>CM067847.1:543487432-553487432 GCA_034509565.1 Triticum monococcum
ATGTATATATATATATATCGGTCTATGGCCTCATGGGAATACAAGTTGCATATTTCCCAACAAGCCCAATCTTTCCTTTTTGAACCCTAGACACATATTTGTAATTAAAGGTTCTGCTGCAATTCCCAGCCATGGTCCATGCCAACATAGCCCATTTTTTTTCCTTTTTGAACCCTAGACACAATTTTTTAACTAAAGGCTCTGCTGCAATTCCCAGCCATGGTCCATGCCAACATAGCCCAATTTTTTCCTTTTTGAACCCTAGACACATTTTTTTAATTAAAGGCTCTGCTGCAATTCCCAGCCATGGTCCATGCCAACATGCACCGCACCGCCACCATTGTACTTGGCCCATGCCATCCCCTCGAGTTCGCCGCCGTCAACCTTATGCCACATCATACCCCTAACTTCATGGCCGTTGACCTTTTGTTGGATTGCATAAATGGTAAAATCAGACAGAACCACCAGTTGTTGCTGCAGTTTGCTTATCTAAAATGGAGGCATGCACATGCTACAGAGTTTTTGTAACCAGCAAGGAAAACATGGCCTACACACCACCAATATTAAGCAATTTCATTGATTAGTGTTATTATTAAGGATAGTTCAGGAGTTGAGACACAAAATTGCTCTACTAAGAGCATCTCCAACAGCCGCGAGAAAAGACACGCGCGCGGTAAACTGGCATTTTAGCGCGCGTGGGACGTTTTACCGCGCTCCAGCGGAGGCGGGAAACTAGCGCGTGCGGGAAAAAGCCTATAAAATTGCAGCGCCCTCTGCCACTCTCTCGTCACTCTCTCTACCGCTTTCTCTCCTCGCTGCCGACACGCCACCATGCCGCCGCGCCGCCGGGGAGCTTTGGGCTACCGTGTGCGTCCGTCCGGCACCTACTCCGCCAAGATTCGGTCGGGCGACGTGCGCCTCGGCCTCGGAACCTTCGAAACCGCCCAGGAGGGTGCCTGCGCGTACGACGCTGCGGTGTGGCGCCTCCGGCGGTCCCGTTGGGACATGAACTTCCCGGACGTGGCGACGCGGGAGCGGGCACAGGAGTTGGCGCCTCCCTCCCAGCTTATCACCGACGAGGATCGTCGCGAGAACCGGAGGCGGGAGCGCCGTCTCAGCCTGGCCGAGATGGCCGAGGAAGCCATGGCGTTGTGGCGCCAACGCTTCCCACAAGACATCATCAACAAGCAACAGTTCTTCGCCGAGAGAAGGGCGAGAGGGAGGAGAGGAGGGAGGAGCGAGCCGCCTATCGCGAGGACAAGCGAACGCGGAAGGCGGTCGCTAAATTCAACATCGTGCTAGGAGATGCGTCGTCCTGGGACTCCAACGACGAGCGGTTCCTTGACGCCTACACTCAGACGTCAGAGGAGGACATCACCGAGGCAGAGTCCGAGTTGGAGAATGACGAGTAGTAGTAGTAGTTTTTCGTTTTATATATCTATCATAGGAGAAGACTATGAACTATCTATGCACTATTTTGTATCGTAGAAGCAGGCTATGTGACGAACTATCTCACATTTGTACTATCGGAACCAAATGTGTATTGAATCGTAGTTCACATAGTAGGCGTCAAGGAAAAAAAAGATGAAATATAGCGCGCCTGCTGGAGCAGCTCAGGCGCGCTTTATTTTGCGGCGGCCGCTGGAGCCAGCGCACGGCCGCGCACAAAAGCTGGCTCACCCGCCGTTGTATTCTGATTTTTAGCACCGCGCGTTGGGCGGCTGTTGGAGATGCTCTAAATTGCTTAATTTCCGTATTTTCCCTCTTATTTTTCGTCCAAGCCCCGGGACTTAAGGGGAGCATTATCCAGTCTACTCGGTGAGGTCATGCACCATGGTGTACTGGTGTGATTTTTTGTACACACGTCACAGGGTGGCTATTTAGGATTTAGTTATGAGGATTCCTTTTTTGCGGGATAGCTAGGATTTGTTGTTGCTAGCTCTTTCTCTGGCTTTATTTTAGTTGTTTTTTACAACTGGGAGTTGGGGAGACAAAGAGAGAAGGTGTCATCACCATTCACCAGTCTCTATACTACTCCCTCCGTTCCGAATTACTTGTCGCAAGTATGGATGTATCTAGATGTATTTTAGTTCTAGATACATCCATTTCTGCGACGAGTAATTTGGAACGGAGGGAGTAGTACAGAAACTGATAGAAATACAAATTACAAAAGTGAAATGATTTAAACTTTGCGGGTACAAGCCTGCGCAATGCAAGCTAGCTAACCAAGCTTGATGGAGGTTTGGGTCCTCCATACTTTTGCAACACAAATGAAAAAGTATTTGTGTTAACACAGTACTGAACATATCTCGAAGTAAGGTGAGCAATATCACAGGTGACCAAAAAAAGGGGGAAAGGAAAGGAAAGGATAAAGCCTGAACTGTCTTTTATAGGGAAAGGAAAGGAAGAATAAATACAACAAGCAGAACTTACGTTCGATGAATGCATCCCAATGAAAGTGCAACCGATGCTGCATAGCTCAGATCCACTGGTGTTACTAGCTCTCCAAGAAGGGAACGAGCCTAGTAAATTCAAAAACCACTTCCATTACTATAGAGTCTAGAAAATGAAAATGTATCTGGAGAGAAATGAAATGCATAACCATCTACCTGAAGAGTATGAAGTATAAAGTGCATAACTGATAAAAAAATTGTAATTTTATACAAAAATTTGAAGTTGACAAAGCAGGCAAATATTAATATTAAGAGCAAAAGTATGATCACAATCAAGAGACAAACCATTCTTGCGGTGAATATATCATTCCCAGTGCGTGCCAGTAAACCAAGACCCTCACATGCTGCCCGCCGTTGTGCTGTAGAAATTTCACTCTCCCCTAGGATGCCCTGATGACAGTAATCATGTTAAACTGGGGACATAATTTCGCAAATTTGGTCTGTACGCATACTTCACCTTGAATATAGATTGGATCATACTAAATATATCAGTTGGCAATGATTGAGCGCCACGTAAAGTCAGTAACTCCTGAACAGAGAGCACAATGGTATTAAAATTAAGAAAACAAATCTGACTGTTAGCGCTCTCAGCTTATAACAAATATTAGAAGTACCTTTAGCCCTGACAATAGAGCAACACAGGCATTTGAAACAAGAAACATATACCAAGAGTACTTCTTCCCAGCCTTGAGGCACTGGTCAATATTGTTCAGGAGTCTTATCTTGGCAGTATTGTCCTGTCAATAGGCATATGAACAAACAAAAATAGAAAATCATTAATCAACAGAAGCAGAATTCCCAAGTTAAAAATGAATGAATCACTGAAGTTAAGTGCACCTGACATGCAAAGATAGAACCATAGCACAGAAGCATCTGATTAACCAGCATTTTGCTTACTGGTTCTGGCTTCAATAAGAAAAACAAACATATATTAGCCATTCAGAGTGTGCACCTGACTGTAGAAAGTCGATGGCATCCACATGTATCAACAGTAATAAGCTTAGTTGAAGTTTAGACTAATATATATATAAGTTACTAATGAGTAAGTGAACAACCGATCAAAAACACTGCAAACATTATCCCAGTTCAAACATAACTTCAGTGTGTGACTGATAAGTGATCATAGCCTCATAGGACACACTCGCTATCCTCTCCCCTTACTCAGTCCTCACACTGGATGCTATTTTCCTATTTATACTTCTTCGCACAATTTTGTTCAAATAAAAGAAGTGAGGTTAAAGGAAGAAACAGTATCGATTTTCAGAATGGTAGTATACCCTCAATACATGCATCAAAAGAGTTTACCAGGGACAGGCAGCTTTGTTAATTACCAATTGCTTCTCTTGTAAAAGGGAACATTTTAAAAAATCCTTATGTACATAGTGCTTTCTAGGTATAAGTTTAATGTAGGATTCTTATTGACTAATACTAAATTGGTTCCTTCCTGAACCAGTTATTGTATTTTAGAACTGGCCTAGAGTGTTGTTTCCATGTCTGGATGCATGTGAAACAAATCAATAGTATCAGGTTTTAAGCAAACATAAGCATAAAGACAGCTGGGCCAAGGTATTGAAAAGATACCTGAGGAAAGTTGCTGATTTCATCATCCCACACACATGGTAGAAATCCATCAACACCACCATCAAAAGCTCGTAGTTCATCCTCAAATGAATCCCTGATAAGTAATAACCAATAAACCATCATAAATATTTCAAAAAGAAGACAGCGGAGTTGGCCATAGTTCAGTACAAACTCATACTTGGCACGCTACCTTCCAGGTATCCACGGGCCCAAAGAAGCATCTCTCTTATCTAACAGAAACTTCAAGCATGAGCTTTCTTCCCATCCGGAAGGGTCACTAGTTTCATCACCCGGAACGTTAATACATAGAACAAAAGGCAAGTGATACAGTATTACAGGAATGCAGAATGCAGAATGAGAAAAAAGAAGGGAATATTGGCTGTCAAATGCTGAAGATGAATTGCATGCTTTAAGTCTCTATTTTTTATGACACACCAAGGACCTACAACGTAATTACAAAAGTTCAATCATATTGGTTGTTCGTGTAGCCAGGCAGCTTGATGAAGCATATGTGAAAATAGCGATCAAAAGAATAAATTGAAAAGACAGGATTGCCTTTTAAGACCATGATAATGCCATATTGTGGAATCATTCAGAGTTTTAGAAAGCAATTCATATACAGCACAATAATGTCCCAATGTTGGCAGCACTAAGGACAAAACACTTATGCAAATTGTACTGTGGCACTGAGTCCCAGAAACGTTTTCTTGGAGTGTTTATTGCAGTTCAAGTATGCTTGGCAGACCCATTTGAAATCTCTCTTGTGCAGATATAAATCCTAGTTAAACAATTCTTAGTAGCCAAATACAGTTGCACAATTCTATGTAGTCGATTACATTAAATTGAGTAGATGGACTGGAATAAACAAACCAATTTAGGGTAATTGAGCACACAAAATTAAGTTGTGGGGCGTGCAGTGTAACGCTCCAAATAATCAGAAGGGGGTTGGAATGTATGGTCACAGAGGTTGGGAGTACATTTTAATGCATAATCACATGCCAAGCATATAATAAAACCATGCTGTTCAAAATACACCACCTGAATGGGCTTGAACACAGCTGAAGCATTTGCTCATGCTCCGATTGATAAACCATTGGATTGGAAAGGGACTGATACGCCATCAGTGTTCTAGTTGTGAAGAGATTCAGTGCAGACTTGAGATTTGGCAGTTGCTTAGTGCTCAACGAAGATATAAGGGATAAAGCTCTGCATTGTACAGCTTGAAACTTAGCCTTCACGGAATACACACTAAAGACTAAAATAGGAATTCAGCAGTGAATTTTACGCACCCACCAAGGTAGGCCAGGACAGGGTTAAGTAAGATTCCACCATTAGCAGTTGCGATGATGGGAGAAACGAAGCTTCTTATGAAAGCAGTAAGAGCCTCGATTGCAACCGACAAAACGCTGCAGCAAAAAGCTAAACAAATCAGCTAATTAACTGGAAAAATAGAACTTTAGCAATGACAGATTTGCAGAAGTTGTCCAGTGTAATTTTTTCTTTATCTCTACTTTCTTGTTTTATCTGCTTGTGTCTGGTAGGAACCGATGTGAACCTTTCATGACATTGTTGTCTATCTTAGTTGAGGTGGCTAGGGACTTCTATTCCTATAGAAGGGCAGGCAGATCATTGAGATCCGTAAGCAATAAATAACCAGAAGTTCTAGTTTCCCCCTCCTTCTCCAAGGCTGCAAAGACCTAATAACTATCTACCAACTCAGGGAAGAGCGCTGCCGACGGCTAGATGAGGGTGATCCCCTACAATCGATTGCTCTACTTTCAGTCTTCAGACCCATGCCCAATCATGCATGTCACAATTCACAACTTGGTATCAAACAAAGAATCATGTGAGAAATAGAAGTATCAAGGTTGCAAAGCTTGGAGGTATGGAAGATATAGACATCCAGGACGACAATGAACGGTATCACAAAAATGTTTTTGAAGCTATTATGAAACTATCTATGAACTAGAAACACGCAATACATGTGTAGTTGCTGAAACGAACCGCAGTTCTGATGCCCAGTCCTGTATATGACTAAGGTACGACTCAGGATTTCCAGTAAAAGGACTAGCCCATAGCAAAAGAACATCAAACACTTGATCTTCCAGCTCCTGCATACATACCACAGAAAAGAGCCATCGATATGTAAGCTTTATAGCAATATATATACATGAGACACATAGACAGTATCTGCAATACCTCTTTTGGCATGGATGCTAAAAGAGAAGCTAATAACAACCAGCCAGCTTCACGCTCTGCTATAGCAGCCACTGGGTTTCGGCTGAAGCCATTCAGCATCTTTTTTGACAACTCAAGTACGGAATTGGGCAGCCTGCACGTTTATTGAATAGGAAAAGTAAGATAAATTTATAATATATGAAGGTCAAAACATTGAAAAAAACAAAGAGCGCTTATTCCTTGGGCATAATTTCCACTAACAGAAATAATAAATGAGAGTTATCCATTCTAACATTGTGATTTTAATACATGTTGGCACTGTTAAGAATGCTTATCAAAGTTATGAACCTGTGGCAATACATCCAAAACAAAGTTGGCACAACCTAGTATCATACCCTTTTCGCCAAATATATGGTTCAGATTTCAGAATATTAGAGCATTTATAGCCTTTTCATGCCAAATATATGGTTCAGATTCCAGAATGTTAAAGCATTTCTTTATCCATTGCTTCTGCTTTGTTCACATGAATAACAAGGTAGGTTCTGTATCAACTACAGAAACGTAATGTTAGGTGCTAGTTCATTCATGAAATTATTTGTGTTATTATGCCGGAAGGGACTTTGATAGTCAACAGGTGAACGTACTGACAACAACAATGACGTACACTTTAAGGGGGTGCTAATGGTACTCAGAGATATATGAGACCACGCAACACACTATAAAAAATATTGGTTCAACCCAATATTGAACGTAGCCCCACCAGATCACACTGCCAAAGATCCAATCTAAAACTTGGCCCACGGCTACATCATTACCAACCAAACCTACGAATGCAGCAGCAAACTGATGCAACAAACCTTAGGCAAATTTCTAAAGCTAAAAAATACTATGAAGATGTAGTATTGAAACAATGCAAGCACCCCCATAAACTACTGCCATATGAAAACTTACGAATGCATTTCCCATTGATAAGTGGTGGGGGGAGAATGCACAGACTTCAGATATATTTGACCAAAATGTACATCTTCATTCATTTACAATCAGAGGCTAAAACCAAGAAAAATATCGTGAAGTATAATGAAATGAACCTTGCAGGGTAACCAAGAAGTAACTTTGGCGAGATCGCAACGAGAGTAGCTAATACAGTAGCCTGTCCATGTAGCGAATCAAGCTCATGGTTCAGATTTTTACCCTGCTTCAAGTAAATTTATCAAGAGGGTAAATGTTAAGGCAGTAAAACTGTATCATGCACATATGATGACAAATACAGTATAAAGTAGCAATAACAAATGAAAAAAGATAAACCAATAGTCACTGATGAACATATTAAACTACAAACACAACATAATATGTTACAGACTAGTGCCAACTCATCCTATAGGAAAGTCCGGACTAGATCAGCAAACCTCTGTACTGATTAATGAGTGAGGTGAGTAAAAACAAGTGTACAAAGACTCTCTCTGTCAGTGCTGCAAGTACTATGCTCTAGCCTTACATGTATTTATCATGCTGTATGCATGATGCATATTTTTTAACCACTGTTTCCTCTTTGTGAGACAGCAGAAAGTAATTATGAAGCTGCAACACAGATCAATTCTCAAGATTGTAACATGAGAGGTTCAATTACAATTAGAAACAGCGACATCGGTTGACTCTGCGCTTTAAAGAGTGACTATTTAAGTACGTGCTAAATATTAAAGTAGCATGGCTAGCTGTGCATGTGAACATCCGGAACAACCGCTTATCCCTAGGTATAACAAGTTTATGAAATGCAACAGACAAGCTTCACTATACCTTATCAAATGATAAAGTCTCCCTGAGAGCATGTAATGTTGTAATACCATATGAGACTAAACCGCCAACACATGTCGGATCAACTTCTGCTAAAGCACGCAATGTTAAAGCTGCCTCCACACGAACCTATACAATGTCAACAAAGATATTAGGGTTGATCAACCACTTAAGACAACATTCAAAGGAACATCAGTAGCATAGATTGATGGTAACAGAAAATTTAAGCATGGCTTGTGTTTCATTTTTAGAAGAAACAACTGTACAAGGTGCAGCAACAGCAGGACATACCAAAATGACTGCCACTATATTCAGCTTTCAATTTACTCATATTAAAGGGAACCTTGTAAAATATAATGGAAGATCACAGTAATATGCAGTTTTCCTCGGTAGTCAGTAATTCAGTAGGCAGCAAGATCAACCAGATGATACACTGAATGTGAAGTTCAGACACTGCATGCAAATTTTGTATCGACAAGCAGGCAAGTGTGTGATAACCTATGTTGGTCATTTGCAGGAAACAGATTGATGAAATATGATATGCAATCAGAAAAAATGAATATTGGCACCAGAAAAGTAAGTATATGTGTAGTTTACTCAACATCAATGGTTTGCTATTTCATTGATGTCACTGATGTTGAGAAAAAACAAGCAGTTGAACAATGAAGAAAATGTTCTCAAGACGGGGTAACATGACATGTAATATAGCAATGGCACAAACAAGTGGATCTGTCACTACATGGTTATCTAGTCATCTAGTAATATATATCTCTGAAAGCTGAAATAGAACAATGAAGAAAATAGAATAATTTTGTAGCATACATCCATCATACATGAGGTTTTTCAGTAAGCTACATGTGTTTAATCATAGAATTGCATAGCAGATATGTTACAGCGGAGATGATGCGAAAAACAAAATGTTCATGTACTTGTGAATTTAAGAGTACACAAAATGAAAATTCAGGAAACCTATTTTGCAACATACATTTGCTGAAGAATGAGATAATGCTGCAACGACTGTGTTATCAAGAATATCCTTGAATTCAGATGGAACCTGTGTGATGGAGCATGGGATGTTACTCATGTACGCATATCATTGATCCAAAAACAGAAAATTAGCTGAGTACTATGGCAAAGAGGTATAAAGTGGAAACATCATTGCTTGTGGGAATGATATATGAGGCTCAGAGCCACATGTGAGTAACACATTGGAAAGTACTTTTCCAACTTCATGATCTCTGTGATGGTACTGAGCAATTGCCCATAAGCAGATAGCCAAATAAGAATAACACTTTCGCCAAAGAGAATATAAAATCATACACATAAGTAGCTGGAAATGCATAAAGTATGCCACTTGGTTGGGTAATAACAATTGAGGCTGCAAATTAAACAGGGAAAAAACATTGATAATACATCATCCCTTCCGAGTGCAAATACCTCGCCCAAGCTTCTCAAGAGGTAAGATAGAATGCGTAATGTTGCCACTCTCGTCGGACCAGAATAATTTGAAGACTCCAACTGCACTCAACAATACATACAGAAATTCAAAGGATGTAAGGAAATTAACTCAGGCTTTTTATACTGTTTTTTAGAACCAGATTGAAGCTACCGAACCTTTTTTCCCAGAAATACCAAAAATTCACCCTGCGTTGGCTCGGTCATCTGGTCAGCAAAACCAACTCGGAGGACATATAGCACACATGCCTGGGCATTTAGATATAAAAGCAATAAGAACCTTTAAACTAAAGCAATTGAAGTGGAATAAGAAGGGGAGCCTTGAAGTGGACATGTCATATTTCTAGGTAACTCATGTAGCTGCATCAATACGTCCTCAAAATAAATTCTAATAAAATGATAAACCACTTGTGGAAAAAGCAGTCTCTCTTGTGAAGGAAATATTTGCTGACAGTACAGCCCTTTAAAACATAATAATAAATGGTTGAAAAATAATATGGATAATTGGATATACAAGTTCAAACTTCAAACCAAAATTGACAAAAGGAACTACCAATGCGTGTGGATCAGGAGAACCATTCCCTTGGAGAATTTCCATCACTTGTACAGCATAGTTTTGAAGTTCACTGTCCAGGGTACCGTACTTCATATGGATCATCTGCACCAGACAGCTTTTGTTAAAAAAATGAAATATCAATGTGCTACAAAATGCAATCAGGCTACTTGTGAATTAAGGTAAATTTAGTAGAATTGAGGCGTAGAATCTTTCTAGTTCAAACAGGAAAAAGACAACTTTTGTGAGGGAGCCAAGTGACAATAACTAGTAGGATGTAGGTATGTTCTTTTTTTCTGGCTAGCTAGAAGAAAAAGCGCCGATGTTCAAGTTAAAGAGGACTTAAATCCCATTAATGGGGTTGTACATCCGCTCACCCACCCACTGAGCTAAGCCGGTTGCTAATTCAGTACAGCGACAAGCTAACAATTGAAAGATAAATATAATGAAGTTGAGATGGCTAATGATGCATCCCTTAGGATGGAAGTGAACGGCAACAACCCTTTGAAAGGGTATTTACTACTCAACATTTTTAGGTGTTCATGATAATCAGTTTGGTACATTGTATACATAGATAATTCAAGCCATTGTTCTTTTTCTTTATTTTTTTGAGCGAAAACAGTAGGGAAGGCCCCTGCTGCATCATTTTATAAATTTTTAAAAGATGGGATATGTACAATGGGTGAGAGGATGGGGCATAGTCAGATTACAAAATATCTGAGCCCACCTCAGCATTAAATTTCTCTTATCTTTGTGCATATTTGACCTCTGCGCCCTGTGGCACTCTAACTAGGATGTTTTCTAGTGTTTTTACTTACTTTATGGTCAGTTACGCTTACTAGCTCATCCTTGTAGTCTCCTTGCATAAATTTAGTCACCTTAGTATTGCACTATTCTAATTCCGTGATTTTTCTTTCACATCTTTGCGTTTACTTCCTACAAAACCTTTATTCCTTTTTGAACAAAATTTTACCTGCAAAAAGAACACCCACGATAGAGACAAACCAACTCGGAGTTTCTTTGCATTGGCTCCATTTGCTACACAATAGGAAAACAGGGAACATTTCAGTGAATGCACATAATGCACATAAGCATGGATTGACGACTAAGTCACACATGACAGCTATCTGTGCCATATGCAGAAGCAGCACCGTGCTTACATTGGCGACATAATTCATAAAAAGAGCACCATAGCATAAATTTAAATAATTACAGAAAATAAGAAAAAGAAAGCATTGCACAGATTGCAATATCATATATCAATATAAAAAGAGGACCAAGAGGGAAGGAACCGCGATGATACATTCCTAGGAGGAAGACACTTGGATACACGTCCCACCATTGAGCTACCTAGGGATTCCCCATGTGCCCTATTCAAATATTGAGAATGCTAATTCTAGAGAGCCTTGAGCGTGCTACTAGCAATAAGCACATATTAGGATCAATGCCCATTTTCGGTATAATGTGAATTCGGCAACAAGTTTAACAATTGTGGTTCACACTAAATTCATACTGGTAAAGCATTGTTTCACTTTCACATGCCTCTCTTTCATAATGCTTTCATATTAGTTCCTTTTTAAATAAAGACAGCAAATATGCAAGACTTGAATGAAAAAACAGTATTCAGAACAGTGTTACAACAACATACATACACACTCATGTCTTTAAATAGCTTTCATCACACTTAGAAAAGGACACCATTATTTACCTTTAACAAATGGCAAAATTAAATGCTTCTGTATACCATCATCAAACTTCTTTGCAGAAACATTTTGTTTCTTTCCTCCTTTAGTTACCTGTCAACTAAAGTCATATACAGAAACTGACAGGAAAAAAGTTAAGAACATGTGAAGCTATATACCTGTGCATCTGGGTTCATTGCAAGAGCAAGTATGGCACCAAGTGCTTCTGCAAATGAATCTCTAACTGCTGACACATTATCTTCCAAGCCCTATAAAATGCCATCAAGCAAAGAATAAATTCAGCTAAAATAACTTCAATTACTGGTTTTTAACCTGCAGTAAACATGAGGAATAAATAAAATGAGTAAACGATACCTTAACGCAACAAGACATTGAAGTATCAAGTTCAGCCATCCCCAACCCAGGCCCACCTATATTAGCAAAGGCCTTCAAGCATCGCGCTGCTGCTACTCTAACAATATATGATTTATCACTTATGCCTCCTCGCATGATTATGCGGAAAGCCTCCAAGTAAGCTGCACCACTACCACCACCACCAGAGCCTTCCAATGCATTCTCAAGCAAGAGGAGTGCGTCTTGCCTTACAAAGTCCTAGAGATTCAAGTAAGAAAAAAATGCTTTTACTGGTACAAACTAGAAAATGAACCAGGAGCAAAAAAAAACACCAGAAACAGGGCTGGAGATCTGCATCAACACTATTAAGAAAATTGTGGGTCCTTGGAAACAAGAAAAATAAGGAACAAAAAGTCCCACAGGTGAACATATTCAGATTTACGGTAAGTCCCTGATCTTGTAGGAATTATTGTTTCTAGACAAACAAAAGCAAGTACTCCACATATTTTAACATAGATGTTGTATTGCAAGAGAAATAAAAAGATGATATGAATACCAAATAGAATAATAAGAAAACTGAAGGGAGAAGCACAGACCTCATGATACTTCATTAGTTTTGCTACGATGTTTGATGTCTCAATCAATCCTGCGGTAATCTTGCGCCCAAATAAGTGGTAAATTTCTCCTAGGCATTGTGCTGCACCTGTTAGGAAATTATTATTTGGTTTTACATCATTAGAAACACAATCACAATCCATAAGCAGACCACATCGTTATAGCGTGACTTCTAAGAAATAACGGGGGACATCTGGTCCAGATCATTGCACAATGCACACCAGAGAAATGCATTACTACATCATACTATTACTTTCTGCAGGCACATAATCATAACCAAATAATCTAAGCCACTCTTAATAATAATCATAAACTCCACCTACGTTGTCTCAACATAGCCAGTCCCAAGCCCGGGTAAAGGAGGAGGGTTGTGATAGGCTTGGCGAGCCAACGGCAAAACCCAGCCACTCTTATGGAGATGAAACCCAGAAGAACATCGTTGGGGCGTAACCCTCTTAGCGATGCACCATATGGGAACCCAGGTGTGGTGTCAAATGGGCAAGGGCCGAGCCATCACCCCCTTGGTGGTGCGCCGTATCTTGATCTGGATACGTTGACAAGTGAGCAAGGATCAGGTCGTCACATCCTTAGTGGCGTGCTACATCGATGCCCGAGTGTAGTGAAAAATAAGCGAGGGTCTTCGCATTTTTCTCGAGAAAACGCAAAAGAATTTGTGTTTCATTTCATTGAACAGGAAGACATCGGGGGTACAACCTCCAGAAAGGAGGGACACACACACACGACCGTCCTCCCCAAGTGACTACAACTAGGTAAGGAGGTGCCCTCAACTGCAGACACGCAACGACATCAGGCCTTGCCCAGCCTTGCCTCCAGCCACAAAGTATGGAGTGGTAGACGTCAAGAGGCGAGGGGACCGGATTATCCTGGTCAAAACTGTTAGTTTGGGGACTTGGTTTTCAATGTTATCAGCGTGTATGCACCGCTAGTAGGCCATAATGAGAACACCAAGAGGGAGTTCTGAGAAGGCATAGAGGACATGGTTAGGATAGGACTGTACCTATTGGTGAGAAGCTCTTCATAGGAGACCTCAATGGCCACACGGGTACATCCAACACAGGTTTTGAAGGGGTGCATGGGGGCTTTGGCTATGCATCGGAAATCAAGGAGAAGATGTCTTAAGCTTCGCTCTAGCCTACGACATGATCGTAGCTAACACCCTCTTTAAAAAGAGAGAACCGCATCTAGTGACTTCTAGTAGTGGTCAACACTCTAGCCAGATTGATTCCGTCCTCTCAAGAAGAGAAGATCAGCGCGCTTGCCTAGATTGCAAGGTGATACCTAGAGAGAGTATTGTCCCTCAACATAAGCTAGTGGTGGTTGACTTCCGCTTTCGGATTCGTGTCAAGCGGGATAAGCGCGCCAAAGTCGCTAGAACAATGGTGGGAGGCTCAAGGGGGAGGAGCTCAGGCTTTCAAGGAGAAGGTCATTAAGGAAACCCTTGGGAAGAAGGAGGTGACGCAGACAATATGAAGATGAAGATGGCGACTTGCATTCGTAAGGTGGCTTTGGAGTAGTTTTGAGTGACCAGGGGAAGTAAAAGCGAAGCTAAAGATACTTGGTGGTGGAGCGGTAGCAAAGAAGGCCGCAAAACGAGCTGTGAGTGAAGCAAGAGGTCGGGCGTGTGAGGACCTCTATCGGCGCTTAGACACAAAGGAAGGCGAAAGGGGCATACGATGGCCAAGATCCAAGAGAGAAGGACGAGGGATGTCAACCAAGTCAAATGCATCAAGGACGGAGCAGATCAGCTCCTGGTGAAGGACGAGGAGATTAAGTGTAGATGGCGAGAGTACTTCGAGAAACTGGTCAATAGAGAGAATGAGAGCTCTACCATTGAACTAGACGACTCCTTTGATGATACCAACAAGCGTTTTGTGCGGCAAATATAAAGTCTGAGGTCAGGGAGGCTTTAAAAAGGATGAAAGGAGGCAAGGCGATGGGCCCTGATTGTATCCTCGTTGAGGTGTGGAGAGGCCTCGGAGACAACGATAATATGGTTAACTAAGCTTTTCAACCTCATTTTTTGGGCAAACAAGATGCCAGAAGAATGGAGGCGGAGTATATTAGTACAGATCTTCAAGAACAAGGGGGTGTTCAAAGTTGTACTAATTACCATGGAATCAAGCTAATGAGCCATACAATGAAGCTACGACAGAGAGTCATTGAGCACCGCTTAAGAAGAATGACAAGCGTGACGAAAAATCAGTTTGGTTTCATGCTTGGGAGGTCGACCATGGAAGCCACTTCCTTACGACAACTTATGAAGAGATATAGGGAGCAAAAGAAGGGCCTGCATATGGTGTTCATTGACTTGGAGAAGGCCTACCGATAAGATACCGCGGAATGTCATGTGGTGGGCCTTCAAGAAACACAAAGCACGATAATGTTGTGACAAGTGTTCGAACAAGTGATGGACACTGATGACTTCCCAATTAAAATAGGACTGCACCAAGGGTCAGCTTTCAGCCCTTATCTTTTTGTTTTGGTGATGGATGAGGTCCCATGGTGTATGCTCTTTGCGGATGATGTGGTGCTAGTAGATGATAGTCGGACGGGGGTTATTAGAAAGTTAGAGCTACGGAGACAAACCTTGGAATCGAAAAGTTTTAGGCTTAGTAGAACTATAAAACTGAGTACATGAGGTGTGGTTTTAGTACTACTAGACACACGGAGGAGGTTAGCCTTGATGGGCAGGTGGTACCTCATAAGGACACCTTTCGATATTTGGGGTCAATGTTGCAAAAGGATGGTGATATCGATGAAGATGTGCCCCATCGAATCAAAGTCGGATGGATGAAGCGGTGCCAAGCTTCTGGCGTTCTCTGTGCTAAGAGAATGCCACAAAAGCTAAAAGGCAGGTTCTATAGAACGGCAATTCAACCTGCAATATTGTATGGCATTGATTGTTGGCCAACTAAAAGGTGACGTGCTCAACACAAGAAAGGATCGGGTCCGAAATGATGATATACGTAATAGAGTTGGGGTAGCACCGATTGAAGAGAAGCTTGTCCAACATTGTCTGAGATGGTTTGGGTATATTCAGCACGGGCCTATAGAAGCTCTAGTGCATAGCGAACGGCTAAAGCGTGTTGATAATGTCAAAAGATGTCGGGGTATACCAAACTTGACATGGAAGGAGTCCGTAAAGAGAGATCTGGAGGACTGGAATATCACTAAGGCCTCCTTTGGTTCATAGGATAGGAATATTGTAGGAATAGGAACTTTATAGGAAGTGAGATGACATGCATCTCAATTCCTATAAAGAAAGAGATGTCATTTGATGCATAGGATAGGAATTTTTCCATTGAGTCTAGGCTAATGTTTTTTTTCCTTTGAAATGTGAAGGATTGAACCCTATCCTACATAGGAATAGGAATCCATTCCTACAAACCAAAGGGCTCCATAGGAATTTTTCCTTTGAAAATCCTATCCTATGAAATTCCTACAAGATTCCTACAAACCAAAGGAGGCCTAAAGAACTAGCCGATGCTGATAGAGCTGAACAATGATTATTGTAATCCTCCTGTGATTTGAGTAACACAAGTGTTTTACCCGCAAAAAAAAGAACTAGCCATGGACAGGGGTGCATGTTAGTCAGCTATCCACATGCCAGAACAATGCGTTGGTTTCGAGATCTTATGGGTTTGAGCTCTAGCCTACCCAACTTGTTTGGGACTAAATTTGTTGTTGTTGTTGTACATCATACTATTATTTTTTGCATGCACATAATCATAGCCAAATAATCTAAGCACATCTTTGTATCTGAAAAAGGTACCTGAAGCTAGGGTCTATCTGCACACTCTTAGAGGTAACAACATTAGATTAAGATCTTCCATGAAGAAATGATGGTGTTTATAGCAATAGGCTTGCCACTATGCTGCGCCACAAATTTTGATTTTTCAAAAAAAAAGGTAGTTCTCTTCGGAAAAGAACTATTTCTTCCGATGTCGGACCAAGCGGTCGGTTGGGTAAATAAACCCGACCTCCCTTCATTCACTGATTGTGTGGTTGGTAACTCCACTTATAACATGTTGGAAAAGTAACACTTGTTTGAGGAATTGCACTAATTTGAATGTCGTTGTGTTTCTCTTATTTCTTTCTTTTTGTTATTCGAGGCACGTGTAGGTAATATTTCAGTGCAACTTGCCAACTGGGCTTAGCTCAGATGGCTCGATTCCTTGTGGTGGAACTTGCCCACCCGGGTCAAGTATTAGACTTGGCACGGATGGTCGCATTTTCCTGGATTTATTCCAGGCTTTCTGGCGCTACTCTTTCAACTGTATGGTGTGCCCATCAACTACGAGCCGGTGACGCTTATAGGGTAGGGTGTGTGTATGTACGTTTATAGGGGTGAGTGTGTGTGCGTGTATGTGAGCATCTGCGTCTGTACTATGTTTCTCAAAAAAAACAGTGTGGTTTGGCTTGGCACACATTAAGATCCCTCAAGAAATTAGTATTTGGGGGATTATCAATAGGGGGGCTCAAAAATCTAGTTTTCGCAGAGAAGCCAAAAGGTTTTGGGGGAGAAAATAGGGTTATGCTTATCCACAATAAATACCTAAATATTCTTCTTAGCATTGAAATATTGTGTTGTCTCCCTATTTCTAATTAGAGGAGCAAGACGGAATCACAAGAACGCCAGTGCTACTAGGCAAATGGTAGCGATGGCTTCACCTTCGATGGCAAAGGTGGTGCAAACTTCAAGAGCGAGAGAATGACTTTGATGGGACAATCAAGCTAATGTGGCAATGGTGGTGAATTTAACGGGTCAATTAAACAAAGAGTGTGCTGGATTTGAGTGATAGTGTCTCATCACCTATGAATGTATTGGCCCAGACTCAAATAGAGCGGCAACAATAACTAAGAGTGAACTACTGGTAGTTCAGCAATCACAAATAGATGCATTGTGAGAGTAAAATATAAAAGCTCAATTTTTCAAGATGGTGAACTCATCCAACACAATCTCGCGTACTCAAAATTTGAACATTCAAAATTGCATGACTAGGTGATGTTTACAAGATGTATCTGTTACAAAGCTATACAACAACACTACTATTGGGTCTCGACAAGTAAACAGCGTAGATCCTTCTTTTCATCATTCAGCTAATGAGAGTATTTCCATGATTTCTCTTTTTTTGATGATTGTGGGCATTTATGTTCACCCACTGGCTATATGTCTATAAGTAAATGGATTTTTCAATAGATAAATTACAACTGCCAACACATTCGAAATAAGTTAAGAAATCTATACAGCATGAATTATGATTCCTAACCTGCACATGCCATGGGATCCGCTCTTTTCACATCTACCAACCACCCCTGCAAGGTGCTTGCCCTTGAGTATACTGATATTGCATCACCTTTCTGAATTATCCGCCCCATTGCTGATGACGCCAACCGTCGAACAGGGCGGCAAGCACCAAAGACAAGCAAGGACTGGAGAGCATCCTCGCATTTCCTTTGCCAAAGTTGTATGGTGTCCTGAATAGCAACATCAAACACACAATTAAAAATCAGAGGTACCAAGAAAATCCTCCATTCATCACCTGAAGGTGCATATTACACTTTGTGGGTTAACATAATAAAAGAGCGAACTTCCTCATGGTGGCTCATAGTACATCGCAAGTTTGGCACATGCAAACAGGAAGGGATGCAAAATTGTGAGCAATTTTCAGTTCAAATGCGTGTCAATCATGAAGCATTTATTTACTTCTTCTGCCCCCTCAGCCGCAGCTAAAAGCAACCATATGAACCGATACTAGGATCCTCCGACCCAGCAACTAGAACAGACTAGAGCTTTGCAAGGAGCCAAGGACACTGAACTCTAGCAGTGAACTACCGAAATTACTCCCCAGAGCGAGCCAATTCAAGCAGATCACGGCACAGCAACACCGATCCAGGGAGCTCGTGCGGCAGTAGCATACGCATAGGCATTGCTATAGCAGCAGGGATCTGGAAGGTGAGATCTAGGGCAATGGGAGAGGAGGGTTGGGGCGCGACCTTGGGGGCCTCGTCGAGGGCGGAGGAGAGCTCGGAGAGGAGGTCGAAGCAGAGGAGCGCGTCGGGGGGCTTCTGCCTGGCCGACGCCACCACGGACTCCAGCTGCGCCACCAGAGCGCCGAACCGCGACAGCGGAATTGGCTCGCCGCCGGCGACGCCGCGCTGCGCCATGCGAAAGGTGGGGGAGGAGGGAGCGGGAGGGCGTGCGGGTGTTTGGGCCGATGGCCTTTTTCCGGTACCAGTGGGATGGAGATCTAGAGTAGACGTGCCGCGCGGTGGGGTGCTTGGTTGGTAGTCAAAAAAATTGGCTAGCCAACATTTGGAACCCCGAAGCTTACCGCATCTACAGCCGGGCGCTCTAAACCGGCCTCAAACGCTGGAGAGGCGGCTCGTCCGGTCATGAAAATCTGATTCGGACAGGCGCTTGAAACAAGACTCAAACACCCGGACTGACTGGCATTCCTAAAATTCAGTCAAAATATGGGACAAATATGAGGTGTTCGGGCGCACCCGTCACGTTGGACTGACAACGGGGTCCCACGCGGAAACGCCCAAAAACCTGGCGGTCCGAACCTCGTCTTCTCCTTGGACCGACGTCGCCACGTGGCGCCGCTCCGGCGGGCTGCGTAGTGCCTAGCCCGCCTATTTAAGTCGACGTCGGCACCGAAACCCTACCATCCACATTTTTCTCCGTCTGTCCGCCGCCACCGCCACTTCCCACTCCCTGCCCGCCTAGTAGCCATGCCCCCACGCCGTCGGGTGAGGAGCCACCTATTTCTACCGCCGGAGCGCCGGCTCGAGGTCCTTGAGCTGATCCGAGCAAGACGCGAAGTCCGGATCGTCGCGGGGTTACCTCCGGATGCAGTGGATCCGAAGGAGGAGGATATGGGGACGCTGGTGACGCGGATCTATAGGTGAAGCAGCAAGCCATCATCGATTCCCTCCGCTCGGAGTCGGCTGCGGAGGCCAAATGTTGTCGCCGGCAGGAGGTGGAGGCCGTGGAGGAGGCGGAGATGCTAGGAGGATGAGTCGCGGCCCTCCTACGCGCCCATCCAGCCGGCGCCCGGCACCGACGTCGTGGACATCTCTGACGATGAAGATTAGCTAGGGTAGCACGTAGGGTTTCTTTTGCATGCTTTGTATGGATTTATGGATTAAACTATGAGAGACTCGGATGCAGAATGACTAATTTCAGGCGTGACCCGGTCACTGTCCACGGACACGTCCGGTCGCGTCTGTAGGCGTTTGAGGGATCAGATTTGCAAAGTCCAGCTGTAGATACTCTTACGTATTAATAAATTGAAACCCGGACTCAAGAGCTAGGCAGAAAGATATCCAAGTTTTAATAGAGAATCTGCTAGACCAGGAGGAGATCCCCTAGATACAAAGGGGTCGAGCAAACTAGCTTTTACACAATGATCATAACACATCACATTTTCATAATGCAGCGACGGCAAGAAAGAAATGGAATTACATCAAAAAACTTCTCAATATTGATGGGGTCGTGCTTGAAGGTACAGATAAACTAAAAGGCCATATGTTGATTATTTCTCTAATCCATTTTCTTCAGAAGTTCCACGGTCAGATCCTGTTGTGCTATCACGAGTGAGGCGGTGTATGACACAGAACATGAACGATGCTTTATTGTCTTCTTTCACCCCAGAAGATGTTAAGAAAGCATTATTTGACATTGGAGATCTCAAAGCTCCTGGCCCTGATGGATTACACACCGTATTTTATAAAAGGTTTTGGCCAATGCTAGGGGATGATCAGATTGATGAAGTCTTACATGTGGTGAATACACGCAAGATTCCGGTTGGTTGGAATAACATTGTCATTGTTATGATCCCAAAGGTAAATTCTTCAGAGAAAGTTACTCAATTTAGGTCGATTAGCTTATGCAATGTGGTATGTAAGTTAATCTGCAAAATGCTAGCAGCTCGTTTGAAAGTCTTTCTTCCTGAAACTGTTAGTCCCACACAAATTGCATTTGTCCCTGGACGCCCTATCACAGATAATGTGTTGGTTGCTCATGAGAGTTTACACATAATTAAAAATAGAAGGGATGGGAAGGTTGGTTTGTGTGCGGTGAAACTGGAGATGCATAAGGCTTATGACCGTGTTGAATGGGTTTTGCTGAAAAAGATCATGTTGAAGTTGGGTTTTCATGAGAATTGGGTCAACCTGGTGATGCAATGTGAGACTACGGTCGAGTATTCTGTTCGTTTTAACTCTGTTGAAACTGATACTTTCATGCCCACTAGAGGTTTACGTCAAGGAGATCCTCTACTATCACATTTGTTCCTATTATGTACAGAGGGTTTAACTGTATTACTTGCACATGAAGAGGAGACTGGGAATCTACAAGGTGTAAAGGTGTGCAAAGAGGCCCCATCAATCTCTAACCTCCTATTTGCAGATGGCTCACTAATCCCTATGAAAGCACATATGGACAATGCCCAAACTATAAAGAGAATCATGGACTTATATTGTGCTGCATCGGGACAATTGGTGAGTTTGGATAGATCTAGTATTTTCTCTAGTCCCAATACTGATGTTAATATGAAGGCCCAATTTTGTGCTTTACTGGATATCATGACAGAAGAAGCACTCAATGATAAGTATCTGGGATTGCCGTCTAAAGTGGGGATGGATAAAACAGATTGTTTTCAATAATTGATTTGTCATGTCATGCAGATGGTGAATGATTAGAAAGAGAGGCAACTATCATTGGGTGGTAAAGAGATCCTTCTCAAGTTAGTTGTGCATGCTATACCATCATATGCAATGTCATTCTTTAAAATTCCTAAACAAGTTTGTAAAGGAATATCTGACTCGATGATGCACTATTGGTGGGGGGTAGAGACAATCAAAAGATAATACATTAGATGGCATGGTGAAAATTGTGTGTGCTGAATTGCAAAGGAGGTATGGGGTTTAGAGACATCCACTGTTTTAATTTGGCTCTTCTAGCAAAACAAGCATGGACGTTAGTGGATAATTCAAATTCTTTATGTGGTGCTGTTCTGAAGGCAAAGTATCTTCCTGATAGAGATTTGCTCAATGCTAAATTAAAAAGGGAGCTTCTTTCACTTGGCAAAGTATTATGTCACGGGTGAACACTCTGAAACATTGGTGCATCTGGAGAGTGGGTGATGGACAGAAAATCAATATATGGGATGACCCATGGATTCCTGGTTCATGCAACAGAAAAGTTGTTACTGTACATGGCAACCATATCATATCAAATGTAAAGGACTTGATTGATACTAATACGAACCAGTGGGATGAGGAACGGGTGAGGCAAACCATCTGGCGGGTCGATGTTCACCGAATCTTAGCAATTCCGCTTCCCAATTATGATATGGAGGACTTTGTTGCATGGGGTATGTGATACCTCCCAAACGTATCTATTTTTTCCAACACTTTTGCTCTTGTTTTGGACTCTAATTTGCATGATTTGAATAGAACTAACCCGGGCTGACGCTATTTTCAGCAGAATTGCCATGGTGTTGTTTTTGTGCAGAAATAAAAGTTCTCGGATTGAGCTGCAAAATTTACGAAGAATTATTTCAGAATATATAAAAAATACTAGCGAAGAAAATACCAGTGGGGCCACCAGGGCGCCACAAGCCCAGGGAGTATATCTAGCCATATCTCGGGCCGGGCCGGGCCTCGGGCCAGGCTAACAAAAACCCGACGTCTACGGGACAGGCCCGAGGCCCGCCCGACAAATTCCTACATTTTCTAGGCCCAGGCCCGGCCAGAGGCAAAGCCCGAAGCCCGGCCCGACATAAGGAAAAAAAGCAGGAACATCTGTCCAGCAAAAAATAGTAGGAAAACAACAGCATTACAACACAAGTTATGATAGTAAACAATAGTACTAAACTACAACAGAACATCAGAAAAACAACAAAAAACATAACTAGTTTTGACAGGAAAACAGTAGAAAAATCGCTAGTTTTGACAACAAAAAGCACTAGTTTTGACAGCAAAACAACAGTAGTTTTGATAGCAAAACAACAATAGTTTTGATAGTAGAACATCATAGCTTTATAGCAAAACAATAGCAGTCTAAACATCCCAGTTTCAACAGCAGCATCTAAACATTTCAGTTTTGACAATCAACATGTAAACATTCAAGTTTCGACAATAGCATCTGAAGCTCTAAACGTTCCAATTTCGACAAACACAAGTGCATGAATATCATTACATTCCAGAACCAAAATAAAGACTAGTAGATGGCTAGCATGCCTTCTCCGAATCTTCTCTTCTCATTGCTTTAGGAGTGTAGCAACAACTCTACAAGATGGAATGAACAGAAAGTTAGCGGTAGGATAAAGTACAACTTGACAATTGACATGAACAAAGAATAGAGATGTTACATTCTTCATTCGAAGATGAATCTTCATCATTATCTAGCGCAATCACTTCTTTTGCCTTTCTCTTATTATCTACAACAATAGATTGGGTTAATTATCATTTGGAAGTAAACACATACAAATAAGAATGTAAAATAAACAAGGTTACAACAGATACCTTCTTTTTTTGCAGTTTGCAACGATACCAATCTTGCAAACACATTAAGGCCTCAATCGTCTTTGGTTTAAGTGAGCTTCGGTTCGGAGTTACAACCTTCTTACTCAAGCTGAAAGCGGATTCTGAAGCAACACTTGACACAAGAACTGCAAGGATATCATGTGCCATTCTTACTAGTTGCGGATACATAGCTGCAGACTTACTCCAAAATCCAAGATATTGGCATTTTCATTCAACCTATTCGCAGGTTCAGCCAAATACAATTCCAATTGAGATCTCTCTTCATGTGAGCTTGTGCTTTCCACATACTGATCATAGTCAGAAAAGGCACCAAGTCAACACCTGCTTGGTGCACTTGTTGCTAAGTTTTCATTGACATGTACGCCACTACCATACTCATTAAATAAAGAAGTCATTGTACTTTTAATAAGATTAATGCGCTGAAGGGCATCATCACCACCATATATCTTGGAGTAGGCATATCCTAAAAACTTGAACTTAATGCGGGGATCAAGAACAACAACACAAGACAGAAATACGCTATAGTCAGACCAATATTTCATGAATTTCTCCCTCATAACTGCCAACATTGGAGCCATGTAACTATTTATTCCAACACTAGCCTCTATAATAGCAGAATGAATAAGATAGACATTCATGAAGTACAAGTTGGCTATTGGATACTTTATTCCTGAGAAAGTTGTAGTTACCTTGAAGAAAACCTCTAAGAACTTATACATGTGAGATACCTTGGCCCATTCTTCTTCGGATAGCCAAAAGTTCACCTTGAATATGTTGTCCCTCTCATAATACCAATGCAGCATGTCTCTATAGTACAAACACCAGCCAAGCATAGTGTAGGTTGAATTCCAACAGACGGGCATATCAGGTTTCAACCTTTTTGATTCTTCTAGGTTGAAAATAGTTGTAGCGGTACTATAAAACTTATGCAACCTATTGCTTGAAGCCTTTAGGTACATTATAACATCTCTAAGTTTGCCAACACACTCGTCAATCAATGTCAAACCGGCTTGAACTACCAAGTTCAGTATGTGTGCACAACAATGAATTTGGAAGAATTTACCGGACAAAGGTAAAGCACCTTTTGACAAGTGGGTACGCAAGCAAGCTATCATCCTATCATTATAGGCTACATTATCCAGAGTGATGCACATCACTTTCTTATCGATCCTCCATTCACGGAAAGCCAGGTGAACCTCATCGACAATAGATGCTCCATCATATGGTCGATCAATTTTTTGAACCATACAATCATTTTGTTTAGTTTCCAATCAGCATCTATGTAATGGCAAGTAATGCAAATATAGATATGCTTGGCGACTTCAAATTTCCAATTGTCGGATGTGAAACTAACTCTACCAGGGGCAGCAAGAATAATTTCCATCAATTCCTTTTTCCGACGAAGAAACATTGCCATTATCTCTCTTTTTATTGTGTGCCGACCAATAGGCTTGAATTGTGGACAACAAGCAGACATCATTGTTCTAAATCCATCTTCTTCAACTATTGTAAATGGACGAGCACCGAATACAAGATAAATAGAGATCGAATTTCTAGCAACTTGAGCATCAAATCTGCAATTTTTAATGCAGTTGTTCCATCATCATTTGTTTCATATTTCAGGAAAAATTTATTCATTGTCGCTTATTTAACCTTATGCTTCTTTTCAGTGTGTCTAAGGAGATGAGATGTACCATTTGACGATTTAGCCAACAGTTCTTTCTCGCAATCGTCAAATGGAGGGCGGCTACAGAAGCTCTCGGACGGCGCAGCTGCGGTCGAGGACGGAGCGCGGCGGCCGCAGTTGTGGACGGACGGCGACTGCACAAGTCGGATGCGGAGGCACTAGGGTTCTACATCGGCGCCGCCATGTTGCGCATGAGGAGAGGATGGGGACGGGGCATGGGAGTGGGAAAGTTAGGGCAAGCGAGGAGTGGGGGCGAGATGCAGATCAGCGCTGGGGCCTAGCCGCCTGGGGCGCTGGGCCGCTCTTGGGCTCTTCTGCGGCCACAAGAGCTGGGAGTTGGGGCGAGATGCAGATCAGCGCTGGGGCCTAGCCGCCTGGGGCGCTGGGCCGCTCTTGGGCTCTTCTGCGGCCACAAGAGCTGGGAGTTGGGGCGAGATGCAGATCGCAGCTGGGAGCTGCTCGGGCCGACTGAGCCTAATTTCGGGCTAATATTGAAGCCCGAGCCTGGCCCGACTTGCTGTTCAGGCTGCATATTGAGGCCCAGGCCCAACCTAAGGTACAAGCCCGGCCCAGGAATTTCGGGTCAGGTCGAATCGGGCCAGGTTTCCCATGGCCAGGTATACTAGGGGACGCCCCCCAGGGTGTGCATGGCAAGCATGTGGGCCCCTGGCAGCTCCCGCAACCCGCACTCGAACTCCATAAGTACCTATTCGTCTAGAAAAAATGGGAGAGAAGGAATCATCATGTTTTACGATGCGGAGTCGCCACCACCTCCTGTTCTTCATCAATAGGGCTGATCTAGAGTCCATTTTGGGCTCCGGAGAGGGTGATTTGACATCATCATCATCATTTATGACACCTAGGTTTGATTGTGTTAAATCTTTTATGGATACCGATGTTTTCTGTAAATTTAGCACTAAATATGGACTTGACTCTGAGATAGTAGCTTCTTTCTGTGAATCTTTTGCTACTTATGTTGATCTCCCCAAGGAGAAGTGGTTTGAATATCATCCTCCCATAGAAGTAAAAGTAGCTGCACCTATTAAAGTTGAAGAAAAGATTGTCACTTATAATGATCCTATTGTTCCTACTTCTTATGTTGAGAAACCACATTTTCCTGTTAGGATAAAGGATCATGCTAAAGCTTCAACTGTGGTTCGTAAAAGCAATATTAAAACTTATACACCTCATGAGCAAATTAAAGTTGAACCTGATATTGTTATTGTTAAAGATCTCTTGTCTGATAATATTGATGGACATGTTATTCATTTCCTTGATGAGACTGCTAGAATTGCTAAAACTTGTGCTAAAGATAAAACCAGACCTGTGGTAGGCATGCCTGTTATTTCTGTTAAAATAGGAGATCATTGTTATCATGGCTTATGTGATATGGATGCTAGTGCTAGCGCAATACCTTATTCCTTATACAAAGAAATTATGCATGATATTGCACCTGCTGAGATAGAAGATATTGATGTCACAATTAAACTTGCCAATAGAGATACTATTTCACCAATGGGAATTGTTAGAGATGTTGAAGTCTTATGTGGGAAAACTAAATATCCTGCTGATTTTCTTGTTCTTGGTTCCCCACAAGATAGCTTTTGTCCCATTATATTTGGTAGACCCTTCCTGAACACTGTTAATGCTACCATAGATTGCAAAAGGGATGTTGTTACTATCGGTTTAGATGATATGACTCATGAATTTAATTTCTCTAAATTTATTAGACAACACCGTGAAGAAGAATTACCTAGTAAGGATGAAATTATTGGTCTTGCTTCTATTGCCGTACCTCCTAGTGATCCTTTAGAACTATATTTGCTAGACCATGAAAATGACATGTTTATGAATGAAAGAAGGGAAATAGATGAAGTATTCTTTAAACAGGAACCTATTCTGAAACACAATTTGCCTGTTGAAATCCTAGGGGGTCCTCCTCTACCCAAGGGTGATCCCGTGTTTGAGCTTAAACCTTTACCTGATACTCTTAAATATGCTTATCTTGTTGAGAAAAAGATATATCATGTTATTATTAGTGCTAACCTTTCAGAGCATGAGGAAGAGAGATTATTGAAAACTTTGAAGAAGCACTGTGCTGCTATTGGGTATACTCTTGATGATCTTAAGGGCATTAGTCCCACTCTATGTCAACATAAAATTAATTTGGAAGAAGATGCTAACCAGTTCGTGATCATCAACGACGGCTGAATCCTAAAATGAAAGAAGTGGTAAGAAAGGAAATACTAAAGCTCCTTGAGGCAGGTATAATCTATCCCGTTGCTGATAGTCAGTGGGTAAGTCCTGTCCATTGTATCCCTAAGAAGGGAGGTATTACTGTTGTTCCTAATGATAAAGATGAATTGATTCCTCAAAGAATTATTACAGGTTATAGGATGGTAATTGATTTCCGCAAATTAAATAAGGCTACTAAAAAGGATCATTACCCATTACCTTTTATCGATCAAATGCTAGAAAGATTATCCAAACATACACATTTTTGCTTTCTAGATGGTTATTCTGGTTTCTCTCAAATACCTGTGTCAGCCAAAGATCAATCAAAGACTACTTTTACTTGCCCTTTTGGTACTTTTGCTTATAGACGTATGACTTTTGGTTTATGTAATGCACCTGCTACCTTTCAAAGATGCATGATGGCTTTATTCTCTGACTTTTGTGAAAAGATTTGTGAGGTTTTCATGGACGATTTCTCCGTCTATGGATCTTCTTTTGATGATTGCTTGAGCAACCTTGATCGAGTTTTGCAGAGATGTGAAGAAACTAATCTTGTCTTGAATTGGGAAAAGTGCCACTTTATGGTTAATGAAGGTATTGTGTTGGGGCATAAAGTTTCTGAAAGAGGTATTGAAGTTGATAAAGCCAAGGTTGATGCTATTGAGAAGATGCCATGCCCCAAGGACATCAAAGGTATAAGAAGTTTCCTTGGTCACGCTGGATTTTATAGGAGGTTCATTAAGGACTTCTCAAAAATTTCTCGGCCTCTGACTAATTTATTACAAAAATATATACCATTTGTCTTTGATGATGATTGTGTAGAAGCATTTGAAATACTTAAGAAAGCATTAATCTCTGCACCTATTGTTTAGCCACCTGATTGGAATTTACCTTTGAAATTATGTGTGATGCTAGTGATTATGCTGTAGGTGTTGTTCTAGGGCAAAGAGTTGATAAGAAATTAAATGTTATTCAATATGCTAGTAAAACTCTAGACAATGCTCAAAGAAATTATGCTACTACCGAAAAAGAATTCTTAGTAGTTGTATTTGCTTGTGATAAGTTCAGACCTTATATTGTTGATTCTAAAGTAACTATTCACACTGATCATGCTGCTATTAAATATCTCATGGAAAAGAAAGATGCTAAACCTAGACTTATTAGATGGGTTCTCTTGCTACAAGAATTTGACTTACATATCGTTGATAGAAAGGGAGCTGAGAATCCCGTTGCAGACAACTTGTCTAGGTTAGAAAATGTGCTTGATGACCCACTTCCTATTGATGATAGCTTTCCTGATGATCAATTAGATGTCATAAATGCTTCTCATACTGCTCCATGGTATTCTGATTATGCTAATTACATTGTTGCTAAGTTTATACCACCTAGTTTCACATACTAGCAAAAGAAAAGGTTCTTCTATGATTTGAGGCATTACTTTTGGGATGACCCACATCTTTATAAAGAAGGAGTAAATGGTGTTATTAGACATTGTGTACCTGAGCATGAACAGGAACAGATCCTATGCAAGTGTCACTCCGAAGCTTATGGAGGACACCACGCTGGAGATAGAACTGCACATAAGGTATTGCAATATGGTTTTTATTGGCCTACCCTATTCAATGATGCCCGTAAGTTTGTCTTATCTTGTGATAAATGTCAAAAAATTGGCAATATTAGTAGACTTCAAGAAATGCCTATGAATTATTCACTCGTTATTGAACCATTTGATGTTTGGGGCTTTGACTATATGGGACCCTTTCCTTCCTCTAATGGATATACACATATTTTAGTTGCTGTTGATTACGTTACTAAGTGGGTAGAAGCTATTCCAACTAGTAGTGTTGATCATAACACTTCTATTAAAATGCTTAAAGAAGTTATTTTTCCAAGATTTGGAGTCCCTAGATATTTAATGACTGATGGTGGTTCACATTTTATTCATGGTGCTTTCCGTAAAATGCTTGCTAAATATGATGTTAATCATATAATTGCATCTCCTTACCATCCTCAGTCTAGTGGTCAAGTAGAATTGAGTAATAGAGAGCTCAAATTAATTTTGCAAAAGACTGTTAATAGATCTAGAAAGAATTGGTCCAAGAAACTTGATGATGCGTTATGGGCCTATAGAACTGCATATAAAAATCCTATGGGCATGTCTCCATATAAAATGGTTTATGGAAAAGCATGTCACTTACCTCTCGAACTAGAACACAAGGCATATTGGGCTATTAAAGAGCTCAATTATGATTTTAAACTTGCCGGTGAGAAGAGGTTATTTGATAGTAGCTCACTCGATGAATGGAGAACCCAAGCCTACGAAAATGCCAAGTTGTTTAAAGAAAAAGTTAAAAGATGGCATGACAAAAGGATACAAAGCCGTGAATTTAATGTAGGTGACTATGTATTGCTATACAACTCCCATTTAAGATTTTTTACAGGAACATTTCTCTCTAAATGGGAAGGTCCTTATGTTATCGAGGAGGTCTATCGTTTCGGTGCCATAAAAATCAACAACTTCGAAGGCACAAATCCGAAGGTGGTGAGCGGTCAAAGAATCAAACATTATATCTCAGGTAATCCCATAAATGTTGAAACCAATGTTATTGAAACCGTAACCCTGGAGGAATACATAAGGGAAACTTTCCGAAACGTTTCAGACTCCGAAAAGGAATAGGTATGTGGTATAGTAAGTAAACCGACTCCAAAATAGTTTTTAAGGCAATATTTCTCCATTTTGGAATATTTAGAAAAATAGAAAAATAAGAAGCAGTCCGAGAAGGACACGAGGGCTCCACGAGGGTGGAGGGCGCGCCCCCTACCTCGTGGGCACCTCGTGTGCTCTCCGGATTCCGTTTTCTTACATGTTACGTATTTTGGTCGGTAAAAATTCATTATATAATCTCTGGGAGGTTTTGACTCTTGTATCACGCAATTACCCTCTGTTTGTGTTTCGAGCTGTTGCTGCTGCAGATTAGAGCAAGATGTCTTCGCAAGAGTCAGTCGGGAAGAGCCGGGTGTCTCATCCGACACCGAGATCAATGACAAACAATAATGTTGACCTCCTTGGGCCAGCAACGGAGGAAGAGATGGAGGCTGACTTGAAGAGGATAGATTCCATGGAAGAGGATCAAGAAAGTCACTTCCTGCTTCCGAGCTGGATTCACAATGAGAGAACTGCAGAGCTCGGCTATTCCAAACTCGGTTATCCCTTCCAATGTTAGATTTCTTTCTTATGAGAATATGAAAAAGAGTGTTACTGGTTCTCCCGCAGCTATGCAGCACCCTTGGGTGCAGGGAGCTTTGGCTGTTATAGGAAAACTCTGAAAGGAAATAATGGACCTCAAGCAGCAAGTCAATAAGCTCGAGGAGGAGAATCGTATCCTGAGGGGCATCATCGCCAAGAATATCACATCACCATCGCCGAAAAGAGAGACATAATCACATGGGTATGGGCACTCCCCTTGGAAACTACCAAGCTTAGGGGAGTGCCCCGGTATCGTATCACCATCACTTTTACCTTTACCGTTTCCTTAGTTTGATCCTTTTGATAATATCTTGATCTAGTAGAATAAAAGTTCTTAGTATGATCTAGTTGTGAGTTTTGCTTTATAATTCTTCTATGTAATCAAGTCTGTGAGCTATATAATAAAGATTAGTGATGAGTCAAGGGCTTGATTATTTTGCCATGATCCTAAGAGAAAGAAAAGAGAAAGAAATAAAAAGAAACAAAGAGATCATGTGAGTCTTATGGAGAGTAATGAGCTCACATAGAAAAAGTATGATGAATAAAAGTTGTTGAGGGTTGACAAACATAGTTTTGGTCATCGTTGCAATTAATAGGAAGTAATAAAGAAAGAGAGGTCTTCACATATAGATATACTATCTTAGACATCTTTTTATAATTGTGAGCACTCATTAAAATATGACATGCTAAAGAGTTGACGTTGGACAATGAAGACAATGTAATGGGTTATGTTTTCTTACATCTGAGATAAATTATATTGTCATGGATCATCCAACATGGTTGAGCTTGCCTTTCGCCCTCATGCTATCCAAATTCATCGCACCAAGTAGAGATACTACTTGTGCTTCCAAATACCCTTAAACCAGTCTTGCCATGAGAGTCCACCATACCTACCTATGGATTGAGTAAGATCCTCCAAGTAAGTTGTCATCGGTGCAAGCAATAAAAATTGCTCTCTAAATATGTATGACTTATTAGTGTGGGAGAAATAAGCTTTATACGATCGTGTGATATGGAAGAAATAAAAGCGACAGACTGCATAATAAAGGTCCACATCACAAGTGGCAATATAAAGTGACGTTCTTTCGCATTAAGATTTTGTGCATCCAACTATAAAAAGCGCATGACAACCTCTGCTTCCCTCTGCGAAGGGCCTATCTTTTACTTTTATCTCCTACATTGCATACGAGTCTTGGTGATCTTCACCCATCCTTTTTACATTTTATCCTTTCGCAAGCACAGTATGTTGGAAAGATCCTGGTATATATGGCTAATTGGATGTGAGTTTTCATGAACTATTATCGTTGACACTACCCTTGAGGTAAAACGTTGGGAGGCAAAACTATAAGCCCCTATCTTTCTCTGTGTCCGACTAAAACTCCATACCCATAAGTATTGCGTGAGTGTCAGCAATTATGAAAGACTATATGATAGTTGAGTATGTGGACTTGCTGAAAAGCTCTTATACATTGACTCTTTCCTATGTTGTGATAAATTGCAATTGCTCCAATGACTGAGATTATAGTTTGTTAGTTTTCAATGAAGTTTACAATTCATACTTCAAATTATGATTGAATTATTACTCTAGCATAAGAAATCATATGACAAGAATTATATAAGTTGCTGTTCTAAGAATGATCATGATGCCCTCATGTCCATATTTTATTTTTATCGACACCTCTATCTTTAAACATGTGGACATATTTTTTGATTTCGGCTTTTCGCTTGAGGACAAGCGAGGTCTAAGCTTGGGGGAGTTGATACGTCCATTTTGCATCATGCTTTTATATCGATATTAATTGCATTATGGGTTGTTATTACACATTATGTCACAATACTTATGCATATTCTCTCTTATTTTACAAGGTTTACATAAAGAGGGAGAATGCCGGCAACTGGGATTCTGGGCTGGAAAAGGAGCAAATATTAGAGACCTATTCTGCACAACTCCAAAAGTCTTGAAACTTCACGGAAGACGTTTTCAGAATATATAAAAAATACTCAGCGGAAGAGATTCACCAGGGGGCCACGCCCTACCCACGAGGGTAGGGGGCATGCCCTACCCCCTGGGCGCGCCCCCTACCTCGTGGGCCCCCTGGTGGCCCTTCGGTGGCCATCTTCTGATATATGAAGTCTTTCGATGGGAAAAAATAATAAGCCATCTTCTTGGACGAAACTCCGCCGCCACGAGGCGGAACCTTGGCGGAACCAATCTAGGGCTCTGGCGGAGTTGTTCTGCCGGGGAAACTCCCCCCCCCCCCGGAGGGGAAAATCATCGCCATCGCCATCACCAACGCTCCCCTCATCGGGAGAGGGCAATCTCCATCAACATCTTCATCAGCACCATCTCCTCTCAAAACCCTAGTTCATCTCGTGTATCCAATTCTTCTCTCCAAGTCCGGGATTGGTGCTAGTAGGTTGCTAGTAGTGTTATTATTCCTTGTAGTTGATGCTAGTTGGTTTAATTGGTGGAAGATTATATGTTCAGATCCTATATGCATATTAATACCCCTCTAATTATGAACATGTTTATGCTTTGTGAGTAGTTACATTTGTTCCTGAGGACATGGGAGAAGTCTTGCTATTAGTAGTCATGTGAATTTGGTATTCGTTCGAAATTTTGATGAGATGTATGTTGTCTCTCCTCTAGTGGTGTTATGTGAACGTCGACTACAGGACACTTCACCATTATTTGGGCCTAGAGGAAGGCATTGGGAAGTAATAAGTAGATGATGAGTTCCTAGAGTGACAGAAGCTTAAACCCTAGTTTATGCGTTGCTTCGTAAGGGGCTGATTTGGATCCATATGTTTCATGCTATGGTTAGGTTTACCTTAATACTTTTGTTGTAGTTACAGATGCTTGCAATAGAGGTTAATCATAAGTGGGATACTTGTCCAAGTAAGGACAGTACCCAAGCACCGGTCCACCCACATACCAAATTATCAAAGTACCGAATGCGAATCATATGAGCATGATGAAAAATAGCTTGACGATATTCCCATGTGTCCTCGGGAGCGCTTTTCTCTATATAAGAGTTTGTCCAGGCTTGTCCTTTGCTACAAAAAGGATTGGGCGACCTTGCTGCACTTTATTTACCTTTGTTACTTGTTGCTCGTTACAAATTATCCTATCACAAAACTATCTGTTATCACTTATTTCAGTACTTGCAGAGAATACCTTGCTGGAAACCGCTTATCATTTCCTTCTGCTCCTCGTTGGGTTCACTACAAAAAAAAGACACATCCGTGACATTTTGGGCTGAACGAATTTTTTGTGCGTCATACATATGACACTTCTATGACGATAATTGTGACAAAACCCGGTATCATCATAGATGTGGTGGGCTCCTACTTCTATGACAAAAAATCATGACAAAAAATGGGCTTTTCGTCCTGGGCGGGCCGGAGACGCAGCTGCATGACATTCTTTGGGCCGTCCATGACGGAAAAAACCGTGGTAGAAGCAAGGGGGAGGAAAATTTCGGGGAGTTCCCGGTTACGGTGGGAGGTCGGGGGTCGAGCGATGCGCGTTTCTCTCGTACACGTACGCGCGTGTGTGCGAGGCGTTGGCTCTAACTGAACCCGAGCGAGGCGTTTGGCTCTAACTGAACCCGAGCGATTGCACTGCAGGCTACGCATTACTGAACCCGAGCGATCGATCGATGGCTGTTAACTGAACCCGATCGAGCGATTCCTTGGCTACTGCTGCTAACTGAAGCCGATCGATGCTGCCTCTGGATGAACAGTTAGCGTTGGGGGGGGGTGGATGAACAGTTCCCGGTGGGGGTGGATGAACAGGACCTTGTGGTGTTGCCTCTGGATGAACAGGACCCCGATTGATCGAGCCGGTTGGGGCTGGATGAACAGGACCCCGTGGAGGGCTGGATGAACAGGACCACCCCGTGGAGGGCAGAATGAACAGTAGACGGTGGAGGGGTGCCCGTGGAGGGGTGGTTGAACAGGACCCCGATGTGTGGAGGGCTGGATGAACAATAGACGGTGGAGGGGTGGTTGAACAGTAGCCGGTGGAGTAGCGCGCGGTGGAGGCTGGATGAATAGGAGCCCGTGGAGGCTGGAGGAGGTCGATGGTGGATGAACAGTAGCTCATTGAGGCTGGAGGGGGTCGATGGTGGAGATGAACAGTATCCTGTGGAGTCCCGTTTTGCGGTACGCCACACCCTCCCAATGAACAGGACCCTCGTTTCGACCGTAGTGCTCCAACACAAGTCCGTTTCCTTCGTTTTGCGGTACGCCACACCCCTCCCGATCAAGGGGACCCCCGTTTCGATTGTAGGAGGTCTGTTTCCTCCGTTTTGCGGTATGCCACACCCCTCCCGATCAACAGGACCCCCGTTTCGACCGTAGGAGGTCCGTTTCCTCCGTTTTGCGGTATGCCACACCCTTCCCGATCAACAAGACCCCCGTTTCAATCGTAGGAGGTCCGTTTCCTCCGTTGTGCGGTACGCCAGGCCTCGTTTCCATCGCCTCTTCCGTCCAAGCCCTCCCGATGAACACGACCACGCATTCCGTTCCAACCCATGAACACGACGACGACGCTGTTTCTCCGTTCCGACCCAGCCATGTACACGAGCCCTCGCCATACGTATGCGCGAGTAGGCGTTCGAGACCCCGCCCGTTTGTACCCATACGTGGCCGTATTTTCTTTCTTGCACCCTGGCCACCTCTACTACGACACGTGCGTGCCTCTACATCCACCAGTATATATGTACGTACACGCTCACGACCAGAATGACAATGCTACATACGCTTTGACCAGGTGGGTCCCGACTGTCAGGCACTTCCTTGCGTGCGAAGGTGTAGCTGGTGGGTCCCATTAGTCAGGGGGGAAACATTTTCGTGAAATACGATGGCCCGTCCGGTGGGTCCCTGCTGTCAGGTGGAGGAATCATTATTTTTCGTGTAATAAGGAGGCACTTCCTTGCTGCCGCCATGGACCCAGCTGTCAGCCTCTCCACGTACAGTCCACGTCCGATGGAAGTCGTTCCTTGACCACGTTGACCACGTCGCGCCAAGAGCACCAGGGCGGTGGATGACGGTGAGGCCTAGGAAGGGGACGACGCGGAGCCGGTGAAGACGCGACAGTGGATGCCCATGCGGAGAGGAGTATGAGGGTTCACTCGTTCGGCTGCGGTGTGAGGCTGCCGTCACCGCAGGGCCTGGCCAGCGGTGGGAATAGTAGGGGCGGTGAGGCCTCCGCGGCAGCACAGCCGGCCACGCATCAGCGACGCCAGGGGTATTCACGTGTATTCATATGAATACCCAAGATTTGGCCCAAAAAAATTAATACATGTCTTATTTAGCAGCCCACAGCCCACACAGGATACCGGCTACGCTCATCCGTTCACTCGATCCAGCCCCCACTCGGTCGTTCCCCAAGTCCCCAACCTAACCTAGCAACTGCGGCCAGCGGCGGCGAGTAGCGGTCAACGGCGGCAGCCAGTACTGACTGCAGGCAGCGGCAAGCGGAGCCGCTGAACGGGCGACCAGCGCCAGGCCGGCAGTGGACCAGGTTCTATTCTCCTCTTCTCCTAGTTCTAACTTCCTAATTCCTATGGGCTCATGCGGCAGTGTCTGGTCAAATTGAAGCAGCTCCTGGAGCATCACAGAGTGAGCTAGTACTGGATTTGTCCTAGTTCCTAATTCCTAATTCCTAGGTCCTAGTCAAATCACATGATCCTAATTCCTAGTTCTATTATCTGTAGGTGGATTTGTAGTGCAGTTAAATTGGACAAATTGCTGCTAGTGCTGGATTTGAATGCAATGAGCTACTGCCTAAGGTGGATATTCCGGGTTAAAGTTTTGGGGACAAATTGTTGCTTGTGTTGCTGTCAAATATGCACATCACTCTGCTACTGCCTACTGAGTGCGTGAAAATATTATTGGTTGAATAATTCGGTACAACTCCTCTGCCGTTCATGATGCTGTAGAATGATTTTTCTGTGTCAGGACAGATTGCTTGTGCTGTAAAATGCATTCATATTCATTTGTTTAGAACGATCCGAACACTAGTTTGCTACACGACCAACTTAGTAGATTACTAGATTGCTGATGTATTTTTTTTCTGATCTTGTATCACAGAAGAAGAAGAAGGGTGTTAGTATTGTTGCATTGTGGGAATGAGCCATGTGAAGAATAAGCTAAGGAACAAAATGGGTGATGAATATTTGAACAATTGTTTGGTTACATTTGTTGAGAGAGACTTTTTCGATCAAGTGAAGGATGAAGATGTCATCAATCTCTTCCAAAAAGGCGATCGCAAAGTTATATTGTAAGAAGGATATCACCACTTTATTAATCAAAAGGTACTTATGTATTCATGTTGTTATGGTCTGATACATTGAAATATTGTTATTGCCGTTATGCTAGTGTTGTTTTGTTCATATATTGCTAGTGTTGTGTTGTTTGGTTCATATACTACATTTGGAGCCAAAAAAATTTGGATGAATACCCAGCCTTCATTTCCTGGCGCCGCCACTGCGGCCACGGGAGGCAGGACCAGGCGGCACGACCGGCGCTGCTTTGGGCGGCTGGAGCAAGAAGACCAGAGGTTGAAGAAGCACTACAACCGTTGGATGGACATCGTACTGTCACTGGAGCTAGAATTGTGCATATTGACTAAGTTGACAAAGCCCTCCGTCCCCGTCAACTTAGTAGGCCCACAAGTCAGCCTCCCACCAAGGTGGGTCCCAGCTAGCAGGGGGTATTCATTTTTTTGTGCGTAATAAGGAGGCACTTCCGGTGGGTCCGAGCTGACAGCAGGGGGAATGTTTTTTTTGCGAAATACGGTGGCCCGTCGGGTAGGTCCCAGCAGTCAGGGGCAAACGTTTTTTTTGCGATATACTGGTGGGCGCCCGGTGGGTCCCTGCTGTCAGGTGGAGGAATAATTATTTTCCGCGTAATAAGGAGGCACTTCCTTGCGGCTGCCGTGGACCCAGCTGTCAGCCTCTCCACATATAGTATTCTTCCGATGGAATTCGGTCGTTGACCACATTGACCACGCCGCGCCGACAGCACCACGGCGGTGGACGACGGCGAGGCCTAGGAAGGGGACGACACAGAGCCGGGGAAGACGCAGCAGTGGATGCCCACGCGGAGAGGAGTACGAGGGTTCACTGGTTCGGTTGCGCTGTCGTCGCCGCAGAATAACAGGGGGTGTGGGTGAGTGGAGTAGAGGGATGGCCTGGCCAGTGGTGGGAGTAGTATGGGGGCGGTGAGGCCTTCGCGGCAGCACAGCCGGCCACGGGAGGCAGGAGCAGGCGGCACGACCGGCGCTGCTTTGGGCGGCTGGAGCAAGAAGACCAGAGGTTGAAGAAGCACTACGGCCGTTGGATGGACATCGTACGATCAGTCGAGCTAGAATCGTGCATATTGACTAAGTTGACAAAGCCCTTCGTCCCCGTCAACTTAGTAGGCCCACTATACTGGGTCCCAGCTAGCAGGGGGAGTATTCATTTTTTGTGCGTAATAAGGAGGCACTTCCTTGCGTGCGAAGATATAGCTGGTGGGTCCGAGCTGTTAGCGGCGGTAATGTTTTTTTCGTGAAATACAGAGGCCGTTTCGGTGGGTTCCAGATGTCAGGTGGAGGAAATCATTATTTTGCGCGTAATAAGGAGGCATTTCCTTGCGTGCGGCCGTGGACCCAGTTGTCAGCCTCTCCACGTACAGTCCACTTCAGATGCATGTCGGTCGTTGACCACGCTGACCACGCCACGCCGAGAGCACCAGGGTGGTGGACGACGGCGAGGCCTAGGAAGGGAACGACACGGAGGCGGGGAAGACTCGGCCGTTGTTTTTGTTTCCCACACGGAGGGGAGTACGACTGTACGAGGGTTTACTGGTTCGTTTGCCATCGCCGGAGAATAACAGCAGGTGTGGGTGAGTAGAGGGATGGCTAGGCCAGCAATGGGAGTATGGTGGGGCAGTGAGGCCTGCGCGACAGCACAACCGGCCGCGGGGAGGAGGGAGCAGCAGTCCCGCTGGCACTTGTTTGAGCGGCTGGAGCAGGAAGAGCAGAGATTGAAGAAGCACGGCGGCCGTTGGATGAACACCCAACAGTCACTGCTTGTGTGTCAACCTTTTTTTAGAAAAGCCTCAAATCTGTGGAAAACAGCATACAACCCATCTGCCATTATTTCTAATAATTTTCAGCCCATTTGCTAATTCTTATGGTTTTTTTGGAGCCCATATTCTTTTTGTTAGCATTACAGCCTAAATTGTGGCCATGGTTAAAAAATTATACGAAATTTTGCATATTTTGATGCGGTCCGAACTGTTTTTGATCCCGAAATTTCGACTCACATTCAAACTGATTTTAAAAATAAATGTATACCAATATAAAATCCAACAAATTCTCCACGCATAAAAATTAACGTAATTTAAAATCTTGAAATGAAAAAAAAGATATTTGAAACTAATTGCCGGTTTGAAGTGTTTTAAAAATGTACAACCCATTTCTCATTACTGATGGGCCATTTTCTCGGCCATCCGAATGAAAGCTCTCCTCGTCTTGAAAGATTTGCAGCCCAACAGGCCTGAGAAAGCGACTTGCTTGGCAAATCACAAAAAAAATTGGGGTGTGGCCATGGACCCAGTTGTCAGCCTCTCCACGTACAGTACTCTTCCGATGGAAGTCGTTCCTTGACCACGTTGACGACGCCGCGCGAAGAGCACCACGGCGGTGGACGACGGCGAGGCCTAGGAAGGGGACGACGCGGCAGTGGAAGCCCGCGCGGAGAGGAGTACGAGGGTTCACTGGTTCGGCTGCGGTGTGAGGCTGCCGTCGCCGCAGGGCCTAGCCAGCGGTGGGAATAGTAGGGGGCGGTGAGGCCTCCATGGCAGCACAGCCGACCACGGGAGGTAGGAGCATGCGGCATGACCGGCGCTACTTTGGGCGGCTGGAGCAAGAAGACCAGAGGTTGAAGAAGCACTACGGCTGTTGGATGGACATCATTATTTTGCGCGTAATAAGGAGGCAGTTCCTTGCGTGTGAAGATATAGCTGGTGGGTCCGACCTGTCAGCGGGGGAACGTTTTTTAGTCCATTTGGTGGGCTGGGTGAAACAATGATGTAGCATCTATGCAGCCCGTTTAAATCCCATTTGCATTTTTCTCGAAATCCGCGGACTTGCTGGGCTGGGTGAAAATATCATGTTGGGCTAGACGGAGAAATGTTATAAAAACATAAACACATGATTGCACGTCAGTAAAATCTTTGCAAGCTTATGTACGCAATCACTAGGAGTTAACTTGCCAAGTTATATATAAACAATTATTATTATTATTATTATTTTGTAAGAACTTTCAACTTATGAAATAAAATATCATTTTAATTTGATGAGTTAATAGTACGTGGGGTATTATTATTTTTTAGGCTAGACGTGGGACAGTTGAGTTGGTTCTAGGGGAAAGTATTGGGAGAAAACTCAGTTTACATCGAAAAAGAAAGTGGGAGAAAATTCAGAGACCTGCTGGGTCCACCTGAGGAGGGGAATATGTTGGGAGGAAGGAGATTCAAAGCACGACAGCCGAGTGAACTAGTTTTTTTACGGACAAGTGAACTAGTTTACATACATAAGCAAATAGCCACTAAAAAAAGCAACCAGGTTAATGGGCTCTTAAAAGAAATATTTCGGACAAAACAGATAATTATGACATATAGGCTAATGCATGAAACACTCAGATGATAAAGGTGCTTATAAACAGATAAAGTACAACATCTAGACCTTCCTGGCACGCTTGATCATGACGCTACGGCTGTCCGTGTACTCGTCGGTTACGGGAAGCAGATACACCCTCATGTCCAAGATCTGCCTATACATGTCGTAGCATGCGTATGCGTCCTTGGCCGCGTAGGTTATGTAGGCTAGATTCAGAGGTACCTCCCACGTGTTCAGGTCGTCTTCTTTCATGTTGGCGTATCAGGGGTCGATGATGGTCTCAGTGAGGTCAACCATGGAGTCCTTCTCCTACCCGTTGCTGATGATCTTGTATTGCTTCTGGATGTCGACAAGCTTGTTGCACCAGATGGCCGAATCGTCGCGTTCTTCCTCCTCTCCACCGTAGCGAAGGTGCAGTCGGCGCTGCCGATGAAACGGGTGAATGCTCCAGAACCTGGTGCAGCCATAGGACTGAGGCGAGGCAGAGCTTCACCGAGTCCGTATCGTTGGTGTACATCACATTCAACTTGGTGCAGCCATAGGACTGAACGGCGAACTCAAAGGGGAACTCCTTGCTGAAGTCCATATCCAGCAGGCTCACCCCTCGGATCGCCATTGGAGTCTCTTCGAGTGAACGAGTGTGTAGGCGGCGGCAACAGTTCGTTTTTCAGCTCCTGGGGAACTGGATTCAACAGTAAACTGAGTGTGTACAGGCGACAATAGTTACTACCCCTCCCTCGTCCCCTGCACGCCCGGCAGAAGATGCACCCTCGGCCACACGTCGGTTCACGAGCGGGTCTGTATTGGTACTGTAATAATAGGAGTTAGTGGTCACTTTACTTAAATTTAATTAGCTCTAATAGAAATTTATACTTAAAACAAGCAATGCATTCGCTCGTTCTATCAGTGCCATGGGATCAACATGCACAACAATTAGAATTATTATTCTCAGGACGCACACGATCAGCACATTTTTTGCACTTTCACAAAGATAATACTACCAAGTTTGAACTGTTTGTTATGGTTGTTGTCCTCTGCATCATCATGCCGTGTTTCCCAGCTTGCAAGATTCAGAACCAACAAATAAGATCCAAATAATAAGTACAACAAAGATGCCTACACATCTCATTGATTCCCAGCTTGCAAGATTCAGAACCAACAAATAAGATCCAAATAATAAGTACAACAAAGATGCCTACACATCTCATTGATTCCCAACTTGCAAGATTCAGAACCAACAAATAAGATTCAAATAATAAGTACAACAAAATGCGTACACATCTCACTGATTCCCAGCTTGCAAGATTAAGAACCAACCCATTAGAGCCTTTTGATAAAGTGAATATCGGGATTAAATCCATCTTCGCTAGCCATGTCATACAATCGAAGAACTTGGCGAATGCTCTTGACCGTCACAACATCTGTAGTTGAGTATTCCTGTTTGCATAGCACAAACCAGGAGAGCATGATTTCACTTTAATAGTGGCCTCCTTTACTCAACCTGCAGCTCCACTCGGGTGAAGCCTGCCTGGACTTCCATGATTCAATTAATGCGCCTTTTTTTGCAGTTCACCTGAAATGAAGCAAAGATTGCATCATTCAGCTAGCAAGAAGTACTTGCTCTCGTGAGCTGGCAGGTTCTTCTTTAGTAGTTGCACTAAAATTGAGGAACATTAAGGTTGGCTGTCCGGCTCATGTAAGGTGCAACTATAATTTTGTTATCCTTTTGTGCAGTTCCACTAAAATAAAGTGCCATTGTGGTGACAGTGACGTCTCATCTTGCAAAGGCTAATAAAATGTTGCACGAGATTACCAGCAGAACTAGACGGAGATTTTGGAAACTCCAATTACCATTTTGTGCAGTTCCACCAAAATTGAGAGATGTTGCCCATGTGACATTTTAATTGAACTGCACAAGACACTCATTCCAAAAATGTGTTTTGTGCAGTTCACCAAAAGGTCACAATAGCAACAAGGTGAAATGGATATCCCTATCTGCATAAAAAGATAGAAAGTAAACAGTTGCTGGTCAATAAGAATATATGAAACATATACAAAATGAAAAGAAGCATCTTAATTATGTTCATGGCAATCATGCAAGGACAATAGAAATTTTAAAATGTCAGCAATGCTTCATGTTACCAGAAGCATTACGATCAACAATGAGATTCCTCAAATATGGGATTACTTTAATGGTGGCATTGCTTGTTTACCAGACACAGTAAATCAACAATAGCTAAAGAGTTGGTTTAAGGGCATGGGACCATGGGGACACCAGGACACTCAGCAGCGTAAAGGAGAAACTTACTTATCATACTGGGGAAAATAGCAGGAGTGCCATTTGTAACACAGTTTAATTGCATCTTATCACTGGAGGCATTAGATTAACAATAACACTGGTTAGACATGTCCCTAAGGTAACAGTGTGATCGCTTCATTTTACATGCGCCCTTACATTAACAACAACAAAAGGTTGGTATAAGGACATGCGACAGTGGACGCATTAGCACAATGTACCTACAAGGAGGCATAAAGTGGTGATGCCGAGTTTGTTCATGCTATGTGAGGGCAGCAAACCTAATCCTGGAGACCTTGTACTATGTGAGGGCAGCAAATCTAATCCTGGAGACCTTTTACTATGTGAGGGCAGCAAATCTAATCCTGGAGACCTTTTACTATGTGAGGGCAGCAAATCTAATCCTGAGACCTTTTACTATGTGAGGGCAGCAAATCTAATCCTGAGACCTTTTACTATGTGAGGGCAACAAATCTAATCCTGGAGACCTTTTACTATGTGATGGCAACAAATCTAATCCTGGACATACTCTGTTGACTTGTCCACCAGCTGCCACTTCCTATCCCTTTTTCAACCAATAATAGATTTGTTCCTTATCCAGTTTGCACTGCGTTTTCCCATTATTTCCCTTTTCAGCCAAGAGACCGGTTGGGTATCCGGTCTCTACTACTTTCACCATATTATTTCCTCTTTGAATCAAGTCCTAGATTCATGCTACAACTTTCCCCCTTTCTTCGTTGTTTGAACAAAACCCTAGATTCGAATGCATGAAGTAGCTTTACCTCTAATAATACTAAAAATTTAGGTGGCTTTGGAAGAGCTGATGGGAGTAGAAAAAGATGCACATGCAGACACGTGGGGAGCTGGGGCAGTAGAGCAAGGCCGCTTTCGAAAAACTTATACCTGAGGGTCGCCGGGATGTCGGCGGCGGCAGGTCAGATCTGCGGACAATACGGCAGGGAGGAAGAAGGGTCGGAGGACCTCCCGAGCTGGCGCTATGTCGGAGAGAACGACATGGGCAGAGGATCGGGCCCCTCCGGCAGCTATGGGTTTCCTCCCTCGGCGGCAATGACCACGTGAACGATGCACCTTTTAGTTCTCTACACACACCGGCCGAAGGGATCCGGCCGGATCTGTGACCAGCGGTGAGCAGAGAGAAAATGTCGCTACCACTGTCTTGTTTATATCTAGAGAGGATGAGAGAATGAAGAACCCTAGTAAAGCAAGCGCTCAGGCCCCTGCGTCCATATATAGTAGAGTGATTATCTTTTTTTCTCTCCACAACAAGCGTTTCAATTTGTGTACGTGGCATTAAAGAAAAGAAACTCTCTATTTAAGGTGACTACTGTACGACTCCTACTTACTACTACTAGTAGTACTACAGTATTGTTCACTTGTGCTCCCCGCCCCTCCATTCATTGAACAACCCCACGAGTGAATAAACATACAGTACTTACTGTATTTATATAGAACGAACAAGCTCGAACTATTTTCGCGTAGTTAAAAGTTGAGGGCGGGGCTTTTCCCGGGCAGTACGCGCGGCAGTTTTCGGGTAGGCGGTTTGACAGAGAGGCGAGGAGGGTGAGCGAGTGGGGTTGTGCGATTTGACGATGCATTACTGCTGGAAAGACTTGTGATATGACCACTCACTATAGTCATGAATTACTGGCGCTCCGACCGGGGTGATGCCCCCCTTCCGTTCCGCGCTCTAATCTGGTGCATGACACGTCGACCCGGATGCTGGCTCTCCCACATGTCGGAGTAGTAAGAAGGAGCAAAGAATGATGCGGTATATACTAGTACTATACTACTCCCTCTGTTCCTAAATATAAGTCTTTGGAGAGATTTCACTATGGACCACATACGGAGAAAATGAGTGAATCTACACATAAAATGCATCTATATACATCCGTATGTGGTCCACAGTGAAATATCTACGAAGACTTATATTTAGGAACGGAGGGAGTACTACTCAGGTCAGAGGAGTGCAAACCACGCAGCCCAGTGAACCAGCAGTGCAAACCACTGTGGCCCAGTGAACCAGCAGTAGAAAACAATGTGGTGATATGGCCATAAAAAACAATGTGCTACGGTCCACACTGTAGCAAGTACAGTAACACTCCTCTTTGTTTGGATCCCTGAGTTAGAGCTAGTTTGGGTTGAAATAGGCTCAAATTATCGAAACAAGAGGGGTTAGTTTGAGCTAGTTTGCTCTAACCCAGCTAAAAAAACTAGCCCGATGGGGAGGTTCTAATTGGGTTAGTTATCCTCGGGCCCACTAGAAGAGAACTAAAAAAATCTCCCCTGCCCGCACCAGATCGCTCCCCCCACCTATCACACGACTCCTCTCTGTTCCCCATAGGGTCGCCCGCCCTCTCTCTCCTCCGGCCGCCCTCTCCTTCCGGCCTCCGCCGCCCTACTCCGGCCGCCCTCTCCCTCTGGTCTTCGAAGATCGCCCCGCTCCCCCTTCACCAGTCGTTTTTCTCCATCTTTCATGTGCAGCGGCGGTGCATCTACCAGGGAGGTCGCAAGAGGGGTGAGTTTGTTCGTTCCTTCTCTGTCTCACGGCCATATCAGTGATCTTGCTTGCTCTAGCGCTAATTCTGATTTGGAAAAGTAGATCCTGATCAAACATGGTATAGATTTGTGGTGCACGCATGGAATTGTTTGATGCTGCTTGAGGAGGTAATAAATCTTTCTAGAGGCCCAAAGATTCAGGTCACCTTTCTAGGTATTTCAATTTCAGGCTTGCATTATTTCTAGAGGCCCAAAGATTCAGTTCACCTTTCTAGGTATTTCAATTTCAGGCTTGCATTATTTCTAGAGGCCCAAAGATTCAGTTCACCTTTCTAGGTATTTCAGTTTCAGGCTTGCATTATTTCTAGAGGCCCAAAGATTCAGTTCACCTTTCTAGGTATTTCAATTTCAGGCTTGCATTATTTCTAGAGGCCCAAAGATTCAGTTCACCTTTCTAGGTATTTCAGTTTCAGGCTTGCATTATTTCTAGAGGCCCAAAGATTCAGTTCACCTTTCTAGGTATTTTAGTTACAGGCTTGCACTATTTCTAGAGGCCCAAAGATTAAGTTCGCAGTCGGCGGCAAGCGGCCCTGCTACCCATGTCGGTGTCGACCTCAACTTGCAAGGGCCGGCGTCGGAGGGGTTCCCGGGGCTTGGGCTCTACAGAGCCTTCCTCCAGAGCGACAATGGAGAGCTCCTCCCTCGGTGTGTGAGGGGCTCCGGTCTCCCTCCCTATCGTGAATGACTTCCGTGATGAGTTAGCTCATTCTTTGTTTCATGAAGTGTTTTTTTATTTTGTGAAGCTTGATTGAAGACTTGTATGTTTAAGTGGGATATCTCATTTGTATGGACAAAGTAAAAATTATCATGTTTTGCATGCTTGATTTGTATAGATGGTTCGTTTATGTCAATTGTGAGTGGGAGGAGGCCACAGAAGAGCCGGCCACACCAAGAGGGTGCTTGGATCCAAGGGACTTATTTTAGTCTGAATAAAAATAGTCTCTTTAAGAGGCTAAAAGTTCCAAGCACCCCTGACTAAAGAGGGGCTAAAACTAGTCTTGAGACTAAAAAAATTTAGTCAGGGGTACCCCTACTAAAATGTGGATTAGTCATCTCTCTCCTCATTTAACTCCTCTCCTTTAACACAAGCGAGTTCTGGATTGGAGGGTTTGGAGGATAATAAATGTTCATTAACTTGATTTTAGTCTCTTTAGTATTTGGATCCAAGCATGGGTGAGGCTAGCAAGTTTTAGTCTCACTACTTTTAGTCATGAAACTAAAACGTATCCAAGCACCCTCCAAATCCGGCAGGAAATAGGGTCCAAAGTAGTCAAATGATTGAGATAGAGCATTTATTGTCAATCTAACCCTGCCATCCATACACCTCTTTGGTTTAGAGTTAGTTCAGGGGTAGAATCTAACTCTAAACTCTAACTGAGTTAGAGTTCTCCTCGTCTCGGTTCATCGCCATCATACTTTCCCCATTCCTGTGTTTTCAGTATCCTGCGAATCAAAGAGGCCCTTTTTTTGCCGGAAAAATCAAAGAGGCCCTTACACTGGTTTCGGTCCGGTCATTTTTTATAAACGTGTTATGTCCAAAATTTAATGAACATGCTCCGGTTTCCACGAAAATAATCTGGTTTCATGTAGTAATTCATTCATTTATTTATTCTTCTGCGAGGGGTTTGCATGAAATTCGTGAGGTCTGAAATGTAAAGTACCCCGGAATATGCTCCGAGTCGCGCATGCACTATGACCCACATGCTCTATTTCCCACATGTCGGCGAATGGGAGCACGTGGAAATAGCCTACGAGTACATATAGGAGGATAAATGCGTGAAATAATATATACTGTGAAGCGTAGCCACGGTTTGAAAAGGAGACCTAAAGTGATGACAGTTATAGGTCGCACGCACCCAACTAGTGGTACTAGACATACGACTAATTTTTCCCTCAAAAAAGAAAAAAAAGAGGCACGAGTGCTCAGTACTCCTATTCTATAAACACGAGTCCCATCTGACAACAGCGTCCGTGCTACAGCTAGCTCTCCTCCCTCGTTTCTCTCTTCTAATTCTAAACTCGGCCGACGCCCGGTGGGCGGGGTGGGTTTGCTCAACTGCGGCCCCACCTCACAGTGAAAACGTTACGACTGGAATAAAAATGCCATATGCTCCCTCCGTTCATAAATATAAGTCTTTTTAGATACTATTTCAAATGGAATACAACATACAGATGTATGTAGACATAGTTTAGAGTGTAGATTCACTCATTTTGCTCCGTATGTAGTAGTCACTTGCTGGAATCTTTAGAAAGACTTATATTTGGGAACGAAGGGAGTACTATACTAATAAAACATTAAGGCCACAAGGCGATGCAGTGCTGGTTACAGGAGGCAAGAAGAAGAGATGCATCCATCGACGACGTCCACCTCCTCGACTCAGGGCGCCGGCCCACCGAACGACACCTAAGTAGCAGCGACTTTTGTGGCCAGGTCGACGTGCTTTTGAACAATGGCGTCCAAAGATTCCAGCCGCTGGAAGAAGGCCAACATCTTTATATCCTTGCTTGCCTTGTAGTGGCCTATGTAGACGATTTCCTCATAGACGTGGATGTGCAGGTCGATGGTTTCTTGCATGGCGAGGCGCTGCGTGGCGAGCGCGGCCTCGAGGTGCACATTCTTCGTCGTGACCTCCGGCACCTACAGGGCCATCAGGGCTTGAAAGAGTTCATCACCATGGAGGCCGATGAGGGTGGCAGGTAATGAGGAGCCTGGGCGCGCGGGCTGGAGCAGTACGACAAGGTCGTCCGCGCGCTTCTTGACGGCGGTGAACTTGCGGATGGAGTTGACCATCATGTCGTCCATGCAAGAGGCAAAGCCGGCATCGGCGAGGGCCACGATGCCTGCGGTTGCCAGCACCGTCTGGAAATGCTGCGTGGTGCGGGGCCGCAGGCTAGCACCTTGGATGATTTGGCATAGCTGACTGCCGCTCGCGTCCATCGTCTCCATAGGTGCTTGTGGCTTCTGGTCACTTGGTCTTGGGTTGGAGTGAGCAATGTTGCGCAGAGACTTGGGAGTCGATGGATTGGAGTGGTGGGGCGCCTTTATTATACGAGAGTCCAAACTCTATTGCATCACATCGTGCTGGCTCTATTCTGCTTCTCCAATTAATTCCCTCTGCCTGTAATTGAGGATGCATCATTGACCGTTCAATGTCTCGGGAACCGCTACCCTCTCCCTCCTTGGCATTGAAACACCTATGGACCCGTCGACGACGAGGTGCCTATGGTAACTTTGTAAATTTCAAGATGATAGTGCCGTGCGTGTGTGTGTTCATAGGGGTGAGTGTATGCGCGTGTATATGAGCGCTTGCGTCTGTACTGTGTAAAAAACGTAAATGCGTGTCAAAAAGAGACTAGTCAGTATACTCAATATTGTGCACCTCGGAGAGGAAAACGATAGAACTAGTACGTACTCCCTCTATCCATAATATAAGAACGTTTTTGACACTAGTGTAGTGTCAAAAACGCTCTTATATTATGGGACGGAGGGAGTATTTATTTACGGTGCAGATTCACTCATTTTGCTCCATATGTACTCCGTCTCGGTGTAGTTTAGTCACTTGTTGAAATCTCTAGAAGGGCAAATACTCCTTTCTGGTTTAGAGGGCTATACTAGCAAGTAGTTGTACGTACTAGTACAATAGTGGGCTCACATGGCAATTTTGTCTCATGCAAGAGCCTGGCTATATACGTGCTCCAATGTTCGCAACTGCAACGTTCGGTTTGCACTTGGCTCTTCGCCTCTTCGAGAAGACGAACAATGATGTTACTACTACTGCTTCTACAGTGTCGAATCCACTGCTGCATGTCCGTCCACCGCGAGCGGGACGGATAGCTTGTTGTAGAAGTACTACTAAGTAAAAGCCTATCCTCATTTGCGAGCAACCGCGCGCATGGGTGAGGGAGAAGGCATGTAGTAAAATCAAGCTTCTCCTTGTTGTACGAGTTGACGCGACACATCATAGCACTGGCCCCACATGCATGCCTCTAAACTTGGCTGAAAGACCCACAATGTACAATATATTTGCTGCAACCTCTAACATTTACCCACCACAAATTAAAATATATGTGGCCGTATGCATCGTTCTGATGCAGAGGCCGGGGAGTCCCCCCTTTTCGAAGAAAAAACAAATTAAAATATATATTCCTGTCTTGACCAGATGAGCGTGCAAACTACAATCACCAGGGTGTCAGGTAGGGCCAGAAGACTATTTTAATTTTTTTTAAAAACCTCGAGACAGCCACATAGCATGGAGCCGACCCCAACGATTTTAAGCTTACAGGCACGGTACACGCTATCCTAGACTACTCTACACATGAAACTGCCACACGAGCGTTCGGGCTGCGCTTGGCTCTTCACCTCTTCAGGAAGTCGAACAATGATGGAGTACTACTGCACTGGAGGAGTACTACAGTATGCTTCTGGCCATATGACACCGATTGAACTGCTGCATGTCCACCGCGTGCGGGAGGGAGAGCGTGTAGCGAAAACTTCTCCTAGTCTTGCCAGCCACCACGCTCATGGGCGAGGGAGGGACGCTCCTGCCTTTGCGTGTATGATAGGTGGGCCCGACAGGTGTGTGGCCAACCTGTCATACAGCCAAAGGCAGGTGCAGTTAAGTCGGTGAGGGAGAGGATAATAAAACTTCTCGTTGATGTACGAGTTGACGCGACACATCAAAGCACTGCACTCGATATATTTCAATAATTTGCGTTTACCGATGCATTAATTACAATGCATGCATGCATGCCGTGACTCTCCTTTTGATACTTGCATGTGTTGATTTAATGCACCTTGAAGTAGTATAAAATATGTGACGGTAAAGCTTTGTAATACCCCAGCCCAAGTCGAGAGATGGTTGTGCACGAGGAGGGCGAGATCATGCAAACCGAACAGGACCCGACGATGGAGCTCTCTAAGGTCTCGATGGACCTCACCGTGCTCCACTACCCCTTGTGCCTCCGCCCCTTGACGCCTCCAGTGTATGAGGTTCGAATACACCTCGTCCGTTCGGCTGATTGAGCAAGGTGCTGTCCGATTGATTTCTGAAGTGCAAGGGAGGGCACCTGGCCTGCGCGGACTGCCGCGTCGAGCGCCCTGGGAACTAGCGGTAGTGCCAGAAGTGCGAGCGTGGCGGTGGCTTCAATGTGCGGAACACGGCGGTGGACTCCGTCCTTTCGTCGGTGAGGGTGGAGTGCCCGCACGAAGGCTGTGGGCTCTACGTCACTTACCACAAGCTCGCCGATCACTAGAGTGTGTGTCCGCTCGCGCCCTGCAAATGCCCCGTGCCCGTCTGCGGCTACGAAGGCCCGCCGCCGGTGCTCTACCACCACATCAGCACCACGCATCCCATGCCCGTGCATAGGATCCAATACGGCAAGGTGCTACAGCTGCAAGTGCCACTGTCGGAGCCACGACTCTTGCTGTTCGCGGAGGAGGACCGCCACGCGTTTTTCTTGGTCAGCGGCGTGCTTGACATCGGCGCGCCTATCGTCGTGTCGGTCGTCTACATCAGAGCAGGGGCGTCCCCACTACCGCACTACGTGGCCAAGCTGTGGGCGAACGGTCCGCCGGGGGAGCCCAAAGGCATGACCGACGCCGTCAAGGTGGAAATGGAGGTGATAAGCAGCAAGGATCCCGACGACGTCGATGTGCAGGAGCTGACCTTCTTGATAGTTCCGCCCAAGCTGCTGGCCGGGGCTAAGCTTGTGTCCCTCCACATTCAGATCGACAAGCTCACGTCCTAAATGTTTCTACAGTGCCTTCTGTTTATCTTAGTAATATGCTAATATAGGGATTACCTTGGTCTACTTTAGCTTAAGAAATGGTGGGTTTTGGTGGCGATAAAAAATTATGTTTATCAATGCATTAATTGTAATGCATGCATGCATAAAGTACATGCATTGGTCAATTTTCTCTTAATACTTGCATGCAATGATTTAATGCACCTTGGAATCTAAACATGTGTTGGGGAACAACCAAATTGAGCCTTGTAAAATGGAAAAAACTAAAATTTTGAGATAAGCCCTATAAAACCGGAAAGGAGAGAGTAGAAAAAGAAGTACTCCATCCAAGAATAGTGCCGCACTTCGAAACTTGAACCGTCAATAAATTTTGAGCTTGCGTCTCGTCACATTCCAAATTACTCCACGCTATATTGAATTGCAAACCTGTTCACACCGATCACAACCTAAACGGTTTCCCACTTAGGAGCGTATTAGTTCCCGGTTATAAATACTAGTATGCCAAGATGACTGCGCATTCCTCCTCAACTCCTCATCCACAAAAACAAACAAGCCATTCAACATCCTTCCCTTGCATCTGCCATGGCCAGCGTGAGTTCTGGGTCGAGAGATTGCCACCAGGGAGAGGCGAGCATGGAAGCGGAAGCACGAGAGATGTCCCACCTTGCTACGAGAGCAGCCGACATGTCCCGCCACGCGGAAGTAGCAACACAGAGGTCCCGCCGCGCCGCTGAAGCAGCACGGAGGTCCCGCCGCGCCGTCGATGCAGCAGACTGGTCTGGCCGCGCCGCGGAAGCAGCAGAGATGTTCCACCGCGCCATGAATGTGGCAGAGATGTCCCGCCGCGCCGCGGCGGCCTGGGAAAATTTCTCGCGTGCAGGCGACGACTGTTACAGGCGCATGCATGTGATCGTCCATGGCCAGATGGATCAGATCTCCCGTCTTGCGAGGTTGCAGGACGACATGAAAGCCTCGTTTGAATAGGCTATCGGCACACTAAGGGAGGCAATGAGAGGCTCCGGGCTGAGCACGACCTGCTGAGGGAGAAGATCGTCCGAAGTGCAGACCAGCAGGAGGAGACCAGTGCCTTGTTGAAGAGGACCGGCGTCATCGTCAAGAAACTTATGGACAAGAATGACATGCTCCGCAACGAGCGCCAAAGGCTGGTGGAGGAATCCGTGGATGTTCTCAAGCAGCGCCTTGAGGACACCAAAGAGCTCATCGCTGCTCGCCGCGGAGACTAGTTCCCGCAGCCTGCAGCAACGCATCAAGAAAGTAGAGATCAGCGAGCCAGATCCTTGTCTTCCTTCTTCTTTTGCCCTTGTGTATTTCGGGCGTAGCCGCATGTGGCTTTTTTAATTATCTTTCTAATTATGTAAGACAATTAATCGTCCTTATCTTTCTATGGAAGATCAATGTTGCGAGGCTGGGATGAAGAAAACTCTTGCTGTGGCGACCCTGGCGTTGCTGTTCTTCTAGTTGCTGCTGGGCTTCCTTCAGTTTCCTGGTTTCTTTTGATGTAATAATTGGTTTAGGATGTGGATTGTGTCGTCGGTTGTAATGTTGGGTTCTAGCGCGGATGTTTGGCCTTTGTTGGCCTCTTGGGATGTTGCGATTTCAATCTGGTAGCTTTTAGTCCTTCGTGTTAGGCTGGACTTGTGCTGAACTTCTTGTGAATTGTGGTGGTTTTCAGTAATGAAAATCGGAAGGGACAAGCCCTTCTTTGATAAAAAAATAATAATCGTCCTTATATATTCATCAGTCTTGCTATAAGTCGCAGTAGATGCTATATAGGTCTGTCGGATCTTACATCAAGATCCGTGCTTTCAGATTTTCTTTTTTCTCTCTTAAATCTCAGTCGAGTGAGACATAGCCACGCCATTAAACAGAGGCTCGGGCGCCATTAATGGAGACCTTGGGAGAGAGGTGGATGGCAGATGGAGGTCAAAGGGCTCTCCTCCCGATAAGCACGCGCAGGGGTCTGATCGCACGCCTCTCGTACTACTGAAATAGCTACCCTGCACGACGCCTCCTAGCTAATAAAAAATGGGGACGCGTGGCGGCACATAAATGGTACTAGTAAGTAGAACGCCCATGGTTTCAACAATACTTGTGTTTCCGATTGTAACGTGACAACACTTGTTCCAAAATGACTTTGTTGATTGTTAATGTGTGCGCCTTCGCAAATCGGACTGCAAATTTACCACAGCATGTTGGTGCCATGTCATGGCACCAAGCCAAGTTTCATTATTTTCATGCGTGTTTTGGATTTACAGGAATTAAAAAACTAAGTTTCTCAATGTTTCCAACCCAGCCACGACGCCCAAAATTTTGAATTTCATTCCCATTTCTTGCATGTAACCTAGAAATTTACTCGAGGACACACATGTGATTTTTCAACCAACTTTGGTGCACTGGAACATGTGCTTGTATTTCAAATTTGAATTATGCACACAAAGGTGACACGTTCCCTCCCAGAACCACGTGCCTTCTTGAGAGAAGCTCCGATTTGCAAGAAGCTTATACCAAAATTTGTTCCTATTCGGCTAATTTTTTTACCACGGCATGGTACTACCATCACATGACACCACGCCAAGTTTCATGATTTTAAAACCAAGTTCCTCAATGTTCTCGACCGAGCCACGATGCCGAGATGTTTGAATTTGATTCTCATTTTTTACATGGGACCTAGAAATTCACCCGAGGACACAAATGTGATTTTTCAACCAACTTTGGTGCACGGGAGCATGTGCTTGTAGTTCAAATTTGAATTATGCACATTAAATGACCAAAAACTCAATTAATGTGTAAAAGGCCAGACGAAGCCGGAATAATTCCAAAATTTAATAGGGCACTCATGTAGTTCTATGTTGCCTTTGTAAATAAACTCAAGGGGGACAACGTATATCGTTTCGCACTCAAAGGTGGCACGTTCCCTCTCAGAACCACGAGCCTTCTTGAGAGAAGCTTGGGTTTGCAAGAAGCTTATACCAAAATCTGTTCCTATTCGGCCAATTTTTTTACCACAACATGGTAGTACCATGACATGACATCCACGCCAAGTTTCATGATTTTCAGACGTGTTTTGGATTTACAAGAATTTTAAAACCAAGTTTCTCAATGTTCTTGGCCGAGCCATGATGCCCAGATGTTTGAATTTGATTCTCATTTCTTGCATGGGACCTAGAAATTCACCCGAGGACACAAATGTGATTTTTCAACCAACTTTGGTGCACGAGAGCATGTGCTTGTAGTTCAAATTTGACTTATGCACATTAAATGACCAGAAACTCAATTAATGTATAAAAAACGACAAACAAACCCGGAATAATTCCAAAATTTAACAGGGCACTAATGTAGTTCTATGTTGCCTTTGTTAAACTCAAGGGGGGGGGGGCAGCGTATATCGTTTCACACTCAAAGGTGGCACGTTCCCTCTTAGAACCACGAGCTTCCAAATCGGCCCAATTTTTTACCACAACATGTTAGTGCCATGACATGACACCATGCCAAGTTTCATGATTTCCAGGCGAGTTTTGGATTTACATGAATTTAAAATCAAAGTTTCTCGATGTTCTCGGCCGAGTCATGACGCCCAGATGTTTGAATTTCATTCTCATTTCTTCCATGGGACCTAGAAATTCAACCAAGGACACACATGTGATTTTTCAACCTAGTTTGGTGCACCGGAGCATGTGCATGCAATTCATATTTAGATTATGCACATTAAAAGTCCAGAAACTCAATTAATGTATAAAAAGGGCAAATGAACCCAAAATAATTCCAAAATTTAACAGGGCACTCATATAGTTCTATGTTGCCTCTATAAATAAAATCAGGGGAGGCAGCGTATATCGTTTCGCACACAAAGGTGACACGTTCCCTCTCGGAACCACGAGGCTTGTTGAGAGAATCTCCGGTTTTGCAAGAGGCTTATACGAAAACTTGTCCCAATTCAGCCAAAAATTATACGTATGAAAACATGGTTTAGATTATCCCAAACATCTCGCTACCTAGACCAATAATGTACTATGATTTGAATTCAACATAAAATGGATACAAATATTTGAATTGGAGAACGTATGGTACATGTAGTTCATAGTGAAATATGATTACTGCTATATGTATGTTTTTTGTTATCAAGATAATATTTAAATTATTGTATAACTTGACAACAATCGTATCCAAATAAGGAAAATTGATTCAAATTTAGTCCATATGGTAGACGACAATATATATGTTCACATGGTGGAGTAAAATGTTCATATATGATGGAAGATCAAAATGTACGACTTCATCAATTATAAACCGCAAGGTCACCTAACGATATATTCGAATTCAACATAACGTGGATTCAAAAATTGAAATTCGAGATCATGGCATCTGTAATCATATAAAAAGGGACATTACTCTTTCTTTGGTGGGAATTGATTTGTTTTTTGTTCTTGTCGAGGGAAGTGCGAATCGATTTGGTACTGTGCAGGGTAATCTTGTTCTCCTGATTTTTTTACATTTTTCTTGTAGTTTTTTCAATGGCATCTATAGCAATATAGTAAAAGGGGACATGACTCTCTTGTGTCTTGTATGAATTGTTTTTTTACACGTTAAGTTTGTTCTGCCGAACAAGGAATCCGCACCTTGTTATCCCGAAATTTTCAAGCTCGAGTATCTTTTGTCTCACCTGCTTTGAAACTCCCGCTTCTTCAACCCGCGCCGCGCCTTGTTATCCCGAAATTTGGACGCGCGCTCGAACTCCCTCCTCATCCGAAATCGCTCCCGCAGCCCGGACATGCGAAATCCCCCTTCTACCCCTCAGCCGGAAATGAAGCTCCACGTCGCGGTGTCAAAACCAGTGGGGGTACGCTGGTAACTTACCCTACATTTCATACAAGCGCGTCCCTAAGCTTGGCTCCCCCTCCCCCTTCGCCCCCCATTCGTACACCGAGGCCGCCAAAACATGCGAAACCCCACGCTCCTACAGCGGCCTCCTGACCGCCGCCCAGCCGGAGACTCTTCCCCGACTACGTCGTCCACCGCAATAGCTCGCCGTCCCTCATCCACCGCACCGGACGAGGATCCGTTGTCGATCTCGTTGTCCCACCGAATCAGCCGCCCCGTCCTCCACCTCCAAGGAGCTGCCCTGACGTTTGCCTCATCTATCACGCCACCTCAATCCCCACAGCGCCGTCTTGACCTGCCCCACCGGAATCGCAGCACCCTCACCAATTCCTCCGATGATGTCGAGGCCAACTCGACGCAACCAAGGAGGTTCTGCACTCACCACTGCATTTTATCTTTTATTAGATCTCACGGGGCTGCTGGTGCTTGATACCGAGCAGACATGGCGTGTCTCCATCGACGGCGCCGTCACCGGCCACATCATCCACGGCGTCTCTCCCCCATGTCGTTGCTTCCTCGGCGGCGACTTCCACACCGACACTAGCTGCAGGTGCTCCGGCTCTCACTCGCGCTGCGGCTCTGTTCTTGCTGTCAGTCGCGCTGCTGCACTGCTCCTGCTTTCGTTCGTGCCACTGCTTTGCTCTTGCTCTCGCTTGCGCTGCTGCTGCACGACCTCTGGCAGCTACAGGAGTTGCTGCTTTAGCACTCACTCGCGGTGCTACTGCACGACTTGCTCTCTGCTAGTGCGTTCCCTGCTCGAGCGTCTGCTGATTTAGATCACTGCTTCTCTGCTACCAGTGCTTGAACGCCCTAAACATCTATTGCAATGCTCTGTTACTAGTTCAATCAGTTTCGACAGTAAAATTCAGTTTCGACTGTGAAGTTCATTTTCTTCAGTTAAGTTCAAAGTGAACAGTACTTACATCATCTGTCGGAGCGGCCGTGGCGCGACTGATGTGTTTTACATCTAGCTCTTTTTGGTGATGTATTTTACATCATCTATTGCAGATGATATTAGGGTCCCACTTCAGATTAACATTGTCTGTCTTGTCATGCTTCAGCCTTGTCGCCGTACACCTTAGCGGAGCTGCTCCAACGATGGAACCGTCCATCATAGTGGAGCACTACCCTCGGCGCCGTTTCCAGAGGCCTCGGATCTTCTTCCCCGCCTCCGACAGTCACACCAGCTTCATCACCATCCTCCACGTCCAACCCAATGATGCTGAGGTCCACAAGGCTATGCCAAAGAGGTTGTACACTCATCGCATCACTTTGTTTCTCCATTCCTCTGTTCTTCCAATTCATGCGAGCCAAACACACAGGTTGACTGAAATCCTATGTTTCCAAATGCTCCGTTTTGCACGTGCATTCCTATCCTATTCCGGTGTTTTTCCTATCCCTGCGTTTATAGAATCCTCCAATTCTAAGGAGCCCTTACAGATTTACTTATTTTCAGATAGGCGTCAAAGAAAACTCTGTGTGTTATGTCCTGCTCCTGCCGTGCCGTCATCCACCCCACCCGAGGTGCACCATTGACAGAAGCGTTCACTGCAGCAGAGATCCCCCCCCCTGCAGACTTCCTTTCGCCGCCTCAGATCATCTTCCCCGTTGCCGGAAGCCACGCCAACCGCATTACCATCACCGACTGAGCAGATGAACCTGAGGACTACACAGTTCCGGAAGAGAGGACGCAGTCTTTCATGTTTGCTTACATTATACATCGGTTATTATTACCTGCTACTTTATCGTTCAATCTTGAGTTTGGATTGCCCATGGGTCTCATATCAAGCTAGCAACGAATAGTATCTGTCTAGTATCTGGTTCATCTGGGGTCTTCTATGTGGTTCATGTTGGGTGGGCAACAAACAATAGATGATCCATTGTCTATCTTTTTAAACTGAAGCTATAATCTACCTGGTATCATTAGTTTTGGATCCATCCACTCGTTTGCTACCATCAGTATTGATTTTTGCATGCACCCCTTAGGCCTTACAAAATCTAACTATTTTTTTATTATGCATGTCAGATATTGTACACAATCGTACTGAACATGTAGAGAAAAAGAGAAGACCATTGCGTGCGAATATAATGTCATGCAGACGCCGCTCCATGGTGGGCGAAGTGCCCCCCTCTTGCATTTCCAGATTGTATTCCAGAGGAAGATAACTGTTCAGATGGAGATCCAGAAGGAGCCGACCATGCCTGTTTACCACCTGAGGTGTTTGCTCTAACCTGGCATGCTGATGTTGGTCATATCATGCATATGGCGCCTTGCATTGCTTACATTATACATCTTATATGTCGTCAGCTTAGTTTAGATTTGCTTTGTGTGAATGCCACCTGTTTGGTTTCTATATCATACTCCCACCATTCCTAAATATTTGTCTTTTTAGAGATTTCAACAAGTGACTACATACGGAACAAAATGAGTGAATCTACACTCTAAAATATGTCTTTATACATCCGTATGTGGTAGTCCATTTGAAATATCTAAAAAGACAATTATTTAGGAACGGAGGGAGTATATGGGAATTATGCAATGCCATCTTCTTTAGCCAGGCATCATATACGTGAATCATGCAATGCCATCCTGTTTAGCCAGTCATCGTATATGTGAATTGTATCGTGCCATATTTTTTCCATAATGTATTCCATTTGTCAACAATGTTTATACATTCATCTACTCTTCCTGTGCATCAGCCATTTGAGTCGTTCATTGGAAAATCTGGAGTGAAAACAAGGTCTTTTGAGTAGTCAGTGCTACCTGTCGATGCAAATTTCTTGCTGGTTACAGATAGCTCCTCAGAGGAGGATTCAGAGAGAGATGACCAGTCGTATCCCCCCCCCCCGAGGTGCATGCTCTAACTTGGCTAGGTTATATTGCTCATATCTTGCATATCTTGCATTGCCATGCCATCTGCTTAGATTAGACATGCTTTGTGTGAATGCCTCCTATTTGCTTTCTATATCAGATATGTGAATTATGCAATGCCATGTTTTTCAGCCAGTTATCATATATGTGAATTATGCACCACCATGGAGCCAGGCATCATATATGTGAATTATCTCATGCCATCTTTTTTTTCATTACGTATTCCATTTGTTGACAATCTGTGTATATTGAACTACTCTTCATGTGTATCAGCCATTTGAGCCGGTTATGGAGAAATCTGGAGTGAAAACAAGGTCTTCAGAGCAGGCAGTGGTACCTGTTGAAGCATATATCTCGATGGTTACAGGGAGCTCCTCAGAGGAGGATTCAGAGACAGATGACCAGTCCTATATCCCACCTGAGGTGTATGCTCTAAGTTGCAATATTTATATTTCTCATATGATGCATATGGTGTCTTGCATTGCTTAGTTTAGACATCATATGCACACTATGGAATTCTATCTGCTTAGTTTAGAGATCATACATGCGAGTGCCAGCTGCTTAGTATATGAATCAATTATGTCAATTATATCATGCCATCCTGTATACTTAGACAACATGTATGTGAATTATTTCATCCCAACCTATTTTAGAAAGACATCATATAGTTTTGTCATGTCATCCTGTTTAGGTACTCATCATATGTTGAATTATGCCATTATATCCTGTTAAGTTATCCATCATATATCTGAATTGTGTCATGCTATCCTGTTTAGTTAGGCATCATATATGTGAAATTGTGTCATGCTGTCCTGTTTGGTTAGACAACATACATGTGAATTACCACATCTGTCTATCATACAATGTCTGTACGTTCAATTTCTTTTCTTGTTTATCAGCCATTTGAATTGGATGGGGTGATGGCAGTATCTAAGGGAGCAAAAACCCGTTCTTCACAAAAGACAGTGCTACCCGTTGATGCAGATAGAACCATGGTTGTACTGGCCCACAAACTAGCCCCACCACACATAATCGAGACTCTTCCAGATTGCACACTTACACCGTTGGGCAGAGAACCAGCTACAACCCATCTAACCGCAACCCCAGCGGATAGTAACCCACTTATAGTTGACAAAGCACCATGTCCACCATGGAGTACCCCCACACGAGCAGTTTGTAAAGCTACTGCAGTGCCCAAAGCACAAAGACCACCACAGCTAACCCAAACTCCACGTTTAAAGCAAAAGAGCAACTATTCTCAGGTCAGATTCCGTAGCTATGGTCCATACTCCTTTGCTATTGCATCACTGTATTTACTCATACCAACTACTTTCGAATTTGAAGGATCCAATTGAAACTCCAATGGCGCAACAGGTATGTTTTAAACCTATTTCTTTAACAGGATTGCTGTTCTAACTTCTTGCTCTATGTTGATTTCAGTTTAAGTTGCATAAACAGTTATGTTCTCATGTGATGCACATTACAAGTGCTGCCAATGCTGTGTAGTTTCTCACACTTATATTCTGTCTATGCTGCTGTGTCTTAAAAATATATGAGTTGAACTGTGTCTCTATCTTGATTAGGGAACATAAACTAGAATGATATGGACAATACAGTGACCATAGTACATAGATATATGTTTGTTTCATGCTGTTATCCTGTCCACCTTACTACTGAACCGGTTTACCAAAATGAGTTTCGTATACTACAAGCTAAACCTGTGATGTGTCTGCTTGTTTCTCTTGTAGTATGCAAACAGAATATTGGAGAAGAGCACCCCACTATGCAATGGTAGAGAAAGTAATGCAGATAAGGTTCAAGATAGTGAGACAACCCTGTTAGTCTCCAAGAAAGGTGATAAAAACGATCTTGTAGACAGTGAGAAAACCCCACAGTCCTGCGTTGATGTAGTGTTCGAGTTACTGGCCAGTACCGCTGGCACAAGCTCTTCCAACTCACTGCCTGAATCACTTCGGCTTCTTCAGTCTCAGCTACAAGCTGAAAGGCATCAGTCAGCTATGCTACGGCAAGAAGCCGAAGGACTGAGGAAGTCCCTGCAGAATTCAGATGCGTACTTTCTTGTGCAACAGCAAGCGCTGGAGGATTTAAGCGCCAAACAAGAGAAAGTTAATAAGCTTGCTAAGCATCTTGCCAGCATTATGGGTACCCAGGATATTGTTTCTTGAGCTCTTCTAAAGTGGTTTCAGTTCTGGACTTGTTTTGCTGCGGCGTTTATATGATGGTGTGTTCCCTATATTTGCACTGGTGGCGAACTTTGATGCCCAGTGGATGTAATATGTGTAATAGCCGTGATAGCCTAGCATAAGTTGCTCGCTTATTTATTTCCTTGTTTTGTTTATTTGTTTGCTTGTAGTCAGTGCAGTTCTTTTTCCGCGGTTTGCTAGTGGCTACAATAACCTATTTTTTAAAACTAGGCCACAATAACCATGGGCTAATATTTACTGTAGTGACACTGGGCCTCCTACGGGCCGTAGAAACAGTGGGCCTTCTATGGGCTGTAGAAATAGTAGGCCTTCTACGGGCCGTAGAAACAATGGGCCTTCTACGGGCCATAGAAACAATGGGCCTTCTACGGGCCGTATCATCAATGGTCGTTATACGGGCCGTATGATCGATTGGCCAAACATGGGCCAATAATAGGCCTCATTATGGCCGTAAACGGGCTAGAGTTGGAATCATCCGTTCATGGGCCGACCATAATGGGCCATCATTAATAGGCCGTATTTGATGATGCTATGAAAACGGCCCAATGAATTAACGTACCACAAACGGGCCGACTGTAACCACGGGCTGAATTTGGCCCACAAGCAGAAAATGACAGTAACGGGCCATAAGTAAACGAATGCTGGGAATGAGCCCAAGAATAAATGGGCTCTGAGAAGGCCGAAACATAACATGGGCTGGAAACGGCCCAACGGAATAACGGGCCGTCAATGGGTATAAAGTGATACACTGTTCATCACGGGCTAGTTTCACCATGGGCCGTTAATGGGTGTAAAGTGATACACTGTTCATTACGGGCCAGTTTCACCACGGGCCGTTAGTAGGCCAAGAGTTACATAGGGCCTCATATGGGCCGAAAGACGTCATGGGCCATACATGGGCCAGAAGTGAAAACGGGCTGGAATCACATTGGATGGCCTAGATGACGCTACTGGGCCTAATTCGGATAGGGTGTAACGGGCCTTGGGTTAGCGGGCTGTAAATGGGCTATATTCAAACAGGCCGTTAACAGGCTTTCCATGGGCCGGCCCGCCAGCTTTTGACCAAGTCAAACGGGCTGGCCTTTACATAGGAATGGGCCTTTGTTGGGCCGTGCCACGTGTCGACGTATCATAGGCGCCTATCTGACCCACTGACGAGCTGACACGTGTTTCATCCGGCCATTAAGAATTTTACACGTGGAAATTTCCCATTGGTCGGGGCTGTTAACGGGCTATCGGATCCAAAACCCGACCCGATAGCTTAACGGTGTTCCGTTACGGTGGATGCCACGTGTCGGTCACCCTTGACGAAAGCACTTCTGTGACGCGTGATTTATCGTCATGGAAGTGGACACTTCCGTGATGATAATTTTGGTAATGTCATGGAACACTTCTATGACAACACAGGTATGACTATCTTGATTCTGTCATAAATTTGTCATGGATGTACATGCATGACAAAAAAGCGACCTACTGTGACAAACATGTATCATCACGGAAGTGTATTTTTTTTGTAGTGGTTCGACACTCTTACTTATCGAAAGGACTATGATAGATCCCCTATACTTGTGGGTCATCATCTACCAAGCGCCGGACATGTTTGCTTGAATGGAAATAAGCTGTCAATAGAAATTAGTTGTCAACTATTTTTGAATAAACAATATCCAAGACATAAATATGGTTGAGAAACTCACATAATGGTAGAACTGGAGGCGTCTGCACATCGACCCAGATGTCGATATTACCTTCAATATCATCTTCCGAACGAATATCAAAGGTGATAAGCATATCAGGCTCAAATGCATAAGCCTTGCATAGTGCTCTCCAATTTTTGCATTCAAAATAGGTGTAGGTGTCTGCATTGTATAATTTTGCGGTAAAAGTATAACCATGCTCGGTCCTCAAGTGAACTCTCTTTACCTCCATAGTTTCCATAGTATTGAAACCAATGTTATCCAAGACAAAAATTCTTGCATGGCAGGGGATATGCTAGTAGAATAGTAACAAATTAAAATTAAAAGTTCAAGCAAAAGAAGAAGAAGTCATGCTTAATTATGAAAAAAGACTTGTCGTTGTGACTTACTGTATCCACTTCGAAGGTCTCATCCAGCTTGATGCTGAAGTGCCTACCATCAACTAGGAAATTTCTGTCGCACATGCCGCGCTCGTCTTCGCAGTATTCGCACATAACAAAATCCTTTTCGTCGTCAGACATTTCCTATGTTCATAGTTGAAACATTAATTGAAAATCAATCAAAGGCAACTACCAGGAAACTCAACACACAGATTCACTATTACTCAATATGCAACGGGTTAACTTTAGGTCTTTCGAGTCTTCCTTCCTAAACTCTCATCTCACGTATATGGTGGGCACTCCCTCTCTGATATTGCGACCGTCGGTGATGGTCTCTACTCCTCCTTTCCCTAGTGCATTACAAATATCTAGCACAAGGAAAAGAAGGAGAAGCGACCCCCACGACAACAGTCGGGATTCTTCTTCTCTCATATATGGTGGACACTCCCTCACCGTTTCGACCGTCGATGATGGTCGCTACTCTTTCTTCCCCTAGTGCATAACAAAGGTCTAGCACAAAGAGAAGAAGGAGAAGCAACCCCCACAACAACAGTCGGCATTCTTCCTCTCTCAAATATATATATGGTGGACACTCTCCCTCGCTGGAAGACACACAAGGAGCCGAAACAGACCTAAAGTCAAACCGTTCCATATATCGAGCAATGACATAGAAAAAATGCCATATGTTTTGCCGAAATATCATTAAATTCCCATTTTGGCAAATCACAAGCACTCAATATGCCCTACCTTGTAGCACAAGTCATGCTAAAATTCATGAAAAATTTCGGCATGACCTTTGCTAAAGACAGGACATATCAAGCGCATGAAATTTGCCGGGACGGAAACGAATCAACATTCCGGCAAAACATAGGCCACTTGGAGGCACATTGCAAACAAGAACACCAAGAAATCCTCTATATTCAGAATGCATCATCATTGGCATCAATGACATGGCAACTATATAGCACTAGCATTTTCATCATCGACATTTAAAACACATTATTATTTGGCTATTCTCACCTAGAGGTCTTAAGGGGTCGACGATGGGGACGACTGCGGGGATGAGGCATGGGCAAACTTAATTTTTGCATAAACAAAATATAAACAAAATATATTAGCCACTTACTATAAATAAACTAATTCTATTAAGCACTTACTATAAATAAACTAATTCTGTTAAGCACTTACTATAAATAAACTAATTCTATTAAGCACTTGCTATAAATAAACTAGTTGTATTAAACACTTACTATAAATAACCTAGTTAGTTAACCTAGCTAGTTAACCTAATTAACCTAGTTAACCTAGATAATTAACCTACTTAAACTAGTTAACCTAGCTAGCCAACCTAGTTAACCTAGCTAGTTTGAATTTTTACTAATTTACTAAAAATATCTACTCTATGCAAGAACAGGGTGAGGAGAGATGAGGGAGGGAGGAGGGAGCAGGGGGTGGGGGAGGGAGGAGATAGGAGGAGGGGGAGGAGGGAGGGAGGAGATAGGAGGAGGGGGAGGAGGACGGTGGGAGAAGGGGGCGGGCCGGAGGAGGAGGGAGGAGGGGGTGGCCGGAGGAGTTGGGGGCGGCCCGAGGAGGAGGGAGGAGGGCGCGTGGGAGGAGGAGGGAGAGGAGGGAGGAGGGCATACCGAGGACGGCGGCGCGCGGCAATGCGGTGGCGACAGCAATGTGGCAGCGGCGGAGGAGCGAGGTGATAACCCACAAGTATAGGGGATCACAACAGTTTTCGAGGGTAGAGTATTCAACCCAAATTTATTGATTCGACACAAGGGGATCCAAAGAATATTCTCAAGTATTAGCAGCTGAGTTGTCAATTCAACCACACTTGGAAACTTAATATCTGCAGCAAGTATTTAGTAGCAAAGTAATATGATAGTGGTGATAACGGTAGCAAAAGGTAACAATAGTAAAAAGTAATGTTTTTGGTATTTTGTAGTGATGATAGCAATAGCAACGGAAAAGTAAATAAGCGAAGAACAATATATGGAAAGCTCGTAGGCAATGGATCAGTGATGGAGAATTATGCCGGATGCGGTTCATAATGTAACAGTCATAACCTAGGGTGACACGGAACTAGCTCCCGTTCGTTGATATAATGTAGGCATGTATTCCGAATATAGTCATACGTGCTTATGGAAAAGAACTTGCATGGCATCTTTTGTCCTACCCTCCCGTGGCAGCGTGGTCCTTACGGAAACTAAGGGATATTAAGGCCTCCTTTTAATAGAGATCCGGAACAAAGCATTAACACATAATGAATACATGAACTCCTCAAACTACGGTCATCACTGGTAAGTATCCCGATTATTGTCACTTCGGGGTTAACGGATCATAACACATAATATGTGACTATAGACTTGCAAGATAGGATCAAGAACACTCATATATTGATGAAAACATAATAGGTTCAGATCTAAAATCATGGCACTCGGGCCCTAGTGACAAGCATTAAGCATAGCAAAGTCATAGCAACATCAATCTCAGAACATAGTGGACACTAGGGATCAAACCCTAACAAAACTAACTCGATTACATGATAGATCTCATCCAACCCATCACCGTCCAGCAAGCCTATGATGGAATTACTCACGCACGTCGGTGAGCATCATGAAATTGGTCATGGAGGATGGTTGATGATGACGATAGTGACGGATTCCCCTCTCCGGAGCCCCGAACGGACTCCAGATCAGCCCTCCCAAGAGGTTTTAGGGCTTGGCGATGGCTTCGTATCGTAAAACGTGATGCTTTCTTCTCTCTGATTTTTTTCTCCCCGAAACTCAATATATGGAGTTGGAGTTGGAGTCGGAGAGGCAACAGGGGGCCCACGAGGTAGGGGGGCGCGCCCTAGGGGGGCAGGCGCGCCCCCACCCTCGTGGAGAGGTGGTGGGCCCCCTGGCCTTCATATTTTGTAGGTATTTTTCTTATTTTCTGAAAAGTGGCTCCGTGAAGTTTCAGGTCATTCCGAGAACGTTTGCTCCTGCACATAAATAACACCATGGTAATTCTGCTGAAAACAGCGTCAGTCCGGGTTAGTTCCATTCAAATCATGCAAGTTAGAGTCCAAAACAAGGGCAAAAGTGTTTGGAAAATTAGATACGTTGGAGATGTATCAACTCCCCCAAGCTTAAACCTTTGCTTGTCCTCAAGCAATTCCGTTGATAAACTGAAAGTGATAAAGAAAACTTTTACAAACTTTGTTTGCTCTTGTTGTTGTAAATATGTAAAGCCAGCATTCAAGTTTTCAGCAAAGATTATAACTAACCACATTCTCAATAACACATAGGTCTCAAGTTTACTCATATCAATAGCATAATCAACTAGCGAGCCATAATAATAAATCTCGGATGACAACACTTTTTCAAAACAATCATAATATGATATAACAAGATGGTGTCTCGCTAGCCCTTTCTGAGACCGCAAAACATAAATGCAGAGCACCTTTAAAGACCAAGGACTGACTAGACATTTTAATTCATGGTAAAAGAGATCTAGTCAAGTCATACTCAATGTAAACTAATAGTAATGAATGCAAATGACAGCGGTGCTCTCCAACTGGTGCTTTTTAATAAGAGGATGATGACTCAGCATAAAAGTAAATAGATAGGCCCTTCGCAGAGGGAAGCAGGGATTTGTAGAGGTGCCAAAGCTCGGTTTTGAAACAGAGGTGAATAATATTTTGAGCGGTATACTTTCATTGTCAACATAACAACCAGGATATGATAATATCTTCCATGCTACACACATTATAAGCGGTTCCCAAATAGAATGGTAAAGTTTATACTCCCCCTTCCACCAACAAGCATCAATCCATGGCTTGCTCGAAACAACGAGTGCCTCCAACTAACAAGAGTCCCAGGGGGAGTTTTGCTTGCAATTATTTTGATTTAGTTTGCATAAAGCATGGGACTGGGCATCCCGGTGACCAGCCATTTATCTCATGAGTGAGGAGCGGAGTCCACTCCTCTTGAGAATAACCTACCTAACATGGAAGATACAGACAGCCCTAGTTGATACATGAGCTATTCGAGCATTCAAAACAGGATATTTATTTGAAGGTTTAGAGTTTGGCACATACAAATTTACTTGGAACAACAGGTAGATACCGTATATAGGTAGGTATAGTGGACTCATGTGGAATAACTTTGGGGTTTAAGGAGTTTGGATGCACAAGCAGTATTCCCGCTTAGTACAGGTGAAGGCTAGCAAAATACTGGGAAGCGACCAGCTAGAGAGTGATAACAATCATGAACATGCATTAAAATTAATCAACACCGAATGCAAGCATGAGTAGGATATAATCCACCATGAACATAAATATCGTGAAGGCTATGTTGATTTTGTTTCAACTACATGCGTGAACATGCGCCAAGTCAAGCCACTTAAATCATTCAGAGGAGGATACCACCCTATCATACCACATCATAACCATTTTAATAGCATGTTGGCACGCAAGGTAAACCATTATAACTCATAGCTAATCAAGCATGGCATAAGAAACTATGATCTCTAGTTGTCATTGCAAACATGTTTATTCATAATAGGCTGAATCAGGAACGATGAACTAATCATATTTACAAAAACAGAAGAGGTCGAGTTCATACCAGCTTTTCTCATCTCAGCCAGTCCATCATATAACATCATAATTGCCTTTCACTTGCACAATCGAATGATGTGAATAATAATAATAGTGCACGTGCACTGGACTAAGCTGGAATCTGCAAGCATTCAATAAACATGAGAAGACAAGGCAATATGGGCTCTTTTGTCAGATCAACAATAGTGCATATAAGAGCCACTTCAACAATTTAATTATGGTCTTCTCCTATCGACCCCCAAAGAAAAGAAATAAAACTATTTACACGGGAAAGCTCCCAACAAGCAAAAGAAGAACAGGAAATCTTTTTGGGTTTTCTTTTTAATTACTACTACAAGCATGGAAAGTAAATTAATTAAAAGCTACAACTAAATTTTTTTGGTTTTTTTCTTAAGGTTTATTAAACACACAAGAAGAAAGCATAAAAAAGAAAATAAACTAGCATGGATGATACAATGAAAAAGTATGACCACCGACATTTAGCAATGAGTGTGTGAACATAAATGTAATGTCGGTGGGAAATACGTACTCCCCCAAGCTTAGGCTTTTGGCCTAAGTTGGTCTATGGCCACAGCTGGCCTAGCGGGTATCCATAATAATAGTTGGGGTCATACTGAGATGAAGAAGAGGAAGACTCCGATTGCCACTGGCTGACAATCATCTCCGGATCCCACTGATAACTAGACTATCGTGGAGTATCAACTTGTGGTTCCGGCTCTGGCTCCTCAACTGGTGCAGGGTTCCGGTAGGCGTGAATAGCCTTCAACGGAACAAGGTACATGCCTACAGATAAATCAAACAAAGAAGGAGTAGGCAGGGTAATAGTCTCAGGATGGTGTTTATTAAAGAACAATTGATATTTAAGCTCTCCTTCCCTATTCTTAACAATAAAATCATGTGCCACCATACTTTTATAATCTAGATAAACATGAGGCAACACTTTTTCTTCCTTCTCATAATGCCTAATAGGTATGTTAAAAATGTGCAGCTAGGCATGAAGTATAAATGCCTCCAAAGATGGGGCCCTTTGTACGGTTCAGACTTAACCTTTTGGCAATAATGCCGCCCATACTAACAGATTTATCACCATAAACCGTGGAGAAAAATAATAATATCAGGGATACTAAGGTTTCCACAGTTTCCGCGACCAATTAAGCAACGACTAGCAAATAATGCAAAATAACGTAAAATAGGAAAATGTATACTAGTGATTCGTGCATTGGAAACCTTCCTTGTTTCCCCTATAGTGATAGTATCAATAAACCCCTCCACATAATCGTGATGTGGTTCTTCTGTCTTGCCCTCAAAAGGGACTAAACAAACCCAACAAAAATCATAAAGTGACATCTCCTTATGCTCATCATATAAATAAAACTCCACCGTAGGTGGTGAGCTCCTAGAATGGAAATGAAAGTTTTGCACAAAGATATTTGTGAGTAAGAGATACTGATCGCATTGGTCGTGGAGGAAAGCGGTAAGGCCTGCATTCTGAGCCAATTCATGAAAATCTTCATAAATCCCGGCTGCTCTCAAGAAATCCTCGGAAGGCCATTCACACGCCCGAACCTCCGCGGTGCGAGGCAGATTATACTTAGGCTTCAGTGCCTTTTCCTTCGAGCTTTGGATCGATGAGCCCCTCAAAAGTCTCCTCATCATTTTTTGAAAAATTCTGAAATTTTTCGTAACTTCAAAATAAAATAAACCAAACTCAATAATATTGGTAGCAACTACTCCTACAAGTGCCTAGTGCCTATATCGTGCATCAAAAGTACTTTTGACCATATAAATTTGACATGCAAGCTCAAGAACGGGGTCACCTAAGAAGCAAAATTTTGCAATGAATAAAGCACTAGAACAAAAACTAATTGGACCAATGGAGGAGTCACATACCAAGGAACAATCTCCCCAAGCAGTTTTGTGAGAGGTGCTTTGAGCAAGGAGACCGAAAATGGCAGCAAAGTGAGCTAGAACTCGTGCTTGAGCTGGATATTCGTGTTTGTGGGAGGAAGATGAAGTGTGTGGGTGGAGGAATAAGTGGAGGAGGGCCACCGTGGGCCCATGAGGCAGGGGGCGCGCCCAGGGGGGTAGGGCGTGCCCTCCACCCTCGTGGGCAGGTGGTTGACCCCACTGCTGTGTTCTCAGTGCCAAATATTCTCAAATATTCTAGAAAAAAAAATCATATTTAAATTTCAGGGCATTTTGGAGAACTTCTATTTTCGAGGTATTTTTATATTGCACGGGTAATCAGATAACAGACAATTTTTTTTATTTTATTTTATTTAATGTAAATAACAGAAAGTAAAAGTGGGGTACAGAAGGTTGTGCCTTCTAGTTTCATCCATCTCATGATCATCAAAAGGAATCCACTAACAAGGTTGATCAAGTCTTGTAACGAACTCATTCCGAATAACATGGAACCGGAGAAATTTCGAATAACACTATGTTACCTCAACGGGGATATGCACATCCCCAATAATAAGAATATCATATCTCTTCTTGACAGTAGGAAGAGGAAATTCAAAACCTCCAAATATAATGATGGAATTTTTCCAACAGAGTTGATACTATGAACTTGAGGTTGTTTCCTCGGAAAGTGTACCGTATGCTCATTACCATTAACATGAAAAGTGACACTGCCTTTAGTGCAATCAATAACATCCCCTGTAGTATTCAAAAAGTGTCTTCCAAGAATAATAGACATACTATCGTCCTCGGGAATATCAAGAATAACAAAGTCCATTAAAATAGTAACGTTTGCAACTACAACAGGCACATCCTCAAAAATACCTGTTGGGGAACGTTGCAGAAAACAAAAATTTTCCTACGGTTTCACCAAGATCCATCTATGAGTTCATCTAGCAACGAGTGATCGGATGCATCTACATACCTTCGTAGATCGCGAGCGGAAGCGTTCAAAGAACGGGGATGAGGGAGTCGTACTCGACGTGATGCAAATCACCGGAGATCCTAGCGCCGAACGGACAGCACCTCCGCGTTCAACACACGTACGGTCAGCGTGTCGTCTCCTCCTTCTTGATCCAGCAAGGGGGGGGGAGGAGATGTTGAGGAAGATGGCTCCAACAGCAGCACGACGGCGTGGTGGTGGTGGAGAAGCAGTACTCCGACAGGGCTTCGCCGAGCTCTACGGAGGAGGAGGTGTTGGAGGGGAGAGGGAGGCGCCAGGGGCATGGGTGCGGCTGCCCTCCCTCCCCCTCTATATATAGGGGGCCTAGGGGGGCGCCGGCCCTCGGAGATCCAATCTCCTAGGGGGGGCGGCGGCCAAGGGGGGTGGAGTGCCCCACAAGGCAAGTGGGGCGCCCCCCCACCCTAGGGTTTCAACCCTAGGTGCAAGGGGTGGGCCTTGGGGGGCGCAACAGCCCACTAAGGGCTGGTTCCCCTCCCCACTTCAGCCCATGGGGCCCTCCGAGATGGGTGGCCCCACCCGGTGGACCCCCGAGAACCTTCCGGTGGTCCCGGTACAATACCGTTGACCCCTGAAACTCCCCCGAAGGCCGAAACTGCACTTCCTATATATAATTCTTCACCTCTAGACCATTCCAGAACTCCTCGTGACGTCTGAGATCTCATCCGGGACTCCGAGCAACTTTCGGGTTACTGCATATTCATATCCCTACAACCCTAGCGTCACCGAACCTTAAGTGTGTAGACCCTACGGGTTCGGGAGACATGTAGACATGACCGAGATGGCTCTTCGGTCAATAACCAACAGCGGGATCTGGATACCCATGTTGGCTCCCACATGCTCCTCGATGATCTCATCGGATGAACCACGATGTCGAGGATTCAAGCAACCCCGTATACAATTCCTTTTGTCAATCGGTACGTTACTTGCCCGAGATTCGATCGTCGGTATCCCAATACCTCGTTCAATCTTGTTACCGGCAAGTCAATTTACTCGTTCCGTAATGCATGATCCCGTGACCAGACACTTGGTCACTTTGAGCTCATTATGATGATGCATTACCGAGTGGGCCCAGAGATACCTCTCCGTCATACGGAGTGACAAATCCCAGTCTTGATCCGTGTCAACCCAACAGACACTTTCGGAGATACCCGTAGTATACCTTTATAGTCACCCAGTTACGTTGTGACGTTTGGTACACCCAAAGCACTCCTACGGTATCCGGGAGTTACATGATCTCATGGTCTAAGGAAAAGATACTTGACATTGGAAAAACTCTAGCAAACGAACTATACGATCTTGTGCTATGTTTAGGATTGGGTCTTGTCCATCACATCATTCTCCTAATGATGTGATCTCGTTATCAATGACATCCAATGTCCATAGTCAGGAAACCATGACTATCTGTTGATCAACGAGCTAGTCAACTAGAGGCTTACTAGGGACATGTTGGTGTCTATGTATTCACACATGTATTACGATTTCCGGATAACACAATTATAGCATGAATAAAAGACAATTATCATGAACAAGGAAATATAATAATAATGCTTTTATTATTGCCTCTAGGGCATATTTCCAACAGTCTTCCACTTGCACTAGAGTCAATAATCTAGTTACATTGTGATGAATCGAACACCCATGGAATTCTGGTGTTGATCATGTTTTGCTCTAGGGAGAGGTTTAGTCAACGAATCTGCTACATTCAGGTCCGTATGTACTTTACAAATATCTATGTATCCATCTTGAACATTTTCACGAATGGAGTTGAAGCGACGCTTGATGTGCCTGGTCTTCTTGTGAAACCTGGGCTCCTTGGCAAGTGCAATAGCTCCAGTGTTGTCACAAAAGAGTTTGATCGGCCCCGACACATTGGGTATGACTCCTAGGTCGGTGATGAACTCCTTCACCCAAATTGCTTCATGCGCTGCCTCCGAGGCTGCCATGTACTCCGCTTCACATGTAGATCCTGCCACGACGCTCTGCTTGCAACTGCACCAGCTTACTGCCCCACCATTCAAAATATACACGTATCCGGTTTGTGACTTAGAGTCATCCAGATCTGTGTCGAAGCTAGCATCGACGTAACCCTTTACGACGAGCTCTTCGTCACCTCCATAAACGAGAAACATTTCCTTAGTCCTTTTCAGGTACTTCAGGATATTCTTGACCGCTGTCCAGTGTTCCTTGCCGGGATTACTTTGGTACCTACCTACCAAACTTACGGCAAGGTTTACATCAGGTCTAGTACATAGCATGGCATACATAATAGAACCTATGGCTGAGGCATAGGGGATGACACTCATCTCTTCTATATCTTCTGCCGTGGTCGGACATTGAGCTGAGCTCAATTTCACACCTTGCAACACAGGCAAGAACCCCTTCTTAGACTGATCCATATTGAACTTCTTCAATATCTTATCAAGGTATGTGCTTTGTGAAAGACCTATGAGGCGTCTTGATCTATCTCTATAGATCTTGATGCCTAATATATAAGCAGCTTATCTAAGGTCCTTCATTGAAAAACTCTTATTCAAGCAGGCCTTAATGCTGTCCAAGAGTTCTATATCATTTCCCATCAAAAGTATGTCATCTACATATAATATGAGAAATGCTACAGAGCTCCCACTCACTTTCTTGTAAACACAGGCTTCTCCATAAGTCTGCATAAACCCAAACACTTTGATCATCTCATCAGAGCGAATGTTCCAACTCCGAGATGCTTGCACCAGCCCATAAATCGAGCGTTGGAGCTTGCACACCTTGTCAACATTCTTAGGATCGACAAAACCTTCCGGCTGCATCATATACAATTCTTCCTTAAGGAAACCATTAAGGAATGCCGTTTTGACGTCCATTTGCCATATCTCATAATCATAGAATGCGGCAATTGCTAACATGATTCGGACAGACTTTAGCTTCGCTACCGGTGAGAAAGTCTCATGTAGTCAACCCCTTGAACTTGTCGATAACCCTTAGCGACAAGCCGAGCTTTATAGATGGTCACATTACCATCCGCGTCTGTCTTCTTCTTAAAGATCCATTTATTTTCTATGGCTCGCCGCTCAACGGGCAAGTCAGTCAAAGTCCATACTTCATTTTCATACATGGATCCTATCTCGGATTTCATGGCTTCTAGCCATTTGTCAGAATCTGGGCCCGCCATCGCTTCTTCATAGTTCGAAGGTTCACCATTGTCTAACAACATGATTTCCAAGACAGGGTTGCCGTACCACTCTGGTGCGGAACGTGTCCTTGTGGACCTACGAAGTTCAGTAGCAACTTGATCTGACGTTTCATGATCATCATCATTAACTTCCTCTCTAGTCGGTGCAGGCACCTCAGGAACATTTTCTTGAGTTGCACCACTTTCCGGTTCAAGAGGTAATTGTTGGGGAACGCAGTAATTTCAAAAATTTTCCTACGCACACGCAAGATCATGGTGATGCACAACAACGAGAGGGGAGAGTGTTGTCTACGTACCAACGCAGACCGACTGCGGAAGCGATCACACAACGTAGAGGAAGTAGTCGTACGTCTTCTTCCCGATCCGACCGATCCAAGCACCGTTACTCCGGCACCTCCGAGTTCTTAGCACACGTTCAGCTCGATGACGTTCCTCGGGCTCCGATCCAGCAAAGCGTCGAGGAAGAGTTCCGTCAGCACGACGGCGTGATGACGATCTTGATGTACTACCGACGCAGGGCTTCGCCTAAGCACTACAACGGTACGATCGAGGTGGAATTTGGTGGCAGGGGGCACCGCACACGGCTAAGGAACGATCTCAAGGATCAAGTTGTGTGTCTATGGGGTGCCCTCTGCCCCCGTATATAAAGGCCAGGGGCAAGGGGTTCGGCCGGCTAGGAGGGAGGCGCAGGGAGGAGTCCCACTCCTACCGGGAGTAGGACTCCTTCCCCCAAATCCTATTCCTAATAGGACTCTTCGGGAGAAAGAGAGGAGAGGGGGGGCGGCCCCTTCTCCTAGTCCTAATAGGACTAGGGAAGGGGGGTTCGGCCGGCTAGCCTGTGGGCTGCCCCTTCTCTCTTTTCCACTAAGGCCCAATAGGCCCATTTGCCTCCCGGGGGGTTCCGGTAACCCTCCCGGTAATCCGGTAAAATCCCGATTTTACCCGGAACACTTCCGGTGCCCAAACATAGGCTTCCAATATATCAATATTTACGTCTCGACCATTTCGAGACTCCTCGTCATGTCCGTGATCTCATCCGGGACTCCGAACAACCTTCGGTACATCAAAATGCATAAACTCATAATAACTGTCATCGTAACGTTAAGCGTGCGGACCCTACGGTTCGAGAACAATGTAGACATGACCGAGACACGTCTCCGGTCAATAACCAATAGCGGGACCTGGATGCCCATATTGGCTCCTACATATTCTACGAAGATCTTTATCGGTCAGACCGCATAACAACATACGTTGTTCCCTTTGTCATCGGTATGTTACTTGCCCGAGATTCGATCGTCGGTATCCAATACCTAGTTCAATCTCGTTACCGGCAAGTCTCTTTACTCGTTCCGTAATACATCATCTCACAACTAACTTATTAGCTGCAGTGCTTGCAAGGCTTATGTGATGTGCATTACCGAGAGGGCCCAGAGATACCTCTCCGACAATCGGAGTGACAAACCCTAATCTCGAAATACGCCAACCCAACATCTACCATTGGAGACACCTGTAGTACTCCTTTATAATCACCCAGTTACGTTGTGACGTTTGGTAGTACCCAAAGTGTTCCTTCGGTAAACGGGAGTTGCATAATCTCATAGTTATAGGAACATGTATAAGCCATGAAGAAAGCAATAGCAACATACTAAACGATCGGGTGCTAAGCTAATGGAATGGGTCATGTCAATCAGATCATTCTACTAATGATGTGACCTCGTTAATCAAATAACAACTCCTTGTTCATGGTTAGGAAACATAACCATCTTTGATTAACGAGCTAGTCAAGTAGAGGCATACTAGTGACACTCTGTTGGTCTATGTATTCACACATGTATTATGTTTCCGGTTAATACAATTCTAGCATGAATAATAAACATTTATCATGATGTAAGGAAATAAATAATAACTTTATTATTGCCTCTAGGGCATATTTCCTTTAGTCTCCCACTTGCACTAGAGTCAATAATCTAGTTCACATCGCCATGTGATTTAGCAGCAATAGTTCACATCACCATGTGATTAACACCCATAGTTCACATCGTCATGTGACCAACACTCAAAGGGTTTACTAGAGTCAGTAATCTAGTTCACATCTCTATGTGATTAACACCCAAAGAGTACTAAGGTGTGATCATGTTTTTGCTTGTGAGATAATTTTAGTCAACGGGTCTGTCACATTCAGATCCGTAAGTATTTTGCAAAATTCTTTGTCTATAATGCTCTGCACGGAGCTACTCTAGCTAATTGCTCCCACTTTCAATATGTATCCAGATTGTGACTTTAGATTCATCTGGATCAGTGTCAAAAACTTGCATCGACGTAACCCTTTACGACGAACCTTTTTGTCACGTCCATAATCGAGAAACACATCCTTATTTCACTAAGGATAATTCTGACCGCTGTCCAGTGATCTACCACTAGATCACTATTGTACTCCCTTGCCAAATCAGTGCAGGGTATACAATAGATCTGGTACACAGCATGGCATAATTTATAGAACCTATGAATGAGGCATAGGGAATGACTTTCATTCTCTTTCTATCTTCTGCCGTGGTCGGGTTTTGAGTCTTTACTCAACTTCACACCTTGTAACACAGGCAAGAAACTTTTTCTTTGACTGTTCTGTTTTGAACTACTTCAAAATCTTGTCAAGGTATGTACTTATTGAAAAACTTATCAAGCGTCTTGATCTATCTCTATAGATCTTGAAGCTCAATATGTAAGCAGCTTTACCGAAGTCTTTCTTTGAAAAACTCCTTTCAAACACTCCTTTTATGCTTTACAGAATAATTCTACATTATTTCCGATCAACAATATGTCATTCACATATACTTATCAGAAATGCTGTAGTGCTCCCACTCACTTTCTCGTAAATACAGGCTTCACCGCAAGTCTGTATAAAACTATATGCTTTGATCAACTTATCAAAGCGTATATTCCAACTCCGAGATGCTTGCACCAGTCCACAGATGGATCGCTGGAGCTTGCACATTTTGTTAGCACCTTTCGGATTGACAAAACCTTCTAGTTGCATCACATACAACTCTTCTTTAATAAATCCATTAAGGAATGCAGTTTTGTTTATCCATTTGCCAGATTTCATAAAATGCGGCAATTGCTAACATGATTCGGACAGACTTAAGCATAGATACGAGTGAGAAAAACTCATCGTAGTCAACACCTTGAACTTGTTGAAAACCTTTTTCGACAATTCTAGCTTTGTAGATAGTAACACTACTATCAGCGTCCGTCTTCCTCTTGAAGATCCATTTATTTTCTATGGTTTGCCAATCATCAGGCAAATCCATCAAAGTCCATACTTTGTTCTCATACATGGATCCCATCTCAGATTTCATGGCCTCAAGCCACTTTGCGGAATCTGGGCTCACCATCGCTTCTTCATAGTTCGTAGGTTCATCATGATCTAGTAGCATGACTTCCAGAAAAGGATTACCGTACCACTCTGGCGCGGATCTTACTCTGGTTGATCTACGAGGTTCAGTAGTATCTTGTTCTGAAGTTTCATGATCATCATCATTAGCTTCCTCACTAACTGGTGTAGGTGTCACAGAAACAGTTTTCTGTGATGTACTACTTTCCAATAAGGGAGCAGGTACAGTTACCTCGTCAAGTTCTACTTTCCTCCCACTCACTTCTTTCGAGAGAAACTCCTTCTTCAGAAAGTTTCCGAATTTTAGCAACAAAAGTCTTGCCTTCGGATCTGTGATAGAAGGTGTATCCAATAGTTTCCTTTGGATATCCTATGAAGACGCACTTCTCCGATTTGAGTTTGAGCTTATCAGGATGAAACTTTTTCATATAAGCATCACAACCCCAAACTTTAAGAAACGACTACTTTGGTTTCTTGCTAAACCACAGTTCAGATTGTGTCGTCTCAACGGACTTAGATGGTGCCCCTTTTTAACGTGAATGCAGCTGTCTCTAATGCATAATCCCAAAACGATAGTGGTAGATCGGTAAGATACATCATAGATTGCACTATATAAAGTACGGTTATGACGTTCGGACACACCATTATGCTGTGGTGTTTCAGGTGGCGTGAGCAGTGAAACTATTTCACATTGTTTTAACTGAAGACCAAACTCGTAACTCAAATACTCTTTTCTACGATCAGATCGTAGAAACTTTATTTTCTTGTTACGATGATTTTCCACTTCACTCTGAAATTCTTTGAACTGTTCAAATGTTTCAGACTTATGTTTCATCAAGTAGATATCCCCATATCTGCTCAAATCATCTGTGAAGGTCAGAAAATAATGATACCTGCTGCAAGCCTTAATATTCATTGGACCACATACATCAGTATGTATGATTTTCAACAAATCTATTGCTTGCTTCATTGTTCCGGAGAACGGCATTTAGTCATCTTGCCCATAAGGCATGGTTTGCAAGCATCAAGTGATTCATAATCAAGTGATTCCAAAATCCCATCAGCATGGAGTTTCTTCATGCGCTTTACACCAATATGACCTAAACGGCAGTGCCACAAATAAGTTGCACTATCATTATTAACTTCGCATCTTTTGGTTTCAATATTATGAATATGTGTATTATTAAGATCGAGATCCAATGAACTATTTTCATTGGGTGTGTAACCATATAAGGTTTTATTCATGTAAACAGAACAACAATTTATTCTTTTACTTAAATGAATAACCGTATTATAATAAACATGATCAAATCATATTCATGCTCAACGCAAACACCAAATAACACTTATTTAGGTTCAACACCAATCCCGAAAGTATAGGGAGTGTGCGATGATGATCATATCAATCTTGGAACCACTTCCAACACACATCGTCACTTCACCCTTAACTAGTCTCTGTTCATTCTGCAACTCCCGCTTCGAGTTACTACTCTTAGCAACTGAACTAGCATCAAATACTAAGGGTTTGCTATAAACACTAGTAAAGTACACATCAATAACATGTATATCAAATATACTTATGTTCACTTTGCCATCCTTCTTATCCGCCAATCACTTGGGGTAGTTCCGGTTCCAGTGACCAGTCCCTTTGTAGTAGAAGCACTTAGTCTCAGGCTTAGGATCAGACTTGGGCTTCTTCACTTGAGCAGCAACTTGCTTGCCGTTCTTCTTGAAGTTCCCCTTCTTTCCTTTGCCCTTTTTCTTGAAACTAGTGGTCTTGTCAACCATCAACACTTGATGTTTTTCTTTGATTTCTACCTTCGTTGATTTCAGCATCACGAAGAGCTTGGGAGTTGTCTCCGTTATCCCTTGCATATTATAGTTCATCACGAAGTTCTACTAACTTAGTGATGGTGACTAGAGAATTCTGTCAATCACTATCTTATCTGGAAGATTAACTCCCACTTGATTCAAGCGATTGTAGTACCCAGACAATCTGAGCACATGCTCACTAGTTGAGCGATTCTCCTCCATCTTTTAGCTATAGAACTTGTTGGAGACTTCATATCTCTCAACTCGGGTATTTGCTTGAAATATTAACTTCAACTCCTGGAACATCTCATATGATCCATGATGTTCAAAACATCTTTGAAGTCCCGATTCTAAGCCATTAAGCATGGTGCACTTAAACTATCAAGTAGTCATCATATTGAGCTAGCCAAACGTTCATAACGTCTGCATCTGCTCCTGCAATAGGTCTGTCACCTAGCGGTGCATCAAGGACATAATTCTTCTGTGCAGCAATGAGGATAAACCTCAGATCACGGATCCAATCCGCATCATTGATACTAACATTTTTCAACACAATTTTCTCTAGGAACATATCAAAAATAAACACAGGGAAGCAACAACGCGAGCTATTGATCTACAACATAATTTGCAAAATACTACCAGGACTAAGTTCATGATAAATTTAAGTTCAATTAATCATATTACTTAAGAACTCCCACTTAGATAGATATCCCTCTAATCCTCTAAGTGATCACGTGATCCAAATCAACTAAACCATAACCGATCATCACGTGAGATGGAGTAGTTTTCAATGGTGAACATCGTCATGTTGATCATATCTACTATATGATTCACGCTCGACCTTTCGGTCTCTGTGTTCCGAGGCCATATCTGCATATGCTAGGCTCGTCAAGTATAACCTGAGTATTCTGCGTGTGCAAAACTGGCTTGCACCCGTTGTAGATGGACGTAGAGCTTATCACACCCGATCATCACGTGGTGTCTGGGCACGACGAACTTTGGCAACGGCGCATACTCAGGGAGAACACTTCTTGATAATTTAGTGAGAGATCATCTTATAATGCTACCGTCAATCAAAGCAAGATAAGATGCATAAAAGGATAAACATCACATGCAATCAATATAAGTGATATGATATGGCCATCATCATCTTGTGCTTGTGATCTCCATCTCTGAAGCACCGTCATGATCATCATCGTCACCGGCGCGACACCTTGATCTCCATCGTAGCATCGTTGTCGTCTCGCCAATCTTATGCTTCCACGACTATTACTACCGTTTAGTAATCTAGTAAAGCATTACATCGCGATTGCATTGCATACAATAAAGCGACAACCATATGGCTCCTGCCAGTTGCCGATAACTTAGTTACAAAACATGATCATCTCATACAATAAAATCAGCATCATGCCTTGACCATATCACATCACAACATACCCTGCAAAAACAAGTTAGACGTCCTCTACTTTGTTGTTGCAAGTTTTACGTGGCTGCTACGGGCTTAAGTAAGAACTCATCTCACCTACGCATCAAAACCACAACGATAGTTTGTCAAATAGACTCCGTTTTAACCTTCTCAAGGACCGGGCGTAGCCACACTCGGTTCAACTGAAGTTGGAGAGACAGTCGCCCGCAAGCCATCTATGTGCAAAGCACGTCGAGGGAACCGGTCTCGCGTAAGCGTACGCGTAAGGTTGGTCCGGGTCGTCTCGTCCAACAATACCGCCGAACCAAAGTATGACATGCTGGTAGGCAGTATGACTTGTATCGCCCACAACTCACTTGTGTTCTACTCGTGCATATAACATCAAACCATAAAACCTAGGCTCGGATGCCACTGTTGGGGAACGCAGTAATTTCAAAATTTTTCCTACGCACACGCAAGATCATGGTGATGCACAACAACGAGAGGGGAGAGTGTTGTCTACGTACCAACTCAGACCGACTGCGGAAGCGATCACACAACGTAGAGGAAGTAGTCGTACGTCTTCTTCCCGATCCGACCGATCCAAGCACCGTTACTCCGGCACCTCCGAGTTCTTAGCACACGTTCAGCTCGATGACGTTCCTCGGGCTCCGATCCAGCAAAGCGTCGAGGAAGAGTTCCGTCAGCACGACAGCGTGATGACGATCTTGATGTACTACCGACGCAGGGCTTCGCCTAAGCACTACAACGGTACGATCGAGGTGGAATTTGGTGGCAGGGGGCACCGCACACGGCTAAGGAACGATCTCAAGGATCAAGTTGTGTGTCTATGGGGTGCCCTCTGCCCCCGTATATAAAGGCCAGGGGCAAGGGGTTCGGCCGGCTAGGAGGGAGGCGCAGGGAGGAGTCCCACTCCTACCGGGAGTAGGACTCCTTCCCCCAAATCCTATTCCTAATAGGACTCTTCGGGAGAAAGAGAGGAGAGGGGGGCCGGCCCCTTCTCCTAGTCCTAATAGGACTAGGGAAGGGGGGTTCGGCCGGCTAGCCTGTGGGCTGCCCCTTCTCTCTTTTCCACTAAGGCCCAATAGGCCCATTTGCCTCCCGGGGGGGTTCCGGTAACCCTCCCGGTAATCCGGTAAAATCCCAATTTTACCCGGAACACTTCCGGTGCCCAAACATAGGCTTCCAATATATCAATATTTACGTCTCGACCATTTCGAGACTCCTCGTCATGTCCGTGATCTCATCCGGGACTCCGAACGACCTTCGGTACATCAAAATGCATAAACTCATAATAACTGTCATCGTAACGTTAAGCGTGCGGACCCTACGGTTCGAGAACAATGTAGACATGACCAAGACACGTCTCCGGTCAATAACCAATAGCGGGACCTGGATGCCCATATTGGCTCCTACATATTCTACGAAGATCTTTATCGGTCAGACCGCATAACAACATACGTTGTTCCCTTTGTCATTGGTATGTTACTTGCCCGAGATTCGATCGTCGGTATCCAATACCTAGTTCAATCTCGTTACCGGCAAGTCTCTTTACTCGTTCCGTAATACATCATATCACAACTAACTTATTAGCTGCAGTGCTTGCAAGGCTTATGTGATGTGCATTACCGAGAGGGCCCAGAGATACCTCTCCGACAATCGGAGTGACAAACCCTAATCTCGAAATACGCCAACCCAACATCTACCGTTGGAGACACCTGTAGTACTCCTTTATAATCACCCAGTTACGTTGTGACGTTTGGTAGTACCCAAAGTGTTCCTCCGGTAAACGGGAGTTGCATAATCTCATAGTTATAGGAACATGTATAAGCCATGAAGAAAGCAATAGCAACATACTAAACGATCGGGTGCTAAGCTAATGGAATGGGTCATGTCAATCAGATCATTCTACTAATGATGTGACCTCGTTAATCAAATAACAACTCCTTGTTCATGGTTAGGAAACATAACCATCTTTGATTAACGAGCTAGTCAAGTAGAGGCATACTAGTGACACTCTGTTGGTCTATGTATTCACACATGTATTATGTTTCCGGTTAATACAATTCTAGCATGAATAATAAACATTTATCATGATGTAAGGAAATAAATAATAACTTTATTATTGCCTCTAGGGCATATTTCCTTTAGTAATACTTCATCAAGTTCTACTTTCTTCCCACTTACTTCTTTCGAGAGAAACTCCTCTAGAAAGGATCCATTCTTGGCAACAAAGATCTTGCCTTTGGATCTGAGGTAGAAGGTATACCCAATAGTTTCTTTAGGGTATCCTATGAAGATGCATTTTTCCGACTTGGGTTCGAGCTTTTCAGGTTGAAGTTTCTTGACATAAGCATCGCATCCCCAAACTTTTAGAAATGACAGCTTAGGTTTCTTCCCAAACCATAATTCATACAGTGTCGTCTCAACGGATTTCGACGGAGCCCTATTTAAAGTGAATGCGGCAGTCTCTAAAGCATAGCCCCAAAATGATAGCGGTAAATCGGTAAGAGACATCATAGATCGCACCATATCTAATAGAGTGCGATTACGACGTTCAGACACACCATTACACTGAGGTGTTCCAGGCGGCGTCAGTTGTGAAACTATTCCACATTTTCTTAAGTGTGCACCAAATTCGTGACTCAAGTATTCTCCTCCACAATCTGATCGCAGGAATTTGATTTTCTTGTGACGTTGATTCTCAACCCCACTCTGAAATTCCTTGAACTTTTCAAAGGTCTCAGACTTGTGTTTCATTAAATAGATATACCCATATCTACTCAAGTCATCAGTGAGGGTGAGAACATAACGATAGCCACCGTGAGCCTCAACACTCATTGGACCGCACACATCAGTATGTATGATTTCCAATAAGTTGGTTGCTCGCTCCATTGTTCCTGAGAACGGAGTCTTGGTCATTTTACCCATGAGGCATGGTTCACACGTGTCAAATGATTCGTAATCAAGAGACTCTAAAAGTCCATCTGCATGGAGCTTCTTCATGCATTTCACACCTATGTGACCAAGGCGGCAGTGCCACAAGTATGTGGGACTATCATTATCAATCTTACATATTTTGGTATTCACACTATGAATATGTGTAGCATTATGCTCGAGATTCATTAAGAATAAACCATTCACCATCAGAGCATGACCATAAAACATATCTCTCATATAAATAGAACAACCATTATTCTCGGATTTAAATGAGTAGCCATCTCGAATTAAACAAGATCCTGATAAAATGTTCATGCTCAAACTTGGCACTAAATAACAATTATTGAGGTTCAAAACTAATCCCGTAGGTAAATGCAGAGGTAGCGTGCCGATGGTGATCACATCGACCTTGGAACCATTCCCGACGCGCATCGTCACCTCGTCCTTCGCCAGTCTCCGCTTATTCCGCAGCTCCTTCTTTCATTTTGCCGGCCTTCTTGTCTGCTAAGTATTTGGGGCAGTTCCGCTTCTAGTGACCACTTTCCTTGCAATAAAAGCACTCAGTCTCGGGCTTGGGTCCATTCTTTGGCTTCTTCCCGGCAGCTTGCTTGCCGGGCGCGACAACTCCCTTGCCGTCCTTTTTGAAGTTTTTCTTACCCTTGCCTTTCTTGAACTTAGTGGTTTTATTCACCATCAACACTTGATGTTCCTTTTTGACTTCTACCTCTGCTGATTTCAGCATAGCAAATACCTCAGGAATGGTCTTTTCCATCCCCTGCATATTGAAGTTCATCACAAAGCTCTTGTAGCTCGGTGGAAGCGACTAAAGGATTCTGTCAATGACCGCGTCATCCGGGAGATTAACTCCCAGCTGAGTCAAGCGGTTATGTAACCCAGACATAGTGAGTATGTGCTCATTGACATAACTGTTTTGCTCCATCTTACAGCTGAAGAACTTGTCGGAGACATCATATCTCTCAACCCGGGCATGAGCTTGAAAAACCATTTTCAGCTCTTCGAACATTTCATATGCTCCGTGTCTCTCAAAATGCTTTTGGAGCCCCGGCTCTAAGCTGTAAAGCATGCCGCACTGAACGAGGGAGTAATCATTGGTACGTGTCTGCCAAGTGTTCATAACGTCTTGTTCTGCAGGGAGAACAGGTGCGTCACCTAGCGGTGCTTGTAGGACATCATCTTTCTTGGCAGCTATGAGGATGATCCTCAGGTTCCGGACCCAGTCCGTATAGTTGCTTCCATCGTCTTTCAGCTTGGTTTTCTCTAGGAACGCGTTGAAGTTGAGGACAACATTGGCCATTTGATCTATAAGACATATCGTAAATATTTTAGACTAAGTTCATGATAATTAAGTTCATCTAATCAAATTATTCAATGAACTCCCACTTAGATAGACATCCCTCAAGTCATCTAAGTATAACATGATCCGAGTTAACTAGGCCGTGTCCGATCATCACGTGAGACGGACTAGTCAACATCGGTGAACATCTTCATGTTGATCGTATCTTCTATACGACTCATGCTCGACCTTTCGGTCTTCTGTGTTCCGAGGCCATGTCTGTACATGCTAGGCTCGTCGAGTCAACCTAAGTGTTTGCATGTGTAAATCTGTCTTACACCCGTTGTATGTGAACGTTGGAATCTATCACACCCGATCATCACGTGGTGCTTCGAAACAACGAACTGTCGCAACGGTGCACAGTTAGGGGGAACACTTTCTTGAAATTATTATGAGGGACCATCTTATTACTACCGTCGTTCTAAGTAAACAAGATGCAAAACATGATAAACATCACATGCAATCAAATAATAATAGTGACATGATATGGCCAATATCACATAGCTCCTTTGATCTCCATCTTGGGGCTCCATGATCATCTTGTCACCGGCATGACACCATGATCTCCATCATCGTGTCTCCATGAAGTTGCTCGCCAACTATTACTTCTACTACTATGGCTATCATGTTTAGCAATAAAGTAAAGTAATTTACATGGCATTTCTCAATGACACGCAGGTCATACAAAAAATAAAGACAACTCCTATGGCTCCTGCCGGTTGTCATACTCATCGACATGCAAGTCGTGATTCCTATTACAATAGCATGAACATCTCATACATCACATATATATCATTCATCATTCATCACAACTTTGGCCATATCACATCACAAAACACTTGCTGCAAAAACAAGTTAGACGTCCTCTAATTGTTGTTGCAAGTTTTACGTGGCTGCAATAGGGTTCTAGCAAGAACGTTTTCTTACCTACGTGAAAGCCACAACGTGATTTGTCAACTTCTATTTACCCTTCATAAGGACCCTTTTCATCGAATCTGCTCCAACTAAAGTGGGAGAGACACACACCCGCCAGCCACCTTATGCAACTAGTGCATGTTAGTCGGTGGAACCGGTCTCACGTAAGCGTACGTGTAAGGTTGGTCCGGGCCGCTTCATCCCAGAATACCGCTGAAGCAAAATAAGACTAGTAGCGGCAAGAAAGTTGACAACATCTACGCGCACAACAAATTGTGTTCTACTCATGCAAAGAGAACTACGCATAGACCTAGCTCATGATGCCACTATTGGGGAACGTTGCAGAAAACAAAAATTTCCTACGGTTTCACCAAGATCCATCTATGAGTTCATCTAGCAACGAGTGATCGGATGCATCTACATACCTTCGTAGATCACGAGCGGAAGCGTTCAAAGAACGGGGATGAGGGAGTCGTACTCGACGTGATCCAAATCACCGGAGATCCTAGCGCCGAACGGACGGCACCTCCGCGTTCAACACACGTACGGTCAGCGTGTCGTCTCCTCCTTGTTGATCCAGCAAGGGGGGGGGGGAGGAGAGGTTGAGGAAGATGGCTCCAGCAGCAGCACGACGGCGTGGTGATGGTGGAGAAGCAGTACTCCGACAGGGCTTCGCCGAGCTCTACGGAGGAGGAGGAGGTGTTGGAGGGGAGAGGGAGGCGCCAGGGGCATGGGTGCGGCTGCCCTCCCCCCTCTATATATAGGGGGCCTAGGGGGGGCGCCGGCCCTAGGAGATCCAATCTCCTAGGGGGGCGGCGACCAAGGGGGGTGGAGTGCCCCCCCAAGGCAAGTGGGGCGCCCCCCCACCCTAGGGTTTCAACCCTAGGCGCAAGGGGTGGGCCTTGGAGGCGCACTAGCCCACTAAGGGCTGGTTCCCCTCCCCACTTCAGCCCATGGGGCCCTCCGGGATGGGTGGCCCCACCCGGTGGACCCCCGGGAACCTTCCGGTGGTCCCGGTACAATACCGTTGACCCCCGAAGGCCGAAACTGCACTTCCTATATATAATTCTTCACCTCCGGACCATTCCGGAACTCCTCGTGACGTCCGGGATCTCATCCGAGAGTCTAGACAACTTTTGGGTTACTGCATATTCATATCCCTACAACCCTAGCGTCACCGAACCTTAAATGTGTAGACCCTACGGGTTCGGGAGACATGTAGACATGACCGAGATGGCTCTCTGGTCAATAACCAACAGCGGGATCTGGATACCCATGTTGGCTCCCACATGCTCCTCGATGATCTCATCGGATGAACCACGATGTTGAGGATTCAAGCAACCCCGTATACAATTCCTTTTGTTAATCGGTATGTTACTTGCCCGAGATTCGGTCGTCGGTATCCCAATACCTCGTTCAATCTTGTTACCGGCAAGTCACTTTAATCGTTCCGTAATGCATGATCCCGTGACCAGACACTTGGTCACTTTGAGCTCATTATGATGATGCATTACCGAGTGGGCCCATAGATACCTCTCCGTCATACGGAGTGACAAATCCCAGTCTTGATCCGTGTCAACCCAACAGACACTTCCGGAGATACCCGTAGTATACCTTTATAGTCACCCAGTTACGTTGTGACGTTTGGTACACCCAAAGCACTCCTACGGTATCCGGGAGTCACACGATCTCATGGTCTAAGGAAAAGATACTTGACATTGGAAAAACTCTAGCAAACGAACTATACGATCTTGTGCTATGTTTAGGATTGGGTCTTGTCCATCACATCATTCTCCTAATGATGTGATCTCGTTATCAATGACATCCAATGTCCATAGTTAGGAAACCATGACTATCTGTTGATCAATGAGCTAGTCAACTAGAGGCTTACTAGGGACATGTTGGTGTCTATGTATTCACACATGTATTACGATTTCCGGATAACACAATTATAGCATGAATAAAATACAATTATCATGAACAAGGAAATATAATAATAATGCTTTTATTATTGCCTCTAGGGCATATTTCCAACAATACCGACAGGTATAGCAGTTGATTTATCAACCATTTGCAAAGATATTTCACTAGGTGTCAACTTATTCAAATGAAGTCTACGATATAAAGAGAGAGGCATAACACTAACACCGGCTCCAAGATCACATAAAATAGTTTTAACATAGTTTCTTTTAATGGAGCATGGTATAGTTGGTACACCGGGGTCTCCAAGTTTCTTTGGTATTCCACCCTTAAAAGTATAATTAGCTAGCATGGTGGAAATTTCAGCTTCCGGTATCTTTCTCTTATTTGTAACAATATCTTTCATGTACTTAGCATAAGGATTGGTTTTGAGTATATCAGTTAATCGCATACGCAAAAAGATAGGTCTAATCATTTCAGCAAAGCGCTCAAAATCCTCATCATCCTTTTTCTTGGATGGTTTGGGAGGAAAAGGCATGGGTTTCTGAACCCAAGGCTCTCTTTCTTTACCATGTTTCCTAGCAACAAAATCTTTCTTATCATAACGTTGATTCTTTGATTGTGGGTTATCAAGATCAACAACAGGTTCAATTTCTATATCATTATCATTACTAGGTTGAGCATCATTATGAACATTATCATTAACATTACCGCTAGTTTCAGGTTCATTACCAGATTGAGTTTCAGCATCAGAAATAGAAATATCATTTGGATTCTCAGGTGGTTCAATAGCAGGTTCACTAGAAGCATGCAAAGTCCTATCATTTTTCTTTTTCTCCTTTTTAGAAGAACTAGGTGCATCTATATTATTTCTCTGAGAATCTTACTCAATTATCTTAGGGTGGCCTTCAGGATACAAAGGTTCCTGAGTCATTCTACCAGTTCTAGTAGCCACTCTAATAGCATAATCATTATCTTTACTATTCAATTCATTGAGAAAATCGTTTTGAGCTTTAAGTACTTGTTCTACTTGAGTGGTAACCATAGAACCATGTTTACTAATAAGTTTAAGTTCATCTTTGACATTAGCCATATAATCACCCAAGTGTTCAAGCATATTTGAATTGTATTTCAATTGTCTACCAAAATAAGCATTAAAGTCTTCTTGCTTAGCCATAAATTTATCAAACTCATCTAAGCATGGGCTAGTAAATTTAGTAAATGGGATTACAGCTTTATCATATCAATAGAGAGAATTTACCTTTACTACCTGTGTTGGGTTATCAAGACCATGAGTTTCTTCAATAGGAGGAGGATTTGGATCATATGTTTCTTTAACAGGCGGTAAATTAAGACCATGTATTTCTTCAATAGGAAGTAAATTCTTAACATCTTCAGCTTTAATACCTTTTTTTCATAGATTTCTTTGCCGCTTGCATATCTTCAGGACTGATAAATAGAATACCCCTCTTCTTCGGAGTTGGTTTAGGAATAGGCTCAGGAATTGGCTCCGGAGGTGTCCAATTATTTTCATTTGGGAACATATTATTCAATAGAATTTCAGCTTCATCCAGTGTTCTTTCCCTGAAAACAGAACCAGCACAACTATCCAGGTAATCTCTGGAGGCATCAGTTAGTCCATTATAAAGATATCAAGTATTTCATTTTTCTTAAGAGGATGATCAGGCAAAGCATTAAGTAATTGGAGAAGCCTCCCCCAAGCTTGTGGGAGACTCTCTTCTACAATTTGCACAAAATTATATATATATATATATATATATCCCTTAAAGCAGCTTGTTTCTTGTGAGCAGGGAAATATTTAGCAGAGAAGTAATAAATCATATCCTGGGGACTACGCACACAACCAGGATCAAGAGAATTAAACCATATCTTAGCATCACCCTTCAATGAGAACGGAAATATTTTAAGGATATAAAAGTAACGAGTTCTCTCATCTTTAGTGAACAGGGTGGCTATATCATTTAATTTAGTAAGATGTGCCACAACAGTTTTAGATTCATAACCATGAAAAGGATCAGATTCAACCAAAGTAATTATATCAGGATCAACAGAGAATTCATAATCCTTATCAGTAACAAAGATAGGTGAAGTAGCAAAAGCAGGGTCAGGTTTCATTCTAGCATTTAGAGATTGCTTACTCCATTTAGCTAATAACCTTTTAAGTTCATTTCTATTTTTGCAAGCTAAAATAGCTAAAGAAGCTTCTTGATCAAAAACATAGCCCTTAGGAATAACAAGTGATTCTTCATCATCACTTTCATCAGTATCATCAGATTCAATATTTTCAATTTCTCTAGCCCTAGCAAGTTGTTCATCAAGAAAATCACTAAGTGGCACAGTAGTATCAGGCATAGAGGTAGTTTCATCATAAGTATCATGCATAGCAGAAGTGGCATCATCAATAACATGTGACATATCAGAACGAATAGCAGAAGCAGGTGTAGGTGTCACAAACTTACTCATAACAGAAGGTGAATCAAGTGCAGAGTTAGATGGCAGTTCCTTACCTCCCCTCGTAGTTGAGGGATAGATCTTGGTTTTTGGATCTCTCAAGTTCTTCATAATGATAAGCAGATATATATCCCAAGTGGCTCAAAGAATAGAGCTATGCTCCCCGGCAACGGCGCCAGAAAATAGTCTTGATAACCCACAAGTATAGGGGATCGCAAAAGTTTTCGAGGGTAGAGTATTCAACCCAAATTTATTGATTCGACACAAGGGGAGCCAAAGAATATTCTCAAGTATTAGCAGCTGAGTTGTCAATTCAACTACACCTGGAAACTTAATATTTGCAGCAAAGTATTTAGTAGCAAAGTAATATGATAGTGGTGATAACGGTAGCAAAAGGTAACAATAGTAAAAAGTAATGTTTTTGGTATTTTGTAGTGATGATAGAAATAGCAACGGAAAAGGAAATAAGCGAAGAACAATATATGGAAAGCTCGTAGGCAATGGATCAGTGATGGAGAATTATGCCGGATGCGGTTCATCATGTAACAGTCATAACCTAGGGTGACATAGAACTAGCTCCAGTTCATTGATATAATGTAGGCATGTATTCTGAATATAGTCATACGTGCTTATGGAAAAGAACTTGCATGACATCTTTTGTCCTACCCTCTCGTGGCAGCGGGGTCCTTACAGAAACTAAGGGATATTAAGGCCTCCTTTTAATAGAGAACTGGAACAAAGCATTAACACATAGTGAATACATGAACTCCTCAAACTACGGTCATCACCGGTAAGTATCCCGATTATTTTCACTTCGGGGTTAACGGATCATAACACATAATAGGCGACAATAGACTTGCAAGATAGGATCAAGAACACTCATATATTAATGAAAGCATAATAGGTTCAGATCTGAAATCATGGCACCCAGGCCCTAGTGACAAGCATTAAGCATAGCAAAGTCATAGCAACATCAATCTCAGAACATAGTGGACACCAGGGATCAAACCCTAACAAAACTAACTCGATTACATGATAAATCTCATCCAACCCATCACCGTCTAGCAAGCCTACGATGGAATTACTCACGCACGGCGAGGAGCATCATGAAATTGGTGATGGAGGATGGTTGATGATGACGATGGCGATGGATTCTCCTCTCCGGAGCCCCAAACGGACTCCAGATCAGCCCTCCCGAGAGGTTTTAGGGCTTGGCGGCGGCTCTGTATCATAAAACGCAATGATGTCTTCTCTCTAATTTTTTTTCTCCCCGAAACTCAATATATGGTGTTAGAGTTGGAGTCGGCGAGGCAACAAGGGGCCCATGAGGTAGGGGGGAGCGCCCTAGGGGGCAGGCGCGCCCCCACCCTCGTGGAGAGGTGGTGGGCCCCCTGGCCTTCATCTTTTGCAAGTATTTTTCTTATTTTCTGAAAAGTGGCTCCGTGAAGTTTCAGGCCATTCCGAGAACGTTTGCTCTTGCACATAAATAACACCATGGTAATTCTGCTGAAAATAGCGTCAGTCCGGGTTAGTTCCATTCAAATCATGCAAGTTAGAGTCCAAAACAAGGGCAAAAGTCTTTGGAAAAGTAGATACGTTGGAGACGTATCACGAGGCAGTAGGGAGTGAGGGGAGGAAGAAGATGGTCAGGGCGCGGGGGAGGAAAATTTGGAGATAAGTCACCCATAGCAGTAGCGCGTTCCCAGGAAGAGCACTACTGCTAAAACCAATAGCAATAGCGTTGGTTGTATGATATGTCTCCAACATATCTATAATTTTTGATTGTTCCATGCTATTATATTATCCATCTAGGATGTTTTATATGCTATTTTATATGATTTTTGGGACTAACCTATTAACCTAGAGCCCAGTGCCAGTTTCTGTTTTTCCTTGTTTTTGAGTTTTATAGAAAGGAATACCAAATGGAGTCCAATTGACGTGCCAATTTTTGATGATTTCTTATGGACCAAAAGAAGCCTCCGGAGTAAAAGAGTTGGGTCAGAAGAGTCCTGGGCCGTCCATGAGGGTGGGGGCGCGCCCTCCTATCTCGTGGACGACTCGGGGACCCCCCTGACTTGTTCCCGACGCCAAAAATTCCTATAAATACATAAACCTCCAGAAAATAACCTAGATTAGGAGTTCCATCGCCGCAAGCCTCTGTAGCCACCAAAAACCAATTGGGACCCTATTCCGGCACCCTGCCGGAGGGGGGATCCCTCACCGGTGGCCATCTTCATCATCCCGGCGCTCTCCATGACGAGGAAGGAGTAGTTCACCCTCGGGGCTGAGGGTATGTACCAGTAGCTATGTGTTTGATCTCTCTCTCTCTCTCTCTCTCTCTCGCTCTCTCTCTCTCTCTTTCATGTTCTTGATTCGGCACGATCTTGATGTATCGCGAGCTTTGCTATTATAGTTGGATCTTATGATGTTTCTCCCCCTCTACTCTCTTGTAATGGATTGAGTTTTCCCTTTGAAGTTATCTTATCGGATTGAGTCTTTAAGGATTTGAGAACACTTGATGTATGTCTTGCATGTGCTTATCTGTGGTGACAATGGGATATTCACGTGATCCACTTGATGTATGTTTTGGTGATCAACTTGCAAGTTCTCTGACCTTGTGAACTTATGCATAGGGGTTGGCACACATTTTCGTCTTGACTCTCTGGTAGAAACTTTGGGTCACTCTTTGAAGTTCTTTGTGTTGGTTGAATAGATGAATCTGAGATTGTGTGATGCATATCGTATAATCATACCCGCGGATACTTGAGGTGACATTGGAGTATCTAGGTGACACTAGGGTTTTGGTTGATTTGTGTATTAAGGTGTTATTTTGCTACGAACTCTAGGGATGTTTGTGACACTGATAGGAATAGCCCAACGGATTGATCGGAAAGAATAACTTTGAGGTGGTTTCGTACCCTACAATAATCTCTTCGTTCGTTCTCCGCTATTAGTGACTTTGGAGTGACACTTTGGTGCATGTTGAGGGATTGTTTTATGATCCAATTATGTTATTATTGTTGAGAGAACTTGCACTAGTGAAAGTATGAACCCTAGGCCCTGTTTCAACGCATTGGAATACCGTTTTCGCTCACTTTTATCATTAGTTACATTGCTGTTTTTATATTTTCAGATTAAAAAAACCTATATCTACCACCCATATTGCACTTGTATCACCATCTCTTTGCCGAACTAGTGCACCTATACAATTTACCATTATATTGGGTGTGTTGGGGACACAAGAGACTCTTTGTTATTTGGCTGCAGGGTTGTTTGAGAGACACCATCTTAATCCTACGCCTCTCACGGATTGATAAACCTTAGGTCATCCACTTGAGGGAAATTTGCTACTGTCCTACAAACCTCTGCACTTGGAGGCCCAACAATGTCTACAAGAAGAAGGTTGTGTAGTAGACATCACTGTAGACCAGTGCTACTACTATACCTAGCCTGTCAGCAACTGTGTGGCAGTTCTAGTAGTAGCACTTTTTATGTGGCACGCGCTACTGCTACTTATATAGTAGTAGCAGTCTTGTACGCAACGCGCTACTGGTACATAGTAGTAGCGCATGTTTTTGACCATCGGTACTGGTAAGCTTCTGTGTATAAGGTTTTCCCTAGTAGTGTAACCGAGTTAGTCTTCTTAGGATTTGATCCCTAGTATCCACCATGTTCTGAGATTGATGTTGTTATGTCTTTGCTATGCTTAAGGCTTGTCACTAGGGCCCGAGTGCCATGATTTTAGATCTGAACCCTTTATGTTTCATGAATATATTTGAGTTATTGATCCTATCTGCTACTTGTGAGCTGTGCTGGGATTTCCTTGAAGAGGAGAGGATGATGCAGTACAGTAGAGATAAGTATTTCCCTCAGTTATGAAACCAAGGTTATCAGTCCAGTAGGAGAACCAAGCAACAGTATGTAAACAACACCTGCACACAAACAACAAATACCTGCAACCCAACGCGTAAAGGGGTTGTCAATCCCTCAACAGTTACGAGCAAGATTAAAAGACATAGTTTTTGATAGATAGATTTGACAAAAATACAAAATAAAATAAATAAAAGAAAATTGCAGCAAGGCATTTTTGGTTTTAATATATGATAGAAAATAGACCCGGGGGCCATAGTTTTCACTAGAGACTTCTCTCGAGAAAATAACATACGTTGGGTAGACAAATTACTATTGGGCAATTAACATAAAAGCAAATAATTATGATGATATCCAAGGCAATGATCATGTATATAGGCATCACGCCCAAGACAAGTAGACTGGAAAGATTTTGCATCTACTAATATTAGTCCGCACATCGACCGCTATCTAGCATGCATCTGGTGTATTAAGTTCATGGAAAATGGAGTAACGCCTTAAGCAAGATGACATGATGTAGACAAGATAAACTCACATATGAAATAAATCCTATCTTGTTACCCTTAATAGCAGCGACGTGTCATGCCCCTTTCTGTCACTGGGATTGAGCATCGCAACATCGAATTCATCACAAAGCACCTCTTACCATGACAAGATAAATCAGTCTAGTTGGCCAAACCAAAACAATAAATCAGAGAAGAAATACGAGGCTATAAAAATCATGCACAAAAGATTTCAGAGAAAACTCAAATAATATTCATGGATAGATCTGATCATAAACTCACAATTCATCGGATCCCAACAAACACACCGCAAAAAGTCATTACACCAAATAGATCTCCAAGAAGACCGAGGAGAACATAGTATTGAGGATCAAAAACAGAGAAGAAGCCATCTAGCTACTAACTATGGACCCATAGGTCCGTGGTAAACTACTCACGCATCATCGCAGGGGCAGCAAGGATGATGAAGAACCCCTCCATGATCGTTTCCCCCTCCGGTAGAGTGTCGGAAAAGGCCTCTAGATGGGATATCGTGGTTCTGGAACTTGCGGCGACGGAAAAAGTATTTCGTGGACTCCCTGGTAGATTTTGTGATTTTAGGGTATTTATAGAGGTGGAGGTAGGTCAAACGGAGGCTTGTGGGCCCCACTACCCACCAGGGCGCGCCAGAGGCCCCTAGCGTGCCCTGGTTCTTAGTGGGCCACTCCTTCATCTTCTCGTTCCCTCCAGAAGCTTCCAGGGTCTCTTATTGCCAAAAAAATCTCCAAAAAGTTTTGTGGCATTTGAACTTTGTTTGGTACTGATATTCTGCAAAGTAAAAAAACAAGCAAAAAATAGTAGCTGACACTGGGCACTAAGTTAATAGGTTAGTCCCAAAAAATGGTATAAAGTTGCTTGTGAATGTATATAAAATATCCGAGATTGACAATATAATAGCATGGAACAATGAAAAATTATAGATATGTTGGAGACGTATCACTACCTTGCAAGTTATATGCACCTATTACGTGTTATGATCCGCATACCCCATGGTGATAATAATTGGGATTCTTTCCAGTGATTACCATAGTTTGAGGAGTTCATGTATTCACTAAGTGCTAATTCTTTGTTCCAGTTCTCTATTAAAAGGAGGCCTTAGTATCCCTTAGATTTCCTTATGGACCCCGCTGCCATGGGAGGGTAGGACAAAAGATGCCATGCAAGTTCTTATCGCAAACACATATGACTATATACGGAATACATGCCTACATTACATTGATGAATTGGAGCTAGTTCTGTGTTGCCCTAGGTTATAACTGGTACATGATGAATGTCATCCAACATAATTATCCATCACCGATCCAATGCCTACAAGCTTTTCACATATTAATCTTTGCTAAGTTACTATTATTGTTGCTACTGTTACAATCACTATAAAATTTTTATTGTTAGTGCGACCATTGCTATTGTTTTTGTTACCATTGCTATCAAATTACCATACTACTGTGCTACTGATCACTCTGCTGCAGATATTTAGTTCTCCAGTTGTGCCTGAATTGACAACTCAACTTCTAATTCTTGCAAATATTCTTTGGCTCCCCTTGTATCGAATCAATAATTTTGGGTTGAATACTCTACCCTCGAAAACTGTTGCGATCCCCTGTACTTGTAGGTTATCAGTATGACAAAAAATCAGGTTTTCTGTGAAATCAACATATTATGTTGAGTGGGGTCACAGATTTGGGGGCAGACTACATTGACTAAATGGACAAGGAACAATGCAGGTCGGAAGTGTGAGGCAAAGAATTTGGAGCTTGGACTGTTCGGCAAAGGTAAAAATATTTGTTTGGAAAACTCTTCATGGAACTTTACCTTGTGGCGCTAATCTTTCAAACAGACATGTTAAGGTATCACCACAATGCCCTGCTTGTAGAATAGGGGCTGATACTACTTTACACGCATTGTTTCAATGTCCAACAGTTATGCAAGTTTGGAAGGAACTTGGACTGAATAACATTATTAGTAATGCATGTCGAATTGATAGAGGAGGAGAATGAGTGCTGAGATATCTCCTGGAGTTGCCAGAATAGGAGACGTTTGTGATAGGGCAAAGGAAAGTGCATGAAATAATACCTATCGCTTGTTGGTATCTATGGTGGGATAGAAGGAAATTCTGCCATGGTGAGAAAATTCAAAATGCCCAACAAACTGCAACTTCAGCCTAAGTCTTGACATCAAACTACACTTTCGCAGTGCAACCAAAAGCTAAGAGGAAACCAGGAGGATGGATGCTGCCTCCTAATGGACATGTGAAGCTAAATGTGGACGCTTCATTTGATCAGGACCTTCTTAAGGGGATAGCTAGTGCAATTATTTGAGATGATAGGGCGAATTCATAAATGCAAGGAATTGGAAAATTGACTTTTGTTATGATGTGCTATCTGTTGAAGCTACTGTCTTGAGATATGGTATTTTTTCTAGCACAAACAATCGCTTGCATGGTTATTGTCAATTCATATGATCTTGAGGTTATCGGTATGATGAATGAAGGAGGACGATCTGCAGGTCCAGCAGCTGCAATCTTTGATGATTGCTATCGTATCGCGTGCAGCTTCCCTTATACCTTGTTTGCGCATCGTCCTAGGGAGGCTAATTTTGTTACTCATGAATTAGCAAATTTGGCTAAGGGCTCGTCTTGTAATATTTTTTTGTTGAGGCTCCTAGCGAGCTCATCCCTCTCTTATTAAGTGATGTAATGTTGGTTGAATCATAAATAAAGAGATGGATATGATTTAAAAAAACTCCAAAGCTTCTTTAATTTTGGCAACTTCTAAGAAATTGGCAAAAAATGACTTTTAGTTTATTATGTAAAGGTCATCGTGGTTACCTTTATTAATTTTATTAGAACACTGGTTTGAGTTAAAAAAATACTTGACAAAATGTTGCTAGCTCGAATTTTGCCAACGAACCAATCATGCTCCCAGTGCGCTACTATGTTATGTCTAGCTCGTCGAGGCGATAAGATGATCCAGACAATGGTGTAATAAACTGGAAAACATATGTACCCTTGAAAAAATCTAACATTTTTGGTTCAACTTGTGCTTCACAGATAGTTTTGACATCAAATTATAAAACGAAATCACTACTTGTCCTAGCGCTAGGTTTGCCTAGGGACACAGGTTCGGTGTCGGTGATACACCACATTGAGTACTGCCTCATTGGCATTCAATGACCCCTTCTTCCAGATCCATTCTAGCATTCCGTACTTTTCGTGTTTTCGCCTCCTCTGTCGAGTCCCTGTGTTTGGCGTGGTAGACCTTAGAGTAGGCCATAAATCATCAGTATGAACATCCGACTAATCCCATCAGCTGGGCGATAGGTCTCCACCAGAAATCCGATACCACATGTCCAGAAGCAAATTGACAGAAATCCGGTGCAAACTGACCGTACAGCCCCCCCGAGCCACCGGACGTCCGATAACTACCGGAAATCTGGTGCAATTGCACCCAAAAAGAATCAGGGGGCATCCGGTGCCCACCGGACGTTCGGTCCCTCACAACATGCCAAACATCCGGAACTTCCTGCGTGCAGCCGCCCCCATTACCCCCTCTCTCACCCAAGACTATAAATACCCTTCTCCTACCTTTTTCCTAGGGTTAGCAAAGACATAACAGAGAACTAGTAGAGATTTGATCCTATCCACTACTCCTCTTGGAGGTCAAGACCTCTGTCGGATCACGGGTTCCGGCAGACCCTTAAGGTTTGAACACTGGGGTGCGCGCGGAGATCACGCCCTCTACCTCCCCGTCTCGCAAAGATCTAAACGACTAAAAGAACTGCACAAGAGACACAAGGTTTATACTGGTTCGGGCCACCATTGTGGTGTAATACCCTACTCCAGTGTGTGGTTGGTGGATTGCCTCTTGGGGCTGATGATGATGAACAATACAGGGAAGAACAGCCTCGCGAGGGTCTGTTCTTGGCTGGGGCGATGAACCGCTAGGAGGAGTTCATTCACCCTTCTCTCTCTCTCTCTCACTCACTCTCTCTATTTTTCTCTCACTTGTCGACCGTCTAGTTGAGATTGAACCGAACCCTTTGCTACGTGGGTGGCCGGTCCTATTTATAAGCAAAGGCCCTGGGCCTCTTCTCAAATATTGAGCGGGAAGGGCACCAACAATTGGCCAATTCGAAGGGGAACATCTAGTACACTTATCCTGACTAAAGTTGGTCTTCGCCTGCGAAAGGCTCTGCGGTGACGCCGTGCTGGGCTCCATGGTGACCTCCATCTCGTAGTCCGCCTGGTCTTGGTCTCGTTGCACCGAAATGGCAACCTTTTCCTGATGCCTCGATACTCCACGGCTGCGCTTGCCCCCTTTGCACCAAAGAGGAAAGAAGGACGCTGCGCGCGCTGGCGCCCGCCTGGCACCCTCGATCGTCATGGCTTGCGTCATGAGCACCTCATGAGGTACCCCGCCTTGATTTCTTCGCCTCCTCGCGAGCCAGCCTGAGGAGGCTGCGCCTGAGGATGCGCCGTGTCGTCCGCCCCGCGAGGCTTGGCCCCTCGCGAGGGTCTTGGGTCTTGTGTTGATGAAGACGGGCCATGCTGGGCCTCCTTTGAGCCACGCCGCAGGCCGCAGGCAGGCAAGTCTAGGGACCCCCGTTCCCAGAACGCCGACAGTAGCCCCCGGGCCCAAGGCGCGCATGGACTTGGCCGTGCCAAGAGGCGAAAGGGCAAGGGCGAAGCGCCGCGGGCCCTAACAGCCTGCGGCCTTGGGCGCCGCATGGCGGTTGATTGGACACAAGTGCTCCAGCAACCGCGCAGGTTGGTAAAGAAGCGGCATCTGCCCAGACTTCGCCTTTTGCTTTCTCCGGTCGCTGCTCAGATCCCCTTTCTTGCGCCTTCCCTTTCTTCCTCCAAACTTAAAGATCTACCCCAGCTGCGCGACCTAGGAAGCCATGGCGCCTCGCCAGCCTCCGGCCGAAGCTTGGTATTCCCCTGCTCTGGACTTGCCGAATGTGCCCAAGGCGGGCCTTGCCCGGCTGCGCCGGATGGCGGCGGCGCAAGGCATCAAAGGGACGAAGGTGTTCAAGGCCGGCTCCGCCACCCCTGAGGGCCGAGGGAGCACCTTTTATCCTCTCTTTGTAAGCTCCATTGCTGCGGGCCTGGTGCCTCCCTTCTCCGAGTTCTTCTTCTCTGTCCTCCGCCATTACAACTTGCAGGCTCTGCATCTCCACCCCAACTCTGTCCTTCTTCTGGCGATCTTCGCTTACTACTGCGAGGCCCACGTAGGGGTGCAGCCTTCGGTGGCCTTGCTGCGCCACTACTTCTCCCTCCGGGTCACCGGCGGCTCTCTTTCTGCGTGCGCGAGCTTCTCGCGTATGGCGGCACCATTGCCATCTCGAATCCCGGGAAGAGGATTGAGGGCTTCAGAAGCAAGTGGGTCTTTGGTGATGCCGGGCGCATCCACCCTCGGCTGATCTTGCCCGCGGAGCAGCCCGTGAGCTCCAGCGACTGGTGCCGAGCGGAGCTCACGGACCCCCACGTGAAACTGGTGTTGGAGAAGATGGACGCGGACCTAAGGCCGGCCAACATGGCGGCGGCGAAGTTGACCGGTGCGTCGCTGCTGAAGGAGTTCCTGGAGCACCAGCTGGCTCCACTCCGACGGTACTCTCCTCCAATGTGGAGGCCTCATCTGAGCCCCGAGGCTGTGGACGAAGAGGATGTGACCGCGGTTCTCCAATCTCTGGTCAGGGGCGAGGTGGCAAGGTTGAAGGGCGCTCCCAAGCCCTTGTTCCTTCGCGACGACTGGGAGCAGGTGGTGAAGTCCATGCCAGTTTTTAATGGGGACGGGCTCGTGCCCGTGGCGGTTTCCGAAGGACTGGTGGATGTGCCCTCCGGCGACTCCAGCAATGAGGAGGAGGAAGAGGAGCGGGGAGAGGGGCCCGACTCTGGGGCGACTGATGGAGAGTCGAGGGCTCCCCTCTCCCGGCGCGGGTCCCGCACTCTCCGCCTTCCGCCGAGCGATGATGATGATGATGACGATGACGTACTGGGTAGCGGGAGCTCGCCCACGATCCCGGAGAGGGGCAGGACCGGGTCGATCCCGCGCGGGTCCATCCTGACTCCGGGGCGAACCATGGACGCGCCTTCTGCTTCTGAGGTCGACCCTTCCAGCCGGCTGTCAGGCTTCAAGTTGGGCCGGAGGCTGCCCGAGCTCACCAGCGATGACCCGTAAGTGCTTGATCCTTGATCTTTTGTTTCTCGTTCCGCCGACGAGGCTTGATGATCGCTTCTCTTGAATAGGCTGGCGCCAGCGGCGAAGAAGCCGAAGGGAGCCCCCGAGGCCCCATCTGCGGCGACACCTCCGCCTGCAGGGGAGGGAGATTGTGATGCGCGGGCCTCTCCTGCCCGCTCATCCTTGCGAGGCTTGACTGAGCTGGCTGGGGCGAGCCCAGCCCCCATGGCTCGAACGACTCCTGAGGCACCCTCGTCTGGCGCCGCTGCTACGGCTGTGGAGGCGCAGCGGACTCCACCTCGGGACACTGCGGCCTCGCCGCCGCTACTTTCTCCTCCCGTTCCACCGACCGTTGCTTCCCCAACTCCTCGGTTGTCTTGGGGTGCACCGATGTTTCTCCGGCTCCTTCTTCCATCTTGGAGCGTGCCGTTGCTGAACTGGACCGGCTGCGGTAGGATCTTCTCGGTGTTGACCCTCGCCTGGTGGCCGGGCGCCTGGAACTGGCCTCGGGGTGGATTCGCTCTGATGCTTCGATTCGGGCGGCGTTGGTTCAGGCCTCAACGGCCTGTGACGGAGAGAGGGAGGCCACCCTCGAGGCGAAGGCTGCCCGAGACGCGGCCCTGGGAGAGGTGGTTGAAGTCCGCGGTCGTTGCAAGGCACTGGAGGACGAGCTGCAAGGCCTGCGGGACCAGCTCGCGAAGGAGGTTCGTCTTCGCCAGGAACAAGAAGAAGGCATGAAGGCTTGCAAGGCGGCCATCGAGGGCCGGGAGGCCAAGCTCAAGAAGCGCCACGACCGTCTGAGTGCGCTGGGGGAGGAGCTGGAGGCGACGAGGGTCGAGCTGGACGGCAAGGCCAAGGTTCTTGCCGAGGATCGCGTGGCCTTCGCGGACATGGAGAAAGATGCCCGCGCTTCGCTGAAGACGCTTTACGAGAGCGGCCTGGACAGCCCGCTAGCCGGTGATGGTGATGGCCCCACCAAGCTGCTTCCTTTCCTGGTTAAGGCCCTTGGGGACGTCGCCCTTGGCATCGGCCCCACGGCCGAGGCCGAGGCGCGTGTCCTGTCTTCTGCCGCGCTGACGCGGGTCTTCGCCCACATCTACCTTCATGATCCCAACGCCGACCTCGACGGCCTGCTGGAACCGGTGAGCGGCGAGGGTGCTGCCGCCTCTGTCGAAGCCATGAAGGGGCACGCGGAGGCGCTGCTGGGGAAGTTCCGGGCCTTCAGCACCAAGCCAAAGCAAGGCGCTGCCGGCCCTGCTGCTCCACGAGGCGAAGCCACTCCGCACAGCTTCACCGCCGACAAGTGACTTCGTTCCATCCCTGTTCTTCTTTCAATTCCTGCACATGCATCACGCCTCGGGGAGGCATTTAAACTTGCGTTTGGTACTGAGACGACAGTATGGACTGTAATATTTGCTTTTAAGTTCCTTGAATTTTATGCTTTTCTTCCCTACTTGCTTGCGTTCTACGCCGGCAGAGCCCGGCCCCGCGTGTGCCTCACCCAGCATTAGCCCCGACCAGAAACCAGGACGGGACCAAAGGAGTGAGGGGCTACGTGACAAGTTAGGCTCCTGAGTCGTGATGCTCAGGAGTCCCCCTTGGCGTGCGAACAACAAGTAGGGAGGCGCGATGTAGGTGTATCTTCCGTTCTACGTCTGCAGAGCCCGGCTCCGCGCGTACCTCACCCATCATAGCCTTTCGGAACTAAGGAGTGAGGGGCTACGGAGCCAGTAAGGGTCCTGAGTCGCGATGCTCAGGAGCCCCCCTTGACGCGCAAACAGCGGGTGATGAGGTGCAATGTAAGCGGGGCTACCGTTCTACGTCTGCAGAGCCCGGCCCCGCGCGTACCTCACCCAGCATAGCCTTTCGGAACTAAGGAGTGAGGGGCTACGAGACCAGTTAGGCCCCTGAGTCGCGATGCTCAGGGGTCCCCCTTGACGCGCAAATGGCCTTCATACCTTGGCTCCGCTCAGGGAGAGACGCGCGACAAACCAGGCCCGAGGGGCCTGGCTGGGCGGCGTACGTCTGGGCGTGACCCAGTCGTAGCCCCCGTGCCTGGCCCCCTTGCACGGCACTCCCGAGGGGAGGCGTTGCGATGAGGCCAGCCACTGAGCTCTGGGCTCCCTGAGGTTAATGCGGCCCGGAGGCCACCCCCAGTTGTTTATCACCAGCTCGGAGCATAGCGCTTCCGTATGTGTACGGGCATAGCCGCTCCTCGGCAGTGTCGTCAGCCAGCGCGGAGCATGGTGCTTCCACTGGTACGTGGGAGGGGGCTCCCCTCCGGGAGGAGCCCACGGGGCATGTACAGCCCCGCCCTGACACGTGGCCGGCACGGTAGGGCTAGGTGAGGTGTATCTGGGCACCCGTGAGCCAGTGAGGGACTCACGAGGCCCTACCTCTAGGCGGGTTGCGCCTGGCACTGGGCCGTATCTTGAGGTGTGTCCCTGCAAAATTTGGATAGATGCCGGTACTCTACGTCCTCGGGTCCCAGCCCTCGAGCTTGTCTCAGCCGTCGCTAGTATGCCAGGTCGTGATGTCGTGGACAAGGCCAGAGGGTGAGGGTTGGAGAGCCAGTAAGAGCCCTGAGTCGCGATGCTCAGGCACCCCCCCTTTAACGTGCAAGTGGCCGACATGGAGAAGAAGGGATGCCGCGGACAGGCATCAAGTAATCAAGTGTGATAGGCAATACATAGTTGGAAATAAACGCGAGGGAGATACACGTCGCTGGGCCTAGCCCGAGCGGCTTGGGGATGATGCAACCCGAGGGGCGCCCCCATCAAGGCAAACTAACGACCGAAAAATAAAAGGGGATACATGCCGCAGGGACGGACCCACGCGGCCTGGGAGTGATGCAACCCTGGGAGGGTGCTCCCAGCTGGGAATGAAGCCTGAAAGATGTCACCTGAGGATGTCGTCGGTGAAGTGGCGTTGGTGCAGCAGACTCGGTGGGCTGCGGAAGCTGATCCTCACGAGCCCCCAGGCCCCGGGGCCTCGGGAGGCTCCGGAGGCACTAGTGGCTCCTCACGAGCTGTCTTCATCTCCGCCAAGGCCGCGGAACGCCTGTCTTCCCGAGTCTCCATGATGCCCCTCATGAGGCGCTGGTACGCCGCAGCCATGCTCGGCAGGCCGTAAGGCATGCGAACATAGCTGTGGGGTGGACCCCCGCAGCGCCCCACTTGCGAGGGCCAGAGACGCTCCGTCGTGGCGATCTGATTGAGCCCTGGTACGTCGACGCAGACGCGCAGCCCACCATCCTCGCCTGGATGTGGGGCCACAGCTGGTAGACGGCGGCAACCTCTCATGATCCTTGACTCCTGTAGTTCTTGAATGGCCTCGTTAACGAACTCCTGCTGGTCTGACCTTCCTTGCCTGGCTCCTTATCGAGGGAAACGTGCTTCGAAGCACGCCTCCACATGGTGCCCAAGCCCCTCCCTCGTGACCCTGGCTAGGTCGGTGGCCCTCCAGGTGAGAGCCCCCGAGCCCTGCCTGAGGAGGGCGCCGAGCGCGCTTTCCTATGTGATGGATGGGGGGTCCCCCTTGGCTGACACGGGTCCTGAAGGGCCTGCCTCCTGAGGGGCTGAGCCTGACGACATCTTCTTCTTTTTGGGGGTGGTCTCAGGAAGCCTCCTGTTTCCGCGATCTGGGTCTTCTAGCGACGTGGCCTGATAGGCTCGCTCCAGGAAACACACTGCATCCTTCTCTTCACAAGGCACCGTGATGACGCCGCCACTTCCTGGCATCTTGAGGACGTTGTAGTCGTGGTGAGTCACAACCATGAACTTGTCCAGCGCTGGGTACCCGAGGATGGCGTTGTATGGCAGGCGGATGTGGGCGACGTCGAAGTCGATGAGCTCGGTGCGGTAGTTGCTGCGGGCCCCGAAGGTGACAGGGAGGCGGACCTGCCCGATCGGGACTGTGGAACCGTTGGTGATTCCGGAGAAGGGCTTGGTTGGCTGAAGCTGGTCGTAGGGCACTTGGAGATTGTTGAATGTTTCCACGGACAGTATGCTGAGCCCCGCCCCTCCGTCGATGAGGGTCTTGGTGACCAGCACGTTGCTGATGACTGGGGAGCAAAGCATCGGGAGGACTCCTGCCGTGGCCGCGCACTTGAGCTGGTCTGCTGAGCTGAACGTGATGGCGCACGCCGACCACCTGAGGGGGCGCGTTGCTTCGAGCTTGGGGAGAGCTGCATTCACTTTGCGGGCAAACTGCTTGAAGATACGTTGAGAGGCTGGGGCTTGAGCTTCGCCCAGGATGCAGGCGATTGCGCGCGGCTCCTGGAAGCCCCCAGTCCCCTCGTCTTGATGGCAGTCTTCGTTCCTCCTTGGCTGAGGCGGCAGCGGAGGTAGGCCTGCATTGCCATGAGGGCGATCCTCACGAGGCTGATCCCTCCAGTCTCCCTCGCGAGGCAGGTCCCGCCAGCGGTCCTCGCGAGGTTGGTCGCGCCACCCCTGGCGCAGGCCGCGATCTTCCCAGCGTCCTGGGTTTCTTCCTCCTCGGCCGTAGCCCCGGTCAGCACGGTCAGGGCGATGGCAGATCCTTCCTTCTCACACGGCGCGGAGTTCTTGACATTCATTGGTGTTGTGGGTGTGGAGGTCGTGGTACACACAGTACCGGCTGCCCCTGGAGGGTTCGGGCAGATCCTTGCCCCGCTTGGTGTCTGGTTCTGCTGCAAGTACGGCAGCCCCCTTGCGCTTCACGCCCTTGGCCTTGGGCTTCTTCTCTTCTGGGTCCATGGCAGGCAGCTCGAGGAGGGAGAGACGTCCCTCCTTAGCCCTGGCGCACTTGTTCGCCAAGTTGAACAGCTCCAGGGAGGTGCAGAGGTCTTCGTGCATCGCCAGCTCCTCCTTCATCTTGACGTCGCGCACGCCATCGGAGAAGGCCAAGATGATGGCTTCCTCGGACACCTTGGGGATCTTGAGGCGCGCGCTGTTCAAGCGCTGGATGTACTTTTGCAGGGTCTCCCCAGGTTGTTGCTTGATGCGGCGCATGTCACTCACGGCGGGTGGCCGGTCGCGAGTACCTTGGAAGTTGGCGATGAAGCGGGCGCGCATATGGTCCCAGGAAGAGATCGTGCCTGGAGCCAGATTCAGGAGCCAGGTGCGAGCTCCTTCCTTGAGTGCCATGGGGAACCAGTTCGCCATGACCTTTTCATCCCCACTGGCAGCCTTGATGCCCAGCTCATAGAGCTGGAGGAACTCTGCGGGGTCAGTTGTGCCGTCGTAGCGAGGAGGCAGGTCTGGCTTGAACTTGCCCTGCCACGCGACGCTGCGCAGCTCAGTGGTGTAGGCGCGGCAGCCTGCGGTCGCCACGAAAGGCTTCGGCTGGTGGAGAGCTTGGTCTTGAGGGTCCCCACGCGCTGCAGCTAGGAGCAGAGCGGGGTCTTGGCGTGCCGGAGCTGGAGCAGGGTCGCGGCGTGCCGGAGCAGGGAGCGCCCGGGCAGCTCCTTGCGGGCGAGGGACTTCTTCGCAGCTCCATTCTTGTTGCGCTAGCACCTGACGGAGCGGGTTCCGCCCAGGGGCCACGCGCCTTGGAGCCATGGCATCTTCTTGGAGAGGAGGCGGCTGGTGCACCTCTGGAGCTTCGTTGCCCGCGCGGGGCGGGGTGTGGCGCAGAGGAACGGACGGCGCGGACAAGCTCAGCGACGCGGTCGAGCCACTCTTCGTAGACGTCGTCGACGGGGCGGTAGCGCAAGAGCTCGTTTGCCACGAGGAGCGCAGCTCGAGCCTCCATGGGCGAGCGGAGCGCGCGGGACGAAGAACCGGCTGGTGCGAGCGATGGAGTAGCGGTGCGGCCGTCTTGGCGCACGGATGGATGCCGATACGACGCTTGCTGCTTGCCCCCCGCTGGGCCGGTGGCGGCGTTGACGGCGGGCGACGGGGAACAATGAGGACGCCCACCGACAGGGGCCGTCTGGGCGACGCGAGAAGCGATGGCGGCCCGGCGCTCGGCGCGGGCCCGATGAGCGTCGGACATGGACGCGACGGTCGGAGGAGAACGGAGTGGTGGAGGACAGATTCCGGCGCACACCTACCTGGCGCGCCAAATGTCCGATCACGGGTTCCGGCAGACCCTTAAGGTTCAAACACTGGGGTGCGCACGGAGATCACGCCCTCTACCTCCCCGTCTCGCAAAGATCTAAACTACTAAAAGAACTGCACAAGAGACACAAGGTTTATACTGGTTCGGGCCACCATTGTGGTGTAATACCCTACTCCAGTGTGTGGTTGGTGGATTGCCTCTTGGGGCTGATGATAATGAACAATACAGGGAAGAACAGCCTCGCGAGGGTCTGTTCTTGGCTGGGGCGATGAACCGCTAGGAGGAGTTCATTCACCCTTCTCTCTCTCTCTCTCACTCACTCTCTCTGCTTTTCTCTCACTTGTCGACCGTCTAGTTGAGATTGAACCGAACCCTTTGCTACGTGGGTGACCGGTCCTATTTATAGGCAAAGGCCTTGGGCCTCTTCTCAAATATTGAGCGGGAAGGGCGCCAACAATTGGCCAATTCGAAGGGGAACATCTAGTACACTTATCCTGACTAAAGTTGGTCTTCGCCTGCGAAAGGCTCTGCGGTGACACCGTGCTGGGCTCCATGGTGACCTCCGTCTCATAGTCCGCCTGGTCTTGGTCTCGTTGCACCAAAATGGCAACCTTTGCCTGATGCCTCGGTACTCCGCGGCTGCGCTTTCCCCCTTTGCACCAAAGAGGAAAGAAGGACGCTGCGCGCGTTGGCACCCGCCTGGCACCCTCGATCGTCATGGCTTGTGTCATGGGCACCTCGCGAGGTACCCCGCCTTGATTTCTCCGCCTCCTCGCGAGCCAGCCTGAGGAGGCTGCGCCTGAGGATGCGCCATGTCGTCCGCCCCGCGAGGCTTGGCCCCTCGCGAGGGTCTTGGGTCTTGTGTTGATGAAGATGGGCCATGCTGGGCCTCCTTTGAGCCACGCCGCAGGCCGCAGGCAGGCAAGTCTGGGGACCCCCATTCCCAGAACGCCGACGACCTCCATGTGAGAAGATCCCTTGGTGTATGCAAGACCCCTATATAGGAAGATCCACCATGGATGCAAGGCCACTATTCTAGGGAAGATCTACCTACCTCCAAGACCTCATCTCCTTTGGATTTGAAAAGGGATGATCTACCTACCTCCAAGACCTCATCTCCGTTGGATTTGAGAAGAACCTTTACCTTTGTGCTTTTCCCATTGATTTGTGCTACTTGTGATAGGCGTTGGGATTTTCCTAAAGAGGAAGGGTGATGTAGTATAGCAGCAGATAGTATTTCCCTAAAGAACCAAGGTTTGTCGAACCAATAGAATATTCACGCAAACAAAGGTCGCCAGTACCTGCACACACACAAACAAATACTTGCACCCAAAGCGGGCAAGAGGGTTGTCAATCCCCTTGTACTTGTTAATTGCAATGGTTAATTCTGATAGTGATAGATATACTAATTGCAAAATAAAATAAAAGTAAATAGATTGTAGCAAGGTTTTTAGGGTTTTAGTAATATAAGGTGAATGGACCTAGGGGGCATAGCTTTCACTAGAGGCATTTCTCTCAAGAACATAGCAAACTATGGGTACACAAATTATTGTTGGGCAATTGATAGAAAAGCGCATAGTTATGATGTTATTCATGACATCATTAGTACATAGGCATTATGTCCGTGACCAGTAGACTGACATCCATCTACATCTGCTATATTGCTCCACCCCTCAACCGCTATCCAACATGCATCTTAAGGTATTAAGTTCATAACAAACAGAGTCATGCTTGGAGCATGATGACATAATGTAGACAAAATAAGACCAATCAATATGATCGAACCCCATCGTTTTACCCTTAGTAGCAACAATACGAATACGTGCCTCGTTACCCCTTCTTTCACGAGGTGAGGACACCATAAGATTGAACCTGCAACAAAGCATCTCTCCCACCGAAGATAAATCAATCTAGTTAGCCAAACTAAATGGATAGATTAGAAAGAAATATGAGGCTATAGCAATCACACATAATAAAGTCCAGAAATTACTCAATTACTTTCAATGAACAATCTGATCATAAACCCACAATTCATCATATCCCGACAAATGCACCGCAAAAGATTACATCATATCGATCTCCGAAGAGAACATTGTATTGAAGATCAGAGAGAGAGAGAGATATCTAGCTACTATTATGGACCCATAGGTCATGTGAGGAACTACTCATGCATCATCGGAGAGGCAGCAAGGTTGATGTAGAGGCCATCGGTGATCGATTCCCCCTCCGGCAGAGTACTGGAACAGGCCTCCAGATGGGAATGCGGAGGAACAAAGACTTGCGGCGGCGGAATAATTGTTTTGGGTCTCGCTCTGTTTTTTTGGAATATTTGAGAATTTATAGTGCTGGAATTAGGTTAGATAGGGCCACGAGGGGCCCACAAGACCCACAATGTGCCTACCCCGTCAGTGTGCCCTAGTGCCTTGTCGTCTCCTCGTCTGTCGTCTGGACTCCCCCCAAAGCTTCTAGGGTCCCTCCTGGTCCAGAAAAAATTGTTAAAAAGTTTCATCGCTTTTGGACTTCATTTGGTAGGCATTTTCTATAAAACCAAAAACATCTAGAAAACAACAACTAGCACTAGGCAATGGGTTAATAGGTTAGTTCCCAAAATGATATAAAATGGCATATAAAGCATAGAAATTTGATAATGTAATAGCATGAAGTAATAAAAAATTGTAGATATGTTGAAGACGTATCAACATACCCAAGCTTAATTCATGCTTATCCTCGAGTAGGTAAATGATAAAAAAAATTGAATGCTACCTAACATGTTTCACCATGTAATATTGTTACGGTATCAATATTGAGAAACGATGAAGTAAATAATATCAACATAATAATATCCATGAATACTAGACCATAATCATTACTCTTCAAAATATGCGTTGCTTAACTAATGTTACCCCTATCCATTAAATTATGTAAGCATGGCATGACTCTGTCTTCCTAATATAAGTACAAATCATGAGCACTCCGGTCCTCAACCAAGCAATCATGCCATACCTTCTCTCGCTTCAACATTTTCAACTCCACTCAATACATGAGCATGAGACACAGACGTAGCACTACGGGTGGAATGGAGTATCACTACAAAAAAATACACATCCATGACATTATGGCCTGAACGAAATCTTTTTCTGTCATGGATGTGACACTTCTATGATGATAATTGTGACAAAGCGCGTATCATCATAGATGTGGTGGGATCCTACTTCTATGACAAAAAATATGACAAAAAATGGGCTTTTTGTCCTGGGCGGGCCGGAGACGCATCCGCATAACATTCTTTGGGCCATCCATGACGTAAATAATCATGGTAAAAGTGAGGGAAAGGAAATTTTCAGGGAGTTCTTGGTATATGGTGGGTGGTCGTACCTGAATGATGCAGTCATTTGCGCATTTCTCTCGTGTGTGTGAGCCATATTCGCTAACTGAGCCTAAGTGAGGTGTTCGCTTACTGAACCCGAGCGATCGATCTCGCCCTCGCACTATGTACCGAACCCGAGCAACTGATCCCTCACACTACGTACTGAACCCGATATATCCTTTCGCTGCTAACTAAACCCGATCGATCATTCTCGCTGTTTACTGAAGCCGATCGAGCCCCCGTGCGATACGTAGCCGGTTGGTTGCCTCTCCATGAACAGTGCCTGTTGCTGCCACGCGGGCGATACGTGGAATGAGTTGAGGCTTGCATCGATCGAGCCCCTTGTGCGAGATGTGGTGAGTTGACCTAGCTGGTTGGTTGGCTGTGGATGAACAGTTCCCGTTGTTGCCGCCCGCTCTCCTACACCTCACCCCAGCCGGTGGGTTGGCTGTGGATGAACAGTACCCTGGACATGTGTAAGTAGTTGTCGCTGGATGAACAGGACCATGATCGATCGAGGAGGCCGTGCTGCGGTACGCCACACCCCAGTCGGTTGGGGTGGATGAATAGAAGCCCGTGGAGGCCGTAGGTAGTTGCGTATGAACAATAGTTCGTGGAGACTGGAGGAAGTAGACGATGATGAATAGTAGCCCCTGGAGTCCCATTTTGCAGTACGGCACACCCCTCCGATGAACAAGACCCTGTTTTGACCATAGGCAGTTGGAGAGAAGTCCATTTCATCCGTTTTTGCAGTATGCCACAACCCTCCCAATGAATTGGACCCCATTTCAACCATAGGCGGTTGGAGAGAAGTCTTTTTCGTCATTTTGCGGTACACTAGACCCCTCCTGATGAACATGACCCCGTTTCGACCATAGGCGGTCGAAGAGAAGTCTACTTCCTTTGTTTTGTGGTACGCTAGACCCCGAGACGGTGATGGTCGATGAACAGGACCCCGTTTGGCTGTTCCATCCAAGCTGGTTGGCTCCTGACAAACAGGATGCATTTCGACCTAGTCGCTTGGCTCCCGATGAACATGACGATGTTTCCTCCATTCCACCCCAGCTGGTTGGCTTCCGATTGACATGACACCATTGCTGCATACCCCCAATGTCGTCTCTTTATGTACACGAGCCCTGGCTGTACGTATGTGCGACTACACGTTCGAGACCCCGCTCTTAGTTATATACGTGGCCGTCTTTTTTGCAGCGTGGTTGTACGTATGTGTACATGATTTAGACGAGGCTGCGTGACATGCTACGTCAAGGGCTCTGCTACGACATGCATAGCTCCTTACTCGACCATGGTTCGTCGTTACAGAGAGACCGATCGACTGGTATATACGTACACGTTTGCGAAAAAATATATAACGCTATGTACGCTTCGACCGAGTGGGTCCCAACTGTTAGGGGGGGGGGAATAAGGAGACACTTCCTTATGTGCGAAGATATAGCTGGTGGGTCCCAGCTGTCAGGGGGACGAATCATCTTTTTTGTGCGTATCAAGGAGGCTCTTCCTTGTGTGCGAAGATGTCTGATGGGTCCTAGCTGTCAAGGGGAGGAAGCTTTTTTCACACATAATAAGGAGGCACTTCCTTGCGGGCGAAGATGTAGCTGGTGGGTCCCAACTATTAGGGGGAATCATTTTTCTTACACGTAATAGGGAGGCACTTCCTTGTGTGCGACCATGGACCTCGTGGGTCCCAGCTGTCAGCCTCTCCACATACAGTCCTCTTCCGATGGCTGTCGTTCGTTGACCACATTGACGACGCTGTGCCAAGTGCACCAAGGTGGTGGACGACGACGAGGCCTAGGAAGGGAACGAACCGGAGCCAGAGAAGAATCGGCGGTGGTTTTCAGATTTTGGGTTCTGGCAAAACCCTTGAGGTTTGAACACTGGGGTGTGCACAAAGATCTCTCCTCCCCCAAGCTCTCACCCTCACGGCGATCTCAATCCTAAGCGCATCGAACTCGCAGAACAAAGGGATACAAGATTTATACTGGTTCGGGCCACCGATGTGGTGTAATACCCTACTCCAGTGTGGTGTGGTGGATTGCCTCTTGGGCTGAGGATGAACAGTTACAAGGGAAGAATAGCCTCCTGAGGAGAGGTGCTCTTGTGCTTGGTGAGTTTGTGTGGTTGCCTTGGTGGGATGCATTCGGTCCAAGATGAGGTCTCTTCGTCCCTTGTCGAGCCGATCCTGGCTATGGTGGTGGCTAACCCTATTTATAGAAGCCCGGGTCCTCTCCCCAAGTATTAGGCGGGAAGGGATCCCACAATGACCAATTTGAAGGGGGACAACTAGTACAAACTATCCTGACAAAAGATGGTCTTCGCCCGCCAAAGGCTTCGGTGATGACACCGTCCTGGGCTCCACGGTGACCTCCGTCCTACCATCTTGCTGGTCTTGGTCTCGTTGCATTGATATGGAAACATTTGCCTGCTGCCTTGGGACTCCTCGCCTATGCTTGCCTCCTTAGCACCAAAGAGGAAGCGAGGACACTGCACACGCTGGCACCGGCCTGGCCTTGGTCGTCATGGCTTGCGTCACAGGAACCTCGCGAGGTCCCCTTGCCTTGATTTCTCCGCCCCTCGCGAGCCAGTCTGGTGAGGCCGCCCCCGAGGAGGTCTTGCGTCGTCCGCCTCGTGAGGCTTGGCCCCTCGCGAGGGTCTTGAGTGTTTGCTGGTGAAGATGGGCCGTACAGGGCCGCTGGTGGAGCCACGCCGTGGGCCGCAGGCAGGCAAGTCTAGGGACCCCCGTTCCCAGGACGCCGACAGTAGCCCCCGGGCCCACGACGCGCTCAGGTTTGGCTTCGAGGCGAAGCCAAGGGGCAAGTGCGGAGCACCGCAGGCCCCAACAGCCCGCGGCCTCGGTTGACGCGTGGCGATTGAATGGACGTGGGCATCTCAGCTTCCCCATGCCGCCTCGGCAACTGCCCGACTTGATGAGTCCCTGCTGCATGCAGAAAAAGGTCATTATTACCTTAGATTGTGGAGGTCGGCGGTTGGCCTCCTCTTGGCTATAAATGGCAAGGGGGGAGCGGAACCCCCGTCACCCATCTCTTCCTTCGCTCCTCCTGCATCTTCTTCTTCCTTGCTTCATCGCGAGCAGCGACAATCATGGTGCCGATACGAAGGTTCTCGGCTACAGAGAAGGGAAACCCCCCCCCCCCTCGACGAGCCCGAGCCACTTCCGCCGAAGAAGAGGCTGATCCATCTTCGCGACATAGTCGTGAGGCCGGAGGTGTCAAGGCCCTGGTGTGAGCGGCCACCTCCCGATATCCGCTGCCTATGTACGCCCGAGCCGAGGGCTCCGGAGGGAGAGGCGGCGAACGGCGTTGCCCATGCCGTGGCCGTGGTCACCACGTCGTGGTGACGCACGCCGTCGCCCCAGGAGCCCACGCTGCGGACTCCTCGCGTGAACTCATGCTATCGGCGACGATGCCTCCGCGCACTTGGATTCGCTTCCCGCAGTTCTTCTCCGCCGAGATGTCGCCGAGGGCCCCCCTCGAGCTTTGGCTACAACACGCCGACTGCGACGCCGGCGACTAGAGCGGAGGTCGAAGCCGTCTCCTTAGGCAAGATCTTCATGACCCGTGGTTGGGGCGAGGTCGCTCGAGTCTGCCGTGCAGAAGGCGCCCTCGCCATCCACTTCGAATACGATGGCACCTCCACGATGTTTTTCAAGGTCTTCGACGAAGAAGGCGCCGCTTGGAGTGCTGCCCTGAAGGGGGTCGTCGGGACGGTGCTGCGGCTGCCTTCGGGCCGGCCATGGCTTCGCTAGCAACTCCTCTAGCAGCAGCGGTGACTCCTCGTGGTCCAGCGATTCTCCCAAGCCCAACGAGACTCCGGAGACAAGCTACGACAGCTATGTGCCCCCGAGCTCTCGCCGGGCCCGGAGCAAGGCTGCAGCGTCCGGCCGCCGCTGTCGCTGATCTGGATGGGGTTGGCATCGGCCTCCCATGGCCCACTGTTGATGATAGCGTCGGTGGCATTTGGCGCGTGTAGATAGGGCCCCTAAAGACTCCCTTCTTTCGTTCCCTGCGAGGAATCAAGACGGACCCCGTGGGGGCGTGTAAAGGGTCTGTAATGTCTTTCGTTGATATTGTCCTTATTATGAATTTTCGTGAGCGCATGTCCTGCTTCGGCTCGGTCTCCCCTTTCCAACCCCGCAACAGCTTGGCACTCTGCGCTGACAGGTCCCGGTCCCCAGGCAGGCTGCAGCCATTGCTGGTATGCCAGGTTGCGATGCCGTGGTCAAGGCCAGGAGGTGAGCGGCCCGAGGTCCAGTAAGAGCTCCCGAGGCGCGATGCTCAAGAGGCCCCCTTTAGCGCGCAAGTAGCTGCCTAAAGGTGGGAAAGGAAGGTGATGCCACCGTTGCAGGGCTGGGAGAGGTGGGAATCTTATGCCATAGCGCCTGGACGACCCGGGTGCGAAACTTATCTTGGTAGTCCGGAGTTGTTCCCTTGTGTTGCGCCAGACTCGTGAGCCGACGGCCGTAGTGTAGCTAGCTTAGGCCCGTGCGAGCCTCCCCCTCTTCTCCTCGCTCTTCTATGTGCTCTACATCCTCAGGTCCCGGCCCTCGAGCAAGCTCAACCACCGCTGGTATGCTAGGTCGCATTGCCATGGTCAAGGCCAGGGGTGAGGGCTGGAGAGCCAGTTAGAGCTCCTGAGTCACGATGCTCAGGATCCCCCCTTTTAACATGCAAGCGAATTGCGTGGGAGAAGATGGAGCCCGCAGTGCCGCCTGCTGTTGTCCTCAGGAGGTTCCTGCAGGTTAGCATGAGGAGGGACACAAATTGCTACTATGATTACCTGTCTGCCACTGGTCGCTCCGCAAGAAGGTGAAGGTACTGAGGGCCTGGTGCGGTGACGTGCGCGGGCATGCCGCGAGCCAAAGCTCGGCCGCTCAGATTTGTCAGCGTTGCAGGGAAGGACCCGGGCACAAGCGACATGCTGGCGTGAATGGCTCCCGCGGTGGGTGGCAATCAAGCAGGTTGTCGGTGTTGTGGGAACGGGTGTCCCCCGACTTGCCTGCCTGCGGCCCACGACGTGGCGCTGCAAGCGGGCCCGTACGGCCCAACTTCACCAACAAGCATTAAAGACCCTCGCAAGGGACCAAGCCTCACGAGGCGGACAACACAAGACCTCCTCAGGAGCGGCCTCACCAGGCTGGCTCACGAGGGGCGGAGAGATCAAGGCAAGGCAAACCTCGCGAGGTTCCAATGACGTGAGCCATGACGATCGAGACCAGGCGGGTGCCAGGTGGGCGCCAGGTGGGCGCCAGCGCTCACAATGTCCTTGTTTCCTCTTTGGTGTTAAGGAGGCAAGCATAGACGAAGAGTACCAAGGCGTTAAGCAAAGGTTTTCCATATCGGTGCAATGAGACCAAGACCAGCAGGGCGGCAGGACGGAGGTCACCGTGGAGCCCAAGACGGCGTCATCACCAGAGCCTTTAGCAGGCGAAGACTGCTTTTGTTAGGATAACTTGTACTAGCTGTCCCCTTTCAAATTGGCCGTAGTTGGCTCCCTTCCCGCTCAATATTTGGGGAGAGGACCAGGTGTTGGAAATATGCCCTAGAGGCAATAATAAAATGGTTATTATTATATTTCTTTACTCATGATAATTGTCTATTGTTCATGCTATAATTGTGTTATCCGGAAATTGTAATACATGTGTGCATACATAGACCACAACACGTCCCTAGTGAGCCTCTAGTTGACTAGCTCGTTGATCAAAAGATAGTCATGGTTTCCTGACTATGGACATTGGATGTCATTGATAACGGGATCACATCATTAGGAGAATGATGTGATGGACAAGACTCAATCCTAAGCATAGCTCAAAGATCGTGTAGTTCGTTTGCTATAGCTTTTCCGAATGTCAAGTATCATTTCCTTAGACCATGAGATTGTGCAACTCCCAGATACCGTAGGAGTGCTCTGGGTGTGCCAAACGTCACAACGTAACTGGGTGACTATAAAGGTACACTACAGGTATCTCCGAAAGTGTCTGTTGGGTTGGCACGAATCGATACTGGGATTTGTCACTCCGTATGACGGAGAGGTATCTCTGGGCCCACTCGGTAATGCATCATCAATCATCATAATGAGCTCAATGTGACCAAGTGGTTGATCACGGGATCATGCATTACGGCACGAGTAAAGTGACTTGCCGGTAACGAGATTGAACGAGGTATTGGGATACTGATGATCGAGTCTCGGGCAAGTAACGTACCGATTGACAAAGGGAATTGTATATGGATTGATTGAATCCTCGACATCGTGGTTCATCCGATGAGATCATCGAGGAGCATGTGGGAGCCAACATGGGTATCCAGATCCCGCTGTTGGTTATTGACCGGAGAGTCATCTCGGTCATGTCTGTGTGTCTCCCGAACCCGTAGGGTCTACACACTCAAGGTTCGGTGACGCTAGGGTTGTTGAGATATTAGTATATGGTAACCCGAAAGTTGTTCGGAGTCCCGAATGATATCCCGGACGTCACGAGGAGTTCCGGAATGGTCCGGAGGTGAAGATTTATATATAGGAAGTCAAGTTTCGGCCATCAGGAAAGTTTCGGGGGTAATCGGTATTGTACCGGGACCACCGGAAGGGTCCCGGAGGTCCACCGGGTGGGGCCACCTATCCCGGAGGGCCCCATGGGCTGAAGTGGGAGGGGAACCAGCCCCTAGTGGGCTGGTGCGCCCCCCTTGGGCCTCCCCCTGCGCCTAGGGTTGGAAACCCTAGGGGTGGGGGGCGCCCCACTTGGCTTGGGGGGAAAGCCCCCCCTTGGAGATTGGATCTCCTAGGGCCTGCGCCCCCCTAGGGATCCTATATATAGTGGGGGAGAGGGAGGGCAGCCGCACCCTAGCCCCTGGCGCCTTCCTCTCCCTCCCGTGACACTCCTCCCTCTCCCTGAGCTTGGCGAAGCCCTGCAGAGATCACCGTTGCTTCCACCACCACGCCGTCGTGCTGCTGGATCTTCATCAACCTCTCCTTCCCCCTTGCTGGATCAAGTTGGAGGAGACGTCTTCCCAACCGTATGTGTGTTGAACGCGGAGGTGCCATCCGTTCGGTGCTAGGTCATCGGTGATTTGGATCACGACGAGTACGACTCCATCAACCCCGTTCTCTTGAACGCTTCCACGCGCGATCTACAAGGGTATGTAGATGCACTCCCCTCTCCCTCGTTGCTAGATGACTCCATAGATTGATCTTGGTGATGCGTAGAAAATTTTCAAATTCTGCTACGTTCCCCAACAATGGTATCAGAGCCAGGTTTATGCGTAGTTTCTATGCACGAGTAGAACACAAAGCAGTTGTGGGCGTCGATATTGTCAATTTGCTTGCCATTACTAGTCTTATCTTGATTCGGCGGCATCGTGGGATGAAGCAGCCCGGACCAACGTTACACATATGCTTACGTGAGACTGGTTCCACCGATTGACATGCACTAGTTGCATAAGGTGGCTGGCAGGTGTCTTTCTCTCCCACTTTAGTCGGATCGGATTCGATGAAAAGGGTCCTTATGAAGGGTAAATAGAAATTGGCATATCACGTTGTGGTTTTGGCGTAGGTAAGAAACGTTCTTCCTAGAAACCTATAGCAGCCACGTAAAAACTTGCAACAACAATTAGAGGACGTCTAACTTGTTTTTGCAGCATGTGCCGTGTAATGTGATATGGCCAAAAGGATGTGATGAATGATGTATGTGATGTATGAGATTGATCATGTTCTTGTAATAGGAATCACGACTTGCATGTCGATGAGTATGACAACCGGCAGGAGCCATATGAGTTGTCTTTATTTATTTATGACCTGCGTGTCAACATAAACGTCATGTAATTATTTTACTTTATTGCTAAAGCTTTAGCCATAGTAGTAGAAGTAATAGATGACGAGACAACTTCAAGAAGACATGATGATGGAGATCATGGTGTCATGCCGGTGACAACGATGATCATGGAGCCCCGAAGATGGAGATCAAAAGGAGCAGATGATATTGGCCATATCATGTCACTATTTGATTGCATGTGATGTTTATCATGTTTTACATCTTATTTGCTTAGAACGACGGTAGCTTAAATAAGATGATCCCTCGTAATAGTTTCAAGAAAGTGTTCCCCCTAACTATGCGCTGTTGCGAAGGTTCGTTGTTTTGAAGCACCACGTGATGATCGGGTGTGATAGATTCTAACGTTCGAATACAACGGGTGTAAGCCAGATTTACACACGCAATACACTTAGGTTGACTTGACGAGCCTAGCATGTACAGACATGGCCTCGGAACACAGAAGACCGAAAGGTCGAGCATGAGTCGTATAGAAGATACGATCAACATGAAGATGTTCACCGATGTTGACTAGTCCGTCTCACATGATGATCGGGCACGGCCTAGTTGACTCGGATCATGTTTCACTTAGATGACTAGAGGGATGTCTATCTGAGTGGGATTTCATTGAATAATTTGATTAGATGTACTTAATTATCATGAACTTAGTCTAAAATCTTTACACTATGTCTTGTAGATCAAATGGCCCACGCTAATGTTGCCCTCAACTTCAATGCGTTTCTAGAGAAAACCAAGCTGAAAGATGATGGCAGCAACTATACGGACTGGGTCCGGAACCTGTGGATCATCCTCATAGCTGCCAAGAAATATTATGTCCTAGAAGCACCGCTAGGTGATGCACCCATCCCAGAGAACCAAGACGTTATGAACGCTTGGCAGTCACGTGCTGATGATTACTCCCTCGTTCAGTGCGGCATGCTTTACAGCTTAGAACCAGGGCTCCGAAAGCGTTTTGAGAGACACGGAGCATATGAGATGTTTGAAGAGCTGAAAATGGTTTTCCAAGCTCATGCCCAGGTCGAGAGATATGAAGTCTCCGACAAGTTCTTCAGTTGTAAGATGGAGGAAAATAGTTCTGTCAGTGAGCACATACTCAAAATGTCTGGGTTGCATAACCGCTTGACTCAGCTGGGAGTTAATCTCTCGGATGACGCGGTCATTGATAGAATCCTTCAGTTGCTTCCACTGAGCTACAAGAGCTTTGTGATGAACTTCAATATGCAGGGGATGGAAAAGACCATTCCTGAGGTATATTCAATGCTGAAATTAGCGGAGGCGGAAATCAAAAAGGAACATCAAGTGTTGATGGTGAATAAAACCACTAAGTTCAAGAAAGGCAAGGGTAAGAAGAACTTCAAGAAGGACGACAAGGGGGTTGCCGCGCCCGGTAAGCAAGCTGCCGAGAAGAAGCCAAAGAATGGACCCAAGCCTGAGACTGAGTGTTTTTATTGCAAGGGAAGTGGTCACTGGAAGCGGAACTGCCCCAAATACTTAGCGGACAAGAAGGCCAGCAACAGTAAAGGTATATGTGATATACATGTAATTGATGTGTACCTTACCAGTACTCGTAGTAGCTCCTGGGTATTTGATACCGGTGCGGTTGCTCACATTTGTAACTGAAAGCAGGAGCTGCGGAATAAGCGGAGACTGGCGAAGGACGAGGTGACGATGCGTGTCGGGAATGGTTCCAAGGTCGATGTGATCGCCATCGGCACGCTACCTCTACATTTACCTACGTGATTAGTTTTAAACCTCAATAATTGTTATTTAGTGCCAGCTTGGAGCATGAACATTGTATCAGGATCTCGTTTAATTCGAGATGGCTATCCGAGAATAATGGTTGTTCTATTTATATGAGAGATATGTTTTATGGTCATGCTCCATTGGTGGATGGTTTATTCTTAATGAATCTCGAGCGTAATGTTACACATATTCATAGTGTGAATACCAAAAGATGTAAGGTTGATAATGATAGTCCCACATACTTGTGGCACTGCCGCCTTGGTCACATAGGTGTCAAACGCATGAAGAAGCTCCATGCAGATGGACTTTTGGAGTCTCTTGATTACGAATCATTTGACACGTGCGAACCATTCCTCATGGGTAAAATGACCAAGACTCCATTCTCAGGAACAATGGAGCGAGCAACCAACTTATTGGAAATCATACATAGTGATGTGTGCGGTCCAATGAGTGTTGAGGCTCGCGGTGGCTATCGTTATGTTCTCACCCTCACTGATGACTTGAGTAGATATGGGTATGTCTACTTAATGAAACACAAGTCTGAGACAACTCACGCCGCCTGGAACACCTCAGCGTAATGGTGTTTCCGAACGTCGTAATCGCACTCTATTGGATATGGTGCGATCTATGATGTCTCTTACCGATCTACCGCTGTCATTTTGGGGCTATGCTTTAGAGACTGCCGCATTCACTTTAAATAGGGCTCCGCCGAAATCCGTTGAGATGACACCGTATGAATTATGGTTTGGGAAGAAACTAAGCTGTCATTTCTAAAAGTTTGGGGATGCGATGCTTATGTCAAGAAACTTCAACCTGAAAAGCTCGAACCCAAATCGGAAAAATGCGTCTTCATAGGATACCCTAAAGAAACTATTGGGTATATCTTCTACCTCAGATCCGAAGGCAAGATCTTTGTTGCCAAGAATGGGTCCTTTCTAGAGAAAGAGTTTCTCTCGAAAGAAATAAGTGGGAGGAAAGTAGAACTTGATGAAGTATTACCTCTTGAACCGGTAAGTGGCGCAACTCAAGAAAATGTTCCTGAGGTGCCTGCACCGACTAGAGAGGAAGTTAATGATGATGATCATGAAACTTCAGATCAAGTTGCTACTGAACTTCATAGGTCCACGAGGACATATCCCGCACCAAAGTGGTATGGCAACCCTGTCTTGGAAATCATGTTGTTAGACAACGGTGAACCTTCGAACTATGAAGAAGCGATGGCGAGCCCGGATTCCGACAAATGGCTGGAAGCCATGAAATCCGAGATAGGATCCATGTATGAAAACGAAGTATGGACTTTGACTGACTTGCCCGATGATCGGTGAGCCATAGAAAATAAATGGACCTTTAAGAAGAAGACAGACGCGGATGGTAATGTAACCATCTATAAAGCTCGGCTTGTCGCTAAGGGTTATCGACAAGTTCAAGGGGTTGACTACGATGAGACTTTTTCACCCGTAGTGTCGGGGGTGCTGATCCCCACGGACACCTATGGGACCACGGCGGACCGAGCCCCTTGTGGTTCGGCAGGGGGCGGAGAGAGCACAAAGAGCAGATCGAGGCGAGCGCACGAGCAACGCGATCAGTTTACCCAGGTTCGGGCCGCACGGATGCGTAAAACCCTACTCCTGCTTTGTGTTTGTATTGATTTCTTGCTCGGGAGCGCGGTTGCTACAGTACATAGCGACAGCTAACGAAACCGAGCGTGAGAGTGTTCTGTTGGCCGACCCCCTCTACGTTGCGCATGGGCCTCCTTTTATACGCTAAAGGGGTCACCGACAGGTGGCAACGTAGAGAAGGGCAAAAATGGAAAGAGGCACTACGGTTGGCACCGCCGCCTACAACAGTGTTATCATACCTAACCCTGACGGCAGGGGACAAAGGCATTAAATGCCTGTCTGTGTCGCCTAGACGGTGCAGAAAGGGACCGCTAGGGACGCCATTGCTTGCCACGATGGCAACCTTGTCAGCGCCGCTTGCCACCGTGTACCTCTGGCTGCACAGCTTTCCGCCACGTACGTCTGGAAGGGTCCCAGAGCGACACGTTGGTGGTTGCGCTGGAGCGCAGGTACAGAATGGAAGCTTGCCGCGGCAAGAGCCTTGCCGCGTTTGTTGTCTTGTCGCGTCCGGGAGCTTGACGCTCACCGAGCCTTGGTTGGTCTTCCCGGCAAGCTCCTCTTGCCGGGGTCTTGTCTCCTTCCCGGCAAGCTCTTCTTGCCGGGGCCTTGAATACTTTGTTCTTGAATGGCTCCAAAGGAACCATGGAGGATCTTGGCGGTCACCCGGCAAGCCTTGCCGCGGGACGCTGCGACTGCCCGTGCACAAGTTCGGGATACTAAGGTACCCCTAGTTTAGTACAAGACAGGGGCCCCCGGGCCTGGGCCATACACGGTGCCGAGCGCTGTTGGGCCAGGCCCAAAACAGGGCACGGGCACGCGCGGCCTAGGTTACGCCGTACCTTACTCCGCATCCACCGCGCCATCCCCGCACGGCACACGTCGAACGCGGCGTCGTGGGAGAGATCGTGGGCAGTTTCTTTATTAGGAAAGGCGGAACGTCCGCCACCTCCCCCTTTATAAGCAAGGAGAAGCAGGGGTAGTGCGCCCACTTGCCCCTTTCCTCTCCAATCTCAGACGCCTCCGTCGCGCTCCCGTCTTCTCAAAGCAACAAGAGAGCAGTGCCCTGCTCCCCCCATTGCCACCAGCACCACCAACACCGTCGACCTCCTCCACCACCTCCGCCATGGCTCCTAAAGCCGACAAGGGGAAGGCCGTGAAGACGACCGAGGCGTAGCGGCTTGCAACGCTGCGGAAGGAGTGGGCCATCTCCCCCCCCAAGCTTGACGCGAAGGAGTTGAGGGAGTACTACTACCTCTTTTGGTCGACGGAGACGCGAGCGCATCCGAGCACCAAGGTACTCCCGGCCTCTGCCCACAAAATGGCTCCGCAAGGATATCCCTTCTTCGCTGTGTTCTTCTATTGCGGGCTCTGCCCGCCCTTCTTAGAGTTCTTTTGCGACATCATGAATACCTATGGTCTCTGCCTCCTTGACTTCACCCCCAACGCCGTCCTCACCATGGCAGTTTTCGCACACCTTTGCGAAAACTTTGTCGGAGTCCACCCCAATGTAGCTCTCTTCCGCCATTTCTTCATGCCCCGAGTAGAGAGAGGAGAGCCTCTGTCCGGTGGAATTGCTTGGATCTCAAGGTCCGGCAAGAAGGATTCATATTTGGAGGGAGAGTTCCGCGGCAAGTGGGAGGAGTGGAGGGTAGATTGGTGTTGGATAGTTGAGGAGAACCCGCAGCCATTCACCGCCCGGTGCCAAGTAGCAGCAGCACGCGTCAGCGACTGGAGCGACGTGGCCCCGGAAGACAGCAGGCTGAGGATTGCCGTCACTAGGATCCAGCGCCTCAGGCGTGCCGGACTCACTGTGGGTGCCGTTGGCGCAGATTTCCTCCGCCGCCGCATCGCTCCCCTGCAGGAACGGAGGAGGCCCGCCTGGGAGTTTAAGAACGCGGCAGATATCATGAGGCTGGGCCCGGGGCTCAACTACAATTTCACTGTCTTGGAGCTCAATGCAATGCTGCAGGAACTCTTGAAGTACGATCCTGACCACCCAGAAGTCTTTAGGTTGCCGCAGGGCGTCGTCCTGTTGTGCAACAATTCTGCGCTCGACCGCATCAGGGCAATGATGCCGCTGTGCGATTCGCACGGAATCGTGCCAACTTGGCAGGAGCCTGAAGACGACGTCGTGCAGCAGTTCTTCGACAACTTGGTGGAGGTGCTGATCCGCCCCGACGAGAAGGATGGCCTTACTCGCGACACCACCGAGGCGGAGTTGAAGCGCATTGCCACCAGGCTGGAAGAGGCAGCGGCAGCCGCAGCGGCAGGCGAGTTCGGGTTCACCTTAGAGGAGGCAGCGGCAACAGAGGCGGCAAATCATGCCGAACGAGAAGAGCTTGCCGGCAAGAAAGAGCTTGCCCGGCAAGAGGAGCCTGCCGGCAAGAAAGATCTTGCCGGGCAAGGGGAGACTGCCGGCAAGAAAGAACTTGCCGGGCATAATGCCGAGCCGAGCGAGTCCGCCGAGGAGACAAGCGGCTCGTTGGATATCAACTCCTCCTCCTCGTCTTCAGACAGCGCGCCGCAAGCTGAGCCTCCATCTCCACCAAGAAGGCGTCTTCGCAAGGTCGGGGACGTGGTGAGGCGGCAGGCGAGCCGACAGTCGCCGCGCCGCGCGACACGCTCCACCGCGGCAAGCACTGTCGCCGCGGGAGCGCCTCACGCTGCTGCAGCAACTGGAGTGGGGTCTTCCCGGACCACCGCTTCTGCTCCTGCCCAGCGACCAAGGGAACCCACTCCTCCACCTTCCCGCGCCGGACGCGAGCCAGACTTTGACTTCTCCGCGTTCAGCTCCGGCGAGGAAGAAGAAGAAGAGTAAGTTTTCCTTGTTGTACTTGCAGTCCACCAATCCTTGCTGTTTTTGTCTTGTATCTTACTTGCTTTTCTCTGAATCTGTTCCTTTTCAGGACTCTGGCTCAGAGGGCAGCAAAGTGGGCCAAGGCGCTGGTGATCGTCATCGAGGAAGAACCCACCGCGTCGGCAGGGGACGCGCCCGAGATGACCTTGCCGGACCCGGCGGCTGATCTCCAGAGCAGCCCCCAACGTAAGTATCTTGTCTACTTCCCGCTGTTGGGCGCGCATGAAGAGTCTTGCTTTGCTGATATCTGTTTGCTGATTTGCACAGGAGCAGAGCAGCCCCACCAGGAGAGCCCGGAGGCCGCCCCTGAAGCGCCAAGGGAGAGTCCTCCGGCAAGGGAGAGGTCCCCGGCAAGGGAGAGCTCTCCGGCAAGGGAGGAGGCTCCGGCAAGGGAGGAGCCCCCGGTAAGGGAGGGGTCTCCGGCAAGGGACAGCACCAGCGGCCCCCCGGCGACAGAGACCGCGACCGCAGAGCCTGGCACAGGTAATCTCCTTGCTCAAAAACTGCCCCTTGGCTTCTTCTTTTTGTTGATCTTCTTCTTCTTTCTTTTTCTTGGATATTTGTTTGATTCTTCTCCCCTTTTTCCGGCTGTCAGATCCGTCCGCTGCTGAGCCGATGGAGACTGAAGTTGCCGTCGACGACGCTGTTGCTGCCGAGGAGACAGCCGGCGCCAACGAGCCCGCCGGCGAAGAGGCCGCCAGGGCTGCCGCAGTAGAAGCAGGCGGGGAGTCCGGCGATCGTACTGACGACCCGGAGGCCACAGGAGCGCCAGGCGCTGCACTGACCGCCGACCCCTCCGCCGCTGCCGCCGTGCCAGGCTCCGAAGAGCCCCAGCCCGGCGTTTACTTGAAGGCTGGTGACGACATCTTCATCAACCTCCCCTGGGCATCCAGCTCCAGGGCGCCGGTCGAGGGAGAAAGCTTCGACGGAGAAGTGCTTGCCTCCGCCGGGCTGGCGCTTGTCGACGCGCCAAGCAGCAGCAGCGGCGAGCCTGAGGAGGAGCGGCTGCTGCGGAAGCTGCTGTCACTCTACCGCACCCGGCAATCCAAGCTGGAAGCCCGTGAAGCGCTTGTCGCCAGGGCGGGAGTTGACATCGAGAAGCGCGCGGAAGAGCTCCGGGGTCAAAATCAAGAAACTCTCTGGTCTTTGGCAGCGGAGCGGGAGCAGCTTGCCGAGGAGTAGAGGGCTTTCCTCCTCGAGAAGGCCGCAGCCGAAGAGCAGCAGCGGCTTGCCGCTGAGAAGCTGGCGTTGCAAGAAGGCGAGCTAGTGCAGCGGAAGGTCCACCTCGACAGCCACGAGGAAGAGCTTGCCGCGCGCGAGCGGACGGTTGGCGGGGCCCTTAAACAAGCCGAAGACGCTGCCGCAGCTGCTGAGGCCGCCAAGAATGAGTTGCAAACAAAGGTGATGCAGCTGGAGGCCGACCTCAAGACGAGTGGCGACGAGCTTGCCGCGCTCAAGCTTGAGCGCGAGAAGGACGCCGTCAGCTACTCGGAGCTGCAGACCCGCCTCGCCGAAAAGCGTAAGGAGCTCGACGCCGCCAAGGACTCCACCGCAGATCTCGAGTCGAAGCTGGCCGCTCTGACCAAGACGCTGGACAGCGCCAAGGAGCAAGAGACGGCTCTGAAGGAAGAAGTCAAGGCCGGCAAGGCGTTGCTGGCAAGTGCTGCCGCCGCCCAGAGCACATTCCGGGAGAATGTGGAACACTGGACGGAAGGGCTCGTGGACGTTGCCGCCGACATCGACAAGGAGTTGGCGCAGCTGGGAATGGAGGATCTCGGGTACTCCTCCGACGAGAACCTCCAACCCAGCGCCAAGCTCACTTCTTTCTTCAAGGGCGTGGCGACGGCACTCTGACGACTCCGGGAAGGGATCCTGAAGCAGCTTGCCGACGAGTCGCGCAAGATCTACGCGGGAGCTCTCCAGAAGGTGCTGATGAAGGTGGCGTTCCGCAATCCGGGCCTCAACCTCACCAACGTCCTTCGGTCCTTGCCGCCGGATGCTGATCTGGAGGCGCTCAAGGCTCTTGTCGCACCCATTGTGGACAGGGTGAGCAGGATCAAGAGGGTCGAGGGCAACCGCGTAGATTAGTTTGTCCCTTTCCTTCTTTCCTTGTCGCTTCTGATCATGTCATGAAAACAATTTGTTAGAGCCGCGACAAGCTTATCTTGTAATATAACTTTATTCTGTGCATTGATTGCAATGTTATTTCCTTTACTTGTTTCCTTCCTTTGTATGTTTTTACCCTACGCTTTTAGGGAACTTGCCGGCGCAGGCACCTTTGCCGCGAGCGCTGAGTGCGGGACGTCAGCAGTCTGCTGGTGGTGCCGCTGCCAACAAGAAACCTTGTCGCAGAGCTAGTCGCAGCTCACTTAAGTTGTTGAGCGGACTCGAAATAACAGTAAGGGCGCAACTAGCTACGAGTTGGTTCCTCCGCGCACAGGTTTTCCATACAAAAGACGGTCGTTCAAGGAAGATAACTTTAAAAGTTAGAAGATATCTAATTGCTCAAACTTTGGCAACTTATCTTTTCTGTTGCTTGCTTCCCGGCAAGACGAGACCTTCCTGAACGACGCCTGGTCCATATCATTATCTTCTCCCTTCCCCCCAGCAAACTTGTGCGCGAGGGAACCTTCTTTTCCTTGCGAAAAAGAAAGAGGATGAAATAAAAATATGGAGCCTTATGGCTCGTTGTTGCTTACCGGGGGTGAGTGCTGCACAAAATGTCAGATAACATATGCAAAATTTAAAAAGCATGAAACCAACAAGGTGTGCTCAGCACATGATCTTTATGCACGGGGTCTGCGCCCGGCTTTGTACAAAGGATTACATGCAACAGTGGCAAGACTTGTACAAAAGGTGGTTGCCGGAACGGGTTCCGGTAACCGCGCCCTACGGGTAAAACTTGCAAAGATGCTCAATATTCCAGGAGTTGTTCACTGGGATGCCATCTTCGGTCTCCAGGCGGACAGCGCCAGGCCTAGTGACTCGTTTCACCCGGTAAGGGCCTTCCCACTTCGGCATCAACTTGTTGGAATTCTTGGCGGACTGAACGCGCCGAAGAACAAGGCCGCCTTCCTCGAGACTTCTGGCGTTAACTTTGCGGCTATGGTAGCGGCGCAAAGCTTGCTGGTAGCGAGCAGCTCGCACAGCAGCCTGAAGACGGTCTTCCTCAAGAAGCAGCGCATCGTCTTGCCGGAGCTGCTCTTGCTCAAGCTCATCATAAGCGAGCACTCGAGGCGACCCGTATACGAGTTCTGTGGGGAGAACTGCCTCCGCTCCATAGACTAGAGCGAAGGGTGCCTGGCCAGTGGCTCGATTTGGCGTCGTCCTAATCGACCAAAGAACCACCGGTAGCTCCTCGATCCAGTTTCTTCCGCACTTGTGCAGCCTGTCGAAAGTTCTGGTCTTGAGCCCGCGCAGCACTTCAGCATTTGCCCTTTCCGCTTGACCGTTGCTTCTCGGGTGAGCAACAGAAGCGAAGCAGACCTTGGCGCCAAGATCTTGGACGTACTGCATGAAGGTGCGGCTCGTAAATTGCGTACCGTTGTCGGTAATTATCCTGTTAGGGATCCCGAAACGGCAAACAATCGACCTGAAGAACTTGACTGCTGACTGTGCTGTCACCTTCCTCACTGGTTCCACTTCCGGCCACTTTGTGAACTTGTCGATTGCGACGTACAAGTACTCAAAGCCCCCAATTGCTCGGGGAAAGGGGCCGAGGATATCGAGCCCCCAGACCAAAAATGGCCAGGATAAAGGGATCATGTGGAGAGCTTGAGCTGGCTGGTGTATCTGCTTGGAATGAAACTGGCACGCTTCACACTTGGTTACTTGTGCAGTTGCATCCTCGAGGGATATCGGCCAGAAGAAGCCTTGCCGGAATGCTTTGCCGACAAGTGCTCTTGCGCCAATGTGGTGACCACATATGCCTCCATGTATCTCTGCCAACAGCTTTTGTCCATCTTCCCGGGAAATACACTTCAATTTCACACCATTGAGTCTTCTTCTGCACAGTATCTTATCGACAAACTGGTACATACTAGACTGCCGGGCTACTCTTTCCGCTTCTTCTTGCTCTTCGGGAAGTTCTCCTGTCTGAAGGAAATGGACAATCTGCTGCGCCCATGTTGGAGCTTGTGGCTCGACAACAAGGACTAAAGGCATGTCTGATGCTGCGGGAACATCCGCTTCTACGGCAAGAACCCGCGGCTCTGCCGGAGCTTGACGTTCCCCGGCAAGCTTGCCGGAGCAAAACTTGTCGGGAGCGTCTGCTTCAACGGAACAAACCCTGGGGCTTGCCGGAGCAGACTGCTCCTCAGCACTATTGGTGTTGATCTTGGGGACCTTTTTGGCGGCAGCTTCGGGAAGATCTGCCGGAAAATAGTCGCCAGAAATCAACTTTCTCTTCTTGCTCTGTCCAGTTGACGATGTTACGGACGGCTGAGTTAGCTTGAGCACAAAGATCCCTGGTTCCACAGGTAACTTAAGTGCGGCGCACTTTGACAGGCCATCAGCAATGTCGTTCTGAGCTCTTGGGACATGCTCCATCTGTAGGCCGTCAAAGTGCTCTTCTAGCTTTCTCACTTCGTCAACGTATGCTTCCATCAAAGGACTCTGATAATTCTTGTTCACTTGGCGGACGACAAGCTGCGAGTCACCCCTGACAATGAGCTTCTTGATCCCAAGGTCTGCCGCAATCCTGAGACCGGCAAGCAAGCCATCATACTCTATAGTATTTTTTATCGCTTGCTCCTTGGGAAAGTGCATCTGTACCACGTACTTGATGTGCTCTCCGGTGGGTGCGACAAGCAGCACGCCAGCACCGGCACCTTGCAGTGAGAAGGCACCGTCAAAGTACATGAGCCACTCTTTGCTTGCTTCCTTGACGGGGATGCTCGTCTCCGGAATTTCTTCGTCTGGTGTTGGCGTCCACTCTGCTATGAATTCTGCCAATGCTCTGCTTTGGATAGTTGAAGTACTCTCAAACTTGAGGCCGAAGCTTGACAGTTCCAGTGCCCACTCGACAATCCTGCCGGTCGCTTCTGGATTCTGCAATATCCTCTTCAGCGGAAAGCGAGTGACAACTGTGATCTCGTGTGCTTGGAAGTAATGGCGCTGCTTTCTCGAGGCCATGAGAAGGCCGAAAAGCAACTTCTGCACACCAGAGTACCTTGATCTAGCCCCCTGCAGAAGGGAACTGACAAAGTAAACTGGGCGCTGCACCATTTTCTTCTGCATTTCTTCGCGCACCTGCGCAGATCCATCCTTGTCGGGACCAAAGCTTGCCGGGGAAGCCCCCTGCTTGTCGCTGGATGCGCTTGCCGTGGTTTCTGGCTCGTCATCTGCCTCCCTCTCCGCCACTAACGCAGCACTAACCACTTGATTGGTTGCCGCTATGTATAGCAGCAACTTCTCTTGCGGCTTAGGTGCGACAAGTGTTGGAGTGGAGGACATGTATCTCTTCAAGTCCTGCAGCGCAGCCTCCGCTTCTGGAGTCCATTTCATTGGACCTGCCATTTTCAAAATTTTGAAAACCGGCAGGGCGCGCTCAGCAGACCGAGAGATAAACCTGCTGAGAGCAGCCACACAACCGGCAAGTTTCCAGACATCCTTGACGCGCTTTGGTGCTTCAATCTGCTCAATGGCCTTGATCTTGTCGGGATTGGCTTCAATTCCTCGCTGAGACACAAAGAACCCGAGAAGCTTGCCGGAAGGAACTCCAAACACACACTTCTCGGGGTTGAGCTTGAGGTTGATCTTGCGCAGATTTGCAAAGGTTTCTTCTAAATCTTGAATCAGAGTTGCCCTGTCCTTGATCTTGACCACTATATCATCCATGTAGGCTTCCACATTTCTGTGTATCTGTGGCTTCAGAGCGACATGGACTACTCTTGCAAATGTTGAACCAGCATTCTTTAATCCGAAAGGCATCCGTATGAAACAGTACGTGCCACATGGAGTAATGAATGCGGTTTTCTCCTCATCCTCTTCTGCCATGAAGATCTGATGGTATCCTGAGTATGCGTCAAGAAATGAAAGCAAATCACATCCGGCTGTGGAGTCAACAATATGGTCAATGCGCGGCAAGGGAAATGGGTCTTTGGGACAAGCTTTATTAACATCAGTAAAGTCAATACAAAGCCTCCATTTTCCATTTGCCTTGCGCACTACAACAGGATTGGCCAACCACGTGGGATGGAGCACTCCTCTGACAAGGCCTGCTGCTTCCAATTTCTTGATTTCTTCTGCTATGAATTCTTGGCTCTCCACTGCTTGCTTCCTGACTTTCTGCTTGACGGGCCGCGCATGAGGACAAACGGCAAGATGGTGCTCAATTACTTTCCTGGGAACACCGGGGATGTCAGACGGTTGCCACGCAAACACGTCGACATTCGCCCGCAGGAAAGCAACAAGCGCGCTTTCCTATTTAGGGTCGAGAGTGGCATTGATGGTGAAGGTACCACCAGTGCCATCCTCCTTGGCGGATATCTTCTTGGTCGCTGGTGGAGCTGCCATTGCCTTCTTACACTTGCCGGTGGAGCTCGATGGTGCGTCCTCGACGATAGCGCAGCACTCCGATGAGGTGCGCTTGCCGGAGTGGGCATCAGAGCTCCTGCCGGTCTTGGTCTTCCTCTTCCCCCCGGGAGCTTCAGCGGCAAGTGGTTTGCGATCTGTAGCGGCTGCTGCTTCCCGGTAGATCTTGTTGGCGCAGATAAGGGCATCCTTCTTGTCGCTAGGGACAGAGATGACACTTATCGGGCCTGGCATCTTGAGCATGTTGTATGCATAGTGAGAGGCTGCCATGAACTTGGCGAGCGCTGGACGGCTAAGTATCCCATTGTAAGGTAATGGGAAATCGGCAACGTCAAAAGTGACCCTCTCAGTTCTGAAGTTCAGCTCGCTGCCAAATGTTACCGGCAACATGACCTTCCCTTTCGGCTTGCTCCTTCCCGGCTTAATTCCTTGGAACGTGCCGGTCTCTTCGAGCTCGCTATCAGGGATCTGAAGTTTCTGGAGTACAGCGGAGGAGATCAGGTTCAAGCCGGCCCCGCCGTCAACTAGCATCTTTGTGACTTTGAGGTTGCGGATGGTTGGCGAAACCAACAGTGGTAAGCACCCGACCGCAGTTGTGCGATCAGGGTGGTCCTCAATGTCAAAGATGATAGGCGTGCTGGACCATTTCAGAAGCTTGCGCGATTCGACAGGTGGCTCTGCTGCATTAACTTCCCGCAACCACTGTTTGAGTTGGCGGTGGGAGGTATGCAGAGAAGCACCACCGTCAACGCACAAGACTTCAATAGTTTTCTAAAACTCCTGCTCACTGTTCTCGACATCATCCATGTCTTCGTCATCGTCTTCGTCTTCATCCTTGTCGCGGCCGCGGGGAGGTCTGTCTCCTTGCCGCTGCTTGGCCTTGCCGCGGCGTCCTCCCCGGCCAGCGTGCTTCTTGCCGGCTTCTCCACCGCCTCCTTGGGCCCTCTCCTTGTCGCGCCGCTCGTACTCAGCTTTCTGCAGCTGGACAAGCTGCTCGACCTTCTTGCAGCTCTGGAGGTCATGGCCCTTGGTGCGATGGATTTTGCAATACTGCTTGTCGGAGCCGTCCTGCTTGTCGGCGGCCGCCACAGCCTGGCAGTTGGTGCATGCGGCAACCTCCTTGCCGGAGCTACCAACTTTGGCCTTGTTGGCGCCACCGTCGTTGCCGGACTGCTCAACAACTAGCACCTCTTTGCCTTTCTTCTTCCTGTTATTGCACCGCCGGTTCTTCTTTGCGGGGCAGCATCTTTGCTGTCAGACCCTCCTGCTCCAGCATTCTCTCCAGGGAGTTTCCTCCCTTCTTCAGCGCGTGCACACTTGTCGGCCAGGGCATATAGCTCACGACGTCTCTGATCCTGCTCATCGCCATCTGCTCCCGCATCCTGCGGTTACGCATGTTCTAATGGAACGCGCTGATGACTACGGCAGGGTGGATATCTGGGATATTGCGCTGCACACGGCTGAATCTCTGAATGTACTTGCACAGGGGCTCTCCTTCCTTCTGGGCGAGCAGATGAAGATCGCTCTCCTGGCCGTGAGGTTTGTGGCCGCCTGTGAAGGCGCCGACAAACTGATGGCACAGGTCTGCCCAAGAGGATATGGAGTTATCCGGCAAGTGCATGAGCCAGGACCTGACTTCGGGCTTGAGCACCAGCGGGAAGTAGTTGGCAAGAACCTTGTCGTCTCGCCCCCCGGCAGCCTGCACCGCGATGGTGTAGATGCTGAGGAACTCCGACGGGTGCGACTTGCCGTCGTACTTCTCCGGTACATCTGGCTTGAAATGCTTCTGGCTGGGCCACTGGACTTGCCGCAGCTCACGGGTAAACGCAGGGCAACCTACCGCGTACGGCAAGTCACCCGGTTCCCCTGGCGCATGCATATCGACAGAGGGCCCAGCGCGCGGGTCTGATTGATGCCGCGCTTCTCTTCGGCGCTTGATGCGTGTACGAGCGTCTTCTTGTTGTCGTTCGCGCAGAACTTGGTGCTGGTCACGACGAACTCGTGGATCTGATGACGCGGTGGAGTCGCTGTCATGGTGGATCCGGCGAGTCGGCGATCTTGGCCTTCGGGGCGGAGAGTGCACAGTGGTTGCACCCCCACCGGTCTTGTCGCCACCGGCTCGTACCTGGCTGACTTGCCGCGGCAGCGAAGTACTTGGCTGCCGTGGATTGTCGCCGTTGGCAAAGGCGATGAGACTCTGGATGGTGGCCCTCCAGTCGTCGATCTTGTCTGCCGCTGGAGGGTAGTCTAAGAGCAGTTGAGCTCGCGCCAAAGCTTCTGCCGGAGTGGCGGGCGGTGGCGGCGAACGGTGCGAGGAACGGGATATGCTCGGACTTCTAACTACGTTAGAAGGAGCAGTATCTCGTCCAAGCGACCGTGCCACGCTTGCGCCAGCATGTTGGCGTGCATGCTGGTCTTGAGCACTCCGAGATCCACCAGCTTGATCCTGGCCCAGCAAACGTATGGTACCGTGAGTACCATGACACTGCTGGTCCCGCGCCTCCTACGATGGGCGCGGTGCGTGTACGGACGCCGAGGTCTTGGAGTGCGCCCGGTCGTTGTGGGAGCCGATCGCGCCGCCGATGTGCAGCGCAGTCTTGTCCCTGGACCTGGCAGCACCATGAGCTCCTTCATCGGCGCCCGTTCTTCCGCCGGCGTCTACTCCACCAGCCGTTCGCTCCGGCGATGGTGGCCTTGGCGCGGACGGAGCAGCTGCCTCCGAAGCCTTCTTCTTCGGCGGCATGTCGATGAAGACGATGGAGATTTGGCTCGTGCGAACGCCGGATCAGGTTCACACAACCTCGACGCACCCCTACCTGGCGCGCCAAAGATGTCGGGGGTGCTGATCCCCACGGACACCTATGGGACCACGGCGGACCGAGCCCCTTGTGGTTCGGCAGGGGGCGAAGAGAGCACAAAGAGCAGATCGATGCGAGCGCACGAGCAACGCGATCAGTTTACCCAGGTTCGGGCCGCACGGATGCATAAAACCCTACTCCTGCTTTGTGTTTGTATTGATTTCTTGCTCGGGAGCGCGGTGTGCTACAGTACACAGCGACAGCTAACGAAACCGAGCGTGAGAGTGTTCTGTTGGCCGACCCCCTCTACGTTGCGCATGGGCCTCCTTTTATACGCTAAAGGGGTCACCGACAGGTGGCAACGTAGAGAAAGGCAAAAATGGAAAGACGCACTGCGGTTGGCACCGCCGCCTACAACAGTGTTATCATACCTAACCCTGACGGCAGGGGACAAAGGCATTAAATGCCTGTCTGTGTCGCCTAGACGGTGCAGAAAGGGACCGCTAGGGACGCCATTGCTTGCCACGATGGCAACCTTGTCAGCGCTGCTTGCCACCGTGTACCTCTGGCTGCACAGCTTTCCGCCACATACGCCTGGAAGGGTCCCAGAGCGACACGTTGGTGGTTGCGCTGGAGCGCAGGTACAGAGTGGAAGCTTGCCGCGGCAAGAGCCTTGCCGCGTTTGTTGTCTTGTCGCGTCCAGGAGCTTGTCGCTCACCAAGCCTTGGTTGGTCTTCCCGGCAAGCTCCTCTTGCCGGGGTCTTGTCTCCTTCCCGGCAAGCTCTTCTTGCCGGGGCCTTGAATACTTTGTTCTTGAATGGCTCCAAAGGAACCATGGAGGATCTTGGCGGTCACCCAGCAAGCCTTGCCGCGGGACGCTGCGACTGCCTGTGCACAAGTTCGGGATACTAAGGTACCCCTACTTTAGTACACCGACACGTAGCGAAGCTGAAGTCCGTCCAAATCATGTTAGCAATTGCTGCATTCTATGATTATGAGATATGGCAAATGGACGTCAAAACGACATTCCTTAATGGTTTCCTTAAGGAAGAATTGTATATGATGCAGCCGGAAGGTTTTGTCGATCCTAAGAATGCTGACAAGGTGTGCAATCTCCAACGCTTGATTTATGGGCTGGTGCAAGCATCTCGGAGTTGGAACATTCGTTTTGATGAGATGATCAAAGCGTTTGGGTTTACGCAGACTTATGGAGAAGCCTGCATTTACAAGAAAGTGAGTGGGAGCTCTGTAGCATTTCTGATATTGTATGTGGATGACATACTGTTGATGGGAAATGATATAGAATTCTTGGAAAGCATAAAGGCCTACTTGAACAAGTGTTTTTCAATGAAGGATCTTGGAGAAGCTGCTTATATATCAGGCATCAAGATCTATAGAGATAGATCGAGACGCCTCATTGGTATTTCACAGAGTACGTACCTTGACAAGATATTGAAGAAGTTCAAAATGGATCAGTCAAAGAAGGGGTTCTTGCCTGTATTGCACGGTACGAGATTGAGCACGGCTCAATGCCCAACCACAACAGAAGATAGAGAAAAGATGAGTGTCGTCCCCTATGCCTCAGCCATAGGGTTTATCATGTATGCTATGCTATGTACCAGACCTGATGTAAACCTTGTCGTAAGTTTGGTAGGAAGGTACCAAAGTTATCCCGGCATGGAACACTGGACAACGGTCAAGAATATCCTGAAGTACCTGAAGAGGACTAAGGATATGTTTCTCGTTTATGGAGGTGACGAAGAGCTCGTCGTAAAGGGTTACGTCGATGCTAGCTTCGACACAGATCTGGATGACTCTAAGTCACAAACCGGATACGTGTATATTTTGAATGGTGGGGCAGTAAGCTGGTGCAGTTGCAAGCAAAGCGTTGTGGCGGGATCTACATGTGAAGCAGGGTACATGGCAGCCTCGGAGGCAGCACAAGAGGCAATCTGGGTGAAGGAGTTCATTACCGACCTAGGAGTCATACCCAATGCGTCGGGCCCGATGACTCTCTTCTGTGACAACACTGGAGCTATTACCCTTGCCAAGGAGCCCAGGTTTAATACGAAGACCAAGCATATCAAGCGTCGCTTCAACTCCATTCGTGAAAGTGTTCAAAATGGAGACATAGATATTTGTAAAGTACATACGAACCTGAATGTGGCAGATCCGTTGACTAAACCTCTCCCTAGAGCAAAACATGCTCAACACCAGAACTGCATGGGTGTTCGATTCATCACAATGTAACTAGACTATTGACTCTAGTGCAAGTGGGAGACTGTTGGAAATATGCCCTAGGGGCAATAATAAAATCGTTATTATTATATTTCTTTGCTCATGATAATTGTCTATTGTTCATGCTATAATTGTGTTATCCGGAAATTTTAATACATGTGTGAATACATAGACCACAACACGTCCCTAGTGAGCCTCTAGTTGACTAGCTCGTTGATCAAAAGATAGTCATGGTTTCCTGACTATGGACATTGGATGTCATTGATAACGGGATCACATCATTAGGAGAATGATGTGATGGACAAGACCCAATCCTAAGCATAGCTCAAAGATCGTGTAGTTCGTTTGCTATAGCTTTTCCGAATGTCAAGTATCATTTCCTTAGACCATGAGATTGTGCAACTCCCAGATACTATAGGAGTGCTTTGGGTGTGCCAAACGTCACAACATAACTGGGTGACTATAAAGGTACACTACACGTATCTCCGAAAGTGTCTGTTGGGTTGGCACGAATCGAGACCGGGATTTGTCACTCCGTATGACGGAGAGGTATCTCTGGGCCCACTCGGTAATGCGTCATCATAATGAGCTCAATGTGACCAAGTGGTTGATCACGTGATCATGCATTATGGCACGAGTAAAGTGACTTGTCGGTAACGAGATTGAACGAGGTATTGGGATACCGACGATCGAGTCTCGGGCAAGTAACGTACCGATTGACAAAGGGAATTGTATACGGATTGATTGAATCCTTGACATCGTGGTTCATCCGATGAGATCATCGAGGAGCATGTGGGAGCCAACATGGGTATCCAGATCCCGCTGTTGGTTATTGAGCGGAGAGTCGTCTGGGTGATGTCTGCGTATCTCCCGAACCCGTAGGGTCTACACACTTAAGGTTCGGTGACGCTAGGGTTGTTGAGATATTAGTATACGGTAACCCGAAAGTTGTTCGGAGTCCCGGATGAGATCCCGGATGTCACGAGGAGTTCTGGAATGGTCCAGAGGTGAAGATTTATATATAGGAAGTCAAGTTTCGGCCATCGAGAAAGTTTCGGGGGTAATTGGTATTGTACCGGGACCACCGGAAGGGTCCTGGGGGTCCACCGGGTAGGGCCACCTATCCCGGAGGGCCCCATGTGCTGAAGTGGGAGGGGAACCAGCCCCTAGTGGGCTGGTGCGCCCCCTTTGGGCCTCCCCCTGCGCCTAGGATTGGAAACCCTAGGGGTGGGGGGCGCCCCACTTGGCTTGGGGGGCAAGCCACCCCCTTGGCCGCCGCCCCCCCTTGGAGATTGGATCTCCTAGGGCCGGCGCCCCCCTAGGGACCCTATATATAGTGGGGGAGAGGGAGGGCAGCCGCACCCTAGCCCCTAGCGCCTCCCTCTCCCTCCCGTGACACTCCTCTCTCTCCCTAAGCTTGGCGAAGCCCTGCCGAGATCACCGTTGCTTCCACCACCACGCCGTCGTGCTGCTGTATCTTCATCAACCTCTCCTTCCCCCTTGCTGGATCAAGTTGGAGGAGACGTCTTCCCAACCGTACGTGTGTTGAATGCGGAGGTGCCGTCCGTTCGGTGCTAGGTCATCGGTGATTTGGATCACGATGAGTACGACTCCATCAACCCCGTTCTCTTGAACGCTTCCGCGCGCGATCTACAAGGGTATGTAGATGCACTCCCCTCTCCCTCATTGCTAGATGACTCCATAGATTGATCTTGGTGATGCGTAGAAAATTTTAAAATTCTGCTATGTTCCCCAACACCAGGGCCTCTATAAATAGGATTAGCCACCACAATAGTGAGGGACCGGAAAAACCTCATCTTAGATCTGAGCCATTCCATCCTTAGCCACACACCAACCAAGCACAAGAACACCTGTCCTAAGGAGGTTGTTCTTCCCCTTGTACTTCTCATCACTAGCAAAAGAGTCAATCCACCACACCACGCTGGAGTAGGGTATTACACCGCAACAGTGTCTTGAACCAGTATAAATCTTGTGTCTCTTGTGTTGCGAGTTCGTTTAGCTAGCCTTTGAGATGCGAAGTGCTTGAGGGCGTGACCGGTGAGGGAGAGATCTTCGCGCGCACCCCAGTGTTTGAACCTTAAGGGTTTTGCCGAAACCCGAAATCCGACATTTGGCGTGCCAGGTAGGGGTGCGCCGAAGCCTTCTTCTTCGTCGACCCACGCTTCATCACTCCACCAAGCTCATGGCCGACGCCCCCGAGCTCACGTAGAGCGCCGGGCCGCCCTCGCCGCCTGTGTTGCTCAGACGGCTCCCGTCGGCGGGCCTCCCCGTCGTTCTCCGTCACCCGCCGCCAACGTCGTCACTGGGCCGGTGACAAACAAGCAACAAGACTCTTTGCTGCATCCCTCCATGCGCCGTGACGGCTACACAGCCACCCCGTCGCTGACTCCGGCTGGCTCGTCATCCTCACGCTCGCCGCACCCCCACAGACGCGCAGGCCGTGCTGCTCATGGCACGCGAGCTCCTGCGTTACCATCCGGCCGACGACCTCTACGAGGACTGGCTGGGCCGCATCGCTGAGCTCGTCAGCACCGTGGGAGGCTCTCCCGCACCGTCCCTCTTGCTGCCTCGCCCTCCACCAGCTGCGGGCGACATGGCTCATGGAGTGCCTCTGCCTCCTCCACAACAAGATGGCACCCTTGCGCCGAGGCGTGCGGCTCAGGGAGCACCTCAGCCTCCCCCGTGCCAAGGCGGCATCCTCGCTCCAAGATGCGCGGTCCAGTGGCGCAACCCACCATGCCGCATGCCAGTGCACGAGGAAAGAAGCTGCCAAGAGATTCCCCATCCCCAAGGAAGTGCTCCACCTGTCCCAGCTCCGCTGCGCCAGGATTGCTTGCTACAAGAGGGCCATGAGCCACGTGCCGTGGCGATGCAGGGGCACCACGACCAGGCTCCACCTCCAAGACTGGCCCCGGTGACCACGGCCGGCTACCGCGCCTTCACCCCGAGCTGCGTAGCGTCACCTGGCCAGGCAATTTCAAGCCAGACCTGCCTCCACGCTATGACGGCACCCCGACCTCGCGGAGTTATTGTAGCTCTACGAGCTGAGCATCGAGGCGGGCAACGGCGACGAGAAAGTCATGGCGAACTGGTTTCCCATGGCTCTCAAGGATGGTGCCCGCTCCTGGCTCCTGAACCTTCCTCCTGGCTCCATCTCTTCCTGGGACGAGATGCACGACCGCTTCGTCGCCAACTTCCAGGGCACTCGCCCCCCCCCCCGACCGTGGGTGACCTGCGCCGTGTCAAGCAATAGCTAGGGGAGACCCTCCAGGAGTACATCCAGCACTTCAACAACGTTCGTCTGAACATCCCCAAGGTGACAGACGAGGCCATCATCTCTGCGTTCTTCGATGGTGTCCGCGACATCAAGATGAAGGAGGAGCTCGCCATCCACGAGGAGTTGTGCACATCCCTGGAGCTGTTCAACCTGGCGACCAAGTGCGCAAGGGCTGAGGAAGGGCGCCTTTCCCTTCTCGAGCTCCTGGCTGCCGACCCAGAGGAGAAGAAAGCCAAGGCCAAGGACGTGAAGCGCAAGGGAGCGGTCGTACTCGCAGCAGAGCCGGACACGAAGCACGGCAGGGACCAGCCTGACTCATCCAAGGCCAGCTGATCGTTCTGTGCCTTCCAGAACGTACACAACCACAACACCAATGATTGCCAAGAGCTCAGAGCCATGCGCGACAGACGCTTCGGTCGACGCCCCGAGCGCAACGACCGAGGCTACGGCTGAGGAGGAGGAGGTGGCGGAGGACGATGGGACGACCGGGGCCCACACCAGGAGTGGCGCGACCGGCCTCGTGAGGACCGCTGGCAGGATCAGCCTCGCGAAGGTGCCTGGAGGGATCAGCCTCATGAGGACCGTCCTCAGGGCAATGCTGGGCTTCCTCCACTACCACCACCAAGAAGAAATGACGACCATCACCAAGACGAGGGGGCTGGGGCTTCCAGGAGCCGCGTGCTATCGCCTGCATCTTGGGCGGAGCTCAAGCCCCAGCCTCACAGTGTATCTTCAAGCAGTTTGCTCGCGAGGTGAACGCAGTTCTTCCCAAGCTCGAGGCTACACGCTCGCTCAGGTGGTCCAAGTGTGCCATTACCTTCAGCTCAGCAGACCAGCTCAAGTGCGCGGCCACTGCCGGCGCTCTCCCAATTCTTTGTTCACCCGTCATCAGCAACGTGCAAGTCACCAAGACCCTCATCGACGGCAGCACAGGGCTCAACGTCCTGTCCGTCGAGATGTTCGACAACCTTCAAGTGCCATACGATTAGCTTCAGCCTACCAAGCCTTTCTCAGGAGTGACTGATGGCTCCACCACGCCGATAGGTCAGGTCCGCCTCCCAGTCACCTTTGGAGAACACAACAACTACCGCACCAAGCTCATCGACTTTGATGTCACCCACATTCGTCTGCCGTACAATGCCATCCTCGGGTATCCGGCCCTGGCCAAGTTCATGGCTGTGACGCACCACGGCTACAACGTCCTCAAGATGCCAGGAAGCGGCAGGATCATCATAGTCCCCTGCGAAGAAAGAGATGCGGTGTGCTCCCTCGAGCGTGCCTTCCAAGTAGCTTTAATTGAAGACCCCGACAATAATGTAGCTCAGCACCCTCCTGAGGTCGTCCCCAAGATGAAGAAGCAGCTACTCCATGCCGGACCTCGGGAGGGCGGCGCCGCAAGCGGTACCTCGTCAGAATCAGTGCCCGCACCTGGGGCGCCTCCCTCTATCGCATAGGAAGGCGTGCCCGGTGCCCTCCTCGGGCAGGGCTCGGGGGCTCTTTTCTGGAGGGCCTCAGACCTTGCCAACATTACGAGGAAGGTGCTCGGGCACCACTTGGAGGCGTGTTTCGCGACACGTTTCCCTCAGGAGGACACCGGGCAAGGAGCGCCCGATGCTCAGGAGTTTATCACCAAGGTATCTCAGGAGCTTCAGGAAGAAAGAGCAATACGCGGCGACTGCCGCCCACCTGGCACTACTCCCCACCCAGGCGAGGGTGGTGAACTGCGCGTCTGCATCGACATACCAGGGCTCAACCGAGCCGCATCTCAGGAGCGCTTCTAGCCTTCGCGTGTTGGGCGCTGTGAAGGTCCACCTCACAACTATGTTCGCATGCCGTTCGGCCTACCGAGCGTGGCTGCTGCCTTCCAGCGCAACCTGCAGAGCGTCGTGGCGGGTCAGGAGGCCAGGCACCACGTGGTCCGGGTGGAGATGGCGACGGTCCTCAAGGAACCGCCTGGACCCCCAGAGCCTCCCGAGGCTCAGGGCCCCGGCGGCTCATGAGGAGCAACCCCTTCGCCGTGTACCTTCAGCTGCCTCAACACCCCTTCATCAATGGAACCAGGTGACATTTTCCAAGTTTATTTAGCTAGGAGCACCCTCGGGGCTGCATTATTCCCAGGCCGCGTGGGCCCATCCCTGTGGAATGTATCCCTTCCTTTTTATGTCTTTAGCTTACATTGTTGGGGGCGCCCCTCAGGCTGCATCATCTCCAAGCCGCTCGGGCCGGACCCAGTGGTGCGTATCTTTCATGCATTTACCTGAGCTAGTTTGCTTTCCATGCTTAATCTATCTATGACTATCACCTACTTGATTGTCGCCCACCATGGGAGCCGCGCGCCGGTCGTCTTTCTTCAGGACCCTTCGTGTGAGAGGGTTAGGCACGGCGTCTGTGCTTGGGTCCGTCCCTGCAACATCGATAAATCCAACAGCTGAGCTCTGTCTGGCGGGCCTGCCCCGTTCACGTCACCTCCTGGGGCCGTTGGTGCTTGGCTTTCTCACGCGATAACCTCAGGAGATTCGTTTGGCGCAGGTTGTCTGACCACCTCACAGGACCAACACGGTGAACAAGAATCAAGACCAGGCGCAACCCGCCTTGAGGTAGGGCCTCGTGAGTCCCGCGCTGGCTCACGAGTGCCCAGACACACCTCGTCTAGCCCTGCCGTGCAAGGCACGTATCAGGGCGGGGCTGTACATGCCCCGGGGGCTCTCCGTAGTAGGGAGTCCCCTCCCACATACCAGAGGCGGACCGGCAATCACCATGGCGATTGGTGCCCTTCCTCACGCTAACTTGCAGGAACTTCCTGAAGGCTACAACGGGCGGTACCGCGAACTCTCTCTCTCTCTCTCTCTCTCTCTCTCTCTCTCTCTCTCTTTTCCCATGCGATCCGCTTGCGCATTAAAAGGGGGGCACCTGAGCATCGCGACTCAGGAGCTCTTACATGCTCTCCTGCCCTCACCCCCTGGCCTTGACCACGGCATCGCGACCTGGCATACCAGCGGCGGCTGAGCTCGCTCGAGGGCCAGGACCTGAGGACGTAGAGCACCAAGAAAAACGTGGAGAAGAGGGGGAGGCCCGCATGGGCCTAACCTAGCTACTCAGCAGCGGCCGGCGCCCAAGCCTGGCGTCTCGTGAAGGACCAACCCTGGATTGCCAAGATAAGTTTCATGCTCGGGTCAACCAACCGCTACAGTGTAGAGTTCTTATTTGTGTTGCCCCGCTGAAGCAATGCAGTCTCCCTCTCTTACCTCTCGGCGGTCACTTGCGCGCCAAAGGGGACCTCCTGAGCATCGCGTCTCAAGGGCTCTTACTGGACCTTGGGCCATCACCTCCTGGCCTTGACCACGACATCGCTACCTGGCATACAAGTGACGGCTGAAGCCTGCTTGGGGACCAGGACCTGTCGGCGTAGAGCACCACACCGTCGTGAGGTTGGAAAGGGGATATCGAGCCGGAACGGAGCACGCACACGCACAACTTCATAATAAGGATAATATCAACAAAGGACATTACAGACGCCTTACACGCCCCAGCGGGGTCCATTTTGATTCCTCGTAGGGAACAAAAGGAGAGGAATCCCTAGGAGCTCTATCTACATGCGCCGGACGACGCCGATGCCATCATCAACAGTGGGCCACGAGAGGCCGGCACCAACCCCATCCAGATCATCGACGGCGGCGGCCGGACGCTGCAGCCGTGCTCCGGGGTCGGCGAGAGCTTGGGGGCACGTAGCTATCGTCGCTCATCTTCGGAGTCTCGTAAAGCTCGGGAGAGTCATTTGACCACTAGGAGTCGCCGCTATCACAGGAGGAGCTGTAGGCGAGGCCTGTGGCAGGCCCGGTGCCCGCCGCTGCGCCGTCCTGGCGACCTCCTTTAGAGCAGCACTCCAGGCGGCGGCCTTCCTCGTCGAAGACCTTGAAGAACAGCATGGAGGCGTCGTCGTACTCGAAGTGGATCGCGAGGGCGCCGTCCACACGGCAGACTCGGGCAATCTCGCCCCAGCCTCGGGTCATGAAGATCCTCCCAGAGGCAACGACTTCAATTTCCGCTCCAGTCGCCGGGGTGTCACAGTCGGCGTGCTGCAGCCAAAGCTCGAGGGGCCCCCTTGGCAGCATCTCTGCAGAGAAGAAGGAAGGGAAGCGAATCCAAGTGCTCGAGGGCATCGCCGCCCACAACACGAACTCACGCGAGGAGTCCGCAGCATGGACCCCTGGGGCGATGACGTGCGCCTCCGCGGCACGGCAGCCATGGCCTTGGCACGGGTGGCGGCGCTCATCGCTCCTCCCTCCGAAATCATCGGCGTGAGCATACAAGGGCAACGGGTACCCAGGAGGCGGCCTTTCGTACCACAGCCGCGACACCACTGGCCTCACGACCATCTCGTGACGATGGGACCTCCTCTTCTTCGGCGGGAGCAGCTCGGGCTTGTTGAGGGGAGCCTTGCCCTTCTCCGCGGCCGAGAACCTCCGAATCGGCGCCATGACTGCACCGGCAAGGAGTGGAGAAAGGAAGGAGAAGAAGCGGGAGAGGCAGAGGAGAGACGGGTGATGGGGCTCCGCCCCCACCTCCCATTTATAGCCAAAGGGAGGCCAACCGCCGGCCTCCATGATCTAAGGTAATAATGATGATTTTTCCTTGCATGCAGCAGGGACTCATCAAGTCGGGCAGTTGCCGAGGCAACATGGGGAAGCGGAGACACCCACGTCCAATCAACTGCCACACGTCGACCAAGGCCGCAGGCTATTGGGGCCCGCGGCGCTCCGCACTTGCCCCTTGGCTTCACCTCGAAGCCAAGCCCGAGCGCGCCCTGGGCCTGGGGGCTACTGTCGGCATTCTGGGAACGGGGGTCCCCAGACTTGCCTACCTACGGCCCACGGCGTGGCGCTGCAAGCAGGCCCATATGGCCCAACTTCACCAACAAGCATTCAAGAGCCTCGCGTGGCGGACGACACAAGACGTCCTCAGGAGCGGCCTCACCAGGCTAGCTGACGAGGGGCAGAGAGATCAAGGCAAGGCAAACCTCGTGAGGTTCCAATGACGTGAGCCATGACGATCGAGACCAGCTGGGTGCGAGGCAGGCGCCAGCGCTCCCAGTGTCCTTGTTTCCTCTTTGGTGTTAAGGAGGCAAGCGCAGACGAAGAGTACCAAGGCATCAAGAAAATGTTTCCATATCGGTGCAACGAGACCAAGACCAGTAGGACGGCAGGACGGAGGTCACCGTGGAGCCCAAGACGACGTCACCACCAGAGCCTTTAGCAGGCGAAGACTGCTTTTGTCAGGATAACTTGTACTAACTGTCCCTTTCAAATTGGTCATTGTTGGCTCCCTTCCTGCTCAATATTTGGGGAGAGGACCAGGGCCTCTATAAATAGGATTAGCCACCACAATAGTGAGGGACCGGAAAACCTCATCTTAGATCTGAACCATTCCATCCTTAGCCACACACCAACCAAGCACAAGAACACCTCTCCTTAGGAGGCTGTTCTTCCCCTTGTACTGCTCATCATCAGCCCAAGAGGCAATCCACCACACCACACTGGAGTAGGGTATTACACCGCAACAGTGGCCCGAACCAGTATAAATCTTGTGTCTCTTGTGTTGCGAGTTCGTCAAGCTAGCCTTTGAGATCATGAAGTGCTTGAGGGCGTGATCGGTGAGGGAGAGAGCTTCGCGCGCACTCGTGTTCGAAACTTAAGGGTTTTGCTGGAACCCAAAATCCGACACAGGTGATGACTATAAATAACTTATGCATGGGAACCAGATAGCTTGGATAGATGCGAGAATGATACATGCCGCTGGGACAGACCCAAGCGGCCTGGGGATGATGCAGCCTGAGGGGCGCCCCCAGTAAAGTAAGCTTAAAGGCGTAAAAAAGGATACATGCCGCGGGGACAGGCCCACGCGACCTGGGAATGATGCAGCCCGGGGCGCTCCCAGCTGAATGAACTTGGAAAATGTCACCTGGTTTCATTGTCGAAGGAGCGTTGGGTAGCTGAAGGCGAGCGCTGAAGAAGCCGCTCCTCATGAGCCGTCGAGACCCTGATCCTCGGGAGGCTCTGGGGGCTCAGGTGGCCTCCTAAGGACCGTCTCCATCTCTGCCAGGACCGCGTGATGCCTGGCCTCCTGGGACACCAGGATGCTGCGTAGATTGCACTGGAAGGCGGCTGCTATGCTCGGAAGGCCGAACGACATGCGAACGTAGCTGTGATGTGGATCCTCACACCAGCCAGCACGCGAAGGACAGAAGCGCTCCTGAGATGCGGCCCTGTTGAGCCCTGGGATGTCGATGCAGACACGCAGCTCGCCACCCTCGCCCTGGTGGGGAGCTACACCAAGTGGGCGGCGGTCGCCGCATATCGCCCTTGCTTCTTGAAGTTCCTAGGTGGCCTTGATGATGAACTCTTGAGCATCGAGCGCTCCTCGCCCGGTGCCCTCTTGAGGGAAACGTGTCGTGAAGCACGCCTCCACATGGTGCCCGAGCACCTCCCTCGTGATGTTGGCCAGGTCTGAGGCCCTCTAGAAGAGAGCCCCCGAGCCCTACCCGAGGCGTGCGCCGGGCACGCCTTCCTATGCGGGTGAGGAAGGCGCCCCAGGTATGGGCGCCGATCCTGAGGTGGCACCGCTGGAGGCACCGCTCCCCTGAGGCCCTGTGCGGAGTAGTTGCTTCTTCTTCTTGGGGATGGCCTCGGGAGGGTACTGCGCACCCTCACTGCCAGGGTCTTCGATTGCTGTGTGTAGGATCTAGAAGAAGGAGTGTCTAGAGGGGGGGTGAATAGACACTTAATGCTAAAGTTGCACTTTTTAAGCTTTTTCGGTTTAAGTGGAGTTCGGGCACAATTTTAACATACACAATACATATCAAGCAAGCATGCAAAGAGTATATAGGCAGCGGAAAGTAAAGCATGCAACTTGCAAGAATGTAACGGGAAGGGATTGGAGGATTCAAACGCAATTGGAGACACGGATGTTTTTCCCGTGGTTCGGATAGGTGGTGCTATCCTACATCCACGTTGATGGAGACTTCAACCCACGGAGGGTAACGGTTGCGCGAGTCCATGGAGGGCTCCACCCACGAAGGGTCCACGAAGAAGCAACCTTGTCTATTCCACCATGGCCATCGCCCACGAAGGACTTGCCTCACTAGCGGTAGATCTTCACGAAGTAGGCGATCTCCTTGCCCTTACAAACTCCTTGGTTCAACTCCACAATCTTGTCGGAGGCTCCCAAGTGACACCTAGCCAATCTAGGAGACACCACTCTCCAAGAAGTAACAAATGGTGTGTTGATGATGAACTCCTTGCTCTTGTGCTTCAAATGATAGTCTCCCCAACACTCAACTCTCTCTCATAGGATTTGGATCTGGTGGAAAGAAGTTTTGAGTGGAAAGCAAGTTGGGGAAGGCTAGAGATCAAGATTCATATGGTAGGAATGGAATATCTTGGTCTCAACACATGAGTAGGTGGTTCTTTCTCAGAACATATGAGTAGGAATGGTGTATGTGTTCTGATGGCTCTCTCTCTGAATGAAGAGGTGGTGGAGGGGTATATATAGCCTCCACACAAAATCCAACCGTTACACACAGTTTTCCAATCTCGGTGGGACCGAATCATCAAACTCGGTCGGACCGAAATGGTAAACCTAGTGACCGTTAGAGATTTCGGTGGGACCGACTGGAACAACTCGGTGGGACCGATGTGCTAGGGTTAGGGAAAATCCAAAACTCGGTTTGACCGATTACTCAAACTCGGTGGGACCGATTTTGGTAATGAGTGAAACAGAGAGTTGGCCAGGCAAACTCGGTGGGACCGATTGCATATCTCGGTGGGACCGAAGATATTGCAACAGGTAACAGAGAGTTTGCAAGCCCATCTCGGTGAGACCGAGATCCGTATCGGTAGGACCGAATTGCTAGGGTTTGGCAGTGGCAAATGACAAGTGAAACTCGGTGGCGCCGGATTGACAGAATCGGTATGACCGAGTTTGGCTTAGGGTTTAGGTCATTTGTGGAAGTGGGAAAGTAGCTGAGGATTTTGGAGCATATCATTAAGCACATAAATCAAGAGGCTCATTAAGCAACACCTCATCCCTTCTTGATAGTATTGGCTTTTCCTAAAGACTCAATGTGATCTTGGATCACTAAAATATAAAAAGAAGAGTCTTGAGCTTGAAGCTTTAGCCAATCCTTTGTCCTTAGCATCTTGAAGAGGTTCCCACAACCTTTAGTCCATGCCACTCCATTGTTGAACTTATCTGAAATATACTAGGTAAAGGTATTAGTCCAACAAGAGATATGTTGTCATCAATTACCAAAACCACCTAGGGAGCACTTGTGCTTTCAATCTCCCCCTTTTTGGTAATTGATGGCAACATACATCAAAGCTTTAGATAAATATATAAAGACCAGCAAGTAAAGCTTTGGAAGGACATGTAACAAGCATAGGCTCCCCCTACATGTATGCACTCATGTGAATATGAAATATAGAGGCATGTGAGGGCATAACCATGACAGAGTGGGCAATGTGTTACATGTATCTTGGCCATATGCATCAGAGTAAAAGATTGTTAAGGAAAATACCTTCATGCTCATGAGTCCTTCTTGCAAACAGTATGTACATAAGCAAGAACTTCTCATACTCATGATTTTGATGCATACACTTACCTTGTAGTCTTTGGTTGACTTAGGACGGAATGAACCTGCACAAACAAGGTTAGATAACACAGGTACATCCACTAGCCAGAGTAAACTGAAGAAACCACAAGAATACCAAGACTGGGATGACATGTAGAGAGTAAGTACTAGGTACTGCATTGAATTCAACATGTCCCCAAGAGTAAAGATATGCAATGAATTTGACTGATTTCTTTCCCATAGGTGTCTTGCGCCCCCTGAATCTTATATGGGATATTGGGAGAAGATAGGGAATAGAAAATTAGAGCTGAAAGAAACAAAACAAATGAACATGTCTTTCCCCCTAAAAAGACATGTGACATCTCTCCTCTTGATCATCAAGCATCTGGGATCCTTGAGTATTGTCTCTCCCCCTAGGGATCTCTTTCTCCCCCTTAATACATTATCTGGGACATCTGGGATCCTTGAGATGTTCTCTCCCCCTTTAGTGCTTTGATGTGATCTCTCTCTCCCCCTTTGACATCAATTTCCAAAAAGGTTCTTCTGGAATCCGTCCAAAAGGTTTGGTCCTTGAGACTCAGCATAAAGAAAAGAATAAAATTGGGATGCTTGTAGGGGACAAAATTCATTGAGTGGAGCTGGATCAGAAGAATTATAGGTTATGTGACTGTCACAGCCCTAGATTTTGCTTGTAGCTATTTACCTGAGTGAGCATCATGCATCATGTCTAAATTCTGAAAGTTGAGTTGAGGTTAGTTGAAACCCTCAGAAATCACCTCAAAAATAATCAACATTAAAATCTTTTCAAAGAAGTCCAAGAAAATGTTCATGTGAATCTCTAGAAATATTGGCAAGGGACAAAGTTCAAACCAATATTTTTAGAATCTCAGAAGCAATTATTTTGGGCCATTGATTTAATCCAATAAATATTTGAATTGGATCTATATTTATTATATAATAAATATATGTTCAATAATTCTGAAAATTGTTGTGTGGATTTGGATAAGTCCATTTAGTTCACACAATTATTTTTATGAATTTTGAAAATGGTTTGGTCTTGAACTAAATCAAAACATAATAGCAAAAATAGAAAACAGAACAAAAATAGAAATAAGAGAGAAAGAGAGAGTGAAGGACTACCTGGCCCACCTACCTGAAGCCGGCCCAGTTCGCTGGCCCAGGCCACCAGGGGCACGCTTGTCTTCCTCCCCTTGCCAGCACACGAAGCAGCTCGGTGGCGAGCGCCGCCGACGCGCCCGGCCACCTCCTGCTTGCTGCCGCCTCCCCGACGACGCCCTGGAGATGCCACGCGCCCCCCAGGCCCTCTCAGTCTCTCCCCGTGCTCCTCTCCATCCTCTGGTCACTCTCCCCCTTCTCCCCGCTCGATCTCGAGCTCGGCCGAACACAACCGCCGGCCGCCGTCTCGCGTACACGCAGCCACAGCCGTCCCCTCGCCTCTCCGAGCTGTCCACGAGCTCCGGCTCGTTCCTCTCCTCCTCCTCACCGAGCCTCCCAACGCCGGAAGCCCCAAAAACGTCGCCGGCCTCGTCGTGTTCACCGTCGGGCACCGGAGATCGTCGCCGCCGATCCGTCGTCCACAGGGCTTCCCCGAGCATGCTGGCCATCCCTACGGCACCGCTGTGAGCCCCCGAGCATTTTCCCCCTCTCCCCGCGGTCAATCCTATCCTCTAGCCCGTCTAGCCACCGGAGCCGAGAGCTCCGTGCCGCCGGCCATGGCACCGCCGTGGCCAGAGCCCAAACCAGCCGCCCCCGCACGCGTCATCGTTATCCCCGCCTCTGCAGGAGCCCGTAGCTTCCACCAACTCTTCTTCCCGCACACCACAACGCTGCCCCGGCCAACCCCGTGCGGGCGCCGCCGCGGATGTGCTCCCCGCCGTCGTTCTGGTTCACCCCGGCTCGAGCTAACCGCACCGTTGGACGCGGACGAGTCGCAGCTGCACGTAGAGCCCCTCCGCCGCCCATTTGGTCGCCGGAGGGCAAAGCCCAAGCAACGCCGCCGTCTCTGGACGTCGCCGGCGACTAACCGCCGACCTAACCCGGCTGTTAGGGGCTAATTACCCCACTAACTACCACCTGAGTCAATGACAGACGGGCCCCACTGCCTAACTAACCAGCTAACAAAACTAGTTAAGTTTAATCCAAACACAATGGCCCCACAAGCCAGAGTTGACCCCGCTGATGTGGCAGTTGACCGGACCCACCTGTCTGTGGCACTAAGTGTCTCAAGGTCACTGACCAGTGGGTCCCACTGGTCAGGTTTGACCTGGACCCTGCCCCGTTGACCTGCTGACGTCATGACGATGTCATGCTGACGCAGTAATCCTTTTCTGGGATTTAAATAAATCTTAAATGATTTATTTATTTCAGAAAATATCCAAAACTTTGAAAAATCATAGAAATTCAACCGTAACTCCAAATGAGATAAATTATATATGTAAAATGATCAGAAAAATCCAAAGAATCTGAATATGCCATTTGCATGCATGTTTGAACAAGTTAAACTCACTGAACAGGACAATTCATGTTTATGGAATAAATAGTAATTAGTTTTGGAGTTGGAATTTGCTATAGGGTTGAATTCCACTTCAATGAATATGACTAACTGTTGCACTAGGTCAATTCAGTACTTTAATATGACATATCATTCATATGATTGTGCATTGCATTGATTGTGGTTCCCTTTGTGTTTGCCGGTGTTTGTTCCCCTCAGTAGACGTATGTACCGACGATGAGTTCGATGACACCGATGAAGAACTATTCTATCTTCAGAAGTGCCAGGCAAGCAAAACCCCCTTGTTCATTCCGATACAATCCCACTCTCTCGCTCCTGCTCTCTTTTACTGCATTAGAACAACACCGTTTCAACTGTTACATGCTGCGGTAGTTGAACCCTTTCCTCTGCATGACCTGTCATTGCCACAGTAAATAGATGAAACCCACTAGCATGAGTAGGAGTTGTTTGAGCCTTGTTGTGCCTACTCATTCATGCTTGTTTGTCATGCCTGCTACTGCTTAGAGTTGAGTCAGGTCTGATTCATCGGGGATGAATTGGAATGTGGTGAACATGTCCCACCGTTGAGAGCTAAGTGTGTGAACACGATTTGGTAAAGGTAGCGGTGAGAGGCCATGTAGGAGTACATGGTGGGTTGTCTCATTGCAGCCGTCCTCGGGAACTGAGTTCTGTGTTTGTGATCCATGAACAGTTACTACCACACATTGGGCTCCAGGCGCTCCAAGCTCTCTCGACTTATTAATCAACTCGATCTCTGTCCAGGAGTTGCAATTAGTTTCTGGTGTTTGTAGGTAGTGTTAGTAGTCTACCAGGTGGCACCCGGTACATGTGGGCTTGGGACAGACTAGGCACAGTGGCCCGGTGTACCAAGTGGCACCCGGATGGTGGGCTTGGGAACCCTGTACACATCGTTTGGGGCCGTGAGCGACACCCCGGCCGGATCTCCTTGTGGATGGAACCCGAATAGGCGATAAACCTGGACTAGAGACTTGTTGGTTAGTCAGGTCATGGCCGACACCCTCGCCCGGCTTCCGCTTGAAGGTTGCCGAGGTACATGACGTGTACAGGGCGGTAAGTGGCGAGAGCGTGTGTGAAGAAGTACACCCCTGCAGGGTTATCATTATCTATTCGAATAGCCGGATTCCTCGGATATGGAAACTTGGACCCCTTGCATAGTTCATAGACAAGTGAAAGTGGATACTCTAAAATGCGCAAGATAAGCGTGAGTGCTATGGATGGTGTTCTCGTAGGGAGACGGGAGCAGATCCATAGTGGTGTATTGGTATGGTGAATTTGTGGACTCGTGTGCGCCACCTCAAAAGAGTTACTTGCAGTTGTAGTTCAGGTTAGCCACTGAGTCAAAGCTGGCTTGCTGCAGTTAAACTCCACCACCCCCTTTGTTGATACCGATGCATATGTAGCTAGTTCTGATGTAAGTCTTGCTGAGTACCTTTGTACTCACGTTTGCTTAATTTATGTTTTGCAGAGAGACTCCAGTCTCGCTAGTAGTTCCGCGTGGACTTCGACGTTTAGCTTGATACCTCAGCTACGATCTTGTGCCCTCGACAGGATCTGGTAGATAGTTAGGCTTCTCAGCCTTTTTCATTTGTAGTTGTTTGTACTCAGACAAGTTAAGCTTCCGCATGTGCTTGTTGCTTGTATGCTCTGTATGTCGGGTCATGAGACCCATGTTTGTAATATCTGGCTCTTCGGAGCCTAATGAATAAATACTTGAGTCGTAGAGTCTTGTTGTGATGCCATGTTGTATGTACTCATATCGGGCATATTGTGTGTATGATTGGAATGCTTGGTATGAGTGGGATCCGACAATCTAGTTGTTTATCCTTGACAGCATATCATATGGGGAAATGTAGTCTAGTGCTTTCTGAGCGATAGTAGTCCGCTACAGCCCGGTTCACCGGAGTCCTGCTAGCCCAGCACTACTGTTCAGGACACTTGACTGGCCGGCATGTGTTTCACTTCGTTCCTGTGTCTGTCCCTTCGGGGAAATGTCACGCGGTGACATCCGGAGTCCTGTCTAGCCTGCTACAGCCCGGGTTACCGGAGTCCTGTTAGCCTAGTGCTACAGCCTGGATTCACACGCTGTTGACCGACATGCTCGAGGTTGATTCATGTATGCCTGTCCCCATGGGTTAGTGCCGCTTTGGGTTCACGACTAGCCATGTCGGCCCGGGTTCTTTGTCATATGGATGCTAGCGACACTATCATACACGTGAGCCAAAAGGTGCAAACGGTCCCGGGCCAGGTAAGGTGGCACCCGTGGGGATACCGTGCGTGAGGCCACAAAGTGATATGATGTGTTACATGCTAGATCGGTGTGACCTAGGATCGGGGTCCCGACAGTGACAAACTCTTTTTCCTCTTGCGAAGTCGGTGGCACCGAGTGGTATTATTCGGTGGTACCGAAGGAATTCGGTTGGACCGAAAATTACAATTTGGTGAGACCGAGTTCACACAGAGAAAAACACTTGTCACCTCAGCTCACTAGACATGCAGGATCTCACAAAGATTTGCAATGAATTGAAAGCGGAAAATGCAGTGTAAAGAGAAAAGAAAAGAAACTGAAGGATCTAGATGAAGTAGAAGGAAACAAATAAACAAGCATGAGACAAATGCAGTAACACAGAAAGAAACACAAGAGAACTTCATCTAGAGTTGGGCGGTGACATAGTCACCTATGTTAGAGTATATTGACTTAGGAGTCAAGTGAGAACACTTGATCATAGGTCATACTCATAGTTTAAGCTCAAAATGGGGTTGCCATTTTTCGTTTAAGCATCTTGATGTATTCACATCTTGTTGAGTTGCTTTGACTCATGTCTTGGAGTAAAGCTTCTCTAAGATGGGATAACATACCTTGGGTGGTGGAGTGGTTCTTGCTGATGTAGTTGAACTTGTGTGGGTGCTCAAGGTTGATGTAGTCCATCAAGAATTTGGAGCACCACTTGGAGTTTGAGTTCATCTACCTACATGGGTTAGTTCTTGCAAGGAAGAGCACTTGTATATCCAAAAATGACAATCATGAAGCTCAACATAGAATTTGTCAAAGGATATGTTTGAATGGTTTTGTGCTTCCTTGTCTTCAACCACCATTGTGTAGAGACTTGGTGATGTAAAGATTGCTCAAGATGTGAGTGAGTCACAATCCCATGGAATTAGTTTCAACCAAGTACCTACATGGGTTAGACAACATGCAAGGTACAAATATATCCAAGACATAAGATAGTCATCATAAGAGATATATCATGGATTAGTCATAAGCTCATGTCTTGCATGTGTCCAATGGAGTTCCTACTCCACGTTTGAAGCATCAATGATGTTCAATTCTCCTCTTAGCCTGCAAAATACTTTCTCATCAAGTGGTTTAGTGAATATATCCGCTAATTGCTTGTCAGTGCGAACATGCTTAAGATTAATGTCACCCTTAGCAACATGATCTCGAATGAAATGATGACGAACTTCAATATGCTTAGTTCGAGAATGTTGTACGGGATTATGACCAATTTTGATAGCACTTTCATTGTCACAAAGCAGTGGTACATGTTTCACATAAATTCCATAATCTTTAAGAGTTTGGGTCATCCAAAGTAATTGAGCACAACATGAACCAGCGGCAATGTATTCCGCTTCGGCGGTGGATAAGGATACCGAGTTTTGTTTCTTGGAGGACCTAGACACAAGAGATCTGCCAAGAAATTGACAGGTACCCGAAGTGGACTTCCTATCAACCTTGTCTCCAGCATAATCCGAGTCAGAATAGCCAACAAGATCAAAAGAAGACCTCTTAGGATACCAAATGCCAAAGTTTGGTGTGTGAATTAAGTATCTCACTATCCTTTTCACAGCCTTAAGATGACATTCTTTAGGAGCAGCTTGATATCGTGCACACATGCATACACTTAGCATAATATCGGGACATGAAGCACATAGGTATAGTAATGAACCAATCATAGAACGATAAACCTTTTGATCAACCGGTTCACCACCTTTGGTCAAATCATTATGTCCACTAGTGGGCATGGGTGTAGACATACCTTTGCACTCTTGCATATTGAACTTCTTGAATAAGTCCTTGGTGTACTTCGTTTGAGAGACAAATGTACCTTCCTTAGTTTGCTTGATTTGCAAACCAAGAAAGAATTTGAGTTCACTCATCATAGACATCTCAAACTTCTCTGACATTAGCTTTCCAAACTTTTCACTAAAGAGAGGGTTAGTTGAACCAAATATGATATCATCAACATAGATTTGACATACAAATAGTTCTCCATTAACCCTTTTAGTAAAAAGAGTAGAATCAATTTTACCAATTTCAAAACCACTTGCAATAAGGAACTTGGTCAAGCATTTATACCATGCTCTAGGAGCTTGTTTAAGACCATAAAGAGCTTTGTGAAGTTTGTAAACATGATTAGGTTTCTTAGGATTGACGAAGCCGGGAGGTTGTTTGACATAAACTTCCTCCTCTATTTCACCATTTAGAAAAGCACTCTTAATGTCCATTTGGTACAAGGTGATATTATGGTGATTAGCATAGGCAAGTAAGATGCGAATGGACTCAAGTCTAGCAACGGGAGCATATGTCTCACCATAGTCCATACCTTCAACTTGTGTGTACCCTTGGGCGACGATACGTGCTTTGTTGCGGACCACTTGTCCATCTTCATCTTGCTTGTTGCGAAACACCCATTTGGTACCAATGATGTTGTGGTTGTTGTCGGGCTTCTCAACCAATGTACAAACTTGGTTTCTCTCAAAATTGTGTAGCTCTTCATGCATAGCGTTTATCCAATCCGGATCTTCCAATGCTTCTTCAACCTTCATAGGTTCAATGCTAGAGATGAATGAATAGTTTTCACAAAAGTTAGCTAAATGAGTTTTTGAGCGAGTGATTCTCCCGGTTTGTATGTCATTGAGGATTTGCTCAACGGGATGATCTTTGGCAATTCTTGCTCGAACTCGTGAGAGCTTTTGCTTGGGTCTTTGTTGAGCATCTTCTTCATCTTGTTCTTCTTCTTGGCCTTCTTCATTGTTGACGTTGTCATTCTCTTGTCGTGGTGGGGAAGGATGTTGTTGATGTTCGTCTTGATGTACTTCCTCGTCTTCTTCATCTTGGTGTGTCCCACTTGTGGATGCTTCCGTGTCGACTCTTGGTTCACCTTGTCGTGAAGTAGAAGCTTCCACTTGGACGGATGATGTACACTCCTTCACCTCCGTTGGACGAACTTTGCTAATGGAAAAGTCTTGGATTGCTTCTGAAGGGTCTTTATCTCCTACATCAATTGGAAATTGCTCTACTTGCGAGCCATTAGATTCATCAAACTTCACATCTACCGTCTCTTCAACCTTTCGGGTGAAATTGTTGTAGACACGGTAAGTGTGAGAGTTTGAGCCATAACCGAGTAGGAAGCCTTCATGAGATTTAGGAGCAAACTTCGAACGACGATGCTTATCAAGAATGTAGCACTTTGAGCCGAATACTCGAAAGTATCCAACTTGGGGTTGGTTACCGGTGAGGAGCTCGTATGCTGTCTTGCCGAGTAGCTTGTGAAGATACAAGCGATTTGTTGTGTGACAAGCTGTCTCAACCGCTTCTGCCCAAAAGTGCTTTGGCGTCTTGTATTCATCAAGCATCGTTCTTACCATTTCGATGAGCGTCCGGTTCTTCCTCTCAACAACTCCATTTGTTGAGGTGTGTACGTAGCCGAGAACTCGTGTGAAATCCCTTCTTCATCAAGAAAGGTGTCCACATTTGCGTTCTTGAACTCCGTTCCGTAGTCACTCCGAACCTTCTTGATCTTCACTTCAAACTGATTTTGGGCTTTCCTAGCGAAGTTTTTGAAGATCTTCTGGACCTGTGACTTGTCATTAAGAAAGAACACCCACGTAAATCTTGAAAAATCATCAACTATAACAAGACCAAAAGAATTTCCACCGAGACTTTTGTAGGCGTTGGGACCAAAAAGATCCATATGAAGTAGCTCGAGTGGCCTCCTTGTGGTCATGATGTTCTTCACAGGATGCCTTCCTCCAACCTGTTTACCTGCTTGACAAGCACTGCAAAGTCTATCCTTATCAAATATGACATCGTTAACTCCAAGGATATGATTTCCTTTAATAAGCTTGTCAAGATTTCTCATGCCAACGTGACCTAGTCGTCTATGCCACAACCAACCTTTTGAGGATTTAGCAATGAAGCAAGTTTTAGGTTGTGCCTTTTTAGAGAAATCGACAATGTAAAGATCACCTCTACGCATACCGGTAAAGACCATTTTATGATTGTCTCGACGAAACACTTGGCAATCTACCTCAGTAAATAGAACATTTAGGCCAAAATCAGCGAGTCTAGATACTGAAAGTAAATTGTAGCCGAGAGATTCAACAAGCATGACATTTTGAATGGAACTATCATGTGAGATGGCCACCTTACCAAGGCCAACTACTTTACCCTTTGAATTATCACCAAAGGTGACATATTTTCGAGGGCCGTCGTTTTCAGCAAGCTCACGGAACATCTCTTCATCCCCGGTCATATGATCAGTACATCCACTATCAAGAACCCATTCCTTTCCACCTGACGCATATCCCCGAAGATTTGCCGTAAGACCAAAATGTCTCATTGCATCATCAAGATCGAAGTCACTATCATCATCATCATCATCATAGTATCCATGTTCATCATGATCTTGTGACTCATCATTTCCTAGAGAGGGTAATTCATTAGATAAATGGTCATCAAAGTGGTCACTTTTATGAATTCTTATAGCTTCAAATATAATATCACTAATGATTCCAACATCTCCTTTAGCATGCTTGAGATTGGTCAGCTCAAATAGACAATCACCAAACTTAGTATCACTAGATTTCATCTTACTCAAGGCAATAGATTTATGGAGAATTTTATCCAAATTTTTCAAGGAATGATCGGGAAATCGTTCCTCAAGAAATTTCCATATAGTATAGGCACAATCAAGAGTAGGCAAACTAGCAATCAAATTTTTGGGCAATCCTCTAATGATGAGCTCAATGGTTCTAAGATTGCGAATCATGTCAATATCTTCATCTAGGGTAGGATGCAAAGGATCAATATGAGGTGCACAACGGCTAGCAATATACTTGTTTAAATGACATTGATTGAAGATTACAAGCATCTCATTTTTCCACTCATGAAAGTACTCTCCATCAAGAATAGGCACTCTATGTCTAAGACTCCCTAAAGTAGACACATCCATCTTCCTCCAATGGTGATTAAACCAAGGCAATGGAGACCAAAGCTCTAATACCACTTGTAGGATCTAGAAGAAGGAGTGTCTAGAGGGGGTGAATAGACACTTAATGCTAAAGTTGCCTTTTTAAGCTTTTTCGGTTTAAGTGGAGTTCGGGCACAATTTTAACATACACAATACATATCAAGCAAGCATGCAAAGAGTATATAGGCAGCGGAAAGTAAAGCATGCAACTTGCAAGAATGTAACGGGAAGGGATTGGAGGATGCAAACGCAATTGGAGACACGGATGTTTTTCCCGTGGTTCGGATAGGTGGTGCTATCCTACATCCACGTTGATGGAGACTTCAACCCACGGAGGGTAACGGTTGCGCGAGTCCATGGAGGGCTCCACCCACGAAGGGTCCACGAAGAAGCAACCTTTTCTATTCCACCATGGCCATCGCCCACGAAGGACTTGCCTCACTAGCGGTAGATCTTCACGAAGTAGGCGATCTCCTTGCCCTTACAAACTCCTTGGTTCAACTCCACAATCTTGTCGGAGGCTCCCAAGTGACACCTAGCCAATCTAGGAGACACCACTCTCCAAGAAGTAACAAATGGTGTGTTGATGATGAACTCCTTGCTCTTGTGCTTCAAATGATAGTCTCCCCAACACTCAACTCTCTCTCATAGGATTTGGATCTGGTGGAAAGAAGTTTTGAGTGGAAAGCAAGTTGGGGAAGGCTAGAGATCAAGATTCATATGGTAGGAATGGAATATCTTGGTCTCAACACATGAATAGGTGGTTCTTTCTCAGAACATATGAGTAGGAATGGTGTATGTGTTCTGATGGCTCTCTCTCCGAATGAAGAGGTGGTGGAGGGGTATATATAGCCTCCACACAAAATCCAACCGTTACACACAGTTTTCCAATCTCGGTGGGACCGAATCATCAAACTCGGTCGGACCGAAATGGTAAACCTAGTGACCATTAGAGATTTCGGTGGGACCGACTGGAACAACTCGGTGGGACCGATGTGCTAGGGTTAGGGAAAATCCAAAACTCGGTTTGACCGATTACTCAAACTCGGTGGGACCGATTTTGGTAATGAGTGAAACAGAGAGTTGGCCAGGCAAACTCGGTGGGACCGATTGCATATCTCGGTGGGACCGAAGATATTGCAACAGGTAACAGAGAGTTTGCAAGCCCATCTCGGTGAGACCGAGATCCGTATCGGTAGGACCGAATTGCTAGGGTTTGGCAGTGGCAAATGACAAGTGAAACTCGGTGGCGCCGGATTGACAGAATCGGTATGACCGAGTTTGGCTTAGGGTTTAGGTCATTTGTGGAAGTGGGAAAGTAGCTGAGGATTTTGGAGCATATCATTAAGCACATAAATCAAGAGGCTCATTAAGCAACACCTCATCCCTTCTTGATAGTATTGGCTTTCCTAAAGACTCAATGTGATCTTGGATCACTAAAATATAAAAAGAAGAGTCTTGAGCTTGAAGCTTTAGCCAATCCTTTGTCCTTAGCATCTTGAAGAGGTTCCCACAACCTTTAGTCCATGCCACTCCATTGTTGAACTTATCTGAAATATACTAGGTAAAGGTATTAGTCCAACAAGAGATATGTTGTCATCAATTACCAAAACCACCTAGGGAGCACTTGTGCTTTCACTGTGGCATGGAAGGCATGCTCGAGGGAGCACACCGCATCTCTTTCTTCGTAGGGGACTATGATGATTCCACCGCTTCCCGGCATCTTGAGGACGTTGTAGCCATGGTGGGTCACTGCCATGAATTTGGCTAATGCTGGGTACCCAAGGATGGCATTGTACGACAGGCGGATGTGGGCGATGTCGAAGTCGACAAGCTCGGTGTGGTAGTTGCCGCGCTGACCGAAGGAGACAGGGAGACGAACTTGCCCTATCGGGGTGGTGGAGCCGTCGGTCACTCCTGAAAAGGGATTAGTAGGCTGCAGCTGATCATAGGGCACCTGAAGGTTGTCGAACATCTCGACGGACAGGACACTGAGCCCCACGCCGCCATCGATGAGGGTCTTGGTGACTTGGACATTGTTCATGTTGGGTGAGCAGAGCATTGGGAGGACGCCAGCGGTCGCCACGCATTTGAGCTGGTCCGCCAAGCTGAAGGTGATGGCATACTTGGACCATCTAGCGAGTGCATGGACTCGAGCTTGGGGAGGGCTGTGTTCACGTCGCGAGAGAACTGCTTGAAGATGTGCTGAAAGCCGGGGCCTGAGCACCACCCAATATGCAAGCGATGGCGCGCGGCTCCTGGAAGCCCCCAGCCCCCTCATCCTGATGGTGGTTGTCGATGTCAAAACCGACGGATCTCGGGTAGGGGGTCCCGAACTGTGCGTCTAAGGCGGATGGTAACAGGAGGCAGGGAACACGATGTTTTGTCCAGGTTCGGGCCCTCTTGATGGAGGTAAAAACCCTACGTCCTGCTTGATTTATTCTTGATGATATGAGTATTACAAGAGTTGATCTACCACGAGATCGGAGAGGCTAAACCCTAGAAGCTAGCTGTCGGTGTCAAAACCGGCGGATCTCGGGTAGGGGGTCCCGAACTGTGCGTCTAGGCCGGATGGTAACAGGAGGCAAGGAACACGATGTTTTACCCAGGTTCGGGCCCTCTTGATGGAGGTAAAACCCTGAAGGAAATATGCCCTAGAGGCAATAATAAAGTTATTATTTATTTCCTTGTATCATGATAAATGTTTATTATTCATGCTAGAATTGTATTAACCGGAAACATAATACATGTGTGAATACATAGACCAACAGAGTGTCACTAGTATGCCTCTACTAGACTAGCTCGTTAATCAAAGATGGTTATGTTTCCTAACCATGAACAAAGAGTTGTTATTTGATTAACGAGGTCACATCATTAGTTGAATGATCTGATTGACATGACCCATTCCATTAGCTTAGCACCCGATCGTTTAGTATGTTGCTATTGCTATCTTCATGACTTATACATGTTCCTATAACTATGAGATTATGCAACTCCCGTTTACCGGAGGAACACTTTGGGTACTACCAAACGTCACAACGTAACTGGGTGATTATAAAGGAGTACTACAGGTGTCTCCAATGGCAGATGTTGGGTTGGCGTTTTTCAAGATTAGGGTTTGTCACTCCGATTGTCGGAGAGGTATCTCTGGGCCCTCTCGGTAATACACATCACATAAGCCTTGCAAGCACTGCAACTAAATAGTTGGTTGTGACATGATGTATTACGGAACGAGTAAAGAGACTTGCCGGTAACGAGATTGAACTAGGTATTGGATACCGACGATCGAATCTCGGGCAAGTAACATACCGATGACAAAGGGAACAACGTATGTTGTTATGCGGTCTGACCGATAAAAGATCTTCGTAGAATATGTAGGAGCCAATATGGGCATCCAAGTCCCGCTATTGGTTATTGACCGGAGACGTGTCTCGGTCATGTCTACATTGTTCTCGAACCGTAGGGTCCGCACGCTTAAGGTTACGATGACAGTTATTATGAGTTTATGCATTTTGATGTACCGAAGGTTGTTCGGAGTCCCGAATGAGATTATGGATATGACGAGGAGTCTCGAAATGGTCGAGACGTAAAGATTGGTATATTGGAAGCCTATGTTTGGACACCGGAAGCGTTCCGGGTGAAATCGGGATTTTACCGGATTACCGGGAGGGTTACCGGAACCCCCCGGGAGGCTAATGGGCCTATTGGGCCTTAGTGGAAAAGATAAAAGAGGCAGCCCTCTAGCTGGCCGGCGCCCCCTAGAGTCCTATTAGGAATAGGACAAGGGGCCGGCCCCCCTTCTCTCTCTTTCTCCCCTTGAGTCCTAATTGGAATAGGATTTGGGGGGGGGGGGGGGGGTCCTACTCCCGGTGGGAGTAGGACTCCTCCTGCGCCCTCTCCCCCTCCCCCTGGCCTTTATATACGGGGGCAGGGGGCACCACAAGACACACAAGTTAATCGTTCCTTAGCCGTGTGCGGTGCCCCCTGCCACCAAATTCCACCTCGATCATACCGTTACAGTGCTTAGGCGAAGCCCTGCGTCGGTAGTACATCAAGATCGTCACCACGCCGTCGTGCTGACGGAACTCTTCCTCGACGCTTTGCTGGATCGGAGCCCGAGGAACGTCATCGAGCTGAACGTGTGCTAAGAACTCGGAGGTGCCGGAGTAACGGTGCTTGGATCGGTCGGATCGGGAAGAAGACGTACGACTACTTCCTCTACGTTGTGTGATCGCTTCCGCAGTCGGTCTACGTTGGTACGTAGACAACACTCTCCCCTCTCGTTGCTGTGCATCACCATGATCTTGCGTGTGCGTAGGAAATTTTTTGAAATTACTGCGTTCCCCAACAGTGGCATCCGAGCCTAGGTTTTATGGTTTGATGTTATATGCACGAGTAGAACACAAGTGAGTTGTGGGCGATACAAGTCATACTGCCTACCAGCATGTCATACTTTGGTTCGGCGGTATTGTTGGTTGAGATGATCCGGACCAACCTTACGCATACTCTTATGCGAGACCGGTTCCCTCGACGTGCTTTGCACATAGATGGCTTGCGGAAGACTATCTCTCCAACTTTAGTTGAACCAAGTGTGACTACGCCCGGTCCTTGAGAAGGTTAAAACGGAGTCTATTTGACGAACTATCGTTGTGGTTTTGATGCGTAGGTGAGATGTGTTCTTACTTAAGCCCGTAGCAGCCACGTAAAACTTGCAACAACAAAGTAGAAGACGTCTAACTTGTTTTTGCAGGGCATGTTGTGATGTGATATGGTCAAGGCATGATTTTATTGTATGAGATGATCATGTTTTGTAACCGAGTTATCGGCAACTGGCAGGAGCCATATGGTTGTCGCTTTATTGTATGCAATGCAATCGCGATGTAATGCTTTACTAGATTACTAAACGGTAGTAATAGTCGTGGAAGCATAAGATTGGCGAGACGACAACGTTGCTATGATGGAGATCAAGGTGGCGCGCCGGTGACGATGGTGATCATGACGATGCTTCGGAGATGGAGATCACAAAGCACAAGATGATGATGGCCATATCATATCACTTATATTGATTGCATGTGATGTTTATCCTTTTATGCATCTTATCTTGCTTTGATTGACGGTAGCATTATAATATGATCTCTCACTAAATTATCAAGGAGTGTTCTCCCTGAGTATGCACCGTTGCAAAAGTTCTTCGTGCTGAGACACCACGTGATGATCGGGTGTGATAGGCTCTACGTTCAAATACAACGGGTGCAAAACAGTTGCACACGCAGAATACTCAGGTTATACTTGACGAGCCAAGCATATACAGATATGGCCTCGGAACACGGAGACCGAAAGGTCGAGCGTGAATCATATAGCAGATATGATCAACATATTGATGTTCACCATTGAAAACTACTCCATCTCACGTGATGATCGGTTATGGTTTAGTTGATTTGGATCACGTAATCACTTAGAGGATTAGAGAGATGTCTGTCTAAGTGGGAGTTCTTAAGTAAATTAACTGAACTTAAAAATTATCATGAACTTAGTACCTGATAGTATCTTGCTTGTTTATGTTGTAGATAGATGGCTCGTGCTGTTGTTCCGTTGAATTTTAATGCGTTCCTTGAGAAAGCTAAGTTGAAAGATGATGGTAGCAATTACACGGACTGGGTCCGTAACCTGAGGATTATCCTCATTGCTGCACAGAAGAATTACGTCCTGGAAGCACCGCTGAGTGCCAGGCCTGCTACAAGAGCAACGCCAGAAGTTATGAACGTCTGGCAGAGCAAAGCTGATGACTACTCAATAGTTCAGTGTGCCATACTTTACGGCTTAGAACCGGGACTTCAACGACGTTTTGAACGTCATGGAGCATATGAGATGTTCCAGGAGTTGAAGTTAATATTTCAAGCAAATGCCCGGATTGAGAGATATGAAGTCTCCAATAAGTTCTATAGCTGCAAGATGGAGGAGAACAGTTCTGTCAGTGAGCATATACTCAAAATGTCTGGGTATAATAATCACTTGATACAATTGGGAGTTACACTTCCAGATGATTGCGTCATTGACAGAATTCTCCAATCACTGCCACCAAGCTACAAGAGCTTTGTGATGAACTATAATATGCAAGGGATGAACAAGACTATTCCCGAGCTCTTCGCTATGCTGAAAGCTGCGGAGGTAGAAATCAAAAAGGAGCATCAAGTGTTGATGGTTAACAAAACCACTAGTTTCAAGAAAAAGGGCAAAGGGAAGAAGAAAGGGAACTCCAAGAAGAACGGCAAGCAAGTTGCTGCTCAAGAGAAGAAACCCAAGCCTGGACCTAAGCCTGAAACTGAGTGCTTCTACTACAAGCAGACTGGTCACTGGAAGCGGAACTGCCCCAAGTATTTGGCGGATAAGAAGGATGGCAAGGTGAACAAAGGTATATGTGATATACATGTTATTGATGTGTACCTTACTAATGCTCGCAGTAGCACCTGGGTATTTGATACTGGTTCTGTTGCTAATATTTGCAACTCGAAACAGGGACTACAGAATAAGCGGACACTAGCAAAGGACGAGGTGACGATGCGCGTGGGAAACGGTTCCAAAGTCGATGTGATCGCGGTCGGCACGCTACCTCTACATCTACCTTCGGGATTAATATTAGACCTAAATAATTGTTATTTGGTGCCAGCGTTGAGCATGAACATTATATCTGGATCTTGTTTAATGCAAGACGGTTATTCATTTAAATCAGAGAATAATGGTTGTTCTATTTATATGAGTAATATCTTTTATGGTCATGCACCCTTGAAAAGTGGTCTATTCTTATTAAATCTCGATAGTAGTAATACACATATTCATAATGTTGAAGCCAAAAGATGCAGAGTTGATAATGATAGTGCAACTTATTTGTGGCACTGCCGTTTAGGTCATATCGGTGTAAAGCGTATGAAGAAACTCCATACTGATGGGCTTTTGGAACCACTTGATTATGAATCACTTGGTGTTTGCGAACCGTGCCTCATGGGCAAGATGACTAAAACACCGTTCTCCGGCACTATGGAGAGAGCAACAAATTTATTGGAAATCATACATACCGATGTATGTGGTCCGATGAATATTGAGGCTCGTGGCGGATATCGTTATTTTCTCACCTTCACAGATGATTTAAGCAGATATGGGTATATCTACTTAATGAAACATAAGTCTGAAACATTTGAAAAGTTCAAGGAATTTCAGAGTGAAGTTGAAAATCATCGTAACAAGAAAATAAAATTCCTACGATCTGATCGTGGAGGAGAATATTTGAGTTACGAGTTTGGTGTACATTTGAAAAATTGTGGAATAGTTTCGCAACTCACGCCACCCGGAACACCACAACGTAATGGTGTGTCCGAACGTCGTAATCGTACTTTACTAGATATGGTGCGATCTATGATGTCTCTTACTGATTTACCGCTATCATTTTGGGGTTATGCTTTAGAGACGGCCGCATTCACGTTAAATAGGGCACCATCTAAATCCGTTGAGATGACGCCTTATGAACTATGGTTTGGCAAGAAACCAAAGTTGTCGTTTCTTAAAGTTTGGGGCTGCGATGCTTATGTGAAAAAGCTTCAACCTGATAAGCTCGAACCCAAATCGGAGAAGTGTGTCTTCATAGGATATCCAAAGGAAACTATTGGATACACCTTCTATCACAGATCCGAAGGCAGGACTTTTGTTGCTAAATTCGGAAACTTTCTTGAGAAGGAGTTTCTCTCGAAAGAAGTGAGTGGGAGGAAAGTAGAACTTGACGAGGTAACTATACCTACTCCATTATTGGGAAATAGTACATCACAGAAAACTGTTTCTGTGAGAACTACACCAATAAGAGAGGAAGTTAATGATAATGATCATGAAACTTTAGATCAAGATACTACTGTACCTCGTAGATCAACCAGAGCAAGATCCGCACCAGAGTGGTACGGTAATCCTGTTCTGGAAGTCATGCTACTGGATCATGATGAACCTACGAACTATGAAGAAGCGATGGTGAGCCCAGATTCCACAAAGTGGCTTGAAGCCATGAAATCTGAGATGGGATCCATGTATGAGAACAAAGTATGGACTTTGGTTGACTTGCCCGATGATCGGCAAGCAATTGAGAATAAATGGATCTTTAAGAAAAAGACTGACGCTGATGGTAATGTTACTGTCTACAAAGCTCGACTTGTCGCAAAAGGTTTTCGACAAGTTCAAGGAGTTGACTACGATGAGACTTTCTCACCCGTAGCGATGCTTAAGTCTGTCAGAATCATGTTAGCAATTGCCGCATTTTATGATTATGAAATTTGGCAAATGGATGTAAAAACCGCATTCCTGAATGGATTTCTGGAAGAAGAGTTGTATATGATGCAACCAGAAGGTTTTGTCGATCCAAACGGAGCTAACAAAGTGTGCAAACTCCAGCGATCCATCTATGGACTGGTGCAAGCATCTCGGAGTTGGAATAAACGCTTTGATAGTGTGATCAAAGCATTTGGGTTTATACAGACTTTTGGAGAAGCCTGTATTTACAAGAAAGTGAGTGGGAGCTCTGTAGCATTTCTGATATTATATGTGGATGACATATTACTCATTGGAAATGATATAGAATTTCTGGATAGCATAAAGGGATACTTGAATAAAAGTTTTTCGATGAAAGACCTTGGGGAAGCTGCTTACATATTAGGCATAAAGATCTATAGAGATAGATCAAAACGCTTAATTGGACTTTCACAAAGCACATACCTTGACAAAATTTTGAAGAAGTTCAAAATGGATCAAGCAAAGAAAGGGTTCTTGCCTGTATTGCAAGGTGTGAAGTTGAGCCAGGCTCAATGCCCGACCACTGCAGAAGATAGAGAGAATATGAAAGATGTTCCCTATGCTTCAGCCATAGGCTCTATCATGTATGCAATGCTGTGTACCAGACCTGATGTGTGCCTTGCCATAAGTTTAGCAGGGAGGTACCAAAGTAATCCAGGGGTGGATCACTGGACAGCGGTCAAGAACATCCTGAAATACCTGAAAAGGACTAAGGATATGTTTCTCGTATATGGAGGTGACAAAGAGCTCACCGTAAGAGGTTACGTTGATGCAAGCTTTGACACTGATCCGGACGATTCTAAATCGCAAACCGGATACGTGTTTACTTTAAACGGTGGAGCTGTCAGTTGGTGCAGTTCTAAACAAAGCGTCGTAGCAGGATCTACATGTGAAGCGGAGTACATAGCTACTTCGGAAGCAGCAAACGAAGGAGTCTGGATGAAGGAGTTCATATCCGATCTAGGTGTCATACCTAGTGCATCGGGTCCAATGAAAATCTTCTGTGACAATACTGGTGCAATTGCATTGGCAAAGGAATCCAGATTTCACAAAAGAACCAAGCACATCAAAAGACGCTTCAACTCCATCCGGGATTTAGTCCAGGTGGGATACATAGAGATTTGCAAGATACATACGGATCTGAATGTTGCAGACCCGTTGACTAAGCCTCTTCCACGAGCAAAACATGATCAGCACCAAGGCTCCATGGGTGTTAGAATCATTACAGTGTAATCTAGATTATTGACTCTAGTGCAAGTGGGAGACTGAAGGAAATATGCCCTAGAGGCAATAATAAAGTTATTATTTATTTCCTTGTATCATGATAAATGTTTATTATTCATGCTAGAATTGTATTAACCGGAAACATAATACATGTGTGAATACATAGACCAACAGAGTGTCACTAGTATGCCTCTACTAGACTAGCTCGTTAATCAAAGATGGTTATGTTTCCTAACCATGAACAAAGAGTTGTTATTTGATTAACGAGGTCACATCATTAGTTGAATGATCTGATTGACATGACCCATTCCATTAGCTTAGCACCCGATCGTTTAGTATGTTGCTATTGCTATCTTCATGACTTATACATGTTCCTATAACTATGAGATTATGCAACTCCCGTTTACCGGAGGAACACTTTGGGTACTACCAAACGTCACAACGTAACTAGGTGATTATAAAGGAGTACTACAGGTTTCTCCAATGGCAGATGTTGGGTTGGCGTATTTCAAGATTAGGGTTTGTCACTCCGATTGTCGGAGAGGTATCTCTGGGCCCTCTCGGTAATACACATCACATAAGCCTTGCAAGCACTGCAACTAAATAGTTGGTTGTGACATGATGTATTACGGAACGAGTAAAGAGACTTGCCGGTAACGAGATTGAACTAGGTATTGGATACCGACGATCGAATCTCGGGCAAGTAACATACCGATGACAAAGGGAACAACGTATGTTGTTATGCGGTCTGACCGATAAAAGATCTTCGTAGAATATGTAGGAGCCAATATGGGCATCCAAGTCCCGCTATTGGTTATTGACCGGAGATGTGTCTCGGTCATGTCTACATTGTTCTCGAACCGTAGGGTCCGCACGCTTAAGGTTACGATGACAGTTATTATGAGTTTATGCATTTTGATGTACCGAAGGTTGTTCGGAGTCCCGAATGAGATTACGGATATGACGAGGAGTCTCGAAATGGTCGAGACGTAAAGATTGGTATATTGGAAGCCTATGTTTGGACACCGGAAGCGTTCCGGGTGAAATCGGGATTTTACCGGATTACCGGGAGGGTTACCGGAACCCCCCGGGAGGCTAATGGGCCTATTGGGCCTTAGTGGAAAAGAGAAAAGAGGCAGCCCTCTAGCTGGCCGGCGCCCCCTAGAGTCCTATTAGGAATAGGACAAGGGGCCGGCCCCCCTTCTCTCTCTTTCTCCCCTTGAGTCCTAATTGGAATAGGATTTGGGGGGGGGGGGGGGTCCTACTCCCGGTGGGAGTAGGACTCCTCCTGCGCCCTCTCCCCCTAGCCGGTCGAACCCCCTCCCCCTGGCCTTTATATACGGGGGCAGGGGGCACCACAAGACACACAAGTTAATCGTTCCTTAGCCGTGTGCGGTGCCCCCTGCCACCAAATTCCACCTCGATCATACCGTTACAGTGCTTAGGCGAAGCCCTGCGTCGGTAGTACATCAAGATCGTCACCACGCCGTCGTGCTGACGGAACTCTTCCTCGACGCTTTGCTGGATCGGAGCCCGAGGAACGTCATCGAGCTGAACGTGTGCTAAGAACTCGGAGGTGCCGGAGTAACGGTGCTTGGATCGGTCGGATCGGGAAGAAGACGTACGACTACTTCCTCTACGTTGTGTGATCGCTTCCGCAGTCGGTCTGCGTTGGTACGTAGACAACACTCTCCCCTCTCGTTGCTGTGCATCACCATGATCTTGCGTGTGCGTAGGAAATTTTTTGAAATTACTGCGTTCCCCAACAAACCCTACGTCCTGCTTGATTAATATTGATGATATGGGTAGTACAAGAGTAGATCTACCACGAGATCAAGGAGGCTAAACCCTAGAAGCTAGCCTATGGTATGATTGTTGTATGATGAAGTTGTCCTACGGACTAAAACCCTCCGGTTTATATAGACACCGGAGAGGGTTAGGGTTACACAAAGTCGGTTACAATGGTAGGAGGTCTTGAATATCCGCATCGCCAAGCTTGCCTTCCACGCCAAGGAAAGTCCCATCCGGACACGGGACGAAGTCTTCAATCTTGTATCTTCATAGTCCTGGAGTCCGGCTCAAGGTATAGTCCGGCTACCCGAACACCCCCTAATCCAGGACTCCCTCAGTAGCCCCTGAACCAGGCTTCAATGACGATGAGTCCGGCGCGTAGATTGTCTTCGGCATTGCAAGGCGGGTTCCTCCTCCAAATTCTTCATAAAAGTTTGTAAACACCAAGAGTAGTGTCCGGCTCTACAAAATAAGTTTCCACGTATTGCCACATAGAGAATAATATTAACACAAATCTAATCTGCTGACGTATTCCGCGGCATGACATCACACTGCGGCCAAGCCTTTATTCGAATTGTTTTCACTTTTCTACCTCAGCATGTTTTGCGAGGCGGTTTCCTTGGCACGTCTTGTCAAAGCAGAGATCGTGTCCCCTTTATTTACATGATTCTCATCAATACGGACGTGGGTAACCCAATCGTGCCTGTTAGCATGTCTTCTCGATTAAAGGCGAGTCCCAAACGGTTAGGGGGAGGGCTCCTGGTATTCAACCTCTTATAAAGAGACCAGGGCCTTACTCCTTTTCTCCAATCTTAAAACAGGTTCGCCCGTCGCCTCAAGTTCCAACACCCCAGGCTCCAGATTCCAGGCGCTTCGGACCTTCGACAATGTCCGATTCCGACCTTCAAGGCCGATGGATGCCCTCCTCCGTCATGGAGGAGGACGTGCTAAGGTTGAGAGAGGCTAAGTTCTTGACCGCCGAAATTTTGCATAGGTTGCCTGCTCAAAGGCAGGCTATTTCCAGTCCCCAGCCCGGTGAGAGCATAGTGTTCATGTCTCACTTCCTTCGGGGGTTAGGCTTCCCGATGGATCCCTTCGTGAGGGGGCTGATGTTCTATTTATGGGCTGGAATTTCATGACTTAGCTCCGGAGTCCATCCTCCATATTTCCTCATTCATCGTTGTGTGTGAAGCGTTCCTCCCTGTTACTCCTCACTTTGGATTATGGCTCAAGACTTTTGGAGTGGAGCCGAAGATGATCGAGGGACGGCACGCAGAGTGCGGAGGTGCTGTCATAAGTAAGAATGCTGATGCTCCATGGCCCGAGGGCTCCTTTCAAGAGGAGCTCGGCTTGTGGCAACGAGAGTGGTTCTATATCACCGCTCCTAGGAGCGCCAAGTGGGTGGCGCCTCCTGCCTTTCGCTCGGGTCCCCCACCACGGCTAGCGTCATGGGTCAACAAAGGATTAGATTGGGGGTTAACCAAAGACGTGCCCTTGTTGCAGGGCCGCATTAGGGATCTCTTAGAAAGAGACCTCAACCTGGTCAAGGTGACGCAGGTCATGCTGATTCGCCGAACACTGCCCGGCAAACGTCGCTCCCTTCATTTGTGGGAGTTTAATCCGGAGGGACCACGAGCTCTCCAGCATTTTATGGGCGCAACGCCCGTGGAGATGTATAAAATGTTCTTCGGATCACAAGCAATGTGTCCGGATTTGACCGAGGACGCAGGTTTAAGCTGCAATCGCCTGGATACTCAAGTAAGTAACCTTGTGCCTGGACTCGCTATTCGTAAAATTGTCATAAATTCGCCCCTAAAAGAGCTGTCCTTTTAAACAGGAGTGGATAGCGAAGGCAAAGCTGATCAGGTGTCCGGCTCCCCTTCCTGAGACCAGGCCGGATCCCGTGCTAGTCAGGATGTTAAAGATCGTGCCCTTGGAGGGAAGTGAGGGGGAGGACAAGGAAACTATGGCCTCCTCGAAGGAGGCTGCTCCGAAGGGAGGAACCAACAATTCCTCTCCTAAGGGGAAGAAGAGGGCCGCCTCTGACGACCCGGAGACCATGGCCTCAAAGCGGGGGAAAAGTCCTCGTCAGAGGGTCCGACGCCGGGGAGATCCTCGGCCGAACTACGCCCTCAAAGGGATCAGCCCTCCAGCGAGCCGTAAGTAGAGAAAGATTTTCCTTTAGAGGGATGAGAGAAATCCTTGCTTTTTATCTGAGAAGATTAATCGAAATTTTACTTTGTAGCTCAGACCTCAGCCCTTCTCAGCAGAGCTCGCCTTCGGGGGATCTTCTTCCGGAGATGATGGAGAGTGGAACGCCTCCCCTTGCCGTACCACCTGGCGAGGCGGGCGACCCTGAGGTGTCGTCGTGAAGGGTTTCTCCGAATCCGGTAGGGGTGGAAGGTAGCCATATGCCCCCCCCCAAGGTTCTCCACGTCCGGCCTTCGATGGAGGTCATAGGACGAGTCCGGCACCGTCTGATGCGCGGTCGGAGGAGCTGATGATTCTGCTGGGGCGAGCTTCTATCTCAGAGGAGCACCGTGCATTGATGGGTACGGTGATTGGAAGGATTTCGTCCGCGGAAAGCGGATTGCATGAGGCCGTCAGAAGTTTGCTGACGGGTTTTGAGGTACGTTTGATAATGTACTTTTTTGTCGGTTGCGCATGAACAAGATGCGCCCTGTGTAGATAGTAGCCCTTGAGACTCTGTGCGTTGTCAAAATTGACGGCGCGCAGAGGATCATAATCCCAGGTCTAAAATGTCGCCTTTGTATATAGGTGGCGAAGTGTCCGGAATCGAGCCGAACTGATGATTTTGCCGAACTAAAGCGGCAACTTGACGTGGCAGATGCCGACATCGCGCTCGTCAATGAGCGGCTTGATGAGGCTCAAGGTATGCAATTCCTCGGGCGGCATCTGGTAAGAGGAGCTTTATGCCAGTATCTTACAATGTGTGTGCTTGACGCAGATGGTGTGGCTGCCGTGGAGAATCTTCGAGCGGAACTAGCCCGAGCTAAGGAACAAGCCAGGAAAAGTGATGCGGCTGCCGAGAAGGCCCTTGAAGAGCTGAGAGCCGAACAGGCTGCTCACTGCCGAAGCAAGGAGATGGCCGAGATGGCCGTGAAGTTAAAAAGTGCTGCTGACCATTGCAAGTTTCTTGAGAAAGAAGACCGGGCGAGACAGACAGACTTAGAGAAGGCTGTTGCTGATGCCAAGGACGCTCGCTCTGTGATGAGAGCTGCGAAGGAGGAGCTGCATCAGGCCGGGCAGATTGCGGCTGGAAAGCCCTTTATGCTGCGGAGGAAGTTTTGCGATCCGAAGTTTGCTCCGTTGGACCGGATGTGGAGTGCGGAGGACACCTATCTGGATTTGGCAGCGAGTGCTGCTGATGCGACCGAATACTTTCGAGATCAAGAAGATCGTGAAGTGGAAAGGCTTTTCTGGTCGCAGTTCCAGAATCCAGAGCGTCCACTGGCAGTGGACGATCATCTGGCTCAATGGGCCGAACTGAATAGATTGTCCGGACTCTCCATGAAGCACGTCATGGGTCATCTGTGGCCGGGGAGATCGGAGTCGAAGAGTTATTTCAGCTTGGTGCAGCAATTCCTTGACGCGGTGCCACGTATCAATGCGATGAAGAGGTCAGCATGCATAGAGGGCGCACGGATGGCTCTTGCCCGTGTCAAGACACATTGGGCAGAGATGGAGACCACCGTTGTTGCATCCCGAGATTCGGACAAAAGCCGAGTACCCTCCGAGCACTATTTTCAGGAAGTCCTTGAAGGCGCTCATGTAATAGAGGCGCAGTGCTCGAAGGATGCTATGTTCTGATAGCATATGTAATTATAAAGAAATATTTTGATGAATTGTAGTAGCCTTTTATACTTGTGCCTTCAAGTATTTGGAACACCTCCGGTGCGGCCGTTTTAAGATATATATACAAAATCTGAAAGATTGTAGTCGTTGGCTTCAGCCCCCACGCACATAGTGCGGGGGTGCTCGCAGAAGGCGCATTTTCACACTTAATCCAACATCTTGGTCCTACAAAGGAGGTGTTAGCGCAGCGAGCTAGGCAACCGGACTATACTGCTTTAACACTTTCACTTAGCCATAGGAGCATGACAATGGGACTCTCTAGGTAGCCCCTGGTGGCGACTGCGCTCGCCCGAATTCGGGGCGCATATGTGCCTGGCCGGGAAATGACCCTTCGTTAATGCGGAGGAATCCTACAGATTCCGAAGAGTCATCGAGTGGTTGACCAGTCTCACAGCATATCATGACAATCGGTTTTCGGCTTTCTCTACTGAGGTGCTCGCCTGGCCGAACCAGGGCACAATCGCAGTAGTTCTCCTGGTGCCGCCTTAGCCGATAGAGCGGAACGTAAGGTGGCTGAACACAGGAGCCGGGCAACCCAACATTTGACCAAAATCATGACTCGGAGCTGATGCATATAAGGCCAAACTCACGACGCCGAACACTCCCTAAGGTATTCGGTCTTTATGAGAGCGGGCGAGGTAACGCTCTGAGGTATAAGCCCCTAGTGTCCAGGTACGCGCAAGAATTCTGACGTGGCCACATACCAAGACGCCAGCCTCCTCCTTGGTCATAGAACCAGGGGATGTGTATCAACAAGAGATAGTAAAAAAGGTTTACGCAGGGTCTTAATCTGAAAAGAATCCTTGGAACGGGTCCCTACTGCACGTCTGCACCTGTGTCTCCGTTGTGCCGTATCCTGTATGGGTGCAACACGACGTTCATCTATAAAAAGAGAGCAACTAAGTTGAAAAAGGGGTGTGCCGAACAAAAGTTATATGAAATAAACAAAGTGTAAAGTGAAATATGAAAAATTGAGCTTTATTGTCTCTTCTTTTATACGTGTGAAGCCCCTAGTGCAGGGGTATATGGCCACTAAGCCTTTATCAACGATACTTTTGTGTCAGACTCGTCTATCCGTGTCCGTGGTCTTAAAGGCCTGCTTCGATGTTCTGGCTGGTCAAGCCATTGTATTGTGGGGCTGTTAAAGCGGCCGCACAATCCTCCGCTTGGGGGAGGTGTTCTCACTGCTTCCCCTTTAAGGAGATGATGCTGCGTGGACCGGGCATCTTAAGCGCAAGAGATGCATAACGTGGTATTGCGTTAAAGCGGGCGAAAGCTTCGCGTCCCAGTAGTGCTTGGTAGCGACTTGAGAATGGGACGATGTGGAAAGTCAGCTTTTCGCGACGGAAGTTATCGGCAGAGCCGAAAATAACCTCGAGCCGGAGAAAACCCATGCAGTGGGTGTCCGGACCTGGCGTTACTCCTTGAAAGGAGGTTTTGCTGTGGAGAATTCTTTTTGGGTCGATCCCCATGTGGCGGATTGAGTCCTGATATATCAGATTGAGTCTGCTGCCACCGTCCATGAGGACATTTGAAAACTGGAGTCCGCCAATTATTGGATCGAGTACCAGGGCAGTCCAGCCTGGGTTCCTGATACTTCTAGAATAATCCAGATGATCGAAGATGATTGGTTTTGACAACCAGTGGCGGGATTCCTTTGGGATAGGCCATGGGGCGCGTACCTTTATGGGCGCCGCACGTTTTGTTATGTGGAGTAAGTTTATTGTTTTTACTTCTTGTGGGAAATTCTTTTGTTTCCTGGTACTCTGCTTTTGGGGTTCGTCCTCGTCTTCGCTTGGTGTGTCGAGCCCCTTGTGTTCGGCGTTGAGTCTGCCGGATTGTTAGAAAACCCAACAATCTTTGTGGGTATGGTTAGCTGGCTTTCTGGGAGTGCTGTGTATTTGACATATCCTATCCAAGATTTTGCTTAGGTTGGATAGGTCGTCCCTGTTATCTTGGAGGGGCGGCTTTTTCTGATTCTGTTGTGAGCTTTTGAATCCGGCGTTGACTGCCGTGCTCTTCGGACTTTTTTCCTTAGTCCGGCGACGGTCCTTATTGCGTCGCGGTTTTCCGTTTCCATCCCTAGTTTCAGATGTACTTGGGTCACTGGTGCTGCATCTTGCCAACTAGCTGTCCTCTCCTGCGCAAAAGCGGGTCATGAGGTTTGTTAGTGCGGCCATTGTTCTTGGCTTTTCTTGGCCGAGGTGTCTGGTGAGCCATTCGTCTCGGACATTATGCCTAAAAGCCGCTAAGGCTTCAGCGTCCGGACAGTCGACTATCTGATTCTTTTTAGTAAGAAATCTATTCCAGAATTGCCGAGCTGACTCTCTGGGCTGTTGAGTTATGTGACTAAGATCGTCTGCGTCCGGAGGGCGGACATAGATCCCTTGAAAATTTGCTCAGAAAGTGTGCTCGAGCTCTTCCCAACTTCTGATTGTGTTTTCAGGAAGGCTTTTGAGCCAATGCCGGGCTGGCCCTTTAAGCTTGAGGGGTAAGTATTTTATGGCGTGGAGGTCATCTCCTCTAGCCATATGTATGTGGAGGATATAATCCTCGATCCAGACTCCAGGGTCTGTTGTTCCATCATATGCCTCTATGTTTACGGGTTTGAATCCCGCTGGAAATTCATAACCCAGGACCTCATCGGTGAAACATAGGGGGTGTGCGGCACCCCTGTATTTGGGTGTGCCGGATTCTAATAATGGCTTTATTGCATTGCTTGCGAGAGCTTGCTTTCTTGGCCCGTAAATGGACCTGGCTGGGCCATGATGCGAATCCTTAAGTGGGTCGCATGCCGGCTTAAGTGCGGCGCCGCTTGCCACTGTATGCTGGCCATGGGGTCGTCTATCCGACCGTGTGGCTTTCTCACTTTTGGAATGCGAGGGCTCTAAGGCCTCCTCGTCGAATTCAGGCAGTAGCTTTCTCTTTGGATAGCTTTTAGTGCAGCGACTGTCGCCGTATTTGTCTGCGGTATTGATTACTTTATTCCATCTGATCCTGAGTGCATCTTCCGCAGTTTTTAGCTTCCGCTTCTGCTTTTTCAGGCTGCGTGCGGTTGCAACGAGCCGTTTGTGGAGGTTCTTCTGCTTCTTGGGCTTGTCCGGCGTAGGGTCGTCCGAAATGCCATTTTCGCTGGGGGAGGGATGTTCGGTTTCTCTATCCGGGTTGTCCTATTGGGACGGTTGCTCTAAGGCATGCTCATCGTCTACTAGCTCATCCTGCTCTAAGGCTGGTTCTTTATCGAGGCGGGGCTTGGGTCGGCATTTACGCCGACGCTTTGATTGTTTTTCGAGAGATTGATCCCTCTTTCCATCCCCGTTTTCCTTGTTGTTGCTTCCTTTAGGGGTATCCACCATGTACACATCGTGAGATGAGGTGGCTGTCCGATGCCCTATAGGCGTTGGTTCTTGGTTGTCTCCTGCATCGTCGTCTATACCGTCGATGTCTTCGGAGTCGAAGTTGAGCATGTCGGTTAAGTCATCGACAGTGGCTACGAAGTGGGTGGTGGGTGGGCTTTGAATTTCTTCATCATCCGAATCCCATCCTTGCTGACTGTAGTCCGGCCAGGGCTCTCCTAATAAAGAGAGAGACTTTAGCAAATTCAGGATGTCGTCGAAGGGCGAGTGCTGAAAGATGTCTGCGGCGGTGAACTCCATTATCGGCGCCCAATCGGATTCGATCGGCAGGGGCGCGGGGGGCTCGGAGTTCGGAAAGGAATCCGGCTCCTCGGAGTCACGGGCCATGCGGAGTGCGGGGCTGGAGTTCGGCTCGATCACCTCTGAGATCGCAGCCCCTGAGGCAGCGTCCAACCGCTGATCCTCGATCGGCATAGTAGGCTCCGAATCAATGGTCGGAACCGATGCGTGTGCGGCCTCCAAGGCACTGTTCGGCGGCAGAGCTATATCATGCCCATTGAGACAGTGCAACGCGCTTGGCTATGGCTCGAATTCGTCGAAGATCAAGTCCCCGCGGATGTCAGCCGTGTAGTTTAGGCTTCCAAACCTGACCTGATGGCCAGGGGCGCAGCTTTCGATTTGCTCAAGGTGGCCAAGCGAATTGGCCCGTAGTGCGAAGCCGCCGAAGACGAAGATCTGTCCGAGGAGAAAAGTCTCACCCTGGACTGCATCGTTGTTGATGATCGAAGGAGCCATCGGGCCAAAAAGCGACGACACAGAGGAACTCTCAATGAAAGCACCAATGTCGGTGTTAAAACCGGTGGATCTCGGGTAGGGGGTCCCGAACTGTGCGTCTAGGCCGGATGGTAACAGGAGGCAAGGAACACGATGTTTTACCCAGGTCCGGGCCCTCTTGATGGAGGTAAAACCCTACGTCCTGCTTGATTAATATTGATGATATGGGTAGTACAACAGTAGATCTACCACAAGATCAAGGAGGCTAAACCCTAGAAGCTAGCCTATGGTATGATTGTTGTATGATGAAGTTGTCCTACGGACTAAAACCCTCCGGTTTATATAGACACCGGAGAGGGTTAGGGTTACAAAAGTCGGTTACAATGGTAGGAGATCTTGAATATCCGCATTGCCAAGCTTGCCTTCCACGCTAAGGAAAGTCCCATCCGGACACGGGACGAAGTCTTCAATCTTGTATCTTCATAGTCCTGGAGTCCGGCTGAAGGTATAGTCCGGCTACCCGAACACCCCCTAATCCAGGACTCCCTTACTAGCCTATGGTATGATTATATGTTGTCCTACGGACTAAAACCCTCTGGTTTATATAGACACCGGAGGGGGCTAGGGTTACACAAGGTCGGTTACAAAGGAGGAGATATACATATCCATATTGCCTAGCTTGCCTACCACACCAAGTAGAGTCCCATCCGAACACGGGACGAAGTCTTCAATCTTGTGTCTTCATAGTCCAACAGTCCGGCCGAAGGATATAATCCAGCCGTCCAGATACCCCCTAATCCTGGACTCCCTCAGTAGCCCCCGAACCAGGCTTCAATGACGATGAGTCCGGCACACATTATTGTCTTCGGCATTGCAAGGCGGGTTCTTCTCCAATTTCCAAGTGTTTGTAAGCAGTGTCCGACCCCATAAATGTTGAACCTCTTGGCTTCCGTGCCCAACAAGGGCTATCTCCCGTGTGTTGAATGAATACGAGGCGCCAAGGCATTCTTACATTTGCCCCCTAGCCAGACAAGTAAATTGTCTATTAAAGGGATGGGGATCCTTAGATCCGATCCATACCATCCTCCCCCAGCGAGAGTCCATCAGAGCACGTTCCGGAAAGATCCATTCTAGCATAGCCGACCTCCGCAGCTCCTCCTCCCGCCCCCTAAGCCCTAAGCCCGGTGATTGGGAGAGGTGTTCAGTCCCACACAATCGTCTCGTCGAACTGCAGACTAAGGGATTTCTCCCTCCGGCGTACATGGTGCCCATTCGAGCCGGGCTCGCCACCTATAATGGCGGGGAGCAAGCGGAGAGCTTTCCCTGTCCCTCTATGTGGGAACGGGTCTGCCTTGTTCCCTATCTATTAAAGGGACTCAGATTTCCAATTGATCCGTTCCTCCGCGGGCTCCTGGAGTTCTACGGTCTCCAATTACACAATTTCACCCCCGCCTCCATCCTACATATCACCGGCTATGTGGCTCTCTGCGAGTTGTTCCTGGGCTGCGAGGCTCACTTCGAGCTGTGGAAAAGGCTATTTTGCCTCGTCCCTCACACACAGAGGGGGTCACTTTATCAAGTGGGAGGAGCCGAGATATGGCGCATCGCCAATACTGGATACCTGTCCGGTACTCCGAAGAAGTCACTCAAAGACTGGCCTTCAGAATGGTTTTATATGGAGGACGTTCCCCTTCCGGACCCTGTTCGGCGGGGTCTTCCTGAGTTCAACAATGCTCCTCTGAAGAAACGCCAAAGTTGGCGCCCACGGAGCCCCCAGGCGAAAGACAACGGAGAAGTCCTCTATATGATGAACCGAATTAAAGCACTGGCTCAATCAGGATTGACAGTAATCGAAGTTATGTCGATTTGCATAATGCGGGGAGTGCAACCACTTCAATATCATGGGCACCCCTTGTGGTGTTATACGGGGCGGATGACGCCACCCGCTGCGGGCGTAAGGGTCCGGACAATGCTGCCGCTTTAGCGAAAATTCTGTCTGAGTTGTTCAAGGGTGAGGAAGAGGAGTTCACCCACATCAAGCCACGGGATGGATTCTCCATGTACAATCCTCCAAGCTGGGTAAGTTATATCTCCCTGCTCCCCCTTTTCCCGCATTCTTTGTCATAGGTATTCACCTTGCCACTTTGCAGCAAGAACTGCGAAAAGCCATAAAGGAGGTCAGCAGCCCCTCTACACAACTGGAGGACCCTGACTGGGCCCTCGACTCCGGACTCAAAGAAGATTCGGTTATATTCGTGGATCTGATAAACCGGCAGTTCTATCAGTTAAGCTACGACGATGCCATGGTGGCCATTACGACCGACTATCCCGGACTGCTCCCTACATCGCACGTAAGAAAAAACCAAAAATCCCAACTGCAAAACTAGGATCCCCTTTTAGACACTTTACCCACCATATACACATGGAATTTTTACAGGAAAGGCATTCGGGACGCCTTGCCGAACCCGCAGCAACACGCCAACAGGAGGCACCTAGGCCGGGTAGGCCAAAAAGGAAGGCGGTCAGCACAGAGACGCCAGCACAAAGGTATAACAAACCCCGCTCCGTGGTTGTCGTCTTTCTCGAAATATAATGACGCCATCTTTAACAGAAAAAACGCTCGCCGGAATATGTCCGACGATGTTACTAATCACGGTTCCACCAGCCGGGTGCCAGGACCGGACATAGAGGCGGAAGCCGATATGGGGCGGGCGCCGCATAATCCCCCTATAGAGGATGCAGATAGATTATCCGCTACTAACTCAGAGGTGGAAAGCGCCATGAATCATAGGCGCCGCCGGGCCGTACTCCGGGACGCTTGTTTCTCACCAGAGGCATTTGATGCCTTCAATTCTGGAGAGGCGTACCTCCGAGCTGCTCAAGATGGTCTAGCCAGAGCCACGGATCAGTATGTAAAGGATGTATGGGTAAGTAAATCTGACGATTTATATGTATCAGTAGCCCCTGAGACTTGAAACGGTTAGCAAAACTGATTTAAGGATCATCTTTATTGTGCAGGTTCTTACAGAGAAGAATACTAGGCTGTCACAGGAGCTAGAGGAATGCAAGACCCAACTACAGGCTGCTGTGGCCGCATTGCAGGAACCGAAAAAGTCACCTTCTGGTAACATTTACTGTAAAGAATGATGGTTACCATATAGTGTGCGGCATGGCTGCAGATCTAACAACCGATGTTGCAGAGGAATCCAGAGAAAATCCGGAGGACCAGCATGTTATGCGACAGCTAGAGGCTAGCAAACGCGTGCTGACTGAGGTTAGGCGGGAGAAAAACAATCTCCAGGACACCAATATTAAGCTGAGCGTGGAACTAAAAGACGTCCGGGGCCAGCTTGCAGACTCCGAGAAGGAGAATAAGCGGCTTCGGCGCGGCATTTTCAGTAAGTGCTTGAACGAATCCTTTTAAAGGAGTTCGGCGAAGAAGCCAATTAACAGCGTTATGTCTGTAGGTATGCTGACGGGTCATCCCACGGAGGAAATGCCCGGGTCTACGGGTGATCTTCTATCCAAGCTGTCACATCTGCACGAACAAGTTTGGCAGGTGATGCAGGGTATTGCCTAGGCCTTGTGGCCGTCCGTCTCCCTGCCAGAGGGTGTTGCAGAGCTTGCGGAGAAGCTCAAGGGAGCGCGGCGGCGCTTCCGATTATGGAATATATCAGCATGCCGACAGGGTGCCAAAGAAGCTTGGGCCATGGTGAAGACGCGGTATACCAAGGCAGACCCAAATCACATGGCCAAGGTCGGACCTGTGGGGCCCGACGGAAAAGAAATCCCCATTAGCTTAGTTTATGGGCAAGTAGAATTAGCCGCAAAGTATTCCCAACAGGATTGTAGGCTAGACCGCCTGTTGGATGGTATAGAGGAGGAATTTAGTCAGTCTGTATGACTATGTAATTAAAGTGACATGTATAATGCCTTCTAGCCGGATTGTAGATCATTTGTCATGGCGGACCTTTTCGCTTCAACCTCGGGACCCGATAGTCCGGAGTGTATCCGAATACCCGCTTAGTTATATTAGAACAGGGGTATGCGTGTAGACCAGGCGTAGGGGTTATTGGTGCTTGAACATACAAGTGCCCAACTAGTTATGTTATATTACATGGGTAGTAAGAAACATCTTCCAGGGAGAATAGTTCCGTTAAGGGTTCCTTTCCCTGGGTAAGCATGCCATAAAGTGCATGTCCAGACAGCAATAGGAAACGTAGGAAAAAACATCTGGGGGCATATATGGAAAATAAATAAAAAATCATCTTTTGTTCGCCGACCGAATATTCCCTTAAGAACGCTAGTTTTCGGCTTCACTCAGTCTGAGGTACACATCCGGCTTACCCGGCAGTAACAATCACAGAGGTGCTCCCCTTATGCCCTAGCCGAATTAACAGGAACGTAGGGCATAAATACAAGAGCCAGGCAACCCAACTTGGCCAATACTTAAGTCATATCGATGCATATAATGGCGAAAAAAGGTACATGTGGAAGCATAACACATGTGCGGGGCACGAGGCCCAAATAAATAATCAAGATTTTGTGAAAGAAGCCCCCAGGTATGTTGAGTGCGGCTAGCACATATGTAATGTGCAAACGAGGTGCAAGTTGGCCTTTGAAGGCCTGGAGAAAGAATAAAAGAAAGAAAGAAAAACAAGACAGATAATGTATAAAAAATGGACAGAGGAAGGGGACGAACACAGGGTCCGGCGCTAGGCGTAGAATCTTCGGAGCCTGGCCGCGTTCTATGGGTTCTGCTCAAGTCGATTAGTCGATGCATCCCGTAGTCGGTACGCTCCACCGGTCAGAACTTGGTCAATAATGAAGGGACCTTCCCATTTGGGCTTGAGCTTGTTCTTTTTCTTATCCAGCAAGCGTAGAACTAGTTCACCAACGTTATAAGTTTTGGCCCGTACTTCTCTGCTTTGGTATCTGCGAGCCTGTTGCTGATAAAATGCGGAACAGGCTTTGGCTACATCGCGCTCCTCCTCCAGGGTGTCCAGACTGTCCTGCCGATCGAGCTCGGCTTCTCTTTCTTCGTACATGCGCACTCGAGGTGAGTCATGAATTATGTCACAGGGCAAAACTGCCTCTGCGCCGTACACCATAAAGAAGGGTGTATATCCGGTACTACGATTCGGCGTGGTCCGCAGCCCCCAGAGTACGAAGTCGAGCTCCTCTACCCAGTGCGTGTTAGACTCCGTTAAGGAACAAACTAATCTGGGTTTAATGCCGCTCATTATGAGACCGTTTGGTTGCTCAACTTGATCGTTGGTTTGTGGGTGGTAGACTGAAGCATAATCGAGTTTGATGCCCATTTTGCCTCACTAGAGTTTTACCTCATCATCTATGAAGTTCGTGCTGTTGTCAGTGATGATGCTGTGGGGGGGGGCGCCATAACGGTGTACAACCCCGGATATGAAGTCTATCACCGGTCCGGATTCGGCTGTTTTAACAGGTTTGGCCTCTATCCATTTGGTGAATTTATCCACCATGACCAGTAAGTATTTTTTTTCTTGTGGGTTCCCCCTTTAAGGGGCCCAACCATGTCAAGCCCCCAGACCGCAAAGGGCCATGTAATGGGGATTGTTTGGAGGGCGGTGTGTGGCATGTGGCTTTGATTTGGAAAGAGCTGGCAACTGGTGCAACGTTGGACCTAGTCCTGTGCGTCTTCTCAGGCCGTTGGCCAATAGAATCATGTACGGAAGGCCTTGCATACAAGAGCCCGGGCTGCAGCATGGTGACCGCCGAGTCCGGCATGAATTTCAGCCAGGAGCTTCCGCCCTTCCTCTTCGGAGATGCACCTTTGAAGGACTCCGGTAGTGCTTTTCTTATAAAGCTCTCCCTCATGGACCATATAGGCTTTAGATCGCCGCACTATGCAACGTGCCTCATTTAGGTCCTCGGGGAGTTCCTGCCTAGTTAGGTAGGCCAGGAATGGTTCTATCCATGAGGCTAGGATGGCCATTATTACGTGGGCCGAGGGTGTTATTTCGGTGGCAGAGCCTCCGATTGTGTCTGAGTGTTCGGTATCGGGTATTTTGGCCGGGTCCGGATTATTGTTACCGGTGTCCCCTTCCCATACTACGGATGGCTTGAATAGCCTCTCCAGAAATATGTTGGGGGGGACCACGTCGCGTTTTGCACCGATGCGGGCGAGGATATCCGCCGCCTGATTGTTTTCCCGAGCCACATGATGGAATTCGAGCCCCTTGAACCGAGCTGACATTTTTAGGACAGTGTTTCGGTAGGCCGCCATTTTCGGATCATTGGCGTCAAAGTATCCATTTATTTGGGATATTGCAAGGTTCGAATCCCCCCGCACCTCAAGGCGTTGAATGCCCATGGATACTGCCATCTGGAGACCATGTAAAAGGGCCTCATATTCGGCTGCATTGTTGGAGTCCATATACATTATCTGGAGTACATATTGAACTGTATCTCTAGTTGGGGATGTCAAAACGACGCCAGCCCCCAGACCAGCCAACATTTTGGAGCCGTTGAAGTGCATGATCCAGTTGGAATATGCATCGTACTCTTTAGGGAGTTCGGCTTCCGTCCATTCGGAAACAAAGTCGGCCAGTACTTGCGACTTAATGGCTCGCCGTGGTTTGTATGTTATGTCGAACGGGAGGAGCTCGATGGCCCATTTGGCAATCCGGCCCGTAGCGTCGCGGTTGTTTATAATATCATTAAGTGGCACTTCCAAGGCTACTGTAATCGAACACTCTTGCAAGTAGTGTCGCAGCTTCCGGGATGCCATGAATACCGCATAGGCTATCTTTTGATAATGTGGGTACCGTGATTTGCATGGAGTGAGGACAGTGGATACATAGTATACCGGCTTTTAAAGAGGAAATTTATGTCCGTCCGCTTCCCGTTCGACAACGAGCACTGCGCTGACAACTTGATGAGATGCCGCAATGTACAATAGCATTGGTTCATCGATGTTTGGCGCGGCCAGGATTGGGTTGGTTGCCAAAATGGCCTTCATTTCTTCCAATCCGGCTGTGGCCGCGTCCGTCCACTCGAAGTGTTCGGTGCACCGAAGGAGGCGATAAAGGGGTAAAGCCTTTTCTCCTAAGCGGGAGATAAAGCGGCTTAGAGCCACCACGCATCCAGTTAACTTCTGGATTTGTTTGAGGTCCGTTGGGGTAGCCAACTGTGACAAAGCTCGGATTTTGGCCGGATTAGCTTCAATACTTCTACTAGAGACAATGAAACCCAGGACCTTTCCAGCTGGTACGCCGAAAACACATTTTTCCGGATTGAGCTTGATGCCGAAAGTTTGGAGGTTATCGAATGTGAGCCTCAAGTCGTCTATCAAAGAGTCGACATGTTTGGTTTTGATGACCACATCGTCTACGTATGCCTCTACTGTTTTGCCGATTTGTTCTCCAGACATGTCTGAATCATGCGCTGATATGTTGCACCAGCATTTTTGAGCCCAAAAGGCATTGTGTTAAAACAGAAAGGACCGTATGGTGTGATGAATGCCGTTGCGGCTTGGTCGGACTCCGCCATCTTGATTTGGTGGTAACCGGAGTATGCGTCGAGGAAACACAATGACTCGTGTCACACGGTAGCATCGATAATTTGATCGATGCGGGGGAGGGGGGTGGGATCCTTTGGGCAAGCTTTATTGAGGTCCTTGAAATCGACACAGAGGCGCCAGGATTTATCCTTCTTTGGTACATCACCAGGTTTGCTAGCCAGTCTGGGTGTTTTATTTCTCTGATGAATCCGGCCTTCAATAACTTGGCTAGTTCCTCTCCCATGGCCTATCTCTTAGGTTCGGAGAAATGCTGAAGAGCTTGCTTGACCGGCTTGAATCCCTTTAGGATATTGAGGCTATGCTCGGCCAGCCTGCATGGGATTCCTAGCATGTCTGAGGGATGCCAGGCGAATATGTCCCAATTCTCGCGTAGGAACTCTCATAGTGCGGCGTCCATGGTGGGGTTTAACTGTGCCCCGATGGTGTCTGTTTTTGCAGGGTTCGTTGGGTGGACTTGGAATTTGACTATTTCATCCACTGGTTTAAAAGAGGTGGACTTGGATCTCTTGTCGAGTATCACATCGTCCCTGTCCACTGTGGAGCGTAGCATGGTTAATTCCTCGGCCAAGAGGGCTTCTGATAATGCCTCAAGGGCCAGTGCGGCTGTTTTGTTTACGGCATGGAGTGGTGTGTCCGGATCATTGCAAGAGTGATGATTCCGTTGGGCCCGGGCATTTTGAGCTTCATGTACCCGTAATGGGGTATGGCTTGGAAGATTGTGAACGCCTCCCGTCCTAAAAGAGCGTGATAACCACTGCTGAACGGGGCCACTTGGAATGTAATTTCTTCGGACCTGTAATTATCCGGCGTGCCGAATACCACATCTAGTGTGATTTTCCCAGCACAGCGTGCTTCCCGACTGGGGATGATTCCTCTAAAGGTTGTGCTACTTTGCTCAATGTGGTTCCAGTCTAGTTCCATCTTTTGAAGAGTTTCCTCATAGATGAGGTTTAATCCGCTGCCGCCGTCCATGAGTACTTTAGTGAGTCGAAAGCCATCCACGATTGGGCTGAGTACCAGTGCAGCTGGTGCTCGGGCTGTTCGGAATTTAGGTCCATCACTGGCATTGAAGGTGATAGCCGTGTCACTCCATGGATTTATTGCTGCCACATGGCAGATTTCGGCAATGCTCTGGAGTGTCCGCTTGTGACTATTATTTGACGCAAATGTCTCAAAGACTGTTAACACTGTATTGTTATCCACGGGATAGTGCTCTGTGGCATTTGGGATAAGAAGATACTCACCACTTTTGGCCACCTGTCGGAGTATCCAACATGCTCTAAGGCTATGCGTTGGTATTGTATCCGCTGTACTATGAATTTTGCAGGGTCCATTGAGCTATCCCTCCAGTACGGTTCCCTGTCCTATGGAGGGCTTTTGCTTTTTGGTAGTTGACTCGGGTGTCTTTTGATAGTGCACCCTTTTATTTCGGACTGGGTTCGTATTTAGGGCCGGATTATCCCAAAAGTTTGTTTTGGTTTTCCAGGCACTTTCCATCGCACAGTACTTTCATACTATGGACGCCAACTCAGAGAAGCGTGATATCTCACGATGATTTATGGCGTTAAGGATTCCCTTGTCCGTGCAGTTATTGCAGAAAAATAAGATTGCGTCTTCCTCGCGACAGTCCTTGACCTTGTTCATCGCAAGGAGGAATCTGGCCCAATAGTGATGTACTGTTTCCTGGGGCTCTTGCCTGATGTGGGAAAGATCGCTTTTGTTTGGGTGGGTGGGTGGAATTGAATCCGAACCCTTACCCGATCTGGGATCCAGGGGCCGAGGAATTTCCAATTTTGGAAATTCTGGTTCCGGGGTGTTGCCCGATAATCCTGGCCCGCTGCCTGACTCTAACTTCAGGGATTGGATGCTGTCCTCCCGTGAACAGGTATCCGGCTCGGAGAGCTCAGGAATCCAGACATAGTTGGTCTTCAATATGGAGGAGAGGTCGCCGCATTGTTCCTCCACCACTGCAATATGATGGGTGATCGGCGGAGAGTTAATCTCCCTTTGATCGGGTTTAAGCACAATCCGATCATAGTTCGTAGCGACTCCCAGGGCGGCGATGCGATCCAAGAGCTCATTTAGGGAGGCGAGCTCCATTGGATCCATCTGTTCGGCGAGTGCCGATTTGACGTGGAGGCTGTTTTCGATGACCCGGGAAGTCATCGTCGGCGCGGCAGCCGAACATGCGGTCATCATGAAACCGCCTAGCCGGAGAGTTTGGCCGATAGCCAAAGCTCCCCCCACTGTAGTACCGTCTTTAAAGACGAGACGAGACATCCTTCCTTCTAGCGATGGCACGGTGGAACTCTCAATGAAAGCACCAATGTCGGTGTCAAAACTGGCGGATCTCGGGTAGGGGGTCTCGAACTGTGCATCTAAGGCGGATGGTAACAGGAGGCAGGGAACACGATGTTTTATCCAGGTTCGGGCCCTCTTGATGGAGGTAAAAACCCTACGTCCTGCTTGATTTATTCTTGATGATATGAGTATTACATGAGTTGATCTACCACAAGATCGGAGAGGCTAAACCCTAGAAGCTAGCCTATGGTATGATTGTATGTTGTCCTATGGACTAAAACCCTCCGGCTTATATAGACACCGGAGGGGGCTAGAGTTACACAAGGTCAGTTACAAAGGAGGAGATATATATATCCGTATTGCCTAGCTTGCCTACCACGCCAAGTAGAGTCCCATCCGGACACGGGACGAAGTCTTCAATCTTGTATCTTCATAGTCCAATATTCTGGCCGAAGGATATAATCTGGCCGTCCGGATACCCCCTAATCCTAGACTCCCTCAGTGGTCGTCGTTCCTTCTTGGTGGTGGTGGCAGCGGAGGGAGACCAGGATTTCCCTGGGGATGGTCCTCGTGAGGCTGGTCCCTCCAGGCGCCCTCACGAGGCTGGTCCTACCAGCGATCCTCACGAGGTTGGTCACGCCACTCCTGGCGGGGGCCGTGGTCGTCCTAGCATCCTCTGCCTCGTCCTCCTCCTCGGTCGTAGCCCCGGTCGTTGCGCTCGGGGCGTCGACCGAAGCGTCCATATCGAATGGCCCTGAGCTGTTGACAATCGTTGGTGTTGTGGCTACACACATTGTGGAAGGTGCAAAACGGACGACCACCCTTGGATGACTCGGGGAGGTCCCGACCACGCTTTGTGTCCGGCTCTGCCGCGAGTACAGCCACTCCCTTGTGCTTCACGTCCTTGACCTTGGCCTTCATTTCCGCTGGATCGACAACAGGGAGCTCGAGGAGGGAGAGACGCCCCTCCTCAACCCTCGCGCACTTGGTCGCTATGTTGAATAGCTCCAGGGTCATGCATAGCTCCTCATGGATGGCGAGCTCCTCCTTCATCTTGATGTCATGGACGCCATCAGAAAACACTGAGATGTTGGCCTCATCCGTCACTTTGGGAATCTTGAGATGCATGTTGTTGAAGTGCTGGATGTACTTCTGCAGGGTCTCTCCCGGCTATTGCTTGATGTGGCGCAGGTCACCCGCGGCCGGAGGGCGGTCGCGAGTGCCCTGGAAGTTGGCGACAAAGCGGTCGCACATCTCATCCCAGGAGGAGATCGAGCCTGGAGTCAGGTTCAGGAGCCATGAGCGAGCACCATCCTCGAGAGCCATGGGAAACCAGTTTGCCATGACTTTTTCGTCGCCGCTGGCCGCCTCGATGCTCAGTTCGTAGAGCTGCAGGAACTCCGCAGGGTCGGGGGTGCCGTCGTAGCAAGAAGGCAGGTCTGGCTTGAACTTGCTCGGCCAGACGACGTTACGCAGCTCAGGAGTGAAGACGCGACAGCGTGCCGTGGCCACCGGGGCCCTTTGCTGATGAGGGGTCTGGCCTGGATGTCCGCGCACCGCCGCCGCGGGCGGCACGTGGTCTTTTCATTGTGGTGCTGGTAGCGCTGGAGCGTTTTCTTGCGGCCAGGAAACCTCTTGGCAGCTTCCTTCTTAATGCACGGCCATACAGCGTGGTGGATCCTCATATCGCTTTGCGGCCTCACGCACGGTATTCCCATGGGTGTCGCCTTACCATGGCCCGGGACCATTTGCGCCTTTTGGCTCACGTATATGATAGTGTCGCTAGCATCCATATGACAAAGAACCCAGGCCGACATGACTAGTTGTGAACCCAAAGTGGCACTAACTTACGGGGACATGCATACATGCATCAACGTCGAGCATGTCGGTCAGCGGCGTTTGAATCCGGGCTGTAGCACCGGGCTAACAGGACTCCGGTGAACCAGGCTATAGCAGGCTACGCAGGACTCCGGATGTCACCGCGTGACATTTCCCCTAAGGGACAGACATAGGAACGAGGTGAATCACATGCCGACCAGTCAAGTGTTCTGGAGCAGTAGTGCTGGGCTAGCAGGACTCCGATGAACCGGGCTGTAGCGGACTACTATGGCTCATGGAAGCACAAGACTACATTTCCCCATAAGAGAGGCTACCAAGGATAAACAACTAGGTTGTCGGATCCCACACATACCAAGCATTTCAATAACATACACACAATATGCTCGATATGTGCAAATACAACATGGCATCACAACAAAACTCTATGACTCAGAGTATTTATTCATTAGGCTCCGGGGAGCGAGATATTACAAACATGGGTCTCATGACCCAACAATCATAGAATACAAATCAAAGCACATGCGGAAGCTTAACATGTCTGAGTACAGACATCTACAAATGAAAAAGGCTGAGAAGTCTGACTATCTACAAGACCCTGCCGAGGGCACAAGATCGTAGCTGAGGTATCAAGCTAAACGTCGAAGTCCACACGGAACTACTAGCAAGACTGACGTCTCTCTACAAAACATAAAATAGGCAAGCGTGAGTACAAATGTACCTAGAAAGACTTACATCAGAACTAACTAAATATGCATCGGTATCAACAAAGGGGTGGTGGAGTTTAACTGCAGCAACCAGCTTTGACTCGGTGGCTATCTTAAACTACGTTTGCAAGTAACTCCTTTGAGGTGGCGCACACGAGTCCACATATTCACCATATCAATACACCACTATGGATCCGCTCCCGCCTCCCTACGAGAACGCCATCCATAGCATTCACGCTTATCTTGCACATTTCAGAGTATCCACTTTCACTTGTCTATGAACTGTATAGGCAACCAAGTAGTCCTTTACCGCGGATGCGGCTATTTGAATAGATGATGTTAACCCTGCAGGGGTGTACTTCTTCATACACGCTCTCATCACTTCCCGTCGTTTACACGACATGTACTCGGCAACCTTCAAGCGGAAGCCCAACGAGGGTGTCGGCCACAGCCTACCTAAACACTCAAGTCTCTAGACCAGGTTTATCGCCTATCCAGGTTCCATCCGCAGGGAGTCCGGCCAATGTTTCCACATACGGCCCCGAACGATGTGTACAGGGTTCCCGAGACACCAAACAAGTGACTCGGTACACCGTGCCACGATGTATCTACCGCATCATAGCCCACCCCTAGGGTCAGCGCTACGCACGGCCGCCAACACATATCCTATAAACACCAGAAACTAATTGCAACTCCTGGACAGAGGACTAGGGTGGTTAAGAAGCCGATAGGGTCCATTGGTTTCGGGCCCAATGCATGGTAGTAGCTGGTTCTTGAATCACACATACATATCTCGATGCTTACGGACGGTTCCAATGAAACAACCCACCATGTACTCCTACATGGCCTCTCATTGATACCTTTACCAAATCGTGTTCAACACACTTAGCTCGCACACAGTAGGACAAGTTCACAAATTTTCAATTCATCCCTGATGAATTGAACCTGACACAACTCTAAGCAATAGCAGGCATGACAAACAAGCATGAATGAGTAGGCACATCAGGGCTCAAAACAACTCCTACTCATGCTAGTGGGTTTCATCTATTTACTGTGGCAATGACAGGTCATGCAGAGGAAAGGGGTTCAACTACCGCAGCATGTAACAGTTGAATCGTTGTTGTCCTAATGCAGTAAAAGAGAGCAGTAGCGAGAGAGTGGGATTGTATCGGAATGAACAAGGGGGTTTTGCTTGCTTGGCACTTCTAAAGATAATATAGCTCTTCATCGGTGTCATCGAACTCATCGTCGGAACGTCGTCTACTGAGAGGGGACAATTACTGGCAAACAAGGAAGAACACAATCAATGCAATGCAACAATATGATGCATGATCATGACATGGCAATATGTTGTGGTTTGAGCTAATGCAACTAGAAACCAGATTAAATGAAGTTGGTTTGAACCAAGGGTTCAAATTCAAACTCCATATGTGCTTATTTAAATGCCAATTATGCAAATTGCCATATACATCAACCTTAGGTTGTTCAAACATGCATGCAAATGGTACAGATGGATAGATTGGATTTTTCTGATCATTTTTCATATATAACTTATTTCATTCTGAGTTACAGATTAATTTCTATGAATTTTAGAAGTTTTAGCTATTTTCTGGAATTTCCTGAATTATTTTTAATCCCGAAAAGGATTAACTGTGTCAGCATGACGTCTGTGACATCAGCAGGTCAACTGAGTTGTTCCGGGTCAAAACTGACCAGTGGGTCCCACTGGTCATTGACACGGTGCTGGCCAGGGTCACTAACAGGTGGGCCCGGTCAACGTTAACTAGGCCAAAGTCAAAGCTGACAAGTGGGGTCCGCAGGTTTAGCACTAATCTAAACAGAAAATTAGACTAATCTAAGCAGGCTCGGGGGCCCACATGGCAGTGGCTCTAGGAGGTTAATTAGTGGGCATTAATAACTAATCCACCCCACCACGTCATCATCGCCGGAGATCAACCGGCGACGGACACAGCCGACGGCAGAGGATCGCCATGCTCTCACTACAGGGCACCATTCCATGCGTGGTTTGCGGCTACGAGTTCCTGGGGTTCTCGCGCATCCGATGAGACAAGTGGCATCACCGGAGATGGCCTGAATCGACGGCGGTGTCCGTTTGCGCGGTTGCCGGAGTTCGGCAAAGACGGGTTCGGCGTTGCAGCTCGCAAACGAACCAACTAACGTGCTAGCTAACCTCTACGTGCGGCCACGAGCTCGTTGGAGTCGCCGGGGTGACCAAATGGTCATCGGAGCTGCGTCGACGGCGAGCTCGGGCGGCGGCGTGCTACGGTCAGCAAGGGGCGATGACTACGGTGAGAAAAGGGCAGCGGAGTTAGGGGGTTAGATGCAGGAGCTCACAGCAGGGTCGATGGTGGTCTTGGAGAGCTCGGGGAGGGGCTGATGAGGTCGTGCGGCCGCTGGCGATCTCAGGGAAGAGGCGGCGAAGATGGTGGGGCAGAGGGTGATGCAGGTCATCCGGCGTCGTGTGAGATGACGGAGAGGCACGGGCGATGGAGGCGGAGCCCTTGGGCAGGTCGGAGAGGCGAGGGGAGCACCGTGGTTGCGGGTTTTCTCTGCGGCGAGCGCTTGGCGGTTGCGGCCATGGCAAGGAGAGGGCGAGAGAGGGGACGAACAGAGGGGGGAGCGAACGTGAAGGCTCTGGGGGTCGGCATGGCGCACCTAGCGACTTCCAGAAGCAAGCGGCTAGCAGGAGGTTGCCGGGGCCGCGTGCGCGCGTGCGAGGCACACGCCCTCGTGCCTACTGGCAGGAGGTGGAAGACAACAGGGAGGAGGAGGTGGGCTGGGCCGGCCACTTGGGCCGCCAGGTGGCTGCACAGGTAAGTTACGTAGGTTCTCTCTCTCTTATTTCTATTTTTGTTCTGTTTTTTATTTATGCAACTTTGTTTAAATTTGGTTTTCAAATTAAATCTGTCAGATTTCGGGTTCCGGCAGACCCTTGAGGTTCGAACACTAGGGTGCGCACGGAGATTTCGCCTCCTACCTACCTGCACCCCTCCGCCTCGCTAAGATCTAAGCTATGGAAAGAACAACACAAGCGACACAGGGTTTATACTGGTTCGGGCCACCGTTGTGGTGTAATACCCTACTCCAGTGTGTGGTGTGGTGGATTGCCTCTTGGGCTGATGACGATGAACAATACAAGGAAGAATAGCCTCGCGAGGGTCTGTTCTTGGCTAGGACGATGAACTGCTGGGAGGAGTTCAGTCACCCTTCTCTCTCTCTCTCTTCTCGATTGTCCCTTATCTAAACCCTAACCTCTCAGGCTCTCAGTCCTTCGATCCTTTCGGGCGGCTGGTCCTATTTATAGAGGCCCTGGTCCTCTTCCCAAATATCGAGGCGGGAAGGGAGCCAACAATGGCGGGCTAATTTGAAAGGGGACAGCTAGTACCAGTTATCCTGACAAAAGTAGTCTTCGCCTGCACAAAGCTCTGGTGGTGACGCCGTCTTGGGCTCCACAATGACCTCCGTCTTGCAGTCCTCCTGGTCTTGGTCTTGTTGCACCGAAATTGCAACCTTTGCCTGATGCCTCGGTACTACGCGGCTGCGCTTGCCCCCTCTGCACCAAAGAGGAAAGGAGGACACTGCGTGGGCTGGCACCCGCCTGGCGCCCTTGGTCGTCATGGCTTGCGTCACGGGCACCTCGTGAGGTACCCCGCCTTGATCTCTTCGCCTCCTCCCAAGCCAGCCTGATGAGGCCGTGCCTGAGGAAGCTCCGCATCGTCCGCCCCGCGAGGCTTGGCCCCTCGCGAGGGTCTTGGGTCTGTGTTGGTGAAGATGGGCCGTGCTGGCCCCCCCTTTGAGCCACGCCGCAGGCCGCAGGTAGGCAAGTCTGGGGACCCCCATTCCCAGAATGCCGACAGTAGCCCCCGGGCCCAAGGTGTGCCCGGGCTTGGCCGTGCATGGAGGCGAAAGGGCAAGAGCGAAGCTCCGCGGGCCCTAACAGCCTGCGGTCTTGGGCGCCGCGTGGCGCTTGATTGGATGTGGGCGTCTCCACTTCCCCACGGCGCCTCAGCAACTGCACGGATTGGACAAGTCCCTGCATGCAAAGCGGGGCATGATTACCTGCGATCGTGGGGGCCGTCGGTTGGCCCTCGCTAGCTATAAGTACGGATTGGCACGCGCCCTTTCAGTTCATCTCCCCTTGCTTCTCCTTCTTCTTCATGGCCCCGTCGAGGAGGTTCTCGCCCGCAGAGAAGGGGAAGGCTCGCCAGGTTGAGCCTGCCTCTCCCCCGCCCAGGCGCGGCCGAGGGCGTCCTCGCAAGCATCTTGTGGCCACCACGGCAGCTCCCCGCGGCCGTGGAGATGATTTCCAGCACAACGACGGGCGGATGGCTGCGGCCGGGGGGCGCGCTCTGGCTGCGCGTCCCCCTAGGCCGCGCTTTCGCGCTGCTGAGGTGCTGCCGGAGTTCATTGTGTGGTCGGCGGAGCCGACTAGCACTCGGCTTCCACTTCCTCGCTTCCTCCTCGGCGAGCTCCCAGCCGGCGCCCCGGGCGGCCTCTGGCCTCAGGCCGACGGCTGCTGCAGCCAGGCCTCATGGGCTTCACTGGAGGTCTCCGTAGCCGGGAGCCTGGCCCTGGCCCGCGGTTGGCAGACATTTGCCTGCGCGCGTGGCCTGAGCCATCGGTGCACCCTGCACTTCAAGTTCGACGGTGATGCCACCCTCTACGTGAGGGTGTTTGGGGAAGATGGTCGCCGCGCAGGGTGCTGCCTTAAGGGCGACGACCGCGGCCGGGAACCCAACTCCGGCGATGATGGAGAGGGCAGCGCTCGCGTGGCTAGCGGCGCTCAGGGTTCCCCAAGCTTCTCCGGTTCTTCTTCAGGTGGCAACTCTTCTAGCGGTGGCCGCGGTCAGCCTCCACGCCGTCGTATCTGCTTGGGAGGTGGTAGCGTGTCCGCCCGCCGTCGCGCCCCAGTGAAGCGCCAGAGGGAGTCTGCCTGAGCCCCGGAGGCAGCTCGGGTCTTCCCTGCGGGCCGGTGTGAGGCGAGCTGCGCCTGATTTGTTCTTTCTTTTCCTTTTTCTTGCGTAAAAAGACAGTAGTGTGGAGCCCCGCGGGGGCGTGTTTGGGTTATTGCTGTTAATCATCGTTTTGCTTCCGTTATAGTACCTTCCAGCTACGTGCCCGCGCGTGGATAGTTCCTGGCCCCAGCCATGGGGGGCGACCGACCCAGGCCCTGTGTTCGTGTCGCGGTGCCCATGGGGCACGGACTGGAGGGGTGCTCCTGTAATGGGCCCAGGTCGCGAACCCTTTGAACGACTAGGATAGGAACACTCGCGAGGGCGCTCGGCTACCCCCCCCCCTCGTGAGGCCTTGCATAAGAGAAATCGAGGCATGAGAGTGAAAAGTCGAAGAACCACAAGCCAAAGATGGCAACAACTTCAATAAAACTTCGAATGAGAAGGAACAAGCCAACTGCGGAAAGCAAATGAAAAGCCGCGTCCGGCACCTAATCTAGTCTTCGACGTCTTCTCACTAGTGTGGAGCTAAGTGCTGCCACTGGGCATGGGACAGAGCCCCAGGGCCTGAGGCCGGCGCTCCTGAGACTCTGGGGCGTGTACAGCCCCAACTCATTATTACGTGAGAGTGTCACGGGCGGCGAGCTTCACAGGCGTTGGCCTTCTTCACAGGCTCCGGGCCTTTTCCAAAACGCGACAGCTTCACAGGCATTCGCCTTCTTCACAGGCTCCGGGCCTTTTCCAACACGCGACAGCTTCACATGCATTCGCCTTCTTCACAGGCTCCGGGCCTTTTCGAAAACGCGACATCTTCACAGGCATTCGCCTTCTTCACAGGCTCCGGGCCTTTTCCAAAACACGACAGCTTCACAGGCATTCGCCTTCTTCACAGGCTCCGGGCCTTTTCCAAAATGCGACAGCTTCACAGGCATTCGCCTTCTTCACAGGCTCTGGGCCTTTTTAGGGGTAGAACCTCCGGAGGTGCTAGATGTTCCATGCGTTCTGGACCGGCACCCCCTCCTGAGTCTCCAAGCGCGCGGAGCCGGGCCTGGAAACATGAACAACTTTGAACGGGCCCTCCCACATGGGAGAGAGCTTGTGCAGCCCCTCCCTGGAGAGAACCCGTCTGAGCATGAGGTCTCCTACCTCAAGAGTTCTGGGGCGGATGTTGCGGCAGTGATATCGCCGCAGTGCTTGTTGGTACCTCGCCGCTCGCAACGCGGCTTCTCGGTGACGTTCCTCCCCCAGCACGAGGTCCATCCCCCGCATGGCGTCCTGCTGCGCCTCATCAAACGCCAGGACCCACGCGAAGCGACGTCTAACCTCGTGAGGGAGGACCGCTTCAGCTTCGTAGACCAGGAAGAACGGGGTCTCTCCAGTCGGCTTGGTCGCGGTTGTGCGGATGGACCACAACATGGACTGAAGCTCGTCGTACCAACCTCTGCCGCAGGCCTCTAGCTTCTTCTTGAACGTCCTGGTCTTGAGGCCCCTCAGGACCTCTGCGTTGGCTCGCTTGGCCTGGCCGTTGCTTCGGGGGTGCGCCATCGAAGCGTAGCATATCTGCGTTCCAAGGTTAGCACAGTATGTTTTGAAGAGGTTACTGGTGAACTGCGTACCGTTGTCCGTGATGATGCAGTTCGGCACCCCGAACCGGCTCATGATGCCCTTGATGAACTTGACCGCGGAACCTGCGGGAATGGTGCGGACAGCCTCTACTTCAGCCCACTTGGTGAACTTGTCCACGGCGACGTAGAGGTAGCGGTAGCCCCCTGGCGCCCGAGGAAACGGGCCCAAGATGTCCAGCCCCCGGACTGCAAATGGCCACGAAACGGGTATAGTCTGCAGGCCTCCTGCTGGCTGATGGATCAGCTTGGCGTGGAACTGGCAGGCCTCACAAGCTTTCACTAATTCGACGGCGTCATTGAGCGCGGTGGGCCAATAAAACCCACTGCGGAACGCCTTGCCGACGAGGGTCCGTGATGATGAATGATGTCCACAGTCTCCGCTGTGTATATCTTCCAGCAGTTCCTTCCCTTGCTCCCTGGAGATGCAGCACAGGGATACATCGTTTGGTCGCTTCCGATAGAGCTCTCCATCCTTGATGCGGTATGCCATGGCCTGGCGTGCCACTCGCTTTGCTTCCTCCTCCTTCTCCGGCAGGGTCCCTTGTGTTAAGTAACTCCGGAGCTTTGTGATCCAGCATCCCTCCTGAGGTTCCATCGTCAGGAGCAGGCGTGCTCCTAAGGCCGGGCCACAGGCCGGAGCTCCCCTGGCAGGTGGCTGGGGGAGCTCCTCCCGAGGCTGAGCCGTGTTTGACATTGACAGCAGGGCTGAGGGCTTGAAGAGCCGCTCCTCGAAAACGCCAGGCTCCTGAGGTAACCGCCTGGACGCCTGTTTGGCGATGTCGTTGGCCTCCTGATTGGTGCCACGGGGCACATGCTGCAACTCCAACCCCCAGAACTGCTTCTCCATCCTGCGGACCTCCGCAAGGTAGGCTTCCATGTGCTCATCTTTCGGCTCGTACACCTTGTTGGAGAAATTGACAAGGAGCTACGAATCGCCCTTGATGGTGAGGCGTTTCACTCCCAGGGCGGCTGCGGCCTTCAAGCCCGCTATTAAACCTTCATACTCCGCTATGTTGTTGGAGACCTTTTCACCTTGCTGGAAACAGAGCTGCACAGGGTAGTAGAGCTTGTCCTGAGTGGGCGATATAAGCACCGCCCCAGCCCTAGCGCCATGCCTGGAGAACGCCCCATCGAAGTACATGACCCAGCCTTCTGGCGCCTCCCTTCCCGGGGAGAGGGACCGATCCTTGTCTGACTTGAGGCCCGGTGCCTCCGTCCATTCTGCCACAAAATCCGCCAACGCCGCTCCCTTGATGACTCTGGTCGTGCTGAATTCGAGCTGAAATGCTTGCAGTTCTATGTTCCACTCAGCGACCGTTCCAGTTGAGTTAGGGCTCCTGAGCACTCTCTCTAGGGGGTATGACGAGACGACCTTGATGGGGTGACCCTGAAAGTAGTGCCGCAGCTTGCGCGAGGCCACCAGTAGCGCGAGGAGGAGTTTCTAAGGCATGGGGTACCGTGCCCTTGCATCCCGCAACACCGTGCTGACGAAGTACACTGGGTCCTCAACGAGGTTGGGTGCATCAATGCTGGCGGCTCCCTTCGGAGACCATGGCGCCTCTTGAGGCGATGAGGCCTCCTGAGACTGGCCATCTGGGAGAGGGGCCTCTTCCGCCTCCGGTGCACTCCTCTGCGGCGGCTGATCCTCCTTAGCCGCGGTGGCAGTTTCTGTGGGCCTTCCTTGTTCTTGTTCTGCCTTGTCCCGGGCAGCTGCCGCGGTTTTGATTCGACGCTCCTCTCTAACTGCCACCAGGGCTGCGCTGGCGGAGTAGGGAGTGGCGGCGAGGTAAAGCACCAGGGGCTCTTGAGGGCGTGGAGCCACCATGACCGGTGGGCTGGTCAGGTATCTCTTGAGATCCTGGAACACCTTGTCGGCCTCTTCAGTCCAGTCAAAGGGCCCCTTCTTCTTCATTAGCTGGAAGAAGGGCAGCGCTCGTTCCCTCAACTTGGAGATGAAGCGCCCTAGCACGGTCACGCGCCCCATGAGCTTCTGCATTTCTCTGAGGGTCTTTGGCGGGCTCATGTATTCCACCGCCTTGACCTTTTCCGGGTTAGCCTCGATGCCTCGGTGGGACACGAGGAAACCCAAGAGCTTGCCCAAGGGGGCTCCGAACACACACTTCTCTGGGTTGAGCCGTAGGTTCACTGCGTTGAGGCTCGCGAAGGTTTCCTCCAGGTCTTGTATCAAGCTCCTGGCCTCCCGAAACTTTACCACAATGTCATTGACGTAAGCTTCAGCATTCTTCCCGAGTTGCGGGCCCAAGGTGATGTGCATCAGCCGCTGAAAGGTTGCCCCTACATTATGCAGCCCGAATGGCATGCATGTGTAGCAGTACACCCCACATGGGGTTAGGAAAGCTATCTTTTCGACGTCTTCTACCGCCGTCTTGATCTAGTGATACCCAGAGAAGGCATCCAAGAAGCATAGCAGGTCACATTCCGCGGTGGAATCGACGATTTGGTCGATACGGGGGAGCGGGAACGGATCTTGCGGGCATGCTTTGTTGAGGTTGGTGAAGTCGACACACATGCGCTCCTTCCCTCCCTTCTTTGGCACGACGACAGGGTTGGCCAACCAATTCGGGTATCGGACCTCGCGAATGACCCCAGTGGCTTCTAATTTGCGGGTCTCTTGGACGATGAAGGCCTGCTTTTCTGTGGACTGCCACCTGGCCTTCTGCTTCACAGGGCGCACATTGCGGCACACGTTGAGGTGATGCTCGATTACACACCTAGGGATCCCTGCCAACTGGTCAGGCTCCCAAGTGAATACCTTCTTGTTTGCGCACAGGAACCCGACCAGGGCCTCCTCCTGCTCGGGTTCGAGGTTGGCGCCTATGGTGAAAGTGGCGTTGGTGGACCCGTCCTCATCGACGGGTATCTGCTTGGTTTCTACCTTGTCTTGGGTGAACAACTGTTTCTTCAAGTCTGCGGGCTGTGCCGACGCCGCCATCTTGAAGGCGAGCTTGAGCACCCGCAGCGCGTCTCCGGTGTCCCCGTGCACGGTGAGGACACCGCTGCTCCCGGGCATCTTCATGAGGTTATTCGCCGGGTGCGTCGCGGCCATGAACTGGGCCAGCGCTGGGTAGCCGAGGATGGCGTTGTAGGGGAGGCCGATGGGGGTGATGTCGAAGTCGATCAGCTCCGTGCGGAAGTTGTTGTAGGTGCCGAAGGTTACTGGGAGCCGGATCTGTCCCAAGGGGCTGGATGATCCGCCCCCATCGGCGTTCTGGGAATGGGGGTCCCCAGACTTGCCTGCCTGCGGCCTGCGGCGTGGCTCAAAGGAGGCCCAGCATGGCCCATCTTCATCAACACAAGACTCAAGACCCTCGCGAGGGGCCAAGCCTCACGGGGCGGACGACATGGCGCATCCTCAGGCGTAGCCTCCTCAGGCTGGCTCGCGAGGAGGCAGAGAAATCAAGGCGGGGTACCTCGCGAGGTGCCCATGATGCAAGCCATGACGAATCAGGGCGCTAGGCGGGCGCCAGCGCGCGCAGCATCCTTCTTTCCTCTTTGGTGCAAAGGGGGTAAGCGCAGCCGCTGAGTACCGACGCGTCAGGCAAAGGTTGCCATTTCGGTGCAATGAGACCAAGACCAGGAGGACTACGAGACGGAGGTCACCATGGAGCCCAGCGCGACGTCACCACAGAGACTTTGGCAGGCGAAGACCAACTTTAGTCAGGATAAGTGTACTAGATGTTCCCCTTCGAATTGGCCAATTGTTGGCGCCCTTCCCGCTCAATATTTGGGAAGAGGCCCAGGGCCTTTGCCTATAAATAGGACCGGCCACCCACGTAGCAAAGGGTTCAGTTCGATCTCAACCGGACGGTCGACAAGTGAGAGAAAAGCAGAGAGAGTGAGTGAGAGAGAGAGAAGGGTGACTGAACTCCTCCTAGCAGTTCATCGCCCCGGCCAAGAACAGACCCTCGCGAGGCTGTTCTTCCTTGTATTGTTCATCATCACCAGCCCCAGGAGGCACTACACCAACCACACACTGGAGTAGGGTATTACACCACAACGGTGGCCCGAACCAGTATAAACCTTGTGTCTCTTGTGCAGTTCTTTTAGTTGTTTAGATCTTTGTGAGATGGGGAGGTAGAAGGCATGATCTCCACGCGCACCCCAGTGTTCGAACCTTAAGGGTCTGCTGGAACCCGTGATCCGACATTTTGGCGCACCACGTAGGGGTGCGCCGGAATCTGTCCTCCACCACTCCGTTCTCCTCCGACCGTCGCGTCCATGTCTGACGCTCGTCGGGCCCGCACTGAGCGCCGGGCCGCCATTGCTTCTTGCGTCGCCCAGACGGCCCCCGTCGGTGGGCATCCTTGTCGTTCCCCATCGCCCGCCGTCAACGCCGCCACCGGCCCGGCGGGGGGCGAGCAGCAGGCGTCGTCTCAGCATCCATCCTTGCGCCAAGACGGCCGCACCGCTACTCCATCGCTCGCACCTGCTGGCTCTTCGTCCCGCGCGCTCCGCGCACCCTTGGAGGCTCGAGCTGCTCCTCGCGGCAAACGAGCTCCTGCGCTACCGCCCCGTCGACGACATCTACGAGGAGTGGCTCGACCGCGTCGCTGAGCTTGTCCGCGCCGCAGGGGGCTCTTCCGCGCCGTCCGTTCCTCTGCGCCACACCCCGCCCCGCGCGGGCAACGAAGCTCCAGAGGCGCACTGGCCGCCTCCTCTCCAAGAAGATGCCATGGCTCCAAGGCGCCTGGCCCCTGGGCGGAACCCGCTCCGTCAGGTGCCAGCGCAACAAGAACGGAGCTGCCAAGAAGTCCCTCGCCCGCAAGGAGCTGCCCGGGCGCTCCCTGCTCCGGCACGCTGCGACCCTGATCCAGCTCCGGCACACCAAGACCCCGCTCTGCTCCTAGCTGCAGCGCGTGGGGACCCTCAAGACCAAGCTCTCCACCAGCCGAAGCCTTTCGTGGCCACCGCAGGCTGCCGTGCCTACACCACTGAGTTGCGCAGCGTCGCGTGGCCCGGCAAGTTCAAGCTAGACCTGCCTCCTGGCTACGACGGCACGACTGATCCCGCAGAGTTCCTCCAGCTCTATGGGCTGGGCATCGAGGCTGCCAGCGGGGATGAAAAGGTCATGGCGAACTGGTTCCCCATGGCGCTCAAGGAAGGAGCTCGCACCTGGCTCTTGAATCTGGCTCCAGGCACGATCTCTTCCTGGGACCAGATGCGCACCCGCTTCATCGCCAACTTCCAAGGTACTCGCGACCGGCCACCCGTTGTGAGCGACATGCGCCGCATCAAGCAACAACCTGGAGAGACCCTGCAAAAGTACATCCAACGCTTCAACAGCGCGCGCCTCAAGATCCCCAAGGTGTCTGAGGAGGCCATCATCTTGGCCTTCTCCGATGGCGTGCGCGACGTCAAGACGAAGGAGGAGCTAGCGATGCATGAAGACCTCTACACCTCCCTGGAGCTATTCAACTTGGCGAACAAGTGCGCCAGGGCTGAGGAGGGACGTCTCTCCCTCCTTGAGATGCCTGTCGTGGACCCAGAAGAGAAGAAGCCCAAGGCCAAGGACGTGAAGCGCAAGGGGGCTGCCGTACTCGCAGCAGAACCAGACACCAAGCGGGGCAAGGATCTGCCCGAACCCTCCAGGGGCAGCCGGTACTGTGTGTACCACGACCTCGACACCCACAACACCAATGAATGTCAAGAACTCCGCGCCGTGCGAGAAGGAAGGATCGGCCGTCGCCCTGACCGTGCTGACCGAGGCTATGGCTGAGGAGGAGGAAGAAACCCAGGATGCTGGGAAGATCGCGGCCGCGCCAGGGGTGGCGCAACCAGCCTCGCGTGGACCGCTGGTGGGACCTGCCTCGCAAGGGGGACTGGAGGAATCAGCCTCGTGAGGATCACCCTCAAGGCAACGCAGGCCTACCTCCGCTGCCGCCTCAGCCAAGGAGGAACGAAGACCGCCATCAAGACGAGGGGGCTGGGGGCTTCCAAGAGCCGCGCGCAATCGCCTGCATCCTGGGCAGAGCTCAAGCCCCAGCCTCTCAACGTATCTTCAAGCAGTTTGCCCGCGAAGTGAATGCAGTTCTCCCCAAGCTCGAAGCAACGCGCCCCCTCAGGTGGTCGGCGTGCGCCATCACGTTCAGCTCAGCAGACCAGCTCAAGTGCGCGGCCATGGCCAGAGTCCTCCCGATGCTTTGCTCCCCAGTCATCAGCAACGTGCTGGTCACCAAGACCCTCATCGACGGAGGGGCGGGGCTCAACGTCTTGTCCGTGGAAACATTCAACAACCTCCAAGTGCCATATGACCAGCTTCAGCCAACCAAGCCTTTCTCCGGAATCACCAACGGTTCCACAGTCCCGATCGGGCAGGTCCGCCTCCCTGTCACCTTTGGGGCTCGCAGCAACTACCGCACCGAGCTCATCGACTTCGACGTCGCCCACATCCGCCTGCCGTACAATGCCATCCTCGGGTACCCAGCGCTGACCAAGTTCATGGCCGCGACTCACCACGGCTACAACGTCCTCAAGATGCCAGGAAGTGGTGGCGTCATCACGGTGCCTTGTGAAGAGAAGGATACAGTGTGTTCTCTGGAGCGAGCCTATCAGGCCGCGTCGCTAGAAGACCCAGACCGCGGAAGCAGGAGGCTTCCTGAGACCACCCCAAGAAGAAGAAGACATCGTCAGGCTCAGCCCCTCAGGAGGCAGGCCCCTCAGGGCCCGTGTCTGCCTAGGGGGACCCCCCTTCCATCGCATAGGAAAGCGCGCCCGGCGCCCTCCTCAGGCAGGACTCGGGGGATCTCACCTGGAGGGCCACCGACCTAGCCAGGGTCACGAGGGAGGCGCTTGGGCACCATGTGCAGGCATGCTTCGAAGCACGTTTCCCTTGAGAAGGAGCCAGACAAGGAAGGTCAGACCAGCAGGAGTTCGTTAACAAGGGCATTGAAGAACCACAGGAGTCAAGGATCATGAGAGGTTGCCGCCGCCTACCAGCTATGGCCCCACATCCAGGCGAGGATGGTGGGCTGCGCGTCTGCGTCGACGTACCAGGGCTCAATCAGATCGCCACGACGGAGCGTCTCTGGCCCTCGCAAGTGGGGTGCTGCGGGGGTCCACCCCACAGCTATGTTCGCATGCCTTACGGCCTGCCGAGCATGGCTGCGGCGTACCAGCGCCTCCTAAGGGGCATCATGGAGGCTCAGGAAGACAGGCATTCCGCGGCCTTGGTAGAGATGAAGACAGCTCGCGAGGAGTCACTAGTGCCTCCGGAGCCTCCCGAGGCCCCGGGGCCTGGGGGCTCGTGAGGATCAGCTTCCGCAGCCCACCGAGTCTGCTGCACTAACGCCACTTCGCCGACGACATCCTCAGGTGACATATTTCAAGCTTCATTCCCAGCTGGGAGCACCCTCCCAGGGTTGCATCATTCCCAGGCCGCGTGGGTCCGTCCCTGCGGCATGTATCCCCTTTTATTTTTTGGTCTTAGTTTGCCTTGATGGGGGCGCCCCTCGGGCTGCATCATCCCCAAGCTGCTCGGGCTAGGCCCAACGGCGTGTATCTCCCTTGCGGTTATTTCCAATTATGCATTCACCTATCACGCTTGATTGCTTGATGCCTGTCCGCGGCATCCCTTCTTCTCCATGTCGGCCACTTGCACGTTAAAGGGGGGGTGCCTGAGCATCGCGACTCAGGGCTCTTACTGGCTCTCCAGCCCTCACCCTCTGGCCTTGTCCACGGCATCGCGACCTGGCATACCAGCGACGGCTGAGACAAGCTCGAGGGCCGGGACCCGAGGACGTAGAGTACCGGCATCTAACCAAATTTTGGAGGGACACATCTCAAGATACGGCCTAGTACCAGGCGCAACCAGCCTAGAGGTAGGGCCTCGTGAGTCCCGCGCTGGCTCACGGGTGCCCAGATACACCTCACCTAGCCCTACCGTGCCGGCCACGTGTCAGGGCGGGGCTGTACACGCCCCGGGGGCTCCTCCCGGAGGGGAGCCCCCTCCCACGTACCAGTGGAAGCACCATGCTCCGCGCTGGCTGACGACACTGCCGAGGAGCGGCTATGCCCGTACACATACGGAAGCGCTATGCTCCGCGTTGGTGATAAACAACTAGGGGTGGCCTCCGGGCCGCATTAACCTCAGGGGGCCCAGAGCTCAGTGGCTGGCCTCATCGCAACGCCTCCCCTCGGGAGTGCCGCACGAGGGGGCTACGACTGGGTCATGCCCAGACGTATGCCGCCCAGCCAGGCCCCTCGGGCCTGGTTCGTCGCGCGTCTCTCCCTGAGCGGAGCCAAGGTATGAAGGCCGTTTGCGCGTCAAGGGGGACTCCTGAGCATCGCGACTCAGGAGCCTAACTGGCTCCGTAGCCCCTCACTCCTTAGTTCCGAAAGGCTATGCTGGGTGAGGTACGCGCGGGGTCGGGCTCTGCAGACGTAGAATGGTAGCCCCACTTACATTGCACCTCATCACCCGCTGTTTGCGCGCCAAGGGGGGCTCCTGAGCATCGCGACTCAGGAGCCTAACTGGTTCCGTAGCCCCTCACTCCTTAGTTGCGAAAGGCTATGCTAGGTGAGGTACGCGCGGAGTCGGGCTCTGCAGACGTAGAACGGAAGATACACCTACATCACGCCTCCCTACTTGTTGTTCGTGTGCCAAGGGGGACTCCTGAGCATCGCGACTCAGGAGCCTAACTTGTCACGTAGCCCCTCACTCCTTTGGTCCCGTCCTGGTTTCCGGTCGGGGCTAATGCTGGGTGAGGCACGCGCGGGGCCGGGCTCTGCCGGCGTAGAACACAAGCAAGTAGGGAAGAAAAGCATAAAATTCAAGGAACTTAAAAGCAAATATTATAGTCCATACTATCGTCTCAATACCAAACACAAGTTTAAATGCCTCCCCGAGGCGTGATGCATGTGCAGGAATTGAAAGAAGAACATGGATGGAAAGGAGTCACTTGTTGGCGGTGAAGCTGTACGGAGTGGCTTCTCCTCGTGGAGCAACAGGGCCGGCAGCGCCTTGCTTTGGCTTGGTGCTGAAGGCCCGGAACTTCCCCAGCAGCGCCTCCGCGCGCCCCTTCACGGCTTCAACAGCGGTGGCAGCACCCTCGCCGCTCACCGATTCCAGCAGGCCGTCGAGGTCGGCGTTGTGTAGGATCGAAAGTATGTCTAGAGGGGGGGTGATTAGACTACTTGACCAATTAAAAACTTAGCCTTTTCCCAATTTTAGTTCTTGGCAGATTTTAGCTATCTTAGAGCAAGTCAAGCAATCATCACACAATTCAGGCAAGCATGCAAAGAGTTTATTGGCAGCGGAAAGTAAAGCATGCGTCTTGCAAGAATGTAAAGGGAAGGGTTTGGAGGATTCAAACGCAATTGGAGACACGGATGTTTTCCCGTGGTTCAGATAGGTGGTGCTATCCTACATCCACGTTGATGGAGACTTCAACCCACGGAGGGTAACGGTTGCGCGAGTCCACGGAGGGCTCCACCCACGAAGGGTCCATGAAGAAGCAACCTTGTCTATTCCACCATGGCCATCGCCCATGAAGGACTTGCCTCACTAGCGGTAGATCTTCACGAAGTAGGCGATCTCCTTGCCCTTACAAACTCCTTGGTTCAACTCCACAATCTTGTCGGAGGCTCCCAAGTGACACCTAGCCAATCTAGGAGACACCACTCTCCAAGAAGTAACAAATGGTGTGTTGATGATGAACTCCTTGCTCTTGTGCTTCAAATGATAGTCTCCCCAACACTCAACTCTCTCTCATAGGATTTGGATCTGGTGGAAAGAAGATTTGAGTGGAAAGCAACTTGGGGAAGGCTAGAGATCAAGATTCATATGGTAGGAATAGAATATCTTGGTCTCAACATATGAGTAGGTGGTTCTTTCTCAGAACATATGAGTAGGAATGATGTATGTGTTCTGATGGCTCTCTCTTCGAATGAAGAGGTGGTGGAGGGGTATATATAGCCTCCACACAAAATCCAACAGTTACACACAGTTTTCCAATCTCGGTGGGACCGAATCATCAAACTCGGTCGGACCGAAATGGTAAACCTAGTGACCGTTAGGAATTTCGGTGGGACTGAGATGCAACTCGGTAGGACCGATTCGGTTAGGGTTTGGGCATAACGTAATCTCGGTGAGACCGATCGCACAAACTCGGTGAGACCGAGTTCGGCAATTAGCTAACCAGAGAGTTGGTTAGGCAAACTCGGTGGGACCGACTTGCTCTTTCGGTGAGACCGAAAAGTTACAAGAAGGAAACATAGAGTTTACCTTGCATTCTCGGTGGAACCGATTCGCTCTTTCGGTGAGACCGAAAAGTTATGAAAGGGAAACAGAGAGTTTGCAAGCCCATCTCGGTGAGACCGAGAACCTTATCGGTAGGACCGAATTGCTAGGGTTTGGCAGTGGCAAATGACAAGTGAAACTCGGTGGCGCCGAATTGACAGAATCGGTATGACCGAGTTTGGCTTAGGGTTTAGGTCATTTGCGGATATGGAAAGGTGGTTGAGGATTTTGGAGCATATCACTAAGCACATAGAGCAAGAGGCTCATTAAGCAACACCCCATCCCTCCTTAATAGTATTGGCTTTTCCTAAAGACTCAATGTGATCTTGGATCACTAAAATATAAAATGAAGAGTCTTGAGCTTTTGAGCTTGAGCCAATTCTTTTTCCTTAGCATTTTGAGGGTTCCACTTTCACATCCATGCCATGCCAATCATTGAGCTTTCCTGAAATAATCATCTTGGAATAGCATTAGCTCAATGAGCTATATGTTGTTATGAATTACCAAAACCACATAGGGATAGTTGCACTTTCAATCTCCCCCTTTTTGGTAATTGATGACAACATATAGATCAAAGCTTCGACAAATGATAATAAGCATGAAATACATCATCGCTTTGAGAAGTATGTGATAAGTAAGAGCTCCCCCTAAATTTGTGCATATTTAAAATTTGCTTTGGACTGCAAATGCACATGGAGTTAGAATCATGGGTTACTCTTCCATGTCACATACATCTTGGTGGAGCGCTCAAAAATGATAAGATTGAAATGCATGCACTCATCACCAAGAATAGTGAATGATCAGAAACGGTAGATAGAATGATAATATTTAAGCAAGCATTAAGCAAACATTAAGTGTAGCTTATGATCAAACACTTGATCATCGATGTCTCACAAACATAAGGACGTAGTATCTCACACACAAGCAAACAAAGTTCGAAAAACCACCAAATAAAGCAAGAGAGAAAAGCAACACTCTCTCTCTTGAAGCCTATGATCTATACATCTTCTCCCCCTTTGGCAACAAGTTACCAAAAAGTTCCTAGAAAATGCATAGTGCTAAGTCGACGCTCAGGCTTGATCTTCAGGTGGTGGTGGAGTCCGGAGCACGCCAAGGACGAAGCCTTCAGTACAAGTAGTCGGAGTCGAGGCTGAAGTGGATGTTGGAGCTGGTGGAACGGAGGCTGTAGCTGGTGCAGACGTTGTGGCTCTGGTGTCAGCAACTGGCAGTGCAGACGACCTCGGACCTCGTGGCACCCTGGCAAAAGCATCAGTTGTGGTCCTGCCTCTCCTCTCATTCATGTCCTCCTGAAGCTGCTCCACGGCGGTCTGTATTTCTGTCACCTTGATGTCCATGTCATAGAATCTCTGTTCCATGATCCTCTCTAGGCTTGCCTGGTTCTGAGTCAGGGTGGCAAGTCCTTGCTCGATACGCAGGGTGGACGCTATCAGGTAACCGAGCTGCTCTTGTTTGGTCTTCAAGAAGTAATCAGATGCCTCTGCTTGAGTAGGCATCCTGGCAGCTTTTTCCTTCCTCGCCTTCTCCTTCTGAGCTTGTGCATGTGCAGATGAGGGTTCATTTTCAGTCATAACCACTTGGTTATCCTCAAAATCTGGACGGATGGGCAGGTGTTCCTTATCCAATAAATACACGCCCGTGCCCATCTTGGAGTTGATGAGCTCCTGAATCTGTGGGGCATACCCACAACTCCTCTTCTGGTCTGCAGCTGTCCTCTTGATTGTTTCCACAATGAGACTCATGACTTTGAATTTCTGAGGCACGTCAAATACATGAAGCAAGTTGATCGCGTGACCTCTGATCATCTTGTGATCTCCAGATTTGGGCAGAAGGGTGTGCCTAAGGATCCAGTTGATCGTAGGCAATCCTGAGAGCAGATAGTGCACGGAGCCAAACTTGAACGTGTCAAGCGCTTCATTCGGGATCTCCTTGTACATGTTGGACATGGAGTTGTGATCCATCTTTTTCTTGGCATAGATGTCCAAGTCATCAGTTTGCTCCTCTGGGGCATTGATCAACTTCGCCCATTCTTCCACAATGGATTGGTACCTTGTACCCTCAGACATCCATGTGATCCTGCCATCCGGATAAAAGTGTGCTGTGGAGTAGAATTGCATGATCAGCTCCTCGTTCCACTTTGTGAGCTTCTGCCCAACAAAGTCTGCAACTCCACATGCACTAAAGCTGTCAAATACACCGGGGTAGTGCTCTTCATTGTCCTTGATGTAGGTCCAGTCGACCCATCTCATGTCACAAACGATTGGCTTCTTGTCAAGCAAAACAGTCTCATAGAAATCCTGCTGCTCCTTGGTATGAAATCTGTAATCCACAGCAGTCCTTCTCCTAGAAGCATACGGATCTGCTTCTCTCCATTTCCTCAGCCCTGAATCTCTCCTGAGCTTCATATCCTCAGCCACGGGATGAGCATCGTTGTGGTCTGGGATCTTGGGCTTGAGCTTCCTAAGGACACTCTCTTCCTCTTCTTCGATAGCTTCAGGCATTGGGGCCTTGTTCTTTTCTGCAGCTGGGATGCTTCGTGTGTCTCTCTTGGGTGCACTCTTAGGCTTAGATGCAGCCTTAGGTGCATCCTTGGGCTTGGATGCAGCCGTTCCTGACCTTATAGCATCTCCCATGAGTTTGGCTGCCTTGGGTGCTGGTGCAGCAACCTCTTCTTCTTCCTCCTCCTCATCGACCATGATGGAGGCCTTCCCAAGCACTCTGGCTACAGCCTTTTTCACCCTCTCTTTCCTTTTCTTGCCCTCAGCAGCAATGGGCTCAGTGGGAGCAGGCTTCACAGTTGAATCCCTAGCCTTTGACATGGGCTGCCTGCCTGCTGGCCTTTTGATCTTTAGCCCTGGCTTGGTTCCTTGAGCTGGTTCAGCTCTCTTTGATGTGGCCTCTTCCTCTGCCACATAGTCTTCATCCTCAGAATCAGACGTTCTCTTCTTCCTTTGACGTGTGGCAACCTTGGGCAGATTGCTGGGGGTGCTCCTGCTGCCATCATCAGAAGAGCTTGAGGGGCTAGTGCCCTCACTCATCACAACTTGCTGCTCAGACACATTCTGGCTGTCACTTTGATTAGACATGTTGCACACTGACTGCTGACCCTGTGAATAGATTATGGATAAGATAGAGTGGATGAGCATCACAAAAAGCAGAGATTTTTGCAAAAGATTAATTCAAAAACTTAGTTTTAGTTTTCCACAGAAAGCATCTCGGATCTACCGATTTTCAAACTCGGTGACACCGAAGCAGTTTTGGCACCAGAACTGGTGAACTCGGTCAGACCGAGTCATAGTTCGGTGGCACCGAGACTGCTAGGGTTTCACAGAATTCCAAAATAGGTCGCACCGATAAGTTATTCTCGGTCAGACCAAGTTTCACTTGTGCAATGGCAAAAGCCAGATCGGTGGGACCGAGTTTTTCAACTCGGTGGGTCCGAGATGGTTTCGGCGGAAACCTAACCCTAAAATTTTTGAATTAAACCTAATCTACGAGTTCATTGACTGGATAGGAGTGTTTCAATCGTGGCAAGAATCATAATGATCACAATGTGCTAGGAATCGGAGTGGAGAATAGCACAAAGATCGAGTCCATACCCTAGTTTGGCGGAGACTCGCTACGGCGGCAACGGCGGGGCAGAATTCCGTTGACGGCGGTGGAGACCAGCGGCTGGAGGCTGCTAGCGGCGAGAAGACGATCCGGAGACCACGAAGGCAGAGCAGGCTATCGCGCGGGCGAAGAGGTTTCGGAGAAATTTCCAAAATTTTGCCCGTCACTATATATAGCCCGACCCTGTCGGTGTGACCGAGTGGAACAACTCGGTGGCACCGAGATGCAAAACTGTGTGTAGTTATTGCAACTCGGTGTGACCGAAAAGTTCAAATCGGTTGCACCGAGATCGAAAACCTAGATCAACTTAATGAACTCGGTAGGACCGAAAATGGAGTATCGGTCAGACCGACATTCATAAAGAGGTTTTGGAAGTTTAAGTCTATGACGAATCGGGGACTCCGAGCGCTCCTCACACAGAGTGGTTCGAATCTGACTTGATCAAGTTTTGTGATGCAGCATGAATAGAGTTTGAGACGAGAAAAGCATAGATAGCTAGAGGAGGTTCTTAGGCATTCTTGTCCATCCACTTGGCAAAAGAAGAAAGCCAAACAATCAAAACAACAAGTGGATGTCCTCGAATGAGTAAAATATGCAACCAACATGCTCACACAATAAGATGGCAAATGAAATATGTGGCAAAGCATGCACAACCAATTCTAGCATCTATCAAGCAATTTGCAATGACTAGGTCATCTATATATGAGTATATTGACTTAGGAGTCAAGTGAGAACACTTGATCGTAGGTCATACTCATCGTTTAAGCTCAAGTGGGGTTACCACTTTTACATAAAGCATTGTTGTATTCACATCTTTAGAGTTGCTTTATCTCAAGTCTTAGAGTAAAGCTCCCCCTAGATGTGATATCCCCCCTAAGAGGGATGAACTAACCTTGGGTTTTGTCGATGATGACTTCATGTAGATGTTGAAGATGTGGATGCTCAATGTTGATGTAGATCACTTGGAGCTATCCATTTGAGTGAATTGCACTTTCAATACCTACATGGGTTAGTCCCACAAGGAACAAACAAGGAAATCCATAGACATAGAGTGATGCACACACAAGATGATGTCCATGAAAACTTTAGGTTACCTTGTCCCTTGTCTTACCAACACGAGGGTTTGTGACTCCTTGAAGTAGTGCAAGATGTGGAAGTTGATTGCACTTGTTCTTGCCAAAATGATAAGAGTGAAGTATGTTGGCGGAGTCACCCTCAAGAACTCTCTAGTTCTTCTTCTTTTGGATTCACACCATCTTGATGGGAATCCTTGGAGTTGTAGTCGTACTTGATGTAGTGGAACTTGAAGTAGTCTTGGGAATCCACTTGACTAAGGTCTTGGGAGCTTCTTCAAATGCATCAATCTCCTCTTGAAGCTTGTCCTTGCCTTTTTGCTTGTAGTCTTGTGGTGGAAGATCATCTTGAGCTTGTGTTCCCTTGAAGGAAGTGTCATACTTCTCTTGTTGAGGAAAAAACTTTGTCTTGGGGTATTGACATTCCTCCCACTCAACTCCATTGGCATTGAACTTTCGTTCAAAACCGACACCTTGATTCTTCCGGTGCATTCCTTGCTTGCGCACAATTTCCTCGAATTGCTTACTCCCGACAAGGCTCTTGTAAACACCTTTCTCTATAATTCCCTTCAATAAGCTATTTTCTTGCTCAAGTGTAACTTGGCTAAGAGAATCATTAGTGGAATCAAGAGAACTACTAGAAGCAACAATATTGGATTTAGCATGATCATTGTTACTACTAGAGGAAGAATCTTTCTTATTCTTGTTACTAGTCTTGACTTGAGGCATGTAAGTGGATAATAGTAAACGCTTGGCAATGTAAGAAGAGCTATTCTTGCGGAGATCATCATTGATTGCTTTTAAGAACTCATGCTCTTGCTCAAGATTGAGCTTTTCAATGCGTAATTTCTCATGAGCTCTTAAAAGTTCTCGATGATCCTCGAAGATAGTTTCATGAGCTAACTTAAGAGTGTTTAGTTATTTAGTTAGAGCCTCAATCTTCTTCTTATCATTGTCATTCGTTTTAGCATGATTAATTAATGTTTCACCATAATATTCTTCACTAGAGTTGTCAACAAGCAAATCATCATCACCTAACAAGTCATCTTCATCACTATTAAAATCAACGTACTCGGGGTGTGTTACCTTAGGACCTTTGGCCATGAAGCATCTTCCAATTCCTTCATTTGGTGAGTCAAATATGTCGTAGGAGTTGGTTGACACAAGTGCTAGACCGGCAACACCTTCATCTTGAGTATCTTCGGAGTCGGAGTGATAATTTCTCTCGGAGTGGCTGTCGGAGTCGAATACCCATTCACCAACATGAGCTTGATGTCTTCGTTTTGTATAGCTCCTTGATGATTTTTCCCTCCTTTCCGAGTCCTTGCTTCTTCGTGAGCATCTTCGTTCATAACGATCATCTCTACTCCTTCTCTCTCTTGGTGGAGATTCTTTGCTTCTTCTTTTTGGAGAATCTTCTCTTCTCTTGTAGGGAGCCGTACACTCATTGGAATAGTGTCCGGGTTTTCCACAATTATAGCAGTTTCGCTCTCGACTAGAAGATCTTTTGTCATTGTAGGACCTTGACTTGAAGCTTCTATCTTTGTTTCTACTCTTGTAGAACTTGTTGAAGTTCTTCACCATTAAGCTCAATTCTTCATTGAAGTTTTGTTTCTCACTTGATGATGTGGGGGCTTCACATGACGCTTTGTAGGCACCACTTGATTTATTGTGAAGTTCCTCTTTATCCTTGAGTGACATCTCATGAGCAACAATCCTTCCAATTACTTCCGTTGGCTTGAGAGCTTTGTAGTTGGGCATCATTTGGATTAATGTGCACACGGTATCATATTTCCCATCCAAGGCTCTTAGGATCTTCTTGATGATGAATCTATCGGTCATCTCTTCACTTCCTAAGCCGGCAATCTCATTTGTGATGAGAGCAAGCCTAGAGTACATTTCAGCGACACCTTCACCATCCTTCATCTTGAACTTGTCAAGTTGACTTTGGAGCACATCCAACTTGGATTCCTTGACGGAGTCGGTACCTTCGTGCATATCAATCAAAGTATCCCAAATCTCCTTTGCATTCTCAGGGCGGCTGATTTTGTTGAATTCTTCGGGGCACAATCCGTTGAAGAGAATATCACAAGCTTGAGCATTGTATTGCAACATCTTCAACTCATCCGCGGTAGCTTCACGGTTTGGTTCCCTCCCATCAAAGAACTCACCTTGCAAACCAACACAAACAATAGCCCATACGGCGGGGTTATGTCCAAGAATATGTATTTTCATTTCATGCTTCCAACTAGCAAAATTAGTGCCATCAAAGTAAGGACCTCTACGGTGATAATTTCCCTCGCTAGACGCCATACTCTCCTAGGTTGTGAAACCAAGGCTATGACTACCAAAAGCTATGAAGATCAAGCCAAATGGAGACCAAAACTCTGATACCACTGGTAGGATCGAAAGTATGTCTAGAGGGGGGGTGATTAGACTACTTGACCAATTAAAAACTTAGCCTTTTCCCAATTTTAGTTCTTGGCAGATTTTAGCTATCTTAGAGCAAGTCAAACAATCATCACACAATTCAAGCAAGCATGCAAAGAGTTTATTGGTAGCGGAAAGTAAAGCATGCAACTTGCAAGAATGTAAAGGGAAGGGTTTGGAGGATTCAAACGCAATTGGAGACACGGATGTTTTCCCGTGGTTCGGATAGGTGGTGCTATCCTACATCCACGTTGATGGAGACTTCAACCCACGGAGGGTAACGGTTGCGCGAGTCCACGGAGGGCTCCACCCACGAAGGGTCCACGAAGAAGCAACCTTGTCTATTCCACCATGGCCATCGCCCACGAAGGACTTGCCTCACTAGCGGTAGATCTTCACGAAGTAGGCGATCTCCTTGCCCTTACAAACTCCTTGGTTCAACTCCACAATCTTGTCGGAGGCTCCCAAGTGACACCTAGCCAATCTAGGAGACACCACTCTCCAAGAAGTAACAAATGGTGTGTTGATGATGAACTCCTTGCTCTTGTGCTTCAAATGATAGTCTCCCCAACACTCAACTCTCTCTCATAGGATTTGGATCTGGTGGAAAGAAGATTTGAGTGGAAAGCAACTTGGGGAAGGCTAGAGATCAAGATTCATATATGTGACCGTTAGGAATCTCGGTGGGACTGAGATGCAACTCGGTAGGACCGATTCGGTTAGGGTTTGGGCATAACATAATCTCGGTGAGACCGATCGCACAAACTCGGTGAGACCGAGTTCAGCAATTAGCTAACCAGAGAGTTGGTCAGGCAAACTCGGTGGGACCGACTTGCTCTTTCGGTGAGACCGAAACGTTACAAGAAGGAAACATGGAGTTTACCTTGCATTCTCGGTGGGACTGATTCGCTCTTTCGGTGAGACCGAAAAGTTATGAAAGGGAAATAGAGAGTTTGCAAGCCCATCTCGGTGAGACTGAGAACCTTATCGGTAGGACCGAATTGCTAGGGTTTGGCAGTGGCAAATGATAAGTGAAACTCGGTGGCGCCGGATTGACAGAATCGGTATGACCGAGTTTGGCTTAGGGTTTAGGTCATTTGTGGATATGGAAGTAGCTGAGGATTTTGGAGCATATCATTGAGCACATAGAGCAAGAGGCACATTAAGCAACACATCATCCCTCCTTAATAGTATTTTCTTTTCCTAAAGACTCAATGTGATCTTGGATCACTAAAATATAAAATGAGGAGTCTTGAACTTTTGAGCTTGAGCCAATTCTTTGTCCTTAGCATTTTGAGGGTTCCACTTTCACATCCATGCCATGCCAATCATTGAGCTTTCCTGAAATAATCATCTTGGAATAGCATTAGCTCAATGAGCTATATGTTGTTATGAATTACCAAAACCACCTAGGGATAGTTGCACTTTCACATTGGGATCACGAAGGTAGATGTGGGCGAAGACCCGCGTCAGCGCCGCAGAAGACAGGACGCGCGCCTCGGCCTCGGCCGTGGGCCGATGCCAAGGGCGACATCCCCAAGGGCCTTAACCAGGAAGGGAAGCAGCTTGGCGGGGCCGTCACCATCACCGGCTAGCGGGCTGTCCAGGCCGCTCTCGTAAAGCGTCTTCAGCGAAGCGCGGGCGTCTTTCTCCATGTCCGCGAAGGCCACGCGATCCTTGGCAAGAACCTTGGCCTTGCTGTCCAGCTCGACCCTCGTCGCCTCCAGCTCCTCCCCCAGCGCACTTAGGCGGTTGCGACACTTCTTGAGCTTGGCCTCCCGGCCCTCGATGGCCGCCTCGCAAGCCTTCATGCTTTCTCCTTGTTCCTGGCGAAGACGAACCTCCTTCACGAGCTGGCCCCGCAGGCCTTGCAGCTCGTCCTCCAGCGCCTTGCAACGACCGCGGACTTCAACCACCTCTCCCAGGGCCGTGTCTCGGGCAGCCTTCGCCTCAAGGATGGCCTCCTTCTCTCCGTCACAGGCCGTTGAGGCCTGAACCAACACCGCCCGAATCGAAGCATCAGAACGAATCCACCCAGAAGCCAGTTCCAGGCACCCGGCCACCAGGCGAGGGTCGGCGCCGAGAAGATCCTGCCGCAGCCGGTCCAGTTCAGCAACGGCACGCTCCAAGATGGAAGAAGGAGGCGGAGAAACATCGGTGCGCTCCAAGACAACAGGAGGAGCCGGGGAAGCAACAGTCGGTGGAACGGGAGGAGAAAGTAGCGGCGACGAGGCCGAAGTGTCCCGAGGCGGAGTCCGCTGCGCCTCCAAAGCCGTAGCAGCGGCGCCAGACGAGGGTGCCTCGGGAGTCATTTGAGCCATGGGGGCTGGGCTCGCCCCAGCCAGCTCAGCCAAGCCTTGCAAGGGTGAGCAGGCAGGAGAGGCCCGCACGTCACAATCTCCCTCCCCTGCAGGCGAAGGCGTCGCCGCAGATGGGGCCTCGGGGGCTCCCTTCGGCTTCTTCGCCGCCGGCGCCAGCCTATTCAAGAGAAGCAATCATCAAGCCTCGTCGGCGGAACGAGAAACAAAAGATCAAGGATCAAGCACTTACGGGTCATCGCCGGTGGGCTCGGGCAGCCTCCGGCCCAACTTGAAGCCTGACAGCCGGCTGGAAGGGTCGACCTCAGAAGCAAAAGGCGCGTCCACGGTTCGCCCCGGAGTCAGGACGGACCCGCGGGGGATCGACCCGGTCCTGCCCCTCTCCGGGATCGTGGGCAAGCTCCCGCTACCCAATACGTCATCGTCATCATCATCATCATCGCTCGGCGGAAGGCGAAGAGTGCGGGACCCGCGCCGGGAGAGGGGAGCCCTCGACTCTCCATTAGTCGCCCGAGAGTCGGGCCCCTCTCCCCGCTCCTCTTCCTCCTCCTCATTGCTGGAGTCGCCGGAGGGCACATCCACCGGTCCTTCGGAAGCCGCCACGGGCACGAGCCTGTCCCCGTTAAAAACAGGCATGGACTTCACCACCTGCTCCCAGTCGTCGCGAAGGAACAAGGGCTTGGGAGCGCCCTTCAACCTTGCCACCTCGCCCCCGACCAGAGATTGGAGAACCGCGATCACATCCTCTTCGTCCACAGCCTCGGGGCTCGGATGAGGCCTCCACATTGGAGGAGAGTACCGCCGGAGTGGAGCCAGCTGGTGCTCCAGGAACTCCTTCAGCAGCGACGCACCGGTCAACTTCGCCGCCGCCATGTTGGCCGGCCTCAGGTCCGCGTCCATCTTCTCCAACACCAGTTTCACACGGGGGTCCGTGAGCTCCACTCGGCACCAGTTGCTGGAGCTCACGGGTTGCTCCGCGGGCAAGATCAGCCGAGGGTGGATGCGCCCGGCATCTACCAAGACCCACTTGCTCCTGAAGCCCTCAATCCTCTTCCAGGGATTCGAGATGGCAATGGTGCCACTATACGCGACGAAGCCCGCGCACGCAGAAGGAGAGCTGCCGGTGATCCGGAGGGAGAAGTAGTGGCGCGGCAAGGCCACCGAAGGTTGCACCCCTACGTGGGCCTCGCAGTAGTAAGCGAAGATCGCCAGAAGAAGGACAGAGTTGGGGTGGAGATGCAGAGCCTGCAAGTTGTAATGGCGAAGGACAGAGAAGAACTCGGAGAAGGGAGGCACCAGGCCCATAGCAATGGAGCTTACAAAGAGAGGATAAAAGGTGCTCCCTCGGCCCTCAGGGGTGGCAGAGCTGGCCTTGAACACCTTCGTCCCTTTGATGCCCTGTGCCGCCGCCATCCGGCTCAGCCGGGCAAGGCCTGCCTTGGACACATTCGGCAAGTCCAGAGCAAGAGAATACCAAGCTTCGGCCAGAGGCTGGCGAGGCACCATGGCTTCCTAGGTCGCGCAGCTGGAGTAGATCTGGAAGTTTGGAGGAAGAAAGGGAAGGCGCAAGAAAGGGGATCTGAGCAGCGACCGGAGAAAGCAAAAGGCGAAGTCTGGGCAGATGCCGCTCCTTTACCAACCTGCGCGGTTGCTGAAGCACTTGCGTCCAATCAACCGCCACGCGGCGCCCAAGGCCGTAGGCTGTTAGGGCCCGCGGCGCTTCGCCCTTGGCCCTTTCGCCTCTTGGCACGGCCAAGTCCATGCGCGCCTTGAGCCCGGGGGCTACTGTCGGCGTTCTGGGAACGGGGGTCCCCAAACTTGCCTACCTGCGGCCTGCGGCATGGCTCAAAGGAGGCCCAGCATGGCCCATCTTCATCAACACAAGACTCAAGACCCTCGCGAGGGGCCAAGCCTCGTGGGGCGGACGACACGGCGCATCCTCAGGTGCAACCTCCTCAGGCTGGCTCGCGAGGAGGCGGAGAAATCAAGGTGGGGTACTTCGCGAGGTGCCCATGACGCAAGCCATGACGACTCAGGGCGCCAGTCGGGCGCCAGCGCGCGCAGCGTCCTTCTTTCCTCTTTGGTGCAAAGGGGGCAAGCGCAGCCGCTGAGTACCGACGCATCAGGCAAAGGTTGCCATTTCGGTGCAACGAGACCAAGACCAGGAGGACTACGAGACGGAGGTCACCATGGAGCCTAGCGCGACGTCACCATAGAGTCTTTGGTAGGCGAAGACCAACTTTAGTCAAGATAAGTGTACTAGATGTTCCCCTTTGAATTGGCCAATTGTTGGCGCCCTTCCCGCTCAATATTTGGGAAGAGGCCCAGGGCCTTTGCCTATAAATAGGACCAGCCACCCACGTAGCAAAGGGTTCGGTTCGATCTCAACCGGACGGTCGACAAGTGAGAGAAAAGCAGAGAGAGTGAGTGAGAGAGAGAAAGAAGGGTGACTGAACTCCTCCTAGCAGTTCATCGCCCCGGCCAAGAACAGACCCTCGCGAGGCTGTTCTTCCTTGTATTGTTCATCATCACCAGCCCCAGGAGGCAATCCACCAACCACACACTGGAGTAGGGTATTACACCACAACGGTGGCCTGTACCAGTATAAACCTTGTGTCTCTTGTGCAGTTCTTTTAGTTGTTTAGATCTTTGTGAGACGGGGAGGTAGAAGGCATGATCTCCGCGCGCACCCCAGTGTTCGAACCTTAAGGGTCTGCCGGAACCCGTGATCCGACAGCCCCCAACGCTTGAGAAGGGCCGGCTGGGCTGCAGCCGTTCCAGGGGTATGCAGAGGAGGTTGAAGGCCTCGACCGAGAGCACGTTGAGGCCCACACCGCCATCGATCAGAGTTCTGGTGACGGCCACCTGGCAGATGGTGGGGGTGCACAGCATGGGGAGCGCACCCGAGCAGGCCGAGTTGGAAGGGTGGTCCTTCGAGCTGAAGGTCAGGCCGGTCTCGGGCGCCGCCCGGTCCGGGAGAGCCCCCTGCCATGTGGAAGTGGCGCTGACCCGGAGGATGAACGGCTTGATGTGGTGACTTGTAGGCGGCACCTGCGAGCCGCCCAGGAGGGCCGCGATGACTGGGGGTGTTGGTGTAGCACGATGGGCGGGGAAGAGGCTGCGGGGCTCTTCCCGGGAGGCCACGAAGGCTGCCGGCAGGTGGAGCAGCCATGTGCACGAAGCGCCGGTGAGGGCCATGGGGAGCCAGTTGGCCACGGCCCTATCGTCACCTCCGGCTTTGAGGAGGGCCTCCTCGCTCGCCAGCAAGAAGGCCAGCGGATCTGTCGCGCCGCCGTAGCGCGGCGGCATCGTCGGCTTGAACTTGTCTGGCCACCGTACCCGTTGCAGGGCTGGGGCCAGGGCTCGGAGCCCCCTGGCCCCCGTGCCGGCGCCGGCGGCCGGAACGAGAGATGAGCTACTCATTGCGAGGCAGGCCGTGGCGGTGGCGGAAGAGAAAACTCTGGCGCACCCCTACCTGGCGCGCCAAATGTCGGATTTCGGGTTCCGGGGGACCCTTGAGGTTCGAACACTAGGGTGCGCGCGGAGATTTCGCCTCCTACCTACCTGCACCCCTCCGCCTCGCTAAGATCTAAGCTATGGAAAGAACAACACAAGAGACACAGGGTTTATACTGGTTCGGGCCACCGTTGTGGTGTAATACCCTACTCCAGTGTGTGGTGTGGTGGATTGCCTCTTGGGGTGATGATGATGAACAATACAAGGAAGAACATCCTCGCGAGGGTCTGTTCTTGGCCGGGGCGATGAACTACTGGGAGGAGTTCAGTCACCCTTCTCTCTCTCTCTCTTCTCGATTGTCCCTTCTCTAAACCCTAACCTCTCAGGCTCTCGGTCCTTCGATCCTTTCGGGTGGCTGGTCCTATTTATAGAGGCCCTGGTCCTCTTCCCAAATATTGAGCGGGAAGGGAGCTAACAATGGCGGGCTAATTTGAAAGGGGACAGCTAGTACCAGTTATCCTGACAAAAGTAGTCTTCGCCTACACAAAGCTCTGGTGGTGACGCCGTCTTGGGCTCCACAATGACCTCCGTCTTGCAGTCCTCCTGGTCTTGGTCTTGTTGCACCGAAATGGCAACCTTTGCCTGATGCCTCGGTACTCCGCGGCTGCGCTTGCCCCCTCTGCACCAAAGAGGAAAGGAGGACACTGCACGGGCTAGCACCCGCCTGGCACCCTTGGTCGTCATGGCTTGCGTCACGGGCACCTCGTGAGGTACCCTGCCTTGATCTCTCCGCCTCCTCGTGAGCCAGCCTGATGAGGCTATGCCTGAGGAAGCTCCACGTCGTCCGCCCCGCGAGGCTTGGCCCCTCGCGAGGGTCTTGGGTCTGTGTTGGTGAAGATGGGCCGTACTGCCCCCCCCCCCCTTTGAGCCACGCCACAGGCCACAGGCAGGCAAGTCTGGGGACCCCCGTTCCCAGAACACCGACAAAATCACTTTTAAAAATTCTGGAAATAGTTATGGGCACTAAATGAATTATTCCAGAGGCCCTCAACTAATTCCAAAATTGGTGGAGCATTTAAAAATATTTATAGTATTTAAATGCCCCAATTCAAATACAATATGACTTAATTCAAAATCCAGGATGGCCTAGAAATATGTGCATCATTTTTGGCAAAGGTTCTAGACCAATTCAAAAATGACGGACATTTATGAATGGCATTTTGGGTTCATTGAAACCAATTTTAGTAAACCCTAGTTGGTTTCAGGGGGGGTGCTGGGGGTTCTGTCATCCCCACTTCATCTTTCTGTGAAAAGTAAACATGATGTAACGCTCTAATGCAAGCACTGAGTAGGGTTGTGACAACTCACCCCCACTAAACAAGAATCTTGTCCCGAGATTCAAGACGTGAGGTAGGAAGACAGAGGGGACACAAAGCTAACACAATCTTCATGATCCAGGTGGCACTTCATAAGAACGTTGATTCGATCACCATCACTATCTCGATGTCTTGCCCCGAGAACTCCAACTAACATGACAATGAGAGGAAAGAGAAAACTCTAGAAGGATCGATCTTATCAAAGATCGAACAACTTAGGATCAACTCACGAAGTGAGACATTGAAACATCTCTCGAGCTGAGACACGAAGTACACATCTAGAGGGGTGGAGTGGACCAGATGACGAGGGTTCACTAGGTAGACAACAATTCCACACCTAAGAGGGTGGTGAACGGTTGTCAACATAGCGAGGATTTGAGTTGCCATGATACCATAACGAGACACCCTAGAGAAGGATGACTCGTAGAATTATCCCTTAAGTGGCAAAAAGAATTACTTTTGATCCAGAGATCAATAAATTCTCTATACCAGCCTAGGGAAAATCTTGAGCGATCATTTGAAGGAGTTCGAAAGAATGACATACCCTGACTAGAATGGATGATGTGGACTACCTTGTTGAAGACAACGCAATGGATGATTTTTGCTTATCATCGGAAATGGATGGGACCCATGGTAGGACCACTTCTAAATATGATCCTGAACAACAATTGCTGATAAGGGCAGCCCATGGGAAATTGGCACAAGGCGGTGCAAGCTGGGAACAAAATGCAAATGTCGGGAATGTTCCAACCATCATATCTGCTTGAGATTCAGATCTGGTTGGTGTCAGAATATTCCAGACTCATCATGTTTGGAAGGAAAGTTCGCAATACAATTCTACGAGATGACGTTGCAAGATTCTCGGGAAACAGACTATGGTAGTAAGCTCCAAAACATGAGCTGGTTCTGCTACACACATGTGAACACGCTGTCCCAGACAAGCATGACCACGTAGTAGTCTTATAATAAAACACCACCGAGTTTAGGTGGGGAACCATCGTCGAGGATATCAAAGTCCTTGCATAAGGCATGCTCTTAAGAAGGAACTTCTTCTCCTTGAACAAGTCATTTAGTGGCTTGGTGTGCTAGGAAACACATATAGAATGGAGGCGGCCAACCTATCAAACCATAGAGTATTCCGCACATGCGTGACTAACTTGGGATGATTCTAGAGGAAGCAAAAACAATCTTTCTCGTATTCACGGCGGCAACTTGCATAGAATGCGCATGAATTCGAGGAAGTCACTTCTTCCATCCAAGCATAAGCTTCATGAACGGAACACGAAGCATTGCTTACAAAGTTTCCAACACTAATTTACGTGTTCAACATGAATCATGGACAAGATGAAATTGTTGTCAATGGGCTCAACAACAAACCATCCAGGCTTCCATATAGATGGAATTCCATAATTAAGTGAACACGGTGATAGCATTGGTCAGACCAAAGGATGTAATGGTGTATGCCCGAGAGATCAACCACGAGTAAGACAACATTAGGAACATCGTTGGTTCTGATTTGATTTGAGGATATCCCACACTCAAATCAAAGTTTGGATAAGATAATAGATCCAATAACTTATCACGATGACCAATCGATGAAGATTTTATCTTTCTTCAACACACACACACACACATAAAACTTATCCCTTAACACGAACTAAGTCAGACAAGCTTTTATCTTCCAACTCTCCAAGTTTTTGTTTAGCTTAACCAACTAGCTCAGGGGTATCCAACATAGATTCTTGGAGAAGGAGTGGTTTACAAGAAACCAACTAGATCACGAACTCAACATAGCGGTCAGGTGACAACCTGGTAACACTTCCGAGAAGATATTTGGAAAATCATGAACCACCGAAATGTTATTAAGCTCGGGAGCAATCTTGCTTTCGAGGCAAGATGATATGATCAAAAGAGCGAGGGATTGACACAATCCTAACTCATTGATCGAAAAGTGCACTGGGAATAAGGCTAGGTAGGATGATCAATCTTAGGATGATGATTCAGTAACCAACACGCTAAGAATGAAATTATTGTCCATTAACTACCAAGCAACAGAGTTGGTAGGAGTATAGATTTCACGCATCACGATTCACTTGTCGGATAATATGGGGACCAAGGAATGAATAATGATGGCAAGAAGTATCACTGTATCAAGATTTCATAGGATGGTGTGCAATTTCCATGACATTCTTGATATAAATATGGTAATACTCCAAGGTAGAACAGAATCAAAAGCTGGATTGGCATTTGATTTGCGGATTACAACTTCTTTGACCCAATCCTGGATATGGATGAGGTACTAGAGTCTGTTTCTCCTAGTCATTCTGGAATAGAATGGCGTGACGAACCACAAGAGTAATAGGCATCGATAACACGAGTGCACGACTACTCCTGACTACAAATTGATAGACGAAGGTCAAAAAACAACTATTGAGGGACAACTCAAAGAACATATGATTTTCTGAGTTGTGGATGCATGGATTAGTATGTCGAGCAAGCTCAACATTTCTTTCGTATAACCCATGCAGAAAGGTAGAACTGGCAGATTCACAATGTAGAACGAAGAACTCATCAAGAGCACTCTGATTGTGATCTTTTGATCCAACAACTTATGCCATAAGTGGTTCATAGTATTTGGAAGAAGGAAATACCACGGACCTCGAGGACTAATGCAAAGGTTGATACTAACCTAAAGGAACGAGCAAACACTATCAACATGAAGTAAGTAGGGTGAATCTCGGGTTCAAAAACCCAGGAATAGAATGCCTACTAACTAATGGCATCACGGGATGCTTCGGGATTAATGGCCAGAATCGTCACACTGGGAATACAAAGCATTGCTAGATTACTAGGTGACTCCCTAAGACACCTAGGGTCATAATAATAGCTCCAACATATATGTCGAGGCAATAGAGTACCTCAACTCATCGATTAGTGTGGTTGAACTGGCCCAAATGGACATCGGGAACAGAAAGAAGGGATTTGCAAATGCATTAGACTATTTAGAAACCTGGGATGACTCGGACAACATAATAGTTGTAAATGCTCAAAAATATTTGAGACATCCAGCAAAATGGTGGCATAACCACTCAACAACATCATATCAGGGTTCTGAGGCCATTTAACAACACACTGGAGTAGTAGAAACTGAACTGAGGCTTGAGACCAACAATCCTACGAATCTACAGATTAGTAACATGTGATCCCGATAGAAAGATGAGAAGCCTAGTTCTTAATCCCCGTAGAAGAGAAGAGGGTGACTCAGATCAGAAGGCATAAGGTATAAGGAGTAAAAAGAGCCTTATGTTCCCTTCCACAATCAATTCCCTTACATAACTAAAGCATTTCTAGACACAACTTTGGCCAGTTTGGCTTGGTAATCCTATAGGCAGTCAGGCTCTGATACCAACGCTGTCAGGACCCCGATTCCAAGTCACATCGATCTAGCCGGTAACACCTCATATCGCTTTGCGGCCTCACGCACGGTATTCCCACGGGTGTCGCCTTACCATGGCCCGGCACTGTTTGCGCCTTTTGGCTCACGTATATGATAGTGTCACTAGCATCCATATGACAGAGAACCCGGGCCGACATGACTAGTTGTGAACCCAAAGTGGCACTAACTTATGGGGGCAGGCATACATGAATCAACATCGAGCATGTCGGTCAGCAGCGTGCGAATCTGGGCTGTAGCACTGGGCTAATAGGACTCCGGTGAACCGGGCTATAGCACACTAGGCAGGACTCCGGATGTCACCGCGTGACATTTCCCCAAAGGGACAGACATAGGAACGAGGTGAATCACATGCCGGCTAGTCAAGTGTTCTGGAGCAGTAGTGCTGGGCTAGCAGGACTCCGGTGAACCGGGCTGTAGCGGACTACTATGGCTCATGGAAGCACAAGACTACATTTCCCCATAAGAGAGGCTACCAAGGATAAACAACTAGGTTGTTGGATCCCACACATACCAAACATTTCAATAACATACACACAATTTGCTCGATATGTGCAAATACAACATGGCATCACAACAAAACTCTATGACTCAGAGTATTTATTCATTAGGCTCCGAGGAGCGAGATATTACAAACATGGGTCTCATGACCCAACAATCATAGCATACAAATCAAAGCACATGCGGAAGCTTAACATGTCTGAGTACAGACATCTACAAATGGAAAAGGCTGAGAAGTCTGACTATCTACAAGACCCTGCCGAGGGCACAAGATCGTAGCCGAGGTATCAAGCTAAACGTCGAAGTCCACATGGAACTACTAGCGAGACCGACGTCTCTCTGCAAAACATAAAATAGGCAAACATGAGTACAAATGTACCCAGCAAGACATACATCAGAACTAACTACATATGCATCGGTATCAACAAAGGGGGTGGTGGAGTTTAACTGCAGCAAGCCAGCTTTGACTCGATGGCTATCTTAAACTACGTCTGCAAGTAACTCTTTTGAGGTGGCGCACACGAGTCCACATATTCACCATATCAATACACCACTATGGATCCGCTCCCGTCTCCCTACGAGAACGCCATCCATAGCACTCATGCTTATCTTGCGCATTTTAGAGTATCCACTTTCACTTGTCTATGAACTGCATAGGCAACCAAGTAGTCCTTTACCACGGACACGACTATTCGAATAGATGATGTTAACCCTGCAGGGGTGTACTTCTTCATACACGCTTTCACCACTTACCGTCATTTACACGACATGTACTCGGCAACCTTCAAGCGGAAGCCCAACAAGGGTGTCGGCCACAGCCTACCTAAACACTCAAGTCTCTAGTCCAGGTTTATCACCTATCCAGGTTCCATCCACAGGGAGTCCAGCCGAGGTTTCCACATACGGCCCCGAACGATGTGTACAGGGTTCCCGAGACACCAAATGGGCGACTCGGTACACCATGCCACTGTGTATCTACCGCATCATAGCCCACCCCTAGGGTCAGCTCTACGCACGGCCGCCAACACATATCCTATAAACACCATAAACTAATTGCAACTCCTGGACAAAGGACTAGGGTGGTTAAGAAGCCGAGAGGGTCCATTGGTTTCGGGCCCAATGCATGGTAGTAGCTGGTTCTTGAATCACAGATACATATCTCGATGCTTACGGACGGTTCCAATGAAACAACCCACCATGTACTCCTACATGGCCTCTCATCAATACCTTTACCAAATCGTGTTCAACACACTTAGCTCACACACAGTAGGACATGTTCACAAATTTCCAATTCATCCCTGATGAATCAGACCTAACACAACTATAAGCAATAGCAGTCATGACAAACAAGCATGAATGAGTAGGCACATCAGGGCTCAAAACAACTCCTACTCATGCTAGTGGGTTTCATCTATTTACTGTGGCAATGACAGGTCATGCAGAGGAAAGGGGTTCAACTACCGCAGCATGTAACAGTTGAATCATTGTTGTCATAATGCAGTAAAAGAGAGCAGTAGCGAGAGAGTGGGATTGTATCGGAATGAACAAGGGGGTTTCGCTTGCCTGGCACTTCTGAAGTTAATATAGCTCTTCATCGGTGTCATCGAACTCATCGTTGGAACATCGTCTACTGAGAGCGGACAATTACTGGCAAACAAGGAAGAACACAATCAATGCAATGCAACAATATGATGCATGATCATGACAAGGCAATATGTTGTGGTTTGAGCTAATGCGACTAGAAACCAGATTAAATGAAGTTGGTTTGAACCAAGGGTTCAAATTCAAACTCCATATGTGCTTATTTAAATGCCAATTATGCAAATTGCCATATACAGGAACCTTAGGTTGTTCAAACATGCATGCAAATGGTACAAATGGATAGATTGGATTTTTCTGATCATTTTTCATATATAACTTATTTCATTCTGAGTTACAGATTAATTTCTATGATTTTTTGAAGTTTTAGCTATTTTATGGAATTTCCTGAATTATTTTTAATCCCGAAAAGGATTAACTACGTCAGCATGATGTCTGTGTGACATCAGCAGGTCAACTGAGCTGTTCTGGGTCAAAACTGACCAGTGGCTCCCACTGGTCATTGACACGGTGCTGGCCAGGGTCACTGACAGGTGGGCCCGGTCAATGTTAACTAGGCCAAAGTCAAAGCTGACAAGTGGGGTCTGCAGGTTTAGCACTAATCTAAACAGAAAATTAGACTAATCTAAGCAGGCTTGGGGGGCCCACATGGCAGTGGCTCTAGGCGGTTAATTAGTGGGCATTAGTAACTAATCCACCCCACCACGTCATCATTGCCGGAGATCAACCGGCGACGGACACAGCCGACGGCAGAGGATCGCCATGCTCTCACTACAGGGCACCATTCCAAGCGTGGTTGTGGCTACGAGTTCCTGGGGTTCTCGCGCATCCGATGAGACAAGTGGCATCGCCGGAGATGGCCTGAATCGACGGCGGTGTCCGTTTGCGTGGCGGCCGGAGTTCGGCAAAGACGGGTTCGGCGTTGCAGCACGCAAACGAACCAACTAACGCGCTAGCTAAGCTCTACATGCAGCCACGAGCTCGTTGGAGTCGCCGGGGTGACCAAATGGTCATCGGAGCTGCGTTGACGGCGAGCTCGGGCGGCGGCGTGCTACGGTCAGCAAGCTGTGACGACTACGGTGAGAAAAGGGCAGCGGAGTTAGGGATTTAGATGCAGGAGCTCATAGAGGGGTCGATGGTGGTCTTGGAGAGCTCGGGGAGGGGCTGATGAGGTCGTGCGGCCGCCGGCGATCTTGGGAAGAGGCGGCGAAGATGGTGGGGCAGAGGGTGATGCAGGGCATCCGGCGTCGTGTGAGATGACGGAGAGGCACGAGCGATGGAGGCGGAGCCCTTGGGCAGGTCGGAGAGGCGAGGGGAGCACGGTGTCTGCGGGTTTTCTCGGCGGCGAGCGCTTGGCGGTTGCGGCCATGGCAAGGAGAGGGCGAGAGAGGGGACGAACAGAGGGGGGAGCGAACGTGAAGGCTCTGGGGGTCCGCGTGGCGCACCTAGCGACTTCCAGAAGCAAGCGGCAAGCAGGAGGTGGCCGGGGCCGCGTGCACGCATGCGAGGCACACACCCTCCTGCCTACTGGCAGGAGGTGGAAGACAACGGGGAGGAGGAGGTGGGCTGGGCCGGCCACTTGGGCCGCCAGGTGGCTGCACAGGTAAGTTACGTAGGTTCTCTCTCTCTCTCTCTCTTATTTCTATTTTTGTTCTGTTTTTTTATTTATGCAAATTTGTTTAAATTTGGTTTTCAAACCAAATCACTTTTAAAATTTCTGGAAATAGTTATGGGCACTAAATGAATTATTCCAGAGGCGCTCAACTAATTCCAAAATTGTTGGAGCATTTAAAAATATTTATAGTATTTAAATGCCCCAATTCAAATACAATATGAGTTAATTCAAAAATCCAGAATGGCCTAGAAATAAGTGCATCATTTTTGGTAGAGGTTCTAGACCAATTCAAAAATGATGGACATTTATGAAGGGCATTTTGGGTTCATTGAAACCAATTTTAGTAAACCCTAGTTGGTTTCAGGGGGGTGCTGGGGGTTCTGTCATCCCCATTTCATCTTTCTGTGAAAAGTAAACATGATGCAATGCTCTAATGCAAGCACTGACTAGGGTTGTGACAGGGTGGTGGCGCTTCGTGAGCTGCGCGTCTCAGTGCAAGGGCGCCGTCTTGATGCGGAGGTGGCGGAGGTGCTCCGTGAGCTACATCACTCGTGGAGGTGGGCGAGGCAGCGAGAAGGATGATGCAGGGGAGCCTCTAGCGGCGCTGACGAGCTCAGCGATGCGGTCCAACTAGTCCTCGTAGAGGTTGTCGACCGGGCGGTAACGCAGGAGCTCGCGTGCCATGAGCAGCGCAGCCTACGCGTCCGTGGGTGCGCGGCGAGTGTGAAACGGTGAGTCGGCCGGAGTCAGCGATGGGGTGGCGGTGCGGCCGTCTCGCCGCACAGAGGGGTGCAGTGACGACGCCTGCTGCTCGTTTGCTGCCAGGCTGGTAGCGGCGTTGGCAACAGGATATGGAGAACAGCGGGGAGGCCCGCCGATAGGGGCTGTCTGAGCAACACGGGCAGCGAGGGCGGCCCGACGCTCGGCGCGGGCTTGGCGCGCTTCCGACATGGATGCGGTGGAGCGGTGGAACGTGGATCAATGGAAGGGAAACTTCAGCGCACCCCTACCTGGCACGCCAAATGTTGGATTTCGGGTTTCGGCAAAACCCTTGAGGTTCAAACATTGGGGTCCGCACGAAGATCTCTCCTCCCCCAAGCTCTCACCCTCACCGCGATCTCAAGCCTCAGCGCGTTGAACTCGCAGAACAAAGGGACACAATATTTATACTGGTTCAGGCCACCGATGTGGTGTAATACCCTACTCCAGTGTGGTGTGGTGGATTGCCTCTTGGGCTGAGGATGAACAGTTATAAGAGAAGAACAACCTCCTGAGGAGAGGTGCTCTTGTGCTTGGTGAGTTTGTGTGGTTGCTTTGGTGGGATGGATTCGGTCCAAGATGAGGTCTCTTCGTCCCTTGTTGAGCCGATCCCTGGCTAGTTGGTGGCTAGCCCTATTTATAGAAGCCCGGGTCCTCTCCCCAAATATTAGGCGGGAAGGGATCCCACAACGGCCAATTTGAAGGGGGACAACTAGTACAAACTATCCTGACAAAAGATGGTATTCGCCTGCCAAAGGCTCTGGTACAACGGCCACTTGGAACGACAGGTAGATACCGCTTATAGGAAGGTATGGTGGACTCATATGGAATAACTTTGGGGTTTATGGAAGTGGATGCACAAGCAGTATTCCCGCTTAGTACAAGTGAAGGCTAGAAAGAGACTAGGAAGCGACCAACTAGAGAGTGACAACAGTCATGAACATGCATTAAGATTAATCAACAATGAGTGCAAGCATGAGTAGGATATAAATCACCATGAGCATAAATATCGTGGAGGCTATGTTGATTATGTTTCAACTACATGCATGAACATGTGCCAAGTCAAGCCACTCGAATCGTTCAAAGGAGGATACCACCCTATCATACCACATCACAACCATTTTAATAGCATGTTGGCACGCAAGGTAAACTATTATAAACTCCTAGCTAATTAAGCATGGCATGGGTAACTATAATCTCTAATTGTAATTGCAAACATGTTTCATTCATAATAGGCTGAATCAGGAACGATGAACTAATCATATTTACAAAAACAAGGTAGGTCGAGTTCATACCAGCTTCTCTCATCTCAATCAGTCCATCATATATCGCCATTATTGCCCTTCACTTGCATGACCGAACGGTGTGGATAATAATAATAGTGCACGTGCATTGGACTAAGCTGGAATTCCCCCAAGCTTAGGCTTTTGGCCTAAGTTGGTCTATGCCCACGGATCGAAGCTACTCCCTCCGGTGTACCGAGGAGGGTCCTCAGGGTGCCACTGGTTGGCGATCTTCTCCGGATCCCACTGATAAATAGACTGACGATAAGGATCAAGTGGTGGCTTAGGCTCAGGCTCTGGGACTTGTGTCAGCCTCTAGTACGCATAAATGGCCTCGGGTAAGATGAGGTACGTGCCTGAAAGTATGTTAAACAGAGAGGGTGCAGGCAAGGTAATAATCTCACAGTGAGTTTTATCAAAAATCAAATTATACTTAATCATCTTCTTCTTATCTTTAACAATAAAATCATGTGCTGCCATACTCTTATAATCTAGAAAAATAGGAGGCAACAACTTTTCCTCTTTCTCATAATGCCTAATAGGTATCCCAAAATGTTCAGCAAGGCGTGAAGCAAAGATGCCTCCCAAAATGGGGCCCTTTGTACGGTTCAGATTTAATCGTTTAGCAACAATAGCGCCTAAGCTGAAAGTGGTATCACGAAACAAAGCATGGCGCAAAATGACAATATCAGGACCACTAAGAATTCGAGTGTTCCCACGACCAGTTAAGCATCTACTAGCAAATATCGCAAAGTAACATAGAATAGGAAAATGTATACTGGTAATTCTTGCATCGGAAACTTTCCTAGTTTCTCCTACAACAATTCTATCAATAAACCCATCCACATCACTACGGTGTGGTTCCTCGATGCTGCCTTCAAAGGGTTACTTGCAAACTCGACAAAAATCATGGAGTGACATCTCCTTAACCTCATCATATAAGTGAAACTCCACTAAAGGTGGCGATTTCTTAGCATGGAAAAAAATTGCACGAAAATATTAGTGAGTAGGAGATACTGTTCACGCTGGTCGTGGAGAAAGTCGGTGAGGCCTGCATTCTCAGCCAAGTAATAGAAATCATCATAAATTCCGGCGGTTCTTAAGAACTCATCACAAGGCCATTCACACGCCGAACCTCCGCGGTGCGAGGAAGGTTGTATTTGGGCTTTTTATTCTCCTCATTCTGCTTATCCTTCGAACTACGGCTCGAAGAGCCCCTCAACAATCTCTTCATCATTTTCTTTCTCTGAAAATTTCTGAAATTTTTAGTGACTCAAAATAAAAGTGAACCAAACTCAACAAGATTGATAACAACTACTCCTATAAGTGCCTAGAGGCTATATCATGCATTAAAACTACTTTTGACCATGTAAATTTGACATGCAAGCTCAAGAACAGGGTCACCTTAGCAGCAAAAATTTGCAATAAATAAAGCACTAGAACAAAAACTAATTGGACCATTGGAGGAGTCACATATCAAAGAACAATCCCCCAAAGCAGTTTTGTGAATGGAGCTTTCGGCAAGGAGATCAAAAATGGCAGCAAGATGAGCTAGAACTCGGGTTTGAGCTATGGGAGGATTTTTTCTGGAGGAAGATGAAGTGAGTGGGTGCTGGAATAAGTGGAGGGGTCCACGAGGCAGGGGGCGCCCCCCCCCCCCCCGGGGGGGGGGGGGGGGCTGCACCCTCATGGCCAAGTGGTGGGGCCCCATGGTGTGTTCTCAGTGCCAGTAATTCTTAAATATTCTACAAAAAATCATATATCATTTCAGGACATTTGGAGAACTTTTATTTTCGAGATATTTTTATTGCAAGGATAATGCGGAAAACAGACAGAAAATACTAGTTTTGCTTTATTTAATCTAAATAATGGAAAGTAAAAGGAGGGTATAGAGAGTTGTGCTTTCTAACTTCATCCATCTCATGCTCATCAAAAGGAATCCACTAACAAGGTTGATCAAGTCTTGTTAACAAACTCTTTTTGAATAACATGAAACTGGAGAATTTTTGAATAACACTAAGTTACCTCAACGGGGACAAGCATATCCCCAACAATAAGAATATCATATTTCTTCTTGACAATAGGAAGAGGGAATTCAAAACCACCAATAGTGATCCTTGGATTTTTTTTCCAATAGAATTGATACTATGGACTTGAGGTTGTTTCCTCGGAAAGTGTACCGTATGCTCATTATCATTAATATGAAAAGTGACATTGCCTTTTTGCAATCAATAACATCCCCCGCAGTATTCAAAAAGGGTCTACCAAGGATAATTGACATACTATTGTCCTCGGGAATATCAAGAATAACAAAGTCCGTTAAAATAGTAACGTTTGCAACCATAACAGGCGCATCCTCACAAATACCGACAGGTATAGCAGTTGATTTATCGGCCATTTGCAAAGATATTTCAGTAGGTGTCAACTTATTCAAATCAAGTCTACGATATATATATAGAGAGGCATAACACTAACACCGACTCGAAGATCACATAAAGTAGTTTTAACATAGTTTCTTTTAATGGAGCATGGTATAGTTGGTACTCCGGGATCTCCTAGTTTCTTAGGTATTGATACGTATCCAACGTATCTATAATTTTTGATTGATCCATGCTATATTATCTACTGTTTTGGACATTATTGGGCTTTATTATCCACTTTTATATTATTTTTGGGACTAACCTATTAACCAGAGGCCCAACCCAAAATTGTTGTTTTTTGCCTGTTTTAGGGTTTCGAAGAAAACGAATATCAAACGGAGTCCAAATGGAATGAAACATTCGGGAACGTGATTTTCTCACCGAATACAACTCAGGAGACTTGGACCCTACGTCAAGCCAGCTAACAGGAGCCCACGAGGTAGGGGGGCACGCCAACCCCCCCAGGCGCGCCCTCCACCCTCGTGGGGCCCCTGTTGCTCCACCGAGATACTTCTTCCTCCTATATATATACCCACGTACCCCCAAACGATCAGAAAAGGAGCCAAAACCCTAATTCCACCGCCGTAACTTTCTGTATCCACGAGATCCCATCTTGGGGCCTATTCCGGAGCTCCGCCGGAGGGGGCATCGATCACGGAGGGCTTCTACGTCAACACCATAGCCTCTCCGATGAAGTGTGAGTAGTTTACTTCAGACCTACGGGTCCATACTTAGTAGCTCGATGGCTTCTTCTCTCTTTTTGGATCTCAATACAATGTTGTCCCCCTCTCTTGTGGAGATCTATTCGATGTAATCTTCTTTTTGCGGTGTGTTTGTTGAAACCGATGAATTGTGGGTTTATGATCAAGTCTATCTATGAATAATATTTGAATCTTCTCTGAATTATTTTATGTATGATTGGTTATCTTTGCAAGTCTCTTTGAATTATCAGTTTGGTTTGGCCTACTAGATTGATCTTTCTTGCAATGGGAGAAGTGCTTAGCTTTGGGTTCAATCTTGCGGTGTCCTTTCCTGGTGACAGTAAGGGCAGCAAGGCACGTATTGTATTGCTGCCATCGAGGATAACAAGATGGGGTTTTCTTCATATTGCATGAGTCCATCCCTCTACATCATGTCATCTTGCTTAAGGCGTTACTCTGTTTTTAACTTAATACTCTAGATGCATGTTGGATAGCGGTCGATGAGTGGAGTAATAGTAGTGGATGCAGGCAGGAGTCGGTCTACTTGTCTCGAACGTGATTCCTATATACATGATCATACCTAGATATTCTCATAACTATGCTCAATTATGTCAATTGCTCAACAGTAATTTGTTCACCCACCATAGAATACTTATGCTCTCGAGAGAAGCCACTAGTGAAACCTATGGCCCCCGGGTCTATCTTTATCATATTAATCTCCTACTACTTAGTTATTTACTTTGCTATTTACTTTTCTTTTATTTTACTTTGCATCTTTATCATAAAAATACCAAAAAATATTATCTTATCATATCTATCAGATGTCACTCTCGTAAGTGGCCCTATAGGGATTGACAACCCCTATTCGCGTTGGTTGCGAGGATTTATTTGTTTTGTGCAGGTACGAGGGACTTGCGCGTAGCCTCCTACTGGATTGATACCTTGGTTCTCAAAAACTGAGGGAAATACTTACGCTACTTTGCTGCATCATCCCTTCCTCTTCGGGGAAAACCAACGAAGTGCTAAAAGAGGTAGCAAGAAGGATTTATGGCGCCGTTGTCGGGGAGGTCTACGCAAAAGTCAACATACCAAGTACCCATCACATACCCTTATCTCCCGAATTACATTATTTGCCATTTGCCTCTCGTTTTCCTCTCCCCCCAATTCACACTTGCCATTTTATTCGCCCTCTCTCTCTCTATCCTCCCTCTCTATTTGCCTCTTTTTGTCCGCTTGCTTTTTGTTTGCTTGTGTGTTAGTTTGCTTGCTTGTCACGATGGCTCAAGATAATACTAAATTGTGTGACTTCACCAATACCAACAACAATGATTTTATTAGCACTCCGATTGCTCCTCTTACCGATGCTGAATCTTGTGAAATTAATATTGCTTTGTTGAATCTTTTCATGAAAGATCCGTTCTCCGGCCTTCCTAGTGAAGATGTCGCTACCCATCTTAATAGCTTCATTGATTTGTGTGACATGCAAAAGAAGAAACATGTGGATAATGATATTGTTAAATTGAAGCTATTTCCTTTTTCGCTTAGAGATCATGCTAAAGCTTGGTTTTCGTCTTTGCCTAAAAATAGTATTGATTCATGGAACAAGTGCAAAGATGCTTTTATCTCTAAGTATTTTCCTCCCACTAAGATCATCTCTCTTAGAAACGATATTATGAAATTTAAGCAACTTGATCATGAACATGTTGCACAAGCTTGGGAGAGAATGAAATTAATGATACGTAATTGCCCTACTCATGGTTTAAACTTGTGGATGATTATACAAAAATTTTATGCCGGATTGAATTTTGCTTCTAGAAATCTTTTAGATTCGGCCGCGGGAGGCACTTTTATGGAAATCACTTTAGGAGAAGCTACTAAACTCCTAGATAATATTATGGTTAATTATTCTCAATGGCATACTGAAAGATCTACTAATAAAAAGGTGCATGCGATAGAAGAAAATAATTTTTTGAGTGGAAAGATGGATGAACTTATGAAATTATTTGCTAATAAGAGTGTTTCTTCTGATCCTAATGATATGCCCTTGTCTACTTTGATTGAGAATAATAATGAATCTATTGATGTGAATTTTGTTGGTAGGAACAATTTTGGTAATAATGCGTATATAGGAAATTTCAATCCTAGGCCTTATCCTAGTAATCCCTATAATAATTATGGTAATTCCTACAACAATTCTTATGGAAATTATAATAAGATTCCCTCTGATTTTGATTCTGATATTAAAGAATTTATTACTTCGCAAAAGAGTTTTAATGCTATGATTGAAGAAAAAATGTTTAAGATTGATGATTTGGCTAGGAACGTTGATTGAATTGCTCTTGATGTTGATTCTTTGAAACTTAGATCTATTCCTCCTATGCATGATATCAATGAGTCTCCCAAAGCCATGAGAATTTCCATTGACGAGTGCAAAGAAAGAACCGCTAGGATGCGTGCTAAGAAAGATGCCTTTATAAAAGCATGTTCTTCTAGTTCCTATGAAAATAATGATGAAGATCTAAAAGTTATTGATGTGTCCCCTATTAAATCTTTGTTTTGCAATATGAATCTTGATAATGATGGGACTGAACATGATCCACCTTTACCTAGAAGGCGTTCCAAGAATTCTGAATCTTTTGACCTTGATGCTAAATTTGATAAAAGTGGGATTGAAGAAATTAAAACCCTAGATGTTGCTAAACCCACTATTATGGATTTCAAGGAATTTAACTATGAGAATTGCTCTTTGATTGATTGTATTTCCTTGTTGCAATCCGTGCTAAATTCTCCTCGTTCTTATATTCAAAATAAAGCATTTACTAAACATATCGTTGATGCCTTGATGCAATCTTATGAAGAAAAACTTGAATTAGAAGTTTCTATCCCTAGAAAACTTTATGATGAGTGGGAACCGACTATTAAAATTAAAATTAAAGATCATGATTGCTATGCTTTATGTGATTTGGGTGCTAGTGTTTCCACGATTCCAAAGACTTTGTGTGATTTGTTAGGTTTCCGTGATTTTGATGATTGCTCTCTAAACTTGCACCTTGCGGATTCCACTATTAAGAAACCTATGGGAAGAATTAATGATGTTCTTATTGTTGCAAATAGGAATTATGTTCCCATAGATTTTATTGTTCTTGACATAGAGTCAATCCTTCATGTCCTATTATTCTTGGTAGACCTTTCCTTAGAATGATTGGTGCAATTATTGATATGAAGGAAGGAAATATTAGATTCCAATTTCCGTTAAGGAAAGGCATGGAAAACTTTCCTAGAAAGAAAATTAAATTACCTTATGAATATATTATGAGAGACACTTATGGATTGCCTACCAAAGATGGCAATACCTAGATCTATTCGTGCTTGTTATGCCTAGCTAGGGGCGTTAAACGATAGCGCTTGTTGGGAGGCAACCCAATTTTATTTTTATTCCTTGCCTTTTGCCCCTGCTTAGTAATAAATAAATTATTTAGCCTATGTTTTGGTTGTGTTTTTTGTGTTTAATTAGTGTTTGTGCCAAGTAGAACCGTTGGGAAGACTTGGGGAAAGTCTTGTTGAACTTGCTGTAAAAAACAGAAACTTTAGCGCTCACTAGAACTGCTGCCATTTTTATTTGGAGAGTTATATTTAGTTAATTATTTTTGAATATGATTAATAGATAAATTCCTCACGTCCAGAAATTTATTTTAGAATTTTTGGGGTTCCAGATCTTGCTCTAGCTACAGATTACTACAGACTGTTCTGTTTTTGACAGATTCTGTTTTGCGTGTGTTGTTTGCTTATTTTGATGAATCTATGGCTAGTAAAATAGTTTATGAACCATAGAGAAGTTGGAATACAGTAGGTATAACACCCATATAAATAAATAATGAGTTCATTATAGTACCTTGAAGTGGTCTTTTGTTTTCTTTCGCTAACGGAGCTCACGAGTTTTCTACTTTAAGTTTTGTGTTGTGAAGTTTTCAAGTTTTGGATAAAGATTTGATGGATTATGGAACAAGGAGTGGCAGGAGTATAAGCTTGGGGATGGCCATGGCACCCCCAAGGTAATCTAAGGACACCTAAAATCCAAAGCTTGGGGATGCCCCGGAAGGCACCCCCTCTTTCGTCTACTTCTATCGGTAACTTTACTTGGAGCTATATTTTTATTTACCACATGATATATGTTTTACTTGGAGCATCTTGTATGATTTGAGTCTTTGCTTGTTAGTTTACCACAATCATCCTTGCTGTACACACATTTTGAGAGAGCCATACATGATTTGGAATTTGTTAGAATACTCTATGTGCTTCGCTTATATCTTTTGAGTTATATAATTGCTCTAGTGCTTCACTTATATCTTTTAGAGCACGGTGGTGGATTTGTTTTATAGAAACTATTGATCTCTCATGCTTCACTTAGATTATTTTGAGAGTCTTAATAGCATGGTAATTTTCTTAAAATCCAAATATGCTTGGTATGCAAGATTAATAATAAAACTTTCTTATGAGTGTGTTGAATACTAAGAGAAGTTTGATGCTTGACGATTGTTTTGAGACATGGAGGTAATAATATCAAAGTCGTGCTAGTTGAGTAGTTGTGAAATTGAGAAATACTTGTGTTGAAGTTTGCAAGTCCCGTAGCATGCATGTATGGTAAATGTTATGCAACAAATTTGAAACATGAGGTGTTATTTGATTGTCTTACTTATGAGTGGAGGTCGGGGACGAGCGATGGTCTTTTCCTACCAATCTATCCCCCTAGGAGCATGCGCGTAGTACCGAGGTTTTTGATGACTTGTAGATTTTTGCAATAAGTATGTTAGTTCTTTATGACTAATGTTGAGTCCATGGATTATACGCACTCTCACCCTTCCATCCTTGCTAGCCTCTTAGGTACCGTGCATTTCCCTTTCTCACATTGAGAGTTGGCGCAAACTTCGCCGGTGCATCCAAACCCCGTGATATGATATGCTCTTTCACACATAAACCTCCTTATATGTTCCTCAAAACAGCCACCATACCTACCTATTATGGCATTTCCATAGCCATTCCGAGATATATTGCCATGCAACTTTCCATCATTCCGTTCATCATGACACATTCATCATTGTCATATTGCTTAGCATGGTCATGTAGTTGACATAGTATTTGTGGCAAAGCCACCGTTCATAATTCTTTCATACATGTCACTCATGAGTCATTGCATATCCCGGTACACCAATGGAGCCATTCATATAGAGTCATCTTTTGTTCTAGTATCGAGTTGTAAATAAATAGAAGTGTTATGATCATCATTTTCTAGAACATTGTCCCAAGTGAGGAATAAAAAAAGAAAAAAAGAGAAAGGCCATAAAAAGGAGAAGGCCCAAAAAGAAAAAAATGAGAGAAAAAGAGAGAAGGGACAATGTTACTATCCTTTGCCACACTTGTGCTTCAAAGTAGCACCATGATCTTCATAGTAGTGAGTCTCTGATGTTATCACTTTCATATACTAGTGGGAATTTTTCATTATAGAACTTGGCTTGTATATTCCAATAATGGGCCTCCTCAAGTGCCATAGGTCTTCGTGAGCAAGCAAGTTGGATGCACACCCACTAGTTTCTTTTGTTGAGCTTTCATACATTTATAGCTCTAGTGCATCTGTTGCATGGCAATCCCTACTCCTTGCATTAACATCAATCAGTGGGCATCTCCATAGCCCATTGATTAGCCTCGTTGATGTGAGACTTTCTCCTTTTTTGTCTTCTCCACATAACCCCCCTCATTATATTCTATTCCACCTATAGTGCTATGTCCATGGCTCGCGCTCATATATTGCGTGAAAGTTTATAGGTTTGAGATTACTAAAGTATGAAACAATTGCTTGGCTTGTCATCGGGGTTGTGCATGATGATAGCATTCTTGTGCGATGAAAATGAAACATGACTAAACCATATGATTTTGTAGGGATGAACTTTCTTTGGCCATGTTATTTTGAGAAGACATAATTGCTTACTTAGTATGCTTGAAGTATTATCATTTTTATGTCAATATGAACTTTTGTTTTGAATCTTTCGGATCTGAATATTCATACCACAATTAAGAATTACAATTAAACTATGCCAAGTAGCACTCTGCATCAAAAATTCTGTTTTTATCATTTACCAACTCGAGGACGAGCAAGAATTAAGCTTGGGGATGCTTGATACGTCTACAACGTATCTATAATTTTTGATTGCTCCATGCTATATTATCTACTGTTTTGGACATTATTGGGCTTTATTATCCACTTTTATATTATTTTTGGGACTAACCTATTAACCGGAGGCCCAGCCCAGAATTGTTGTTTTTTGCCTGTTTTAGGGTTTCGAAGAAAAGGAATATCAAACGGAGTCTAAACGGAATGAAACCTTCGGGAATGTGATTTTCTCACCGAATACAACTCAGGAGACTTGGACCCTACGTCAAGCCAGCTAACAGGAGCCCACGAGGTAGGGGGCGCGCCTACCCCCCAGGCGCACCCTCCACCCTCATGGGGCCCCTGTTGCTCCACCGACGTACTTCTTCCTCCTGTATATACCCACGTACCCCCAAACGATCAGAAAAGTAGTCAAAACCCTAATTCCACCGCTGTAACTTTCTGTATCCACGAGATCCCATCTTGGGGCCTGTTCCGGAGCTTCGCCGGAGGGGGCATCAATCATGGAGGGCTTCCACATCAACACCATAGCCTCTACGATGAAGTGTGAGTAGTTTACTTCAGACCTACGGGTCCATAGTTAGTAGCTAGACGGCCTCTTCTCTCTTTTTGGATCTTGATACAATGTTCTCCCCCTCTCTTGTGGATATCTATTCGATGTAATCTTCTTTTTGCGGTGTGTTTGTTGAGAGCGAAGAATTGTGGGTTTATGATCAAGTCTATCTATGAATAATATTTGAATCTTCTCTGAATTCTTTTATGTATGATTGGTTATCTTTGCAAGTCTCTTGAATTATCAGTTTGGTTTGGCCTACTAGATTGATCTTTCTTGCAATGGGAGAAGTGCTTAGGTTTGGGTTCAATCTTGCAGTGTCCTTTCCCGGTGACAGTAAGGGCAGCAAGGCACGTATTGTATTGTTTCCATCGAGGATAACAAGATGGGATTTTATTCATATTGCATGAGTCTATCCCTCTACATCATGTCATCTTGCTTAAGGCGTTACTCTGTTTTTAACTTAATACTCTAGATGCATGCTGGATAGCGGTCGATGAGTGGAGTAATAGTAGTAGATGCAGGCAGGAGTCAGTCTACTTGTCTCGGACATGATGCCTATATACATGATCATACCTAGATATTCTTATAACTATGCTCAATTTTGTCAATTGCTCAACAGTAATTTGTTCACCCACCATAGAATACTTATGCTCTCGAGAGAAGCCACTAGTGAAACCTATGGCCCTCGGGTCTATCTTTATCATATTAATCTCCTACTACTTACTTATTTACTTTGCTATTTACTTTGCTTTTATTTTACTTTGCATCTTTATCATAAAAATACCAAAAATATTATCTTATCATATCTATCAGATCTCACTCTCGTAAGTGGCCCTATAGGGATTGACAACCCCTATTTGCGTTGGTTGCGAGGACTTACTTGTTTTGTGCAGGTACGAGGGACTTGCGCGTAGCCTCCTACTAGATTGATACCTTGGTTCTCAAAAACTGAGGGAAATACTTATGCTACTTTGCTGCATCATCCCTTCCTCTTCGGGGAAAACCAACGCAGTGCTAAAAGAGGTAGCAGGTATTCCACCTTTAAAATTATAATTGGCAAGCATGGTGGAAATTTCAACTTCCGGTATCTTTCTTTTATTTGTAACAATATCTTTCATATACTTAGCATAAGGATTCATTTTAAGCATATCAGTCAAACACATACGCAAAAAGATAGGTCTAATCATTTCAGCAAAGCGCTCAAAATCCTCATCATCCTTTTTCTTGGATGGTTTAGGAGGAAAAGGCATGGGTTTCTGAACCCATGGTTCTCTTTCTTTACCGTGCTTCCTAGCAACGAAGTCTCTCTTATCATAACATTGATTCTTTGATTGTGGGTTATCATGATCGACAACAGGTTCAATCTCTACATCAGTGTTATTGCTAGGTTGAGCATCAACATGAACATCATCATTAACATCATCACTAGGTTCATGTTCATTACCAGATTGTGTTTCAGCATCAGAAATAGAAATATCATTGCGATTCTCAGGTGTGTCAACAACAGGTTCACTAGAAGCATGCAAAGTCCTATCATTTTTCTTTTTCTTCTTCTTAGAAGGACTAGGTGCATCAACATTAGTTCTCTGACACTCTTGCTAAACTCTCTTAGGGTGGCCCTCAGGATACAAAGGTTCCTGAGTTATTTTACCAACTCTAGTCACAACTCTAACAACATTTTCATTTTCCTTATTATTCAATTCATTGAGAAAATCATCCTGTGCTTTAAGCACTTGTTCTACTTGAGTGGTAACCATAGAAGCATGTTTACTAATAAGTTTAAGGTCACCTTTAACTCTAGACATATAATCACTCAAGTGTTCAATCATATAAGCATTAAGTTTCAACTGTCTACCAACATAAGCATTGAAGTTTTGTTGTTTAACAATAAAATTATCGAACGCATCCAAGCATTGGCTAGCAGACTTATTACGAGGAATATCACCTTCATCAAATCTATAGAGAGAATTTACCTTTACTACTTGTTTCGGGTTGTTAAGACCATGTATTTCTTCAATATGTGGTAAACTCTTAACATCTTCAGCTTTACTACCATTTTCTTTCATAGATTTCTTTGCCTCTTGCATATCTTCAGGACTGAGAAATAGAATACCCCTTTTCTCCAGAGTTGGCTTAGGAGTTGGTTTAGGAAGTGTCCAATCGTTATCATTACTCAATATATTATTCAATAGCAATTCAGCTTGCTCAACAGTTCTGTCGGATCACGGGTTCCGGCAAAACCCTTAAGGTTCAAACACTGGGGTGCGCGCGAAGATCTCCCCGTATCGATCCATGTCCTAACTTAGCTAAGATCTCATGAACTAACTCAACAAACTCACAACACAAAGGACACAAGATTTATACTGGTTCGGGCCACCGTTGTGGTGTAATACCCTACTCCGGTGTGGTGGTGGTGGATTGCCTCTTGGGCTGAGGATGAACAATACAAGGGGAAGAACAGCCTCCTGAGGTTGAGGTGTTCTTGTCCTCGGTGAACTTGTGTGGTTGAGGATGATCTTAATGATCTGTCTCCCTATGGTGGTGGCTAGTCCTATTTATAGGGGCCCTGGTCCTCTTCCCAAATATTAGGCGGGAAGGGATCCCACAACGGCCAGTTTGAAGGGGGACAACTAGTACAAGCTATCCTGACAAAAGGTGGTCTTCACCTGCCAAAGGTTCTGGTGGTGACGCCGTCCTGGGCTCCATGGTGACCTCCGTCTTGCCGTCCTTCTGGTCTTGGTCTCGTTGCACCAATATGGAAACCTTTGCTGGATGCCTTGGTACCCCGTGCCTGCGCCTGCCCCCTTAGCACCAAAGAGGAAACAAGGACACTGTGCGCGCTAGCGCCCGCCTGGTCTCGATCGTCATGGCTTACGTCACGAGAACCTCGCGAGGTTTGCCCGACCTTGAACTCTCCGCCCCTCATGAGCCAGCCTGGTGAGGCCGCTCCTGAGGAGGTCTTGTGTCGTCCGCCTCGTGAGGCTTGGCCCCTCGCGAGGGTCTTGATTCCTTGTTGATGAAGATTGGCCGTACATGCCCGCTAGCAAAGCCATGTCATGGGCCGCAGGCAGGCAAGTCTGGGGACCCCCGTTCCCAGAACGCCGACAAGTTCTTTCCTTGAAAACACAACCAGCACAACTATCCAGGTGGCCTCTGGAAGCATCGGTTAGTCCATTATAAAATATATCAAGTATTTCATTTTTCTTGAGAGGATGATCATGCAAAGCATTAAGTAATTTGACAAGCCTCCCCCAAGCTTGTGGGATACTCTCTTCTTCAATTTGCACAAAATTATATATTTCCCTTAAGGCAGCTTGTTTCTTATGAGCGGGGAAATATTTAGCAGAGAAGTAATAAATCATATCCTGGGGACTACACACACAACCAGGAGCAAGAGAATTAAACCATGTTTTAGCATCGCACTTTAATGAGAATGGAAATAACTTAAGGATATAGTAGTAACGAATTTTTTCCTCATGAGTGGCTATATCATTCAATTTAGTAAGATGTGCCACAATAGTTTCAGATTCATAGCCATAAAAAGGACCAGATTCAACCAAAGTAATTAACTCGGGATCGACAGAGAAATCATAATCCTTATCTGAAATACAGATAGGTGAAGTAGCAAAAACAGTGTCATATTTCATTCTAGCATTCAAAGACTTTTCTTTCAGCTTAGCTAACAGTTTCTTAAGATCATATCTATCTTTGCAAGCAAAAAGGTCTCTAGCAGTTTATTCATCCATAACATAACCCTCAGGCACATCAGGCAATTCATATCTAGGGGGAGAATCTTCATCATCACTTTCATCAATATTATCTGTTTCAATAATTTCATTTTCTCTAACCCTAGTAAGTTGTTCATCAAGAAATTCACCTAATGGCACGGCATTATCAAGCATAGAAGTAGTTTCATCATAAGCATCATGCATAGCAGAAGTGGCATTATCAATAACATGCGACATATGAGAATCAATAACAGCTGTAGGTGTCGCAAATTTACTCATAACAAAAGGTGAATCGAGTGCAGAGCTAGATGGCAGTTCCTTACCTCCCCTCGTAGTTGAGGGAAAAATCTTGGTTCTTTCATCTTTCAAGTTCCTCATAGTGATCAACAGATATAAATCCCAAGTGACTGAAAGAATAGATATATGCTCCCTGGCAACGACGCCAGAAAATAGTCTTGATAACCCACAAGTATAGGGGATCGCAACAGTTTTCAAGGGTAGAGTATTCAACCCAAATTTATTGATTCAACACAAGGGGAGCCAAAGAATATTCTCAAGTATTAGCAGTTGAGTTTTCAATTCAAGCACACCTGAAAGACTTAATATCTGCAACAAAGTATTTAGTAGCAAAGTAGTATGGAAGTAACGGTAACGGTGGCAAAAGTAACAGTAGTAGTTTTTGTAGCAATTGTAACAGTGGCAATGGAAAAGTAAATAAGCAAAGATCAATGTGTGAAAAGCTCATAGGCAATGGATCAATGATGGATAATTATGTCAGATGTGATTCCTCATGCAACAGCTATAACATAGGGTGACACAGAACTAGCTCCAGTTCATCAATGTAATGTAGGCATGTATTCCGAATATAGTCATACGTGCCTATGCAAAAGAACTTGCATGACATCTTTTGTCCTACCCTCCTATGGCAGCGGGGTCCTATTGGAAACTAAGGTATATTAAGGCCTCCTTTTAATAGAGTACCGGACCGAAGCATTAACACATAGTGAATACATGAACTCCTCAAACTACGGTCATCACCGGGAGTGGTCCCGATTATTGTCACTTCGGGGTTGCCGGATCATAACACATAGTAGGTGACTATTGACTTGCAAGATAGGATCAAGAACTCACATATATTCATGAAAACATAATAGGTTCAAATCTGAAATCATGGCACTCAGGCCCTAGTGACAAGCATTAAGCATAGCAAAGTCATAGCAACATCAATCTTAGAACATAATGGATACTAGGGATCAAGCCCTAACAAAACTAACTCGATTACATGGTAAATCTCATCCAACCTATCACCATCCAGCAAGCCTACGATGAGATTACTCACGCACGGCGGTGAGCATCATGAAATTGGTGATGGAGGATGGTTGATGATGACGATGGCAACGGATTCCCCTCTCTGGAGCCCCGAACGGACTCCAGATCAGCCCTCTTGAGGAAGATTAGGGCTTGGCGGCGGCTCCATATCGTAAAACGTGATGAATCCTTCTCTCTCTTTTTTTCTCCCCGAACGTGAATATATGGAGTTGGGGTTGAGGTCGGTGGAGTCCTAGGGGGCCCACGAGGCAGGGGGCGCGCCCCGGGGGGGCGTCCTGCACCCTCGTGGATAGGGTGTGGGCCCCCTGATGCTGATTCTTTCGCCAATATTTTTTATTAATTCCAAAACGTGTCTCCGTGGATTTTTAGGTCATTCCGAGAACTTTTATTTCTGCACAAAAATAACACCATGCCAATTCTGCTGAAAACAACGTCAATCCGGGTTAGTTCCATTTAAATCATGCAAGTTAGAGTCTAAAACAAGGGCAAAAGTGTTTGGAAAAGTAGATGCGTTGGAGACGTATCACTCTGCAGCCTAGTTATTCCACACCTCCATCATCAAGCCGCACGGCACCCAATAGCTGTGCACCGCCTCCACCACCACCGTCCATGGCGAACTACGAGCTCGATCCACGTCATTTTTTGCCGGCGGGTCACGACATTGTGGATGCTAGTCCGCAGCGGCTGCCGCGCATGTTCTACACTCCGGCCCGCTCCCCTCCCTGGCGCCATGAATCCTACTTGGTGGGGATTGTTGAGCCCATCCCACAGCCTGGGGATGTGCCTATCCTCCGCCAGCAGGTCAGAGATTTCATCACCGATGAACTTGAATTGCCAGTTATATCCTCCCAGACTTGGTTCCAAGGTGTTGAGCTGTATCAGATGCAAGACCTAGTTATTCGTAGTGCTTTGGTTAATCATTCACCCTGGCCGCTTGGTTTAGATCAGCATGGAGAAGAGATTTTTGTTAGATTCATTAGCCATGATGATGGTGAGGGTTTTTGAGCTTTACAGGGGCATAGAACTGGTTGGCTCATGTTTGTTGGTGTCCCCCTTGATTACCGCAATGAAGAGATCCCTTCTGAGGTTGTGGGTACTTTCAGGCAATTTCATTATTGGAATCATGAGGACGATCATTTGGTACGTTCTTTGGTCTATGCTTCCTTACCTGGTAATCTACTTGTGCCAAGGGATGTTGTTTTTCGTAAGTTTGCCAATGTTGGAGGAGATGTTGTTTCATGGACCGCCTCTTGTCACATTTTAACTTCTGCCTTTGCTGAACAATTACCTCAAGATGAGGATGTGATGCCCATAGATGGTAATCCTCATCCAATGTCGGGTCAGCTTCAGCCTAATGAGAACTTTTGGGCAGTGCCACCCTACCATGCACTTGGCTGGAATGATATTCCACAGCCTTGGCACCATGATCAGCCACAGCAACACCAGGATGAGCAACATGATGGATGGGGTCAGCCTTGGGATGCACTAGTTGAGGAGCCGGCTAATGAGCAACCACAGGTACAACAGGATCAAGCTTCCATGATTTTAAATCCTTCAATGGGCTCCAATAACTCCTCCCAACAAGACAACCAGTTTGTGGTTGATGGGCCTCCAATGGACTAGCCCCATATGCCTGAGCTAGTACAGGTGGGAGCTAGGCCAGTTGGCCCAATTATTCAGAACCTTGAGGAAGGGGCATTTGTTGTGGATGACCCAGTTGGTCCAATACAACCACGCATTCTACCTGCTGCTGATAATTTTGTTGAGAATCTTCAGAATGACCAAGTTGTTGAAGGCCATATGGATGAGAACCAGCTGCTTGAGGACCCTGCAGTGCCTGAGCACAATAACAATCTTGCCATTGTTCGATACCAGCCACCTCTATTTGTTGGAGCTGCTAGGATTGTGTATGACCTAGTCTTACCACCTGAGATGATCTGGCAGAGAACTTTCGAGTCGTTGTTGCCTACTTTTTTGACTTCAAATTTGCCCAGAGAGATGCCAATTATGGTTGATAGTTTCTCGCTGAAGAGAACTTGGCTGCAAGCTTTTCCTGAGGAAATGCACTTTTCTTGGCCCCCTATTCAGTTGTAGAGTCAGCATCAGTCCTTGCCTCTGTTTCCCTCCCCTTCTAGGTTGTTGGCACGCAAGTTGACTTTTGGAGATGAGCCAAGCAATCCTCTCAACCAATCTTCCACTGTTGATAATGTGCAAGTTACACTTTCTTTTGTGAGTGTTCCTACTACTGCAAAGAAAAGAGCCGAAAAGCCTAAAGCTCTAGTGGCTCCTCAAGCTGACTTCTTTGACAGAAGAATGACTCGCGGCACTGCAAAATTGCAGGGTTACAAGCCCACTTTTGCAATTCCAGTTAAGTCTCGGCCACCAAGACAACCACGTGCAAAGAAGCCTAAGATTCAGGATGCAAATGATTAGCAACCCAGTCCCAAGGTGTCAGAAAATGGCCCTGCTCCCATTCATATCAATGTTATGCAAAACCTTGGCGCTTCCTTGGGCATCTCACCTGAGAAATTAACAGTGGAGCAGCTTATGGCTGAGCCCAAGAAGAGTCAACACAATGATGTGCCCAATGATAAGTGAACTATGTTGCTATAGTTCAGGGAGGCAGGCCCTTTGTCCAGTCATTTATTTTCTTTTGGGTTTATTCTGTGTCCTACCATACTTGTGTGTGTGCTCATGGGTTCTGAGGATGATCTAAACTATCTTTTGCAGTGTTCTGGTTATGATGTGTGCCAGTATTATTATGTGATACTGTGTTTGGCTCCTTACCTTTCATTATTTTATAATGTGTGCATATGTTAATAAGGACTGGAAAGTACTCTGCTGAAATGTCAGAGGACTGAATTCTGAAATTAGATAGAGGGCTGTGAGAGCCAAAACTGAGGAATGTCAATGTTCTGTTGTTTGCTTACAGGAAACAAAGTGTGATTTCTTTGATCAGATATCTATCAGGAAATTTTGCCCCAAAAGATTTGATAACTTTGTATATTCTCCTTCTGTGGGTGCTTCTAGAGGAATTACTGTGTTATGGTGTTCTTCTTCTTTAACTCATACCCTAGTTGAAGTCCAAAGTTTTGGCATTATCATAAATTTCACCTCAACCCATAATAACAAAAAATGGACTTTGGTTAATGTTTATGGACCTTGCCAGGGAGAGCTAATAGATTCGTTTGTGCACTGGTTGTATCACATTCAAATCCCACAAGATGATCTCTGGTTATTTTTAGGAGACTTTAATTTTATCAGATCTGTGGATAATAAAAATATGCCAGGAGGTGATATCAATGATATGCTCATTTTTAATGAAATTATTGGCCACTTGGGTCTTATTGAGTTGCCTCTAAAGGGAAGATCATACACATGGTCAAATATGCAGGAAACACCTCTGCTGGAACAACTTGATCGGTTTTTTACCACACCAACATGGACTAGGGAATACCCTAATACAATGGTGTACCCTCTAGCTAAGACTAGCTCTGATCATGTGCCCTGTGTGGTCTCCATCTCCAACTCCATACCCAAAGCAAGGATTTTTCGTTTTGAAAATTACTGGGTGGATATGCCTGGGTTTATGGAGTGTGTTCAGCTTTCTTTGTCTGCCCCCACTAAAAGGACAAATTCTGCTGCCATTCTCATTGAAAAAGTCAAAAGGCTAAGGACAAATCTGAACAAATGGCATGCAGGTTTATCCAGATTAAAACTTCTAATGAATGCTTGTAATGTAGTTATCCTAGCTTTTGATAATTTGGAGGAACAAAGACCTCTATCTAGGCTAGAATTCAATTTCATAAAGATTGTCAAGTTGCATCTTGAAGAGCTTTTACACCTTTAATACATTTATTGGAAACAAAGATGCACCATCAGATGGATTAAAGTGGGGGAAGAGCACTCCAAGTTCTTTCAAGCAATGGTAACTGAGAGATTTAGAAGGAATACTATCTCCAGTTTAATTAATGATGATGGTTTGTCTTTATCCTCCCACAATGCTATGGCCGGACTTATTTGGTCTTCATATAAAGATAGAATGGGAGTTTCATGTGGGATTGACATGTTGTTTGATCTGGAGGATTTGATTCAGCCTGTCCCTGGGCTTGAGAGTTTGTCAGAGCCTTTCTCAAATGAAGAGATAAATGAGGTATTGAAGCACCTACCTCAAGATAGAGCACCATGACCGGATGGGTTTACTGGGTTGTTTGTAAAGAGATGTTGGTATATAATCAAGGATGACTTCCTCAAGTTAATTTCTGACTTCTATGAAGGAAGAATTTCTCTGCAGAGTATAAATGGGTCCCTAGTCACACTTATCCCTAAAATTTCATCTCTTGAGGGACCAAATGATTATAGGCCAATCTCTCCCACAAACACTTGCCTCAAGTTCCTCACTACACTCCTGGCAAATAGGCTGCAGAAAGTTATTCTCACATGCATCCATAAAAATCAATATGGTTTTCTTAAATCAAGGTCTATCCAAGACTGCATTGCATGGAGTTTGGAATATATTCATCAGTGCCATCAATCTAAGAGACCAATTCTCAACCTTAAGCTTGATTTTGCTAAAGTTTTTGACACTGTTGAACATGATCTGATCTTGCTTATGTTAAAATACAAGGGTTTTGATGCAAAATGGATTGGTTGGATTAAAGAGATCCTTTCTTTTGGATCTTCTTCCATCCTCCTCAATGGTGTACCAGGCAAGCGATTTAATTGCAAAAGAGGTGTAAGGCAAGGAGATCCTTTGTCACCTATTCTCTTTGTTATTTTTGCTGATCTGTGGTTAATAAAATGCTTCAACAAGGTCTACTTTCACTCCCAATACCATCTAATGACCCAGATTTCCCAATTGTTCAGTATGCAGATGATACTTTGTTGATTGTTCAAGCTGATGAGACCCAACTGCTAGCTCTCAAGGACATGCTGATTGCTTTCTCTAAACCAACTAGATTAAAGGTCAACTTCCATAAGTCTTACATTTTTCCCATCAATGTTGGACATGATGAAGCAATCAGATTAGCTGTAAATTTTGGCTGCCAGGTTGGAACTCGTCCTTTCACTTACCTGGGTGTGCCTGTGGGTACTACAAAGCCTGGAGTACAAGATCTGGTACCAGTTGTTGACAGAGTTGAAAGGAGACTCTCTGCTAGTTCCTCACTACTTTCCCAAGGTGCCAGACTATAGCTTTTATAGTCAGTCCTCTCCTCTATGCCCATTTATTTCCTTTGTAGTCTTAGTCTACCAGCTACTATTATTAAACAACTGGAAAGAATAATTAGGCAATGCTTATGGAGAGGAAATTCTGATACCCCAAAGTAGTCTTTAGCATCTTGGCCAATGGTCTGTAAACCAAAGGATAAAGGAGGCATGGTATTATCAACCTTGCAGTTCGGAATAAGGCCTTGCTCACTAAACATATTCACAAGGTTTACAACAAGGTTGATATACCTTGGGTCTCTTTGATTTGGGACACTTACTATAATGGAGTGGTTCCCCATGCAATAGTCGAGTGTGGCTCTTCATGGTGTAGGGACATCATGAAGTTAAATGAGGTTTATAGATCACATTCTGTTATCACAATCAATGATGGAAATAGCTCTCTGTTCTGGCATGATACTTGGAGCTTGGGTGGATGCCATCTGCCTAGAAAGGAGAGATTCCCAAGACTTTTCTCTTTCACACTTGATGACAAGATTTCAGTCAAGAATTTTATTGAAGATTTTGACACTGCCGCATATTTTCAATTACCTCTATCCCATGAATTAATGGATGAGCTGGTATCTCTTAATGTTGCCTTACATGGATTGCAGAGAAATCCCCATGAACCTGATTCCTGGTCATGGACGCCTGGTAAAGGTTCTTACTCTACTAAAAGTTATTATACATTGGCACATGCACATCTATCGGATGATGACCCCTGTAAATGGATTTGGAAGAGTAATTGCACTATGAAAATTAAGGTTTTTGCATGGTTAATGTTGAATGATACGCTCAACACAAGAGACATGCTCCTTAGAAGGCATTGGAGGTCTGAAGAGGATGATAATCTATGCCCCATGTGTGTGGCTCAATTGCATGAAGATAGAGATCATCTCTTCTTCAAGTCCACTTTCAGTAACAGAGTCTGGAACTATCTGCAGATCAAATGGTATGCAGGGCTATCTCCTAGAGGACGTATTTTGGCTGCTAAGAGGATTTTTCAGCACCCTTTTTTCTTTGAGGTAGTTTACCTTGCTGCTTGGAGCATCTGGACTACGAGAAATGATAAAATTCTCAGGCATATCAGACCAAATTTTGGGGGATGGAAGGCCAAGTTCATCCACGACATCACCCTGCACTCCCATAGGATGAAGGATTCAATCAAAACTCTACTCCTTTAATGGATCAATGCCCTGCCATGATCTAAGTGACATGGCCAATTCTTTGTATATAACTTGTTGTATTATGATAGGTAGGTCTTTTAAACTCCTAGCTAGCTTTTACTTTATGTTTCCTTTTCTGTAAGACTTGGGGCCCTATTTTAATAAAAGGCCGTGGGGCTTTTGCCTCATAGTGTTTAGTCAAAAAACAATTGTAGGGGAAATGGGTTTATAGCAACATAGAAAATCACCAAATGCATATGTTGAAAAATTGAAGAAACATGTTAATTATGACATATCTTCTCAAAAAGATCAATGTGCAAATTAATTAACTGCTACTAAGACAACAACCAATTCTGAAACATCAGAAGCTATAACTAACTACAACAACACTACAAGTTCTTAGTCATGTACTATAAATAACAAATTGAACATTTTATGAGGAAGCTAAATATAACTTTGATACGTCTCCAATGTATCTGTAATTTATGAAGTATTCATGCCATGCTTACAACAATTTTATATGGTTTTGGTATGATTTGATTAGAACTAATCCGGACTGACACTGTTTTCAGCAAAACTACCGTCGTGTCCTTTTTTGTGCGGAAATTAAAATTCTCAGAATGAGCTGAAATTTACGGCGATTTTTATGGACCAAAAGAGACCCCCAAAGCACAAGAGTTGGGCCAGGAAGTGGACAAGGAGGCCACACGCCCTCTAGGCGCGCCCTACCCCCCAGGGAGGGTGCTTCAGGCTTGTGGGCCCCTCGGGCACCCCCTTGACGTGAGACCGATGCCAAAAATTCTTATAAATACCCAAACCTCTGAAAAGAACCCTAGGTCGGAAGTTCCGCTATCGCAAGCATCTATACACTACAAAGAAAAGACACATTCGTGACATTTTGGGCCGAACAGATTCTTTTCTGTCATGCGTATGACACTTCTGTGATGATAATTGTGACAAAACCCGGTAACATCATAGATGTGGTGGGCTCCTACTTCTATGACAAAAAATCATGACAGAAGATGGTCTTCTTGTCCTGGGTGGGCCAGAGACCCAGCTGCATGACATTCTTTGGGCCATCCATGACGGAAAAAACCATGGTAGAAGCGAGGGCGAGGAAAATATTGAGGAGTACCCGGTTACGGTGGGTGGTCGGGGCCGAGCGATGCACAAAGGGATTGCACGTTTCTCTCGTACACGTACGCATGTGTGTGCGAGAGGCATTAGGATCTAACTGAACCCGAGCGAGGCGTTTGTTTACTGAACCCGAGCGATTGCACTAGCTACATTACTGAACCCGGGCGATCGATCGATATCTGGCTGTTAACTGAACACGATGAAGGGATTCCTTCGCTATTGCTGCTAACTGAAGCCGATAGAACCTACTGCCTCTTGATGAACAGTGAACGTGGGGGTTGGTTGAACGAGTAGAGACGTTTGTGGTTGGGGTTGGATGAACGGTTCTCGGTGGGGGTTGGATGAACAGGACCCCGTGGTAGTAGTAGGTCGTTGTCGCTGGATGAATAGGACCCCGAGAGGAGGCCGCCACAAGCGAGCTGGTTGGGGTGGATGAACAGGACCCCGTGGAGGGCTGGTTGAACAGTAGCCGGTGGAGGGCTGGATGAACAGTAGCTCATGAATGAACAGTAGCTGGTGGATGTAGGAGGAAGACACGATGGATGAACGGTGCAGGTGGAGGCTGTACTACTACACGTGCCGCTGCTTGCTCGGCCACAGTTCATCGTTGTAGAGAGACCGATCGACCAGTATGTACATACATGTTCGTGACAATGCTACGTATGCTTCGACTAGGTGGGTCTCGGCTGTCAGGGAGGATAAGGAGGCACTTCCTTGTGTGCGAAGTTATTGATGGTGGGTCCGAGCTGTTAGATGGAGGATTCATTTTTTTCCGCGCCTAATATGGAGGCACTTCCTTGCGTGCGAAGATGTAGCTGGTGGGTCCATCTATCAGCCTCACAATGTACGCTACTCTTTCGATGGCTGCCGTTCGTTGACCATGTTGACGACGCCGTGCGGACAACACCCAGGTGGTGGATGATGGCGAGGCCTAGGAAGGGAATGACGTTGGGCCAGGGAAGACGAGGCATGTGGATGCCCACGTGGAGGGGAGTACGAGGGTTCACTAGTTTGGCTGTGGTGTAAGGCTGCCGTCGCCGGAGAATAACAGGGGGTGTGGGTGAGTAGAGGGAAGGCCTGGCCAGTAGTAGTATGGTCGGGTGGTGAGGCCTGCGCGGCAGCACAGCCGACCACAGGAGGCTAGAGCAGGCGGTACGGCAGGCGCAAGTTTGGGCAGTTGGAGCAAGAAATGGTCAGTGCAGATAGAATCGTTTAATGATTAAGTTGACAAAGCCCTGCATATGCGTTAACTTAGTAGGCCCACAAGTCAGCCTCGAAATCTGGTGGGTCCCAGGTAGCAAGGGGAATCAAAAAAATTCCACGTAATAAGGTGGCACTTCCTTGCGTGCGAAGATGTTTTCTGATTTTTTTAATTTCTTCTTTTTCGAGTTAGAAAAAAAATAAAAAAATAGCATCTTCGATACAATCTATATTTCCATGAAAAGTATCATAATAAAGCTGGTGGGTCCCAGCTGTCAGGGAGAGGAAACTTTTTATTTCCATGTAATAAAAGAAGCACTTCCTTGTGCGCGAAGATGTAGCTGGTGGGTCAAACCTGTCAGGGGGAGAAATTATTTGTTTTCTCATAATATGGGGTACTTGCTACGTGCGGCCATGCGCCATGTGGGTCCCTACTGTCAGCCACTCCACGTACATGCCTCTTCCAATGGTTGTCGTTTGTTGATAAAGTTGACCACGCCATGCCGAGAGAACCAACGCAGTGAACGATGGCGAGTCCTAGGAAGGGAACGACCCAGAGTCGGCGAAGACATAGCAGTGGATGCCCACACGGAGGGGAGTATGAGGGTTCACTGGTTCGGCTGCGGTGTGAGGTTGCCGTCATCGGAAAAGAACAAGAGGTGTTGGTGAGTAGAGGAATGGCCTAGGCGGCGTTTGGGAGTAGGGTGGGCCGGTGAAGCCTGCGCGGCGGCATAGCCGGCCACGGGAGGCAGTAGCAGGCGGTACCGCCGACGGTGGTTTGGGCGGCTGAAGCAAGAATATCCGAGATTGAAGAAGCACTACAGCCGTTGGATGGACATCCAACAACCACTTCTGCTAGAACATCCAACGGCCACTTCTGCTAGAATCGTGTCTTGACTATAAGTTGACAAAGCCTTCCGTACGCCTTAGTAGGCCCACAAGCCTTCCGTACGCGTCACTGACTATAATTCTCGGAAAAACAGTAGGCCCACAAGTGAGATTCACATCTGTGGAAGAGAACATATATCCCATTTGCGATTTGTAATAATGTAGAACCCATTTTTGAATTCGAATGGAATTTACTACAACCCATTTACAGTCTGTTATTATGGTCCATTTTCTAGCCAGGACAACGATTAATAATTTCATCCAACCGCTCAAAAGAGATTCCAACCAAAAATCCCACATTTTGATGGGATCCGAAATATTTTTATCCCGAAATTTCGAGTCAGATTAAATATAGTTTTGAAATGTGTTTGTATTAGGTAAAAATCTAACGAAATATTGCGCGCGCAATAAGTGATAAAATTAAAATTTTCAAATTAAAAAAGTAATATTTTTGAAACTAATTACCTGTTTGGTGATTTTTTGTATATTTACAACCCAGTTTTTATAATAACATCCCATTTATTATTTCTTAAAGCCCATTTTCTTGTTAGGCCTAGTGCATCCCTCCTAGAAAAGATTTATAGCCCAGCGCGGCGGAGAATAACAAGTTGACCTGGGTTGGGTATTTCACAAAAAAAGTATAGCTAGGCTAGCCACTTTCACCTTGAAAAATTAATGTCTAGGCTGGATATTTGGTCGACATAAAATAATAGCCTGGGCTAGACGGGCCACATCCCGCCCAGTTGATACCCTGCTCCTCTAAACAACAACAAAAACATCGCTCAAGAAAAACTCCGCTTACATCTAAAAAAATACTGCTCGAGCTGCTAGGTCCCAGCTGTCGGCTGCTCCTTGTGCAATTCTCTTGTTTATTAACTATATAGGTTGACAATGGTGTGGGACCGTGATGTTAGGAAACCAGGAGGAAATAAAAAAATATAGTTGTATATAATAAGGAGGAACTTGCGTACGTACGGCTATTGCCCTGGTGGGTCCCTACTGTCATCCTCTCCAAGTAAAGTCATCTCTTGATTCCTCATGTTCGTTGACCATGTTGACAATGCTCGGCGCCGCGGTGAGCGCAACAACTCGAAAGACGATGGAGAGGGCCTCGCGGGCCCTACGGATGGTCTGATACAGCGCCCGCTGCTCATTCAGGAAGCCAGGATCATCGGACACCTATGAGCACCTTCGAGAGACCGAGCCAGCATGAAACGGTAAGGCCGCGCTTGGGAGCTCTGGATTGTTTCACACTTGTATTAAGATACAAGTGTAATTTACTCATCACCGAAAACAATGCATATAATACAGGCATAATGAAACCGACGGGCCGAGGTCTGTAACGAAAACTAGCGAGTTACGCGTGTAATTTGAGAGACCAGTGTATATTTTACTAGTCGAAATCGACCAACCAAGTGCTTCGCCCAAGACCATCTGCTTTTATTTACAAGCGTCAGTTTTACAAGCGGTTTTGGTTGGAAAACAATAATCCAATCACGGCCTAAGATGATGATTTGGTCGGAAGATCATATGGTTTCACCTCTAACCTACCGGAGTGGTCGTATAGGCTATGAATGAAACATAAGACGATGAACTTCTTAAGCACAGAAACAACATAAGAGGATGATCTTCTTAACATGCAAATCACTGACATTAAATCAACATGCAAAACAATATGAAGCATTATTCTTAGGAGGCACAGTGAACAGCTCGTGATGCCGCATGCCACAGCATTCCAAGCTCAACTTTGCAATCAAACTCACAAGGCCTGGCATTACATAAAGAACATTCAGAACAAACTCTTAAAATACCTTACATAAGTCAACATTCATGTGACTATGTGATACGTCTCCGTTGTATCTATAATTTTTGATTGTTTCATGCCAATATTATAAAACTTTCACATATTTTTGGTAAATTTTTATATGATTTATTGGACTAACCTATTGATCCAGTGCCCAGTGCCAGTTCCAATTTTTTTCCATGTTTTTTGTTTCATGGAAAATCCATATCAAACAAAGTCCAAACACGATAAAATTTATGGAGAATTATTTTGGAATATATGTGATTTTTGGGACTTGGAATCAACGCAATTGGAGGCCCACAGTGCCCACAAAGACACCAGGGCGCACCCTAGAGGCCAGACATGCGGTGGTGGGTTGTGCTCACCTAGTACGTCGGTTGGAGCTCTACTTCGGGCGTAAGGAAGCTTATATCCGGAAAGAAAATCGTGTTAAAATCTCAGTGCAATCAGAGTTATTGATCTCCCGGAATATAAGAAACGGTTTTCGGCCAGTTATGGGGAAGGCGAAACAGAAGAGAACAGAGAGGGAGATCCAATCTCGGAGGGGCTCCCACCCCTCCACCGCCATGGAGGCCATGGACCAGAGGGGGAACTCTCCTCCCATTTAGGAGGAGGCCAAGGAAGAGGGGGAACTCTCCTCTCATCTAGGGGGGGCAAGGAAGAGGGGGAACTCTCCTCCCATCTAGGGGGAGGCCAAGGAAGAAGAAGGAGGGGGGCTCTCTACTCCTCTCTCCCGGTGGCGCCAGAGTGCCGCCGGGGCAAGGATCGTGACGACGATCTACATCAACAATCTTGCTACCGTCAACAGCAACTCTCTCCCCCTCTATGATGCGGTGTAACCTCCCTTCTCCCCGCTATAATCTCTACTTAAACATGGTGCCCAACTCCATATATTATTCCCAATGATCTATGGTTATCGTATGATGTTTGAGTAGATCCATTTTGTCCTGTGGGTTAATCGTGATCTTGGTTGGTATGATTGTATATTTTATTTATGGTGTTGTCCTACGGTGCCCTCCATCTCGCGCAAAGGTGAGGGGTCCCCGCTGTAGGGTGTTGCAATATGTCCATGGTTCGCTTATGGTGGGTTGCGAGAGTGACAAAAGCTTAAACCCGAGTAAGTGGGTTATGGCGTATGGGAGTAAAGAGGACTTGATACTTAATGCTATGGTTGGGTTTCATGACCTCAATGATCTTTAGTAGTTGCAGATGCTTGCTAGAGGTCCAACCATAAGTGCATATGATCCAAGTAGAGAAAGTATGTTAGCTCATGCCTCTCCCTCATGTAAAATTGCAAGAATGATTACTAGTACTTGTTATTGATTGCCTAGGGACAAATGACTTTCTTGTTGACAAAAGCTATCTACTTCTATTACCTTGCAATTTATTCGTAGTTTTATTCTCGCAAAGTACTCGTAGTTTTATTCTTGCCAAATAGTTTCATACTTGTTTTTGGTAAAGCAAACGTCAAGTGTGTGTGGAGTTGTATCGGTGGTAGATAGAACTTGAGAGAATATTTGTTCTACCTTTAGCTCCATGTTGATTTCGACACTCTTATTTATCGAAGAAGGCTACAAACGATCCCCTATACTTGTGGGTTATCAAGACCTTTTTCTGGCGCCGTTGCTGGGGAGCAATAGCGTGGGGTGAATATTATCGTGTGTGCTTGTTTGCTTTATCACTAAGTAGTTTTTATTTTCTGTTCTAAGTTGTTCTCTATCTTTATTTATGGATATGGAACACAAAACACCAAAAAATTAGTGGTACTTGTTACTTATGGAGATGGGGAACCTCCTAAAACCCTTGATGCTTGTTATGTGAAAAATATTATGCACTACTTTGATAATCCTAAGAAAACCCCATTCAACTTGATAATTGGAGTAACATTGGATCAACGTGAATACTTTAGGGATTATCGCTTGACACAAAAAGGGAAACTATTATGGGATCAAATTGATATGTTGCATTGGTATGATTGGAATTTATGCTAGAGATATGATTATACTTGTTGCTCTAGGATGAATGCTCCACACCTTCCCTTTCCATGCTAATTTAATGATAATGAAACCTTGGCTTCTTATGCCAATGGTAGATATGATTATTATAATGTGGAACGAATAGAAGAATTTGTTGCTTTTAAGGGTGCTTATGAAATTGAATCTTTGTTTTTAAAGTATGAAGCTTTTGATGATGATGTTTATAGACCTGAAAATTTTTCTATCCTTAAATTTTTCTATGAGAATTATAAATACAATTCCGATATTGATGAATTTATTGAGAAAATCTCCGTTGTCTGAGAAGAGACTAATATTTTGCAGGAGTCTATGGAAGAAGGAATTGATGAAAATGTGAGCTCATTGGATGAAAAAGATTATGAGGAGAGCGAAGAACAAAAGGAGGAAGAGCGGATTAGCTACCCATGCCCACCTTCTAATGAGAGTAACTCTTAAACTCATACATTATTTAATTTCCCTTCGTGCTTACCGAAGGATGATTGCCATGATAATTGCTATGATCTCGTTGATTATTTGAAATATCCCTTTTTGATGAACTTGATGCTTGCTATGCTTGTGGCCAAGATGCCAATATGAATTATGCTTATGGAGATGAACTTGCTATAGTTCCTTATATTAAGAATGAAATTGTTGATATTGCACCCACACATGATAGTCCTATTATCTTTTTGAATTCTCCAAACTACACTATATCAGAGAAGTTTGCACTTATTAAGGATTACATTGGTGGGTTGCCTTTTACCATTGCACATGATGATTTTGATGAATATAATATGCATGTTCTTGCAGCTCCTACTTGCAAATATTATGAGAGAGGAACTACATCTCCGCCTCTCTATGTTTCCAACACGAAAGAATTGCAAGAAACTTCTTATGCTATGTATTGGCCTTTACTTGATGTGCATGAATTGTTCTTGTATGACATGCCGATGCATAGGAAGAGAGTTAGACTTCATCATTGCATGATATATGTTGCTTTGTGCTCATTACTAAATGCCAAATCATTGTTAATAAAAATTTTCTTTGATATACCTTGGGATCCGGGTGGATTCATTACTTGAGCACTTTATGCCTAGCTTAATGGCTTTAAAGAAAGTGCTGCCAGGGAGACAACCCGGAAGTTTTAGAGAGTCATTTCTTTCTGTTGAGTGCTTTTATAAAGTTTAAAAACAAAAAAATATAGAGGGGAACTTAAAAACTTTTTCACAAAAGAGAAGTGATTGGAAGTTATGCATTGGAGAAGTGAGGGTCGACCTTGAACACTTGTGTTCATGCTCATGGAAACAATATAGAATTTTTCATGAAGATTCTCACAAAAATAATTATCCCCTTGCACAAATCCATTGTATTATAACAATAATGTGCCAAGATTTTCCTTTAGGATGATTAGATTGCTTGTTGGTATGTGCGGTGTAAAAACAGAAACTTTGGTTGTAGCGCGTGAATTTTCATTTTTTTTACTGGAACGTCAAAAGTTTCTGAATTTTTTTGCACAATATTTCTATACAACTTTTTTATTTTTTCCTAATTTTTCAGAATTGTTGGAGTACCAGAAGTATGGTAGATGTTCAGATTACTACAGACTGTCCTGTTTAAGACATATTCTGTTTTTGATGCATTGTTTTGCTTGCTTTGATGAAACTATCAATTTTTATCGGTGGTATAAGCCATGGAAAAGTTATATTATAGTAGATACAATGCAAAAAAATATGAACTGGTTTTCAATAGTACTTACAGTAGTGATTTTCTTTATCATACTAACGGATCTTACCGAGTTTTTGTTGAGTTTTGTGTGAATGAAGTGATTAAAGATCGAGGAGGTCCCGATATGAGGAGAGGCAGGAGCTCAAGCTTGGGGATGCCTTCCCCAAGTAAATATTCAAGGAGACTCAAGCGTCTAAGCTTGGGGATGCCCCGGAAGGCATCCCATCTTTCTTCAACAAGTATCGGTATGTTTTCGTTCTCGTTTCGTTCATGTGATATGTGTAAATCTTGAAGCGTCTTTTGTGTCTATTTTCACTTTTCGTTTATGCACCATGCTGGTATGAGATAGTCCATGGTTGTTTTATAGAATGCTCATTGCACTTCACTTATATCTTTTGAATATGGATTTATAGAATACTTCATGTGCTTCACTTATATCATTTGAAGTTTGGATTGCTTGTTTCTCTTCACATAGAAAACTGTTATTTGAAGAATGCTCTTTTGCTTCACTTATATTTATTAGAGCATGGTCTTTTGTAGAAAGAATTAAACTCTCATGCTTCACTTATATCTATTTAGAGAGTCAACATGAATTGGTCATTTGCATGGTTAGTTATAAAATCCTACATAAAACTTATGGATCATTGAATATGATATGTTTGATTCCTTGCAATAGTTTTGCGATATAAAGATGGAATACGTGGGAGGTAGAGGTACTAGTAAACTGTTGTGGTTACTAAGAATATTGGTGTTAAGGTTTGTGATTCCCGAAGCATTTATGTATAGTCTCTCGTTATGCCATGAAGTTGGAGCATGCTTTATTATTGATTGTCTTCCTTATGAGTGGCGGTCGGGGACGAGCGATGGTCTTTTCCTACCAATATATCCCCCTAGGGGCATGCGTAGTAGTACTTTGCTTCGAGGGATAATAAACTTTTGCAATAAGTATATGAGTTCTTTATGACTAATGTGAGTCCATGGATTATACGCACTCTTACCTTTTTGCAATTTGCTAGCCTCTATGGTACCGTGCATTGCCCTTTCTCACATCGAGAGTCGGTGCAAACTTCGCAGGTGCATCCAAACCCCATGATATGATACGCTCTATCACACATAAGCCTTAATATATCTTCCTCAAAACAGCCACCATACCTATCTATTATGGCCTTTCCATAGCCATTCTGAGATATATTGCCATGCAACTCCCACCGCTTCCGTTTTGATGACTTGAGCATTCATTGTCATATTGCTTTGCATGATCATGTAGCTGACATAGTATTTATGGCTCAGCCACCGTTCATCATTTTTCATACATGTTATGCTAGATCATTGCACATCCTGGTACACTGCCAGAGGCATTCATATAGAGTCATATTTTGTTATAGGTATCGAGTTGTAATATTAAGTTATAAGTAAATAGAAGTGTGATGATCATCATTATTAATTTTTAGAGCATTGCCCCAGTGAGGAAAGGATGATGGAGACTATGATTCCCCCACAAGTCGGGATGAGATTCCGGACAATGAGAGAAAAAAAAAATAAAAGAAAAAAAGAAAAAGAAGAAAAAGAAAAAGAGAGAGAAGGGGCATGCTAGTTCCACACTTGTGCTTCAAAGTAGCACCATGTTTTTCATATGGAGAGTCTCCTATGTTGTCACTTTCATATACTAGTGGGAAATTTTCATTATAGGATTAGATGCACACCCACTTAGTTTTCATGTTGAGCTTTCATATGCTTATAGCTCTTAGTGCATCCGTTGCATGCCAATCCCTACTCCTTGCATTGATATCGATTGATGGGCATCTTTATAGCCCGTTGGTTAGCCGCGTCAATGTGAGACTTTCTTACTTTTTGTCTTCTTTATATTTACCCCTATCATCATACTCTATTCCACCCGTAGTGCTATATCCATGGCTTGCGCTCATGTATTGCATGAAGGTTGAAAAAGCTGAAGCGCGTTAAAAAGTTTGAACCAATTGCTCGGCTTGTCATCGGGGTTGTGCATGATAAATACCTTGTGTTAAGAAGATAGAGCATGACAAGACTATATGATTTTGTAGGGATAGCTTTCTTTAGCGTTCATATTTTGAAAGATACGATTGTTTGTTGGGATGCCTGAGTATTGATGTCTTTAGATGGAATTATAGACAATTGCTTTGAATCACTTATGTCTTAATATTCATGACATGATTAGATATATGACCAAGATTATGCTAGGTAGCATTCCACATCAAAAATTATCTTTTTTATCATTTACCTGCTCGAGGACAAGCAGTAATTAAACTTGGGATGTTGATATGTCTCCGTCGTATCTATAATTTTTGATTGTTTCATGCCAATATTACACAACTTTCACATATTTTTGGCAACATTTTATATGATTTATTGGACTAACCTATTGATCCCGTGCCCGGTGCCAGTTCGTGTTTTTTTGCATGTTTTTTGTTTCACAGAAAAACCATATCAAACAAAGTCCAAATGCGATAAAATTTATGGAGAATTATTTTGGAATATATGTGATTTTTGGGACTTGGAATCAACACAATCGGAGGCCCACAATGCCCACAACACACCAGGGCGGCTCCAGGCGCCAGGCGTGTGGTGGTGGGTTGTGCACACCTCATACATCGGTTGGAGCTCTACTTCGGGCGCAAGGAAGCTTATATCCGGAAAAAATCGTGTTAAAATCTCAGCGCAATCGGAGTTATGGATCTCCTGGAATATAAGAAACGGTTTTCGGCCAGATCTAGGGAAGGCGAAACAGAAGAGAACAAAGAGGGAGATCCAATCTAGGAGGGCCCCTCCGCCGCCATGGAGGCCATGGACCAGAGGGAGAACTCTCCTCCCATCTAGGGGGATGCCAAGGAAGAAGAAGAAGGAGGGGGCTCTCTCCCCCTCTCTCCCGATGGCGCCGGAGTGCCGTCGGGGCAAGTATCGTGACGGCGATCTACATCAACAATCTTGCTACCGTCAACACCAACTCTCTCCCCCTCTATGTAGCGGTGTAACCTCCCTTCTCCTTGCTGTAATCTCTACTTAAACATGGTGCTCAACTCCATATATTATTTCGCAATGATCAATGGTTATCCTATGATGTTTGAGTAGATTCGTTTTGTCCTATGGGTTAATCATGATCTTGGTTGGTATGATTGTATATTTTATTTATGGTGCTGTCCTACGGTGCCATCCATCTCGCGCAAACATGAGGGGTCCCCGTTGTAGGGTGTTGCAATATGTCCATGGTTCGCTTATGGTGGGTTGCGAGAGTGACAGAAGCTTAAACCCGAGTAAGTGGGTTATGGCATATGGGAGTAAAGAGGACTTGATACTTAATGCTATGGTTGGGTTTCACGACCTTAATGATCTTTAGTAGTTGTGGATGCTTGCTAGGGGTTCAATCATAAGTGCATATGATCCAAATAGAGAAAGTATGTTAGCTCATGCCTCTTCCCCATGTAAAATTGCAAGAATGATCACCGGTACTTGTTATCGATTGCCTAGGGACAAATGACTTTCTTGTTGACAAAAGCTATCTACTTTTATTACTTTGTAATTTATTTGTAGTTTTATTCTTGCAAAGTACTCGTAGTTTCATTCTTTCCAAATAGTTTCACACTTGTTTTTGGTAAAGCAAACGTCAAGTGTGAGTAGAGTTGTATCGGTGGTCGATAAAACTTGAGGGAATATGGGTTCTACCTTTAGCTTCTCGTTGGGTTCGACACTCTTATTTATCGAAGAAGGCTACAAAGATCCCCTATACTTGTGGGTTATCACTATGCATCTCAACAGAGTAAATATTTACTTCTAAACTGAACACAGGAATAGGAAAAAAATGATCGACACTGCTCACAGCAAAGGGCGTCCCACTCCAAAATATCAAATGCATGTCTTCTAGCTAACATCAATGAGCAAAATTTGACAAGGTTTTCCAATTCCAATATATTAAACTAATGTCTTCTTGCTAACATCAATGATTAAACTTTGACAAGCTTTTCCCATTCAAAATATGTAATGCCTATGATTGTGGAATGGCCAGGGTTTGTCATTAGTTTGCACATTGAAATGACACATGGAGCCAGATTAACCAGCATATCTTTTAGTGCAGTTCCACTGAAATCAAACAATGTCTTGCATAGCATGGTGGATTTCGTATTTATATGTTGCAAGGCATTGAACACGTTGGTAGCTACATTCAAGTAGATAGTCTGGTGGCTCAACATGATGACAAATGATTAGAGAACCATTCGATGTATTATGCATCATGAAGTATTATGGAGGACACGAACCATCTGAACATTTTATGCAGTACCACTGAAATCAAGCTAAGCATCCCTGTCTGCATAAATACAGAAAAGGCATGATGAATATAATAGTGGTACTAGTTGATTAAACATACGCTTACAACTATAATAATCTTTATTATCTTAACAGAAAAAGATAACAATACAATAGTGATGACCCACAAGTATAGGGGATCTATCATAGTCCTTTTGATAAGTAAGAGTGTCGAACCCAACAAGGAGCAGAAGGAAATGACAAGCAGTTTTCAGCAAGGTATTGTCTGCAAACACTGAAATTATCGGTAACAGATAGTTGTGTGATAAGATAATTCATAACAAGTAACGAGTAACAAAAGTAACTAAGGTGCAGCAAGGTGGCCCAATCCTTTTTGTAGCAAAGGACAAGCCTGGACGAACTCTTATATAAAGCAAAGCGCTCCCGAGGACACATGGGAATTATTGTCAAGCTAGTTTTCATCATGCTCATATGATCCGCGTTCGTTACTTTGATAATTTGATATGTTGGTGGACCGGTGCTTGGGTGTTGTCCTTCCTTGGACAATCCTCCTGTCGGGGATATACCCCGCGGTGTAACCAACCCGGATGTATGACCCGCCCCAATCTTGGCGACTCATTAATAGCCCGTCGGATGGGTCAGATGGACGACAAGGCCCAAGGCCCAAAAGGCTGGCTCATGTTATGGTGGACCGGCTTAAGAGAAAAGTATAAGGAATATTCCCTTACAAAGGAAGCAAGACTAGGACTCCACTTGTAATAGAGCAATCATAATCCTACTAGGACTAGCCATGTAACCCGCCCCTTCAATTTATATAAGGAGGGGCAGGGCACCCCAAGAGGGCCAAGCAAGAAATAATCTCTAAGGCTAGACACAACTAAGGGGGGGGGGGTGGCTTATGCGGCGTCTCCCTCATGAGCATAATGAGACTTAGTCACAAACAGCATGTAGGGCTATTACCGGATGATGTTTCCCGGGGCTCGAAGCTGTCTAAATCCTTGTCTTGTGTGTTGCGTCTCTCGTCCCGATCAACCCCTCTCAATCTACCACATAGATGCGTCGGCCTCACGACTAAGTCCTCACACTAGGACATCTGTCGTGACGTTTTCACGACAGTTGGCGCCCACCGTGAGGCCTGCGCATGGTGGTGTTGAGTTCTTGAAGTGATCACTCCCAGGGATCGAGAAGTTCACAGTTGACCGGACAAAGAAGAGCTAGCATGGAAGAATTCACATCAATTATGAGATGGTTAGGTGGACAGTGGTATCCCCAACCCACCAGGGTTCAAATCCTGGTGCTCGCATTATTCCTGGATTTATTTCAGGATTTCCGGCGATGCGCTTTCAGTGGGAGGAGACGTTCCCGTCGACGACGAGGTGCCTACGGTGACTTCGTAAATCTCAAGATGATGTACCGGCTCAGTCTTTCGAAGGTGCTCATAGGGGTAGGATGTGCGTGTGTGCGTTCATAGGGGTGAATGTATGCACGTGTATATGAGCGCTTGTGTCTGTACTGATGCTCAAAAAATGAGTTCATCAATCGAGATTGAAAAAGTATTCAGCGACGACGTATATTGAGTTCAAGAGAAATCTAGTGTTGTGTTTTGTGTGGCCGTGGCAAGCACCGTGGTGAGTCGACGAGTCCGTGATGAGAGTTTTTTGGTGGTGGCGGTTTCGGCAATCTTGTGAATCACAGGTTGCACTGAGACGGACAGTGAATCTACGTTACAGTCGTGGTGTCCAATCCATCAAGTTGCGTTCGCTACTCCACGCCTCCACACATAATCTGCTGATGTATCAAGTCCCGAGGCAAGCAGTGTACTTGTACAGGTTTAAAAAAATCAAGAAAAGAAGCAGAGGCTTGCGGAGCACCCGAGGACTGTGCGTGCGCGTGGACTGGAGGAGTACTACAACAAGTTTATCATCACGTCAAGAGAAAAGAAGGAGTGCCTTGCGTTCGGATCAGCTACCATATCCGAATTCTACTAAATGTTGGTACAAGTCCAACAAGACAAAAACACATCGGATAGCTGCCTAATTATGTGATGGTGCATGCTGCCAAAGCAACCCCGTGTACTGAAGGAACACGCACCTCTAGCAATAGTACTTGCATGGTTTCCAAAGCACAGCGGGAGACCAAAAGTACTGCTTGGCTAAAAAGTGAATCAAAGAAATAGTGGATTTACATGAGTACCAATTGATGTTCTGCAGGCCGGCTTGCCCTCACTGTATTCCGAGCCGCCGCTCGCCCTTCGCGCCGGCTTACCTCGCAGGCCCTCCTCTGCTGCGGCCGTGACCTTGCACGACCGGTGCCCATCGGAGTCGCCACTCCAAGTTGCCGTGACCCACCGGCCGCGCTTACTGAGTCGCCGTGGTTCGCTTTGAGCCGGGTTCGCCTTTTAGCACTGCGGTCTACCTATCTCAAGACGCCACTGGCTCGCTGCGGCTGCTGGGTGCTGCTGATGCGTCTGCGCAGGCCGGCTCTGCTTCACTACTATGCTGAGCTATTGCCGGTTTCACTTCGTCACAAGTCGCCAGCATGACCTCATCTCCGACTCACTTCGCTGCCGCCGGCGGATCACCGTCCTCTGTGCCAAAATGCTATGCGCCTGCAGTCCAGTACTCCCGAGACCTCATTCAAACCAAATTCAAACTCAGCTCATGAGGAGCAAAGGAAAAGTTGTGGCCCAAGCATAGTGCGCCACTATGAGACGGATCAGTAATATCAATCCACTACTAGACAATTCAACCATGGAGTACTAGTTCTTGCTGCCATTACTCCACGTAAAGCATCAGTCAAATGGAAGATGGTGCATATACGCACAATTTCTGGATGGCATTAGACTCGCCAGCGCGCCAAGTCACTGGCCGCCTTCGACACCCTTCTCCTTCGACGCGAGTCGTCCCCGCGCGGCCTCGTCCTGAGGCGCCCCTATGGTCCTAACCCGCCTGAATCGTTGTAGCCTCATTTGCAAGCAGCCGGCCTCCTCCAAATATTCGGCTCAAGCGGCCGCCGTGGCCAGCTTTGTGCTGCTGTAAGCCGCCCTTACCGTGTGGCTGCCGCGGCCCGGTTTTGCCAAAGTCACCCGCTGTCTCCGCAGGACGCTTTTAATCCACCACCGCGTCCTGGGTTGGCTCAGTTATCTCCTAGCTCGCCGCTACGACCTTGCCTCCGACTCGCCCGCTTCTGCCGTTGTCAAGCCGGCCTGAGCACTTGCGTTATGGAGTTCTTGCTCGATCTGGATCACTGTACTCCTATGGATTCGAGCTGCAGGATATAAGCCTGCTGCGTTGCATCCAAGAGCAAGAATTCGTAAACAGACAATACTGCCGTCATCTTTTGTCCGAGTAAAACAGGACAATGGCTCACTGTTTATAGAGACGTGACGAGATCATCTCTCGTTCAAATACATCAGGTGATATCCATATAAGTCTGTTTTAATTAACACATTGTTTTCATCAAGCAATAATTACTCTGACTTGTAATATTTTCTAATGCAGGACAATTGTTTTACTGCAAGAGCGATGGACGTGTCATGGATATATAGCTCGCGCCATCATTATTATGCGCCAGCATTTGATCATGCCATAAAGCTCAATGAGTAATTCATCATTACAAAGGATACCATCATGATATGGCCCTTGCCTACACCGGATGGATCAATGGAAAGGGTCATTATAACCCAATGAGATTCAACATATTTCAGCAATCCACTGTTTCATTATATGCCGGTTTATATCACAGTCAAATATGAAGAATTTTAAGACAACTCCTCGAGTCACCTTGAGACTTGGGGGCTATGATGACACGGCTTAGTAAATGATTGCCAGTTTAAAGAAGATTCAAGAACTCCGGGTCAGTGGAGGGAAGATAACCCGGTCTCGGAGGCTACTGCTATATTAATGAAAATTTAAGGGCCGTCAGAAAATTTCCAGCTCAAAATGAAGAATGCCGGTTTAAAATCCGGTTCAAAAGAAATCTGTCTCTCACAAAGCTTTAAAGCTCTCAATATCCGGTTTAAAATCCTGGCTCAAGAAGGATTTATCTCTCGCAAAGTTCGAGTTCTCAGAAAAAATTAAAGGGACCAAAGAGAGACTGTTGCAAAGCACAACTCAAACATAGGTACCTCATGACCCACAAGTGTAGGGGATCTATCGTAGCTTTTCGATAAGTAGGAGTGTCGAACCCAACGAGGAGCAGAAGGAAATGATAAGCAGTTTTCAGTAAGGTATTCTCTGCAAGCACTGAAATTATCGCTAACGGATAGTTTTGTGATAAGGTAATTTGTAACAAGTAGCAAGTAAGAAAAGTAAATAAGGTGCAGCAAGATGGCCCAATCCTTTTTGTAGCAAAGGACAAGCCTGGGAAAACTCTTATATGAAGGTAAACGCTCCCGAGGACACATGGGAATTATCGTCAAGCTAGTTTTCATCACCATCATATGATTCGCGTTCGGTACTTTGATAATTTGATATGTGGGTGGACCGGTGCTTGGGTGCTGTCCTTACTTGGACAAGCATGCCACTTATGATTAACCCCCATTGCAAGCATCCACAACTACAACAGAAATATTAAGGTAAACCTAACCATAGCATGAAACATATGGATCCAAATCAGCCCCTTACGAAGCAACGCATAAACTAGGGCTTAAGCTTCTGTCACTCTAGCAACCCATCATCTACTTATTACTTTCCAATGCCTCCCTCTAGGCCCAAACAATGGTGAAGTGTCATGTAGTCGACGTTCACATGACACCACTCGAGGGATGACAACATACATCTCATCAAAATATCAAACGAATACCAAATTCACATGACTACTAATAGCAAGACTTCTCCCATGTCCTCAGGAACAAACGTAACTACTCACAAAGCATATTCATGTTCATAATCAGAGGGGTATTAATATGCATAATGGATCTGAATATATGATCTTCCACCAAGTAAACAAACTAGTATCAACTACAAGGAGTAATCAACACTACTAGCAACCCACAGGTACCAATCTGAGGTTTGGATACAAAGATTGGATATAAGAGATGAACTAGGGTTTGAGATGAGATGGTGCTGGTGAAGATGTTGATGGAGATTGACCCCCTCCCAAGGAGAGGATCACTGGTGATGACAATGGTGATGATTTCCCCCTCCCGGAGGGAAGTTTCCCCGGCAGAACAGCTCTGCCGGAGCCCTAGATTGTTTCCGCCAAGGTTCCGCCTCGTGGCGGCGGAGTTTCGTCCCGTGAGCTTACTTATGATTTTTCTCAGACAAAAGACCTCATATAGCAGAAGATGGGCATTGGAGGGCCACCATGGGGCCCATGATGCAGGGGGCGCGCCCAGGGGGTAGGGCGCCCCCACCCTCATGGCTGGTGGGTGCCCCCCCTCTGGTACTTCTTGCGCTCAATATTTTTTATATATTCTGAAACGTGCTCCTGTGAAGTTTCAGGACTTTTGGAGATGTGCAGAATATGTCTCTAATATTTGCTCCTGTTCCAGCCCAGAATTCCAGCTGTCGGCATTCCCCCTCTTCATGTAAACCTTGTAAAATAAGAGAGAATAGGCATAAGTATTGTGACAGAATGTGTAATAACAGCCCATAATGCAATAAATATCGATATAAAAGCATGATGCAAAATGGACATATCAACTCCCCCAAGCTTAGACCTCGCATGTCCTCAAGCGAAAGCCGAAATCGATAAATATGTCCACATGTTTGGGATAGAGGTGTCGATAAAAATAAAATACGGACATGAGGGCATCATGATCATTCTTAGAACAACAACATATATATATATATATATATATATATATATATATTGTCATATGATCTCTTATGCTAAATTAACAATTCAATCACAATTTCAAGAATAAATCATACACTTCGTTGAAAACTAATAAACTATAATCTTAGTCATTGAGGCAATTGCAATTTATCATAACATAGGAAATAGTCAATATAAGAGCTTTTCAGCAAGTCCACATACTCAACTATCATTTAGTCTTTCACAATTGCTAACACTCACACAATATTTATGGGTATGGAGTTTTAATCGGACATAGAGAAAGATAGGGGCTTATAGTTTTGCCTCCCAACGTTTTACCTCAAGGGTAATGTCAACAATAATAGTTCATGCAGACTCACATCCAATTAGCTATATGTATCTGGATCTTTCCAACACATTGCGCTTGCCAAAGGATAAAATTTAAAAAGGAAAGGTGAAGATCACCATGACTCTTATGTAAGGTAGAAGATAAAAGTAAAAGATAAGCCCTTCGCAGAGGGAAGCAGAGGTTGTCATGCGCTTTTATGATTGGATGCACAAAATCTTAATGCAAAAAAACGTCACTTTATATTGCCACTTGTGATATGGACCTTTATTATGCAGTCTATCTCTTTTATTTCTTCCACATCACAATATCGTATAAAGCTTATTTTATCCACATTAATAAGTCATACATATTTAGAGAGCAATTTTTATTACTTGCACCGATGACAACTTACTTGAAGGATCTTACTCAATCCATAGGTAGGTATGATGGACTCTCATGGCAAAAACGGGTCTAGGGATATTTGGAAGCACAAGTAGTATCTCTACTTGGTGCAAAGAAATTAGCTAGCATGAGAGGGAAAGGCAAGCTCAATATGTTGTATGATCCATGACAATATAATTTATCTCAGATGAAAGAAAACATAACCCATTACGTTGTCTTCCTTGTCTAACATTAACTCTTTAGCATATCATACTTTAATGAGTGCTCACAATCATAAAAGATGTCCAAGATAGTGTATTTATATGTGAAGACCTCTCTTTCTTTATTACTTCCTATTAATTGCAACAATGACCAAAACTATGTTTGTCAACTCTCTACAACTTTTATTCATCGTACTCTTTATATGTAAGCTCATTACTCTCCATAAGATCCATATGATCTCTTTATTTCTTTTTATTCTTTCTCTTTTATTTTATTCCCTCAAGATCATAGCAAGGTAATCAAGCCCTTGACTCAACACTAATCTTTATTATATATAGCTCACGGACTCGATTACATAGGAAGATCATAAAGAAAAACTCACAACTAGATCATACTAAAACTTTATTCTACTAGATCAAGATATTATCAAAAGGATCGAACTAAGAAAAACGGTAAAGATAAAAGTGATGGGGATACGATATCAGGCACTCCCCCAAGCTTGGCAGTTGCCAAGGGGAGTGCCCATACCCGTGTGTTTATGTTTCCTTCCTCGGAGGTGGTGATGAAGGAGTTGTTGATGATGTAGGCTTGTCGTCCATCTTCCAAGGCATAGGCTCACCATCATAGAATGATGATCGAGTCTCTGGAATCCTCAAATCTGCAGCCAAACTCATCCTCCTGAATCTATATTCATACTCACACTTTTGGTTTTGCAGGTCATCGATCTGGGCTTGGAGGCGCTCAATTTTCTCATGAAGCTTGAAGATGGCCTCCCCAATGTCCTTGGCGTCCAACTTGTGGTTGTTGGTGAACTCCATGATCATTATGTGATTAAAGTCGAGTCCACGCTCCACCATCTCCTCACACTTGAAAACTTGTTGCTCCATCGCCTCGAGCCTTGTCTCCATGCTTCCGGTCCTCCTTGGTCCCTCCACATCGTGGATGTGCAACAACCCCTCACGCATCTCAATGGTTTGAGGGTGTTGCAGCACCTCCATGAGGTAGGATGATGACCTTCTCGAAGAACTTGTCCTCGGGGGCACTTGAAGATGCCATGGCGATCTAGATCTGTAAAAAAAAACAGCTCGAAACAAAGACATGAGATATTTGCATTATACGGTGGTCAAAACCTTCGGGAGATTATATAATGAATTTTTACCAACCAAAAGAAGTATCGTGCAAGAAAACGGAGTCCGGAGAGCACACGAGGTGCCCACGAGGCAGGGGGCGCGCCCATGGGGTAGGGCGCGCCCTCCACCCTCGTGGAAGCCCCGTGTCCTTTCCGGTCTGCTTCTTATTTTCCTATTTTTTTATATATTCCAAAATGGAGAAATATTGCCATTAGAACTGTTTTGGAGTCGGTTTACTTACCGTACAACGTACCTATTCCTTTTCGGAGTCTGAAACGTTCCAGAAAGCGTCCCTTATGTATTCCTCCGGGGTTACAGTTTCAATAATATTGGTTTCAACATTTATGGGATTACCTAAGATATAATGTTTGATTCTTTGACCGTTCACCACCCTCGGATTTGTGCCTTCGAAGTTGTTGGTTTTTATGGCACCGGAATGGTAGACCTCCTTGATAACGTAAGGACCTTCCCATTTAGAGAGAAGTTTGCCTGCAAAAAATCTTAAACGAGAGTTGTATAACAATACATAATCACCTACATTAAACTCACGCTTTTGTATCCTTTTATCATGCCATCTTTTAACTTTTTCTTTAAACAACTTGGCATTTTCATAAGCCTGGGTTCTAAATTCATCAAGTGAGCTAATGTCAAATAACCTCTTCTCACCGGCAAGTTTGAAATCATAATTGAGCTCTTTAATAGCCCAATATGCCTTATGTTCTAGTTCAAGAGGTAAGTGACATGCTTTTCCATAAACCATTTTATATGGAGACATACCCATAGGATTTTTATATGCAGTTCTATAGGCCCATAATGCATCATCAAGTTTCCTGGACCAATTCTTTCTAAATCTATTAACAGTCTTTTGCAAAATTAATTTGAGTTCTCTGTTACTCAATTCTACTAGACCACTAGACTGTGGGTGATAAGGAGATGCAATTCTATGATTAACATCATACTTAGACAACATTTTATGAAAGGCACCATGAATAAAATGTGAACCACCATCAGTCATTAAATATCTAGGGACTCCAAACCTCGGAAAAATAACTTCTTTAAGCATCTTAATAGAGGTGTTATGATCAGCACTACTAGTTGGAATAGCTTCTACCCACTTAGTAACGTAATCAACATCAACTAAAATATGTGTATACCCATTAGAGGAAGGAAAAGGTCCCATATAATCAAAGCCCCAAACATCAAATGGTTCGATAACAAGTGAATAATTCATAGGCATTTCTTGACGTCTACTAATATTACCAATTCTTTGACATTCATCACAAGACAAGACAAACTTACGGGCATCCTTCAAGAGAGTAGGCCAATAAAAACCGGATTGCAATACCTTATGTGCAGTTCTATCTCCAGCATGGTGTCCTCCATAGGCTTCGGAGTGACACTTGCGTAGGATCTGTTCCTGTTGATGCTCAGGTACACAACGTCTAATAACACCATCTACTCCTTCTTTATAAAGATGTGGGTCATCCCAAAAGTAATGTCTTAAATCATAGAGGAACCTTTTCTTTTGCTGGTATGTGAAACTAGGTGGTATAAATTTAGCAACAATATAATTAGCATAATCAACATACCATGAGGCAGTGCGAGAAGCATTTATGACATTTAATTGTTCATCAGGAAAGCTATCATCAATAGGTAGTGGGTCATCAAGAACATTCTCTAACCTAGACAAGTTGTCTGCAACGGGATTCTCAGCTCCCTTTCTATCAATAATATGCAAATCAAATTCTTGTAGCAAGAGAACCCATCTAATAAGTCTAGGTTTAACATCTTTATTTTCCATAAGATATTTAATAGCAGCATGATCAGTGTGAATAGTTACTTTAGAATCAACAATATAAGGTCTGAACTTATCACAAGCAAATACAACTGCTAAAAATTCCTTTTCAGTAGTAGCATAATTTCTCTGGGCATTGTCTAGAGTTTTACTAGCATATTGGATAACATTTAATTTCTTATCAAGTCTTTGTCCTAGAACAGCCCCTACAGCATAATCACTAGCATCACACATAATTTCAAATGGTAAATTCCAATAAGGAGGTTGAACAATAGGTGCAGAAACCAAAGCTTTCTTAAGTATTTCAAATGCTTCTACACAATCATCATCAAAGACAAAAGGAATATCTTTTTGTAATAGGTTAGTCAAAGGCCGAGAAATTTTTGAGAAGTCCTTAATGAACCTCCTATAAAAACCGTCATGACCAAGGAAACTTCTTATACCTTTGATGTCCTTGGGACACAACATCTTTTCAATAGCATCAACTTTATATTTACCAACTTCAATACCTCTTTCAAAAATTTTATGCCCCAAGACAATACCTTCATTAACCATAAAGTGGCACTTCTCCCAGTTCAAGACAAGATTAGTTTCTTCACATCTCTACAAAACTCAATCAAGGTTGCTCAAGAAACCATCAAAAGAGGATCCATAAATGGAGAAATCGTCCATGAAAACCTCACAAATCTTTTCACAAAAGTCAGAGAATATAGCCATCATGCATCTTTGAAAGGTAGCAGGTGCATTACATAAACCAAAAGGCATACGTCTATAAGCAAAAGTACCAAAAGGGCAAGTAAAAGTGGTCTTTGCTTGATCATCAGCTGACACAGGTATTTGAGAGAAGTCAGAGTAACCATCTAGAAAGCAAAAATGTGTATGTTTGGATAGTCTTTCTAGCATTTGATCAATAAAAGGCAAAGGGTAATGATCTTTTTAGTAGCTTTATTTAATTTGCGGAAATCAATGACCATCCTATAACCTGTAATAATTCTTTGTGGAATCAATTCATCTTTATCATTAGGAACGATAGTAATACCTCCCTTCTTAGGGACATAATGGACAGGACTTACCACTGACTATCAGCAACGGGATAAATTATACCTGCCTCAAGGAGCTTTAATATTTCCTTTCTTACCACTTCTTTCATCTTAGGGTTTAGCCGTCGTTGGTGATCAATAACTGGTTTGGCGTCTTTCTCCAAATTTATTTTGTGTTGACATAGAGTGGGACTAATGCCCTTAAGATCATCAAGACTATATCCAATAGCGGTACGGTGCTTCTTCAGAGTTTTCAATAATTTCTCTTCCTCCTTCTCTGAAAGGTTAGTACTAATAATAACAGGATATATCTTCTTTTCATCAAGATAAGCATATTTAAGAGTATCAGGCAATGGTGTAAGCTCAAACACAGGATCACCCTTGGGTGGAGGAGGATCCCCTAAGATTTCAACAGGCAAGTTGTGTTTCAGAATAGGTCCCTATTTAAAGAATACTTCAACTATTTCCCTTCATTCATTCATAAACATATCATTTTCATGGTCTAGTAAATATTGTCCTAAAGGATCAGTAGGAGGCACGACAATAGAAGCAAGACCAATAATTTCATCTTTACTAGGCAATTCCTCATCACGGGCTTGTCTACGAAACTTAGCAAAATTAAATTCATGAGACATATCCCCTAAACCAACGGAAACAATATCCTTATTGCAGTCTATCTTAGCATTAACAGTATTCAAGAAGGGTCTACCAAATATAACGGGACAACAGCTATCTTGTGGGGAACCAAGAACAAGAAAATCAGCAGGATATTTAACCTTCCCACACAAGACTTCAATATCTCTAACAATCCCAATTGGTTAAATAGTATCTCTATTGGCAAGCTTAATGGTAACATCTATATCTTCTATCTCAGCAGGTGCAATATCATGCATAATTTCTTTGTATAAGGAATGAGGTATTGCACTTGCACTAGCACCCATATCACATAAGCCATGATAGCAATGATCTCCTATTTTAACAGAAATAACAGGCATGCCTACAACAGGTCTATGTTTATTTTTAGTATCAGGTCTAGCAATTCTAGCAGTCTCATCACAGAAGTAAATAACATGCCCATCAATATTATCTGTCGGCGTTCTGGGAACGGGGGTCCCCAGACTTGCCTGCCTGCGGCCTGCGGCGTGGCTCAAAGGAGGCCCAACATGGCCCATCTTCATCAACACAAGACTCAAGACCCTCGCGAGGGGCCAAGCCTCGTGGGGCGGACGACATGGTGCATCCTCAGGCGCAGCCTCCTCAGGCTGGCTCGCGAGGAGGCGGAGAAATCAAGGCGGGGTACCTCGCGAGGTGCCCATGACGCAAGCCATGACGACTCAGGGCGCCAGGCGGGCGCCAGCGCGCGCAGCGTCCTTCTTTCCTCTTTGGTGCAAAGGGGGCAAGCGCAGCCGCAGAGTACCGAGGCGTCAGGCAAAGGTTGCCATTTCGGTGCAACGAGACCAAGGCTAGGCAGACTACGAGACGGAGGTCACCATGGAGCCCAGCACGGCGTCACCGCAGAGCCTTTCGCAGGCGAAGACCGACTTTAGTCAGGACAAGTGTACTTGATGTTCCCCTTCAAATTAGCCCGCCATTGTTGGCGCCCTTCCCGCTCAATATTTGGGAAGATGCCCAGGGCCTTTGCCTATAAATAGGACCGGCCACCCACGTAGCAAGGGGTTCGGTTGGTCCGGCTAGCAAGCAGAGAAAGAGAGAGAGAGAGAGAGAGAGAGAGAGAGAGAGAGAAGGGTGACTGAACTCCTCCTAGCAGTTCATTGCCCCAGTCAAGAACAGACCCTCGCGAGGCTGTTCTTCCTTGTATTGTTCATCATCATTAGCCCCAAGAGGCAATCCACCCACCACACACTGGAGTAGGGTATTACACCACAACGGTGGCCCGAACCAGTATAAACCTTGTGGCTCTTGTGCGGTTCTTTTGGTAGTTTAGATCTTTGTGAGACGGGGAGGTATAAGGCGTGATCTTCGCGCGCACCCCAGTGTTCGAACCTTAAGGGTCTGCCGGAACCCGTGATCCGACATTATCTGCCAAGAGATCTTTAACCATAGCAATATTAGGTTCAATTTTAACTTGCTCAGGGGGTTTGTGTGTCCTAATATTACTTTTGTTAACCACAGTTGAAGCTTTAGCATGATCCTTTATTCAGGGCCGCCACGCACCCGGCATATAACCTCATGAAGATGCCCGGGAGCAGCGGCACCCTCGCCGTGCACGGGGACACCGGGGACGCCCTGTGAGTACTCAAGCTCGCCTTCAAGACGGCGGCATCGGCACGGCCTGTCAACGCGGAGACCCCTGAGCCCAAGGGGGTTGCGCCCGCCAAGAAGAAGTAGTTGTTCACCCAGGACAAGGTAGAAACCAAGCAGATACCCGTCGACGAGGACGGGTCCTCCAGTGCCACTTTCACCATAGGCGCCAACCTTGATCCTGAGCAGGAGGAGACCTTGGTCAGGTTCTTGCGCGCGAATAAGAAGGTATTTGCTTGGGAGCCCGATCGGCTGGCGGGGATCCCCAGGAGTGTCATCGAGCATCACCTCTCAACGTGTGCCCAAATGTGCGCCCCATGAAGCAGAAGGCCAGGCGGCAGTCCGTGGAGAAGCAGGCCTTCATTGTCCAAGAGACCCGCAAGGTAGAAGCCGCTGGGGTCATTCGCGAGGTCCGATACCCGGATTGGTTGGCCAACCTTGTCATTGTGCCCAAGAAAGGGGGGAAGGAACACATGTGTGTCGACTTCACCAACCTCAACAAAGCATGCCCGCAAGATCCCTTTCCGCTCCCCCGCATCGACCAGATCGTCGATTCCACTACGGAGTGCGACCTGCTATGCTTCCTGGACGCCTTCTCCGGGTATCACTAGATCAAGATGGCAGTAGAAGACGTTGAGAAGACCGCCTTCTTAACCCCGTGCGGGGTATACTGCTATACATGCATGCCGTTCGGACTGCGTAACGCAGGGGCAACCTTTCAGCAGCTGATGCACATCACCTTGGGCCCGCAACTCGGAAAGAATGTCGAAGCCTATGTTGATGACATTGTAGTAAAATCTCGGGAGGCCAAGACCCTGATACAAGACCTGGAGGAGACCTTCGCGAGCCTCGACGCAGTAAACCTGCGGCTCAACCCGAAGAAATGTGTGTTTGGCGTCCCCTCGGGCAAGCTTTTGGGATTCCTCGTGTCCCATCGTGGCATCAAGGCAAACCCCGAGAAGGTCAAGGCGGTCGAGGACATGAGTCCGCCAAAGACCCTCAGGGAAATGCAGAAGCTCACTGGGCGCGTGACCGCGCTAGGGCGCTTCATCTCCAAACTAGGGGAGCGAGCGCTGCCTTTCTTTCAGCTGATGAGGAAAAAGGGGCCCTTTGAATGGACTGAAGAGGCAGATAAGGCGTTTCAAGATCTCAAGAGGTACCTGACCAGTCCCCCAGTCATGGTGGCTCCGCGCCCTCAAGAGCCCCTGCTGCTTTACCTCGCTGCCACTCCCCACTCCGCCAGCGCAGCCCTGGTGGCGGTTAGGGAGGAACGCCAAGTCAAGACCGCAGCGGCAGCCCGGGGCAAGACAAAACAGGAACAAGGAAAGCCTGCAGAAGCCGCAACCGCAGTTGAGGAGGGTCAGCTGCCGAAGAATGCACCAGAGGCAGGCGAGGCCGCACGCCCGGATGGTCCACCTCCCAAGGCCATGTCATCTAGCGAGGCGCCCTTGCCTCCCGAGGGCTCCGCGACCCCAGATACTCTCAGCCTTGTTGAGCATCCCGTCTACTTTGTTAGCATGGTGTTGCGGGACGCGAGGGCACGGTACCCAATGCCTCAAAAGCTCCTCCTCGCGCTGCTGGTAGCCTCACGCAAGCTGCGTCACTACTTCCAGGCTCATCCCATCAAGGTCGTCTCATCATACCCCCTGGAGAGAGTGCTCAGGAGCCCTAACTCAGCCGGAAGGGTCGCCGAGTGGAACATGGAGCTGCAGGCATTTCAGCTCGAGTTCAGCACAACCAGGGTCATCAAAGGAGCAGCATTGGCGGATTTCATAGCAGAATGGGCGGAGGCACCAGGCCTCAGGGACAACGAGGATCGGTCCCTCTCTCCAGGGAGTGAGGCGCCGGAAGGTTGGGTCATGTACTTTGATGGGGCGTTCTCCAGACACGGCGCGGGGGCTGGTGCGGTGCTGATATCACCCACTCAGGATAAGCTCTACTATGCCGTGCAGCTCTGTTTCCAGCAAGGTGAAAAGGTCTCCAACAACATTGCAGAATATGAGGGACTGATAGCCGGGTTGAAGGCCGCAGTAGCCCTGGGAGTGAAACGCCTCACCGTCAAGGGCGACTCGCAGCTCCTAGTCAACTTCTCCAACAAGGTGTACGAGCCGAAGGACAAGCATATGGAGGCCTACTTAGCGGAGGTCCGCAGAATGGAAAAGCAGTTCTGGGGGCTGGAGCTGAAGCACGTGCCCCGTGGCACCAATCAGGAAGCTGACGACAAGCCGGATGGGCATCCAGACGGTTGCCGCAGGAACCCGGCGTCTTCGAAGAGCGGCTCTTCAAACCCTCAGCACAACCGACGTTATCAAACACCGCTCAGTCTTGAGAGGAGCTCCCCCAGCCGCCAGCCTCGGGAGCCCCGGTCTGTGGGCCGACCTCAGGAGCACGCCTGCTCCTGGCGATGGAACCTCAGGAGGAGTGCTGGATCGCAGAACTCCGGAGTTATTTAACGCAAGGGGCCCTACCGGAAAAGGAAGAGGAAGCGGAGCGTGTGGCGCGGCAGGCCACGGCATACTGCATCAGAGATGGAGAACTTTACCGGAAGCGACCAAATGGTGTATCTCTGCGCTGCATCTCCAGGGAGCAAGGAAAGGAACTACTGGAGGACACACACGGCGGAGACTGCGGACACCACTCATCATCACGGACCCTCGTCGGCAAGGCATTCCGTAGCGGGTTCTATTGGCCCACCGCACTCAACGACGCGATCGAATTGGTAAAGGCTTGTGAGGCCTGCCAGTTTCATTCCAAGCAGATCCATCAACCGGCGGGGGGCCTGCAGACAATACCCATCTCGTGGCCATTGGCAGTTTGGGGGTTGGATATTCTGGGCCCGTTCCCTCGGGCGCCAGGGGGCTACCGTTACCTCTACGTCACCATTGACAAGTTCACCAAGTGGGTAGAAGTGGAGGCTGTCCGTACCATCCCCGCTGGCTCCGCGGTCAAGTTCATCAGGGGTATCGTGAGCCGGTTCGGGGTGCCGAATCGCATCATCACAGACAACGGTTCGCAGTTCACCAGTAATCTCTTCAAAACATATTGTGCTAACCTTGGGACGCAGATATGCTATGCTTCGGTGGCACACCCGCGAAGCAGTGGGCAGGCCGAACGAGCCAACGCGGAGGTCCTGAGAGGCCTCAAGACCAGGACATTCAAGAAGAAGCTGGAGGCCTGCGGCAGAGGCTGGTACGACGAGCTCCAGTCCGTGTTGTGGTCCATCCGCACAACCGCAACCAAACCAACTGGGGAGACCCCGTTCTTCCTGGTCTATGGAGCCGAAGCAGTCCTTCCTCATGAGGTCAGGCATCGCTCTGCGCGGGTCCTGGCGTTCGACGAGGCGCAGCAGGACGCCATGCGGGGGATGGACGTCGTACTAGGGGAGGGACGCCGCCGGGAAGCCGTGCTGCGAGCAGCAAGGTACCAACATGCGCTACGACGATATCACTGCCGCAACATCCGCCCCAGGACCCTCGAGGTAGGAGACCTCGTACTCGGGCGGGTTCTCTCCAGGGAGGGGCTGCACAAGCTCTCTCCCATGTGGGAGGGCCCGTTCAAGGTTGTTCATGTTTCCAGGCCAGGCTCCATGTGCTTGGAGACTCAAGAGGGGGAGCCGATCCAGAACGCGTGGAACATCCAGCACCTCCGGAGGTTCTACCCCTAAAAGGCCCAGAGCGTGTGAAGTAAGGCGAGTGCCTGTGAAGACTATCGCTTTTTGGAAAAGGCCCAGAGCCTGTGAAGCAAGGCGAGTGCCTGTGAAGCTATCGCGTTTTGGAAAAGGCCCAGAGCCTGTGAAGCAAGGCGAGTGCCTGTGAAGACTATCCCTTTTTGGAAAAGGCCCAGAGCCTGTGAAGCAAGGCGAGTGCCTGTGAAGCTATCGCGTTTTGGAAAAGGCCCAGAGCCTGTGAAGCTATCGCATTTTGGAAAAGGCCCGGAGCCTGTGAAGCAAGGCCAATGCCTATGAAGCTCGCCGCCCCGTGACACTCTCACGTAATAATGAGTGGGGCTATACACGCCCCGGAGTCTCAGGAGCGCCGGCCTCAGGCCCTGGGGCTCCCTCCCACGCCCAGTGGCAGCACTTAGCTCCGCGCTGGTGAGAAGACGTCGAAGACTAGATTAGGTGCCGGACGCGCCTTTTTCATTTGCTTTCCGCAGTTGATGTGTTTACTTGCATTTGAAGTCTTATTGAAGTTGTCGCTGTCGCTGATTTGTGGTTCGTCGATTTTCGCTCCTCGCTTTGGTTTCTCTCATAAACGACCTCGCGAGGGATGGTACTTAAACGTCCTCGCAAGCGTTTCTGCTCTAGCCGCTGGAAGGTTTCATGGCCCGGGCACGTTACAGGAGCACCCCTCTAGTCCGTGCCCCTCGGGCACCGCGACGCGCACACAGGGCCTGGGTCGGTCGCCCCCCCGACAGGGGTCAAAGACTATCTACGCACAGGCATATAGTTAAGAGGCGCAAAAATAAGATCAAGGTAATGGCTAAAACGGCAATAATTCCCAACACGCCCCAGCGGGGCTCCATGCAGCTGTTTTGTCTTACACAGGAAACAAAAGGGAAAGAAAGGGACGAGCCTGGCGCAGCCCTCCTCACATCAGCCCGCGGAGGCGACCCGGGCTGCCTCCGGACCTCAAGGAGACTCCCTCTCGCGCTTCACCGGGGCACGACGGCGGGCGGACAAGCCATCACCTCCCAAGCAAGCTCGACGGCGCGGGGGTTGACTGCGGCCACTGCTGGAGGAGTCGCTTGAGGAAGAGCTGACGAAGCTCGGGGAGTCTCGAGTGCCGCCATCCGCGTGGGCGCTATCTCCTCCATCACTGTCGGGGCGGGGCCCCCGGCCGCGGTCGTCGTCCTTAGGGCAACACCCCGCGTGGTGACCATCTTCCCCAAACACCCTCACATAGAGGGTGGCGTCACCGTCAAACCTGAAGTGCAGGGTGCACCGGCGCCCCAGGCCGCGAGCGCGGGCGAACGCCTGCCAGCCACGAGTTAAGGCCAGGCCTTCATTGGCGGAGACCTCCAGCGCGGCCCCCGAGGACCTGCTGCAGCAGCCCTCCGCCTGGAGCCAGAGGCCACCAGGAGCACCGACCGGGAGTTCACCAAGGAGGAAGCGAGGGAGTTGGAGCCGGGCGCTAGTCGGCTCCGCCGACCAGACAACGAACTCCGGCAGCACCTACGCAGCGCGAAAGCGCGGCCTGGGGGAGCGCGCAACCCAGGCGCATCCCTCGGCCACAACGGCTCGCCCGCCGCCGCGCTGGGAGCCGCCGCCATGACCACCAGACGCTACCGGGGCGGTCACCGGATGCTTCCGAGGGCGCCCACGGCCGCGCTTGGGCGGGGGAGAGGCAGGATTGACCTGGAGGGCCTTCCCCTTCTCCGCAGCCGAGTACCTCCTCGATGGGGCCATCACACCAAGGCGGGGCAAGAATTGAGGCAAAGGAGAAAACAAGAAGAGATGGGCTGGAAGGGCACGCGCCGTGCCGTACTTATAGCCGGCGAAGGCCAACCGCCGGCCTCCACGATCATAGGTAATTATGACACGATCTACATGCAGGGACCTGTCCAACTCGCGCGATCACCGAGGCATCATGGGGAAGTGGAGACGCCCACGTCCCATCAACCGCCATGCGGCGCCCAAGGCTGCAGGCTGTTATGGCCCGCGGCGCTTCGCCCTTGCCCTTTCGCCTCTCGACACGGCCAAGTCCATGCGCGCCTTGGGCCCGGGGGCTACTGTCGGCGTTCTGGGAACGGGGGTCCCCAGACTTGCCTGCCTGCGGCGTGGCTCAAAGGAGGCCCAGCATGGCCCATCTTCATCAACACAAGACTCAAGACCCTCGTGAGGGGCCAAGCCTCGCGGGGCGGACGACACGGCGCATCCTCAGACGCAGCCTCCTCAGGCTGGCTTGCGAGGAGGCGGAGAAATCAAGGCGGGGTACCTCGCGAGGTGCCCATGACGCAAGCCATGACGACTCAGGGCGCCAGGTGGGCGCCAGCGCGCGCAGCGTCCTTCTTTCCTCTTTGGTGCAAAGGGGGCAAGCGCAGCCGCGGAGTACCGAGGCGTCAGGCAAAGGTTGCCATTTCGGTGCAACAAGACCAAGGCCAGGCGGACTACGAGACGGAGGTCACCATGGAGCCCAGCACGGCGTCACCGCAGAGCCTTTCGCAGGCGAAGACCGACTTTAGTCAGGACAAGTGTACTTGCTGTTCCCCTTCAAATTAGCCCACCATTGTTGGCGCCGTTCCCGCTCAATATTTGGGAAGAGGCCCAGGGCCTTTGCCTATAAATAGGACCGGCCACCCACGTAGCAAGGGGTTCGGTTGGTCCGGCTAGCAAGCAGAGAAAGTGTGAGAGAGAGAGAAGGGTGACTGAACTCCTCCTAGCAGTTCATTACCCCAGTCAAGAACAGACCCTCGCGAGGCTGTTCTTCCTTGTATTGTTCATCATCATTAGCCCCAAGAGGCAATCCACCCACCTCACACTGGAGTAGGGTATTACACCACAACGGTGGCCCGAACCAGTATAAACCTTGTGTCTCTTGTGTAGTTATTTTGGTAGTTTAGATCTTTATGAGACGGGGAGGTATAAGGCGTGATCTCCGCGCGCACCCCAGTGTTCAAACCTTAAGGGTCTACCGGAACCCGTGATCCGACATTATCAGCCAAGAGATCTTTAACCATAGCAATATTAGGTTCAATTTCAACTTGCTCAGGGGGTTTGTGTGTCCTAATATTACTTTTGTTAACCACAGTTGAAGCTTTAGCATGATCCTTTATTCTAACAGGGAAAGGTGGTTTCTCAACATAAGCAGGGAACAATAGGATCATTATAAGTGACAGTCTTTTCTTCAACTTTACTAGGTGCAACTACTTTTACTTCAATGGGAGGATTATATTTAAACCACTTCTCCTTCGAGAGATCAACATGAGTAGCAAAGGATTCACAAAAGGAAACTACTATCTCAAAGTCAAGTCCATATTTAGTGCTAAATTCACGGAAAGCATCGGTATCCATAAAAGATTTAACACAATCAAACTTAGGTGTTATATCTGACTCCTTACCTTCGTCGAGGTCCCAATCTTCAGAGTTGCGTTTAATTCTTTCCAATAAATCCCATTTGAATTCAATAGTCTTCATCATAAAAGATCCAGTACAAGAAGTATCGAGCATGGAGCGATTACTGAGAGAAAGCCGAGCATAAATTTTTTGAATAATCATTTCTCTTGAGAGCTCATGATTGGGGCATGAATATAACATTGACTTAAGCCTCCCCCAATCTTGAGCGATGCTTTCTCCTTCACGAGGCCAAAAATTATATATATAATTACGATCATGATGAACAAGATGCATAGGATAAAACTTCTGATGAAATTCCAATTTCAATCGCTTGTAGTCCCATGATCCCATATCATCACATAGCCTATACCATGTCAATGCATCTCCCTTCAAAGATAAAGGGAAGACCTTCTTCTTGATAACATCATCGGGCATACCTACAAGCTTAAATAATCCACAAACTTCATCCAAATAGATTAAGTGTAAATCGGGATGCAATGTTCCATCGCCTGCAAAAGGATTAGCTAGCAGTTTCTCTATCATACCCGAAGGAATTTCAAAGTAAACATTTTCAGTAGGTTCAGTAGGTTGAGGAGCAACTCTTTGATCTACTGGTCGGGGCGAACATACCCCGAACAAGCCCCTCAAAGGATTATGTTCCATAGTAACAAGTGACAGTAAATTTCAGCAACTATATAAAATTTTCCTTACCGAATTCCACCTACCAAAGGCGCTTCACTCCCCGGCAACGGCGCCAGAAAAGAGTCTTGATGACCCACAAATGTAGGGGATCTATCGTAGCTTTTCGATAAGTAAGAGTGTTGAACCCAACAAGGAGCAGAAGGAAATGATAAGCAGTTTTCAGTAAGGTATTCTCTGCAAGCACTGAAGTTATCGGTAACAGATAGTTTTGTGCTAAGGTAATTTCTAACGAGTAGCAAGTAATAAAAGTAAATAAGGTGCAGAAAGATGGCCAAATCCTTTTTGTAGCAAAGGCCAAGCCTGGACGAGCTCTTATATGAAGGAAAACGCTCCCGAGGACACATGGGAATTATCGTCAAGCTAGTTTTCATCACGATCATATGATTCGCGTTCGGTACTTTGATAATTTGATATGTGGGTGGACCGGTGATTGGGTGCTGTCCTTACTTGGACAAGCATCCCACTTATGATTAACCCCCATTGCAAGCATCCACAACTACAACAGAAGTATTAAGGCAAACCTAACCATAGCATGAAACATATGGATCCAAATCAGCCCCTTATGAAGGAACACATAGACTAGGGTTTAAGCTTCTGTCACTCTAGCAACCCATCATCTACTTATTACTTGCCAATGCCTCCCTCTAGGCCCAAACAATGGTGAATTTTCATGTAGTCGACGTTCACATGACACCACTAGAGGGATGACAACATACATCTCATCAAAATATCAAACGAATATCAAATTCACATGACTACTAATAGCAAGACTTCTCCCATGTCCTCAGGAACAAACGTAACTACTCACAAAGCATATTCATGTTCATAATTAGAGGGGTATTAATATGCATAATGGATCTAACATATGATATTCCACCAAGTAAACCAACTAGTATCAACTACAAGGAGTAATCAACACTACTAGCAACCCATAGGTAAAAATCTGAGGTTTGGATACAAAGATTGGATACAAGAGATGAACTAGGGTTTGAGATTCTGACGCCCCGAGCTTGACCCGAGATCGACGCGCCAGGTGTCTTCCAGTTATTCACTGTTGTTGCCATGTCATTTGCTTGCGTGTCACATCTTGCCATGTCATCATGTGCATTGCATCATCATGTTTTCAAAACTAGCATCCGTCACGGTATCCTCGTTCTCTCCGTTGTCCGTTCTGAGCCCAGACACACTTCCGCGCGCCCGCGGCATGTCCGAAATAATATTTATAAGTGGCCGGAAAATGTTCTCGGAATGGGTTGAAAGTTGGCGTGCGGTGTTGTTTTTTTGTCAGTTGACCGCCTACCAAGTTTTGTCGCATTCGGAGTCCGTTTGACGCCCCAACGGATAACTATAGTGGCAGTATAGCCGGTCTATCGTCGGACGTTTCCGGTCTCCGGAAACGGTTGCCGGGTTGCATTCCTCCTCTGTCCTCTCAGTCTAACCACACACTTGACCTCGTTCGCCTAACCCCTCCTTGCATAGTGCATCGACCCCCCTCGAGTGCACGTCCGGAGCTGTCCCGGACCCGACCCAGGGAGTCGTCACCGTTGGATTCGGATCATCCCCAAACATCCCTAAATCATCATCGGTTTCTCATTGGGCTCTCCTAAGCTCTTTATTCTTGGAACGTTCGATTTTTATCGGATGATCCAATTAACCCCTTTCTTTCCCTATATATATATATTCCCCTAGTCAAAATAGAGGAAAACCCTAAATTCTAGGGAACTGTCCCATCCACCCTCCTGCCCGCCGCCACCTACCTACCCTCTCCCTCTCGGGATCCATCCCCTCCTTGTTTTCACACTCCAGCCAATCCCTCCCGATCCTCTCTCCCAACCAACCACATCCAGCCAAGCGCCTCCCGCTTGCCCCTCCCTCCATGGCACCGTCGTAGCCGGCGAACCCAGCCATCCAGACCGGCCTCCTGCCTGTCCTTTCCTCCTCCTTCCCGTGCTCCCCCTCCCCTCTCATTTCCTCTCTCTCTCTGTGTGTCAGGAACCCAGGCAGCAACCATGGCGCCATCTAGCAGGAGCTCCGCCTCGCCCGCTACCTCTGCCTGCCCTCTGACTGAATCAGGTGGGTCTCGAGGACCCCGATGCCCGGATCCGCTTCCTCCGGTCACTTGCAGCGTCGCCGGAGGCTCTGCTGCTCGCCTTATGCTTCCTGCGTTGAGGCGCCGCCCGCCAAGTCCCTGCCGCCCCCTACATCCCCTGCTACAAGCAGGAGCTCGCCCGATGCCACCTCGCCTCCCCGACCCAAATGGACACCAGGTCCGGCCATCTCCGACGCATACCCACCGGTTCCCGTCGACCCTGTCGCCAGAACCTCCCCGACGCCCGCGTCACGCTGAACCTATCGCTGCCGCTTTCCTTCAGAACGAGAAGAGCAGCTCGCCCCGTTGACCGTGTCTCGCTCAAGCGAGCGCCTGGGCTACCTCCCCTTCAGCGCCCCAAGGCCCAAGCAGCCCCCTCGTGCGCAGCCTAGTTGCTGGCCAGATCTGGCCCAACGAGGTGAGGATGCACCCAGCCCCCTCTTGTGCACTGTTGGGCCTCTGTTTCGGCCCGTTTCGTGTTTCTTTCCTTAGACCATTTTTTCTATTTTCCAGAGACTGCGGTTTTACAGAAAAACCCTCCAACATCATGCATATAATAACTTTGCACCCGTGCATCGAAACCCAATAAACTTTATATGTAAAATGCTTAGAATTTTGTGTAAATCAATAATTTGCAACTTTCCTCAATGTTAAAAATGTTTAAAATGATGTTTTCTTTATTTTTCTTAAATAACATGCTAAAATGATTTAATTCATAACTAATTAACCGTAGCTCGGATTTAAATAATCTTTATATGTAAATGGGGTAGAAAATTGCCTAGTTTAACATGGTGGCTTTTCTTTGCATGTTTAATAACTCTAAAATTGTGTATAGGGCAAAAAAGTACCAAACCTAAAATATGCCATGTTTATGTGACGGTTGTTTACCATGTTGTTTGCTTCTTTCTGGTGTTGCTTCTTCGGGTTAGTTCCGATAACGTCGCGTGTGTGACACTACAAAAAATACACTTCCGTGATGATACATGTTTGTCACAGTAGGTCGCTTTTCTTGTCATGCATGTACATCCATGACAAATTTATGACAGAATCAAGATAGTCATACCTGTGCTGTCGTAGCAGTGTTCCATGACATTACCAAAATTATCATCATGGAAGTGTCCACTTCCATGACGATAAATCGCGCGTCATAGAAGTGCTTTCGTCAAGGGTGACCGACACGTGGCATCCACTGTAACGGAACGCTGTTAAGCTATCATGTCAGGTTTTGGATCCGATAATCCGTTAACAGCCCCGACCAATGGGGATTTTCCACGTGTAAAATCATCATTGGCTAGAGGAAACACGTGTAGGCTCATCATCGGGACAAATGTCATCCACTCACTGGACAGAAGGCGCCTATGATACATCGACACGTGGCACGGCCCAACAAGTTTAAATGGGCCGGCCCAACTAAAGGCCCACACGATTTTGCGGACCATAATGGGCCGACCCAGCTAAAGGCCCACGAGATTTTGCGGACCATAATGGGCTGGCCCAGCTAAAGGCCCACAAGATTTCGCGGGCCATATTGGGCTGGCCCAGGTATAGGCCCATAAGATTTTTGTGTGCCATAATAGGCCGTCCCAGTTAAAGGCCCACAAAATTCTTGCAGATCATAATGGGCCGGCCTAGCTAAAGGCCCACGAGATTTCGCCGACATTAATGGGCCGGCCCAGCTGTAGGCCCACAAGATTTTGAGGACCCTAGTAGGTCGGCCCATTAACTGGCTGCCATGTTTTGGGCCAAATGCCAGCCCATATTTGATATGGTCTATTAATGGCCTGCCACGCTCCGGGCCTAATAGTGGCCCATATGAGATCCGGCCCGTTAAAAGCCTACCACGTTCTGGGCCAAATTACGGCCCAGATCAGGTCCGGCCCTTTAAGAGGTTTTGGGCCTAATTATGGCCCATATCAGATTCGGCCCGCCAACTGGACACTATGCTTTTGGGCCCACTTGGTAAAGGCCCAGTTAGTAATTCGGCCTGATATTAGTTTTGGCCTGTTAAGGGCCCATTTAACATTTCGGCCCTATATTAATTTTAGCCTGTTAAAAGCCTGTCATATAGTTGGCCTAACTACGGCCCGGTTTGCATCCGGCCTGCTCGCAGTCGATATCTGATTGGGCCAAACAAGGACCGAGACAATTTTTCGGCCTGTTAAAAGCCCGTGATTTGATTCGCACAATCATGGGCCGAGGTTCATTTCGGGCTGCTGCCGGCCCGTGAGCTGATCGGCACATTTCAGGCCCAACCTACATCGTGATTGCATGACGGCCTGATTATGTACCGCAATTTTACAGTTTGGCGGGTTTACTGCGAAGACAAGATATATATACAGTAAAATAACTGCAGCATCGTGAATAAGAAAAAACCTATACTATACAATAAAGAAATTACAGCATATTACATCCACTGGGCATCAAAGTTCGCCACTATGATAATAAAGCACAAGCAGACAGCAGATTACATACACTGGGCATCAAAGATCGCCACCAGTGCAAATAAACACGCCGACAAAATAATATACAAAACCGACAGCACTTCAATAGAGTTCAAGAAAGGTTAGCCCTGCTGGGGAGCTGTAGCGCAAGCAGCTGAGAAAGATGATGAGACTGCGCTTGTTCAACACTTATATCTTCCTCACTCTGAAAGATAAACAAGCAGACAGATGACATGTTTTGCACATAAAAGTATCAGTGCTGACAATTCATCACATTTCTTACTGACAAATAAAGTGACACAGTTTAGATTTGCATTAACACAATATGGTATTTTTCAGGTCAAGACATGGCAGGAAATGACATTGTGAAGGAGTTGGCAGCTTCACGACACCACTGGATTACAGATCAAGAACTCATAAGTATCAATGGTTAGTGTGCTGTCAATTTATACCATTTCAGATTGGCAAATAAAGAGACGGTTTAAATAATAGTAGAATGATATGACATTTTTCATAGTTAAGACATTGCAGAATATGACATTGTGCTGTAGTGGGTAGGTTCACCACACCACTGGATTACAGATGAAGAACAGAAGCATACATGCAGTGCAAAAGAAGATCACTTTCTCGGTATAGTTTAATTTACAAGGTATGAAGAAGGAACTTGGTTGTACAACTGAAAACTTAAATTGAGAAAGGACGAACTTTTTTTATGAACTACATATAATAAACTTTAAACAAGCAATTTGATGCAAACACCAAATATAAACAGCTGTTGGAGTCATGCCTAACCAAATATATACAACAAAGTTTGAAGGCTTGAGATGGACAAACTTACATTATTGGTGAAGACAGGCTCTATAAAGGCCTTGTCCATGCTGATGGGGGGGCAATTCAAGAAGTTTACCACAGAATCTTCTTCAAAAGCATTGCCTTTATTCTACATTTTGTTAAGAGTAAATATAGATGTGATAATATACGAAAAAATGGAGAATATTTAAGATAAGATGAAGAGTGATGCTACATAACCAAGTAGCTATAAATGTAAGTGTAGCGATACAGGCAAAAGGTACAACCAAGAGCAATGCACAGCTAAACTTCTTCAGTACCAACCTTATGGTAAGAGTAAATATAGATCTGATGTGTAGAAAATGGAGGGCAAAGGAAAATAAGCTGCAGAGTGATGGTACATGAACTACCTGTCATTATAAGTACACTGATAAAGGACAACATGTACTTACAAGAACAATGCAGAGCTAAAAAACATTGGCATTGGATATATTCTACACTAATGTAACCATTCATACAGATCAGAAATTTGGAGCGAACAATTGATAAGTAAGCTATCATGCATACTGCTATCACATAATGAACCAGGTATGTATGCAAGTACAGTGATACAAGACAATAGGTACTAACAAGAGCAAAGCAGCGGGCAGCATATTTGAGATATCTCGTCATTCTTGTCAAACCGGAATTCTTCTTCGAGCAGATTTCCTGCAAAAAAGATCCGTAAGGCACATGCGGAAAAGTAGAAGTTCAAATTGTCATGTGATTTCATAGATAGTACCTCATCCTAGGAACAAGACCAGTGCATAACAAGGTTTTTCCATTCAATGTCTTCTAATTTTAGCACAGGAGACTTCACCAGAAATTCGTTTATAGACTTGCCATCAAAGTGTGATTTCCTCAGGTAACACCGATACTGCTGCAATGCTTCCTTGAAAAGCACAAGCAAGCTTTGCTCGTCATGACTATCCAGATTTACCCTCGCCTAGTTACAACAATGTAATGTAAATCATTGATGTGTTCAATCAGCAGAAAACAGGAAAATAATAGCCATGAATAATAGCACTTACACGTAAGTTGGACAGGAAGATGTGAAAATGGTGTTTGTCTTCACAATAATCTTCCCATGATGGGAATATATGCACGTAGTCCCTAACAACATTGAAAGCATTGTCTTTTAAACTGGGAATAAATGGAATGGGGTTCCAATCTGCAGGAATTGGCCGTCTCTGCAGTTGGGATAGGTCTTCGGCCGGTGGACTTGCTGTACTTTTTCTGGAGTGGGGTTTTTCTGTAGTACAGCTGGTGCTATGGCAAATGAAATCAGTATACCTTTTGCTAGAGTGCAGGTCCTGTGTGGTGGGGCTAGTGGTGTGTCCAGTGAAGTATGGGTATAGTCTGCTGGAGTCGGTCCTACGTTTTGTGTCACTGGTTGTACAGCCAATATAAGTGGGGTGCTGTCTGATTTCTCTGGCACCACCATGTTTTTCAAGGACTTTGCTGGTGCTCCTTCAGGTTCGGCAATCACCCTCTTCCTTTTTGATGTCTGATGCACAAGAACAACATTTGAGTGGAAAAACATGGTATGATGACAGATGGAATATGTATTGATAATGGATGGGCATGGCATCTCGACATATATGATGAGTAAACTAAGCAGATGGCAGTGCAACAAAGTAGAAGAAATGCAAGACAACATATGCAAGATATCCGCAATCAATAAAACATTGCCAAATTAGAACAGGCACCTTGATGGGTGAACAGGACAGGCCATCTGCCTTTGACTCCTCGAGGTTAGAATAGTCATTAGTATGATATTCTGAACAAGAATCAATATGTGGGGAGTGTATGAGTTTCATTGCATCCAGAATGGCACTCAATGCCTTGGTGCCAATTTTGTAAGTCATTGCAGTGTTTAGCTTCAAGAGTGGACTGCTGTTAGTGCGACACAAAGCAGCTACACAGATCAGAGTGTAGATATAACAGGAAAACCTTAAGCATCAGAGTAAAATCAGCAAAGTGGAACTTGCTGGAATATATGTGCTAGTATTGCCGGTACGGCTAGAAAGGCTTCTGATACCAGCTCTCTTCAAGTGAAGGTGCGGTACTATTAATATCAATGTAACTCTCAAAGGCGACACAACTCCCCGCATTTCCTTGCTATTCTTATAGGATTCAAGTGGGCAGGCCACTACAAATCCTATTCCTATGTTTACAAGATCCTACGAATCAAAGAGGCTCAAAGTGTCCATCACAACCGACCGTATAGACCTCTACACTACAAATGTCCCTGCTCATCTTCAGTACAAGGAACATACTATACTACTATCATACTCCCTCCATTCCAAAATATAAGTCTTGGTAGAGATTTCCACTATGGATCACATACAGATGTATCCAGGCACATTTTAGAGTGTAGATTCACTCATTTTGCTCCATATGTAGTCCATGGTGGAATCTATACAAAGACTTGTATTTAGGAACGGAGATAGTACATATTAAAGAAGAACAAAAGAGGAACATGGTAAAGAAGAGCAAGCATATTTTGGATAATAAAATGTTGGTTGCGCAGTGCCCACACATGATGAACCAGAGTGCATTAAGAATGCAACTCCTAGCTGTCTCTCGACCATTTCAGGCGGTTGGATGAAGATCCTACGTCTTCTAACCCTTCTTCTTCCTCATCTCTGATTCTTCCCATACAGAACATGCACGGGCCGCCGGCCGGACCACCGTCCCCCACCGCCTGTGTTCCTCCGCCACCCCCACCCTAACCCCCACCCGCGTCGAGTTTTCTTCATTCGGCGAGGCCCCAGAACCACCCGAGCCCCTTCGATCGCACCAGCGAACTCCGGCGAGCTCTGAAAAATCGACTGACCCAATTTTGAAATTTAGTCTACTGTGATTTAACTAGTGTGGAATATAAAAGGGGAAAAGCATAAGCATTGCGAGTATGGTGTTGAGCGTGCAATGGCGGATCTGAAGGTGCAAACCGGACAAAGGCAACTTCGCAACCAAGACAAGAAATCAGAGTAAAGTAGTGGCGATCTATTTTCTTGCTGCGATAAATAAGTTGAGAAGATACGAAAGAGTACCGCCTATGGTGCAGCGCCGTGTACGCATCTGCTGAGAATTTGACGGTGCCGCGGTAGCGATGGCTGTCGGTGGCGTGGAAGCAGATCTAGGAGGGTAGACGGTGGCGGCGGGGCATGGTGGACGAGACGGTCGTAGGAGCGGTGCCGGCAAGGTGGACGAAGGCGGGGATGAAGCGAGAGGACGGGATGCAAGGATCCCGGTCCGAAGCCGTGGATGAGAGAGGTCGATCTCTTGTAATGGACGGAATCGTCGGGGTATCAGCTCCGGCATGGTGGAGGAGGACGGCGGTGGATGGGGTGGCGGACGGCGACGGATGGAGGAGGGTGGGGTGGAGAGGGTGTTTTGGCGCCCACGGAGTATGAATGGGGAAAAGGGAGGTAGAGAGGAAGGGGGGAACCATGTATTCAGGGCGCGCTTGTCTCAAATGCGAGGAAATTTACAAACTTAGCCCCCGTTTCAAATTTCTACTACATCACAGCACACTAGTCGGTTGGGGATAGGACGGTAATCTCGCATACACCGAATATTTGCCGACGAGAGTTTGTTTTTGGCGCCCACTGTTTTAGAATATGAATCGGGGAGGGAGTTGATTTCGGCCGAGGACACACTGTGTTTTGGTGCCCACCGTGTATGAATCCGGGTGAGAGGCGGTTACGTCACGTTTGGGTGAAATTACAAACCTACCCCTATCAAAACCTATAGAAATCCAGCATATATGCTTTGCGTGGTAGGGATAGGCAGTAGTGATTTCCATCTCGCAGATTTTGGTTTCGGGCGGTTACTGCGACTTTCCCCGCTTCGTTCAAATTTTGCAGAGTGCATGTTTACCGTGCCAACTCAATTCGAATCCCGTCTGTATTCTATTTTTTTCCGGGCAGGATCCATTTTCAATTGGAATTACATTCTATATACATCATTTTTTTATATATTTAATTTCAAAAGCACAACAAAGAATTCTGCTCCTTTATATGTATAATATGATTTACAAATACAACGATCTCGAAATCTTAAGGTTGAATTCGAATTTTTTTAACCAAATTATGTTCTACTAAAATGTATGGATCAGTAATATCTACATATTAAATAACATAGATGTGCGTGAATTCATATGAGTATGCATGTTTGATAGATCAATTTTGGTTCGAGTATGGATGACATGTATCATCATCTCGAATTCAAATATTTGAATCCCTTTTTTGTTCACTCCTTTCACGCCCATCTCTCTCGCATGCATGCTCCTTTAGGTAGCTATCACTCTCTTTTCTCCAGCTCACCCGCACGCTCACTTCATGTTGCTCCTATCCTCGCAAACATGGTCTCTCGATGTCTCCCTTGAGAAGTGTCACACTCTCCCTATCATTATAAATTACACAGTTTTCATTATCTCTCACGTCTCTACTGTTCTCTGGTATCACTCGGTACCTAAGCTTTCTTTTTCACCGCCAAACACACAGTCTCCACTCGTCTTTCACTTTGTCTTTCTCTCTATGGGATTCTCTCACACACCCTATATCTCTCTACATATGACTCATACCACTAAAATTACTCTCTCTATCTCTCCTGTAGACACAACATTTGTTGCGGTCTCCTTTTCGTCTCCATCCCAGACTGACATTATTCATTTGTTTACCGATCAGACAACCCTGACTACCGTCTCCTCTCTCTCTCTCTCTCTCTCTCTCTCAGACACACACGCACAACTCCTACCACTAAAATGTGAATGCAAAACGAGATTTTGTTATACCCAAACAAAAAAGGACTGGAGGGAGTGATTGCTCTGACACGGACACGACCTCTCATAGCGCAGGCATTGAACCGGCGCGCCGGCTAAGAGGGCCGTACTCGCTGCAGGCCTGGCTGAGCACGCCTCCTCGCCGCGTGCAACCAGCTTACGACTGCCTCGCCTGCCTTCATTGAATCCGCGCGTGTGCCAGCAACACGTCCTTCCGTGAGTCGGCAGGCATTTTAGAACACAAAAAATGACTACAATATAATTAATTTATGCATGGTCTTGACTTGTTGTGCTCGCACTGGTAGTAGGAACTAGTAGAGGATTTTCTTTATTTATAACTCTCCTCACATTTTTTTGGCTTTGAAGTGAATCATGGTTGTGGACATTATGTATGAATGTGCAGATATCTGTGAACATGAGTTTGATGTGGAAGTTGAACTTGGAATGTCGGGCTTGCGCGTGAACTATACGATGTCCAATGCTTCGTCTGTTATTGTTTGGAAAGTAATTGCTGTTATTACATGACCCGAAAAAACATTTTGTGCCACATCAGTAGATGCACGGACATCACAACAGGCATGCTGACTGGATAAACATTTGAACCTAGCTATTATGAAGGAAATTTTGTATTGACAACAGTTTTAGATAGTAGGAGACGCCTAGCCTGCTCTACCTCTGCTAGCTTATTTCTGGCTTCTTCCATCTCTTCTTTGGCTTGGGTGAAGAGAGCATCTGATTGCTCTTTTCGCTTCTTCAGGAACTCAGCTACATTCTCAAGGGCTGCTGCACGCTTTCTTTCAGCCTTAACTAATGACACGAGGACACAAATAGCTGAGGACTCCACCTGGCTTGTGTTTAATCCAGCATCATCTAGGAATTTGCACCTTGTGTCTAATCCAGCATCATTAGGGAACTGGCACCTTGTGTGTAATCCAGCCTCATTTTGGAAACATGATCTCGAGGTTGACCATACTTCCCTACTCGCAGGAACTGCATCCTGACATGAAGTTACTTCTTTTTTAGATCAATACTCAGAGCAACCTAGATCCATTTAGTAGAAGCCAGATAAACAGAACTCGGAGAAGTGAATTCAAAAGGAATAAATAAATAAAAACAGACTACAAGGTGAGAACACCCACTTCCTACATCAAGCTAAAAATGAAAGCATTAGGACGATTAAGACTCTTCTTATTACACATCGAAGAACACCACGCTTAAGAGAAACAGAAACTACAACATATACACATCGAAGAACACGAGGCTACACGAAAGTAATTGAAAGGGTGTTACTTACCAAAGCTCGTTTTACATGTTCGGTGCAGCTCCTCTTTAACTTGCCACGCTCCTTGAAGATGTCCCGAATATCCCGTGTTTGATCTTCATTGCTCCTCTGCATGTTCGCACTCGTGGTTTTAAAATCTCAACATGGCAAGAAAAATATACTACTAGTAATACTCGCGCATATTGTGGGCAACATTAAAGCACTCGTCTGCCATGTTAGAGCATCTCCAACAAGATAAACTACTCATACAAATGCATCTTGATGCATGCAACGCATGGGCATTTTGCTAGTTCTAAAAACCTTTCCATCATTTGCCACACTACTAGTTGCAGATGAAAAACCTACCCAAGCACAGCGCGATATAGGAACGATGCACAATTACAAGCTGATATTCTGTTGGACAATGGAGGCTATAACCAATTACTTTTACGAGAACAATAGCACCCAGGAAATTTGAAGGGTAGGTATGAACAAAATTGGAACTGCACATGTACTGCTAAGTGACTCAATACACACATTACCAACCGAGGAGGAGAACGATGGTCGCGGCAGCCTCTGTTAGTCATGGTCGGCAACGGGAGTCAGTTCATTGTCCACGATGGTGGTACTTCTGCGCTTGGCGTCGGCTTCCGGGAAGCAGATACGAGACCGTGGAAGACGATGCCGGGGAAGAGGCTCCGTGTACGACAACAACGGTGGACCGGCTCAAGTGCGGCATACAAGGTCGTCGATTAGGCAGATGCGCTGCGGTGGACGAGTGCGCCGATGCAAAGGGGAGGAGCACGAAGGCTGTGGTGCTGTGGAGAAGTCTATTTTGCGGTGGGGATAGAAATTGGGGAGTATTCAGGTGTACTACTCTAGGTGTCGGGGTGGGGTTGGCTGGGTAGGTTGAAGCTGAAGTTACGAAAACAGCCCCCTGCCAAGCGTCATCCGTAGGCCTGTTCCGAAGGCTATGATGATAACTTCCCACTGCTTGAATCAGGGTCGCGGGAGATTTTCCCGCCGACCTCAAAATTTTGTGACACCGGACTCCCCGTGTGGCGTGTTGAGTGATTCTGCTAAGCAACTAGCGAGTAGTAGTAGTAAACTCTGCATATTAGGTTTGACCGAAGTCAAACTTCCTAAAGTTTGACCAAGTTTATAGAAAAATATAAACATTTACCATAACAAATATGTATGATGTGAAAGTACAATCAATAATGAATCTAATGGTATTTATTTGTTATTGTATATGTTAATATTTTTTGTTATAAGCTTTCTGAGAGTTTACAAAACTTGACTGACCAATGCTAATACGCGGACTTAAATAAAAATGGAGGGAGTACACATTTGTTTTCTTAGTTTGTAGTTAACTAATCATTTGTTGAAATTGTGAAATAAATATATTAGGCTATTGACTTCGAATGTAATGGTCTATACAATTCAATAGTTACAATCATTGTCGAATCCCAAGATGTATACAAGGTCTATAGTACTTCACAACATTCTCAAACTCACATAATCCCTGTCAAATGAGAATCTAAATGCATTTCATAGTTATTACTTTGTAGGATGCAACAAGAACAACCATAACTCTACATCAGCCATTATAGAAGCAACATTTTGACATATCCCAATGTGTGAATGAAACGTGCAGAGAGAGCTTTTGAAGATGGAGCAGATAGGGCGGGAAAGATTGTATGTATGTGGACGAGAGAGTAGGAGACAAACCTAACGAGACAAAGAGAGAGAGAGAGAGAGAGAGAGAGAGAGAGGAAGAAGTTAGGTCTGTGAGAAAGATGCATACATGTAATATACATGAGATGCGTGTGCATCTGGATTCTGTATACGTGGAAGGAGAAGAGACAACATGTTTGATGAGAGAGCAGGAAAAACATGGACGAGAGGGGAAGGATCTCGTGGGTTGAGGGATTGGCAATTTTGTGCGGGGGAGAGAGGGATTGGTAATTTTGTGCAAGAGAGAGAGAGGGTGGGGGGAGGAGTCAGTCAGCCGTCGTCACATCACCCTACTTCCAAATGACCCCGCATTCTCTAGCGCGGTGTGGTCGCCGGCTTTGATCTGCTCGTTGCCCTCTTTGAAGATTGAGGTGTTGTGCATGTTGGGGTGCAAAGAAGCACAAGCGAGAGTGGTCGCCATATAACCTTGGATGGGGATGAATTATGTGCTCGAGGGAGTGTGTGTGTGTGTGTGTTGTGCTGCGTGTGTCTCTCTGTATGTGTGTGTGTGTGTGCGTGTGTGTGTGTGTCAGATATTGAGAGAAAACAAACCCAAGGAGAGAAATGGGTATTCACGAAGAGATTGTGCGGGCCTTGAGGTGGGCAGGGGCCGGGTGAGGGTGTCAAAATGTGCGTGTTGATGCATGTGTTGCATGCGACCGTGCGAGGGACGGACGAATCGAGAGAGATGATTGTTGTGTTACGGATGCTCCTCTCTCTGTCTCTCTCCCTCCTCTCTCTCACACACACACACAAGTAAACTAGAAGACCGTTCTCTCATGTATACACAACATATCAGCATCTGTCTATGTCTCACTCATGCACGATCATTTGCACATTCACGCCTCTCTATGTCTGTATCACACGCACACCGTCTCCACATTGCCCTTCCACCACAACACACATATGGGCACATACACACGTTCTCTCTCAGTCACACACACAAAATCAGTATTAAAAAAAACTAGGGCGCACCTAAAACGTCCAAATCCAAATAAACACGAACTGGAGCTAAATTCAAATGTATGGAAATATTGCAGCGTCAAGAACTTTCACAAGAAAAAAATTGAGTAATATTCGAGGATTGTTTTCACACACACAAAAAGGTTCGGTGGATGTCCTTCGAGCGCGACACGGTGACGCACCGTTCGATCGACCGCGCAGCCGCGGTTCACGCGCTTGCACAGGATTCCATATCGTGGCCGTGGTACTAAGGCTGGTCACAATGGGCAAGAACATAAGCTAGTAACTAATAAAAGCACTGCCTAAGTCTACTGTTTACGTGTACTAGTACGGTTTTCTTTTAAGTTCGACCAACCTTATATATAAAACTAAAGTAAGCTCCCACACGTGCACTCATCAATATGCGCCACGGCCGTTGCGCATGCCGGCGCCCGCCTGCTCCGGCCAACAATTTCTCGCCCATCACCGCCGTGTTGCTGCCATCCCTGTGCCATGAAGCCGAAGGCTCGCCCGCTCATGTCGTTTGTAGTCCCTCCTCGCGATGCCGCCGCGCTGCCAAGCACGCGAGCAGCTGGTGGAGCCGCGTCTATGCACGCAGCGTACGAAGAGGAGGATGAGCGCGTGCTCCAGCACGCCGGTGATGAGGAACTAGCGTGTCATTGTCATCTCCGCCCCCGCGGAGGAGGCGCGCATGGTGGCTGTCGCGGCGGAAGCCGGTCGCACGCGCGTCGAGCCCGCAAACTGGGTACGGCCGCGGAATCTACCTTTGAGACCTTGAATGCCACGTGGATCCTGCAATCTGAAGGAGCAATTTGGGTCAGTCGACTCATGTGAGCCATTTGATGCAACATGGATGGCTAGAAGGGCTTCTTCCACCTCTTCTGCCGTCTTCTTCCTTCGCTCTGTCGAACTTCTTTCACAAATCGACTGACCCAAATTATACTACTAGTACGAACGTATTAAGTATAGTAGGAACACGAAGATACGAGCAGTAGTACCAACTACAAGAAGAACAGTAGTAAGACATAGTACTAGTACTACTGCACGTACTAAAGAGTTCAAATAACGAGAAAGAACATAAACATAGGGGCTGTTTGGTTCTTAGCCACACATTGCCACACTTTGCCACACCTAACCTTAGGCAAGTTTGACCAAGTTAGGTAGGTGTTTGGTTCTAGCCACATTTGAGACAAGGAATTTTTTATGAGCAGTGAACGCCACATGTCATAGATACAAAAAGTATGGCAAGATTCCCTTAGGCAAGCCAAAATATGGCTAACAATTTGAGCAACTCAAGTAAGGCAAGTGTGACAAATGTGGCAAAAATCATGTGGCAACATATGGCAAAGATAGTCACAATCCAAACAGCCCCATAGTTTTGCTGGGGCCTCAGCACAACACACCCTTGAAAATAAACTAATAAGCAACTAGTCCACTTGACACTGCAGTAGAACCAGCATGAGCGACGGCACTACCACCTACTTGGAGTCCGAGTCCACGTCCTCGTCCCTCTTCCTCTTCCTCTTCTCCGACGCTTCTTTGCTTGAACCGTACACCAAGCTCTGCTTCTTCATCCAACCCTTGTAGATATTTAAACAAAGGTAGGCATCCATTGCTGCGTACAGGATGTGATCTTCATCTAATGTCTTCGACTCCCATGCATGATGAAACTCGTGATGAGGTTTCTTCAGTTTAGTGTACGAAGGATCAATCATGGCTGCTGCCAGGTTCAGCATTGAAGGTTGAGAGGAGGACACCAGGCTTGCCTTCTGGAGATCAAAGGGCTGGCCTACAACAAGACCTATCTGACGCAGGACGTCACTGTCATTCTTAAAGCCTACAGTAACGAATTTCACTCTTTTGTCCTTGAGGAAGTTCTTAAAATCCTGGCACTCAATGTCGGCATGGCATACGTGGTAGACCAAGCAAACGTTATGTACGCAAACCTGGATCACGGCGGGCTTCTTCCTCTATTCGTCCTTTAGATCCTTCTCTCGTCCTAGGACTGTGGTGTACTCAACATCCAGCCCAGCGACCCACTCATCCGTTGAACTTTTGAACATGCGTAGGAAGCGAGCAAGCCATGCTTTCACCGTCTCGGATCCACGTGTGTAGATGACGATGAACTGATCGCCGGTGATGGCTCTAACCTGGTACTCAGCGGAGACCATGGAGATTTGGGAGGCCATGGATTTTGGAGGAGGGTTAGGAGAAGTTGAACTGTTGTACCCCGCAAAAAAACTGGGAGCGAACTAATGTGAAAGGACGGGACGACTTGGAGCGAACTGTTGTAAGGTAGAAGACGGGGACGAGTAGGGCGTGCGAACGGCGTGGGGTTGCTGGCTTGCCCGGTGGATAAACAGCTGCAAGCCCCCAAAGATTTCTCAAGAACTATGCGGGACCCACTAGATGTCATGTCTACTAGACCCATATCGTAGGCCTGACAATATAGCTTCTGCCTGTTCGCACGCCATGCCGGCGCGTGGATGTAACTTCACTTAATTCCGTCAAACGTCGCGCCTCCCACGACCTTCGCCTCCCTCGCGCGGTCGCGCCCTTTGAGACTTCGACCGACTATAAATGAGCAATTTTTTTGCCTTTTTTTACACAAGCAATTTTTTTGCCTACTCCGCATGCATGATGCTCCCTCTGGTCCTTTTTACTCCCGTCAACCGTTTGCAAAGTGTTTGACCAAATTTATACTTTTTTTTGAACACCACCTTATATTAATTAACCAGCCACACTAGTACACTCATTCGATACAATATTCACCACACAGGGCGGTACGTTATTTACAAGAATACCATCTAATCTATTGCCAAAGCTATACTTAGCGATTAAGTGTGCCACCTTATTGGCCGAACGGCTAATCTTTGACAATTGAAGATTGTTGATCAACTTCGAGATGCTCAATGCTTTCATCTTCAGGTCACGCATAGCAGACCTATCAACGCTTTGACAGGCATCAATGAAATCCCACGACCAAATTTATACTAAAAATATCAATATCTACAATGCTCCCAAAACACTTAGGCGCGGTGCATCGTTTCTTGTTTCTTGACATATCAACCAATAGGAGATGTGGGTGTGCATGCTTTTAATGACTTGAGACTACCAAACACGACATGCAGTGGTTAGTTCATTGCATGCAATGCTATTAATTAGCAAATAAACATTAAGATCTCTCGTTTTCCCCTCCTCCTTGGTCACAGTATAAGAACTACGTTTTATAATGAGTGTAAAAATATTGATTTGACATTGTGAATGTTGACACATTGTGGAATAGTTTTTGAAGTCTGTAAAAGTACTCAACTAGTGCTGTCGTTCTCCACAAAAAAATGTGTTTACCAATGCATGCATGAACTCTAGTTACTCTAACCCCCTCTCTTCTTTAATTCTTTGCCACATCAGTATGTTTGCTATTCCCGTGTGCATGATACCAGCTAAGATACCAGCATTATGGCCAGCCTTAATCATCGCATGTAATAATTTAGTGCACCTTGAAATATGAACATGTGTGGGGCGTGTTTGTTTTTAATGACTTGAGACTATACCTAGCCCGACATGCAAGATGACTTATTATGCACCGTTCCCCATACCTGCGGGAAGCCCGTTCGTCTCCAAATTTTTTCCTCTCCATGTGTGGAAACAATATGCCTGCCAAACTCTCCTTCTCCCTCCGGCGGTCCCACCACTCCACCCCGTGTGAAAAAATTCTGCATGCATGACTCTCCTCCCCCCACGCTCGTCCAATCCGTTGTGACCAACAATATTTCCACCCCTTCGCTCCCCCGTAATTTACTCCAACAAATATTCCCACGTAGCTGTTACTTAACTGCAGGTGCATTCGATCACTGACATATGGGCCCAATAGGGGTCTAGCCCACATGTCAGTGATGCAACTGGATCGGCAGTTAAGTCAGTGTAGCTCAGTCCATATCTTATGTAGGTGTGCCATTGCTCGCTATAAATACTGCGCCTCCCACGACATCGCTATCTCCTCCCCCTCACGATCACGTTCATCGCTATCTCCCCCCTCCCTCTCACGTCGACCACCATGGCATCGCCCCTCCCAAGCCCTAGGAGCCCCTCGCTGCACCACGCGGATGGTCACGTGTCGCCGTTCTGTTCCTCGCCGCCACTAATCGAGGAGGACGCGTCGGTGTTCCGCTCCTCGCCGCTACGCGACGCGTCGCCATTCCGTTCCTCGCCGCCACTAGTCGAGGAGGACGCGTCGGTGTTCCACTCCTCGCCGTGACGCGTCGAGGTGGATGCGTCGGCGTTCCCAATCTCGCCAGCACGCGCGCCGGAGGATGCGTCGGCTCCCCGCTACGAGGAGAATGCCACGCCGCCCGCCGAGCCCCCCAGCCTTGAGGAGCTTTGGAAAGAAATGGATGTCACCTTGTGGGAGGCTTTGCCTCCAGCAGAGTGCGCCAAAATAGAGGCGGAGAAGAAGGCCGAGGAAGAGAAGCGCACCACGGAACAAGCTGCCTGGGAGGCCTATGTCGCGTCCGAGAGAGTCAGGCAATTGGCTCTTTGGCAGAAGGCTCGTGCGAGGGCCGTGAGGGTGGTGGAGGACGCCCGTGCCGACGCCCTGAGTGCAATCGGGCCCAAGCGCCTTATCTACGCTTGGCGGTACGTCGACCGGGTGCACGCTTCCAGCAAGGAGGAGTACCTGTTTGCGCCGGATCACCACACCCGTGAAATCACGCTCGCCCACTGGCAAGCTGCCAATCAGCACTTTGCAAGTTGCGAGGCTGAGGAAGAGGCGTTGTGTCGGCACGCTGGGAAACGGCCGCGCACCAGGGCACTCGTGGCACACCGCAAGCGCTCCTGCGAGCGCCGTGGCTTTTAGGAGGAGTATAATTTTTGTTTCGTAAGGCGATCTCATTAGTTTTGGGACGCAAATGATAAATCCCGAACGTTCAGGAATTTTTAGCATCCTTAATTAAGTATGTAAAAGGGAAAGTTTGGAAACCTTGCGTATTCGTACGCATTTTGCAAGTACGTGCATATAGCACAAACTTTACTATATACTATCGCAGGAAAAGAATTATATGAGACCAGGTCTCACGCGAGACCCATCCTGATGGATGACACGTGGCATTCACAAATCACAAAGCATCCCCCACCCCCACTTAAAAGCCACGTGTCATCCATCAGGACGGGTCTCACCTGCTAACCGTGAGACCTGGTCTCATATACGAGTAATTTTTTTCCACTGTCGCACTACACATCTCTCTCGATATATGCTGGCAGACTGTGCTACTCCCTCCATCCAGGTCAATAAGTCATCTTTGATTGTGCACCGTGACCAAGAAGGAGGGAAGACTTATACACCTAGACGGAGGGAGTACTAACATTACGATGAGGTTTTTGTAAAAGTAGAAAAACAGCACTAGTCAAGCTTGTGAAACGATTCAATGCAAAACAAATACAAAAATGCTCGTTTGATTGTTTACTTTTAGCTTCGTTCTCTGTGGTTATTTCTCTGTCGTACTTTGTACGGAGTATCTCACTGGTTGGAAAGGCATGCAAATTCCCAAACCGCTTCCTACACCCTGTATCTCACTGGTTGTCGGCGTTGACGTTGTCGCCCATGTCGTCGAGGATGAGGTTACCGAGGTCGGGGAAGAGGTCGTCGTTCGCAACTAATCATGTGGACTAGCATAGTAGTAGGATAGAGAGTAGAAACATGAATTTTACCACGATTTCGAACAGGAAGGATAGAAACACATACGGTGCAACGGGAGCTGCACCGTTGGCGTTGAGGTTGTCGCCCATGTACAAACACCATGTAGACACGGTCTTTGAGCATGGTTCGTAGTCGTTCCACGCTCAGGCATTGAAGTTTGTAACTATTTTAGATTAGAATATACTACTCCTCCGATGCTAGTAGTAGAGCAGAGTCCTACTCTACTACTCTACTCAAGCAAGTTAGGGCATAGCATTGTAGGGAGTACCGGTACTATGATCACTCAAGCAAGTTGTCTGGCATCGACATGACCCTATGCTGTTGGTATGTGTCTCATAATTCAAGCGGCGTGCTGTAGTCATCATCACCCGTCCACTTCCTACAGCACATATTCGCTTCTCCATCTTTGTCCGCACATAATCTCGTCCAATCTTCCATCCCCGCTAAGGTGCCTCCCCCCTCGTCCGAAACCCAAGCACTAACAATGGCAGAACCGAGCAGCATCCGCCGAAAGAGTGGCTGGAATTCGCTCCCCACAGAGGTAATCAACCTCATTGTTTCGCGTGTGGACAATCTCAGTACCATGCCGCTCGCCGCGTGCTCGTCGTGGCTGTACCGTTTACTCAAAGCCCTCATGCCGGAGCTTTTTAAGCCAGCTCCTTGCTTGCTGATGCCGCCTGATCTTCAAAAACGGCGTGTCATGCAGCATAACGATCATAGGGTGGCGAGCATCAACCCCCTTGACTGCGATCCGATCCCCGTTAGCCTCAACTACATTAATGGTATGTACTGGGTCGGCATGAACACGTCTTGGATGGTGCTCGTCAACGGTCGCGGCAGCTGGATGCTCGTGCAGGTCTACACCCAGCGATTGATCCCCCTTCCTTCGATTAACACTGCACTGCTTTGGCACTGCGGCCCAGAATACTCGGAATCTTACAGTAGCCAACATGATACCAGGTTTGATTTGCTCAAGGTTGTAATCTGCCAAGTGCCCACAAGATCTGCGAATTATAAAGACTTCAGGCTAATTGCGTTCTTCAAATGCGGTCTCGCCTATCTGATAGGTCACTGCGGTAAGTGGATAAATCTGCACGTCCATCGCGGGATCATACATCCTCCACGGTTCTCTGATGCCATTGAACACAAGGGCTTCATTTACGCTATCGTATTGCTGGCCTACTCCAGTCATCGCTACAAACGGCTGTTACAGCAGTATGTTACTTTCCTATGATATCATGATGGCTTGCTTATATTACTGTCAACATTTGCTAAAAAAATATTCATGCTCATAACATGTTGTTCTTAAGATTGACTAAACCAAGAGCCCTTTTTTATTTGACTCCAACTTGATATGATGTTGTAGGCTGCCTGGTGTCCCTACCCTTCCTAATCCTAGAACCTTTCAAAGAAAAGCGGCATGGCAGTTGCAGGTGGTTCCTGGCTCGATTAGACGACGGCGAAGGATTGATGATCGTTCGCACGTACCGGACGTGTTGTTTCGCGGAATACAATCACAGTCACTGCAAGGTCTTTGAGCAGGATCCCAGCTTCTCTGGGCCTTCAGGAATTTTTGACTGGAGGCTGGTAAGTAGCCTTGGTACACGCTCTCTGTTTGTCGCACTGAATTATCCGATTAACCAAGAGATAACCGATGGCAAGGATCATGATGGCAGCGCGGTTTCGTTCATCAGGCAAAACTGTGTGTACACAGCATACCATGCGTCTCTGCATGCACCATACCCTGATATGTGCCGCCATGCTCTGCAGCCCAAAGTAGGAGAGAGGGTCGCAAGTATCAGACTTCAACCTACTGGCTGGAGTTTCCCCCGTCAGGCACCCTTCTGGTTCAAGCCGTCAGCCAATCTCCACAGCTTAATAAATAGTAACGTCTAACTGAGCCAGTTAGTTAGATGCGTACACTTGGTGTAGTAGGATCTTTATTTAGTTTGATGCATACACTTATTCTTTTTTGGTAGCCCTTTTGTAATGATGGCTGATGTTTGGTTCGGAAGAGAGAGCTGCGTCTTCACTCTTCTAGCCTGCTTACTGCTTCTGTTGCACCCCCAGCCCTGGTTGCTGCTGTTGCTGTTTTCAATGTACAATCAGTAGTATATTTCGTCTGTTGGTTGAATAAATGTGTTATTAGAATGACAAACATAATGTTTTGGAAGTCGTTGCACGGTTCGATCCTTTAGTGCCCCGTACCGTACGTAGCGCATACTATTTATCGTACGGAACACATTTTTTTTGAAGGTCGGAACACATTTTTCACTTGTTGATAACATGTAGCCCACTGATGAAGGCCCAATAGAGAAGGCTGAAAGTGCGTTATATCGACTAGAGGGGGGGTGAATAGGCGATTTTTATGAAAGTCTTCAAACGCGGAAGTTATGAAGACAAACAGAGTGAACAAGCCTATCACTATGCAGCGGAAGGTAGATTACACAACGCAAGCCATAGTCAAATATACAATACAGTGAAAGCACAGAGTCAAATAGCTTCAGTGTAATGAGGATCAGGTTGGAAGAAGTTATGAAGCCAAACAGATCATACAGTCAGGTTGTGAAGACAGAAGATCAAGCAGGCATGCAATAGCTTCACAATGTATACTGGTAAGTAAAGGGAGGTGAAGATGAAACCAGTGACACGTTGAAGACAATGATATGTTGGACCAGTTCCAGTTGCTGTGACAACTGTACGTCTGGTTGGAGCGGCTAGGTATTTAAACCAAAGGACACACAGTCCCGGACACCCAGTCCTGAACACGCAGCTCAGGACACCCAGTCCTCACCGTTTTCTCCTTGGGCTAAGGTCACACAGACCCCGCCCAATCACTCTGGTAAGTCTTCAAGGTAGACTCCCAAACCTTCACAGACTTCGTTCACCGGCAATCCACAATTCCTCTTGGATGCTCAGAACGCGACGCCTAACCGTCTGGAGGATGCACAGTCCTCAAGTGTAATAAGTCTTCAGATCACTCAGACAGGAAGACTTAAGTGATGCCCAATTACTCTGGCTATGGGTGGTTAGGGCTTTTCTCCTCACTAAGGATTTTCTCTCAAAGGCTTCGAGGTGGGTTGCTCTCAAACGACAAAAGCCGTGCACTGAAATCTGAGCAGCCAACCGTTTATGGTTGTGGGGGTGGACTATTTATAGCCACTTGGCAACCCTGACCTGATTTGTCCGAAATGACCCTGGGTCACTAAGGAACTGACACGTGTACTAACGGTCGGATTTTGAACTCTCACGGCAACTTTACTTGGGCTGCAAGTAAAGCTGACTTGTCTGACTCTGGACAAGATTTTCTCTCATTGTCTTCACTCGAAGACATAGGATTTGAATTAGGCATCACTTCAGTCATCCTGACTGGTTCTCTTGGACCCCACTTAACAGTACGGTGGTTCCTATGACACAACATGAATAAAGTAAAACTACGAAGTATCTAAGTCTTCGAGTTCCAAAGGCTTCATGGGGAGTCTTCATATGTCATTGTCTTCGACATGAATGTCTTCATGAACCACCATTGTCTTCAATGTCTTCGTACATTTTTTGGGGTCATCTCTGGTAGCTAAACCGAATCAATGAGGGACTTCTACCTGTGTTATCCTGCAATTCTCACAAACACATTAGTCCCTCAACTAGGTTTGTCGTCAATACTCCAAAACCAACTAGGGGTGGCACTAGATGCACTTACAATCTCCCCCTTTTTGGTGATTGATGACAAACTAGTTGAAGTTTTCAACGGGGAATATAATTTGTGAAATTGTAAAGGAATTGTCTTCATAAGCTGCAAGGGCTCCCCCTGAAGATGTGCATATAAGTGGTTTGCTTCTGGAATGCAAATGCACACAGCAGGTTGTATTTGTAGGAATCCACTTCAACTTATGATGACAATCCATCATGCACGTAAAGATATATGAAGATAATGATATGCATAATGAAAAATGGACGTCTGCGGAATGATAAGAGTGCGGAAATTATCGTCGTACATGCGGAATTTATCTTCGCAAACACAGTGGCAAACATAGTAGCAGACGACCATCAAGTTTAAGTGTTACAACTCAAAGAACCAAATGTAGCAACACGAGAGTTGTAAGCACGAAGCAAAATGCAAAATATAAAGCACCCGCCCATATTATTGACCCGCTTGAAGACTATAAACATCATATGCTTCTCCCCCTTTTGTCAGTGATGACCAAAAAGGTTTGAAGACATAGAGTTTTCTATGCGTTCCCAGGCGCAGCAGGGTCGGTGGAGACGTTTGGTGGTGCAGGCGAGCTTGGTGCAGTGACGACGCGCGCTGAAGACATTGGTGGTGATGTGGCGTCGTCTTCTTCCTCAATGATTTTTCCCGTCACGGTGGCAGCAGAGGAAGAGAACTCGGATTCTTCAAGTGACGGAGTCCCACGCAACACAGCTCTTCTGGGGGGTGTGGAGTCAAACTTGAAACGCTCCTTGAAGCCATCCTCTTGCAATTCAGCTTCAGTGCACATCATAGTGAGGCCTTTCCAAGTGCGGCGACAGGTTTCATGTGCGACGAAGGCGTTCTTGGTGGCCAGATTCCTGATGCGATTGACGTCTTGCATGATACTGTGCATCTGCCTCTTGAGCCAGTCGTGATGCCTATCTTGCTTTTGATGCAGAGCCACAAGAAGTTCACGATCAGTGAGTGTACGAGCGCGTTTCTTGGGTCTCTGTCCAGCTTCGCTGTCAGTGGCTTCAGTGGATGCAGGGGCACGTGTGGTGCCAGCCATTGGATAGACTCTGGAAATGGCTTCAACACCTTCATCATGTTGAGTGAAGCTTTGGTGTTCTGCATTCTGAAGACTTAGTGGCTGTTTGGCAGGCTCAGGATAAATAGCTTCAGCAGAGGTGTCCACATCGGGTAAGAAGATTCTGTGGTTGCGGGCTGAGGGCTGATATGATATTGCAGAGTGGAGCTTGATTAGCCTCATAACCCATGGAGCATAAATCTTCAGACCAAAGAGATCTGAGCCAGACGCAGCAAGTTGACGTATGAAGAGATCCTGGGCATTGAAGCATTTGCCGTGTAGGATGCAGAAGATGAGAGTCTTCATGGCACCTTCAACCTTGGCATATCGAGAGTGCCCCTTAATGGGCCATAGAGTCCGCCTGATGATGTGATAGATAGTTCTAGGCAGGTACTCTAAGTCTTCAACGAAGAACTCCGTTGGGTAAGGTGCGTCAGAAGGCAATGGCTTCATCATTGAGAGCATCTGACTCATATTTGGCTTAGGTCGCTGAAATATGCTCTCAACTGCTTCAGCATGGAGTTGGCAGCCTTCTTCGAAGAGTTCGCCTGGAGTGGGTAGGCCGGTGAGCTCAATGATATCAAATGCATTGGCTTCATGATGGACGTTGCCGGTCATCCACTCCAGGACCCAAGTCTTCGGATCTCTGTTGTAGCCCTTGATGTGCAATGTGGCATAGAACTGAAGCAGAAGCTCTTCGTTCCAGTGCTCTTCATCCGTGACAAACGGCAGCAGGCCAACTTGCTTGAAGCAGTCCAGGGCTTCTTCCAGACCAGGCAGACCAGCAAAAGCTTCAACTTCAAGGCGCTGATGTGGAAAGATACGGCTCTGGTTGTAGAGGACGCAGGAGTAGTAGTTGCGCTGTGGGTAGCTCCAGAACCTATCTGACACAATCTTTTCCCTTGAGTAAGGGTTCTTGGAGCGGTTGAAGAAAGTGTTGTCTGCCCTGAAGCTATTGACATTGAAGGAGCCAGGAGCAGTGACTGGACCTGGGAACCTTGGCAGTCGTGGGATTGGCTTCTGTACCTGGGGCCTGTGCGCAATATGATAATTGAACTGTGGTCCGGCAGCAGACACAGGCACAGAAGGGTCAGAGGCAGTTGCTTCAGTATCTCTTGGAGCTGTTGGTTGGTCGGGCTCCACAAATGCTTCATTATTATGTGTGGCAGCCGCAGTGGTGTCAGCCTCCTTGAGAACTTCTTCTTGCTGGTGTGGGGGAGATGGAGCTTGAGGTTCTTCATGCTCTTCTGCTTGTTCTTCGGTTGATGCAGCCGGAATGTCGTCAGCAGTCTGAGCCCTTGGTCCTTTGCGAAGCCTACGGAATGCAGGCGACGCCGGTGGAGTTGCAGTGGGCTGGGGCTCATCCTCTTCCTCCTGTGGGCGATCTGCCCACGATGCATCTTGTGTGATTGGCGTCAGGGGACGACCAATGCTGAGCAATTCACTCGATTCGAGCTGAGGAAGGACTGCATCATCTTGTACATTGCCTTGGAGACCAATGTCTTCAGCAGCGGTGGGGTCGGCTGCTGGAATGTCTTCATCATGCTGAGCCTCGGTGAGAGCAGGCTCATGGACGGTCATCTGACGATCTTCATGAGGACGGCGAACGGAAAGGGGTTCAACTATCAAGGGCTCTGTGGGAGCAGCCCGAGACTTCTTGGACTTGCGCTTTTTGATGGTGGGGTCTGAAGGAGAGGCTTCAGAGTGTTTCCTCTTCCTTGCTTTAGCTTCGGCTATCCTTGTCTTCTTAAGCTCTGAAGCGGTTGAGCGCTTTGGCTTCGAGCTAGGCTTGGCGGTGGGGAAGACAATTGGAACAGCTTCTTGGCGTGGGGCCTCTTCTTCAGCCACGGTGGGCGTCTTCTTTTTCTTAGCGGCCATCCTGGGGTCGATGCCGGGACGCCCAAGTGCCTTTCGCTTCTCGGCCTCATTGTAGGCCTGTACGCAGAGATCAGCCAAATTCTTCATGCGCTCGCGTGAACCCTGAGCCTCTGCACATTTCTGCCTGAAGTTTTCCTTCAACTCATGCAGCATGACTTTGAAGTCTTTGATTTCTTGGACGCTGAGCGTGGCCATGTTCTGCTTGAACTGAGCCTTTTCAAAATCTATCTTTTGCTTCAGTTCCACGATGCGCTGGGCAATTGCGAGTTCTGAAGCAATAGCTCCTTAGAAGGCTATGCTGAGGCCAATAGGCAGCTGCAGATCATCAAAGCTGATGTTGGGTGTGTCAAACCACTCATCTATGAAGTTGTGGATGATTGTTGCATCGAACAGAGGCAGATTGTTGAAGATTTCAGCCTCCTCCTTGCTCTTGATGAGCTTCTCAAGAGCGTCATCACCAAGATCTTCGTCACTGGACAGATCAATGGCTTCGCAGCGAAGAACGGCAGCGACAATTAGCTCTTTGCTGGTGTGTGGCTGTGGTTTCTTTGCTTCTTGAGGATTGGAGACTCTTGATAAGTCTTCAGACTGCACACTGGCTTCAGGAGGTGCAGTGGCCAATGGCTTCGCTCTGGAGATCTTGGGAGAAGCGACTGGCTTGGAAGCTTTTGGCTTCTTCTTCATCTGCTTCGGCTCTGGGGCAGTAGGAGCATCATCAGACTCAGTGTCTGCAGGAGGGTCGTTCACGGCAGTCCCTTGGACTATAATGTGAGTGATGAGGCCTTCGAGATTGGCAAATGGCCCGATGACATTGGGATTAGCGTCGCGTGTGCCATCTGCCCTTGGTTTGGAGGGACCAGGGTTGAAGTCCAACCCAAACTCCTTCTTGTTTTGCTTCGCAGAGTTCTGGGCAAATTGGAAGTTGCGCTTGAACAGAGTGTCATCGCGACACCAGAGAAGGGATGATGGATGTGCATCAGCTGGCTGTTGTCCCCTGACCATGCATGGAAAGAAGCCTTGAGCAATGGCTTCGTCTCTGGTTCGGGGTACGAGATTCTTGTACAAGGCATCTCCCCATGGCCTCTTGATGGCGCACTTCTCTGCATATTCTTTGGTGACGAAGCAGTATAGGAACCACTGCTCTGCCCAATACCTGCGAATCCATTGGATTCGTGTCTTGCGCTGACCATAGCTTTCTTCAGGATCTATTTGGTACATTTCTGCCAAATCTTCAGGCAGATCCTTAGATGTGTCACCCCGTCTCTGTCTGCCTCCCTTCCTTGATTGTTTCTCGGATGCCATGAAGCTTAACTTGGAAGGCTTCAAAAGATTCAAAGGCTTCAAAGGATTCAAAGGCTTCAAAGGCTTCCTTTTGCTTGACCAACAGGAACTTGCTTCGGGTGAATTGATGTGACGCTGTAGGAACTCTGCAAATGAATGCAGACTATGAGAACCAAAAGATTCTCCCACGGACATGTACCTGTGACAGCATTAAGGTGCGAGGGAAGGGGAAGAGGTCATATGCATTCTCAGAAGATTTTGAAGATAAATCAGTGTAGAAGACATTGACCTCATCATGCGAAGACATTCACTTTATAGAAAAGAAGTTGGTTCCAGATTTGTATGAATCCATAGATCAGTACAAGTGAGGAATCTAACTACTTCATGAAGAACAAGTGAATATGCTAGGCAAGTTATGAGATTCAGACAAGAGGAATGAAACTTGAAGGAATAGAAACCTCTTTTGGCAGAAAGTGATGGATCAATAGGATCAAAAGAGGCTGTAAAAAGGCTTGTTATTTACCAGACTTGGAACTGCTAGACGAGATGAGAGGTGAGGCCGAGCAGTTCGATCCTCCGTGCCCTAACTTGGCGACGGAAGACACTTAGGGCGACGGCGGAGAGACTGATGTCCGCAGTCGGCGTGAGAACGGCGTCGGAGAGGTCGCGACAGTGAAGCACTTCGTCGCCGGCGTCGTTGAGAGTTAGCGGTGTCGCTAGGGTTTGTGCGAGGGAGGAAGAAGAGATAATGACCGCAGTGAAACGTGTATTTATAGGGATATGAGCGGCACTGCGCTATTACTCAGGTGCCCCCGGCGATTCGCATCTGATCAGTACGTGGCCAGCATGCGGAATTGTGGGGGCAGTTTCACCCCACGCACGCCTGGTTTGTTGGGAGTCGTTCCTACTTCTCCGGAATTCTAGTTGATGGAAAAACATTGAAAGCTGTTTTAAAGTTTGTCTCTGTGTCTTCTTCTGACAAGGATGCAGTGAAGACATTCGACAGTTTCAATAGAGTGCATATGACTTGGAGAGATAGAGTTTGAGGTAGGAAGCATGGAGAGGTTAGGGTCCGATCACATTCACTTAGTTCAAAAGATTCAGACAAGAAGACATAGCTATAAGTGAATGCTGTAGAGGACAGAACACCAGTGCATATATAATCAACATAGTGAAGATAATCATGAAGACATGTTGAGATTGAAGCCAAACCAAATGTGAAGACATAGCTAATGTAATGCCATGAGTAAAGCACTTCAAGCAGAAAATTTTTGGTGGTGGCGCTACCCACCGTATAGGAAGTGTTGGACCCAGACACGGCGCACAATTATCGTGGCGCTCCGAGGTCAAATTCCACGTTAATGTATTCACACTTAGAATGTATGTCTTCATTGATTGAAGATATACGTTACTTTGTGTGTTGCACATCTAAGTCATCATCATGCATAAGTGTTAGGATGTGTGCCTGATCACAGAACATTTGAGGATTCCAAGATATTTAGCTCACACCGTAACTTGCAAAATCTCTTCTCATCCAAGGGCTTGGTGAAGATATCTGCCAATTGCTCTTCAGTGTTGACGTGTATGATATCAATGTCTTCCTTTGTAACATGATCTCTGAGAAAATGATGACGAATTTCGATGTGCTTTGTCTTCGAGTGCTGAACTGGGTTGTTGGCGATCTTGATGGCGCTTTCGTTGTCGCAGTAAAGTGGCACTTGCTTCAGATGAATGCCATAATCCTTGAGGGTTTGCTTCATCCATAGAAGCTGAGCACAGCAGGATCCAACAGCAATGTATTCAGATTCAGCAGTGGAGAGAGATACACAGTTCTGCTTCTTTGAAGACCAACAGACAAGATATCGGCCCAGGAAATGACATGTGCCTGATGTGGACTTCCGATCAACCTTGTCACCAGCGTAATCAGCATCCGAAAATCCAACCAGATCAAACTCTGAGCCCTTTGGATACCATAACCCTAGAGTTGGTGTGTGAGCCAAATATCGAAGAATTCGCTTTACTGCTAAGTGATGCGACTCCTTTGGTGCCGCTTGAAACCGAGCACACATGCAAACACTAAGCATAATATCTGGCCTAGATGCACATAAATAAAGCAAAGAACCAATCATGGAGCGGTATACCTTTTGATCGAACTCTTTACCATTGTCGTCAGGACCCAGATGATGTTTGGCTGGCATTGGTGTTGTGAAGCCTTTGCAGTCTTGCATACCGAACTTCTTCAGGCAGTCTTTGAGATATTTCTCTTGAGATATGAAGATGCCATTGCGTTGTTGCCTTATCTGAAGACCGAGGAAGAATTTCAGCTCCCCCATCATAGACATCTGATATTGCTCTTGCATCATATATCCGAACTCCTCACTGTACTTCTGATTGGTGCAGCCGAAGATAATGTCATCCACGTATATTTGGCACACAAACAGTTCACCATCATATGTCTTTGTGAAGAGAGTGGGATCCAGGGAACCAGGTATGAAGCCTTTCCTCTTCAGGAAGTATTTGAGTGTATCATACCAGGCCCGAGGGGCTTGTTTGAGGCCATATAGTGCCTTTTTGAGCTTGTACACCATGTCAGGATGTTTTGGATCTTCAAACCCAGGTGGTTGCACAACATACACTTCTTCTTCAATTTTGCCATTGAGGAAGGCACTTTTTACATCCATTTGATACAGGATTATGTTGTGATGATTTGCATAGGCCAGCAGTATACGGATGGCTTCAAGTCTGGCCACAGGAGCAAATGTTTCATCGAAGTCGATGCCTTCCACTTGAGTATATCCTTGAGCAACGAGACGAGCCTTGTTTCTGACGACTTGGCCATGCTCATCTTGCTTGTTGCGATATATCCATTTGGTGCCTATTATGTTATGCTTCCGTGGATCAGGACGCTTAACTAACTCCCATACATTGTTCAGCTCAAATTGTTGAAGCTCTTCTTGCATAGCTTGAATCCATTCAGGTTCCATAAAGGCTTCATCAATTTTCTTGGGTTCTGTGATTGAAACAAATGCAAAGTGTCCGCAAAAGTTTGCCAGTTGAGTTGCCTTTGAACGAGTCAGTGGACCAGGTGCATTGATGCTATCAATTATTCTGTCAATTTGCACTTCATTGGCAACACGAGGATGTAGGGGTCGAAGACTTTGCTCTTGCTGATCTACGTTATCATGGGGAGGAATGTCTTCAGGCTGAGCATTGTCTTCATGTGGATCAGGTGCTGAGATGATAAGTTCTTCTTCAGGACGAGCTTCAGAAGGTATAATTTCTCCAGTTCCCATTAGCTTGATTGATTCACTGGCTGGAACTTCATCTAGTACATCTGGTAGTTGCTCTCTTTGTGACCCATTGGTCTCATCAAACCGCACATCCACTGTTTTAGCCACTTTGTAGTGAAAGAGATTGAAGACTCTGTAGGTGTGCGAATCCTTTCCATATCCAAGCATGAAGCCCTCATGTGCTTTTGGAGCAAATTTTGCGGTGTGGTGAGGGTCCTTGATCCAGCATCTTGATCCAAATACTCTGAAGTAACTTACATTTGGCTTCTTGCCAGTCAGAAGTTCATAAGATGTCTTGTTCAGCAGCTTGTGAAGATATACACGGTTGATAGTATGGCATGCAGTGTCAATGGCTTCAGTCCAGAATTTTCTTGGTGTCTTGTACTCATCTAACATTGTTCTGGCCATCTCAATGAGTGTTCTGTTCTTGCGTTCGACGATGCCATTCTGTTGTGGCGTGTATGGAGCTGAGAATTCATGAGTGATGCCCAATGTATCAAGATATGTGTCAAGGCCGGTGTTCTTGAATTCTGTGCCATTGTCACTTCTGATGTGCTTTATCTTGGCGCCATAATTGTTCATTGCCCGATTTGCGAAGCGTCTGAAGACATCCTGCACTTCAGTCTTGTAAAGGATTATGTGCACCCAAGTATATCTAGAGTAATCATCAACAATGACGAAGCCATAGAGGCAAGCAGTAGTGGAGAAAGTTGAGTAGTGGGTAGGACCGAAGAGATCCATGTGAAGCAGTTCGAAGGGTTGAGTAGTGGTCATGATTGTCTTCGAAGGATGTTTTGCCCTTGTCATCTTCCCAGCTTCACAGGCACCGCATAAGTGATCTTTCTTGAACTTGACGCCCTCGATGCCTATGACGTGCTTCTTCTTAGCAAGGGTGTGGAGGTTCCTCATGCCAGCATGCCCAGGTCTTCGATGCCAAAGCCAGCATTCTGAAGCCTTTGCGAGAAGACAAACTGCAAGCTGTGGCCCTGCTGAGAAATCTACCACGTACAAATCATCTTTTCGATACCCTTCAAACACTAGAGACTTGTCAGATTCCATTAGTACCAGACAACGATATTTTCCAAAGATTACAATCATGTTTAAATCGCAAAGCATTGAGACAGACATTAAGTTGAAGCCAAGGGATTCAACAAACATGACTTTATCCATGTGTTGATCCTTTGAGATTGCAACTCTACCTAGACCCAGTACTTTACTTTTACCAGTGTCAGCGAATGTGATGTGGCTCTTGTCAGATGGACGTAAGGTTGAGTCCATAAAGAGACTTCTCTTGCCAGTCATGTGATTTGTACACCCGCTGTCAATAATCCATTCTGAAGACTCTGAAGTCACTGGTGTCGTACCCTACAGTGCAGTTAGGGGGGTAGGCTTCACCAAGAGTGTTGTGAAGCAAAAACATTTGACGAACCAGTGGATTATGAAAACTGAGATCCAGGTTAGGACAAGCAGGGAGAGTAGCATGCGATTCAGATATGAAATACATAGTGATGCCATTCGGGCATTTGATCGTGCGCCCCACGAGTTTTTTAAGGTCCCCAGCAATAGCATCAGAAGATTTTGGTTTTGTGCTGGAGACCTTTCCCTGCAAAAGAGAGTTAAGCTTTCTTAACCACCCACATCTTCAAGGGTGGCTTAGAAGCAATAAGTCTAAGTGCAGCATCTGAGAATTTTGGCTTTGGAGCCCTAGCAAACAGTCTAGCAGGTGGGCAGTAGTACTCATAAGAATAGGCAGAATAGTTTTTGGTCATATGAGAATGACGGTTTGAAGAACCGTTCTCATAAGACTGAGCATGGTTTCCCTGCAAAACATTTGCGTTAGTGCAGCTCAGATGAGTCCTCTGCCTGTATGAAGCCTTTGGACCATATGAAGTCTTTGGTCTGAGGTTTGTCTTCTTCATGTGAGGTGTCATGGGGACATTCACAGGAAGATTCTCAAGACACGTTTTTGGAACCCAGATCTTCTTCATGGGCGGTCCATTCCTGCAGTTAGTACCAATGTACCTGGCAAATACTTCACCATTCTGATTCCTAAACAGTTTATAGTTTGCATCAAAGGATTCATCAATGATAATTGGATTAGCACAAGTGAAGCCAGATAGATTGGATGGATCTGATGAGGAGTCCTTTGCAGCAACCCATGTGGTTTTGGGGTACTGCTCAGGTTTCCAGTAAGAGCCATCTGCATTAATTTTCCTCATGAACCCAACACCCTCTTTGCTAGGGTTTCGGTTCAGAATCTGCTTCTTGAGGACGTCACATAGTGTCTGATGTCCTTTGAGACTTTTGTACATCCCTGTTTCAAGCAATGTCTTCAACCTAGCATTTTCATCAGCAATAGCAGTGGTATCCTCAGCAGAGGGGTTAGTTACCACTTCAACAGTTGAAGATATTGCAACAGCAGTAGCAGTGGAACATTCAGCAACAGAAATAGCATTATCACGCTCAATGCATTTAAGGCATGGTGGTTCAAATCCTTCCTTAGCAGAACTGATCTGTTCGGTTCGAAGTGACTCGTTTTCCTTTTGAAGATCTTCATGATCCGCTCTCAACTTCTCAAGATCTTGCTTCTTCTGAAGATAATCATAGGAGAGCTTTTCATGAGTAGTTGAGAGAGTCTCAAGACGATCTTCGAGTTCCTAATACTTAACATGAAGATTTTTTATGTCTTCAATTAAGGATTCAGAACGAGTCATTTCAGCACCCAACAGATCATCGCTTCTGTCTAACAGTTTTTGAATATGTTCCATGGCCTTTTGTTGTTCAGTTGCAATTTTATCAAGTGTTTTGTAACTGGGTTTTGAATCACAATCAGAGTCATCGTCACTAGATGTTCGATAGTGAGTAGTGCGTGTGTTTACCTTGGCACCACGTGCCATGAAGCAGTAGGTGGGAGTAGAGTCGTCCTTGTCATTTGCACCGGTGATGGTGATGGAGTCATTGTCTTCAGTGTTGAAGATGGACTTGGCGACATAGGCTGTAGCCAAACTTGCAATGCCTGAATCAGACTCCTCCTCTGACTCCACCTCTGCCTCCTCAGAAGCAGACTCCTCCTATGAATCCATTTCCTTGCCAACAAACGCACGAGCCTTGCCAGATGAACTCTTCTTGTGTAACGAAGACTTTGAGGAAGACTTGGATGAAGACTTTGAGTACTTCTTCGTCTTCTTATCGTCAGAGTCATATTCCTTGCTCTTCTTCTTCTTTTTGTTCTCATTGTCCCATTGTGGACACTCAGAGATGAAGTGTCCAGTTTTCTTGCACTTGTGACAAGTTTTCCTCTTGTAGTCATGCGCAGAGGCTTCATCATTCCTTGAGCTTGATCGTGAAGACTTTCTGAAGCCTTTCTTCTTGGTGAATCTCTGGAACTTCTTCACTAGCATTACAAGTTCCCGTCCAATGTCTTCAGGATCATCAGAACTGCTGTCAGATTCTTCTTCAGATGATGACACAGCTTTTGCCTTCAGGGCACGAGTTCGCCCATAGTTTGGACCGTAGATATCTCTTTTCTCAGAAAGCTGAAACTCATGTGTGTTGAGCCTCTCAAGTATGTCAGACGGATCGAGTGTCTTGAAGTCTGGACGTTCTTGAATCATCAGGGCTAGGATGTCAAATGAACTATCAAGTGATCTTAGCAGCGTCTTGACGATTTCATGTTTGGTGATCTCAGTGGCGCCGAGGGCTTGAAGCTCATTTGTGATGTCAGTGAGCCGGTCAAATGTGTGCTGGACATTCTCATTGTCATTTCGCTTGAAGCGGTTGAAGAGATTGCGAAGAACACTGATTCTCTGATCTCTCTGGGTTGAGATGCCTTCATTGACCTTGGAGAGCCAGTCCCAGACTAGCTTGGATGTCTTCAAGGCACTCACACGGCCGTATTGTCCCTTGGTCAGATGACCACAGATAATATTCTTGGCAGTGGAGTCCAGTTGAGTGAACTTCTTGACATCAGCCGCAGTGACACCTTCTCCAGCCTTGGGAACGCCATTTTCGACGACATACCATAGGTCGACGTCAATGGCTTCAAGATGCATGCACATCTTATTCTTCCAGTAGGGATATTCAGTTCCATCGAAGACTGGGCACGCAGCGGAGACTTTAATTATCCCTGCAGTCGACATAGCTAAAACTCCAGGTGGTTAAACCGAATCACATAGAACAAGGGAGCACCTTGCTCTGATACCAATTGAAAGTGCGTTATATCGACTAGAGGGGGGGTGAATAGGCGATTTTTATGAAAGTCTTCAAACGCGGAAGTTATGAAGACAAACAGAGTGAAAAAGCCTATCACTATGCAGCGGAAGGTAGATTACACAACGCAAGCCATAGTCAAATATACAATACAGTGAAAGCACAGAGTCAAATAGCTTCAGTGTAATGAGGATCAGGTTGGAAGAAGTTATGAAGCCAAACAGATCATACAGTCAGGTTGTGAAGACAGAAGATCAAGCAGGCATGCAATAGCTTCACAATGTATACTGGTAAGTAAAGGGAGGTGAAGATGAAACCAGTGACACGTTGAAGACAATGATATGTTGGACCAGTTCCAGTTGCTGTGACAACTGTACGTCTGGTTGGAGCGGCTAGGTATTTAAACCAAAGGACACACAGTCCCGGACACCCAGTCCTGAACACGCAGCTCAGGACACCCAGTCCTCACCGTTTTCTCCTTGGGCTAAGGTCACACAGACCCCGCCCAATCACTCTGGTAAGTCTTCAAGGTAGACTCCCAAACCTTCACAGACTTCGTTCACCGGCAATCCACAATTCCTCTTGGATGCTCAGAACGCGACGCCTAACCGTCTGGAGGATGCACAGTCCTCAAGTGTAATAAGTCTTCAGATCACTCAGACAGGAAGACTTAAGTGATGCCCAATTACTCTGGCTATGGGTGGTTAGGGCTTTTCTCCTCACTAAGGATTTTCTCTCAAAGGCTTCGAGGTGGGTTGCTCTCAAACGACAAAAGCCGTGCACTGAAATCTGAGCAGCCAACCGTTTATGGTTGTGGGGGTGGACTATTTATAGCCACTTGGCAACCCTGACCTGATTTGTCCGAAATGACCCTGGGTCACTAAGGAACTGACACGTGTACTAACGGTCGGATTTTGAACTCTCACGGCAACTTTACTTGGGCTGCAAGTAAAGCTGACTTGTCTGACTCTGGACAAGATTTTCTCTCATTGTCTTCACTCGAAGACATAGGATTTGAATTAGGCATCACTTCAGTCATCCTGACTGGTTCTCTTGGACCCCACTTAACAGTACGGTGGTTCCTATGACACAACATGAATAAAGTAAAACTACGAAGGATCTAAGTCTTCGAGTTCCAAAGGCTTCATGGGGAGTCTTCATATGTCATTGTCTTCGACATGAATGTCTTCATGAACCACCATTGTCTTCAATGTCTTCGTACATTTTTGGGGGTCATCTCTGGTAGCTAAACCGAATCAATGAGGGACTTCTACCTATGTTATCCTGCAATTCTCACAAACACATTAGTCCCTCAACTAGGTTTGTCGTCAATACTCCAAAACCAACTAGGGGTGGCACTAGATGCACTTACAAAGGCCATAATTAACTAGAAGGGAGGCTCTCACATGAATCCGGCCCAGGTACATGCTCATGGTCCCCTAAACATAAATAAGTAAATAAATAAATAAATAAATAATAAAGCTAAATGCTCATGCACCAGTTCTTTGGGAAAATAGGTAGCCCAATATTTCTTTTTGAAGAATACCCAAGCTAAGCCTATTTGTTTTCTCTGAAGTACTGGGCTGCAAATCTTTCAAGACGAGGAGGGATGCATTCCAGCCTGACTTAAGAGTATGGTCAATGTCTGCTAAAAGTAATATCAAAAGGGGTTGAAAATTCCAAAAAAATTATAGAAAATGGGATATAAGTTTCTTTTTTTTGTTTTTGTTCTTCACTGATATCATATACGTATTTCATTGGATTTAACATGACATAGTACTAATTTATTTTTAAATTTGTTTTAGTATGGCTATTAATTTTTGGATTAAGAATATTTTGTTCCCCGGCAAAAAATTACAAATTTTCAAAATTTCCCACATACTTAGTTAATTTTTTGACCCTGGTACTGACCGGAAAATGGCCAGCAATTCTAAAAATGGAAAACAGGCTGCAATAAATTCCATATGAATTAGAAAATGAGTAAAAATATAAAAATAATAGCAAATGGGCTGTACACGCCACAGATTTCGAGGCTGACTTGTTTATGCAAGGCTTTCTCAGTGAACACACGATTCTAGCAGCAGTTAGTATTGGATGTCCATCCAACGGGCGACGTGCTTCTTCAATCTCTGATCTTCCTGCTCCAGCCGCCTAAACTAGCGCCGGCGGGACTGCCTGCTCCCTCCTCTTGTGGCCCGCTATGATGCCGCGCAGGCTTCCCCGGCCCACCCTACTCCCTTCGCTGGCCTGGCCGCACGCAATCAACTGCCTCCTTATTACGTGAAAAAATGATTCCTCCCACTGACATCTGGGGCGCACCGGTTGGGAGGCTGACATGTGGGCCTACTAAGTTGACGCGTACGCAGGGCTTGTCAACTTAGTCAACAAACAATTCTAGCAGCAGTAACCGTTGGATTTGAATCGAACGGTCCTGCTGCTTCTTCAATCGCTGCTCTTCTTGCACCAGCCGCCCAAACCAGCGCCAAGGAGACCTCTTGCTCCTGCCTCCAGTGGCCGGCTATGCTGCCGATGAGGCCTCATCGCCCCCTACTACTCCCACCGCTAGCCAGGCGCTGCGGCGACAGCAGCCTCACACCGCAGCCGAAGCAGTGAACCCTCGCACTCCTCTCCACGTGGGCATCCACTACCGCGTCTTCCCCGGCTCCGCGTCGTCCCCTTCCTAGGCCTCGCCGTCTTCCACCGCCTTGGTGCTCTCGGCGCGGCGTGCTCAACGTGGTCAACGACACTCCATCGGAAGAATAATGTACGTGGAGAGGCTGACAGTTGGGTCCACAGCCACAACCCAGTTTTTTTTGTGATTTGCCAAGTAAGTCGCTTTGTCAGGCCTGTTGGGCTGCAAATCTTTCAAGACGAGGAGAGCTTTCATTCGGCTGGCGGAGAAAATGGCCCATCAGTAATGAGGAATGGGCTGTACATTTTTAAAACACATCAAAACCGGCAATTAGTTTCAAATATCTTTTCTTCATTTTGAGATTTGAAATTACATTGAGTTTTATGCGTGGAGAATTTGTTGGATTTTATATTGATATACATTTATTTTTAAAATCAGTTTCAATGTGAGTCAAAATTTCGGGATTAAAAACAGTTCAGACCGCACCGAAATATGCAAAATTTCGTATAATTTTTTAACCGTGGCCACAATATGGGCTGTAATGCTAACAAAAAGAATATGGGCTCCAAAAAAACCTTAATAATTAGCAAATGGGCTATAAATTATTAGAAATAATGGCAGATGGGCTGTATGTTGTTTTCCACAGATTTGAGGCTTTCCTAAAAAAAGGTTGACGCACAAGCAATGACTGTTGGATGGCCATCCAACGGCCGTTGTGCTTCTTCAATCTCTGCTCTTCCTGCTCCAGCCGCTCAAACAGGCGCCGGCGGGACTGCCTGCTCCCTCCTCCCTGTGGTCGGCTCTGCTGCCGCGCAGGCCTCACTGCCCCATCGTACTCCCATCGCTGGCCTAGCCATCCCTCTACTCACCCACACCTACTGTTATTCTCCAGCGACGGCAGACGAACCGGTAAACCCTCATACAGTCGTACTCCCCTCCGCGTGGGAAACAACTGCCGAGTCTTCCCTGCCTCCGTATCATTCCCTTCCTAGGCCTCGTTGTCGTCCACCGCCCTGGTGCTCTCGGCGAGGCCTGGTCAACGTGGTCAATGACCGACATGCATCTGAAGTGGACTGTACGTGGAGAGGCCGACAGCTGGGTCCACGGCCGCACGCAAGGAAATGCCTCCTTATTACGCGCAAAATAATGATTCCTCCCCTGACATCAGGGACCCACCGAAAGGGCCTCTGTATTTCGCGAAAAAACGTCACCGCCGCTGACAGCTCGGACCCACCAGCTATATCTTCGCACGCAAGGAAGTGCCTCCTTATTACGCTCAAAAAATGAATACCCCCTGCTAGCTGGGACCCACCTTGGTGGGAGGCTGACTTGTGGGCCTACTAAGTTGATGGGGACGGAGGGCTTTGTCAACTTAGTCAATATGCATGATTCTAGCTCTAGTGACCGTACGATGTCCATCCAACGGCCGTAGTGCTTCTTCAACCTCTGGTCCTCTTGCTCCAGCCGCCCAAACCAGCGCCGGTCGTGCCTCTTGCTCCTGCCTCCCGTGGCCAGCTGTGATGCGGCGGAGGCCTCACCGCCCCCTACTACTCCCACCGCTGGCCAGGCCATCCCTCTACTCACCCACACCCCCTGTTATTCTGCGGCGATGGCAGCCTCACACCGCAACGAAGCAGTGAACCCTCGTACACCTCTACGCGTGGGCATCCACTGCCGCGTCTTCCCCGACTCCACGTCGTCCCCTTCTGAGGCCTCGCCGTCGTCCACCGCCCTGGTGCTCTCGGCGCGGCGTGGTCAACATGGTCAAGGAACGGCTTCCATCAGACATGGACTGTACGTGGAGATGCTGACAGCTGGGTCCACGGCTGCAGCAAGGAAGTGCCTCCTTATTACGTGCAAAATAATTATTCCTCCACCTGACAGGGGGACCCATCGGACGGGCCACTGTATTTCGCGAAAAAAACATTTCCCCCTAACTGCTGGGACCCACCAGCTACATCTTCACATGCAAGGAAGTGCGTCTGGGCAAAAAAACGATTCGCCCCCTGACTGCTGGGACCGACCAGCTACATCTTCGCAGGCAAGGAAGTGCCTAACAGTCGGGACCCACCTGGTCGAAGCGTACGTAACATTGTCATTCTGGTCGCGAACGTGTACATACATACTGGTCGATGTAGAGGCGCGCACGTGTCTTAGTAGAGGCGCGCACGTGTCGTAGTAGAGGCGCGCACGTAGCATTTACACGTACATACAGCGGCCAGGGTTCAAGAGAGAAAATACGACCACTTATGTGTACATACGGGCGGGGTCTCGAACGCCTACTCGCGCATACGTACGGCGAGGGCTCGTGTGCATGGCTGGGTCGGAATGGAGAAACATCGTCATCGTCGTGTTCATGGGGAGGCAACGGAATGCGTCGTGTTCATGGGGAGGCAACGGAATGCTTCGTGTTCACTGGGAGGGCTTGGATGGAACAGGCAATGGAAACGAGGCCTGGCATACCGCAGAACGGACAAAACGGCCTTGTGTTCGACCGGCCACGTTCAAAACGTGATCCTGTTCATCGGGAGGGGTTTGGCGTACCGCAAAACGGAGGAAACGGACCTCCTACGGTCGAAACGGGGGTCCTGTTGATCGGGAGGGGTGTGGCGTACCGCAAAACGGAGGAAACGGACTTGTGTTGGAGCACTACGGTCGAAATGAGGGTCCCGTTCATCGGGAGGGGTGTGGCGTACCGCAAAACGGGACTCCACGTGATACTTTTCATCTCCACCGTCGACCTCCTCCAGCCTCCACGGGCTCCTGTTCATCCAGCCTCCACGGGCTCCTGTTCATCCAGCCTCCACCGCGCGCTACTCCATCAGCTACTGTTCAACCACCCATCCACCGTCTACTATTCATCCAGCCCTCCACACCACGGGGTCCTGTTCAACCACCCCTCCACGGGCACCCCTCCATCGTCTACTGTTCATCCAGCCCTCCACACCACGGGGTCATGTTCAACCACACCTCCACCGTCTACTGTTCATCCAGCCCTCCACACCACGGGGTCCTGTTCATCCACCCCTCCACGGGCACCCCTCCACCGTCTACTGTTCATCCAGCCCTCCACCACACCACGGGGTCATGTTCATCCAGAGGCAACGCCACCGCTCACTGTTCATCCAAACCCACCCGCAACGCTCACTGTTCATCCCATCGATCGGCTTCAGTTAGCAGCAGTAGCAAAGGAATCGCTCGATCGGGTTCAGTTAACAGTCATCGATCGATCACTCGGGTTCAGTAACGCGTAGCCTGCAGTGCAATCGCTCGGGTTCAGTTAGAGCCCAACGCCTCGCTCGGCTTCAGTTAGAGCCAACGCCTCGCACACACGCGCGTACGTGTACAAGAGAAACGCGCATCACTCGCCCCCCCGACCTCCCACCGTAACAGGGAACTCCCCAAAATTTTCCTCCCCCTTGCTTCTACCACAGTTTTTTCCGTCATGGACGGCCCAAATAATGTCATGCAGCCGCGTCTCCGGCCCGCCCAGGATGAAAAGCCCATTTTCTGTCATGATTTTTTGTCATAGAAGTAGGAGCCCACCACATCTATGATGATACCAGGTTTGTCACAATTATTGTCATAGAAGTGTCATACGTATGACAGATTTTTTTTTCGTTCGGCCCAAAATGTCACGGATGTGTCTTTTTTTTGTAGTGTGAGGATCCGTTCAACTTCGTCCGTCTGTCTTCTTCATGGACTTGTTCTTCTTCCTAGCGGGATTTCAGGCAAGATGACCATACCTCGAAATCACTACTATCTTTGCTTGCTAGTTGTTCGCTCTATTGCTATGCCGCGATACCTACCACTTGCTATATCATGCCTCCCATATTGCCATGTCAAGCCTCTAACCCACCTTTCCTAGCAAACCGTTGTTTGGCTATGTTACTGCTTTGCTCAGCCCCTCTTATAGCGTTGCTAGTTGCAGGTGAAGATTAAGTTTGTTCCATGTTTGGAACATGGATATGTTGGGATATCACAATATCTCTTATTTAATTAATGCATCTATATACTTGGTAAATGGTGGAAGGCTCGGCCCTATGCCTGGTGTTTTGTTCCACTCTTGCAGCCCTAGTTTCCGTCATACCGGTGTTATGTTCCTTGATTTTGCGTTTCTTACACGGTAGGGTTTTATGGGGACCCCTTGACAGTTCGCTTTGAATAAAGCTCCTCCAGCAAGGCCCAACCTTGGTTTTACCATTTGCCTCACCACCACCTCCTTTTCCCTTGGGAGTCGCGCTCCCGAGGGTCATCTTTATTTTAAGCCCCCCCCCCCCGAGCCAGTGCTTGTCTAAGTGTTTGTCCGAACTAGAGTCCTTTGCAGTGCCACCTTGGGGAAACTTGAGGGCTGGTTTTAGTTGTACGGAGCGCTCATCCGGTGTTGCCCTAAGAACGAGATATGTGCAGCTCCTATCGGGATGTCGGCGCATCGGGCGGTCTTGCTGGTCTTGTTTTACCATTGTTGAAATGTCTTGTAACTGGGATTCTGAGACTGATCGGATCTTCCCGGGAGAAGGAATATCCTTCGTTGACCGTGAGAGCTTGTGATGGGCTAAGTTGGGACACCCCTGTAGGGTTTGAACTTTCGAAAGCCGTGCCCGCGGTTATGGGCAGATGGGAATTTGTTAATAGCCGGTTGTAGAGAACTTGAAACTTAACTTAATTAAAATGCATCAACCGCGTGTGTAGCTGTGATGGTCTCTTTCCGGCGGAGGCCGGGAAGTGAACACGGTTCTTGTGTTATGCTTGAACGTAAGTAGTTTCAGGATCACTTCTTGATCACTTCTAGTTCACGACCGTCGCGTTGCTTCTCTTCTCGCTCTCATTTGCGTATGTTAGCCACCATATGTGCTTAGTGCTTGCTGCAGCTCCACCTCACTACCCTTTCCTACCCATAAGCTTAAATAGTCTTGATCTCGCGGGTGTGAGATTGCTAAGTCCTCGTGGCTCACAGATACTTCCAAACAGTTGCAGGTGCCGATGATACCAGTGCAGATGATGCAACCCAGCTTCAGTGGGAGCTCGATGAAGATCTTGTTCGTTGTGTTGTTTCGTTTCCTGTTGATCAGTAGTGGAGCCCAGTCAGGTCGATCGGGGATCTAGCACTTGGGGTCGTCTTCTTTTACTTTGGTTCCGTAGTTGGACCTTGATTGTATTCTGGGTGATGTATGTGTAACTTGTATTTGTGTGAAGTGGCGATTGTAAGCCAACTCTTTATCCCTTTCTTATTCAGTACATGGGATGTGTGAAGATTACCCCTCTTGCGACAAACCTACCATGCGACTATGCCTCTAAGTCATGCCCCGACACATGGGAGATATAGCCGCATAGTGGGTGTTATAAGTTGGTAATCAGAGCCTTCCTCGACTTAGGAGCCCCTTGCTTGATCGAATCGCTGACGTTGTTGAGTCTAGCAAAATTGTTTTGAGTCTTAGGATTATATATATCGAAGTGTAGGATTCTTTTTACTCCTCAATCCCTTCGTCGCTCTGGTGAGGTCTCATGACGTAGAAGTTTTGACTCTTCTCTCCTCAAATTTCACAAATTTTTTTAGGATCACGCGAGTATCTTGGAATCGTTCCGATGGTTTTGTGACGAGAACATTGTTCTTGGTGCCTCCTGACATTTAGGGGTTGTGGCAGTTTCCCGGGGAGTTGAGCTCCGATGTGTTATCGTCACAATTTTATCGTTGCAGTTCTGGAATACCTGAGTTCACCGACATCGAAAATCTCTTTTATGCAGTTGTTGGTGAGTAACCTCGACGCCACCCAGTACTAGGGCGGGAGTTCGGGAGTATTGCCATAACTCGTATAACAGATGCTTTTCGAAGGTTGAGGTAAATGATTTCCGGAGGTTTCTTGGTTATGTGTTGAAGGATGGATATAGCTGGATGTAGGATTTTCTAGTTTTGGTTGAGATATTATGCTTCCCCTGTATCCCCAACACCTGATTGCATAACCAGAAAGTTTCGGGAGTTTATAAGTGGGAATTCAAGTATATCATAGGATATCTTTCCAATAGACACTGATACGATATGGGGTCTATCATATGTTTGTTCCGGCTTATTCTGCAAGCCAATCCTTTGTTTTGTTTTTCATTTGTGGTATTCGAGTTGCTTCGAAGTCAAATGTTGATTCCATACCTTTCCTAAGCGGTGTTCTCATATCCGTATGTGAATACAAATCCCTCTTGATCTTCGAGTTTGCCATCTCAATTTCTTCTGAACCGGTGTGTCTCTCTTCAAGGGGATCCGATCTTTTTCAACATCCGCAAGATCAACTCAAGTCTTCTCAACATTGTTTGTTTCATCCGTCCCAAATTGCCTTTGTTTTCCCTCCCTCCCACCCTTTTTCTTTTTCTTCAAGGACCAAGATTTCTTAATAAAGTATCCATCTTATTGATGTGAAGTCTCTCCATTCTTTTCCGTCAATATTCTTATCCGTTGATTCTCAGGAAGATACTAACGGAGCTTCAAGTTCATCATTCTTCATTCTTTTTCTTCTCCGGTGGATTCAATTCAAGCTTTGTCAATCATATCATTTCCTCGGTTCAAATGCTTTCTCATGCCGGTGCACCTCATAATCATCCACCTCTTGCTATTTTTGTATCCGGGGTGCTGAAGATATATCAGAAGATTTGTGTCTCCATTATCAATCCGTTCAAGATATCTCGAGGTTGTTATCTCATTCAAGCTATTTTAATTCAAGCGGCGCAATCTCTATTTTAAATCATTTCAATGCTGTTTCTTTTGAGTGGGCCCTAACCCACATGTATTTTCCCAGGATCTTACCTGACTCTTCTAATTTTTCCGGAGTTATTTTCAAATTCATTTCAGAGTTTGATGTAAGAATGAATTGTCATCGGTCAAATGTATTTCTCCAAGATCTTTCAATTTTTCTCAACGTTGGTCAACCTTTCTATTATTCATCCCAGAGTATCTCAACAATTCATGGTGGTGTTTCTTCTCGTCATTGTCAACATTTGAAGACTGAAGAAGAGTTTTTCCTCCAACTCTTATCCGTTCTCCCAGAGATGCGTAGTTCAAGCTTGATACCATCCTCTCATAATTGTTTTTGATTGTGAGATTTATTTTCACCCATCTAGAGCAATTCACGAGTCTTTTCAGTTTGATTCTCCGGAGTCCATCATCTCAGGATTATTCATTCCAGCTTTCAGCTCTCGTTCTCCAAATCTTACCGGTGCATCATTCAAATATTCTCTAATTAGTTCGTGATCTATTCGTTCTCATGTATCAAATTCCCTCAAGTATCTTCATTCGTTTTCTAATTCTTCCTGGTGTTTCCTTGTCTTTTCTTCGTTCATTTTCAATTCTTACCGTGGTTCATTCAAGATTTCTCTTCCGTTGTTATTATACCAATTCATTCGTTGTTTCAATCCTTGCGGTGGTTCGTCGAAGACCTTCTCAAGTTCGTGCTATATCTATCTTAATCCTTTCTACGAGAATAAGTAGTATGCCAAATCCATTGCTTGTCATCAATTTAAATTGGTGAAGGATACGCATAACATAATTCTTATTCTTGCTTCATTCTATTGATGGATTCATTCTTCCGGAGTTTGTTCACGATGAGTCAATTCTCGGTTTCAATTGTTTCATCTTTCTTTTCCGGAGTTCCAAGTTTTCTTGTTTATATCATCGCGAAGCTCCATCTGATCATTGCAAGACTTCAATCTTGTTCGCTTCAAACCTTTCAATTCTTTTATGTTATCATTTCCTATGCGGAGTTTTTTCATGGAGGTTACATGGTGGTTCGTCAAGGATTTTTTCATTCTTCAATTGATCTTCAGGATTTCTTTTGAAGTTATGATCCGCCAAGCTGTACTCTAAAATGAACATGGTGTTCAACACATGTCTTGTTTTGAGGAGTTCAAGCATTCTTCATCTTGCATTCCGAAGTGCAATTCTTTCATATCTCATCTTTGAGGTGGTGTTATGTCATTTTTGACAATTTCTTTGTGTTTCAGGATTCACAAGTTCTCAGGAATGAGATATCTTAAATCAATCAATCTCTTCATTAGAGTTATCTTGGGATAGATTTCACCTAAAGCCTTCCATTGGGAATGTTGCCATTATGGTGCTTATCTATGATCCAATTTCCACTTCTCATCTCGATGAAGGAGTTTTCATCTCCTTGTTGATCTCAATCCAACTGATTGATTTCGTTAGTGGATGGTCTTCACCTCATAATTTGGGGATGTTTTTCCTTAAGACCATTGGAAATCATATCTTTTGTTGTTGGTTTTCCAACAACTCCGTTCGACCCTTCTCCTAAAGATGCTTTTTCAAGCTCGTTTGTGGCAGAAGTTGTCATTTTCTTCTCCGTCCCTTTATCCCAACAATCTAGCTTCTATTCTTTTGTTCCGGAAGCATTGTGATTTTTCTCTCTTCACTCTTCATCTCGAATTGTGAGGATCATGTTCTTTCCTTTTGCTTATCCATTTAACCGGAGTGTCGTGTTTTCATTCGAGCTCTCCCATCTTATCTAGTTTTGCCTCCCTTCTCAACCGGAGTGCCGTATGAAATCTTTCTTACCCCTTGTGCCATTCTTTTAATAGTTCTGGAGGCAGTGTGTTGTTGATTTCATCAAGTATCATCCAATCTTCCGAAGTTCATGTTCAATCCTGCCATTTACAATCGGAGTGCTGCCCAAATTATATCATTCTTTTCCCTTCTCTATCTTGTTTTAACCGGAGTGTTATGTCTGTCATTCCTCTTCTAACCGGACTCTCATCCAAGTGCCTTCATTTTGCCAATTTCATATGCTTCCTTTTCCAACCGGAGTGTTGTCGTAATTGATTTTTATCATTCCTTGTACATCTCGTTTCTACCGGAGTGCTTGCATGTACTTCTTATCCATTATAACATATTTTCTTATCTCTTTCAACCTATAAGGTTCTCGTAATGTTCCTTGTTACTCTTTTCTAACGGAGTGTTTTCAACTTTGTTCATCTTTGTTGCTTTCTTTCTTTCAACTTGTCCAACTCTGCATGGTTCATGGTTTCACTCATTTGTCAAAGAAGGAACTTAGTTTTACCTTTTGTCTTCCTCTTCCGTTTTTCTCATGTACCATCCTAGATCTCGGGACGAGATCCTCTCGTAGTGGTGGAGTGTTGTGACGCCCCGAGACCGACGCGCCAGGTGTCTTCCAGTTATTCGCAGTTGTTGCCATGTCATTTGCTTATGTGTCGCATCTTGCCATGTCATCATGTGCATTGCATCATCATGTTTTCAAAACTTGCATCCATACCGGTCTCCTCGTTCTCTCCATTGTCCGTTCTGAGCCCAGACACACTTGCACGCACCCGCGGCATGTCCGAGATAGTATTTCATAAGTGGCCAGAAAATTTTCTCGAAATGGGTTGAAAGTTGGCATGCGGTGTTGTTTGTTGTCAGTAGACCGCCTACCAAGTTTCGTCGCATTCGGAGTCTGTTTAACGCCCCAACGGATAACTATAGCGGCAGTATAGCCGGTCTATCGTCGGACGTTTCCGGTCTCCGGAAACGGTTGCCGGGTTGCATTCCTCCTCTCTCCTCTCAGTCTAACCACACACTTGACCTCGTTCGCCTAACCCCTCCTTGCACAGTGCATCGACCCCCCTCGAGTGCACGTCCGAAGCTGTCCCGGACCCGACCCGGGAGTCGTCACCGTTGGATTCGGATCATCCCCAAACATCCCTAAATCATTATCGGTTTCTCGTTGGACTCTCCTAAGCTCTTTATTCTCGGAACGTTTGATTTTTATCGGATGATCCAATTAACCCCTTCCTTTTCCTATATATATTCCCCTAGTCCAAATATAGGAAAACCCTAAATTCTAGGGAACTGTCCCATCCACCCTCCTACCCGCCGCCACCTACCTACCCTCTACCTCTCGGGATCCACCCCCTCCTTGTTTTCACACTCCAGCCAATCCCTCCTGATCCTCTCTCCCAACCAACCACATCCGGCCAAGCGCCTCCCGCTTTCCCCTCCTTCCATGGCACCGTCGCAGCCGGCGAACCCAGCCATCCGGATCGGCCTCCTCCCTGTCCTTTCCTCCTCCTTCCCATGCTCCCCCTCCTCTCTCATTTCCTCTCTCTCTGTGTGTCAGGGACCCAGGAGCTCTGCCTCGCCCGCTACCTCTGCCTGCCCTCCGACTCGATCCAGTGGGTCTCGAGGACCCCGCTGCCCGGATCCGCTTCCTCCGGTCACTTCCAGCGCCATCGGAGGCTCTGCGGCAACCGCGCGGGATGGCGTCGACCTCCTCTCCTCGCCTTCTGCTTCCTGCGTTGAGGCACCGCCCGCCAAGTCCCTGCCACCCCCTGCATCCCCTGCTATGAGCAGGAGCTCGCCCGATGCCACCTTGCCTCCCCGACCCAAATGGACACCAGGTCCGGCCATCTCCGACGCATACCAGCCGGTTCCCGTCGACCCCATCGCCAGAACCTCCCAGTGCCTACGTCACCCTGAACCTGTCGCTGCCGCTTTCCTTCAGAACGAGAAGAGCAGCTCGCCCGCCCCGCTCGCCCCGTTGACCGTGCCTCGTTCAAGCGAGCGCCTGGGCTACCTCCCTCCCAGCGCCCCAAGGCCCAAGCATCCCCCTCATGCGTAGCCTAGCCGCTGGCCAAATCCAGCCCAGCGAGGTGAGGATGCGCCCAGACCCTCCTGTGCACTATTGGGCCTCTGTTTCTGCCTGTTTTGTGTTTTTTCCCTAGAACACTTTTTCTATTTTCCAGAGACTGCGGTTTTACACAAAAACCCTCCAACATCATGCATATAATAACTTTTCACCCGTGCATCGAAACCCAATAAACTTTATATGTAAAATGCTTAGAATTTTGTGTAGATAAATAATTTGGAACTTTCATCCATGTTAAAAATGTTTAAAATGATGTTTGCTTTATTTTGCTTAAATAACATGCTAAAATGATTTAATTCATAACTAATTAATAGTGGCTCTGATTTAAATAATCTTTATACGTAACTGGGGTAGAAAATTGCCTAGTTTAACATGGTGGCTTTTCTTTGCATGTTTAATAACTCCAAAATTGTGTATAGGGCAGAAAAGTACCAAACCTAAAATATGCATATGGGGATTTACCAGAATTGTTGTTCGTTGTTTCCGGCCTCATTTAAACTTGCCTAGATAGGTAGTTTTGTTGTGCTTCACCCTTGCCATGTTAATCAACATTTAATATTGTTGGGTACATAAATAAGAGGAACTAAATAATTGACGTGGTGTTTCGTCAATATGCAACGGAGTTGCATATTGAGCTCCACTTAATTTGTAGGATTGTTTGTGCATTTTGCCATGCCATGCCTCATTAAACCGGACATGCATCATACTTGGTTGTGCATCATGCCATGTTTATGTGACAGTTGTTTACCATGTTGTTTGCTTCTTTCCGGTGTTGCTTCTTCGGGTTAGTTCCGATAACGTCGCGTGTGTGAGGATCCGTTCGACTTCGTCTATTTGTCTTCTTCATGGACTCATTCTTCTTCCTTGCGGGATTTCAGGCAAGATGACCATACCCTCGAAATCACTACTATCTTTGCTTGCTAGTTGTTCGCTCTATTGCTATGCCGTGATACCTACCACTTGCTATATCATGCCTCCCATATTGCCATGTCAAGCCTCTAACCCACCTTTCCTAGCAAACTGTTGTTTGGCTATGTTACCGCTTTGCTCAGCCCCTCTTATAGCGTTGCTAGTTGCAGGTGAAGATTAAGTTTGTTCCATGTTTGGAACATGGATATGTTGGGATATCACAATATCTCTTATTTAATTAATGCATCTATATACTTAGTAAAGGGTGGAAGGCTCGGCCCTATGCCTGGTGTTTTGTTCCACTCTTGCAGCCCTAGTTTCCGTCATACCGGTGTTATGTTCCTTGATTTTGCATTTCTTACACGGTAGGGTTTTATGGGGACCCCTTGACAGTTCGCTTTGAATAAAGCTCCTCAAGCAAGGCCCAACCTTGGTTTTACCATTTGCCTCACCACGACCTCCTTTTCCCTTGGGAGTCGCGCTCCCGAGGGTCATCTTTATTTTAAGCCCCCCCCCCCCCCGAGCCAGTGCTTGTCTAAGTGTTGGTCCGAACTAGAGTCCTTTGCAGCGCCACCTTGGGGAAACTTGAGGGCTGGTTTTAGTTGTATGGAGCGCTCATCCGGTGTTGCCCTAAGAACGAGATATGTGCAGCTCCTATCGGGATGTCGGCGCATCGGGCGGTCTTGCTGGTCTTGTTTTACCATTGTTGAAATGTCTTGTAACTGGGATTCTGAGACTGATCGGATCTTCCTGGGAGAAGGAATATCCTTCGTTGACCGTGAGAGCTTGTGATGAGCTAAGTTGGGACACCCCTGTAGAGTTTGAACTTTCGAAAGCCGTGCCCGTAGTTATGGGCAGATGGGAATTTGTTAATAGCCGGTTGTAGAGAACTTGAAACTTAACTTAATTAAAATGCATCAACCGCGTGTGTAGCCGTGATGGTCTCTTTCCAGCGGAGGCCGGGAAGTGAACACAGTTCTTGTGTTATGCTTGAACGTAAGTAGTTTCAGGATCACTTCTTGATCACTTCTAGTTCACGACCATCGCGTTACTTCTCTTCTCGCTCTCATTTGCGTATGTTTGCCACCATATGTGCTTAGTGCTTGCTGCAGCTCCACCTCACTACCCTTTCCTACCCATAAGCTTAAATAGTCTTGATCTCGCGGGTGTGAGATTGCTAAGTCCTCGTGGCTCACAGATACTTCCAAACAGTTGCAGGTGCCGATGATACCAGTGCAGATGATGCAACCCAGCTTCAGTGGGAGCTCGATGAAGATCTTGTTCGTTGTGTTGTTTCGTTTCCTGTTGATCAGTAGTGGAGCCCAGTCAGGTCGATCGGGGATCTAGCACTTGGGGTCGTCTTCTTTTACTTTGGTTCCGTAGTTGGACCTTGATTGTATTCTGGGTGATGTATGTGTAACTTGTATTTGTGTGAAGTGGCGATTGTAAGCCAACTCTTTATCCCTTTCTTATTCAGTACATGGGATGTGTGAAGATTACCCCTCTTGCGACAAACCTACCATGCGACTATGCCTCTAAGTCATGCCCCGACACATGGGAGATATAGCCGCATAGTGGGTGTTATAAGTTGGTAATCAGAGCCTTCCTCGACTTAGGAGCCCCTTGCTTGATCGAATCGCTGACGTTGTTGAGTCTAGCAAAATTGTTTTGAGTCTTAGGATTATATATATCGAAGTGTAGGATTCTTTTTACTCCTCAATCCCTTCGTCGCTCTGGTGAGGTCTCATGACGTAGAAGTTTTGACTCTTCTCTCCTCAAATTTCACAAAAAATTGTAGGATCACGCGACTATCTTGGAATCGTTCCGATGGTTTTGTGACGAGAACATTGTTCTTGGTGCCTCCTGACATTTAGGGGAAAAGGCATAAGTGTTGTGATATAATGTGTAATAACATCCCATAATGCAATAGATATCAATATAAAAGCATGATGCAAAATGGACGTATCAACTCCTCCAAGCTTAGACCTTGTTTGTCCTCAAGCGCAAGCCGATATCAAAAAATATGTCCACATGTTTAGAGATAGAGGTGTCGTTAAATATAATACGGACATGAGGGCGTCATGATCATTTTTAGAACAGAAACATACATTGTCATATAATTTCTTATGCTAAAGTAACAATTCATTCACAAGGTAAAGTATGAATCAAAAACTTAATTGAAAACTAAAAAACTATGATCTCATTCATTGAAGCAATTGCAATTTATCAGGACAACGGAAAGAGTCAATATAAGAGCTTTTCAGCAAGTCCACATACTCAACTATCATTTAGTCTTTCACAATTGCTAACACTCACGCAATACTTATGGGTTCAAAGCCTCAGTCGGACACAGAGAAAGATGGGGGCTTATAGTTTCGCCTCCCATCCTTTTACCTCAAGGGTAATGTCAACAATAACACTTTATGATAACATACATCCAAGTGGATATATATATATATATATATATATATATATATATATATATATATATATATATATATATATATATCCAACACATAGTGCTTGCCAAAGGAAAAAGTATAAAAAGGAAAGGTGATGATCACCATGACTCTTGTATATGGGTAGAAGATAAAGGTAAAAGATAGGCCCTTCGCAGAGGGAAGCAAAGGCTGTCATGCGATTTTATGGTTGGATGCACAAAATCATAATGCAAAATAACGTCACTTTATATTGCCACGTGTGATAAAGAACTTTATTATGCAGTCTGTCGATTTTATTTCTTCCATATCACAAGTTTGTATAAAACTTATTTTCTTCACACTAATAGATCATACATATTTAGAGAGCAATTTTTATTGCTTGCACCAATGACAACTTGCTTGAAGGATCTTACTCAATCCATAGGTAGGTATGGTGGACTCTCATGGCAAAATTGGTTTAAGGGATGTGTGGAAGCACAAGTAGCATCTCTACTTGGTGCAAATAATTTGGCTAGCATGAGAGGGAAAGGCAAGCTCAACATGTTGGAGGATCCATGACAATATAACTTCTACTCGGATATAATAAAACATAACCCATTATGTTGTCTTCCTTGTCCAACATCGACTTTTTAGCATGTCATATTTTAATGAGTGCCCACAACTACAAAAGATGTCCAAGATAGTATGTTTATATGTTAAGCCTCTCTTTCTTTATTACTTCCTATTAATTGCAATAATGACCAACACTATGTTTGTCAACTCTCAACAAATTTTATTCATCATACTCTTTGTATGTGAAGTCATTACTCTCCATAAGATCAATATATGATCTTTTTATTCTTTCTTTTATTTTATTCCCTCAAGATCATAGCAACAAAGCAAAGCCCTCAACTCCAAACTACTCTTTATTGTATATAACTCACGGACTTGGTTACATAGATAGATATCGAAACAAAACTGAAAGCTAGATCATGCTACAAACTTTATTCTACTAGATCAAGATATAATCAAAAGGATTGAACTAAGAAAACGATAAAGGTAAAGGTGTGATGGTGATACGATACCGAGACACCTCCCCCAAGCTTGGAAGTTGCCAAGGGGAGTGCCCATACACATGTATTTATGTCTCTTTCTTCGGAAGTGGTGATGATGGAGTTGTTGATGAAGTCACTACAAAAAAAGACACATCCGTGACATTTTGGGCCGAACGAAAATTTGTTCTGTCATACTTATGACACTTCTATGACGATAATTGTGACAAAACCTGGTATCATCATAGATGTGGTGGGCTCCTACTTCTATGGCAAAAAATCATGACAGAAAATGGGCTTTTCATCCTGGGCGGGCCGGAGACGCAGTTGCATGACATTCTTTGGGCCGTCCATGACAGAAAAAACCGTGGTAGAAGCGAGGGCGAGGAAAATATCAGGGTGTTCCCGGTTACGGTGGGTGGTCGGGGCTGAGCGATGCACAGAGGTTTGCGCGTTTCTCTCGTACACGCATGCGCGTGGGTGCGAGGCGTTGGGCTCTAACTGAACCCGAGCGAGGCATTCGCCTACTGAACCCGAGCGATTGCACTGAAGGCTACGCGTTATTGAACCCGAGCGATCAATCGATGGCTGTTAACTGAACCCGATCGAGCGATTCCTTTGCTACTGCTGCTAACTGAAGCCGATCGATGCTGCCTCTAGATGAACAGTGAGCATTGCTGGGGGGGGGGGTTGGATGAATAGTTCCCGGTGGGGGTGGATGAACAGGACCCCGTGGTGTTGCCTCTGAATGAATAGGACCCCGATCAATCGAGCCGGTTGGGGCTGGATGAACAGGACCCCATGGAGGGCTGGATGAACAGGACCATCCCGTGGAGGGCTGGATGAACAGTAGACGGTGGAGGGCTGGATGAATAGGACCACCCCATGGAGGGCTGGATGAACAGTAGAAGGTGGAGGGCTGGATGAATAGTAGCCTGTGGAGGGGTGGTTGAACATGAGCCCGTGTGGAGAGGGCTGGTTGAACAGTAGCCGGTGGAGTAGCGCGCGGTGGAGGCTGGATGAACAGGAGCCCGTGGATGAACAGTCGCAGGTGGAGGCTGGAGGAGGTTGACGGTGGATGAACAGTAGCCCATGGAGGCTGGAGGGGGGTCGACGGTGGAGATGAACAGTATTCTGTGGAGTCCCGTTTTGCGGTAAGCCACACCCCTCCCGATGAACAGGACCGCCGTTTCGACTGTAGCGCTCCAACACAAGTCTGTTCCCTCCGTTTTGCGGTACGCCACACCCCTCCCAATCAACAGGACCCCGTTTCGACCGTAGGAGGTCCGTTTCCTCCATTTTGCGGTACGCCAGACCCCTCCCGATGAATAGGATCCCGTTTCGAACGTGGTCGGTCGAACACAAGGCCGTTTCCTCCGTTGTGCGGTACGCCAGGCCTCATTTCCATCGGCTGTTCCGTCCAAGTTGGTTGGCTCCCACGCATTCCATTGCCTCCCGATGAACACGACGCATTCCTTTGCCTCCCCATGAACACGACGACGACGCTGTTTTTTTTTTGCAGGCGACGATGACGCTGTTTCTCCGTTCCGACCCAGCCATGTACATGAGCCCTGGCCGTACGTATGCGCGAGTAGGCGTTCGAGACCCCGCCCGTATATACGTACGTGGCCGTATTTTCTTTCTTGCATACTGGCCGCTTTACGTACGTGTACATGCTACGTGCGCGCCTCTACTACAACACTTGCGTGCCTCTACATCGACCAGTATGTACGTACATGTTCGCGACCAGAATGACAATACTACATACGCTTCGACCAGGTGGATCACGACTGTCAGGCACTTCCTTGCGTGCGAAGATGTAGCTGATGGGTCCCAGCAGTCATGGGGGTGAATCGTTTTTTTCAGACGCACTTCCTTGCGTGCGAAGATGTCGCTGGTGGGTCCCAGTAGTCAGGGGGAACATTTTTTCGCAAAATACGGTTGCCCGTCTGGTGGGTCCCTGCTGTCAGGTGGAGGAATCATTATTTTCCGTGTAATAAGGAGGCAATTCCTTGCCGCGGCCATGGACCCAGCCGTCAGCCTCTCCACATACAGTCCACGTCCGATGGAAGTCGTTCCTTGACCACGTTGATCACGCCGCACTGAGAGCACCAGGGCGGTGGAAGACGGCAAGGCCTAGGAAGGGGATGAGGCAGAGCCAGGGAAGACGCGGCAGTGGATGCCCACGCGTAGAGGAGTATGAGGGTTCACTTGTTCGCTGCGGTGTGAGGTTGCCGTCATCGCAGAATAACAGCGCATGTGGGTGAGTAGAGGGATGGCTTGGCCAGCGGTGGGAGTAGTAGGGGGCGGTGAGGCCTCTGCCGCACCGCAGCCGGCCACGGGAGGCAGGAGCACGAGGCACGACCGGCGCTAGTTTTGGCGGCTGGAGCAAGAAGACCAGAGGTTGAAGAAGCACTACGGCCGTTGGATGGATATCGTACAGTCACTAGAGCTAGAATCGTGCATATTGACTAAGTTGACAAAGCCCTCCGTCCCCGTCAACTTAGTAGGGCCACAAGTCAGCCTACCACTATACTGGGTCCCAGCTAGCAGGGGGAGTATTCATTTTTTTGTGCGTAATAAGGAGGCAGTTCCTTGCTTGTGAAGATAAAGCTGGTGGGTCCGCGATGTCAGTGGTGGTAACGTTTTTTTCGCGAAATATAGAGGCCCTTTCGGTGGGTCCCAGATGTCAGGTGGAGGAATCATTATTTTGCACGTAATAAGGAGGCATTTCCTTGCGTGCGGCCGTGGACCCAGCTGTCATCCTCTCCACGTACAGTCCACGTCCGATGGAAGCTGTTCCTTGACCACGTTGACCACGCCGCGCTGAGAGCACCAGGGCGGTGGACGACGGCGAGGCCTAGGAAGGGGACGAGGCAGAGCCGGGGAAGACGCGATAGTGGATGCCCACACGTAGAGGAGTATGAGGGTTCACTGGTTCGCTGCGGTGTGAGGCTGTCGTCGCCGCAGAATAACAGGGGGTGTGGGTGAGTAGAGGGATGGCCTGGCCAGCGGTGGGAGTAGTAGGGGCGGTGAGGCCTCCGCGGCATCACAACCAGCCACGACAGGCAGGAGCACGCGGCATGACCGGCGCTGCTTTGCGCGGCTGGAGCAAGAAGACCAGAGGTTGAAGAAGCACTACGACCGTTGGATGGACATCGTACGGTCACTGCAGCTAGAAACATTTATATTGACTAAGTTGACAAAGCCCTTGGTACGCGTCAACTTAGTAGGCCCATAGGCCAGCCTCCGAAACAGTGTGCCCGAGATGTCAGGCGGGGGAATAAATTTTGGGCGGGTGAAGCAAGAATATCCGAGATTGAAGAAGAAGCACGACATCCGTTGGATGGACATCGAATGGCCGCAGCTGCCAGAACCGTGTATTGTTGACAAAGCCCTGCATACGCGTCAACTTAGTTTTTTTAGGGGACGCGTCAACTTAGAAGGCCCACAAGTGTGTGGCAGAGAACATATAGCCCATTTGCGATTTGTAAGAATGTACAACCCATTTTTTAATTCTAATGGAATTTACTACGGATCCGGCTTGCCTGCTCCCTTCCCGTGCTCCCATCCGTGCTCCCACCTCATCCAACGGATCTCTTTTTTTCTTTTTTCTTCCTAATCTAATCATCTCCCCCCTGATTTTAAGGGGGTGGGGCCGGGCCTTATTTTTTTCCAATCAAATCACGCCACATATGCGGGAGCACGGATGGGCACACGGGAGGGGAGCAGGCAAGTCTCATCCATTTACTACAGCCCATTTACAGTTTGTTAAAAGTACAGCCCATTTTCTAGCTAGGACAACGATTAATAATTTCAACCATTCCTAAAAAAGAAAGATTAATAATTTCAACCAACCGCTCAAAATAGAATTCAAAAAAAATTCCCACATTTTTATGGGATCCGAAATATTTTTATCCGAAATTTTTTAGTCAGATTAAATGTAATTTCAAAATAAAGTTGTATTACGTTAAAATCCAACAAAATATTGTGCGTGCAACAAGTAATGAAATTAAAATTTTCAAATTGTAAAATAATATATTTTTTAAACTAATTACCTGTTTGGTGCATTTTTTTATAGTTACTGCCTAGTTATTATAATTACATCCCATTTATTATTTCTTAAAGTCCATTTTCTTGTTAAACCTAATGCATACCTCCCAGGAAAGTTTGCAGCCCAGCAGGGCGGAGAATAACAAGTTGACCCGGATATTGTGTACAACTGTCGGCCCAGTTGCATTGCTGATGTTGAAAAAATGGCCTGTGTAGTACAGTCCAACCTAATATGGCTACTCAGCCCACATTCAGCGACGCCGGAAAGGCCCAAATAAGGCTTCTGTACAACTTTTTGAAGTCACTGAGCTCTATTAATAACTTAAGAAAACAGTTAGATTACAGTGGAACCTAATTAAAAGTTGTCATGAGCAAAGAAATAATTCAACGGGTCCCACTTGTGCGTGTGTGCGTGTGTGCGTGTGTGTGTGTGAGAGAGAGAGAGACCCATCGGTCGATGCTCGTAAATACATCTTTCAGCCATATGCACCGTTGATTCTCAGCAAAAAAAACTTATATAGTTGACACAATCATATAGAACATCGTAGCACACTGAACTTGCATACAAAAATTTCGCGCAAGCGGCACAATGAGGATGGAAGCAGTGGATCGCTATGGGTAGGGCTATGTTGAAACCAACGAACTCGTACATAACGGTTCATCGTCTTCATCAATGACAAGGAAATATCTTGAATGCTGTGCAAAGAAAACAGACAGACAACACAATAAGTTTTGCTAGCACATTAAGTTGACGTACAACCCTCTCTGAAAAAAGTTCAGGTACAAAATTAGAACAGGTCACAATCAAATGTACTGGCACATCAGTGCTTCACACTCATAGCTCGGATTTAACTAGTATCCGACAAGATTCAGTTGTTACCTCAAATTAGAGCACATCCAGACAGCCATCCATGCCTCTTCTCCCAAAGAAGCAATGGCCTCCGCCGCGCGATGGAGTAGGCCCTGTGCCATCCATCGTTCTGAGCAACACGGGGAAAGTCTGACGTTGACTCCTGTAATGGTGTCATCGACGGCCCCTGGCACCAGCGGCGGCGGCAGGACTTTGATTGATGGATTGACCACTTCTTCGACATGCATGAACACTCGATATAGGTACATCCCTAACATGGTCCGCAGCGGCCTTGGTGGTGACAAATAGTACAACCCCAGTTCCTGCACCGGTATCTCAACACCAATCACCTTCCGTATGGTGGACGGCTTCTTCATCCATGCCATAACCGTCAGAGCCTAGCTGTCTGGAGGAACAAACATACTTATGAGCTCACCTCCAAGGTCGCTGATAAGCTCATTCATGGACTCGTTGTTCCAAGCACGTCGAGGCATGCCGTGGAAGCTAAGCTTTGTTGAAAACTCAATCTCAGAGGGCACCGAGCCCCATCCTAGGTGCCACCGATCAAAGCTCACCTGCGCGCCGTCACAGAACAAACGCCGGGAAGATTCAAACACACGACTGCAGTCAAAAGTTGTCCGGAACCTGACGAAGAAATCAGCCGGTGGTGGACAGACTTCGACGAGCAAGTCACTTATTTGGATGTCCTGCGCAACGCCAAGAGCTTTGACAAGGTCGTCCGGCGAGACGGGAGGCCGGTCGCCGTTGATGATTACCATCAGCACTTTGCCGGCAAACTGGTCGTCAAGCGCTGCCATGCCACTGTTGAGCGACAGCATGCAGCGACTGAAGGCAGGACGGACCTCAGGATCCCTGGCTCAGAGATCCGCGTTGACCAGCGACATGATAGTGCACTTGAGTATAGGGAGTACATGAGGGGGATTTGGGGGAACTAGAGTAGCAATCGAGATTCCAGAGGTAGGGGAGGGGCGGGAGATTGGGGATGAAAAGGTAGCATGAATTTCGAACACGCGCCAATATGCTTTCGGCGTGCAAGCGCACGAAAACACCGGTGGCGCCCACATGTCGGCCTAAGAGTCCTTATTCTTTCTTTTTTGGAGAGCCCGACCTATTTTTTGAGGATCTTTTGAGAGCCCGGCCTGAGAGTCGTAATTGACCTGTTTGGCATTGTGTTACTACTCGGCCCATATTCAACAACACCTCACTAGCCCAAACAAGTGTACATCATCGAAAAGACACTCAGCTCAAATTATATAACTTGAAAAAAGGAGATACACTTTGAACACTGGAGAATGGTGATGCCCTCATTTAGCCCACCAGTAGTTTGAGACAATAAACAGTTCAAAACAATGATATATACAACATTCAAACACTGACTAGTGACTACTGCTGACATAAACAGCAAGACATGATAGTTCATAAGAAGTCTTGCTACACCACCAAAACGCACCCATCTGCAACAGATGAGAATGACATTCTAAACAGAGGCAACTATTACCTAGTAAGAGTGACATATACGAGGATGACCACATGACAAGGAATATGCATAACAAAAGAAAGAACTACCCATCCAGAACAAGCAGCAAAGACAACAAAGTCATTCGAAGAGATGATCCAACACCATCATAATTTGCAGCCCCGCTTCAGCGACCAATGATCCGGAGACACTAGCACTCCACCCTTTCGACGCAATAGCCCAATTACCTATCAACCTGAAGGCTTGAACCACATCACTGCATGTCGTAATTGAGACATCCAAGGATCAAAGTTAATCTAGATGCCTTTGTCATTCTCACCTTCTTTTGGCTACAGGCTGTATCGTTGACAATCAAGGGAGTTTGCTCACGAACTCCTAGGGCTCACCGTGTAGACACAATTTTCCATGGCAAATAGAGCCTCTCTGCCATCAAGGTCCTTGCCAACAGTGATCTCCTAGTTAATCGGATAATTGAGTCTGAGAAACAGAGAGTGTGAACCAAGGCTGTTTACCCGCCTCCAACTAAAAAATCCCAAAGGCCCCAACAAGTTGGTATCCTGCTCATATACGTAACAGCCATTGTCCGGATACTCACGTATTTCATGATGCTTGTGTACAGTGGGGTTTTTGCAATATAACTTTTTTGGCTCATGTATCCGAATGATCATCAGTCTTTTGCCGTCGTCTGATCGAGCGAGGAACCAGTTGTGCTTCCTTGTTTTTGGCAAAAGTGGTGTGATTACAAAGGGCAGTAATTGTAGGGACACTACATCATATCAAAAAGGACATGCATTGTTAATGTAAGATCAACATTGTTCAGAGTATGAGAGGATAATGCAAGAAACACATTGATATGTCCCTGCTGTGAGTGGGAGGAAAATACAGGGAAATGTATACTGGGTTCAAAAATATAGAAGTGCCATGCATGGTTATACTCATGTTATCTCGTAATCGATTCTTCACAGGAAACTACCATGTCATGCATGTTATGTAATCATGTTCTGTCCTCAAAAACAAATTCTTCAAGGTAACTAACAGACCATGCATTGTTATATACTCGTGTTCTGTGGGCAAAATTTTTGTGAGGATATTGTTCTAGCCATTGATGTTGCTGAAGGGCGAATATAGGTATGTACACATGGTAAGCATTACAGGATTTCACTACTTCCAAATATAGAGTTCTCCATATGCACATTTACTTCCCTAATGTATGGTTAGATGAAACCAATAGTGTGGTGCATGTTTCTACATCATGAAAATGAGGAAACTAACATGGCCATTGATACACACTCATATTTAGTAGTAGTATATAGATTACTGTAAAATAAGGAGAATATCCATACATTCCTAACCGTTTGATTATTCAGGGGTACAAATTGGTTGTAATGACATGATCACAAACGCATGAATTAACTCATTCCAAATATAGCTGATTTATGGCGTCTCTACTACATTGCCATAGTTCTACTCAAATTCTGCTCAAACAGGGATATGCCAATCATCACAAAAAGTTCAAACAGTGTCATGGTGTCATCATTAACATGAGACGGAAACAACTTACACGCACCGTCCCAGGAATACGTGGTGCCATCTGCTTTGTCGATCACGTAGATGATTCCATTGTGTTGAATAGCATCACGGAAGTGTGTATCAGCTTTGATGATGATCCACTGCGAGCTGAGTTGTCTCCAGCTAAAAAGGCACTGGCGTAAAGATAGGCGAGTCTGCGGTCGAACAAGGCAATTAGCTTGAAGTCTGCATAATTCGCATGTCGTGTGGGCACTTGGCAGATTACAATCTTCTGCAAAACAAGGTCCGTCCAACTGACGTGGTAATCTAGATGACTTGGACCGCAATGGTAAAACTCTATATAATCCAACGGAGGAAGGATAATCTCATGGGAGGTCTGGAAGTTCACGAGCACCAACTTTTTACCGTCTTCCCCTTCTCTGAAGGCGGCCATCCAGTGGGAGTTCATGCCGACCCAGTACATACCCGCCAAGTAGTTTCGGGCGATGGTGATCAGATTGAAGTCGAGGGAAATGATGTACGGCGACCCACTACATACCTACACAGAAGTTTCGGCTAATGGAGATCGGATTGAAGTCGAGGGGCATCATGTATGCCTCCGTATCATGGTGAGACAATCTCGCAAGACCAGATAGCAGCAAGCAGGGTGTCTTGAAAAGCTTAGGCCTCGTTTCGACGATGGTCGTGTGCATGTCCCTCGAGCATGCAGCCAGACGTAGGGCGCTCAACATATCCATACACGAACAACAGATGTCGAGGATGTCACTGGGGAGACTGCTCCAATTGTGGATCATATGGATGCTGCGTGGTTCGCGTTCGGCCATGGTGGAGTTTGGAAGGTGGGGGTTTTGGGGGGCTTGATTTACGGGAGAGAAGGCTGTCGGTGCGAGCGAGGCGACGGTACACGGGGGCACAGTGAGATGGAGACGAAGATGGAGATGGAGATGGAGTGGTGCTATGGGAGGGGAGAGGGAGAGGAGGCGAGGCATGCTAATGTGCTGTACAACAGCGGTGACAGACTGCACAGTGCACACGGTGAGGCTGACTTTGGTAACCCAACACGCCGCCTGGACTAGTGTCAGGCGCAGGGTGTTATCACTTCACTGTGAGGACTGGATGAATAGTATTTTGACCATCAAGTGTAGCACAGTTGCACTACTACTACTACTACTACTACTACTACTACTACTACTACTACTAGTAGTAGTAGTAGTAGTAGTAGTAGTAGTAGTAGTAGTAGTAGTAGTAGTAGTAGTAGTAGTAGTAGTAGTAGTAGTAGGAACATGAGTACTCCGGTACTGTATAGCGGAAATAAGTCTCCCGTGCTAGCATGCCTATTCACTTCATCCTCCAGGTATCATCCATATTGCGAGCAGAACCAGATTCTCATGCATGCGGAAGTGTGAAGATGGGCCTTTTCTTTTTTGATCAGGATAACCGTGTATTCCTTAACTAGAGAATGTTGTGTCTCCCACGCAAGCGCCAATATCCATCTGAACCAGCTACAACACATTTTTTATCTGTTTGCATAGGTCCCAGCTATCAGGAAGGATGGGCACGTACACGAACAGGTACGACTCCACAGTCTACCCGCATAGCCTTTTCGTTTAGTCTACCTAGCCGTCTAATCAACTTCCTGCACGCCACTTCTCCCATTTACTTCTCCATCAGGAACCGATTTTCCTCGGCTTCTTCACCTCCCCTTTGTCTTCATTTGCATCCAAACCCCACTGCGTTCACATTGTTTTAACCTCTTTAAATAATCATCTACTACTTCAGTTAGACTAGCCATCTAATCCTAATTCTCCAAATCATAGCCCTCCAGCGGTTCCAAATGGCGAAAGAGATCGAGATGAAGGTTTTTAGCGTCCAACATGTCCTCGTCGAAGGCTCCTTGAGCATAGTTGCCACCGTCACCGTCCATCCAAGGGTTTTTCGGAAGTGGATCAACAATGTATCCAACTCCCTCGAAAAGGTAGAGATGAGGATCATCGGTCTCGACACAGAGTACACGGAGCGTGCCACTTGGAAGATCCAACACGCCGCCGTCCTTTAGCTGTGCCTCTAAGATGATGTTTTGGTGTACCACATCATACATGCGCCCACCATACTAGGTGAGCTTCACGATTTCTTGTCTCGGCAGGACATATACTTCTGTGGGGCAGCCATCGAAGGGGACAAACAGAAGCTGGAGCCGTACAACCTTGATTTGAAATGCATCGCTAACCTATGAACCAGAATCAAAATTCCTATAGAAGATTGTGATAAACAGACACCATCCCTATTTGACGTAGCAAATTTTGTGCTCGGTACAAATCTTCAGAAGGGTGACGAGACGGTGGCATTAAGGTCGTCTAGATTGGAGAATTATCCCTTGACGTACGAGCAGATAAAATATGCCGCCCTCGATGCCCGAGTGAGTTTCGAGATAGCTGCAAGGTCTAAAGAGCTTGTTGCGAAGCTGTCGTGGAATTGTCACGGCAGATGTCCTAGTGTGAGGACTTAGTCGTGAGGCCAACGCATCTATGTGGTAGCATGAGATGGGTTGATCGGAATCGAGAAACGCAACACGTAAGACGAGGATTTAGACAGCTCCGGGTCCCGGGAAACATCATCCGGTAATAACCCCACATGTTGTTTGTGGCTAGGTCTCATTATCATCACGAGGGAGTCGCCGTAAACCGGCTCTCCTAGTTGTGTCTAACACTGAAGATTATTTCTCCTCTCCCCTTGGGGTGCCCTGCCCCTCCTTATATAAGTTGAAGGGGCGGGTTACATGTAGAGTCCAACTCGGATTAAGACTTAAACTATTCTGACTTCTCTTCATGGGCTTCTTAACATCTTGGGCTTCTTAACGTCTCGGGCTTCTTAACCCCAGGCGACTCTGTCTGCTGGGTTATGACTGCCCGCCAAGTTACCATCTAGTTTACCACCTGTCTTACTGTCTGTCTTAACTATCCGCCTTAACTGTCTGCCGGGTTATGATCCGACATAACATCTATTGGGTTATGATCTGACATAACATCTGTCGGGTTATCATCTGACATAACATCTGTTGGGTTATCATCTGACATAACATCTGCCGGGTTATCATCTGACTTAACATCTGTCGAGTTATCATCCGACATAACATCTGTCGGGTTATCATCTGACTTATTAACTGTCAGCCGGGTTATCACCTACCGGTTTACCATCTAGTTTATCATCTGACTTAACTATCTGTCTTAATTGTCTGCCAGTTTACCAAGTCCCAGCCGGGTTATAACTACGACCGGGTCAAACCACGGGGTATATCCCCGACATTATCCCCTAGTTTAATTTGGATTTATCCATGTTAAAACTGATCCTGATCATCCTTAAGTCCTTCTTATTTCCTTCTTCTAGAAAATCTGGTTCAATAGGCTAGCTTCATAATCAATTTGCTGACATTGGTTTGTTTCAGAGAGATATTACGAAGAATAATTCATTTGACTCGGCTCCTAATGCTTAACAAAAATATTGGTCTTTGAAATACTCATCTGATCTTCAGCCGGCTTGAGGATGTAGAACTTGCCAGTTTATCATTGCCAAAATTGTCGGTTTATAAATATTGATGGCACCGGATCATAACTGTTTGCTAACATCAGCTTTGAAAATATACCTCTTATATGCCTATCATTTGTAGCCCCGAAGTCTTAAGAAGGCAACATCTTAAGAATTGCGTAGTAACTGTTTGTTAACGTAGTAATAGCTTAAGAATTTCTTCAATATGAATGTCACAAGCTTGAAAAAATCCAGATTGTTCATCTCAACCACTAATCGGAACTGAGTATTCCGCATATGTAGCCCCCAAGTGTCTGGTTGTCATGCTTGCAGCAACCTGGGACTTGTAATTTCCTGATGCTCATAAAAACTTCAACCAGTGTAGCCCCCAAGGGTCAGGTCATTATGCAATAGTGAGCAGGGACTTTGTAAATATAATCATGTAGATTTGAGCAGTAACGTGTAGCCTCCAAGGGCCGGCTCAGTAAGATAATACTGAGCTGGGACTTTATATATACTTCATTGAAAATAACATCATATGATGTAACTCCCATCATGGGGCTTGAACCCATGTCCACAAGGTTAAGAGCTTTGTGCTTTACCAACTGAGGAGTGGACCCTTCAATATAATAGATTAAGACTTGTGTACGTTGAATTGTTGACAGGAGCAATTGGTAGCCCCCAAGGGCCAACTCATTACAATGTGATGAGTCGGATCTTCAATAAGGTGATCAAAAAATGACTTTGCATTAGCCCCCAAGTGCCATGGTGCATGCTGACAGTGACATCGGACTTGCATATTTGATGTAATCTCAATTTGAATAATGTAGCCCCCATGTGCTGGATCGTAAGCTTGCAGCGACTTGGGACCATTCCTTCCATTGTAGAATAAATTATATCAATTGCGTTGAAGCGACTTTGAAAACCTCAACCATAATATTGGTTATTGATAATCATAACAAAAATCCAGCCATGTTGGGTATTAAAGATTTGAATAATATAACCTGGTTTGAAAATCGATTCCTGCCATATAAACCGGTATATCCATGCACATATGATACATGCTATGATGATGTAATGATGATGCAATATATGATGATGTGTATGTATGATCAAGAGGGTTTAAGCTATGGTTAGGATACGACCAGAGCCCCCAAGTAGTCATAATTGTGGCATTGCGCCGATCAAGAGGGTTTAAGCTTTGGTTCGGATGACCAAAGCCCCCAAGTGATCGATCAAGAGGGTTTAAGCTTTGGTTCGAATACGACCAAAGCCCCCAAGTGATTTCCCTAGTGGCCTTACACCGATCAACAGGTGTAGCTATGGTTCGAATACGACCAAGCCCCCAAGTGATTTCCCTGGTGGCCTTAAACCGATCGAGAGGTGTAGCTATGGTTTGAATACGACCAAGCCCCCAAGTGATTTCCGTGGTGGCCTTACGCCGATCAAGAGGTGTAGCTATGGTTCGAATACGACCAAGCCGCCAAGTGCTTTCCCTGGTGGCCTTACGCCGATCAAGAGGTGTAGCTATGGTTCGAATACGACCAAGCCGCCAAGTGCTTTCCCTGGTGGCCTTACGCCGATCAAGAGGTGTAGCTATGGTTCGAATACGACCAAGCCCCCAAGTGATATTGTGAGTTGTGCTCAAGGGGCACCTATGTTTGAGTTGTGCTTTTGCAACAGACTCTCTTTGGTCCCTTTAATTTTTCCTGAGAACTCAAACTTGCGAGATATTATTCTTTTGAACCGGAAATTCTTAAACCGGATATTGAGGGCTTCAAAGCTTTGTGGGAGACAACTTTCCCTTGAACTAGATTTTAAACTGGAATCCTTTTTTTTAAGCCGGAAATTTTCTGACGACCTTTAAATCTGCACCAATATGGTGGTTTAGGTCCTGCATTAGATAACTTTGTAGCCGGAGTAATTGCTCTCTTAAAGAAAGCAATATATAATATAAAAATATACTAGATGGATTTCACCTGATATATTAGGCCAGAAATTATCCACCGCGGAGTTGATCATCACCATGGTGAAACTATGTATCCATCGAACATCACAACATGAACAAGCACTAGTGCAATCGTGATGTTGGCGTACACCCCTTACGCGACACCTTTTTTGTAATAAATAATGGTCCTGCGGAAAATACTATAGACCAGAGTAGTTGTTCTGAAACAAATTAATATATATACTAATAAAATACGTAGAAAGGATATCACCTGATTTGTTCGGATGACCGATGATCCATATATACTGTCCTTGGATAACCCGGCCGTGCTCAGGTACCAGGAAAATGTCAACTTGCCTGCTTGATAACCCACTATTTCCTCTCATCAGCTCCACTTATCTGGATGCCGTTTGACAATGTCTGAAGTACTTGGCTTGTCATGAAAAATTCTTAGGAAACTATCACCAGCAAGATTGATATTTTGGACATATCTTTTAAGCAGTGCTTTTTGCTAAATGATCAAAAAATCCGCGGAAACCATGCTGTATCATAATAATGTTTTTCACTTCTGTATTTTTCAAGCATAAACACAATCTACCAGGTGACTTTATTAAGACCAGGGCAAAGATCCACTATGTACGTGGGCTTGCCCGGAGCACCCATTGTTCAATTCAGCAGCAATCAAAGTCAATTCAGTCAACTCCAGCAGAGGTTTGGCGAGGCAAACTGGATAATCTTTGATAGTGCCGTCTTCGTCATTAACACAGCCATTTCCAGGACTCTTCTAAAGAACCATCAAAATTATTCAGCATTCTGGTAGCACTGTGGCAAGCCCGGGGCGGCTCAGTGCAGCCACGATAAAGGAGGGGTGAGGCGTAGGCGGGCCACAGACGAACGCGGTGGCTAAACGGCCGTCGGGGCATGATGACCCGGTGGCGGGTTAGGCCAGGTGAAGGCGGCAACTCGCAACGGACTATGCTGGCAGAGAGCGAAGCAAGGCAACTCGGTTGCGACATCCGGTATGGATGGAACGAGAGGCCAGCGACGGTGACTCGGGGCTGGCTTGTGGTCGAAGTGGCGCGCGCGTTAGACAGCGGAGCACTGCCGCGGCGGAGGTGGCTTGTTGCCGAGGCGAGCGAAAGTAGTTCAAGGCCACATCGGCGGGTCACTGGGGCGGAAGTGGTGGTTCTACGCCTGCCCGGTAGCGTGAGACCGAGGCGGGTCGAGGCAAGAGGTGCCGGAGGAGTAGACGGCCGCGCGGGGCGGAACCGACGCCAGTCTTGGGCGGAGGTGACCCGGCATGAGGCAGAAGCAGCGACCGTGGACGGCGGCTCATGAGGTGGTGGAGTTGATGCTGGCAGTTCAGAGGCGAGAGTCGACGCCAGCCACGGCTGAGAGGGCGAGGCGGTTCAGTGCTGCAGAAGCACTCGGCGGCGCGAGGCGGGCTAAATCGGGCGCGGCGCGGTTCAGAGGGCAGCCGAGCCGGCTCAACTCCGCAGCAAAGATTAATAGGTGCGGCTATCTGGCGATTCAGTGAATGGCGATCGAGCGGCTCGGGTGGCCTGGCGAGATCACAAAGGCGGTGAGAGCAGGGGACAACATCTGTCAGAAGCGGCTCTGCGCGGTGGCGGTTTGGCGCAGTTACCGGTCGACTTGCTACGGCGGGTCAACGAGCGCGAAGCAGCTCGAGGGTGAGGCTACAGGGTAGGTCGTGGCGACGAAGGAGAACTGGCTGGGGACAATCAGAACAAGCCATGGTGGGTCTCGGTGGCGGCCGCGACTCAGACGCGGCTGGTTTGACGAGGCGATGGCGGCCCACGAAGCGATGGCGGTTCAAGGCGGAGGCGAAGCTCTGAGCAATAAAGCGGCTTGGCTTAGGGGACCGGCAACTTAGCGCAAGGTACGTCAAGGCGACGGAGGAGAGCCGGCGATTCAAGGCGAGGGCGTAGGGCGACTCGGAGGAGGCGGACACGACGCATGGCTCAGAGGCGGCTTGAGGCCAGTAACGCGGAGCCTCGGCGACGGGCCTCGGTAGATGCGAGACGGAGTCCGGGTGCGGGCGGTTCTCAGCCGGGAGGTAGCCGGATTGGAGTGGAAACAGCCGACGGATTGGAAACTGGAGGCGAAGAGAGTTATTGCGGCAAGGCGCACTGGCGAGGGGAAATCGCCTCGTCGCTGGGCTAGGGGACCAGTGATTTAGCGCAGGCTGGCCCGCAGGCGACTTGGAGGAGACAAGGCCGCGGCGGATTGTAGCGATGATGGCGACTCAGGCGGGAGCTAAGCCGGAGCGGCTCAGAAGCAGGCGGTTTAGCACAAGCGGCGTCCGGTTCATCACGAAGGTACAACAGCGGGTGATACACTGATGGCTGGCAAGGTGACCCAGTGCAGCCGTGACGGCAGCCCGGTGGTTGAGGAGGCCCAGTGCAGGGCCGCGGCGGCTCACGAAGATGGTGAATATCGAGTCCAGGGCATTTTGAACGGCATAGTTCGGGGCGGCTTTGACGGCAGCAACTGAGGCCGGTTTGTGGAGACTACAGCGGAGGCACTCCGGTGGCGGTTCATCGACAGTAGTAGAGGTGAGCAGGTTGCTCCTAGGGAACAGCTCGAGGAGCCCCCGAGGAAGAAGAGTGAGGCATCCACAACGGCGATTTAGCGCAGAGGATGAGAACGACGACGCCTGGTGCCTCGGTCTACACAGGGGCGGCTCAGAGGTAACAGCGGTCAGTAGAGGCAGTTCTCCGCTGCAACAGCAGCTCTCCCGGGCTCATCTTGGAGGCGAGGTCGTGCAAAAAGCCGGCCAATGGCAGCGACGGTTCTGAACCGGCGAGGCAGCCGACTGACCCATCCAGGGCGGCTTGGTCATGGCAGAGTCAGAGCGCAGCCAGGGCGGCTCAACGACAAGGAGAGGCCGTGGAAGTGGAGACGGCCGGTGATGTGGTAACTCAGAATGGTACCGCGTAGAGGCGACGACGGCAAACAGCGGCTCGACAACAGCGGCATAGCATAGGAGCATGGGCAGTTGAAGGTCAAAAGAGGGTCGAGTCGCGACAGGCAGTTCAGAACAGGCCTGGAATAGAGGTCAGTGACTCAGCGCGGGTGGACCCCAGCAGCTGAAGAGGTGAGGTATCCACGGCAATCTGCATAGTGTTAAAACGGCAACGACATATCACTTTTGATCAGCAGCCTGCACAGGCATCTATGGAAGAAATACTCAAATCGCTTGGTGCTTCCTCATTCCTTGTGTGAGTTAAACTTGTAGTACTTTAGAGTTGATTTTGTCCTCAACGCCCAAAGTAGCAGAAGCAAAAGTTGATTTCCTCGAGACTGGTAACATGTGCCAGCAATGATCTGGCCGATCGGACTGCTACTTGTGGATGCAGTAGCAATCTGACCCGGCCACCGCTGACAACTTCGGTTGACTATCGCAGTATCTCGGCTTCAATGGAAAAAATCTCTTCTCAATCTTGGCGAATTATGGCAGTTGCAGTAGAAATCGATCTCCTATCCGATTCGACGGTTCGGCGGCACACAGAATACCAAAACCCTAATTTCTTCCTTGACTTGAATCTTAAAAAATCTTCATCTAAAAAAATTGCCAATCCCTTGATCCCTGGGAATATCCCTCCAAGAACTCATCACCACCGTGCACAGGCCCACGGTGGGAGCCAACTGTCATGGAATTGTCATGGCAGATGTCCTAGTGTGAGGACTTGATCGTGAGGCCAACGTATCTATGTGGTAGCTTGAGAGGGGTTGATCGAAATCGAGAAAACCAACACATAAGATGAGGATTTAGACAGCTTCGGGCCCCGGGAAACATCATTCGGTAATAACCCTACATGCTGTTTGTGGCTAGGTCTCATTATCATCACGAGGGAGTCGCCGTAAACCGGCTCTCCTAGTTGTGTCTAACCCTTAAGATTATTTCTCCTCTCCCCTTGGGGTGCCCTGCCCCTCCTTATATAAGTTGAAGGGGCGGGTTACATGTAGAGTCCAACTCGGATTAAGACTTAAACTATTCTGACTTCTCTTCATGGGCTTCTTAACATCTTGGGCTTTTTAACATCTCGGGCTTCTTAACCCCAAGCGACTCTGTCTGCTGGGTTATGACTGCCCGCCAAGTTACCACCTGTCTTAACTGTCTGTCTTAACTGTCTGCCTTAACTGTCTGCCGGGTTATGATCCGACATAACATCTGCCGGGTTATGATCTGACTTAACATCTGCTGGGGTATCATCTGACATAACATCTGTCAGGTTATCATCTGACTTAACATCTGTCGGGTTATCATCCGACATAACATCTGTTGGGTTATCATCTGACTTATTAACTGTCAGTCGGGTTATCACCTACCGGTTACCATATGGTTTATCATCTGAATTAACTGTCTGTCTTAACTGTCTGCCGGTTTACCAAGTCCCAGTCGGGTTATAACTCCGGTCGGGTCATACCGCGGGGTATATCCTCGATAGAAGCCGTCTCCCATAGAAAATGAGAAGAAGAAGAAGAAGATAAGGCTGCACCAGCAGCAGGACATTATGGATGGATGAACTATTTCCTCTCTTGTACAAAAAAGTTATTCCCTCTCGGTGTATATTGATATAGATGGACTATTCGATGGTGTGCATGTCTTTCGAACAAGTAGTAGTGTGTGTCCGCTTGACTATAAGGAACTATTTATCCGCCTAGATTTCTCTACTACTCCTTCCAGTGATCAGTATGCAATGCATGTGTCCGTAGATATGATAGCTTGTCCATGGAAGTTCAACTACGGCGACCATCACGTTTCATCCACTGCCACTCGCGATTCCCACGATGCTGGTCCAACCCACGGCACCACGTCCCCCGACGTGCGCCTCACCCCTCTCGGCCGCACCGCCCCTCTGCCTTTGTGTGCATGACATGTGGGCCACCTTAAATGCGGCGAGCATCAAGTTTCTACCACAGCCACACGCGATTCCCACGACGCCGCACGAACCCATGGCACCACACGTCCCCCGACCTGCGGCTCACCCCTCTCGGCCCCATTGCCCCTCCGCCTTCGGGAGCATTACATGTGGACCAGCCACCTATCGGTTCCACATGTTATTGACTCAAAGGCAGGTGTAGCAAGGTGCTGAAGCTCAGTCCCGAGGGCCCTGAGCGGGAAATGTAACTCCTACGCCAGGCTGGTGCTACCGCTGCACGAACTCGTGCCAAACTCGAGATTTGTTTCTTTACTATACATGCATGCAACGATTTAATGGACATTGTAATCTCAACATGTGATGGGGAGCTCTAAATTTGAATTCAAAACTTATAAAATGAAAAGATTCCAAAGAAATAAACTAGGACAGAGGGAGTATATCGTAGGATGTGTCCCATACAAAACAAGTCCCCTGGTTTGTCACCGCGAAGATGCGGTTAGAAAGGAGCACAACGTCTTTGTACTCGTACGGCAACAAATCGGCCGCAGACAACATAATCCACCTTTGACCTCCATGTGCAAGGTTCGTGCTATCTTATTCAATCTCACTGTGGTTCCATCGTACCAATTCATGCGGTGGCCCGTTGCATGGCTGATCCCAATGTTGGACAAAGGTTCTACGGGAATGGTGTCACCGTTGTAAATGTTGTGCAAATTGATGTTGGTACCCTCCCGTACATATGCAAGCCAATCTCCACTCGCACCGAGCCTAACCTGTGAAACAGTGGGCAGGGGAGAATTAGGAAATGGACATGGAAGTAGTCTTTAGAATGCATTTACTATGCGATCAAACTCATCTTACCTGCTCATTAGAGGAAATCCGAGTGCCCCTCAATGTCGGCATCTCAAGGGGCGTCAACTTGCAACTACGGCCACGCCGCGCTAGAGAGACCCCCAAGGAAACATCCTCATGCATTCCACGGAACATCAAGATGCATTTGTATGAGTAGTTTATCTTGTGAGAGAAAATGATGAATGAGGGAAGGCCTCTAGAGATAGAGATAGACACTACTACTACCAATGTGCTGGCCCGTGTGTTGCGATGGATCCAAAGTAGTAGAATAATACTTGTTCACATGCTTGAAATATAAACACTCTAGTTTTGATATACATGTATCAGCAGACATGACAGCTTGTCCATGGAAGTTGAACCACGTCGACCGTCACGTTTCTTGTTTGTACCACTTCCACACCCACACGCGATTCCCACGACGCTGCTCCAACCCTACCTGTAAGCACGACGTCCCCCGACATGGACATGGATCCTCTGACATGGCTATCACTTCCTTACCCTGCCTTTCCTTCGCTGACAGATGGGACCCACTTGGGGGTCCCACATGTTAGTGAAAGAATGGTAGGATTGTTCACGTCAGGGGATCCTCATCCCCCCGACGTGCGCCTCATCCCTCTCGGCCCACCGCTCATCTGCCTTTGTGTGCATGACATGAGGGTCAGCTGAACTGTGGCGACCATCAACTTTCTACCACAGCCACACCCGATACCACAGCCACACCCGATTGGACGCGGTTTGCCTGCTCCACTGCTGTGCTCCAATCCGTACTCCCGCAACATCAAATTTTCATCCAGCAGCTGTGACACATTTCGTCCCGGGCATCAATCCTCAGCTGGAGTACTTCTGTACTACATGTAGTACCCGCCGGTGTGGCCATCTACGCCTCGTAACGCCCCGACGCCTAGCTGTGGCACCCTCGCCACGGCCATGCCACCACCGACCGGTTCATCTCGAATGAGTGAGTCGCGAACCACACCACCACCATGAGAATGACATCTGGGCCAGCCGCATTTAAGGTCCGCATGTCATTGACTCATAGGCCGGGCACTAAGCCATTGAAGTTCGGCCCGTGGGCCCCTAGAGGGAAATGTAACTCCTGCGGTAGGCCTTGTGGTGCTCCCGCAGTACGAGCTCGTGCCAAACCCAGAATTTGTTTCTTACTACTACTCCCAACTACTAGTAAGGTACACGTGCATTGCACGCATAGGATTCTGGTGGTTTGTGCATTATGCTTCTACATGTGGAGTCTTCTAGATTCTACATGTGGCAAAATCTGGTGGAATGTAGATGATATCCAACGGCTAGTAGTGCTCGGATTTGCCATCTTTGTACCGTCGGATTGGCTTCATCTAACAACCAACTTTCAAAGTTATTCACACACTATATAGGGGTATAGATGTTTGGTTTGCAGCCTAAGGTTGCCATGCCTAAGCTTAGGCGTGCCACAAGTGTGTTTGGTTGCATTCTCGTCTCAGCATAGTTGGTCCCTCTTCATGCTTGCTCAACTCAACACCCCTCTTCATGTATGCTCTCTTCATGCATGCTTCTAGTGTATTTGTGCTAAGCTAGTGTGGACTCATGCACCCTTCATACACTCTACCAAACACCCAAAAGTGGGTCGAGAAGGGAACTCTTGGGATCATGCACCCTTCATACACCCTACCAAACACCAGGCATGTGTTTGGTTCATTGGTACACTTGTGGCTTGCCACACTTTTCTAGCTACATGGTCCACATGTCATAGACTCAACTTCTCGCCAAATCTTGCCACACTTGTGGTGGCCATTTTGTTAGCACATTTTTTGTGGCAGACACACTTTGCCTAAGCTTAGTTGTGGCAAAGTTAGTCATGAATGAAGTTCAACCATGGAGTCTTCTAGATTCTACATGTGGCAGAATCTGGTGGAATGTAGATGATATCCAACGGCCAGTAGTGCTCGGATTTGCCATCTTTGTACCGTTAGATTGGCTTCATCCAACGACCAACTTTCAAAGTTATTCACACACTATATAGGGGGTATAGATATAGATGTGTCGGCCCGTTGCAATGGATCCAAAGTATATCTATTTAGTGGAGTGCACTCTAAACACATTATCTATTTATTTTGCTCTAACCTTTCGTAGCCATGCAACCAAGCCACATAAGCTTCATGGGTGCCCCCCACATCATATTATTCATACTATGTTGACTGAAAAAGATAAATCACCCAAAACAAGATCTTCCCGTTTTTTGTTCCTACGATGTTGTGCCGTGCACGTACCTACTAGTTGTATAGTGGTAGTACTAGTTGTATAGTACAAACTTGGTACTAGTAGGAGTAGGGTAGTACAGAATGCTCCTACTCTATCAACGAGCCCCATCTGACACCAAATTTCTTGGCTTCTGTGCTACAACTAGATCTTCCCCACGTTTCTGTTTTCCAACCCGGCGGTGGGCGGCGTGCGGTTTGCCAATAGTCGGTTTGCTCAATGGCGGTCCCACATGAAAGTGAAAATGCTAGGCAACACGCCTCCCCTAAGCTATGTGTCGTGCCAGACGGGCCGTGGAGTACTCCCGATTCCCAGGCGTGTGGGGGGGAGTGCGACGTGAACGCGGCAGGCCTTTTCCTTTTACTCCCTCCATTTTATATACAAGGCCACAAACTCAAATTACAGGTACCAAGGTAAAATTTAATACATGTTTTGCAACCCAACTTTTCTTTTCGTTTACTGGGATCATTAACACACCGCATGCATGCAAGAAAACTGAGTGGAAGAAATAGCTAAGTGACATTATGACAACATGCATACAAGCATTAAACAAGTTGATAGTACGAGGAAACATCATTAATTTTGCCTCGATTACTGTTGGTGGCCTTGTATAGATGCAAAATGTATATTCCATAGTGGCCTTGTATAAGTAAATGGAGGGAGTACTAGCAATGTGCCCGTGCGTTGCGACAGATCCAAAGTAGTAGAATAGTAGTACTTGTTCACAAACTTGAAAGAAATCACTCTTGTTTTGATATACTCCTAATATATTACTCCCTTCGTTCCTAAATATTTGTCTTTTTAGAGATTTCAAATGGACTATCACATACGGATTATATAGACATATTTTGAAGTGTAGATTCACTCATTTTGCTCTGTATGTAGTCACTTATTCAAATCTCTAGAAAGACAAATATTTAGGAACGGAGGGAGTACTTTTCACTCAAAATATATTTCTTAGGCTGTTTTGATGAGGTGAGGGAGGGATGTGGTTGCTTTCAAGATAATAAGGGGTTTTCCGCAAATTCGAGCAGAGAAGTGGGCTATTGTTGCAAAAATGCCACAACTTACCTCACAGCCGTTAGATGCAGATCTAATGGTCAGAAACGACGGATGGCAGACACACCACCATCACCAACTGAGTCTTTTATAGGAGTAGGAGTAGTCAAACATGTATAAGTTGTAACATTTTGGCTTTGGTCCTTGGCACGATCGATAGATAGAAATAACGATTGGAAACGCTAGGGCGGGGCTATTTCCGCCAGATAAGCAGGGTACATAGTAGCTAGGTTGGCGCATTGTCGGTTTGGTCACACGCGGTCCGACATGTTCTAGTGTTTCTAGCAAGATGCCCACGCGTTGCACGAAGTTGATGGAAAAGGTAAGCACAACTTATAAATTGACAGATGGAGTACTAGTTACAGTGATGCATATAATTAAGCAAAGGGATCGCACATGTCGGTATTGACTGGAACGAGAATGCAACAGCATAATAAGAATTAAGGCCATGATGATGATGCAATCGCAGTGGTGGTTACAAAAGGGAAGAAGAAAGATGCATCCATCAATGTACGACCTCCTCCTCCTCAACTTAGTGCGCCAGGCCACCGACCGGCGGCTAAGGAGCGGCGGCTTTTGTGGCGAGGTCGTGGTGCTTCTCAGCAAAGGCATCCAAGGCTTCCAGCCGGTTGAGGAAGGCCAACGTCGTAGCGTCCTCACTGGCCTTGTAGATACCTATGTACACGATTTGCTCGTACACGTGGACGTGTAGGTTGAAGAATTCTTGCAGGGCGAGGCGCCTCACGGCGAGCGCGACCTCCAGGTGGACATTCTTCGTGGCGTCGGCGGGCAGACGCAGGGCCACCAGTGCTTGAAAGAGGTTCCGGCTTTGGAGGTCGATTAGGGTAGCAGGCAATGAGGAGCCCGGGCACGCGGGCTGGAGGAGTACGACGATGTCGTCCGCGAGCTTCTTGAGGACGGTGAACTTGTTGGTGGTGGCAACGATCATCTGGTCCAACTGAGAGTCGTAGCTGGCATCGATGGCGGCCATCCACCAGCCGGTCGCCAACACCGTCTGGAGACAATCCTCGACGCCATGCCGCAGGCCGGTGTCGTGGACCACCTGGCACAGCCGCTGGCCGCTCGCGCGCATCGCCGCCATGGGTCTGGAGCGAGGACTTTTGCACGTAGTGTAGGTGCTTAGGCAAATGCTTAGGTGCGTACGATGTGGTAGATGCATTGGAATGGAGGGGCGCCTTTGTATGAGGGAAAACTGCGTTGCATTCACATCGTGCAGCCTCTTTTCCCGGTCCTCCTCCCATTACTTCCCTCATGCATTAATTGAAGGAGGATGCATTGGCCGTTCAACATTTCAGAAACCGCTACTCCCTCCCTCATCTGCATTAAAGCCGTATCGGGTACTGCACCGCCTGCTGTCAAATCGAATAGTACTGTGCCGCCCGCTGCATGCCTGACTGAACACGCCTCCTCGCCTCCATTAAACCCACATGTAAACCAAGAAACCTACTCCGGCCACACGTCTGTTCATGAGCGGGACGGAATTAAACGCAACACCAGACGAGCTCCTCCCATCCGCCCTCAGTTTAAACGAGGCTAGACATCGGCCAAGCTCCTACCATCCGCCCTCTATTTACACGAGGCTAGACAGACAGTGGGCAAGAATCGCACCCCTCCGCCACTCCCCCATCTCCTCCTACACCATTTTCTCCACTCTTCCGATGGCTTCCAAGGAGCCGTTCTCCCGCATATTACCCGGCTGGGTGGCCCGCCGAGCCCTCTGGATATGGGTGAGGCCGCACGGTGCTTCACCAACCTTGCTTGGCCCAATGGAGCCAGTTGCCGCCCCAAGCAGGCGCGTGGTTCAGCAACTCGCCGCTCCAGTTCAACTCGATGAGGAGTTGCGAGTTGCTCTATGCCGGCACGACGGAGAGCACACTGGTACGGGCATTGTCGCTGCCGCGTCGTACTGCGCCACCAGTCTCTGTGGGCGCGCCTCCCATGCCTGCGGCAGTGCCATGCAGGCAAAGACAGAAGCCGGGTGCATGGAGAGCGATGAGTCAGTGGCCAGCTTCTCCGTGTCCACCGCCATCATCGAGGAGAAGTAGAACACGGGAGGCCGCCGCCACTTGGGTCCCATGAAGGCCACCGCCGAGGCGACGACTGCGCATTCAGGCGGTTTCTTTGCTACTTCGTCTCTTCTAAGGACCTTCGTCGACCCCGCAAGTGTCTGCTGGACATGAGGAAGACAAAGGGATCCGCGGGCGGCCATTTAGATTATGTACTCCCTCTCCGGCTGGCGGGAAATATTTGTTCTAAGAATGGATAAATTGTATGTATCTATAACTAAAATAAGTCTAGATACATCCATTTCTAGGACAAGTATTTCCTGACGGAGGGAGTATTAATTATACCAAGAGAGCCGGATTGGCACCGCTTAGTTCATGTAAATGTAATGAAATCCATCATGTTTATAGTGTTTATATGAACATCCGGCTTTTTTATACGAAATCCTTCATGCTTATATGAAATCAGTCCGTGTTTGCATGAATTTCATCTGGTTGGTTAGAGTTGTGAAAATGTATGCCGCTGGCGTTTGATGTCGTCCTCCGCGGATGGAAGCGGGAGGAAATTTGCCGGCTGCCGTTGGAGATGCTCTTATGCTGGAAATAATAGAGTGACATCCAATCCATTTGAGTTAACTGCGTGTATGATTGTCCCTCTATAAAAAGTTAATTGCATGTATAGTGTACACATGACTTGCAGGGTGGCTACAGCTTCATACAAAAAGTTAAAAAGAAACAAGTCCATCCATAATCTTGTATTCTAAGTACTCTGTGGGTTCCACTGTTAGTACAGTAGTGAAAGAAGTATATATTAAATAAGTAATATATAATATAAAAATCTAAAGTTAAAGACAGAATTCGAACTCATGTCATCGCGTTGTGAGCATCCGGGGCTAACCAGTCCAGCACATTTTTGTTGTAGACCATGCTGGAGATATATCTCCATGTCTACTCTTATACTCCATCCGTTCCTAAATACTCCCTCCGTTCCCAAATATAAGACCTTTTAGGGATTCCACTAGACTATATACGGAGCAAAATGAGTGAATCTACACTCTAAAGTATGTCTATATACATCTGTATGTAGTTTATAGTAGAATCTCTAAAAGGTCTTAAATTAAGGAACGGAGGGAGTATTTGTCTTTTTCAGATTTCAAATGGACTACCACATACGGATGTGTATGTAGATATATTTTAGAGTGTAGATTCACTCATTTTTCTCCATATGTAGTCACTTGTTGAAATCTCTAAAAAGACAAATATTTAGGAATAGAGGGAATAGAAAACAGAGTTGGTGATTATGGTGTGCGTGCCATCCTGCAATATAGACCGTCGGATTTATATCTAACGGATAGGAAGGAAACTATGGCAATTTTGCAAAAATATACCCACATCCCTCTCGACGTTCGCAAAACGGCCTTCCCTCGTTCATCCTTTTCTCTCACAAGATAAACTACTCATACAAATGCATCTTGATATTCCGTGCAACGCACGGGCATCTAGCTAGTTTCTTTTTAAATAGTTACTGCGATAATTGGGTTGAAGTGATATATTTTATGTCTTCCTCAAATGATTTCAGATTCACTGGTAGTAACAAAGAAAAGGTTGCCTTGTTAATTAACAGAAAACAGGGTGAAAACTATCACATGAGGATGGTAAAAACGAGGCACACTGGGTTCAGCGCCATCGTTACTACAGTTGTGCACGCGCGAGAAGTCTACATATCGAGGGTGCTACTGAGCGAGGCACAGAGACACAATGTTCGAGAGAGAAACCAATTGACAGATTACGATCAGATCGAGTTGTCACCCTTCTGCTATCATTGTTGGGGTGGGGGAGGGGGAGGCACAGAAAGACGTATCGAGAGTGTGTGCGGTAGGCACAGATGCACAACTAGTGTGTGTGTGTGTGTGTGTGTGTGTGTGTGTGTTTGAAATAGGAGTAGATAGATTACTATCAAGATCGAGGTGCCACCCTACTCCTTCGGTGTCGGGTAGTGTGTGTGCGTATGTGTGTGTGTGTGTGTGTGTTTGAGAGAGAAGCCAGTCGATAGATTAGTATCAAGATCGAAGTGTCACCCTACTCCTTCGTTGTTGGGAAGTTTGTGTGTGTGGTTGTGTGGGTGTGGGTGTGTGCGTCGGGGGGGAGGGGGGGCAGTGACACTTACATATCTCTACTCTTATAAAAAACAAAGTTGGTGATGATGGTGTTCCTGCCATCCTGTAGTATAGGCCATCCGATTTATATCCGACAGATATGAAGGAAACTGTGGCAATTTTGCAAAAAGATACCCACACCCCTCTCCACATTTGCAAATAAGGCATTCCCTTGTCCATCCTTTTCTCCCACAAGATAAACTACTCATACAAATGCATCTTGATGTTCCATGCAACGCATGGGCATCTTGCTAGTAGGGAGAAGGAGTTTGTGTGACACATATCTAGCTATATTAAGGGATAGGTAGATAGCATTTGTGCGAGGCATACTTAAAGCATCACGAAGATAAACAAAACCGTGTGCATGCAAATGCAAGTGTGTGTGTGTGTGTGTGTGTGTGTGTGTGTGTGTGAGAGAGAGAGAGAGAGAGCGAAATCTCAAAACAAAAGGTGCTCTGCTGGAATCCCATTGTATGTATTCATATGGTTTCGGAACTCGAGTTAACCTTAGGCATATGTGTGAGAGACATTATTATACTTTGAGACATTAGTGGCTGTGGGTGGGCAGAATTAAAGGGGTTGGTGTGTTCAACAGAGAGAGCATGGGTGTTTCTGTGTGAGAGACTTGTAGGACGGGGTAGAAAGACGAATTCTAACCTTGACAGAGGGAGAGAAATACACGAAGTGCGCGTGTGTGATTCCGATGCCCACAGGGAAATGAGATATGTATGCGTGTGAGAGAGATTGCACACTTCATTCACGTATCACTGTCTAGCGATAGTGGACGTGCATCGCTTGAACATAAATCAATATCTACTTTGTATCATGGCCAAAGGTACAATATTGATTCAACGCTATAAAGATTGGACACTCACGTATCACATTTTTTCTATTTAAATAAACCTTTTCAGTTGTGCATGCCAAAGTTATAGTGATGTTTCTTCAAACAACCAATGTAGCTATCATGTACATGCACCATTGTTACTCTTGCATTCAAAATCATTAGTCTTGGATGATTTAAGGTTCTATATGAAGTAATATATGTAATATTCATATATGAATTCATCAGGTACGCAATTTATGAAATGGAGGCTATGTAATCATATGAGGTAACACTTTTAAGTAGCGGACTACAATATCCATTTCTTTTTGTGCGCCTCTACACTAGCACATCAATGCATTATGTTTAAATTAAATAACCAATTGCACTAAATTATCTATTTACACGAGAAATACATAGGCTGAGCGTTTGATCCCTTTTTTGTGAACGCGCCACTACACCCGTACGATTGGCCGCGCCCGTGTGAACATCCAAGTTATCGGCGCATCATCCCGAGTTATTGTCTTTTTTCTAGGGTGGACTTCACACCAGTTATTAACTGCTGACGCGTGCCCCGTGTACACAGTCTCGCATGACCTTCCTGCTAGCACGGTCCAAAGTTAGTTGAAACTGGATATGAACGATCCCGCGGGCGGCAAAATCTCCCGCCTCCTTAAATTTCCGCCACCTTAGTCTTTAGCATGTGAAATTACCCTTTTGTCCTTGGTGCACGAAGACCAACAGTTACAATACCGCCCTCATCTACATAATAGGTCGGGGCTGCTTTGGTAACTTCCGGTTCCCCCCACTACACGGCACCCCCACTTCCTCTCCCCCTCCCAGAAAAACGACTAACTCCACAGCACCAGAGCATCTTACATCACGCCGTCCATACTTCATTGGCCTTTCTCCCCTCCCCTCTCGAAACCCTAGACTGCTCATCCATCGGCATACTAGAGCCCATTCACTGCTAGCAGCGTCCACCTCGCCGGATCTGCTTCTGCGGCCGCATCTACCCCTCCCACCTCCCCTAGAAACAAGTAGACTTTCCCCCATTAAGTCATACTATCGGGTCGGGTTTGGGTATATCCATGGGTACAAGATTATATCCATGCCCTATCCACGAACAATCGGGTCGGGTTTGGGCACCGCCCATGGACACAAAAGCATATCCAAACCCTATCCATTCGGGTCGAATATTCATGGATATCCATGTCCATGGATAAAATTGCCATCCTTAGCAGCGGCTCATTCGTACTCCCCACCGGAGACGCTTCATCCACACCCCCCGGAGCTGCCCCACCGATGCCCCCGTCGACGGCCTCTGATCCTCTTCGCCGACACCTTCCTCAACCCTACCGGAGCTGCTTCGCCGACAGCATCGTCAACCCCATCGGAGTAGCTTCGCCTATACCATTCTCAACCCTATCGGGGCCGCTTTGCCAACTCACAAGTCCATGGCCTCATACCCGCTTCCTCGCACCCTCATCCAACCTACCGGAGCAGCTTCTGACGCCCCATCCACGGCCGCAGATTCGCATCGTTGACACCATCCTTAACCCAACCATCGGAGCAGCTTCACCTATGCCCTCGTCCACGGCCATAGATCTGCTTCGCCCACACCGTAGTCCACCCTACCAGAGCCGCTCCACAAACACCCTACTCGACGGTTCTAGATCTCCTTACCAGACCCTGACAGCCAGCACAACGTCATCACCCTTGACGTTTCTAACCTGATTCCCACCGTCTGGCAAGATGCCAAGCACCTGCCACGGCCTAGGTACTTGTCACATTTAAACCCGTCCAGCATCACCTGCCCGATGTACTTCAAATATACTAACAGGTCGCTGTTACCTGTTATGCAGTTGGCAAAAACTACAAGGACGATGTTTCTTCTGGATCTAACAGCTTGGCCAACCAAGATCCTGGACTGAGGCATTGCTATGATCTTGTAAGTGCGTCTCTCTATATTGTATTGTTCTGTGCCTGCCTGCGTGCTTTGCTAGGATTTTCGACCAGTAATCCCTTTGTGCAGACAATGATTTCTACTACTGGCTGCTAAATTAGATATGTAGATGTCATACATGATACTACCTCGTGCCTCCGTTCCTAAATATAAGTCTTTCTAGAGATTCCACTATAGGCTACATACGGAGCAAAATGAGTGAATCTACACTCGAAAATGCATCTATATACATCTGTATGTGGTCCATACTGGAATCTCTACAAAGACATATATTTAGGAACAGAGGCAGTACATTACACAAAATCATAGGTGGCATGTAGGAATGCCAGTGCACTACATTAGGCTCCCTTAGAGTGCCTGCTAGTACAGCACACAGAGTCATGGCTAGTTTATGCTACGCACACAATCATTAATTGATGGTTTAAATATGCGCAAGGGATATGCAATGTATTATCATGTAGAGATGTCTGAAATTAGCCGTGTCAACTTGCAGATAGGGTTACACAATGAGAAAGTACAAGATGTATGTGGCAATTTCATGGAACATCGCAAAAAAAGGAGAGGCAGCGGTGGGCCTATACAGTGTGCTATGGTACGTCACTCCTCCATTGCAATCATTGTGACATGTTATTTGTATGTTAGTTCTATTGGCCAAGTTTCTTAGGGACAGTTATTATGAGTTATCCTAAGAAAATAAGCACATGTGAATATAAGCTCCATGTAATAAGCCAACCAGTTCTTTTCATTGCGTTTTCAGCTTATCTTTGGTATGATCAGTGAAAAGTCTAGATTGCATTATATTTTTTCATTTTGCTGCCCATATGAAAATAATTTGACTTGCAAACATCACAAATTGAACCCAGTGCAGTAATTAATATGATAGGAAAACAGACCATCACTATTTGCTCAAAATGCAAATACAAAGATACCATCTACTTGGCACAATCTACTTTGGTCAATGTTTTCCATAGAGATCCCATTGCCTAATTTAAACGAAGAATGCATGACCCACATTTAAATGAAGAACAATTATTTATTGAAATTCGATGGTCCAAGTGGCTGGTTATTGTCATATAGCAGCACCACCGGAAACCATCATATAGCAGCAGCAGCTCATAGCAACTCATCATACAGCAGCAACAGTAGTGTGCAATTCATCATATACCAGCAGCAGCTCATAGCAATTCATCATATAGCAGCAGCAGGAGCAGCTCATAGCAATTCATCATATAGCAGCAGGAGAGTAGCTCATAGCAATTCATCATATAGCAGCAGCAGGAGCAGCTCATAGCAATTCATCATATGGCATCAGCAGGAGCAGTTCATAGCAATTCATCATACAACAGCAGCAGGAGCAGCTTATAGCAACTCATCATATAGTAGCAGCAGCAGCTCATAGCAATTCATCATATAGCAGCAGCAGCTCATAGCAATTCATCATATAGTAGCAGCAGGAGCAGCTCATAGCAATGCATCCTATAACAGCAGCAGAAGCAGCTCATAGCAATTCATCGTATAGTGGATCAGAATGAAAATTTGGCAAAAAAATTAGAGGAGATCCTCACCTTGTTGGATGAGCTCATCCTTCAACAGCACCTCAAGGCCACGGCCTGGGAGGTCGGGAGGGGGAATAAGGTGCCTTCTGCCGTAGTGTGGCATCAGCCGTAGTTGTGCAGCGCCTGCCGGAGTAGTGCGTTGGACGAACCATAATGGAGCAGCTGTTGGAGACCATGAGAATGAGGGGCGGCACCAGAGGGAGGAGCAGCCAGGGAGATTTGCCCCTACCCGCCGGCCATGTAGCCTAGCTGGACAGGGCATCATCGAGGACCAGGCAAGATGGGACCAGTGGCGACGACTCACTGGAGGAACCCTAGTGCTGCAGGCAGGGGATAGAGGTAGAGGGAGAGGGGAGAGGAGATGCAAGCGGGCAGGGCAATGAACGCTTGCGTGTTTGTTTTTACTTGAGGGTGAGGTGTGACGCGGGCGTCAGCAGTTGCATTTTGAGTGTAATATAGGCAGACAACAGAGTCATTTCACTATTCCCCTTCCCTTCAATTTTTAGTGAGGTTCTACCTGAAACACCCCCCTCGAAAGCGAAATTAGTTAAGCCCAAGCCCATAACTCAAAAATGACTTCTTTACATCTTTTATGGCTTATTTTGACAATAAACCCTGAAAAGGCGGAATAGAACTGGCCCTTAACCTACAATTCAATTGTGCACCAAATGACGAATCACTCCTACCTGCTATAGTGTACATTTAGGCATCATCATACATGGCATAACCTAATACATGTGCATTCCATTGTAGAATCTAGAATATGCAATGTTTATGTTAGTTCATACGTTGCACATAATGTTTAAATGCCCCTTAAATCTGGTCAGTCAAGTGATGGTCTTTAAGCCTCCTTCTTTGCTTCTTTTCTTGATATGTAAGATTTGCTCACACATCTGTTCAATTGCTTGTTTGCATCAGCCAGCCATACTAGGACTGTTTGCTTTGATTACTTGCTGTTCTTGACCTAACACTCTAACAGAGCTTGTCAACGATTTAAACACTAAGGGCTGCTGTAGTGGGGCCTTTTCTAACTCATAGGTGACATAAAGGTTTGGTTGTACACTAAAGTAGGCTCTCCAAGAGTACCTGGAGATCCAGTTCGAAGGTATGCCTAGTTTTTACATAGTGCGGACATAGTAAATGCTCATTTCATTGTGTGCAAGTGCAAGAGATGCGGCATGTTTCATTATGTGGTGTTGTTTTGTTATAATCTCATCCTTTTGTGTTCACAGACTGAAAAGTATGCATATTTATCTTCTAAGGAGACGAGTAACTAGTTTGTGTCACCTTGCAGAGGGGGTGCAATGAAGATAAGATTGAGGATTTCCAAGTACAAGATGTTAGGAAGGAGCCTTGCAAGAGAAGTAGGAGTTGCGCTGAGCCTATTCAACCTGTTAAGGTAAGTAACTGTATCCAACTCAACAGTTCAATTCCTTGTTTGTTTCACGCATAGTTAATTTGCTCTTTTTAATTGCTTTATTTGTCCTCAGTTAATGAGATGCCCAAAGAATGATGCCTAATGTTGGGTACTTGTATAACTACTAGTTGATGTAACAGCCTGGATTTTGGCCCCTTTCTTTTTCTTTTTGATTTATTGATTTTTGCTCTGTTTTTCTTTTTGGAGTGGTTCTATGGCCTCGTCACCTGGGAAATCATCCCCCTTTCCCCTCCCAAGTGACTCATCATCCTAAAAACATTGCCAAGATCATGTCACTCCACTGCTTGACCAAACCCTAATTTCTTTTCTAGGGAAAATTCCTTTCTTTACCTAATAATAAAAGAGTAATTGCTTCTTCCCACCAAATTTTCGTCCGTAGCTTCGTCCGTCCGTCAAAGTTTTCGTACGTTGCTGTACTTTTACGTGAGTTGGACTTCTCCCTTAATCCATCCCAAGTTTAATAGTTTTTTGTCAGACCCGTGGGCTGTTTGGGCCTCAGCCCACAAAACTCAGTCTAGGCAAAACCATGCAGTCTCGCCGAGGTGGCAAAAATAATGCTTCTGCAATTAGGAATCGATCTCCCAACCCCCTTTTCAATGTATAAGTAGGTGTCCAATTGACCAAGCTTATGATCTTTGATAATAAAAGAACGGTTCGTCAGTATTATATAGTCCCACCTCGCTTTCTTAAGCAAAATCTCACCAATTTAAATACATCTATGAGTTGATACCAATAAGCCGTCTAGAAAATCAATAAGGAGTGTGTCGGGTTTGAGAGAGCGTCATGGGAGGAAGGAATAGGAGAAGAAGAAAGGACTGGCCGCGCGCTTCCATGGGAAGGAGTTCAGGCCAATGGAGCATGCTGAAGTGGTCATGGCTGCATCCATGGGAAGGAACAAGGAGGAGTGCCAAGTCCGGCGCGTGCCTCGGTTCACTGCGTTCAAGGGTGGGCAGAAAACGGAGGGAGGCAGTTGTGGCCCGACGATGCCAGCAGGAGCCAGGAGGAGGGGTCGAATATAGGCGAGCTCGGTAACGCGCCAAGGCTGCAGCTCGGTCCAGCTCGGGAGAATGCAGGGGAATAAGGTCTGTGTCAATTGCGTCAGCCCAGAGTCGCTGAGAGGCATCGGACGGCGACAGCGATCGATCCGCTATGTCTGTCGCCTCATCTCCTAGGTAAACTTTTTTCATGGGCTTCTGTGTCGGCCAAACGGGCCTTTGTCCTGATAGGAAGGAGGTGGAAAGGCTCACGAAAAAAAAGGAAAAGAAAGAGGGTAAAACCGGCCGCATCTTAAGCTATTGAGCTGCAATATTAGTTAGGTAAAAATGTATGTACATACGAAGACGTGCGGTGCTGATATTTTTTTTGTTTGATCAGGTTGACTCCTCTTATTAATATTGTCTAGGTAACTCCAGCATATAGATCACAATGATTGTAGTGTATCTATAAACTCAGGTTTTATCTGGTATTTTGTATACACTTCATTGCTAATTTAACCGGATTTATTTTCTAACCATGGCAACGGTGCTCAATTGTTTGCTTTAAATGGTTTTGAACCAGAGAAGCCGAAGTAGGTAGGATGCATGTTCTAAACTTTTGCATTGAGATTCAGACAATGCCATGGTTGAGATTGCTAAGTGTGATATTCATGTATGATGTTTCCGAAAATATATGAGAGGCTATGGAAAAATGTAAGGTTGTCAAGGACGGGAATACATACATTCTTTGCCAAACTAGCGTCCCGAAGTACCTTTGATCCATAGTTTTTTTTCATCAGACTTGTGTCCAGCATTGGCCATGACTAAAGTAGATTCATGTTGCTTGAGTGACAATGAGAAATTTGTAATCAGTTGATTTTTTTTCTCCATAGCAATGCACGGGCATTCAACTACGTATCTCTTTATGTAGACAAATACATGTATTATGCATGTAGATACTTTAACAAATGAATAATTAAGTTTTTGGTTAAGACGAATCTTTATAGCATCACATATGTGAGTGTTCTACCATAACAACGCATGGACCGATGAGCTAAACATGGAAAAAAATCCCATTGCAACGCACGGGCATTTTTGCTAGTTTCTATTAAAGGAATAACCCTGTCTGCCCTAGGTTGTGAAGCAACCTATATTTCTGTCCATCCAAAAATCCCCAAATAATTCTTATGAATTGTTTGGGTCATATATTCCTCAAATATGGCAAAATATTTCATTGTCCATATTCCTCATCCTGCTCAATAAATTCATTTCCTATTATGTCCTAAATGGCACATTGTGAAGCAAGTGCTATTTATCTTTGCCCATTTGTCCCCAAACTTTTTGGGCATGATATATCATCCAAATAATTGCCTTGTGCCAAAATTCAACTTTATTTGCCTAGCCAAACTTCCTCAGTGATTTTTCAAAGTTCCTGTCTGAGGGAAGCCTTTGTGAAGGAAGTGCTAGATAGGGTTATCCAAATGAGTTGAAATTTTGCAAACTCCTTCATGTGCTCAAATTATATCACTCCTACAAATTTCAGATCCATCCCTTGATCTATGTGAGCACAACATCAAATCTTTGATTCTGTCAATATTTTCAGGTTGTGAAGCAAGTATATTGTATATTGCTTCATTTTACCTGAAAATTTAGCAGAGCATTCTCCTACCTATATAACACCTCTCCACCAAATTTGGGACCTTTTCACTCAGCCAATATTTCTCCAAAATTATTGCAAGTTTCTGGTCAGCAAGGATGTTTGTGAAGCAAGTACCATTTTGGTGAATCTAATTGGTATGAAACTTATACAACATCTTTATATGATCAAATCATAAAGCCTTGCCAAATTTGATCTCAAGTGGCTACACCATTTGAGTGCATCATCTTGATCCATTTTCTGGACCATTTGGGGCAGTTGCAAGGCAACTATGTTAAACCTTGATCCTAATCTTCTCAAAATTACCAGGATGAAAGTCCTTCTTTACCTCAACCTCGCAGACAAACTCTATGGCTCCAAAACCCTTCATGTTGATCACTAGTGCTCGAGCAAGTTTACTACAGTAAACTTCAGAGGGTGATTACCCGTTAACCATAGCAACTTTCACCGAACTACCACCGTAGTTGAGACCTCCCCTGGATGAACTTACCCGTAGACAACAAGTTCTAGCCCATCTCCCCCGCTACATGCCAGTGCATGCAGTGACCACGACAATGGCGTTCCTGTGCACGCGCTCTGTGTGCAGTGGCCGCGTCCAGTGGTTGTTTATGCTAGACCCCCTCCTCCCATCATCGCCTTCGCGCGTGTGAGCGTGTCCAGCAGCTGGCCCGCGTCATCGCTGTTCCACTGGGCCCCTCTCCCCCTCCGTCCGTTTCCTCACCGACGCCCACCGACGCTCGCCGCCGAATGCCCACGAGAGCACAGTGCCCCGACATGTTTTAATGGTGCTCGGCTTCTTCCTCTGCTTCTCCCTTGGCCGCCTCTTCCCCGTGAGCTTTCTCCCTGTGCCTCCATCGTCGCCTACCTCCGAGCTCGCGAGCGTGGGCACGCGTCCGCAATGCCGGACACGCGTCCACGGCGCCGGACACGCGTTCGTGGCGACGCCAGCTCGACCTCCCTCGCCCTGCCTATATAAGGCCACCCCGTCCCCGTTTGTCCTCACCACTGGCCTCCCCCGCATCCTAGAAGCCTCCCCAATCACTCTCTTGAGCTCAAAGAGCTCTCTTCGCTGCCCATCGCCGCCGTGGTCGCCTCGGCCCTCCGACTAAATTCGGATGAGCCGAACCCCCTCACTCCATTCTGCTGCCACCATCCTCTTCCCCACACCTCGGTGCACCTCCTCCAACCCTCCCCCCTCGTCGGAGTAGTAGAAGACTTCGTCTTCAAGTTCAACCGCCGCCGGAGCCGCCTTTGTTCCCCTCTCCTCGCGGTCGTCCCGCCCCTCCCTGGTGCGGGCTGACCTTGGGGATGGGTGCGGCCGGTCCTCCCATGCCCGTCGGTGGCCTTGGCTTGGCCGGGGACTATCGGAGCTGCCCGGGCCATCGCCGGCGTCGAGCTCCTCTCTCTGCATCGCGGGCGGCGTCGGGAAGGAGAAGAAGGCCCCGACCCCTCCCTGCCAGCTGGCCGGTGGGCCTCGCGGTCCCACCCGTCAGCCGCACACCCTGCTGACCCCCACCATCGCTGAGGTGGATAAGTGGAAGCGGTATTCCAAAAATACGTTTTCTTGCGATGAAAGCGTACTCTGGTGTTCTACGGTCAGGAATGCGTTTTCACTTCAATGAAAGCGTATTCTATGGATTGCGCATTCTGTTTTTCCGGCGGAGGGCCTGTTTGTGATGTTTTTATTTACAGATGGGTCCCTGGCAGAAAAACTATCATATCTTTTTTATCCTAACTCCAAATGAGGTGATTCCAAAGCCCACTTCTTCGTTTCGTCAGGTAGGCGGACATAAGCCTTGTGTGCCCAGTCCTCGTGAGGGACGTTTTGGCCATGACGGTGGTCGTTGTGTCTTTGGTAGACACGGGGCCACCCAGGACTAGCCCAGTTGGGAGTGGGTCGGAGTGGCCGGGAGAGTGTCATGGCAGTAGATCGGTTTTGTCAAAACGTCGTTGGTCCACCCGAATGGGAGTGCGAGGCCATGGGTTCCGTGGTGTGGGTAAAGTGCGCTACCTCTGCAGAGTGTGTATTTAAATCTATCGATAGCCGCGTCCTCGGTCATGGGCATGGGTTCGTACTAGGTCACACCGTTCGATCAACACTCACATGATGGAATGACTTATAGGTGATTATATGTTGATATTTTGGAGCAGTACAGATTGGCAGGATGTTGATGATGATATTGGAGACCAAGTGTTGGTCGTGGTAGTGATCGCCGGAAAGATCACGGTTTGAGACCAAGTGTTGGTCATGGTAGTGATCGCCTGAAGGATCACGGTTGAGACCAAGTGTTGGTCATGGTAGTGATCACCGGAAGGATCACGATTGAGACCAAGTGTGGTTCGTGGTAGTGATCGCCGGAATGATCACCGTTTGGTTTTGATCATGAGGTGATCGAGATGGTATATTGCTTGGCCAGTTAGCCAAGAGAGATATGGTTATGGAGATCTGAGATGGTGATGTATTAGTATTGTATCAGTTTTATACCATGCTTAGTAGTTGTTTCATCATGGTAGTTGTTAATTAATTAACCCATTACATGCTATGTTATTGTCTTGCCTTGATGTTTATGGTGGTTGTGAGCTTGCAAGTACATTCAATATACTGACCTGGCGTGTCATGCTAGATTGCAGGTGATGCCATGATTGCTTGATTGCTTGTCGATGGTTGCCGTGCATGCGAGCTAGATCGTGTCCCAGCCAGAGTCCCTGTGGAGTGGAGTTCACCACCTTCGTCGTTGTTCCGCTGCTAGAAGTATTTCGCTGCTACAAGTTGTTCTGCTGCTAGCATAGTACAAGATTAGTATTGCAGGCATAGTGTCACTGTGCTGATGTGCTTCTTTGTAACATCAGACCCTTGTAATAGTATTCTTGTAATAAGAGATGATTTGTTCTATGTCAAGCAGTGCTGTATTCCAGAGACTTCTCCTCGATCTCTGGGCTGGAATATGGGGCGTTCGGTTTCTCTGAGCTGGGGTGCCAAAGTTGACATAATTAAAGGCCTTACCATTTAATTACTGTGTCGTGTGCCTGAAGCTTTGAAGTCTATTAACCAACTATTATTGCATGAGGCTCACAATCTAGTTTATACTAGGCTAATGATTGCATAGTTTTGCTTGCTATAGTATGTTTGTATGAAACCCTCTGTTGTTCATTATGCTCCCTAAGACTTTAATTGAGCTACAGAATGGCCAACTTCTTGCTTACTTCTACGCAACGTGTTGTCTAAATTTGTAACTTGTTTGTGTTTTGGATTGGGCCCCAACATCATGCTCCTCTGGTGAGCTAAGAGAGATTTCTGTATGCAGGCTGCAGAGACTACCTTTTTTATAATTTTTAAAATATCACCTGCTTATGCTTCATGACGTGTAACATTATTGTTAGTCCTGTTTTGCCATGTACAAAATAGTCTTTCTTGCTCGCTTCACTGTTGTAACTATATTTTTGCCCTAGTCATGTGTACTTACAGAAACATTTCAAGATGAAGTGACATCAACACAAAGATCTGTGAGTCGTGAGGCATGGGCGTTACCGAATGATTATGGATTGGAATTGGAATGTGTTGATGTTCTCGAGCATCAAATAGAGGTGGGAAGACAACGTGTACATGATTCTTAATGTACAATCAGCAAGTTGAGACTGGACATGCAGGTATTAGATGCAGGAGTCAAAAAATGAAACAAGACACTGAGGTAACAACGAAGGAATTGGAGATTTTGCAGACTGAAATTTGTGCTATCTAAATCCGGCAAATCCTATTTTCTGAAGAGATTATAGTTCAAATGGTAAGTTATGTTGACGCGCGTCCATGATGTAGGAGCTGTATTTGCCCAGTGTATGTAATTTGCTATTTGTGTATGCTTTATTATCGCTGGTGCCGAACCATAATGCCCAGTGGGTATAATCGGCTGTAATTTCTTTATTGTATAGTGTAGGATTATTCTATGTTTCTATGCCTTAGTCTCTTTATTGTATAGTGTATGGTTTTTAGAGGTGATAGTACAGAGTAGGATAATTCTTTGAATATGCTATATCATTCAAACGGGGGCCAACTCGCCCAAACGTTGTAGTGACCATGGCCCTCCACAGGTCGTACGATCCATGGGCCATCTACGGGACGGACGATCCATGGCCTTCTATGGCCGTAGGATCTGTGGGCCTTCTATGGGCTGCCGGATCCATGGGCCTTCTATCGGTTGTCGGATCCATGGGCCTTCTATGGGCCGTCGGATCCATTAGCGTTCTATGGGCCGTCGTATCAATGGGCCTTCTATGGGTCGTCGGATCAATGGGCCTTCTACAGGCTGTCTCATCTATGGGCCTTGTACGAGCCGTATAAGGGGCCGTAAACAGGCTTGGGTGGAAATCATACGTTTTATGGGCTGACCATAATGGGCCGTTAATAGGCCGTATTTGATGATGCTATGAAAATGGCCCAACAGATTAACGGGCCACAAATGGGCCAACTGTATCCAGGGGCTGAATTTGGCCCACAAGCAGAAAAGGCCAGTAACGGGCCATAAGTAACCGAATGCTGGAAATGAGCCCAAGAATAAATGGGCCCTGAGAAGGCCGAAAGGTAACACGGGCTGGAAACGACCCAATGGAATGATGGGCCGCTAATGGGTATAAAGTGATACACTGTTCATTACGGGACGGTTTCACCACGCCGTTAATGGGCCAAGAGTTAGAAAGGGACTCATATGGGCCAAAATATGTCATGGGCCATACATGGGCTGGAAGTTACAACGGGCTGGAATCTTATTGGACGGCCCATATGATGCTACTGGGCCTAATTCCGGTAGGCCGTAACGGGCCGTGAGTTAGCGGGCTGTAAATGGGCTATATGCGAACATGCCGTTAACAGGCTTTCCGTGGGCCAGCTCGCCACCTTTTGACCAAGTCAAACGGGCCAGCCTTTTCACATGAATGGGCCTCTGTTGGGCCGTGCCACGTGTCGACGTATCATAGGCGCCTTGGGTCCAATGAGTGGATGACATCTGTCCCAATGGTGAGCCGACGCGTGTTTCCTCCAGCCAATGATGATTTTACACGTGGAAAATCCCCATTGGTCGGGGCTGTTAACGGGTTCTCGGATCCAAAACCGGACCCGATAGCTTAATAGCATTCCATTATGGTGGATGCCATGTGTCGGTCACCCTTGGCGAAAGCACTTTTGTGAAACGCGATTTATCGTCATGGAAGTGGACACTTTCGTGATGATAATTTTGGTAATGTCATGGAACACTTCTACGACATCACAGGTATGACTATCTTGATTCTGTCATAAAATCATCATGGATGTACATGCATGACAAAAAACGCGACCTACTGTGACAAACATGTATCATCACGGAAGTGTATTTTTTTGTAGTGAGCAGGATTGTCATCCATCTTCCAAGGCATAGGCTCACCATCATAGAAAGATGAACGAGTCTCCGAGATCATCAAATCTGCAGCCAAAGTCATCCTCTTAAATTTGTATTCATACTCATAGTTTTGGTTTTGCATGTCATAGATCTGGGCTTGGAGATGCTCGATTTTCTCATGAAGCTTAAAGATGGTCTCCCTGATGTTCTTGGCATCTAGCTTGTGATTGTTGGTGAACTTCGCGATCATCATGTGATTGGCGTTGAGTCCACATTCCACCATCCCTTGTCACTTGAAAACTTGCTGCTCCATGGCTTCAAGTCTTGTCTCCACGCTTCTAGTCTTCTTCAGTCCCTCAACATCGCATATGTGCAGCACCCCCTCATGCATCTCAATGGCTTGAGGGTGTCGCAGCACCTCCACAAGGTAGGTGTTGATGATCTCCTCGAAAAACCTGTCCTTAGGGGCACTTGGAGACGTCAAGGTGATCTAGATCTGTCAGAAAAATAGCTCGAAACAAGAACAAAAGATTTTGTCGTCGTAAGGTGGTCAAAACCTTCGGGAGATTATATAATGAATTTTTACCGACCAAAAGAAGTACTGTGCAAGAAAACGGAGTCTGGAGGGCACACGAGGTGGCCACAAGGCAGGGGGCGCGCCCTCCACCCTTATGGTCTCCTCGTGCATCTTTAAGACTACTTTTATTTTTCCTAATTTTTTAAGTACTCCACACCAGAGAAAATTGCAATTGGAACTGTTTTGGAGTCGGTTTACTTACCGTACCACATACCTATTCCTTTTCGGAGTCTAAAACATTCTAGAAAGTGTCCCTTATGTACTCCTCCGGTGTTATGGTATTAATAATATTGGTCTCAACATTTATGGGAGTACCTGAGATATAATGTTTGATTCTTTGACCTTTACCACCTTTGGATTTATGCCTTCGGTGTTGTTGATTTTGATGGCACCAGAACGATAGAACTCCTCGATAATATAAGGACCTTCCCATTTAGAGAGAAGTTTTCCTGCAAAAAATCATAAACGGGAGTTGTATAGCAAAACATGATCACCTACATTAAACTCACGCTTTTGTATTATCTTGTCATGCCATCTTTTAACCTTTTCCTTAAACAACTTGGCATTCTCATAGGCTTGGGTTCTCCATTCATCAAGTGAGCTAATGTCAAATAACCTATTTTCACCAGGAAGTTTGAAATCATAGTTAATCTCTTTGGTTGCCCAATAAGCTTTATGTTCTAGTTCGAGAGGTAAGTGACATGCTTTTCCATAAACCATTTTATACGGAGACATACCCATAGGATTCTTATAAGTAGTTATATAAGCCCATAATGCATCATCAAGTTTCTTAGACCAATTATTTCTAAATATATTAACAGTCTTTTGCAAGATCAATTTATTTTTTCTATTACTCAATTCTACTTGACCACTAGACTGAGGATGATATGGAGATGCAATTCTATGGTTAACATCATACTTAGCAAGCAATTTACATAAAGCACCATGAATAAAATGTGAACCACCATCAGTCATTAAATATCTAGGGACTCCAAACCTTGGAAAAATAACTTCTTTAAGCATCTTAATAGAAGTGTTATGATCAGCACTACTAGTTGGAATAGCTTCTACCCACTTAGTAACGTAATCAACAACAACTAAAATATGTGTATACCCATTAGAGGAAGGAAAAGGTCCCATATAATCAAAGCCCCAGACATCAAATGGTTCAATAACAAGTGAATAATTCATAGGCATTTCCTGACGTCTACTAATATTTGCCGATTCTCTGGCATTCATCACAATGCAAGATAAACTTACGAGCAACCTTGAAGAGAGTAGACCAATAAAAACCAGATTGCAATACCTTATGTGCAGTCCTATCTCCAGCGTGGTGTCCTCCGTAAGACTCGGAGTGGCACTTGCGTAGGATCTGTTCCTATTCATGCTCAGGTACACAATATCTAGTAACACCATCTACTCCTTAATAGAGGTGTGGGTCATCCCAAAAGTAATGTCTTAAATCATAGATTTTTTTCTTTTGCTGGTATGTGAAACTAGGTGGTATAAATTTAGCAACAATGTAATTAGCATAATCATCATACCATGGAGTATTACGAGAAGCATTTATGACAACTAATTGCTCATCGGGAAAACTATCATCAATATGCAGTGGGTCATCAAGAACATTTTCTGACCTAGACAAGTTGTCTGCAACAGGGTTCTTAGCTCCCTTTCTATGAATAATATGCAAATCAAATTCTTGCAACAAGAGAACCCATCTAATAATTCTAAGCTTAGCATCTTTCTTTTCCATAAGATATTTAATAGCAGCATGATCAGTGTGAACAATTAATTTGGAATCAACAATATAAGACCGAAACTTATCACAAGAAAAAACAACTGCTAAAAACTCTTTTTCAGTAGTAGCATAATTTCTCTGGGCACTGTCTAGAGTTTTACTATCATAATGAATAACATTCAATTTCTTATAAACTCTTTGCCGTAGAACATCACCAATAGCATAATCAGAAGCATCGCACATAATTTCAAAGGGTAAATTACAATCGGGTGGCTGAACAATAGGTGGAGAAATCAAGGCTTTATTAATTATTTCAAATTCTTCTACAAAATCATCATCACAAACAAAAGGAACATCTTTTTGCAAGAGATTAGTGAGAGGCCTAGAAATTTTAGAGAAGTCTTTAATAAACCTCCTACAGAAACCAACATGACCAAGGAAACTTCTTATACCTTTGATATCTTTAGGACAATGCATCTTTTCAATAACATCTACTTTAGCTTTATCAACTTCAATACCTCTTTCAGAAATCTTATGCCCCAAGACAATACCTTCATTAACCATAAAGTGACACTTCTCCCACTTCAAGACGGGATCAGTTTCTTCACATCTCTACAAAACTCGATCAAGGTTCACTGGTATGCGTCGGTCCTAAACAAACGGTTTTTAACCCCTTTCTACGATGGCATTTGGAACCGTCGCCAAGTGAGTGTGGGCGATAGGGGGGTCCTTCCCACATGACCTGAAAACCATCAAGGATATGCCCTCCTGGCACACACGCTTGGCAAAATTTGTCATGTGCGACTGGCGAGCGCTCAAATACAGAAATACATACAGTAGAGCTAAAAAATACAATTATACAGTGAAATTGTTTCTGGTCGCAAGTACATCCCACACAGTCAGTCCCCGCTAAATGTTTTCGTTTGTATGTACATCCCACACAGTCGCTCCAAGGAAAATGTTTCTGTTCACAGGTACATCACACACAATTTTTCCCGTTAAATCGTCTGTGTTATTGAATGTATCACACACGGTACGTAGAAGAAACTGCGTGGCAAAGGTTGTCCATCACACACAGTTTTTATCTGGTAAACATTTGCGCAAGGTTGCCTAACGCAAACAGTTTTCAAGAGAAAGTCATGTGTGATTGTTCATTGATCCAACACGGTTTATTCCTAGAAACTGTGTGTGTTGCCTGAGGTCATCACCCACGGTATTTTTTCAACAACCGTTTGCAATAGCAAAACCAAATTAGCAGGCTAATTCGCCATTAGCAGGCTAATTGCCCTATTATTAATAATCCGTTTATTAATCTAATTGACATTCATATTAAGCACATAATATATTTCATTTCCATATTAAGGAAGCATAATTTCATAATTGAAATACATCGAAGTACAACATGATATAGCTTCAGCTACCCCATTACACAACTGCACCAGCACCAAGTTTCACATGCAACATGTAGAACCTTTCTAAATTAGCATCATAGACGGTATATAGACATATGCATCTCATCTGGAAAACTGCTGAAGCAGAAGGCGAATATTGAGCCTTCATTCATGTTGAAGGTCTTTGCAACTTTAGGCCAGTGCCTGTGGATGATTGACCGTCCGTCCTTCGTCCTCTTCAGGAACACTTCAATATTGAACCATGGGTGTTGTATGAAAACCTTCCTCGCCTCCTGACCATAGAGGTGGGTTGAGAGGTAATCATCAGTGAACTACTTTGGAAAGGCCTGAAAACAAGGATGCGCATAAATATCTTCTCTATATTGGAAGTGGGGCAAAGCAATAAAAAAGCAAGGTATAATAGTTAGTACCACTTGTAGTGAACTGATGTCTTCTTCATTGTGCAGACAAAGATCTTGTTGTTTTTTGTCGCTAATTTCTTTATCCTAACAATCTTTCTGAGTTTCTTGATTTGATTGATATTCATGGACAACTCATTTCCCCATATGCAAAAAGGGTCGAACAGTGGGTCAAAACCTCTGACAGCAGGACCTACATGTGCAAGACCAAATTTTTAAAACCAAAATATTAGAATGGTTCCTGCAATTGCACAATAATGTGTTATTAGACAACGGACCATGCACATGCTAACCAAGATTGTAAACCTCAGTGCTTCCCATTGTTTCCCTGCAACACATATAAGGTAGTTATTCATTGGGTTAAGTATTTACTACAACCAAATTCAATTTATTCCTCACATGGTATACAATAACAGAATGCACCCACAACTATTGAACATCGCATTGCAGAATTGAACCAAACAGTTAACTAAACACCACAACACAAATGAACCAAACGTTAACTGGGCACCACATTGCACAATGTATAACCAAACCAAGCATGCTTGACAACTTGGAAATATAGCAATTGTATTCGTTTCTCATGTATTTTGTAAAGATAAATTCAATATATTTCTCACATGGAAGACAATACAAAATTGCAGCCTGAAGAATTGAACATCACATTTGCAGAATTGAACCAAACAGTTAACTGAAGACGAAAACTAATTAACAAAATACTTAATAAGTGAGCACCACACTTCACGACATATAGAACATATACACTAGAGCAACAGATTGCATGGTAAAATTAGATAGCACAATTCACTAGAATTTGTTAAGAAAAGGCAGGAGCAGCACATGCAACGGGTAAACCGAGCATGCTTAACCGGCGTAGCTAGCAAATGGCAAGGTGATCCTCCAAGATTTGGGGCTCAGGACGAATGGCAGCCATCGCGACCTCATCCGCGCGTGCGGCTGCGATTTGCTTCTCCGCTGCCAAATGCTCCTTGAGATCCTAGCTATATTGCGTGCACCATGGCTTAGGGCCGCGCTTATTTGGTGGAGGGGTCGGTGATTTTGGTGGAAGGTGTCGCGCTCGCGCTGGCAGTCGGGGCATGTGGGATGTGGAAGGAGGAGGAGGATGGGGTCGGGTGTGGATTACCTGCCTGGACAGACGAGGCCGAGCAGCGTGAAGGAGGGTCGCCGGCAAGGAGGAGGCACTAAAAGCAAGGAGTGAAGGTTTCAACTTGGAAAGGAAGGCCAAAACAGGGGAAATGTGGCTTTTGGTAAGGGGGGGAGGTAGATATTTCCGCGGAAGCCAAAAATTTGGAACCGCTTCAGCGAAAAAATTGGTGTGCAAAGTGTCATGAGACATGCTCCCTTATTCAAAACTGTGTACGATATGCAAACATCAAAAGTGATTCAGATAGCTTAACCCGTGTGTGATGAGTTTGAACGTCAAAATTTTTGGTTCGAATTTCCATGGTTATAGTGGTCATCCACATCATTGCATAATTTGGGTACACAAAGGAGACTAACTCCTTAATCGAGCAAGTTCAGCAATTAAACAGAGCTAGCTGACCTAAACATTACTCTAACAAATTAAAGACCGATGCTCTTAATTAAACAAAACAAAGAGTACTACTACGGCTGGTGCTCGTCGATCTCTGCCACTGCCTCCATGTCCAGCTCGCGTCCGACGGTCTCCTAGGGAAGGGGCTCCATGGCATCCATCGCACCACACTCGGCAAGCATCTCGCCATCTCTTTGGAAAAGGCCGTCATGAGCTGGGCGTGTACGGACGCGATCTGGGCTTGGATGGACTCTGTCGTCGCAAGGTATGCGGCGGAGGAACGGACGGCTGCTTAAACGCTCTCGGCGATTGCCAGCTCTTCGACCGTGGGTTGCCGACGGTTGTCGGAGAAGCTTCGTTTGACTTGTGCGGTGACCGCCAGGAGCTGGGCGTGGGCGGCCTCAACATGGTTGTGGGCGGCCTGCATCAGGGCTAAGGCCGCCGCTGTGGAACGAACAACTGTTGTGTCGCTCTCCCCAATTCTTATCCCCGAGCCAGATGTTGTTGCCGCCACCTGAGAAGCAACAGCGGCCGTTTGGGCTCCCATGGCCGCCCGGTCGCATATTGCGGCCACGCTCATGCACCTTGTTAGCACGCGCATGCCGGCTGTGGTCACGCTCTCACCGGAGTGGGCCGCTGAAGTTGCCCTCACGACGCGGGTCCACGTTCCCATCTTTCACCGGCGATGATTGAACAGTGAAATGATATTTGGGGAGCGAGCTAGTGTGCTTGAGACGCCGGCTGTGGACTATAGCCGACGCACCTTCTCGCATAAGCCATAGGTGTACTATACACCGATGGTGCTATAGGATATTTTGTGCTGCATCTCACACGGTTGGTGATAATAAAGTGTGTGCGATCTACTTGATTTTTCATCTTGATTTGAATTACATAATGGGGTCACAGCGGCAATGGACGGTGTTTGAATTGCTAGACCTTTTATCTGGAGTGAACATGCAACTATATGTGTGTCGTAAAAGAATTGGAATTATTCTGGGTTCGTTTGAACATTTTATACATTAAATTGGTTTTATACCCATTTCAGGTGCACAATTCAAAATTAAGCTACATGCACATGCTCCGGTGCACCAACATGGGTTGTAAAATCATATATGTGTCCACCGGTTTATGCTTATCTCCCATGCAAGAAATGGGGATGAAATTCAAACACCACGGCACCGTGGCTCTCCGGCAAACATCGACGTACTTGCTTTTGTAATTCTAGTAGATCCAAAATTCGTCCGAAATTCATGAAACTTGGCATGCTATCATGGAGCGGCATCAATATGCTGTGGTAAATTTTTTGTCCCATTTGGGGCAGGTTTGGGTATAAGCTTCTCATAAACCAGAGCCACACAACAAGTGTGATGGTTTCGGTAGGGAACGTTTCACCTTTCTGGATGAAACGATATCTGTTGCCTCTTCTCGACTTCAAATTTTTTCCTAGTGTCAACATAGAACACCAGGAGTGTTGTGTCAATTTTTGGGATTTTTGGGGTTTGCTTGGACATTTTTATACATTAACTGAGTTTTCTGTGTATTCATGTGCATAATTCAAATTTGAACTATAGGCACATGCTATAATGCATATAAATTAGTTGAAAATTCAAATTTGTGTCCTTGGTTGCCTGCTTAGGTCCCATGCAAGAAATGGGAATGAATGTCAAACACCCTGCCACCGTCACTTAGCCGCGAACATTGAGATACCTGGTTTTTAAATTCTAGTAAATCCAAAACTCGTCTGAAATTCATGAAACTTGGCATGCTATCATGGAGCGGCATCAACATGCTGTGGTAATTTTTTTCCCATTTGGGGCAGGTTTGGGTATATGCTTCTCATAAACTAGAGCTTCTCACAACAAGCATGATGGTTTGGGTAGGGAACGTCCCACCTTTGGGGAGAAACGATATCCATTGTCTCTTATTGCTTCCAAAAAATTTCTCGTGTCAACATAGAACAACAGGAGTGTTGTGTCAATTTTTGTGATTTTTCGGGGTTAGTTTGGACATTTTTATGCATTAACTGAGTTTTCAATGCATTTATGTGCATAATTCAAATTTGAACTACATGCACATGCTCCAGTGCATATAAATTGGTTGAAAAATCAAATCTGTGTCCTTGGGTGCATGCTTAGGTCCCATGCAAGAAATGGTAATGAATTTCAAACACCAGGGCAACGTTGATTGCCGGCAAAACATTGAGATGCCTGGTTTTTAAATTCTAGTAAATCCAAAACTCGTCTGAAATTCATGAAACTTGGCATGCTTTCATGGAGCGGCATCAACATGTCGTGGTAAAATTTTTGTCCCGTTTGGGGCAGATTTGTGTATATGCTTCTCACAAACCAGAGCTTCTCACAACAAGCATGATGGTTTCGGTAGGGAACGTCCCACCTTTGGGGACGAAACGATATCCATTGCCTCTCATTGCTTCCAAAAAATTTCTCGTGTCAACATAGAACAACATGAGTGTTGTGTCAATTTTTGTGATTTTTTAGGGTTCGTTTGGACATTTTTATGCATTAACTGAGTTTTCAATGCATTTATGTGCATAATTCAAATTTGAACTACATGCACATGCTCCAGTGCATATAAATTGGTTGAAAAATCAAATCTGTGTCATTGGGTGCATGCTTAGGTCCCATGCAAGAAATGGGAATGAATTTCAAACACCACAGCACCATTGATTGCCGGCAAAACATTGAGATGTCTGGTTTTTAAATTCTAGTAAATCCAAAACTCGTCTGAAATTCATGAAACTTGGCATGCTATCACGGAATGGCACCCGACATGATGTGGTATTTTTCGTATCCATTTTGAGAGAAGGCGCACTCGAATAATGACAGCCAACAAAGGCATTTTGAAAAAATAGCTGCCACTTTAATATCTCAAACATTTGTATAATTCAAACCGTGTGTGTTCTGTTAACTATTCATGTGACGCCACGTGTCTTGGTTTTAATGGTTGTAGGAGGTGTCGTGCGGACAGCTGCTTGACCTTGACTGAACGGGAGGCGTGCGAGCGTAGTCCGGTGGGCAGGCTGGCCGAGAGGAGTGCAAGCTGTCCTCGAATGCGCAGGCTCATCGGGAAGCATGCCAGTTGTACATTGCACAGGCTCACTAGGAAGCGAGCCCTTTGACTTCCATGGCCACCCGCCTTCCTCTCCATGCGCGCACCCCCCTCAGCGGCATGGGACGCCGCCGTCGAACACTACCTCTCAGCGCCGGCAGCTGCCATCCTCCCGCCACCGCCCATCGACCCCAAGACGACATGATGCAAACTGAGAGCAGGATTTGTGCATCTCTTCAATGCAAACCGTTCTTTTGGATGACCCGTGTGCAACCACTTACAAACAATTTGGTGCGATTTGCATCTGTCATATTGGGTATGTTACCATTTGTCAAACTGGAAAGATTGACATTTGTTGATCTAGTAACATTGCCATTTGTCAACCTTGTAACACTGCGATTTGTCAAAATATGAAGCTAAAAGTCACTAGAAGTATCTAATTTTTGCAACTAAAATTCAATAATTAAGCATAGATTTCATTCATAGATTAAGCATTCGTTCTTAATTTATACAAACAGTTCAACTCGACAGCTAAACGGACCAAACTTTCCCCCAATTGTTGCCAACCACGTACTGAAATAGCTAGTTCAACTATATATACTAGCTAATTTTAAGTAATACTACTACGGAGGGGCTTTGTACTACTTCCGGCTGCCTCTCTTCTGCCAAGCGCGCTCAGTGAGAGGCGGCAGAGGAGGAGCCTACCCACAAGCTGGGCAACCATAATACGGTGCCTGCCGCTGTTGCAGCTTCTGCGACGCTCACCTCGAACGCCCTCTTCCGCTCCAGACGACCCCTCTCGAAGCGGTGGTTCTCCTTGTAGATCTCCTGATTCCTCGCCTCTGAGGCGGCGTGTGTTGCTACCATGGCGGCAGTAAGGCTCTTTGCGTGCTCGACGAGGTGCTCCTCCTCCTCCCGCAGGAACTCGGTGTAGCTCGCAAGGTCGCTGACGCACGTGCGGGCATCCACCTCCGCCTCCCGCCTTCGGGCGGCGGTGGCGGAGCAGGTGATGACCCCGGCGGTCGATGGTGGGCTGGTGGCCACGGCGGCCGATGACGGGGTGGCAGCCACGACCACCACCTCCCTCCTTCGGGCCGTGGTGGCGGAGCGGGTGATGGCCACGATGGCCGGCAGTGGGGTGGCGGCCACGGGGCCACCTCCCGCCTTCGGGCCGCGGCGGCGGAGCGGGAGATGGCCATGGCTTTCGACGGTGGTGTGGCGGCAAGGGCGGCCGGCAACAACTACCGACGGGCACCGGCGGCGGAGCGTGTGGTGGGTGTTCCGCGCACACCCAACAGAGACGCCACGCGCACTACACTACGCTGGGGACTGCGTCACCGCTGCAGTGTAGCCTCCCAGCTGGAGTTGTCCTCTGATGATGGTGGAGTGGCTGAGCGACAACGACGGACCGATGTCATTGGAGATTGTGGGAGAAGCAGACGAGATAAGCTACAGGAAAGGAGCGGAAAATGCGACGCATGACTCGCCGGCCGTGAGGGTTTTTATAGCAGGCCGGTAAGCATTGGGATTTTGGGGGATTTCACCGAGTCGGGCGGGAAGCTTGTGCAGGAACCTGCGAGGTTACGCGGGAACGGGCTCACCGATGGTTCATTGGCGCCACCGTTTGGCCAAAAGAACACCCCCGCGCGCTGCGCAAGCTTGCGCTGTAAGCCGTCTGTGGTAGCGGGGTGACAAGACGTGCGAGAGGAGGACAAAAGGCCACGTACACATGCGGTTAATAAAAAACATTTGCGATTTAATTACCTACTATACCCCCTTCCTGGTTTATAAGTATGATTTGACTAATAAAATACGAATGCATGTCGCCAAAGATTATATAGTTGGATTCGTATTTGAACATAGTTTCCAATTATATAATTTTTATAACATGCATTAACATTTTGTTGGTTAAATTTGTGGGCAAAGTATGGCACATAATACAGAGGGGACTATAGACTAGACGGAGGTGGTAGCACACGCCGCTCTCTACGCAGCGAAGCAACTGTCGGCCGGCTTGTAGGCGACCATTTCCTGCATGTTCAACTGCTCTATGCTTGTGGTTGCTTGCGGTTTAGGCGGCCGCGACGCACTCTGCTCGCGTCCCGCCGCACGCCTCTGCTCTCGCGTCCCCCCGGGTGCATTGCCCTCATCCCTTGATACGTCTCCAACGTATCTATAATTTTTGATTGCTCCATGCTATTATATTATCTATTTTGGATGTTAATGGGCTTTATTTTACACTGTTATATCATTTTTGGGACTAACCTACTAACCGGAGGACCAGCCCAAATTACAGTTTTTTTTGCCTATTTTCGAGTTCGCCGAAAAGGAATATCAAACGGAGTCCAAATGGAATGAAACCTTCGGAAACGTGATTTTCTCAACAAACATGATCCAGGAGACTTGGAGTGGGCGTCAAGAAACAATCGAGGAGGTCACGAGGCAGGGGGCGCGCCTACCCCCCTAGGCGCGCCCTCCACCCTCGTGGGCCCCTCGTTCCTCCACCGACCTACTTCTTCCTCCTATGTAAGTCCACGTACCCCGCAAACATCCAGGAGCACCACGAAAACCTAATTCCACCGCCGCAACCTTCTGTACCCAAGAGATCCCATCTTGGGGCCTTTTCCGGAGCTCCGCCGGAGGGGGCATTGATCATGGAGGGCCTCTACATCAACTCCATGGCCTCTCCGGTGATGTGTGAGTAGTTTACTTCAGACCTACGGGTCCATAGTTATTACCTAGATGGCTTCTTCTCTATCTTTGGATCTCAATACAAAGTTCTCCTCGATTCTCTTGGAGATCTATTCGATGTAATCTTCTTTTACGGTGTGTTTGTCGAGATCCGATGAATTGTGGGTTTATGATCCAGATTATCTATGAACATTATTTGATTATTCTCTGAATTCTTTTATGTATGATTGGTCTATCTTTGCAAGTCTCTTCGAATTATCAGTTTGGTTTGGCCTACTAGATTGATCTTTTTTGCAATGGGAGAAGTGCTTAGCTTTGGGTTCAATCTTGTGGTGCTCGATCCCAATGACAGTAGGGGAAACGACACGTATTGTATTGTTGCCATCAAGGATAAAAAGATGGGGTTTATATCATATTGCATGAGTTTATCCCTCTACATCATGTCATCTTACTTAAAGCATTACTCTGTTCTTATGAACTTAATACTCTAGATGCATGATGGATAGCGGTCGATGTGTGGAGTAATAGTAGTAGATGTAGGAAGGAGTCGGTCTACTTGTCATGGGCGTGATGCCTATATACATGATCATACCTAGATATTCTCATAACTATGCTCAATTCTATCAATTGCTCGACAGTAATTCGTTTACCCACCGTAATACCTATGCTCTTGAGAGAAGCCACTAGTGAAACCTATGGCCCCCGGGTCTATCTTCCATCATATTGATCTTCCAACACTTAGTTATTTCTATTGCCGTTTATTTTACTTTGCATCTTTATTTCTCTTTATCATAAAAATATCAAAAATATTATCTTATCATATCTATCAGATCTCACTCTCGTAAGTGACCGTGAAGGGATTGCCAACCCCTTTATCGCGTTGGTTGCGAGGTTCTTATTTGTTTGTGTAGGTGCATGGGACTCGAGCATGATCTCTTACTGGATTGATACATTGGTTCTCAAAAACTGAGGGAAATACTTACGCTACTTTACTGCATCACCTTTTCCTCTTTAAGGGAAAACCAACGCAGTGCTCAAGAGGTAGCACCCCTCCATGCGTGCTGCCAGTGTTTGGGGCCGGCGCGCAGTCACGCACGTTCGTGTGCATGCGGTTGCGCTGGGCGCGGCGCGACGATGCAGTTACCCACTGCAAAAACTGCCATGCGGACGCGCCGAGAATCCACGCCGCCCAGCCCCATTTTATTCATGCGACCATTTACCTTCATCTCTCGTCTCACACGACACAATAAGCACACCCACGAGGACACATACAGAGAGGACATCCAGCCGTTCCAATGGCGCTCCCCGTGGCTCCAATGGCACTCCCAACGGCCGACGATGACAACGGCGGGCAGTTCACCACACAACACGTCGTGGACACCCACATGAGCGGGAAGGCTCTCTCGGTGGTGTGCACGAATGATCCGGTCTCGGTGGAGAGCTCCATCCAAACTATGGAGCAGTTCCTTGCCGAGGACAAGTACCAAGTGGTCGGCTTCGACCTCGAGTACACCATGGGTCGTGTCGGACACGATCAGAAGGTTGTCGTCACCCAGTTGTGCGTGCGACATGACGTCCTCGTCTACCACTACCACCTGGCCACAACGCCTTGCGAGCATTTCTCCGGGTTTATCAACAGCTCTGACTACAGTTTCGCTGTGGTGGACACCACCAACGATCTAAAAGCGCTCAAGGTTTCGTGCTTGAAATGCCTGAATCTTGTCAACATCCAAAGCCACTACAAGGTCTGGGGTAGCGACAAAAACAAACTGAACTTCCTAGTTGACCTCGCCTCGGCCATCATTGACCCCTACTACATGAAGATGAAGAATGAGAGCAATAAGGACAGGAATGCCTGGCACAGTGTGTGACATAAGAGACTGGATGAACAACATGTCAAGTACGTGGCCATGAACGCGTACACAAGCTATGATGTACAGGCGGATCATTGACATGAGGAACTGTCTTCTTCCTGACCCACACGAGGGATCGAGCCACATAGCAATGGCGAGAGCGTCACAATAAGTAGATGACTAGACGATCGTTTCTCCTACTTTAGAATGCACATAATTGTTTATTGAGGTGTGTGAATGATCTGTATAGTCACTTATGTAATTGGATGTTTATTTCAGTTATATATATACTAGTAGATCAACCGTGCTTTGCCACGGGCCTTTTTTTTCATGTGCACATTAATACAATGCATATAAAATTTTGCAGATATTTTTTAATTGCACCTGTAAATATAATACATATAAAATTTTGTATGTATAAAAAATATATCCTGCAACAATCATAATATAATTGAAATACACTTCACTCGCAATTTAACTCAACCATGTATATAGAGAGAAATGATCTAAATAATTATATGTTGTCTTTAGCTTCATTTGCACTCCGCAACCCCAGTCCATGTTCGCCACCTCAGTAGTGACAAATCCAGCTCGCAATGCCCCCTTCCACCTCCATGAACACACACTTCACAATCAATTGAACCATCTATACAATTACTAACATGTTGCATCCCTTCTAAGAAGGATTGACATGAAAGGGGCACCTTACCCATGATTCTCCTATTTTTATGATCTCTGCTATCTGGGCAACATCCAGATTGTAGAGACGTCATTCTCTTGAGCACATCACACATATGTGTCTTCTATTGCTGCTTCTGCTTGAGTGTGCTGGTGAATGATCTCATTTGCTATGTAACAGATAGACAAAAAACCTACCAAAAATATCAATGTTATATTAACTCATTGGTGTTATTAATTCCAAAAATATGGGAGTGTAATTTTCTAGGAAATCATCTAAGAAATTATTACAAGTGGTACTGAAATCAGTTGTCAAAAAAATGGTAACCAAACATTAGAAAGATGGTCCCTGAAAAATGTTTCACACATTACATAAAATAATCATATATGAATTATATTAGGTAAAAGTAATTGGGCATCACATTATGAGATACTAAAATTGGAATGAATCACCATGATATTTAGTGAGAATCTGAACTATCTCATACTTCATACTCTGCTTGCTTGAACTTCAAATAAACATGCTATGCACCAATTGAAAGAACCAGATCACTTAGATCAAAATGTTATCCACAATTTGAAAGAACATAGCAGCATACAAGATCTCCTTTCAGAATAAAAAAATAACCATCCAACACATGTCCTGCAAGCAACATTGTGCAAGTGTATAACAACTGCATGTCAAGTGTGCAATAATTTGGGGAATGAAGGATCACTTTTACACCCTTATTTTATGGACCGAATATGAAACTCGCATGTCCATAAGACAAGCAACAAATATATCTAGGTCTAAATATCCATGGGCACTCTACATGGCAAATATGCAATAATTTGGGGAATAAAGGATCATTTGTAACCCCCCCCCCCCCCGGGAATGAAGGATCACTTTTACACCCTTATTTTATGGACCGAATATGAAACTCGCATGTCCATAAGACAAGCAACAAATATATCTAGGTCTAAATATCCATGGGCACTCTACATGGCAAATATGCAATAATTTGGGGAATAAAGGATCATTTGTAACCCCCCCCCCCCCCCCCCCCCCCCGCTTTTTGGAGCGAATATGCTCCCAAGCTCCAATCAGATCGAGCGAGCGAAACCAAGAACCGCCTACATCATAGTTCAAGGGCCAAGGTAATTAACCTCGTCTGATTAGAAGACGAATGTTATCCCCAAGAATAACCCGTCCAACTCATTTCCCTAAGGAAAATTCTTCCAGCTGGAAGAAACCATAAGTTTATGCGAACTGATCTCTGAAATTTGAATTACATACTGATTAGATAGCATCAAATTAGTACAAAAATATTACTTACCAGTTGTGTTGAACAATCACCAGATCAGCAAGCAAGCAAGATATGTCTCGGGCCAACTTGTTGAAGGGCAGAAAAGGACCGAGTGCAGTGATGTTGCTATTTGCTGAGGTAAGCAACTGTGGTTATTCCCATATGATCTAGAGTCTAGATAGGTAAAAAGATATGGAGTATGAATCCTTCACACAATTCAATCCTTTAATTGTGTGAATGCATACATTCGCCAGTATTACATCACACTTACAAAGTTGTTATGTGGTGACATGCTAATCCTCCTCACAACCTAAGCCATTGTTTGCGAGAATGCCCGGCGGCAGTCAGAGTAAACCCATGAGGCCAATGCCATGGCCGCCACCCACCATGCCCGGAGCTCCTCGTTGGCCCGAACGCGGTACCTCTCTGTGGCGTCTGGCGCCACCTCTGTCAAGATATGTTTTGTATATAACTATTATCAACTACACCATCTGTAAAGAAATATAAGGGCGTTTAGATCATTAATACAGAGGCGGTGCGTCCTTCAAGGATCGCATCATGTACGCATACCATGAGACCCATCGGGCACATGATCTATCCGTTTGATGGTGCTCATGTTGTTCATCTAAGCTCAAACTTGTGATACGTAGTTGTGTACTACTCCACTGTAGAAATCTCAAGATACTGCAGAATGGTAGCATGGATACGATCACCCTGCAAAGAGCAAACAATATGTTTTAAGCAGGAACAAAAAGGAATATTTTAATAGTTATAAGTATACCAGAGCACATTGATATTTGAGCTGGAAAAAAGAGTAATTACAGAAAAACATAAATGGCCTCAAACGTAACGCAAAATAACAAATACCGTATTCGGTTATGATGTTTTTTAGAGGCATCATACGGAATAATATTAACCCTCTTCCTTTAAGCAACAATCAAATAGAAAGATAGCCTCTTCTTTAACCATTCGTACAAAACATAGATTGTTTGTTTCGTCCAGAAAATAAAGGAAACCCAAACTTAGGATAAATATAAGATATAAGGAGGCCATGAAAAGCATGTTGCTGCATTAACAAGTTCAACCCTTCTTGAACGTTCCGTTCTTGACCTGTTATTCACAATTATGTTCATTAATTCTTAACAAGCCAAGACTGACGCGAACCTATTATTCATGATTATGTTCATTAATTCTAAATGAGCCAAGACTGACGCCAACAATAACAAAAAACTTCAAGTATGGCGTACCATAAAAGAGAGAAGACACTATATATAATAGATCATCAGTTTTCTAACCCCGCCCGTTGTGTCATCGCCTCTAATACTAATTACCTAGACCACACCAAGGGCATTTCGAAGATCTAAATATCGAATCACTTTCTGGACAGAAAAAAATATCCAGCTCAAATAGAAATTAGTATACCAAATAGCTTGGTATGAGCTTGCAGTGATAACATCATGAGTGTCTGAACTTAGTGTTGCCATCAAGTTCAAAACTCAACGATCATATAGGAGATCGATGGACAGAACTAAACCATAATTTTTTTCCATGAATGTGTAAACATGAACTAAACCAGGTATGGGTTATTAAAAATGGAACAATTGGAGCAGAACATTTGCAAGAAGCAAACCAAATTGAGCCACCTACACTGATAAGCCCATGTGCTAAATCAAAAGGAAACCATACCTACTATATAATACACTTTTGAATTAAACCAGCTCTGGGTTATTAAAAATGGAACAATTGGAGCAGAACATTTGCAAGAAGCAAACCAAACTGAGCCACCTACACTGATAAGCCCATGTGCTAAATCAAAAGGAAACCATACCTACTATATAATACACTAATAAAGACAACGATAATATAAACAAGAAGCATAGACCACCAGACCTCAAGTGCAGTCGTAAAAACTCATTATCGTTGTCGTCAGCAAACGCAAACATGGATCCACCAGTCATTACTATTGTCATTCAGCTTCCGCAATATCAGAAACCACAAAGAGAACCTGCCAACATGCAGAGAAGAAGATCATCAGTTCACACCTATCAACAGTTAAATAGATCTATAGCAAAAGCAAATAGAAGCATCTATGCCAATGTCCATGACCAAATCCATACAGCCCCACACCCATTGTAAAACACACACCCCTAACAAACAGCATGGCAAAAGGAAAAAGGCAAACAGCATGCAAGAATCTCATTATCTGGCATGTTCAGTCATGAATGAAAATATTGAGAGTATTTAAAAATAGATCTCTACATCCCTCTATATTGCCTTGTTATATATCTACCAAATGGAGCAAAAGGTTACCCTAAATAAGTTATAGACATCAATTTGTGCTTCCGAAACTACTGTGAATAGCGTAGCTAAAAATTTAGAACTTGTTAAAATAACATGAGAGAATAGTTAATGATGTAGATGAAGATAAAGCGAACGCATTAAGGTTCAGTGTCAAGTGGTTGTTGTACCTGCAGATTGTTGTAATTTTTTTAGTCCAACTGCTACGCTCGTACAATATCAAACATCAAGAACTTGGCCAATTGCAGTGAATCATTGAGATGCTATAGATAATATCCAAGCCCATAGTGATTAAATAACAACATAAGAAAAGAGCCTGAGTGAACCAGTAACATCTATCGAATAGCTTAAATTATCAAATAGATCAATCAAAACTACTGATCGAGCAGCTACGCTGAGAAGATGTCGAGCATGGAGCACCCTGATGGTTCTGCGGCTGAGCGTGCACTCCAGCCCTGCGCTTATATCTCACCATGTAGAAACACATACAGAGGATTATTAATTTCTACTGTCGCTAGCAGATTGATTGCAAGCAAGGCGGAGTTGACCTTGTAAAAGACTGAATATCATTCGGCCTTGTTGATGCCAGCATGAAGGGCAAGGAGAGAAGGACATACCTCAGTGGTCATTGCCGCGTCCTCAGCTGTGATCTAATTGCAGCTCGTCGAGAGGGTGTCGGAGATGTTGCTGCAAGTTTTCACTCCTTGGCATTAGATATATAGCATTGTAAGTCTGCTTTCAAAATAAAAAAATTTAAATTCCTACAAATAACAGATTGGATCAACTACTTTTAATTAATACTAAAAATATACTTTCTAGTTCAGTTTTGTACATAGCATGATAAGATAAAGTACAATCTGTAACGTAATACCACATGTTGCTTAAAAAAGGTTACAATACTTCTTGCTTAAACTACACTCCAGTGAAAATATAAATATCATACTGTCCTCGTGATTGAGGCAACGTTTTGCATCAGGAACGAGCCGTCGAGGATCTACCCTCTAGCCTAGTCATATCTACTGATACAAAATATGCAATCACTACTTACTGGGTTAGAATTCAGAGAGATTGGAGTGTTTGATTCACTGATACTATTGGAGAATGGAGTTCCAAAACCTTCATTTGTGGTGTGTGCAAGACAGCCAGCCTACAATTTACAAGGAGCATAATTATTTTAACCAAGCACTGTAACTAATGACAAGCAACTGCTGGGTAAGGAGCATTAGTACTGTAGATCAGGAGCATACCTCGTTGCTTGTAAGACAACACATGAAGTAGAATCTCCTTTTGGTTGTAAGAGAAAGAATGTAAGAATTTTTCTATCAGAACTTTTAAAAGGCCAAACAATGCTTGTGGAAACTGTGATCGGGCAAACTCAAATTGGCCACTTAAAACATCGAAGGGACAACAGATAGCAAATAGTTGAGAAAAGAAAAATTCTCAGTCTGAAATTACGATACGAACAAGTAATTTAATTTAAAAAAAAGCAATACCATCCTTAGGATCAAACTGGAGCTCCTCTACCTCCTTTAGACCTGGAGCGCAAACATAATGTTAATCATTTGAGCAACTTATCTCCGCAGCCATATAACGACGGAGACTCCCATCTGCTGAAGAAAAAGAAATGATCTATCAACATTGACATTGTATTTCGTCTGAGGGAATCCAAATCCGGATCAACAACCAAAATGAAGAAAACGGGCATGAATGGAGGGGGGCATGAGGGGTTGGGAGCCTGACCCGAGCGGAAGATGCGGACAAAGATGACGGCACTGAACCCTGCAGCAGTATGGTTGACATCCTTGCAGTGCGTCACACGATGGAGCCCATGACTCGAGCGACACAGGGAGGTGATGGAAGCATGTGCTGCAGCCTGCATCTACTTGCATATATTTGAATCCGTGGAAGCACTCCTCCTGCTCGGCCGTGGGGTTGTCGACGATGCGGCGATAGAGCCCAGGAGGCGCCTTGCCTCGCACGCATGACGGGTACCCGGAGGTGCTCAAGCACGAACGTGGTGGCGCCGCCCGCCTCGTTGCCGGCGGATTGCGTCCTCTTCACCGCACGATCTGGTAGTGCTGGTGGGTGTGCCTCGTGGGGCCTGGGGATGCGGCATGACCCATCGCATCAAGCGATTTGGTAGGAGGGTTGTACGGCAATGGAGCCCATTGCGACGGCGCTTGGAAAATAGTAGCATGGCGCGGCGGCGGACGTGGGGCTAGGAACCCTAGGCGGGTTGGGTTGAAAAGAGGAGGATGTGGGAGATGTGGGTGTCTGTCTGCGTCCGAGCGAATCGAGCGATCGAACGAGGAAGAGGCATGTCGAGCCTTGCTGGTTAATTTTCCTAGATTTTTTTCGTCCGCTTTTCTTGGGTGCAACGGGAGGTTAACCCTGGACTGCGTGCGAGGATCGCCACGAGGTTTTTATTGGTTCGATGCGGCTCACAGCGAGATAGGAGCGAGGACGAAAAAACCCGGTATACGTGGGACGAAATTTAACCGGCGAAGACTACCAACTGAGACATTAGGAGTAGAGATATATAAGAGTAGAGATATATATTACATATTATTGTACTGTAGACAAAGCAAATCGCACGGCTTATTAGCAGCAATCGTCTGTGTTATTATTGGTCTTCGCACATATTTCTGATTACGGACTTTTTGCCGCGTATCACACACATCTTGTTCAGTTGAACCGTTTCTATTGTGTTGCCTAATCACACACAATTCATCCTAGTGAACCGTATGCTATATATTACACACGCCTTCATCTGCCTGCACGTTTCTTCTGTTCCTCCTCATCCCAAACAGTTAATTGAACTAAACCGTATGCCCTGCATCGCACACGCAACTAAAATCCGAATCGTGTTTGATGCATCCGTCATTGCAAATATTTTGCACCTTTTTTAACGGGTTTTTACACCCCCGTTTGTGATTATGGCATCGCACACAATTTCATCGAAGGGTCTCTGATGGTAGTGTCGCGTTTGGACCATCATGCAGTAGTGGTTGCTTAAGCAATCATCAAAAAAAGTTCTGTAAACAAAGAAATCATCCATGAAAACCTCAACAATCTTTTCACAAAAGTCAGAGCATATAGCAGTCATACATCTTTGAAAGGTAGCAGGTGCATTATATAAACTAAAAGGCATACGTCTATAAGCAAAAGTACCGAAAGAGCAAGTAAAAATGGTCTTTTCTTGGTCCTCTTTTGACGCAGGTATTTGAGAGAAACCAGAATAACCATCTAGAAAGCAAAAATGTGTATGTTTGGATAATCTTTCTAGCATTTGATCAATAAAAGGTAGAGGGTAATGATCTTTTCTAGCAGTTGTTTAATTTCCGAAAATCAATTACCATTCTATAACCTATAACAATGCTTTGTGAAATCAATTCATTCTTATCATTAGGAACAACAGTAATACCGCCCTTTTTAGGGACACAATGCACATGACTTATCCATCTACAATCAGCAATAGGATAAATTATACCTGCCTCTAGAAGTTTTAATATTTCATTTCTTACCATTCCTTGCATCTTAGGATTTAACCATCGTTGATGATCAACAACTGGTTTAGCATCAGGCTTCAAATTAATTTTGTGCTGACATAGAGTGAGACTAATGCCCTTAAGATCGTCAAGAGTATATCCAATAGTTGCACGGTGCTTCTTCATAGTTTTCAAAAAAAAAATTCTTCATGCTCTAAAAGGTTAGCACTAATAATAATAGGATATATCTTCTTTTCATCAAGATAAGCGTATTTCGAAGTATCAGGTAATTGCGTAAGCTTAAACACGGGATCACCCTTGGTTGGAGGAAGATCCCCAAGAATTTCAATAGGCAAGTTGTGTTTCAAAACATACCCTTGATTAAAGAATATTTTATCTAATTCCTTTCATTCATTCATAAACATATCATTTTCATGGTCTAGCAAATATTGATCTAAAGGATCAGTAGGAGGCACGACAATAGAAGCAAGACCAATAATTTCATCCTCATTAGGAAATTATTTATCATGGGGTTGTCTACAAAATTTGGAAAAATTAAAATCATGAGACATATCACCGAAACCGACAGTAACAATATCTTTCTCGCAGTCTATCTTAGCATTAATAGTATTCAAGAAAGGTCTACCAAATATAATGGGACAAAAATCATCTTGTGGGGAAGCAAGAACAAGAAAATTAGTAGGGTATTTTATATTCCCACACAAGACTTCAACATCTCTAACAATCCCAATTGGTGATATGGTATCTCTATTTGCAAACTTAATAGTAACATCAATATCTTCCACCTCAGCGGATGCAATATCATTCGTAATTTCTTTATATAGAGTAAAAGGAATTGCACTCACACTAGCACCCACATCACATAAATCATGATAGCAATGATCTCATATTTTAACAGAAACAACAGGCGTGCCAACAACAGGTCTATGTTTATCTTTAATATGAGGTCTAGCAATTTTAGCAGCTTCATCACAGAAATAAATAACATGCCCATCAATATTATCAACCAAGAGATCTTTAACCATAGCAATACTAGGTTAAACTTTAATTTTTTCAGGGGGTGTAGGTGTTCTAGTATAATTCTTACGAACCACAGTTGAAGCTTTAGCATGATCCTTAATTCTAACAGGGAAAGGTGGTTTCTCAATATAAGCCGTAGGAATAATAGAATCAACATTATAAGTAATGGCTTCTTCTTCAACTTTAATAGGTTCTACTACTTTCACTTTAATGGGAAGATGATATTTAAACCACTTCTCCTTAGGGAGATCAACATGAGTAGCAAAAGATTCACAGAAAGAAGCTACTATCTCAGAGTCAAGTTCATATTTAGTGCTAAAATCACGAAAAGCATCGGTATCCATAAAAGATTTAACACAATCAAACTTAAGGTTTATACCTGACTCATTACCTTCGTCGAGTTCCCAATCTTCAGAGTTGTATTTAATTCTTTCCAGTAAATCCCATTTGAATTCAATAATTTTCTCCATAAAAGAACTAGTACAAGAAGTATCGAGCATGGATTTATCACTACGAGAAAGCCGAGCATAAAAATTATGAATAATAATTTCTCTTGTGAGCTCATGATTGGGGCATGAATATAACATTGACTAAAGACTCCCCCAAGCTTAAGCGATAATTTCTCCTTCACAAGGCCAAAAATTATATATATAATTCTGATCACGATGAACTAGATGCATAGGATAAAACTTCTGATAAATTTCAATCGGTTGTAGTATCGAGCATGGATCTATCATACCCGAAGGAATTTAATAATAAATATTTTTAGTAGGTGTAGTCGGTTGAGGAGCAACTCTTTGCTCTTCCGGTCGGGGTGAAGATACCCCGAACAAGCCCCTCAAAGGATTATTTTCCATAGTAACAAGTGATAGTAAATTTCAGCACACTATATAAATGTTTCCTTACCAAAGGCGCTTCACTCCCCGGCAACGGCGCCAGAAAAGATTCTTGATGACTCACAAGTATAGGGGATCTATCGTAGTCCTTTCGATAAGTAAGAGTGTCAAACTCAACGAGGAGCAGAAGGAAATGACAAGCGGTTTTCAGTAAGGTATTCTCTGCAAGCACTGAAATTGTCGGTAATAGATAGTTGTGTGATAAGATAATTCATAACAAGTAATGAGTAACAAAAGTAACTAAGGTGCAGCAAGGTGGCCCAATCCTTTTTGTAGCAAAGGACAAGCCTGGACGAACTCTTATATAAATCCAAGCGCCCCCGAGGACACATGGGAATTATTGTCAAGCTAGTTTTCATCATGCTCATATGATTCGCGTTCGTTACTTTGATAATTTGATATGTGGGTGGATTGGTGCTTGGGTGTTGTCCTTCCTTGGACAAGCCTCCCTCTTATGATTAACCCCTCTCGCAAGCATCCGCAACTACGAAAGAAGAATTAAGATAAATCTAACCATAGCATGAAACATACGGATCCAAATTAGCCCCTTATGAAGCAACACATAAACTAGGGTTTAAGATTCTATCACTCTAGCAACCCATCGTCTACTTATTACTTCCCAATGCCTTCCTGAAAGATTGAGGATGTCGCCTAGAGGGGGGTGAATAGGCACTTTGAAATAATTACGGTTTAGGCTTGAACAAATGCGGAATAAACCTAGAGGTTAATTTGTCAAGCACAAAACCTAAGAAGACTAGGCTCACCTATGTGCACCAACAACTTATGCTAAGAAATATAAACAACTATGTGATAGCAAGATATATGACAAGGAACAATATGGCTATTATAAAGTAAAGTGCATACATAAAGGGCTCGGGTAAGAGATAACCGAGGCACGCGGAGACGACGATGTATCCCGAAGTTCACACCCTTGCGGATGCTAATCTCCATTTGGAGCGGTATGGAGGCACGATGCTCCCCAAGAAGCCACTAGGGCCACCATGATCTCCTCATGCTCTCGCACAATGCAAGATGTCGTGATTCCACTAAGGGACCCTTGAGGACGGTCACCGAACCCGTACAAATGGCAACCCTTGGGGGCGGTCACCGAACCCGTACACTTTGGCAACCCTTGGGGGCGGTCACCGGAACTCGTCAAATTGCTCAGGGCGATCTCCACAACCTAATTGGAGACCACGAAGCTTGCCCGGAGCTTTACACCATAATGATTGAGCTCCAAACAGCACCAACAGTCTAGGGCGCCCAAGCACCCAAGAGGAACAAGCTCAAGGGTACCAAGCACCCAAGAGTAATAAGCTTCTCAACTTGTAACTTCCATGTATCACCGTGGAAAACTCAGATATATGCACCAAATGCAATGGCAAGGGCACACGGAGTGCCCAAGTCCTTCTCTCTCAATTCCCACCAAAGCAACTAATGCTAGAGAGAAAAATGAGAGGAAGAACGAATAAGAGAACACGAAGAACTCCAAGATCTAGATCCAAAGGATTCCCCTCACATAGAGGAGAAAGTGATTGGTGGAAATGTGGATCTAGATCTCCTGTCTCTTTCCCCCACCCAAAACTAGCAAGAATCCATGGAGGGATTGAGAGATAGCAAGCTCGAAGAAGGTCAACAATGGGGGAAGAACACGAGCTCAAAAGGATAAGGCTCAATGGGGAAGAAGATCCCCTTTTATAGGCGGGGGGAAATCAAACTGTTATCCCCATTCTCAGCCTGCAGCAGGTGGTACTACCGCTCTAGGGAGAGGTACTACTGCTGGCCACAACGGTACTGCCGCTCAGCCCCGCGGTACTACCATTGGGACCTTGCACAACGCCTAAGGGAGAAGGGACAAAGGAGAGGGCCACTGAGCGACACTAGTAGCGGTAGTAGGTGTTGTACTACCGTTTACGAGTTGTACTACCGCTCCTACTGCCGCTAAACCCGACACAAGAAACACCGGCCTCGAGTGGAGGTGGTACTAGCACGGAACTGGAGCGGTACTACCGCTTATGGCCATGGGCGGTACTACCGCCTGTGGCGATAAGAGATACTGCCTCTCCGGCCCAGCGGTACTACCGCTGGCGCCTTCCTTATGCCACTTCCACAAAAACAAGTATACTCCAAGGAAAACCAGAACTGTCATAAATTCTGCAAATGAGCTCCGAATTGAGCAAACTCAAGCTTGTTGGATAGAAGACGACGAGTAGCATCAAAACAAAGACATAAAGAGTAGTGAACCCTCCAACAGAGAAGAACCGACATAACCTCCAACATCGAAAACAACATAGAAGATGCATGTGAACTCCGTTTTCGATGAACTCGAGCTTGTCAACAAGATGACCATAAGCTCTAAGACTCGCAAAGAGAACCAAACAAGAACCAAGAAAGATGATGCATGGATGTAATGGTTTGAGCTCTCTATGAATGATCAATCAAGCTACTCATGCAGAGCCCCCTTGATAGTATGTCACTCAATCGTATAACCCGGTCTCCCAACTACCACCATGAGACCGGTAAAATAGAAAACCAATCAAGGGAAAACCTTTGACTTGCACATAGTCCACTTGAGCTAGATGATGATGATCTTTACTCCCTCAAGTTGGACCACCTTTCTTGATTGCGTTGGCTCGATGAAGACTAGTTGGTTGCTCCCCCATAATCCTCTATGGGTGAGCCACTCTTCCGCACATCTTTGAAGGAAATATGCCCTAGAGGCAATAATAAAGTTATTATTTATTTCCTTATATCATGGTAAAAGTTTATTATTCATGCTAGAATTGTATTAACCGGAAACATAATACATGTGTGAATACATAGACAAACAAAGTGTCACTAGTATGCCTCTACTTGACTAGCTCGTTAATCAAAGATGGTTATGTTTCCTAACCATGGACAAAGAGTTGTCATTTGATTAACGGGATCACATCATTAGTTGAATGATCTGATTGACATGACCCATTCCATTAGCTTAGCACCCGATCGTTTAGTATGTTGCTATTGCTTTCTTCATGACTTATACATGTTCCTATGACTATGAGATTATGTGACTCCCGTGTGCCGGAGGAGCACTTTGTGTGCTACCAAACGTCACAACGTAACTGGGTGATTATAAAGGTGCTCTACAGGTGTCTCCAAAGGTACATGTTGGGTTGACGTATTTCGAGATTAGGATTTGTCACTCCGATCGTCGGAGAGGTATCTCTGGGCCCTCTCGGTAATGCACATCACTTAAGCCTTGCAAGCATTGCAACTAATGAGTTAGTTGCGGGATGATGTATTACAGAACGAGTAAAGAGACTTGCCGGTAACGAGATTGAACTAGGTATTGGATACCGACGATCGAATCTCGGACAAGTAACATACCGATGACAAAGGGAACAACGTATGTTGTTATGCGGTCTGACCGATAAAAGATCTTCGTAGAATATGTAGGAACCAATATGAGCATCCAGGTTCCGCTATTGGTTATTGACCGGAGACGTGTCTCGGTCATGTCTACATTGTTCTCGAACCCGTAGGGTCCGCACGCTTAAGGTTACGATGACAGTTATATTATGAGTTTATGCATTTTGATGTACCGAAGTTTGTTCGGAGTCCCGGATGTGACCACGGACATGACGAGGAGTCTCGAAATGGTCGAGACATAAAGATTGATATATTGGAAGCCTATATTTGGATATCAGAAGTGTTCCGGGTGAAATCGGGATTTTACCGGAGTACCGGGAGGTTACCGGAACCCCCCCCCCCCCCCCCGGAGGTACATGGGCCTTAATGGGCCTTAGTGGAAGAAGAGGAGAGGCGGCCAGGGCTGGGCCGCGCGCCCCTCCCCCCTTAGTCCGAATAGGACAAGGAGAGAGGGGGTCGGCGCCCCCCTCCTTCTCTCTCTCTCTCTCTCTTTTCCCACCTCGCGAATCCTATTCCAACTAGGATTGGGGGAGAAGTCCTACTCCCGGAGGGAGTAGGACTCCTCCTGGCGCGCCCTATGATGGCCGGCCGTCCTCCCCCTCTTGAACCTTTATATACGGAGGCAGGGGCACCCCTAGAGACACAAGTTGATCCACGTGATCATATTCTTAACCGTGTGCGGTGCCCCCTTCCACCATAATCCTCGATAATATTGTAGCGGTGCTTAGGCGAAGCCCTGTGACGGTAGTACATCAAGATCGTCACCACGCCGTCGTGCTGACGGAACTCTTCCCCGACACTTTGCTGGATCGGAGTCCGGGGATCGTCATCGAGCTGAACGTGTGCTAGAACTCGGAGGTGCCGTAGTTTCGGTGCTTGATCGGTCGGGCCGTGAAGACGTACAACTACATCAACCGCGTTGTTACAACGCTTCTGCTGTCGGTCTACAAGGGTACGTAGATCACACTCTCCCCTCTCGTTGCTATGCATCACCATGATCTTGCGTGTGCGTAGGAAATTTTTTGAAATTACTACGTTCCCCATCAGTGGCATCCGAGCCTAGGTTTTATGTGTTGATGTTATATGCACGAGTAGAACACAAGTGAGTTGTGGGTGATATAGGTCATACTGCTTACCAGCATGTCATACTTTGGTTCGGCGGTATTGTTGGATGAAGCGGCCCGGACCGACATTACGCGTACGCTTACGCGAGACCGGTTCTCCCGACGTGCTTTGCACATAGGTGGCTTGCGGGTGACAGTTTCTCCAACTTTAGTTAAACCGAGTGTGGCTACGCCCGGTCCTTGCGAAGGTTAAAACAGCACCAACTTGACAAACTATCGTTGTGGTTTTGATGCGTAGGTAAGATTGGTTCTTGCTTAAGCCCGTAGCAGCCACGTAAAACTTGCAACAACAAAGTAGAGGACGTCTAACTTGTTTTTGTAGGGCATGTTGTGATGTGATATGGTCAAGACATGATGCTAAATTTTATTGTATGAGATGATCATGTTTTGTAACCGAGTTATCGGCAACTAGCAGGAGCCATATGGTTGTCGCTTTATTGTATGCAATGCAATCGCGCTGTAATGCTTTACTTTATCACTAAGCGGTAGCGATAGTCGTGGAAGCATAAGATTGGCGAGACGACAACGATGCTACGATGGAGATCAAGGTGTCACGCCGGTGACGATGGTGATCATGACGATGCTTCAGAGATGGAGATCACAGGCACAAGATGATGATGGCCATATCATATCACTTATATTGATTGCATGTGATGTTTATCTTTTATGCATCTTATCTTGCTTTGATTGATGGTAGCATTATAAGATGATCTCTCACTAAATTATCAAGATAAAAGTGTTCTCCCTGAGTATGCACCGTTGCCAAAGTTTGTCGTGCCCAGACACCACGTGATGATCGGGTGTGATAAGCTCTACGTCCATCTACAACGGGTGCAAGCCAGTTTTGCACACGCAGAATACTCAGGTTAAACTTGACGAGCCTAGCATATGCAGATATGGCCTCGGAACACTGAGATCGAAAGATCGAGCGTGAATCATATAGTACATATGATCAACATAGCGATGTTCACCATTGAAAACTACTCCATATCACGTGATGATCGGTTATGGTTTAGTTGATTTGGATCACGTGATCACTTAGAGGATTAGAGGGATGTCTATCTAAGTGGGAGTTCTTTAAGTAATTTGATTAATTGAACTTAAATTTATCATGAACTTAGTACCTGATAGTATCTTGCTTATGTATGTTTGATTATAGATAGATGGCCCGTGCTGTTGTTCCGTTGAATTTTAATGCATTCCTTGAGAAAACAAAGTTGAAAGATGATGGTAGCAATTACACGGACTGGGTCTGTAACTTGAGGATTATCCTCATTGCTGCACAGAAGAATTACGTCCTGGAAGCACCGCTGGGTGCCAGGCCTGCTGCTGGAGCAACACCGGATGTTATGAACGTCTGGCAGAGCAAAGCTGATGACTACTCGATAGTTCAGTGTGCCATGCTTTACGACTTAGAATCGGGACTTCAATGACGTTTTGAACGTCATGGAGCATATGAGATGTTCCAGGAGTTGAAGTTAATATTTCAAGCAAATGCCTGGATTGAGAGATATGAAGTCTCCAATAAGTTCTATAGCTGCAAGATGGAGGAGAACAGTTTTGTCAGTGAGCATATACTCAAAATGTCTGGGTATAATAATCACTTGATTCAGATGGGAGTTAATCTTCCAGATGATTGCGTCATTGACAGAATTCTCCAATCACTGCCACCAAGCTACAAGAGCTTCGTGATGAACTATAATATGCAAGGGATGAATAATACTATTCCCGAGCTCTTCGCAATGTTGAAAGCTGCGGAGGTAGAAATCAAAAAGGAGCATCAAATGTTGATGGTCAACAAGACCACTAGTTTCAAGAAAAAGGGAAAAGGGAAGAAGAAGGGGAACTTCAAGAAGAACAGCAAGCAAGTTGCTGCTCAAGAGAAGAAACCCAAGTCTGTACCTAAGCCTGAAACTGAGTGCTTCTACTGCAAGCAGACTGGTCACTGGAAGCGGAACTGCCCCAAGTATTTGGCGGATAAGAAGGATGACAAGGTGAACAAAGGTATATGTGATATACATGTTATTGATGTGTACCTTACTAGAGCTCGCAGTAGCACCTGGGTATTTGATACTGGTTCTGTTGCTAATATTTGCAACTCGAAACAGGGACTACGGATTAAGCGAACACTGGCAAAGGACGAGGTGACGATGCGCGTAGGAAATGGTTCCAAAGTCGATGTGATCGCGGTCGGCACGCTACCTCTACATCTACCTTCGGGATTAGTATTAGACCTAAATAATTGTTATTTGGTGCCAGCATTGAGCATGAACATTATATCTGGATCTTGTTTAATGCGAGACGGTTATTCATTTAAATCAGAGAATATTGGTTGTTCTATTTATATGAGTAATATCTTTTATGGTCATGCACCTTTGAAGAGTGGTCTATTTTTGATGAATCTCGATAGTAGTAACACACATATTCATAATGTTGAAGCCAAAAGATGCAGAGTTGATAATGATAGTGCAACTTATTTGTGGCACTGCCGTTTAGGTCATATCGGTATAAAGCGCATGAAGAAACTCCATACTAATGGACTTTTGGAACCACTTGATTATGAATCACTTGGTACTTGCGAACCGTGCCTCATGGGCAAGATGACTAAAACACCGTTCTCCGTTACTATGGAGAGAGCAACAGATTTGTTGGAAATCATACATACAGATGTATGTGGTCCGATGAATATTGAGGCTCGTGGCGGATATCGTTATTTTCTCACCTTCACAGATGATTTAAGCAGATATGGGTATATCTACTTAATGAAACATAAGTCTGAAACATTTGAAAAGTTCAAAGAATTTCAGAGTGTAGTTGAAAATCATCGTAACAAGAAAATAAAGTTTCTACGATCTGATCGTGGAGGAGAATATTTGAGTTACGAGTTTGGTGTACATTTGAAACAATGCGGAATAGTTTCGCAACTCACGCCACGTGGAACACCACAGCGTAATGGTGTGTCCGAACGTCGTAATCGTACTTTACTAGATATGGTGCGATCTATGATGTCTCTTACTGATTTACCGCTATCATTTTGGGGTTATGCTTTAGAGACGGCCGCATTCACGTTAAATAGGGCACCATCAAAATCCGTTGAGACGACGCCTTATGAACTATGGTTTGGCAAGAAACCAAAGTTGTCGTTTCTTAAAGTTTGGGGCTGTGATGCTTATGTGAAAAAGCTTCAACCTGATAAGCTCGAACCCAAATCGGAGAAATGTGTCTTCATAGGATACCCAAAGGAGACTGTTGGGTACACCTTCTATCACAGATCCGAAGGCAAGACATTCGTTGCTAAGAATGGATCCTTTCTAGAGAAGGAGTTTCTCTCGAAAGAAGTGAGTGGGAGGAAGGTAGATCTTGATGAGGTAACTGTACCTGCTCCCTTATTGGAAAGTAGTACATCACAGAAACCTGTTTCTGCGACACCTACACCAATTAGTGAGGAAGCTAATGATAATGATCATGAAACTTCAGAACAAGATACTACTGAACCTCGTAGATCAACCAGAGTAAGATCCGCGCCAGAGTGGTATGGTAATCCTGTTCTGGAAATCATGCTACTAGATCATGATGAACCTACGAACTATGAAGATGCGATGGTGAGCCCAGATTCCGTAAAATGGCTTGAAGCCATGAAATCTGAGATGGGATCCATGTATGAGAACAAAGTATGGACTTTGGTTGACTTGCCCGTTGATCGGCAAGCAATTGAGAATAAATGGATCTTCAAGAAGAAGACTGACGCTGACGGTAATATTACTGTCTACAAAGCTCGATTTGTCGCAAAAGGTTTTCGACAAGTTCAAGGGGTTGACTACGATGAGACCTTCTCACCCGTAGCGATGCTTAAGTCTGTCCGAATCATGTTAGCAATTGCCGCATTTTATGATTATGAAATTTGGCAGATGGATGTCAAAACTGCATTCCTGAATGGATTTCTGGAGGAAGAGTTGTATATGATGCAACCGGAAGGTTTTGTCGATCCAAAGGGAGCTAACAAAGTGTGCAAGCTCCAGCGATCCATTTAGGGACTGGTGCAAGCCTCTCGGAGTTGGAATAAATGTTTGATAGTGTGATCAAAGCATTTGGTTTTATACAGACTTTCGGAGAAGCCTGTATTTACAAGAAAGTGAGTGGGAGCTCTGTAGCATTTCTGATATTATATGTGGATGACATATTACTGATTGGAAATGATATAGAATTTCTGGATAGCATAAAGGGATACTTGAATAAGAGTTTTTCAATGAAAGACCTCGGTGAAGCTGCTTACATATTAGGCATAAAGATCTATAGAGATAGATCAAGACGCTTAATTGGACTTTCACAAAGCACATACCTTGACAAGATTTTGAAGAAGTTCAAAATGGATCAAGCAAAGAAAGGGTTCTTGCCTGTGTTACAAGGTGTGAAGTTGAGTCAGACTCAATGCCCGACCACTGCAGAAGATAGAGAGAAAATGAAAGGAGTTCCCTATGCTTCAGCCATAGGCTCTATCATGTATGCAATGCTGTGTACTAGACCTGATGTGTGCCTTGCTATAAGTCTAGCAGGGAGGTACCAAAGTAATCCAGGAGTGGATCACCGGACAACGGTCAAGAACATCCTGAAGCACCCGAAAAGGACTAAGGATATGTTTCTCGTATATGGAGGTGACAAAGAGCTCATCGTAAACGGTTACGTTGATGCAAGCTTTGACACTGATCCGGACGATTCTAAATCGCAAACCGGATACGTGTTTACATTAAACGGTGGAGCTGTCAGTTGGTGCAGTTCTAAACAAAGCGTCGTGGCGGGATCTACATGTGAAGCGGAGTACATAGCTGCTTCGGAAGCAGCAAACGAAGGAGTCTGGATGAAGGAGTTCATATCCGATCTAGGTGTCATACCTAGTGCATCGGGTCCAATGAAAATCTTTTGTGACAATACTGGTGCAATTGCCTTGGCAAAGGAATCCAGATTTCACAAGAGAACCAAACACATCAAGAGACGCTTCAATTCCATCCGGGATCTAGTCCAGGTGGGAGACATAGAGATTTGCAAGATACATACGGATCTGAATATAGCAGACCCGTTGAGTAAGCCTCTTCCACGAGCAAAACATGATCAGCACCAAGGCTCCATGGGTGTTAGAATCATTACTGTATAATCTAGATTATTGACTCTAGTGCAAGTGGGAGACTGAAGGAAATATGCCCTAGAGGCAATAATAAAGTTATTATTTATTTCCTTATATCATGGTAAAAGTTTATTATTCATGCTAGAATTGTATTAACCGGAAACATAATACATGTGTGAATACATAGACAAACAAAGTGTCACTAGTATGCCTCTACTTGACTAGCTCGTTAATCAAAGATGGTTATGTTTCCTAACAATGGACAAAGAGTTGTCATTTGATTAACGGGATCACATCATTAGTTGAATGATCTGATTGACATGACCCATTCCATTAGCTTAGCACCCGATCGTTTAGTATGTTGCTATTGCTTTCTTCATGACTTATACATGTTCCTATGACTATGAGATTATGTGACTCCCGTGTGCCGGAGGAACACTTTGTGTGCTACCAAATGTCACAACGTAATTGGGTGATTATAAAGGTGCTCTACAGGTGTCTCCAAAGGTACATGTTGGGTTGACGTATTTCGAGATTAGGATTTGTCACTCCGATCGTCGGAGAGGTATCTCTGGGCCCTCTCGGTAATGCACATCACTTAAGCCTTGCAAGCATTGCAACTAATGAGTTAGTTGCGGGATGATGTATTACGGAACGAGTAAAGAGACTTGCCGGTAACGAGATTGAACTAGGTATTGGATACAGACGATCGAATCTCGGACAAGTAACATACCAATGACAAAGGGAACAACGTATGTTATTATGCGGTCTGACCGATAAAAGATCTTCGTAGAATATGTAGGAACCAATATGAGCATCCAGTTTCTGCTATTGGTTATTGATCGGAGACGTGTCTCGGTCATGTCTACATTGTTCTCGAACCCGTAGGGTTCGCACGCTTAAGGTTACGATGACAGTTATATTATGAGTTTATGCATTTTGATGTACCGAAGTTTGTTCGGAGTCCCGGATGTGATCACGGACATGACGAGGAGTCTCGAAATGGTCGAGACATAAAGATTGATATATTGGAAGCCTATATTTGGATATCGGAAGTGTTCCGGGTGAAATCGGGATTTTACCGGAGTACCGGGAGGTTACCTGAACCCCCCCCCGGGAGGTACATGGGCCTTAATGGGCCTTAGTGGAAGAAGAGGAGAGGCGGCCAGGGCTGGGCCGCGCGCCCCTCCCCCCTTAGTCCGAATAGGACAAGGAGAGAGGGGGCCGGCGCCCCCCTCCTTCTCTCTCTCTCTTTTCCCACCTCGCGAATCCTATTCCAACTAGGATTGGGGGAGAAGTCCTACTCCCGGAGGGAGTAGGACTCCTAAAAGGATCGATATGGTTGACTAGAGGGGGGGGGGGGTGAATAGGCAACTACCAATTTTTAGCTTTTCTTTACCAAATTAATCTTTGCATCAAAGTAGGTTGTCTAGATGCGCAACTAGGTGAGCAACCTATATGATGCAACAACACCAAGCACACAAGCAAGCAAGGGAATAAACACTAAAGAGCTTGCACAAGTAAAGGTAAGAGATAACCAAGAGTGGATCCGGTGAAGACGAGGATGTGTTACCGAAGTTCCTTCCTTTTGAGGGGAAGTACGTCTCCGTTGAAGCGGTGTGGAGGCACAATGCTCCCCAAGAAGCCACTAGGGCCACCGTATTCTCCTCACGCCCTCACACGATGCGAGATGCCGTGATTCCACTATTGATGCCCTTGAAGGCGGCGACCGAACCTTTACAAACAAGGTTGGGGCAAACTCCACAACTTAATCGGAGGCTCCCAACAAGACCACGAAGCTTCACCACAATGGAATATGGCTCCGAGGTGACCTCAACCGTCTAGGGTGCTCAAACACCCAAGAGTAACAAGATCCGCTAAGGATGAATGGGGGAATCAAAAATCCCTTGGTGGAAGTGTAGATCGGAGCCTTCTCAACCACTCCCGAGCAAATCAACGAGTTTGATTGGCTAGGGAGATAGATCGGGCAAGAGGAAGCTTGGGGTATGCAATGGAGCTTGAGCAATAAATGGTGCTTGGGCAATAATGAAGGTTGGTGGAAGAGGTGAAGCAAAGAGGGAGGAGAAGGAGCCCTTTTATAGTGGGGGAAACAAGTCAACCGTTACCCCCCACTCAGCCCCGCAGAGGGCGGTACTGCCGCGGAGGCAGAGCGGTACTGCCGCCCTCAAGCGGTACTACCGCTCCCCCTCAGCAGTACTACCGCGCCAGAAGAGAAGGCCTGGGGCAGGGGGCCCAGGGCGGTACTGGCGCTCTCAAGCGGTACTACCGCTCCCCCTCAGCGGTACTACCGCGCGAGAAGAGAAGGCCTGGGGCAGGGGCCCAGGGCGCTACTACCGCGGAGGTAGAGCGGTACTACCGCTCTCAAGCAGTACTACCGCCACTACTGCCGCAGCTAGTACCGCAAAACCCGACATGAGAAAATGCGCGCAAGAATCGAAGCGGAAGGAGCACCATGCCACCACGGTACTGCGGCTGAGCCCAGCAAGTGGTACTACCGCTCCGAGGAGCGGTACTACCGCTACAGACGCAGTGACAGGACGACAGTAGCACGGAACCGCAGAGGTACTGCCGCTGAGGCCACCCAGCGGTACTACCACTCGGGGAGCGGTACTACCGCTCTAGGGAGCGGTACTACCGCTCCTGGAGCGGTACTACCGCTTAGGGAGTCTCAGCCGCACTACCGTTGTGGACCGCGGTACTACCGCTGGGTCCTGGACAAGCAGAGGAAGGAGGGAAAGAAAGGCCCCATAGGTGCGGAAAGAAATGGAGGGTGTGATGAGAACGTGTACGTGTTGATTCCACCCAAGCCATACCGAAGCGGACCCCCTCTTGATAGTACGGTGACTACTACGAAACTTAGTCCACCAACAAAGTCACGGAATAGACTACACCGTCTTGAGTAGAGTGCCGAGGGGAAATAATCGTTCCGTGCCGAAGGATGAATATCTGAAAGCACTCAAAGCACATGATTAGTCCGCAAATGCATTGTCATCAATCACCAAAACACCGTAGGGATAAATAAGCCCTTACAATCTCCCCCTTTTTGGTGGATTGATGACAATACGGGATTTGCACAAAAAGAGTAATGACAAAGAATGCAAGAGAGCTCACGCCTCTAAAATATAGATAGGCTCCCCCTGGATGTGTGCAACTAGATGAGTACTAGGGACTGAAGGGCACACACACTAGGATTACAGCTCCCGCTATATTTTAGAGACCAAACAACCTAAGTAAGATACATGAGAACAACATATATGATAGGATAAGCAAGCTATAAGATACCGAGGTGCATAAACATAGATAAGATAGCTAAGGTAGCATATGTCTTACACCATATGACGGGAACTTAAGTCTCACAACAAACCAAACCAAGGGAAACGCACAAGACTAAAAGCAAAGCACGACACAAGAAGCGAAACGAGCAAATCAAATCCCTACACTCTCTCCCCCTTTGGCAGCGAGACACCAAAAAGGTCGAGAGAGACACTACGACTCCAGGTGATCATCACATCTCTGCATCTGCATCGTGGGGAGAGAACTGCTCGGCATCGGAGTCGGTCCAGTGGTAGTTCTGATGTATCCAGTCCTCCTCTTCAGTGATCTGTCCCTCGGATCCACTGACAACTGTGGCGCCCAGCTGGCGCATGAGCTCCTTGTGGTGCGACCTGGCATTCTTCTCCGCCACATGAGTCATATACTGACCATGGGACTCCAGACAGAAGAGCTTCTTCATCTTGCGCTTGAGTTTCTGGGCCCATGATGGTTCTGCACTGGAGTGGCCAAGGTCCTCATCATGGCCAGGAGGAGCATCCCCACCCTCAGTGTCCATGGCAGTTGCAGCGGCAGACGGGCCCCCGGTGGCAGCAGTAGAAGGACCCCCTGTGTGAGGTGTAGACCAGTTGTCCTTCTTCCTCAGACGCTTGACCTCATGGGAAACTAAATCTCCAGTCTCTAGCAGCACTCTGGGGTAGGTCTTTGCCCAGACCCTCTCAATGAGCCTCATGATGAAGGGACCATAGATAGGACACTTACGCTCGGACACGGCTGAGACAAGTTCAGACCACATGACATGAGAGATATCCAGGCTCTCTCCAGTGCTGGCTTCCTTCTCATGCTGACAGAAAAGGAGCATGTCCACGAGGTAGGAGTGAACCTGATCCAGATTCCCAATGCGAGGGAAGAGAGTCTCACGGAAAATGCGACGAAGAATGTCCAGATATGGACACAGCTCGTAGGTCTTCTTCTCAGTGACAGGGTGGATCTTGACAGTGCAGTAGGGCCAAAGGGCTTGCTTATGGGTGGAGGTATCATTGCGGTGAGGACAGAAACCGACTGGAGTCTCAAGCCCGTTATCCACCACATCAAGCAACTCCATGAACGCCCACCACTTGACAGAAAGCAGCTTTCCATTGGTCATCCAGGTCAGGGTCCGGTCACCATCTGTTCCAAGGTGAACGGTGGCAAAGAACTGAGCCAACAGATCCGCATCGAAATCCTTGTTGAACTGCATGATCCTGAGAATGTTCAGCTGAGTGCACATCTGAAGGGCTTCCCCAAAGTACTCTGGATCCTTCTCCATGGCATCAACGTCAATAGAGCGAACATCAACAAACAGATTCTTCTTGGCCTTGATCACATCAAAAAAGATGGCAAACTGAAAACAGTTCCAGAACGGGCGGTTGACCAAAGTGGGTTCTTGGTCCACCGTATAGGGGTTGCGACGACGCTTCTCCCAGAACTCCTTGTTGTTCATCTCAGTCACAGTCTTCCCTTTTGGCTTGTTGGCGGCTCGCTTCTGGTGCTGAGGAGGAGGAGGAACACTTGCTGAAGCATTCGCTGGAGGCGGCTGAGTGCTGGAAGAAACACCGGCAGGCTCTGAGGTCCGGTAACGCTTGGAGGTGGCACGTCCAGGGTTGATACGGCGACCGTGCTGCTCAGAAGTGTCATCACCTGGAGCCAAACACACAAAAGACGCAAAACAAACAGAAGAGACGAGCATAAGCCAACAAACAAATCAAAGGCAATGTAGGAGAATGGTGGAAGTTGGCATGCAGCGGTAGTACCGTGCCCTACCCGCGGTAGTACCGCCCCGAGCGGTAGTACCGCCCCAGATGGAGCGGTAGTACCGCGCGAGGTCAAGCGGTAGTACCGCTCCAGGGGGAGCGGTAGTACCGCTTGAGGCGGATGCACAGCAGTTTCAAAGCTTGGGGCGGTGAAACAGTGGCCTGCTACTACCGTGGACAGATCCGGCACTACCGGCCTACCAAATTCAAACATAATCCTACCAAACATCAATCTCGATGATCTAGTTGCCTACTCCAACTAACTCAAGCCTAGATTTAGCCAAAAATCTAGAGATGCAACCAACATTGCCCCTAAAGCACAAGATCTAAACACAAGACCAAAAGAGAGAAGGAACGGGGGCAATACCGGCATCCATGGCAAGAGGACGAGGTGGGGATCGACGCCACCGAAGGAAATGGAGAGGGATGCCCCGGAGGAGGAGATCCACCGGAGCCCTTCCGCGCCGGAACGGTGCTGGAGAGAGAGAGAGGCACGAGGGGGCGAGCGAATGGGTATGGGGAGGAAGAAGCCTCCCCTGCCCCTATAAAAACCCCTGGCCCCCGCCCCACCGCGGTAGTACCGCGCTGGGAGCGGTAGTACCGCTTACCAGCGATAGTATCGCTCGCCAGCAGCGGCAGTACCGCCCCAGCACATGGCGACAACTAGATCACAAGGCCTAGCTCAAAAAAAAAGAAACCGCAACGAAGAAAAAAAGAAAGAAGCACACCAGCAAGAGGCCAAGAGAGGGCGGTGGCCGAAGCCACCTATGTTTGAGTCAAGAGGTATGGCGCCGCAAAGATTTTAACCTTGGGCCCATGACCAAAACTCGTCTTTTAAGCACACGTGCCATCAACAATGGCAAAAAGTTAAAGACTTGATCAATTTATGCATAATGGGGGGAGGGAGAGTTCATTGAGAGAACAACACTCCCCCTATGTCCATGCCTACACCTAAACTAGACAACAAATTGAGTGAGGTAGGGTGTGCACGGGTTCAAGCAACATTGCTCGAATCAATGATATTTAGCTCATGCCTTAACTCGCGAAATCTTGCTTCATCCAAGGGCTTCGTGAAAATATCTGCAAGGTTGTCATGAGTGTTGACATAGTTGAGCTCGATCTCTCCTCGCCTGATGTGATCCCGGATGAAGTGATACCGAATCTCAATATGCTTCGTCTTGAAGTGTTGCACCAGGTTGAGAGAAATCTTGATGGCACTTTCGTTGTCACACCAAAGAGGCACTTTGTCACAAGTGACACCGTAATCCTTCAAAGTTTGCCTCATCCACAAGAGTTGTGCACAACAACTACTGGCCGCAACATACTCCGCTTCGGTGGACGAGAGAGACACACAACTTTGCTTTTTGGAAGACCAACTTACCAAAGAGCAACCAAGGAATTGGCATCCTCCGGAAGTAGACTTCCTATCCACTTTGTCTCCCGCCCAATCGGAATCCGAGAACCCTACAAGCTTGAAGTTTGATCCTCTTGGGTACCATAGGCCAAAGTTTGGGGTATGAGCCAAATATCGAAAGATTCGTTTGACCGCCACATAGTGACTTTCCTTAGGTGCGGCTTGAAACCGTGCACAAATTCCCACACTCAACATGATGTCCGGTCTAGATGCACAAAGGTAAAGCAAGGAACCAATCATGGAATGATATACCTTTTGATCCACCACTTTACCATTTGGATCAAGGTCGAGTTGGCACTTGGTGGGCATTGGGGTGGAAGCCGGCTTGACGTCACTTAGCTTGAATCTCTTGAGCATGTCTTGAGTGTATTTGGATTGATTGATGAAGGTTCCTTCTCTTCTTTGCTTCACTTCGAACCCTAGAAAGAACTTCAACTCCCCCATGGAGGACATCTCGAACTTTGAGGTCATGAGAGCGGCAAATTCCTCATTGAAGGCTTTGTTAGGAGAACCAAAGATAATATCATCAACATATAGTTGGCACACAAACAACTCCCCTTTGACCTTCTTAGTAAAAAGAGTGGGGTCGATTACCCCAACTTCAAACCCACGGTATTGTAACAACTCGGTAAGGTGATCATACCACGCACGTGGGGCTTGTTTAAGGCCATAGAGTGCCTTATCGAGTTGATACACATGATCGGGAAAGTAGGGATCCTCGAACCCGGGGGGTTGCTTGACGTACACCAATTCATTAATGGGACCATTAAGAAAAGCACTCTTCACATCCATTTGATGTAACTTAAAGTTATGATGAGAAGCATATGCAATCAACATGCGAATGGATTCAAGACGAGCAACGAGAGCAAAGGTTTCACCGTAGTCGATGCCCTCGACTTGGGAGTAGCCTTGTGCTACCAAACGAGCCTTGTTGTGAATGATAATCCCATGGGCATCTTGCTTGTTCTTGAATATCCACTTGGTTCCAATAACATTGTGGGTCCCCGTTGGCCTTGGCACCAATCTCCACACTTTGTTGCGCTCGAAGTTGTTGAGTTCTTCATGCATGGCATTAAGCCAATCCGGATCTTCTAGCGCCTCATAAACCTTGTGGGGTTCCACACAAGAGACAAACGCATGATGCTCACAATAATTTGCTAATTGTCTACGAGTGCTTACCCCCTTTCTTAAGCTTCCAAGCACATTCGTCATGAGATGGTCTTTGGTGGAGAGCTTGGAAGCAACCTTGGCGGCCCGACGCTCTAATTCCTCCTCGGCAGTGAGTTGAGGAGCGGTTACTTGATTATCTTGAGTGTCGTCATGAGCTTGTTCTTGGTCTTGAACTTGCTCGAGGGAGAGTACTTGACCTTGGGCATCACTTGGTGTGTCAACACCGTCTTGAGCATGATGTTGCCCTTGGTCTTGTTCATGAGGTTGAGGGCCTTCACTTTGTTCTTTGGAAGCGTGTGGGCCTTGGGTTGGTGATGGCTCCACTTGAGTGGAGCATTGTCCTTCTCCTTCGGCCACAAGGGGTTCCTCAATGGGTAGGATGAAACCAACACCCATTCTTCTTATGGCTTGAGGAGGAATTTCATCACCTACATCACAAGTGCCACTTTGCTCCACTTGGGAGCCGTTATTTTCATCAAACTCCATGTTACACGTCTCCTCAATAAGTCCCGTGGATTTATTGAGGACACGGTAAGCATGAGAGTTTGTAGCATAACCAACAAATATGCCCTCATAAGCTCTAGCCTCAAATTTAGACAAACGAACACCCTTTTTGAGAATGAAGCACTTACACCCAAACACCCGGAAGTACTTGAGATTGGGCTTGTTACCGGTGAGTATCTCATAAGGAGTCTTGTTCAAACCCTTGCGGAGGTAGAGCCGATTTGATGCATGACACGCAGTGTTGATGGCTTCGGCCCAAAAGTTGTATGGAGACTTGAACTCTGCCATCATGGTCCTTGCCGCATCCATCAACGTCCGGTTCTTCCTCTCCGCAACACCGTTTTGTTGAGGGGTGTACGGTGCGGAATATTGATGCTTGATTCCCTCATCACTAAGAAATTCATCCAAGGTGTAGTTCTTGAACTCGGTGCCGTTGTCACTTCTTATCGTCAAAATCTTTGCATTGTGTTGACGTTGTGCTTCATTTGCAAAGTCAATGACGGTTTGTTGGGTCTCACTCTTCCTTTTGAAGAAATACACCCACGTGTACCTTGAGTAGTCATCCACAATCACCAAGCAATACTTTATTCCTCCAAGACTATCGAAGGACGGAGGCCCAAAGAGATCCATGTGAAGGAGCTCCAAAGGCCTTTTTGAATAAATGATAGTCGTGGGAGGGTGAGCCTTCTCATGTAGCTTTCCTTCGATACAGGCACTGCAAGCACGATCTTTAGCAAAACTAACATTCGTTAGTCCACGGACATGGTCCCCCTTTAGGAGACTTTGCAAAGATCTCATATTGACATGGGCTAAACGGCGATGCCGAAGCCATCCCACATCAACTTTAGCCATTAGGCATGTCGCGGTCTTAGTGGGTCGCTCTGAAAAGTTAATCACATATAGACCGTTCTCGACATGCCCAACAAAGGCTACTTTAAGAGTCTTGCTCCACAAGAGGGCCACGTTATCGATATCAAAGAAAGTGGCAAAGCCCATGATTGCAAGTTGACGAACGGAAAGTAAATTGTATGCAAGGGACTCAACAAGCATGACCTTCTCGATCGTGAGATCATGAGAGATGACCACCTTGCCAAGTCCCAATACCTTAGAAGATGAGGCGTCACCCCATTCGACATTGGTGGGCATAGATGGAACCGTGCGCACGTCCACCACCAAGTCCTTGCTTCCGGTCATACGATTTGTAGCTCCGCTGTCGAGCAACCATGATCCACCACCGGAAGCAAACACCTGCAAGAGATCAATGCTTGGCTTTAGGTACCCATTTTGTAATGGGTCCTTTGATGTTAGTAACAAGGGTCTTAGGAACCCAAATAGACCATTCAATGTACTCATGAAGAGAGCCAACAAATTTGGCATAAACATGCCCATCACTAGCACGGCACAACACATAAGAAGGATTAAAATCGCCGGCCTTGTTGGGTGAGGTGACATTGCCCTTCTTGACTTTGTTCTTCTTCTTCTCCACGGGAACACTCTTTCCCACCCTCACAAAAGTTTGCATGAGGGGAGGAGGTCGTTTGGTCTTGTCATCCTTCTTCTTGTTCTTGGAGTTGGGGACGTACCCAACCCCTTCCTTCGCCACACCTCCCTTTTGGTTGATCAAGAGATCATTGAGGTTCTTCTTGCCTTGTATGCACGTCACAAGGCCTCTCTCAAGTTGCGCCTTCAACGATGCATTTTCCTCAACAAGATGCATATGCTCACAACACGGGTTAGTAGCATTTGCGTTATCAAGTAAAACCATATGAGGAAAAGTTGCTTTCTCCTTAGTTAGCTTCACTTGGAGTTGATCATGAGACTCCTTGAGACTCGCGTGAATACCCTTCAAGGCCTTGTGGACCTTGTCGAGTATATCAAACTCCTCTTTGAGTCTAGCAAGATCAACCCCGAGTTTGGCCTTCTCGGAGTTTAGTACACGAGACACAACTAGGACATGATCATAATCTTTCTCTAACTTAGCATGATCAACGTTGTGTGACTCCTCAAGAGCCAAACGAAGACCATGCTCTTCCTCAAGAGCATTGGAAAGATCCGAAATCTCATCGGCATAGTCACGACTATGCCCTTCCATCTTCGAGATGGTGTCTTCGTGAGCCTCGATCATGTCATTGGCCTCACCAAGTTGTTCCAAGAGAGCAACAAAGTGCTTCTTGGATTTTCCCTTGAGTTTACCCATAAAGGCCTCAAACTCGTTAGCCTCCACATTAGCTCCCTCAACTTCATTCATGCAATCCAATGGGGAAGGATGATTAATGATGGTAGTTTTGATGTTGGGGTTTACCTTGTTGGTGGCTTTAGCCATGAGGCACTTGGCGTTGGTGCTCTCGTTGGGTGAGTCGAAGAGAGACACTTGTGACGTTGTTGCAATGGCAACGGAGGCCATGGCAACCGTCTCATCATCTTCATCATCGTCATCATCCTCATTGTACTCTTCTTGCACAACCAAGGCCTTGGGAGGAGTATTCTTGGTGAAGTTGTTCTTGTTGGGGAACGACTTGGCCTTGTCCTTTCGGATGAGTTTGCCACCATTATCTTCCCTCTTCTCATACGGGCATTCCGCAACGAAATGACTCACATTGCCGCAATTGTAGCAAGTCCTCACACGTTGCTTGCCCCTTGTCCCACTTGAGTTGTTTTTGCTAAAGTTGGGCCTCGAGTTTTTCTTGCTCCAAAATTGCCTTGAAGCAAGAGCCATGTGTTCATGATATGCATACTTTGTATCTTCGGGGTTGCTCTCCTCTTCTTCCTCTTCTTCTTCTTCCACGGTGAGCTTGGCCTTCAAAGCAAGGTTGGGCTTCTTTGCCCGTTGAGACCGGAGCACCGCATTGTCGGCGGTCTTGTCCAAGATGTTCATGGCCACAAACTCATCCAACACCTCGCTTGAGGTCAAAGTGTGGAAGTCCAGTCTTTGGCAGATGACGGAGGACATGGCCTTGTGGTAGGGCATCATTGCCTTGAGGAATTTGCGCTTGATCCAATTATCATCCGTGTCCTTGCTCCCGTGATCTCGTAGTGAGACCGCGAGTTTGGTGACTCTCCGAAAAAGCTCACGAGGCTCTTCATCTTCCTTCATTGCAAACTCATCGGCCTCATCTTGTACCACTTCATAGTTGGAGCGTTGAATGCTTGCGCTTCCCCGGTAGAGAGACACGACACAATGCCATGCATCTTTGGCCAAGGAGTAAGGGCGAAGATGAGGTAGGTCTTCGGGTGGAATTGCATCTTGAATGATGAAGAGAGCATTCTCATTGAATTGATTGTCCGCGGCTTCTCGAGGAGTGAGGTTGCTTGGATCATGTGGGTAAAAACCTTCTTCAATGATTCTCCAAAGGTTAGTGTTCACATGATTTAAATGACGTTTAAAGCGGTAAACCCAAGAATCAAAATCCTCATTTTTCACAATCTTAGGAGGAGGACCGGCATGATTCAAATGAGTAGAAGGAACCGGTCCACCATAAACAAGTGGTGGTTCCACGTGGGCAAAGATGCCGGTGCCATTCTTGCCACTCAAAGAAGGAGCCTTTTCACTACTAGCTTCCCCCTTGTCGGGGGTAGCATCCGACACCTTGTTGGCGGGATCCCCCACTTTCAATGGTGCGGTGGATAGTTTAAGCCCCTCAAGGAATTTAGTAAACATGCTTTCAACTTCGATCGTCATGGAGGTTTTCAATGTCTCCAAGGCTACATTGAACTCCTCACGAGAGACCGAAGTTCCCCCATCGCCCGTAGACGAGATAGGATTCACACCGGAGTGTTCCTCCGCACCGTCTACGGTATCAACCATACTCTTTGGACGGTAAAGTCCTTAATAAAGAGACGAGGCTCTGATACCAATTGAAAGGATCGATATGGTTGACTAGAGGGGGGGGGGTGAATAGGCAACTACCAATTTTTAGCTTTTCTTTACCAAATTAATCTTTGCATCAAAGTAGGTTGTCTAGATGTGCAACTAGGTGAGCAACCTATATGATGCAACAACACCAAGCACACAAGCAAGCAAGGGAATAAACACTAAAGAGCTTGCACAAGTAAAGGTAAGAGATAACCAAGAGTGGATCCGGTGAAGACGAGGATGTGTTACCGAAGTTCCTTCCTTTTGAGGGGAAGTACGTCTCCATTGGAGCGGTGTGGAGGCACAATGCTCCCCAAGAAGCCACTAGGGCCACCGTATTCTCCTCACGCCCTCACACGATGCGAGATGCCGTGATTCCACTATTGGTGCCCTTGAAGGCGGCGACCGAACCTTTACAAACAAGGTTGGGGCAAACTCCACAACTTAATCGGAGGCTCCCAACAAGACCACGAAGCTTCACCACAATGGAATATGGCTCCAAGGTGACCTCAACCGTCTAGGGTGCTCAAACACCCAAGAGTAACAAGATCCGCTAAGGATGAATGGGGGAATCAAAAATCCCTTGGTGGAAGTGTAGATCGGAGCCTTCTCAACCACTCCCGAGCAAATCAACAAGTTTGATTGGCTAGGGAGATAGATCGGGCAAGAGGAAGCTTGGGGTATGCAATGGAGCTTGAGCAATAAATGGTGCTTGGGCAATAATGAAGGTTGGTGGAAGAGGTGAATCAAAGAGGGAGGAGAAGGAGCCCTTTTATAGTGGGGGAAACAAGTCAACCGTTACCCCCCACTCAGCCCTGCAGAGGGCGGTACTGCCGCGGAGGCAGAGCGGTACTGCCGCCCTCAAGCGGTACTACCGCTCCCCCTCAGCGGTACTACCGCGCCAGAAGAGAAGGCCTGGGGCAGGGGCCCAGGGCGATACTGCCGCCCTCAAGCGGTACTACCGCTCCCCCTCAGCGGTACTACCGCGCCAGAAGAGAAGGCCTGGGGCAGGGGCCCAGGGCGGTACTACCGCGGAGGTAGAGCGGTACTACCGCTCTCAAGAAGTACTACCGCCACTACTGCCGCAGCTAGTACCGCAAAACCCGACACGAGAAAATGCGCGCAAGAATCGAAGCGGAAGGAGCACCATGCCACCACGGTACTGCGGCTGAGCCCAGCAAGCGATACTACCGCTCCGAGGAGCGGTACTACCGCTACAGACGCAGTGACAGGACGGCAGTAGCACGGAACCGCAGAGGTACTGCCGCTGAGGCCACCCAGCGGTACTACCACTCGGGGAGCGGTACTACCGCTCCAGGGAGCGGTACTACCGCTCCTGGAGCGGTACTACCGCTTAGGGAGTCTCAGCCGCACTACCGCTGTGGACCGCGGTACTACCGCTGGGTCCTGGACAAGCAGAGGAAGGAGGGAAAGAAAGGCCCCATAGGTGCGGAAAGAAATGGAGGGTGTGATGAGAACGTGTACGTGTTGATTCCACCCAAGCCATACCAAAGCGGACCCCCTCTTGATAGTACGGTGACTACTACGAAACTTAGTCCACCAACAAAGTCACGGAATAGACTACACCGTCTTGAGTAGAGCGCCGAGGGGAAATAATCGTTCCGTGCCGAAGGATGAATATCTGAAAGCACTCAAAGCACATGATTAGTCCGCAAATGCATTGTCATCAATCACCAAAACACCGTAGGGATAAATAAGCCCTTACAACTCCTCCTGGCGCGCCCTATGATGGCCGGCCGTCCTCCCCCTCTTGAACCTTTATATACGGAGGCGGGGGCACCCCTAGAGACACAAGTTGATCCACGTGATCATATTCTTAACCGTGTGCGGTGCCCCCTTCCACCATAATCCTCGATAATATTGTAGCGGTGCTTAGGCGAAGCCCTGCGACGGTAGTACATCAAGATCGTCACCACGCCGTCGTGCTGACAGAACTCTTCCCCGACACTTTGCTGGATCGGAGTCCGGGGATCGTCATCGAGCTGAACGTGTGCTAGAACTCGGAGGTGCCGTAGTTTCGGTGCTTGATCGGTCGAGCCATGAAGACGTACGACTACATCAACCGCGTTGTTACAACGCTTCCGCTGTCGGTCTACAAGGGTACGTAGATCACACTCTCCCCTCTCGTTGCTATGCATCACCATGATCTTGCGTGTGCGTAGGATTTTTTTTGAAATTACTACGTTCCCCATCAATCTTCACACGTCCATTGTCACCACAATGGACAGCAAGCTTCAAGCACTTGATCTCTTTGTGATGCTCCACTTGAACTTGCACACGACAATCTTGATGACGATCACCACTTGATGTCATCCTCTCCATGGGTTGTGTGAATATTCCTCTTGACGCAAGCCCATGGAAACATACCTAACCCCACATAGAACTCTCACATAGACCATGGGTTTGTACACAAAGCGTAATGGAAAATACTTACCATACCATGGGATCACTTGATCCCTCTCTGTACATCTTCTATGCTTTGTGAGTAGATCAACTTGATTCATGATAATCCCCAAGTGCAGGGAATCATCATAGAAATTCCTTATGGTGGAAGTGATAAGTATGGAGTGTCGAACCCACAAGGAGCTAAAGGTAAGATCAATATTCTCTCAAGCCCTATCTTCCACTGATACGACTCTGCGTACACCGAAGTTTGCTTCCAACTAGAAATGAGAAATAAAACTACGTTGTGGGTATGAAGAGGATAACTTTGCATGGTATCGAAGAGATAAAATATAAAAGTAGGTGTTGTTATCATAAAGTTAGAATATATTACTAAATATTATAAATAGCGAGTGTGGAATAATGATGGATCGGTGTGCGGAATTGTCTTAGGCAATTGTTAACAAGACCGATAGTCGTCATTGCAATTTCATATGAGGGAGATGCATAAGCTAACATACTTTCTCTTCTTGGATCATATGCACTTATGATTGGAACTCTAGCAAGCATCTGCAACTACTAAAGATCATTAAGGTAAAACCCAACCATAGCATCAAAGCATCAAGTCCCCTTTATCCCATACGCAACAACCCCCTTACTCGGGTTTATGCTTTTGTCACTCAAGCAACCCACTATAAGCGAATCATGAACGTATTGCAACACCCTACAGCGGGAATCCCTCACGCTTGCGCGACACGGAGGGCACAATAGGACAACACCAAAATAAAACATACAACTCATACCAATCTAGATCATCAATCAACCCAAAGATAAAGGATATCTACTCAAAACATCATAGGATGGAAACACATCATTGGATCATAATATGTGGCATAAAACACCATGTTCAAGTAGGGATTACAGCAGGGTGCGGGAGAGTGGACCGCGTAAAAGAGATGAGGACGGTGATGATGGTGGTGATGTTGATGAAGACGGTCACCGCGGTGATGATTCCCCTCCCGATGGCACTCCGGTGCCACCGAGAGAGAGGAGGAGAGGTTCTCCCCCTTGTGCTTCCTCCTCCATGGCCTCCCCCTGGATAGGGAGAGGTTCTCCCTCTGGTCCTTGGCCTTCATGATGATGATGGCCCCTCCGGGATCCTCCTCCATAGCCTTCGGTGATGATGGCCCCCTCCCATAGGGTGCCAGAGAGGGCCTATATTGATTTCTCATGGCTACAGAGGTTTTCGGCGGTGGAACTCCCAATCTAGGTTAATTTCTGGAGGTTTGGGTATTTATAGGACAGGTTGGCGTCGAGAACAAGTCAGGGGGGGCCACAGGTAGTCCACGAGGCATAGGGGTGCGCCTAGGGGGTGGGCGCGCCTCCACCCTCATGGGGCCCACAGGACTCCCCTCCGGTAGATTTTTTTTCCAGTATTTTTTATATTTTCCAGAAAAATTCTCCATTGATTTTCATCGCATTCCAAGAACTTTTATTTCTGCACAAAAACAACACCACGGTAGTTCTGCTGAAAACAACGTCAGTCCGGGTTAGTTCTAATCAAATCATACCAAAATCATATAAAACTATTGTAAACATGGCATGAATACTTCATAAATTATAGATACGTTGGAGAGTATCAATTCACTCTTGACTTAGTCTTGATCAACCTTGAAACTTTCCAACTCTCTTCATGTGGATGATGTCTTGAAGGTAAACATGAATGATCACACAATCTTCTTCTTCAAGACATGCTTGCAATAAGCTCAACACTCACATGACCAATCTTTGGATAATTCCTTAATAGCACCTTGGTCAACACATTAACTCCTTGAAACCAACACATGGACTTCAAGAAATGCCTATGGACAAATCCTTCAAATATAACTCAAGGCAACCATTAGTCCATAGAGAATGTCATCAATTACCAAAACCTCACATGGGGGCACCGCATGTTCTTTCACTTCCCCTAGGCCCAAATCATGGTAAAGTGTCATGTAGTCGACGTTCACATAACACCACTAGAGGAGAGATAACATACATCTCATCAAAATATCAAACGAATACCAAATTCACATGATTACTCATAACAAGACTTCTCCCATGTCCTCAGGAACAAATGTAACTACTCACAAAGCATAATAATGTTCATAATCAGAGGAGTATTAATTATCATTAAGGATATGAAGATGTGATCTTCCACCGAATAAACCAACTAGCATCAACTACAAGGAGTAGTCAACACTACTAGCAACCCACACGTACAAATCTGAGGTTTTGAGACAAAGATCGGATACAAGAGATGAACTAGGGTTTGAGAGGAGATGGTGCTAGTGAATATGTTGATGGAGATTGACCCCCTCTCGATGAGAGGATCGTTGGTGATGATGATGGCTTCGATTTCTCCCTCCGGGAGGGAAGTTTCCCTGGCAGAACAGCTCTGCCGGAGCCCTAGATTGGTTCTGCCAAAATTTCGCCTCGAGACTGCCGCGCTTCGTCCCGAAAGCTTCCTCCTATTTTTCCAAGTCAAAACACACCTTATAGCAGAAGATGGGCATCGGGGGCCTACCAGGAGGCCCACAAGGCAGGGGGTGTGCCCAGGGGGTAGGGCACGCCCCCACCCTTATGGATGGCTGGTGACCCCCCTCTGGTGCTTTCTTCGCCCAATATTTTTTATATATTCCAAAATAATTCTCCTGAAGTTTCAGGACTTTTGGAGTTGTGCAGAATAGGTCTCTAATATTTTCTCCCTTTCCAGTCCAGAATTCCAGCTGCCGGCATTCTCCCTCTTCATGTAAACCTTATAAAATAAGAGAGAAAAGTGATACGTCCATTTCGCATCATGCTTTTATATCGATATTTATTGCATTATGGGATGTTATTACACATTATGTCACAATACTTATGCCTTTTATCTCTTATTTTACAAGGTTTACATGAAGAGGTTTACAAGGTTTACATGAAGAGGGGCTAATACTAGAGACCTATTCTGCACAACTCCAAAAGTCCTGAAACTCCACGAAAGTTAGTTTTGGAATACATTAAAAATATTGGGTGAAGAAAGCACTAGAGGGGGGCCACCGACTGTTCATGAGAGTGGAGGGCGTGCCCTACCCCCTGGGCATGCCCCCCTGCCTCATGGGCCACCTGGAAGCCCCCCGATGCCCATCTTCTGGTATAAGGTGTCTTTTGCCCTGGAAAAAATAATAAGGAAGCTTTCGGGATGAAGCGCCACCGTCTCGAGGCGGAACCTTGGCGGAACCAATCTAGGGCTCCGGCGGAGCTGTTCTGCCAGGGAAACATCCCTCTGGGAGGCGGAAATCGTCACCATCGTCATCACCATCGATCCTCTCATCGGGAGGGGGTCTCTCCATCAACATCTTCACCAGCACCATCTCCTCTCAAACCCTAGTTCATCTCTTGTATCCGATCTTTGTCTCAAAACCTCAGATTGGTACCTGTGGGTTGCTAGTAGTGTTGATTGCTCCTTGTAGTTGATGCTAATTGGTTTATTCGGTGGAAGATTATATGTTCAGATCCTTTATGCACATTAATACCCCTCTGATTATGAACATGAATACGACTTGTGAGTAGTTACATTTGTTCCTAAGGACATGGGAGAAGTCTTGTTATAAGTAGTCATGTGAATTTGGTATTCGTTCGATATTTTGATGAGATGTATGTTGTCTTTCCTCTAGTGGTGTTATGTGAACGTCGACTACATGACACTTCACCATTGTTTGGTCCTAGGGGAAGCCATTGGGAAGTAATAAGTAGATGATGGGTTGCTAGAGTGACAGAAGCTTAAACCCTAGTTTATGCATTGCTTCGTAAGGGGCTGATTTGGATCCATATGTTTCATGCTATGGTTAGATTTACCTTAATTCTTCTTTCGTAGTTGCGGATGCTTTTGAGGGGGGTTAATCTTAAGTGGGATGCTTGTCCAAGGAAGGGTAGTACCCAAGCACCAGTCCACCCACATATCAAATTATCAAAGTAACAAACATGAATCATATGAGCCTGATGAAAACTAGCTTGACGATAATTCCCATGTGTCCTCGGGAGCGCTTTCCTTTATATAAGAGTTTGTCCAGGCTTGTCCTATGCTACAAAAAGGATTGGGCCACCTTGCTGCACCTTGTTTACTTCTGTTACTTGTTACCCATTAAGAATTACCTTATCACAAAGCTATATGTTACCGATAATTTCAGTGCTTGCAGAGAATACCTTACTGAAAACTGCTTGTCATTTCCTTCTGCTCCTCGTTGGGTTCGACACTCTTACTTATCGAAAGGACTACGATAGATCCCCTATACTTGTGGGTCACCAAGACTCTTTTCTGGCGCTGCTGCCGGGGAGTGAAGCGCCTTTGGTAGGTGGAATTTGGTAAGGAAAAATTTATATAGTGTGCTGAAATTTACTGTCACTTGTTACTATGGAAAATAACCCTTTGAGGGGCTTGTTCGGGGTATCTTCACCCCGACCAGTAGAGCAAGGAGTTTCTCCTCAACCTACTGAACCTACTGAAAATGTTTACTTTGAAATTCCGCGGGGTATAGAGAAACTGCTAGCTAATCCTTTTACAAGAGATGGAACATTACATCCCGATATGCACCTAATCTATGTGGATGAAGTTTGTGGATTATTTGAGCTTGCAGGTATGCATGAGGATGTTATCAAGAAGAAGGTCTTCCCTTTGTCTTTGAAGGGAAAGGCATTGACATGGTTTAGGCTATGTGATGATATTGGATCATGGAACTACAACCGATTCAAATTGGGATTTCATCAGAAGTTTTATCCTATACATCTGGTTCATCGCGATCGTAATTATATATATATATATATATATAAAATTTGGCCTCGCGAAGGAGAAAGTATCGCTAAAGATTGGGGGAGGCTTAAGTCAATGTTATATTCATGCCCCAATCATGATCTCTCAAGAGAAATTATTATTCAAAAAAGTTATGCTCGGCTTTCTCTCAATAATCGCTCTATGCTCGATACTTCTTGTACTGGTTCTTTTATGATGAAGACTATTGAATTTAGATGGGATTTATTGGAAAGGATTAAACGCAACTCTGAAGATTGGGAACTCGACGAAGGTTAGGAGTCAGGTATAACACCTAAGTTTGATTGTGTTAAATCTTTTATGGATACCGATGCTTTTCGTGAATTTAGCACTAAATATGGACTTGACTCTGAGATAGTAGCTTCTTTCTATGAATCATTTGCTACTCATGTTGATCTCCCTAAGGAGAAGTGGTTTAAATATCATCCTCCCATTGAAGTAAAAGTATTTGAACCTATTAAAGTTGAAGAAAATACTATCACTTATAATGTTGATCCTATTGTTCCTACCGCTTATATTGAGAAAGCACCTTTCCCTGTTAGAATAAAGGATCATGCTAAAGCTTCAACTGTGGTTCGTATGAGTAATGCTAGAACACCTACACCCTCTGAGCAAATTAAAGTTGAACCTAGTATTGCTATGGTTAAGGATTTCTTGGTCGATAATATTGATGGGCATGTTATTTACTTCTGTGATGAAGCTGCTAGAATTGCTAGACCCGATACTAAAAATAAACATAGACCTGTTGTTGGCATGCCTGTTGTATATGTTAAAATAGGAGATCACTATTATCATGGCTTATGTGATATGGGTGCTAGTGTCAGTGCAATACCTTATCCTTTATATAAAGAAATTATGCATGATATTGCACCTGCTGAGATAGAAGATATTGATGGTACTATTAAGCTTGCCAATAGAGATACTATTTCACCAGTTCGGATTGTTAGAGATGTTGATGTCTTGTGTGGGAAAATTAAATATCCTACTGATTTTCTTGTTCTTGCTCCCCCACAAGATGACTTTTGTCCCATTATATTTGGTAGACCCTTCTGGAATACTATTAATGCTAAGATAGACTACAAAAAGGATATTGTTATTGTTGGTTTCGGGGATATGTCTCATGATTTTAATTTTGCTAAATTTCGTAGACAACCCCATGATAAAGAATTGCCTAGTAAAGATGAAATTATTGGTCTTACTTCTATTGTCGTGCCTCCTAATGATCCTTTAGAACAATATTTGCTAGACCATGAAAATGATATGTTTATGAATGAAAGAAGGGAAATAGATGAAGTATTCTTTAAGCAGGGACCTATTTTGAAACACAACTTGCCTGTTGAAATTCTAGGGGATCCTCCTCCACCCAAGGGTGATCCCGTGTCTGAGCTTAAACCATTACCTGATACTCTTAAATATGTTTATCTTGATGAAAAGAAGATATATCCTGTTATTATTAGTGCTAACCTTTCAGAGCAGGAAGAAAAGAAATTATTGAAAACTCTGAAGAAGCACCATGCTACTATTGGATATACTCTTCATGATATTAAGGGCATTAGTACCACTCTATGCGAGCACAATTTTTTTGGAGAAAGATGCTAAATCGGTTGTTGATCACCAATGACGGTTAAATCCTAAGATCAAAGAAGTGGTAAGAAATGAAATACTAAAGCTTCTAGAGGCAGGTATAATTTATCATGTTGCTGATAGTCAGTGGGTAAGTCATGCCCATTGTGTCCCTAAGAAGGGAGGTATTACTGTTGTTCCTAATGATAAAGACGAATTGATCCCACAAAGAATTGTTACAGGTTATAGAATGGTAATTGATTTCCGCAAATTAAATAAAGCTACTAGAAAGGATCATTACCCTTTACCTTTTATTGATCAAATGCTAGAAAGATTATCCAAACATACACATTATTACTTTCTAGACGGTTATTCTAGTTTCTCTCAAATACCTGTGTCGAAAGAGGATGAGGAAAAGACCACTTTTACTTGCCCTTTCGGTACCTTTGCTTATAGACGTATGCCTTTTGGTTTATGTAATGCACCTGCTACCTTTCAAAGATGTATGACTACTATATTCTCTGACTTTTGTGAAAAGAATGTTGAGGTTTTCATGGATGATTTCTCCGTGTATGGAACTTCTTTTGATGATTCCTTAAGCAACCTTGATCGAGTTTTGCAGAGATGTGAAGAAACTAATCTTGTCTTGAATTGGGAGAAGTGCCACTTTATGGTTAATGAAGGTATTGTCTTGGGGCATAAAATTTCTGAAAGAAGTATTGAAGTTGATAAAGCTAAAGTTGATGCTACTGAAAAGATGTCGTGTCCTAAGGACATTAAAGGTATAAGAAGTTTCCTTGGTCATGCCGGTTTTTATAGGAGGTTCATTAAAGACTTCTCAAAAAATTACAGGCCTCTGACTAATATCTTACAAAAAGGTGTTCCTTTTGTCTTTGATGATGATTGTGTAGAAGCATTTGAAATACTTAAGAAAGTCTTGATTTCTGCACCTATTGTTCAGCCACCTGATTGGAATTTACCCTTTGAAATTATGTGTGATGCTAGTGATTATGTTGTAGGTGTTGTTCTAGGATAAAGAGTTGATAAGAAATTAAATGTTATCTAATATGCTAGTAAAACTCTAGACAATGCCTAGAGAAATTATGCTACTACTGAAAAAGAATTTTTAGCAGTTGTATTTGCTTGTGATAAGTTCAGACCTTATATTGTTGATTCTAAAGTAACTATTCACACTGATCATGCTGCTATTAAATAACTTATGGAAAAGAAAGATGCTAAACCTAGACTTATTAGATGGGTTCTCGTGCTACAAGAATTTGATTTGCATATTATTGATAGGAAGGGAGCTGAGAACCCCGTTGCAGACAACTTGTCTAGATTAGAAAATGTTCTTGATGACCCACTCCTATTGATGATAGTTTTCCTGATGAACAATTAGCTTTCATAAATGCTTCTCGTACTGCTCCATGGTATGCTAATTATGCTAATTACATTGTTGCTAAATTTATACCACCTAGTTTCACATACTAGCAAAAGAAAAGGTTTTTCTATGATTTAAGACATTACTTCTGGGATGACCCACACCTTTATAAAGAAGGAGTAGATGGTGTTATTAGACATTGTGTACCTGAGCATGAACAGGAACAGATCCTATGAGTGTCACTCCGAGGCTTATGGAGGACACCACTCTGGAGATAGAACTGCACACAAGGTATTGCAAGCCGGTTTATATTGGCCTACTCTTTTCAAAGATGCCCGTAAGTTTGTCTTTTCTTGTGATGAATGTCAAAGAACTGGTAATATTAGTAGACGTCAAGAAATGCCTATGAACTATTCACTTGTTATTGCACCATTTGATGTTTGGGGCTTTGATTATATGGGACCGTTTCCTTCCTCTAATGGGTATACACATATTTTAGTTGCTGTTGATTACATTACTAAGTGGGTAGAAGCTATTCCAACTAGTAGTGCTGTTCATAACACCTCTATTAAGATGCTTAAACAAGTTATTTTTCCGAGGTTTGGAGTCCCTAGATACTCAATGACTAATGGTGGTTCACATTTTATTCATGGTGCTTTTCGTAAAATGCTAGGTAAGTATGATGTTAATCATAGAATTGCATCTCCATACCACCCACAGTCTAGTGGTCAAGTAGAAATGAGTAATAGAGAGATTAAATGAATTTTGCAAAGGGACATTTACATCTATGCCCCTAACTTGATCCCACTACTCAGATTTGCCCCTTTCGAAGGGTGCTCAAATTTGCCCCTCCGCCGTTAGTTGCCTTTATAGAAATGCCCTTCTGCGCCGTTACCGTCCGGTCAAAGGGCGTCAAAGGGCTTTGACCGTCTCGAAAAAATAGCAAAAAAAATCAAAAAAATCTAAAATTTTGTGGGATCGAGGATACTCAAGTGCGCAATGTGCGTGCAAATTTTCATGCTGTTTGGATACTCTAGGAGCTCATGGCAAAGGAAAAACAGTAAATATGTATGCCCGTGAATAGTAAATTAAAAAAAAAGCAAAAAAATTCAAAAAAATATGAATTTTTTTGGCATCCAAGCTGATCGGTTGCGCAAGGTGTGTGCAAAATTTTGTTGTGTTTGGACATTGTAGGAGCTCGTGAAAAAAAAACAAAATATGGTTTAGAAAAAACTTTGAAAAAATACACTATTTTGCGTTTTTTTGCTAGAGCTCCTCGCATGCCATTTGATAACAAAATTTTGCACACACCTTGCGCAACCGATCAGCTTGGATGCCAAAAAATTTCATATTTTTTTGAATTTGTTTGCTATTTTATTTGAATTTACTATTCATAGGCATATAGATTTATTGTTTTCTTTTGCCCTGAGCTCCTGGTATGTCTAAACATCGCGAAAATTGGCACGCACCTTGCGCACCTAACTATCTTTGATCTCACAAAATTTTAGATTTTTTTGAATTTTTTTGCTATTTTTTTGAGACGGTCAAAGCCCTTTGACCGGACGGTAACGGCGCAGAGGGGCATTTCTATAAGGACACCTAACGGCAGAGGGGCAAATTGGAGCACCCTTCGAAATTAAGGGCGAATCTGAGTAGTGGGATCAAGTTAGGGGCACAAATGTAAATGGCCCTTTTGCAAAAGAATGTTAATAGATCTAGAAAGAATTGGTCCAAGAAACTTGATGATGCATTATGGGCCTATAGAACTGCATATAAAAATCCTATGGGTATGTCTCCGTATAAAATGGTTTATGGAAAAGCATGTCACTTACCTCTCGAACTAGAATATAAGGCATATTGGGCCATTAAAGAGCTCAATTATGATTTCAAACTTGCCGGCGAGAAGAGACTATTTGACATTTGCTCACTTGATGAGTGGAGAACCCAGGCCTATGAGAATGCCAAATTGTTTAAAGAAAAAGTTAAAAGATGGCATGACAAAAGGATACAAAAGCGTGAGTTTAATGTAGGTGATTATGTTTTGTTATACAACTCTCATTTAAGATTTTTTGCAGGGAAACTCCTCTCCAAATGGGAAGTTCCTTACGTTATCGAGGAGGTCTATCGTTCTGGTGCCATAAAAATCAACAACTTCGAAGGCACAAATCTGAAGGTGGTGAACGATCAAAGAATCAAACATTATATCTTAGGGAATCCCATAAATGTTGTAACCAATTTTATTGACACCGTAACCCCAGAGGAGTGCATAAGGGACACTTTCCAGAATGTTTCAGACTCTGAAAAGGAATAGGCATGTGGTACGGTAAGTAAACCGACTCCAAAACAGTTCTAACAACATTTTTCTCCGTTTTGGAATCTTAATAAAATAGGAAAATAAGAAGTAGTCCGGAAAGGACACGGGGCATCCACGAGGGTGGAGGGCGCGCCCCTGCCTCATGGGCACCTCGTGTGCCCTCCAGACTCCGTTTTCTTGCACGATATTTCTTTTGGTCGGTAAAAATTCATTATATAATCTCCCAAAGGTTTTGACCACCGTACCATGACAAAATCCTCTGTTTTTATTTGAGTTGTTTCTGCTGCAGATTAGAGCAATATGTCGTCCCAGGATTCGGAGGGTGAAAGCTATGTGGCTAATTACCTTGCGGACCCTAAGGTCTACAGGGACTTGGAGCATTGTGGTTGGACCACGGAGGAAGAAGAAGACTACGATCCTAGGGGAAAGGAGGAGGCGAGCTCAGATGAAGATGAAGTCCCATTACCTCAACCTGGGGACATGCATGTGGAGTTCAAAAAGTCAAGCCTCCCTGATAGAGCAAAGAAACCTAAGATCGAGTTTATCCCTTTTCGCCTCTTACAGGAGAACAAACAGGAACTATGCAAAAAGATATTAAGCCTTGAGTAGGAGATCGATGACCTAAGGGAGAAAAATTCTATCCTGAAGTGCAAATTAAGGAAGAAGCCTACGTCATCAACAACTCCATCATCACCACCTCCGAAGAAAGAGACATAAACACATGTGTATGGGCACTCCCCTTGGCAACTGCCAAGCTTGGGGGAGGTGCCCCTTTATCGTATCACCATCACACTTCTATCTTTACCATTTTTCTTAGTTCGATCCTTTTGGTTATATCTTGATCTAGTAGAATAAAGTTTAGTATGATCTAGCTTTGATTTTTTTGATCCTTATCTATGTAATCGAGTCCATGAGCTATATATAATAAATATTAGTCTTGAGTCGAGGGCTTGGTTATCTTGCTATGATCTTGAGCTTACCTTTCCCCCTCATGCTAGCCAAATTCTTTGCACCAAGTAGAGATACTACTTGTGCTTCCAAATATCCTTAAACCTAGTTTTGCCATGAGAGTCCACCATATCTACTTATGGATTGAATAAGATCCTTCAAGTAAGTTGTCATTGTTGCATGCAATAAAAATTGCTCTCTAAATATGTATGATCTATTAGTGTGGAGAAAATATGCTTTATACGAGCTTGTGATATGGAAGAAATAAAAGCGATGGGCTGCATAATAAAGGTCCCTATCACAAGTGGCAATATAAAGTGACGTTCTTTTGCATTAAGATTTTGTGCATCCAACCATAAAAGCACATGGCAACCTCTGCTTTCCTCTGCGAAGGGCCTATCTTTTATTTTTGTCTTATACCTTATACAAGAGTCAAGGTGATCTTCACCTTTCCTTTTTACACCTTATCCTTTGGCAAGCACTATGTATTGGAAAGATCCTATATATATATATCCAATTGGATGTGGGTTTTCATAAAGCATTATTGTTGACGTTACCCTTGAGGTAAAAGGTTGGGAGGCAAAACTATAAGCCCCTATCTTTCTCTGTGACCGATTAAAACTTCATACCCATAAGTATTGCGTGAGTGTTAGCAATTGTGAAAGACTAAATGATAGTTGAGTATGTGGACTTGCTGAAAAGCTCTTATATTGACTCTTTCCGATGTTATGATAAATTGCAATTGCTTCAATGACTGAGATTATAGTTTGCTAGTTTTTCAATGAAGTTTCTGATTCATACTATGCATTGTGAATAGATTGTTACTTCAGCATAAGAAATCATATGACAATATATATGTTGCTATTCTAAGAATGATCATGATGCCCTCATGTCCGTATTTTATTTTATCGACACCTCTATCTCTAAACATATGGACATATTTTTCGATATCGGCTTTCGCTTGAGGACAAGCGAGGTCTAAGCTTGGGGAGGTTGATACGTCCATTTTGCATCATGCTTTTATACCGATATTTATTACATTATGGGATGTTATTACACATTATGTCACAATACTTATGCCTTTTCTCTCTTATTTTACAAGGTTTACATGAAGAGGGAGAATGCTGGTAGTTGGAATCCTGGGCTGGAAAAGGAGCAAATATTAGAGACCTATTCTGCACAACTCCAAAAGTCCTGAAACTCCACAAAATTCAGTTTTGGAATATATTAATAATATTTTGCGAACAAAGCACCATAGGGGGCCACCCACTATCCACGGGGGTGGAGGGCGTGCCCTACCCCCTAGGCGCACCCCCTGCCTCTTGGGCCACCTGGAAGCCCCCCGATGCCCATCTTCTAGTATAAGGTATCTTTTGCCCTGGAAAAAATCATAAGGAAGCTTTCAGGATGGAGCGCCGCCGTCTCAAGGCAGAACCTTGGTGGAACCAATATAGGGCTCCGGGGGAGCTATTCTGCCAGGGAAACATCCCTCCGGGAGGGGGCAATCGCCATCACCATCGATCCTCTCATTGGGAGGGGGTCAATATCCATCAACGTCTTCACCAGCACCATCTCTTCTCAAACCCTAGTTCATCTCTTGTATCCGGTCTTTGTCTCAAAACCTCAGATTGGTACCTGTGGGTTGCTAGTAGTGTTGATTACTCCTTGTTGTTGATGCTAATTGGTTTATTAGGTGGAAGATTATATGTTCAGATCCATTATGCACATTAGTACCCCTCTGATTATGAACATGAATATGATTTGTGAGTAGTTACGTTTGTTCCTGAGGACATGGGAGAAGTCTTCACTACAAAAAAGACACTTCCATGATGATACATGTTTGTCACAGTAGGTCACATTTTCTGTCATGCATGTACATCCATGACAATTTTATGACAGAATCAAGATAGTCATACCTGTGCTGTCGTAGAAGTGTTCCATGACATTACGAAAATTATCATCATGAAAGTGTCCACTTCCATGACGATAAATCGCGCGTCACAAAGGTGCTTTCGTCAAGGGTGACCGACACGTGGCATCCACTGTAATGGGTCGCCGTTAAGCTATCGGGTCCGGTTTTGGACCCGATAACTCGCTAACAGCCGGGACCAATGAGGATTTTTCATGTGTAAAATTCTCATTGGCCGGAGGAAACACGTGTTAGCTCACCGTTGGGACAGATGTCATCCATTCATTGGACAGGAGGCCTATGATACGTCGACACGTGGCACGGCCCAATAGAAGCCCATTCCGGTGAAAAGGCCGGGCCTGTCAAAATAAGAGGGCCAGCCCATTAGCGGACTACTTGAGTCAGGCCCATTTACAAGCACGGCCCATACAAGTTACACAGAATCTGCCCAACAAAGGCCCATTCTACATTTGACAATTTCCAGCCCATCATCAGCTTCCCGTTAAAGGCCTGCTACATCTATGGGCCCAATTGCGACCCGAGCTTCTTTTGGCCTATTAGCGGCCCATCGTTAGTTCCAGCCCGTTAATGACCCAGGACGTCTTTTCGCCCTTTCTCGGCCCTTTTTGCAGTTGGGCCAATTCTAGCCCACCGTGACATTAGGCATGTAATCGGCCCATTCGGTAAATGGGCCAACTCCTAGTCCATTTTGTCTCTTGGTCTATTAACGGTCCGCACAATAGTTGGGCCTTTGACTTTAGGTCCATTAGGGGCCCACGTTCCGCAGGGCATCATTCCAGCCCAGCGCGACTTTCGCCTGTTAAAAGCCTAGTTTGCAAATTGGGCCTCCTCTGCCCCATAACACTTTCGGCCTCTTACTGGCCCGTAAAGTAAAAGGGCCGAGACAAAATTGACATCTATTTTGGCCTGCTAGAGGCCCATGGGACATTTCCATTTATATGGCCCTATTGAGATTTTGGCCTGTTAACGGCCTGCTAAGAGCCGTTGTTACGGTGGGCCACATCATTTGGGATCCACTTAATATTATTTTGACTAGCCCAATTAAGGCCCGCTTTGATTACACATGTTTGTTCGTTTGTATGGCATCCAGGAAATGTTTGGGCGCGTGGGCCCCGTTTCAACGATATAGCAAATTCAATAATTATCCTACTCTATACTATCGCCTCTAAAAACATACACTATACAATAAAAAGACTAAGGCATAAAAACGTACAATAATCCTACACTATACAATAAAGAAATTACAGCCGAATATACCCATTGGGCATTATAGTTCGGCACCAGTGATAATAAAGCGTACACAAACAACAAATTACATATACTGGACAAATAAATCTCATACATCATGGACACGCATCAACATAACTTACCATTTGAACTATAATCTCTTCAGAAAATAGGATTGGCCGGATTCAGATAGCACAAATTTCAGTCTGCAAAATCTCCAATTCCTTCATGGTTACCTCAGTGTCTTATTTCATTTTTTGACTCCTGCATCTAATACCTCCATGTCCAGTCTCAACTTGTTGATTGTACGTTGAGAATCATGTACACGTTGTCTTGCCACCTCTAGTTGATGCTCGAGAACATCAGCATGTTCCAATTCCAATCCATAATCATTCGGTAACGGCCATGCCGCACTGCTCGCAGATCTTTGTGTTGATGTCACTTCATCCTGAAATGTTTCTGTAAGTACGCATGACTAGGGCAAAAATATAGTTACAACAGTGAAGCGAGCAAGACAGACTATTTTGTACATGGCAAAACAGGACTAACAATAATGTTACACGTCATGAAGAATAAGCAGGTGATATTTTAAAAATTATAAAAATGGTAGTCTGTGCAACCTGCATACAGAAATCTCTCTTAGCTCACCAGAGGAGCATGATGTTGGGGCCAAATCCAAAACACAGACATGTTACAAATTTAGACAGCATGTTGCATATAAGTAAGCAAGCAGTTGGCCATTCTGTAGCTCAATTAAAGTCTTAGGAGCATAATGAACAGTAGAGGGATTCGTACAAACCTACTATAGCAAGCAAAGCTATGCAATCATTAGCCTAGTATAAACTAGATTGTGAGGCTCATGCAGTAATAGTTGGTTAATAGACTTCAAAGCTTCAGGCACACTTTGATAGAGTAATTAAATGGTAAGGCCTTTAATTATGTCAACTAATAGTTATACAAGTACCCAACATCAGGCATCATTGTTTGGGTGTCTCATTAACTGAGGACAAATAAAGCAATTGAAAAGAGCAAAATAACTATGCCTGAAACAAACAAGGAATTGAACTATTGAGTTGGATACAGTGACTTACCTTAACTTGTTGAATAGGCTCAGCGCTGCTCCTACTTCTCTAGGGGACGGATGAGGCGACTATTCTCTGCCCCGTGGTCGTGGGGCGTGGGCGCCTTGAAGACCATGACCCAAGCCCACTCAGTAAATGAGTCGCGCCTTTGTGTTTTCCTCTATTTATGGGGAAGGCGCGAGCCCCTCTTTACCACAATGTGACGCATGCGTGCCGGAACCGCCCCACGCATGTCCCCCCCCCATGTCGCACGTTCAACGCGGGTCATGGGGAAGCATAGCGGACAGAAATGTTACTGTAGTAAAAATCCGCCATGCCTGCCTGCGCTCTGTTCTGGGCCTAGCCCAACAATGCATCACACTTATGTGTGGCCCAGGCCCGGGGGCTCCTGTCGGTGTACAAAAGTAGGGGTCTCCCCACTACAAAAAAATACTCTTCCGTGATGATACGTGTTTGTCACAGTAGGTCACGTTTTCTGTCATGCATGTACATCCATGACAAATTTATGAAAGAATCAAGATAGTCGTACCTGTGCTGTCGTAGAAGTGTTCCATGACATTACCAAAATTATCATCACGGAAGTATCCACTTCCATGACGATAAATCGCGCGTCACAGAAGTTCTTTCGTCAAGGGTGATCGACACGTGGCATCCACCGTAACGGAACGCCTTTAAGCTATTGGGTCCGGTTTTGGATCCGATAACCCGTTAACAGCCCCGACCAATGGGGATTTTCCACATGTAAAATCATCATTGGCTGGAGGAAACACGTGTCGGCTCACCGCTGGGACAGATGTCATCCACTCATTGGACCCAAAGTGCCTATGATACATCGACATGTGGCACGGCCCAACAGAGGCCCATTCTTGTGAAAAGGCCGGCCCATTTTACTTGGTCAAAAGGTGGCGGGCCGGCCCACGGCAAGCCTGTTGACGACATGTTCGCATATAGCCCATTTACAGCCCGCTAACCCAAGGCCTATTTACGGCCTATCCGAATTAGGCCCAGTAGCGTCATCTGGGCCGTCCAATATAATTCCAGCCCGTTTTAACTTCCGGCCCATGTATGGACCATGACATATTTTGGCCCATATGAGGCCCTTAGTAACCCTTGGCCTATTAACGGCCCATGGTAAAACCGGCCCGTAATGAACAGTGTATCACTTTATACCCATTAACGGCCCATTATTCCGTTGGACCGTTTCCAACCCATGTTATCTTTCGGCCTTCTCAGGGCCCATTTATTCTTGGGCTCATTTCCAGCATTCTGTTACTTACGGCCCTTACTGTCATTTTCTGCTTGTGGGCCAAATTCAGCCCGTGCTTACAGTCGGCCCGTTTGTGGGCTGTTAATACGTTGGGCCGTTTTCATAGCGTCATCAAATACAGCTGATTAACGACGGCCCATTATGGTCGGCCCATGAACGGGCGATTCCAACTCTAGCCCGTTTACGGCCATAAAGCGGTATGTTGTTGGCCCATGTTTGGGCAATCGATCATACGGCCCGTATAAGGCCCATTGATGATACGACCCGTAGAAGGCCCATTGATGATACGGCCCGTAGAAGGCCCATTGTTTCTACGCTCCGTAGAAGGCCCATTGTTTCTACGGCCCGTAGAAGGCCCAGTGTCACTACAGTAAATATGTAGCCCATGGTTATTGTGTCCTAGTTTTAAAAAATAGGTTATTGCGGCCACTAGCAAACCACGGAAAAAGAACAACACTGACTACAAGCAAACAAATAAACAAAACAACAATGAAATAAATAAGCAAGCAACTTACGCTAGGCTATCACGGCTACTACACATATTACATCCACTGGGCATCAAAGTTCGCCAGCAGTGCAAATATAGGGAACAAAGCAGCATATCACATACACTGGTTGTCAAAGTTGGCGACTAGTGCAAATAAACGCCACAGCAAAACAAGTCCAAAACTGAAACCACTTCAGAAGATCTCAAGAAACAATATCATGGGTACCCATAATGCTGGCAAGATGCTTAGCAAGCTTATTAACTTTCTCTTGTTTGGTGCTTAAATCCTCCCGCTTGATGTTGCACCAGAAAGTATGCATCTGAATTCTGTAGGGACTTCCTCAGTCCTTCAGCTTCCTGTCAGAAAACATCTGATCGATGTATTTCAACTTGAAGCTGAGACTCAAGAAGACGAACTGATTCAGGCAGCGAGTTCGAAGAGCTTGTGCCAGCAATAGTGGCCAGTAACTCGAACACTACATCAAGACAGGACTTATGGGTTCTCTCACTGTCGTCAAGGTAGTTTTTATCAGCTTTCTTGGAGACCAACAGGGATGACTCACTATCTTGAACCTTATCTGCATTACTTCCTTCACCATTGCATAACAGGGTATTGTTCTCCAATATTTTGTCCGCATTCTAAAAGAGAAACAAGCAGACACGTCACATGTTTACCATGTTGTATAAGAAACTCATTTTGGTAAATCAGTTCAGTAGTAAAGTGCACAGGATAACAGCATGAAACAAACATATATCTATGTACCATGGTCTATATCATTCTAGCTTTGTTGCCAAATCAAGATAGAGACACAGTTCAAATAATATTTGTTCAAGACAAAGCAGAATAGACAGAATATAAGTGCGAGAAACTATAGAGACACTTGTAATGTGCATGACATGAGAACAGAACTATTTATTCAATTGAAACTGAAATCAATATAGAGCAAGTTACAACAGCAAACCAGTTAAAGAAACAAGTTTAAAACATACCTGTTGCACCATTGGAGTTTCAACTCCATCCTTCAAATTTGAAAATAGTTGGTTTGAGTAAATACAGTGATGCAAGAGCAAAGGAGTAAGAACCATAGCTACAGAACCTGACCTGAGAACAATTCTTCTTCTCCTTTAAGCGTTGAGTTGGGATTCAGAGTGGTGGTCCTCGTGCTTTGGGTACTGCAGTTCCCTTACTAACTGCTCGTGTTTGGGTGCTCTATGGTGGAGACGGTGCTGTGTCAACTAGAACTGGGTTACTATCTGCTGGGGTTGGGGTGAGAAGGGGTGTAGCTGGTTCTCTGTCCAACTGGGTAGGGGTAGAATCTGCGAGAGTCTGGGTTATGTGTGGTGGGGATGGTTCTTGGGAAAGTACAACCGTGGTTCTATCTACATCAACTGGTAGCACTATCTTTTCTGAAGACCGTGTTGTTACTCCCTCAGATACTTCCATCACCCTCTCCAATTCAAATGGCTGCTAAACAAGAAAAGTAATTGAATGTATAGACATTGTATGATAGACAGGTGCAATGGATAGTGGGGAATAAAAGAGGGCATGAAATAATTCACATTTATGTTTTCTAACCAAACAGGATAGCATGACACAATTTCACATTATGATGGCTAACTAAAAAAGATGGAAAGACATAGTTCAAAATATGATGACTATGTAAACAGGATGACATGATATAACTATATAATGTGTTTATTAAATAGGTTGGAATGCCATAATTCACATACATGCCGCCTATGGAAACATGATAGCATGATATAATTCTCGGATAGAATGATATAATTCAAAATATGATGACTGTAAACACTAAACAGGATGAGATGATATAACTATATGATGTCTTTATTAAATGGGTTGCCATGCCATAATTCAAATAGATGTTGTGTATGTAAACATGATGGCATGATATAATTCAAATATATGATTTATATAGTAAGAAAGTAAGCAGATGGCAATCCATATATGATGTAAAAACTAAGCAATGCAAGACAACATGCATGACATGGGTAATATAACCCTACCAAGTTTGAGCATAGACCTCAGGGGGGAAATAGGACTGGTCATCAGTCTCTGAATCCTCCTCTGAGGAGCACTCTATATCCAGCAAGATGTCTGCTTCACCAGGTAGCATTGTCTGCCCTGAATACCTTGTTTTCACTCTAGATACTTCCATCACCGCTTCAATGGCTGATGCACAGGAAGAGTAGTTGAATATACAAACATTGTCGACAAATGGAACTGATACGTCTCCAACGTATCTATAATTATTGATTGCTCCATGCTATATTATCTACTATTTTGGACATCATTGGGCCTTATTATCCACTTTTATATTATTTTTGGGACTAACCTATTAACCGGAGGCCCGGCCCAGAATTGCTGTTTTTTGGCCTATTTTAGGGTTTTGAAGAAAAGGAATATCAAACGGAGTCCAAAAGGAATGAAACCTTCGGGAACGTGATTTTCTCATCGAACAAGACCCATGAGACTTGGACTCTATGTCAAGCAACCAACAGGGAGGCCACGAGGTAGGGGGCGCTCCTACCCCTCAGGCGTGCCCTCCACCCTCGTGGGCCCCCTGTTGCTCCACCGACGTACTTCTTCCTCCTATATATACCTACGTACCCCCAAACGATCAAATATGGAGCAAAACCCTAATTCCACTGCCGTAACTTTCTGTATCCACGAGATCCCATCTTGGGGCCTGTTACGGAGCTCCGCCGGAGGGGGCATCGATCACAGAGGGCTTCTACATCAACACCATAGCCTCTCCGATGAAGTGTGAGTAGTTTACCTCATACCTATGGGTCCATAGTTATTAGCTAGATGGCTTCTTCTATCTTTTTGGATCTCAACACAAAGTTCTCCCCCTCTCTTGTGGAGATCTATTCGATGCAATCTTCCTTTTGCGGTGTGTTTGTTGAGACCGATGAATTGTGGGTTTATGATCAAGTTTATCTTTGAACAATATTTGAATCTCCTCTGAATTATTTTATGTATGATTGGTTATCTTTGCAAGTCTCTTCGATTTATCAGTTTGGTTTGCCCTAGTAGATTGATCTTTCTTGCAATGGGAGAAGTGCTTAGCTTTGGGTTCAATCTTGCGGTGTCCTTTCCCAGTGACAGTAGGGGCAGCAAGGCACGTATTGTATTGTTGCCATCGAGGATAACAAGATGGGGTTTTCATCATATTGCATGAGTTTATCCCTCTACATCATGCCATCTTGCTTAAGACGTTACTCTGTTCTTATGAACTTAATACTCTAGATGCATGCTGTATAGCAGTCGATGTGTGGAGTAATAGTAGTAGATGCACGCAGGAGTCTGTCTACTTGTCTTGGACGTGATGCCTATATACGTGATCATACCTAGATATTCTCATAACTATGCTCAATTCTGTCAATTGCTCAACAGTAATTCGTTCAGCTACCGTAAAATACTTATGCTCTCGAGAGGAGCCACTAGTGAAACTTATGGCCCCCGGGTCTATCTTCATATTAATCTTCCAATACTTTGTTATTTTCGTTGCCTTTTATTTTACTTTGCATCTTTATCATAAAAATACCAAAAATATTATCTTATCATATCTATCAGATCTTACTCTCATAAGTGACCGTGTAGGGATTGACAACCCCTTATCGTGTTGGTTGCGAGGATTTATTTGTTTTGTGTAGGTGCGAGGGACTCACACGTAGCCTCCTACTGGATTGATACCTTGGTTCTCAAAAACTGAGGGAAATACTTACGCTACTCTGCTGCATCACCCTTTCCTCTTCAAGGGAAAACCAATGCAAGTGCTCAAGAGGTAGCAGGAACACGTAATACAAAAAAATGGCAGCATGATATAATTCACATACATGATGATTGGCTCAACATCATGGCATTGCATAATTCACATATATAATGCGTTTGCAACAAGATAGCATTGCATAATTCACATATATAATGTCTTGCAACAAGATGGCAATGCATAATTCACATATATGGTAATTAGACACTAAACAGGTGGCATTCACACAAAGCATGTCTAAACTCATCAAATGACATCGCAATGCAAGACACCATACGCACGATATGAGCAACATAACCCTACCAAGTTAATTAGAGCATACACCTCGGGGGAATAGGACTGGTCATCTGTCTCTGAATCCTCCTCTGAGGAGCTATTCGTATCTAGCCAGATATGTGCTTCGTCAGATAGCATAGTCTGCTCTGAAGACCTTGTTTTCACTTTAGAATTTTCCATCACCATGTCAAATGGTTGATGCACACGAAGAGTAGTTGAATGTACTAACATTGTTGACAAATGTTGTCGGTGTACTAAAGTAGGGGTACCCTAGTATCCCGAACTTGTGCACGGGCAGTCGCGGCGTCCCGCGACAAGGCTTGCCGGGTGACCGCCAAGGTCCTCCGTGGTTCCTTTGGAGCCATTCAAGAACAAAGTATCCAAGCCAAGGAGACAAGACCCCGGCAAGAGGAGCTTGCCGGGAAGGACAACCAAGGCATCTCAAGGAACTTGCCGCGACGCACCACGCGTCCCGGCAAGGCTCGGTGAGCGACAAACTTCCGGACGCGACAAGACAACGACCGCGGCAAGGCACTTGCCGCGACAAGCTTCCACTCTGTACCTGCGCTCCAGCGCATCCACCAACGTGTCGCTCTGGGACCCTTCCAGGCGTACGTGGTGGAAGGCTGTGCAGCCAGAGGTACACGGTGGCAAGCGGCGCTGACAAGATCACCATCGTGGCGAATGGTGGCGTCCCTGGCGGTCCCTTTCTGCACCGTCTAGGCGATGCGGACAGGCATTTAATGCCCTTGTCCCCTGCTGTCAGGGTTAGGTATGATACACTGTAGTAGGCGGTGGTGCTAATCGCACCGCCCTTCCATTTTTGCCCTTGCCTACGTTGCCACCTGTCGGTGACCCCTTAAGCATATAAAAGGAGGCCCATGCGCAACGTAGGGGGGGGTCGGACAACAGATCACACTCACGCTCGATCTCGTTAGCTGCTAGAGTGTACTGTAGCACATAGCGCTCCCGAGCAAGAAATCAATACAAACCGGAAAAGCAGGAGTAGGGTTTTACGCATCCGTGCGGCCCAAACCTGGGTAAACCGATCGCGTGCTCGTGCGCTTCGCCTCGATCTGCTTTTCGTGCTCTCTCCGCCCCCTGCCGAACCGAAAGGGGCTCGGTCCGCCGGTCCCATAGGTGTCCGTGGGATTAGCACCCCCGACATCTTTGGCGCGCCAGGTAGGGGAGCGTCGAGGTTGTGTGAACCTGATCCGGCGTTAGCACGAGCTAGATCTTCATTGTCTTCTTCGACATGCCGCCAAAGAAGAAGGCTTCGGAGGCGTCTGCTCCGTCCGCGCCGAACCCACCATCGCCGGAGTGAACGGCTGGTGGGGTAGACGCCGGCGGAAGAACAGGCATCGAAGAGGGAGCTCACGGTGCTGCCAGGTCCAAGGACAAGGCTGCGCTGCCCATCGGCGGCGCAGTCGGCTCCCACAACGACCGGGCGCACTCCAAGACCTCGGCGTCCGTACATGCACCACGCCCGTCCCAGGAGGCGCGGGACTGGCAGCGTCATGATACCCACGGTACCATACGTTTGCTGGACCAAGATCGAGCTGGTGGATCTCGGAGTGCTCAAGACCAGCGTGCACGCCAACATGCTGGCGCGAGCGGGGCATGGTCGCCTGGACGAGATACTGCTCCTTCTAACATGGTTAGAAGTCCGAGCATATCTCGCTCCTTGCACCATTCGCCGCCGCCGCCCGCCACTTCAGCAGAAGCTTTGGCGCAAGCTCAACTGCTCCTAGACTACCCTCTAGCGGCAGACAAGATCGACGACTGGAGGGCCACCATTCAGAGTCTCATCGGCTTCGCCAACGGCGACAATCCGCGGCAGCCAAGTACATCGCAGCCGCGGCAAGTCAGCCAGGCACGAGCCGGTGGCGACAAGACCGGTGGGGGTGCAACCACCGTGCACTCTCCGCCCCGAAGGCCAAGATCGCCGACTCGCCGGATCCTCCCCGACAGCGACTCCACCACGTCATCGGATCCGCGAGCTCGTCGCGATCAGCGCCAAGTTCTTCACGAACGACAGCAAGAAGACGCTCGTACTCGCATCGAGCGCCGAAGAGAAGCGCTGCGTCAATCAGACCAGCGCGCTGGGCCCTCTGTTGACATGCATGCGCCAGGGGAACCAGGCGACTTGCCGTACGCGGTAGGTTGCCCTGCGTTTACTCGTGAGCTGCGGCAAGTCCAGTGGTGCGGCAAGAATAATTTCAAGCCAGACGTACCGGAGAAGTACGACGGCAAGTCGCATCCGTCGGAGTTCCTCAGCATCTACACCATCGTGGTGCAAGATGCCGGGGGGCGAGATGACAAGATCCTTGCCAACTACTTCCCGCTGGTGCTCAAGCCCAACGTCAGGTCCTGGCTCATGCACTTGCCGGAAAACTCCATATCCTCGTGGGCAGACCTGTGCCATCAGTTTGTCGGCGCCTTTACAGGCGGCCACAAACCTGATGGCCAAGAGAGTGACCTTCACCTGCTCGCCCAGAAGGAAGGAGAGCCTCTGCGCAAGTACATTCAGAGATTCAGCCGTGTACAGCACAACATCCCAGATGTCCACCCTGCCGCGGTCATCAGCGCGTTCCATCAGAACGTGCGTAACCGCAGGATGCGGGAGGAGATGGCGATGTGCAAGATCAGAGACGTCAGCGAGCTTTATGCCCTGGCCGACAAGTGTGCACGTGCTGAGGAAGGGAGGAAACTCCCCGGAGAGAGTACAGGAGCAGGAGGATCTGACAGCGAGGATGCTGCCCCGGCAAAGAAAAACCGGTGGCGGAACAACAGGAAGAAGAAAGGCAAAGATGTGCTAGTCGTTGAGCAGTCCGGCAACGATGGTGGCGCCAAGAAAGCCAAAGTTGGTAGCTCCGGCAAGGAGATTGCCGCATGCACCAACTGCAAGGCTGTGGCGGTCGCCGACAAGCAGGACGGCACCGACAAGCAGTACTGCAAGATCCATCGCACCAAGGGCCATGACCTCCAGAGTTGCAAGAAAGTAGAGCAGCTTGTCCAGCAGCAAAAAGCTGAGTACAAGCGGCGCGACAAGGAGAGGGCCCAAGGAGGCGCTGGAGAATCTGGCAAGAAGCGCGCTGGCCGGGGAGGACGCCGCGGCAAGGCCAAGCAGCGGCAAGGAGACAGACCTCCCCGCGGCCGCGACAAGGATGAAGACGAAGACGATGACGAAGACATGGATGATGTCGAGACCAGTGAGTAGGAGTTCCAGAAAGCCACAGAGGTTTTGTGCGTTGACGGCGGTGCTTCTCTGCATACTTCGCACCGCCAACTCAAGCAGTGGGGAGGGAAGTCAATGCGGCAGAACCACCTGTCGAGTCACACAAACTTCTGAAATGGTCCAACACGCCTATCATCTTTGATATTGAGGACCACCCTGATCGCACAACTGCGGTCGGGTGCTTGCCGATGTTGGTCTCACCAACTATCCGCAACCTCAAGGTCACTAAGATGCTAGTTGACGGCGGGGCCGGCTTGAACCTGATCTCCTCCGCTGTACTCCAGAAACTCCAGATCCCTGACAGCGAGCTCGAAGAAACCGGCACATTCCAAGGAATTAACCCGGGAAGGAGCAAGCCGAAAGGGAAGGTCACGTTGCCGGTAACATTTGGCAGCGAATTGAACTTCAGGACTGAGAGGGTCACTTTTGACATTGCCGATTTTCCATTGCCTTACAATGGGATACTCGGCCGTCCTGCACTCGCCAAGTTCATGGCAGCCTCTCACTACGCATACAACATGCTCAAGATGCCAGGCCCGATAAGCGTCATCTCTGTCCCTGGCGACAAGAAGGATGCTCTTATCTGTGCCGACAAGATCTACCGGGAAGCAGCAGCCGCTACAGATCGCAAGTCACTTGCCGCTGAAGCTCCCAGGGGGAAGAAGAAGATCAAGTCCGGCAAGAGCTCTAATGCCCACTCCGGCAAGCGCACCTCTTTGGAGTGCTGCGCTACCGTCGAGGACGCACCATCGAGCTCCACCGGCAAGTGTAAGAAGGCAATGGCAGCTCCGCCAGAGACCAAGAAAGTGTCCGCCAAGGAGGACGGCATTGGTGGTACCTTCACAATCAGTGCCACTCTCGACCCTAAATAGGAAAGCGCGCTCATTGCTTTCCTGCAGGCGAACGTCGACGTGTTTGCGTGGCAACCGTCTGACATCCCCGGTGTTCCCAGGAAAGTAATTGAGCACCATCTTGCTGTTTGTCCTCATGCGCGGCCCGTCAAGCAGAAGGTCAGGAAGCAAGCAGTGGAGCGCCTAGAATTCATAGCAGAAGAGATCAAGAAATTGGAAACAGCAGGCCTTGTCAGAGGAGTGCTCCATCCTACGTGGTTGGCCAATCCTGTAGTCGTGCGCAAGGCAAACGGGAAATGGAGGCTTTGTATCGACTTTACTGATGTTAATAAAGCTTGTCCCAAAGATCCATTTCCCTTGCCGCGCATTGACCAGATTGTTGACTCCACGGCCGGATGTGATTTGCTTTCATTTCTTGACGCATACTCAGGATACCATCAGATCTTCATGGCAGAAGAAGATGGGGAGAAAACCGCATTCATTACTCCATGTGGCACGTACTGTTTCATACGGATGCCTTTCGGTTTAAAGAATGCTGGTTCAACATTTGCAAGAGTAGTTCATGTCACTCTTGAGCCACAAATGCACAGAAATGTGGAAGCTTACATGGATGATATAGTGGTCAAGAGCAAGGACAGGGCAACTCTGATTCAAGATTTAGACGAGACTTTTGCAAATCTGCGCAAGATCAACCTCAAACTCAACCCCGAGAAGTGTGTGTTTGGAGTCCCCTCCGGCAAGCTTCTCAGGTTCTTCGTGTCTCAGCGGGGAATTGAAGCCAATCCCGACAAAGATGGATCTGTGCAGGAGATACAGAAGAGAATGGTGCAGCGCCCAGTTTACTTTGTCAGTTCCCTTTTGCAAGGGGCTAGGTCAAGGTACTCTGGTGTGCAGAAATTGCTTTTCGGCCTTCTCATGGCCTCGAGAAAGCTGCGCCATTACTTCCAAGCACATGAGATCACAGTTGTCACTCGCTTTCCGCTGAAGAGGATACTGCAGAATCCAGAAGCGACAGGCAGGATTGTCGTGTGGGCACTGGAACTGTTAAGCTTTGGCCTCAAGTTTGAGAGTACTTCAACTATCCAAAGCAGAGCATTGGCAGAGTTCATAGCAAAGTGGACGCCAACACCAGATGAGGAAATTCCAGAAACGAGCATCCCCGTCAAGGAAGCAAGCAAAGAGTGGCTCATGTACTTTGACGGTGCCTTCTCGCTGCAAGGCGCCGGTGCTGGCGTGCTGCTTGTCGCACCCACCGGAGAGCACCTCAAGTACGTAGTCCAGATGCACTTTCCCAAGGAGCAAGCGACAAACAATACTACAGAGTATGAAGGCTTGCTTGCCGGCCTCAGGATCGCGGCAGGCCTTGGGATCAAGAAGCTCATTGTCAGGGGTGACTCGCAGCTTGTCGTCCGCCAAGTGAACAAGAATTATCAGAGTCCGTTGATGGAAGCCTATGTTGACGAAGTGAGAAAGCTAGAAGAGCACTTTGACGGCCTACAGATGGAGCATGTCCCAAGAGCTCAGAACGATATTGCCGATGGCCTGTCAAAGTGCGCCGCACTTAAGTTACCTGTGGAACCAGGGATCTTTGTGCTCAAACTGACTCAACCGTCTGTAACGCCATCAACTGGACAGAGCAAGAAGAGGAAGTTGATTTCTGGCGACTATTTTCCGGCAGAGCTTCCCGAAGCCGCCGCCAAGAAGGTCCCCAAGATCAACACCAAGAGTGCCGAGGAGCAGTCTGCTCCGGCAAGCCCTAGGATTTGTTCCGTTGAAGCAGACGCTCCCGACAAGTTTTGCTCCGGCAAGCTTGCCGGGGAACGTCAAGCTCCGGTAGAGCCACAGGCTCTTGCCGTAGAAGCGGATGTTCCCGCAGCAGCAGATATGCCTTTAGTCCTTGTTGTCGAGCCACAAGCTCCAGCATGGGCACAGCAGATTGTCCGTTTCCTTCAGACAGGAGAACTTTCCGAAGAGCAAGGAGAAGCGGAAAGAGTAGCCCGACAGTCAAGTATGTACCAGTTTGTCGATAGCACACTGTATAGAAGAAGACTCAACGGTGTGAAATTGAAGTGTATTCCTCGGGAAGATGGACAAAAGCTGTTGGCAGAGATACATGGAGGCATATATGGTCACCACATTGGCGCAAGAGCACTTGTCGGCAAAGCATTCCGACAAGGTTTCTTCTGGCCGACAGCCCTCCAGGATGCAACTGCACAAGTAATCAAGTGTGAAGCGTGCCAGTTCCATTCCAAGCAGACACACCAGCCAGCTCAAGCTCTCCAGACGATCCCTTTATCCTGGCCATTTTCGCTCTGGGGCTCGACATCCTCGGCCCCTTTCCCTAAGCAGTCGGGGGCTTTGGGTACTTGTACGTTGCAATCGACAAGTTCACAAAGTGGCCGGAAGTGGAACCAGTGAAGAAGGTGACAGCACAGTCAGCAGTCAAGTTCTTCAGGTCAATTGTTTGCCGCTTCGGGATCCCTAACAGGATAATCACCGACAACGGTACACAATTCACGAGCCGCACCTTCATGCAGTATGTCCAAGATCTTGGCGCCAAGGTCTGCTTCGCTTCTGTTGCTCACCCGAGAAGCAACGGTCAAGCGGAGAGGGCAAATGCTGAAGTGCTGTGTGGGCTCAAGACCAGAACTTTCGACAGGCTGCACAAGTGCGGAAGAAACTGGATCGAGGAGCTGCCGGTGGTTCTTTGGTCGATCAGGACGACGCCAAATCGAGCCACTGGCCAGACACCTTTCGCTCTAGTCTATGGAGCAGAGGCAGTTCTCCCCACGGAACTCGTATACGGGTCACCTCGAGTGCTCGCTTATGATGAGCTTGAGCAAGAGCAGCTGCGACAAGATGATGCGCTGCTCCTTGAGGAAGACCGTCTTCAGGCTGCTGTGCGAGCTGCTCGCTACTAGCAAGCTTTGCGCCGCTACCATAGCCGCAAAGTTAATGCCAGAAGTCTCGAGGAAGGCGACCTTGTTCTTCGGCGTGTTCAGTCCGCCAAGAATTCCAACAAGTTGACGCCGAAGTGGGAAGGCCCTTACCAGGTGAAACGAGTCACTAGGCCTGGCACTGTCCGCCTTGAGACCGAAGATGGCATTCCAGTGAGCAACTCCCGGAACATAGAGCATCTTCATAAGTTTTACCCGTAGGGCGCAGTTGCCGGAACCCGTTCCGGCAACCACCTTTTGTACAAGTCTTGCCGCTGTTGCATGCAATCCTTTGTACAAAGCCGGGCGCAGACCCCGTGCATAAAGCTTATGTGCTCCGCACACCTTGTCGATTTCATGCTTTTTATTGTTTGCATGTGTTATCTGACACTTTGTGCAGCACTTACCCTCGGTAAGCAACAACGAGCCATAAGGCTCCATATCTTTATTTTCTCCTCTCTCTTTTTTCTCAAGGAAAGGAAGGGTCCCTCGCCCACAAGTTTGCCGGGGGGGGGGGAGGAGAAGATATGGTATGGACCAGGCATCGTTCAAGAAAGTTTCGTCTTGCCGGGAAGCAAACAACAGAAAATATAAGTTGCCAAAGTTTGAGCAATTAGATTTTTTAAATTTTAAGTTATCTTCCTTGAACGATCGTACTTTGTATGGAAAACCTGTGCGCGGAGGAACCAACTCGTAGCTAGTTGCGCCCTTATTTTGTTTCGAGTCCGCTCAACAACTTAAGCGAGCTGCGACAAGGTTTCTTGCCGGTAGCGGCACCGCCAGCAAGCTGCTGATGTTCCGCACTCAGCGCTCGCGGCTAAGGTGCCTGCACCGGCAAGTTCCCTAAAAGCGTAGGGCAAAAAGCATACAAAGGAAGGAATCAAGTAGAGGAAATAACATTGCGATCATTACCCGAAATAAAGTTATATTACAAGATAGCTTGTCGCGGCTCTAACAGATTGTTTGCATAACATGACTAGCAGCGACAAGAAGAGAAGAAAATGGGTGGCCTAGTCTACGCGATCGCCCTCGACCCTCTTGATTCCGCTCACCTTGTCCACAATGGGTGCGACAAGAGTCTTGAGCGCCTCCAGATCAGCATCCGACGGCAAGGACCTGAGGACGTTGGTGAGGTTGAGGCCCGGGTTGCAGAAGGCCACCTTCATCAGCACCTTCTGAAGAGCTCCTGCGCAGATCTTGCGCGACTCGTTGGCCAGCTGCTTTGGGATCCTCTCCCGGAGTCGCCGGAGTGCCGTCGCCACGCCTTTGAAGAACGAGGTGAGCTTGGCGCTGGGTTGGAGGTTCTCGTCGGAGGGATACCCGAGATCCTCCATTCCCAGCTGCGCCAGCTCCTTGTCGATGTCGGCGGCAACATCCACAAGACCCTCTGTCCAGTGCTCTACATTCTCCCGGAAGGTGCTCTGGGCGGCAGCGGCACTCGCCAGCAGCGCCTTGCCGGCCATGACCTCCTCCATCAGGGCCGTCTCTTGCTCCTTGGCGCCGTCCAGCGTCTTGGTCAAAGTGATCAGCTTCAACTCAAGTTCTGCATTGGAGTCCTTGGCGGCGTCAAGCTCCTTGCCCTTCTCGGTGAGGCGGACCTGCAGCTCCGAATGGCTGTGGGCGTCCTTCTCCCGCTCAAGCTTGAGCACGGCAAGCTCGTCACCGCTCGCCTTGAGGTTGGCCTCCAGCTGCGCCACCTTCATTTCCAACTCCTTCTTGGCGGTCTCGGCAGCTGCGGAAGCGTCTTCTGCTTACTTGAGGGCTCCGCCAAGTGTTCGCTCATGCACGGCAAGCTCCTCCTCGTGGCTGTCGAGATTGACCTTCCGCTGCACCAGCTCACCTTCCCGCACGGACAACTGTTCAGCGGCAAGCCGTTGTTGCTCTTCGACTTCAGCCTTCTCGAGGAGGAAGGCCTCCCGCTCCTCGACAAGTCGCGCCCGCTCCACTGCCAGGGACCGGAGAGCTTCTTGATTGTGACCCCGGAGCTCCTCCGCGCGCTTCTCGATGTCGACTCCCGCCTTCGCGATAAGCGCCTCGCGGGATTCCAGCTTGGCTTGCCGGGCGCGGTAGAGTGACACCAGCTTCCGCAGCAGCCGCTCCTCCTCAGGCTCGCCGCTGCTGCTGCTTGGCACGTCAACCAGCGCCAGCCTGGCGGAAGCAAGCACTTCTCCGTCGAAGCTCTCTCCTTCGACCGGCGCCCTGGAGCTTGACGCCCAGGGGAGGTTGATGAAGATGTCGTCGCCGGCCTTCAAGTAGACGCCAAGCTGGGGCTCTTCGGAGCCTGGCGCTGCGGCATCGGCGGAGGGATCAGCGGTCGGTGCAGCGCCTGGCGCTCCTGCGGCCTCAGGGTCGTCAGTGCGATCGCCAGATCCCCCGCCTGCTTCTGCGGCGGCAGCCTTGGCGGGCTCTGCGCCGGCAGGATCGTCAGCGCCGGCTGCTCCTTCGGCGGCAGCAGCGTCTTCGGTAGCAACCTCGATCTCCATCGGCTCCGCAGCAGATGGATCTGACAGCCGAAAAAGGGAGAAGAGTCAAGCAAATATCCAAAAAAGAAGATCGAAAGAAGAAGAACCCAAGGGAAGTTCTGAAGCGAGAAGATTACCTGTGCCAGGATCTGCAGCCGTGGTCTCCGCCGCCGGGGGGCCGCTGGTGCTATCCCTTGCCGGAGAATCCTCCCTTGCCGGAGACTCCTCCCTTGCCGGAGAGCTCTCCCTTGCCGGGGACCTCTCCCTTGCCGGAGGACTTTCCCTTGGCGTTTCGGGGGCGGCCTCCGGGTGCTCCTGGTGGGGCTGCTCTGCACCTGCACAAGTCAATAGTCAGACGTCAGCAAAGCAAGAATCTCCATACGCGCCCAACAGCGGAAAGCAAGCCATATACTTACGCTGGGGGCTGCTCTGGAGGACGGTTGCCGGGTCCGGCAAGGTTGTCTCGGGCGCATCCCCTGCTGTCGCGGTGGGTTCATCCTCAATGACAATCACCGGGGCCTTGGCTCTCTTCGCTGCTCTCTGGGCCAGAGTCCTAAAAAGGAAGGGGTTCAGAGTAAAGCAAGTGAGATACAAGGCAAAAACAACAAGAATTGAAGAACTGCAAGTACAAGAAAGAGAATCTTACTCTTCTTCTTCTTCCTCGTCGGAGCTCAACGCAGAGAAGTCGAAATCCGGCTCATGCCCGGCGCGAGAAGGTGGAGGAGTAGGTTCCCTTGGCCGCTTGGCGGGAGCAGAAGCAGTGGTCCGGGAGGACCCCGCTCTAGTTGCCGCAGCAGCGTGAGGCACTCCCACGGCAACAGTGCTTGCCGCGGTGGAGCGTGTCGCGCGGCGCGGCGACTGTCGACTCGCCTGCCGCCTCGCTACGTCCCCGGCCTTGCGGAGACGTCTTCTTGGTGGAGATGGAGGCTCTGCTTGCGGCGAGCTGTCTGAGGATGAGGAGGAAGAGGAGTTGATCTCCAACGAGCTGCTCGTATCCTCGGCGGGCTCGCTCGGCTCGGCGTCACGCCCGGCAACCTCCTTCTTGTCGGCAAGCTCTTTCTTGCCGGCAAGCTCCTCTCGCTTGGCACGGTTTGCCGCCTCTGCTGCCTCTGCCTCCTCCATGGTGAACCCAAACTCGCCTGCAGCTGCGGCTGCCGCCGCCTCTTCCAGCCTGGTGGCGATGCGTTTCAACTCCGCATCGGTGGTGTCGCGAGTGAGGCCGTTCTTCTCGTCGGGGCGGATCGGCACTTCTACCAAGTTGTCGAAGAATTCCTGCACGACCTCGTCTGCAGGCTCTTGCCAAGTTGGCACAAGTCCATGCGAGTCGCACAGCGGCATCATTGCCCGGATGCGGTCGAGCGCAGAGTTGTTGCACAGCGGAACGACGCCCTGCGGCAACCTAAACACTTCGGGGTGATCAGGATCATACTTGAAGAGCTCCTGGAGCATCGCGTTGAGCTTCAGGACAGTGAAGTTGTAGTTGAGGCCCGGACGCAGCCTCATGATATCCGCCGCATTCTTGAACTCCCAGGCGGGCCTCCTCCGTTCCTGCAGGGGGGCGATGCGGCAGCGAAGAAAATCTGCGCCAACGGCGCCTACAGTGAGTCCGGCAAGCCTGAGGCGTTGGATCCTGGTGATGGCAATCTTCAGCCTATCATCTTCCGGGGCCACGTCGCTCCAATCGCTGCCGCGTGTCGCTGGGGCTTGGCGCCGTATGGTAAATGGCTGCGGATTCTCCTCGACAATCCAGCACCAATCTTCTCTCCACTCCTCCCACTTGCCGCGGAACTCGCCCTCCAAATAAGAATCCTTCTTACCGGCCCTCAAGATCCAGGCGATTCCGCCAGATAAGGGCTCTCCTCTCTCTACTCGGGGCATAAAGAAGTGGCAGAAAAGGGCTACGTTGGGATGGACTCCGACAAAGTTTTCGCAAAGATGTGCGAAAACTGCCATGGTCAGAACAACATTGGGGGTGAAGTCAAGGAGGCAGAGGCCATAGGTGTTCATGATGTCGCAGAAAAATTCAGAGAAGGGCGGGCAGATCCCGCAGTAGAAGAACACGGCGAAGAAGGGATATCCGTGTGGAGCCATTTTATGAGCGGCGGCTGGGAGTACCTTCGTGCTCGGATGTGCTCGCGTCTCCGTCGACCAGAAGAGGTAGTAGTACTCCCTCAGCTCCTTCGCGGCAAGCTTGGGGGGGGGGGGAAGATTGCCCGCTCCTTCCGCAGCGCCGCAAGCTGTTGCGCCTCGGTCGACTTCACAGCCTTCCCCTTGTCGGCTTTCGGAGCCATGGCGGAGGTGGTGGAGGAGGTCGACGGCGTTGGTGGTGCTGGTAGCGATGGGGGGCAGGGCGCGGCTCTCTTTGCTTTGGGAAGACGGAGGCGCGGTGGAGGTTTCCAAGATTGGGAAAGCAACTGGCGAATGGGCGCACTACCCCTGCTTCCCCTTGCTTATAAAGGGGGAGGGGGCGGACGTTCCGCCTTTCCGAATAAAGAAACCACCCACGATCTCTCCCACGACGCCGCGTTCGACGCGTGCCGTTCGGGGAGGGCGCGGTGGATGCGGAGTAAGATACGGCGTAACCCAGGCCGCGCGTGCCCGTGCCCTATTTTGGGCCTGGCCCAACAGCGCTCGGCACCATGTATGGCCCAGGCCCGGGGGCTCCTGTCGGTGTACTAAAGTAGGGGTACCCTAGTATCCCGAACTTGTGCACGGGCAGTCGCGGCGTCCCGCGGCAAGGCTTGCCGGGTGACCGCCAAGGTCCTCCGTGGTTCCTTTGGAGCCATTCAAGAACAAAGTATCCAAGCCAAGGAGACAAGACCCGGGCAAGAGGAGCTTGCCGGGAAGGACAAGACCCCGGCAAGAGGAGCTTGCCGGGAAGGCCAACCAAGGCATCTCAAGGAACTTGCCGCGATGCACCACACGTCCCGGCAAGGCCCGGTGAGTGACAAACTTCCGGACGCGACAAGACAACGACCGCAGCAAGGCACTTGCCGCGACAAGCTTCCACTCTGTACCTGCGCTCCAGCGCATCCACCAACGTGTCGCTCTGGGACCCTTCCAGGCATACGTGGCGGAAGGCTGTGCAGCCAGAGGTACACGGTGGCAAGCGGCGCTGACAAGATCGCCATCATGGCGAACGGTGGCGTCCCTGGCGGTCCCTTTCTGCACCGTCTAGGCGACGCGGACAGGCATTTAATGCCCTTGTCCCCTGCCGTCAGGGTTAGGTATGATACACTGTAGTAGGCGGCGGTGCCAACCGCACCGCCCTTCCATTTTTGCCCTTGCCTACGTTGCCACCTGTCGGTGACCCCTTAAGCATATAAAAGGAGGCCCATGCACAACATAGGGGGGGGGTCGTCCAACAGATCACACTCACGCTCGGTCTCGTTAGCTGCTAGAGTGTACTGTAGCACACAGCGCTCCCAAGCAAGAAATCAATACAAACCACAAAGCAGGAGTAGGGTTTTACGCATCCGTGCGGCCCGAACCTGGGTAAACCGATCGCGTGCTCGTGCGCTTCGCCTCGATCTGCTCTTCGTGCTCTCTCCGCCCCCTGCCGAACTGAAAGGGGCTCGGTCCGCCGGTCCCATAGGTGTCCGTGGGATTAGCACCCCCGACAAATGTAATGCGTAACGAAAAAAAGGATGGCCTGATATAATTCACATATAAGATGACTGGCTAAGCAGGATGGCGTTGCAAAATTCACATATATGATGCCTAGCTAAACAAGATGGCATTGCATAATTCACATAAATGATGAATAAACTAAACAGATGGCATTCACACAAAGCATGACTAAACTAAGCAGTTGACATATTTGATGTATAAAGTAAGCAATGCAAGGCACCATATGCATGATATAACCACCAAGTTAGAGCGAAGACCTCATGGGGTAAATAGGAGTGGTCTTCTGCTTCTGAATCCCCCTCAGAACAGTCATCTTCCTCTTGATTACGATCCGAAATGGGTGGAGGGGGGCTGCCTTTGCGCCCACCATGGAGCGACGTCTGCATGAAATTTTATTACCATGCAAGGCTCGTCTCTTTTGCTCTACATGTTTAGTTCCATTGTGTACAATAACTGACATGCATAGGAATAAAACATAGTGAGATTATGTAAGGAGTGCATGCAAAAATCCAGAGTGATGGTAGCAAACTATGGATGGACCCAAAACCAATGATAGCAGGCAGATAATAGCTTTAGTTAAAAAATACAGATAATGGCTCCTTTAATGTTTGTTTGCACCCAACATGAAACTCATAGTAGACACCCGAGATTAACCAGATAGTAGACAGATAGTAATGATTACTGCCCCAATATGTACCCAACAACCATTTAAAAACTCAAGTTTCAACATAAGTTTGGACCTGACTCGGAGTCTAATAGGTGAACACGATGATAAAGTAGCATGTCATCATATTAAGCGATGCATAACATAAGCAGACACGGAAGAGTGCGACCTCTCTTGCGGACCCGTGTAGTCCTCAAGGTCATCTGCTCAGTTGGTGATGGTAATACAGTTGTTGTGGCTGCCGGCAGCGGGGAAGAAGATCTGAGGCGGCGAAAGACAGTCTGGAGAGCGGATCCCTGCTGTGGTGAACCCTTCCGTCGTTGGAGCAGCTGAGCTGGGGTGGAACACAGCACCGCAGGAGCAGGACAAACCACACAAGGTTTTCTTCGACACATATCTGTAATAGAAGTAATTGTGTAAGGGCTTGTCTGAATTTGAGGATTCTAACAATGCAGGGATAGGAAATAGACATGAATAGGATATGTATGCACGTGCAAAACGGAGAATTTAAAAACAGAGGATTTCTGCCAACCTGGGTGTTTGGTTCACAAGAATTGGAAGATCACAGGATGCAAAGAAGCACGGCGAGATTAAGTCAAACCATAAGAAAATGTACGGTTATAATGCTATTATGCTACTATCTCTTAGTCTTGTGATTCATCAATAGGAATTTGAAAAGGAGGACAAGTGGAAATTAAAATTCATCATTCAAGGAGACACTAAAGGAACAAATCCTACAGTTTTCCTTTGCTCCATTCATCTGCACCAAATTCATGAAAAGTAGTACCATACGAAACTTTCCAATTCCTATGTTTTTCATTCACTTTTCCTTTTAAGCACTGGCGATTCCAGTAGGCAGGCTTGAGCAAGGAAAAGCCTACACTAAAAAATGTTTTTGTGCTACTTCCATTACTTTGGACCCAGGCCACTGCCCTACTAGCTCAACTCCCAGAGCCATTGACAAATGCACAGCTCAAACACACAGAGATAAATATTGATGGCGTTCAAGAGAGTCCATCACAAATAGCTAAGTTCCCTGGTACCTCACTGCTTGTCATATAGTAGGATAAAATGATCGTATTTCCCGTTACTCCATGTGCTCAGTGGACAATATATATAACATGTAGAGTAAAAAGATATGCAACAAGTGTACAACCTCTTTGGCGAAGCCATGTCGATCTCAGCGTGATTGGGTTGGCCGGTGAGGATGCTCCGGCTGACTTGGGTGTCGGAGGAGGGGAAGAAGATCTTAGGCGTCTGGAGATGGAGCCCGAGGTACTGCTCCGCTGTGATGGAGGGTTTCGTCGTTGGAGCAGCTCCGATGAGTTGTACGGTGCCGAGGCTGAAGCAGGACAAGAGAGACAACATTAACCTGAGTGGAATTCTAATAGCATCTCCAATAGATGATGTAAAATACATAGCCACAAAGTGCTAGATGTATACATCAGCCGCTCATCTCTGAACTTAACTGTCAAAAATGAATTTAACTGTCAAAACTAACTTAACCGTCAAAACTGAATTTTGCTGTCGAAACTGAATTTTACTGTCGAAACTGAACGCACTAGAGGTGAGGCTACACGTTAGTCGGCTGACTTTTTCATGTCTGGTCAGTCGATTTTGCAGCTGTTGGATACAAAATCAAGGGTCTGCGGTTTATCTTCAACCTCCACCCCCTGAGCCGCGAGCCACCACCGGCCAAAGAGCCACCCCCTGCCGCCCGTGGCCGGCGGTGCGCTGCCCCGCCCGCCACAAAAACACTCCCCCCCGCCAGTCCGCCGCCGCCCCGGCCATCCCTGTAGGCCCTCCGTGCTGAGCTTTTTCTCCGATGATCCCCATGCCACCGCCCCACCACCACCGGCGACCACCGCCCCCACCCTGAACCCTAAGATAGATAGTGGGGTACCTCTCCGGCGAGCCCCCTCTTCGCTACGGCTGGTTCTTCCTTAATCCGGCGAGCCCCCCCTGAAAATTGACTAACCCAAAATTCGATTCAGTCGACTGAAGTGTAGTAAAATCGGAGCAGCATCACAAGCAAGAGCAAGAGCGAGAGCAGCTGCGCGAGCAAGAGCAAGAGCAAGAGCAGACCAGGCAGGGGACCGAGAGCAAGAGCAGAGCAGCAGCGTGAGCGAGAGCTAAAGCGGCAGCAGCTCCTACTGATGTGGATGCCGCCCCCGAGGGAGCGACATCGTGGAGGAAGTGGCCGACGATGCCGCCATGGATGGAGCCGCGCCGTGTCGGCTCGGGACCGAGCGCCGGCAGCACCGTGAGATCGAATCAAGAAGAAAATGCGGCGATTAGTGTACAACCTCTTTGGTGGCACCGATTAGGCCGCAGCTTCATCTGAGGAAACGGTGATGATGATGCTCTTCCGGTGGTGCAGGTGAAGACGGCGGTGTGGGAATGGAGGTGGCGCGAAGGACGAGGGGAACATCGGGGCAGCTCCTTGGAGGTGGAGGACGGGGTGGCTGAACCGGCGAGACGACCAGATCGACGATGGATCCTCATCCGGTACGGTGGATGAGGGACGTCGAGGTGTTGCTATGGACGGCGTCGTCGGGGAAGAGGCTCTGGCTGGGTGGTGGACGGAGGAGGGTGTGGGGCTTCGCAGGTTTTATGGCTTCGGTGTATGAATGGGTGGGCGGATGGGATGGGAGTGGGGAACCATGGCTTAGGGACGCGCTTGTCCGAAATGTGGGGTAAGTTACAAAAGTACCCCCACCGATTTGAGGCGGTTCTTTCGGTTCAGGGGTATCACGGGCATTTCGCGTGTCGGGATTTCACAGGAGGTGGGAGTTTTCGCGCGCGTTGTAATTTTGGAATAGCAAGGAGCGGGTTGAGATGGAGGGAGTTGTCGGAGCACAACGAGATAAAGATATATCTTAAATATTTCGGGCTAACAAGGCGCGGGTTGAAATTTCCGGACAAGCCTAACGTGTACTGTACCAAATCAATTCGCACTACAAATGTCATTCAAAACTTTGAATTCATGTTATGTTCAATTAAAATATTTCGCTACGTGTATAATGCATGCAACCTAGTACTCAAATGAATGTTTTAGTGCATTCCAAACGTATATACTACCGCTTCAATATGAACTAAATTTGAATTCGTTTCTTTATTTGAATAAGATCTACAATAATGATTGTTGTGAAGTCAAAGCATTTGAATTCATTTCTCTGTTTTAATAAGATCTACAATCAGCATTATTGTCAAGTTAAACCACCGTTTGTGTATTATCTTCACAACACACCACATGATTAGTCTCGAGTTACATATGAACTATGTGTACTATATGAACTCGAACTCGATTTTTTGAATCCACTTTATGTTGATTTCAAATCATAGTACATTTCAAGCTCTAGCTAGATCTTCACAAACTAAACCATGTCTCATATGTATAATGTGTTTATCACATTATGTATGGTGCCCCGCCCCCTACGCCTACAAGTATTCAGATGTGAGTTGCAAACACCACACATTACCACAAATTCAAATAAAATGTGAGAATGTTTGATATATAGTATTGTTTACATTGTTCGATGTTTAGTTGTAAGCTGAAAACACCACACATTATCACAAATTCAAATAAAATGTGAGATTGTTTGATGTATAGTATGGTTTAGATTGTTCGACATTTAGCTGTGAGTTGCAAACGCTGTGCATTATCGCATTATGGTATAACATGTGCAAAACCACAACACGCGTATCACCGCTATATTCATGCATGCATATGTTTAAAACACTATGATCTCCTGTTCAAATATATGAATCCACTTTCATATCAAATTATGATCTTTGTTAGTCTCTTACAACCACACAATCCTCTAACATTTGTAGCTACCACTAACTTTCTCTCGTGCATGCACACGCCCCCCTCCCTCAGCATTCTATCCAACACGCACATTCATTTTTCTCTTTAGGTCGTTCTCCCACAGTCTCCACAACTCCTTTCTGATACACACCGATCGATAAGCCTCTCTAGCGATGTCTGCCTACAACATACACATGCACCTTCAATCTCCTCCTTTATGTGTCCTTGCCTCGCGTCTCTCATACGGTCCCACACACGTGTAAACTCTCGCCCCTCTTTTCATTGATCTCACAACCGCACAGTCCTCCCCCTATCTAGCTAGTAGCTAGGCCTCGCGCACCACCTCATAGCTCGATTCTCTCTGTCTATCCGTCTCGCCGGGCCTTATTTGCCTCTAACAAATGGACATACACCGACCGATCTCCCGCTATACATATAGCTAGCTAGGTCCTTATAACTTGTTTTTCCCCACGCGTCGATCGATCTACCTCATTAGTTGTGTCTCTCCCTTCCTCCGACAAACAACAATTGATCTACCGATCTAGTTAGGTTTGCTTACCAAACACATGGTTCCCCTTCATCATCCATGGATGTGTCCCGACAGATCTATCACGCACAGGCACACACGGAAACACATCCCCACTCTTATTAATAATATTGCAGTTCCACCCTCAGTTTGTCTAGTAGGCATCTCCCACCATCTCCGAGAAGCAACTCCATCACCCATCCAGCACTCTACCCCTCTCCCTCCCTCTCTCTCTCTGTGTCCCATCCTATTTCCCGTCCTTCAGTTATGTATGGACGTTGACCGATCTCCCTCAAGACATAGTTGGGTTTCTCCTTCTCAACACATATACGAGTCGTTCTACATCTATAGTTAGGCCTCTGCCTACCCCTCCCCCCACCCCCTCGCGCGCACACACACACACACACCGATACATCGAGTGCTCTAGTCATGTCTCCCTGCCACACACAAACTTGACCTGTGCCCTCTGATGTTCCAGTAGCTAGGTCAGTCGCCCTATATCTTTGACTTGCACACACACACACACACACACACAATTTCGATGGCTCTCTTCATCGATCTCGCACCCACCAACTTGATCCTCTCTTCGACTCTATCGATATCTATGACCCCTCCCTCTCTTCTCGTGGATTGCCCGACCCTCTATATATGATATGGATAGGCCTCCATTTCACACACATTGCATGCAAAGTTTTGTTTGAGATGTCATCGACACATATTCCCACAAATACATTCACGAAATCAACCTCCCCCCAAACAAAAAACACTCACAAACGCACAAGCCATTTGTCTAGGTTTGTATCTCTCACACACACCCATGTAGGTGGGGGACGTGCACGAAGAGAAGAGGTGCACGCACGGCGCACGTACTCCCGTCTCTTTCCCAACCACACCCGCGCGGGTACACGGTGGAGCTCATTTCTGTACGAAAAGGCAGCCCACGTGGTAACTTGACACGTGTACTGGTTGTCCACTAGATGGAGGGAGGATCGTCTACCACGGGTGAACAAACAAATTGCGACTTGATGTGTTAAGTTATAAAAGAGGCAAACCATGTGGGGCCTACCTTAGAGGCAAGGCTCTATACACTGGAGTACTTTTGATGTGTCCCATCAACTCGCAGAACGAGGAGAAGCTTGCTTAGTACGCTTGCTCCCACGCCCACGCGCGCGGTGGCTCGCAGGACGAGGAGAAAATTTTACTAGTACTCCCTCTGTTTACTCCTCATCCCTACCTTGGTTAGAGATATTATCATATTGTTTGGAATATATGTCCTTTAGTAGATTTCAATATGAACTACTAGTACATACTACAAACACTGATGTATATAGACGTATTTTAGAGTGTACATTCACTCATTTTGCTCCGTATGTAGCATAAAGTTGAGACACTTATTTTGGAACGGGGGGAGTACATATTTGCTATGATCTATCAATCATTGAGATGCAATAGCATGCATGTTAGTCTCCTTTGTATTTGATGAAATGTCGCAACGGGCAACCTTGGACGCAAGATACATGTAACAGAAGCTGGAAGCTTCATAGCATTGTACTATCTCGCTGATAAATTACAATACGTACTATACAAGTACTTCCTCCGTTCCTAAATATAAGTCTTTGTAGAGATTTCACCATGAACCACATATGGATGTATATAGATGCATTTTAAGTGTAGATTCATTCATTTTGTTCCGTATGTAGTCCACCTAGTGGAATCTCTACAAAGACTTATATTTAGGAACGGAAGGAGTACTATGTAAAGAGTTAGGTGTCGCACGGTGTCCAGAAAATATGGTGATAGTGTGAGGTGGGCCATGTAATCACTGAGCCTGCGTGTTTTCACTGCTCTTGCACTCCTCCACCGTAAGAATGGAGAAAATTGTAATATAGTAGTACCTCCTTTCGCTGAAAGCGTGGGACATCCAGCAGTCCTACCACCTTAGTAATAATGACCAATGAGCCATCAAATCACATAGACCCAGCAGTAAGTTGGATGGATGTAGCAACCATCACTCTTGAATCTGCTTCTCCCTTCAACGCAGGCGCCAGTGAGAGATCGCGTCCGCTCTGCCCGAGCATGAATGCGGCACTGACCCTTTTAGGCGGGAAGCGCGCGCGGGCGATGGAGGGGCTTTGGGTGGGCCAGGCTGGTCAGGAGCGGGTGTGGCAGCTGTCCGCCTATCCCTACCGGACGCCCGGAAACGAGAGGATGCACCGACTCTGGCGGCTAAAATTGTACACTACACACCATCTCTCTGTAGGACTAGGTCGATCTGTCGCTCTCTCTAACACACACATGCTGTTAAACACACACACGCACACGCACACATAGGTTCATAGAATAGGAAAATCATGCGAGTGTGAAGCCACATGAAGTGAGATACAAATGGAGTACGTACAAGAAGAGAAGAGGTGACGAATATTCCATCAAACCTGGACTGAGGAGTAGTACTCCCTCCGTCTAGGTGTTAAGTCATCCTACGGAAATCATATATTCCCAAAATGTTTAGGCGTCATCCATTAACTTCGCATCTCAATCCCCTCCCGGCCTCGTTGCTAGCGAGCGTTGTTACTTAGGGAGCGTTTGGATCCTTAGCAAGAACAGCTTATAGCATAGCCGGGCAAGGTTAGGCATTTGTAACTGTTAAAATATGATAGCTTTTGTGGGCCAACTAGCTTGGGTGGGCTAGAAAAACCTTGCTAGCTCAGGAGAGCCAGATCGGCTCGCTTCCGACGGCAAACTTCGCGTAGTAGTAACATAGACTAGTAACATATGCATGTTGTACAAGTCCAAGTTACTCACCACTATGACCAGCCTAAGCAATGTAACAAAACGCTCCTTACTCTGCCTTTATCTCCCCCGGAAACCCAATGCATGGAGCGCAACTACGCGTTGATCAGTCAAGAAATCAAAGTCGGTTTGCATGCGAGTTAATACATGGCCCTGCATGGTAGCTAAAACGACATCTCTTAGTTGTTTGGGTTAATTGTTGCATTTAGAGACAGAAATCAGGGCTTTGATTGGAGGAATGACCGGTCAAGTTTCTCCTTCTCCTCCAATCTGCTTGCACCTTGGTCCCACTGCACCTTCTAACGTGACTTATTACACCTAGACGGAGGGAGTCATACGAGATAATGTGGCACACTGACTTAGGTCGAATACAAGTGCCCAAAATTGTGTGCATGTTATAATAAGGATTCACTTAAAATAGTACGTGAGTGAATAGAGGCATCAATTGGACAGTGTTCCCGAGCAGTAGCGAGATGTGTGAGGTAAGATACACGGCAGGTGCTTTTAATTTTTCTGATTAATTTGTTTGTTTCACCCTCTTACTGGTGGGACCCAACATACTACGTGGAGAGAGGTAAGGTGACTAAGGCTGCATTATTTCTGCACCACTGTGGATGGTCTTACCACCAAAGCCACATGATACGATTAAGAGCCACATGACACGATTATGATTTAAATCCCAATGACTCCCACACACAAAAAAAACACGGCATGCTTGTCACATGAATGCAGGAATGTATAAAAGGTTATTTTGCTCTCGTTGAACATAACGGGAGGGTTGTGTAGCTGGTTATCCTGTTCGCTCATCAAACTTGAGGTCTCGGGCTCGATAACTACACTTGAGCATAATTCGTGTCAGGCGGATTCTTTGACTAGTCAAAATGGATGGATACGGAGCTATACAATCTTGTAGTGACCGTATAATCACCTCGTCACGTATAAGCTGCAGTCTCGGCGCTTATTTTATAGGGTTTGCACTCTTCACACTCTCTCCAGTATATATATATATACACGCTGGAGCCTCAGCGCTTGTAGTTTCTCTCTTCACACTCTCTCACCCTCTCCAGATCTAAACAAGACTTCGTTGGCCTCTCTCTCTCTCTCTCTCTCTCTCTCTCTTCCCTCAGTGCTGGTCTGCTTGTAGTTGCTTTCTTCACACTCTCTCACCCACTCCAGATCTAAACAAGACTTCGTTGGCCTCTCTCTCTCTCCCCTCACTGCTGGTCAAAGAGCCGGCAGGATCCGTCCGCCGGGAAGGGAAGGAGGCTTAACGCTGTCGCCATCGACGAGGGAGGAGGGAATCCACTACCGGCGCAGCTGTTCACTTTCACCCATCGGCGACACGGGAGGGCCTCCGACCCCTTCTTCTTCGCCGCTGTACATAGTGTGGGTCGAACGGCCTCCGGTCGCCCATGGAACCACACCCCAAGAACCTTAAGGTATAATTTACTTATTCCACATGCATTGCTCTAGCTGCATGTGGACTTTTTCCGCTTCTGCACTCGAATCTAGGTGTTGGATCAAACAGGAAAGTAGTGGGGAAAGTTGTATACCATGAATCTAGGACGTGGTTCAAAGAGGAAAGGAATGGGGGAAAGTATTGGGAAAAGTTGTATAGCATGAATCTAGGACGTGGTTCAAAAAGGAAAGGAAGGGGGAAAGTAGTGGGGAAAGTTGTATCGCATGAATCTAAGACGTGGTTCAAAGAGGACAGGAATGGGGGAAAGTTGTATACCGTAAATCTAGGACGTGGTTCATAGAGGAAAGGAGTGGAGAAAGTACTAGTACAGACTGGCTATCTAGCACCTAGGTTGGTCGAAAAGGGAAAACAATGACAAACGCAGTACACACATCTGTAACAAACTGATCTTTTGTTTTGGGGGACAAGGCTGTAGAGTTTGAGCAGGACTAGATTTGCTGTGCTCACATAGGGAAAGGTGTCTAAGTATAACAAAACTGGGACCAACACAAATATGCTCCTTGGTTGTTTGTTCTTTGTTGCAACAGACTGTGCATCACTCTAGTACATCGGTAGATGCACATGGTGCTGGTGCATCCACTGTCCCATGCAACTCTTTAGTTGTTGTTAATCTAAGGCCCTGTTTGGTTAAAAACTCCCTAGTCCCTACCTGCTTGGTTCTAGGGACTAAACATGGACTAGAGGTTATTAAATGACATGCTAAAAGACCATATTACCCCTAGTAATGAACTAATAGAGACAAGGTGCGATGCGCGGCAGGGGCAACTGTTGGAAATAGTCCCAAAAAGACTCTCCCTCGGGGTCTTGTTTCTTTAGTCCCAAATGCCCACTTTTAGTCCCTAAAAGTCCCTCCTGTTTGCTTTAGATGGGACTGACACGGAGTTTTTTAGTCCCTTCACCAAAATGTCTCTATAAACAAACACCCTCTAATAATGCTGCTGGAAATTGATGCAATGCCACAGTTAAAAGAAAATTACATGGTTAACAAATTTTATTGTTAATATAATCTCTCTGTTAATATTAATCAATGCCACCGTTTGAGAAATGCTACTGTCTTGCTTTCTTTCCCATTTAGGTAAGGTAGATGCTTCTTTTTGTTGGCTTCTGTGTCATCCACTGTTATTGACCACTAGTTGTTTCCTTTGCACCTCTGTGTAAACAGGGTTATCTACTTCACCTCGTTGCCATTGTGACCTTTTGTTGCACTACACAAAACACTTTTGTTTTAAGAGTGTTTTGTGCAGTTCAACCAAAATTTCACACCGACAATGTTGGTTTATTGCTTGATCTTAGTGGAACTTCACAAGAGGAGATATTACTTCCTATCCGTGTTGGCAAATTTGGTTCAGTTCTTCTTGTGAGTAGTTTGAATTCCGCGTCATCAGAGGTCAGTACTAGCCTTCTTTCACATGATTTTGTAGTGTGCTTTCATATGTTGTGCTACTTGTATGATAGTGTTGCTTGATTTTAGTGAACTACACAAATGGAGACAAGACTTCCAATCCGTATGTGCACCGCGATATCCCATTGAGGTAAGATAAGGATATTTCACAACTGTTGGCATGTATTTTGCCACTTTCATCAGAAAATTAATGTCATTGTTTAGTGCTATACTTGTGCAACCTAATTGACATGCCAAATCTTACATTGAAGGTGAAGCTTGTCTGTTATTGAACCAAGTGATGAAGGGGAAGAACAAGCAGAAGAAAAACAAAAATCAACTCCTGGTGCTGTAATGAAGCACTGGAACTGTGATGACACAAGTAATGATATAGTTTGCATCTTAATTTATTGCTATGGCTGGAACGATCAATTGTTTTGCCATTGATTTGATGCCACTCTTAATGTAATACGTAATTATATCTACTTGTGCAAACAGGGATCTTCTTTGAAGATACCATATATTTTAGTGGAACTGCACAAGAAGATGTTGGAAACATTAATCTAATCAAGGAGTATATAGTAAGGATGGCCACCACAGTAGATAGCAACAAATGGTTTGGGAGAAGTGCTTCATCTGTATGCTCTACACAATAAGCCTCCTGACAAAGGTTGGTACTCGCCCACCGATTTCATCTATATGACTGAGCTTTGCCATCTCCATTGGTGTTGTGCTACTGTTTAGATACTATCATCAAAAAGTGGTATTGTCCTTGAGAAGTGCTTCATTTGTGTTGTTTTAAATATTTCCTTTCCTTTTGTTTCGAGCAAACAGGGATGCTAGCATTTAGTTATCCTCTTGTCTTTGCACAACAGGATCATCCTCCTCTGAAGAAGAATATGGAGTACGTGAAGTGACTAGTTCCGATTATGCCAGGATGAAGAAGCCATGTCTATCTTCTCATCAGAAGGAGCAGTTGAAGGATGGTTACATTACCCCCCACAAGACCAAACTAACTTCATCTCAGAAGGACTGACAAATCTCCATTTTCTTGCTGTGATGCGCAAGTACAATGTTGTTCTAGGATTCTTTCCGGTGAGATCCATTTTTCGAAAAGTGTGCTCTATATGGACCATGTCGGTGCCTGTTTAAACTATCAATTAATAGTACAGTTTGCTTTATACTAATCACTTTTTTGTATTTGTGCAAACAGGGTGCTCAGCTTGATTTCAATGGGAACTGCACAAAATGTTCATGAATACGTCGAATCATTCATTTCCACCACAAGAAAGGAGGTGCCAATAAGTTCAAGGTGTTGCAACATATAAGGGCGAAATCATACAAGCTACGTTCAAATTTGGTTGATTTAGGTCGAACTGCACAAAAAGAACAGCTGGTTTATTTAGCACGAGGTGCCATGTCAATGTCCGAACTGATGGCAAACCCTGCCCATTCCACAATCGTAGGCATTTGATATTTTGGAATGGGAAAACCTTGTCAAATTTTGCTAATTGATTTTAGCAAGAAGACATGCGTTTGATATTTTTGAATGGGACGCCCTTTGCTGTCAGCAGCGTCGATCCATTTTTCTTTATTCTTTAGTTGTGAAGTAAATATTGGCTCTGACATGTGAATCACTGAGATGCATAATCATCGATTGTTTTGAATGTTCTCTATGAATTGCCAGGCCTGTGTGTTTGATTGCAATGCACAGGAACGCTAAAAAGCTGCTCAAACTCTTTGTACTCCTTTTGATCCTTTTTACTTTGCACATCATGAAAGTGCATACTTTTTTCTATAAGATTGGTCAAAGTAGAGATACTTTGACTGCAGACAAAACTTGTATGCAGACTAGAAAGGACCGGAGGGAGTACATGTGAAACTGCTGCAAACGACGTGATCACCCTGGGAATAATGCTAGTACATATTGTTTTGAATGTTCACCCAATGCCCGTGATACAAGAATTCGAACTAATCGAAATAAATTCATTCATACACAGTCGGATTTCATATAAACATGCCAGATTTCATTACATTTCATACATTCTTCAACTAAAAAGGGGTGCGCTAGAGGTATAATTAATTAACCGAAGCTACCCACTTGTGTCCTACTGAGCCGAACAGAAGCTTCAGTGACTTAACTGTAGGTGCAGTTGCGTAACTGACATGTGGCCGAGATGCCTGTTGGGCCCACGTGTCAGTCAGCCAACTGCACCAGCAGTTAAGTAGAAGCAGCGTCCTTCTCCAACATAGCTCTCTGACTCCACGTCGCCGCCAAGAAGCTAACCGTCCGTCAGTGGTCAACCCACCTAGCTTGGCTTCAACCGAGGGTAGCAGCGGTGGCCTTACTTGGACTCGAGCGGCGGCGACCTACCGTGTTCTACTCTTCCTCGTTTTCTATGTGGCGCGGCCTCGCTGGCAGCAGGGTGGGGCCTCGGCGGAGCCGGCGATGTCCTCTGTCTCGTTGCCGGCAGGGTGGGGCCTCAGCGGAGCCGGTGGTGTCCTTTGCCTCGTTGTTGGCGCCGCGGGGCCTCGTCGACACCAGCGGAGCGGGGACTCATCGGAGCCGGCATTGTCCTCTGCCTTGTCCTCGGTCTCGCTAAACAGCGCCTGCCCGCTTCATCACCCTCTTTGTAGGCGGCCGCAGCCTCCGCCACCCGCATGCGGTATCGCCAGCGCTCGAGGTGGCCCTCGTGGGCGGAGCGGTATGAATCGAGCAGCGCCTCCTACTCCGCCTGCTCCACGGCGATCTGCTCCTCCGCATGCAGGTGCTCCTGGAGGATATGGTGGTTGTAGGCGGCGACGGCCTGCGCCTCCCGTAACTGCTCCTCAAGGTTCTACCTCACTGAGGGAGTCCTAGATTAGGGGGTCTCTGGACAGCCGGACTATCTCCATTGGTCGGACTATTAGACTATGAAGATACAAGATTGAAGACTTCGTCTCGTGTCCGGATGGGACTCTACTTGGCGTGGAAGGCAAGCTAGGAAATACGTATATGGGTATCTCCTCCTTTGTAACCGACCTTGTGTAACCCTAACCCTCTCCGGTGTCTATATAAACCGAAGGGTTTTAGTCCGTAGGACAACATACAATCATACCATAGGCTAGCTTCTAGGGTTTAGCCTCTCTAATCTCGTGGTAGATCTACTCTTGTACTACCCATATCATCAATATTAATCAAGCAGGACGTAGGGTTTTACCTCCATCAAGAGGGCCCGAACCTGGGTAAAACTTCGTGTCCCCTGCCTCCTGTTACCATCCGGCCTAGATGCATAGTTTGGGACCCCCTACCCGAGATCCACCGGTTTTGACACCAACATTGGTGCTTTCATTGAGAGTTCCGCTGTGCCGTCGCCACCAGGAAGGATGTCTCATCTCGTCTTTAAAAACGTCACTATCGCTGAGGGAGCTTTGGCTATCGGCCAAACTCTCCGGCTAGGTGGTTTTCTTACGACCGCATGTTCGGCCGCTGCGCCGACGATGACTTCTCGGGTCATCAAAAGCAATCTTCACGTCAACTTGGAACTCGCGGAGCAGTTAGATCCAATGGAGCTCTCTTCCCTGAACGAGCTCTTGGATCGCATCGCCGCCCTAGGAGTCACTACAGACTACGATCAGATTGGGCCTAAACCCAATCTGAGAGAGATTAACTCTCCCCAGGTCACCCATCACATTGCAGTGGTGGAGGAACAATGCGGCGACCCTTCATCTATCTTAAGGACTAGCTATGTCTGGATTCCTGATCCCTCCAAGCTGGATACCCGCGGAGGGGAGGACGCCACTCAAGGCCTGAACCTAGAATCAGGCAGCGGACTAGATTTATCAGAAAACATCCCAGAATCCAAACTTTCGAGTTCGGAAACTCCTTGGCTCCTGAGTCTCAGATCGGGCGAGGATTCGGATTAAATTCCACCCACCCACCCAAACATATGCGATCTATCCCCAATTAGGCAAGAGCCTGAAGAAACAGTACACCATTACTGGGCCAGATTCCTCCTAGTCATGAACAGGATAAAGGACTGCCGCGAGGAAGACGCAATTTCATTCTTTTGCAATAATTGCACGGACAAGGGAATCCTCAATGCCATAAGTCGCCGCGAAATTACACGCTTTGCCGACTTGGTGTCCATAGTACGAAAGTACTGTGCGATGGAAAGCGCCTGGAAAACCGAAATAAAATTTTGGGATAATCCGGCCCTGAATACAAACCCAGTCCGAAATAAAAGGTTGCATTATCACAATACACCTGTGTTAACTACCAAAAAGCAAAAACCCTCAACGGGGCAAGGAACCGTACTGGAGGGATGGCTCAACGGACCCTGCAAAATTCATAGTACATCGGATGCAATACCAACGCACAGCCTTAGAGCATGTTGGATACTTCGGCAGGTGGCCAAAAGTGGTGAGGATCTACTCCTCCCAAAAACCATACAACACCATCCCGCGAACAGCAATACGGTGTTAACGGTCTTTGAGACCTTCGCATCAAATAATAGACGCAAGCGAGCACTCCGCAGCATGGTCGAAATCTGCCACATAGCAGAAATAAATCCTTGGAGTGACACGGCTATTACCTTCAATGCGAGTGAAGAACCCAAATTCCGAACAGCCCGAGCACCAGCTGCACTGGTCCTCAGTCCAATCGTGGACGGCTTTCGACTCACCAAGGTACTCATGGACGGCGGTAGCGGATTAAACCTCATCTATGAGGAAACCCTTCAAAAGATGGAAATAGACTGGAGCCGCATTGAGCACAGTAGCACAACCTTTCGAGGAATCATCCCCAGTCGGGAAGCACGTTGTGCCAGGAAATTCACACTGGATGTGGTATTCGGCACGCCGGATAATTACAGGTCCGAAGAAATTACATTCCAAGTGGCCCCGTTCAGCAGTGGATACCACGCTCTACTAGGGCGGGAGGCGTTTACAACCTTCCAAGCCATACCCTATTATGGGTACATGAAGCTCAAAATGCCCGGGCCCAACGGAATCATCACTCTTGCTAGTGATCCGGACATAGCACTCTGCGCCGAAAATAAGACAGCCGCACTGGCCCTTGAGGCACTATCCGAAGCCCTAGCGGCCGAGGAACTAACTGCGCTGCGCTCCACGGTGAACAGGGACGATGTGATACTCGATAAAAGATCCAAGTCCACCTCCTTTAAACCGGCGGACGAAATAGTCAAATTCCAAGTCTATCCAACGGACCCTACAAAAACAGCTTCCATCGAGGCACAGTTAAACCCCTATGTCGACTCCGCACTGTGAGAGTTCCTACGCGAGAACTGGGACATTTTTGCCTAGCACCCTTCAGACATGCCAGGAATCCCATGCAAGCTGGCTGAGCACAGCCTAAACATCCTAAAAGGATTCAAGCCAGTCAAGCAGGCTCTTCGGCGTTTCCCTGAGCCTAAGAGACAAGCCATGGGAGAGGAACTAGCCAAGCTATTGGAGGCCGGATTCATCTGAGACATTAAACATCCGGGCTGGCTAGCAAACTTGGTGATGGTACCAAAGAAGGACAAATCCTGGCGCTTGTGCGTTGATTTTAAGGACCTTAACAAGGCCTGCCCAAAGGATCCCTTCCCCCTCCCCCCGCGTCGATCAAATCATCGATGCTACCGCAGGACACGATTCATTGTGTTTCCTCGACGCATACTCCGGCTACCATCAAATTAAAATGGCGGAGCCAGACCAAGCCGCAACGGCATTTATCACACCATACGGCCCATTCCGCTTAAACACAATGCCCTTCGGGCTCAAAAACACCGGCGCAACATATCAGCGCATGATTCAGACATGTCTGGCAAACCAGATTGGCAAAACAGTGGAGGCATACGTGGATGACGTGTTCGTTAAAACCAAGCATGTCAAAACTCTAGTAGACGATTTGAGGCTCACATTCGACAACCTCCGAACATATGACATCAAGCTCAATCCGGAAAAATGCGTTTTCAGCGTACCAGCCGGAAAGCTCCTGGGATTCATTGTCTCCAGTAGAGGTATCGAAGCTAATCCGGCCAAAATATGAGCATTGTCACAGTTGGCTACCCCAACAGACCTCAAGCAAATACAAAAATTGACCGGATGCGTGGCGGCTCTAAGCCGCTTTATCTCCCGCTTGGGAGAAAAGGCATTACCCCTTTATCGCCTCCTCCGGCGCACCGAACACTTCGAGTGGATGGATGCCGCCTCGGCCGGATTCAACGAAATAAAAGCCATATTGGCAACAAACCCAGTCCTGGCCGCGCCAAACATTGGCGAACCAATGCTATTATACATTGCAACAACTCATCAAGTAGTAAGCGCAGTGCTCGTCGTCGAGCGAGAAGTGGACGGACACAAATTCCCCCTTCAAAAGCCGGTCTACTATGTGTCCACTGTCCTTACTCCATGCAAATCACGGTACCCGCATTATCAAAAGATAGCGTACGCGGTATTTATGGCATCCCGGAAGCTGCGACACTACTTTCAAGAGTGTTCGATAACGATAGCCTTGGAAGTACCACTTAACGATATTATAAACAACCGCGATGCGACGGGCCAGATTGCCTAATGGGCCATTGAGCTCCTCCCGTTCGACATAACTTACAAGCCACGGCGAGCTATTAAGTTGCAAGTTTTGGCTGACTTCATCGCTGAGTGGATGGAAGCCGAACTCCCTAAAGAGTATGACACATATTCAAGCTGGATCATGCACTTCGACGGCTCCAAAATGTTGGCTGGTCTGGGGGCTGGCATCATTTTGGCGTCCCCAACAGGGGATACCATCCAATACGTACTACAGATAATGTACACGGACTCCAACAACGCGGCCGAATATGAGGCCCTTCTACATGGTCTCCGGATGGCAGTATCTATGGGCATTCAACGCCTAGAGGTGCGCAGGGACTCGAACCTCGCGATATCCCAAATAAATGGAGACTTCGATGCCAAGGATCCGAAAATGGCAGCTTATCGCAATTCCGTCCTAAAAATGTCAGCTCGGTTCGAGGGACTCGAATTTCACCATGTGGCTCAGGAAAACAATCAGGCGGCGGATATCCTCGCCCGCATCGGCGCAAAATGCGATGCGGTCCCTCCCAACATATTTCTGGAACGGCTCTTCAAGCCATCCATAGCATGGGAAGGGGACACCGGTAACAACAGTCCGGACCCGTCCAAAATACCTGATACCGAACTATTTGACACAGTCGGAGGCTCCGCCACCGAAATAACACAATCAGCCCACAAAATAATGGCCATTATTTCCCCGTGGATAGAACCATTCCTGGCCTACCTCACTAGACAGGAACTTCCGGAAGACCAAAATGAGGCACGCTGCATAGTGCGGCGATCCAAGGCCTACAGGGTCCATGAGGGAGAATTGTACAAAAAAGTGCTACCGGAGTCCTTCAAAGGTGCATCTCCGAAGAGGAAGGGCGGAACCTTTTGGCAGAAATTCATGCCGGACTCGGCGGTCATCACGCCGCAGCCCGGGCTCTTGTAAGCAAGGCCTTCCGTACATGATTCTATTGGCCAATGGCCCGGGCAGATGCACAGGACTTGGTCCAACGTTGCGCCGGCTGCCAGCTCTTTGCAAATCAAAGCCACATGCCACCCACTGCCCTCCGGAAAATCCCCATTACATGGCCCTTCGTGGTCTGGGGACTTGACATGGTTGGACCCCTTAAAGGGGGAACCCACAAGAAAAAATACTTATTGGTCATGGTGGACAAATTCACCAAATGGATAGAGGCTAAACCAGTTAAAACAGCCGAATCCGGACCGGTGATAGATTTCATATCCGGGGTTGTACACCGTTACGACATCCCCCACAGCATCATCACTGATAATGGCACGAGTTTCACAGCCGACGAGGTAAAACTCTGGTGCACCAAAATGGGCATCAAGCTCGATTACGCTTCAGTCTATCACCCACAAACCGACGGCCAAGTTGAACGAGCAAATGGTCTTATAATGAGCGACATTAAACCCATATTAGTGCGCTCCTTAACGGAGTCTAACACGGACTGGGGAGAGGAGCTCGACTCCGTACTCTGGGGGCTGCGGACCACGCCGAATCGTAGTACTAGATATACACCGTTTTTCATGATGTACGGCACAGAGGCAGTCCTTCCCTGTGACATAATTCATGACTCACCTCGAGTGCGCATGTACGAAGAAAGAGAAGCCGAGCTCGATCGGCAGGACAGTCTGGACACTCTAGAGGAAGAGCGCGACATAGCCAAAGCCCGTTCCACATTTTACCAGCAATAGGCTCGCAGATACCAAAGCAGAGAAGTGCGGGCCAAAACTTATAACATTGGCGAACTAGTTCTACGGCTGTCGGATAAGAAAAAGAATAAGCTCAAGCCCAAATGGGAAGGTCCCTTCATTATCGACCAAGTTCTGGCCGGTGGAGCGTACCGACTGCGGGATGCATCGACTAGTCGGCTCGAGCTGAACCCATGGAACGCGGCCAGGCTTCAAAGATTGTCAGGACCCCGATCCTAGGTCACACCGATCTAGCATGTAACACATCATATCACTTTGTGGCCTCACACACGGTATTTCCACGGGTGCCACCTTACCTGGCCCGGGACCGTTTGCGCCTTTTGGCTCACGTATATGATAGTGTCGCTAGCAACCATATGACAAAGAACCTGGGCCGACATGGCTAGTCGTGAACCCAAAGTGGCACTAACCCATGGGGACAGGCATACATGAATCAACCTCGAGCATGTCGGTCAACAGCGTGTGAATTCGGGCTGTAGCACTGGGCTAACAGGACTCCGGTAACCCGGGCTGTAGCAGGCTAGGCAGGACTCCGGATGTCACCGCGTGACATTTCCCCGAAGGGACAGACATAGGAACGAAGTGAAACACATGCCGGCCAGTCAAGTGTCCTGAGCAGTAGTGCTAGGCTAGCAGGACTCCGGTGATCCGGGCTGTAGCGGACTACTATCGCTCAGAAGCACTAGACTACATTTCCCCATATGATAGGCTGCCAAGGATAAACAACTAGATAGTCGGATCCCACACATACCAAGCATTTCAATCATACACACAATATGCTCGATATGTGTAAATACAACATGGCATCACAACATAACTCTACAACTCAAGTATTTATTCATTAGGCTCCGAGGAGCGAGATATTACAAACATGGGTCTCATGACCCAACAATCATAGCATACAATGCAAAGCACATGCGGAAGCTTAACATGTCTGGGTACAGACATCTATAAATGAAAAAGGCTGAGAAGCCTGACTATCTACCAGATCCTGCCAAGGGCACAAGATCGTAGCTGAGGTATCAAGCTAAACGTCGAAGTCCACGCGGAACTACTAGCGAGACTGAAGTCTCTCTACAAAACATAAATTAAGCAAACGTGAATAGAAGGTACTCAGCAAGACTTACATCAGAACTAGCTGCATATGCATCGGTAACAACAAGGGGGTGGTGGAGTTTAACTGCAGCAAGCCAGCTTTGACTCGGTGGCTATTCTGAACTATGACTGCAAGCAACTCTTTTGAGGTGGCGCACACGAGTCCACACATTCACCATTCAATACACCACTATGGATCCGCTCCCGTCTCCCTACGAGAAGGCCATCCATAGTACTCACACTTATCTTGCGAGTTTTAGAGTATCCACTTTCATTTGTCTATGAACTATGCATGGGGTCCAAGTTTCCATATCCGAGGAATTCGGCTATTCGAATAGATATTGATAACCCTGCAGGGGTGTACTTCTTCACACACGCTCCCACCACATACCACCATATACACGTCATGTATCTCGGCAACCTTCAAGCGGAAGCCTGGCGAGGGTGTCGGCCACGGCCTACCTAAACACTTAAGTCTCTAGTCCAGGTTTATCGCCTATTCGGGTTCCATCCGCGAGGAGATCCGGCCGGAGTTTCGCTCACAACCCCAAACGATGTGTGCAGGGTTCCCGAGACACCAAACGGGCGCCCGGTACACCGTGCCACGGTGTATCTACCGCAACATAGTCCACCCCTAGGGTCAGCGCTACGCACGGCCGCCAACACATAACCTACAAACACCAGAAACTAGTTGCAACTCCTGGACAGAGTACTAGGGTGATTAAGAAGCCGAGAGGGTCAATTAAGGATCCCAATGAGTGGTAGTAGCTGTTCATGGATCACAGACACAGAACTCAGTTCCTGAGGACGGCTACAATGAGACAACCCACCATGTACTCCTACATGGCCTCTCACCGCTACCTTTACCAAATCGTGTTCACACACTTAGCTCACACACAGTAGGACATGTTCAACACCATTCCGATTCACTTCCCATGAATCAGACCTGACTCAACTCTAGGCAGTAGCAGGCATGACAAAAAGCATGAATGAGTAGGCACATCAGGGCTCAAACAACTCCTACTCACGCTAGTGGGTTTCATCTATTTACTGTGGCAATGACAGGTCATGCAGAGGATATGGGGTTCAACTACCGCAACAAGTAACAGATAAATTGTTGTTGTCCTAATGCAGTAAAGAGAGCAGGAGCGAGAGAGTGGGCTTGTATCGGAATGAACAAGGGGGTTGTGCTTGCCTGGCACTTCTGAAGATATCATTGGGTCTTCATCAGTGTCAACGATCACATCGTCGGTACAACGTCTATCGAGAGGGGACAAATACCGGCAACAGAGAAAGAAACACAATCAATGCAATGCACAATATGATGCATGATCATGACATGTCAATATGCTGTTGATTGAGCTAATGCAACTAGCAACAAGTTAAATGGAGTTGGTTTGAATACTAGGTTCAAATTCAAATTCAAACTATGAATTCAAATAGTGTATTATCATGTTTTGGACTAAACAGTGAGGTTAAGTTGTTCAAACATGCATGAAAATGGTACAGATGGATTCCTTGAATTTTTCTGATAATTTTACATATATAATTTATTTCATTTGGAGTTACGGTTGATTTTCTATGATTTTTAGAAGTTTTGGCCATTTTCTGAAAATAAATAAATCATTTAAGATTTATTTAAATTCCAGAAAGGAATTATTGCATCAGCATGACGTCACCCTGATGTCAGCAGGTCAACAGGGCTGGTCCGGGTCAAACCTGACCAGTGGGGTCCACTGGTCAGTGACCCTAGTTGGTTTGGGTGGATGACAAGTGGGACCAGTCAACGTTGACTTGACCAAGTCAAAGCTGACACGTGGGGTCCACAGGGTTAGCACTAATCTAATCTATTTTAGTTAGCCGGTTAATTGGGCGGTGGGGCCCGGTTGTCATTGACTCCAGGGGTAATCAGTAGGGTGCTTAGGCCCTAATGATGGTGCCACGTCACCAGCCACCGGAGTTAGACGCCGGCGACCAAACTCGACGGCGGAGGATCGCCGGAGTTGCTCGGAACGACGCTACAGGGGTCGGCTCAACGCGCTGGAGGCACCAGAGGGATGCCCATCCTCGCGCGCATCCAGGGGATCACGCGGGAGGCTGCGGGGTGGCCGGAGACGATGGCCACGGCAACCATGGCGGTGGCTGGAGCTACGGGAACGGCGGGTTCAGCGCTACGGAGCTCGGCAGGGGAAGCCGTTGGTGGCTACGGGCTCGTGGAGGGACGCTGAGCACGTTCCAGTGCTTGGACGCAAGCGGCGGCGGCAGTGGCCACGACGGCATCGAGGCCAGCGGCGAGGAGCTCACGGCTCCGGCGGTTGGCGCGGTTAGAGGAAGAAAAATACGGCGGGGCTAGGGGGAGAGGAGTCAGGAGCTCACAGGGAGGCGGCACAGTAGGTCAGTGGGCTCGGGGACGTCCTTGACGGCGCGAATCGACGGCGAGGGGCTCGGGTGCCCGAGGTTGAAGATGACCACGATGGCGATGAGGCAGGGCCTCCTGGCGTCTCCTAGCTCGATTGGGAGGACGAGGAGGCTTCGGGGGTGCTTCTGTACTCGGCGGAAGGGTGAGGGGTGCACGGAGGCCGCGTCTACGGCGTACGGCGGCGACGAGCTCCGCTCGGTGGGAGAGAGAGGGAGCCAGAGGAGGGAATGGGGACGAGAGAGTGAGAGAGGGGGTTCCAGGGGCAGCGGTGGTGGGCTGGGCCGCCAGCTGGAGTTGGGCCAGGTAGGTCCAGGTAAGTGGCCCAGTGGCCTTCCCTCTTTTATTTATTTCTGTTTTCTATTTATGTTATTTTGTTTTGATTTAGTTTAAATACTAAATCATTTTATAAAATTCTGCAAACTTTTATGGGCACTATCTGATTTAAACCAGAGGCCCTCACCAAGTTTCAGAATATTTGGAGCTACCAAATATTTTATAGGAATTAGTAGCTCCAATTCAAATAAGTATTGACTTAATTCAAAGGCCCAAATAATTATTTCTGTGAACCCAAAATATTGGTTTGAATTTTTACCTCTTGCCAATATTTTTAGAGAAAACAGGAACATTTCCTTGGACTTATTTGAAGCAATTTTATCTTGATCATTTTTAAAGGGTTTCTGAGGCTTTGAAAATTCCTCAATTCAAATTTCATTTGAATTTAAACATGATGCAACCACCAAGCTAGTCCAAGGCCAAAGTAGGGCTAGGGATGTGACAAAGATTCTACGCTTAGCACCGGACTCTATGTTAGTCCCCTCCCTTTGTCCATTTTCTACATATGCATCATCTGTCTTGTTTCCCTTTACTTTCTTTTATTTCTTTAGGCCTTCAAGGGTCACCTTGTGCCTCACTCGTACATTATAGATGCGCTAGCCGCAATCTTTATACCTGGGGGCTTCTTTCACAGAAGCTTAAATTATTTACCCGGGCCTCACGCTCAACACATGTGTTATACTTCCGCATGTACCTTTTTTCACCATTATATGCATCGATATGACTTAAGTTTTGGCCAAGCTAGGTTGCCTGGCTCTTGTATTTATGCCCTACGTTCCCGTTAATTCAGCTAGGGCATAAGGGGAGCACCTCTACAATTGTTACTGCCGAGTCAGCCGGACGCGTACCTCAGACTGGGTGAAGCCGAAAGCTAGCGTTCTTAAGAGAATATTGGGTCGGTGAACAAAAGATGACTTTAATTTATTATCCATAGCTGCCCCCAGATGTTTTTCCCGCGCTTCTTGTCGCAGTCCGGACATGCACTTTAGGGCATGCCTACCTAGGGAAAGGAACCCTTAACAGAACTATTCTCTCTGGAAGATGTTTCTTACTACCCATGTAATATAACATAACTAGTTGGGCACTTGTCTTATAAAGCACTAATGACCCCTACGCCTGGTCTCCATGCATGCCCAGGTTCTTACATAACCGAGAGGGTATCCGGATACACTCCGGACTGTCGGGTCCCGAGGTTGAAGCAAAAAGGTCCGCAACAACAAACGATCTACAATCCGGCTAGAAGGCATCATACATGCCACTTTAAAATTACATAGTCAATTTGACTGGTTGAATTCCTCTTCAATGCCATCCAATAGGCTGTCTAGTCTACAGTCCTGTTGGGAATACTTTGGGGCCAATTCTACCTGGCCGTACACTAAACTCACAGGGATCTCCTTGCCATCATGCCCCACAGGTCCGACTTCGGCCATGTGGTTCAGATCAGCCTTCGTGTACCGTGTCTTCACCATTGCCCAGGCTTCCCTGGCGCCCTGACGGCAGGCCGATATCTTCCATAATCGGAAACGCCGTCGTGCTCCCTTCATCTTTTCCGCAAGCTCTCCAAGGCCTCCGGGTCTTAGACGGACGGCCACAAGGCCTGGGCGACGCCTTGCATCACCTGCCGAACTCGTTCATGCAACTGTGCGAGCTCGGGAAGAAAGTCACCCGTTGCACCAGGCATCTCCTCGGCAGGACGACCTGTTAGCATACCTACAGACATAACTCTGTCAGCCAGCTTCCTCGCTGAACTCTTTTTCAAAGTTTGTTCAAGCACTTACTAAATATGCCGCATCGAAGCCGCCGATTCTCCTTAACAGAGTCCGACAGTTGGGCACGGACATCTTTTAGTTCCACGCCCAGCTTGGTGTTGACATCTTGGAGATCATTCTTCTCCTGCCTCACCCTCGTAAGCACGCTCTCACCAGCCTTCAGCTAGCGTATGAGCTGTTGCTTATCCGGATTTACTCCTGCATCATCTACAATTTTATCATCAGATCGGCATATACGCCGCATTCTCATATGATACTTATCATTCAAAGGATATGTTACCAGAGGGGGTCTCTTTGGGCTCCCCTGTTGCGGCCAGTGTGGCCTGAAGTTGGGCTTTGCACTCTTCCAGCTCCTGGGACAGTTGAGTATTCTTTTCTATGAGAACCTGCATAACAAATGATCCTTAAATCAGTTATCCTAACTGTTTCAAGTCTCAGGGGCTACTGATATATATATATATATATATATATATATATATATATAATCATCAAATTTTCTCACCCGTATGTCTTTTACATACTGCTTCGTGGCTCTGGCTAGACCATTTGAGCGGCACGAAGGTGCGCGTCTCCCGAGTTGAAGGCATCCAATGCCTCTTGGGAGAAACAAGCGTCACGAAGGACAATCCGGCGACGCCTGTGGTTCATGGAACTTTCCACCTTGGAATGGGTGGCGGACAGTTTATCCGCATCCTCTGTCGGAGGAGCACCCGACGCACGCCTTGTATTCGTTCCCGCCTCTGAATCTGTCCTTGGAGCTTGGCTTGTGGAGGCGCGATTGGTAGCCTCTCCAGGTATAGTCTGGCGAGCGCTCTTTTTCCTGGAAAAATGGAATGGGCATTAATATGCCTCTGAAAATAACATCTTGTAATAAAGACGGCATGCCGTACTGCTGCGTCGGTGTCTCAATCCGGACTACGGGTCTTTTCAGCCTGCCTGGCCTCGCTGCCCCTTATTGGCTAGTTGCCATAGGCTCGGCATTCTGCCCTGAGGACCTCCCTTGCAAAACACGGCCGTTATACGGCAATCAAAAAAGTGCAAGGACGAATCCCTTTTTAAATGCTGGGACTTCGGTCTCAGTCACCTGTGAGGCTGGAACTAGCCCAGGGTAATCGGCCGTAATGGCCACCAAGGCGTTGTCGTTACTCCATTGGTAAAATACCCCGTCGATCAGCTCCACAGATATGTCCGGATCCTCCTGGGAGGTCGGGTCAAGGGACCGTCCAGGGTCCTGGGGTTGTGGAGGAGGGTTGTTTATCTCCTTTACTGCCTGGCGCAGCTCCCGTGATGAAATCGCTAGAATGAATACTTAACTACGGGAATACGAAATGGATGGGTGATAAAAATTCTCCGCTTACCCAGCTCGGAGGATTGTACATAGAAAATCTGCCCTGCGGGTTGACACGAAGGAATTCCTCCTCTTCTCCCTTGTATAAAGTGGATAAGATCTTTATTAGATCGGCAGCCGATCCCGGCCCTTTGCGGCCGTGGCGGGTGGCATCATCCTCCCTGTTGAAATCCCACATGCGGTGGCCCATATACTGAAGCGACTGCACCCCCCGCATGATGCATGTGGCCATGACCTCGATCATGGTCAATCTGGATCGAGCTAAAAAACTTATCTGGCTCATTAGGTAAAGAATGTCCCTGTCATCTTCCTCCAGGGAGCTCCATGGACGCCAGCTCCATTGCTTCGTCAAAGGAGCGTTGTCGAACTCCGGAAGGCCGATCCGAATAGGGTCCGGGAGGGGGACATCTTCTATATAAAACCATTCTGAAGGCCAGTCTTCGGACGTCTTCTTCGAGGTCCCGGACAGGTATCCGGTTCTGGTAATACGCTACACTTTGGCTCCGCCCACTTGATATATTGATCCCTTCTTAGAACGGGGCACAAGGCAGAACAACTTCTTCCACAGAGCGAAATGAGCCTCACAGCCCAAAAAAAACTCGCAAAGGGCTACGAATCCCGCGATATGCAGTAGGGGGGCAGGCGTAAGGTTGTGCAGCTGGAGGCCGTAGAACTCCAGAAGCCCCCGGAGAAACGGATGAATTGGGAATCCGAGCCCTCTTACCAAATAAGGGACAAGGCATACCCACTCTCCCTTGGAGGGATTGGGACGGCTCTCCGCTTGCTCTCCGCCATTGTAGGTGGCAAGCCCGGCTCGAACCGGGATCAGGTACGCTGGGAGAAGAAATCCCTTGGACTAAAGCATCACCAATTTGCTATGCGAGACGGAACATCTCTCCCAATCTCTAGGCTTGGAGCTAGGGGTGCGAGAGGAGGAGCTGCGTCGACCGGACATGATGGAATGGATCTCTGTCGGGTACGCTCCGATGAAGGCTCGTCAAAGGGGGATGGTGTGATTTGGATCTGAATCCTCGTCTTTTTAATAGGCGTCTCATTCACATAGCTAGGGGGATAAATGTGAAAACACTCTGGATCTTCACATTCACTCGACACATGGAAAGTGGCCATTATTGGGCATGGAAGTCGAGGAGTACAAACATTCACAAGAAACCGGACATTATTTCGACAAGTACACAGAATTTGGGGAGGAACCCGCCTTGCAATGCCGAAGACAATACTGCGCGCCGGACTCATCGTCATTGAAGCCTGGTTCAGGGGCTACTGAGGGAGTCCTGGATTAGGGGGTCTCCGGACAGCTAGACTATCTCCATTGGCCGGACTGTTAGACTATGAAGATACAAGATTGAAGACTTCGTCTCGTGTCCGGATGGGACTCTACTTGGCGTGGAAGGCAAGCTAGGCAATACGTATATGGATATCTCCTCCTTTGTGACCGACCTTGTGTAACCCTAACCCTCTCCGTTGTCTATATAAACCAAAGGGTTTTAGTCCGTAGGACAACATACAATCATACCATAGGCTAGCTTATAGGGTTTAGCCTCTCTGATCTCGTGGTAGATCTACTCTTGTGCTACCCATATCATCAATATTAATCAATCAGGACGTAGGGTTTTACCTCCATCAAGAGGGCCCGAACCTGGGTAAAACTTCGTGTCTCCTGCCTCCTGTTACCATCCGGCCTAGACGCACAGTTCAGGACCCCCTACCCGAGATCCGCCGGTTTTGACACCGACACTCACCGTGTCCATATATTGGGCATGGGCCTTGCCGATGGTCATGGTGCAATGCACCAGCGAGGATGGCGCGGAGGAGGGGGTTGGCACCGGATCATCGACTACCATGTTCTCCATTGGGACGTCGTCGTCCTCCGGCTGTCTGTCGGCCAGCCAGTCGGCAGCAATGGCTGCCATCTCTTTGTGGTCCGTCGTCCGCCTGTCCCGAAGAGCGCCGGAGCGCGAGGAAGCCATGGTGGGCAGTAGTGGTGTGGATAGGAGAATAGGAACGGATGCGGATGACTATGGCTATGGCCGGCGCAGCAGTTTATATAGCAATGGTGGGCAGCGGAGGGACGGACGTGTGGCACCGCAGTAGCCGCCTCGGCAACCGCGTATCATTAATGTGGGCGGCAGAAGGACAGACGGACGACACTTGTGTCCTTTGAAGGCGGAGAAATCGCATGCACTGGGAAGCGGGGCGGGCGGCACAGACCGTTTCCGGTAGAAAGTGTGCGGGGGCGAGGGAGGCGGTCTGGGTGGGCCAGGGCAGTCAGACTCGTGCTTGGCAGCGGGTCGGTCTAGCAGCCGGACATGCTGGCTCGCCAGCTACCTCGCTGAGCTGAGCGACGACAATCAGACGATGGACGTAGCTTCCGACCAGGAGCTGGTGTCACTATCCAAGCCGGTTCATGCTGTGTTCACCATAGAGCAGGTGCGGCCGCGCTTCGACGCCCTAATGGCGGAAGAGCTACTAGCACAGGAGGACCTGTGCTGCAACCTCCGTTTCCTCAACGAGCACCGGTGAACAAGCGAACGACAATGCCGTCGCGGACATGTGGCCCTATGATCCTGCCTTCCCGAATGAGCAGCGGGCGTTGTATCAGACCATCCATAGGGCCCGCGAGGCCCTCTTCGTCGTCCTTCGAGTTGTTGCGCTCACCGTGGCGTCGCCGTCTCGCGTTGTCAACATGGTCAACGGACATGAGGATGAGGAGATGACTTTACTTGGAGAGGATGACAGTGGGGACCCACCAGGGCCATAGCCGCACGTACGCAAGTGCCTCCTTATTAGTATATAAAAACATAAATTTTTTTTGCTTCCTCCTTATCACACCCCTAGTTCTGGTATGACCTAGGCTAGCCCTTCATGTGTGCATCATGTTTAAATTCCGTTTAAATTTTGAAATGAGGATTTGTGAAACCCTTAGAAATCATTTCTGGAAATGACCTAGATAAAAATTGTTTCAATTTGGCCCAAGAAAATGTTCCTGATTTTCTCTAAAAATATTGGCCAGAGGTAAAATCCCAACCAATATTTTTGGGAGCTCAGAAGTATTTATTTTTGGCCATTTGAGTTAATCCAGTAATTATTTGCGTTGGGGAAATATTTTATTATATATAAAATATTGTCCAATAATTCTGAATTTTGGTGAGGGGTTTTGGATTAATCCCTTAGGCCCATGCAAAAATTGTCAGAATTAAATAAAATGGTTTAGTATTTTTATTAAATCAAAACAAATGTCAGAAAAATAGAAAAGAAAACAGAAAAGGGAGAGAGACCTACCTGGGCTTCTTACCTGGCGCCTTTGGCCGGCCCGTTTCTGCTCTGGCCCAGCCCACCAGGGGCATAGCCGTCTTCCTCCTCTTGCCAGTAGGCAGAGGGGAAGCTGTGCCCGACGCCGTGCACGCCGGCACGCAGCTGCCTGCCTGGCGTCCTCCTCGTCGCCCTGGAATGCCCGGACGTCGCCACGATGCCCCGTACCCCTCTCACTCTCCCCCAGTCCTCTCCTCTCCTCTCCCTCGCTTTCTCTCTCGCGTCCGAACGCGCCCGCCGCCACCGACGAGCACCACCGCGGCCACCGGCCACCCCTCGCCCTGCCGCTGCGCCCAGGAGCTCCGCCACATCGCCGGCTACCTCTCCGTCAAGTCACACGCCTCGGGAAGCCCTGCAGCGTCGCCTTCGAGCTCTTCTTCAACCTGCAGCCGCCGGCGACTTCGTCGTCGATTCGCTGGACCCCGTGCCTCCCCTGCCTCGCCAGCAGCACCAGAAGAACTGCGGTGAGCCTCTGCACCGTTTCCCCCATGCCCCGTTGCCTAATTTGCGCCCTAGCTAGCTCCACCACCCTGCCCGAAAGCTTGCTCGCTGCCGGCCATGTCGCCGCCGTGGCTAGAGCCCACAAACGTCGCGTCAGAGCATGTTTTCGTCATCAGGGCGTTCCCAGGAACCCAGAACACTTACCCACTCGTCCTCCCGTGCACCGTAGCACGCTATCCATCTTCACCGAACTCCGACCGCCACACTCATCATTGCCGGCGCCACTCCGGCCACTTCCCGGCCGCGCCACCACCACAGTTGGTTGCGGACGAGTGCCCACATCCCGTAGCTGCACTCCGCACGCCAAATGGCCCCCTGTAGGCAAAACCCACAGCGCCCCGCCGTATTCGGACTCGCCGGCGGCTAAACACCGGCGACGGCTGACCTCTGACCGGCGTGGGTTGACCACAGCCGGGTTGACCTCCCCCCTCTCTCTCAATGACAGATGGGCCCCGGTGCCCCCTAATTAGTAGTTAGGATTAATTAACCCTCTGATAATTAACCTGATACTGACATGTGGGCCCGAGGCCACTAACTAAACTAGATTAGTTAGTTTAGACACTGACATATGGGTCCCACTGGTCAGGTTTGACCTGGACCGACCCGTTGACTCGCTGACATCATGCTGACGTCATGCTGACGCAATATATCCTTTTTTGGTATTAAAATAAATCAGGAAATTCCAGAAAATGATATAAACTTCAAAAATTCATAGAAATTCAACCGTAGCTCAGATTGAAATAATTTATATATGAAAAATTATCAGAAAAATTCAGTCTATCCATCTGTACCATTTTCATGCATGACAAACCAACCTATACATGCTGTATATGTGAAAACACACTTATGGCATATTTAAGAGCTTATTTTTGGAGTTGCATTTGAACCCTTGGTTCAAATGGACTTCATTCAATTTGGATACCAATTGCATTAGCTCAACCAGCATCACATCTTCATGCCATGTTCATGCATCATAATGTTGCATATGCCTGTGTTTGATTTCCGACACCGTTCCTTCTCGATAGGTCCTGCTCCGGAAAGTGTTCGAGAGTACCTATCAGTGGAGCAGTGCCCCTCTGTTGATCTACCAGGCAAGCAAACCCCCCCTTGTCCATTCCGATAAAATCCTACTCTCTCGCTCCTGCTCTCTTTATTGCATTAGGACAACAACGATTCAACTGCTACTTTATGCTGCGGTAGTTGAACCCATTCCTCTGCATGACCTGTCATTGCCACAGTAAATAGTTAAAACCCACTAGCATGTGTAGGAATTGATTGAGCCATGTTGTGTTCCTACCATGCCATGCCTGCTATTGCTTAGAGTTGTGTCAGGTCTGATTCATCGGGAATGAATTGGAGTGTTATGATATGTTCTGGTGCTGAGAGTTAAGCGTGTGAACACGATTTGGTAAAGGTAGCGGTGAGAGGCCATGTAGGAGTACATGGTGGGTTGTCTCATTGGGACCGTCCTTAAGAACTGAGTTCTGTGTAAGTTGTCCAATGACTAGCTACTACCACACATTGGGCTCCGGGCGCTCCAATCTCTCTCGACTTATTAACCGCCTTGAGCTCTGTCCAGGAGTTGAAAATAGTTCCTGGTGTTTGTAGGTGGTGCTATTTTTCTACCGAGTGGCACCCGGCAAGGTGGACTTGGGACAGACTAGGCACACGTGGCCCGGTGTACCGAGTGGCACCCAGATGGTGGGCTCGGGAACCTTGTACACATTGTTTGGGGCCGTGAGCGAAACCTCGGCCGGATCTCCTTGCGGATGGAACCCGAATAGGCGATAAACCTGGACTAGAGTCTTGCGTGGTTAGTCAGGTCGTGGCCGACACCCTCGCCAGGCTTCCGCTTGAAGGTTGCCGAGATACATGACGTGTACATGGTGTTAAGTGGTGAGAGCGTGTGTGATGAAGTACACCCCTGCAGGGTTATCATGATCTATTCGAATAGCCGTGTCCTCGGTTATGGACTTCTTGGATGCTTACGTGGTATATAGACAACTTAAAGTGGATACTCTAAAATGCGCAAGACAAGTGTGAGTGCTATGGATGGCCTTCTCGTAGGGAGACGAGGATGAATCCATAGTAGTGTATTGATGTGGTGATTAGTGGACTCGTGTGCGCTGCCTCATCTCAAAGAAGTTTCTCGTTGTCGTAGAACAGGATAGCCACTGAGTCAAAGCTGGCTTGCTGCAACTAAACCCCACATTACCTTCTTGATACAAATGCATATATGATAGGATCTGATGTAAGTCTTGCTGAGTACCTTTGTACTCACGTTTGCTTTATTTATGTTTTGCAAATGAGACATCTGTCTTACTAGTAGTTCCGCTTGGACTTCGACGAGTAGCTTGTTACCTCAGCTACGATCTTGTACCTTGGAGGGACTTGTAGATAGTCAGGCTTCTCGGCCTTTTTCTTTTGTAGTTGTCTGTACTCAGACATGTAATGCTTCCGCTTGTTGCTTGTATGCTCTGAATGATGGGTCATGTGACCCTTGCTTGTATTTAATGCTATGTGGCTCTTTTGGGCCTTTATCTATATGAGTTAGCGTTATGTTGTGATGCCATATTGTACAATTGTAGGACCTTGAAGTAGATGTGTCTAGAGGGGGGTGATTAGACACTTCATGCCAAAGTTGCAATTTTTAAGCTTTTTGGTTTGAGTGGAGTTTAAGCATAATTTCAACCCTCACAATACATATCAAGCAAGTATGCAAAGTGTATATAGGCAGCGGAAAGTAAAGCATGCAACTTGCAAGAATGTAAAGGGAAGAGTTTGGAGAATTCAAACGCAATCGGAGACATAGATGTTTTTCCCGTGGTTCGGATAGGTGGTGCTATCCTACATCCACGTTGATGGAGACTTCAACCCACGAAGGGTAATGGTTGCGCGAGTCCACGGAGGGCTCCACCCACGAAGGGTCCACGAAGAAGCAACCTTGTCTATCCCACCATGGCCATCGCCCACGAAGGACTTGCCTCACTAGCGGTAGATCTTCACGAAGTAGGCGATCTCCTTGCCCTTACAAACTCCTTGGTTCAACTCCACAATCTTGTCGGAGGCTCCCAAGTGACACCTAGCCAATCTAGGAGACACCACTCTCCAAGAAGTAACAAATGGTGTGTTGATGATGAACTCCTTGCTCTTGTGCTTCAAATGATAGTATCCCCAACACTCAACTCTCTCTCATAGGATTTGGATCTGGTGGAAAGAAGATTTGAGTGGAAAGCAACTTGGGGAAGGCTAGAGATCAAGATTCATATGATAGGAATGGAATATCTTGGCCTCAACACATGAGTAGGTAGTTCTCTCTCAGAAATAGGATGCTGGAAGTGTAGGCTTAGTCTGATAGCTCTCTCCACGAGTGAAGAGGAGGTGGAGGGGTATTTATGGCCTCCACACAAAATCCAACCGTTACACACAATTTACCAATCCCGGTGGGACCGAATCAGAAAACTCGGTCGGACCGAAATAGTAAACCTAGTGACCGTTAGGAATTTCAGTGGGACCGATTGGAATAACTCGGTGGGACCGATGTGCTAGGGTTAGGGAAAATCCAAAACTCGGTTTGACCGATTACTCAAACTCGGTGGGACCGATTTGGGTAATAAGCGAAACAGAGAGTTGGCCAAGCAAACTCGGTGGGACCGATTGCATATCTCGGTTGGACCGAAGATATTGCAACAGGTAACAGAGAGTTTGCAAGCCCATCTCGGTGAGACCGAATTGCTAGGGTTTGGCAGTGGCAAATGACAAGTGAAACTCGGTGGCGCCGGATAGATAGAATTGGTATGACCGAGTTTGGCTTAGGGTTTAGGTCATTTGTGGATATGGGAAAGTAGCTGAGGATTTTGGAGCATATCATTAAGCACTTGAGCAAGAGGCTCATTAAGCAACACCTCATCCCTCCTTGATAGTATTGGCTTTTCCTATGGACTCAATGTGATCTTGGATCACTAAAATGTAAAATGAAGAGTCTTGAACTTCAAGCTTTAGCCAATCCTTTGTCCTTAGTATCTTGGAGACCTTCCCACACCCTTTAGTCCATGCCACTCCATTGTTGAACTTATCTGAAACATACTAGATGAAAACGTTAGTCCAACAAGAGATATGTTGTCATCAATTATCAAAACCACCTAGGGAGCACTTGTGCTTTCAATCTCCCCCTTTTTGGTAATTGATGGCAACATACATCAAAGCTTTAGATAAAGATACAAAGAATAGTAAGTAAAGCTTTGGAAGGACATGCAACAAACATAGGCTCCCCCTACATGTATGCAATCATGTGAATATAAAATATAGAAGCATGTGAGAGCATAATCATGACAGAGTAGGCAATGTGTTACATGTATCTTGGCCATATGCATCAGAGCAAAAGATTATTAAGGAAAATACCTTCATGCTCATGAGTCCTTCTTGCAAACAGTATGTACATAGGCAAGAATTCCTCATACTCATGATTTTGATGCATACACTTACCTTGTAGTCTTAAGTTGGCTTAGGATGGAATGAACCTGCACAAACAAGGTTATATAACACAGGTACATCCACTAGCCAGAGCAAACAAAAGAAACCACAAGAATACCAAGACTGGGATGACATGTAGAGAGTGAGTACAAGGTACCACATTGGATTCAACATGTCCCCAAGAGTAAAGATATGCAATGAATTTGACTGATTTCTTTCCCATGGGTGTCTTTCTCCCCCTGAATCTTTCATGGGATATTGGGAGAAGATAGGGAACAGAAAATCAGAGCTGAAAGATACAAATGAATATGTCTTCCCCCCTAAAAAGACATGTGACATCTCTCCTCTTGAAGATCAAGCATCTGAGATCCTTGAGTATTGTCTCTCCCCCTAGAGATCTCTTTCTCCCCCTTAATACATTATCTGGGACGTCTGGGATCCTTGAGACTTTCTCTCCCCCTTTAGTGCTTTGATGTGATCTCTCTCTCCCCGAAGATAGGCTTTGATGTGATCTCTCTCTCCCCCTTTGAAATCAATTTCCAAGAAGGTTTTTCTGGAATCCGTCGAATAGGGTTGGTCCTTGAGACTCAGCATAAAGCAAAGAATAAAATTGAGACAAGATTCATTGAGTGAAGCTGGATCAGAAGAAATATAGATTATGTGACAAACTGTTTTTCTGATTGCAAAGTTGGTGGCACCGAGTGGCATATTTCGGTGGTACCGAAAAGTTTCGGTTGGACCGAAAATTGCAAGTCAGTGAAACCGAGTTTACACAGAGAAAAACACTTGTCACCTCAGCTCACTAGACAAGTAGGAGCTCACAAAGATTTTGTCAACAAAGAATTTGTCAAAGGATATGTTTGAATGGTTTTGTGCTTCCTTGTCTTCAACCACCATTGTGTAGAGACTTGGTGATGTAGAGATTTCTCAAGATGTGAGTGAGTCGCAATCTCATGGAATTAGTTTCATCCAAGCACCTACATGGGTTAGACAACATGCAAGGTACAAATATATCCAAGACATAAGATAGTCATCATAAGAGATATATCATGGATTAGTCATAAGCTCATGTCTTGCATGTATCCAATGGATTTCCTACTCCAAGTTCGAAGCATCAATGATGTTCAATTCTCCTCTCAACCTGCAAAACACTTTCTCATCAAGTGGTTTAGTGAATATATCCGCTAATTGCTTATCAGTGCGAACATGCTTAAGATTTATGTCACCCTTAGCAACATGATCTCGAATGAAATGATGACGAACTTCAATATGCTTAGTTCGAGAATGTTGTACAGGATATGACCAATTTTGATAGCACTTTCATTGTCACAAAGCAGTGGAACATGTTTCACATAGATCCCATAATCTTTAAGAGTTTGGGTCATCCAAAGTAATTGAGCACAACATGAACCAGCAGCAATGTATTCAGCTTCGGTGGTGGATAAGGATACAGAGTTTTGTTTCTTGGAAGACCAACACACAAGAGATCTACCAAGAAATTCACAAGTACCCGAAGTTGACTTTCTATCAACCTTGTCTCCGGCATAATCCGAGTCGGAATAGCCAACAAGATCAAAATAAGACCTCTTAGGGTACCAAATGCCAAAATTTGGTGTATGAATTAAGTATCTAACTATCCTTTTCCCGGCCTTAAGATGACATTCTTTAGGGGCAGCTTGATATCTTGCACACATGCACACACTTAGCATAATATCGGGACGTGAAGCACATAGGTATAACAATGAACCAATCATAGAGCGATAAACCTTTTGATCAACCGGTTCACCATCTTTGGTCAAATCATTATGTCCACTAGTAGGCATGGGTGTAGACATACCTTTGCATTCTTGCATATTGAACTTCTTGAAAGGTCCTTGGTGTACTTCGTTTGAGAGACAAATGTACCTTCCTTAGTTTGCTTGATTTGCAAACCGAGAAAGAATTTGAGTTCACTCATCATAGACATCTCAAACTTCTCTGACATTAGCTTTCCAAACTTTTCACTAAAGAGACGGTTAGTTGAACCAAATATGATATCATCAACATAAATTTGGCATACAAATAGTTCTAACCCTTTTAGTGAAAAGAGTAGAATCAATTTTACCAATTTCGAAACCACTTGCAATAAAGAAGTTGGTCAAGCATTTATACCATGCTCTAGGAGCTTGTTTAAGACCATAAAGAGCTTTGTGAAGTTTGTAAACATGATTAGGTTTCTTAGGATTGACAAAGCCGGGAGGTTGTTTGACATAAACTTCCTCCTCTATTCACCATTTAGAAAAGCACTGTTAATGTCCATTTGGTACAAGGTGATGTTATGGTGATTGGCATAGGCAAGTAAGATGCGAATGGACTCAAGTCTAGCAACGGGAGCATATGTCTCACCATAGTCCATACCTTCGACTTGTGTGTATCCTTGGGCGACGAGACGTGCTTTGTTGCGAACCACATGTCCATCTTCATCCTGCTTGTTGCGAAACACCCATTTGGTACCAATGATGTTGTGGTTGTTGTCGGGCTTCTCAACCAATGTCCAAACTTGGTTTCTCTCAAAATTGTGTAGCTCTTCATGCATAGCGTTTATCCAATCCGGATCTTCCAATGCTTCTTCAACCTTCATAGGTTCAATGCTAGAGATGAATGAATAGTTTTCACAAAAGTTAGCTAAACGAGTTTTTGAGCGAGTGATTCTCCCAGTTTGTATATCATTGAAGATTTGCTCGACGGGATGATCTTTGGCGATTCTTGCTCGAACTCGTGAGAACTTTTGCTTGGGTCTTCGTTGAACATTTTCTTCATCTTGTTCTTCTTCTTGGCCTTCTTCATTGTTGACGTTGGCATTCTCTTGTCGTGGTGGAGAAGGAGGTTGTTGATGTTCGTCTTGATGCATTTCCTTGTCTTCTTCATCTTGGTGTGTCCCACTTGTGCATGCTTCTGTATCAATTCTTGGTTCACCTTGTTGTGAAGTAGAAGCCTCCACTTGGACGGATGAAGTACTCTCCTTCACCTCCGTTGGACGAACTTTGCCTATGGACAAGTCTTGGATTGCTTCTGAAGGGTCTTTGTCTCCTACATCAATTGGCAATTGCTCTACTTGCGAGCCATTAGATTCATCAAACTTCACATCTACCGTCTCTTCAACCTTTCGGGTGAAATTGTTGTAGACACGGTAAGTGTGAGAGTTTGAGCCATAACCAAGTAGTAAACCTTCATGAGATTTAGGAGCAAACTTTGAACGACGATGCTTATCAAGAATGTAGCACTTTGAGCCGAATAGTCGAAAGTATCCAACTTGGGGTTTGTTACCGGTGAGGAGCTCGTATGCTGTCTTGCCGAGTAGCTTGTGAAGATACAAGCGATTTGTTGCGTGACAAGCTATCTCAACCGCTTCTGCCCAAAAGTGCTTCGGCGTCTTGTATTCATCAAGCATCGTTCTTGCCATTTCGATGAGCATCCGGTTCTTCCTCTCAACAACTCCATTTTGTTGAGGTGTGTACGTAGCCGAGAACTCATGTGAAATCCCTTCTTCGTCAAGAAAGGTGTCCACATTTGTGTTCTTGAACTCCGTTCTGTTGTCACTCCGAACCTTCTTGATCTTCACGTCAAACTGATTTTGGGCCTTCCTAGCGAAATTTTTGAAGATCTTCTGAACCTGCGACTTGTCATTAAGAAAGAACACCCACGTAAATCTTGAAAAATCATCAACTATAACTAGACCAAAAGAATTTCCACTGAGACTCTTGTAGGCGTTGGGACCAAAAAGATCCATATGAAGTAGCTCGAGTGGCCTCCTTATGGTCATGATGTTCTTCACGGGATGTCTTCCTCCAACCTGTTTACCTGCTTGACAAGCAGTGCAAAGTCTATCCTTATCAAATATGACATCGTTAACTCCAAGGATATGATTTCCTTTAATAAGCTTGTCAATATTTCTCATGCCAACGTGACCTAGTCGTCTATGCCACAACCAACCTTTTGAGGATTTAGCAATAAAGCAAGTTTTAGGTTGTGCCTTTTTAGAGAAGTCGACAATGTAAAGGTCACCTCTACGCATACCGGTAAAGACCATTTTATGATTGTCTCGATGAAACACTTGGCAATCTACCTCAGTAAATAGGACATTTAAACCGAAATCAGCAAGTCTAGATACTGAAAGTAAGTTGTAGCCGAGAGATTCAATGAGCATGACATTTTGAATGGAACTATCATGTGAGATGGCCACCTTACCAAGGCCAACTACTTTACCCTTTGAATTATCACCAAAGGTGACATATTTTCGAGGGCCGTCATTTTCAGCAAGCTCACGTAACATCTCTTCATCTCCGGTCATATGATTAGTACATCCACTATCAAGAACCCATTCCTTTCCTCCTGATTCATATCCCCGAAGATTTGCCGTAAGACCAAAGTGTCTCATTGCATCATCAAGATTGAAGTCACTATCATCATCATCATCATAGTATCCATGTTCACCATGATCTTGTGACTCATCATTTCCTAGAGAGGGTAATTCATTAGATAAATGATCATCAAAATGGTCACTTTTATGAATTCTTATAGCTTCGAATATAATATCACTAATGATTCCAACATCTCCCTTAGCTCGCTTGAGATTGGCAAGCTCAAGTAGACAATCACCAAAGTTAGGATCACTAGAGTTCATCTTACTCAAGGCAATAGATTTATGGAGAATTTTATCCAAATTTTTTAAGGAATGGTCGGGAAATCGTTCCTCAAGAAATTTCCATATAGTATAAGCACAATTAAGAGTAGGCAAACTAGCAATCAAGTTTTTGGGCAATCCTCTAACGATGAGCTCAATAGTTCTAAGATTGCGAATCATGTCAATATCTTCATCTAGGGTAGGATGCAAGGTATCAATGTGAGGTGCACAAGGGCTAGCAATATACTTGTTTAAGTGATATTGATTGAAAATTGCAAGCATCTCATTTTTCCACTCACAAAAATACTCTCCATCAAGAATAGGCACTCTATGTCTAAGACTCCCTAAAGTAGACACATCCATCTTCCTCCAATGGTGATTAGACCAAGGCAATGGAGACCAAAGCTCTGATACCACTTGTAGGACCTTGAAGTAGATGTGTCTAGAGGGGGGTGATTAGACACTTCATGCCAAAGTTGCAATTTTTAAGCTTTTTCAGTTTGAGTGGAGTTTAAGCATAATTTCAACACTCACAATACATATCAAGCAAGTATGCAAAGTGTATATAGGCAGCAGAAAGTAAAGCATGCAACTTGCAAGAATGTAAAGGGAAGGGTTTGGAGAATTCAAACGCAATCGGAGACACGGATGTTTTTCCCGTGGTTCGGATAGGTGGTGCTATCCTACATCCACGTTGATGGAGACTTCAACCCACGAATGGTAACGGTTGCGCGAGTCCACGGAGGGCTCCACCCACGAAGGGTCCACGAAGAAGCAACCTTGTCTATCCCACCATGGCCATCGCCCACGAAGGACTTGCCTCACTAGCGGTAGATCTTCACGAAGTAGGCGATCTCCTTGCCCTTACAAACTCCTTGGTTCAACTCCACAATCTTGTCGGAGGCTCCCAAGTGACACCTAGCCAATCTAGGAGACACCACTCTCCAAGAAGTAACAAATGGTGTGTTGATGATGAACTCCTTGCTCTTGTGCTTCAAATGATAGTCTCCCCAACACTCAACTCTCTCTCATAGGATTTGGATCTGGTGGAAAGAAGATTTGAGTGGAAAGCAACTTGGGGAAGGCTAGAGATCAAGATTCATATGATAGGAATGGAATATCTTGGCCTCAACACATGAGTAGGTAGTTCTCTCTCAGAAATAGGATGCTGGAAGTGTAGGCTTAGTCTGATAGCTCTCTCCACGAGTGAAGAGGAGGTGGAGGGGTATTTATGGCCTCCACACAAAATCCAACCGTTACACACAATTTACCAATCTCGGTGGGACCGAATCAGAGAACTCGGTCGGACCGAAATAGTAAACCTAGTGACCGTGAGGAATTTCGGTGGGACCGATTGGAACAACTCGGTGGGACCGATGTGCTAGGGTTAGGGAAAATCCAAAACTCGGTTTGACCGATTACTCAAACTCGGTGGGACCGATTTGGGTAATAAGCGAATAGAGAGTTGGCCAAGCAAACTCGGTGGGACCGATTGCATATCTCGGTTGGACCGAAGATATTGCAACAGGTAACAGAGAGTTTGCGAGCCCATCTCGGTGAGACCGAGATCCCATCAGTGAGACCGAATTGCTAGGGTTTGGCGGTGGCAAATGACAAGTGAAACTCGGTGGCGCCGGATAGATAGAATCGGTATGACCGAGTTTGGCTTAGGGTTTAGGTCATTTGTGGATATGGGAAAGTAGCTGAGGATTTTGGAGCATATCATTAAGCACTTGAGCAAGAGGCTCATTAAGCAACACCTCATCCCTCCTTGATAGTATTGGCTTTTCCTATGGACTCAATGTGATCTTGGATCACTAAAATGTAAAATGAAGAGTCTTGAACTTCAAGCTTTAGCCAATCCTTTGTCCTTAGTATCTTGGAGACCTTCCCACACCCTTTAGTCCATGCCACTCCATTTTTGAACTTATCTGAAACATACTAGATGAAAACGTTAGTCCAACAAGAGATATGTTGTCATCAATTATCAAAACCACCTAGGGAGCACTTGTGCTTTCAACAACACATACTTGCATGTTATGCATACGGGTAATGTGTATTGCTATGTGTGGGGTCCGACAATCTAGTTGTTTATCCTTGGCAGCCTATCATATGGGGAAATGTAGTCTAGTGCTTTCTGAGCGATAGTAGTCCGCTACAGCCCGGTCCACCGGAGTCCTGCTAGCCCAGCACTACTGCTTGGAACACTTGACTGGCCGGCATGTGTTTCACTTCGTTCCTGTGTCTGTCCCTTCGGGGAAATGTCATGCGGTGACATCTGGAGTCCTGTTAGCCCAGTGCTACAGCCCGGATTCACACGTTGATGACCGACATGCTCGATGTGATTCATGTATGCCTGTCCTCATGAGTTAGTGCCGCTTTGGGTTCACGACTAGCCATGTCGGCCCGGGTTCTTCGTCATATGGATGCTAGCGGCACTATCATATATGTGAGCCAAAAGGCGCAAACGGTCCCGGGCCAGGTAAGGTGGCACCTGTGGAATACCGTGCGTGAGGCTGCAAAGTGATATGATGTGTTACCTGCTAGATCGGTGTGACTTAGGATCGGGGTCCCGACACTCCTGGTTTCCTGACATCAGGGTCCCACACTATTGTCAACCTATGTAGTCAATAAATGAGAGAATTGCACAAGAAGTGGCCGACAGCTGGGACCAAGCAGCTCGAGCAGTATTTGTGTTTTTGAGGTGTGAGCACTACAGAGTTTTTCTTGAGCGATGTTTAGCCCGGATATTAATTTTTCTCCTCTGAACAACAACGAAAACATCGTTGCAACTATTAACTAGGCGGGCTGTGGCCCGTCTAGCCCAGGCCAGATATCCAGCCCACAGATTAATTTTTTTCAAGCTGAAAATGGCTAGCCCAGCTATATTTTTTAGGAATACCCAGGCAAGGTCAAGTTGTTATTCTCCGCCTCGCTGGGCTGCAAATCTTTCCTAGGAGGGATGCATTAGGCTTAACAAGAAAATGGGCTTTAAGAAATAATAAATGGGATGTAATTATAAAGAATGGGCAGTAACTATAAAAAATGCACCAAACACTTAATTACTTTATAAAATATTATTTTTGGATATTGGAAAATTCAATTTCATTAATTGTTGTGAGTGCAATGTTTCGTTGGATTTTTACATAATATAAATTTATATTAAAATTGTATTTAATCTAACTAGAAATTTTAGAATAAAAATATTTTAGATCCCATCAAAATGTGGGAAATTTTATTGAATTCTGTTTTGAACGGTTGGTTGAAATGGGCTGTACTTTTAACAAACTGTAAATGGGCTGTAGTAAATTCCATTAGAATTCAAAAATTGGCTGCACATTCTTACAAATCTCAAATGGGCTATAAGTTCTCTGCCACACACTTGTGGCCTTACTAAGTTGACGCGTCCCCTAAAAAAAGAGAGTTGACACGTATGCAAGGCTTTGTCAACTTATAGTCAACACGCGCTTCTAGCAGCAGCGGCCGTTGGATGTCCATCCAACCGATGCCGTGCTTCTTCTTCAATCTCGAATATTCTAGCTTCACCCGCCCAAAAAATGATTCCTCCCCCTGACATCTGGGGCGCACCATTTCGGAAGCTGACCTGTGGGCCTACTAAGTTGACGCGTACCAAGGGCTTTGTCAACTTAGTTAATATAAACGATTCTAGCTGCAGTGACCGTATGATGTCCATCCAACGGCCATCGTGCTTCTTCAACCTCTGGTCTTCTTGCTCCAGCCGCCCAAAGCAGCGCCGGTCGTGCCGCCTGCTCCTGCCTCCCGTGGCCGGTTGTGCTGCCGCACAGGCCTCACCGCCCCCTACTACTCCCACCGCTGGCCAGGGCATCCCTCCACTCACCCACACCCCCCGTTATTTTGCGGAAACGACAGCCTCACACCGCAGCTAAACCAGTGAACCCTCGTACTCCTCTCCGTGTGGGCATCCACTGCCGCGTCTTCCCCGGCTCCGTGTCGTCCCCTTCCTAGGCCTCACCGTCGTCCACCGCCCTGGTGCTCTCGGTGCGGCGTGGTCAACGAGGTCAAGGAACGACTTCCATCAAAAAAGTACTATACATGGAGAGGCTGACAGCTGGATCCACGGCGGCCGCAAGGAAGTGCCTCCTTATTACGCAGAAAATAATTATTCCTCCACATGACAGCGAGGACCCACCGGACGGGCCACCGTATTTGGCAAAAAAAATGTTTCGCCCTGACTGCTGGGACCCACCGGACAGGACAACGTATTTCGCAAAAAACGTTCCCCCCACTGTCAGCTCGGACCCACCGAAGGTGCCTCCTTATTACGCACAAAAAAATGAATACTCCCCCTGCTAGTTGGGACCCACCTTGGTGGGAGGCTGACTTGTGGACCTACTAAGTTAACGGGGACGAAGTGCTTTGTCAACTTAGTCAATATGAACGATTCTAGCTCCACTGACCGTACGATGTCCATCCAATGGCTGTAATGCCTTTTCAACCTGTGGTCTTGTTGCTCCAGCCGCCCAAAGCAGCGCCGGTCGTGCCGCATGCTCCTGCCTCCCGTGGCCGGTTATGCTGCCCCGGAGGCCTCACCGCCCCCTACTATTCCCACCGCTGGACAGGCCATCCCTCTACTCACCCACACCCCCTGTTATTCTACGGCAATGGCAGCCTCACACCGCAGCGAACCAGTGAACCCTCGTACTCCTCTACGCGTGGGAATCCACTGCCACGTCTTCCCCGGCTCCGCGTCATCCCCTTCCTAAGCCTCGCCGTCGTCCACCGCCCTGGTGCTCTCGTCATGGTGTGGTCAACATGGTCAAGGAACGGCTTCCATCGGATGTGGACTATACGTGGAGAGGCTGACAGTTGGGTCCACGGCCGCAGCAAGGAAGTGCCTCCTTATTACGTGCAAAATAATTATTCCTCCACCTGACAGCAGGGACCCACCGGACGGGCCACCGATTTTGCAAAAAAAATCATCCGGGCAAAAAAAAAACGATTCACCCCCTGACTGATGGGACCCACTAGCTACATCTTCGCACGCAAGGAAGTGCCTGATAGTCGGGACGCACCTGGTCGAAGCGTACGTAGCATTGTCATTCTGGTCGCGAACGTGTACGTACATACTGGTCGATGTAGAGGCGCGCACGTGTCATAGTAGAGGCGCGCACGTCGCATGTACACGTACATACAGCGGCCAGTGTGCAAGAAAGAAAATACGGCCACGTACGCATATATGGGCAGGGTCTCAAATGCCTACTCGCGCATACGTACGACCAGGGCTCGTGTACATTGCTGGGTCAAAACGGAGAAACAGCATCGTCGTCATGTTCATGGGGAGCCAACCAACTGGGTCGGAACGGAATGCGTTGTCGTGTTCATCGGGAGGGCTTGGACGGAACGGCCGATGGAAACGAGGCCTGGTGTACCGCAAAACAGAGGAAACGACCTTGTGTTCGACCGACCACGTCCGAAACGGGATCCTGTTCATCGGGAGGGGTTTGGCGTGCCGCAAAACAGAGGAAACGGACCACCTACGGTCAAAACAGGGGTCCTGTTGATCGGGAGGGGTGCGGTGTACCGCAAAACGGAGGAAACGGACTTGTGTTGGAGCGCTACGGTCGAAACGGGGGTCCTGTTCATCGGGAGGTGTGTGGCGTACCACAAAACGGGACTCCACGGGAACTGTTCATCTCCACCGTCGACCCCCTCCAGCCTCCACGGGCTACTGTTCATCCACCGTCGACCTCCTCCAGCCTCCTGTGATTGTTCATCCACGGGCTCCTGTTCATCCAGCCTCCACCGCGCGCTACTCCACCGGCTACTGTTCAACCAACCCTCTCCACGGGCTCCTGTTCAACCACCCCTCCACGGGCTACTGTTCATCCAGCCCTCCACCATCTACTGTTCATCCTGCCCTCCACGGGGTGGTCCTGTTCATCCTGCCCTCCACGGGGTCCTATTCATCCAGCCCCAACCAGCTCGATCGATCGGGGTCCTGTTCATCCAGAGGCAACACCACGGGGTCCTGTTCATCCACCCCCACTGGGAACTGTTCATCCAACCCCCCAGCAACGCTCACTGTTCATCCAGAGGCAGTATCGATCGGTTTCAGTTAGCAGCAGCAGCGAAGGAATCGCTCGATTGGGTTCAGTTAACAGCCATCGATCGATCGCTCGGGTTCAGTAACGTGTAGCCTACAGTGCAATCACTCGGGGTCAGTTGGAGCCCAACGCCTCGCTCGGGTTCAGTTAGAGCACAAAGCCTCGCACCCACGCGCGTGCGTGTACGAGAGAAACGTGCATCGCTCGGGCCTGACCACCCACCATAACCGGGAACACCCCGATATTTTCCTCGCCCTCGCTTCTACCACGGTTTTTTCCATCATGGGCGGCCCAAAGAATGTCATGCAGCTGCATCTCCGGCCCGCCCAGGATGAAAAGCCCATTTTCTGTCATGATTTTTTGTCATAGAAGTAGGAATCCACCACATCTATGATGATACCGGGTTTTGTCACAATTATCATCATAGAAGTGTCATAAGTATGACAGAATTTTTTTTCGTTCGGACCAAAATGTCACGGTTGTGTCTTTTTTTGTAGTGCCCTTTGCACCCCTTTACTTGTGCACGAGCAGTCAGAGCCGCGCCCACATCTGCACTAAGCAGGGCAGAGGAGGGATTCCGGAGCGCAAGACAGCCAGAGCAACGCCAAGACCAAGGGTGCAAAGAGAGCAAGAGGGCGAGGTGGACTCCCCCGGCAAGAGTCTTGCCAGGGCGGCCTCCGCAGCCCCGGCAAGATCCTTGCCGAGGCAACTTGCCTGACGCCAGCAGAGCGCGCCGCCCTTGAGCCCAAGGGTTTCCAACACCATCAACTACATTGAAACCAAGGCTCGGGAGGCACCTCCATGGTGGCATGCAGATCTTTGTAGGGATCATAAATACGCAATATCAGACGAGAACCAGAAGACAACGATCCTTAGCAAGATCCTTGCCAAGGAAGTCCACGAGACCCTCGGCAAGATCCTTACCGAGGATGACCACGGTGCCATGGTAAGACCCTTGCCGGGCCCCCGGCAAGGCCCTTACTGAAGACACCTGCGGGGCTGCAACCAGGCCCACGTTTGCCAAGACTCCATCGCTGCTCCCATGCAGCTGCTAGCTCAACCAGTTGGGCAGGTGTCTACGTGGCAGCGTGCGGCCTCTACACCGACTCAGCAAGCACGTGTGTGGTGGCATGCAGATCTTCGTGAAGGCTCCGCCATCACGCCAGCCCAGCAGCCAGCCAATGTGGCGCTACAACGCATCGTTAGCTCGGACGCGCGTTGGAGCAAGGCGAGGCGGCAACAGCTGGGACGAGCTTCCTCCCCGTCCCCGATAAAGCAAGAGGGGCATGTCGCCAGCGCATTAAATGTGTTTGTCCGACGGTGCTAGAGGATAGACTCAGCCGCGATGCACCTTGTTAGGACCCCGATTCCAAGTCACATTGATCTAGCCTGTAACACCTCATATCACTTTGAGGCCTCACGCATGGTATTCCCACGGGTGTCGCCTTACCATGGCCCGGGGCCGTTTGCGCCTTCTGGCTCACGTATATATGATAGTGTCGCTAGCATACATATGACAGAGAACCCGGGCCGACATGACTAGTCCTGAACCCAAAGTGGCACTAACTTACGGGGACAGGCATACATGAATCAACATCGAACATGTCGGTCAACAACGTATGAATCTGGGTTGTAGCAACTGGGCTAACATGACTTCGGGAACCCGAGCTGTAGCAGGCTAACAGGACTCCGGATGTCTCCGTGTGACATTTCCCCGAAGGGACAGACACAAGAACAAAGTGAAGCACATGCTGGCCAGTTGAGTGTTCCGGAGCAGTAGTGTTGGGCTAGTAGGACTCCTGTGAACCAGGCTGTAGCGGACTACTATGGCTCATGGAAACACAAGACTACATTTCACCATAAGAGAGGCTACCAAGGATAAACAACTAGATTGTCGGATCCCACACATACCAAGCATTTCAAACATACACACAATATGCTCGATATGTGTAAATACAACATGGCATCACAACAAAACTCTACAACTCAAAGTACTTTATTTAGAAGGCTCCAGAGAGCCATACATCATATGTTCATACAGGTAGGGGTCACACGACCCGACACTCAAGTCATACAAACATACAAGCACATGCGGAAGCAAACTTGTCTAAGTACAGACAACTAGAAAGCAAGAAGGCTTGACGAAGCATGCCTATCTACAAGGCCCTTCACGGCTCAGGATCACCACCTGGGTGGCAAGTCACTCATCAACGTCGAGATCTGTCGAAGTAATTGGACACGGATACCCCGAAGACGGCAAGACAAGAATTCAAGACATCGGGGCTAGCAAAGCCCCTCGGTCCAACTACCTGGCCGGCGGCTGGCTGCTAGCTGCTGACTGCTCCACCAGGCCGACTGCTGGCTGCTGACTGCTCCACTAGGCCGTCTGCTAGCTGCTGACTGCTCCACCAGGCTGACTGCTGGCTGCTAACTGCTCCACTAGGCCGACTGCTGGTTGCCGACTGCCCGGCCACCCCTGCCGGCTGCTGGCTGCCGACTTCCCGGCTGGTCCACCAGGCCGACTGCTAGCTGCCGACTGCTCCACCAGGCCGGCTGCTGGCGGCCGACTGCTCCACCAGGCCGGCTGCTGGCGGCCGACTGCTCCTCCAGGTCGGCTGCCCGAATTCAATTGCAGCCTGACGCGGCCCAGACGTGATGGCCGTCCGCAGCACTGTTCACGTGTCACCCCAGCCATCATGTACAGTGTCCCTTGTCCCTGGGCACTATTTATGAAGTGACCCAGGGGACAAGGATGACACCTCACTATACCCCCTTGCTCCCATACCACACATAGCTTAGATAGTAAGCTAGCTCCACACTATATATATCCATCCATCCATCCACCCTCACATGCACACACGCATGAGCATACACATGCTCACGGCCATGAGCCATGAGCATGGCCGGCCACTAGAGCATGTCACATACATGCATATATGAAACCAGATGCCTGTGGCACTGCTTTTAGATATAGCTCCAGGAGCAACTTTGTACCAGATATACTCAGACATGCAGGAGTAGGGGTATTATCTCTCCGGAGAGCCCCGAACCTGGGTAAACTAGCGCGTGCTACTCGCATACCCGTCCCTGGATATTCCGGCAGTAGTCTTGCCCACACACTAAGCCACCTTGTGGCATATGTCGTCTAGCACCCCCCGTGAGAATACCACGACATTTGGCGCCCACCGTGGGGCGGTACTATGCTACCGCGCTGCTGCTAGTTTCGCAGTCCGGGCGGGACCATCTTCGCCATCACCGCCGCGGCGTCGCGCCCTCTCTCCGGTAGCGCTTGGGGGCTCGACTTCGACCTGCCCCCAGAGCGGCCGCGCGGGACGGCACGTCCTCGTCGTCGGCCTCACCGCCTTCGTCATTACCACCATTGCGACGCCGGCCGTCCATCCGCGCACGCGCCGCACGCGTGTTGCCTCGCTTCGGTCGGCCGCGTCCGTGCGTGCCGTGCCGCGTCGCTCGCGTCTGCTCCCCTCCGCGTTGTGCCTTGCTCCGGCCGAAGCTCGCGTTCGCCTCTTCATATATCGCCTATACAAGCTAGCTAGCTGCTAAGTCAGACAATCAAACCATAGTCATACACATCCCAGATAATGCATGTACACAAGTCAGACATTTCCCATACACGCCTCGGACAATATTCAGATGTTCCATGGCGTCGTTATCCCATGAGATGGCAAATTGTAAATGTTTTGCGCACACGAGTCCACTACTCACCACAGCAATACACTACCGTGGATCCTCCTCCTTTATCCTACGGAAGGGCCATCCACGGCACTCACACTTGTCTTGAGGCTTTTAGGAGTATCCATTTACTTGTCTATGAACTGTATAGGCAACCAAGTAGTCCTTTACCGCGGACGCGGCTATTAGAATAGATGATGTTAACCCTGCAGGGGTGTACTTCTTCATACACGCTCTCACCACTTATCGTCGTTTACACGACATGTACTCAGCAAACTTCAAGCGGAAGCCCAACGAGGGTGTCGGCCACGGCCTACCTAAACACTCAAGTCTCTAGTCCAGGTTTATCGCCTATCCAGGTTCCATCCGCAGGGAGTCCGGCCGAGGTTTCCACATACGACCCTGAACGATGTGTACAGGGTTCTGAGACACCAAACGGGCGCCCGGCATACCCGGCCACGGTGTATCTACCGCATCATAGCCCACCCCTAGGGTCAGTGCTATGCACGGCTGCCAACACATATCCTATAAACACCAGAAACTAGTTGCAACTCCTGGACAGAGGTCTAGGGTGGTTAAGAAGCCGAGAGGGTCCATTGGTTTCGGGCCCAATGCATGGTAGTAGCTAGTTCTTAAATCACACATACAGATCTCGGTGCTCAAGGACGGTTCCAATGAAACAACCCACCATGTACTCCAACATGGCCTCTCATCGATACCTTTACCAAATCGTGTTCAACACATCACTCACATTACCGACATATTCATTTCACTCTAGCCCATCACCCAGATGAACCAGACCTGACACGACTCTAAGCATAGCAGGCATAGCAAGATAGGAAACACAGGCATGGCTCAATCAACTCCTACACATGCTAGTGGGTTTCATCTAGTTACTGAGGCAATGATAGGTCATGCAGAGGAAAAGGGTTCAACTACGGCAGCACACAGCAGTTTGAAATGTTGTTGTCTTAATGCAGTAAATGAGAGCAGGAGCGAGAACATGGGATTGTATCGATATGATCAATGGGGCTGCTTGCCTGATGGAGTGGTAGTAGGGTACTGCCGTTCAGTCGGATATTCGTAGGTATCCTCGGAGGCAAAACCTACCATGAAGGACACAACGGAACACAATCATCACATGGCAATATGCAACAATATGATGCATGCTATGACAGGGCAATATGGGTGTGTTTTGACTAATGCATTGTAAAACAGGTTGGTTTGAGTCCATTTGAATCAAAGATTCAAATAAAAGCTCATGATATGAAGTCATATTAGTGCATTAGCTTGTTTCACTTAAATAGCAAGGTTAAAGTGTTCTGACATGCATGAGACCATTACAGATGGAAAGATTGGATTTTTTTTTATCATTTTTCATATATAAATCTTTGCATTCGGAGTTACAGATTAATTTTTATGAATTTTTGAAGTTTAGAACATTTTCTGGAATTTCTTGTATAAGAATAAATCCAGTAATTGATTTACTGCGTCAGCATTGCGTCAGGGTGACGTCAGCGGTCAACAGGGTCGGTCCAGGTCAAAACTGACCAGTGGGTCCCACGTGTCAGTGTCATTAGTTTAACTAATTTTTAGTTTGTCCTAATCCTAACTTAATTAGCAGGCGGGTCCCACCTGTCATAGACCCAGGGGAGTCAAACTGGGCCCAACCGGAGTCAAACGTGGTCAGCGGGGTCAAACTCACTGGCGTTTAGCCGCCGGCGAGTCGAGACGCGGCGGTGCACTGCGAGATTCGCCTATAGAGCGCCGTTTGGCGCGCGGAGCACAACTACGGGATGCGGATTCTCATCCGCATCCAACTGTGGTGGTGACGCGGCCGGGGAGTGGCCGGAGTGGCGCCGATGACGAGCTCGGCGGCGGCCGAAGCTCGGTCGAGCTCGGGCTCGTTGCTGCAGTGTCCTAGGCGGGGCGACGCTAGCACCTATGGCTCCTACGCGATGCGGGGAGTGCAAAGGGCACAATCCTGGGACCATATGTTCACCGAAGCACCACCGGCGATGAGCATGGGCGGCGGCGCGTTCGGACGCCCATGGGGCAGCGACTACTGCGTACCAGGGAGGAAACAGAGAGCGGGGTTAGATGGAGAGGCTCACGGCGAGTGTGGTGGCTCCGGAGTTAGCTCGGGGGAGAGGCTGGTGCGGCGGTGATGGCGAAGGGGATCTACGGCGGCGTTCGGTGAAGACGAGGTTGAAGGAGGCGGTGCAGAGCGTGCGAGAGCCCGGGGCTCGGCTATCTTGGCGTAGCGGACGGCGGCGAAGCTCAGGGACAGGACGGGCGACGCGAGGACGACGGTGGCTGCGAGAACTACGGCGGCGCGGGCACGGCAACGTCGGCCATGGCGAGGAGAGGGCGAGAGAGAGAGAAAGAGGAGTGAGCAAGGTGTCTGTGTGGTCAGGGCGGCGACATGGAGCTCGCCCAGGTGTCCAGGAGCGAAGCGGCAAGCAGGTGGCGCGGTGGCGAGCTCTCGCGCGCCGGTGTCACCTCCTGCCTGCCTGCCTGGTGGGAGGAAGCAGCTGGCTGGCACGGGCCATCACAGTGCTGGGACGCCATGTGGGCCGGGAGGTGGGCTGCGGCTAGGTAAGCTCTTCTCTTTTATTTAATTCTGTTTTTCTTTTTATTTGTTTCTGTTCTGTGTTTTGAAATAGTAGAAATACTATTCCATTTAGGAAAAACCTGAAAATATTCAGAGGCACATTTGAAAATATTCTCAACAGCCTAAAAATACCTTCCAGATTATTTGGGCATTTTAAAATATTTATAGGATTTAAATTGCCCAAATGCAAATACTTATGGCTTGGTGCAAAAATCCAGAATAGCCTCCAAAAATATGAAACCATTTTTGGCAGAGGGTTTAGCCAGGACCAAAGATGGTGAACATTTATGAAGGGCATTTTGGGTTCATTTAAATTATTTTTAGTAAACCCTAGTTGGTTTCAGGGAGCGTGCTGGGGGTTCTGTCATCCCCATTTCCAAGTTTCTGATAATTTAAACATGATGCAAGCACGCTAATGCATGAACTAGCTAGGGTGTGATAACTCACCCCCACTCAAAAGAATCTCGTCCCGAGATTTAGGGTCCGGCGGGAAGAAGGTGGGGTACTCAAGTCGAAGACGATCCTCCCTTTCCCAAGTGGCTTCTTTCTCGGAATGGTGTGACCATTGAACCTTGAGAAACTTAATGTTGTGGCGTCGAGTGGTGTGCTCGGCTTGATCAAGGATATGAACGGGATATTCCAGGTATGTGAGATTATCTTGGAGATCAAGCGTTTCGTGGTCCACTCCATGGATAGGATCTGAGAAGCAACGCCTAAGTTGAGAAACGTGGAAGACACCATGAACTCTAGAAAGATGCGGAGGTAGTTCCAATTGGTAGGCAACTTCTCCTCGTTTGGCAAGAATGCGAAAGGGACCAATGTAATGAGGAGCCAATTTGCCTTTGATACCGAATTGATGGGTTCCCTTTAGAGGAGTAACCCAAAGGTAAGCCTTCTCATCGACTCCAAAAGTCATGGCCTTATGTTTATGATCATATTGGCTCTTTTGATAGGATTGGGCAGTTTTCAACTTTTCACGAACAATGCGAACTTGCTCTTCTGCTTCCTGGATCATATCCGGGCCAAAGAATTGTCTTTCCCTGGTTTCTGACCAGTTAAGAGGTGTTCGACACCTTCATCCATAGAGAACTTCAAAAGGAGCTTTGCCCGGGCTAGATTGATAGCTATTATTATAAGCAAATTCGGCAAAGGGAAGGCATTTCTCCCAATCCATTCCGAATGAGATAACAGAAGCTCGGAGCATATCTTCCAGAATTTGATTGACGCATTCTACTTGACCATTTGATTGAGGGTGGAAAGCGGTGCTAAAGGAGAGACGAGTCCCCATAGCATTTTGGAAACTTTCCCAAAATCGAGAGGTGAAGAGACTTCCACGGTCTGAGTTAATCTCCAATGGAACACCATGAAGAGACACTATTTGAGAGATATACAGGTCTGCCAGCTAGCTAGCGGTTATACTCTCCCAAATAGGTAGGAAGTGGGCTACTTTGGAAAGACGATCGATGACAACGAAAAAAGCATTATTCCCTTTCTTGGTCCTAGGAAACCCGGTGATGAAGTCCATACCGATTTTATCCCATTTCCATTCAAGAATAGCTAAAGGTTGAAGGGTGCTAGCAGGCCGTTGATGCTCTGCTTTAACACGACGACAAACCTCGCAATTTGCAATATATTGAGCGATTTCTATCTTCATCCTAGTCCACCAAAACCTCTGGCGTAGGTCTTGATACATTTTAGTACTACCGGGATGAATGGTGAGAGGAGAATCATGAGCTTCCTTAAGGATCAGCCGCCTCAAGTTTCGTTCCTTGGGAACCACTAAGTAGTTTCCAAAGAACACGATACCTTGATCATCAATGGAGAAATAATTCGCGACTCCTTTCTTGATGTTCCTCTTGATACGGGATATTCTCGGGTCAACCTTCTGTGCTTTGATGATCTGACCATAAGGGTAGGTTTCGCCACCAAGGTAGATAAGAACCCTTGAGGAACAATGTGAAGATTAAGCTTCCGAAATTCCTCGTGGAGAAGTGGTTGACTTTGTTGTAACATCAGGTTGTTACAATAGGATTTATGACTTAGTGCATCAGCCATAACATTGGCTTTCCTTGGGGTGTAAGTTATTCCTAAGTCGTAATCTGAGATCAACTCGACCCAACGTCTTTGCCTGAGATTAAAATCCGATTGGGTGAAGATATATTTCAGACTTTGGTGATCGGTGAAGATCTCGCAACGATTACCGAGAAGGTAATGTCACCGGGTTTTAAGTGCATGGACTATAGCTGCAAGCTCTAGGTCATGTGTGGGATAGTTTTCCTCATGTGGGTGTAACTGTCGTGAAGCATAGGCAATTACATGACGCTCTTGCATCAGTATGCAACCTAGTCCTTGTCGCGAGGCCTCGCAATAGATAATAAAGTCCTTGGAGAAATCTGGTGGTACCAGTACGGGTGCAGATGTCAGGCGTCTTTTCAGTTCCTGAGAGCTGAACTCGCACTGTGGGGTCCACTAAAACTTTTTATCTTTCTTGAGGAGTTCAGTTAGAGGTTTAGCAACCTTGGAGAAATTCTCGATGAAGCGGCAACAGTAGCTCGCTAAGCCAAGGAAACTCCGAACTTGCTTGACCGTTTCAGGTGGAGTCCAATCAAGGACAGCTTGAACTCGCTTGGGATTGACAGAAATACCCTTACCACAGATTACATGGCCTAGGTAGGTCACTTCTGGCAACCAAAATTCACATTTGGAGAATTTGGCATAAAGGCGATGCTCTCGAAGTTTCGTCAATACTAGCCTTAGATGCTCGGCATGATCTTCCTTGTTCTTGGAGTAGATGAGTATATCATCGAGGTATACCATGACGAATTTATCCAAATACTCCATGAAGATCGAGTTCATTAACCGAGAGAAGGTGGTTGGGGCATTGGTTAAACCGAAGGACATGACGGTGTACTCGTATTGGCCATAGCGAGTAACAAAGGCCGTTTTGGGAATGTCCCCATTCTTGATTTTGATTTGATGGTAGCCCAACCTCAAATCCATTTTGGAGAAGACTGAGGATCCAGCGAGCTGATCATACAGGTCGTTGATCCTGGGGAGCAGATACTAGTTCTTTATGGTGACCATGTTAACGGGTCGATAATCTACAACCATCCGATCCGTACCATCCTTCTTCTTGATGAAGAGGACGGGGCAAGCCCATGGAGAAGAACTAGGATGGATGAAACCCTTTTTCAAGGACTCATCGAGTTGTTTCTTAAGTTCAGCTAGTTCTAGGGGTGCCATCTTATAAGGTCTTCTAGAGATTGGAACAGTTCCTGGTACAAGGTCTATCACGAACTCGACATCCCTGTCAGGTGGAACACCTGACAATTCTTCTGGAAAGACATCCAGGAAGTCACGGACTACCGGAATATCTTCAAGGTCTGGAAGAGGGTTGGCATTTAGGGAGTAGAGTTAACGCTTGGCCACTCGGGTTAAGACATTGACTGTCTTGCCCGATTGGTGAGTAAGTTGAACTGTTCTAGTGGCACAATCAATCTTTGCATAATGGGCTAACATCCAGTCCATGCCTAAGATGATATTTATGTCCGAGGACTTGAGAGCTATTAAGGATGCAAGTAAGACAAGTCTATCGACAAGAATTTCATTCCCATGGCTTACTCTAGGAGTTTGCCATCTAGAGCCAGGGGTTTGAATTTCCATGGTGGTGGGCATGTCACAAAATGTGGTGTTATGCAACCGAGCATAGCTCTCAGATATGAATGAATGAGATGCTCCAGTATCGAAAAGAACAGATGCTGGATGGCAGTTAACAAGGAGCGTACCAAGGACGACGTTAGGATCATCATGAGCCTCCTCTGCTGAGACGTAGTTAACATGGCCATGTGCAGTGGTGGCCGGCTTGGCATAATACACCTTTCCCGCTGGCTTACCACGGCGAACGGACTTTCCAAACTAGTTGGGGTTGTTGTTCTGGGGACATTCTCGACTGTAGTGACCCGGCTCTCCGCACTTGAAGCATGTCACAGTGTTGGTGCACGGAGCAGCATTGGCGGCCGGTCCACCATAAGCCTTAGGCGGTGTATACTGCTGGGTTGGGCGAGGCACCTCATAGGATGGCTTCGGAGTGAACCTGGGTGGCAGAGCTGTGTTTGGAATCCACACCCGGCGCTTTTGAGAACCAGAGCCGGATGAAGAACCAAAATCACGGGAATGCTTACGTGTAGCTTCAAAGTCAGTCTGGCCGGTATCAGCACTGATGGCTTTGTTCACAAGCTTCTGGAAGGAGGTGCACTAGTGCAAATGAAGGTCACAACGAATCTCGGGGCTAAGTCCCTTCCGGAACCTCGCCTGCTTCTTGGCGTTAGTGGACACTTCCTCAGGTGCATAACGTGCCAAGTTCCCAAACTCACGGCTGTAGGCATCCTCAGTCAGTCTGCCTTGGGTGAAGTTGCAGAATTCCTCTCTCTTGCGATCCATAAGACCCTCCGAAATGTGATGATCACGGAAAACCACGCTGAATTCTTCCCAAGTGGTAACCTGGCCGGCTGGGCGCATAGCCTCATAGTTTTCCCACCAAAAGCTAGCAGGGCCCTCAAGGCGATAAGCAGCGTAAGTGACTTTGTCAGCTTCGGCTACGCGTGCAGAACATAGCTTATGGGTAATGCTGCGAAGCCAATCATCTGCATCGAGAGGCTCGACGGAATGATGGAAAGTTGGTGGGGTCAGCTTGATGAAATCATTGAGAGACACCAAGTCGTTCCTCTGGGAACGTGCAATATTCTGCTCGATGCGTTCTAACAACCGGTTGGTCTCGCGTTTATTCCTTTCTGCCTCCAACATGACTTCAACCAAGGAAGGTGGATGGGGCAGATTCCCATCCCTAGATCCACTGGCTTCACCCTGCTCCTGAATAGCAAGGGTGCTTCGGGTGTTCACCATCCTAGGAAATCAAAACAACGGTTTAGACAAGGATGGCAAAACCGTGGCATAAGAATGCAGAATGTAACGGATGACACAGAATGCAGAGATGTTCATCCATACGACATGGTAATACAGAAACTGCCATATATATATACCATCGGTCATACACACCATACATAGTTTGGTACAAGCCTAGACTCAAGTACAACTACAGTGAGGAACATTACATCTCATCAGAGGCATTCCAAGCTCCTATACATTATTTTTCTACGCCTCCGGAATTCAGTACACACTAAGTCATATTCCACCAGACGCGCAGGACTATGGAAATACAACTGTTACAATACTAGTGAAGCTACTACCAACTACCAACTCAGATGTCTCTGTAGTAATCTTCATAGAGATTACCACCATATCCTGGGAGCTAAACATGATCATCTGGAAGCAGTCGGTCCTATGGTGTCGGATTTTGGGTTCCGGCCGACCCTTAAGGTTCGAACACTGGGGTGCACGCGGAGATTACGCCTTCTACCTCCCCGCCTCGCAAAGATCTAAACTACTAAAAGAACTGCACAAGGGACACAAGATTTATACTGGTTCGGGCCACCGTTGTGGTGTAATACCCTACTCCAGTGTGTGGTTGGTGGATTGCCTCCTGGGGCTGATGATAATGAACAATACAAGGAAGAACAGCCTCGCAAGGGTCTGTCCTTGGCTGGGGCGATGAACTGCTAGGAGGAGTTCAGTCACCCTTCTCTCTCTCTCTGATTTCGATCCCCCCTACCATGTGGGTGGCTGGTCCTATTTATAGGGGCCCTGGTCCTCTTCCCAAATATCGAGCGGGAAGGGAGCCAACAATGGAGGGCTAATTTGAAGGGGGACAGAAAGTATCAACTATCCTGACAAAAGCAGTCTTCGCCTGCACAAAGCTCTGGTGATGACGCCATCTTGGGCTCCACGGTGACCTCCATCTCGTAGTCCTCCTGGTCTTGGCCTTGTTGCACCGAAATGGCAACCTTTGCCTGATGCCTCGGTACTCCGTGGCTGCTCTTGCCCCCTTTGCACCAAAGAGGAAAGAAGGACGCTGCGCGCGCTGGCACCCGCCTGGCGCCCTGAGTCGTCATGGCTTGTGTCACGGGCACCTCGCGAGGTACCCCACCTTGATCTCTCCTCCTCCTCGCGAGCCAACCTGACGAGGCCATGCCTGAGGAAGCTCCGTGCCGCCCGCCTCGCGAGGCTGGGGCCCCTCGCGAGGGTCTCGAGTCTTGCGTTGATGAAGATGGGCCATGCTGGGCCTCCCTTCGGCCACGCCGCGGGCCGCAGGCAAGCAAGTCTAGGGACCCCCGTTCCCGGAACGCCGAAAGTAGCCCCCGGGCCCAAGGCGTGCCCGGACTTGGCCGTGCTGAGAGGCGAAAGGGCAAGGGCGAAGCGCCGCGGGCCCTAACAGCCTGCGGCCTTGGGCGCCACGTGGCGGTTGATGGGACGTGGGCGTCTTCGCTTCCCCACGACGCCTCGGTGATCGCGCGAGTTGAACAAGTCCCTGCATGCAGATCGTGTCATGATTACCTGTGATCGTGGAGGCCGGCGGTTGTCCTTCGCTGGCTATAAGTACGGGACTGCGCGTGCCCTTCTAGTCCATTCCTCCTTGCTCCTCCTTCTTCATGGCCCCGTCGAAGAGATTCTCGGCCGCCGAGAAGGGGATGGCTTGCCGGGTTAAGCCCGCCTCTGCCCCACCCAAGCGTGGCAGAGGGCGCCCTCGCAAGCATCCTGTGGCCACCGCGGTGGCTCCCCGCGGCCGTGGCGGTGATCTTCAGCACGGCGACGGGCGGGTTGCTGCAGACGGGGGGGGGGGGGGGGGGGGGGGCGGCGCTCCGGCGGCGCGTCCCCCCAGGCCGCGCGTTCGTGCTGCTGAAGTGCTGCCGGAGTTCGTCGTCTGGTCGGCGGAGCCGGCTAGCACCCGGCTCCCGCTTCCTCGCTTCCTCCTCGGCGAGCTCCCGGGCGGCCTCTGGCTCTAGGCCGACGGCTGCTGCAGCCGGGCCTCATGGGTCTCCCTAGAGGTCTCCACGGCCGGGAGCCTGTCCCTGGCCCGCGGTTGGCAGACGTTTGCCTATGCGCGCGGCCTGGGCCGCCGGTGCACCCTACACTTCAAGTTCGATGGCGACGCCACCCTCCACGTGAGGGTGTTTGGGGAATATGGTCGCCGCGCGGGGTGCTGCCCCGAGGGTGACGACCGCGGCTGGGAACCCAGCTCCGGTGATGATGGAGGGAGCAGCGCTCGCGCGGCTGGCGGCACACGGAGTTCCTCAAGCTTCTCTGGTTCTTCTTCAGACGGCGACTCCTCCAGCGGCGGCCGCGATTAGCCCCTTCGCCGCTGCGCCCTGGTGAGGCGCGAGAGGGAGTCCGCCTGAGCTCCTGAGGCAGCTCGTGCCTTCCTCGCGGGCCGGTGTGAGGCGAGCCGCGCCGGATTTGTTCTTCCCTTTTCCTTTTTCCTGTGTAACAAAGACAATAGTGCTGAACCCCGCGGGGGCGTGTTTGGGTTATTGCTGTTAATCATCATTTGCTTTCATTACCGTTCCTTCCGGCTATGTGCCTGAGCGTGGATAGTTCCCGACCCCGGCCGTGGGGGGGGGGGGGGGCGACCGACCCAGGCCCTCTGTTTGTGTCGCGATGCCCGTGGGGCACGGACTGGAGGGGTGCTCCTGTAAGGGGCCCAGGTCACGAACTCTTTGAACGATTAGGATAAGAACGCTCGCGAGGGCGCCCAGCTGCCCCCCTCGCGAGGCCTTGCACAGGAGAAATCAAGGCAGGGGAGAGAAAACCCGAAGAACCGCAAGCCAAAGACGGCAACAACTTCAATAAAACTTCAAATGAGAAGGAACAAGCCAACTGCGGAAAGCAAATGAAAAGCCGCGTCCGGCACCTATTCTAGTCTTCGACGTCTTCTCACCAGCGCGGAGCTAAGTGCTGCCACTGGGCGTGGGAGGGAGCCCCAGGGCTTGAGGCCGGCGCTCCTGAGACTCCGGGGCGTGTACAGCCCCAACTCATTATTACGTGAGAGTGTCACAGGTGGCGAGCTTCACAGGCATTGGCCTTCTTCACAGGCTCCGGACCTTTTCCAAAACGCGATAGCTTCACAGGCACTCGCCTTGCTTCACAGGCTCCGGGCCTTTTCCAAAACGCGATAGCTTCACAGGCACTCGCCTTGCTTCACAGGCTCCGAGCCTTTTCCAAAGCGTGATAGCTTCACAGGCACTCACCTTGCTTCACAGGCTCCGGGCCTTTTCTAAAGCGCGATGGCTTCACAGGCTCCGGGCCTTTTCCAAAGTGCGATAGCTTCACAGGCACTCGCCTTGCTTCACAGGCTCCGGGCCTTTTCAGGGGTAGAACCTCCGGAGGTGCTGGATGTTCCATGCATTCTGGACCGACACTCCCTCCTAAGTCTCCAAGCGCACGGAGCCGGGCCTGGAAACATGAACAACCTTGAACAGGCCCTCCCACATGGGAGAGAGCTTGTGCAGTCCCTCCCTGGAGAGGACCCGCCTGAGCACGAGGTCTCCTACCTCAAGAGTCCTGGGGCGGATGTTGCGGCAGTGATATCGCCGCAGCGCTTGCTGATACCTCGCCGCTCGCAGCGCGGCCTCCCGGCGACGTTCCTTCCCCAACACGAGGTCCATCCCCCGCATGGCGTCCTTCTGCGTGTCGTCGAACGCCAGGACCTGCGCGAAGCGATTGTTGGAGAACGTTGCAGAAAACAAAAAAAAATTCTACTCGTTTCACCAAGATCATCTAGGAGTTCATCTAGCAACGAGTCACGAGATGCATCTACATACCTTTGTAGATCGCGTGCGGAAGCGTTCAACGAACGGGGATGATGTAGTCGTACACAACGTGATCCTAATCACCGATGACCAGCGCCGAACGGACGGCACCTCCGCGTTCAACACACGTACGGGACGGGAGATGTCTCCTCCTTCTTGATCCAGCAAGGGGGGAGGAGAGGTTGACGAAGATCCAGCAGCACGACGGTGTGGTGGTGGATGCAAGGCGTCGCAGTAGCAGGGCTTCGCCTATACTACGAGGAAGAGAGACGTAACGGGGAGAGAGGGAGGCGCCAGGGGCTGGTGTCAAGTCCCTCCTCTCCCCCACTATATATAGGGGTGCCATGGGGGGGGGGGCGCCGGCCCTAGTAGATGGAATCTACTAGGGGGGGGGGGGCGGCCTAGGGTGGGGCTTGCTCCCCAAGGCAAGGGGGGCGCCCCCTCTAGGGTTTCCCCTTAGCCCTAGCCGCATGGGCCCCCTAGGGGCTGGCGCCCCAGCCCACTATGGGCTGGGTTCCCTCCTATTTCAGCCCATGGGGCCCTCCGGGATAGGTGGCCCCACCCGGTGGACCCCCGGGACCCTTCCGGTGGTCCCGGTACAATACCGGGTACCCCGAAACTTGTCCCGATGGCCGAAACTGCACATCCTATATATAATTCTTTACCTCCGGACCATTCCGGAACTCCTCGTGACGTCCTGGATCTCATCCAGGACCCCGAACAACATTCGGGTTACTGCATATACTTATCTTCACAACCCTAGCGTCACCGAACCTTAAGTGTGTAGACCCTACGGGTTCGGGAGACAAGCAGTCATGACCGAGACGACTCTCCGGTCAATAACCAACAGCGGGATCTGGATACCCATGTTGGCTCCCACATGCTCCACGATGATCTCATCGGATGAACCACGATGTCGAGGATTCAATCAACCCCGTATGCAATTCCCTTTGTCAATCGATATATTACTTGCCCGAGATTCGATCGTCGGTATCCCAATACCTCGTTCAATCTCGTTACCGGCAAGTCACTTTACTCGTACCGTAATGCATGATCCCGTGACCAGACACTTGGTCACTTTGAGCTCATTATGATGATGTATTACCGAGTGGGCCCAGTGATACCTCTCCGTCATACGGAGTGACAAATCCCAGTCTTGATCCGTGTCAACCCAACAGACACTTTCAGAGATACCCGTAGTATACCTTTATAGTCACCCAGTTACGTTGTGACATTTGGTACACCCAAAGCACTCCTACGGTATCCGGGAGTTACACGATCTCATGGTCTAAGGAAAAGATACTTGACATTGCAAAACTCTAGCAAACGAACTATACGATCTTTATGCTATGTTTAGGATTGGGTCTTGTCCATCACATCATTCTCCTAATGATGTGATCTCGTTATCAATGACATCTTATGTCCATAGCCAGGAAACCATGACTATCTGTTGATTAACGAGCTAGTCAACTAGAGGCTTACTAGGGACATGTTGGTGTCTGTTATTCACACATGTATTACGATTTCCGGATAACACAATTATAGCATGAATAAAGACAATTACCATGAACAAGGAAATATAATAATAATGCTTTTATTATTGCCTCTAGGGCATATTTCCAACAGTCTCCCACTTGCACTAGAGTCAATAATCTAGTTACATTGTGATGAATCGAACACCCATGGAATTCTGGTGTTGATCATGTTTTGCCCTAGGGAGAGGTTTAGTCAACGGATCTGCTACATTCAGGTCCGTATGTACTTTACAAATATCTATGTCTCCATCCTGAACATTTTCACGAATGGAGTTGAAACGACGCTTGATATGCCTTGTCTTCTTGTGAAACCTGGGCTCCTTGGCAAGTGCAATGGCTCCAGTGTTGTCACAGAAGAGCTTGATCGGCCCCGACGCATTGGGTATGACTCCGAGGTCGGTGATGAACTCCTTCACCCAGATTGCTTCATGTGCTGCCTCCGAGGCTGCCATGTACTCCGCTTCACATGTAGATCCCGCCACGACGCTCTGCTTGCAACTGCACCAGCTTACTGCCCCACCATTCAAAATATACACATATCCGGTTTGTGACTTTGAGTCATCCAGATCTGTGTCGAAGCTAGCGTCGACGTAACCCTTTACGACGAGCTCTTTGTCACCTCCATAAACGAGAAACATCTCCTTAGTCCTTTTCAGTTACTTCAGGATATTCTTGACCGCTGTCCAGTGTTCCTTGCCGGGATTACTTTGGTACCTACCTACCAAACTTACGGCAAGGTTTACATCAGGTCTGGTACACAGCATGGCATACATAATAGAACCTATGGCTGAGGCATAGGGGATGACACTCATCTCTTCTATTTCTTCTGCCGTGGTCGGACTTTGAGCCGAGCTCAATTTCATACCTTGCAGTACAGGCAAGAACCCCTTCTTAGACTGATCCATATTGAACTTCTTCAATATCTTATCAAGGTATGTGCTTTGTGAAAGACCTATGAGGCGTCTTGATCTATCTCTATAGATCTTGATGCCTAATATATAAGCAGCTTCTCCAAGGTCCTTCATTGAAAAACTCTTATTCAAGTAGGCCTTGATGCTGTCCAAGAATTCTATATCATTTCCCATCAAAAGTATGTCATCTACATATAATATGAGAAATGCTACAGAGCTCCCACTCACTTTCTTGTAAACACAGGCTTCTCCATAAGTCTGCATAAACCCAAACGCTTTGATCATCTCATCAAAGCGAATGTTCCAACTCCGAGATGCTTGCACCAGCCCATAAATCGAGCGTTGGAGCTTGCACACTTTGTCAGCATTCTTAGGATTGACAAAACCTTCCGGCTGCATCATATACAATTCTTCCTTAAGGAAACCATTAAGGAATGCCGTTTTGACGTCCATTTGCCATATTTCATAATCGTAAAACGCGGCAATTGCTAACATGATTCGGACGGACTTCAGCTTCGCTACCGGTGAGAAAGTCTCATCGTAGTCAACCCCTTGAACTTGTCGATAACCTTTAGCGACAAGCCGAGCTTTATAGATGGTCACATTACCATCCGCGTCTGTCTTCTTCTTAAAGATCCATTTATTCTCTATGGCTCGCCGTTCAATGGGCAAGTCAGTCAAAGTCCATACTTTGTTTTCATACATGGATCCTATCTCGGATTTCATGGCTTCTAGCCATTTGTCGGAATCCGGGCCCGCCATCGCTTCTTCATAGTTTGAAGGTTCACCGTTGTCTAACAACGTAATTTCCAAGACAGGGTTGCCGTACCACTCTGGTGCGGAACGTGTCCTTGTGGACCTTCGAATTTCAGTAGTAACGTGATCAGAAGTTTCATGATCATCATCATTAACTTCCTCTCCAGTTGGTGTAGGCACCTCAGGAGCATTTTCTTGAGTTGCGCCATTTTCCGGTTCAAGAGGTAATACTTCATAAAGTTCTATTTTACTCCCACTTACTTCTTTCGAGAGAAACTCCTTCTCTAGAAAGGATCCATTCTTGGCAACAAAGACCTTGCCTTCGGATCTGAGGTAGAAGGTATACCCAATAGTTTCTTTTGGGTATCCTATGAAGACGCATTTTTCTGACTTGGGTTCGAGCTTTTCAGGTTGAAGTTTCTTGACATAAGCATCGCATCCCCAAACTTTCAAAAACGACAACTTAGGTTTCTTTCCAAACCATAATTCAAACGGTGTCGTCTCAACGGATTTTGACGGAGCCCTATTTAAAGTGAATGCAGCAGTCTCTAAAGCATAGCCCCAAAAAGATAGTGGTAAATCGGCAAGAGACATCATAGACCGCACCATATCTAATAGAGTGCGATTACGACGTTCGGACACACCGTTACGCTGAGGTGTTCCAGGCGGCGTGAGCTGTGAAACTATTCCACATTTTCTTAAGTGTGTGCCAAATTCGTGACTCAAGTATTCTCCTCCACGATCTGATCGTAGAAACTTGATTTTCCTGTCACGTTGATTCTCAACCTCACTCTGAAATTCCTTGAACTTTTCAAAGGTTTCAGACTTGTGTTTCATTAAGTAAATATATCCATATCTACTCAAATCATCAGTGAGAGTGAGAACATAACGATAGCCGCCGCGAGCCTCAACACTCATTGGACCGCACACATCAGTATGTATGATTTCCAATAAGTTGGTTGCTCGCTCCATTGTTCCTGAGAACGGAGTCTTGGTCATTTTACCCATAAGGCATGGTTCGCACGTGTCAAATGATTCATAATCAAGAGACTCTAAAAGTCCATCTGCATGGAGCTTCTTCATGCGTTTGACACCTATGTGACCAAGGCGGCAGTGCCACAAGTATGTGGGACTATCGTTATCAACCTTACATCTTTTGGTACTCACACTATGAACATGTGTAGCATTACGTTCGAGATTCATAAAGAATAAACCATTCAACATAGGAGCATGACCATAAAACATATCTCTCATATAAATAGAACAACCATTATTCTCGGATTTAAATGAGTAGCCATCTCGTATTAAACGAGATCCCGATACAATGTTCATGCTCAAAGCTGGTACTAAATAACAATTATTGAGGTTTAAAACTAATCCCGTAGGTAAATGAAGAGGCGGCGTGCCGACGGCGATCACATCGACTTTGGAACCATTCCCGACGCGCATCGTCACCTCGTCCTTTGCCAGTCTTCGCCTATTCCGTAGTTCCTGCTGTGAGTTACAAATGTGAGCAACTGCACCGGTATCAAATACCCAAGAGCTACTATGATTACTGGTAAGGTACACATCAATTACATGTATATCACATATACCTTTTGTTTTGCCGGTCTTCTTGTCTGCTAAGTACTTGGGGCAATTCCGCTTCCAGTGACCGCTTCCCTTGCAATAAAAACACTCAGTCTCGGGCTTGGGTCCATTCTTTGACTTCTTCCCGGCAGCTTGCTTGCCGGGCGCGGCAACCTCCTTGCCGTCCTTCTTGAAGGCTTTCTTACCCTTGCCCTTCTTGAACTTAGTGGTTTTATTGACCATCAACACTTGATGTTCCTTCTTGACTTCTACCTCTGCTGATTTCAGCATAGCAAATACTTCAGGAATGGTCTTTTCCATCCCCTGCATATTGAAGTTCATCACAAAGCTCTTGTAGCTCGGTGGAAGCGACTGGAGGATTCTGTCAATGACCGCATCATCCGGGAGATTAACTCCCAGCTGAGTCAAGCGGTTATGTAATCCAGACATCGTGAGTATGTGCTCACTGACAGAACTGTTTTCCTCCATCTTACAGCTGAAGAACTTGTCGGAGACCTCATATCTCTCGACCCGGGCATGAGCTTGGAAAACCATTTTCAGCTCTTCGAACATCTCATATGCTCCATGTCTCTCAAAACGCTTTTGGAGCCCCGGTTCTAAACTGTAAAGCATGCCGCACTGAACGAGGGAGTAGTCATCAGTACGTGCCTACCAAGCGTTCATAACATCTTGTTCAGCAGGGAGGACAGGTGCGTCACCCAGCGGTGCTTGTAGGACATAATCTTTCTTGGCAGCTATGAGGATGATCCTCAGGTTCCGGACCCAGTCCGTATAGTTGCTGCCATCGTCTTTCAGCTTGGTTTTCTCTAGGAACGCGTTGAAGTTGAGGACTACGTGGGCCATTTGATCTACAAGACATATTGTAAAATATTTTAGACTAGTGTTCATGATAATAAAGTTCATCCAATCAAATTATAATGAACTCCCACTTAGATTAGACATCCCTCTAGTCATCTAAGTATTACATGATCCTAGTTAACTAGGCCGTGTCCGATCATCACGTGAGACGGACTAGTCAACGTCGGTGAACATCTTCATGTTGATCGCATCTTCTATACGACTCATGCTCGACCTTTCGGTCTTCTGTGTTCCGAGGCCATGTCTATGAACATGCTAGGCTCGTCAAGTTAACCCTAAGTGTTTTGCATGTGTAAAACTGTCTTACACCCGTTGTATGTGAACGTAAGAATCTATCACACCCGATCAACACGTGGTGCTTCGAAACGACGAACTTTAGCAACAGTGCACAGTTAGGGGAGAAAACTTCTTGAAATTGTTATGAGGGATCATCTTATTTACTACCGCCGTTCTAAGTAAACAAGATGCAAAACATGATAAACATCACATGCAATCAAATAATAAACGTGACATGATATGGCCATTATCACATAGCTCCTTTGATCTCCATCTTGGGGCTCCATGATCGTCTTGTCACCGGCTTGACACCATGATCTCCATCATCATGATCTCCATCATCGTGTCTCCATGAAGTTGCTCGCCAATTATTACTTCTACTACTATGGCTAACGCGTTTAGCAATGAAGCAAAGTAATTTACATGGCGTTTCTCAATGACACGCAGGTCATATAAAAGAATAAAGACAACTCCTATGGCTCCTGCCGGTTGTCATACTCATCGACATGCAAGTCGTGATTCCTATTACAATAGCATGAACATCTCATACATCACATATAGATCATTCATCATTCATCACAACTTTGGCCATATCATATCACAAACCACTTGCTGCAAAAACAAGTTAGACGTCCTCTAATTGTTGTTGCAAGTTTTTACGTGGCTGAATTAGGGTTCTAGCAAGAACGTTTTCTTACCTACGTGAAAGCCACAACGTGATTTGTCAACTTCTATTTACCCTTCATAAGGACCCTGTTCATCGAATCCGCTCCAACTAAAACAGGAGAGACAGACACCCGCCAGCCACCTTATGCAACTAGTGCATGTTAGTCGGTGGAACCGGTCTCACGTAAGCGTACGTGTAAGGTTGGTCCGGGCCGCTTCATCCCACAATACCGCTGAAGCAAGAAAAGACTAGTAGCGGCAAGAAAGTTGACAAATCCACGCCCACAACAAATTGTGTTCTACTCGCGCAAGAAGAACTACGCATAGACCTAGCTCATGATGCCACTGTTGGAGAATGTTGCAGAAAACAAAAAAAAATTCTACTCGTTTCACCAAGATCATCTAGGAGTTCATCTAGCAACGAGTCACGAGATGCATCTACATACCTTTGTAGATCGCATGCGGAAGCGTTCAACGAACGGGGATGATGTAGTCGTACACAACGTGATCCTAATCACCGATGACCAGCGCCGAACGGACGGCACCTCCGCGTTCAACACACGTACAGGATGGGAGACGTCTCCTCCTTCTTGATCCAGCAAGGGGGGAGGAGAGGTTGACGAAGATCCAGCAGCACGACGGCGTGGTGGTGGATGCAGGGCGTCGCAGTAGCAGGGCTTCGCCTATACTACGAGGAAGAGAGACGTAACGGGGAGAGAGGGAGGCGCCAGGGGCTGGTGTCAAGTCCCTCCTCTCCCCCACTATATATAGGGGTGCCATGGGGGGGGGCGCCGGCCCTAGTAGATGGAATCTACTAGGGGGGGGCCTAGGGTGGGGCTTGCTCCCCAAGGCAAGGGGGGCGCCCCCTCTAGGGTTTCCCCTTAGCCCTAGCCGCATGGACCCCCTAGGGGCTGGCGCCCCAGCCCACTATGGGCTGGGTTCCCTCCTATTTCAGCCCATGGGGCCCTCCGGGATAGGTGGCCCCACCCGGTGGACCCCCGGGACCCTTCCGGTGGTCCCGGTACAATACCGGGTACCCCGAAACTTGTCCCGATGGCCGAAACTGCACATCCTATATATAATTCTTTACCTCCGGACCATTCCGGAACTCCTCGTGACGTCCTGGATCTCATCCGGGACCCCGAACAACATTCGGGTTACTGCATATACCTATCTTCACAACCCTAGCGTCACCGAACCTTAAGTGTGTAGACCCTACGGGTTCGGGAGACAAGCAGTCATGACCGAGACGACTCTCCGGTCAATAACCAACAGCGGGATCTGGATACCCATGTTGGCTCCCACATGCTCCACGATGATCTCATCGGATGAACCACGATGTCGAGGATTCAATCAACCCCGTATGCAATTCCCTTTGTCAATCGATATATTACTTGCCCGAGATTCGATCGTCGGTATCCCAATACCTCGTTCAATCTCGTTACCGGCAAGTCACTTTACTCGTACCGTAATGCATGATCCCGTGACCAGACACTTGGTCACTTTGAGCTCATTATGATGATGTATTACCGAGTGGGCCCAGTGATACCTCTCCGTCATACGGAGTGACAAATCCCAGTCTTGATCCGTGTCAACCCAACAGACACTTTCAGAGATACCCGTAGTATACCTTTATAGTCACCCAGTTACGTTGTGACGTTTGGTACACCCAAAGCACTCCTACGGTATCCGGGAGTTACACGATCTCATGGTCTAAGGAAAAGATACTTGACATTGCAAAACTCTAGCAAACGAACTATACGATCTTTATGCTATGTTTAGGATTGGGTCTTGTCCATCACATCATTCTCCTAATGATGTGATCTCGTTATCAATGACATCTTATGTCCATAGCCAGGAAACCATGACTATCTGTTGATTAACGAGCTAGTCAACTAGAGGCTTACTAGGGACATGTTGGTGTCTGTTATTCACACATGTATTACGATTTCCGGATAACACAATTATAGCATGAATAAAGACAATTACCATGAACAAGGAAATATAATAATAATGCTTTTATTATTGCCTCTAGGGCATATTTCCAACAGTCTCCCACTTGCACTAGAGTCAATAATCTAGTTACATTGTGATGAATCGAACACCCATGGAATTCTGGTGTTGATCATGTTTTGCCCTAGGGAGAGGTTTAGTCAACGGATCTGCTACATTCAGGTCCGTATGTACTTTACAAATATCTATGTCTCCATCCTGAACATTTTCACGAATGGAGTTGAAACGACGCTTGATATGCCTTGTCTTCTTGTGAAACCTGGGCTCCTTGGCAAGTGCAATGGCTCCAGTGTTGTCACAGAAGAGCTTGATCGGCCCCGACGCATTGGGTATGACTCCGAGGTCGGTGATGAACTCCTTCACCCAGATTGCTTCATGTGCTGCCTCCGAGGCTGCCATGTACTCCGCTTCACATGTAGATCCCGCCACGACGCTCTGCTTGCAACTGCACCAGCTTACTGCCCCACCATTCAAAATATACACGTATCCGGTTTGTGACTTTGAGTCATCCAGATCTGTGTTGAAGCTAGCGTCGACGTAACCCTTTACGACGAGCTCTTTGTCACCTCCATAAACGAGAAACATCTCCTTAGTCCTTTTCAGGTACTTCAGGATATTCTTGACCGCTGTCCAGTGTTCCTTGCCGGGATTACTTTGGTACCTACCTACCAAACTTACGGCAAGGTTTACATCAGGTCTGGTACACAGCATGGCATACATAATAGAACCTATGGCTGAGGCATAGGGGATGACACTCATCTCTTCTATTTCTTCTGCCGTGGTCGGACTTTGAGCCGAGCTCAATTTCATACCTTGCAGTACAGGCAAGAACCCCTTCTTAGACTGATCCATATTGAACTTCTTCAATATCTTATCAAGGTATGTGCTTTGTGAAAGACCTATGAGGCGTCTTGATCTATCTCTATAGATCTTGATGCCTAATATATAAGCAGCTTCTCCAAGGTCCTTCATTGAAAAACTCTTATTCAAGTAGGCCTTGATGCTGTCCAAGAATTCTATATCATTTCCCATCAAAAGTATGTCATCTACATATAATATGAGAAATGCTACAGAGCTCCCACTCACTTTCTTGTAAACACAGGCTTCTCCATAAGTCTGCATAAAACCAAACGCTTTGATCATCTCATCAAAGCGAATGTTCCAACTCCGAGATGCTTGCACCAGCCCATAAATCGAGCGTTGGAGCTTGCACACTTTGTCAGCATTCTTAGGATCGACAAAACCTTCCGGCTGCATCATATACAATTCTTCCTTAAGGAAACCATTAAGGAATGCCGTTTTGACGTCCATTTGCCATATTTCATAATCGTAAAATGTGGCAATTGCTAACATGATTCGGACGGACTTCAGCTTCGCTACCGGTGAGAAAGTCTCATCGTAGTCAACCCCTTGAACTTGTCGATAACCTTTAGCGACAAGCCGAGCTTTATAGATGGTCACATTACCATCCGCGTCTGTCTTCTTCTTAAAGATCCATTTATTCTCTATGGCTCGCCGTTCAATGGGCAAGTCAGTCAAAGTCCATACTTCGTTTTCATACATGGATCCTATCTCGGATTTCATGGCTTCTAGCCATTTGTCGGAATCCGGGCCCGCCATCGCTTCTTCATAGTTTGAAGGTTCACCATTGTCTAACAACATGATTTCCAAGACAGGGTTGCCGTACCACTCTGGTGCGGAACGTGTCCTTGTGGACCTTCGAATTTCAGTAGTAACTTGATCAGAAGTTTCATGATCATCATCATTAACTTCCTCTCCAGTCGGTGTAGGCACCTCAGGAACATTTTCTTGAGTTGCGCCATTTTCCGGTTCAAGAGGTAATACTTCATCAAGTTCTATTTTCCTCCCACTTACTTCTTTCGAGAGAAACTCCTTCTCTAGAAAGGATCCATTCTTGGCAACAAAGACCTTGCCTTCGGATCTGAGGTAGAAGGTATACCCAATAGTTTCTTTTGGGTATCCTATGAAGACGCATTTTTCCGACTTGGGTTCGAGCTTTTCAGGTTGAAGTTTCTTGACATAAGCATCGCATCCCCAAACTTTCAGAAACGACAACTTAGGTTTCTTTCCAAACCATAATTCAAACGGTGTCGTCTCAACGGATTTTGACCAGGAAGAATGGGGTCTCTCCAGTTGGTTTGGTTGCGGTGGTGCGGATGGACCACAGCACGGACTGAAGCTCGTCGTACCAACCTCTGCCACAGGCCTCTAGCTTCTTCTTGAACGTCCTGGTCTTGAGGCCCCTCAGGACCTCCGCATTGGCTCGCTCGGCCTGGCTGTTGCTTCAGGGGTGCGCCACTGAGGCGTAGCATATCTGTGTTCCAAGGTTAGTACAGTATGTTTTGAAGAGGTTACTGGTGAACTGTGAACCGTTGTCTGTGATGATGCGATTCGGCACCCCAAACCGGCTTACGATGCCCTTGATGAACTTGACCGCGGAGCCCGCTGGGATGGCGCGGACAGCCTCCACTTCAGCCCACTTGGTGAATTTGTCCACGGCAACATAGAGGTAGCGATAGTCCCCTGGCGCCCGAGGAAACGGGCCCAAGATGTCTAGCCCCCAGACTGCGAATGGCCACGAAAGGGGAATAGTTTGCAAGCCTCCTGCTGGCTGATGGATTTGCTTGGCGTGGAACTGGAAGGCTTCACAAGCTTTCACTAGTTCCACGGCGTCATTGAGCGCGGTGGGCCAATAAAACCCACTGCGGAACGCCTTGCCGACGAGGGTCCGCGATGACGAATGATGTCCGCAGTCTCCGCCATGTATATCTTCCAGTAGCTCCTTCCCTTGCTTCCTGGAGATGCAGCGCAGCGATACATCATTTGGTCGCTTCCGTTAGAGCTCTCCGTCTCTGATGCAGTATGTCGTGGCCTGGCGTGCCACTCGCTCCGCTTCCTCCTCCTTCTCTGGCAATGTCCCTTGCGTCAAGTAGCTCCGGAGCTCCGTGATCCACATCCCTCCTGAGGTTCCATCGCCAGGAGCAGGCACGCTCCTGAGGCCGGGCCACTGGTCGGAGCTCCCGAGGCAGGTGGCTGGGGGAGCTCCTCCAAGGGCTGAGCCGTGTTTGACAATGACGGCAGTGTTGAGGGCTTGAAGAGCCGCTCCTCGAAAACGCCAGGCTCCTGGGGTAACCGCCTGGACGCGCGCTTGGCGATATCGTCGGCCTCCTGATTGGTGCCACGGGGCACATGCTGCAACTCCAACCCCCAGAATTGCTTCTCCATCCTGCGGACTTCCGCAAGGTAGGCTTCCATGTGCTCATCCTTCGGCTCGTACACTTTGTTGGAGAAGTTGACAAGCTGCGAATCGCCATTGATGGTGAGGCGTTTCACTCCCAGGGCGGCCGCGGCCTTCAAGCCGGCTATTACACCTTTGTACTCCGCTATGTTGTTGGAGACCTTTTCGCCTTGCTGGAAACAGAGTTGCATGACGTAGTAGAGCTTGTCCTGTGTGGGTGATATAAGCACCGCCCCAGCTCCAGCGCCATGCCTGGAGAACGCCCCGTCGAAGTACATGACCCAGCCTTCTGGTGCCTCGCTTCCCGGGGATAGGGACCGATCCTCATCGGCCTTGAGTCCTGGCGCCTCCGTCCATTCTGCCACAAAATCTGCCAATGTTGCTCCCTTGATGACCCTGGTCGTGCTGAATTCGAGCTGAAACGCTTGCAGCTCTATGTTCCACTCAGCGACCCTTCCAGCTGAATTAGGGCTCCTAAGCACTCTCTCCAGGGGATATGACGAGACGACCTTGATGGGGTGACCCTGAAAATAGTGCCGCAGCTTGCGCGAAGCCACCAGTAGCGCGAGGAGTTTCTGAGGCATAGGGTACCATGCCCTTGCATCCCGCAGCACTATGCTGACGAAGTACACTGGGTGCTCAACGAGGCGGAGCGCGTCAGTGCTGGTGGCTCCTTCCGGAGACCGTGGCGCCTCTTGAGGCAATGAGGCCTCCTGAGACTAGCCATTTGGAAGAGGGGCTTCTCCCGCCTCTGGTGCGTCCCTCTGCGGCGGCTAACCCTCCTCAGCTGCGGTGGTGGTCTCTGTAGGCCTTCCTTGTTTCTATTCTGCCTTGTCCCGGGCTGCTACCATGGTTTTGACTCGGCGCTCCTCTCTGACTGCCACCAAGGCTGCGCTGGCAGAGTAAGGAGTGGCGGCGAGGTAAAGCACTAGGGGCTCCTGAGGGCGCGGTGCCACCATGACCGGGGGGCTGGTCAGGTAGCTCTTGAGATCCTGGAACGCCCTGTCGGCCTCTTCAGTCCACTCGAAGGGCCCCTTTTTCTTCATTAGCTGGAAGAAGGGCAGGGCTCGTTCTCCTAACTTGGAGATGAAGCGCCCTAGCGCGGTCACGCGCCCCATGAGCTTCTGCATCTCTGTGAGGGTCTTTGGCAGGCTCATGTCTTCCACCGCCTTAACCTTCTCTGGGTTAGCCTCGATGCCCCGGTGGGACACGAGGAAACCCAAGAGCTTGCCCGAGGGGACTCCGAACACACACTTCTCTGGGTTGAGTCGTAGGTTCACTGCGTTGAGGCTCGCGAAGGTTTCCTACAGATCCTGTATCAAGGTCCCGGCCTCCCGAGACTTTACCACGATGTCATCGACGTAAGCTTCAACGTTCTTCCCGAGCTGCGGGCCCAAGGTGATGTGCATTAGCCGTTGGAAGGTCGCCCCTGCGTTATGCAGCCCGAATGGCATGCACGTGTAGCAGTATACCCCACACGGGGTCAGGAAGGCCGTCTTCTCGACGTCTTCTACCGCCATCTTGATCTGGTGATACCCAGAGAAGGCATCCAGGAAGCATAACAGGTCGCATTCCGCAGTGGAATCGACGATCTGGTCGATGCGGGGAGCGGGAACGGATCTTGCGGGCATGCTTTGTTGAGGTTGGTGAAGTCGACACACATACGCTCCTTCCCTCCCTTCTTTGGCACAACGACAGGGTTGGCCAACCAATCTGGGTATCGGACCTCGCGGATGACCCCAGCAGCCTCTAATTTGCGGGTCTACTAGACGACGAAGGCCTGCTTTTCTGTGGACTGCCGCCTGGCCTTCTGCTTCACAGGGTGCACGTTGGGGCACACGTTGAGGTGGTGCTCGATTACACTTCTGGGGATCCCTGCCAACTGGTCCGGCTCCCAAGCGAACACCTTCTTGTTTGCGCGCAGGAACCTGACCAGGGCCTCCTCCTGCTCGGGCTTGAGGTGGGCGCCTATGGTGAAAGTGGCATTGGTGGACCCGTCCTCATCGACGGGTATCTGCTTGGTTTCCGCCTTGTCATGGGTGAACAACTGCTTCTTCTTGGCGGGTGCAGCCCCCTTGGCCTCGGGGGTCTCCAAGTCGGCGTGTTGTGCTGATGCCACCGTCTTGAAGGCGAGCTTGAGCGCCCGCAGCGCGTCCCCGGTGTCCCCGTGCACAGTGAGGATACTTTTGCTCCCGGGCATCTTCATGAGGTTGTACTGGTTCTTGAATCACACATACATATCTCGATGCTTACGGACGGTTCCAATGAAACAACCCACCATGTACTCCTACATGGCCTCTCATCGATACCTTTACCAAATCGTGTTCAACACATCACTCACATTACAGACATATTCATTTCACTCTAGCCCATCACCCACATGAACCAGACCTGACACAACTCTAAGCATAGCAGGCATAGCAAGATAGGAAACACAGGCATGGCTCAATCAACTCCTACACATGCTAGTGGGTTTCATCTAGTTACTATGGCAATGACAAGTCATGCAGAGGTAAAGGGTTCAACTACCGCAGCACACAGCAGTTTGAAACGTTGCTGTCTTAATGTAGTAAATGAGAGCAGGAGTGAGAACATGGGATTGTATCGATATGATCAATGGGGCTGCTTACATGATGGAGTGGTAGTAGGGTACTGCCCTTCAGTCTGATATTCGTAGCTATCCTCGGAGGCAGAACCTACCACGAAGGACACAACGGAACACAATCATCACATGGCAATATGCAACAATATGATGCATGATATTACATGGCAATATGGGTGTGTTTTGACTAATGCATTGTAAAAACAGGTTGGTTTGAGTCCATTTGAATCAAAGATTCAAATAACAGCTCATGATATGAAGTCATATTAGTGCATTAGCTTGTTTCACTTAAACAGGAAGGTTAAAGTGTTCTGACATGCATGAAACCATTACAGATGGAAATATTGTATTTTTCTGATCATTTTTCATATATAAATCTTTGCATTTGGAGTTACATATTAATTTCTATGAATTTTTGAAGTTTAGAACATTTTCTGGAATTTCCTGTATAAGAATAAATCTAGTAATTGATTTACTGCGTCAGCATTGCGTCAGGGTGACGTCAGTGGTCAACGGGGACAGTCCAGGTCAAACCTGACCAGTGGGTCCCACGTGTCAGTGTCATTAGTTTAACTAATTTTTAGTTAGTCCTATTCCTAACTTAATTAGCAGGCGAGTCCCACCTGTCATAGACCCAGGGGGTCAAACTGGGCCCACCCGGAGTCAAACGCGGTGAGCGGGGTCAAACTCGCCGGCGTTTAGCCGCTGGCGAGTCCATACGTAGCGGTGCGCTACGGGATTCGCCTACAGAGCGCCGTTTGGCGCGCGGAGCACAGCTACGAGCGTCCGCATCAAACCGTGGTGGTGGCGCGGTCGGGGAGTGGCCGGAGTGGCGCCGGCGACGAGCTCGGCGGCGGCCGAAGCTCGGTCGAGCTCGGGCTTGTTGCTGCAGTGGCCTAGGCGGGGCGTCGCTAGCACCTACGGCTCCTACGCGATGCGGGGAGTGCAAAGGGCACAAGCCCGGGACCATACGGTCCCGGGCCATGGTAAGGCGACACCCGTGGGAATACCGTGTGTGAGGCCGCAAAGTGATATGAGGTGTTACAGGCTAGATCAGTGTGACTTGGAATTGGGGTCCTGACAGACCTTTCCACCTCCTGTGTGCCACTGTGGCGAGCCCTTTTGTCTATAAAAGGAGGCCCGAGGCGTACTAGAGGGGGATTCGGATCTTTGGAACTAGAGACACACCATAGCTAGTTCAATAACTCAAGAACACTCGAATATACATCAAAGCAGGACTAGGGTATTAGACGTCTCCGCAGCCCAAACCTAGGTAAACGATCCTTGTGCTGACCGCAGACCCGCTCTTTGCACAACCCCGCGCCCGCCAACCGTAGAAGGGATCCCAGTGACCCCATAGGTGTCATTTGCCACCGACAGTTCCATTCAAATCATGCAAGTTAGAGTCCAAAAGAAGGGCAAAAGTATTTGGAAAAGTAGATACGATGGAGACGTATCAACTCCCCCAAGCTTAAACATTTGCTTTTCCTCAAGCAATTCAGTTGATAAACTGAAAGTGATAAAGAAAAACTTTTACAAACTCTGTTTGCTCTTGTTGTTGTAAATATGTAAAGCCAGCATTCAAGTTTTCAGCAAAGATTATGAACTAACCATATTCACAATAACATTTAGGTCTCATGTTTACTCATATCAATGGCATAATCTACTAGCGAGCAATAATAATAAATCTCAGATGACAACACTTTCTCAAAACAATCATAATATGATATAACAAGATGGTATCTCACTAGCCCTTTCTGAGACCGCAAAACATAAATGCAGAGCACCCCTGAAGATCAAGGCCTAACTGGAAATTGTAATTCGTGGTAAAAGAGATCCAGTCATACTCAATGTAAACTAATAGTAATGCATGCAAATGACAACAGTTCTCTCCAACTGGTGCTTTTTAATAAGAGGATGATTACTCAACATAAAAGTAAATAGATAGGCCCTTCGCAGAGGGAAGCAGGGATTTGTAGAGGTGCCATAGCTCGGTTTTGAAATAGAGATGAATAATATTTTGAGCGGTATACTTTCATTGTCAACATAACAACCAAGAGATATCGATATCTTCCATGCTACACACATTATAGGCGGTTCCCAAGCAGAATGGTAAAGTTTATACTCCCCCACCACCAACAAGCATCAATCCATGGCTCGCCCAAAACAACGGGTGCCTCCAACTAACAACAATCCTGGGGGAGTTTTGTTTGCAATTACTTTGATTTGGTTTGAGCATGGGACTGGGCATCCTGGTGACCAGCCATTTTCTCATGAGTGAGGAGCGGAGTCCACTCCTCTTGAGAATAACCCGCCTAGCATGGAATATATAGACAACACTAGTTGATACATGAGCTATTCGAGCATACAAAACAGAATTTCATTTGAAGGTTTAGAGTTTGGCACATACAAATTTACTTGGAACGGCAGGTAGATACCACATATAGGAAGGTATGGTGGACTCATATGGAATAATTTTTGGGGTTTATGGAATTGGATGCACAAGCAGTATTCCCACTTAGTACAAGTGAAGGCTAGAAAGAGACTGGGACGCGACCAGCTAGAGAGTGACAACAGTCATGAACATGCATTAAAATTAATCAACACTGAATGCAAGCACGAGTAGGGTATAATTCACCATGAACATAAATATCGTGGAGGCTATGTTGATTTGTTTCAACTACATGCGTGAACATGTGCCAAGTCAAGCCACTCAAATCATTCAAAGGAGGATACCACCCTATCATACCACATCACAATCATTTTAATAGCATGTTGGCATGCAAGGTAAACCATTATAAACTCCTAGAAAATTAAGCATGGCATGAGCAACTATAATCTCTAATTGTCATTGCAAACATGTTTCATTCATAATAGGCTGAATCAGGAACGATGAACTAATCATATTTATGAAAACAAGAGAGGTCGAGTTCATACCAGCTTCTCTCATCTCAATCAGTCCATCATATATTGTCATTATTGCCTTTCACTTGCACAACCGAATAGTGTGGATAATAATAATAGTGCACGTGCATTGGACTAAGCTGGAATCTGCAAGCATTCAATTCAAGGGAGAAGACAAGGTAATATGGGCTCTTTGCTAGATCAACAATAATGCATATGAGAGCCACTCAACATTTTCATCAAGGTCTTCTCCTCTCGACCTCCAAAGGAAAGAAATAAAACTATTTACACAGGAAAGCTCCCAACAAGCAAAAGAAGAACGAGAAATCTTTTTGGGTTTTATTATTAATTACTACTGCTACACGCATGGAAAGTAAACTAGCTAAAAGCTACAACCAATTTTTTATTTTTATTAAGGTTTTTCAAACACACAAGAAGAAAGCTTAAAAAGAAAATAAAGTAGCATGGATATTACAATGAAAAAGTATGAGCACCGACAACTAGAATGAGTGTGTGAACATGAATGCAATGTCGGTGAGTGTCGGTGTCAAAACCGGTGGATCTCGGGTAGGGGGTCCCGAACAGTCGGATTTCGGGTTCCGGCAGACGCTTAAGGTTTGAACACTGGGGTGCGCGCGGAAATCACGCCTTCTACCTCCCCGTCTCACAAAGATCTAAACTACTAAAAGGATCACACAAGAGACACAAGGTTTATACTGGTTCGGGCCACCATTGTGGTGTAATACCCTACTCCAGTGTGCGGTGGATGGATTGCCTCTTGGGGCTGATGATGAAGAACAATACAAGGAAGAACAGCCTCGCGAGGGTCTGTTCTTGGCTGGGGGGACGAACTGCTGGGAGGAGTTCCGTCGCCTTCTCTCTCTCTCTCTACTTGCTAGTCGCGCCAACTAACTTTGCAAGCCGAACCCTCTACTCTGTGTCCCTTCCTACGAAAACCGAACCCTTTGCTACGTGGGTGGCCGTCCCTATTTATAGGGGCCCTGGTCCTCTTCCCAAATATCGAGCGGGAAGGGAGCCAACAATGGCGGGCTAATTTGAAGGGGGACAGCAAGTACTCTTATCCTGACTAAAGGTGGTCTTCACCTGCGAAAGACTCTGTGGTGACACCGTGCTCGGCTCCATGGTGACCTCCATCTCGTAGTCCACTTGGTCCTGGTCTCATTGCACCGAAATGGCAACCTTTGCCTGATGCCTCGGTACTCCGCGGCTGCGCTTGCCCCCTTTGCACCAAAGAGGAAAGAAGGACGATGCGCGCGCTGGCGCCCGCCTGGCACCCTCGATCGTCATGGCTTGCGTCACGGGCACCTCGCGAGGCACCCCGCCTTGATATCTCCATCTCCTCGCGAGCCAGCCTGAGGAGGTTGCGCCTGAGGATGCGCCGTGTCATCCGCCTCGCGAGGCTTGGCCCCTCGCGAGGCTTGGCCCCTCGCGAGGGTCTTGAGTCTTGTGCTTGATGAAGATGGGCCATGTTGGGCCCCCATTTGAGCCACGCCGCAGGCCGCAGGTAGGCAAGTCTGGGGACCCCCGTTCCCAGAACATCGACAGTAGCCCCCGGGCCCGAGGCGCGCATGGGCTTGGCCGTGCCGAGAGGCGAAAGGGCAAGGGCAAAGCGCCGCGGGCCCTAACAGCCTGCGGCCTTGGGCGCCGCGTGGCGGTTGATGGGACGTGGGCGGCACTGTTCCCCCCACGCCCCTTATTCTGTGCCCTGTCAGGCGAACTTGTGGTTGCACATAGCCGCTCCCCTTCTTGTTGCTCGGGTGTCTCCTGCTCTTCCTTCCTTCGCACGCCGGCTCCCGCCTCCAATCCAATCTCAAATCTTCCCCCTCCTTCCCATCGCCATGACTCCGACGAGGAAGGAGAGAGAGGAGAAATCCACGCCTCCGTCTTGTGTGCCGCCATCGGTGGCTCCCGCCGTCGGCCAGTCGACCGTACTCAACCAAGAGTGCCTGGGCAGGGACAGCTTGGCCCTGGCCTCCGTCTTCAACGAGTGCGGGAGGACGATGGCTTGGCCCGCGTCCCACTTCTCCATCAACAGGATAGCAACCGAGGTTCCATGTTTCACCGACGCCTTGTGGGCGGGTCTGGTTCCCCCCTTCTCCGATTTCTTCAATGCTGTGCTCTCCCATTATCAGATCCACTTGATGCATCTAAGTCCTGAGTCCATCACCCTTCTTTCGGTCTTTGCCTTCGTTTGCGAAGCCATGGTGGGCATCCCTCCTTTGGTTGCCTTGTTGCGCCACTTCTTCTCACTACGTCTTGTCGACCCTTCCCAATGCTGGGCATGCGTGAGCTTTGCTGCCGAGCCTGCGACTGAGGCCTCTGGGATTGACTTCAAACTCCCCCAGCCCGCGGTTGGCTTCCGTGAGTGGTGGTTGTATGTGGACGCAGGGGTACCCAGCCCCCTGCTATCGAAGCCGACCTCGCCTGCTGTCCCCAATTCGGGTTGGGGCCAGGAGACGCTCAAGAGCCCCCGGCTCGTCTTTGTCTGGAGCCGCTTCACGCTCCTGGGGAAGCTTGGCGTGATAGCGCCCAAAGTGGTGAAGGAGTTTCTGTTGTGCCGCGTCGCTCCCCTGCAGCGCCACTTTCGCCGGATGTGGGCTTTCCGTGGGAGCGAGGATAACATGAGGCTCCAGGAGGAGGACCTGGCTTCGGCGGTGTTGAAGTCGACGCTCTTGACCTTAGCCGGTGACCTCAACCCTGGCAACGTCCGGTAGGGAGGGGCCCTGCTGTACCTCCGCCAGAGCAGGGCCGACTTCGTGAAGCAGATGCCTGCCTTCGATGAATGGGGCTGCGCCCGGCCGGCCTCCAGGGACCTCGCGAGAACTCGATGGTGGTGACTACCCTTCCAACCGGCCAAGGCGGCTCCTCCTCAAGTGGCAGAGCAGGGAGGCAGGAGGCGCCTGAGGCCGAGGGTGCCCCTGATGAGGTGGCAGCGCCGGGTGGCGCTCGCGAGGGGATAGCTCTTGAGGCCCGCGCCGCTGCGGCTGAAGGTGGCAAGCAGCCGCTCCCGGCGCCTGGGGCTGAGGCCTCGGAGGCCCCAGGAGCATCTTCTGGCGAGGCAATGGAAGGCAGGCGTCAGGCAGGCGCCCCTGACACGGATCGTTCTGATGCCCCGCCCCCGCGGCGGGATGACCCTTGCGCTCTTCTCTTGGGCCGCTTCCGCGTGGACTTTGAGGCCCTCCGGAGGAAGAGGGAGGCCCTAGGTGATGACTTCCCTTGTTGCGCGCTGAAGCGTAGGAAGTACTTCGCCACTGACGAGTAAGTCCTCTTTCTCTCTGGCTCCTGATCCCCTTGCTGCTTCCGCTGATCCTTGTTCTGCAGGCCCCTCCTAACTGAGCTCGCGGAAATCGCCGAGGAGCCGCCTCCCTTAGCTTCGTCCCCTCTACTGTCTTCAAGTGCTCCGAGCAGCTCTGCCCTGGTGGTGAGGGCGTCTGAAGGAGCGGAGCACCCCGAGGTGCACTGTGGCCCGTCATTCCCCGCGATCTTCCTTCGCGGGCCCTCTCGGGGAATAGCCAGCTTGCCGTGGGCTTCTCGTCTGGTCGGGGACCACGACTGGTTGAGGCGCCTCCTGCGCCCCTCATCTGGAGACGGGCTGGCTCTAGGCCGGGCTTCCGGCACGACGCGCCTGGCCATCGCGAGGGCGCCAGCCCCCAGCCCCCTGCCCGAAGGAGGAACAATGATTTGCGGCCCCCGGCGCCTGCTTGGGGGGGATGATGGTGTGGAAGATGTGCTTGAGCGCGCCCGGGAGCGCCGCGCCCGCCGCCGGGGGTTCCTTTGAAGAGCGGCCGACCCAGTGAACTTGCTTGGAGAGGAGCTCGCCGACGAAGGCGCGCGCCTGGAGGCCGAGGGCCTGCGCCTAGCTGCAGGGAGGTGCGAGCTGGAGGCCGCCATTGCCCTCGCGCGCCATCAGCGGGATCTTGATGACGAAGAGGCGAAGGTGACGCTGGAGGCCTCTCGAGTGGCCCGATCCCAGGCCGCCGAGGAGGCCCGGAGAGCTGACCGATGGCGAGAGGCAGCGGAGGAGCGGGCTCGTGAGCTCCTGGCCCGGTGCCACTCACTGGAGGAGCAAGCGGAGCTGCATGAGCTGGCCCTTGCGTCGATGCGGGTGGCCTCCAGTGACCCAGCCGAGCTCCAGAGGCGCGAAGAAGCGTTGACGCTGGAAGCCGACAAACGCACTCGCGAGTACGAGCGGCTGGAGACGAGGGAGCGCCTAGTGACGCAGGCAGAAGTTGATGTCGCCGCGCGGGAAGCGCGTGTCCTGGAGGAGGTTTGTCATCGGGTGGCGACGGCGCGCCAAGGCCTCGAGCAAGAGTTCGAGGGGAAGCTGGGGATGATCCGGGTCGAAGTCGAGGGCAGAACCGCAGCCCTGAGGGCTCAACGCGATGAGGCGACGCGGCTGGTCGACGCCTCCCGGGCCGCCCTCGAGGCAGCGCAAAAGGAGCTGGCTGCCTCCCAGGCCGAGGTGCTCCGTGTTCGCCAGCGGATGGAGGAGGTCGAGGCCGTCGGGTGCCAGAATGCCGACGAAATACGCCAGCGGCGGGTCCTGGAGCACGCGCACGGCCCCATGCTCACCACGCTCAGGGTAAGGGCTAACGCAGCATTGGGCAACATCTGGGAGGCAGCCGTCGGCGAGCCGCACATGATTAACTATGCCGGCAACCTGCAGTTCTTCACCGCCGTGGTAACGCAGCTGGAGGCTCGGTCGGTCAGGGCCGACAGGTTGGTGGAGGAGAGGAGCCGCGCCCTGCTCGGGCGCGCCTTTTCCCGCGTCTTCAGCCATCTTCGGAACATGGATCCCCACTTCGACTTTGATGCCGCCATCGCCCCGGTTCCCCAGGCCGTCCGAGGCGATCTGGCGGAATGGGTGGAGAACAACATGGACGCTCTCGTCCGAGCCTTCACTTCGGATGGCGATGACGTGGTCGTGGCTGCCGACGAAGGCGGCGTGGTGGATGGCCCCGACGCCGCTGGTGGTGGCGCAGACGACGAGGGCGGATTTAGTGATGCCAGCGACAGCTCGGGAGGCGCCCCCGAGGATGCGTTGGGGGATTTGTCAGACTGACCATGTACTTTTCCTGTCTTTCCCCCTGCATGAATAGAACTCAGGTGTTTGGCCTGACGATCGTGAGAGCATTTTGGGAGGGGAAGCCCCTCATATAAAAACTTGTGTCCAGCGTATCAGTAGTAGTCAAATTGCGCGCGCGCCTGACAGCGGGCTGGTTTACCTTTGCCCCATGCTGGCCCCGAGGCGGCCTGCAGGAGGGCGCGACGCCTTCGGTGCTCTCTAGTTGGGTCCTCAAGATGTGGGATCGTTGCTGATGAAAAACTTCACAGGCGTTGGCCTTCTTCACGGGCTCTGGGCCTTCTCCTGAGTGTAATGACTTCACAGGCACTCACCTTGCTTCACTGGCTCTGGGCCTTTTCCTTAGCGCGAGAGCTTCACAGGCACTCGCCTTGCTTCACAGGCTCTGGGCCTTTTCCTTAGCGCGAGAGCTTCACAGGCACTCGCCTTGCTTCACATGCTCCGGGCCTTTTCCTTTGCGCGAGGGCTTCACAGGCACTCGCCTTGCTTCACAGGCTCCGGGCCTTTTCCTTAGCGCGAGGGCTTCACATGCACTCGCCTTGCTTCACAGGCTCCGGGCCTTTTCCTTAGCGCGAGAGCTTCATAGGCACTCGCCTTGCTTCACAGGCTCCGGGCCTTTTCCTTAGCGCGAGAGCTTCACAGGCACTCGCCTTGCTTCACAGGCTCCGGGCCTTTTCCTTAGCGCGAGAGCTTCACAGGCACTCGCCTTGCTTCATAGGCTCTGGGCCTTTTCCTTAGCACGAGAGCTTCACAGGCACTCGCCTTGCTTCACAGGCTCTGGGCATTTTTAAACAGGACAACCTCCGCAGGCACCCGAAAATCCTCCCGAGGGGGAGTAACAGTGGCAGTCTGGGTTGCGCACGAGCCAGGCCTGACCCGACTCGCGAGGGGCTCGCGAGGGGAGGCAGCTGTGGCGGAGCGGTAACCAGAATGCGAGAAACGGCTCGAGCGAGAATAAGCACCCCTTCCCCGAACACACGCAAACCTCAAATTCGAATCCAACTTAAATCCAGCAGGGGAAAGCAACAGCCAAAGGGAAAGGCAATGAAAGCAGACAAAAAGCCGCATCCGGTACCTAATCTAGTCTTGGACGTCTTCTCACCAGCGCGGAGCTAAGTGCTGTCCACTGGGCGTGGGAGGGAGCCCCAGGGCCTGAGGCTGGCACCCCTGAGACTCCGGGGCGTGTACAGCCCCACTCATTATTACGTGAGAGTGTCATGGGGCGGCGAGCTTCACAAGCACTGGGCCTTCTTCACAGGTACTGGCCTTGCTTCATATCGCCAGATGAGGGCCCCGCCTTGCGCCACACTCTAGTGCCATCAGCAACGACCGGAACCCAGGACGCCGCCCGATGGGGTAGAGCGGTCGCCAGCGGTTCCCCCGACGACCACGGGTCCTCCGCCAGGGGCAGGCCCTGAGGCACCTCCCTAGCAGAGGGCCTACCTCCTGAGAACGCCTCGCTCCGAACGCCGCGGTGGTGATGTAGGGTCTCGACCCCCCTCCCGCAGCCCCCTGCGCCCTCCTCCCGAGGGGTAGGAGACTGTGGGAGCGGGGCAGCTGCTTGCCGCGGCGACCTGCACCTCCTGTGATCCATGGTTAGCATATACCTGCCCTTGAAGAGTTAGCGGTGCCCGATAGTCGTTGCCTCCAGCGAGGCCAGCGGGTTCGTCCATGGGCTCCTGCAAGGGTTCAGCTTCTACTGCCTCGTCCCCCCAGCTTGGGCCGAGAGCGAGCCTTGCCCGATCTCGCGAGGGTGTCCTTGGTCCAGCATGAGGGGCACGTATTCCTCCGTCGTCATCATCCCGAATGCCACGCAATGATGCCCCGCATGCCACGCGGTCCCACCTGCCGTGCCTACCGCGGGGTGGCAGCGCAGCAGCCCTCCAGGGCCGCGGGTCGCATCGAGTCCTTCTTCTTCGCGGGCCGGGGGCGGAGGCAGCGCCGCCGCCGGTCCGGTGCTGGTAGCTTTGCTGGCGTCGGAGTAGCCTTGGAGTCCGTGGGCGCACGCGGAGCCCCCCCGCGGGCCGCCCTGGGCCTGAGATGGGAGCTGGGTGGAGAAGGGGTGAGCCCCCGAGGCGGCGAAGCCCAGGAGCTCGGCCACCCGCTCCAGCAGCACGTCGTGGCCGCCCTCCAGCAGTCTGCACCGCAGCAGCTCCCGGGCCACCGTGAGCGCGGCCCTTGAATTCGCCTGCTCCCGACGGGTATACGGCGTGGTGGTCGTGGCGTGGTTGGAGGCCCTTGCCGCCGACCGCGCTTGTCGCGGTGTGAGGGTTGCGGAAGCCTATCTGCGTCGCCCGCGGCCCGCAGCGCCCTGCGGACCACAAGCTGCCTGGGGCGCGGGGTCGCCCGAGGCGGGCGGCTCCGCGCAAGTGGGCCACACCGCCCATGGACCTTGGTTGCCCGCCTGGATGCCGGACATGGTGATGACGATGCGACAGGAGGCGGAGCGGGGTGGTGGAAGACAGATCCCGGCGCACCCCTACCTGGCGCGCCAAATGTCGGATTTTGGGTTTCGGCAGACCCTTAAGGTTCGAACACTGGGGTGCGCGCGGAAATCACGCCTTCTACCTCCCCGTCTAACAAAGATCTAAACTACTAAAAGGATCACACAAGAGACACAAGGTTTATACTGGTTCGGGCCACCATTGTGGTGTAATACCCTACTCCAGTGTGCGGTGGATGGATTGCCTCTTGGGGCTGATGATTAAGAACAATACAAGGAAGAACAGCCTCGCGAGGGTCTGTTCTTGGCTAGGGGGACGAACTGCTGGGAGGAGTTCCGTCGCCATCTCTCTCTCTCTCTCTACTTGCTAGTCGCGCCAACTAACTTTGCGAACTGAACCCTCTACTCTGTGTCCCTTCCTACGAAAACTGAACCCTTTGCTACGTGGGTGGCCGTCCCTATTTATAGGGGCCCTGGTCCTCTTCCCAAATATCAAGCGGGAAGGGAGCCAACAATGGCGGGCTAATTTGAAGGGGGACAGCAAGTACTCTTATCCTGACTAAAGGTGGTCTTCGCCTGCGAAAGACTCTGCGGTGACGCCGTGCTGGGCTCCATGGTGACCTCCGTCTCGTAGTCCGCTTCGTCCTGGTCTCGTTGCACCGAAATGGCAACCTTTTCCTGTTGCCTCGGTACTCCGCGGCTGCGCTTGCCCCCTTTGCACTAAAGAGGAAAGAAGGACGCAGCGCGCGCTGGCGCCCGCCTGGCACCCTTGATTGTCATGGCTTGCGTCACGGGCACCTCGTGAGGCACCCCGCCTTGATATCTCCGTCTCCTCGCGAGCCAGCCTGAGGAGGTTGCGCCTGAGGATGCGCCGTGTCGACCGCCTCGTGAGGATTGGCCCCTCACGAGGGTCTTGAGTCTTGTGCTTGATGAAGATGGGCCATGTTGGGCCCCCATTTGAGCGACGCCGCAGGCCGCAGGCAGGCAAGTCTGGGGACCCCCGTTCCCAGAATGCCGACACGAACTGTGCGTCTAGGCCGGATGGTAATAGGAGGCATGGGACACAATGTTTTACCCAGGTCCGGGCCCTCTTGATGGAGGTAAAACCCTACGTCCTGCTTGATTAATATTGATGATATGGGTAGTACAAGAGTAGATCTACCACGAGATCAGAGAGGCTAAACCCTAGAAGCTAGCCTATGGTATGATTGTATGTTATGGTTGTTGTCCTACGGACTAAAACCCTTCGGTTTATATAGACACCGGAGAGGGTTAGGGTTACACAAGGTCGGTTACAAAGGAGGAGATATCCATATCCGTATTGCCTAGCTTGCCTTCCACACCAAGTAGAGTCCCATCCGGACACGAGACGAAGTCTTCAATCTTGTATCTTCATAGTCCAACAGTCCGGCCAAAGGATATAGTCCGGCTATCCAGAGACCCCCTAATCCAGGACTCCCTCAGTAGCCCCTGAACCAGGCTTCAATGACGATGAGTCCGGCGCGCAGTATTGTCTTAGGCATTGCAAGGCGGGTTCCTCTCTGAATTCTGTGTACCTGTCGAAATAATGTCCGGTTTCTTGTGAATGTTGCACTCCTTGGCTTCCATGCCCAATAATGGCCATTATCCACGTGTCGAGCGAATGTGAAGAGCCAGGGTGTTCTCACATTTATCCTCCTAGCTATGTGAATGAGCCGCCTATTTAAAAAGACGAGGATCCAGAACCAAATCACACCATCCTCCCTTGGCGAGCCTTCGTCGGAGCGCGCCCGACAGAGATCCATTCCATCATGGCCGGTCGACGCAGCTCCTCCTCTCGCACCCCTAGCTCCAAGTGTGGAGATTGGGAGAGATGTTCCGTCCCGCACAACAAATTAGTGATGATTCAGTCCAAGGGATTTCTTCCCCCAGCGTGCATGGTCCCGGTTCGAGCCGGGCTCGCCACCTATAATGGTAGAGAGCAAGCGGAGAGCCTTCCCAATCCCTCCAAGGGAGAGCAGGTATGCCTTGTCCCTTATTTAGTAAGAGGGCTCGGATTCCCAATTCATCTGTTTCTCCGGGGGCTCCTGGAGTTCTACGGCCTCCAGTTGCACAATCTTACGCCTGCCTCCCTGTTGCATATCGCGGGATTCGCAGCCCTTTGCGAGTTGTTTTTGGGCTGTGAGGCTCATTTTGCTCTGTGGAAGAAGCTGTTCTGCCTTGTGCCCCGTTCTCAGAAGGGGTCAATATATCAAGTGGGCGGAGCCGAAGTGTGGCGTATTGCCGGGACCGGATACCTGTCCGGGACCCCAAATAAGATGTCTGAAGACTGGCCTTCAGAATGGTTTTATATAGAAGACGTTCCCCTCCCGGATCCTATTCGGATCGGCCTTCCTGAGTTCAACAACGCCCCTTTGAAGAAGCACCGGAGCTGGCGTCCACGGAGCTCCCTGGAGGAAGATGATAGGGACATTCTTTACCTGATGAGCCGGATAAGTGTAAGTGCATCTAGTGCCACCCCTAGTTGGTTTTGGAGTATTGACGACAAACCTAGTTGAGGGACTAATGTGTTTGTGAGAATTGCAGGATAACACAGGTAGAAGTCCCTCATTGATTCGGTTTTCCTACCAGAGATGACCCCTAAAAATGTATGAAGACATTGAAGTCAAAGGTGGTAAGTGAAGACATTCACCTTGAAGACTATGACAAGAGAAGACATCGCATGAAGACTATGGAGCGCGAAGACTTAGATTTTTCGTAGTTCCTTTTCTTATTTGTTGAGTCATTGGAACCACCGTACTATTAAGTGGGGTCCATGAAAACCAGTCAGAATGACTGAAGTGATGCTTAACGAAAATCCTATGTCTTCGAGTGAAGACTATGAGAGCGAATCTTGTTCAGAGTTGGACAAGTCAGATTTGCTCGTAGCCCAAGTAAAGTTGTCGTGTGTGTTTGAAATCTGACCGTTGGAACACGTGTCAGTTCCTTAGTGACCCAGGGTCATTTCGGACAAATCAGGTCGGGTTGCCTAGTGGCTATAAATAGCCCACCCCCTACAACCATAAACGGTTGGCTGCTTAGAGTTAAAGTACGGCTTTTGTCGTTTGAGAGCAACCCACCTCGAAGCCTTTGAGAGAGAATTCCTTGAGAGGATAAAGCCCTAACCACCCAGAGCCAAAGAGTGTTAGGCATCACTTAAGTCTTCTTGTCTGTGTGATCTGAAGACTTATTACACTTGAGGACTGTGAATCCTCCAGCCGGTTAGGCGTCGCGTTCTGAGCATCCAAGAGTCATTGTGGATCGCCGGTGAACGAAGTCTGTGAAGGTTTGGAAGTCTACCTTGAAGACTTACCAGAGTGATTGGGTGAGGACTGGGTGTCCTTAGCTCAAGGGGAATAACGTGAAGACGAGGTCTTCTGAGTTGAATCTCAGCCTCCCTAACCAGACGTATAGTTGTCACAGCAACTGGAACTGGTCCAACAAATCATTGTCTTCAACGAGTCACTGGTTTCATCCTTCCCTTCCCTTTACTTACTGTTGGTTCTTGTGAAGTCATTGTACGATAGCATCACCATTCGACTTCACTAAGTGATTACATGTACTGATTGGCTTCTCAACATCTTCCTACCTGATCCTTACTGCCTAGCTGCTATTTGTCATTGTGCTTTCACTTCATTGAATACATGACCATGGTTTGCCTAGTGTAGTCTACCTTCCGCTGCATGATAATAGGCTTATTTCTATCATTTGTCTTCGAAACTTACATGTTTTGAAGACTTTCATAAAAATCACCTATTCACCCCCCCTTTAGTCGATCACTAGCACTTTCAATTGGTATCAGAGCAAGGTACTCCCTTGTTCTGTGTGATTCGGTTTGACCACCTGGAGTTTTAGCTATGTCGACTGCAGGGATAATTAAAGTCTCCGCTGCGTGCCCCGTCTTCGATGGAACTGAATATCCCTACTGGAAGAATAAGATGCGCATGCATCTTGAAGCCATTGATGTCGACCTATGGTATGTCGTCAAGAACGGTGTTCCTAAGGCTGGAGAAGGTGTCACTGCTGCTGATGTCAAGAAGTTCGTTCAACTGGACTCTACTGCCAAGAATATCATCTGTGGTCATATGACCAAAGGACAGTATGGCCGAGTGAGTGCGTTGGAAACATCTAAGCTAGTCTGGGACTGGCTGTCCAAGGTCAACGAAGGCGTCTCAACCCAGAGAGATCAGAGAATCAGTGTCCTTCACAACCTCTTCAACCGCTTCAAGAGAAATGACAATGAGAATGTCCAGCTCATGTTTGATCGACTCACTGACATCACAAATGAACTTCAAGCCCTCGACGCTACTGAGATCACCAAGCATGAAGTCGTCAAGACACTCTTGAGATCACTTGACAGTTCGTTTGACACCCTAGCACTGATGATTCAAGAACGTCCTGATTTCAAGACACTCGATCCGTCTGACATACTTGAGAGGCTCGACACACACGAGTTTCAGCTTTCTAAGAAAAGAGACATCTACGGTCCCAACTATGGGCGAAGTCGTGCCTTGAAGGAAAAGGCTGTCTCCTCATCTGAAGAAGAATCTGACAGCAGTTCTGATGATCCTGAAGACATTGGAAGGGAGCTTGCTATGCTTGTGAAGAAGTTCCAAAAATTCACCAAGAAGAAAGGCCTCACAAAGTCATCACGATTAAGCTCAAAGAATGATGAAGCTTCTGCTCATGACTACAAGAAGAGAACATGTCACATGTGCAAGAAACCTGGCCACTACATCTCTGAGTGTCCACAGTGGGACAATGAGAACAAGAAGAAGAAGAAGAAGAGCAAGGAGTATGACTCTAACGACAAGAAGAAGAAGAAATACTCAAAATCTTCTTCCAAGTCTTCCTCCAAGTCTTCATCACACAAGAAGAGCTCATTTGGTAAGGCACGTGCATTTGTTGGCAAGGAAATGGACTCTGAGGATGAGTCCGCTTCTGAGGAGGCGGAAGTGGAGTCTGAGGAGGAGTCCGACTCTGGCATTGCAAGTCTGGCTACAGCATACGTTGCCAAGTCCATCTTCAACACTGAATAAAATGACTTCATCACCGACACCGATGCAAATGACAAGGACTACTTCGCTCCTTCCTACTGCTTAATGGCACGTGGTGCCAAGGTAAACACACGCACTACTCACTATCAAACATCTAGTGACAATGACTCTGATTGTGGTTCCAAACCCAGCTACAAAACACTTGCTAAAATTGCAACTGAACAACAAAAAACCATGGAACACATTCAAAAACTGTTAGACAAAAGCGATGATCTGTTAGACGCTGAAATGACTCGACCTCAGTCCTTAATTGAAGACATAAAAAATCTTCACATTAAGTATGAGGAACTTGAAAGTCGTCATGAAACGCTCTCAACAGCTCATGAAAGGCTTTCCTATGATTATCTTCAAAAGAAGCAAGATCTTGACAAATTGAGAGCGGCTCATGAAGATCTTCAAAAAGAAAACGAGTCACTTCGTGCCGAACAGATCAGTTCAGCTCAGGAAGGATTTGAACCACCATGTCTTAAATGCATTGAGCGTGATAACGCCACTTCTGTTGCTGAATGTTCTTCTGCTGCTACTTTTGCAATATCTTCAACTATTGATGTGGAAACTAACCCCTCTGCTGAGGACACCACTGCTATTGCTGATGAGAATGCTAGGTTGAAGACACTGCTTGAAACAGGGATGTACAAAAGTCTCAAAGGGCATCAGACACTATGTGATGCCCTCAAAAGGCAGATCCTGAACCGAAACCCTAGGAAAGAGGGTGTTGGGTTCGTAAGGAAAATGAATGCTGATGGCTCTTACTGGAAACCTGAGCAGTACCCCAAAACCACATGGGTTGTTGCAAAGGAACCTTCAGCAGATCCATCCACTCTATCTGGCTTCACTTGGGCTAACCCCATTGTTATTGATGAATCCTTTGATGCAAACTATAAACTGTTTAAGAGTCAGAATGGTGAAGTGTTTGCCAGGTACATTGGTACTAACTGCAGGAATGGACCGCCTATGAAGAAGATCTGGGTGCTGAAAAGGTGTTTGGAGAATCTTCCTGTGAATGTCATCATGACACCACTGGTGAAGAAGAAAAACCCCATACCACAGGTTTCATACGGTCCAAAGGCTTCATAAAGACAGAGGACTCACCTGAGTCAAACTAACGCAAAAGTTTTGCAGGGAAGCCATACTCAGGCCTATGAATATGAGCGCGGTCCATTAAACCGCCATGTTCATAAGACCAAGAACTATTCTGCTTATTCTTATGAGTACTATTGTCCACCTGCAAGACTTTTTGCTAGGGCTCCAAAGCCAAAGTTCTCAGATGCTGCACTTAGACTTATTGCTTCGAAGCCACCCCTAAAGATGTGGGTGGCTAAGAAAGCTTAACTCTCTTTTGCAGGGAAAGGTCTCCAGCCGAAAACCAAAATCGTCAGACACTATTGCTGGGGACCTTAAACATCTTGTAGGGCGCAAGATCAAATGCCCAAAATGGTCTTATTATGTACTTTGTTCCTGAATCGCTTGCAACTTGTCCTATCAGTCCTAATCTCGATCTAAGCTTTAATAATCCACTGGTTCGTCACATGTTTTTGCTTCACAATTCTCCTCGTGAAGCTTATCCCCCTAACTGCACTGTAGGGTACGACACCATCTGCTTCAGAATGGATTATTGATAGTGGGTGTACAAATCACATGACTGGCGAGCGAAGCCTTCTCATGGACTCAACTTTACGTCCATCAGACAAAAGTCACATCACATTTGCTGACACTGGTAAAAGCAAGGTATTGGGTCTAGGTAGAGTTGCAATCTCAAAGGATCAACACATGGATAAAGTCATGCTTGTTGAATCCCTTGGTTTCAACTTAATGTCTGTCTCAATGCTTTGTGATTTAAACATGATTGTGATGTTTGGAAAATATCATTGCCTTGTACTAATGGAATCTGACAAGTCTCTAGTGTTTGAAGGGTATCGGAAAGATGATTTGTATGTGGTATATTTCTCAGCAGGACCACAACTTGCAGTATGTCTTCTAGCAAAAGCTTCTGAATGCTGGCTCTGGCATCGAAGGCTAGGGCATGCTGGCATGAGGAACCTCCACACCCTTGCAAGGAAGAAGCATGTCATAGGCATCGAGGGCGTCAAGTTCAAGAAGGATCACTTATGAGGTGCCTGTGAAGCAGGAAAGATGACGAGGGCCAAGCATCCCTCGAAGACAATTATGACAATGACTCAATCCTTCGAACTGCTACACATGGGTCTTTTCGGATGTCTTCAGACGCTTCGCCAATCGAGAAATGAACAACTATGGCGCCAAGATAAAGCACATCAGAAGTGACAAATGGCACTGAATTCAAGAACACTGGCCTTGATACATATCTTGATACTTTGGGCATCACACATAAATTCTCAGCTCCTTACACGCCATAGCAGAATGGCGTCGTCGAACGCAAGAACAGAACACTTATTGAGATGGCTCGAGCAATGCTTGATGAATACAAGACTCCAAGAAAATTCTAGCCTGAAGCCATTGACACTGCATGCCATATCATCAACCGTGTTTATCTTCACAAGCTTCTGAACAAGACATCCTATGAGCTCCTTACTGGCAAGAAGCCAAATGTCAGCTACTTTAGAGTATTTGGCACCATGTGCTAGATCAAGGATCCACATCACACTTCAAAGTTTGCACCAAAAGCACATGAGGGTTTTATGCTTGGATATGGAAAGGATTCTCACTCCTACAGAGTCTTCAATCTCTTTCATTACAGAGTGGTTGAAACAGTGGATGTGCGCTTCGATGAAACTAACGGCTCATAAAGAGAGCAACTGCCAAATGTGCTAGATGAAGTTCCATCCAGTGAATCAATCAAACTTATGGGAACTGGAGAAATCATACCTTCTAAAGCTCAACCTGAATAAGAACTTATCATATCCGCACCTGATCAACCTAAAGATAATGCTCAGCCTGAAGACAATCCCTCTAACAATGACAATGATCAGCAAGAGCAAAATCTTCGTCCTGTACATCCTCGTGTTGCAAATGAAGTGCAGATTGAGAGAATAATCGATAGCATCAATGCACCAGGTACACTCACTCGTTCAAGGGCAACTCAGCTAGCAAATTTCTGTGGGCACTTCGCATTCGTCTCAATAACAGAACCCAAGAAAGTTGAAGAAGCCTTCATGGAACCTGAATGGATTCAAGCTATGCAAGAAGAGCTTCAACAGTTTGAGTTGAATAATGTATGGGAACTGGTTAAGCGTCCTGATCCTCGGAAGCACAATATAATAGGCACCAAATGGATATATCACAACAAGCAAGATGAGCATGGTCAAGTTGTCAGAAACAAAGCTCGTCTCGTTGCTCAAGGATACACTCAAGTTGAAGGGATTGACTTCGATGAAACATTTGCTCCTGTGGCTAGACTTGAAGCCATACGCATACTGCTGGCCTATGCAAATCATCACAACATACTTCTATATCAAATGGATGTGAAGAGCGCTTTTCTCAATGGCAAGATTGAAGAAGAAGTATATGTCGCACAACCACCTGGCTTTGAAGATCCAAAACATCCTGATATGGTATACAAGCTCAACAAGGCACTGTATGGCCTCAAACAAGCCCCTCGGGCTTGGTATGACACACTCAAAGACTTCCTGAAGAGCAAAGGCTTCAAATCTGGTTCTCTCGACCCCACTCTCTTCACGAAGACATATGATGGTGAACTATTTGTGTGCCAAATATATGTGGATGACATTATCTTCGGCTGCACCAATCAGAAATATAGTGAAGAGTTTGGATATATGATGCAAGAGCAATATCAGATGTCCATAATGGGTGAGCTGAAGTTCTTCCTTGGTCTTCAAATACGTCAGCAATGCAACGACATCTTTATATCTCAAGAGAAGTATCTCAAAGATTGCCTGAAGAAGTTTGGTATGCAAGACTGCAAAGGATTCACGACGCCAATGCCAGCCAAACATCATCTGGGTCCCGACGACAATGGTAAAGAGTTCGATCAAAAGGTATACCGCTCCATGATTGGTTCTTTACTTTATCTATGTGCATCTAGGCCAAATATTATGCTTAGTCTTTGCATGTGTGCTCGATTCCAAGCGACGCCAAAGGAATCGCATCACTTAGCTGTGAAGCGAATTCTTCGATATTTGGCTTACACCCCAACTCTAGGATTATGGTATCCAAAGGGCTCAGAGTTTGATCTGGTTGGTTTCTCGGATGCTGATTATGCTGGTGACAAGGTGGATCGCAAGTATACATCAGGCACATGTCATTTTCTGGGACGATCACTTGTATGTTGGTCTTCAAAGAAGCAGAACTGTGTATCTCTCTCTACTGCTGAATCTGAATACATTGCTGCTGGATCTTGCTGTGCTCAGCTTCTGTGGATGAAGCAAACACTCAAAGACTATGGCATTCATCTGAAGCAAGTGCCACTCTACTGCGACAACGAAAGCGCCATCAAGATTGCCAACAACCCAGTTCAGCACTCGAAGACAAAGCACATTGAAATTCGTCATCACTTTCTCAAAGATCATGTTGTGAAGGAAGATATTGATATCGTACACGTCAACACTGAAGAGCAATTGGCAGATATCTTCACCAAGCCCTTGGATGCGAAGAGATTTTGCAAGTTACAGTGTGAGCTAAATATCTTGGAATCCTCAAATGTCCTGTGATCAGGCACACATCCTAACACTTATACATATTGATGACTTAGATGTGCAACACACGAAGTAAAGTATATCTTCAATCAATGAAGACATACATTCTAAGTGTGAATACATTAATGTGGAATTTGACTTCGGAGCGCCACGATAATTGTGCACCGTGTCTGGGTCTAATACTTCCTATAAGGTTGGTAACGCCACCACAAAATTCGTCTGTTTGAAGTGTTTTACCCATGGTGTTACATTTGTTGTGTCCTCACATTTGGTTTGGTTTCAATCTCAACATGTCTTCATGATTATCTTCATTATGTTGATCATATATATATATATATATATATATATATATATATATATACTAGTGTTCTGTCCTCTACATCATTCACTTATAGCTATGTCTTCTTGTTGAGTCTTTTGAACTAAGTGAATGTGATCAGACCCTACCCTCTCTATGCTTTCTATCTAAAACTCTATCTCTCCAAATCATATGCGTTCTATTGAAACTGTCGAATGTCTTCTCTGTGTCCTTGTCAGCAGAAGATACAGAGACAAACATTAAGTCTGTTTTCAATGCCAATTCCTTCACCTAAAACCCGGAGAAGTGGGAACGACCATCCGACAATCCAGGCATGCGTGGGAACATGGAACAACCTCTGATATGCTGCATGATGGCCACGTGTTCTTCAAATGTGAATCGCCAGGGGCACCTGTGTAAAGCTGTGCCGCCCATGTCCCTATAAATACACGCCTCACCACAGTCATTATCCTTTCTTCCACTCTCGCACAAACCCTAGCGCCACCGCTAGCCCTCGACGACGCCGGCGACGAAGCGCTTAGCTGCCGCGACCTCTTCGACACCGTCTTCACGCCGGCCGTGGACATTGTCTTCTCCGTCGTCGCCGTAGGTGTCCTCCGTCGCCAAGTTTGGGCACGGACGATCGAACTTCTCGGCCTCCTCTTCCACTCTGTCTAGCAGTTCCTTGTGTGGTAAATAAAACTTCCTTTTTACGGCCCCTTTGATCCTATAGATTCGTCACTTTCTCCCACAAGCAGTTTCTGTTCACACATGTTGCATCCACTTCATACTGCATCTCATATTATGCCTAGTATGTTCACTTATGCTTCGCAAAGTAGTTAGATTCCTCACTTGTACTGATCTGTGGATTCGTACAAATCTAGAACCAACTCCTTATCTATGCGTGAATGTCTTCCCACGATGAGGTCAATGTCTTCTAAACTGATTTATCTTCAAAATCTTCTGAGAATGCATATGACCTCTTCCCCTTCCCTTGCACCTTAATGCTGTCACAGGTACATGTCCGTGGGAGAATCCCTTGGTTCTCATAGTCTGCATTCATTTGCAGAGTTCTTACAGCATCATATAAATTCTCCCGAAGCCAGTTCCTGTTTGTCCAGCAAGCGAAAGCCCTTGAAGCCTTTGAATGTATTGAAGCCATTCAATTTAAAGTTCATGGCTACAGAGAAATCAGCAAGGAAGGGTGGCAGAAAGCGTCGAGGTGAAACATCAAGAGATATGCCCGATGACCTCTCAGAACTGTAGAAGACAGATCCTGAAGAGGATTACAATCAGCAAAGACACGAATCCAATGGATTCGACGATATTGGGCAGAACAGCGGTTCAAGTACAGGTTTGTGACAAAGGAATATGCTGAGAAGAATGCCGTCAAGCGACCATGGGGGACATCCTATACAGAAATCTTCAACCCAGGTCCAAAGATGAAGCCATTGAACAAAGCTTCTATCCCTGCATGGTCCGTGGACCACAGCCTGCGGATGCTGACCCATCATCACTGCTATGGTGTCGTGACGACAATCTGTTCAAGCGCAACTTCCAGTTTGCCCAGAATTCGGCGAAGCAGAACAAGAAATCATTGGGACTAGACTTCAACCCTGGTCCCTCTGCTCCCCATGCAGATGGCACCCGCGATGCCGAACCCAATGTCATCGGTCCGTTCTACAACTTGGATGGCCTCATCACTCACGTCTCTGTTCAGGGTGCCAAAGTGGATCATTCTGATGATGATGCTGACACTGATGAAGCCCCAGCTCCTACTCCAAAGCCGCAGAAGCCAAAGCTGCCTAAAGCTTCAAAGCCTGCCTCAGCACCAAAAATCTCACGGGCGAAGCCACTGGCAACTGCACCTCCTGAAGACAGTGTGCAGTCTGAAGATCTGTCACGCATCTCCAAGCCCCCGAGAGTCAAGATGCCTCTGCAACATACCAGCCAAGAACTGACTGCTGCTGCTATTCTGCGCAAGGATACCTGAGGGAGTCCTGGATTAGGGGGTGTTCGGATAGCCGGACTATACCTTCCACCGGACTCCTGGGCTATGAAGATACAAGATTGAGGACTCCGTCCCGCATACGGAAGGGACTTTCCTTGGCGTGGAAGGCAAGCTTGGCGATACAGATGATCAGATCTCCTACCATTGTAACTGACTCTATGTAACCCTAACCCTATCCGGTGTCTATATAAATCGGAGGGTTTTAGTCCGTAGGACAACATACACATCAACAATCACACCATAGGCTAGCTTCTAGGGTTTAGCCTCTCTGATCTTGTGGTAGATCAACTCTTGTAATACCCATACCATCAATATTAATCTAGCAGGACATAGGGTTTTACCTCCATCGAGAGGGCCCGAACCTGGGTAAAACTTCATGTCCCCTGCCTCCTGTTACCATTCGGCCTAGACGCACAGTTCGGGACCCCCTACCCGAGATCCGCCGGTTTTGACACCGACATTGGTGCTTTCATTGAGAGTTCCTCTATGCCGTCGCCGTCAGGCTCGATGGCTCCTACGATCATCAATGGCGATGCAGTCCAGGGAGAGACCTTCCTCCCCGAATAGATCTTCGTCTTTGGAGGCTTTGCGCTGCGGGCCGATTCACTTGGCCATCTAGAGCAGATCGAAAGCTACGCCCCTGGCCGTCAGGTCAGATTCAGAAATTTAAACTACACGGCCGACATCCGCGGGGACTTGATCTTCGACGGATTTGAACCACTGCCGAGCGCGCCGCACTGTCACGACGAGCATGATCTAGCTCTGCCGCCGAACAGTGCCCTGGAGGCCGCACCCGCATCGACTCCGACCTCTAGTTCGGAGCTGGCCGTGCCGATCGAGGACGGGCGGTTGGACGCCGCCTCGGGGGCTGCAATCCCAACGGCGGTTGAGCCGAACACCAGCCCCATACTCTGCAAGGCTCGTGACTCCATGGAGCCGGATTCTTCTCCGGACTCCGAACTCTCCACGCCCCTGCCGAGCGAATCCGATTGGGCGCCGATCGTGGAGTTCACGGCCACGGATGTCTTTCAGCACTAGCCTTTCGGCAATATCCTGAAGTCACTAAAATCTCTCTCTCTCTTTATCAGGAGAACCCTGGCCAGACTACGGTTAGCAAGGTTGGGATTCAGACGATGAAGAAATTCAAAACCCACCCACCACCCACTTGATAGCCATTGTCGACGATTTAACCGACATGCTCGACTTCAACTCCGACGACATTGACGGTATGGACGCCGATGAAGGAGACGATGAAGAATCAGCGCCTATCGAGCCCTGGAACGCCACCTCGTCATACGACGTATACATGGTGGACACACCCAAAGATGACGGCGAGGAGCGGAAGGACGCACCGACGGATTGTTCCCTCGAAAAGCAGTCAAAGCGGCGACGCAAGCGCCGCCCCAAATCCCGCCTCGACAGAAATAGCGATCACATTGATCCAGCGCTGGAGCAGGACAAACCACTACAAGACAACGGCAATCTGGATAATCAAACCGGACAAACAAATCCTATCAATGATAATGGTCCGGATGACATAATGCCGGACAGGCACTCGGAGCAGCAGAATGCCCGTAAAAGGCTCGTTGCCACCGCAAGGAGCCTCAAAAAGCAGAAGAGGAGGCTCAAGGCCATGCAAAACGCGCTCCAATTAAGATGGAACAAAATACTCAACACTGTAGCAAGGTACGGCGACAATCACCCCTCCAAAAGCTACCCAAAGCGGAAGCTGCTACCCGAATTCGACGAGGAGGCCTCAGACCCCCCACAACCAAATATCAAAGCAGCCACCTGGTCGGATAGACGACCCCCCTACCACCACAGAACGACATTCAATGTCGCTCACAATACAACACGCGACCCATGCGAGGGCTCGCACCCAAAGGATGGTGCAACAAGATCCATCTATGGACCACGCAAGCGCGCCCCAGCTGTCAGATTCCGGGTTCCGGTAGACCCTTAAGGTTCGAACACTGGGGTGCTCGCAGAAATCTGGCCTTCTACCTCCCCGTCTCACAAAGATCTAAACTACTAAAAGAATCACACAAGAGACACAAGATTTATACTGGTTCGGGCCACCATTGTGGTGTAATACCCTACTCTAGTGTGTGGTGGGTGGATTGCCTCTTGGGGCTGACGATGATGAACAATACAAGGAAGAACAGCCTCGCGAGGGTCTGTTCTTGGCTGGGGCGACGAACTACTGGGAGGAGTTCCGTCGCCTTCTCTCTCTCTCTCACTTACTCTCTCTGCTTGCTAGTCGGATCCACACGCCGAACCGAACCCCCTGCTACATGGGTGGCCGTCCATATTTATAGGGGCCCTGGTCCTCTTCCCAAATATCGAGCGGGAAGGGAGCCAACAATGGTGGGCTAATTTGAAGGGGGACAACAAGTACTCTTATCCTGACTAAAGTTGGTCTTCGCCTGCGAAAGACCCTGCGGTGATGCCGTGCTGGGCTCCATGGTGACCTCCGTCTCGTAGTCCGCTTGGTCCTGGTCTCGTTGCAACGAAATGGCAGCCTTTGCCTGATGCCTCGGTACTCCGCGGCTGCGCTTGCCCCCTTTGCACCAAAGAGGAAAGAAGGACGCTGTGCACGCTGGCACCCGCCTGGTACCCTCGATTGTCATGGCTTGTGTCACGGGCACCTCGCGAGGTACCCCACCTTGATATCTCCATCTCCTCGCGAGCCAGCCTGAGGAGGCTGCGCCTGAGGATGCGTCGTGTCATCTGCCTCACGAGGCTTGGCCCCTCACGAGGGTCTTGAGTCTTGTGCTGATGAAGATGGGCCATGTTGGGCCCCCATTTGAGCCACGCCGCAGGCCGCAGGCAGGCAAGTCTGGGGACCCCCATTCCTAGAACGCCGACAGTAGCCCCCGTGCCCGAGGCGCGCATGGGCTTGGCCGTGCCGAGAGGCGAAAGGGCAAGGGCGAAGCACCGCGGGCCCTAACAGCCTGCAGCCTTGGGCGCCGCGTGGCGATTGATTGGATGTGGGCGACTCCACTTCCCCATGACGCTTCGGTGATCGCGAGAGCTAGACAAGTCCCTGCATGCAAATTGTGTCATGATTACCTATGATCGTGGAGGCTGGCGGTTGGCCTTCGCGGGCTATAAGTACGGTATGGCGCTGCCCTTCCAGTCCATTCCTCCTGGCTTCTCCTTCTTCCCGATCCTTGCTCCGCCTTGCTGGGATGGCTCCGATCCGCCGGTTCTCCGCAGCGGAGAAGGGAAAAGCTCCTCGAGAGGGGCCAGACCCGCTCCCGCCGAAGAAACGGCTCGCCCTTTGCAGCCGGGGCGAGGAAGACCGGCAGGTGGAGCCGAGGCCCCGGTGCGAGCGGGCTCCGCCGGGGTTCCCGCTTCCTTTGTATGCCCCCGCCAAGGCCCTGAGGGTGTCGATGCTGATCTCCGCGGCCGGCGCCGTCGTAGGCACCGTCGGGTCACGAAGGCGTGGGTTGTTCCTCCCGAAGTCCATGCCGAGGGCTCCTCCCATGAGTTCGTGCTCCACGTCGTCGTTCCTCTTCAGTCCTGGATCCGTCTGCCTCCCTTCTTCGCCTCCATCGTCCCTCCAGGAGGGCCTCTAGAGCTCTGGCTGCAGCACGCCGGCTGCAGCGCCCTCGCGACCGAGGCTGAGGTCGTGGTCGCTGTCCCGGGCGAGGTCTACTTGTCCCGCGGCTGGAGAGAAATCGCCCGGGCTTGCAAGGAGAGGGGCGTCTTCGCGGTCCACCTGGAGTACGATGGCGCTGCGGTGATGTTCTTCAAGGTCTTCGACGTGATCGGGCACCGGCTGGAGTGTTGCCGCGGGAGAGGTCGCCAGGACCTTGCCCTGGTGAGGGCTAGGCCCGTCGACCTCTCCCTTGGCGGAGGCGCCGGGGGGTCCAGCGACTCCAACGAAATCTTCGCGACTCCGGAGACGAGCGACAACAGCTACGAGCCCCCGAGTCGGCGCCGCTCCCGGAGCAGGGCGGGCTCGTCAGGCCGTCGCCGACCCTGATCTGGATGGGGTTGGCGCCGGCGCCTGACGGCCCACTGTTGATGATGGCATCTTTTGCAGGAGCCCGTGTAGTTAGTACTCCTTAGGATCCGTTCCCTGCGAGGAATCAAAATGCACCCCACGGGGGCTTGTAAGGTGTCTGTAGTCCCGTTTGTTAATACATGACCTTCGCTATGGATTTGTGTGAGTTGCTGATTTCGTCATAGCTTAGTTCTCCCTTTCGAACCTCGCGAGGGCTTGGTGCTCTACGCCGATAGGTCCCAGTCCCAAGGCGGCGTCAGCCGTCGCTGGTATGCCAGGTCGCGATGCCGTGGTCAAGGCCAGGAGGTGAGCGACCCGGGGTCCGGTAAGAGCCCCTGAGTCGCGATGCTCAGGAGGTCCCCTTTCGCGCCCAAGCAGCCGTTGCTTGGTGAGAAAGGGAAGCAACGTCGCTAGTACGGAATTACTTTAGGTGCGGGTGTAGAGCCACGGTAGCCAGCGCTGTGGGAGGTGACTTATCTCGAGAGTCGGGGATTATTCCTGGTGCGCCGTCGGGTTCGCGTGTCGGTAGGAGCGGAATCGCTCGGCAAGGTCCTCACGAGCCCCTTCCCCCTCGCCTCTTCTCCCCTTTCTGCTCTACTTCCTCGGGTCCTGGCCCTCGAGCTTGTCTCTGCCATCGCTGGTATGCCAGGTCGCGATGCCGTGGACAAGGCCAGAGGGTGAGGGCTGGAGAGCCAGTAAGAGCCCTGAGTCGCGATGCTCAGGCACCCCCCCTTTAACGTGCAAGCGGTTCGCGCGGGCGAGGGTGAAGGGAACCTCGTGAGGGCCTTGGCTAGCGCAGTCCCCTCCAAGGATCCTGCAGGTTCATCACAGAAAGAAGATGGGGTTGCCATGGCAGTCATTAGTCGATCGTTAGTCGCTCAAGAGCTCGCTGGTTGGAGTAGGTGAGGTGTATCTGGGCACCCGTGAGCCAGCGCGGGACTCATGAGGCCCTACCTCTAGGTGGGTTGCGCCTGGCACTGGGCCGTATCTTGAGATGTGTCCCTACAAAATTTGGTTAGATGCCGGTACTCTACGTCCTCGGGTCTTGGCCCTCGAGCTTGTCTCAGCCGTCGCTGGTATGCCAGGTCACGATGCCATGGATAAGGCCAGAGGGTGAGGGTTGGAGAGCCAGTAAGAGCCCTGAGTCGCGATGCTCAGGCACCCCCCTTTAACGTGCAAGTGGCCGACATGGAGAAGAAAGGATGTCGCGGACAGGCACCATGCAGTTAAGCATGATAGGCAATGCATAGTTGGAAATAAACGCGAGTGAGATACACGCCGCTGGGTCTGGCCCGAGCGGCTTGGGGATGATGTAGCCCGAGGGGCGCCCCCAACAAGGCAAACTAATGACCGAAAGATAAAAGGGGATACATGCCGTAGGGACGGACCCACGCGGCCTGGGAGTGATGCAACCCTGGGAGGGTGCTCCCAGCTGGGAATGGAACTTGAAAGATGTCACCTGAGGATGTCGTCGGCGTAGTGGCGTTGGTGCAGCAGACTTGATGGGCTGCGGAAGCTGATCCTCACGAGCCCCCAGGCCCCGGGGCCTCGGGAGGCTCCGGAGGCACTGGTGACTCCTCGCGAGCTGCCTTCTTCTCTGCCAAGGCCGCGGAACGCCTGTCTTCCTGAGCCTCCATGATGCCCCTCATGAGGCGCTGGTGCGCCGCAACCATGCTCGGCAGGCCGTAGGGCATGCGAACATAGCTGTGGGGTGGTCCCCCGCAGCGCCCCACTTGTAAGGGCCAGAGACGCTCCATTGTGGTGATCTGATTGAGCCCTGGTACGTCGACGCAGACGCTCAGCCCACCCTCCTCGCCTGGATGTGGGGCCACGGCTGGTAGGCGGCGGCAACCTCTCATGATCCTTGTCTCCTGTAGTTCTTGAATGGCCTTGTTAACGAACTCCTACTGGTCTGACCTTCCTCGCCTGGCTCCTTCTCGGGGGAAACGTGCTGCGAAGCACACTTCCACATGGTGCCCAAGCGCCGCCCTCATGACCCTGGCTAGGTCGGTGGCCCTCCAGGTGAGAGCCCCCGAGCCCTGCCTGAGGAGGGCGCCGGGCGCGCTTCCCTATGCGATGGAAGGAGGGTCCCCTGGGCAGAGACGGGCCCTGAAGGGCCTGCCTCCTGAGGGGCTAAGACTGACGATGCCTTCTTCTTCTTCTTGGGGGTGGTCTCAGGAAGCCTCCTGCTTCCGCGATCTGGGTCTTCTAGCGACGCGGCCTGATAGGCTCTCTCCAGGGAACACACTGCATCCTTCTCTTCACAGGGCACCGTGATGACTCCGCCACTTCCTGGCATCTTGAGGACATTGTAGCCGTGGTGAGTCAGAGCCATGAACTTGGCCAGCGCAGGGTACCCGAGGATGGCGTTGTACAGCAGGTGGATGTGGGAGACGTCGAAGTCGATGAGCTCGGTGCGGTAGTTGCTGTGAGCCCCGAAGGTGACAGGGAGGCGGACCTGCCCGATCGGGACTATGGAACCGTCGGTGATCCCGGAGAAAGGCTTGGTCGGCTGAAGCTGGTCATAGGGCACTTGGAGGATGTTGAATGTTTCCACGGACAGGACACTGAGCCCCGCCCCACCATCCATGAGGGTCTTGGTGACCAGCACGTTGCTGATGACTGGGGAGCAGAGCATCGGGAGGACTCCGGCCGTGGCTGCGCACTTGAGCTGGTCTGCCGAGCTGAACGTGATGGCGCACGCCGACCACCAGAGGGGGCGCGTTGCTTCGAGCTTGGGGAGAACTGCATTCACTTCACGGGCAAACTGCTTGAAGATACGTTGAGAGGCTGGGGCTTGAGCTCCACCTAGGATGCAGGCGATTGCGTGCGGCTCTTGGAAGCCCCCAGCCCCCTCGTCTTGATGGCGGTCTTCATTCCTCCTTGGCTGAGGCGGCAGCGGAGGTAGGCCTGCATTGCCATGAGGGCGATCCTCACGAGGCTGATCCCTCCAGTCTCCCTCACGAGGCAGGTCCCGCCAGCGGTCCTCGCGAGGCTGGTCGCGCCACCCTGGGTGCGGGCCGCGATCTTCCCAGCGTCCTGGGTTTCTTCCTCCTCCTCGGCCGTAGCCCCGGTCAGCATGGTCAGGGCGACGGCCGATCCTTCCTTCTCGCACGGCGCGGAGTTCTTGACATTCGTTGGTGTTGTGGGTGTGGAGGTCATGGTACACACAGTACCGGCTGCCTCTGGAGGGTTCGGGCAGATCCTTGCCTCGCTTTGTGTCTGGTTCTGCCGCGAGTACGGTAGCCCCCTTGCGCTTCACGTCCTTGGCCTTGGGCTTCTTCTCTTCTGGGTCCGCGGCAGGCAGCTCGAGAAGGGAGAGACGCCCCTCCTCGGCCCTGGCGCACTTGTTCGCCAAGTTGAACAGCTCCAGGGAGGTGCAGAGGTCTTCGTGCATCGCCAACTCCTCCTTCATCTTGACGTCGCGCACGCCGTCGAAGAAGGCCGAGATGATGGCCTCCTCGGACACCTTGGGGATCTTGAGGCGCACGCTGTTGAAGCGCTGGATGTTTTTTTGCAGGGTCTCTCCGGGTTGTTGCTTGATGCGGCGCATGTCGCTCACGGCGGGTGGCCGGTCGCGAGTACCTTGGAAGTTGGCGATGAAGCGGGTGCGCATCTGGTCCCAGGAGGAGATCGTGCCTGGAGCTAGATTCAGGAGCCAGGTTCGAGCTCCTTCCTTGAGTGCCACGGGGAACCAGTTCGCCATGACCTTTTCATCCCCGCTGGCAGCCTCGATGCCCAGCTCATAGAGCTGGAGGAACTATGCGGGATCGGTTGTGCCATCGTAACGAGGAGGCAGGTCAGGGTTGAACTTGCCGGGCCACGCGACGCTGCGCAGCTCAGTGGTGTAGGCATGGCAGCTCGCGGTGGCCACGAAAGGCTTCAGTTGGTGGACAGCTTGGTCTTGAGGGTCCCCACGCGCTGCAGCTAGGAGCAGGGCGGGGTCTTGGCGCGCCAAAGCTGGAGCAGGGTCGCGGCGTGCCGGAGCAGGGAGCGCCCTGGCAGCCCCTTGCGGGCGAGGGACTTCTTGGCAGCTCCGTTCTTGCTGCGCTGGCGCCTGACAGAGCGGGTTCCGCCCAGGGGCCAAGCGCCTTGGAGCCATGGCATCTTCTTGGAGGGGAGGCGGTCGGTGCGCCTCTGGAGCTTCGTTGCCCGCGTGGGGCGGAGTGTGGCGCAGAGGAACGGACGGCGCGGAAGAGCCTCCTGCGGCGTGGACAAGCTCGGCGATGCGGTCGAGCCACTCTTCGTAGACGTCATCGACGGGGTGGTAGCGCAGGAGCTCGTTTGCCGCGAGGAGCGCAGCTCGAGCCTCCAAGGGTGCACGGAGCGCGCGGGACGAAGAATCGGCTGGTGCGAGTGATGGAGTAGCGGTGCGGCCGTCTTGCCGCACGGACGGGTGCTGAGACGATGCCTGCTGCTTGCCCCCCGCCGGACCAGTGGTGGCGTTGACGGCGGGCGACAGGGAACGATGAGGACGCCCACCGACGGGGGCCGTCTGGGCGACGCGAGAAGCAATGGTGGCCCGGCGCTCGGCGCGGGCCCGACGAGCGTCGGACATGGACGCGACGGTCGGAGGAGGGCGGAGCGGTGGAAGACGGATTCCAGTGCACCCCTACCTGGCGCGCCAAATGTCAGATTTCGGGTTCCGGCAGACCCTTAAGGTTCGAACACTAGGGTGCACGCGGAAATCTGGCCTTCTACCTCCCTGTCTCACAAAGATCTAAACTACTAAAAGAATCACACAAGAGACACAAGATTTATACTGGTTCGGGCCACCATTGTGGTGTAATACCCTACTCCAGTGTGTGGTGGGTGGATTGCCTCTTGGGGCTGACGATGATGAACAATACAAGGAAGAACAGCCTCGCGAGGGTCTGTTCTTGGCTCGGGCGACGAACTACTAGGAGGAGTTCTGTCGCCTTCTCTCTCTCTCTCTCACTTACTCTCTCTGCTTGCTAGTCGGATCCACACGCCGAACGAACCCCTGCTACATGGGTGGCCGTCCCTATTTATAGGGGCCCTGGTCCTCTTCCCAAATATCGAGCGGGAAGGGATCCAACAATGGCGGGCTAATTTGAAGGGGGACAGCAAGTACTCTTATCCTGACTAAAGTTGGTCTTCGCCTGTGAGAGACCCTGCGGTGACGCCGTGCTGGGCTCCATGGGACAGCAAGTACATCTGAAGTTAGAGATGGAAACGGGAAATCATGGCGCAACAGCAATAACAAATGCCGAAATAAAGAAGACAACACGAAGGGCACGGCAGTAAATGTCGGATTCAAAGTCCCTCGGCCAAACCAAAAGCCGCCCTCCAAAGGCACCAGAGATGAACTGTCCAGCCTCGACAAAATTCTGGACCAAGTATGTCAGATCCATAGTACCCCTAGCAAACCTGCTAATCATACCCATAGAGAATGTTGGGTCTTCAAGCAGTCCGGCAAGCTTAACGCCATACACAAAGGGGAAGATACACCAAGTGAAGACGAGGATGAGCCTCCCAATCAAGACAAGGGGGAACAAAAGAAATTTCCACCCGATGTCAAAACAGTAAACGTGTTACACGTGATCAAGAGAAAAAACAATGCGACACTCCCTGAAAAATATACCCAAGTGCCCATCACCGCGAAGTCCCACCACTGGTCGTCTCAACCGATCACCTTTGACCATCGTGATTACGCATCAAGTATCCGGCACGCAGGATGGGCTGCACTGGTATTAGACCCAGTAATTGGCAGATACCACTTCACACGAGTCCTCATGGATGGCGGCAGTAGCCTAAACCTAATATATCAGGATACAATCCGCGGGATGGGGTTAGACCCAACACAAATTCGCCATAGAAATACTACCTTTAAAGGAGTAACGCCAGGCCCAGGGGCTCGTTGTACGGGCTCCCTCCTACTACAAGTTATATTCGGCTCCTCCGATAACTTCTGTCATGAGCATTTAACTTTTCACATCGCTCCGTTTAAAAGTGGCTATCAAGCACTACTCGGACGCGAAGCTTTCGCTCGCTTTAATGCAATACCACACTACGCCTCCCTAACACTCAAGATGCCCGGTCCACGTGGCATCATTTCAGTGCACGGAAGTATCAAGCAATCTCTGCGCGCCGAAGAGAGTGAGGCTGCCTTGGCAGCCGCATACTAAAGGCGCCCAGACTAGCAAAAGCATCCAATAGGTCGTCAAGACCTCAGACACAACTAACCAAATCCGGCGCCGCTGCTCATATCAAATAAATGGTCACACCCCTATCTTTCAAAAGTACAAGGGGCTCAACGCACGCAGACGAGTGGCGATTTCTTCTTATCTTGAATTATACATGGTTTCTTTAGAAAACTATCCTTTTGCACGATAACCTTTTTACCTAAATTCCTCTCTTTTACAGATGATCATCATGCTACACCCGTCCAGGATACGGCACCACGGAGACACAGGCGCAGACGTGCAGCAGGGACCCGACCCAAGGATTCTTTTTAGATTAAGACCCCGCGTAAACCTTTTTTACTGTCTCTTGTTGATACATATCCACCGTTGAGAAGGATGCTGACGTCTTGGCATGTGGCCACGCCAGAACAATGCACGTACCTGGACACAAGGGGCTTCTTACAAAGGCCATTCTTCAGGCCCGGTTTATACCACAAAGATCGAATACCTTAGGGAGTATTCGGCGTCGTGAGTTTGGCCCTATATGCATCAGCTCCGAATCATTGTCTTTGGTCAAATGTTGGGTTTGCCTGGCTCTTGTGTTTTGGTGCCTTACGTTCCTCTTTACCGGCTAAGGTAGCACCAGGAGAACTACTGAGATTGTGCCCTGGTTCATTCGGACGAGGGCCTCAGTAGAGAAAGCCGAAAACTGACTGTCATGATCTAGCGTGAGACTGGTCAACCACTCGATGACCCATGGGAATGTTAGAATTCCTCCGCCTTAACGAAGGGCCGCTTTCCGGCCAGGCATATACGCACCCCGGGATCGGGAGAGTGTGGAGCCACCAGGGGCTATCTAGTAGCCCCACTATCAAACTCTTATGGCTAAGTGAAAGTGTTAAAGCATTATAGTCCGGTTGCCTCACTCGCTCCGCTATCACCTCCTTAATAGGACCAAGATGTTGGGTTAAGTGTGAACGCGTGTTTCTGCGAACACCTCCGGATTATATGCGTGGGGGTTGAAGCCGACGACAGCAATCTTTCAGGTTATACACACGTATAAATAAACGGCCGCCCAGGAGGCATCACATTACTTTCAGGCAAAAGTATAAAAGTAGCCTCATAAAAATTTAAAAAACATTTCGCTTACAATGAGATTACATGTCAATCAAGCATAATATTTTTTGAGCACTGGGTCTCTATCAAACGAGCACCCTCAAGAACTTCCTCAAAGTAGTGCTCAGCAGCACTTCGACCTATGGCCGAATCCTGCACTGCAACAGTGGTAGCATCCATCTCTGCCCAGTATGCTTTAGCATGGGCAAAGGCCATCCGTGCGCCTTCTATGCACGCCGACCTCTTCATCGCATTTATGCGCGGCACCACATCGAGGACCTGCTGCACCAAGCTGAAATAGCTGCTCGGTTTTGTCCTTCCGGGCCATAGTTGATCCACAACAGACCTCATGGGGAGTCCGGACAACCTATTTAGTTCGGCCCATTCGGCTAATTGGTCCGTCAACGAAAGCGGATGCTCAGGAGAAAGGAATTGCTTCCAAAACAGCTGGTCTACTTCACGGTCCGTCTGACTCTGGAAGTACTTGGCCGCATCGGCAGCGCTCGCCGCCAAATCCATATACGCATCCTCCGAACTCCACAGCCGATCCAGAGGGGCATACCGTGGATCTCCGTACTTCCTCTGCAGCATAAAGGACTTCCCGGCTACAATATCCCCAGCTTCCCGCAGCTCCTCCTTCTTTTCCCTCATAGCAGAGCGGAGGTCTTTTCCCATTACAGCAGCCTTCTCAAGGTCCGATGCCTTCGCCTGGTTTTCCTTTTCAAGAGCCCGGCAACGGTCTACGGCGGCTTTTAATTCTACGGCCATATTGGCCATCTTCTTCCGGCTCTCGCCATGTGCGGCCTTCTCAGCTCGCAACTCTTCGGCCGCCTTCAAAGCGGCCGCATTACCCAATCTTGCTTGTTCCTTGGCTCGGGCAAGTTCCGCCCGCAAGGCTTCAACAGTGGCAGCTCCATCTGCAGTCATAACATGTTAAAAACACTGGCATCATACTCTTCCTATTTGGCGTTTACCAGACAAGGATACTTACCATGTGCCTCATCAAGCCTTCTGTTAACAAGCTCGATGTCGGCATCTGCTGCATCCAACCGCCGTTCTAAACGGGCAAACTGGCTAGTCCGGCTGGCCACCAGAGCTTCCATCTCCTGCACATAAAGGCAGTATGGTTATTACCCGGGAATATGATCCTCCGCTCGTCATCATTTCCGACGACAACCAGAGTCTCAGGGGCTACTATCTAAACAGGGCACACCTAGCATGTGCAGGACTATTACACATTCCTTTTCACGTACCTCAAAGCCTGTCAGTAGACTCATAAAAGCTTCATGCAATCCGCTTTCGGCGGACGATATCCTCTCCATCACCATATTCATCAGCACACGGTGATCATCTGAGATGGCCGCTCGCCCCACCAACTCCCTTAGAACGTCCGATCGCACACTAGACGGCGCCGGACTCTTTTGTCTACCCTCTTCGGGAGCCGGACACTGGGAGCCTCGGGGATCAATTGGATCACCTTCTGGCCACTCCGCACTCGGAGAGGCCCTCCGCGACGACACTTCAGGGTCGCCCGCTTCCAGAGCGGAGGAGTCCGGAGGAGGCGTCTCGCTCTCCATCATCTCTGGAAGAAGATCCCCCAAAGACGAGCTCATTTGAGAGGGGCTAAGGCGCGAACTGCACAAATATATGCGGTGGTTATTTTCTCAGAAGAAAAAGATGGCATATCTGTACTATTAAAGTTTTCGGGTCACTTACGACTCCCGGGAGAATTAATCCCCCCACGGACTTTGTGCGGCAGCACCGCCCCCAAGGTAGGGCCCCTGGTAGAGGATTTCTTCTCCCGTTTGGAAGCTTCGGCTTCCGAATTCCCGGGCACAGTCCTTTTCCTTTTCCGGTTGTCTTCCTTCATGGAGATGCTCGCTCCCTCGGTTAGAATAGGCAGCGTTGGGGGCCCGCGTCCGCCCGCATTACCCTCCACAGTATCTTCCTTCAAGGGATCCAGGCAAGGTGCGGTCTGGAGCATCTTTTCCAATACAGGATTCTCCAAACCCTCAGGGAGGGGGGCCGAACACCGAATCAACTTCGCCTTTGTTAGCCAGTCCTGGTCGAAAAAGAAAACTCTCAATAACTTTGTAACGAAGGAAAGATAATATGTTTGGCTGGAAGATTCTTTACCTGTTCGGCGGCGCGGTTACTGCTCAGGCCCACGTCCTCGGTGATTTCCGGACACTCTACTTGATGTCCGAAGAATGACTTATACATATCCTCGTGCGTTAGGCCGAGAAAATTTTGATGGCACGCGGACCCTCGGGATTGAACTCCCACAAGCGAAGGGGCCGACGTTTGCAAGGCTGGACTTGACGAACCAGCATAACTTGTATTACCGCGACCAAACTGAGATCTCCGTTGAAGAGATCTCGAATGCGGCTTTGCATTAAAGGCACGTCCTTGGCTGGACCCCAGCTCAGTCCTCTGCTGATCCATGACATCAGTCGTGGTGGAGGGCCCAAGCGAAAAACAGGGGCGGCCGCCCACTTGGCACTTCTAGGAGTCGTGATGTAGAACCACTCCTGTTGCCACCATGCAGACACCTCTGGGATGGAACCTTTGGGCCACGGAGCTCCCGTCATCTTGAGTATTGAGGCGCCTCCACACTCTATATGTTGCCCTTCGATCACCGTCGGCTTTACTTCAAAGGTCTTGAGACATAAGCCAAAGTGGGGGGTAACCCGGAGGAAGGCCTCGCATACGACAACAAAAGTCATGATATGGAGGAAGGAGTCAGGAGCTAGATCATGGAAATCTAGCCCATAATAAAACATCAAGCCCCTGACGAAAGGATCCAGTGCAAAACCTAGACCCCGGAGGAAGTGGGGGACGAACAGAACACTCTCGTTGGGTTTGGGAGAGGGGATGGTCTGCCCCCGGGGAGGCAACCGATGCGATATTTCGGCGGTTAGATACCTGGCCTCCCTCAACTTTTTGATGTCTTCTTCCGTGATGGAGGAGGGCATCCATCGGCCTTGAAGGCTGGATCTGGACATGACTGAAGGTTCGGAGCACCTGACCTGAGCTTTGGGCGTTTGAGCTTGAGGCGGGGGAAGGATTCGATTGAGCACGGGAGGGAAAAGTAAAAGCTTTGCCCCTTTATAAAGAGGGTGGATATCAAGCGTCCTCCTCGTGTCCATTTGGACTTGCCTATGATCTAGGAGTCCTAGAAGCGGTTGGGTTACCCACGCCCATATTGATGAGAATCCCGTAATAAGGGGACACGATCTCTGCTTTAATAAGATGTGCCAAGGAAACCACCTCACATAACACGCTGAGGTGGGTAATTGAACGACTCGGATAAAGGCTTGGCCGTGGCGTGTCGCACCACGGAACGCATCAGCAGATTAGATTTGTGTTAATATTATTATTGTCTCTATGGCAATATGTGGAAACTTATTTTGCAGAGCCGGACACTATCTTTGTGTTCAAGATCTTCTATGAAGTACTTGGAGGAGGAACCCGCCTTGCAATGCCGAAGACAATTTGCGCGCTGGACCCGTCATCAATGAAGCCTAGTTCAGGGGCTACTGAGGGAGTCCTGGATTAGGGGGTGTTCGGATAGCCAAACTATACCTTCCGCCGGACTCCTGGGCTATGAAGATACAAGATTGAGGACTCCGTCCCGCATCCGGAAGGGACTTTCCTTGGCGTGGAAGGCAAGCTTGGCGATACAGATGATCAGATCTCCTACCATTGTAACCGACTCTATGTAACCCTAACCCTATCCAGTGTCTATATAAACCGGAGGGTTTTAGTCCGTAGGACAACATACACATCAACAATCACACCATAGGCTAGCTTCTAGGGTTTAGCCTCTCTGATCTCGTGGTAGATCAACTCTTGTAATACCCATACCATCAATATTAATCCAGCAGGACGTAGGGTTTTACCTCCATCAAGAGGGCCCGAACCTGGGTAAAACTTCGTGTCCCCTGCCTCCTGTTACCATCCGGCCTAGACGCACAGTTCGGGACCCCCTACTCGAGATCCGCCGGTTTTGACACCGACAATACCATTGATCTATCCAGTGATGAAGATCTTGCAGATGATGCTCTTGAGCAACTAATCAAGAGCAAAGAAGAAGCAGAAATCTTCAACAATTTGCCTCTCTTTGACGTGGCAATTATCCACGACTTCATCGATGAGTGGTTTGACACGCCCAACCTCGGCTTTGAAGATCTGCAACTTCCCATTGGCCTTAGTGTTTCCTTCCATGGCGCCATTGCTTCAGAGTTAGGTATAGCCCAGCGCATCGTTGAACTAAAGCAGAAGATTGACTTTGAGAAAGCTCAGTTCAAGAAGCATATGGCCAAGCTCAGCGTGCAAGAGGTCAAGAACTTCAAGATCATGCTGCACGAGCTCAAAGAAGCCTTTCTCAAGAAGCGTGAAGAAGCTCAAGGTTCTCGTGAGCGCATGAAGAGCCTGGCTGACAGGTGTGTGCAAGCCTACAATGAGGCTGAGAAGCGCAAGGCCCTTGGGCGTCCTGGCATCGACCCCAGGATGGCTGCAAAGCAGAAGAAGAAGCCCGCTAGGGCCGAACCCGACGCACCAAGGTAGGAAGCACATCCCATTGTCTTCCCAACCAGCATGACTGGCTCGAAGCCAAAAGCCAGGTCTACATCTTCAGAATTGAAGAAGACGAGGACTGCTGAGGCTGAAGCCAGAAAGAGGAAACATCCTGAAGCCTCTGCTGCTGCTCCCTCCAAAAAGAAGCGCAAGACCAAGAAGGATCGGGCTGCTCCCACAGAGCCCTTAATTGTTGAACCAATCTCCATGGTTCGCCCTGTCGCTGAACATCAAGAGCGCTAACTGACTGTCCATGAGCCTGCTTTCACAGAGGCTCATGAAGCTGAAGACATACCAGCAGCTGATCCCACCGCTGCTGAAGACATTGGTCACCATGACCATGTTGAAGATGATGTAGTTCTTCCTCAGATCGAGCACCAACAGGTATCATCGCCTGTGCTTACGCATAGCAAACTCATCAGCATTGGTCGTCCTCTGACGCCAATAGCTCAAGATGCATCAAGTCACACCACCCCGGCAAGAAGAAGAAGATGACCCTGAGGCCTAGCCAACTCCATCTCCAAAGGCGTCGCCTATGTTACGCAGGCTTCGCAAAGGACCAAGGTCTCAAGTCTCCGAGTCTGAGGCTAAAACTACTGAAGACATTCCGGCTGCATCAGCTGATGACACCCAAGAAGAAGAACGTGTTCCTACTCCCCCAACTACTAAAGAAGCTATTCTCAAGGAGAACGTGTCTGTGCCCGACCCTCCAGCTCATCAAGTGGAGGTAGACAATCTTGACGCTACCACCACCAACACCAATGAAGCCACTGACGTTGTCATGGCTGAAGCAAATATGGAGCCTGCACCAACCCAAGAACTAGAAGTCAGCGAAGCCAATGATGCTACTGCTTCTGTTCCTGCGCCTGCTACTGGTCCTCAGTTTGACTATCATATTGAGCATAGGCCTCAGGTATAGAAGCCAATGCCAAGGTTGCCCAGGTTTCCAGGTCCTGCAACAGCACCTGGATCCTTCAATGTCAACGGCTTCAAAGTAGACAACACCTTCTTCAATAGCTCCAAGAACCCCTACTCAAGGGAACAAATATCTTCTGATTGGTTCTGGAGCTATCTGCAGCGAAGCTATTACTCCTGCATTCTGTACAATCAAGGTCGCATCTTCCCACATATGCGTCTTGACACCGAAGCAATAGCTGGTCTTCCCTGTCTGGAAGAATCTCTGGATTGCTTCAAAGAGGTTGGATTGTTGCCTTTCATCACCGACCAAGAGCACTGTAACGAAGAGTTGCTGCTCCAATTTTATGCCACACTTCACATACGTGGTTACAACAGAGATCCGAAGACTTGGGTCCTTGAGTGGATGACAGGAAATGTTCATCACGAAGCCAAAGCCTTTGATATTATTGAGCTCACTGGTCTGCCCACTCCTAGAGATCTCTATGAACCTGGATGTCAGCTTCACAGTGAAGCTATGGAAAGCATCTTTCAGAAGCCTGAACCGAACATGAGTCAGATGCTCAGTATGATGAAGCCTTTGCCACAAGATGCTGAATATCCTAAGGAGTTCTTTGCTGAAGACCTTGAGTATCTGCCAAGGACTATCTATCACATCATAAGGCGAACTCTCTGGCCCATCAAAGGACATTCTCCACATGCAAAGATGGAAGGTGCAATGAAGACTTTGGTCTTCTATATTCTTCATGGCAAATGCTTCAATGCACAAGTCTTCTTCATCCGCCAACTTGCTGCATCAGGATCTAATCTTTTTGGCTTGAAGTTCTACACTCCATGGATAATGCGGCTGATTAAACTCCACTCAGCTATCTCATATCATCCATCTGCTCGCAATCATCAGATCTTTCTGCCAGATGTGGATATGTCCGTTGAAGCCATTTATCCTGAGCCTGCCAAGGAACCTCTTAGTCTTCAGAATGCGGAGCATCAAAGTTTCACTCAGAACATTGAAGGAGTTGAAGCAATCACTCGTGTTTATCCTCTGGCTGGTACTACACGTGCACCTCATTGTGCTCTTACTGAAGCCACTGAAAGCACTATTGCCCAACGACCCAAGAAGCGATCTCGTGTTCTCAATGACCGAGAGCTTCTGGTTGCTCTTCATCAGAAACAGGATAGGCATCATGACTGGCTGAAGCGCCAAATGCAAAGCCTCTTGGTGGATGTCAACCGCATTCGCAATCTTGCCACCAAGAATGCCTTTGTTGCCCATGAAACTTGTCGGCGTACATGGAAAGGGCTGACGCTTATGTGTTCTGAGGATGATCTTCAAGAGGATGGCTTCTCTGAACGTTTCAAGCTTGACTCCACACCTCCCCAAAGGGCTGTGCTGCGAAGAACTCCATCTCTTGAAGACTCTGAGTTTTCTTCCTCTGCGGCAACTGTGAATGCCAGAGTGATCGAGGATGAAGATGATGCCACTTCACCGCGCCCTACTTCTGCACGCCTCGACACTGCCCCAAGTTCTTCTGCTCTGCCGAACACCACCGACGACCCTGCTGCTTCACCTACTCTTCATGGGAACGAGTAGATGCTCTATGTCTTCAAACCTTTTTGGTCCTCACTAACAAAAAGGGGAGAAGCTTATGAGTTTGATAGTCTTCAAGCGGGTCCATATGGGCGGTTACTTTATGTTTTGCCTAGTGTTTACAACTCTCGTTTTGATACATTTGGTTCTTTGAGTTGTAACACTTAAACTCGATGGTCTTCTGCTACTTATTTGCTATTTTGTGATGCGATGATAAATTCCGCATGTGCGACGATAAATTCCGCACTTAGATCATTTTGCAGACGTCCATTTACCAGGCTTCAATGACGATGAGTCCGGCGCGCAGTTTTTCTTCGGCATTGCAAGGCGGGTTCCTCTCTGAATTCTGTGTACCTGTCGAAATAATGTCTGGTTTCTTGTGAATGTTGCACTCCTTGGCTTCCACGCCCAATAATGGTCATTATCCACGTGTCGAGCAAATGTGAAGAGCCAGGGTGTTTTCACATTTATCCTCCTAGCTATGTGAATGAGCCGCCTATTTAAAAAGACGAGGATTCATATCCAAATCACACCATCCTCCCTTGGTGAGCCTTCATTGGAGCGCGCCCGACAGAGATCCATTCCATCATGGCCGGTCGACGCAGCTCCTCCTCTCGCACCCCTAGCTCCAAGCCTGGAGATTGGGAGAGATGTTCCGTCCCACACAGCAAATTAGTGATGCTTCAGTCCAAGGGATTTCTTCCCCCAGCATGCATGGTCCCGGTTCGAGCCGGGCTCGCCACCTATAATTGCAGAGAGCAAGCGGAGAGCCTTCCCAATCCCTCCAAGGGAGAGCGGGTATGCCTTGTCCCTTATTTAGTAAGAGGGCTCGGATTTCCAATTCATCCGTTTCTCCGGGGGCTCCTGCAGTTCTACGGCCTCCAGTTGCACAATCTTACGCCTGCCTCCCTGCTGCATATCGCGGGATTCACAGCCCTTTGCGAGTTGTTTTTGGGCTGTGAGGCTCATTTTGCTCTGTGGAAGAAGTTGTTCTGCCTTGTGCCCCGTTCTCAGAAGGGGTCAATATATCAAGTGGGCGGAGCCGAAGTGTGGCGTATTGCCGGGACCGGATACCTGTTCGGGACCCCAAATAAGACGTCCGAAGACTGGCCTTCAGAATGGTTTTATATAGAAGGCGTCCCCCTCCTGGATCCTATTCGGATCGGCCTTCCTGAGTTTGACAACGCCCCTTTGAAGAAGCGCCGGAGCTGGCATCCACGGAGCTCCCTGGAGGAAGATGACAGGGACATTCTTTACCTGATGAACCGGATAAGTGTAAGTGCATCTAGTGCCACCCCTAGTTGGTTTTGGAGTATTGACGACAAACCTAGTTGAGGGACTAATGTGTTTGTGAAAATTGTAGGATAACACAGGTAGAAGTCCCTCATTGATTCGGTTTTCCTACCAGAGATGACCCCTAAAAATGTATGAAGACATTGAAGTCAAAGGTGGTAAGTGAAGACATTCACCTTGAAGACTATGACAAGAGAAGACATCGCATGAAGACTATGGAGCGCGAAGACTTATATCTTTCGTAGTTCCTTTTCTTCTTTGTTGAGTCATAGGAACCACCGAACTGTTAAGTGGGGTCCAAGAAAACCAGTCAGAATGACTGAAGTGATGCTTAACCAAAATCCTATGTCTTCAAGTGAAGACTATGAGAGCGAATGTTGTTCAGAGTTGGACAAGTCAGCTTTGGTTGTAGCCCAAGTAAAGTTGCCGTGTGTGTTTGAAATCTGACCGTTGGAACACGTGTCAGTTCCTTAGTGACCCAGGGTCATTTCGGACAAATCAGGTCAGGTTGCCTAGTGGCTATAAATAGCCCACCCCCTACAACCATAAACGGTTGGCTGCTCAGAGTTAAAGTACGGCTTTTGTCATTTGAGAGCAACCCACCTCGAAGCCTTTGAGAGAGAATTCCTTGAGAGGATAAAGCCCTAACCACCCAGAGCCAAAGAGTGTTAGGCATCACTTAAGTCTTCCTGTCTGTGTGATCTGAAGACTTATTACACTTGAGGACTGTGAATCCTCCAGCCGGTTAGGCGTCACATTCTGAGCATCCAAGAGTCATTGTGGATCGCCGGTGAATGAAGTCTATGAAGGTTTGGAAATCTACCTTGAAGACTTACTAGAGTGATTGGGCGAGGACTGGGTATCCTTAGCTCAAGGGGAATAAGGTGAAGACGAGGTCTTCTGAGTTGAATCTCAGCCACCCTAACCAGACGTGCAGTTGTCACAGCAACTGGAACTGGTCCAACAAATCATTGTCTTCAACAAGTCACTGGTTTCATCCTTCCCTTCCCTTTACTTACTGTTGGTTCTTTTGAAGTCATTGTACGATAGCATCACCGTTCGACTTCACTAAGTGATTACGTGTACTGATTGGCTTCTCAACATCTTCCTACCTGATCCTTACTGCCTAGCTGCTATTTGTCATTGTGCTTTCACTTCATTGAATACATGACCATGGTTTGCCTAGTGTATTCTACCTTCCGCTGCATGATAATAGGTTTATTTCTATCGTTTTTCTTCGAAACTTACATGTTTTGAAGACTTTCATAAAAATCGCCTATTCACCCCCCCCCTTTAGTCGATCACTAGCACTTTCAATAAGTTTTTATCTCGATCCGGATTGACCATGACCGAGGTCATGGCCACATGCATCATGCGGGGGGTGCAGCCGCTTCAGTATAGAGGCCACCCCATGTGGGATTTTAACGGGGAGGATGACGCCACCCGCCATGGCCGCAAAGGGCCGGGATCGGCAACTGATCTAATAAAGATCTTATCCACTTTGTACAAGGGAGAAGAGGAGGAATTCCTTCGTGTCAACCCGAAGGGCGGATTTTCTATGTACAATCCTTCGAGCTGGGTAAGCGGAGACTTTTTACCGCCCATCCATTTCGTATTCCCGTAGTTAAGTATTCATTCTAGCAATTTCGTCGCAGGAGCTGCGCCAGGCTGTGAAGAGATAAACAGCCCTCCTCCACAACCCGAGGACCCTGGGCGGTCCCTTGACCCGGCCTCCCAGGAGGATCCGGACATATCTGTGGAGCTGATCGATGGGGTATTTTACCAATCGAGTAATGACAACGATTTGGTGGCCATTACGGCCGATTACCCTGGGCTAGTTCCAGCCTCACAGGTGACTGAGACGGAAGTCCCATCAGTTCAAAAAGGGATCCGTCCTTGCGTGTTTCTGATCGCCATATAACATCCATGTTTTGTAGGGGAGGTCCTCGAGGCCGAAGGCCGAGCCTGCGGCGACTGGCCAACAAGGGGCCACGAGGCTAGGCAGGCTGAAAAGACCCGCAGTCTGGATTGAGACACCGGCGCAGTGGTATGGGCGCGTCATCCTTATTGCAATACATTATTCTCAGAGGCATATTAACGCCCATGCCTTCTATTCAGGAAAAAGAGCGCTCGCCGAACTATACCCGGAGAGGCTACCAATCATGCATCCACAAGCCAGGCTCCAAGGCCGGATTCGGAGGCAGGAACGAATACATGGCGTGCACCGGGTGCTCCTCCGATGGAGGATGCGGATAAACTATCCGCCACCCATTCCGAGGTGGAAAGTGCCATGAACCACACGAGTCTCCGGACTGTTCTTCGTGATGCTTGTTTCTCCCAAGAGGCATTGGATGCCTTCAACTCGGGAGACGCGCACCTCCGTGCCGCTCAAAATGGTCTAGCCAGAGCCACAGAGCAGTATGTAAAAGACATACGGGTGAGAAAACTTGGTGATTATATATATCAGTAGCCCCTGAGACTTGAAACAGTTAGGATAACTGATCTAAGGATCATTTGTTATGCAGGTTCTTACAGAAAAGAATACTCAACTGTCCCAGGAGCTGGAAGAGTGCAAAGCCCAACTTCAGGCCGCACTGGCCGCAGCAGGGGAGCCCAAAGAGACCCCCTCTGGTAACATATCCTTCAAATGATAAGTATCATATAGAATGCGGCGTGTATGCAGATCTGACGATAAATTGCAGATGACACTGGAGTAAATCCGGATAAGCAACATCTCCAATGCCAGCTGAAGGCCGGTGAGAACGTGCTTACGAGGGTGAGGCGGGAGAAAAATGATCTCCAAGATACCAACACCAAGCTGGGCGTGGAACTACAAGATGTTCGCGCCTAACTGTCGGACTCTGTTAAGGAAAATCGACGGCTTCGACGTGGCATATTTAGTAAGTGCTTGAACGAACTTTGAAAAAGAGTTCGGCGAGGAAGCTGGCTAACAGAGTTATGTCTGTAGGTATGCTAACAGGTCGTCTTGTCACGACCGGTTTTCCAATAAAAATATTTATTGAGAAACCAATCTTTGAGTCCAGTATGAGAGAAAATCCTCCTCACTGGTAGACAAATACTTGATACAATAAGCCAGTAGCATAGAATATATTACAGGGTTGAGCTAGGGCTGCTCAACAAATTATTACAAGCGCGCCAATAATTATACATAATGGCGTATATAACACAATGGTGTGGTGGCATACTACTGACTCGAGGATATAGTGGTGGTGGAATAACACAATGGGGAGTGTGGTAACACGACTCTCAAACTGGCATCTCATCGAGAGTCGAGGTGAGGCTCGATAAATTTATTCGGGTTGCGGAAGCGGGTATAAAACTGTGACCAAGACCAGGGTCGCACGAGACTGACTGGGATTCCTCTAGGCGTCGGACTCGCTATCGAACTCTTCATCCATGAGATCGCCTTCGTCAGCATCTGGCCAAATCAACAAGCCAGTGAGTACTTTGAAAGTACTCGCAAGACAGTTCGGACGTAGGATATAACAAATGCATGCATGAATGCGTGATGAATAATCTTCCCAATGCACAATTAAAATATTTGCATAACGAAGTAAGTATGAGGGAAACGGCGGTAGTCCGCCTGAAATCCCAATAGAATATAAATGAGAACCGATCGGGTGTCTGAAGCGACGCCTCTAAGGGTGAACAAATAATAACAGAAAAATCATGCCACAGTCGGATGTCTGAGCGACATCACAGAAAGGGCTTTAAAAGAAATGCCATAGTCGGACGTCTGAGTGACATCACAGAAAGGGCTTTAAAAGAAATGCCACAGTCGGACGTCTGAGCGACATCACAGAAAGGGCTTTAAAAGAAATGCCACAGTTGGACGTCTGAGCGACATCACAGAAAGGGCTTTAAAAGAAATGCCACAGTCGGACATCTAAGCGACATCGCAGAAAGGGCTTTAAAAGAAATGCCACAGTCGGACGTCTGAGCGACATCACAGAAAGGGCTTTAATCCACAAGTAAATAATACTCATAATGAATATTCAGTTCATGATAATAAACGGGTTAGTCCATCCACAGGAATAAACTTTTAATCGGGCTTAGTGCTCATGAGATTCACCGGAGTATCTGTCACCAAAAACTGGCACTTGTCAGAATAAGTCAGCGCAATATTTGGATATGGATAAGATGATTTGGAGATTCATGACTCTGCAGAGTTTGTACAAAAAAAAATTCCCACAGCTAACGGATTTCCGTAGTCTCGAAGGACTAGTTCCGTTTACAGTATTTCGGAAGTAAACACAGCTAACCAGTACACACCCATCCAATCTCTTGATGCCAGGACTCACCCTAGACATCGTCCAAGAAAAACTTTGAGACGGGGAGATCACAATCTCGAATAGCATGGGATCAAATTTATATACGCGCGCTCTAAGGGGTGCCCCCCTCTCGGTCCCAACCGGAAACACCCATGCCCCCTGACCGGATGACTGGCTTTAATCCAGGGCCATGGAACCATCATCCCGGCCTCTCCTTTTGGTGTGTACCAGGAAAGCGGTTTACAACTTACTAAGCCATATTCCTTGCAGAAAACATGTGGTAGTACAAGGAAGGAAAAGGGAGGAACTGGACCGATACGATTTGACACAGTGGTCAAATAGTCTGGCATAAGACTGGCATGCTACAACACTGCCATCTTACCCATCCTCATGCCAACCCATGGCCTTTCATACTCACCTCCATCCACTTATGGATCATTGAGCTCACTTACCTTGATCATGCATGAAAATAACGTTCATGGGTATGCTCATCAACATGCCATGAAACTAACTAAATGCAAAACATGCCAAGACACTCATCATATCAAAAGTTCAAACATGCTTGCCTGGTTCGGAGTAGTCGGAGCCTAGCTCGGTGAAGTTCGCGGCTCCGTCACCTCCTTCGGTATCTACGGTATACAGAAAATATAGGTGCTATCGTAAATACCAAGAAGTGCAGAAAAAGTATTCCAATTTTTTTTCATATAAATCTGATAAAAATACTAGACAAAATTACAAAGAGAACAGAAAAAGAATCAATCAAAAATACTTTTCAGTTTAAAAGTTATAAGGGTTTTAGTCCAGGGACTCATCTGTAATGAAACAGAATATTTCCAGGGGCTAGCTCATAAAAACTGAAAACGCTTCGGCAGAGAATACGCCAGCCCAGGAGGGAAAACACATTTGGCAGAATACGCTTTCAGAAATGGTTCGTTTAGAAAGAGACAGAGAGGCTGACGGGCAGGTCCCACCCGTCAGGTTTGAAATTTCAAAATGGGCGGCTGAGCTCGACGGAGCCCGAGAGCCGCGGTGGTCGCCGGCGGCGATCCACGGCGAGGCAAGGGGATCGGAGGGTACCTCCTTGCTCAGGACGTTCTTCCGCGTCGGTTGGTGGTGGTGGTGGTCGCCAGCGAGTACCACGTCGACGGCGAGCCCTGCTCCAGCGGACGACGGCTCGGGTGGAGATGGACTTCGCCGGGGAGAGCTGCGAAGGTCAAATTGGTGCTTGGGTTAGCTCGCTAGGTGCTCAAGGAAGCTATTGACGAAGTTTGGGCGCCGGGGACGGCCTCACCAGAGCGAATCGAGGTGGAGGCCGAGGCGGATCGAGGCGGCCGGAGTCGAGGAAGAAGGGCCCCTCAAGGCTCTTCTAGCTGTTGGTCGGGGTCCAGAGAGGTAGTGGAGATGTGCGGGGGCGAGAGGTAACCCGGGGTGCTATATATAGCCGGCCCGAGGCGGTTGCCGCGTACGGGATAAGTCCGGCGAGCGATTACGGCGGCGTCGGGGTTGGGCAGAGGGATTAGGGGTTTAGGCATCGTCTAGGTGGAGTAGAGGTTCCATTCCGGGGTCCAGCTCAGCACGGGGGGAAGAGTTTACGGCCGGCTCCAACGGAACGGCCGTGCGGCACGTCGGCGGCAGGGAGCGCGTTCTGTGCTTGCCGGGCCACGGTGACTGTGCAGCGGGGCTGCGCTGGCATTGCATGTGCCACGCGGAGAGCCAGGGAGAGTTGGCGGCGCCGAACGACGTTGCGCCGCCGTTTTGCTTCCGGTCGGCCGTTACGGGGGATTGGCCGCCGCGGGACACGCCGGCGCAGGCAGGCCAGGGCGCCACCGACGCCCGGAAGGCGCCAAGCGCGCGTGCGGCACTCCAGACAAGAGGGAGAGGCGGCGAGGATCGTGCCAAGCGCACTGTCCACGCATGACTGAATCTGGCGAGGAGAAAACGACACTGAACTCTGAACTTACTGAATTACTGAAAGTGCAAAAATTCAGTGTATGCAAGGTGTTCGACAGAATGATTCAGGCCTCTAGGGATTTTTCCTAGAGCGGATTTTTGGTGGAGTGGCTACTCATTGATCCAGTAGGCTGCCTGAATTTTTGTAGAATTTTTGGGTGAATGTAGATATGAATTTCACCAAATTTGGCAAATCTGGTCCAAACTTGCAGAGGCTGAAATTTGAAAAATTTGAAAAGAAGTAGAGTGGATCAAGATGGTTCTGAGTTGTGGATGCTAAGGACAAACCAGAGGAGTTGGTTTGAGATCAAAACTCAAAGGAAAAAGGGTACTTGCTTTGTAAATGGCTCAGACTCCAAATAAATGACAAAAATGATTTGAGATGAAAAATGTTTGAAATAAAATACAAAACTTGTTTGGATTAGTTGGGACAGAGAACTTAGGTTGTTCCAAGAGGGAGGGGAGGTTTTGGAGTGGTTTTACCACCTGTGACATGGTGAAATCAAGGGTGATTTCAAAAAGAAACAAGTCCCAAAACTCCTAGGGTTTCTTTTTAAATGAAAATAAATAAGTTTGAGAGGGGAACAACCAGAAGAAAAGCTTCCAAAAATTCAACACCAAAATTGAAAAGGAAAGGAAATCCTTGCCAAAGGTGAAAGGAAGTTTTTTGAAGAGGAAGGGTTTTCTGAAAGAGAATTTTTTTTAAAGGCCCTCCTTTAGAATCCAATAAAGTTTTTGATGAAAACCAAATCAAAAATTTTGGAGTGTCACACGTCTTACCGAGGAAATGCCCGGTTCAATGGGTGACCTTCTTCCCGAGGTCTCACAGCTGCACGAACGAGTTCGGCAGGTGATGCAAGGCGTCGCCCAGGCCTTGTGGCCATCAGTCACCATACCCAAAGGCCTTGGAGAGCTTGCAGAAAAGCTGAAGGGAGCACGGCGGCACTTCCGATTATGGAAGATATCAGCCTGCCGTCAGGGCGCAAGGGAAGCCTGGGCAATGGTGAAGACACGGTACACGAAGGCTGACCCGAACCACATGGCCGAAGTCGGACCTGTGGGGCCTGATGGGAAGGACATCCCTGTGAGCTTAGTGTACGGCCAAGTAGAATTGGCCGCAAAGTATTCCCAACAGGACTGTAGACTAGACAGCCTATTGGATGGTATTGAAGAGGAATTCAACAAGTCAAATTGACTATGTAATTTTAAAGTGACATGTATAATGCCTTCTAGCCGGATTGTAGATCGTTTGTCGTGGCGGACCTTTTCGCTTCAACCTCGGGACCCGACAATCCGGAGTGTATCCGAATACCCTCTCGATTATGTAAGAACCGGTGCATGCGTGGAGACCAGGCGTAGGGGTTATTAGTGCTTTATCAGACAAGTGCCCAACTAATTATGTTATATTACATGAGTAGTAAGAAACATCTTCCAGGGAGAATAGTTCCGTTAAGGGTTCCTTTCCCTGGGTAAGCATGCCCTAAAGTGCATGTCCGGACTGCGATAAGAAGCGTAGAAAAATCATCTGGGGGCAGATATGAATAATAAAAGTCATCTTTTGTTCACCGACCGAATATTCCCTTAAGAACGCTAGCTTTCGGCTTCACCCAGTCTGAGGTACATGTCCGGCTGACCCGGCGTTAACAATCGCAGAGGTGCTCCCCTTATGCCCTAGCTGAATTAACGGGAACGTAGGGCATAAATACAAGATCCAGGCAACCCATCTTGGCCAAAACTTAACTCAGATCGATGCATATAATGGTGAAAAAAGGTACATGCGGAAGTATAACACATGTGTTGGGCGTAAGGCCCAGGAAAATTACTTAAGCTTCTGTGAAAGAAGCCCCTAGGTATGAAGAGTGCGGCTAGCACATCTGTAATGTACGAGTGAGGCACAAAGTGACCCTTGAAGGCCTAGAGAAATAAAAGAAAGAAAGGGAAACAAGAAAGATGATGCATATGCAGAAAATGGACGAAGGGAGGGTACTAACATAGAGTCCAGTGCTAAGCGTAGAATCTTTGAAGCCTAGCTGCATTCCATGGGTTCGGCTCGAGTTGACTAGTCGATGCATCCTGCAGTCGGTACGCTCCACCGGTCAGAACTTGGTCGATAATGAAGGGACCTTCCCATTTGGGCTCGAGCTTGTTATTTTCTTATCCGGCAGCCGTAGAACTAGTTTGCCAATGTTATAAGTTTTGGCCCATACTTCTCTGCTTTGGTATCTGCGAGCCTATTGCTGGTAAAATGCGGAACGGGCTTTGGCTACATCGCGCTCTTCCTCCAAGGTGTCCAGACTGTCGTGCCAATCGAGCTCGGCTTCTCTTTCTTCGTACATGCACACTCGAGGTGAGTCATGAATTATGTCACAGGGCAGGATTGCCTCTGCGCCGTACACCATGAAAAACGGTGTATATCCGGTACTACGATTCGACGTGGTCTGCAGCCCCCAGAGTACGGAGTCGAGCTCCTCTACCCAGTGCGTGTCAGACTTCGTTAAGGAGCGCACTAATCTGGGTTTAATGCCGCTCATTATAAGACCATTTGCTCGTTCGACTTGACCGTTGGTTTGTGGGTGATAGACTGAAGCATAATCGAGCTTGATGCCCATTTTGCTGCACCAGAGTTTTACCTCGTCAGCCATGAAGTTCGTGTCGTTATCAGTGATGATGTTGTGGGGTACGCCGTAACGGTGTACAACCCCGGATATGAAATCTATCACCGGTCTGGATTCGGCTGTTTTAACCGGTTTAGCCTCTATCCATTTGGTGAATTTATCCACCATGACCAATAAGTATTTTTTTCTTGTGGGTTCCCCCTTTAAGGGGTCCAACCATGTCAAGCCCCCAGGCCACGAAGGGCCATGTAATGGGGATTGTTTGGAGGGCGGTGGGTGGCATGTGGCTTTGATTTGCAAAGAGCTGGCAACCAGCGCAATGTTGGACCAAGTCCTGTGCATCTGCCCGGGCCGTTGGCCAATAGAATCCTGTACGGAAGGCCTTGCTTACAAGAGCCCGGGCTGCGGCGTGATGACCGTCGAGTCCGGCGTGAAAATTTCTGCGAAAAGGTTCCGTCCTTCCTCTTCGGAGATGCACCTTTGAAGGACTCCGGTAGCGCTTTTTTTTGTACAATTCTCCCTCATGGACCTTGTAGGCCTTGGATCGCCGCACTATGCAGCGTGCCTCATTTTGGTCCTCTGGAAGTTCCTGTCTAGTTAGGTAGGCCAGGAATGGTTCTGTCCACGGGGCAATAATGGCCGTTATTTCGTGGGCGGAATGTTTTATTTCGGTGGCGGAGCCTCCGATTGTGTCAGAGAGTTCGGTATCGGGTATTTTGGCCGGGTCCGGACTGTTGTTACCGGTGTCCCCTTCCCATGCTACGGATGGCTTGAAGAGCCGTTCCAGAAATATGTTGGGAGGGACCGCGTCGCGTTTTGCGCCGATGCGAGCGAGGATATCCGCCGCCTGATTGTTTTCTCGAGCCACATGGTGAAATTCCAGCCCCTCGAACCGAGCTGACATTTTAGGACGGCATTGCGATAAGCTGCCATTTTCGTATCCTTGGCATCAAAGTCTCCATTTATCTGGGATATCACGAGCTTCAAATCCCCGCACACCTCTAGGCGTTGAATGCCCATGGATACTGCCATCCGGAGACCATGTAGAAGGGCCTCATATTCGGCTGCATTGTTGGAGTCTGTATACATTATCTGTAGTACGTATTGAACGGTATCTCCTGTTGGGCACGTCAAAACGATGCCAGCCCCCAGACCAGCCAACATTTTGGAGCCGTCGAAGTGCATGATCCAGTTTGAATATGTGCCGTACTCTTTAGGGAGTTCGGCTTCCGTCCACTCAGCGACGAAGTCAGCCAAAACTTGTGACTTAATAGCTCGCAGTGGCTTGTAAGTTATGTCGAACGGGAGGACTCAATGGCCCATTTGGCAATCCGGCCCATCGCGTCCCGGTTGTTTATGATATCGTTAAGTGGTACTTCCGAGGCTACCATTATCGAACACTCTTGAAAGTAGTGTTGCAGCTTCCGGGATGCCATAAATACCGCGTACGCTATCTTTTGATAATGCGGGTACCGTGATTTGCATGGAGTAGGATAGTGGACACATTGTAAACCGGCATTTGAAGGGGGAATTTGTGTCCGTCCACTTCTCGCTCGACGATGAGCACTGCGCTTACTACTTGATGAGTTGCCGCAATGTATAATAGCATTGGTTCACCAATGTTTGGCGCAGCCAGGACTGGGTTTGTTGACAATATGGCTTTTATTTCATTGAGTCCGGCCAAGGCGGCGTCCGTCCACTCGAAGTGTTCGGTGCGCCGGAGGAGGCGATAAAGGGGTAATGCCTTTTCTCCCAAGCGGGAGATAAAGCGGCTTAGAGCTGCCACGCATCCAGTCAATTTTTGTATTTGTTTGGGGTCTATTGGGGTAGCCAACTGTGACAACGCTCGGATTTTGGCCGGATTAGCTTCAATACCTCTACTGCAGACAAAGAATCCCAGGAGCATTCCGGCTGGTACGCCAAAAATGCATTTTTCCGGATTAAGCTTGATGTCATATGTTCGGAGGTTGTCGAATGTGAGCCTCAAGTCGTCTACTAGAGGTTTTACATGCTTGGTTTTAACGACCATGTCATCCACGTATGCCTCCACTGTTTTGCCGATCTGGTTTGCCAGACATGTCTGAATCATGCGCTGATATGTTGCGCCGGCGTTTTTGAGCCCGAAGGGCATTGTGTTGAAGCAGAATGGGTCGTATGGTGTGATGAATGCCATTGCGGCTTGGTCTGGCTCCGCCATTTTAATTTGATGGTAGCCGGAGTATGCGTCGAGGAAACACAATGAATCGTGTCCTGCGGTAGCATTGATGATTTGATCGATGCGGGGGAGGGGGAAGGGATCCTTTGGGCAGGCCTTGTTAAGGTCCTTAAAATCGACGCACAAGCGCCAGGATTTGTCCTTCTTTGGTACCATCACCAGGTTTGCTAGCCAGTCCGGATGTTTTATGTCTCTGATGAATCCAGCCTCCAATAGCTTGGCTAGTTCCTCTCCCATGGCTTGTCTCTTAGGCTCGGAGAAATGTCGAAGAGCCTACTTGACTGGCTTGAATCCTTTTAGGACATTTAGGCTGTGCTCAGCCAGCCTGCTTGGGATTCCTGGCATGTCTGAAGGGTGCCAGGCAAAAATGTCCCAGTTCTCGCGTAGGAACTCTCACAGTGCGGAGTCGACATCAGGGTTTAATTGTGCCCCGATGGAAGCTGTTTTTGTAGGGTCCATTGGATGGACTTGGAATTTGACTATTTCGTCCGCCGGTTTAAAGGAGGTGGACTTGGATCTTTTATCAAGTATCACATCGTCCCTGTTCACCGTGGAGCGCAGCACAGTTAGTTCCTCGGCCGCTAGGGCTTCAGATAGTGCCTCGAGGGCCAGTGCGGCTGTCTTATTTTTGGCACGGAGTGCTACGTCCGGATCACTAGCAAGAGTGATGATTTCGTTGGGCCTGGGCATTTTGAGCTTCATGTACCCGTAATGGGGTATGGCTTGGAAGATTGTAAACGCCTCCCGCCCTAGTAGAGCGTGGTATCCGCTGCTGAACGGGGCCACTTGGAATGTAATTTCTTCGGACCTGTAATTATCCGGCGTGCCGGATACCACATCTAGTGTGATTTTCCCAGCACAGCGTGCTTCCCAACTGGGGATGATTCCTCTAAAGGTTGTGCTACTTTGCTCAATGCGGCTCCAGTCTATTTCCACCTTTTGAAGAGTTTCCTCATAGATGAGGTTTAATCCGCTGCCACCGTCCATGAGTACCTTGGTGAGTCGAAAGCCGTCCACGATTGGACTAAGGACCAGTGCAGCTGGTGCTCGGGCTGTTCGGAATTTGGGTTCGTCACTAGCATTGAAGGTAATAGCCATGTCACTCCAAGGATTTAGTTCTGCTATGTGGCAGATTTCGGCCATGCTGTGGAGTGTTCGCTTGCGTCTATTATTTGACGCGAAGGTCTCAAAGACCGTTAACACCGTATTGTTTTCCACGGGATGGTGCTCTGTGGTTTTTGGGAGGAGTAGATCCTCACCACTTTTGGCCACCTGCAGGAGTATCCAACATGCTCTAAGGCTGTGCGTTGGTATTGCATCCGTTGTACTATGAATTTTGCAAGGTCCGTTGAGCCATCCCTCCAGTATGGTTCCTTGCCCCGTAGAGGGCTTTTGCTTTTTGGTAGTTAACCCAGGTGTATTGTGATAATGCACCCTTTTATTTCGGACTGGGTTTGTATTCAGGGCCGGATTATCCCAAAATTTTATTTCTATTTTCCAGGCGCTTTCCATCACACAGAACTTTCGTACTATGGACACCAAGTCAGCAAAGCGTGTAACTTCGCGGCGACTTATGACGTTGAGGATTCTCTTGTCCGTGCAATTATTGCCGAAGAATGAAATTGTGTCTTCCTCGCGGCAGTCCTTTATCCTGTTCATGACTAGGAGGAATCTGGTCCCGTAATGGTGTACTGTTTCTTCGGGCTCTTGCCTAATTTGGGATAGATCGCGTATGTTTGGGTGGGTGGGTGGAATTGAATCTGAATCCTTACCCAATCTGAAACTCAGGGGCCAAGGAGTTTCCGAGCTCGAAAGTTTGGATTCTTGGATGTTTTCCGATAAATCTAGCCCGCTGCCTGATTCTAGGTCCAGGCCTTGAGTGACGTCCTCCCCTCCGCGGGTATCCGGCTTGGAGGGATCGGGAATCCGGACATAGCTATTCCTTAAGATAGATGAAGGGTTGCCGCATTGTTCCTCCACCACTGCAACGTGATGGGTGACCTGGGGAGAGTTGATCTCTCTCAGATCGGGTTTAGGCCCAATCTGATCATAGTCTGTAGCGACTCCCAAGGCGGCGATGCGATCCAAGAGCTCGTTCAGGGAAGAGATCTCCATTGGATCTAACTGCTCGGCGAGTTCCAAGTTGACGTGAAGATTGCTTTTGATGAGCCGAGAAGTCATCGTCGACGCAGCGGCCGAACAGGCAGTCATAAGAAAACCACCTAGCCGGAGAGTTTGGCCGATAGCCAAAGCTCCCTCAGCAATAGTGCCGTCTTTAAAGACGGGATGAGACATCCTTCCTGGTGGCGACGACACAGCGGAACTCTCAATGAAAGCACCAATGTCGGTGTCAAAACCAGCGGATCTCGGGTAGGGGGTCCCGAACTGTGCGTCTAGGCCGGATGGTAACAGGAAGCAGGGGACACGATGTTTTACCCAGGTTCGGGCCCTCTTGATGGAGGTAAAACCCTACGTCCTGCTTGATTAATATGATGATATGGGTAGTACAAGAGTAGATCTACCATGAGATCAGAGAGGCTAAACCCTAGAAGCTAGCCTATGGTATGATTGTATGTTATGGTTGTTGTCCTACGGACTAAAACCCTTCGGTTTATATAGACACCGGAGAGGGTTAGGGTTACACAAGGTCGGTTACAAAGGAGGAGATATCCATATCCGTATTGCCTAGCTTGCCTTCCACGCCAAGTAGAGTCCCATCCGGACATGAGACGAAGTCTTCAATCTTGTATCTTCATAGTCCAACAGTCCAGCCAAAGGATATAGTCCGGCTGTCCGGAGACCCCCTAATCCAGGACTCCCTCAGTGAGAAACACGTACTCCCCCAAGCTTAGGCTTTTGGCCTAAGTTGGTATATGCTCATGGATCGAAGCTGCCCTCTCCGATGTACTGAGGAGGATCCTCAGGGTGCCACTGGTTAGCGATCTCCTCCGGATCCCATTGATAAACAGACTGACGGTGAGGATCAAGTGGTGGCTCCAGCTCTGGAGCTGATGTCAGGCTCCGGTATGCATGAACGGCATCCAGCAAAACAAGGTACATTCCTCAAAATATGTTGAACAAAGCGGGAGCAGTCAAGGTAATAGTCTCAAAGTAATTTTTATCAAATATCAGTCTGTAGATAAGCATATTCTTCTTAATCTTAACAATAAAATCATGTGCTACCATACTCTTATAATCTAGAAAAATAGGAGGCAACAACTTTTCCTCTTTCTCAAAATGCCTAATAGGTATATTAAAGTGTGCAGCAAGGCGCGAGGCAAAGATGCCTCCAAAGACGGGGCCCTTTGTACGGTTCAGATTTAACTATTTAGCAACAATAGCGCCTAAACTAAAAGTGGTATCACGAAACAAAGCATGGCACAAAATAACAATATCAGGGGCACTAAGATTTCCGCTGTTCCCGCGACCAATTAAGCATCTACTAGCAAATATTGCAAAGTAACGTAGAACAGGAACATGTATGCTAGTGATTCTTGCATCGGAAACTTTCCTCATTTCCCCTACAACAATCATATCAATAAATCCCTCCACATCATTACGATGTGGTTCCTCTATGCTGCCCTCAAAGGGCAACTTGCAAACCGCAAAAAGTCATAAAGTGGCATCTCCTTGTTCTCATCATATAAATAAAATTCCACCGAGGGTGGCGATCTCCTAGCATGGACATGAAAATTTTGCACAAAAATATTGGTGAGTAGGACATATTGTTCACGCTGGTCGTGGAGGAAGTCGGTGAGGCCTGCATTCTCAGCCAAATAATAAAAAATCTTCATAAATCCCGGCTTATCTCAAGAACTCATCACAAGGCCATTCACACGGCCGAACCGCCGCAGTGCGAGGGAGATTATATTTGGGCTTCTTATTTTCTTCACTTTGCTTATCCTTTGAGCTTCGGCTCGAAGAGCCCCTCAAAATCTCTTCATATTTTTCTGAAAATTTCTAAAAAAATTAGTAACTCAAAATAAAGGTGAATCAAACTCAACAAGATTCATAGCAACTACTCCTACAAAGTGCCTAGAGGCCATATCATGCATTAAAACTACTTGGGACCACCTAAATTTGACATGCAAGCTCAAGAACAGGGTCACCTAAGCAGCAAAATTTTGCAATAAATAAAGCACTAGAACAAAAACTAATTGGACCATTGGAGGAGTCACATACCGAAGAACAATCCCCCAAAGTAGTTTTGTGAATGGAGCTTTGAGCAAGGAGATCGAAAATGGCAGCAAGGTGAGCTAGAACTCGGGTTTGAGATGGTGGATGATTTTTTTCTAGAGGAAGACGAAGTGTGTGGGTGCAAGAATAAGTGGAGGGGGCCCACGTGGGGTCCATGAGGTAGGGGTGCGCCCAGGGGGTAGGGCGCGCCCTCCACCCTCGTGGGCACATGGTGAGGCCCCCTGGTGTGTTCTTAGTGCCAATAATTCTTAAATATTCCAGAAAAATCATATTAAATTTTCAAGACAATTGGAGAACTTTTATTTTTGGGGTATTTTTATTGCAAGGATAATTTAGAAAATAGACAAAAAATGATATTTTTGCTTTATTTAAACTAAATAATAGAAATTAAAAAGAGGGTACAGAGAGTTGTGCTTTCTAACTTCATCCATCTCTTGCTCATCAAAAGGAATCCACTAACAAGGTTGATCAAGTCTTGTTAACAAATTCATTTCGAATAACATGAAACTGGAGAATTTTCGAATAACACTAGGTTACCTCAATGGGGATATGTACATCCCCAATAATAAGAATATCATATTTCTTCTTGACAGTAGGAAGAGGAAATTCAAAACCTCCAATAGTTCGTTGAAATTTTTCCAATAGAGTTGATACTGTGGACTTGAGGTTGTTTCCTCGGAAAGTGTACCATATGCTCGTTACCATTAACATGAAAAGTGGCATTGCCTTTGTTGCAATCAATAACAGCCCCTGCAGTATTCAAAAAGGGTCTTCCAAGAATAATGGACATACTATCGTCCTCGGGAATATCAAAAATAACAAAGTCCGCTAAAATAGTAACGTTTGCAACCACAACAGGCACATCCTCACAAATACTGACAGGTATAGCAGTTGATTTATCAGCCATTTGCAAAGATATTTTAGTAGGTGTCAACTTATTCAATTCAAGTCTACAATATAAAGAGAGAGGCATAACATTAGCACCGGCTCCGAGATCACATAAAGCAGTTTTAACATAGTTTCTCTTAATGGAGCATGGTATAGTTGGTACTCCTGGATCTCCTAGTTTCTTTGGTATTCCACCTTTAAAAGTGTAATTAGCAATCATGGTGGAAATTTCAGCTTCCGGTATCTTTCTTTTACTAGTAACAATATCTTTCATATACTTAGAATAAGGATTCATTTTAAGCATACCAGTCAGACGCATACGCAAAAAAGATAGGTCTAATCATTTCAGCAAGCGCTCAAAATCCTCATCATCCTTTTTGTTGGATGGTTTAGGAGGAAAGGGCATGGGTTTCTGAACCCATGGTTCTCTTTCTTTACCGTGCTTCCTAGCAAAGTAGCCTCTCATATCATAACGTTGATGCTTTGATTGTGGGTTATCAAGATCAACAACAGGTTCAATCTCTACATCATTGTCATTTCTAGGTTGAGCATCAACATGAACATCATCATTAACATTATCACTAGGTTCATGTTCATTACCAGATTGTGTTTCGGCATCAGAAATAGAAATATCATTGGGATTCTCAGGTGTGTCAACAACAGGTTCACTGGAAGCATGCAAAGTCCTATCATTTTTATTTTTCTTCTTCTTAGAAGAACTAGGTGCATCAACATTAATTCTCTGAGAATCTTGCTCAATTCTCTTGGGGTGGCCCTCAGGATATAAAGGTTCCCGAGTCATTTTACCCCGTCTAGTCATAACTCTAATGGCATTATCATTTTTCTTATTATTTAATTCATTGAGCAAATCATTCTGAGCCTTAAGTACTTGTTCTACTTGAGTGGTAACCATAGAAGCATGTTTACTAATAATTTTAATTTTACCTTTAACTCTAGACATATAATCACTCAAGTGTTCAATCATATAAGCATTATGTTTCAATTGTCTACCAACATAAGCATTGGAGTCTTCTTGTTTAACCATAAAATCATCAAACTCATCCAAGCATTGGCTAGCAATTTTAGTAGATGAGATTTCACATTTATCAAATCTATAGGTAGAATTTACCTTTACTACCTGTGTCAGGTTTTCAAGACCATGTATTTCCTTGATAGGTAGTAAATTCTTAACATCTTCAGCTTTAATACCTTTTTGTTTCATAGATTTCTTTGCCTCTTGCATATTTTCAGGACTGAGAAATAGAATACCCCTTTTCTTCGAAGTTGGCTTAGGAGTTGGTTCAGGAAGTGTCCAATCATTTTCATTACTCAATATATTATTCAATAGCAATTCAGCTTGATCAACAGTTCTTTCCCTGAAAACACAACCAGCACAACTATCCAGGTGGTCTCTGGAAGCATCAGTTAGTCCATTATAAAATATATCAAGTATTTCATTTTTATTGAGAGGATGATCAAGCAAAGCATTAAGTAATTGGAGAAGCCTCCCCCAAGCTTGTGGGAGACTCTCTTCTTCAATTTGCACAAAATTATATATTTCCCTTAAGGCAGCTTGTTTCTTATGAGCGGGGAAATATTTAGCAGAGAAGTAATGAATCATATCATGTGGACTACGCACACAACCAGGATCAAGAGAATTAAACCATGTTTTAGCATCACCCTTTAATGAGAACGGAAACAACTTAAGGATAAAGTAATAGCGAGTTTTCTCATCATTAGTGAACAGGGTGGCTATATCATTTAATTTAGTAAGATGTGACACACCAGTTTTAGATTCATAGCCATAAAAAGGATCAGATTCAACCAAACTAATTAACTCAGGGTCGACAGAGAAATCATAATCCTTATCGGAAATAAAGATAGGTGAAGTAGCAAAAGCAGGGTCATATTTCATTCTAGCATTCAAAGACTTTTCTTTAAGCTTAACTAGTAATTTCTTAAGATCATATCTGTCATTGCAAGCTAAGAAGTCTCTAGCAGTTTCTTCATCCATAACATAACCCTCAGGCACAACGGGCAATTCATATCTAGGGGGAGAATCTGCATGATCACTTTCATCAATATTATGAGTTTCAATAATTTCATTCTCTCTAACCCTATCAAGTTGTTCATCAAGAAATTCACCTAGTGGCACAGTATTATCAAGCACAGAAGTAGTTTCATCATAAGCATCATGCAAAGCAGAAGTGGCATCATCAATAACATGTGACATATCAGAATGAATAGCAGGAGTAGGTGTCGCAAGTTTACTCAAAACAGAAGGTGAATCAAGTGCAGAGCTAGATGGCAGTTCCTTACCTCCCCTCGTAGTTGAGGGGAAAATCTTGGTTCTTTTATCTTTCAAGTTCTTCATAGTGATCAGTAGATATAAATCCCAAGTGACTCAAAGAATAGAGCTATGGTCCCCGGCAACGGCACCAGAAAATAGTCTTGATAACCCAGAAGTATATGGGATCGCAACAGTTTTTGAGGGTAGAGTATTCAACCCAAATTTATTGATTCGACACAAGGGGAGCCAAAGAATATTCTCAAGTATTAGCAGCTGAGTTGTCAATTCAACCACACCTGGAAAACTTAATATCTGCAGCAAAGTAGTATGATAGTAGCGGTAACAGTAGCGAAAGTAATAGTTTTGGTTTTATAGTGATTGTAACAGTAACAACGGAAAAGTAAATAAGCAAATATCAATATATGAAAATCTCATAGGCAACGGATCAGTGATGGATAATTATGTCGGATGCGAAGCCTCATGCAATAGTTATAACATAGGGTGACACAGAACTAGCTCCAGTTCATCAATGCAATGTAGGCATGTATTCCGAATATAGTCATAGGTGCTTATGGAAAAGAACTTGCATGACATCTTTTGTCCTACCCTCCCGTGGCAGCAGGGTCCTATTGGAAACTAAGGGATATTAAGGCCTCCTTTTAATAGAGTATCGGACCAAAGCATTAACACATAGTGAATACATGAACTCCTCAAACTACGGTCATCACCGGTAAGTATCTCGATTATTGTCACTTCGGCGTTAACGGATCATAACACATAATAGGTGAATATAGACTTGCAAGATAGGATCAAGAACTCACATATATTCATGAAAACATAATTGGTTCATATCTGAAATCATGGCACTCGGGCCCTAGTGACAAGCATTAAGCATAGCATAGTCATAGCAACATCAATCTCAGAACATAATGGATACTAGGGATCAAACCCTAACAAAACTAACTCGATTACATGATAAATCTCATCCAACCCATCACCGTCCAGCAAGCCTATGATGAAATTACTCACGCACGGCGGTGAGCCTCATGAAATTGGTGATGGAGGAAGGTTGATGATGACGATGGCGACGGATTCCCCTCTTCGGAGCCCCGAACAGACCCAGATCAGCCCTCCCGAGAGAGATTAGGGCTTGGCGGCGGCTCCGTGTTGTAAAACGCGATGAATCCTTCTCTTTGATTTTTTTCCTCCCCGAACGTGAATATATAGAGTTGAGTTGAGGTCGGTGGAGCACCAGGGGGCCCACGAGGTAGGGGGCGCGCCCAGGGGGTAGGCGTGCCGCCCACCCTTGTGGACGGGGTGTGAGCCCCTGGCCTTGATTATTTCGCCATTATTTTCTATATATTCCAAAAATATTCTCCGTTGATTTTCAGGTCATTCTGAGAACTTTTATTTCTGCATGAAAATAACACCATGGCTATTCTACTGAAAACAGCGTCAGTCCGGGTTAGTTCCATTCAAATCATGCAAGTTAGAGTCCAAAACAAGGGCAAAAGTGTTTGGAAAAGTAGATACAATGGAGACGTATCAAGGTGGATGTATGATAGCACCACCTATCGGAACTACGGAAAAAATCTTCGTGTTTCCAATTGCATTTGCACACTCCAATCCCATCCCTTTACATCCTTGCAACTTGCATGCTTTACTTTCCGCTGCTCATATACTCTTGTCATGCTTGCTTGAAATGTATTGTGAATGTTTAAACTTGTGCTAAATCTCTACCTTAACTTGAAGAAAATAATAATTGCTACTTTTATTTGTTAAGAGTCTATTCACCCCCCCCAGACACCTCTTCTCGATCCTTTCAATTCGTATCAGAGCATTGGTCTCCATTGCTTTGGTTTGAACACATTTGGAGGAAGATGGATGAGTCTACGTTGGGGGGTCTTAGACGTAGAGTGCCTATTCTTGATGGAGAATACTTTCATGAGTGGAAAAATGAGATGCTTGTGATTTTCAATGAATATCATTTGAACAAGTATATTACTAGACCTTGTGCAGCTCATGTTGATCCTTTGCATCCTACCCTTGATGAGTCTATTGACATGATTCACAACCTTAGAACTGTTAATCTTATCACTAGAGGTTTGCCTAGAAACTTGATTGGATGTTTGCCTACTCTTGATTGTGCCTACACTATGTGGAGATTTCTTGAGGAACGATTTCCAAACTATTCCTTGAAAAACTTAGCTGAGATCCTTCATAAGTCTATTGCTTTGACTAAGATGAGTCCTAATAATACCAAGTATGGTGATTGTTTGTTTGAGCTTCGCGACCTCATGCATGCCAAAGGATATGTTGGGATCATTGGCAATATCATTTCTGAAGTCATTAGAATCCATAGAGATGAACATTGTTATGGTCATACTTCTAATGAATCATCTTTTCTAGGAAATGATCAATTACCAGATAATCATGAACATGGATACTATGATGAGGATTATGATAGTGACTTTGATCTCGATGAGTCTATGAGACACTTCGTTCTTATGGCAAATCTTCGCCGCTACATGGCTGGAGGAAAGGAATGGGTCCTTGATAGTGGATGTACCGATCATATGACCGGAGACAAGGATATGTTTCGTGAGCTTGCTGAAAACGACGGCCCTCGGAAGTACGTTGATACATCTCCAACGTATCTATAATTTTTGATTGTTCCATGCTATTATATTATCCATCTAGGATGTTTTATATGCATTTATATGCTATTTTATATGATTTTTGGGACTAACCTATTAACCTAGAGCCCAGTGCCAGTTTCTGTTTTTTCCTTGTTTTAGAGTATCGCAGAAAAGGAAAATCAAACGGAGTCCAATTGACCTAAAACTTCACGGAACTTATTTTTGGACCAGAAGAAGCCCACGGAGCATCGGAGATGGACCAGAAGAGTCTCGGGCTACCCACGAGGGTGGGGGGCCCGCCCACACCCTGGGCGCGCCCCCTGCCTCGTGGACAGCCCGGAGATCCCCTGACTGACTTCTTTCGCCTATATATGTCCATATACCCTAAAAACTTTGGGGAACAGAATAGATCAGGAGTTCCGCCACCGCAAGCCTCTATAGCCACCAAAAACCAATCTAGACCCGTTCCGGCACCTTGCCGGAGGGGGGAATCCCTCTCCGGTGGCCATCTTCATCATCCCTGCGCTCTCCATGACGAGGAGGGAGTAGTCGACCCTCGGGGCTGAGGGTATGTACCAGTAGCTATGTGTTTGATCTCTCTCTCTCTCTCTCTCTCTCTCTCTCTCTCTCTCGTGTTCTTGAGGTGATACAATCTTGATGTATCGCGAGCTTTGCTATTATAGTTGGATCTTATGATGTTTCTCCCTCTCTACTCTCTTGTAATGGATTGAGTTTTCCCTTTGAACTTATATTATCGGATTGAGTCTTTAGGGATTTGAGAACACTTATATGTCTTGCATGTGCTTATCTGTGGTGACAATGGGATATCACGTGATCCACTTGATGTATGCTTTGGTGATCAACTTGCGAGTTCCGTGAACTTATGCATAGGGGTTGGCACACGTTTTCGTCTTGACTCTCCGGTAGAAACTTTGGGGGCACTCTTTGAAGTTCTTTGTGTTGGTTGAATAGATGAATCTGAGATTGTGTGATGCATATCATGTAATCATACCCACGGATACTTGAGGTGACATTGGAGTATCTACGTGACATTAGGGTTTTGGTTGATTTGTGTCTTAAGGTGTTATTCTAGTATGAACTCTATGATAGATCGAACGGAAAGAATAGCTTCATGTTATTTTACTATGGACTCTTGAATAGATTGATCAGAAAGGATAACTTTGAGGTGGTTTCGTACCCTACCATAATATCTTCGTTTGTTCTCTGCTATTAGTGACTTTGGAGTGACTCTATGTTGCATGTTGAGGGATAGTTATATGATCCAATTATGTTATTATTGTTGAGAGAACTTGCACTAGTGAAATTATGAACCCTAGGCCTTGTTTCCACGCATTGCAATACCGTTATGCTCAATTTTATTACTTTTTACCTTGCTGTTTTTATAATTTCAGATTACAAAACCCTATATCTACCATCCATATTGCACTTGTATCACCATCTCTTCGCCGAACTAGTGCACCTATACAATTTACCATTGTATTAGGTGTGTTGGGGACACAAGTGACTCTTTGTTATTTGGTTGCAGGGGTGCTTGAGAGAGACCATCTTCATCCTACGCCTCGCACGGATTGATAAACCTTAGGTCATCCACTTGAGGGAAATTTGCTACTGTCCTACAAACCTCTGCACTTGGAGGCCCAACAACGTCTACAAGAAGAAGGTTGTGTAGTAGACATCAAGCTCTTTTCTAGCGCCGTTGCCGGGGAGGTTAGCGCTTGAAGGTATATCTTTAGATCTTGCAATCGAATCTTTTAGTTTCTTGTTTTATCACTAGTTTAGTTTATAAAATAAAATTACAAAAAATATGGAATTAAGGGTACCTCATATGCTTCACTTTTTAATATCTATCATGAAAATAAGGATTCCGATAATTGTGCTCAAGTGCTAGAGGAAGAATGCATTAGAATGTTTGGCACTAAATCTTTGAATGATGAGCATGATTGCAATGTTGTTAGTATGAATTCCTTGAATACCTATGATGATAATGATATGCAAAGCCACAACCTTGGGGAAGCTATGTTTGATGAAGATGATATTTTTTGTCCCCCAAGTTTTGATGAGTAGATTTATTTTGATGATAGCATGCCTCCTATTTATGATGATTATATTTATGAAAGTGGGTTTGGAAGAGTATCAACTTTAGGAAGTAATGATCCCACTATTTTGGAGGGTGTTGAATCATATTTTGATAATTGTGAAAGTGGATTTGGAGAGGTCATGACTTTATTTAGTGATGAATCCACTATTTCGGAAGAGGTTCCAATTGATTGTGTGAACAAAGTTGCTATCTATGATGATTATTGTGATGACATGTATGCTATAAAGAATAATGATAACCATGGAACTTTTCATCATGATTTTAGGTTTCAATTGGATTATGCCTCACATGATAGTTATTTTGTTGAGCTTGCTCATATTACTATTCATGAGAAGAAATTTGCTTATGTGGAGAGTAATAAAAATTATATGCTTGTAGATCATGAAAAGAATGCTCTATGTGATAGTTATATTATTGAATTCATTCATGATGCTACTGAAAATTATTATGAGGGAGGAATATATGCTTGTAGGAATTACAATAATATCATGTTTCCTCGCTATGTGCTTAAAGTTCTAAAGTTATGCTTGTTTTGCCTTCCTATGCTAGTTGATTATTGTTCCCATAAATTGTTTGCTCAAAAAATCCCTATGCATAGGAAGTGGGTTAGACTTAAATGTGCTAGCAAAATTCTTCATGATGCTCTCCTTATGTTACAATTCTTAGCTTGTATGTGAGCATCATTGAAATCATCATGCCTAGCTAGGGGCGTTAAACGATAGCGCTTGTTGGGAGGCAACCCAATTTTATTTTTATTCCTTGATTTTTGCTCCTGTTTATTAATAAATAATTCATCTAGCCTCGGTTTAGATGTGGTTTTATGTTTTAATTAGTGTTTGTGCCAAGTAAAGCCTTTAGGACCTTCTTGGGTGATTGTTATTTGATCTTGTTGTAAAAAACAGAAAGTATGCGCTCACGAGAATAGTTTTCATTTCTTACCAGAGAGCGATAAAATACCAATTCCACTTGCAGTAGATTAATAAACAAATTTCCTAGGACTTTCTAATTTCTCAGGATTTTGGGAGTTACAGAAGTATTCAGAAACTACAGATTACTACAGCCTGTTCCGTTTTTGACAGATTCTGTTTTCTATGTGTTGTTTGCTTATTTTGACGAATCTATGAGTAGTATCGGAGGGTATGAACCATAGAGAAGTTGGAATACAGTAGATATTACACCAATATGAATTTATAATGAGTTCACAATAGTACCTAAGTGGTGATTTATTTTCTTATACTAACAGAGCTTACGAGTTTTTTGTTAAGTTTTGTGTTGTGAAGTTTTCAAGTTTTGGGTAAAGATTCAATGGACTATGGAATATGGAGTGGAAAGAGCCTAAGCTTGGGGATACCCAAGGCACCCCAAGCCAATATTTCAATAAGTCTCAAGCGTCTAAGCTTGGGGATGCCCCGGTTGGCATCCCACCTTTCTTCTTCAACAACTATCGGTTAGTTTCAGTTGATCCTAAGTTTTTGCTTCTTCACATGATGTTTGCCATTCTTAGAATGTGATTTTACTTTGTTTTGCTTGCTGTTTGAATAAAATATAAAGATCTGAAATTATTAAATGGGAGAGTCTTCACATAGTTGCATAATTATTCAACTACTCATTGATCTTCACTTATATCTTTTGGAGTAGTTTGTCATTTGCTCTAGTGCTTCACATATATATTTTAGAGCACGGTGGTGGTTTTATTCTATAGAAATAATTGATCTCTCATGCTTCACTTATATTATTTTGGGAGTCCTTTAGAACAGCATGGTATTTTTCTTTTGATATAATAAAAACTTTCATATAAGTGCATTGAATACTAAGAGAAGTTTGATACTTGATAATCGCTTTGAGATATGGAGATGGTGATATTAGAGTCATGCTAGTTGAGTAGTTGTGAATTTGAGAAATACTTGTGTTGAAGTTTGTGATTCCCATAGCATGCACATATGGCCCTATTCAAGAATTCATCTGATTAACTAGTTAACTTGCCGATTAATCCCTACTCATAGGGTCACCAGGTAGCCGATAAACCAAAAATTCATCCGATTAATTGATTAAATGGCCGATTAACTTGCCGATTAGCCGATTAATCCCCTACTCACTAGCCAACCGAGCAGCTACTAGTTAACGATTTCCTCAACAATGACGTATGGTGAACCGTTATGTGATGAAGTCGGAGCATGATTTATTTATTGATTGCCATCCTTATGAGTGGCGGTCGGGGACGAGCGATGGTATTTTCCTACCAATCTATCCCCCTAGGAGCATGCGCGTAGTACTTTGTTTCGATAACTAATTGATTTTTGAAATAAGTATGTGAGTTCTTTATGACTAATGTTGAGTCCATGGATTAAACGCACTCTCACCCTTCCACCATTGCTAGCCTCTCTTGTGCCACGCAACTTCCGCCGGTACCATAAACCCACCATATACCTTCCTCAAAACAGCCACCATACCTACCTATTATGGCATTTCCATAGCCATTCCAAGATATATTGCCATGCAACTTTCCATCGTTCCGTTATTATGGCACGCTTCATCATTGTCATATTCCTTGCATGATCATGTAGTTGACATTGTATTTGTGGCAAAGCCACCGTTCATAATTCATTCATACATGTCACTCATGAGTCATTGCACATCCCGGTACACCACCGGAGGCATTCACATAGAGTCATATTTTGTTCTAAGTATCAGTTGTAATTCCTGAGTTGTAAGTAAATAAAAGTGTGATGATCATCATTATTAGAGCATTGTCCCATGTGAGGAAAGGATGATGGAGACTATGATTCCCCAACAAGTCGGGATGAGACTCCGGATGAAAATAAAAAAAAAGAAAGGCCAAAAAAGAAAATAAAAGAGAAGGCCCAAAAAAGGAGAAAAAATGAGAGAAAAAGAGAGAAGGGGCAATGCTACTATCCTTTTACCACACTTGTGCTTCAAAGTAGCACCATGATCTTCATGATAGAGAGTCTCCTATTTTGTCACTTTCATATACTAGTGGGAATCTTTCATCATAGAACTTGGCTTGTATATTCCAATGATGGGCTTCCTCAAAATGCCATAGGTCTTCGTGAGCAAGCGAGTTGGATGCACAGCCACTTAGTTTCTTTTGTTGAGCCTTCATACACTTATAGCTCTAGTGCATCCGTTGCATGGAAATCCCTACTCACTCACATTGATATCTATTGATGGGCATCTCCATAGCCCGTTGATACGCCTAGTAGATGTGAGACTATATTCTCCTTTTTGTCTTCTCCACAACCACCACTCTATTCCACCTATAGTGCTATGTCCATGGCTCACGCTCATGTATTGCGTGAAGATTGGAAAAGTTTGAGAACATCAAAAGTATGAAACAATTTCTTGGCTTGTCATTGGGGTTGTGCATGATTTAAATATTTTGTGTGGTGAAGATAGAGCATAGCCAGACTATATGATTTTGTAGGGATAGCTTTCTTTGGCCATGTTATTTTGAGAAGACATGATTGCATTGTTAGTATGCTTGAAGTATTATTATTATTTTCATGTCAATATTAAACTTTTGTCTTGAATCTTATGAATCTGAATATTCTTGCCACAATTAAGAAGATTACATGGATAAATATGTTAGGTAGCATTCCACATAAAAAATTCTGTTTTTATCATTTACCTACTCGAGGACGAGCAGGAATTAAGCTTGGGGATGCTTGATACGTCTCCAATGTATCTATAATTTTTGATTGTTCCATGATATTATATTATCCATCTAGGATGTTTTATATGCTATTTTATATGATTTTTGGGACTAACCTATTAACCTAGAGCCCAGTGCAAGTTTCTGTTTTTTCCTTGTTTAAGAGTATCGCAGAAAAGGAAAATCAAACGGAGTCCAATTGACCTGAAACTTCACGGAACTTATTTTTGGCCCAGAAGAAGCCCACCGAGCTTTAGAGATGGACCAGAAGAGTCCCGGGCTGCCCACGAGGGTGGGGGCACGCCGCCTGCCTCATGGACAGCCCGGAGATCCCCTGACCGACTTCTTTCGCCTATATATGTCCATATACCCTAAAAACTTCGGGGAACAGAATAGATCGGGAGTTCCGCAGCCGCAAGCCTCCGTAGCCACCAAAAACCAATCTAGACCCATTCTGGCACCCTGCCGGAGGGGGGAATCCCTCTCCGGTGGCCATCTTCATCATCCCTGCGCTCTCCATGACGAGGAGGGAGTAGTCCACCATCGGGGCTGAGGGTTTGTACCAGTATCTATGTGTTTGATCTCTTTCTCTCTTTCATGTTCTTGAGGTGATATGGTATTGATGTATCACGAGCTTTGCTATTATAGTTGGATCTTATGATGTTTCTCCCCCTCTACTCTCTTGTAATGGATTGAGTTTTCCCTTTGAAGTTATATTATCGAATTGAGTCCTTAAGGATATGAGAACACTTGATGTATGTCTTGCATGTGCTTATGTGTGGTGACAATGGGATATCACGTGATCCACTTGATGTATGTTTTGGTGATCAACTTGCGAGTTCCATGAACTTATGCATAGGGGTTGGCACACGTTTTCGTCTTGACTCTCCGGTAGAAACTTTGGGGGCACTCTTTGAAGTTATTTGTGTTGGTTGAATAGATGAATCTGAGATTGTGTGATGCATATCGTATAATCATACCCACGGATACTTGAGGTGACATTGGAGTATCTACGTGACATTAGGGTTTTGGTTGATTTGTGTCTTAAGGTGTTATTCTAGTACGAACTCTATGATAGATCGAACGAAAAGAATAGCTTCATGTTATTTTACTACAGACTCTTGAATAGATTAATCAGAAATGATAACTTTGAGGTGGTTTCGTGCCCTACCATAATCTCTTCATTTGTTCTCTGCTATTAGTGACTTTGGAGTAACTCTTTGTTGCATGTTGAGGGATAGTTATATGATCCAATTATGTTATTATTGTTGAGAGAACTTGCACTAGTGAAAGTATGAACCCTAGGCCTTGTTTCCACGCATTGCAATACCATTTACGCTCACTTTTATTACTTGTTACCTTTCTGTTTTTATAATTTCATATTACAAAAACCTATATCTACCATCCATATTGCACTTGTATCACCATCTCTTCGTCGAACTAGTGCACCTATACAATTTACCATTGTATTGGGTGTGTTGGGGACATAAGAGACTCTTTGTTATTTGGTTGCAGGGTTTCTTGAGAGAGACCATCTTCATCCTATGCCTCCCACAGATTGATAAACATTAGGTCATCCACTTGAGGGAAATTTGCTACTGTCCTACAAACCTCTGCACTTGGAGGCCCAACAACGTCTACAAGGAGAAGGTTGTGTAGTAGACATCATACCTCACTTTTGGTGATAACTCAAAGGGTGAGGTGGTTGGCCTTGGTAAGGTGGACATCTCACATGATAGCTCCATACAAAATATTATGCTCATTGAATCTCTTGGCTACAATTTACTTTCTGTATCTAGACTTGCTGACTTTGGTTTCAGTATCCTATTTACTGAAGTAGATTGCCAAGTGTTTCATAGAGATAATCATAAAATGGTCTTTACCGGCATACATAGAGGTGATCTATATATTGTTGATTTCACTAAAAAAGGCTCAACCTAGAACTTGCTTATTTGCTAAATCCTCTAAAGGCTAGTTGTGGCATAGAATGTTAGGTCATGTGGGCATGCGAAATCTTGATAAGCTTATTAAAGGTGATCATATCCTTGGAGTAAAAGATGTTATATTTGACAAGGATAGACTTTGTAGTGCTTGTCAAGCAGGAAAACAAGTTGGAGGAAGCCACCCCGTGAAGAACATCATGACCACGAGAAGACCGCTCGAGCTACTTCACATGGATCTCTTTGGTCCCAATGCCTACAAAAGTCTCGGTGGAAACTCATTTGGTCTAGTTATAGTCGATGATTTTTCAAGATTTACATGGGTGTTCTTTCTTGATGATAAATCGTAGGTCCAAAAGATCTTCAAGAACTTTGCTAGGAAGGTCCAAAATCAATTTGAAGTGAAGATCAAGAAGGTTCACAACGACAATGGAACGGAGTTCAAGAACACAAATGTGGAAACCTTTCTTGACGAAGAAGGGATTTCACACGAGTTCTCGGCTACGTACACGCCTCAACAAAATGGAGTTGTTGAGAGGAAGAACTGAACTCTTATTGAGACGGCGAGAATGATGCTTGATGAGTACAAGACACCAAAACATTTTTGGGCAGAAGCGGTTGAGACGGCTTGTCATGCAACAAATCGCTTATATCTTCACAAGCTAATCGGCAAGACGGCATACGAGCTCCTCACCGGTAACAAACCCCAAGTTGGATACTTTCGGGTGTTTGGCTCAAAGTGTTACATTCTTGATAAGCATCATCATTCTAAATTTTCTCCTAAATCTCATGAGGGTTTCCTACTCGGTTATGGCTCAAACTCTCACACTTACCGTGTCTACAACAATTTCACCCGAAAGGTTGAAGAGACGGTAGATGTGAAGTTTGATGAATCTAACGGCTCACAAGTAGATCAAATTGCCAATTGATGTAGGTGACAAAGACCCTTCGGAAGCAATCCAAGACTTGTCTATTGGCAAAATTCCTCCAACGAAGGTGAAGGAAAGTACCTCGTTTGTCCAAGTGGAAGCTTCTACCTCTCGTCAAGGTGAACCAAGAATTGACATGGAAGCATCCACAAGTGGTACACGCTAAGATGAAGAAAACGAGGAGGTACACGAAGATGAACCTCATCAACATCCTTCTCCACCTAGAAAAGAGAACGACAACGTCAACAATGAAGAAGGCCAAGAAGAAGAACAAGATGATGAAGAAGATGTTCCACCCCGACCCAAGCAAAAGCTCTAATGAGTTCGAGCGATAGTCTCAAGAGACCATCCCATAGAGCAAATCTTCAATGATATTCAAACCAGGAGAATCACTCGCTCTAAAACTCATTTGGCTAACTTTTGTGAACATTATTCATTCATCTCTAGCATTGAACCTATGAAGGTCGAAGAAGCATTGGAAGATCCGGATTGGATAAATGCCATGCATGAAGAGCTACACAACTTTGAGAGAAACCAAGTGTGGACATTGGTCGAGAAGCCCGACAACAACCACAACATCATTGGTACCAAATGGGTGTTTCACAACAAGCAAGACGAAGATGGTCAAGTCGTCCGCAACAAAGCACGTCTCGTTGCCCAAGGCTACACTCAAGTCAAACGTATGGACTACGGTGAGACATATGCCCCCGTTGCTAGAATTGAGTCCATCCGCATCTTACTTGCCTATGCTAATCACCATGATATCACCTTGTACCAAATGGATATTAAAAGCGCTTTTCTAAATGGTGAAATTGAGGAGGAAATTTATGTTAAACAACTTCCCGGGTTTGTTAATCCTAAGAAACCCGATCATGTTTACAAACTTCATAAAGCTCTTTATGGTCTTAAACAAGCTCCTAGAGCGTGGTACAAATGCTTGACCAAGTTCCTTATTGAAAAATGCTTTGAGATTGGAAAGATTGATTCTACTCTTTTTATTAAAAGGGTTAATGGTGAATTATTTGTGTGCCAAATTTATGTTGATGATATCATATTTGGTTTGACTAACCCTCATTTTAGTGAAAAGTTTGGGAAGCTAATGTCGAAGAAGTTTGAGACGTCTATGATGAGTGAACTCAAGTTCTTTCTTGGTTTGCAAATCAAGCAAACTAAGGAAGGCGCCTTTGTTTCTCAAACAAAGTACACCAAGGACTTATTCAAGAAGTTCAACATGTAAGAAAGCAAAGGTACGAAAACCCCCATGCCTACTAGTGGACATCTTGACTTGACCAAGGATGGCAAATCGGTTGACCAAAAGTTTTACCAATCTATGATTGGTTCATTGTTATATCTATGTGCCTCATGTCCCGATATTATGCTAAGTGTGTGCATGTGTGCACGATATCAAGCGCCCCCCAAAGAATGTCATCTTAAGGCTGTGAAAAGGATAGTGAGATACCTAATCCATAAACCAAATTTTGGCATTTGGTATCCTAAGAGGTCTTCTTTTGATATTGTTAGCTACTCCGATTCAGACTATGCCGGAGACAAGGTTGATATAAAGTCCACTTTGGGTACTTGTCAACTTCTTGGTAGATCTCTTGTGTCTTGGTCCTCCAAGAAATAAAACTCGGTATCCTTATCCACCGCCGAAGAAGAATACATTGCCGCCGGTTCATGTTGTGCTCAATTACTTTGGATGACCCAAACTCTTAAAGATTATGGGATCAATGTGAAACATGTTCCATTGCTTTGTGACAATGAGAGTGCCGTTAAGATTGCTCACAATCCCGTGCAACATTCTCGAACTAAGCATATTGAAGTTCGTCATCATTTCATTCGAGATCACGTTGCTAAAGGTGATATTGATCTTAAGCATGTTCATACCGATAAGCAATTGGCGGATATATTCACCAAACCGTTTGATGAGAAAGTATTTTTCCATTTGAGAGGTGAATTGAACATCATTGATGCTTCAAACTTGGAGTAGGAACTTCATGTGGATACATGCAAGGCATGAACCTTTGTCTAATCCTTGATGTTTCTCTTATGATGATGATCATATTTCTTGGATATATTTGCACCCTTGCATGCTATCTAACCCTTGTAGGTACTTGGGTGAATCTAATTTTATGAGATTGCAACTCACTTACATCTTGAGCAACCTATACATCACCAAATCTCTACAACATGGTGGTTGAAGACAAGGAAGCATGAAACCTTTCAGCATATCCTTTTGACAAGTTCTATATCAAATTTCATTTGGTATTAAATTTCATGTTTGTCATGTTAGATACAGAAGTGCTCCTCCTTGCAAAACTAACCCATGCAGGTAGATGAACTCCAATTACAAGTGGTGCTCCCAATGAGCTACATCAACCTTGAGCATCCCACACAAGTTCAACTACATGATCAAGTACAACACCACCACCCAAGGTATGTAATTCCATCTTAGAGAAGCTTTATCCTAAGTCATGGGTCAAAGCAACTCAACAAGATGTGAATACATCAAAATGCTTAAAAATGGAAAACCCCATTTTGAGCTTAAACAATGAGTATGACCTATGATCAAGTGTTCTCACTTGACTCCTCAGTCAATATACTCTAACATAGGTGACTTTGTCGCTGCCCAATTCTAGATGAAGCTCTCTAGTGTTTCTGAGTTTTTGCATTTGACCCATGCATATTTGTTCCCCTTCCTTTAATAAAAAAAACTTCATCTAGATTTTCTTTGTTTTGTTCTGCATTCCTTGCATCCAATTCATTTCAAATCTTTGTGAGATCTTATTTGCCTAGTGAGCTGAGATGACTATTGCTCTTTCCCTGTGTTGAACTCGGTCACACCGGTTTATCACTTTTGGTCAAATCGAACCAATTCGGTGCTACCGAAGTAAACAACTCGGTGTTACCGATTTCAGTACTTAGAAGACAATTTGCCACTTGCACTTTTGTTTCAGCTCCACTCAATGATTCTTGTCCTCTACCAGCATCACATTCTATATGCTGCTTTGCTCTGTGACTCAAGGACCAAACCTATTTTGACTCACACTCCAGAAGATCCCTTCTTGGAAATTGATGTCAAAGGGTGAGAGAGAGCTCACATCAAAGCTTAATCATATCAAAAGGGGGAGAGAGAGGAATCACATCAAAGGCCCCAGATGCTTAGTGTTCAATAGGAGAGAATTCACATGTCTCTGAGAGGGGAAAGATATGTTAGTTTGTGTTATGATTATTGTGTTTGTGATTTGATTTGTTTTGCTCTGATTTTGTTTCCCTACTTTCTCCCATTATCCAATAGAAGATTCAGGGGGGGAAAGACTGCTAGGGGAGGAAGTCTTTGAATTCATTGCATACCTTTTACCTTTGGGAACATGTATATATCCAATAGAGTACCTAGTACTCACACTCTACATGTCATCCCAGTCTTGGTACTCTTGTGGCTCTTTGGTTTGCTCTGTCTAGCAGTTGTACCTGTGTTATCTAACCTTGTTTACTCAGGTTCATCTCTTCCTAAGCCATCTCAAGACCACAAGGTAAGTATATGCATCACACTCATGTGCATGAAGATTTCTTGCTAATGTACATATTGTTTGCAAGAAGGAATCATGAACATGAAGTTACACTTCACATATTCACATCATTTGCTCTCATGCATATAGCCAAGATACATGTAACACATTGCTTGCTCTGTCATGTTTATGCATTCACATGCTCTTACATTCCATATTGACATGGTTGCATACATGTAGGGGGAGCCTATGCATGTTACATGTACTTGCAAATCTTTACTTGTTATTCTCTATATCTTTATCTAAAGCTTTGATGTATGTTGTCATCAATTACCAAAAAGGGGGAGATTGAAAGCACAAGTGCTCCCTGGGTGGTTTTGGTAATTAATGTCAACATATCTCCTGTTGGACTAATGTTTTTATCAAGAATATTTCAGACAAGTTCAACAGATGGAGTGGCATGGACAAGAAGATGTTGAACCCCTTCAAAATGCAAGGACAGAAGATTGGCTCAAGCTCTAAAGCTCAAGACTCTACATTTTACTTTTGGTGATCCAAGATCACATTGAGTCCATAGGAAAAGCCAATATTATTAAAAGGGGATGAGGTGTTGCTTAATGGCTTGCTTGCTCAAAGTGCTTAGTAATATGCTCCAAAAGCCCTCAACCACCGAGTTCACTTGACATAGCCACTGCCAGAAACACTAATCAGTTCGGTCTCACCGAGATGGGTTTGCAAACTCTCTGTTGCCTATTGCAATAATTTCGGTCTCACCAAGATATGCAATCGGTCCCACCGAGTTTGCTTGACCAACTCTCTCTCTCTCTCTCTCTCTCTCTCTCTCTCTCTCTCTTATTACCAAAATCGGTCCCACCAAGTTTGTGAAATCAGTCAAACCGAGATGAGGTTTTACCCTGACCCTAGCACGTCGGTCCCACCGAGTTGATCATATCGGTCCCACCAAAATGCCTAATGGTCACATTATGAACTAAATCGGTCCGACCAAGTTTTATGATTCGGTCCCACTGAGTTTGGTGATTTGTGTGTAACGGTTGGATTTGTGTGGAGGCTATATATACCCCTCCACCCACTCTTAATTCATGGAGAGAGCCATCAGAACATGCCTACACTTCCAACATTCATTTTGCGAGAGAGAACCACCTACTCATGCGTTGATACCAAGATATTCCATTCCAACCATATGAATCTTGATCTCTAGCCTTCCCCAAGTTGCTTTCCACTCAAATCTTCTTTCCACCAAATCCAAATCAGTGAGAGAGAGTTGAGTGTTGGGTAGACTATCATTTGAAGCACAAGAGCAAGGAGTTCATCATCAACACATCGTCTATTAACTTTTGGAGAGAGGTGTCTCCTAGATTGGTTAGGTGTCACTTGGGAGCCTCTGACAAGATTCTGGAGTTGAACCAAGGAGTTTGTACGGGCAAGGAGATCACCTACTTCATGATGATCTACCCTAGTGAGGCAAGTCCTTTGTGGGTGATGGCCATGGTGGGATAGACAAGGTTGCTTCTTCGTGGACCCTTTGTGGGTGGAGCCCTCCGTGGACTCACGCAACTATTACCCTTCGTGGGTTGAAGTCTCCATCAACATGGATGTACGATAGCACCACCTATCGGAACCACGGAAAAAAGATTCGTGTCTCCAATTGCGTTTGCACACTCCAATCCCATCCCATTACATTCTTGCAACTTGCATGCTTTACTTTCCGCTGCTCATATACTCTTGTCATGCTTGCTTGAAATTTATTGTGAATGTTTAAACTTGTGCTAAATCTCTACCTTAACTTGAAGAAAATAAAAATTGCTACTTTTATTTGTTAAGAGTCTATTCACCCCCCCCCCTCTAGACACCTCTTCTCGATCCTTTCAATGGGCCTTCTACGGGTCGTATAATCGTTCTGTCAAACATGGATCGTACTATTCATGGGCCAATAACGGTTTGCAAAATGGGTCGTAAACGGCTAGAGTGGAAATCATCTGTTTTATGGCCCGACCATAACGGGCTGTTAATAGGCCATATTTGATGACGCTATGAAAACAGCCCAACGGGTTAACGGGCCACAAATGGGCCGACTGTAACCACGGGCTGAATTTGGCCCACAAGCGGAACCGACCAGTAACGGACCGTAAGTAACTGAATTCTGGAAATGAGCCCAAGAATAAATGGGCCCTTAGAAGGCCGGAAGTTAACATGAACTGGAAACGGCCGATGAAATAATGGGTCGTTGATGGGTATAAAGCAATACATTTTTCATTAGGGGCCAGTTTCATCTCGGGCCTTTAATGGGCCCAGAGTTACAAAGGGCCTCATATGGGCCAAAAGACGTCATGGGCCATACATGGACCGGAAGTTACAACGGGCTAGAATCATATTGGACGGCCCAGATGATGCTATTGGGCCTAATTCGGGTAGGTCGTAACGGGTCATGAGTTAGCGGGCTATAAATGGGCTATATGCGAACAAGCCATTAACAGGCTTTCCATGGGCTGGCCCGGTACCTTTGACCAAGTCAAATGGGTTGGCCTTTTCACCAGAGTGGGCCTCTGTTGGGCCATGCCATGTGTCGACGTATCATAGGCGCCTTCGGTCCAATGAGTGGATAACATCTGTCCCAACGGTGAGCCGACACGTGGTTCCTTTGGCCATTGAGAATTTTACATGTGGAAAATCCCCATTGGTCCGGGCTGTTAACGGGTTATCAGATCCAAACCGGAACCCGATAGCTTAACGATGACCCGTTACGGTGGATGCCAAGTGTCGCTTACCCTTGACGAAAGCACTTCTATGACGCATGATATATCTTCATGGAAGTGGACACTTCCATGATGATAATTTTGGTAATGTCATGGAACACTTCCACGACAGCACAGGTATGACCATCTAGATTCTGTCATAAAACCGTCATGGATGTACATGCATGACAGAAAACGTGACCTACTGTGACAAACACATATCATCATGTACGTGTATTTTTTTGTAGTGGTAGCCACGAAAAATCAATCTAGGCCCTCTCCGGCACCCTGCTGGAGGGGGCCATCATTACCATAGGCCATGGAGGAGGAAGCCAGAGGGGGCTATCATCACCATGGAGGCCAAGGACCAAAGGAAGAACCTCTCCCCATCAAGGGGGAGGCCGTGGAGGAGGAAGCATAAGGGGGAGACCCTCCCCCCCCCTCTTGCTCGGTGGCGTCAGAGTGACGCCTGGGGGAACCATCGCTGCGGTGATCGTCTTCATTAACATATAGTAAGGGGGTTGTTGCGTATGGGATAAAGGGGACTTGATACTTTAATGCTATGGTTGGGTTTTACCTTAATGATCTTTAGTAGTTGCGGATGCTTGCTAGAGTTCCAATCATAAGTGCATATGATCCAAGTAGAGAAAGTATGTTAGCTTATGCCTCTCCCTCATATAAAATTGCAATAATGATTACCGATCTTGTTAACAATTGCCTAGGATAAATCCGCACGCCGATCCATCATTATTCCACACTCGCTATTTATAATATATAGTAATATATTCTAACTTTATGTTAACATCACTTATTTTTATATTTTAGCTCTCTGATATCATGCAAAGCTATCCTCTTCATACCCAAAATGTAGTTTTATTTCTCGTTTCTAGATGAAAGCAAACGCTCAGTGTATGTAGAGTTGTATCGGTGGTAGATAGGACTTGAGAGAATATTGATCTTACCTTTAGCTCCTTGTGGGTTTGACGCCCCATACTTATCACTTCCATCTTTGGAAATTGCAATGATGATTCCTTGAACTTGGGGATTATCAAACTGCAACAGCATAGCGACAATGTTTGGGTGACATCAAATTGATACTAACAGGTGTGTACAGGCACAAATTTAGTAACATAGAACTAATAGCACGAAGGTCGTCCACTATGTATGCCAAAACCGGTGTCAAGACAACTCTTGCTACATTTTGCACCGGTGCCCTGCACTAGCGAGCCGATGCAGAGGAAAAAATCAGGGAACTGGACTCTGGAGCACCTAGTTGCACCGATGCCGAGTTCCTTCGTGCCATAAAGTTTTTAGTATTTTACTACTTGGTTGCTCGGATGTGTGGACCAAAGTTGGTTGCACAAACTGCTGAAGCGGTGCCAAATAATTTTTAATGGCACCGCTGATGAGATCGCAACATTTTTTAGATACTAGGTAGAAACTATGACACTGTCTTAATCACATCCAAAATAACATAGCACAATGACAGTGTTTGGATCACATCTAACAAATGATTTGTAACAACGATAGTGGGGCTAACCTTCTCTGCACATGCCAGAAACTTCCTCCCACTGTCCACAGATTCAAATGCAACTAACTTCATGCATGGAGATTAATGGTGACAATGAGCAGGAAGATCCTCTATAACTTCCCAAATTTTCATTTTGGAATGTTATACACTAGATCATCATGCATATCATATTTTCTTGCATTTGGTTGATCCTAGAAATTTCACGCAACTCAAGGACCCTCGGAGAGAGTTGGAGATTTCGTCATTTTCATATTTGAGTTCTTCTCAAATTTTGAAGAAAGGATCATTGGATTTGTCGGAGTTTCATTTGCCTTTTATTTGGATAGGGAAAAATGTGCGTTTTGAAAATTTGCATTTTAGGTCCGGAGAAAAGTTCATTTTGTTCGACTCATTTTTAGGAGTCGGGGAAAATTTACTTTAGAAGTTTTGGAGTGCGTTTAGTTCTCTTTTCTGTTTTTTTTCTGCGCGTGAAACCATTTAAAAAAAATCTTCGCAGCGCCTTGGGCCAAGGCCCAGCCAGCGGGCCGGCCGGCCAGGCCAGCGCCGCGCCGCGCGCCAGGCGCCAAGGCAGGAGGCCGCCGCCGCCCCTTTTGGAGTCCTAGTAGGACTTTAGTCCTACTCCGTTTCCAATTTCTTTTTCCTTCTCTTTTTCTTGCCCCCTACCCCAAGTTACCTCTCCCCCTCACCTATATAAATACCCAAGCACCCCCCTCTAAATCCCACACCAAACCCCAAGCTCTCCACCGCGCCCTCACCCCACGCGCCACCCTAGCGCCGCCGCCCGCGCCCTGCGTCACGCGCCGCCGCCGCCTTGCCCTAGCACCGCCGCCGCCCTTAGCCGCCGCCGCCCTTGCTCGCCGCCACCGGAGCCCCTCGCCGGAGACCTCGCCGAGGTACCGCGCCGCGTCTCTCTTTCTTTTTCCTCGGATTCGGTTTTATTCTAAATCTTTCCGATTCTTTTCTTCTCTAAACCGTTCCGGTTTTCTAGATCGGTTTTTCGTTCGGTTTTCTTTTCCGAAACCCTAGATCGGATTCGTTTTCTTTTCCGGTTTAGTTGTTCAGAGACCGTTCGCCCGACCGTTCGTCCTAACGAACGTGATCACCGGATTCTTCTAGGTTAACGAACGTCCGTTCATTTAACCATTCTTCTGTTTCTTTTCGTCGGATTTTTTCCGCGATCGCGATCTCAGATCCGATCTTCTTTCTAGTCTATCTTCTTGCTCGTTTATCGGAATCAGGTGATTCAAGCGCCTGGAGTTTCGTTTGGAAACCGCCATTCCGACTAATCAACTTAAACAAGTTTTTGCTATGGTAAAATATGACCTAGTTTCAACTTGCTAGAACCGAGTTGTTTTTTTCCGCCGTTTGTTTTAGGTTTCTTTGTTCGGTTCTTTCTCTCTTTGCAACCAGAGTTCTTAAGTTGAACTTTCTGGTTAGATCTCTTGTTCGAGTTTTACCTGTGCATTAGATGAGTACTTATTGTATGCTTGTTGTTTGTCTGCGATAGATTACCCGGATTGCGCCGCTTGTTACTTCGAATCCCTAGGACTCGCGGATCATCAGCAAGGCAAGTAACACTTTGATCATACCTTTTCTACAACCCAGTTTTATTGCATTAGATCCATCCGCACACATTGCATGATTAGGATCTAATTAAATTGTGGGATGGGAAGTAGATGAGGTAGTACCTATTACCTGTTTATTATGAAACCTTTGGGAGTTACTTCCACGTTTGCTTATTATGCCATGCTATGCTACTAGACGTGGATTGGGTGAGTGATATCCATGACAGATGTGAGATTGATAATTTTAATGGTTTATCTAAGGTGGCAACTTAAACACACATCTGGGTGGATTGAGGCACCTGATGTCTATCAGGACTTGCCTATTTTATTTTGGACCACCACCCGGGCTCAAAGGGATCATAAGATCTTTCATGCTAAATACTTACGTGTGCAGCCATAAGCCAATATGGGCTCTGGCATAGTTGACTAAGTCGTGCGAACTCTTATAGGGGTAGACTAGCAGATGTAGGGGATGTAGGTGGTACGGTCTACTCCATCGTAAGGTGCTAGCACTTTTGAAAGACTATGTCTCGGTCATCCGTTTCTCAAACACCATGTAGTGCGAGAAATCCAACGGAGGCGATCGAGTCTTGTGGGGAAAAGTGCGCAAACCTCTGTAGAGTGTAACAAACTAATCATGATTAGCCATGTCCCCGGTTATGGACAATCTTGAGTATCTAGTACTTGAATATCATGTGAATCTCATCATGTTACTTCTAATTAATATTGTTGGGTTATTGATGACTACTTTTAATTGGGATTGAGAATGCTGTCAACCATTCTCAATGTTTAACAACCACCATGATAGTTAAATAAATTTATTCCTTTGCAGTAGGGAAAAATTGGCTTTACGCAAAACAGTAACCATAGAGCTTTCCACCAGCCAAATATGCATATAGTATAGCTGTTTCATTCCATTACTCTATATGTGTTACTTTGCCAGCATATTCCATGTGCTGACCCGTTTCGGGCTGCAACGTTAATGTTGCAGACTTTTCAGACGACGATTAAGGTGCTTTTAGGTCATGGTTCTATACTCAGTGATGCCGTTGGAGTTGATGGACCCATTTACCTTCCAAGTCTTCCGCTGTTATCGATCTTAGATGGCCTTAAGCCATATTTATGTAATAAGCTCTCTTCGGAGACATCGATGTAATAAGTGTGTGATTGCCACTCTGCTATAAATCCTTCGATGTACTGTGTGGTGTCAGCATTACTGATCTAGGGATGACACCGGAGCACAGTAGACTTGATCCATTCGGGTCTGGTCGCTACAGAGATGGTATCAGAGCACACGCTGACTGTAGGACACGACCACTAAGTTAAAGCCATAGATCACTATTCTCTCCTCATTTTCTAACTCCTCATCTTTTCTACTCTTTAGGATGAAGGACGCGAAGATTAAGTACGCTCAACCGGATGAAGGCACACCTTTTGGATTTCACTTGAAGGAAGTCACCAAGTACCTAAATATTGGATTACCAAGTTTCACAGGAACCTTCAATGCCACTCTGCCTGAAGAGGAGCGCTGGAAGATTCAAGCTCACGTTCCGGGAAGGACATTCGCACCAATCACGAAGCCCATAGATAGTGTTTTCAATGCACCAACTTGGAGCCTAGGAAGGAGCATGGCAGCCCATATCACCATAGGACGCATTGGAGAAGTTTATCAAGAAGACCTCAAGGACACTATCTACCAGATTTGCGGACGCCGAGATGAACAATGGGAGTTAATCATCACCAAGAAGGATAGATCCATTGCAGCATTCATCCAGGAGTTAAACAAGCACATTCGACGCCACGAGAACCAGATGTGCAATGATATGATAGAGTTGAAGAATGTGAAGGCTAGGATCATCGAGCTAGAAGGAGAACTAAAGGCTACACGCAAGGACTACATGGACGAGATAGTAGCTCTAGCAAGACACAACGTCGATCTTAAGTAGGAGATTGAAGAAATCAAGAGGAAGTTAGCATCCAGGAAGGAAGACATGTACGTCGCATGTCCAGACAAATACATCATCATCGACGACACCGATTCGGATCCAAGTGAACCCGACTTTGACGACGAAGCTGGAGCGGACATCATGGAGTCTTCCACCGGTTCAAATTTATAGATGACCACCAAATATTAGTAGTATTTCCCCCATGTAAACACTATAGTTCGAGCACTTTTGCGATAGCTAGATCGATTGTAAGCCCTTGTTTGACTGAATGAAGTGATTTTGTGTGAAATTGCTCATGTGCATTGGGGTAGTGTTTTCCCTTTAGACCTCATTCTATTCTTATCTCTCTTCTTTTCTAAACCCTCAGATGCCTCCGAGACATGACAATGGATTTCCACCGGAGCTCACTCAGTTGATCCAGCAGCAGAATCAGTTGATGCAGATGTTAGTTCAGAACCAGCAGAACAACAACAACAACGACCCACCACCACCACCACCTGTTGACCACTTAGCCCGTTTCCTTAGGCTGAATCTGTAATGCCCTTGATGCGGCTATATCTCCCATGTGTCGAGGCACGACTTAGAGGCATAACCGCATTGAAAGCAATGTCGCAAGTTAGGAAATCATCACACATCCCATGTACATAAATAATATAAAGGGGAGGTACATAGTTGGCTTACACTCGCCACGTCACATCAAAGTACATAAATAACATACATCATCCAAACACTCATGGCCCGACTACGGCGCCAAAATAAAAGACAACCCAACAAGCGACATAGGTCCCGATCACCCCGACTGGGCTCCACTACTGATCATCAGGAAAGACACATAGTAATGCTGAGAGTCCTTGTCGTACTCCCACTTGAGCTCAAGCGCGCCATCTAGAGCGGTATCATCTGTCCCTGCATCTGGTGTAATAGTAATCTGTGAGCCACAGGGACTCTGCAATCTCGCACCCTCGCGACCAAGACTATTTAAGCTTAATAGGTAGGAAAGGGGGTAATGTAAGTGGAGCTGCAGCAAGCGACTAGCATATATGGTGGCTAACTTATTCGCAAAAGAGAGCGAGAAGATGAGGCAAAGCACGAGCGAGAAACTAGGGAGCAACCTGCGCAAACATAACTCCAACACCGTGTCCACTTGCCGGACTCCGCCGAGAAGAGGCCATCACGGCAACACACTCAGTTGATTCATTTTAGTTAATTAAGGTTCAAGTTATCTACAACCGGACATTAACAAATTCCCATCTGCCCATAACCGCGGGCACGGCTTTCGAAAGATCAATCCCTGCAGGGGGGTCCCAACTTAGCCCATAACAAGCTCTCATGGTCAACGAAGGAATAGACCTCCACCCAAGACACACCGATCAGACTCGGTATCTCGGTACAACAAGATGATTCGACAGGTTAAAACAAGACCAGCAACACCGCCCGAATGTGCCGACAAATCCCGATAGGAGCTGCACATATCTCTTTCTCAGGGCACACTTAGATGAGCGCTCCATACAACTAAAACCAAACCTCGAGTTTCCCTGAGGGGGCGCTGCACAGGACTCTAGTTCGGACCAACACTCAGAGGAGCACTGGCCCGTGGGGGGCTAAAATAAAGATGACCCCCGGGCTCCGGAAACCCAAGGGAAAGGGGGGGGGGTAGGTGGCAAATGGTAAAACCAATGTTGGGCATTGATGTAAAAGCTTTAGTCAAGGCGAACTATCAAGGGGTTCCCATTATAGCCCAACCGCGTAAGGGACGCAACAATCCGGGAACATAACACCGATATGACGGAAACTAGGGCGGCAAGAGTGGAACAAAACACTAGGCGAGAGGCCGAGCCTTCCACCCTTTACCAAGTATATAGATGCATTAAGATAACATGGCAATATAATGATATCCCAACAAGTAAATAAATGTTCCAACAAGGAACGGCTCCAATCTTCACCTGCAACTAGCAACGCTATAAGAAGGGCTGAGCAAAGCGGTAACATAGCCAATCAACGGTTTGCTAGGACAATGGTGGGTTAGAGGCTCAACATGGCAATTGAAAGGCTGACAAGCAAGTGGTAGGCATCGTAGCATTGGCATAGCAAAAGAGCGAGCAAACTAGCATAGCAAAGATAGTAGTGATTTCGAGGGTATGATCATCTTGCTTGCACAGTTGTCAGAGTTGACTGGATCCTCAAAAGCAAACTCAACGGGCTCCTCGTTAGAGAACTCGTCTCCCGGCTCTAACCAACAACACAAACAAGCAACAAGGATACAATCAACCACGTGCAAACTCAAGCAATAAGATGCAATGATGGTATGCTATGCGGGATGCGATGCGGGATGCAAAATGCAAGACGTGGCAGGAAATGCATGAACCTGGCCTCAACTTGGAAAACCAAGTGTGCCACTAGATAGAGGGGATGAAATCACCTAAAAATGATATAAAGATCATTGGAATCGGAGCTACGGTTTGGAAATGGCAAGCGTTTTACGAAATAAACCGGTCTGCGATATACAACAAGTAGGCTCCTAAATGCAACGAAATGAACATGCTACCGCCACCAAACATGACAACAAAAGACATGGCAGGGATGTACACAAGATGTTTATCAAAACACTAGCACTGAGCCACGGCCAAATTCATCCATTATGAGGTTCAAACAAGCATGGCAAAAACGCAAATGCAAAACAGATTTCAGACTTAGTGAAATTAACACTAGTCTGAAATTTCAGACCACAATGCTCTCTTCGGAGCAGCAAAACAACATGATACTCAACCTGAACATGACAAGTAAGAACATGGCATGGAGCTACTCAACAAGATTAACAAAACACCCAAAGTGACCTGGGGCCAAAAGGGTTCACAAAATACTCTAACGAGCACATGAACATAGCTCACGCACAATCAGTTTTCAGACTTAGTGAAAACTGAGACATGCTGAAATTTAACTCACGAAGGCATGTAAACGAGCTCGATGCACTCACCATGGTGCAAGTCATAGCAAGGCAAGCATATATCCATAAAGAAGGCACAAAATTCTAGCTAGACATGGCAAGAACAATGGCATGGCATGCACGGGTCACTAACAATAGCATCGGCAAAATCGCAAACAAGTTGACGATCTGCCCAGATTTACCACGAAGCAAAAGTAGACCTCGATTGACTCAAGCTAGAGCACTCCACATATGAAAACAAAGACATGGATGGATAGAGCATAACATGAATATCAAAACTCCCTTACTGATAATGCTCAAAAGAGGCACGGATCACTAGGAAACAAACTGAACATATGGCATCATGAACTAAAATATCCCAGACTTAGTGAAAATCACTAAGTCCCTGAAAACAGAATTCTCAGGTGCCTCTCTTTGCAAGCTTGCACAAGTTACCACACACATCCTAAAAATGCATGGTTGGCACCTCTGGAAAGAAGACAAAATTCTTAACAATTCATCCCAAAGACTCACAGGCATATCATGCACACAATAATCATGGCAAAAATGACAAAAGTCTATGATGAACTAACGGATCTGCAATTTAACTCATGAAGCCTCCTTCTAACAGCATTTTGGGCATCAAGATGACCTCAAATGAAAATGATGCAATGGTATGAAATGATGCACATGTCGAGACGAACATTTTGATATATCATATGTCCAAAACGGAGCTACGGATGCGGAGATATGATCAGTCAAAGATGGCATGAAAAATTAGGGGGAGAGGGAAGAAAGTCAACCCTCAGTTGGATCTCAGATCTAGGGTTTGCCCGGGGCACTGTAGCTGCGCGGAGAAGCTCACCGGAATGGCGACCGCGGTGGCCGGATCTCGCCGGAGAACGTGGGGGGGGCGGAGTGGACGCGGGGGTGGCCGGGGAGGTCGGATCCGACCGGATCCGGGGCCGGACCGGTGCGCCGGCGAGGCAGGGAGCCTCGGGACGCGCGACCGCGGCGAGGTCGGTGCGGAGGCGGTGGTCGGTTCCGGCCGGCGAGGATCTTGGCGGCGGAGGGCGGCAAAGCGCGGCGCCGGCGCGGGAGAAGACGCGGCGCGGGCGCGGGCGGTGGTCAGCGGCAGCCTGGGCCGGGGAGGGCCTCCCGCGGGCTCGGGCGGGCCTCGGGCGGCGGCGGCAAAGTGGGGCTCGCCCGGGCCACGTGGCAGCGGTTGGTTGGTGGCGGCAAGATCCAGACGTTGTCCGGCTCCGTCCGGACACGTCCGGCGGCGGCGGAGAGGGATTTTAGGGTTTCGGGGAGAGGGGAGATCCGAAAACGGAGGAGGTGTATATATAGGCATAGGGGGAGCTAGGAGAGTCCAAATGAGGTGCGATTTTCGGCCACGCAATCGTGATCGAACGCTCTAGGACATGGAGCAGAGTTTGGTGGGTTTTGGGCCAAATTGGAGGGGTGTTGGGCTGCAACACACACGAGGCCTTTTCGGTCCCTCGGTTAACCGTTGGAGTATCAAACGAAGTCCAAATGGTGTGAAACTTGACAGGCGGTCTACCAGTAGTAAACCAAGGCCGCATGGCAAGTCTCGGTCCAATCCGGAAATGTTTAATCCCCACACACGAAAGAAAGCTAGAAATGGCCACCGGAGGAGAACGAAGCGCCGGAATGCAAAACGGACAACGGGGAAAATCCTCGAATGCATGAGATGAACATGTATGCAAATGCAATGCACGTGATGACATGATATGAGATGCATGAAAACAAAAACAACACACGGAGACAAAGACCCGAACCCGAGAAATAAATATAACTTAATGCCGGAAACGGCAAGAGTTGGAGTACAAATTGGGAAAGTTATATCTGGGGCGTTACAGAATCCGCTGGTGTTTTCTAGTAGCATCGAGCTGATAGTAGCAGACGATTGGCTCCGCAAGATAGGAAGGGAGTTGACCACTGCAGGATGCACGGATGGTGAGAAAGTGAAGTTTGTCGCACATTAGTTAGAAGGACCCGCGGCAGCATGGTGGGAGAATTTCACAGCCACCTTCCCAGTTGACACAGTCATATGGGATCAGTTCCAGCAAGCTTTCCGCACTGCACACGTTTCAGCAGGAGCTATGGCCATGAAGAAGCATGAGTTTCGCAACTTATGCCAAGGAGGAAGGACAGTTGGCCAGTATGTTGACGACTTCAGCAAGTTAGCATGTTATGCCCCAGATGACGTTGCTACGGATGCAACTAAGCAGGAGAAGTTTCTGGAAGGATTAAATGATGAGTTAAGCATGCAGCTGATGGTAGCAAGTTTCAGAAACTACCAGGAGTTTGTAGATCGTGCCATCATGATTGAAGGAAAGCAACAGCAGATTGAGAACCGCAAGAGGAAGTATGGACAGGGGAAGTATAACTCTGGAGCCTAGCAGAAGCCCCGTTTTACCCCTAAATCGGGATTTCAGTTTCAGCATACCCATGGAGGAAGTAGTTCGCACAACCACAATGGCCACAAGAATGGTAATGGGAATGGAGGAAGCAACGGCCAGAATCGGACCACCCCATCAACCCCAGCCAAGAGAGATCTGAGTCAAGTCACCTGCTTCAAGTGTTCCAAGACCGGACATTATGCCAATGAATGTCCTGAAGGCCAGAATGGAAATGGCAATGGAAGCTCAGGGAAGAAGCCGAACCCTTTCAATAGGGGACAGGTGAACCACGTTCATGTGGAGGAGGTTGAAGATCAGCCGGATGCAGTGATCGGTAAGTTTTTGGTTAAGTCATTTACCGCACTCGTTCTTTTCGATACTGGTGCATCGCATTCATACATATCAAGGGGATTTGTGGATAAATATAACTTGCCAACCCAAGCCCTTAGGTCACCCATGTTAGTAAGCTCACCAGGAGCGGAGTTTATGGCTAGACGATGGTGTGATCGGTTACCATTAAGGATTGGTAACTATGTTTTTCCCTCAGACCTAATAGTATTGGAATCTCAAGGATTGGATGTAATCCTCGGTATGGATTGGTTGTCGATGTATGGAGGAAACATCGATTGTGCTAGTAAGTCAATTTTGCTTACCACACCAGAAGGAAGACGGATCAAGTATGTATCACGACATGGATCAAATAAGAATCAAGTGAATTCTTTATCAGGAGTGGTGTAGGAAGAAGTACCAGTGGTAAAGGATTTTCCTGATGTATTTCCAGAAGAGTTGCCAGGCATGCCACCGGATAGAGACATTGAGTTTTTGATTGAGTTATTGCCAGGCACTGGACCAATATCAAAGAGACCATACCGGATGCCAGCAGAGGATTTGGTGGAAATTAAGAATCAGATTAAGGAGTTGTTGGAGAAAGGTTACATTCGCCCAAGTTCTTCGCCTTGGGGATCACCCGTACTTCTAGTGGAGAAGAAGGATGGATCATTAAGGATGGTTGTTGATTACCGTGGATTGAATGAGGTAACCATCAAGAACAAGTACCCACTGCCAATGATTAATGATCTGTTTGATCATTTGCAAGGAGCTAAAGTGTTTTCTAAGATCGATTTGCGATCAGGGTACCACCAGTTGAAGATTCGAGAGCAGGACATACCTAAGACAGCATTCACCACAAGATATGGGCTGTATGAGTATACAGTTATGTCATTTGGATTGACTAACGCACCTGCCTATTTTATGAACCTGATGAACAAAGTGTTTATGGAGTTTTTGGATAAGTTCGTCGTAGTGTTCATTGATGATATCCTGGTTTATTCGAAGAATGAAGAAGAGCATAAGGAACATTTGCGTTTGGTTTTGGAGAAACTAAGGGAACATCAGTTATATGCCAAATTTAGCAAATGTGAGTTTTGGTTGAAGGAAGTAGGATTCCTCGGACACGTTATATCCGGAGAAGGGATAGCAGTTGACCCCGCAAAGGTTGAGACTGTAACCGAATGGGAAGCACCAACGACAGTTGGAGAGATCCGGAGTTTTCTTGGACTCGCAGGATACTACCGGAGATTTATTGAGAATTTTTCAAAGATTGCAAAGCCTATGACGGAGTTGTTGAAGAAGGATACCAAGTTCAATTTGACTGAGGAGTGTGAGGCTAGTTTCCAGGAGTTGAAGAAACGATTGGTTACCTCACCAGTGTTGATTTTGCCAGATCAGACCAAGGATTATAAGGTGTATTGCGACGCTTCACGTCGAGGACTTGGAGCTGTGCTTATGCAGGAAGGGAGAGTTGTTTCGTATGCTTCACTACAACTGAAACCTCATGAGTTGAATTACGCCACACATGATTTGGAGTTAGCAGCCGTAGTGCATGCATTGAAGACATGGAGACATTTCCTCATTAGAAATCACTGTGAGGTGTACACGGATCACAAGATTTTGAAGTACATTTTCACGCAGAAGGAGTTGAATCTCAGACAAAGGAGATGGTTGGAGCTCATCAAGGATTATGATATGAGATTGCATTATCATCCCGGTAAAGCTAATGTAGTAGCTGACGCATTGAGCCGTAAGAGCCACGTCAATACGTTAATGACGGGAGAAATACCCAAGGAGTTAGCAGAAAACATTCGTGAACTAAGTCTAGAGATAGTTCCGAAAGGCTATGTAGCAGCATTGGAGATTCAGTCAACATTGATGGATAAAATTAGAGAGGCTCAGAAATTTGACAAGGAAATTGCTTCTATAAAGGAGAAACTAAGCAAAGGAAAAGCAAAGGGATTTCGTGAGGATGAGCACGATACCCTATGGTTTGAGGACCGTGTATATGTGCCAAATGACCCGGAGATCAGGAAGTTGATTCTACAAGAGGCACATGATTCACCCTATTCGATTCACCCAGGAAATACCAAGATGTATCTGGATTTGAAGGAGACATTCTGGTGGACCGGAATGAAGAAGGATATTGCAGCCTATGTAGCAGTTTGTGACGTATGTCATAGAGTGAAGGCAGGGCATCAGAAGCCAGCCGGATTGTTGCAACCATTGCCGATACCCGAATGGAAGTGGGATAAGATAGGCATGGATTTTATCACAAGACTACCTAGGACGAAAGCAGGATATGACTCGATATGGGTAGTAGTTGATCGTTTGACGAAGGTAGCACATTTCATTCCAGTTAAGACCACTTACACTAGTGCTAAGTTGGCAAAGATATACATGACTAGGATCATTTTTTTGCATGGAGTTCCAAGGAGTATTGTACCGGACAGAGGAACCCAATTTACCTCAAAGTTTTGGAATCAGTTGCATGAAACTTTAGGAACCAGGCTAGAGTTCAGCACCGCTTTTCATCCGCAGACAGATGGACAGACCGAGAGAGTCAATCAGATTTTGGAGGATATGCTGAGAGCTTGTGCACTAGATTATGGATCTAGTTGGGACAATAATTTGCCGTATGCGGAGTTTTCGTATAACAACAGTTACCAAACCAGTTTGAAGATGGCACCTTTTGAAGCTTTATACGGAAGGAGGTGCAGGACACCGTTGTCATGGGACGAAGTTGGAGACCATCAGTTCTTTGGACCAGATTTGATTAAGGAGTCTGAACGGAAAGTTAAGTTGATTCGCGATAGGCTCAAGGTAGCCTAGTCCAGGCAGAAGAGCTACGCAGATGCTAAACGCAAGGAGACAGTTTACGAAACCGGAGACAGAGTGTATCTTCGAGTATCCCCACTTCGAGGAGTTAAGCGCTTTGGAGTTAAGGGAAAGTTAGCACCGCGTTTCGTTGGACCATATAAGATCTTGCAACGTATGGGAGAAGTCGCGTATAAGTTGGAATTACCAGAGGGACTGTCAGGAGTTCATGACGTATTCCATGTTTCTCAGCTGAAGAAATGTCACGCCGAGATGGCGGAGGTACCGTTAAGAGATACAGTGCCGCTTGAAGCAATTCAGTTGAAGGACGACTTAACGTATGAGGAGAAACCAGTAAAGATTCTCGATTATGCCAGTAGAGTTACCCGCAGCAAGGTTATCAAGTTTTGCAAAGGTCAGTGGAACCACCACTCAGAGGATGAAGCCACCTGGGAGAGAGAAGAAGATTTGCTCAAGGACCACCCTCACCTATTTTCTAGCCAACCCGAATCTCGAGGGCGAGATTCATCTTAAGGGGGGTAGGTTTGTAACATCCCAAATTTTCAATTTGGAATGTTATAGACTAGATCATCATGCATATCATATTTTCTTGCATTTGGTTGATCCTAGAAATTTCACGCAACTCAAGGACCCTCGGAGAGAGTTGGAGATTTCGTCATTTTCATATTTGAGTTCTTCTCAAATTTTGAAGAAAGGATCATTGGATTTGTCGGAGTTTCATTTGCCTTTTATTTGGATAGGGAAAAATGCGCGTTTTCAAAATTTGCATTTTAGGTCTGGAGAAAAGTTCATTTTGTTCGACTCATTTTTAGGAGTCGGGGAAAATTTACTTTAGAAGTTTTGGAGTTCGTTTAGTTCTCTTTTCTGTTTTTTTTCTACGCGCGAAACCATTTAAAAAAAATCTTCGCAGCGCCTTGGGCCAAGGCCCAGCCAGCGGGCCGGCCGGCCAGGCCAGCGCCACGCCGCGCGCCAGGCGCCAAGGCAGGAGGCCGCCGCCGCCCCTTTTGGAGTCCTAGAAATTTCTTTTTCCTTCTCTTTTTCTTGCCCCCTACCCCAAGTTACCTCTCTCCCTCACCTATATAAATCACCAAGCACCCCCCCCCCCTCTAAATCCCACACCAAACCCCAAGCTCTCCACCGCGCCCTCACCCCGCGCGCCACCCTAGCGCCGCCGCCCGCGCCCTGCGTCACGCGTCGCCGCCGCCTTGCCCTAGCACCGCCGCCGCCCTTAGCCGCCGCCGCCGCCCTTGCTCGCCGCCGCTGGAGCCCCTCGCCGGAGACCTCGCCGAGGTACCGCGCCGCGTCTCTCTTTCTTTTTCCTCGGATTCGGTTTTCTTCTAAATCTTTCCGATTCTTTTCTTCTCTAAACCGTTCCGGTTTTCTAGATCGGTTTTTCGTTCGGTTTTCTTTTCCAAAACCCTAGATCGGATTCGTTTTCTTTTCCGGTTTAGTTGTTCAGAGACCGTTCGCCGAACCATTCGTCCTAACGAACGTGATCACCGGATTCTTCTAGGTTAACGAACGTCCGTTCGTTTAACCGTTCTTCTGTTTCTTTTCGTCGGATTTATTCCGCGATCGCGATCTCAGATCCGATCTTCTTTCTAGTCTATCTTCTAGCTCGTTTATCGGAATCAGGTGATTCAAGCGCCTGGAGTTTCGTTTCGAAACCGCCATTCCGACTAATCAACTTAAACAAGTTTTTGCTATGGTAAAATTTGACCTAGTTTCAACTTGCTAGAACCGAGTTGTTTCTTTCCGCCGTTTGTTTTCGGTTTCTTTGTTCGGTTCTTTCTCTCTTTGCAACCGGAGTTCTTAAGTTGAACTTTCTGGTTAGATCTCTTGTTCGAGTTTTACCTGTGCATTAGATGAGTACTTATTGTATGCTTGTTGTTTGTCTGCGATAGATTACCCGGATTGCGCCGCTTGTTACTTCGAATCCCTAGGACTCGCGGATCATCAGCAAGGCAAGTAACACTTTGATCATACATTTCCTACAACCAGTTTTATTGCATTAGATCCATCCTCACACATTGCATGATTAGGATCTAATTAAATTGTGGGATGGGAAGTAGATGAGGTAGTACATATTACCTGTTTATTATGAAACCTTTGGGAGTTACTTCTACATTTGCTTATTATGCCATGCTATGCTAGTAGACGTGGATTGGGTGAGTGATATCCATGACAGATGTGAGATTGATAATTTTAATGGTTTATCTAAGGTGGCAACTTAAACACACATCTGGGTGGACTGAGGCACCTGATGTCTATCAGGACTTGCCTGTTTTATTTTGGACCGCCACCCAGGCTCAAAGGGATCATAAGATCTTTCATGCTAAATACTTACGTGTGCAGCCACAAGCCAATATGGGCTCTGGCATAGTTGACTAAGTCGTGTGAACTCTTATAGGGGTAGACTAGCAGATGTAGGGGATGTAGGTGGTACGGTCTACTCCATCGTAAGGTGCTAGCGCTTCTGAAAGACTATGTCTCGGTCATTCATTTCTCAAACACCATGTAGTGCGAGAAATCCAACGGAGGCGATCGAGTCTTGTGGGGAAAAGTGCGCAAACCTCTACAGAGTGTAACAAACTAATCATGATTAGCCGTGTCCCCGGTTGTGGACAATCTTGAGTATCTAGTACTTGAATATCATGTGAATCTCATCATGTTACTTCTAATTAATATTGTTGGGTTATTGATGACTACTTTTAATTGGGATTGGGAATGCTATCAACCATTCTCAATGTTTAACAACCACCATGATAGTTAAATAAATTTATTCCTTTGCAGTACGGAAAAATTGGCTTTACGCAAAACAGTAACCATAGAGCTTTCCACCAGCCAAATATGCATATAGTATAGCTGTTTCATTCCATTACTGTCTATGTGTTACTTTGCCAGCATATTCCATGTGCTGGCCCGTTTCGGGCTACAACGTTAATGTTGCAGACTTTTCAGACGACGATTAAGGTGCTTTTAGGTCGTGGTTCTATACTCAGTGATGCCATTGGAGTTGATGGACCCATTTACCTTCCAAGTCTTCCGCTATTATCGATCTTAGATGGCCTTAAGCCATATTTATGTAATAAGCTCTCTTCGGAGACATCGATGTAATAAGTGTGTGATTGCCACTCTGCTATAAATCCTTCTATGTACTGTGTGGTGTCAGCATTACTGATCCAGGGATGACACCGGAGCACAGTAGACTTGATCCATTCGGGTCTGGTCGCTACATCCTCAGCCAGCCCGCTCCATTCATTGCAACTGATGGTCCTAGGGAGCTAAAAGAGGAAGAAATAACTCAAAACGACCGCCGGGTTAAAATCCTTAATTCCAAATCATAACCCGAGAGAGAGAAGAGAGGCATACCCGGGTGGTGAAAGAGTCAGAGGAGGAGGAGGAGGAACCGCTGGGGAGGTCATTAAAGAAGACCATGGCGACCGCGGCGATCGGTTGCGAGACGGCGAGAGCGAGGAAGCGGCTATATCTTGGGAAGGAAGGAGGTAATAGGGGAAATGTGACTTATGGTCGGGGAGAAAAGTGGGTGGGGAGGGGGGGTAGACATTTCGGTGGTAGGCCAAAAATTTTGAAAGGTGGAGGGAAACTTTGCTCGTCGCGCCGCCGGACACCGTTCACTTTGAACGTATGTGTGCATCACAAATGATTCTTTTGCTTTATGCTCATGTGATGAGTTTGATCATTCAAATATAGGTGGAAATTTCCCTGGGTATTGTCCTCATCCACATCATTGCATAATTTAACATCGCTTGCTAATTTGGGCACAAAAAAGCCTACAATACATAGACCAAAGTTACTGAATCGAGAAATTTTAGTAATAAAATGGAGCCAGTTGACCTAAATATTGCTCTAACAAAAGACCAGCATTATAAGAAAAGGCTAAGTATGCATAATTTAAACAAAGCCGCCGCCGCGCCGCCCTAGGCCTCGTCGGTGTAAGATGAGACATCGATGACTTGTCCTAGCGACATGCCGCCGTTGGTAGACTTCACGTCCCCTAGCTGAAGTCAACCGTGTCGTCGTCCTCATCCTCGTCCTCAGCGCTGCCATCAAGGTTTTAGTACTTGTAGTGGTTGTGCCATAGCTCACGCTGATACTCCACCGTTGATTCCTCGATGGCCAGGCTTGCTATTTCTTGAGATTGCATTGGTTTTTCCCTTGAAGATGAAAGGGTGATGAAACAAAGTACAGATAAGTATTTCCCTCAGTTAGAGAACCAACGTATCAATCCAGTAGGAGGTACAAGCAAGTCCCAATCTATGCACCTGCACAAATAATCAAACACTTGCACCCAACGCGATAAAGGGGTTGTCAATCCCTTCACAGTCAATTGCAAAGGTGAGATATGATAGAGATAGATAAAACTAAATAAAAGATAAAATATTTTTGGGTTTTTTGGTTTATAGATCTGAAAATAAAAGATTGCAAAATAGTAGATCAGAAACTAATGTGATGGAAAATAGACCCGGGGACATAGGTTTCACTAGAGGCTTCTCTCATGAAGGCAAATAATACGGTGGGTGAACAAATTACTGTCGAGCAATTGATAGAAAGCACAAAGTTATGACGATATCCAAGGCAATGAATATGCATATAGGCATCACGTTCATGTCAAGTAGACCGACTCATGCCTGCATCTGCTACTATTACTCCACACATCGACTGGCTACTGCCTGCATCTAGAGTATTAAGTTCAAAAGAACAGAGTAACGCATTAAGTAAGATGACATGATGTAGAGGGATAAACTCAATCAATGTGATGAAAACCCATCTTTTTATCCTTGATGGCAACAATAAAATACGTGCCTCGCTACCCCCTACTTTTCACTGGGTGAGGACACCGCAAGATTGAACCCAAAACTAAGCACCTCTCCCATTGCAAGAAAAACCAATCTAGTTGGCCAAACCAAACTGATAATTCGAAGAGAAATACAAAGATATCAAATCATGCATAAAAGAATTCAGAGAAGATTCAAATAATATTCATAGATAATCTGATCATAAATCCACAATTCATCGGATCTCGACAAACACACCGCAAAAGAAGATTACATCGGATAGATCTCCAAGAACATTAAGGAGAACATGGTATTAAGAATCAAAGAGAGTGAAGAAGCCATCTAGCTACTAGCTATGGACCCGTAGGTCTGAGGTAAACTACTCACGCTTCATCAGAAGGACAATAGGGTTGATGTAGAAGCCCTCCGTGATCGAATCCCCTTCCGGCAGATTGCCGAAAAAGGCCCCAAGATGGGATCTCATGGGTACAGAAGGTTGCGGTAGTGGAAAAGCGGTTTCGTGGCTCCCGTGAAGTGTTTTGGAATATATGTGAATATATAGGACGAAGGGCTAGGTCAAAAGTCCCGAGGGGCCCACAAGGTAGGGGTGTGCCCTTCACCCTTGTCGTTGCCTCTCGTCTCTTCTGACTTGGACTCCAAGTCCCCCGGGTGTCTTCTGGTCCAAGAAAAATCATCGTGAAGTTCTATTCCGTTTGGACTCCGTTTGATATTCCTTTTCTATGATACTCAAAAACAAGGAAAAACGTAAATTGGCACTAGGCTCTAGGTTAATAAGTTAGTCCCAAAAATAACATAAAATAGCATAATAATGCATATAAAACATCCAAAACAGATAATATAATAGCATGGAACAATCAAAAATTATAGATACGTTGGAGACGTATCAAGCATCCCCAAGCTTAATTCCTGCTCGTCCTCGAGTAGGTAAATGATAAAAACAGAATTTTTGATGTAGAATGCTACCTAACATGTTTATCCATGTAATTTTCTTTATTGTGGCATGAATATTCAGATCCATAAGATTCAAAACAAAAGTATAATATTGACATAAAAACAATAATACTTCAAGCATACTAATAAATCAATCATGTCTTCTCAAAATAACATGGCCAAAGAAAGTTATCCGTACAAAATCATATAGTCTGGTTATGCTCCATCTTCATCACACAAAGTATTAAATCATGCACAACCCCGATATCGGCCAAGCAATTGTTTCTTACATTTGATGTTCTCAAAATTTTCAACTTTTCACGCAATACATGAGAGTGAGCCATGGATATAGCACTATAGGTGGACTAGAATATGGTGGTTGTGGAGAAGAAAAAAAGAAGGAGATAGTCTCACATCAACTAGGCATATCAACGGGCTATGGAGATGCCCATCAATAGATATCAATGTGACTGAGTAGGTATTGCCATGCAACGGATGCACTAGAGCTATAAGTGTATGAAAGCTCAAAATGAAACTAAGTGGGTGTGCATCCAACTTGCTTCCTCACGAAGACCTAGGGCAATTTGAGGAAGCCCATCATTGGAATACACAAGCCAAGTTCTATAATGAAAAATTCCCACTAGTATATGAAAGTGACAACATAGGAGACTCTCTATCATGAAGATCATGGTGCTACTTCGAACCACAAGTGTGGAAAAAGGATAGTAACATTGCCCCTACTCTCTTTTCTCTCATCTTTTTTTCTTTTTTTGGTGGGCTTCTTTGGCCTCTTTTATTTTTTTGTGGGCTTCTTTGTCCTCTTTTATTTTTTATAAAGTCCGGAGACTCATCCCAACTTGTGAGGGAATCATAGCTTCCTTCATTCTTTCCTCACATGGGACAATGCTCTAATAATGATCATCACACTTTTATTTACTTACAACTCAAGAATTACAACTTGATTCTAGAAAAAATATGACTCTATATGAATGCCTCCAGCGGTGTACCGGGATGTGCAATGAATCAACAGTGACATGTATAAAAAATATGAAAGGTGGCTTTGCCACAAATACGATGCCAACTACATGATCATGCAAAGCAATATGACAATGATGAAGTGTGTCATAATAAAAGGAATGTTGGAAAGTTGCATGGCAATATATCTCGGAATGGCAACGGGAATGCCATAATAGGTAGGTATTGTGGCAGTTTTGAGGAAGGTGATAGTGGTTTTAATGCACCAGCGAAAGTTGCACGGAACTAGAGAGGCTAGCAATGGTGAAAGGGTGAGAGTGTGTATAATCCATGGAACCAACATTAGTCATAAAGAGTTCACATACTTATTGCAAAAACTTATTAATTATTGAAAGGAAGTAAAAGACGCATGCCCCTAGGGGAAGGGTTGGTAGGAGATAACCATCGCGCGATCCCGACCTCCACACAAAGGATGATAATAAATAAATAAATCATGCTCCGACTTCATCACAAAACGGTTCACCATACGTGCATGCTACGAGAATCACAAACTTTAACACAAGTATTTCTACCAATCCACAATTACTCACTAGCATGACTCTAATATCACCATCTTTATATCTCAAAACAATCATAAGGAATCAAACTTCTCATAGTATTCAATGCACTTTATATGAAAGTTTTTATTATATCCCTCTTGGATGCCCATCATATTAGGACTAAATTCATAACCAAAGTAAATTATCATGCTGTTTAGAGATACTCTCAAAATAATATAAGTGAAACAAGAGAGTTCAATGATTTCTATAAAATAAAGCCACCGTCGTGCTCTAAAAAGATATAAGTGAAGCACTAAAGCAAAATTGCCTAGATCAAAAGATATAAGTGAAGCACATAGAGTATTCTAATAAATCACGATTCATGTGTGTCCCTCTCAAAAGGTGTATACAACAAGTATGATTGTGGCAAACTAAAAAGCAAAGTCTTGTATCATACAAGACGCTCCAAGCAAAACATATATCATGTGGTGAATAAAAAATATAGCCTCACGTAAATTTACCGATAGACAAAGACGAAAGAGGGGATGCCTTGCGGGGCATCCCAAAGCTTAGGCTCTTGGTTGTCCTTGAATATTACCTTGGGGTGCCATGGACATCCCCAAGCTAAGGCACTTGCCACTCCTTATTCCATAGTCCATCAAATCTTTACCCAAAACTTGAAAACTTCACAACACAAAACTCATGAGATCCGTTAGTATAAGAAAATAAATCACCACTTAAGGTACTATTGTTAACTCATTATTTATTTATATTGGTGTAATATCTACTGCATTCCAACTTTTACATGGTTCATACCCCCTGGTACTACCCATACACTACTGCAGGATACTGCTAACGCGACACTACGATCAGAGACCCTTTGCCGAAACTGTGTGCGGTGCAATAATCACAAACGGTGGTGTTAAAAACCGTCAAAAAAGGTGCAAATGTTTGCAATGGAGGATGCATCAAACACAGTTCAGATTTTATTTGTGTGTGTGATGCAGGACACACGGTTAATCCATTCAAACTGTCTGCGATGAGGCAGAACAACAGAAACGGGCAGCCATAACAATGTGTGTGCGATGCAGGGCACACGGTTAATCTGTTTGAACTTTTTGCGATGATGTAGAACAATAGAAATGGGCAGCCATACCAATGTGTGTGCGATATACGGCATACGGTTAACTCGGATGAACTATTTTCGATTAGGGAACACAATAGAAACGAATCAACTTAACAAGATGTGTGTGATATGCGGCATATAGTTCACATGGATGAACTGTTTGCGATGAGCCAAAAGAACACAAACGAGTCGTGTAAACAAGATGTGTGTGATATGTGGCAAACAGGCAACTCGGATGAACTGTTTGCGATGTGAAATTACAACACAGATGGTCAATGCAGTTACTTCGTGTGCGGTTCTGTGTGTACAAAAAACTTTGAAAAATGCAAACTAGTTGCTTGCGGTGGCGGAGTATCACACATGATGCGTCTGCGAGCACTCGTGTGCGATGATTAGTACGTTATACATACGTTTCCTTATGTTAACATGTGTGTGAATTTGCAATATGGACAGTTAATCTACAAATGCCCTCTGGTCATCGGGCACACGCTTAAACTCCATGAACTATGTACGATTCTACTACTTTCCATGAAAATTTATGAACTTGGGTAACAACATTTGAGTAACATATATATAGTGGTTACACTATTCGACAAAAGGAGGATCTTCATAACACGGTTTGGACAACCATATGGTCCATATCTACATACTTAACATAGTAACAACCATCACATTTTAAGAGGCTAAGGGCCAACAACCATATGGTCCATATCTACATATACTTAACATATATAGTAACAGCTAGCACATTTTAAGAGGCTGACGGCCAACAACCACAACTATCCACTAGAAGCAGCTTGATCACGGCGACTCAACATCTCGTCAATGAAAAGGAAGAGCCCTCTTGTGCCTTGGTAGATCATGAGTAGAACAGTGTCACCAATTTTCCAATATGGATGCATTTCCACGAGAAGCGAGAACTTGTTAATTTGAATGGTTCCATTTCTGCGGGAAATGCAGTACCTTGCAAGCACTTTGGTGTTATTAGCAGGCACAAGTGTAATTCGACCATGCCAGGAAATCGATCCAGGAACTGATACAGTGGGCAATTTCTGTTGACATGTAGAATAAAAACAATTGTAACATATCGTTGAAGATATATATGTAATTTATGAGCATCAACATTAAAATAAGACTTTTCGCCAGCGTTTTGATCACACAAGTGGTCTTGTTCAGTGTGTGCACCATAGGTCTAATTAATCCCATCCAAAATCCAATGTTCATACGCTGTGCTATCTCTATCAGATTATCAACAAAATTCATGACATGCTTCAAGTCCTTCCAGTGAAATTTGCTACGCTTACTAACATACAGATCGTTCACTATGCATCCAACATATCCTGCTTAAAAGGTGGAAAGGTATTATTTATCCAGAACATGGCAGAAGAATATTTAGTGCGCATAAATTGGTAAATAGAATTTGTTATTGTGTAGGAACGGAGTCAGAATATGATATCACAATTGGTTGCTTAAATAGTAATATGACAGCAAGGAGAAAGTTGAAAGGACACTAACCTCGATCAGACTTTGATCGGCTGATGATGTTGGGGAAGTAAACATCCATGTTAATTAGACCAGGCTGTGGTGCACGCACTAGAATTTTATTGCCAGCTTTCAGTTCATAACACTTAGACATTTTTCTCCAAAGGTCCGCATTAAAATAGGAGTGACCATCTTTATCAAGTTTTACGCTGACCGTCATTGTAAATCCATGTTGCGTGACATCCTAGGAGTCATTAACAAAGTAAAGCCCAATATTTCCTTCTACTCCTGTTCTTGCAAAGCAAGGGATGTATTGCTTGAAATGAAAATTAAGATCATAAATTAGATATAGTGAAATAACAGAGCAAGATGCAAATATGGTAGTAACTGATAGAGCAGATCCATATATATACAGAGATGAAAGCAAAGTACAACAAATAGAATTAAAAATAGATAATTTAACAAATATTTGATGCAAATATATAGATAATGTAGCAACATACGGTATATGTTCACAAATTTAGGCCATGCCGACCGTGGTAGGTTGAGATTGAACATACTGAGCGCTCCCTGAAGTCATCCGGAATGGTGAGATAGAACTTCATTTCCGACTAGCCACGACCATAGTTTCCCGATTTGTGCTCGCACTGTGGACACATGAATGAACACCCACGAATCAGCTAGAACAAAAATGGTTCCACTGCGATTTCCGCCGGTTGATTAACAGCGATGGACAGACTGCGATAAGAGATGAGTGAATATTTCACTAATTAAGTTGATTACCTTCTTCATGAGAAAAATCTCTGGCCCAATCCCACAGAAAACCCCAGTCAACCAGAGTCTAGAATGTCGGTGCAGATACGCGGCGGAAAGCGGTGGAGGCGAAATCCGGTGTTGTTTGGAGCGCGACCTACGCCCGTCGCCAACAACCGTCGAGCTTAGGGTGCAAAGTTGCGGAGGATTCCGTGGCAAGTGAGTGGGGACGAAGTGGGCGAGGGTTTTCTTATCATTTTGCATGTGTGATTGAACACACACGGTTCGCAGAGGCAACGGCGATGAATCGTGTGCGATAGTAAATCACCGAGATTGAATGGGAATCCAAATTTCCTTTGTCCTTCATCCATGAGTTTTTTTCTATGATGAACATAAACCCTGCTAATCACCGTGTTCAAATTTGACAATTTTCCGGGTTCATTTACAATATTTAGGGGATTATGTGCATTTTGTAGGCATTAATGCACGTAATTCAAATTCAAACAATCGGTGCATGAAAGGGTGCACAAGAACGGTCTGGAAAACCATGCTCATGCTATTTAGTACATTCTCATGCCTTTTACAAGGAATGGGTAGATATTTCAAGGAAATGTGTGGCAATAGTCAACCATAAACGCGTCGTTTACTGGGTTAACAACTATACAAATATGAAATACATGCTTGGAAAACACATGACGCCTGGTGTGGTGCCATGGTATGACCTCACCGTGCCCTGGTAAAAATGTCGTCATGCACGTCTTTCATAAAACGGACCATCATCGAGGAAGTTTCATGGTTTCAAGGGGGAAATCACCAAGATTGAAGGGGGATCCAAATTTCCTTTGTCCTTTGTCCACGAGTTTTTTCTATGATGAACATACAACCAGCAAATCACTGTGTTCAAATTTGGCACTTTTCCGGGTTCATTTGCCATATTTAGGGGATTATGTGCATTTCCTAGGCATTAATGCACATAATTTAAGTTCAAACAATCGGTGCATGAAAGGATCCACAAGAACGGCCTGGAAAACCATGCTCATGCCATTTAGTAAATTCTCATGCCTTTTACAAGGAATAATGGATAGATATTTCGTTGAAATGTGTGGCAATAGTCAACAACAAATGTTTGTTTGTTGGGTTTTCAGCTATAGGAAAAATGAAATGAATGCTTAAAAACATGATGCCTGGCATGGTGGCATGGTATGACCTCACCACGCCCTGGTAAAAATTTGAGAAGGTTTGGCTTATGTCGTCATGCACGCCCTTCATAAATCGAACCATCACCGAGGAAGTTCCATGCTTTCAAGAGGGAAAATCCCCAAGATTGAAAGGGAATCCAAATTTTCGTCCTAGTTTGTCATTCGGTTTTTTTTCCAACGATCAACATACCGCTTCAAATGCAACGTGTTCAAATTTGACATTTTCCCAGGCTCATTTACCATAGTTAGGGGATTATGTGCATTTTCTAGGCATTAATGGACATAATTCAAATTCAAACAATCGGTGCATAAAAAGGTGCACAAGAACGGTCTGGAAAACCATGTTCGTGTTATTTAGTACATTCTCATGCCTTTTACAAGGAATTGACATATATTTCAAGGAAATTTGTGGCAATAGTCAACCATAAACGCGTCGTTTACTCGATTAACAACTATACAAAAAAGGAAACACATGGATGGAAAACATGATGCCTGGCGTGGTGCCATGGTATGGCCTCACCATGCCCTAGTAAAAATTGGAGAATGTCTTCCTTATGTCGTGATGCGCGCCTTTCATAAATCGAACCATCACCGAGGAAGTTTCATGGTTTCAAGGGGGAAATCACCAAGATTGAAGGGGGGTTCCAAATTTCCTTTGTCCTTTGTCCACGAGTTTTTTCTACGATGAACATACAACCTGCAAATCACCGTGTTCAAATTTGGTACTTTTCTAGGTTCATTTGCCATATTTAGGGGATTATGTGCATTTCCTAGGCATTAATGCGCATAATTCAAGTTCAAACAATCGATGCATGAAAGGATCCACAAGAACGACCTAGAAAACCATGCTCGTGCCATTTAGTAAATTCTCATGCCTTTTACAAGGAATAATGGATAGATATTTCGTTGAAATGTGTGGCAATAGTCAACCACAAATGTTTGTTTGTTGGGTTTTCAACTATAGAAAAAATGAAATAAATGCTTAAAAACATGACGCCTGGCATGGTGGCATGGTATGACCTCACCATGCCCTGGTAAAATTTTGAGAAGGTTTGGCTTATGTCGTCATGCACGCCCTTCATAAATCGAACCATCACCGAGGAAGTTTCATGCTTTCGAGAGGGAAAATCCCCAAGATTAAAGGGGAATCCAAATTTCCGTCCTAGTTTGTCATTCAATTTTTTTCCAACGATCAACATACCGCCTCAAATGCAACGTGTTCAAATTTGACATTTTCCCGGGTTCATTTATCATATTTAGGGGATTATGTGCATTTTCTAGGCATTAATGGACATAATTCAATTTTGAACAATCGGTGCATGAAAAGGTGGACAAGAATGGTCTGGAAAACCATGCTTGTGTTATTTAGTACATTCTCATGCCTTTTACAAGGAATGGACAGATATTTCAAGGAAATGTGTGGCGATAGTCAACCATAAACGCGTCGTTTACTCGGTTAAGAACTATACAAAAAAATTAAATACATGGATGGAAAACATGACGCCTGGCGTGGTGCCATGGTATGGCCTCACCATGCCCTGGTAAAAATTGGAGAATGTTTTCCTTATATCGTGATGCGCGCCTTTCATAAATCGAACCATCACCGAGGAAGTTTGATGGTTTCAACGGGGAAATCACTAAGATTGAAGGGGGTCCAAATTTCCTTTGTCCTTTGTCCATGAGTTTTTTTTTCTACGATGAACAAACAACCTGCAAATCACCGTGTTAAAATTTGGCAATTTTCCGGGTTCATTTGCCATATTTAGGGGATTATGTGCATTTCCTAGGCATTAATGCGCATAATTCGGGTTCAAACAATCGATGCATGAAAGGGTCCACAATAACGGCCTAGAAAACCAAGCTCATGCCATTTAGTAAATTCTCATGCCTTTTATAAGGAATGGAAAGATTTTTCGATGAAATGTGTGGCAATAGTCAACCACAAATGTTTGTTTGTTGGGTTTTCAACAATAGAAAAAATGAAATAAATACTTAAAAACATGACGCCTGGCATGGTGCCATGGTATGACCTCACCATGCCCTGATAAAAATTTGAGAAGGTTTGGCTTATGTCATCATGCACGCCCTTCATAAATCGTACCATCACTGAGAAAGTTACATGCTTTTGAGAGGGAAATCCTCAAGATTGAAAGGGAATCCAATTTTTTCGTTCTTTGCCCTGGAGTTTTTTTCTACGACGAACATACACCCTGCAAATTACCTGTTCAAATTTGGCATTTTTCCGGGCTCATTTACCATATTTAGGGGATTATGTGCATTTCTAGGCATTTAGCGCATATAAATCCAATCCAGCTATAGGTGCACGGGTGTGATGTGAGGGACGTGGATTGTTGTTCGATCGCGGCGCATCCAATGGTGCGCACGCGCGATCCATGTGACTGGGGTTCCGGCCAATCATAATGCAACACACAATAGGCTCAGCGCACATTGTTTCCGGAAGTGACGGAGATGAACCGTGTGCGATAATGAACTAGCAAAATTGTAAGGGAAGCCAAATTTCTGTTGTCGTTTGTCGTTGAGCTCTTGAATACCGCCGCACTATACGGCTGCCCGGCCCCTCCGTCCCAGAGCTCTTTCCAGGCGTCGTCCATGGCACCGCGGCGCACAGTAACTGGTAAGGAAGTGATGGCATCCCACCGCACCGCGTTCCTCGCCGCCTGCGACCGCACACATGGTAAGGAAGCGATGACATCTCGCCGCATAGAGTTCATCGCCACCGGCGGCTAGAAAGTTACATGGGCGGACTTTGAGGCTGTCATGGCCGAATGGGTGGTGGATCTAGAGGTGGCCAAAGCCGCACAGAAGGAGCGGAAAAGGCAAAAAGTAGTCAAGAAAAGAGAGTCCCGCCGCCGCAAGAAAAAAGAGGCCGCACGCCGTGGTGAGGAGAGCTTGGCGGAGATCGAAGCACGATGGGCTGCCGCCTACAAGGCTGGGAAGGAGAACATCGGCATCTGGCTAGCATGCCCCGATGGCAGCATGTGAGAAGTAGTTTAAGTTTGTAGTATTAGAGCAAATGACCAGTAGTACTTTAAGTCTGTAGTATTAACGTACAATGTCGGTAAGAACATCCTTTGAGGGCTTTGAGCGTTGATTAGCATGTGTGCCCATGTGCATTTTTTGCATTAATCGTTAGAAGATCACAAAACACATGGTTTCTATGTCGTACCCGTCTGTGTTTTTTGCGTTAATAACCCGTAAGTCAGTTACCTGTGCGATATTTCCTAATAAACCAGGCGTACCATTGACCCAAAAAAATCAAGTACACGTGTACATTTTTTGGAGACGGGATCTGCCAACTTTATTTTTTCTCACACATGAGTATTTTACGCGTTTCGTCTGCATTGTGTGTTTCCCCCGCTCAAGTTTCAAGTTTCGCACCGAAATTTTCATTAGGTGCACGATTTCAGAATTTATTCCTCCAGCCACATCCCCTTCCCCTCAGTATCCCCCCTCCCTCGCCCCTCCCCCTTCCAACATCTCAAACCACCGCTGCCGCAACCACAGTTTCAACCACATCTACATTCTGCTCGGATCCAGTCAGGTAACCCGTCGATCTCTATCACGTCCCCGGCCTGAATGCTTAAATGGCACTCGTGAAACATCCTCATGCCTCCAAATCCCCCCCCCCCCCCCCCCCGCGCGCGAGGAGCTGATGGTGGTCCATGGCGTGATGGCCGTTCTGTGTGTTGACCCGGAGGAACACCTCGCCTCCGCCGCCGCCGCTGACATGGTGCAGGCTCTGGCCTAGATGAAGTCCCCCAGCGACTACCCCCCAAGACTTAACAGGTAAGATCTAACCAGCTAAATATTACCAATACCACTTGCAATGGCTATGATTTGTACGGTTGATGCATTAAGCATGTTTGTTGCTTGTTTATTTCAGTACTGCACACTGTGTGATGTTCAAATATTACCGTGTCCGGCTCAATTTCACCAATACCAACAACAAAATTACAATACATGACTCAGTATATCACTAGAGATGCTACCCATTTACTATTTTTAGTGGATGCTAACCCTGTTGTACTTAACATGCCTGTCCATGTAGTTACGCAGGGTCATAACGGCCGATGCTTTTGTTTGCCGTCGAGGTGAGCTGCATCCCATGTCTTACAGTATTTCACATAATTTGTGCAATTGCAGTTTAACTTCTACCATTTACTGGTTACCTGTAGGTACACATGTCAGTGGCACTGATCCACGCTTCGACCTGGAGGAATAGCTCGCCTCCACCGTCGCTGACTTTGGGCGAGCTCTGGCCAAGATGAAGTGCCCCAGCAACTACCTCTCAGGACTTACCAAGTATGTACTCACCAGTTCAATCTTACCAATACCAGTTGCAATTAATGGCTATGTTCTGTATGGTCGATGTATTAAGCATGTTCTAGTAAACATGCCTAACACGTTTTGCTACTTTCCCTACCTTTTTATAGACATCTGGGCCATTCTCTGCTCTGGCAGCATCTGCCTTGTGATGTTTAACTATGACAATTGCATTTTTATCAGTACCGTTTTCAATGTCTACTAAGCCTATTGCAATTAACAGTTGAATCCATTTTTAAACAGTTGTATTTCAGTGGCTACAAACTTACAAAACATGACTTAGGATGTTGTTAAGCCTGTTGCAATTAACAATTGTATCCATTTTTTAATCTTTCCATTTGCTACCATGCTACTCTCTGCAATGAAGATATACTAGAGATGTTGCCCCATTTTCTATTTTTGGTGGATGCTAACCCTGTTTTACTTAACATGCTTGTCCATGTACTTACGCAGGGTCATAACGGCCGATGTTGTTGTTTGTCGTCAAGGTTCGCTGCATCACATGTCTTACAGTATTTCACATCATTTGTGCAATTGCAGTTTAACTTCTACCATTTACTGGTTGCGTGTAGGTACACATGTCAGTGGCACTGATCCACACTTCGACCTGGAGGAATAGCTCGCCTCCGTCGCCGCTGACTTTGGGCGGGTTCTGGCCAAGATGAAGTGCCCCAGCAACTACCTCTCAGGACTTACCAAGTATGTACCCACCAGTTCAACCTTACCAATACCAATTGCAATTAATGGCTATGTTTTGTACTGTCGATGTATTAAGCATGTTGTAGTAAACATGCCTAACCCGTTTGAGCTATTTTCCCTGCCTTTTTATAGACAACTGGGCCATATCTACTCTGGGAGCACCGGCCCTGTGATGTTTAACTCTACCAATTGCATTTTTATCAGTACCGGTTTCAATGGCCATTAAGCCTGTTGCAATTAACAGTTGTATCCATTTTTAAAGAGTTGTATTTCAATGGCTACAAACTTACAAAACATGAATTAGGATGTTGTTAAGCCTGTTGCAATTAACAGTTGTATCCATTTTTAATCCGTCCCTTTGCTACCGTGCTACTCTTTCGAAATGAAGATATCACTACAGATGCTGCCATTTTATTACCATTTGCTATTTTTGGTGGATATTAACCCTGTTGTAGTTAACATTGGCTTTCCATGTACTTACATAGGGCTACAATGGGTGATGTTGTTGTTTGCCGTCGAGGTTAGCTACATCCCATGTCTTATACACCATCTATTACTTAATAAAAGTATTTTTAGAGATTCCAATATAGACTACATAAGGAGCAAAATGTGTGTATCTAGATTCTAATCTAAACTATATCTATAATTCTATATACATCCATATGTAGTTCATATTGAAATCTCAAAAAAAATACTTGTACTTAGGAACATAGGTAGTTGTATTTTACATCATTTGTGCAATCTCAGTTTAGCTTCTAACATTTACTGGTTACTTGTAGGTACATATATGAGCGGTACTGATCCACACTTCGATCCCTTTTATGTATGGGGCAATGAGATATTCATGAACAAGCGTCAAGTGAGGAAACTAAGAAAGATTGTTAGGCGAAAGAAACGAGTGATTGGAATTAAGCTCTTTATTTACACTTTTTCAAAGATAACAGTGAACTTTAGGATGGTAAGTAATGTGTTGCCTTTTCCCCCTGCCCACAACAAGTTACTCTATTAGACCTCAGTATCTGATATTTTTCTCTTTTCAGTGGTTTCCGAAGCTATTAAGTGATGATTACCTTGCAAACTACATGACCAGAGTGGAGGAAACTGATGTCTACTACACAACCTTCTTCTTGTAGACGTTGTTGGGCCTCCAAGTGTAGAGGTTTGTAGGACAGTAGCAAATTTCCCTCAAGTGGATGACCTAAGGTTTATCAATCCGTAGGAGGCGTAGGACGAAGATGGTCTCTCTCAAGCAACCCTGCAACCAAATAACAAAGAGTCTCTTGTGTCCCCAACACACCCAATACAATGGTAAATTGTATAGTTGCACTAGTTCAGCGAAGAGATGGTGATACAAGTGGTATATGGATGGTAGATAAAGGTTTTTGTAATCTGAAAATATAAAAACAGCAAGGTAACTAATGATAAAAATGAGCATAAACGGTATTGCAATGCTAGGAAACAAGGCCTAGGGTTCATACTTTCACTAGTGCAAGTCCTCTCAACAATAATAACATAATTGGATCACATAACTATCCCTCAACATGCACAAAGAGTCACTCCAAAGTCACTAATAGCGGAGAACAAACGAAGAGATTAGGGTAGGGTATGAAACCACCTCAAAGTTATTCTTTCCAATCAATCCGTTGGGCTATTCCTATAAGTGTCACAAACAGCCCTAGAGTTCGTACTAGAATATCACCTTAAGACACAAATCAATCAAAACCCTAATGTCACCTAGATACTCCAATGTCACCTCAAGTATCCGTGGGTATGATTATACGATATGCATCACACAATCTCAGATTCATCTATTCAACCAACACATAGAACCTCAAAGAGTGCCCCAAAGTTTCTACCGGAGAATCACGACGAAAACGTGTGCCAACCCCTATGCATAGGTTCATGGGAGGAACCCTCAAGTTGATCACCAAAACATACATCAAGTGAATCACGTGATATCCCATTGTCACCACAGATACGCATGGCAAAACATACATCAAGTGTTGTCAAATCTTTAAAGACTCAATCCGATAAGATAACTTCAAAGGGGAAACTCAATCCATTACAAGAGAGTAGAGGGGGGAAGAAACATCATAGGATCTAAATATAATAGCAAAGCTCGCGATACATCAAGATCGTATCACCTCAAGAACACGAGAGAAAGAGAGATCAAACACATAGCTACTGGTACATACCCTCAGCCCCGAGGGAGAACTACTCCCTCCTCGTCATGGAGAGCACCGGGATGATGAAGATAGCCACCAGAGAGGGATTGCCCCCTCCGGCAGGGTGCCGGAACGGGTCTAGATTGGTTTTCAGTGGCTACGGAGGCTTCTGGCGGCGGAACTCCCGATCTATTCTACTCCTCGATCGTTTTAGGGTATATGGATATATATATAGGCAGAAGAAATACGTCAGGGGAGCCATGAGGGGCCCACAAGGGTGGAGGGCGTGCCCTAGGGGGGTGGGCGCGCCCCCCTACCTCATGGCTCCCTTGTTTCCTTCCTGATGTGCGCTCCAAGTCTATCAGGTTGCTTTCCTTCCAGAAATAACTTCTCCAGAAGGTTTCATTCCGTTTCGACTCCGTTTGATATTCCTTTTCTTCAGAACACTAAAACAAGGGAAAAAACAGGAACTGGCACTGGGCTCTGGGTCAATAGGTTAGTCCCAAAAATAATATAAAAGTGTTTAATAAAGCCCATAAACATCCAAAACACATAATATAATAGCATGGAACAATCAAAAATTATAGATACGTTGGAGACATGTCAGCAACTAAGGTTAAAGTATGTAATTCATGCTACCATGATAATGCTCTAGAAGTCTTCCTGAAGGCGGTGAAGGATGGGCGGGCGATCGTCACAAGGGGTTGGACAAAAGTGGTTCGTGCCTATGGCATGCAGGAAGGCACATTATGGGCATTCCGCTTCTTCAACACTCTCGGCAGTCAAAATGATTTACACTTGTCTCTTCACCTCTACCACCTTTAAATAATGTGGTTCATCATAGTTAATTGCTGCCTAATCATGTAATTACTGAACATATTGTACTGGCAACTTTATTTATGGATTCGTTGTTGAACCATTGTGCTGAGAATTTGAATTGCACGTTTCGTATTTCAAAATTTCCAATTAGAATAATAAATTAAAGGCAAAAATAAAAAGAGAACAGACGGTCATGGAACTTTGCAAACGGTTCTGGCGGTAAAAGCGCTTGTGATGGATAGCCCAATGCCACACAGTTTTCTACATCAAATCGTGTGTGATGTAGTTAATGAAAGCAAACAGTTAACCAAGGCAGACCGTGTGTGATAGTTACACCTTTCACACACGAGTGTATACATAAAACCGCGTGGGGTGTACATCCAAACGGAAACGTTTTCCCTGCATTGACTGTGTGGGATGTACATAAGAACGGAAACGTATTCCTTGGATTTACTGTGTGTGATATACATACAAACGGAAATGATTTTCTGGGATTCGCCGTGTGGGATGTACATACCTACGGAAATGATTTTCTCAGATTACCATGTGGGATGTACATACCTACGGAAATGATTGGGTTTCGATGTCTCGCCCAATTGCACACGACCCCAACCTGGGTCCTAGGAGGGCCTATCCCCGACAATTTCTGGCTCGTGTGGGAAGGACACCCTGTCGCACACACTCACTTGGCGAGGGTTCCAAGTGTCATCGCGGAAAGGGGTTAAAACCCGTTTGTTTAGGACTGACGTGCACCAGTGATAGATTCATCAAAATAAGCAAACAACACATAGAAAACAGAATCTATCAAAAATAGAACAATCTGTAAATCTCGAATACTTCTGTAACTCCAAAAATTCTGAAAAAAAATAGTACAACAGAGGAAATTTGTATCTTACTCTTCTTAAAAAATAATCAGTATTTTATCGCACTGCTGTTAAAAATGACAATTATTTTTCTGGGCATAAAGGTTTCTATTTTTCAGCAAGATCAAATCAACTATCATCGTAAGCCATCCCAAAGGTCTTACTTGGCACAAACACTAATTAAAACATAAATACACATCTAAACAAAGGCAAGATGAAAAAATTATTGAAAAAAAGAACCAAAAAAGTAAGAACACAAATAAAATTGGGTTGCCTACCAACAAGTGCTATTGCTTAACGCTGCTACCTCTTGAGCACTACGTTGGATTTCCCCGAAGAGGAAGGGATGATGCAGCAAATTGCGTAAGTATTTCCCTTAGTTTTTTAGAACCAAGGTATCAATCCAGTAGGAGGCTACGCGCGAGTCCCTCGTACCTACACAAAAACAATAGCTCAACGCAACCAACGCGCTTAGGGGTTGTCAATCCCTTCACGATCACTTACGAAAGTGAGATCTGATAGAGATGATAAATAATATTTTTGGTATTTTTGGTATAGAGATGCAAAGTAAAAATTAAAAGCAAAGTAAAAGCAAAGCAATAATAAAGTGATGGAGATTGATATGATGAGAAAGAGACCTGGGGGGCATAGGTTTCACTAGTGGCTTCTATCAAGAGCATAAGTATTCTACGGTGGGTGAACGAATTACTATTGAGCAATTGACAGAATTGAGCATAGTTATGAGAATATCTAGGTATGATCATGTATATAGGCATCACATCCGAGACAAGTAGACCGAAACGATTCTGCATCTACTACTATTACTCCACTCATCGGTCGCTATCCAGCAAGCATCTAGAGTATTAAGTTAAAAACAGAGTAACGCCTTAAGCATGATGACATGATGTAGAGGGATAGTTTCATGCAATATGATAAAAAAACCCATCTTGTTATCCTCGATGGCAATGATACAATACGTGCCTTGCTGCCCTTCTGTCACTCGGGAAGGACACCGCAAGATCGAACCCAAAGCTAAGCACTTCTCCCATGGCAAGAACAACCAATCTAGTAGGCCAAACCAAACTGATAATTCGAAGAGACTTGCAAAGATAACCAATCATACATAAAATAATTCAGAGATGATTCAAATATTATTCATAGATGTACTTGATCATAGACCCACAATTCATCGGTCTCAACAAACACACTGCAAAAAGAAGATTGCATCGAATAGATCTCCACGAGAGAGGGGGAGAACATTGTATTGAGATCCAAAAAGAGAGAAGAAGCCATCTAGCTACTAGCTATGGATCCGTAGGTCTGAAGTAAACTACTCACACTTCATCGGAGGGGCTTCGATGATGATGTAGAAGCCCTCCGTGATCGATGCCCCCTCCGGCGGAGCTCCGGAACAGGCCCCAAGATGGGATCTCGTGGATACAGAAAGTTGCGGCGGTGGAATTAGGTTTTTGGCTCCGTCCCCGATCGTTTGGGGTACGTGGATATATATAGGAGGAAGAAGTACGTCGGTGGAGCTTCGAGGGGCCCACGAGGCAGGAGGCGCGCCCTAGGGGGCGCCCTCCACCCTAGTGACCGCCTCGTGGCTTTCTTGACGGAGGGTCCAAGTCTCCTAGATCTTATCTGATGAGAAAATCACGTTTCCGAAGGTTTCATTCCGTTTGGACTCCGTTTGATATTCCTTTTCTTCGAAACCCTAAAACAGGCAAAAAATAGCAATTCTGGGTTGGGCCTCCGTTTAATAGGTTAGTCCCAAAATAATATAAAAGTGGATAATAAAGCCCAATAATGTCCAAAACAGTAGATAATATAGCATGGAGCAATCAAAAATTATAGATACGTTGGAGACGTATCAAGCATCCCCAAGCTTAATTCCTGCTCGTCCTCGAGTAGGTAAATGATAAAAACAGAATTTTTGATGCGGAGTGCTACTTGGCATAATTTTAATGTAATTTTTCTTAATTGTGGTATGGATATTCAGATCTGAAAGATTCAAGACAAAAGTTCATATTGACATAAAAATGATAATACTTCAAGCATACTAACTAAGCAATTATGTCTTCTCAAAATAACATGGCCAAAGAAAGTTCACCCCTACAAAATCATATAGTTTAGTCATGTTTCATTTTCGTCACACAAGAATGCTCTCATCATGCACAACCCCGATGACAAGCCAAGCAATTGTTTCATACTTTAGTAATCTCAAACCTATAAACTTTCACGCAATATATGAGCGCGAGCCATGGACATAGCACTATGGTTGGAATAGAATATAATGAGGGGGGTTATGTGGAGAAGACAAAAAGGAGAAAGTCTCACATCAACGAGGCTAATCAATGGGCTATGGAGATGCCCACCGATTGATGTTAATGCAAGGAGTAGGGATTGCCATGCAACGGATGCTCTAGAGCTATAAATGTATGAAAGCTCAACAAAAGAAACTAGTGGGTGTGCATCCAACTTGCTTGCTCACGAAGACCTAGGGCACTTGAGGAGGCCCATTGTTGGAATATACAAACCAAGTTCTATAATGAAAAATTCCCACTAGTATATGAAAGTGATAATATGAGAGACTCTCTACTATGAAGATCATGGTGCTACTTTGAAGCACAAGTGTGGTAAAAGGATAGTAACATTGTCCCTTCTCTCTATTTCTCTCTTTTTTTGGGCCTTCTCTTTTTTTATGGCCTTTCTTTTTTTGGGCCTTCTCTTTTTTTATGGCCTTTCTTTTTTTTTATTCCTCACTTGGGACGATGCTCTAATAATGATGATCATCACACTTCTATTTATTTACAACTCAATGATTACAACTCGATACTAGAACAAAGATGACTCTATATAAATGCCTCCGGCGGTGTACCGGGATATGCAATGAACCAAGGGTGACATGTATGAAAGAATTATGAACGGTGGCTTTGCCACAAATACTATGTCAACTACATGATCATGCTAAGCAATATGACAATGATGAATGTGTCATGATGAACGGAATGATGGAAAGTTGCATGGCAATATATCTCAGAATGGCTATGGAAATGCCATAATAGGTAGGTATGGTGGCTGTTTTGAGGAAGATATAAGGAGTTTTATGTGTGAAAGAGCGTATCATATCATGGGGTTTGGATGTACCGGCGAACTATGCGCCAACTCTCAATGTGAGAAAGGGCAATGCACAATACCGAAGAGGCTAGCAAGGATGGAAGGGCGAGAGTGCGTATAATCCATGGACTCAACATTAGTCATAAAGAACTCACATACTTATTGCAAAAATCTACAAGTCATCAAAAACCTCGGCACTACGCGCATGCTCCTAGGGGGATAGATTGGTAGGAAAAGACCATCGCTCATCCCCGACCGCCACTCATAAGGAAGACAATCAAATAACACCTCATATTTCAGATTTGTTGCATAACATTTACCATACGTGCATGCTACGAGACTTGCAAACTTCAACACAGGTATTTCTCAATTTCACAAATACTCAACTAGCATGACTTTGATATTATTACCTCCATATCTCAAAACAATCATCAAGCATCAAACTTTTCTTAGTATTCAACACACTCATATGAAAGTTTTATTATTAATCTTCCATACCAAGCATATTAGGATTTTAAGCAAATTGCCATGCTATTAAGACTCTCAAAATAATCTAAGTGAAGCATGAGAGATCAATAGTTTCTATAAAACAAATCCACCACCGTGCTCTAAAAGATATAAGTGAAGTACTAGAGCAAAACTATAAAGCTCAAAAGATATAAGTGAAGCACATAGAGTATTCTATCAAATTCCAAATCATGTATGGCTCTCTCAAAAGGTGTCTACAGCAAGGATGATTGTGGTAGACTAACAAGCAAATACTCAAATCATAAAAGACGCTCCAAGCAAAACACATATCATGTGGTGAATAAAAATATAGCTCCAAGTAAAGTTACCGATAGAAGTAGACGAAAGAGGGGATGCCTTCCGGGGCATCCCCAAGCTTTGGCTTTTATGTGTCCTTAGATTATCTTGGGGGTGCCATGGGAATCCACAAGCTTAGGCTCTTGCCACTTCTTGTTCCATAATCCATCAAATCTTTACCCAAAACTTGAAAACTTCACAACACAAAACTTAAAGTAGAAAATCTCGTGAGCTCCGTGAGCGAAAGAAAACAAAAGACCACTTCAAGGTACTGTAATGAACTCATTATTTACTTATATGGGAGTTATACCTACTGTATTCCAACTTCTCTATGGATTATAAACTATTTTACTAGACATAGATTCATCAAAATAAGCAAACAACACACGAAAAACAAAATCTGTCAAAAACAGAACAGTCTGTAGTAATATGTAGATAGCGCAAGATATAGAACCCCCAAAATTCTAAAATAAATTGCTGCAAGTGAGCAATTTATCTATTAGTCATCTGAAAAAAGAATTAACTAAATAGCTGTGACGCCCCCGATTCAATCGTACACTAATCATACACGCAAATGTGTACGATCAAGATCAGGGACTCACGGGAAGATATCACAACACAACTCTACAAATAAAATAAGTCATACAAGCATCATGTTACAAGCCAGGGGCCTCGAAGGCTCGAATACAAGAGCTCGGTCATAGACGAGTCAGCGGAAGCAATAATATCTGAGTACAGACATAAGTTAAACAAGTTTGCCTTAAGAAGGCTAGCACAAACTAGGATACAGATCGAAAGAGGTGCAGGCCTCCTGCCTGGGATCCTCCTAAACTACTCCTGGTCGTCGTCAGCGGGCAGCACGTAGTAGTAGGCACCTCCGGTGTAGTAGGAGTCATCGCCGACGGTGGCGTCTGGATCCTGGGCTCCAACGTCTGGTTGCGACAACCAGGTAGAAGGGATAGAGGGAAAAGAGGGAGAAAGCAACCGTGAGTACTCATCCAAAGTACTCGCAAGCAAGGATCTATACTACATATGTATGGGTATCAAGTGGAATAAGGGTATCATATGTGGACTGAACTGCAGAATGCCAGAATAAGAGGGGGGATAGCTAATCCTTTCGAAGACTACGCTTCTGGCAGCCTCCATCTTGCAGCATGTAGAAGAGAGTAGACTGAAGTCCTCCAAGTAGCATCGCATAGCATAATCCTAACCGATGATCCTCCCCTCGTCGCCCTGTGAGAGAGCGATCACCGGTTGTATCTGGCACTTGGAAGGGTGTGTTCTATTAAGTATCCGGTTCTAGTTGTCATAAGGTCAAAGTACAACTCCGGGTCGTCCTTTTACCGAGGGACACGGCTATTCGAATAGATAAACTTCCCTGCAGGGGTGCACCACATACCCCAACACGCTCGATCCCATTTGGCCGGACACACTTTTCTGGGTCATGCCCGGCCTCGGAAGATCAACACGTCGTAGCCCTACCTAGGCACAACAGAGAGGTCAGCACGCCGGTCTAAATCCTATGGCGCAGGGGTCTGGGCCCATCGCCCTTTGCACACCTGCACGTTGCCTACGCGGCCGGAAGCAGACCTAGCCTAGTGGCTTTCCAGTCCAATCCGGCGCGCGCCACTCAGTCGCTGACGTCATGAAGGCTTCGGCTGATACCACGACGCCGGGATACCCATAACTGCTCCCACGTAGATGGTTAGTGCGTATAGACCAAATGGCCAGACTCAGATCAAATACCCAGATCTCGTTAAGCGTGTTAAGTATCCGCGAACACCGACCAGGGCCAGGCCCACCTCTCTCCTAGGTGGTCGGAACCTGCCCTGTCGCTCCGCCTCAAAGATCCACTCGCGGGTGCTCCTACGAGCCTACCCGTCTTTAGTCACCACATGTATCATGTATAAAGTACATAGTATATACCCGTGATCACCTCCCGAGTGATCACGGCCCGATAGTATAGCATGGCAGACGGACAAGAATGTAGGGCCACTGATGATAAGCTAGCATCCTATACTAAGCATTAGGTTTGCAGGTAAAGGTAACAACAGTAGTAGCAAGGACAAGCTATGCATCAGTATAGGATTAACGGGAAGCAGTAACATGTTACACTACTCTAATGCAAGAAGTATAGAGAAGAGTAGGCGGTATCTGGTGATCAAAGGGGGGGCTTTCCTAGTTGCTCTGGCAAGAGAGAGGGGTCGTCAACTCCGTAGTTGAACTGGGGGTTCGCCGGCCGTCCCGGGGTCTATCGAGAGAAGAGGGGGGAGAAACAATAAATATTTAAGCAAGCATATGCATAGTGGTGCATGACAAGACAAGTAACGGCGTTAGAGGTGCCCTAACGCGGTAATAGGTGATACCAGTGAAGGGGGATGACATCCGGGAAAGTATCCCCGGTGTTTTGCGTTTTCGAGCAGAGGAGCCGGAGGGGGAGAGTTGCGAGTTTGCTATGCTAGGGATGCGTGACGAACGAACGGGCTGCGTATCCGGGTTCGTCTCGTCGTTCTGAGCAACTTTCATGTACAAAGTTTTTTCATCCGAGCTACGGTTTATTTTATATTAATTTTAAAAGATTTAAATCATTTTTAGGATTTATTTAATTAATTTAATCAACATTATCTAGAATAGTGTCTGCTGACGTCAGCATGACGTCAGCAGTTGACTTGGTCAACTGACGTGTGGGTCCCGTTCGTCATAGTCTATTTTAGTTAATAAACAGTAGTTGATTAGTCATTAGGTTAATTAATGATAATTAGTTAATCTAATCAGAACTAATTAATGAATTAATTAATTATCTTAATTATTATTTATATATATATATATTTTTTGTTCTTTTAAGTCCTCCTTTTTTTTAATTTCGTTCTGGGGGCTGGGCCCCATGTGTCATTGGCCCTAAGGGGCAAAATGGGTGCACGGGCGTTGGGGCGTTGCGGGCGCTCGACCCAGGAGAGGGCCGAGCGGGCGCTGAGGGGCGCCGGCACCGGGGATGGCAGCGGCGAGGCCACGACGAGGCGGCGCCGGGCCGGCCTAGCGCGAGCGCGGTCGGGCGGAGCCTATGCGGCCAGGGCAGGAAGCGGGCGATGCGAGGGCCGACGGGTGCGGCAAGGCGCCGTGGGGGGGACCGGTGGCCAGGGATGGCCGGAGTGGCGGGGCTGCAAGGGCGGGGCGAGCGGGGGCGCACAACAGCAGAAGCCAGGGGCGGCGGCGAGCGGGGAGAGGCTGAAGGCGGCGGCACGGGGAGCAGCGAGCAACGCCGGGCACGGCCAGGATGCGGCCGGCAAGGGCAACGCATGGGGAGGCGAGGCCATGGCCTGAGCGGGACGGCGCGGGGCGCGGCTGTGCTAGCAGGGAGGCGCGGGCGCGGCGAGCACGGACGCGCGAGTGCGGGCGTCTGGACAGGGAGAGAGGAGAGGGCTCGCGTGGGGGGCGTAGGGCACGGGCAGCGGGGCTCGGGGAGGTCCGACGAGGTAGATCGACGACGAGGGCGAGGTGGCAGCGACGGCGAATGGCGTCGGGTCGACGACGAGGCGAGGCCGCGGGTTCAGCTGGGCGCCGCGCGAGGGAGAGGAGGGGCGAGGAGTCTGGGAGGGGCGGCGAATGGCGAGGCGGAGATGAGGAGGACGGCAGCGACGGAAGGGCTCCGGGCGGCGGCGAGGTCCTCCTCCCTCGATCCCGATCTAGTCGGGGAGAGGGGGATATTTTTGTGGGGGGGGGAGGGAATCGTGCGGGGAGTGGGGGGATGGGGTTAGGGTTTCTGGTACTGGGGGTTATGCAGGGGGCGGCTGGGCCTACCAGGTGGATGGCCCAATGGCCTGCTGGGCCGGAGCCTAGTGGGGGGGTGTTTCCATTTTTTTCTATTTTGTTAGTTTTCTTTTGTTTTCCTTTTCTGTTTTTCTTTTTTTTAACCTTAATTGATTTAGTTTAAGTAAAACACAATAAGAGTCTCTAAATTAGTGTTACTAAATATTCCACTACCACAATTAACTTGGCACATTAATTAAAGTAGTTTGTATTTGTTTATTAATTTAAGAGCATTTAAATTATAGTTTTATACTGTTTTAATTTATTTAGTGCATTTAAGTATTTTATTAAAAGATGATTTCTGCACCAACATTTATTATGGATTATTTGACACATTAGAAACAATTTAGTTTTGACTTTTGAAAACTTTAATTGTTTTGACTTTAATTCAAATTTGAATTTGGATCGGTTCTGAACTAACTCGAGATTATCAACAATGATCGAGGTGACGTGGCATCATTACTAGAGGGTTACTGTAGCTTGATTACCCGGGCGTCACAAATCTCCTCCACTACAACAAATCTCGTCCCGAGATTTAGGAGGGGAGTAAGGGGGAAGGTTTGGTAACAAATCTAGCGGGTCTTCTCATCCTGGCTTGCTCTTCTTGAAGAGGTTGATCCATAGCGTTGATGTCTTCATTTCTCTACATCAATGCATCATGAGGAAGTTGTCGTCCTTCCTTTGGGAACCCCATCGTACTTACAGAGGAGTAAAGGATGGGTATACCGGAAGAATAGAATTTCTGCATGGTTGTTTATCCGGTAGATAATCATTAGGGAACGTGGCGAAAAGTAACTCTCGAATTGAAATTTACGAAAATATCGAGAGCAAGGTAAGGAGGTAACATGGGAAGTTTCGAGCGGGCATGCAATCGCTTGATGCCTGAAACAGGGCGTGAAATGGGGTTCAAAGAAATGGGAATAAGTATTATGTCCGATGCCAGAATTGATGATTTCTCGGAAGGTGGCTCGTGAATCACAAACGAGGCCAAGTGCGAGGAATTAAATTTGGAAACCGGGGGTATAGGAGGGTCAGGTTTCGATCCTGGGACCTGTGGGTTATGGGCCCACCATGCTGTTAAAAGTAGGAAAAGCGTTGATATCTTGCACGGTCGTGATAGCAAGACATGTCAGAGGGTAGCCTATCATTTATGTTGGCAACAATGTCGGTACCAAGGGCGAGGGGTGAAGAGAACCATTTTCCTGCTCGTTGAACGAGGCGAGCCATTAGGCAAAGTTCTCGTCCATCGGTGGCTACCGGAATGTCATCAACAATAGTAACAGGGTCATGCTAACATAATTGTACACCACGGTGTTTACATAAACAGGAGAATATTTCTGCTTGGATCATATAGATCACAAGAAAGGTTAAACAAAACAATGGAAAGGAAAAACGTGATTCTTAGATTAAACAGAAGAATGGAAAGGAAAATGTGATTAAACACATATTTCAGGGGTATATCCTTCCCAAGAACAAGCAGAGTATGATATCCAAGACCGGATAGAAGGTAGAAAACTCTTTTAGGTAGGAGAGACAAATTTCATGACATTACCCATACAACGGTGTTTGGGTAATTTCAACAAGAAACATTTAGCATGGTGCTTCAAATGTTCTTATTGAAAATCGGAGTACCATAGACATGCTTCGAGATAGCGCTGACATGGTCAACAGGTGAAAATCAGACTTTGGAAACAAAAAGGATCCATTAAGAATAACTTGTAGAATAAGTCTTATAGTTTCCTCATGGAAGAATGGATAACATTGCTAAAAGGGAACTATAACAATAGGACCTCCGGCCAGGTGGGCTAGGTATGATACCACCTTACCGGGTCATCTAAAGACCAACGTTATCACTCTTGGAAATATGTTCCAACCATCATATCTGACCGAGATTCAGATTTGATTTGTGTCAGGATACCTCAGACTCGGGATGCCTGAGAAGAAAAGGTGCAACACAATTTGATGAGATGACATTGTGAGATTCTCAGAAGTGATCTATGTAAGTGAGCTCTGAAACAAGAGGTCATCAGTAAACCAAGGAGAGGATGAGGAGGTGGCTGATAGGCTCAGCAACAAATCATCGAGATTTCCAAAGGATTGATTTCCACAATTATGTGAACAAGGAAATATCATTTGTCGGATCAAATGTCATAATGATGTATGCTCGAGGGAAACATACACAACTGAACAATGATAGAAGGGTGCACCCAGGAATCTGGACTAGGTAGCACGATCAATGTTAGAATGATGATTCAATAATCAATAGACTTATAATGAAACTGTAGACCAATAACTTCAAGCAATAGGGTTGCTAGAAGTTTAGAATTTACACATCACAGACCATTTATCGGTATTCCGGTTAGAAACAACACGGAGACCAAGAAATGAACGCAAAAGGTGAGAGATATTACTATATCAAGAATTCTCAAGAGGTGGTAAAATTACCACGACATTCTTGACATAAAAGGTGGTAACATTCCAAGGTAAAGAAGAACAAATGCTGGATAGCAAGGATCTCAAGGTATAACACAAAACACGAATAAGTTTGTGTTGAACGGAAGGCAATAAAGTGGTCGATGATAACACAAATCATCGAGGGCAAGAATGGTATTACTCAACATGAATTCAACTAATATCCTGGAAGTGCTTAGAATGCTGATGATGATCATGACAAATTTTGTCGAAAGGCTCCACGAAGATGTCATAGATCGGCGATGACATCAAGTCAAGGGAATGATGAAGCTAAAGGTTAATGGAACCAAGGGTACGACATAGACTCCAAACAAGCTTGTTGTCCAAAGCGAAATGATACGATGAGGAAGATCGACGTAAGCTTAGCTCATCGTCAAAAATTATGCTCTGGGAAGAGGACCAGGTAGCACAGTTAAAATCGACACGACAAGGATATAGCCAAACAGGCTAGGAATGACGTGATTGAGTTCAAACTTGTAAGTAATGAAGGTTACCAAGAGTTGCTTAATCGCGAGGCGGACTCGAGTCAGTTATCGGTGTCTTTGAGTGTTAAGTAACTCAGAGCCCATGAAAAATTGGAATCAATGAGAATGTAGCACTTGATGAAGGACTCATAAGAAGTTATGCAGTTCCATGATAATCTCGAGATACCAGAGGGGGGTAATACTCGATGACAGGTCAAAGTAGGGGTTGGCCTGGGGTATTGCTCTACAAAAGACAAGCGCTTAAGCTTGCACACGAAATGGTATTTAAAGGAGAACATGGTCGGAACCATGATTGCAAAAGGTCAGATCCCCGATTTAAGATGAACTTATACCAAAGGAATAATTTAATTTAAGAGAAGCTTTAACGACAAGATCTACATCGTGTCCATGGGCATGAACACAAGTTCAAGGTCGACTCCCACTTCTCCAATGCATAACCTTTCATTCACTTCTCACCTTCGAAGAAGTTGTAGTGTTGAAATTTTATTTGGCAAAATACCAGAAGTGTATGGCTCGTGAAAACTTTCGAGTTCACACAGTTTAGAGAAGGCATAGGTTCAACCCATCAGGGCATCTTAGGAGTATATACCACAAATTTCAAGAATAAATAACACAAGCTCGATAGTAGAGCATGTTTGAGAAAGCAGAGGATACAATTTACCAAAGGTATTATGTATCCGAGGAAAGGCTCACAGACTTATTGAATATGAAGGACGCTGTCGGATAAAATCCAGCAAATGATCTGGCGGTCCTCAAGGGATCTGGTGCGAGCATCGGTACTCAACCAGAGGGAGAAACAATGCAAGGAGATCAGACTTTAGAAACAACTGACTAATTCAAGCCTCAAATGCAAAGGAATTATCAATTCCAAGACAAGGGATCAGAAGCAATGCTCTGATTAGGGATGGATAAGTTGAATAGCCTTAAGGGTACAATCGATAGCAATTTGATTGGTCGAGATCCAGCTCATGTTTTAAAATAACGTCTGAGCCGGAAAGATAATTTGAAAGGATCAACTGATGATTGCGTGCATTCGCACTCATGTTGAATCAATAGGATCAAAAAGACGATGCCTAAGGATACTAACGAATATTGCTAGACATATGGAAAGCATCCATAATGCAAGTAGGCAAGTATTGCATAGCAATAAGCTACTAAGGATTTTTGGAGGATCGAATAGTATTTCGAAGACCATTGTGAAACAAATGAACAACTGGGGATGAGTGGATACTCGACAAGTGCGAGGATTTAATTGAAGGCTATTCATGTGGCAAGGAACTGCTAGGCAGTAGGCACAAAGTATTCTCGGAACAATAGAGAAGACTTCGGGGTATCTTGTAATAACAAGATCAATGGGGGATGACCGTATGAATGGCAAGTGTAAGTAGTTATCCATAAGGATTTATCGGTGGTCGGGAATAGCAAAAGTGATGGGCACAAAGTCTCGAGAGGAATAGCAAAGAGTATCTTCGGAATCTTCTGGTGAAGCAGGCCATCATCTGGAATGAAGGGGCTCTCCGGGAGAAAGTATTTACGAGAACCTAGAGTTAGAGTTAGCAAAACCATTTAACCCGAATAGAAGAGAGATCAGAGTCCCAGAGTAAGGATCGAGGAGTAAAATATCCTAATACCACCCGATGGCGACATGGGCCCAAGGGCCGCACAGCCAAGTTAGTAAAACAATTTCCATCGACTAGACTCAACTTCGGCCAAGGAGTGTGGAAGGGGATTCCTACAGGCAGTCGGCTCTGATACCAACTTGTGACGCCCCCGATTCAATCGTACACTAATCATACACGCAAATGTGTACGATCAAGATCAGGGACTCACGGGAAGATATCACAACACAACTCTACAAATAAAATAAGTCATACAAGCATCATGTTACAAGCCAGGGGCCTCGAAGGCTCGAATACAAGAGCTCAATCATAGACGAGTCAGCGGAAGCAACAATATCTGAGTACAGACATAAGTTAAACAAGTTTGCCTTAAGAAGGCTAGCACAAACTGGGATACAGATCGAAAGAGGCGCAGGCCTCCTGCCTGGGATCCTCCTAAACTACTCCTGGTCGTCGTCAGCGGGCAGCACGTAGTAGTAGGCACCTCCGGTGTAGTAGGAGTCATCGCCGACGGTGGCGTCTAGATCCTGGGCTCCAACGTCTGGTTGCGACAACCAGGTAGAAGGGATAGAGGGAAAAGAGGGAGAAAGCAACCGTGAGTACTCATCCAAAGTACTCGCAAGCAAGGAGCTATACTACATATGTGTGGGTATCAAGTGGAATAAGGGTATCATATGTGGACTGAACTGCAGAATGCCAGAATAAGAGGGGGGATAGCTAATCCTTTCGAAGACTACGCTTCTGGCAGCCTCCGTCTTGCAGCATGTAGAAGAGAGTAGACTGAAGTCCTCCAAGTAGCATCGCATAGCATAATCCTAACCGATGATCCTCCCCTCGTCGCCCTGTGAGAGAGCGATCACCGGTTGTATCTGGCACTTGGAAGGGAGTGTTCTATTAACTATCCGGTTCTAGTTGTCATAAGGTCAAAGTACAACTCCGGGTCGTCCTTTTACCGAGGGACACAGCTATTCGAATAGATAAACTTCCCTGCAGGGGTGCACCACATACCCCAACACGCTCGATCCCATTTGGCCGGACACACTTTTTTGGGTCATGCCCGGCCTTGGAAGATCAACACGTCGCAGCCCTACCTAGGCACAACAGAGAGGTCAGCACGCCGGTCTAAATCCTATGGCGCAGGGGTCTGGGCCCATCGCCCTTTGCACACCTGCACGTTGCGTACGCGGCCGGAAGCAGACCTAGCCTAGTGGCTTTCCAGTCCAATCCGGCGCGCGCCACTCAGTCCCTGACGTCACGAAGGCTTCGGCTGATACCACGACACCGGGATACCCATAACTGCTCCCACGTAGATGGTTAGTGTGTATAGACCAAATGGCCAGACTCAGATCAAATACCCAGATCTCGTTAAGCGTGTTAAGTATCCGCGAACACCGACCAGGGCCAGGCCCACCTCTCTCCTAGGTAGTCGGAACCTGCCCTGTCGCTCCGCCTCAAAGATCCACTCGCGGGTGCTCCTACGAGCCTACCCGTCTTTAGTCACCACATGTATCATGTATAAAGTATATAGTATATACCCGTGATCACCTCCCGAGTGATCACGGCCCGATAGTATAGCATGGCAGACGGACAAGAATGTAGGGCCACTGATGATAAGCTAGCATCCTATACTAAGCATTAGGTTTGCAGGTAAAGGTAACAATAGTAGTAGCAAGGACAAGCTATGCATCAGTATAGGATTAACGGGAAGCAGTAACATGTTACACTACTCTAATGCAAGCAGTATAGAGAAGAGTAGGTGGTATCTGGTGATCAAAGGGGGGGCTTGCCTAGTTGCTCTGGCAAGAGAGAGGGGTCGTCAACTCCGTAGTTGAACTAGGGGTTCGCCGGCAGTCCTGGGGTCTATCGAGAGAACAGGGGGGAGAAACAATAAATATTTAAGCAAGCATATGCATAGTGGTGCATGACAAGACAAGTAACGGCGTTAGAGGTGCCCTAACGCGGTAATAGGTGATACCGGTGAAGGGGGATGACATCCGGGAAAGTATCCCCGGTGTTTTGCGTTTTCGAGCAGAGGAGCCGGAGGGGGAGAGTTGTGAGTTTGCTATGCTAGGGATGCGTGACGGATGAACGGGCTGCGTATCCGGGTTCGTCTCGTCATTCTGAGCAACTTTCATGTACAAAGTTTTTTCATCCGAGCTACGGTTTATTTTATATTAATTTTAAAAGATTTAAATCATTTTTAGGATTTATTTAATTAATTTAATCAACATTATCCAGAATAGTGTCTGCTGACGTCAGCATGACGTCAGCAGTTGACTTGGTCAACTGACGTGTGGGTCCCGTTCGTGGTAGTCTATTTTAGTTAATAAACAGTAGTTGATTAGTCATTAGGTTAATTAATCATAATTAGTTAATCTAATCAGAACTAATTAATGAATTAATTAATTATCTTAATTATTATTTATATATATTTTTTGTTCTCTTAAGTCCTCCTTTTTTTTAATTTCGTTCTGGGGGGCTGGGCCCCATGTGTCATTGGCCCTAAGGGGCAAAATGGGCGCACGGGCGTTGGGGCGTTGCGGGCGCTCGACCCAGGAGAGGGCCGAGCGGGCGCTGAGGGGCGCCGGCGCCAGGGATGGCAGCGGCGAGGCCACGACGAGGCGGCGCCGGGCCGGCCTAGCGCGAGCGCGGTCGGGCGGAGCCTATGCGGCCAGGGCAGGAAGCGGGCGATGCGAGGGCCGACGGGTGCGGCAAGGCGCCGTGGGAGGGACCGGTGGCCAGGGATGGCCGGAGTGGCGGGGCTGCAAGGGCGGGGCGAGCGGGGGCGCACAGCAGCAGAAGCCAGGGGCGGCGGCGAGCGGGGAGAGGCTGAAGGCGGCGGCACGGGAAGCAGCGAGCAACGCCGGGCACGGCCAGGATGCGGCCGGCAAGCCCAACGCGTGGGGAGGCGAGGCCATGGCCTGAGCGGGACGGCGCGGGGCGCGGCTGTGCTAGCAGGGAGGCGCGGGCGCGGCGAGCACGGACACATGCGTGCGGGCGTCTGGACAGGGAGAGAGGAGAGGGCTCACGTGGGGGACGTAGGGCACGGGCAGCGGGGCTCGGGGAGGTCCGACGAGGTAGATCGACGACGGGGGCGAGGTGGCAGCGACGGCGAATGGCGTCGGGTCGACGACGAGGCGAGGCCGCGGCTTCAGCTGGGCGCCGCGCGAGGGAGAGGAGGGGCGAGGAGTCCGGGAGGGGCGGCGAATGGCGAGGCGGAGATGAGGAGGATGGCAGCGACGGAAGGGCTCCGGGCGGCGGCGAGGTCCTCCTCCCTCGATCCCGATCTAGTCGGGGAGAGGGGGATATTTTCGTGGGGGGGGAGGGAATCGTGCGGGGAGTGGGGGAATGGGGTTAGGGTTTCTGGTAGTGGGGGTTATGCAGGGGTGCGGCTGGGCCTACCAGGTGGATGGCCCAATGGCCTGCTGGGCCGGAGCCCAGTGGGGGGGGGGTGTTTCCCTTTTTTTTCTATTTTGTTAGTTTTCTTTTGTTTTCCTTTTCTGTTTTTCTTTTTTTAACCTTAATTGCTTTAGTTTAAGTAAAACACAATAAGAGTCTCTAAATTAGTGTTACTAAATATTCCACTACCACAATTAACTTGGCACATTAATTAAAGTAGTTTGTATTTGTTTATTAATTTAAGAGCATTTAAATTATAGTTTTATACTGTTTTAATTTATTTAGTGCATTTAAGTATTTTATTAAAAGATGATTTCTGCACCAACATTTATTATGGATTATTTGACACATTAGGAACAATTTAGTTTTGACTTTTGAAAACTTTAATTGTTTTGACTTTAATTCAAATTTGAATTTGGATCGGTTCTGAACTAACTCGAGATTATCAACAATGATCGAGGTGACGTGGCATCATTACTAGAGGGTTACTGTAGCTTGATTACCCGGGCGTCACAATAGCACTTTCCAAATAAAAATGACAGCAGTTCTCGTGAGCGCTAAAGTTTCTGTTTTTTACATCAAGTTCAACAAGACTTTCCCCAAGTCTTCCCAATGGTTCTACTTGGCACAAACACTAATTAAACACAAAAAAGACAACCAAAACAGAGGCTAGATAATTTATTTATCAAATAACAACAAGGATAAATATTGGGTTGATTCCCAACAAGTGCTTTTCTTTAAAGCCTTATAGCTAGGCATAATATTTCAATGATGCTCACATGAAAGACAAGAAACGAAGCACAAAGAGAGCATCATAAAACACGTGACAAACACATCTAAGTCTAACATACTTCCTATGCATAGGCATCTTATAGGCAAACAAATTAGCAAGGCAAGCAAAAACTAGCATATGCAAGGAAGCGGAAAGAAACAATAGCAATCTCAACATAACGAGAGGTAATTTAGTAACATGAAAATTTCTACCACAATATTTTCCTATCTCATAATAATTACATGTAGGATCATAATCAAATTCAACAAAATAGCTATCACATAAAATATTTTCAACACGATCCACATGCATGCAATGTTGACACTCTTCCAAAATAGTGGGACCTAAAGTTGACATTCTTCCAAACCCACTTTCAATATTATTGCAAACATTATAATCAAATTCATATTCATCATGGGGTTTAAATAAATTTTCAAGATCAAAAGAATTACCCCAATCATGATCATTGCAACAAGTAGAGGACATAGCAAAACTAGCATCCCCAAGCTTAGGGTTTTGCATATTATTAGCACAATTGACATTAATAGAATTTATAATAGAATCATTGCAATCATGCTTTCTATTCAAAGATCTATCGTGAATCGCTTCATGAGGTAATTCATCACACTTTTCAGATTCACGAATTTCAAGCAAAACTTCATAAAGATAATCTAGTGCACAAAACTCACTAGCAATTGGTTTATCATAATTGGACCTCTTCAAAAGATTAGCATGTGGATATCCATAGATCTTAAGTTCTCTGTTTAGTAATAAATAAACAACTATTCTAACCATACGAGCAAACAAGAAGCAAACGGGTAAAAGAGGCAAATAGAGAGGGAGGATAGAGAGAGAGAGGGCGAATAAAACGGCAAGGGTGAGGTGGGGGAGAGGAAAACGAGAGGCAAATGGAAAATAGTGTAATGCGGGAGATAGGGATTGTGATGGGTACATGGTATGTTGACTTTTGCGCAGACTCCCCGGCAACGGCGCCAGAAATGCTAATTGTCGGGAGTCAAATCTTGACTTGCGCGAACCTCCTCGGCAACGGCGCCAGAAATTCTTCTTGCTACCTCTTGAGCACTGTGTTGGATTTCGCCGAAGAGGAAGGGATGATGCAGCAAAGTAGCATAAGTATTTCCCTCCGTTTTTGAGAACCAAGGTATCAATCCAATAGGAGGCTACGTGCGAGTCCCTCATACCTACACAAAAACAATAGCTCAACGCAACCAATGCGCTTAGGGGTTGTCAATCCCTTCACGGCCACTTACGAAGTGAGATCTGATAGAGATGATAAATAATATTTTTGGTATTTTTGGTATAGTGATGCAAAGTAAAAAGTAAAAGCAAAGCAATAATAAAGTGATGGAGATTGATATGATGAGAAAGAGACCCGGGGCCATAGGTTTCACTAGTGGCTTCTCTCAAGAGCATAAGTATTCTACGGTGGGTGAACAAATTACTGTTGAGCAATTGACAAAACTAAGCATAGTTATGAGAATATCGAAGTATGACCATGTCTATAGGCATCACGTCCGAGGCAAGTAGACCGAAACGATTCTGCATCTACTACTATTACTCCACACATCGACCACTATCCAGCATGCATCTAGAGTATTAAGTTAAAAACAGAGTAACGCCTTAAGCAAGATGACATGATGTAGAGGGATAGTTTCATGCAATATGATAAAAAAAACATCTTGTTATCCTCGATGGCAATGATACAATATGTGCCTTGCCGCCCCTTCTGTCACTGGGAAGGGACACCGCAAGATCGAACCCAAAGCTAAGCACTTCTCCCATGGCAAGAACAACCAATCTAGTAGGCCAAACCAAACTGATAATTCGAAGAGACTTGCAAAGATAACCAATCATACATAAAAGAATTCAGAGAAGATTCAAATATTATTCATAGATAGACTTGATCATAAACCCAGAATTCATCGGTCTCAACAAACACACCGCAAAAAGAAGATTACATCGAATAGATCTCCATGAGAGAGGGGGAAAACATTGTATTAAGATCCAAAAAGAGAGAAGAAGCCATCTAGCTACTAGCTATGGACCCGTAGGTCTGAAGTAAAATACTCACACTTCATCGGAGGGGCTTGGATGATGATGTAGAAGCCCTCCGTGATCGATGCCCCCTCCGGCGGAGCTCCGGAACAGGCCCCAAGATGGGATCTCGTGGATACAGAAAGTTGTGGTGGAGGAATTAGGTTTTTGGCTCCGTCCCCGATCATTTGGGGGTACGTGGATATATATATAGGAGGAAGAAGTACGTCGGTGGAGCTTCGAGGCGCCCACGAGGCAGGGGGCGCCCTAGGGGGGGCGTGCCCTCCAGCCTCGTGACCGCCTCGTGGCTTTCTTGACGGAGGGTCCAAGTCTCCTATATCTTATCTGATGAGAAAATCACGTTTCCAAAGGTTTCATTCTGTTTGGACTCCGTTTGATATTCCTTTTCTTCGAAACGCTAAAACAGGCAAAAACAACAATTCTGGGCTGGGCCTCCGGTTAATAGGTTAGTCCCAAAAATAATATAAAAGTGGATAATAAAGCCCAATAATGTCCAAAACAGTAGATAATATAGCATGGAGCAATCAAAAATTATAGATATGTGGGAGACGTATCAAACACCCCTAGCTAGGCATATTGCAATAGATCTAGGTATTGTCATCTTTAGTATGCAATTCCTTTCGCATCAAATCTTCCAAAACTCGTCTTAACAAATCTATTTTTTCCTTTATTTCCCTTCTAGTAGATGAAATTAAATCATGAAAAGGACTTTGATTGGTGATTTTGACATTCATAAACCCGTAATATGGATCATCACCATATATCTTATAAAATACGTATGTCGTTTCTAACGGGTTCCTTAATTATATTTTCCAACCAATCATTATTAAATCCTACAGAAATGCCCCTAGTAATCCAATCAAATTCATCGAAAGCCTCAAGGTACAATGCTTGAGTTCCGAGTAGGGAACCCTCCTCCTAAGATTGTCGTTGTAAGATTGATAATCCCTAGATTCCAAACTACACATAGTTTCTTTATCATGGAGGATTTCTTCAATCAGAGGGTGTTCAACATTTTTATTCTAGAAAGCAAAAATCTCCCTAGCCTCTTGTATTATAAAATCAAATTCACGCATAAGGATGATAGTGGCAATCTTTTTAGCTTGCGGATAATTAATATTGGGAATTTCATAAAACACCTTTTGCAAAGCAGGATGGATGTGTACAAATTTTCTTTCTAGTTTTTCAACAAGCATGACAATGGCATCCACATAGCAATTTGTATCGAGAATAATAGATCTTTTACTAATGGGCATAGTTCCTGTACAATCAAAGAATTCTTGGATAACACTTTTTTCAATAATATTACCATCTCCCACATCAAAAGTTTTGCTTTGTAATTAGGGGGAGTTTCAGCTTCATGATCTAAAGAACAAGATTCAAAATTTTCCTCAAGATTCATACTAGCAAGACCCTCAAAATTTTCAGCAATAACCTCCCCAGATTCAAACAAAGTGGCAACGAACCGAACTAGCAAACAAACGAGCAAAAGGCAAACGAAAAAGACTAACGGAAGAAGGGCAAAAAAGGCAAATCTTTTTGTTTTTCTGAAAATCATTTTAGAAGTGAGAGAGGAAAATGGCAAATAATGTAATGCAAGAAATGAGAGTTTATGATGGGTACTTGGTACGCTTGATGTAGACCTCCCTGGCAACGGCGCCAGAAATTATTCCTGCTACTTCTTGAGCTTGCGTTGGTTTTTCCCTTGAAGATGAAAGGGTGATGCAACAAAGTAGAGGTAAGTATTTCCCTCAGTTAGAGAACCAAGGTATCGATCCAGTAGGAGGTACAAGCAAGTCCCCAATCTATGCACTTGCACAAACAATCAAACACTTGCACCCAACGCGATAAAGGGGTTGTCGATCCTTAACGGTCAATTGCAAAGGTGAGATCTGATAGAGATAGATAAAACTGAACAAAAGATAAAATATTTTGGGGTTTTTTAGTTTATAGATCTGAAAATAAAAGATTGCAAAATAGTGGATCGGAAACTAATATGATGGAAAATAGACCCGGGGGCCATAGGTTTCACTAGAAACTTCTCTCATGAAGGCAAATAATACAATGGGTGAACAAATTACTATCGAGCAATTGATAGAAAAGCGCAAAGTTATGACGATATCTAAGGAAATGATTATGCATATAGGCATCATGTCCGTGTCAAGTAGACCGACTCCTGCCTGCATCTACTACTATTACTCCACACATCGCCCGACTCCTGCCTGCATCTAGAGTATTAAGCTCAAGAGAATAGAGTAACACATTAAGTAAGATGACATGATGTAGAGGGATAAATGATACGTCCATTTTGCATCATGCTTTTATATTGATATTTATTGCATTATGGGCTGTTATTTCACATATTATCACAATACTTATGCCTTTTCTCTCTTATTTTATAAGGTTTACATGAAGAGGGTGAATGTCGGCAGCTGGAATTCTGGATTGGAAAAGGAGCAAATATTAGAGACCTATTCTATACAACTCCAAAAGTCCTAAAACTTCACGGAGAATATTTTTGGAACATATAAAAAATATTGGGCGAAGAAAGCACCAGAGGGGGCCACCTACCAGCCACAAGGGTGGAGGGCGCGCCCTACCCCGCTGGGCGTGCCCCCGACGCCCATCTTCTACTATATGGTGTGTTTTGACCTGGAAAAAATAGAAGGAAGCTTTCGGGATGAAGAATCGCAGTCTCGAGGTGGAACTTGGGCAGAAGCAATCTAGGGCTCTGGCGGAGCTGTTCTGTCGAGGAAACTTCCCTCCGGGAGGGGGAAGTCGAAGCCATCGTCATCACCAATGATCCTCTCATCGAGAGGGGGTCAATCTCCACCAACATCTTCACCAACACCATCTCCTCTCAAACCCTAGTTCATCTCGTGTATCCGATCTTTGTCTCAAAACCTCATATTGGACCTGTGGGTTGCTAGTAGTGTTGATTACTCCTTGTAGTTGATGCTAGTTGGTTTATTCGGTGGAAGATCATATGTTCAGATCCTTAATGATAATTAAAACTCCTCTGATTATGAACATGAATATGCTTTGTGAGTAGTTATGTTTGTACCTGAGGACATGGGAGAAGTCTTGTTATTAGTAATCATGTGAATTTGGTATTCGTTTGATATTTTGATGAGATGTATGTTGTCTTTCCTCTAGTGGTGTTATGTGAACGTTGACTACATGAAACTTCACCATTGTTTGGGCCTAGGGGAAGGCATTGGGAAGTGATAAATAGATGACGGGTTGCTAGAGTGGCAGAAGCTTAAACCCTAGTTTATGTGTTGCTTCATAAGGGGTTGATTTGGATCCATATGTTTCATGCTATGGTCAGATTTATCTTAATTCTTATTTCATAGTTGCGGATGCTTGCGAGAGGGGTTAATCATAAGCGGGAGGTTTTTCCAAGGAAGGGCAACACCCAAGCACCGGTCCACCCACATATCTAATTATCAAAGTAACGAACGTGAATCATATGAGCATGATGAAAACTAACTTGACTAAAATTCCCATGTGTCATCGAGAGCGCTTTGCTTTATATAAGAGTTCGTCCAGGCTTGTCCTTTGCTACAAAAAGGATTGGGCCACCTTGCTGCACCTTGTTTACTTTTATTACTTGTTACTTATTACAAATTATCTCATCATACAACTATCTGTTACCGATAATTTCAGTGCTTGCAGAGAATACCTTGTTGAAAACCGCTTGTCATTTCCTTCAGCTCCTCATTGGGTTCGACACTCTTACTTATCGAAAGGACTACGATAGATCCCCTATACTTGTGAGTCATAAATAAACTCAAGCAATATGATGAAAACCCCATCTTTTTATCCTTGATGGCAACAATACAATACATGCGTCGCGACCCCTACTTTGTCACTGGGTGAGGACACCGCAAGATCGAACCCAAAACTAAGCACCTCTCCCATTGCAAGAAAACCCAATCTAGTTGGCCAAACCAAACTGATAATTCGAAGAGAAATACAAATATATCAAATCATGCATATAAGAATTCAGAGAAGATTCATATAATATTCATAGATAATTTGATCATAAATCATAATTCATCGGATCTCGAACACACCGCAAAAGAAGATTACATCAGATAGATCTCCAAGAACATCGAGGAGAACATGGTATTGAGAATCAAAGAGAGAGAAGAAGCCATCTAGCTACTAGCTATGGACCCGTAGGTCTGAGGTAAATTGCTCACTCTTCATCGAAAGGGCGACAGGGTTGATGTAGAAGCCCTCCGTGATCGAATCCCCCTCTGGCAGATTGCCGAAAAAGGCCCCAAGATGGGATCTCACAGGTACAGAAGGTTGCAGTGGTGGAAAAGTGATTTCATGGCTCCCCTGAAGGGTTTTGGAATATATGTGAATATATAGGATGAAGGGCTAGGTCGGACGAGTCCCGAGGGACCCACAAGGTAGGGGGGCGCCCCCCCTTAGGGCGCGCCGTCCACCCTTGCCGCTTCCTCGTGGCTCTTCTGACTTTGACTCCAAGTCCCTTGGGTGACTTCTGGTCCAAGAAAAATCATCGTGAAGTTTTATTCCGTTTGGACTCCGTTTGATATTCCTTTTTTGCGAAACTCAAAAACAAGGAAAAAACAGAAACTGGCACTCCACTCTAGGTTAATAAGTTAGTCCCAAAAATAATATAAAATAGCATAATAAGGCATATAAAACATCCAAAAAGATAATATAATAGCATGGAACAATCAAAAATTATAGATACGTTGGAGATGTATCAAGGCTCTTCTCAACCTCGTCATGAGCCACGCGCAACTCCTCCCCCCGACGCTCCTCGATCTCCGCCGCCTCCTGCATATCTAGCTCCCACTCAGTGATCTCATGAGGAAGCAGGTGCTCCATGGCCTCCGCCGCCTCCTGCATCTCCAGTTCCTGCTCGGCGAACTCATGAGGAAGCAGGAGCTCCATGGCATCCTCCGCATTTTCGGACGTGGGTTGCATGCTAGATTCCGAGGTGGCCTAGAATATCTTGGCGTGTGCGTCCTCGGTCTTGGTGTGGATGGCCACAACCCATGCCAGGGCGACATCGATGGTGCCAACGGCAACTCGAGCGCTCTTGGCGTTTGCACTCACCATCGCAGTAGCCGTTGCACTGCAGCCATCTCGGCTGCTACAGCTACCATGTCGGCTACGCAGACGCCCTCTCGGCGGATGCGGCCACGCTCTCGGTGTAGGCGGCTACGCTCGAGGAAGACACGGCCACCGTACTGTCCCTCATGAAGCGTTTCCACAGCGTCATTCTTAGCAATAAGGGGTTGCGGGAATGGTGATCTGGGATTCGTGGATTCGGGGGTGACCGGCACTAGAGCGGACGAAGGCGACGAAGCTTATGGAGGAAGACTAAAGTAGACCCATGAATTTTCATCGCAAACGGCCCCTACAACAAAGTGTATGTGAGGTTCTTGATATTTTGTATTAGCTGTGAAAGACGAATTTGGGGTACAGTGGCAACGGATGGTGTTTTAAATGTACAAGAAAATTTGGAGTACTAATACGACTGTCATGTCAAAATTTGGAAACTTTCAGGGGTCATTTGACCTTTTTAAGACATTTAAGTGATTTTCTAGCCATTTAATTACCGTAATTCAAATTTGAACTACATGTGCATGTGATACGTCCATTTTGCATCATGTTTTCTTACTGTTATTTATAATGTTTTTATCCATAATAATAATTTTTGGAGTAATTCTAATGCATTTTCTCTCATAATATGCAAGGTATACACAAAGAGGGAGAATTCTGGAAGCTGGAAATCTGGACCTAGAAAAGCTACGCCAGGCTACCTATTCTGCACAACTCCAAATAAGCTAAAACTTCACAGAGAATTTTTATGGAATATTTGAGGAATATTGGAGCAAATAACTACCAGAGGAGGCCCACCAGGTGCGCACAACCCACATGGGCCCGCCAGGGAGCCCAAGCGCGCCTTGGTGGGTTGTGCTCATGGATACGTCTCCAACATATCTATAATTTTGTATTGTTTCATGCTATTATATTATCTGTTTTGGATGTTTAATGGTCTTTTTTATGCCTTTTATATTATTTTTGGGACTAACCTACTAACCAAAGGCCCAGTGCAAATTGTTGTTTTTTTTGCCAATTTCAGTATTTCGTAGAAAAGGAATACCAAACGGAATCCAAACAGAATGAAACCTTCGGGAGAGTAACTTTTGGAACAAACACAATCCAGGAGACTTGGAGTGGACATCAAGGAAGCAACAAGGCGGCCACGAGGTAGGAGGGCGCGCCTAGGGGGTAGGCGCGCCCCCACCCTCGTGGGCCCCTAGTGGCTCCACCGACCTACTTCTTTCACCTATATATACACATATACCCCGAAAACATCCGAGAGCACCACGAAACCATATTTCCACCGCCGCAACCCTATGTACCCATGAGATCCCATCTTGGGGCCTTTTCCGGCGCTCCGCCGGAGGGGGGATCGCTCACGAAGGGCTTCTACATCAACACCATAGCCTCTCCGATGATGTGTGAGTAGTTTACCACAGACCTTCGGGTCCATAGTTATTAGCTAGATGGCTTCTTCTCTCTCTTTGGATCTCAATACAAAGTTCTCCCCGATTCTCTTGGAGATCTATTCGATGTAATTCTTTTTGCGGTGTGTTTGTCGAGATCCGATGAATTATGGGTTTATGATCAAGATTATCTATGAATAATATTTGATTCTTCTCTGAATTCTTTTATGCATGATTTAATATCTTTGCAAGTCTCTTCGAATTATCAGTTTGGTTTGGCCTACTAGATTGATCTTTCTTGCAATGGGAGAAGTGCTTAGCTTTGGGTTCAATCTTGCATTGTCCTTTCCCAGTGACAGCAGGGGCAGCAAGGCACGTATTGTATTGTTGCCATCGAGGATAAAAAGATGGGGTTTATATCATATTGCTTGAGTTTATTCCTCTACATCATGTCATCTTGCCTAATGTGTTACTCTGTTCTTATGAACTTAATACTCTAGATGCATGCTGGATAGCGGTCGATGTGTGAAGTAATAGTAGTAGATGCAGAATTGTTTTGGTCTACTTGTCGTGGGCGTGATGCCTATATACATGATCATGCCTAGATATTCTCATAATTATGCGCTTTTCTATCAATTGCTTGACGGTAATTTGTTCACCCACTGTAGAATTTCCTATCTTGAGAGAAGCCACTAGTGAAACCTATGGCCCCCGGGTCTATCTTCCATCATATTATTTTCCTATCTACTTGCTATTTCTACCTCTTTTTATTTTGTAGTCTTTATTTTCCAATCTATACAACAATAATACCAAAAATATATATCTTATTATCTTTATTAGATCTCACTTTTGCAAGTGGCCGTGAAGGGATTGACAACCCCTTTATCGCATTGGTTGCAAGGTTCTTATTTGTTTGTGCAGGTACAAGGGACTTGCATGTAGTCTCCTACTGGATTGATACCTTGGTTCTAAAAAACTGAGGGAAATACTTACGCTACTTTGCTGCATCACCCTTTCCTCTTCAAGGGAAAACCAACGCATGCTCAAGAGGTAGCAAGAAGGATTTCTGGCACCGTCGCCGGGGAGATTTGCACCAAGTCAAGTCGAGATTTGATCTCTCGACAACAAGCGATTTCTAGCGCCGTTGCCGGGGAGATATACGCACAAGTAAAGACATACCAAGTACCCATCACAAACTCTTATCCCTCGCATTGCATTATTTGCCATTTGCCTCTCGTTTTCCTCTCCCCCACTCCACCTTAGCCGTTTTATTCGCCCATCTTCCGTTTGTCCTTCTGTTTGCTCATGTTACCATGTGCCTTCTTTTAGCTTGCATCTTTGCTTGCTAAATATCTATTGATATGGATCCTCATCTGCTTGCCAATATTTTTAAGTGATCCAATTATGATGAACCAATTGCTAGTGAGTTTTGTGCACTAGATTATCTTTATGAAGTTTTGCTTGAAATTCGTGAATCCGAAAATTGTGATGAACTACTTTATGAAGTGATTCACGATAGATCTTTGAATAAAAAGCATGATTGTGATGATGTTATTATAAATTCTATGAATGTCAATTGTTCTAATAATATGCAAAACCCTATGCTTGGGGATGCTAGTTTTGCTATGTCCACTACTTGTTGCAATGATCATGATTGGGATGATTCTTCTTATGATCTTGAAAATTTATTTAAGCCCCATGATGAATATAAGATTGATAATAATGTTTGCAATATTTAAAGTGTGTTTGGAAGAGTGTCAACTTTAGATCCCACGTATTTGGAGAATGTTCAATTTTATGCAATTTTCGATAAAAGTGGGTTTGGAGAGGTCATGACTTTACTTAATGTTAATCCCACTATTTTGGAAGAGTGTCAACTTTGCATGCATGTGGATCATGTTGAAAATATTTTATGTGATAGTTATTTTGTTGAATTTTCTTATGATCCCACATGTAATTATTATGAGAGAGGAAAATATGATTGTAGAAATTTTCGTGTTACTAAATTACCTCTCGTTATGTTGAGATTGCTATTGTTTCTTTCCGCTTCCTTGCATATGCTAGTTTTTGCTTGCTATAATAATTTGTTTGCCTATAAGATGCCTATGCATAGGAAGTATGTTAGACTTAGATGTGTTTGTCATGTATTTCATGATGCTCTCTGTGTGCTTCAATTCTTGCCTTTCATGTGAGCATCATTGAAATTATCAATGCCTAGCTAGGGGCGTTAAATGATAGCGCTTGTTGAGAGGCGGCCCAATTTTATTCTTGTTTCCTGCTTCTTGTTCCTGTTTAGTAATAAATAATTAATCTATCTTATCTTTAGATGTGGTTTTATGTTTTTAATTAGTGTTTGTTCCAAGTAGAACCTTCGGGAAGACTTGGGGGAAGTCTTTGCGATCTTGCTGTAAAAAACAGAAACTTTAGCGCTCACGAGATTAGCTGCCATTTTATACTGGAGAGTGAGATTAGGTTGATTCTTTTCGCAGATGATTAATAGAAAAATTCCTCACGTCCACCAATTTATTTAAGAATTTTTGGGTTATATAAGTATTCGAAACCTACAGATTACTACAGACTGTTCTGTTTTTGACAGATTCTGTTTTTCGTGTGTTGTTTGCTTATTTTGATGAATATATGGCTAGTATCGGGGGGGTATGAACCATGGAGAAGTTGGAATACAGTAGGTTAAACACCAATATAAATAAATAATGAGTACACTACAGTACCTTGAAGTGGTGGTTTTTTTCTTATACTAACGGAGCTCGTGAGATTTTCTGTTGAGATTTGTGTTGTGAAGTTTTCGAGTTTTGGGTAAAGATTTGATGGATTTTGGAATAAGGAGTGGCAACAGCCTAAGCTTGGGGATGCCAATGGCACCCCAAGGTAAAATTCAAGGACAACCAAAAGCCTAAGCTTGGGGATGCCCTTCGTCCATCAATAACTTTACTTGAGGCTATATTTTTATTCACCACATGATATGTGTTTTGCTTGGAGGGTCTTGTATGATTTGAGTATTTTCTTATTAGTTTACCACAATCATCCTTTCTGTACACACCTTTTGGAGCGACACACATGAATCGGAATTTATTAGAATACTCTATGTGCTTCACTTATATCTTTTGAGCTAGATAATTTTGCTCTAGTGCTTCACTTATATCTTTTTAAGAGCACGGTGGTGGTTTTATTTTATAGAAATTATTGATCTCTCATGCTTCACTTATATTATTTTGGGAGTCTTATAGAACAGCAGGGTAATTTGCTTTGGCTATAAAATTAGTCCTAATGTGATGAACATCCAAGCTGGGTATAATAAAAACTATCATATAAAGTGCATCGAATGCTATGAGAAGTTTGATTCTTTATGATTGTTTTGAGATACGAAGATGGTGATATTAGAGTCATGCTAGTTGAGTAGTTGTAAATTTGAGAAATACTTGTTCTAAAGTTTGTGACTCCCGTAGCATGCACGTATGGTGAACCGTTATGTGATGAAGTCGGAGCATGATTTATTTATTGATTGTCTTCCTTAGGAGTGGCGGTCGGGGACGAGCAGTGGTCTTTTCCTACCAATCTATACCCCTAGGAGCATGCGCGTAGTACTTCGTTTCGATAACTAAAAGATTTTTTGCAATAAGTATGTGAGTTCTTTATGACTAATGTTGAGTCCATGGATTATACGCACTCTCACCCTTCCTCCATTGCTAGCATCTCTAATACCGCGCACCTTTCGCTGGTATCATACACCCACCATATACCTTCCTCAAAACAGCCACCATACCTACCTATTATGGCATTTCCATAGCCATTCCGAGATATATTACCATGCAACTTACCACCGTTCCGTTTGTTATGACACATTACATCATTGTCATATTGCTTTGCATGATCATGTAGTTGACATCGTATTTGTGGCAAAGCTACCTTTATAATTCTTTCATACATGTCACTCTTGATTCATTGCACATCCCGGTACACCGCCAGAGGCATTCACATAGAGTCATATTTTGTTCTAGCATCGAGTTGTAATTTTTGAGTTGTAAGTAAACAAAAGTATGATGATCATCATTATTAGAGCATTGTCCCAAGTGAGGAAAGGATGATGGAGACTATGATTCCCCCACAAGTCGGGATGAGACTCCGGACGAAAAGAAAAAAAAAGAAAAAAGAGGCCAAAAAAGGGGGAAAGGCCCAAATAAAAAAATAAAAAAAAAAGAGAAATGAGAGAAAAAGAGAGAAGGGACAGTGTTACTATCCTTTTACCACACTTTTGCTTCAAAGTAGCACTATGATCTTCATGATAGAGAGTCTCCTATGTTGTCACTTTCATATGCTAGTGGGAATTTTACATTACAGAACTTGGCTTGTATATTCCAATGATGGGCTTCCTCAAAATGCCCTAGGTCTTCGTGAGCAAGCGAGTTGGATGCACACCCACTTAGTTTCTTTTGTCGAGTTTTTTTACACTTATAGCTCTAGTGCATCCGTTGCATGGCTATCCCTACTCACTCACATTGACATCTATTGATGGGCATCTCCATAGATCGTTGATACGCCTAGTTGATGTGAGACTATCTTCTCCTTTTTTGTCTTCTCCATAACCACCATTCTATTCCACATATAGTGCTATGTCCATGGCTCACGCTCATATATTGCGTGAAGATTGAAAAAGTTTGAGAACATCAAAAGTATGAAACAATTGCTTGGCTTGTCATCGGGGTTGTGCATTATTAAATACTTTGTGTGATGAAGGTAGAGCATATCCAGACTATATGATTTTGTAGGGACAACCTTTTTTGGCCATGTTATTTTGAGAAGACATGACTGCTTTGTTAGTATGCTTGAAGTATTAATATTTTTATGTCAATATTAAACTTTTGTCTTGAATATTTCAGATCTGAACATTCATGCCACAATAAAGAAAATTACATTGAGAATTATGCTAGGTAGCATTTTACATGACAAAAATTCTATTTTTATCATTTACCTACTCGAGGACGAGCAGGAATTAAGCTTGGGGATGCTTGATATGTCTCCAACGTATCTATAATTTTTGATTGTTTCATGCAATTATATTATCTATTTCGGATGTTTAATGGGCTTTGTTATGCACTTTTATATTATTTTTGGGACTAACCTACTAACCAAAGGCCCAGTGCAAATTGTTGTTTTTTGCCTATTTCAGTGTTTAACAAAAAAGGAATAGCAAACGGAATCCAAACGGAATGAAGCCTTCGGGAGAGTTACTTTTGGAACAAACGCAATCCAGGAGACTTGAAGTGGATGTCAAGGAAGCAACGAGGCGGCCACGAGGTAGGAGGGCGTGCCTAGGGGGGTAGGTGCGCCCCCCACCCTCGTGGGCCCCTCGTGGCTCCACCCACTTACTTCTTTCGCCTATATATACTCATATACATTGAAAACATCCGAGAGCACCACGACACCCTCTTTCCACCGCTGCAACCTTCTGTACCCGTGAGGTCCCATCTTGGGCCCTTTTCCGGTGCTCAGCCGGAGGGGGAATCAATCACGGAGGGCTTCTACATCAACACCATAGCCTCTCCGATGTTGTCTGAGTAGTTTACCACAGACCTTTGGGTCCATAGTTATTAGCTAGATGGCTTCTTCTCTCTCTTTGGATCTCAATACAAAGTTCTCCTCGATTCTCTTGGACATCTATTCGATGTAATTCTTTTTGCGGTGTGTTTGTCGAGATCCGATGAATTGTGGTTTATGATCAAGATTATCTATGAACAATATTTGATTCTTCTCTGAATTCTTTTATGCATGATTTAATATCTTTGCAAGTCTCTTCGAATTATCGGTTTGATTTGGCCTACTAGATTGATCTTTCTTGCAATGGGAGAAGTGCTTAGCTTTGGGTTCAATCTTGCGGTGTCATTTCCCAGTGACAGCAGGGGCAGCAAGGCATGTATTGTATTGTTGCCATCTAGGATAAAAAGATGGTGTTTATATCATATTGCTTGAGTTTATCCCTCTACATCATGTCATCTTGCCTAATGCGTTACTCTGTTCTTATGAACTTAATACTCTAGATGCATGTTGGATAGCGGTCGATGTGTGGAGTAACAGTAGTAGATGCAGAATTGTTTCGGTCTACTTGTCGCGAACGTGATGCCTATATACATGATCATGCCTAGACATTCTCATAACTATGCGCTTTTCTATCAATTGCTCGACAGTAATTTGTTCACCCATTGTAGAATTTGCTATCTTGAGAGAAGCCACTAGTGAAACCTATGGCCCCCGGGTCTATCTTCCATCATATTATTTTCCTATCTACTTGCTATTTCTGCCGCCTTTTATTTTGCAATCTTTATTTTCCAATCTATACAACAAAAATACCAAAAATATTTATCTTATTATCTTTATTAGATCTCACTTTTGCAAGTGGCCGTGAAGGGATTGACAACCCCTTTATCGCGTTGGTTGCAAGGTTCTTATTTGTTTGTGCAGGTACGAGGGACTTGCGTGTAATCTCCTACTGGATTGATACATTGGTTCTCAAAAACTGAGGAAATACTTACGCTACTTTGCTGCATCACCCTTTCCTCTTCAAGGGAAAACCAACGCATGCTCAAGAGGTAGCACACACCTAGGCCCACCTCCGGTGCCCATCTTCTGGTACATAAGTCACTTTCACCTAGAAAAAACAAGGAGAGGACTTTTGGGATGGAGCACCGCCGTCTCGAGGTGGAACTTGGCAGGAGAACTTTTGCCCTCCGGCGGAGTGATTCCTCCGGGGGAACTTTCCTCCCAGAGGGGGGAATCATCGTCATCATCATCACCAAGAACTCTTCCATCTTGGGGAGGGCAATCTCGATTGCTCTCTGACTATAGCGCTAGAAAAACTCCTGTTTGCTAGGACTACGTCAGTATTTCCCCAAAGAGGAAGGGATGAGCACAGCGACGGTAGGTATTTCCCTCAGTTAAGAAACCAAGGTTATCGAACCAGTAGGAGAACCAAGCAACACAACGTAAACAGCACCTCCACACAAATAACAACACCTCGCAACCCGACGTGTTAAAGGGGTTGTCAATCCCTTTCGGGTAACGATGCCAGAAAATAGTAGTAGATTGAAATAATAGGTCACAAGTAAAATAAAGTGCAGCAAAGTATTTTTGTATTTTTGGTTTAATAGATCTAGATAAAAATGCAAAGGAAAAGTAGATCGCAAGCAAATATATGAGGAAGAAGACCCGACGAACCTATGTTTCACTAGTGGCTTCTCTTGAGAAAGATAGCAAATGGTGGGTAAACAAATTACTGTTGGGCAATTGATAGAACCTCAAATAATTATGACGATATCCAGGCAATGATCATTACATAGGCATCACATCCAAGATTAGTAGACCGACTCCTGCCTGCCTCTACTACTATTAGTCCACACATCCACCGCTATCCAACATGCATCTAGTGTATTAAGTTCATGGAAAATGGAGTAATGCAATAAGAACAATGACATGGTGTAGACAAGATCCATTTATCTATTGCGTAGATATAGATCCCAGATTTTTATCCTTAGTAGCAACGATACATATGTGTCGGTTCCCTTTCTGTCACTGGGATCAAGCACCCTAAGATCGAACCCACTACCGGGCACCTCTTCCCATTGCAAGATAAATAGATCAAGTTGGCCAAACAAAACCCAAATATCGGAGAAGAAATACGAGGCTATAAGATATCATGCATATAAGAGATCAAAGAAACTCAAATAACTTTCATGGATATAACATGATATGACTGATCATAAACTCAAAGTTCATTAGATCCCAACAAACACACCACAAAAAGAGTTACATCATATGGATCTCCAAGAGACCATTGTATTGAGAATCAAGAGAGAGAGATATGAAGCCATCTAGCTACTAACTACAGACCCGAAGGTCTACAAAGAACTACTCACGCATCATCGGAGAGGCACCAATGGAGGTGGTGAACCCCATCTAAGATGGTGTCTAGATTAAATCTGGTGGTTCTGGACTCTGCGGCGGCTGGATGAATATTTCATCGACTCCCCTAGGGTTCTGGAAATATTTGGGTGTTTATAGAGCAAAGAGGCGGCCCGAGGGCACCCGAGGTGGGCACAACCCATGAGGGCGCACCTGGGCCTCCTGGCGAGCCCTCGTATGTTGTCCCCTCCTCGGGACTCCCCCCAGGTGCAACCAGGGCCCAACATGTTCCTTCTGGTCCATAAGAAATCTCCGTAAAGTTCCGTGGCATTTGGACTCCATCTGATATTGATTTTCTGTGATGTAAAAAACACGGAAAAACAGGAACTGGCACTTGGCACTATGTCAATAGGTTAGTACCAAAAATGATATAAAATGATTATAAAACATCCAAGATTGATAATATAAAAGCATGGAACAATCAAAAATTATAGATACGTTGTAGACGTATCAGCATCGCCAAGCTTAACTCCTACTCGTCCTCGAGTAGGTAAGTGATAAAAACAGAATTTTTGATGTGGAGTGTTGTTTAACATGTCATATTATATTCTTTTCTTTATAGCATGGACATTTGGACTTTTTATGTGATTCAAAGCAATAGTCTAGTTTTGACATAATAATTTAGATACTTAAGCATGTCAACAAGCAACCATGTCTTTCAAAATATCAATGCTAAAATAAGTTATCCCTAGCCCATCATGCTCAAACATTGATCCATTCATGAAACACACTCGAATATTAGCTACACCCAATACTTAAGTATGGTCATTTTCCCTCCTAGTTAGTGCTTTTTATAAGAGAAGATGGAGACTCAAATTTCAAAATAAAAATTGCACAAAGTAAAAGAAAGGCCCTTCGCAGAGGGAAGTAGGGATTTCTAGAGGTGTCAGAGCTCAAAGCAAAAAACTTAGAGATAAACATATTTTGGGAGGTGTATCCATCCCACCAATGAAAACAACTTAGAGTTCCCAATACTTTCCATGCATAGATATATCATAGGCGGTTCCCAAACAGAAAATAAAGTTTATTCCTTTTTCCACCATAACTTTCACATTCATGGCTAACCGTATCCACGGGTGCCCTCCATACCAACACTTTCCAAGGAATTTATTATTTGACAATATAAAGTAAATTCATTTTTTTTGCATTTCGGGACTGGGCATCCCTAATACCTTTGCCTTACTCTTGTCCAATGACAAGTGAATAAACACTCATCTTGAGAATAACACATCTAGCATGGAAAATAGTAGCCACCCCTCACTGCTCCGCAAGCGAAACAAACACACAAAAGAGAAGTTTATTTTGAAAATTAGAGATGGCACATGAAAATTTGCTTAGAACGGCAAAAGAATACCGCATATAGGTAGATATAGTGGACTCATGTGGCAAAACTGGGTTAAAGGTTTTTGGATTCACAATTAGTGATTATACTTAGTGCAAAATGAACGCTAGCAAAAGATTGGGAAGCGTCCAACTAAGAAACGAATAATCTCATAAGCAAGCATTAAGCATAAATAACACCGAATAATGCACCACAAGTAGGATATAATTTCATTGCATGACTATTGACTTTCATACTTGCATAGGGAATCAAAAACCTTAACACTGATATTCTTACTAGAGCATGATTACTCATCAACATAACTCACATATCACATCATCATATCTCAAAACTATTACTAAGAATCAAGTTTATTTTGTCCAATGATCTTCATGACATTTTTTTATTTTTCTTTATCCTTCTTGGATATCTATCACTTTGGGACTAATTTTCACATGTTGCTTTTCATAAGCTCAAACAAATATAAGTGAAGATCATGAGCATAACAAATTTTCTTTCTCTCAAATTAATTTAAGTGAAGCAAGAGAGAATTTATTCAAAATTTTACTAAATCTCAAATAAATCTAAGTGAAGCAATAGAGAATTTCTTCAAAAATACTAAGCACACCGTGCTCAAAAAGATATAAGTGAAGCACTAGAGCAAGTCCTAGCTCATAAAAGATTTAAGTGAACCATAGAGAGCAATTCTAACAAGTCATGACACAATTTTGGCTCTCTCAAATAGGTGTGTCTAGCAATGATTGATGACTTAAAACACAAAATAAAACAAGCAAAGACTTATATCATACAATACGCTCCAAGCAAAACACATATCATGTGACAAATAAAAATATAGTTTCAAGTAAAATACTGATGATCGTTGGAAGAAAGCGGGGATGCCACTCGGGGGCATCCCCAAGCTTAGTTGGTTGCTCATTTTTGGATAATAGCTTGGGATGCCGGGGCATCCCCAAGCTTAGGCTCTTCCATCCTTCCTTCATCCATCATAAGATAACCCAAAACTTGAAAACTTCAATCACACAAAACTCAACAAAACCTTCGTGAGATCCATTAGTATAAAAATAATAAGTCGCTACTACAAGTGTTGTATCAAACCAATTCATATTTTGTTTTGTATTATATCTACTATATTCCAACTTTTCTATGGCAAAAACTCATCAAAAAACCATAGAGCCATCAAAATAAGCACACAACACAAAGAAAACAGAATCTGTCAAAACAGAACAGTCTGTAGAAATCTGACTATTTTGAATACTTCTGTAACTCCAAAAATTCTAAACAATTAGGAAGACTTGTGAAATTTGTATATCGATCTACTGCAAGTAGAATGGATATTTTATCGCTTACTGGTAAAAAATGAAAATTAATTTCGTGAGCGTAAAAGTTTCTTTTTTTCAGCAAGATCAAACAACTGTCACCCAAGAAGATCCTAAAGGCTTTACTTGGCACAAACACTAATTAAAACATAAAAACACAATCATAACAGTAGAATAATTGTGCTAACACACAAGAACATGAAGCAAAAAGCAAAAATAAATTTTATTCATTGGGTTGCCTCCCAACAAACGCTATAGTTTTACGCCCCTAGGTAGACATAATATTTCAACGATGCTCACACACCAGATAATAATTGAAACACAAAGAGAGCATCATGAAACATGTGACAAACACATTTAAGTTTAACATACTTCCTATGCATAGGAATTTTATAAGCAAACAAATTATCAAGACAAGAAACATCTAACGTAAGCAAAGAAGAGTAATAAAACATTGACGATCTCAACAAAATGAGAGGTAATTCAACAACATGAAAATTTCTGCAACCATATTTTCCTCTCTCATAATAATTTCGTGCAAGATCATAATCAAATTCAACAATATAACTATCACATAAAATATTCTCTTCATGATCCACATGCATGCAAAGTTGACATTCTTCCAACTCACTTTTAATATTATAACAAACATATTCATCATGAGGCTTAAATAAAGTTTCAAGATCATAAGAAACATTATCACCCCAATCATGATCATTGCAATAAGTAGCGGACATGATAAAACAAGCAACCCCAAGCTTGGGTTTTGCATATTATTAGCACAACTGGCATTAATAGAATTTATAGTAAAATTATTGCAATCATGCTTTTCATTCAAGGAGCTATCATGAAACACTTCATAAATTTCTTCATCACAATTTTCAGATTCATAAATCTCAAGCAAAACTTCATAAACATAATCTAGTGAACTCAATTCACTAGCAGTAGGTTCATCATAATTGGATCTTTTGAAAAGATTAGCAAGTGGATGAGGATCCATATCAATAGATCTTTAGCAAGCAAAGATGCAAGCAAATAGAAGGCACATGGCAACACAAGAAAACATGGGATCTGACGAGAAAAAGGCGAACGAAAAAAAGGGAATAAAAATGACAATTTTTTGTGAAGTGGGGGAGAGGAAAACGAGAGGCAAATAACAAATAATGTAAATTGCGAGGAGATGAGATTTGTGATTAGGAACCTGGTATATGTTGAAGATCCTCCCCGGCAATGGCGCCAGAAATTCCTTTTGATTGCTCTCTGACTATAGCGCTAGAAAAGCTCCTGTCTGCTAGGACTACGTTGGTATTTCCCCAAAGAGGAAGGGATGATGCAGCACATCGACGGTAGGTATTTCCCTTAGTGAAGAAACCAAGGTTATCGAACCAGTAGGAGAACCAAGCAACACAACGTAAACAACACCTGCACACAAATAACAACACCTTACAACCCGACGTGTTAAAGGGGTTGTCAATCCCTTTCGGGTAACGATGCCAGAAAATTGTAGTAGATTGAAATAATAGATCACCAGTAAAATAAAGTGCAGCAAAGTATTTTTGTATTTTTGGTTTAATATATCTGAATAAAAATGCAAATGAAAAGTAGATCGCAAGAAAATATATGAGGAAGAAGACCCGGGGCCGTAGGTTTCACTAGTGGCTAGACAAATTACTGTTGGGCAATTGATAGAACCTCAAATAATTATGACGATATCCAGGCAATGATCATTACATAGGCATCACATCCGATATTAGTACACCGACTCCTGCCTACATCTACTATTATTACTCCACACATCGACCACTATCCATCATGCATCTAGTGTATTAAGTTCATGGAAAAACAGAGTAATGCAATAACAATGATGACATGATGTAGACAAGATCTGTTTATCTATTGCATAGACATAGATCCCATCTTTTTATCCTTAGTAGCAACGATACATATGTGTCGGTTCCCTTTCTGTCACTGGGATCAAGCACCATAAGATTGAACCAACTACCGAGCACCTCTTCCCATTGCAAGATAAATAGATCAAGTTGGCCAAACAAAACCCAGATATCGGAGAAGAAATACGAGGCTATAAGAGATCATGCATATAAGAGAGCAAAGAAACTCAAATAACTTTCATGGATATAAGAAGATATGACTGATCATAAACTCAAAGTTCATTAGATCCCAACAAACACACCGCAAAAAGAGTTACATCATATGGATCTCCAAGAGACCATTGTATTGAGAATCGAGAGAGAGAGAGAGAGAGAGAGAGAGAGATGAAGCCATCTAGCTACTAACTACGGACTGAAGGTCTACAAAGAACTACTCACTCATCATCAGAGAGGCACCAATGGAGGTGGTGAACCCCATCCGAGATGGTGTCTAGATTGGATCTGGTGGTTCTGGACTCTGCGGTGGCTGGATGAATATTTCATCGACTCCCCTAGAGTTCTGAAAATATTGGGGTATTTATAGAGAAAAGAGGCAGTCTGGGGGGCATCCAAGGTGGGCACAACCCACCACGGTGCGCCTGGGCCTCCTGGCGCACCCTGGTGGGTTGTCCCCTCCTCAGGACTCCCCCCAGGTGCAACCAGGGCCCAACATGTTCCTTCTGGTCCATAAAAAATCTCCGTAAAGTTTCATGTCATTTGGACACCTTCTGATATTGATTTTCTGTGATGTAAAAAATAGGAACTGGCACTTGGCACTATGTCAATAGGTTAGTACCAAAAATGATATAAAATGACTATAAAATGATTATAAAACATCCAAGATTGATAATATAACATCATGGAACAATAAAAAATTATAGATACGTTGGAGACGTATCAAATCTCCATCAACATCTTCAACAGCACCATCTCATCTCAAACCCTAGTTCATCTCTTGTGTTCAATCTTGTTACCGGAACTATAGATTGGTGCTTGTGGGTGACTAGTAGTGTTGATTACATCTTGTAGTTGATTACTATATGGTTTATTTGGTGGAAGATTATATGTTCAGATACAATATGCTATTTAATACCCCTCTGATCTTGAGCATGATTATCATTTGGGAGTAGTTACTTTTGTTCTTGAGGTCACAGGCGAAATCATGTTGCAAGTAATCATGTTAACTTGATATGTGTTCGATATTTTGATAGTATGTATGTTGTGATTCCCTTAGTGGTGTCATGTGAACGTCGACTACATGACACTTCACCATATTTGGACCTAAGGGAATGCATTTTGGAGTAGCAATTAGATGATGGGTTGCGAGAGTGATAGAAGCTTAAACCCTAGTTTATGCGCTATTCCGTAAGGGACCGATTGGATCCAAAAGTTTAATGCTATGGTTAGAATTTATTCTTAATACTTTTCTCGTAGTTGCGGATGCTTGCGGGAGGGTTAATCATAAGTAGGAGGTTTGTTCAAGTAAGAACATCACCTAAGCACCGGTCCACCCACATATCAAATTATCAAAGTACCGAACACGAATTAAGCCAACATGATGAAAGTGACTAGATGAGAATCCCGTGTAGCCTCAGGAATGCTTTGCTTATCATGAGAGACCATTTTCGCATGTCCTTTGACTCGAAAGGATTGGGCTACCTTGCTTCGCTTTTGCTAATACTATTTTTACTTGCTCGTTACAAATTATCTTGCTATCAAACTACTCTCTTACTTACAATTTCAGCACTTGCAAACATCACCTTGCTGAAAACCACTTGTCATTTCCTTCTGCTCCTCGTTGGGTTTGACACTCTTACTTATCGAAAAGAGCTACAATTGATCCCCTATGCTTTTGGGTCATCAAGGCTATTTTCTGGCGCCATTGCAGGGGAGTGAAGCGCCTTTGGTAAGTGGGATTTGGTAAGGAAACATTTATATAATGTGCTGAAATTTATTGTCACTTATTACTATGGAAAACAATCCTTTGAGGGGTTTGTTCGAGGTATCTTCTCCTCGACTGGAACCACAATTAGCTACCCCTCAACCTACTGCACCCACTGAAAATATTGAATATGAAATTCCTTCAGGTATGATAGAACAACTGCTAGCTAATCCTTATGCAGGAGATGGAACCGAACATCCTGATATGCACTTGATATATGTAGAACAAATTTGTGGATTGTTCAAGCTTGCAGGTTTACACACACATGAAGTTATGAAGAAGGTTTTCCCTTTATCTTTGAAGGAAAAGGCATTGGCATGGTATAGGATATGCGATGATATTGGATCTTGGAATTGGAATCGATTGAAATTGGAGTTCCACCAAAAAATTATCCTATGCATCTAGTTCATCGTGATCGGAATTATATATATAATTCTTGGCCTCATGAAGGAGAAAGTATCTCTCTAGCTTGGGGAGGCTTAAGTCAATGTTATATTCATGCCCCAATCATGAGCTCTCAAGAGAAATTATTATCCAGAATTTTTATGCTCGGCTTTCTCGTAATGATCAAACCATGCTTGATACTTCTTGTGCTAGTTCTTTTATGAAGAAGACTATTGAATTTCAGTGGGATCTTTTGGAAAGAATTAAATGCAACTCTGAAGATTGGGAACTCGACAAAGGTAAAGAGTCAGGTATTAAACTTAAGTACGATTGTGGTAAATCTTTTTTGGATACCGATGCGTTTCAAAAGTTTAGCACTAAATATGGACTTGACTCTAAGATAGTAGCCTCCTTTTGTGAATCATTCGCTACTCATGTTGACCTCCCTAAAGAGAAGTGGTTTAAATATCACCCACCTATTAAAGAAGAAATCAAAGAACCGGTACCAGTTAAAGAAGAAACAATACTTTACAATGTTGATCTAGTTGTTCCTTCTGCTTATATTGAGAAACCACCTTTCCCTATTAAGATAAAGGAACATGCTAAAGTTTCAACTATGGTTAACAAAAGCTATATTAGAACACCTAAACCGGATGAACAAACCAAAGTAGAACCTAGTATTGCTATGGTTAAAGATCTCTTGGAAGAAGATATGAATGGGCATGTTATTTACTTCTGTTTAGAAGCTGCTAGAATTGCCAAACCTGATAAAAAGGATAAACATAGACCTGTTGTTGGCATGCTTGTTATCTCAGTTAAAATAGGAGATCACTTTTATCATGGTTTATGTGACATAGGTGCTAGTGTGAGTGCTATTCCTTACACCTTATATCAAGAAATTATGAATGACATAGCACCCGCAGAGATAGAAGACATAGATGTTACTATTAAACTTGCTAATAGAGACACTATTTCACCAACTGGGATTGTTAGAGATGTTGAAGTCTTGTGTGGGAAAATAAAATACCCTACTGATTTTCTTGTTCTTGGTTCCCCACAAGATGACTTTTGTCCCATTATCTTTGGTAGACCTTTCTTGAACACCGTTAATGCTAGAATAGACTGTGAGAAACAAACTGTCGGTGTTAGCTTTGGTGATGAGTCTCATGAGTTTAATTTTTCCAAGTTTAGTAGAAAGCTTCATGAAAAAGAATTGCTAGTAAGGTGAATTAATTGGTCTTGCTTCTATTGCTGTACCACCTACTGATCCTTTAGAACAATATTTGTTAGAGCATGAAAATGATTTTCATATGCATGAACGAAATGAAATAGATAAGATTTTCTTTGAACAACGTCATCTACTTAAACACAATTTGCCTATTGAAATGCTAGGAGGACCTCCTCCACCTAAAGGTGATCCTATGTGATAACCCACAAGTATAGGGGATCGGTTGTAGCCTTCTTTGATAAATAAGAGTGTCGAACCCAACGAGGAGCTAAAGGCAGAACAAATATTCCCTCAAGTTCTATTGACCATCGATACAACTCTACGCACACTTGACGTTTGCTTTATCAGAAACAGGTATGAAACTATTTTGTAGGTGTGATGCTAGATCTACTTTGCAAGAATAAAACTAGAAGTACTTTGCAAGATAATAAAAGTTAGGTGTTTAGTAAAAGGGTTTTGTCAACAAGAAAGTTATTTGTCCATAGGCAATCGATAACAAGTATCGATAATCATTCTTGCAATTTTACATGAGGGAGAGGCATGAGCTAACATACTTTCTCTACTTGGATCATATGCACTTATGATTGGAACTCTAGCAAGCATCTGCAACTACTAAAGATCATTAAGGTCGTGAAACCCAACCATAGCATTAAGTATCAAGTCCTCTTTATCCCATACGCCATAGCCCACCTACTCGGGTTTAAGCTTCTGTCACTCTCGCAACCCACCATAAGCGAACCATGAACATATTGCAACACCCTACAGCGGGGGGCCCTCGCGTTTGCGCGAGAACAGAGGGCACCGTAGGACAGCACCATAAATAAAATATACAATCATACCAACTAAGATCACGATTAACCCATAGGACAAAACAGATCTACTCAAACATCATAGGATAACCATAGATCATTGGGAAATAATATATGGAGTTGAGCACCATGTTTAAGTAGAGGTTACAACAGGGAGAAGGGGTGTTACACCGATGCATAGAGGGGGAGAAAGTTGGTGTTGGCGGTAGCAAGATTGTTGATGTAGATCGTCATCCCGATCCTTGCCCCAGCGGCACTCGGTGCTACTGGGAGAGAGGGGGAGAGAGCCCCCCTCCTTCTTCTTCTTCCTTGGCCTCCCCCCTAGATGGGAGGAGAGTTCCCCCTGTGGTCCATGGCCTCCATGGCTGCGGAGGGGCAGGAGCCCCTCCAAGATTGGATCTCCCCCTCTATTCTATTATGTTTCGCGTTCCCAGATCTGGCCCTTCACGATTTCTTAAATTCCCGGAGATCCGCAACTCTGGTTGCGCTGAAATTTTTACACGATTTTCCCCATAAATTATCTTTCTTGCGCCAGAAGAAGGGCCCCAACCGACCTTCGAGGAGGGCACAAGACACCTGGGCGCGCCAGGGGGTGCCTGGCGCGCCCTGGTGGGTTGTGGGCACTGTGGGCCCCCGTTTACGTTGATTCCACCTCCTAAAAATCACATATATTCCAAAATAATTCTCCGTAAATTTTTATCGTGTTTGGACTTGGTTTGATATGGATTTTTGCGAAACAAAAACATGCAACAAATAGGAACTGGCACTGGGAACTGGACAAGTAAGTTAGTCCAAATAATTCATATAAAAAGTTGCCAAAAGTATGTAAAAGTTGAATAATGTTGGCATGAAACAATCAAAAATTATAGATACGACGGAGGCGTATCACTATGTTTGAATTAAAACAATTGCCAGACACTTTGAAATGTGCTTATCTTGATGAAAAGAAGATATATCCTGTTATTATTAGTGCTAACCTTTCAGAACATGAAGAAGAAATATTATTGAAAGTTCTAAGGTAGCACCGAGCTGCTATTGGATATACTCTCGATGATTTAAAGGGCATTAGTCCCACTCTATGTCAGCACAAAATTAATATGGAACCTGATGCTAAACCCGTTGTTGATCACTAACGTCGGTTAAATCCAAAAATGAAGGAAGTGGTAAGAACGGAAATCTTAAAACTTCTAGAAGCATGTATAATCTATCCCATAGCTGATAGTAGATGGGTAAGTCATGTTCATTGTGTCCCTAAGAAAGGAGGTATAACTGTTGTTCCTAATGATAAGAATGAACTTATTCCACAAAGAATTGTTATAGGTTATAGAATGGCAATTGATTTTAGAAAATTAAACAAAGCAACTAGAAAAGATCATTACCCTCTGCCTGTTATTGATCAAATGCTTGAAAGATTATCTAAGCACACACACTTTTGCTTCCTTGATGGATATTCTAGTTTTTCACAAATACCTGTTTCTCAACCTGATAAAGAAAAGACGACTTTTACTTGTCCCTTTGGAACTTATGCTTATAGACTTATGCCTTTCGGTTTATGTAATGCACCTGCTACCTTTCAAAGATGTATGACTGCTATATTCTCTGACTTTTGTGAAAAGATTGTTGAGGTTTTCATGGATGACTTCTCTGTTTATGGGAAGTCTTTTGATGATTGTTTAAGCAATCTTGATCGAGTTTTGCAGAGATGTGAACAAACAAATCTTGTCTTGAATTGGGAGAAGTGCCACTTTATGGTTAATGAAGGCATTGTCTTGGGTCATAAAATTTCTGAAAGAGGTATTGAAGTGGACAAAGCTAAGGTTGATGCAATTGAGAAAATGCCATGTCCTAAGATATAAAAGGTATTCATAGTTTCTTAGGTCATGTTGGTTTCTATATGATATTTATCAAAGACTTTTCTAAAATTTCTAGGCCTATCACGAATCTTTTGCAAAAGGATATTCCCTTTGTTTTTGATGATGATTGTTTAGATGCCTTCTAACACGCAAGAAAGCCTTAATTTTTGCACCTATTGTTCAACCACCTGATTGGAACTTGCCTTTTGAAATTATGTGTGATGCTAGTGATTATGATGTTGGTGCTATTCTAGGACAAAGAGTTGATAAGAAACTGAATGTTATTCATTATGCTAGTAAAACTCTAGACAATGCTCAAAGAAATTATCCTACTACAGAAAAAGAATTCTTAGTAGTGGTGTTTGCTTGTGATAAATTTATACCTTATATTGTTGGTTCAAAAGTAACTGTTCACACATATCATGCTACTATTAAATATCTTATGGAAAAGAAAGATGCTAAACCTAGACTTATTCGACGGGTTCTCTTATTACAATAATTTGATTTACATATCATTGATAGAAAAGGAGCTTAGAACCCAGTAGCTGATAATTTATCTAGGCTCGAAAATGAGCCTGATGACCCACTACCTATTGATGATAGTTTTCCTGATGAGCAGTTAGCTGCAATAAATGTTGCTCATAGTACTCCTTGGTATGCTGACTATGCTAATTACATTGTTGCTAAATATTTACCACCTAGCTTTACATACCAACAAAAGAAAAAATTATTCTATGATTTAAGACATTACTTTTGGGGTGACCCACATCTTTATAAAGGAGTATATGGTATTATTAGACGTTGTGTACCTGAGCATGAACAGGGACAAATCCTACGAAAATGTCACTCTGAAGCCTATGGAGGGCATCATGCTGGAGATAGAACTACTCACAAGGTATTGCAATCTAGATTTTATTGGCCTACTCTCTTCAAGGATGCCCGTAAGTTCGTCTTATCTTGTGATGAATGTCAAAGAATAGGTAATATCGGTAAGCGTCAAGAAATGTCTATGAACTATTCACTTGTTGTTGAACCATTTGGTGTTTGGGGATTTAATTACATGGGACCTTTTCCTTCCTCTAATGGGTATACACATATTTTGGTTGTTGTTGATTATGTTACTAAATGGGTAGAAGCTATTCCAATCAGTAGTGCGGATCACAGCACCTCTATTAAAATGCTTAAGGAAGTTATTTTCCCAAGGTTTGGAGTCCCTAGATATTTAATGACTAATGGTGGTTCACACTTTATTCATGGTACTTTCCGTAAAATGCTTGCCAAGTATGATGTTAACCATAGAATTGCATCACCTTATCATCCTCGGTCTAGTGGTCAAGTTGAACTTAGCAATAGAGAAATAAAGTTAATTTTGCAAAAGACTGTCAATAGGTCCAGGAACAATTGGTCTAAGAAATTAGATGATGCACTTTGGGCTTATAGAACAGCATATAAAAATTCTATGGGTATGTCTCCTTATAAAATGGTTTATGGAAAAGCTTGTCATTTGCCTCTCGAGTTAGAACATAAAACATTTTGGGCAATCAAATAACTCAATTATAACTTCAAACTTGCTGGTGAAAAGAGGTTATTTGATATTAGCTCTCTAGATGAATGGAGAACCCAAGCTTATGAAAATGCAAAATTATTCAAAGAAAAAGTTAAAAGATGGCATGGCAAAAGAATCAAAAAGCGTGAGTTTAAAGTCGGAGAATATGTTCTTTTGTACAACTCTCGTTTCAAATTCTTTGCAGGAAAACTCCTCTCAAAATGGGAAGGCCCCTATGTTATCGAGGTGGTTTATCGGTCTAGAGCTATCAAAATAAATAATTCCGACGGTACTAACCCGAAGGTTGTCAATGGGCAACGAATAAAACATTATATCTCAGGTACGCCCATTAATGTTGAAAGTAATATTATCCAAACTTTGACACCGGAAGAACACATAAAAGAATCCTTTCAGAACACTCCAGAATCGTGAAAATAAGGAGGTACATGATACGGTAAGTAAACGAACTCCGAAAATTCTGCAAAAATATTTTTTGTCAGTTTTGGAATATTTAGAAAAATAGGAAAATAAGAAACTACCGGGAAGTGTACCCCGGTGGGCACAAGACACCTGGGCGCGCCAGGCGCGCCCAGGTGGGTTGTGCCCACCTGGGACACCTACCAGACTCCGTTTTTCTTCCGTTTTTGTAGCGACCAGACCTCAAACAGTCTGATCTCTGTGCTCCGGTGTCATCCCTGGATCAGTAATGCTGACACCACATAGTACATCAAAGGATTTATAGCAGAGTGGCAATCACACACTTATTACATCGATGTCTCCGAAGAGAACTTATTACAATAATATGGCTTAAGGCCATCTAAAATCGATAACAGCGGAAGACTTGGAAGATAAATGGGTCCATCAACTCCAACGGCATCACTGAGTATAGAACCACGACCTAAAACACCTCAATCGTCGTCTGAAAAGTATGCAACATTAACGTTGCAGCCCGAAATGGGTCAGCACATGGAATATGCTGGCAGAGTAACACATAGAGAATGATGGAATGAAACAGCTATACTATATGCATATTTGGCTGGTGGAAAGCTCTATGGTTACTGTTTTGCGTAAAGCCAATTTTTCCCTACTGCAAAGGAATAAATTTATTTAACTATCATGGTGGTTGTTAAACATTGAGAATGGTTGACAGCATCCTCAATCATAATTAAAAAGTGAAATTAATAACCCAACAATATTAATTAGAAGTAACATGATGAGATTCACATGATATTCAAGTACTAGATACTCAAGATTGTCCATAACCGGGGACACGGCTAATCATGATTAGTTTGTTACACTCTGCAGAGGTTTGCGCACTTTTCCCCACAAGACTCGATCGCCTCCGTTGGATTTCTCGCACTACTGGTGTTTGAGAAACGGATGAGCGAGACACAGTCTTTTAGAAGCGCTGGCACCTTACGATGGATAGACCGGTACACCTACTTTCCCCTACATCTGCTAGTCTACCCTGTAAGAGTTCGCACGACTTAGTCAACTATGCCAGAGCCCATAATGGCTTGTGGCTGCACACGTAAGTATTTAGCATGAAAGATCTTATGATCTCCTTGAGCCTGGGTGGCGGTCCAAAATAAAACAGGCAAGTCCTGATAGACATCAGGTGCCTCAATCCACCCAGATGTGTGTTTAAGTTTCCACCTTACATAAACCCTTAAAATTATCAATCTCACATCTGTCATGGATATCACTCACCCAATCCACGTCTACTAGCATAGCGTGGCATAATAAGAAAAGGTAGAAGTAACTCCCAAAGGTTTCATAATAAACAGGTAATAGGTACTACCTCATCTACTTCCCATCCCACGATTTAATTTAGATCCTAATCATGCAATGTGTGAGGATGGATCTAATGCAATAAAACTGGGTTGTAGAAAAGGTATGATCAAAGTGTTACTTGCCTTGCTGATGATCCACAAGTCCTAGAGATTCAAAGTAATAGGCGGCGCAATCCGGGTAATCTATCGTAGACAAACAACAAGCATACAATAAGTACTCATCTAATGCACAGGTAAAACTCGAACAAGAGATCGAACCAGAAAGTTCAACTTAAGAACTCCGGTTGCAAAGAAAGAAAGAACCAAACAAAGAAACCGAAAACAAACGGCGGAAAACAACTCGGTTCTAGCCAGTTGAATCTAGGTCAAATTTTACCATAGCAAAAACTTAGTTAAAGTTGATTAGTCGAAACGGCGGTTTCGAAACGAAACTCCAGGCGCTTGAATCACCTGATTCCGATAAACGAGCGAGAAGATAAACTAGAAAGAAGATCGGATCTGAGATCGCGATCGCGGAATAAATCCGACGAGAAGAAAAGAAGAACGGTTGAATGAACGGACGTTCATTAACCTAGAAGAAATCCGGTGATCACGTTCGTTAGGACGAACGGTCCGGCGAATGGTCTCGGGCAACTAAATCGGAAAAGAAAACGAAGCCGATCTAGGGTTTCGAAGAAGAAAACCGATCGTAAAACCGATCTAGAAAACCGGAATGGTTTCTCGAAGAAAACGAATCGGAGAAATAGAATTGGAACGATGAGAAAAAAAACGATCCGATGAGAAGAAAAGATGTAGCGCGGGGCTACCTCCGGTGAAGTCTCCGGTGAGGAACTCCGGTGGCGTGGGCGTAGGGCAGCGGCAAGGAGCGGTGGCGCGGGCGATGGGCGGCACGGGCGGCGGCTTTGGGCGGCGCGCGGGTGACGCAGGGCGCGACACGGGTGTGGGGCGCGGGGTGCTTTGGGCTTTGGGGCTTTGGATTTGATGGGTTTAGAGGGGGGGTGTGGGAGTATTTATATTGGGGAGGGGGATTTACTTGGAGTAGAGGACAAGGAATTAGACTAGGACTAGGAAAGAAAAAAGGGAAAGAGATCTAAAAAACGAAAGTGGAGTCCAACAAGGACTCCCAGCGGCGGCGGCTCCCTGGCGCGCCTGGCGCCTGGCGCTGGCTCGCGCGGCGATGGCCTCCTGGCCTGGCCGGCTGGGCCTGGCCCAGGGGCGCTGCGGTTCCCCTCTTTTTTTTTAAATCGGTTTCGCGCTCAGAAAAAAAACAGAAAGAGATCTAAACGAACTCCAAAACTAATAAAGTAAATTTTCCCCGACTCCTAAAAATGAGTCGAACAAAATGAACTCTTCCCCGGGCCTAAAATGCAAATTTTTAAAACGCGCATTTTTTCCTATCCAAATAAAAGGCAAATAAACTCCGACAAAACCAATGATCCTCTTTTCGAAATTTGAGAAGACTCAAATATGAAAAAGACGAAATCTCCAACTCTCTCCGAGGGTCCTTGAGTTGCGTGAAATTTCTAGGATCGGCAAAATGCAAGAAAATATGATATGCATGATGATCTAGTGTATAACATTCCAAATCGAAAATTTGGGATGTTACAAACCTACCCCCCTTAATATGAATCTCGCCCTCGAGATTCGGGTTGGCTAGAAAATAGGTGAGGGTGGTCCTTGAGCAAATCTTCTTCTCTCTCCCAGGTGGCTTCATCCTCTGAGTGGTGGTTCCACTGAACTTTGCAAAACTTGATGACCTTGTTGCGGGTAACTCTGCTGGCGAAATCGAGAATCTTGACTGGTTTCTCTTCATACGTTAAGTCATCCTTCAACTGAATCGCTTCCAGTGGCACTGTATCTCTTAACGGTACCTCCGCCATCTCGGCGTGACATTTCTTCAGCTGAGAAACATGGAATACGTCATGAACTCCTGACAGTCCCTCTGGTAATTCCAACTTATACGTGACTTCTCCCATACGTTGCAAGATCTTATATGGTCCAACGAAACGCGGTGCTAACTTTCCCTTAACTCCAAAGCGCTTAACTCCTCGAAGTGGGGATACTCGGAGATACACCCTGTCTCCGGTTTCGTAAACTGTCTCCTTGCGTTTAGAATCTGCGTAGCTCTTCTGCCTGGACTGGGCTACCTTGAGCCTATCACGAATCAACTTAACCTTCCGTTCAGACTCCTTAATCAAATCTGGTCCAAAGAACTGACGGTCTCCAACTTCGTCCCATGACAACGGTGTCCTACACCTCCTTCCGTATAAAGCTTCGAAAGGTTCCATCTTCAGACTGGTTTGGTAACTGTTGTTATAAGAAAACTCCGCATACGGCAAATTATGGTCCCAACTAGATCCATAATCTAGTGCACAAGCTCTCAACATATCTTCCAAAATCTGATTGACTCTCTCGGTCTGTCCATCTGTCTGCGGATGAAAAGCGGTGCTGAACTCTAGCCTGGTTCCCAAAGTTTCATGCAACTGATTCCAAAACTTTGAGGTAAATTGGGTTCCTCTGTATGATACAATACTCCTTGGAACTCCATGCAAACAAATGATCCTAGTCATGTATATCTTTGCCAACTTAGCACTGGTGTAAGTGGTCTTAACTGGAATGAAATGTGCTACCTTCGTCAAACAATCAACTACTACCCATATCGAGTCATATCCTGCCTTCGTCCTGGGTAGTCCTGTGATAAAATCCATGCCTATCTTATCCCACTTCCATTCGGGTATCGACAATGGCTGCAACAATCCGACTGGCTTCTGATGTTCTGCCTTTACTCTATGGCATATGTCACAAACTGCCACATATGCTGCAATATCCTTCTTCATTCCGGTCCACCAGAATGTCTCCTTCAAATCCAAATACATCTTGGTATTTCCTGGGTGAATCGAATATGGTGAATCATGTGCTTCTTGCAGAATCAACTTCCTGATCTCCGGGTCATTTGGCACATAAACACGGTCCTCAAACCATAGGGTATCGTGCTCATCCTCACGAAATCCCTTTGCTTTTCCTTTGCTTAGTTTCTCCTTTATAGAAGCAATCTCCTTGTCAGATTTCTGAGCTTCTCTGATTCTATCCATCAATGTTGACTGAATCTCCAATGCTGCTACATAGCCTTTCGGAACTATCTCTAAACTTAGTTCACGAAGGTTTTCTGCTAACTCCTTGGGTATTTCTTCCGTTATTATCGTATTGACATGGCTCTTGCGGCTCAATGCGTCAGCTACTACATTAGCTTTTCCAGGATGGTAATGCAATCTCATATCATAATCCTTGATGAGCTCCAACCATCTCCTTTGTCTGAGATTCAACTCCTTCTGCGTGAAAATGTACTTCAAACTCTTGTGATCCATGTACACCTCACAATGATTTCCAATGAGGAAATGTCTCCACGTCTTCAATGCATGCACTACGGCTGCTAACTCCAAATCATGTGTGGCATAATTCAACTCATGAGGCTTCAGTTGTCGTGAAGCATACGAAACAACTCTACCTTCCTGCATAAGCACTGCTCCAAGTCCTCGACATGAAGCGTCGCAATACACCTCATAATCCTTGGTCTGATCTGGCAAAATCAACACTGGTGAGGTAACCAATCGTTTCTTCAACTCCTGGAAACTAGCCTCACACTCCTCAGTCCAATTAAACTTGGTATCCTTCTTCAACAACTCCGTCATAGGCTTCGCAATCTTTGAAAAGTTCTCAATGAATCTCCGGTAGTATCCTGCGAGTCCAAGAAAACTCCGGATCTCTCCAACTGTCATTGGTGCTTCCCACTCGGTTACGGTCTCAACCTTTGCAGGGTCAACTGCTATCCCTTCTCCGGATATAACATGTCCGAGGAATCCAACTTCCTTCAACCAAAACTCACATTTGCTAAATTTGGCATATAACTGATGTTCCCTTAGCTTCTCCAGTACCAAACGCAAATGTTCCTTATGCTCCTCTTCATTCTTCGAATAAACCAGGATATCATCAATGAACACTATGACGAACTTATCCAAAAACTCCATAAACACCTTGTTCATCATGTTCATAAAATAGGCAGGCACGTTAGTCAATCCAAATGACATAACGGTATACTCATACAGTCCATATCTTGTGGTGAATGCTGTCTTAGGTATGTCCTGCTCTCGAATCTTCAACTGGTGGTACCCTGATCGCAAATCGATCTTGGAAAACACTTTAGCTCCTTGCAAACGATCGAAAAAGATCATTTATCATTGGCAGTGGGTACTTGTTCTTGATCGTTACTTCATTCAATCCACGGTAATCAACAACCATCCTTAATGATCCATCCTTCTTCTCCACTAGAGGTACGGGCGATCCCCAAGGCGAAGAACTTGGGCGAATGTAACCTTTCTCCAATAACTCCTTAATCTGATTCTTAATTTCCACCAAATCCTTTGCTGGCATCCAGTAGGGTCTCTTTGATATTGGGCCTGTACCTGGCAACAACTCAATCAAAAACTCAATGTCTCTATCCGGTGGCATGCCTGGCAACTCTTCTGGAAATACATCAGGAAAATCCTTTACCACTGGTACTTCTTCCTGCATAACTCCTGTCAGGCAATTTACTTGTGTACTATTTGGCATATGCCGGGATACATACTTGATCCTTCTTCCTTCTAGCGTTGTAAGCAAAATTGACTTACTAGAACAGTCGATGTTTCCTCCATACTTTGACAACCAATCCATACCGAGGATTACATCCAAACCTTGGGATTCCAGAATAATTAAATCTGTTGGGAAAACATGCCTTCCTATGCTTAATGGCACTTGAAAACATCCTTGACTGGCCATATATTCTGCTCCTGGCGAACTTACTAGCATAGGTGTTTTAAGAATCCTAGTGGGCAGGCTATATTTTTCCACAAATCCCCTTGATATGTATGAATGCGATGCACCAGTATTGAAAAGAACGAGTGCGGTAAATGACTTAACCAAAAACTTACCGATTACTGCATCAGGCTGATCTTCAACCTCCTCCACGTTAACGTGGTTCACCTGTCCCCTATTAAAAGGGTTCGGCTTCTTCCCTGAGCTTCCATTGCCATTTCCATTCTGGCCTTCAGGACATTCATTGGCATAATGTCCGGTCTTGGAACACTTGAAACAGGTGACTTGGCTCAGGTCTCGCTTGGATGGGGTTGATGGGGTGGTCCGGTTCTGGCCGTTGCTTCCTCCATTCCCATTACCATTCTTGTGGCCATTGTGGTTGTGCGAACTACCTCCTCCATGGGTATGCTAAAACTGAAATCCCGATTTAGGGGTAAAACGGGGCTTCTGCTGGGCTCCAGAGTTATACTTCCCCTGTCCATACTTCCTCTTGCGGTTCTCAATTTGCTGTTGCTTCCCTTCAATCATGATGGCACGATCTACCAACTCCTGGTAGTTGTTGAAACTTGCTACCATCAACTGCATACTCAACTCATCATTCAATCCTTCCAGAAACTTCTCCTGCTTAGCTGCATCCGTAGCCACGTCATCTGGGGCATAACGTGCTAACTTGCTGAAGTCATCGACATACTGGCCAACTGTCCTTCCTCCTTGGCGTAAGTTGCGAAACTCACGCTTCTTCATGCCCATAGCTCCTGCCGAAACATGTGCAATGCGGAAAGCTTGCTGGAACTGATCCCATGTGACAGTGTCAACTGGGAAAGTGGCTGTGAAATTCTCCCACCATGCTGCCGCAGGTCCTTCTAACTGATGTGCGGCAAACTTCACTTTCTCACCATCCGTGCATCCTGCAGTGGTCAACTCCCTTCCTATCTTGCGGAGCCAATCGTCTGCTACTATCGGCTCGATGCTACTAGAAAACACCGGCAGATTTAGCCTAAGGAAACGGGCTAAGTGGTCAACAGGGGGTGGTGGTGGTGGTGGGTTGTTGTTGTTGTTGTTGTTCTGCTGATTCTGAACTAACATCTGCATCAACTGATTCTGCTGTTGGATCAACTGAGTGAGCTCCGGTGGAAATCCTGTGTCACGTCTCGGAGGCATCTGAGGGTTTAGAAAAGAAGAGATATAAGAATGGAATGAGGTCTGAAGAGAAAACACTACCCCAAATGCACATGAGCAAATTCACACAAAATCACTTCATTCAATCAAACAAGGGCATACAATCGATCTAACTATCGCAAAAGTGCTTGAACTATAGTGTTTACATGGGGAAAAATACTACTAATATTTGGTGGTCATCTAGAAATTTGAACCGATGGAAGACTCCATGATGTCCGCTCCAGCTTCGTCGTCAAAGTCAGGTTCACTTGGATCCGAATCGGTGTCGTCGATGATGATGCAATTGTCGGGACATGCGACGTACATGTCTTCCTTCCTGGATGCTAACTCCCTCTTGAGTTCTTCAATCGCTTGCTTAAGATCAACGTTGTGTCTTGCTAGAGCTACGATCTCGTCCATGTAGTCCTTGCGTGTAGCCTTCAGTTCTCCTTCTAGCTCGATGATCCTTGTCTTCGCATTCTTCAACTCCATCATATCGTTGCACATCTGGTTCTCGTGGCGTCGAATGTGCTGATTTAACTCCTGGATGAATGCTGCAATGGATCTATCCTTCTTGGTGGTGACTAACTCCCATTGTTCATCTCGGTGTCCGCAAATCTGGTAGATAGTGTCCTTGAGGTCTTCTTGATAAACTTCTCCAATGCGTCCTATGGTGATATGGGCTGCCATGCTCCTTCCTAGACTCCAAGTTGGTGCATTGAAAACACTATCTATGGGATTCGTGATTGGCGCGAATGTCCTTCCTAGAACGTGAGCTTGAATCTTCCAGCGCTCCTCTTCAGGCAGAGTGGCGTTGAAGGTTCCCGTGAAACTTGGTAGTCCAATGTTTAGGTACTTGGTGACTTCCTTCAAGTGAAATCCAAAGGTGTGCCTTCATCCGGTTGAGCGTACTTAATCTTCGCGTCCTTCATCCTAAAGAGTAGAAAAGATAAGGAGTTAGAAAATGAGGAGAGAATAGTGATCTATGGCTTTAACTTAGTGGTCGTGTCCTACAGTCAGCGTGTGCTCTGATACCATCTCTGTAGCGACCAGACCTCAAACAGTCTGATCTCTGTGCTCTGGTGTCATCCCTGGATCAGTAATGCTGACACCACACAGTACATCGAAGGATTTATAGCAGAGTGGCAATCACACACTTATTACATCGATGTCTCCGAAGAGAACTTATTACAATAATATGGCTTAAGGCCATCTAAAATCGATAACAGCGGAAGACTTGGAAGATAAATGGGTCCATCAACTCCAACGGCATCACTGAGTATAGAACCACGACCTAAAAACACCTCAATCGTCGTCTGAAAAGTCTGCAACATTAACGTGGCAGCCCGAAACGGGTCAGCACATGGAATATGCTGGCAGAGTAACACATAGAGAATGATGGAATGAAACAGCTATACTATATGCATATTTGGCTGGTGGAAAGCTCTATGGTTACTGTTTTGCGTAAAGCCAATTTTTCCCTACTGCAAAGGAATAAATTTATTTAACTATCATGGTGGTTGTTAAACATTGAGAATGGTTGACAGCATCCTCAATCCCAATTAAAAAGTGAAATTAATAACCCAACAATATTAATTAGAAGTAACATGATGAGATTCACATGATATTCAAGTACTAGATACTCAAGATTGTCCATAACCGGGGACACGGCTAATCATGATTAGTTTGTTACACTCAGCAGAGGTTTGCGCACTTTTCCCCACAAGACTCGATCGCCTCCGTTGGATTTCTCGCACTACTGGTGTTTGAGAAACGGATGACCGAGACACAGTCTTTCAGAAGCGCTGGCACCTTATGATGGATAGACCGGTACACCTACTTTCCCCTACATCTGCTAGTGTACCCTGTAAGAGTTCGCACGACTTAGTCAACTATGCCAGAGCCCATAATGGCTTGTGGCTGCACACGTAAGTATTTAGCATGAAAGATCTTATGATCTCTTTGAGCCTGGGTGGCGGTCCAAAATAAAACAGGCAAGTCCTGATAGACATCAGGTGCCTCAATCCACCCAGATGTGTGTTTAAGTTGCCACCTTAGATAAACCCTTAAAATTATCAATCTCACATCTGTCATGGATATCACTCACCCAATCCACGTCTACTAGCATAGCATGGCATAATAAGCAAACGGAGAAGTAACTCCCAAAGGTTTCATAATAAACAGGTAATAGGTACTACCTCATCTACTTCCCATCCCACGATTTAATTTAGATCCTAATCATGCAATGTGTGAGGATGGATCTAATGCAATAAAACTGGGTTGTAGAAAAGGTATGATCAAAGTGTTACTTGCCTTGCTGATGATCCGCGAGTCCTAGAGATTCAATGTAACAGGCGGCGCAATCCGGGTAATCTATCGCAGACAAACAACAAGCATACAATAAGTACTCATCTAATGCACAGGTAAAACTCGAACAGGAGATCGAACCAGAAAGTTCAACTTAAGAACTCCGGTTGCAAAGAAAGAAAGAACTGAATAAAGAAACCGAAAACAAACGGCGGAAAACAACTCGGTTCTAGCCAGTTGAATCTAGGTCAAATTTTACCATAGCAAAAACTTAGTTAAAGTTGATTAGTCGGAACGGCGGTTTCGAAACGAAACTCCAGGCGCTTGAATCACCTGATTCCGATAAACGAGCGAGAAGATAAACTAGAAAGAAGATCGGATCTGAGATCGCGATCGCGGAATAAATCCGACGAGAAGAAAAGAAGAACGGTTGAACGAACGGACGTTCGTTAACCTAGAAGAAATCTGGTGATCACGTTCGTTAGGACGAACGGTCCGGCGAACGGTCTCGGGCAACTAAATTGGAAAAGAAAACGAATCCGATCTAGGGTTTCGAAGAAGAAAACCGATCGTAAAACCGATCTAGAAAACCGGAACAGTTTCTCGAAGAAAACGAATCGGAGAAAAAGAATCGGAACGATGAGAAAAAAACGATCCGATGAGAAGAAAAGATGTAGCGCGGGGCTACCTCCGGTGAAGTCTCCGGCGAGGAACTCCGACGGCGTGGGCGTAGGGCGGCGGCAAGGTGCGGCGGCGCGGGCGATGGGCGACGCGGGCGGCGGCTTTGGGCGGCGCGCGGGTGACGCAGGGCGCGGCGCAGGTGTGGGGCGCGGGGTGCTTGGGGCTTTGGGGCTTTGGATTTGATGGGTTTAGGGGGGGTGTGGGAGTATTTATATTGGGGAGGGGGGGTTTACTTGGAGTAGAGGACAAGGAATTAGACTAGGACTAGGAAAGAAAAGAGGGAAAGAGATCTAAAAAAATGAAAGTGGAGTCCAACAAGGACTCCCAGCGGCGGCAGCTCCCTGGCGCGCCTGGCGCTGGCTCGTGCGGCGATGGCCTCCTGGCCTGGCCAGCTGGGCCTGGCCTAGGGGCGCTGCGGTTCCCCTCTTTTTTTTTAAATCGGTTTCGCGCTCGGAAAAAAACAGAAAGAGATCTAAACGAACTCAAAAACTAATAAAGTAAATTTTCCCCGACTCCTAAAAATGAGTCGAACAAAATGAACTTTTCTCCGGGCCTAAAATGCAAATTTTTAAAACGCGCATTTTTCCCTATCCAAATAAAAGGCAAATAAACTCCGACAAAACCAATGATCCTCTTTTCGAAATTTGAGAAGACTCAAATATGAAAAAGACGAAATCTCCAACTCTCTCCGAGGGTCCTTGAGTTGCGTGAAATTTCTAGGATCGGCAAAATGCAAGAAAATATGATATGCATGATGATCTAGTGTATAACATTCCAAATTGAAAATTTGGGATGTTACAGTTTTCTTGTCCCCCAAGATAAAAAAACTATATATACTTCCCGAACCTGTTAACCACCGTATCACGGAGAAATCTTATGTTTTCTTTTCCTTGCTGTTTTCTGTCAGATTCCATTTACCATGGCTGCTTCAAGCTCCTCCAAGGACAAGTTCTTCAAGAACGTCATCAACCCGTACCTTCGGGAGGTGGTACATCACCCTTAGGTCATCCAGATGCATGAGGGGGTGCTTCACCTCCTCGATGTGCCATGTCCCAAGGGGACGGGAACCGTGGAGGCCAGACTTGAAGCTATGGAGCAAGACGTCTTCCAGTGCAAGGGGATGGTGGAGCATGGACTCAACGCCAATCACCTTGGTCACGGACATCTCCCATGATCTCAAGGTGGATGGCAAGCCCTTGAAGGACATCATCTTCACCCTTAACGAGAAAATCAACTTCCTCCAAAGACAGATCTATGACCTCCAAAACCAAGTCTTTGAATATGAGGCGAAGTTTAAAGGTATGAGTTTGGCTACTGGTTGCAGGACCCGTGAGACTCACTCCTCCTCTTATGATGGTGGACCAATGCCATGGAAATCCGAGGACAAGATATCTTCTTCATCACCATCATCTTCTTCACCACCAAAAGAGAATTGAGTATCGGGTATGGGCACTCCCCTTGGCTTCCACCAAGCTTGGGGGAGGTGCCCCGGTATTGTATCATCCCACTATCTTTTTGCCTTTACTCATTATAGTTCAATCTTTTGCTTTAGATGAATAAAAGTTTAGTTCGACCCTTTCTTTGAGAGTTTGCTTAGTGATCTATCCTTGTAATCATGTGCAAGATATATAATAAAGTTTAGTTTGAGTTTTTTCTTTCTTTACTTTCATGTTGCAATTAAAAGAAATAAGGAAGAAAAAGAGAAAGGAAATAAATGAAAGAAAGGAAATAAATCAAAAAGATCATATACTAATCTTATGGTAGGTGATGACACCACATAAGGAAAAGTATAAGTAGGAAATTTTATTGGAGATTGACAAACATAGCATTAGTCAATGATGCAACTCATGAAAGAATTAATAAGGGAAGAGAAGATTCACATATAAATATACTATCCTAGCAATCTTTTGTGATTGTGAGCCCTCATCAAAATATTATATGCCAAAATTCTTGACGTTGGACAAGGAAGACAGCTTAATGGTTTATGTTTGTTTATATTCACATAGAATTCATATTGTCATAGATCCTTTAATATGTCGTGCTTGCCCCCTATCTTTGCTAGCCAAAAATTCCGCACTAAGTAGAGACACTACTTGTGCATCCAAAAACCCTTAAACCCAAATCTTATTTTCGAGTGTCCACCATACCTACCTAGGGATTGAGCAAGATCCCTCAAGTGAGTTGTCATTGGTGCAAAAAGGAAATAAAAATTGCTTCTAAAAGTGTGAGATCATTTAGTGTAAGAGAAAATTGAGCGTTGCACGAACTTGTGATGGTGAAGAATAAAAGTGACAGACTGCATAATAAAGGTCGCTATCACAAGGGGCAATGCAACATGACGTTCTTTTGCACTAAGGGGTCGAGCATACAAACAAATAAGTGCATGGCAACCTCTGCTTCCCTCTGCGAAGGGCCTATCTTTTACTTTTATGTATTTAGTTTTATGCAAAGAGTCAAAGTTTTTTCTTCTATTCCTTTTTATTTTTCTCCTTTGGCAAGCATCATGTGGTGAGAAAAGATCTAGGCGCATATGTCCAGTTGAATATAGATAGCATGAGTTATTATTGTTGACATCACCCTTGAGGTGAATATGTTAGGAGGCGAAACTATAAGCCCCTATCTTTCTATGTGTCCGGTTGAAATTTTTTGCTCATGTGTACGTGGTGAGTGTTAGCAATCATAGAAGACTATATGATGGTTGAGTATGTGGACTTTCCTAAAGGCTCAGATACGTGACCCTTCCTGAAAAGATGATGAATTGTAGTTGCAAAGTTAACTGAAAACATAGTTTGTTAGTTTCTAATAGAGTTTTTGCTTTATACTTCAATAGTGTGATGAATTGTCACTCATTCATGAGAAGTCTGTGATAAAAGTCCTATGATAAAAGTCTTATGTTTAAATTTGTTGCTATTATAATAATCTACATGAAGCTACTATGTCTGTATTTTGTTTTTATCGACACCTCTCTCTCTAAGCATCTGGACATGTTTTTCGATTTCAATTTTTGCTTGAGGACAAGTGAGGTCTAAGCTTGGGGGAGTTGATACGTCAATTTTGCATCATGTTTTATTACTATTATTTATAATGTTTTTATCCATAATAATGCTTTTTGGAGTAATTCTAATGCCTTCTCTCTCATAATATGCAAGGTATACACAAAGAGGGAGAATTCCGGCAGCTGGAAATCTGGACCTGGAAAAGCTACGTCAGGCTACCTATTCTGCACAACTCCAAATAAGTTGAAACTTCACGGAGAATTTTTATGGAATATTTTAGGAATATTGGAGCAAATAACTACCAGAGGAGGCCCACCAGGTGGGCACAACCCACCTGGGTGCGCGGGGGAGCCCAAGCGCGTCCTGGTGGGTTGTGCTCACCCAGGCCCACCTTCGGTGCCCATCTTCTGGTATATAAGTCACTTTGACCTAGAAAAAACAAGGAGAGGACTTTCGGGACGGAGCGCTGCCATCTCGAGGCGGAACTTGGGCAGGAGCACTTTTGCCCTCTGGCGGAACGATTCTGCCAGGGGAACTTCCCTCCCGGAGGGGGAAATCATCATCGTCATCATCACCAACAACTCTCCCATCTTGGGGAGGGCAATCTCCATCAACATCTTCAACAACACCATCTCATCTCAAACCCTAGTTCATCTCTTGTGTTCAATCTTGTTACCGGAACTATAGATTGGTGCTTGTGGGTGACTAGTAGTGTTGATTACATCTTGTAGTTAATTACTATATGGCTTATTTGGTGGAAGATTACATGTTCAGATCCCTATGCTATTTAATCTTTGATCTTGAGCATGATTATCATTTCTGAGTAGTTACTTTTGTTCTTGAGGTCACAGGAGAAATCATGTTGCAAGTAATCATGTGAACTTGATATGTGTTTGATATTTTGATAGTATGTATATTGTGATTCCCTTAGTGGTGTCATGTGAACGTCGACTACATGACACTTCACCATATTTGGGCCTAAGGGAATGCATTGTGGAGTAGCAATTAGATGATGGGTTGCGAGAGTGACAGAAGCTTAAACCCCAATTTATGTGCTATTCTGTAAGGGACCGATTGGATCCAAAAGTTTAATGCTATGGTTAGAATTTATTCTTAATACTTTTCTCGTAGTTGTGGATGCTTGCGGGAGGGCTAATCATAAGTAGGGTGTTTGTTCAAGTAAGAACAACACCTAAGCACCGGTCCACCCACATATCAAATTATCAAAGTACCGAACACGAATTAAGCCAACATGATGAAAGTGACTAGATGAGAATCCCGTGTACCCTCAAGAACGCTTTGCTTATCATAAGAGACCGTTTTGGCCTGTCCTTTGACTCAAAAGGATTGGGCTACCTTGCTGCACTTTTGTTACTACTATCATTACTTGCTCGTTATAGATTATCTTGCTATCAAACTACTCTGTTACTTACAATTTCAGCACTTGCAGACATCACTTTGCTAAAAACCACTAGTCATTTCCTTCTGCTCCTCGTTGGGTTCGACGCTCTTACTTACCGAAAAGAGCTACAATTGATCCCCTATACTTGTGGGTCATCAACATGCAACAGCTAACCATAATGGTTTGAAAATTCATATTTGAATGCTTGTGTGCGAGTAATTCCATGTGAAGTAAATTGGACAAAATTTTCGAACATATTGGTGTCATGGCCTGGGCGCAAAGCATCGAGTGCCATGGCATTGAAATTCCAAATAATTAAAAATGATGAGAAGCACATGAAATCTTGCTTGACGTAATGGCATGGCACCAAGATGGTGTGGTAAAAAATTGGCATGTTTGACGAAAGTTTGGACCCCCTCACAAACTGGAGCAACTCATTAGAAGGCTCATGGTTCCGAGAGGGCACAATGCATATTTGATGACGAACTGGCCATAGCTTCCTCTTATGGTCATCCAAATTTTTCTACAGTTAACGTGCACTAATACAACTGCTATGTGAAAATTTGGAAATTTCCAGGGGTCATTTGACCTTTTTAAGACATCTAAGTGATTTTCTAGCCATTTAATGACCGCAATTCAAATTTGAACTACATGTACATGCAACAGCTAACCATAACGGTTTGAAAAATCAAATTTGTGTACTTGTGTGCGAGTTAATTCCATGTGCAGTAAATTGGAAAGAATTTTCAAACATATTGGTGTCACGGCTTGGACACAAGCATGGAGTGCCATGGCATTTAAATTCCAAAAAATTAAGAAATGATCAGAAATACATGAAACCTTGCTTGGCATAATGGTATGCCACCAGGATGCTGTGGTAATTTTTTTTGGCATGTTTGACGAAACTTTGGACACACACCCCACTAGAAGGCTCGTGGTTCCGAGAGGACACAATGCATCTTTGATGACGAACCGGCGATAGCTTCCTCTTATGGACTTCAAAAAATTTCTATAGTTAACGTGCACTAATACAACTATCATGTCAAAATTTGGAAAGTTTCAGGGGTCATTTGACCTTTTTAAGACATTTAAGTGATTTTCTAGCCATTTAATGACCGTAATTCAAATTTGAACTACATTTACATGCAGTAGCTAACCATAACGGTTTGAAAATCATATTTGTGTACTTGTTGTGTGCGAGTTAATTCTATGTGAAGTAAATTGGAAAGAACTTTCAAACATATTGGTGTCATGGCTTGGACACAAGCATGGAGTGCCATGGCATTTAAATTCCAAAAAAATAAAAAATTATCAGAAATACATGAAACCTTGCTTGACCTAATGGCATGCCACCAGGATGGTGTGTTAAAAAATTGGTCTGTTTAACGAAACGTTGGACAAATACCCCTCACAAACCGGAGCTACTCACTAGAAGGCTCGTGGTTCCAAGAGGACACAATGCATCTTTGATGACGAGCCGGAGATAGCTTCCTCTTATGGCCTTCAAAAATTGTCTACAGTAAACATGCACTAATACAACTGTCATGTCAAAATTTAGAAAAATCCAGGGGTCATTTGACCTGTGTAAGATATTTAAGTGATTTTCTAGCCATTTAATGATCGTAATTCAAATTTGACTTACATGTACATGCAATAGTCAACCATAACGGTTTTGAAAAATCACATTTGTGTACTTGTGTGCAAATTAATTCCATGTGCAGTAAATTGGAAGATTCTCAAACATATTGATGTCACGGCTTGGATACAAAGCATCGAGTGCATGCCATGGCATTTAAATTCCAAAAAATTAAAAAAAATGATCAGAAGCACATGAAACTTTGCTTGACGTAATGGCATGGCACCACGATGGTGTGGTAAAAAAATTGGCATTTTTGACGAAAGTTTGAACACACACCCCTCACAAACCGGAACAACTCACTAGAAGGGGCGTGGTTCTGAGAGGGCACAATGCATGTTTGATGACGAACCGGCGATGGCTTCCTCTTATGGCCTTCAATTTTTTTCTATAGTTAACATGCACTAATACAATTGTAGTGTCAAATTTTGGAAAATTCCAAGGTCATTTGACCTTTTTAAGACATTTAAGTGATTTTCTAGCCATTTAATGATCGTAATTCAAATTTGAACTACATGTACATGCAATGGCTAACCATAACGGTTTGAAAAATCATATTTGTGTACTTGTTGTGTGCAACTTAATTGGAATTTTCAAACATATTGGTGTCACGGCTTGGATACATTCATGGAGTGCAATGATAACACAAAATAAGCATTCGTCCCCTATATGAGGAAAGAAAATGTATATATCTGGCAAGACAACCAGGGCCCACAAAATTGGCACTCTATTTCGTGCCTCGAGGCTTCGAAGGTGAGTGGCACGGGTTATTAATCAGACGTGGTTCTGTATTGGAAACCGTCAGCTATTAAGTTCACACATGGCTTTGCTGCGGGAATCGTGTGCAATTCAAACTACAGTACTTGTAAATTCCTGTGACTGACGTGTGTACTGTTCCCATCGATCTAGAATCCGGCCGCCAATAAATACTACATTGCTCATGTTGTCCCGCCTGCATTCTCATCTACATCCTTCCCTCGCTTGCCCTCTCTCTCACACACAAATCTCTGCCATGGCACCATCGATCTTCCCATGCACCGACGAGGAGGCGCCACCCCCCGGGGACGTTCAGTTGAAGTGCAGTGACAAGGAGGACCCCTACAGGCCAGCGGATGAGGTTGCACCGGACCCCCCCAACTTTGGAGTGGTTTTGAGGCCAATACAATCTTTGTCTGTGGAAATCGTTGTCGCCGGCTAAGAAAGCCAGGTAAGTGGCATTCAAGAAGGAGATGGCAGAAGAGGAAGCCAGGTACCAGGCGGCCTGTGAAGGCCGTGAGGCCGCCTGGTATAAAAAGGAGGCAGTGGAGCTTTGGGGGCGGGCGCGTCATCATGCGGAGGAGGTGTACGAAGATGGGTACTTCGCGAGGAAGGTCAAAGGAGCTAGGTGCCTCATCGCTGCATGGAGGTGGGCCGATAAGCTCCAGCGTGCCACTAACGAGGAGCTCTGGTGGGTGCCCAACAAAATGGAAAGATCGTTCATGCTCGTCCACCAGCAAGAGGCAGATCGATACATCAAGCATTGTGAGCCAGAGGCGGCAGAGTATTGCCTTCGCGCTGGGAATACGCCACGCACCAGGGAGTTGCTGGCGAGGGGCTGCCGGAATACTGTCCCCAAGAGGGATTATTAGTTTTAGTATTGTTCATTTTTTAATTTTATGCATTGTACATGGTAGTTAAGTATCATCACGTATAAGTGATGATATTACATATATTTTGTGATGAACTAATGAACAATAAATATATATATTATGAATTCCATTTTTCTATCTATTTTCGTATACTAATTTGTATCTAGCTGTTACCATCCACATATACAGAATGGAAAGCATATATACACACATTGAAACAAAACATATAAGAACGGCAAATAGAGTACACACATTGAAACAGAGCAATAAACAAAGCAATATTATGATTGTTGTGAATACATAGCACTCCACGTCGAAATGAGTCAACAAAATAAATGCGCCCATGACGATGGCGGTCTGGGAGGTGGCCGAAGACACCTCCCAGGTTGTAGGATGAGGAGTGTGAGGCCGGCTTTCCCATGAGTCAACAAAATAAACACGCCCTTGCCTACGGTAGCTCTTGGCTCTACCTGAACTCGTGCAGGCATTCGTCCAAGCGGTCAACACGCTCGTGGTACATCTGGAGCTCGATCTCGAGTTCCAATTTGGCTATTTCATCGAAGATCACCAACTCGAGGATACAACAGCCATGTTCATCTACTTCGCCCAGGTGGACACCTGGGCCAAGGAGGTGGTCAAGCCTAGCGACTAGCGCGTTGGCATCGAGCGCGCCACGGACAAGGCGAACAGCGCGACCCATGCGAATGTCGCGGCGGGCGTCCGGTGCAAGTACGGCACGGCCGGCCTCCGGTGCAAGTACAGCGCAGATGACCTCTGCCCACTCCTAGCGAGGAATGGGGGTACTAACGGGACGTGTACCCTACTGTGCCGCCCTGTCGATAGCAGGCAAGCACCGATGGATCCACTCTTGCTGTGCGGCACGCCGCACCTCTTGCTCTGCAGTGCTCCAACGGTCTCGCTGTGCGGGGAGCCATAGCCTATCGGCGCGGACGCGCCTAGCTTGCTCTGCGGCGCACCATCAATCATGTTGTGCAGCAATCTGTAACCTCTCCGCGCTGGCATGCCTATCTTCATCCGCGGCGCTGAAGCACGATGCGCCAAGGTTCTGCTCAACCCTCGCGATGACGCGCATCACGGTGCCATCCATCTCGTTGTCAGGGAGCGCCTCGGCCTCGACGGATTGTGGCACCTTCTCGTTTTCCCGTCGAGGAGGTTGATGGCAGAGGTGGCACTTTGGTGGGATGGCATACTTGGAAAAGGTGGACGTGCTACAGGCTGCGCTTGTTGCCTCGGTGCGTCGTGCGCTGCCTAGGTTTATGCGTAGTATCGCTAGGTGGCGGCGAGAAACTGATGAGGAAATGGCGGGTTGCTAGTAGTGTTGATTACTCCTTGTAGTTGATGCTAGTTGGTTTATTTGGTGAATATCATATGTTCAGATCCTTAATGATAATTAATACTCCTCTGATTATGAACATGAATATGCTTTGTGAGTAGTTACGTTTGTTCCTGAGGACATGGGAGAAGTCTTGTTATAAGTAATCATGTGAATTTGGTATTCGTTCGATATTTTGATGAGATGTATGTTGTCTCTCCTCTAGTGGTGTTATGTGAACGTCGACTACATGACACTTCACCATGATTTGGCCCTAGGTGAAGGCATTGGGAAGTAATAAGTAGATGATGGGTTGCTAGAGTGATAGAAGCTTAAACCCTAGTTTATGCGTTGCTTCGTAAGGGGTTGATTTGGATCCATATGTTTCATGTTATGGTTACATTTATCTTAATTCGTCTTTCGAAGTTGCGGCTGCTTGCGAGAGGGGTTAATCATAAGTGGGAGGCTTTTCCAAGGATGGGCATCACCCAAGCACTGGTCCACCCACATATCAAATTATCAAAGTAAAGAACGTGAATCATATGAGCATGATGAAAACTAGCTTGACAACAATCCCCATGTGTCCTCGGGGGTGCTTTGCTTTATATAACAGTTAGTCCAGGCTTGTCCTTTGCTACAAAAAGGATTGGGCCACCTTGCTGCACCTTATTTACTTTTGTTACTTGTTATCTGTTACGAATTATCTTATCACACAACTATCTGTTGCCGATAATTTTAGTGCTTGCAGATAATACCTTGCTGAAAACCGCTTGTCATTTCCTTCTGCTCCTCGTTGGGTTCGACACTCTTACTTATCGAAAGGACTACGCTAGATCCCCTATACTTGTGGGTCATCAAGACTCTTTTCTTGCGCCTTTGTCGGGGAGTGAAGCGCCTTTGGTAAGTGGAATTTGGTAAGGAAACATTTATATAGTGTGCTAAAATTTAGTGTCACTTCTTACTATGGAAAAGTAATCTTTTGAGGGGCTTGTTCGGGGTATCTTCACCTTGATCGGAAGAGCAAAGAGTTTCTCCTCAACCCACTGCACCTATTGAAAATATTTATTATGAAATTCCTTCGGATATGATAGAGAAACTGCTAGCTAATCCTTATGCAGGAGACGGAACATTACATCCTGATTTGCACCTAAACTATGTGGATGAAGTTTGTGGATTAGTTAAGCTTACAGGTTTGCCCGAGGATGTTGTCAAGAAGAAGGTATTCCCTTTATCTTTGAACGGAAAGGCATTGACATGGTATAGGCTATGTGATGATATTGGATCATGGAACTACATGCTACCTCTTGAGCTTGCGTTGGATTTCCCCAAGGTATCAATCCAGTAGGAGGCTACACTCAAGTCCCTCGTACCTACACAAAACGATAGCTACTCACAACCAACGTGATTAGGGGTTGTCAATCCCTTCACGGTCACTTACGAGAGTGAGATCTGATAGATATAATATTTTTAGTATTTTTGGTATAAAGATGCAAAGTAAAAAGTAAAAGCAAAGTAAAGTAAAAACAAAGCAAGATTAAAGTGATGGAGATTGATATGATGAGAATAGACCCGAGGGCCATAGGTTTCACTAGTGGCTTCTCTCAAGAGCATAAGTATTCTACGGTGGATGAACAAATTACTGTTGAGCAATTGACAGAATTGAGCATAGTTATGAGAATATCTAGGTATGATCATGTATATAGGCATCACGTCCGTGACAAGTAGACCGAAATGATTCTGCATCTACTACTATTACTCCACTCATCGACCACTATCCATCATGCATCTAGAGTATTAAGTTAAAAACAGAGTAATGCCTTAAGCAAGATGACATGATGTAGAGAGATAAATTCATGCAATATGAAATAAACCCCATCTTGTTATCCTCAATGGCAACGATGCAATACGTGCCTTGCTGCTCCTTCTGTCACTGGGAAAGGACACCGCAAGATCGAACCCAAAGCTAAGCACTTCTCCCATGGCAAGAACTACCAATCTAGTTGGCCAAACCAAACGGATGATTTGAAGAGACTTGCAAAGATAACCAATCATACATAAAAGAATTCAGAGAAGATTCAAATATTATTCATAGATAGACTTGATCATAAACCCACAATTCATTGGTCTCAACAAACACACCGCAAAAAGAAGATTACATCGAATAGATCTCCACAAGAGAGGGGGAGAACTTTGTATTGATATTCAAAGAGAGAGAAGAAGCCATCTAGCTACTAACTATGGACCCGAAGGTCTGAGGTAAAATACTCACACTTCATCGGAGAGGCTATGATGATGTAGAAGCCCTCCGTGATGACGGTCCTCCTCCGGCGGAGCTCCGGAAGAGGCCCCAAGATGGGATCTCGTGGATATAGAAAGTTGCGGCGGTGGAATTAGGTTTTTGGCTCCGTATATGTTCGTTTGGGGTACGTAGGTATATATAGGAGGAAGAAGTACGTCGGTGGAGCTCCGAGGGGCCCATGAGGCAGGGGGCGCGCCCTAGGGGGGCACCCCCACCCTCGTGACCTCCTATTTTGTTCCTTGGCGTAGGGTCCAAGTCTCCTGGATCACGTTCGGTGAGAAAATCACGTTCCCGAAGGTTTTATTCCGTTTGGACTCCGTTTGATATTCTGTTTATCCGAAACACTGAAATAGGCAAAAAAACAGCAATTCTGGGCTGGGCCTCCGGTTAATAGGTTAGTCCCAAAAATAATATAAAAGTGGAAAATAAAGCCCAATATAGTCCAAAACAATAGATAATATAGCATGGAGCAATCAAAAATTATAGATATGTTGGAGACGTATCAGGCATCCCCAAGCTTAATTCCTGCTCGTCCTCGAGTAGGTAAATGATAAAAAGAGAATTTTTGATGCAGAGTGCTACTTGGCATAATTTCAATGCAAATCTTCTTAATTGTGGTATGAATATTCAGATTTGAAAGTTTCAAGACAAAGGTTTATATTGACATAAAAAATAATAATACTTCAAGCATACTAACAAAGCAATTATGTCTTCTCAAAATAACATGGCCAAAGAAAGTTATCCCTACAGAATCATATAGTCCGGCTATGCTCTATCTTCACCACACAAAGTATTTAAATCATGCACAACCCCGATGACAAGCCAAGCGATTGTTTCATACTCTAACTTTTTCAAAACTTTTTCAATCTTCACGCAATACATGAGCGTGAGCCATGGATATAGCACTATAGGTGGAATAGAATGGTGGTTGTGGAGAAGACAAAAAGGAGAAGATAGTCTCACATCAACTAGGCGTATCAGCGGGCTATGGAGATGCCCATCAATAGATATCAATGTGAGTGAGTAGGGATTGCCATGCAACGGATGCACTAGAGCTATAAGTATATGAAAGCTCAAAAAGGAAACTAAGTGGGTGTGCATCCAACTTGCTTTCTCATGAAGACCTAGGGCAATTTGAGGAAGCCCATCATTGGAATATACAAGCCAAGTTCTATAATGAAAGATTCCCACTAGTATATGAAAGTGATAACATCAGAGACTCTCTACTATGAAGAACATGGTGCTACTTTGAAGCACAAGTGTGGTAAAAGTATGGTAACATTTTCCCTTCTCTCTTTTTCTCTCATTTTTTTATTTTTTTTATTTGGGCCTTTTCTCTCTCTTTTTTTGTGGCCTCTTTTTTTATTTGGGCTCTTTGGCCTCTTTTATTTATTTTTCGTCCGGAGTCTCATCCCGACTTATGGGGGAATCATAGTCTCCATCATCCTTTCCTCACTTGGGACAATGCTCTAATAATGATGATCATCACACTTTTATTTTTCTTACAACTCAACAATTACAACTTGATACCTAGAACAAAACATGACTCTATATGAATGCATCCGGCGGTATACCGGGATATGCAATATGACAACGATGGAGTGTGTCATAATAAACAGAACGGTGGAAAGTTGCATGGCAATATATCTCGGAATGGCTATGGAAATGACATAATAGGTAGGTATGGTGGCTGTTTTGAGGAAGGGTATATGGTAGGTGTATGATACCGGCGAAAGGTGCGCGGTATTAGAGAGGCTAGCAAAGGTGGAAGGGTGAGAATGCGTATAATCCATGGACTCAACATTAGTCATAAAGAACTCATATACTTATTGCAAAAATCTAGAAGTTATCAAAGCAAAGTATTACGCGCATGCTCCTAGGGGGATAGATTGGTAGGAAAAGACCATCGTTCGTCCCCGACCACCACTCATAAGGAAGACAATCAATAAATAAATCATGCTCCGACTTCATCACATAACGGTTCACCATACGTGCATGCTACGGGAATCACAAACTTTAACACAAGTATTCTTTAAATTCACAACTACTCAACTAGCATGACTTTAATATTATCACCTCCATATCTCAAAACAATTATCATGCTTCAATCTTTTCTTAGTATTCAACACACTCAAAAGAAAGTTTCATAAATCTTGAATACCAAGCATATTATTATTAAGCAAATTACCATGCTATTAAGAGACTCTCAAAATAATTTAAGTGAAGCATGAGAGATTAATAGTTTCTTTAAAACAAATCCACCACCGTTCTCTAAAAGATCTAAGTGAAACACATAGAGCAAAATTATAATGCTCAAAAGATATAAGTGAAGCACATAGAGCAAAACTACTTAGCTCAAAAGATATAAGTGAAGCACATAGAGTATTCTTATCAAATTTTAATTCATATATGGCTCTCTCAAAAGGTGTATACTGCAAGGATGATTGTGGTATACTAAGACACAAATACACAAATAATACAAGACGCTCCAAGCAAAACACATATCATGTTGGTGAATAAAAATATAGCTCCAAGTAAATTACCGATGGAAGTGGACGGAAGAGGGGATGCCTCCCGGGGCATCCCCAAGCTTCGACTTTTTTGTGTCCTTGGATTATCTTGGGGGTGCCATGGGCATCCCCAAGCTTAGGATCTTGCCACTCCTTGTTCCATGATCAATCAAAAGAATTCACCCAAAACTTGAAAACTTCACAACACAAAACTCAAAAGAGAAAACTCGTGAGCTCCGTTAGCGAAAGAAAACAAAAGACCACTTCAAGGTACTGTAATGAACTCATTATTTATTTATATTGGTGTTAAACCTACTATATTCCAACTTCTCTATGGATTATAAACTATTTTACTAGCCATAGATTCATCAAAATAAGCAAACAACACACGAAAAACAGAATCTGGCAAAAACAGAACAGTCTGTAGTAATCTGTAGCTAACGCAAGATCGGGAACCCCAAAAATTCTAAAATAAATTTCTGGACGTGAGGAATTTATCTATTAATCATCTTCAAAAATAATTAACTAAATATCACCCTTTAAATAAAAATGACAGCAGTTCTCGTGAGCGCTAAAGTTTCTGTTTTTTACAGCAAGTTCAACAAGACTTTCCCCAAGTCTTCCCAACGGTTCTACTTGGCACAAACACTAATTAAACACAAAAAACACAACCAAAACATAGGCTAGATAATTTATTTATTACTAAACAGGAGCAAAAAGCAAGGAATAAAAATAAAATTGGGTTGCCTCCCAACAAGCGCTATCGTTTAATGCCCCTAGCTAGGCATAAAAGCGAGGATAGATCTAGGTATTGCCATAGTAATAAGATAGATCGGTGAAACTCATTTCATATTCTTTACGTTCGGCAGCAAGTTTTCTTTGAGGCAAGCAAAAATAATCAAAAGGGCTAAATTTAATAGGACAGAAGTCCCCAAGATCAATTTTAGGAGGTATAGGTTCCTCTTTTGGCCCTTCGTATTGTACAACCAATTCATCATTATAAGCGTTCTTTTGACAGAACCTTGTGAGCCTAAACTCAAGAGAGCATCCTAGCTCATTATTTCAAATAGCCAAATCATCATTAAGTTCAGAGATTCTATCAATTAAAATATTGGTTGGCACCTTTTTCTAAGGTTTTCGTTGAAAGCAAGATAGTTAGGAGATTGAAAGCGCATAATTTCTTCTTGATCAAAGAGGATAGATTCTATGGGAGGACGACCAGCGTCCACCCTATAGTGCAGAAAGATTTCTTTGGCTTCTTTTATTATAAATCTGAATTCATGAGCCAAAAAGATAGTAGCAGCACGCTTAACAGAAGAGTGCTCGATATTAGAAAATTCTAGGAAAATTCTTTGTATAGATGGGTGCATATGCATAAATTGCCTTTCAAGTTCAACGATAAGCATGGCAATAGCGTCCGCAGGGCTACTAGTTCTATGAAGAATAGAACCGCCCATAGAGGGGAAAGCACCAGCACAAGTAAAGAAATCTTGAATAACTCCTTTTCCAATAATATTACCACTACCGATTCGAATTTTTTTTGCATGGTAGGTAGGGGATTCTTCAGCAGGAGCATCAGAATTTTCCATGATATTATTATCGCCCATATTGGCGATAACTTCCCCAATTTCAGACATAATGATAAGCAAGTAAACTAGCACATGAGCAAACAAAGGCAAACGGGCAAAAGAGGCAAATAGAGAGGGAGGATAGGGAGAGAGAGGGTGAATAAAACGGCAAGGGTGAATTGGGGGGAGAGGAAAACGAGAGGCAAATGGCAAATAATGTAATGCGAGAGATAGGGATTGTGATGAGTACTTGGTATGTTGACTTTTGTGTAGACTCCCCGGCAACGGCGCTAGAAATTCTTCTTGCTACCTCTTGAGCTTGCGTTGGATTTCCCCGAAGAGAAAGGATGATGCAGCAGAGTAGCGTAAGTATTTCCCTCCGTTTTTGAGAACCAAGGTATCAATCCAGTAGGAGGCTACGCTCAAGTCCCTCGTACCTGCACAAAACGATAGCTACTCACAACCAACACGATTAGGGGTTGTCAATCCCTTCACGGTCACTTACAAGAGTGAGATCTGATAGATATAATATTTTTGGTATTTTTGGTATAAAGATGCAAAGTAAAAAGTAAAAGCAAAGTAAAAACAAAGCAAGATTAAAGTGATGGAGATTGATATGATGAGAATAGACCCGGGGGGCATAGGTTTCACTAGTGGCTTCTCTCAAGAGCATAAGTATTCTACGGTGGGTGAACAAATTACTGTTGAGCAATTGACAAAATTGAGCATAGTTATGAGAATATCTAGGTATGATAATGTGTATAGGCATCACGTCCGTGACAAGTAGACCAAAACGATTCTGCATCTACTACTATTACTCCACTCATCGACCGCTATCCAGCATGCATCTAGAGTATTAAGTTAAAAACAGAGTAACGCCTTAAGCAAGATGACATGATGTAGAGAGATAAATTCATGCAATATGAAATAAACCCCATCTTGTTATCCTCGATGGCAACGATGCAATACGTGCCTTGCTGCCCCTTCTATCACTAGGAAAGGACACCGCAAGATCGAACCCAAAGCTTGTAAGTGCATCTAGTGCCACCCCTAGTTGGTTTTGGAGTATTGACGACAAACCTAGTTGAGGGACTAATGTGTTTGTGAGAATTGCAGGATAACACAGGTAGAAGTCCCTCATTGATTCGGTTTTCCTACCAGAGATTACCCCTAAAAATGTATGAAGACATTGAAGTCAAAGGTGGTATGTGAATATATTCACATTGAAGACTATGACAAGAGAAGACATCGCATGAAGACTATGGAGCTCAAAGACTTAGATCTTTCATAGTTCTTTTTCTTCTTTGTTGAGTCATAGGAACCACCGTACTGTTAAGTGGGGTCCAAGAGAACCAGTCAGAATGACTGAAGTGATGCTTAACCAAAATCCTATGTCTTCAAGTGAAGACTATGAGAGCGAATCTTGTCCAGAGTTGGACAAGTCAGCTTTGCTTGTAGCCCAAGTAAAGTTGCCGTGTGTGTTTAAAATCTGACCGTTGGAACACGTGCCAGTTCCTTAGTGACCCAGGGTCATTTCGGACAAATCAGGTCGGGTTGCCTAGTGGCTATAAATAGCCCACCCCCTACAACCATAAACGGTTGGCTGCTCAGAGTTAAAGTACGGTTGTTGTCATTTGAGAGCAACCCACCTCGAAGCCTTTGAGAGAGAATTCCTTGCGAGGATAAAGTCCTAACCACCCAGAGCCAAAGAGTGTTAGGCATCACTTAAGTCTTCTTGTCTGTGTGATCTGAAGACTTATTACACTTGAGGACTGTGAATCCTCCAGCCGGTTAGGCGTCGCATTTTGAGCATCCAAGAGTCATTGTGGATCGCCGGTGAACAATGTCTGTGAAGGTTTGGGAGTCTACCTTGAAGATTACCAGAGTGATTGGGCGAGGTCTGCGTGACCTTAGCTCAAGGGGAATACGGTGAGGACTAAGGGTTCTGAGCTGCGTGTTCAGGACTGGGTGTCCGGGACTGTGTGTCCTCAGGTTTAAATACCTAGCCGCCCTAACCAGACGTACAGTTGTCACAGCAACTGGAACTAGTCCAACAAATCATTGTCTTCAACGAGTCACTGGTTTCATCCTTCCCTTCCCTTTACTTACTGTTGGTCCTTGTGAAGTCATTGCGTGATTGCATTATCTTTTGTCTTCACTGAGTGACTGCTTGTTCTGATTGGCTTCACAATATCTTCCTACCTGATCCCTACTGCCTAGCTACTATTAGTCATCGTGCTTTCACTTCGTTGATTACCTCACTATGGTTTGCCTAGTGTAGTCTACCTTCCGCTGCATGGTAATAGGTTTACTTCTATCGTTTGTCTTCAAAACTTCCCTGTTTAGAAGACTTTCATAAAAATCGCCTATTCACCCCCCTCTAGTCGATCACTAGCACTTTCAATTGGTATCAGAGCAAGGTACTCCCTTGTTCTGTGTGATTCGGTTTACCCACCTAGAGTTTTAGCTATGTCGACTGCAGGGATAATTAAAGTCTCTGATGCGTGCCCCGTCTTCGATGGAACTGAATATCCCTACTGGAAGAATAAGATGTGCATGCATCTTGAAGCCATTGATGTCAACCTATGGTATGTCGTCAAGAACGGCATTCCCAAGGCTGGAGAAGGTGTCACTGCTGCTGATGTCAAGAAGTTCGTTCAACTGGACTCTACTGCCAAGAATATCATCTGTGGTCATCTGACCAAAGGACAGTATGGCCGTGTGAGTGCGTTAGAGACTTCCAAGCTAGTCTGGGACTGGCTCTCCAAGGTCAACAAAGGCGTCTCCACCCAGAGAGATCAGAGAATCAGTGTCCTTCGCAACCTCTTCAACCGCTTCAAGAGAAATGACAATGAGAATGTCCAGCTCACGTTTGATCGACTCACTGACATCACAAATGAGCTTCAAGCCCTCGGCACCACTGGGATCACCAAGCATGAAGTCATCAAGACACTCCTGAGATCACTTGATAGTTTGTTTGACACCCTAGCCCTGATGATTCAAGAACGCCCTGATTTCAAGACACTCGATCCGTCTGACATACTTGAGAGGCTCAACACACACGAGTTTCAGCTTTCTGAGAAAAGAGACATCTATGGTCTCAGCTATGGGCGAACTCATGCCTTGAAGGCAAAAGTTGTCTCCTCATCCGAAGAAGAATCTGAAAGCAGTTCTGATGATCCTAAAGACATTGGAAAGGAGCTTGCTATGCTTGTGAAGAAGTTCCAAAAATTCACCAAGAAGAAAGGGTTCAGAAAGTCTTGACGATCAAGCTCAAGGAATGATGAAGCTTCTGCTCATGACTACAAGAAGAGAACATGTCACAAGTGCAAGAAGACTGGCCACTACATCTCTGAGTGTCCACAGTGGGATAATGAGAACAAGAAGAAGAAGAGCAAGGAGTATGACTTTGACAACAAGAAGAAGAAGAAATACTCAAAGTCTTCTTCCAAGTCTTCCTCAAAGTCTTCATCACACAAGAAGAGCTCATCTGGCAAGGCACGTGCGTTTGTTGGCAAGGAAATGGATTCTGAGGAGGAGTCTGCTTCTGAGGAGGCGGAGGTGGAGTCTAAGGAGGAGTCCGATTCTGGCATTGCGAGTCTGGCTACAGCATACGTTGCCAAGTCCATCTTCAACACTGAAGACAATGACTTCATCACCGACACCGATGCAAATGACAAGGACTACTCCGCTCCTTCCTACTGCTTCATGGCACGTGGTGCCAAGGTAAACACACGCACCACTCACTATCAAACATCCAGTGACGATGAATCTGATTGTGATTCCAAACCTAGCTACAAAACACTTGCTAAAATTGCAACTGAACAACAGAAAGCTATGGAACACATTCAAAAACTGTTAGACAAAAGCGATGATCTGTTAGACGCTGAAATGACTCGATCTCAGTCCTTAATTGAAGACATAAAAAATCTTCACGTTAAGTATGAGGAACTTGAAAGTCGTCATGAAACGCTCTCAACAACTCATGAAAGGTTGTCCTACAATTATCTTCAAAGGAAGCAGGGCCTTGAGAAATTGATAGCGGCTCATGAAGATCTTCAAAAGGAAAACGAGTCACTTCGCGCCAAACGGATCAGTTCAGCTCAGGGAGGATTTGAACCACCATGTCTTAAATGCATTGAGCATGATAACGCTACTTCTGTTGCTGAATGTTCTACTGCTGCTACTGTTGCAATATCTTCACCTGTTGATGTGGTAACTAACCCCTCTGCTGAGGATACCACTACCATTGCTGATGAGAATGCTAGGTTGAAGACACTACTTGAAACAGGGATGTACAAAAGTCTCAAAGGGCATCAGACACGATGTGATGTCCTCAAAAGGCAGATCCTGAACCGAAACCCTAGGAAAGAGGGTGTTGGGTTTGAAAGGAAAATGAATGCTGATGGCTCTTACTGGAAACCTGAGCAGTACCCCAAAACCACATGGGTTGCTGCAAAGGAACCTTCAGTGGATGCATCCACCCTGTCTGGCTTCACTTGTGCTAATCCCATTGTTATTAATGAATCCTTTGATGCAAACTATAAACTGTTTAAGAATCAGAATGGTGAAGTGTTTGCCAGGTATATTGGTACTAACTGCAGGAATGGACCGCCTATGAAGAAGATCTGGGTGTCGAAAAGGTGTTTGGAGAATCTTCCTGTGAATGTCATCATGACACCACAGGTGAAGAAGACAAACCCCAGACCACAGGCTTCATATGGTCCAAAGGCTTCATACAGACAGAGGACTCATCGGAGTCGCACTAACGCAAATGTTTTGCAGGGAAGCCATACTCAGGCCTATGAATATGAGCGCGGTTCATCAAACCACCATGTTCATAAGACCAAGAACTATTCTGCTTATTCTTATGAGTACTATTGTCCACCTGCAAGACTTTTTGCTAGGGCTCCAAAGCCAAAATTCTCAGATGCTGCACTTAGACTCATTGCTTCAAAGCCACCCTTGAAGATGTGGGTGGCTAAGAAAGCTTAACTCTCTTTTGCAGGGAAAGGTCTCCAGCAGAAAACCAAAATCATCTGACGCTATTGCTGGGGACCTTAAACATCTTGTAGGGCGCAAGATCAAATGCCCAAATGGTCTTATTATGCACTTTGTTCCTGAATCGCTTGCTACTCGCCCCATCAGTCCAAATCTCGATCTAAGCTTTCATAACCCACTGGTTCGTCAAATGTTTTTGCTTCACAATTCTCTTCGTGAAGCCTATCCCCCTAACTGCACTGTAGGGTACGACACCAGCAGCTTTAGAATGGATTATTGATAGTGGGTGTACCAATCACATGACTGGCAAGAGAAGCCTTCTTATGGACTCAACCTTACGTCCATCCAACAAAAGTCACATCACATTTGCTGACACTAGTAAAAGTAAGGTATTGGGTCTAGGTAGAGTTGCAATCTCAAAGGATCAACACATGGATAAAGTCATGCTTGTTGAATCCCTTGGCTTCAACTTAATGTCTATCACAATGCTTTGCGATTTAAACATGATTGTGATGTTTGGAAAATATTGTTGCCTTGTTCTAATGGAATCTGACAAGTCTCTAGTGTTTGAAGGGTATCGGAAAGATGATTTGTATGTGGTATATTTCTCAATAGGACCACAGCTTGCCGTATGTCTTCTAGCAAAAGCTTCAGAATGCTGGCTCTGGCATCGGAGGCTAGGGCATGCTGGCATGAGGAACCTGCACACCCTTGCAAAGAAGAAGCATGTCATAGGCATCGAGGGTGTCAAGTTCAAGAAAGATCACTTATGCGGTGCCTGTGAAGCAGGAAAGATGACGAGGGCCAAGCATCCCTCGAAGACAATCATGACAACGACTCGACCCTTCGAACTGCTCCACATGGATCTTTTCGGTCCCACTCATTACTCAACTCTTACTACTACTGCTTGTTTCTATGGCTTTGTCATTGTTGATGATTATTCTAGATATACTTGGGTGCATATAATCCTCTACAAGACTGAAGTGCAGGATGTCTTCAGACGCTTCGCCAATCGAGCAATGAACAACTATGGTGCCAAGATAAAGCACATCAGAAGTGACAATGGCACTGAATTCAAGAACACTGGCCTTGATACATATCTTGATACTTTGGGCATCACACATGAATTCTCAGCTCCGTACATGCCATAGCAGAATGGCGTCATCGAACGCAAGAATAGAACACTTATTGAGATGGCCCGAACGATGCTTGATGAATACAAGAGTCCAAGAAAATTCTGGCCTGAAGCCATTGATACTGCATGCCATACAATCAACTGTGTTTATCTTCACAAGCTTCTGAACAAGACATCTTATGAGCTCCTTACTGGCAAGAAGCCAAATGTCAGTTACTTCAGAGTATTTGGCGCCAGGTGCTGGATCAAGGATCCACATCACACTTCAAAATTTGCACCAAAAGCACATGAGGGTTTTATGCTTGGATATGGAAAGGACTCACACTCCTACAGAGTCTTCAATCTCTTTCATTATAAAATGGTTGAAATAGTGGATGTGCAGTTCGATGAGACTAACGGCTCACAAAGAGAGCACCTGCCAAATGTGCTAGATGAAGTTCCATCCAGTGAATCAATCAAACTTATGGGAACTGGAGAAATCATACCTTCTGAAGCTCAACCTGAAGAGGAACTTATCATCTCCGCACCTGATCAACCTGAAGACAATGCTCAGCCTGAAGACAATCCCTCTAATAATGACAATGATCAGCAAGAGCAAAATCTTCGCCCTATACATCCTCGTGTTGCCAATGAAGTGCAGATTGAGAGAATAATTGATAGCATCAATGCACCTGGTCCACTCACTCGTTCAAGGGCAACACAGCTAGCAAATTTCTGTGGGCACTTCGCATTCGTCTCAATAACAGAACCCAAGAAAGTTGAAGAAGCCTTCATGGAACCTGAATGGATTCAAGCTATGCAAGAAGAGCTTCAACAGTTTGAGCTGAATAATGTATGGGAACTGGTTAAGCGTCCTGATCCTCGGAAGCACAATATAATAGGCACCAAATGGATATATCGCAACAAGCAAGATGAGCATGGTCAAGTTGTCAGAAACAAAGCTCGTCTCGTTGCTCAAGGATATACTCAAGTTGAAGGGATTGACTTCGATGAAACATTTGCTCCTGTGGCTCGACTTGAAGCCATACGCATACTACTGGCCTATGCAAATCATCATAACATACTTCTATATCAAATGGATGTGAAGAGCGCTTTTCTCAATGGCAAGATTGAAGAAGAAGTGTATGTTGCACAACCGCCTGGCTTTGAAGATCCAAAACATCCTGACATGGTATACAAGCTCAACAAGGCACTGTATGGCCTCAAACAAGCCCCTCAAGCTTGGTATGACACACTCAAATACTTCTTGAAGAGCAAAGGCTTCACACCTGGTTCCCTCGACCCCACTCTCTTCACGAAGACATATGATGGTGAACTGTTTGTGTGCCAAATATATGTGGATGACATTATCTTCGGCTGCACCAATCAGAAATACGGTGAAGAGTTTGGATATATGATGCAAGAGCAATATCAGATGTCCATGATGGGAGAGCTGAAGTTCTTCCTTGGTCTTCAAATACGACAGCAACGTAACGACATCTTTATATCTCAAGAGAAGTATCTCAAAGATTGCCTGAAGAAGTTCGGTATGCAAGACTGCAAAGGCTTCAAGATGCCAATGCCAGCCAAACATCATCTGGGTCCCGATGACAATGGTAAAGAGTTCGATCAAAAGGTATACCGCTCCATGATTGGTTCTTTACTTTATCTATGTGCATCTAGGCCAGATATTATGCTTAGTGTTTCATGTGTGCTCGATTCCAAGCGGCACCAAAGGAATCGCATCACTTAGCTGTGAAGCGAATTCTTGGATATTTGGCTTACACCCCAACTCTAGGATTATGGTATCCAAAGGGCTCAGAGTTTGATCTGGTTGGATTCTCGGATGCTGATTATGCTGGTGACAAGGTCGATCGCAAGTCTACATCAGGCACATGTCATTTTCTGGGACGATCACTTGTATGTTGGTCTTCAAAGAAGCAGAACTGTGTATCTCTCTCCACTGCTGAATCTGAATACATTGCTGCTGGATCTTGCTGTGCTCAGCTTCTATGGATGAAGAAAACACTCAAAGACTATGGCATTCATCTGAAGAAAGTACCACTCTACTGCGACAACGAAAGCGCCATCAAGATTGCCAGCAACCCAGTTCAGCACTCGAAGACAAAGCACATTGAGATCCGTCATCACTTTCTCAGAGATCATGTTGTGAAGGAAGATATTGATATCATACACGTCAGCACTGAAGAGCAGTTGGCAGATATCTTCACCAAGCCCTTGGATGAAAAGAGATTTTGCAAGTTACGGTGTGAGCTAAATATCTTGGAATCCTCAAATGTCCTGTGATCAGGCACACATCCTAACACTTATGCGTATTGATGACTTAGATGTGCAACACATGAAGTAAAGTATATCTTCAATCAATGAAGACATACATTCTAAGTGTGAATACATTAATAAGGAATTTGACTTCGGAGCGCCAAGATAATTGTGCGCCGTGTCCGGGTCTAATACTTCCTATACGGTGGGTAACGCCACCACCAAATGTTCTGTTTGAAGTATTTCACTCATGGCGTTACATTTGCTATGTCTTCACATTTGGTTTGACTTCAATCTCAACATGTCTTCATGATTATCTTCATTATGTTGATCATATATATATATATATATATATATATATATATATATATATATATATATATATATATATATATATATATATATATATATATATATATACTAGTGTTCTGTCCTCTACAGCATTCACTTATAGCTATGTCTTCTTGTTGAATCTTTTGAACTAAGTGAATGTGATCGGACTCTAACCTCTCTATGCTTTCTATCTCAAACTCTATCTCTCCAAATCATATGCATTCTATTGAAACTGTCGAATGTCTTCTCTGCATCCTTGTCAGCGGAAGATACAGAGATAAACATTAAGTCCGTTTTCAATGCTAATTCCTTCACCTGAAACCCGGAGAAGTGGGAATGACCACCCGACAATCCAGGCGTGCATGGGAATGTGGAACAACCTCTGATATGCTGCATGATGGCCACGTGTTCCTCAGATGTGAATCGCTAGGGGCACCTGTGTAATAACACTGAGCCATCCCTGTCCCTATAAATACACGCCTCACCTCAGTCATTATCCTTTCTTCCACTCTCGCACGAACCCTAGCGCCACCGCTAGCCCTCGACGACGCCGGCGACGAAGCGCTTAGCTGCCGCAACCTCTCCGACACCGTCTTCACGCCGACCGCGGACATTGTCTTCTCCACCGTCACCGTAGGTGTCCTCCGTCGCCAAGTTAGGGCACGGACGATCGAACTGCTCGGCCTCCTCTTTCACTCCGTCTAGCAGTTTCTTGTGTTGTAAATAAAACTCCCTTTTTACGGCCTCTTTGATCCTATAGATTCGTCACTTTCTACCACAAGCAGTTTCTGTTCACACAAGTTGGATCCACTTCATACTACATCTCATATTATGCCTAGTATGTTCACTTATGCTTCACAAAGTAGTTAAATTCCTCACTTGTACTGATCTGTGGATTCGTACAAATCTAGAACCAACTCCTTATCTATGAGTGAATGTCTTCACACGATGAGGTCAATGTCTTCTAAACTAATTTATCTTCAAAATCTTCTGAGAATGCATATGACATCTTCCCCTTCCCTCGCACCTTAATGTTGTCACAGGTACATGTTCGTGGGAGACTCCCATGGTTCTCATAGTCTGCATTCATTTGCAGAATTCTTACAGCATCACATAAATTCTCCCGAAGCCAGTTCCTATTTGTCCAGCAAGCGAAAGCCCTTGAAGCCTTTGAACGTATTGAAGCCATTCAGTTTAAAGTTCATGGCTGCAGAGAAATCAGCAAGGAAGGGTGGCAGAAAGCGTCGAGGTGAGACATCAAGAGATCTGCCCAATGACCTCTCAGATCTGTACAAGACAGATCCAGAAGAGGATTACAATCAGTGCAAGACACGAATCCAATGGATTCGATGATATTGGGCAGAACAGTGGTTCAAGTACAGATTTGTGACAAAGTAATATGCTGAAAAGAATGCCATCAAGCGACCATGGGGAGACATCCTATACAAAAATCTTCAACCCAGGTCCAGAGATGAAGCCATTGAACAAGGCTTCTATCCCTGCATGGTCCGTGGATCACAGCCGGCGGATGCTGACCCATCGTCACTACTATGGTGTCGTGACGACAATCTGTTCAAGCGCAACTTCCAGTTTGCCCAGAATTCGGCGAAGCAGAACAAGAAGTCTTTGGGATTAGACTTCAACCCTGGTCCCTCTGCTCCCCGTGCCGATGGGACCCACAAAGTTGAACCCAATCTTGTTGGGCCCTTCTACAACCTGGAAGGTCTCATCACTCATATCGTGGTTCAAGGGACAGCCGTGGATGAGCCTACAGATGACGCTGAATCAGATGAAGCGCCTGCAGCACTGAAGCCAAAGAAACTGAAGCAGCCTAAAGCTTCAAAGCCTGCCTCAACACCAAAAATCTCACGGGCAAAGCCACTGGCTACTGCACCTCCTGAAGATAGTGTGTAGTCTGAAGATCTGTCACGCATCTCCAAGCCCCAGAAAGTCAAGATGCCTCTGCCACACACCAGCCAAGAACTGACTGTTGCTGCTATTCTGCGCAACGATGCCATTGATCTGTCCAGTGATGAAGATCTTGCAGATGACGCTCTTGAGCAACTGATCAAGAGCAAAGAAGAAGCAGAAATCTTCAACAATTTGCCTCTCTTTGACGTGGCAATCATCCACGACTTCATCGATGAGTGGTTTGACACGCCCAACCTCAGCTTTGAAGATCTGCAACTTCCCATTGGCCTTAGTGTTGCCTTCCATGGCGCCATTGCTTCAGAGTTAGCTATAGCCCAGCGCATCGTTGAACTGAAGCAGAAGATTGACTTTGAGAAAGCTCAGTTCAAGAAGCATATGGCCAAGCTCAGCGTGCAAGAGGTCAAGAACTTCAAGATCATGTTGCACGAGCTCAAAGAAGCCTTTCTCAAGAAGCGTGAAGAAGCTCAAGGTTCTCGTGAGCGCATGAAGAGCCTGGCTGACAAGTGTGTGCAAGCCTACAATGAGGCTGAGAAGCGCAAGGCCCTTGGGCGTCCTGGCATCGACCCCGGGATGGTTGCAAAGCAGAAGAAGAAGCCCGCTATGGCCGAACCCGACGCACCAAGGCAGGAAGCACATCCCATTGTCTCCCCAACCAGCATGACTGGCTCGAAGCCAAAAGCCAGGTCTACCGCTTCAGAACTGAAGAAGACGAGGACTGCTGAGGCTGAAGCCAGAAAGAGGAAACATCCTGAAGCCTCTGCTGCTGCTCCCTCCAAGAAGAAGCGGAAGACCAAGAAGGAGTGGGCTGCTCCCATAGAGCCCTTAATTGTTGAACATATCTCCATGGTTCGCCCTACCGCCGAACATCAAGAGCGGCAACTGATTGTCCATGAGCCTGCTTTCACAGAGGCTCATGAAGCTGAAGACATTCCAGCAGCTGATCCCACCGCTGCTGAAGACATTGGTCACCATGACCATGTTGAAGATGATGCAGTTCTTCCTCAGATTGAGCACCAACAGGTATCATCGCCTGTGCTTACGCACAGCGAACCCATCAGCATTGGTCGTCCTCTGACACCAATTGATCAGGATGCGTCATGGGCTGATCACCCACAACAACAAGTCACACCACCCCGGCAAGAAGAAGAAGATGACTTTGAGGCCCAGCCAACTCCATCTCCAAAGGCGTCGCCAGTGTTACGCAGGCTTCGCAAAGGACCAAAGCCTCCAGTCTCCGAATCTGAAGCTAAAGCTGCTGAAGACATTCCGGCTGCATCAGCCGATGACACCCAAGAAGAAGAACGTGTCCCCACTCCCCCAACTACTGACGAAGCTGTTCTCGAGGAGAATGTGTCTGTGCCCGACCCTCCAACTCATCAAGTGGAGGTAGAAAATCTTGAGGCTGCCACCACCAACACCAGTGAAGCCACTGACGCTGTCATGGCTGAAGCAAATGTGGAGCCTACACCAACCCAAGAACCAGAAGTCAGTGAAGCCAATGATGCTACTGCTTCTGTTCCTGCGCCTGCTGCTGGTCCTCAGTTTGACTATCACATTGAGCATAGGCCTCAGGTACAGAAGCCAATGCAAAGGTTGCCCAGGTTTCCAGGTCCTGCATCAGCACCTAGATCCTTCAATGTCAACAGCTTCAAAGCAGACAACACCTTCTTCAATAGCTCCAAGAACCCCTACTCAAGGGAACGAATATCTTCTGATCGGTTCTGGAGCTATACGCAGCGAAGCTATTACTCCTGCATTCTGTACAATCAAGGTCGCATCTTCCCACATATGCGTCTTGACACCGAAGCAATAGCTGGTCTGCCCTACTTGGAAGAAGCTCTGGACTGCTTCAAAGAGGTTGGATTGTTGCCTTTCGTCACCGACCAAGAGCACTGGAACGAAGAGTTGCTGCTCAATTTTATGCCACACTTCGCATACGTGGTTACAACAGAGATCCGAAGACTTGGGTCCTTGAGTGGATGACAGGAAATGTTCATCACGAAGCCAAAGCCTTTGATATCATTGAGCTCACTGGTCTGCCCACTCCTGGAGATCTCTATGAACCTGAATGTCAACTTCACAGTGAAGCTATGGAGAGCATCTTTCAGAAGCCTGAACCAAACATGAGTCAAATGCTCAGTATGATGAAGCCTTTGCCACAAGATGCTGCATATCCTAAAGAGTTCCTTGTTGAAGACTTGGAGTATCTGCCAAGGACCATCTATCACATTTTAAGGCGAACTCTCTGGCCCATCAAAGGACATTCCCCATATGCAAAGCTGGAAGGTGCAATGAAGACTTTGGTCTTCTATATTCTTCACGGCAAATGCTTCAATGCACAAGACTTCTTCATCCACCAACTTGCTGCTTCAGGATCTGATTTCTTTAGCTTGAAGTTCTACGCTCCATGGATAATGAGGCTGATCAAACTCCACTCAGCTATCTCATATCAGCCCTCTGCTCGCAATCATCGGATCTTTATGCCTGACGTGGATATGTCCGTTGAAGTCCTCTATCCAGAGCCTGCCAAGGAGCCTCTTAGTCTTCAGAATGCGGAGCATCAAAGTTTCTCTCAGAACATTGAAGGAGTTGAAGCAGTCACTCGTGTTTATCCTCTGGCTGGCACTACACGTGCACCTCATCGTGCCCTCACTGAAGCCACTGAAAGCACTATTGCCCAACGGCCCAAGAAGTGATCTCGTGTTCTCAATGACCGAGAGCTTCTGGTTGCTCTTCATCAGAAACAGGATAGGCATCATGACTGGCTGAAGCGCCAAATGCACAGCCTCTTGGTGGATGTCAACCGCATTCGCAACCTTGCCACCAAGAATGCCTTTGTTGCCCATGAAACTTGTCGACGTACATGGAAAGGGCTGACGGTTATGTGCTCTGAGGATGATCTTCAAGAGGATGGCTTCTCTGAACGTTTCAAGTTTGACTCCACACCTCCCCGAAGGGCTGTGCTGTGACGAACTCCCTCACTTGAAGACTCTGAGTTCTCTTCCTCTGCGGCAACTGTGAATGCCAGAGTGATCGAGGACGAATATGATGCTACTTCACCGCCCCCTCCTTCAGCACGTGTCGACACTGCCCCGAGCTCGTCTGCACCGCCTAACAACACCGATGACCTTGCTACTTCACCTACTCCTCATGGGAATGAGTAGATGCTCTATGTCTTCAAACCTTTTTGGTCCTTACTGACAAAAGGGGGAGAAGCATATGAGTGTGATAGTCTTCAAGCGGGTCCATATGGGCGGTTACTTTATGTTTTGCCTAGTGTTTAATACTCTCATTTTGATACATTTGGTTCTTTGAGTTGTAACACTTAAACTCGATGGTCGTCTGCTACTCGTTTGCTACTTTGTGATGCGATGATAAATTCCGCATGTGCGACGATAAATTCCGCACTTAGATCATTTTGCAGACGTCCATTTTCCATTATGCAAGTCATTATCTTCACATACTTTTCATGCATGATGAATTGTCATCATAAGTTCAAGAGGATCTCCACAAGTACAACCTTCCATGTGCATTTGCATTCCAAAAGCAAATTACTTATATGCACATCTTCAGGGGGAGCCCTTACAACTTATGAAGACAATTCCTTATCCTTTACAATTTCACATATTATATTCCCCGTTGAAAACTTCAACCAGTTTGTCATCAATCACCAAAGAGGGGGAGATTGTAAGTGCATCTAGTGCCACCCCTAGTTGGTTTTGGAGTATTGACGACAAACCTAGTTGAGGGACTAATGTGTTTGTGAGAATTGCAGGATAACACAGGTAGAAGTCCCTCATTGATTCGGTTTTCCTACCAGAGATGACCCCTAAAAATGTATGAAGACATTGAAGTCAAAGGTGGTATGTGAAGATATTCACATTGAAGACTATGACAAGAGAAGACATCGCATGAAGACTATGGAGCTCAAAGACTTAGATCTTTCGTAGTTCTTTTTCTTCTTTGTTGAGTCATAGGAACCACCGTACTGTTAAGTGGGGTCCAAGAGAACCAGTCAGAATGACTGAAGTGATGCTTAACCAAAATCCTATGTCTTCGAGTGAAGACTATGAGAGCAAATCTTGTCCAGAGTTGGACAAGTCAGCTTTGCTTGTAGCCCAAGTAAAGTTGCCGTGTGTGTTTAAAATCTGACCGTTGGAACATGTGTCAGTTCCTTAGTGACCCAGGGTCATTTCGGACAAATCAGGTCGGGTTGCCTAGTGGCTATAAATAGCCCACCCCCTACAACCATAAACGGTTGGCTGCTCAGAGTTAAAGTACGGTTGTTGTCGTTTGAGAGCAACCCACCTCAAAGCCTTTGAGAGAGAATTCCTTGCGAGGATAAAGTCCTAACCACCCAGAGCCAAAGAGTGTTAGGCATCTCTTAAGTCTTCTTGTCTGTGTGATCTGAAGACTTATTACACTTGAGGACTGTGAATCCTCCAGCCGGTTAGGTGTCGCGTTGTGAGCATCCAAGAGTCATTGTGGATCGCCGGTGAACGAAGTCTGTGAAGGTTTGGGAGTCTACCTTGAAGACTTACCAGAGTGATTGGGCGAGGTCTGCGTGACCTTAGCTCAAGGGGAATACGGTGAGGACTAAGGGTTCTGAGCTGTGTGTTCAGGACTGGGTGTCCGGGACTGTGTGTCCTCAGGTTTAAATACCTAGTCGCCCTAACCAGACGTACAGTTGTCACAGCAACTGGAACTGGTCCAACAAATCATTGTCTTCAACGAGTCACTGGTTTCATCCTTCCCTTCCCTTTACTTACTATTGGTCCTTGTGAAGTCATTGCGTGATTGCATTATCTTTTGTCTTCACTGAGTGACTGCTTGTTCTGATTGGCTTCACAATATCTTCCTACCTGATCCCTACTGCCTAGCTACTATTAGTCATCGTGCTTTCACTTCGTTGATTACCTGACTAAGGTTTGCCTCGTGTAGTCTACCTTCCGCTGCGTGGTAATAGGTTTACTTCTATCGTTTGTCTTCAAAACTTCCCTGTTTAGAAGACTTTCATAAAAATCGCCTATTCACCCCCCTATAGTCGATCACTAGCACTTTCAAAGATAAGCCCATGGCAAGAACTACCAATCTAGTTGGCCAAACCAAACGGATAATTCGAAGAGACTTGCAACGATAACCAATCATACATAAAAGAATTCAGAGAAGATTCAAATATTATTCATAGATAGACTTGATCATAGACCCACAATTCATCGGTCTCAACAAACACACCGCAAAAAGAAGATTACGTCGAATAGATCTCCACAAGAGAGGGGGAGAACTTTGTATTGATATTCAAAGAGAGAGAAGAAGCCATCTAGCTACTAACTATGGACCCGAAGGTCTGAGGTAAACTACTCACACTTCATCGGAGAGGCTATGATGATGTAGAAGCCCTCCGTGATGACGGTCCTCCTCCGACGGAGCTCCGGAACAGGCCCAAGATGGGATCTCGTGGATACAGAAAGTTGCGGCGGTGGAATTAGGTTTTTGGCTCCGTATCTGTTCGTTTGGGGGTACGTAGGTATATATAGGAGGAAGAAGTACGTCTGTGGAGCTCCGAGGGACCCACGAGGCAGGGGGCACGCCCTAGGGGGGCGGCCCCCACCCTCGTGACCTCCTCTTTTGTTCCTTGGTGTAGGGTCCAAGTCTCCTGGATCACGTTCGGTGAGAAAATCACATTCCCGGAGGTTTTATTCCGTTTGGACTCCGTTTGATATTCTGTTTATCCGAAACACTAAACAAAAAAAACAGCAATTCTGGGCTGGGCCTCCGGTTAATAGGTTAGTCCCGAAAATAATATAAACGTGGAAAATAAAGCCCAATATAGTCCAAAACAATAGATAATATAGCATGGAGCAATCAAAAATTATAGATACGTTGGAGACGTATCACTATAACTAATTGAAATTGGAATTTCATCAGAAGTTTTATCCTATGGATCTGGTTCATCGTGATCGGAATTATATATATAATTTTTGGCCTCATGAAGGAGAAAGTATCGCTCAAGCTTGGGGGAGGCTTAAGTCAATGTTATATTCATGCCCCAATCATGAGCTCTCAAGAGAAATTATTATTCGGAATTTTTATGCTTGGCTTTCTCATAATGATGGATCCATGCTCGATACTTCTTGTACTGGTTCTTTTATGATGAAGGATATTGAATTCAAATGACATTTATTGGAAAGAATTAAACACAACTATAGCGACCCAACCTCAGACGGTCAATTCTCTGTGTTCAGTGTCATCCCTGGATCGGTAATGCTAACACACACAGTACTGGAAGGATTTATAACAGAGTAGCAACCACACACTTCTCAGATCGAATGTCTCAAGAGAGAACTTATTACAATAAATATGGCTTAATGCCATCTAAATAAGATAACAGCGGAAGACTTGGAAGATAAAGTGAGTCCATCAACTCCAACGGCATAGCTGAGTGCATGACAAACGACCTATCGCATCTTACTCCTCGTCTAAAAAGTCTGCAACATGATATGTTGGAGCCCAAAAGCGGGTCAGCACATGGAATATGCTGGCAATATAACACAGTAGAGCAATGAATAGGTAAATGCTATCACTACATGCATATTTGGCTGGTGGAGGCTCTATGGTCATAATGTTTTTGTGAAAAGCCATTTTTTCCCTACAACAAAGGAATATACTTTATTTAACTATCATGGTGGTTGAAACATTCAGAATGGTACCCCCATCTCAATCCCAATTAAAAGTAATTATCAACCCAACAAATTAATTTAGAATGATGAGATCCACATGATAATCCAAGAACCAGATACTCAAGTTGTCCATAACCGGGGACAAGGCTAACCATGATTAGTTTGTACACTTTGCAGAGGTTTGCGCACTTTTCCCCACAAGACTCGATCTCCTCCTTTGGATTTCTCGCACTACATTGTGTTTGAGAAACGGATGACCGAGACACAGTCTTTTAGAAGCATTAACTCTAACCTGGGGTAGACAGCACCAACCTACATCCCCTACATCTGCTAGCCTACCACTAGAAGAGGTCATGCAACCTACTCAACTATGCCAGAGCCCATAATGGCTTGTGGCTGCACACGCAAGTTTCTAGCATGAATAATCTTATGATCCCTTTGAGCCTGGGTGGCGGACCATAGGAGGATCACACGGTATAACCCCGGGATCTCCTAGGACAACACTGGTATAACCCCAGGTGCCCAAAACAAACAATCCACCCAGATGTGTATTAAAGTTGCCACCTTAGAATTAAACCATTAATTAAACACTCACATCTGTCATGGATACACTCAAACCCAATCCACGTCTACTAGCATAGCATAACAATATAAGCATAACGTAGAAGTAACTCCCAAGGGTTTGATAATGAAATAGGTAATAGGTTCTATCTCATCAACTACTTCCCAATACCCACATGTTAATCACATCCTAACCATGCAGTGTTTGAGGATTGTAACTAATGCATAAAAACTAGGTATGAAAGAGTATCATCAATGTGTTACTTGCCTTGTTGACGATCTACAAAACCTAGTGACTCGTAGTAGCACGCTTCGCACTCCAGGTGTTCTATCACAAACAAACAATAGCATGCATAAGCAATCAAGCAAAAATGCATGGGGAAAACTCAAATAATAAGATCTGACCAGAAAGTTCAACTGAAGAACTCTGGTTTGCAAAAAGAATCAAATCAAACGGAGCAACGAAACACAAACTACGAAAGAAACAAGATCTGATTACTAATCTGGACTAAAGCCAAATTTTACAGTACCAAAATCCTGTTCAAGTTGGTTAAATAGAAAGAGGGCTTCGACACGAAGATCTAGGCGCTTGTTTCACCTGGTTTGGATAAACGAGTGAAAAAAGATATACTAGATCGAAGATTAGGGCAAAAATCTCAATCGGAAATAATCGCGGAAAAACCCTGGAAAAAGAAAAACTGACGAATAGGCTAACGAACATTCACTGTCTGTGACTAACCGACGAACAACGTTTGTTAAAACGGACGTACGGACGGACGTCCGCTAAGGCGGCGGCGGGCGGGGTCGGCTGCGGCGGGAAGCGGCGCGGCGGGCGGCGGCTTCGCGGCGCGGCGGCGTCGCGGCGGGAGGCGGGCGGCGCTAGGGTTCGGACGGGGCTGGCGGCTTCGCAGGCCTTGGGCCTCGCCTTAAAAATCTGGCCGGGCGGTGTCCTAGTCGGGCACGACCCGTTAGGTCGGTGCTCTTTTTAAAAAAAAACCTGACGCGGAAAAAAAATAAAAGAAATACTAAACGGACTCAAAAAATCATGAATTAAATTTTCACTGTCCTCTAATAATATTCCGGACAAAGTGAACATTTATTTGGGCCTCGAATGCAATTTTGAAAAACGCATATTTTTTTCCTAATTCAAATAAAATTGCAATAAAATCCAAATAAAATTTATCATTTGATTTTAATATTTTTCCTCCAATATTTCACTTATTTTTTGGAGAAGTCATATTATCTCCTCTCATATATTTTAATATGAAACATTTTTGGAGAGAACAATTATTAAAACCAAAATGATCCTTGCCTCAATATTTGATAAAATTCAAATATGAAGAACGTGAAATCCCCAACTCTCTCCGTGGGTCCTTGAGTTGTTTGGGATTTTCGAGGATCGTGAAACAAAATGCAATAAAATATGATATGCATGAATGAGCTATGTATAACATTCCAAATTGAAAATTTGGGATGTTACAAACCTACCCCCTTAAGATGAATCTCGTCCTCGAGATTCGGGTTGGCTAGAAAATAGGTGTGGGTGGTCCTTGCGTAGATCATCCTCTCTTTCCCAGGTGGCTTCCTCCTCGATATGGTGGCTCCAATGAACTTTGCAAAACTTGATAACCTTGCTGCGAGTAACTCGGCTAGCAAACTCGAGAATTTTGACAGGTTTCTCCTCATATGTCAAATCACTATCCAACTGAATTGCTTCCAGGGGCACTGTATCTCTCAAAGGAATATCGGCCATCTCTGCATGGAACTTCTTCAATTGGGAAACGTGAAACACATCATGAACTCCTGACAGTCCTTTGGGTAACTCCAACTTGTAGGCAGCCTCTCCCATGCGTTCCAAAACACGGTACGGTCCTACAAATCTCGGGGCTAACTTTCCCTTGACCCCAAAACGTTTAACTCCTTGCAGGGGTGACACTCGCAGATATGCTCTATCTCCGATTTCATAGGCCACCTCCTTGCGTTTCGAGTCTGTGTAACTCTTTTGTTGGGACTGAGCTACCTTCAGTCTATCTCGAGTTAGTTTAACCTTCTCTTCAGACTCCTTAATCAAATCCGGTCCAAACAACTGGCGGTCTCCAACTTCATCCCACATCAACGGTGTTCGGCATATTCTTCCATACAGGGCTTCGAACGGTGCCATCTTCAAACTGGCATGGTAGCTATTGTTGTATGATAACTTCGCGTAGGGCAGGTTGTCATCCCAACTAGATCCATAATCTAGCGCACAAGCTCTCAACATGTCCTCCAGAATCTGATTGACTCTCTCAGTCTGTCCATCTGTCTGCAGATGAAAAGTTGTACTGAACTCTAGCCTGGTACCCAAAGTCCGGTGCAGCTGGTGCTAAAACTTTGAAGTAAACTATGTTCCTCTATATGATACGATGGTCCTTGGAACTCCATGCAGACATACGATCCTGGTCATATATATCTTTGCCAACTTCGCACTTGTATAGGTGGTATTCACTGGGATAAAGTGAGCGACTTTGGTCAAATGATCCACTACTACCCAGATAGAATCATATCCTGATCGGGTCCTGGGTAATCCGGTGATAATATCCATGCCAAGTTTGTCCCACTTCCATTCGGGTATCGGCATAGGCTGCAGTAGTCCTGCTGGCTTCTGATGTTCTACCTTCACTCTCTGACATACATCACATACGGCTACATACTCGGCAATATCCTTCTGCATTCCAATCCACCAGAAACGCCCCTTCAAATCCAAATACATCTTGGTGTTTCCGGGGTGTATCGAGTATGGCGAGTCATGGGCCTCCTGAAGTATCAACTTTATGATCTCTGCATTATTGGGCACATAAACACGGTCCTCGAACCACAAGGTGTCACGCTCGTCCTCACGAAAACCTTTGGCTTTTCCTTCACTCATCTTCTCCTTTATTTCAGCTATCTCTTTGTCATCCTTCTGAGCTTCTCTAATCTTTTCCAACAATGTTAACTGAACCTCCAATGCCGCAACGAAACCTCTAGGAACTATCTCCAAACGTAGCTCTCTGAGATCTTCTGCTAACTCCCTTGGCAGTCCTCTTGTTACTACGGTATTGGCATAACCCTTCCGACTAAAGGCATCTGCTACGACATTGGCCTTGCCTGGATGATAGTGCAACTTCATATCATAATCCTCTATGAGCTCCAACCATCTTGTTTGCCTGAGGTTCAGCTCCTTCTGGGTAAAAATGTACTTCAAACTCTTGTGATCCGTGTACACATCAGAACGGTTTCCAATAAGAAAATGTCTCCAGGTCTTGAGCGCATGCACTACGGCTGCTAACTCCAAATCATGCGTAGCATAATTTAACTCATGTGGCCGAAGTTGTCTTGAAGCATATGAAACAACTCTTCCGTCTTGCATAAGTACTCCTCCAAGTCCTAAGCGTGAGGCATTGTAGTACACTTGGAAATCCTTGTGTATATCCGGCAAGATTAGCACTGGGGCTGTAGTCAAACGTTTCTTCAACTCCTGGAAACTTGCTTCACATTCCGCTATCCAATGGAACTTGGTATCTTTCTTCAACAATGCCTTCATAGGCTTCGCAATCTTGGAGAAATTCTCAATACATCTCCGGTAGTATCCGCGAGTCCAAGAAAACTGCGGATCTCTCCAACTGAGGTGGGTGCCAACCACTCGGTGACTGACTGAACCTTGGCCACTTCTATACCTTCTCCTAATATAACATGTCCAAGAAATCCAACTTCCTTCAACCAGAACTCACATTTGCTGAACTTGGCATATAACTGATGTTCCCTGAGCTTCTCGAGAACCAAACGAAAATGCTCCTTGTGTTCCTCTTCATTCTTTGAGTATACTAAAATATCATCAATAAACACCACGACAAACTTATCCAAGAACTCCATGAACACCTTGTTCATCATACTCATGAAATAGGCAGGGGCGTTAGTCAGTCCAATTGACATAACCGTATACTCATATAACCCGTACCTTGTGGTGAATGCTATTTTTGGTATATCCTTTTTTCGAATCTTCAGCTGGTGATATCCTGATCGCAAATCGATCTTCGAAAACACTTTAGCTCCTTGCAGCTAGCCAAACAAATCATTGTTCATCGGCAGTGGGTACTTGTTCTTGATCGTCACTTCATTCAACGCACGATAATCAACAACCATTCTCAATGATCCATCCTTCTTCTCAACCAAGTGCATTGGTGCTCCCCATGGTGATGAACTTCGTCGGATGTAACCTTTCTCCAATAACTCCTTAATCTGCTTCTTGATCTCTTCCAGATCATTTGCGGGCATCCGGTATAGTCTCCTCGATATTGGTCCGGTGCCTGGCATTAGCTCTATCAAAAACTCAATATCTTGATCTGGCGGCATGCCTGGTAACTCCTCTGGAAATACATCGGGTTAATCCTTCACTACCGGCACTTCCTCCTGAACAACTCCTGAGAGAGAATTTACTTGAGTCCTCCTAGGTGCATGCCTAGATACATACTTGATCCTTTTTCCCTCCGGGGTGGTGAGTAGAATTGATCTGCTAGCATAGTCAATGTTCCCTCCATACTTCAATAACCAATCCATTCCTAGTATCACATCCAATCCTTGTGACTCCAAAATTACTAGGTCTGAGGGGAAAACATGGTTACCAATGGTTAAGGGTATCCGATCGCACCATCAGTTGGCCATATACTCTGCACCGGGTGAGCTCACTAGCAAGGGTGTCCTAAGGGCTAAGGTGCGTAACTTAAACTTGTCCACAAATCCCCTTGAAATGTATGAATGCGATGCACCAGTATCAAATAAAACAAGGGCGGTAAATGACTTAACCAAAAACTTACCGATAATTGCACCAGGCTGCTCTTCAACCTCCTCCACGTTCATGTGGTTCACTTGTCCCCTATTGAAAGGGTTGGGCTTCTTCCCAGCGCTTCCATTGCCATTTCCGTTCTTCAATTCCGGACAATCATTGGCGTAGTGCCCAGTCTTCCCTCACTTGAAATAGGTAATGTGACTTTGATCCTTCTTGGCGGGTGTGGCTGGATTAGAGCAGTTCTAGTTACTACCTGCTCCATTCCCGTTTCCATTCTTGGGGCCGCTATGGTTATGCGAACTACCTCCATTGTGAGTGTGGCCTCCATGGTTATGGGTCAATCCTCCCGAGTTCGGGGTGAAACGAGGCTTCTGCTGAGCTCCAGAATTGTACTTTCCTTGTCCATACTTCCTCTTGCGGCTCTCAATCTGCTGCTGCTTCCCTTCAATCATAAGAGCCTTGTCTACCAGCTCCTGGTAGTTGTTAAAAATTGTCACCATCAACTACATGATCATCTCATCATTAAGCCCTTCCATAAACTTCTCTTGCTTCGCGGCATCTGTGGCCACATCATCAGGGGCATAACAAGATAGCTTACTAAACTCATCTACGTACTGGGCCATAGTACGATTTCCCTGGCGCAAGTTGCAAAACTCACGCTTCTTCATGCTCATAGCTCCAGTTAAGACATGAGTTGTGCGGAAAGGTTGTTGAAACTGCTCCCAAGTAACATTGGCTATGGGAAAAGTGGTTGTGTAATTCTCCCACCATGCGGCTGTGGGTTCATCCAATTGGTGTGCGGAAAAACGCACCTTATCAGCATCTGTGCAACTAGCAGTGGTTAACTCCCTTCCAATCCTACGTAGCCAATCATCCGCAACTATGGGCTCGGTGCTACTGGAAAACACCGGCGGCTGTAACCTCAGAAAGCGGGCTAAGTTGTCAACTAGAGGTGGTGGTGGTGGGTTGTTGTTGTTGTTGTTGTTACCCTGATTTTGAACTAGCAACTGCATCAGTGTATTCTGCTACTGGATCAACTGAGTGAGCTCCGGTGGGAAAGCAAAACCGGGGTCACTCTTGGAGGCATCTGATGGGTTTTAGAGGGGAGAAATTAGAATAGAATGAGGTCTAAGGAGAAAGCACTACCCATATGCACATGAGGCAAACACAATCATATCGTATCACTCAATCAATCAATCAAGGGCATACAATCGATCTAACTATCGTTACAGTGCTTGGACTATTCTATATACATGGGGAAACACTACTGATCATACGGTGGTCTACTAGAAATTTTGATCGATGGAAGACTCCATGACATCTGCTCCAACTTCGTCTTTGTAATCATCATCATATCGTCGGGGTCGGAGTCGGTGTCGACGATGATGATGTAGTCTTCAGAACGAATTTCCTTGGGTTCGTCGTCTTCTCCTCCTAGCGCGGGGTCTCACATGAAAACTCCTAGCTTCCTTGTCATGCCGTCATTCTTCTCCACAAGTATCATCATTTCCTCCTCATATCCATCGCGTGTAGACTTAAGCTCCTCTTCTAGCTCTGTGATCCTGGTCATCGCCTTCTTCAAATATATCATGCTTGCACACATCTGGTTCTCCTGGCGACGAATATGATGGTTTAACTCCTGGATGAATGCTGCAATGGACATGTCCTTCCTGGTGCCGATCATCTCCCATTGCTCATCTCGGCGCCCACATATCTGGTAGATAGTGTCCTTAAGCTCCTTGTGGTAAACTTCACCGATGCGTCCTATGATGTTGTGGGCTGCCATGCTCTTACCTAGACTCCAGGTTGGTGCGTCAAAGGAAAACTCTATGGGTTTAGTGACTGGTGTGAACGTCCTTCCTGAAATTTGAACTCGAATCAACCAACGCTCCTCTTCTAGTAAAGTGGCGGTGTAGGTCCCGGTGAAGCTTGGTATTCCGATGTTCAGGTACCTAGTGACTTCCTTGAAATGTCGTCCAAACGGGGTGTCTTCATCCGGCTGTGTAAACTTGTTCCTCGAGTCCGCCATCCTAAAGAGTAGAAAATGGAGATGAGTCGGAAATGAGTAGAGAAGAGTGTCCTATGGTTCATCTTAGTGGTCGTGCCCTACATTCAGCGTGTGCTCTGATACCATCTTGTAGCGACCCGACCTCAGACGGTCAAGTCTCTGTGTTCAGTGTCATCCCTGGATCGGTAATGCTGACACACACAGTACTAGAAGGATTTATAATAGAGTAGCAATCACACACTTATTACAGCGAATGTTTCAAGATAGAACTTATTACAATAAATATGGCTTAAGGCCATCTAAATAAGATAACAACGGAAGACTTGGAAGATAAAGTGAGTCCATCAACTCCAACAGCATAGCTGAGTGCATGACAAACGACCTATCGCATCTTACCCCTCGTCTAAAAAGTCTGCAACATGATATGTTGCAGCCTGAAAACGGGTCATCACATGGAATATGCCGGCAATATAACACAGTAGAGCAATGAACAGGTAAATGCTATCACTACATGCATATTTGGCTGGTGGAGGATCTATGGTTATAATGTTTTTGTGAAAAGCCATTTTTTCCTACAACAAAGGAATATACTTTATTTAACTATCATCGAGGTTGAAACATTGAGAATGGTACCCCCATCTCAATCCCAATTAAAAGTAATTATCAGCCCAACAAATTAATTTAGAGTGATGAGATCCATATGATAATCCAAGAACCAGATACTCAAGTTGTCCATAACCGGGGACACGGCTAACCATGATTAGTTTGTACACTCTGCAGAGGTTTGCGCACTTTTCCTCACAAGACTCGATCTCCTCTGTTGGATTTCTCGCACTACATTGTGTTTGAGAAACGGATGACCGAGACACAGTCTTTTAGAAGCATTAACCCTAACCCCGGGTAGACAGTACCAACCTACATCCCCTACATCTGCTAGCCTACCACTGGAAGAGGTCATGCAACCTACTCAACTATGCCAGAGCCCATAATGGCTTGTGGCTGCACATGGAAGTTTCTAGCATGAATAATCTTATGATCCCTTTGAGCCTAGGTGGCAGACCATAGGAGGATCACACGGTATAACCCCGGGATCTCCTAGGACAACACTGCTATAACCCCAGGTGCCCAAAACCAACAATCCACCCAGATGTGTATTAAAGTTGCCACCTTAGAATTGAACCATTAATTAAACACTCACATCTGTCATGGATACACTCAAACCCAATCCACTTCTACTAGCATAGCATAACAATATAAGCATAACATAGAAGTAACTCCCAAGGGTTTGATAATGAAACAGGTAATAGGTTCTACCTCATCAACTACTTCCCAATACCCACATGTTAATCACATCCTAATCATGCAGTGTTTGAGGATTGTAACTAATGCATAAAAACTGGGTATGAAAGAGTATGATCAATGTGTTACTTGCCTTGCTGACGATCTGCAAAACCTAGTGACTCGTAGTAGCACGCTTCGCACTCCGGGTGTTCTATCGCAAACAAACAATAGCATACATAAGCAATCAAGCAAAGATGCACGGCGAAAACTCAAATAAGAATATCTAACCAGAAAGTTCAACTGAAGAACTCCGGTTTGCAAAAAAGAATCAAATCAAACGGAGCAACGAAACACAAACTACGAAAGAAACAAGATCCGACTACTAATCTGGACTAAAGCCAAATTTTATAGTACCAAAATCCTGTTCAAGTTGGTTAAACAAAAAGAGGTCTTCGAGACGAAGATCTAGGCACTTATTTAACCTGATTTGGATAAATGAGAGAAAAGATATACTAGATCGAAGATTAGGGCAAAAATCATGATCGGAAATAATCAGGGAAAACCCTGGAAAAAGAAAAAACTGACGAACATGCTAACGAACGAATGTTTGCTGTCTGCGACTAACCGACGAACAACATTCGTTAAAACGAACGTACGAACGGACGTCCGCTAAATAAATAAACCAACAAAAAACCAAACAAACCGATCTATTTAAAAAAACTAGATCTAGGGTTTTCTGAAAAAACAATGGTTTTCCCGAGAAAACCGGACGGCGGCAGCGGCTACCTCGGCTTCGGCGGGATCAGCGGCGGGCGAGGTCGGCGGCGGCGGGAAGTGGCGCGGCGGGCGGCGGTGTCGCGGCGGGAGGCGCTGGCGGTGGCGGGCGACGCTAGGGTTCGGGCGGGGCTGGCGGCTTGGCGGGCCTCGGGCCTCGCCTTAAAAAGCCGGCCAGACGGTGTCCTAGTCGGGCATGGCCCGTTAGGTCGGTGCTCTTTGTTTTAACCTGACGCGAAAAAACAAATAAAAGAAATACTAAACTGACTTCAAAAATCCTGAAATAAATTTTCACGGTCCTCTAATAATATTCCAAACAAAGTGAACATTTATTTGGGCCTCTAATGCAATTTTGAAAAATGCATATTTTTTCCTAATTCAAATAAAATTGCAATAAAATTCAAATAAAATTTATCATTTGATTTTAATATTTTTCCTCCAATATTTCACTTATTTTTTTGGAGAAGTCATATTATCTCCTCTCATATATTTTAATATGAAACATTTTCGGAGAGAAAAATTATTAAAACCAAAATGATCCTTGCCTCAATATTTGATAAAATTCAAATATGAAGAACGTAAAATCCCCAACACTCTCTGTGGGTCCTTGAGTTGCTTGGGATTTTCGAGGATCGCGAAACGAAATGCAATAAAATATGATATGCATGAATGACCTATGTATAACATTCCAAATTGAAAATTTGGGATGTTACAGCAACTCTGAAGATTGGGAACTCAGCGAAGGTAATGAGTCACGTATAAACCTTAAGTTTGATTGTGTTAAATCTTTTATAGATACCGATACTTTTCGTGATTTTAGCACTAAATATGGACTTGACTATGAGATAGTAGCTTCTTTCTGTGAATCTTTTGCTACTTATGTTGTTCTCGCTAAGGAGAAGTGGTTTAAATATCATCCTCCCATTGAAGTGAAAGTAGTAGAACCTATTAAAGTTGAAGAAGAAACTATTACTTATAATGTTGATCCTATTATTCCTACTGCTTATATTGAGAAACCACCTTTTCCTGTTAGAATAAAAGATCATGCTAAAGCTTTAACTGTGGTTCGTAAGAGTTATACTAGAACACCTACACCCCTGAACAAATTAAAGTTGAACATAGTATTGCTATGGTTAAAGATCTCTTGGTCGATAATATTGATGGGCATGTTATTTATTTCTGTGATGAAGCTGCTAGAATTGCTAAACCTGATATTAAAGATAAACATAGACCCATTATTGGCATGCATGTTGTTTCCATTAAAATAGGAGATCATTGTTATCATGGCTTATGTGATGTGGGTGCTAGTGTGAGTGCAATTCCTTATACCTTATACCAAGAAATTATGAATGATATTGCACCTGCTGAGATAGAAGATATTGATGTTATTATTAAGCTTGCCAATAGAGATACTATATCACCAATTGGGATTGTTAGAGATGTTGAAGTCTTGTGTGGGAAAATTAAATACCCTACTGATTTTCTTGTTCTTGCTTCCCCATAAGATGATTTTTGTCCCATTATATTTGGTAGACCTTTCTTGAATATTGTTAATGCTAAGATAGACTGCGGGAAAGATATTGTTATTGTTGGTCTGGGGGATATGTCTCATATTTTAATTTCTCTAAATTTTGTAGACAAACCCATGATAAAGAATTGCCTAGTAAGGATGAAATTATTGGTCTTGCTTCTATTGTCGTGCCTCATACTGATCCTCTAGAACAATATTTGCTAGACCATGAAAATGATATGTTTATGAATGGAAGAAGGGAAATAGATAAAATATTCTTTAATCAAGGGCCTATTTTGAAACACAATTTGCCCATTCAAATCCTTTGGGATCCTCCTCCACCCAAGGGTGATCTCGTGTTTGAGCTTAAACAATTACCTGATACTTTGAAATATGCTTATCTTGATGAAAAGAAGATATCCTGTTATTATTAGTGCTAACCTTTCAGAGCATGAAGAAAATAAATTGTTGAAAACTCTGAAGAAGCACCATGCCGCTATTGGATATACTCTTGATGATCTTAAGGGCATTAGTCCCACTCTATGTTGGCACAAAATTAATTTGGAGCATTATGCTAAACCAGTTGTTGATCACCAACGAATGTTAAATCCTAAGATGAAAGAACTGGTAAGAAATGAAATACACTTTTTTGGCAAGCACTATATGTTGGAGAGATCCGGATATATATATATCCACTCGGATGTAGGTTATCATAAAGTATTATTGTTGACATTACCCTTGAGGTAAAAGGTTGGGAGGCGAAACTATAAGCCCTTATCTTTCTCTGTGTCCGATTGAAGCTTTGAACCCATAAGTATTGCGTGAGTATTAGCAATTGTGAAAGACTAAATCATAATTGAGTATGTGGACTTGCTGAAAAGTTCTTATATTGACTCTTTCTGATGTTATGATAAATTGCAATTGCTTCAATGACTGAGATCATAGTTTGCTAGTTTTAATGAAGTTTCTAATTCATACTTTACCTTGTGAAAAAATTGTTACTTTACCATAAGAAATTATATGACAGTATATGTTGTTGTTGTTGTTCTAAAGATGATCATGATGCCCTCATGTCCGTATTTTAGTTTATCGACCTTTATCTCTAAACATGTGGGCATATTTTTCGATTTCGGCTTTTGCTTGAAGAAAATCGAGGTCTAAGCTTGGGAGAGTTGATACGTCCATTTTGCATCATGCTTTTATATTGATATTTATTGCATTATGGGCTATTATTACACATTATATCACAATACTTATGCCTTTTATTTCTTATTTTATCAGGTTTACATGAAGAGGGAGAATGCCGGCAGCTGGAATTCTGGACTAGAAAAGGAGCAAATATTAGAGACCTATTCTGCACAACTCCAAAAGTCCTGAAAGTTCATGGAGAATTGTTTTGGAATATATAAAAAAATATTGGGCAAAGAAAGCACGAGAGGGGGGCCACCTGCCATCCACAAGGGTGGAGGGCGCGCCCTACCCCCTAGGCGCCCCCACTGTCTTCTGGGCCACCTGGCAGGCCCCTAATGCCCATCTTCTGCTATATGGTGTGTTTTGACCTGGAAAAAAATCAGACGGAAGCTTTCGAGATGAAGCACCGCTGTCTCGAGGCGGAACTTGGGCAGAACCAATCTAGGGCTCCGGCGGAGCTGATCTACCGGGGAAACTCCCCTCCCGGAGGGGGGAATCGAAGCCATCGTCATCACCAACGATCCTCTCATCAAGAGGGGGTAAATCTCCATCAACATCTTCACTAGCACCATCTCCTCTCAAACCCTAGTTCATCTCTTGTATCCGATCTTTGTCTCAAAACCTCAGATTGGTACCTGTGGGTTGCTAGTAGTGTTGATTACTCCTTGTAGTTGATGCGAGTTGGTTTATTTGGTGAAGATCATATGTTCAGATCATTAATGATAATTAATACCCCTCTGATTATGAACATGAATATGCTTTGTGAGTAGTTACGTTTGTTCCTGAGGACATGGGAGAAGTCTTGTTATAAGTAATCATGTGAATTTGGTATTCGTTCGATTTTTTGATGAGATGTATGTTGTCTCTCCTCTAGTGGTGTTATGTGAATGTCGACTATATGACACTTCATCATGATTTGGACTTAGGGGAAAGCATTGGGAAGTCATAAGTAGATGATGGGTTGCTAGAGTGACAGAAGCTTAAACCCTAGTTTATGTGTTGCTTTGTAAGGGGTTGATTAGGATCCATATGTTTCATACTATGGTTAGATTTATCTTAATTCTTCTCTCGTAGTTGCAGATGCTTGCGAGAGGGGTTAATAATAAGTGGGACTTGTCCAAGGAAGGGCAGCACCCAAGCACTAGTCCACCCACATATCAAATTTTCAAAGTAATGAACGTGAATCATATGAGCATGATGAAAACTAGCTTGACAACAATTCCCATGTGTCCTCTGGAGCGCTTTGCTTTATATAAGAGTTAGTCCAGGCTTGTCCTTTTCTACAAAAAGGACTGGGCCACCTTGCTGCACCTTGTTTACTTTTGTTACTTGTTACCTGTTACGAATTATCTTATCACACAACTATCTGTTACCGATAGTTTCAGTGCTTGCAGTGAATACCTTGCTGAAAACCGCTTGTCATTTCCTTCTGCTCCTCGTTGGGTTCAACACTCTTACTTACTGAAAGGAGTACGATAGATCCCCTATACTTGTGGGTCATCATTGAACTATTTCTGTTGTGTTGCCTAATCGAAAACGGTTCATCTGGGTGAACCGTATGCTGTATATCGCACACACTTTGATCTGGTCGATCGTTTCTTTTGTGTTGCCTAATCACAAACAGTTCATTCGAGTGAACTGTATGTCGTATATTGCACACACCTTCATCTAGCTGCCCATTTATGTTGTTTCGCCTCATCACAAACAGTTTATCCGAGTGAACGGTATGCCGAATATTGCACACACCTTCATCTGGCTGCCCGTTTCTGTTGTTCTGCCTCATCGCAAACAGTTCATTGAACTGAATCGTATGCCCCGCATCGCACACGCAACTAAAATCTGAACCGTGTTTGATGTATCCGTCATCGCAAATGTTTTGCATCTTTTTTGACAGGTTTTTTACATCACCATTTGTGATTAATGCATCACACATAGTTTCGTGGAAGGGTCTCTGATTACAGTGTCGCATTAGCAGCATCCTACAGTAGTGTGAGATTTGGTGAAGATGTTGATGAAGATTGGTCCTCCCACAAAGAGAGGGTTGTTAGTGATGCCGATGGCTTTGATTTCCCCCTCCCGGAGGGAAGTATCCCCGACGGAATCGCTCCGCCGGAGAGCAAAAGTGCTCCTACCCAGGTTCCGCCTCAAGATGGTGGCGATTCGTCCCGAAAGTCCTCTCTTGATTTTCTCTAGGGCAAATGGCATCCTATAGAAGAAGATGGGCCTCGGAGGCTAGCCAGGGGCCCCACAAGTCACGTGGGCGCGCCTAGGGTGGTTGGGCGCACCCATGTGCCTTGTGGGCACCTGGTGGGCCCCCTCTGGTATTTCTTTTCTCCAGTATTTTTTATATATTCCAAAATAATTCTCCATAAAATTTCAGCTCATTTGGAGTTGTGCAGAATAGGTATCTCTGATGTAGCTTCTTCAGGTCCAAAATTCCAACTACCGGCAATCTCCCTCTTCATTTAAACCTTGCAAATTAAGAGAGAAAAGGCATTAGAATTGCACCACAAAGTATTATATTGATAAAAATATTATAAATAACAGTAGGAAAACATGATGCAAAATGGACGTATCAGACACCTTGCGCGGCTTGGGGTGGTCGCAGGACCTGTGTGTAACGCCCCGAGACCGTTGCGCCAGGTGTCTTCCAATTTTTCACTGTTGTTGCCTTGTCATTTCGTTGCGTTTCATGCATTCCATATCATGTCATCATGTGCATCGCATTTGTATACATGTTCGTCTCATGCATTCGAGCATTTTCCCCGTTGTCCGTTTCTCAATCTGACACTCCTACGACCTCCGGCGTCCCCTTTTTGCCACTTTTCGTGTGTGGGTGTTAAACATTCTCGGATTGGACTGAGATTTTCCAAGCGGCCTTGGTTTACCACTGGCAAACCGCCTGTCAAGTTTCGTGCCATTTGGAGTTTGTTTGATACTCCAACGGTTAACCGGGGAACCGTAAAGGTCTCGTGTGTGTTGCAGCCCAACACCCCTTCAAAGTGGCCCAAAAACCCATCCAAACCCCCTCCATCCTCTCGGCCGTGCGATCACGATTGCGTGGGCGAAAACCGCACCTCTTTTGGACTCTCCTAGCTCCCTCTACCTATAAATATGTGTTCTCCTCCGAAATTTTCGCGGTGAACCCTAGATCCCACCTCCTCGCGCCGACGGACATGTCTGCCCCCGCGCCGGACATGTCCACGCCGCCGTCTCCGCCGAATCGCGCGCCGCCACCTCAGCCTCCGCCGCCCCGCGCCCGCCGCGGCCCGCGTCCGGCCCCCGCGGGCCCAGATCTGCATGCCCGAGCTGCGCGCCGCCCCACCGCCCTTCGCCGGCGTTCGCCGCCGCACCACCACGCCGACCTCGCCGCACGCCGCCCTGCCATCCTTCACCTCCGCCTTCACCTCGCTGGCGTCGTCCGTGGTTGCCGTCTCGCGCGTCGTCCCTGCTCCTCCTGCCGATGAATGGAGCCGCCGCGCGCCTCCGCCGGTGCCCGCCGGTCCTCCTCCGCCCCTTCCCGTCCTCGGACCACGCCGCCGCTGGCCGAAGTCGCCATCGCCGGCCGCCTCGTCGCCGGATCCCGGTGAGTTGGACCAGATCCACCAGGCCAGCAACCAAACACCACCGTGTCGTCCGGATCCCTCCGTCCCGCTCCGTCTCATCCCGCATTGACTTTTCGGAGGTCTATTTTTCTCGAAGTCCCAGTTTTTCCCATATTTTGTGTGCATGTTCATGAGGTCGTATCTCCATGCTCGGTGGTCCAAATCATGTAAATGATATATCAAAATTTTCATCATGATGTCCTCTTCATTTTGTTCCATTGCACCATGCTTGTTTGAGTCCATCTTGATGCCCAAATGTCTTATGCAAGAGTGCTATAAAATGTTAGTTCCTGTTTCTTATCAGTTTATGAGCATTTGTCATTTTTGCCATGATTATTGTGTGCTGCATATGGGCATGAGCTCTACATGTGTTTTGGGCTATGCCATGCCATCTTTACATGGGTGTATGCCATGTATTTTTGTGATCAATGTGGTGACTAGCACAAGCATGCAAAGTAGCTCTCGTGATGTTGTTGATTTCAGGGACTTAGAATTTCACTAAGTCATTTTCCTGTTGTTATTGTTATGCCATGTATTCATGTTGCTACAGAGAGATCCATGCTTCTTTTGAGTATGTTCAGTAAGGGTGATTTTGACATATGGTTATGCTCTATCCATCCATAGCCTTGTTTGCATTTATGGGGTGCCTTAGCATGACTCAATCTTACTCTAATTTTGCTATAAAATATTCCTGGCAGATTGTTTACATGTTAATCAATTTTGCCAAGGTTAGTGTAGTTGATCCATGCATGCTATGAGATTGTTATTGCCATGGTTAGCTTCTTGATCATGTCTTCTTGCTGGTAGTATGCTTAGTTTGTCATGCAATGCCTTGTGTTGAGTGCATCGAGCTTGCAAACATGCCTTCATAATTCTGTTTATGCCATGTCCAATTTTCTACTAAGTCTGAATCTGTTAACGAAACTTGCTATGTTTACATGGGTGCCATCATATCTTCTCATCCTTTTTGGCTTATGGCTAGTAAGGGATTTTTGTTATATGCTTTGAGTAGATTCATGCCATGCCTTGCTTTGCTATGTCCTGTTCCTGTAGCATGTTATTATCTTGCTCTAAACATTGCTTCCTGATGTTAAATCCTGACATGTTAGTATTTTCACTAAGTCTGTGAAGCTGATATCTTTTGCACTTTTGCCATGCTTGTTTGAACCTGCTCTTGTGTGATTTAGCCGTAGCTCCGTCTTCATCTTTTGTCAAGCATCTTGGGTAGATCACTCCCATGTGCTTTGTTGCTATGTTGGAGTGCAATAGCTTAGTTTCTTGTTGCATTCTAGTTGGCATCGTGCTGTTAATCGCAGATTTGTGCCATTCTTGTTTTGCTTGCCATTTGCAAACCGTGCATCCGATTCCGGTGACCTTTACATCGATTTCGACCGAAATCAACTCATCTTTCCAGCGGCACTCGTGGTTTGCCAAGTTGAGGCCTGGTTCAATCTTTTCCTTCCAAAGCACGCATATGCATAGCATATCACATCCCGCAATATATCATGCCATGTTTTGCATCATGTTGCTTGCGCATTGCACCGTGTTTGATTGTTATTTCCTTTGCTTGTGTTCTTGCCTTGGGTAGAGCCGGGAGACGAGTTCGTGATCGAGGAACCCGTTGAGTACGCTTACGAGGTTCAAGCTTTCGTCAACTCGGAGAACTTTGCAGGCAAGATGACCATACCCTCATAATCACTTCTATCTTTGCTTGCTAGTTGCTCGCTCTTTTGCTATGCTGCGATACCTACCACTTGCTATATCATGCCTCCCATATTGCCATGTCAAGCCTCTAACCCACCTTGTCCTAGCAAACCATTGTTTGGCTATGTTACCGCTTTGCTCAGCCCCTCTTATAGCGTTGCTAGCTGCAGGTGAAGATGAAGTTTGTTCCATGTTGGAACATTGATATGTTGGGATATCACAATATCTCTTATTTTAATTAATGCATCTATACACTTGGTAAAGGGTGGAAGGCTCGGCCTTATTCCTGGTGTTTTGTTCCACTCTTGCCGCCCTAGTTTCCGTCATACCGGTGTTATGTTCCTTGATTTTGCGTTCCTTGCGCGGTTGGGTGTTAGGGGAACCCCTTGACAGTTCGCTTTGAATAGAACTCCTCCATCAAGGCCCAACCTTGGTTTTACATTTGCACTAACAATCTATCACCTTCCCTTGGGTTCTACAGACTCAAGGGTCATCTTTATTTTAACCCCCCCCCCCCCCCCGGGGGCCAGTGCTTCTCTAAGTGTTGGTCCGAAACGGGCAGCCTCGGGGCCACCTCAGGGAAGCTTGAGGGTTGGTTTTACTCGTAGCTTGACCTATCCAGTGTTGCCCTGAGAACGAGATATGTGCAGCTCCTATCGGGATTGTCAGCGCATCGGGCAGCTTTGCTGGTCTTGTTTTACCATTGTCAGAATGTCTTGTAACCGGGATTCCGAGTCTTAACGGGTCTTCTTGGGAGAAAGAATATCCTTCGTTGACCGTGAGAGCTTGTGATGGGCTAAGTTGGGACACCCCTGTAGGGTTTTGAACTTTCAAAAGTCGTGCCCGTGGTTATGGGCAGATGGGAATTTGTTAATGTCCGGTTGTAGAGAACTTGAAACTTAACTTAATTAAAATGCATCAACCGCGTGTGTAGCCGTGATGGTCTCTTTTCGGCGGAGTCCGGGAAGAGAACACGGTCTCATGTTATGCTTGAACGTAAGTAGTTTCAGGATCACTTCTTAATATTTGTAGCTTCTCGATCGTGCTTTGTTCCTCTTCTCGCTCTCATTTGCATAAGTTAGCCACCATATATGCTAGTGCTTGCTGCAGCTCCACCTCACTACCTTTTCCTACCCATAAGCTTAAATAGTCTTGATCGCGAGGGTGTGAGATTGCCGAGTCCCCGTGACTCACAGATTACTTCCAAAACCAGTTTCAGGTGCCAATGATACCAGTGCAGGTGACGCAACCCAGCTCGAGTGGGAGCTCGATGAAGATCTTGATCGTAGTCTTGTTTCGTTTCCAGTTGATCAGTAGTGGAGCCTAGTCGGGGCGATCAGGGATGTAGCATTAGGGGTGGTCTTCTTTTATTTTGGTTCCATAGTCGGATCTTGATTGTATTCTGGATGATGTAATGTTATATTTATGTATTGTGTGATGTGGCGATTGTAAGCCAACTCTTAATCCCTTTCTTATTCAGTACATGGGATGTGTAAAGATTACCCCTCTTGCGACATGCCTACTATGCGGTTATGCCTCTAAGTCATGCTCCGACACGTGGGAGATATAGCCACACCGTGGGTGTGACAAGTTGGTATCAGAGCCTTCCCCGACTTAGGAGCCCCCTGCTTGATCGAATCACTAGCGTTGTTGTGTCTAGAAAAATGTTTTGAGTCTTATAGGATTATATATATCGGAGAGTAGGATTCTTTTTACTTCTGAGTCCCTTCATTGCTCTGGTGAGGCCTCCCGACGTAGAGTTTTGACTCTTCTCTCCTCAAATTTCACTAAAAAAATAGGATCATGCAGGTATCTTGGAATCGTTCCGATGGTTTTGTGACGAGAACATTGTTCTTGGTGCCTCCTGACATTTAGGGGTTGTGGTAGTGTCCCAGGGAGTTGAGCTCCGAGGTGTTGTCGTCACAATTTTATCGTTGCAGTTCTGGAATACCTGAGTTTCGCCGACATCGAAAATCTCCTTTATGCAGTTGTTGGTGAGATGACCTCGACGCCACCCAGTACTGGGGCAGGAGTTCGGGAGTATTGCCATAACTCGTATAACGGATGCTTTTCGAAGGTTGAGGTAAATGATTTCCGAAGGTTTCTTGGTTATGTGTTGAAGGATGGATACAGCTGGATGTAGGATTTGTTAGTTTTGGGTGAGATATTATGCTTCCCTTGTATCCCTAACACCTGATTGCATAACCAGAAAGTTTCGGGAGTTTATAAATGGGAATTCAAGTAGCTCCTAGGATATCTTTCCGACAGATGTATGATATGAAATTGGGGTTCGACGTCTAGTGGTCCGCCTAAACACGATTGGTTTTACAGTGGTCTCGTTGTGTCTTAAAGAGTCATTGGCTATGCCGACCCGGGGACGCTTCGTATGTCATGTGCACTGCCTTGTACATGATGGTGATGTACGATCGAGCCCGTGTGGGCTCCACCACGAAAACTTTAGACGAAATCTTTATTATATGTTTGTTCCGACTTATTTTGCAAGCCAATCCTTTGTTTTGTTTTGAGTTGTGGTATTCGAGTTGCTTCAATGTCAAGTGTTGATTACATACCTTCCCTAAGCATATTTCTATGTGAATGCTAATCCTTCTTGATCATCAAGGTTGTCATCTCAATTCTATCTTCCAACCGGCGTGTTTCTCTTCAAGTGGATCCGATCATTTCAACATTCGCAAGATCAACTCTAAGTTCTCTCAACGGTGTTTGTTTCATCTACTCCAAGTTGCCTTTGTTTTTTCCCACCCTCCCACCCTTTTTCTTCGAGGACTCAGATTTCTTCATCAAGTATCAATTTTATTCATGTGAAGACTCTTCATTCTTTTCCTTCAATGTTCTTATCCTGTGATTCTCAAGAAAATTCTAACGGAGCTTCAAGTTTATTATTCTTTGTTCTCTTTTCTTCTACGGTGGTTTCAAGTCAAATTTTGTTGATCATATCCTTTTTCCTCGTTTCAAATGTTTTCTCATGCCAGTGCACCCCTAATCATTCACCTCTCGTTATTCTTTTGTTCCGGAGTGCTGAAGATATCTCAGGAGATTCGTGTTTTCATTCGTAATCCGTTCAAGATATCTCGAGGTTGTTATCTCATTCAAGCCATTTAATTCAACTGGCGCAATCTTCTTTTTAAATCGTTCAACGGTGTATCTTTTGAGTGGGCCCTAACCCACAGGTCTTTTCCCAGGATCTTACCTGACTCTTCTAATTTTTTTCCGGAGGTATTCTCAAATTCTTTTCGAAGTTTGACGTAAGAATGATTCATCATCAGTCAGATGCCTTTCTCCAAGATCTTTCAATTCTTTCATTGTCAATTCAACCTTTATATTCTTCACTATTCCGGAGTGTCTCAACAATTCATGGTGGTCTTTTTCATTGTCATTCTCTGTATTTGAAGACCTAAGAAGAGTTTCTCTTCAATCTTGGTCCATTCCCTCAAAAATTCATGATTCTAGCTTGATGCCATCCTCTCATAATTACTTTCGATTGTGAGAATTCTTTTCACCCATCCGAAGCAATTCAGGAGTCTTTTCAGTTTGTTCTTCCGGAGCACACCATCAAAGAATTATTCATTCCAGCTTTCAGCTCTCGTTTCTCTAAATATTACCGGTGCATCGATCAAATATCCTCTAATAAGTTCATGATCTCTTTGTTCTCTTGTATCTAAACTCTCTCATGTATCTTCGTTCATTTGCTAATTCTTACCGGTGAGTCATTCCTTTACTTCGTTCATTTTCAATTCTTATGGTGGTTCATTGAGTTTACGCTATATCTCTCTCAATCCTTTCTACCGGAATAAGTTGTATGCAATCCATTGCTTGCCATCAATCTAAATTGGTGAAGGATGCGCATAACGTAATTCTTATTATTGTTTCATTGAGTAAATTCAATTTCTGCTTTCTGGAGTGGTTCATCATATCAATTCTCGGTTCGAGATGCTTTATCTTTTCTTTTCCCGGAGTTCCAAGCTCTCATCATCAGAAAGATCCATCTAATCATCGCAAGGTTTCACCTTGTGTTTCTAACTTCTCTTTCCTTTCGTTTGATCATTCCTTATTACCGAAGTTCTTCACTGAGGTTCTACATGGTGGTTCATCAAGGATTTAATTCCTTATCGAAGTGTTCATCGAGATTCTTTTCAGAGGAGCTCAAGTTTTCTTCATCTTGCATTCCAAAGTGCAATTCTTTCTTTCTTATCTTTTGAGCTGGTGTTATGTCATTCTTGACAATTTGAGCTCGTGTTTAATGATTCACATGTTGTCAAGAATGAGATATTTTAAAACCACCAATCTCTTCGTTGGAGTTATCTTATGTCATGATTCACCTAAAGCCTTCCCTAAGGATTGTTGCTATTTATGGTGCTTATAAATGATCCAAGTTCTTCATTTATCCTATCGGTGAGATAAGTTTCCCGTCTCCTTGTTCATATCAATCCAAATCCATTATTTCCGTTAGTGGCAGAATTTCACCTCATAATTTTGAGATGTCTTCCATAAGCCCACATCAAGCTTATCCTTTCGTTGTTGATAATCCAACAACTCCGTTCCAGCATTTGTCGTAAGTGTACTCTCCCAAGATCTTGTTTCCCTCCGTCCATTCCATTCCATTCTTTCATTTCTTCCGGAGGCATTGTTATGTTGCTCTTTTCTCTCATATCTCAAATGGTGAGGATCGTGTTCTTTTCATGCTTATCCATTTAACCGGAGTGTTGTGCCCTCTGCTCAAGTTCTTTCATCTTATCAAGTTTCATATCACTTTTCAACCGGAGTGCTGCCCGAATTTGTTCTTCCTTGTTCCTCTTTCCTAACGGAGAGCTTTCAACTTCGTTCATATTCGTTTATTCTTTCTTTCAATTTGCTCAACCTCGCAAGGTTCATTGGTTTCACTCGTTTGTCAAAGAAGCAACTTTGTTTTACCTCTTCATCTTCCATTTTCCCTCCGGTGCCATCCTAGATCTCGGGACGAGATCCTCTCGTAGTGGTGGAGTGTTGTAACGCCCCGAGACCGTTGCGCCAGGTGTCTTCCAGTTATTCTCTATTGTTGCCTTGTCATTTGTTTGCGTGTCATGCATTCCATATCATGTCATCATGTGCATCGCATTTGCATACGTGTTCGTCTCATGCATCCGAGCATTTTCCTCGTTGTCCGTTTCTCAATCCGACACTCCTACGTCCTCCGCCGTCCCCATTTTGCCTCTTTTCATGTGCGGGTGTTAAATATTCTCGGATTGGACCGAGATTTGCCAAGCGGCCTTGGTTTACCACCGTAGACCGCCAGTCAAGTTTCGTGCCATTTGGAGTTCGTTTGATACTCCAATGGTTAACCGGGGAATCGTAAAGGCCTCGTGTGTGTTGCAGACCGACACCCCTTCAAAGTGGCCCAAAAACCCATCCAAAACCCCTCCATTCTCTCGGTCGTTCGATCACGATCGCGTGGGCAAAAACCACACCTCTTTTGGACTCTCCTAGCTCCCTCTACCTATAAATATGTGCTCTCCTCCGAAATTTTCGCGGTGAACCCTAGATCCCACCTCCTCGCGCCAGACATGTCCGCGCCGCCGTCTCCGCCGAATCATGCACCACTACCTCAGCCTCCGCTGCCTCGCACCCGCCACGGCCCGCCAGGCCCGCGTCCGGCTCCCGCGGGCCCGGATCTGCGCGCCGCCCTTCGCCGGTGTTCGCCGCCGCACCACCACGCCGACCTCGCCACGTTGTCGCACGCCGCCCCGCCGTCCTTCACCTCCGGCGTCACCTCGCCGGCGTCATCCACGGCCGCCGTCCCGCGCGCCATCCCTGCTCCTCCTGCTGGCGAATGGAGCCGCCGCGCGCCTCCGCTGGTGCCAGCCGGTCCTCCTCCGCCCCTTCCCGCCCTCGGACCACGCCGCCGCTCGCCGGAGTTGCCATCGCCGGCTGCCTCGTCGCCGGATCCCGACGAGTTGGACCAGATCCACCAGGCCGGCGAACCAAACACCACCGCATCGTCCGGATCCCTTCTTCCCGCTACGTCTTATCCCGCGTTGACTTTTCGGAGGTCTATTTTTCTCTAAGTCCCAGTTTTTCTCATATTTTGTGTGCATGTTCATGAGATCGTATCTCCGTGCTCGGTGGTCCAAATCATGCATATGATATATCGAAATGTTCATCATGATGTCCTCTTCATTTTGTTCCATTGCAGCATGCTTGTTTGAGTCCATCTTGATGCCCAAATGTCTGATGCAAGAGTGCTATAAAATGTTAGTTCCTGTTTCATATCAGTTTATGAGCATTTGTCATTTTTGCCATGATTATTGTGTGCTGCATATGGGCATGAGCTCTACATGTGTTTTGGGCTATGCCATGCCATCTTTACAGGGGTGTATGCCATGTATTTTTGTGATCAATGTGGTGACTAGCAGAAGCATGCAAAGTAGCTCTCGTGATGTTGCTGATTTCAGGGACTTAGAATTTCACTAAGTCATTTTCCTGTTGTTATTTTATGCCATGTATTCATGTTGCTACAGAGAGATCCATGTTTCTTTTGAGTATGTTCATTAAGGGTGATTTTAAAAAATGGTTATGCTCTATCCATCCATAGACCTGTTTGCATTTATGGGGTGCCTTAGCATGACTCAATCTTGCCCTACTTCTGCTATAAAATGTTCCTGGCAGATTGTTTACGTGTTAATCAATTTTGCCAAGGTTGGTGTAGTTGATCCATGCATGCTATGAGATTGTTATTGCCATGGTTAGCTTCTTGATCATGTCTTCTTGCTGGTAGTATGCTTAGTTTGTCATGCCGTGCCTTGTGTTGAGTGCATCGAGCTCGCAAACATGCCTTCATAATTCTATTTATGTCATGTCCAGTTTTCTGCTAAGTCTGAATCTATTAACGAAACTTGCTATGTTTACATGGGTGCCATCATATCTTCTGATCCTTTTTGACTTATGGTCAGTAAGGGATTTTTGTTATATGCTTTGAGTAGATGCATGCCATGCCTTGCTTTGCTATGTCATGTTCCTGTAGCATGTTGTTATATTGCTCTAAACATTGCTTCCTGATCTTAAATCCTGACATGTTAGTATTTTCACTAAGTCTGTGATGCTGATATCTTTTGCACTTTTGCCATGCTTGTTTGAACCTGCTCTTGTGTGATTTAGCCGTAGCTCAGTGTTCATCTTTTGTCAAGCATCTTGGGTAGATCACTGCCATGCGCTTTGTTGCTATGTTGGAGTGCAGTAGCTTAGTTTCTTGTTGCATTCTAGTTGGCATCGTGTTGTTAATCGCTGATTTGTGCCATTCTTGTTTTGCTTGCCATTTGCAAAACGTGCATCCGATTCCGGTGATCTTTATATCGATTTCGACCGAAATCAACTCATCTTTCCAGCAGCACTCGTGGTTTGCCAAGTTGAGGCCTGGTTCAATCTTTTCCTTCCAAAGCACGCATATGCAGAGCATATCACATCCCGCATATCATGCCATGTTTTGCATCATGTTGCTTGCGCATTGCACCGTGTTTGATTGTTGTTTCCTTTGCTTGTGTTCTTGCCTTGGGTAGAGTCGGGAGACGAGTTCGTGATCGAGGAACCCGTTGAGTACGCTTACGAGGTTCAAGCTTTCGTCAACTCAGAGAACTTTGCAGGCAAGATGACCATACCCTCGAAATCACTTCTATCTTTGCTTGCTAGTTGCTTGCTCTTTTGCTATGCTGCGATACCTACCACTTGCTATATCATGCCTCCCATATTGCCATGTCAAGCCTCTAACCCACCTTGTCCTAGCAAACCGTTGTCTGGCTATGTTACCGCTTTGCTCAGCCCCTCTTATAGGGTTGCTAGTTGCAAGTGATGATGAAGTTTGTTCCATGTTGGAACATTGATATGTTGGGATATCACAATATCTCTTATTTTAATTAATGCATCTATACACTTGGTAAAGGGTGGAAGGCTCGGCCTTATGCCTGGTGTTTTGTTCCACTCTTGCCGCCCTAGTTTCCGTCATACCGGTGTTATGTTCCTTGATTTTGCGTTCCTTACACGGTTGGGTGTTAGGGGAACCCCTTAACAGTTTGCTTTGAATAAAACTCCTCCAGCAAAGCCCAACCTTGGTTTTACATTTGCACTAACAACCTATCACCTTCCCTTGGGTTCTACAGACTCAAGGGTCATCTTTATTTTAACCCCCCCCCCCCCCCGGGGCCAGTGCTTCTCTAAGTGTTGGTCCGAAACGGGCAGCCTGCGGGGCCACCTCGGGGAAACTTGAGGGTTGGTTTTACTCGTAGCTTGACCTATCCGGTGTTGCCCTGAGAACGAGATATGTGCAGCTCCTATCGGGATTGTCGGCGCATCGGGCAGCTTTGCTGGTCTTGTTTTACCATTGTCGAAATGTCTTGTAACCGGGATTCCGAGTCTGAACGGGTCTTCCTTGGAGAAAGAATATCCTCCGTTAACCGTGAGAGCTTGTGATGGGCTAAGTTGGGACACCCCTGCAGGGTTTTAAACTTTCGAAAGCCGTGCCCGTGGTTATTGGCAGATGGGAATTTGTTAATGTCCAGTTGTAGAGAACTTGAAACTTAACTTAATTAAAATGCATCAACCGCGTGTGTAGCCGTGATGGTCTCTTTTCGGCGAAGTCCGGGAAGAGAACACGGTCTCGTGTTATGCTTGAACATAAGTAGTTTCAGGATCACTTCTTGATCTTTGTAGCTTCTCGACTGTGCTTTGCTCCTCTTTTTGCTCTCATTTGCGTAAGTTAGCCACCATATATGCTAGTGCTTGCTGCAGCTCCACCTCAGTACATTTTCCTACCCATAAGCTTAAATAGTCTTGATCACGAGGGTGTGAGATTGCTGAGTCCCCGTGACTCACAGATTACTTCCAAAACCAGTTTCAGGTGCCGATGATACCAGTGCAGGTGATGCAACCCAGCTCGAGTGGGAGCTCGATGAAGATCTTGATCGTAGTCTTGTTTCGTTTCTAGTTGATCAGTAGTGGAGCCCAGTCGGGGCGATCAGGGATGTAGCATTAGGGGTGGTCTTCTTTTATTTTGGTTCCGTAGTCGGATCTTGATTGTATTCTGGATGATGTAATGCTATATTTATGTATTGTGTGAGATGGCGATTGTAAGCCAACTCTTTATCCATTTCTTATTCAGTACATGGGATGTGTAAAGATTACCCCTCTTGCGACATGCCTACTATGCGGTTATGCCTCTAAGTCGTGCTCCGACACGTGGGAGATATAGCCGCATCGTGGGTGTGACACTACCCACGTGGCCACCCCGTGGCCCCTCTTCAGTACTTTTTGGCTCTAGCATTTTTTTATTTTCCATAATAAATCTTCAAAAAAAAACCATCCTATTCTGAGAACTTCTGAGAACTTTTATTTCTGCACAAAAACAACACCATGGTGATTCTGCTGAAAACATCGTCAACTAGGTAAGTTTCACTCAAATCATGCAAATTAGAGGGCAAAACAAGAGCAAAAGTGTTTGGGAAGTAGATACGTTGGAGGCGTGTCAGGTGACTACCCTCGAAACCCTTACATGTATAATATTCAAGGATCTTTTCCTAGATCTCCTTTAGGGATGTGTAACACCCACGATGCAGCTATATCTCCCACATGTCGGAGCACGACTTAGAGGCATAACCGCATAGTAGGCATGTCGCAAGAGGGGTAATTTTTACACATCCCATGTACTGAATAAGAAAGGGATAAAGAGTTGGCTTACAATCGCCACTTCACACAATACATAAATATAGCATTACATCATCCAGATACAATCAAGGTCCAACTATGGAACCAAATAAAGAAAGACAACCCCTGATGCAAAAGATCCCCGATCGCCCCAAGTGGGCTCCACTACTGATCGTCTGGAAAGGAAACATAGTAATGTCCTGAATCCTCGTCGAACTCCCACTTGAGTTCGGTAGCGTCCCCTGCACTGGCATCATCAGCACCTGCATCTGGTTTTGGAAGTAATCTGTGAGTCACGGGGACTCAGCAATCTCACACCCTCGCGATCAAGACTATTTAAGCTTATGGGTCGAAAAAGGTAGTGAGGTGGAGCTGCAGCAAGCACTAGCATATATGGTGGCTAACTTACGCAAAAGAGAGCGAGAAGAGAAGCAAAGCATGGTTGAGAAGCTAAAAAGATCAAGAAGTGATCCTGAAACTACTTACGTTCAAGCATAACACGAGACCGTGTTCTCTTCCTGGACACCGCCGAAAAGAGACCATCACGACTACACACGCAGTTGATTCATTTTAATTAAGTTAAGTTTCAAGTTCTCTACAACCGGATATTAACAAATTCCCATCTGCCCATAACCGCGGGCACGGCTTTCGAAAGTTCAAAACCCTGTAGGGGTGTCCAAACTTAGCCCATCACAAGCTCTCACGGTCAACGAAGGATATTCCTTCTCCCAGGACAACCCGATCAGACTCAGAATCCCGGTTACAAGACATTTCGACAATGGTAAAACAAGACTAGCAAGACCACCCGCTGTGCCGACAAATCCCGATAGGAGCTGCTCATATCTCGTTCTCAGGGCACACCGGCTAAGCTAAGCATACAGGAGCCAATGTAACCCAAGTTGCCAAGGGACGGCCCTGCACGGTGCTCTAGTTTGGACCAACACTCAGAGGAGCACTGGCCCGGGGGTTTAAAGTAAAGATGACCCTTGAGTCCGCGAAACCCAAGGGAAAAAGGCTTAGGTGGCAAATGGTAAAACCAAGTCGGGCCTTTCTGGAGGAGTTTTATTCAAGGCGAACTGTCAAGGGGTTCCCATTATAACCCAACCGTGTAAGGAACGCAAAATCAAGGAACATAACACCGGTATGACGGAAACTAGGGCGGCAAGAGTGGAAAAAAACACCAGGCATAAGGCCGAGCCTTCCACCCTTTACCAAGTATATAGGTGCATTAAAGTAAACAAGATATAATAATGATATCCCAACAATAATCATGTTCCAACAAGGAACAAACTCCATCTTCACCTGCAACTAGCAACGCTATAAGAAGGGCTGAGCAAAGCGGTAACATAGACATACAATGGTTTGCTAGGACAAGGTGGGTTAGATTTTTACATGGCAATATGGGAGGCATGATATAGCAAGTGGTAGGTATCACGGCATAGCAATAGAGCGAGCAACTAGCAAGCAAAGATAGAAGTGATTTCGAGGGTATGGTCATCTTGCGTACAAAGTTCTCCGAGTTGAGGTAAGCTTGATCCTCGAGAGCATACTCAACGGGTTCCTCGATCACGCAATCGTCTCTTGGATCTATCCAAGGCAAGAACACAAGCAAAGGAAACCACAATCAACCACGATGCAATGCGCAAGCAACATGATGCAAACCATGGCATGATATGCGGGATGTGATATGCAATGCATATGCGTGCTCCGGAAGGAAAAGATTGAACCAGGCCTCAACTTGGCAAACCAAGAGTGCCGCTGGAAAGATGAGTTGATTTCGGTCGAAATCGATATAAAGATCACCGGAATCGGATGCACGGTTTGCAAATGGCAAGCAAAACAAGAATGGCACAATTCTGCGATTAACAGCACAATGCCACCTAGAATGCAACAAGAAACTAAGCTACTGCACTCCAACATAATCACAAAGCACATGGCAGTGATATACTCAAGATGCTTGACAAAAGATGAACACTGAGCTACGGCTAAAACACACAATAACATGTTCAAACAAGCATGTCAAAAGTGCAAAAGATAACAGCTTCACAGACTTAGTGAAAATACTAACATGTCAGAAATTAACATCAGGAAGCAATGTTTAGAGCAAGATAACAACATGCTACAGGAACAATACATAGCAAAGCAAGGCATGGCATGAATTTACTCAAAGCATATAACAAAAGTCCCTTACTGACCATCAGCCAAAAAAGATCAGAAGATATGATGGCACCCATGTAAACATAACAAGTTTCGTTAACAGATTCAGACTTAGCAGAAAATTGGACATGGCAAAAACAGAATTATGAAGGCATGTTTGCGAGCTCGATGCACTCAACACAAGGCATTGCATGACAAACTAAGCATACTAACAGCAAGAAGACATGATCATGAATCCAAGCAAAGTAAGAACAAGGTCATAGCATGCATGGATCAACTACAACAACCTTGGCAAAATTGATTAACACGTAAACAGTCTGCAAGAACATTTTATATTAAAAGTAGAGCAAGATTGAGTCATGCTAGGGCACTCCATAAATGCAAACAGGGACATGGATGGATATAGCACAACCATATGTTCAAATCATCCTTACTGAACATACTTAAAAGAAGCATGGATCTCTCTATAGCAACATGAATACATGGCATAAGAATAACATCAGGAAAATGACTTAGTGAAATTCTAAGTACCTGAAATCAGCAATATCACGAGAGCTACTTTGCATGCATGTGCTAGTCACCACAAATATCACAAAAAAACATGGCATACACCCCTGTAAAGATGGCATGGCATAGCCCAAAACACATTTAGAGCTCATGCCCATATGCAGCACACAATAAATGTGGCAAAAACGACAAATGCTCATAATCTGTTAAGTAACAGGAACTAACATTTTATAGCACTCTTGCATCAACGATTTGGGCATCGAGATGGACTCAAACAAGCATGGCACAATGGAACAAAATGAAGAGCACATCATGATGAACATTTTGATATATTGTACACGCAAAACGGAGCTACGAATGAGAAGTTATGGCTTGTCGAACAGTGCTAGAAAAAAATGCAGAAAGTGACTTAGAAATATATCGGGGTCAACCTCAGATTTCAGATCTAGGGTTTGGGGCGGCGCGCGAACCGAGGTTCACCGGGGTTCCCACCGGAGGAAGAGACGCGGCGGCCGGAGCTGGGATGGTGGCGGATCCGGCACTGGGAGGCGCGGCTCGCGGGCGCCGGAGCACAGCGCCGGAGATCGAGGCGGCACGGCGCCGGGTGAGGCGACCTGCGATGGCGGCGCGCCGGCGAGGAGACGGTGGAGGCGCGCCGGCGACAGAGAAAGCAGACGGCGACGGAGACGCGAGCCGAGCGGCGCGGTTCGGCGGTTGGAGGCGCGAGCGGGCCGGGGGGCTCCCGCGGGCTCAGGCGGACCGACGGCGGCTGGCGGCGGAGGATGCCCCACATGGCAGGTGTTGGTTGGTCCGGGCGGCGGCGCGGACGCGTCCGGCCGGCGGCGGACATGTCCGGCGGCGCGGAGGGATTGATTTTAGGGTTTCGGGACCCGGATTTTGGACGGGGAGGACAAATATATAGGTAGAGGAAGCTAGGAGAGTCCAAATGAGGTGCGATTTTCGGCCACATGATCGTGATCGAACGGCCGAGAGGATGGAGGGGGTTTGGATGGGTTATTGGGCCACTTTGGAGGGGTGTTGGGCTGCAACACACACGAAGCCTTTACGGTTCCCCGGTTAACCGTTGGAGTATCAAACGAACTCCAAATGGCACGAAACTTGACAGGCGGTCTACGGGTGGTGTACCAAGGCCACTTGGCAAATCTCGGTCCATTCCGAGAGTGTTTAACACCCGCTCATGAAAAAAAGGCAAAAGGGGGTGCTGGATGACATAGGAGTGTCGGATTGCAAAACGGACAACGGGAAAAATGCTCGGATGCATGAGACGAACACGTATGCAAATGCGATGCACATGATGACATGATATGATATGCATGACATGGGCAAAACGCAAAACGAAGACAAAACCCAAACATGAAAGAATCACATAACTTAGAGCCGAAAATGGCAAGAGTTGAAATACAAATATGCTAAATTACATCCGGGGCATTACAGGATGGCACTTCGCGAGCCGAAAGGGAAGTACCAACCCCTGTTGAGATCAAGGAAAAGATCAACAAGCTCGAGAAGGCCCCTAAAACATGTGCAGATATAATTGGTCAAGGCAGTGATGCATAGTGGAGGATGAGCAAAGACCTTAAGGCCAAGCTTGATGGTCTCTATAATAAGATAGACACCCTCTTTGATTTTACCACTAAGCTCTCTTTCTAGAGACCAACCACCTCACGAAGTTGGCCTCTGAGCAGCAGAAAGAAATTTCAATGATGGTCTCTCGCTTCAAGTGCATCAGTCTTGTAGGCAATCTGAATAAGGGCGAGGAACCCAGGAAAGCTAAGGAGGAGGAGACACCTATCGAGCCCAATCAGAACTATGTATTAGGATCCCATCGGCTTAGTAAGCTCGTAGGAGATTCAACAGTATCTTGTATCTTACTTTCTAGTATTTACTTTCTTGCAAACCAAGATGAGCTCGCCTTAGGTTGAATAATGAAGTTGAACTAGCAAGTCCTTTTGAACAAGGAAGGAACCTTTATTTCGATGAGTTATGAATATCCTTAATGTGTAGTTTTATTGCGCCCTTGAGAAAAGTATATTAGATGCACGATCAATTATGTGTGTTACCACATTTTCACCCTTGAGAATGATTATAAGTCTTCCACATCCTTGCTATCAATTGGTTAGTGAAAGTAAAAAACTTGCATGTGGTAGTTTAGTTTAGTTTCAACTGTTCTCATGTGGAGTGCATTCTAGCGATCAAGACCAGTCCATGGCATCTTGAGGACGTTCTGGCCCGAGCACCAGATCCTTGAGGAGTCTTCAACATCTATAGCGCGTACAAGATTGCCCTGCAGGAAAAGACCAACACCACCGTGTGTGCCATGAGCAGGGCACCGGTCGACACTCGTGCCATCTAGAAGGTGGTGTGGGGGTGCCCTGCTCCCCCTAGGTAGCGTATTTGCGTGGCGTGTTGTGATAAATTATTTTTCCACTTTGGAAAATATCAAGAGGAAAATAGCTGAATTTTACACTTGTGTTATGTGTGGAATGGAGCGTGTGGATACATTCCATGCCCTATGTAGATGCCCAAGGGTGCGTGCCCTATGGATGGTGATGGCAAAAACATGGAGCATGGCATGTGTAGACGACATCACCAACACAAGAACAGAGTGGATGTTTCATCTTCTGGATGGCTGCGCCAAGGGGGAACGAATCCAAATAATCATGACGTTCTGGAGAAACTGGCGAGTCTGAAATCAAATATACGATGAGAAGTCAACCCTTCCTATATAATCATGACTTGAACCCTAGTGGAGTGAGGATACCACCGTCCTTCTAACATTCAACCACAATTTGGTTCGAGACATTGTCCATGTTGGTGTTCCCATTCTCTATAATTTGCTGATTTGACAAAGAAGGTGTCCGATTTGTTGTAGTGCCACGTGACAAAATCTTAACAATCTTGTACATTCAGTTGTATTTGCAATTTACATTGTGCATCGACCAGAATAAAGACGTCTACCAACTCTTCTACATCTGTCAACATAATTTGACCCCTTGGAGTGATCACCTTATGGTTAACACTTGAAGGGATCCAAGGGTCCTGCCATATGTTGATCTTCTCACCAGTTCAAATTCTTCAAATAAAACCTATTTAAAATGTTTGGATTCCAGCAACAATATTTGGCCACGTATATGATGAACCATTCTTTGGTCTGGCTTTCAAAATGTCATCATCGGGATAGTATTTTGCCCCAAGAACATGTGCATATAATGATTCACTAACATAGCAAGATTAAAACTATAAAGATCTCTAGATCCCATACCTCCCATCTTTTTCGGTACTAAAACCATGACACTTAACCTCTGTCCCTAAATACAAGACGTTTTTGCGGTTGAACTGCAAAATCTCTTCTACTATGGGACATAGAGAGTATTTTGGAACGAAGAGAGTAGCCGGACGGAGGATGCAGGTGGAGCGGCGTTTCATGTGACGTATCGACAACGTGGAGTCTTGACAGCATGGCGCGGCAGGGTCTTGGCGACGGGTGTGTGATGATCGACGCGCTTAGGGAGGTGGCGTTGTCTGGCGTCGATGGCAGGCCTGTCAAAGTTGATACGTCAGTACCTGCTCTAAAGAAGGTTTGGTGGAAGATGGTGGCGATGGCCTCTGCAATGTGCGCATGCGGTGCCCGCTGATAGTGAGCCGGACCGGTGTGTGGCACAGAACCGACAATTCGGCGTTAGATGTTGGGCCTCCGGTGTTAGATGTTGGACTTTGGTGTCAAATCTGGGGTATGTGGTCCCGACAATCTAAATCACTTCACCAAGTTGATATGAGTAGTGATCGCTGTTGCGAAGATGATGACTTCAGACTTATTGATGTATTACATTGTAAAGTCTTGATAAATAATTAATAAAATGAATGCATACATCGTTGTCAGAATCATCCACTAAAAAATACTAGTAGAATGCCCGTGCGTTGTCACGGGCATTTGAAATATTTTAGCTAGAGTTATGTATAAACATAATACATGTGAAATTTCACATGTATAGAAAAAAAATAGCAGTAACAATTGAGTAATAATTAAATCCACTTGACTTGAAATGAAGTTGGTAAAAAATAAGTACATGGAGAGCAATGATCCAACTGATCAATAATTTGTAACAAATTAATATCTACTTGATGCACTTAAGATATTATCGGACATTATCAGAAATCTTGTTTTTAGCTTCATTCGTATGATATTTGAGCAAGTACAATAATAACTTCTTCATCAACTTATAAGGGCATCTCCAGCCGTTGGCCCCCCAGGAGGGGCAAAAAATCGCCCCCTGGGGCGCGCCGGCGCTAAACCGCGCACTGGGAGCATGATGCCCCCCAGTCGCGGCACCCACGTTTAGTCAAAAAAGTCAAAAACGGCGCAAAACGACTCAAATTTAACGCAAACATCGGCGAGTTCGTTCAAACTTAAACATATTTTACAAAAAAGAAAAAAAAACTTCCGCGGGCTACCCCCGCGGTCTCCCTCGCCGCCCGCCCACGCGGTTTTACATGCCGAGGAGGCTGTAGAACCGCGTGTAGTCACCGCCGTCGTCGTCGTCGTCGTCGTCGCCGCCCCCGCCTGCGCCTCCGCCATCCCTACTGCATCCCTCCCCCGGTTGGCGCGGCAGGTTGGACGGTCCGGGGGCGTCGTCGTCGTCGTCGCTGTCGAGGACCACGACGTCGTGCTCGTCCTCGCGCCCACGCTTGCGGGCGGCGATCTCCTCCAGGGCCCGGCGCTGCCGGACCATCTCGTCGCAGAGGTAGTCGTCCCGCGCCCACCGCAGGGCGTCCTCGTCGAAGAAGCCGCGTCGGGCTATCTCCTCGTACTCCGCGGGGAGGTCGGGCTCCGGCTTGGGCTCGACGAAGACGAAGCGGCCGGTGGGTGGGGAGGCGTTGGCGCCGATGCGGACGCCGGAGCTGCGGGTGCGCGCGCTGACCAGCGTGCCCTGGGGCTCCGGCTTGACGGGGCGGAGGCAGGGCGAGCCGCCGGACGAGGAGGAGGACCCCCCAGTCTCCATGCGCCTCGGGGTCCAGGAGCTTCCCCGGCGGCGTGAGAAGGACGGGGGAGCGGGGTACTCAAGGCGCGGCGTGTTGCCGCCCTCGATGTACTCGATGACGGCCTCCAACGTGCGCCCGGGCACGCCCCACCACCGGCGCCGGCCATTGGAGTTGAGCCTGCCGGAGGGCACGACGCCGTTGGTGGCCTCGAGCTGCTCGGCGTGACGGCGGCGGAAGTAGGGCTCCCAAAGAGGGTTGTCGGTGATGTACCGTGGGCCCTCCCTCGCTGCCCGCGGCAGGGACGCGCGGATGCGTGCGATCTCCGCACGCCGCGTCGCTGTAACGCCCTCGATGCGGCTATGTCTCCCACGTGTCGAGGCACGACTTAGAGACATAGGCGCATTGAAAGCAATGTCGCAAGTCGGGAATCATTACACAACCCATGTACATATATAATATAAAGGGGAATAATATCATAGTTGGCTTACACTCGCCACGTCACATCAAAGTACATAAATAACATCCATCATACAATCACTCATGGCCCGACTACGGCACCAAAATAGAAAAGACCCCCAACAAGCGACTAGGCCCTGAATCTAACCCCGAAAAGGCATCCCTACTGATCATCAGGAAACGACACATAGTAACGCTGAGAGTCCTCGTCGTACTCCCACTTCAGCTCGAGCGCGCCATCCGGAGAAGTATCATCGGTCCCTGCATCTGGTGTAATAGTAATCTGTGAGCCACAAAGGACTCAGCAATCTCGCACCCTCGCGATCAAGACTATTTAAGCTTAATAGGTAGGAAAGGGGTAATGTAAGTGGAGTTGCAGCAAGCGACTAGCATATATGGTGGCTAACTTATTCGCAAAGTAGAGCGAGAAGAGGAGGCAAAGCACGAGCGGAAACTATATAGAGCAGCCTACGCAAACATAACTCCAACGCCGTGTCCACTTCCCGAACTCCGCCGAGAAGAGGCCATCACGGCAACACACGCAGTTGATTCATTTTAATTATTTAAGGTTCAAGTTATCTACAACCGGACATTATCAAATTCCCATCTGCCCATAACCGCGGGCACGGCTTTCGAAAGATCAATCCCTGCAGGGGGTCCCAACTTAGTGTCACATCCCTAGCCCTACTTTGGCCTTGGACTAGCTTGGTGGTTGCATCATGTTTAAATTCAAATGAAATTTGAATTGAGGAATTTTCAAGCCTCAGAATCCCTTTAAAAATGATCAAGATAAAATCTCTTCAAATAAGTCCAAGAAAATGTTCCTGTTTTCTCTAAAAATATTGGCAAGAGGTAAAAATTCAAACCAATATTTTAGGGTTCACAGAAATAATTATTTGGGCCTTTGAATTAAGTCAATACTTATTTAAATTGGAGCTACTAATTCCTATAAATATTTGGTAGCTCCAAATATTCTGAAACTTGGTGAGGTCCTCTGGTTTAAATCAGATAGTGCCCATAAAAGTTTGCAGAATTTTATAAAGTGTTTTAGTATTTAAAATAAGTCAAAACATACTGCAAAATAAATAGAAAACAGAATAAATTAGAAAAAAACATAAGAGAGAGAGAGAGTAGGCCACTGGGCCACCTACCTAACCCACCTGGCGGCCCACTTACCAGGCCCAGCCCACCAGAGCCGCCACCGTCTCCCACCTCGCGCCAGAAGGACGCCAGGCGTGTGGCCACCGCGCACCGGCACGCGCCCGGCCACCTCCTCCCTCCCTGCCTGGCTGGCTCCTCCTCGACGCGTCCGGACGACGCCACGCAGCCCTCTCGACCCCCTGCACTCCTCTCCTCTCTCCCGTGGCGATTTCCCCCTCCTCTGCTCTCTCTCTTTCACAATCGACCACGAGCCCGAGAACGCCGACGAGCTCCACTGTGGCCATCGTGCACCCCTTGCCTCGCTAACGCTTCCAGAAGAACGACCGCGACTTCCTCTTCCTCCTCGACGATTTTCCCGGCCTCGGACGCGCTGCTTCATCGTCACCATCGCCGTTTCCGCCGCCGGCCACCGAAGCTCATCGCCGTTGATTCGGGAGCTACCGGACGTCCCCGACCTCGCCCTCGCGCTCGTTGGACTCGCGGTGAGCTCCTCTACCGATCCCCCCTAGTCCCATGCCCACTAGCTCATCGTAGCACCCGTTTCCGTCGAGCCCGAGAGCTTGGCTCCGCCGGCCATGCCGCCACCGTGACCACAGCCGTGCAAGCTCGCAACCGAGCGCGCCATCGTGCTCAGCACGTTCCCAGGAGTCGACCGCGACCACCCGCGACTCCTGCCGTTCCCTACAACGCTGATCCGCTCAACTCCCGAACTCCGGCCGCCGCGCAAGTTGCCGTCGCCGTCGTTTTAGGCCACTAGGGCTGCTGCCGTGAGCACCACTGGACGCGGATGAGTCTCCTCGTCACGTAGAGCCTCTCCGCTATGCAAATGGTCGCCTGTGGGTGATTCCCGAGCCGCCCCGCCATTTCTGTCGTCGCCGGCGATTGACCTGGCTGACCAGGGGGTTGACCACCCCTGAGTCACTGACATGTGGGCCCCAGGCCACTAACTAAAATAGGATTAGTATTAGTTTACCACTAACTAAATCTAGTTAGTTAACTAACCACTGACCAGTGGATCCCACTGGTCAGGGTTGACCTGGACCGCGCCCATTGACCGCTGACGTCATAGTGACGCAGTGCTGACGCAATAAACTATTTTCTGGGTTTAATTTAAATCAGGAAATTCCAGAAAATACCCAAAACTTCTAAAAATCATAGAAATTCAACCGTAACTCCAAATAAGATAAATTATATATGTAAAATTATCAGAAAAATTTAAGGAATCCATCTGTACCATTTTCATGCATGTTTGAACAATGTTTGTCCTTTGTTTTGGACAAAACAAATAAAGGGCATTTAAATAATCATATATGGAGTTTGAATTTGAATCTTGTATTCAAACCAACTTCATTTAAATCATAGCTAGTTGCATTAGCTCAAACCACAGCATATTGACATGTCATGATCATGCATCATACTGTGCATTGCATTGATTGTATTTCTTTCTCTGTTGCCGGTATTTGTCCCCTCTCGATAGACGTTGTACCGACGATGTGATCGTTGACACTGATGAAGACCCAATGATATCTTCAGAAGTGCCAGGCAAGCAAAACCCCCTTGTTCATTCCGATACAATCCCCCTCTCTCGCTCCTGCTCTCTATTACTGCATTAGGACAACAACGATTCATTTGTTACCTGTTGCGGTAGATGAACCCCTTATCCTGTGCATGACCTGTCATTGCCACAGTAAATAGATGAAACCCACTAGCATGAGTAGGAGTTGTTTGAGCCCTGATGTGCCTACTCATTCATGCTTGTTTGTCATGCCTGCCACTGCTTAGAGTTGAGTCAGGTCTGATTCATCGGGGATGAATCGGAGGTGTGTAAACATGTCCTACTGTTGAGAGCTAAGTGTGTGAACACGATTTGGTAAAGGTAGCGGTGAGAGGCCATGTAGGAGTACATGGTGGGTTGTCTCATTGCAGCCGTCCTCAGGAACTGAGTTCTGTGTCTGTGATCCATGAACAGTTACTACCGCGCATTGGGCCCGAAACCAATGGACCCTCTCGGCTTCTTAATCACCCTAGTACTCTGTCCAGGAGTTGCAACTAGTTTCTGGTGTTTGTAGGATATGTGTTGGCGGCCGTGCGTAGCGCTGACCCTAGGGGTGGGCTATGTTGCGGTAGATACACTGTGGCACGGTGTACCGGGCGCCCGTTTGGTGTCTCGGGAACCCTGCACACATCGTTTGGGGCTGTGAGCGAAACTCCGACCGGATCTCCTCGTGGATGGAACCCGAATAGGCGATAAACCTGGACTAGAGACTTAAGTGTTTAGGTAGGCCGTGGCCGACACCCTCGCCCGGTTTCCGCTTGAAGGTTGCCGAGGTACATGACGTGTACAGGGCTATAAGTGGTGAGAGCGTGTGTGAAGAAGTACACCCCTGCAGGGTTATCATTATCTATTCGAATAGCCGGATTCCTCGGATATGGAAACTTGGACCCCTTGCATAGTTCATAGACAAGTGAAAGTGGATACTCTAAAACTCGCAAGATAAGTGTGAGTACTATGGATGGCCTTCTCGTAGGGAGACGAGAGCGGATCCATAGTGGTGTATTGATTGGTGAATATGTGGACTCGTGTGCGCCACCCCAAAAGAGTTGCTCGCAATCGTAGTTTAGGTTAGCCACTGAGTCAAAGCTGGCTTGCTGCAGTTAAACTCCACCACCCCCCCCCCCTTGTTGATACCGATGCATATGTAGTTAGTTCTGATGTAAGTCTTGCTGAGTACCTTTGTACTCACGTTTGCTTAATTTATGTTTTGCAGAGAGACTTCAGTCTCGCTAGTAGTTCCGCGTGGACTTCGACGGTTAGCTTGATACCTCAGCTACGATCTTGTGCCCTCGGCAGGATCGGGTAGATAGTCAGGCTTCTTAGCCTTTTTCATTTATAGATGTCTGTACTCAGACATGTTAAGCTTCCGCATGTGTTTGATTGTATGCTATGATTGTTGGGTCATGAGACCCATGTTTGTAATATCTCGCTCCTCGGAGCCTAATGCATACATACTTGAGTTGTAGAGTTATGTTGTGATGCCATGTTGTATTCACACATATCGAGCATATTGTGTGTATGATTGAAATGCTTGGTATGTGTGGGATCCGACTATCTAGTTGTTTATCCTTGGCAGCCTATCATATGGGGAAATGTAGTCTAGTGCTTCTAAGCGATAGTAGTCCGCTACAGCCCGGATCACCGGAGTCCTGCTAGCCCAGCACTACTGCTCAGGACACTTGACTGGCCGGCATGTGTTTCACTTCGTTCCTATGTCTGTCCCTTCGGGGAAATGTCACGCGGTGACATCCGGAGTCCTGCCTAGCCTGCTACAGCCCGGGTTACCGGAGTCCTGTTAGCCCAGTGCTACAGCCCGGATTCACACGCTGGTTGACCGACATGCTCGAGGTTGATTCATGTATGCCTGTCCCCATGGGTTAGTGCCGCTTTGGGTTCACGACTAGCCATGTCGGCCCGAGTTCTTTGTCATATGGATGCTAGCGACGCTATCATATACGTGAGCCAAAAGGCGCAAACGGTCCCGGGCCAGGTAAGGTGGCACCCGTGGAAATACCGTGCGTGAGGCCACAAAGTGATATGATGTGTTGCATGCTAGATCGGTGTGACCTAGGATCGGGGTCCCGACAGCGTTGGTATCAGAGCCTGACTGCCTGTAGGATTACCAAGCCAAACTGGTCGAAGTTGAGTCTAGAAATGCTTTAGTTATGTAAGGGAATTGATTGTGGAAGGGAACGTAAGGCTCTTTTTACTCCTTATTCTTATGCCCTTCTGATCTGAGTCAACCTCTTCTTTTCTGCGGGGTTTAAGAATTAGGCCTTCTCATCTATCTATCAGGATGACGTGTTACTAAACCGTAGTTGCCTAAGATTGTTGGATTTAAGCCCAGTTCAGTTTCCACTACCTCTGTGTGTTCATAGTTGGTCTTGAACCTTGATTTTGTGCTTCTGAGTGGTTATGCCACCATTTTGCAGGATGTCTCAAATCATTTTGAGCATTTATAGCCGTTATGCTGTCCGAGTCATCCCAGGTTTCTAAATAGTCTGATGCATTTGCAAATCCTTTCCCCTGTTCTGATATCCTCTTGGGTCAGATTAACCACACAAATGGTGAGTTGAGGTACTCCGTTACCTCGACATATATGTTGGAGCTATTACTATGACCCTAGGTGTTTTAGGGAGTCACCTAGTGATCTAGCCATGTCTTGTATTCCCAGTGTGTGATTCTGGCCATTATTCTCAAAAGCATCCCGTGATGCTATTAGTTAGTAGGCATTTTATTCCTGGGTTCTGAACCCGAGACTCACCCTACCTACTTCATGTTGATAGTGTTTGCTAGTTCCTTAGGACATTAGTAAACCTTGTGATAGACCTCGAGGTCCGTGGTATTTCCCTCTTCCAAATACTATGAACCACTTATGGCAGAAGTTCTTGAACCAAAGGATCACAACCTGAGTGCTCTTGATGAGTTCTCCATTCTATATTGTGGCTCTGCCAGTTCTACCTTTCTGAATGGGTTATCTGGAAGAAATATGTTGAGCTTTGCTCGACATACTAATCTATGCATCCACAACTCAGAAAGTTATATGTTCCTTGAGTTGTCCCTCTTTAGTTGTTTTCTGACCTTCGTCTATCAATTGATAGTCAGGAATAGTTGTGCATTTGTGTTCATCGGTGCCTTTTATTCTTGTGGTCCGTCGAGCCGTTCTATTTTAGAATGACTAGGAGAAACAAACTCCAGTACCTCATCCATTTCTCGGATCGGGTCAAAGTGGTTGTATTCCGCAGATCAAAAACGCTAATCCAGCTTTTGGTTCTGTTCTACCCTGAAGTATTACCCACTTTATGTCAAGAGCGTCGTGAAAATTGCACATCTCTCATGAATTCTTGACGCAGTGATACTTCTTACCATCATTCTTCATTCCTCGGTCCCGTGTTGTCGCAACCGGAAAGCCGACAAGTGAACCGTGATGTGTGAAATCAATACTCCTAGCAACCCCGTTGCTTGGTAGTTAATGGACAATATTCTCATTCTTAGCGTGTTGGTTATTGAATTATCATTCTAAGACTGATCGTGCTACCTAGTCCATATTTCTGGTGCACACTTCGATCAATGGATTAGGATTGTGCCAATCCCTCACTCTTTGATCATATCATCTTGCCCTGACAAGCAAGGTTGTTCTCGAGCTTAGTAACATACCGGTGGTTCGTGATTTTCTGAATATCTTCTCGGAAGTGTTACCAGGTTGTCATCTGACCGTTATGTTGAGTTCGTGATCAAGTTGATTTTTCAATAAACCATATTTCTCCAAGAATCTGTGTTGAATACCCCTGAGCTAGTTGGTTAAGCTTAACAACAACTTGGAGAGTTGGAAGATGAGAACTTGTCCGACTTAGTTCATCCCTAAGGGATATCCTTGTGTGTGTGTGTGTGTTGAAGAAGGATGATATCTTCACCAATTGGTCCTCGTGATCAGTTGTTGTATCTATTATCCTGTCCAAACCTTGATTTGAGTGTGGGCTATCGTCAAATCAAATCAGAACCAACGATGTTCGTAATGTTGTCTTACTTGCGGTTGTCCCTCGAGCATACACCATTATATCTTTGGTCTGACCAATACTATCACATTGTTCACATAGTGGTGGAAGTCCAGTGATATGGAAATTCCGATGAGTTGCTGTTGAGCCCATCAGCGGCATTTTGTCTCCTCCATGATTGTGTTGAACATCCAGCTAGTGTTGGAAACTTTATAAGCATTGCCCTCATGTCCCGATCATGAAGCATATGTCCGGTTGAAAGATGTGACTTCTTCTAATTCATGTGCATCTGGTGTAAGTTGCCGCCGTGAATTCGAGAAAGTTTGTTTTTGCTTCCTCTGGAATCATCCCAAGTCAGTCATGCATGTGCGAAGTATTCTATGGTCTGATAGACTGATCATCTACATTCTATATGTATCCCTAGCACACCAAGCCACTAATTGATTTGTTCAAGGAGAAGAAGTTTCTTCTTAAGGGTTAGACCTACGCAAGGACTTCGATATCCTCGTTGATGGTTCCCCCTGAACTCGGTAGTGTTTCATTTTAAGACTACCAGGTGACCATGCTTGTCTAGGACAACGTGTTCACATGCTTGTAGCAGAACCGGCTCATGTTTTGGAGCCTACTACCGTAGTTCATTCCCCGAGAATCTCGCAACGTCGTCTCGTCGATTTGTGTTGCAAACCTTCATTTTCCTTTCTAGACTCGATGAGTCTGGAATATCCTGTCACCAACCAGATCTGAATCTCAGGCAGATATGATGGTTGGAGCATTTTCCAAGAACCATAATATTGGTCCCTCGATAAACGGTAAAGTGGATGTCGTGGCCAACACATCCAGCCGGAAGACCTATTATTGTAGTATCTCGATTGAAGAAAGTTGGCCACCTTCCCATGAGGATTTCGTAGGATTTACTCCAGAAGTTGTTCCTTATGGATCTATTGTATTCCGAAGTCCGACCACTACTTGGTGGCTATGCCGATGCTTAAAGCATGACCGTGGTAACCAGTACATCAAGGAGAACATTAGGAGCGGAGTGCTAAATGTCTCTCGGTCGATCATCCAGATTTTGTTTCCTTGGCTTCACTAAGGTGAAATCTGAGAAAGTGTTATCTTTCTTTGCATCTGCATCTTCCACCCTTATTCATCATGGTAGCATGTTGTGTTGCCAAGATCCTTGACATGAATGTTGGTAAGACCTTGATGAGTATGGAAATGCTCAAGTTCTTGAGAGCACGCTCAGGCACTAGGTTCTGATGTTGTCGTTAACTGGAATGTGCCTCCGTTCTCTCAGTTGTTCGATAGCCATCCGATTGGTGGAATCACCTTTGCCGGTGAACCTTCTCCCCAGTTACTAGAATCATTCCCAACATTTGCATTTTGTTCCCAGCTTGCACCTCAGTAGTTGTTGTTCATGGTCATCTTCAAAAGTGGACTTACCATAGGTCCCATCCATTTCCGATGATAAGCTAAAAATCATCCATTGCGTTGTCTTCAACAAGGTAGTCCACATCATCCATCCTAGTCCAAGTATGCCAGCTCTTCAAGCTATCTCAAACGATCAATTGTAAATTGCCTTAAGTTGGTATGAAGAGTTTCAACGATTTCTGAATCAAAAGTAATTCTTTTTGCCACTTAAGGGAATAGTTCTTTGAGTCACCTTCCCCGAGGTGCCCTGTTTTAGAATCATGGCAATTCCCCTCGCTACTTTGAAACCCTCGCCAAATTGTTTATTCTATCGCTCCTGATGCAAGTTTTGCCTCTCAGTTCGCGAGATGTTTCTATGTCTCACTCCATGAGTTGATCGTGAGTTGCCTGATCTTCGAGGAGATCGACTCTTTAGGGTTTTCCTTCCTTCTCATTGTCATGAGTGGATGAAATTCTCAGAGCAAGACATCAAGACAATGATGGTGATTAAATCAACGTTCATCTGAAGTGCAACCTGGATCGTGAAGATTGCGTTAGTTGCGTTTCCCCATCATCTTACCTCATGTCTTGAATCTCGGGCCGAGATTCTTGTTTAGTGGGGGTGAGCTGTCACATCCCTAGCCCTACTTTGGCCTTGGACTAGCTTCGTGGTTGCATCATGTTTAAATTCAAATGAAATTTGAATTGAGGAATTTTCAAGCCTCAGAATCCCTTTAAAAATGATCAAGATAAAATCTCTTCAAATAAGTCCAAGAAAATGTTCCTGTTTTCTCTAAAAATATTGGCAAGAGGTAAAAATTCAAACCAATATTTTAGGGTTCACAGAAATAATTATTTGGGCCTTTGAATTAAGTCAATACTTATTTAAATTGGAGCTACTAATTCCTATAAATATTTGGTAGCTCCAAATATTCTGAAACTTGGTGAGGGCCTCTGGTTTAAATCAGATAGTGCCCATAAAAGTTTGCAGAATTTTATAAAGTGTTTTAGTATTTAAAATAAGTCAAAACATACTGCAAAATAAATAGAAAACAGAATAAATTAGAAAAAAACATAAGAGAGAGAGAGAGAGTAGGCCACTGGGCCACCTACCTAACCCACCTGGCGGCCCACTTACTAGGCCCAGCCCACCAGAGCCGCCACCGTCTCCCACCTCGCGCCAGAAGGACGCCAGGCGTGTGGCCACCGCGCACCGGCACGCGCCCGGCCACCTCCTCCCTCCCTGCCTGGCTGGCTCCTCCTCGACGCGTCCGGACGACGCCACGCAGCCCTCTCGACCCCCTGCACTCCTCTCCTCTCTCCCGTGGCGATTTCCCCCTCCTCTGCTCTCTCTCTTTCACAATCGACCACGAGCCCGAGAACGCCGACGAGCTCCACCGTGGCCATCGTGCACCCCTTGCCTCGCTAACGCTTCCAGAAGAACGACCGTGACTTCCTCTTCCTCCTCGACGATTCTCCCGGCCTCGGACGCGCTGCTTCATCGTCATCATCGCCGTTTTCGCCGCCGGCCACCGAAGCTCATCGCCGTCGATTCGGGAGCTACCGGACGTCCCCGACCTCGCCCTCGCGCTCGTTGGACTCGCGGTGAGCTCCTCTACCGATCCCCCCTACTCCCATGCCCACTAGCTCATCATAGCACCCGTTTCCGTCGAGCCCGAGAGCTTGGCTCCGCCGGCCATGCCGCCACCATGACCACAGCCGTGCAAGCTCGCAACCGAGCGTGCCATCGTGCTCAGCACGTTCCCAGGAGTCGACCGCGACCACCCGCGACTCCTGCCGTTCCCTACAACGCTGATCCGCTCAACTCCCGAACTCCGGCCGCCGCGCAAGTTGCCGCCGCCGCCGTTTTAGGCCACTAGGGCTGCTGCCGTGAGCACCACTGGACGCGGACGAGTCTCCTCGTCACGTAGAGCCTCTCCGCTGTGCAAATGGTCGCCTGTGGGTGATTCCCGAGCCGCCCTGCCGTTTCTGTCGTCGCCGGCGATTGACCTGGCTGGCCAGGGGGTTGACCACCCCTGAGTCACTGACATGTGGGCCCCAGGCCACTAACTAAAATAGGATTAGTATTAGTTTACCACTAACTAAATCTAGTTAGTTAACTAACCACTGACCAGTGGGTCCCACTGGTCAGGGTTGACCTGGACCGCGCCCATTGACCGCTGACGTCATAGTGACGCAGTGCTGACGCAATAAACTATTTTCTAGGTTTAATTTAAATTAGGAAATTCCAGAAAATACCCAAAACTTCTAAAAATCATAGAAATTCAACCGTAACTCCAAATAAGATAAATTATATATGTAAAATTATCAGAAAAATTCAAGGAATCCATCTGTACGATTTTCATGCATGTTTGAACAATGTTTGTCCTCTGTTTTGGACAAAACAAATAAAGGGCATTTAAATAATCATATATGGAGTTTGAATTTGAATCTTGTATTCAAACCAACTTCATTTAAATCATAGCTAGTTGCATTAGCTCAAACCACAGCATATTGACATGTCATGATCATGCATCATACTGTGCATTGCATTGATTGTATTTCTTTCTCTGTTGCCGGTATTTGTCCCCTCTCGATAGACGTTGTACCGACGATGTGATCGTTGACACTGATGAAGACCCAATGATATCTTCAGAAGTGCCAGGCAAGCAAAACCCCCTTGTTCATTCCGATACAATCCCCCTCTCTCGCTCCTGCTCTCTATTACTGCATTAGGACAACAACGATTCATTTGTTACCTGTTGCGGTAGATGAACCCCTTATCCTGTGCATGACCTGTCATTGCCACAGTAAATAGATGAAACCCACTAGCATGAGTAGGAGTTGTTTGAGCCCTGATGTGCCTACTCATTCATGCTTGTTTGTCATGCCTGCCACTGCTTAGAGTTGAGTCAGGTCTGATTCATCAGGGATGAATCAGAGGTGTGTAAACATGTCCTACTGTTGAGAGCTAAGTGTGTGAACACGATTTGGTAAAGGTAGCGGTGAGAGGCCATGTAGGAGTACATGGTGGGTTGTCTCATTGCAGCCGTCCTCAGGAACTGAGTTCTGTGTCTGTGATCCATGAACAGTTACTACCGCGCATTGGGCCCGAAACCAATGGACCCTCTCGGCTTCTTAATCACCCTAGTACTCTGTCCAGGAGTTGCAACTAGTTTCTGGTGTTTGTAGGATATGTGTTGGCGGCCGTGCGTAGCGCTGACCCTAGGGGTGGGCTATGTTGCGGTAGATACACTGTGGCACGGTGTACCGGGCGCCCGTTTGGTGTCTCGGGAACCCTGCACACATCGTTTGGGGCTGTGAGCGAAACTCCGGCCGGATCTCCTCGCGGATGGAACCCGAATAGGCGATAAACCTGGACTAGAGACTTAAGTGTTTAGGTAGGCCGTGGCCGACACCCTCGCCCGGTTTCCGCTTGAAGGTTGCCGAGGTACATGACGTGTACAGGGCTATAAGTGGTGAGAGCGTGTGTGAAGAAGTACACCCCTGCAGGGTTATCATTATCTATTCGAATAGCCGGATTCCTCGGATATGGAAACTTGGACCCCTTGCATAGTTCATAGACAAGTGAAAGTGGATACTCTAAAACTCGCAAGATAAGTGTGAGTACTATGGATGGCCTTCTCGTAGGGAGACGAGAGCGGATCCATAGTGGTGTATTGATTGGTGAATATGTGGACTCGTGTGCGCCACCCCAAAAGAGTTGCTCGCAATCGTAGTTTAGGTTAGCCACTGAGTCAAAGCTGGCTTGCTGCAGTTAAACTCCACCACCCCCCCCTTGTTGATACCGATGCATATGTAGTTAGTTCTGATGTAAGTCTTGCTGAGTACCTTTGTACTCACGTTTGCTTAATTTATGTTTTGCAGAGAGACTTCAATCTCGCTAGTAGTTCCGCGTGGACTTCGACGTTTAGCTTGATACCTCAGCTACGATCTTGTGCCCTCGGCAGGATCGGGTAGATAGTCAGGCTTCTTAGCCTTTTTCATTTATAGATGTCTGTACTCAGACATGTTAAGCTTCCGCATGTGTTTGATTGTATGCTATGATTGTTGGGTCATGAGACCCATGTTTGTAATATCTCGCTCCTCGGAGCCTAATGCATACATACTTGAGTTGTAGAGTTATGTTGTGATGCCATGTTGTATTCACACATATCGAGCATATTGTGTGTATGATTGAAATGCTTGGTATGTGTGGGATCCGACTATCTAGTTGTTTATCCTTGGCAGCCTATCATATGGGGAAATGTAGTCTAGTGCTTCTAAGCGATAGTAGTCCGCTACAGCCCGGATCACCGGAGTCCTGCTAGCCCAGCACTACTGCTCAGGACACTTGACTGGCCGGCATGTGTTTCACTTCGTTCCTATGTCTGTCCCTTCGGGGAAATGTCACGCGGTGACATCCGGAGTCCTGCCTAGCCTGCTACAGCCCGGGTTACCGGAGTCCTGTTAGCCCAGTGCTACAGCCCGGATTCACACGCTGGTTGACCGACATGCTCGAGGTTGATTCATGTATGTCTGTCCCCATGGGTTAGTGCCGCTTTGGGTTCACGACTAGCCATGTCGGCCCGGGTTCTTTGTCATATGGATGCTAGCGACGCTATCATATACGTGAGCCAAAAGGCGCAAACGGTCCCGGGCCAGGTAAGGTGGCACCCGTGGAAATACCGTGCGTGAGGCCACAAAGTGATATGATGTGTTGCATGCTAGATCGGTGTGACCTAGGATCGGGGTCCCGACACTTAGCCCATAACAAGCTCTCACGGTCAACGAAGGAATAGACCTCCACCCAGGACCCACCGATCAGACTCGGTATCCCGGTACAACAAGATGATCCGACAGGTCAAAACTAGTCCAGCAACACCACCCGCTGTGCCGACAAATCCCGATAGGAGCTGCACATATCTCGTTCTCAGGGCACACCGGATAAGCTAAGCGTACGGGAGCCAACGTAACCCAAGTTGCCAAGGGACGGCCCCGCACGGTGCTCTAGGGTGGACCAACACTCAGAGGAGCACTGGCCCGGGAGGGCTAAAATAAAGATGACCCTCGGGCTCCGGAAACCCAAGGGAAAAAGGGGTAGGTGGCAAATGGTAAAACCAATGTTGGGCATTGCTGGAAAAGCTTTAATCAAGTCGAACTATCAATGTTGGGCATTGCTGGAAAAGCTGTATAACTTTTGGATGTAAAACATGAATCATTTTCTACCTAACTGCAGATGAATCTTCAGATGTACCTACAAAATACAATAGTACAATCTTGTGAGTTGACAAGAACGCACTGCTTAAGGGCAATGAGCATACATCTAAGCACTGTGGGTGCTCTTACATGCTGCCTACTCGTTTATGATAATCACAATAGGGCCTCTCGGGCAACAACATTGAGCATTAGTATTGTCACGGACATGACACAATCACACGCTAAGGCAACGGAGTTAAGCATTACTACTCGTAAATAGTGTGATATGACAATCATAAGATAAACCCGCTCAATCATTAGCACAAACACTTTGCACTCACCACTTCACCAGCTACACAGCCGCCTGGTACGATACGTCAATTGCTGCCGCAAGATGTGCCGCCGCTGGGTGCGCTGACACTCCCTTTGGCTATGGGACGGGAGGAATATCATCGATGCTCCTCCTCCCTGCTCTCCCCAACTGGGCCTCCCAAATCAGCTGCAGCCAATCCCTTCTTCCGGAGCCGTCGCTGGGGCTCACCTTCTGAATCGATGCGTCAATGCATGGACTGTCAGAGTACGACAGCAATGGCAGCGCCAAGAAAGATGTCTCAATGCGGATGCCGGGTTGCACGGGAGTTCATTGTGCCGGTCTGATGGCACTACCCGTGGCAGGACACATCCCTTGAAGCTGAGTATCGAGGAGGGCGTTTTCGTTGTGGCGCCTTGGACCTCGAGGCAGGCGAGGTTGCAGTTGGCCCTCCGGCCGTCAATCACCGGGTACGGACCCAAGCACGCCCTAATGGCCGCCTCCGCTTCCTGGAATGTAACATGCCAAGCATCCATCCAGGCATAGCATCAACTAACGGGGCTGAATTAAGCAAGAAAATTAACTACAGGAAGATCAATCGATGATGAGGGGAGGAGAGAATTGTTTGGGCGGTACTCACGAATCCACCGCCCTTGGATCTTCCAGTGCCCTTGTCTGCGATGACAACCTTGAGGATCTCGCCGAAGCGCGAAGTGGCCGCACACGTCCTCCTTGCTCCAACTCTTTCACACCAGACCCTGTAGAAAGGGAACCATTCTCTTCGTAGCATGCAAGGATGCGAGGGATTGATAGATGGAGAAGACAAGGAATCGAGCCATCAAGGGATGCAGAAGACTCGAGGGATCAAGGGATGGTTCAAACCTATCAGGCCGGCTCCTCGGCGGCGGCAGTGCGTGAGGCCGCAGAGGTGAGGCCGGCGTTGGCTGTGACGGCGTCGGCCAGGGCCGCCCGGGCCACAGAGGAGTCACCGGAGTCGAAGGGATGAGGTCAAGGTCGGACGAGGAGAGGACGGCGGCGACCACACTTTGTCTAGTACAACGCGACCACGCCCTTGGGGATCCGCGGCGGTGGCGGTGGCATCCCTGGGGATCCGCGGCGGCGGCGTGCGGCGTCTCTGGTGATTCGCGACGGCGGTGGCGTGCGGCGTCCCTGGGGATTCGCGGCGGCGGCGACGGTGTGCGGCGACCTAGGATTCGGCGGCGGCTGCCGCAGTGGTGGCGGGGAACCCTAGACAAGGGAGGTCAAGGGAGAGGGAGGAGTGGTGGTACGGGGGCAAATTGGGTTTCGTTTCGTGGGACGAGCCTCTGATTTTGGTTAGTTTTTTTGAAACCGTGAGGTGGGAGGATGATGAAAAAAAACCATCAAAAATAAACATGGAGATTATATTCATCAAGTCGTTTATTAGAAGTAGAGATATGCTATGTGATTACGTTGTGTGGGCGACACACCAAGGGGAGCAACCAACCTCATCGGTGCTCTCCAAGTTTTCCATTTTTCCATCCATCCAGATCAAAAGGTTTTCTTTTCCTTTTTCTGCTCCTGGTTCAACCCCTTACGAAACCCTACCGCGCGCACCCTCCTCTCGGCCTCCAGTCTCCCACCCTCTCTGGCGTTCGGCGGCGGCGGTTGAACGGCGGCCGGCACCGGCGGATCTGCAGGTGGGGCTCCATTCCTCTCTTTCTGCCTGCGCTTGGCGCCCTCTCTCCTCTCTGCATCTGGCAGCGGCGGCGCCTAATCGTCTTTTACCCAAAACTGAATTTGGCTACTGTGATGTGCGTTGCCTGTGTAGTTTTCTGAAGAATTGCGTCTGTCCGCCCTTGTCGCAGAGTAATCCGAGAATGGCCTGGGGTCAGGGTGCTAGAAGGCCCATACTAGGGCTTCTGTCTCGTGCTCAACGACAAGCTGCTCGAGGGTATACTTCTGCAACGTTCGAAACTCACCTGTCGAGCAATCATTTTGCCCAAAATGGCATGATTTGTAGGAGATTTAGCTCTGAGGTGCCTGCTTCGGAGCAAATGAATCTTATTAAACGACTACGCGAAAGAACATGTGCTCCGATCAAAGATGTCAAGGCTTCGCTAGTCAGTTGCAACTGGGATATTGGTTAGCTCTTCTTTCTCCTTGCTTTAGGCGCAGCTTTGTTGACAAATGTGTTTATTCCCTCCATTCTTATCCCAGTTTGTTGGTTTCTTTCAGAGGATGCACAGAAGGATCTAAGGAAAAGAGGGGTGATATCTGCTGCCAAAAAGTCGTCAAGGACTGCTGCTGAAGGTTTGCTAGCTATCGCACAAGATGAGAAAAGGGCTGTTGTGGTTGAGCTAAACTGCGAGACTGACTTTGTGGCAAGAAATGATGTGTTCCAGTATCTGGTCGGTATCACCCTCAGCAACATGATCTGTGTTTTATCTTATAATTATACTGAAACCCTGTAAGAGTGAGAGACGAGGTCCTTTTAGGTCCATATCCTTAACATAAGTATATGGAAATTATAAAATGATTTTATTGCTAGTTGGCATAAGTAGAAATCATTTCTCCGTATCATTTTAATTTTGGGAAAAGATGGCAATGCGTCCGATTTTAAGATCTCATACGATTTTTAAATGGGCAGTCCTTTTTTTTGGACGGTAGAAAATCAAGCGCACATGGTATGGGAGCAGAGGCAGCCGATTGTTTTTTCGGATGGTAGAAAATCAGGCCCACGTGTCTGGTTTGTGAGGGGAGTTGGATGACGGACCCACCAATTCCCCTTCATAATAGTAGTAAATGTTGTGTCGGACCTTATGTTATATCAAACATAAATAAGAATGTTCTAACCGTGTATAATCAGCTTTCTAGTTTTTTTTTCTGATACTCCAACTTCAAACTCTGTTATAATTGTATTCTTGAAGTACTTTGTTCATGTCATTTTATATCCTAGGATATTAATTACTTCTGGTATCATATTGGACACAGCACTAGAGTGTACTTAATTAAATGTGCCGATTGATTCTGTGCTCTTACACTGATACAATGTTGATAACCCTTTTCCTGAAAATTCATTTTCCATACAGGCTTCATCGTTGGCAAAGATGGCTTTGTCAGCACAGGATCCCGGCAAATTGGTTTTTCCTTTTGCTCCTGCATATTTGGAGGTGTGTAATTACCTGTTGGTTAGTTTATTGAACATCTATTGTTTCTATCATCTTCCCCTGCTGAGCAGTTCCAGTACATGACGTATGGCATTGTTGCTTATATCTACCAGTGATGGCTCTAGACTCGTGACTACCAAATCCAAATTATTGGATTTTAATTAGATGGAGTTCTATATCGATTTATATTCCATTTGAACTGGCTTTATGATCAAATTTGTGTATAATGTTATGGCGGGGCCTAATACCATCTAAGCCTTGTGGGCATCAGCTTTTCATTACGTACGGAGTCGGTTTGGTGAATTGCTTGAAGTACTAAAATACCATTGATCAAGAACATGGAGATGTCATAGTGTTATGCTGTGACCTAGTATCACTGAAATTTTGTAGATATTGACAAGAGTTGATATGATAAACTTGACATGGCATCTACTAATGCAACATGAGTGAAAAAATACATCATAGTATAAATGAAGGGGTTTGCAACACCAACAGAAATTCCTGTAATGAAGGTGATGCAGCCTTAGCAGTGCAAGTAAGATTATTTATGTTCTGCACTGTTGACTTTGTGAATCTATGCTGAGACTAGTTTGTCGTATATTTGATTTGTGATTGGTGAGGAATGGGATGGGTGAATGGCGGTGATGCTTTTGAGGGTCATCATATTCAATTATACAGACAATGCTTGGTGACAAGCATAAAGCATCTGAACCGAAATGAAATTACTTCAGGTGTTTTTGGTTGGATTTCCTGTTTTGCTTATGTTACATTACTTTTGGAACAATTAGGTGCCTGTTTCTCAGCTGTAGTGCCTTGCAGTGCCTGCATCTATTTTTCATAGATGGATAGTAAATTTTAGGCTAATAATGTCTGATGATCTATATAAATTGAAGTGTCTGCAATACAGCTGAGATAATAATGTTTATCTTCCTTTTTTTTCTTCTGTTTTTTTCATGTGAGAAACTACTACATTGCTCCTCATCTTTGCAGAACATGAGTATTAACCTAGATCATCCTAAACTCAGTGGTGAAACAACTGTTCAAAATGCTGTTACAGAAGTTGCTGCCATGGTTGGGGAGAATGTAAAACTCAGAAGAGGCTTCATGTTGTCCACGACTGCACATGGTGTCGTTTCATCTTATCTGCATACCTGTCCTCAGCCAGGTGCGCAGACATTGTTATTTCAGTTTGTTAAGTTTTATCCAGACCATGTGTCTGTCATTCTTCAGATTTTTTATTTCGTTAGTTAAGTATGATTATTAAACACTACAAACAATAATTTTCAGCTGGAGCATGTTTGTCTCCTATTTATTCTTATCACCGTTTCATTCTTTGTAAACAACTGGATATCATACAGTACTGTGTATTTATTGTATTTCTTTTTTTCGAGAAAACGCAAAGGACTCTTTGCGTTTCATTTCATTGAAAAGATGAGAAGGTACAATCCTCCTAGGAGGTGGTGGTTACATGGATTGGCAACCTATCAGTGGACATCCCAGTTAGTGGGGAGGACTACCCTGAGACCCAAAGCGCCAGCTTGTGCCCAACATTTGGCTTCGGCCTTAATCCTATCTACGAGTGCGGTAACCGAGGGGCGTGTATTGTCGAAGACGCACTCGTTGCGTTGTTTCCAAATCATCCAAGGGACGAGCATGGCGATAGATTGCAGGCCTTTCCGTAGCGCATGTGGGGTCTGCCCTTTCATTCGTTGCCACCAGTCCGTGAGGGTGGGCTCATTGCTTGGCGGTTGAGAAGGTATCCTCGCCCAAGCCAGCACGTCGTGCCAGACCTGCCGCGTAAACGGGCATTCCAGGAGCAGGTGCCACATTGACTCTGTGGCCTGATCACAGAGGAGGCATCGTGGATGGTGCTGTAGGCCGCGACGGGCTAGTCTCTCCGCCGTCCAACACCGGTCCTGGCTAGCCAACCAGTGAAAGAAATGAACGTGGCGCGGCGCCCAGCTCTTCCAGGTAAGCTTCCAGGAGGGGCATTTCATGGATCCATGGAAGGTTGCGGCGTAGCATGACCGTGCCGTGTAGGTGCCGCTAGCCGTCCATCTCCAGAGCATTCGGTCGGGCCGGTTTGATAGGCTGATGTGCTGCACGGCCTGCCACAGTTTGAGATATTGGCCAATCTCATGGATCCCTATCACTCCTTGAATGTCACGAGCCCAAGCGTTGCCCACTAGGCCTGCGGCCACCGTTGTCGACTTGCGTCGCCGTTTGGGAATGCATTGGTAGAGTGCCGGCGCGACCTCTCGCACGGACTGGCCGTTGAGCCATCGGTCATCCCAGAACAATGCCGTTTATCCATCGCCAAGCTCCATGGTCGTCGATGCGAAGAACAACGCGCGCTCCTCGCGGGGAAACTGGAGGTCGAGGCCTCGCCATGCGCGGTCGTCGTCCATGTGGGAGAACCACATCCAGCGCAGGCGCAGCGCCAGGCCGGCACGCTCCAGGTCCTGGACCCCGAGCCCGCCGTACTCGAGCGGGCGGCACACACGTCGCCAGTCGACGTGGCAGTGTCCGCCATTAGCAGCAGCGCGCCCAGCCCACAAGAAGTCGCGCTGGATCTTTTCGAGCTGTCTCAAGGTCTTCTTGGGCGGCGCGAACGCGAGGAGTTGATGTATTGGGATCGCGGCGAGCACCGATTTGACCAAAGCCAGCCGCCTGGTTTTGTTCATGAGCCATGCTTTCCATGTGGGGAGCCAAGCAGCCACCGAGTCGACGAGGGGTTGTAGTTGGGCAGCTGAGGGGCGGCGTAGCGTGAGAGGGATGCCAAGATAAGTGATGGGTAGCTCCGCTTTCGCGCATCCCACCTGATCGATTGTTGCATCCGCCTCAGGGTCGCCATTGAAGATAGTGGCGGAGCTTTTGGCATAGTTCACTCGGAGGCCGCTGGCTTCACTGAATGTGGCCAGGATCGCGCGGATGGCCTCCACATCGTCTTGCGTGGCGTGGCAGAATAGCATCACGTCGTCGGCGTACAAGGATATGGCCGGAATGTCTCGTTGGGGGTGCAGCCGCTGCAATATGCCGGCGTCGTGGGCGCGGCTGATTAGGCGCCCAAGGATGTCCACGACGAGCACGAAGAGCTGCGGAGATACGGGGTCTCCCTGGCGCAGCCCGCAGTTATTGTATTTCTAGCAGGAGACAAGCCTTAGTTTACTTTTGCAGAACTGTTGGCAGAAACATAGCCGTGCAGCCATACTACTGACAAATTGCAATTTCAACAACTACTCTTGAATTTTGTACTAGCAGTACAACATTAAGAAAATGACACTTGATCTAAAACGGGGAAGCCTTGTTTCTGTACTCCTTATATAAATTAACACGTTAGATTAATCCTACTAATAATCTCTTTCCTAAGATGGCCAAACTCGGTATTATGCATTTGTTCCTGTCAGCACTCTTTTTTTTTCCCCATTTTCTCCTTGCTTTGGATAAACGGCACATTTGCTCGTTCACTTAATTGATGCATTTTCTTGCTTCAGGTTTGGGCCGCATTGCTGGATTGATTACATTAGAAGCAGAAGATAGCAGTGCTTCCCTTGATGCTCTCAAGAGAGTTGGGTCGTCTATCGCAATGCATATTGTTGCAGCAAAACCATTATTCTTATCAAAAGATTTGGTTTCTGCTGCTGCTCTGGAAAATGAACGTGACGTGCTCCGAACTCAGGTAACCTTATTCTGACGTTACCTAGAATGATTTACAGTCATATAGTCGTGTGACTGAGTAGTTGACATCCATCCACTATTATACAAGAAATGGACATGCACTTGTGTGATAAATGTGTCTATCACAGGCCATCAGCTGGTTCTTAAGTTTTCTACCATTTTGACAGAACAAACAAAACAATTTTACAAAGTAGGGAATGATTAAGGATAAGCAGATGCATGCATCGCCGTAAGATTTTGGATTAAAAGATTAAAAGAAAGAAGCATGTGTGTTGCGGAGATGAGAAAGATGACGTAACGGGAAGCAGCCTGATTGTATCATAATATGGTGATTTTTGGATTAGTAATATTGGGACAGCTGTTTGGTTTATAAGTTTTAGAAGTGGGTAGCACTTACACTGCTTATTTCCATGAGTTGAATTAATATGTTTTATGACATGGATCCACATAATATGAGTGCGAGCTGTGCATGCCAAGTTACTTCAGAAATGACATGACATACTGCTTTGTAACACGTTAGGCTGAGAGTTCAGGTAAACCCCAAATGGCCATAGAGAAAATGGTGGAAGGCCGATTGAGGAAGTATTTTGAAGATGTCGTGCTTTTGGAGCAAAAATACGTTGTTAATGATAGCACAAACATTAAGGTAAGTTGGCCAACCTTTTCCCTTGATGATTTACGGCTGTGAATTGTGTGATCTCTAATAGCTTTGCTTGTTGGTATCATTATTTTCAGACTCTGCTGAATGATTTGTCAAAGGAGGTTGGTTCGAAAGTAACAATTGGCAATTTTATCAGAATGGAAGTTGGAGAAGGAATTGAGAGGTACAATCTGTGTCAACCGCCATCTCTAACAACGTTTTTGATTAATCTCTTTTGTTATGCATACTGACCTCAGTGTCATTAACATATACTCCCTCTGTTCCTAAATATTTGTCTTTTTAAAGATTTCAAATGGACGACCACATACGGATGTATATAGACATATTTTAGAGTGTAGATTCACTCATTTTGCTCCGTATGTGGTCACTTGTTGAAATCTCTAGAAAGACAAATATTTAGGAACGGAGGGAGTACATAATACGTTAACTGATGGTCTATCATCCATTCAAAACAAAACTAGATTCAATTTTCTTCAGGCGTCGTTTTTTTATGGAAATGGGAAATACAACTTGTTTCTTACTAGTTCTTCATCTCATTTTGTTTGTTTATTTAACCAGTTACTAACCTCAGCTTTTGTGCTCAGCAGACCTGAGGAAACAGCTAAACCAGAAGCTATGGCTTGTGCCGCATAGATTGCAAACTGAGATGAATCAAATGCTTTGGTTCTTTTCTCCTGATAATTAACATGGGGATGTTTTTTCTGCAAATGTATAAATGCCCATCAATCAGTTAGCTAGATGTTGGCAAACGAGTTAAAAAAACATTGTAGTAAATTGAGTCAAACTGAATAATGTACAACTGAAACGAAAGGCCACGCGTGCTGAGACCCGCAAGGCTGCCAATGTTGGGGTTTGCTCGATTTTTATCTTATTGAACTGCGGTGTAATCAAAATAAAGGTTGCAATAGTTCAAAGATTTTTTTTGCATGCTGTGTCGGGCGTATTTTACCTTTTGATCTTGTGTTTGGATTGGATATGCGTATACACCATCATTTGCCATGTATGATTGGACCATCGCCTCTTTTGCTGCGTGTCATGTTCCTCTCTGGTTTCCTGTGTTAACAGCCTAGGCCCAGCTCCCGGTCCATCGGTATATATTCGGACGTTTCCGGTGCGCATCGGACGCTCCAGTACAAGCGAAGAGCCCACTACATCCTAAAAGACCGGCCTGAAGGGAATGTGGCACTCTTCTTTATAAGGAGCTCCTAGCCTCCTTCCATATCCGAGATGGGACTAAAGTCACTAGCATTGCCCAAGGTCAGGTTTCTGACACCCTGTCCATAGAAAAACGGCGTCAATCAAAGTGTTGCACCCGTGTTGGTCTGTGAATGCTGGCAGTGTGGCCACACCACAAGCTAGGTAGCAGAACATATTAACCCAGAATAGCTGATAGTGGGAGGTGTCGTGGTTCTAAGTCTGACAGTGAGGTAGGGGGGGGGGGTGTATGAAGAGGCTAGACCTTAGCTATTGGGAAGTTGTAAGCACGCAAGGTTTACGAGTTCAGGCCCTTCTCGAAGGAAGTAACAGCCCTACGTCTCGGTGCCCGGAGGCGGTCGACTGGATTATGCGTGTGTAAAATGACAGGGGTGCGAACCCTTGATACTGAGGAGGGGGATGGCTTATATAGAGTTCGCCAGCCCTCTCCTGCCCTCAGTAATGCAGGGTTTAAGGTACATTTAAGGTGGGCGTTACTGATAACGTCCCTAATAAAGTGTCATAATAATCATAAAGACTACTTAATAGCCGACCGTTAGCCTGCGGAGTGACTTGAGGTCTTCTGGCAGTCGAGTGGTTGGCTTCTTGGTCGAGCGACAGCTTCTTGGTCGAGTGTCTTCAACCCGTCGAGTGGGATACCTTCAAGTTGATTGAAAGGTGACTTCTTCTAGGGATGTCCTATGGTAGGGCTCTTTAGGACGGGTCCGTGTCCCTATCGTAGGTACATGACTTCATCATTAGCCCCCGAACGGATTGAGGCTAGAGTGAGAAAAGGGGTTAGGGACCTTTTCGACCGATCTTTCGGGTTATTATGGGTGCTTCGTTCTGGGTCGACTGTCACGGATGACGTCATTAACCTCTTTCAGTCGCCTTGATCCGTTCCAGGCCTTTCGTCGAATGGATTTCTTTACCTGTGAGGCATCGAGCGCCGGTGTGCGCGGGATTTCCGTTTCGCCAAGTTGTTCTGCAGCCAGCGGAGATCGTGGGATTCGGATTTTTTGGGAAGCGTGCGGAACGGGGACGGCCGCAGTAATCGGGAGCGACAGTGCGAAGGCTCCTCGATCTCCGCGCCGCCTTTTTCGCCACGTACTGCGCGCGCGCCTGCCACGGGATTTGACTGGATAGCTCGGGCCCACTTGTCGGCCACTCGGAAGCGGCCCCTTATAAGTAGCTGGCTCGGAGCCCTCCAACCGTGCGCGTGCTCATCTCTTCCCCTTCTTTCTCTGTTTCTCCGTCGTCTCCCCCGCTTCCTTCGCTCTCGCCCAGCCACCACAAACCAGCTCGAGACCTCGCCGGCGACGATGGTGAAGGGCAAGACGACCGCTCTGGAGCGCACGAAGAAGGCGGCGGCGGCGGGGAAGGGGAGGAAGTCTGCGCGCGGCGGATCTTCCTCCCGGACGGCCCTGCCCAAAGGGTGGATCCAGGGCGACTGGATGCCCTCGGTGCTCCGTCAGGAGGACCTCGACGACCTGGTCGAGGGAGGAGCCATTCCCCACAAGGCTGCGCGTCTTCCGGGGGGAGAAATCGAGCCCCAACCACGTGACGGTGAGTGCGTGCTCCTGGCGACTCATATTGACCGAGGGTTTTCTCTGCCGCCCCACTCTTTCTTCCGCAACTTCTTGAACTTCTTCGGAGCATAGCTCCATCACTTTACTCCGAACTCCATAGTCTATCTCGCCGCCTTTATTTCTATGTGTGAGGCGTTCCTGGGGTGCCGTCCACACTGGGGGCTTTTCAAGCACATCTTCACCTGTCGCTCTCAGTCGGTTAAGAAGGCCAAGTCAAGTGACGAGAGGACACAGGTGATCCAGCTGTGTGGGGGCTTGGCGATCCAGACGAGGGGGAAAAGCTGTTTTCCCTCCATTACCTTCCCGGAGTCAGTTCGAGGCTGGCAGGCGACTTGGTTCTACTGCCAGGATCAGGTGACTCCAGGGCAGTCGACTGGACTCCCACCCTTCACCCTCGACCGAGCCGAAAAGCCTGCTTCTCTGAAGGTGACGCCCGAAGAAAAGGCCCAGGTCAAGATACTGGCGGGTCGAGTGGTTGAACTTGTCCATGAGGGCGTGACGGGGATGGATCTGCTGGAAGTCTTCCTCAAGAGGCGAATCCAACCACTCCAGGCTCGGGACCACCCGATGTGGCTGTACTTTGGCCTCGAGGACACCACTCGGATCCACCCGGAGGAGGTCACCGACGAGATGTTGGAGGGGTGGCTGTTAAGCATCACGGGGAACAAGGACAACCCCCGAGGAGCTAGGAGGGTCATTCCACTCGACAGCTCGTATGAGGTCGACCAGGTGCGTTTTTATGTTTCCGACTGAAATTTTCGTTTTCTGCATTGGTCTTCTTTCGAACGGGTCAACTGACTTTCCGTTTTGTCTGCTGTCTTTCAGGCGACCACCGAGATGTATTCGACGCCCAATGGGGCACAGGGGTCGACTGAGGAAGGAGAAGGGAGCGGAGGTGAGAGCGGGGACGACCAGGGCGAGTGGGAGTCAGACGACGAAGGAGAGGGAGGCGATGACGTCTTCTCCAGCGAAGAGGAGGAGGAGGAGACCGAACCTCCCCGCCCGGAAAGGCGATCCAAGCTTGCACACGACCCGGCGCAGGGACGTGGCCAGGCGACTGCCTCCGTCGGGCCATCGTCGAAACGCCCTCGGACTTCTTCTCCAACACCGACTGGGAAGGTCCCCAAGCAACCACGCACGACGCTATCCAAGCCGCCTAAGACTCTGCCCAAGATGAAGATAATTGCCCCTGTTATTTCCGGGTAACAAATCTTGTCTTCCTTCGTCGATTGGAGGACGGATCCTCGGTCGACTCGTTATGCTTAACTGGCTGACTCTCCGAAATTTGCAGTGCTGCTACCTCCGAGGTCTCTGCCAAAGACGACGATCAAGAGATGGGGGACGCTGCTACCTCCAACCCTGGTACGATTATTGACGTTCTGTTTTTTGAGTTGACTTGGTCGTTTCTTGCAATTCTGGTCGATTGAAAGTTCTTCCTACAGCCCCTCCTCATGTTATCGACCTCCCGGATGACAACGACAACGAGCCGCTGAGGATAGGGAGGACTAAGAGGCCGTCGACTGACAGGACTCCCCAGCCTGCTCCGGCGCCTGAGACCGTGGCTCGGGATGGCGGCGATGCCCCTCGGGCTTCTGTGACCTTTGCCAATCCCCTGTCGAGTGCGCAGCCCTCGGCGTCGACTGCCAATCCGACTTCGCTCTTTGTCGCGTACTCTGTCCCTGAAGACGAAGTGGCCGCTGCGAAGGAGGCCATACACCAGGCGGGGGTCATGATGGAACAGGTGAAGAAGGCTCGGGAGGCCAGCCAGGCAGCTTACGACGCAAGTTCGGCGCTTCAGAGCAACGTCCAGGTCAGTCGACTTGATACTTGATTGTTTGAAGAGTCTTTCTCCCTCTTTTTTTTTTGAAGATCTTTGTATCTGTATCTGTACACCCACTGGGTGTGTTTTCTCTTTCTTGGACTAGTGGGGGCACGCTGAGTGCACCCACTGGGTGTAGTCCCCGAGACTACGGTGGACTGCTGGCAGTCGACTGTAGTCTTTATATTGCGTTTCTGAATCTGTACTTCTTCACTCGGTTTGGTCTGGCCAGGTCGAGTGGGACCGTGTCCTGTCGACTGCGGGCAGTTGATTTTTTTTTGGTCGAACCAGTGGGGGCACGCTGAGTGCACCCACTGGGTGTAGTCCCCGAGACTACTGTCGAATATTTTTGATTCGGCTGTGGTCTTAGAAACATCACCATTGTTCCTTAGTTACTCGGAATGAACTTATCTCGAACGTCTGTCGACTGGTTTTTCTTTTTGCAGAAATCCTGCGAACTTGCCGCTCGCTATGCTGAATTGGAGAAACAGAAGATTCAACTGGACCTTGATCTAGAGCTGGCCAGGACGGAGCTGCAGAAGGTCAGGGAGGGCGCCGCAGGTAAAGCGACTTTGTCGACTGATTTTGTTTTTAGGCTTGAGCATTCCTCTGCTGTTTCCAATTCGATCACCATTTCTTTGTAGGAGAATTGGAAAAAGCTTTGGCGAGGAAGGACCAGGACCTGGCTGCTGCCCGCAAGGAGGCTGATGACAAGACAGCTCTGGCCGAACAGAGGCTGGCTTCGGTCGACCAGTTAGAAAAAGAGAACACCAGGTTGCAGACCGCTCTGACTGATGCCAACAGGCTGACTGCAAATTGGAAGAAGAAGAACCTCCTCTTGGGCGAGGAGATGGAAGGCATCGCTCGTAGGAGGGACGACCTGGAGAGCTACTTGAGGAGCCTCGCCAAGAGGCTGTACATCAAACTTGAAGGTGCAGATCCAGTTTTGACTGTTTTTTACTTTTGTGTCGACTCAATTTTGCGATCATTGGCTTATCTTTAGGTCTTGTATGCAGAATTCTGTCAGAACTTCGAAGAGGAGACCGGGCGGATCGAAACGGGTCTGGACCCAATCAATTCTCCGGTGAAAGATGATACTGCCATGAACCTGCTCCGACTGGAATCTCGAATTGACGGCGCCGTGGATTACTTGGCTCGACTGAAGGTTGCCATGTCGCGGATCGACTCGACACTTTGGCCAGAGTCCACACTCCAGAACGATCTCGAGTCTCTTATGGCTCGACTTGACAAAATCCCCGATCGAGTGCAGGAGTGGAAGAAGTCTTCTGCCCGGTGCGGCGCTGATGTGGCTCTGTCTTTAGTCCGCGTCCACTGCAAGGAGGCGCGAGAAGAAAAGTTGGCCGCCATCCAAGTCGCCAATACCAAGAGGCACAGCTTCCAAGACTTCATGGAGACCTTCATTGCTGCTGCCACTCGCATTGCGGACGGAATTGACCTGGATGAGTTCGTCGCTCCTGCCAGTCCTCCTCTTGAGGAATGAGAAAACTTTTATGCCTTTCCTTAAATTTGCCTCGGAATGCCGAGTGGACTTTTAATCGTTTAAAATCTGCCGAGCTGAGGGCTCGAGTACTTTGATTCGGGGCCCAGGGCCTTTTAAGCTTTATCCGAACTTAATTTCTTGCTGAATGTCTTCGTGGATGATTTGTCGAGTGGAACTTGATCTCCGTTCGAAGGAAAAGGTGACGATCGACCCACACCCTGTTGCTGTAGAGTGGGGTGGAGCGCACATTGTATTTGTGGCGGAGCTCTCCAGGAAAAGGTGGCAGTCGACCCACGCCCTGTTACTGTAGAGTGGGACGAAGCTCACATTGTATTTGTGGCGGAGCTCTCCAGGAGAAGGTGGGTTTCATACTTAAGCGAGCACTGAACTATACCTAAGCCCCCGAGTGGGAGGTTTGCTCTCCATTCAGTAGGATTTTTCAAACTTAGGCGAGTGTCTGACCGCAGCTAAGTCTCTTCGTGGAGAACTTAGGCGAGTGCCGAACTGCAGCTAAGCCCCCGAGTGGGAGGTTTGCTCTCCACTCGGTAGGATTTTTCAAACTTAGGCGAGTGTCTGACCGCAGCTAAGTCTCTTCGTGGAGAACCTATGAGAGTGCTGAACTGCAGCTAAGCCCCCGAGTGGGAGGTTTGCTCTTCACTCGGTAGGATTTTTCAAACTTAGGCGAGTGTCTGACCGCAGCTAAGTCCCTTCATGGAGAACTTAGGCGAGTGCTGAACTGCAGCTAAGCCCCCGAGTGGGAGGTTTGCTCTTCACTCGGTAGGATTTTTCAAACTTAGGCGAGTGTCTGACTGCAGCTAAGTCTCTTCGTGGAGAACTTAGGCGAGTACTGAACCGCAGCTAAGCCCCCGAGTGGGAGGTTTGCTCTTCACTCGGTAGGATTTTTCAAACTTAGGCGAGTGTCTGACTGTAGCTAAGTCTCTTCGTGGAGAACTTAGGCGAGTGCTGAACTGCAGCTAAGCCCCCGAGTGGGAGGTTTGCTCTCCACTCGGTAGGATTTTTCAAACTTGGGCGAGTGTCTGACTGCAGCTAAGTCTCTTCGTGGAGAACTTAGGCGAGTGCTGAACTGCAGCTAAGCCCCCGAGTGGGAGGTTTGCTCTCCACTCGGTAGGATTTTTCAAACTTAGGCGAGTGTCTGACTGCAGCTAAGTCTCTTCGTGGAGAACTTAGGCGAGTGCTGAACTGCGGCTAAGCCCCCGAGTGGGAGGTTTGCTCTCCACTCGGTAGGATTTTTCAAACTTAGGCGAGTGTCTAACTGCAGCTAAGTCTCTTCGTGGAGAACTTAGGCGAGTGCTGAACTGCGGCTAAGCCCCCGAGTGGGAGGTTTGCTCTCCACTCGGTAGGATTTTTCAAACTTAGGCGAGTGTCTGACTGCAGCTAAGTCTCTTCGTGGAGAACTTAGGCGAGTGCTGAACTGCAGCTAAGCCCCCGAGTGGGAGGTTTGCTCTTCACTCGGTAGGATTTTTCAAACTTAGGCGAATCGGATTCGCAGCTAAGTCACCCACTGAGGGATTTCGGATACAAACAAAAGTGACAGCAATTATTGGAACACTCTTATTTCTGATAAAAATGAACTTCAGGAGTTTTTCTTATTACATCTGGTTTGAGGGCGGACTCAAGTGTAAAAGGGGCGGAGAAGCTCCGGGTTCCAAGCTCGAGGTTCGTCGATCTGTCGATCAACATTGTAAAGGTGATATGCTCCGTTGTGGAGGACTCTGGTGACGATGAAGGGGCCTTCCCAAGTGGGAGCGAGCTTGTGAGGTTTCTGTTGATCCACTCGGAGGACCAGATCTCCTTCTTGAAAGGCTCGACTCTTCACATTCCGGGCGTGGAATCGACGTAAGTCCTGCTGATAAATGGTCGATCTGATCATTGCCATCTCCCTCTCTTCCTCCAAGAGGTCGACTGCGTCTTGCCGGGCCTGCTCCGCTTCATCTTCGGTGTAAAGTTCGACTCGGGGCGCATTATGAAGAAGATCGCTTGGCAGGACAGCTTCGGCTCCATAAACCAGAAAGAATGGGGTCCTTCCAGTCGACCGGTTAGGGGTGGTCCTTAATCCCCACAGAACTGACGGAAGCTCGTCGACCCAAGCGCCTGCCGCGTGCTTGAGATCGCGCATCAGCCGAGGTTTTAGCCCTTTGAGAATCAGACCATTTGCTCTCTCAGCCTGTCCATTCGACTGGGGATGAGCGACTGAGGCGTAGTCGACTCGTGTGCCTTGAGAAGCGCAAAATGCTCTGAACTCATCCGAATCAAAGTTTGACCCGTTATCAGTGATGATGCTGTGCGGGACTCCATATTTGAATGTCAATCCTCTGATGAAACTGATAGCGGTGCCAGCATCGAGGCTCTTTATGGGCTTAGCTTCGATCCATTTGGTAAACTTGTCGACTGCCACAAGTACATGAGTGAATCCACTCCTGCCCGTTCTTAGGGGGCCAACCATGTCCAATCCCCAGACGGCAAAGGGCCAGACGAGCGGAATGATTTTCAGGGCTGGCGCGGGCTTGTGTGACATGTTGGAGTAGAACTGGCACCCCTCGCACTTGTCGACTATCTCTTTCGCCATCTCATTTGCCCTTGGCCAGTAAAATCCAGCTCGGTATGCTTTAGCCACAATAGTTCGAGAGGACGCATGGTGACCGCAGGTTCCCGAGTGGATATCATTGAGGATTATTTGACCCTCTTCTGGCGTTATGCATTTCTGGCCGACTTCGGTCGCACTCTCTCTGTACAGCTGTCCCCTTATGACTGTGAAGGCCTTGGATCGGCGGACGATCTGTCGAGCCTCCTCCTCGTCCTCCGGAAGTTCTTTCCTTAGGATATACGCAATGTACGGTATTATCCAGTCAGGGGTGATTGCCAAGACTTCCATGATTAGGTCGACTACTGCAGGCACTTCAACTTCAGTCGGATCTGTGGCACTTTTCGGCTGCGGGGCTTCTTCTGTGAAAGGATCCTCTTGGACTGACGGTGAGTGAATGTGTTCCAAGAACACGTTGCTTGGAATGGCTTCTCTCTTGGAGCCTATCTTTGCCAAGTCGTCAGCTGCCTGGTTTTTCAGTCGGGGGATGTGGTGGAGTTCCAACCCCTCGAACTTCTTCTCTAGCTTCCGCACTGCATTGCAGTATCCAGTCATTGCTGGACTCCTGACGTCCCACTCCTTCATCACTTGATTAACCACCAGATCTGAGTCGCCATAGACCATGAAGCGATGGGCGCCGAGTGAAATGGCCATGCGCAACCCATACAAAAGTGCTTCATACTCTGCTTCGTTATTGGAGGAATCGAAGTGAATCTGGAGAACGTATCTGAGCTTATCTCCTCGGGGGGAGACCAAAACTACCCCCGCGCCCGAACCATTCAGCATCTTGGATCCATCAAAGAACATAGTCCAGTGTTCTGAGTGAACTTGAGTCGGAAGTTGCTGTTCAATCCACTCGGCGATGAAATCCGCGATTGCTTGGGACTTGATGGCTTTCTTTGCTTCAAACTTGATATCTAAAGGAAGGAGTTCAATCGCCCACTTGGCCACTCGACCAGTTGCATCTCTGTTATGCAGGATCTCCGATAACGGGGCGTCGCTGATGACTGTAATGGAGTGGTCAGAGAAATAATGTGCAACTTTCTTCGTGGTCATATAAATCCCATATACAAGCTTCTGGTAGTGGGGGTATCTTTGTTTTGAAGGGGTCAAAACTTCAGACACATAATATACAGGGCGTTGAACTTTGAAGGCCTTCCCTTCCTCTTCCCGCTTGACCGTAAGTACTGTACTGACAACTTGTCCCGTGGCTGCAATGTAAAGCAGCAGAGGCTCTTTGCTGATTGGGGCAGCTAGCACCGGCTGGGTGGAGAGCAGAGCTTTGAGCTCTGCAAACGCTGCATCAGCTTCTGGAGTCCACTCGAACTTGTCAGACTTCTTCATCAGTCGGTAAATAGGCAACGCTTTTTCACCGAGTCGAGAAATGAATCGACTTAAGGTGGCCAAGCGGCCTATAAGCTTTTGGACATCATGCACACGGACAGGACGCTTCATCCGGAGTATGGTGCCAATTTTTTCAGGATTGGCGTCGATTCCCCGTTCGGAAACGGGAAAACCGAGTAGCTTGCCACCTGGAACTCCGAAAGTGCACTTTGACGGATTGAGCTTGATATCGTACCTCCTGAGGTTGGCGAAGGTTTCAGCAAGGTCAGCCCGCAGGTCGGAACCTTTCCGGGACTTGACTACGATATCATCCATGTACGCCTCCACATTCCGACTGATTTGAGTGAGTAAACACTTCTGTATCATTCTCATGAATGTGGCTCCGGCGTTCTTGAGGCCGAATGGCATGGTGACATAACAGAAGCATCCGAATGGAGTGATGAAAGCTGTTTTGATTTCATCGGGCCCATACAGACGGATCTGATGGTACCCGGAGTAGGCATCTAGAAAAGACAATCTCTCGCATCCCGCAGTTGAGTCGACAATCTGGTCGATGCGAGGGAGAGGAAAATGATCTTTCGGGCAGGCCCGATTGATATGCTTGAAATCAATGCACATACGGAGTGACTTGTCCTTCTTGGGGACCATGACGACATTGGCGAGCCACTCGGAGTGGTAGATCTCTTGGATGAACTCAACTGCTAAGAGCCGAGCCACTTCCTCGCCAATGGCTTGTTTTTTCTGGACGGCGGACCGTCGAAGATGTTCCTTCACGGGCTTGAACTTTGAGTCGACTCGTAGGCGGTGCTCAGCCAGCCCCCTGGGAACTCCAGGCATGTCAGAGGGTTTCCATGCGAAGATGTCCCAGTTCTCACGGAGGAGCTGGATGAGCGCTTCTTCCTATTTGGAGTCGAGCGTCGTCGAGATGTGAGTCGGAGCAGCGTCGGGATCGGTCGGGTGAATGTGGACTGTCTTCGTTTCGCCAGCCGACTGAAAAGCTGACTCGGAAGCAGGCTTCTTAGCTCGCAGCAATTCACTCGGGTCAGCAGCCTTTTGGTACTCTTTCAGCTCGACCACTGCCATCTGAGCGTCGGCGATCTTTGATCCCTTCTGGAAACATTCTTCTGCTTTCTTCCGGTTGCCCGTAACAGTGATCACACCTTTGGGGCCAGGCATCTTTAATTTAAGATACATGTAGCATGGTCGAGCCATGAAGCGTGCGTAAGCTGGCCTGCCCAAGATGGCGTGATAAGCACTCTGGAAGTCCACAACTTCAAACGTTAACTTTTCCTTGCAGTAATTCTTTGAATCACCGAAAACCACATCAAGAGCAATCTGGCCGAGTGACTCGGCTTTCTTCCCAGGAATGACTCCGTGGAAGCTCATGTTACTGGTGCTGAGTCTGGACATCGGAATGCCCATTCCTTTCAAGGTTTCAACGTACAGTATGTTCAGGCCACTGCCGCCGTCCATCAGGACTTTGGTCAGTCGAGTGCCTTCGACAACTGGGTCGACCACCAAAGCTTGCCTCCCAGGGGTGGCAATGTGCGTCAGGTGATCGGACTGGTCGAATGTGATGGCAGTCTGAGACCACTTCAGGTAACTGGGAGTCGCCGGGGCAACCATGTTGACCTCACGGTTAATGACTTTCAGTCGACTTTTGCTTTCGACATCAGCAAAAATCATCAAGGTGGAATTGACTTGGGGGTATCCATCATCACTATCCTCCTTGTCCTCAACTCTGTCCGGCTCTTTTTCCTTATCCTTGGGCTGCTTGCCCTGGAACTGCTGAATCAGAAGCCGACACTGTCGAGTGGTATGCTTCGGGAAAATAAAATTTCCTTCTTCATCTTTCTTGGTATGGATGTGACATGGCAGGTCCAGAACATCATTCCCATCCTGATCTTTAACCTTCTCGGGCTTCCATGTGCCCTTGGACTTTCCCTTGAAATTTCCCTGGGCCACAGCCAGGGCCTCCCCAGGGGCGGCTGGCTCGGCCTTCCGCTTCTGCTTCCGACTGGAGTTTCCTCCGGTTTCTTGGGCGACTGATTTGAGTTTGCCACTTCAGAGTCGGTCCTCGTCTTCTCCATTAGCGTACTTGGTGGCAATCTCCATCATCCGATTAAGGGACATCTCTCCAGTTCGGCCAAACTTCAGATTCAACTCCCTGTACTTGACGCCTTCCTTAAAAGCGCAAACTGCTTGATGGTCTGGCACGTTCTCGACCAAGTGGTGCAGTGTGATCCACCTCTGGATGTATTCTCTCAGAGTTTCATTTGGCTTCTGCACGCAAGACCGCAGCTCCGTAAGGCCTACAGGGCGCTTGCATGTCCCTTCGAAGGTTGTGATAAACACTCGGGAGAGATCCTCCCAAGTGTAAATGCTGCTGGGCGCCAACTGATTCAGCCACGCCCTAGCTGTGCCTTCCAACATGAGGGGTAAATGCTTCATGGCCACCTCATCATTGCCGCCGCCAATCTGCACAGCCACTCGATAATCCTCGAGCCACGTGTCAGGCTTGGACTCACCGGTGAACTTGCTGACTCCAGTCGCCAGCCTGAAGTTGGGAGGGATCACCGCGGCCCTGATGGCTCGACTGAAACATTCAGGCCCCGAGGCGTGTGTCCTGCTGCCGGTGGGCGTATCTCTGTTGTGGCCCTCTCGATGAGCCCTGTTCCTGTCCACCAGACCTTGAACGAGGATGGATCTCGCGTCAAAGCCTGGGTCTCTGGGGTCGACTGGGATCCTCTGCCCAACGTTATGGGGGCGTCTGTCATCTCGATGTCGAGGTGCATATGATCCACTCCTCGGGGGAGGGGACGGCACCCGACGTCCATCATCACGATCGGGTCGGTGATCATATTGCTCGTTTCTCCTATACTGATCGTGCCGGTCTCCACGTCCCTCACGCCTCGGGGGCGATCTCGGGCTGTGAGCCGACTGGACGGTTTCCGTTGCAACGGATCGACTGTGGATCCTGTCCCGCGACTGAGAGACGGCAGAATTCTGATTTCCCGCCGCTCGAAGCAATGCTCTGATCTGCAGCAATCCTCTGCCAGCCTCTGATTGAGAGGGCTGGATTGACTCTGCTATGCGGGCCGCGGCAGCCAGGTTCTGAACCGGAGTTCGGTACATCTATGGTGGTGGGAAGAGCTGACGTCGACTGGATTCGGGAGCTGGCTGGCGTCGACTGGACTCGGGAGCCTGCTGGCGTCGACTGGACTCGGGAGCCCGCTGACACGCCCGCTCGTCGAGAGCTCGTTGTAGATTCTCCAGTCGAGTGCGCTCGGCTAGATTAGCCAAGCGCGCGTCCTCCAAGGCCCGGGCCTCGGGGGTTTCTCCAACAATAGGGGTGTAGAGCGCGTCCATGTTCTGGCGACGAAGCTCCTCCCGCTGCAATGACGTAAGAGGTTCGGGGAGGTATTCGTCGTGAGGGTGCGACGGATCGCCTCTATCGGCACCATCATCAGCGCGATGGAATCCAGGAGGACTGCGTGTCCCCTCGACCGCCAGAACCTCCGCCAAAGGGTCGCTGCTATCACACTCGGATGCGGTCTCCGTGGAGCCAGTCGACAGATCGAACAGGCCGCAGAGGGATTCGTCGGGCTCGATTGCCGCGACTTGCGGGGTCGCCGACTGGCGGGCCGCGGCGTGCTTCATCCACCGCTGGAGCCTCGACCGACCCGAGCGCTTGCGCTGGTGGGAGACAGGACGGGGAGATGACACGGGAGTCGACCGATATGGGGTCGACGGCTGCCGCAGGAGGACGCCGCGGACGCACGCGCGGAAGTGCGTCGCACCATGGACGGGGAGCGCGTCGACGTCAAGCGGCGCCTCCTGGAGCCAGGTGGAGTCATCGGCAATGAAAGTGAGCCCGCCGAGACGGATCTCGCGGCCCTCTGCCAAAGCTCCGCAGGAAAACATGATCAAGTGGATCGGAAAAATCGCAACTTCTCCAATTAGGCGCTAAGACTAATGCCCCACGGTGGGCGCCAACTGTCGTGGTTCTAAGTCTGACAGTGAGGTAGGGGGGTGTGTATGAAGAGGCTAGAATTTAGCTATTGGGAAATTGTAAGCACGCAAGGTTTACGAGTTCAGGCCCTTCTCGGAGGAAGTAACAACCCCATGTCTCGGTGCCCGGAGGCGGTTGACTGGATTATGCGTGTGTAAAATGACAGGGGTGCGAACCCTTGATACTGAGGAGGGGGATGGCTTATATAAAGTTCGCCAGCCCTCTACTGCCCTCAGTAATGCAGGGTTTAAGGTACATTTAAGGTGGGCATTACTGATAACGTCCCTAATAAAGTGTCATAATAATCATAAAGACTACTTAAGACCGTTTGCCTGCGGAGTGACTTGAGGTCTTCTGGCAGTCGAGTGGTTGGCTTCTTGGTCGAGTGTCTTCAACCCGTCGAGTGGGATTCCTTTAAGTTGATTAAAAGGTGACTTTTTCTAGAGATGTTCTATGGTAGGGCTCTTTAGGACGGATCCGTGTCCCTATTGTAGGTACATGACTTCATCAGGAGGTGCTACATCTACATAACTGATAATGAAACCGCTGCTGTTGTGGCTTGGAAAATTGAGTGGTCGTGGTCGCTGTTTAATGAAGGAAAACGTAGGGCAGCCAGAGGGAGTATCTTGTTCAGAAAGTCCGAAACGGGGAAGCGTGAAAATGGCCACACCATCATCCTGGAGGAGGCGATCTAATCGACCGACGGAGGAGACGCAAGGCCCTGCATTGCTGAGTTTTTTTTAATCTAGCTGAAACATCGGTTACAAATGGAGCAGCTGAGAAAAGGCCTAAGCAAGGGAAAGAGAAATTACAATCAAAATAGCACTCCAAAAAACACGGACAACATCATAGCTCATTACAGCTGAGAAATGGAGTATGTCTCAAATTCTTGTCGAAACCACAGCCAAACCTATCGTCATTGGCATGCATAGCTCATGATGATGACGGTTGAGAAAAACCTCCAAAAACATGTAGTGTAGACGAACAAACCGTATTGAATAGATTCTCCTGAATTTAAGTTCCAAGTGAAGCCCTTGGGATCAAAACGTTAGAGAAATTCCCTTGATAAACACTATAGAATAAAAGAAGTGTGATAAATTCCTTCAATAAAAGTTGAGGTACAAAACAATAGGAAAATTGCTTCTATAAGTCGATGACTCCGTTTGTCTAATTAGCTTCGCCTATTTTTGTCATCTGACTAATCAATTTTTTTTTCATCCACACTTTTTACACAATAAATCTAAAAACAATTCAACACAATACAACAAGAAATCAGACTAAAATGGTAAAGTTTCTAAAATACTAATGATTTGGCCAAATAGGATGATGTTAACTGCTTTGTGGTTGTGTAACAGAACTCGTGCTAAGCGATTTCTTTCAACCCGGTGGTACCCTGAAAAAACGTTGCCCGAAGGAAGGTACTGCACCCATATATCGAAGTAGTCGATAAACGGTATGAATGGTTGTTAGGTCTATATTTGTATTTTGTCGATCATATTACTAATTTATCTCATCGCCTTCACCACCCAACAGTTACATACATGTATAGGAGTGTTCCATGGACCATGGATGCCATGAACTCCCCTACAATTTTTTTTGAGCATTTATACCTCTACTCAACTATCCAACTAAAGAAAAATGCACAATTGAAAACACATGTATTTATCAGATTTGGACACATCGCCAGGTTTGCCACATGGTTAAACCATCTACGTACATTAGCCATGTGACATTCATAATTACTGGCAATCGTATAATGTGTTGCTACACATGATTTTACACAATACTATTACTAGCAAGATGCTCGTGCATTGCACGGAACATCAAGATACATTTGTATGAGTAGTTTATCTTGTGGGAGAAAAGAATGAACGAGGAAAGACCTTATTTGCAAATCTGGAGAAGGATGTGGGTATCTTTTTGCAAAATTGCCATAGTTTCTTTCATATTCGTTAAATATAAATTGGACGTCTTATATTGCAGGATGGCAGGCATATCATCATCATCAACTCTATTTTTTTATAAGAGCAGAGATACATTGTCATAAAACTTATGGAAATATGTATGTGGCACACTGAATCGTTTTTGCAGAACTGCCAACCGCACTGGATGCCTTCGATTTCGCATCTAGCGGTCACTGTCTCATCGTGCGCATGCGGGCGAAGCGGAGATTGTGGACGCAGGTACTGGACAGAGAGAAGAGTTGAGAGAGATTGAGACGTGGGAAGAAGAAGCGGAGGAGAGGGAGAGGCGACCGGGCGGGGCGCTGACTTGGCGGCGGACCGTCATCGGAGCCGGCAGCTCCATGGAAGCGCGCCAGAAGAGCTCCTCGGCCATCATGGAGTGGCCCTCGGGCGACCCTGGCTGCTCTAGCTCGTGGCTGATCTGCTACTCCACCATGGCCAGGATGGTGATCGTCGACGGCGGCGTGGGGCTGTTGGTTGAGATGAGCAACGGCGGCGCCGACATAGTGTAGCAGCAGTAGTAGAGGGAGATGATGGCGCTGGCGGTGAAGCCGAGGAGGACGACTGTGAGTAAGACAAGGAGCAGGGTGAAGGCCTTGAGCAGGCACCACGACAATAAGCATCAGTCCTTGCGTGGCGTCAGGGGCACCACCACTCCTGCCGCCGCTTCCTCGTCCCGGACACTGCCTCGCCGAGACTTGAGCTACTTAATCGATTACATTTCTGCGCCCCTTCCTGCAGGTCGATACGATCGAGCAGCGACGGCCACCACTGCCTTCAATTCAGTTCCTCCTCACTCCTCCCACACGTACTACTGGTCTTCTGATCCATCATTTGACGATCAACTTGCTTAACGCGCGTATGTAACAGACAATTAATTCAGATCGACGATCGATCTCTCTCTGTAGCAAGGCAGAGGCGGGACATGTCGGCTTTTCTTCATATAAGAACATAAACCTTTTCTCTCCTTATCCGCTCTCCCCTCATTGTGATTTGTGACTGAACCTTCTTTTTGCAAAACGTTGGTGCATCTTGTGTCCTTCGGAATATCTGAATTTTACTCAATTCTTTGGTTTTCAGGGTATGTACTATGTGAGCGTGAAAGCCATACTCGGAGTGGCACTATGAGAGGGACTTTACTGGAAAGCCAATCATTTATACTGAAAAAGTCTTGATGTTCTTGGTTTCAATGTTATCGAAACCATGGTGTGTGCATTTTCATAACAAGAATACAGTGTTATATCCTTTTGAATTCAATTAGTCATACTGTACATTTTCAGTATAGAGTTCTTCAGAGAGTTCTTAGAGTTTGTGGAGCTGGTAACTGACAAACCGAGTGTGATGTTATAGAAAATCATGATATATAACAGAATTTATATACTAATTAGGATAGGATAAACCTGCAGTAACACACCATAGGACTGAGGCTTTGTTAGGATAATTTTGACGGGGTGAAAATAAGCTGTTGAAAAAGACAAACCTCCGTAAACTTTTGTGAAAATAACATTGTTAATATACACATCACAAACTAGATAACTTACGTACAAACACAGCGGTAGCTTTGAGTCAGAGGAAAAATGTTGGAAACACACCTTCGATGACTTCAATATAAATAACACGATAATATATGCACCACAGACCTAATAACTTAGATGCAAACATTGTGGTATTTTTAGACCTAAGGAAAATTTTGTTAAAAATATGCTCACGGTAAATTCTTTGTAAATAGCATGGTAATATGTTCATCACAAACCAGATAATTTAGGTGAAAACGCCATGGGAACTTTGACCCTCGGAAAGAAAATTGTGACACGATTCCCTTGGTAACTTCTATGACCTGGTAATTTAAGTACAAATATCATGATAACTTTGACCATGTAAAAGAAAATTGTTGAAAATATAACCCTGATAATTTATGTGGAAATGGCATGGTAATACATGCACCGCATATCTGATAACGTAGATCAAAACACCATGGTAATTTTGATCCTCAATAAAATCTCTGTAAATAGCGTGATAATATATGTACCACATATTTGATAACTTACGTCCAAATCATCACGATAACTTTTTGACTCATGGGAAATAAGTTGTTGAAACATACCCATCCCAGTAACTTTTTGACCTCGACCTGGAAAAAATTATTCAAACATCCCTTGATAATTTTTGTATAAATAACATGGTAATATAAGCACTACCTAATCGATAACTTACATGTAAACACCATGATAACTTTTTCTCAGGGGAAAAAGTTATTGAAAACATACTCTGGCTAACTTATGTGTAAATCGTTGGTAATATACGCCCTGCAGATATGATAACTTACATACAAACACCGCGGTACTTTGATGAAAGAGAAAAAAGTTGTTGAAAAACATATCCCGATAACTTGTATAAAAATAGCACGGTAATATACAAACCACATACCCGATAATTTACATACAAATACTGTGGTAACTTTTTGACCTGAAGAAAAAAATTGTTAAAAAATATACTCAGATAACTTATGTGAATATAGGACGGTAATATATGCACCGCATACCCGATAACTTACATACAAACACTGCGGGGACTTTGACAAACTCTAATTTTTTGGGTGAAAAACATACTTCTAGTAACTTATGTGAAAATTGCATAATAATATACGAAACCCATACCCGATAACTATACATACATACACCCCCATCGGTAACTTACGTGAAAATAGCACGGCACTACACGAACCACATACCTGATAATTTACATACAAGCACCGCGGTAACTTTTACCAAGTCAAAAAATGTTGAAAAACAAGGTTCGGCTCCTCTGCAGTCAAGTAATCACTGTACAGGTACTGTAGCTGTCCAAATCCATCGTCCGTTACAATCCCACGGCTCACCTTCCTTCCCCCACCCTTTCCAGGAGTGGAGGCCGTAATGAGCTCGACCATGGCGGTCGACGGAAGTGCACCGGTAAAAAAACGACCACATAGCCTCACTACCTTAGTGTGTGCATCACCACTGCGCTGATCGGGTCCGGTGTGCTGCACTACGGGACGCTTATGCCCGAGTATTACCACCCTCCCGTACGGTCTGCGTAGCGCCGCCGGCTGCCGAGTGTGTCGCACAACTCCGGAGCACGGCTTGCCCGGGTAGGAGCCGTCATGGATGGATGCTACTGCTTCCGAGAACGAGGGCTCCTTGGCTGTCGACGTCGACGACATCCAAGTGTTCGTCGGTGAGGAAATTTTTCTTCATGCACTAGACACATGAAAACGTTGCCGAAGTACGGGACGCCGACATTGGACTGCCCTCCTGAGGCGCCGGAGTACATGCAGGACGCCCACGCTCATGTACGTTACGCCAAATGTGCCCGCGTAGGCCGACCTTCGCCTATGGTCCATGCTCCGCCTGATCATGGTGCTGCTCTTTGCCAGCATCATCTGCTACTGCTACACATCGGCGCTTCTCTCCGACTGACCTCATCCAGCGACCCGAGCCATGACAAGCGCAACTACGCAAATACACCAGCTAGTAAGGCTATGTGGCGTTCGATTCCTTACTGGTGAGCTTCCCCCGGCAGCCGTGGGCGCAGTCTTTAGGAGCCTCCACTACTGCAAAGGGTGAGGGGAGGAAGGAGAGCCATCGGATTGAAACGGACGGCGGATTTCGGTAGCTACAGTACCCGTATAGTAATTACTGTATTCCAGAGGAGCCGAACCCTGAAAAACAGACACCTTTGTTAACTTATGTGAAATAGTACGATAATACACGAACCACATACCCGAAAGTATACGTACAAATACCATATCAACATTGTTCAAGGCGCGCGCGCGGGGGGGGGGGGGGGGGGGGGGAGGGGAGGGGGATTATTAGAAAACATCTTTCAATAACTTATGTGAAAACGGTTATATACAAACCGCATACCTGATAACTTAAGTACAACCACCGCGGTATTTTTACCCAATGAAAAATGTTGTTGGAAAACATAACCTGGTCACTTACGTCAAAATAACACGGTAATATACTAAACACACCCCCATAATTCACGTGCAAACACCGCGATAACTTTTGACCAAGGAAAAAGTTGTTGAAAAATATAACACCGGTAACTTATGTGGAAATACCATGGTAAATTGCACACCACATGCCCAAAAAAGTCATCGGAATATACCAGTATGAGATCTAGTTTTGAAGATCTCGCCACACGAATATTTATGTGAAAACTATTTTTGCATTGAACCGACGGTTTGAGCTAAAAAACATTTTGAATTTTCATAACAGGGAGAATTTAGGATAACATCAACTCTTTTATCCTCTAATGCATACATGCATGTGCATGTGAAGAAGGGTGGGAGAACCAGTTTTATGCCTCGGTAACTTATATGGAAATAACACGGTAACTTTCACATCACAGGATTGATAACTTATGTAGCCTAGGCATGATAACTTTTGACCTCAAAAAAATGTCGGCGAAACATAGCAAGATAGGATCTAGTTTCGAAGATCTCATCGCGACGAATATTTTATGTGAAAACAGTTTTTCATCAGACTAACGGTTTAAGCTACAAAACATTTTGAATTTTTAAAATAGGGAGAATCTAGGGTGATGTCAGCTTTTTTCGTCCTCTAGTGCATGAATACAAATAGAAAAAATATGCACGTGAAAGGAGAAAAATTCATACTAATACATGCATGTAATTAAAAGAAAAAGTAAGGTGTGTGGTAGTTTTATTTATATGGCACACGTATGCCAAATATCGCGGTCCAAAACTTATATAGACATATACAACCAAAGAGAAAAGTATATACCATACGAAACACAGTATGCATGTACATATAAAGAGAGAAGGCGACTAGAGTTCAGCGTGCACAACAACGCAAGGTGCAAAATAAAATGGATATATATATTTGATAAAAGGAAGAGAATAATTGCACAATTGCGGGGATAGTCATTGCGTGACCAATTATGTTAAGAGTGTAAAATTTGGATGGTTTGGATTGATCGGATCAACAAACACAAAACACATCGGCATAGATATCAACTGATGCACAAGTGAATGTGAAACGTGTTCCATGACCCAATCTGAAAAAGGACACATCCTCTATCGCGTGGCAAGCGTGATAAGCAATTCCAAACTATCAACAAAAAAAAAGGACACATCCTCCCGGTCCCAGGTCCCAGCAGCCCGCGCGCCTCTCGGCGGCGCTTGCTCCCCGTCGGCGCACTCGCTTCACACCGCGCGCATGCTCGCTCGCCTTCCCCCCTCGTCGCCCTACCAGCCGGCCGCCGGTGCGCCCGCGCCCCCACCGTTGCTGTGGCCTGCTGGCCGCACGCGCACTCGCACTCGCCCGCGTCCTGGTCCCCGCCTCGACGTCGCCGGAGTCGCGCTGCGCCGTTCGCCTCCTTACCCAAGCCCCTCTCTCCTGCCCTAAATCGGTTCGGCGGGTTACCGAACACGCATGTCGTCCACCTCCTGCCTAGCCCCTCCCCCTCCGCGGCTCACCTGCGGTAGGGTTAGGCTCCCCCCTCCCTCCGCCGCCGCAGAGAGGCCATCACTCAGATTTAAGCCTCGCGTGGCTGCTCCCACCAAGGTAAGGCCAAAAAGATCCCCTGCTCCCTGGTTGAACCGTTTGACCTTGTTTCTGCGTAGCCGGTCGTGTCATTGTCTGCCGCAACTTCAGCAGGCAAGCCTTGTACAGTGCTCGGCTTTGTGGAATTTTGGCGATAAATGGCTACAGATTTTGCGAGTCGTGTGGATCAGTGTAGTAATCTTGGTTCCAGATTACCTGTAGACGAAAGCAACGATGGATTCATTAACTTTGATATGTGTGGTTTATTTTGCTAGTGTGATGTATTAAGTCTGGTTTCCGAGCTGCAACATTGCTATCCACCTGTCCAATCTGAATGACATGCCAATGGCATGCTGCTTGCGTTAATTTGATTTTTTTTTTGTTTCTTGTGCTTGTTGTGTGCATTTAGGGGTGGGGGCCGGTTCACATCTCGTGCTTCAGGCAGGAGCACGATGTGTCAACAACATCTGATGATGGCACCGGCTTCAAGTACAATGAGCAGGCAGAGATCTCAGGGGACCCTGACCTGAAGGAGGAAGACGGTGGAATCCCCAACAGGGATGATGAGAATTATGTAAAGGGAGACTGGTTTGTTAGAGCACAGAAGGTTTGTCTTTTTTCCTTTTCGCATTCCAACTACATTGTGTTTTGACCAATAGGAATTTCAGTAGGTTGATACTGCAAAATGAAGCACAGTATGCGTGATACAATAGAAGTAGAACTACCAGTTTCTATGCTCAGTTGCTCACTTGAAACGCTATTTGAGAGCTTAAGAGATAAAATGGCAAACAGTAGTCAATAGTCATGCATGGAATCGTGGCATAGAACATTCTTCACAGTCGATGAAGGAGACATTGTGAACTACTCCATCGATTTGAGTTCATACTTGATCTATTAAATGCTGGGCGGTAGTTCAAAAAAGCGCTAGGCGTTAATTGTGCGTTTTGCCACCGTCTTGCGCTTTTCTGATCAAAGCGCATGCTTATGCGCAATTATGTGCAGATTAAGCGCAGTTATGCGCTAGGCGTTTTGCTATCGCCTAGAGCCTAGGCGCACTTAAGCGCTTGCTTAGGCGCGCCTTTTTTAACTACGGCTGGGCCTGGTTTTCAAGTTACCGAATCACATCGCTTCTATTAGTATTAACTGGCGGCGACCTGATAAAAAATTAGTTGTTGCACCTGAATTGATTTTCTTACCGATAGAGGCATGTGCTTTTCTCTGTTAGTGTGGTGCCAGTCAATGTGTGGACCGAAGGAAAATAGCTATCGTTGTGCTACTGTATTGCGTTGCATGTCTATCCGAGTTTATAAGGAACCTTTTGGATGAACAATTGATCATCTCAATGTTTAATACTCCCTCCGTTCCATAATTCTTGTCGTGGTTTTAGTTTTGAACTAAAACCACAACAAGAATTATGGAACTGAGGGAGTAACATATAGGAAGAAGTGCTTGTCGTTTATAAGTTTATGAATACCTGCCATTTTAGGGCCTTGCACTACACATTCTCATCAAGCCCAGGTATTTGTATGATATCTTGCACGGTCTTTCACCAGTAAAGCTAAATTCTAATATTCTCCTTTTGTGTTACTCTTGTTGCAAACATTGTGGGATCTGTAGTTACTTGGCAGAATATTTACCATCTTATTGTTAATATACTTTGAAAATTAGTTTCTCACTCATTCGATATTTGATCGGTTCAGGTGTTCATATTTTGTTTAGTGCCAATTGGCTAGATGTTGATGCCAGTCCTTTTCATTGTTAAGACTTTTATTTTGTCCTGTGAATCAATGGAAATTCTGAATTTATCTTCCAGATAAAGGGAAATCTACAGGAAACAGTATCCAGATTTTGGAATGAGCGCTGGGCAGTACCTTGGACTGGACAAACAATTACCCAGGTTAGTTCTCAAGTTATTCTATTATGTTCCTATATTTGTTTTGGTTTTGTCGGACATCCGTTTTGCTAATTCATAAGATATCTTCTGGATATCCTAAGGGACATGGGTAGGGGTCAGATGTTGTTTTCATTGTAATTCATCCATGTTCCGTTAGATTTCTGTATACGGACACAGACATATCAATAGTGAATCTGATCTAAAAGATGCCGAACCTATGTGGTTACATCTTTTGGATATGATATGAAAAAAAAAAGTTATGATGCATGTGCTAGCATATTATGTATGTAATGGAAAGAAATGGATGCCCCTGGTAATACGTTGGTTATTGGTTGTCTTGCTAAAGTTATCAGTTAAACAGGGACGTTGATTGAATATAATGATCTTTTAGGCCTTGTACAATGCTAGGTGCTTAGAGAGATGCTTAGAAAAATAAAGTGGTTTTTCTGAAGCACCACTGCCTATTTCTAGAGGAGAGACGCCTAATTAAGCGTCTGCCCTGTACAAATAAGCACCGGTGCTTAAGGAAAGCCTGGTTTATTTCTCCAAGCATCTCTCCTAAGCACCTTGCATTGTACAAGGCCTTAGCAGTTTACATGAATTTGGTATTAAGGGAAGCTAGTTATACTTTGTGAATGCAGGTCATGTTTTTGTGGATCGCGACATTTTGGCTTGTGGGTTCCTGGATAGTGCCATTCTTGGCTCATGCTGCTGGCTTTAGCAAGGAAACATTGACGCACAGAGGCCAAGCATTATATAGCCTCGTCACGGACATAACTGAAGGCCTTGCTGGGATTGCTATCCTTCACCAGTGCCTTGGTAGATTCCGTCCGCTTCCTCCAGGCTGGTTTGAGTTCAAATTGAAGGGCAAATGGCATTGGGATGTAGCGTTGGGGTGCCTGTTATTCCCACTGGTGAATTTGCTCTCTCACATCAACATCAGCCTAGTTCATATGTCATCAGGGCCAGTCGCTGGGGTATCCAGTGTAGAACAATCCATCATGGCCCGTGATCCGGTGGCAATGGCCTTGTATGCTGTGGTAGTAACTGTATGTGCACCTATATGGGAAGAGATTGTGTTCCGTGGTTTCCTTCTCCCATCTCTAACGCGATACATGCCTCTTCCATGGTCAATCCTGCTAAGTGCCGCAGCATTTGCGCTAGCGCACTTCAATGTGCAAAGGGTGTTGCCGTTGATATTTCTCGGGGTTGTGATGGGAGGTGTCTTTGCCAGATCACGCAACCTATTGGCATCGATGGTGCTTCATAGCCTTTGGAACGGTTTTGTATTCCTGGACTTGATGAAGTGAGAGCTATGACGCTATTGTTGTCCAGCTTTTGATATCTCTTGTCGAGTTTCCTCCTACCTTTGTGTTTTCATTTTGCATGGAGAGTAAAGAAGCTAAGAAGGCTGGAGGTCAGGTTGTTTTATATGAAGAATAGACAACAGAAGACAGCATTTTGAAGATTTTTTGTGTGGGGGGTCAGAAGATAGCCATAGGACTTGTGCCCAAAAGTGTTTTACTAGTGTAAATTATATACGTGTGAGAATAATTGCCTCATCGTGTATATAATTCCCCATTCATATGTAATTGTGCATTTTATTCTTGATTATGTGCCCAGAAATATAAATTACTTGGTATATCTTGTCCAGTGACTTGCCTAGCTCTCATCATGTCTCATGTCAGAAATTACACCACGTTTTGAACTAAACAACCCTGACAAATTCTAAAGTCAGATAAATTATATTTGTTCTATCACAATACGGGGAAAAATACTCTACTCCTAGTTTACAAAGTAAGCTATACATACGATTTTAAAATCTCCAATCAAAATATCTAGAACGATATTGACAGTCAAAGTTCTACTCCGGGAGTACAAGTTTTGTCTGAACCCTAAAAAAGAAAGTTTTGACTGAAGGTGCGTCTAAAGGCATACTTATTTGTGGACGGGAGAGAGTATGCTGGCGTGTGCGCCTTGCGAAGGGTCGACGTTGCTGGGCAGGATTATTCGGCAAGTTTTGTTTGAAAAACTGTTATCTGCCCATACATTCTGCAAGTTTCTACCTCGTATATTCTACTGAAAGCTCGAACAGCCGAGCCCTAGACGATTTCGATCTGAATATCGCCACCGCCGGGCAGCCGACTGCTTGTGGGATGCTATGGTCGTCAGCCACCGCTTGCTGTCCCATGTGCTCGTTGTGTCTCCTAGGGATATTGGTATACCTGGCCATCCCTCGGGCTAGGCCTAGCCAAACCCGACGCAAAAAACCCAGACCCGGGCCTGGCTCAGCCCGGGCATTAGGCCTATAAAATCAGGCCCAAGCCCGGTCTGCATGTGTAAAATTAGGCCTATAAAAGCCTGCCGGGCCTCAGGCCATGGGCCAAGCCCTTTTAATAAATCACGAGAATGGCGGGCCCGGGCCTGGCCAGCCTCCGAGCTTAAAATCTAGACCCCGAAGCAGTGTCGGGCTAGGCGGGTCAGGCTTTTTCAGGCCGGGTTGTTCGGGCCGAGCTGTTCATGGCCAGGACTAGATATTGGGCACTCAGCTGGTGCCGCGATAGCCGCAGACGCCGCTGATCGCTATTGCTAGCTTTGTCGGCGCAAGAATGCCATCATGGGAATGGGAGCTCATCACTGAATCATTTCTCATGGTATATAAAAACGAAAATCCTATCTAGTGACTGTTTGGTGAGAGAGGAGTGGCACATGAATCCCTTTTGATGGCAGTTTTAGTTCCAAATGAGATCAAATGGCAGTTTAAAATGAAAAATTACCTTCTTCGACAGAAACTGCCACCTCCTGATAACTAATAATGCTAGCGAAATCGTTCGTAATGCCACCCTTTCCCGGCGAACGCTCGCCAGCTAGGGGGTCCATATAAATAACGTTAATCTACTTTGATGCAGTATAGTACCTGATGCATAGTACCAGTTCTTTTTTTTTTTGCATAAAGATTGGGAGCTTTATTGACTAATGAATAGGTTTACAACTCATAGCAAAGGCTTAGAGATCCTGGGGGCATCATGTAACCACAAGTTGGTTATGTGCTCGGAGCGCGAAAATTTAGCTAGAAAATCTGAAATCGTATTCATCAACCTTCATGAGAATCATCTCCCGCTCGTGTATGAGATGGCCTAGGAGAGATGTATCCGGCTTCTTATCCTTCGGTAATTTTATCACATTGGAGTGCATGTGTGCTTGGTTTGATAATAGGTGTAGATCTGTTTTTTAGATATACTTCTATTATAGATTAAAAATAAAGAAAAATAATATAACATGCTATTGCTTCTTTCAATCCACTTGCTTCAAACTTGAACCGTATGTGTTGAAATTTCAGTCAACTTGTTATAACACTTGCAAAATATGAGTCATGTTGTCATCCACAAATTATAATGTCATTTTGCATACCCAAATTATAACTAGTTCAGATATTACAAAAGATATGCCGGGACACAACTTTATGCGAGACTTCATATATACATATTTTGTGATTGCACCCCCAAATGCTCCTACTCCCAAAAATGTTTTGCATATGAACAGTGAATTAAAGCGTGTTGAAGATCTTCGTCCATCGCAAGGCATATATTACATCTGCTTCAACTCGTTGATATGGGGTCTTTTTTAGTGTGTGTTCTTTAAAAGTATTCCACAAAGAACTCTCCATCATAATATTCTCACCTTTGGCACGACATCCAACTTCCAAAGTGCATTCCACAACCGTTGTTAATTCTTTGAGGTATTAGTAGCCATCCCTTCCACTAGACAATTCCCTCTTTTTGAGTTACTAGAGTACTATACGTCGTTTTAACAATGTAGTTGCCTAGATTTTCAAACACACAAGAGAGTCCTCACCCATGTCTTGCCGAATAGGAATGTTCAAAATAGCATCCATATATTTCTTGTTTTGCGTGCACTACGTGTCTCATTTATATAATAAAACTAGAGTTACAAGCCACATATACACTGACATGACAAAACTGAAAAAAAATAGAACGCTAGTCTTTGGCTCTTTGCACAAAGGATCACCAGCCAAGAAGTAAAAATACAATCAGGACCGAAGATGACACCAATGCCCATCACCTGCCTTCGGCACCACCGTAGCACCCACCAAAGAATAATATGGTGGATCACTTCTTCACCTGAGCTCGATGCGGCTCCATCGCTAATATGCAGCTTTTCGGACCTTCAAAGTGCCTTACCAACGATGCTGCCATTGCCATTGAAAGAATCTAGCTGGTCAGCACCCAAAACACACCATCTAACTCCAAATCAGGCACCCCATTTGACTAAAACATCGAAGGAAGAAACCGTACCTGCCAGCCGCAAACCAAGAACCCAACCCACAAACCACTGTCTTCCAGATGTCGTCGACGTAGACCACGCGTCCCCTCCTGGACTACCTCGGAAGCTCCGCACTAGTGCTGTAGCAAACATCATTGCAACGGGGAAGCCTGAGGACACGAGTCCTCCACAAGTATGTCACTATTGCATCTTGTGAGATGAAAGAATGTGTTGCCCTGCTTTCGAGGAGGTACAAATACGCTGGCACTAATTCACAAAAATAAAATAAAAATAAAAATATTTTGTTGTCACAATGGCATATGCAGCGCACATACTATCAAAAAGCGTTTTTGCATGCGGATGCTGGTTATTCACGTGAGCCCACCCCACAGCGGCGAAAAAATAGGTAAAAATGGTACCAAGGGTTTTGAAAATTATGGGAATTTATATGAAAAATGGTCAAGAGACGGTGCCCAGGGACCCAAAACGGCTGGCCCATGTGGGCCACCCACTGGCCACACCGCTTGGCCATCTGGTGGCCCTATGTAGCCCCCAACATCTTCCGGTGCTTTCTGGATTCTTCTCCTTTAGAAAGAATTTGTCAAAAATCCCCATGGTATTTTGAGCTTCGTTAATACGAATTTTCTATAAAAGCAAAAGCATGCAGATAACGTCAACTGGCTCTGGGCATTCAATCAATAGGTTAGTCCATAAAAACAATATAAATTGCTATAAAAAGTATTCAGAAGTGATATTATAATAGCATGAAACAATAAAAATGTTCTTTCATAACTATTTTATGGTAAAGATGAAAGCCATGCTCTATTTCGATCTTTAAGAGAGAAAGAAAATAATTCCGGTTTTACAATATCATTGTCCACGTCTTTCTTTTTTGCATATTACATAATTCAATGATGGTATTAAGATAGGATGTAGCATCTTCATTAGGTTTTCAGGAAATTGTTCTTTCGTAACAAGATTTAGCAAAGCAACTTTTATATCATATGACTCCGCAGTAGTGGCGGGAGGAGCAATTGGTGTACTAATAAAATCATTATTATTAGTATTTGAGAAATCACACAACTTAGTATTTTTTTTGAGTAGACATGTTGGTGATTCAAGCAAAGATAACACACAAGATATTTTTGGTATTTTTAATTTTTTAGAGAGGAAGGAGGGAGATGAAAAAGAGAAGGTGAATAAAATGGCAAATGACAAAGAAAGTAAAAACAAGCAAATTGATAGATGTGTGCGAAGGCACCTGATTTGTTTTGTGAAGCCTCCCTGGCAACGGCACCAAAAATTCCTTCTTCTACTTGTGATAGTGTTGGGCTTTCCCCAAAGAGAAAGGGTTAAAGCAATATAGTAGCAGATAGTATTTCCCCCAGTTAAGAAACAAGTTTATATCGAACTAATAAGAAATACTATGAAAGCAAGATAAACGATACCTGCATACACTGAATGCAAATGCTTGCACCCAACAAAGGCAAAAGGGTTGTCAATCCCCTTGATCCCACTAATTGCAAGGATTAAATCTGATAGTGGTAGATATATAAAATAAAAACAACGAGCAAATTTAGGGTTTTAGTAAATATGGAGAATGGACCCTGGGGCCATAGGTTCACTAGAGACATCTCTCATAAGCATAGTGTTGGAAATATGCCCTAGAGGCAATAATAAATTGGTTATTATCATACTTCCTTGTTCATTATAAAGGTTATTATTCATGCTAGAATTGTATTAACCGAAAACTTAAATACAAGTGTGAATACATAAACAAATACTATGTCCCTAGTGAGCCTCTACTAGACTAGCTCATTGATCAAAGATGGTTAAGGTTTCCTAACCATAGACATGAGTTGTCATTTGATAACGGGATCACATCATTAGGAGAATGATGTGATGGACAAGACCCAACCATAAGCTTAGCATTCGATCATATCACTTGAGTTTATTGCTATAGCTTTCTTCATGTCAAGTATCTATTCCTAAGACCATGAGATCATGCAACTTCCGGATACCAGAGTAATACTTTGTGTGCTATCAAACGTCACTTCGTAACTGGATGATCATAAAGATGCTTTATAGGTATCTCTGAAGGTGTCTGTTGGGTTGGCATGGATCGAGACTGGGATTTGGCACTCTGTGTGACGGAGAGATATCTCTGGGCCTTCTCGGTAATACAAGATTGTAAAGAGCTTGCAAGTAATGTGGCTAATGAGTTAGTCATGGGATCTTGTATTACGGAACGAGTAAAGAGACTTGTCGGTAACGAGATTGAACTAGGTATGGAGACATCGACGATCGAATCTCGGGCAAGTAACATATCGCCGGACAAAGGGAATTGGATACGGGATTAACCGAATCCTTTACATCGTGGTTCAACCGATAAAAGATCTTCTCGGAATATGTAGGAACCAATATGGGCATCTAGGTTCAGCTATTGGTTAGATCGGAGAGGTGTCTCGGACATGTCTACATGATTCTTGAACCCGTAGGGTCCGCACGCTTAACGTTTGGTGACGCTAGAGTAATATTGGATGTGCATGTTGGTGGCCGAATGTTGTTCAGAGTCCCGGATGAGATCCTGGATGTCACGAGGATCTATAGAATGGTCCAGAGATAATGATTTATATACGGAAAGTTGCTTTTAGGGTTCTGGAAAAGGTTTCAGTTTTTTCTGTATTGTACCGGGAAGCTTCCATAAGGTTCCGAAAACTTTCGGAGGAGTCCGGAAGTCCACCAAGGGTTCCACCACGTCCCAAGGGCCAGCATGGGATGAGGGGAGGTGCCCTGGCCTTATTGGGCTAGCGTACAAGTCCCTCAAGGCCCATGTGGCTGGGAAAGGTAGGAAGTCCACCTGTGTAGGGAAAGGAGGGAATTGGACTAGGAGTTCAACTCCTCCCCCTTGGTGCGCCTGTCCTAGGGCTTGGAGGTCTAGACACCATGCCCCTCCACCTATATATATATAGGGGAAGGGGCACCCCCAAGAGGACACACAAGCCCTTGGCCCCCCACTCTCCTGTTACTCCGTAACTCCTCCGTCTTCGTTGTTTCGGTAGCGCTCGGCATAGCCCTGCCGAAATCACTCCACCACCATCACCGTCATGTCATCGTGCTGCCAGCAATCCCATATACTTCTTCTCCCTTGCTTGCTGGATCAAGGAGGAGGAGACGTCATCGAGCCGTATGTGTGCTGAACACGGAGGTGCCGTCCGTTTGGCACTCCATCGGTTTGGGTCGCAATTGGATCATGACGATTACGACTACATCAACCGTGTGATATATGCTTCTGCTTAAATAACGATCTATGAGGGTATGTAGACACACTCTCCCATCTTGTTGCTATGCTTCTCCTAGATAAATCTTGGGTGTTCATAGGATTTTTTTGATTTTCATGCTTCGTTCCCAACATATAGCAATGGTGAGTAGACAAATTACTGTTGGACAATTGACAGAATAGTGCATAGTTATGATTATGATTCTTCATGGCATGATTCATATATAGGCATTACGTTCATGATAATAGACTGTTAAACTTACTAATGCTTACTACTATTACTCCACCCTAAGACCGTTATCTAGCATGCATCTCAAAGTATTAAATCCATGAAACAGAGTAATGCTTTAAGTAAGATGACATAATATAGACAAAGTAAGACCAAATAATATGTTCAAACCCCATTGTTTTATGCTTAGTAGCAACAATAAAATACGTGCGTTGCAACTCCCCCTGTCATAGAGTAAGGACGCCACAAGATTAAACCTACTAGTAAGCACCACTCCCACTGAAGATAAATCAATCTACTCTGCCAAAGAAGACAGATAGATCGGAGAGAAATACAAGGCTATCAAATCACACATAAATAGATCTCAAAAGGATTCAAATACTTCCAATGAATAATCTGATTATAAACCCACAATTCATTAGATCCCAACAAACACACCGCGAGAATTACATTGAATAGGTCTTCGAAGAGATCATTGTATTGAAGATCAAAGAGAGAGAGAGAAAGCCATCTAGCTATTGATATGGACCCGTAGGTCCTGTCAGAACTACTCACACATCATCATGGAGGCAGCAAGGTCGATGAAGATTGCCTCCCCAATGGTTTCCGCCTTTGACAGAGTACCGGAAAACGCATCCAGATGGGATTGCAGAAGAGCTGAGGCTTGCGACATCGATAAAACTGTTTTGGGTCTCATTTTGGGGGTTTTTGGAACATTAGGGAATTTTTGGGCCATAGATTAGGTCAAACGGAGCCATGTGGCCCTTCAAGTGCTGATAGCGCGACCACCTCCTCGGGCGGGCCCCTTGAGCTTGTCACTCCCTCATGCATATTTTGCCCCCCGAAGCTTCTAGGGTCTCTTATAGTCCAAAAAAATCACCGTAAAGTTTCATCGTGTTTGGACTTTGTTTGGTATGGTTTTTCTGCGAAACAAAGAAATAGGCCAAAAACAAGAACTTGCACTAGGCACTAAGTTAATAGGTTAGTCCGCAAAAATGATATAAAATGACATGTAAAGCATACAAGATTGATGATATAATAGCATGAAACAATCAAAAATTATAGATATGTTAGAGATGTATCAAACTCCGACACTCCAGGCCCACCCAAAACCCCTCCCAGACCCCGCTCCTCCATCCTCCCATTTTCTCTCCTTCCCCTTTTCTCTCTTGCCTTCGCCACAGGTCCACCACCTCGACCACCCCGGCACGGCCTTGACGGTACTCGACGAGTCCGTCACCTACAATGACACATCCGGGTTCCAAGCCACTTCTTCTCCACCATCGTTCTACACCCCCTCAAAACCTTTGCGCAGGTACCATCAGCTCCTATGGTAATCACCATGCCCAACAACTATTCAGTGAAATGGCTGTGGTAATTGTTTTGGCCCTTCTTCTTTGAAGTAATTGATCCGGATATGGAGTACATATACGAGCTCTATGTTGAGTCGTCGAACAACTCTTCTATCGAGGAGGACTACATGGATGAGACAATGATGATGCAGGTGGTCCTTACAGATGTGGAATAGCATGTTCTCGATTTCAAGGGATCGTCAAGAGTCATTGAGTGCTAAATCTCTATAGGTCACGAGGCCATTTGACACTGATGTCCAACTACTTTGCCCCCGATGCTCTCTCATTGACAATTTTCACTGGCGGTTTCAGATGCACAAAAATATCTTCTACCGTCTCTACCATGGGGTCCGGTCCTTTGGTGGCTACTTTTGGTAATCGTTGCATGGAAAACAAAAAAAAAATCTACGCACACGCAATGATCTATCCATGGAGATGCATAGCAACGAGAGGGGAGACTGTGTGTCTACGTACCCTCGTAGACCATAAGCAGAAGCGTTTCATAACGCAGTTGATGTAGTTGAACTTCTTCTCACATCAACCGATCAAGTACCGAATGCACGACACCTCCACGTTCCGCACACGTTTAGCTCGGTGACGTCCCTCACCTTCTTGATCTAGCAAGATGTCGAGGTAGTAGATGAGTTTCGTCAGCACGACGGCGTGGTGACGGTGATGGTGAAGTGATCTCCGCAGGGCTTCGCCTAAGCACTACAAAAATATGACCGGGGGTGTAAACGGTGGAGGAGGGCACCACACACGGCTAACAATTGATCTGGGGTGTGCTAGGCGCCCCCTCCCATATATATATATATATATATATATATATATATATATATATATATATATATATAATATTATAGGGTCGCGCTATTCGTCACCCTGGGTGATGAATAGTTATTCTTCATCCTCCTCTATTTTACTATCAATGCACCGTAATTTTACGTTCCGTAAGTTTTGTCTTATTTCCGACGCAAAATGGGACCATAAGATAATATATAATGACCGTAAAAAACATTTTATGTCATGTAAAATTACAAACGTAAAAATATAGTCTAAAATACACATAAACTGAAAATTTTCTTATCTTATGACCTATATTTTTAATTTTTATGTCAAAATTTACGTAATTAATCAATAGGAATGTAACTATTTGAATTCGAAACGTAATTTAATTATGAAATGATCGTAAGATTATCTCGGGTGAAGAATAACTTATTCTGCACCCTGGATGATGAATAGTAACACTATATATATATATATATATATATATATATATATATATATATATATATATATATATATATAGGTGGGAGGGAGGGAGGAGCAGCCAAAGGAGGCGCCCAAGTAGGAGGAATCCTACTTGGGGTCCCTCCCAAGACGCGTGCCCCCTTTCCTTATTTGGAGTGCGGGGAAAGGCAGGGGAAGGTGGCGCCCCCCTTTCCTTTCTCCCATGAGAGGGAAAGGCAGGAGGGGCTATCCCTCCCCCTTTTCCTTCCCTAGGGCTGGCCAAACAAGGAAGGGGGTGCACCAGCCCCCTTGTGGGCCGGTCTATCCCCTCGTTTGGCCCATAAGGCCCATATCTTGTCGGGGGGGGGGGGGGGTGCCCGGAACCCCTTCCGGTGACCCGATTCCTCCCCGGTACGTCCCGAAACACTTTCGGTGTCCAAATTGTAGGAGATATGACCTAAAGTCAATAATAAATGCTATTATTTATCTCCATGTTCATAATTATGTTTATGTTCCATGCTATAACTGCTATGGTTCTCGAGTCTGCAATAACACGAGGCTCGGAGGAAGACTCATATGCACGTGTGGAATAATAAACGGTAAGAAGTATTCCTAGTCTGGCCTCTACGACTAGCTCAAGTGTTGCATGATGGTTTTGTTTTCCTGATCATGGGCATGTCTATGCCAGCAACTTTGAGGGCATAATGTTAAGAGAACATTTGTGTTGAATTGACCCGGATTAATGTTATGCTATGAGATTCATTCGTCACAAGTTAATGGTACATAACACAGAGATGGTTAATGTTTGCATGATTCCTTAGACCATGAGAGTATCGAGTTTCTTCATGCTTGTTTCATGAACTTTGGGGTTTATTAAACGTCATCCGTAAATAAGTGGCTATTACGGCGGCTTACGGGTAAATGGAAAAGTATGTCAAGTAACTTGATAGCTCAAGATTGGGATTTGATCCTCCGACAATGGAGAGATATCTCTCGGACCTCTCGGTGTTACAGTATCCATCATCGTCTGGCCAGACACTTTGTGATTTGATCACGGGGATGCCGGAACACGGGAACGAGAAAAGAGAACAATACCGGTAACGAGGTAACTGGCATAGTGGACAAGTTGTTGATCCACGGGGGTGCCAACATGTCTCACCTCGGGTATTTGTAACATATCACAAAGCAACAGGAATAGCACATGACAACTCGAGGTTCACTCGAATATTCATTCGTGTGGGTATAGGGGTCAATATGGGTGTCCACGGCTCCGATGTTGATCATTGATCAGAAAGTGTTCCGGTCATGTCTATGCTTCATCGAACCTATAGGGTCACACGCTTAAGGGTCATCTATCTGCTGAATACTAGACAGTGAGTCTGAGAGAAATTTGCCGAAAAAGTTTCGGAGATAATGGAAGAGTTCCGGAGAGAGAATAGCGAAATTGTTTCGTACAACCAAAAAGTTGTTTCGGGATATACCATTAAGTCAAATTGGTTTTGGGACACGCCTGATAATTCTTGGAGGGTGCCAGAATTATTCTGAAAACTTATGGGAATTTTTTTGGGTTAAAAACCGGAAATGTTTTGGAGCTGCCGGTACCGGTTTGGTTGCTTTTCGCAGATGAAATTCACTAATCTGAAATTGTTTCGGAACGAATCCAAAATCATTTTAGTGGGTACTGGAGTTATTCTAAGACCCATAGAAATATTTTCAGATTTAATGGACGCGAAAAATTGTCTTCATGAATAGTGAAAACGCATTCTTGTTTGCTTCGCGCAGATGAAAATCACTAAACCGAAATTGTTTCAGAACGCATTGAAAATTATTTTAGTGGGTACTGGAAATGTTCTGAGCCCACATAAATATTTTTAGTTCGAACGGATGCTGAAATTTTTTTGTCATGAATAGTGAAAGTGCTTTTTGCTTGGCTTCTTTGAGAAGCCACCTTGAGGGCCTTTTGGTATTATCCCCTTGGCTTCTTGGAGAAGCCACCCTTGGGCTTGGCCTATAAATAGGGGTGGAGGGGGCTGCCTAAAGACACACTCTTTCTCACATACAAGTGCCATGCTATGATCTGGCTTCTCTCTCCCTCCCCGTGAAATAGTTTCGTAGAGCTGAAAGGGAGAAGCCCTGCCGGATAGATGACACCGTATGTGTGCAACCCCGTAGAGAGGTCGTAGTTTCGATCTTTGTGCCCGAGGGGCTGTTTTGAGAGTGCCTCCCGAAGGGCTGTCCATGTGACGGTCTGAGTTTTGTGAGTCCTCCCGAAGGGCTGCTCGAGTGACCGTCCGAGTTTTGAGAGTGCCTCCCGAAGGGCTGTCCGCGACACCGTCCGAGGGACTGTCCGACCGCTTCCCGGAGGGCTGTCTGTGGGGCAGATGAGGGAGTACATCCCCGCTGTTGGGAGGTTGTAAATCCTAGCTGCGGGGATCTGCACCGACGATTGTCATCGACTCTACTTCCGCTGCGTTACGAGTCAGTAACGAAAAAGATCAAACCTTGTATGCAGTCTCCATAGTGGTCCTGGGCTGGTGCATAGGTCGGACATTTTTGTTTTCTACCGCGTTACCCTATAGTGGCATCATGATCCGTGCTATGCATAGATGCAGGTTGCGATCTAGAATACATAGAGATGTATGGGTGTTGCATAATATAATTAGGTAGCAGATGAGTTCTATTACTGAAAATTATTTGTGCGGGTAGCAGATGAAATCTATTACCCGATGTTCATGTTGCTTCCCTTGAATTTGCATAATCCTAATCTGGACAGCATGGTGGAATCTCACAAAGTTCTGGCAATCCGCGATCCTTTCATGCTGCTCCTGAGTATGCTGATTGACAGATCAACGAAGTGCTAACAGTTCTTTGGGTTCCACCATAGTTAAAGAAAGATGGATGTTTCGCAGACGAAAGGGCAATGCAGATATGATCTGCACAGGGGTCATGCGTATGACGAAGTTTAGTATGGGGTTCGAGATTTTATTGTCTAGTGCTTCATACACCCCGCAAAGTTAATCTAGCGACTTGAATTATCATACTTGATGATGGACGTTGGTAGCTTCGGTTTGTTACGAAACCTTAGAAGCCATGTAAAACCTTTTTTGTATGAACCGATTAGAGGCGTCTAACTTGGTTTTGCAGGATGGTTTGCATGTGATGTGGTATAGCAGTGCTCATAATAATTTGATTATGTATGAGATGAATATATAATGTAAAATTAACATGACATGCGTGTCATGATTCGGCATGATGGCTGGAGCCATATGATTGTCACTTTAAATGACCTAATGCACTTATTTTATTAGCTATACAGATAGCAATATTATCTGGTGCATTGACAAGGTGGTGGCAATCTCCATGAAGGTGAACATCGAGGCAAATACTGAAGACGAAGAAATGAAAGACTTCTCCGTCAGAAAGGGCTATACCATATCATGCTATTATGATTGCCTGAGATGTTTATCCCTTATGATGCACCCTTCTTGATTGCGCGGTAGTCGCTTTTTATTAGGGTGATATCTCACTTGAAATATCAAGTAGTTAGTGCTCTCCCAAGTGTAGCACCGTCATGGCACCTATCTCTTCGGAGTATCACATGGATGCATGGGTACGAACGATTAGAGAAGTGTGAGGCGGGTGAGTTGAGACCTCGCAGCAAGATCACTTGGTTGTCTTGATGTTCAAGCATGAAAGTCATGAGCTCGGAACACGCGCATCGAAAGATGAACAAGAGTCACATAAAGATGTGATTGGCAAGTTGGCCTACCGATTGCAATTCTCGTCACTTGAGATGGATGCATCCTTGGCGTTGAATTGTAATATGGATCTTGAATCACTCACAATCAATTATGAGAGATATTGATTTGAGTGGGAGCGCACTATTGAATTAACATGTTTAATTCTCAGTGTAATTAATTATGAACATTGTCTAAGTGTTTCTTGCAAAATAGTTGTAGAATAATGGCTCGCGTTTCCACCTTCCCTATTAAAATTAAATAGCTGTTAAATATCTGTTTAAAACTTTACGATTGGCAACGTAATGTGAGGATTGTCCTCAAGAGTGCCGAAAAGGACTTTGTCCTATCGCATGCTTTCAGTATCCTCCCGCAAATGCTATGAATGATGCGACTCTCGTCCTTCGATCCAAAAGCTAGAATTCCGTTACGCTCAAGTGCAAAATGTTTGCTTCCATGAGACCCGAACTTCGAAAGTTTGGGATAGTTATGTGATATTCATGGAACTGAAAATCGTTTTTTGATACAAACAAAGCAATGTTTGTTTGCAAATTATTAGTAAAGTGTTTACTATGCATTAGACTGATAAGATAGGGATCCAGAAGAACACTTGTCATTTCATGAAAGGTGAATAAAACAACAACTTAAAGAGAAAGGAAGTGTCCAAAGGTTGTTGGTATGACTTACACGCCTAGGAAGTCCGTGGCTAATGCCACTCTTAAGTTGGGTGCTTCTTTTGCGAGTAGGAGAAATACTAAAAGTTAAACTATTAGAAGTATAAAGGCAAAAGGAGTGAAAACTGGAATATCCAGCTCATATGTATGAATGTCATACGAGTTATTGATGTATAGAAGGCTGGTCAGAAGAAATAGTTCTTAGGAATTATGATTAAACTTGTTAATCACTAATTCTTGGGTATTGTGAGTTGATCACAAAGATACCCGCTCGATTGCATTCTGTTGCGAATCCATGCAAGAACTACTACCGCCTGAAAGACGAGCCAGGAATGAGGTTTTGATACGCTATGGGATCATAGTAAAAGTTACTATACTTTCCATCGCTGTATTCCCTATGTATCTATTTTCATAATTCATTATAGAGTTTTACACACTCTAGCCCTTTGTGTAAGGTATCTTGCAAGAAGGTTGTTCATAAGAGAACTTTTGATGTTCAGTATTATGAATAAACATAAGGGCCATACTTTCATTATGAATGAGATGTATATTATGAATAATGATATTAATATTGTTGGGGAACGTAGTAATTTCAAACAAATTCCTACGCACACGCAAGATCCATCTAGGTGATGCATAGCAACGAGGGGGAAAGAGTGTTGTCCACGTACCCTCGTAGACCGTAAGTGGAAGCGTTATGACAACGCGGTTGATGTAGTCGAACGTCTTCACGATCCGACTGATCCTAGCACCAAAGGTACGACACCTCCGCGATCTGCACACGTTCAGCTCGGTGACGTCCCGCGAACTCTAGATCCAGCCGAGTGTCGAGAGAGAGTTTCGTCAGCACGACGGCGTGATGACAGTGATGATGAAGCTACCGGAACAGGGCTTCGCCTAAGCACTGCAACAATATGACCGAGGTTGATTATGGTGGAGGGAGGCACCGCACACGGCTAAGACAGTTGTCAACTTGTGTGTTTATGGGCTGCCCCCTCCCCCGTATATAAAGGAGTGGAGGAGGGGGACGGTCCGGCCCTCTATGGAGCGCCCAAGGGAGTCCTACTCCCACCGGGAGTAGGATCCCCCCTTCCCTAGTTGGATTAGGAGAGGAAGGAAGGGGGAAAGAGGGGGAAGGAAAGGGGGGCCGGGCCCCCACCCAATCGGATTGGGCTTCGGGGGGGGGGGGGGGGCGCCCCCTCCTAGGCTCCCTTCTCCTCTCTCCCACTATAGCCCAATAAGGCCCATATACTTCCTGGGGGGTTCCGGTAACCTCCCGGTACTCCGGTATATGCCCGAATTCACCCGGAACCATTCCGATGTCCAAACATAGTCATCCAATATATCGATCTTTATTCCTCGACCATTTCAAGACTCCTCGTCATGTCCGTGATCATATCCGAGACTCCAAAAAACCTTCGGTACATCAAAACACATAAACTCATAATACCGATCGTCACCGAATGTTAAGCGTGCGGACCCTACGTGTTCGATAACTATGTAGACATGACCGAGACTCATCTCCAGTCAATAACCAATAGCGGAACCTGGATGCTCATATTGGTTCCTACATATTCTACGAATATCTTTATCGGTCAAACCGCATAACAACATACATTGTTCCCTTTGTCATCAGTATGTTACTTGCCCGAGATTCGATCGTCGGTATCATCATACCTAGTTCAATCTCGTTACCGGCAAGTCTCTTTACTCGTTACGTAATGCTACATCCTATACTAACTCATTAGTTACATTACTTGCAAGGCTTATAGTGATGTGCATCACCGAGAGGGCCCAGAGATACCTCTCCGATACACGGTGTGACAAATCCTAATCTTGATCTATGCCAACTCAACAAACACCATCGGAGACACCTGTAGAGCATATTTATAGTCACCCAGTTGCGTTGTGACGTTTGATAGCACACTAAGTGTTCCTCCGGTATTCGTGAGTTGCATAATCTCATAGTCACAGGAAGATGTATAAGTTATGGAGAAAGCAATAACAGTAAACTAAACGATCATCGTGCTAAGCTAACGGATGGGTCAAGTCAATCACATCATTCTCTAGTGATGTGATCCCATTTATCAAATGACAACACTTTGTCCATGGCTAGGAAACTTCAATCATCTTTGATCAACGAGCTAGTCAAGTAGAGGCATGCTAGTGACACTATATTTGTCTATGTATTCACACATGTACTAAGTTTCTACTTAATACAATTCTAGCATGAATAATAAACATTTATCACGATATAAGGAAATATAAATAACAACTTTATTATTGACTCTAGGGCATATTTCCTTCAGTCTCCCACTTGCACTAGAGTCAATAATCTAGATTACATTGTAATGATTCTAACACCCATGGGGTCTTGGTGCTGATCATGTTTTGCTCGTGAGAGAGGCTTAGTCAACGGGTCTGCAACATTCAGATCTGTATGTATCTTGCAAATCTCTATGCCTCCCTCCTTGACTTGATCGCGGATGGAATTGAAGCATCTCTTGATGTGGTTGGTTCTCTTGTGAAATCATGATTCCTTCGCCAAGGCAATTGCACTAGTATTGTCACAAAAGATTTTCGCTGGACCCGATGCACTAGGTATGACACCTAGATCGGATATGAACTCCTTCATCCAGACTCCTTCATTTGCTGCTTCTGAAGCAGCTATGTATTCCGCTTCGCATGTAGATCCCGCCATGACGCTCTGCTTGGAACTGCACCAACTGACAGCTCCACCATTTAATAAAAATACGTATCCGGTTTGTGACTTAGAGTCATCCGGATCGTGTCAAAGCTTGCATCAACGTAGCCGTTTACGACGAGCTCTTTGTCACCTCCATAAATGAGAAACATATCCTTAGTCCTTTTCAGGTATTTCAGGTTGTTCTTGACTGCTGTCCAGTGATCCACTCCTGGATTACTTTGGTACCTCCCTGCTAGACTAATAGCAAGGCATACATCAGGTCTGGTACATAGCATTGCATACATGATAGAACCTATGGCTGAAGCATAGGGAATGACTCTCATTTTCTCTCTATCTTCTGCAGTGGTCGGGCATTGAGTCTGACTCAACTTCACACCTTGTAACACAGGCAAGAACCCTTTCTTTGCTTGATCCATTTTGAACTTCTTCAAAACTTTATCAAGGTATGTGCTTTGTGAAAGTCCAATTAAGCGTCTTGATCTATCTCTATAGATCTTGATGCCCAATATATAAGCAGCTTCACTGAGGTCTTTCATTGAAAAATTCTTATTCAAGTATCCTTTTATGCTATTCAGAAATTCAGTATCATTTCCGATCAACAATATTTCATCCACATATAATATCAGAAATACTACAGAGCTCCCCCTCACTTTCTTGTAAATACAGGCTTCTCCAAAAGTCCGTATAAAACCATATGCTTTTATCACACTATCAAAGCGTATATTCCAACTCCGAGAGGCTTGCACCAGTCCATAAATGGATCGCTGGAGCTTGCACACTTTGTTAGCACCTTTTGGATCAACAAAACCTTCTGGTTGCATCATATACAACTCTTCTTTAAGATATCCATTAAGGAATGAAGTTTTGACATCCATTTGACAAATTTCATAATCGTAAAGTGCGGCAATTGCTAACATGATTCGGACGGACTTAAGCATCGCTATGGGTGAGAAGGTCTCATCGTAGTCAACTCCTTGAACTTCTCGAAAACCTTTCACAACAAGTCGTGCTTTGTAGACAGTAATATTACCGTCAACGTCAGTCTTCTTCTTGAAGATCCATTTATTCTCTATGGCCCGCCGATCATCGGGAAAGTCAACCAAAGTCCACACTTTGTTCTCATACATGGATTCCATCTCAGATTTCATGGCCTAAAGCCATTTTGCGGAATCTGGGCTCATCATCGCTTTCTCATAGTTCGTAGGTTCTGTTGGGAACGCAGTAATTTCAAAAATTTCCTACGCACACGCAAGATCTATCATGGTGATGCATAGCAACGAGAGGGGAAGAGTGCTTTCCACGTACCCTTGTAGACCATAAGCGGAAGCGTTATGACAACGCGGTTGATGTAGTCGAACGCCTTTACGATCCGACTGATCCTAGCACCGAAGGTACGACACCTCCGCGATCTGCACACGTTCAGCTTGGTGCGTCCCGCGAACTCTAGATCCAGTTTAGTGTCGAGGGAGAGTTTCGTCAGCACGATGGCGTGATGACGGTGATGATGAAGCTACTGGAACAGGGCTTCGCCTAAGCACTGCAACGATATGACCGAGGTGGATTATGGTGGAGGGGGGCACCGCACACGGCTAAACAATGTCAACTTGTGTGTTCTAGGGTGCCCCTACTCCCGTATATAAAGGAGCAAGGGGGGAGGCCGGCCAGCCCTAGGGCACGCTAAGGAGGGGAGGAATCCTCCTCCTAGTAGGAGTAGGATTCCTCCTTCCCTAGTCCTACTAGGAGGAGGAAGGAAGGAGTGGGAGAGAGGAAGGAAGGGGGGGGGGGGGCGCCACCCCCTCCTAGTCCAATTCGGACCCAAGGGGGAGGGGGCACGCGGCCTGCCCTGGCAGCCCCCCTCTCTCTCTCTCTCCAGTAAGGCCCATCTAGGCCCACTAGTTCCCGGGGGGGGGGGGGTTCCGGTAACCCTCCGGCACTCCGATTTTCTCCGAAATCACCTGGAACACTTCCGGTGTCCGAATATAGCCGTCCAATATATCAATCTTTATGTCTCGACCATTTCGAGACTCCTCGTCATGTCCGTGATCACATCCGGGACTTAGAACTACCTTCGATACATCAAAACACATAAACTCATAATACCGATCGTCACCGAATGTTAAGCGTGCGGACCCTACGGGTTCGAGAACTATGTATACATGACTGAGACTCATCTCCGGTCAATAACCAATAGCGGAACCTGGATGCTCATGTTGGTTCCTACATATTCTAAGAAGAACTTTTGTCGGTCAAACCGCATAACAACATACGTTGTTCCCTTTGTCATCGGTATGTTACTTGCCCGAGATTCGATTGTTGGTATCTCAATACCTAGTTCAATCTCGTTACTGGAAAGTCTATTTACTCATTCTGCAATGCAACATCTCGTAACTAACTCATTATTCACATTGCTTGCAAGGCTTATAGTGATGTGCAAACCAAGAGGGCCCAGAGATACCTCTCCGATACATGGAGTGACAAATCCTAATCTTCATCTATGCCAACTCAACAAACACCATCGGATACACCTCGTTGTCTCCCTCGCCATCGCTGTCGATGTCCTCCTCGTCACTCCCGCTTGAGGAGGAATCTTCATCGTCGGAGGAGCTCTCCACGCAGCACTTCAAGCGAGTTCCGAGATCTCCGAAGACCTTAACAGAGAGCAAGCTGCCCTCCGTTAACTTGAAGTAGAGGACAAGCCCTGCCGTTAGGCTGTGATTGCGTGTGAATGTCTTCCATCCACGGCGGAGGTACATGACGTGAGGGGCGGGGAAGTCGACGTCGACCCGCGTGCCACCGTTCCCACAACCCTTCATGTGCAACTAGAGGGTCTGGGGTGGATCGAGCTCCATCTCCCGAGCAAAGGCAGCAGGGAGACAGAGGCAGTGATGCGGTGGCCGGCGCAGCTTGATGAAGAACTTGCGGGGCTGGTCCCCGATGTGGTGCTCCGTCGGGGGAGGCATCGCTGGCGGAGGCGAGGCCGATGCGCCGCCCCGTCCTCCTCTCCACCGAGAGCCACAACGACCTCGCCCTCGCCCCCTCTCCCTTCCTCTTGTAGCCGGTTCCGCCGCCATGAGCTCTTGGGAAGGAGGAACGCGCCGGCAGGCAACGACCCTGCCGCCACCGTCGAAGGGTCAGCGCTTCCTCTCGCCATGGCGGATGGAAGGAAGAAGCAGAGGTGGAAGGAGATGGGTGATGGAAGAATGTGGAATGCCACCCCCTCCCCTCCTTATAAAGGGGCGGAGTCGGGGCTCGTCCGCCCCACTTGACCAATCCGGTCATCGGGGGCGCAGGGAATCAGGACCGGCCTGCTGCCCCAATCAGCGACGTCCCGGTTTCCCGCCTCCACCTCCCACCACCTGCATGAGGGACACATGGTGAGCGAGCAACATTGAAGGGACAGGCGAAGCGGCCGCTCCCCACCCATGATCATGGGGCGCGGGCGCCTTGAAGGCCACGGCCCGAGTCCACCCGAGTAAATGGGTTGTGCCTCTATGCCTCCCTCCTTTTATGGGGAAGGCGCGAGCCGCCTCTTTACCACGATGTGACACATGCATGTGGAACCACCCCACGAATGACCCCCACGTCACGCACGACCCTCCACGCTGTGCGTTCAGCGTGGGTCGTGGGGAAGTGCAGCAGACGAGAAATTACTACGATAAAATCCACCCCACCTGCCCGTGCACCGTTCTGGGCCTAGCCCAACAACGCGTCGCGCTCATGTATGGCCCAGGCCCGGGGGCTCCTGTCGGTGTACAAAAGTAGGGGCTCTCCTTTTGACCCCTTTACTTGTGCGCGGACAGTCAGAGCCACGCGCCGCGACCACACTTAGTAGGGCAGAGGAGGGAAGATGGAGAGAAGCCAAGGCACAAGACGACCAAGGCGACGCCAAGACCAGAGGCACGGGAAGGCAAGAGGGCAAGTTGTACTCCCTCGGCAAGATCCTTGCCGAGGCGGCCCCCCGCAGCCCCGGCAAGAGCCTTGCCGGGGCAACTTGCCCGATGCCAGTGGAGTAAACCATCCTTGAGCCCACCGGCTCCAACCTAACCAACTGCGTTGGAACCAAGGCTCGGGAGACACATCTACGGTGGCATGCAAATCTTCGTCAAGCTCATAAATATATAAGTTCAGATGAGGACTAGAAGACGGCGACCCTCGGCGGGATCCTAGCCGAGGAGATCCACAAGACCCTCGGCAAGACCCTTGCCAGGGATGACAACAATGCCATGGCAAGACCCTTGCCGAGCCCCCGGCGAGACCCTTGCCGATGGCGTCAACATGGCCACTGCCAGGCTCGCACCAGCCAAGACTCCGCCGCCGTTCGCATGCAGCTGCGAGCCCAACCAGCTGGGTAGGCACCTGCGTGGCAACATGCAGCTTCCAGGCCAAATCAGCAAGCACCTGCATGGCGGCATGCAGATCTTCCTAAAGGCCCTACCACCACGCCACCTCAGCTGCCTGCATGCCTACATGGCGCTGCATGTATCGCCAGCCTGGGCGCGTGTCGAAGCGAGGCGAAGCGGCGACGGACGAGACATGCCTCGTTCCCGTCCCCGATAAAGCTAATGGACACCTACGAAGTGCATTTAATGCACTTTATCCCGTAATGCCGTGCGATAAGCTCACGCACTGTAGGCCTTTCTACCTCCTGTGTGCCATTGTGGTAGCCCCTTTTTCCTATAAAAGAAGGCCCGAGGCGACCAGGAGAGGGATTCGGCTTTTTGGAATAGGACAACCACCGTAGCTAGTTCAGAAAGCTTAAGAACACTCAATACATCCACCAAAGCAGGACTAGGGTTTTACGCATCCTTGCGGCCCGAACCTGGGTAAACGATCCGTGTGCTTGCTCCTAAACCTGCTCTTCTCACGACCCCGTGCCCGCCGACTGTAGAAGGGATCCCAATGATCCCATAGGCGTTGTTCCCACCGACACTCATAGTTCGTAGGTTCGTCATGGTCAATTAACATGGCCTCCAGAAAGGATTACCGTACCACTCTGGTGCGGACCATACTCTGGTTGACCTACGAGGTTCGGTAGTAACTTGATCTAAAGTTTCATGATCATTATCATTAGCTTCCTCACTAATTGGCATAGGAATCACTAGAACTGGTTTCTATGATGAACTACTTTCCAATTCGGGAGAAGGTACAATTACCTCATCAAGTTCTACATTCCTCCCACTCACTTCTTTCGAGAGAAACTTCTTCTCTAGAAAGGATCCATTCTTAGCAACGAATATCTTGCCTTCGGATCTTGTGATAGAAGACGTACCCAACCGTTTCCTTTGGGTATCCTATGCAGACGCATTTCTCCAATTTGGGTTCGAGCTTATCAGGTCGAAAACTTTTTCACATAAGGATCATAGCCCCAAACTTTAAGAAACGACAGCTTAGGTTTCTAGCTAAACCACAGTTCATATGGTGTCATCTTAACGGATTTAGATGGTGCCCTATTTAACGTGAATGCAGTTGTCTCTAATGCATAACCCCAAAATGATAGTGATAAATCGGTAAGAGACATCATAGATCGCACCATATCTAATAAAGTACGGTTATGACGTTCGGACACACCATTACGCTGTGGTGTTCCAGGTGGCGTGAGTTGCGAAACTATTCCGCATTGTTTCAAATGAAGACCAAACTCATGACTCAAATATTCTCCTCCATGATCAGATTGCAGAAACTTTATTTTCTTGTTACGATGATTTTCCACTTCACTATGAAATTCTTTGAACTTTTCAAATGTTTCAGACTTATGTTTCATCAAGTAGATATACCCATATCTTCTCAAATCATTTGTGAAGGTCAGGAAATAACGATACCCACCGTGATCCTCAACACTCATAGGATTGCATACATCAGTATGTATTATTTCCAATAAGTTAGTTGCTTGCTCCATTGTTCCGAAGAATGGAGTTTAAGTCATCTTGCCCACTAGGCATGGTTCGCAAGCATCAAATGATTCATAATCAAGTGATTCCAAAAGCCCATCAGCATGGAGTTTCTTCATGCGCTTTACACCAATATGACCTAAACGGCAGTGCCACATATAAGTTGCACTATCATTATTAACTTTTCATCTTTTGGCTTCAATATTATGAATATGTGTCTCACTACGATGAAGATTCAATAAACCATTCACCTTGGGTGTATGACCTTAGAAGATTTTATTCATGTAAACAGCATAATAATTATTCTTAAATGAATAAAAGTATCGCAATAAACATGATCCAATCATAGTATGCTCAACGCAAACACCAAATAACATTTATTTTAGGTTCAACACTAATCCCGGAGTGTGCGATGGTGATCTTATCAACCTTGGAATCACTTCCAACTCACATCATCACCTCACCCTTAACTAGTCTCTATTTATTTTGCAACTCCCGTTTTAAGTTACTACTCTTAGCAACTGAACCAGTATCAAATACTGAGGGGTTGCTATAAACACTAGTAAAGGACACATCAATAACATGTATATCAAATATATACTTTTGTTCACTTCGCCATCCTTCTTATCCGCCAAGTACCTAGGGCAGTTCCACTTCCATTGACCATTTCCTTTGCAGTAGAAGCACTCAGTTCCAGGCTTGGGTCTAGATTTGGGTTTCTTCATGGGAGCAGCAACTTGCTTGCCATTCTTCTTTGAAGTTCCTCTTTCTTTCCCTTTTCCCTTTTTTGAAACTAGTGGTCTTGTTAACCATCAACACTTGATGCTATTTCTTGATTTCTACCTTCGCCGATTTTAGCATCGTGAAGAGCTTGGGAATTACTTTCGCCATCCCTTGCATATTATAGTTCATCACTAAGTTCTAGTAACTTGGTGATAGTGACTAGAGGACTTTGTCAATTACTATCTTATCTGGATGATTAACTCCCACTTGATTCAAGCAATTGTAGTACCCAGACAATCTGAGCACATGCTCACTCATTGAGCTATTCTCCTCCATCTTGTAGGCAAAGTACTGTTAGAGATCTCCTACCTCTCGACACGGGCATGAGTATGAAATACCAATTTCAACTCTTAGAACATCTTATATGCTCTGTGGCATTCAAAAACATTTTTGAAGTCCCGGTTCTAAGCCGTAAAGCATGGTGCACTAAACAATTAAGTAGTCATCATACCGAGCTTTGTCAAACGTTCATAACGTCTGCATTTGCTCCTGCAATAGTTATGTCACCCAGCGGTGCATCAAGGACATAATTCTTCTGTGCAGCAACGAGGATAATCCTTAGATCACGGATCCAATCCGCATCATTGCTAATATCATATTTCAACATAGTTTTCTCTAGGAACATATCATAAATAAAACGGGGAAGCTATACGCGAGCAATTGATCTACAACATAGATATGCAAATACTATCAGGACTAAGTTCATGATAAATTTAAGTTCAATTAATCATATTACTTAAGAACTCCCACTTAGATAGACATCCCTCTAATCATCTAAGTGATCATGTGATCCATATCAACTAAACCATGTCCGATCATCATGTGAGATGGAGTAGTTTTCAATGGTGAACATCACTATGTTTATCATATCTACTATATGATTCACGCTTGACCTTTCGGTCTCAGTGTTCCGAGGCCATATCTGCATATGCTAGGCTCGTCAAGTTTAACCCGAGTATTCTGCGTGTGCAAAATTGGCTTGCACCCGTTGTATGTGAACGCAGAGCTTATCACACCTAATCATCACGTGGTGTCTCGGCACAACAAACTGTCGCAACGGTGCATACTCAGGGAGAACACTTATACCTTGAAATTTAGTGAGAGATCATCTTATAATGCTACCGCTTCAACAAAACATGATCATCTCATACAACAATTTCTATCTCATCACGTCTTGACCATATCACATCACAACATGCCCTGCAAAAACAAGTTAGACGTCCTCTACTTTGTTGTTGCAAGTTTTATGTGGCTGCTACGGGCTAGGCAAGAACCGTTCTTACCTACGCATCAAAAACCACAACGCGGTATTGTGATTGCCTTTTGATATTCAGAAAGAACCATGTTCATTGAATCCGGTTCAACTAAAGTTGGAGAAACTGACACCCACCAGCACATGTGTGCGAAGCACGTTGGTAGAACTAGTCTCGTGCAAGCGTACGTGTAATGTCGGTGTGAGCCTCTTCATCCAACAATACTGATGAATCAAGAATCAACTAGTGATGGTAAGCAATATGTATATACCCACGCCCACAACTCCTTTGTGTTCTACTCGTGCATATAACATCTACGCATAAACCTAGCTCTGATGCCACTGTTAGGGAATGCAGTAATTTCAAAAATTTCCTACGCACACGCAAGATCTATCATGGTGATGCATAGCAATGAGAGGGGAAGAGTGTTGTCCACGTACACTACAAAAAAGACACTTTCGTGATGATACATGTTTGTCACAATAGGTCACGTTTTCTGTCATGCATGTACATCCATGAAAACTTTATGACAGAATCAAGATAGTCATACCTGTGCTGTCATAGAAGTGTTCCATGACATTACCAAAATTATCATCACGGAAGTGTCCACTTCCATGACGATAAATCGCGCGTCATGGAAGTGCTTTCTCCAAGGGTGACCGACACGTGGCATCCACTGTAACGGAACGCCGTTAAGCTATCGGGTCCGGTTTTGGATCCGATAACCCGCTAACAGCCCGGACCAATGAGGATTTTCCACATGTAAAATTCTCATTGGCCAGAGGAAACACGTGTTCGCTCACCGTTGGGACAGATGCCATCCATTCATTGGATAGGAGGTGCCTATGATACGTCGACACGTGGCACGGCCGAACAGAGGCCCATTTCAGTGAAAAGGCTGGCCTGTTTGACTTGGTCAAAAGGTAACGGGCCAGCCCGCGAAAAGCCTGTTAACGACCTATTCATATATAGCCCATTTACGGCCCGCTAACTCACGACCCATTACGACCTATCCGAATTAAGCCCAGTAGCTTCATCTGGGCCTTCCAATATGATTCCAGCCCATTGTAACTTCCAGCCTATGTATGGCCCATGATGTCTTTCGGCCCAAACGAGACCATTTATTACTCTTGGCCCATTAACGACCCATGGTGAATCTGGCCCGCAATGAACAATGTACCCCTTTATACCCATTAACAGCCCATTATTCCATCGGGCCGTTTCTAACCCGTGTTATCTTTTGGCCTTCTCAGGGCCCATTTATTCTTGGGCTCATTTCCAACATTCGGTTACTTATGACCCGTCATTGGCCTTTTCTGCCTGTGGGCCAAATTCAGCCCGCGGTTACAATCGGCTCGTTTGCGGCCCGTTACTCCATTGGGCCGTTTTCACAACGTCATCAAATACGACCGATTAACAACAGCCTGTTATTGTCGGCCCCTGAACGGCCGATTTCAAATCTAGCCCATTTACGGCCCATAATGCGGTCAGTTATTGGCCCATGTTTGGCCTACCGATCATACAACACGTAGAAGGCCCATTGATGCTACGGCCCGTAGAAGGCCCATTGATGCTATGGCCCGTAGAAGGCCCATTCTTTCTACGACCCTAAGAAGGCCCATTGTTTCTACGTCCCGTAGGAGGCCCATGGTAACTACAGTAAATATGTAGCCCATGGTTATTGTGGCCTAGTTTTAAAAAATAGGTTATTGCGGCCACTAGAAAACCGCGGGAAAAGAACTGCACTGACTACAAGCAAACAAATAAACAAGACACCAAGGAAAAAATAAATAAGAAAGCAACTTACGCTAGGCTATCACGGCCATTACACATATTACATCCACTGGGCATCAAAGTTCGCTACCAGTGCAAATATAGGGAACAAAGCAGCATATCATATACACTGGTTGTCAAAGTTGGCGATCAGTGCAAATAAACACCGCAGCAAAACAAGTCCAGAACTGAAACCACTTTAGAAGATCTCAAGAAACAATATCCTAGGTACCCATAGTGCTGGCAAGATGCTTAGCAAGCTGATTAACTTTCTCTTATTTGGCGCTTAAATCCTAAAGTGCTTGCTGTTGCACAAGAAAGTATGCATCTGAATTATGCAGGGACTTCCTTAGTCCTTCAGCTTCCTATCACATCACATTTTATTGATGTCTTTCAACTTGAAGTTGAGACTCAAGAAGATGAACTGATTCAGGCAGCGATTTCAAAGAGCTTGTGCCAGCAGTAGTGGCCAGTAACTCGAACACTACATCAAGACATGACTCCTGGGTTCTCTCACTATCGTCAAGGTAGTTTTTATCAGCTTTCTTGGAGACCAACAGGGATGTCTCACTATCTTGAACCTTATCTGCATTACTTCCTTTACCATTGCATAACGGGGTACTGTTCTCCAATATTTTGTCCGCATTCTAAAAGAGAAACAAGTAGACACATCACAGGTTTACCATGTTGTATATGAAACTCATTTTGGTAAATCAGTTCAGTAGTAAAGTACACAGTATAATGGCATGAAACAAACATATATCTATGTACCATGGTCACTTTATGGTCTATATCATTCTAGTTTTTGTTGTCAAATCAAGATAGAGACACAGTTCAAATAATATTTGTTCAAGACAAAGCAGAATAGACAGAATATAAGTGTGGGAAACTATAGAGCAATAACCACACTTGTAATGTGCATGACATGAGAACATAACTGTTTATTCAATTGAAACTGAAATCAACATAGAGCAAGTTACAACAGTAAACCAGTTAAAGAAACGGGTTTAAAACATACCTGTTGCACCATTGGAGTTTCAGTTCCATCCTTCAAATTTGAAAATAGTTGGTCTAAGTAAATACAGTGATGCAAGATCAAAGGAGTATGAACCATAGCTATAGAACCTGACCTGAGAACAATTATTTTTCTCCTTTAAGCGTTGAGTTGGGATTCGGAGTGGTGGTCCTCGTGCTTTGGGCACTATAGTTCCCTTACTAACTGCTCGTGTTTGGGTGCTTTGTGGTGGAGACGATGCTGTGTCAACTGGAACTGGGTTACTATCTGCTGGGGTTGGGGTTAGAAGGGGTGTAGCTGGTTCTCTGTCCAACTAGGTAGGGGTACAGTCTGCGAGAGCCTGGGTTATGTGTGGTGGGGCTGGTTCTTGGTCAAGTACAACCGTGGTTCTATATGCATCAACTGGTAGCACTATCTTTTCTGAAGACCGTGTTGTTACTCCCTTAGATACTGCCATCACCCTCTCCAATTCAAATGGCTGATAAACAAGAAAAATAATTGAATGTACATACATTGTATGATAGACAGGTGCAATGGATAGTGGGGAATAAAAGAGGGCAAGAAATAATTCACATTTATGTTGTCTAACCAAACAGGATAGTATGAAACAATTTCACATATATGATGGCTAACTAAACAGGATAGCATGACACAATTTCACATTATGATGGCTAATTAAAAAAGATGGAAAGACATAGTTCAAAATATGATGACTATGTAAACAGGATGACATGATATAACTATATAATGTCTTTATTAAATAGGTTGGCATGCCATAATTCACATACATGCCGCCTATGGAAACATGATAGCATGATATAATTCCCGGATAGAATGACATAATTCAAAATATGATGAGTGTAAACACTAAACAGGATGAGATGATATAACTATATGATGTCTTTATTAAATGGGTTGCCATGCCATAATTCAGATAGATGTTGTGTATGGAAACATGATGGCATGATATAATTCAAATATATGATTTATATAGTAAGCAATTAAGCAGATGGCAATCCATATATGATGTAAAAACTAAGCAATGCAAGACAACATGCATGACATGGGTAATATAACCCTGCCAAGTTTGAGCATAGACCTCAGGGGGAAATAGGACTGGTCATCAGTCTCTGAATACTTCTCCGAGGAGCTCTCTGTATCTAGCAAGATGTCTGCTTTAGCAGGTAGCATTGTCTGCTCTGAATACCCTATTTTCACTCCAGATACTTCCATCACCGCTTCAAATGGCTGATGCACAGGAAAAGTAGTTGAATATACAAACGTTGTCGACAAATGGAACACGTAATACAAAAAAATGATAGCATGATATAATTCACATACATGATGATTGGCTCAACAGCATGGCATTGCATAATTCACATATATAATGCCTTTGCAACAAGATAGCATTGCATAATTCACATATATAATGTCTTGCAACAAGATGGCAATGCATAATTCACATTATGGTAATTAGACACTAAACATGTGGCATTCACACAAAGCATGTCTAAACTAATCAAATGACATAGCAAAAGACACCATACACACGATATGAGCAACATAACCCTGCCAAGTTAGAGCATACACCTCGGGGGGGGGGGGGGATAGGACTGATCATCTGGCTCTGAGTCCTCCTCTGAGGAGCTATCCGTAACCAGCGAGATATGCGCTTCGTCAGATAGCATAGTCTGCTTTGAAGACCTTGTTTTCACTCTAGAATTTTCCATCACCGTGTAAAATGGCTGATCCACACGAAGAGTAGTTGAATGTACTAACATTGTTGACAAATGTAATACGTAACGAAAAAAAGGATGGCCTGATATAATTCACATATAAGATGACTGGCTAAGCAGGATGGCATTGCAAAATTCACATATATGATGCCTGGCTAAACAATATGGTGTTGCATAATTCACATAAACGATGAATAAATTAAATAGATGTCATTCACACAAAGCATGTCTAAACTAAGCAGTTGACATATTTGATGTATAAAGTAAGCAATGCAAGGCACCATATGCATGATATAACCAACATCAGCATGCCAAGTTAGAGCGAAGACCTCAGGGGGTAAATAGGAGTGGTCTTCTCCTTCTGAATCCCCCTTAGAACTGATATCTTCCTCTCGATTACAATCCGAAATGGGTGGAGGGGGGCTGCCTTTGCGCCTACCACGGAGCGACGTCTGCATAAAATTTTATTGCCATGCAAGGCTCGTCTCTTTTGCTCTACATGTTCAGTTCCATTGTGTACAATAACTGGCATGCATAGGAATAAAACATAGTGAGATTATGTAAGGAGTGCATGCAGAAATCCAGAGTGATGGTTAACTTGTGGATAGACCCAAAACCGATGATAGCAGGCAGATAATGGCTTTAGTTAAAAAATACAGATAATGGCTTCTTTACTGTTTGTTTCCCACCCAACATGAAACTCATAGTAGACACCAGAGATTAACCATATAGTAGATAGATACTATTGATTGCGGCCCCGATGTGTACCCCACAACCATTTAAAAACTCAAGTTTGACCATTAGTTTGGAGCTGAGTCTAATCGGTGAACAGGACGATAAAGTAGCATGTAATATTAAGCGATGCCTAACATAAGCAGACATGAAAGAGTGCGACCTCTCTTGCGGACCCGTGTAGTCCTCGAGGTCATCTGCTCTGTTGATGATGGTAATGCAATTTTCATGGCTGCCGGCGGCAGGGAAGAAGATCTGAGGCGGCGAAAGACAGTCTGGAGGCCGGATCCCTGTTGTGCTGGACCCTTCTGTTGTTGGAGCAGCTGAGCTTAGGTGGACGACGACGCAGCAGGAGCGGGACAAACCACACAAGGTTTTCTTTGACAACTATCTGTAAGAGAAGTAATTCTGTAAGGGCTCGTTTGAATTGGAGGATTCTAACAACCCAGGGATAGGAAATACACAGTAATAGGATAGGAATACACATGCAAAATAGAGAATTTAAAAACACATGATTTCTGCCAATCTGGGTGTTTGGTTCACAAGAATTTGAAGATCACAGGATGCAAAGAAGCTTGGTGAGATTAAGTCAAACCACAAGAAAATGTACGGTTATAATGCTATTTGCTACTATCTCTTAGTCTTGTCCTTCATGAATAGGAATTTGAAAAGGAGGATGCTACCTCTTGAGCACTGCGTTGGATTTCCCTGAAGAGGAGAGGATGATGCAGCAAAGTAGCGTAAGTATTTCCCTCAGTTTTTGAGAACCAAGGTATCAATCCAGTAGGAGGCTACACGCGAGTCCCTCGTACCTACACAAAAACAATAGCTCAACGCAACCAACACGCTTAGGGGTTGTCAATCCCTTCACGGTCACTTACGAAAGTGAGATCTGATAGAGATGATAAATAATATTTTTGGTATTTTTGGTATAGAGATGCAAAGTGAAAAGTAAAAGGCAAAGTAAAAAAGCAAAGCAATAATAAAGTGATGGAGATTGATATGATGAGAAAGAGACCCGGGGGCCATAGGTTTCACTAGTGGATTCTCTCAAGAGCATACGTATTCTACGGTGGGTGAACAAATTACGGTTGAGCAATTGATAGAATTGAGCATAGTTATGAGAATATCTAGGTATGATCATGTATATAGGCATCATGTCCGAGACAAGTAGACCGACTCCTGCCTGCATCTACTACTATTACTCCACTCATCGACCGCTATCCAGCATGCATCTAGAGTATTAAGTTAAAAATAGAGTAACACCTTAAGCAAGATGACATGTTGTAGAGGGATAGTTTCATGCAATATGATAAAAACCCCATCTTGTTATCCTCGATGGCAACAATACAATACGTGCCTTGCTGCCCCTTCTGTCACTTGGAAAGGACACCGCAAGATCAAACCCAAAGCTAAGAGGTATGGATAAAGCCCAATATAGTCCAACACAGTAGGTAATATAGCCCAATATAGCCCAATATAGTCCAACACAGTAGGTAATATAGCATGGAGCAATCAAAAATTATAGATACGTTGGAGACGTATCAAGCATCCCCAAGCTTAATTCCTACTCGTCCTCGAGTAGGTAAATGATAAAAACAGAATTTTTGATGCGAAGTGCTACTTGGCATAATTTCAATGTAAATCTTCTTAATTGTGGTATGAATATTCAGATTCAGAAGATTCAAGACAAAAGTTCATGTTGACATAAAAATAATGATACTTCAAGCATACTAACAAAGCAATTATGTCTTCTCAAAATAACATGGCCAAATAAAGTTATCCCTACAAAATCATATAGTCTGGCTATGCTCTATCTTCACCACACAAAGTATTTAAATCATGCACAACCCCGATGACAAGCCAAGCAATTGTTTCATACTTTTGACATTTTCAAAACTTTTTCGATCTTCACGCAATACATGATCGTGAGCCATGGATATAGCACTATATGTGAAATAGAATGGTGGTTGTGGAGAAGACAAAAAGAGGGGAAGATAGTCTCACATCAACTAGGCATATCAACGAGCTATGGAGATGTCCATCAATAGATATCAATGTGAGTGAGTAGGGATTGCCATGCAACGGATGCACTAGAGCTATAAGTATATGAAAGCTCAACAAAAGAAACTAAGTGGGTGTGCATCCAACTCGCTTGCTCACGAAGACCTAGGGCATTTTGAGGAAGCCCATCATTGGAATATACAAGCCAAGTTCTAAAATGAAAAATTCCCACTAGTATATGAAAGTGATAGAATGAGAGACTCTCTATCATGAAGATCATGGTGCTACTTTGAAGCACAAGTGTGGTAAAAGGATAGTAACATTGTCCCTTCTCTCTTTTTCTCTCATTTTTTTGTTTGGGCCTTCTCCTTTTTTTATGGCCTTTTTTTTTCGTTCGGAGTCTCATCCCGACTTGTGGTGGAATCATAGTCTCCATCATCCTTTCCTCACTTGGGACAATGCTCTAAAAATGATGATCATCACACTTTTTATTTTTCTTACATCTCAACAATTACAACTCAATACTTAGAACAAAATATGACTCTATATGAATGCCTCCGGCTGTGTACTGGGATATGCAATGAATTAAGAGTGACATGTATGAAAGAATTATGAACGGTGGCTTTGCCACAAATACGTTGTCAACTACATGATCATGCTAGAAATATGACAATGATGGAGCGTGTCATAATGAACGGAACGGTGGAAAGTTGCATGGAAATATATCTCGGAATGGCTATGGAAATGCCATGATAGGTAGGTATGGTGGATGTTTTGAGGAAGGTATTTGGTGGGTGTATGAAACCGGCGAAAAGTGCATGGTATTAGAGAGGCTAGCAATGGTGGAAGGAAGGAAAGTGCATATAATCCATGGACTCAACATTAGTCAAAAAGAACTCATATACTTATTGCAAAAATCTAGAAGTTATCAAAGCAAAGTATTACGCGCATGCTCCTAGGGGGATAGATTGGTAGGAAAAGATCATCCCTCGTCCCGACCGCCACTCATAAGGAAGACAATCAATAAATAAATCATGCTCTGACTTCTTCACATAACGGTTCACCATACGTGCATGCTACGGGAATCACAAACTTTAACACAAGCATTTCTCAAATTCACAACTACTCAACTAGCATGACTCTAATATCACCATCCTCTTATCTCAAAACAATTATCAAGCATCAATTTTTTTTCTTAGTATTCAAAGCACTCAAAAGAAAGTTTTACAAATCTTGAATACCAAGCATATTATTATTAAGCAAATTACCATGCTATTAAGACTCTCAAAATAATCTAAGTGAAGCATGAGAGATCAATAGTTTCTATAAAACAAATCCACCACCGTGCTCTAAAAGATATAAGTGAAGCACTAGAGCAAAACTATAAACTCAGAAGATATAAGTGAAGCACTAGAGTAAAACTATAGAGCTCAAAAGATATAAGTGAAGCACATAGATTATTCTATCAAATTCCAAATTATGTATGGCTCTCTCAAAAGGTTTGAGCAAGGATGATTGTGGTAGACTAACAAGTAAAGACTCAAATCATAAAAGACGCTCCAAGCAAAACACATATCATGTGGTGAATAAAAATATAGCTCCAAGTAAAGTTACCGATAGAAGTAGACGAAAGAGGGGATGCCTTCCGGGGTATCCCCAAGCTTTGGCTTTTAGGTGTCCTTAGATTATCTTGGGGGTGCCATGGGCATCCCCAAGCTTAGGCTCTTGCCACTCCTTGTTCCATAATCCATCAAATCTTTACCCAAAACTTGAAAACTTCACAACACAAAACTTGAAGTAGAAAATCTCGTGAGCTCCGTTAGCGAAAGAAAACAAAAGACCACTTCAAGGTACTGCAATGAACTCATTATTTATTTATATTGGTGTTAAACCTACTGTATTCCAACTTCTCTATGGTTTATAAACTATTTTACTAGCCATAGATTCATCAAAATAAGCAAACAACCCATGAAAAACAGAATCTGTCAAAAACAGAACAGTCTGTAGTAATCTGTAGCTAGCGCACGATCTGGAACCCCCAAAATTCTAAAATAAATTTCTGGACGTGAGTAATTTATCTATTAATCATCTGCAAAAATAATTAACTAAATAGCACTCTCCAAATAAAAATGACAGCAGTTCTCGTGAGCGCTAAAGTTTCTGTTTTTTACAGCAAGTTCAACAAGACTTTCCCCAAGTCTTCCCAATGGTTCTACTTGGCACAAACACTAATTAAACACAAAAAACACAACCAAAACAGAGGCTAAATAATTTATTTATTACTAAACAGGAGCAAAAATCAAGGAATGGAAATAAAATTGGGTTGCCTCCCAACAAGCGCTATCGTTTAACGCCCCTAGCTAGGCATAACAAGGAAGAATAGATCTAGGTATTGCCATCTTTGGTAGGCAATCCATAAGTGGCTCTGATGATAGATTCATATGGTAATTTTATTTTCTTTCTAGCGAAGTGTTCCATTCCCTTTTTTTAATGGAAATTGAAATCTAATATTCCCTTCCTTCATATTAATAATTGCACCAACCGTTCTAAGGAAAGGTCTACCGAGAATAATAGGGCAAGAAGGATTGCAATCTATATCAAGAACGATAAAATCTATGGGCACATAATTCCTATTTGCAACAATAAGAACATCATTAATTCTTCCCATAGGTTTATTAATAGTGGAATCCGCAAGATGCAAGTTTAGAGAGCAATCATCAAAATCACGGAAATCTAGTAAATCACACAAAGTTTCGGGAATAGTAGAGACACTAGCACCCAAATCACACAAAGCATAAAATTCATAATATTTAATTTTAATTTTAATAGTAGGTTCCTACTCATCATAAAGTTTTCTAGGGATAGAAACTTTCAACTCAAGTTTTTCTTCATAAGATTGCATCAAGGCATCAACGATATGTTCGGTAAAGGCTTTATTTTGACTATAAGCATGAGGAGAATTTAGCACGGATTGCAACAAGGAAATACAATCAATTAAAGAGCAATTTTCATAATTAAATTCCTTGAAATCCAATATAGTGGGTTTAGAATCATCTAGGGTTTTATTTATTTTAATCCCACTTTTATCAATTTCACCATCAAGATCTAAATACTCCAAATTTTTAGAACGCCTTCTAGGTAAAGGTGGATCATATTCAGTCCCATCATTATCAAGATTAATATTGCAAAACAAAGATTTAATAGGGGACGCATCAATAACTTTTAGATCTTCATCTTTATTTTCATAGGAATTGGAAGAACACGCTTTAATAAAGGCATCTTTCATAGCACGCGTCCTAGCGGTTCTTTCCTTGCACTCATCAATGGAAATTCTCATGGCTTTGAGAGACTCATTGATATCATGCTTAGGAGGAATAGATCTAATCTTTAAAGAATCAACATCAAGAGAAATTCTATCAACGTTCCTAGCCAAATCATCAATCTTAAGCTATTTTTCTTCAATCATAGCATTAAAATTCTTTTGCGAAGAAATAAATTCTTTAATATTAGATTCAAAATCAGAGGGCATCTTATTATAATTTCCATAAGAATTGTTGTAGGAATTACCATAATTATTAGAGGGATTACTAGGATAAGGCCTAGAGTTGAAATTTCCTCTATACGCGTTGTTACCAAAATTATTCCTACCAACAAAATTCACATCCATAGATTCATTATTATTCTCAATCAAAGTAGACAAAGGCATATCATTAGGATCAGATGAAACACTCTTAGTAGCAAATAATTTCATAGGTTCATCCATCTTTCCACTCAAGACATTAATTTCTTCTATCGCATGCACTTTTTTATTAGTGGATCTTTCAGTGTGCCATTGAGAATAATTAACCATAATATTATCTACGAGCTTAGTAACATCTCCTAAAGTGATTTCCATAAAAGTGCCTCCCGCGGCCGAATCTAAAAGATTTCTAGAAGCAAAATTCAATCCGGCATAAATTTGTTGTATAATCATCCACAAATTCAAACCATGAGTAGGGCAATTACGTATCATTAATTTCATTCTCTCCCAAGCTTGTGCAACATGTTCATGATCAAGTTGCTTTAAATTCATAATATCGTTTCTAAGAGAGATGATCTTAGCGGGAGGAAAATACTTAGAGATAAAAGCATCTTTGCACTTGTTCCATGAATCAATACTATTTTTAGGCAAAGATGAAAACCAAGCTTTAGCACGATCTCTAAGCAAAAAATGAAATAGCTTCAATTTAACAATATCATTATCGACATCTTTCTTCTTTTGCATGTCACACAAATCAACGAAGCTATTAAGATGGGTAGTGGCATCTTCACTAGGAAGGCCGAAGAACGAATCTTTCATGACAAGATTCAGCAAAGCAGCATTAATTTCACAAGATTCAGCATCGGTAAAAGGAGCAATCGGAGTGCTAAGGAAATCATTATTGTTGGTATTGGTGAAGTCACACAATTTGGTATTATCTTGAGCCATCGCGACAAACAGGCAATCCAACACACGAGCAAACAAAAAGCAAATGGGAAAAGGAGGCAAATAGAGAGGGATAGAGAGAGAGAGGGGGCGAATAAAATGGCAAGGGTGAAGTGGGGGAGAGGAAACGAGAGGCAAATGGCAAATAATGTAATGCGAGAGATAGGGATTGTGATGGGTACTTGGTATGTTGACTTTTGCGAAGACTCCCCGGCAACGGCGCCAGAAATTCTTCTTGCTACGTCTTGAGCACTGCGTTGGATTTCCCCGAAGAGGAGAGGATGATGCAGCAAAGTAGCGTAAGTATTTCCCTCAGTTTTTGAGAACCAAGGTATCAATCCAGTAGGAGGCTACGTGCGAGTCCTTCGTACCTACACAAAAACAATAGCTCAACGCAACCAATGCGCTTAGGGGTTGTCAATCCCTTCACGGTCACTTACGAAAGTGAGATCTGATAGAGATGATAAATAATATTTTTGGTATTTTTGGTATAGAGATGCAAAGTGAAAAGTAAAAGGCAAAGTAAAAAAGCAAAGCAATAATAAAGTGATGGAGATTGATATGATGAGAAAGAGACCCGGGGGCCATAGGTTTCACTAGTGGCTTCTCTCAAGAGCATAAGTATTCTACGGTGGGTGAACAAATTACTGTTGAGCAATTGACATAATTGAGCATATTTATGAGAATATCTAGGTATGATCATGTATATAGGCATCACGTTCGAGACAAGTAGACCGACTCCTGCCTGCATCTACTACTATTACTCCACTCATCGACCGCTATCCAGCATGCATCTAGAGTATTAAGTTAAAAATAGAGTAACGCCTTAAGCAAGATGACATGATGTAGAGGGATAGTTTCATGCAATATGATAAAAACCCCATCTTGGTATCCTCGATGGCAACAATACAATACGTGCCTTGCTGCCCCTTCTGTCACTGGGAAAGGACACCGCAAGATCGAACCCAAAGCTAAGCACTTCTCCCATGGCAAGAAAAACCAATCTAGTAGGCCAAACCAAACTGATAATTCGAAGAGACTTGCAAAGATAACCAATCATACATAAAAGAATTCAGAGAAGATTCAAATATTATTCATAGATAGACTGGATCATAAACCCACAATTCATCGATCTCAACAAACACACCGCAAAAAGAAGATTACATCGAATAGATCCCACGGGAGAGGGGGAGAACATTTTATTGAGATCCAAAAAGAGAGAAGAAGCCACCTAGCTACTAACTATGGACCCGTAGGTCTGAAGTAAACTACTCACACTTCATCGGAGGGGCTTGGATGATGATGTAGAAGCCCTCTGTGATCGATGCCCCGTCCGGCGGAGCTCCGGAACAGGCCCCAAGATGGGATCTCGTGGATACAGAAAGTTGCGGCGGTGGAATTAGGTTTTTGGCGCCGTATCTGATCGTTTGGGGGTACGTAGGTATATATAGGAGGAAGGAGTACGTCGGTGGAGCTTCGAGGGGCCCACGAGGCAGGGGCGCGCCCTCCACCCTCGTGACCGCCTCGTGGCTTTCTTGACGGAGGGTCCAAGTCTCCTGGGTCTTATCTGATGAGAAAATCACGTTCCCGAAGGTTTCATTCTGTTTGGACTCCGTTTGATATTCTGTTTCTTCGAAACACTGAAATAGGCAAAAAACAACAATTCTGGGCTGGGCCTCCGGTTAATAGGTTATTACCAAAAATAATATAAAATTGGAAAATAAAGCCCAATATAGTCCAAAACAGTAGGTAATATAGCATGGAGCAATCAAAAATGATAGATACGTTGGAGACGTATCAGAGGACAAGTGGAAATTAAAATCCGTACGGTTTTTCTTTCAAGGAGACACTAAAGGAACAAATCCTACAGTTTTCCTTTGCTCCATTCCTTTGAACCAAATGCATGAATAGTAGTACCATAGGAAACTTTACAATTTCTATGTTTTTCCTTCACTTTTCCTTTCAAGCACTGGCGATTCTAGTAGGCAGGCTTGAGCAAGGAAAAGCTACACTCAAATTTTTTTTGTGCTACTTGCCTACTTCTACTACTTTGGACCCACGCCACTGCCGTACTAGCTCAACTCCCAGGCCCATCAACAAATGCACAGCTCAAACACGCAAAGATAAATAATGATGGCATTCAAGAGAGTCCATCACGGATAGCTAAGTTGCCTGGTACCTCACTGCCTGTCATATAGTAGGAGAAACTAATCGTATTTCACGTTACTGCGTATGCTTAGTGGACAATATATATAACATGTAGAGTAAAAAATAGATGCAACAAGTGTACAACCTCTTTGGCGAAGCCATGTCGATCTCAGTGTGATTGGGTTGGTCGGTGAGGATGATCCAGCTGACTTGGCTGTCGGAGGAGGGGAAGAAGATCTTAGGCGCCTGGAGATGGAGCCCGGGGTACTGCTCCGCTGTGATGGAGGGTTTTGTTGTTGGAGCAGCTCCGGTGAGTTGTACGACGCCGAGGCAGAAGCAGGACAACAGAGACAACATTAACCTGATTGGAATTCTAATAGCATGTCCAATATATGATGTAAAATACATAACTGCAAAGTGCTAGATGTAAAATACATCAGCCGCTCATCTCTGAACTTAACTGTCGAAACTGAATTTAACTGTCGGAACTGAACTTAACTGTCGAAACTGAATTTTGCTGTCGAAACTGAATTTTACTGTCGAAACTGAACGCACTAGCTAGTAGCAGAAAAGCAATAGTAGCAGCAGCAACGCGTGTGAGAGCCGGGGCAGCTGGTCGTGTAGCAGCATCAGGTGAGGATACCCTGAGCCCGCGGCCGGTGGTGCGCCGCCCCGCCCGCCCTGAAACCACTCCCCACCGCTTGTCCGCCGCCTCCCCGGCCATCCCTCTAGCCCCCCCCGTGCCGAGCTTTTTCTCCGGTGATCCCCACGCCACCGCCCCACCACCGCCGGTGACCACTGCCCCCACCCTGAACCCTAAGATAGATAGTGGGGTACCTCTCTGGCTAGCCCCCTCCCTGCTGCGGCTGGTTCTTCCTTAACTCCGGCGAGCCCCCCCTGAAAATCGACTAACCCAAAAGTCGATTCAGTCGACTGAAGTGTAGCTAAATCGGAGCAGCATCGCAAGCAAGAGCAAGAGCGAGAGCAGCAGCGCAAGAAAGAGCAAGAGCAATAGTAAGAGCAGACCAAGCAAGGGACCGAGAGCAAGAGCAGAGCAGCAGCGCGAGCGAGAGCTAAAGCAGAGGCAGCTCCTACTAATGTGGACGTCGCCGCCGAGGGAGCGACGCCATGGAGCAAGTGGCCGGCGACGCCGCCGCAGATGGAGTTGCGCCGTGTCGGCTCGGGACCGAGCGTCGGCAGCACCGTGAGATCGAATCAAGAAGAAAATGCGGCAATTAGTGTACAACCTCTTTGGTGGCGCCGATTAGGCCTTAGCTTCACCGAGGAAATGGTGATGATTATGCTCTTCCGGTGGTGCAGTTGAAGACAGCGGTGTGGTAATGGAGGTGGCACGAAAGACGAGGGGAACATCGGGGAAGCTCCTTAGAGGTGGAGGACGGGGTGGCTGAACCGGCAGGATGACGATATCAACGACGGATCCTCATCCGGTATGGTGGATGAGGGACGTCGAGGTGTTGCTGTGGACGACATCATCGGGGAAGAGGCTCCGGCTGGGTGGCGGATGGAGGAGGGTGTGGGGCTTCGCGGGTTTTCGCGGCCTCTGTGTACGAATGGGTGGGCGAATGGGATGGGAGTGGGGAACCATGGCTTAGGGATGCGCTTGTTCGAAATGTGGGGTAAGTTACGGAACTATCCCCACTGATTTGAGCTAGGTGGTTCTTCCGGTTCAGGGGTATCACGGGCATTTCACATCTTGGGATTTCACAGGAGGTGGGAGTTTTCGCGCGCGTTGTAATTTTGGAATAGCAAGGCGCGGGTTGAGATGGAGGGAGTTGTTGGAGCACAACGAGACAAATATATATCTTATATATTTCGGGGCAACAAGGTGTGGGTTGAAATTTCCGGACAAGCCCAACGTGTACTGTACCAAATCAATTCGCACTTCCGTTGACGAAAAAACAAAAAGAAATCAATTCGCAGCACACAAGAGGGTCTAGTCCCGTGTACTGTACCAAATCAATTCGCACTACAAATGTCATTCAGAACTATGAATTCATGTTATGTTCAATTAAAATATTTCCTTACGTGTATAATACATGCAACGTGCTACTCAAATGAACGTTTTTGTGCATTCCAAACGTATATACTATCGCTTCAATATGAACTAAATTTGAATTCGTTTCTCTATTTGAATAAGATCTACAATGATGATTGTTGTGAAGTCAAACCATTTGAATTTGTTTCTCTATTTTAATAAGATCTACAATCATCATTATTGTCAAGTTAAACCATCGTTTGTGTATTATCTTCACAGAACACCATATGATTACTCTCGAGTTAGATATGAACTATGTGTACTATATGAACTCGAACTCGATGTTTTGAATCCACTTTATGTTGATTTCAAATCATAGTACATTTCAAGCTCTAGCTAGATCTTCATAATCTAAACCATGTCTCATATATATAATGTGTTTATCACATAATGTATGGTGCCCCGCCCCCCTATGCCTACGAGTATTTAGATGTGAGTTGCAAACACCACACATTGCCACAAATTCAAATAAAATGTGAGATTTTTCGATATATAGTATTGTTTAGATTGTTCGATATTTAGTTGTAAGCTGCAAACACCACACGTTATCACAAATTCAAATAAAATGTGAGATTGTTTGATATATAATATGGTTTAGATTGTTCGACATTTAGCTGTGAGTTGCAAACGCCATGCATTATCACATTATGGTATAACATGTGCAAAACCACAGCATGCGTATCACCGCTATATTCATGCATGCATATGTTTATAACACTATGATCTCCTATTCAAATATATGAATCCACTTTCATATCAAATTATGATCTTTGTTAGTCTCTTACACCCACACAATCCTCTAACCTTTGTAGCTAGCACTAACTTTCTCTCGTACATGCACACACCCTCCTCGCCCTCCCCCTCCCTCAGCATTCTATCCATCGCGCACATTCATTTTTTTATTTAGGTCGTTCTCCCACAGTCTCCACAACTCCTTTCCGACACACACTGATCGATAAACCTCTCCAGCGTTTGCCTACAACATACGTACACACGCACCTTCCATCTCCTCCTTTCCGTGTCCATGCCTCATGTCTCTCATACAGTCCCACACACGTGTAAACTCTCGCCCTCTTTTCATCGATCTCACAACCACACACTCCTCCCCCTATCTAGCTAGTAGCTCGGCCTCTCACACCACCTCCTAGCTCCATTCTCTCTGTCTATCCATCTTGCTGGGCCTTATTTGCCTCTAACAAATGGATGTACACCGACCAATCTCCCGCTATGCATATAGCTAGCTAGGTCCTTAATTATAACTCGTTTTTTCCCACGTGTCGATCGTTCTACCTCATTAGTTATGTCTCTCCCTTCCTCCGACAAACAGCAATTGATCTACCGATCTAGTTAGGTTTGCTTAGCAAACACATGGTTCCCCTTCATCATCCATGCATGCGTCTCGACAGATCTATCACGAACAGGCACACAAAGAAACACATCCCCACTCTTATTGATAATATTGTAGTTCTACCCTCAGTTTGTCTAGTAGTCCTCTCCCACCATCTTTGAGAAGCAACTCCATCACGCATCCAACACTCTACCCCTCTCCCTCCCTCTCTCCTCTCTCTCTGTGTGTGTGTGTGTGTACCAACCTATTTCCCGTCCTTCAGTTATGTATGGATGTCGACCCATCTCCCTCAAGACATAGCTGGGTCTTTCCTTCTCAACACATATAAGAGTCGTTCTACCTCTTTAGTTAGGCCTCTGCCTCCCCCTCCCCCACCCCCCCCACACACACCGATACATCGAGCGCTCTAGTCATGTCTCCCTACCACACACAAACTTGCCCTGTGCCCTCAGACGTTCTGGTAGGTCAGTCGCCCTATATCTTTGACTTGCACACACACAATTTTGATGACTCTCTTCATCCAACTCGCACCCACCACTTGATCCTCTCTTCGACTCTATCGATATCTATGACCCATCCCTCTCTTCGCGTGGATCGCCCCCTATGGCCCTCTCTATATGATATGGATATGCCTCTATTTCACACACATTTCATGCAAAATTTTGTTTGAGATGTCATCAATACATATTCCCACAAATGCATTAACGAAATCACCACCCCCCCAAAAAAACAAAAAAACACTCACGAACGCACACGCCATCTGTCTAGGTTTGTATCTCTCTTACACACACCCACGTAAGTGGGGGACGTGCACGAAGAGAATAGGTGCACGCACGACGCACGTACTCCTGTCTCTTTCCCAACCACACCCGCGCGGGTACACGATGGAGCTCATTTCTATACGAAAAGGCAGCCCATGTGGTAATTTTACATGTGTACTGGTTGTCCACTTGATGGAGGATCGTCTACCACGGGTGAACAAACAAATTGCGACTTGACGCGTTATGTTAAAAAAGAGGCAAACCATGTAGGGCCTACCTTACAGGTAAGGCTCTATACACTGGAGTAATTTTGATGTGTCCCGTCAACTCGTAGAACGAGGAGAAGCTTGCTTAGTACGCCGTCTCCCCCGCCCACGGGCGCGATGGCTCGCAGGATGAGGTGAATCTTGCTTACTAGTACGTCTTACGCCTGCTCCCTCGCCACGCGCGCGGTGGCTCGCAGGACGAGGAGAAAATTTTACTACTCCCTCCGTTTACTCCTCGTCCCTACCTTGGTTAGAGAGATTATCATATTGTTTGGAATATATGTCCTTTAGTAGATTTAGATTTCAATATGAACTACTAGTACATACCCAAAACACTGATGTATATAGACGTATTTTAGAGTGTAGATTCACTGATTTTGCTCCATATGTAGTCCATATTGAAACGGACGTAATAGTATGCACTCTCCCTCGCCCCTCGACCCTCGCCCACGTGGTGGGCGTGTAGCAATTCATTCGGTCTCATATAGCCAAAACGATATATACTGCAGTACCATTATTGCTCGACTTCCCGAAGAGGCCAAGAGCCAATCGCAAGGTTAATATTTTGGAGATGCCTCCTCTCACTGCCGTCCTCTAGGTTGAGCTACGTCCCGACATCCCTCAGGTACAACTCCCTTTACAGCCGGCTGGCACCACCGCTCCAGCTTCCCACATCATTCCATGTGGATATTTCTCTAATTCTTTGCCCCGCACATACCTCTACTGGCTTCTACGTACTGTATTTGTGATGAGTTTATGTCTCATCAACTAGTCCCAGTAATCTTATTCTAATCACACTTCTTCAATTTCTTTGCCACGGGGATGCTCATCTCGATTTTGGTGAAACTGCACAAAATGATCTGATGGTCAAAGGGTTGCAAACTTATTCATTTCTTCAGAAGCTCCAACGTTGCCAGCAAATTAAAGCCTAGTTCGGGTTTACGGTTCAAGGGCTAGGGACTGCATGGATTGCTTTTTTCTTTAGCTGTCTTTGTTCCAAAATAAGTGTTGAGACACTTATTTTGGAACAGAGGGAGTACATATTGTCTATGATCTGTCAATCATTGAGATGCAATAGCATGCATGTTAGTCTCCTTTGTATTTGATGAAATGTTGCAACGGGCAACCTTGGACGCAAGTGTAACGCCCACGATGCGGCTATATCTCCCACGTGTCGAAGCACGACTTAGAGGCATAACCGCATTTTAAGCAATGTCGCAAGTGAGGTAATCTTCACAACAACCCATGTAATAAATAAGGAAAAAGATACATAGTTGGCTTACAGTCGCCACGTCACACAATAGCATAAATATCATTACATTCATCCAGTTACACTCCAGGTCCGACTACGGAACCAAAATAAAGAACAACCCCAAAAGCGACAAAGCCCCCAATCGCCCCAACTGTGCACCACTACTGATCGTCTGGAAAGGAAATGTAGTATCGTCCTAAGTCCTCATCGAACTCCCACTTGAGCTCAGTCGAATCACTTGGAGCGGTATCATCGGTCCCTGCATCTGGTTTTGGAAGTAACCTGCGAGTCACGGGGACTCAGCAATCTCACACCCTCACGATCAAGACTATTTAAGCTTATAGGTAGGTAAAAAGGTATGATGTGGAGCTGCAGCAAGCGACTAGCATATATGGTGGCTAACATACGCAAAAGAGAGCGAGAAGAGAAGGCAAATGCACGGTCGAGAAACTATGATCAAGAAGTGATCCTAGAACAACCTACATTCAAGCATAACTCGAGATCGAGTTCTCTTCCCGGACTCCGCCGAAAAGAGACCATCACGGCCACACACCCTAATGATTCATTTTAATTAAGTTAAGTTTAAGGTTATGTACAACCGGACATTAACAAATTCCCATCTGCCCATAACCGCGGGCACGACTTTCGAAAGATCAAATCCCTGCAGGGGTGTCCCAACTTAGCCCATCACAAACTCTCACGGTCAACGAAGGATATTCCTTCTCCCAAGACAATCCGATCAGACTCAGAATCCCGGTTACAAGACATCTCGACAATGGTAAAACTAAACCAGCAAAGCCACCAGAATGTGCCGACAAATCCCGATAGGAGCTGCACATATCTCGTTCTCAGGGCACATCGGATTGTCCAAACTTCCGGTAGGCCAGCCCAGAGTTGCCCCTGGTGGCCACCGGCGGCTGACGGGTTGGACCAACACTGAGAGGAGCACAGGCCCGGGGGGGGGGGGGGTTTAAATAAAGATGACCCTTGAGTCCATGGAACCCAAGGGAAAAAGAAGCTAGGTGGCGAATCGTAAAACCAAGGTTGGGCAATGCTAGAGGAGTTTTATTCAAGGCGAGCTGTCAAGGGGTTCCCATTATAACCCAACCATGTAAGGAACACAAAATCAAGGAACATAACACCGGTATGATGGAAACTAGGGCGGCAAGAGTGGAACAAAACACCAGGCATAAGGGCGAGCCTTCCACCCTTTACCAATTATATAGGTGCATTAAGATAGACAAGATATAATAATGATATCCCAACAAATAAACATGTTCAAACAAGGAACAACTCCAATCTTCACCTGCAACTAGCAACACTATAAGAGGGGCCGAGCAAAGCGGTAACATAGTCAAACAACGGTTTGCTAGGACAAGGTGGGTTAGAGGTTTGACATGGCAATATGGGAGGCATGATAAGAAAGTGGTAGGTATCATAGCATATGCATAGCAAAAGAGCGAGCATCTAGCAAGCAAACATAGAAATGATTTCAAGGGTATGGTCATCTTGCCTGCAAAGTTCTCCGAGTTGACGTTAGCTTGATCCTTGTAAACGTACTCAACAGGCTCCTCGATCACGTACTCGTCTCCCGGCTCTACCCAAGCAAGAACAACAAGCAAAGGGAGACACAATCAACCACGTGCAATGCACAAGCAACAATGATGCAAACCATGGTATGACATGCAGGATGCGGTATGCGATGCATATGCACGTTTCGGAAAGGAAAGATTGAACCTGGCCTCAACTTGGAAAACCAAGAGTGCCACTCGAAAGAGGAGTTGATTTCGGTCGAAATCGATATAAAGATCGCCGGAATCGGATGCACGGTTTGAAAATGACAAGCAAAACAAAAATGGCACCGGTCTGCGATTAACAGCACGAGGCCCTCTGAATGCATCAGGAGCAACATGCTACAACACTCTAACATGACAACGAAATACATGACAGGGATCTACTCAAGATGCTTGACAAAAGATGAACACTGAGCTACGACTAATTCACTCAATAGCAGGTTCAAACAAGCATGGTAAGAGAGCAAAAGATATCAGGTTACAGACTTAGTGAAAATAACATGTGAGGAATTTAACATCAGGAAGCAATGTTTAGAGCAAGATTACTGCATGCTACATGAACATATCATGGCAAAGCAAGGCATGGCATGAAGCTACTCAAAGCATACAACAAAAGTCCCTTACTTACCATAAGCCAAAAGGGATCAGAAAATACAATGGCAACCATGTGAACATAGCAATTATCGTTAACAGATTCAGACTTGGCAGAAAACTGGACCATGGCAAAACAGATATCAAGTAGGCATCTTTACGAGCTCAATGCACTCACCACAAAGCATTCCATGACAAACTAAGCATACACCCAGCAAGTAGACATGGAAAGAACAACAACATAGCATGCATGGATCAACTAAAACAACCTCGGCAAAAATGCTTAACATGTAAACATTCTGCCAGGAACATTTTATAGCAAAAGTAGAGCTCGATTGATTCAAGCTAGGGTGCTCCATAATTGCAAACAAAGGCATGGATGGATAGAGCACCACAATATCTACAAAACATCCTTACTGATCATGCTCAAAAGATGCACGGATCACTCGGTAGCAACATGAACACATGACATAAAAATATAGACAGGACAAAGACTTAGAATATTTCTATGTTCCTGAAATCAGGAACATTGAGAGGGCTACTTTGCATGCTTGTGCTAGTCACCACAGAGATCACAAAAATACATGGCATACACCCCTGTAAAGATGGCATGACATACTTCAAAACTCCTGTAGAGCACAAGATCATAGGAGGCACACATTAATCATGGCAAAAAAGACAAATGTCCAATTGATGATAATAACCTGAAACTAACATCAACTAGCACTCTTCCAACAGCATTTAGGGCACCAAGATGAGCTCAAATGAACATGATGCAATGAGATGAAATGAAGTACTCGTCGAGACGAACATTTCGATATGCTACACGCCCAAAATGGAGCCACGGTTGCAGTATTATGACATGATGAAGTAGGCATAAAATATCTGGAGGAGAGGGAAAAGGTCAACCGGATCTAGGGTTGCACGCGTCCCGAGGTCAGATCCGAGCTCGCCAGATCTCCTGTTTGCCGGAGAAGAGCAGGACGTCACCGGAGTTGTCGGGGATCGCCAGATCCGGTCCTCTCCTAGCCGGATCCGGTCGGGGCAGCAAGGGGTGGCGTGGAGGCGGCGCACGACGGTGGAGGTCGACGGCAGCGGGGTCGGCGGTCGCCGGAGTGGGGCGGTGCCGGCGATTGCACGCGGCGGCGCCGGGCGGCTCTGACCGGAGTGGAGGAGGGAGTGGGCGGCGGGGCGCGGCGTCCTGGCGCGGGGAGGCGCGGCCCAGGAGGCGGCGCGGGAGGGCCGGCGCTGGGCCTGTGGGCTTCAGCGGCGGCGGGGACAGGTGTCGATGTCCGGTTGGCTAAGGCGGCGGGCGGACGCGTCCGGTCCGCTCCGGACGTGTCCGGCAGCGCGGGGAGCGGATTTTTAGGGTTTTGGACCCGGATTTGGACGGGGAGGCACATATATATAGGCATAGGGAGCTAGGAGACTCCAAATGAGGTGCGGTTTGCGGCCACACGATCGTGATCGAACGGCCTAGATGATGGAGAGGGCTTAGGTGGGTTTTGGGCCACTTTGGAGGGGTGTTGGGCTGCAACACACACGAGGTCTTTTCGGTCCCTCGGTTAACCGTTGGAGTATCAAACGAAGTCCAAATGGTACGAAACTTGACAGGCGGTTTACCGGTAGTAAACCAAGGCCGCATGGCAAGTCTCAGTCCCATCCGAAAACGTTTAACACCCGCACATGAAAAGAGGTAGAAAGGGACGCCGGAGGACATAAGAGCGCCGGAATGCAAAACGGACAACGGGGAAAATGCTCGGATGCATGAGATGAACACGTATGCAAATGCAATGCACATGATGACATGATATGAGATGCATGACAACGACAAAACAACACGAAGACAAAAACCCGACAATGAGGAAATAACATAACTTAGTGCCGGAAATGGCAAGAGTTGGAATACAAATATGGTAAATTACATACGGGGTGTTACAACACTCCACCACTACGAAAGGATCTTGTCTCGAGATCTAGGACTGGGAAAACTCCGGGTACTTAGAACGGAGGTGTTCCTCGTGTTCCCAGGTGGCTTCACGGTCGGAATGATGTGACCACTTGACTTTCAGGAATTTGATAGACTTGTTGCGAGTCTTGCACTCAGTTTCTTCAAGAATAGCAATGGCGTGCTCACGATAAGACAAGTCTTCTTGGAGATCAATCTCTTCGAAGTTGATGGTGCGGTCAGGAGTCTTGAAACACTTGCGGAGTTGAGACACGTGAAACACGTCGTGCACGTTTGCAAAGTTGGATGGAAGCTCAAGTTGATAGGTGAGATTGCCTCTTTTGCAAATGATCTTGAAAGGACCCATGTATCTAGGGGCAAGCTTCCCTTTGATACCGAATCGACGAGTACCTTTCAGTGGAGAGACGCGGAGGTAGACATGGTCTCCGATCTCGAAAGCCAAGTCACGATGCTTGCTATCATAGTAACTCTTCTGGCGCAATTGCACAGCTTTGAGATTTTCACGAATGACTTTGCACATTTCTTCTGCCTCTATGATTAAGTCATTGCCAAGAAGTTGACGTTCACTAGTCTCTGGCCAGTTAAGAGGAGTACGACACTTCCTGCCATAGAGAATCTCGAATGGGGCCTTGCCCGAACTCGCTTGGAAGCTGTTGTTGTAGGAGAACTCGGCATATGGAAGACAATCTTCCCACTTCATACCGAAAGAAATGACGCAAGCCCTGAGCATATCTTCAAGAATTTGATTTACTCGCTCGACTTGGCCACTAGTTTGAGGATGAAAGGCTGTGCTGAAACGAATGTTGGTGCCCATGGCCTTCTGAAAAGAATCCTAGAACTTAGAGGTAAAGATGCTGCCATGATCTGAAGATATCAACTGCGGAATGCTGTGAAGAGAGACAATCCTGGAGGTATATAGCTCTGCCAACTGAGCTGCTGTGATAGATTCTTTGATAGGAAGAAAATGAGCCACTTTAGTGAGCTTGTCGATGACAACAAAGATAGCATCATTGCCACGCTTGGACTTTGGAAATCCAGTCACGAAGTCCATCTCAATATGGTCAAACTTCCATTCTGGAATGGCAAGAGGTTGGAGGAGACCATCTGGTCGTTGGTGTTCTGCTTTCACTCTTCTGCAGACATCACATTCATTCACGAACTGAGCAATCTCGCGCTTCATTCGAGTCCACCAATACGACTGCTTGAGGTCCTGGTACATCTTTGTACTTCCAGGGTGAATAGAGAGGAGTGAATTGTGAGCCTCGTTCATAATGACTTTACGAAGGTCACCTTTAGGAACAACAATGCGATCCTCGAAGAATAGAGTATCCTTGTCATCAAGACGATAGCACTTGTACTTGGGTTGACTCTTGGCAATCCCAATCTTCACCTTCTTCACCATAGCATCAAGAAGTTGAGCCTCGCGAATCTGATCTTCCAAAGTAGGAGAGACTTGGAGGTTGGCAAGGAATCCTTGAGGAACAACTTGGAGATTGAGTTTGCGGAAAGCTTCACAAAGCTCTGGTTGGTAAGGCTTGATAATCAAACTGTTGCAGTAAGCCTTCCTGCTCAATGCATCAACAATTACATTGGCCTTGCCTGGAGTATATTCGATACTCGGATATTACTCTTGAATCATTTTGACCCAACGAGTCTGTCTGAGGTTGAGGTTTGCCTGAGTGAAGATGTACTTGAGACTCTTGTGATGAGTGAAGATGTCCACTTTTCTTCCCAACAAGAGATGTCTCCAAGTTAAAAGAGCATGGACAACTACCGCCAACTCGAGGTCATGAGTGGGGTAGTTCTTTTCGTTGGGCTTCAACTGGCGAGAGGTATAGGCCACAACTTTCTTCTCTTGCATCAACACTGCACCAAGACCTTGAAGGGAAGCATCACAGAAGACCTCGAATGGTTTGGATTCACTAGGAGGAGTCTGAACTGGAGCAGTGACTAACTTCTCTTTCAGGGTGTTGAAAGCGATGTCACATTCAGGCGACCAGACATACACATGCTTCTGGAGAAGGTTGGAAAGAGCCTTCGGGATCTTAGAGAAGTTCTCAATGAACCTTCGACAATAGCTTGCGAGCCCAAGGAAGCTACGGAGTTGCTTCACATTCTGAGGTGGTTCCCAATTCAAAATTGCAGACACCTTCTCAGGATTAATAGCTATGCCCTTGGCAGAGATGATATGCCCAAGGTAGAGAACCTCATCGAGCCAAAACTCGCACTTTGAAAACTTCGCATAGAACTGATGTTCTCTGAGTTTATCCAGCACCAATCTCAAATGCTTGGCATGATCCTCCTTGTTCTTGGAAAAGACCAAAATGTCATCGAGGTAGACCAAGACGAAGTTGTTTGTGTAGGCGTTGAAGATGAAGTTCATCATGCGAGAGAATGTTGGAGGAGCATTGACGAGGCCGAAAGACATGACAGTGTATTCGTATGAACCATAGCTTGTTCTGAATGCTGTCTTGGGGATATCTTCTTCACGAATGCGAATCTAATGATAGCCCATACGGAGATCAAGCTTGGAGAATACTTGAGCACCTTTGAGTTGTTCGAAAAGCTCATTGATGCTGGGAAGTGGGTACTTGTTCTTTATGGTCTTCTTGTTCAATGGACGGTAGTCGACACAAAGTCGGTCCGTTCCATCCTTCTTCTTGACGAAAAGAACACCACAACCCCATGGAGAAGAACTTGGTCGAATGAGACCCATACGCTCTTGAATATCGAGTTGTTTCTTCAGCTCCTTCAACTCTTCAGGTCCAAGCTTGTAAGGACGTTTGCAAACAGGTTCCGTGCTAGGCTCAAGATCGATGACGAATTCAACTGGCCGGTGCGGAAGCATTCCTGAAAGCTCTTCTGGAAAGACGTCTTGATATTCGCAAATGACTGGAATCTGAGAGATGGCATCCAACTCGCCCTTCTCATTGAGAGAAAACAGTCGAATGGTATCATCCCGAGCGGCAAAGACGATTACATCCTCAGATGAATGTGTCAATTGAATCTGCCCAGCAGCACAATCCAGCTGAGCCTTGTGCTTAGAAAGCCAGTCCATTATGAGAATAAGATCAATATCCAAGTTACCAAGGACCATTGGAGAAGACAGAAACTTATAGTTGCCCAACGTGATAGAAACATCCGGTACCACGTAGCTTGCATGCAAGCATTTACCCGGTGAGACAACTGCTAACGGTCTATGCATATCTTGGAAAGCCAACTCATGCTTAGATGCAAATGGTCTCGAGATGAAAAAATGCGATGCACCAGTGTCAAAAAGAACTTTTGCAGGAACATCATTAACAGGAAGGTTACCCATAATCACATCTGACGAGTCCTCTGCCTGAGCTGCATTCATCATGTTGACCTTTGCGAACTTGGGATTATGCTTGACCACTGCAGTGCTGGTAGATCTCATAGGAGGAGGAGGAGGAAGACACCTCTGATTGAAGCATTTGTTGGCATAGTGACCCTTCTGCTGACACTTGTTGCACGTGACCTCTGAAAGCGGAAGGTGATACGGAGCACTTGATCTTGGAGCATGAGACGAAGTCTTGTTCTGAAAGCCTGGGTTGGGTGGGTGGGAAGATCCATTGCGACCTTTGCTCTTCTTCTGATAAGGCTGACGGAACGGAGGAGGAGGAGGCAACCAATACTTTTGCTGCTTAGTTACCACCTGAGTTGAGGAAGAAGGAGTTGCATCTCTGACTCACTTCTTGGAAGCATCGCACTTGAGTTGAGCAGCCTCTTGTTTCAGTGCCATGTTGTAAAACTCATCGTAATTCTGAGGCTCAAAAAGCACGAGAGCTAGTTGGAGATCTTCTCTGAGGCCACCTCTGAATTGATAAATCATGCTCTTCTCGTTGGGGACGTCCTGCTTGGTGAAACGAGCGAGCTTCTGGAACATGATGTTATACTGGTAAACAGACAAGCTGCCTTGCTTCAGGTTGCGGAATTCCTCACACTTGCTCTCAACAACACTCTGAGGAATGTGGTGAGCTTTGAAGTCTTGATGGAATTCATCCCAGGTAATCACACAGCCTCCTCTGGAATCTTTGTATTGCTGATACCACTCTGCAGCTTGGTCTTTGAGCTGGAACGAAGCAAACTTGACAAAGTCCTCAGGCCTGACATTGTTGCACTCGAAATGCTTGCAGATATCCACGAGCCAATCATCAGCGTCTGTTGCCTCGACACAGTTACTGAAGGTCTTTGGCTGGTTAGCAAGGAACTGGTTGAGTGTAGCAAACTAATTCTGATTGTTGCCATGGCCTTGATTTGCTTGGTTGCGCTCTTGCAAGAGTTGCATGATCAGCTGCGTGTTTGCATTGGTAGCGGCCATCATAGCTTGCCATGCCTCCGGAGGTGGAGGTGGTGGCGGCGGATCAGGATTGGTATGTGTTGGAGGAGCCATCCTGAAGAGGGTGACATCCGTTAGCATCTTGACAGACATATATTTAAGCTGAATCAAATGGATCAAAAATTGCAACATATAGTCTTAACATCCGAACAAAATGAATGAATGCATTCCAATTGAAATGGTCACATTTCCATAAATTGAGAAGCCACTTAGATAGAGGTAGAAGAACAAAACAACAAGGTACGGACAAGAACAAATACTTGGTAGGGATTACCCAATCACAAACCAAATATCTGCGGAAGAAATACTAGAGCTACATGAATTCCCACCTATGAAACTCCCGAAATTCTCCCGGTTATGCAATCAGGTGTTGGGGATACAGGGGAAGCATAATATCTCACCCAAAGCTGGCAAATCCTACATCCAGATGTATCCATCCTTCAACACATAACGAAGAAACCTTCGGAAATCATTTACCTCAACCTTCGAAAAGCATCCGTTATACGAGTTATGGCAATACTCCTGAACTCCCGCCCCAGTACTGGGTGGCGTCGAGGTTATCTCACCAACAACTGCATAAAAGAGATTTTCGATGTCGGCGAAACTCAGGTATTCCGGAATTGCAACGATAAAATTGTGACGACAACTCCTCGAAGCTCAACTCCCCGGGACACTGCCACAACCCCTAAATGTCAGGAGGCACCAAGAACAATGTTCTCGTCACAAAACCATCGGAACGATTCCAAGATACCCGCGTGATCCTTAATTTTTTTAGTGAAATTTGAGAAGAGAAGAGTCAAAACTCTACGTCAGGATGCCTCACAAGAGCGACGAAGGGACTAAGGAGTAAAAAGAATCCTACTCTCCGATATATATAATCCTAAATGACTCAAAACATTTTTCTAGACTCAACAAACGCCAACGATTTGATCAAGCAGGGGGCTCCTAAAGTCGGGGAAGGCTCTGATACCAACTTGTAACGCCCATGATGCGGCTATATCTCCCACGTGTCGAAGCACGACTTAGAGGCATAACCGCATTGTAAGCAATGTTGCAAGTGAGGTAATCTTCACAACAACCCATGTAATAAATAAGGAAAAAGATACATAGTTGGCTTACACTCACCACGTCACACAATAGCATAAATATCATTACATTCATCCAGTTACACTCCAGGTCCGACTACGGAACCAAAATAAAGAACAACCCCAAAAGCGACAAAGTCCCCGATCGCCCCAACTAGGCACCACTACTGATCGTCTGGAAAGGAAACGTAGTATCGTCTTGAGTCCTCATCGAACTCCCACTTGAGCTCAGTCGAATCACCTGGAGCGGTATCATGGGTCCCTGCATCTGGTTTTGGAAGTAATCTGTGAGTCACGGGGACTCAATAATCTCACACCCTCGCGATCAAGACTATTTAAGCTTATAGGTAGGTAAAAAGGTATGATGTGGAGCTGCAGCAAGCGACTAGCATATATGGTGGCTAACATACGCAAAAGAGAGCGAGAAGAGAAGGCAACGGAACAGTCGAGAAACTATGATCAAGAAGTGATCCTAGAACAACCTACGTTCAAGCATAACTCGATACCATGTTCTCTTCCCGGACTCCGCCGAAAAGAGACCATCACGGCCACACACTCTGTTGATTCATTTTAATTAAGTTAAGTTTAAGGTTATCTACAACCAGACATTAACAAATTCCCATCTTCCCATAACTGCGGGAACAGCTTTCGAAAGATCAAATCCCTGCAGGGGTGTCCCAACTTAGCCCATCACAAGCTCTCATGGTCAATGAAGGATATTCCTTCTCCCAAGACAATCTGATCAAACTCGGAATCCCGGTTACAAGACATCTCGACAATGGTAAAACTAAACCAGCAAAGCCACCCGAATGTGCCGACAAATCCCGATAGGAGCTGCACATATCTCGTTCTCAGGGCACATCGGATTGTCCAAACTTCTGGTAGGCCAGCCCAGAGTTGCCCCTGGTGGCCACCGGCGGCTGACGGGTTGGACCAACACTCAGAGGAGCACTGGCCGGGGGGGGGGGGGGGTTTAAATAAAGATGACCCTTGAGTCCGCGAAACCCAAGGGAAAAAGAGGCTTGGTAGCGAATGGTAAAACCAAGGTTGGGCCATGCTGGAGGAGTTTTATTTAAGGCAAACTGTCAAGGGGTTCCCATTATAACCCAACCGTGTAAGGAACGCAAAATCAAGGAACATAACACTGGTATGACGAAAACTAGGGCCGCAAGAGTGGAACAAAACACCAGGCATAAGGCCGAGCCTTCCACCCTTTACCAATTATATAGGTGCATTAAGATAGACAAGATATAATAATGATATCCCAACAAATAAACATGTTCAAACAAGGAACAACTCCAACCTTCACCTGCAACTAGCAACGCTATAAGAGGGGCTGAGCAAAGCGCTAACATAGCCAAACAACAGTTTGCTAGGACAAGGTGGGTTAGAGGTTTGACATGGCAATATGGGAGGCATGATAAGCAAGTGGTAGGTATCGTAGCATAGGCATAGCAAAACAGCGAGCATCTAGCAAGCCAAGATAGAAGTGATTTCGAGGGTATGGTCATCTTGCCTGCAAAGTTCTCCGAGTTGACGTTAGCTTGATCCTTGTAAACGTAATCAACGGGCTCCTCGATCACGTACTCGTCTCCCGGCTCTACCCAAGCAATAACAACAAGCAAAGGGAGACACAATCAACCACGTGCAATGCACACGCAACAATGATGCAAAACATGGTATGACATGCGGCATGTGGTATGCGATGCATATGCATGTTTCGGAAAGGAAAGATTAACCTGCCTCAACTTGGAAAACCAAAAGTTCCACTGGAAAGAGGAGTTGATTTCGGTCGAAATTGATATAAAGATCGCCAGAATCGGATGCATGGTTTGGAAATGACAAGCAAAACAAAAATGGCGCCGGTCTGCAATTAACAGGACGAGGCCCTCTAAATGCATCAAGAACAACATGCTATAACACTCTAACATGACAACAAAATACATGGCAGGGATCCACTCAAGATGCTTGACAAAAGATGAACACTAAGATACGGCTAATTCACTCAATAGCAGGTTCAAACAAGCATGGCAAAAGAGCAAAAGATATCAGGTTACAGACTTAGTGAAAATAACATGTCAGGAATTTAACATCAGGAAGCAATGTTTAGAGCAAGATAACTACATGCTACAGGAACATATCATGGCAAAGCAAGGCATGGAATGAAGCTACTCAAAGCATACAACAAAAGTCCCTTACTGACCATAAGCCAAAAGGGATCAGAAAATACAATGGCAACCATGTGAACAGAGCAATTATCGTTAACAGGTTCAGACTTAGCAGAAAACTGAACCATGGCAAACAGATATCAAGTAGGCATGTTTACGAGCTCAATCCCCTCACCACAAAGCAATGCATGACAAATTAAGCATACACCCAGTAAGTAGACATGGCATAGAAGCTAAACATGGCAAGAACAACAACATAGCATGCATGGATCAACTAAAACAACCTTGGTAAAAATGCTTAACATGTAAACATTCTGCCAGGAACATTTTATAGCAAAAGTAGAGCTTGATTGACTCAAGTTAGGGTGCTCCATAATTGCAAACACAAGCACGGCTGGATAGAGCACCACAATATCTACAAAACATCCTTACTGATCATGCTCAAAAGATGCACGGATCACTCGGTAGCAACATGAACACATGGCATAAAAATATAGACAGGACAAAGACTTAGAATATTTCTAAGTCCCTGAAATCAGCAACATTGAGAGGGCTACTTTGCATGCTTGTGCTAGTCACCACAAAGATCACAAAAAACATGGCATACACCCCTGTAAAGATGGCATGGCATACATCAAAACTCATGTAGAGAACAAGATCATAGGAGGCACACATTAATCATGGCAAAAATGAAAAATGTCCAATTGCTGATAATAACCTGAAACTAACATCAACTAGCACTCTTCCAACATCATTTAGGGCATCAAGATGAGCTCAAATGAACATGATGCAATGAGATGAAATGAAGTACTTGTCGAGACGAACATTTCAATATGCTACACGCCCAAAATGGAGCCACAGTTGCAGAGTTATGACATGATGAAGTAGGCATAAAATATCTGGAGGAGAGGGAAAAAGGTCAACCAGATCTAGGGTTGCACGTGTCCCGAGGTCAGATCCGAGCTCGCCGGATCTCCTGTTCACCGGAGAAGAGCAGGACATCGCCGGAGTTGTCGGGGATCGCCAGATCCGGTCCTCTCCTAGCCGGATCCGGTCGGGGCGGCAAGGGGCGATGAGGGGCGGCGTGGAAGCGGCGCACGACGGTGGAGGTCGACGACGGCGGGGTCGGCGGTCGCCGGAGTGGGGCGGTGCCGGCGATGGCGCGCGGCGGCGCCGGGCGGCTTTGACCGGAGTGGAGGAGGGAGCGGGCGGCGGGGCGCGGCGCCCTGGCGCGGGGAGGCGCGGCCCGGGAGGCGGCGCGGGAGGGCCGGCGTTGGGCCTGTGGGCTTCAGCGGCGGCGGGGACAGGTGTCGGCGTCCGGTTGGCTGAGGCGGCGGGCAGACGCGTCCGGTCCGCTCCGGACGTGTCCGGTGGCGCGGGGAGGGGATTTTTAGGGTTTTGGACCCGGATTTGGACGGGGAGGCACATATATATATAGGCATAGGGAGCTAGGAGACTCCAAATGAGGTGCGGTTTGCGGCCACGCGATCGTGATCGAACGGCCTAGATGATGGAGAGGGTTTAGGTGGGTTTTGGGCCACTTTGGAGGGGCGTTGGGCTGCAACACACACGAGGCCTTTTCGGTCCCTCGGTTAACCGTTGCAGTATCAAACGAAGTCCAAATGGTACGAAACTTGACAGGCGGTCTACCGATAGTAAACCAAGGCCGCATGGCAAGTCTTGATCCAATCCAAAAACGTTTAACACCCGCACACGAAAAGAGGTAGAAAGGGACACCGGAGGACATAGGAGCGCCGGAATGCAAAACAGACAACGGGGAAAATGCTCGGATGCATGAGACGAACACGTATGCAAATGCAATGCACATGATGACATGACATGAGATGCATGACAACGACAAAACAACATGAAGACAAAAACCCGACAATAAGGAAATAACATAACTTAGTGCCAGAAATGGCAAGAGTTGGAATACAAATATGGTAAGTTACATACGGGGTGTTACAACAAGATGCATGAAACAGAAGCTGGAAGCTTCATAGCATTGTACAAATTTATCTCGCTGATAAATTACAGTACGTTCTACACTAGTACTATGTAAAGAGTTAGGTGTCGCACGGTGTCCAGAAAATATGGTGATAGTGTGAGGTGGGCCATGTAATCACTGAGCCTGCGTGTTTTCACTGCTCTTGCACTCCTCCCTGAGAATGGAGAAAATTGTAATCTAGTAGTACCTCCTTTCGCCGAAAGCATGGGACATCCAACAGTCCTACCACCTCAGTAATAATGACCAATGATCCGTCAAATCACATAGACCCAGCAGTAAGTTGGACAGACGAAGCAACCATCACTCTTGAATCCGCTTCTCCCTTCAACGCAGGCGCCAGTGAGAGGTCGCATCATCTCTGCCCGGGCATGAATGCGACACCGATTCTTTGGAGCGACGCTGACCGTTTCGGGCGGGAAGCGCGAGTGGGCGATGGAGGAGCTTTGGGTGGGCCAGGCTGGTCAGGAGCGGGCGTGGCAGCTGTCCCGCCTATCCCGACCAGACGCCTGGAAATGAGAGGATGCACCGACTCTCGCGGCTAAATCGTACAGTACACACTATCTCTCTATAGGAGTAGGTCGATGTGTCGCTCTATCTAACACACACATGCTGTTAAACACACACACACACCGAGGTAAAATGAGTCTATATCTCAATTAATGAAGACTTGCATGTTACCATCCATATGTTACTACCTACTATGAAAGTAGTAACATAGACTATTAACATATGCATGTTACTAGTCCAAGTTACTCACCACTATGATCAGCCTAGCAATGTAACCAAACGCTCCTTACTCTGCCTTGTTATTTCCCCCGGAAACCCAATGCATGGAGCGTAACTACGCGTTGATGGATACGTGGCCCTGCATGGTAGCTAAAACGACATCTCTTAGTTCTTGTGATTAATTGTTGCGTTTAGAGACAGAAATCAGGGCTTTGATTGGTGGAAGGACCGGTCAAGTTTCTCCTTCTCCTCCAATCTGCTTGCACCTCGTTTCAAAAAAAATCTTCTTGGACCTTGGTCCCATTGCACCTTCTAATGTGACTCATTACACCTAGACGGAGGGAGTAGTACGATATGCGGCGGCACACTGACTTAGGTCGAATACAAGTGCCCAAAATTGTGTGCATGTTATAATACAAATTCACTTAAAATAGTACGTGAGCGAACAGAGGGATCAATTAGACAATGTTCACGAGCAGTAGCGAGATGTGTGAGGTAAGATACACCGCTGGCGCTTTTATTTTTTCTTATTAATTTGTTTGTTTCACCCTCTGACTGGTGGGACCCAACGTACTACGTGGAGAAAAGTAAGGTGACTAAGGCTGCATTATTTCTGTACTACCAACACTGCTTTAAATCCGAAAAGACCTTACCACCAAAGCCACATGACACGATTATGATTTAAATCCCAATGACTCCCATGCAAAAAAACACGGCATGCTTGTCACATGAATGCGGGAATGTATTAAAGGTTATTTTCCTCTCGTTAAACATAACGTGGGGGTGCCGTAGCTGGTTAGCCTGTTCGCATATCAAACTTGAGGTCTCGGGTTCGATAACTACACTTGAGCATAATATTGTTTTTGTTCGACTTCTTTCTTCCACCCAATGACAGGTAGGCCCCGCATGATAGAGAGAGAAAGTGATCTGGGGCGGTGCCAAGAAGATTCTTTGACTGGTCAAAATGGATGGATACAGAGCTATACGATCTCGTAGTGACCGTATAATCACCTCATCACGTATACGCTGGCTGCAGCCTCGGTGCTTGTTTTCTAGGGTTTGCACTCTTCACACACTCTCTCTACTATATATATACACGCTGGAGCCTTAGCACTTGTAGTTGCTCTCTTCACACTCTCTCACCCTCTCCAGATCTAAACAAGACTTCGTTGGCCTTTCTCTCTCTCTCTCTCTCTCCCCTCACTGCTGGTCAAAGAGCCGGTAGGATCCGTACGCCGGGAAGGGAAGGAGGCTTAACGCTGTCGCCGTCAGCGAGGAAGGGAATCCACTACCGGCGCAACTCTTCTCTTTCACCCAGCGGCGGCGCGGGAGGGCCTCCGACCCCTTCTTCCTCGCCGCCATACATAGTGTGGGCCGAACAGCCTCCGGTCGCTCACCGAACCCCACCCCAAGAACCTTAAGGTATAATTTACTTATTCCACATGCATTGCTGTAGCTGCATGTGGGCTTTCTCCGCTTCTGAACTCGAATCTGTCGGCGTTCTGGGAACAGAGGTCCCCGGACTTGCCTGCCTGCGGCCCACGGCGTGGCTTTGCTGGCAGGCCTGTACGGCCCATCTTCATCAACAAGGAATCAAGACCCTCGTGAGGGGCCAAGCCTCGCGAGGCGGATGACAAAGAACTCCTCAGGAGCGGCCTCGCCAGGCTGGCTCGTGAGGGGCGGAGAGTTCAAGGTCGGGCAAACCTCGCGAGGTTCTCGTGATGTGAGCCATGACGATCAAGACCAGGCGGGAGCCAGCGCGCGCAGCGCCCTTGTTTCCTCTTTAGTGCTAAGGGGGTAAGCGCAGACGCGGAGTACCAAGGCATCAAGCAAAGGTTTCCATATTGGTGCAACGAGACCGAGACCAGAAGGAAGGCAAGACGGAGGTCACCATGGAGCCCAGGACGGCGTCACCACCAGAACCTTTGGCAGGCGAAGACCATCTTTTGTCAGGATAGCCTGTACTAGCTGTCTCCTTTCAAAATTGGCCGTTGTTGGCTCCCTTCCCACTCAATATATGGGGAGAGGACCAGGGCCTCTATAAATAGGACTAGCCACCACCATAGGCAGGGGACGAAGGATCAAGTTCATCCTCAGCCACACAAGTGCATCAAGCACAAGAACACGTCAACCTCAGGAGGCTGTTCTTCCCCTTGTACTGTTCATCCTCAGCCCAAGAGGTAATCCACCACCACCACACTGGAATAGGGTATTACACCACAATGGTGGCCCGAACCAGTATAAATCTTGTGTCCTTTGTGTTGCGAGTTCGTCGAGTTAGTTTTTGAGATCTAGCTAAGTAGGACGCGGATCGATAGGGGGGGGGGGAGATCTTCACGCGCACCCTAGTGTTCGAACCTTAAGGGTTTTGCTGGAACCCGTGATCCGACATTTGACGCACCAGGTAGGGGTGCGCCGGAGTCTTCCTTTCGTTGGCTCGCGCTCCACCATCTTCACACCCGCTCCCCATGGCGGACGCCCCTCCAGCTGGATCTACCGGTGCCCACGGCGGCGCTCAGGGGCTCCGAGCCCTCGTCCCCGCCTTGCGGCGGGTGCAATGGCCACCCAAGTTCAAGCCGGAGATGCCGCCATGTTACGACGGCGCGGCGGACCCGTCGGCTTTCCTGTTGGCATACGAGGAGGCCGTCTTGGAAGCCCGGGGCGACTACAAGGTCATGGCCAACTAGTTCCCAATGGCCCTTGCGGGCGCGCCGCGCGCCTGGCTCCTCCGCTTGCCGGAGTCTTTTGTCGCCACCTGGGAGGAGCTGCGCGGCCTCTTCGTCACACGCTTCGGGAACTGGCAGCCCCTGTCGTGGCACCTCTTCTCGGCGGTTCACAAGCACCACCCTCAGATCGGCACGTCAAGCCGTACCATTGCCAGATCGGTGTCGCTTCCAAGCGCCCGGGGGCTCCGCCCGGCTTGGCCGCACCTGAGGCCAACCTCACCTTGAACTCAAAGGACCATCCTGCCTCCATTGTCGGTTCGAGTGCGCTCCCGATGCTGTGCACACCCACCATCTACCATGTATCCATCACCAAGACGACCGTCGACGGCGGTGCCGGCCTCAATGTGCTCTCTGTCGAGTCCTTCAGCCTCCTTCACGTACCGTTCGAGCGACCCCACCCCAGCAAGCCCTTCTCGGGAGTTGGTGGGGGCCCCACCCGCTCCCTGGGACAGATCCGCCTCCCCGTGACCTTTGGCACGTGCGACAACTACCGCACTGAGCTCATCGCCCGCATTGGCCTTCCATACAACGCCATCCTCAGAAACCCAACTTTGGCCCAGTTCATGGCGGCAACCCATCCTGCTTACAATCTCATGAAGATGCCGGGGAGTCAGGGCGTCCTCACCATCAAGGGGGATGCCAAGGAGGCCCTGGCGGTGCTCAAGCTCGCCCTCAAGGCCGTCGCGGCAGCATGACCCACTGACGCGGATACTTCCAAGGCCAAGGGAGCCGTACCAACCAAGAAGAAGTAGTTCTTCACCCGGGCCAAGGCAGAAACCAAGCTAGTCTTGGTCGAGGAGGACGGGTCCTCAGGGGCAACCTTTACCATAGGTGCCAACCTCGAGCCCGCTCAGGAGGAGGCGCTAGTGAAGTTTTTGCATGCAAACAAGGAAGTGTTCGCCTGGGAGCCCGATCAGCTGGTAGGGGTCTCGAGAGAGGTAATAGAGCACCACCTGAAGGTGTGCCGCAACGTACGCCCTGTGAAGCAGAAGGCAAGGCAGCAGTCCACGGAGAAGCAAGCTTTCATCGTCCAAGAAACCCGCAAGTTGGAGGCTGCGGGTGTCATTCGTGAGGTTCGTTACCCCGAGTGGTTGGCGAACCCCGTCATCGTCCCCAAGAAAGGCGGGAAGGAGCGGATGTGCGTCGACTTCACCAACCTCAACAAGGCCTGCCCCCAAGATCCATTCTCGCTTCCGCGCATCGATAAGATCGTCGACTCCACCGCCGAGTGTGATTTTCTATGCCTCCTGGATGCGTTCTCAGGATATCACCAGATCAAGATGGCGGTAGAAGATGTGGAGAAGACGGCCTTGCTGACCCTGTGTGGGGGTGTACTGCTACACCTGCATGCCGTTCGGACCGCGCAACACGGGTGCAACCTTCCAGCGACTCATGCACATCGCCTTAGGGTGGTAGCTCAGGAGAAACGCTGAAGCCTACGTTGATGACATCGTGGTAAAGTCTTGGGAGGCGGATACCTTGATCCAAGACCTAGAGGATACCTTCGAAAGCCTTCGCCAGGTGGACTTGCGGCTCAATCCGGAGAAATGCGTGTTTGGCGTCCCTTCTGGCAAGCTGCTGGGTTTCCTGGTGTCCCACAGGGGGATCGAGGCCAACCCAGAAAAGGTGAAGGACATTGAAGACATGAGTCCACCACAGACCCTCAAGGAAATGCAGAAGCTGGCTGGTCGGGTGACTGCATTGGGGAGCTTCATCTCCAAGTTGGGAGAGCGCGCCCTGCCCTTCTTCAAGCTGATGAAAAAGAAGGGCCCGTTCGAGTGGACCCCGGAGGCCGACCAAGCTTTCCAAGACCTCAAGAGATACCTGACCAACCCACCAGTAATGGTGGCGCCACGACCTCACGAGCCACTAGTGCTCTACCTGGCTGCCACTCCTTACTCAGCCAGTGCGGCCCTGGTGGCAGTTCGGGAAGAACACCAAGCCAAGGGCGCATCACGCCATGCCATGCCTCCAGCAGAGACGACGAAGGACCAGAAGGGCGCTGCAAGGGCTGAAGCAGCAGCGGCAGAGGGTTAGGCTCGGCAGGACAACGCCCCCGAACCCGTGAGGACTTCGGCAGGCGACCAAGCATCGGGGGCTCTACCCCCTCAGGAGACTCCTCAGCTCCCAGAAGACACAAACCTCGTCAGCACATCAACCCTCGTCAAGCACCCGGTATACTTCATCAGCACGGTGTTGAGGGACGCACGAGCGCGATACCACATGCCTCAGAAGCTCCTACTTGCACTCCTAGTCGCCTTGCGAAAGCTGCGACACTACTTCCAGGGCCACCGCATCAAGGTCGTCTCAGCTTACCCATTGGAGAGAGTTCTCAGGAGCCCCAACTCCGCCGGAAGAGTCGCTGAATGGAACATCGAGTTGCAAGCATTCCAGCTGGAGTTTAGTACCACCAGGGTCATCAAGGGGGCCGCGCTCGCTGATTTCATGGTGGAGTGGATAGATGCCCCAGCGTTTGAAGAAGGCAAGGACTGGTCCCTCTCACCGGGAAGCGAGGCGCCTGACGGCCGAGAGCAGCTGCATGACATTCTTTGGGCCATCCATGACGGAAAAAACCATGGTAGAAGCGAGGGGGAGGAAAATTTCGGGGAGTTCCCGGTTACGGCGGGAGGTCGGGGGACGAGCGATGCGCGTTTCTCTCATACACGTACGCGCGTGTGTGCGAGGCGTTGACTCTAACTGAACCCGAGCGAGCCATTGGGCTCTAACTGAACCCGAGCGATTGCACTACCGGCTACACGTTATTGAACCCGAGCGATCGATGGATGGATGTTAACTCAACCCGATCAAGCGATTCCTTCGCTACTGCTGCTAACTGAAGCCGATCGATGCTGCCTCTGGGATGAACAGTGAGCGTTGCGGGGGGGGGGGGGGATGAACAGTGAGCGATGGCGTTGCCTCTGGATAAACAGGACCCCGTGGTGTGGTGGAGGGCTGGATGAACAGTAGACGGTGGAGGGGTGCCCGTGGAGGGGTGGTTGAACAGGACCCCGTGGTGTGGAGGGCTGGATGAACAGTAGATGTTGGAGGGGTGGTTGAATAGTAGCCGGTGGAGTAGCGTGCGGTGGAGGCTGGATGAACAGGAGCCCGTGCAGGCTGGATGAGGTCGACGGTAGCCCGTGGAGGCTGGAGGAGGTCAACGATGGAGATGAACAGTATTCCGTGGAGTCCCGTTCTATGGTACGCCACACCCTTCCTGATGAACAGGACCCCCGTTTCGACCGTAGGATGTCCGTTTCGTCCGTTTTGCGGTACGGCACACCCCTCCCGATCAACAGGACCCCCGTTTCGACCGTAGGAGGTCCGTTTCGTCCGTTTTGCGGTACACCACACCCCTCCCGATCAACACGACCCCCGTTTCGACCATAGGAGGTCCATTTCCTCCGTTTTGCGATACGCCAGAGCCCTCCCGATCAACAGGACCCCGTTCATGCCTTGTTTCCATCGCCTATTCTGTCCAAGCCCTCCCGATGAACACGACCACGCATTCCGTTCCGACCTAGCCGGTTGGCTCCCACGTGTTCTGTTGCCTCCCGAGGAACACGACGCATTCCGTTGCCTCCCCATGAACACGACGCATTCCGTTGCCTCCCCATGAACACGACGACGACGTTGCCTCCCCATGAACACGACGACGACGCTATTTCTCCGTTCTGACCCAGCCATGTACACGAGCCCTGGCGGTACGTATGCGCGAGTAGGCGTTCGAGACCCTGCCCGTATGTACGTACGTGGCCGTATTTTCTTTCTTGCACCCTGGCCGCTGTACATACATGTACATGCTACATGCGCGCCTCTACTATGACACGTGCGCGCCTCTACTACGACACGTGCGTGTCTCTACTACGACACGTGCACGCCTCTACATCGACCAGTATATATGTACGTACACGTTCGCGACCAGAATGACAACGCTACGTACGCTTTGACCTGGTGGGTCCCGACTGTCAGGCACTTCCTTGCGTGCGAAGATGTAGCTAGTGGGTCCCAACAGTCAAGGGGGCGAATCGTTTTTTTTGCCCGGACGCACTTCCTTGCGTGCGAAGGTGTAGCTGGTGGGTCCCATTAGTCAGGGGAAAACATTTTTTCACGAAATACGGTGGCCCGTTCGGTGGGTCCCCGCTGTCAGGTGGAGGAATAATTATTTTGCACATAATAAGGAGGCACTTTGTAGGACCTTGAAGTAGATGTGTCTAGAGGGGGGTGATTAGACACTTCATGCAAAAGTTGCAATTTTTAAGCTTTTTCGGTTTGAGTGTAGTTTAAGCATAATTTCAACAATCACAATACATATCAAGCAAGTATGCAAAGTGTATATAGGCAGCGGAAAGTAAAGCATGCAACTTGCAAGAATGTAAAGAGAAGGGTTTGGAGAATTCAAACGCAATCGGGGACACGGATGTTTTTCCCGTGGTTCGGATAGGTGGTGCTATCCTACATCCATGTTGATGGAGACTTCAACCCACGAAGGGTAACGGTTGCGCGAGTCCACGGAGGGCTCCACCCACGAAGGGTCCACGAAGTAGCAACCTTTCCTATCCCACCATGGCCATCGCCCACGAAGGACTTGCCTCACTAGCGGTAGATCTTCACGAAGTAGGCGATCTCCTTGCCCTTACAAACTCCTTGGTTCAACTCCACAATCTTGTCGGAGGCTCCCAAGTGACACCTAGCCAATCTAGGAGACACCACTCTCCAAGAAGTAACAAACGGTGTGTTGATGATGAACTCCTTGCTCTTGTGCTTCAAATGATAGTCTCCCCAACACTCAACTCTCTCATAGGATTTGAATCTAGTGGAAAGAAGATTTGAGTGGAAAGCAACTTGGGGAAGGCTAGAGATCAAGATTCATATGGTAGGAATGGAATATCTTGGTCTCAACACATGAGTAGGTAGTTCTCTCTCAGAAATAGGATGCTGGAAGTGTAGGCTTAGTCTGATGGCTCTCTCTCGAATGAAGAGGAGGTGGAGGGGTATATATAGCCTCCACACAAAATCCAACCGTTACACACAGTTTTCTAATCTCGGTGGGACCGAATCAACAAACTCGGTCGGACCGAAAAGGTAAACCTAGTGACCGTTAGAGATTTCGGTGGGACCGACTGAATCAACTCGGTGGGACCGATGTGCTAGGGTTAGGGTAAATCCAAAACTCGGGTTGACCGATTACTCAAACTCTGTGGGACCGATTTGGGTAATAAGTGAAACAGAGAGCTGGCCATGCAAACTCGGTGGGACCGATTGCATATCTCGGTGGGACTGAGAATAATGCAATAGATAACAGAGAGTTTGCAAGCCCATCTCGGTGAGACCGAGGTCCCATCGGTGAGACCGAATCGATTAGGGTTTCTGGCAGTGGCTTATGACATATGAAACTCGGTGGCGCCGGATAGGAATAATCGGTAGGTCCGAGTTTGGCTTAGGGTTTAGGTCATTTGTGGATATGGGAAAGTAGCTGAGGATTTTGGAGCATATCATTAAGCACTTAAGCAAGAGGCTCATTAAGCAACACCTCATCCCTCCTTGATAGTATTGGCTTTTCCTATGGACTCAATGTGATCTTGGATCACTAAAATGTAAAATGAAGAGTCTTGAACCTCAAGCTTTAGCCAATCCTTTGTCCTTAGTATCTTGGAGACCTTCCCATAACCTTTAGTCCATGCCACTCCATTGTTGAACTTATCTGAAACATACTAGATGAAAACGTTAGTCCAACAAGAGATATGTTGTCATCAATTATCAAAACCACCTAGGGAGCACTTGTGCTTTCAATCTCCCCCTTTTTGGTAATTGATGGCAACATGCATCAAAGCTTTAGATAAAGATACAAAGAATAGTAAGTAAAGCTTTGGAAGGACATGTAACAACCATAGGCTCCCCCTACATGTATGCAATCATGTGAATATAAAATATAGAAGCATGTGAGAACATAATCATGACAGAGTAGGCAATGTGTTACATGTATCTTGGCCATATGCATCAGAGCAAAAGATTATTAAGGAAAATACCTTCATGCTCATGAGTCCTTCTTGCAAATAGTATGTACATAGGCAAGAATTCCTCATACTCATGATTTTGATGCATACACTTACCTTGTAGTTTTTGAGTTGGCTTAGGATAGAATGAACCTGCACAAACAAAGTTAGATAACACAGGTATATCCACTAGCCAGGGCAAACAAAAGAAACCACAAGAGTACCAAGACTGGGATGACATGTAGAGAGTGAGTACAAGGTACTACATTGGATTAGACATGTCCCCAAGAGTAAAGATATGCAAAGAATTTGACTGATTGCTTTCCCTTAGGTGTCTTGCTCCCCCTGAATCTTACATGGGATATTGGGAGAAGATAGGAAACAGAAGATCAGAGCTGACAGATACATATGAACATGTCTTTCCCCCTAAAAAGACATGTGACATCTCTCCTCTTGAATCATCAAGCATCTGGGATCCTTGAGTATTTTCTCTCGCCCTGGAAATCTCTCTCTCCCTTAATAACATCTGGGATCCTTGAGACTTTCTCTCTTGTAGGTTTGGTCCTTGAGACCTTTTGATGTGATCTCTCTCCTACAAGCTTTGATTTGATCTCTCTCTCCCCCTTTGACATCAATTTCCAAGAAGGGCTTTCTGGAATCCATCATATAGGTTTGGTCCTTGAGACTCAACACACAGCAATGGATAAAATTGTGATGCTTGTACAGGACAAGATTAATTGAGTGGAGCTAGATGAGAAGAAATGTAGAACAAGTGGCAAACTGTTTTTCTGATTGCAGAGTCGGTGGCACCGAGTGGCATATTTCGGTGGTACCGAAAAGATTCGGTTGGACCGAAAATTGCAAGTCGGTGAAACCGAGTTTACACAGAGAAAAACACTTGTCACCTCAACTCACTAGACATGTAGGATCTCACAAAGATTTGCAATGAATTACCTAAAGGGTTTGCAAGGAATTAAATGCAGAAAATGCAGAACAAAAGCAAAGAGAAAAGAGAAGAAAAGTAAACATGCATGAGACAAATGCAATAACACAAAGAGGAACACAAGAGAACTTCATCTAGAGTTGGGCAGTGACACAGTCACCTATGTTAGAGTACATTGACTTAGGAGTCAGGTGAGAACACTTGATCATAGGTCATACTCATCGTTTAAGCTCAAAATGGGGTTACCATTTTTCGTTTAAGCGTCTTGATGTATTCACATCTTGTTGAGTTACTTTGACTTCATGTCTTGGAGTAAAGCTTCTCTAAGATGGAATAACATACCTTGGGTGGTGGCGTGGTTCTTGCTCATGTAGTTGAACTTGTGTGGGTGCTCAAGGTTGATGTAGCTCATCAAGAGTTGGGAGCACCACTTGGAGTGTGAGTTCACCTACCTACATGGATTAGTTCTTGCAAGGAAAAGCACTTGTGTATCCAAAAATGACATTCATGAAGCTCAACATAGGATTTGTCAAAGGATATGTTTGAATGATTTTGTGCGTCCTTGTCTTCAACCACCATCGTGTAGAGACTTGGTGATGTAGAGATTGCTCAAGATGTGAGTGAGTTGCAATCTCATGGAATTAGATTCAACCAAGCACCTACATGGGTTAGACAACATGCAAGGTACAAATATATCCAAGACATAAGATAGTCATCATAAGAGATATATTATGGATTAGTCATAAGCTCATGTCTTGCATGTATCCAATGGAGTTCCTACTCCAAGTTCGAAGCATCAATGATGTTCAATTCTCCTCTCAACCTGCAAAACACTTTCTCATCAAGTGGTTTAGTGAATATATCCGCTAATTGCTTATCGGTGCGAACATGCTTAAGATCAATGTCACCCTTAGCAACATGATCTTGAATGAAATGATGGCGAACTTCAGTGTGCTTAGTTCGAGAATGTTGTACAGGATTATGACCAATTTTAATAGCACTTTCATTGTCACAAAGCAATGGAACATGTTTCACATAGATCCCATAATCTTTGAGAGTTTGGGTCATCCAAAGTAATTGAGCACAACATGAACCATCGGCAATGTATTCCGCTTCGGCGGTGGATAAGGATACGGAGTTTTGTTTCTTGGAAGACCAAGACACAAGAGATCTACCAAGAAATTGACAAGTACCCAAAGTTGACTTTCTATCAACCTTGTCTCCGGCATAATCCGAGTCGGAATAGCCAACAAGATCAAAAGAAGACCTCTTAGGATACCAAATGCCAAAATTTGGTGTATGAATTAAGTATATAACTATCCTTTTCACGGCCTTAAGATGGCATTCTTTAGGAGCAGCTTGATATCATGCACACATGCACAGACTTAGCAAAATATCGGGACGTGAAGCACATAGGTATAACAATGAACCAATCATAGAGCGATAAACCTTTTGATCAACCGGTTCACCATCTTTGGTCAAATCATTATGTCCACTAGTAGGCATGGGTGTAGACATACCTTTGCATTCTTGCATATTGAACTTCTTGAATAAGTCCTTGGTGTACTTCGTTTGAGAGACAAATGTACCTTCCTTAGTTTGCTTGATTTGCAAACCGAGAAAGAATTTGAGTTCACTCATCATAGACATCTCAAACTTCTCTGACATTAGCTTTCCAAACTTTTCACTAAAGAGAGGGTTAGTTGAACCAAATATGATATCATCAACATAAATTTGGCATACAAATAGTTCTCCATTAACCCTTTTAGTAAAAAGAGTAGAATCAATTTTACCAATTTCAAAACCGCTTGCAATAAGGAACTTGGTCAAGCATTTATACCATGCTCTAGGAGCTTGTTTAAGACCATAAAGAGCTTTGTGAAGTTTGTAAACATGATTAGGTTTCTTAGGATTGACAAAGCTGGGAGGTTGTTTGACATAAACTTCCTCCTCTATTTCACCATTTAGAAAAGCACTTTTAATGTCCATTTGGTACAAGGTGATGTTATGGTGATTAGCATAGGCAAGTAAGATGCGAATGGACTCAAGTCTAGCAACAGGAGCATATGTCTCACCATAGTCCATACCTTCGACTTGTGTGTACCCTTGGGTGACGAGACATGCTTTGTTGCGAACCACTTGTCCATCTTCATCTTGCTTGTTGCGAAACACCCATTTGGTACCAATGATGTTGTGGTTGTCGTCGGGCTTCTCAACCAATGTCCAAACTTGGTTTCTCTCAAAGTTGTGTAGCTCTTCATGCATGGCGTCTATCCAATCCGGATCTTCCAATGCTTCCTCAACCTTCATAGGTTCAATGCTAGAGATGAATGAATAGTTTTCACAAAAGTTAGCTAAACGAGTTTTTGAGCGAGTGATTCTCCCGGTTTGTATATCATTGAAGATTTGCTCGACGGGATGATCCTTGGCGATTCTTGCTCGAACTCGTGAGAGCTTTTGCTTGGGTCTTCGTTGAACAGTTTCTTCATCTTGTTCTTCTTCTTGGCCTTCTTCATTGTTGACGTTGTCATTGTCTTGTCGTGGTGGAGAAGGAGATTGTTGATGTTCGTCTTGATGCATTTCCTTGTCTTCTTCATCTTGGTGTGTCCCACTTGTGGATGCTTCCATATCAATTCTTGGTTCACCTTGTTGTGAAGTAGAAGCCTCCACTTGGACGGATGAAGTACTCTCCTTCACCTCCGTTGGACGAACTTTGCCTATGGACAAGTCTTGGATTGCTTCTGAAGGGTCTTTGTCTCCTACATCAATTGGCAATTGCTCTACTTGCGAGCCATTAGATTCATCAAACTTCACATCTACCGTCTCTTCAACATTTCGGGTGAAATTGTTGTAGACACGATAAGTGTGAGAGTTTGAGCCATAACCAAGTAGGAAACCTTCATGAGATTTAGGAGCAAACTTTGAGCGACGATGCTTATCAAGAATGTAGCACTTTGAGCCGAATACTTGAAAGTATCCAACTTGGGGTTTGTTACCGGTGAGGAGCTCATATGCCGTCTTGCCGAGTAGCTTGTGAAGATACAAGCGATTTGTTGCGTGACAAGCTGTCTCAACCGCTTCTACCCAAAAGTGCTTCGGCGTCTTGTATTCATCAAGCATTGTTCTTGCCATTTCGATGAGCGTCTGGTTCTTCCTCTCAACAACTCGTGTGAAATCCCTTCTTCGTCAAGAAAGGTGTCCACATTTGCGTTCTTGAACTCCGTTCCGTTGTCACTCCGAACCTTCTTGATCTTCACGTCAAACTGATTTTGGGCCTTCCTAGCGAAGTTTTTGAAGATCTTCTGAACCTGCGACTTGTCATTAAGAAAGAACACCCACGTAAATCTTGAAAAATCATCAACTATAACTAGACCAAAAGAATTTCCACCGAGACTCTTGTAGGTGTTGGGACCAAAAAGATCCATATGAAGTAGCTCGAGTGGCCTCCTTGTAGTCATGATGTTCTTCATGGGATGCCTTCCTCCGACCTGTTTACCTGCTTGACAAGCACTGCAAAGTCTATCCTTATCAAATATGACATCGTTAACTCCAAGAATATGATTTCCTTTAATAAGCTTGTCAAGGTTTCTCATGCCAACGTGACCTAGTCGTCTATGCCACAACCAACCTTTTGACGATTTAGCAATAAAGCAAGTTTTAGGTTGTGCCTTTTTAGAGAAATCAACAATGTAAAGGTCACCTCTACGCATACCGGTAAAGACCATTTTATGATTGTCTCGATGAAAGACTTGGCAATCTATCTTAGTAAATAGGACATTCAAACCGAAATTAGCAAGTCTAGATACTGAAAGTAAGTTGTAGCCGAGTGATTCAACGAGCATGACATTTTGAATGGAACTATCATGTGAGATGGTCACCTTACCAAGGCCAACCACTTTACCCTTTGAATTATCACCAAAGGTGACATATTTTCGAGGGCCGTCATTTTCAGCAAGCTCACGGAACATCTCTTCATCTCCGGTCATATGATCAGTACATCCACTATCAAGAACCCATTCCTTTCCTCCTGATTCATATCCTCGAAGATTTGCCGTAAGACCAAAGTGTCTCATTTCATCATCAAGATTGAAGTTACTATCATCATCATCATCATCATCATCATCATCATCATAATATCCATGTTCACCATGATCATGTGACTCATCATTTCCTAGAGAGGGTAATTCATTAGATAAATGATCATCAAAATGGTCACTTTTATGAATTCTTATAGCTTCAAATATAATATCACTAATGATTCCAACATCTCCTTTAGCTCGCTTGAGATTGGCAAGCTCAAGTAGACAATCACCAACGCTAGGATCACTAGAGTTCATCTTACTCAAGGCAATAGATTTATGGAGAATTTTATCCAAATTTTTCAAGGAATGGTCGGGAAATCGTTCCTCAAGAAATTTCCATATAGTATAGGCACAATTAAGAGTAGGCAAACTAGCAATCAAGTTTTTGGGCAATCCTCTAATGATGAGCTCAATAGTTCTAAGATTGCGAATCATGTCAATATCTTCATCTAGGGTAGGATGCAAAGGATCAATGTGAGGTGCACAAGGGCTAGCAATATACTTGTTTAAATGATATTGATTGAAAATTACAAGCATCTCATTTTTCCACTCATGAAAATACTCTCCATCAAGAATAGGCACTCTATGTCCAAGACTCCCTAAAGTAGACACATCCATCTTCCTCCAATGGTGATTAAACCAAGGCAATGGAGACCAAAGCTCTGATACCACTTGTAGGACCTTGAAGTAGATGTGTCTAGAGGGGGGTGATTAGACACTTCATGCCAAAGTTGCAATTTTTAAGCTTTTTCGGTTTGAGTGTAGTTTAAGCATAATTTCAACAATCACAATACATATCAAGCAAGTATGCAAAGTGTATATAGGCAGCGGAAAGTAAAGCATGCAACTTGCAAGAATGTAAAGGGAAGGGTTTGGAGAATTCAAACGCAATCGGAGACACGGATGTTTTTCCCGTGGTTCGGATAGGTGGTGCTATCCTACATCCACGTTGATGGAGACTTCAACCCACGAAGGGTAACGGTTGCGCGAGTCCATGGAGGGCTCCACCCACGAAGGGTCCACGAAGTAGCAACCTTGCCTATCCCACCATGGCCATCGCCCACGAAGGACTTGCCTCACTAGCGGTAGATCTTCACGAAGTAGGCGATCTCCTTGCCCTTACAAACTCCTTGCTTCAACTCGACAATCTTGTCGGAGGCTCCCAAGTGACACCTGGCCAATCTAGGAGACACCACTCTCCAAGAAGTAACAAACGGTGTGTTGATGATGAACTCCTTTCTCTTGTGCTTCAAATGATAGTCTCCCCAACACTCAACTCTCTCATAGGATTTGAATCTAGTGGAAAGAAGATTTGAGTGGAAAGCAACTTGGGGAAGGCTAGAGATCAAGATTCATATGGTAGGAATGGAATATCTTGGTCTCAACACATGAGTAGGTAGTTCTCTCTCAGAAATAGGATGCTGGAAGTGTAGGCTTAGTCTGATGGCTCTCTCTCGAATGAAGAGGAGGTGGAGGGGTATATATAGCCTCCACACAAAATCCAACCGTTACACACAGTTTTCTAATCTCGGTGGGACCGAATCAACAAACTCGGTCGGACCGAAAAGGTAAATGTCGGGGTAAATAGCCATGGGTAGCCCAGCCGGCTTCCCCTGGCCCCTCAGAAAAAATTACGAGCCCGTCCGACTCGTAAGAAGACTCAAGACCTGGGCCGCCTCCCCCCTAGCCGACTACCTTCCTGGTCGGCTTCGGGGGCGGCCCGCCCTTCGCCCTCATGAAGAAAGCTGTGGATGGCCGACTACAAGAAGCCGACTACAGCGGGGCCGGCTACCAGAGGCCGGCTCCCATAAAGCAGTCAAAGCCGTACCCGCAATGTACGCGTCCACCCTGCGATGATGAAGTAGGGCGTGGCTACAGTGGAGCCTGCCACCCCCAAAACCCGGAGCACGCCTAGTACAGCGCGCCGTGCGGGCAGCCACAGCCCGCCCGGCGCGGCACTGTAGCCACGACGGCTCTGATGCCGTCCACGACGGGCCGCCAGCATGGCCCCCGAGGCGGTGGGCCCCTTCGGGCAGAGAGATGCCGAAGGCGGCCGCACCTCCTCACAAGCCGGCAAGATAGAGGGCCGGCTTCCCATAGCCGGCCTGCCACCTTCCTCGAAGGAGACACCCATTAAGGGGACAAGATGCGGCGGGGCTACAGTAATCGCCCGCCAAGGCGACGTTACTGTAGCCACGCTTACCCCGACCAAGCCTGCGTCAACAACACGGAGTAACAGTAGCAAGCCACCGACCAGGCCCTGGCCGGTGGGGCCTGCCTGTCGACCAAGGAGCCGGCAGCCGGCGGGACCCACCAGCCGGCGGGCCCCAGAAGCCGGTGCAGAAGCCGGCGAGCATAGTCACAAACAGCTGGGCCCCGTGCCCAGTCGGATTACCATTGTACCCCCAGGGGGGGGGGGGGGGGTAGGCCTATATAAACCCCCCGGTGCACCCATGCAAGGGGTTGGACTCTCAATCTAGACCTAGACACCATACAAGGAGAGGAAGCAAGCTAGCTGAGCTCTTCTTCCTCCTTCCACCCAAAGCAGCTCGAGGAGCATTGTAGCTACTTGTTCATATAGTAACCATGCGGAGATCCCGCAGAGCAGCAGTAGGGGTGTTATCTCCCCGGAGAGCCCTGAAGCTGGGTAAGATTCGCCGGCGTGCATGTCTTTGCCTCATCCCGTTTCCAGGCACCGGCGATGTTTTATTGGCCCCCGCAATGATAAGCCACCCGTTGGCATATGTCGCTCCTACCACCCTACATTTGGCGCCCACCGTGGGGCCAGGTGCACCGTCGTCCGGAGACCTGTTTTGGACGGGAACCCTTTTCCTTCCTCGCGAGCGTAGCCAGCCTGGCTCGCCCGATGGCGCTTGCCGCGACGCGCTGCATGGCGTCACCAACATCTGCGCGGCGAGCGGCCTCGCCGACCTCTTCGACAAGGCCCGCATCTCCGACGAGCTTGCCTCCGATGCGGGCACCGATCACCTCGCCAACCTCCTCGGCCAGCTCCACGTCTCCAGCGAGCCCGCTGCGGATTTGGAGTCGGTTGGCTCCACCGACCCGATGCCTGTCGACTCCGACACGGCATCCTACGATACCTTCCCCACCAACGTCACGATCTACAACGACCCGCTCCCTCCGGCTGGCGATCGCGATTCTGACGCTCCCGAGGTGATGGTTATCGGCCTCGACGGCCCGACTGACGAGGGCGCCCGCGATGCCTCACGCGCGGCGGCCCACGACTTGTCCGCCCCCCTTCCGGCTGACGCCAACGACGAAGTTCTGGAGGCGCGCCGCCTCGCCCTCCTCGCGGAGGGCCGGCGGCTAGCCTCCGTAAGACGCCTCACCGAGGCCTACCAGCGCGAAGCTGACCGCGCCGCCTTTGGCACGCCGGCTCCGGCTAGCCCAAGCCGGGCTGGCATTGTCAAGCAACACGGCGCCGTCATCGCCGACACGCTTGGAGTGGATCGCCCGGTCTACGCCACCCCGCTCGAGAACCTGCGCGCCGCCCAGGCGGCCGTAGACGAGCCATGGAATGGCGGGGCACCCCGCCTCCGCCTCTAGCTCGCGGAGAGAGATACCCTACCCCGCCTCCAGTGGCGCACCCGACTCTCAGCGGCCGGCTTGGTCGCCGCGAGGGAGTCGGCGAAAACGATGCCCACCACCGGATCGACCGCCTGGCCCGATCCCTGGCGCTGGAAGAAGAAGATGATGTCGGCCCGCCTTGCTTTGGCCCCCGCATCCGCGACGAGCCCTTCCCCAAAGGGTTCTCGCTCCCAAGAGACACGCCCAAGTACAATGGCTCGGTGAAGCCGGAAGACTGGCTGACCGACTACTCCACAGCCGTCAGCATCGCCAATGGCAACCGGCGCGTTGCCGTAAAGTACGTGCCCCTCATGCTGCAAGGCATGACACGGACTTGGCTTAACAGCCTCAAGCCCCTCAGCATCAACAGCTGGGTAGATTTCACTAAAGCCTTCGTTCGCAACTTCACCAGCACCTACAAGCGGGCTCCCAAGCCCAGACAGCTCTCCCTGTGCGTACAGGGCCCAGCCGAGTCCACTCGCGACTACCTCACACATTGGGCCGAGCTCCGCAACTCCTGCGAAGGGGTGCACGAGGTGCAAGCCATCGAATACTTCACTGCCGGGTGCCGAGAGGGCACCCTCCTCAAGCACAAGCTTCTCTGCGATGAGCCGACTACCCTCGACGAGCTCCTGAACATCACCGACAAGTACGCCACCGCCGACTCCTCCGTGAAGACCGAGCTCCGGGTGGACGCGTCCGGAAAAGTGCTCAATCCGGCGCCCCAAGCGCCGGCTGGAGACGACGGCCGACGCCAACACCAGAACGATCAGAAGCGCAAGGGCCCTGCGCCGCCTCCCGCTAGCCGGCAGGTGGCCACGGTCGAAGATGCGCCGCCTGAGGGGCGGCCTGCGGCCAAGAAGCCCAAGGGCGGCCGGCCGGCTTGGCAGCCGGCCTTCTCCTACGAGCAAACCCTTGATGCCCCGTGCAAGTTCCACAGCGGCGCGAAGCCGTCCAACCACACGACTCGCAAGTGCAACTGGCTCGCCCGAATCTCCAAGGGCGAAGGGCTCACGCCGACTTCGCCTGCCGGCCCGCCGCCGCCGGCTCCGCCGCCCAAGGCCGCCCGGCCCGCGGTCGACGCCGTGCAGGACGAGTTCCCCGATGAGCAAGCATCTTATGTTGTCTTCACGAGCCAGCCCGAAGACCGGCGCAGCAAGCGCCGAGAGCAACAAGAAGTCAATGTGGCCGCCACCAGCCCAGCCGGCCACATGCACTGGTCAGAGAAATCCATCAGTTGGAGCCGGGCCGACCACCCAGAGGTGATCCCGTCCCCCGGCTCCTACGCTTTGGTCCTGGAGGCCACCCTTGCAACGGATACGCGCGCCGCACGCTTCTCCCGCGTGCTGATCGACGGTGGAAGCAGCATCAACATCCTGTACCGCGACACCATGGAGAAGCTGGGTGTCAAGGCAAAGCAGCTTGCGCCGACTCGAACGGTGTTCCACGGCATCGTACCCGGTTTGTCCTGTGCCCCCATCGGCAAGATCAAGATCGACGTACTCTTTGGGGGCAAGGACCACTTCCGCCGGGAAGCAATCTGGTTCGAGGTGGTGGACCTGGAGAGCCCTTACCACGCCTTGCTTGCCCGACCCACCTTGGCCAAGTTCATGGCGGTCCCCCACTACGCTTACCTCAAGATGAAGATACCAAGCTCCAAGAGTGTCATCACCATCGTCGGCGACTACAAGAAGTCCACCGACTGCACCACGGCCAGCAGCCGGCTGGCCGAATCCCTCGTGATTGCCGCAGAGAAGAAGACGCTGGACAGGGTCGTGGCCCTGGCCAGCAAGCAGCTAAACCAGCCCGCCGACTCCAAGGAGTATGATGCCCAAGGATCGTTCCAGCCGGCCAAGGAGACCAAGAAGATACAGCTCGACCCTGAGCACCCCGAGAGGTTTGCCGTCATTGGGGCGAGCCTAGACAGCAAATAGGAAGGCGAGCTCGTCAATTTCCTCCATGAGAATCGGGATATCTTTGCATGGTCCCCCAAGGACATGCCGGGTGTTCCGAAGGATTTCGCCGAGCACAAATTACATGTGCGGGAGGATGCCAAACCAGTCAAGCAGCCTCTCCGCCGACTGTCAGAGGAGAAGAGAAGGATCGTAGGGGAGGAGATAGCCCGGCTTCTCGCAGCCGGCTTCATCATGGAAGTTTTCTTCCCTGAGTGGCTCGCAAACCCGGTTCTCGTGCTGAAAAAGAATAACAAGTGGCGCATGTGTATAGATTACACAAGCCTCAACAAAGCCTGCCCAAAAGATCCCTTCGCTCTGCCCAGAATCGATCAAGTGATAGACTCCACAGCCGGATGCGAGCTGTTGAGCTTTTTGGATGCCTATTCGGGATACCACCAGATAAAGTTGAACCCGGATGACCAACTGAAGACCGCCTTCATCACGCCGTTTGGAGCCTTCTGCTACCTGACCATGACGTTCGGCTTGAGGAATGCCGGCGCCACCTTTCAGTGTTGCATGCAGAAGTGCCTCCTCACGCAGCTCGGCAAGAATGCCCACGTCTACGTGGATGATGTTGTGGTGAAGATGGAGAAGCGTGGCACTCTGCTGGAAGACTTGAAGGAGACATTCGAGAACCTGCGCCGGTTCCGAATCAAGCTCAACCCTGAGAAATGCATGTTCGGAGTGCCAGCCGGCCAGCTCCTAGGCTTTTTGGTCTCCGAACGCGGCAAAGAGTGCAACCCTGTGAAGATCAAGGCCATCGAGAGGATGGCGGTCCCAACCAAGCTTAGAGAGATTCAGAAGTTCACCGGGTGCCTGGCCTCTCTGAACTGCTTCATCAGCCGGCTTGGGGAGAAAGCCCTCCCTCTCTACCGCCTCATGAAGAAGAGTACCCACTTTGAGTGGAATGACCAGGCCGACCAAGCTTTCCACGAGCTGAAGAAAATGCTGGCCACGCCGCCTGTCTTGGCGGCGCCGATTGAGAAAGAGCCGATGCCCCTTTATATTGCCGCCACTAGCCGGGTGGTCAGCACCGTCATTGTGGTCGAACGGTCCGAAGAAGGCCGAGCCCAGCCGGTCCAGTGGCCGGTTTATTACCTGAGCGAGGTGCTGTCTGCCTCGAAACAAAATTACCCGCACTACCAGAAGATGTGCTACGGCGTGTACTTCGCCGCCAAGAAGCTGAAGCCGTACTTTCAAGAACACCCCATCACGGTCGTATGCACTGCCCCGCTGGCTGAGATCATAGGCAGCCGGGATGCATCCGGCCGGGTGGCTAAATGGGCCATCGAGCTGCCCCCCTACATGATCTTCTACCAGCCCCGCACCGCCATCAAGTCGCAAGCACTGGCTGACTTCCTCGTCGACTGGGCCGAGACCCAGTACTTACCGCCAGCTCCCGACTCCACCCATTGGCGCATGCACTTTGACAGATCAAAGATGCGCACCGGCTTGGGAGCCGGTGTCGTCCTTACCTCTCCTAAGGGCGACAAGCTCAGATACACGCTGCAGATCCACTTCGCCGCCTCCAACAATGTAGCCGAGTACGAGGCGCTCATACACGGGCTCCGGCTTGCCAAGGAACTCGGCATCCGCCGGATCCTGTGCTATGGCGACTCGGATTTGGTGGTGCAGCAATCCTCTGGCGACTGGGACGCCAAGGACGCAAACATGGCGAGCTAGAGCTTCCTGGTGCAGCAGATCAATGGATACTTCGATGGATGTGAAGTCCTCCATGTACCGCGAGCCGACAACGAGCCAGCAGATGCCCTGGCCCGAATAGGCTCCACGCGCCAAGCAATACCAACCGGCGTCGCCCTGCGGCGCCTCCTCAAGCCATCCATCAAGCCGTCTCCGGAATCCAACTCCATCTTCGTGCTGCCTAACCCCGAGGGGGCCGGGTCCGGCTCGAAGAATCAAGCAGCCGGCCCGGGGACTTCAATACTCGGCTCGGGGACTGCAGTACCCGGCTCGGGGACTGCCGCACCTGGCTCGGGGACTGCGGTAGCCGGCCCGGGGACTTCTTCAGCACAGCAAGCGGTGGCCGACTCCAGCACTCCATTACCCAGCCCGCCCACCCTGGTGGCTGTCGCCACATTGGTGGCAGAGGAAGTCGCCGCTCCATCATGGGCCCAAACCATCCGCAACTTTCTGGTGAACCGCGATCTGCCGGCTGACGAAACCGAAGCGAGACAAGTCCAGCACCGAGCCGGAGCGTACACAATCGTCAACAGAGAGCTTGTCAAGCGCAGCGCCACCGGAGTCTTACAGCGATGCGTCGACCAGGAGAAAGGCATTGCAATCCTCAGGGATATACACCAAGGAGAGTGCGGCCACCACGCCGCATCAAGATCACTTGTCGCCAAAGCCTTCTGCCACGGTTTCTTCTGGCCGACTACTTTGGACGACGCTAAAGAGCTAGTCAAACACTGCAAAGGCTGCCAGCTTTTCAGCTCACAGCAACACATGCCGGCTTCGGCACTCAAGACCATTCCCATCACCTGGCCCTTTGCCGTCTGGGGATTGGATATGGTGGGCCCATTCAAGACGGTGCGCGGCGGCATGACTCATTTGCTCGTCGCCGTCGACAAATTCACCAAGTGGATTGAGGCGAAGCCGATCAAGAAGCTGAATGGGCCGACTGCGGTGACTTTCATCGCAGATATAACAACTCGGTACGGCGTACCGCACAGCATCATCACCGACAACGGCACGAATTTTGCCAAAGGTGCCTTGGCACGGTTCTGCGCTGCACAAGGTATCTGGCTGGACCTTGCGTCAGTCGCCCACCCGCAGTCAAACGGCCAAGTGGAGCGAGCAAATGGCCTCATCCTATCCGGCATCAAGCCCCGACTGGTAGTACCTCTGGAGCGTTCAGCCGGCTGTTGGCTCGATGAGCTGCCGGCTGTCCTATGGAGTCTGCGTACTACCCCAAACAGATCAACCGGCTTCACTCCTTTCTTCCTTGTATATGGTGCCGAGGCAGTCATCCCAATAGACATCAAGTTCGATGCGCCTCGGGTAACCATGTACACGGAAGCGGAAGCCAAAGAAGCAAGAGAAGACGGCGTCGACCTGCTGGAAGAAGGCCGGCTGTTAGCCCTCAGCCGGTCTACCATCTACCAGCAGGGCTTGCGCCGCTACCACAGCCGGAGGGTCCGACCAAGATCCTTCCAGGAGGGCGACCTTGTGCTCCGGCTGATCCAGCGAACAGCCGGCCAGCACAAGCTCGCTGCCCCCTGGGAGGGCCCCTTCGTCATCAGCAGAGCTCTAGGCAATGATGCCTACTACCTCATCGACGCGCAGAAGCCGAAGGCACGCAAGAGAGACGACTCCGGCAAGGAGTCGGAGCGACCATGGAATGCAAATCTTCTTCGGAAGTTTTACAGTTAAAATGCAGTATGTATTATGTCCACTTTTGTATTAAGTACGAAACAATAGGCTCCCCGAGGAGGACTCGGGGACTGCCATCCTTTATTTTATGAATGAAAGTTATCATGCGTATGATATCACCTGTTCATTTATTTTGTCCGGCACCGGGTTCGACGAGTCGGCCCGGGGACTAGCCGACTGGAGTTATATTAGAAGCCCTACCCGCAGTCAGACAAGTAATGTGCCGACACCCAGGCTTGGCTCTTGCCAAAATCGCAGCTCGAAGAACCGACTGCCCGGATGGCAAGAGTCATAAGCCGGAAAGGGTGCGCACACGAAAAACGGCTAGGGACTAACGGGCTTATATATAACAAAAGCCTGCTTGCCGCCTCCCGCCGACCGACTACTAGAGTAGCCGGCCGGCCGACTTACATTCAGTCTGCTTCAAATCCAAGAAAGCTCGAGTACTTGCCTTCCCAAAGAGGGAAGGCGGCAAAGGAAAAAGCCTAAGGATAAAAAAGCGCACTTGAATGGAAGCCAACACATGCATATATTAATATTTACACAAAGGACCTCCAGAGAGGTCAACATCCAACATTGTTCGATACACCCCCAGTGGGTGGAATTGCGGAAACTTAAAATTGTTTGAAAAAAGCAAAAGCAGGAACAATAGGAACGGCAGATCAAGCCGGCGGGGCCGCTGGAGAGCCGGGCTGGGCGGTGGAGGCGGTTGTGCCGGCTGGAGGAGCGGCCGGCTGGCCAACTTCGGCTTGATCATCGCCTCCGGCAGAGGGCGCGCTCCCGCGTGGCTCGTTGCTAGAGGCACGGTCGGCTTTGAGGGCGGTCGGCCGTCTCACCAGTCGGCTCGGCGTCTTCGCCGTCTTCCTCCTCATCGTCCTCGCCCTCGTCGCTGGAGGCGATCTCCTCGGCCGAGTCCTCGCCTTCCGCCGGGTTCAGCCCGAACCACTCCTCCGGCTGGGCGGCGCCATCATCATTGAGCTCCGGCGCGAAGACGCTGGTGTCGGTGCACTCGGCGATCGTTGAGGCGCGCTGCGCGATCGCCGGCCGCACCTCCTCCAGCTCCGCGTCGGCCTCCAACCGCCAAGTCCGCAGCTGGTCCAGGCTTAGCCCTGGGTACCATGCGCGGACGAACTCCAGCGCACGCCCGGCTCCAAGACGGGCTGCGGACGCCTTCCAAGCCTCGAAGCGGCCGACTGCGACTTCTAGCCAGTCGGCAGTCCGACTTGGGTGCGGGGAATCGTCTGGCCCGGCCAGAGCACGGCCAGCACCGTCGCCCCGGCACGTTGGAGCCGGCGGAGCATCCGATGGGCCGGCTGCAGTCGCGCTTGGATGGCGATAAGCTGCTCCAACAGCGTTCGATTCGCATCCGGTGAAATAACAACTCCGGCCTGACGGCGCGCCTCGTGATGAGCGTCGATGGCTTGGGCGGCAAGGACAGATTGGCCGGGAAAGTAATCTGCGCAAGGTAGCAAGCACAAGGCAAAACAAAACCTCAGGCGGCTGGCAGATGGAGGAAGGGCAAGAAAAACGGCTTACCATCGATGAAATCCTCGATTCGGCCGAAGCCTTCTTCCAGCGCCTGGCGCGTCTCGGCCCAGCCCGCCTCCCTGGTCTCGAGCTCCGCCTTCAGGGCAGCCTCGCCGTCCTGCGCCTTCTGCAGGGCCGCCTTATGGCTTTCCTCCTGGTCGGCCAGTTTCTTGACCAGGCGGTCGCGCTCTTGAACCAAGTCGGCGTACTTGGCGTCCCTGGCACGAAGAGCGGCCTGCACTTCGCCGAGTTCCCTCCGCAAGTCGGCGTTGGCCTCTGCGCGAGCAAAAGACAAAGAGAAAAAGTCAGCAAAGGAAAATTCGTCAAGGAAGATCCGACCCGACTGCTCTATAGTCGGCCCGAATCTCGGGGACTACACCCAGTGGGTGCGCTGTCGCGCCCCCACGAGAAACAGATTAAAGCAATACACTTACGTCGGCTGCTGGCCAGGTCTTCGGTCCTCCGGCTCAGCTCCCGAGCCTGGGAGTTGAAGGCGGCGGCACGGGAGTTGTGATAATCCTAAAAATCAGGCAGAAAACAGTTAAGATAGTCGTCGAGTAAGATCCGACCCGACTGCGCTGCAGTCGGCCCGGATCTCGGGGACTACACCCAGTGGGTGCGCTAGCGCGCCCCCACGGAAAAAAATCAAAGGACCAGAGCGGTCGACAAGTGAAAGCTTACCCGGATTGCGGACCGCGTCGACAGAAACTCCTGAGTAAATTGCCTCAGGAGGCCGGCCTGTGCCTGCAGCCGGCTCCGAATCCCTTGGGCCGCCACGTTCAGCTCGCCGCTTCCTCCGCTGGGAGTCCACCCGGACGTGGCGGACCTGGCCGCCTCCAAGGCGTCTGCCGTCTGGTCGGCACCCGCGGCTCGGCGCGTGTCCGGCGGGGCCGTGCTCCCTCCGGCGCGCTGGCTCGCCGCCAGCTCGATTTCAAGACCGGCTCCGGCCTCGGGTGCGGCCCGGGCCGGCTCCTCCGGCACCGCCGACGACTGGCCGCCTTCGCCTGCTCCGGCTGGCGCTGCCGGTGGCGTCCTCTCCGCGAAGATCTCGAAGAGTTCGTCCCTCTGCATCGGCGGCTGATCGGGGGTGATCTCCTCTACCGTGGGCAGCGGGATGTCCGGGTCCAGGGTGTGGAGGGGGATGGCGAGCAGCGGAGGCCGGCTACGCGTGCCCTCCGCCTCCGTCTCGGCGGCCACCCGCTCCGATGGAGTCTCGGCCGTCGCGTTCGCTCGCTCCATCGCCGCCCGAGCGGCCTCCCGCTCCGCCGCCTCCCTCTCTCGTCGCGCCTCGCGAGCGTTCCGCTCCGTGGCTTCTGCAAGATCGGCGCGGGGGTCCACGCGGCGGGGCCCTAAAGATCCAGCACCCGGCCCGACCACAGAGCCGCCTGGGCCTCGCTCGAGGGAGAGCGGCGCCCTGCTCAGAAATCAGAGAAGAGTTAGAACAAAGGAAGACAACGAAAAACAAGCACGTAAGCGGCCAGAGGGCTTACGCGGAAACTGCTGGAGGTTTCTTCACCGCCTTCCGGAAGCGGGCCGCCTTCGCCGCCGCTTCGTCTCGCTTCGTGGCCGCGGCGGAGGCCCTCGTCTTCTTTGGCCGGCTACCTAAGAGAGGAAGCACGGCCCGGCGTTTCGCCTTTCCACCACCGGCAGCCGGCGCGGCGGACGAGCCCGCGCTGCGGCGGTCGGTTGCCGGCTGGTGGCGCGGGATTTCTTCGGTGTCGAAATCGTCCGGCCAGTCGTCGAAACAGGCCGAGAGCCCCGTGCCTCCGGGCTCGGCGACGTCCCCCGTGGCGGCGTCCTCCATGGCGACTGCAGCCAGGTCCGGGTCATCGAGGTCATCCACCGTGCGGTCCGGGGCATACGCGCGTTCGACTCCTGCCGCCCCGGCTGGCGGTGGGAGAAGAGGGTTCTGATAAAAGAGAAAAGAGAAGAGCCGCCTGGTCAGAAGCCGGCCGACTCAAGCCGGCTGATGATAGAAAGAAGGACTTACCACAGGCGGAGGATGGGCGTGGGAGTACGGCACCTTGCCGAATTGCCAGTCGTCGGTGAGCTTGAGGTTGGCGATGTAGTTCACCATAAGTGCCACCTCGGCATGGGGCATCTCCCATGTGCTCAGCCGGCAAGGGTCGAAGCGGCCGCTCATCTGGCACAGCATGTGGGGCCGGCTCTGAAGGGGAAGAATCCGGCGCTCGACGAAGGCAGCCACCAGGTCAGCTCCGCGCAGGCCTTCCGACTGGATCATCACTCGAAGCCGGGCAATGGAGGCGTTCCCAGCCGGAGACAAGGACTTGGACCGGAACCCCCAAGACGGCCGCCTCCCAGCCGGCGGGCCGACTACGTAAGCCGACAGATTGACGTAGTCGCCATGCGGGGCGACGTTCTTGACGTAGAAATAAGATTTCTACCAGAGTTTGACAGATTGGATTAGAGGAATGTGCGGGAAGGGGTTGTTGTCGCTTGCCCTCTTCATTGCGATGAAGGCCCCGCAGGGAGCCGGCACGCCGGCGGAGACGGTGCCGAGCTTGTTCTGGAAGAGCTTCGCCCAGAGCTCCAGTGTCGGCAGCACCCCCAAGAAACCTTCGCAGAGGGAAACGAAGGCCGATAGCTGCATCACCGCGTTGGGCGTGAGGTGATGCGGCTGGAGGTTGTAGAAGTCGAGGAAGGATCGCATGAAGCCGCTCGCCGGGAAGCCAAAGCCACGCAAGAAGTGTGTGCGGAAGACGACGCGCTCGCCTTCCTCCGGCGCCGGCGAGATCTCCGTCTCCGGCGCCAGGCGAACCTGCACGAGGTTTGCGGCGGGCAGGCGCCGGGTCTGGCAGAGAAATTCGATGTGGTCCTCGTGGACGTTGGACCCGTCCCACGAGCTTGACAGCGCCAGGGACATGGCGGCATGGGCGGGCTGCGGCGCGAGACTGCGTCGGGCGCGAGGAAGAAGAAAGGGAAGAAGAAGAGCAAGGAGGGACGGGGAGCGGGGGAGCGAACGAGCCTTTGTCTCTCCCCCTCCCCCTCCTACTTGTAGGCTCGTGCGCCGAAGCCGAGGAGGCGCGGCGTGGGGGATCGTGGGGATTGATCGTGCCCATCTCCCCCACGCCCCGCGTTAATTACGCGCCTTGATGACACAAGGAAACAGCCGCGGGGAGGCGAGCAGTCCCCTCGGGCCGCAGGAGATCTGCGTCCGGGCCGAGGTCAAGGAGTGGCGGGTCCGGGCCTGCGGCGGCGTCCCGTTGCGCGCATGCGACAGCAGGACTTCTCCGCCACGTGGCCCGTCGTGGGGCCCGCGGCCAGCCCGCGGGTCGGCCACGGTCATATTAATAACAAGAAAGTTCTCCGAAGTCGGCCTGCGACGGCAAGGTCGGCCCCTCAGGGTATGAAGCCGGCCAAGCTTCCCGTCCTTCTGTCCGCCGCGAAGCTCGCCCGGCTTCGGGGACTACTGTCGGGGTAAATAGCCATGGGTAGCCCAGCCGGCTTCCCCTGGCCCCTCAGAAAAAATTACGAGCCCGTCCGGCTCGTAAGAAGACTCAAGACCTGGGCCACCTCCCCCCTAGCCGACTACCTTCCTGGCCGGCTTCGGGGGCGGCCCGCCCTTCGCCCTCATGAAGAAAGCTGTGGATGGCCGACTACGAGAAGCCGGCTACAGCGGGGCCGGCTACCAGAGGCCGGCTCCCATAAAGCAGTCAAAGCCGTACCCGCAATGTACGCGTCCACCCTGCGATGATGAAGCGGGGCGTGGCTACAGTGGAGCCTGCCACCCCCAAAACCCGGAGCACGCCTGGTACAGTGCGCCATGCGGGCAGCCACAGCCCGCCCGACGCGGCACTGTAGCCACGGCGGCTCTGACGCCGTCCACGACGGGCCGCCAGCGTGGCCCCCGAGGCGGCGGGCCCCTTCGGGCAGAGAGATGCCGAAGGCGGCCGCACCTCCTCACAAGCCGGCAAGATAGAGGGCCGGCTTCCCATAGCCGGCCTGCCACCTTCCTCGAAGGAGACGCCCATTAAGGGGACAAGATGCGGCGGGGCTACAGTAATCGCCCGCCAAGGCGGCGTTATTGTAGCCACGCTTACCCCGACCAAGCCTGCGTCAACAACACGGAGTAACAGTAACAAGCCACCGACCAGGCCCTGGCCGGTGGGGCCTGCCTGTCGACCAAGGAGCCGGCAGCCGGCGGGACCCACCAGCCGGCAGGCCCAAGAAGCCGGCGCAGAAGCCGGCGAGCATAGTCACAAACAGCTGGGCCCCGTGCCCAGTCGGATTACCATTGTACCCCCCCCCCCCCGGGGGGGGGGGGGTAGGCCTATATAAACCCCCCGGTGCACCCATGCAAGGGGTTGGACTCTCAATCTAGACCTAGACACCATACAAGGAGAGGAAGCAAGCTAGCTGAGCTCTTCTTCCTCCTTCCACCCAAAGAAGCTCGAGGAGCATTGTAGCTACTTGTTCATATAGTAACCATGCAGAGATCCCGCAGAGCAGCAGTAGGGGTGTTATCTCCCCGGAGAGCCCTGAAGCTGGGTAAGATTCGCTGGCGTGCATGTCTTCGCCTCATCCCGTTTCCAGGCACCGGCGATGTTTTATTGGCCCCCGCAATGATAAGCCACCCGTTGGCATATGTCGCTCCTACCACCCGACAGTAAACCTAGTGACCGTTAGAGATTTCTGTGGGACCGACAGAATCAACTCGGTGGGACCAATGTGCTAGGGTTAGGGTAAATCCAAAACTCGGTTTGACCGATTACTCAAACTCGGTGGGACCGATTTGGGTAATAAGCGAAACAGAGAGCTGGCCAAGCAAACTCGGTGGGACCGATTGCATATCTCGGTGGGACCGAGAATAATGTAATAGATAACAGAGAGTTTGCAAGCCCATCTCGGTGAGACCGAGGTCCCATCAGTGAGACCGAATCGATTAGGGTTTCTGGCAGTGGCTTATGACATATGAAACTCGGTGGCGCCGGATAGGAATAATCGGTAGGTCCAAGTTTGGCTTAGGGTTTAGGTCATTTGTGGATATGGGAAAGTAGCTGGGGATTTTGGAGCATATCATTAAGCACTTAAGCAAGACGCTCATTAAGCAACACCTCATCCCTCCTTGATAGTATTGGCTTTTCCTATGGACTCAATGTGATCTTGGATCACTAAAATGTAAAATGAAGAGTCTTGAACCTCAAGCTTTAGCCAATCCTTTGTCCTTAGTATCTTGGAGACCTTCCCATAACCTTTAGTCCATGCCACTCCATTGTTGAACTTATCTGAAACATACTAGATGAAAACGTTAGTCCAACAAGAGATATGTTGTCATCAATTATCAAAACCACCTAGGGAGCACTTGTGCTTTCACACTTCCTTGCTGCAGGCGTGGACCGAGCTGTCAGCCTCTCCACGTACATTCCACGTCCGATGGAAGTCATTCCTTGACCACATTGACCATGCCGCGCCGAGAGCACCAGGGCGGTGGACGACGGCAAGGCCTAGGAAGGGGACGACGCGGAGCCGGGGAAGACACGGCAGTGGATGCCCACGCGTAGAGGAGTACGAGGGTTCACTGGTTTGCTGCAGTGTGAAGCTGCCGTCGCCGCGGAATAACAGGGGGTGTGGGTGAGTAGAGGGATGGCCTGGCCAGCGGTGGGAGTAGTAGGGGGCGGTGAGGCCTCCGCCGCATCGCATACGGCCACGGGAGGCAGGAGCACGAGGCACGACCGGCGCTGGTTTGGGCGGCTGGAGCAAGAAGACGAGAGGTTGAAGAAGCACTATGGCCGTTGGATGGACATCGTACGGTCACTTGAGCTAGAATTGTGCATATATTGACTAACTTGACAAAGCCCTCCGTCCCCGTCCACTTAGTAGGCCCACAAGTCAGCCTGCCACTATACTGGGTCCCAGCTAACAGGGGAGTATTCATTTTTTTGTGCGTAATAAGGAGGCACTTCCTTGCATGCGAAGATATAGCTGGTGGGTCCGAGCTGTCAGCGGCGATAATGTTTTTTCATGAAATACAGAGGCCCTTTTGGTGGGTCCCTGATGTCAGGTGGAGGAATCATTATTTGCGTGTAATAAGGAGGCATTTCCTTGCGTGTGGCCGTGGGCCTAACTGTCGGCCTCTCTACGTACAGTCCACTTCAGATGCATGTCGGTCGTTGACCACGTTGACCAGACCGCGCCGAGAGCACCAGGGGTGGACGACGGCGAGGCCTAGGAAGGGAACGACACGGAGGCAGGGAAGACTCGGCAGTTGTTTCCCACGTGTAGGGGAGTACGACTGTACGAGGGTTTACTGGTTCGTCTGCCGTCGCCGGAGAATAACAACAGGTGTGGGTGAGTAGAGGGATGGCTAGGCCAGCTATGGGAGTACGATGGTGTGGTGAGGCCTGCGCGGCAGCACAGCCGGCCGCGGGGAGGAGGGAGCAGGCAGTCCTCCCACCGGCTCTTGTTTGAGCGGCTGGAGCAGGAAGAGCAGAGATTGAAGAAGCACGACGGCCGTTCGATGGACATCCAACAGTCACTGCTTGTGCGTCAAACTTTTTTTAGGAAAGCCTTAAATCTGTGGAAAACAACATACAACCCATTTGCTAATTCTTAAGGTTTTTTGGAGCCCATATTCTTTTTGTTAGCATTACAGCCCATATCGTGGCCACGGTTAAAATATTATATGAAATTTTGCATATTTCGATGCGGTCCGAACTATTTTTAATCCTGAAATTTCGACTCGCATTCAAACTGATTTTAAAAATAAATGTATATCAATATAAAATCCAACAAATTCTCCACGCATAAAAATTAATGTAATTTAAAATATCGAAATGAAAAAAAGATATTTGAAACTAATTGCCGGTTTGATGTGTTTTAAAAATGTACAGCCCATTTCTCATTACTGATGCGCCATTTTCTTGGCTAGCCGAATGAGAGCTGTCCTCGTCTTGAAAGATTTCCAGCCCAACAGGCCTAACAAAGCGACTTACTTGGCAAATCACAAAAAACTAGGCTGTGACCGTGGACCCAACTGTCAGTCCATTTGTATTTTAGTCCATTTGGTGAGCTGGGTGAAACAATGATGTAGCATCTATGCGGCCTGTTTAAATCCCATTTGCATTTTTCTCGAAATCTACGGACTTGCTGGGCTGGGTGAAAATATCATGTTGGGCTAGATGGAGAAATGTTATAAAAACATAAACACATGATTGCACGTCAGTAAAATCTTTGCAAGCTTATGTACGCAATCACTAGGAGTTAACTTGCCAAGTTATATATAAACAATTATTATTATTATTTTGTAAGAACTTTCAACTTACGAAATAAAATATCATTTTAATTTGATGAGTTAATAGTACATGGGGTATTATTGTTTTTAGGCTAGACGTGGGACAGTTGAGTTGGTTCTAGGGGAAAGTACTGGGAGAAAACTCAGTTTACATCAAAAAAGAAAGTGCGAGAAAATTCAGAGACCTGTTGGGTCCACCTAAGGAGGGGAATATGTTGGGAGGAAGGAGATTCAAAGCACGGCAGCCGAGTGAACTAGTTTAGATACATAAGCAAATAGCCACTAAAAAAGAAATCAGGTTAATGGGTTCTTAAAAGAAATATTTCAGACAAAACGGATAATTACGACACATAGGCTAATGCATGAAACACTTAGATGATAAAGGTGCCTATAAACAGATAAACTACAACATCTAGACCTTCCTGACACGCTTGATCATGACACTGCGGCTGTCCGTGTACTCTTCGGTTACGGGAAGCAGACACGCCCTCATGTCCAAGATCTGCCTGTACATGTCGTAGCATGCGTATGCGTCCTTGGCTGTGTAGGTTATGTAGGCTAGATTTAGAGGTACGTCCCACGTGTTCAGGTCGTCTTCTTTCATGTTGGCGTATCAGGGGTCAATGATGGTCTCAGCGAGGTCAACCACGGAGTCCTTCTCCTGCCCGTTGCTGATGATCTTGTATTGCTTCTGGATGTCGACAAGCTTGTTGCACCAGATGGCCAAATCGTCGTGTTCTTCCTTCTATCCACCGTAGCGAAGGTGAAGTCGGTGCTGCCGATGAAACAGGCGAATGCTCCAGAACCTGGTGCAGCCATAGGACTGAGGCGAGGCAGAGCTTCACCGAGTCCGTATCGTTGGTGTACATCACATTCAACTTGGTGCAGCCATAGGACTGAATGGCGAACTCAAAGGGGAACTCCTTGCTGAAGTCCATATCCAGCAGGCTCACCCCTCGGATCACCATTGGAGTCTCTTCGAGTGAATGAGTGTGTAGGCGGCGACAACATTTCGTTTTTCAGCTCTTGGGGAACTGGATTCAACAGTAAGCTGAGTGTGTATAGGCGACAACAGTTACTACCCCTCCCTCATCCGCTGCATGCCCGGCAGAAGATGCACCCTCGGCCACATGTCGGTTCACGAGTGGGTCTATATTGGTACTGTAATAACAGGAGTTAGTGGTCACTTTACTTAAATTTCATTAGCTTTAATAGAAATTTGTACTTAAAAGAAGCAATTCATTCGCTCGTTCCATCAGTGCCACATGATCAACATGCACAACAATTAGAGTTATTATTCTCGGGACGCACACGATCAGCACATTTGTCGCACTTTCACAAAGATAATACTACCAAGTTTGAACTGTTTGTTATGGTTGTTTTCCTCTGCATCAACATGCCATGTTTCCTAGCTTGCAAGATTCAGAACCAACAAATAAGATCCAAATAATAAGTACAACAAAGATGCCTACACATCTCATTGATTCCCAGCTTGCAAGATTTAGAACCAACAAATAAGATCCAAATAATAAGTACAACAAAGATGCCTACACATCTCACTGATTCCCAGCTTGCAAGATTCAGAACCAACCCATTAGAGCCTTTTGATAAAGTGAATATCGGGATTAAATCCATCTTGGCTAGCCATGTCATACAATCGAAGAACTTGACGAATGCTCTTGACCGTCACAACATCTGTAGTTGAGTATTCCTGTTTGCACAACATGTTTGCACAACACAAACAAGGAGACAGGAGAGCATGATTTCGCTTTAATAGCGGCCTCCTTGAACTCAACCTCCAGATCTACTTGGATGAGGTCTGCCTGGAGTTCCATGATTCAATTCATGCGCCTTTTTCTGCAGTTCACCTGAAATGAAGCAAAGATTGCATCATTCAGCTAGCAAGAAGTACTTGCTCTTGTGAGCTGGCAGGTTCTTCTTTAGTAGTTGCACTAAAATTGAGGAACATTAAGGTTGGATGTCCGGCTCAAGTAAGGTGCAACTATAATTTTCTTATCCTTTTGTGCAGTTCCACTAAAATAAAGTGCCATTGTGGTGACAGTGACGGCTCCATCTTGCAAAGGCTAATAAAATGTTGCACGAGATTACCAGCATAACTTGACGGAGATTTTGGAAACTCCAATCACCATTTTGTGCAGTTCCACCAAAATTGTGAGATGTTGCCCACGTGACATTTTAGTTGAACTGCACAAGACACTCATTCCAAAAAAAAGTGTTTTGTGCAGTTCACCAAAAGGTCACAATAGCAACTAGGTGAAATGGATATCCCTATCTGCACAAAAAGATAGAAAGTAAACAGTTGCTGGTCAATAAGAATATACGAAACATATACAAAATGAAAAGAAGCATCTTAATTATGTTCATGGCAATCACACAAGGACGGTAGAAATTTTAAAACGTCAGCAATGCTTCATGTTACCAGAAGGATTACGATCAACAATGACATTCCTCAAATATGGGATTACTTTAATGGTGGCATTGCTTGTTTACCAGACACAGTAAATCAACAGCAGCTAAAGAGTTGGTTTAAGGGCATGGGACCATGGGGACACCAGGACACTCAGCAGCGTAAAGGAGCAACTTACTTATCATACTTGGGAAAACAGCAGGAGTGCCATTGTACTATGTGAGGGCAGCAAATCTAATCTTGGAGACCTTTTACTATGTGAGGGCAGCAAATCTAATCCTGGAGACCTTTTACTATGTGAGGGCAGCAAATCTAATCCTGGAGACCTTTTACTATGTGAGGGCAGCAAATATAATCCTGAGACCTTTTACTATGTGAGGGCAGCAAATCTAATCCTGGAGACCTTTTACTATGTGATGGCAGCAAATCTAATCCTGGACATACTCTGTTGACTTGTCCACCAGCCGCCACTTTCTATCCCTTTTTCAACCAATAATAGATCTGTTCCTTATCCAGTTTGTACTGCGTTTCCCATCATTTCCCTTTTCAACCAAGAGACCGGTTGGGTATCCGGTCTCTACTACCTTCAACATATTATTTCCTCTTTGAATCAAGTCCTAGATTCATGCTACAACTTTCCCCCCTTTCTTCGTTGTTTGAACAAAGCCCTAGATTCGAATGCATGAAGTAGCTTTACCTCTAATAATACTAAAAGTTTAGGTGGCTTTGGAAGAGCTGATGGGAGTAGAAAAAGATGCACATGCAGACACGTGGGGAGCTGAGGCAGTAGAGCAAGGCCGCTTTCGAAGAACTTATACCTGAGGGTCGCCGGGATGTCGGCGGCGATAGGTCGGATCTATGGACAATACGGCCGGGAGGAAGAAGGGCCAGAGGACCTCCCGAGCCGGCCATGTGTCAGAGAGAACGGCACGGGCAGAGGATCGTGAATGATGCACCTTTTAGTCCTCTACACACACCGACCGAAGGGATCCGGCCGGATCTGTGACCAGCGGTGAGCAGAGAGAAAATGTCACTACCGCTGTCTTGTTTATATCTAGAGAGGATGAGAGAATGAAGAGAGCAACCCTAGTAAAGCAAGCGCTCAGGCCCCTGCGTCCATATATAGTAGAGTGATTATCTTTTTTCTCTCCACAACAAGCGTTTCAATTTGTGTACGTGGCATTAAAGAAAAGAAACTCTCTATTTAAGGTGACTACTGTACTACTCCTACTTACTACTGGTAGTACTACAGTATTTTTCACTTGTGCTCCCCACCCCTCCATTCATTGAACAACCCCACGGGTGAATAAACATACAGTAAGTACTGTATTTATATAGAACGAACAAGCTCGAACTATTTTGGCGTAGTTAAAAGTTGAGGGTGGGGCTTTTCCCGGGCAATACGCGCGGTAGTTTTCGGGTAGGGCTAGAAGACTATTTTAATTTTTTTAAAAACTTCGAGATGGCCACACAGCATGGAGCCGACCCCAATGATTTTAAGCTTACAGGCACGGTACACGCTATCCTAGACTACTATACACATGAAACTACCACACGAGCGTCCGGGCTGCGCTTGGCTCTTCGCCTCTTCAGGAAGTCGAACAATGATGGAATACTACTGCACTAGAGGAGTACTACAGTACGCTTCTGGCCATCTGACACCGATTGAACTACTGCATGTCCACCGCATGCGCGAGGGAGAGCGTGTAGCGAAAGCTTCTCCTAGTCTTGCCAGCCACCAGGCTCATGGGCGAGGGAGGGACGCTCCTGCCTTTGCGTGTATGACAGGTGGGCCCTACAGGTGTGTGGCCAACCTGTCATACAGCCAAAGCCAGGTGCAGTTAAGTCTGCGAGGGAGAGGATAATCAAACTTCTCATTGATGTATGAGTTGACGCGACACCTCAAAGCACTGCACTCGATATATTTCAATAATTTGCGTGTGTGACTCCCAGATGCAGAGGCCGGGGGTCATCAACCTCCTATTCGACAAAAAAATAGACGCGTGTGTGAGAGGACGAGTGCGTGCGTGCACCTCTTCTCTTCATGTATAACGTACTACTAAACTCAGAGTACAAGTTTTTGTGGGTGGCACGATGGTGCATGCGAGAAGTCCCGAGAGATAGGTTTAATGCATTAATTGCAATGCATGCATGCTTATAGTACATGCATTGGTCAATTTTCTCTTAATACTTGCATGCAATGATTTAATGCACCTTGGAATCTGAACATGTGTTGGGGACAACCAAATTGAGCCTTATAAAATGGAAAAACTAAAATTTTGAGATAAGCCCTATAAAACCGGAAAGGGGGGAGTAGAAAAAGAAGTACTCCATCCGGGAATGGTGCCGCACTTCGAAACTAGAACCGTCAATAAATTTTGAGCTTGCGTCTCGTCACATTCCAAATTACTCCACGCTATATTGAATTGCAAACCTGTTCACACCGGTCACAACCTAAACGGTTTCCCACTTAGGAGCGTATTAGTACTCGGTTATAAATACTAGTATGCCAAGATGACTGCAGATTCCTCCTCAACTCCTCATCCACAAAAACAAACAAGTCATTCAGCATCCTTCCCTTGCGTCTACGATGGCTAGCGTGAGTTCTGGGCCGAGAGATTGCCACCAGGGAGAGGCGAGCATGGAAGCGGAAGCACGAGAGATGTCCCGCCTCATTGCGAGAGCAGCCGACATGTCCCGCCACACGGAAGTAGCAGCACAGAGGTCCCGCCGCGCCGCTGAAGTAGCACGGAGGTCCCGCCGCGCCGTCGATGCAGCAGACTGGTCTGGCCACGCCGCAGAAGCAGCAGAGATGTCCCGCCATGCCACGAATGCAGCAGAGATGTCCTGCCGCGCCGCGGCGGCCTGGGAAAATTTCTTGCGGGCAGGCGACGACTGTTACAGGCGCATGCATGCGATCGTCCATAGCCAGATGGATCAGATCTCTGGCTTGGTGAGGTTGCAGGATGACATGATAGCCTCGTTTGAACAGGCTACTGGCGTCATCCGACAACTAAGGGAGGGCAATGAGAGGCTCCGGGCCGAGCGCGACCTGCTGAGGGAGAAGATCGTCCGAAGTGCAGACTTGCAGGAGGAGACCAGTGCCTTGTTGAAGAAACTTATGGACGAGAATGACATGCTCCGCAACGAGCGCCAAAGGCTGGTGGAGGAATCCGTGGATGTTCTCAAGCAGCATCTTGAGGACACGAAAGAGCTCATCGCCGCTCGCCGCGGAGACTAGTTTCCTGGTTTATTTTGATGTAATAATCGGTTTAGGATGTGGATTGTGTCGTCGGTTGTGAAATGTTGGGTTCTAGCGTGGATGTTTGGCCTTTGTTGGCCTCTTGGGATGTTGTGATTTCAATCTGGTAGCTTTTAGTCCTTCGTGTTAGGCTGGAGTTGTGCTGAACTTCTTGTGAATTGTGGTGGTTTTCAGTAATGAAAATCGAAAGGGGCAAGCCCTTCTTTGATCAATTTTTTTAATCATCCTTATATATTCATGAGTCTTGCTATAAGTCGCAGTAGATGCTATATAGGTCCGTCGGATCTTACATCAAGATCCGTGCTTTCAGATTTTCTTTTTTCTCTCTTAAATCTCAGTCGAGTGAGACATAGCCATGCCATTAAACAGAGGCCCGGGCGCCATTAATGGAGACCTTGGGAGAGAGGTGGACGGCAGATGGAGGTCAAAGGGCTCTCCTCCCGATAAGCACGCGCAGGGGTCTGATCGCACGCCTCTCGTACTCAAATAGCTACCCTGCACGGCTCCTCCTAGCAAATAAAAAATGGGGACGCGTGGCGGCACGTAAATGGTACTAGTAAGTAGAACGCCCACGGTTTCAACAATACTTGTGTTTTTGATTGTAACATGACATCACTTGTTCCAAAATGACTTTGTTGATTGTTAATGTGTGCGCCTTCGCAAATCGAACTGCAAATTTACCACATCATGTTGGTGCCATGTCATGGCACCAAGCCAAGTTTCATTATTTTCATGCGTGTTTTGGATTTACAAGAATTAAAAAACTAAGTTTCTCAATGTTTCCAACCCAGCCATGACGCCCAGAATTTTGAATTTCATTCCCATTTCTTGCATGGAACCTAGAAATTTACCAGAGGACACACATGTGATTTTTCAACCAACTTTGGTGCACTGGAACATGTGCTTGTATTTCAAATTTGAATTATGCACACAAAGATGACACGTTCCCTCCCAGAACCACGAGCCGTCTTGAGAGAAGCTCCGATTTGCAAGAATCTTATACCAAAATTTGTTCCTATTCGACCAATTTTTTACCACGGCATGATATTACCATGACATGACACCATCCCAAGTTTCATGATTTTAAAACCAAGTTTCTCAATGTTCTCGACCGAGCCACGATGCCCAGATGTTTTAATTTTATTATCATTTCTTGCATGGGACCTACTCCCTCCTTCCATCTATATAGGGCCTAATGTGTTTTCCAAGACAGGCTTTGACTATTGACAAGATTAATAGGACATGATATGTATACTATGAAAATTATATTAGTGGAAGCTCCTTTGACATACAAAATTGAAGGTATGCTTTGTGTAAGTTGCATGTCATATATTATTGCTCTAACATTTGGTCAAAGTTAGCCTCGAAAAAAGCATAGGACCTATATAGATGGAAGGAGGGAGTAGAAATTCACCCGAGGACACAAATGTCATTTTTCAACCAACTTTGGTGCACGGGAGCATGTGCTTGTAGTTCAAATTTGAATTATGCACATTAAATGACCAAAAACTCAATTAATGTGTAAATAAGGCCAAACGAAGCCGAAATAATTCCAAAATTTAACAGGGCACTCATGTAGTTCTATGTTCCCTTTGTAAATAAGCTCAAGGGGGACAATGTATATCGTTTCGCACTCAAAGGTGGCACGTTCCCTCTCAAAACCACGAGCCTTCTTGAGAGAAGCTTCGGTTTGCAAAAGCTTATACCAAAATCTGTTCCTATTCAGCCAACTTTTTTACCACAACATGGTAGTACCATGACATGCAATCCATGCCAAGTTTCATGATTTTCAGACGTGTTTTGGATTTACAAGAATTTTAAAACCAAGTTTCTCAATGTTCTCGGCCGAGCCACGATGCCCAGATGTTTTAATTTTATTATCATATCTTGCATGGGACCTAGAAATTCACCCGAGGACACAAATGTGATTGTTCAACCAACTTTGGTGCACGAGAGCATGTGCTTGTAGTTCAAATTTGACTTATGCACATAATGACCAAAAACTCAATTAATGTATAAAAAACGACAAACGAACCCGGAATAATTCCAAAATTTAATAGGGCACTAATGTAGTTCTATGTTGCCTTTGTTAAGAAACTCAAGGGGGGCAGCGTATATCGTTTCACACTCAAAGATGGCACGTTCCCTCTTAGAACCACGAGCTTCCAAATCGGCCCAATTTTTTACCACAACATGTTAGTGCCATGACATGACACCATGCCAAGTTTCATGATTTCCAGGCGAGTTTGATTTACATGAATTTAAAATCAAAGTTTCTCGATGTTCTCGGCCGAGTCATGACGCCCAGATGTTTGAATTTCATTCTCATTTCTTCCATGGGACCTAGAAATTCAACCAGGGACACACATGTGATTTTTCAACCCACTTCCGTGCACCGGAGCATGTGCATGCAATTCATATTTAGATTATGCACATTAAATGTCCAGAAACTCAATTAATGTATAAAAAGGCCAAATGAACCCGAAATAATTCCAAAATTTAACAGGGCACTCATATAGTTCTATGTTGCCTCTGTAAATAAAATCAGGGGGAGGCGGCGTATATCGTTTCGCACACAAAGGTGACACGTTCCCTCTCGGAACCACGAGGCTTGTTGAGAGAATCTCCGGTTTTGCAAGAGGCTTATACCAAAACTTGTCCCAATTCAGCCAAAAATTATATGTATGAAAACAGGGTTTAGATTATCCCAAACATCTCGCTACCTAGACCAATAATGTACTATGATTTGAATTCAACATAAAATGGATACAAATATTTGAATTGGAGAGTGTATGGTACATGTAGTTCATAGTGAAATATGATTACTCCTATATGTATGTTTTTTGTTATCAAGATAATATTTAAATTATTGTATAACTTGACAACAACCGTATTCAAGCAAGGAAAATTGATTCAAATTTAGTCCATATGGTAGACGACAATATATATGTTCACATGGTGGAGTAAAATGTTCATATATGATGGAAGATCGAAATGTATGACTACATCAATTATAAACCGCAAGGTCACCTAACGATATATTCGAATTCAACATAACGTGGATTCAAAAATTGAAATTCGAGATAATGGCATCTGTAATCATATAAAAAGGGACATTACTCTTTTTTTGGTGGGAATTGATTTGTTTTTTGTTGTTATTGAGGGAAGTGCGAATCGATTTGGTATTGTGCAGGGTAATCTTGTTCTCCCAATTTTTTTACATTTTTCTTGTAGTTTTTTCAATGGCATCTATAGCAATATAGTAAAAGGGGACATGACTCTCTTGTGTCTTGTATGAATTGTTTTTTTACACGTTAAGTTTGTTCTGCCGAATAAGGAATCCGCACCTTGTTATCCCGAAATTTTCAAGCTCGAGTATCTTTTGTCTCACCTGCTTTGAAACTCCCGCTTCTTCAACCCGCGCTGCGCCTTGTTATCCCGAAATTTGGACGCGCGCGAGAACTCCCTCCTCATCCGAAATCGCCCCCGCAGCCTAGACACGCGAAAGCCCCCTTCTACCCCTCAACCGGAAATGAAGTTCCACATCGCGGTGTCAAAACCGGTGGGGGTACGCTAGTAACTTACCCTACATTTCGAACAAGCGCGTCCCTAAGCTTGGCTCACCCCTCCCCCTTCGCCCCCCCATTCGTACACCGAGGCCGCCAAAACCCGTGAAACCCCACGCTTCTTCGTCGGCCTCCCGACCGCCGCCAAGCTGGAGACTCTTCCCGACTACGTCGTCCACCGCAACAGCTCGTCGTCCCTCATCCACCGCACAAGATGAGGATCCGTTGTCGATATCGTCGTCCCGCCGGATCAGCCGCCCCGCCGTCCACCTCCAAGGAGCTGCCCCGACGTTTGCCTAGTCTATTGCGCCACCTCAATCCCCACAGCGCCATCTTGACCTGCCCCACCGGAACCGCAACACCCTCACCAATTCCTGTGATGAAACCGAGGCCAACTCGGCGCCACCAAGGAGGTTTTGCACTCACCGCTGCATTTTTTCGATCTCACGGGGCTGCCGGTGCTCGATACCGAGCAGACATGGTGTGTCTCCATCGACGGCGCCGTCGCCAGCCACATCATCCATGATGTCTCCCCCCCATGTCGTTGCTTCCTCGGCAGCGACTTCCACAACGGCACTAGCTGCAGCTGCTCGGACTCTCGTTCGCGTTGCAGCTCTGTTCTTGTTGTCGGTCGCGCTGCTGCACTACTCCTGCTTTCGTTCATGTTGCTGCTCTGCTCTTGCTCTCGCTTGCGCTGGTGCTGCTGCATGACCTTCGGTAGCTACAGGAGTTGCTGCTTTAGCACTCGCTCGCGGTGCTACTGCACGAATTGCTCTCTGCTAGTGCGTTCCCTGCTCGAGCGTCTGCTGATTTAGATCACTGCTTCTCTGCTACTAGTGCTCGAATGCCCTAAACATCTATTGCAATGCTCTGTTACTAGTTCAATCAGTTTCGACAGTAAAATTCAGTTTCGACTGCGAAGTTCATTTTCTTCAGTTAAGTTCAGAGTGATCAGTACTTACAACATCTTTCGGAGCAGCCGTGGCGCGGCTGATGCATTTTACATCTAGCACTTTTCGGTGATGTATTTTACATCATCTATTGCACGCTAATGGTGCCACGTTACCTCCGTTACTGTTGCTAATCATCGTTAGATCAAAACTGGTCCAAAATTCAAATTCAAAGTTGGGTAAATAGTAAAAGTTTTCAAACATTAAAATAAAAATGTTCGGTTGGTACTAAATATTACATAGATAATTATGGTGTAGAAGACACAGTTTTATAAAATGCATAAATATATTAAATTGAATTAAAATAGAAAATAAAATAAATAAAATAAAAAGCAAAATAAAAAGAAAAACAAAAGAAAAATATAAAAAGGAAACACCCTCCCACTAGGCCCCGGCCCAGTAGGGCCCCGGCCAACCTGGCCCAACCCACATGGCCGGCCCACCCCGCACTCCATAACCACCTCCCCCACTCCCACCAAGCCCCACCGACACCCCACTCCTCCCCCGAAATATCTCCCCCCTCTCTCCCGATTGGATCGGGATCGAGAGGAGGCCGCCGCCCGGATCGCCATCGCCGTCCGTCCCTTCGCCGAAACCCCCCTCGTCGGCCTGCCTGCCCCTACGCACGACGTCCCCGCCCCCCTCCTCGACACCCGCTACCCCGAACCCTACTCCCCCGTGAGCCGTGCCCTCCTCTCCTTCCCCTGTTCCCGCTCGCCGATCGCGGTCGAGGCCGCGCACGCCCCGCAGTCGCCACCCACGCCCGCCTCGCGCCCCGGCCTCCCCGTCGCGGCCCTTGCTTGCCGTCGCCGCCCGGTCTCCCGCACCTCCCGTCGCAGCGCCCCTTCCCGTCGAACGGCCCCTGCGGCCGTGCCATGGCCGCGCTTGCGCGTGGCACCGTGCCGGCCCCAGACCTCCCCTGCTGCTGCACCCCGTGGCCGCCGCCTCTCGCGCACCCGCAGCCCCGCTCGCGTGCTACCCCGCGCCCTCATGGCCACTCCGGCCGCCGACGCGTGCCGCCCTGCCTTCCCCTACGCGAGGCCGCCCCACTGTTGGGGAACGCAGTAATTTCAAAAAATTTCCTACGCACACGCAAGATCATGGTGATGCACAGCAACGAGAGGGGAGAGTGTTGTCTACGTACCAACGCAGACCGACTGCGGAAGCGATCACACAACGTAGAGGAAGTAGTCGTACGTCTTCTTCCCGATCCGACCGATCCAAGCACCGTTACTCCGGCACCTCCGAGTTCTTGGCACACGTTCAGCTCGATGACGTTCCTCGGGCTCCGATCCAGCAAAGCGTCGAGGAAGAGTTCCGTCAGCACGACAGCGTGGTGACGATCTTGATGTACTACCGACGCAGGGCTTCGCCTAAGCACTGTAACGGTATGATCGAGGTGGAATTTGGTGGCAGGGGGCACCGCACACGGCTAAGGAACGATCTCAAGGATCAACTTGTGTGTCTTGGGGTGTCCCCTGCCCCTGTATTTATATGTTGGAGGAGGGAGGGCTGGCCGGCCAAGAGGGGGAGGCGCAGGGGAGTCCTACTCCCACCGGGAGTAGGACTCCTCCCCCCCAATCCTAATCCAATTAGGACTCTCGGGGGGGGGGGGGGGAGAGAGAGAAGGGGGGCCGGCCCCTTGTCCTATTCCTAATAGGACTCTAGGGGGCGCCGGCCAGCTAGAGGGCTGCCTCTTTTCTCTTTTCCACTAAGGCCCAATAGGCCCATTAGTCTCCCGGGGGGTTCCGGTAACCCTCCCGGTAATCCGGTAAAATCCCGATTTCACCCGGAACGCTTCCGGTGTCCAAACATAGGCTTCCAATATACCAATCTTTACGTCTCGACCATTTCGAGACTCCTCGTCATATCCGTAATCTCATCCGGGACTCCGAACAACCTTCGGTACATCAAAATGCATAAACTCATAATAACTGTCATCGTAACCTTAAGCGTGCGGACCCTACGGTTCGAGAACAATGTAGACATGACCGAGACACGTCTCCGGTCAATAACCAATAGCGGGACCTGGATGCCCATATTGGCTCCTACATATTCTACGAAGATCTTTTATCGGTCAGACTGCATAACAACATACGTTGTTCCCTTTGTCATCGGTATGTTACTTGCCCGAGATTCGATCGTCGGTATCCAATACCTAGTTCAATCTCGTTACCGGCAAGTCTCTTTACTCGTTCCGTAATACATCATGTCACAACTAACTATTTAGTTGCAGTGCTTGCAAGGCTTATGTGATGTGTATTACCGAGAGGGCCCAGAGATACCTCTCCGACAATCGGAGTGACAAACCCTAATCTCGAAATACGCCAACCCAACATCTGCCATTGGAGACACCTGTAGTACTCCTTTATAATCACCCAGTTACGTTGTGACGTTTGGTAGTACCCAAAGTGTTCCTCCGGTAAACGGGAGTTGCATAATCTCATAGTTATAGGAACATGTATAAGTCATGAAGATAGCAATAGCAACATACTAAACGATCGGGTGCTAAGCTAATGGAATGGGTCATGTCAATCAGATCATTCAACTAATGATGTGACCTCGTTAATCAAATAACAACTCTTTGTTCATGGTTAGGAAACATAACCATCTTTGATTAACGAGCTAGTCTAGTAGAGGCATACTAGTGACACTCTGTTGGTCTATGTATTCACACATGTATTATGTTTCCGGTTAATACAATTCTAGCATGAATAATAAACATTTATCATGATACAAGGAAATAAATAATAACTTTATTATTGCCTCTAGGGCATATTTCCTTCAGTCTCCCACTTGCACTAGAGTCAATAATCTAGATTACACTGTAATGATTCTAACACCCATGGAGCCTTGGTGCTGATCATGTTTTGCTCGTGGAAGAGGCTTAGTCAACGGGTCTGCAACATTCAGATCCGTATGTATCTTGCAAATCTCTATGTCTCCCACCTGGACTAAATCCCGGATGGAGTTGAAGCGTCTTTTGATGTGCTTGGTTCTTTTGTGAAATCTGGATTCCTTTGCCAATGCAATTGCACCAGTATTGTCACAGAAGATTTTCATTGGACCCGATGCACTAGGTATGACACCTAGATCGGATATGAACTCCTTCATCCAGACTCCTTCGTTTGCTGCTTCCGAAGCAGCTATGTACTCCGCTTCACATGTAGATCCCGCTACGACGCTTTGTTTAGAACTGCACCAACTGACAGCTCCACCGTTTAAAGTAAACACGTATCCGGTTTGCGATTTAGAATCGTCCGGATCAGTGTCAAAGCTTGCATCAACGTAACCTCTTACGGTGAGCTCTTTGTCACCTCCATATACGAGAAACATATCCTTAGTCCTTTTCAGGTATTTCAGGATGTTCTTGACCGCTGTCCAGTGATCCACCCCTGGATTACTTTGGTACCTCCCTGCTAAACTTATGGCAAGGCACACATCAGGTCTGGTACACAGCATTGCATACATGATAGAGCCTATGGCTGAAGCATAGGGAACATCTTTCATATTCTCTCTATCTTCTGCAGTGGTCGGGCATTGAGCCTGGCTCAACTTCACACCTTGCAATACAGGCAAGAACCCTTTCTTTGCTTGATCCATTTTGAACTTCTTCAAAATTTTGTCAAGGTATGTGCTTTGTGAAAGTCCAATTAAGCGTTTTGATCTATCTCTATAGATCTTTATGCCTAATATGTAAGCAGCTTCCCCAAGGTCTTTCATCGAAAAACTTTTATTCAAGTATCCCTTTATGCTATCCAGAAATTCTATATCATTTCCAATGAGTAATATGTCATCCACATATAATATCAGAAATGCTACAGAGCTCCCACTCACTTTCTTGTAAATACAGGCTTCTCCAAAAGTCTGTATAAACCCAAATGCTTTGATCACACTATCAAAGCGTTTATTCCAACTCCGAGATGCTTGCACCAGTCCATAGATGGATCGCTGGAGTTTGCACACTTTGTTAGCTCCGTTTGGATCGACAAAACCTTCTGGTTGCATCATATACAACTCTTCTTCCAGAAATCCATTCAGAAATGCGGTTTTTACATCCATTTGCCAAATTTCATAATCATAAAATGCGGCGATTGCTAACATGATTCTGACAGACTTAAGCATCGCTACGGGTGAGAAAGTCTCATCGTAGTCAACTCCTTGAACTTGTCGAAAACCTTTTGCGACAAGTCGAGCTTTGTAGACAGTAACATTACCATCAGCGTCAGTCTTTTTCTTAAAGATCCATTTATTCTCAATTGCTTGCCGATCATCGGGCAAGTCAACCAAAGTCCATACTTTGTTCTCATACATGGATCCCATCTCAGATTTCATGGCTTCAAGCCACTTTGTGGAATCTGGGCTCACCATCGCTTCTTCATAGTTCGTAGGTTCATCATGATCCAGTAGCATGACTTCCAGAACAGGATTACCGTACCACTCTGGTGCGGATCTTGCTCTGGTTGATCTACGAGGTACAGTAGTATCTTGATCTAAAGTTTCATGATCATCATCATTAACTTCCTCTCTTATTGGTGTAGTTCTCACAGAAACAGTTTTCTGTGATGTACTATTTCCCAATAATGGAGTAGGTATAGTTACCTCGTCAAGTTCTACTTTCCTCCCACTCACTTCTTTCGAGAGAAACTCCTTCTCAAGAAAGTTTCCGAATTTAGCAACAAAAGTCCTGCCTTCGGATCTGTGATAGAAGGTGTATCCAATAGTTTCCTTTGGATATCCTATGAAGACACACTTCTCCGATTTGGGTTCGAGCTTATCAGGTTGAAGCTTTTTCACATAAGCATCGCAGCCCCAAACTTTAAGAAACGACAACTTTGGTTTCTTGCCAAACCATAGTTCATAAGGCGTCGTCTCAACGGATTTAGATGGTGCCCTATTTAACGTGAATGCGGCCATCTCTAAAGCATAACCCCAAAATGATAGCGGTAAATCAGTAAGAGACATCATAGATCGCACCATATCTAGTAAAGTACGATTACGACGTTCGGACACACCATTACGTTGTGGTGTTCCGGGTGGCGTGAGTTGCGAAACTATTCCACAAATTTTCAAATGTACACCAAACTCGTAACTCAAATATTCTCCTCCACGATCAGATCGTAGGAACTTTATTTTCTTGTTACGATGATTTTCAACTTCACTCTGAAATTCCTTGAACTTTTCAAATGTTTCAGACTTATGTTTCATTAAGTAGATATACCCATATCTGCTTAAATCATCTGTGAAGGTGAGAAAATAACGATATCCGCCACGAGCCTCAATATTCATCGGACCACATACATCGGTATGTATGATTTCCAATAAATCTGTTGCTCTCTCCATAGTGCCGGAGAACGGTGTTTTAGTCATCTTGCCCATGAGGCACGGTTTGCAAACACCAAGTGATTCATAATCAAGTGGTTCCAAAAGCCCATCAGTATGGAGTTTCTTCATGCGCTTTACACTGATATGACCTAAACGGCAGTGCCACAAATAAGTTGCACTATCATTATCAACTCTGCATCTTTTGGCTTCAACATTATGAATATGTGTATTACTACTATCGAGATTTAATAAGAATAGACCACTTTTCAAGGGTGCATGACCATAAAAGATATTACTCATATAAATAGAACAACCATTATTCTCTGATTTAAATGAATAACCGTCTCGCATCAAACAAGATCCAGATATAATGTTCATGCTCAACGCTGGCACCAAATAACAATTATTTAGGTCTAATATTAATCCCGAAGGTAGATGTAGAGGTAGCGTGCCGACCGTGATCACATCGACTTTGGAACCGTTTCCCACGCGCATCGTCACCTCGTCCTTTGCTAGTGTCCGCTTATTCTGTAGTCCCTGTTTCGAGTTGCAAATATTAGCAACAGAACCAGTATCAAATACCCAGGTGCTACTGCGAGCATTAGTAAGGTACACATCAATAACATGTATATCACATATACCTTTGTTCACCTTGCCATCCTTCTTATCCGCCAAATACTTGGGGCAGTTCCGCTTCCAGTGACCAGTCTGCTTGCAGTAGAAGCACTCAGTTTCAGGCTTAGGTCCAGGCTTGGGTTTCTTCTCTTGAGCAGCAACTTGCTTGCCGTTCTTCTTGGAGTTCCCTTTCTTCTTCCCTTTGCCCTTTTTCTTGAAACTAGTGGTTTTGTTAACCATCAACACTTGATGCTCCTTTTTGATTTCTACCTCCGCAGCTTTCAGCATAGCGAAGAGCTCGGGAATAGTCTTGTTCATCCCTTGCATATTATAGTTCATCACAAAGCTCTTGTAGCTTGGTGGCAGTGATTGGAGAATTCTGTCAATGACGCAATCATCCGGAAGTGTAACTCCCAATTGAATCAAGTGATTATTATACCCAGACATTTTGAGTATATGCTCACTGACAGAACTGTTCTCCTCCATCTTGCAGCTATAGAACTTATTGGAGACTTCATATCTCTCAATCCGGGCATTTGCTTGAAATATTAACTTCAACTCCTGGAACATCTCATATGCTCCATGACGTTCAAAACGTCGTTGAAGTCCCGGTTCTAAGCCGTAAAGCATGGCACACTAAACTATTGAGTAGTCATCAGCTTTGCTCTGCCAGACGTTCATAACTTCTGGCGTTGCTCTTGCAGCAGGCCTGGCACTTAGCGGTGCTTCCAGGACGTAATTCTTCTGTGCAGCAATGAGGATAATCCTCAGGTTACGGACCCAGTCCGTGTAATTGCTACCATCATCTTTCAACTTAGCTTTCTCAAGGAACGCATTAAAATTCAACGGAACAACAGCACGAGCCATCTATCTACAATCAACATAGACAAGCAAGATACTATCAGGTACTAAGTTCATGATAAATTTTAAGTTCAGTTAATTTACTTAAGAACTCCCACTTAGATAGACATCCCTCTAATCCTCTAAGTGATCACGTGATCCAAATCAACTAAACCATAACCGATCATCACGTGAGATGGAGTAGTTTTCAATGGTGAACATCAATATGTTGATCATATCTACTATATGATTCACGCTCGACCTTTCGGTCTCCGTGTTCCGAGGTCATATCTTATATGCATAGCTCGTCAAGTATAACCTGAGTATTCTGCGTGTGCAACTGTTTTGCACCCGTTGTATTTGAACGTAGAGCCTATCACACCCGATCATCACGTGGTGTCTCAGCACGAAGAACTTTTGCAACGGTGCATACTCAGGGAGAACACTCCTTGATAATTTAGTGAGAGATCATCTTATAATGCTACCGTCAACCAAAGCAAAATAAGATGCATAAAAGGATAAACATCACATGCAATCAATATAAGTGATATGATATGGCCATCATCATCTTGTGCTTTGTGATCTCCATCTCCGAAGCATCGTCATGATCACCATCGTCACCGGCGCGCCACCTTGATCTCCATCGTAGCAACGTTGTCGTCTCGCCAATCTTATGCTTCCACGACTATTACTACCGTTTAGTAATCTAGTAAAGCATTACATCGTGATTGCATTGCATACAATAAAGCGACAACCATATGGCTCCTGCCAGTTGCCGATAACTTGGTTACAAAACATGATCATCTCATACAATAAAATCAGCATCATGCCTTGACCATATCACATCACAACATGCCCTGCAAAAACAAGTTAGACGTTTTCTACTTTGTTGTTGCAAGTTTTACGTGGCTGCTACGGGCTTTAAGTAAGAACACATCTCACCTACGCATCAAAACCACAACGATAGTTCGTCAAATAGACTCCGTTTTAACCTTCTCAAGGACCGGGCGTAGTCACACTTGGTTCAACTAAAGTTGGAGAGATAGTCTTCCGCAAGCCATCTATGTGCAAAGCACGTCGAGGGAACCGGTCTCGCATAAGAGTATGCGTAAGGTTGGTCCGGATCATCTCAACCAACAATACCGCCGAACCAAAGTATGACATGCTGGTAGGCAGTATGACTTGTATCGCCCACAACTCACTTGTGTTCTACTCGTGCATATAACATCAAACCATAAAACCTAGGCTCGGATGCCACTGTTGGGGAACGCAGTAATTTCAAAAAATTTCCTACGCACACGCAAGATCATGGTGATGCACAGCAACGAGAGGGGAGAGTGTTGTCTACGTACCAACGCAGACCGACTGCGGAAGCGATCACACAACGTAGAGGAAGTAGTCGTACGTCTTCTTCCCGATCCGACCGATCCAAGCACCGTTACTCCGGCACCTCCGAGTTCTTGGCACACGTTCAGCTCGATGACGTTCCTCGGGCTCCGATCCAGCAAAGCGTCGAGGAAGAGTTCCGTCAGCACGACGGCGTGGTGACGATCTTGATGTACTACCGACGCAGGGCTTCGCCTAAGCACTGTAACGGTATGATCGAGGTGGAATTTGGTGGCAGGGGGCACCGCACATGGCTAAGGAACGATCTCAAGGATCAACTTGTGTGTCTTGGGGTGTCCCCTGCCCCTGTATTTATATGTTGGAGGAGGGAGGGCTGGCCGGCCAAGAGGGGGAGGCGCAGGGGAGTCCTACTCCCACCGGGAGTAGGACTCCTCCCCCCCAATCCTAATCCAATTAGGACTCTCGGGGGGGGGGGGGGGGGGAAGAGAGAGAAGGGGGGCCGCCCCTTGTCCTATTCCTAATAGGACTCTAGGGGGCGCCGGCCAGCTAGAGGGATGCCTCTTTTCTCTTTTCCACTAAGGCCCAATAGGCCCATTAGTCTCCCGGGGGGTTCCGGTAACCCTCCCGGTAATCCGGTAAAATCCCGATTTCACCCGGAACGCTTCCGGTGTCCAAACATAGGCTTCCAATATACCAATCTTTACGTCTCGACCATTTCGAGACTCCTCGTCATATCCGTAATCTCATCCGGGACTCCGAACAACCTTCGGTACATCAAAATGCATAAACTCATAATAACTGTCATCGTAACCTTAAGCGTGCGGACCCTACGGTTCGAGAACAATGTAGACATGACCGAGACACGTCTCCGGTCAATAACCAATAGCGGGACCTGGATGCCCATATTGGCTCCTACATATTCTACGAAGATCTTTTATCGGTCAGACCGCATAACAACATACGTTGTTCCCTTTGTCATCGGTATGTTACTTGCCCGAGATTCGATCGTCGGTATCCAATACCTAGTTCAATCTCGTTACCGGCAAGTCTCTTTACTCGTTCCGTAATACATCATGTCACAACTAACTATTTAGTTGCAGTGCTTGCAAGGCTTATGTGATGTGTATTACCGAGAGGGCCCAGAGATACCTCTCCGACAATCGGAGTGACAAACCCTAATCTCGAAATACGCCAACCCAACATCTGCCATTGGAGACACCTGTAGTACTCCTTTATAATCACCCAGTTACGTTGTGACGTTTGGTAGTACCCAAAGTGTTCCTCCGGTAAACGGGAGTTGCATAATCTCATAGTTATAGGAACATGTATAAGTCATGAAGATAGCAATAGCAACATACTAAACGATCGGGTGCTAAGCTAATGGAATGGGTCATGTCAATCAGATCATTCAACTAATGATGTGACCTCGTTAATCAAATAACAACTCTTTGTTCATGGTTAGGAAACATAACCATCTTTGATTAACGAGCTAGTCTAGTAGAGGCATACTAGTGACACTCTGTTGGTCTATGTATTCACACATGTATTATGTTTCCGGTTAATACAATTCTAGCATGAATAATAAACATTTATCATGATACAAGGAAATAAATAATAACTTTATTATTGCCTCTAGGGCATATTTCCTTCACCCACCCCCCGTCCGACTAATGCTGCTGCTGCCTTTGCGCTGCCTGCCCCTCCCACCATGCCCCCTGCTCCCCTTGCCGCGCTCTACCGTGGCCTCGCTCCGCTGCGCGCGCGCTCCAGCGCCCCTGCCGCCGCCCCGCGTGGCCGCATCTTCCCCGCCGCGTCCGCCCGTGCGCCGCCCGTGCTGCTCACCGCTGCGGCTCCTCCGCTGCCCACCCTCGCCGTTGGCTGCCGCCGCTGCCCGCCGCTGCTCCGGCCGGCGTGCCTCGCCGTGGCCGTGGCCTCGGCCGTCGACACACCCGCGCGGCCCGTGCGCGCCCGTGCCGCGGTGGCCATATGGGCCCATTGTCCCCCTGGCCAAATGACAAATGGGGCCCGACCCTAGAATGTTTAAAAAAAGGGGATTTAAAAATAATAATAATAATAATAAATAAAATAATTAATTAGTTAACTTAATAATTCTTAATTAATTAATTAAGAGTTAATTAAACTAATTAATCCTGATTAGATTAACCTAATCAATTAACTAAACCCAAATTAACCTGATTGAGTATGACAGGTGGGTCCCACTGGACCCACGCGTCAGTTTGACCCAGTCAACCTCTGTTGACTGCTGATGTCATAAATCCAATTTCGAATTAAATTAAATAATTAATAAAATTCCAGAAATGAATAAAATCTTTAGAAAATCAAATCTTTTAATCCGAAACTCAGATTAAATTATTTTCAACATGAAAGTTGCTCAGAACGACGAGACGAATCCGGATACACAGCCCGTTCGTCCGCCACGCATCCCTAGCATAGCGAACACACAACTTTCCCCCTCCGTTTCATCTGTCCGAAAACACGAAACACCAGGGATAATTTCCCGGATGATTTCCCCCTTCACTGGTACCATCTCGTACTGCATTAGGACACAACTAGCATCACACTTTGTCATGTCATGCATAGTCATGCATTTGTTTGCATTATATTTATTGTTTCTTCCCCGTCTTCTCTTGCTAGACACCGAGACCGACGCCGCTGCTACCCAGTACGACTACGGTGTTGACGATCCCTCTCTCTGGCCAGAGCAACCAGGCAAGCCCCCCCATTGATCACCAGATATCGCCTACTCTTTTCTATACTGCTTGCATTAGAGTAGTGTAGCATGTTACTGCTTTCCGTTAATCCTATTCTGATGCATAGCCTGTCCTTGCTACTACTGTTGTTACCTTTACCTGCTATCCTAATGCTTAGTATAGGATGCTAGTGTTCCATCAGTGGCCCAACACTCTTGTCCGTCTGCCATGCTATACTACTGGGCCGTGATCACTTCGGGAGGTGATCACGGGCATATGCTATATACTTTATACTGAACATTACTTATGATACTGTTCGGAGTTGGGGGCTGAAGGGGCAGGTGGCTCCATCCCGGTAGAGGTGGGCCTGGGTTCCCGACGGCTCCCGACTGTTACTTTGTGGCAGAGCAACAGGGCAGGTTGAGACCACCTAGGAGAGAGGTGGGCCTGGCCCTGGTCGACGTCCGTGGTTATTTCAAAATAACATGCTTAACGAGATCTTAGTATTTGATCTGAGTCTGGCTACTGGCCTATACGCACTAACCATCTACGCGGGGACAGTTATGGGCACTCGACGTCCTGGTATCAGCCGAAGCCTTCGTGACGTCAGCGACTGAGCGGCGCGCGCCAGGTTGGACCGCATAACGCAACTTCCTTTGTAATGGAGGTTGCTAGCTCTGCTCTCCGGTCGCGTACGCAACGTGTAGGTGTGCAATCGGCGATGGGCCCAGACCCCTACGCCACAGGATTTAGACAGGCGTGCTGACCTCTCTGTTGTGCCTAGGTAGGGCTGCGACGTGTTGATCTTCCGAGGTCGGGCATGACCCAGAAAAGTGTGTCTGAACAAAGGGGATCGAGCGTGTTGGGAAATGTGGTGCACCCCTGCAGGGAAGTTTATCTATTCGAATAGCCGTGTCCCTCGGAAAAAGGACGACCCGGAGTTGTACCTTGACCTTATGACAACTAGAACCGGATACTTAATAAAACACACGCTTCCAAGTGCCAGATACAACCAGTGATCGCTCTCTCACAGGGCGACGAGGGGAGGATCATCGGTTAGGATTGTGCTACACGATGCTACTTGGTGAACTTACCATCTACTCTCTTCTCCTGCTGCAAGATGGAGGTTACCAGAAGCGTAGTCTTTGACAGGACTAGTTATCCCCCTCTTATTCCGGCATTCTCTAGTTCAGTCCACATATGTTACCCCCTTTTCCATTTGATACCAATGCACACATATGTAGTGTAGCTCCTTGCTTGCGAGTACTTTGGATGAGTACTCACGGTTGCTTTGCTCCCCCTTTTTCCCTTTCTATACCCGATTGCTGCGACCAGACGATGGAGCCCAGGAGCTAGACGCCACCGTTGACGACGACGACTACTACTACTCGGGAGGTTCCTACTACTACGTGCAGCCCGCTGACGACGACCAGGAGTAGTTTAGGAGGACCCCAGGCAGGAGACCTGTGCCTCTTTCGATCTGTATCCCAGTTTGTGCTAGCCTTCTTAAGGCAAACTTGTTTAACTTATGTCTATACTCAGATATTGTTGCTTCCGCTGACTCGTCTATGATCGAGCTCTTGTATTCGAGCCCTCGAGGCCCTTGGCTTGTAATATGATGCTTGTATGACTTATCTTATTTGTAGAGTTGTGTTGTGATATCTTCCTGTGAGTCCCTGATCTTGATCATACACGTTTGCGTGCATGATTAGTGTACGATTGAACCGGGGGCGTCACAAGTTGGTATCAGAGCCGACTGCATGTAGGAATCCCTCTTCCACACTCCTTGGCCGAAGTCGAGTCTAGACATTACAAAAACTTTTACTAACGTGGTTGTGTGCCTTACGGGCCCACATCGCCATCTGGGTGGTATTAGGATCTTTTACTCCTCGCTCCTTACTCTGGGACTCTGAACTCTCTCCTACTCGGGTTAAACGATTTTACTAACTCTAACATTAGGATCCCGTGACCACATTCACCCCAAAGTTGGACAAGCCCTATTTATTCTTTAGAGTAGTATTTGAACATTATCCACATTGTCATTTGACTCCTGTGAAAACATCTTTGTTTTCAGATGGAACCCACGAGACAGGTCATGCGCCACACGACGGCCATTGGTGCCTCAGGATCACCTGCTGTGTTGCTTGAGATGATGACCTATCTGGGTTATCACTGGCACCCTGAGTACACCGTCTATGAGGAGTACCAGGACTTCAACCAGGAGCACTACCGTGCCATCGTCCACCTCTACTCTCGGGAGTATGACTCCACTACCGTGCTGCATACTGCTCATGGTGTCGGAGTGACTATCGATATGGCAGTCCACGACACTGCTTACGCCGCTCTAACACATCTTCATGGAGAGTATCAGGAGTTGGACACCTCCCCCTTCAGGCACATTGCTATCGCATCCGATGTTGGTGCGGAGGGATACTACACTACTGCCTACTCCACTGTCACCCGAGAGCCCTTCTACCATCAGAACCTGGTTCTACATGCTAATGGGCTGGATAGAGCTAATCGAGCTCTTCGCCACGAGTTGTACAGCACCCGTCAGCACCTGTACCGTGCTCTGATGCTGTTGCACCCCTCTGTCCGATCTGGTGATCTGTCGCGTTCTGCGATCTATCCAGCCAGGACCGTGATGCCCCAGGGCGTTGGCTGGCCAGATGTGGGAGGCTACTCTCCCGCACTTGGTCCTCTCCTACCACCTGCACATCGGATTCCGCACCAGAGTATCCGTGGACCCCAGGCTACTCGCGTGGAGGTCTTCCCTTCGCGTCACTACCAGCAGACAGGCTACACCTACCTCCATAGTTCCTCCTGGGACTGATGTAGGCTTGCTTGTTAGTGTTAGATGCATTCGCCGCGAGCCTGCGTGCCGCCTATGATGTTCTTAGCGTGTGTACTGAACTCTGTGTACCGAACTTTATGCATGATCACTTTTGTAAGATATGCCCACTACTATGCAATGTCTATCGTGTTCCTTTCATTATGCATGTTTCATCATGAATGATTCTTGTCCTTGCAAATTCTCAATGTTGAACTACCCCTGTTCTATATTAGCAGGATGGTTAGACCAGGTGGTCATGGTCGTGGTAACCCTCCCCACCCCCACCTGAGTACATGGCTGGGATGATGCAATAGTTTGAGCTGAATCGCCAGTTCATGGAGAATATTATGGCTCAGTTTCCTCGCCCCAATATGAACCAACAACCAACCCAAGTGACTCTGCAGGATTTCATGCGCCTGAACCCAACCGTGTACCGCAGCTCAACTCAGCCTCTGGATGCTGATGACTGGCTCTGTGACATCACCTATGAGATGGAGTCTGCTGATGTAGCCCCTGCCAGCTACGTCACCTTTGCTTCTTTCTTCCTGAAAGGACCCGCTCCTCAACGGTGGGACAGCCACAAGCGTACTCTGCCAGTTGGAACAATCATCACCTGGCCAGACTTCCAAGCTGCTTTCCATGCTCGCTTCATTCCTCAGGGAGTCATGGACCGTAAGAAGAGCGAGTTCCGCAGCCTCACCCAAGGCAACAAAACTGTGGAAGCTTATCAATGAGAGTTTCTGGACTTGTCCCGCTATGCTGAAGAAGAAGACATTGCAACTGATGCACGCAGACAGGAGAAGTCCCGTGATGGCCTTCAAGCTGACATCAAGCTCGCACTTCTAGTGCATGACTTTGCGGATTTCGCCACCTTGGTGAACAAGGCCATCAATGTCGAAACTGGTCTACAGGAACACCAGAGCTCTCACAGGCGCAACCGTGACATGAGCTCATCTTCGGGCCCGTCCTCACAGAAGCGTAGGATATGGATTCCCAACAGCATGTACCAGCCAACTGCACCTGCTCCAAGTCAGTCCTATGCTGCACCGCATCTGCCTCCCCCATCAACTAGGCAGCCAAGACTTCCAGCTCCACCACCACAAGCTCATGTCCCCACTCCCAATAATGGTTTGTGCTACAAGTGTGGCCAACCTGGTCATCTTGCCAGGAACTGCTATCAGAATCAGAACCAGAATCAACTGGCCCTTCCCACAGCTGGCCGTGGAAGCAACCAGCCTCGCAACAACAATACCAAGTCTTATGGTCGTGTTCATGCCAACCACGTTGATCTCAATGAAGTTCTAGACCAGCCTGCTACCGTGATGGGTACACTCCTCGTAAATTCAGTACCTGCATCTGTTTTATTCGATTCAGGAGCATCGCATTCATTCATGTCAGAAGATTTTTCATACAAGCATGACGTTAAATGTGAGGAGATGAACACTTCGGTATTGGTAAAAACCCCCGTGGGACAATGTCAAACCTCACTGGTTGGCATCGATGTCCCAGTGGAAATCGAAGGGCTGGAATTCTATGCCTCTCCCATTATCCTGAAGTCGTCTAACATCGACCTCATTCTGGGGATGGATTGGTTGAAAGCGCATACTGCTTCTATAGTTTGCGCCACTAAGGTCGTCCATCTGCTACACCCTTCTGATGAAATAATTGCTTACCAAGCTCATCTAGTTCAGAATGCCGAGGCTCGGCTTTATGCCTTGAATGTGTTGAACGCTACACCACTCGAGGGCATTGAAAACATTCCGGTCGTTCGTGAATTCCAAGACGTCTTCCCAGAAGAACTTCCAGGGATTCCCCATGCTAGAGCTGTCGAATTCATCATCGACTTGAAACCCGGCACCACCCCTATAGCCAAACGACCCTACAAGATGCCGCCACATGAACTCATTGAGCTTAAGGAGGAAATCGACAAATCTCTTGTCAAAGGTTTCATTCGCCCAAGTTGCTCTCCTTGGGGAGCACCTTCTCTCTTTGTTAAGAAGAAGGATGGGACAAACTGATTAGTCCAAGACTACCGTCCTATAAACCAAGCTACCATTCAGAATAAATACCCTCTTCCTCGGATCAATGATATTTATGATCAACTGGCTGGCTCATCAGTGTTCTCCAAACTCGACTTGAGGTTGGGTTACCACCAGATCCATGTTCGTGAACAGGATATCCCAAAAACCACCTTCGTGACTCGGTATGGGTCATACGAGTACACCGTCATGTCATTCGGCTAAACAAATGCTCCTGCCACCTTCTCTCGTCTGATGAACTATATATTCATGGATTACCTCGACAAGTTCGTTGTGGTTTATCTAGATGATGTCCTTGTATTTTCCAAGAACAAAGAAGAACATGCTGAACATCTTCGTCTTGTGCTGGAAAAGCTTCGAGAGCATCAACTGTATGCTAAGTATTCCAAGTGTGAATTCTGGCTCCCCGAAGTAACCTATCTTGGGCATGTCATCTCCAAGGATGGTATTGCCATCAACCCTGAACGAGTTCAGGCTATTCTCGATTGGACCCCTCCAAAGAATGTCAAGCAAGTCCGAAGTTTACTCGGTCTCGCCAGCTATTGCCGTCGATTTGTCGAGAACTTCTCCAAGATTGCCATGCCTCTGACTAATCTGTTGCATAAGGGTGTCAAGTTCGAATGGACAAACAAGTGTCAGGAAAGTTTCCAGGTGCTCAAAGACAAGTTGACTTCTGCCCCAGTGCTTGCTCCACCTGATACTAAGAAGGACTTCATCATTTACTGCGACGCTTCCCGTCAAGGATTAGGCTGTGTCCTAATGCAAGAGCGCAGAGTGATTGCTTATGCCTCTCATCAACTGCGCCCTCACGAAGAAAACTACCCAGTTCACGACCTCGAGCTTGCTGCTGTCATTCATGCACTGAAGCAGTGGCGACATTACCTTCTCGGTAATTGTTGCGAGATCTTCACCGACCACCAAAGTATGAAGTATCTGTTTACTCAGCCAGATCTGAACCTCCGTCAGCAGAGATGGATGGAGACTGTTGCATACTTTGACGTGGGTATATCCTATACCGCCGACAAGGCTAATGTAATGGCTGATGCCTTGAGCCACAAGTCTTACTGCAACCACCTCCAGGTTCACAAAGTTCAGCCCTAGCTTGTCGAAGAATTTAGAAAGCTGAACCTTCATATTGTTCCTCCTGGAGCACTCGCTCCCCCTCCCCAGAGTTCCAAAAGATGAATCTTCATGTTGTTACTAAGGGTTCTCTAAATACCCTGGCTGTCGTACCAGATCTCGTAGCTGGTATAAAGACTATTCAAGGATATGACTCCGAAGTCCATAAGATTAAATGCCATCTAGCAGAAGGAAAGCCCTCATTCTTCACTATCGCCGATGATGGTGCCTTGTACTTCAAAGGCCACCTAGTGGTACCATGTTCGAAGAATAACCTGGATAAGACTAAAAGGGTTATGAAAGAAGCTCATGATACGCCTCTGTCCATCCATCCTGGTAGTACAAAGATGTACCAGGATATTCGTCAAAGATTCTGGTGGTCTAATATGAAGCAGGACATTGCTCGTTATGTTGCTGAGTGTGACGTTTGTCGCCGTATCAAAGCAGAGCATCAAAGGCCTGCTGGAACTCTGCAACCTATCTCTATTCCTGAATGGAAATGGGACCATGTTGAAATGGACTTCGTCACTGGATTTCCCAAATCGTAGAAAGGTAATGATGCTATTCTTGCCGTCATTGACCGGCTTTCTAAAGTTGCACATCTTCTGGCGGTCAAAGAGAATCACTTCTAGTCAGCTTGCTACTCTCTACATGTCCAGAATTGTTTCACTTCACGGTATTCCACTGGTTATCAGTTCAGACCATGGAAGCTTATTCACTTCAAGATTTTGGGCAAGTTTCCAAGAATCTATGGGAACTCATATGTCGTTCAGTACGGCGTTTCATCCTCAGTCGCAAGGACAGGTTGAACGTGTCAACCAAGTTCTCGAAGACATGCTTCGAGCTTGTGTAATTTCCTTTGGCAAGAAATGGGAGGAATCTCTTCCATATGCCAAGTTCTCTTATAATAATAGCTATCAAGCTAGTCTAAAGATGTCCCCCTTCGAAGTGTTATATGGACGAAAGTGTCGGACCCCTCTGAACTGGTCGGAAATTGGGGAACGTCCACTCTTTGGTTCGGATATTATCCAACAGGCCGAAGAACAAGTTCGCATTATTCGCAAGAATCTCAAGACTGCTCAGTCACGTCAGAAAAGTCAGTATGACCGTCATCACAAAGACATGGTCTATCAACCTGGCGAAAAGGCTTATCTTCGAGTTACACCAATGAAGGGTGCTCACCGCTATATCGGTCCCTTCACTATTGTCGAAAGGCGTGGGAAAGTAGCATATCAACTTGAGCTTTCGCCGAACCTTTCTCAGGTTCATGATGTGTTCCACGTGTCACAGCTCCGTCGTTGCTTCAAGGATCCAATCTGAGCAGTGGATCGTGAAGTGCTCGAATTACAACAGGACCTCTCCTATAAAGTGCATCCGGTCCGCATTCTCGACCAAGCTGAACGCCGCACACATCAGAAGGCGATCAAGTTCCTCAAAGTCCAGTGGTCACACCATTCTGAAGATGAAGCCAATTGGGAACGCGAGGACCGCCTGCTTGATGAATACCCCGCACCGTTTCCTTCTACCTCCTAAATCTCGGGTCGAGATTTCTTGTAGTGGAGGAGATTTGTAACGCCCGGGTAATTAAGCTACAGTAATTCCACGCTAATGGTGCCACATTACCTCCGTTACTATTGCTTATCATCGTTAGATCAAAACCGGTCCAAAATTCAAATTCAAAGTTGGGTAAATAGTACATTTTTTCAAACATTAAAATAAAAATGTTCTGTTGGTACTAAATATTACATAGATAATTATGGCGTAGAAGACACAGTTTTATAAAATGCATCAATATTTTCAATTGAATTAAAATAGAAAAGAAAATAAATAAAATAAAAAGGAAAATAAAAAGCAAAACAAAAGAAAAATATAAAAAGGAAACACCCCCACTGGGCCCCGGCCCAGCAGGGCACCGACCCACCTGACCCAACCCACCTGGCCGACCCACCCCGCACTCCATAACCACCTTCCCACTCCCAGCAAGCCCCACCGACACCCCACTCCTCCCCCGAAATATCTCCCCCTCTCTCCCGATTGGATCGGGATCGAGAGGAGGCCGCCGCCCGGATCGCCGACGCCGTCCATTGCTTCGCTGGACCCCCCCCCCCCCCCCTCGTCGGCATGCCTCCCCTACGCACGCCGTCCCCGCCCCCCTCCTCGACACCCGCTGCCCCGAACCCTACTCCCCCCGTGAGCCGCGCCCCTCCTCTCCTGCCCCTGTTCCTGCTCGCCGATCGCGGTCGAGGCCGCGCACGCCCTGCAGTCGCCACCCACGCCCGCCTCGCGCCCCAGCCTCCCCGTCGCAGCCCTTGCTTGTCGTCACCGCCCGGTCTCCCACACCTCCCGTCGCGGCGCCCCTTCCCACCGAACGGCCCCTGCGGCCGCGCCATGGCCGCGCTTGCGTGCGACACCGTGCCTGCCCCGGACCTCCCCTGCTGCTGCACCCCGTGGCCACCGCCTCTCGCGCACCCGCAGCCCTGCTCGCGTGCTGCCCCGCGCCCTCATGGCCACTCCGACAGCCGCCGCGCGCCGCCCTGCCTTCCCCTACGCGAGGCCACGCCCCCCCGTCCGACTGATGCTGCTGCTGCCTTTGTGCTGCCTGCTCCTCCCGCCATGCCCCCTCCTCCCCTCGCCCCGCTCTACCGTGGCCTCACTCCGCCGCGCGCGCTCCAGCGCCCCTGCCGCCGCCCCGCTACAACCCACAGCCGCTCGCCCTGCGCGGCACTGGCCCGCGTGGCCGCATCTGCCCCACCGCGTCCGCCCGCGCGCCGCCCGTGCTGCTCGCCGCTGCGGCTCCTCCCCTGCTCGCCCTCGCCGCTGGCTGGCACCGCTGCCCGCTGCTGCTCCGGACGGCGTGCCTCGTCGTGGGCGTGGCCTCGGCCGTCGACGCACCAGCGCAGCCCGTGCGCGCCTGTGCCGCGGTGGCCATATGGGCCCGTTGTCCCCCTGGCCCAATGACAAATGGGGCCCGGCCCCAGAACGTTTAAAAAAAGGGGATTTAAAATGGACCCACGCGTCAGTTTGACCCAGTCAACCCCTGTTGACTGATGACGTCACCATGACATCATGTTGATGTCATAAATCCAATTTCGAATTAAATTAAATTATTAATTAAATTACAGAAATTAATAAATATTTTTAGAAAATCATATCTTTTAATTCGTAACTCGGATTAAATTATTTTCAACGTGAAAGTTGCTTAGAACGACGAGACGAATCCCGATACGTATCCCGTTCATCTGCCACGCATCCCTAGCATAGCGAACATGCAACTTTCCCCCTCCGGTTCATCTGTCTGAAAACGCGAAACACCGGGGATAATTTCCCCATTCACCGGTACCACCTCGTACCGCGTTAGGACACACCTAGCATCACGCTTTGTCATGTCATGCATCGCCGTGCATTTTTTTGCATTATATTTATTGTTTCTTCCCCCTCTTCTCTCGCTAGACACCGAGACCGACGCCGCCGCTACCCAGTACGACTACGGTGTTGACGACCCCTCTCTCTTGCCAAAGCAACCAGGCAAGCCCCCTCTTTGATCACCAGATATCGCCTACTCTTCTCTATACTGCTTGCATTAGAGTAGTGTAGCATGTTACTTCTTTCCGTTAATCCTATTCTGATGCATAGCCTGTCCTTGCTAATACTGTTGTTACCTTTACCTGCTATCCTAATGCTTAGTATAGGATGCTAGTGTTCCATCAGTGGCCCTACACTCTTGTCCGTCTGCCAAGCTATACTACTGGGCCGTGATCACTTCGGGAGGTGATGACGGGCATATGCTATATACTTTATACTGAACATTACTTATGATACTGTTCGGAGTTGGGGGCTGAAGGGGCAGGTGGCTCCATCTCGGTAGAGGTGGGCCTGGGTTTTGACAGCCCCTGACTGTTACTTTTTGGCGGAGCGATAGGGCAGGTTGAGGCCACCTAGGAGAGAGGTGGGCCTCGCCCTGGTCGGCGTCCGTGCTTATTTCAAAATAACACGCTTAACGAGATCTTGCTCTTTGATCCGAGTCTGGCTACTGGCCTATATGCACTAACCATCTACGCGGGGACAGTTATGGGCACTCGACGTTGTGGTATCAGCCGAAGCCTTCGTGACGTCAGCGACTGAGCGACGCGCGCCGGGTTGGACTGCGTAACGCAACTTCCTTTGTAATGGAGGTTTCTAGGTCTGTTCTCCGGCCGCGTACGCAACGTGTAGGTGTGCAATGGGCGCGTGCAGGTGTGCAATGGGCGATGGGCCCAGACCCCTGCGCCATAGGATTTAGACCGGCGTGCTGACCTCTCTGTTGTGCCTAGGTAGGGCTGCGACGTGTTGATCTTCCTTTGTAATGGAGGTTTCTAGGTCTGCTTTCCGGCCGCGTACGCAACGTGTAGGTGTGCAATGGGCGCATGTAGGTGTGCAATGGGCGATGGGCCCAGACCCCTGCGCCATAGGATTTAGACCGGCGTGCTGACCTCTCTGTTGTGCCTAGGTAGGGCTGCGACATGTTGATCTTCCGAGGCCGGGCATGACCCAGAAAAGTGTGTCCGGACAAAGGGGATCGAGCCTGTTGGGAAATGTGGTGCACCCATGCAGGGAAGTTTATATATTCGAGTAGCCGTGTCCCTCGGAAAAAGGACGACCCGGAGTTGTACCTTGACCTTATGACAACTAGAACCGGATACTTAATAAAACACACCCTTCCAAGTGCCAGATCAACCGGTGGTCGCTCTCTCACAGGGCGACGAGGGGAGGATCATTGGTTAGGATTATGCTACACGATGCTACTTGGTGAACTTACCATCTACTCTCTTCTCCTGCTGCAAGATGGAGGTTACCAGAAGCGTAGTCTTCGACAGGACTAGTTATCCCCCTCTTATTCCGGCATTCTGCAGTTCAGTCCACATATGTTACCCCCTTTTCCATTTGATACCAATGCATACATATGTAGTGTAACTCCTTGCTTGCGAGTACTTTGGATGAGTACTCATGGTTGCTTTGCTCCCCCTTTTTTCCCCTTTCTATACCCGATTGCTGCGACCAGACGATGGAGCCCAGGAGCCAGACGCCACCGTTGACGACTACTACTACTACTACTCGGGAGGTGCCTACTACTACGTGCAGCCCGTTGATGATGACCAGGAGTAATTTAGGAGGATCCCAGGCAGGAGGCCCGTGCCTCTTTTGATCTGTATCCCAGTTTATGCTAGCCTTCTTAAGGCAAACTTGTTTAACTTATGTCTGTACTCAGATATTGTTGCTTCCGCTGACTCATCTATGATCGAGCTCTTCTATTCGAGCCCTCGAGGCCCCTAGATTGTAATATGATGCTTGTATGACTTATCTTATTTGTAGAGTTGTGTTGTGATATCTTCCCGTGAGTCCCTGATCTTGATCGTACATGTTTGCCTGTATGATTAGTGTATGATTGAATCAGGGGCATCACATGATATTAGGGTCCCACTTCGGATTAACATTGTCTGTCTTGTCATGCTTCAGCCTCGTCGCCGTACACCTTAGCGGAGCTGCTCCAACGATGAACCGTCCATCACAATGGAGCAGTACCCTCGGCGCCATTTCCTGAGGCCTCAGATCTTCTTCCCCGCCTCTGACAGTCACACCAGCATCATCACCATCCTCCACGTCCAACCCAATGATGATGTGGTCCACAAGGCTATGACAAAGAGGTTGTACACTCGTCGCATCACTTTGTTTCTCCATTCCTCTGTTCTTCCAATTCATGTGAGCCAAACACCCAAGTTGACTGAAACCCTATGTTTCCAAATGCTCTATTTTGCACGTGCATTCCTATCCTATTCCTGTGTTTTTCCTGTCCCTGCGTTTATAGAATCCTTTAAATTCTAAGGAGCCCTTACAGATTTACTTCATTTTCAGATAGGCGTCAAAGAAAACTCTGTGTGTTATGTCCTGCTCCTGCCGTGCCGTCATCCACCCCACCTGAGGTGCACCATCGACAGAAGCATTGACTGCAGCAGAGATCCCCCCTGCAAACTTCCTTTCACCGCCTCAGATCATCTTCCCCATTGCCGGCAGCCACGCCAACTGCATTACCATCATCGACTTGAGCAGATGAACCTGAGGACTACACAGTTCCATAAGAGAGGTCGCAGTCTTTCATGTTTGCTTACGTTATACATCGGTTATTATTACCTGCTACTTTATTGTTTAATCTTGAGTTTTGAATTGCCCATGGGTCTCATACCGAGCCAGCAACGAATAGTATCTGTCTACTATCTGGTTCATATGGGTCTTCTATGTGGTTCATGTTGGGTGGGCAACAAACAATAAGTGATCCATTGTCTCTCTTTTTAAACTGAAGCTATAATCTACCTGCTATCATTAGTTTTGGATCCATCCACTCGTTTGCTACCATCAGTCTTGATTTTTGCATGCACCCCTTAGGCCTTACAAAATCTAACTATATTTTTATTATGCATGTCAGATATTGTACACAATCATACTGAACATGTAGAGAAAAAGAGAAGACTGTTGCGTGCGAATATAATGTCATGCAGACGCCGCTCCATGGTGGGCGAAGTGCCCCCCCTCCTGCATTTCCAGATTGAATTCCAGAGGAAGATAACTGTTCAGATGGAGATTCAGAAGGAGTCGACCATGCCTGTTTACCACCTAAGGTGTTTGCTCTAACCTGGCATGCTAATGTTGGTCATATCATGCATATGGCACCTTGCATTGCTTACATTATACATCTTATATGTCATCAACTTAGTTTAGATTTGCTTTGTGTGATTGCCACCTGTTTGGTTTCTATATCATACTCCCACCATTCCTAAATATTTGTCTTTTTAGAGATTTCAACAAGTGACTACATACGGAACAAAATGAGTGAATCTACACTCTAAAATGTGTCTATATAGATCCGTATGTGGTAGTCCATTTGAAATCTCTAAAAAGACAAATAATTAGGAACGGAGGGAGTATATGGGAATTATGCAATGCCATCTTCTTTAGCCAGGCATCATATACGTGAATCATGCAATGCCATCCTGTTTAGCCAGTCATCGTATATGTGAATTGTATCATGCCATATTTTTTCCATAATGTATTCCATTTGTCAACAATGTTTATACATTCATCTACTCTTCCTGTGCATCACCCATTTGAGTCGGTCATGGGAAAATCTGGAGTGAAAACAAGGTCTTCTGAGCAGTCAGTGCTACCTGCCGATGCAGATTTCTTGCTGGTTACACATAGCTCCTCAGAGGAGGATTCAGAGAGAGATGACTAGTCGTATCCCCCCCCAGGTGCATGCTCTAACTTGGCTGGGTTATATTGCTCATATCATGCATATGGTGTCTGGCATTGCCATGCCATCTTCTTAGATTAGACATGCTTTTTGTGAATGCCTCTTGTTTGCTTTCTATATCAGATATGTGAATTATGCAATCCATGTTTTTCAGTCAGTTATCATATCTGTGAATTATGCACCGCCATGGAGCCAGGCATCATATATGTGAATTATCTCATGCCATATTTTTTTCATTACGTATTCCATTTGTCGACAATCTGTGTATATTGAACTACTCTTCATGTGTATCAGCCATTTGAGCCAGTTAAGGAAAAATCTGGAGTGAAAACAAGGTCTTCAGAGCAGGCAATGGTACCTGTTGAAGCATGTATCTCGATGGTTATAGGGAGCTCCTGAGAGGAGGATTTAGAGACAGATGACGAGTCCTATATCCCACCTGAGGTGTATGCTCTAAGTTGCAATATTTATATTTCTCATATGATGCATATGGTGTCTTGCATTGCTTAGTTTAGACATCATATGCACAATATTGAATTCTATCTGCTTAGTTTAGAGATCATACATGCGAGTGCCAGCTGCTTAGTATATGAATCAATTATGTCAATTATATCATGCCATCATGTATACTTAGACAACATGTATGTGAATTATTTCATCCCAGCCTATTTTAGAAAGACATCATATAGTTGTGTCATGTCATCCTGTTTAGGTACTCATCATATGTTGAATTATGCCATTATATCCTGTTAAGTTATCCATCATATATCTGAAACTGTGTCATGCTATCATGTTTAGTTAGGCATCATATATGTGAAACTGTGTCATGTTGTCCTGTTTGGTTAGACAACATATATGTGAATTACCACATCTGTCTATCATACAATGTCTGTACGTTCAATTTCTTTTCTTGTTTATCAGCCATTTCAATTGGAGGGGGTTCTTGAACAGGACAGCGGTACTGGCCAGCTACAAGCGCTTGTGCCAGCGGTACTGGCTAGTAACTCGAACAACAAGTTACTGTGGCTGATAAACACCTGTCCTTTCTTGTGCAACAGCAAGCGCTGGAGGATTTAAGCGCCAAACAAGAGAAAGTTAATAAGCTTGCTAACCATCTTGCCAGCATTATGGGTACCCAGGATATTGTTTCTTGAACTCTTCTAAAGTGGTTTCAGTTCTGGACTTGTTTCGCTGCGGCGTTTATATGCTGCTTTGTTCCCTATATTTGCACTGGTGGCAAACTTTGATGCCCAGTGGATGTAATATGTGTAATAGCCGTGATAGCCTAGCATAAGTTGCTTGCTTATTTATTTCCTTATTGTCTTGTTTATTTGTTTGCTTGTAGTCAGTGCAGTTCTTTTTTCGTGGTTTTCTAGTGGCTGCAATAACCTATTTTTTAAAACTAGGCCACAATAACCATGGGCTAATATTTACTGTAGTGACACTGGGCCTCCTACGGGCCATAGAAACGGCGGGCCTTCTACGGGCCGTAGAAACAGTAGGCCTTCTACGGGCTGTAGAAACAATGGGCTTTCCACAGGCCGTAGAAACAATGGGCCTTCTACGGGCCGTATCATCAATGGGCCTTACGGGACGTATGATCGATTGGCCAAACATGGGCCAATAACAGGCCGCATTATGGCCATAAACGGGCCATCGTTAATAGGCCGTATTTGATGACGCTATGAAAATGGCCCAACGTATTAACAGACCACAAACGGGCCGACTGTAAACACGGGCTGAATTTGGCCCACAAGCAGAAAATGACAGTAACGGGCCGTAAGTAAACGAATGCTGGAAATGAGCCCAAGAATAAATGGGCTCTGAGAAGGCCGAAAGATAACATGGGTTGGAAACGGCCCAACGGAATAACAGGTCGTTAATGGGTATAAAGTGATACACTATTCATTACGGGCCAGTTTCACCAAGGGACGTTAATGATACACTGTTCATTACGGGCCAGTTTCACCACGGACCGTTAATAGGCCAAGAGTTACATAGGGCCTCATATGGGCCGAAAGACGCCATGGGCCATACATGGGCTGGAAGTAAAAACGGGCTGGAATCATATTGGATGGCCCAGATGACGCTACTGGGCATCATTCGGATAGGGCGTAACGGGCCTTGGGTTAGCGGGCTATAAATGGGCTATATGCGAACAGGTCGTTAACAGGCTTTCCATGGGCCGGCCCGCCACCTTTTGACCAAGTCAAACGGGCCGGACTTTTCACAGGAATGGGCCTCTGTTGGGCCGTGCCATGTGTCGACGCATCATAGGCGCCTTCTATCCAATGAGTGGATGACATCTGTCCCAATGATGAGCCGACACGTGTTTCCTCCTGCCAATGATGATTTTACACGTGGAAAATCCCCATTGGTCGGGGCTGTTAATGGGTTATCGGATCCAAAACGGGACCCGATAGCTTAACGGCGTTCCGTTACGGTGGATGCCACGTGTCGGTCACCCTTGACGAAAGCACTTCTATGACGCGCGATTTATCGTCATGGAAGTGCACACTTCCGTGATGATAATTTTGGTAATGTCATGGAACACTTCTATGACAGCACAGGTATGACTATCTTGATTCTGTCATAAATTTGTCATGGATGTACATGCATGACAAAAAACGTGACCTACTGTGACAAACACGTATCATCATGGAAGTGTATTTTCTTTTGTAGTGTGTACTCATCTCGCCCACTCAGGACAAGCTCCACTACGCCGTGCAGCTCTGTTTCCAACAGAGCGAGAAGGTCTCCAACAACATTGCAGAATACGAGGGCCTCATAGCCGGCCGAAAGGCTACAGCGGCACTAGGGGTGAAGCGTCTCACCATCAGGGGCGACTCACAACTCCTCGTCAACTTCTCCAACAAGGTATACGAGCCGAAGGACGAGCACATGGAGGCATACCTGACGGAGGTGCGCAAGATGGAGAAGCAATTTCTGGGCCTGGAATTGCAGCGCGTGCCCCGAGGCACCAATAAGGAAGTAGACGACATCACCTGAAGAGCATCCAAGCGACAGCCCCAGGAGCCTGGCGTCTTCGACAAGCGGCTCTTCAAGCTATCAGCAACGCCGCCGCTTTTGAGAGCAACTCAGCCTCGTGAGGAACTCCCACAACCGCCAGCCTCAGGAGCCCCAGCCTGCGGCCCGACATCAGGAGCATGCCTACTCTTGGCGCTTGAGCCCCAGGAGGGATGTTGGACCAAGGAATTCAAGGAATACCTGAACAAGGAGTGCTGCCATAGAAGGAGGAGGACACGGAGCACGTGGCCCGTCAGACCACGGCATACTGCATCCAGCACGGTGAGTTATACAGAAAGCGACCAAATGACGTTACATTGCGTTGCATCTCCAGGGAACAGGGGAAAGAGCTGATAGCTGACATACACAGCGGAGACTGCGGGCAACACTCGTTGTCGCGAACTCTTGTCGGCAAGGAATTCCGAAGTGGATTCTACTGGCCTACGACGCTCAATGACACGGCCGAGCTGGTGAAGTCCTGCGAGGCCTGCCAATTCCACGCCAAGCAGATCCATCAGCCAGCTCAGGGCCTCCAGACCATCCCACTCTCATGGTCATTCACGGTCTGGGGGCTGGATATTCTAGGCCCGTTCCCTCGGGCGCCTGGGGGCTATCGATACCTCTACGTCGCCATCAACAAGTTCACCAAGTGGCCGGAGGTTGAAGCCGTCCGCGCCATCCCAGCTGGCTCTGCAGTCAAGTTCATCAAGGGCCTCGTGAGCCGCTTTGGGGTCCCCAACCGCATTATCAACGATAACGGCTCGCAGTTCACTAGTAATCTCTTCAAGTCATATTGTGCTAAGCTTGGAACGCAGATCTGCTACGCCTCAGTAGCACACCCCAGGAGCAATGGCCAGACCAAACTCACCACCGCGGAGGTCCTGAAGGGCCTCAAGACCAGGACCTTCAAGAAAAAGCTCGAGGCCTGCGGCAGGGGCTGGCATTACGAGCTCCAGCCTGTGTTGTGGTCGATCCACACCACCGCCACCAAGCCAACGGGCGAAACCCCGTTCTTCCTCGTCTATGGAGCAGAAGCAGTCCCCCCCCCCATGAGGTCGAGCATCGCTCCGCATGGGTCCTGCCGTTTGATGAGACGCGGCAGGACGCCATGCGAGGGTGGACCTCGTGCTGTTGGAGGAACGACACCGTGAAGCTGCACTATGGGCGGCAAGATACCAGCAGGCGCTGCGGTGGTACCACTGTCGCAGCGTCCGCTCCAGGACTCTTCAGGTGGGTGACCTCGTCCTGAGGCGGGTGCTCTCCAGGGAGGGGCTGCATAAGCTCTCGCCCATGTGGGAGGGCCCGTTCAAGGACGTCTACATCTCCAGGCCTGGCACCGCACGCCAGGAGACATGGGACGGGGTACCCGTCCAGAATGCCTGGAACATCCAACACCTCCGGAAGTTCTACCCATGAAGAAAGGCCCAGTGCCTGCGAAGAAGACCCAGTGCCTGTGAAGAAAGGCCCAGTGCTTGTGAAGCAAGGCCCCGTGCCTGTGAAGAATCGCCGCCCGTGACACTCTCACGTAATAATGAGTGGGGCTGTACATGCCACGGAGCCTCGGGAGAGCCGCCCTTGGGCCTCAGGGGCTCCCTCCCATGCCGAGTGGTAGCACTTAGCTCCGCGCTGGTAAGAAGACGTCGAAGATTAGACTAGGTGCCGGACGCGGCTTTTCATTTGCTTTCCGAAGTTGGCTCGCCGCTCTTTTATCTATTAATCGAAATTTGCTTTCTGGTGTCTCTTGCTGGTCCCGTCTTATCGCTTTTTGCCTCTATTTCTGCCTTCGCCTCTTTGGTCGACCTAAACTCTCCCTCGTGTCCCTCGTGAGGGGGCTGGACAGGTACCTTCGTGAGCTTCCTCCTTCTATCTTTTCACGAGGCACCCTCGTTCGAGCCCACAAGCTAGCGCACCTCTCCCGGTCCGTGCCCCACGGGCATCGCGACGCAAAGCACTGAGTAAAGGCCAGCGACGCCTATAACCAAACCCCGGGTGAGCGATAAACCTCTTATGAAATTTTTTGCAGTTCCTAAGCGCATATGATGTCAAGGAGGCCTCGACAAGCACTAGCAAGCGAGCGCCTCGTGAGGAGGAGGTCACTCAAAACAAGTCAAGCTAAGTTATCCCTACATAAAATGATAATGTACGACACGACACATGAACGGCAAACATAGCATAACGATTGAAATCATAGTTCGATACACACCCCTCCGGGGCCCATTCTGGTTTCTTTCTGATACAGGAAGGAAAAGAAGAACAAAATAGAAGCGGCGCCTATAGCGGTCCACGGGCGCAAGCCCCAGCGCCCGCCTGAGCTCAGCCAGACCACTCCTCGCGCTTCACGGAGGCGCGGCGACCCGTCACTATCTTCGAAGCGGGCAAAGCGGCATGGCGGCTGGTCGTAGCCGACACTGCTGGAGCTGTCGCTGGGGGAAGAGCTGCCATAGTCGGACGAGACGCGGTCGGTGCCAAGGGCGGGTTCGCCCCCATCCTCGTCGCGGCCGTCGCCAAGGCCGATCACCTCCTCACCGTCGTTCACCTCGGGGTAGCACCCGATGCGGCGACCATCTTCCCGAACACCCTCACATAGAAGGTCGCGTCGCCGTCGTACTTGAAGTGAAGGATGCACCGCCTGCCTAGGCCGCACGCGCGGGCATATGTCTGCCAACCGCGGGCCAGAGCTACATTTCCTGCGGCGGAGACCTCGACCGCAACCTAGGAAACCCTGCTGTAGCAGCCGTCCGCCTACAGCCAAAGCCGTCAGCGAGGAGGCATGGGTGCTGAAGCCAGTTGCCAGCCGGGTTCTCCGACCAGACGACGAACTCCGGTAGCATGTCCGCCGAGTGGAAGCGTGGCCGAGGACGCCGCGCGACCACGGCACGCTTCCCTTCACTAACGGGACCACCACAACCGGAGCGACCCCTGCCCCGCGAAGCGGCACCACCACGGTCGTGCGGGGCCATGGCGGGGGTTGCGGCGTGCTTGCGGGGACGGCCGTGTCCACACTTGGGCACCGGAGAGCCGGGCCCCTTGCGAGGGGCCTTCCCCTTCTCCGCGGCGGTGATCCTCCTTGACGGCGCCGTTGGTGGCAGGAGAGGAGCAAGATAGGAGAAGAAGCTGAAGAGGAAGAGGAAGGATGGGCGGCGGGGGCTCCGCCCCCTCCCATTTATACCAGGAGAACGCCAACCAGCACCCCCACGATCACAGGTAATGATGGTCTTCCTTGAATGTCGTAGGGACTTGTCATGTCGGGCAGTTGCCGAGGCAGCATGGGGAAGCGGAGATGCCCACACCCAATCAACCGCCACGCGTCGACCGAGGCCGCAGGCTATTGGGGCCCACGGCGCTCCGCACTCGACCCTTGGCTTCGCCTCGAAGCCAAGCCCGAGCGCGCCTTGGGCCTGGGGGCTACTTTTGGCGTTCTGGGAACGGGGGTGAGGGAGTCCTGGATTACGGGGTCTCCAGATAGCCGAACTATATCATTTGGCCGGACTGTTGGACTATGAAGATACAAGATTGAAGACTTCATCTCGTGTCCGGATGGGACTCTACTTGGCATGGAAGGCAAGCTAGGCAATACGGATATGTATATCTCCTCCTTTGTAACCGACCTTGTGTAACCCTAGCCCCCTCTGGTGTCTATATAAACCAGAGGGTTTTAGTCCGTAGGACAACATACAATCATACCATAGGCTAGCTTCTAGGGTTAAGCCTCTCCGATCTCGTGGTAGATCAACTCTTGTAATACTCATATCATCAAGAATAAATCAAGCAGGATGTAGGGTTTTACCTCCATCAAGAGGGCCCAAACCTAGGTAAAACATCGTGTCCCCTGCCTCCTGTTACCATCCGCCTTAGACGCACAGTTCGGGACCCCCTACCCGAGATCCGCCGTTTTTGACACCGACATTGGTGCTTTCATTGAGAGTTCCTCTGTGTCATCGCCGTTAGGCTTGATGGCTCCTACTATCATTGATAGCGATGCAATCCAGGGTGAGACTTTTCTCGCCGGACAGATCTTTGTGTTCGGCGGCTTCGCATTGCGGGCCAACTCGCTTGTCCATCTGGAGCAGATCAAAAGTTACGCCCCTGGCCACCAGGTCAGGTTTGGAAGCTTAAATTACACAGCCGATATCCGTGGAGACTTGATCTTCGACAGATTCGAGCCCCTGCCTTGTGCGCCACGCGGTCACGATAAGTACGATTTAGCTCTACCGTCGGACCGTATTCAGGAGATCGCACCGGCAGCCGCTCGGAGCCTCAATTCGGAGCCAGTTGCGCCATCCATGGACGGGTGGATAGACCCCGCCACGGAAGCCGTATCCTTGGCGGCGATCTAGCCTAATATCGACCTTACCCTTCACGAGAGCCGCGTTGCCAAACTGCTGGATCCTTCTCCGGCCACGGGCTCCGAACCGCCTGCGCCCGTTCCTGTCGAATCCGATTGGGCGTCGATCATGGAGTTTACCTCCGCGGATATTTTTCAGCACTCGCCCTTTGGCGACATACTGAACTCATTAAGGTCTCTCTCCTTGTCAAGAGAGTCCTGGCCGAACTATGTCCGGCAGGATTGGGATGCGGATGACAACTAAATTCGCCGCCCACCCACCACCCACTTAGTAGCCACTATCGATGAATTAACCGACATGCTCGACTTCGACTCCGAAGACATCGATGGTATGGACGACGATGCGGGAGGCGAAGAGGAACCACTGCCCACAAGGCACTGGACCCCACTTCATCACATGACGTATACATGGTGGACACACCCAAAGAAAATAACGGCGAGGAACGGAAGGACGCAGCAAAGGGTGGTTCCCTCAAGAAGCAGTCAAAGCGGCGGCGTAAAAGCCGCTCCAAATCCCACCTCGGTAGAAATAACGATCATATAGACCCAGCGTTAGAGCAGGGTAAACCATTGCCCGACCATGCCAACATGAAAAATCAAGCCGAACAACCCAACCCCGTCGAAGATAACAGTCCGGGCGACATCACACCGGACAGGCGCCAGGAGCAACATAATGCCCACCAAAGGCTTGTTGCCACGGCGAGGAGCCTGAAAAAATAGAAGCAAAGGCTCAAGGCTGCACAAGACACACTCAAAATCAAATGGAGTGAAGTACTCAACACTGCAGCAAAATACGACAGTAATCGCCACACCAAGAGCTATCCGAAGCGAAAGTTGCTACCTGAATTTGACGAGGAGGCCTTATATCCTCCACAATTAAAAAATAAAATGGCCATCCGGTCAGATAGACGACCTCATAGCCAACATAAAGTGGCAAACGATGCCGCACATAAATCAGTACGCGATTCGCGCAAGGGCTCGCATCAAAAAGACGGCGCAACCAGATCCATCTATGGACCACGCAGGCGCGCACCAACATACAACAAAACAAACATCCGAACACCATGATACACCCAAATACAGGGGTACTGCACACCCTCTATGTTTCACCGATGAGGTGTGGGATCATGAATTTCTAGAGGGATTCAAACCCGTAAACATAGAGGCGTACGTTGGAACAGCAGACCCTGGGGTCTGGATTGAGGACTACATCCTCCATATCCATATGGCTCGAGGAGATGATCTCCACGCCATCAAGTACTTACCCCTCAAGCTCAAAGGGCTAGCTCGGCACTGGCTTAAAAGCCTCCCGAAAACTCCATCGGAAGCTGGGAAGAGCTCGAAGATGCCTTTCGGGCAAATTTTCAAGGGACATATGGCCGACCACCGGATGCAAACGATTTAAGTCATATAACTCAACAGCCCAGTGAGTCAGCCCAAAAACTTTGGAACAGGTTCCTCACTAAAAAAAACCAAATAGACGACTGTCCAGACGCCGAAGCCTTAGCAACTTTTAAGCATAGCGTCCGAGATGAATGGCTTGCCAGACACCTCGGTCAAGAAAAGCTGAGAACAATGGCATCATTAACAAACCTCATGACCCATTTTTGCACGGGCGAGGACAGCTGGTTAGCCAGATGCAGCACCAGCGACCCAAGTACATCCGAAGTCAGGGATGGAAACGAGAAATCATGACGCAGCAAGAATAAGCACCGGAATAAAGAAGACAGCCTGAAGAGCACGGCGGTAAACGCCGGATTTAGAAGCTGAAAGTGCAACTATCCCTAGGTGGTTTTGGTAATTCATAACAACATATAGCTCATTGAGCTAATGCTATTCCAAGATGATTATTTCAGGAAAGCTCAATGATTGGCATGGCATGGATGTGAAAGTGGAACCCTCAAAATGCTAAGGACAAAGGATTGGCTCAAGCTCAAAAGCTCAAGACTCTTCATTTTATATTTTAGTGATCCAAGATCACATTGAGTCTTTAGGAAAAGCCAATACTATCAAGGAGGGATGAGGTGTTGCTTAATGAGCCTCTTGCTTCATGTGCTTACTGATATGCTCCAAAATCCTCAACCACTTTCCTATAACCACAAATGACCTAAAACCCTAAGCCAAACTCGGTCATACCGATTCTTTCTATCCGGCGCCACCGAGTTTCACTTGTCATAAGCCACTGCCAAACCCTAGCAATTCGGTCCTACCGATAGGGATCTCGGTCTCACCGAGATGGGATTGCAAACTCTCTGTTTCCCTTTCGTAACTTTTCGGTCTCACCGAAAGAGTGGATCGGTCCCACCGAGATTGCAATGTAAACTCTGTGTTTCCCTTTTGTAACTATTCGGTCTCACCAAAAGAGCAAATCGGTCCCACCGAGTTTGCCTGACCAACTCTCTGGTTAGCTAATTACCAAAATTGGTCTCACCGAGTTTGTGTAATCGGTCTCACTGAGATTACGTTATGCCCAAACCCTAACAGAATCGGTCCTACCGAGTTGCATGTCAGTCCCACCGAAAATCTCTAACGGTCACTAGGTTTACCTTTTCGGTCTGACCGAGTTTGTTGATTCGGTCCCACCGAGATTGGTAAATTGTGTGTAACGGTTGGATTTTGTGTGGAGGCTATATATACCCCTCAACCTCCTCTTCATTCATGGAGAGAACCATCAGAACACATACACAATTCCAATTCATATGTTCTAAGAGAGAAGCACCTACTCATGTGTTGAGACCAAGACATTCCATTCCTACCATATGAATCTTGATCTCTAGCCTTCCCCAAGTTGCTTTCCACTCAAATCTTCTTTCCACTAGATCCAAATCCTATGAGAGAGAGTTGAGTGTTGGGGAGACTATCATTTGAAGCACAAGAGCAAGGAGTTCATTATCAACACACCATTTGTTACTTCTTGGAGAGTGGTTTCTCCTAGATTGGCTAGGTGTCACTTGGGAGCCTCCGACAAGATTGTGGAGTTGAACCAAGGAGTTTGTAAGGGCAAGGAGATCGCCTACTTCGTGAAGATCTACCGCTAGTGAGGCAAGTCCTTCGTGGGCGATGGCCATGGTGGGATAGACAAGGTTGCTATTTCGTGGACCATTCGTGGGTGGAGCCCTCCATGGACTCGCGCAACCGTTACCCTTCGTGGGTTGAAGTCTCCATCAACGTGGATGTAGGATAGCACCACCTATCCGAACCACGGGAAAAACATCAGTGGCTCCAATTGCGTTTGAATTCTCCAAACCCTTCCCCTTACATTCTTGCAAGTTGCATGCTTTACTTTCCGCTGCCAATATACTCTTTGCATGCTTGCTTGAATTGTGTGATGATTGCTTGACTTGTCCTAAAATAGCTAAAATCTGCAAAGAACTAAAATTGGGAAAAGGTTAAGTTTTTATTTGGTCAAGTAGTCTAATCACCCCCCTCTAGACATACTTTCGATCCCACAAGTGGTATCAGAGCTTTGGTCTCCATTTGCTTTGATCTCCATAGCTTTTGGTGGTCATAGCCTTGGTTTCACAACCTAGGAGAGTATGGCATCTAGCAAGGGAAATTATCACCGTAGAGGTCCTTACTTTGATGGTACTAATTTTGCTAGTTGGAAGCATAAAATGAAAATGCATATTCTTGGACATAACCCCGCCGTTTGGGCTATTGTGTGTGTTGGTTTGCAAGGTGACTTCTTTGATGGGAGAGAACCAAACCGTGAAGCTACCGCGGATGAGTTGAAGATGTTGCAATACAATGCTCAACCTTGTGATATTCTCTTCAATGGATTGTGCCCCGAAGAATTCAACAAAATCAGCCATCTTGAGAATGCAAAGGAAATTTGGGACACTTTGATTGATATGCACGAAGGTACTGACTCCGTCAAGGAATCCAAGTTGGATGTGCTTCAAAGTCAACTTGACAAGTTCAAAATGAAGGATGGTGAAGGTGTCGCGGAAATGTACTCTAGGCTTGCTCTCATCACAAATGAGATTGCCGGCTTAGGAAGTGAAGAGATGACCGATAGATTCATCATCAAGAAGATTCTAAGAGCCTTGGATGGAAAATATGATACCGTGTGCACATTGATCCAAATGATGCCCAATTACAAAGATCTCAAGCCAACGGAAGTGATTGGAAGAATTGTTGCTCATGAGATGTCACTTAAGGATAAAGAGGAACTTCACAACAAATCAAGTGGTGCCTACAAAGCCTCATGTGAAGCCCCTACATCATCAAGTGAGAAACAAAACTTCAACGAAGAATTGAGCTTAATGGTGAAGAACTTCAACAAGTTCTACAAGAGTAGAAGCAAAGATAGAAGCTTCAAGTCAAGGTCCTACAATGACAAAAGATCTTCTAGTCGAGAGCGAAACTCCTACAATTGTGGAAGACCCGGACACTATTCCAATGAGTGTACGGCTCCCTACAAGAGAAGAGAAGATTCTCCAAAAAGAAGAAGCAAAGAATCACCACCAAGAGAGAGAAGGAGTAGAGATGATCGTTATGAACGAAGATACTCACGGAGAAGCAAGGATTCGGAAAGGAAGGAAAAATCATCAAGGAGCTACACAAAATGAAGACACCAAGCTCATGTTGGTGAATGGGTATCCGGCTCCGACTCCGACAGCCACTCCGAGAGAAGTTATCACTCCGACTCCGAAGATACTCAAGATGAAGGTGTTGCCGGTCTAGCACTTGCGTCATCCAACTCCTACGACATATTTGACTCACCAAATGAAGGAATTGGAAGATGCCTCATGGCCAACGGTCCTAAGGTAACACACCCCGAGTATGTTGATTTTAATAGTGATGAAGATGACTTGCTAGGTGATGATGATTTGCTTGTTGACAACTCTAGTGATGAATACTATGATGAAACGTCAATTAATCATGCTAATCAAGATAAGACGAATGACAATGATAAGGAGAAGATTGAGGCTCTAACTAAAGAACTAAACACTCTTAAGTTAGCTCATGAAACTATCTTCGAAGATCATCGAGAACTTTTAAGAGCTCATGAGAAATTACGCTTTGAAAAGCTCAATCTTGAGCAAGAGCATGAGTTTTTAAAAGCAATCAATGATGATATCCGCAAGAAAAGTTCTTCTTACATTGCCAAGTGTTTACTCTTATCCACTTACATGCCTCAAGTCAAGTCTAGTAACAGGAACAAGAAAGATTCTCCCTCTAGTAGCAACAATGATCATGCAAAATCCAATATTGTTGCTTCTAGTAGTTCTCTTGATTCCACTAATGATTCTCTTAGCCAAGTTACACTTGAGCAAGAAAATAGCTTATTGAAGGGAATTATAGAGAAAGGAGTGTACAAAAGCCTTTCCGGGAGTAAGCAATTCGAGGAAATTGTGCGCAAGCAAGGAATGCACCGGAAGAATCAAGGTGTCGGTTTTGAACGAAAGTTCAATGCCAATGGAGTTGAGTGGGAAGAAGATCAATACCCCAAGACAAAGTTTGTTCCTCAACAAGAGAAGTATGATACTTCCTTCAAGGGGACACAAGCTCAATATGATCTTCCACCACAAGACTACAAGCAAAAAGGCAAGGACAATCTTCAAGAGGAAATTGATGCATTTGAAGAAGCTCCTAAGACCTTAGTCAAGTGGATTCCCAAGGCCACTTCAAGTTCCACTTCATCAAGTATGACTACAAATGCAAGGATTCCCATCAAGATGGTGTGGATCCAAAAGAAGAAGAACTAGAGAGTTCTTGAGGGTGACTCCGCCAACATACTTCACTCTTATCATTTTGGCAAGAACAAGTGCAATCAACTTCCACATCTTGCACTAGTTCAAGGAGTCACAAACCCTCTTGTTGGTAAGACAAGGGACAAGGTAACCTAAAAGTTTTCATGGACATCATCTTGTGTGTGCATCACTCTATGTCTATGGATATCCTTGTTTGTTCCTTGTGGGACTAACCCATGTAGGTATTGAAAGTGCAATTCACTCAAATGGATAGCTCTAAGTGATCTACATCAACATTGAGCATCCACATCTTCAACATCTACATGAAGTCATCATCGACAAAACCCAAGGTTAGTTCATCCCTCTTAGGGGGGGTATCACATCTAGGGGGAGCTTTACTCTAAGACTTGAGCTAAAGCAACTCTAAAGATGTGAACACAACAATGCTTTATGTAAAAGTGGTAAACCCATTTGAGCTTAAACGATGAGTATGACCTATGATCAAGTGTTCTCACTTGACTCCTAAGTCAATATACACATATATAGATGACCTAGTCATCGCAAATTGCTTGATAGATGCTAGAATTGGTTGTGCATGCTTTGTCACATATTTCATTTGCCATCTTATTGTGTGAGCATGTTGGTTGCATATTTTACTCATTCGAGGACATCCACTTGTTGTTTTGATTGTTTGTTTTTATTTCCTTTTGCCAAGTGGATGGTCAAGAATGCCTAAGAACCTCCTCTAGCTATCTATGCTTTTCTCGTCTCAAACTCTATTCATGCTACATCACAAAATTTGATCAAGTCAGATTCGAACCACTCTGTGTGAGGAGCGCTCGGAGTCCCCGATTCGTCATAGACTTAAACTTCCAAAACCTCTTTGTGATTCTCGGTCTGGCCGATTCCCTACTTTCGGTCCTACCGAGATCATTAAGTTGATCTAGGTTTTCGATCTCGGTGCAACCGATTTGAACCATTCGGTCACACCGAGTTGCAACAACTATATACAGTTTTGCATCTCGGTGCCACCGAGTTGTTCCACTCGGTCACACCAACAGGGTCGGGCTATATATAGTCACAGGCAAAATTTGGAAATTTCTCCGAACCCCTTCGCCCGTGCGATAGCCTGCTCTGCCAACTTGGTCTCCGGATCATCTCCTCGCCGCCAGCCGCCTCCAGTCGCTGGTGTCCATCGCCGTCAACGGGAATCAACCCCGCCATTGCCGCCGTAGCGAGTCTCCGCCGAACTAGGGTATGGACTCGATCTTTGAGCTATTCTCCAATCCGGTTCCTAGCACATTGTGATCATCATGATTCTTGCCACGTTTGATAAGCTCCTATCCAGTCAATGAACTCGTAGATTAGGTTTAATTCGAAAATTTTAGGGTTAGGTTTCCGCCGAAACCATCTCAGACCCACCGAGTTGAAAAACTCGGTCCCACCGATTTGGCTTCTGCCATTGCACAAGTGAGACTCGGTCTGACCGAGTATTACTAGTCGGTGTGACCGATTTTGGAACTCTATGAAACCCTAGCAGTCTTGGTGCCACCGAACTGTGACTCGGTCTGACCGAGTTCACTAGTTTAGGTTCCAAAACTGCTTCGGTATCACCGAGTTTAGAAATCGGTAGATCCGAGATGCTTTCAGTGGAAACTAAAACTAAGTTTTTGAATTATTCTTTTGCAAAAATCTCTGCATTTTGTGATGCTCATCCACTCTATCTCATCTATAACCTATTCACAGGGTCAGCAGTCAGAGTTTGCATCATGTCAGACCAAAGTGATAGCCAGAACATGTCAGAGCAGCAAGTGCATATCAGTGAGGGCACTAGCCCCTCAAGTTCCTCAGATGATGGCAGCAGGAGCACCCCTAGCAATCTGCCTAAAGCTGTCACAAGACAGAGAAAGAAGAGAACCTCAGATTCAGAAGATGAGGATTATGTGGCAGAAGAGGAAGCAACTTCCAAGAGAGTTGAGCCAGCACAGGGCATAAAACCAGGGATGAAGATCAAAAGGCCTGCAGGCAGGCAGCCTATGTCAAAGGCCAGAGCTTCAACTGAGAAGCCCACTCCCATAGAGCCAGTTGCTGCTGAAGGCAAGAAGAGGAAAGAAAGGGTGAAGAAAACTGTAGCCAGAGTGCTTGGCAAAGCTTCCATCATGGAAGATGAGGAAGAAGAAGAGGTAGCTGCACCAGCACCAAAGGCACCCAAGCTGATGGGTGATGCCATAAGATCAAGGGCAGCTGCTTCCAAGGCCAAGCCAGCTCCAAAGCCAAAGCCAAAGCCAAAGAGGAATACAAGAAGCATCCCAGCTGCTGAGAAGGACAAGGCCCCAGTGCCTGAAGCTGCTGAAGAAGAGGATGAAGAGCAAGTTCTTAGAAAGCTCAAGCCCAAGATCCCAGTCCACAACGATGCTCATCCTGTGGCTGAGGATATGAAACTCAGGAGAGATTCAGGGCTCCGGAAGTGGAGAGAAGCAGACCCGTATGCTTCAAGGAGAAGGACTGCTTAATGTTTGCTTAATGCTATTATCCAATCTATCTTATGTGATCACTCACTGTTCTTGGTGATGAGTGCATGTATTTCATTCTTATCATTTTAAGCGCTCCACCAAGATGTATGTGACGTGGAAGAGTAACCCATGACTCTAACTCTTTGTGCATTTGCAGTCCAAAGCAAATCTTAAATATGCACAAATTTAGGGGGAGCTCTTACTTATCACATACTTCTCAAAGCGACGATATATTTCATGCCTATTATCATTTGTCGAAGCTTTGATCTATATGTTGTCATCAATTACCAAAAAGGGGGAGATTGAAAGTGCAACTATCCCTAGGTGGTTTTGGTAATTCATAACAACATATAGGTCATTGAGCTAATGCTATTCCAAGATGATTATTTCAGGAAAGCTCAATGATTGGCATGGCATGGATGTGAAAGTGGAACCCTCAAAATGCTAAGGACAAAGGATTGGCTCAAGCTCAAAAGCTCAAGACTCTTCATTTTATATTTTAGTGATCCAAGATCACATTGAGTCTTTAGGAAAAGCCAATACTATCAAGGAGGGATGAGGTGTTGCTTAATGAGCCTCTTGCTTCATGTGCTTAGTGATATGCTCCAAAATCCTCAACCACTTTCCCATATCCACAAATGACCTAAAACCGTAAGCCAAACTCGGTCATACCGATTCTTTCTATCTGGCGCCACCGAGTTTCACTTGTCATAAGCCACTGCCAAACCCTAGCAATTCGGTCCTACCGATAGGGATCTCGGTCTCACCGAGATGGGATTGCAAACTCTCTGTTTCCCTTTCGTAACTTTTCGGTCTCACCGAAAGAGCGGATCGGTCCCACCGAGATTGCAATGTAAACTCTGTGTTTCCCTTTTGTAACTTTTCGGTCTCACCGAAAGAGCAAATCGGTCCCACCGAGTTTGCCTGACCAACTCTCTGGTTAGCTAATTACCAAAATCGGTCTCACCGAGTTTGTGTAATCGGTCTCACCGAGATTACGTTATGCCCAAACCCTACCAGAATCGGTCCTACCGAGTTGCATGTCAGTCCCACCGAAAATCTCTAACGGTCACTAGGTTTACCTTTTCGGTCTGACCGAGTTTGTTGATTCGGTCCCACCGAGATTGGTAAATTGTGTGTAACGGTTGGATTTTGTGTGGAGGCTACATATACCCCTCCACCTCCTCTTCATTCATGGAGAGAGCCATCAGAACACATACACAATTCCAATTCATATGTTCTGAGAGAGAACCACCTACTCATGTGTTGAGACCAAGACATTCCATTCCTACCATATGAATCTTGATCTCTAGCCTTCCCCAAGTTGCTTTCCACTCAAATCTTCTTTCCACCAGATCCAAATCCTATGAGAGAGAGTTGAGTGTTGGGGAGACTATCATTTGAAGCACAAGAGCAAGGAGTTCATCATCAACACACCATTTGTTACTTCTTGGAGAGTGGTGTCTCCTAGATTGGCTAGGTGTCACTTGGGAGCCTCCGACAAGATTGTGGAGTTGAACCAAGGAGTTTGTAAGGGCAAGGAGATCGCCTACTTCGTGAAGATCTACCGCTAGTGAGGCAAGTCCTTCGTGGGCGATGGCCATGGTGGGATAGACAAGGTTGCTACTTCATGGACCCTTCGTGGGTGGAGCCCTCCGTGGACTCGCGCAACCGTTACCCTTCGTGGGTTGAAGTCTCCATCAACGTGGATGTAGGATAGCACCACCTATCCGAACCACGGGAAAAACATCCGTGTCTCCAATTGTGTTTGAATTCTCCAAACCCTTCCCCTTACATTCTTGCAAGTTGCATGCTTTACTTTCCGCTGCCAATATACTCTTTGCATGCTTGCTTGAATTGTGTGATGATTGCTTGACTTGTCCTAAAATAGCTAAAATCTGCCAAGAACTAAAATTGGGAAAAGGTTAAGTTTTTATTTGGTCAAGTAGTCTAATCACCCCCTCTAGACATACTTTCGATCCCACAGAAGCTCTCGACTAGGGCAGCAGAGGCCGCCCTCCAAAGGCAACAGAGACGAATTGTCCAGCCTAAACAAAATTCTGGACCAAATATGTCAGATCCATAGCACCCCAAATAAACCTGCAAATCATACCCACAAAGAATGTTGGGTCTTCAAATAGTCCGGCAAGCTCAACGCCGAACACAAGGGGTAGGATACACCAAGTGAAGTGATGTCTACTAGACAACCTTCTTCTTGTAGACGTTGTTGGGCCTCCAAGTGTAGAGGTTTGTAGGACAGTAGCAAATTTCCCTCAAGTGGATGACCTGAGGCTTATCAATCCGTAGGAGGCGTAGGATGAAGATGGTCTCTCCCAAGCAACCCTGCAACCAAATAACAAAGAGTCTCTTGTGTCCCCAACACACCCAATACAATCGTAAATTGTATAGGTGCACTAGTTCGGCGAAGAGATGGTGATACAAGTGGTATATGGATAGTAGATAATAGTTTTTGTACTCTGAAAATATAAAAACAGCAAGGTAACTAATGATAAAAGTGAGTACAAATGGTATTGCAATGTGTCGAAACAAGGCCTAGGGTTCATACTTTCACTAGTGCAAGTCCTCTCAACAATAATAACATAATTGGATCACATAACTATCCCTCAACATGCAACAAAGAGTCACTCCAAAGTAACTAATAGCGGAGAACGAACGAAGAGATTATGGTAGGGTACGAAACCACCTTAAAGTTATTCTTTCCAATCAATTCGTTGGGCTATTCCTATAAGTGTCACAAACAGCCCTAGAGTTCGTACTAGAATAACACCTTAAGACACAAATCAACCAAAACCCTAATGTCACATAGATACTCCAATGTCACCTCAAGTATAAGTGGGCATGATTATACGATATGCATCACACAATCTCAGATTCATCTATTCAACCAACACATAGAACCTCAAAGAGTGCCCCAAAGTTTCTACCGGAGAATCACGACGAAAACGTGTGCCAACCCCTATGCATAGGTTCCCAATGTCACGAAACCCGCAAGTTGATCACCTTAACATACACCAAGCGGCACGTGGTATCCCATTGTCACCACAGATATCCGCGGCAAGACATACATCAAGTGTTCTCAAGTCTTTAAAGACTCAGTCCGATAGAATTACTTCAAAGGGGAAACTCAATTCATTACAAGAGAGAAGAGGGGGAGGAGAAACATAAGATCCAACTATAATAGCAAAGCTCGCGATACATCAAGATCATGCCAAATCAAGAACACGAGAGATAGAGAGAGAGAGAGAGATCAAACACATAGCTACTGGTACATACCCTCAGCCCCGAGGGAGAACTACTCCCTCCTCGTCATGGAGAGCGCCGGGATGATGAAGATGGCAACCGGTGAGGGTTCCCCCCCTCCGGCAGGGTGCCGGAATAGGGTCTCGATTGACTTTTGGTGGCTACGGAGGCTTCTGGCGGCGGAACTCCCGATCTATTATGCGTACTGGAAGTTTTAGGGTATATGGAGTTATATAGGCGGAAGAAGTGCGCCAGGGGAGCCACGAGGGCCCCACGAGACAGGGGGCGCGCCCCCACCCTCATGAGCACCTTGTTCCTTCTTTGACGTAGGGTCCAAGTCCATCAGGTGTGTTTCCTTCCAAAAATAACTTCTCCAATTGATTTCATTCCGTTTCGACTTTGTCTGATATTCCTTTTCTTCAAAACACTGAAATAGGCATAAAACAGCAAATCTGGGCTGGGTCTCCGATTAATAGGTTAGTCCCAAAAATAATATAAAAGTGGAAAATAAAGCCCAATATTTTCCAAAATAGTAGATAATATAGCATGGAGCAATCAAAAATTATAGATACGTTGGAGACGTATCACGAAGACGAGGACGAGCCTCGCAAGCAAAGCACATGGGAACAGAAGAAATTCCCACCAGAAGTCAAAACAGTCAACGTGTTACACGTGATAAAAGGGAGAAACAAAGCGGCACCTTTAGAGGAACATGCCCCAGGGCCTATCACCGCGGAGCTCCGCCACTGGTCATCCCGACCGATCACCTTCGACCATCGGGATTACTCGGCAAGTATCTGGCCTGCAGGGTGGGTTGCCTTGGTATTGGATCCAATAATTGACGGATACCACTTCACCCGAGTCTTGATGGACGGCGGCAGCAGTTTAAACCTGATATATCAGGATACAATCCGCAAAATGGGGATCGACCCAACAAAAATTTGCCGCAACAATGCTACCTTTAAAGGAGTAATGCCAGGCCCGGAGGCTCACTACAGGGGCTCCCTGCTACTAGAGGTTATATTCGGCTTCCCCGATAACTTCCGCAGCGAAAATTTAACTTTCCACGTTGCTCCGTTCCAAAGTGGCTATCAAGCACTACTCGGACGCGAAGCTTTCGCTCGCTTTAACGCAATACCGCATTACGCTTCCCTCAAGCTCAAGATGCCCGGTCCACGTGGCATCATTACAGTAAATGGAAATATTGAGCGCTCCTTGCGCTCCGAAGACGGTGCGGCTGCCTTGGCCGCCGCACACTAAACGGCCTCACCAACTCAAGCATTTGACAGGTCGTTAAGACCACAGACACAGCTAGACGAGTCCGGCTCAGCTATATGTAATTAATACAGGTTTGATGGCTACACCCCTATTACAATACAAGGGGCTCAACGAGCGCGCAAAAGTGGCAATAAGGCTCACCCTTACTCATTTTCAACTATATATTGTTTATTTAGTATAACTCAACTTTTGCATGGCAACTTTTCAATTAAGTTCCTCTATTTTTCAGATGACCATCGTGCTACACCCGTCCAGGATACGGCACAACGGAGACACAGGCGTGGACGTGCAGAAGGGACCCGTTCCAAGGATTCTTTGTAGATTAAGACCCTGCATAAACCTTTTTTACTGTCTCTTGTTGATTTACATCCCTCGGTTTCTCAGTACAATCGAGAAGGATGCTGCCGTCTTGGCATGTGGCCACGCCAGAATAATGCACGTACCTGGACACCAGGGGTTTATTACATAGGGTACTGTTTAGACCCAGTTTACACCATAAAGACCGAATACCTTAGGGAGTGTTCGGAGTCGCGAGTTTGGCCTTATATGCATCATCTCCGAATCATGTCTTTGATCAAATGTTGGGTTTGCCCGGCTCCTGTGTTTTGCTGCCTTACGTTCCGCTCTATCGGCTAAGGCGGCACTAGGGGAACTACTGCGATTGTTCCCTGGTTCATCCGGATGAGCACCTCAGTAGAGAAAGCCGAAAACTGACTGTCATGATATAGCGTGAGACTGGTCAACCACTTGATGACCTAGTGGAATCTTCAGGATTCCTCCGCATTAACGAAGGGCCATTTCCCGGCCAGGCATGTACGCACCCCGAATCCGGACGAGTGCGGAGCCACCAGGGGCTATCTAGTAGCCCCACTGTCAAACTCCTCTGGCTAAGTGAAAGTGTTAAAGCAGCATAGTCCGGTTGCCTAGTTCGCTGCGCTATCACCTCCTTAATAGGACCAAGACGTTGGATTAAGTGTGAATACGCATCTTCTGCGAACACCCCCGCATTATATGCATCGGGGCTGAAGCCGACAACTGCAATCTTTCAGGTTATATACATGTATACATAAACGGCCGCACAGGAGGCATCACAATACTTTCGGGCAAAAGTATAAATACAGCCTTGATAAATTCAATAAAACGTTGTTTTTACAATGGGAATACATGTCACTCAAACATAATATTCTTCGAGCACTGGGCCTCTATCGAACAAGTGCCCTCAAGAACTTCTTCAAAATAGTGCTCGATAGCCACCCGGCCTGTGGCCAAACCCTGCACCGCGTCTGTGGTGGCATCCATCTCTGCCCAGAATGTTTTGACGCGGGCAAGGGCCATCCGCGAGCCTTCTATGCATGCCGACCTCTTCATCGCATTGATGCGTGGCACTGCACCAAGGAACTGCTGCACCAAGCTAAAATAGTTGTTCGGCTTCGGCCTTTCCAGCCACAGATGATCCACGACAGACCTCATGGCGAGTGTCGGTGTCAAAACCGGCGGATCTCGGGTAGGGGGTCCCGAACTGTGCGTCTAAGGTGGATGGTAATAGGAGGCAGGGGACACAATGTTTTACCCAGGTTCGGGCCCTCTCGATGGAGGTAAACCCTACGTCCTGCTTGATTAATATTGATGATATGGGTAGTAGAAGAGTAGATCTACCACGAGATTGGAGAGGCTAAACCCTAGAAGCTAGCCTATGGTATGATTGTATGTTGTAGTTGTTGTGTCCTACGGACTAAAACCCTCCGGTTTATATAGACACTGGAGAGGGTTAGGGTTACACAAGGTCGGTTACAAAGGAGGAGATACACATATCTGTATTGCCTAGCTTGACTTCCACGCCAAGTAGAGTCCCATCCGGACACGAGACAAAGTCTTCAATCCTGTATCTTCACAGTCTAACAGTCCGGCCAATGGAGATAGTCCGGCTATCTGGAGACCCCCTAATCCAGGACTCCCACAGTAGCCCCTGAACCAGGCTTTCAAAGACGATGAGTCCGGCGCGCAGTATTGTCTTCGGCATTGCAAGGCGGGTTCCTCCTCCGAATATACCATGGAAGAATTTGAATACAAGGATAGTGTCCGACCCTGCAAAATAAGTTCCAGATGCCACCGTAGAGAGAATAATATTTCCACAAATCCAATTTGCTTACTTGTTTTGGCAACACGACATTATGTCATGGCCCGGTGATTATTCGAACTGTTTCCTTTAACTAGCCCCGCACATAACGCGAGGCATTTTTTTGACACATCTTGTCAAAGCAGAGATCGTGTCCCCTTATCACGGGATTCTCATCAATACGGGCGTGGGTAACCCAACCGCGCCATCGATTACGGCACTTGGGGGGTAAGCGGGTTTTATCATCCATGCCTTCTTCCTCCTTTGCTCATCCGTTTTCGCACACTCGACATCTAGCGCCCAAGTCCGCACTTCCCACCTCAGCCTTCTCCAACCATGTCCGGAGCGGGAGGCAGGTGGATGGTCAGAAACATCAAGAAGCTGAGGAGAGCCGGATACCTGCCCGACGACATCGCGCACCGGCTCCCAGATGAGGGGCAGCTCATCCCCACCCCCGGGCCCCATGAGAGGGTAGTGTTCCTTACCCATTTCCTCCGCGGACTGGGATTCCCTCTCCACCCATTCGTCCGGGGGCTCATGTTCTACTACGGCCTGGATTTCCACGATCTGGCCCTGAACTTCATCCTCAACATCTTGGTGTTTATCGTCATGTGCGAGGCCTTCCTCCGCATCAAGCCCCACTTCGGCTTATGGCTGAAGACCTTCAATGTCAAGCCGAAGGTAGTGGGCGGCCGCCAAGCGGAGTGCTGAGGCACCATGGTGGGCAAGATGCCCAATGTTACATGGCTCGAGGGCTCCTTTGTGGAAACCATAAAGGGGTGGCAATCGGGGTGTGGTTCTATATCACCGAGCCGCGTGACCCTGCATGGGCAGCGGCCCCCGAGTTCCGATCTGGCATCCCCACGTGGCTCACCTCCTAGAAAGAGAAGGGCCTGTCCTGGGGTAGTTCAGAAGAGCTAACCGGACTCCAAACATGTATTCAAAACATGGTGAACAAGAAGCTCAAACTCGTCAACGTAGTCCAGGTCATGCTCATCCGCCAGATCCTCCCGTGTCAACAACGGGCCTTCAACTTGTGGGAGTTCGACCCGGCGCAACACCAAACTCTAAACAGGCTCTTCGATACAACACACGACGATGCCTGGAAGGTGCTATTCATGGGTGTCGAGGTTCCTCCTCCTACTACCAAGGATCGCGGATTCTGCACGAAGCGCCAAGCCAGCGCGGTAAGCTGTTTTACCTCTTACAAGATACTTGTTTTACATAGTTTGACTCTATGCGGGATCTAAGCTCCCGTTCCTTTGACAGGACTGGCAGGAAATGGTCGGACAGATTGACTGTCTGGCTCATTTACCCGAAGGCCCATCAAACGCTCTCCTGACAGAGATGTTGACTCCGGCTCCTTACAAGGTGCCAGAGAAGACCAAGAAGGCCAAGGGAACCCGAAAGAGTTCCCGGCGCCAGGTGTTATCGGACTCATCGTCCGATGACTCTGTGACACACTCCTCCCCCGAAGACGAGGAGGAAGAAGAAGATGCTCCCCCTCCAGGCGAGGGAGACAATAAAAGGAAGGTCATCCCAACTAGGGGGGCCGAAGGGTCCAAGAAGGGAAGGACTCTCCTTCCGGACAGTTCCACCACCGCCGACGAAGGCAAAGACGAGTGGTTGCCCAGGGCCAAGCCCTGGGGAGGTCGTAAGTATTCGGATACCAGAGTAACTCATAGTATTCCTTTGTCACACTGCTTTCCCTAACGCCGAACATGACTATGCAGGCCGCCACAAGCCAGTATCGATGTATCATCGGACGGCTCCCTAGGCTCGTCGGACATGGATAGCGATCCAGTCCCGACCGCCACCTCCCCTCATCCTGCTGATGACACCGAGGTGTTGTCTCACGAGGCACCGGGTCGAGGGGAGACACTCCCGGAGGTACCTCAAGGCGGCCTCCCGGACTCCGGGAGCCGAGGGGACAAGGCCCCTGAGAGCTCCGAGTTCGGCCCTCAGTCGAACACCGCGCCGGAACCTCCAATGGTTCCAGGCTCGGGCAGGCGGCCTCCTTCTAAGAGGGGCGAGACGCCTGTACCGGTGACCTCTGTCCATCCAGAGGTGCCGGACAATCTGCTGGAAGCGCTTCGCAACGCTTCCATCAACGAGGAGCACCGCACTATCATGAGTGCGGTGATCCAGAAGGTTCAGTCCGCCCAGAGCGGATTGACTGAAGCCTGTGCCAGCCTTCTAACAGACTTTGAGGTAAGTGTTTGAAATATAGGAAAATATTAACGCATAGACAGTAGCCCATGATGCTCTGTTCGTTGTTCACAAAGAAAAGCCGAACAGAGGATCAAACAATATCGCAGGAGTCTAATATGAGTGTGTCAATATGCGTATGCAGGCTTCGTTGCTGGCGTCCGCCACACTTCCTGCGGAGGTCGCCGTACTGAAGTAGGACCTCGAAGGGTCCAAGAAAGAGCTCGGCCTTGCCAAGAGGCAGCTTGAGGAGAACAAGGGTAAGTAATACCCTATCTATAGATATGTATATATAACAGAAGACGCGATTGCTAAATGACAGGATCATCGTATATTTGCCAGGGGCCACGACCGAGGTGGCGACCCTGAAGCTAGTGCTAACCAAGGCCGAAGATAAAGCGGCCAAGGAGCGCACCGAGCGGGAAAAGCAAGAGGCTCGTGTGGGCGAGGTGCAGCAAGAGCTCCAGGCTCTCGTGACGAAGCACGAGGCGTTGGAGCTTGACTCGAAGATGCGAGAGTCTGAGCTTGCTGCGGCCCTCGAGAGCGCAAAGAGTGCCAAGGCTGAGGCCCAAAAGGCCCTCCAGGAGATTGACGCGATGAAGAAAATAGCAACGGGCAAGGCATTCTATATGCAAAGCAAGCATGTGAAAGTAAATTAACGATTACTTACCCGAATTTGGAGCTCTCCAGGAGCATTCGCAGATTTTCCCCGCAGCGTGTCGGATGCCGCACAATTTTACCAGGCCGAGGAGGGAAGCTCAACGGAGAAGCTGTTCTGGTCTTAGTATACTGAGATCGAACACCCGATGCCTCTGAGCGACCAGCTAAAGCAGCTGGTCGAGCTGCACAAGGCGGCCGAACAGGCCATGAAGGGCCTTATAGTCCGGCTGTGGCCTGGCGACGCCCTTCCGAACAGCTACTTGGGCCTGGTGAGGTGGCTTGTGGATGCCTGCCCACAGCTGGAGGTCATCAAGCGGCCGTCTGCATCAAAGGTGCACGCCGGGCTTTCGCCCGTGTGAAGGTCCAGTGGGCCAAGCTAGACGCTATGAAGCTGATCAAGGAAGGGCCGCCGCAGGGCAAGGAGCATCGCACCCCCGAAATTTATTATGAGGGTGTCCTGAAGGGCGCCCGTCTTGTAGCGTACGAATGTTCAAAGGATGTAATATTTGAGTAAACTTGCTCGTGTGATCCTGTATGGTGAAAACTTGTTTCATATGCGCTATGCAACACTTGTGTGAATTTAAAATATTACCTTCTGTTTGGCTGTTTATCCAATCTGAGAGATGGCTAGTACAAGAGTAGATCTACCACGAGATCGGAGAGGCTAAACCCTAGAAGCTAGCCTATGGTATGATTGTATGTTGTAGTTGTTGTGTCCTACAGACTAAAACCCTCCGGTTTATATAGACACCGGAGAGGGTTAGGGTTAAACAAGGTCGGTTACAAAGGAGGAGATACACATGTCCATATTGCCTAGCTTGCCTTCCACGCCAAGTAGAGTCCCATCCGGACACGAGACGAAGTCTTCAATCCTGTATCTTTGCAGTCTAACAGTCCAGCCAATGGAGATAGTCCGGCTGTCCGGAGACCCCCTAATCCAGGACACCCACAGCGAGTCCGGAAAATCTATTGAGTTCGTCCCATACGGCAAGCCGATCAGTCAATGGAAGCGGACGCTTTGGAACGTTGAATTGCGACCAGAACAGCTTGTCCACTTCACGATCTGTTTGATCTCGAAAGTATTCGGCCGCATCGACAGCGCTCGCCGCCAAGTCCAGATATGCGTCGGCCGAACTCCACAGCCGATCCAGAGGGGCATACCGCGGATCGCCGAACTTCCTCCGCAGCATAAAGGGCTTCCCAGCCACAATGTCCCCGGCTTCACGCAGTTCCTCCTTCTTTGCTCTCATTGTAGAGCGGGTGTATTTGGTCGCCATTGTGGACTTTTCGAGGTCCGTAGCCTTCGCCCGGTTTTCTTCTTCAAGAAACTGGCAGCGGTCGGCAGTGTCTTTTAACTTCACAGCCATTTTGGCAATTTTCTCTTTGCTCTCGCTATGCACGGCCTTCTCAGATCTCAACTCTTCGGCCGCCTTCAAAGCGGCCGCATTACTACTTGCTTGCTCCTTGGCTCGGGCAAGCTCCGCCTGCAGGGCCTCCACGGTGGCAGCTCCATCTGCAGTCACAACATATTAAAGATACTGGCATCACGCTGCTCTTACTATGTGACATTCACTATAAATATCACCTACCCTGTGCCTCGTCAAGCCACTTGTTAACAAGCCCGATGTCGGCATCCGCCGCATCCAGTCGTCGTTTTTGTTCGGCAACTCCATCAGTCCGGCTAGCCACCGGAGCTTCAGACACCTGCACGTAAAGGCGGTCTGGTTATTACCTGGGAATATGATCCTCTGTTCGCCACCGTTCTCGACGACAACCAGAGTCTCAGGGGCTACTATCTACACAGGGCGCACCTAAAAATGTGCGGTACTACCACAAATGCATATCATTCCACGTACCTCAAAGCCCGTCAGTAGACTCATAAAGGCTTCATGCAACCCGTTTTCGGCGAACGAAATCCTTTCAATCACCGTACACATTAATGTACGGTGCTCTTCTGAGATAGTCGCTCGCTCTAGCAGACCCTTCAGTACGTCCGACCGCATACCAAGTGGTGCCGGACTCTTTTGATTGCTCTCTTCAAGAGCCGGAGACTGAGGGCTTCGGGTGACCATGGGATTACCTTCTGGCCTTGCCGGATGCGGAGAAACTCTCCATGATGACACTTCAAGGTCGCCCGCTTCTTGAGCCAGGGAGTCCGGGGGAGGTGTTTCGCTCTCCATCATCTCCGGAAGAAGATCCCCCGAAGACGAGCTCTGCTGAGAAGGGCTCAGATCCGAACTGCAAGATAAATGCTTCAGTTATCTTCCTCAAAAGTAAGGTAGTATATCTTCACTATTAAGTACTTTTTGATTACTTATAGCTCGTTAGAGGGCTGATCCCCGCACGGACTTTGTGCGGCAAGAGCACCCTCCGAGGTGGGACCCTCTGGTGGAGTTTTCTTCTCCCGTTTAGAAACCTTGGTTTCCGGATCATCAGAGGTAGTCCTCTTCCTCCCCCGGGGCGAGGGAATGTCAGATTCCTTCCCTTGGCTATCCTCCCTCACGGAGGCGCTCGTTCCCTCGGTTGGAATAGGTAGCTGTTGAGGCCCTCTTTCGCCCTCTTTATTCCCCCTTCATCTTCCTTTGAGGGCACCGGGCAAGGTGCTGGCTCGAGCATCTTTTCCAGCACCGGATTGGCCAAGCCTTCGGGAAGGGGGCCAAACACCGGATCATCTTCACCTTTGTTATCCAGTCCTGGTCAAGAAGCGATTCTTCAGAATAACATCATGATAGATGAAAGACTGTGTGTTCGGCTAGAGGATTACTTACTTGGGCCGCGGTGCGGTTGCTGCTCAGGCCCACGTCCTCGGAGGTGTCCGGACACTCTATTTGGGGTCCAAAGAACGACTTGTACATCTCCTTGTGCGTCAGGTCGAGGAAATTTTGAATAGCTCGCGGTCCTTCTGGGTTGAATTCCCACAAGCCAAGGGGCCGGCGTTTACAAGGCTGGACTTAACAAACCAGCATGACTTGCACTACCATAACCAAACTAAAATCTCCCTCGAAGAGATCCCGGATGCGGCTCTGCAGTATGGGCACATCCTTGGCTGGACCCCAGCTCAGCCCCCTGCTGATCCATGACATCAGTTGTGGTGGAGGGCCTGAGCGAAAGGCGGGGAAAGCTACCCACTTGGCACTTCTGGGAGCGGTGATGTAGAACCACTCCCATTGCCATAATCCGGACACCTCTGGAAAGGAACCCATTGGCCACAGAGCTCCAGCGATCTTGCTTATTAATGCCCCTCCGCATGCTGCATGCTGCCCCTCAACTGTCTTCGGCTTTACATCAAAGGCCTTGAGCCACAGGCCGAAGTGAGGTGCAATGCGGAGGAAGGCCTCACATACGACAATAAATGCCGAGATGTGGAGAAAGGAATCCGGGGCTAGATCGTGGAAATCAAGCCCGTAATAGAACATCAAACCCCCTAACGAAGGGATCTAGAGTGAGGCCTAGTCCTCGGAGGAAGTGGGAGATGAACACGACGTCTTCATTGGGTTCAGGAGTAGGGACGACCTGCCCTCGGGCAGGCAGCCGATGCGAAACTTTGGCGGTCAGGTATCTTGCCTCCCTTAACTTCTTGATATCCTCTTCCGTGACGGAGGAGGGCATCCACCGGCCTTGGAGGTTGGATCCGGACATGATTGAAGGTCTGAAACACCTGACCTGGGCTTTGGGTGTTAGAACTCGAGGCGGGGGAAGGATTCGATTGAGCACGGGAGGAAAAAGTAAAAGCCTTGCCCCTTTATAAAGAGGGTGAATATCAAGCATCCTCCTCGTGGCCGTTTGGGACTTGCCTAAAATCTAGGAGTCCTACACATGGTTGGGTTACTGAGGGAGTCCTGGATTAGGGGGTCTCCGGACAGCCGGACTATCTCCATTGGCCGGACTTTTAGACTACGAAGATACAAGATTGAAGACTTCGTCTCGTGTCCGGATGAGACTCTACTTGGCGTGGAAGGCAAGCTAGGAAATACAGATATGTGTATCTCCTCCATTGTAACCGACCTTGTGTAACCCTAACCCTCTCCGGTGTCTATATAAACCGGAGGGTTTTAGTCTGTAGGACATAACAACTACAACATACAATCATACCATAGGCTAGCTTCTAGGGTTTAGCCTCTCCGATCTCGTGATAGATCTACTCTTGTACTACCCATATCATCAATATTAATCAAGCAGGACGTAGGGTTTTACCTCCATCAAGAGGGCCCGAACCTGGGTAAAACATTGTGTCCCCTGCCTCCTGTTACCATCCGCCTTAGATGCACAGTTCGGGACCCCCTACCCGAGATCCGCCGGTTTTGACACCGACATTGGTGCTTTCATTGAGAGTTCCTATGTGTCGTTGCCGTTAGGCTTGATGGCTCCTACTATCATCGATAGCGATGCAGTCCAGGGTGAGACTTTTCTCCCTAGACAGATCTTCGTGTTCGGCGGCTTTGCACTGCGGGCCAAATCGCTTGGCCATCTGGAGCAGACTTGATCTTCGACAGATTCGAGCCTCTGCCTTGTGCGTCATGCGGTCACAATGAGTACGATTTAGCTCTACCATCGGATAGTGTTTAGGAGATCACACAGGCAGCCGCTCCGACCCTCAATTCGGAGCCAGTTGCACCGTCCATGGACGGGTGGATGGACCCCGCCATGGAGGCCTTACCCTCAGTGGCGATCGAGCCAAACATAGACCTTACCTTGCATGAGAGTCGTGTTGTTTAACTGCCGGATCCTTCTCTGGCCACGGACACCGAGCCGCCTGTGCCCGTTTCTATCGAATCCGATTGGGTGCCGATCATGGAGTTTACCTTCGCGGATATTTTTCAGCACTCGCCCTTTGGTGACATACTGAACTCATTAAGGTCTCTCTCCTTGTCAGGAGGGTCCTAGCCGAACTATGTCCGACAGGATTGGGATGCGGACAATGAAGAAATTCGTGACCCACCCACCACCCACTTAGTAGCCACTGTCGATGTCTTAACCGACATGCTCGACTTCGACTCCGAAGACATCAACGGTATGGACGACGATGCGGGAGACGAAGAGGAACCACTACCCATAGGGCACTGGACAGCCACCTCATCATATGATATATACATGGTGGATACACCCAAAGAAGGCAATGGCGACGAGATAGCGGAGGATGACCCCTCCAAGAAGCAATCCAAGCACCGACGTCAGCGGCACCGCAATAAGTCCCGCCAAAGCAAAAGTGGCAATACCGGCACAGGAGATAATAACACTCCGGATAGTGCCAAAGACAACAACAATCCCCTCCAGCAAGATTTGGAGCAGGAGGATGGAGGAGCCAGCCCTCCTGAGAAAGCGACAGATGGAGAGACAGAGGATGATAAATACATGCCCCCCTCCGAAGACGAGGCAAGCCTCGGCGACGACGAATTCGCTGTCCCAGAGGATCCCGTCGAATAAGAGCGCTTCAAACGCCGGCTTATAGCCACGGCAAAAAGCCTTAAGAAAAAGCAGCAGCAGCTTCAAGCTGATCAAGATCTGCTAGCTGACAGATGGACTGAAGTCCTCGCTGCCGAGGAATATAAACTCGAGCGCCCCTCCAAGAGTTACCCAAAATGCAGGTTGCTACCCCGACTGGAGGAAGAAGCGTATGACGCGGCTGATCGGCCACCTCGTGGCCGCGATAGAAAGGCATTCCAGCCAAAAACTCAGCCTGCACCCCGACACCATTCAAATAAAAAGTCACGGGGAGATACGACAGACCTGCGAGACATATTGGAGGACAAAGCAAAGCATGCAAGATCGATCTACGGATCACGAGGGCGTGCCACTATGCGAGATGATAAACGTCACGCCGGATACAGTAAAAGTAAATCCGGCCGGGCCGAACACAGTGGGCAAGACCCATTTGAGATGCGTCACAATATAGCCCAATACACAGGCGCCGCACACCCCTTATGCTTCACAGACGAAGTAATGGATCATCAAATCCCAGAAGGTTTCAAACCTGTAAATATTGAATCATACGACGGCACAACAGATCCCGCAGTATGGATCGAGGATTTCCTCCTCCACATCCACATGGCCGGCGGTGATGACTTACACGCCATCAAATACGTGCCACTAAAGCTCAAGGGACCAGCACGACATTGGCTTAACAGCTTGCCAGCCGAGTCCATCAGCTGTTGGGAAGATCTGGAAGCCGCATTCCTCGACAACTTTCAGGGCACTTATGTGCGGCCACCAGATGCCGATGACTTGAGCCACATAATTCAGCAGCTAGAAGAATCGGCCAGGCAATTCTGGACTCGGTTCCTAACAAAGAAAAATCAAATTGTCGACTGTCCAGATGCAGAGGACCTAGCGGCTTTCAAACACAACATCCGCGACGAACGGCTAGCCCGGCACCTTGGTCAGGAAAAGCCGAAATCTATGGCAGCCCTCACGACACTCATGCCCCGCTTTTGTGCGGGAGAAGGCAGCTGGCTAGCTCGCAGTAATAACATATCAAAGAACCATGGTACTTCGGATACCAAGGACGGCAATAACAGGTCACATCGCAACAAACATAAGCGCCACATTAACAGCGATAATAACGAGGATACGGCAGTCAATGCCGGATTCACAGGCTCTAAACCTAGTCAGCGGAAAACGCCATTCAAACAAAGTACACCGGGTCCATCCGGCTTGGGCCGTATACTCGATCGCTCGTGTCAAATACACGGCACCCCAGAAAAGCTAGCCAATCACACCAACAGGGATTGTTGGGTGTTCAAGCAGGCCGACAAGTTAATTGCCGAAAACAAGGACAAGGGCCCACATAGCAATGACAAGGAGGAGCCCCGGCAGCCACACACCGGAGGACAGAAGAGGTTTCCCCCACAAGTGCGGTCGGTGAACATGATATACACAACCCACACCCATAAGAGGGAGCGGAAGCGTGCGCTCAGGGACGTATATGCGTTGGAGCCAGTCGCCCCAAAGTTCAACCCATGGTCCTCCTATCCGATCACTTTCGATCGCAGGGACCATTGAAAGGATCGAGATGGACCTAGAGGGGGGTGAATAGGTACAACTACAAATTTTAATTGTCACTTAACAAATTTTAGGCAATAATGCGGAATGTGAAAGTGAGCCTAACAATTGCAAGTTAAGTACTAAGTACTAAGCAGGTAACACATGTAGTAACTATGCAAATACAAAGTGATGAAGTAAGTGCTAAGAGACAAGTAACCACAAGTAGAGAGTTAGGGTTAGGGATAACCGCAACTCCGGGAGACGAGGATGTATGCCGATGTTCACTTCCTTGGAGGGAAGCTACGTAACCGTTAGAGAGGTGGATGTTACCACGAAGGCACACCAACGCCACGAAGGCTCACCCTATTCTCCCTTTGAGACAACACCACGAAGGCGTTTCTCAACCACTAGTGGTAGACCTTGGGGTGGTCTCCAAACCCTCACAAACTTTTCGGGGGTAATCACAAAGATCGATTCCTCTCCGAAAGACTCCTACCGCCTAGGAGTCTCCAACCTCCAAGAGTAACAAGATCGATGGGGAAAAAGCTCAAGACTAGCTCAAATCACAAATTCCTTTGGTGCCAACATGGAGAAGGGGTGGATCTATCACTTGATTGGACAACTTCTCTCGAATGCTCTCAAATCCATTCGGGATCTAAGATTTGGTGTGGAGGTGTAAGAGAGAGAGTGAGATGTGTTCTAGGGCTTGTTCAAGAGTGAATGGTCAACCCTCTCCCATGGAGAAGAGGGGCTATATATAGTGTGAGCTTGAATATGGCCGTTGCAGTGTAAGTGAGTGAGCAGGCCGGGCATCCGGGCTAGGGGCCGGATATCTGGCATGGTAAGCTGCGAGAACAGAACAAAAACAGAAGAAGAGAATAGAGGGGCCGGACATCCGGGGCCCAAGCCCGGACATCCGGCATAACAGGAAGCCTCGGACATCCGGCAGGTGGCCGGACATCCAGCGTGCAGCCCAGCATAAAAACGTCCTCTGGACAGCTATGCTCGGATATCCGGCCAAGAAGCCCGGACATCTGGGGAGCACTGGGAGCCCGGACATCCGGCGTAGAGGGCCAGACATCCGGCAGCAGCACAACACAAAACTGCATACTAGAATGGCTAGGCCCGGATATCTGGCGTGAGGCCCGGACATCCGGCGTGATGCCTGGACATCCGGCCTTAAGCCCGGGCATTTGGCAGCCCAGAAACAGAACCATGAAGATTTTATCATGAGCAAATATGGCAAGAATATTTTGTGACAAGAGCAAGCTTTTTAACTATCCCAATCGATCCCCTCTTAATAGTGCGGGATCCTATACTCAAGACAACAAAATATGTAATCAACTTTTATGCTTCATCCTTGAGTAAAATCACTCTGTATGCTCTTGATCCACACACTTAGATGAACCGGGGGCTAACACCTGAGATTTACTTGACAACCATTGTTAGACCCCCCTACATGTACATTGTCATCAACATCAAAACATAATATAAGGACATGATTGCTCTTTCAATCTCCCCCTTTTTGTTTGTTGATGACAATCACACATGTAGTATCATAGATGTAATAAATAATCTTAGCATTTGACAAAAATGAGAGCAAAAAGGTACAAAACGTCTAGATGTTTCTTTTTACTTTTAGCTCCCCCTCATTGTGAGCATGAGATGAATATGTTAGGGTACTCAATATAATACTTTGTATGGTAGCATATGTAGCTCCAAGTGATATACATGTGAGAAATATGCACATATGAAACCATAATAACTCATAGACTAAAAACATTTCATAATCACAAGATAATTCATAGCCACAAGATAATAACATAGTACCAGAGGTAGCACATTAACACAAATAGCCAACACATAACATAGTTTCACATGATCAAGGTAGCACATTAACACAAATAGCATGACCATACTAAGATACTACTTCTCCCCCTTTGACATCAATAAGGAAAAAGGGGCGAAGAAACAAACGGGCTGGGTCACTCCTGGCGGATGTCATCATCAGTAGCAAAGAACTCGGGGTAGTCAGCGTGAGACGGGAATCTGAAAGTGGAAGTGGATGGAGCCACGGGAATGGGATCATCCTCACTCACGGGGCTCCCACGGTCACGGAGACGCTGCTTGAGCTGATTCTTGGAGACGATGAGGCGCTTCTGAATATCATGATTATGTTGACAGCTGAAGGTGATTGCCCTCATGATAGCAGACTGAGCCTTGCCGAAGAACGAGGCAAGGCGTCCATGAGGGGCAGACGAAGAAGATGGAATAGACCAACTAGTGGGCTGAGTAGGAGCAGCTGTCTGCCCACCAGCAGATCTCCTAGGCTGAGTAGAAGCAGCATCCATCGCATGCATATGAGGAGGAGGTTTCCAAATGGAGTGCACAGCTGTCTTAACCACCTCAAAGGGAGCAGTGTGATCAATTAGAGCCTGAATAAATGGAGCATGAGGGAACTGGCAAGTCTGAATGAAACTGCAAAGACGGATCTCATGCCAAATGAAATTTGCTGTGTCCAGAGGCTCAGTGGGTTTGTCATGCATACGAACCATCAAGTCAATGCAATAGTTGCGAGCCCTCGAGCGATCTCCCTTTTTAGGGTAGAGAGTGCGAAGCACACACTGATAGAGGATGTAGAAGGGAGCACAGAAGATGGAAACCTCATTGACTGGATATTCTTTTTCTTCGTCACTGAGCTGAGAGGTAGGTTTGACAAGTGGCAAGCAAGCATCAATCCCTTTGGGCTTGTACTCTGGATCCATACTGTGGATGCAGTGGCTAACCCCGGAGAGACCCAAAATCTGAACAAACCTGTCATAGGTAATGCTTAGTGTAGTGTCATCGGTCATCCAAGTGAGAGTGTTGTCCGGACCAAAGAAACTGGTGGCATAGAACTATAGAATGGCAGCTTCACTCCAATCACACTTGAAAGTCATTGCGGAAGCAAGAGTCATATCCTCAATGATCTTGACCGGATTGTCAGGGAACATGGCAGGGTTATCACGCAGAAAGTTGAGATGCACATATGAGTGAGGAGCAAGACCACGCCCGTGGGCAAAACTGGAATAGAGGTCCTGCTGCATACGAGTGCGGAACCGAGGATCTTCGGCATCAGCCACCATCTCATATTGATTGACATCCCGACGGAACAGAAGATATGGCCCCGCCCCCACAGTTGTGAAGTCGTGAGTGGGGCGACCTCTACTGTCAGGAAGCTCCATGGAGATGCGACGACCATGGACAATGGGCATAGCAGAACCACGAACTTGAGGCACTGGTGCCCTCCTAGTACCGGGCTTGGATTGTCCAACAGACTGTCTTGGTGCACTGTCATCTGCTTCCTCGCCAACATAGTCCACATGATCTGGATCCGAGGCCGACGGACTTGTGGATGGTGCCCGCTTCTTCTTCTTGGTGGTGGTCTTCTTCTTCTTAGGCCGAGCATGCTCATCGGAGTCGGTTGAGCCTTGCCGGCGATCAACCCGGGAAGAAGGTGTGGGGCGCTGGGGACCGCATTTCTTGGTTCGTGCCATGAGGAACACCGGCGGTGAATCCCACGATACACCGGTCCCTCCCGAAAGATTCACTCAACAACCCAAGAAATGGATTGGATAGGATCATAGATCGGGAGGAGAGGAGTCCGTGAGCAGGAGATCGGGGCCGGAGGTCGGTGGAGATGGCCGGGGCAGCACCGGAGTGATGACCCGCCGGCGGCGGCTGTGAGGAGAGATGAGGGGAGGAACGAGAGAAGTGAGGAACTGCCCCCAAATCTCACACTCCTCCCAAGGGATATGCGACTGCGGGCGATGGGCCGGACATCTGGGGCGAGGCCCGGATATCCGGCGAGTGGAAAACACAGAACAGAAGAAATAGCACCAATGGGCCGGACATCCGGGAGTATCCCCGGATATCCGGCGTGAGGAAATCAGCAGCATGGGTACAGGGCCCGGATGTCCGGCTGAGGCCCGGATGTCCGGCCACTATAAGTGGTTGATGATCGTTTTGAGTGGCAAGGGATTTTTTTTCCAGGGCCCGGATGTCCGGCCACTGAATGAAAGACTGGGGCAAGGGAAAGATGTGAAAGAGATATAGACTCCGCCAAGGAGTTTACATGAGACTAATAAGAGAGAGAACCTGAGACATCTAAGGCCATACTAAGATGCGTTAACAAACCACACATTATTTAAGAAAGAAAGGTCCATGCAAGCATTGTACAAGCGGTGACCGAGGTCACCATGTTTGAGCATATGGAACATAGTACCGCAAAGATGTAAACTTTGAGCACATGGTCATGACTCCATCATGTTAAAGTACCCTAGTTTGAAAACTATGATAACTTTGAGAGTGTTTGTTCTATTTATGCATTATGTAAGGTGAGAGTACTCATGAATTGAGTGTCTCCCCCTAAATATATGCCTACATCAAGACAAGACATTAAGTTTAAGTATGAATGGGTACTAGATTTCACATAATGTTGTCAAGCTCCAAGATACCAAGATCAACCCTAAGTTGACAAAACCTTGCTTCATCCAATGGCTTGGTGAAAATATCTGCAAGTTGCATATCTGTACCAACATGAGCAATGTCAATATCACCCTTCTCCACATGATCTCTCAAGAAGTGGTACCTAATGTCAATGTGCTTGGTGCGGGTATGATCTTTGGGGTTCTCAGCAATATTAATGGCACTTTCATTATCACATAGAAGGGGCACATGTCTATAGGTGATACCGTAATCCTTCAAAGTTTGCCTCATCCATAATAACTGAGTTGCACAACTGGCGGTTGCAATATATTCAGCTTTGGTTGTGGAGAGGGCAACACAATTTTGCTTCTTCGAGGACCAACTTACCAAGGAGCGTCCAAGAAATTGACATGCACCGGAGGTGGACTTATGATCCACTTTATCTCCAGCCCAATCCGCATCCGTGTACCCAATGAGATCAAACTTAGCATCCTTGGGGTACCATGGACCCAACTTTGGGGTGTGAACAAGGTATCTAAGAATATGCTTAACCGCCTTATGATGGCTTTCCCTAGGGGAAGCTTGAAATCTAGCACACATGCATACACTAAACATGATGTCTGGTCTAGATGCACAAAGATAAAGCAGTGAACCAATCATAGAGCGGTATTTAGATGGGTCAAAGGGGATCCCGTTTGAGTCTTAAGTGAGTACAATTTTGGTTGGCATGGGTGTCTTACATGGGCTAGCATCAGTCATGCCAAATTTTGCTAGGATATCCTTGAGGTATTTGGCTTGAGACAAGAAAATTCCTTCTTGAAATTGTTGAATTTGAAAGCCGATGAAGAACTTCAAATCCGCATTGAGTGACATTTCAAAATTCTTGGTCATTGATGTCGCAAACTTCTTGCATAAATGAATGTTAGGAGAACCAAAAATGATATCATCCACATAGATTTGGCATAAGATCAAATCACCTTTGTCCCTCTTAGTAAAAAGAGTGGGATCGATCACCCCTCTCACAAAACCATCATCGAGTAGAAACTTCTTAAGATGATCATACCAAGCACGAGGTGCTTGTTTGAGGCCATACAAAGCCTTATGAAGTTTATACACATAGTCTTTGTGATCGGGGTCAACGAACCCAGGTGGTTGTGATACATATACTTCTTCTTGTAGAGGACCGTTAAGGAAAGCACTCTTCACATCCATTTGATGTAATGTAAAGCCATTGAAAGCAGCATAAGCAAGTAAGATGCGAATGGATTCAAGATGGGCAACGGGGGCAAAGGTCTCACCAAAGTCCAAACCTTCAACTTGTGAGTACCCTTGTGCCACTAACCTTGCCTGGTTGCGAATGATTACGCCATTCTCATCTTGCTTGTTCTTGAAAATCCACTTTGTTCCAGTGACGTTGTGTTCCGTAGTTCGCCTCTTGACTAATGACCACACTTGATTGCGCTCAAAACTATTCAACTCTTCTTGCATAGCAATGAGCCAATCGTTGTCTATCAACGCATCTTGTACCTTGAGAGGCTCAACACTAGACACAAAAGAGAAGTGAGCACAAAAGTTTGTCAATTGTTTACGAGTGACTCTACCTTCCGATATGCCGGTGAGGATTTTATCAACATCAACACGACCGTCCACTCGAGGCATGATGGAGGTTAAGGTTTCGCGAGGTTCAACTTCATGTCCATCATCCACGTCCTCAACATATGGATCATTAATGTGTGGTGGAAAATCTTCTTCTTCTTGCATTTGTTGAGGTTCATTGTCAATGATTGCACTTTCTTGTTCTTGCCCTTGAGGATGATCTTGTTCTTGATTATTATCATGAAGAGGAACTTGATCATCATCTTGTACTTGGACTATGGGCATTGATTGAGTAGTAGGGGCTTGTGGTGGTATGGGTGTGGAACAGGTTTGATGGTGTGTGAGGCCTTCATCTTCTTCTTCATCATCATGAGGGTCTTGTTCCATTGGAAGAAGTGCACCAACACCCATCGTCAAGATATCTTGAGAAGAATCTTCTTCACCTACATCACTTAGATCAACTTGCTCCCCATGGGAGCCATTAAATTCATCAAACACCACGTCACAAGTTTCTACAACACATCCATTGGATTTGTTGTAGACTCTATAGGCGTGAGAGTTTGATCCATAGCCAACAAATATGCCCTCAATAGTTTTAGATTGAAATTTTCCTAACCGCTCTCTTTTGTTGAGGATGAAGCATTTACACCCAAATACACGAAAGTACTTGACATTTTGCTTGTTCCTCGTTAGGAGCTCATATGGAGTCTTTTCCAATATCGTGCGGAGGAAGAGCCGATTTGATGCATGACAGGCAGTGTTGACGGCCTCGGCCCAAAAACTATGTGGCGACTTGTATTCATCCAACATGGACCTTGCCATCTCCACAAGGATGCGGTTCTTCCTTTCTGCAACACCATTTTGTTGGGGAGTGTATGGAGCTGAATATTGATGCTCAATCCCTTCATCACTAAGAAATCCTTCCAAGGTGTAATTCTTGAACTCGGAACCATTATCACTTCTTATTGCCATGATTTCTTTGTCAAACTTGCGTTGTGCTTGCTTGGCAAAATCAATGAAGGTGATCTTCGTCTCGTCTTTGGACTTGAGGAAAAACACCCATGTGTATCTTGAGTAATCATCCACAATGACAAGTCCATACTTTTTCCCACCAAGACTATCCCACAAAGGAGTCCCAAAGAGATCCACATGAAGGAGCTCCAACGGCCTTGAAGTAGACACAATATTCTTGGATGGGTGCTTTGATTGATGTTGCTTCCCGGCTATGCACGCACTACACACATGATCTTTCTCAAAAGAGACATTTGTTAGTCCAAGTATGTGATTACCCTTTAAGAGATCTTGAAGATTTCTCATGCTGACATGGGCTAGCCGGCGATGCCATAGCCATCCCTTGTCGGCCTTGGCCATTAGACAAGTTGCATGGAATGTGCTCTCTTTCGAGAAATCAATCGTGTAAAGGTTGCCATCCAACTCTCCAACAAAGGCCCCTTCAAGAGTATCTCTCTTAAAGACTTTCACATCCGTTATTTAAAAAGTGTATCATAACCAACAGAAGCCAATTGGCGAATAGAAAGCAAATGGTATTTGAGGGATTGGACAAGCATCACATTTGCAAGAGACATGTCATTTGTGATGGCCACTTTGCCCAATCCGAGTACCTGTCCTTTTGAACCTCCACCAAACATAATGCTCATAAATGGTTGAATAGCTTCCATGAAATCATAGAGCAACTTGCTATCTCCGGTCATATGATTGGTACATCCACTCTCAATCACCCATTTTACTCCACCGGAGAAAGCGACCTACGCACAATTATGGCTTGGTTAGGGGCACCCATTTTGCAATGGGACCTCTCAGGTTAGTCACAAGGGTCTTAGGGACCAAAATAGTATAAAAACGAAATGCATTTCGAGGACCAACAAACTTAGCAAAAACTTCTCCATCCTTAGTCTTACAAAGTACATAGGATGGAGGCATGAACACTTTTGGCTTGTTGAGAGTAGGCATGCCCCTTGTGGCCTTCCCACTAACAACCTTACCTTTCTCCTTGTGCCCTTCACGTACAAAAGTTTCTTTTAAAGGAGTGGTGCACTTTTGAGAGGACGTCTTCTTCTTGCTTGTGCTTGGGTCAATGCAAGATTGATCTTCGACGATGGAGTACCATGCATGGCAAGATGTTTTGTAGCATTTGCCTTTGACTCTTCAAATAGTTGGAAAGTGGATATGGTGTCATCTGTAGTCATTTCCTTGAAGGCATGGTGTTGTCTTATGTCCCATACCATCTGATGGTGATATGGAGCAAGAGCATGGAGCAACTTGTCCACAAGGAATCGCTTAGTCATGTTAAATCCATCTTGTGTCTTGTCACACTCACACGACTCAATGTAAGCGGTGAGAGTCATGAGACGCTCAAGGAGTTGATTTGGAGTTTCACCTTTCTCCATACAAAAGTTTTGCAATTGTCCCTTGGCAATTTCATATTGAGCACTCCGGAGGGTGGAGGTACCGGTCTTGGATCTTATAATACTTTCCCATAATTCCTTGGCACTTGTGATGTGTATGAAAGGTCTCCTTTGCTTTTCAACCATACCTCTCCTTATACACATGATTGCAGTGTCATTGAGATTCTTGTCATAAATTTCTCTTGGTGTAGGATTCTTTGGATCAACCACATGGTAACCATACTCCAAGATCTCTAGCATGTCATCGTTTCCATATCGAAGATGATCCTGCATAGCAACCCTCCACAAAGCAAAATCGGAAGTGGCATCAAGTAAAGGAGGTTTGCCTTGAGAGTTATATTTTGGTTTCTCAACTTGGGGTCTTGCATAAAGCCAAGGAACACTAGAGTGTTCATTGCTAGGAGGTTGTTGACCAAGTGACGAAGTAGGCATAGTTGGCCTGGAGGCCGCACCACCCGAAAGTGGTGCAAGCACCGTGGACAATGTGGCTATCCTCATTTGGACCAAGGCCTCGACAGAAGCATCATGCTCCTCTTTTTTCTTAGCAAGGGCCCGTTCTAGATCCTCAGAAGTAAAGGTCTTGACTTCAGAAGAAGCCTCGCCTTTATCCTTCGGATCTACAACAAGGGGAGTCCCATCGGGGTTCATCTCGCTCTAGGGCGGTTAAGCCACAAGAATAGAGCACGAGGCTCTGATACCAATTGAAAGGATCGAGATGGACCTAGAGGGGGGTGAATAGGTACAACTACAAATTTTAATTGTCACTTAACAAATTTTAGGCAATAATGCGGAATGTGAAAGTGAGCCTAACAATTGCAAGTTAAGTACTAAGTACTAAGCAGGTAACACACGTAGTAACTAGGCAAATACAAAGTGATGAAGTAAGTGCTAAGAGACAAGTAACCACAAGTAGAGAGTTAGGGTTAGGGATAACCGCAACTCCGGGAGACGAGGATGTATGCCGATGTTCACTTCCTTGGAGGGAAGCTACGTCACTGTTAGAGAGGTGGATGTTACCACGAAGGCACACCAACGCCACGAAGGCTCACCCTATTCTCCCTTTGAGACAACGCCACGAAGGCGTTTCTCAACCACTAGTGGTAGACCTTGGGGTGGTCTCCAAACCCTCACAAACTTTTCGGGGGTAATCACAAAGATCGATTCCTCTCCGAAAGACTCCTACCGCCTATGAGTCTCCAACCTCCAAGAGTAACAAGATCGATGGGGAAAAAGCTCAAGACTTGCTCAAATCACAAATTCCTTTGGTGCAAACATGGAGAAGGGGTGGATCTATCACTTGATTGGACAACTTCTCTCGAATGCTCTCAAATCCCTTCAGGATCTAAGATTTGGTGTGGAGGTGTAAGAGAGAGAGTGAGATGTGTTCTAGGGCTTGTTTAAGAGTGAATGGTCAACCCTCTCCCATGGAGAAGAGGGGCTATATATAGTGTGAGCTTGAATATGGCCGTTGCAGTGCAAGTGAGTGAGCAAGCCGGACATCCGAGCTAGGGGCCGGATATCCGGCATGGTAAGCTGCGAGAACAGAACAAAAACAGAAGAAGAGAACAGAGGGGCCAGACATCCGGGGCCCAAGCCCGGACATCCGGCATAACAGGAAGGCCCGGACATCCGGCACGTGGCCGGACATCCGGCACGCAGCCCAGCATAAAAATGTCCTCTGGACAGCTATGCTCGGATATCCGGCCGAGAAGCCCGGACATCTGGGGAGCACTGGGAGCCCAGACATCCGGCGTAGAGGGTCGGACATCCGGCAACAGCACAACACAAAACTACATACTGGAATGGCTAGGCCTGGATATCTGGCGTGAGGCCCGGACATCCGGCGTGATGCCCGGACATCCGGCCTTAAGCCCGGACATCCGGCAGCCCAGAAACAGAACCATGAAGATTTTATTATGAGCAAATATGGCAAGAATATTTTGTGGCAAGAGCAAGCTTTTTAACTATCCCAATCGATCCCCTCTTAATAGTGCGGGATCCTATAATCAAGACAACAAAATATGTAATCAACCTTTATGCTTCATCCTTGAGTAAAATCACTCTGTATGCTCTTGATCCACACACTTAGATGAACCGGGGGCTAACACCTGAGATTTACTTGACAACCATTGTTAGACCCCCTACATGTACATTGTCATCAACATCAAAACATAATATAAGGACATGATTGCTCTTTCAACCATCCCACTAGTATCCGTCATGGCGGATTCGCCGCACTGCTTCTGGACCCAATCATTGACAGATTTCACCTCACTCGAGTCCTTATGGATGGCGGCAGCGGCCTGAACCTGCTTTATCAGGACACAGTGCACAAAATGGGTATAGACCCCTCAAGGATCAAACCCACAAAGACGACCTTTAAAGGCATCATTCCAGCCGTAGAGGCCCATTGCACAGGCTCAATTACACTAGAAGTGGTCTTCGGATCCCTGGATAACTTCCGAAGCAAAGAGTTAATCTTCGATATAGTCTTGTTCCGCAGTGGTTATCATGCACTGCTCGGGCGAACCGCATTTGCGAGATTCAATGCGGTACCGCATTATGCATACCTCAAGCTCAAGATACCAGGACCTCGCGGGGTTATTACAGTCAATGGAAACACAGAACGCTCTCTCCGAATGGAGGAGCACACTGTGGCCCTCGCGGCAAAATGGCAAAGCAGCCTCTCAAGGCAATCCACCAGTTCGGTGTTTCAAGACCCGGACACCTTCAAGCGCGCTCGGAGCAATCAGCAACTAGACCGCCTGGCGTGATCTGAGCTCGCGTAGCAATGCGGCCCCCACCCTAGTCCCAGCAGAACGGTGGAACTTGTGCCACACGTACATAATTACACATTAAAAATACCATGGGCATAGGTCGGGAGGGGGCACACACTGTGGCATGCCCCAAGACGCGGCTTAAACCGCACTAGGGGCTTCCCCTGTTGTTATTTTTCTCTTTTTGAGGACCTTAATCTCTGGAAACCCTGTCCGGCAACATCATCGCCGAATACATGATGCAGCAACCAAGGAGGCGGAAAGCTACGTCACACCATGGAATTCCCAGGTGGATTACAATAACGAGCGAAATATTTGATTTAATACTGTTCCTCAGCTTGCCCTTGGAAGGGACATAGTCCTACTCTTTGCTCATCGCACCATCTATATCATTCTGCTTTAAACGCACCTTTTTGAATAAACAATGCATAACATTCCGACTATTATTGCATTCTTGTTATATATATGTGTGTGTGTTCATTAATGACGCCTTGCAACCGTACACTTTGGTACGGCCAATACACCAGGGGCTTACGTACCCCACAATATTGTGTGAAAAGTCCGAACACTTTCACAAGTGCGGCACCCCGAACTTATAGCATTATATGCATCAGCTTCGAATCATGTCTTTGGTCAAATGTTGGGTTTGCCCGGCTCCTATGTTTTGGTACCTTACGTTCCGCTCTATCGGCTAAGGTAGCGCTAGGAGAACTACTGTGATTGTGCCCCGGTTCTGCTGGGTTGAGCACCACAGAAGAGAAAGCTAAAACAGACTATCATGATAAGGCGAGAGATTGGTCGCTGTTCGGCGAGGTTTTCGAGTCCCTAAAGACTTATGTTGCTTAGAGTGAGGTGCCGGCCCTGTCCGGCTTAAAGGCATGTATCGCGCCCTGAATTCGGCCTTCTGAATACCAGGGGCTTCGCCGAAATTTAAAATTATAGAATTATATGGCTAAGTGAGAGTGATAATGCATTATTAGTCCGGTTGCCTGGTTCGTTGTGCTGAGCATTATTAGTCCGGTTGTCGCGTCTTCGAGTAAAGCTCCAACGCCTCGTGCTTCGTCACGAGAGCCTAGAGCTCTTGCTGCACCTCGCCCACCCGAGCCTCTTGCTTTTCTCGCTCGGTGCGCTCCTTGGCCGCTTTATCTTCGGCCTTGGTTAGTGCTTGCTTCAGGGTCGCCACCTCGGTCATGGCCCCTGGCAAATATACGATGATCCTGTCATTTTGCAATCGCGTCTTCTTTTATATATATATATATACATATCTATAGATAGGGTATTACTTACCCTTGTTCTCCTCGAGCTGCCTCTTGGCAAGGCCGAGCTCTTTCTTGGACCCTTCGAGGTCCTGCTTCAGTACGGTGACCTCCGCAGTCATTGCGGCGGACGCCAGCAGTGAAGCCTGCGTACGCATATTGACACACTCATATTAGACTCCTGTGATATTGTTTGATCCTCTGTTCAGCTTTTCTTTGGGAACACCGAACAGAGCATCAGGGGCTACTATCTATGCGGTAATATTTTCCTATATTTCAAACACTTACCTCAAAGCCTGTTAGAAGGCTGGCACAGGCTTCAGTCAATCCGCTCTTGGCGGACTGAACCTTCTGGATCACCGCACTCATGATAGTGCGGTGCTCCACGTCGATGGAAGCGCTGTGAAGCACTTCCAGCTGATTGTTCGGCACCTCAGGATGGACAGAGCTCACCGGTACAGGCGTCTCACCCCTCTTAGCAGGAGGCCACCTGCCCGAGCCCGGAACCACTGGAGGTTCTGGCGCGGTCTTCGGCTGAGGGCCGAACTCGGAGCTCTCAGGGGCCTTGTCCCCTCGGCTCCCGGAGTCCGGGAGGCCGCCTTGAGGTGCCTCCGAGAGTGTTTCCCCTCGACCCGGTGCCTCGTGAGATAGCACCTCGGCGTCGTTAGTGGGATGAGGGGAGGTGGCGGTCGGGACTGGATCGCTATCCATGTCCGACGAGCCCAGGGAGCCGTCCGATGATACATCGATACTGGCTCGTGGCGGCCTGCATAATCATGTTCGGCGTTAGGGAAAGCAGTGCAACAAAGGAATACTATGAGTTACTCTGGTATCCGAATACTTACGATCTCCCCAGGGGCTTGGCCCTGGGCAACCACTCGTCTTCGCCTTCATCGGCGGCGGTGGAACTGTCCGGAAGGTGAGTCCTTCCCTTCTTGGACCCTTCGCCCCCCCCCCCCCCCAGTTCGGACGGCCTTCCTTTTCTTGTCTCCCCCGCCTGGAGGGGGGCATCTTCTTCTGCCTCCTCGTCTTCGGGGGAGGATTGCGTCGTAGAGTCCTCGGACGGTGAGTCCGATGACGTCTGGTGTCGGGAACTCTTTCGGGTTCCCTTGGCCTTCTTGGTCTTCTCCGGCACCGTATAAGGAGCCGGAGTCAGCATCTTCATTAGAAGAGTGTCTGCTGGGCCTTCGGGCAAAGGAGTCGGATAGTCGATATGTCCGGTCGTCTCCTGCCAGTCCTGTCAAAGGTATGGGAGTTTAGATCCCGCATGGAGTCAATCTATGAAAAATAAGTATCCTGTAAGAGGTACAGCAGCTTACCGCACTGGCTTGGCGCTTCGCGCTGAATCCGCGATCCTCAGTAATGGGTGGGGGGACCTCGGCGCCCTTGAAAAGCACCTTCCAGGCATCCTCGTGTGTTGTATCGAAGAGCCTGTTCAGAGATTGGTGCTGGGCCGGGTCGAACTCCCACAAGTTGAAGGCCCGTTGTTGACACGGGAGGATCTGGCGGATGAGCATGACCTGGACTACGTTGACGAGTTTGAGCTTCTTGTTCACCATGTTTTGAATACATGTTTGGAGTCCGGTTAGCTCTTCTGAACTACCCCAGGGCAGGCCCTTCTCTTTCCAGGAAGTGAGCCGCGTGGGGATGCCAGATCGGAACTCAGGGGCCGCTGCCCATGTAGGGTCACGCGGCTCGGTGATGTAGAACCACCCCGATTGCCACCCCTTTATGGTTTCCACAAAGGAGCCCTCGAGCCATGTAACGTTGGGCATCTTGCCCACCATGGCACCTCCGCACTCCGCCTGGCGGCCGCCCACTACCTTCGGCTTGACATTGAAGGTCTTCAGCCAAAAGCCGAAGTGGGGCTTGATGCGGAGGAAGGCCTCGCACACGACGATTAACGCCGAGATGTTGGGGATCAAGTTCGGGGCCAGATCGTGGAAATCCAGGCCATAGTAGAACATGAGCCCCCGAATGAATGGGTGGAGAGGCAATCCCAGTCCGCGGAGGAAATGGGTAAGGAACACTACCCTCTCATGGGGCCCGGGGGTGGGGATGAGTTGCCCCACATCTGGGAGTCGGTGCGCGATGTCGTCGGGCAGGTGTCCGGCTCTCCTCAGCTTCTTGATGTTTCCCTCCGTGACGGAGGAGACTGAGGGAGTCCTGTACTAGGGGGTCTCCAGACAGCCGGACTATCTCCATTAGCCGGACTGTTAGACTATGAAGATGCAAGATTGAAGACTTTGTCTCGTGTCCGGATGGGACTCTACTTGGCATGGAAGGAAAGCTAGGCAATACGTATATGGATATCTCCTCCTTTGTAACCGACCTTGTGTAACCCTAACCCTCTCCGGTGTCTATATAAACTGAAGAGTTTTAGTCCGTAGGACAACAATCACAACATACTATCATACCATAGGCTAGCTTCTAGGGTTTAGCCTCTCTGATCTCCTGGTAGATCTACTCTTGTAACACCCATATCTTCAATATTAATCAAGTAGGACGTAGGGTTTTACCTCCATCAAGAGGGCCCAAACCTGGGTAAAACTTCGTGTCCCTTGCCTCCTGTTACCATCCGGCCTAGACGCACAGTTTGGGACCCCCTACCCGAGATCCGCCGGTTTTGACACCGACATTGGTGCTTTCATTGAGAGTTCCTCTATGTCGTCGCTGTTAGGCCTGATGGCTCCTACTATCATCGGTAGCAATGCGGTCCAGGGTGAGACTTTTATCCCCGAAAAGATCTTCGTATTTGGCGGCTTTGCACTGCGGGCTAATTCGCTTGGCCATCTGGAGCATATTGAAAGCTATGCCCTTGGCCATCAGGTCAGATTTGGAAGTATGAATTACACGGCCAACATCCGTGGGGACTTGATCTTCGACGGATTCGGGCCACAGCCGGGCGCGCCGCACTGTCGCGATGGGTATGACCTAGCTCTGCCACCGGACGGTACCACAGAGGTCGTGCCCGCATCAGCTCTGACCCTCACCTCGGAGCCAACTGCGCCAATCGAGGCCGGGTGGCTAGACACCGCCTCAGGGGTTGCAGTCTCGACGGTGATCAAGATAAACATCAGCATAATCCTCCGCACGGCCCATGACTCCAATGTGCCGGACTCTCTTCCGGACCCAGAATCATCCGCGCCCCCGCCAATCGAATCCTATTGGCCGCCGATCATGGAATTCACCGCCGCGGATATCTTTCAGCACTCGCCCTTCGGCGATATCCTGAATTCACTAAGGTCTCTCTCTTTGTCAGGAGAGCCCTGGCCGGATTATGGCCAACAGGATTGGGATGCGGACAACGAAGAAATTCGACACCCACCCACCACCCACTTTGTAGCCACTGTCGAGGATTCAACCGACATGCTCGACTTCGACTCCGCAGACATCGACGGCATGGACAACGATGCGGGAGGCAAAGATGAACCACCGCCCATAGGGCGCCGGACGTCCACTTCATCATATGACGTATACATGGTGGACACACCAAAAGAAAACAACGACGAGGAACGGAAGGACGCACCAAAGGCTTGTTCCCTCGAGAAGCAGTCAAAGCGGCGGCGCAAGCGCCGCCCCAAATCCCGCCTCGCCAGAAATAACGACCACACAGACCCAGCGTTGGAGCAGGGCGAATCACTGCCGGACCATGGCAATACGGAAAATCAAACCGAACAAACCAATTCTGTCAAAGATAATAGTCCGGACGACACAACGCCGGACAGGCACCCGGAGCAGCAGAATGCCCATCAAAGGCTTGTTGCCACCACGAGGAGCCTAAAAAGCAGAAGCAACGGCTCAAGGCTGCGTAGGACACACTCCAAATCAGATGGAGTAAAGTACCCAACATAGCAACGAAGTACGGCGACAATCGCCCCACAAAGAGCTACCCAAAGCGAAAATTGCTACCTGAATTCGATGAGGAGGCCTCAGACCCCTCACAACCAAAAATCAAAACGGCCACCTGGCCGGATAGACGACCTCACGGCCAACATCAAGCGGCAAACAACACCACTCACAAGTCAATACGCGACCCACGCGAGGGCTCGCACCAAAAGGACGACGCAACCACGTCCATCTATGGACCACGCAAGCGCGCCCCAGCTTACAATATAACACAACAAACATCCGAACAACGCGGTACACCCAGATACAGGGGTGCGGCACACCCCCTATGTTTCACCAATGAGGTGATGGACCATGAATTTCCAGAGGGATTCAAACCCGTGAACATAGAGGCATACGACAGAACAACAGACCCTGGGGTCTGGATTGAGGACTATATCCTCCATATCCATATGGCTCGAGGAGATGATCTCCGCGCCATCAAGTACTTACCCCTCAAGCTCAAAGGGCCAGCCCACCACTGGCTTAAAGGCCTCCCCGAAAACTCCATTGGAAGTTGGGAAGAGCTTGAAGACGCTTTTCAGGAAAATTTCCAAGGAACTTATGTCCGGCCTCCGGACACGGATGATTTGAGCCATATAACTCAACAGCCCGGAGAGTCAGCCCGAAAACTTTGGAACAGGTTTCTTAGTAAAAAGAACCAAATTGTCGACTGTCCGGACGCCGAAGCATTGGCAGCTTTTGAACACAGCGTCCGTGACGAATGGCTCGCCAGACACCTCGGCCAAGAAAAATCGAGAACGATGGCAGCATTAACAAGCCTCATGACCCGCTTTTGCATGGGTGAGGACAGCTGGCTAGCCAGATGCAGCACCAGCGACCCCAGTACATCCGAAGTTAGAGGTGGAAACGGGAAATCACGGCGCAATAACAAACGCCGGAACAAAGGAGACAGCACGAAGAGCACAACAGTAAACGCCGGATTCAAAAGCTCTCGGCCAGGTCAGAAGCCGCCCTCTAAAGGTGCCAGAGACGAACTGTCAAGTCCATAGCACCCCTGGTAAACCAGCCAATCATACCCACAGAGAATGTTGGGTCTTCAAGCAGTCCGGCAGGCACAACGCCGTACACAAGGGGGAGGGTACACAAAGCGAGGCTGAGAATGAGCCTCTCAAGGGAGATGTTGGGGAACAAAAGAAATTTCCACCAGAAGTCAAAACAGTAAACGTGCTACACATGATCAATGGAAAAAACAAAACGGCACTCCCAGCAAAATACGCCCGAAGGCCTATCACCGCGGAGTCCTGCCACTGGTCATCTCAACCGATCACTTTCGACCATCGTGATTACTCAGCAAGTATCCGGCGGGCAGGATGGGGTGCCCTGGTATTAGACCCAATAATTGACGGATATCGCCTCGCACGAGTCCTGATGGACGGTGGCAGTAGTCTAAACCTGATATACCAGGATACAATCCGCGAAATGGCGATAGACCCAACAAAAATTCGCCATAGCAATATTACCTTTAAAGGAGTAACGCCAGGCCCATGGGCTCGTAGCACGGGCTCCCTGCTACTAAACGTTATATTTGCTCCCCCGATAACTTCCGTAGCGAACATCTAACCTTCCACATCGCTCCATTCCAAAGTGGCTATCAAGCAGTACTCGGACGCGAAGCTTTCGCTCGCTTTAATGTGATACCACACTACGCTTCCCTCACACTCAAGATGCCCGGTCCACGTGGCATCATTACAGTGAACGGAAATATTAAGCGATTTCTGCGCGCCGAAGAGCGTACGGCTGCCTTAACAGCCGCACACTAAAAACGGCCTCACCAACTAATTAGCAGGTCCCCTATTACAATACAAGGGGCTCAATGTGCGCAGACAAGTGGCAATTCTTACTCACCTTGAATTATACATGGTTTATTTAAAAAAACTACGTTTTTGCACGACAGCTTTTTTACCTAAGCTCCTCTCTTTTACAGATAATCATCGTGCTACACCCATCCAGGATACGGCACAACGGAGAGACATGCGCAGACGTGCAGCAGGGACCCGCTCCAAGGATTATTTTTAGATTAAGACCCTGCGTAAACCTTTTTTACTGTCTCTTGTTGATACATATCCACCAAATTCTCAGCACAATTGAGAAGGATGCTGACGTCTTGGCATGTAGCCATGTCAGAATAATGCACGTACTTGGACACAAGGGGATTCTTACAAGCGGCACTATTTTGGCCGGTTTATACCATAAAGACCAAGTACCTTAGGGAGTGTTCGGCGTCCCGAGTTCGGCCTTATATGCATCAGCTCCGAATCATTGTCTTGGGTCAGATGTTGGGTTTGCCCGGCTCCTGTGTTTTGGTGCCTTACGTTCCGCTTTACCGGCTAAGGTAGCACCAGGAGAACTACTGCGATTGTGCCCTGGTTCATCTGGACGGGCGCCTCAGTAGAGAAAGCCGAAAACTGACTGTCATGATATAGCGTGAGACTAGTCAACCACTCGATGACCTATCAGAATGTTAGAATTCCTCCGCCTTAACGAAGGGCCATTTTCCGGCCAGGCATATACGCACCCCACGATCGGAAGAGTGCGGATCCACCAGGGGCTATCTAGTAGCCCCACTGTCAAACACCTATGGCTAAGTGAAAGTGTTCAAGCATTATAGTCCGGTTGCCTAGCTCGCTGCGCTATCACCTCCTTATCAGGACCAAGCCGTTGGGTTAAGTGTGAACATGCATTTTTTGCGAGCACCTCCGCATTATATGAGTGGGGGTTGAAGCCGACGGCTGCCATCTTTCAGGTTATACACATGTATACATAAATGGCCGCACAGGAGGCATCATACTACTTTCAGGCAAAAGTATAAACACAACCTTATAAAAACTTCATAAAAGCATTATGTTTACAATGAGAATACATATCACTCAAACATAATATTTTTCGAGCACTGGGCCTCTATCAAACGAGCACCCTCGAGAACTTCCTCGAAATAGTGTTCGGCAGCCACACGGCCTATGGCCGAACCCTGCGCCGCAACAATGGTAGCGTCCATCTCCGCCCAGTATGCTTTAACACGGGCAAGGGCCATCCACGAGCCTTCTATGCATGCCAACCTCTTCATCGCATTAATGCGCGGCACCGCATCAAGGAGCTGCTGCACTAAGCTGAAATAGCTGTTCGGCTTAGGCCCTTCCGGCCATAATTGATCCACAACAGACCTCATGGCGAGTCTAGACAACCTATTCAATTCGGCCCATTCAGCTAGCTGGTCAGTCAATGAAAGCGGACACTCTGGAACGTGGAATTCCGTCCAAAACAGCTTGTCCACTTCACGATTTATCTAACCTTGGAAGTACTTGGCCGCATCGGCAGCGCTCGCCGCCAAATCCATATACGCATCAGCCGAGCTCCACAGCCGATCCAGAGGGGCATACCGTGGATCTCCGAACTTCCTCCGTAACATGAAGGGTTTTCCAGCTGCAATATCCCCGGCTTCCCCCAGCTCCTCCTTCTTCGCTCTCATAGCAGAACGGGTGTCTTTGTCTGCCGCCGCGGCCTTCTCAAGGTCCATTGCCTTCGCTTGGTTCTCTTTCTCAAGGACCCGGCAACGATCGGCAGTGTCTTTCAATTCTATGGCCATCTTCTCTTGGCTCTCGCAATGTGCGGCCTTCTCGGCTTTCAACTCTTCGGCCGCCTTCAAAGCAGTCGCATTACTACTCCTCGCTTGTTCCTTGGCTCGGGCAAGTTCCGCCCGCAAGGCTTCCACGGTGGCAGCCCCATCTGCAGTCACAACATATTAAAGATACTGGCATTATGCTGCTCTTACTATGTGGCGTTCACCAGATAATAACACTTACCTTGTGCCTCGTCAAGCCTCTTGTTAACAAGCTCGATGTCGGCGTCTGCCGCATCCAGTTGTCGTTTTAGTTTGGCAAACTCCCTAGTCCAGCTAGCCATCGGAGCTCCCACCACCTGCACATAAAAGCAGATTGGTTATTGCCTGAGAATTTGATCCTCTGTTCGCCGCCGTTCTCGATGACAACCAGAGTCTCAGGGGCTACTATAACATGTGCAGTACTATCACATATTATCTCACATACCTCAAAGCTTGTCAATAGACTCATAAAGGCTTCATGTAATCCGCTTTTGGCGGACGAGATTCTCTCCATCATCGTACCCATCAGCGTAAGGTGCTCTTCTGAGATGGCCGCTCGCCCCACCAACTCGCTCAGAACGTCCGATCGCACACTAGACGGTGTCGGACTCTTTCATATGCTCTCTTCGGGAGCCGGACACTGGGGACTTCTGGGGTCTACGGGACTATCTTCTGGCCTCACCGGATCCGGAGAGGCCCTCTATGACGACACTTCGGGGTCGCCCGATTCTGGAGCGGAGGAGTCCGGGGGAGGCGTTTCACTCTCCATCATCTCCGAAAGAAGATCCCCCGAAGACGAACTCATTTGGGAGGGGCTGAGGCCCGAACTGCAAGATATATGTGGTGGTTGTTTTCTCAGAGGAAAAAGATAGCATACTCTTACTATTAAAATATTTTGGATCACTTACGACTCGTTGGAGGGCAGATCCCCTCGCGGACTTTGTGCGGCAAAAGCATCCCCCGAGGCAGGACCCTCTATGGGAGACTTCTTCTCCCGTTTGGAGGCTTCAGCTTCCGGATCCTCGGAAGCAGTCCTTTTCCTCCCCCGGTCGTCCTCCTCCATGGAAACGCTCGCTCCCTCCGTCGGAGCGGGTAGCGATGGGGGCCCGCGTTCACCCGTATTATCTCCCTCGGTATCTTCCTTCAAGGGTTCCAGGAAAGGTGCGACCTCGAGCATCTTCTCCAATACCCGATTTTCCAAATCCTCAGGGAGGGGGGCCGAACACCAAATCATCTTCGACTTCATTAGCCAGTCCTGGTCAAAAGGCGAACTCTCAAAAATAACCTCGAATAAGAGACAGTGTGTTTGGCTAGAGGATTTCTTACTTGTTCGGCGACGCGATTACTGCTCAGGCCCACGTCCTCGGTGATATCCGGACACTCCACTTGAGGTCCGAAGAATGACTTGTACATCTCCTCGTGCGTCAGGCTGAGGAAACTTTCAATGGCACGTGGTCCCTGTGGGTTGAACTCCCACAAGCGCAGGGGCTGGCGTTTGCAAGGCTGGACTTGACGAACCAGCATAACTTGTATTACCGCAACCAAATTAAAATCTCCCTTGAAGAGATCTCTGATGCGGCTTTGCATTATAGGCACGTCCTTGGCTGGACCCCAGCTCAGGCCCCTGCTAATCCATGACATCAGTTGTGGTGGGGGGCCCGGGCGGAAAGCGGGGGCAGCTGCCCACTTGGCACTTCTGGGAGCCGTGACGTAGAACCACTCCCGTTGCCATAATTCGGATACCTCTGGAAAGGAATCTTTCGGCCATGGAGCTCTTGCCATCTTGCCTATTGATGCGCCTCCGCACACTGCATGCTACCCCTCGATCACCCTCGAATGTAATTCAAAGGTCTTGAGCCACAGGCCGAAGTGAGGGGTCACATGGAGGAAGGCCTCACACACGACAATAAATGTCGTGATGTAGAGAAAGGAGTCCGGAGCTAGGTCGTGGAAATCTAGCCCGTAATAGAACATCAAGCCCCTGACGAAGGGATCCAGAGTGAGGCCTAGACCTCGGAGGAAGTGGGAAATGAACACAACGTTCTCGTTGGGTTCGGGAGTAGGGACGGCCTGCCCTCGGGCAGGCAGCCGGTGCGAAACCTCGACGGTCAGATATCTGGCCTCCCTCAACTTCTTAATGTCCTCTTTCGTCACGGAGGAGGGCATCCATCGGCTTTGAAGGCTGGATCCAGACATGATTGAAGACCCGGAGCACCTAACCTGGGCTTTGGGTGTTAGAACTCGAGGCGGGGGAAGGGTTTGGTTGAGCACGAGAGGGAAAAAGCGAAAACCTTGTCCCCTTATAAAGAGGGTGAATATCAAGCATCCTCTCCATAGTTGTTTTGGACTTAGCTATAATCTAGGAGTCCTAGACACGGTTGGGTTACCCACGAACCGCATTAATGAGAATCCCGTAATTAGGGGAACACGATCTCTGCTTTGGCAAGACGTTTCAAGAAACCGCCTCGCGTTATGTGTGGAGCTGGTTAAGAGAAACGGTTCGAATAATCACCGGGCCACGACGTAACGTCATGTTGCCAAAACAAGCTAGCAGATTAGATCTGCGAAAGCATTATTCTCTCTATGGTGGAATGTGGAACTTATTTTGCAGGGTCGGACACTATCCTCGTATTCAAATTCTTCTGTGATGTATTCGGAGAAGGAACCCGCCTTGCAATGCCGAAGACAACTGCGCGCCGGACTCATCGTCATTGAAGCCTGGTTCAGGGGCTACTGAGGGAGTCCTGTACTAGGGGGTCTCCGGACAGCCGGACTATCTCCATTAGCCAGACTGTTAGACTATGAAGATGCAAGATTGAAGACTTCGTCTCATGTCCGGATGGGACTCTACTTGGCGTGGAAAGCAAGCTAGGCAATACGTATATGGATATCTCCCCCTTTGTAACCGACCTTGTGTAACCATAACCCTCTCCAGTGTCTATATAAACCGAAGAGTTTTAGTCCGTAGGACAACAATCACAACATACAATCATACCATAGGCTAGCTTCTAGGGTTTAGCCTCTCTGATCTCATGGTAGATCTACTCTTGTAACACCCATATCTTCAATATTAATGAAGCAGGACGTAGGGTTTTACCTCCATCAAGAGGTCCCGAACCTGGGTAAAACTTCGTGTCCCTTGCCTCCTGTTACCATCCGGCCTAGATGCACAGTTCGGGACCCCCTACCCGAGATCCACCGGTTTTGACATCGATAGAGACCATCCACCTGCCTCCCGCTCCGGACATGGTTGGAGAAGGTTGAGGTGGGAAGTGCGGACTTGGGCGCTAGAGCTCGAGTGTGCGAAAACGGATGAGCAAAGGAGGAAGAAGGCATGGATGAAAAGGTGAATCCTTATCCCTTTATATGGGCGGACGAAACTATGCGTCCCCACTAGCCTGGTAAAACTCGCTTATCCCCCAAGCGCCGTAATCGATGGCGCGGTTGGGTTACCCACGCCCGTATTGATGAGAATCCCATGATAAGGGGACACGATCTCTGCTTTGACAAGACGTGTCAAAAAACTGCCTCGCGTTATGTGCGGGGCTAGTTAAAGGAAACGGTTCGAATAATCACCGGGACATGACATAACGTCGTGTTGCCAAAACAAGTCAGCAAATTGGATTAGCGGAAATATTATTCTCTCTATGGTGGTATGTGGAACTTATTTTGCAGGGTCGGACACTATCCTTGTATTCAAATTCTTCTGTGATGTATTCGAAGGAGGAACCCGCCTTGCAATGCCGAAGACAATACTGCGCGTCAGACTCATCGTCATTGAAGCCTGGTTTAGGGGATACTGAGAGAGTCCTGGATTAGGGGGTCTCCGGACAGCTGGACTATCTCCATTGGCTGGACTGTTAGACTATGAAGATATAAGATTGAAGACTTCGTCTCGTGTCCGGATGAGACTCTACTTGGCGTGGAAGGCAAGCTAGGCAATACGGATATGTGTATCTCCTCCTTTGTAACCGACCTTGTGTAACCCTAACCCTCTCCGGTGTCTATATAAACCGGAGGGTTTTAGTCCGTAGGACACAACAACTACAACATACAATCATACCATAGGCTAGCTTCTAGGGTTTAGCCTCTCCGATCTCGTGGTAGATCTACTCTTGTACTACCCATATCATCAATATTAATCAAGCAGGATGTAGGGCTTTACCTCCATCAAGAGGGCCCGAACCTTGGTAAAACATTGTGTCCCCTGCCTCCTGTTCCCATCCGCCTTAGACGCACAGTTCAGGACCCCCTACCCGAGATCCGCCGGTTTTGACAATGACAGTTACCCACACCCGTATTGATGAGAATCTCATAATAAGGGGGACACGATCTCTGCTTTGACAAGACATGTCAAGAAACTGCCTCGTGTTATGTGTGGAGCTAGTTAAAAGAAACGGTTCGAATGATCACCGCACCATGGCATGATGTCATGTTGCCAAGATGTGTCAGCAGATTAGATTTGTGGAAATATTATTCTCTCTACGGTGGTTTGTGGAACTTATTTTGCAGGGTCGGACACTATCTTTTTATTCGAACTCTTCTGTGGTGTATCCGGAGGAGGAACCCGCCTTGCAATGCCGAAGACAATACTGCACGCCGGACTCATCGTCATTGAAGCCTGGTTCATGGGCTATTGAAGGAGTTCTGGATTAGGGGGTCTCCGGACAGCCGGACTATATCCTTTGGCTGGACTGTTGGACTATGAAGATACAAGATTGAAGACTTCGTCTCGTGTCCGGATGGGACTCTACTTGGCGTGGAAGGCAAGCTAGGCAATACGGATATGTATATCTCCTCCTTTGTAACCTACCTTGTGTAACCCTAGCTCCCTCTGGTGTCTATATAAACCGGAGGGTTTTAGTCCGTAGGGCAACATACAACCATACCATAGGCTAGCTTCTAGGGTTTAGCCTCTCCGATCTCATGGTAGATCAACTCTTGTAATACTCATATCATGAAGAATAAATCAAGCAGGACGTAGGGTTTTACCTCCATCTAGAGGGCCCGAACCTGGGTAAAACATCGTGTCCCCTGCCTCCTGTTACCATCCGCCTTAGACGCACAGTTCGGGACCCCCTACCCGAGATCCGCCGGTTTTGACACCGACAGGGGGTCCCCAGACTTGCCTGCCTGCAGCCCACGGCGTGGCTTTGCTGGCAGGCCTGTACGGCCCATCTTCATCAACAAGGAATCAAGACCCTTGCAAGGGGCCAAGCCTCACAAGGCGGATGACACAAGACCTCCTCAGGAGCGGCCTCGCCGGGCTGGCTCGTGAGGGGCGAAGAGTTCAAGGTCGGGCAAACCTCGCGAGGGTCTCTTGACGTGAGCCATGACGATCGAGACCAGGAGGGCACCAACGCACGCAGCGTCCTTGTTTCATCTTTAGTGCTAAGGGGGAAAGCGTAGGCGCGGAGTACTGTTTGGTTTAGTGCACATGGTCCTGGTGCGTCCACTGTCCCATGCAACTCTTTAGCTGTTGTTAATCCAAGGCCCTGTTTGGTTAAAAACTCCCTAGTCCCTACCTGCTTGGTTCCAGGGACTAAACATGGACTAGAGGTTATTAAATGGCATGCTAAAAGACCATGTTACCCCTAGTAATGAACTAATAGAGACAAGCTGTGATGCGGCGAAGGGGCAACTGTTGGAAAAAGTCCCAAAAAGACTCTCCCTCGGGGTGTTCTTCCTTTAGTCCCTAAAGGTCCCTCCTATTTGGTTTAGATGGGACTAACACAGACTTTTTTTAGACCCTACACCAAAATGTCCCTGTAAATAAACACCCTCTAATAATGTCGCTGGAAAATTGATGGAATGCCACAGTTAAAAGCAAATTACATGTTTAACAAATTTTATTGTTAATATAATCTCTCTATTGATATTAATCAATGCCACCGTTTGAGAAATGCTACTGTCTTGCTTTCTTTCCCATTTAGATAAGTTAGATGCTTCTTTTTTTGGCTTCTGTGTCATCCATCGTTATTGACCACTAGTTGTTTCCTTTGCACCTTTGTGTAAACAGGGTTATCTACTTCACCTCGTTGCTATTGTGGCCTTTTGTTGCACTACACAAAACACTTTTGTTTTAAGAGTGTTTTGTGCAGTTCAACCAAAATGTCACACCAACAACGTTGATTGATTGCTTGATCTTAGTGGAACTGCACAAGAGTAGATCTTACTTCCTATCCGTGTTGGCCAATTTGGTTCAGATCTTCTTCTTGTGAGTTGTTTGAATTCTGCATCATGACAGGTCAGTACTAGCCTTCTTTCACATGATTGTGCAATGTGCTTTCATATGTTGTGCTACTTGTACGCTAATGTTGCTTGATTTTAGGGAACTGCACAAATGGAGACAAGACTTCCAATCTGTATGTGCACTGTAATATCCCATTGAGGTAAGATAAGGATATTTCACAACTGTTGGCCTGTATTTTGCCACTTTCATCTAAAAATTAATGGTGTTGTTTAGTGCTATACTTGTGCTCCCTAATTGACATGCCAAATCTTACATTGAAGGCGAAGCTTGTCTATTATTGAACCAAGTGATGAAGGGGAAGAACAAGGGGAAGAAAAACAAAAATCAACTCCCGGTGTTGTAATGAAGCACTGGAACTGTGATGACACAAGTAATGATATTGTTTTGCATCTTAATTGATTGCTATGGCTGGAACGAGCAATTGTTTTGCCACTGATTTGATGCCACTCTTAATGTAATATGTAATTATCTCTACTTGTGCAAACAGGGAACTTCTTTGAAGATACCATATATTTTAGTGGAATTGCACAAGAAGATGTTGGAAACATTAAACTAATCGAGGAGTATATAGTAAGCATGGCAACACAGTAGATAACAACAGATGGTCCGAGGAGTGCTTGATCTGTATGCTCTAGACAATAAGCCTCCTGACAAAGGTTGGTACTCGCCCACGGATTTCATCCATATAAGTGAGCTTTCTCATCTCTATTGGTGTTGTGCTACTGTTTAGATACTGTCATGAGAAAGTGGTATTGTCCTTGAGAAGTGCTTCATCTGTGTTGTTTTAAATATTTCCTTTCCTTTTTCGAGCAAACAGGGGTGCTAGCATTTAGTTGTCCTCTTGTCTTTGCACAACAGGATCATCCTCCTTTGAAGAAGAATGTGGAGTACGTGAAGTGCCTAGTTCCGATTATGCCAGGATAAAGAAGCCAAGCCTCTCTTCTTAAGAAGGGAGCAGTTGAAGGATGGTTACATTATTGCCCACAAGAACAAACTAACTTCATCTCAGAAGGACTCACAAATCTGCATCTTTGTTGCTGTGATGGCCAGTACAATGTTGTTTTACGATTCCTTCCAGTGAGTTCCATTTTTTTAAATGTGTGCTCTGGATGGATCATGTAGGTTGACTGTTTAAACTGTCAATTCATAGTATAGTTTGCTTTATACAAATCACTTTTTTGTATTTATGCAAACAGGGGTGCTCAGCTTGGTTTCAATGGGAACTGCACAAAATGTTCACGAATGCATCGGATATTCTCAAATCATTCATTTCCACCACAAGAAAGGAGGTGCCAGTATGTTCAAGGCGTTGCAACATATAAAGGCAAAATCATACAAGCTATGCACGAATTTGGTTGATTTTGGTGGAACTGCACAAAAAGAACAACTGGTTTATTTAGCACGAGGTGCCATGTCAATGTCCGAACTGATGGCAAACCCTGCCCATTCCACAATCGTAGGCATTTGATATTTTGGAATGGGAAAACCTTGTCAAAGTTTTCTCATTGATGTATGCAAAACAACACACATTTGACATTTTGGAATGGGACAACCTTGTCAAATTTTGCTCATTGATGTTAGCAAGAAGACATGCGTTTGATATTTTCGAATGGGACACCCTTTGCTGTTAGCAGCATCTATCGATTTTTATTTATTCTTTAGTTGTGAAGTAAATATTGGCTCTGACATGTGAATCGATGAGATGCATAATCATCGATTGTTTTGAATGTTCTCTATGAATTGCCAGGCCTATGTGTTGATTGCAATGTAGAAGAACGCTAAATTTTGTACTCCCTCTGTTCCTTTTTACTTAGAATATTAGATTTCTTTCAAGTCAGTTGATTTTACATTGTGAATGTTGATACTTTTTTCTGTAAGATTGGTCAAAGTAGAGATACTTTGACTTCACACAAAACTTATATGCGGACTAAAAAGGACCAGAGCGAGTACATGTAAAACTGCTGCAAATGAGGTGATCACCCTGGGAATAATGCTAGTATGTATTGCTTTGCATGTTCATCCAATGCCAGTGATATAAGAATTCAAACAAATCAAACTAAATTCATTCATACACTGTCGGATTTCATATAAACATGCCGGATTTCATTACATTTCATACATTCTTCAACTAAAAAGGGGTGTGCTGGAGGTATAATTAATTAACAGTAGCACCCGTGTTCGACTGAGCCAAACAGAAGCTTCTTCTCCAGTGGACTGAGCTTCAGTGACATAACAACAGGTGCAGTTGTGTCACTTACATGTGGGCCCGATGCCTCTTGGGCCCACATGCTAGTGACCCAACTGCACCTGCAGTTAAGTAACTGAAGTAGCGTCCTTCTCCAACATAGCTCTCCGACTCCACATCGCCGCCAAGAAGCTAATCGATCGTCAATGGTCAACCTGTCTAGCTTGGCTTCAACCGGAGGGTAGCAGCGGTGGCCTTTACTTGGACCCGAGCGGCAGCGACCTACCATGTTCTACTCTTCCTCGTTTTCTGTGTGGAACGGCCTTGTTGGCAGCGGGGTGGGGCCTCGATGGAGCCAGTGATGTCCTCTATCCTGTTGCCGGCAGGGCGGTGCCTCGGCGGAGCGCGGGAAATCCTCCCCCTCATTGCCGGTAGGGTGTGGCCTCGGCTAAGCCGGTGATGTCCTCTACCTCGTTGTTGGCGGGGCGGGACCTCGGCGGAGCCGGCGGTGTCCTCTGCCTCATTGTTGGCTTCGCGGGGCCTCGGCGGAGCCGGCGGTGTCCTCTGCCTCGTTGTTGGCACCACGGGGCCTCGGCGGAGCCGGTGGTGTCATCTTCCTCGTTGTTGGTGCTGCGGGGCCTCGGTAGAGCAGGGCCTCACCAACGCCAGTAGAGCGGGGACTAGTCGGAGCCGACATTGTCCTTTGTCTTGTCCTCGGTCTCGCCAAATTGCACCTCGCCCGCTTCATCAACCTCTTTTGTAGGTGGCTGCAGCCTCCGCCACCCGCATGCGGTACCGCCAGTGCTCGAGGCGGCCCTCGCGGGCGGAGCGGTACCAGTTGAGCAGTGCCTCCTGCTCCACCCGCTCCGCGGCGATCTACTCCTCCGCCTGCAGGTGCTCCTGGGGGGAGATGGTGGTTGTAAGCGGCATCGACCTGCGCCTACCGGAACTGCTCCTGACGCTTCTGCCTCACCCTGTCCATGTATTGGGCACGAGCCTCGCCGATGGTGATGGTGCAATGCACCTGCAAGGATGGCGCGCAGGAGGGGGTTGGCACCGGATCGTCGACTACCATGTTCTCCATTGGGACGTTGTCGTCCTCCAGCTGCCTGCCGGCCAGCCAGTCGACAGCAATGGCTGCCATCTCCACCTGGTCCGTCGTCCACCCATCCCGAAGAGTGCTGGAGCGCGAGGAAGCCATGATGGGAGTAGTGGTGTGGATAGCAGAAAGGGAACGGAGGCGGATGACTGCGGCTATGGCCGGCGCATTAGTTTATATAGCAATGGTGGGCGGTAGAGGGACAGACATGTGGCGCTGGAGTAGCCGCCTTGGCAACCGCATATCATTAATGTGGGCGATAGACGGACGGACGGACGGCACATGTGTCGTTTGAAGGCGGAGCAATCGCCTGCACTGGGAAGCGGGGCGGGCGGCGCTGACCGTTTCGGGCGGAAAGCGCACGTGGGCGAGGGAGGGGTCTGGGTGGGCCAGGGCAGTCGGGCTCGTGCTTGCCAACGGGTTGGTCCAGCAGCCGGTTCATGCTGGCTCGCCAGCGAGCTCGCGGAGCTGAGCGACGACAATCAGACAATGGACGTAGCTTCCGACCATGAGCCGGCACCACTTTCCAAGCCGGTTCATGCTGTGTTCACCATAGAGCAGGTGCGGCCCACTTCGACGCCCTAATGGCGGAAGAGGTACCAGCGGAGGACCTGTGCTGCAACCTCCGTCTCCTCAACGAGCACCGGTGAACAAGCAAACGACAATGTCGTCGCGGACATGTGGCCCTATGATCCTAGCTTCCCGAATGAGCAGCGGGTGTTGTATCATACCATCCATAGGGCCGTGAGGCCCTCTCCGTCGTCCTTCGAGTTGTTGCGCTCGTTGTGGCAACGTCGTCTCGCGTTGTGAACATGGTCAATGGCATGAGGAATGAGGAGATGACTTTACTTGGAGAGGATGATAGTGGGGACCCACCAAGGCCATAGCCGCACATACACAAGTGTCTCCTTATTATATACAACTGTAATATTTTTTGCTTCCTCCTGATTTCCTGACATCACGGTCCCACACCATTGTCAACCTATGTAGTCAATAAATTAGAGAATTGCACTAGGAGCGGCCGACAGCTAGGACCAAGCAGCTCGAGTAGTATTTGTCTTTTTGAGGTGTGAGCACTACAGAGTTTTTCTTGAGCGATGTTTTCGTTGTTGTTCAGAGGAGAGCGGGGTATTAACTGGGTGGGTTGTGGCCCGTATAGCCCAGGCCAAATATCCAGCCCAAATATTAAAAAAAATTCAAGCTGAAAATGGCTAGCCCAGCTATACTTTTTTTTGAGGAATACCCACGCAAGGCCAACTTGTTATTCTCCGCCTCGCTAGGCTGCAAATCTTTCCTAGGAGGGATGCATTAGGCTTAACAAGAAAATGGGCTTTAAGAAATAATAAATGGGATTTAATTATAAAACTGGGTAATAACTATAAAAAATGCACCAAACACGTAATTACTTTATAAAATAATATTCTGGATTTTGAAAATTTTAATTTCATTAACTGTTGCGCGCGCAATGTTTCGTTGGATTTTTACGTAGTACAAATTTATATTGAATTTGTATTTAATCTGACTAGAAATTTCGGGATAAAAATATTTCGGATCCCATCAAAATGTGGGAAATTTTATTGAATTCTGTTTTGAATGGTTGGTTGAAATTATTAATCATTGTCCTAGCTAGAAAATGGGATGTACTTTTAACAAACTGTAAATGAGCTGTAGTAAATTCCATTAGAATTCAAAAATGGGTTGTACATTCTTAAAAATCGCAAATGGGCTATAAGTTCTCTGCCACACACTTGTGGACCTACTAAGTTGATGCGTATGCAAGGCTTTGTCAACTTATAGTCAACACACGGTTCTAGTAGCAGCGTCTGTTGGATGTCCATCCAACGGATGTCGTGCTTCTTCTTTAATCTCGGATATTCTAGCTTTAGCCGCCCAAAAAATGATTCCTCCCCCTGACATCTGGGGCGCACCGTTTCGTAGGCTGACCTGTGGGCCTACTAAGTTAACACGTGCCAAGGGCTTTGTCAACTTAGTCAATATAAACGTTTCTAGCTGCAGTGACCGTACAATGTCCATCCAACGGCCGTTGTGATTCTTCAACCTCTGGTCTTCTTGCTCCAGCCGCCCAAAGTAGCGCCGATCGTGTCGCCTGCTCCTGCCTCCCAAGGCCGGCTGTGCTACCATGGAGGCCTCACCTCCTCCTACCACTCCCACCGCTGGCCAGGCCCTGCGGCGACGGCATCCTCACACCATAGCCAAACCAGTGAACCCTCGTACTCCTCCCCGCGTGGGCATCCACTGTCGCGTCTTCCCCGGCTCCGCGTCGTCCCCTTCCTAGGACTCGTCATCGTCCACCGCATTGGTGCTCTCGGCGTGGCATGATCAGTGGCCGACTTCAATCGGAAGAGTACTATACATGGAGAGGCTGACAGCTGGGTCCACGGCCGCAGCAAGGAAGTGCCTCCTTATTACGCAGAAAATAATTAGTCCTCCACTTGACACTAGGGACCCACCGGACAGGCCATCATATTTCATGAAAAAAATGTTTCCCCCCTGACTGATGGGACCCACCAGCTACATCTTCGCATGCAAGGAAGTGCGTCCATATTACGGGCAAAAAAATGATTCGCCCCCCTGACTGCTGGGACCCACCAGCTACATCTTCGCACGCAAGGAAGTGCCTGACAGGCGGGACCCACCCGGTCGAAACGTACGTAGCGTTGTCATTCTGGTCGCGAACGTGTACGTACATACTGGTCGACCGGTCTGTCTGCAGGCTGCGGCAATGAAATGTGGCCGTGTAAGGAAGGGCACGTGTGGTAGTAGAGGCGCACACATAGCATGTACACGTACGTACAACGGCCGGGGTGCAAGAAAGTAAATACGGCCATGTACGTACATATGGGCGGGGTCTCGAACGCCTACTCATGCATACGTACGGCTAGGGCTCGTGTACATGGCTGGGTCAGAATAGAGAAACTGCATCATCATCGTGTTCATGGGGAGCCAATCGGCTGGGTCAGAACGGAATGTGTCGTCGTGTTCATCGGGAGCCAACCGGCTTGGACGGAACAACCAATGGAAATGAGGCCTGGCGTACCACAGAACGGAGGAAATGGCCTTGTGTTCGACCGGCCACAGTGGAAACGGGATGCTGTTCATCGGGAGGGGTCTGGCGTACCGCAAAACGGAGGAAACGGGCCTCCTATGGTCGAAACAGGGTCTTGTTGATCGGGAGGGGTATGGCGTACCGCAAAACGAAGGAAACGGACTTGTGTTGGAGCGCTAAGGTCGAAACGGGGGTCCTGTTCATCGGGAGGGGTGTGGCTTACCGCAAAACGGGACTCCACGGGATACTGTTCATCTCCACCGTCGACTGCCTCCACGGGCTACTGTTCATCCACCATCAACCTCCTCCAGCCTCCACCTATGACTGTTCATCCACACGGGCTCCTGTTCATCCAGCCTCCACCGTGCGCTCCTCCACCGGCTACTATTCAACCAGCCCTCTCCACGGGGGTCCTATTCAACCAGCCCTCCACGGGCTACTGTTCATCCAGCCCTCCACCGGCTACTGTTCAACCAGCCCTCCACGGGGTCCTGTTCATCTAGCCCTCCACGGGGTCATGTTCATCCACCGGCTCAATCGATCAGGGTACTATTCATCCAGCGGCAACGGCCTCTACTACCACGGGTTCCTGTTCATCCAACCCCACACCTGGAACTATTCATCCAAACCCCCTCAACAATGCTCACTGTTCATCTAGGAAAGGAGGCAGCAGTGTTCGATCGGCTTCAGTTAGCAGCAGTAGCCAAGGAATCACTCGGGTTCAGTTAACAGCAAGGGATTGATCGATCGCTCGGGTTCAGTAATGCGTAGCCTGCAGTGCAATCGCTCGGGTTCAGTTAGAGCGCAACGCCTTGCACACATGCGTGTGTGTACGAGAGAAACGCGCATCGCTCGGCCCCCGACCACCCACCGTAACCGGGAACTCCCCGATATTTTCCTCGCCCTCACGTCTACCATAGTTTTTTCTGTCATGGATGGCCCAAAGAATGTCATGCAGCTGCATCTCCGGCCCGCCCAGGACGAAAAGCCCATTTTCTATCATGATTTTATGTCATAGAAGTAGGAGCCCACCACATCTATGATGATACCGGGTTTTGTCACAATTATCATCATAGAAGTGTCATAAGCATGACAGAAAAAAATTCGTTCGGCCCAAAATGTCACGAATGTGTCTTTTTTTATAGTGGTACCCTCGTAGACCGTAAGCAGAAGCGTTATGACAATGCGGTTGATGTAGTCGAACGTCTTTACGATCGACCGATCCTAGCACCGAAGGAATGGCACCTCTGCGATCTGCACATGTTCAGCTCGGTGACGTCCCGTGAACTCTAGATCCAGCTGAGTGTCGAGGGAGAGTTTCGTCAGCATGATGGCGCGATGACGGTGATGATGAAGCTACCGGAACAGGGCTTCGCCTAAGCACTGCAACGATATTACCGGGGTGGATTATGGTGGAGGGGGGCACCACACATGGCTAAACGATGTCAACTTGTGTGTTCTAGGGTGCCCCCACCCCCGTATATAAAGGAGCAATGGGGGAGGCCGGCCAGCCCTAGGGCGCGCCAAGGAGGGGAGGAATCCTCCTCCTAGTAGGAGTAGGATTCCTCCTTGCCTAGTCCTACTAGGAGGAGGAAGGGAGGAATGGGAGAGAGGAAGGAAAGGGGGGCGCCACCCCCCTCCTAGTCTAATCCATACCCAAGGGGGAGGGGGCTCACGGCCTGCCCTGGCAGCCCCTCTCTCTCCACTAAGGCCCATCTAGGCCCACTAGTTCCTCGGGGGGTTCCGGTAACCCTCCGGCACTCCGGTTTTCTCTGAAATCACCTGGAACACTTTCGATGTCCGAATATAGCCGTCCAATATATCAATCTTTATGTCTCGACCATTTTGAGACTCCCCGTCATGTCCGTGATCACATCCGGGACTCCGAACGACCTTTGGTACATCAAACACATAAACTCATGATACCGATCGTCACCGAATGTTAAGCGTGCGGACCCTACGGGTTTGAGAACTATGTAGACATGGCCGAGACTCATCTCCAGTCAATAACCAATAGTGGAACCTGGATGCTCATATTGGTTCCTACATATTCTATGAAGATCTTTATCGGTCAAATCGCATAACAACATATGTTGTTCCCTTTGTCATTGGTATGTTACTTGCCCGAGATTCGATCGTTGGTATCTCAATACCTAGTTCAATCTCGTTACCGGCAAGTCTATTTACTCGTTCCATAATGCAACATCCCGTAACTAACTCATTAGTCACATTGCTTGCAAGGCTTATAGTGATGTGCAATACCGAGAGGACCGAGAGATTTAACACCCATGATGCAGCTATATCTCCCACGTGTCGAGGCACGACTTAGAGGCATAACCGCATGGTGGTTTTGTCGCAAGAGGGGTAATCTTCACACTATCCCATGTACTGAATAAGAAAGGGATAAAGAGTTGGCTTCCAATCGCCACTTCACACAAATAACAAGTTAAACATACATCATCCAGAGTACAATCAAGGTCCGACTACGGAACCAAAATAAAATAAGACAACCCCAAATGCTAGATCCCCGATCGTCCCAACTGGGCTCCACTACTGATCATCCGGAAAAGTCACAAAACAACGATCAAGATCTTAATCGAGCTCCCACTTGAGCTTGGTTGCGTCACCTGCACTGGTATCATTGGCACCTGCAACTGTTTGGAAGTATCTGTGAGTTACGAGGACTCAGCAATCTCACACCCCGCGAGATCAAGACTATTTAAGCTTATGGCTAGGATAGGGTAATCAGGTGGAGCTGTAGCAAGCGCTAAGCAAATATGGTGGCTAACATACGCAAATAAGAGTGAGAAGAGAAGCAACGCAACGGTCGTGGAGCTAAAGGTGATCAAGAAGTGATCCTGAAACTACTTACGCACAACCATAACACGAGAACCGTGTTCACTTCACGGACACCGCCAGAAAGAGACCATCATGGCTACACACGCGGTTGATGAATTTTAATTAAGTTAAGTGTCAAGTTCTCTACAACCGGACATTAACAATTTCCCATCTGCCACATAACTGCGGGCATGGCTCTCGAAAGTTTATACCCTGCAGGGGTGTCCCAACTTAGCCCATCACAAGCTCTCATGGTCAACGAAGGATATTCCTTCTCCCAGAAAGACCCGATCAGTCTCGGAATCCCGGTTACAAGGCATTTCGACAATGGTAAAACAAGACCAGTAAGACCGCCCGAATGTGCCGACAAATCCCGATAGTAGTTGCACATATCTCGTTCTCAGGGCACACTGGATGGGCAAGACGTCGGGTTGGCATAGACCCTGGTTTCCCGGGGGGCGCCGGACATCGCCCAGTTCGGACCAACACTTAGAGAAGCACTGGCCCGGGGGGGTTAAAAATAAAGATGACCCTCGGGCTCGCGAAAACCCAAGGGAAAGTTATAGGTTGTTAGGCAAATGTAAAACCAAGGTTGGGCCTTGTTGGAGGAGTTTTATTCAAAGCGAACTGTCAAGGGGTTCCCATAACACCCAACCGCGTAGGGAACGCAACATCAAGGAACATAACACCGGTATGACGGAAACTAGGGCGGCAAGAGTGGAAACATCAAGGAACATAACACCGGTATGACGGAAACTAGGGCGGCAAGAGTGGAACAAAACACCAGGCATAAGGCCGAGACTTCCACCCTTTACCAAGTATATAGATGCATTAATTAAATAAGGTATATTATGATATCCCAACATATCCATGTTCCAACATGGAACAAACTTCAGCTTCACCTGCAACTAACAACGATATAAGAGGGGCTGAGCAAAAGCGGTAACATAGCCAAACAATGGTTTGCTAGGAAGGTGGGTGAGAGGCTTGACATGGCAATATGGTAGGCATGATATAACAAGTGGTAGGTAGCGCGACATAGCGGTAGAACGAACAACTAGCAAAGCAAAGATAGAAGTGATATCAAGGGTATGGTCATCTTGCCTGAGATCCCGCAAGGAAGAAGAACGAGTCCAAGAAGTAGACGACCTAGCGTAATCGAACGAATCCTCACAATTCCGGAGCGAAACCAAAGCTAACGAGAGAAGCAACCCGGAAAGAAGCAAGCAACATAGTAAACAACCATCACATAAACATGGCATGATGCACAACCAAGTATGATGCATGTCCAGTTTAATGAGGCATGGCAATATGTACAAACAATACTAGAAATTAAGTGGAGCTCAATATGCAACGAGTTGCATATTGACGAAACACCACATTCAAACATTTAGCACACTCACGTTTATGTACCCAACAATATTAAATGTTGTTAAACATGGCAAGAGGTGAAGCATAAATAAACTAACTATTTAGGCAAGTTTAAATGAGTCCGGAAACAACAAACAACACTTCCGGTAAATCCCCATATGCATTTAGCAATTTAATGCAAACAACAATTTTAAACATTTTTAATGTTGTTATTATGATGCGGATGACATATGCAAGTTTTATGAAAATGTTGACATGAGCTGGTTAAGAGGCATTTGTCACCATGGCAGAAACGAAAGGGGTGCCACAGCAGTGACAACGGAAATGGTGCCACGCAACATTCCGGCTCCGAAAACTCATTGAGATAACGGTGCAAAAGAATCAAGTGTGCGGGACATGCTAGAGATAGAGGGGTGATCCCGGTTACCGGGTTCCCCACGAGTCGACGGCATGGCAAACGGGGACGTGCATGAAACAAACTAGCACGGTGCAAACACGGGGTTCATCTCATATAACACAAGCATTCGGTCCACGGGCGTCGTTCCGGTGGTTATACCTTCGAAGTGTGCATTCGGGGTGGTTCGGGTTTGATGAGGCATAGATGTACATGGGTCATTGTGGGAAGTAGTCGCTCTCGCGACGATAGTGGAAGTAGGGATACACGGTGACGGTATTTGTACATGGGTCTTCGGCGATGGTAATGGTACATGGTCGTAGAGGAACTTGGCATATCCAGGGGCTCCGGATGTCGTGGTACTTGGCGAATCTGCGTAGTCGTACACATTCAAGAAGAAACTTATGCGGCGTCGTGGAACTTGGCACATCCAAAGGGTAGTTGACGGGTCCGGGGTCTCCGGCCGTAGTGGAACTTGCTGTTACATGTAGTCGAACTTGAGGTGCTCTTGGCGTCGGACTTGCGACATTGGGCAGAACCATGGCGAGCTTCAGTAGCTACCCCACGTCCATGATGAAAAATGGAGCTCGGGCAGGGAGTCGAAGTAGCAAGCAAGGCCGTGTGTGGAGCAACAACACAACATCAGCAGAGGCCATGGCGACATGGGGCCTTGGGTGCCATCAGGGTGGAAGGCGAACTCGGGGTCCGGCAGCAGCAAGGCGACGATGAGGAGGCAGGCGCAGCAACGGGGAGGTAGTGGAGGCGCTAGTCGTGGAGGTTGGGGCAGTACTGTGGTGGCACTGCACTGCGGCAGAAGAAGCAGAGGGAGGCGCGGCAGAGGCGATGGTGCTGGCAAGAGTGAGGTCTGGCGGCGCGCGGGAAGAGCCGCTGCATCAGGGCGTGGAAGGAGGAGTAGCAGAGGAAGGGGTCGTGTGGAGGGGCTCGTGCTCGCCGGGTCGACGATGGCGGGGTGTTGGGGTCAGGCGCTGGGTGGTTGAGGCGCCTAGGATCTCCTCTCCCGAGCGCTCGAACATGAGCGGGGGAAGTGCGTGTGTGGGTGGCGGCGTCGAGGGATCGAGAGGAGAGAGCGAGAAGAGACCGAGACTAGGGTTCAGAGGAGAGGGAGGATGGACCTAGGAGGGTTAGCTGGGCTGCTGGTTGGGCCTCATGGTCTGCTAGGCTGTGCACTCTCTCTCTCTCTCTCTCTCTCTCTCTCTCTCTCTCTACTCCAACTTTAACCGAAAAACAAATAAAGAGAACAAAAATAAAAAGGGGGGTTAGGGAAAGAAGTTGAACACGTAGATAATTTTCCCGGACTCACAAAATGTGCTTGTTCCGAGAAAATAGAAAAAGGCCATGATGGAAAGATTTAAATTCAAACTCATTTGATTTAAATTCAAATGATTTGAATAAGAAGTGAGGGTTGGGAAGGTCCAAAAATGTTCGGATTTTTGGTGGAGCTCCGGAATATGATGAAAGAATATATGGCAAGGTTGGAGACCAAGAATTAAGATAACAAAGGTATTGGGATAATTTGCAAGTGTGTTATGGTGAATTCCAAATTAAAGGAATATTTAATATAGCTCCATAATATTGGGAGGATATGTTATAAAGAGAAGTCACCCTTCCCTCAATTTAAATAGATCAACCATCTATGCAATTTATTAGTTGAGTTGAGATGCAAAGATTAATGACATGATGGCATGATGACATGATGTAATGCAAAAATAAAAGACCAAGCACAAATGAAACACATGGTGATCACGAAAATATGAAAGTCTTCTGAAGCGTCGGTCTCGAGGCGTCACAAGAGATACCTCTCTGATACATGAAGTGACAAATCCTAATCTTGATTTATGACAACTCAACAAACACCATCGGAGACACCTAAGCATCTTTATAGTCACCCAGTAACGTTGTGACGTTTGATAGGACACTAGGTGTTCCTCCGGTATTCAGGAATTGCATAATCTCATAGTCATAGGAACATGTATAAGTTATGGAGAAAGCAATAGCAGTAAACCAAACGATTATCGTGCTAAGCTAACGGATGGGTCAAGTCAATCACATCATTCTCTAATGATGTGATCCCGTTCATCAAATGACAACTCTTTGTCCATGGCTAGGAAACTTAACCATCTTTGATCAACAAGCTAGTCAAGTAGAGGCATACTGGTGACACTTTGTTTGTCTATGTATTCACACATGTACTAAGTTTTCGGTTAGTACAATTCTAGCATGAATAATAAACATTTATCATGATATAAGGAAATACAAATAACAACTTTATTATTGCCTCTAGGGAATATTTCGTTCAGGTTTGTCATGGTCAAGTAACATGACTTCCAGAACAGGATTACCGTACCACTCTGGTTGACCTACGAGGTTCGGTAGTAACTTGATCAGAAGTTTCATGATCATCATCAGTAACTTCCTCACTTACTGGTGTAGTAATCATTGGAACTGATTTCTGTGATGAACTACTTTCCAACATGGGAGTGGGTACAATTACCTCGTCAAGTTCTACTTTCCTCCCACTCACTTCTTTCAAGAGAAACTCCTTCTCTAGAAAGGATCCATTCTTAGCAAAGAATATCTTGCCTTTGGATCTGTGATAGAAGGTGTACCCAACAGTCTCCTTTGGGCATCCTATGAAGACACATTTCTCCGATTTGGGTTCGAGCTTATCAGGTTGAAGCTTTTTCACATAAGCATCGCAACCCCAAACTTTAAGAAACGACAACTTGGGTTTCTTGCCGAACCACAGTTCATAAGGTGTCGTCTCAACGGATTTTGATGGTGCCCTATTTAACGTGAATGCAGCTGTCTCTAAAGCATAACCCCAAAACGATAGCCGTAAATTAGTGAGACACATCGCACCATATCTAATAAAGTGCGGTTATGACGTTCGGACACACCATTACGCTATGGTGTTCCAGGTGGCGTGAGTTGCGAAACTATTCCGCATTGTTTCAAATGAATACCAAACCCATAACTCAAATATTCACCTCCACGTTCAGATCGTAAAAACTGAATTTTCTTGTTATGATGATTTTCCACTTCACTCTGAAATTCTTTGAACTTTTCATATGTTTCAGACTTATGTTTCATCAAGTAGATATACCCATATCTACTCAAATCATCTGTGAAGGTAAGAAAACAATGATACCCGCCGCGAGCATCAACACTCATCGGACCGCATACATCAGTATGTATTATTTCCAACAAGTCTGTTGCTTGCTCCATAGTTCCGGAGAACGGAGTCTTAGTCATCTTGCCCATGAGGCATGGTTCACAAGCATCAAGTGATTCCAAAAGCCCATCAGCATGGAGTTTCTTCATGCGCTTTACACCAATATGACCTAAATGGCAGTGCCACAAATAAGTTGCACTATCATTATTAAACTTATATCTTTTGGCTTCAATACTGTGAATATGTGTATCACTACTATCAAGGTTTAGTAAAAACAGACCACTCATCAAGGGTTCATGACCATAAAAGATATTATTCATATAAATAGAGCAACCATTATTCTCTGATTTAAATGAATAATCGTCTCGCATCAAACGAGATCCAGATATAATGTTCATGCTCAACGCTGGCACCAAATAACAATTATTTAGGTCTAAAACTAATCTTGAAGGTAGATCTAGAGGTAGCATGCCGACGACAATAACATCGACTTTGGAAACATTTCCCACATGCATCGTCACCTCGTCCTTAGCCAATCTTCGCTTAATTTGTAGCCCCTGTTTCGAGTTGCAAATATTAGCAACAGAACCAGTATCAAATACCCAGGCGCTACTGCATGCATTAGTAAGGTACACATCAATAACATGTATATCAAATATACCTTTCACTTTTCCATCCTTCTTCTCCGCCAAATACTTAGGGCAGTTCCGCTTCCAGTGACCAGTCCCTTTGAAGTAGAAGCACTCAGTCTCAGGCTTAGGTCCGGACTTGGGCTTCTTCACTTGAGCAGCAACTTTCTTGTTGTTCTTCTTGAAGTTCCCCTTCTTCCCTTTACCCTTTTTCTTGAAACTGGTGGTCTTGTTGACCAACAACACTTGATGCTCCTTCTTGATTTCTACCTCCGTAGCCTTTAGCATTGCGAAGAGCTCGGTAATTGTCTTATCCATCCCTGGCATATTATAGTTCATCACGAAGGTCTTGTAGCTTGGTGGCAGCGATTGAAGAACTTTGTCAATGACACTATCATCAGGAAGATTAACTCCCAGTTGAGTCAAGTGGTTGTGGTACCCAGACATTCTGAGTATATGTTCACTGATAGAACTATTCTCCTCCATTTTGCAGCTGTAGAACTTATTGGAGACTTTATATCTCTCAATTCGGGCATTTGCTTGAAATATTAACTTCAACTCCTGGAACATCTCATATGCTCCATGACGTTCAAAACATCGTTGAAGTCCCGGTTCTAAGTCGTAAAGCATGGCACACTAAACTATCGAGTAGTCATCAGCTTTGCTCTGCCAGGTGTTCACGACATCTGGGGTTGCTCCTGCAGTGGGTTTGTCACCTAGCGGTGCTTCCAGGACGTAATTCTTCTGTGCAGCAATGAGGATAATCCTCAAGTTATGGACCCAGTCCATGTTGTTGCTACCATTATCTTTCAACTTAGCTTTCTCTAGGAACGAATTAAAATTCAATGGAACAACAGCACGGGCCATCTATCTACAACAACATAGACATGAAAAATACTATCAGGTATGAAGTTCATGATAAATTAAAGTTCAATTAATCAAATTATTTAAGAACTCCCACTTAGATAGACATCCCTCTAATCATCTAAGTGATCACATGATCCATATCGACTAAACCATGTTCGATCATCACGTGAGATGGAGTAGTTTTCAATGGTGAACATCACTATGTTGATCATGTCTACTATATGATTCATGCTCGACCTTTCGGTCTCAGTGTTATGAGGCCATATCTGCATATGGTAGGCTCGTCAAGTTTAACCTGAGTATTCTGCGTGTGCAAAACTGGCTTGCACCCGTTGTATGTGAACGTAGAGCTTATCACACCCAATCATCACATGGTATCTCGGCACGACAAACTGTAGCAATAGTGCATACTTAGGGAGAACACTTATACCTTGAAATTTAGTGAGACATCATCTTATAATGCTACCGCCGAACTAAGCAAAATAAGATGCATAAAGGATAAACATCACATGCAATCAATATAGGTGATATGATATGGCCATCATCATATTGTGCCTTTGATCTCCATCTCCAAAGCACCGTCATGATCACCATCGTCACCGGCTTGACACCTTGATCTCCATCGAAGCATCGTTGTCGTCTCGCCAACTATTGCTTCTACGACTATCGATACCGCTTAGTGATAAAGTAAAGCAATTGCATGGCGATTGCGTTTCATACAATAAAGCGACAACCATATGGCTACTGCCAGTTGCCGATAAGTCTGTTACAAAACATGATCATCTCATACAATAAAATTTATCATCATGTCTTGACCATATCACATCACAACATGCCCTACAAAAACAAGTTCGGCGTCCTCTACTTTGTTGTTGCAAGTTTTTCGTGGCTGCTACGGTCTGAGCAAGAACCATTCTTACCTACGCATCAAAAACCACAATGCGGTATAGTGATTGCTTTTTGATCTTCAGAAAGAACCCTATTCATTGAATCCGATTCAACTAAAGTTGGAGAAACTGACACCCACCAGCCACCTGTGTGTGAAGCACGTCGGTAGAACCAGTCTCGCATAAGCATACGCGTAATGTTGGCCTGAGCCACTTTATCCAACAATACCACTGAATCAAGAATCAACTAGTGACGGCAAGCAATATGTATGTACCCACGCCCACAACTCCTTTATGTTCTACTCGTGCATATAACATCTACGCATAGACCTGGCTCCGATGCCACTATTGGGGAATGTAGTAATTTCGAAAAAATTCCTACGCACACGCCAGATCCATCTAGGTGATGCATAGCAATGAGGGGAAAAGAGTGTTGTCCACGTACCCTCGTAGACCGTAAGTGGAAGCATTATGACAACGCGGTTGATGTAGTCGAACGTCTTCACGATCCGACCGATCCTAGCACCAAAGGTACGGCACCGCCGCTATCTACACACATTAGCTGAGTGTCGAGGGAGAGTTTCGCTAGCATGATGGCGTGATGATGGTGATGATGAAGCTACCGGAACAGGGCTTCGCCTAAGCACTGCAACGATATGACCGAGGTGGATTATGGTGGAGGGGGGCACCGCACACGGCTAAGACAATTGTCAACTTGTGTGTTTATGGGGTGCCCCCATCCCTCGTATATAAAGGAGTGGAGGAGGGGAGGGGCCAGCCCTCTATGGCGCGCCCAAGGGAGTCCTACTCCCACCGGGAGTAGGATTCCCCCTCCCTTCCCTAGCTAGTTGGATTAGGAGAGGAAGGAAGGGGGAGAGATGGGGAAGGAAAGGGGGGGCCCACCCAATTTGGACTGGGCTTGGGGGCGGCTCCTAGGCTCCCTTCTCCTCTCTCCCACTATGGCCCAATAAGGCCCATATACTTCCCGGGGGGTTCCGGTAACCTCCCGGTACTCCGGTATATGCCAGAATTCACCCGGAACCATTTCGATGACCAAACATAGTCATCCAATATATCAATATTTATGTCTCGACCATTTCGAGACTCCTCGTCATATCTATGATCATATCTGGGACTCTGAACAACCTTCGGTACATCAAAACACATAAACACATAATACCGATCGTCACCGAACGTTAAGCGTGCGGACTCTATGGGTTCGAGAACTATGTAGACATGACCGAGACTCATCTCCGGTCAATAACCAATAGCGGAACCTGGATGCTCATATTGGTTCCTACATATTCTACGAAGATCTTTATCAGTCAAACCGCATAACAACATACGTTGTTCCCTTTGTCATCGGTATGTTACTTGCCCGAGATTCGATCATCGGTATCATCATACCTAGTTCAATCTCATTACTGGCAAGTCTCTTTACTTGTTACATAATGCTATATCCCGTAACTAACTCATTAGTTACATTTCTTGCAAGGCTTATAGTGATGTGCATTACCGAGAGGGCCCAGAGATACCTCTCCGATACACGGAGTGACAAATCCTAATCTTGATCTATGCCAACTCAACAAACACCATCGGAGACACCTGTAGAGCATCTTTATAGTCACCCAGTTACGTTGTGACGTTTGATAGCACACTAAGTGTTCCTTCGCTATTCGTGAGTTGCATAATCTCATAGTCATAGGAACATGTATAAGTTATGGAGAAAGCAATAGCAGTAAACTAAACGATCATCGTGCTAAGCTAACGGATGGGTCAAGTCAATCACATCATTCTCTAATGATGTGATCCCGTTTATCAAATGACAACTCTTTGTCCATGGCTAGGAAACTTTAACCATCTTTGATCAACGAGCTAGTATAGTAGAGGCATACTAGTGACACTCTGTTTGTCTATGTATTCACACATGTACTAAGTTTCCGTTCAATACAATTCTAGCATGAATAATAAACATTTATCATGATATAAGGAAATATAAATAACAACTTTATTATTTCCTCTAGGGCATATTTCCTTCAAATATATTACCTCTGTGTTTACTTCCATAATTCATTTTAGAGTTTCATACACTCTAGCCCATTGCACAATGTTTATTGCAAAAGGGTTGTTCACAAAAGAACAATTGTTGTTCAGTATTATGAATAACATGAAGGGTCATGCTTCCATCCAATATGGGATGTATGTTATGAATATTGATGGTAAAAAGATACATCTATAACACTGATGCTAAATGTCGCAAGACTATGAGAATACCACACATGTGTGGCACTGCATTTGGTCACATTGGAGAAAGCCGCACGAAAAAATTCCATTATGATGGATTTTGAAGTCGTTTGATCTTGAATCATCTAACACTTGTAACTTTCCTCTGAAAAGTGAAGTGACAGAAATACCGTTCACAGGCCATAAGGAACGAGGAACAAACTTATTGGTGATCATACATTTTGATGTGTATAGTTCAATAAATGTTGTTGCAAGTTGTGGATTAATCTATCTTCAGAAATGAACCAAGTAGATATATGGATATTTGCTTGATGAGACGTAAGTCTGGATCTTTTGAAATCATTCGAAAGGTTTTCAAAAATGAAGTAGAAGTTATTGTAACAAGAAAATTATGTTTCTGCAATTTGATTGCAGAAAGGAATATTTGAGTTACAAGTTTATCGAATGTCTGATGAGTTGTGAAAAGAGTTTCATAACTTACAACTCCTGGAACACCACTATGAGTGGAATGTCTATGAAGATGTAATTAAACCATTTATGACATGGTAAGATCAAAGATGACATAAATAAATTTGCCATTATCACTTTTGAAGAGTAATGCTTTAGAGACTGCGGTTTTTACACTGAAAAGAGCTCCATCGGGTCTGTTGAAATGACGGCATGGTATGGTACGCCCAACCATGTATTACTTTTCTTAACATTTGGATTATGGGGCTTGTGTAAAAGGTTACAAACCTATTCCAAATCAGACAAGTGCTACTTTGCAAGTTATCCCAAATCATTGGGTATTCCCCCACCACTATACCGAGGCAAAGGATTTTTCCACAAAACGGTATGCTTTTAAAGAGAATATTTCTTGCAAAAGGGTGAGTGGGAGGACAGTGCAAATGGACGAGATAACAAGTATCTTCGTCATCAAGTCAAAGGAAAGGAACCTTGGAAGTGATTCCAGGGTCTCCTACTGCGACTGATACGGAAGCCTCTACATAAGATGTATGGACTTCGGTCGAACTTGCAGCTGAACAACGTAGGCAAAGCTCGTGCAAACTCTGAGGTGCGCAAACAAGATATTTTTGTTAGACAACAGTATACCTACGATACACAAGGAAGCATTGGTGGGCCCTGACTTTGGAATTGGCTAAATTCCAATATAATCCGAGGTAGTTTCCATAAATAATTCAAGATTTAAATCTTGATAAACCCTCCGAAAGACTTGGAGTCTAACGGATTGTAATGGGACTATAAACTGATACAGATAGAAATGTTTTATCCATTAAGCTCGACTTGTTGAAATAACAAGTTCAAGGAGTTGACTATGATGAGGTTGTCTCACTGTAGCAATGCTTAAAGTCGGTTCGGGTTAAACTAGCAATTAATACATATTTCAAAACGTGAGATATGAAACATGGATGACAAAAGAATTTCCATGAAATGGAAATACAACCTATGACTTGTATGTGATACAATCCAAAGTATTTTGTCAGTCCAGAGTATGCTAGTAAGTATGCAAACTTTAGAGTTCCAGCAATGGACGGAAGAGAGCAAAAATGGAGATGGAATCTTCGTTTTTGATGGAATGGTCAAAGGGGTTTGACTTCATCAATGGGTAACGAAGATGCTTGTGGTTTCAAGAAAGTAAGTGGGAGCATAATAATATTTCCGAAAACCTTGTGTGCTTGACACATTGTTAATTGGAAATAAATTTCTTGACACGAATTAGGACTTCATTTGAAAATATTTTTCCAATGAAGAGCTTGGGCTAAATAGCCTTGATATTAGGCATAATGATCTATGGAGATAGATTTACCTAATGGGGCTGAGCAAAAATACATGTTGACAAGATGCTAAAACCATTTAGCACTAAGAATGACAAGGAGTGATTCTTGCCGAAGTCACATGGAAAGAGTTTTTGCAAGAATCATTGTCCCAAAACACTGATGAGAAAAATACATGATGGAGATTCCACACACTCATGTGTTTGGATCAATCATGTATTCCATGGTATGTAAAACAACCAGATATGTCCAATACTCCCAAGCTGTTGCGAGTATAGATACCAAAGTGATCATAAGTACCGATCATGGGACAATAGTGAAAAAAGGTCATTGAGTACTAAAGTAGCACCGATGACATGTTTTCTCGCAAATGGAGATCATGAAGAGTTCATTGTAGAAGGTTACATCGATGCAGTCTTCATCATTTCTCCATGCGATTTTCGATTTAAATTGAGGGTTTTGTGTAACACACAATATGGTGGCGCAGTTAGTTGGAAATTGTTCCAAACAAGTTACCGTGGCGAATTCTATAACAAAGGCGAAGTATGTTGCCGCTTTAGAAGCGACAAACAAGATGTTGAATCATATAGTTCATTCATAAACTTAGTATGGTTCCAAGAAGGCTTTGGTCAATGGGACACTATTGCAGATAGTTGCTCCATAGCTCAGTCAGAGGAATCAGGTTTCGACCAATGATTCACATATATACAACGCCAAGTCCGCACAAAATATGAATTTTTTGAAAGCGTGAAAATGTAAGGATATGCAGAGATACACACGGAGCTCGAGTTGTCCGATCCGATGGACATCAAGCTATTGAAGGAAATATGCCCTAGAGGCAATAATAAAGTTATTATTTATTTCCTTATATCATGATAAAAGTTTATTATCCATGCTAGAATTGTATTAACCGGAAACATAATACATGTGTGAATACATAGACAAACTAAGTGTCACTAGTATGCCTCTACTTGACTAGCTCGTTAATCAAAGATGGTTATGTTTCCTAACCATGGACAAAGAGTTTTCATTTGATTAAACGGGATCACATCATTAGTTGAATGATCTGATTGACATGACCCATTCCATTAGCTTAGCACCCGATCATTTAGTATGTTGCTATTGCTTTTCTTCATGACTTATACATGTTCCTATGACTATGAGATTATGTAACTCCCGTGTGCCGGAGGAACACTTTGTGTGCTACCAAACGTCACAACGTAACTGGGTTATTATAAAGGTGCTCTACAGGTGTCTCCAAAGGTACATGTTGGGTTGACGTATTTTGAGATTAGGATTTGTCACTCCGATCGTCGGAGAGGTATCTCTGGGCCCTCTCGGTAATGCACATCACTTAAGCCGTGCAAGCAATGCAACTAATGAGTTAGTTGCGAGATGATGTTTTACAGAACGAGTAAAGAGACTTGCCGGTAACGAGATTGAACTAGGTATTGGATACCGACGATCGAATCTCGGGCAAGTAACATACCGATGACAAAGGGAACAACGTATGTTGTTATGCGGTCTGACCGATAAAGATCTTCGTAGAATATGTAGGATCCAATATGGGCATCCAGGTCCCGCTATTGGTTATTGACCGGAGACATGTCTCGGTCATGTCTACATTGTTCTCAACCCCGTAGGGTCCGCACGCTTAAGGTTTCGATGATAGTTATATTATGAGTTTATATGTTTTGATGTACCGAAGGTTGTTCGGAGTCCCGGATGTGATCACGGACATGACGAGGAGTCTCGAAATGGTCGAGACATAAAGATTGATATATTGGAAGCCTATGTTTGGATATCGGAAGTGTTCCGGGTGAAATCGGGATTTTACTGGAGTACCGGGAGGTTACCGGAACCCCCCGGGAGCTGTATGGGCCTTAGTGGAAAAGAGAAGAGGCAGCCTAAAGATGGGCCGCGCGCCCCTCCCCTCCCTTGGTCCGAATAGGACAAGGAGAGGGGGCCGGCCCCCTTTCTCTTTTCCCCCCTCCGCGAATCCTATTCCAACTAGGATTGGGGGGGGAATCCTACTCCCGGAGGGAGTAGGACTCCTCCTGGCGCGCCTCTCCTAGGCCGGCCGCACCCCCCACCCTTGAGCCTTTATATACGGAGGCAGGGACACCCCAGAGGAACACAAGTTGATCCACGTGATCATATTCTTAGCCATGTGCGGTGCCCCCTGCCACCATAGTCCTCGATAATATTGTAGCGGTGCTTAGGCGAAGCCCTGCGATAGTAGTACATCAAGATCGTCACCACGCCGTCGTGCTGACGGAACTCTTCCCCGATACTTTGCTGGATCGGAGTCCGGGGATCGTCAACGAGCTGAACGTGTGCTAGAACTCGGAGGTGCCGTAGTTTCGGTGCTTGATCGGTTGGGCCGTGGAGACGTACGACTACATCAACCAAACGCTTCCGTTGTCGATCTACAAGGATACGTAGATCACACTCTCCCCTCTCGTTGCTATGCATCACCATGATCTTGCGTGTGCGTAGGAAATTTTTTGAAATTACTACGCTCCCCAACAGTGGCATCCGAGCCTAGGTTATATGTGTTGATGTTATATGCACGAGTAGAACACAAGTGAGTTGTGGGCGATATAAGTCATACTGCTTACCAGCATGTCATACTTTGGTTCGGCGGTATTGTTGGATGAAGCGGCCCGGACCGACATTACGCGTACGCTTACGCGAGACCGGTTCTCCCGACATGATTTGCACATAGGTGGCTTGCGGGTGACAGTTTCTCCAACTTTTGTTGAACCGAGTGTGGCTACGCCCGGTCCTTGCGAAGGTTAAAACAGCACCAACTTGACAAACTATCATTGTGGTTTTGATGCGTAGGTAAGATTGGTTCTTGCTTAATCCCGTAGCAGCCACGTAAAACTTGCAACAACAAAGTAGAGGACGTCTAACTTGTTTTTGCAGGGCATGTTGTGATGTGATATGGTCAAGACATGATGCTAAATTTTATTGTATGAGATGATCATGTTTTGTAACCGAGTTATCGGCAACTGGCTGGAGCCATATGGTTGTCGCTTTATTGTATGCAATGCAATCGCGCTGTAATGATTTACTTTATCACTAAGCGGTAGCGATAGTCGTGGAATCATAAGATTGGCGAGACGAAAACGATGCTACGATGGAGATCAAGGTGTCGCGCCGGTGACGATGGTGATCATGACGGTGCTTCGGAGATGGAGATCACAAGCACAAGATGATGATGGCCATATCATATCACTTATATTGATTGCATGTGATGTTTATCTTTTATGCATCTTATCTTGCTTTGATTGACGGTAGCATTATAAGATGATCTCTCACTAAATTATCAAGATAAAAGTGTTCTTCCTGAGTATGCACCGTTGCCAAAGTTCGTCGTGCCCAGACACCACGTGATGATCGGGTGTGATAAGCTCTACATCCATCTACAACGGGTGCAAGCCAGTTTTGCACACGCAGAATACTCAGGTTAAACTTGATGAGCCTAGCATATGCAGATATGGCCTCGGAACACTGAGATCGAAAGATCGAGCGTGAGTCATATAGTAGATATGATCAACATAGTGATGTTCACCATTGAAAACTACTCCATTTCACGTGATGATCGGTTATGGTTTAGTTGATTTGGATCACGTGATCACTTAGAAGATTAGAGGGATGTCTATCTAAGTGGGAGTTCTTAAGTAATATGATTAATTGAACTTAAATTTATCATGAACTTAGTACCTGATAGTATCTTGCTTATGTATGTTTCATTGTAGATAGATGGCCCGTGCTGTTGTTTCGTTGAATTTTAATGCGTTCCTTGAGAAAGCAAAGTTGAAAGATGATGGTAGCAATTACACGGATAGGGTCCGTAACTTGAGGATTATCCTCATTGCTGCACAGAAGAATTACGTCCTGGAAGCACCGCTGGGTGCCAGGCCTGCTGCTGGAGCAACACCAGATGTTATGAACGTCTGGCAGAGCAAAGCTGATGACTACTCGATAGTTCAGTGTGCCATGCTTTACGGCTTAGAATCGGGACTTCAACGACGTTTTGAACGTCATGGAGCATATGAGATGTTCCAGGAGTTGAAGTTAATATTTCAAGCAAATGCCCGAATTGAGAGAAATGAAGTCTCCAATAAGTTCTATAGCTGCAAGATGGAGGAGAACAGTTCTGTCAGTGAGCATATACTCAGAATGTCTGGGTATAATAATCACTTGATTCAGATGGGAGTTAATCTTCCAGATGATTGCGTCATTGACAGAATTCTCCAATCACTGCCACCAAGCTACAAGAGCTTCGTGATGAACTATAATATGCAAGGGATGAATAAGACTATTCCCGAGCTCTTCGCAATGCTGAAAGCTGTGGAGGTAGAAATCAAAAAGGAGCATCAAGTGTTGATGGTCAACAAGACCACTAGTTTCAAGAAAAAGGGCAAAGGGAAGAAGAAGGGGAACTTCAAGAAGAACAGCAAGCAAGTTGCTGCTCAAGAGAAGAAACCCAAGTCTGGACCTAAGCCTGAAACTGAGTGCTTCTACTACAAGCAGACTGGTCACTGGAAGCGGAACTGCCCCATGTATTTGGCGGATAAGAAGGATGGCAAGGTGAACAAAGGTATATGTGATATACATGTTATTGATGTGTACCTTACTAGAGCTCGCAGTAGCACATGGGTATTTGATACTGGTTCTGTTGCTAATATTTGCAACTTGAAACAGGGACTACGGATTAAGCGGACACTGGCAAAGGACGAGGTGACGATGCGCATGGGAAACGGTTCCAAAGTCGATGTGATCGCGGTCGGCACGCTACCTCTACATCTACCTTCGGGATTAATATTAGACCTAAATAATTGTTATTTGGTGCCAGCGTTGAGCATGAACATTATATCTAGATCTTGTTTAATGCGAGACGGTTATTCATTTAAATCAGAGAATAATGGTTGTTCTATTTATATGAGTAATATCTTTTATGGTCATGCACCTTTAAAGAGTGGTCTATTTTTGATGAATCTCGATAGTAGTAACACACATATTCATAATGTTGAAGCCAAAAGATGCAGAGTTGATAATGATAGTGCAACTATTTTGTGGCACTGTCGTTTAGGTCATATCGGTATAAAGCGCATGAAGAAACTCCATACTGATGGGCTTTTGGAACCACTTGATTATGAATCACTTGGTACTTGCGAACCGTGCCTCATGGGCAAGATGACTAAAACACCGTTCTCCGGCACTATGGAGAGAGCAACAGATTTGTTGGAAATCATACATACAGATGTATGTGGTCCGATGAATATTGAGGCTCGTGGCGGATATCGTTATTTTCCCACCTTCACAGATGACTTAAGCATATATGGGTATATCTACTTAATGAAACATAAGTCTGAAACATTTGAAAAGTTCAAAGAATTTCAGAGTGAAGTTGAAAATCATCGTAACAAGAAAATAAAGTTTCTACGATCTGATCGTGGAGGAGAATATTTGAGTTATGAGTTTGGTGTACATTTGAAGCAATGCAGAATAGTTTCGCAACTCACGCCACCCGGAACACCACAGCGTAATGGTGTGTCCGAACGTCGTAATCGTACTTTACTAGATATGGTGCGATCTATGATGTCTCTTACTGATTTACCGCTATCGTTTTGGGGTTATGCTTTAGAGACGGCCGCATTCATGTTAAATAGGGCACCATCAAAATCCGTTGACACGACGCCTTATGAACTATGGTTTGGCAAGAAACCAAAGTTGTCGTTTGTTAAAATTTGGGGCTGCAATGCTTATGTGAAAAAGCTTCAACCTGATAAGCTCGAACCCAAATCGGAGAAATGTGTCTTCATGGGATACCCAAAGGGGACTGCTGGGTACACCTTCTATCACAGATCCGAAGGCAAGACATTCATTGCCAAGAATGGATCCTTTCTAGAGAAGGAGTTTCTCTCGAAAGAAGTGAGTGGGAGGAAAGTAGAACTTGATGAGGTAACTGTACCTGCTCCCTTATTGGAAAGTAGTACATCACAGAAACCTGTTTCTGCGACACCTACACCAATTAGTGAGGAAGCTAATGATAATGATCATGAAACTTCAGAACAAGATACTACTGAACCTCGTAGATCAACCAGAGTAAGATCCGCGCCAGAGTGGTACGGTAATCCTGTTCTGGAAATCATGCTACTAGATCATGATGAACCTACGAACTATGAAGAAGCGATGGTGTAGGACCTTGAAGTAGATATTTCTAGAGGGGGGTGATTAGACACTTAATGCTAAAGTTGCAATTTTTAAGCTTTTTCGGTTTAAGTGGAGTTTAGGCATAATTTCAACATTCACAATACATATCAAGCAAGTATGCAAAGAGTGTATGGGCAGCAGAAAGTAAAGCATGCAACTAGCAAGAATGTAAAGGGAGGGGTTTGGAGAATTCAAACGCAATTGGAGACACGGATGTTTTCCCGTGGTTCGGATAGGTGGTGCTATCCTACATCCACGTTGATGGAGACTTCAACCCACGAAGGGTAACGGTTGCGCGAGTCCACGGAGGGCTCCACCCACAAAGGGTCCATGAAGTAGCAACCTTGTCTATCCCACCATGGCCATCGCCCACGAAGGACTTGCCTCACTAGCGGTAGATCTTCACGAAGTAGGCGATCTCCTTGCCCTTACAAACTCCTTGGTTCAACTCCACAATCTTGTCGGAGGCTCCCAAGTGACACCTAGCCAATCTAGGAGACACCACTCTCCAAGAAGTAACAAATGGTGTGTTGATGATGAACTCCTTGCTCTTGTGCTTCAAATGATAGTCTCCCCAACACTCAACTCTCTCTCATAGGATTTGGATCTGGTGGAAAGAAGGTTTGAGTGGAAAGCAACTTGGGGAAGGCTAGAGATCAAGATTCATATGGTAGGAATGAAGTATCTTGGCCTCAACACATGAGTAGGTAGTTCTCTCTCAGAAATAGAATGCTGGAAGTGTAGGCTTAGTCTGATGGCTCTCTCTCCGAATGAAGAGGAGGTGGAGGGATATATATAGCCTCCACACAAAATCCAACCGTTACACACAATTTACCAATCTCGGTGGGACCGAATCAACAAACTCGGTCGGACCGAAAAGGTAAACCTAGTGACCGTTAGAGATTTCGGTGGGACCGACTGGATCACTCGGTGGGACCGATGTGCTAGGGTTAGGGTAAATCCAAAACTCGGTTTGACCGATTACTCAAACTCGGTGGGATCGATTTCGGTAATAAGCGAAACAGAGAGTTGGCCAAGCAAACTCGGTGGGACCGATTGCATATCTCGGTGGGACCAAGAATAATGCAATAGGTAACAGAGAGTTTGCAAGCCCATCTCAGTGAGACCGAGATCCCATCGGTCGAGACCAAACTGATTAGGGTTTCTGGCAGTGGCTATGACAAGTGAAACTCGGTGGCGCCGGATAGGAATAATCGGTAGGTCCGAGTTTGGCTTTAGGTTTAGGTCATATGTGGAAGTGGGAAAGTAGCTGAGGATTTTGGAGCATATCATTAAGCACATGAAGCAAGAGGTTCATTAAGCAACACCTCATCCCTCCTTGATAGTATTGGCTTTTCCTATGGACTCAATGTGATCTTGGATCACTAAAATGTAAAATGAAGAGTCTTGAGCTTCAAGCTTTAGCCAATCCTTTGTCCTTAGCATCTTGGAGAACTTCCCACAACCTTTAGTCCATGCCACTCCATTGTTGAACTTATCTAAAACATACTAGATGAAAATGTTAGTCCAACAAGAGATATGTTGTCATCAATTATCAAAACCACCTAGGGAGCACTTGTGCTTTCAATCTCCCCCTTTTTGGTAATTGATGGCAACATACATCAAAGCTTTAGATAAAGATATAAAGAACAGCAAGTAAAGCTTTGGAAGGACATCTAACAAACATAGGCTCCCCCACATGTATGCAATCATATGAATATAAAATATAGAAGCATGTGAGAGCATAATCATGATAGAGTAGGCAATGTGTTACATGTATCTTGGCCATATGCATCAGAGCAAAAGATTATTAAGGAAAATACCTTCATGCTCATGAGTCCTTCTTGCAAACAGTATGTACATAAGCAAGAACTCCTCATACTCATGATTTTAATGCATATACTTACCTTGTAGTCTTGAGTTGGCTTAGGATGGAATGAACCTGCACAAACAAAGTTAGATAACACAGATACATCCACTAGCCAGAGCAAACAAAAGAAACCACAAGAATACCAAGACTGGGATGACATGTAGAGAGTGAGTACAAGGTACCACATTTGATTGGACATGTCCCCAAGAGTAAAGATATGCAATGAATTTGAATGATTTCTTTACCTTAGGTGTCTTGCTCCCCCTGAATCTGACATGGGATATTGGGAGAAGATAGGGAACAGAAAATCAGAGCTGAAAGATACAAATGAATAGAACTTAATGCAACTAAGCACATATGAACATATCTTTCCCCCAAAAAGACATGTGACATCTCTCCTCTTGAACATCAAGCATCTGGGATCCTTGAGTATTTTCTCTCCCTGGAAATCTCTCTCTCCCCCTTAATAACATCTGGGATCCTTGAGACTTTCTCTCCCCCTTGAGCTTCCCTTAACAACATCTGGGATCCTTGAGACTTTCTCTCCCCCTTGAGCTTTGATGTGATCTCTCTCTCCCCCTTTGACATCAATTTCCAAGAAGGGCTTTCTGGAATCTGTCGAATGGGTTTGGTCCTTGAGACTCAGCACAAAGCAATGGATAAAACTGTGATGCTTGTAGAGGACAAGATTCATTGAGTGGAGCTGGAATAGAAGAAATATAGAACAAGTGGCAAACTGTTTTTCCTGTTGTGAAGTCGGTGGCACCGATTGGCAAGTTTCGGTGGTACCGAAAGCATTCGGTTGAACCAAAAAACTACAAGTCGGTGAATCCGAGTTCAATCACAGAGAAAACACTTGTCACCTCAGCTCACTAGACATGCAGGATCTCACAAAGATTTGCAAGGAATTAAATGAAGGATTTGCAAGGAATTGGATACAGAAAATGCAGAACAAAAACAAAAACAAAGAGAAGAAACTGAAAGATCTAGATGAAGTTGAAAAAGAGAAAGAAAATAAACATGCATGAGACAAATGCAATAACACAAAAAGAACACAAGAGAACTTCATCTAGAGTTGGGCGGTGACATAGTCACCTATGTTAGAGTATATTGACTTGGGAGTCAAGTGAGAACGCTTGATCATAGGTCATACTCATCGTTTAAGCTCAAAATGGGGTTACCATTTTTCGTTTAAGCATCTTGATGTATTCACATCTTGTTGAGTTGCTTTGACTCATGTCTTGAAGTAAAGCTTCTCTAAGATGGAATAACATACCTTGGGTGGTGGTGTGGTTCTTGCTCATGTAGTTGAACTTGTGTGGGTGCTCAAGGTTGATGTAGCTCATCAAGAGTTGGGAGCACCACTTGGAGTTTGAGTTCATCTACCTACATGGGTTAGTTCTTGAAGGAAATATGCCCTAGAGGCAATAATAAAGTTATTATTTATTTCCTTATTTCATGATAAATGTTTATTATTCATGCTAGAATTGTATTAACCGGAAACATAATACATGTGTGAATACATAGACAAACTTAGTGTCACTAGTATGCCTCTACTTGACTAGCTCGTTAATCAAAGATGGTAATGTTTCCTAACCATGAACAAAGTGTTGTTATTTGATTAACGAGGTCACATCATTAGTTGAATGATCTGATTGACATGACCCATTCCATTAGCTTAGCACCCGATCGTTTAGTATGTTGCTATTGCTTTCTTCATGACTTATACATGTTCCTATGACTATGAGATTATGCAACTCCCGTTTACCGGAGGAACACTTTGTGTGCTACCAAACGTCACAACGTAACTGGGTGATTATAAAGGAGCTCTACAGGTGTCTCCAAAGGTAGATGTTGGGTTGGCGTATTTCGAGATTAGGATTTGTCACTCCGATTGTCGGAGAGGTATCTCTGGGCCCTCTCGGTAATGCACATCACATAAGCCTTGCAAGCATTGCAACTAATGAGTTAGTTGCGGGATGATGTATTACAGAACGAGTAAAGAGACTTGCCGGTAACAAGATTGAACTAGGTATTGGATACCGACGATCGAATCTCGGGCAAGTAACATACCGATGACAAAGGGAACAACGTATGTTGTTATGCGGTCTGACCGATAAAGTTCTTCATAGAATATGTAGGAGCCAATATGGGCATCCAGGTCCCGCTATTGGTTATTGACCGGAGATTTGTCTCAGTCATGTCTACATTGTTCTCGAACCGTAGGGTCCGCACGCTTAACGTTACGATGACAGTTATTATGAGTTTATGCATTTTGATGTACCGAAGTTAGTTCGGAGTCCCGGATGTGATCACGGACATGATGAGGAGTCTCGAAATGGTCGAGACATAAAGATTGATATATTGGATGACTATATTCGGACACCGGAAGGGTTCCGGAGAAGTATCGGATAAAACCGGAGCACCGGGGGGGTTACCGGAACCCCCCGGGGGGTTAATGGGCCTCATGGGCCTAATGCGGAGAAGAGGAAGGGGCTGCCAGGGCAGGCCGCGCGCTCCCTCTCCCCCTAGTCCGAATTGGACAAGGAGGGAGGGGCGGCGCCCCCCCTTTCCTATTCTCCCTCCACCTCTCCTAGTTGGACAAGGATTGGGGGGGGAGTCCTACTCCCGGTAGGAGTAGGACTCCTCCTGCGCGCCACCATAGGGCCGGCCGCAACCCCCCCCCCCTTGGATCCTTTATATACGGGGGCAAGGGGCACCTCTAGACACAAGTTGATCCACGTGATCGTTCCTTATCCGTGTGCGGTGCCCCCTGCCACCATATTCCACCTCGATCATATCATTGTAGTGCTTAGGTGAAGCCCTGCGTCGGTAGAACATCGTCGTCGTCACCACGCCGTTGTGCTGACGGAACTCATCCCCGAAGCTTTGCTGGATCGGAGCCCGGGGAGCGTCATCGAGCTGTACGTGTGCTAAGAACTCGGAGGTGCCAGAGTAACGGTGCTTGGATCGGTCGGATCGGGAAGACGTACGACTACTTCCTCTATGTTGCGTCAACGCTTCCGTTGCGGTCTACGAAGGGTACGTAGACAACACTCTCCCCTCTCGTTGCTATGCATCACCATGATCTTGCGTGTACGTAGGAAATTTTTTGAATTTACTGCGTTCCCCAACAGTGGCATCCGAGCCTAGGTTTTATGGTTTGATGTTATATGCATGAGTAGAACACAAGTGAGTTGTGGGCGATATAAGTCATACTGCCTACCAGCATGTCATACTTTGGTTCAGCGGTATTGTTGGATGAAGCAGCCCGGACAAACATTACGCGTACGCTTACGCGAGACCGGTTCTCCCGACATGCTTTGCACAAAGGTGGCTTGCGGGTGACTGTTTCTCCAACTTTAGTTGAACCAAGTGTGGCTACGCCCGGTCCTTGCGAAGGTTAAAACGGAGTCAAATTGACAAACTATCGTTGTGGTTTTGGTGCGTAGGTGAGATTGGTTCTTACTTAAGCCCGTAGCAGCCACGTAAAACTTGCAACAACAAAGTAGAGGACGTCTAACTTGTTTTTGCAGGGCATGTTGTGATGTGATATGGCCAAGACATGATGCTAAATTTTATTGTATGAGATGATCATGTTTTGTAACCGAGTTATCGGCAACTGGCAGGAGCCATATGGTTGTCGCTTTATTGTATGCAATGCAATCGCGATGTAATGCTTTACTTTATCACTAAGCGGTAGCGATAGTCGTGGAAGCATAAGATTGGCGAGACGACAATGATGCTACGATGGAGATCAAGGTGTCGTGCCAGTGACGATGGTGATCATGACTGCGCTTCGGAGATGGAGATCACAGGCACAAGATGATGATGGCCATATGATATCACTTATATTGATTGCATGTGATGTTTATCTTGTATGCATCTTATCTTGCTTTGATTGACGGTAGCATTATAAGATGATCTCTCACTAAATTATCAAGAAGTGTTCTCCCTGAGTATGCACCGTTGCGAAAGTTCTTCGTGCTGAGACACCACGTGATGATCAGGTGTGATAGGCTCTATGTTCAAATACAACGGGAGCAAAACAGTTGCACACGCGGAATACTCAGGTTATACTTGACGAGCCAAGCATATACAGATATGGCCTCGGAACACAGAGACCGAAAGGTCGAGCGTGAATCATATAGTAGATATGATCAACGTAGCGATGTTCACCAAAGAAACTACTCCATCTCACGTGATGATCGGACATGGTTTAGTTGATTTGGATCACGTGATCACTTAGAGGATTAGAGGGATGTCTATCTAAGTGGGAGTTCTTAAGTAATTTGATTAATTGAACTTAAACTTATCATGAACTTAGTACCTGATAGTATCTTGCTTATTTATGTTTGATTGTAGATAGATGGCTCGTGCTGTTGTTCCGTTGAATTTTAATGCGTTCCTTGAGAAAGCAAAGTTGAAAGATGATGGTAGCAATTACACGGACTGGGTCCGTAACTTGAGGATTATCCTCATTGCTGCATAGAAGAATTACGTCCTGGAAGCACCGCTGGGTGCCAGGCCTGCTGCTGGAGCAACACCAGATGTTATGAACGTCTGGCAGAGCAAAGCTGATGACTACTCGATAGTTCAGTGTGCCATGCTTTACGGCTTAGAATCGGGACTTCAACGACGTTTTGAACGTCATGGAGCATATGAGATGTTCCAGGAGTTGAAGTTAATATTTCAAGCAAATGCCCGGATTGAGAGAAATGAAGTCTCCAATAAGTTCTATAGCTGCAAGATGGAGGAGAACAGTTCTGTCAATGAGCATATACTCAAAATGTCTGGGTATAATAATCACTTGATTCAGATGGGAGTTAATCTTCCAGATGATTGCGTCATTGACAGAATTCTCCAATCACTGCCACCAAGCTACAAGAGCTTCGTGATGAACTATAATATGCAAGGGATGAACAAGACTATTCCCGAGCTCTTCGCAATGCTGAAAGCTGCAGAGGTAGAAATCAAAAAGGAGCATCAAGTGTTGATGGTCAACAAGACCACTAGTTTCAAGAAAAAGGGCAAAGGGAAGAAGAAGGGGAACTTCAAGAAGAACGGCAAGCAAGTTGCTGCTCAAGAGAAGAAACCCAAGTCTGGACCTAAGCCTGAAACTGAGTGCTTCTACTGCAAGCAGACTAGTCACTGGAAGCGGAACTGCCCCAAGTATTTGGCGGATAAGAAGGATGGCAAGGTGAACAAAGGTATATGTGATATACATGTTATTGATGTGTACCTTACTAATGCTCGTAGTAGCACCTGGGTATTTGATACTGGTTCTGTTGCTAATATTTGCAACTCGAAACAGGGAGTACGGATTAAGCGAAGATTGGCTAAGGACGAGGTGACGATGAGCGTGGGAAACGGTTCCAAAGTCGATGTGATCGCGGTCGGCACGCTACCTCTACATCTACCTTCGGGATTAGTATTAGACCTAAATAATTGTTATTTGGTGCCAGCGTTGAGCATGAACATTATATCTGGATCTTGTTTAATGCGAGACGGTTATTCATTTAAATCAGAGAATAATGGTTGTTCTATTTATATGAGTAATATCTTTTATGGTCATGCACCCTTGAAGAGTGGTCTATTCTTGTTGAATCTCGATAGTAGTGATACACATATTCATAATGTAGAAGCCAAAAGATGCTGAGTTGATAATGGTAGTGCAACTTATTTGTGGCACTGCCGTTTAGGTCATATCGGTGTAAAACGCATGAAGAAACTCCATACTGATGGACTTTTGGAACCACTTGATTATGAATCACTTGGTACTTGCGAACCGTGCCTCATGGGCAAGATGACTAAAACACCGTTCTCCGGTACTATGGAGAGAGCAACAGATTTGCTGGAAATCATACATACAGATGTATGTGGTCCGATGAATGTTGAGGCTCGTGGCGGATATCGTTATTTTCTCACCTTCACAAATGACTTAAGCAGATATGGGTATATCTACTTGATGAAACATAAGTCTGAAACATTTGAAAAGTTCAAAGAATTTCAGAGTGAAGTGGAGAATCATCGTAACAAGAAAATAAGGCTTCTACGATCTGATCGCGGAGACAAATATTTGAGTTACGAGTTTGGTCTTCAATTAAAACAATGTGGAATAGTTTCACGAATTCGTGCCACCCGGAACACCACAGCATAATGGTGTGTCCGAACGTCATAGTCGTACTTTACTAGATATAGTGCAAATCTATGATGTTTCTTACCGATTTACCACTATCGTTTTTGAGGTTATGCATTAAAGACAGGTGCATTCACGTTAAAAAAAGGGGCACCATCTAAGTCCGTTGAGACGACACAATCTGAACTGTAGTTTAGCAAGAAACCAAAGTTGTCGTTTCTTAAAGTTTGGGGTTGTGATGCTTATGTGAAAAAGTTTCATCCTGATAAGCTCAAAACCAAATCGGAGAAATATGTCTTCATAGGATACCCAAAAGGAGACTGTTGGGTACACCTTCTATCACAGATCCTAAGGCAAGACATTGGTTGCTTATAATGGATCCTTTCTAGAGAAGGAGTTTCTCTCGAAAGAAGTGAGTGGGAGGAAAGTAGAACTTGATAAGGTAATTGTACCTTCTCCCTTATTGGAAAGTAGTTCATCACAGAAATCTGTTCGTGTGACTACTACACCAATTAGTGAGGAAGCTAATGATGATGATCATAAAACTTCAGATCAAGTTACTACCAAATCTCGTAGGTAAACCAGAGTGAGATCCGCACCAGAGTGGTACAGTAATCCTGTTCTGGAAGTCATGTTACTAGACCATGACAAACTTGCGAACTATGAGGAAGCGATGATGAGCCCAGATTCCGCAAAATGGCTTGAGGCCATTAAATCTGAGATGGGATTCATGTATGAAAACAAAGTATGGACTTTGGTTGACTTGCCCGATGATCGGCAAGCCATAGAAAATAAATGGATCTTCAAGAGGAAGACGGACGTTGATAGTAGTGTTACTATCTACAAAGCTAGAATTGTCCCAAAAGGTCTTCGACAAGTTCAAAGTGTTGACTACGATGAGAGTTTCTCACTCGTATCTATGCTTAAGTCTGTCCGAATCATGTTAGCAATTGCCGCATTTTATGAAATCTGGCAAATGGATAAACAAAACTGCATTCCTTAATGGATTTCTTAAAGAAGAGTTGTATATGATGCAACCAGTAGGTTTTGTCAATCCTAAAGGTGCTAACAAAATATGCAAGCTCCAGCGATTCATCTATGGACTGGTGCAAGCATCTCAGAGTTGGAATACATGCTTTGATAAGTTGATCAAAGCATATAGTTTTATACAGACTTGCGGTGAAGCCTGTATTTACAAGAAAGTGAGTGGGAGCACTACAGCATTTCTGATAAGTATATGTGAATGACATATTGTTGATCGGAAATAATGTAGAATTATTCTGTAAAGCATAAAGGAGTGTTTGAAAGGAGTTTTTCAAAGAAAGACCTTGGTGAAGCTGCTTGCATATTAGGCATAAAGATCTATAGAGATAGATCAAGACGCTTAATTGGACTTTCACAAAGCACATACCTTGACAAGATTTTGAAAAAGTTCAAAATGGATCAGGCGAAGAAAGGGTTCTTACCTGTGTTACAAGGTGTGAAGTTGAGTCAGACTCAATGCCCGACCACTGCAGAAGATAGAGAGAAAATGAAAGATGTTCCCTATGCTTCAGCCATAGGCTCTATCATGTATGCAATGCTGTGTACCAGACCTGATGTGTGCCTTGCTATAAGCTTAGCAGGGAGGTACCAAAGTAATCCAGGAGTGGATCACTGGACAGCGGTCAAGAACATCCTGAAATACCTGAAAAGGACTAAGGATATGTTTCTTGTATATGGAGGTGACAAAGAGCTCACCGTAAAAGGTTACGTTGATGCAAGCTTTGACACTGATCCGGATGATTCTAAATCGCAAACCGGATACGTGTTTACATTAAATGGTGGAGCTGTCTGTTGGTGCAGTTCTAAACAAAGTGTCGTAGCGGGATCTACATGTGAAGCGGAGTACATAGCTGCTTCGGAAGCAGCGAACGAAGGAGTCTGGATGAAGGAGTTCATATCCGATCTAGGTGTCATACCTAGTGCATCGGGTCCAATGAAAATCTTTTGTGACAATACTGGTGCAATTGCCTTGGCAAAGGAATCCAGATTTCACAAGAGAACCAAGCACATCAAGAGACGCTTCAATTCCATCCGGGATCTAGTCCAGGTGGGAGACATAGAGATTTGCAAGATACATACGGATCTGAATGTTGCAGACCCGTTGACTAAGCCTCTTCTCACAAGCAAAACATGATCACACCTTAGTACTCTTTGGGTGTTAATCACATAGCGATGTGAACTAGATTACTGAATCCAGTAAACCCTTTGCGTGTTGGTCACATGACGATGTGAACTATGGGTGTTAATCACATGGTGATGTGAACTATTGCTGTTAAATCACATGACGATGTGAACTAGATTATTGACTCTAGTGCAAGTGGGAGACTGAAGGAAATATGCCCTAGAGGCAATAATAAAGTTATTATTTATTTCCTTATTTCATGATAAATGTTTATTATTCATGCTAGAATTGTATTAACCGGAAACATAATACATGTGTGAATACATAGACAAACTTAGTGTCACTAGTATGCCTCTACTTGACTAGCTCGTTAATCAAAGATGGTAATGTTTCCTAACCATGAACAAAGTGTTGTTATTTGATTAACGAGGTCACATCATTAGTTGAATGATCTGATTGACATGACCCATTCCATTAGCTTAGCACCCGATCGTTTAGTATGTTGCTATTGCTTTCTTCATGACTTATACATGTTCCTATGACTATGAGATTATGCAACTCCCGTTTACCGGAGGAACACTTTGTGTGCTACCAAACGTCACAACGTAACTGGGTGATTATAAAGGAGCTCTACAGGTGTCTCCAAAGGTAGATGTTGGGTTGGCGTATTTCGAGATTAGGATTTGTCACTCCGATTGTCGGAGAGGTATCTCTGGGCCCTCTCGGTAATGCACATCACATAAGCCTTGCAAGCATTGCAACTAATGAGTTAGTTGCGGGATGATGTATTACAGAACGAGTAAAGAGACTTGCCGGTAACAAGATTGAACTAGGTATTGGATACCGACGATCGAATCTCGGGCAAGTAACATACCGATGACAAAGGGAACAACGTATGTTGTTATGCGGTCTGACCGATAAAGTTCTTCATAGAATATGTAGGAGCCAATATGGGCATCCAGGTCCCGCTATTGGTTATTGACCGGAGATTTGTCTCAGTCATGTCTACATTGTTCTCGAACCGTAGGGTCCGCACGCTTAACGTTACGATGACAGTTATTATGAGTTTATGCATTTTGATGTACCGAAGTTAGTTCGGAGTCCCGGATGTGATCACGGACATGATGAGGAGTCTCGAAATGGTCGAGACATAAAGATTGATATATTGGATGACTATATTCGGACACCGGAAGGGTTCCGGAGAAGTATCGGATAAAACCGGAGCACCGGGGGGGTTACCGGAACCCCCCGGGGGGTTAATGGGCCTCATGGGCCTAATGCGGAGAAGAGGAAGGGGCTGCCAGGGCAGGCCGCGCGCTCCCTCTCCCCCTAGTCCGAATTGGACAAGGAGGGAGGGGCGGCGCCCCCCCTTTCCTATTCTCCCTCCACCTCTCCTAGTTGGACAAGGATTGGGGGGGGAGTCCTACTCCCGGTAGGAGTAGGACTCCTCCTGCGCGCCACCATAGGGCCGGCCGCAACCCCCCCCCCCCCTTGGATCCTTTATATACGGGGGCAAGGGGCACCTCTAGACACAAGTTGATCCACGTGATCGTTCCTTATCCGTGTGCGGTGCCCCCTGCCACCATATTCCACCTCGATCATATCATTGTAGTGCTTAGGTGAAGCCCTGCGTCGGTAGAACATCGTCGTCGTCACCACGCCGTTGTGCTGACGGAACTCATCCCCGAAGCTTTGCTGGATCGGAGCCCGGGGAGCGTCATCGAGCTGTACGTGTGCTAAGAACTCGGAGGTGCCAGAGTAACGGTGCTTGGATCGGTCGGATCGGGAAGACGTACGACTACTTCCTCTATGTTGCGTCAACGCTTCCGTTGCGGTCTACGAAGGGTACGTAGACAACACTCTCCCCTCTCGTTGCTATGCATCACCATGATCTTGCGTGTACGTAGGAAATTTTTTGAATTTACTGCGTTCCCCAACAGTGGCATCCGAGCCTAGGTTTTATGGTTTGATGTTATATGCATGAGTAGAACACAAGTGAGTTGTGGGCGATATAAGTCATACTGCCTACCAGCATGTCATACTTTGGTTCAGCGGTATTGTTGGATGAAGCAGCCCGGACAAACATTACGCGTACGCTTACGCGAGACCGGTTCTCCCGACATGCTTTGCACAAAGGTGGCTTGCGGGTGACTGTTTCTCCAACTTTAGTTGAACCAAGTGTGGCTACGCCCGGTCCTTGCGAAGGTTAAAACGGAGTCAAATTGACAAACTATCGTTGTGGTTTTGGTGCGTAGGTGAGATTGGTTCTTACTTAAGCCCGTAGCAGCCACGTAAAACTTGCAACAACAAAGTAGAGGACGTCTAACTTGTTTTTGCAGGGCATGTTGTGATGTGATATGGCCAAGACATGATGCTAAATTTTATTGTATGAGATGATCATGTTTTGTAACCGAGTTATCGGCAACTGGCAGGAGCCATATGGTTGTCGCTTTATTGTATGCAATGCAATCGCGATGTAATGCTTTACTTTATCACTAAGCGGTAGCGATAGTCGTGGAAGCATAAGATTGGCGAGACGACAATGATGCTACGATGGAGATCAAGGTGTCGTGCCAGTGACGATGGTGATCATGACTGCGCTTCGGAGATGGAGATCACAGGCACAAGATGATGATGGCCATATGATATCACTTATATTGATTGCATGTGATGTTTATCTTGTATGCATCTTATCTTGCTTTGATTGACGGTAGCATTATAAGATGATCTCTCACTAAATTATCAAGAAGTGTTCTCCCTGAGTATGCACCGTTGCGAAAGTTCTTCGTGCTGAGACACCACGTGATGATCAGGTGTGATAGGCTCTATGTTCAAATACAACGGGAGCAAAACAGTTGCACACGCGGAATACTCAGGTTATACTTGACGAGCCAAGCATATACAGATATGGCCTCGGAACACAGAGACCGAAAGGTCGAGCGTGAATCATATAGTAGATATGATCAACGTAGCGATGTTCACCAAAGAAACTACTCCATCTCACGTGATGATCGGACATGGTTTAGTTGATTTGGATCACGTGATCACTTAGAGGATTAGAGGGATGTCTATCTAAGTGGGAGTTCTTAAGTAATTTGATTAATTGAACTTAAACTTATCATGAACTTAGTACCTGATAGTATCTTGCTTATTTATGTTTGATTGTAGATAGATGGCTCGTGCTGTTGTTCCGTTGAATTTTAATGCGTTCCTTGAGAAAGCAAAGTTGAAAGATGATGGTAGCAATTACACGGACTGGGTCCGTAACTTGAGGATTATCCTCATTGCTGCATAGAAGAATTACGTCCTGGAAGCACCGCTGGGTGCCAGGCCTGCTGCTGGAGCAACACCAGATGTTATGAACGTCTGGCAGAGCAAAGCTGATGACTACTCGATAGTTCAGTGTGCCATGCTTTACGGCTTAGAATCGGGACTTCAACGACGTTTTGAACGTCATGGAGCATATGAGATGTTCCAGGAGTTGAAGTTAATATTTCAAGCAAATGCCCGGATTGAGAGAAATGAAGTCTCCAATAAGTTCTATAGCTGCAAGATGGAGGAGAACAGTTCTGTCAATGAGCATATACTCAAAATGTCTGGGTATAATAATCACTTGATTCAGATGGGAGTTAATCTTCCAGATGATTGCGTCATTGACAGAATTCTCCAATCACTGCCACCAAGCTACAAGAGCTTCGTGATGAACTATAATATGCAAGGGATGAACAAGACTATTCCCGAGCTCTTCGCAATGCTGAAAGCTGCAGAGGTAGAAATCAAAAAGGAGCATCAAGTGTTGATGGTCAACAAGACCACTAGTTTCAAGAAAAAGGGCAAAGGGAAGAAGAAGGGGAACTTCAAGAAGAACGGCAAGCAAGTTGCTGCTCAAGAGAAGAAACCCAAGTCTGGACCTAAGCCTGAAACTGAGTGCTTCTACTGCAAGCAGACTGGTCACTGGAAGCGGAACTGCCCCAAGTATTTGGCGGATAAGAAGGATGGCAAGGTGAACAAAGGTATATGTGATATACATGTTATTGATGTGTACCTTACTAATGCTCGTAGTAGCACCTGGGTATTTGATACTGGTTCTGTTGCTAATATTTGCAACTCGAAACAGGGAGTACGGATTAAGCGAAGATTGGCTAAGGACGAGGTGACGATGAGCGTGGGAAACGGTTCCAAAGTCGATGTGATCGCGGTCGGCACGCTACCTCTACATCTACCTTCGGGATTAGTATTAGACCTAAATAATTGTTATTTGGTGCCAGCGTTGAGCATGAACATTATATCTGGATCTTGTTTAATGCGAGACGGTTATTCATTTAAATCAGAGAATAATGGTTGTTCTATTTATATGAGTAATATCTTTTATGGTCATGCACCCTTGAAGAGTGGTCTATTCTTGTTGAATCTCGATAGTAGTGATACACATATTCATAATGTAGAAGCCAAAAGATGCTGAGTTGATAATGGTAGTGCAACTTATTTGTGGCACTGCCGTTTAGGTCATATCGGTGTAAAACGCATGAAGAAACTCCATACTGATGGACTTTTGGAACCACTTGATTATGAATCACTTGGTACTTGCGAACCGTGCCTCATGGGCAAGATGACTAAAACACCGTTCTCCGGTACTATGGAGAGAGCAACAGATTTGCTGGAAATCATACATACAGATGTATGTGGTCCGATGAATGTTGAGGCTCGTGGCGGATATCGTTATTTTCTCACCTTCACAAATGACTTAAGCAGATATGGGTATATCTACTTGATGAAACATAAGTCTGAAACATTTGAAAAGTTCAAAGAATTTCAGAGTGAAGTGGAGAATCATCGTAACAAGAAAATAAGGCTTCTACGATCTGATCGCGGAGACAAATATTTGAGTTACGAGTTTGGTCTTCAATTAAAACAATGTGGAATAGTTTCACGAATTCGTGCCACCCGGAACACCACAGCATAATGGTGTGTCCGAACGTCATAGTCGTACTTTACTAGATATAGTGCAAATCTATGATGTTTCTTACCGATTTACCACTATCGTTTTTGAGGTTATGCATTAAAGACAGGTGCATTCACGTTAAAAAAAGGGGCACCATCTAAGTCCGTTGAGACGACACAATCTGAACTGTAGTTTAGCAAGAAACCAAAGTTGTCGTTTCTTAAAGTTTGGGGTTGTGATGCTTATGTGAAAAAGTTTCATCCTGATAAGCTCAAAACCAAATCGGAGAAATATGTCTTCATAGGATACCCAAAAGGAGACTGTTGGGTACACCTTCTATCACAGATCCTAAGGCAAGACATTGGTTGCTTATAATGGATCCTTTCTAGAGAAGGAGTTTCTCTCGAAAGAAGTGAGTGGGAGGAAAGTAGAACTTGATAAGGTAATTGTACCTTCTCCCTTATTGGAAAGTAGTTCATCACAGAAATCTGTTCGTGTGACTACTACACCAATTAGTGAGGAAGCTAATGATGATGATCATAAAACTTCAGATCAAGTTACTACCAAATCTCGTAGGTAAACCAGAGTGAGATCCGCACCAGAGTGGTACAGTAATCCTGTTCTGGAAGTCATGTTACTAGACCATGACAAACTTGCGAACTATGAGGAAGCGATGATGAGCCCAGATTCCGCAAAATGGCTTGAGGCCATTAAATCTGAGATGGGATTCATGTATGAAAACAAAGTATGGACTTTGGTTGACTTGCCCGATGATCGGCAAGCCATAGAAAATAAATGGATCTTCAAGAGGAAGACGGACGTTGATAGTAGTGTTACTATCTACAAAGCTAGAATTGTCCCAAAAGGTCTTCGACAAGTTCAAAGTGTTGACTACGATGAGAGTTTCTCACTCGTATCTATGCTTAAGTCTGTCCGAATCATGTTAGCAATTGCCGCATTTTATGAAATCTGGCAAATGGATAAACAAAACTGCATTCCTTAATGGATTTCTTAAAGAAGAGTTGTATATGATGCAACCAGTAGGTTTTGTCAATCCTAAAGGTGCTAACAAAATATGCAAGCTCCAGCGATTCATCTATGGACTGGTGCAAGCATCTCAGAGTTGGAATACATGCTTTGATAAGTTGATCAAAGCATATAGTTTTATACAGACTTGCGGTGAAGCCTGTATTTACAAGAAAGTGAGTGGGAGCACTACAGCATTTCTGATAAGTATATGTGAATGACATATTGTTGATCGGAAATAATGTAGAATTATTCTGTAAAGCATAAAGGAGTGTTTGAAAGGAGTTTTTCAAAGAAAGACCTTGGTGAAGCTGCTTGCATATTAGGCATAAAGATCTATAGAGATAGATCAAGACGCTTAATTGGACTTTCACAAAGCACATACCTTGACAAGATTTTGAAAAAGTTCAAAATGGATCAGGCGAAGAAAGGGTTCTTACCTGTGTTACAAGGTGTGAAGTTGAGTCAGACTCAATGCCCGACCACTGCAGAAGATAGAGAGAAAATGAAAGATGTTCCCTATGCTTCAGCCATAGGCTCTATCATGTATGCAATGCTGTGTACCAGACCTGATGTGTGCCTTGCTATAAGCTTAGCAGGGAGGTACCAAAGTAATCCAGGAGTGGATCACTGGACAGCGGTCAAGAACATCCTGAAATACCTGAAAAGGACTAAGGATATGTTTCTTGTATATGGAGGTGACAAAGAGCTCACCGTAAAAGGTTACGTTGATGCAAGCTTTGACACTGATCCGGATGATTCTAAATCGCAAACCGGATACGTGTTTACATTAAATGGTGGAGCTGTCTGTTGGTGCAGTTCTAAACAAAGTGTCGTAGCGGGATCTACATGTGAAGCGGAGTACATAGCTGCTTCGGAAGCAGCGAACGAAGGAGTCTGGATGAAGGAGTTCATATCCGATCTAGGTGTCATACCTAGTGCATCGGGTCCAATGAAAATCTTTTGTGACAATACTGGTGCAATTGCCTTGGCAAAGGAATCCAGATTTCACAAGAGAACCAAGCACATCAAGAGACGCTTCAATTCCATCCGGGATCTAGTCCAGGTGGGAGACATAGAGATTTGCAAGATACATACGGATCTGAATGTTGCAGACCCGTTGACTAAGCCTCTTCTCACAAGCAAAACATGATCACACCTTAGTACTCTTTGGGTGTTAATCACATAGCGATGTGAACTAGATTACTGAATCCAGTAAACCCTTTGCGTGTTGGTCACATGACGATGTGAACTATGGGTGTTAATCACATGGTGATGTGAACTATTGCTGTTAAATCACATGACGATGTGAACTAGATTATTGACTCTAGTGCAAGTGGGAGACTGAAGGAAATATGCCCTAGAGGCAATAATAAAGTTATTATTTATTTCCTTATTTCATGATAAATGTTTATTATTCATGCTAGAATTGTATTAACCGGAAACATAATACATGTGTGAATACATAGACAAACTTAGTGTCACTAGTATGCCTCTACTTGACTAGCTCGTTAATCAAAGATGGTTATGTTTCCTAACCATGAACAAAGTGTTGTTATTTGATTAACGAGGTCACATCATTAGTTGAATGATCTGATTGACATGACCCATTCCATTAGCTTAGCACCCGATCGTTTAGTATGTTGCTATTGCTTTCTTCATGACTTATACATGTTCCTATGACTATGAGATTATGCAACTCTCGTTTACCGGAGGAACACTTTGTGTGCTACCAAACGTCACAACGTAACTGGGTGATTATAAAGGAGCTCTACAGGTGTCTCCCAAGGTAGATGTTGGGTTGGCGTATTTCGAGATTAGGATTTGTCACTCCGATTGTCGGAGAGGTATCTCTGGGCCCTCTCGGTAATGCACATCACATAAGCCTTGCAAGCATTGCAACTAATGAGTTAGTTGCGGGATGATGTGTTATAGAACGAGTAAAGAGACTTGCCGGTAACGAGATTGAACTACGTATTGGATACCGACGATCGAATCTCGGGCAAGTAACATACCGATGACAAAGGGAACAACGCATGTTGTTATGCGGTCTGACCGATAAAGATCTTCGTAGAATATGTAGGAGCCAATATGGGCATCCAGGTCCCGTTATTGGTTATTGACCGGAGATTTGTCTCAGTCATGTCTACATTGTTCTCGAACCGTAGGGTCCGCACGCTTAACGTTATGATGACAGTTATTATGAGTTTATGCATTTTGATGTACCGAAGTTAGTTCGGAGTCCCGGATGTGATCACAGACATGACGAGGAGTCTCGAAATGGTCGAGACATAAAGATTGATATATTGGATGACTATATTCGGACACCGGAAGGGTTCCGGAGAAGTATCGAATAAAACCGGAGCACCGGGGGGTTACCGGAACCCCCCGGGGGGTTAATGGGCCTCATGGGCCTAATGTGGAGAAGAGGAAGGGGCTGCCAGGGCAGGCCGCGTGCCCCCTCTCCCCTAGTCCAAATTGGACAAGGAGGGAGGGGCGGCGCCCCCCCTTTCCTATTCTCCCTCCACCTCTCCTAGTTGGATAAGGATTGGGGGGGAGTCCTACTCCCGGTAGGAGTAGGACTCCTCCTGCGCGCCACCATAGGGCCGGCCGCAACCCCCCCCCTGGATCCTTTATATACGGGGGCAGGGGCACCTCTAGACACAAGTTGATCCACATGATCGTTCCTTATCCGTGTGCGGTGCCCCCTACCACCATATTCCACCTCGATCATATCGTTGTAGTGCTTAGGCGAAGCCATGCGTCGGTAGAACATCATCATCGTCACCACGCCGTTGTGCTGACGAAACTCATCCCCAAAGCTTTGCTGGATCGGAGCCCGGGGAGCGTCATCGAGCTGTACGTGTGCTAAGAACTCGGAGGTGCCGGAGTAACGGTGCTTGGATCGGTCGGATCGGGAAGACGTACGACTACTTCCTCTACGTTTCGTCAACGCTTCCGTTGCAGTCTACGAAGGGTACGTAGACAACACTCTCCCCTCTCATTGCTATGCATCACCATGATCTTGCGTGTACGTAGGAAATTTTTTGAAATTACTGCGTTCCCCAACAGTTCTTGCAAGGAAGAGCACTTGTGTATCCAAAATTGACAATCATGAAGCTCAACATAGGATTTGTCAAAGGATATGTTTGAATGGTTTTGTGCTTCCTTGTCTCCAACCACCATTGTATAGAGACTTGGTGATGTAGAGATTGCTCAAGATGCGAGAGAGTCGCAATCTCATGAAATTAGATTCAACCAAGCACCTACATGGGTTAGACAACATGCAAGATACAAATATATATCCAAGATATAAGATAGTCATCATAAGATATACATCATGGATTAGTCATAAGCTCATGTATTGCATGTATCCAATGGAGTTTCTACTCCAAGTTCGAAACATCAATAATGTTCAATTCACCTCTCAACCTGCAAAACACTTTCTCATCAAGTGGCTTAGTAAATATATCCGCTAATTGCTTATCGGTGCGAACATGCTTAAGATTAATGTCACCCTTAGCAACATGGTCTCGAATGAAATGATGACGAACTTCAATATGCTTAGTTCGAGAATGTTGTACAGGATTATGACCAATTTTGATAGCACTTTCATTGTCACAAAGCAGTGGAACATGTTTCACATAGATCCCATAATCTTTAAGAGTTTGGGTCATCCAAAGTAATTGAGCACAACATGAACCAGCGGCAATGTATTCCGCTTCGGCGGTGGATAAGGACACCGAGTTTTGTTTCTTGGAAGACCAAGACACAAGAGATCTACCAAGAAATTGACAAGTACCCGAAGTGGACTTTCTATCAACCGTGTCTCCGGCATAATCCGAGTCGGAATAGCCAACAAGATCAAAAGAAGACCTCTTAGGATACCAAATGCCAAAGTTTGGTGTATGAATTTAGTATCTAACTATCCTTTTTACGGCCTTAAGATCACATTCTTTAGGAGCAGCTTGATATCGTGCACACATGCACACACTTAGCATAATATCGGGACGTGAAGCACATAGGTATAACAATGAACCAATCATAGAGCGATAAACCTTTTGATCAACCGGTTCACCATCTTTGGTCAAATCATTATGTCCACTAGTAGGCATGGGTGTAGACATACCTTTGCATTCTTGCATATTGAACTTCTTGAATAAGTCCTTGGTGTACTTCGTTTGAGAGACAAATGTACCTTCCTTAGTTTGCTTGATTTGCAAGCCGAGAAATAATTTGAGTTCACTCATCATAGACATCTCAAACTTTTCTGACATTAGCTTTCCAAACTTTTCACTAAAGAGAGGGTTAGTTGAACCAAATATGATATCATCAACATAAATTTGGCATACAAATAGTTCTCCATTAAACCTTTTAGTAAAAAGAGTAGAATCAATTTTACCAATTTCAAAACCACTTGCAATAAGGAACTTGGTCAAGCATTTATACCATGCTCTAGGAGCTTGTTTAAGACCATAAAGAGCTTTGTGAAGTTTGTAAACATGACTTGGTTTCTTAGGATTGATAAAGCCGGGAGGTTGTTTGACATAAACTTCCTCCTCTATTTCACCATTTAGAAAAGCACTTTTAATGTCCATTTGGTACAAGGTGATATTGTGGTGATTAGCATAGGCAAGTAAGATGCGAATGGACTCAAGTCTAGCAACGGGAGCATAAGTCTCACCATAGTCCATACCTTTGACTTGTGTGTAGCCTTGGGCGACGAGACGTGCTTTGTTGCGAACCACTTGTCCATCTTCATCTTGCTTGTTGCGAAACACCCATTTGGTATCAATGATGTTGTGGTTGTTGTCGGGCTTCTCAACCAATGTCCAAACTTGGTTTCTCTCAAAGTTGTGTAGCTCTTCATGCATAGCGTTTATCCAATCCGGATCTTCCAATGCTTCTTCAACCTTCATAGGTTCAATGCTAGAGATGAATGAATAGTTTTCACAAAAGTTAGCTAAACGAGTTTTTGAGCGAGTGATTCTCCCGGTTTGTATATCATTGAAGATTTGCTCGACGGGATGATCTTTGGCGATTCTTGCTCGAACTCGTGAGAGCTTTTACTTGGGTCTTCGTTGAACATCTTCTTCATCTTGTTCTTCTTCTTGGCCTTCTTCATTGTTGACGTTGTCGTTTTCTTGTCGTGGTGGAGAAGGAGGTTGTTGATGTTCGTCTTGATGCATTTCCTTGTCTTCTTCATCTTGGTGTGTCCCACTTGTGGATGCTTCCGTGTCGATTCTTGGTTCACCTTGTTGTGAAGTAGAAGCTTCCACTTGGATGGATGAAGTACTCTCCTTCACCTCCGTTGGACGAATTTTGCCAATGGACAAGTCTTGGATTGCTTCTGAAGGGTCTTTGTCTCCTACATCAATTGGCAATTGCTCTACTTGCGAGCCATTAGATTCATCAAACTTCACATCTACCGTCTCTTCAACTTTTCGGGTGAAGTTGTTGTAGACACGGTAAGTGTGAGAGTTTGACCCATAACCAAGTAGGAAACCTTCATGAGATTTAGGAGCAAACTTTGAACGACGATGCTTATCAAGAATGTAGCACTTTGAGCCGAATACTCGAAAGTATCCAACTTGGGGTTTGTTACCGGTGAGGAGCTCGTATGCCGTCTTGTCGAGTAGCTTGTGAAGGTACAAGCGATTTATTGCGTGACAAGCTGTCTCGACCGCTTCTGCCCAAAAGTGCTTCGGCGTCTTGTATTCATCAAGCATTGTTCTTGCCATTTCGATGAGCGTCCGGTTCTTCCTTTCAACAACTCCATTTTGTTGAGGTGTGTACGTAGCCGAGAACTCGTGTGAAATCCCTTCTTCGTCAAGAAAGGTGTCCACATTTGCATTCTTGAACTCCGTTCCGTTGTCACCCGAACCTTCTTGATCTTCACGTCAAACTGATTTTGGGTCTTCCTAGAGAAGTTTTTGAAGATCTTCTGGACCTGTGACTTATCATTAAGAAAGAACACCCACGTAAATCTTAAAAAATCATCAACTATAACTAGACCAAAGGAATTTCCACCGAGACTCTTGTGGGCGTTGGGACCAAAAAGATCCATATGAAGTAGCTCGAGTGGCCTCCTTGTGGTCATGATGTTCTTCACGGGATGTCTTCCCCCAACCTGTTTACCTGCTTGACAAGCACTGCAAAGTCTATCCTTATCAAATATGACATCGTTAACTCCAAGGATGTGATTTCCTTTAATAAGCTTGTCAAGGTTTCTCATACCAACGTGACCTAGTCGTCTATGCCACAACCAACCTTTTGAGGATTTAGCAATAAAGCAAGTTTTAGGTTGTGCCTTTTTAGAGAAATCGACAATGTAAAGATCACCTCTACGCATACCAGTAAAGACCATTTTATGATTGTCTCGACGAAATACTTGGCAATCTACCTCAGTAAATAAGACATTCAAACCAAAATCAGCAAGTCTAGATACTGAAAGTAAGTTGTAGCCGAGAGATTCAACGAGCATGACAATTTGAATGGAACTGTCATGTGAGATGGCCACCTTACCAAGGCCAACCACTTTACCCTTTGAATTATCACCAAAAGTGACATATTTTCGAGGGCCGTCATTTTCAGCAAGCTCACGAAACATCTCTTCATCTCCGGTCATATGATCAGTACATCCACTATCAAGAACCCATTCCTTTCCTCCTGATTCATATCCTCAAAGATTTGCCGTAAGACCAAAATGTCTCATTGCATCATCAAGATCGAAGTCACTATCATCATCATTCTCATAGTATCCATGTTCACCATGATCTTGTGACTCATCATTTCCTAGAGAGGGTAATTCATTAGATAAATGATCAACAAAGTGGTCACTTTTATGAATTCTTATAGCTTCAGATATAATATCACAAATGATTCCAACATCTCCTTTAGCTCGCTTGAGATTGGCAAGCTCAAATAAACAATCACCAAAACTAGGATCACTAGAGTTCATCTTACTCAAGGCAATAGATTTATGGAGAATTTCATCCAAATTTTTCAAGGAATGATCGGGAAATCGTTCCTCAAGAAATTTCCATATAGTATAGGCACAATTAAGAGTAGGCAAACTAGCAATCAAATTTTTGGGCAATCCTCTAATGATGAGCTCGATAGTTCTAAGATTGCGAATCATGTCAATATCTTCATCTAGGGTAGGATGCAAGGGATCAATATGAGGTGCACAAGGGCTAGCAATATACTTGTTCAAATGATATTGGTTGAAGATTACAAGCATCTCATTTTTCCACTCATGAAAATATTCTCCATCAAGAATAGGCACTCTATGTCTAAGACTCCCTAAAGTAGACACATCCATCTTCCTCCAATGGTGATTAAACCAAGGCAATGGAGACCAAAGCTCTGATACCACGTGTAGGACCTTGAAGTAGATGTGTCTAGAGGGGGGTGATTAGACACTGAATGCTAAAGTTGCAATTTTTAAGCTTTTTCGATTTAAGTGGAGTTTAGGCATAATTTCAACATTCACAATACATATCAAGCAAGTATGCAAAGAGTGTATGGGCAGCGGAAAGTAAAGCATGCAACTTGCAAGAATGTAAAGGGAAGGGTTTGGAGAATTCAAACGCAATTGGAGACACGGATGTTTTCCCGTGGTTCGTATAGGTGGTGTTATCCTACATCCACGTTGATGGAGACTTCAACCCACGAAGGGTAACGGTTGCGCGAGTCCACGGAGGGCTGCACCCACAAAGGGTCCACGAAGTAGCAACCTTGTCTATCCCACCATGGCCATTGCCCACGAAGGACTTGCCTCACTAGCAGTAGATCTTCACGAAGTAGGCAATCTCCTTGCCCTTACAAACTCCTTGGTTCAACTCCACAATCTTGTCGGAGGCTCCCAAGTGACACCTAGCCAATCTAGGAGACACCACTCTCCAAGAAGTAACAAATGGTGTGTTGATGATGAACTCCTTGCTCTTGTGCTTCAAATGATAGTCTCCCCAACACTCAACTCTCTCTCATAGGATTTGGATCTGGTGGAAAGAAGGTTTGAGTGGAAAGCAACTTGGGGAAGGCTAGAGATCAAGATTCATATGGTAGCAATGAAGTATCTTGGCCTCAACACATGAGGAGGTAGTTCTCTCTCAGAAATAGAATGCTGGAAGTGTAGGCTTAGTCTGATGGCTCTCTCTCTCCGAATGAAGAGGAGGTGGAGGGGTATATATAGCCTCCACACAAAATCCAACCGTTACACACAATTTACCAATCTCGGTGGGACCGAATCAACAAACTCGGTCGGACCGAAAAGGTAAACCTAGTGACCGTTAGAGATTTCGGTGGGACCGACTGGATCAACTCGGTGGGACCGATGTGCTAGGGTTAGGGTAAATCCAAAACTCGGTTTGACCGATTACTCAAACTCGGTGGGACCGATTTGGGTAATAAGCAAAACAGAGAGTTGGCCAAGCAAACTCGGTGGGACCGATTGCATATCTCGGTGGGACCGAGAATAATGCAATAGGTAACAGAGAGTTTGCAAGCCCATCTCGGTGAGACCGAGATCCCATCGGTGAGACCGAACTGATTAGGGTTTCTGGCAGTGGCTATGACAAGTGAAACTCGGTGGCGCCGGATAGGAATAATCGGTAGGTCCGAGTTTGGCTTTAGGTTTAGGTCATATGTGGAAGTGGGAAAGTAGCTGAGGATTTTGGAGCATATCATTAAGCACATGAAGCAAGAGGTTCATTAAGCAACACCTCATCCCTCCTTGATAGTATTGGCTTTTCCTATGGACTCAATGTGATCTTCGATCACTAAAATGTAAAATGAAGAGTCTTGAGCTTCAAGCTTTAGCCAATCCTTTGTCCTTAGCATCTTGGAGAACTTCCCACAACCTTTAGTCCATGACACTCCATTGTTGAACTTATCTGAAACATACTAGATGAAAACGTTAGTCCAACAAGAGATATGTTGTCATCAATTATCAAAACCACCTAGGGAGCACTTGTGCTTTCAGATGGTGAGCCCAGATTCCGCAAAATGGCTTGAAGCCATGAAATCTGAGATGGGATCCATGTATGAGAACAAAGTATGGACTTTCGTTGACTTGCCCGATGATCGGCAAGCAATTGAGAATAAATGGATCTTCAAGAAGAAGACTGACGCTGACGGTAATATTACTGTCTACAAAGCTCGACTTGTCGCAAAAGGTTTTCGACAAGTTCAAGGGGTTGACTACGATGAGACCTTCTCACCCGTAGCGATCCTTAAGTCTGTCCGAATCATGTTAGCAATTGCCGCATTTTATGATAATGAAATTTGGCAGATGGATGTCAAAACTGCATTCTTGAATGGATTTCTGGAAGAAGAGTTGTATATGATGCAACCGGAAGGTTTTGTCGATCCAAAGAGAGCTAACAAAGTGTGCAAGCTCCAGCGATCCATTTATGGACTGGTGCAAGCCTCTCGGAGTTGGAATAAACGCTTTGATAGTGTGATCAAAGCATTTGGTTTTATACAGACTTTCGGAGAAGCCTGTATTTACAAGAAAGTGAGTGGGAGCTTTGTAGCATTTCTGATATTATATGTGGATGACATATTACTGATTGGAAATGACATAGAATTTCTGGATAGCATAAAGCGATACTTGAATAAGAGTTTTTCAATGAAAGACCTCGGTGAAGCTGCTTACATATTAGGCATAAAGATCTATAGAGATAGATCAAGACGCTTAATTGGTCTTTCACAAAGCACATACCTTGACAAGATTTTGAAGAAGTTCAAAATGGATCAAGCAAAGAAAGGGTTCTTGCCTGTGTTACAAGGTGTGAAGTTGAGTCAGACTCAATGCCCGACCATTGCAGAAGATAGAGAGAAAATGAAAGATGTTCCCTATGCTTCAGCCATAGGCTCTATCATGTATGCAGTGCTATGTACCAGACCTGATGTGTGCCTTGCTATAAGTTTAGCAGGGAGGTACCAAAGTAATCCAGGAGTGGATCACTGGACAGCGGTCAAGAACATCCTGAAATACCTGAAAAGGACTAAGGATATGTTTCTCGTATATGGAGGTGACAAAGAGCTCATCGTAAAGGGTTACGTTGATGCAAGCTTTGACACTGATCCGGACGATTCTAAATCGCAAACCAGATACGTGTTTACATTAAACGGTGGAGCTGTCAGTTGGTGCAGTTCTAAACAAAGCGTCGTGGCGGGATCTACATGTGAAGCGGAGTACATAGCTGCTTCGGAAGCAGCAAACGAAGGAGTCTGGATGAAGGAGTTCATAGCCGATCTAGGTGTCATACCTAGTGCATCGGGTCCGATGAAAATCTTTTGTGACAATACTGGTGCAATTGCCTTGGCAAAGGAATCCAGATTTCACAAGAGGACCAAACACATCAAGAGACGCTTCAATTCCATCCGGGATCTAGTCCAGGTGGGAGACATAGAGATTTGCAAGATACATACGGAGCTGAATGTAGCAGACCCGTTGACTAAGCCTCTTCCACGAGCAAAACATGATCAGCACCAAAGCTCCATGGGTGTTAGAATCATTACTGTGTAATCTAGATTATTGACTCTAGTGCAAGTGGGAGACTGAAGGAAATATGCCCTAGAGGCAATAATAAAGTTATTATTTATTTCCTTATATCATGATAAAAGTTTATTATTCATGCTAGAATTGTATTAACCGGAAACATAATACAAGTGTGAATACATAGACAAACTAAGTGTCACTAGTATGCCTCTACTTGACTAGCTCGTTAATCAAAGATGGTTATGTTTCCTAACCATGGACAAAGAGTTGTCATTTGATTAAACGGGATCACATCATTAGTTGAATGATCTGATTGACATAACCCATTCCATTAGCTTAGCACCCGATCGTTTAGTATGTTGCTATTGCTTTTCTTCATGACTTATACATGTTCCTATGACTATGAGATTATGTAACTCCCGTGTGCCGGAGGAACACTTTGTGTGCTACCAAACGTCACAACGTAACTGGGTTATTATAAAGGTGCTCTACAAGTGTCTCCAAAGGTACATGTTGGGTTGACGTATTTCGAGATTAGGATTTGTCACTCCGATCGTCGGAGAGGTATCTCTGGGCCCTCTCGGTAATGCACATCACTTAAGCCTTGCAAGCAATGCAACTAATGAGTTAGTTGCGAGATGATGTATTACGGAACGAGTAAAGAGACTTGCCGGTAACGAGATTGAACTAGGTATTGGATACCGACGATCGAATCTCGGGCAAGTAACATACCGATGACAAAGGGAACAACGTATGTTGTTATGCGGTCTGACCGATAAAGATCTTCGTAGAATATGTAGGAGCCAATATGGGCATCCAGGTCCCGCTATTGGTTATTGACCGGAGACATGTCTCGGTCATGTCTACATTGTTCTCGAACCCGTAGGGTCCGCACGCTTAAGGTTTCGATGACAGTTATATTATGAGTTTATACGTTTTGATGTACCGAAGGTTGTTCGGAGTCCCGGATGTGATCACGGACATGACGAGGATTCTCGAAATGGTCGAGACATAAAGATTGATATATTGGAAGCCTATGTTTGGATATCGGAAGTGTTCCGGGTGAAATCAGGATTTTACCGGAGTACCGGGAGGTTACCGGAACCCCCCGGGAGCTATATGGGCCTTAGTGGAAAAGAGAAGAGGCAGCCTAAAGATGGGCCACGCGCCCTTCCCCTCCCTTGGTCTGAATAGGACAAGGAGAGGGGGCCGGCCCCCTTTCTCTTTTCCCCCCTCCGCGAATCCTATTCCAACTAGGATTTGGGGGGGGATCCTACTCCCGGAGGGAGTAGGACTCCTCCTGGCGCGCCTCTCCTAGGCCGGCCGCACCCCCCCCCCCTTGAGCCTTTATATACGGAGGCAGGGGCACCCCAGAGGAACACAAGTTGATCCACGTGATCATATTCTTAGCCGTGTGCGGCGCCCCCTGCCACCATAGTCCTCGATAATATTGTAGCGGTGCTTAGGCGAAGCCCTGCGACAGTAGTACATCAACATCGTCACCATGCCGTCGTGCTGACGGAACTCTTCCCCGATACTTTGCTGGATCGGAGTCCGGGGATCGTCATCGAGCTGAACGTGTGCTAGAACTCGGAGGTGCCGTAGTTTCGGTGCTTGATCGGTCGGGCCGTGGAGACGTACGACTACATCAACCAAACGCTTCCGTTGTCGATCTACAAGGGTACGTAGATCACACTCTCCCCTCTCGTTGCTATGCATCACCATGATCTTGCGTGTGCGTAGGAAATTTGTTGAAATTACTACATTCCCCAACAGCTATACCACATGCGAAGCATTTTTTACACCGGTATGCCATAGGTGTAAAGTGCATTAGCATTACCTAGATTATTGACTCTAGTGCAAGTGGGAGTCTGTAGGAGATATGCCCTATAGGCAATAATAAATGCTATTATTTATATCCATGTTCATAATTATGTTTATGTTCCATGTTATAGCTTCTAAGGTTCTCGAGTCTGCAATAACACGAGGCTCGGAGGAAGACTCATATGCATGTGTGGAATAATGAACGGTAAGAAGTATTCCTAGTCTGGCCTCTACGACTAGCTCAAGTGTTGCATGATGGTTTTGTTTTTCTGATCATAGGCATGGCTATGCCAGCAACTTTGAGGGCATAATGTTAAGAGAACATTTGTGTTGAATCGACCTGGATTAATGTTATGCTATGAGATGCATTCGTCACAAGTTAATGGTACATAACACAGAGATGGTTAACGTTTGTATGATTCCTTAGACCATGAGAGTATCGAGTTTCTTCATGCTTGCTTCATGAACTTTGGGGTTTGTTAAACGTCATCCGTAAATAAGTGGCTATTACGGCGGCTTAGGGGTTCATGGAAAAGTATGTCGAGTAAATTGATAGCTCAAGATTGGGATTTGCTCCTCCGACGATGGAGAGATATCTCTGGGCCCTCTTGGTGTTACGGTATACATCATCACCTGGCCAGACACTTTGTGATTTGATCATGGGGATGCCGGAACACGGGAACGAGAAAAGAGAACAATACCGGTAACGAGGTAACTGGCATAGTGGACAAGTTGTTGATCCACGGGGATGCCAACATGTCTCACCTTGGGTATTTGTAACATATCATGAAGCAACAGGAATAGCACACGGCAACTGGAGGTTCACTCGAATATTCATTCGTGTGGGTATAGCACACGGCAGGAACTAGTTCTAGACGGCGAAGCCCTGCTGGATAGATGACACCGTATGTGTGCAACCCCGTAGAGAGGTCGTAGTTTCGATCTTTGTGCCCGAGGGGTTGTTTTGAGAGTGCCTCCCGAAGGGCTGTCCAAGTGACGGTACGAGTTCTGTGAGTCCTCCTGAAGGGCTGTTTGAGTGACCGTCCGAGTTTTGAGAGTACCTCCCGAAGGGCTGTCCGCGACACCGTCCGAGGGACTGTCCGACCGCTTCCCGAAGGGATATCCGTGGGGCAGATAAGAGAGTACATCCTCGCGGTTGGGAGGTTGTAAATCCTAGCTGTGGGGATCTACACCGTCGATCGTCATCGACTCTACTTCTGCTGCGCTATGAGTCGGTAACGAAAAAGATCAAACCTTGTATGCAGTCTCCATAGTGGTCTTGGGCTGGTGCGTAGGTCGGAAATTTTTGTGTTCTGCCACGTTAACCTACACAAATACCATTGTCCTATATATCAATCTTTACCTCTCGACCATTTCAAGACTCCTCGTCATGTTCGTGATCTCATCCGGGACTCTGAACAACATTCGGTCACCAAAACATATAACTCATATAACACTATATCGTCAACGAACGTTAAGCATGCGGACCCTACGGGTTCGAGAACTATGTAGACATGACTGAGACACCTCTCCTGTCAATAAACAATAGCGGAACCTGGATGCCCATATTGGTTCCAACATATTCTACGAAGATCTTTAATGGTCGAATCGTTATGACAACATACATAATTCCCTTTGTCCATCGGTATGTTATTTTCCCGAGATTCGATGGTCGGTATCTTCATACCTAGTTCAATCTCGTTACTGGCAAGTCCCTTTACTCGTTCCGTAATACATCACCTCGTGACTAACTCCCTAGTCATTTGCTTGCAAGCTTATGATGTGTATTACTAATAGGGCCCAAAAATACCTCTCCGATACTCGGAGTGACAAATCATAATCTTGATCTATGCCAACTCAACAAACACCTTCGGAGATACATGTAGAGCATATTTATGATCACCCAGTTGCGTTGTGATGTTTGATAGCACACAAGGTATTCCTTCGGTATCCGAGAGTTGTATAGTCTCATAGTTGAAGGAATATGTATTTGACATGAAGAAAGCAATAACAATAAACTGAACGATCAATATGCTAAGATAACGGATGAGTCTTGTCCATCACATCATTCTCCTAATGATGTGATCCCGTGATCAAATGACAACACATGTCCATGGTTAGGAAACCTTAACCATCTTTGATCAACGAGCTAGTCTAGTAGAGGCTCACTAGGGACACCGTATTTGTTTATGTATTCACACATGTATTTAGGTTTCTGATCAATACAATTCTAGCATGAATAATAAACCTTTATCATGAATAAGGAGATATAAAATAAAAACTTTAATATTGCCTCTAGGCATATTTCCTTCAACTACTTCATCTTGAAAAAGGACGTCATGAGAATGATTGAATTCTCTGGTTACCAGAAGTGCGCAACCGCACAACAGATGCTTGCATATGAGATATGACACGACCGCTAATTCGTGGGACGAGTACCTATGGATGTCTGAGAGCACATGCAGAGGTGTTATGGCCAGGTTTGCAACTGTCGTGGTCTTGGTGTTTGGACCTCAATACCTGACAGAACCAAATGTCGTGGACATCGAGAGGCTCTTGGCAATCTTGGAAGCGAGAGGGGTGGGTAGGTTTGTTCGGATCTCTTGATTGCATGTATTGGAAATGGAAGAACTAACAAAAGCTCTACAAGGGCAATATCAGGACCATGTTAAAAAGCCCACCATAATTCTTGAAGCTGTTGCATCGGATGATCTTTGGATTTGGCATGCCCGGGTCTTATAATGACATCATTATGCTGAAGCGATCACCATTGTTTGCGAGGCTGACTGAAGGAAAAGGTTCTCCTTGCCACTATATAGTCAATGGGCATGAGTACAATATGGGTTACTATCTGACTGACGTTATATATCCTCCGTGGGCTACCTTTGTCAACACCATCTCTAACTCAGTTGGCCAGAAAAAGGCTCACTTTGCCCAAAGACAAGAAGCACGTAGAAATGATGTCGAGAGGGCATTCGGAGTTTTGTAGGCACGTTTTGCAGTTGTTCGTGGACCAACTAGACAATGGGATGCGGAGACCTTATGGGAAGTGATGACTTGTTGTGTGATCATGTATAACATGATCGTGGAGGATGAGGGTGACGATGCCGCTGCAAGTCTTGACTTGAGAACATGGGTGATCCTATCGAACTTCCTCACCAGAATCCGGCCACAATTGAAAAGTTTGCTTAAATCCATCAACTAATCCGCCATCGAGCAACTCACGAACAACTGAAGAAAGATCCGATTGAGCATCCATGGACAGTTAAAGCGGAAAACAATGTTTTAGTGTAATATTTGAACTTATTTAAGTAGAACTACCGCTACATTTTAACATTTGAACTATTATATATATATATATATATATATATATATATATATATATATATATATGCGTGTGCTATTTTTTTGATGGGTTGTATGCTGACACCATTGGATGACGGGCATGCCCTTAACAACGTACTTGACTGATTTTTTCAAACGCCCAGGCTAGAAAATCCTAAACCCCAGCTTGCCGAATAAAATGTTCAAAATAGCCTCTGCATCCGGCGAGACGAAAGGACGTGTTACCCTGAGGGCATGTACAATGGTGGCATATGCACTACTAGAAAAAAGGAGCCTCTGCATCCGGCGAGACGAAAGGACGTGTTACCCTGAGGGCATGTACAATGGTGGCATATGCACTACTAGAAAAAAGGCTGTTAGTGATGTATCGGTTTTTCTATTAATGTGCGTCATTACTATGCCTAGAAGTGCGCCATTACTATCTGACTTCGTAATGACGCAGCACATAGAAGTGCGCCGTTACTAACATTTTTTTCAATTTTTTTTAATTTATTTCTTATCTTAATCTCAGGTCATTATGGCTTAATCTCGGGTCAATATGCTTAATCTCAAGTCAAATCGCACTTTGTGGTCAAACTTCCCGGAAGGTCGCCCATCCTCACACTACTCCAGCCCCAACACGCTTAACTTCTCAGTTCTATCCAACCCCAGCACCAACTCACTTAACACGCACTTGTTGATATATCTATCGTATCAATACTATTAAACCTTATTGATGTCTAGGACTTTGTTCATGTTCATGAGTGTGATAAAATTTTGAAAAGAAAATATTTCAGACTTCCCGGTCATATTATGTATCATATTTTGACCTTTTTTCTAATAAAAAAATCGAAACCATTTTTTTCTGTTACTAGTGGCGCACCTAGCAAATGATGCGTCATTACTAAGTTTGTATTTTTTTCCATTTTCCCCCTCTAGATATTAAAAGCCCTGTATCTTTTATTCGGTTAGGGTTTTGGGGATTCTAAAAATATTCAAACGGGGTTCTCCCTGGTTGAATTCGGATGTAACTTTTCGAGTAGATGATTTTTCATATAAAAAACTTATTAATCCGAGTTCGTATGCAAAAGTTATGCCCATTTTACTAAATTCCAGAGAGATTTTGTAAATAAAGTCGAAATTCATATTTGTAAATTTTCCCAACAATTAGACCACATATCACATGAGAAATTTATTTTTTTTATTTTTTGACATTTCCATCATTTTCTTTTATTTTTTTAAACTGAAAAGACGGTTCATTGGGGTGCATTTGGTGAAATTTTTAGCCACCTAGAAAGTTAGTAATGACGCACCTTTACAAAGTGCGCCATTGCGAATCAACATGTGGTTGAGTTGGTTAGGTGGACAGTGGTATCCCCAACCCACCAGGATTCAAATCCTGGTGCTCGCATTATTCCTGGATTTATTTCAGGATTTCCGGCGATGCGCTTTCAGTGGGAGGAGATGTTCCCGTCGACGACGAGGCGCCTACGGTAACTTCGTAAATCTCAAGATGATATGTCGGCTCAGTCTCTCGGAGGTGCTCATAGGGGTAGGGTATGCGTGTGTGCGTTCATAGGGGTGAGTGTATGCGCAGTCTCTCGGAGGTGCTCATAGGTAGGGTATGCGTGTGTGCGTTCATAGGGGTGAGTGTATGCGCAGTCTCTCGGAGGTGCTCATAGGTAGGGTATGCGTGTGTGCGTTCATAGGGGTGAGTGTATGCGCGTGTATATGAGCGCTTGTATCTGTGCTGATGCTCAAAAAAAGTGCGCCATTACTATGTGTATGACTTGGTCAAACCTTGATCAAAATTAGCAATGGCGCACTTTATATAGGTGCGCCATTACTAAGTTTGACATAGTAATGGCGCACCTATCCAAAGTGCGTCATTACTAAGTTTGACCAAGGTTTGACCCAGTCATACACATAGTTATGGCGTACTTTGTAAAGGCGCGCCATTACTATGTCAACTTAGTAATGGTGCACCTATACAAAGTGCGCCATTATTATGTGTATGACTAGGTCAAACCTTGGTCAAACTTAGTAATATCGCATTTTTCACCTAATGCGCCATTACTGTTTTGGTTACTAATGGTGCACATATACGTGGTGCGCCATTACTAACTAGTAGTTAGTAATGGCGCATCACATGTATAATGCGCCATTACTAAATAGTAATGGCGCACCACATGTATAGTGCGCTGCGCCATTAGGGTTCATATTGGCAATAACTGTTTTTCTAGTAGTGATGAATACATATATCTTATAACAAAAAGTAATTTGAGGCATATGTGTTGATTTTTTCTCCCCAATGCAAGCTACTATTAGTGGGCCTCATCAAAAAATAAAAAATGACTCTCACTACACATGCATCCGTCCTCTTCACTTCAACACTACTAGGGAAAAGCTATAGACAGGCGCTTACTAGTAGCGCAGGTTTATACCCCTCGCTGCTGCTACTTACTAGTAGCGCGTTTTTTTACTCCTCGCTGCTACTAAGAGTAGTAGCGCGGGTTTTTAACCCTCGCTACTACTAAGCAGTCTCTATCGTGCCCCCCGTGGACATGCCATAGTAGTAGCGAGGGGTATGAACCCGCACTACTACTAAGTTGATAGTAGTAGCGCGGGTTTATACCCCTCGCTACTACTAAGTACAAGGTAGGTGATGTTTCCATATCCTCGGTCGAATCCCTCCTCTCTCTCCCTCACTCTCTCTCCTCTCTCCGTAGGCTCTCCCATTCCGCTTTTCCCTCCCACCCGCGATTCCCTTCCTCATCCACCACCATCGCCGGCCTCGCACCTCATGCCCCCCCCCCCCAAATCCGGCGACCTCCACAACCACCGCAGCCCCCTCCCCCTCCTTCTCTAATGTTGGAAGGAGAGGGAGATCCAGCAGAGCGCCATCCATGGCGGCGGCTAGATCCACCATGGACACAACCACATGTGAGTTGTTATTCCTACTTCTCTCTCTCTCTCTCTCTCTCTCTCTCTCTCTCTTCATCTTCCAGATCAAGCAGAGCGCCATCCATGGCGTCATCTAGGGTTTCGGCTCCAACTCCGGCGGCCACCGGTGAGGTGCTGCACCTACTCCTCTCTATCTCTCTCTTCCTCTTCTAATCCTTGTCTCTTTTTCTGTAGCAGCAGCAAAGGAGATGTGTATCACCATGGACGACTTCATCCCCTCTAGGATCAGCATCGACCATGGATGAAGAGGACGATGACGCCTAGCTAGCAGCAGCAGCCATGGCTGGAATTTTTTTTAATTCCTAATTAGTTAGCAGTAACGAGGGTCCAGACCCACGCTACTACTAGTTAGTAGTAGCGCGGGTGGTATCCACGCTACTACTAACGAACGTAGTAATAGCGCGGGTGGCACCCGCGCTACTAGTACCGGTTAGCTGTAGCGCCGTATCAGTAGCGTGGGCACCCGCACTATTGATCTACCTAAAACCCGCGCTACTGCTAGGCTTTTCCCTAATAGTGCAACTTTGTCCAACTTTATGCACCTAACCACACTTTTTTCTCTAAGCACCCGACTCTAGAGAGGATCCTACTTCTTCATCCAAACTTACTTTTTCTGTCATCCGATCCTACATGGTATGTGAAGCATCACCATGAGACTATGCATTGGCGATGCCCTAAGAGGAGATACGAGTACGTTGGCACTCATGCAAAAAAAAAAAAACCCGACAAAAATAAGTTGGCACAATGGCATATGCGGGCGCATATTACTACGAGAAGCGTTCTTGCATGTGGACGCCGGTTATCCGCGGGAGGCCCACCCGACGGCGCGCAGCGAGCCTCTCTGAGCGACCCACACGTCATGCACCGAATCTGCGCCCGGATCGTAGCCGTAGGCGCGCGACAGCGCAGAGCGGCGCCCACACCGGCTGGACGCTAGCGCAACCGTCGCGCATGCGCGCTGCCCACAGCGGGCCCCACCCCGCCCCTGCCCAGTAATAATGCCACTGGGTAACATACCTAGTAACAAACGGCCAAGCTGCCCACTTCCCAGCCTGGCGCGAGGCCGCGTGGGCGCAGCGTCAGGCAAAAAGAAAGCAAGGGCGACATGGCATCGCACCCGGGACCCTCCCCCGCGCAGCAGTTTCACATGCGACCGGGCCCCACGCCCCTCGCCACAAACGGTACCAATTCGCGCACCCGCCTAGTCGCCGCAGGTGGCGCCCAGAGCGTCCGCGCCAGTGAGACGACGGCGGGTATGAAAGACTGGGGTGCCACCCGCGGGGCGGGGGCTGGCAAATCTGTCCCCACGAATCCCGCGCACAGAGACGATCCGCCTGCGTGCGGGACCAGCGCTCGCCCCGGGCCCGCCTGTCAACGGGCGCCTAATCTTTTTTTCACTCACTGACGCCGCTCGGTTACTGTTTCTTTCTTGTAGCTGGCGCTATATAGGCGCCGCGCGCACGTTGGCCGCATTCCCAAGCCCGGAGTTTGTGGGAGAGGAGGATTTGTCGAGAGGGAGGGCCGCGATTCGTTGCTCTTCCTTCCTCCTCCTGCTCGCCTCCGGTGTGGGGGTGCGCTGCGGTGCGGTGGGCGGAGGGGAGGTCGAGGGATCAGGAGGGCGAATCGAGGGGGCGGAAGGAGCTAGGAGGAGAGGCGGCGGAAATGGCGGCGTGGACCTCCGTGGGCCTGGTGGCGGTGGCCGTGCTGGTCGTCGGCATCGCAATGCCGGCCTCCGCCGCCGTGCAGCCGCCCGCGCCCGCGCCCTCCAGCGACGGTGAGAAAACCCCCGCGCCGCACCCTCTTTTTTTCACTCTCTCTCCATCTCCAGTGGCTTGCGTTTGCCGGCATTGGCTGGCGCGTGGGCCCCGTGCCACCCGCTCTCTCCGCTCCGACGGAATCCTCTCTCTGCAGCGATCTTGATTTCATTTCCCGTGACTCCTCTCGTGGCGATAATAGAGTCAATACGATACAGTTAGTTGGCCCCTGCATGTGGGGAAACCATTGATCTGCTTGAACCACCTGGTATATAACTAGTACTTACATAAGCTGCGGAAACCATTTGTGAATTGAGCAGTGTTTTCACGCTCATAAGCAATTCAATGAAATGACATAGTATGATATTCTTTATTTTGTTCTCATTTCTCACTTCAAAGTTCCACCTGAAAAAATAAATCAATTTTCTAGAAATCTTGAGATTTTACACCACCCCTTCAAAGCTGCATGACCTGATGATACTTGACATCTCATATCTTGACAAAGAATTAGCTGTGCAAAATTAATGTGACTCATACAGTACGTTACTGAAAAAGCTCAATTTTATCAGCATGTTTGTGACGAGGAACTGTCTCTGTCAGGTTTTTTGCGGACTTGTTTTATTCATTCTTGCCAAGTGCTCAACACATGTTTGATGCAATATATTCCGAGTAACATCGATAAGAAAAGAATTTCACGTGTAAGCCATTCGTTGTAGTACAAGATAAGTGTGCGAAATGGCATTTCGCTGATGGGCACATATGCTTCATATGATTGATAACCACATAGGAAGGGCGTTTGCTGCCCATCTGTCAAGAATCTTGCCTTCCTCCTTTCTGGTGTAGTACTAGCTGAGTTGGTTTGCACTTCCCTTTCACCCGTAGAACTGGTACCCTTGGTCTGTTTAGCTTCCATTGAAATACATGATACCTGGCAGCAGCCGCTGGTTTACGCTTTTATTGCAAGGATGTCAGGAATTGTGCTTTCTTGAAAGCGACTTTGAATTCTACTCGAAGTAAACGCCTGACTAGTCTTCAGTTTCAGGCATTCCTGTTTTAATGCCCACAAAATGTTTTTCACTACGGTCATCAACTGCAAATCGCATACTCTGCTATTTACTCCTTTTGAGTTATCTTTCACGTAGGCGTTTGCGAAACCGAACTGTTATCTCTAACCTGCTGCTTTCAAGCTTCATTCTGCTCCCTATATTTGCTTGCTTCGTTTCTTGTGTGAATCTAGACTAACTGTTGCTGCTAATGTTTTGACACAGGCACGTCGATTGACCAGGGTATCGCATACGTGCTGATGCTGGTGGCCCTTGTGCTCACCTACCTCATCCATCCGCTGGACGCCTCCTCCCCATACAGGCTCTTCTAATCTAATCAATAATTCGGGTTGCACCTGTAGAGGTAGCTAGCAGCTATGCGATGATGATGATTTAGGTGTGTGTGGGTGTGTGTGTGGTGTTCTATTTTTGTATGCGCGTCAGATGATTATGTATGGACTTGTTTGGTGGTGGCATGATTCTGCCATCATGTGAGTGTTTGGCTATTTAGTTCATGCTAATGTGTGTATGTACTCCATTTCACTGGCCCCGTGCCGCTTGCCATGTGCTGTGATGCGTGGTAGGTCTGGTTTTGCAAGTTGTGTGACACCTACTACCCATGTGGATGCTTGTCCGACCCCCTGACAGGCTGACATGGGTGATCTCTTTGTGGTCCGGTTCGTCCATCCCAGATTCATCTGTACTATGAAACCCTTTTATTCCTTTTCATTTTCATTAGTTCTGGAGTGATTCGCTTCTCTAGTCTCCTCCTGATGAATTTCGAAATGAAACTGCCTATGTGAGGTACTCCCTCCGTTCCTAAATACTTGTGTTTCGAGGCATTTCAACAAGTGACTACATACGAAGCAAAATAAGCGAATCTACACTCTAAAATATGTCTATATACATCCATATGTAGTAGTCATTTGAAATGTCTAGAAAGACAAATATTTAGGAACGGAGGGAGTAGATGTCATGGGCTTCGACTCGACCCCTCTCTGCAGCGGGTGCAACTTGCAGGATCTGTTTTTGGGTTGTATTGAATTTCTAGTACAAATTTGATTGTGTGTTATGAAATAGAAGTAGACAAATTCAGATGTAAATAGTAGGATTTCAAATGGCTTCATCAACCGCGTATGGTAGCCGTCTAGTCCACAACAACAGCATGTGTACTACTCCTGTATTCCTAAATCTAAATGCTAGCAGACCCGGACCATGAAGTTAACAGGAATTGATGTTGCTCCTTGAAGGTAGCAGTCTACATGGCATGTCCACAACAAGAGCATGTGTACTGCTCCTATATTCCTAAATATAAATGCTAGCAGACTCGGACCCTGAACTTAACTGGGAATGATATTGCTCCTTGAATGTATGAGAACTGGTGACCGAGTACATTGTCTCTGTGTCTCCATGGGCCGCTATATCGACCAATCACAGCGCTTCTGTTAGTGTATTCACCCCCTTAACCCTAACCACTGCTCCAGCCGTCTAGCGTCATGGGGAGCCTAGCTACAAGGGGGTTTCTCTTCTCAAAAAAAAAAAGAAGAAGCTAGTACAAGGGTATTTCGTACAAGGGTGTTTCTCTTCTAAAAAGAGAAGCTAGAAGGGTATTTCGTGGTTGATTCATCTCGCGAGCTCGCGTGCTTTTGCCTGGTTGCAAATGGCATGAGATGCATGAGTTCCTTTCTGGAGAAGTTTCAGGCTCGTGCATGCTCTAATTGGTAGCGCCTCGTGTTCTCATCTCCGGCTTGCTAATCTGAGTACTTTTGGCGTTGGCGATTGCCAAAGGCAGCTAGGGTCTCCTTGTTGTTTTAGTTGTATCTAATCATTTGTAGTATTGCTTTTCTTCTGAATACTAGTACCTGTCATGTTCATCGAAACAAATGTTGCGCCAAACATATGCATATACTCCTTACTTCACATGTACGTAGATAGGGAAGAGTCTTGGAGAAATAGGGAAGCATTTAGGTCTATTGTTTCGATTTGATATGTCAAGTAATCGTGACTATATGGATGAAAGTTTCTTAAGGAAGAGCCAACCAGTAAAGAATGTAGGACTGATGAGAAATAGTTCTCGTTATGCGCCAACTGATCCGAATATCCTAGTATCCTAGAGGTAATAATAATCAAAGTATAACAACAAAATTAAAAAAAAAGACAAATAAAAAAGACTATATGGATGAAAGTTTCTTAAGGAAGAGCCAACCGGTAAAGAATGTAGGACTGATGAGAAATAGTTCTCGTTATGCGCCAACTGATCCGAATATCCTAGTATCCTAGAGGTAATAATAATCAAAGTATAACAACAAAATAAAAATAAAACAAATACGCCGTCCGTGGGGATCGAACCCACGGCCACGTGGTTAAAAGCCACGCGCTCTACCACTGAGCTAGGACGGCTGCTATGAATTAAAACTGTGATTAAAGTAGTGATTAGATAAGAAGGGGAAACAAATGCTACGGCCCTTTTATTTTGAGAAACACGGTACAAAAAATTGTGAAAACAAGTGCATACATACACTTATCCCCATGCATACACGCACTCGCACCCTATCTTATGAGCACGTCTAAGAGATTGAGTTCGATGGGTCATGAGATTTCAGCGTATTTAATACCTTACAAAACATACATGTTTACAAACATATGTATAAATTATTGTGAACATATCTTTCAGCTATGTTGTACACAAAATAGCATGTCGTCTAAAAAGACAAACGTCCCTGCCAAGGTGCGTGTTTTTGGGGTGGTGGCTAGCCACATAATCTCTCGGTGTCCAGATGAACACGCACATACGCAATCTAGAGGCTCTCTCAACATGTAGCATTTGTGAGGATGAACAGAAAGATGTGCCACAGTTTTTTTTCGTATGGCACTCTTAGGGTGATTTGCGAAGTTGTTGTTTATGACTGTAGCCTGTAAGAAAAGAAGTGTGTTTGCATCGATCATATCAAGATTAATCTATGTTATTTTTCATACGTATTTCATTTCAGCTGTAGTTGGCCTTAGCTTTAGTGGTAGGGTTGGCGCGCTTTCTTTTCAATGAGGGAATGGCTGACGCTTTCATCCTCAACAAGAAGTGAGTAGTTGGCATTTCCAGTTTCCAAATCCACAAAGGCGAGGGCGCTCCATGAGGTGACGCAAGAGGCATGAGATTTGCCCTCTAAACAAGACCTTAGCAACTCTAGCCGGGATTAGGTGCTTATTACGAGTATTTAACAAAAAACTACTATAGTTCATGGAAACATGCATAGAAACTATCATTTTACAAATTTGTGTCGAAAACTATCACTTTTTCTCTAATCTTTGACTAAAAACTACCATGTCTGTAAATCAACCCATTCGTCCATTTTAAACGCATTTATGACAGGCCTGGCCTGCATGTAAGTGTTGTCATCGTTAGTCCACTGCCCAGCCGGCCTATCCACTCCCCCCTCCCCCCCCCCCCCCCGCCGCCGCCGCCGTTAACTGATGTCCAAGCCGGTGAAGCACGAGCGCGCCGGCATGCGGGCCGAGGCCGTCGGGTCAGCTCGGAGCGGTGGAGGCCGACGTGCGCCTAGGCAGCAGCGGCGCCGGCCGTGATGCGCGCGAGCAGCAGCCGTATCGGCCGCGACGCATGCGATCAGCAACTGCATCGGCCGCGCACGGGCGCGAGCTGTGGCGGCCCGGCCATGCGGGCATGCTGCTGGTCAGCTCGGAGCTCCGAGTGGTGGAGGCCGAGGTGCGCACGGGCAGCAGCGGCGCCGGCCGCGATGGGCACAAGCAGCAGCCGTGCCGGCCGTGCATGGGTGAGAGCACTGGCTCGGGCCGCAAACAGCAGCGGGACGGGAATGAGCAGCAGCAGCTGCCGCGCCGGACGCGCATGGGCGCGTGCTGCGATGTCGTGCGCGAGCAGCAACGGGGACGGCAACGAGCAAGAGAAGTCGCGACGGCCGCGTGTGGGCGTGAGCAGAGGCGCCGACGGCCATGCTCCAGGTGAGCTGCGCGTAGCCGCCGCCGCCGCGAGCGTGTGCGCCGTCGTGCGTGAGTGAGCGCCGTCAGTGGTCGGCGGCGGAGGTGGCTTACAGGTGCACACGAGGTGTTTGTAGAAATGCCAAAGAGAGGGAGAGAGAGAGGAGAAAGAAGAGGGTCAACCTAATTCATGGGCCCATCCTGTCAGAAAAGCGTTTAGAAGAGGCGAATCGGGCACTTTCGCGACATGGTAGTTTTTAGTCAAAGATTAGTCAAAAAGTGATAGTTTTCGGCATAAATTTGTAAAGTGGTAGTTTCTGGGCATGTTTTTATGAAATGTGATAGTTTTTGGTTAAATAGTCGCTTATTACATTGGAAAAAGTGGATGAGACTCAATTCAAGTTGCCCCCCAACTACAATATTTACTTTCGCAACGGGGTGACACCGTAGAAACAATATTACTTTTCGTGGCAGAAAGGCGTCGATCCATGCTTCTTCGATTTTCCTTCAAAGTTACAATTTGTTGCAGTCTATACAAGCGGTCTCGCACAAAGTTAGATATAAAAGGGCAACGCCTGGCGGACCCTATCTCAAATGAGAACTTCCCCAAATTAGATGCAAACCATGAATACTAGATGATACCTCATGAAGGTTGGCTAAGACTTAACGTGGATGCAGGGTTCATTCAGGATACGAACCAGGGTGCTTTGGGAGCGGTGTTGCGAGGTGATAAGGCGTAGGTACTATGGTCAACATGGCAACTATCAGTCATTGCACGTTAATTAACATATCAGCCTATATAAGTACTCAATTCCCTTCATTGAGAGAATATTGAGGGATACAATCTTCAAAATCACACAAAGTATAAAATCACCGACACTTGCTTAGGTTTTGTACACCTCTGTTTTCACAGACATTGGAATATTGTACAACCAGACAAAAGGGTAATAAATTTATATATACCAATGCTATTTATATTATTCTTCCAACTAGGAAAAGGGCATGTGTGTTGCAACAGGATAATAAAACCATGGTCTTCAAATCAAGTTTCAAATATTCAAACACATGTGTGTGTGTGTGTTTATATATATATATATATATATATATATATATATATATATATATATATATATATATATATATATATATATATATAGGGAAAATCCATCCTATCATCTGGTGGTAGTTACCCCACATATATCATATACTATCATGTGCTACTATATATACTACTTTATTATTTTAAATATATTCATATACTATATCTAAGATATTTCAAAGCAAATTACATGAAAAAATTGCATATGAGCCCATAGTTTTTGTTATATTTGTGAAATGCGTATATATTTGTACGTAAAAAAGAGCATACTCAAAATATGGTACATACTACCTAAAAATTAGTATATATACTACCTAATCATTGTTATATATACTACATACTACACGTACATACTCTCGGTTTTGATAGATACTACATACAACATACGAAACGCAAGTGGTGGTTGTTGGAAATATGCCCTAGAGGCAATAATAAATTGGTTATTATTATATTTTCTTATTCATGATAATCGTTTATTATCCATGCTAGAATTGTATTGATAGGAAACTCAGATACATGTGTGGATACATAGACAACACCATGTCCCTAGTAAGCCTCTAGTTGACTAGCTCGTTGATCAATAGTTGGTTACGGTTTCCTGACCATGGACATTGGATGTCGTTGATAACGGGATCACATCATTAGAAGAATGATGTGATGGACAAGACCCAATCCTAAGCCTAGCACAAAGATCGTGTAGTTCGTATGCTAAAGCTTTTCTAATGTCAAGTATCATTTCCTTAGACCATGAGATTGTGCAACTCCCGGATACCGTAGGAATGCTTTGGGTGTGCCAAACGTCACAACGTAACTGGGTGGCTATAAAGGTACACTACAGGTATCTCCGAAAGTGTCTGTTGGGTTGGCACGAATCGAGACCGGGATTGTCACTCCGTGTAAACGGAGAGGTATCTCTGGGCCCACTCGGTAGGACATCATCATAATGTGCACAATGTGATCAAGGAGTTGATCACGGGATGATGTGTTACGGAACGAGTAAAGAGACTTGTCGGTAACGAGATTGAACAAGGTATCGGGATACCGACGATCGAATCTCGGGCAAGTATCGTACCGCTAGACAAAGGGAATTGTATACGGGATTGATTAAGTCCTTGACATCGTGGTTCATCTGATGAGATCATCGTGGAACATGTGGGAGCCAACATGGGTATCCAGATCCCGCTGTTGGTTATTGACGGAGAGTCATCTCGGTCATGTCTGCATGTCTCCCGAACCCGTAGGGTCTACACACTTAAGGTTCGATGACGCTAGGGTTATAGGGAATAGATATACGTGGTTACCGAATGTTGTTCGGAGTCCCGGATGAGATCCTGGACATCACGAGGAGTTCCGGAATGGTCCGGAGGTAAATATTTATATATGGGAAGTCCTGTTTTGGTCGCCGGAAAAGTTTCGGGGTTTATCGGTAACGTACCGGGACCACCAGGAGGGTCCCGGGGGTCCACCAAGTGGGGCCACAAGCCCCGGAGGGCTGCATGGGCCAAGTGTGGGAGGGCTCTTGAACGCTTTCGCTTAGCGATCTACAAGGATATGTAGATGCACTCTCCTTCCCCTCGTTGCTGGTCTCTCCATAGATAGATCTTGGTGACACGTAGGAAAATTTTGAATTTCTGCTATGTTCCCCAACTGTGGCATCATGAGCTAGGTCTATGCGTAATTTCTATGCACGAGTAGAACACAAAGTAGTTGTGGGCGTTGATTTTGTTCAATATGCTTACCGTTACTAGTCCAATCTTGATTCGGCGGCATTGTGGGATGAAGCGGCCCGGACCAACCTTACACGTACGCTTACGTGAGACCGGTTCCACCGACTGACATGCACTAGTTGCATAAGGTGGCTGGCGGGTGTCTGTCTCTCCCACTTTAGTCGGATCGGATTCGATGAAAAGGGTCCTTATGAAGGGTAAATAGCAATTGGCATATCATGTTGTGGTTTTTGCGTAGGTAAGAAACGTTCTTGCTAGAAACCCATAGCAGCCACGTAAAACATGCAAGCAACAATTAGAGGACGCCTAACTTGTTTTTGCATGGTACGCTATATGATGTGATATGGCCAAGAAGAATGTGATGAATGATATGTGATGTATGAGATTGATCATGTTCTTGTAATAGGAATCACGACTTGCATGTCGATGAGTATGACAACCGGCAGGAGCCATAGGAGTTGTCTTTATTTATTGTATGACATGTGTGTCATTGAACAACGCCATGTAATTACTTTACTTTATTGCTAACCGGTAGCCATAGTAGTAGAAGTAATAGTTGGCGAGCAACTTCATGGAGACACGATGATGGAGATCATGATGATGGAGATCATGGTGTCATGCCGGTGACAAGATGATCATGGAGCCCCAAGATGGAGATCAAAGGAGCTATATGATATTGGCCATATCATGTCACTATTATTTGATTGCATGTGATGTTTATCATGTTTATACATCTTATTTGCTTAGAACGATGGTAGCTTAAATAAGATGATCTCTCGCTAAAATTTCCAGAAAGTGTTCCCCCTAACTGTGCACCGTTGCGAAGGTTCGTTGTTTCGAAGCACCACGTGATGATCGGGTGTGATAGATTCTAACATTTGAATACAACGGGTGTAAGCCAGATTTACACAGCAAAAACACTTAGGTTGACTTGACGAGCCTAGCATGTACAGACATGGCCTCGGAACACGGAAGACCGAAAAGTCGAGCATGAGTCGTATAGAAGATACGATCAACATGAAGATGTTCACCGATTTTGACTAGTCCGTCTCACGTGATGATCGGACACGGCCTAGTTGACTCGGATCATGTAATCACTTAGATGACTAGAGGGATGTCTATCTGAGTGGGAGTTCATAAGATGAACTTAGTTATCCTGTACATAGTCAAAAGGTCTTCGCAAATTATGTCGTAGCTCGCGCTTCAGTTCTACTGTTTAGATATGTTCCTAGAGAAAAATTTAGTTGAAAGATGATAGTAGCAATTATGCGGACTAGGTCCATAAACTGAGGATTGTCCTCATTGCTTCATAGAAGGCTTATCTCCTTAATGCACCGCTCAGTGTGCTGAACCTCGAATGTCGTCTGTTGATATTGCGAACATCTGACATACACATTTTGATAACTACATGATAGTTCAGTTAAACGGTTTAGAGTTGAGGCACCGAAGATGTTTTGAAACGTCGCGAAACATATGAGATGTTTCGAGGGCTGAAATTGGGATTTCAGGCTCGTGCCCACGTCAAGAGGTATAAGACCTCCGACGATTTTCTTAGCCTGCAAACTAAGGGAGGAAAGCTCAATTGTTGAGCTTGTGCTCAGATTGTCTGAGTACAGCAATCATTTGAATCGAGTGGGAGTTGATCTTCCAGATGAGATAGTGATGTTTCTTCGAAGTCATTACCACCAAGCTGCTAGAGCTTCGTGATGAACTATAATATATCGGGGACATACATGATGATCCTTTAGATATTCGCGATGTTTGACACCACAAAAGTAGAAATTGAAAGGGAGCATCAATCGTTGATGGTTAGTAAAACCACTAGTTTCAAGAAGGGCAAGGGCAAGAAAGGGATACTTCATGGAACAACAAATCAGTTGCTGTTCTAGTGAAGAAACCCAAAGTTGAACTCAAGCCCGAGACTAAGTGCTTCTGTAATAAGGGGAACAGTCACTGAAGCAGAACCACCCAAGATACTTGGTAGATGAGAAGGCTGGCAAGGTCGACAGAAGTATATTGGATATGCATTATAATGTGTACTTTACTAGTACTCCTAGTAGCACCAGGGTATTAGATACCGGTTCGGTTGCTAAGTGTTAGTAACTTGAAACAAAAGGCTACGGAATAAACGAAGACTAGCTAAAAGGTGAGATGACGATATGTGTTGGAAGTATTTCCAAGGTTGTTCAAATATCGTACGCTCCCTCTACCATCGAGATTGGTATTAAAACCTAAATAATTGTTATTTGGTGTTTGCGTTGAGCATAGACATGATTGGATTATGTCTATCGCGATACGGTTATTCATTTAAGGAGAATAATGGTTACTCTGTTTATTTGAATAATACCATCATCGTAGTGATACGCATTTTCATGCCAAAGGTATAAGATAGTAATGATAGTACCACACAAATGTGGCACTGCCACTTAAGTCATATCAGTATAAAACGCATGAAGAAGCTCCATGTTGATGGATCTTTGGGCTCACTCATTTTGAAAAGTTTGAGACATGCAAACCATGTCCATTGGTGTATATGCATGAAAAAACTCCATGCAAATGGACCGTTTGGACTCACTTGATTTTGAATCACTTGAGACATGCAAATCATACCACATGGGCAAGATGACTGAAAGCCTCGTTTTCAGTAAAATGGTACTAGAAAGCAACTTGTTGGAAGTAATACATTTTGATGTGTGCAGTCCAATGAGTGCTGAGGCGTGTAGTGGATATCGTTATGTTCTTACTTCACGGATGATTTGAGTAGATGTTGAGGATATTTACTTGATGAATCACGAGTCTGAATTATTGAAAGGTTCAAGAAATTTCAGGGTGGACTTGAAAGATTGTCGTGACAAGAGGATAAAATATCTATGATATGATCATAGAGATGAATATCTGAATTATGAGTTTGGCACAGAATTAAGACATTGTGGAAATTGTTTCACAACTAATACAGCCTGGAACACCACAGTGTGATGGTGTGTCCGAACATCATAACTGCACCCTATTGGATATGATGCATACCATGATGTCTCTTATCGAATTACCACGATAGTTTATGGGTTAGGCATTAGAGACAACCACATTCACTTTAAATAGGGCACCACGTAATTCCGATGAGATGACACCGTATGAACTATGGTTTAGAGAAACCTAAGCTGTCATTTCTTAAAAGTTTGGGGCCGCAACGCTTATGTGAAAAAGTTTCAGACTGATAAGCTCGAACCCAAAGCGGATAAATGCATCTTCATAAGACACCCAAACAGTTGGGTATACCTCCTGTCTCAGATTCGAAAGCAATAAGGGATTGTTTCTAGAATCGGGTCCTTTCTCGAGGAAAAGTTTCTCTCGAAAGAATTGAGTGGGAGGATGGTGGAGACTTGATAAGGTTATTAAACTGTCTCTTCAACTAGTGTGTGGCAGGGCACAGGGAGTTGTTCCTATGGCACCTACACCAATTGAAGTGGAAGCTTATGATAGTGATCATGAAACTTCAGATCAAGTCACTACCAAACCTCGTGGGATGACAAGGATGCGTACTACTTCAGAGTGGTACGTAATCCTGTCTTGGAAGTCATGTTGCTAGACAACAATGAACCTACGAGCTATGGAGAAGCGATGGTGGGCCTGGATTCCAAAATGGCTCGAGGCCATATAATCCGAGAGAGGATCCATATATGAAAACAAAGTGTAGACTTTGGAAGAACTACTTGATGGTCGTAAGGCTGTTAGGTACATATGGATTTTAAAAGGAAGACGAACAATGATGGTAAGTATCACCATTAAGAAAGCTCGACTTGTCGTTAAGATGTTTTCCGACAAGTTCAAGGAGTTGACTATGATGAGACATTCTCACTCGTAGCGATGCTAAGAGTCTGTTGGAATTATATTAGCGATTACTGCATTATTTATGAAATCTTGCAGATAGGATGTCAAAACATTGTTTCCTCGACGATTTTCTTGAGGAAAGGTTGTATGTGATACAAACCAGAAGGTTTTGTCAATCCTGGAAAAATGCTAACAAGTATGCAAAGCTCCAGCAATCCTTCTAAGGACTGGAGTAAGCATCTCGGAGTTGGAATGTATGCTTTGATGAGATGATCAAAGATTTTGGGTGTATACATAGTTTATAGAAACTTGTATTTCCAAAGAAGTGAGTGGGAGCACTATAGAATTTCTGATGAGTATATGTTGTTAACATATTATTGATCGGAAATGATGTAGAATTTCTGGAAAGCATGCAGAGTTATTTGAAAAGTGTTTTTCAATGGAAAGCCTTGATTAAGCTACTTGAACATTGAGCATCAAGATCTATAAGGATAGATCAAAACGCTTAATGGTACTTTCAAATGAGCACATACCTTGACATGATCTTGAAGGTGTTCAAGATGGATCAGTCAAAGAAGGAGTTCTTGCCTGAGTTGTAAGGTATGAAGTTAAGACTTAAAGCTCGACCACGGCAGAAGAAAGAGGAAGGACGAAGGTCGTCCCCTATGCTTTTGTCATAGGCTCTCTACAGTATGCTATGCTGTGTGCCGCACCTGAAGTGTGCCTTGCCATGAGTCAGTCAAGGGGTACAAGAGTGATCCAAGAATGGATCACAGGACAACGGTCAAAATTATCCTTAGTAACTAGTGGACTAAGGAATTTTCTCGATTATGGAGGTGGTAAAAGAGTTCGTCGTAAAGGGTTACGCCAATGCAAACTTTGACACTAATCCAGATTATTCTGAGTAGTAAACTCGATTCGTATAGTAGAACAGTTATTTGGAATAGCTCCAAATAGAACGTGGTAGCTGCATCTAGGAGATGACATAGAGATTTGTAAAGCACACACGGATCTGAGAGGTTCAGACCCGTTGACTATAACCTCTCTCACAAGCATAACATGATCAAACCCAGAACTCTTTGGGTGTTAGTCACATGGGGATGTGACCTTAAGTGTTAATCACATATCGATGTGAACTGGATTATTGACTCTAGTGCAAGTGGGAGACTGTTGGAAATATGCCCTAGAGGCAATAATAAATTGGTTATTATTATATTTCATTGTTCATGATAATCGTTTATTATCCATGCTAGAATTGTATTGATAGGAAACTCAGATACATGTGTGGATACATAGACAACACCATGTCCCTAGTAAGCCTCTAGTTGACTAGTGTTGGAAATATGCCCTAGAGGCAATAATAAATTGGTTATTATTATATTTCCTTGTTCATGATAATAGTTTATTATCCATGCTAGAATTGTATTGATAGGAAACTCAGATACATGTGTGGATACATAGACAACACCATGTCCCTAGTAAGCCTCTAGTTGACTAGCTCGTTGATCAATAGATGGTTACGGTTTCCTGACCATGGACATTGGATGTCGTTGATAACGGGATCACATCATTAGGAGAATGATGTGATGGACAAGACCCAATCCTAAGCATAGCGCTAGATCGTGTAGTTCGTATGCTAAAGCTTTTCTAATGTCAAGTATCATTTCCTTAGACCATGAGATTGTGTAACTCCCGGATACCGTAGGAATACTTTGGGTGTGCCAAACGTCACAACATAACTGGGTGGCTATAAAGGTACATTACAGGTATCTCCGAAAGTGCCTGTTGGGTTGGCACGAATCGAGACTGGGATTTGTCACTCCGTGTAAGCGGAGAGGTATCTCTGGGCCCACTCGGTAGGACATCATCATAATGTGCACAATGTGATCAAGGAGTTGATCACGGGATGATTTGTTACAGAACGAGTAAAGTGACTTGCCGGTAACGAGATTGAACAAGGTATCGGGATACCGACGATCGAATCTCGGGCAAGTATCGTACCGATAGACAAAGGGAATTGTATACGGGATTGATTAAGTCCTTGACATCGTGGTTCATCCGATGAGATCATCGTGGAACATGTGGGAGCCAACATGGGTATCCAGATCCCGCTGTTGGTTATTGACCGGAGAACGTCTCGGTCATGTCTGCATGTCTCCCGAACCCGTAGGGTCTACACACTTAAGGTTCGATGATGCTAGGGTTATAAAGGAAGTTTGTATGTGGTTACCGAATGTTGTTCGGAGTCTCGGATGAGATCCCGGACGTCACGAGGAGTTCCGGAATGGTCCGGAGGTAAAGATTTATATATGGGAAGTCCTGTTTTGGTCACCGGAAAAGTTTCGGGGTTTATCGGTAACGTACCGGGACCACCGGGAGGGTCCCGGGGGTCCACCAAGTGGGGCCACGAACCCCGGAGGCTTGCATGGGCTAAGAGTGGTGAGGGACCAGCCCCTTAGTGGGCTGGTGCTGTTGGGGAACGTAGTAATTTCAAAAAATTTCCTACGCACACGCAAGATCATGGTGATGCATAGCAACGAGGGGGAGAGTCTGATCTACGTACCCTTGTAGATCGCAACGGAAGCGTTGACACAACGTAGAGGAAGTAGTCGTATGTCTTCTTTCCGATCCGACCGATCCAAGCACCGTTACTCCGGCACCTCCGAGTTCTTAGCACACGTTCAGCTCGATGACGATCCCCGGGCTCCGATCCAGCAAAGCTTCGGGGAGGAGTTCCATCAGCACGACGGCGTGGTGACGATCTTGATGTACTACCGACGTAGGGCTTCGCCTAAGCACTACAATGATATGATCGAGGTGGAATTTGGTGGCAGGGGGCACCGCACACGGCTAAGGAACGATCTCAATGATCAACTTGTGTGTCTAGAGGTGTCCCCTGCCCCCGTATATAAAGGTTGCCAAGGGGAGGGCTGGCCGGCCAACTATGGAGGCGCAGGAGGAGTCCTACTCCTACCGGGAGTAGGACTCCCCCCCCCAATCCTATTCCTAATAGGATTCCTCGAGAGAGAGAGGGAGAAGGGGGCCGTCCACCTCTCCTAGTCCTAATAGGACTAGGGGAAGGGGAAGGCGCGCAGCCCACCTTGGGCTGCCCCTTTCACCTTTCCACTAAGGCCCAATAAGGCCCATTTGGTTCCCGGGGGGTTCCGGTAACCTCCCGGTACTCCGGTAAAATCCCGATTTCACCCGGAACACTTCCGATGTCCAAACATAGGCTTCCAATATATCAATCTTTATGTCTCGACTATTTCGAGACTCCTCGTCATGTCCGTGATCACATCCGGGACTCCGAACAACCTTCGGTACATCAAAATGCATAAACTCATAATAACTGTCATCGTAACGTTAAGCGTGCGGACCCTACGGTTCGAGAACAATGTAGACATGAACGAGACACGTCTCCGGTCAATAACCAATAGCGGGACCTGGATGCCCATATTGGCTCCTACATATTCTACGAAGATCTTTATCGGTCAGACCGCATAACAACATACGTTGTTCCCTTTGTCATCGGTATGTTACTTGCCCGAGATTTGATCGTCGGTATCCAATACCTAGTTCAATCTCGTTACCGGCAAGTCTCTTTACTCATTCCGTAATACATCATCTCACAACTAACATCTTAGTTATAATGCTTGCAAGGCTTAATGATGTGTATTACCGAGAGGGCCCAGAGATACCTCTCCGACAATCGGAGTGACAAACCCTAATCTCGAAATACGCCAACCCAACATCTACCATTGGAGACACCTGTAGTACTCCTTTATAATCACCCAGTTACATTGTGACGTTTGGTAGTACCCAAAGTGTTCCTCCGGCAAACGGGAGTTGCATAATCTCATAGTCATAGGAACATGTATAAGTCATGAAGAAAGCAATAGCAACATACTAAACGATTGGGTGCTAAGCTAATGGAATGGGTCATGTCAATCAGATCATTCAACTAATGATGTGACCTCGTTAATCAAATAACAACTCTTTGTTCATGGTTAGGAAACATAACCATCTTTGATTAACGAGCTAGTCAAGTAGAGGCATACTAGTGACACTCTGTTTGTCTATGTATTCACACATGTATTATGTTTTCGGTTAATACAATTCCAGCATGAATAATAAACATTTATCATGATATAAGGAAATAAATAATAACTTTATTATTGCCTCTAGGGCATATTTCCTTCAGTCTCCCACTTGCACTAGAGTCAATAATCTAGATTACACAGTAATGATTCTAACACCCATGGAGCCTTGGTGCTGATCATGTTTTGCTCGTGGAAGCGGCTTAGTCAACGGGTCTGCAACATTCAGATCCGTATGTATCTTGCAAATCTCTATGTCTCCCACCTGGACTAGATCCCGGATGGAGTTGAAGCGTCTCTTGATGTGTTTGGTCCTTTTGTGAAATCTGGATTCCTTTGCTAAAGCAATTGCACCAGTATTGTCACAAAAGATTTTCATTGGACCCGATGCACTAGGTATGACACCTAGATCGGATATGAACTCCTTCATCCAGACTCCTTCGTTCGCTGCTTCCGAAGCAGCTATGTACTCCGCTTCACATGTAGATCCCGCTACGACGCTTTGTTTAGAACTGCACCAACTGACAGCTCCACCGTTTAAAGTAAACACGTATCCGGTTTGTGATTTAGAATCATCCGGATCAGTGTCAAAGCTTGCATCAACGTAACCTCTTACGGTGAGCTCTTTGTCACCTCCATATACGAGAAACATATCCTTAGTCCTTTTCAGGTATTTCAGGATGTTCTTGACCGCTGTCCAGTGATCCACTCCTGGATTACTTTGGTACCTCCCTGCTAAACTTATAGCAAGGCACACATCAGGTCTGGTACACAGCATTGCATACATGATAGAGCCTATGGCTGAAGCATAGGGAACATCTTTCATTTTCTCTCTATCTTCTGCAGTGGTCGGGCATTGAGTCTGACTCAACTTCACACCTTGTAACACAGGCAAGAACCCTTTTTTTGCTTGATCCATTTTGAACTTCTTCAAAATCTTGTCAAGGTATGTGCTTTGTGAAAGTCCAATTAAGCGTCTTGATCTATCTCTATAGATCTTTATGCCTAATATGTAAGCAGCTTCCCCGAGGTCTTTCATCGAAAAACTTTTATTCAAGTATCCCTTTATGCTATCCAGAAATTCTATATCATTTCCAATCAGCAATATGTCATCCACATATAATATCAGAAATGCTACAGAGCTCCCACTCACTTTCTTGTAAATACAGGCTTCTCCAAAAGTCTGTATAAAGCCAAATGCTTTGATCACACTATCAAAGCGTTTATTCCAACTCCGAGATGCTTGCACCAGTCCATAAATGGATCGCTGGAGTTTGCACACTTTGTTAGCTCCCTTTGGATCGACAAAACCTTCCGGTTGCATCATATACAACTCTTCTTCTAGAAATCCATTCAGGAATGCAGTTTTGACATCCATCTGCCAAATTTCATAATCATAAAATGCGGCAATTGCTAACATGATTCTGACAGACTTAAGCATCGCTACGGGTGAGAAGGTCTCATCGTAGTCAACCCCTTGAACTTGTCGAAAACCTTTTGCGACAAGTCGAGCTTTATAGACAGTAATATTACCGTCAGCGTCAGCCTTTTTCTTGAAGATCCATTTATTCTCAATTGCTTGCCGATCATCAGGAAAGTCAACCAAAGTCCATACTTTGTTCTCATATATGGATCCCATCTCAGATTTCATGGCTTCAAGCCACTTTGCGGAATCTGGGCTCACCATCGCTTCTTCATAGTTCGTAGGTTCATCATGATCTAGTATCATGACTTCCAGAATTGGATTACCGTATCACTCTGGTGCGGATCTCACTCTGGTTGATCTACGTGGTTCAGTAGTATCTTGTCCCGAAGTTTCATGATCATCGTCATTAGCTTCCTCACTAATTGGTATAGGTGTCGCAGAAACAGTTTTCTGTGATGTACTATTTTCCAATAATGGAGCAGGTATAGTTACCTCGTCAAGTTCTACTTTCCTCCCACTCACTTCTTTCGAGAGAAACTCCTTCTCTAGAAATGATCCATTCTTAGCAACGAATGTCTTGCCTTCGGATCTGTGATAGAAGGTGTACCCAACAGTCTCCTTTGGGTATCCTATGAAGACACATTTCTCCGCTTTGGGTTCGAGCTTATCAGGTTGAAGCTTTTTCACATAAGCATCGCAGCCCCAAACTTTAAGAAACGACAACTTTGGTTTCTTACCAAACCATAGTTCATAAGGCGTTGTCTCAACGGATTTTGATGGTGCCCTATTTAACGTGAATGCGGCCGTCTCTAAAGCATAACCCCAAAATGATAGCGGTAAATCAGTAAGAGACATCATAGATCGCACCATATCTAGTAAAGTACGATTACGACGTTCGGACACACTATTACGCTGTGGTGTTCCGGGTGGCGTGAGTTGCGAAACTATTCCACAATTTTTCAAATGTACACCAAACTCGTAACTCAAATATTCTCCTCCACAATCAGATCGTAGAAACTTTATTTTCTTGTTACGATGATTTTCAACTTCACTCTGAAATTCTTTGAACTTTTCAAATGTTTCAGACTTGTGTTTCATTAAGTAGATATACCCATATCTGCTTAAATCATCTGTGAAGGTGAGAAAATAACGATATCCGCCACGAGCCTCAATATTCATCGGACCACATACATCGGTATGTATGATTTCCAACAGATCTGTTGCTCTCTCCATAGTACCGGAGAACGGTGTTTTAGTCATCTTGCCTATGAGGCATGGTTCGCAAGTACCAAGTGATTCATAATCAAGTGGTTCCAAAAGCCCATCAGTATGGAGTTTCTTCATGCGCTTTATACCGATATGACCTAAACGGCAGTGCCACAAATAAGTTGCACTATCATTATCAACTCTGCATCTTTTGGTTTCAACATTATGAATATGTGTATCACTACTATCGAGATTCATCAAAAATAGACCACTCTTTAAAGGTGCATGACCATAAAAGATATTACTCATATAAATAGAACAACCATTATTCTCTGATTTAAATGAATAACCGTTTCGCATTAAACAAGATCTAGATATAATGTTCATGCTCAACGCTGGCACCAAATAACAATTATTTAGGTCTAATATTAATCCCGAAGGTAGATGTAGAGGTAGCGTTCCGACCGCGATCACATCGACTTTGGAACCGTTTCCCACGCGCATCGTCACCTCGTCCTTTGCTAGTGTCCGCTTATTCCGTAGTCCCTGTTTCGAGTTGCAAATATTAGCAACAGAACCAGTATCAAATACCCAGGTGCTACTGCGAGCTCTAGTAAGGTACACATCAATAACATGTATATCACATATACCTTTGTTCACCTTGCCATCCTTCTTATCCGCCAAATACTTGGGGCAGTTCCGCTTCCAGTGACCAGTCTGCTTGCAGTAGAAGCACTCAGTTTCAGGCTTAGGTCCAGACTTGGGTTTCTTCTCCTGAGCAGCAACTTGCTTGCTATTCTTCTTGAAGTTCCCCTTCTTCTTCCCTTTGCCCTTTTTCTTGAAACTAGTGGTCTTGTTGACCATCAACACTTGATGCTCCTTCTTGATTTCTACCTCCGCAGCTTTTAGCATTGCGAAGAGCTCGGGAATAGTCTTGTTCATCCCTTGCATATTATAGTTCATCACGAAGCTCTTGTAGCTTGGTGGCAGTGATTGGAGAATTCTGTCAATGACGCAATCATCTGGAAGATTAACTCCCATCTGAATCAAGTGATTATTATACCCAGACATTTTGAGTATATGCTCACTGACAGAACTGTTCTCCTCCATCTTGCAGCTATAGAACTTATTGGAGACTTCATATCTCTCAATTCGGGCATTTGCTTGAAATATTAACTTCAACTCCTGGAACATCTCATATGCTCCATGACGTTCAAAACGTCGTTGAAGTCCCGATTCTAAGCCGTAAAGCACGACACACTGAACTATCGAGTAGTCATCAGCTTTGCTCTGCCAGACGTTCATAACATCTGGTGTTGCTCCAGCAGCAGGCCTGGCACCCAGCGGTGCTTCCAGGACGTAATTCTTCTGTGCAGCAATGAGGATAATCCTCAGGTTACGGACCCAGTCCGTGTAATTGCTACCATCATCTTTCAACTTTGCTTTCTCAAGGAACGCATTAAATTTCAACGGAACAACAGCACGAGCCATCTATCTACAATCAACATAAACAAGCAAGATACTATCAGGTACTAAGTTCATGATAAGTTTAAGGTCAGTTAATCAAATTACTTAAGAACTCCCACTTAGATAGACATCCCTCTAATCCTCTAAGTGATTACGTGATCCAAATCAACTAAACCATAACCGATCATCACGTGAGATGGAGTAGTTTTCAATGGTGAACATCGTTACGTTGATCATATCTACTATATGATTCATGCTCAACCTTTCGGTCTCTGTGTTCCGAGGCCATATCTGCATATGCTAGGCTCGTCAAGTTTAACCTGAGTATTCTGCGTGTGCAAAACTGGCTTGCACCCGTTGTAGATGGACGTAGAGCTTATCACACCCGATCATCACGTGGTGTCTGGGCACGACGAACTTTGGCAACGGTGCATACTCAGGGAGAACACTTCTTGATAATTTAGTGAGAGATCATCTTATAATGCTACCGTCAATCAAAGCAAGATAAGATGCATAAAAGATAAACATCACATGCAATCAATATAAGTGATATGATATGGCCATCATCATCTTGTGCTTGTGATCTCCATCTCCGAAGCACCGTCATGATCACCATCGTCACCGGCGCGACACCTTGATCTCCATCGTAGCATCGTTGTCGTCTCGCCAATCTTATGCTTCCACGACTATCACTACCGCTTAGCAATAAAGTAAAGCATTACATCGCGATTGCATTGCATACAATAAAGCGACAACCATATGGCTCCTGCCAGTTGCCGATAACTTGGTTACAAAACATGATCATCTCATACAATAAAATCAGCATCATGCCTTGACCATATCACATCACAACATGCCCTGCAAAAACAAGTTAGACGTCCTCTACTTTGTTGTTGCAAGTTTTACGTGGCTGCTACGGGCTTAAGCAAGAACTCATCTCACCTACGCATCAAAACCACAATGATAGTTTGTCAAATAGACTCCGTTTTAACCTTCTCAAGGACCGGGCGTAGCCACACTCGGTTCAACTAAAGTTGGAGAGACAGTCGCCCGCAAGCCATCTATGTGCAAAGCACGTCGAGGGAACCGGTCTCGCGTAAGCGTACGCGTAAGGTTGGTCCGGGTCGTCTCGTCCAACAATACCGCCGAACCAAAGTATGACATGCTGGTAGGCAGTATGACTTGTATCACCCACAACTCACTTGTGTTCTACTCGTACAAATAACATCAAACCATAAAACCTAGGCTCGGATGCCACTGTTGGGGAACGTAGTAATTTCAAAAAAATTCCTACGCACACGCAAGATCATGGTGATGCATAGCAACGAGGGGGAGAGTCTGATCTACGTACCCTTGTAGATCGCAACGGAAGCGTTGACACAACGTAGAGGAAGTAGTCGTACGTCTTCTTCCCGATCCGACCGATCCAAGCACCGTTACTCCGGCACCTCCGAGTTCTTAGCACATGTTCAGCTCGATGACGATCCCCGGGCTCCAATCCAGCAAAGCTTCGGGGAGGAGTTCCGTCAGCACGACGGCGTGGTGACGATCTTGATGTACTACCGACGTAGGGCTTCGCCTAAGCACTACAACGATATGATCGAGGTGGAATTTGGTGGCAGGGGGCACCGCACACGGCTAAGGAACGATCTCAATGATCAACTTGTGTGTCTAGAGGTGTCCCCTGCCCCCGTATATAAAGGTTGCCAAGGGGAGGGCTGGCCGGCCAACTTTGGAGGCGCAGGAGGAGTCCTACTCCTACCGGGAGTAGGACTCCCCCCCCCCAATCCTATTCCTAATAGGATTCCTCGAGAGAGAGAGAGAGAGGGAGAAGGGGGCCGGCCACCTCTCCTAGTCCTAATAGGACTAGGGGAAGGGGAAGGCGCGCAACCCACCTTGGGCTGCCCCTTTCACCTTTCCACTAAGGCCCAATAAGGCCCATTTGGTTCCCGTGGGGTTCCGGTAACCTCCCGGTACTCCGGTAAAATCCCGATTTCACCCGGAACACTTCCAATGTCCAAACATAGGCTTCCAATATATCAATCTTTATGTCTCGACTATTTCGAGACTCCTCGTCATGTCCGTGATCACATCCGAGACTCCGAACAACCTTCGGTACATCAAAATGCATAAACTCATAATAACTGTCATCGTAACGTTAAGCGTGCGGACCCTACGGTTCGAGAACAATGTAGACATGACCGAGACACGTCTCCGGTCAATAACCAATAGCAGGACCTGGATGCCCATATTGGCTCCTACATATTCTACGAAGATCTTTATCGGTCAGACCGCATAACAACATACGTTGTTCCCTTTGTCATCGGTATGTTACTTGCCCGAGATTCGATCGTCGGTATCCAATACCTAGTTCAATCTCGTTACCGGCAAGTCTCTTTACTCGTTCCGTAATACATCATCTCACAACTAACATCTTAGTTATAATGCTTGCAAGGCTTATGTGATGTGTATTACTGAGAGGGCCCAGAGATACCTCTCCGACAATCGGAGTGACAAACCCTAATCTCGAAATACGCCAACCCAACATCTACCATTGGAGACACCTGTAGTACTCCTTTATAATCACCCAGTTACGTTGTGACGTTTGGTAGTACCCAAAGTGTTCCTCCGGCAAACGGGAGTTGCATAATCTCATAGTCATAGGAACATGTATAAGTCATGAAGAAAGCAATAGCAACATACTAAACGATCGGGTGCTAAGCTAATGGAATGGGTCATGTCAATCAGATCATTCAACTAATGATGTGACCTCGTTAATCAAATAACAACTCTTTGTTCATGGTTAGGAAACATAACCATCTTTGATTAATGAGCTAGTCAAGTAGAGGCATACTAGTGACACTCTGTTTGTCTATGTATTCACACATGTATTATGTTTCCGGTTAATACAATTCCAGCATGAATAATAAACATTTATCATGATATAAGGAAATAAATAATAACTTTATTATTGCCTCTAGGGCATATTTCCTTCAGGTGCGCCTCCCACAAGGGCCCATGGCGCCTAAGAGGTGGAAAGGGGGCAAACCCTAAGGGGATATGGGCCTTAGGGCCCATATTGGTGCGCCTCCCTCTCCCCTCCCCTCTTGGCCGCCACCCTTGTTCCCCATCTAGGGCTGCCGCCCCCCTTAGGGGTGGGAACCCTAGAGGGGGTGCAGCCCCTCCCCTTCCCCTATATATATGAGGCCTAGGGGGCTGCCCACAACACGCGATTCGATCTCTCGTTGGTGCAGCCCTGCGTCTCTTCTTCCTCCTCTTCTGCGGTGGTTGGCGAAGCCCTGCAGGATTGCCACGCTCCTCCATCACCACCACGCCGTTGTGCTGCTGCTGGATGGAGTCTTCCTCAACCTCTCCCTCTCCCCTTGCTGGATCAAGGCATGGGAGATGTCACCGGGCTGTACGTGTGTTGAACGCGGAGGTGCCGTCCGTTCGAAACTAGGATCATCGGTGATTTGGATCACGACGAGTACGACTCCATCAACCCCGGTCTCTTGAACGCTTCCGCTTAGCGATCTACAAGGGTATGTAGATGCACTCTCCTTCCCCTCGTTGCTAGTCTCTCCATAGATAGATCTTGGTGACACGTAGGAAATTTTTTGAATTTCTTCTATGTTCCCCAACAGTGGCATCATGAGCTAGGTCTATTGCGTAGATTCTATGCATGAGTAGAACACAAAGTAGTTGTGGGCGTTGATTTTATTCAATATGCTTGCCGTTACTAGTCTTATCTTGATTCTGCGGCATTGTGGGATGAAGCGGCCTGGACCGACCTTACACGTACTCTTACGTGAGACTGGTTCCACCGACTGACATGCACTAGTTGCATAAGGTGGCTAGCGGGTGTTTGTCTCTCCCACTTTAGTCGGATCGGATTCGATGAAAAGGGTCCTTATGAAGGGTAAATAGCAATTGGCATATCACGTTGTGGTCTTTGCGTAGGTAAGAAACGTTCTTGCTAGTAACCCATAGCAGCCACGTAAAACATGCAAACAACAATTAGAGGACGTCTAACTTGTTTTTGCAGGGTATGCCATGTGATGTGATATGGCCAAAGGATGTGATGAATGATATATGTGATGTATGAGATTGATCATGTTCTTGTAATAGGAATCACGACTTGCATGTCGATGAATATGACAACCGGCAGGAGCCATAGGAGTTGTCTTTATTTATTTATGACCTACGTGTCAACATAAACGTCATGTAATTACTTTACTTTATTGCTAACCGTTAGCTGTAGTAGTAGAAGTAATAGATGACGTGACAACTTCAAGAAGACACAATGATGGAGATCATGGTGTCATGCCGGTGACGATGATGATCATGGAGCCCCGAAGATGGAGATCAAAAGGAGCAAAGTGATATTGGCCATATCATGTCACTATTTGATTGCATGTGATGTTTATCATGTTTATACATCTTATTTGCTTAGAACGACGGTAGTAAATAAGATGATCCCTCATTAAAATTTCAAGAAGTGTTCTCCCCTAACTGTGCACCGTTGCTACAGTTCGTCGTTTCGAAGCACCACGTGATGATCGGGTGTGATAGATCCTTACGTTCACATACAACGGGTGTAAGACAGTTTTACACATGCAAAACACTTAGGGTTAACTTGACGAGCCTAGCATGTACAGACATGGCCTCGGAACACAGAAGACCGAAAGGTCGAGCATGAGTCGTATAGAAGATACGATCAACATGAAGATGTTCACCGACGTTGACTAGTCCGTCTCACGTGATGATCGGACACGGCCTAGTTGACACGGATCATGTAATCACTTAGATGACTAGAGGGATGTCTATCTGAGTGGGAGTTCATAAGATGAACTTAATTATCCTGAACATAGTCAAAAGGATTTTGCAAATTATGTCGTAGCTCACGCTATAGTTCTACTATTTAGATATGTTCCTAGAGAAAAAATTAGTTGAAAGTTGATAGTAGCAATTATGTGGACTAGGTCCGTAAACTGAGGATTGTCCTCATTGCTTCTTAGAAGGCTTATGTCCTTAATGCACCGCTCAGTGTGCTGAACCTCGAACGTCGTCTGTAGATGTTGCGAACATCTGACATACACGTTTTGATAACTACATGATAATTCAGTTAAACGGTTTAGAGTTGAGGCACCAAAGACAGTTTTGAAACGTCGCGAAACTTATGAGATGTTTTGAGGGCTGAAATTGGGATTTCAGGCTCGTGCCCACGTCAAGAGGTATAAGACCTCCGACGATTTTCTTAGCCTACAAACTAAGGAGAAAAGCTCAATTGTTGAGCTTGTGCTCAGATTGTCTGAGTACAACAATCATTTGAATCGGGTGGGAGTTGATCTTCCAGATGAGATAATGATGTTTCTCCAAAGTCATTACCACCAAGCTGCTAAGAGCTTCGTGATGAACTATAATATATCAGGGACATATATGATGATCCTTGAAATATTCGCGATGTTTGACACCGCGAAAGTAGAAATCAAGAAGGAGCATCAATTGTTGATGGTTGGTGAAACCACTAGTTTCAAGAAGGGCAAGGGCAAGAAGGGATATTTCATGAAAACGGCAATTCAGCTGCCTGCTGCTCTAGTGAAGAGACCCAAGGTTGAACCCAAACCCGAGACTAAGTGCTTCTGTAATAAGGGGAACAGCCATTGGAGAAGAATTACCCTAGATACTTGGTAGATAAGAAGGCTTGTAAGGTTGATAGAAGTATATTGGATATACATTGTGTTGATGTGTACTTTACTAGTACTCCTAGTAGCACCAGGGTATTAGATACCGGTTCGGTTGCTAAGTGTTAGTAACTCGAAATAAAAGCTGCGGAATAAACGGAGACTAGCTAAAGGTGAGATAACGATATGTGTTGGAAATGTTTCCAATGTGGATATGATCAAATATCGTACGCTCCCTCTACCATCGAGATTGGTGTTTGCGTTGAGCATAGACATGATTGGATTATGTCTATCGCAATACGGTTATTCATTTAAGGAGAATAATGGTTACTCTGTTTATTTGAATAATACCTTCAATGGTCTTACACCTAAAATGAATTGGTTGTTGAATCTCGATTATAGTGATACACATGTTCATGCCAAAAGATAGTAATGATAGTACCACCTACTTGTGGCACTGCCACGTAAGTCATATCAGTATAAAACGCATGAAGAAGCTCCATGTTGATGGATCTTTGGGCTCACTCATTTTGAAAAGTTTGAGACATGCGAACCATGTCTATTGGTGTATATGCATGAAGAAACTCCATGCAAATGGATCGTTTGGACTCACTTGGTTTTGAATCACTTGAGACATGCAAATCATACCACATGGGCAAGATGACTGAACGCCTCGGTTTCAGTAAAATGGAACCAGAAAGCAACTTGCTGGAAGTAATACATTTTGATGTGTGCAGTCCAATGAGTGCTGAGGTGTGTAGTGGATATCGTTATGTTCTTACTTCACAGATAATTTGAGTAGATGTTGAGTATATTTACTTGATGAATCACGAGTCTGAATTATTGAAAGGTTCAAGTAATTTCAGGGTGAAGTTGAAAGATCGTCGTGACAAGAGGATAAAAGATCTATGATATGATCATAGAGATGAATATCCAAATTACGAGTTTGGCACAGAATTAAGACATTGTGGAAATTGTTTCACAACTAATACAGCCTGGAACACCATAGTGTGATGGTGTGTCCGAACATCATAACTGCACCCTATTGGATATGATGCATACCATGATGTCTCTTATCGAATTACCACAATAGTTTATGGGTTAGGCGTTAGAGACAACCACATTCACTTTAAAAAGGGGCACCACATAATTCCGATGAGATGACACCGTATGAACTATGGTTTAGAGAAACCTAAGCTGTCATTTCTTAAACGTTTGGGGCTGCAACGCTTATGTGAAAAAGTTTCAGGCTGATAAGCTCGAACCCAAAGTGGATAAATGCATCTTCATAGGACACCCAAAACAGTTGGGTATACCTCCTGCCTCAGATCCGAAAGCAATAAGGGATTGTTTCTTGAATCAGGTCCTTTCTCGAGGAAAAGTTTCTCTCGAAGGATTGAGTGGGAGGATGGTGGTGACTTGATGAGGTTATTGAACCGTCTCTTCAACTAGTGTGTGGCGGGGCACAGGAAGTTGTTCCTATGGCACCTACACCGATTGAAGTGGAAGCTTATGATAGTGATCATGAAACTTCAGATCAAGTCAGTACCAAACCTCGTGGGATGACAAGGATGCGTACTACTTCATAGTGGTACATAAGCCTGTCTTGGAAGTCATGTTGCTAGACAACAATGAACCTACGAACTATGGAGAAGCGATGGTGGGCTCGGATTCCGATAAATGGCTCGAGGCCATATAATCCGAGAGAGGATCCATGTATGAAAACAAAGTGAAGAATTTGGAAGAACTACTTGATGGTCGTAAGGCTGTTAGGTACATATGGATTTTAAAAGGAAGACAGACATTGATGGTAAATATCACCATTAAGAAAGCTCGACTTGTCGTTAAGATGTTTTCCGACAAGTTCAAGGAGTTGACTACGATGAGACTTTCTCACTCGTAGTGATGCTAAGAGTCTGTTGGAATTATATTAGCGATTACTGCATTATTTATGAAATCTTGCAGATAGGATGTCAAAACATTGTTTCCTCGACGATTTTCTTGAGGAAAGGTTGTATGTGACACAACCGGAAGGTTTTGTCAATCCTGAAAGATGCTAATAAGTATGCAAAGCTCCAGTAATCCTTCTAAGGACTGGAGTGAGCATCTCGGAGTTGGAATGTATGCTTTGATGAGATGATCAAAGATTTTGGTGTATACAAAGTTTATGAGAAACTTGTATTTCCAAAGAAGTGAGTGGGAGCACTATAGAATTTCTGATAAGTATATGTTGTTGACATATTGTTGATCAGAAGTGACGTAGAATTTCTGGAAAGCATATAGGATTATTTGGAAAGTGTTTTTCAATGGAAATCCTAGATTAAGCTACTTGAACATTGAGCATCAAGATCTATAAGGATAGATCAAAACGCTTAATGGAACTTTCAAATAAGCACATACCTTGACATGATCTTGAAGGTGTTCAAAATGGATCAGTCAAAGAAGGAGTTCTTGCCTGAGTTGTAAGGTATGAAGTTAAGACTTAAAGCTCGACCATGGCAGAATAGAGAGAAAGGACGAAAGTCGTCCCTTATGCTTAAGACATAGGCTCTACAGTATGCTATGCTGCGTACCGCACCTGAAGTGTGCGTTGCCAGGAGTCAGTCAAGGGGTACAAGAGTGATCCAAGAATGGATCACAGGACAGCGGTCAAAGTTATCCTTAGTAACTAGTGTACTAAGGAAGTTTCTTGGTTATGGAGGTGGTAAAAGAGTTCGTCGTAAAGGGTTACGTCGATGCAAGCTTAACACCTATCCGGATAGCTCTGAGTAGAGATACCAGATACATATAATGGAGCTACAATTTAGAATAGCTCCAAGTAGAATAGTTATTTGGAATAGCTTCAAATAGAGCGTGGTAGCTGCATCTAGGAGATGACATAGAGATTTGTAAAGCACACACGGATCTGAAAGGTTCAGACCCGTTAACTAAAACCTCTCTCACAAGCATGACATGATCAAACCCAGAACTCTTTAGGGTGTTAGTCACATAAGGATGTGACCTTGAGTGTTAATCACATATCGATGTGAACTGGATTATTGACTCTAGTGCAAGTGGGAGACTGTTGGAAATATGCCCTAGAGGCAATAATAAATTGGTTATTATTATATTTCCTTGTTCATGATAATAGTTTATTATCCATGCTAGAATTGTATTGATAGGAAACTCAGATACATGTGTGGATACATAGACAACACCATGTCCCTAGCAAGCCTCTAGTTGACTAGCTCGTTGATCAATAGATGGTCACGGTTTCCTGACCATGGACATTGGATGTCGTTGATAACGGGATCACATCATTAGGAGAATGATGTGATGGACAAGACCCAATCCTAAGCATAGCGCTAGATCGTGTAGTTCGTATGCTAAAGCTTTTCTAATGTCAATTATCATTTCCTTAGACCATGAGATTGTGCAACTCCCGGATACCGTAGGAATACTTTGGGTGTGCCAAACGTCACAACGTAACTGGGTGGCTATAAAGGTACATTACAGGTATCTCCGAAAGTGTCTGTTGGGTTGGCATGAATCGAGACTGGGATTTGTCACTCCGTGTAAGCGGAGAGGTATCTCTGGGCCCACTCGGTAGGACATCATCATAATGTGCACAATGTGATCAAGGAGTTGATCACGGGATGATGTGTTACAGAACGAGTAAAGAGACTTGCCGGTAACGAGATTGAACAAGGTATCGGGATACCGACGATCGAATCTCGGGCAAGTATCGTACCGATAGACAAAGGGAATTGTATACGGGATTGATTAAGTCCTTGACATCGTGGTTCATCCGATGAGATCATCGTGGAACATGTGGGAGCCAACATGGGTATCCAGATCCTGCTGTTGGTTATTGACCGGAGAACGTCTCGGTCATGTCTGCATGTCTCCCGAACCCGTAGGGTCTACACACTTAAGGTTCGATGACGCTAGGGTTATAAAGGAAGTTTGTATGTGGTTACCGAATGTTGTTCGGAGTCCCAGATGAGATCCCGGACGTCACGAGGAGTTCCGGAATGGTCCAGAGGTAAAGATTTATATATGGGAAATCCTGTTTTGGTCACCGGAAAAGTTTCGGGGTTTATCGGTAACATACCGGGACCACCGGGAGGGTCCCGGGGGTCCACCAAGTGGGGCCACCAACCCCGGAGGCTTGCATGGGCTAAGAGTGGTGAGGGACCAGCCCCTTAGTGGGCTGGTGCACCTCCCACAAGGGCCCATGGCGCCTAAGAGGTGGAAAGGGGGCAAACCCTAAGGGGATATGGGCCTTAGGGACCATGTTGGTGCGCCTCCCTCTCCCCTCCCCTCTTGGCCGCCACCCTTGTTCCCCATCTAGGGCTGCCGCCCCCCTTAGGGGTGGGAACCCTAGAGGGGGCGCAACCCCTCCCCTTCCCCTATATATATGAGGCCTAGGGGGCTGCCCACAACACGCGATTCGATCTCTCGTTGGTGCAGCCCTGCGTCTCTTCTTCCTCCTCTTCTGCGGTGCTTGGCGAAGCCCTGCAGGATTGCCACGCTCCTCCATCACCACCACGCCGTTGTGCTGCTGCTGGATGGAGTCTTCCTCAACCTCTCCCTCTCCCCTTGCTGGATCAAGGCGTGGGAGACGTCACCGGGCTGTACGTGTGTTGAACGCGGAGGTGCCGTCCGTTCGGCACTAGGATCATCGGTGATTTGGATCACGACGAGTACGACTCCATCAACCCCGTTCTCTTGAACGCTTCCGCTTAGCGATCTACAAGGGTATGTAGATGCACTCTCCTCCCCCTCGTTGCTAGTCTCTCCATAGATAGATCTTGGTGACACGTAGGAATTTTTTTGAATTTCTGCTACGTTCCCCAACAACTAGCTCGTTGATCAATAGATGGTTACGGTTTCCTGACCATGGACATTGGATGTCGTTGATAACGGGATCACATCATTAGGAGAATGATGTGATGGACAAGACCCAATCCTAAGCCAGCACAAAGATCGTGTAGTTCGTATGCTAAAGCTTTTCTAATGTCAAGTATCATTTCCTTAGACCATGAGATTGTGCAACTCCCGGATATCGTAGGAGTGCTTTGGGTGTGCCAAACGTCACAACGTAACTGGGTGGCTATAAAGGTACACTACAGGTATCTCCGAAAGTGTCTGTTGGGTTGGCACGAATCGAGACTGGGATTTGTCACTCCGTGTAAACGGAGAGGTATCTCTGGGCCCACTCGGTAGGACATCATCATAATGTGCACAATGTGATCAAGGAGTTGATCACGGGATGATGTGTTACGGAACGAGTAAAGAGACTTGACGGTAACGAGATTGAACAAGGTATCGGGATACCGACGATCGAATCTCGGGCAAGTATCGTACCGCTAGACAAAGGGAATTGTATACAGGATTGATTAAGTCCTTAACATCGTGGTTCATCCAATGAGATCATCGTGGAACATGTGGGAGCCAACATGGGTATCCAGATCCCGCTGTTGGTTATTGACCGGAGAGTCATCTCGGTCATGTCTGCATGTCTCCCGAACCCGTAGGGTCTACACACTTAAGGTTCGATGATGCTAGGGTTATAGGGAATAGATATATGTGGTTACCGAATGTTGTTCGGAGTCCCAGATGAGATCCCGGATGTCACGAGGAGTTCCGGAATGGTCCGGAGGTAAAGATTTATATATGGGAAGTCCTGTTTTGGTCGCCGGAAAAGTTTCGGGGTTTATCGGTAACGTACTGGGACCACCAGGAGGGTCCCGGGGGTCCACCAAGTGGGGCCACAAGCCCCGGAGGGCTGCATGGGCCAATTGTGGGAGGGGACCAGCTCCAGGTGGGCTGGTGCGCCCCCCACAAGGGCCCAAGGCGCAAGGGAGAGGAGAAGGGGGCAAACCCTAGGGCAGATGGGCCCTAAGGCCCACCCCGGTGCGCCTCCCCCTCTCCCCTCCCCTTGGCCGCCCCTAGATGGGATCTAGGGGGCTACCGCCACCCCTAGGGAGGGAACCCTAGGTGGGGGCGCAGCCCCTCCCCTTCCCCTATATATACTTGAGGTTTGGGCTGCCCACAACACACGAGTTCCTATCCTCTTGTTGGCGCAGCCCTACCTCTCTTTCTCCTCGTTTCTTGCGGTGCTTGGCGAAGCCCTGCTGGAGTACCATGCTCCTCCACCACCACCACGCCATTGTGCTGCTGTTGGATGGAGTCTTCCTCAACCTCTCCCTCTCTCCTTGCTGGATCAAGGCATGGGAGACGTCACCGGGTTATACGTGTGTTGAACACGGAGGTGCCGTCCGTTCGGCACTAGAATCATCGGTGATTTGGATCACGACGAGTACGACTCCATCAACCCCGTTCTCTTGAACGCTTCCGCTTAGCGATCTACCAGGGTATGTAGATGCACTCTCCTTCCCCTCGTTGCTGGTCTCTCCATAGATAGATCTTGGTGACACGTAGGAAAATTTTGAATTTCTGCTATGTTCCCCAACAGTGGTAACTACCACTGCTTGTAGGAAACATTTGTCCTATATATATTCTGATCACAACATGAATTTCCCGAGTAACGCGCCTGTCCTTCCCCGAGTACTAGGTTGAACTTCAACTAAAGGTGTCCAAATGGGGCTTGCGATATACCGTTGGATAGCTATGGACATCAGTATCATGACCCAAGTTAAATTTTTGGTAAAATGTAAGCGGTTTAAGAGCAGTTTTGAAAACCGTTATTTCTTCACATAAAAAAAGTGAATCGTATTTTCGATCGCATTTTTAAACCATTTATCGGAATGAGGCAAATAATATGGCGTTGGAAAGCTGCTGCAAAACCGCTCCTTCCACATGTTGAAAGTTTTCTCTAATTCCCTACGGTTAAAGAGTAATTCGGAAAATCGTAAAATTTCGCAAACCGAACACCCGAGTTCGTATTTTCGACGCCATTTCTAAACGGCTAATCCAATTGAGGCAAATAATATGGCGTTGGAAAGCTTATGAAAATGCGCTACTTTTTATGTTAAAAGTTTTTTCTAATTTTGAATGGTTTAAAAGTAATTTAGAAAACGGTACAAGTTCCACCGAGTTCGTATTTTCGAGCTAATTTTTTAACCGTATGTCCAAATGCAGCAAATGATATGGCGTTGGAAAGCTTGAAGAAATGCGAAACTTTTTTGTATTTATTGTTTCTCCTAATTCATTATGATTTTATGTCAGTTTTGAAAATAGCTAAAAACGTATTTTTGCCGTAATTTCTACAAACTTTATCGGAATGATGCAAATAATATACCGCTGAAAAGCTACGGAAAATGCGAAACTTTTTCATGTTGATGGTTTTCTCTGATTCCCAACCGTTTTCAAGTAATTTCGAAAACGGCGGGACCATTCGTTCTGCCTTTATTGCGAAACAGATCCTTCGAAAATGCATCGCGTGAAGTACCTGAACTTCTCGGCGCGTGTACCTGAACTTCACTCTGTTTTTTCACGTGATTTTTTTACTCGTAGCTCTCCATCCACTGCTCGTAGCTCTCCATCCACTGATCGGAATTGAGCAAGTGATATACCAATGGAAAGCTGTTGTGAACACGCAACTTTTTCGTGTTGATCATTTTTTTCATACTCACAATGATTTTACAAGTTTTTCATCTGAAATTCATCCACTGTAGTAGTTGAACTTCCTGCTGTTTTCAGTTGAACTTCTGTGACGTATTTTTGTTTGTAATTTTCTCATCCATTCGTCAGTTTTTACACAAATGATATTCCTTTTGTACAAATCTCTCTCAGAATAATTTTTTTAACTTTCTCCGACGAAGGACTTGAACTTATAACAACAAACTTTTAGCGTTTGCTTTTTTATTCTTTTTAATACAAAATGCACACCGTGTAGTACGTGAACTTCTGGCAGTTATCAATCGAACTTCTATCGGTTACGTGAAAATATCTGAGTTTTTTATAAATATTTATCTGAATTTCTTAATCCTTTTTTTATAAAATTTTGAAGCGCTCTATTTTTTAAAGTTGAACTTCTTGTTTTTTATTTTTGAACTTCTTTTTTCCAATCTTTAATAATGAGGAAAATCTGAGTTTTCTATAATCATCGAACTTCTTCATCTTTTTAATATGGACTTCCTGATTTTATTTCTTTAATCTTTTTATGAAATTTTGAAGCACTCTATTTTTAGAAGTTGAACTTCTTGTTGTTTTATTTTTGAACTTCTTTTTTTCATTCTTTAATAACGAGAAAAATCTAAGTTTTCTATAATCATCGCACTTCCCGCTGTTTTCACTTGAACTTCTACCATGTGTTTTTGTTCGTAATTTCTCATCCGTTCATCAGAGTTGCACAACTGATATATAGTGCCGATTGCCTCTCTCACAAGAAGTTTCTGAACTTCCCCGTGCTGAGCACCTGAACTTCTAGCAGTGAAATTTTTATACTTTAACTTTTTATTCTTTTTTCTCATATGAAAACACACACCATGCAGCACATGAACTTCTGGCCGTTTTCAATTTGAACTTCTCTGTAAAAACCCATTAGTTTGACTTGAACTTCTGCTGCACATGAATAAGCTGTTGAAAACACACAACTTTCCTGCTCCGTTACTTAAATTTGAACTTCTAGTTTTTTAAGAAATGGGATTTTTTTTAAAACTTTTTACTTGTTCCTTTTATTCTAATTTGAACTTCTAGTTTTATAAAGGTTCAAGCACGAAGTTCACCCTTAGGCCTCGGACAGGTCGCCGCTTAGGATTTGGCAGGTCGCCAGCAGCATGAGGTGAGCGGTCATGGTGAGGGATCCGGCAAGCATGGAACGGGGCCCTTTTTCTGGTGATTTGCTGCTGCTCAAAACTACTGTATTGATGCCATGTTGCAAGCACGGACCAGCAAGCATGAAGTTCAGTACTGTATCCAGCATCAACAAACAAAATTCAATAACAGCACTCCTCCTAGCATTCACACAAACATGTTGTGGGCAACAAACACAAACCATCGCCAGGGGGGCCTCGATGAAGGAAGCTAGTATGCACTAGGAAGTTCAGGGAGCAGCATCTGGCGGGCGGCAGGTGCTGGCGCCCTGTTCTGCTCCTCCCGGGGCCGGTGCCTCTACTCTGTGTTCCTCCGTCGCGGGGGGAGCTCGGGAAAGACCGGATCCGCGCAGAGAGGGACCTCCAGGTGGTGGGCGGCGGCGGTGCGAGGTCCTGGTGGTGGGCAGAGGCGGGGCGAGGTCCTGGTGGTGGGCGGCGACGGGGCGAGGTCCTGGTGGCGGGGATGCGAACAGCCAACGACGACGAGCGCGATTGGTAGCAGAGTGCGGGGCGGAGGCGCCGGTTGGAGACAGGGCGGGGGGTGGGGGCGGCGGCCGGATCCGCGCCGGTGGAGCGGTGCGCGGGGTTACAGCAGGCGGCGGCGGCGGGCTGGTGGGGGAGGTGCCGATGGGTCGGGGTGGAGTGGATCGAGGGACTGCGGGAGGTGGGGATCGAGGGACTGCAGCTTGCGGGAGGTGGGACGTGGGGATTTTTTTTCTTCTTCGTTCCAGCGTGTTCGGCAACTCGGAAACATATCGGCGCTATATAGGGTGCCGTGATTCAAATAGTTATTCTAATCCCATGATCAGAATAGTGCTACTCTCTCTCTCTATATATATATATATAGAAAAATGGTTGTGCACTCCTGGGAGTACGTACTCCCGCTCCTCATATACCACATAGATGAATCTTTTATACCTTTTTAGTATTTTTAATATACTTCATTAGTAATTATTAGATACCCAAAATGAGTTCATGAAAAAATTCATGCAAATCTATGTATTTTTAAATATTTACGTATATACTGATGTGTTTGTACGTGAAGAGGTATATTACAAAAAAGTACGTCGCAGATGATATTTTTTCAACTAAACTCATATTGGGGTACTACCTCCATTTCAGTTTATAAGTCCTACGCGTATACCTAGCTTGCCAATTTTATCACCTTAATATAAACTATATAACACAAAAATTATACGGTTTGAAAATAGAGGATCTGAAGTTTATATTAGTATATTTTTTGTAATATATGACTTGTATTAAGTTGGTCAAATTAACGACCTAGGGGAACGCGCACACCCTGTAAACTGAGAGAGAGGTAGTATCTTAGAATATTTAATGAAGTATATTGAGAATAATAAAAAGGTATAATTAATGCGTATATGAGGTATATTGAGGATGGGAGTACATACTCCCAAGAGTACAGAAGAGAAGTCCTATATATGTGTGTGTGTGTGTGTGTGTTTGTGTGTGTGTGTGTGTGTGTGTTTGAATATTTGTGCACCAAACGACGTGCATGCGGACGTAAGACGCGCATTCTAACATGTTCACAGTGGATCGATGTTGGACTTGATCCTTGATGCATATATTCTTCGGTACATCCTCGATGTGTGTAAGAAAATTAAATGATAAGTTTAGTCTCACGATGGATGAAAAACGAAGGGCACTGTGACATACGAATAATTCAGAGGAACACTCATTTTTTCACTTCTATGGATGGCGAGGTGGGCAATTTACTTCAACTTTAGGGACAATTCCGATGAGAGATGAAAAATCCAGAGAAATAATTAACGAAGAGTTTTTTCACTTACAGGTGGCGGGTGGGTAATTTAATTCAACTTTAGGGGCAATTTCGTTGAGAGACGAAAAATGAAGAAACAATTAACGAAGAATTTTTTTTCACTTACAGGCATCATGGTGAATAATTTACTTCAACTTTATGGGCAGCTTAGGGTAGGTGGACGAACCAAAAAACAGAAAAACACACCGTCCTTTATTATTAGGTATAGATTGGAGTGTATAATCACTGACCAAAAGTGCATAATGTAGAAAAAACTTTCTCTGAAATTAATCATAGAGGCATTAGGAATCCAGCCAACGAAAAAGATACATAACATGAGAGCATGAGAAACTGAAAAGAACAAACCCTAATATGCAATCTTGGAAACATGGGGGGAGAGCTACTAGGATAAAGTATTTCTTTATATTGTAGTTCTTTGAGCAAAGCTAATACTGGCAAACGGGTATCTGACCCATCAATAACTCTTGCGCCTAGCAAATGAAACAACAAACTTAGTTTTTTAGTTGTTAAATTGGTTGGTGAACGTTCTCATATACTCCCTATATCCCAAAATATAAAAACATTTTTAACACTACACTAGTGTCAAAAACGTTCTTATATTATGGAACGGAGGGAGTACATATTAGAAGCATTATGTTCTTCGTACGAGCTAGTTAGATCGCTATGTGAGGAGGGGCAACTCCAAAGCCGTACACCCAAACGCCCGTTAATGGGAGAAATGCAAGAGTTCGTGTATGCCATTTGTATTTCATCAGGGCAACTCCAAAGCCGTACACCCGAACGCCCGTTAATGTCCGGACTGCAAGGTCCGGACACTTTTTGCCATCCAACGTCATGTATCAAACGTCCGTAGATCGGCATGGACATTCGATCCTGCAAACCAAAAGCAAACTGATACGTCCATCTTGCATCATGTTTTCTTACTGTTATTTATGACGTTTTTATCCATAATAAAGTTTTTTGGAATAATTCTTATGCCTTTTCTCTGATAATACGCAAGGTATACACCAAGAGGGAGAATTCTGGCAGCTGGAAATCTGGATCTGAAAAAGCTACGTTAGGCTACCTATTATGCACAACTCCAAACAAGCTGAAACTTCACGAAGATTTTTTATGGAATATTTAAAAATTATTGAAGCAAATAACTACTAGAGGGGGCCCACCAGGTGGGCACAACCCACCTGGGCATGCCAGGGAGCCCAGGCGCGCCCTAGTGGGTTGTGCTCCCCTCGGCCCACCTCCAGTGCCCATCTTTTGGTATATAAGTCATTTTGACCTAGAAAAAAAAATAAGAGGAGGACTTTCGGGACGAAGCGCCGCCGCCTCGAGGCGGAACTTGGGCAGGAGCACTTTTGCCCTCTGGCGGAGCGATTCCGCTGGGGGAACTTCCCTTCCGAAGGGGGAAATCATCGTCATCATCATCACCAACAACTCTCCCATCTTGGGGAGGGCAATCTCCATCAACATCTTCAACAACACCATCTCCTCTCAAACCATAGTTCATCTCTTGTGTTTAATCTTGTTACCGGAACTATAGATTGGTACTTGTGGGTGACTAGTAGTGTTGATTACATCTTGTAGTTGATTACTATATGGTTTATTTGGTGGAAAATTATATGTTCTGATCCAATATACTATTTAATACACCTCTAATCATGAATATGTTTATCATTTGTGAGTAGTTAACTTTGTTCTTGAGGTCATGGGAGAAATCATGTTGCAAGTAATCATGTGAATTTGATATGTGTTCGATATTTTGATAGTATGTACTCCCTCCTTCCATCTATACAGGGCCTAATGCGTTTTTAAGACCGCCTTTGACTATTGACAAGATTAATAGTACATGACATGCACAATGTGAAAATTATATCATTGAAAGCTCCTTTCACACACGAATTTAATAGTGTGCTTTGTGTAAGTTGCATGTCATATATTATTGCTCTAATATTTGGTCAAAGTTAGCCTCGAAAAACGCATTAGTCCCTATATAGATGGAAGGATTGAGTATGTTGTGATTCCCTTAGTGGTATCATGTGAACGTTGACTACATGACACTTCGCCATATTTGGGTATAAGGGAATGCAATGTGGAGTAGCAATTAGATGATGGGTTGCGAGAGTGACAGAAGCTTAAACCCCAGTTTATGCGCTATTCCATAAGGGACCGATTGGATCCAAAAGTTTAATGCTATGGATAGAATTTATTCTTAATACTTTTCTCGTAGTTGCGGATGCTTGCGGGAGGGTTAATCATAAGTAGGAGGTTTGTTCAAGTAAGAACAGTACCTAAGCACCGGTCCACCCACATATCAAATTATCAAAGTACCGAACAAGAATTAAACCAACATGATGAAAGTGACTAGATGAAATTCCCGTGTACCCTCAAGAACGCTTTGCTTATCATAAGAGACCATTTTGGCCTGTCCTTTGCCTCAAAAGGATTGGTCTACCTTGCTGCACTTTTGCTACTACCGTCGTTACTTGCTCGTTACAAATTACTTTGCTATCAAACTACCCTGTTACTTACAATTCAAGCACTTGCAGACATTACCTTACTAAAAACCACTTGTCATTTCCTTCTACTCCTCGTTGGGTTTGACACTCTTACTTATCGAAAAGAGCTACAATTGATCCCCTATATTTGTGCGTCATCAAGGCTATTTTCTGGCGTCATTGCCGGGGAGTGAAGCGCCTTTGGTAAGTGGAATTTGGTAAGGAAACATTTATATAGTGTGCTGAAATTTATTGTCACTTGTTACTATGGAAAACAATCATTTGAGGGGGTTTTTGGGGTATTTTCACATTGTCCGGAACCACTATTAATTACCCTCAACCTACTGCACCTACTGAAAATATTGGATATGAAATTCCTTCGGGTTTGATAGAACAACTGCTAGCTAATCCTTATGCAGGAGACGGAACTGAACATCCTGATATGCACTTGATATATGTGGAACAAATTTGTGGATTGTTTAAGCTTGCAGGTTTACCCGGAGATAAAATTATGAAAAGGTTTTCCTTTTATCTTTGAAGGGAAAAGCATTGGCATGGTGTAGGCTATGCGATGATATTAGATCATGGCATTGGAACCATTTGAAATTGGAGTTCCACCAAAAAAATTTATCCTATGCATCTAGTTCATCGTGATTGGAATTATATATATACTTTTTGGCCTCGTGAAGGAGAAAGTATCGCTCTAGCTTGGGGGAGGCTTAAGTGAATGTTATATGCATGCCCCAATCATGAGCTCTCAAGAGAAATTATTATCCAGAATTTTTATGCTCGGCTTTCTCGTAATGATCAAACCATGTGAGGGAGTCTTGGATTATGGGGTCCACGGGTGTCCGGGCTGTGTAGCATGGGTCGGACTGATGGGCCATGAAGATACAAGATAGAAGGCCTTCCCCTGTGTCCGAATGGGACTCTCCTTTGTGTGGATGGCAAGCTTGACGTCCGGATCTGTAGTTTCCTTTCTCTGTAAACCGACTTTGTACAACCCTAGGCCCCTCCGGTGTCTATATAAACTGGGGGGTTTAGTCCATAGAGGCTATCAAAAATCACATAGGCTAGACATCTAGGGTTTCGCCGTTACGATCTCGAGGTAGATCAACTCTTGTAACCCCTATACTCATCAAATACAATCAAGAAGGACGTAGGGTTTTACCTCCATTAAGAAGGCCCGAACCTGGGTAAACATCACGTATCCCTTGTCTCCTATTTCCTTCGATCCTCAGATGCACAGTTTGGGACCCCCTACCCGAGATTGGCCGGTTTTGACATTGACATTGGTGCTTTCATTGAGAGTTCCACTGTGCCGTCGATGGTGGGATCGATGGCTCACCTCGTCATTAACGACAACATCACCTCGGTAGAAACCCTAGCTCCGGGGCAGCTCCTCCAGCTCGGCGGTTTCACCATGGGCGCCCATACAGCCTTTAAGCTAAGGGCGGCCCTCGAAATCGCTAAACATCATCTTCATGTCGGCCTCGAACACCCCGAAAAGATGGATCCAGTAGATATTCGTCTTTAAACGAACTACTTGATCACATCGCCACCCTGGGAGTAGCAATAGACTACGATCGGATTGGGCTTAAACCTTATCAGAGGGAAATTAGGTCCCCGCCGATCACCCATATGGTAGCGGTTGTGGAAGAACAGGCCGATGATACTTCTCCTCCCAAGTTGAGAACAAGCTATGTTCGGATTTTCGAGTCACATGAGCCGGATACCCATCTTCGAGAAGAGACCTCTTGTCCTCCGAACATAGAACCGGGCGTTGATCCTGAAGACCGCCAGGATGCTCCGGACCCTGGACCGGTGACTTCGTAGATTCTTCAAATTCCGGATCCAGTAATGGGTCAGGATTCGGATTTCAGCCCTCCCACCCACCACATACAATATTCCCCAAACAACTCAGGTCCTCCAGATGTATGCGACCTAATGTACATGTGGCAGCAACCTGAGGAAACAGTCCACCACTTTTGGGCCAGGTTCCTCCTTGTCAAGGACAAGATCAAGGACTACCATGACGATGACGCGATTTCGATATTTTGCCGCAATTGCACGGACAAGGGAATCCTTAACGCCCTCAACTGCTGCCGCATACCGCACTTTTTAGATCTGGCACATGTCGTCCAGAAGTTTAGTGCAATAGAAAGCACCTAGAAGGCACAAACAGCTCGGTGGGATCCTCCGGCCTTCAAGCAGCCCACCGGACGGATAAAAAGGATGCACCCCTATGGGGCACCCGATCATCATCCCATGGACAAAAAAGTGAAGCCCTTTATGGGACACAGATCTGTCCTCGATGACCTGCTTGATAAACCTTGCCTAATCCACACAACGCCGAATACCGAGCCAACAGATAGCCTTCGGGCATGTTGGGTACTACGGCAGGTGGCTAAGAGCGGCGAGGCCATCCTCACCAGCATTCCTCAAAAGAGGCACTCTTCGGAAAACGCCGATCTCAATGTTTTTACAGTCTTCGAGACCTTTTATTCCAACAACCAGCGCAAGAGGGCGCTGCACGACCTTGCTGAAGTCAACCAGGTAGCAGCAGTAAATCCTTGGAATGACATGGTGATAATCTTCACTGTCGATGACGAGCCAAGGGCCAGATCTGTCTGAGGACCAACCGCTTTGGTCTTAAACCCAATAGTAGATGGCTTTCGGCTCACAAAAGTACTCATGGATGGTGGCAGCGGATTAAACCTCATCTACAAAGACACACTCCAAAAAATGCATGTGGACAAAAGTCACATTGAGCAAAGTGGCACCACTTTCCGAGGCATCATCCCCAATCGAGAAGCAAGAAGCTCGGGGAGGATCAAACTCGACGTCGTATTCGGCACGGCGGAAAACCATAGGTCCGAAGAGTTGCTCTTACACGTGGCACCTTTCCACAACGGATATCATGCCCTGTTAGGGCGAGAAGCATTCATCCGCTTTCAAGCTATACCCCATTACGGGTGCATGAAGCTCAAAATGCCAGGGCCCAACAGAGTTATCACTATCACCAGTGATCCAGATATAGCACTCTGCGCCAAAAACAAAACCGCATCACTAGCCCTCGAGGCGCTATCCGAGGCCCTGCCGGCCGAGGAACTAACTACTCTGCGCTCTACAGTGGACAAGGACGATGTAATCCTCGACAAGAGGCCCAAATCCACTTCCTTTAAACTAGCAAATGAAATATTCAAATTTCAAGTGCACCCAACGGATCCTAATAAAACCGCATCCATTGGAGCACAGCTGGATCCAACGATTGACGCCGCCTTAAGAGCGTTTTTACACGAAAATTGGGACATCTTTGCCTGGCATCCTTCGGATATGCCAGGAATCCCACGCAGTCTGGCCAAACATAGCCTCAATACAATTAAGAGCTTTAAACCAGTCAAGCAAACGCTGTGGCGCTTTTCTGAACCCAAGCGATAAGCCATGGGGGAAGAGCTAGCCAAACTACTTGAAGCCGGATTCATTAGAGAGATCAAACACCCAGACTGACTAGCGAACCTGGTCATGGTGCCAAAGAAGGATAAGTCCTGGCGCCTCTGTGTCAATTTCAAAGACCTAAACAAGGCTTGCCCTAAGGACCCCTTCCCACTGCCCCTCATTGACCAAATCATTGATGCAACCGCATGGCACGACTCACTGTGCTTCCTCGACGCATACTCCGGATACCATCAGATTAAGATGAAGGAATCCGATTAGGCCGCGACGACATTCATCACTCCGTATGGGCCTTTTTTGCTTTAACACTATGCCTTTTGGGCTCAAAAACGCTGGCGCCACCTACCAATGCATGATCCAAACATGCCTGGAAAAACAAATTGGCAGGACGGTGGAGGCATATGTAGATGATGTAGTCATCAAAACCAAACATGTCGAATCATTGGTGGACAACTTGCACCTCACATTCGAGAACCTCCGAACATATGACATACAGCTCAACCCAGAAAAATGTGTTTTTGGCGTCTCGGCTGGAAAACTGCTCGAGTTTATTGCTTCCAATAGAGGAATCAAAGCAAATTCGGCCAAAATTCGAGCCCTGTCGCAATTGGCAACACCAACAGACCTAAAGCAGGTCCAAAAACTAGTTGGGTGCATGGCAACTTTGAGCCTCTTTATCTCCAGACTAGGAGAAAAAGCACTACCACTTTATCGCCTGTTCCGACGTACCGATCACTTTGAGTGGACGGATGCGGCGACGGCCGGGTTGGAAGAAATAAAAACTTTGTAAGAAAACAATCCAATCCTGGCTGCACCAAACATTGGTGAACCCATGCTTCTATACATATCAGCAACTCACCAAGTAGTGAGCGTTGTGCTCGTTGTTGAACAAGAGGAAGAGGGACACAAATTCCCACTCCAAAAACAAGTATATTACGTATCAGAGGTCCTTACACCATGCAAATCCCGATACCCGCACTATCAAAAGATAGCATATGCGGTCTTCATGGCATCTCGAAAGCTGTGGCACTACTTTCAAGAGTGCTTGATCACGGTGGCCTCTGAAGTTCCACTCAGTGATATCATAAACAACCGAGATGCCACCGGCCGCATTGCCAAAATGGGCTATAGAGCTCTTACCATTCGAAATAACATACAAGCCACGCTGAGCTATTAAATCTCAGGTGTTGGCTACTTCGCCGTCGAATGGACAGAAGCCGAACTCCCTAAAGAGTACAACTCATACTCCAATTGGGTGTGGTGTACTTCGACGGCTCCAAAATGTTAGCCAGATTGGAGGCTGGTGTCATCCTAATATCCCCTACAGGGGACACAGTCCGTTATGTATTACAAATCATGTACACGGATTCCAATAATGTAGCCAAATATGAAGCGCTCATGCATGGACTCCAGATGGCTGTTTCTATGGGCATACAATGCCTCAAAGTGCGTGGGGATTCGAACCTCGCGATATCCCAAATAAATGGAGAATTCGACACAAAGGATCCAAAGATGGCAGCCTACCGCAATGCCATACTTAGAATATCCGCTCAATTTGAGGGGCTCGAGTTTCATCATGTGGCTCGAGATAGTAATTAGGAAGCAGACATCCTTGCTCGTCTGGCACTAAACGCGACCCCATCCCGCCTAACACCTTTTTGGAGAGGCTTTTCAAACCATCCGTGGTATGGCAGGACGAGAGCGGAACTAACAGTCCGACGCCGATCATACCCCTGGACATCGAACATGATTCGGATATCATCGAGGTCTCGAGCATCGAGCCAACACCTTCCGCTCATGTAATCATGGTGGTTATTGCTCCATGGACCGAACCCTTCTTGTCCTACCTTAATAGGCAGGAGCTCCCTAATGATTAGAATGAGGCTCGTCGCATAGTCCGACGCTCTAAGGCCTATAAAGTCCACGAGGGAGAGCTCTACAAGAAAAGCACCACCGGAGTCCTGCAAAGATGTATCTTTGAAGAGGAGGGGCGACAGCTCTTGGCCGAAATACATGCTGGCCTCGGTGGCCATCACGCCGCAACCCGGGCCCTAGTAAGTAAAGCCTTCCGTACAAGCTTCTTCTGGCCCACGGCCCGAGCAGATGCACAAGCCCTTGTTCAGCGATGTGTAGGATGCCAGCTCTTCGCCAATCAAAGCCATATGCCGCCCACTGTCGGTGTCAAAACCATCGGATCTCGGGTAGGGGGTCCCGAACTGTGCGTCTAGGATCGATGGTAATAGGAGACGGGGGACACAATGTTTACCCAAGTTCGGGCCCTCTCTATGGAGGTAATACCCTACTTCCTGCTTGATTGATCTTGATGAATATGAGTATTACAAGAGTTGATCTACCACGAGATCGTAATGGCTAAACCCTAAAAGTCTAGCATGTCTGACTATGATTATGAGGATCCCCTCCACGGACCTAGCCCTCCGGTTTATATAGACACAGGAGGGGTCTAGGGTTACATAAGGTCGGTTACAAAGAAAGGACTCTTCATATTTGGTCGCCAAGCTTGCTTTCCACGCCAAGGAGAGTCCCATCCGGACACGGGTAGAGTCTTCGGCTTTTGTATCTTCATAGCCCATCAGTCCGGCGCATGTCCAATAGGCCAGACGCTCGAGGACCCGTAAGTCCAGGACTCCCTCAGTAGCCCCTGAACTAGACTTCAATGACGAGGTGTCCAGCGCGCAGATTGTCTTCGGCATTGCAAGGCGGGTTCCCTTTTCCGAATACTCCAAGGTAGTCTTCGGACGTGACGAACATGTCCAGATCTGCAACACAAGTACCACACACAAGCGCAGAGAATATAATATTTGCATGGGTGCAATCTGCTGACAACTTTTTATAACATGACATCACGTTTGTCCGGTCATTATTTCGAACCGTTTCTTGTCCCGCTGTTCCATGTTTCGAGGCGCGGTTTTTATTGGCACGTCTTGGCGAAGCAAAGATCGTGTCCCCTTATCGTGGGATTCTCATCAATACGAGCGTGGATAACCCAACCATTCCATTGGTATGTCTCCTTAGGAATAGGCAGGTATTCAGGCTTAGGTGGAGGCGTTCGATATCTGTCGCCTTTATAAAGGAGCCAAGGGCCGCCTTGTTTTGCGCCAACCCTTTCCTTAGCCCTTCCAACTTCGAGTTCTAGCACCCAAAGCTCGACTTCATTGCTTCAAGCTTTCCAATCATGTCCGGACCCAACCCACAGGGCCGATGGGTAGCCTCCTTTGTTATAGAGGAGGACATCACGAAGCTTCGCGCGGCCAGGTATCTGACCGCAGAGATCCCCCACAGGCTCCTTGCTCGAGGACAGGTTATTCATTCTCCCAGATCCGGCGAGAGGGTCATATTCATCTCCCACTTCCTGCGGGGGCTAGGATTCTCTCTTCACCCCTTCGTCCAGGGACTCATGTTTTATTACGGATTAGACTTTCATGATCTAGCCCCAGATTCTCTCCTTTGCATCTCTACGTTCATCGTCACGTGCGAGGCCTTTCTCCGCATTTCCCCACACTTCGTCTTATGGATCAAGACCTATAGTGTGAAGCCGAAGGTAGTCGACGGGGAACAAGCAGAGTGCGGAGGTGCTATAGTGAGCAAACTCATCGATGCTCCCTGGCCAAAAGGCTCTTTCACCGAAACTCCTGACCTATGGCAGCAGGAGTGGTTTTATGTCACTGAACCCCGCGGTACCAAGTGGGCGGCTACACCTGTGTTCCAATCTGGCCCTCCATTGCAGCTTGCATCATGGATAAATAAAGGACTGGACTGGGGATCAATTGATGAAGTGCAGACTCTACAGAGCCGTATCTAGAGCCTCCTTGAGAAGGACGTCAATCTTATCAACGTGGTCCAATAATGCTGGTCCGCCGGGTTCTGCCGTGCCAACGACAGCCTCTCCGTATGTGGGCGTTTAACCCAGAAGGACCACGGACCCTCCAAGACTTCTTCGGTATTATGCATAAAGGAATGTGGAAGCTGTTTTTCGGGAAACGAAAACAGTGTCCGCACACCACCGAGGATATCGGCCTTGACCGCAGTCATCCGGATACCTCGGTAAGCTCTCTATTTCCGAACAATTTTTCAGCAATGTATGCCATAGAGCGACACTGATCACACTATCCTATTCCAGGGCTGGATAAAGAAAGCAGAGCGAATCAGGTGTTCGGCCCCCCTTCCAGAAGACTCAGCGGATTCCGTATTAACAAGGATGCTGGCCCCGGCACCATACCAGATGCCTGTGAAGGAGGACAAGACGGAGAGCGGGATGACCGAAGGTGGCCTCCATCCTGAAGATATATTAGATGCTGTGTCCGGGGAGATGAAAATCCCATTGCCCAAAGATAAAAGTAAAGGAGAAGCCAACATTCATCCTCCCCATGGTAATAAAAGGGTCGTCTCCGAAGATTGGGAGGAAAAGGCTCCCATGCAAGGCAAGATGACCTTGTCGGGCGGCTCGGGCTTGGAGGACGACGTTATCACACAGTCCCCTGATACGTCTCCAATGTATCTATAATTTTTGATTGCTCCATGCTATTATATTATCTATTTTGGATGTCAATGGGCTTTATTTTACACTTTTATATCATTTTTGGGACTAACCTACTAACCGGAAGCCCAGCCCAAATTGCTGTTTTTTTGCCTATTTTAGGGTTTCAAAGAAAAGGAATATCAAATGGAGTCCAAATGGAATGAAACCTTCGGGAACGTAATTTTCTCAACAAACGTGATCCAGGAGACTTGGAGTGGTCGTCAAGAAACAACGGAGGAAGCCACGAGGTAGGGGGCGCGCCCTCCACCCTCGTGGGCCTTCTGTTGCTCCACCGACGTACTTCTTCCTCCTATATATGTCCACGTACCCCCAAACATCCAGGAGCACCACGAAAACCTAATTCCACTGCCGCAACCTTTTGTACCCAAGAGATCCCATCTTGGGGCCTTTTTCGGAGCTCTGCCGGAGGGGGCATTGATCACGAAGGGCCTCTACATCAACTCCATGGCCTCCCCGGTGATGTGTGAGTAGTTTACCTCAGACCTACGGGTCCATAGTTATTAGCTAGATGGCTTCATCTCTCTCTTTGGATCTCAATACAAAGTTCTCCTCGATCTTCTTGGAGATCTATTCGATGTAATCTTCTTTTGCAGTGTGTTTGTCGAGATCCAATGAATTGTGGGTTTATGATCCAGATTATCTATGAACAATATTTGATTCTCCTCTGAATTCTTTTATGTATGATTGGTTTATCTCCGCAAGTCTCTTCGAATTATCAGTTTGGTTTGCCCTACTAGATTGATCTTTCCTGCAATGGGAGAAGTGCTTAGCTTTGGGTTCAATCTCGCGGTGCTCGATCCCAGTGACAGAAAGGGAACCGACACGTATTGTATTGTTGCCATCGAGGATAAAAAGATGGGGGTTTATATCATATTGCATGAGTTTATCCCAATACATCATGTCATCTTCCTTAAAGCATTACTCTGTTCTTATGAACTTAATACTCTAGATGCATGCTGGATAGCGGTCGATGTGTGGATAATAGTAGTAGATGCAGAATCGTTTCGGTCTACTTGTCTCAGACGTGATGCCTATATACATGATCATACCTAGATATTCTCATAACTATGCTCATTCTATCAATTGCTTGACAGTAATTCGTTTACCCACTGATACGTCTCCAACGTATCTATAATTTTTGATTGCTCCATGCTATGTTATCTACTGTTTGGGCAATATTGGGCTTTATTATCCACTTTTATATTATTTTTGGGACTAACCTATTAACCGGAGGCCCAGCCCAGATTTGCTGTTTTTTTTGCCTATTTCAGTGTTTCGAAGAAAAGGAATATCGAACGGAGTCGAAACGGAACGAAATCAACTGGAGAAGTTATTTTTGGAAGGAAAGCTACCGGATGGACTTGGACCCCACGTCAGGAGCCAAGGGGGGGCGCGCCCCCTACCTCGTGGGGCCCCCGAAGCTCCACCGACGTACTTCCTGCACCCATATATCTTCACGTACCCTAAAACTTCCAGAACACATAATAGATCGGGAGTTCCGCAGCCAGAAGCCTCCGTAGCCACCGAAAACCAATCTAGACCTGTTCCGGCACCCTGCCGGAGGGGGCAATCTCTCTCCGGTGGCCATCTTCATCATCCCGGTGCTCTCCATGACGAGGAGGGGGTAGTTCTCGCTCGGGGCTGAGGGTATGTACCAGTAGCTATGTGTTTGATATATATATATATATATATATATATATATATATATATATATATATCTCGTGTTCTTGAGATGATACGATCTTGATGTATCGCGAGCTTTGCTATTATAGTTGGATCTTATGTTTCTCCTCCCCCTCTTCTCTCTTGTAATGAATTGAGTTTCCCCATTGAAGTAATCTTATCGGATTGAGTCTTTAAAGATTTGAGAACACTTGATGTATGTCTTGCGTGGGATACCTGTGGTGACAATGGGGTATTCTATTGATCCACTTGATGTATGTTTTGGTGATCAACTTGCGGGTTCCGCTCATGAACCTATGCATAGGGGTTGGCACAAGTTTTCGCCGTGATTCTCCGGTAGAAACTTTGGGGCACTCTTTGAGGTCCTTTGTGTTGGTTGAATAGATGAATCTGAGATTGTGTGATGCATATCGTATAATCATACCCACGGATACTTGAGGTGACAATGGAGTATCTAGGTGACATTAGGGTTTTGGTTGATTTGTGTCTTAAGGTGTTATTCTAGTACAAACTCTAGGGCTGTTTGTGACACTTAGAATAGCCCAACGGATTGATTGGAAATAATAACTTTGAGGTGGTTTCGTACCCTACCATAATCTCTTCGTTCGTTCTCCGCTATTAGTGACTTTGGAGTGACTCTTTGTTGAATGTTGAGGGATAGTTATGTGATCCAATTATGTTATTATTGTTGAGGGAACTTGCACTAGCGAAAGTATGAACCCTAGGCCTTGTTTACTATCATTGCAATACCGTTTACGCTCACTTTTATCATTAGTTACCTTGCTGTTTTTATATTTTCAGATTACAAAAACTATTATCTACTATCCATACACCACTTGTATCACCATCTCTTCGCCGAACTAGTGCACCTATACAATTTACCATTGTATTGGGTGTGTTGGGGACACAAGAGACTCTTTGTTATTTGGTTGCAGGGTTGCTTGAGAGAGACCATCTTCATCCTACACCTCCTAAGGATTGATAAACCTTAGGTCATCCACTTGAGGGAAATTTGCTACTGTCCTACAAACCTCTGCAGTTGGAGGCCCAACAACGTCTACACGAAGAAGGTTGTGTAGTAGACATCACCCACCGTAATACTTATGCTCTTGAGAGAAGCCACTAGTGAAACCTATGCCCCCCGGGTCTATCTTCCATCATATTAATCTTCCAACACTTAGTTATTTCCTTTGTCGTTTATTTTACTTTGCATCTTTATCATAAAAATACCAAAAATATTATCTTATCATATCTATCAGATCTCACTCTCGTAAGTGACCGTGAAGGGCTTGACAACCACGTTATCACGTTTGTTGCGAGGTTCTTATTTGTTTGTGTAGGTGCGTGGGACTTGAGCATGATCTCCTACTAGATTGATACCTTGGTTCTCAAAAACTGAGGGAAATACTTACGCTACTTTGCTGCATCACCCTTTCCTCTTCAAGGGAAAACCAACACAGTGCTCAAGAGGTAGCAAGAAGGATTTCTGGCGCCGTTGCCGGGGAGATTCGCGCCAAGTCAAGTCAAGATTTTATCTCCCGTCAACGAGCCATTTCTGGTGCCGTTGCCGGGGAGATTCGCGCCAAGTCAAGTCAAGATTTGACTCCCAACAACGAGTCATTTCTGGCGCCGTTGCCGAGGAGTCTACGCACAAGTCAAGACATACCAAGTACCCATCACGAACTCTTATCCCTCGCATTACATTATTTGCCATTTGCCTCTCGTTTTCCTCTCCCCCACTTCACCCTTGCCGCTTTATCCGCCCTTCTTCTATTCGTCTTTCCATTTGATTTGATGTCTTACTTGGCTCGTTTGCTTGTTTGGTTGGAATAGTTGTTTATTTATTGCTAAACAGAGAACCTAAGATCTATGGATCCTCATCCACTTGCTAATATTTTTAAGAGATCCAATTATGATGAACCAATTGGTAGTGAGTTTTGTGCACTAGATTATCTTTATGAAGTTTTGCTTGAAATTCATGAATCTGAAAATTGTGATTAAGTACTTTATGGAGTGATTCATGATAGATCTTTGAATAAAAAGCATGATTGCAATGATGATAGTACAAATTCTATTAATGTCAATTGTGCTTATAATATGCAAAACCCTAAGCTTGGGGATGCTAGTTTTGCTATGTCTACTACTTGTTGCAATGATCATGATTGGGGTGATTCTTTTTTTAATCTTGAAAATTTATTTAAGCCCCATGATGAATATGAGATTGATTATAATGTTTGCAATAATATTGAAAGTGGGTTTGGAAGAGTGTCAACTTTAGATCCCACATATTTGGAGAATTTTCAATCTTATGAAGTTTTTGATAAAAGTGGGTTTGGAAAGGTCATGACTTTAGTTAATGTTAATCCCACTATTTTGGAAGAGTGTCAACTTTGCATACATGTGGATCGTGTTAAGAATATGTTTTGTGATAGCTATATTGTTGAATTTGATTATGATCCTACATTTAATTATTATGAGAGAGGAAAATATGATTTTAGAAATTTTCATGTTACTAAATCACCTCTCGTTATGTTGAGATTGCTATTGTTTCTTTCCGCTTCCTTGCATATGCTAGTTCTTGCTTGCCTTGATAATTTTTTTGCCTATAAGATGTCTATGGACAGGAAGTATGTTATACTTAGATGTGTTTGTCATGTGTTTTATGATGCTCTCTTTGTGCTTCAATTCTTGTCTTTCATGTGAGCATCATTAAAATTATCAATGCCTAGCTATAAGGCTTTAAAGAAAAGCGCTTGTTGGGAGACAACCCAATATTTTTCCTTGATGTTATTCAATAAATAATTTATCTATACACTGTTTTGGTTGTGTTTTTTGTGTTTAATTAGTGTTTGTGCCAAGTAGAACCGTTGGGAAGACTTGGGGAAAGTCTTTTTGATCTTGCTGTTAAAAACAGGAACTTTAGTGCTCACGAGAATTGCTGCCATTTTTATTTGGAAGGTGATATTTAGTTAATTATTTTTGCAGATGATTAATAGATAAATTCCTCACGTCCAGAAAGTTATTTTAGAATTTTTGGGGTTCCAGAAGTTGCGTTAGCTGCAGATTACTACAGACTGTTCTGTTTTTGACAGATTCTGTTTTTCATATGTTGTTTCCTTATTTTGATGAATCTATGGCTAGTAAAAGAGTTTATAAACCATAGAGAAGTTGTAATACAATAGGTTTAACACCAATATAAATAAATAATGAGTTCATTACAGTACCCTGAAGTGGTGTTTTGTTTTCTTTCGCTAACGGAGCTCACGAGATTTTCTATTTTGAGTTTTGTGTTGTGAAGTTTTCAAGTTTTGGGTAAAGATTTGATGGATTATGGAAAAAGGAGTGGCAAGATCCTAAGCTTGGGGATGCCCATGGAACCCCAAGGTAAAATTCAAGGACACCAAAAAGCCTAAGCTTGGGGATACCCCGGAAGGCATCCCCTCTTTCCTCTTCGTCTATCGGTAACTTTACTTGGAGCTATATTTTTATTCACCACATGATATGTGTTTTGCTTGGAGCGTCTTGTATGATTTGAGTCTTTGCTTTTTTAGTTTACCACAATCATCGTTGTTGTACACACCTTTTGAGAGAGACTCACATGATTTGAAATTTATTAGAATACTCTATGTGCTTCACTTATATCTTTTGAGCTATATAGTTTCTGCTCTAGTGCTTCACTTATATCTTTTAGAGCACGGTGGTGGTTTTATTTTATAGAAATAATTGATCTCTCATGCATCACTTATATTATTTTGGGAGTCCTTTAGAACAACATGGAAATTTGCTTGTAGGAATAATATAAAAACTTTCATAAAAGTGCATTGAATGCTATGAGAAGTTTGATACTTGATAATTGTTTTGAGATATGGAGATGGTGATATTAGAGTCATGCTAGTTGAGTAGTTGTGAATTTGAGAAATACTTGTGTTGAAGTTTGTGATTCCCGTAGCATGCATGTATGGTGAACCGTTATGTGATGAAGTCGGAGCATGATTTATTTATTGATTGTCTTCCTTATGAGTGGCGGTCGGGGACGAGCGATGGTCTTTTCCTACCAATCTATTCCCCTAGGAGCATGCACGTAATACTTTGTTCCGATAAATAATAGATTTTTGCAATAAGTATGTGAGTTCTTTATGACTAATGTTGAGTGCATGGATTATACGCACTCTCACCCTTCCACCATTGCTAGCCTCTCTAGTATCGCACAACTTTCGCCGGTACCATAAAACCACCATATTCCTTCCTCAAAACAGCCACCATACCTACCTATTATGGCATTTCCATAGTCATTCCGAGATATATTTCCATGCAACTTTCCACCGTTCCATTATTATCACACGCTTCATAATTGTCATATTGCTTGCATGATCATATAGTTGACATCGTATTTGTGGCAAAGCCACCATTCATAATTCTTCATACATGTCACTCATGCATCATTGCACATCCCGGTACACCGCCGGAGGCATTCACATAGAGTCATATTTTGTTCTAAGTATTGAGTTGTGATTCTTGAGTTGTAAGTGAATAAAGTGTGATGATCATCATTATTAGAGCATTTTCCCAAGTGAGGAAAGGATGATGGAGACTATGATTCCCCCACAAGTTGGGAAGAGACTCCGGACGAAAAAAATAAAAAAAAGAGGCCAAAAAAAGAAGGCCCAAATAAAAAAATGAGAGAAAAAGAGAGAAGGGACAATGCTAGTATCCTTTTTTCCACACTTGTGCTTCAAAGTAGCACCATGATCTTCATGATAGAGAGTCTCCTATGTTATCACTTTCATATACTAGTGGGAATTTTTCATTATAGAACTTGGCTAGTATATTCCAATGATGGGCTTCCTCAAAATGCCCTAGGTCTTCATGAGCAAGCAAGTTGGATGCACACCCACTTAGTTTCTTTTGTTGAGCTTTCATATACTTATAGCTCTAGTGCATCCGTTGCATGGCAATCCCTACTCACTCACATTGATATCTATTGATGGGCATCTCCATAGCCCGTTGATACGCCTAGTTGATGTGAGACTATCTTCTCCTTTTTGTCTTCTCCACAACCACCATTCTATTCCACCATAGTGCTATATCCATGGCTCACGCTCATATATTGTGCGAAGATTGAAAAAGTTTGAGAACATCAAAAGTATGAAACAATTGCTTGGCTAGTCATCGGGGTTGTGCAGGATTTAAATATTTTGTGTGGTGAAGATAGAGCATAGCCAGACTATATGATTTTGTAGGGATAACTTTCTTTGGACATGTTATTTTGAGAAGACATAATTGTTTAGTTAGTGTGCTTGAAGTATTATTATTTCTATGTCAATATTAAACTTTTATCTTGAATATTTTGGATCTGAACATTCATGCCACAATAAAGAAAAATTACATTGAGAAATATGTCAGAAAGCATTCCACATCAAAAATTCTTCTTTTATCGTTTACCTACTCGAGGACGAGCAGGAACTAATCTTGGGGATGCTTGATACGTATCCAATGTATCTATAATTTTTGATTGCTCCATGCTATTATATTATCTATTTTGGATGCCAATGGGCTTTATTTTACACTTTTATATCATTTTTGGGACTAACCTACTAACCGGAGGCCCAGCCCAAATTGCTATTTTTTTTTGCCTATTTTAGGGTTTCGAAGAAAAGGAATATCAAACGGAGTCCAAACGGAATGAAACCTTCGGGAATGTAATTTTCTCAACAAACGTGATCCAGGAGACTTGGAGTGGGCATCAAGAAACAACGGAGGAAGCCACGAGGCAGGGGGCGCGCCTACCCCGCTAGGCGCGCCTTCCACCCTCGTGGGCCCTCCGTTGCTCCACTGAGATACTTATTCCTCCTATGTATATCCACGTACCCCCAAACATCCAAGAGCACCATGAAAACCTAATTCCACTGCCGCAACCTTCTGTACCCGAGAGATCCCATCTTGGGGCCTTTTTCGGAGCTCCGCCGGAGGGGGCATTGATCACGGAGGGCCTCTACATCAACTCCATGGCCTCCCCAGTGATGTGTGAGTAGTTTACCTCAGACCTATGGGTCCATAGTTATTAGCTAGATGGATTCTTCTCTCTCTTTGGATCTCAGTACAAAGTTCTCCTCGATCTTCTTGGAGTCCATTCGATGTAATCTTCTGTTGCGGCGTGTTTGCCGAGATCCGATGAATTGTGGGTTTATGATCCAGATTATCTATGAACAATATTTGATTCTCCTCTGAATTCTTTTATGTATGATTGGTTTATCTGTGCAAGTCTCTTCGAATTATCAGTTTGGTTTGGCCTACTAGATTGATCTTTCTTGCAATGGGAGAAGTGCTTAACTTTGGGTTCAATCTTGCGGTGCTCGATCCCAGTGACAGAAAGGGAACCGACACATATTGTATTGTTGCCATCGAGGATAAAAAGATGGGGTTTATATCATATTGCATGAGTTTATCCCTCTACATCATGTCATCTTCCTTAAAGCATTGCTCTGTTCTTATGAACTTAATACTCTAGATGCATGCTGGATAGCGGTCGATGTGTGGAGTAATAGTAGTAGATGCAGAATCGTTTCGGTCTACTTGTCTCGGACGTGATGCCTATATACATGACCATACCTAGATATTCTCATAACTATGCTCAATTATATCAATTGCTCGACAGTAATTCGTTTACCCACCGTAATACTTATGCTCTTGAGAGAAGCCACTAGTGAAACCTATGGCCCCCGGGTCTATCTTTCATCATATTAATCTTCCAACACTTAGTTATTTCCTTTGCCGTTTATTTTACTTTGCATCTTTATCATAAAAATACCAAAAATATTATCTTAACATATCTATCAGATCTCACTCTCGTAAGTGACTGTGAAGGGCTTGACAACCCCTTTATCGCGTTGGTTGCGAGGTTCTTATTTGTTTGTGTAGGTGCGTGGGACTTGAGCGTGATCTCCTACTAGATTGATACCTTGCTTCTCAAAAACTGAGGGAAATACTTACGCTACTTTGCTGCATCACCCTTTCCTCTTCAAGGGAAAACCAACGCAGTGCTCAAGAGGTAGCATCCCCTGGCGAGGACAAGCCTAAATTGTAAGCGAACAAGGGTGTTTTACACATAACCCGTTCCTCTCCTGTGACCAGGGTAACACCTAGAATGTATGTTTTTGCAGTTCGGTGCACAGTCTTCCTGAACAATCCTCTTCCTAGGGGGATCTTCTCCCAGAGATGATGGAAAGCGAGACACCTCCACCAGTCGCCTCGCCCAATAAGGTGGATGACTTCGAGGTGTCATCCCAGAGGGTCTCTCCTGATCCACAAGTAGTGCGAGGGATGATGAAAACACGAACCGAAGGTGATTCTTCGGTAGCCCAGGGTCCGAGGACCAACAATAAAGGCCCCGGACTGTCCGGCTTTCAGCCGGAGACAACTCTAGGGGCGAATGAATGGATTCCTTCGAAGGGAGGCCGTGCTGCTACAGTAGCTTCCGGAGATCCAGAGGCGCCGGATATATTTACGAACATGCTGCGATAGGCGTCCATCTCCGAGGACCATCGTACCTTGATGGGTACGGTGGTTGAAAAGGTTCTGTCCACAAAAAGCGGATTGAATGAGGCTTTCACGAGCCTGCTAAGAGGTTTCGAGGTTTGTGTTGTAGTGCTTTTGATTGTGTTTTATTCACAAAGTACTCCTGCGTATAGATAGTAGCCCCTGAGACTCTGATTGGCTTTATAAGGGAGGCGATCAAAGGATCAAAAAGATATGTTCAGGAAATAATTTGACTACTTGGAACATAGGTTGTTACTTCCCTGGCTACTGCCCGATCCACAGAGGTTGCAGATCTGCAGCGGAAGATTGATGAGGCAGATGATGACATCACGCTTATCAATAGGCGGCTGGACGAGGTGCAAGGTATGTTTTTTTGGGGCAGTCAGTATATGTATGTATGGTTATATATGCACAAAGCTAGAACTGTATACTAAGACGCGCATAACTGCAGATGGTGCTGCCGCGGTGCAGGCCCTTCAGGCTGAACTTGCTCTAGCCAAGGAGCAAGCCCGGATGAGCAATTTGGCTGCCAATAAGGCAGCTGATGAATTAAAAACTAAACAGGCTGCTCGGCGCCAGTGTGAGGAGAGAAGTTCTATCATGGCGCGCGAGCTAGAGGAAACCATTGTCCAGTGCGATTTCCTCGAGAAGGATAATAAAGCCAAAGCGGCCGATCTCGACAAGGCCTTACAAGAGGCGAGAGAAGCACGGTCCGAGGCTAGAGCGGCTCGGGAGGAGATCCGGCAAGCTGGGAAGATAGCGGCTGGTAAGCCTTTCTTGTTACAGACTAAATCCGGCGACCCGAAGTATTCCCCGCTTAATCAGATATGGAGCTCGCTGGACGCATTCTTGGACCTGTTGAAGAGTACCTCCGATGCGGCGCGATTTTACCAAGCGCAGGAAGGGTGTGCCACGGAGAAGCTTTTTTGGTCATAGTTCGGCGCACCAAAGCGTTCGCTGCTACTGAATGAACAGATGGCCTAGTGGGCCGAGCTCCAGTGGATATCCGGTTCTGCCATGAAGGACGTCATAGTACGGCTGTGGCCTACTGAGCCCATTCCGAATAGTTACTTCGGTTTGGTGCAGCGGCTTGTGGATGCGGTGCCACGTATCGACCCCGTTAAGCGTTCAACGTGCATTGAAGGTGTACGGATGGCCTCTGCTCATGTCAAAACATACTGGGCCAAGATGAAGGCCACTGACGTTGCAGCGAGGAGTCCCCTCAACGGTAAGGACTGATAACCCACAAGTATAGGGGATCACAACAGTTTTCGAGGGTAAAGTATTCAACCCAAATTTATTGATTCGGCACAAGGGGAGCCAAAGAATACTCTCAAGTATTAGCAGCTGAGTTGTCAATTCAACCACACTTGGAAACTTAATATCTGCAGCAAAGTATTTAGTAGCAAAGTAATATGATAATAGTGGTAACGGTAATAAAAGGTAACGGTAGTAAAAGCAATGTTTTTGGTATTTTGTAGTGATGATAGCAATAGCAACAGGAAAGTAAATAAGCGAAGAACAATATATGGAAAGCTCGTAGGCAGTGGATCGGTGATAGAGAATTATGCCGGATGCGGCTCATCATGTAACAACCATAACCTAGGGTGACACAGAACTAGCTCCAGTTCGTCAATGTAATGTAGGCATGTATTCCGAATATAGTCATACGTGCTTATGGAAAAGAACTTGCATGACATCTTTTGTCCTACCCTCCCGTGGCAGCGGGGTCCTTACGGAAACTAAGGGATATTAAGGCCTCCTTTTAATAGAGAACCGGGACAAAGCATTAACACATAGTGAATACATGAACTCCTCAAACTATGGTCATCACCGGCAAGTATCCCGATTATTGTCACTTCGGGGTTAACGGATCATAACACATAATAGGTGACTATAGACTTGCAAGATAGGATCAAGAACACTCATATATTGATGAAAACATAATAGGTTCAGATCTAAAATCATGGCACTCGGGCCCTAGTGACAAGCATTAAGCATAGCAAAGTTATAGCAACATCAATCTCAGAACATAATGGACACTAGGGATCAAACCCTAACAAAACTAACTCGATTACATGATAGATCCCATCCAACCCATCACCGTCTAGCAAGCCTACGATGGAATTACTCACGCACGGCGGTGAGCATCATGAAATTGGTGATGGAGGATGGTTGATGATGACGATGGCGATGGCGACGAATTCCCCTCTCCGGAGCCCCGAACGGACTCCAGATCAGCCCTCCCGAGAGGTTTTAGGGCTTGGCGGCGGCTCTGTATCGTAAAACACGATGATTTCTACTCTCTGGTTTTTTCTCCTCGAAACACAATATATGTAGTTGGAGTTGGAGTCAGAGAGGCAACAACGCGCCCCCCACCCTCGTGGAGAGGTGGTGGCCCCCCTGGCCATAATCTTTTGCAGGTATTTTTCATATTTTCTGGAAATTTGCTCCGTGAAGTTTCAGGTCATTCCGAGAACATTTGTTCCTGCACATAAATAACACCATGGTAATTCTGCTGTAAATAGTGCCAGTCCCGGTTAGTTCCATTCAAATCATGCAGGTTAGAGTCCAAAACAAGGGCAAAAGTGTTTGGAAAAGTAGATACGTTGGAGACGGATCAACTCCCCCAAGCTTAAACCCTTGCTTGTCCTCAAGCAATTCAGTTGACAAACTGAAAGTGATAAAGAAAAACTTTTACAAACTTCATTTTCTCTTGTTGTTGTAAATATGTAAAGCCATCATTCAAGTTTTTAGCAAAGATTATAACTAACCACATTTGCAATAACGCATAGGTCTCAAGTTTACTCATATCAATAGCATAATCAACTAGCGAGCCATAATAATAAATCTTGGATGACAACACTTTCTCAAAACAATCATAATATGATATAACAAGATGGTATCTCTCTAGCCCTTTCTGGGACTGCAAAACACAAATGTAGAGCACCTTTAAAGACCAAGGACTGACTAGACATTGTAATTCATGGTAAAAGAGATCCAGTCAAGTCATACTCAATGTAAACTAACAGTAATGAATGCAAATGACATCGGTGCTCTCCAACTGGTGCTTTTTAATAAGAGGATGATGACTCAACATAAAAGTAAATAGATAGGCCCTTCGCAGAGGGAAGCAGGGATTTGTAGAGGTGCCAGAGCTCGGTTTTGAAACAGAGGTGAATAATATTTTGAGAGGTATACTTTCATTGTCAACATAACAACCAAGAGATGGCGATATCTTCCATGCTACACACATTATAGGCGGTTCCCAAACGGAATGGTAAAGTTTATACTCCCCTTTCCACCAACAAGCATCAATCCATGGCTTGCTCGAAACAATGAGTGCCTCCAACTAACAAGAGTCCCAGGGGGAGTTTTGTTTGCAATTATTTTAATTTAGTTTGCATAAAGCATGGGACTGGGCATCCCGGTGACCAGCCATTTATCTCATGAGTGAGGAGCGGAGTGCACTCCTCTTGAGAATAACCCGCCTAACATGGAAGATACAGACAACCCTAGTTGATACATGAGCTATTCGAGCATACAAAACAGGATATTTATTTGAAGGTTTAGAGTTTGGCACATACAAATTTACTTAGAACGGCAGGTAGATACCGTATATAGGTAGGTATAGTGGACTCATGTGGAATAACTTTGGGGTTTAAGGGATTGGATGCACAAGCAGTATTCCCGCTTAGTACAGGTGAAGGCTAGCAAAAGAGTGTGAAGCGACCAGCTAGAGAGCGACAATAGTCATGAACATGCATTAAAATTAATCAACACCGAATGCAAGCATGAGTAGGATATAATCCACCATGAACATAAATATCCTGAAGGCTATGTTGATTTTGTTTCAACTACATGCGTGAACATGCGCCAAGTCAAGTCACTTAAATCATTCAGAGGAGGATACCACCCTATCATACCACATCATAACTATCTCAATAGCATGTTGGCACGCAAGGTAAACCATTATAACTCATAGCTAATCAAGCATGGCACAAGAAACTATGATCTCTAATTGTCATTGCAAACATGTTTATTCATAATAGGCTGAATCAGGAACGATGAACTAATCATATTTACAAAAACAAAAGAGGTCGAGTTCATACCAGCTTTTCTCATCTCAGTCAGTCCATCATATAACATCATGATTTCCTTTCACTTGCACGACCGAACGATGTGAGTAATAATAATAGTGCACGTGCATTGGACTAAGTTGGAATCTGCAGGCATTCAATAAACAGGGGAAGACAAGGCAATATGGGCTCTTTTGTCAGATCAACATTTATGCATATAAGAGCCACTTCAACAATTTAATTATGGTCTTCTCCTATTGACCCCCAAAGAAAAGAAAAGAAATAAAACTATTTACACGGGAAAGCTCCCAACAAGCAAAAGAAGAACAAGAAATCTTTTTGGGTTTTCTTTTTAATTACTACTACAAGCATGGAAAGTAAACTAACTAAAAGCTACAACTAATTTTTTTGGTTTTTTCTTAAGGTTTATTAAACACAGAAGAAGAAAGCATAAAAAAGGAAAATAAACTAGCATGGATGATACAATGAAAAAGTATGAGCCCCGACATCTAGCAATGAGTGTGTGAACATAAATGTAATGTCGGTGGGAAATACGTACTCCCCCAAGCTTAGGCTTTTGGACTAAGTTGGTCTAAGGCCACGACTGACCTGGCGGATATCCATAATAATAGTTGGGGTCGTACTGAGAAGAAGAAGACTAAGACTCCGATTGCCACTGGCTGACAATCATCTCTGGATCCCACTGGTAATTAGACTGTCGTGAAGGATCAACTTGTGGTTCCGGCTTTGGCTCCACGGCTGGTGCAGGGTTCTGGTAGGCGTGAATAGCCTTCAACGGAACAAGGTACGTGCCTGAAGATAAATCAAACAAAGAAGGAGCAGGCAGGGTAATAGTCTCAGGATGATGTTTGTTAAAGAACAACTGATATTTAAGCTCTCCTTCCCTATTCTTAACAATAAAATCATGTGCCACCATACTTTTATAATCTAGATAAACACGAGGCAACACTTTTTCTTCCTTCTCATAATGCCTAATAGGTATGTTAAAATGTGCAGCTAGGCATGAAGCATAGATGCCTCCAAAGATGGGGCCCTTTTTACGGTTCAGACTTGACCATTTGGCAATAATGCCGCCCATACTAACAGAGTTATCACCATATAAACCATGGAGCAAAAAAATAATATCATGGATACTAAGGTTTTCATAGTTTCCGCGACCAATTAAGCAACGACTAGCAAATAATGCAAAATAACGTAAAACAGGAAAATGTATGCTAGTGATTCGTGCATCGGAAACCTTCCTTGTTTCCCCTATAGTGATAGTATCAATAAACCCCTCCACATCATCGCGATGTGGTTCTTCTGTCTTGCCGTCAAAAGGGACTAAACAAACCCGACAAAATCATAAAGTGACATCTCCTTATGCTCATCATATAAATAAAACTCCACCGTAGGTGGTGAGCTCCTAGAATGGAAATGAAAGTCTTGCACAAAGATATTTGTGAGTAAGAGATACTGATCGCATTGGTCGTGGAGGAAAGCGGTGAGGCCTGCATTCTTAGACAATTCATGAAAATCTTCATAAATACAGGCTGCTCTCAAGAAACATCGGAAGGCCATTCACATGCCCGAACCTCCGCGGTGCGCGGCAGATTATTCTTAGGCTTCAATGCCTTTTCCTTCGAGCTTTGGCTCGATGAGCCCCTCAAAAGTCTCCTCATCATTTTTTGAAAGATTCTGAAATTTTTAGTAACTTCAAAATAAAAGTAAACCAAACTCAATAATATTGATAACAACTACTCCTACAAGTGCCTAAAGCCTATATCATGCATCAAAACTACTTTTGACCATATAAATTTGACATGCAAGCTCAAGAACAGGGTCACCTAAGCAGCAAAAATTTGCAATGAATAAAGCACTAGAACAAAAACTAATTGGACCAATGGAGGAGTCACATACCAAGGAACAATCTCCCCAAGCAGTTTTGTGAGAGGTGCTTTGAGCAAGGAGATTGAAAATGGCAGCAAAACGAGCTTGGACTCGGGTTTGAGCTGGTTATTCGTGTTTGGGGGAGGAAGAAGAAGTGTATGGGTGAAAGGATAAGTGGAGGAGGGCCACCGTGGGCCCATGAGGTAGGGGGCGCGCCCAGGGGGGTAGGGCGCACCCTCCACCCTCATGGGCAGGTGGTTGCCCCCCTGCTGTGTTCTTAGTGCCAAATATTCTCGAATATTCTAGAAAAAATCATATTTAAATTTTAGGGCATTTGGAGAACTTTTATTTTCGAGGTATTTTTATATTGCACGGATAATCAGATAACAGACAGAAAAATATTTATTTTTATTTTATTTGATATAAATATCAGAAAGTAAAAGTGGGGTACAGAAGGTTGTGCCTTCTAGTTTCATCCATCTCATGATCATCAAAGGGAATCCACTAACAAGGTTGATCAAGTCTTGTTAACGAACTCATTCCGAATAACATGGAACCGGAGAAATTTCGAATAACACTATGTTACCTCAACGGGGATATGCACATCCCCAATAATAAGAATATCATATTTCTTCTTGATAGTAGGAAGAGGAAATTCAAAACCTCCAAATATAATCGATGGAATTTTTCCAATAGAGTTGATATTATGAACTTAAGGTTGTTTCCTCGGAAAGTGTACCATATGCCCATTACCATTAACATGAAAAGTGGCATTGCCTTTAGTGCAATCAATAACAGCCCCTCCAGTATTCAAAAAGGGTCTTCCAAGAATAATAGACATACTATCGTCCTCAGGAATATCAAGAATAACAAAGTCTGTTAAAATAGTAACGTTTGCAACTACAACAGGCACATCCTCACAAATGCCGACAGGTATAGCAGTTGATTTATCAGCCATTTGCAAAGATATTTCAGTAGGTGTCAACTTATTCGAATCAAGTCTACGATATAAAGAGAGAGGCATAACACTAACACCGGCTCCAAGATCACATAAAGCAGTTTTAACATAGTTTCTTTTAATGGAGCATGGTATAGTTGGTACACCGGGATCTCCAAGTTTCTTTGGTATTCCACCCTTAAAAGTGTAATTAGCAAGCATGGTGGAAATTTCAGCTTCCGGTATCTTTATTTTATTTGTAATTATATCTTTCATGTACTTAGCACAAGGATTGGTTTTGAGTATATCAGTTAATCGCATACGCAAAAAGATAGGTCTAATCATTTCAGCAAAGCGCTCAAAATCCTCATCATCCTTTTTCTTGGATGGTTTGGGAGGAAAAGGCATGGGTTTCTGAACCCAAGGCTCTCTTTCTTTACCATGTTTCCTAGCAACAAAGTCTTTCTTATCATAATGTTGATTCTTTGATTGTGGGTTATCAAGATCAACAGCAGGTTCAATTTCTATGTCATTATCATTACTAGGTTGAGCATCACCATGAACATTATTATTAACATTATCACTAGTTTCAGGTTCATTACCAGATTGAGTTTCAGCATCAGAAATAGAAATATCATTTGGATTCTCAGGTGTTTCAGTAATAGGATCATTAGAAGCATGCAAAGTCCTATCATTTTTCTTTTTCTTCCTTTTAGAAGGACTAGGTGTATCTATATTATTTCTCTGAGAATCTTGCTCAATTCTCTTAGGGTGGCCTTCAGGATACAAAGGTTCCCGAGTCATTCTACCAGTTCTAGTAGCCACTCTAACAGCATTATCATTATCCTTACTATTCAATTCATTGAGCAAATCATTTTGAGCTTTAAGTACTTGTTCTACTTTAGTGGTAACCATAGAAGCATGTTTACTAATAAGTTTAAGTTCACTTTTGACATTAGCCATATAATCACCCAAGTGTTCAAGCATATTTGAATTGTATTTCAATTGTCTACCAAAATAAGCATTAAAGTCTTCTTTCTTAGCCATAAATTCATCAAACTCATATAAGCATGGGCTAGCAAATTTAGTAAATGGGATTACAACTTTATCATGTCTATAGAGAGAATTTACCTTTACTACCTGTGTCGGGTTATCAAGACCATGAGTTTCTTCAATAGGTAATGGATTAAGATCATATGTTTCTTCAACAGGCGGTAAATTAAGACCGTGTATTTATTCAATAGGAGGTAAATTCTTAACATCTTTAGCTTTAATACCTTTTTCTTTCATAGATTTCTTTGCCTCTTGCATATCTTCAGGACTGAGAAATAGAATACCCCTCTTCTTCGGAATTGGTTTAGGAATAGGCTCAGGAATTGGCTCCGGAAGTGTCCAATTATTTTCATTTGTCAACATATTATTCAATAGGATTTCAGCTTCATCCGGTGTTCTTTCCCTGAAAACAGAACCATCACAACTATCCAGGTAATCTCTGGAGGCATCGGTTAGTCCACTATAAAAGATATCAAGTATTTCATTTTTCTTAAGAGGATGATCATGCAAAGCATTAAGTAATTGGAGAAGCCCCCCCAAGCTTGTGTGAGACTTTCTTCTTCAATTTGCACAAAATTATATATATCCCTTAAAGCAGCTTGTTTCTTATGAGCAGGGAAATATTTAGCAGAGAAGTAATAAATCATATCCTAGGGACTACACACACAACCAGGATCAAGAGAATTAAACCATATCTTAGCATCACCCTTTAATGAGAATGGAAATATTTTAAGAATGTAAAAGTAACCAGTTCTCTCATCTTTAGTGAACATGGTGGCTATATCATTCAATTTAGTAAGATGTGCCACAACAGTTTCAGATTCATAACCATGAAAAGGATCAGATTCAACCAAAGTAATTATATCAGGATCAACAGAGAATTCATAATCCTTATCAGTAACAAAGATAGGTGAAGTAGCAAAAGCAGGGCCAGGTTTCATTCTAGAATTTAGAGATTGCTTACTCCATTTAGATAATAGCCTTTTGAGTTCATTTCTATTTTTGCAAGCTAAAATAGCTAAATAAGCTTCTTCATCAAAAACATAACCCTTAGGAATAACAAATGATTCTTCATCATCACTTTCATCAGTATCATCAGATTCAATATTTTCAATTTCTCTAGCTCTAGCAAGTTGTTCATCAAGAAATTTACCAAGTCGCACTATAGTATCAAGCATAGAAGTAGTTTCATCATAAGTATCATGCATAGCAGAAGTGGCATCATCAATAACATGCGACATATTAGAACGAATAGCAGAGGCAGGTGTAGTAGTCGCAAGCTTACTCAAAACAGAAGGTGAATCAAGTACAGAGCTAGATGGCAGTTCCTTACCTCCCCTCGTAGTTGAGGGATAGATCTTGGTTTTTGGATCTCTCAAGTTCTTCATAATGATAAGCAGATATAAATCCCAAGTGACTCAAAGAATAGAGCTATGCTCCCCGGCAATGGCGCCAGAAAATAGTCTTGATAACCCACAAGTATAGGGGGTCGCAACAGTTTTCGAGGGTAAAGTATTCAACCCAAATTTATTGATTCGACACAAGGGGAGCCAAAGAATACTCTCAAGTATTAGCAGCTGAGTTTTCAATTCAACCACACCTGGAAACTTAATATCTGTAGCAAAGTATTTAGTAGCAAAGTAATATGATAATAGTGGTAACGGTAATAAAAGGTAACGGTAGTAAAAGCAATGTTTTTGGTATTTTGTAGTGATGATAGCAATAGCAACAGGAAAGTAAATAAGTGAAGAACAATATATGGAAAGCTCGTAGGCAATGGATCGGTGATAGAGAATTATGCTGGATGCGGTTCATCATGTACCAACCATAACCTAGGGTGACACAGAACTAGCTCCAGTTCGTCAATGTAATGTAGGCATGTATCCCGAATATAGTCATACGTGCTTATGGAAAAGAACTTGCATGACATCTTTTTTCCTACCCTCCCGTGGCAGCGGGGTCCTTACGGAAACTAAGGGAAATTAAGGCCTCCTTTTAATAGAGAACTGGAACAAAGCATTAACACATAGTGAATACATGAACTCCTCAAACTACGGTCATCCCTGGTAAGTATCCCGATTATTGTCACTTCGGGGTTAACGGATCATAGCACATAATAGGTGACTATAGACTTGCAAGATAGGATCAAGAACACTCATATATTGATGAAAACATAATAGGTTCAGATCTAAAATCATGGCACTCGTGCCCTAGTGACAAGCATTAAGCATAGCAAAGTTATAGCAACATCAATCTCAGAACATAATCGACACTAGGGATCAAACCCTAAGAAAACTAACTTGATTACATGATAGATCCCATCCAACCCATCACTGTCCAGCAAGCCTACGATGGAATTACTCACGCACGGCAGTGAGCATCATGAAATTGGTGATGGAGGATGGGTGATGATGACGATGGCGACGGATTCCCCTCTCCGGAGCCCCGAACGGACTCCAAATCAGCCCTCCCGAGAGGTTTTAGGGCTTGGCGGTGGCTCCGTATCGTAAAACGCGATGATTTCTTCTCTCTGATTTTTCTCTCCCCGAAACACAATATATGGAGTTGGAGTTGGAGTCAGAGAGGCAACAGGGGGCCCATGAGGTAGGGGGCGCGCCCTAGGTGGGCAGGTGTAGCGACCAAACCTCAAACAGTTTGATCTCTGTGCTCCGGTGTCATCCCTGGATCAGTAATGCTGACACCACACAGTACTTCGAAGGATTTATAGCAGAGTGGTAATCACACACTTATTACATCGATGTCTCAAAAGAGAACTTATTACATAAATATGGCTTAAGGCCATCTAGTGTCGATAACAGCGGAAAACTCGGAAGATAAATGGCTCCATCAACTCCAACGGCATCACTGAGTATAGAACCACGACCTAAAAGCACCTTAATCGTCGTCTGAAAAGTCTGCAACATTAACGTTGTAGCCCGAAACGGGTCAGCACATGGAATATGCTGGCAAGGTAACACATAGAGAGTAATGGAATGAAACAGCTATACTATATGCATATTTGGCTGGTGGAAAGCTCTATGGTTACTGTTTTGCGTAAAGCCAATTTTTCCCTACTGCAAAGGAATAAATTTATTTAACTATCATGGTAGTTGTTAAACATTGAGAATGGTTGACAGCATTCTCAATCCCAATTAAAAGTAAACAATTAAAACCCAACAATATTAATTAGAAGTAACATGTTGAGATTCACATGATATTCAAGTACTAGATACTCAAGATTGTCGGGGACATGGCTAATCATGATTAGTTTATTACACTCTGCAGAGGTTTGCGCACTTTTCCCCACAAGACTCGATCGCCTCCGTTGGATTTCTCGCACTACTGGTGTTTGAGAAACGGATGACCGAGACACAGTTTTTCAGAAGCGCTAGCACCTTACGATGGATAGACCGGTACACATACTTACCCTACATCTGCTAGTCTACCCTGTAAGAGTTCGCACAACTTAGTCAACTATGGCAGAGCCCATAATGGCTTGTGGCTGCACATGTAAGTATTTAGCATGAAAGATCTTATGATCCCTTTGAGCCTGGGTGGCGGTCCAAAATAAAACAGGCAAGTTCTGATAGACATCAGGTGCCTCAATCCACCCAGATGTGTGTTTAAGTTGCCACCTTAGATAAACCCTTAAAATTATCAATCTCACATCTGTCATGGATATCACTCACCCAATCCACGTCTACTAGCATAGCATGGCATAATAAGAAAATGTAGAAGTAACTCCCAAAGGTTTCATAATAAACAGGTAATAGGTACTACCTCATCTACTTCCCATCCCACAGTTTAATTAGATCCTAATCATGCAATGTGTGAGGATGGATCTAATGCAATAAATCTGGGTTGTAGAAAAGGTATGATCAAAGTGTTACTTGCCTTGCTGATGATCCGTGAGTCCTAGAGATTCGAAGTAACAGGCGGCGCAATCCGGGTAATCTATCGCAGACAAACAAGAAGCATACAATAAGTACTCATCTAATGCACAGGTAAAACTCGAACAAAAGATCGAACCAGAAAGTTCAACTTAAGAACTCCGGTTGAGAAGAAAGAAAGAACCGAACAAAGAAACCGAAAACAAACGGCTGAAGAAAACAACTCGGTTCTAGCAAGTTGAATCTAGGTCAAATTTTACCGTAGCAAAAACTGGTTAAAGTTGATTAGTCGGAACGGCGGTTTCGAAATGAAACTCCAGGCGCTTGAATCACCTGATTACGATAAACGAGCGAGAAAATAGACTAGAAAGAAGATCGGATCGGAGATCGCGATCGCGGAATAAATCCGACGAGAAGAAAAAGAAGAATGGTTGAACGAACGGACGTTCGTTAACCTAGAAGAAATCCGGTGATCACGTTCGTTAGGACGAACGGTCCGGCGAACGATCTCAGGCAACTAAATCGGAAAAGAAAACGAATCCGATCTAGGGTTTCGGAGAAGGAATCCGATCGTAAAACCGATCTAGAAAACCGGAACGGTTTAGAGAAGAAAAACGAATCGGAAAAGAAGAATCGGAACGATTAGAAGAAAACGATCCAATGAGAAGAATAGATGTAGCGCGGGGCTACCTTCGGCGAGGTCTCCGGCGAGGAACTCCGGCGGCGTGGGCGTAGGGCGGCGGTGGCAAGGTGCGGCGGCGGCGCGGGTGTGGGGGTGCGGCGCGGGTGGTGGGGTGGCGCGGCAGCGGCGGGGCACTAGGGCGGCGCGGCGCGTGACGCAGGGCGCGGTGGTGCTTGGGGCTTTGGGGCTTTTCGATTTGATGTGTTTAGAGGGGGGGTGTGGGAGTATTTATATTGGGGAGGGGAGAGAAAACTTGGGGTAGGGGTCAAGGAATTGGACTAGGACTAGGAAAGAAAAGAGGGAAAAGAACTAGAAAAAAACGAAAGTAGATGAATCCTACTAGGAGTCAAAAGCAACGGCGGCTCCCTGGCCTCCTGCGCCTGGGGCGCAGTGCGCGCTAGCGATGGCCTTGGCCTCCTAGCCGGCGGCTGGCTCGATGGCTTGGGCCTTAGGCCCAAGTCGCTGGAGCTCTCTATATATTTTTTTAAACGGTTCCGCGCTCGGAAAAAAAAGAGATCTAAACGAACTCTAAATCTAATAAAGTAAATTTTCCCCGACTCCTAAAAATGAGCCGAACAAAATGAACTTTCTCCGGGCCTAAAATGCAAATTTTGAAAACACGCATTTTTCCCTATCCAAATAAAAGGCAAAAAAGAAACTCCGACAAAACCAATGATCCTTTCTTCAAAATTTGAGAAGACTCAAATATGAAAAAGACGAAATCTCCAACTCTCTCCGAGGGTCCTTGAGTTGCGTGAAATTTCTAGGATCGCCAAAATGCAAGAAAATATGATATGCATGATGATCTATGTATAACATTCCAAATTGAAAATTTGGGATGTTACAAACCTACCCCCCTTAAGATGAATCTCGCCCTCGAGATTCGGGTTGGCTAGAAAATAGGTAAGGGTGGTCCTTGAGCAAATCTTCTTCTCTCTCCCAGGTGGCTTCATCCTCTGAGTGGTGGTTCCACTGAACTTTGCAAAACTTGATAACCTTGCTGCGGGTAACTTTGCTGGCAAACTCGAGAATCTTAACTGGTTTCTCTTCATACGTTAGGTCGTCCTTCAACTAAATCGTTTCAAGCGGCACTGTATCTCTTAACGGTACCTCCGCCATCTCGGCGTGGCATTTCTTCAGCTGAGAAACATGGATTACATCATGAACTCCTGACAGTCCCTCTGGTAATTCCAACTTATAAGCGACTTCTCCCATACGTTGCAAGATCTTATATGGTCCAACGAAACACGGTGCTAATTTTCCCTTAACTCCAAAACGCTTAACTCCTCGAAGTGGGGATACTCGGAGATACACCCTGTCTCCGGTTTTGTAAACTGTCTCCTTGCGTTTAGAATCTGCGTAGCTCTTCTGCCTGGACTGGGCTACCTTGAGCCTATCGCGAATCAACTTAACTTTCCGTTCAGACTCCTTAATCAAATCTGGTCCAAAGAATTGACGGTCTCCAACTTCGTCCCATGACAACGGTGTCCTGCACCTCCTTCCGTATAAAGCTTCGAAAGGTGCCATCTTCAGACTAGTTTGGTAACTGTTGTTATAGGAAAACTCCGCATACGGCAAATTATCGTCCCAACTAGATCCATAATCTAGTGCACAAGCTCTCAGCATATCTTCCAAAATCTGATTGACTCTCTCGGTCTGTCCATCTATCTGCGGATGAAAAGCGGTGCTGAACTCTAGCCTTGTTCCCAAAGTTTCATGCAACTGATTCCAAAACTTTGAGGTAAATTGGGTTCCTCTATCTGATACAATACTCCTCGGAACTCCATGCAAACAATTGATCCTAGTCATGTATATCCTTGCCAACTTAGCACTGGTGTAAGTGGTCTTAACTGGAATGAAATGTGCTACCTTCGTCAAACGATCCACTACTACCCATATCGAGTCATATCCTGCTTTCATCCCGGGTAGTCCTGTGATAAAATCCATGCCTATCTTATCCCACTTCCATTCGGGTATCGGCAATGGTTGCAACAATCCGGCTGGCTTCTGATGCTCTGCCTTTACTCTATGACATACGTCACAAACTGCTACATATGCTGCAATATCCTTCTTCATTCCGGTCCACCAGAATGTTTCCTTCAAATCCAAATACATCTTGGTATTTCCTGGGTGAATCGAATATGGTGAATTGTGTGCCTCTTGCAAAATCAACTTCCTGATCTCCGGGTCATTTGGCACATAAACACGGTCCTCAAACCATAGGGTATCGTGCTCATCCTCATGAAATCCCTTTGCTTTTCCTTTGCTTAGTTTCTCCTTTATAGCAGCAATTTCCTTGTCAGATTTCTGAGCTTCTCTGATTCTATCCATCAATGTTGACTGAATCTCCAATGCTGCTACATAGCCTTTCGGAACTATCTCCAAACATAGTTCACGAAGGTTTTCTGCTAACTACTTTGGTATACTTCCTGTCATTAACGTATTGACATGGCTCTTGCGGCTCAATGCGTCAGCTACTACATTAGCTTTACCGGGATGGTAATGCAATCTCATATCATAATCCTTGATGAGCTCCAACCATCTCCTTTGTCTGAGATTCAACTCCTTCTGTGTGAAAATGTACTTCAAACTCTTGTGATCCGTGTACACCTCGCAATGATTTCCAATGAGGAAATGTCTCCATGTCTTCAATGCATGCACTACGGCTGCTAACTCCAAATCGTGGGTGGCATAATTCAACTCATGAGGTTTCAGTTGTCGTGAAGCATACGAAACAACTCTCCCTTCCTGCATAAGCACTACTCCAAGTCCTCGACGTGAAGCGTCACAATACACCTCATAATCCTTGGTCTGATCTGGTAAAATCAACACTGGTGAGGTAACCAATCGTTTCTTCAACTCCTGGAAACCAGCCTCACACTCCTCAGTCCAATTGAGCTTGGTATCCTTCTTCAACAATTCCGTCATAGGCTTCGCAATCTTTGAAAAGTTCTCAATGAATCTCCGGTAGTATCCTGCGAGTCCAAGAAAACTCCGGATCTCTCCAACTGTCGTTGGTGCTTCCCATTCGGTTACGGTCTCAACCTTTGCAGGGTCAACTGCTATCCCTTCTCCGGATATAACGTGTCCGAGGAATCCTACTTCCTTCAACCAAAACTCACATTTGCTAAATTTGGCATATAACTGATGTTCCCTTAGTTTCTCCAAAACCAAACGCAAATGTTCCTTATGCTCCTCTTCATTCTTCGAATAAACCAGGATATCATCAATGAACACTACGACGAACTTATCCAAAAACTCCATAAACACCTTGTTCATCATGTTCATAAAATAGGCAGGCGCGTTTGTCAATCCAAATGACATAACGGTATACTCATACAGTCCATATCTTGTGGTGAATGCTGTCTTAGGTATGTCCTGCTCTCGAATCTTCAACTGGTGGTACCCTGATCGCAAGTCGATCTTGGAAAACACTTTAGCTCCTTGCAAACGATCGAACAGATCATTGATCATTGGCAGTGGGTACTTGTTCTTGATGGTTACTTCATTCAATCCACGATAATCAACAACCATCCTTAATGATCCATCCTTCTTCTCCACTAGAAGTACGGGTGATCCCCAAGGCGAAGAACTTGGGCGTATGTAACCTTTCTCCAATAACTCCTTAATCTGATTCTTAATTTCTACCAAATCCTTTGCTGGCATCCGGTAGGGTCTCTTTGATATTGGCCCAGTGCCTGGCAATAACTCAATCAAAAATTCAATGTCTCTATCCGGTGGCATGCCTGGCAACTCTTCCGGAAATACATCAGGAAAATCCTTTACCACTGGTACTTCCTCCTGCACTACTCCTGTCAGGCAATTCACTTGTGTCCTATTTGGAACATGCCGGGATACATACTTGATCCTTCTTCCTTCTGGTGTGGTAAGCAAAATTGACTTACTAGCACACTCAATATTCCCTTCATACTTTGATAACCAATCCATGCCTAATATCACATCCAATCCTTGAGATTCCAATACTATTAGGTCTGAGGGAAAAACATAGTTACCAATCCTTAATGGTAACCCGGGGTCACGTCTCGGAGGCATTTGAGGGTTTAGAAAAGATGAGAAATAAGAATAGAATGAGGTCTAAAGAGAAAACACTACCCCAATGCACATGAGCAAATTCACACAGAATCACTTCATTCAATCAAACAAGGACATACAATTGATCTAGCTATCGCAAAAGTGCTCGAACTATAGTGTTTACATGGGGGGAAATACTACTAATATTTGGTGGTCATCTAAAAATTTGAACTGACGGAAGACTCCATGATGTCCGCTCCAGCTTCGTTGTCAAATTCGGGTTCACTTGGATCCGAATCGGTGTCGTCGATGATGATGTAGTTGTCTGGGCATGCGACGTACTCGTCTTCCTCCTTGGATGCTAACTTCCTCTTGAGTTCTTCAATCTCTTGCTTAAGATCGACGTTGTGTCTTGCTAGAGCTATGATCTCGTCCATGTAGTCCTTGCGTGTAGCCTTCAGTTCTCCTTCTAGCTCGATGATCCTTGTCTTCGCGTTCTTCAACTCTATCATATCATTGCACCTCTGGTTCTCGTGGCGTCGAATGTGCTGGTTTAACTCCTGGATGAATGCTGCAATGGATCTATCCTTCTTGGTGGTGACTAACTCCCATTGTTCATCTCGGCGTCCGCAAATCTGGTAGATAGTGTCCTTGAGGTCTTCTTGATAAACTTCTCCAATGCGTCCGATGGTGATATGGGCTGCCATGCTCTTTCCTAGACTCCAGGTTGGTGCATGGAAAACACTATCTATGGGCTTCGTGATTGGCGCGAATGTCCTTCCCGGAACGTGAGCTTGAATCTTCCAGCACTCCTCTTTAGGCAGAGTGGCGTTGAAGGTTCCCGTGAAACTTGGTAATCCAATGTTTAGGTACTTGGTGACTTACTTCAAGTGAAATCCAAAAGGTGTGTCTTCATTCGGTTGAGCGTACTTAATCTTCGCTTCCTTCATCCTAAAGAGTAGAAAAGATGAGGAGTTAGAAAATGAGGAGAGAATAGTGATCTATGGCTTTAACTTAGTGGTCGTGTCCTACAGTCAGCGTGTGCTCTGATACCATCTCTGTAGCGACCAAACCTCAAACAGTTTGATCTCTGTGCTCCGGTGTCATCCCTGGATCAGTAATGCTGACACCACACAGTACTTCGAAGGATTTATAGCAGAGTGGCAATCACACACTTATTACATCGATGTCTCAAAAGTGAACTTATTACATAAATATGGCTTAAGGCCATCTAGTGTCGATAACAGCGGAAGACTCGGAAGATAAATGGGTCCATCAACTCCAACGGCATCACTGAGTATAGAACCACGACCTAAAAGCACCTTAATCGTCGTCTGAAAAGTCTGCAACATTAACGTTGCAGCCAGAAACGGGTCAGCACATGGAATATGCTGGCAAGGTAACACATAGAGAGTAATGGAATGAAACAGCTATACTATATGCATATTTGGCTGGTGGAAAGCTCTATGGTTACTGTTTTGCGTAAAGCCAATTTTTCCCTACTGCAAAGGAATAAATTTATTTAACTATCATGGTGGTTGTTAAACATTGAGAATGGTTGACAGCATTCTCAATCCCAATTAAAAGTAAACAATTAAAACCCAACAATATTAATTAGAAGTAACATGTTGAGATTCACATGATATTCAAGTAGTAGATACTCAAGATTGTCCATAACCGGGGACACGGCTAATCATGATTAGTTTATTACACTCTGCAGAGGTTTGCGCACTTTTCCCCACAAGACTCGATCGCCTCCGTTGGATTTCTCGCACTACTGGTGTTTGAGAAACGGATGACCGAGACACAGTCTTTCAGAAGCGCTAGCACCTTACGATGGATAGACCGGTACACCTACTTCCCCTACATCTGCTAGTCTACCCTGTAAGAGTTCGCACAACTTAGTCAACTATGCCAGAGCCCATAATGGCTTGTGGCTGCACACATAAGTATTTAGCATGAAAGATCTTATGATCCCTTTGAGCCTGGGTGGCGGTCCAAAATAAAACAGGCAAGTCCTGATAGACATCAGGTGCCTCAATCCACCCAGATGTGTGTTTAAGTTTCCACCTTAGATAAACCCTTAAAATTATCAATCTCACATCTGTCATGGATATCACTCACCCAATCCACGTCTACTAGCATAGCATGGCATAATAAGCAAACGTAGAAGTAACTCCCAAAGGTTTCATAATAAACAGGTAATAGGTACTACCTCATCTACTTCCCATCCCACAATTTAATTAGATCCTAATCATGCAATGTGTGAGGATGGATCTAATGCAATAAAACTGGGTTATAGAAAAGTTATGATCAAAGTGTTACTTGCCTTGCTGATGATCCGCGAGTCCTAGAGATTCGAAGTAACAGGCGGCACAATCCGGGTAATCTATCACAGACAAATAACAAGCATACAATAAGTACTCATCTAATGCGCAGGTAAAACTCGAACAAAAGATCGAACCAGAAAGTTCAACTTAAGAACTCCGGTTGAGAAGAAAGAAAGAACCGAACAAAGAAACCGAAAACAAATGGCGGAAGAAAACAACTCGGTTCTAGCAAGTTGAATCTAGGTCAAATTTTACCGTAGCAAAAACTGGTTAAAGTTGATTAGTCGGAATGGCGGTTTCGAAACGAAACTCCGGGCGCTTGAATCACCTGATTCCGATAAACGAGCGAGAAAATAGACTAGAAAGAAGATCGGATCGGAGATCGCGATCGCGGAATAAATCCGACGAGAAGAAAAAGAAGAACGGTTGAACGAACGGACGTTCGTTAACCTAGAAGAAATCCGGTGATCACGTTCGTTAGGACGAACGGTCCGGCGAACGATCTTGGGCAACTAAATCGGAAAAGAAAACGAATCCGATCTAGGGTTTCGGAGAAGGAATCCGATCGTAAAACCGATCTAGAAAACCGGAACGGATTAGAGAAGAAAAACGAATCGGAAAAGAAGAATCAGAACGATTAGAAGAAAACGATCTGATGAGAAGAATAGATGTAGCGCGGGGCTACCTCCGGCAAGGTCTCCGGCGAGGAACTCCGGCAGCGTGGGCGTAGGGCGGCGGTGGCAAGGTGCGGCGGCGGCGCGGGTGTGGGGGTGCAGCGCGGGTGGTGGGGTGGCGCGGCAGCGGCGGGGCACTAGGGCGGCGCGGCTCGTGACGTAGGGCGCGGTGGTGCTTGGGGCTTTGGGGCTTTGAATTTGATGTGTTTAGAGGGGGGGTGTGGGAGTATTTATATTGGGGAGGGGAGAGAAAACTTGGGGTAGGGGTCAAGGAATTGGACTAGGACTAGGAAAGAAAAGAGGGAAAAGATCTAGAAAAAAACGAAAGTAGATGAATCCTACTTGGAATCAAAAGCAACGGCGGCTCCCTGGCCTCCTGCGCCTGGGGCGCGGCGCGCGCTAGCGATGGCCTTGGCCTCCTGGCCGGCGGCTGGCTCGGTGGCTTGGGCCTTAGGCCCAAGTCGCTGGAGCTCTATATATATTTTTTCAAAACGGTTCCGCGGTCGGGAAAAAAAACAAAAAGAGATCTAAACGAACTCCAAATCTAATAAAGTAAATTTTCCCCGACTCCTAAAAATGAGCCGAACAAAATGAACTTTCTCCGGGCCTAAAATGCAAATTTTGAAAACGCGCATTTTTCCCTATCCAAATAAAAGGCAAAAAAGAAACTCCGACAAAACCAATGATCCTTTCTTCAAAATTTGAGAAGACTCAAACATGAAAAAGACGAAATCTCCAACTCTCTCCGAGGGTCCTTGAGTTGCGTGAAATTTCTAGGATCGCCAAAATGCAAGAAAATATGATATGCATGATGATCTATGTATAACATTCCAAATTGAAAATTTGGGATGTTACAGCAGGCGCGCCCCCACCCTCGTGGACAGGTGGTGGGCCCCCTGGCCTTGATCTTTTGCAGGTATTTTTCTTATTTTCTGAAAAGTTGCTCCGTGAAGTTTCAGGTCATTCTGAGAACGTTTGTTCCTGCACATAAATAACACCATGGTAATTTTGCTGAAAACAGCGTCAGTCCGGGTTAGTTCCATTCAAATCATGCAAGTTAGAGTCCAAAACAAGGGCAAAAGTGTTTGGAAAAGTAGATACCTTGGAGACGTATCAAGGACCATCGCGCACCCGAACACTATTTCGAGGACCTCTTAGAGGGTGCCCTCTTGATAGAGGGTCCGTGCTCGAAAGATATGATATTTGAATGAAATGTATTGAATTGTAGAAGACAAAATATTATGATTTTGCTTAAAAGCTTTTGGTTCGTCCTTCACGACCATTTTTGTATAATCTGAAAGTTTTCCAGTCATTGGCTTCAGCCTCCACATGGAAAATACGGGGGTGTTCAGAAAAGCACATGATCACTCTTAACCCAATGTCTTGGTCCATGAAGGAGGTGTCAATGCGGTGAACGAGGCAGTCGGACTATAGGGCATTAACACTTTCACTTAGCCATAGGAGTTTTATGGTGGGTCTATGATATAAACCCTGGTATGTACGTTGTTATCTCAATGTGGTGCATTTACATGTATGACCTGAAGAAAGGTCCTTCCTGTAATACGGAGGGAACCGCGAAAGATTCCGATAAGTCGTCAAGTGGTTGACCACCTCTCACCGCATCATGACAGTTAGTTTTCGGCTTTCTCTACTGAGGTGCTCGTCTAGGTAAACCAGGGCACAATCACAGTAGTTCTCCCTTTAGTACCTTAGCCGATAGAGCGGAACGTAAGGTAGCAAGCACAAGAGCCGGGCAATCCAACTATTGACCCAAGACATGATTCAGAGCTGATGCATATAAGGCCAAACTCGCGACGCCGAAGTATGCTATAAAGCTGTTCGGACTTGTTGGCAATTTAGTTTGTTCCCATATCGAGCCCCTGGCGGGGCGTGTGAAATAACACAAGGAGCAAAATATAGTTTTTTTAGAGAAAAGTGAATACCGGATATAGATTATATTCACTAGAACTTGAGTGGCATGCCAATCGTTGTTTTGTATATAATAACGCCACGAATCTGGCTATTTGACATGCTAAGGGTCGACGGCTGAGGTAGACGGCACTTTACAGGCTCGCAAAATAGAGAGTGCGGTCTACAAAAAGTTATTTTCGACCTCCTGTCGCACGTCTGCACCGCCTTTCCTCTATGAAGGGGCTCCTTAAAGGGAGTAACTTTTGGATGATTGTACAAACCGGAACTCCGATAGAGTTGGTGAGATGACCAGCCTACGAGTCACCTGTGATAAAGGATAATGAAAAAAAGAAAAAGTGGTTAGGAAAGAAAAGAAAAGAAGGGGGTTATGGGAGTACTTGTAGGCCCGTCCATATTGTGCCTCCACCGATGCCCATGGTATTTTAAGTGCATAGTTATGTATGCGCGGTATAGATTTCACGGGTGTATGAGGCGGACGACGGAGGCCGAACTGCTAGTCCAGCTCCATAATTGGTCAGTGCTGCTGAATGGAGACCGGCGGCTTAATGGCCGACAAGCTATGCGGTTTAATAAGACCGATTTGTACTCCGGTTGAAGGGAACGTAGTATGATCCTCAGTCCAGAGGGAGTACGTCTCATGCTCCTCTGTAGGGGCGTGTGTCATGTATACCATGTTCACTGTTTTTTACCTCAGGGGAAATTGCTTCTGACCCCCGGTATTTGGTTGGTGAATCTCTTCGTCATCGCTATCACTGGGCGGCCCTTTCCCCTTGTGTTCGGCGTTGAGCTTCCGGCCTGCTTGAAGACCCAACAACTTATGTTGGTGTGATTAGCTGGTTTATCGGGGTTGCCATGAATCTGGCAGGGCCGATTGCCACCTCTTGAGCACTGCGTTGGTTTTCCCTTGAAGAGGAAAGGGTGATGCAGCAAAGTAGCGTAAGTATTTCCCTCAGTTTTTGAGAACCAAGGTATCAATCCAGTAGGAGGCCACACGCAAGTCCCTCGTACCTACACAAACAAATAAGAACCTCGCAACCAACGCGATAAAGGGGTTGTCAATCCCTTCATGGTCACTTACGAGAGTGGGATCTGATAGAGATGATAAGATAATATTTTTGGTATTTTTATGATAAAGATTGAAATATAAATATTGCAAAGTAAAATAGATTGGAAACTTATATGATAAAAGATAGACCCGGGGGCCATAGGTTTCACTAGTGGCTTCTCTCAAGATAGCATAAGTATTACGGTGGGTGAACAAATTACTGTCGAGCAATTCATAGAAAAGCGAATAATTATGAGAATACCTAGGCATGATCATGTATATAGGCATCACGTCCGTGAAAAGTAGACCGACTCCTGCCCGCATCTACTACTATTACTCCACACATCGACCGCTATCCAGCATGCATGTAGAGTATTAAGTTCATAAGAACAAAGTAACACATTAGGTAAGATGACATGATGTAGAGGGATAAACTCAAGCAATATGATATAAACCCCATCTTTTTATCCTCGATGGCAACAATACAATACGTGCCTTGCCGCCCCTTCTGTCACTGGGAAAGGACACCGCAAGATTGAACCCAAAGCTAAGCACTTCTCCCATTGCAAGAAAGATCAATCTAGTAGGCCAAATCAAACTAATAATTCAAAGAGACTTGCAAAGATAACCAATCATACATAAAAGATTTCATAGAATAATCAAATATTGTTCATAGATAGACTTGATCATAAACCCACAATTCATAGATCTCGACAAACACACCGCAAAAAGAGTTACATCGAATAGATCTCCAAGAAGATCAAGGGGAACTTTGTATTGAGATACAAAGAGAGGTAAGAAGCCATCTAGCTAATAACTATGGACCCGAAGGTCTGAAGTAAACTACTCACGCATCACCGGAGAGGCCATGGAGTTGATGTAGAGGCCCTCCGTGATCGATGCCCCCTCCGGCGGAACTCCGGAAAAGGCCCCAAGATGGGATCTCTTGGGTATAGAAGGATGCGTCGGTGGAAATAGGGTTTCGTGCTCCTCCTGGTTGTTTTCAGGGTATATGAGTATATATAGGAGGAAGAAGTAGATCGGTTGAGCCAAGAGGGGCCCACAAAGGGGAGGGCGCCCCCAGGGGGGTAGGCGCGCCCCCTACCTCGTGGACTCCTCGTTTTTTTCTTGATGTCCACTCCAAGTCCTCTGGATCACGCTTGTTCCAAAAATAACTCTCCCGAAGGTTTCATTCCGTTTGGATTCCGTTTGATATTCCTTTTCTGCGAAACATTGAAATAGGCAAAAAACAACAATTTGCACTGGGCCTTGGGTTAGTAGGTTAGTCCCAAAAATAATATAAAAGTGTAAAATAAAGCCCATTAGCATCTAAAACAGACAATATAATATCATGGAACAATAAAAAATGGGCCATTTACATTTGTGCCCCTAACTTGATCCCACTACTCAGATTTTCCCTTAATTTCGAAGGGTGCTCAAATTTGCCCCTCTGCCGTTAGGTGTCCTTATAGAAATGCCCTTCTGCGCCGTTACTGTCCGGTCAAAGGGCTTTGACCGTCTCGAAAAAAATAGCAAAAAAATTCAAAAAAATCTAAAATTTTGTGGGATCAAAGATAGTTAGGTGCGCAAGGTGCGTGCCAATTTTCGCGATGTTTAGACATACCAGGAGCTCAGGGCAAAAGAAAACAATAAATCTGTATGCCTATGAATAGTAAATTCAAATAAAATAGCAAACAAATTCAAAAAAATATGAAATTTTTTGGCATCCAAGCTGATCGGTTGCGCAAGGTGTGTGCAAAATTTTGTTATCAAATGGCATGCGAGGAGCTCTAGCAAAAAAACGCAAAATAGTGTATTTTTTCAACGTTTTTTCTGAGCCATATTTTGTTTTTTTTCACGAGCTCCTACAATGTCCAAACGCAACAAAATTTTGCACACACCTTGCGCAACCGATCAGCTTGGATGCCAAAAAAATTCATATTTTTTTGAATTTTTTTGCTATTTTTTTGAATTTACTATTCACGGGCATACATATTTACTGTTTTTCCTTTGCCATGAGCTCCTAGAGTATCCAAACAGCATGAAAATTTGCACGCACATTGCGCACTTGAGTATCCTCGATCCCACAAAATTTTAGATTTTTTTGATTTTTTTTGCTATTTGTTTCGAGACGGTCAAAGCCCTTTGACGCCCTTTGACCGGACGGTAACGGCGCAGAAGGGCATTTCTATAAGGGCAACTAACGGCGGAGGGGCAAATTTGAGCACCCTTCGAAATTAGGGGCAAATCTGAGTAGTGGGATCAAGTTAGGGGCATAGTTGTAAATGTCCCATAAAAAATTGTAGATACATTGGAGACGTATCAAGCATCCCCAAGCTTAATTTCTGCTCGTCCTCGAGTAGGTAAATGATAAAAACAGATTTTTTATGTGGAATGCTACCTAGAATAATTCTCAATGTAATTCTCTTTATTGTGGCATGAATATTCAGACCCGAAAGATTCAAGATAAAAGTTTAATATTGACATAAAAATAATAATATTTCAAGCATACTAACTAAGCAATTATGTCTTCTCAAAATAACATGGCCAAAGAAAGTTATCCCTACAAAATCATGTAGTCTGGCTATGCTCTATCTTCACCACACAAAGTATTTAAATCATGCACAACCCCGATGACAAGCCAAGAAATTGTTTCATACTTTTGATGTTCTCAAAGTTTTTCAATCTTCACGCAATACATGAGCGTGAGCCATGGACATAGCACTATATGTGGAATAGAATGGTGGTTGTGGAGAAGACAAAAAGGAGAAGATAGTCTCACATCAACTAGGCGTATCAATGGGCTATGGAGAGGCCCATCAATAGATATCAATGTGAGTGAGTAGGGATTGCCATGCAACGGATGCACTAGAGCTATAAGTGTATGAAAGCTCAAAAAGAAACTAAGTGGGTGTGCATCCAACTTGCTCGCTCACGAAGACCTAGGGCATTTGAGGAAGCCCATCATTGGAATATACAAGCCAAGTTCTATAATCTAAAATTACCACTAGTATATGGAAGTGATAACATATGAGACTCTCTATCATGAAGATCATGGTGCTACTTTGAAGCAGAAGTGTGGAAAAAGGATAGTAACATTGTCCCTTCTCTCTTTTTCTCTCATTTTCATTTGGGACTTCTTCTCTTTTTTTATGGCCTCTTTTTTTCGTTCGGAGTCTCATCCCGACTGGTGGGGGAATCATAGTCTCCATCATCCTTTCCTCACTTGGACAATGCTCTAATAATGATGATCATCACACTTTATTTACTTACAACTCAAGAATTACAACTCGATACTTAGAACAAAATATGACTCTATGTGAATGCCTCCGATGGTGTACCGGGATTGTGATGAATCAAGAGTGACATGTATGAAAGAATTATGAACGGTGGCTTTGCCACAAATACGATGTCAACTACATGATCATGCAAAGCAATATGACAATGATGAAGCATGTCATAAGAAACAGAATGGTGGAAAGTTGCATGGCAATATATCTCGGAATGGCTATGGAAATGCCATAATAGGTAGGTATGGTGGCTATTTTGAGGAAGGTATATGGTGGGTTTATGGTACCGGCGAAAGTTGCGTGGTATTAAAGAGGCTAGCAATGGTGGAAGGGTGAGAGTGCATATAATCCATGGACTCAACATTAGTCATAAAGAACTCATATACTTATTGCAAAAATTTATTAGTTATCGAAACAAAGTACTACGTGCATGCTCCTAGGGGGTAGATTTGTAGGAAAAGACCATCGCTCGTCCCCGACCGCCACTCATAAGGAAGACAATCAATAAATAAATCATGCTCCCACTTCATCACATAACAGTTCACCATACGTGCATGCTACGGGAATCACAAACTTTAGAACAAGTATTTCTCAAATTCACAACGACTCAACTAGCATACTCTAATATCACCATCTCCATATCTCAAAACAATCATCAAGTATCAAACTTCTCATAGTATTCAATGCACCTTTTATGATAGTTTTTATTATACCGATCTTGGATGCCTATCATATTAGGACTAAATTCATAACCAAAGCAAATTACCATGATGTTTTAAAGGAATCTCAAAATAATATAAGTGAAGCATGAGAGATTAATAATTTCTATAAAATAGAACCACCGCCATGCTCTAAAACATATAAGCGAAGCACTAGAGCAAAATTATCTAGCTCAAAAGATATAAGTGAAGCACATAGAGTATTCTAATAAATTCCGATTCATGTGTGTCTCTCCCAAAAGGTGTGTACAGCAAGGATGATTGTGTTAAACTAAAAAGAAAAGACTCAAATCATACAAGACGCTCCAAGCAAAACACATATCATGTGGTGAATAAAAATATAGCTCCAAGTAAAGTTACCGATGGACGAAGACGAAAGAGGGGATGCCTTCCGGTGCATCCCCAAGATTAGGCTTTTGGTTGTCCTTGAATTTTACCTTGGGGTGCCTTGGTCATCCCCAAGCTTAGGCTCTTGCCACTCCTTGTCCCATAATCCATCAAATCTTTACCCAAAACTTGAAAACTTCACAACACAAAACTTAAAAGAAAATCTCGTGAGCTCCGTTAGTAAAAGAAAACAAACCACCACTTCAAGGTACTGTAATGAAATCATTCTTTATTTATATTGGTGTTAAACCTACTTTATTCCAACTTTTATATGGTTAATAAACTCTATTACTAGCCATAGGTTCATCAAAATAAGCACACAACACACGAGAAACAAAATCTGTCAAAAACAGAAAAGTCTGTAGTAATCTGTAGGTTTCGAATACTTCTGGAACCCCAAAAATTCTAAAATAAATTTCTGGACGTGATGAATTTATCTATTAATTATCTTCAAAAATAATTAACTAAATATCACTCTCCAGTAAAAAATGGCAGCAAATCTCGTGAGCGCTAAAGTTTCTGTTTTTTACAGCAAGATCGCAAAGATTTTCCCCAAGTCTTCCCAAAGGTTCTACTTGGCACAAACACTAATTAAAAGAATAAAACCACATATAAATAGAGGCTATATGAATCATTTATTACTAAACAGAATCAAAAAGCAAGAAACAGAGTTAAAATTGGGTTGCCTCCCAACAAGTGCTATCGTTTAACGCCCCTAGCTAGGCATAAAAGCAAGGATAGATCTAGGTATTGCCATCTTTGGTATTGAGAAAGAAAAGAGAAAATTTCTTTTCTATAGCATTTATATTTCTATTTTGAGAGAGCACGTGGCCATTAATGGTGGAAGAAATATTAAGCACGTTACGGAAATTTGCATCTAAACTAGCCCTCATTTCTTTGATAATTTCATTTTGGTAAAAGCACAAAAGAGAGGTGGATTCCACCTTCTCACTAATGGGGTGCCCAAATGTAGTTTTCATATTTTCATAAGTATCTATGGGACCCCCCCTCAAGAAACCTTCTTCAAAAATAGAATCTAGAACTTGTTTGAATGAAGAGGGTAAACCAATATAAAAGCTTTTTAGGTATATCTCAATTTGATATTGGGGCACTTAGCTAGCTCAGATCCTTAATAGCCTATCCCAAGCATCTTTCAAAGATTCATCCAGTAAATAATGAAAAATTCCAGGATCATCTTCATAAAAATTATTCAAACTCTCATTGATAACCCTGGTAGGTCTTTCCATAGCATCGTTATTTATGAGCTTAGAGAGGACAGAGGGACTATCCAGAGTAAAACCCGGGAGAGGACCCTTAGCCCTTTTCAACTAGCCATGGCACTAGAAAAATAAACGGGAAAAAGGCGAATAAAACGACAATGGTGATGTGGGGGAGAGGAAAACGAGAGGCAAATGGAAAATAATGTAATGCGAGGGATAAGAGTTTGTGATGGTTACTTGGTATGTCTTTACTTGTGCATAGACTCCCTGACAATGGCGCCAGAAATCATTCTTGCTACCTCTTGAGCGCTACGTTGGTTTTCCCTTGAAGAGGAAAGGGTGATGCAGCAAAGTATCGTAAGTATTTCCCTCAGTTTTTGAGAACCAATGTATCAATCCAGTAGGAGGCCACACGCAAGTCCCTCGTACCTACACAAACAAATAAGAACCTCGCAACCAACGCGATAAAGGGGTTGTCAATCCCTTCATGGTAACTTACGAGAGTGGGATCTAATAGAGATGATAAGATAATATTTTTGGTATTTTTATGATAAAGATTGAAATATAAATATTGCAAAGTAAAATAGATTGGAAACTTATATGATAAAAGATAGACCCGGGGGCCATAGGTTTCACTAGTGACTTCTCTCAAGATAGCATAAGTATTACGGTGGGTGAACAAATTACTGTCGAGCAATTGATAGAAAAGCGAATAATTATGAGAATATCTAGGCATGATCATGTATATAGGCATCACGTCCGTGACAAGTAGACCGACTCCTGCCTGCATCTACTACTATTACTCCACACATCGAACGCTATCCAGCATGCATCTAGAGTATTAAGTTCATAAGACCAGAGTAACGCATTAGGTAAGATGACATGATGTAGAAGGATAAACTCAAGCAATATGATATAAACCCCATCTTTTTATCCTCGATGGCAACAATACAATACGTGCCTTGGTTCCCCTGCTGTCACTGGGAAAGGACACCGCAAGATTGAACCCAAAGCTAAGCACTTCTCCTATTGCAAGAAAGATCAATCTAGTAGGCCAAACCAAACTGATAATTCGAAGAGACTTGCAAAGATAACTAATCATACATAAAAGATTTCAGAGAAGAATCAAATATTGTTCATAGATAGACTTCATAAACCCACAATTCATTGGATCTCAACAAACACATCGCAAAAAGAGTTACATCGAATAGATCTCCAAGAAGATCGAGGAGAACTTTGTATTGAGATCCAAAGAGAGAGAGGAAGCCATCTACCTAATAACTATGGACCCGAAGGTCTGAAGTAAACTACTCACACATCACCGGAGAGGCCATGGAGTTGATGTAGAGGCCCTTCGTGATTGATGCCCCCTCTGGCGGAGCTCCGGAAAAGGCCCCAAGATGGGATCTCTTGGGTACAGAAGGTTGCGGTGGTGGAAATAGGGTTTCGTGGTCCTCCTGGTTGTTTTTAGGGTATATGAGTATATATAGGAGGAAGAAGTAGGTCGGTTGAGCCATGAGGGGGGAGGGCGTGCCGGGGGGGGGGGGGGGGGGGGGTAGGTGCGCCCCCTGCCTCGTGAACTCCTCGTTTGTTTCTTGACGTCCACTCCAAGTCCTCTGGATCACGTTTGTTCCAAAAATAACTCTCCTGATGGTTTCATTCCGTTTGGATTCCGTTTGATATTCCTTTTCTACAAAACACTAAAATAGGCAAAAAAACAACAATTTGCATTGGGCCTTGGGTTAGTAGGTTAGTCCCAAAAATAATATAAAAATGTAAATTAAAGCCCGTTAACATCCAAAACAGATAATATAATGGCATGGAACAATAAAAAATTGTAGATACGTTGGAGATGTATCACCGATCCAATATCTTGTCTAAGGTGGATGGTTCATCTCTGTTTGCCTTGAATGGCTTTTTCTGTTGACCGGGTTTGGGGCCGCTGAATCCGGCGTTGACCATAGTGTCGCGTGTTCTTTCATTATCATTGCGGCGTTTGTGTTTGCTGCGTCGAGGTTTGCTGTTGTCGTTTCAAACTTCGGAAGTGCCCGTATCGTTGGCGTTGTTGCTTCTACGAGTGAGCCAGCTGTCTTCTCCCGCGCAGAAGCGGGTCATCAGAGCGGCAAGGGTTGACATGTATTTTGGTTTTTCTTGACCGATGTGGCGAGTGAGCCACTCGTCCTGTACGCCGTGTTTGAAGGCCGCTAGGGCTTCCGCGTCCGGACAGTCGATGATTTGGTTCTTTTTAACTAAGAACCTAGTCCAGAGCTTCCTGGCTGATTCTCTGGGCTGTTGAACTATATGGCTTAAGTCATCGTCGTCTGGTGGCCGGACATATGTACCTTGGAAGTTGTCATGGAAGGCGTCCTCCAAATCCTCCTAGCTGCCAATAGTGTTTTCGGGCAGACTGTTTAATGAGTGCCGAGCTGGACCTTTGACTTTTAACGTGAGGTATTTGATTGCATGAAGGTCATCTCCGCGGGCCATGTGGATATGGAGAAGGAAGTCCTCGATCCATACCACGGGATCAGTTGTTCCATCATATGATTCGATATTTACGGATTTAAACCCTTCTAGGAATTCGTGCTCCATTACTTCGTCTGTGAAGCAAAGAGGGTGTGCGGCGCCTCTATGTTGGGCCACATTGCGACGTAGCTCCGATGGAGTCAGTCTGCGGTTTTCGGCCCGGGTGTGACTAGGCTTTTTACATCCGAATAGATAGTCGTCGTCTCGTGTCGGGGCACGTCCTCGCGATCCGTAGATCGATCTGGTATGTCCTGCTTTATTGTCTAGGTCCTGCCGAAGGTCATATGTGTGACTGTGAGCTGTTTTACCTTTGCTTTTATGATGAGGCGGGGCGGGCTGGTGTTCATCTTGAGTTGTCGCTTTATCCCGACCACGTGGTGGTCGGTCGGCCGTATTGCGCGATGGGGGTATGTGCTCCGGCACCTCGTCGTCGAACTGAGGTAGCAATTTGCGCTTCGGGTAGCTTTTGGCTGGGCGCTTAAGGTTGTATTCTTTAGCTGCTAGTACATCGGTCCATTTATCGTTGAGCAGATCTTGGTCAGCTTGAAGCCATTGCTGCTTCTTTTTCAGGCTCCTTGCAGTGGCTATTAGCTGGCGCTTGAAGCGCTCCTGCTCAAGAGGTTCCTCAGGCACGATAAAATCCTTAGTGTCGAGGCTCGCCTCATCCTCGGAGAGTGGAAGATAATTACTATCCTCCGAGTCTTCGTGTGGCCTGTTTACCAGGGCTAACTTGCCCATCTTCCCGTTCATCCTGTTCGGCAGTTACATCAACGGGGTCTTCATTGTCTTCGGCGCCTTCCGGAGTGTTATCTTCTCCTGTGCCGGTGTTGCTGTCTTTGCTGCGGTGTGACTTGGAGCAGCGCCTCTGACGCCGGCGCTTTGATTGTATCTCGGGAGGTTTATCCTCAACTGGATCTTCTTTGTCATCGCCGTTATTCTCTTTTGGTGTATCCACCATGTATACATCATATGAGGAAGTGGCCGTCCCACATGTGGTAAACGGCGGGTTCTGGGCCTCTTCTTCTCCGGCATTGTCGTCCATACCGTCGATGTCGTCGGAGCCGTAATCGAGCACGTCAGTTAGGTCTTCGAGGGTGGCTATGAAGTGGGCAGTGGGTGGGAAGCGAAATTCTTCGTCATCAGCCTCTGGTTTGAACCGGATACAATTCGGCTGTGAGCCCCCCGCTAAAGATAGCGCTCTTAACGAGCTTAGCACATCGCCCAAAGGCGAGTGTCGGAAGATGTCCGCGGAGCTGAATTCGACAATCAATGACGGATCAAGCTCGATGTATGCGGACACACAAGGTTCGGAACTTGTAGCCAGAGACAAGTCCGTGGTTCCGGTGACATAGATGTCACTTGAAGTTAAGTCTGTGTGCGGCTCCAACATCGTTGAGTCTGCGGCTTCCGCGATGGGGTTGAGCTTCCCGTCTTCGGATGGCGCAAGCTGCTCCGGATCGAGGGCCCAAGCAGCTATATGTGCTATCTCCTGCGTGTGGACCGATGACAGATTTGTGTCATCTTCATCATGGTGGCAAGGAGCGGCTGCCGTGGTCTCGAATCCGTCGATCAAGTCTCCACAGATATCCGCGACGTAGTTCAAGCTTCCAAATCTGACCTGGTGGCCAGGGGTGTAGCTTTCGATCTACTCCAGATGGCCAAGCGAGTTGGCCCGCAGTGCGAAGCCGTCGAACACGAAGATCTATCCGGGGAGGAAGACTTCCCCTTGGACAGCGTCGTTGTAGATGATTGAAGGAGCCATCAAACCTTTTGATGACGTCATAGTGGAATTCTCAATGAAAGCACCAATGTCGGTGTCAAAACCGGCGGATCTCGAGTAGGGGGTCCCGAACTGTGCGTCTAGGATCAATGGTAACAGGAGACGGGGGACACAATGTTTACCCAGGTTTGGGCCCTCTCTGTGGAGGTAATACCCTACTTCTTGCTTGATTGATCTTGATGAATATGAGTATTACAAGAGTTGATCTACCCTAAAAGTCTAGCTTGTCTGACTATGATTATGAGGATCCCCCTCTACGGACCTAGCCCTCTGGTTTATATAGACACAGGAGGGGTCTAGGGTTACATAAGGTCGGTTACAAAGAAATGAATCTTCATATTTGGTCACCAAGCTTGCCTTCCACGCCAAGGAGATTGCCACCCGGACACGGGTAGAGTCTTCGGCTTTTGTATCTTCACATCCCATCAGTCCGGCCCATGTCCAATAGGTCGGACGCCCGAGGACCCCTAAGTCCAGGACTCCCTCACCCACTGCCTTAAGAACTATCCCCATTACGTGGCCTTTTGCGGTCTGGGGGTTAGATATGGTCGGACCCCTTAAAGGGGGAAGCCATAAGAAAAAAATACCTTCTGGTCATGGTGGATAAATTCACTAAATGGATAGAGGACAAACCAGTAAAAACAACTGAATGCGAACCAGTGATAGATTTCATATCCGGCGTCGTACACCGTTATGGTGTCCCACACAACATTATCACTGACAGCGGTTCTAACTTTACAGCCGATGAGGTAAAAAACTGGTGTGCTAACCTGGGCATCAAGCTCGATCACGCCTCCGTATATCACCCTCAAACAAACGGTCAAGTTGAGCGGGCCAATAGCCTGATTATGAGCGGCATCAAACCGAGACTAGTGTGATCCCTAAAGGAGTCGGATAAACACTGGGTCGAGGAACTCGATTCCATACTCTGGGGGCTGCGGACCACGCCCAACCGGACGACCGGATACACACCATTCTTCATGGTGTATGGCGCAGAGGCTGTCTTACCCTGCGATATTATTCATGATTCACCCCGAGTGCGCATGTATGAAGAGAGAGAGAGAGAGAGAGGCCGAGCTCGATCGACAGGACGATTTAGATGGCCTGGAGGAGGAGTGTGATGTCGCCAAAGCTCATTCCGCATTCTATCAACAACAAGCTCGAAGATACCAAAGTAGAGAATTGCGGGCAAAGACTTATAACGTCAGTGAGATTGTTTTACGCCTCCCAGAGAAGAAAAAGGACAAGCTCAAACCAAAATGGGAAGGTCCCTTCATTATAGATGAAGTTCTGACGGGAGGACCCTACCGCCTTCGCAATGCATTGGATAATCGCTTGGAACTGAACCCTTGGAACGCTGCTCGGCTTCGAAGATTCAACGCATAAGTATGGTCATGCTTCTTATTCGTTCTTCTGTCTCCTTTTCAATTTTTCCTTTCCTTTTCTATATATACGTTTCCCATGATGTGTTCAGACATGCCGAACACCCGAGGGGTACACATCCTTAAATGTATACACTCCGCCAAGACTGGGGGATTCTGTAAATAGAAGCTTATTATTATATGAAGCCTAGAGCTCACAATACATGTGCCGTTTGCATATATACATCCTTTCTTGCCATTATATGCACCTGTATGACTTAATTTTTTGCGAAGCTAGGTTGCCTGGCTCTTGTGCTTATGCCCTATGTTCCCGCTTGTTCGGCTAGGGCATAAAGGGAGCACCTCTGTGATTGTTACAACTAGGTTATCCGGACATGTACCTCAGACGGGTGAAGCCGAAAGCTAGCGTTCTTAAGAGAATAATTGGTCGGCGGCCAAACGATGAAATGCCTTCGTTGCAATATAAGAATCCCAAAATATAAAGCTTCCTGTGATTTTTAGCATCACAGCTTAGGCATGCATAAATAACGCATGATGACCCAGGGAGAGGGACCCTTAGCGGAACTATTCTCTCTAGAAGATGTTTCTTACGTTAAAAAGTAATATAACATAACTCCCCGAATACAGTTTGTCTGTTCAAGCACCATGACCGGATTGCCTAGTTTACGAATATACTTGGTGTTTACCACAGGTATACTATTCGGAAACACTCCAACCCTTGGGTTTCAGAGGTTGAAGCAGAAGGTCTGCCATGACAATATTTTCAAAGTTCGGCTGGAGATAACTTTGGTGATAAAGTGCATTGTTACATGGAACCAAACGCCTACTCTTCATCTATGCCATCTATAAGGCTGTCTAATTTACAGTCCTGTTGTGAAAATTTGGCGGCTGTCTCTACTTGGTCGTACACCAAGCTAACCGGAATTTCTTGTCCGTCTGGTCCCTGAGGTCCGACCCGGGCCATATGATTCGGATCAAGTTCGGTATACTGCGTCTTCACCATGGCCCAGGCTTCTCGCGCACCTTCTCGACATGCTGATGCCTTCCATAGTTCAAAGCAGCCTCGAGCTCCCTTTGATAAATTCATGATATCCTCCATAATTTCTGGAGAAGAATCAGATGGCCACAAAGCCTTAACCATGTTCCTCATGGCTTTTCGAGTTCGCTCGTGCACTTGGGATAGCTCTTGCAGCAAGTCACCTAGAAATCCGGACACGTCTCCCTTGGGATAGCTCTCCTTGGCGCTTGTTGGGAGGCAACCCAATTTTATTTTTATTCCTTGCTTTTTTCCCCTGTTTAGTAATAAATAATTTATCTAGCCTCTGTTTTGGTTGTGTTTTTTGTGTTTAATTAGTGTTTGTGCCAAGTAGAACCGTTGGGAAGACTTGTGGAAAGTCTTGTTGAACTTGTTGTAAAAAATAGAAACTTTAGTGCTCATGAGAACTGCTGTCATTTTTATTTGGAAAGTGATATTTAGTTAATTATTTTTGCAGATGATTAATAGATAAATTCCTCACGTCCAGCAATTTATTTAAGAATTTTTGGGGTTCCAGATCTTGCGCTAGCTACAGATTACTACAAACTGTTCTGTTTTTGACAGATTCTGTTTTTCGTGTGTTGTTTGCTTATTTTGATGAATCTATGGCTAGTAAAATAGTTTATAAACCATAGAGAAGTTGGAATACAGTAGGTATAACACCAATATAAATAAATAATGAGTTCATTACAGTACCTTGAAGTGATCTTTTATTTTCTTTCGCTAACGGAGCTCACGAGATTTTCTACTTTAAGTTTGTGTTGTGAAGTTTTCAAGTTTTGGGTAAAGATTTGATGGATTATGGAACAAGGAGTGGCAAGAGCCTAAGCTTGGGGATGCCCATGGCACCCCCAAGATAATCTAAGGAATCCAAAAAGCCAAAGCTTGGGGATGCCCCGGAAGGCATCCCCTCTTTCGTCTACTTCTATCGGTAACTTTACTTGGAGCTATATTTTTATTCGCCACATGATATGTGTTTTGCTTGGACTTTCTTGTATTATTTGAGTCTTTGATTTTTAATTTACCACAATCATCCTTGCTGTACACACCTTTTGAGAGATCCATACATGATTTGGAATTTGTTGGAATACTCTATGTGCTTCGCTTATATCTTTTGAGTTATATAGTTTTGCTCTAGTACTTCACTTATATCTTTTAGAGCACGGTGGTGGATTTGCTTTATAGAAACTATTGATCTCTCATGCTTCACTTAAATTATTTTGGGAGTCTTAATAGCATGGTAATTTTCTTAAAATCCTAATATGCTAGGTATTCAAAGTTAGTAAAATTTTCTTAAGAGTGTTTTGAATATTAAGAAAAGTTTGATGCTTGATGATTGTTTTGAGATATGGAGGTAATAATATCAAAGTCGTGCTAGTTGAGTAGTTGTGAAATTGAGAAATACTTGTGTTGAAGTTTGCAAGTCCCGTAGCATGCACGTATGGTAAACGTTATGCAACAAATTTGAAACATGAGGTGTTATTTGATTGTCTTCCTTATGAGTGGCGGTCGGGGACGAGCGATGGTCTTTTCCTACCAATCTATCCCCCTAGGAGCATGCGCGTAGTACCGAGGTTTTTGATGACTTGTAGATTTTTGCAATAAGTATGTGAGTTCTTTATGACTAATGTTGAGTCCATGGATTATACGCACTCTCACCCTTCCATCCTTGCTAGCCTCTTCGGTACCGTGAATTGCCCTTTCTCACATTGAGAGTTGGCGCAAACTTCGCCGGTGCATCCAGACCCCGTGATATGATACGCTCTTTCACACATAAACCTCCTTATATCTTCCTCAAAACAGCCACCATACCTATCTATTATGGCATTTCCATAGCCATTACAAGATATATTGCCATGCAACTTTCCATCATTCCGTTCATCATGACACATTCATTATTGTCATATTGCTTAGCATGATCATGTAGTTGACATAGTATTTGTGGCAAAGCCACTGTTCATAATTCTTTCATACATGTCACTCTTGGTTCATTGCATATCCCGGTACACCGCTGGAGGCATTCATATAGAGTCATCTTTTGTTCTCGTATCGAGTTGTAAATAAATAGAAGTGTGATGATCATCATTTTCTAGAGCATTGTCCCAAGTGAGGAATTATAAAAAAAAGAAAAATAGAAAGGCCATAAAAAAGAGAAGACCCAAAAAAATGAGAGAAAAAGAGAGAAGGGACAATGTTACTATCCTTTGCCACACTTGTGCTTCAAAGTAGCACCGTAATCTTCATGATATAGAGTCTCTTGTTTTGTCACTTTCATATACTAGTGGAAATTTTTCATTATAGAACTTGGATTTTATATTCCAACAATGGGCCTCCTCAAGTGCCCTAGGTCTCGGGGTTGTGCATAATGAGAGCATTCTTGTGTGACGAAAATGAAACATGACTAAACTATATGATTTTGTAGGGCTGAACTTTCTTTGGCCATGTTATTTTGAGAAGACATAATTGCTTACGTAGTATGCTTGAAGTATTATTATTTTTATGTCAATATGAACTTTTGTCTTGAATCTTTCAGATCTGAATATTCATACCACAATTGAGAAGAATTACATTAAAATTATGCCAAGTAGCACTCCGCATCAAAAATTCTGTTTTTATCATTTACCTACTCGAGGACGAGCAGGAATTAAGCTTAGGGATGCTTGATACGTCTCCAATGTATCTATAATTTTGATTGATCCATGCTATATTATCTACTATTTTGGACATTATTGGGCTTTATTATCCACTTTTATATTATTTTTGGGACTAACATATTAATCGGAGGCCCAGCCTAGAATTGTTGTTTTTGCCTGTTTTAGGGTTTCGAAGAAAAGGAATATCAAACGGAGTCCAAATGGAATGAAACCTTCGGGAACGTGGTTTTCTCAACGAACAAGACCCGGGAGACTTGGACCCTACGTCAAGAAAGAAAAGAGGAGGCCACGAGGTAGGGGGCGCGCCTACCCCCCCCCCCCCCAGGCGCGCCCTCCACCCTCGTGGGCCCCTCCACCAACGTACTCCTTCCTCCTATATATACCTACGTACCCCCAAACAATCAGATAAGGAGCCAAAAACCGAATTCCACCACCGTAACTTTCTGTATCCACGAGATACCATCTTGGGGCCTGTTCCGGAGCTCCGCCGGAGGGGGCATCGATCACGGAGGGCTTCTACATCAACACATAGCCCCTCCAATGAAGTGTGAGTAGTTTACCTCAGACCTACGGGTCCATAGTTAGTAGCTAGATGGCTTCTTCTCTCTTTTTGGATCTCAATACAATGTTCTCCCCCTCTCTTGTGGAGAACTATTCGATGTAATCCTCTTTTTTGCGGTGTGTTTGTTCAGACCGATGAATTGTGAGTTTATGATCAAGTCTATCTATGAATAATATTTGAATCTTCTCTGAATTCTTTTATGTATGATTGGTTAACTTTGCAAGTCTCTTCGAATTATCAGTTTGGTTTGGCCTACTAGATTGATCTTTCTTGCAATGGGAGAAGTGCTTAGCTTTGGGTTCAATCTTGCGGTGTCCTTTCCCAGTGACAGTAGGGGCAGCAAGGCACGTATTGTATTGTTGCCATCGAGGATAACAAGATGGGGTTTTCTTCATATTGCATGAGTCTATCCCTCTACATCATGTCATCTTGCTTAAGGCGTTACTCTGTTTTTAACTTAATACTCTAGATGCATGCTGGATAGCGGTCGCTGAGTGGAGTAATAGTAGTAGATGCAGGCAGGAGTCGGTCTACTTGTCTCGGACGTGATGCCTATACACATGATCATACCTAGATATTCTCATAATTATGCTCAATTCTGTCAATTGCTCAACAGTAATTTGTTCACCCACCGTAGAATACTTGTGCTCTAGAGAGAAGCCACTAGTGAAACATATGGCCCGCGGGTCTATCTTCATCATATTAATCTCCTACTACTTAGTTATTTCCTTTTCCTTTATTTTACTTTGCATCTTTATCACAAAAATACCAAAAATATTATCTTATCATATCTATCAGATCTCACTCTCGTAAGTGGCCTTATAGGGATTGACAACCCCTATTTGCGTTGGTTGCGAGGATTTATTTGTTTTGTGCAGGTACGAGGGACTCGCATGTAGCCTCCTACTGGATTGATACCTTGGTTCTCAAAAACTAAGGGAAATACTTACGCTACTTTGCTGCATCATCCCTTCCTCTTCGGGGAAAACCAACACAGTGCTCAAGAGGTAGCACATGTCAGCACAAAATTAATATGGAACCTGATGCTAAACCCGTTGTTGATCACCAACGTCAGTTAAATCCGAAGATGAAAGAAGTGGTAAGAATGGAAATATTAAAACTTCTGGAAGCAGGTATAATCTATCCTATAGCTGATAGTAGATGGGTAAGTCCTATTCATTGTGTCCCCAAGGAAGGAGGTATAACTGTTGTTCCTAATGATAAGAATGAACTTATTCCACAAAGAATTATTATAGGCTATAGAATGGTAATAGATTTTAGAAAATTAAACAAAGCAACTAGAAAAGATCATTACCCTTTGCCTTTTATTAATCAAATGCTTGAGAGATTATCTAAGCACATACACTTTTGCTTCCTTGATGGATATTCTGGTTTTTCAAAAATACCTATTTCTCAACCTAATCAAGAAAAGACTACTTTTACTTGGCCTTTTGGAACATATGCTTATAGATGTATGCCTTTTGGTTTATGTAATGCACCTGCTACCTTTCAAAGATGTATGATTGATGTATTCTCTGACTTTTGTGAAAAGATTGTTGAAGTTTTCATGGATGACTTTTCTGTTTATGGGAAGTCTTTTGATGATTGTTTAAGCAATCTTGATCGAGTTTTGGAGAGATGTGAACAAACAAATCTTGTCTTGAATTGGGAGAAGTGCCACTTTATGGTCAATGAAGGCATTGTCTTGGGTCATAAAATTTCTGAAAGAGGTATTGAAGTGGACCAAGCTAAGGTTGATGCAATTGAGAAAATGCCATGTCCTAAAGATATAAGAGGTATTCGTAGTTTCTTAGGTCATGCTGGTTTCTATAGGAGATTTATCAAAGACTTTTCAAAAATTTCTAGGCCTCTCACTAGTCTCTTGCAAAAGGATACTCCCTTTGTTTTTGATGATGATTGTTTAGAAGCCTTTGAAACAGTCAACAAAGCCTTAATTTCTGCACCTATATATTGTTCAATCGCCTGATTGGAACTTGCCTTTTGAAATTATGTGTGATGCTAGTGATTATGCTCTTGGTGCTATTCTAGGACAAAGAGTTGATAAGAAACTTAATGTAATTCATTGTGCTAGTAAAAATCTAGACAGTGCTCAAAGAAATTATGCAACTACTGAAAAAGAATTCTTAGCAATGGTGTTTGCTTGTGATAAATTTAGACCTTATACTGTTGATTCGAAAGCAACTGTTCACACAGACCCTGCTGCTATTAAATATCTTATGGAAAAGAAAGATGCTAAACCTAGACTTATTCGATGGGTTCTCTTGTTACAAGAATTTGATTTACATATCATTGATAGAAAAGGAGCCGAGAACCCAGTAGCTAATAATTTATCTAGGCTTGAAAATGTGCTTGATGACCCACTACCTATTGATGATAGTTTTCCTAATGAGCAGTTAGCTGCAATAAATGTTTCTCATAGTACTCCTTGGTATGATGACCATGCTAATTACATTGTTGCTAAATATTTACCACCTAGCTTTACATACCAACAAAAGAAAAAATTCTTACTTTTGGGATGACCCACAGCTTTATAAAGAAGGAGTAGATGGTATTATTAGACATTGTGTACTGATGTCGCTTGAAGCTACGTCAGTATTTCCCCAAAGCGGAAGGGATGATGCAGCACAACGTCAGTAGGTATTTCCCTCAGATATGAAACCAAGGTTATTGAACCAGTAGGAGAACCAAGCAACACAATGTAAACAGCCCCTACACACAGATAACAAATCCTCGCAACCCGATGTGTTAAAGGGGTTGTCAATCCCTTTCGGGGTACGGCGCCTCAAGATAGGCAAACGGACATGAGATAAATTTGTAGTAGACTGATAGGTCGAACGCCAAATAAAATAAATAAGAATAAATTGCAGCAAAGTATTTTCATGTTTTTGGTTTAATAGATCTGAAAATAAAAGCAAATAAAAATAGATCGCAAAGGCAAATATATGAGAAAGAAGACCCGAGGGCCGTAGGTTTCAAGAAAAATAACAAACGACGGGTAAACAAATTATTGTTGGGCAATTGATAGAACCTCAAATAATTATGATGATATCTAGGCAATGATCATTATATAGGCATCATGTCCAAGATTAGTAGATCGACTCCTGCCTGCATCTACTACTATTACTCCACACATCGACCGCTATCCAGCATGCATCTAGTGTATTAAGTTCATGGAGAAACAGAGTAATGCAATAAGAACGATGACATGACGTAGACAATCTATCTATGTAGATATAGACCCCATCGTTTAATCCTTAGTAGCAGCGATACATACGTGTCGTTTCCCTTTCTATCACTAGGATCAAGCACCGTAAGATTGAACCCACTACAAAGCACCTCTTCCCATAGCAAGATAAATAGATCAAGTTGGCCAAACAAAACCCAAATATCGGAGAAGAAATACGAGGCTATAAGCAATCATGCATATAAGAGATCAAAGAAACTCAAATAACTTTCATGGATATAAAAAGATAGATTTGATCATAAACTCAAAGTTCATCGATCCCAATAAACACACCGCAAAAGAGTTACATCATATGGATCTCCAAGAGACCATTGTATTGAGAATCAAGAGAGAGAGATGAAGCCATCTAGCTACTAACTATGGACTGGAAGGTCTACAAAGAACTGCTCACGCATCATCGGAGAGGCACCAATGGATGTGGTGAACCCCATCCGAGATGGTGTCTAGATTGGATCTGGTGGTTCTGGACTCTGCGGCGGCTGGATGAATATTTTGTCGACTCCCCTAGGCTTCTGGGATTTTGGGGGTATTTATACAACAAAGAGGCGGTCCGGGGGCACCCGAGGTGGGCACAACCCACCAGGGCGTGCCTGGGCCTCCTGGCGCGCCCTGGTGGGTTGTGCCCCCCTCGGGGCACCTCCCAGGCGCAGCCAGGGCCCGTTGTGTTCCTTTTGGCCCATAAAAATTCTCCGTAAAGTTCCGTGGAATTTGGACTCCGTCTGATATTGATTTTCTGCAATGTAAAAAACACGGAAAAACAGGAAATGACACTTGGCACTATGTCAATAGGTCAGTACCAAAAAATGATAATAAAATGACTATAAAATGATTATAAAACATCCAAGATTGATAATGGAACAACATGGAACAATCAAAAATTATAGCTACATTAGAGACGTATCAACATCCCCAAGCTTAACTCCTACTCGTCCTTGAGAAGGTAAGTGATAAAAACAGAATTTTTGATGTGGAATGCTGCCTATCATGTCATATCATATTATTTTATTTATAGCATGGACAATTGAACTTTTAGTTGTTCAAAACAATAGTCTAGTTTTGACATGATAATTTAGATACTCAATCATATCGACAAGCAACCATGTATTTCAAAATATCAACGCTAAAAAAAGTTATCCCTAGCCCATCATGCTCAAACATTGATCCATTCATGAAACACACTCGAATATTAGCTACACCCAATACTTAAGTACGATCATATTGCTTCCTAGCTGGTGCTTTTATAAGAGAAGATGGAGACTCAAAATAAAAATTGCATAAAGTAAAAGAAAAGCCCTTCGCAGAGGGAAGTAGGGATTTGTAGAGGTGCCAGAGCTCAAAGCAAAAAACTTAGAGATAAAAACCATTTTGAGAGGTGTATCCATCCCACCAACGAAAACGACTTAGAGTTCCCAATACTTTTCATGCATAGATATATCATAGGCGGTTCCCAAACAGAAAATAAAGTTTATTCCCTTTTCCACCATACTTTCACTTTCCATGGCTAGCCGTATCCACGGTTGCCCTCCATACCAACACTTACCAAGGAATTTATTATTTAACAACATAAAGTAAATTCATTTTTGCATTTCGGGACTGGGCATCCCTAATACCTTTGCCTTACTCTCGTGCAATGACAAGTGAATAAACACGCATCTTGAGAATAACACATCTAGCATGGGAAATATTAGCCACCCCTCACCACTCCGCGAGCGAAACAAACACACAAAAGAGAAGTTTATTTTGAAAATTAGAGATGACACGTGCAAATTTGCTTAGAACGGCAAAAGAATACTGCATATAGGTATATATAGTGGACTCATGTGGCAAAACTGGGTTAAAGGTTTTTGGATGCACAAGTAGTGATCATACTTAGTGCAAAATGAAGGCTTGAAAAAGATTGGGAATCGACCAACTAAGAAACAAATAATCTCATAAGCAAGCATTAAGCATAAATAACACCGAATAATGTACCACAAGTAGGATGTAATTTCATTGCATGACTATTGACTTTCATACTTGCATAGGGAATCACAGACCTTAACACCAATATTCTTACTAAAGCGTACTTATCAAGATGACTCACATATCACATCATCATATCTCAAAACTATTACTAAGAATCAAGTTTATTTTGTCCAATGATCTTCATGAAAGTTTTTATTATATCCTTCTTGGATATCTATCACTTTGGGACTAATTTTCGTGTGTTGCTTTTGACAAGCTCAAACAAATATAAGTGAAGATCATGAGCATAATAAATTTCTTTCTCCCAAATTAATTTAAGTGAAGCAAGAGAGAATTTCTTGAAAATTTTACTAACTCTCAAATAAATCTAAGTGAAGCAAGAGAGCATTTCTTCAAAAAAATACTAAAGCACACCGTGCTCAAAAAGATATAAGTGAAGCACTAGAGCAAGTCCATAGCTCATAAAAAATTTAAGTGAAGCATAGAGAGCAATTCTAACAAGTCATGACATAATTTTGGATCTCTCAAATAGGTGTGTCCAACAAGGGATCAAGACTAAAAACACAAAATAAAACTCAAATACTCTTATCATACAAGACGCTCCAAGCAAAAGACATATCATGTGACGAATAAAAATATAGTTTCAAGTAAAATACCGACGATCGTTGGAAGAAAGCGGGGATGCCACTCGGGGGCATCCTCAAGCTTAGTTGGTTGCTCATTTTTGGATAATAGCTTGGGATGCCTGGGCATCCCCAAGCTTAGGCTCTTCGATCCTTCCTTCATCCATTGTAAGATAACCCAAAACTTGAAAACTTGAATCACACAAAGCTCAACAAAACCTTCGTGAGATCCGTTAGTATAAGAATAATAACTCACTACTATAAGTATTGTATCAAACCAATTCATATTTTGTTCTTGTATTATATCTACTGTATTCCAACTTTTCTATGGCAAAAACTCATCAAAGAAAACCATAGAGCCATCAAAATAAGCACACAACACAAAGAAAACAGAATTTGTCAAAACCAAACAGTCTGTAGCAATCTGACTATTTCGAATACTTCTGTAACTCCCAAAATTCTGAAAAATTAGGAAGACCTGAGAAATTTGTACATTGATCTGATGCAAGTTGAATGTATGTTTTATCACTCTCTTGTAAAAAATTAAAATTAATATAGTGAGTGTAAAAGTTTCTGTTTTTTCAGCAAGATCAAACAACTATCACCCAAGAAGATCCTAAAGGCTTTACTTGGAACAAACACTAATTAAAACATAAAAAATACAATCATAACAGTAGAATAATTGTGTTAACACACAAAAACTGGAATAAAAAAGCAAAAATAAAATTTATTCATTGGGTTGCCTCCCAACAAGCGCTATAGTTTTACGCCCTTAGCTAGGCATAAAGAAGGGATCTAAGTTTTATCATCTTTGGTTCGAGATCCATAAGATGCCCTCATGATTGATTCATAAGGTGGCTTAATTCTAGTTCTAGGAAAGTGTTACATACCCTTCCTCAAAGGAAATTGGAACTTAATATTGCCTTCTTTCATATCAATCACGGCACCGATAGTGCATAAAAACGGTCTGACAAGAATAATTGGACAAGACGGATTGCCATCAATATCAAGAACAATAAAATCTATAGGCACATAATTCCTATTTGCAAGAATAAGGACATCATTAATTCTTCCCATAGGCTTTTTAATAGTAGAATCCGCCAAGTGCAAATTCAAAGAACATTCTTCAAGATTAGTAAGACCAAGCACATCACATAAAGATTTCGGAATTGTAGAAACACTAGCACCCAAAGTCACACAAAGCAAAACACTCATAATTTTTAATCTTGACTTTGATAGTAGGTTCCCATTCATCATGCAATTTTCTAGGAATTGAAACTTCTAATTCCAATTTTTCTTCAAGAGCTTTCATCATAGCATCAACAATATATTTAGTAAAAGCTTTATTTTGTTCATAAGCATGGGGTGAATTTATCATGGATTGCAACAAAGAAATGCAATCAATCAAAGAGCAACTATCATAATTAAAGTATTTGTAATCCAAAAGAGTGGGTACATCACTAGCTAAAGTTTTGACCTCTCCAAACCCACTTTCATCAAATTTTTGAACAAGATTTTCACCCTCCGATATATGGGATGCCTTCTACCTAAAGTTGACTCTTCTCCAGTCCCTTTTTCATAGATCTTAACTGTACTAAACAAGGAATCAATATAAGAAACACCAATCATTTTAAGATCTTCATCACTTTTGCGAAAGAAATCGCTAGAAAACGCTTTTTCTAAAAATTCTCTTTTAGCTCTAAGCATAGCGCTTCTTTTCTTACTTACAATCATAGAAACATAAAGAGCTTTAATTGACTTAGGCACAAAAAATTTCATCTTGAGATTTTCCACATCATGAGCAATTCTATCAACACTTCTAGACAAATCATCAATCTTACTCAAGTTTTCTTCTATGGAAGTGTTGAAAACTTTTTGTGTATTGCTAATTCTTTAATATTATTCTCAAGATCAGAGGTGTTCCTATTATTATTATAAGATTGATTTCCATAGGAATTACCATAATTATTAGAGGAATTACTAGGAAAAGGCCTGGGATTAAAATTACCTCAATCAAAGTAGACAAAGGCATATCATTAAGAACAATAGGAGCACTTCTACTCGCAACCAATTTCATAAGAGCATCAACCTTTTCACTCAAAGAAGAAATTTCTTAAACCGAATTAAATTTTTTACTAGTAGGAGATCTTTCGGTATGCCATTGCGAATATTTTTCCATAATATTATCAAGCAATTTGGTGGCTTCACCTAAAGTAATTTCCATAAAAGTACCACCCGTGGAAGAATCTAAAAGATTATGAGAAACAAAATTCAACCCCGCATAAATTTTTTGTATGATCATCCAAAGATTTAACCCATGAGTTTGGTAATTCCTTAGCATCATTTTCATCCTTTCCCAAGATTGTGCAACATGCTCATGTTCAAGTTGCTTGAAATTCATGATCTGGGTTCTAAGGGAAATAATTTTTGTGGGAGGAAAATACTTAGTGATAAAAGCATCTTCGCACTTATACCAAGAATCGATACTATTGCGAGGCAAAGAAGAGAACCAAATTTTTGCAGAATCATGCAAAGAAAACGAAAATAATTTCATCTTGACCACATTATTGTCCACATCTTTTTCTTTTGCATATCGCATAATTCCACGATGGCATTAAGATGGGACGCGGCATCCGCATTAGGAGTACCAGAAATTTGGTCTTTCATGACAAGATTAAACAAAGTAGTATTAATATCACAAGACTCCGCACTAGTGGCGGGAGGAGCATTCGGAGTGCCAATAAAATCATTGTTGTTGGTATTTGAGAAATCACATAACTTGGAGTTCTCTTGAGTCAAGATGACTACACAACAAGATTGCACTCAAAAACAGATACGACAAGAAAACGATGAACGGAAAAGAGAGGCGAATAAAACGACAAATTTTGTGAAGTGGGGGAGAGGAAAACGAGAGGCAAATGGAAAATAATGTAAATTGCGAGGAGATGATATTTGTGATTAGGAACCTGGTATATGTTGAAGATCCTCCCCGGCAACGGCGCCAGAAATTCCTTTTGATGTCGCTTGAAGCTACGTCGGTATTTCCCCAAAGAGGAAGGGATGATGCAGCACAACGGCAGTAGGTATTTCTCTCAGATATTAAACCAAGGTTATCGAACCAGTAGGAGAACCAAGCAACACAACGTAAATAGCCCCTGCACATAGATAACAAATCCTCGCAACCCGGCGTGTTAAAGGGGTTGTCAATCCCTTTCGGGGTACGACGCCTCAAGATAGGCAAACAGACATGAGGTAAATTTGTAGTAGATTGATAGATCGAACACCAAATATAAGAATAAATTGCAGCAAAATATTTTTGGGCTTCTGGTTTAATATATCTAAAAATAAAAGAAAATAAAAATATATCGCAAAGGCAAATATATGAGAAAGAAGACCGGGGGCTGTAGGTTTCACTAGTGGCTTCTCTCAAGAAAAATAGCAAACGGCGGGTAAACAAATTATTGTTGGGCAATTGATAGAACTTCAAATAATTATGACGATATCCAGGCAATGATCATTATATAGGCATCACGTCCAAGATTAGTAGACCGACTCCTGCGTGCATCTACTACTATCACTCCACACATCGACCGCTATCCAGCATGCATCTAGTGTATTAAGTTCATGGAGAAGCGGAGTAATGCAATAAGAATGATGACATGTTGTAGACAAGATCTATCTATGTAGAGATAGACCCCATCATTTTATCCTTAGTAGCAATGATACATATGTGTCGTTTCCCTTTCTATCACTGGGATCAAGCACCGTAAGATTGAACCCACTACAAAGCACCTCTTCCCATAGCAAGATAAATAGATCAAGTTGGCTAAACAAAACCCAAATATTGGAGAAGAAATACGTGGCTATAAGCAATCATGCATATAAGAGTAACTTTCATGGATATAAAAAGATAGATCTGATCATAAACTCAAAGTTCATTGATCCCAACAAACACACCACAAAAGAGTTACATCATATGGATCTCCAAGAGACCATTGTATTGAGAATCAAGAGAGAGATGAAGCCATCTAGCTACTAACTACAGACCCGAAGGTCTACAAAGAACTACTCACGCATCATCGGAGACGCACCAATGGAGGTGGTGAACCTCATCCGAGATGGTGTCTAGATTGGACCAGGTGGTTCTGGACTCTATGGTGGCTGGATAAATATTTCGTCGACTCCCCTAGGGTTCTGGGATTTTTGGGGTATTTATAGAGCAAAGAAGCAGTCCAAGGGGCACCCGAAGTGGGCACAACCCACCAGGGCGCGCCTGGGCCTCCTGGCGCGCCCTGGTGGGTTGTGCCCCCCTCGGGGCACCCCCAGGCACAGCCAGGGCCCGTTGTGTTCCCTTTAGCCCATAAAAATTCTCCGTAAAGTTTCGTGGCATTTGGACTCCGTCTGATATTGATTTTCTGCGATGTAAAAAACACGGAAAAAAACAGGAACTGGCACTTGGCACTATGTCAATAGGTTAGTACCAAAAATGATATAAAATGATTATAAAACATCCAAGATTGATAATATAACAACCTGGAACAATAAAAAATTATAGATACGTTGGAGATGTATCATGTATGTGAGCATGAACAGGGACAAATCCTACGGAAATGTCACTCCGAATCTTATGGAGGGCATCATGCTAGAGATAGAACCGCTCATAAGGTATTGCAGTCTGGATTTTATTGGCCTACTCTCTTCAAGGATGCCCGTAAGTTCGTATTATCTTGTGATGAATGTCAAAGAATAGGTAATATCGGTAAGCGTCAAGAAATGCATATGAATTATTCACTTGTTGTTGAACCATTTGATGTTTGGGGATTTGATTACATGGGACCTTTTCCTTCCTCTAATGGGTATACACATATTTTGGTTGGTGTTGGTTATGTTACTAAATGGGTAGAAGCTATTCCAACTAGTAGTTCTGATCACAACACCTCTATTAAAATGCTTAAGGAAGTTATTTTTCCAAGGTTTGGAGTCCCTAGATATTTAATGACTGATGGTGGTTCACACTTTATTCATGGTGCTTTCGGTAAAATGCTTGCCAAGTATGATGTTAACCATAGATTGCATCACCATATCATCCTTAGTCTAGTGGTCAAGTTGAACTTAGCAATAGAGAAATAAAATTAATTTTGCAAAAGACTGTTAATAGGTCCAGGAAGAATTGGTCTAAGAAATTAGATGATGCACTTTTGGCTTATAGAACAACATATAAATATCCCATGGGTATGTCCCCTTATAAAATGGTTTATGGAAAAGCTTGTCATTTGCCTCTTGAGTTAGAACATAAAGCATATTGGGCAATCAAAGAACTCAACTATGATTTCAAACTTGCTGGTGAAAAGAGGTTATTTGATATTAGCTCTCTAGATGAATGGAGAACCCAAGCTTATGAAAATGCAAAATTATTAAAACAAAAAAGTTAAAAGATGGCATGACAAAAGAATCCAAAAGCGTGAGTTTAAAGTCAAAGAATATGTTCTTTTGTACAACTTTCATTTCTGATTCTTTGCAGGAAAACTCCTCTCAAAATGGGAAGGCCCATATGTCATCGAGGAGGTTTATCGAACTGGAGCCATCAAAATAAATAATTCCGAAGGTACTAACCCGAAGGTTGTCAATGGGCAACGAATAGAGCATTATATCTCCGGTATGCCTATTAATGTTGAAAGTAATATTATCCAAACTTTGACACCGGAAGAACACATAAAAGAGTCCTTCCAGAACACTCCAGAATCGTGAAAATAAGGAGGTACGTCATACGATAAGTAAACGAACTCCGAAAAATCCGCAAAAATATATTTTATTAGTTTTGGAATATTTTACAATTTTGGAAATAAAGAAACTTCCAGGAAGCGTCCCCTAGTGGGCACAAGACACTAGCCTGGCGCTCCCAGGTGGGTTGTGCCCACCTGGGACACCTTCTGTACTCCGTTTTTCTTCTGTATGCTTGTCCTCCAAGATAAAAAAATCTATATATACTTCCCGAACCTGTTGATCACCGTATCACGGAGAAATCTTCTATTCTCTTTTCTTGTTGTTTCCTGCACCTTTTTGAAAATATGTCGTCCCAAGACTCCGACGGTGAGAGCTATGTCTCACATCTCATTGCTGACCCAAAGACCTATGGGGACCTATCTCCTTATGGTTGAACTATGGATGATGAGGAGGATGCTCACTTGATGCATGAGGGTTGACGATTCAAGCTCGGAGGAGGAGGATGTTCCTCTACCTCAACCTGGGGATATGCACATAGAGTACAAGAAGTCCAGTCTCCCTAAGAGAGCTAACCGGTCTAATAACCGATCTATTCCTTCTCGTTTTCGGCGGAAAAGTAAAGGAGGTTTATGTGACAAGATCTTGAAGCTGGATTTGGAGGTCAATGATTTAAAAGAGGAAATTGCTCTCCTCAACTACAATATGAAAAAGTTGAAGGCACAATTGTCATCACCACCGCCATCTTCTTCACCACCAAAGGAGAACTGAGTGTCGGGTATGGGCACCCCCTTGGCTTCCGCCAAGCTTGGGGGAGGTGCCCCGGTATCGTATCATCCCACTATCTTTTTGCTTTTACTTATTTTAGTTCAGTTTTTTTGCTTTAGATGAATATAAGTTTAGTTTGTTCCCTTCTTCTTTGAGACTTTGCTTAGTGATTTATCCTTGTAATCATGTGCAAGTTATATAATAAAGTTTAGTTTGAGTTTTTGCTTTCTTACTTTCATGTTGCAAATAAAGAAAATAATTAAGAAAGAAAAGAGAAAGGAAATAAATCAATAAGATGGTATACTAATCCTATGCTAGTTGATGGCACCACATAAGGAAAAGTATAAGTAGAAAATTTTATTAGAGATTGACAAACATATCATTAGTCAATGATGCAACTCATGAAAGAATTAATAAGGGAAGAGAAGATTCACATATAAATATACTATCCTAGAAATCTTTTGTGAATGTGAGCCCTCATCAAAATATTATATGCCAAAATTGTTGATGTTGGACAAGGAAGACAACTTAATGATTTATGTTTGTTTATATTCACATAGAAGTCATATTGTCATAGATCCTTTAACATGTGGTGCTTTCCCCCTATCTTTGCTAGCCAAAAATTCCGCACTAAGTAGAGATACTACTTGTGCATCCAAAAACCCTTAAACCCAAATCTTATTTTCAAGTGTCCACCATACCTACCTAGGGATTGAGCAAGATCCCTCAAGTAAGTTGTCATCGGTGCAAAAAGGCAATAAAAATTGCTTCTAAAAGTGTGAGATCATTTAGTGTAAGAGAAAAGTGAGTGTTGCACGACCTTGTGATCGTGAAGAATAAAAGCGATAGACTGCATAATAAAGGTTGCTATCCCAAGGGGAAATGTAACATGACGTTCTTTTGCACTAAGGGATTGGGCATACAAACAAATAAGCGCATGGCAACCTCTGCTTCCCTCTGCGAAGGGCCTATCTTTTACTTTTATGCAAGGAGTTAAAGTTTTCCATCTATTCATTTTTATTTTTATCTTTTGGCAAGCACATGTAGTGAGGAAAGATATAGGAAGATATGTCCATTTGAATATAGATAGCATGAGTTATTATTGTTGACATCACCCTTGAGGTGAATACGTTGGGAGGCGAAACTATAAGCCCCTATCTTTCTATGTGTCCGGTTGAAATGTTTTGTTTATGTGTACACGGTGACTGTTAGCAATCATAGAAGACTATATGATGGTTGAGTATGTGGACTTGCCTAAAGGCTCAGACGCGTGACCCTTCCTGAAAATATGATGAATTGTAGTTTCAAAGTTGACTGAGAACATAGTTTGTTGGTTTCTAATAGAGTTTTTTGCTTTATACTTCGATTGTGTGATGAAGTATTACTTATTCATGAGAAGTATATGATAAAAGTTCTATGATAAAAGTCTTATGTTTAATTTTGTTGTTGTTATAATAATCAACATGATGCTTCTATGTTCGTATTTTGTTTTTACCGACACCTCTCTCTCAAAGCATGTGGACATGTTTTTCGATTTCGGTTTTCGCTTGAGGACAAGCGAGGTCTAAGCTTGGGGGAGTTGATACGCCCATTTTGCGTTATGTTTTCTTACTGTTATTTATGATGTTTTTATCCATAATAATGCTTTTTGGAGTAATTCTAATGCCTTTTCTCTCATAATATAAAAGGTATACACCAAGCGGGAGAATTTCGGCAGCTGGAAATCTGGACCTGGAAAAGCTACCTCAAGCTACCTATTATGCACAACTCCAAACAAGTTGAAACTTCACAGAGATTTTTTATGGAATATTTAAGAATTATTGGAGCAAATAACTACCAAAGGGGCCCCACTAGGTGGGCATAACCCACCTGTGCGCGCCAGGGAGCCCAGGCGTGCCCTGGTGGGTTGTACTCCCCTCGGCCCACCTCCGGTGCCCATATTTTTGGTATATAAGTCATTTTGACCTAAAAAAACAAGAGGAGGACTTTCAGGACGAAGCGCCGCAGCCTCGAGGCAGAACTTGGGCAGGAGCACTTTTGCCCTCCGATGTAGCGATTCCGCCAGGGGAACTTCCCTCCCGGAGGGGGAAATCATTGTCATCATCATTACCAACAACTCTCCCATCTTGGGGAGGGCAATCTCCATCAACATCTTCAATAGCACCATCTCCTCTCAAACCCTAGTTCATCTCTTGTGTTCAATCTTGTTACCGTAACTATAGATTGGTACTTGTGGGTGACTAGTAGTGTTGATTACATCTTATAGTTGATTACTATATGGTTTATTTGGTGGAAGATTATATGTTCAGATCCAATATGCTATTTAATACCCCTCTAATCATGAGCATGTTTATCATTTGTGAGTAGTTACCTTTGTTCTTGAGGTCACGGGAGAAATCATGGTGCAAGTAATCATGTGAATTTGATATGTGTTCGATATTTTGATAGTATTTATGTTGTGATTCCCTTAGTGGTGTCATATGAACGTCGACTAGATGACACTTCACCCTATTTGGGTCTAAGGGAATGTGTTCTGGAGTAGCAATTAGATGATGGGTTAGGAGAGTGACAGAAGCTTAAACCCAGTTTATGCGTTATTCCGTAAGGGACCGATTGGATCCAAAAGTTTAATGCTATGGTTAGAATTTATTCTTAATACTTTTCTCGTAGTTGTAGATGCTTGCGGGAGGGTTAATCATAAGTAGGAGGTTTGTTCAAGTAAGAACAAAACCTAAGCACCGGTCCACCCACATATCAAATTATCAAAGTACCGAACACGAATTAAACCAACATGATGAAAGTGACTAGATAAAATTCCCGTGTACCCTCAAGAACGCTTTGCTTATCATAAGAGACCGTTTTGGCCTGTCCTTTGCCTCAAAAGGATTGGTCTACCTTGCTGCACTTTTGTTACTACTATCGTTACTTGCTCGTTACAAATTATCTTGCTATCAAACTACCTTGTTACTTACAATTTCAACACTTGCAGACATTACCTTACTGAAAACCACTTGTCATTTCCTTCTGCTACTCGTTGGGTTCAACACACTTACTTATCGAGAAGAGCTACAATTGATCCCCTATACTTGTGGGTCATCACAAACCTGGGGGAGTTTGTGGGCATCTGCACAGTCACCATGTATGCATGAGAACTTTTGTTGTTTGACTGCAGTAGAGTAACAAAAGCAATAGTACCTAGCATTTGTCAAGTACAAAGTGTCTCAAAAGAGAGCAACGACTATGAAAACTCGCAGGCATGATGATTGATAAATGGGATGTTGCATGGATAGAATCAATCATATAATAAACAAAGGGCATGATCAGCTAGCTCATATTCCTCAAATTGTCTAGGCATGTATTCTTTGTGTAGTTGTAAGTGTTTGCAATAAGAACTTGCACCAATTTTTTTGTCCTATCCTATCAATTCAGCGAGATCCTAATGAAAATTACGGTTAATTAAGGTACTTGATATGTCTCCAACATATCTATAATTTTTTATCGTTCCATGCTATTATAGTATCAATATTGGATGTTTATTATGCAATTATATATCATTTTTGGGGCTAACCTAGTGCCCAGTGCCAGTTGCTATATTTTGCTTGTTTTTGGCTTTTCAGAAAATCAGTACCAAAAAGAGTCCAAACACTATGAAACTTTTTGATGATTTTTTTGGACCAGAAGGGACCCTAGAAGCTTCGGGAGAAGACCTAAAGTGCCAAGAGGCACTGACAAGCCTGCTAGACGCGCCCCTCGTGGCACCTCCTGGCCTAATTCTAGCTCTATAAATTCCCTAATACTCTTTTACATCAGGGAGCCACCCAAGATACTTTTACCGCCGTCGCAAGTTTCTGTTCTTCGGAGATCCCATATGGAGACCTTTTCCAGTACTCTGCCGGAGGGGGAATCAATCACGAAGGGCCTCTACATCAACCTTCCTACCCCTACGATGATGTGTGAGTAGTTTACCACAGACCTATGGGTCCATAGTTAGTAGCTAGATGGCTTCTTCTCTCTCTCTCTCTATGATCTTCAATATAATGTTCTCCTTGATGTTCTTGGAGATATATTCGATGTAATCTTTTTTTGCGGTGTGTTTGTTGGGATCTGATGAATTGTAGATTTATGATTAGATTATCCAAGAATATTATTTGAGTCTTCTTTGAACTCTTTTATGCATGATTATTATAGCTTTCTATTACTCTCTGATCTATTTGTTTGGTTTGCCCAACTAGATTGATTTATGTTGCAACGGGAGAGGTGCTTTGTGATGGGCTCGATCTTGCGTTGCCCAATCCCAGCGCAGAAGGGGTGAGGATCGAAAGTATGTCTAGAGGGGGGTGATTAGACTGCTTGACCAAATAAAAACTTAACCTTTTCCCAATTTTAGTTCTTGGCAGATTTTAGCTATCTTAGACAAGTCAAGCAATCATCACACCATTCAAGCAAGCATGCAAAGAGTATATTGGCAGCGGAAAGTAAAGCATGCAACTTGCAAGAATGTAAAGGGAAGGTTTTGGAGAATTCAAACACAATTGGAGACACGGATGTTTTTCCCATGGTTCGGATAGGTGGTGCTATCCTACATCCACGTTGATGGAGACTTCAACCCACGAAGGGTAACGGTTGCGCGAGTCCACGGAGGGCTCCACCCACGAAGGGTCCACGAAGAAGCAACCTTGTCTATTCCACCATGGCCATCGTCCACGAAGGACTTGCCTCACTAGCGGTAGATCTTCATGAAGTAGGCGATCTCCTTGCCCTTACAAACTCCTTGGTTCAACTCCACAATCTTGTCGGAGGCTCCCAAGTGACACCTAGCCAATCTAGGAGACACCACTCTCCAAGAAGTAACAAATGGTGTGTTGATGATGAACTCCTTGCTCTTGTGCTTCAAATGATAGTCTCCCCAACACTCAACTTTCTCTCATAGGATTTGGATCTGGTGGAAAGAAGATTTGAGTGGAAAGCAACTTGGGGAAGGCTAGAGATCAAGATTCATATGGTAAGAATGGAATATCTTGGTCTCAACACATGAGTAGGTGGTTCTCTCTCAGAACATATGAGTTGGAAGTGTAGATCTGTTCTGATGGCTCTCTCCACAAATGAAGAGGAGGTGGAGGGGTATATATAGCCTCCACACAAAATCCAACCGTTACACACAGTTTTCCAATCTCGGTGGGACCGAATCAACAAACTCGGTCGGACCGAAAAGGTAAACCTAGTGACCGTTAGAGATTTTCGGTGGGACTGACATGCAACTCGGTAGGACCGATTTTGTTAGGGTTAGGGTATAACGTAATCTCGGTGAGACCCATTACACAAACTCAGTGAGACCGATTTTGGTAATTAGCTAACCAGAGAGTTGGTCAGGCAAACTCGGTGGGACCGATTTGCTCTTTCGGTGAGACCGAAAAGTTACAAAAAGGAAACAGAGAGTTTACATTGCAATCTCGGTGGGACCGATCCGCTCTTTCGGTGAGACCAAAAAGTTACGAAAGGGAAACAGAGAGTTTGCAATCCCATCTCGGTGAGACCGAGATCCCTATCGGTAGAACCGATTTGCTAGGGTTTGGCAGTGGCTTATGACAAGTGAAACTCGGTGGCGCCGGATAGGAAGAATCGGTAGGACCGAGTTTGGCTTAGGGTTTAGGTCATATGTGTTGGGGAACGTAGTAATTTCAAAAAAATTCCTACGCACACGCAAGATCATGGTGATGCATAGCAACGAGAGGGGAGAGTGTTGTCTACGTACCCTCATAGATGGAAGCGGAAGCGTTGACGCAACGTAGAGGAAGTAGTCGTACGTCTTCCCGATCCGACCGATCCAAGCACCGTTACTCCGGCACCTCCGAGTTCTTGGCACACGTTCAGCTCGATGACGATCCCCGGGCTCCGATCCAGCAAAGCGTCGGGGAGGAGTTCCGTCAGCACGACGGTGTGGTGACGATCTTGATGTTCTACCGTCGCAGGGCTTCGCCTAAGCACTGCAACAATATGACCGAGGTGGAATATGGTGGAAGGGGGCACCGCACACGGCTAAGGAACGATCACGAAGATCAACTTATGTGTCCATGGGGTGCCCCCTACCCCTGTATATAAAGGAGTGGAGGAGGGGAGGGCCGGCCCTCTCTATGGCGCGCCCTAGGGGAGTCCTACTCCCACCGGGAGTAGGATTCCCCCTTTCCTAGTCCAACTAGGAGTCCTTCCATGTAGTAGGAGTAGGAGACAAGGAAAGGGAAGGGAGAAGGGAAGGAAGGAGGGGGCGCAGCCCCTCCCCCTAGTCCAATTCGGACTAGGCCTTGGGGGGCGCGCGGCCTGCCCTAGGCAGCCCCTCTCTCTTTTCCGTATGGCCCAACAAGGCCCAATACTTCTCCCCCGTATTCCCGTAACTCCCCGGTACTCCGAAAAATACCCGAATCACTCGGAACCTTTCCGATGTCCGAATATAGTCGTCCAATATATCAATCTTTACGTCTCGACCATTTCGAGACTCCTCGTCATGTCCCCGATCTCATCCGGGACTCCGAACTCCTTCGGTACATCAAAACTCATAAACTCATAATATAACTGTCATCGAAACCTTAAGCGTGCGGACCCTACGGTTCGAGAACAATGTAGACATGACCGAGACACGTCTCCGATCAATAACCAATAGCGGGACTTGGATGCCCATATTGGCTCCTACATATTCTACGAAGATCTTTATCGGTCAGACTGCATAACAACATACGTTATTCCCTTTGTCATCGGTATGTTACTTGCCTGAGATTCGATCGTCGGTATCCAATACCTAGTTCAATCTCGTTACCGGCAAGTCTCTTTACTCGTTCCGTAACACATCATCCCGCAACTAACTCATTAGTTGCAATGCTTGCAAGGCTTAAGTGATGTGCATTACCGAGAGGGCCCAGAGATACCTCTCCGACATTCGGAGTGACAAATCCTAATCTCGAAATACGCCAACCCAACATGTACCTTTGGAGACACCTGTAGAGCTCCTTTATAATCACCCAGTTACGTTGTGACGTTTGGTAGCACACAAAGTGTTCCTCCGGCAAACGGCAGTTGCATAATCTCATAGTCATAGGAACATGTATAAGTCATGAAGAAGCAATAGCAACATACTAAACGATCGGATGCTAAGCTAACGGAATGGGTCATATCAATCAGATCATTCATCTAATGATGTGATCCCGTTAATCAAATAACAACTCTTTGTCCATGGTTAGGAAACATAACCATCTTTGATTAACGAGCTAGTCAAGTAGAGGCATACTAGTGACACTCTGTTTGTCTATGTATTCACACATGTATTATGTTTCCGGTTAATACAATTCTAGCATGAATAATAAACATTTATCATGAAATAAGGAAATAAATAATAACTTTATTATTGCCTCTAGGGCATATTTCCTTCAGTCTCCCACTTGCACTAGAGTCAATAATCTAGTTCACATCGTCATGTGATTTAACAGCAATAGTTCACATCACCATGTGATTAACACCCATAGTTCACATCGCCATGTGACCAACACCCAAAGGGTTTACTGGATTCAGTAATCTAGTTCACATCGCTATGTGATTAACACCCAAAGAGTACTAAGGTGTGATCATGTTTTGCTTGTGAGAGAATCTTAGTCAACGGGTCTTTCACATTCAGATCCGTTATGTATTTTGCAATTTTCTATGTCTACAATGCTCTGCACGAAGCTACTCTAGCTAATTGCTCCCACTTTCAATATGTATGTAGACCGAGACTTAGAGTCATCTAGATTAGTGTCAAAACTTGCATCGGCGTAACCCTTTACGACGAACCTTTTTTCACTTCCATAATCGAGAAACATATCCTTATTCCACTAAGGATAATTTTGACCGCTGTCCAGTGATCTGCTCCTAGATCACTATTGTACTCCCTTGCCAAACTCAATGGTAGGGTATACAATAGATCTGGTACACAACATGGCATACTTTATAGAACCTATGACCAAGGCATAGGGAATGACATTCATTCTCTTTCTATCTTCTGCCGTGGTCGGGCTTTGAGTCTTACTCAATTTCACACCTTGTAACACAGGCAAGAACTCTTTGTTTGACTGTTCCATTTTGAACTACTTCAAAATCTTGTCAAGGTATGTACTCATTGAAAAACTTATCAAGCGTCTTGATCTATCTCTATAGATCTTGATGCTCAATATGTAAGCAGCTTCACCGAGGTCTTTCTTTGAAAAACTCCTTTCAAATACTCCTTTATGCTTTGCAGAATAATTCTACATTATTTCCGGTCAACAATATGTCCTTCACATATACTTATCAGAAATGTTGTAGTGCTCCCACTCACTTTCTTGTAAATATAGGCTTCACCGCAAGTCTGTATAAAACTATATGCTTTGATCAACTTATCAAAGCGTGTATTCCAACTCTGAGATGCTTGCACCAGTCCATAGATGGATCGCCGGAGCTTGCATATTTTGTTAACACCTTTAGGATTGACAAAACCTTCTGGTTTCATCATATACAACTCTTCTTTAATAAATCCATTAAGGAATGCAGTTTTGTTTATCCATTTGCCAGATTTCATAAAATGCGGTAATTGCTAACATGATTCGGACAGACTTAAGCATAGATACGAGTGAGAAACTCTCATCGTAGTCAACACCTTGAACTTGTCGAAAACCTTTTGTGACAATTCTAGCTTTGTTGATATTAACACTACTATCCGTGTCTGTCTTCCTCTTGAAGATCCATTTATTATCAATGGCTTACCGATCCTCGGGCAAGTCCACCAAAGTCCACACTTTGTTCTCATACATGGATCCTATCTCAGATTTCATGGCCTTAAGCCATTTATCGGAATCTGGGCTCATCATCACTTCCTCATAGTTCGTAGGTTCGTCATGGTCAAGTAACATGACCTCCAGAACAGGATTACTGTACCACTCTGGTGCGGACCTCACTCTGGTTTACCTACGAGATTCGGTAGTAACTTGATCTGAAGTTACATGATCATCATCATTAGCTTCCTCACTAATTGGTGTAGTAGTCACAAGAACAGTTTTTTGTGATGAACTACTTTCCAATAAGGGAGAAGGTATAATTACCTTATCAAGTTTTCTACTTTCCTCCCACTTACTTCTTTCAAGAGAAACTCCTTCTCTGGAAAGGATCCATTCTTAGCAACGAATGTCTTGCCTTCGGATCTGTGATAGAAGGTGTACCCAACAGTTTCCTTTGGGTATCCTATGAAGACATATTTCTCCGATTTGGTTTTGAGCTTATCAGGATGAAACCTTTTCATATAAGCATCACAATCCCAAACTTTAAGAAACGACAACTTTGGTTTCTTGCCAAACCACAGTTCAGATTGTGTCATCTCAACGGACTTAGATGGTGCCCTTTTAAACGTGAATGCAGCTGTCTTTAATGCATAACCCCAAAATGATAGTGGTAAATCGGTAAGAAACATCATATGTCGCACCATATCTAATAAAGTATGGTTATGACGTTCGGACACACCATTACATTGTGGTGTTCCAGGTGGCGTGAGTAGTGAAACTATTTCACATTGTTTTTAACTGAAGGCCAAACTCGTAACTCAAATACTCTTCTCTACGGTCAGATCGTAGAAACTTTATTTTCTTGTTACGATGATTTTTCACTTCACTCTGAAATTCTTTGAACTTTTCAAATATTTCAGGCTTATGTTTCATCAAGTAGATATACTCATATCTGCTCAAATCATCTGTGAAGATCAGAAAATAATGATACCTGTCGTGAGCCTCAATATTCATCGGACCACATACATCAGTATGTATGATTTCCAACAAATCTGTTGCTCGCTCCATTGTTCCGAAGAACAGAGTTTTAGTCATCTTGCCCATGAGGCATGGTTCGCAAGCATCAACTGATTCATAATCAAGTGATTCCAAAAGCCCATCAGCATGGAGTTTCTTCATGCGCTTTACACCAATATGACCTAAACGGCAGTGCCACAAATAAGTTTGCACTATCATTATTAACTTTGCATCTTTTGGTTTCAATATTATGTTTATGTGTATCGCTACGATCGAGATCCAACGAACTATTTTCATTGGGTGTGTAACCATATAAGGTTTTATTCATGTAAACAGAACAACAATTTATTCTCTTACTTAAATGAATAACCGTATTACAATAAACATGATCAAATCATATTCATGCTCAACGCAAACACCAAATAACACTTATTTAGGTTCAACACTAATCCCGAAAGTATAGGGAGTGTGTGATGATGATCATATAAATTTTGGAACCACTTCCAACACACATCGTTACTTCACCCTTAACTAGTCTCTGTTTATTCTGCAACTCCCGTTTCGAGTTACTAATCTTAGCAACTGAACTAGTATCAAATACCGAGGGGTTGCTATAAACACTAGTAAAGTACACATCAATAACATGTATATCAAATATACTTATGTTCACTTTGCCATCCTTTTTATCCGCCAATCACTTGGGGTTGTTCTGCTTCCAGTGACCAGTCCCTTTGCAGTAGAAGCACTTAGTCTCAGGCTTAGGATCAGACTTGGGCTTCTTCACTTGAGCAGCAACTTGCTTGCCATTCTTCTTGAAGTTCCCCTTCTTCCCTTTGCCCTTTTCTTGAAACTAGTGGTCTTGTCAACCATCAACACTTGATGTTTTTCTTGATTTCTACCTTCGCTGATTTCAGCATCACGAAGAGCTTGGGAGTTGTTTCCGTTATCCCTTGCATATTATAGTTCATCACGAAGTTCTACTAACTTGGTGATGGTGACTAGAGAATTCTGTCAATCACTATCTTATCTGGAAGATTAACTCCCACTTGATTCAAGCGATTGTAGTACCCAGACAATCTGAGCACATGCTCACTAGTGGAGCGATTCTCCTCCATCTTTTAGCTATAGAACTTGTTGGAGACTTCATATCTCTCAACTTGGGTATTTGCTTGAAATATTAACTTCAACTCCTGGAACATCTCATATGGTCCATGACGTTCAAAACGTCTTTGAAGTCCCGATTCTAAGCCATTAAGCATGGTGCACTAAACTATCAAGTAGTCATCATATTGAGCTAGCCAGACGTTCATAACGTCTGCATCTACTCGTGCAATAGGTCTGTCACCTAGCGGTGCATCAAGGACATAATTCTTCTGTGCAGCAAAGATGATAAACCTCAGATCACGGATCCAATCCGCGTCATTGCTACTAACATCTTTCAATACAATTTTCTCTAGGAACATATCAGAATAAACACAGGGAAGCAACAATGCGAGCTATTGATCTACAACATGATTTACAAAATACTACCAGGACTAAGTTCATGATAAATTTAAGTTCAATTAATCATATTACTTTAAGAACTCCCACTTAGATAGACATCCCTCTAATCCTCTAAGTGATCACGTGATCCAAATCAACTAAACCATGTCCGATCATCACGTGAGATGGAGTAGTTTCATTGGTGAACATCACTATGTTGATCATATCTACTATATGATTCACGCTCGACCTTTCGGTCTCCATGTTCTGAGGCCATATCTGTATATGCTTGGCTCGTCAAGTATAACCTGAGTATTCCACGTGTGCAACTGTTTTGCACCCGTTGTATTTGAATGTAGAGCCTATCACACCCGATCATCACGTGGTGTCTCAGCACGAAGAACTTTCGCAACGGTGCATACTCAGGGAGAACACTTCTTGATAATTAGTGAGAGATCATCTTATAATGCTACCGTCAATCAAAGCAAGATAAGATGCATAAAAGATAAACATCACATGCAATCAATATAAGTGATATGCTATGGCCATCATCATCTTGTGCTTGTGATCTCCATCTCCGAAGCACCGTCGTGATCACCATCGTCACCGGCGTGACACCTTGATCTCCATCGTAGCATCGTTGCCGTCTCGCCAATCTTATGCTTCCACGACTATCGCTACCGCTTAGTGATAAAGTAAAGCATTACAATGCGATTGCATTGCATACAATAAAGCGACAACCATATGGCTCCTGCCAGTTGCCGATAACTCGGTTACAAAACATGATCATCTCATACAATAAAATTTAGCATCATGTCTTGACCATATCACATCACAACATGCCCTGCAAAAACAAGTTAGACATCCTCTACTTTGTTGTTGCAATTTTTACGTGGCTGCTACGGGCTTAAGCAAGAACCAATCTTACCTACGCATCAAAACCACAACGATAGTTTGTCAAGTTGGTGTTGTTTTAACCTTCGCAAGGACCGGGCGTAGCCACACTCAGTTCAACTAAAGTTGGAGAAACTGTCACCCGCAAGCCACCTATGTGCAAAGCACGTCGGGAGAACCGGTCTCGCGTAAGCGTACGCGTAATGTCGGTCCGGGCCGCTTCGTCCAACAATACCGCCGAACCAAAGTATGACATGCTGGTAAGCAGTATGACTTATATCGCCCACAACTCACTTGTGTTCTACTCGTGCATATAACATCAACACATAAAACCTAGGCTCGGATGCCACTGTTGGGGAACGTAGTAATTTCAAAAAAAATTCCTACGCACACGCAAGATCATGGTGATGCATAGCAACGAGAGGGGAGAGTGTTGTCTACGTACCCTCGTAGACGGAAGCGGAAGCGTTGACGCAACTTAGAGGCAGTAGTCGTACGTGTTCCCAATCCGACCGATCCAAGCACCGTTACTCCGGCACCTCCGAGTTCTTGGCACACGTTCAGCTCGATGACGATCCCCGGGCTCCGATCCAGCAAAGCGTCGGGGAGGAGTTCCGTCAGCACGACGGTGTGGTGACGATCTTGATGTTCCACCGTCGCAGGGCTTCGCCTAAGCACTGCAACAATATGACCGAGGTGGAATATGGTGGAAGGGGGCACCGCACACGGCTAAGGAACGATCATGAAGATCAACTTGTGTGTCCATGGGGTGCCCCTGCCCCCTTATATAAAGGAGTGGAGGAGGGGAGGGCCGGCCCTCTCTATGGCGCGCCCTAGGGGAGTCCTACTCCCACCGGGAGTAGGATTCCCCCTTTCCTAGTCCAACTAAGAGTCCTTCCATGTAGTAGGAGTAGGAGACAAGGAAAGGGAAGGGAGAAGGGAAGGAAGGAGGGGGCACAGCCCCTCCCACTAGTCCAATTCGGACTAGGCCTTGGGGGGGCGCGCGGCCTGCCCTAGGCAGCCCCTCTCTCTTTCCCGTAGGGATAATTAGATTTATGCCCCTAGTTGTGTCCCACTCGTCTGTTTTACCCCTAATTCCCAAAAGTCACCAGTTCTGTCCAAGTCACTTTGATCCTCTTATGCTTTTGCCCTTTGACCGTTTGACCGTCAGTTTTAAAACTTCATAACTAATTCATACAAAATCAAAAAAATGCAAATAAGATACCAAAATGTTCAGAAAAACATCACCTATAAGTCAGTGTCATTTGCATTCATGAAAAAAGTGTTGGAAAGTGCACATCCGAGTTTTAGCTCTTTTGATACCACCCTGAATAGTAAACTCTAAAAAAAATCAAAAAATTCAAAAAAAATATGGTGGCAAAGAACGACAAGTGTTCTAAGTGCTTGCCAAGTTTCATTAGGGAACGACATTCATGGAAGTCGTGGCAAAAATATAATCTATTTTGGAGTGCTGATTGTTTTTTTTGCCGCGGCACCCACGAATGTTATTCCCTGATGAAACTTGGCAGACACTTAAAACATTTGGCATTCTTTGGCACCAAATTATTTTTAAATTTTTTAGATTTTACTATTAATGGTGGTAGCATAAGAGCTAAAACTCGGATGGGCACTTTCCAACACTTTTTTCATGGATGCAAATGACACTGACATATAGGTGATGTTTTTCTAAACATTTTGGTATCTTATTTGCATTTTTCTGACTCAGTATGAATTAGTTATGAAGTTTTCAAACTGACGGTCAAATGGTCAAAGGGCAAAAGCATAAGAGGAGCAAAGTGATTTGGACAGAACTGGTGACTTTTGGGAATTAGGGGTAAAACAGACGAGTGGGACACAACTAGGGGCATAAATCTAATTATCCCTTTCCCGTATGGCCCAATAAGGCCCAATACTTCTCCCTCGTATTCCCGTAACTCCCCGGTACTCCGAAAAATACCCGAATCACTCGGAACCTTTCCGATATCCGAATATAGTCGTCCAATATATCGATCTTTACGTCTCGACCATTTCGAGACTCCTCGTCATGTCCCCGATCTCATCCGGGACTCCGAACTCCTTTGGTACATCAAAACTCATAAACTCATAATATAACTGTCATCGAAACCTTAAGCGTGCGGACCCTACGGTTCGAGAACAATGTAGACATGACCGAGACACGTCTCCGATCAATAACCAATAGAGGGACCTGGATGCCCATATTGGCGCCTACATATTCTACAAAGATCTTTATTGATCAGACCGCATAACAACAGACGTTGTTCCCTTTGTCATCGGTATGTTACTTGCCTGAGATTCGATCATCGGTATCCAATACCTAGTTCAATCTCGTTACCGGCAAGTCTCTTTACTCGTTCCGTAACACATCATCTGCAACTAACTCATTAGTTGTAATGCTTGCAAGGCTTAAGTGATGTGCATTACCGAGAGGGCCCAGAGATACCTCTCCGACATTCGGAGTGACAAATCCTAATCTCGAAATACGCCAACCCAACATGTACCTTTGGAGACACCTGTAGAGCTGCTTTATAATCACCCAGTTACGTTGTGATGTTTGGTAGCACACAAAGTGTTCCTCCGGCAAACGGGAGTTGCATAATCTCATAGTCATAGGAACATGTATAAGTCATGAAGAAAGCAATAGCAACATACTAAACGACCGGGTGCTAAGCTAACGGAATGGGTCATGTCAATCAGATCATTCATCTAATGATGTGATCCCGTTAATCAAATAACAACTCTTTGTCCATGGTTAGGAAACATAACCATCTTTGATTAACGAGCTAGTCAAGTAGAGGCATACTAGTGACACTCTGTTTGTCTATGTATTCACACATGTATTATGTTTCCAGTTAATACAATTCTAGCATGAATAATAAACATTTATCATGAAATAAGGAAATAAATAATAACTTTATTATTGCCTCTAGGGCATATTTCCTTCAATATGTGGATATGGGAAAGTAGTTGAGGGTTTTTGAGCATATCACTAAGCACATGAAGCAAGAGGCTCATTAAGCAACACCTCATCCCTCCTTGATAGTATTGGCTTTTCCTAAAGACTCAATGTGATCTTGGATCACTAAAATATAAAATGAAGAGTTTTGAGCTTTTGAGCTTGAGCCAATCCTTTGTCCTTAGCATTTTGAGGGTTCCACTTTCACCATCCATGCCATGCCAATCATTGAGCTTTCCTGAAATAATCATCTTGGAATAGCATTAGCTCAATGAGCTATATGTTGTTATGAATTACCAAAACCACCTCGGGATAGGTGCACTTTCAATCTCCCCCTTTTTGGTAATTGATGACAACATATAGATCAAAGCTTCGACAAATGATAATAAGAATGAATTACATTGTTGCTTTGAGAAGTATGTGATAAGTAAGAGCTCCCCCTAAATTTGTGCATATTTAAGATTTGCTTTGGACTGCAAATGCACAAAGAGTTAGAGTTATGGGTTACTCTTCCATGTCACATACATCTTGGTGGAGCGCTTAAAATGATAAGAATGAAATACATGCACTCATCACCAAGAAAAGTGAATGATCACATAAGATAGATAAGATAATAACATTCAAGCATTAAGTGTAGCTTATGATCAAACACATGATCATCAATGTCTCACAAGCATATCAAAGTATCTCGACCAAAAGCAAACAATGTTCGAAAAACCACCAAATAAAGCAAGAGAGAAAAGCAACACACTCTCTCTCGAAGCCTATGATCTATACATTTTCTCCCCCTTTGGCAACAAGTTACCAAAAAGTTCCTAGAAAATGCATAGTGCTAAATCGACACTCAGACTTGATCTTCAGGTGGTGGTGGAGTCCGGATCACTCCAAGGACGAAGGCTTCCATAGACGTGGTTGGAGTTGAAGCTGAAGTAGATGCTGGAGCAGGTTGGGCCGGTGCTGCGGCTGGAGCTGAGGCGGTTGCTCTTGTGTCAGGAACTGGCACTGCAGACGACCTCGGACCTCGTGGCACTCTGGCAAAGGCATCAGTGGTTGTCTTCCCTTTCCTCTCCTGCATGTCATCTTGGAGCTGCTCCACCGCAGTCTGAATCTCTGTCACCTTGATATCCAAGTCATAGAACTTTTGTTCTACGATTCTCTCTAGGCTTGCCTGGTTCTGAGTTAGGGTGGCTAGTCCTTTCTCAATCAGCAGGGTGGATGCAATCAAGTAACTGAGCTACTCTTGCTTGGTCTTCAAGAAGTACTCAGATGCCTCCTCTTGAGTTGGCATCTTGGCAGCTTTCTCCTTTATTGCCTTCTCCTTCTTGGCTTGTGCATGGGCTGAAGATGGTTCATCTTTGGTCATCACAACTTGGTTGTCCTCGAACTCTGGTTAGATAGGCAAATGTTCCTTGTCCAACAAGTATGTGTCTGTGCCCATTCTTGAGTTAATCAACATCTGGATCTCAGGGGCATATCCACAGCTCCTCTTCTGATCTGCTGCAGTCCTCTTGATTGTCTCTACGATGAGGCTCATGACCTTGAATTTCTGAGGCACATCAAAGATATGTAGCAAGTTAATGGCATGACCTCTGATCATCCTGTGATCTACAGACTTGGGCAAAAGTGTGTGCCTAAGAATCCAGTTGATGGTTGGCATCCCTGACAGAAGATAATGCACTGAGCCAAACTTGAACGTATCAAGTGCTTCATTTGGAATCTCCTTGTACATGTTTGACATTGAGTTATGATCCATCTTCTTCTTGGAATAGACATCCAAGTCATCTTCATGCTCTTCTGGGGCATTGATCAGCTGAGCCCATTCAGCAACTGTAGATTGGTACCTCGTACCTTCAGACATCCAAATAATCCTCCCATCTGGATAAAAATGTGCTGTGGAGTAGAACTGCATGATAAGCTCCTCATTCCACTTTGTGAGCTTCTGCCGAACAAAGTCCTCTACTCCACATGCCTTGAAGCTGTCCTGCACTCCAGGGTAGTGCTCTTCATTCTCCTTGATATATTCCCAGTTGACCCATCTCATATCACATACAATGGGCTTCTTATCTAGCAGCACTGTCTCATAGAAATCTTGCTGTTCCTTGGTGTGAAACCTGTAATCAACAGCAGTCCTCCTCCTGATAGCATAGGGATCTGCTTCTCTCCACTTTCTCAGCCCTGAGTCTCTTCTGAGCTTCATATCCTCAGCCACAAGATGAGCATCATTGTGGTCTGGGATCTTGGGCTTGAGCTTTCTCAGAACATGCTCTTCATCTTCTTCTTCAGCAGCTTCGGGCACTGGGGCCTTGTTCTTTTCAGCAGCTGGGATGCTTCTTGTATTCCTCTTTGGTTTTGGCTTTGGAGCTGGCTTGGCCTTGGAAGCAGTTGCCCCTGATCTTATGGCATCACCCATCAGCTTGGGTGCCTTAGGTGCTGGTGCAGCAACCTGTTCTTCCTCTTCCTCTTCTTCCATGATGGAAGCCTTTCCAAGCACTTTGGCTACGGTCTTCTTGACCCTCTCTTTCCTTTTCTTTCCTTCTGCAGCAGCTGGCTCTATGGGAGTGGGCTTCTCAGGAATTTGAGTTGAAGCTCTGGCCTTTGGCATAGGCTGCCTGCCTGCTGGCCTTTTAACCTTCATCCCTGGCTTTATGCTGTGCTGGGCCATATTCTTTCTTGAGCACAGTCCTCTGCCACATAATCTTCATCCTCAGAATCTGAAGTTCTCTTCTTCCTCTGTCTGGTGGCAGCTTTTGGCAGGTTGCTAGGGGTGCTCCTGCTGCCATCATCTGAAGAACTTGAGGGACTAGTGCCCTCACTCATTTGCACTGGCTGCTCTGACAAATTCTGGCTATCACTTTGGTCTGACATGATGAACAAGCTGACTGCTGACCCTGTGAACAGTTTATAGATGAGGTAGAGTGGATGAGCATCACAAAATGCAGAGGTTTTTGCAAAAGAATGATTCAAAAACTTAGTTTTAGTTTTCCACAGAAAGCATTTCGGATCTACCGATTTTTAAACTCGGTGATACCGAAGCAGTTTTTGGAACCTAAACTAGTGAACTCGGTCAGACCGAGTCACAGTTCGGTGGCACCGAGACTGCTAAGGTTTCACAAAGTTCCAAAATCGGTTACACTAATTAGTAATACTCGGTCAGACCGAGTCTCACTTGTGCAATGGCATAAGCCAAATCGGTGGGACCGAGTTTTTCAACTCGGTGGGTCCGAGATGGTTTCGGCGGAAACCTAACCCTAAAATTTTTGAATCAAACCTAATATACGAGTTCATTGACTGGATAGAAGTTTATCAATCGTGGCAAGAATCATTATGATCACAATGTGCTAGGAATCGGATTGGGGAATAGCACAAAGATCGAGTCCATACCCTAGTTCGGCGGAGACTCGCTACGGCGGCAACAGCGGGGTTGATTCCCGTTGACGGCGACGGAGACCAGCGACTGGAGGCGGCTGGCGGCGAGGAGACGATCCGGAGACCACGTTGGCAGAGCGAGCTATCGCGCGGACGAAGGGGTTCAGAGAAATTTCCAAATTTTTGCCCGTGACTATATATAGCCCGACCCTGTCGGTGTGACCGAGTGGAACAACTCGGTGGCACCGAGATGCAAAACTGTATACAGTTATTGCAACTCGGTGTGACCGAATGGTTCAAATCGGTTGCATCGAGATCGAAAACATAGATCAACGTAATGATCTCGGTAAGACCAAAAGTGGGGTATCGGTCAGACCGAGAGTCACAAAGAGGTTTTGGAAGTTTAAGTCTATGACGAATCGGGGACTCCGAGTGCTCCTCACACAGAGTGGTTCGAATCTGACTTGATCAAATTTTGTGATGTAGCATGAATAGAGTTTGAGACGAGAAAAGCATAGATAGCTAGAGGAGGTTATTAGGCACTCTTGTCCATCCACTTGGCAAAAGGAAATAAAACCAAACAATCAAAACAACAAGTGGATGTCCTCAAACGAGTAAAATATGCAACCAACATGCTCACACAATAAGATGGCAATTGAAATATGTGACAAAGCATGCACAACCAATTCTAGCATCTATCAAGCAATTTGCGATGACTAGGTCATCTATATATGAGTATATTGACTTAGGAGTCAAGTGAGAACACTTGATCATAGGTCATACTTATCGTTTAAGCTCAAGTGGGGTTACCACTTTTACATAAAGCATTTTTGTGTTCACATCTTTAGAGTTGCTTTAGCTCAAGTCTTAGAGTAAAGCTCCCCCTAGATGTGATATCCCCCCTAAGAGGGATGAACTAACCTTGGGTTTTGTCGATGATGACTTCATGTAGATGTTGAAGATGTGGATGCTCAATGTTGATGTAGATCGCTTGGAGCTATCCATTTGAGTGAATTGCACTTTCAATACCTACATGGGTTAGTCCCACAAGGAACAAACAAGGATATCCATAGACATAGAGTGATGCACACACAAGATGATGTCCATGAAAACTTTTAGGTTACCTTGTCCCTTGTCTTACCAACAAGAGGGTTTGTGACTCCTTGAACTAGTGCAAGATGTGGAAGTTGATTGCACTTGTTCTTGCCAAAATGATAAGAGTGAAGTATGTTGGCGGAGTCACCCTCAAGAACTCTCTAGTTCTTCTTCTTTTGGATCCACACCATCTTGATGGGAATCCTTGGAGTTGTAGTCGTACTTGATGAAGTGGAACTTGAAGTAGTCTTGGGAATCCACTTGACTAAGGTCTTAGGAGCTTCTTCAAATGGATCAATTTCCTCTTGAAGCTTGTCCTTGCCTTTTTGCTTGTAGTCTTGTGGTGGAAGATTATCTTGAGCTTGTGTCCCCTTGAAGGAAGTATCATACTTCTCTTGTTGAGGAACAAACTTTGTCTTGGGGTATTGATCTTTTTCCCACTCAACTCCATTGGCATTGAACTTTCGTTCAAAACCAACACCTTGATTCTTCCGGTGCATTCCTTGCTTGCGCACAATTTCCTCGAATTGCTTACTCCCGGCAAGGCTTTTGTACACTCCTTTCTCTATAATTCCCTTCAATAAGCTATTTTCTTGCTCAAGTGTAACTTGGCTAAGAGAATCATTAGTGGAATCAAGAGAACTACTAGAAGCAACAATATTGGATTTAGCATGATCATTGTTACTACTAGAGGAAGAATCTTTCTTGTTCTTGTTACTAGACTTGACTTGAGGCATGTAAGTGGATAAGAGTAAACGCTTGGCAATGTAAGAAGAACTTTTCTTGCAGAGATCATCATTGATTGCCTTTAAAAACTCATGCTCTTGCTCAAGATTGAGCTTTTCAAAGTGTAACTTCTCATGAGCTCTTAAAAGTTCTCGATGATCTTCGAAGATAGTTTCATGAGCTAACTTAAGAGTGTTTAGTTCTTTAGTTAGAGCCTCAATCTTCTACTTATCATTTTCATTCGTTTTATCTTGATTAGCATGATTAATTGATGTTTCATCATAGTATTCATCACTAGAGTTGTCAACAAGTAAATCATCATCACCTAACAAGTCATCTTCATCACTATTAAAATCAACATACTCGGGGTGTGTTACCTTAGGACCTTTGGCCATGAAGCATCTTCCAATTCCTTCATTTGTTGAGTCAAATATGTCGTAGGAGTTGGTTGACACAAGTGCTAGACCGGCAACACCTTCATCTTGAGTATATTCGGAATCGGAGTGATAACTTCTCTCGGAGTGGCTGTCGAAGTCAGAGCCGGATACCCATTCACCAACATGAGCTTGATGTCTTCGTCTTGTGTAGCTTCTTGATGATTTTTCCTTCCTTTCCGAATCCTTGCTTCTCTGTGAGTATCTTCGTTCATAACGATCATCTCTACTCCTCTCTCTTGGTGGTGATTCTTCTCTTTTGCTTCTTCTTTTTGGAGAGTCTTCTCTTCTCTTGTAGGGAGCCGTACACTCATTGGAATAGTGTTCGGGCCTTCCACAATTGTAGCAGTTTCGCTCTCGACTAGAAGATCTTTTGTCATTGTAGGACCTTGACTTGAAGCTTCTATCTTTGCTTCTACTCTTGTAGAACTTGTTGAAGTTCTTCACCATTAAGCTCAATTCTTCATTGAAGTTTTGTTTCTCACTTGATGATGTAGGGGCTTCACATGAGGCTTTGTAGGCACCATGAGATTTGTTGTGAAGTTCCTCTTTATCCTTAAGTGACATCTCATGAGCAACAATTCTTCCAATTACCTCCGTTGGCTTGAGATCTTTGTAATTGGGCATCATTTGGATCAATGTGCACACGGTATCATATTTTCCATCCAAGGCTCTTAGAATCTTCTTGATGATGAATCTATCGGTCATCTCTTCACTTCCTAAGCCGGCAATCTCATTTGTGATGAGAGCAAGCCTAGAGTACATTTCAGCGACACCTACACCATCCTTCATTTTGAACTTGTCAAGTTGACTTTGAAGCACATCCAATTTGGATTCCTTGACGGAGTCGGTACCTTCGTGCATATCAATCAAAGTGTCCCAAATTTCCTTTGCATTCTCAAGACGGCTGATTTTGTTGAATTCTTCGGGGCACAATCCGTTGAAGGGAATATCACAAGCTTGAGCATTGTATTGCAACATCTTCAACTCATCCGCGCTAGCTTCACGGTTTGGTTCTCTCCCATCAAAGAAGTCACCTTGCAAACCAACACACACAATAGCCCAAACGGCGGGGTTATGTCCAAGAATATGCATTTTCATTTTATGCTTCCAACTAGCAAAATTAGTTACATCAAAGTAAGGACCTCTACGGTGATAATTTCCCTCGCTAGACGCCATACTCTCCTAGGTTGTGAAACCAAGGCTATGACCACCAAAAGCTATGGAAATCAAAGCAAATGGAGATCAAAGCTCTGATACCACTTGTAGGATCGAAAGTATGTCTAGAGGGGGGTGATTAGACTACTTGACCAAATAAAAACTTAACCTTTTCCCAATTTTAGTTCTTGGCAGATTTTAGCTATCTTAAGACAAGTCAAGCAATCATCACACCATTCAAGCAAGCATGCAAAGAGTATATTGGCAGCGGAAAGTAAAGCATGCAACTTGCAAGAATGTAAAGGGAAGGTTTTGGAGAATTCAAACGCAATTGGAGACACGGATGTTTTTCCCGTGGTTCGGATAGGTGGTGCTATCCTACATCCACGTTGATGGAGACTTCAACCCACGAAGGGTAACGGTTGCGCGAGTCCACGGAGGGCTCCACCCACGAAGGGTCCACGAAGAAGCAACCTTGTTTATTCCACCATGGCCATCGCCCACGAAGGACTTGCCTCACTAGCGGTAGATCTTCACGAAGTAGGCAATCTCCTTGCCCTTACAAACTCCTTGGTTCAACTCCACAATCTTGTCGGAGGCTCCCAAGTGACACCTAGCCAATCTAGGAGACACCACTCTCCAAGAAGTAACAAATGGTGTGTTGATGATGAACTCCTTGCTCTTGTGCTTCAAATGATAGTCTCCCCAACACTCAACTTTCTCTCATAGGATTTGGATCTGGTGGAAAGAAGATTTGAGTGGAAAGCAACTTGGGGAAGGCTAGAGATCAAGATTCATATGGTAAGAATGGAATATCTTGATCTCAACACATGAGTAGGTGGTTCTCTCTCAGAACATATGAGTTGGAAGTGTAGATCTGTTCTGATGGCTCTCTCCACAAATGAAGAGGAGGTGGAGGGGTATATATAGCCTCCACACAAAATCCAACCGTTACACACAGTTTTCCAATCTCGGTGGGACCGAATCAACAAACTCGGTCGGACCGAAAAGGTAAACCTAGTGACCGTTAGAGATTTTTGGTGGGACTGACATGCAACTCGGTAGGACCGATTTTGTTAGGGTTAGGGCATAACGTAATCTCCGTGAGACCGATTACACAAATTCGGTGAGACCGATTTTGGTAATTAGCTAACCAGAGAGTTGGTCAGGCAAACTCAGTGCGACCGATTTTCTCTTTCGGTGAGACCGAAAAGTTACAAAAAGGAAACAGAGAGTTTACATTGCAATCTCGGTGGGACCAATCCGCTCTTTCGGTGAGACCGAAAAGTTACGAAAGGGAAACAGAGAATTTGCAATCCCATCTTGGTGAGACCGAGATCCCTATCGGTAGAACCGATTTGCTAGGGTTTGGCAGTGGCTTATGACAAGTGAAAGTCGGTGGCGCCGGATGGGAAGAATCGGTAGGACCGAGTTTGGCTTAGGGTTTAGGTCATATGTGGATATGGGAAAGTAGTTGAGGGTTTTGGAGCATATCACTAAGCACATGAAGCAAGAGGCTCATTAAGCAACACCTCATCCCTCCTTGATAGTATTGGCTTTTCCTAAAGACTCAATGTGATCTTGGATCACTAAAATATAAAATGAAGAGTTTTGAGCTTTTGAGCTTGAGCCAATCCTTTGTCCTTAGCATTTTGAGGGTTCCACATTCACCATCCATGCCATGCCAATCATTGAGCTTTCCTGAAATAATCATCTTGGAATAGCATTAGCTCAATGAGCTATATGTTGTTATGAATTACCAAAACCACCTAGGGATAGTTGCACTTTCAAGAGGACATGACACATACTCGTATCGTTGTCATTAAGTATAAAAAATGGGGTTTATTTATATTTATTGGCTTTATTTTATCTATATCATGTCATCTTGCTTAAGGCGTTACTCTGTTCTTTATGAACTTAATACTCTAGATGCATGCTGGATAGCGGTTGATGTGTGGAGTAATAGTAGTAGATACAAGCAGGAGTCATTATACTTCTCTCTGACGTGATGCATATATACATGATCATTGCCTTGGATATCGTCATAATTATTCGCTTTTCTACCAATTTCCCAACAGTAAATTGTTTACCCACCATATGCTATATTATGACCCACAAGTATATGTGATCAATTGTAGCCTTTTTGATAAGTAAGAGTGTCGAACCCAACGAGGAGCAGAAGGAATTGGCAAGTGGTTTTTAGCAAGCTAATGTCTGCAAGTGCTGAAATTGTAAGTAACATGGTAGTTTGATAGCAAGATAATTTGTAACTAGCAAGTAATGGTAATGGTAACAAAAGTGCAGCAAGATAGCCCAATCCTTTTGAGGCAAAGGACATGCCAAAATGGCCTCTTATAATAAGCAAAGCGTTCTTAAGGGTACACAGGAATTTCATCTAGTCACTTTCATCATGTTGGTTCGATCTGTGTTCGCTACTTTGAATAATTTGATATGTGGGTGGACCGGTGCTTAGGTGTTGTTCTTACTTGAACAAACCTCCTACTTATGATTGATCCCCTCGCAAGCATCTGCAACTATGAAAAAAGTATTAAGAATAAATCTAACCATAACATTGAACTTTTGGATCCAATTGGTCCCTTACGGAATAGCGCATAAATTAGGGTTTAAGCTTCTGTTACTCTCGCAACCCACCATCTAATGACTACTCCACAATGCATTCCCTGAGGCCCAAATATGGTGAAGTGTCATGTAGTTGATGTTCACATGACACCACTAAGGTAATCACAACATACATACTATCAAAATATTGAACACATATCAAGTTCACATGATTACTTGCAACGCCATTTCTCCCGTGACCTCAAGAACAAAAGTAACTACTCACAAATGATAATCATGCTCAAGATCAGAGGGGTATTAAATAGCACATTGGATCTGAACATATAATCTTCCACCAAATAAACCATATAGTAATCAACTACAAGATGTAATAAACACTACTAGTCACCCACAAGCACCAATCTATAGTTCCGGTACAAAGATTGAATACAAGAGATGAACTAGGGTTTGAGATGAGATGGTGCTATTGAAGATGTTGATGGAGATTTCCCTCCCCTAGATGGGTGAGTTGTTGGTGATGATGATGAGATGATTTCCCCCTCCGGGAGGGAAGTTCCCCCGGCGGAATCGCTCCATCGGAGGGCAAAAGCGCTCCTGCCCAAGTTCCACCTCGAGACGGTGGTGCTCCATCCCGAAAGTCCTCCCTTCATTTTTTTCTAGGTCAAAATGACTTATATACCAGAAGATGGGCACCAGAGGTGGGCCGGGCTGAGCACAACTCGCCCTGGTGTCTTGTGCTCACCAGGTGGCCCCCCTCTGGTGGTTATTTGCTCCAGTATTTCTTATTTATTCCATAAAAAATCCTCGTGAAGTTTCAGCTTGTTTGGAGTTGTGCAGAATAGGTGGCCTGACGTAGCTTTTCCAGGTCCAGATTTCCAGCTGCCGGAATTCTCCTCTTTGTGTGAACCTTGCATATTATGAGAGAAAAGGCATTAGAATTACTCCAAAAAGCATTATTATGCATAAAAACATTATAAATAATAGTAGGTAAACATGATGCAAAATGAACGTATCAACTCCCCCAAGCTTAGACCTCGCTTGTCCTCAAGTGAAAACCGAAATCGAAAAACATGTCCACGTGCTTAGAGAGACATGTGTCGATAAAAACAAAATACGGACATAGAAGCATCATGTGAATTATTCTAAAAACAACAAACTTAAACATAAAACTTTTATCATAGACTTCTCATGAATAAGTAACAATTCATCACACTATTGAAGTATAAAGCATGAACTTTATTGGAAACCATCAAACCATGTTCTCAGTCAACTTTGCAACTACAATTCATCATCTTTTAAGGAAGGGTCATGTATCGGAGCCTTTAGGAAAGTCCACATACTAAACCATCATATAGTCTTCTATGATTGCTAACACTCACCGCATACACATGAGCAAAACGTTTCAACCGGACACATAGAAAGATAGGGGCTTATAGTTTCGCCTCCCAACGTATTCACCTCAAGGGTGATGTCAACGATAATAACTCATGCTACCCACATTCAACTAGACATATGTGCCTAGATCTTTCCTCACCACATGATGCTTGCCAAAAGAGAAAAATAAAAAGGAATAGCGAGAAAAACTTTGACTCTTGCATAAAAGTAAATGCATAAAAGTAAAAGATAGGCCCTTCACAGAGGGAAATAGAGGTTGCCACGCGCTTATTTGTTTGTATGCTCAACCCCTTAGTGCAAAAGAACATCATGTTATATTTCCCCTTATGATAGCAACCTTTATTATGCAGTCTGCCGCTTTTATTTCTTTGTTATCACAAGTTCGTACAACGCTCAATTTTCTCATACACTAAATGATCTAACACTTTTAGAAGCAATTTTTATTGCCTTATTGCGCCAATGACAACTTACTTGAGGGATCTTGCTCAATCCCTAGGTCGGTATGGTAGACTCTTGAAAATAAGATTTGGGTTTAAGGGTTTTTGGATGCACAAGTAGTATCTCTACTTGGTGTGGAATTTTTGGCTAACAAAGATGGGGGCAAGCACCACATGTTGAAGGATCTATGAAAATATAACTTATATGTGAATATGAACAAACATAAATCATTACGTTGCCTTCCTTCCTTGTCCAACGTCAACAATTTTGGCATATAATATTTTTATGGGGGCTCAAAATCACAAAAGATTTCCAGGATAGTGTATTTGTATGTACATCTTCTCTTACCTTATTAATTCTTTCATGAGTTGCATCATTGATCAATTTTCTACTTATACTTTTCCTTATGTGGTGTCATCACCTACCATAAGATTAACATATGTCTTTTTCATTTATTTCCTTTCTTTTTCTTGAAACATGAATGTAAAGAAAGCAAGAATTCAAACTAAACTTTATATTATATATCTCGCACACGATTACAAGGATAGATCACTAAGAAAACTCTCAAAAAGAAAGGATCAAACTAAACGTTTATTCATCTAAAGCAATAGATAACTATGGATCAAACTAAAATAAGTAACGACAAAGGATAGTGGAGGTGATACCATACTGTGGCACCTCCCCCAAGCTTGGCGGAAGCCAAGGGGAGCTGATGCGTCTCCAACGTATCTATAATTTTTGATTGTTCCATGATGTTATATTATCAATCTTGGATGTTTTATAATCATTTTATAGTCATTTTATATAATTTTTTGGTACTAAACTATTGACATAGTGCCAAGTGCGAGTTGCTGTTTTTCCATGTTGTTTACATCGCAGAAAATTAATATCAATCGGAGTCCAAATGCCAAGAAACTTTACGGAGATTTTTTTATGGACCAGAAGGAACATAATGGGCCCTGGCTGCGCCTGGGGGGTGCTTCGAGGAGAGCACAACCTACCAGGGCGCGCAAGGAGACCCATACGCGCCCTGCTGGGTTGTGCCCACCTCGGATGTCCCCTGGACCGCCTCTTTGCTCTAGAACTACCCCAACATTCCCAAAACCCTAGGGGAGTTGCTACATTTTGAGCACTGCGTTGGTTTTCCCCAAAGAGGAAGGGATGATGCAGCAAAGTAGCGTAAGTATTTACCTCAGTTTTTGAGAACCAAGGTATCAATCCAGTAGGAGGCTACGCGCGAGTCCCTCGTACTTGCACAAAACAAATAAATCCTCGCAACCATTGCAAATAGGGGTTGTCAATCCCTATAAGGCCACTTACGAGCGTGAGATCTGATAGATATGATAAGATAATATTTTTGGTATTTTTATGATAAAGGTGCAAAGTAAAATAAAGGCAAAGGAAATAGCAAAGGAAATAGCTAAGTAGTAGGAGATTAATATGATGAAGATAGACCCAGGGGCCATAGGTTTCACTAGTGGCTTCTCTCGAGAGCATAAGTATTCTACGGTGGGTGAACAAATTACTGTTGAGCAATTGACAGAATTGAGCATAGTTATGAGAATATCTAGGTATGATCATGTATATAGGCATCACGTCCGAGACAAGTAGACCGACTCCTACCTGCATCTACTACTATTACTCCACTCATCGACCGCTATCCAGCATGCATCTAGAGTATTAAGTTAAAAACAGAGTAACGCCTTAAGCAAGATGACATGATGTAGAGGGATCGACTCATGCAATATGAAGAAAACCCCATCTTGTTATCCTCGATGGCAACAATACAATACGTGCCTTGCTGCCCCTACTGTCACTGGGAAAGGACACCGCAAGATTGAACCCAAAGCTAAGCACTTCTCCCATTGCAAGAAAGATCAATCTAGTGGGCCAAACCAAACTGATAATTCGAAGAGACTTGTAAAGATAACCAATCATACATAAAAGAATTCAGAGAAGATTCAAATATTGTTATTAGATAGACTTGATCATAAACCCACAATTCATCGGTCTCAACAAACACACCGCAAAAAGAAGATTACATCGAATAGTTCTCCACAAGAGAGGGGGAGAACATTGTATTGAGATCCAAAAAGAGAGAAGAAGCCATCTAGCTACTAACTATGGACCCGTAGGTCTGAGGTAAACTACTCACACTTCATCGGAGGGGCTATGGTGTTGATGTAGAAGCCCTCCGTGATCGATGCCCCCTCCGACGAAGCTCCCGAACAGGCCCCAAGATGGGATCTCGTGGATACAGAAAGTTGCGGCAGTGGAATTAGATTTTTGGCTCCGTATCTGATCGTTTGGGGGTACGTAGGTATATATAGGAGGAAGGAGTACGTCGGTGGAGCAACAGGGGGCCCACGAGGGTGGAGGGCACGCCTGGGAGGGGGGGGGGGTAGGCGCGCCCCCCTATCTCGTGGCCTCCTGTTTTCTTTCTTGACATAGGGTCCAAGTCTCCCGGGTCTTGTTCGTTGAGAAAATCACGTTCCCAAAGGTTTCATTCCGTTTGGACTCCGTTTGATATTCCTTTTCTTCGAAACCCTAAAACAGGCAAAAAACAACAATTCTGGCTGGGCCTCCGGTTAATAAGTTAGTCCCAAAAATAATATAAAAGTGGATATAAAGCCCAATAATGTTCTAAACAGTAGATAATATAGCATGGAGCAATCAAAAATTATAGATACGTTGGAGACGTATCAAGCATCCCCAAGCTTAATTCCTCCTCGTCCTCGAGTAGGTAAATGATAAAAACAGAATTTTTGATGCGGAGTGCTACTTGGCATAATTTTAATGTAGTTCTTCTTAATTGGGGTATGAATATTCATATCCGAAAGATTCAAGACAATAGTTTAATATTGACATAAAAATAATAATATTTCAAGCATACTAACAAAGCAATTATGCCTTCTCAAAATAACATGGCCAAAGAAAGTTATCCCTACAAAATCATATAGTCTGGCTATGCTCTATCTTCACCACACAAAATATTTAAATCATGCACAACCCCGATGACAAGCCAAGCAATTGTTTCATACTTTTGACATTCTCAAAACTTTTTCAATTTTCACGCAATACATGAGTGTGAGCCATGGACATAGCACTATAGATGGAATAGAATGGTGGTTGTGGAGGAGACAAAAAAGGAGAAGATAGTGTCACATCAACTAGGCGTATCAACAGGCTATGGAGATTCCCATCAATAGATATCAATGTGAGTGAGTAGGGATTGCCATGCAACGGATGCACTAGAGCTATAAGTATATGAAAGCTCAAAAAGAAAATAAGTGGGTGTGCATCCAACTTGCCTGCTCATGAAGACCGAGGGCACTTTGAGGAAGCCCATCATTGGGATATACAAGCCAAGTTCTATAATGAAAAATTCCCACTAGTATATGAAAGTGATAACATGAGAGACTCTCTACTATGAATATCATGGTGCTACTTTGAAGCACAAGTGTGGTAAAGGATAGTAACATTGTCCCTTCTCTCTTTTTCTCTCATTTTTTTATTTGGGCCTTTTCTCTCTCTTTTTTATGGCCTCTTTTCTTTCTCTCTTTTTTTCGTCGGGAGTCTCATCCCGACTTGTGGGGGAATCAGTCTCCATCATCCTTTCCTCAGTGGGACAATGCTCTAATAATGATGATGCACACTTTTATTTTTTCTTACAACTCAAGAATTACAACTCGATACTTAGAACAAGATATGACTCTATATGAATGCTTCCGGCGGTGTACCAGGATATGCAATGACTCATGAGTGACATGTATGAAAGAATTGTGAATGGTGGCTTTGCCACAAATACGATGTTGACTACATGATCATGCTAAGCGATATGACAATGATGGAGTGTGTCATAATAAACGGAACGGTGGAAAGTTGCATGGCAATATATCTCGTAATGGCTATGGAAATGTCATAATAGGTAGGTACGGTGGCTGTTTTGAGGAAGGTATATGGTGGGTGTATGATACCGGCGAAAGGTGCGCGGTATTAGAGAGGCTAGCAAAGGTGGAAGGGTGAGAGTGCGTATAATCCATGGACTCAACATTAGTCATAAAGAACTCATATACTTATTGCAAAAATCTACAAGTTATCAAAGCAAAGTATTACGCGCATGCTCCTAGGGGGATAGATTGGTAGGAAAAGACCATCGCTCGTCCCCGACCGCCACTCATAAGGAAGACAATCAAAAAATAAATCATGCTCCGACTTCATCACATAACGGTTCACCATACGTGCATGCTACGGGAATCACAAACTTTAACATGAGTATTCTTCAAATTCACAACTACTCAACTAGCATGACTTTAATATCACCATCTCCATATCTCAAAACAATTATCAAGCATCAAACTTCTCATAGTATTCAACACACTCATAAGGAAGTTTTATTACTAATCTTATATACCAAGCATATTAAGATTTTAAGCAAATTACCATGCTATTTAAGACTATCAAAATAATCTAAGTGAAGCATGAGAGATCAATAGTTTCTATAAAACAAATCCACCATCATGCTCTAAAAGATATAAGTGAAGTACTAGAGCAAAATTATATAACTCAAAAGATATAAGCGAAGCACATAGAGTATTCTAACAAATTCCAAATCATGTATGGCTCTCTCAAAAGGTTTGTACAGCAAAGATGATTATGGTAAACTAAAAAGAAAAGACTCAAATAATACAAGACGCTCCAGGCAAAACACATATCATGTGGCGAATAAAAATATAGCTCCAAGTAAAGTTACCGATAGAAGTAGACGAAAGAGGGGATGCCTTCCGGGGCATCCACAAGCTTTGGCTTTTAGGTATCCTTAGATTATATTGGGGGTGCCATGGGAACCCCAAGCTTAGGCTCTTGCCACTCCTTGTTCCATAATCCATCAAATCTTTACAAAAAACTTGAAAACTTCACAACACAAAACTTAAAGTAGAAACATCTTGTGAGCTCCGTTAGCGAAAGAAAATAAAAGACCACTTCAAGGTACTGTAATGAACTCATTCTTTATTTATATTGGTGTTATACCTACTGTATTCCAACTTCTCTATGGTTTATAAACTATTTTACCAGCCATAGATTCATCAAAATAAGCAAACAACACACGAAAAAACAGAATCTGTCAAAAACAGAACAGTCTGTAGTAATATGTAGCTAGCGCAAGATCTGGAACCCCAACAATTCTAAAATAAATTTCTGGACGTGTGTAATTTATCTATTAATCATCTTCAAAAATAATTAACTAAATATCACTTTCCAAATAAAAATGGCAGTAGTTCTCGTGAGCGCTAAAGTTTCTGTTTTTTACAGCAAGTTCAACAAGACTTTCCCCAAGTCTTCCCAATGGTTCTACTTGGCACAAACACTAATTAAACACAAAAAACACAGCCAAAACTGAGGCTAGATAAATTATTTATTACTAAACATGAGCAAAAATCAAGGAATAAAAATAAAATTGGGTTGCCTCCCAACAAGCGCTATCATTTAACGCCCCTAGCTAGGCATAACAAGCAAGAATAGATCTAGGTATTGCCATCTTTGGTAGGCAATTCTTCAATTAGGCATCTACCATCTTTAGGAATTTCTTTATTTTTATTAATTATCAAACTTTTAGGCACAAGATCAAAAAATTCATTTGTAACAAATGGTTCCTTAATGATAGCAAAAAGATTGGGATGAATACTTATAGATTTGAGATCCGCATTTTCCTTACTAGAGGATTCACCCTTATTTTTAGGAAAATACATAAGCTTGGCAATTTTAGTGGGAGGACTTGGAGTATTCTTTACAGAAGAAAAAGCGGTTCCCAAGTTGCTGATAATACCCTCAAGTTTATCGATCCTAGCGGAATCATGATTTATTTTCTCATTAACTATGGGTTCCTTTTCTTTGATATTTTTCAAAGTAACTCCTACTTTAGATCCATATTGAGAGATTCGGCTGTGGATCTTTTTATCCAAATTTTCCATTAGCCCTACGGTAGCAACCTTATTTTCAATAATTTCAAGCCTTTGCATTACATGCTCCAAAGTTAATATAGTTCCATTAACCAAGAGAGGAGGTGAGCCAAATAAATCTAACATAGCATTATAAGAATCAAAAGTATGGCTACCCAAAAAGTTCCCTCAGGTAATAGTATCAAGAACATAACGGTGCCAAGGAGTAATGCCTACATAAAAATTGCGAAGAAGAACGGAAGTAGATTGCTTCCTAGTAGATCTATTTTGAGCATTGCAAATTCTATACAAAGCATCTTTTAGATTTTCTCCCTCCCTTTGCTTAAAATTTAGAATTTCATTCTCGGGAGACAACGGAGAAGATAAGGGACTAGCCATAACGACAAGCAAACGAACTAACACACAAGCAAACAAAAAGCAAGTGGGCAAAAAGAGGCAAATAGAGAAAGAGAGGGAGGATAGAGAGAGAGGGCGAATAAAACGGCAAGGGTGAAGTGGGGGAGAGGAAAATGAGAGGCAAATGGCAAATAATGTAATGTGGGAGATAAGGGTATGTGATGGTTACTTGGTATGTTGACTTTTGCGTAGACCTCCCCAGCAACGGCGCCAGAAATCCTTCTTGCTACCTTTTGAGCACTACGTTGGTTTTCCCCGAAGAGGAAGGGATGATGCAGCAAAGTAGCGTAAGTAGTTCCCTCAGTTTTTGAGAACCAAGGTATCAATCTAGTAGGAGGCTACGCGCGAGTCCCTCGTACCTGCACAAAACAAATAAATCCTCGCAACCAACGCAAATAGGGGTTGTCAATCCCTATAAGGCCACTTACGAGAGTGAGATCTGATAGATATGACTAGATAATATTTTTGGTATTTTTATGATAAAGATGCAAAGTAAAATAAAGGCAAAGTAAATAGCAAAGGAAATAATTAAGTAGTAGGAGATTAATATGATGAAGATAGACCCGGGGGCCATAGGTTTCACTAGTGGCTTCTCTTGGGAGCATAAGTATTCTACCGTGGGTGAACAAATTACTGTTGAGAAATTGACAGAACTGAGCATAGTTATGAGAATATCTAGGTATGATCATGTATATAGGCATCACGTCCGAGACAAGTAGACCGACTCCTGCTTGCATCTACTACTATTACTCCACTCATCGACCGCTATCCAGCATGCATCTAGAGTATTAAGTTAAAAACAGAGTAACGCCTTAAGCAAGATGACATGATGTAGAGGGATAGACTCATGCAATATGAAGAAAACCCCATCTTGTTATCATCGATGTCAAAAATACAATACGTGCCTTGCTGCCCCTACTGTCACTGGGAAAGGACACCGCAAGATTGAACCCAAAGCTAAGCACTTCTCCCGTTGCAAGAAAGATCAATCTAGTGGGCCAAACCAAACTGATAATTCGAAGAGATTTGCAAAGATAACCAATGATACATAAAAGTATTCATAGAAGATTCAAATACTGTTCATAGATAGACTTGATCATAAACCCACAATTCATCGGTCTCAACAAACACACCGCAAAAAGAAGATTACATCGAATAGTTCTCCACAAGAGAGGGGGAGAACATTGTATTGAGATCCAAAAAGAGAGAAGAAGCCATCTAGCTACTAACTATGGACCCGTAGGTCTGAGGTAAACTACTCACACTTCATCGGAGGGGCTATGGTGTTGATGTAGAAGCCCTCCGTGATCGATGCCCCCTCCGGTGCAGCTCCGGAACAGGCCCCAAGATGGGATCTCGTGGATACAAAAAGTTGCGGCGGTGGAATTAGGTTTTGGCTCCGTATCTGATCGTTTGGGGGTACGTAGGTATATATAGGAGGAAGGAGTACGTCGGTGGAGCAACAAGGGGCCCACAAGGGTGGAGGACGCACCTGGGGGGGGGGGGGGTAGGCGCGCCCCCTACCTCATGGCCTCCTCTTTTCTTTCTTGACGTAGGGTCCAAGTCTCCCGGGTCTTGTTCGTTGAGAAAATCACGTTCCCGATGGTTTCATTCCGTTTGGACTCCGTTTGATATTCCTTTTCTTCAAAACCCTAAAACAGGCAAAAAACAATATAAAAGTGGATAATAAATCCCAATAATGTTCAAAACAGTAGATAATATAGCATGGAGCAATCAAAAATTATAGATACGTTGGAGACGTATCAGGAGTCGACGAAATATTGATCCAGCTGCTGCAGAGTCCAGAACCACCACATCCAATCTAGACACCATCTCGGATGGGGTTCACGACCTCCATCTTACGGTGCTTGATCCCAGTGATAGAAGGGGAACCGACACGTATGTATCGTTGCTACTAAGGACAGAACGATGGGGTCTATCTCTACATAGATAGATCTTGACTACATAATGTCGTCATTCTTATTGCATTACTCCATTTCTCCATGAACTTAATACACTAGATGCCTATGTAATGATCATTGCCTGGATATCGTCATGAGTATTTGAAGTTCTATCAATTTCCTAACAGCAATTTGTTCACCCACCGTTTGCTATTTTTCTCGAGAGAAGCCACTAGTGAAAACTACGGCCCCGGGTCTCTTTCTCATATTATTTGCCTTTGCGATCTATTTTTCCTTTGCATTTATTTTCAGATACATTAAACCAAAAACCCAAAAATACCTTGCTTAAATTTATTCTTATTTATTTTATTTGGCGTTCGATCTTTAAATCTACTACAAATTTACCACACGTTCGTTTGCCTATCTTGAGGCGCCGTACCCCGTAAGGGATTGACAACCCCTTTAACACGTCGGGTTGCGAGAAGTTGTTATTTTTGTGCAGGTGATGTTTACGTTGTGTTGCTTGGTTCTCCAACTGGTTCGATAACCTTGGTTTCATATTTGAGGGAAATACCTACCACCGATGTGCTGCATCATCCCTTCCTCTTTGGGGAAATGCCGATGTAGCTTCAAGCGACATCAGGAGTGCCAATAACCGATACTCAAATTTTGTTTGGTGATGAAGAAGGTAGTGGTGGTGAAGTAGAGGCGATCATGTCCTTCATGATCAAGAGATTCTCCAATCTACAGATGACGCTCCGGAGGAAGTTGATGTGCTCTTGATGCAGAATATTTTCATGTGTGAGATATTTATTTTGCACACGAACCATTTCAATGATTCGAAAGGCTTCGATCTTAGTCGGGGTAAGCTGACCATAGTAAGGTTTAAGGATATCTTCTTCCTCCTCAGCAGGCCAGGCCTGCTCAACCACCGACGCTTGATCTCCGGTAGCCTCCTTGCTCTTGTCCCCTTTGACGGCTTCTACGGGCTCTTCTCTCTTCAGTTCGATCTTCATCAACCAAGCATCCTCTTCCACGTTGTTGGAGGAAGAAGACATGATGGCTGGCTCAACAGATCTGACCGAAAACAGCAAGAAAAGAGAACAGAAGATTTCTCCATGATACGGTGGTCAATAGGTTCGGGGGGTATATAAAGATTTTTTATCTTGGGGAACAAGCAAACGGAAGAAAAATGGTGTCCGGAAGGTACCCGAGGTGGGCACAACCCACCTGGGCGTGCCTAGTGTCTTGTGCCCACCAGGATGACCTTCCCGGTAGTATCTTATTTTCCTAAAAAAAATATTTGCCAAAATGGAAAGAAAATATTTTTGCCGATTTTTGGGAGTCCATTTACTTACCGTATCACGTACCTCCTCTTTTCCACGATTCTGGAGTGTTCCGGAAGGTCTCTTTTACGTGTTCTTCCAGTGTCATAGTTTGGATAATATTTCTTTCAACATTAATGGGCGTATGTGAGATATAATATTTTATGCGTTGCCCATTAACAACCTTCTGGCTAGTGCCTTTGGCATTATTTATTTTGATAGCTCCAGATCAATAAGCCTCCTCGATAACATAGAGTCCTTCCCATTTGGAGAGGAGTTTCCTGCAAAGAATGTAAAACAAGAGTTGTACAAAAGAACATATTCTCCAACTTTGAACTCACGCATTTGGATTCTTTTATCATGACATCTTTTAACTTCTTCTTTAAATAACTTGGTATTTTCATAAGCTTGGGTTCTCCATTCATCTAATGAGCTAATATCAAATAACCTCTTTTCATCGGCAAGTTTGAAATCATATTTGGGTTCTTTGATTGCCCAATATGCTTTATGTTCTAACTCAAGAGGCAAATGACAAGCTTTTCCATAAACCATTTTATAAGGAGACATACCCATAGGATTTTTATATGCTGTTCTATAAGCCCAAAGTGCATCATCTAATTTCTTAGACCAATTCTTCTGGGACCTATTGACAGTCTTTTGCAAAATTAATTTTATTTCTCTATTGCTAACACTACTGCAGGATGCTTCTAACGCGACACTACGATTAGAGACCCTTCGACGAAATTGTGTGGGATGCCATAATCGCAAACGGTGGTGTAAAATAACCATAAAAAGGTGCAAAACATTTGCGATGGAGGATGCATCAAAGACGGTTCAGATTTTAGTTGCGTGTGCAATGCAGGGCATACGGTTCAACTCAATTAACCATTTACGATGAGGAGGAACAAAAGAAACGGGCAGCCAGATGAAGGTGTGTGCGATGTACATCGTATGGTTCACTTGGATGAACTATTTGTGATTAGGAAACAGAAAAGAAACGGTCAGCCAGATCAAAGGTGTGTGCGATATACGGCATGCGGTTCACTTGGATGAACTCTTTGCGTTGAGACATGAGAACAGAAATGGTTCAAATGAACAAGATGTGTGTGATACGAGGCAAACATGTCTGTAATCGGAAACGTGTGCGAAGACCGATAACAACACAGACGATTACTGCTAACAAGTCGTGTGTGTTGTGAGCAAACGATTGCGGTAATACAATTGTGAGTGATTCTTGAAAACATCACCGAGAGGTTCCATTGTTTAGTCCGTGTGCGATGTGATTTTCTTTGTTCGCACAACATATATGCTCTCTACAGAGCATCAACATATATACTTAAAAGGACAACATTGCATAACCAAATTAAGCATACAATTACACAAGTGACTACACACATAACATTTCCACACACCAACAAAGAAAGCAATTACATGCATACTAAAGTAGGATAAACGAGGATCTAATCATCTACTTATTATTGCGATGACGCTTGCCATTGCTTTGCTTCCGGCTGGATCGCTGGCCGTTTTGGGGAAGGAGGGACTTCCTCATGTCAACGATCCACCTGTACATGTCGTAGCTCATGTACGCCTCCTTGGCCGCGTACATGACGTGAGCTTTGTCGAGTTTCTCCATCTAGGCCGAGCGCCAGGCACGCTTCTCCTTGTTGCACGAATCCTTCATGTCTCTGTAGTAGGGGTCGATGATGGCCTCGGCGAGGTGAATCAGTGAGTCCTTCTCATGCTCCTTGCTGCCCTTGATCTTGTATTGGCCCTAGATGTCGACAAGATTCTGGTAGGCGATGCTCGAATTCTCGAGCGCCTTTACATCGTTGGTGATGTCCACCGTAGCAAACATGTAGTGGGGGTTGTTGACAAACATGGCGAAACGCTCGCAAGGCCTTGTGGCCAGGCGATAGTGGTAGACGAAGACAAGGTGGCGCATCCACATCTGGGCGACAGAGACCTTGGGACGAGACCCAACACGAGCGCGGGTGTACTCGAGGTCGAACCCGACCACCTTGTACTTCTCCTCGGCAAGCAACAACTCCATGATGTGGATGGAGTGCTCCGCCTAGACCGGGTCGTTGGTGTACACCACCGAGAGGTCCATGAACCTTCTGTGGGTGTCCACCATGGCACGCACAGTGAACTGCTGCTCGTCGTCGGCAGCCGCTCGGAGCACCATTGGAGCCACATAGGATACCCTCTAAGAATTTCTCGTGATGGGTGTGCTTCTTGCAATGGTGGGGCGCGATCGAAAGGTTGAAGAGACACAAGGGTAGGTTAAATGGCCGCTGTAATAAATGGGGGCCGGCCTGTAATCGTCACGTATTTTCACGGCGTTCATAGCGGAGGATTCCAGAATCCAGTGCACGCTTGACAACACCGTACCCCAGGCGTGGACTCGAAGAGGCGCCAAATGTATCATCGGTGAGCCTGTTCCCGCGTTGTTACCGCACTATTTACCACGCAAGCTTCCCGCCCAGGTAGTTTGGCCTTGCGTCGGCTAGAAGAAGGACAAATCGTGGGTGTTTATTGGCAAAAAGCTTTGTAAAAATGAAGTGTGTGGAATGACATCGGCCATAAGTTTACCCTCGGGTGATGAGGTCAAAGTTACACAGATGGGTGATGATGGACACTCGAGTGCGGTAATTAATTCTGCGCTCTATAGTGCACATGGTGGAAGAAACCAAATGTGTGCAATAATGTCGAAGATCGCAGTCGAGTTAGCTATATAGATCATGTGCTGTGAGATCGACAAGGTAAATTGATTCGAGAATGGTTAATAAAATCTAAGACCATTGCATATTAAGGTCAAAATAGTGCTAGCAATATACGAGTCTCATACAATGCCATTTCAACGATTGTACCACAAAAGCTCGAAATGTTACAAGGTTCAAATTCCAGAGTTATATGGCTCAAATTCGAAGATTACAAGGTTTAAACTGATATTAGAAATGAAATTCAGCTCATCAGCTGCAAACGCTCGCGCTGATGCGCTGAACATGGATATCAGAGACGTTCAAACTAATATCACCACTTCTAAGTCTAGCTTCGAAACCTCACAATTTTTGCAAAGGGGTCAGCCACTAAGAAGTCATGTATGGGGTTGACCCGATGACTGCCGATTACTCTGTCATCTGAAGTTCCAAAATGAAATTCAGCATTTTTGGAGCCTACTCCATTCTACCGCAGGCGCCGGCGCTAATCAACAGACCATTCATTTTTGTGAAATAAATGTAGGGCAAACCTCATTTCCTTCAGCACCCTTGCTCTGAGAACAAAGAACCTGGCGAATATAATCTCCAGTAAGGTCCCTCGATAGGAGTTCAAAGTAATTTCTGAGAGATGCAGATCTAGGCATTCGACGTGATTGTTATATTGTATCACATTATCCACCACTGGGCCTAATCTTATCTACAAAAGAAGAAAATGTGTTAGTTCCTACATGCAGTTTTGAACATTGCTACATGCCTAGCTATTTGGTTTGCAGGATTTGTAAAATGCACTAACATGCCATCTTCGATCTGACATGATTAACATGGGCATTTGATTACATTCTATAAAAATGTAGCCTTCTTCACAAGAGGTTGGAGTGGATGAGAAATTCCCTAAGAAAAGTACAGATGAATCCAAAGGAGAAATGCTTATTGATTGTAACCATATGGATCAAGCAACCAATATGGGGGGCATGTATGTACTAAAATCCTCTAAAAGAACCTTCAGAAATCGTAGTACATTGTCATTGTAAACTTGGAAAAAGGTGTCACAAATTGAACTCCCTTATGGTTAACATTTAACAGGAAAGGAACATCACCTCGATATATAGCTTCTCCAGGCACGGAAAGCATCTTAGGAAGCTGACAACTTGCTCTAGGTCGGGCTCGATAGATTCTAGTGCCAAGACCTTCACTGTACGCAGTTTCGAGGTCAAGCTTGTCAGAATCATTTTCTAAATGAAAGATGAACAAACATCTTCAAAATTAGAAATAATGTTAATTTGTAGAAAGAGAGGTAGAAGTCGGCTGTTGTACCTGAACGGGTGTGGATCCAATAACAAGTTCGGAGTATTTGTCAAACGAGTAGCCCACGATTTTCAATTTCGGCGCAGAAATGACATTGATTCTTGTTGGACCTTCTTGATCAACTACAAGTAATCTCTCAAGTGCAGGTGTGTCCTGGATGACCATACCGTGGTCCACCTTTTGTGATGTCTTCCTATCGCACCAGCAACACACATAAATAGTCCGGAGAGTTACGGAGGTGATGTGGAAGGTACTCAACCCATTGATCGCCTGAAGACGAAGGTACTCGAGTGCAGTACAGCCACGGAGCAGGCGCTCCATGTCACCCTTTGAGAGGCAGATGACGACGAGCTCGAGGTGCTTCAGTCGTGGTAGAATAAGAGCGGGCGCGTCATTATAAGGGGCGGGAAATGGCAGTTCCTAAACTTGGCAACGTGCAGCGTGGGCGCGAGGCGGAGTGCGGACATTGGCAGCAGTAGATGTCTACTACACAACCTTCTTCTTGTAGACATTGTTGGGCCTCCAAGTGCAGAGGTTTGTAGGACAGTAGAAAATTTCCCTCAAGTGGATGACCTAAGGTTTATCAATCCGTGGGAGGCGTAGGATGAAGATGATCTCTCTCAAGCAACCCTGCAATCGAATAACAAAGTGTCTCTTGTGTCCCCAACACACCCAATACAATGGTAATTTGTATAAGTGCACTAGTTCGGCGAAGAGATGGTGATACAAGTGCAATATGGATGGTAGATATAGGTTTTTGTAATCTGAAAATATAAAAACAGCAAGGTAACTAATGATAAAAGTGAGCGTAAACGGTATTGCAATGATAGTAAACAAGGCCTAGGGTTCATACTTTCGCTAGTGCAAGTTCCCTCAACAATAATAACATAATTGGATCATATAACAGTCCCTCAACATGCAACAAAGAGTCACTCCAAAGTCACTAATAGCGGAGAACAAACGAGGAGATTATTGTAGGGTACGAAAGCACCTCAAAGTTATCCTTTTATGATCGATCTATTCAAGAGTATGTAGTAAAATAACACGAAGATATTCTTTCCATTCAATCTATCCTGGAGTTCGTACTAGAATAACACCTTAATACACGAAGCAACCAAAACCCTAATGTCACCTAGATACTCCAATGTCACCTCAAGTATCCGCGGGTATGATTATACGATATGCATCACACAATCTCAGATTCATCTATTCAACCAACACAAAAAACTTCAAAGAGTGCCCCAAAGTTTCTATCAGAGAGTCAAGACGAAAACGTGTGCCAACCCCTATGCATAAGTTCACGAGGTCACAGAACTCGCAAGTTGATCACCAAAACATACATCAAGTAGATCACGTGAATATCCCATTGTCACCACAGATAAGCACATGCAAGACATACATCAAGTGTTCTCAAATCCTTAAAGACTCAATCCGATAAGATAACTTCAAAGGGAAAACTCAATCCATTACAAGAGAGTAGAGGGGGAGAAACATCATAAGATCCAACTATAATCACAAAGCTCGTGATACATCAAGATCGTGCCAAATTAAGAACACGAGAGAGAGAGAGAGATCAAACACATAGCTATTGGTACATACCCTCAGCCTCGAGGGTGAACTACTCCCTCCTCGTCATGGAGAGCACCGGGATGATGAAGATGGCCAGCGGAGAGGGACCCCCCCCTCCGACAGGGTGCTGGAACGGGTCTGGATTGGTTTTCGGTGGCTACAGAGGCTTGCGGCGGCGGAACTCCCGATCTAGGTTTCTTTGTGGAAGTTTGGGTATATATAAGAGGTGTTGGAGTCGGGAACAAGTCAGGAGGGTCCCCGAGGTGGCCACAAGGTAGGGGGCGCGCCCAGGGGGTAGGGCTCACCCCCACCCTCATGGGTGCCTCGGGACTCTTCTGGCCCATCTCCGGTACTCCGTGGGCTTTTTCTGGTCCAAAAATTATCTCCGTGAATTTTCAGGTCAATTGGACTCCGTTTGGTTTTCCTTTTCTGCAATACTCAAAACAAGGAAAAAAACAGAAACTGGCACTGGGCTCTAGGTTAATAGGTTAGTCCCAAAAATCATATAAAATAGCATATAAATGCATATAAAACATCCTAGATGGATAATATAATAGCATGGAGCAATAAAAATTATAGATACGTTAGAGACGTATCAAGCATCCCCAAGCTTAATTCCTGCTCGTCCTCGAGTAGGTAAATGATAAAACTAGAAATTTTGATGTGGAATGCTTCCTAACATAATTTTCAATGTAATTTTCTTTATTGTGGTATCAATATTCAGATCTGAAAGATTCAAGACAAAAGTTTAATATTGACATGAAAATAATAATACCTCAAGCATACTAACAAAGCAATCATGTCTTCTCAAAATAACATGGCCAAAGAAAGCTATCCCTACAAAATCATATAGTCTGGCTATGCTCTATCTTCATCACATAAAATATTTAAATCATGCACAACCCCGATGACAAGCCAAGCAATTGTTTCATACTTTTGATGTTCTCAAACTTTTTCAATCTTCACGTAATACATGAGCGTGAGCCATGGATATAGCACTATAGGTGGAATAGAATGGTGGTTGTGGAGAAGGCAAAAAGGAGAAGATAGTCTCAGATCAACTAGGCGTATCAACGGGCTATGGAGATGCCCATCAATAGATATCAATGTGAATGAGTAGGGATTGCCATGCAACGGATGCACTAGAGCTATAAGTGTATGAAAGCTCAAAAAGAAACTAAGTGGGTGTGCATCCAACTCGCTTGCTCACAAAGACCTAGGGCATTTTGAGGAAGCCCATCATTGGAATATACAAGCCAAGTTCTATAATGAAAGATTCCCACCAGTATATGAAAGTGACAACATAGGAGACTATCTATCATGAAGATCATGGTGCTACTTTGAAGCACAAGTGTGGTAAAAGGATAGTAGCATTGCCCCTTCTCTCTTTTTCTCTCATTTTTTTGGGGCTTCTTTTTTTATGGCCTCTTTTTTTTTATTTTTTTTATTTTTCATTCGGAGTCTCATCCCGACTTGTGGGGGAATCATAGTCTCCATCATCCTTTCCTCACATGGGACAATGCTCTAATGATGATGACCATCACACCTTTATTTACTTACAACTCAAGAATTACAACTCGATACTTAGAACATTATGACTCTATGTGAATGCTCCGGCGGTGTACCGGGATGTGCAATGAATCAAGAGTTACATGTATGAAAGAATTATGAAAGGTGGCTTTGCCACAAATACGATGTCAACTACATGATCATGCAAAGCAATATGACAATGATGGAACGTGTCATAATAAACAGAACGGTGGAAATTTGCATGGCAATATATCTCGAAATGACTATGGAAATGCCATAATAGGTAGGTATGGTGGCTGTTTTGAGGAAGGTAAATGGTGGGTTTATGGTACCAGTGAAAGTTGCGTGGTACTAGAGAGGCTAGCAATGGTGGAAGGGTGAGAGTGCGTATAATCCATGGACTCAACATTAGTCATAAAGAACTCACATACTTATTGCAAAAATCTATTAGTTATCGAAACAAAGTACTACGTGCATGCTCCTAGGGGTATAGATTGATAGGAAAATACCATTGCTCGTCCCCGACCGCCACTCATAAGGAAGACAATCAAAAAATAAATCATGCTCTGACTTCATCACATAACGGTTTACCATACGTGCATGCTACGGGAATCACAAACTGTAACACAAGTATCTCACAAATCCACAACTACTCAACTAGCATGACTCTAATATCACCATCTTCATATCTCAAAACAATCATCAAGTATCAAACTTCTCATAGTATTCAATGCACTTTATATGAAAGTTTTTATTATGCCCATCTTGGATACCTATCATATTAGGACTAATTTCATAACCAAAGAAAGTTACCATGATGTTCTAAGAGACTCTCAAAATAATATAAGTGAAGCATGAGAGATAAATAATTTCTATAAAATAAAACCACCGCCGTTCTCTAAAAGGATATAAGTGAAGCACTAGAGCAAACGACAAACTACTTCGAAAGATATAAGTGAAGATCAATGAGTAGTTGAATAATTATGTAACTATGTGAACACTCTCTAACATTTAAGAATTTAATATCTTGGGATATTATTCAAAAATCAAGCAAAACAAAATAAAATTAAATGACGCTCCAAGCAAGACACATATCATGTGGTGAATAAAAATATAGCTCCAAGTAAAGTTACCGATGAACGAAGACGAAAGAGGGGATGCCATCCGGGGCATCCCCAAGCTTAGGCTCTTGGTTGTCCTTGAATATTATCTTGGGGTGCCTTGGGCATCCCCAAGCTTAGGCTATTTCCACTTCTTGTTCCATAGTCCATCGAATCCTTACCCAAAACTTGAAAACTTCACAACACAAAACTCAACAGAAAACTCGTAAGCTCCGTTAGTATAAGAAAACAAATCACCACTTGAGGTACTGTAATGAACTCATTATTTATTTATATTGGTGTTAAACCTACTGTATTCCAACTTCTCTATGTTTCATACCCCCCGATACTAGCCATAGATTCATCAAAATAAGCAAACAACACACGAAAAACAGAATCCGTCAAAAACAGAACACTCTGTAGTAATCTGTAGGTTTCGACTACTTATGTAACTCCAAAAATGCTACCGAATTAGGAAGTCCTAAATAATTTGTATATTGATCCATTCCAGTTGGAATTGGTATTTTATCGCTCTCAGGTTAAAAATGAAAATTATTCTCGTGAGCGCATACTTTATGTTTTTTACAGCAAGATCAAATAACAATCACCCAAGAAGATCCTAAAGGCTTTACTTGGCACAAAAACTAAATAAAACATAGAAAACACAATCATAGCAGAGGATATATGATTTATTTATTACTAAACAGGAACAAAAAGCAAGGAACAAAAATAAAATTGGGTTGCCTCCCAACAAGCGCTATCGTTTAACGCCCCTACCTAGGCATGATGATTTCAATGATGCTCACATAAAAGATAAGAATTGAAACATAAAGAGAGCATAATGAAGAATATAACTAGCACATTTAAGCATAACCCACTTCCTATGCATAGGGATTTTTTGAGCAAACAACTTGTGGTAACAAGAATCAACTTGCATAGGAAGGTAAAACAAGGATAACTTCAAGATTTTAAGCACATAGAGAGGAAACTTGATATTATTGCAATTCCTACAAGCATATATTCCTCCCTCATAATGATTTTAAGTAGCATCATGAATGAATTATATAATATAACCATCACATAAAGCAATCTTTTCATGAGCCACAAGCATAGAATATTTATTACTCTCCACATAAGCAAAAAAATTCCCATTTGGAATAGCGGGAGTCTCATAAGAAACTCGAATACTATAAATTGTTTACATATTAAAAGAGTAATGTTCAGAAAAAGGGTAATCATAATCATGAAATTTTTTATAAATATAATCATCACTATTTTTTATAGCATAAGTTTCATCACAATAGTCATCATAAATATGAGGCATGCTATCATCATAATAAATTTGCTCATCAAAACTTGGGAGACTAAAAATATCATCTCCATTAAACATAGCATCCCCAAGCTTGGGACAAACATTAATTGCAGCAAATAAATTCTCAAACATGTCATTCTCATCCAACATAGCATCCCCAAGCTTGGGCCTTTTCATATCATAAGTATAATCATTCTCACCATTAATAGTATGGATAGCACCAATAGTATAACAATTAACATCATCACAATGAGTAATAGGAGCAACATAATTTGGGAGGGATACCTTTTTATCTTTTCTTCTCTGTCTTTTCTTTCTCTTGTTCACATCACGTGTGGGTTTAATCCTCTTTTCGGAGCTCCTTATTAATGAGATTGGTTGAATAGAAGGCTCCTCCTCGTTACCTGATTCGTCATAAGAAATAATAGGAGGATATTGCGAAGTCTCTTCCCTTTCATTAGTATTATCTTCATCTTCTATTTGTTTTCTTGTCTTTATGTAATTGGCAATATAAGGATTTTCAATGCAATTCACGGCACAATACATATAAATTTCCTCTAGATCAAAATCAAGAACTTTATCAAGGGCAAATTCTGGAATATCCTTAGTTATATGTTTCATTTCTTCATAACCCAGAAGCAAACTAAGCATTGAATATTTAAATGACCACGTTCATTGCAAAGTTCACAAGGATGGCTAAGAAGATTTAAATTTTTAGCACAAACATCTAGCCTTTCTTGCAACCATTTAGTTTCTAAATACTTATGCCTCTTGGAAAATCTATCTTCCCTATTTGGTGTGTACTTGCAAACCCTATGCACTCCACAAAAATTGGCATGCTTATAAGAGACATTTTCATCATGACTAGTGCAATCATCATTAGTACTATGGATATTCAAAGAGTTCGTACTAGCAACATTGCAATCATGCTCATCATTCAAAGATTTAGTGCCAAATATTTTTAATGCATTCTTCTTCTAGCATTTTGGCACAATTATAGGAATCCTTATTTTCATGAAAGATATTAAAAAGATGAAGCATATGAGGTACCCTTAATTCCATTTTTTTGTAGTTTTCTTTTATAGACTAAACTAGTGATAAAACAAGAAACTAAAAGATTCGATTGCAAGATCTAAAGAAGCGCTAACCTCCCCGGCAACGGCGCCAGAAAAGAGCTTGATATCTACTACACAACCTTCTTCTTGTAGACGTTGTTGGGCCTCCAAGTGCCGAGGTTTGTAGGACAGTAGCAAATTTCCCTCAAGTTGATGACCTAAGGTTTATCAATCCGTGGCAGGCATAGGATGAAGATGGTCTTTCTTAAACAACCCTGCAACGGAATAACAAAGAATCTCTTGTGTCCCCAACACACCCAATACAATGGTAATTTGTATAGGTGCACTAGTTCGGCGAAGAGATGGTGATACAAGTGCAATGTGGATGGTAGATATAAGTTTTTGTAATCTGAAAATATAAAAAACAGCAAGGTAAGTAATGATAAAAGTGAGCGAAAACGGTATTGCAATGCGTTGAAACAAGGCCTAGGGTTCATACTTTTACTAGTGCAAGTTCTCTCAACAATAATAACATAATTGGATCATATAACAGTCACTCAACATGCAACAAAGAGTCACTCCAAAGTCACTAATAGCGGAGAACAAATGAAGAGATTACTGTAGGGTACGAAACCACCTCAAAGTTATCCTTTCTGATCGATCTATTCAAGAGTCCGTAGTAAAATAACATGAAGCTATTCTTTCCGTTCAATCTATCCTAGAGTCAGTACTAGAATAACACCTTAAGACACAAATCAACCAAAACCCTAATGTCACCTAGATACTCCAATGTCACCTCAAGCATCCGCGGGTATGATTATACGATATGCATCACACAATCTCAGATTCATCTATTCAACCAACACAAAGACTTCAAAGAGTGCCCCAAAGTTTCTACCGGAGAGTCAAGGCGAAAACGTGTGCCAACCCCTATGCATAAGTTCACGAGGTCACAGAACTTGCAAGTTGATCACCAAAACATACATCAAGTAGATCACGTGAATATCCCATTGTCACCACAGATAAGCACATGCAAGACATACATCAAGTATTCTCAAATCCTTAAAGACTCAATCCGATAAGATAACTTCAAAGGGAAAACTCAATCCACTACAAGAGAGTAGAGGGGGAGAAACATCATAAGATCCAACTATAATCGCAAAGCTCGCGATACATCAAGATTGTGCCAAATCAAGAACACGAGGGAGAGAGAGAGAGAGAGATCAAACACATAGCTATTGGTACATACCCTCAGCCCCGAGGGTGAACTACTCCCTCCTCGTCATGGAGAGCGCCGGGATGATGAAGATGGCCACCGGAGAGGCCCCCCCCCTTCGCCAGGGTGCCGGAACGGGTCTAGATTGGTTTTCGGTGGCTACAGAGGCTTGCGGCGGCGGAACTCCTGATCTACGTTTCTTTCTGGAAGTTTGGGTATATATAAGAGGTGTTGGAGTCGGGAACAAGTCAGGGGGTCCCCGAGGCGGCTACGAGGTAGGGGGGCGTGCCCAGGGGGTTAGGGTGCGCCCCCACCCTCATGGGTGGCTTGGGACTCTTCTGGCCCATCTCCGGTACTCCGTGGGCTTCTTTTGGTCCAAAAATTATCTCCGTGAATTTTCAGGTCAATTGGACTCCGTTTGGTTTTCCTTTTCTGCAATATTCAAACACAAGGAAAAAACATAAACTGGCACTGGGCTCTAGGTTAATAGGTTAGTCCTAAAAATCATGTAAAATAGCATATAAATGCATATAAAACATCCTAGATGGATAATATAATAGCATGGAACAATCAAAAATTATAGATACGTTGGAGACGTACCAGCGACCTCATATGCCCATCATCAAAAGTGAGCTCCTCGAGCTGATCTAGGGTGGAGGATCGGAACCAGTCGTCAAGCTTGGCTCGGTCCTTGCCGTTGGAACGGAACTTGCCCATTCTTTGGCCTTTGGTTGGGCCAAGGTGACTGCCGAGGATCTTGGAGAATGCATCCAAGCTTTTGCGATAGCCATGGCAGAGCTCGTGGGTGTCGATGAGGTCAAGAGGGCTGGAGTTCCATAGGGGGCACCACCGCCGGGAAAGGAGGGTTTTCCGCGCCCCATATTTGATTGGGAGGAGGGAGATGATGGCTCCCAACATATCATTGGGGAGGCTGCTAATTAAGTCTAGGCCTGCTGAAGTCGCTTACGGTTGTAGCTCGCCCCGCCTCCGCTTGTTGGCAGCCCCGTCCTCCACCTCCGGAGTCTCCCTGTTAGCGGCGCTTTCTGATAGAAATGGGAGTATAGGGAATATTTAGTTAAAACAAGGCAATAGAAAAGTGTATTGGTAACTAGAAGTTATTAGGTAGGAATATAGTAAGAAAAGAGAATAACAATTGGTTGCTTAAATACTACACAATTCATTTGACATTGCTGGGTACGTCAACATATGCAGATAGTTGAAAAGAAAACTTACCTCGAACAAAGTCTGGATGGATGATTTTGTCGGGGAAGTTAGCATATATCTCATGACCAGGCCCTTCTATGTGCACTGCAATTTTAGTGCCAGCTTTCAGTACATAAAACTTTGCAATCTCATTCCAAAAGCTAGTGCCAAAATAGGAGTCACCATGTTCATCAAGTCTTACAGTAGCAACGGTTGTAAATCGATGGTTTGTGTGCAGTATGACATTTGTGGAGCCTTGATGCATGTATGTAAAGGGAAAATTTGTGCACTACATAATCTGTTGCATAGCAAGGGGTGTCCTGCTGAAAATGGTAGGATTGTTAAAGAAAATATGGTAACATGCAAATATGGGCCCAAATTGAAAGAACTGTACAGCAGTTGAAATCGAAGGACAAAAGTATATAATTAAACAGATAGGGTAAACATGATGTCATGGAAATATGAGAGTAATCGAAAGAACAATACATCGTTAATTTGCCTAATATAGAAAGAAGAAGGGGGAAATCCCCTTTGACGTATATGGTGCATGTGGCACCTTTTATCCAAATGTAGCAATATTTAGAATATGTTCAGGAAAGTACCCATGCCAACCGATTTAGGGTGAGATTGAACATATCGCGCGCGTCCTCAAGTTATCTGGTAGGATGAGATGGAATCTTTGGCAGCGTCGCCAAGTCCTGAAGTGTCAGCGCACTATACATTCTATGAATGAAAGAAAACCCTCAAAACAGCTCAAATAAAAATGAATTCACGGCAATTTCCGTCAGGTGATTAAAGGAGGCAGATGAACTGGGATAAGAGATGAGATAATATCTCGTTAAACTAGTTACCTTGTCGTTCATGAGAAAGAACCCTCAGTACGGCAGATTCCCCAACCGAGCGGAGCTGGGTCGACCGCGAGCAGCGTCGAGAAAGTCTATGGTGATAGGCGGCGGCAAGCGGAAGTGGCGAAATGCGGTGGGCTTTGTCGGCAGCCTGGCAGCGGCGGCAGGCGGCGAGCTAAGTGTTTACCGCCACGATAGGCGGTGCCATGGCATAGATGTGGAGGAGCTTGTGCAGGTGTGAATGAGGAACATATTGGAGGGGCCGAGGGGGTGGCGGGCGGGGTGAGGGTTTTTGTGACGTGGGGATGGTGAGGGTTTTCTTTTTTTCTTTTTGAATTGGGTGGTGAGGGTTTTCTGTACCACAAAGAATTTTGGGGGCGATGGTTTGCTAGAGCGAACCATGTGTGATTGACGCAGCAGGCAAAATGAAAGTCATTGCACACGGTTCCAATTTTGGGAACCGTGTGTGATTGACGTACTACCTCCGTCCTGGTTTATTGGTCCCCTGTTGTAATTTCTACCAAAATTTGGCGAAATATTTAACATACTCAGACATAGATAATAAGAGTACACGTAGATAAGCATAGTTCAACCATAGGTAGTACATAGTTCAATAGTATTAAGCATACTCAAGCGTACATATATAGTTCCATCCATCCCACATCTCATCTCATAGGTCGGCACGATCCTGAAGCTTCTCCAGGTACTGGGCGTATGCGTCGTGCGCCACCCTGCGAGAATACTTCTGCTTGAAGGAGCCAACGGCCCGTCCTCTTGCATGCGCCAGAACACTTAGATACGCATCATGAAGCTTCTGGTTGCAAAATGGGCATCCATAGCCGTCGTTCTAGGTCCTAATACGCCTGTTATGCATTGCTGCATAAAGCTCCCTCATGATTTGCCTGGAGTACCTCCTTTGGAGATCTTCATCCTCGCTGTCCACATCGTCAGACTGCACCTATACAAATAGTAAAACAAATTTGGCATCAAATCGATGATTACATGCCGTGAAGTATGATTAGGAATTTATGTCTATTTATTTATACATATCCAGAGATTATGGTTCGATTTTTAAGCGCAGTAGTCTATGTACAAACCAATCTTGAAGAAAATAATGGCACAAACATATGTAGGTCATTGAAAATCAATTGTCAAGCCATGGCTGGGAATTATTAGCACGAACACTAACCCTAGTCGGATTACTAGCAGAAATCATTTGCATAGATGGAACAACTAACCACTTATCACCTGTACCATTCAAACAATCAATACACTACATGGATCTAATGGAAGTTACTCAGATTTCATGGATTGGGAGAACATAACCATAGGAATTCTATTCCAAAAAGGGGGAGGCAGGAGTAACCAGAGAAACCCTATGATCTATTTGACACATAAATGGGTATAGATGACTAACCAGTTGTCCGTCGTCGTCGGAGTCGTCGCCGAAGTGGTTGTCGGAGTCGGTGTGGAACTCCGCCTCCGGCTGTGGAAGCTCGACGCCGTCAACGACGCCAGGCTGCAGCGATAACTCGCCAGCGGTGACGGCAACCTCTGTCTCCATCTCCATGCCGTGCTCCGGTGCTTTTGCAGCCCCGGCCTCACCACTCCCTCCGATGAGGCACTTCGGCGGCATCCTCATACACTGACGGCTTTGAGGACTGAGAGCGGCGTCGAGGATGCAAGTGGAGAGAGAGAGGATTGTGTGTGTGTAGCGAGGATGGGGGGTGCGACCGCTCGGGCGCACCATTAATATGGAGTAGTGGGAGTTGTGGGAGAGAGGCGGGCGGCGGTCAAACCGATGGCTCGCCTCCTGGTGAGCCTACACACCGGACTGCTGGCATGCCTACCAAAGTTTCATACAACTAGTCGCACGCCTCCCGATGACACTATGCAGCGAGCACGCCTCCGTCAATTCACACATGCACGCACGCCTCCCCGTCTGCCTACGCGGCGGACGCGTCCCGTCAACTCACGCGTGCTCGCACGCCACACGGGTCGCGCGGCAGCACGTATATTGTTTTTCTATTTGGATGATTAATGCTGCCGCTTTATTGCTTAACCGAAGCATGGCACGTATCCATTGTTGGTCTAACGCTCACGGTTTGAATAAATAATCCGTTTGGGATATTGGTTCCCAATTATTAATAATCTCCCGTCTGTAATTAGATAAAGATTACATCAAAACTGGTCTCAAATTTGACCCAAAAAAGTACAATGCCACTTTGTATTGGTGTCCATATGACAACACGATAAGTTTCATGAACTTCAAATAAGTTTTGGATGTACTAGAATTTAAAAATCAAGATTCTCAATTTTTGAAATTTGTTGCACAGGGAGTAAACATGCACCCAGTGAGATGATAACCCACAAGTATAGGGGATCAATTGTAGCCTTTTTCAATAAGTAAGAGTGTCGAACCCAACGAGGAGCTAAAGGTAGAACAAATATTCCCTCAAGTTCTATCGACCACCGATACAACTCTACGCACGCTTAACGTTTGCTTTACCTAGAACAAGTATGAAACTAGAAGTACTTTGTAGGTGTTTTTGGATAGGTTTGCAAGATAATAAAGAGCACATAAATAAAAGCTAGGGGCTGTTTAGATAAAGAAGCAATAAAGTTAGTATAGCAGGTGTGGAAAGGTGGTGGTAGGAGTTGCGAAATTGTCCCTAAGCAATTGACTACTTTACTAGACCGATAGCAAGTTTTATGTGGGAGAGGCCACTGCTAGCATGTCATCCCTGACTTGGAATTATATGCACTTGTGATTGGAACTATTAGCAAGCATCCGCAACTACTAATGTTCATTAAGGTAAAACCCAACCATAGCATTAAGATATATTGGTCCCCCTTCAATCCCGTATGCATCAATTTCTATGCTAGGTTGAAGCTTCTGTCACTCTTGCCCTCCAATACATAGTCTTATCAACATACAACTAACCCTATGGTGTGATCCACACGCGCGCTCATATGATGGGCACCAAAGGATAGCAACATAACCACAAGCAAATTAAATCAATCATAGCAATTCATCACCCACCGATAGGACAACGAAAATCTACTCAGACATCATAGGATGGTAACACATCGTTGGATAATAATATGAAGCATAAAGCACCATGTTCAAGTAGAGGGTACAGCGGGTTGCGGGAGAGTGGACCGCTATAGATAGAGGGGGGAAGGTGATGGAGATGTTGGTGAAGATGGCAGAGGTGTTGGTGAAGATCACGGTGATGATGATGATGGCCACGGCAGTGTTCCGGCGCCACCGAAAGAGAAGGGGAGAGGGGGGCCCTTCTTCTTCTTCCTTGACCTCCTCCCTAGATGGGAGAAGGGTTTCCCCTCTGGTCCTTGGCCTCCATGGCATGGGACGGGTGAGAGCCCCTCCGAGATTGGATCTGTCTCTCTGTCTCTCTCTATTTCTGCGTTCTCCGTCTCCCCTTTCACCGTTTCGTATATATATGGAGATCCGTAACTCCGATTGGAATGAAACCTTCACCGAGATTTTTTTCTCTGAAAATTAGCTTTCTTGCGGCAAAAGAATAGCAACAACCGCATTACGAGGGGCCCACGAGGGTCAGGGGTGCGCCCAGGGGGGTGGGGCGCGCCCCCTGCCTCGTGCCCCCTCGAGAACTTTCTCGCGTGGATTTTTCTTCCCATATTTTCCAAATATTCCAAAAATATTCTCCGTCCGTTTTTATCCCGTTTGGATTCAATTTGATATGGGATTTCTGCGAAACATAAAACATGCAAAAAAACAGGAAATGGCACTGGGCACTGTATCAATATGTTAGTCCCAAAAATAGTATAAAAAGTTGCCAAAAGTATATGAAAGTTGTATAATATTGGCATGGAACAATCAAAAATTATATATACGACAGAGACGTATCATGAGACAAATGTGTTTTTGCAATCCATTTAGGTGCACTGTCACGTGTGCATGTAGCTCAAATTTGATTTTTGCACATTATACCCGTAGAAAATCAATCAATCAATGTACTAAAACATCTTAATGATATATGTGATTTTTTTTAACTTAAAGCGTCCCTCATTTGGTAACATGTATGTTCACCGCGGGATAATTAATTTAACATGCATCGTAGTTGCGGTAGATTCGCGATGTGTATGTGGGTGTGTGCGTCTGGGGGTGGCGGGTGTCTCACAGTACACTACAAGTTGTGTGCCACCGTATGGGTTGGCCGTTTTGTTAGGCAGGCCGGTGCCACATCAGTCGTGAACTCGTTATTTAAAACATTACAGAACCCTATCATACATAAATGTTTTGGCCACATGCAGTCAATGGTTGTCCTACACGACACTCGATACTCGCGTGTGACGCTTTCTGTGGGCCCGCGATGTCGTCGTCCATCACTTTGACGAACAGCCGGCAATGAGGTTAATTTGATCAGCAAGGTGGAATCTTTTTTGTTTGTGTTATGGTTGTATATAGTACGCGTCGAAGAGGTGGGAGGGGACTAGCATATATACTATACGTACCCGTCCGTGAACAAGTACACCTCACTCAGTGTCAGGACTTTTTGGTTTCCGAGGCACGTGCCACATCAAAATAGTAAAATTGGTTATTCAAACATCACACCATACCTTTTTGGGCCACATGCATATCCTAGCTAGGACACTTACGTGTGACGCTTCCATCTATGGGCCCACGAGGCCATCGTCGATGCATGCATGCATCACTTTGACCTACATCAGGAGAGGTTAATTAATTTCACCATCGATGAGGATTCTTTTGGGTTACATATATTACGACAAGAGCATATAGTATGTGGTGAAGAGGGGGGAAGGGGACCATCATATGTAGTACGCTTGATATGAACCTCGCTCTGTGTGGGTGCATGGTTTACGGTTTTTGAGGCATGTGGCACATCAAAGTTGTGCATTTTGGGAATTCAACATATATATGTTTGCCCCACATGCAAAGCGGTGTTGGTTGTCCTCTCGTACCCACTTAAGCGGTTGCCAGCGACATCGATGCTTTCCATTTGTGGGCCCGCTTGGTCCATCACTACTTTTTGCCTGACAACAAGAGAGGTTAATTTGACTTAGGAGGTGATAATTATTTTTGCTCTGGGATGACATGCATGATACAGCTTGAGCACACACGCATGCATGTGTACACATGAATCCCTCCCATCGAGTCGAAGAGGCTAGTACAACAACACATCATGAACCGATCTCGCTCTGTGTGGGGAGATAGTGTACGATTTTTGACACACATGCCACATCAATGTTGTGTATTCAAACATGCATGCACGCGTCACCTCCATACCTATGCATGTAGTGGTTTCCTTCAAACGGTACACTCCCTCGCGTGGTTATCGGCGACAAGCATATATATTCGTGGGCCCGCGTGGGCATCCATGATCACCTGACCAACAACAAGATAGGTTACCATGGCGGATTCTTCATTTGGTTCGTGTTATCGTAGTATAGGTCATGGTGAGATTCAGACCTAATTAAGTTTTAGCGCATATACTATGCACACATGCATGCATGAATCCCCGTCGTTGGCTTGAAGTGTGGTGTAACATACGTATGCATCGTCAACCTAAGCCTCACTCAGTCTGGGGATTTCTAGTTCGAAATCATGGTACAACATCAAAGTTGTTCCATTGTTACTCAAAAACACACCTCTCCATACATATGTTTGGGCCACACGCATGCAGTGGTTGTCTTCGGGGACTAGATACTTGCATGATTATTGGCGAGCTAGCCCATCTCCGGGGTCGCATGGACGACCATCACTTTGACCAACAACAAGAGAGAGGTTGTACGACCAAGGTGGATTATTCTTGGTCCGTTTTTACGATCCATGTTGGTGAGATATATGCCTCTCTGGCCCGCCGACTGAAAGTGTGTGTGGGGGGGGGGTGCTACACCGCACTTTTCTAGGTGAGCCTCCGTTGGGGGTGGGGGGGCATGCATTCATAGCATAGGATTCCTTTCGTGGCGGCATGAGGGGGGATGCTAGCTACTTCGCAATTTGCTAGGGTAACCTCGATTGGGGGGAGGAGGCATGCATTCATAGCTTAGGATTCCCTATGTGCCGACACAAGAGGGGGGCTGCTAACTACTTCACACTTTCCTAGGTGAACCAGATGAGCACATGGGTACATCATACATGACATTTCATAGAAGTGCACAATTTAGTTGGAAAGAATTACTAATCTGGATCAAGCAAACACATGGCCAGGTGAACGCTAACTTAAGTTCATACCACAATCATGAACACATGACTGCACTTTCATATCCATTGTTGTTGGTTGAACTTAGGTATCACATGGAAGAAATCCAACAACCTATGAGCTTTTGGAGCAACCGCTTTGGAGGAAAAAGTTTGGAGAAAACAAGTATCAAGTGAAGCTGATGCTGTCATATTTTACCTCTGATGTTTCTTTGTGCCACACCCATATGGTGGAGAGACGGGCCCATGGCGGTACATCACCAGAAGCTCCATCAAATTATATTTCCAATGCAAAAACCCTTACATCATTTGGAGTTGTGAGTCAAAAGTTGTAGTCATTCTCGTGGAAGGTGTCCATGCTGTCAAGGCTTCGCGAATTTCTGAGGAGCTCTCCAACAACTCCCAAAGTTGACTGCTTATTCCCCCAAGAAAGCCATGCAAACATGTTTACTTTTGAAACCATTTTCACACCTAGCTAAGGGGGGTTGTTCCTGCTATAAAACACCATCTCCCCCATCCTCTAAAAAACATTTTGTCAAACCATTCAGCTACAAGCTTATGTAGCAAGACTGCTAGAGAGATCCGAGAGATCTTGCTACCTTTGCTCTTGTGAGTTCATTCGGATTCGCGAGAAGGAGCCTCTGGTTCCCCCTAGTTCGTGCTCTACGGTTTCGGTCGTTTTGTGTGGATTAGTCCCGGTTTGTGGTTCTGCGATTGTTCAGACAGCGGGTTGGAGTTCTTATAGTTTCGGTCAGCCATCCGCAACGTACGGGTTGCATCCAACCTTAGCAGGTATAAAGCTAGTTATCCCGGCTACTTGCAGCTAGTTATCCCTCCTGATTCGATCCTACGACGTGAAGATCGGGCCACCCTCGGGCGTGAACTCGTTCATCGGGTTCCCACCTATCATCTGGCATCAGAGCTTCATTGACATGGTAGGATCTGTTATCCAAGTTTATCTTGCTATCATCCCTTTAGATTGAGTATTTTTCATGCTATATTTTCTGTCCTAGAAGTCCAAAGCCCCACCAAAAATAAATCCAAGCCTTGTTGGTGCTGAGATCTTGTTGTTGCATACCTTGCATGCTATTCATCTTTTAGATCTGCACCAAGTTCATCTTCATAATTGCTTTCAGATTTGGTTGTTGTGCTTTGGAAAAATAGAGAAAAAAAGAGTGGCAAAAAAATCAAAGAGAGAAAGAAAAGAGTGGCAAAAAAAGTCAAGAGAGAAAAAGAAAGTGTTGTGTAAGATCCAAAAGTTCAGATTGGTAGAAAAAATTTCAGAAGCTTGTGTGTTGTGTATTCTTAATCTTGGTGCAAAGGTGCAGCAGATCCATCCACATATTTTTCTTGGTTTGCATCAACTTGATTTCAGCACAAGCCCCTTTTTGTTTACCCCACCGAGCTCCACCAAAAACCGAAGCTAGTTCTTTGGTCCCTGTCTTTCAATCGCTTTAACACATCTGGGAGAAGCACAATCTAATGTGAACTCATAAGAACTTTGGTGAGTAAGAGGTGAGGTTGTGTAATTCCACAAAAAATATCCTATTCCACTTTTAGCCCTACTAACATGGCAGGATCTACACCAAGTGTGCGTCGAAAGAATCATGGAGAAGGAAATTGTTTGGCCACCCGCGCTGATGTGCAACAACTCGAGAACAACATACTACGAGCCATGGAGAGGATGCTTCACGAGCATCTTCCAACAGGTGGTGATAGGGTTCGACACCGACAATACCATGTTGCTCATGAAGTGCAGCAGACAAGACATGCTCAAGAGCATGATGTTGCTGCTCATGGGCGTGTCACTAATACACTTGAAGTGCAACAAGGATGTCATGCTCGAGGGAGAAGTTGTGGCACCCGTCAGCACAACGACGACCCACCGCAAAGCATGACCGAGGTTGACGGAGCGGCTCCGGTGATTCATAGCCCATCTTCACCTAAGAAGCTCACTCCTAATGTTGGCATCTCGACCACCACTAATGTCCCAACATCCAAGAAACATGTTCCACAAATTCCATGTGAGGAAGAGAGTCCACAATCCAAAATCCACCTAGATATACCACCACACATTCAGTGAGAGAGGATGAATGACTTGTTTGAGTCCACAAAATGTGAGATTGAGATCATTCCACACCACATTAGAGAGATGAGTGAACCACAACATAATATACCACATCATCCAAGAGAGAGGATTAGTGAGTTGTGTGTGTCCACCAAACATGAGCTTGAGGTGTTTCCCCATAATATGAAAGAAATGAGTGATCCACCAAATGAAAAGAGAGAGGAGTATTCAATCACTAACCTTTCACAAAATACTCTTTCTTTACAATATGTGCAGATGCAAAAGTCATACCTATTAGCTCTCTTGCAACGATGGAAGGATGAGATCCAAGAAAAAATATGGAGGACATGCAGTACTACTACACAAGATGCATGTGTGAAGATTGATTTTCAAAAAGGCATTCAAGTAATCAATGAGGTAAAACAAAAAGGATCTTCCATTTTGATGAAGCCAGAGGTATGCACTTATGAGTTTTTGAAGCAATGGTGTGATAATATTAGAGAAAATTGTTTCGTACATCATCCATCCAGCAATATGATTTTGTTAATCTTGAAGAGGCTATTAAAGATCCAATAAAACTGAATATTGCACATGATTATTCATCATTTTCTTTTCGTAATCATTTTGTATTGTCTTCGTGCTATAATTTTGTAGACCAAATGAAGTCGAGGACGACTTTTCTCCAACAGAGGGAGGATGATATGGACATGGTTATGGTTGGTTATAAATTTGTGCTCCATGGAAACATTTGCTGGAAGAAACTCCTAAGTCGAACAAAACATCATGTTTGCATTATCCATAAGATAACAAAGCTGAAAACTAAAATACTCCATAACATGAAACCTTTGCGTTATGATTTGGTATTGCCCTGCCTTCTTTTATGTGATGACCAGGTAGAGTCGAGGACGACTCCTTTTCAAGATAGGGGGGATGATGAGGACATATCGGTCTTCAAAACAATACCAATCATCTCTGGACAAATTGCATGTTGTGAAAAACAAGTACATGATCAGATGCAACATAATTCAAAGGTGAAAGCTACAAATGAGGATTGCATTATTTCTTTGCATGGATATTATCTACTTCCCTTCTACATATGTTTTGTAGATCAAAGAGAGTCAAGGACAACTCTTCATCAAGGGATGAAGGATGATGAGCACATGGGTACATCATACATGACATTTCAGAGAAGTGCACAATTTAGTTGGAAAGAATTACTAAGCTGAATCAAGCAAACACATGGCCAGGTGAACGCTAACTTAATTTCATACCACAGTCATGAACACATGACTGCACTTTCATCTCCATTGTTGTTGGTTGAACTTAGGTATCACATGGAATAAATCCAACAACCTATGAGCTTTTGGAGCAACCGGTTTGGAGGAAAAAGTTTGGAGAAAACAAGTTTCAAGTGAAGCTGATGCTGTCAGATTTTACCTCTGATGTTTCTTTGTGCCACACCCATATGGTGGAGAGACGGGGCCATGGCGGTACATCACTAGAAGCTCCATGAAATTATCTTTCCAATGCAAAAAACCTCACATCATTTGGAGTTGTGAGTCAAAAGTTGTAGTCATTCTTGTGGAAGGTGTCCAGGCTATCAAGGCTTCACGAATTTCCGAGGAGCTCTCCAACAACTCCCAAAGTTGACTGCTTATTCCCCCAAGAAAGCCATGCAAACCTGTTTACTTTTGAAACCATTTTCACACCTAGCTAAGGGGGGTTGTCCCTGCTATAAAACCCCATCTCCCCCATCCTCTAGAAAACCTTTTGTCAAACCATTCAGCTACAAGCTTATGCAGCAAGACTGCTAGAGAGATCCGAGAGATCTTGCTACCTTTGCTCTTGTGAGTTCATTCGGATTCGCGAGAAGGAGCCTCTGGTTCCCCCTAGTTCGTGCTCTACGGTTTCGGCCGTTTTGTGTGGATTAGTCCCGGTTTGTGGCTCTGTGATTGTTCGGACAGCGGGTTGGAGTTCTTGTAGCTTCGGTCAGCCATCCCCAACGTACGGGTTGCATCCAACCTTAGCAGGTATAAAGCTAGTTATCCCGGCTGCTTGCAGCTAGTTATCCCTCCTGATTCGATCCTACGATGTGAAGATCGGGCCACCCTCGGGCGTGAACTCGTTCATCGGGTTCCCACCTATCAGAACCTCGGTCAGGGGGGAGGGCATGCATTCATAGGTTAGGATTCCCTTCATGCCGACATGAGGGAGGGGTGGTTGCTAGCTACTTCGCACTTTTCTAGGGTGAACCTCGGTTGGGGGGCATGCATTCATAGCTTAGGATTCCCTTCGTGCCGACATGAGGGAGGGGGCTGCTAGCTACTTCACACTTTGCTAGGTGAACCTCGGTTGGGGGGCATGCATTCATAGCTTAGGATTCCCTTCGTGCTGACACGAGGGAGGAGGCTGCTAGCTACTTCACACTTTGCTAGGTGAATGAACCTCGGTTGGGGGGGATGCACTCATAGCTTAGGATTCCCTTCATGCCGACAAGAGGGAGGAGGGGACTGCTAGCTACTTCACACTTTTCTAGGGTGAACCTCGGTTGGGGGGGAGGGGGCATTCATTCATAGTTTAGGATTCCCTTCGTGCCGACACGAGGGGGACAAGCAATACAGTGTGCTTTGCGAGAGAGGTGCCACATCGAAGTTGCATTTGGTATTTGAAAATCAAACCGCCCTTTTGATACATAAATTTGGTACACATGCAAGTGTGTTCATGTTCTGACCCTCTCCCGCATCATTTTTCGCCAAATTTATGAACATTCGATAAGTCAGATGACGCAATAGACACGGTTCACTCAAACTAACCGTGTGCCACACCGGTGCACCTGTCACGCACACATCCGCACAGTACATTGGGCTCCACAAGGCTCCCCCTCTCAAAAATTTCTACCCGCCTCGAGGGTTTTTCTGTTTCATAACACAAGGTTGTTATCTCCAGACCGTGTGCGATGTTTCTTATTCTCAGTCCCGCCAGCATCCCTAGAAAATATATGCCCACCTCGAGGGTTTTTCTGTTTCATAACACACGGTTGTTATCTCCGGACCGTGTGCGATGATCTCTCATCAAAATTTTCAATAGCCCGACATTTCAATCCCGCGTTTGACTCCCGCGTAGTAAAATTTTAAGTCCCCGCGTCATTTCCTCAAACACCCCACCCCCCTCCATACACACACACACACACACCAAAACCTTCTCGGGCGTGCACACACACACACCCTCCCTCGCTCGAAACCCTAGCAAGGTCCCCACCGCCGCTGCCGCCGCCGCATGCCTCCATTGTCAATATTTGCCGGTTTGCCCGTGCAGCTTACCCACCGATCTCCATACCTAGGCCGCCCTGAGTTTCTTAGATGACACCTGCCAAACACCCCCTTTCCCACAGATCCCCATCCACATCCCCATCCCCCACTCCAGAGCATCACGACCTAAGCCTGGCTGCGCTTCCCGTGGAGCTCGAGGAGCGACTGGCCCAAAAGAGGTGTATAGCGGTCTCTTCGCCCGATGTCGTCGAGGAAACTGACGACCATTACTGGCGGAAGGCACTCAAGCAGCAGGCTAGAGTATGCGGGCACGTCTCGTCCGTCGGCTACAACATCGAGGTCATCGACAGTAATGGCCTGAGGCGCGCTATGTCACAGGTTAAGTGGCCCACACCCACACCCTCGGGTTCAACCGTCGTCGATCTCATCCATGGCCCCGCCGCTGATCTCCTCTCGCTCACTGTCAACAATTTTCCATTCTACATCGCCATCGAGCCCCTTTTGTCATTTCTGAAGGACATGTTCTGCGATGCTGGCTTGGGATCCACAGCTTCCAAGTCAGAACTCATCGACGGTGACCACGAGGAGGGCACCCTCTCCGGCTCTTCCAAGGGGAAAGAGCGCATCTGCTCTTCTAAGGGGGAAGCGCCCGTCTGCGACATCAGGGAGGGCACCCTACAGCCGTGCTCTTCCAAGGGGAAGGAGCCCATCTGCGACAACATGGAGCGCATCCAGGGTCCGTGCTCTTCCCACGGGAACGAGCCCATCTATGACAAGTGAGGAAACCCATGATTTGTTTTGCTGTGCCTATTCACAGGGGGAAACCCATGATTTGTTTTGTCGAGTCCCTTTTGTCATGTAGTGAGAATATGCCCAGTTTAAATTGCTATATCTAGTTGTTTGCAGTATGCCTTGTTTATTTCAGTTGTTCACAATGTGATGCTCTATATGTGCAATTATTTACTGTGTAATACATTTCATCAATCCAGTTTTAAACATATCGATAGGAACGCATATATTTGCTTGCTGTTAAGCCTGTTATAGCTAGCATATGCCTCTTTTAAAGTTTTTTGATTGTTCGGTTGTTTGTAGTTAGCATATGTCCAGTTTCAAATGCTATCTTTGGTTGTTCGTAGTATGCCTTGTTTATTCCAGTTATTCACAACCTGATGTTCTATATGTGCAAGTATGAACTATTGTGCTTAACATGCTTCTCGATGTACCTACACAGGACAATTTTGGGAATGACTGTTGTTTTCCATCGAGGTTAGTTTCATCCCATGGCTTATATCTTCTCTCTGTTCAGGATATCAGTAGCTAGTACCATATAGGTCGGCAGCTGATAAGGGACTAATCGGTGAATCGGACTTTTAACTGAATATATCGGCAACCCATTTATCCTTAGGTTAACTAGGGCCATATGTAATATATCTGAGGACATAGCAAGATGCACTGTACTTAATGTCTAAATATGCAATCCTAGGCTACATAGAAACAAGGAAGAGTGTTACATTAATGTTCTAATGATGTCTAGATATACGTAGAAGAGCAACAACAACAACAACAACAACAACAACAACACAACCCTGTTTGGATACTCAACTTAGCTAGAGGTTAGAGTTAGTTTCTAGCTCATTACTAACCCTGAACTAACTCCATCCAAAGAGTTGTTTGGATGGCAGGGTTAGATTGACAATAAATGCACTAGGAGAACTAGCTCCAATTAGCACCTCTTGGGTTGGCTAGTTTTTTTAGGTGGGTTATAGATGCAACTAGCTCAAACTAGCCCTCATGTTTAGATATACTTTAGGGCTATTTGAGCCCGAACTAGCTAAAACTAACTGCAACCCCTGGATACAGCATCAGTTAATCAGTCGGTAATTTTAAGAATGCACTAAACTCCTTTTGACCCATAATATAAGATATTAATTCATCTAATATGTGAGTATATTGGATGTTATAAGATACTCCCTCCGTTCCTAAATATTTGTCTTTTTAGAGATTTCAAATGGACTACCACATACAGATGTATATAGACATATTATAAAAGAGTGTTGTGCTACATCATTGTGCAATTGCTGTTTAGCTTCTAATATTAACTTGGTGCTTTTAGGTACATATGTCATTGGTAAAGATCTGCGCTTCGACCCTTTCTGTGTATGGGGCAATGAGATGTCGATGAACCAGCATCAAGTGTGGAAGCTGATAAAGATTGTTAGTAAAATGGGTCCAAAGATGGCAATTAAACTATTTGATTACAATTTATCCAAGACAACCGCGAACTGCAGGATGGTAAGTAAGAACTCCGCAGCCTTCTTTTTACTGCCCATAATGAGTTGTGTTAGATGACAATGTCTGAATCTTTTTCCTTTGCAGTGCTTGCCAAAGAAGTTTACGCAAGATTACCTCTCAAACTACATGATTGGTGGGCATGCAAAGGTTAAAGTATTTCTACCAGAACACGATGATTATCTAGATGTTTTCATGAAGACCGTGAAGGATGGGCGGTCAGCCATCACAAGGGGTTGAACTAGAGTCGTGCATGCCTTCTGCATGGAGGAGGGCACAATATGGGCATTCCGCTTCACCTTGTTCAGCAACCAGAATATATTTCGCCTCTTTCTTTATCGTCTTTAATAGTACAAGTATACAACTATGGTTCATCATTCTTTATTTGGTTCTTATGTAATTCTTGAACATATGTACATATGAATCGAATAATGCATTGGTTGTTTGAACCTGATGGATATGAATAAAGCTATAGCATACATTCAAATTCAAATCCAAATCTGGTGCAATTTGTAAAAGCAGCAATTAAATTAGGGTGAAATTACGCTCTCTAGGTTGTTACGGCACACACGGTTGGTAAAACACAAATGTTTGCGATATGGACCATAATCCGAGACGGTTCATAGAGAGGGCACATGTGCAAGCATGCACATAGTTGCCGTTTGCAAACCGTGTGCGATGTCAGACAATATCACAAACAGTGCGGGCAAACTAAACGTTTGTGTTAGTTTCCTTATCATACATGATTCGCAGCCATGAACTGTTTCTGATGAAGTATGCATCATAAACGTTGCACCACATGATATCGTGTGTGATAGTTGTCGTGTACGACGATGTTACGACGGTCCGACGTTTCGTAATCCTGTCCGACATTTGTATGACGATTAGCTAATATTCTTAACAGTGAACCGTTTGTGATGGGCCGCGCATCATACACGTTCTATAATAATGAACCGTTTGTGATGGGCCGCGCATCGTAAACGTAGCACCACAGAATACCGACTGTGATGGCAATGCGAACATAGACGAGTAGGAGTACTGTAGGGGCCCTATCCCCGACGGTTTCTGGGTCGTGTGGGAAGGACCCCCTGCTACCTCTTGAGCTTGCGTTGGATTTCCCCGAAGAGGAAAGGATGATGCAACAGAGTAGCGTAAGTATTTCCCTCAGTTTTTGAGAACCAAGGTATCAATCCAGTAGGAGGCCACGCTCAAGTCCCCCGTACCTGCACAAAACGATAGCTACTCGCAACCAACGCGATTAGGGGTTGTCAATCCCTTCACGGTCACTTACGAGAGTGAGATCTGATAGATATAATATTTTTGGTATTTTTGGTATAGAGATGCAAAGTGAAAAGTAAAAGGCAAAGTAAAAAAGCAAAGCAAGATTAAAGTGATGGAGATTGATATGATGAGAATAGACCCGGGGGCCATAGGTTTCACTAGTGGCTTCTCTCAAGAGCATAAGTATTCTACGGTGGGTGAACAAATTACTGTTGAGCAATTGACAGAATTGAGCATAGTTATGAGAATATCTAGGCATGATCATGTATATAGGCATCACGTCCGTGACAAGTAGACCGAAATGATTCTGCATCTACAACTATTACTCCACTCGTCGACCGCTATCCAGCATGCATCTAGAGTATTAAGTTAAAAACAGAGTAATGCTTTAAGCAAGATGACATGATGTAGAGAGATAAATTCATGCAATATGAAATAAACCCCATCTTGTTATCCTCGATGGCAACAATGCAATACGTGCCTTGCTGCCCGTTCTGTCACTCGGAAAGGACACCGCAAGATCGAACCCAAAGCTAAGCACTTCTCCCATGGCAAGAACTACCAATCTAGTTGGCCAAACCAAACGGATAATTTGAAGAGACTTGCAAAGATAACCAATCATACATAAAAGAATTCAGAGAAGATTCAAATATTATTCATAGATAGACTTGATCATAAACCCACAATTCATCGGTCTCAACAAACACACCACAAAAAGAAGAAGATTACATCGAATAGATCTCCACAAGAGAGGGGGGAACTTTGTATTGAGATCCAAAAAGAGAGAAGAAGCCATCTAGCTACTAACTATGGACCCGAAGGTCTGAGGTAAACTACTCACACTTCATCGGAGAGGCTATGATGATGTAGAAGCCCTCCGTGATGACGACCCTCTCCGGTGGAGCTCCGGAACAGGCCCCAAGACGGGATCTCATGGATACAGAAAGTTGCGGCGGTGGAATTAGGTTTTTGGCTCCTGTTCTGATTGTTTGGGGGTACGTAGGTATATATAGGAGGAAGGAGTACCTTGGTGGAGCACCGAGGGGCCCACGAGGCAAGGGGCAAGCCCTAGGGGGGTGGGCGCACCCCCCCACCCTCATGACCACCTGTTTGACTCCTTGGAGTATGGTCCAAGTCTCCTGGATCACGTTCGGTGAGAAAATCACGTTCCCGAAGGTTTTATTCTGTTTGGACTCCGTTTGATATTCTGTTTCTCCGAAATACTGAAATAGGCAAAAAAAACAGCAATTCTGGGCTGGGCCTCCGGTTAATAGGTTAGTCCCAAAAATAATATAAAAGTGGAAAATAAAGCCCAATATAGTCCAAAACAGTAGATAATATAGCATGGAGCAATCAAAAATTATAGATACGTTGGAGACGTATCAGGCATCCCCGAGCTTAATTCCTGCTCGTCCTCGAGTAGGTAAATGATAAAAAGAGAATTTTTGATGCGGAGTGCTACTTGGCATAATTTCAATGCAAATCTTCTTAATTGTGATATGAATATTCAGATTCAAAAGATTCAAGACAAAAGTTTATATTGACATAAAAATAATAATACTTCGAGCATACTAACAAAGCAATTATGTCTTCTCAAAATATCATGGCCAAAGAAAGTTATCCCTACAAATCATATAGTCTGGCTATGCTCTATCTTCACCACACAAAGTATTTAAATCATGCACAACCCTGATGACAAGCCAAGAAATTGTTTCATACTCTAACTTTTTCAAAACTTTTTCAATCTTCACGCAATACATGAACGTGAGCCATGGATATAGCACTATATGTGGAATAGAATGGTGGTTGTGGAGAAGACAAAAAGGAGAATATAGTCTCACATCAACGGGCTATGGAGATGCCCATTAATAGATATCAATGTGAGTGAGTAGGGATTGCCATGCAACGGATGCACTAGAGCTATAAGTATATGATAGCTCAAAAAGAAACTAAGTGGGTGTGCATCCAACTTGCTTGCTCATGAAGACCTAGGGCAATTTGAGGAAGCCCATCATTGGAATATACAAGCCAAGTTCTATAATGAAAGATTACCACTAGTATATGAAAGTGACATAACGAGAGACTCTCTACTATGAAAATCATGGTGCTACGTTGAAGCACAAGTGTGGTAAAAGGATAGTAACATTGTCCCTTCTCTCTTTTTCTCTCATTTTTTTATTTTTTTTATTTGGGACTCTTCTCTTTTTTATGGCCTCTTTTCTTTCTCTTTTTATTTGGGCTTCTTTGGCCTCTTTTATTTATTTTTCGTCCGGAGTCTCATCCCGACTTATGGGGGAATCATAGTCTCCATCATTCTTTCCTCACTTGGGACAATGCTCTAAAAATTATGATCATCACACTTTTATTTTTCTTACAACTCAACAATTACAACTCGATACTTAGAACAAAATATGACTCTATATGAATGCCTCCGGCGGTGTACCGGGATATGCAATATGACAATGATGAATGTGTCATGATAAACGGAACGGTGGAAAGTTGCATGGCAATATATCTCGGAATGGCTATGGAAATGCCATGATAGGTAGGTATGGTGACTGTTTTGAGGAAGGTATATGGTGGGTGTATGATACCGGCGAAAGGTGCGCGGTATTAGTGAGGCTAGCTGTAACATCCCAAAATTCTAAATTTTGGAATGTTATAATAAATAGATAGATTTGATTGATTGTTTGGTTGATTGACTGAAAGTGAGTGAAATTCGAACATTTTTGAAAGTTAAATGAGAGGGAATAAAAGGACTTTCCCAAACTTTCATATTTGCTTTCTGATCTCCGTGAATTCAAATTCTTTTCAACCCAAAATCCTAGAGAGAAGATGACATGACTTCTTCCATTTAAATTAAATGAAAAGGGTTGTTGAAAAATATTTGAATTCCATTTGGAAAATATTTCCAATTCAAAAACTTCATGCAACTCAATGATTTTCATGAGAGAAGATAAAATGACTTCTTCAAATTATACGAAATATGAGTTGGGAGTTTCAAAGAATTAAATTCAAAGTTCTTTTGAATTTATTTTCAATTTGGAGTTATTTGAGTTTTATTCAAATTATTTTTCTCCAAAAACAAAATTCATGGAAAATAGGGTAACATGATTCCCTACATCAGAAAATTGGAGATACATAAGTTTGAAATCATTTTGGTTTTTTTAAATGATTTTAGTTGGATTTTAATAGACCAGTTGCACTCTTTGATTTATCTGAATTTTTGTGGGTTTTATTTGGCATATTAAAAATGTCCATGTTGTAGAAAATCTTTTTCTGCAAATTTTGGTATATTATATGCCTATAGGAATTTTTTATTTATTTTGTTTGATTTATTTTTCTGTTGTCTGGAAAAATGTTTTAAAAAAAATCTCTCTCCGTCGACGACTGGGCCGGCCTAGCTCCCAGGCCAAGCCACGGCCTAGAGCCCAGCCGCGCCCGAAGCCGCTCCGCTCCGCTTGCCCGCTCGCGCCTGCGATCGGCCGCCGCCTCGCTCAGCCACCGACAGGTGGGGCCCACCTGTCGGGTTCGTCCCCGACCTCTCGCCGGAGTCCTGCACGCGCACGCTCTGTCGGCCGACGCCGTGCTCAACCCGGACGCCTCCCTCGCCTTGCTCCTCACCCAAGGCTACCCGCCTATATAAACCTCGACCCCGGCCCCGTTTTCGCCTCGAACCGCGGCCGCCCTCGCCTCCGCACGCGCCACGCCCTCGCCGGAGTTAGCCGTCACCGCCGGAGATCCACGCCGTCGCCCCGCTCCACCCCGCCACTCCCGACCGACGCCAAACACTCCATCCTCATCGTCGCGCCGCGCTGAGCGCCTTGCCGCCCTCGCCGCTGCCGGAGACCCACCGGAGCCGCCGCCCCGTTGACGTCCGAGCCGCCGCCGCCGTCTTCCTCGTCGCCGGCGACCTCCAAGCCGCGGTAACCACCGCCTCTCCCCCTCGATCGTCCGATCCGATATCTACGGTTAGGAATAGATCTGTTCGTTTTTTTCTTTTCCAACCGTTTTCTTCAAGTAGTGAACGTCCGTTGTTTTAGTGTTTGCAGCAAACGTTCGTTAGATAGATTTTTTTCCTTTTTCTGTTAAATTCGGCCAGGGACCTATATGTGAGAATTTTCTTCACAGATTAGTCCCTGTACTTCAATTGATCATTACTTTTTACTCGTTAGTCCAAATCCAACGAAACCAACGCCCACGTCTTCGTTATGATCTCCTCTATCCATTAATCCAACTCAAACATGTTTTTGAAAAGTTTAAAATTTGAATTAGATCAGATTTGAATTCAAACTTCGTTTGATCATAACTTGAGTTTTGTAGCTCCGTTTGAGTTGATTCTTTTTGCAAATCGATGCTCTTGACCTAAAAATTCTAATAAGGCCAAATTCACATAATTTTGGTACTGTTAGAAATTGTTTTATATTGCAAGAGCTATTTGCTTGGTTTTGATATTTTCCGAATCAACTTCTTCGATCTTTCTGGTCTTTTGAGTGGTTGCTTATGTGTGGTTACTATTGCTTGATTACGATAGATTGACCGGAGTGTGATGAGTAGAGCTATCAAGAGTTTTGAGTGCGAATCATCTGCATCTACATTGCAGGCAAGTTCACACTTTGATCATATCCCCTTCATACCTTGTTTTCATTACATTAGATCAAACCTCAAACATTGCATGATTAGGATCTAATTAAATTGTGGCATTGGGAAGTAGTTGATGAGGTAGGAACCTATTGCCCTGTTACTGTCAAACCCTTGGGGGTTACTTCTACGTGTTGCTTATATTGCTATGCTATGCTCGTAGACGTGGATTGGGTTTTGAGAGTATCCATGACAGATGTGAGATTGTTAATTAATGGTTTACTTAAGGTGGCAACTTAAACACACATCTGGGTGGATTGAGGCACCTGGTTATTCTAGGATTGCCTGTCTAGGCACCTGGGTAATCCAGGACTTGCCTGTTTTCTTTTGGACCGCCACCCAGGCTCAAAGGGATCATGAGACTATTCATACTAGAAACTTCCGTGTGCAGCCACAAGCTATTATGGGCTCTAGCATAGTTGACTAAGTCGTGCGAACTCTTACAGTGGTAGACTAGCAGATGTAGGGGATGTAGGTGGTACGGTCTACCCGATCGTAAGGTGCTAGCGCTTCTGAAAGACTATGTCTCAATCATCCGTCTTCTCAAACACCATGTAGTGCGAGAAACCAAACGGAGGCGATCGAGTCTTGTGGGGAAAAGTGCGCAAACCTCTGCAGAGTGTATAAACTAATCATGATTAGCCGTGTCCCCGGTTATGGACATCTTGAGTATCTAGTTCTTGGATTATCCTGTTGATCTCATCATATTACTTTAAATGAATATTGTTGGGTTTTAATGATGTTACTTAATTGGGATTGAGAATGCTGTCAACCATTCTCAATGTTCAACAACCACCATGATAGTTAAATAAATTTATTCCTTTGCAGTAGGGAAAAATTGGCTTTTCGCAAAAACATATAACCATAGAGCTTTTTCCACCAGCCATATATGCATGTAGTGATAGCCATTGTTCATCATTCTCTATGGTGTGAATTTGCCAGTACATTCAATGTACTGACCCTTTGTGGCTGCAACGTCTCATGTTGCAGGATTTCTTACGACGAGTAAGTGAAACGTTAGGGTTATGATTTCTACACTCAGCTTTGCCGTTGGTGTTGATGGGAATCCACAACCTTGTTACTTCCGCTATTTGGATTGAGGTAATAGTATTTACGTTACTTTTACATGTGATTTACCTCTGTTATAAATCCTCGAGTACTATGTGTGTCAGCATACCGATCCAGGGATGACACTTAAGCACAGAGACTTGACCCATTCGGGTCGGGTCGCTACACTAGCAAAGGTGGAAGGGTGAGAAAAAGTGCATATAATCCATGGACTCAACATTAGTCATAAAGAACTCATATACTTATTGCAAAAATCTAGAAGTTATCAAAGCAAAGTATTACGCGCATGCTCCTAGGGGGATAGATTGGTAGGAAAAGACCATCGCTCGTCCCCGACCGCCACTCATAAGGAAGATAATCAATAAATAAATCATGCTCCGACTTCATCACATAACGGTTCATCATACGTGCATGCTACGGGAATCACAAACTTTAACACAAGTATTCTTTAAATTCACAACTACTCAACTAGCATGACTCTAATATTATCACCTCCATATCTCAAAACAATTATCATGCTTCAATCTTTTCTTAGTATTCAACACACTCAAAAGAAAGTTTCACAAATCTTGAATACCAAGCATATTATTAAGCAAATTACCATGCTATTAAGAGACTCTCAAAATAATTTAAGTGAAGCATGAGAGATCAATAGTTTCTTAAAAACAAATCCACCACCGTGCTCTAAAAGATCTAAGTGAAGCACATAGAGCAAAATTATAATGCTCAAAAGATATAAGTGAAGCACATAGAGCAAAACTACATAGCTCAAAAGATATAAGTGAAGCACATAGGGTATTCTATCAAATTTTAATTCATGTATGGCTCTCTCAAAAGTTGTATACAGCAAGTATGATTGTGGCATACTAAAACAGAAAGACACAAATAATACAAGACGCTCCAAGCAAAACACATATCATGTTGGTGAATAAAAATATATCTCCAAGTAAATTACCGATGGAAGTGGACGAAAGAGGGGATGCCTTCCGGGGCATCCCCAAGCTTTGACTTTTTGGTGTCCTTGGATTATCTTGGGGGTTCCATGGGCATCCCCAAGCTTAGGCTCTTGCCACTCCTTGTTCCATAATCCATCAAAAGAATTCACCCAAAACTTGAAAACTTCACAACACAAAACTTAATAGAAATCTCGTGAGCTCTGTTAGAGAAAGAAAACAAAATACCACTTCAAGGTACTGTAATGAACTCACTCTTTATTATATTGATGTTAAACCTACTGTATTCCAACTTCTCCATGGATTATAAACTATTTTACTAGCCATAGATTCATCAAAATAAGCAAACAACACACGAAAAACAGAATCTGTCAAAAACAGAACAGTCTGTAGTAATCTGTAACTAACGCAAACTTCTGGAACCCCAAAAATTCTACAATAAATTTTTGGACGTGAGGAATTTATCTATTAATCATCTGCAAAAATAATTAACTAAATATCACTCTTCAAATAAAAATGACAGCAGTTCTCGTGAGCGCTAAAGTTTCTGTTTTTTACAGCAAGTTCAACAAGACTTTCCCCAAGTCTTCCCAACGGTTCTACTTGGCACAAACACTAATTAAACACAAAAAACACAACCAAAACAGAGGCTAAATAAATTATTTATTACTAAACAGGAGAAAAAATCAAGGAATAAAAATAAAATTGGGTTGCCTCCCAACAAGCGCTATCGTTTAACGCCCCTAGCTAGGCATAAAAGCGAGGATAGATCTAGGTATTGCCATCTTTGGTAGGCAATCCGTAAGTGGCTCTCAAGATAGTTTCATATGGAAATTTTATTTTCTTTCTTGGAAAGTGTTCCATGCCTCTTTAATGGAAATTGAAATCTAATATTCCCTTCCTTCATATCAATAATCGCACCAACCGTTCTAAGGAAAGGTCTACCAAGAATAATGATTGCAATATATATCAAGAACAATGAAATCTACGGGCACATAATTCCTATTTGCAACAATAAGAACATCATTAATCCTTCCCATAGGTTTCTTAATAGTAGAATCCGCAAGATGCAAGTTTAGAGAGCAATCATCAAAATTACGGAAATCTAGCAAATCACACAAAGTCTTGGGAATAGTAGCGACACTAGCACCCAAATCACACAAAGCATAAAACTCATGATCTTTAATTTTAATTTTAATAGTTGGTTCCCACTCATCATAGAGTTTTCTAGGGATAGAAACTTTCAACTCAAGTTTTTCTTCATAAGATTGCATCAAGGCATCAACAATATGTTCGGTGAAGGCTTTCTTTTGACTATGAGCATGTGGAGAATTTAGCACGGATTGCAACAAGGAAATACAATCAATTAAAGAGCAACGTTCATAATTAAATTCCTTGAAATCCAATATAGTGGGTTTAGCAACATCTAGATTTTTATTTCTTTCAATCCCACTTTCATCAATTTCATCATAAAGATATAAATACTCCGAATTTTTAGAACACCTTCTAGGTAAAGGAAGATCATATTCAGTTTCATCAAGATTCATATTGCAAAACAAAGATTTAATAGGCGACACATCAATAACTTTTAGATCTTCATCTTGATTTTCATAGGAATTGGAAGAACACGCTTTAATAAAGGCATCTTTGGAGGCACGCATCCTAGCGGTTCTTTCCTTGCACTCATCAATGGAAATTCTCATGGCTTTGAGAGACTCATTGATATCATGCTTAGGAGGAATAGATCTAAGCTTTAAAGAATCAACCTCAAGAGAAATTCTATCAACGTTCCTAGCCAAATAATCAATTTTAAGCAATTTCTCTTCAAGCAAAGCATTAAAATTCTTTTGTGAATTCATAAACTCTTTAACACTATTCTCAAATTCAGAAGGCATCTTATTATAATTTCCATAAGAGTTGTTGTAGGAATTCCCATAATTATTAGAAGGATTACTAGGATATGGCCTAGGATTAAAATTCCCTCAATAAGCGTTGTTACCAAAATTATTCCTACCAACAAAATTTACATCCATAGATTCATTATTATTCTCAATCAAAGTAGACAAAGGCATATCATTAGGATCAGAAGAAACACTCTTAGTAGCAAATAATTTCATAAGTTCATCCATCTTTCCACTCAAAACATTGATTTCTTCTATCGCATGCACTTTTTATTAGAAGATCTTTCAGTATGCCATTGAGAATAATTAACCATAATATTATCTAGGAGTTTAGTAGCATCTCCTAAAGTGATTTCCATAAAAGTGCCTCCCACGGACGAATCTAAAAGATTTCTAGAAGCAAAATTCAATCCGGCATAAATTTTTTGTATAATCATCCACAAATTGAAACCATGAGTAGGGCAATTACGTATCATTAATTTCATTCTCTCCCAAGCTTGTGCAGCATGTTCATGATCAAGTTGCTTAAAGTTCATAATATCGTTTCTAAGAGAGATGATCTTAGCGGGAGGGAAATGCTTAGAGATAAAAGCATCTTTGCACTTGTTCCAAGAATCAATACTATTTTTAGGTAAAGACGAAAACTAAGCTTTAGCACGATCTCTAAGCGAAAATGGAAATAGCTTCAATTTAACGACATCATTATTGACATCTTTTTTCTTTTGCATATCACATAAATCAACGAAGCTATTCAGATGAGTAGCGGCATCTTCACTAGGAAGGCCGGCGAATTGATCTTTCATAACAAGATTCAAGAGGGCAGTATTGATTTCACAAGATTCAGTATTGGCAAGAGGAGCAATCAGAGTGCTAAGGAAATCATTATTATTGGTATTGGTGAAGTCACACAATTTGGTAGTATCTTGAGCCATCGCGACAAACAAGCAATCCAACACACGAGCAAACAAAAAGGCAAGCGGTCAAAAAGAGGCAAATAGAGAGGGAGGGTAGAGAGAGAGGGCGAATAAAACGGCAAGGGTGAAGTGGGGGAGAGGAAAACGAGAGGCAAATGGCAAATAATGTAATGCGAGAGATAGGGATTGTGATGGGTACTTGGTATGTTGACTTTTTGCGTAGACTCCCCGGCAACGGCGCTAGAAATGGCTCATTGTCGGGAGTCAAATCTTGACTTGCGCGAACCTCCCCGGCAACGGCGCCATAAATTCTTCTTGCTACCTCTTGAGCTTGCGTTGGATTTCCCCGAAGAGGAAAGGATGATGCAGCAGAGTAGCGTAAGTATTTCCCTCAGTTTTTGAGAACCAACGTATCAATCCAGTAGGAGGCCACGCTCAAGTCCCTCGTACCTGCACAAAACGATAGCTACACGCAACCAACGCGATTAGGGGTTGTCAATCCCTTCACGGTAACTTACGAGAGTGAGATCTGATAGATATAATTTTTTTGGTATAGAGATGCAAAGTGAAAAGTAAAAGGCAAAGTAAAAAAGCAAAGCAAGATTAAAGTGATGGAGATTGATATGATGAGAATTGACCTGGGGGCCATAGGTTTCACTAGTGGCTTCTCTCAAGAGCATAAGTATTCTACGGTGGGTGAACAAATTACTGTTGAGAAATTGACAGAATTGAGCATAGTTATGAGAATATCTAGGCATGATCATGTATATAGGCATCATGTCCGTGACAAGTAGACCGAAACGATTCTGCATCTACTACTATTACTCCACTCATCGACCGCTATCGAGCATGCATCTAGAGTATTAAGTTAAAAACAGAGTAACGCTTTAAGCAAGATGACATGATGCAGAGAGATAAATTCATGCAATATGAAATAAACCCCATCTTGTTATCCTCGATGGCAACGGTGCAATATGTGCCTTGTTGCCCCTTCTGTCACTGGGAAAGGACACCGCAAGATCGAACCCAAAGCTAAGCACTTCTCCCATGGCAAGAACTACCAATCTAGTTGGCCAAACCAAATGGATAATTCGAAGAGACTTGCAAAGATAACCAATCATACATAAAAGAATCCAGAGAAGATTCAAATATTATTCATAGATAGACTTGATCGTAAACCCACAATTCATCAGTCTCAACAAACACACCGCAAAAAGAAGAAGATTACATCGAATAGATATCCACAAGAGAGGGGGAGAACTTTGTATTGAGATCCAAAAAGAGAGAAGAAGCCATCTAGCTACTAACTATGGACCCGAATGTCTGAGGTAAACTACTCACACTTCATCGGAGAGGCTATGATGATGTAGAAGCCCTCTGTGATGACGGCCCTCTCCGGCGGAGCTCCGAAACAGGCCCCAAGATGGGATCTCGTGGATACAGAAAGTTGCGGCGATGGAATTAGGTTTTTAGCTCCTGTTCTAATCGTTTGGGGGTACGTAGGTATATATAGGAGGAAGGAGTACGTCGGTGGAGCACCGAGGGCCCCACGAGGCACGGGGCGCGCCCCCACCCTCGTGACCGCCTCTTTGACTCCTTGGAGTAGGGTCCAAGTCTCCTGGATCACGTTCGGTGAGAAAATCACGTTCCCCAAGGTTTTATTCCGTTTGGACTCCGTTTGATATTCTGTTTCTCCGAAATACCGAAATAGGCAAAAAACAGCAATTCTGGGCTGGGCCTCTGGTTAATAGGTTAGTCCCAAAAATAATATAAAAGTGGAAAATAAAGCCCAATATAGTCCAAAACAGTAGATAATATAGCATGGAGCAATCAAAAATTATAGATACGTTGGAGACCTATCACCCCCTATCGCCCACACTCACTTTGCGACGGTTCCAAATGCCATCTCGGAAAGGGGTTAAAAACCGTTTGTTTAGGACCGATGCGCACCATTGTAAGTTCAACTTAACCATTAGACTGTGGATGATAGGGTGATGCAATTCTATGGTTAACATCATACTTGGCAAGCATTTTACGGAAAGCACCATGAATAAAGTGTGAACCACCATCAGTCATTAAATATCTAGGGGCTCCAAACCTTGGGAAAATAACTTCCTGAAGCATTTTAATAAAGGTGTTGTGATCAACACTACTGGTTGGAATAGCTTCTACCCACTTAGTAACATAATCAACAACAACCAAAATATGAGTATACCCATTAGAGGAAGGAAAAGGTCCCATGTAATCAAATCCCCAAACATGAAATGGTTCAATGGCAAGTGAACAATTCATATGCATTTCTTGACGCTTACCAATATTACCTATTCTTTGACATTCATCACAAGATAAGATGAACTTACGGGCATCCTTGAAGATAGTAGGCCATTAAAACCCAGATTGCAATACCTTGTGAGTGGTTCTATCTCCCGCATGATGTCCTCCATAAGCTTCGGAGTGACATTTCCGTAGGATTTCTCTTTGTTCATGTTCAGGTACACAATGTCTAATAATACCATCTACTCCTTCTTTATAAAGATGTGGGTCATCCCAAAAGTAATGTCTTAAATCGTAGAAGAATTTTTTTCTTTTGTTGGTATGTGAAGCTAGGTAGTAAATATTTAGCAACAATGTAATTAGCATAGTCAGCATACCAAGGAGTGTTATGAGAAACATTTATTGTAGCTAACTGCTCATGAGGAAAACTATCATCAATATGTGTTGGGTCATCAAGAACATTTTCAAGTCTAGACAAGTTATCAGCTACGGGGTTCTTAGCTCCTTTTCTATCAATGATATGTAAATCAAATTCTTGTAGCAAGAGAACCCATCGAATAAGTCTAGGTTTAGCATTTTTCTTTTTCATAAGATATTTTATAGCAGCATGATCGGTGTGCACAATTACTTTTGAATCAACAATGTAGGATCTAAATTAACACAAGCAAACACCACTGCTAGAAATTCTTTTTCAGTAGTAGCATAATTTCGTTGAGCAATGTCTAGAGTTTTACTAGCATAATGAAAAACATTCAGTTTCTTAACAACTCTTTGTCCTAGAATAGCACCAACAACATAATCACTAGCATCACATATAATTTCAAAAGGTAATTTCCAGTCAGGTGGTTGAACAATAGGTGCAAAAATTAAGGCTTTCTTTAGTGTTTCGAAGGCTTCTAAACAATCATCATCTAAAACAAAAAGGAACATCCTTTTGCAAAAGATTTTTAAGGGGCCTAGAAATTTTAGAAAAGTCTTTGATAAATCTCCTATGGAAACCAACATGACCTAGGAAACTACGAATACCTTTCATATCTTTAGGACATGACATTTTCTCGATTGCATCAACATTAACTTTGTCCATCTCAATACCTCTTTCAGAAATTTTATGGCCTGGAACAATACCTTCATTGACCATATAGTGGCACTTCTCCCAATTCAAGACAAGATTTGTTTGCTCGCATCTCTGCAAAACACGATCAAGATTGCTTAAACAATCATCAAAAGACTTCCCATAAATAGAAAAGTCATCCATGAAAATCTCAACAATGTTTTCACAAAAGTCAGAGAATATAGCAGTCATACATCTTTGAAAGGTAGCAGGTGCATTGCATAAACCAAAAGGCATACGTCTATAAGCATAAGTTCCAAAAGGGCAAGTAAAAGTAGTCTTTTCTTGATCAGGTTGCGAAAGAGGTATTTGTGAGAAACCAGAATATCCATCAAGGAAGCAAAAACGTGTGTGCTTAGATAATCTTTATAGCATTTGATCAATAAAAGGCAGAGGGTAATGACCTTTCCTAGTTGCTTTTTTTAATTTTCTAAAACCAATTTCCATTCTATAGCCTATAAAAATTCTTTGTGCAATAAGTTCATTCTTATCATTAGGAACAAAAATAATACCTCCTTTCTTAGGGACACAATGAACATGACTTACCCATCTACTATCAGCTATAGGATAGATTATACCTGCTTCCAAAAGTTTTAATATTTTCATTCTTACCACTTCTTTCATCTTTGGATTTAACCGACGTTGGTGATCAATAACGGGTTTAGCATCAGGTTCCATATTAATCTTGTGCAGACATAGAGTGGGACTAGCATGAAGGAAATATGCCCTAGAGGCAATAATAAAGTTATTATTTATTTCCTTATATCATGATAAATGTTTATTATTCATGCTAGAATTGTATTAACCGGAAACATAATACATGTGTGAATACATAGACAAACCGAGTGTCACTAGTATGCCTCTACTTGACTAGCTCGTTGATCAAAGATGGTTATGTTTCCTAAACCATAGACATGAGTTGTCATTTGATTAATGAGATCACATCATTAGGAGAATGATGTGATTGACTTGACCCATTCCGTTAGCATATCACTTGATCGTTTAGTTTGTTGCTATTGCTTTCTTCATAACTTATACATGTTCCTATGACTATGAGATTATGCAACTCCCGTTTACTGGAGGAACACTTTGTGTGCTACCAAACATCACAACATAACTGGGTGATTATAAAGGTGCTCTACAGGTGTCTCCGAAGGTACTTGTTGGGTTGGCGTATTTCGAGATTAGGATTTGTCACTCCGATTGTCGAAGAGGTATCTCTGGGCCCTCTCGGTAATGCACATCACTCAAGCCTTGCAAGCATTGCAGCTAATAAGTTAGTTACAGGATGATGTATTACGGAACGAGTAAAGAGACTTGCCGATAACGAGATTGAACTAGGTATTGAGATACCGACGATCAAATCTCGGGCACGTAACATACCGATGACAAAGGGAACAACGTATGTTGTTATGTGGTCTGACTGATAAAGATCTTCGTAGAATATGTAGGAGCCAATATGAGCATCCAGGTTCTGCTATTGGTTATTGACCAGAGACGTGTCTCGGTCATGTCTACATAGTTCTCGAACCCATAGGGTCCGCACGCTTAAAGTTCGGTGACGATTGTAATTAGGGTTTTTGTGTTTTGATGTGCCGAAGGTTGTTCGGAGTCCCGGATGTGACCACGGACATGACGAGGAGTCTCGAAATGGTCGAGACATAAAGATTGATATATTGGAAGCCTGTGTTTGGATATTGTAAACGTTCCGGGTGAAATCGGGATTTTACCGGAGTACCTGGGGGGTTACCGGAACCCCCCTGGGGGGTTATTGGGCCTACATGGGCCATAAGGGAGAAGAGGAGGGCCGGCCAGGGCAGGCCGCATGCCCCCTCACCCCTAATCCGAATAGGACAAGGAAGGGGGGGGGCGCCCCCCCTTTCCTCTTTCTCCCTTCCTCCTTCCTTTCCAACAAGGCAAGAGGGGGGAGTCCTACTCCCGGTTGGAGTAGGACTCCTCCAGGCGCACCCATAGGGACGGCCGCACCTCCCCCTCTCCCTCCTTTATATACTGAGGCAAGGGGCACCCCATGACACACAAGTTGATCCTCGTGATCGTTCCTTAGCCGTGTGCGGTGCCCCCTTCCACCATATTCCACCTCGGTCATATCGTAGCGGTGCTTAGGCGAAGCCCTGCGTCGGTAGAGCATCATCACCGTCATCACGCCATCATGCTGACGAAAATCTCCCTCAACGTTTCGCTGGATCGGAACTCGAGGGACGTCACCGAGTTGAACGTGTGCAGAACTCGGAGGTGCCGTACGTTTGGTACTTGGATCGGTCGGATCAAGAACACGTACGACTACTTCCTCTATGTTGTGTCAATACTTCCATTGCCGGTCTACGAGGGTACGTAGACAACACTCTCCCCTCTCGTTGCTATGCATCACCATGATCTTGCGTGTGCGTAGGAAAATTTTGAAATTACTACGTTCCCCAACAGTGGTATCAGAGCCTACGTTTTATGCGTTGATGTTGTGCACGAGTAGAACACAAGTGAGTTGTGGGCGATATAAGTCATACTGCTTACCAGCATGTCATACTTTGGTTCGGCGGTATTGTTGGATGAAGCGGCCCGGACCGACATTACGCGTATGCTTACGCGAGACTGGTTCTACCGACGTGCTTTGCACACGGGTGGCTGGCGGGTGACAGTTTCTCCAACTTTAGTTAAACCGAGTGTGGCTACGCCTGGTCCTTGCGAAGGTTAAAACAGCACCAACTTGACAAACTATCGTTGTGGTTTTGATGCGTAGGTAAGAACGGTTCTTGCTAAGCCCGTAGCAGCCACGTAAAACTTGCAACAACAAAGTAGAGGACGTCTAACTTGTTTTTGCAGGGCATGTTGTGATGTGATATGGTCAAGACATGATGCTAAATTTTATTGTATGAGATGATCATGTTTTGTAACCGAGTTATCAGCAACTGGCAGGAGCCATATAGTTGTCACTTTACTGTATGCAATGCAATCGCGCTGTAATGCTTTACTTTATCACTAAGCGGTAGCGATAGTCATGGAAGCATAAGATCGGCGAGACGACAACGATGCTACGATGGAGATCAAGGTGTCGTGCCGGAGACGATGGTGATCATGACGGTACTTCGGAGATGGAGATCACAAGTACAAGATGATGATGGCCATATCATATCACTTATATTGATTGCATGCGATGTTTATCTTTTATGCATCTTATCTTGCTTTGATTGACGGCAGCATTATAAGATGATCCCTCACTAAATTATCAAAGTATAAGTGTTCTCCCTGAGTATGCACCGTTGTGAAAGTTCTTCGTGCTGAGACACCACGTGATGATCGGGTGTGATAGGCTCTACGTTCAAATACAACGGGTGCAAAATAGTTGCACACGCGGAATACTCAGGTTAAACTTGACGAGCCTAGCATATAACAGATATGGCCTCGGAACACGAAGACCGAAAGGTCGAGCGTGAATCATATAGTAGATATGATCAACATATTGATGTTCACCATTGATACTACTCCATCTCACGTGATGATCGGACATGGTTTAGTTGATTTGGATCACGTGATCACTTAGAGGATTAGAGGGATATCTTTCTAAGTGGGAGTTCTTAAGTAATATGATTAATTGAACTTTAATTTATCATGAACTTAGTACCTGATAGTATCTTGCTTGTCTATGTTTGATTGTAGATAGATGGCTCGTGCTGTTGTTCCGTTGAATTTTAATGTGTTCCTTGAGAAAGCGAAGTTGAAAGATGATGGTAGCAATTACACGGACTGGGTCCGTAACTTGAGGATTATCCTCATTGCTGCATAGAAGAATTACGTCCTGGAAGCACCGCTAAGTGCCAAGCCTGCTGCAGGAGCGACACCAGATGTTATGAACGTCTGGCAGAGCAAAGCTGATGACTACTCGATAGTTCAGTGTGCCATGCTTTACGGCTTAGAACCGGGTCTTCAACGACGTTTTGAACGTCATGGAGCATATGAGATGTTCTAGGAGTTGAAGTTAATATTTCAAGCAAATGCCCGGATTGAGAGATATGAAGTCTCCAATAAGTTCTATAGCTGCAAGATGGAGGAGAATAGTTCTGTCAGTGAACATATACTCAAAATGTCTGGGTATCATAATCACTTGACTCAACTAGGGGTTAATCTTCCTGTTGATAGTGTCATTGACAGAGTTCTTCAATCACTGCCACCAAGCTACAAAAGCTTCGTGATGAACTATAATATGCAAGGGATGAATAAAACTATTCTTGAGCTCTTCGCGATGCTAAAAGCCGCAGAGGTAGAAATCAAGAAGGAGCATCAAGTGTTGATGGTCAATAAGACCACCAGTTTCAAGAAAAAGGGCAAAGGGAAGAAGAAAGGGAACTTCAAGAAGAACAGCAAACAAGTTGCTGCTCAGGAGAAGAAACCCAAGTCTAGACCTAAGCCTGAGACTGAGTGCTTCTACTGCAAGCAGACTGGTCACTAGAAGCAGAAGTGCCCCAAGTATTTGGCGGATAAGAAGGATGGCAAAGTGAACAAAGGTATATGTGATATACATGTTATTGATGTGTACCTTACTAATGCTCGCAGTAGCACCTGGGTATTTGATACTGGTTCTGTTGCTAACATTTGCAACTCGAAACAGGGGGCTACGGATTAAGCGAAGATTGGCTAAGGACGAGGTGAGGATGCGCGTGGGAAATGGTTCCAAAGTCGATGTGATCGCGGTCGGCACGCTACCTCTATATCTACCTTCGGGATTAATATTAGACCTAAATAATTGTTATTTGGTGCCAGCGTTGAGCATGAACGTTATATCTCGATCTTGTTTGATGCGAGATGGTTATTCATTTAAATCAGAGAATAATGGTTGTTCTATTTATATGAGTAATATCTTTTATGGTCATGCACCCTTGAAGAGTGGTCTATTTTTGATGAATCTCGATCGTAGTGATACACATATTCATAATATTGAAACCAAAAGATGCAAAGTTAATAATGATAGTGCAACTTATTTGAGGCACTGCCATTTAGGTCATATCGGTGTAAAGTGCATGAAGAAACTCCATACTGATGGACTTTTGGAACTACTTGATTATGAATCACTTGGTACTTGCGAACCGTGCCTCATGGGTAAGATGACTAAAACGTCGTTCTCCGATACTATGGAGAGAGCAACGGATTTGTTGGAAATCATACATATAGATGTATGTGGTCCAATGAATGTTGAGGCTCGTGGCGGATATCGTTATTTTCTCACCTTCACAGATGATTTAAGCAGATATGGGTATATCTACTTAATGAAACATAAGTCTAAAACATTTGAAAAGTTCAAAGAATTTCAGAGTGAAGTTGAAAATCATCGTAACAAGAAAATAAAGTTTCTACGATCTGATCGTGGAGGAGAATATTTGAGTTACGAGTTTGGCCTTCAGTTAAAACAATGTGAAATAGTTTCACTACTCACGCCACCCGGAACACCACAGCGTAATGGTGTGTCCGAACGTCGTAATCGTACTTTATTAGATATGGTGCGATCTATGATGTCTCTTACCGATCTACCACTATCGTTTTGGGGTTATGCATTAGAGACAGCTACATTCACGTTAAAAAGGGCACCATCTAAATCCGTTGAGACGACACCGTATGAACTGTGGTTTGGTGAGAAACCTCAGTTGTCGTTTCTTAAAGTTTGGGACTGCAATGCTTATGTGAAAAAGTTTCAACATGATAAGCTCGAACCCAAATCGGAGAAGTAAATCTTCATAGGATACCCAAAAGAAAATGTTGGGTACACCTTGTATCACAGATCCGAAGGCAAGTTATTCATTGCTGAGAATGGATCCTTTCTAGAGAAGGAGTTTCTCTCGAAAAAAGTGAGTGGGAGGAAAGTAGAACTTGATGAGGTAACTGTACCTGCTCCCTTATTGGAAAGTAGTTCATCACAGAAATCTGTTCCTGTGACTACTACACCGATTAGTGAGGAAGCTAATGATGATGATCATGTAACTTCAGATAAAGTTACTACCGAACTTCGTAGGTAAACCAAAGTGAGATCCGCACCAGAGTGGTACGGTAATCCTATTCTGGAGGTCATGTTACTTGACCATGACGAGCCTATGAACTATGAGGAAGCGATGATGAGCCCAGATTCCGCAAAATGGCTAGAAGCCATGAAATCTGAGATGGGATCCATGTATGAGAACAAAGTGTGGACTTTGGTTGACTTGCCCGTTGATCGGCAAGCAATTGAGAATAAATAGATCTTCAAGAAGAAGACTGACGCTGACTGTCGGTGTCAAAACCGGCGGATCTCGGGTAGGGGGTCCCGAACTGTGCGTCTAGGCCGGATGGTAACATGAGACAAGGGACACAAAGTTTTACCCAGGTTCGGGCCCTCTCGATGGAGGTAAAACCCTACGTCCTGCTTGATTAATATTGATGATATGGGTAGTACAAGAGTAGATCTACCACGAGATCGAGGAGGCTAAACCCTAGAAGCTAGCCTATGGTATGATTGTTGATGTGTACCTTGTCCTACGGACTAAAACCCTCCAGTTTATATTAACACTGGAGAGGGTTAGGGTTACACAAAGTCGGTTACAATGGTAGGAGATCTTCATATCCGTATCGCCAAGCTTGCCTTCCACGCCAAGGAAAGTCCCTTCCGGACACGGGACGGAGTCTTCAATCTTGTATCTTCATAGTCCAGGAGTCCGGCTGAAGGTATAGTCCGGCTATCCGAACACCCCCTAATCCAGGATTCCCTCAGTAGCCCATGAACCAGGCTTCAATGACGATGAGTCCGGCACGTAGATTGTATTCGGCATTGCAAGGCGGGTTCCTCCTCCAAGTACTTCATAGAAGATGTTGAACACAAAGATAGTGTCCAGCTCTGCAAAATAAGTTTCCACATATTGCCATAGAGAGAATAATATTTACACCAATCTAATCTGCTGACGTATTCCGTAGCGTGTCACACCATGGCCAAGCCTTTATCCAAGTCGTTTCATTATCCCACCTCAGCGCGTCATGCGAGGCGGTTTCCTTGGCACGTCTTGTTAAAGCAGAGATCGTGTCCCCTTATCCCGGGATTCTCATCAATACGAGCGTGGGTAACCCAACCGCTTCTAGGACTCCTAGATTATAGGCAAGTCCAAACGGACACGGAGAGGACGCTTGATATTCACCCTCTTTATAAAGGGGACAAGGCTTTTATTTTTCCCTCCCGTGCTCAATCGAATCCTTCCCCCACCTCAAGCTCAAACGCCCGAAGTTCAGGTCAGGCGCCCCGAACCTTCAGTCATGTCCGGATCTAGCCTTCAAGGCCGATGGATGCCTTCCACCATCATGGAAGAAGACATCAAGAAGTTGAGGGAGGCCAGATATCTGACCGCCGAGATTTTGCATCGGCTGCCTCCCCGAGGGCAGGCCGTCCCCACCCCCGAACCTAACGAGAACGTCGTGTTCGTTTCCCACTTCCTCCGAGGCCTAGGCCTTGCCCTGGATCCTTTCATCAGGGGTTTGATGTTTTACTACGGGCTAGATTTTCATGATCTAGCTCCGGACTCCCTTCTTCATATCACGACATTTATTATTGTGTGCAAGGCCTTCCTCCGGGTTACCCCTCACTTTGGCCTATGGCTCAAGACCTTTGAAGTGAAGCCGAAGCTGGTCGAGGGGCAACAAGCAGCGTGTGGAGGTGCTTCAATACGCAAGATGACGGGAGCTCCGTGGTCCAAAGGTTCCATCCCAAAGGTGTCTGAATTGTGGCAACAGGAGTGGTTCTACATCATGGCTCCTAGAAGTGCCAAGTGGGCGGCCCCCCTGTTTTCCACTCGGGCCCCCCACCACAGCTGATGTCATGGATCAGCAGAGGTCTGAGCTGGGGTCCAGTCAAGGACGTGCCTATGCTGCAAGGCCGCATTCGAGATCTCTTCAATGGAGATTTCAGTTTGGTTGTGGTGATACAGGTTATGCTGGTTCGTCAAGTCTAGCCTTGCAAACACCAGCCTCTTCATCTGTGGGAGTTAAATCCCGAGGGACCGCGTGCCATTCAAAATTTTCTCGGCCTGACGCACGAGGAGATGTACAAATCATTCTTTGGACCTCAGACGGAGTGTCCGGAAATCACCGAGGACGTGGGCCTGAGTAGCAACCGCACCACCGAACAGGTAAGGCATCTTCCGGCCGAACATACTTTCTCTACTTTGTTACGAAGTTATCTCTGAGAGTTCGCTTTTTGACCAGGACTGGCTAACAAAGGCGAAGTTGATTCGGTGTTCGCCCCCCCTCCTTGAGGGTTTGGAAAATCGGTATTGGAAAAGATGCTCCAGCCCGCACCTTTCCCGGAGCCCTTGAAGGAAGATACTGTGGAGGATAATGCGGGCGGACGCGGGCCCCCAACGCTGCCCATTCTAGCCGAGGGAGCGAGCGTCTCCATGAGGGAAGGCGGCCAGAAGAGGAAAAGGACTGCGCCCGGGGATTCGGAAGCCGAAGCTTCCAAACGGGAGAAGAAGACTCCCACAGAGGGTCCCACCTTGGGGGGCGTTGTTGCCGCACAAAGTCCGCGGGGGGATCAATCCTCCCACGAGTCGTAAGTGACCCGAAATACCTTTAATAGTACAGATATGCCATTTTTTCCTTCTGAGAAAATAACCACCGCATATATTTTGCAGTTCAGGCCTTAGCCCCTCTCAAATGAGCTCATCTTCGGGGGATCTTCTTCCAGAGATGATGGAGAGCGAAACGCCTCCTCCGGACTCCTCTGCTCCAGAAGCGGGCGACCCTAAAGTGTCTTCGCGGAGGGCCTCTCCGAGTCCGGTGAGGCCAGAAGATGATCCCATTGACCCCCGAAGCTCCCAGTGTCCGGCTCCCAAAGGGAGCAGACAAAAGAGTCCGGCCCCATCTAGTGTGCGGTCGGATGTTCTGAGGGAGTTGGTGGGGCGAGCGGCCATCTTAGATGAACACCGTGTGATGATGAATACGGTGATGGAGAGAATATCATCCACCGAAAGCGGATTGCATGAAGCTTTTATGAGTCTACTGACGGGCTTTGAGGTACGTAAAAGAATGTATGATAATCCTGCACATGCTAGGTGTGCCCTGTGTAGGTAGTAGCCCCTGAGACTCTGGTTGTCGTCGGAAACGACGACCAACAGAGGATCATATTTTCAGGAAATAACCATACTGCCTTTATGTGCAAGCCATGGAAGATCCGGTGTCTATCCGGACTAGCAAGTTTGCCCATTTAGAACGGCAGTTGGATGCGGCAGACGCCTACATCGAGCTTGTTAACAAAAGGCTTGACGAGGCACAGGGTAAGTGTCAATATCTGGTAAACACCACATAGGAAGAGCAGCATGATTCTAGTATCTTAAATATGTTGTGACTATAGATGGAGTTGCCACTATTGAAGCCTTGCGGGCGAAACTTGCCCGAGCCAAGGAACAAGCGAGGTTAGGTAATGCGGCTACTGTGAAGGCGGCCGAAGAGTTGCAAGCCGAGAAGGCCGCGCATGGCGAGACCCGAGACAAGATGGCCAAGATGGCTGTGGAATTAAAAGCCGCCGTCGACCATTGCCGGGTTCTTGAAAAGGAAAACCAAGTGAAGGCATCAGACCTTGAGAAGGCTGCTGCGACGAAAAAGGATCTCCGCTCTGCTATGAGGGCAAAGAAGGAGGAGCTGCGGGAAGCCGGGGATATTGTAGCTGGGAAATCCTTTATGTTGCGGAGGAAATTCAGAGATCCACGGTATGCCCCTCTGGATCGGCTGTGGAGTTCGGAGGATGTGTATATGGATTTGGCGGCAAGCGCTGCCGATGCGGCCAAGTACTTCCAGGGTCAGACAGACCATGGAGTAGACCAGCTGTTTTGGAGACAATTCCATTCTCCCGAGCGTCCACTTTCATTGACTGACCAGTTAGCCGAATGGGCCGAACTAAACAGGTTGTCCGGACTCTCTATGAGGTCTGTTGTGGATCAGCTGTGGCCGAGAAGGTCAAAACCGAACAGCTATTTCAGCTTGGTGCAGCAGGTCCTTGATGTGGTGCCGCGCGTTAATGCGATGAGGAGGTCGGCGTGCATAGAGGGCGCACGGATGGCCTTTGCCCGTGTTAAGGCATATTGGGCGGAGATGGATGCTACTAATGTTGCAACGCGGGATTCGGCTATAGGTCGAAAGGCTGCCGAGCACTACTTTGAAGAAGTTCTTGAGGGTGCCCGTTTGATAGAGACCCAGTGCTCAAAAAATATTATGTTTGAGTGATATGTAATCTCATTGTAAGCGAAATTCTTTTATAAATTTTTATAAGGCTATTTTTATACTTTTGCTTGAAAGTAATATGATGCCTCCTGGGCGCCCGTTTATGTATACAAGTGTATAACCTGAAAGATTGCAGCCGTCGGCTTCAACCCTCACGCATATAATGCGGAGGTGCTCGCAAAAACATGCATTCACACTTAACCCAACGTCTTGGTCCTATTAAGGAGGTGATAGCGGAGCGAGCGAGGCAACCGGACTATAATGCTTTAGCACTTTCACTAAGCCATAGGAGTTTGACAGTGGGGCTACTAGATAGCCCCTCGTGGCTCCGCACTCTCCCGATATCGGGGTGCGTACATGCGTGGCCGGGAAACGGCCCTTTGTTAAGGCGGAGGAATTCTAACATTCCCACAGGTCATCGAGTGGTTGACCAGTCTCACGCTATATCATGACAGTCAGTTTTCGGCTTTCTCTACTGAGGTGCTCGTCCGGATGAACCAGGGCACAATCGCAGTAGTTCTCCTAGTGCTACCTTATCCGGCAAGGCGGAACGTAAGGCACCAAAACACAGGAGTCGGACAAACCCAACATTTGACCAAAGACAATGTGTGACGCCCCCGATTTGACCGTACACTAATCATACACGCAAACGTGTACGATCAAGATCAGGGACTCACGGGAAGATATCACAACACAACTCTACAAATAAAATAAGTCATACAAGCATCATATTACAAGCCAGGGGCCTCGAAGGCTCGAATAAAAGAGCTCGATCATAGACGAGTCAGCGGAAGCAACAATATCTGAGTACAGACATAAGTTAAACAAGTCTGCCTTAAGAAGGCTAGCACAAACTGGGATACAGATCGAAAGAGGCGCGGGCCTCCTGCCTGGGATCCTCCTAACTACTCCCGGTCGTCGTCAGCGGGCAGCACGTAGTAGTAGGCACCTCCGGTGTAGTAGGAGTCGTCGTTGACGGTGGCGTCTGGATCCTGGGCTCCAACATCTGGTTGCGACAACCAAGTAGAAGGGATAGGAGGAAAAGAGGGAGAAAGCAACCGTGAGTACTCATCCAAAGTACTCGCAAGCAAGGAACTACACTACATATGCATGCATTGGTATCAAATGGAATAAGGGTATCATATGTGGTCTGAACTACAGAATGCCAGAATAAGAGGGGGATAACTAATCCTGTCGAAGACTACGCTTCTGGCAGCCTCCGTCTTGTAGCATGTAGAAGAGAGTAGACTGGAGTCCTCCAAGTAGCATCGCATAGCATAATCCTAACCGATGATCCTCCCCTCGTCGCCCTGTGAGAGAGCGATCACCGGTTGTATCTGGCACTTGGAAGGCTGTGTTTTATTAAGTATCCGGTTCTAGTTGTCATAAGGTCAAGGTACAACTCTGGGTCGTCCTTTCACCGAGGGACACGGCTATTCGAATAGATTAACTTCCCTGCAGGGGTGCACCACATTCCCCAACACGCTCGATCCCATTTGGCCGGACACACTTTCCTGGGTCATGCCCGGCCTCGGAAGATCAACACGTCGCAGCCCCACCTAGGCACAACAGAGAGGTCAGCACGCCGGTCTGAACCTATGCACACAGGGGTCTGGGCCCATCGCCCTTAGCACACCTGCATGTTGCGTACGCGGCCGAAAGCAGACCTAGCCTAATGGCGTTCCAGTCCAATCCGGCGCGCGCTGCTCCATCGCTGACGTCATGAAGGCTTCGGCTGATACCACGACGCCGGGATACCCATAACTACTCCCACGTAGATGGTTAGTGCGTATAGACCAAAAGGCCAGACTTAGATCAAATACCCAGATCTCGTTAAGCGTGTTAAGTGTCCGCGAACGCCGACCAGGGCCAGGCCCACCTCTCTCCTAGGTGGTCTCAACCTGCCCTGTCGCTACGCCACAAAGTAACAGTCGGGGGCCGTCGGGAACCCACGCCCACCTCTACCGGGATGGAGCCACCTGCCCCTTCAGCCCCCATCTCCGAACAGTATCATAAGTAATGTAACTGTGTAAAGTATTTAGTATATGCCCATGATCACCTCCCGAAGTGATCACGACCCAGTAGTATAGCATGGCAAACGGACAAGAGTGTAGGGCCATTGATGGAACACTAGCATCATATACTAAGCAGTAGGATAGCAGGTAATGGTAACAACAGTAGTAGCAAGGACAGGCTATGCATCAGGATAGGAATAACGGAAAGCAGTAACATGCTACACTACTCTAATGCAAGCAGTATAGAGAGGAGTAGGCGATATATGGTGATCAAAGGGGGGGCTTGCCTGGTTGCTCAGACAAGGAGGGGTCGTCGGTGACGTAGTCGACCACAGGGGCATCAGCATCGTCACGGGGTCTACCGGAAAGAAGTAACTGAAGGAAATATGCCCTAGAGGCAATAATAAATTTATTATTTATTTCCTTATATCATGATAAATGTTTATTATTCATGCTAGAATTGTATTAACCGGAAACATAATACATGTGTGAATACATAGACAAACAGAGTGTCACTAGTATGCCTCTACTAGACTAGCTCGTTAATCAAAGATGGTTATGTTTCCTAACCATGAACAAAGAGTTGTTATTTGATTAACGAGGTCACATCATTAGTTGAATGATCTGATTGACATGACCCGTTCCATTAGCTTAGCACCCGATCGTTTAGTATGTTGCTATTGTTTTTCTTCATGACTTATACATGTTCCTATGACTATGAGATTATGCAACTCCCGTTTGCCGGAGGAACACTTTGGGTGCTACCAAACGTCACAACGTAACTGGGTGATTATAAAGGAGCATTACAGGTGTCTCCAAAGGTACATGTTGGGTTGGTGTATTTCAAGATTAGGATTTGTCACTCCGATTGTCGGAGAGGTATCTCTGGGCCCTCTCGGTAATGCACATCACATAAGCCTTGCAAGCGTTGCAACTAATGAGTTAGTTGTGAGATGATGTATTACAGAACGAGTAAAGAGACTTGCAGGTAACGAGATTGAACTAGGTATTGGATACCGACGATCGAATCTCGGGCAAGTAACATACCGATGACAAAGGGAAGAACGTATGTTGTTATGCGGTCTGACCGATAAAGATCTTCGTAGAATATGTAGGAGCCAATATGGGCATCCAGGTCCCACTATTGGTTATTGACCGGAGACGTGTCTCGGTCATGTCTACATTGTTCTCGAACCGTAGGGTCCGCACGCTTAAGGTTTCGATGACAGTTATATTATGAGTTTATGAGTTTTGATGTACCGAAGGAGTTCGGAGTCCCGGATGAGATCGGGGACATGACGAGGAGTCTCGAAATGGTCGAGACGTAAAGATCGATATATTGGACGACTATATTCGGACATCGGAAAGGTTCCGAGTGATTCGGGTATTTTTCGGAGTACCGGGTAGTTACGGGAGAAGTAATGGGCCTTGATGGGCTTTAGTGGGAAGAGGAAAAGGCTGCTGCGCCCCCCCCCCCTCCCCTTTGGTCCGAATTGGACTAGGGAAAAGGGGGCCGGCCACCTTTCCTACTCCTCCACTTCCTTCTCCCTTCCTCCCCTCTTGATGGACTCCTACTAGGACTTGGAGTCCTAGTAGGACTCCCATCCTGGCCGCACCTTTGCCTTGGCCGGCCTCCTCCTCCTCCATCCTTTATATACTGAGGCAAGGGGCACCCCATGGACACACAAGTTGATCCTTGAGATCGTTCCTTAGCCGTGTGCGGTGCCCCCTGCCACCAAATTCCACCTCAATCATACCGTTACAGTGCTTAGGCGAAGCCCTGCGTCGGTAGTACATCAAGATCGTCACCACGCCGTCGTGCTGACGGAACTCTTCCTCGACGCTTTGCTGGATCGGAGCCCGAGGATCGTCATCGAGCTGAACGTGTGCTAAGAACTCGGAGGTGCCGGAGTAACGGTGCTTGGATCGGTCGGATCGGGAAGAAGCCGTACGACTACTTCCTCTACGTTGTGTGATCGCTTCCGCAGTCGGTCTGCGTTGGTACGTGGACAACACTCTCCCCCTCGTTGCTATGCATCACCATGATCTTGCGTGTGCGTAGGAAAATTTTCGAAATTACTACGTTCCCCAACAGTGGCATCCGAGCCTAGGTTTTTATGGTTTGATGTTATTTGCACGAGTAGAACACAAGTGAGTTGTGGGCGATACAAGTCATACTGCCTACCAGCATGTCATACTTTGGTTCGGCGGTATTGTTGGACGAGACGATCCGGACCAACCTTACGCGTACTCTTACGCGAGACCGGTTCCCTCGACGTGCTTTGCACATAGATGGCTTGCGGAAGACAGTCTCTCCAACTTTAGTTGAACCAAGTGTGGCTACGCCCGGTCCTTGAGAAGGTTAAAACGAAGTCTATTTGACAAACTATCGTTGTGGTTTTGATGCGTAGGTAAGATGAGTTCTTGCTTAAGCCCGTAGCAGCCACGTAAAACTTGCAACAATAAAGTAGAGGACGTCTAACTTGTTTTTGCAGGGCATGTTGTGATGTGATATGGTCAAAGCATGATGCTGATTTTATTGTATGAGATGATCATGTTTTGTAACCGAGTTATCGGCAACTGGCAGGAGCCATATGGTTGTCGCTTTATTGTATGCAATGCAATCGCGATGTAATGCTTTACTTTATTACTAAGCGGTAGTGATAGTCGTGGAAGCATAAGATTGGCGAGACAACAACGATGCTACGATGGAGATCAAGGTGTCGCGCCGGTGACGATGGTGATCATGACGGTGCTTCGGAGATGGAGATCACAAAGCACAAGATGATGATGGCCATATCATATCACTTATATTGATTGCATGTGATGTTTATCCTTTTATGCATCTTATCTTGCTTTGATTGACGGTAGCATTATAAGATGATCTCTCACTAAATTATCAAGAAGTGTTCTCCCTGAGTATGCACCGTTGCAAAAGTTCTTCGTGCTGAGACACCACGTGATGATCGGGTGTGATAGGCTTTACGTTCAAATACAACTGTCGGGGTAAATAGCCATGGGTAGCCCAGCCGGCTTCCCCTGGTCCCTCAGAAAAAATTATGAGCCCATCCGGCTCATAAGAAGACTCAAGACCTGGGCCGCCCCCCCCCCCCCCAGCCGACTACCTTCCTAGCCGGCTTCGGGGGCGGCCCGCCCTTTACCCTCATGAAGAAAGCTGAGGAGGGCCGGCCACGGCCAGGCCGGCTCCCATAAAGCAGTCAACGCCGTACCCGCAATGTACGCGTCCACTCTGCGATGACGAAGCGGGGCGTGGCAACAGTGGAGCCTGCCACCCCCAAAACCCGGAGCACGCCTGGTACGGCGCGCCGTGTGGGCGGCCATGGCCCGCCCGGCGCGGCACTGTAGCCATGGTGGCTCTGACGCCATCCACGACGGGCCGCCAGTGTGGGCCCCGAGGCGGTGGGCCCCTTCGGACAGAGAGATGCCGAAGGCAGCCGCACCTCCTCTCAAGCCGGCAAGATAGAGGGTCGGCTTGGCGTAGCCGGCCTGCCGCCTTCCTCGAAGGAGACGCCCACTAAGGAGACAGGGTGCGGCGGGGCTACAGTAATCGCCCGCCAGGGCGGCGTTGCTGTAGCCACGCTTACCCCGACCAAGCCTGCGCCAACTAACACGGAGCAACAGTAACCAGCCGCCGACCAGGCCCTGGCCCGTGGGGCCGGCCTGTCGACCCAGGAGCCGGCAGTCGGCGGGACCCACCAGCCGGCGGGCCCCAGAAGCCGGCGGAGAAGCCGGCGAACATAGCCACAGACAGCTGGGCCCAGTGCCCAGTCGGATTACCATTGTACCCCCGGGGGGTAGGCCTATATAAACCCCCCGGTGCACCCATGCAAGGGGGTTGGACTCTCTCTCTAGACCTAGACGCATACAAGGAGAAGAAGCAAGCTGAGCTAAGCCCTTCCTCCTCCTTCCACCCAAAACAGCTCAAGGAGCATTGTAGCCACCTGTGAACTTGGTAACCATGCGGAGACCCCGCAGAGCAGCATTAGGGGTGTTATCTCCCCGGAGAGCCCTGAAGCTGGGTAAGATTCGCCGGCGTGCATGCCTACGCCTCATCCCGTTTCCAGGCACCGGTGACGTTCTTTCGGCCCCCGCAATGATAAGCCACCCGTTGGCATATGTCGATCCTACCACCCGACATTTGGCACCCACCGTGGGGCCAGGTGCACCGTCGTCCGGAGACCTATTCTAGACGGGACCCCTTTTTCTTCCTCGCGGGCGAAGCCAGCCTGGCTCGCCCGATGGCGCTTGCCGCGACGCGCTGCATGGCGTCGCCGACGTCTGCGCTGCCAGCGGCCTCACCAACCTCTTCGACAAGGCCCGCATCTCCGACGAGCTTGCCTCCGGTGCGGGCGCAGATCACCTCGCCAACCTCCTTAGCCAGCTCCACGTCTCCAGCGAGCCCGCTGCGGATTTGGAGTCGGTTGGCTCCACCGACCCGATGCCCCTCGACTCCGACCCGGCACCCTATGATACCTTCCCCACCAACGTCACGGTCTACAACGACCCGCTCCCTCCGGCTGGCGATCGCGATTCTGACGCCCCCGAGGTGATGGTTATCGGCCTCGACGGCCCGACCGACGAGGGCGCCCGCGACTCCCCGCGCGCGGCAGCCCAAGACTTGTCCGTCCCCCTTCCGGCTGACGCCAGCAACGAAGTCCTGGAGGCACGCCGCCTCGCTCTCCTCGCGGAGGGCCGGCGGCTGGCCTCCGTAAGACGCCTCGCCGAGGCCTACCAGCGCGAAGCTGATCGCGCCGCCTTCGGCACGCCGGCTCCGGCTGGACCTAGCCGGGCCGGCACCGTCAGGCAACGCGGCGCCGTCATCGCCGACACGCTCGGCGTGGATCGCCCGGTCTACGCCACCCCGCTCGAGAACCTGCGCGCCGCCCAGGCGGCCGTAGACGAGCTAGACGGCTTGGAAGCCGAAGATCTCCCCCATATGACGCGGCGCATCCAGCAGCTAATCGACGCGGCCGCGCGACGGCACGAGGCCGACGCCTGCGCGGGAAGCCCGCCCCCGCGCCGCGAGCACGGCGCGACCTCCCGGTCGCCGACTACCAGCTACACCCGCGCGCGGCACGAGAAAGAGCCGGCTCCCAGCCAAAGCCGGACCCAAGTCTCCATCGAGCGAGACGCGGACGGCCGCCCCCGAGCCATGGAACGGCGGGGCACCCCGCCTCCGCCTCGAACCCGCGGAGAAAGATATCCTACCCCACCTCCCGTGGCTCACCCGACTCTCAGCGGCCGGCTGGGTCGCCAGGAGGGAATCGGCGAAAACGACGCCCGCCACCGGATCGACCGTTTGGCCCGATCTCTGGCGCTGGAAGAAGAAGATGATGTCGGCCCGCCTTGCTTCGGCCCCCGCATCCGCGACGAGCCCTTCCCCAAAGGGTTCTCGCTCCCAAGAGACACGCCTAAGTACAACGGCTCGGTGAAGCCGGAAGACTGGCTGACCGACTACTCCACGGCCGTCAGCATCGCCAATGGCAACCGGCGCGTTGCCGTAAAATACGTGCCCCTCATGCTGCAGGGCACGGCGCGGACGTGGCTTAACAGCCTTAAGCCGCTCAGCATCAACAGCTGGGTAGACTTCGCTGAAGCCTTCGTTCGCAACTTCACCAGCACCTACAAGCGGGCCCCCAAGCCCAGACAGCTCTCCCTGTGTGTACAGGGCCCAGCCGAGTCCACTCGCGACTACCTGACGCGCTGGGCTGAGCTCCGCAACTCCTGTGAGGGGGTGCACGAGGTGCAAGCCATCGAATACTTCACCGCCGGGTGCCGAGAGGGCACCCTCCTCAAGCACAAGCTTCTCTGCGATGAGCCGACTACCCTCGACGAGCTCCTAAACATCGCCGACAAGTACGCCACCGCCGACTCCTCGATGAAGACCGAGCTCTGGGTGGACGCATCCGGAAAGGTACTCAATCCGGCACCCAAAGCGCCGGCTGGAGACGGCGGCCGACGCCAACACCAGAACGATCAAAAACGCAAGGGCCCTGCGCCGCCTCCCGCCAGCCGGCAGGTGGCCACGGTCGAAGATGCGTCGCCTGAAGGGCGGCCTACGCCCAAGAAGCCAAAGGGCAGTCGGCCGGCTTGGCAGCCGGCCTTCTCCTACGAGCAAACCCTTGATGCCCCGTGCAAATTCCATAGCGGCGCGAAGCCGTCCAACCACACGACCCGCAAATGCAACTGGCTCACCCGAATCTCGAAGGGCGAAGGGCTCACGCCGACTCCGTCTGCCGGCCCGCCGCCGCCGGCTCCGCCGCCCAAAGCCGCCCGGCCCGCGGTCGACGCCGTGCAGGACGAGTTCCCCGACGAGCAAGCGTCTTATGTCATCTTCACGAGCCAGCCCGAAGACCGGCGCAGCAAGCGCCGAGAGCAACAGGAGGTCAACGTGGCCGCCACCAGCCCAGCCGGCCACATGCACTGGTCGGAGAAACCCATCAGCTGGAGCCGGGCCAACCACCCAGAGGTGATGCCCTCCCCCGGCTCCTACGCATTGGTCCTGGAGGCCACCCTCGCAACGGATACGCGCGCCGCACGCTTCTCCCGCGTACTGATCGACGGCGGAAGCAGCATCAACATCCTGTACCGCGACACCATGGAGAAGCTGGGCGTCAAGGCCAAGCAACTTGTGCCGACTCGAACGGTGTTCCACGGCATCGTACCCGGACTGTCCTGCGCCCCCATCGGCAAGCTCAAGATCGATGTACTCTTTGGGGGCAAGGATCATTTTCGCCGGGAAGCGATCTGGTTCGAGGTGGTGGACCTGGATAGCCCTTATCATGCCTTGCTTGGCCGACCCGCCTTGGCCAAGTTCATGGCGGTCCCCCACTATGCTTACCTCAAGATGAAGATACCGAGCTCTAAGGGCGTCATCACCATCGCCGGCGACTACAAGAAGTCCGCCGACTGCGCCGCGGCCAGCAGCCGGCTGGCCGAGTCCCTTGTGATCGCGGCCGAGAGGAAGACGCTGGACCGGGTCGTGGCCCTGGCCAGCAAGCAGTTAAACCAACCCGCCGACTCCAAGGAGTATGATGCCCAAGGATCTTTCCAGCCGGCCAAGGAGACCAAGAAGATACAGCTCGACCCCGAGCACCCCGAGAGGTTCGCCGTCATTGGGGCGAGCCTAGATAGCAAATAGGAAGGCGAGCTCGCCGATTTCCTCCGTGAGAATCGGGATATCTTTGCATGGTCCCCCAAGGACATGCCGGGTGTTCCGAAGGATTTCGCCGAGCACAAATTGCACGTGCGGGAGGATGCCAAACCAGTCAAACAGCCCCTCCGCCGACTGTCAGAAGAGAAGAGAAGGATCGTAGGGGAGGAGATAGCCCGGCTCCTTGCAGCCGGCTTCATCATGGAAGTTTTCTTCCCCGAATGGCTCGCGAACCCAGTTCTCGTGCTGAAGAAGAATAACAAGTGGCGCATGTGTATAGATTACACGAGCCTCAACAAAGCCTGCCCAAAGGATCCCTTCGCCCTGCCCAGGATCGATCAAGTAATAGACTCCACAGCCGGATGCGAGCTGTTGAGCTTTTTGGACGCCTACTCGGGATACCACCAGATCAAGCTGGACCCGGATGACCAGCTGAAAACCGCCTTCATCACGCCGTTTGGGGCCTTCTGCTACCTGACCATGACGTTCGGCCTAAGGAATGCCGGCGCCACGTTTCAGCGTTGCATGCAGAAGTGCCTCCTCACGCAGCTCGGCAAGAACGCCCACGTTTACGTGGATGATGTTGTGGTGAAGACGGAGAAGCGTGGCACCCTGCTGGAAGACTTGAAGGAAACATTCGAGAACCTGCGCCGGTTCCGAATTAAGCTCAACCCAGAGAAATGCGTGTTCGGAGTGCCAGCCGGCCAGCTCCTAGGCTTCCTGGTCTCTGAACGCGGCATAGAGTGCAACCCTATGAAGATCAAAGCCATCGAGAGGATGGCGGTCCCAACCAAGCTCAGAGAGATCCAGAAGTTCACCGGGTGCCTGGCCTCCCTTAACCGCTTCATCAGCCGGCTCGGAGAAAAGGCTCTCCCCCTCTACCGCCTCATGAAGAAGAGCACTCACTTCGAGTGGAACGACCAGGCCGACCAAGCTTTCCACGAGCTGAAGAAAATGCTGTCCACGCCGCCTGTCCTGGCGGCACCGACTGAGAAGGAGCCCATGCTCCTATATATTGCCGCCACCAGCCGGGTGGTCAGCACCGTCATTGTGGTCGAACGCCCCGAAGAAGGCCGCGCCCAGCCGGTGCAGAGGCCGGTCTATTACCTGAGCGAGGTGTTGTCCACCTCAAAACAAAATTACCCGCACTATCAGAAGATGTGCTATGGTGTGTACTTCGCCGCCAAGAAGCTGAAGCCGTATTTTCAAGAGCACCCCATCACGGTCGTATGCACTGCCCCGCTCGCCGACATCATAGGCAGCCGGGACGCATCCGGCCGGGTGGCCAAATGGGCCATCGAGCTGGCCCCCTACACCATCTTCTACCAACCCCGCACCGCCATCAAGACACAAGCGTTGGTCGACTTCCTCGTCGACTGGGCCGAGACCCAGTACTTACCGCCGGCGCCCAACTCCACCCATTGGCGCATGCACTTTGACGGATCAAAGATGCGCACTGGCTTGGGAGCCGGCGTCGTCCTGACTTCTCCAAAGGGCGACAAGCTCAAATACACGCTGCAGATCCACTTCGCCGCCTCCAACAACGTAGCCGAGTACGAAGCGCTCATACACGGGCTCCGGCTGGCCAAGGAGCTTGGTATTCGCCGGATCCTGTGCTATGGCGACTCAGATTTGGTGGTGCAGCAGTCTTCTGGCGACTGGGACGCCAAGGACGCGAACATGGCGAGCTACCGTTTCCTAGTACAGCAAATCAGCGGATACTTCGACGGATGTGAGTTCCTCCACGTGCCGCGGGCCGACAACGAGCCAGCTGACGCCCTGGCCCGAATAGGCTCCACGCGGCAAGCAATACCAGCCGGCGTCGCCCTGCAGCGCCTCCTCAAGCCTTCAATCAGGCCGTCTCCGGAGTCCGACTCCATTTTTGTGCCGCCTAATCCCGAGGGGGCCGGGTCCGGCTCGAATAATCAAGCAGCCGGCCCGGGGACTTCAATATTCGGCTCAGGAACTGCCGCACCCGGCCCGGGGACTGCAGCAGCCGGCCCGGGGGCTGCAGTGGCCGGCCCGGGGACTTCTTCAGTACAGGAAGCGGCGGCTGACTCCAGCGCTGCACTGCCCAACCCACCCACCCCGGTGGCTCTGGCCACAGTGGTGGCTGAGGAGGTCGCCGCCCCATCATGGGCCCAAGCCATCCGCAACTTTCTGGTGAACCATGACCTGCCGGTTGACAAAAACGAAGCGAGACAAGTCCAGCGCCGGGCTGGAGCATACACCATTGTCAACAGAGAGCTTGTCAAGCGCAGTGCCACCGGAGTCTTGCAGCGATGCGTCGAGCAGGAGAAGGGCATCGCGATCCTCAGGGATATACACCAAGGAGAATGCGGCCATCACGCCGCATCAAGGTCACTGGTCGCCAAAGCTTTCCGCCACGGTTTCTTCTGGTCGACTGCTTTGGACGACGCCAAAGAGCTAGTCAAACACTGCAAAGGCTGCCAGCTTTTCAGCTCGCAGCAACACATGCCGGCTTCGGCACTCAAGACCATTCCCATCACATGGCCCTTTGCCGTCTGGGGGTTGGATATGGTGGGCCCATTTAAGACGGCGCGCGGCGGCATGACTCATTTGCTCGTCGCCATTGACAAATTCACCAAGTGGATCGAGGCGAAGCCGATCAAGAAGCTAAATGGGCCGACTGCAGTGACGTTCATTGCAGATATAACAACCCGGTACGGCGTACCGCACAGCATCATCACCGATAACGGCACGAATTTTGCCAAAGGTGCCCTGGCACGGTTCTGCGCTGCGCAAGGTATCCGGCTGGACCTTGCGTCAGTCGCCCACCCACAGTCAAACGGCCAAGTGGAGCGAGCAAACGGCCTCATTCTGTCCAGCATCAAGCCTCGATTGGTCGTACCCCTGGAGCGTTCAGCCGGCTGCTGGCTCGATGAGCTGCCGGCTGTCCTATGGAGTCTGCGCACTACTCCGAACAGATCAACCGGCTTCACTCCCTTCTTCCTTGTATATGGTGCCGAGGCGGTCATCCCAACAGACATCGAGTTCGACTCACCTCGGGTAACCATGTACACGGAAGCGGAAGCCAAAGAAGCACGAGAAGACGGCGTCGACCTGCTGGAAGAGGCCCGTCTGTTAGCCCTCAGCCGGTCCGCCATCTACCAGCAGGGTCTGCGCCGCTACCATAGCCGGAGGGTCCGCCCAAGATCCTTCCAGGAGGGCGACCTTGTGCTCCGGCTGATCCAGCGAACAGCCGGCCAGCACAAGCTCGCAGCCCCCTGGGAAGGCCCCTTCATCATCAGCAGAGCCTTGGGCAACGACGCCTACTACCTCATCGACGCGCAGAAGCCGAAGGCACGCAAGAGAGACGACTCCGGCAAGGAGTCGGAGCGACCATGGAACGCAAATCTCCTTCGGAAGTTTTACAGTTAAAACGCAGTATGTGTTATGCCCACTTTTGTATTTAGTATGAACAGTAGGCTCCCCGAGAAAGACTCGGGGACTGCCACCCTTTACCCTATGAATGAAAGTTATCATGCGCATGATTTTATCTCTTCATTTATTCCGTCCGGCACCGGGTCCGACAAGTCGGCCCGGGGACTGGCCGACTAGAGTTATATTCAGAGCCCTACCCGCAGTCAGACAAGTAATGCGCCGACACCCAGGCTTGGCTCTTGCCGAAATCGCAGCTCGAAGAACCGACTGCCCGACTGGCAGGAGCCACCAGCCTGAAAGGGTGCGCACATGAAAAACGGCTAGGGACCAAACAGGCTCGCATATATAGCAAAGGCCGGCTTGCTGCCGCCCGCCGACCGACTACCAGAGTAGCCGGCCGGCCGGCTTACATCCAGTCTACTTCAAATCCAAGAAAACTCAAGTACTTGCCTTCCCAAAGAGGGAAGGCGGCAAAGGAAAGAGCCTAAGGACAAAAAGTACACTTGGATGAACGCCAACACATGCATATATTAATATATTACACAAAAAACCTCCAGAGAGGTCGACATTCAGCATTGTTTGATATACACCCAGTGGGTGGAATTGCAGAAACTTAAACTTGTCCAAAAAGAAAGACAGGGACGAAACGAAAGGCAGCTCAAGCCGGCAGGGCCGCAGACGAGCTGGATTAGGCGGCGGAGGTAGTCGCGCCGGCTGAAGGAGCGGCCGACTGACGAACCTCGGCTTGATCGTCGCCTCCGGCAGAGGGCGCGCTCCTGCGCGGCTCGTTGCTAGAGGCACGGTCGGCTGGGGGACGGTCGGCCGCCCCACCAGTCGGCTCGGCGTCTTCGCTGTCCTCCTCCTCGTCGTCTTCGCCCTCCTCGCTAGAGGCGATCTCTTCCGCCGAGTCTTCGCCGTCCGCCGGGTTCAGCCCGAACCATTCCTCCGGCTGGGCGGCGCCATCGTCGTTAAGCTCTGGCGCGAAGACGCTGGTGTCGGTGCACTCGGCGATCGTCGAGGCGCGCTGCGCGATCGCCGGCCGCACCTCCTCCAGTTCGGCGTCGGCTTCCGACCGCCACGTCCGCAGCTGGTCCAGACTCAGCCCTGGGTACCACGCGCGGACGAACTCCAGCGCGCGCCCGGCTCCAAGACGGGCCGCGGACGCCTTCCAGGCCTCGAAGCGGCCGACTGCGACCTCGAGCCAGTCGGCCGTCCGGCTTGGGGTCCGGGGAACTGCCTGGCCGGGCCAGAGCGCGGCCAGCATCGTCGCCCCGGCGCGCTGAAGTCGACGGAGCAACCGGTGGGCCGGCTGCAGCCGCGCCTGAACGGCGATAAGCTGCTCCGACAATGTTCGGTTCGCATCCGGCGGAATCACGGCCCCGGCTTGACGATGCTCCTCGCGGTAGGCTTCGATGGCTTGGGCGGCTAGGACAGACTGGCCGGGGAAGTACTCTGCGCAAGACAGCAAACACAAGTCAAAACAAAACCATAGGCAGCCGGCGATTGGAAGAAGAGCGAGGAAGGCAGCCTACCGTCAATAAGATCCTCGATCCGGCCGAAGCCTTCTTCCAGTGCCCGCCGCGTCTCGGCCCAGCTCGCCTCCCTGGTCCCGAACTCCGCCCTCAGGGTAGCCTCGTCGTCCTGCGCTTTTTGCAGGGCCGCCTTGTGGCTCCTCTCCTGGTCGGCCAGTTTCGTTGCCAGGTGGTCACGCTCTTGAGCCAGATCAGCGTACTCGGCGTCCTTGGCACGAAGAGCGGCCTGCACCACGCCGAGTTCCCTCCGCAAGTCGGCGTTGGCCTCTGCTCGAGCAAAAAATAAAGAGAAAAATCAGCAAAGGGAAAGTCGTCAAGAAAGATCCGACCCGACTGCACTACAGTCGGCCCGGATCTCGGGGACTACACCCAGTGGGTGCGCTGTCGCGCCCCCACGAGAAGTTAACTACGACAAGACACTTACGCCGGCTGCTGGCGAGGTCCTCGGTCCTCCGGCTTAGCTCCCGAGCCTGGGAGTTGAAGGCGGCCGCGCGAGAGTTGTGATAATCCTGAAGATCAGAAAAAACAGTCAGCATAGTCGTCTAGTAAGATCCGACCCGACTGAGCTGCAGTCGGCCCGGATCTCGGGGACTACACCCAGTGGGTGCGCCAGCGCGCCCCCACGGAAAAAACTCAAAGGACCAGAGCGGTCAAGGAGCGAAGACTTACCCGGATTGCAGCCCGCGTCGACAGAAACTCCTGAGTGAATTGCCTCAGGAGGCCGGCCTGCGCCTGCAACCGGCCCCGAACCCCTTGGGCCGCGACGTTCAGCTCGCCGCTCCCTCCGCTGGGAGTCCACCCGGACGTGGCGGAGCTGGCCGCCTCCAGGGCATCCGCCGTCCGCTCGGCTCCCGTGGCTCGGCGCGTGTCCGGCGGGGCCGTGCCCCCTCCGGCGGGCCGGTCCGCCGCCGGCTCGATCTCGAGGCCGGCTCCGGCCTCGGGTGTGGCCGGGGCCGGCTCCTCCGGCACCGCCGATGATCGGCCGCCTTCGCCCGCTCCGGCTAGCGCTGCCGGCGGCGTCCTCTCGGCGGATCCCTCGACGGCCTCGCCCCTCTGCACCGGCGGGTGTTCGGGAATAATCCCCTCCGCCGTGGGCAGAGGGACGTCCAGATCCAAGGTCTGGAGGGGGATGGCGAGCAGCGGAGTCTGGCTGCGCGCGCTTTCCACCTCCGCCTCCACGGCCGCCCGCTCCGATGGAGCCTCAGCCGCCGCGCTCGCCCGCCCTGGCGCCGTTTGGGCGGCCTCTCGCTCCGCCGTCGCCCGCTCGGCCGCCTCCATCTCCCGGCGTGCCTCGCGTGCGTTGCGCTGCGTGGCTGCGTCAAGTTCGGCGCGGGGGTCTACCCGGCGGGACCTTGAAGAGGCGGCACTCGGCCCGACCACGGAGCCGGCTGGGCCCCTCTCGAGGGAGAGCGGCGCCCTGCTCAGGAAATCAGAAAACATTCAAGGAAAGAAAACTTCAGAATAGCAAGCACGCAGGCGGCTACTAGACTTACGCGGAAACTGACGGGGGTTTCTTCACCGCCTTCCGAAAGCGGGCCGCCTTCGCCGCCGCCTCCTCGCGCTTCGTGGCCGCGGCGGAGGCCTTCGGTTTCTTCGGCCGGCTCCCGAAGAGCGGGAGCGCGGCCCGGCATTTTCCCTTCCCGCCGGCGGCAGTCGGCATGGCGGACGAGCTCGCGCCGCGGCAGTCAGGTGCCGACTGGCGGCGAGGGAGTTCTCCGGCTTCGAAGTCGTCCGGCCAGTCGTCGAAGCTGGCCGAGAGCCCAGTGCCGCCAAGCTCGACGGCACCCCCCGTGGCGGCGTCCTCCATGGCGACGGCGGAGAGATCCGGGTCGTCAGGGTCGTCCTCCGTGCGATCCGGGGCGTACTCACGGTCGACTCCGGCTGCCCCGGCCGGCAGCGGGAGGAGGGGATTCTGATAAAGGAAAAGAGAAAAGGGGTCGCCTGGTCAGAGGCCGGCTATCCCAAACTAGACGGCGAGGGGAAAGGCTTACCACAGGCGGGGGCTGGGCGCGGGAGTACGGCGCCTTGCCGAACTGCCACTCGTCGGTGAGCTTCAAGTTGGCGACGTAGTTCGCCATCAGAGCCACCTCGGCGTGCGGCATCTCCCGGGTGCTCAGCCGGCTGGGATCGAACCGGCCGCTCATCTGGCACATCAGGTGCGGCCGGCTTTGGAGAGGCAGGATCCGGCGCTCGACGAAGGCGGTTACCAAGTCGGACGCAAGTAGACCCTCCGATTGGATCATCACCCGAAGCCGGGAGATGGAAGCGTTCCCCGCTGGAGAAAGGGACTTTGACCGGTAGCCCCAGGTCTGCCGCTTCCCAGTCGGCGGGCCGGCTATGTAAGCCGGCAGGTTGACGTAGTCGCCGTGCCGGGCGACGTTCTTGACGTAGAAGTAGGACTTTTGCCACAGCTTGACCGACTGGATCAGAGGAATGTGGGGGAAGGGGTTGTCGTCGCTGGCCCTCTTCATCGCGATGAAGGCGCCGCAGGGAGCCGGCACGCCGGCGGAGACGGTGCCGAGCTTGTTCTGGAATAGTTCGGCCCAGAGCTCCAGCGCCGGCAGCACCCCCAAGTACCCTTCGCAGAGCGTGACGAAGGCCAAGAGTTGGAGCACCGCGTTGGGTGTAACGTGATGTGGTTGAAGATTGTAGAACTCGAGGAACGATCGCATGAAACTGCTCGCCGGAAAGCCGAAGCCCCGGAGGAAGTGCGCGCGGAAGACGACGCGCTCGCCTTCCTCCGGCGCCGGCGAGACCTCCTTCGCGGGCGCTAGGCGCACCTGCACGAGGTCGGCGGAGGGCAGGCGCCGGGTCTGTCGGAGGAACTCGATGTGTTCGTCGTGGACGTTGGACCCGTCCCACGAGCTCGACAAGGCCAGCGACATGGCGACGTGGGAGGCCTTCGGCGCGAAGCAGTGAAGAGCGGGAAGAAGAGCAGGAAGAAGAGGAGCAAGGAGGGACGGGGAGCGGGGGAGCGAACGAGCTCTTGTCTCTCCCCCTCTCCCCTACTTGTAGGCGCGTGCGCCAGAGCCGAGGAGGCGCGGCGTGGGGGATCGTGGGGATCGATCGTGCCCATCTCCCCCACGCCCGCGTTGATTGCGCGCTTTGATGACGCGAAGAAACGGTCGCGGGGAGGCGAGCAGTCCCCCGGGGCCACAGAAGATCTGCGCCCGGGCCGAGGCCAGGGAGTGGCGGGCCCGGGCCTGCGGCGGAGTCCCGTCGCGCGCGTGCGACGGCAGGACTTCTCCGCCACGTGGCTCGACGTGGGGCCCGCGGCCAGCTCGCGGGTCAACCACGGTCACCTTAATAAACAAAAAGTGCCCCGAAGACGGCGGCAACGACGAGGTCGGCCCCTCAGGGTGTGAAGCCGGCCAAGCTTCCCGTCCTTCCGCCCGCTGAAAAGCTCGCCCGGCTTTGGGGACTACTGTCGGGGTAAATAGCCATGGGTAGCCCAGCCGGCTTCCCCTGGTCCCTCAGAAAAAATTATGAGCCCATCCGGCTCATAAGAAGACTCAAGACCTGGGCCCCCCCCCCAGCCGACTACCTTCCTAGCCGGCTTCGGGGGCGGCCCGCCCTTTACCCTCATGAAGAAAGCTGAGGAGGGCCGGCCACGGCCAGGCCGGCTCCCATAAAGCAGTCAACGCCGTACCCGCAATGTACGCGTCCACTCTGCGATGACGAAGCGGGGCGTGGCAACAGTGGAGCCTGCCACCCCCAAAACCCGGAGCACGCCTGGTACGGCGCGCCGTGTGGGCGGCCACGGCCCGCCCGGCGCGGCACTGTAGCCATGGTGGCTCTAACGCCATCCACGACGGGCCGCCAGTGTGGGCCCCGAGGCGGTGGGCCCCTTCGGACAGAGAGATGCCGAAGGCAGCCGCACCTCCTCTCAAGCCGGCAAGATAGAGGGTCGGCTTGGCGTAGCCGGCCTGCCACCTTCCTCGAAGGAGACGCCCACTAAGGAGACAGGGTGCGGCGGGGCTACAGTAATCGCCCGCCAGGGCGGCGTTGCTGTAGCCACGCTTACCCCGACCAAGCCTGCGCCAACTAACACGGAGCAACAGTAACCAGCCGCCGACCAGGCCCTGGCCCGTGGGGCCGGCCTGTCGACCCAGGAGCCGGCAGTCGGCGGGACCCACCAGCCGGCGGGCCCCAGAAGCCGGCGGAGAAGCCGGCGAACATAGCCACAGACAGCTGGGCCCAGTGCCCAGTCGGATTACCATTGTACCCCCGGGGGGTAGGCCTATATAAACCCCCCGGTGCACCCATGCAAGGGGGTTGGACTCTCTCTCTAGACCTAGACGCATACAAGGAGAAGAAGCAAGCTGAGCTAAGCCCTTCCTCCTCCTTCCACCCAAAACAGCTCAAGGAGCATTGTAGCCACCTGTGAACTTGGTAACCATGCGGAGACCCCGCAGAGCAGCATTAGGGGTGTTATCTCCCCGGAGAGCCCTGAAGCTGGGTAAGATTCGCCGGCGTGCATGCCTACGCCTCATCCCATTTCCAGGCACCGGCGACGTTCTTTCGGCCCCCGCAATGATAAGCCACCCGTTGGCATATGTCGATCCTACCACCCGACAACAACGGGTGCAAAACAGTTGCACACGCGGAATACTCAGGTTATACTTGACGAGCCAAGCATATACAGATATGGCCTCGGAACACGGAGACCGAAAGGTCGAGCGTGAATCATATAGTAGATATGATCAACATAACGATGTTCACCATTGAAAACTACTCCATCTCACGTGATGATCGGTTATGGTTTAGTTGATTTGGATCACGTGATCACTTAGAGGATTAGAGGGATATCTATCTAAGTTGAGTTCTTAAGTAATATGATTAATTGAACTTAAATTTATCATGAACTTAGTCCTGGTAGTATTTTGCAAATTACGTTGTAGATCAATAGCTCGCGTTGTTGCTTCCCTGTGTTTTATTTTGATATGTTCCTAGAGAAAATTATGTTGAAAGATGTTAGTAGCAATGATGCGGATTGGATCCGTGATCTGAGGTTTATCCTCATTGCTGCACAGAAAAAATATGTCCTTGATGCACCGCTAGGTGACAGACCTATTGCAGGAGCAGATGCAGACGTTATGAACGTTTGGCTAGCTCAATATGATGACTACTTGATAGTTTAGTGCACCATGCTTAATGGCTTAGAATCGGGACTTCAAAGACGTTTTGAACGTCATGGACCATATGAGATGTTCCAGGAGTTGAAGATAATATTTCAAGCAAATACCCGAGTTGAGAGATATGAAGTCTCCAACAAGTTCTATAGCTAAAAGATGGAGGAGAATCGCTCAACTAGTGAGCATGTGCTCAGATTGTCTGGGTACTACAATCGCTTGAATCAAGTGGGAGTTAATCTTCCAGATAAAATAGTGATTGACAGAATTCTCTAGTCACCATGACCAAGTTAGTAGAACTTCGTGATGAACTATAGTATGCAAGGGATGACGAAAACGACTCCCAAGCTTTTCATGATGATGAAATCAACGAAGGTAGAAATCAAGAAAAACATCAAGTGTTGATGGTTGACAAGACCACTAGTTTCAAGAAAAGGGCAAAGGGAAGAAGGGGAACTTCAAGAAGAACGGCAAGCAAGTTGCTGCTCAAGTGAAGAAGCCCAAGTCTGATCCTAAGCCTGAGACTAAGTGCTTCTACTGCAAAGGGACTGGTCACTGGAAGCGGAACTACCCCAAGTGATTGGCGGATAAGAAGGATGGCAAAGTGAACATAAGTATATTTGATATACATGTTATTGATGTGTACTTTACTAGTGTTTATAGCAACCCCTCAGTATTTGATGCTAGTTTAGTTGCTAAGAGTAGTAACTCGAAATGGGAGTTGCAGAATGAACAGAGGCTAGTTAAGGGTGAAGTGACGATGTGTGTTGGAAGTGGTTCCAAGATTGATATGATCATCATCGCACACTCCCTATACTTTCGGGATTAGTGTTGAACCTAAATAAGTGTTATTTGGTGTTTGCGTTGAGCATGAATATGATTTGATCATATTTATTGTAATACGGTTATTCATTTAAGTAAAAGAATAAATTGTTGTTCTGTTTACATGAATAAAACCTTATATGGTTACACACCCAATGAAAATAGTTCATTGGATCTCGATCTTAATAATACACATATTCATAGTATTGAAACCAAAAGATGCAAAGTTAATAATGATAGTGCAACTTATTTGTGGCACTGCCGTTTAGGTCATATTGGTGTAAAGCGCATGAAGAAACTCCATGTTGATGGGATTTTGGAATCACTTGATTATGAATCACTTGATGCTTGCGAACCATGCCTTATGGGCAAGATGACTAAAACGCCGTTCTCCGGAACAATGGAGCAAGCAACAGATTTGTTGGAAATCATACATACTGATGTATGTGGTCCGATGAATATTGAGGCTCGCGACAGGTATCATTATTTTCTGATCTTCACAGATGATTTGAGCAGATATGAGTATATCTACTTGATGAAACATAAGTCTGAAACACTTGAACAGTTCAAAGAATTTCAGAGTGAAGTGGAAAATCATCGTGACAAGAAAATAAAAGTTTCTACGATATGATCGCAGAGGTAAAATATTTGAGTTACGAGTTTGGTCTTCAATTAAAACAATGTGAAATAGTTTCACTACTCACGCCACCTGGAACACCATAGTGTAATGGTGTGTCCGAACATCATAACCGTACTTTATTAGATATAGTGCGATCTATGATGTCTCTTAACGATCTACCACTATCGTTTTGGGGTTATGCATTAGAGACAGCTGCATTCACATTAAATAGGGCACCATCTAAATCCGTTGAGACGACACCGTGTGAACTATGGTTTGGCAAGAAACCTAAGCTGTCGTTTCTTAAAAAGTTTGAGGTTGCAATGCTTATGTGAAAAAGTTTTCAACCTGATAAGCTCAAACCCAAATCGGAGAAGTGCGTCTTCATAGGATACCCAAAGGAAACAGTTGGGTACACCTTCTATCACAGATCCAAAGGCAAGACATTCGTTGCTGAGAATGGATACTTTCTAGAGAAGGAGTTTCTCTTGAAAGAAGTGAGTGGGAGGAAAGTAGAAAACTTGATAAGGTAATTGTACCTTCTCCCTTATTGGAAAGTAGTACATCACAGAAAAATGTTTCTGTGACACCTACACCAGTTAGTGAGGAAGCTAATGATGATGATCATGAAACTTCAGAACAAGACACTACTGAACCTCGTAGATCAACCAGAGTAAGATCCGCGCCAGAGTGGTACGGTAATCCTGTTCTGGAAGTCATGCTACTAGATCATGATGATCCTACGAACTATGAAGAAGCGATGGTGAGCCCAGATTCCGCAAAGTGGCTTGAAGCCATGAAATCTGAGATATGATCCATGTATGAGAACAAAGTATGGACTTTGGTTGACTTGCCCGATGATCGGCAAGCCATAGAAAAATGGATCTTCAAGAGGAAGACGGACGCTGATAGTAGTGTTACTATCTACAAAGCTAGAATTGTCGCAAAAGGTTTTCGACAAGTTCAAGGTGTTGACTACGATGAGTTTTTCTCACTCGTATCTATGCTTAAGTCTGTCCGAATCATGTTAGCAATTGCCGCATTTTATAAAATCTGGCAAATGGATAAACAAAACTGCATTCCTTAATGGATTTGCTAAAGAAGAGTTGTATACGATGCAACTAGAAGGTTTTGTCGATCCTAAAGGTGTTAACTAAATATGCAAGCTCCAGCGATCTATCTGTGGACTGGTGCAAGCATCTCGGAGTTGGAATATACGCTTCGATGAGTTGATCAAAGCATATAGTTTTATACAGACTTGCGGTGAAGCCTGTATTTACGAGAAAGTGAGTGGGGGCACTACAGCGTTTCTGACAAGTATATGTGAATGACATATTGTTGATCAGAAATAATGTAGAATTATTCTGTAAAGCATAAAAGGAGTGTTTGAAAGGAGTTTTTCAAAGAAAGACTTCGGTAAAGCTGCTTACATATTGAGCTTCGAGATCTATAGAGATAGATCAAGACGCTTGATAAGTTTTTCAATAAGTACATACCTTGACAAGATTTTGAAGTAGTTCAAAATGGAACAGTCAAAGAAAAAGTTTCTTGCCTGTGTTACAAGGTGTGAAGTTGAGTAAAGACTCAAAGCCCGACCACGACAGAAGATAGAAAGAGAATGAAAGTCATTCCCTATGCCTTGGCCATAGGTTCTATAAAGTATGCCATGCTGTATACCAGATCTATTGTATACCCTGCACTGATTTGGCAAGGGAGTACAATAGTGATCTAGGAGTAGATCACTGGACAGCGGTCAGAATTATCCTTAGTGAAATAAGGATATGTTTCTCGATTATGGACTTGACAAAAGGTTCGTCGTAAAGGGTTACGCCGATGCAAGTTTTGACACTAATCTAGATGACTCTAAGTCTCGGTCTAGATACATATTGAAAGTGGGAGCAATTAGCTAGAGTAGCTCCATGCAGAGCATTGTTGACATAAAAATTTGCAAAATACATGTGGATCTGAATGTGGCAGACCCGTTGACTAAGATTCTCTCACAAGCAAAACATGATCACACCTTAGTACTCTTTGGGGTTAATCACATAGCGATGTGAACTAGATTACTAAATCCAGTAAACCCTTTGGGTGTTGGTCACATGGCGATGTGAACTATGGGTGTTAATCACATGGTGATGTGAACTATTGCTGTTAAATCACATGACGATGTGAACTAGATTATTGACTCTAGTGCAAGTGGGAGACTGAAGGAAATATGCCCTAGAGGCAATAATAAAGTTATTATTTATTTCCTTATATCATGATAAATGTTTATTATTCATGCTAGAATTGTATTAACCGGAAACATAATACATGTGTGAATACATAGACAAACAGAGTGTCACTAGTATGCCTCTACTAGACTAGCTCGTTAATCAAAGATGGTTATGTTTCCTAACCATGAACAAAGAGTTGTTATTTGATTAACAAGGTCACATCATTAGTTGAATGATCTGATTGACATGACCCGTTCCATTAGCTTAGCACCCGATCGTTTAGTATGTTGCTATTGCTTTTCTTCATGACTTATACATGTTCCTATGACTATGAGATTATGCAACTCCCGTTTGCTGAAGGAACACTTTGGGTGCTACCAAACATCACAACGTAACTGGGTGATTATAAAGGAGCATTACAGGTGTCTCCAAAGGTACATGTTGGGTTGGCGTATTTCAAGATTAGGATTTGTCACTCCGATTGTCGAAGAGGTATCTCTGGGCCCTCTCGGTAATGCACATCACATAAGCCTTGCAAGCGTTGCAACTAATGAGTTAGTTGTGAGATGATGTATTACAGAACGAGTAAAGAGACTTGCAGGTAACGAGATTGAACTAGGTATTGGATACCGACGATCGAATCTCGGGCAAGTAACATACCGATGACAAAGGGAACAACGTATGTTGTTATGCGGTCTGACCGATAAAGATCTTCGTAGAATATGTAGGAGCCAATATGGGCATCCAGGTCCCGCTATTGGTTATTGACCGGAGACGTGTCTCGGTCATGTCTACATTGTTCTCGAACCGTAGGGTCCGCACGCTTAAGGTTTCGATGACAGTTATATTATGAGTTTATGAGTTCGGAGTCCCGGATGAGATCGGGGACATGACGAGGAGTCTCGAAATGGTCGAGACGTAAAGATCGATATATTGGACGACTATATTCGGACATCGGAAAGGTTCCGAGTGATTCGGGTATTTTTCGGAGTACCGGGTAGTTACGGGAGAAGTAATGGGCCTTGATGGGCTTTAGTGGGAAGAGGAAAAGGCTGCTGCGCCCCCCCTCCCCTTTGGTCCGAATTGGACTAGGGAAAAGGGGGCCGGCCACCTTTCCTACTCCTCCACTTCCTTCTCCCTTCCTCCCCTCTTGATGGACTCCTACTAGGACTTGGAGTCCTAGTAGGACTCCCATCCTGGCCGCACCTTTGCCTTGGCCGGTCTCCTCCTCCTCCATCCTTTATATACTGAGGCAAGGGGCACCCCATGGACACACAAGTTGATCCTTGAGATCGTTCCTTAGCCGTGTGCGGTGCCCCCTGCCACCAAATTCCACCTCGATCATACCGTTACAATGCTTAGGCGAAGCCCTGCGTCGGTAGTACATCAAGATCGTCACCACGCCGTCGTGCTGACGGAACTCTTCCTCGACGCTTTGCTGGATCGGAGCCCGAGGATCGTCATCGAGCTGAACGTGTGCTAAGAACTCGGAGGTGCCGGAGTAACGGTGCTTGGATCGGTCGGATCGGGAAGAAGCCGTACGACTACATCCTCTATGTTGTGTGATCGCTTCCGCAGTCGGTCTGCGTTGGTACGTAGACAACACTCTCCCCCTCGTTGCTATGCATCACCATGATCTTGCGTGTGCGTAGGAAAATTTTCGAAATTACTACGTTCCCCAACAGTAACGGAGGGGGAACACAATAAATAACAGAGCAATCAAATGTAACACAAGGCAATACGCGGTAATACGTTGTGCTAGGGGTGACCAAACGTAGGGATAGGTGATACCGGCGGAGGAGGGAAACATCCGGGATGTATTCCTGGTGTTTTGCGTTTTCGGACAAATGAACCGGAGAGGGAAAGTTGCGTGTTCGCTATGCTAGGGACATGTGACGGACGAACGGATTGCGTATCCGGATTCGTCTCGTCGTTCTGAGCAACTTTCGTATATAAATTATTTTCATCGGAGTTACGGTTTATTTTATATGAGTTGTTAAAGTTTTAAATGATTTTCTAAAGTTTCTAGAATTAATATTATTTCGCAATAAAATAATAAATGCCATGGGTACATAGAGAGTGTATCCAGAGAGGTGCATATGTGGCTGAAAGCGGGCCCTATTGACTCAGTCAACAGTCCAGTCAACTGTTTGACTGTTGACTGGTCAAACTATAGATGGGTCCCAGGTGTCATTGGCACAAACACTTAATTAGCATTTTATTTATTTTAATCTCCTGGATTAATCTAACGATGGGTCCCGCATGTCATAAGTTACCAGACTAATTTAGCACTAATTAATGCTAAACCTAGTACTAATCTAAACAAGGGCCAGCTATTAGTGGGCAGAGCCCAGCCGGCCACAAGCATGGCACACTCACACAATGGGCACACACACATCACGCATGCACACACCATACACACGGCCACGGCCATAGAGCATTAGCAGCGGCAGCTAGCAAGCAACGCAGTACGTAGTTGCAGTAAGCAACAGCAGCGACGAAGCAGAGCAGCGCATTAGCAGGCACACACAGCAGCGGCTACCGGCAACAACAAGCAGTGGAGGAAGTAGCAGCGAAGCAACAACGGCGCAAGGAGTAGCATAGCAGCACGGGAGCTCGGGCGACGGCGCGGTCAGGGGCGGCCGAGCGCACGCGGGCGCTAGCGACAGCGCGCGAGCCGAGCGCGGCCAGGGGCGTGGTGCAGTGCAGGGGAGCGCCCGGGGCAACGGGAGTGCGGCCAGGGGAGGGACCAGCCGTGGCAAGCAGCTGCGGGCGCGGAGGTCCGGTCATGGCGTACAGGGGAGCTACGACTATCAATTGAAGAGGGGAAAGGAGAGGAATAACACGACTGCTCACAGGGAGGTCGCGCGGACGGCTCTTGGGCGTCGGGGTGGGCGGACGACGGCGGATTGAGCGGCGAAGCTCCGGCGGCCATGGCGAGGAAGACAGTCGCGGGCGTAGTCGTTCGGGCGTCCCGGCTCGATCTGGTGGTTAAAGAGGATGAAGCAGTCGATGGCGGAGCCTAAGGACACGACGGCTGGGCGCGGGGTTGTCGGTGGCTGCGGGATCGACGCGGCGACGACGACAACCGCGTCGGGTGCCTCTCCAGATCGAGGAGGAGAGCGAGAGGGAGAGAGGGTAGTGGCTAGGGTTTGACCGGGGTCGCGGGGTCGAGGGAGAGGGGCCAAGGGGGTCTTGTAGTCGAGGGGGAGGCGTGGATGGCCGGCACTTGGCCGAGGCGCCATGGATGGCATCCACGTCCTCTGATTGTCTGATGAACAGAGAAAGGGGATGAGGGGAAGCTGGGCTGGGCCTAATCCACTAATGCACTAGGGCCCAAAACAAATAGTCCTACTTTGTGTATTTTTCTTTTCTATTCAGTTTTATTCTTTAGGCACTGTTTTGTATTTCTTTTGCTAGCATTTGATTTTTGTAAAGTGTGAGACTTGTCCCAATAAATATTATGCAACATTTAACAGTGCCATAAAACATGTGAACCTCATTTGAATTCATTTTATTTTTTTGGTTTGAATTTAAATGTGATGGATGGGTGTTGTTGGGTCATTCCAAATTAGTTAGAGGCATTTTTGGAGTTTCAAATAATGTTGTTTTATTTTTATAATAGCTTTGGGAAATTTTGCAATATTAGGAACACTTTTGTTATACTGTTTGAATAAATATTATTTTTACTTTATTTTAATTTTGTGTTTGACTTGAATTTTTATCAAGTGACAAATGGATTAGCAAAATGGTGATCACATGGCACCATTAGAGGAAGATTACTGTAGCTTGACATTCGGGGTGTTACAAATCTCCTCCACTACAAGAAATCTCGTCTCGAGATTTAAGAGGTGGAGTAAGGGCGAAGATTTGGTTACGCAATTCTAACGAATCCTCTCATTCTTTGTTGCTCTTCTCGAAGAAGTTGATTCCTTTTGTTGATGCCTTCATTTCTCTGCTTCAAGTCATTATGATGAAGTCGTCATCCTTTCTTCGGGATCTTCGTCGTACTTACGAATAGGGTAGAAGGGGGAATTATAAGGATGGATGCCTGGAAGGATTGGCATCCAATAATTATCTCAGAGAAGGAGATTTTAGAAGCACCAGGAAACATATCGAGAGTGATATAAGGAGGTTCAACAAGTTTCAACCACGTAGGCATCCAGCTGATGCCTATAATAGGTGATGAAGGGGTTCAGAGCATTGGGAATAAGGATTGTGTCTGATACCATAACTAATGACCTCTCGGAAGGTGGCTCATGAATTATGTGCGAGGTCACGCACGAGTAATAACTTTGGAAACAGGGGGTGTTCAGGAGAGTCAGGTTTCGATCCTATGACCTGTGGGTTATGGGCCCACCATGCTGGTTAAAATTAGAAAGGGCACTGACTTCTTGCACGATCAGGATAGCAATGTATGTCAGAGGCTAGCCTGTCAGTCATGTTGGCAACAATCGTTGGTACCAAGGGCGAGGGACGAAGAGAACGATTTTCCTGCTCGTTGAAACGAGGCGGACCAATAGGCAAAGTTCTCATCCATCGGTGGTTACCGGAACGCTGTCAACAAAAGCAACAGGGTCTTACTGACAAAGTTGTACACCGAGGTCTTTACATAAGCAGTGAATTATTACTGCTTAGATCATTTAGACCTCAGAAAGGACAAACTAAACAATGGAAAGGATAATATGATTATGAAATTAAACAGGACAATGGAAAGGAAAATGTGTTTAAACACATATTTCAGGGGTATATCCTTCCCACGGACAAGTAGGGTATGATATCCATGACAGGATATAAGGTAGAAAACCTTTTACGTAAGGGGAGAGAAACTTCATGACATTACCCATACAACAATGTTTGGATAATTGATAAAGAAAATTTAGCATCGTGCTTCAAATGTTCTAATTGAAGATCGGAGTACCACAAACATGCTTCGAGATAGCATTGACATGGTCTTCAGGTAAGGGTCAGACTTTGGATACACAAAGGATCCATCAGGAACAACTCATAGAATAAGTCTTACCATTTTATTATGGAAGAATGGCTAACCTTGCAAAAAAAGGAAGAACTATAACAATGGGTCATCCAGCCAGGTGTGCTAGGCATGACATCACCTTAGCGAGCCATATAAAGACCAACATTTATAACTCTTGGAAAATGTTCCGACCATGATATCTGACCGAGATTCAAATCAGATTGGGTGTCAGGATACCTCAGACTCGGGATGCATGAGAAAGTAAAGGTGCAACGCAATTGACGAGATGACATTATAAGATTCTCGGGCATTGAACTATGGAAGCGAGTTCTGAGACAATAGTTCATCATTAAATCAAGGAGGTGAGGAGGTGGCTGATTGACTCAGCGACAATTCATTGAGATTTTCAAAAGATGGATTTCCACACTTATATGAACAAGGAGATAAAATTTGTCATATTAAATGATGTAATGAGGTATGCTCGAGGAAAACATACATAGTTAAAGGTTCACCCGAAATATGGGCTTAGGTAGAATGATCAATGTTAGAATGGTGATTCTATAACCAATGGTCTAAGAATGAAATATCGACCATTAACTTCGAAGCAATAGGGTTGCTAGAAGTTTTGAAGTCGCACATCATAGTTCAATTGTCGGTTTTCCGGTTAGAAACAACATGGGGACCAAGATGTATGGTGATGGCGAGAAGCATCACTTTATCAAGAATTCTTAAGAGGTGTTGAAATTCTCACAACATCATTGACATAAAAGATAGTAATACTTCAAGGTAGATCATAATACATGCTAGATAGAAAGTTGCAACCATATCATGCACAAGTTTGTGATGAAAGGAAGGTATGGATGTTGTCGATGGTAACTCAAATTACCAAGGGATGAGGATAACACTAATCATCATGAATTCATTTGATATCTTGGAAGGAGTCAAAATGTTGATGATGATCACGACAAATTTTGTCAAGAGGCTCCACGAAGAAGCAACCGACAGCAACTGCATCGAGCAAAGGACTGATGCAACAAAAGGTTATAGCAACTTGTGACGCCACAGACTCGAAATCAAGTTTGTTATTCCAGTAGAAATGATATTACGAGGAAGATCGACGTAAGATTAGGTCATTTTCGAAAATGTTGCTCCGAGGAGAAGGACCCGGTAGCACAGTTAAAATTTAGCACGATAATGATATAGCCAACCGGGCTAGGAATGACTTGAAGGATTATTAAACTCGTAACCAATGAAAATTACTTGTAGTTATTGAATCGGAGTACAGACTCGATTCACTATCGGTGTCCTTGAGTGTCTAACAACTCAGAATCCGGGGAAAATGTTGGAATCAGTGAGAAATAATACTTGAAGAAGAACTCATAAGAACTTATGAAGTTTCGTGATAATCTCGAGATACCAGAGGGGGTAATACTCGACGACAGATCAAGTAGAGGTTGGACTGGGGTATTGCTCTACAGAAGACAAGCGCTTAAACTTGCACGCGAAATGGTATTTAAAGGAGAACATGGTCGGAACCACGATTGCAAAAGGCCAGATCCCAGATATAAGATGAACTTATACCAAAGGAATAATTAATTTAAGAGAAGCTTTAATGATAGGATCTACATCGTGTCCATGGGCATGAACACAAAGTTCAAGGTGTACTCCCACTTCTCCAATGCATAACCTTTCATTCACTTCTCACTTTTGAAGAAGTTGCAGTGTTGAATTTTTATCTGGCAAAATACCAGAAGTGTATGACTCGTGAAAACTTTCGAGTTCACACATATTAAGGAAGGCATAGGATCAACCCATCAGGGTATCGTGGAAATATATACCACAAGCTTCAATAGTAAATACCACTAGCTCGAAAGCTGAGCATGGTTGAGAAAGCAGAGGATACAATTTACCAAAGGCATTATGTATCTGAGAGAAGGCCCACAAGGTTATTGAGTATGAAGGACGTTGTTGGATAAAACCCAACAAAGGATCTGCCGGTCCATAATGGAGTTGATGTGAGTATTGGCACACGATCAGAGGACAAAACAAAGCAAGGGCTTTGAATTATAGAAACACTGACTAATCTAGAGCTCAAATGCAAAGGGATTATGATTTTCAAATCAAAGGATCAGAAGCAAACGCTCTGATTAAGGATGGATAAGTTGAGTAAGCTTAGGGGTAAAATCGACATCAATTTGATTGGTCGAGATCCATCTCATGTTTAAGGCGATGTCCGAGCCAAAAGGATGAATTCTAGGATCTGATTGAGGATTGCGAGCATTCGCAACATATTGAATCAATGTACTCAAAATGATAGCGACAAAGGCTGCCCATAAGATTACCATACTTATGGGATTAACCATAATGCAAGCAAGCAAGAATTTCAAGAGCAATAAGCTGCTAAGGATTTTCGGAATATCAAATATTATTTCGAAGAACTTAGTGAAACACATAAACAACTGGGGATGGGCGGATACTCGGTAAGTGCGAGGAATTATCCGTTGGGGTGTTCATGTGGGTAATGAACTGCAAGGCAGTAGGCACAAGGTATTCTCGGAACAATAGAGAGAATTTTCGGGGTATCTTGTAATAACAAGATCAATGGGATTTGAAAGGGCAAGTGGATGTAGTTATCCTTAATGATATAACAGTGGTAGGGAATTTACAAAGGCGATGGGCACAAAGTCTCGAAAGAGTAGCAGAGAGTAACTACGAAATCTTCTGGTGCAGCAGGCGATCACCTGGCCTGAATGGGGCTCTTCGGGAGGAAGTATTTTCGAGAACCTAAAGTTAGATTTTAGCAAAATCATTTAACCCGAATAGAAGAGAGATCAGAGTCCCAGAGTATAGACGAGGAATAAAAGATTCTAATACCACCCAATGGCGACGTGGGCCCATGGGCTGCACAGCCATATTAGTAAAACATTTTTCATTGACTAGACTCAACTTCGGCCAAGGAGGGTGGAGGGGGGATTCCTACAGGCAGTCGGCTCTGATACCAACTTGTGATGCCCCCGATTTGACCGTACACTAATCATACACGCAAACGTGTACGATCAAGATCAGGGACTCACGGGAAGATATCACAACACAACTCTACAAATAAAATAAGTCATACAAGCATCATATTACAAGCCAGGGGCCTCGAAGGCTCGAATACAAGAGCTCGATCATAGACGAGTCAGCGGAAGCAACAATATCTGAGTACAGACATAAGTTAAACAAGTCTGCCTTAAGAAGGCTAGCACAAACTGGGATACAGATCGAAAGAGGCGCAGGCCTCCTGCCTGGGATCCTCCTAACTACTCCTGGTCGTCGTCAGCGGGCAGCACGTAGTAGTAGGCACCTCCGGTGTAGTAGGAGTCGTCGTCGACGGTGGCGTCTGGATCCTGGGCTCCAACATCTGGTTGCGACAACCAGGTAGAAGGGATAGGAGGAAAAGAGGGAGAAAATGATGGGGAACGTTGCAGAAAACAAAAAATTTCCTACTCGTTTCACCAAGATCATCTAGGAGTTCATCTAGCAACGAGTCACGAGATGCATCTACATACCTTTGTAGATCGCGAGCGGAAGCGTTCGTTAGAACGAGGTTGAAGTAGTCGTACACGACGTGATCCAAATCACCGATGACCAGCGCCGAACGGACGGCACCTCCGCGTTCAACACACGTACGGGACGGGAGACGTCTCCTCCTTCTTGATCCAGCAAGGGGAGAGGAGAAGTTGACGAAGATCCAGCAGCACGACGGCGTGGTGGTGGATGCAGGGCGTCACGACAGCAGGGCTTCGCCGTGTTCTACGAGAGAGGAAGAAGTAACGGGGAGAGAGGGAAGCACCAAAGGCGTGGGGATCAAGTCCCTCCTCTCCCCCACTATATATAGGGGTGCCAGGGGGGCGCCGGCCCTGGTAGATGGGATCTACCAGGGGGGCGGCGGCCAGGGGTGGGGGGCTTGCCCCCCAAGCAAGGGGGCGCCCCCTTTAGGGTTCCCCCCCAACCCTAGGCGCATGGGCCTTGGGGGGGCTGGCGCCCCAGCCCACTATGGGCTGGGTTCCCTCCTATTTCAGCCCAAGGGGCCCTCCAGGTTAGGTGGCCCCACCCGGTGGACCCCCGGGACCCTTCCGGTGGTCCCGGTACAATACCGGGTACCCCGAAACTTGTCCCGATGGCCGAAACTGCACATCCTATATATAATTCTTTACCTCCGGACCATTCCGGAACTTCTCGTGACGTCCGGGATCTCATCCGGGACCCCGAACAACATTCGGGTTACTGCATATACATATCTTCACAACCCTAGCGTCACCGAACCTTAAGTGTGTAGACCCTACGGGTTCGGGAGACAAGCAGACATGACCGAGACGACTCTCCGATCAATAACCAACAGCGGGATCTGGATACCCATGTTGGCTCCCACATGCTCCACGATGATCTCATCGGATGAACCACGATGTCGAGGATTCAATCAACCCCGTATGCAATTCCCTTTGTCTATCGATATATTACTTGCCCGAGATTCGATCGTCGGTATCCCAATACCTCGTTCAATCTCGTTACCGGCAAGTCACTTTACTCGTACCGTAATGCATGATCCCGTGACCAGACACTTGGTCACTTTGAGCTCATTATGATGATGCATTACCGAGTGGGCCCGGTGATACCTCTCCGTCATACGGAGTGACAAATCCCAGTCTTGATCCGTGTCAACCCAACAGATACTTTCGGAGATACCCGTAGTCTACCTTTATAGTCACCCAGTTACGTTGTGACGTTTGGTATACCCAAAGCACTCCTACGGTATCCGGGAGTTACACGATCTCATGGTCTAAGGAAAAGATACTTGACATTGCAAAACTCTAGCAAAACGAACTACACGATCTTTATGCTATGTTTAGGATTGGGTCTTGTCCATCACATCATTCTCCTAATGATGTGATCTCGTTATCAATGACATCTTATGTCCATAGCCAGGAAACCATGACTATCTGTTGATCAACGAGCTAGTCAACTAGAGGCTTACTAGGGACATGTTGGTGTCTGTTATTCACACATGTATTACGATTTCCGGATAACACAATTATAGCATGAATAAAGACAATTACCATGAACAAGGAAATATAATAATAATGCTTTTATTATTGCCTCTAGGGCATATTTCCAACAGTCTCCCACTTGCACTAGAGTCAATAATCTAGTTACATTGTGATGAATCGAACACCCATGGAATTCTGGTGTTGATCATGTTTTGCCCTAGGGAGAGGTTTAGTCAACGGATCTGCTACATTCAGGTCCGTATGTACTTTACAAATTTCTATGTCTCCATCTTGAACATTTTCACGAATGGAGTTGAAGCGACGCTTGATGTGCCTTGTCTTCTTGTGAAACCTGGGCTCCTTGGCAAGTGCAATAGCTCCAGTGTTGTCACAGAAGAGCTTGATCGGCCCCGACGCATTGGGTATGACTCCGAGGTCGGTGATGAACTCCTTCACCCAGATTGCTTCATGTGCTGCCTCCGAGGCTGCCATGTACTCCGCTTCACATGTACATCCCGCCACGACGCTCTGCTTGCAACTGCACCAGCTTACTGCCCCACCATTCAAAATATACACGTATCCGGTTTGTGACTTTGAGTCATCCAGATCTGTGTCGAAGCTAGTGTCGACGTAACCCTTTACGACGAGCTCTTCGTCACCTCCATAAACGAGAAACATCTCCTTAGTCCTTTTCAGGTACTTCAGGATATTCTTGACCGCTGTCCACTGTTCCTTGCCGGGATTACTTTGGTACCTTCCTACCAAACTTACGGCAAGATTTACATCGGGTCTGGTACACAGCATGGCATACATAATAGAACCTATGGCTGAGGCATAGGGGATGACACTCATCTCTTCTATTTATTCTGCCGTGGTCGGACTTTGAGCCGAGCTCAATTTCATACCTTGCAGTACAGGCAAGAATCCCTTCTTAGACTAATCCATATTGAACTTCTTCAATATCTTATCAAGGTATGTGCTTTGTGAAAGACCTATGAGGCGTCTTGATCTATCTCTATAGATCTTGATGCCTAATATATAAGCAGCTTCTCCAAGGTCCTTCATTGAAAAACTCTTATTCAAGTAGGCCTTGATGCTGTCCAAGAGTTCTGTATCATTTCCCATCAAAAGTATGTCATCTACATATAATATGAGAAATGCTACAGAGCTCCCACTCACTTTCTTGTAAACACAGGCTTCTCCATAAGTCTGCGTAAACCCAAACGCTTTGATCATCTCATCAAAGCGAATGTCCCAACTCCGAGATGCTTGCACCAGCCCATAAATCGAGCGTTGGAGCTTGCACACCTTGTCAGCATTCTTAGGATCGACAAAACCCTCCGGCTGCATCATATACAATTCTTCCTTAAGGAAACCATTAAGGAATGCCGTTTTGACGTCCATTTGCCATATTTCATAATCGTAGAATGCGGCAATTGCTAACATGATTCGGACGGACTTCAGCTTCGCTACTGGTGAGAAAGTCTCATCGTAGTCAACCCCTTGAACTTGTCGATAACCCTTAGCGACAAGCCGAGCTTTATAGATGGTCACATTACCATCCGCGTCTGTCTTCCTCTTAAAGATCCATTTATTTTCAATGGCTCGCCGTTCTACGGGCAAGTCAGTCAAAGTCCATACTCCGTTTTCATACATGGATCCTATCTCGGATTTCATGGCTTCTAGCCATTTGTCGGAATCCGGGCCCGCCATCGCTTCTTCATAGTTCGAAGGTTCACCGTTGTCCAACAACATGATTTCCAAGACAGGGTTGCCGTACCACTCTGGTGCGGAACGTGTCCTTGTGGACCTTCGAATTTCAGTAGGAGCTAGATCAGAAGTATCTTGATCATTATCATTAACTTCCTCTCTAGTCGGTGCTGGCACCTCAGGAACATTTTCTTGAGTTGCGCCATTTTCTGGTTCAAGAGGCAATACTTCATCTAGTTCTACTTTCCTCCCACTTACTTCTTTCGAGAGAAACTCCTTCTCTAGAAAGGATCCATTCTTGGCAACAAAGACCTTGCCTTCGGATCTGAGGTAGAAGGTATACCCAATAGTTTCTTTAGGGTATCCTATGAAGACGCATTTTTCCGACTTGGGTTCGAGCTTTTCAGGTTGAAGTTTCTTGACATAAGCATCGCATCCCCAAACTTTTAGAAACGATAGCTTAGGTTTCTTCCCAAACCATAATTCATACGGTGTCGTCTCAACGGATTTCGACGGAGCCCTATTTAAAGTGAATGCGGCAGTCTCTAATGCATAGCCCCAAAAAGATAGCGGTAAATCGGTAAGAGACATCATAGACCGCACCATATCTAATAGAGTGCGATTACGACGTTCGGACACACCGTTACGCTGAGGTGTTCCAGGCGGCGTTAGTTGTGAAACTATTCCACATTTTCTTAAGTGTGTGCCAAATTCATGACTCAAGTATTCTCCTCCACGATCTGATCGTAGAAACTTGATCTTCCTGTCACGTTGATTCTCAACCTCACTCTGAAATTCCTTAAACTTTTCAAAGGTTTCAGACTTGTGTTTCATTAAGTAGATATACCCATATCTACTCAAGTCATCAGTGAGAGTGAGAACATAACGATAGCCACCGCGAGCCTCAACACTCATTGGACCGCACACATCAGTATGTATGATTTCCAATAAGTTGGTTGCTCGCTCCATTGTTCCTGAGAACGGAGTCTTGGTCATTTTACCCATGAGGCATGGTTCGCACGTGTCAAATGATTCATAATCAAGAGACTCTAAAAGTCCATCTGCATGGAGCTTCTTCATGCGTTTGACACCTATGTGACCAAGGCGGCAGTGCCACAAGTATGTGGGACTATCGTTATTAACCTTACATCTTTTGGTATTCACACTATGAACATGTGTAGCATTACGCTCGAGATTCATTAAGAATAAACCATTCACCACAGGAGCATGACCATAAAACATATCTCTCATATAAATGGAACAACCATTATTCTCGGATGAGTAGCCATCTCGAATTAAACGAGATCCCGATACAATGTTCATGCTCAAAGCTGGTACTAAATAACAATTATTGAGGTTTAAAACTAATCCCGTAGGTAAATGAAGAGGCAGCGTGCCGACGGTGATCACATCGACCTTGGAACCATTCCCGACGCGCATCGTCACCTCGTCCTTCGCCAGTCTCCGTTTATTCCGCAGCTCCTGCTTTGAGTTACAAATGTGAGCAACTGCATCGGTATCAAATACCCAAGAGCTACTACGAGCACTGGTTAGGTACACATCAATTACATGTATATCACATATACCTTTTGTTTTGCCGGCCTTCTTGTCCGCTAAGTATTTGGGGCAATTCCGCTTCCAGTGACCACTTCCCTTGCAATAAAAACACTCAGTCTCGGGCTTGGGTCCATTCTTTGGCTTCTTCCCGGCAGCTTGCTTGCCGGGCGCGGCAACTTCCTTGCCGTCCTTCTTGAAGGCTTTCTTACCCTTGCCCTTCTTGAACTTAGTGGTTTTATTGACCATCAACACCTGATGTTCCTTCTTGACTTCTACCTCTGCTGATTTCAGCATAGCAAATACTTCAGGAATGGTCTTTTCCATCCCCTGCATATTGAAGTTCATCACAAAGCTCTTGTAGCTCGGTGGAAGCGACTGGAGGATTCTGTCAATGACCGCATCATCCGGGAGATTAACTCCCAGCTGAGTCAAGCGGTTATGTAATCCAGACATCGTGAGTATGTGCTCACTGACAGAACTATTTTCCTCCATCTTACAGCTGAAGAACTTGTCGGAGACCTCATATCTCTCGACCCGGGCATGAGCTTGGAAAACCATTCTCAGCTCTTCGAACATCTCATATGCTCCATGTCTCTCAAAACGCTTTTGGAGCCCCGGTTCTAAACTGTAAAGCATGCCGCACTGAACGAGGGAGTAGTCATCGGATCGTGCCTGCCAAGCGTTCATAACGTCTTGTTCGGCAGGGAGGACAGGTGCGTCACCCAGCGGTGCTTGTAGGACATAATCTTTCTTGGCAGCTATGAGGATGATCCTCAGGTTCCGGACCCAGTCCGTGTAGTTGCTGCCATCGTCTTTCAGCTTAGTTTTCTCTAGGAACGTGTTGAAGTTGAGGACTACGTTGGTCATTTGATCTACAAGACATATTGTAAATATTTTAGACTAAGTTCATGATAATTAAGTTCATCAAATCAAATTATTTATGAACTCCCACTTAGATAGACATCCCTCTTCTAGTCATCTAAGTATAACATGATCCGAGTTAACTAGGCCTTGTCCGATCATCACGTGAGACGGACTAGTCATCGTCGGTGAACATCTTCATGTTGATCGTATCTTCTATACGACTCATGCTCGACCTTTCGGTCTTCTGTGTTCCGAGGCCATGTCTGTACATGCTAGGCTCGTCAAGTCAACCTAAGTGTTTGCATGTGTAAATCTGTCTTACACCCGTTGTATGTGAATGTTAGAATCTATCACACCCGATCATCACGTGGTGCTTCGAAACAACGAACTGTCGCAACGGTGCACAGTTAGGGGGAACACTTCTTGAAATTATTATGAGGGATCATCTAATTTACTACCGTCGTTCTAAGTAAACAAGATGCAAAACATGATAAACATCACATGCAATCAAATAATAAACGTGACATGATATGGCCAATATCACATAGCTCCTTCGATCTCCATCTTGGGGCTCCATGATCATCTTGTCACCGGCTTGACACCATGATCTCCATCATCATGATCTCCATCATCGTGTCTCCATGAAGTTGCTCGCCAACTATTACTTCTACTACTATGGCTAACGCGTTTAGCAATAAAGTAAAGTAATTTACATGGCGTTTCTCAATGACACGCAGGTCATATAAAAGAATAAAGACAACTCCTATGGCTCCTGCCGGTTGTCATACTCATCGACATGCAAGTCGTGATTCCTATTACAATAGCATGAACATCTCATACATCACATATAGATCATTCATCATTCATCACAACTTTGGCCATATCATATCACAAACCACTTGCTGCAAAAACAAGTTAGACGTCCTCTAATTGTTGTTGCAAGTTTTTTACGTGGCTGAATTAGGGTTCTAGCAAGAACGTTTTCTTACCTACGTGAAAGCCACAACGTGATTTGTCAACTTCTATTTACCCTTCATAAGGACCCTGTTCATCGAATCCGCTCCAGCTAAAGTGGGAGAGACAGACACCCGCCAGCCACCTTATGCAACTAGTGCATGTTAGTCGGTGGAACCGGTCTCACGTAAGCGTACGTGTAAGGTTGGTCCGGGCCGCTTCATCCCACAATACCGCTGAAGCAAGAAAAGACTAGTAGCGGCAAGAAGGTTGACAAATCCACGCCTACAACGAATTGTGTTCTACTCGCGCAAGAAGAACTACGCATAGACCTAGCTCATGATGCCACTGATGGGGAACGTTGCAGAAAACAAAAAATTTCCTACTCGTTTCACCAAGATCATCTAGGAGTTCATCTAGCAACGAGTCACGAGATGCATCTACATACCTTTGTAGATCGCGAGCGGAAGCGTTCGTTAGAACGAGGTTGAAGTAGTCGTACACGACGTGATCCAAATCACCGATGACCAGCGCCGAACGGACGGCACCTCCGCGTTCAACACACGTACGGGACGGGAGACGTCTCCTCCTTCTTGATCCAGCAAGGGGAGAGGAGAGGTTGACGAAGATCCAGCAGCACGACGGCGTGGTGGTGGATGCAGGGCGTCACGACAGCAGGGCTTCGCCGTGTTCTACGAGAGAGGAAGAAGTAACGGGGAGAGAGGGAAGCACCAAAGGCGTGGGGATCAAGTCCCTCCTCTCCCCCACTATATATAGGGGTGCCAGGGGGGGCGCCGGCCCTGGTAGATGGGATCTACCAGGGGGGGCGGCGGCCAGGGGTGGGGGGCTTGCCCCCCAAGCAAGGGGGCGCCCCCTTTAGGGTTCCCCCCCCAACCCTAGGCGCATGGGCCTTGGGGGGGCTGGCGCCCCAGCCCACTATGGGCTGGGTTCCCTCCTATTTCAGCCCAAGGGGCCCTCCAGGTTAGGTGGCCCCACCCGGTGGACCCCCGGGACCCTTCCGGTGGTCCCGGTACAATACCGGGTACCCCGAAACTTGTCCCGATGGCCGAAACTGCACATCCTATATATAATTCTTTACCTCCGGACCATTCCGGAACTTCTCGTGACATCCGGGATCTCATCCGGGACCCCGAACAACATTCGGGTTACTGCATATACATATCTTCACAACCCTAGCGTCACCGAACCTTAAGTGTGTAGACCCTACGGGTTCGGGAGACAAGCAGACATGACCGAGACGACTCTCCGATCAATAACCAACAGCGGGATCTGGATACCCATGTTGGCTCCCACATGCTCCACGATGATCTCATCGGATGAACCACGATGTCGAGGATTCAATCAACCCCGTATGCAATTCCCTTTGTCTATCGATATATTACTTGCCCGAGATTCGATCGTCGGTATCCCAATACCTCGTTCAATCTCGTTACCGGCAAGTCACTTTACTCGTACCGTAATGCATGATCCCGTGACCAGACACTTGGTCACTTTGAGCTCATTATGATGATGCATTATCGAGTGGGCCCAGTGATACCTCTCCGTCATACGGAGTAACAAATCCCAGTCTTGATCCGTGTCAACCCAACAGATACTTTCGGAGATACCCGTAGTCTACCTTTATAGTCACCTAGTTACGTTGTGACGTTTGGTATACCCAAAGCACTCCTACGGTATCCGGGAGTTACACGATCTCATGGTCTAAGGAAAAGATACTTGACATTGCAAAACTCTAGCAAAACGAACTACACGATCTTTATGCTATGTTTAGGATTGGGTCTTGTCCATCACATCATTCTCCTAATGATGTGATCTCGTTATCAATGACATCTTATGTCCATAGCCAGGAAACCATGACTATCTGTTGATCAACGAGCTAGTCAACTAGAGGCTTACTAGGGACATGTTGGTGTCTGTTATTCACACATGTATTACGATTTCTGGATAACACAATTATAGCATGAATAAAGACAATTACCATGAACAAGGAAATATAATAATAATGCTTTTATTATTGCCTCTAGGGCATATTTCCAACAGAAAACAACCGTGAGTACTCATCCAAAGTACTCGCAAGCAAGGAACTACACTACATATGCATGCATTGGTATCAAATGGATAAGGGTATCATATGTGGTCTGAACTACAGAATGCCAGAATAAGAGGGGGATAACTAATCCTGTCGAAGACTACGCCTCTGGCAGCCTCCGTCTTGCAGCATGTAGAAGAGAGTAGACTGAAGTCCTCCAAGTAGCATCGCATAGCATAATCCTAACCAATGATCCTCCCCTCGTCGCCCTGTGAGAGAGCGATCACCGGTTGTATCTGGCACTTGGAAGGGTGTGTTTTATTAAGTATCCGGTTCTAGTTGTCATAAGGTCAAGGTACAACTCTGAGTCGTCCTTTTACCGAGGGACACGGCTATTCGAATAGATTAACTTCCCTGTAGGGGTGCACCACATTCCCCAACACGCTCGATCCCATTTGGCCGGACACACTTTCCTGGGTCATGCCCGGCCTCGGAAGATCAACACGTCGCAGCCCCACCTAGGCACAACAGAGAGGTCAGCACGCCGGTCTAAACCTATGCGCACAGGGGTCTGGGCCCATCGCCCTTAGCACACCTGCATGTTGCGTACGCGGCCGAAAGCAGACCTAGCCTAATGGCGTTCCAGTCCAATCCGGCGCGCGCCGCTCCGTCGCTGACGTCACGAAGGCTTCGGCTGATACCACGACGCTGGGATACCCATAACTACTCCCACGTAGATGGTTAGTGCGTATAGACCAAAAGGCCAGACTCAGATCAAATACCCAGATCTCGTTAAGCATGTTAAGTGTCCGCGAACGCCGACCAGGGCCAGGCCCACCTCTCTCCTAGGTGGTCTCAACCTGCCCTGTCGCTCCGCCACAAAGTAACAGTCGGGGGCCGTCGGGAACCCAGGCCCACCTCTACCGGGATGGAGCCACCTGCCCCTTCAGCCCCCATCTCCGAACAGTATCATAAGTAATGTAACTGTGTAATGTATTTAGTATATGCCTGTGATCACCTCCCGAAGTGATCACGACCCAGTAGTATAGCATGGCAAACGGACAAGAGTGTAGGGCCATTGATGGAACACTAGCATCATATACTAAGCAGTAGGATAGCAGGTAATGGTAACAACAGTAGTAGCAAGGACAGGCTATGCATCAGGATAGGAATAACGGAAAGCAGTAACATGCTACACTACTCTAATGCAATCAGTATAGAGAGGAGTAGGCGATATATGGTGATCAAAGGGGGGCTTGCCTGGTTGCTCAGACAAGGAGGGGTCGTCGGTGACGTAGTCGACCACAGGGGCATCAGCATCGTCACGGGGTCTACCGGAAAGAAGTAACGGAGGGGGAACACAATAAATAACAGAGCAATCAAATGTAACACAAGGCAATACGCGGTAATACGTTGTGCTAGGGGTGACCTAACGTAGGGATAGGTGATACCGGCGAAGGAGGGAAACATCCGGGAAGTATTCCTGGTGTTTTGCGTTTTCGGACAAATGAACCAGAGAGGGAAAGTTGCGTGTTCGCTATGCTAGGGACATGTGACGGACGAACGGATTACGTATCCGGATTCGTCTCGTCGTTCTGAGCAACTTTCGTATATAAATTATTTTCATCGGAGTTACGGTTTATTTTATATGATTTGTTAAAGTTTTAAATGATTTTCTAAAGTTTCTAGAATTAATATTATTTCGCAATAAAATAATAAATGCCATGGGTACATAGAGAGTGTATCCAGAGAGGTGCATATGTGGCTGAAAGCGGGCCCTATTGACTCAGTCAACAGTCCAGTCAACTGTTTAACTGTTGACTGGTCAAACTATAGATGGGTCCCAGGTGTCATTGGCACAAACACTTAATTAGCATTTTATTTATTTTAATCTCCTGGATTAATCTAACGATGGGTCCCGCATGTCATAAGTTACCAGACTAATTTAGCACTAATTAATGCTAAACCTAGTACTAATCTAAACAAGGGCCAGCTATTAGTGGGCACAGCCCAGCCGGCCACAAGCATGGCACACTCACACAACGGGCACACACACATCACGCATGCACACACCATACACACAGCCACGGCCATAGAGCATTAGCAGCGGCAGCTAGCAAGCAACGCAGTACGTAGTTGCAGTAAGCAATAGCAGCAACGAAGCAGAGCAGCGCATTAGCAGGCACACACAGTAGCGGCTACCGGCAACAACAAGCAGTGGAGGAAGTAGCAGCAAAGCAACAACGGCGCAAGGAGTAGCATAGCAGCACGGGAGCTCGGGCGACGGCGCGGTCAGGGGCGGCCGAGCGCACGCGGGCGCTAGCGACAGCGCGCGAGCCGAGCGCGGCCAGGGGCGTGGTGCAGTGCAGGGGAGCGCCCGGGGCAACGGGAGTGCGGCCAGGGGAGGGACCGGCCGTGGCAAGCAGCTGCGGGCGCGGAGGTCCGGCCATGGCGTACAGGGGAGCTACGACTATCAATTGAAGAGGGGAAAGGAGAGGAATAACACGACGGCTCACAGGGAGGTCGCGCGGACGGCTCTTGGGCGTCGGGGTGAGCGGACGACGGCGGATTGAGCGGCGAAGCTCCGGCGGCCACGGCGAGGAAGACAGTCGCGGGCGTAGTCGTTCGGGCGTCCCGGCTCGATCTGGTGGTTAAAGAGGATGAAGCAGTCGATGGCGGAGCCTAAGGACACGACGGCTGGGCGCGGGGTCGTCGGTGGCTGCGGGATCGACGCGGTGACGATGACAACCGCGTCGGGTGCCTCTCCAGATCGAGGAGGAGAGCGAGAGGGAGAGAGGGTAGTGGCTAGGGTTTGACCGGGGTCGCGGGGTCGAGGGAGAGGGGCCAAGGGGGTCTTGTAGTCGAGGGGGAGGCGTGGATGGCCGGCACTTGGCCGAGGCGCCATGGATGGCATCCACGTCCTCTGATTGTCTGATGAACAGAGAAAGGGGATGAGGGGAAGCTGGGCTGGGCCTAATCCACTAATGCACTAGGGCCCAAAACAAATAGTCCTACTTTGTGTATTTTTCTTTTCTATTCAGTTTTATTCTTTAGGCACTGTTTTGTATTTCTTTTGCTAGCATTTGATTTTTGTAAAGTGTGAGACTTGTCCCAATAAATATTATGCAACATTTAACAGTGCCATAAAACATGTGAACCTCATTTGAATTCATTTTATTTTTTTGGTTTGAATTTAAATGTGATGGATGGGTGTTGTTGGGTCATTCCAAATTAGTTAGAGGCATTTTTGGAGTTTCAAATAATGTTGTTTTATTTTTATAATAGCTTTGGGAAATTTTGCAATATTAGGAACACTTTTGTTATACTGTTTGAATAAATATTATTTTTACTTTATTTTAATTTTGTGTTTGACTTGAATTTTTATCAAGTGACAAATGGATTAGCAAAATGGTGATCACATGGCACCATTATTGGAAGATTACTGTAGCTTGACATTCGGGGTGTTACACAATGATTCGGAGCTGATGCATATAGGGCCAAACTCGCGACGCCGAATACTCCCTAAGGTATTCGGTCTTTGTGGTATAAACCGGGCCTAAATAGTGGCCTTTGTAAGAAGCCCCGTGTGTCCAGGTACGTGCATTGTTCTGGCGTGGCCACATGCCAAGACGTCGGCATCCTTCTCAATGGTGGATATGTATCAACAAGAGACAGTGAAAAAGGTTTACGCAGGGTCTTAATCTAAAAAGAATCCTTGGAGCAGGTCCCTGCTGCACGTCTGCGTCTGTGTCTCCGTTGTGCCGTATCCTGGACGGGTATAGCACGATGATCGTATGTAAAAGAGAGGAAGCTAAGTGAAAAAGTTGTCGTGCAAAAGGATAGTTTTTAAAGAAACCATGTATAAATCAAGATGATAAGAAATTGCCACTTGTCTGCGCGCGTTGAGCCCCTTGTATTGACAAATAGGGGTGTGACCACTTATTTCCGTATAAATAGCGGCGCCGGACTTGATTAGTTGTATCTGAGGTCTTGACGACCTATTGGATGCTTTCGTTTGTCCGGGTGCCTTTAGTGTGCGGCGCTCAAGGCAGCCTCACTCTCTTCGGTGCGCAGAGATCGCTTGATATTTCCATGCACTGTAATGATGCCACGTGGACCGGGCATCTTGAGTGTAAGGGAGGCGTAGTGTGGTATTGCATTAAAGCGAGCGAAAGCTTCGTGTCCGAGCAGTGCTTGATAGCCACTTTGAAACGGAGCGATGTGGAAAGTTAAATGCTCGCGACGGAAGTTATCGAGGGAGCCGAATGTAACTTGTAGTAGGAGGGAGCCCGTACAACGAGCCCATGGGCCTGACGTTACTCCTTTAAAGGTAGTATTGCTATGGCGAATTTGTGTTGGGTCTAGCCCCATCCCGCGGATTGTATCCTGATATATTAGGTTTAGGCTACTGCCGCCGTCCATCAAGACCCTTGTGAAGTGATATCCGCCAATTACTGAGTCTAATACCAGGGCAGCCCATCCTGTGTGTCGGATACCTGCTGAGTAATCGCGATGGTCGAAAGTGATCGGTTGAGATGACCAGTGGCAGGACTTCATGGTGATAGGCACTTGGGTATACTTTCCTAGGAGTGCCGCATTGTTTTTTTCCTTGATTACGTGTAACACGTTTACTGTTTTGACTTATGGTTGAAATTGCTTTTGTTCCCCTGCGTCTTGCTTGGGGGGCTCGTCCTCGTCTTCACTTGGTGTGTCCTCCCCCTTGTGTACGGCGTTGAGCTTGCCGGACTGCTTGAAGACCCAACATTCTCTGTGGGTATGATTAGCAGGTTTACCAGGGGTACTATGAATCTGACATACTTGGTCCAGAATTTTATTAAGGCTGGACAGTTCGTCCCTAGTGCCTTTAGGGGGCGACTTTTGGCTTGGCCGAGAGCTTTTGAATCCGGCATTTACTGCCGTGCCCTTCGTGCTGTATTCTTTATTCCGACGTTTGTTATTGCTGTTGCGTCATGATTTCCCATTTCCATCTCTAACTTCAGATGTACTGGGGTCGCTGGTGCTGCATCTGGCTAGCCAGCTGTCCTTCCCTGCGCAAAAGCGGGTCATGAGGTTTGTTAATGTGTCCATCGTTCTCGGCTTATTTTGGCCGAGGTGTCTGGCGAGCCATTCGTCACGGACGCTATGCTTGAAAGTTGCTAAGGCTTCGGCGTCCGGACAGTCGACAATCTTGTTCTTTTTAGTAAGAAACCTGTTCCAAAGCTTCTGGGCTGACTCTCCGGGCTGTTGAGTTATATGACTCAAATCGTCCGCATCCGGAGGTTGGACATAAGTCCCTTGAAAATTTTGCCCGAAAGGTGTCTTCGAGCTCTTCCCAACTTCCGATGGAGCTTTCGGGGAGGCCTTTGAGCCAGTGACGAGCTGGCCCTTTGAGCTTGAGGGGTAGGTACTTGATGGCGTGGAGATCATCTCCTCGAGCCATATGGATATGAAGGATGTAGTCCTCAATCCAGACCCCAGGGTCTGTTGTTCCATCGTATACCTCTATGTTTACGGGCTTGAATCCCTCTGGAAAGTCGTGGTCCAGCACCTCATCGGTGAAACATAGGGGGTGTGCGGCACCCTGTAGCTGGGTGTGTCGCGTTGTTCGGATGTTTGTTGTGTTGCATTGTATGCTGGGGCGCGCTTGCGTGGTCCATAGATGGATCTTGTTGCACCGTTCTTTGGGTGCGAGCCCTCGCATTGGTTGCGTGTTGTTTGGTGAGCGGCATTGTATGCCGCTCTGTGTTGGTAGAGGGGTCGTCCATCCGACCAGGTGGCTGCTTTGATATTTGGTTATGGGGGGTCTGAGGCCTCCTCATCGAATTCGGGTAGCAGCTTCCGCTTTGGGTAGCTCTTGTAGGGGCGATCGTCGCCGTACCTTGCTGCTATGTTGAGTATTTTACTCCATCTGATTTGGAGTGTGTCTTGCGCAGCCTTGAGCCTTTGCTTCTGCTTTCTCAGACTCCTCGCGGTGGTAACAAGCCTTTTACGAGCAGTCTGCTGCTCCGGGTGCCTGTCCGGCGTTATGTCGCCCGGACCATGATCCTTGATAGGATTTGTTTGTTTGGTTTGATTATCTGGATTGCCGTTGTCCGGCAGCGGTTCGCCCTGCTCCAGCGCTGGGTCTGTGTGATCGCTATTTCTGTCGGGGTGGGATTTGGGGCGGCGCTTGCGTCGCCGCTTTGACTGCTTTTCGAGGGAACAAGCCTTCGGTGCGTCCTTCCGCTCCTCGTCGTGATCTTTTGGTGCGTCCACCATGTATACGTCATGTGACGAGGTGGCGTTCCAGGGCCCAATAGGCGCTGGTTCTTCATCGTCTCCTTCATCGGCGTCCATACCATCGATGTCTTCGGAGTCGAGGTCGACCATGTCGGTTAAGTCGTCGACAGTGGCTACAAAGTGGGTGGTGGGTGGGCTTTGAATTTCTTCATCGTCCGTACCCCAACCTTGCTGACCGTAGTCCGGCCATGGCTCTCCTGATAAAGAGAGAGACTTTAGTGACTTCAGGATATCACCGAGAGGCGAGTGCTGAAAGATGTCCGCGGCAGTGAACCCCATGATCGGCGCCCAATCGGATTCGATCGGCAGGGGCGCGGAGGGCTCGGAGTCCGGAGAGGAGTCCGGCTCCTTGGAGTCACGAGTCTCGCAGAGTACGGGGCTGTTGTTCGGCTCAATCGTCGTTGGGGTCATAGCCCCCGAGGTGGCGTCCAACCGCCCATCCTCGATCGGCGCAGTTGGCTCCAAATTAAGGTCGGAGCTGACGCGGGTGCGGCCTCCAGGGCACTGTTCGGCGGCAGAGCTAAATCATGCTCGTCGTGACAGTGCGGCGCGCTCGGCCGTGGCTCGAATCCGTCGAAGATCAAGTCCCCGCGGATGTCAGCCGTGTAGTTTAAACTTCCAAATCTGACCTGACGGCCCGAGGCGTAGCTTTCGATCTGCTCCAGACGGCCAAGCGAATTGACCCGCACTGCAAAGCCGCCGAAGACGAAGATCTGTCCGGGGAGGAAGGTCTCACCCTGGACTGCATCGCTATCGATGATCGTAGGAGCCATCGAGCCTGACGGCGAAGACACAAAGGAACTCTCAATGAAAGCACCAATGTCGATGTCAAAACCGGCGGATCTCGGGTAGGGGGTCCTGAACTGTGCGTCTAGGACGGATGGTAACAGGAGACAAGGGACACGAAGTTTTACCCAGGTTCGGGCCCTCTCGATGGAGGTAAAACCCTACGTCCTGCTTGATTAATATTGATGATACGGGTAGTACAAGAGTAGATCTACCACGAGATCGAGGAGGCTAAACCCTAGAAGCTAGCCTATGGTATGATTGTTGATGTATACGTTGTCCTACGGACTAAAACCCTCCGGTTTATATAAACACCGGAGAGGGTTAGGGTTACACAAAGTCGGTTACAATGGTAGGAGATCTTCATATCCGTATCGCCAAGCTTGCCTTCCACGCCAAGGAAAGTCCCTTCCGGACACGGGACGGAGTCTTCAATCTTGTATCTTCATAGTCCAGGAGTCCGGCTATCCGAACACCCCCTAATCCAGGACTCCCTCACTAACGGTAATGTTACTGTCTACAAAGCTCGACTTGTTGCAAAAGGTTTTCGACAAGTTCAAGGGATTGACTACGATGAGACCTTCTCACCCGTAGCGATGCTTAAGTCTGTCCGAATCATGTTAGCAATTGCCGCATTTTATGATTATGAAATTTGGCAAATGGATGCCAAAACTGCATTCCTGAATGGATTTCTAGAAGAAGAGTTGTATATGATGCAACCAGAAGGTTTTGTCAATCCTAAAGGTACTAACAAAATATGCAAGCTCCAGCGATCCATCTATGGACTGGTGCAAGCATCTCGGAGTTGGAATATACGCTTTGATAAGTTAATCAAAGCATATAGTTTTATACAGACTTGCGGTGAAGCCTGTATTTACAAGAAAGTGAGTGGGAGCACTACAACATTTCTGATAAGTATATGTGAAAGACATATTGTTGATCGGAGATAATGTAGAATTATTCTGCAAAGCATAAAGGAATATTTGAAAGGAGTTTTTCAAAGAAAGACCTCGGTGAAGCTGCTTACATATTGAGCATCAAGATCTATAGAGATAGATCAAGACGCTTGATAAGTTTTTCAATGAGTACATACCTTGACAAGATTTTTGAAGTAGTTCAAAATGGAACAGTCAAAGAAGGAGTTCTTGCCTGTGTTACAAAGGTGTGAAGTTGAGTAAGACTCAAAACCCAACCACGGCAGAAGATAGAGAGAGAATGAAAGTCATTCCCTATGCCTCAGCCATAGGTTCCATAAAGCATGCCATGCTGTGTACCAGACCTATTGTATACCCTGCCCTGAGTTTGGCAAGGGAGTACAATAGTGATCTAGGAGTAGATCACTGGACATTGGTCAAAATTATCCTTAGTGGAATAAGGATATGTTTCTCGATTATGGAGGTGACAAAAGGTTCATCGTAAAGGGTTACGTCGATACAAGTTTTGACACTGATCCAGATGACTCTAAGTCTCAATCTGGATACATATTGAAAGTGGGAACAATTAGCTAGAGTAGCTCCATGCAGAGCATTGTTGACATAGAAACTTGCAAAATACTTACGGATCTGAATGTGGCAGACCCGTTGACTAAACTTCTCTCACAAGCAAAACATGATCACACCTCAGTACTCTTTGGGTGTTAATCACATAGCGATGTAAACTAGATTATTGACTCTAGTAAACCCTTTGGGTGTTGGTCACATGTCGATGTGAACTATGGGTGTTAATCACATGGTGATGTGAACTATTGATGTTAAATCACATGGCTATGTGAACTAGACTATTGACTCTAGTGCAAGTGGGAGACTGAAGGAAATATGCCCTAGAGGCAATAATAAAGTTATTATTTATTTCCTTATATCATGATTAATGTTTATTATTCATGCTAGAATTGTATTAATCGGAAACATAATACATGTGTGAATACATAGACAAACAGAGTGTCACTAGTATGCCTCTACTTGGCTAGCTCGTTTATCAAAGATGGTTATGTTTCCTAAACCATAGACATGAGTTGTCATTTGATTAACGGGATCACATCATTAGGAGAATGATGTGATTGACTTGACCCATTCCGTTAGCATAGCACTTGATCGTTTCGTTTGTTGCTATTGCTTTCTTCATAACTTATACATGTTCCTATGACTATGAGATTATGCAACTCCCGTTTACTAGAGGAACACTTTGTGTGCTACCAAACATCACAACGTAACTGGGTGATTATAAAGGTGCTCTACAGGTGTCTCCGAAGGTACTTGTTGGGTTGGCGTATTTCGATATTAGGATTTGTCACCCCGATTGTTGGAGAGGTATCTCTGGGCCCTCTCGGTAATGCACATCACTCAAGCCTTGCAAGCATTGCAACTAATAAGTTAGTTACAGGATGATGTATTACGGAACGAGTAAAGAGACTTGCCGGTAACGAGATTGAACTAGGTATTGAGATACCGACGATCGAATCTCGGGCAAGTAACATACCGATGACAAAGGGAACAACGTATGTTGTTATGCGGTCTGACCGATAAAGATCTTCGTAGAATATGTAGGAGCCAATATGAGCATCCAGGTTCCGCTATTGGTTATTGACCAGAGACGTGTCTCGGTCATGTCTACATAGTTCTCGAACCCGTAGGGTCCGCACGCTTAAAGTTCGGTGACGATCGTAATTAGGGTTTTTGTGTTTTGATGTACCGAAGGTTGTTCGGAGTCTCGGATGTGATCACGGACATGACGAGGAGTCTCGAAATGGTCGAGACATAAATATTGATATATTGGAAGCCTATATTTGGATATCGGAAACGTTCCGGGTGAAATCTGGATTTTACCGGAGTACCGGGGGGTTATCGGAACCCCCCGGGGGTTATTGGGCCTACATGGGCCATAAGGGAGAAGACGAGGGCCGGCCAGGGCAGGCCGCGCGCCCCCTCCCCCTAGTCCGAATAGGACAAGGAAGGGGGGCGCCCCTTTCCTCTTTCTCCCTTCCTCCTTCCTTTTCCAACAAGGCAAGAGGGGGGAGTCCTACTCCTGGTTGGAGTAGGACTCCTCCAGGCGCACCCATAGGGCCGGCCGCACCTCCCCCTCTCCCTCCTTTATATACTGAGGCAAGGGGGCACCCCATGACACACAAGTTGATCCTCGTGATCGTTCCTTAGCCGTGTGCGGTGCCCCCTTCCACCATATTCCACCTCGGTCATATCGTAGCGGTGCTTAGGCGAAGCCCTGTGTCGGTAGAACATCATCACCGTCATCACGCCATCATGCTGACGAAACTCTCCCTCAACGTTTTGCTGGATCGGAACTCGAGGGACATCACCGGGTTGAACGTGTGCAGAACTCGGAGGTGCCATACGTTCGGTACTTGGATCGGTTGGATTGGGAAGACGTACGACTACTTCCTCTACGTTGTGTCAATACTTCCGTTGCCGGTCTACGAGGGTACGTAGACAACACTCTCCCCTCTCGTTGCTATGCATCACCATGATCTTGCATCTGCGTAGGAAATTTTTGAAATCACTACGTTCCCCAACATAGCACTACTGCAGGATGCTGCTAACGCGACACTACGATCAGAGACCCTTCAATGAAACTATGTGCGATGCAATAATCGCAAATGGTGGTGTAAAAAACACATCAAAAAAGGTGCAAAATGTTTGCGATCACGGATCCATCCAACATGGTTCAAATTTTAGTTGTGTGTGCGATGCAGGGCATACAATTCAGTTCAATGAACTGTTTGCGACGAGGAGAAACAAAAGAAACGAGCAACCGGATGAAGGTGTGTGGGATATACAACATACAGTTCACTGAGATGAACTGTTTGTGATTAGGCAACACAAAAGAAATGGTCAGCCAGATCAAGGTATGTGCGATATACGACATATGGTTCACTCGGATGAACTGTTTTCGATTAGGCAACACAACAGAAACAGTTCAACCAGATCAAGGTGTGTGCAATGGAGGGCATATAGTTCATTCTGATAAACTGTTTGTGTTGAGCCAAGAGAATAGAAATCTTTCACATAAATAAGATGGGTGTAATACGCGGCAAACATCCAATTACATAGGTGGCTAATACACACATGACATTTCCACACACCAAAGTAAACTATTACATGCATAATTAACTAGGATAAACGATCATCTGATTATCATCTACTTCTTGTGCTAGCTCGATGTTCCTTCTATGCTAAGTTTCCATTAATTGATGGCATTTTATGAACATGCCGCCATTTCCTCACACGTTTCCCGCCACCCAGCGATATTGCGCATAAACCTAGGCAGCGCGCGACGCACGGAGGCAACAAGCGCGGCCTCTAGCACATCCACCTTTTCCAAGCATGCCAACCCACCAAAGCGCCGCATCTGCCATCAACCTCATCGACGAGGAAAACAAGCAGGCGCCACGGCCCGTCGAGGCCGAGGCGCTCCCCGGCAACGCGATGGACGACGCCGTGATGTGCGTCATCGCTAGGGTTGAGCAGACCCTTCGTGCATGGCGCTTCAGCGCCGTGGATCAAGATAGGCATGTCAGCGTCAACAGGTTGCAACTCGCCGCACAACATGATCGATGACACGCCACAGAGCAAGTTAGGCGCGTCCGCGCCGATAGGCTGCGGCTCGCCGCACGACGAGACCGTTGGAGCACCACAAAGCGAGAGGGGCGGCGCGCCGCACAACAAGAGCGGATCCATCACTGCTTGCCTGCTGTTGACAGGACGTCGTAGCTGGGTACATGTCCCGTCAGTACCCCCATTCCTCACAAGGAGTGGGTAGAGGCCTTGTGCGCCATACTTGCACCAGAGACCGGCCGCGCTATACTTGCACCGGACGCCCGCCGCGCCATTCGCATGGGTCGCGTCGTTCGCCTTGTCCGCGGCCCACTCGATGCCAACGCGTTGGTCGATAGGCTCGACCACCTCCTTGGCCCAGGTGTCCACCTGGGCGCAGTAGAGGAACATGGCCATCGCATCCTCGAGCTGGTGATCTCCGATGAAATAGCCCACTTGGAGCTCGAGATCGCACTCTAGATGTACCGCGAGCGTGTCGACCGCTTGGACGAACGCCTGCATGAGTTCAGGTAGAGCCAAGAGCTACCCTAGGCAAAGGTTGCTGGTCATGGTCTCATGGACGTGTTTTATTTTGTTGAGTCGTTTCGACGTGGATAGCTATGTATTCATAGCAATCATAGTATTGCTCTGTTTATCGCTCTGCTTCAATGTCTATACTCTGTTTTCTGTTCTTATATGTTTTGTTTAAATGTGTGTATATACGCTTTCCATTCTGTATATGTGGATGATAACAGCTAGATTCAAATTAGTATACAAAAATAGATAGAAAATGGAATTCATAATATTCTGTTTTTGTATACTATTCTGTTATTCTGTTTCTGTTATTGTTCATTAGTTCATCACAGAATATTCTGGCAGCCCCTCACCAGCAGCTCCCTGGTGTGCGGCGTCTTCCCAGTGCGGAGGCAGTACTCCGCCTTCTTCGCCTCGCAGCGCTCGACGTACAGATCTGCCTCTTGTCGGCGGACGAGCGCGAACGATCTTGCCATTTCGTTGGGCGCACACCGGAGCTCCTCGTCGGTGGCACACTGGAGCTTATCGGCCCACCTCCACGCAGCGACGAGGTGGCCAACGCCTTTGACCTTCCTCGCGAAGTACCTGTTTTCGTACACCTCCTCCGCACGACAACGCGCCCGCCCCCAAATCTCTGCCGCCTCCTTTTTCCATGCGACATCATGGGCTTCACAGGCCGCCTGGTACCTGGCTTCCTCCTCCGCCATCTCCTTCTTGGACGCCACTTGCCTGGCTTTCTCAGCCGCCGGTAGCGACTTCCACAAATAAAGATTGTATTGGCCCCAAAACCAATCCAAAGTTGGGGGCTCCGACGCAACCTCGTTCGGCGGCGCGTAGGGATCCTCGTCGCTGCTATTCGAGTGAGCGTCCTCAGGGGGCAGCGACTCCTCGTCGGCGCGTGCGCAGACCGGCGGCGCCAAGGTGGATATTTGAGAGAGAGAGAGAGAGGGAGGGAGGGAGAGAGGGCGAGCGAGGGGAGGATGTAGATGAGAATGCGGGCGGGACGACGTGAGCAAGGTAGTATTTATTGGCGGCCAGAATTTAGATCGATGGGAACAGTTCACACTCCGGTCACCGGAATTTATGAGTATTGTAGTTTAAATTACATATGATTCCCACAGCAAAATCCGTGTGTGAACATAATAGCTGACGGTTTGCAATACAGAACCGTGTCTGATTAATGACCCCCGCCACTCACCTACCAAACCTCGAGCCGTGAGATAGAGTGCCAATCGTGTGGGGGCTGGTTGTCTTGCCAGATCTTTACATTTTCTTTTTTGAACACCGGATATTTACATCGTTTGATAATTTTTTAACTCGCACACAAGTACATAAAAATATGATTTTTCAAACCGTTATGGTTAGCCGTTCATGTAGATGTAGTTTAAATTTGAATTACGGTCATTAAATGGCTAGAAAATCACTTAAATGTCTTTAAAAGGTCAAATGACCCCTAGGATTTTCCAAATTTTCACATGACAGTTGTAGTAGTGCACGTTAAACGTAGAAAACAATTTGAAGGCCGTAAGAGGAAGCTATCTCCTATTCGTCATCAAACATGCATTGTTCTCTCTCGAAACCATGAGTCTTCTAGTGAGTTGTTCCGATTTGTGAGGGGTGCGTGTCCAAACTTTCGTCAAACAGTCCAATTTTTTACCACATCATCTTGGTGGCATGCCATTACATCAAGCAAGGTTTCATGTTTTTCTGATCATTTTTTTATTTTTTGGAATTAAAATACCATGGAACTCCATGCATGTGCCCATGCTGTGAGACCAATATCTTTGAAAATTCCTTCTAATTTACTGCACATGGAATTAACTCACACACAAGTACACAAATATGATTTTCCAAACCATTATGGTTAGTCGTTGCATGTAGATGTAGTTCAAATTTGAATTACGACCATTAAATGGCTAGAAAATCACTTAAATGTCTTTAAAAGGTCAAATGACCCAAAAAAATTTCAAATTTTTACATGATAGTTGTTAGTGCATGTTAAATGTAGAAAAAAATTGAAGGCCATAAAAGGAAGCTATCTCTCGTTCGTCATCAAACATGCATTGTTCCCTCTCGGAACCATGAGCCTTCTAGTGAGTTGATCCGGTTTGTGAGGGGGGTGTGTCCAAACTTCCGTCAAACATGCCAATTTTTTTTACCACATCATCTTGGTGACATGACATTACATCAAGTAAGGTTTCATATTTTTCTGATCATTTTTTTAATATTTTGGAATTAAAATGCCATGGCACTCCATGCATGTGCCCATGCGGTGAGACCAATATTTTTGAAAATTCCTTCTAATTTACTGCACATGGAATTAACTCACACACAAGTACACAAATATGGTTTTTCAAACCGTTATGGTTAGCCGTTGCATGTAGATGTAGTTCAAATTTGAATTACGGTCATTAAATGACTAGAAAATCACTTAAATGTCTTTAAAAAGTCAAATGACCCGTGTAATTTTCAAATTTTCACATGACAGTTGTATTAGTGCACGTTAAATGTAGAAAAAAATTTGAAGGCCGTAAGAGGAAGCTATCTCCCGTTCGTCATCAAACATGCATTTTTCCCTCTCGGAACCACGAGCCTTCTAGTGAGTTACTCCGGTTTGTAAGGGGGGTGTGTCCAAACTTTCGTCAAACATGCCAATTTTTTACCACATCATCTTGGTGGCATGTCATTACATCAAGCAAGGTTTCATGTTTTTCTGATCATTTTTAATTTTTTGGAATTAAAATGCCATGGCACTCCATGCATGTGTCCATGCCGTGAGACCAATATGTTTAAAAATTCTTTCTAATTTCCTGCACATGGAATTAACTCGCACAGAAGTACACAAATATGGTTTTTCAAACCGTTATGGTTAGCCGTTGCATGTAGATGTAGTTTAAATTTGAATTGCGGTCATTAAATGGCTAGAAAACCACTTGAATGTCTTTAAAAGGTCAAATGACCCCTGAAATTTTTTAAAATTTCACATGACAGTTGTATTAGTGCACGTTAAATGTAGAAAAAAATTAAAGGCCGTAAGAGGAAGCTATCTCCCGTTCGTCATCAAACATGCATTGCTCTCTCTCGGAACCACGAGCCTTCTAGTGAGTTGCTCCGGTTTCTGAGGGGGTGTGTCCAAACTTTCGTCAATGAGGCCAATTTTTTACCACATCATCTTGGTGGCATGACATTACATCAAGCATGGTTTCATGTTTTTCTGATCATTTTTTTGGAATTAAAATGTCATGGCACTCCGTGCATGTGTCCATGCCGTGAGACCAATATATTTGAAAATTCCTTCTAATTTACTGCACATGGAATTAACTCACACACAAGTATACAAATATGATTTTTTTTAAACCATTATGGTTAGCCGTTGCATGTAGATGTAGTTCAAATTTGAATTAGAGTCATTAAATGGCTAAAAAATCACTTAAATCTTTACCTAATAATAAAGGACGGAGACTTTCATAGTTCTTCATATGTCTATTAGTTATTTTATTTATGTTTTTTGTTTTCCGTGTGTTTGTATATGTTTTCTTGGACAAACCGTGCGTTCTTATATGGAATTGATTGTGTTCTGTGTGTTATAGACTGTTGGGCCGTCGGTTGTATCCTTAGTTGGGCTGGGCTTTCCTTCCTTCACCCCAAAAAAATAAAAAGATCATTTGTTGCTACATTTTCTCCTCCTTCCATCGATCCTCTTCTTCCTCTTAATGAAAAAAATTTATATAAGATTAGGTCTCACGGTTAGTAGGTGAGACCCGCCCTGATGAATGACACGTGACATTTACAAATCTCAAAGCATCTAATCTTTCTCCTCTGATTTCAAGTGAGGAGTAAGGTAGATGTTTTGTGATTTAGAAATGCCAGGTATCATACGTGAGACCTGGTCTTGAAGAATTCTTTTCCCCTCTCGATGCATGCAGGAGGACGCCTCCTGCCAGGTCACCTTCCTCTTCTTTGATCCAACCCAATCTCTTGCATGTTCTTCTACCTTTTGATCCAATCCTTCTTTAACCTGAAATCGTCCGGGGCTGACCCGATCTCCTCCACCAGCGTGGCCAACATCCTGATCCCCTCCTCCTTCTCTACCACGAGCGCCCACTCAGCCGAGATTCGCCCCAGAGGAGAGGCAGGGAGCAGTAGCACGCCCCGGGCATCTCACGAGCCCGCCTAATCCCGCTGTTGCCCTCCGAGATTCGCTGACCATAAGCACTTCCGCGTGCGCGGCCATGGAAAGACCTCCAAGCCGCCGCCGATTTGTGCCCTTCGAGGGATGCCACCCACGATGAGGAACACGAGCATGGTGCGTCGACATGGCAGATCCGGTCTCCTTCCTCAGTACCATGTGCAGTTCGCCGATGCCCGTCACCAACCCAGTCCTTGCGTGAACGATACCATCTGGAGCTATGCTACATACAATTGTGTTAATTATTTGTCAAGGTAGACTGCTGGCTAGGTACTCACTGAAGAAAGAGTAATCAATATATTTTTATTTATCTATAGTTGCAATCGTATTTAAGTTCATCATCTGGTCGGTGAGATTGCATAGTTGGTGCTAAGCATGATAGGGCTGATACACTGCTATTTCATTGGTTACGAAGTATTTGGGTAGTAGTTGTTTCGTGGCACCCCTCGAGATTACAGTCAATCAGCTGCGGAATCCTTCTTTTGAAATAGTTTTTACGGCAGGGCAAGGACTCTGGCTTACTGATGTAATATAACTTTCTTTTACTGGTTTCTTCTATATGATTTGCGGTGGATACTATGTAGTATAGTATTGGTTGTAGAGCAGTTCTACATGGATGATCGTTTGCGAACGATTTTCAGATGACAAAAAACTACCGCCGTTCATCCCATATTTTTGCAGGCAGCAGCCATCGATGGGAGCATCGTGCAAAAGTAGTGTGTGAAAAAATCGTGTGCACAACCATTCTGTTGGTTTTATGATCTACAATAGTTTCTTTGGTGGTGATGTGCTACACTAGATATTCCCTAATGTTCTCATGTGTACTCAGCTTGGGACTAGGCAATATGTTATAGTGAATTAATATACAGGTCGCACACACCTTGTGTTGGATGCTTGAAAAAGGAATGGAAAATAGTCTTTTTGTGACTCGTGAGTCAACACTTTTGGATCCCAAAGTATTAAGTTGAAGCGTGAGTGATCATCTGCGAGTCAGCTGGAAATTTTAATTTGATGTTAGCGCAAGTATTTATGGTGTCAGATGATTGAAAAGGGACTGGAGATGATCTTTGTGTCCTCAACTTTTGGCCCCTAAGTCAACACCCATAAGCATTTTTTTGAAGGGCGCAAGAACCTTATTTTAGCCTAGAAGAGATTTGCGAGACTGCTTGATGATTCTACTAGCTAATAAACAAGTAAATGGAGTTTGTATCTTGAAAATAAAGGAAAATAATAAACACCAAGAAGATCTGAATGGTGTTATCCATGCTTGCTGCTAAGTAGTGTACATTCATTAGCGCCACAATTCATGGATTTAAGGGCTTTCATCTTTCACGCGTGCGTCTTTAATGATCTAGGCAGCCACATCATATAGCTGGTCGGGCCCTAAGCTTGCTCTGCTCGTTGTCGGTTCCTTCTAAACATTTCATTTTTATCTACTTGGTGCTCTTTGAACTATGCTTATTATGTTTGTCGTTCTTTATACAAGTTAGTTGAGGTAGATAACAAAAGTTGAGGCAGATAACAAGGGCTCGTATCAGAAAAAGTAGACGATGGTAAGAAAAATATTAGGTTTTTAGTTAGTGAATGACTACAAACATTATAAGATCTTGATGAGATGCTTGACATGACCAAAACAGTTAACTAGACGTGTATCATGAATACTGTGCTCAAAATGTTTTACTCATGCTTCCATGGATCTTGGTTAAGACTAAAGTTCGTATGAACTATGAACGTGTTTTGCAGATCTATTCGTCACTAAATTTGTATACAGACTAATTTCTTCTCCGTTGCAACGCACGACATACTTGCTTTAGTAAATATATATGTCTATGTTGTTCTTTGCTCTGCTTGGGGCAATTTTGTTCAGAGAGATATGATTTGGATCGGTTATGTGCTCCTACTCAAGAGAGAAATTGTTAGATATTTGTACTATTTATTGGTACATGTACTGATCATATTTATTGTTGCTATCCAATGCAGATTATCATGATTGTATGAGAGATTAATACCATTGTACCGTGTGTGCTAGCTAGAAACCATAGGGTGATGCTTGGTGTATTCTTGTGTTTTCATCGGAAAACGTGGATGGAGGGTCAGACTCCAGTTCATTGCGACTCCATTAATGGAGTTCGGCCACTCTGAAAAAGGTGACGCTCTATATGGTAAGTTTCTTTATGCTTGGGTGTGTTTTTATTGGTGTGTTTTGCACAAGGCATGTCTGTTTATGCATATTCAGTTGTTCAAAACGGGTGTCATTTGTGCCAGGTTAATTATCTAGGCAAAGTAACACTTGATCACAAGGTAATAAAGTTATTACTTATATGTAAAGTTATTTAGCTTCGTCAAATGGATGTCCGTTTTTAGCTGTTAGTCAGTTATGTAGCTGCTCTGTAATGACCTTTTGAACTCAGCATGGCGTCGGTCAAATATACAAGGACACAAAACAAATCAGAAAGAAAGTAGCAAGCTGTTAAATTCAGATATTTCTCTGATTTGTTGTTTATCATTTTGTGGAACCTAGCTTGTGAAAACTTGATCTTTTTCTTACTTTAGCGCCTCTTGTGGTTTTAGCAATGGAGTTGCTCTTGGTCCTGAAAAGATGGTGAATAAGAAGCTGCCCAACCTGCGCACTGTAAGTTTCTCCTTCATGCTTATTTATACAAGGAAGTAATTTCAAGGGTATTTGTGTGTGTGTTCGACCCACTGAATTCCTTATTGATTTATCTGAACCTGTACATGCAATTCTACGTCAAACCATATCAAACATGTGCATCCCAAATTTAACAGGTAGCAACAAGGTGCAAAGATCTTCAGCTGAGCGTCTTTGTTGAGGGTCAATTTCTTTAGGAGCAGGTAAAACAGTCTTGATACAGAGAGATCTGCCATACATGCACCATTCTCTCAAAACGATTTACTTAATTGTGTGCTTTACTGACTGAATAACTACCTCTGAATTCTTTCAAAAGGTTGAAGCTGTGAAGAAGATAATTAGATAACCAAGTACGTGTGATGACAATCCGCTAAGAGCATGGTTAGGTTGTACTCTATGAGCCGGTGCGGTGCTCACTGGGTCGGTACCTGCCGCTACACTCGCAGCCCACAAGGCCTGTGCTGGATGGCGGTGGAGGTTGGGCTTGCCGCTGGCAAGGACAATCACGTGATGGGACAGTGGATGGGGAAGAAGAGATTGTTGCCACTAATGTCATTGTGTGTGTGTGCTACTTCTGCAAAATTATGTGTCTGTACTGCTACTGCTAAATAAAGGACAATGCTTGTATTCTCCCTATCAGGCTCTAAATTTGTTGGCAACAATAATTATTACATCTGCTTGCTATATTTGATGGAAATCGCGGTAGGAGATGGAGTACTTTGCTAGATCTGTTTGCCTATTAATATTTTATTTTTCATCCAATGCCCCTTGATTTGATCTGTTCTTCAACAGTTTTGTGCTCCTTAATTTGATACATTCAGCAATTTGCAAAAAGCATGTCTTGTTCCAGAATGTTGTTCTTGAATGCAATTGTTTTTTGTTGGTGCAGGTAAGTGAATCCTAGGTTGAGTTCCATATTCGTAGCCTTTGTGCTGTGGCTGATACACGATCCTGTAATTCATTTTTTGACCGTTGCTTCTTTCAGCTCTTTCAATTGCTTGCTTAGCAGCACAATGCATCCATGCCAATGTTTTATATACTTCCTGATTCCACTCCAAGTTCTGCAGGAAAGATACAAGGAGACCACAGGGAAGATCAGACCTCAATCTAGCACTCTTAACTGAAGCAAAGTGTCTGACCTTTTGGGAATCACCAGGCCAAATGCGGTTCCGATGGAAAGAGTACGATATTTTCGTCTAGCACTAGAAGTCAGAGCATTAACTAAAATCTAGATAAATTATACTCCCCAAATCATGTGCACACATATCACGTTACTTCCTTGCATACATGTGGTGTCAGTAGAGAGTTGATATTCCCCAAAATCATTGAATACATGTAGCTTTTGGATAGTTGAATTCCTTACATATACTATTAGCTTCTTATTCCATTTCTTTTTTGTGTGATTTTTCTTCTCCCGTTGCCATGCACAGGCATGTTTGCTATATAAGAAAAAATCAACAAAGCAAAGAGAGCCATATATATAACAAAAAATCCGCTGCACAGGACCGGCCGCCTGTTGGAGATACTTGACTCCTTATAAAAGAGCAAAGGATAGCAGTACGTGTCTACCGTACCATTTATTACTCCCCCAATGACAGTGCCCTTAACGAAGCTAAGCATATTGCCTATTATAGTTGTCAAGGTATTTCCTAATACGTCTATGTATGGAGTGTGCTCCCATAAGTTGGATCTATTATGCATATTTTTTAATCAATTCATTGATTCCGTAATGTATCTCTCCATACACAACAGAAAATAACTTCTCAAAAAGTTCTAATTAAGTCCAAAAGTATTGATTTTTTTATGCTCGTCTTGCATAAAGAGAGTAGGTCACCAAGTATGCAATATCAAATGGAAGGTATAAAGGAACAAATTAATTTGGTTGAGTTACCAGGTTGATCAAGTGAATTTAAACAAGAGATGCAGATGTTGATTAAGTTTGAACTATATGACATAAAGGTGACAACAGACTAAGTCTCATATCTAGACTATATAAATGCATCAATCCCTTAATATGAATCTTATGATGTATAGTTGGTTACAACTTGATTCCTCTCTTAAGTAAATGGTGTAGGTCTTGCCGTTTTAAAATGGAGTTTTACTCCTCTTAACTACATCTTTTTCTGTTTACATCATGATTCCAACCATTTCGAAATGGCACATCAAACATATAATCTCAATTTTTTACTGATAAGTTACTTTGTTGGCACACACCAAATAACTAAAATTATTGAATACACAATATTTTCTTGGCAATACGAGTTGGACCGATGAGTACTTAATTTAGAAAAAAAAACAAGACCCTGCTCAAAAAAATACAAGTCAGCCATGAAGATTGAATGTTCACATCCATCGGCAACATCGAGGAGGTTGTGCCTATGCCGGCGGCGATCATGGATGATTAGGAGTTCGACGGCTACGAGCTTGATCACTTGGATGATGGAAGACACTATGGTGGATTAGAGCATGCCATGAAGCACAAAACAGGAAGTCCGTTCACGTCACTAGCCCACACATCCATCAATGATAAGGCTCTCAAGCCGACCTCGACCACGATACCATGTGCCGCATGCTACCTTCTCTTTGCCCACACCTCCATCCACATCTCCATTGATTCACTAGACCTTTGTTGCACTTTTGTTGGCTCGTCATCAATGATATATATTCAGGTAAAGTTTGCTTTCTAGGATGAGTTCCATAATATCTCCACGGTTTGGGTCATTAGGGGTGTGTACGGATTTGTTTCTCCTATTTCAATGCATAGGCCCATTTCCTAAACCTACTAATATAGGGAGAAGTACTTCTGCCCATCCGTCGTGACTTTTGTGGAAACTCCCCTGCCATCCTTTGAAATCAACCTACAATCCTATTTTAATCTATACCTACTCATAAAGGGAGAAGTGCCTCTGCCTTTGCATTTTTTTTAGAAAATTCTCCTAATCTTTTGGTTAATCAACCCGTGGTCCATCCACTAATTTTGGGTAGATTCAAATGATTTAAAAAATATCGTTTAAACCAAAGTCCCATTTGACATGTTATATATGGAAATTAATTAGAAAATATGTAGAGCATGAATATGATGTTGTTTTGCCTGTTAAACATTTTATTTAATGCTATTTAGGATATAACTTTAATCCATAATGCACGATCTATATTTCTTCCATACCGGTGTATATTCAGATTGAAAATCAACACATTAGCAAAATAAGTTTGAAGATGAAAGAAATCATCTATTATTACTCATGCACGCTTCGACACCTTAGAATTTGACCACATTCAAAGGCTTTATGATTGTGTGAGTACTAAGGTCACTGTTCAAAAGGGTAGGAATGAGGATAAGTGACAACACGGATGGGATGCATGTGGACCTGATGTGTTTTTTTTTCTCCCGTTGCAACGCACGTGCTTTTTTGCTAGTGTCTTTAAACGGTCAAATGGCCCTTGAAATTTTCCTAATTTTCACATAATAGTTGTATTAGTGCATGTTAAATGTAGAAAAAATTGAATGCCGTAAGAGGAAGCTATCTCCCGTTCGTCATCAAACATGCATTGTTCCCTCTCGGAACCACGAGTCTTCTAGTGAGTTGCTCCGGTTTGTGGGGGGGGGGGGGGGGGTCCAAACTTTCGTCAAACAGGCCAATTTTCTACCACATCATCTTGGTGACATGACATTACATCAAGTAAGGTTTCATGTTTTTCTGATCATTTTTTTTTATTTTTTGGAATTAAAATGCGATGGCACCCTATGCATGTGTCCATGCTGTGAGACCAATATGTTTGAAAATTCCTTCTAATTTACTGCACATGGAATTAACTCACACACAAGTACACAAATATGATTTTTCAAACTATTATGATTAGCCGTTGCATGTAGATGTAGTTCAAATTTGAATTACGGTCATTAAATGGCTAGAAAAATCACTTAAATGTCTTTAAAAGGTCAAATGACCCTTTACATTTTTCAATTTTTCACATGACAGTTGTAGTAGTGCATGTTAAATGTAGAAAAAAATTGAAGTCCGTAAGAGGAAGCTATCTCCTGTTCGTCATCAAACATGCATTGTTCCTTCTCGGAACCACGAGCCTTCTAGTGAGTTGCTTCGATTTGTGAGGGGTGTGTCCAAACTTTCGTCAAACATGCCAATTTTTTTACCACATCATCTTGGTGGCATGACATTACATCAAGCAAGATTTCATGTTTTTCTGATCATTTTTAATTCTTTGCAATTAAAATGCCATGACACTCCATGCATGCATATGCATGTGTGCATGTCGTGAGACCAATATGTTTGAAATTTCTTTCTAATTTACTGCACATGAAATTAACTCGCACACAAGTACACAAATATGATATTTTAAACCATTATGGTTAGCCATTGCATGTAGATGTAGTTCAAATTTGAATTATGGTCATTAAATAGATAGAAAATCACTTAAATGTCTTCAAATGACCCCTGAAATTTTCCAAATTTTCACATGACGGTTGTATTAGTGCACGTTACACGTAGAAAAAATTTGAAGGCCGTAAGAGGAAGCTATCTCCCGTTCAACATCAAATATGCACTGTTCCCTCTCGGAACCACGAGCCTTCTACCGAGTTGCTCCGGTTTGTGAGGGGTGTGTGTCAAACTTTTGTCACACATGCCAAATTTTTTACCACATCATCTTGGTGGCAAGACATTATATCAACCAAGGTTTCATGTGTTTCTAATATTTTTTTAATTTTTTGGAATTCAAATGCCATGGCACTCCATGCTTAATTGTGTCATAGTCGTTAGACCAATATGTTTGAAAATTCCTTTCAATTTACTGCACATGGAATTAAATCGCACACAGGTACACAAAATCTGACTTTTCAAATCGTTACGGTTAGCTGTTGCATGTACATGTAGTTGAAATTTCAATTACGGTCATTAAATGGTTAGAAAATCACTTAAATGTCTTAAAAGGTCAAATGACCCCTGAAATTTTTCCAAAATTTGACATGACAATTGTATTAGTACTACAAATTTTCTCGTATAGTTAAAGCACCATCCGTTGCCACTTTACTCCAAATTCGTTTTTCCACAGCTAATAAAAAATATCTACGATATCACACACAGTTGTTTTGTAGGAACCGTTTGCGATGAAAATATCTGGGTCTATTTAAGTCTTCCTCCTTAAGCTTCGCTGGCTCATCTGCTCCAGTGCCGGCAACCCTCGAATCCACGAGTCCCGATCCCCATTCCTGCACCACCTTCTTGCAAAGATGACGCCGTGAAACGCTTCGTGAAGGCCCGTACGATGGCCGCCCCCTCCCCGAGCGCCGCCGCCTGCGCTGAGAGCATGACCGCCTATGCCGAGAGTGTTGCCGCATCCGCATTGAGCATGGCTGCTTCCGCCGAGAGGGCGTCTGCGGCAAGCGACAGGGTAGCTGCAGCAGCCAAGACGGCTGCAGCAGCTGCTGCGACGACAACTGCAAACGCCGAGAGCGCTCGAGCTGCCGTTCGTGCCGCCGATGTCGCCCTGGCCCAGGTCGAGGTCTTCCATGCCAAGATCGAGGATGCACACGCCAGGATATTCCAGGCCACCTCAGAATCCAGCATGCAACCCATGTCCGACAAGGTGGCGGTGGCCATGGAGCACCTGCTTCCTCATGAGGTCGCCAAGCGGGAGCTGGAGATGCAGGACGCGGCAAAGATCGAGAAGCGCCGGGAGGAGGAGTTGCGCGTGGCCAAGGTCGACATAGAGAAGAGTCTGTCCGGCAAGGAATCGGCGGTGGAGTACCAACGCGAGCTTTGGCGCATCCACTACTACGAGTACTATAACCTTGAGGGCGACGCCGAGGACAAGGACGTGGAGTCCACCAATGGTGGCATGTCGCCAAGACAAGTCATCAACGTCTCTTCTCACACCGCCGATGCATAGGCCGGCGCGGCGACGGATTTGTTAAAATTATGCGTACTTAGGCTTTGTTTTTAATGCTGGTCTTTTGTTAGAGCAATGTTTAGGTCAACTGGCTATGTTTAATTACTAAAATTGCTCGATTCAGTAAGTATGATCTGTCTGCTGTACGCTCTTTTGTGTGCCCAAATTAGCAACGATGTTAAATTATGCAATGACGTACCCGGGGAAATTTCCACCAAAATTTGAATTATCAAACTCATCCCATGCGCGTAAAGTAGAAGAATCATTTGTGATGCACACAATCATTCAAAGTGAATGGTCTGGCGGCACCATGCGCAAAGTTTCCCTCCACATTTCCAAAATTTAGGCCTACCGCCAAAATATCTACCCCCGCCCCCTGCCCCCTTCCCCGCCCCCTTTTCGCCCCGACCACAAGTCACATTTCCCTTGGTTCCTCCTTCCTTCCTTCCTAAGCTATAGCCGCTTCCTCGCTTGCTTCCTCTCTCTCGCCGTCTCGCATCCTACCGCCGGGGTCACCATGGTCTTTTTCGAAGACCTCTCCAGTGGTTCCTCCGCCGGTGACGACTCCTTCACCACCAGGGTATGCCTCTCTTCCCTCTCTCTGGCTATGACTTGGAATGAAGGATTTTTACCCGGCGGTTGATTTGAGTCATTTCTTCCTCTTGTAGCTCCCTAGGACCATCAGTGGCAACGAATGGAGTGGGGTGGCTGAAGATCTATCTGCTCGTTGTCACCATCAATCTCCATGCGTGAAGCTAGTTGTGTTTGAATATGTGGACAGTGGGAGGAAGTTTCTGGCATGTGCAGAGAAGGTTAGACCCTCTTTCGTTATTACAAATCATTTGTTAGATGTGATTCAGAAACTTTCACGGTCCCAACCCATTCATACCACACCTTCAACCAAACGCTCCTAAGACAGTGTCACAGTTTGTACCTGGTATCTAAAATTGTTACCATCTCATCAGCGGTGCCATTAGAAAATTATTTGGCGCCGCTTCAGTAGTTTGTGCAGCCAACTTTGGTCCACACATCCGAGCAGCCAAGCAGTGAAATACTAAATCTTTATGGCACAAAGGAACTAGGCATCAGAGCAACTAGGTGCTCCGGAGTCCGGGTCCCTGATTTTTTTCCGATGCATCGGTTCGCCAGTGCAGGGCACCGGTGTGAGATGTAGCAACAATTGTCTCTACACCAGTTTTGGCATACATAGTGGACGGCCTTAGTGCTATTAGTTCTATGTTACTAAATCTGTGCATGTACTGACCTGTTAGTATCAATTTTCTCTCATCCAAACACTGTCACTATGTTGTTGCAGTTATATTTACCTTCCTCATAAAATGTTCAATTTGTTATTTATTGTGCATGATTAAGAACTTGTAGCATTGTTGTAGTTAATTATAGCTTCTGATGTTTCAGAATTTGGTTGTTGTTTCAGTAGCAATTAATTCATTTGCACATTGATCTTTTTGAGAATATATGTCATAATTAACATGTTTCTTCAGTTTTTCAAAATAAGCATTGGTGATTTTCTATGTTGCTATAAACCCATTTCCCCTACAATTGTTACCGATCTAGTTTTAAATATTATAGGGTGAACGGAAGTGTTCTTACTCTGAGTGAGTTGATCAAGAGTGGCCACAGTCTTTGAAGATGTGCCTAGCAAAGCTCCGGAGCATGTATGAGGAAGAGAACAGAGGTAGGCTTAGAGAAAGTGTTGTCAAGGCTGAAGAATATTTGAAGATGCAGGATAAAAAGAGGAAGCTGGAGAATGAGCTCAGATTTTTTAAATCAGACTTTGCTAAGATTGTGATGGCGAAGGAGGAGGCACTTTCCTAGTTGGCCAGTGCAAAATAGGTTCTTACTGAACTGAAAGCAAAGGTGGATAAGACGAGCCTGGTTGATCTCGATTAGGGAAATGAATATATTGTTCTTATGAAGCTGAACTAGCTATATGTTGTACTGTGCTGTTTTCATGTAGCTATCGTATTGTGATGTTATAATATATTTATGTGCCTGATATGAAATTGGCAAATAGCTGCTCGATATGAAATGTGAATTTGCATAATACTGGAATTATTTATTGTAAACTAATAAACCTGCTAAATGTGTCATGGAACTTTGCAAACGGTTCTAGCAGTAAAAGCGCTTGTGATGGATAGCCCAATGCCATACAATTTTCTTCATCAAATCGTGTGTGATGTAGTTGATAAAAGCAAATAGTTAACCAAGGCAGAGCGTGTGTGATAGTTTCACCTCACACACACAAGCCTACACATAAAACTGTGTGGGATGTACATATGAACGCAAATGTTTTCCCTGGATTGACTGCATGGGATGTACATAAGAACGGAAACGTATTCCTTGAATTGACTGTGTGTAATATACATATGAACGGAAACGTTTTCCCTGGATTGACTGTGTGGGATGTACATAAGAATGGAAACATATTCCTTGGATTGACTGTGTGTGATATACATATGAACGGAAATGTTTTTCTGGGATTCACCATGTGGGATGTACATACTAATGGAAATGATTGGGTTTCGATGCCTCGCCCGTTCGCGCACGAGCTCATTTTGCCCCCTATCACCCACATTCACTTGGCGACGGTTTCAAATGCCATCGCGGAAAGGGGTTAAGAACCGTTTGTATAGCACCTCGCTGTACTAGTGTAGTGCCCTTTAAATCATCAAGAGTATATGCAATAGCAGCTCGGTGCTTCCTTAGAACTTCCAATAATCTTTCTTCTTCGTGTTCTGAAAGGTTAGCACCAATAATAACATGATATATCTTCTTCTCATCAAGATAAGCATATTTCGAAGTGTCAGGAAATTGTTTTAATTCAAACACAGGATCACCTTTAGGTGGAGGAGGACCTCCTAGAGTTTCAGTAGGCAAATTGTGTTTAAGTAGAGGACATTCTTCAAAGAAACTCTTATCTATTTCATTTCTTTCATGCATATGTAAATCATTTTCATGATCTAGCAAATATTGTTCTAAAGGATCAGTAGGAGGAAAACAATAGAAGCAAGACCAATTATTTCATCCTTACTAGGCAATTCTTTTTATGAGGTTTTCTACTAAACTTGGAAAAATTAAACTCATGAAACTCATCACCAAAGCTAACACCGACAGTTTGTTTCTCACAATCTATTTTAGCATTAACGGTGTTCAAGAAAGGTCTACCAAAAATAATAGGACAAAAATCATCTTGTGGGGAACCAAGAAGAAGAAAATTAGTAGGGTATTTTATTTTCCCACACAAGACTTCAACATCTCTAACAATCCCAATTGCTGATATAGTATCTCTATTAGCAAGTTTAATAGTAACATCTATGTCTTCTATCTCAGCGGGTGCTATGTCATTCATAATTTCTTGATATAAGGTAAAGGGAATAGCACTCACGCTAGCACCTATGTCGCATAAACCATGATAATAGTGATCTACTATTTTAACTGAGACAATGGGCATGCCAACAATAGGTCTATGTTTACCTTTTTATCGGGTTTGGAAATTCTAGCAGCTTCTTCACAGAAGTAAATAACATGCCCATCTATATTTTCTTCCAAGAGATCCTTAACCATAGCAACACTAGGTTCTATTTTGATTTGTTCATCAGGTTTAGGTGTTCTAATGTAACTTTTGTTGACCACAGTTGAAACTTTAGCATGTTCCTTTATCCTAACAGGAAAAGGTGGTTTCTCAATGTAAGCAGTAGGAACAACTGGATCAACATTATAAAGCATAGTTTCCTCTTTAGCTAGTACCATTTATTTAATTTCTTCCTTAATAGGTGGATGATATTTAAACCACTTATCCTTAGGGAGATCAACATGAATAGCAAATGATTCACAAAAGGAGGCTACTACCTCAGTGTCAAGTCCATATTTAGTGCTAAACTTTTGAAAAGCTTCGGTATTCATAAAAGATTTAACACAATCAAACTTAAGCTTAATACCTGACCCTTTACCTTCGTCGAGTTCCCAATCTTCAGAGTTGCGTTTAGTTCTTTCTAAGAGATCCCACCGGAATTCAATACTCTTTTTCATAAAAGAACCAGCACAAGAAGTATCAAGCATGGATCGATCATTACAAGAAAGCCGAGCATAAAAATTCTAGATAATAATTTCCCTTGAGAGCTCATGATTGGGGCATGAATATAACATTGACTTAAGCCTGCCCCAAGCTAGAGCAATACTTTCTCCTTCATGATGCCAAAAATTATATATATAATTCCGATCGCGATGAACTAGATGCATGGGATAATTTTTTTGGTGGAACTCCAATTTCAATCAATTTCAATTCCAAGATGCAATATCATTGCATAGCCTATACCATGCTAATGCTTTCCCCTTCAAAGATAAAGGGAAAACCTTCTTCTTAACTTCATCTCCGGGTAAACCTGCAAGCTTAAACAATCCACAAATTTCTTCCACATATATCAAGTGCATATCAGGATGTTAAGTTCCATCTCCTGCATAAGGATTAGCTAGTAGTTGTTCTATCCTACTCGAAGGAATTTCATATTCAAAATTTCGAGTAGGTGTAGTAGGTTGAGGGGTAACTAATTGTGGTTCCGGTCGAGGTGAATATATCCCAAACAAACCCCTCAAAGGATTGTTTTCCATAGTGAAAAGTGGCAATAAATTTCAGCACGTAGTAATAATTTTTCCTTTCCAATTTCCACTTACCAAGAGCGCTTCACTCCCCGACAATGGTGCCAGAACATAGCCTTGATGACCCACAAGTATATGGGATCAATTGTAGCCTTTTCGATAAGTAAGAGCGTCAAACCCAACGAGGAGCAGAAGGAAATGGCAAGTGGTTTTCAGCAAGGTAATGTCCGCAAGTGCTGAAATTGTAAGTAACAGAGTAGTTTGATAGCAAGATAATTTGTAACGAGCAAGTAACAGTAACAGTAACAAAAGTGCAGAAAGATAGCCCAATCCTTTGGAGGCAAAGGACAGGCCAAACAGTCTCTTATAATAAGCAAAGCGTTCTTGAGGGTACACGGGAATTTCATCTATTCACTTTCATCATGTTGGTTCGATTTGTGTTTGCTACTTTGATAATTTGATATGTGGGTGGACCGGTGCTTAGGTGTTGCTCTTACTTGAAGAAATGTCCTACTTATGATTAACCCCCTCGCAAGCATCCACAACTACGAGAAAAGTATTAAGAATAAATTTTAACCATGGCATTAAACTTTTTGATCCAATCGGTCCCTTACGGAATAGCGCAAAAACTAGGGTTTAAGCTTCTGTCACTCTCGCAGCCCATCATCTAATAACTACTCCACAATGCATTCCCTTAGGCCCAAATATGGTGAATTTTCATGTAGTCGACGTTCACATGACACGACTAAGGGAATCACAACATACATACTATCAAAATATCGAACACATATCATGTGCACATGATTACTTGCAACACGATTTCTCCCATGACCTCAAGAACAAAAGTAACTACTCAAAAATGATAATAATGCTCAATATTAGAGGGGTATTAAATAGCATATTGGATCTGAACATATAATCTTCCACCAAACAAACCATATAGTCATCAACTACAAGATGTAATCAACACCACTAGTCACCCACAAGCACCAATCTATAGTTCCGGTACAAAGATTGAACAAGAGATGAACTAGGGTTTGAGAGGAGATGGTGTTGTCGAAGATGTTGATGGATATTGCCCTCCCCAAGATGGAAGAGTTGTTGGTGATGATGATGACAATGATTTCCCCCTCTGGGAGGGAAGTTCCCCCGGTGGAATCGCTCCGCCGGAGGGCAGAAGTGCTCTTGCCCAAGTTCCGCCTCGAGACGGCAACGCTCCGTCCCGAAAGTCCTCCCCACATTTTTTTCTAGGTCAAAATGACTTATATACCAGAAGATGGGCACCGGAGGTGGCCTGGGCTGAGCCCAACCCACCAGGGCGCACCTGGGGGGCCAGGCGCGCCCTGGTGTCATGCGCTCACTAGGTGGCCCCCCTTTGGTGGTTATTTGCTCAAGTATTTCTTACTTATTCCATAAAAGATCCTCGTGAAGTTTCAGCTTTTTTGGAGTTGTGCAGAATAGGTGGCCTGACGTAGCTTTTGCAGGTCCAGATTTCCAGCTGCCGGAATTCTCCCTCTTTGTGTGAACCTTGCATATTATGAGAGAAAAGGCATTAGAATTACTCCAAATTACATTATTATGCATAAAAACATTAAAAATAACAGTAGGTAAACATGATGCAAAATGGACGTATCACTATATGTGGCACCCGGCTCAGAGAAACTGGAACGCCCCGTATTCCAGCCCAGAGATCGAGGAAAAGTCTCTGGAATACGACACTGCTTGACATAGAACGAATCAGCTCTTATTACAAGAATAATAATACAATGGTCTGATGTTACAGAGAAGCACATCAGCACAACTACACTACGCCTGCGTTACTATACTTGCTCTATGCTAGCAGCGGAACAACGACGAAGGTGGTGAACTCCACTCTACAGGGACTCTGGCTGGGACACGATCTAGCTCGCACGCACGGCAACCATCGACAAGCAATCAAGCAATCATGGCATCACCTGCAATCTAGCATGACACGCCAGGTGAGTACAGTGAATGTACTTGCAAGCTCACAACAACCATAAATATTAAGGCAAGACAATAACATAGCATTTAACAAGTTAATTAAATTAACAACTATTATGATGAAACAACTATTAAGCATGGTATGAAACTGATACAATACTGATAAATCACCATCTCAGATCTCCATAACCATATCTCTCTTGGCTAACCGGCCAAGCAATATACCATCTCGATCACCTCGTGATCAAAACCAAACGGTGATCATTCCGGCGATCACAACCATGACCAACACTTGTTCTCAAACGGTGATCTTTCTGGTGATCACTACCACGACCAACACTTGGTCTCAAATGGTGATCCTTCCGACGATCACTACCACGACCAACACTTGGTCTCCAACATCATCATCAACATCCTGCCCATCTGTACTACTCAACATATCAACATATAAATCACCTATAAGTCATTCTGTCATGTGAGTGTTGATCGAATGGTGTGACCTAGTACGAATCCATCCCATGATCGAGGACGCAACTATCGATAGTTTAAATACACTCTCTACAGAGGTAGCCCACTGTACCCACACCATGGAACCCATGGCCTCGCACTCCCATTCGGGTGGACCAACGGCGTTCCGACAAAACCGATCTACTGCCATGACACTCTCCCGGCCACTCCGACCCACTCCCAACTGGGCTAGTCCTGGGTGGCCCCGTGTCTACCAAAGACACAATGACCACCGTCGTGGCCAAAACGTCCCTCACGGGGACCGGATCCATAACAACAACAATGGGCACACACGGTTATGTCTGCTTACCGGGCCAGGGTACCGCACGCCCATAACCTTCCCTCATTGGAGGCACCGGCGAGAGGCACGCCAATAGACCCAGTTAGGACCTTCCCATAAAGGAAAATGTGGTTGCACTGGAAAAAGCCCGGTTCGGTGGCACTTGACTAACTTAATGACGGAATTTATCCCCAAAATATAATAGTAATGACTGATATTCCGATATCATCTATCTACCTATAATCCAAGTCATAGCAATATCCATAAATAATCCAAAGCTGAATACTCCGAGGGCAGCCTAACACTACTATCATGATGAATCCAAGAATGATAAGACTACTACTCAAATATCAAGAACTATCTATCCAACTATGATCCACATGCAAGCATCATTTCCATCATCATACTCTGATACGTCTCCAACGCATCTACTTTTCCAAACACTTTTGCCCTTGTTTTGGACTCTAACTTGCATGTTTTGAATGGAACTAACCCAGACTGATGCTGTTTTTAGCAGAATTACCATGGTGTTATTTATGTGCAGAAACAAACGTTCTCGGAATGACCTGAAACATCACAGAGCAACTTTTTAGAAAATATGAAAAATACCTGCAAAAGATGAAGGCCAGGGTCCCACCACCTGTCCACGAGGGTGGGGGCGCGCCTGCCCCCCTAGGGCGCGCCCCCTACCTCGTGGGCCCCCTGTTGCCTCTCCGACTCCAACTCCAACTCCATATATTGTGTTTCAGGGAGAAAAAATCAGAGAGAAGAAATCATCGCGTTTTACGATACGGAGCCGCTGCCAAGCCCTAAAACCTCTTGGGAGGGCTGATTTGGAGTCCGTTCGGGGCTCCGGAGAGGGGAATCCGTCGCCATCATCATCATCAACCATCCTCCATCACCAATTTCATGATGCTCAGTGCCGTGTGTGAGTAATTTCATCATAGGCTTGCTGGACGGTGATGGGTTGGATGGGATCTATCATGTAATCCCTAGTATCCACTATGTTCTGAGATTGATGTTGCTATGACTTTGCTATGCTTAATGCTTGTCACTAGAGCCCGAGTGCCATGATTTCAGATCTGAACCTATTATGTTTTCATCAATATATGAGTGTTCTTGATCCTATCTTGCAAGTCTATAGTCACCTATTATGTGTTATGATCCGTTAACCCCGAAGTGACAATAATCGGGATACTTACCGGTGATGACCATAGTTTGAGGAGTTCATGTATTCACTTTGTGTTAATGCTTTGTTCTGGTTCTCTATTAAAAGGAGGCCTTAATATCCCTTAGTTTTCGTAAGGACCCCGCTGCCACGGGAGGGTAGGACAAAAGATGCCATGCAAGTTCTTTTCCATGAGCATGTATGACTATATTCGAAATACATGCCTACATTACATTGATGAACTGGAGCTAGTTCTGTGTCACCCTAGGTTATGACTGTTATATGATGAACCGCATCTGGCATAATTTTCCATCACCGATCCATTGCCTACGAGCTTTCCATATATTGTTCTTCGCTTATTTACTTTTCCGTTGCTATTGCTATCATCACTACAAAATACCAAAAACACTACTTTTGCTACCGTTACCTTTTGCTATCGTTACCACTACTATCATATTACTTTGCTACTAAACACTTTGCTGCAGATATTAAGTTTCCAGGTGTGGTTGAATTGACAACTCAGCTGCTAATACTTGAGAATATTCTTTGGCTCCCCTTGTGTCGAATCAATAAATTTGGGTTGAATACTCTACCCTCGAAAACTGTTGCGATCCCCTATACTTGTGGGTTATCATACTCCAAAACATAATATCAACTAGCATCATGATGAAACTAACACTAGCCACTAATAATCCAAAGGCAGCATGATATCCAAAGTAATACTCCAAAGCATAATACCATCATGAACATAATCATAATAGCCACTAAGAATCCAAAGGCAACATGTCATCCAAAGTAATATTCCAAAGCATAATACCATCATGAACATAATCATAATAGCCACTAAGAATCCAAAGGCAACATGTCATCCACATAATCATCAAAATATAAGTCCTAGAACTCCAAGCAATATCAAGATCAAAACAATACTCCGACAAATGCCATGAACAAGTCATACATAGCTAATGCAATATTTTAAACAAGTTCAAATAATTTAAACCATGTCACTGCATTGCAATCATGCAAATGGAGGGTGTGGCTTGCCTAGGGTTGAAGGATACTCCGGGAAGAAATGCGGTGAAGCCGCAGAAAGAATCGCCGGAAAACGTTCTCTCTCGAAAGGGGTTGGTTTAGCGCAAGGGCATAATGGTCATTTTCAGAATGTCAAAACATGGTGAAAAGGGTTCCATCAGAACATGCTCGACGAAACGAAGAAGTGGGCTTTGGATTCACCTCATTTTTAGTTGTGGTTGAAAAGTTATAAAGTGTTTTCTACCAGGGACCTATCTGTGAACAGTTTTCTGCAAACAAGCCCCTGACTGAGAAAACCAAAAATGTATTCGGGCAGAGTATGCTTTCTGCAAGAGGAAACAAACTTTCAATCATAGTTCAACGGGAATGCGCTTTCTGACCAGGAAAACGAACTTCAGGCAGTATGTTTCCACTTACCACGTCATCCGGGCCGGGTCAACGCACGGAGAGGCTGACGGGTGGGGTCGCGCGTGTAGGTGGGGCCCGTCTGGCCAGCTGGGCAGGGTGGCTTCATCTTCCTCGCGCCTGCCCGCGAGGCAGGGAGGCCGCCGACGTCGAGCGACGCTAGTAGGCGCCACAGAGGGCCTCCGGCGACGCTCTGCCTACCGATGAGCTCAGCACGGAGAGCTGCGTCGGCCTGAGCCAGTGGCGCACGCCGAAGAGGATGGGGGCGGGCAGGGTTTGCATGGTGGCAGACAGAGGCGTCGAGCGCTGGCGGGGTTCGCGGCCAGAAGCCATCAGAGGAGTAGGAGAAGGGCGGAGGGGCTTGGGTGGACTGCGGGAGTTGCTCTGGTGGAGGGAGGGAGTGGAGTGGGGCTCGGCTTTGAGCCAATTTAGGAGGAGACCCGAGGCGGCCATGGCGGCCATGGATGTCGAGGAGGGGCTCTGGTGCTCGGGGAAGGGGCTTGGGGGAACTAGGAGAGAGGAGTGAGGCTGCTGGTGAAGAGAAGCGCGCTTGGGGTGGGCTTATATAGCCACGGGGAGGGGAAGCCGTGCTGGCGTTGCCGTGGACGCGTGGCCGGCACCGCGGACGCGTGTGCACGCGCATGAGCTCGCAGGTAGACGACGGGGGAGGAGAAGTGGAGGTCTCATGGGGAAGAGAAGGCCAAAGGAGCACATGGAGGAAGCGGCCGAAGTGAGCTCGGAGCTAAACAGAGCACTGTGCCCCCGTGGGCGTTCGGTGGCGAGCATCGGTGAGGAAATGGACAGAGGGGGAGAGGGGTCCAGGGGAACGGAGACGACGAGATGCACCCACTAGACATGCTCACAAGCCCTAAGACGACGAGAGTGGAGCAGACGAAACAGAAGCGACGCCCTGGATGCGGCCACTGCGCACAGAGCGCGCGCACAGGCTTGCCATCGTTGTAGTCACCATATGAACTGAGGCATTCAATGCTCTACAACACCCAAAACGTTGTCTAGCTGCTAGTTCATCCAGGGGAGGTTGCAACTGCGGTGTTAGCTCGGTGAAAACTGCTATGGTTAACTGGCAATCACCCTCTGAAGTTTACTGCAGTAAACTTGGGTGAGAACTGCTAAGCAACAGGAAAGGGATTGGAGCCAGAGAGTTTGTCTACGAGGTTTAAGGTAAGAAGGACTATAATCCTGGAGGTTTTGGGGCATAATGGAGCACAAACTAATATAGTTGCTTTGTAACTCACATTATGGGTCTAGAATCAAGATCAAGATGGTTCACTCACATAGAGTAACCACTTGAGGTAAAATTTGGCAGGGATTAGTGGTTTGGCTAGATAAAGGTGCTGTAAAATTTTCATACCAATTGGTTTTACCAAAATGGTACTTTCTTCACAGCTATTCCCTCTGTCCAGAATCTTGCAAAAATTATAGAGAAATATTGGCCAGGTTAAATGGTTCCAAATTTGGTGGAGAGAAGTTATTTGGGTAGGGGAATGCTATGGTAAAGTTTCAGGGAAAATGAAGCAATATAAAATATACTTGCTTCACAACCTGAAAATATTGACAGAATCAAAGATTTGATGTTGTGCTCACATAGATGAAGGGATGGAGCTTAATTTTGGAGGAGTGGGATAATATGAGCACATGAAAGAGTGTACAAAATTTCAACTCATTTGGATAACCCTAGCTAGCACTTCCTTCACAAAGGCTTCCCTTAGACAGGAACTTTGAAAAATCACCGAGGAAGTTTGGATAGGCAAATAAAGTGGAATTTTGGCACAGGTCAATTATTTGGATGATATATCATGCCCGAAATGTTTGGGGGCAAATGTGAAAATATAAATAGCACTTGCTTCACAATGTGCCATTTAGGACCGAATAGGAAATGAATTTATTGAGCATGATGAGAAATATGGCCAATGAAATATTTTGCCATATTTGAGGAAGATATGACCCAAACAATTTATAAGAATTATTTGGTGATTTTTGGATGGACATAAATATGAGTTGCTTCACAACCTAGGGCAGACAGGGTTATTCCTTTAATAGAAAAAAAGGAATATTCCTGAGAAAAAGGAATTAGGGTTTGGTCAAGGAGTGAAGTAGCATGATCTTGGAAAGGTTTTTAGGGCGATGAGCCACTTGGGAGAGGAAATGAAGATGATTTCCCAGGTGACAAGGCCACAAAACCACTCCAAAAGAAAAAAAACCCGAGCAAAAACCAATAAATCAAAAAGAAAAAGAAAAGGGCCAAAATCCAGGCTATTACACTATATTAAAGAGAAAAGCCTCTAGTGAAAACTATGGCCCATAGGTCTATTTTAATCATATATTAAAATTCAAAAATACCTTGGTACAATTTTTTTACTTTTATTTTATTTTGTGTTTTTGTTTATCTATCTATCACTACGAGATTTGATCATTGCAATTAACCGCAAGGGGTTGACAACCCCTTTTTGCGTTGGGTGCAAGTATTTGTTATTTTGTGTGTAGGTGCTATTAACGAGGTGTTGCATGGTTCTCCTATTGGATTGATAACCTTGGATCTTAACCGAGGGAAATACTTATCTCTACTATACTGCATCATCACTACAAAGAAAAGACACATCCGTGACATTTTGGCCCAAACGGATTTTTTTGTCATGCTTACGACACTTCTATGACGACAACTCTAAAAAAAATCCGGTATCATCATAGATGTGGTGGGCTCCTACTTCTATGAAAAAAAATCATGACAAAAAATGGGCTTTTTGTCCTGGGCGGGCCGGAGACGCATCTGCACAACATTCTTTGGGCCGTCCATGACGCAAAAAACCATGGTAGAAGCGAGGGCGAGGAAAATATCGGGGAGCTCCCGGGTCAGGGCGATGGTCGGGGCCGAGCGATGCACGGAGGGATTGCACGTTTCTCTTGTACACGTACGCGCGTGTGTGCGAGGCATTGGGCTCTAACTGAACCCGAGTGAGGCGTTCGCCTATTGAACCCGAGCGATTGCACTGGCTACGCTGTAACACCCCGGTAGATAACCTACAGTAATCGTACACTAATGGTACCATGTCATCGCAATTAATTTACTAAATCGCACTTTGGTCGAAATCGAGTTCAAGTTCAAATTTAAAATACAATTCAAATTATTATTTCTTCAAATAGTAAAACAAACATGTTGGTAATGTCCCATAAAATCACAAAGTAATTATCATGTTGAAACCAACCTCATTTGAATTCCTGAAATATCCTTGGTAATTAATTAAGAGGATGAGTAGCAAAATAATTGACCTTTTCAATTTCTAAACAAATATTTAAACATTTCCAAATGCTCTAAAACTTCTTGTGCAACACCCCAATATTATGCTAGATTTATGTGCAAGTTTTCACCTTTAAAAAAATCAAATGTTAGCAAAGGAAATACAAAACAGAGGAGAAAATTACAAAACACAAAAGTAATAATATAAAGCAAAAGGAATAGTCGGGGCACTTTGCCTTTGGCCCATCCCTTCTACTACTCCAGGCCCAGCCCACTTGGCCAGTCTTTCCTCCACCTTTCGCTAGAGGAGGATTAAGGCCATGGTGTGGGACGCCGCACGTGCACGCCCGCGGATGGCCACGCGGCGTCGATGCCATGGCTCCCCTAGGTGGTTAAGGTCACCCCTGGACGCACCTATTCCCCTTCGCAAACCCTAGCCGCCACTTCTTTCTCCTCCGCGCCACTCCCCCTCTTCTCCGCTCACACCCAAGCTCCACCAGCCATGGTTATCCTCGCCGTCGAGGCCAACATCGACCCTGATACGTCTCCAATGTATCTATAATTTATGAAGTATTCATGCTATTATTTTATCATTCTCGGATGTTCTACAATCATTTTATAGCAAATTTATATCATTTTTTGGGACTAACCTATTGACCCAGTGCCCAATGCCAGTTGCTGTTTTTTGCTTGTTTTTTACATTGCAGAAAATCAATATCAAACGGAGTCCAAACACCGCGAAACTTTTTGTGGATTTTTTATGGGCCAGAAGACTCCCGATGGGCCAAAGCAGCACCGGGGGGTGCCCCGAGGGGGGCACAACCCACTAGGGCGCGCCTGCGTGGGTTGTGCCCACCTTGGTGGCCTCTCGTACCCCTTCTTTGCACTTTAAATTCCCAAATATTCCGAAACCCTTCGGGGTTAACCTATATCAGAAGTTACGCCACCACAGGGCTCCGTAGTCCACCCTCCGGTGGACATCTTCATCATCCCGGCGGCCACGACGATGAGGAGGGAGTAGTCCACCCTTGGGGCTGAGGGTTTGTACCAGTAGCTATGTGTTTAATCTCTCTCTCTCTCTCGTGATCTATATCATGGGTTTTGCTAATATAGTCGGATCATATGATGTTTCTCCCCTCCATACTCTTGTTGTGATGAATTGAATCTTTACCCTTTGACGTTCTGTCATGTCGGATTGAAAGTTCAGATTTGAGAACACATGATGTATGTCTTGCGGTATGAATACTTGAGGTGACAATGGGGTATCATATTGATTCACTTGATATACGTTATGGCACTCAACTTGCGGATCCCCGCGGTGATATTGGGGTAATCTATGCATAGGGGTTGATGCATGTTTTTATTATCTTTTCTTCGATAGAAACTTTGGGGTCTCTGCTACCTCTTGAGCACTGCATTGGTTTTCCCTTGAAGAGGAAAGGGTGATGCAGCAAAGTAGCATAAGTATTTCCCTCAGTTTTTGAGAACCAAGGTATCAATCCAGTAGGAGACTACACGCAAGTCACCTCGCACCTACACAAACAAATAAGAACTCGCAACCAACGCGATAAAGGGGTTGTCAATCCCTTCACGGTCACTTACGAAAGTGCGATCTGATAGAGATAATAAGATAAATATTTTTGGTATTTTTATGATATAGATTGAAAGTAAAGATTGCAAAGTAAAATAGATTGGAAACTTATATGATGGAAAATAGACCCGGGGGCCATAGGTTTCACTAGTTGCTTCTCTCAAGATAGCATGAGTATTACGGCGGGTAAACAAATTACTGTCGAGCAATTGATAGAAAAGTGCATAATTATGGGAATATCTAGGCATGATCATGTATATAGGCATCACGTCCGCGACAAGTAGACTGAAACGATTCTGCATCTACTACTATTACTCCACACATCGACCGCTATCCAGCATGCATCTAGAGTATTAAGTTCATAAGAACAAAGTAACGCATTAGGCAAGATGACATGATGTAGAGGGATAAACTCAAGAAATATGATATAAACCCCATCTTTTTATCCTCGATGGCAACAATACAATACGTGCCTTGCCGCCCCTACTGTCACTGGGAATGGACACCGCAAGATTGAACCCAAAGCTAAGCACTTCTCCCGTTGCAAGAAAGATCAATCTAGTAGGCCAAACCAAACTGATAATTCAAAGAGAGTTGCAAAGATAACAAATCATACATAAAAGATTTCAGAGAAGAATCAAATATTGTTCATAGATAATCTTGATCATAAACCCAGAATTCATCGGATCTCGACAAACATACCGCAAAAAGAATTACATCGAATAGATCTCCAAGAAGACCGAGGAGAACTTTGTAATGAGATCCAAAGAGAGAGAAGAAGCCATGTAGCTAATAACTATGGACCCAAAGGTCTGTGGTAAACTACTCACACATCATCAGAGAGGCTATGGTGTTGATGTAGAAGCCCTCGATGATCGATTCCCCCTTCGGCGGAGCTCCGGAAAAGGCCCCAAGAGGGGACTCTTGGGTACAGAAGGTTGCTAGAAATAGGGTTTTGTGGTGCTCCTGGATGTTTTCGGGGTCTATGGGTATATATAGGAGGAAGAAGTACGTCAGTGGAGCTGCGAGGGGCCCACGAGGGTGGGGGGAGCGCCCCCTGCCTCGTGGCCTCCTCACTTCTTTCTTGACGGCCACTCCAAGTCCCCTGGATCACGTTTGTTCCAAAATAACTCTCCCGAAGGTTTCATTCTGTTTGTATTCCGTTTGTTATTCCTTTTTTGTGAAACACTGAAATAGGTAAAAAAACAGCAATTTGCACTAGGCCTTTGGTTAGTAGGTTAGTCCCAAAAATAATATAAAAAGGTAAATTAAAGCCCATTAAACATCCAAAACAGATAATATAATAGCATGGAACAATCAAAAATTATAGATACATTGGAGACGTATCAGTCTCTTTGTAGTTCTTTGTGTGGATTGAGTATTATGAATATGAATATGCTTTGGTGTTATTCTAGTACGAACTCTAGGATAGATCAAACGGAAAAAATAGCTTTGCGTTATTTTAGTACGAACTCTTGAATAGATCGAGTGGAGATAATAGCTTTGAGGTGGTCTCGTACCCTACAAATAATTTCTTCTTGTGTTCTCCGCTAGATAGGAACTTTTGAGTGATTCTTCATCGCACTTTGAGGGGTGGTTATATGATCCAATTATATTAGCACTGTTGAGAGATTGCACTAGCGAAAGTAGGGACCCTAGGCCTCATTTTCAAGCATTGCAATACCGTCTTTGTGCCCGTTTACTATTTGATACCTTGCTGTTTTTATTTATTCAGATTATAAAAATATATTTCTACCATCCATATTACACTTTTATCACCATCTCTTCGCCGAACTAGTGCACCTATACAATTTGCCATTATATTGGGTGTGTTGGGGACATAAGAGATTTCTTGTATTTGGTTGCAGGGTCGTTTGAGAGAGACCATCTTCATCCTACACCTCCCATGGATTGATAAACCTTAGGTCATCCACTTGAGGGAAAATTGCTAGTGTCCTACAAAACTCTACGCTTGGAGGCCCAACACGTGTCTACAAGAATAAAGTTGCGTAGTAGACATCAGACCCCGCGCCCTAAGATATCGTTCGAGAGCTACATCATCGTCTCCTACCTTGATTGCGTTATTGGATTGGGACCAAGAAGCCGTCGAGAAGGCGCCTGCTACTCGTCTTCCCCGACAACAACCTCCACGCACCGTTGTTGATCCGCGCCCCTCGACCGTCCCTGGCCTCGTCGAGCTCTCCACCGGCCCTCCTCGTGGTGAGCCTCCTCCATCCCTCCTCGTTTCCCCCTCTGTCGCGTGCACCCATCGCCCCCGTCGGCCGCCCCTGCCCCCTTGCTGCTCCCGTCGGAGATGGTTCGGTTGCCGCTGCTCTGTTGTTTTGCTGCAATTACTGCCGCTGCTTGCTCTGCTGCAGTGCTGATTGCCCTCGCGCAGCCGCACGCGCCCCTACTGCCCCATCGCCTACTGCCTCCCCTTGTGCATGCTGCGTGCTGCTGCTGGTGCGTACTGCACTTGTTGATGGGCTGCTACTCTCCTGTACTGCTGCTTGTTCTACTGCTTCTGCTCGTTAGCTGTTGCTGCTAATCGTCGGCTGCTGCTGCTCGCCCATTACAGTATGGTTGTAGCTGCTGCCTTTGTCCACAAGGCCGACCCATTAGATTAATCTAGTATTAGGTAGGTTAATTAAATTGCTTAATTAGTATAATGTGTGGATGACATATGGGTCCACCTAATTAGATTAGATAAATCTTTTGGAAATTAATAAAACAGTGACATGTGGGCCACCACCTCCACTTTTTACTTGTCAAGTGGACTTGGTCAATTCGGATTAAAAATTAATTAAAAAATTCAAAAAATCTTTAAAACTTTGATAAATCATAGAAAAATAACTGTAACTCCGATGAAAATACTTCATACATGAAATTTGCTCAGAACGACGAGACGAATCCGAATACGCAGTCTGTTCGCCCGCCACACATCCCTAGCATAGCGACCATGCAACAATCCCCCTCCGGTCCGTTTGTCCGAAAAGGCGAAACACCGGGAATACTTTCCCGGATGTTTTCCCACTTCGACAGTAGCACCTAGTAGCGCATTAGGTCACCCCTAGCACCGCGTATTGCCTTTTTATGCTTTGTGATGCTTTGATTGCTCTATTATTTATTGTGTTCCCCCTCCGTTACTTCTTTCCAGTAGACCCCGAGACACTACCGATACCCCCGTGATCGACTACATCGACGACGACCCCTCCTTCTTGCCAGAGCAACCAGGCAAGCCCCCCTGGTCAACCCGATATCGCCTATTCCTTCTCTCTACTTCTTGCATTAGAGTAGTGTAGCATGTTACTGCTTTCGGTTAATCCTATTCTGCTGCATGGCCTGTCTTTGCTACTGCTGTTGTTACCTTTACCTGCAATCCTAAATGCTTAGTATAGGATGCTAGTTTATCATCAGTGACCCTACATTCTTGTCTGTCTGCCATGTTATACTACCGGGCCATGATCACTCGGGAGGTGATCACGGGTATATACTTACATACATATTATATATGATACATGTGGTGACTAAAGTCGGGTCGGCTCTTAGAGTGCCCGCGAGTGATTCACGGATTGGGGGCTGAAAGGACATTTGTCCGACGGCCCTCTGGGTGGATCTTTGTGGCAGAGCGACAGGGCAGGTTGAGACCACCTAGGTGAGAGGTGGGCCTGGCCCCTGGTCGATGTCTGCGGTTACTTCAAAATAACATGCTTAACGAGATCTTAGTATTTGATCCGAGTCTAGCCAGTGGCCTATACACACTAACCAACTACATGGGAACAGTTATGGGCACTCGACGTCGTGGTATCAGCTGAAACCTTCTTGACGTCAGTGACTGAGTGGTGCGCGCTAGATTGGACTGGAAGGCCTGCTCTTGTATTAGGGAGGCTAGGTCTGCTTACTGGCCGCGTACGCAACGTGCAGGTGTGCAATGGGCAATGGGCCCAGACCCTTGTGCGCTTAGGATTTATACCGGCATGTTGACCTCTCTGTTGTGACTAGGTGGGGCTGCGACGTGTTGATCTTCTGAGGCCGGGCATGACCCAGGAAAGTGTGTCCGGCCAGAGGGATCGAGCGTGTTGGGTAATGTGGTGCACCCCTGCAAGGAAGTTGATCTATTCGAATAACCATGTCCCTCAGTAAAAGGACGACCCGGAGTTGTACCTCGACCTTATGACAACTAGAACCAGATACTTAATAAAACACACCCTTCCAAGTGCTAGATACAACCTGGTGACCGCTCTCTAGGGCGATGAGGAGAGGATCGCCGGGTAGGATTATGTTATGCGATGATACTTGGTTAACTTACCATCTACTCTCTTCTACTGCTTCAAGATGGAGGCTGCCAGAAGCGTAGTCTTCGATAGGACTAGTTATCCCCCTCTTATTCTGGCATTCTGTAGTTCAGTCCATAGATAATATCCATTTCATTGATACCAATGCATATGTAGTGTAGATCCTTGCTTGTGAGTACTTTGGATGAGTACTCACGGTTGGTTTGCTCCCTCTTTCCCCCCTTTCCTTTCCTCTCAGTTGTCATAACCAGATGCTGGAGCCCAGGAGCCAGACGCCTCCATCGACGATGACTTCTACTACACCGGAGGTGCCTACTACTACGTGCAGGCCGCTGCTGACGACCAGGAGTAGTTTGGGAGGATCCCAGGCAGGAGGCCTGCGCCTCTTTTGGTCTGTATCCCAGTTTGTGCTAGCCATCTTATGCAACTTGTTTAACTTATGTCTGTACTTAGATATTGTTGTTTCCGCTAACTCGGCTATGATCGAGCACTTGTATTCGAGCCATCAGGGCCCCTGGCTTGTATTATGATGCTTGTATGACTTATTTTATCTTTAAAGCTGTGTTGTGATATCTTCCCATGAGTCCCTGATCTTGATCATACACGTTTGCGTGTATGATTAGTGTACGATTGAATCAGGGGCGTCACAACGTGTTACTGAACCCGAGCGATCGATTGATCCCTGGCTATTACCAGAACCTGATCAAGGGATTCCTTCACTACTGCTGCTAACTGAAGCCGATCGAACCTGCTGCCTCTTGATGAACAGTGAACGTTGTTGGGGGTTGAATGGACAGTTTCAGTGGGGGTTGGATGAACAGGACCCCATGGTAGTAGAGGCCGTTGCCACTGGATGAACAGGACCCTTCTCGAGAGCAGGCCGCCACACACCTGAGCCGGTTGGGGATGGATGAACAGGACCCCGTGGAGGGCTAGTTGAACAGGACCCCGTGTGTAGGGCTGGTTGAATAGTTTTCGGTGGAGGCTGGATAAACATGACCCCGTGGGGAACAGTAGCTGGTGGAGGCTGGAGGAAGTCGACGGTGGATCAACAGTTGCAGGTGGAGGCTGGAGAAAGTCGACGGTGGATGAACAGTAGCCCGTGGAGGCTGGAGCGAGGTAGTAGACGGTGGACGAATAGTAGCCCGTGGAGTCCCGTTTTGTGGTATGCCACACCCTCTCGATGAACAGGACCCCCATTTCGACCGTAGGCTCTCCAACACAAGTATGTTTCCTCTGTTTTGCGGTACGCCACACCTCTCCCGATCAACATCACCCTGTTTTGACCGTAGGAGCTCAAACACAAGTCTGCTTCCTCCGTTTTGCGGTACGCCAGACCCTTCCCGATGAACAGGGCCCCATTTCGACCATACAGGGTCGAACAGAAGGCCTTTTTCCTCCGTTTTGCGGTACACCAGACCCCGTTCTGGCTGTTCCGTCCAAGGCAGTTGGCTCCCATTGAACACGACCCATTCTGACCCAGTCTGTTGCCTCCCGATGAACAAGACGCGTTCTGACCCAGTCACTTGGCTCCTAGTGAACACGACGCTGTTTCCTCCGTTCCGACCCAGCCGGTTAGGTGCCGATGAATAGGACAACGTCGCTGCCGTTCGTTGCCTCTCCACGTACATGAGCCATGGCCATCCGTATGTGTGAGTATGTGTTTCGAGACCCCGCTCATATGTACGTACGTGGCCGTATTTTTTGGCGTGTGGCTGTATGTACGTGTACACGGTTTAGATGGGACAACCTGAACTGCTACATGGGGAGCCCTACTATGACATGTGCCGCTACTTACTCGGCCACAGTTCATCGTTGTAGAGCGACCGATCGACCAGTATGTACGTACACGTTCACGACAAGACAGACAACGCCACGTATGCTTCGACCGGGTGGGACCCAACTGTCAGGGAGGATAAGGACGCACTTCCTTGCGTGCGAAGATATAGCTGTTGAGTCCCAGCTGTCAGGAGGGAATCATTTTTTGCCTGTAATAAGGACACACTTCCTTGCGTGTGAAGATGTAGCTGGTGGGTCCCAACTGTCAGGGGAAGAAAACATTATTTTTCAGGGTAAAAGGATGTAGTTGCATGCATGCGTCCATGGGGGTGGTGCATCCCCACTGTCATCCTCTCACATATAGTCATCTTCCGATGACTCTCGTTTGTTGACCACGTTGACCACACCGTGCCGAGTGTACCAAGGCTGGTGGATGACGGCGAGGACCCAGACTAGAACGAACCGAAGATGGGGAAGATGCGACAGTGGAGTCGCAAATGAAGAGGAGTGGGAAACTTGACTGGTTCGAGTGCCCAGCAGCACTGCTGCCCATGGGAGACAGGAGCAAGAATAGAGGTTGAAGAAGCAGCACAGTGTTGGATTAACATCGAACGATCTAGCTACTAGAATCATTTGTTGATTAAGTTGACAAAGCCTCGCGTACGCGTCAGCTTAGTAGGCCCACAAGTCAGCCACCAAATCTGCCGGGTCCCAGCTATCACCGGGAGGATTAGTTTTTTTTGCATAACAAGGAGGCACTTCTGTCCATGCAAAGATACAGCCAGTGGGTCCCAACTGTTAGGGGGAGGAAACATATTTTCAGCTTAATAAGGAGGAACTTTCCTTCTGTGTGACCATGGACCTCGTGGGTCCCAGCTGTCAGGCTATCCACACACAGTCCTCTTCCGATGACTCTCATTTGTGGACCACGCCGCGCCGAGCGAAACAAGGCGGTGGACGACGGCAAGCCCCCGGATGGGAACGACCCGGAGATGGGAAGACACGGCAGTGGAGTCACATATTGAGAGGAGTACAAGGGTTATAGCTGGTTCTGGTGCGGTGTGGGGCCGTAGTCGGTGGAGAATAACATGAGGTGTGGAGGGGTGGAGGGATAGCCTAGCCGGCGATGGGGTAGCGCTTCGCAGCGATGCGTGCTAAGCAGAGCCGCTAGCCACCGGAGGCCAGAGCAGGCGGTCCTAGCGACACTGGAGGAAGCGGGAGATTGAAGGTGCATGCCCGCCGTTGGATATAAATCTAATGGCTGTGGATGTCAGAATCATTTGTTGACTAAGTTGACAACACCTTGCGTAGGCTTTGACCTATTGGCCCACATGTCAGCCTACAAAAATGTGGCATCTATTTAACCCATGTTTTCTAGAAGTTATAGTCCATTTTCTAGGCTGGGTGAACAAATAATTTCGCATCAATGCGGCCCATTTAATATTTTCTAAAAATCCCAGCCCATTTGCACTTTCTTGAAATACAAGAATTAGCTGGGTTTGTTCTATATTTAATGTTAGGTTAGAAGAAGAAATTATTATCAAAAAATAAACCGGAGCAACACATTATATATATAATTAACAAATTAGCGAGTTATTGCTTAAAAGAAAATGAGCGCGTTATTATTACATTGGTCCTTAAAATCTTCGCAAGCTTTTGTACGCAATCACCATGATTTTCCCTTTCCCGTGAGTCAAAAACAACCAGGATTTTCCTTGCCAAATTCTGTTAAACATTTACATTTATAAGTTAATAAGACGTGTGATGTTTATATAATGTATATATAAGTCTCTATTAAATATATGATAATAGTAATAATATAAATATATATAATGTGGTTAGAAGGGAAAACATAAATTGGACACTGCATAATTATTCTTATATATAGATAAATAGAACAAAGATCTGTGTTTTATTAAAAAAATACATTGGGTTGTCGATGTTTAAGAAAAAGTAAAACCTACGCTGGGAGGCCCATAGGTCGGTACATACATGATGGACCTCAAAAAATAATTTGAAACCACCCTCTCGGTATGTCGTGGGCTACACATCTTAAAAAAACCTAGGCCTAGCTGATACTTGTTCGCCCTTTGGAAAAAATGATACTAGCTAGATCCCCGATACCCCTTTCCCGCAGCAAAAAAAAGATCAGACCCCTGAAAAAAGCTCCTCGATGATAGTCATCATTGGAAATTTATTTCATTTATTGACTAGCTTGACAAACCCGTGGGCCCCAATGTTAGTAGAAAATTAGGAGGAAGCTTTTTTCCAATGAGGCACTTGCTTGGGGTACGGCCTAGACCCGGTGGGTCCCCACTGTTAGCCTCTCGGCATACAGTCCTCCCCGGATTGCTCTCGTTTCTTGAGTATGTTGACAACGGCATACGGCAGCGCCACGGCGAGGGAACACAGACGGGAAAGAATTGGATCCGGACAAGACACCTTCATTCTTTTGAACATACCGCACTAGCCCGGTGGCTGCAGTGAAGGAAATATGCCCTAGAGGCAATAATAAAGTTATTATTTATTTCCTTATATCATGATAAATGTTTATTATTCATGCTAGAATTGTATTAACCGGAAACATAATACATGTGTGAATACATAGACAAACAGAGTGTCACTAGTATGCCTCTACTTGACTAGCTCGTTAATCAAAGAGGGTTATGTTTCCCAACCATGGACAAAGAGTTGTTATTTGATTAACGGGATCACATCATTAGATGAATGATCTGATTGACATGACCCATTCCATTAGCTTAGCACCCGATCGTTTAGTATGTTGCTATTGCTTTCTTCATGACTTATACATGTTCCTATGACTATGAGATTATGCAACTCCCGTTTGCCGGAGAAACACTTTGTGTGCTACCAAACGTCACAACGTAACTGGGTGATTATAAAGGAGCTCTACAGGTGTCTCGAAAGGTACATGTTGGGTTGGCGTATTTCAAGATTAGGATTTGTCACTCCGATTGTCGGAGAGGTATCTCCGGGCCCTCTCGGTAATGCACATCACTTAAGCCTTGCAAGCATTGCAACTAATGAGTTAGTTGCGGGATGATGTATTACGGAACGAGTAAAGAGACTTGCCGGTAACGAGATTGAACTAGGTATTGGATACCGATGATCGAATCTCGGGCAAGTAACATACCGATGACAAAGGGAACAACGTATGTTGTTATGCGGTCTGACCGATAAAGATCTTCGTAGAATATGTAGGAGCCAATATGGGCATCCAGGTCCCGCTATTGGTTATTGACCGGAGACGTGTCTCAGTCATGTCTACATTGTTCTCGAACCGTAGGGTCCGCACGCTTAACGTTACGATGACAGTTATTATGAGTTTATGCATTTTGATGTACCGAAGTTAGTTCGGAGTCCCAAATGTGATCACGGACATGATGAGGAGTCTCGAAATGGTCGAGACATAAAGATTGATATATTGGATGACTATATTCGGACACCGGAAGCGTTCCGGAGAAGTTTCGGATAAAACCGGATCACCGGGGGGTTAATGGGCCTCATGGGCCTAAAGTGGAGAAGAGGAAGGGGCTGCCAGGGCAGGCCGCGCGCCCCCTCTCCCCCTAGTCCGAATGGACAAGGAGGTAGGGGCGGCGCCCCCCTCTTTCCCTTTCTTCTCCACCAATCCTACTTGGACTAGGAAAAGGGGGGGGGAGTCCTACTCCCGGTAGGAGTAGGACTCCTCCTACGCCTCCATAGGGCCGGCCGAACCCCTCCCCCTTGGATCCTTTATATACGGAGGCAAGGGGGCACCCTAGAACACACAATTGATCAACGTGATCGTTCCTTAGCCGTGTGCGGTGCCCCCTTCCACCATATTCCACCTCGGTCATATCGTTGTAGTGCTTAGGCGAAGCCCTGCGTCGGTAGAACATCATCATCGTCACCACGCCGTTGTGCTGACGGAACTCATCCCCGAAGCTTTGCTGGATCGGAGCCCGGGGAGCATCATCGAGCTGTACGTGTGCCAAGAACTCGGAGGTGCCGGAGTAACGGTGCTTGGATTGGTTGGACCGGGAAGACGTACGACTACTTCCTCTATGTTGCGTCAACGCTTCCGCTTCGGTCTACGAGGGTACGTAGACAACACTCTCCCCTCTCGTTGCTATGCATCACCATGATCTTGTGTGTGCATAGGAAATTTTTGAAATTACTACGTTCCCCAATAGTGGCATCCGAGCCTAGGTTTTATGGTTTGATGTTATGTACATGAGTAGAACACAAGTGAGTTGTGGGCGATATAAGTCATACTGCCTACCATCATGTCATACTTTGGTTCGGCGGTATTGTTGGACGAAGTGGCCCGGACCGACATTACGCGTACGCTTACGCGAGACCGGTTCTCCCGACGTGCTTTGCACATAGGTGGCTTGCGGGTGACAGTTTCTCCAACTTTAGTTGAACCGAGTGTGGCTACGCCCGGTCCTTGCGAAGGTTAAAACGACATAAACTTGAGAAACTATCGTTGTGGTTTTGATGCGTAGGTAAGATTGGTTCTTGCTTAAGCCTGTAGCAGCCACGTTAAACTTGCAACAAACAAAGTAGAGGACGTCTAACTTGTTTTTGCAGGGCATGTTGTGATGTGATATGGTCAAGACATGATGCTAAATTTTATTGTATGAGATGATCATGTTTTGTAACCGAGTTATCGGCAACTGGCAGGAGCCATATAGTTGTCGCTTTATTGTATGCAATACAATCGCGCTGTAATGCTTTACTTTATCACTAAGCGGTAGCGATAGTCGTGGAAGCATAAAAGTGGCGAGACGACAATGATGCTGCGATGGAGATCAAGGTGTCGCGCCGGTGACGATGGTGATCATGACGGTGCTTCAGAGATGGAGATCACAGGCACAAGATGATGATGGCCATATCATATCACTTATATTGATTGCATGGGATGTTTGTCTTTTATGCATCTTATCTTGCTTTGATTGAGGGTAGCATTATAAGATGATCTCTCACTAAATTATCAAGAAGTGTTCTCCCTGAGTATGCACCATTGCGAAAGTTCTTCGTGCTGAGACACCACGTGATGATCGGGTGTGATAGGCTCTGCGTTCAAATACAACAGGTGCAAAACAGTTGCACACGCAGAATACTCAGGTTATACTTGACGAGCCAAGCATATACAGATATGGCCTCGGAACACGGAGACCGAAAGGTCGAGCGTGAATCATATAGTAGATATGATCAACATAGTGATGTTCACCAATGAAACTACTCCATCTCACGTGATGATCGGTTATGGTTTAGTTGATTTGGATCACGTGATCACTTAGAGGATTAGAGGGATTTCTATCTAAGTGGGAGTTCTTAAGTAATATGATTAATTGAACTTGAATTTATCATGAACTTAGTCCTGGTAGTATTTTGCAAATCATGTTGTAGATCAATAGCTCGCGTTGTTGCTTCCCTGTGTTTATTTTGATATGTTCCTAGAGAAAATTGTGTTGAAAGATGTTAGTAGCAATGATGCGGATTGGATCCGTGATCTGAGGTTTATCCTCATTGCTGCACAGAAGAATTATGTCCTTGATGCACCGCTAGGTGACAGACCTTTTGCAGGAGTAGATGCAGACGTTATGAACGTTTGGCTAGCTCAATATGATGACTACTTGATAGTTTAGTGCACCGTGCTTAACGGCTTAGAATCGGGACTTCAAAGACGTTTTGAACATCATGGACCATATGAGATGTTCCAGGAGTTGAAGTTAATATTTCAAGCAAATACCCGAGTTGAGAGATATGAAGTCTCCAACAAGTTCTATAGCTAAAAGATGGAGGAGAATCGCTCAACTAGTGAGCATGTGCTCAGATTGTCTGGGTACTACAATCGCTTGAATCAAGTGGGAGTTAACCTTTCAGATAAGATAGTGATTGACAGAATTCTCTAGTCACCATCACCAAGTTAGTAGAACTTCGTGATGAACTATAGTATGCAAGGGATGACGAAAACGACTCCCGAGTTTTTCATGATAATGAAATCGATGAAGGTAGAAATCAAGAAAAACATCAAGTGTTGATGGTAGACAAGACCACTAGTTTCAAGAAAAGGGCAGAGGAAAGAAGGGGAACTTCAAGAAGAACAACAAGCAAGTTGCTGCTCAAGAGAAGAAACCCAAGTCTGGACCTAAGCCGGAGATTGAGTGCTTCTACTGCAAAGGGACTGGTCACTGGAAGCGGAACTACCCCAAGTGACTGGCAGATAAGAAGGATGGCAAGGTGAACATAAGTATATTTGATATACATGTTATTGATGTGTACTTTACTAGTGTTTATAGCAACCCCTCAGTATTTGATACTAGTTCAGTTGCTAAGATTAGTAACTCGAAACGGGAGTTGTAGAATAAATAGAGACTAGTTAAGGGTGAAGTGACGATGTGTGTTGGAAGTGGTTCCAAGATTGATATGATCATCATCGCACACTCCCTATAAATTCGGGATTAGTGTTGAACCTAAATAAGTGTTATTTGGTTTTTACGTTGAGCATGAATATGATTTGATCATGTTTATTGTAATACGGTTATTCATTTAAGTAAGAGAATAAATTGTTGTTCTGTTTACATGAATAAAACCTTATATGGTTACACACCCAATGAAAATAGTTCGTTGGATCTCGATCATAGTGATACACATAATCATAATATTGAAACCAAAAGATGCAAAGTTAATAATGATAGTGCAACTTATTTGTAGCACTGCCGTTTAGGTCATATTGGTGTATAGCGCATGAAGAAACTCCATGCTGATGGGCTTTTGGAATCACTTGATTATGAATCAGTTGATGCTTGCAAACCATGCCTCATGGGCAAGATGACTAAAACTCTGTTCTTCGAAACAATGGAGCGAGCAACAGATTTGTTGGAAATCATACATACTGGTGTATGTGGTCCGATGAATATTGAGGCTCGCGATAGGTATCATTATTTTCTGATCTTCACAGATGATTTGAGCAGATATGAGTATATCTACTTGATGAAACATAAGTCTGAAACATTTGAAAAGTTCAAAGAATTTCAGAGTGAAGTGGAGAATCATCTTAACAAGAAAATAAGGTTTCTACAATCTGATCGCAGAGACAAATATTTGAGTTACGAGTTTGGTCTTCAATTAAAACAATGTGGAATAGTTTCACAAATTCGTGCCACCCGGAACACCACAGCATAATGGTGTGTCCGAACGTCATAGCCGTACTTTATTAGATATAGTGCAAATCTATGATGTTTCTTACTGATTTACCACTATCGTTTTTGAGGTTATGCATTAAAGACAGCTACATTCACATTAAAAAGGGGCACCATCTAAGTCCGTTGAGACGACACAATCTGAACTGTGGTTTAGCAAGAAACCAAAGTTGTCATTTCTTAAAGTTTGGGGTTGTGATGCTTATGTGAAAAAGTTTCATCCTGATAAGCTCAAAACCAAATCGGATAAATATGTCTTCATAGGATACCCAAAAGGAGACTATTGGGTACACCTTCTATCACAGATCCTAAGGCAAGACATTCATTGCTTATAATGGATCCTTTCTAGAGAAGGAGTTTCTCTCGAAAGAAGTGAGTGGGAGGAAAGTAGAACTTGATAAGGTAATTGTACCTTCTCCCTTATTGGAAAGTAGTTCATCACAGAAATCTGTTCCTGTGACTACTACACCAATTAGTGAGGAAGCTAATGATGATGATCATAAAAACTTCAGATCAAGTTACTACCGAGTCTCATAGGTAAACCAGAGTGAGATCCGCACCAGAGTGGTACAGTAATCCTGTTTTGGAATTCATGTTACTAGACCATGATGAACTTGCGAACTATGAGGAAGCGATGATGAGCCCAGATTCCGCAAAATGGCTTGAGGCCATGAAATCTGAGATGGGATTCATGTATGAAAACAAAGTATGGACTTTGGTTGACTTGCCCGATGATCGGCAAGCCATAGAAAATAAATGGATCTTCAAGAGGAAGACGGACGTTGATAGTAGTGTTACTATCTACAAAGCTAGAATTATCACAAAAGGTTTTCGACAAGTTCAAAGTGTTGACTACGATGAGAGTTTCTCACTCGTATCTATGCTTAAGTCTGTCCGAATCATGTTAGCAATTGTCGCATTTTATGAAATCTGGCAAATGGATAAACAAAACTGCATTCCTTAATGGATTTCTTAAAGAAGAGTTGTATATGATGCAACCAGTAGGTTTTGTCAATCCTAAAGGTGCTAACAAAATATGAAAGCTCCAGCGGTTCATCTATGGACTGGTGCAAGCATCTCAGAGTTGGAATACACGCTTTGGTAAGTTGATCAAAGCATATAGTTTTATACAGACTTGCGGTGAAGCCTGTATTTACAAGAAAGTGAGGGGGAGCACTACAGCATTTCTGATAAGTATATGTGAATGACATATTGTTGATCGGAAATAATGTAGAATTATTCTGTAAAGCATAAAGGAGTGTTTGAAAGGAGTTTTTCAAAGAAAGACTTCGGTGAAGCTGCTTACATATTGAGCATCAAGATCTATAGAGATAGATCAAGATGCTTGATAAGTTTTTTCAATAAATACATACCTTGACAAGATTTTGAAGTAGTTCAAAATGGAACAGTCAAAGAAAGAGTTTCTTACCTATGTTACAAGGTGTGAAGTTGAGTAAGACTCAAAACCCGACCATGGCAGAAGATAGAAAGAGAATGAATGTCATTCCCTATGCCTTGGTCATAGGTTCTATAAAGTATGCCATGCTGTGTACCAGATCTATTGTATACCCTACCACTGAGTTTGGCAAGGGAGTACAATAGTGATCTAGGAGTAGATCACTGGACAACGGTCAGAATTATCCTTAGTGAAATAAGGATATGTTTCTCGATTATGGACGTGACAAAAAGGTTCGTCGCAAAGGGTTACATCGATGCAAGTTTTGACACTGATCCAGATGACTCTAAGTCTCAATCTGGATACATATTGAAAGTGGGAGCAATTAGCTATAGTAGCTCCATGCAGAGCACTGTTGACATAGAAATTTGCAAAATACATGCGGATCTGAATCTGGCAGACCCGTTGACTAAACTTCTCTCACAAGCAAAACATGATCACTTTTTGGGTCTTAATCACATAGCGATGTGAACTAGATTATTGAATCTAGTAAACCCTTTGGGTGTTAGTCACATGGAGATGTGAACCAATCACATAAAGATGTGAACTATTGATGTTAAATCACATGGCGATGTGATCTAGATTATTGACTCTAGTGCAAGTGGGAGACTGAAGGAAATATGCCCTAGAGGCAATAATAAAGTTATTATTTATTTCCTTATATCATGATAAATGTTTATTATTCATGCTAGAATTGTATTAACCGGAAACATAATACATGTGTGAATACATAGACAAACAGAGTGTCACTAGTATGCCTCTACTTGACTAGCTCGTTAATCAAAGAGGGTTATGTTTCCCAACCATGGACAAAGAGTTGTTATTTGATTAACGGGATCACATCATTAGATGAATGATCTGATTGACATGACCCATTCCATTAGCTTAGCACCCGATCGTTTAGTATGTTGCTATTGCTTTCTTCATGACTTATACATGTTCCTATGACTATGAGATTATGCAACTCCCGTTTGCCGGAGGAACACTTTGTGTGCTACCAAACGTCACAACGTAACTGGGTGATTATAAAGGAGCTCTACAGGTGTTCCAAAGGTACATGTTGGGTTGGCGTATTTCGAGATTAGGATTTGTCACTCCGATTGTCGGAGAGGTATCTCCGGGCCCTCTCGGTAATGCACATCACTTAAGCCTTGCAAGCATTGCAACTAATGAGTTAGTTGCGGGATGATGTATTACGGAACGAGTAAAGAGACTTGCCGGTAACGAGATTGAACTAGGTATTGGATACCGATGATCGAATCTCGGGCAAGTAACATACCGATGACAAAGGGAACAATGTATGTTGTTATGCGGTCTGACCGATAAAGATCTTCGTAGAATATGTAGGAGCCAATATGGGCATCCAGGTCCCGCTATTGGTTATTGACCGGAGACGTGTCTCGGTCATGTCTACATTGTTCTCGAACCGTAGGGTCCGCATGCTTAATGTTACGATGACAATTATTATGAGTTTATGCATTTTGATGTACCGAAGTTAGTTCGGAGTCCCAAATGTGATCACAGACATGACGAGGAGTCTTGAAATGGTCGAGACATAAAGATTGATATATTGGATGACTATATTCGGACACTGGAAGCGTTCCGGAGAAGTTTCGGATAAAACCAGATCACCGGGGGGTTAATGAGCCTCATGGGCCTAAAGTGGAGAAGAGGAAGGGGCTTCCAGGGCAGGCCGCGCGCCCCCTCTCCCCCTAGTCCGAATTGGACAAGGAGGGAGGGGCGGCGCCCCCCTCTTTCCCTTTCTTCTCCACCAATCCTACTTGGACTAGGAAAAGGGGGGGGGGGAGTCCTACTCCCGGTAGGAGTAGGACTCCTCCTACGCCTCCATAGGGCCGGCCGAACCCCTCCCCCTTGGATCCTTTATATACGGAGGCAAGGGGGCACCCTAGAACACACAATTGATCAACGTGATCGTTCCTTAGCCGTGTGCGGTGCCCCCTTCCACCATATTCCACCTCGGTCATATCGTTGTAGTGCTTAGGCGAAGCCCTGCGTTGGTAGAACATCATCATCGTCACCACGCCGTTGTGCTGACGGAACTCATCCCCGAAGCTTTGCTGGATCGGAGCCCGGGGAGCATCATCGAGCTGTACGTGTGCCAAGAACTCGGAGGTGCCAGAGTAACGGTGCTTAGATTGGTTGGACCGGGAAGACGTACGACTACTTCCTCTACATTGCGTCAACGCTTCCGCTTCGGTCTACGAGGGTACGTAGACAACACTCTCCCCTCTCGTTGCTACGCATCACCATGATCTTGCATGTGCGTAGGAAATTTTTGAAATTACTACGTTCCCCAACATGCAGCCCTCTCACCCAAAAGATGTACTGCCCGGGTTCGATTCCAACTGGTGCAGGTGAAAAATATCTAACACTTGCCAAAATTTCATCCCTAGTTTACCCAGTTTTTCGCACACACAACATTGTCTTGCCATTATGAAAATAGCATATCTTTTTGACTTTGCATTTGCATCATATGAAGATGTGTTATACATGAATGTTGATCAGCATGATGTTAACTTGTTGTTAGTTCCATTTATTACCATGAATAAAATTTCCCCCATTCTCTTATCCATGTTTAAAAAGTTCCTGCTGATTTAAATGCTTCGCCTCTGGAACATGCAGTTCCTTATCTATAGATCACTTGGACAAGGAGCCATCATCGATGTTGGATTCAATGCCACGCTTCTTCAATCCCGACAGCGCGAGGGGGAAATAAACGTCTGTCTCATGCTGCCGGTTGGGGAATGGAGTGAACTTGATTAAAGAGGGGGCCAGCGGCATGACTGAAGAAGCACATCAGACGCGATTTTTTTCCAGTGGATGGCTCTCGATGGCGTTTTTTACTTGCCTCTGCACCATACAACTTGTATTTTTAGCCTCCCAACTCGTGGTGGACCAGCAGCCCATTTGTTGGGCAGGCCAACCTACAGAAAGCATCACTTGATTTTTCATCAACGCCCAAAAACAGCGCAGTACTATGTTTGTTTTGAGGCCGAAAACATTGCGAGAGGGGTTGAGCGGGGGAGGAGGGAAGACAGAGCAAAAAGATAAAAAAGAGCTGATGCACCATTGGTACCCGAACAAGCAGGTGCAATTCTTCTCGGGAAGAAGGTGTGCCGTTGACACCCACATGTCACAATCCCACAGTAGACATTCTAACAAGTTCACACACAAGTACAACAGAAAAGGTAAACATTCATATCAAACTCAGGTTCACAGGACATGTTCATATTCATAGACAACATTCACAATCAACAACTCAAAAGATTCATATATACACAAGTTCAACATGTCTATGGATCGAAATGATTGATAGATCACAAGACAATATTCATAGATAATTCACAAATAGATTCAGATATACACATGTTTAGTATGTTTATGCATCCAAATGATTGATATCATAGCCAATATCATCCATGGACAAACTTTAATTACCTAGGGTACAGACTGGTAAATGGTGTTCACTCGGTGGTACTTCTTTCTAAAATTAATTCTTGTACGAGTAAACTTTCGAGTACATAAGAGGCAGCACAGACAATCTGAACTTTGCTTGTAGGTTTATCCTCGAGATAGTGGCCTCGCTGCCGAGGGAGGTTTGAGCAACTTGGCCACTACTTTCATCCAACTAGTTTACTGGCTCATCTTGGTCATGTAGCTCGCCAAAATTCTAGATTGCAGACAAGAAAGGAGGCAGTCGATAAAATGAACCAAACAAATTTTCTGTGCAGTTCAACTGAAATGGAGCATCCCTAGTGTGCAGACTGATTAAGTGCCAGATCAATATACGCGTCAACCAACTTGTCCAGAATCTTTAGACTCCATGCCATACAGTTCGCTACCATATGTGTCGATAACCAAAAGGCACAAGTTGGGACCAAAGACTAGACTATGTTTTTCTGGGCTATGCGCCAAGCAATATTGTTGGCGTTCACTCTGGCACTTCTTGTTGTCAACATTGATGCTTGTCTGAGTGAACTTTGGAGTACATAGTAGTAGCATAATTATCTGTGCATCTGATCTTTTTGTGCAGTTCTACTGAAATCACTCAATGTAATGATTTTCCTGCGAGTTCAGGCTCCAAGTTACTCCTTTATGAAATCAGCAAACTGTAGCACAATACCAAATTACCAATACATATGACAAGCACAATAATCAGGATAAAGACCAGTACCAACCTTTGTGAGGTAGCTTATCAATTACTATTTCCTTTGACTGGAAGCCGAGATAAGTGACTGACAGGAAAGGAAGGATGCAGTCGAGGCAACGAAGCACCCAAAGTTTTTGTGCAGTTCCACCAAAATCGAGCATCCCTGTTGGCACATATATATTGAGAGTGTGAGATTACTGTAATAGTGGGACTAGTTGATGAAACATACACTAACAAATAGAAGCACCCTCATTATCTTAATGGGTAAAGTTAGCAAGATAGTAGTATTGCTTAAAGAGAGGTATTACTTTATTTAATCAATGCCAATTAGCTCAACACTCAAAGCATTGCCATGTATCATAGGTTGAAAAACTTTAACGTGCAAAGATAACGGAGTTTCTCATGACAGTAGCAACACAGTAGCACGATACAAATAGAGATGAAAACAAACTAATATGGATGAAGGCCTTAGGCCGGTATCAACCTGAGCAACAAAGCTTATTCAAGTAGTCCCAGAAGAGATGACAAAGCACCCACTGCAATCACTCAATAGTATATATTTTTGTGCACTTCAAATGTATGGTTGACGTTACTCTTATTTACCAGTGGTAAGATTATATCGAAAGATTATCAAGAACTTCCACCAGAGTTAAAGCACTGGCTGGCATACAGTTCATTGTATTCTCTTGTGGAGTTCCACTAAAATGTATGATTGGCACGATATGATCCCTGTTTGCACAAGTAGGAACAAGGTGAAACCTTCACTAGCTTAGTGAGAAAGGATAGAAAGACATTAGCATATTACCTTAACAGTAGCATCAAATCATGAGGGATAATACGCAAAACATGCCTCATTGAACTAATGGCAATAAATTGACATGCAAAACAATAGCATTATTATGTCGTGACACTACCAAGATTCCCTCCCTGCTCCACCACATGATTCACCTCCATAGACACACATACACACGTACATGATTCAGCATAGAGTGCTACTAAAGATTTGTTTAACTCCGACAGGAAAATTAGGTAGTGATACGTCTCCGTTGTATCTACTTTTCCTAATGCTTTTCCTCTTGTTTTGGACTCTAATTTGCATGATTTGAATGAAACTAACTCGGACTGATGCTGTTTTCAGCAGAACTACCATGGTGTTGCTTTTGTGCAGAAATAAAAGTTCTCGGAATGGAACGAAACTTTGCAAGGATTTTTTTATATAATAAAAGAGAATTTCTGGAGCCAAGAACTACTGGAGGGGGCACCTGGGTGGGCACAACCCACTAGCCCCCCTCCATGCGCGCCCAAGTGGGCTGTCACCACATGGTGGCCCCGCAGACTGTGAAACCGATGCTATAAATTCCTATTTTTTAGAAAAAATCAGGGAGAAATAATTATTGCATACCATGAGACGGAGCCGCCGCCATCTCCTATTCTTCACCGGGAGGCCAGATCTGGATACTGTTTGGGGCTCCGGAGAGGGGGATCTTCGAGCGTCGTCATCACCAACCCTTCTCCATCACCAATTCCATGATGCTCCCCAACGGGAGTGAGTAATTCCTTCGTAGGCACGCTGGTCAGTGAGGAGTTGGATGAGATTCATCATGTAATCTAGTTAGTTTTGTTAGGGCTTGATCCCTAGTATCCAATATGTTCTGAGATTGATGTTGCTATGACTTTGCCATGCTTAATGCTTGTCACTTTGGGCCCGTGTGCCATCATTTCAGATCCGAACCATTTATGTTATCACCATTATATCCATGTTCTAGATCCGATCTTGCAAGTTATAGTCACCTACTACGTGTTATGATCCGGCAACCCCGGAGTGACAATAGTCGGGACCACTCCCGGTGATGACCGTAGTTTGAGGAGTTCTTGTATTCACCATGTGTTAATGCTTTGTTCCGGTTCTCTATTAAAAGGAGGCCTTAATATCCCTTAGTTTCCAATAGGGTCCCGCTGCCATGGGAGGGTAGGACAAAAGATGTCATGCAAGTTCTTTCCATAAGCATGTATGACTATTTACGGAATACATGCCTACATTACATTTATGAACTGGAGCTAGTGTCGTATCGCCCTAGGTTATAACTGTCTCATGATGAATATCATCCAACGAATTACCGATCTGATGCCTACGATTTCCCTACATATTGATCTGCCAAGTTACCACTGTTATCATTACTGTTGCACTTGTTACAAAACTATTGCTATCGTTGTTACTGTTACTATTGTTGTCGCTACTATTATCAAAACTATCATATTACTTTGCTACTGATCACTTTGCTGCAGATAATTAATCTACATGTGTGGTTGAATTGACAACTCAGCTGCTAATACTTGCAAGTATTTTTTGCTCCCCTTGTGTCGAATCTATAAATATGGGTTGAATACTCTACCCTTGAAAACTGTTGCGATCCCATATACCTGTGGGTTATCAAGACCTTTTTCTGGCGCTGTTGCTGGGGAGCATAGCTATACTTGTTGAGTCACTTGGGATTATTACCAAATTATCACTATGAAGAATCTGAAAGATGCTAAGACTAAGATTTTCCCCTCTAAGACAAGGGGAGGTAAGGAACTGCCATCTAGCTCTGCTTTAGATTCACCTTCTGTTATAAGTAAACTTGCAACACCACCACATGTTGTTAATCCTGATATGTCACAAGTTATTGATGATGCCACTTCTGCTATGAATAATACTTATGATGATGCTAGTAACTTGCTTGATTATGATGTGCCACTAGGTGAATTTCTTGATGAACAAATTTCTAGAGTAATACACCACGATATTGTTGAAACTGATGATGAGCTTGAAACTGAAAATTTTGAAACACCTATTAGAACTAGCCCTCCTAGATATGAATTGCCAAAGGTACTGGAAGGTTATTAATACGTCCATTTTGCATCATATTTTCCTACTGTTATTTATGATGTTTTTATGCATAATATTGCTTGTTGGATTAATTCTGATGCCTTTTCTCTCATAATATGCAAGCTACACACAAAGAAGGAGAATTCCGACAGCTGGAAATCTGGACCTGGAAAAGCTACGTCGGGCAACCTATTCTGCACAACTCCAAACAAGGTGAAACTTTACGGAGATTTTTTTATAGAATATATGAGGAATATTGGAGCCAATAAGTACCATAGGGGCCCACCACGTGGGCATAACCCAAGTGGGCACGCTAGGGAGCCCAGGCGCGCCTTGGTGGGCTGTGCTCCCCTCGGCCCACCTCCGGTGCCCATCTTCTGGTATATGAGTCATTTTGACCTGAAAAATTAAGGAGAGGACTTTCAGGATGGAGCGTCGCTGTCTCGAGGCGGAACTTGGGCAGGGGCACTTTTGCTCTCCGACGAAGCGATTCCGCCGGGGGAACTTCCCTCCTGGAGGGGGAAATCATTGTCATCATCATCACCAACAACTCTCTCAACTTGGGGAGGGAAATCTCCATCAACATCTTCAACAACACCATCTCATATCAAACCCTAGTTCATCTCTTGTGTTCAATCTTTGTACCGGAACTATAGATTGGTGCTTGTGGGTGACTAGTAGTGTTGATTACATCTTGGTTGATTACTATATGGTTTATTTGGTGGAAGATTATATGTTCAGATCCAATGTGCTATTTAATACCCCTATGATCTTGAGCATGATTATCATTTGAGAGTAGTTACTTTTGTTCTTGAGGTCATGGGAGAAATCATGTCGCAAGTAATCATGTGAACTTGACGTGTGTTCGATATTTTGATAGTATGTATATTGTGATTCCCTTAGTGGTGTCATGTGAACATCGACTACATGACAGTTCACCATTTTTTGGCCTAAGGGAATGCATTGTGGAGTAGTTATTAGATGCACTACAAAAAAATAAACTTCCGTGATGATACATGTTTGTCACAGTAAGTCACGTTTTTTTTGTCATGCATGTACATCCATGACAAATTTATGACAGAATCAAGATAGTCATACCTGTGCTTGTAAGTGCATCTAGTGCCACCCCTAGTTGGTTTTGGAGTATTGACGACAAACCTAGTTGAGGGACTAATGTGTTTGTGAGAATTGCAGGATAACACAGGTAGAAGTCCCTCATTGATTCGGTTTTCCTACCAGAGATGACCCCTAAAAATGTATGAAGACATTGATGTCAAAGGTGGTATATGAAGATATTCACATTGAAGACTATGACAAGAGAAGACACCGCATGAAGCCTATGGAGCTCGAAGACTTAGATCTTTCATAGTTCTTTTTCTTCTGTGTTGAGTCATAGGAACCACCGTACTATTAAGTGGGGTCCAAGAGAACAAGTCAGAATGACTGAAGTGATGCTTAAACAAAACCTATGTCTTCGAGTGAAGACTATGAGAGCAAATCTTGTCCAGAGTCGGACAAGTCAGCTTTGCTTGTAGCCCAAGTAAAGTTGCCGTGTGAGCTTGAAATCTGACCATTGGAACACGTGCCAGTTCCTTAGTGACCCAGGGTCATTTCGGACAAATCAGGTCGGGTTTCCTAGTGGCTATAAATAGCCCACCCCCTACAACCATAAACGGTTGGCTGCTCAGATTCAGAGTACGGCTTTTGTCGTTTGAGAGCAACCCACCTCGAAGCCTTTGAGAGAGAATCCCTTGCAAGGATAAAGCCCTAACCACCCATAGCCAAAGAGAATTAGGCATCACTTAAGTCTTCTTGTCTGTGTGATCTGAAGACTTATTACACTTGAGGACTATGCATCCTCCAGCCGGTTAGGCGTCGCGTTCTGAGCATCCAAGAGACATTGTGGATTGCCGGTGAACAAAGTCTGTGTAGGTTTGGGAGTCTACCTTGAAGACTTACTAGAGTGATTGGGCGAGGTCTGTGTGACCTTAGCTCAAGGGGAATACGGTGAGGACTGGGTGTCCTGAGCTGCGTGTTCAGGACTGGGTGTCCAGGACTGTGTGTCCTCAGGTTTAAATACCTAGCCACCCTAACCAGACGTACAGTTGTCACAACAACTGGAACTGGTCCAACACATCATTGTCTTCAACGAGTCACTAGTTTCATCCTTCCCTTCTCCTTACGTACTGTTACTCTTTGTGAAGTCATTGTATGATTGCACTATCCTTTATCTTCACTGAGTGACTGCTTGTTCTGTTTGGCTTCATAATACCTTCCTACCTGATCCTTACTACATTGCAGCTATTTGTCATTGTGCTTTCACTCTGTTGAATACTTGACTATGGCTTGCCTAGTGTAGTCTACCTTCTGCTGCAGGGTAATAGGTTTATTTCTACTGTTTGTCTTCATAACCTCCACGTTTTGAGGACTTTCATAAAAATCGCCTATTCACCCCCTCTAGTCGATATAACGCACTTTCAATTGGTATCAGAGCAAGGTGCTCCCTTGTTCTGTGTGATTCGGTTTAACCACCTGGAGTTTTAGCTATGTCGACTACAAGGATAATTAAAGTCTCCGCTGCGTGCCCCATCTTCGATGGAACTGAATATCCCTACTGGAATAATAAGATGCGCATGCATCTTGAAGCCGTTGACGTCGACCTATGGTATGTCGTCAAGAACGACATTCCAAAGGCTGGAGAAGGTGTCACTGCTGCTGATGTCAAGAAGTTCGTTCAACTGGATTCTACTGCCAAGAACATCATCTGTGGTCATCTGACCAAAGGACAGTATGGCCGTGTGAGCGCTTTGGAAACATCTAAGCTGGTCTGGGACTGGCTCTCCAAGGTCAACGAAGGCGTCCCAACCCAGAGAGATCAGAGAATCAGTGTCCTTCGCAACCTCTTCAACCGCTTCAAGCGAAATGACAATGAGAATGTCCAGCTCACATTTGATCGACTCACTGACATCACAAATGAGCTTCCAGCCCTAGGTGCCACTGAGATCACCAAGCATGAAGTCGTCAAGACACTACTGAGATCACTTGAAAGCTCATTTGACACTCTAGCCCCGATGATTCAAGAACGTCCTGATTTCAAGACACTCGATCCATCTGACATACTTGAGAGGCTCAACACACATGAGTTTCAGCTTTCTGAGAAAAGAGATATCTACGGTCCAAACTATGGACGAACTCGTGCCTTGAAGGCAAAAGCTGTCTCCTCATCTGAAGAAGAATCTGACATCAGTTCTGATAATCCTGAAGACATTGGAAAGGAACTTGCTATGCTTGTGAAGAAGTTCCAAAAATTCACCAAGAAGAAAGGCTTCAGAAAGTCTTCACGATCGAGCTCAAAGAATGATGAAGCTTCTGCTCATGACTACAAGAAGAAAACATGCCACAAGTGCAAGAAAACTAGCCACTTCATCTCTGAGTGTCCGCAGTGGGACAATGAGAACAGAAAGAAGAAGAAGAGCAAGGAATATGACTCTGATGACAAGAAGAAGAAGAAATACTCAAAGTCTTCTTCCAAGTCTTCCTCAAAGTCTTCATCACACAAGAAGAGCTCATCTGGCAAGGCACATGCATTTGTTGGAAAGGAAATGGATTCAGAGGAGGAGTCCGCTTCTGAGGAGGCAGAGGTGGAGTCTGAGGAGGAGTCCGATTCTGGCGTTGCAAGTCTGGCTACAGCATACGTTGCCAAGTCCATCTTCAACACTGAAGACAATGACTTCACCACCAACATCGATGCAAATGACAAGGACTACTCTGCTCCTACCTACTACTTCATGGCACGCGGTGCCAAGGTAAACACACGCACTACTCACTATCAAACATCTAGTGACGATGACTCTGATTGTGGTTCAAAACCCAGCTACAAAACACTTGCTAAAATTGCAACTGAACAACAGAAAGCTATGGAACATATTCAAAAACTGTTAGATAGAAGCGATGATCTGTTAGGTGCTGAAATGACTCGATCTGAGTCCTTAATTGAAGACATAAAAAATCTTCACGTTAAGTATGAGGAACTTGAAAGTCGTCATGAAACGCTCTCAACAACTCATGAAAAGTTTTCCTATGATTATCTTCAAAGGAAGAAAGATCTTGAGAAATTGAGAGCGGCTCATGAAGATCTTCAAAAAGAAAACGAGTCACTTCACGCCGAATAGATCAGTTCCGCTCAGGAAGGATTTGAACCACCATGTCTTAAATGCATTGAGCGTGATAATGCTACTTCTGTTGCTGAATGTTCTACTGCTGCTACTATTGCAATATCTTCAACTGTTGATGTGGTAACTAACCCCTCTGCTGAGGATACTACTGGTATTGCTGATGAGAATGCTAGGTTGAAGACATTGCTTGAAATAGGGATGTACAAAAGTCTTAAAGGGCATCAGACACTATGTGATGTCCTCAAAAAGCAGATTCTGAATCGAAACCCGAGGAAAGATGGTGTTGGGTTCGTAAGGAAAATGAATGCTGATGGCTCTTACTGGAAACCTGAGCAGTACCCCAAAACCACATGGGTTGCTGCAAAGGAACCTTCAGCAGATCCATCCAATCTATCTGGCTTCACTTGTGCTAACCCCATTATCATTGATGAATCCTTTGATGCAAACTATAAACTGTTTAAGAATCAGAATGGTGAAGTGTTTGCCAGGTACATTGGTACAAACTACAGGAATGGACTGCCTATGAAGAAGATCTAGGTGCCCAAAAGGTGTTTGGAAAATCTTCATGTGAATGTCGTCATGACACCACAGATGAAGAAGACTAACCCCAGACCACAGGCTTCATACGACCCAAAGGCTTCATACAGACAGAGGACTCACCTAAGTCGCACTAACGCAAATGTTTTGCAGGGAAACCATACTCAGCTCTATGAATATGAGTGCTGTTCATCGAACCGCCATGTTCATAAGACCAAGAACTATTCTGCTTATTCTTATGAGTACTATTGTCCGCCTGCAAGACTTTTTGCCAGGGCTCCAAAGCCAAAGTTCTCAGACGCTGCACTTAGACTTATTGCTTCTAAGCCACCCTTGAAGATGTGGGTGGCTAAGAAAGCCTAACTCTCTTTTGCAGGGAAAGGTCTCCAGTAGAAAACCAAAATCGTCTGACGCTATTGCTGGCGACCTTAAACATCTTGTAGGGCGCAAGATCAAATGCCCGAATGGCATTACTATGTACTTCGTTCCTGAATCGCATGCTACTCTCCCTATTAGTCCTAATATGGATCTAAGCTTTCATAACCCACTGGTTCATCAAATGTTTTTGCTTCACAATTCTCTTCGTGAAGCCTATCCCCCTAACTGCACTGTAGGGTACGACACCAGCGTCTTCAGAATGGATTATTGATAGTGGGTGTACAAATCACATGACTGGCAAAAGAAGCCTTCTTATGGACTCAACCTTACGTCCATCCGACAAGAGCCACATCACATTTGCTGACACTGGTAAAAGTAAGGTATTGGGTCTAGGTAGAGTTGCAATCTCAAAGGATCAACACATGGACAAAGTCATGCTTATTGAATCCCTTGGCTTCAACTTAATGTCTGTCTCAATGCTTTGTGATTTGAACATGATCGTAATATTTGGAAAATATCGCTACCTTGTTCTAATGGAATCTGACAAGTCTCTAGTGTTTGAAGGGTATCGAAAAGATGATTTGTACGTGGTAGATTTCTCAGCAGGACCACAGCTTGCCGTATGTCTTCTAGCAAAAGCTTTAGAATGCTGGCTCTGGCATCGGAGGCTTGGGCATGCTAGCATGAGGAACCTCCACACCCTTGCAAAGAAGAAGCATGTCATAGGCATCGAGGGCGTCAAGTTCAAGAAAGATCACTTATGCGGTGCCTGTGAAGCAGGAAAGATGACGAGGGCCAAACATCCCTCGAAGACAATCATGACTACAACTCGACCCTTCGAACTGCTCCACATGGATCTGTTCGGTCCCACTCATTACTCAACTCTTACTACTACTGCTTGCCTCTATGGCTTTGTCATTGTTGATGATTATTCTAGATATACTTGGGTGCACATAATCCTCTAGAAGACTGAAGTGCAGGATGTCTTTAGACGCTTCGCCAATCGAGCAATGAACAACTATGGCGCCAAGATAAAGCACATTAGAAGTGACAATGGCACTGAATTCAAGAACACTGGCCTTGATACATATCTTGATACCTTGGGCATCACACATGAATTCTCAGCCCCGTACACGCCACAGCAGAATGGCGTCGTCGAACGCAAGAACAGAACACTCATTGAGATGGCCAGAACGATGCTAGATGAATACAAGACTCCAAGAAAATTCTGGCCTGAAGCCATTGATACTGCATGCCATACAATCAATCATGTTTATCTTCACAAGCTTCTGAACAAGACATCTTATGAGCTCCTTACTGGCAAGAAGCCAAATGTCAGTTACTTCAGAGTATTTGGTGCCAGGTGCTGCATCAAGGACCCACATCACACCTCAAAGTTTGCACCAAAAGCACATGAGGGTTTTATGCTTGGATATGGAAAGGATTCGCACTCCTACAGAGTCTTCAATCTCTTTCATTATAAAGTGGTTGAAACAGTGGATGTGCGGTTCGATGAGACCAACGGTTCACAAAGAGAGCACCTGCCAAATGTGCTAGATGAAGTTCCATCCTGTGAATCAATCAAGCTAATGGGAACTTGAGAAATTATACCTTCTGAAGCTCATCCTGAAGAAGAACTTATCATCTTAGCACCTGATCAACCTGAAGACAATGCTCAGCCTGAAGACATTCCTTCTAACAACGACAATGATCAGCAAGAGCAAAATCTTTGCCCTGTACATCCTCGTGTTGCCAATGAAGTGCAGATTGAAAGAATAATTGATAGCATCAATGCACCCGGTCCACTCACTCATTCAAGGGAAACTCAACTAGCAAATTTCTGTGGGCACTTCGCATTCGTCTCAATAACAGAACCCAAGAAAGTTGAAGAAGCCTTCATGGAACCTGAATGGATTCAAGCTATGCAAGAAGAGCTTCAACAGTTTGAGCTGAACAATGTATGGGAACTGGTCAAGCGTCCCGATCCTCGGAAGCACAACATAATAGGCACCAAATGGATATACCGCAACAAGCAAGATGAGCATGGTCAAGTTGTCAGAAACAAAGCTTGTCTCGTTGCTCAAGGATACACTCAAGTGGAAGGCATTGACTTCGATGAAACATTTGCTCCTGTGGCTAGACTTGAAGCCATACGCATACTGCTGGCCTATGCAAATCATCACAACATACTTCTTTATCAAATGGATGTGAAGAGCGCCTTCCTCAATGGCAGGATTGAAGAAGAAGTGTATGTTGCACAACCACCTGGCTTTGAAGATCCAAAACATCCTGACATGGTATACAAGCTCAACAAGGCACTGTATGGCCTCAAACAAGCCCCTCGGGCCTGGTATGACACACTCAAATACTTCCTGAAGAGCAAAGGCTTCATACCCGGTTCCCTCGACCCCACTCTCTTCACGAAGACATATGATGGTGAACTGTTTGTGTGCCAAATATATGTGGATGACATTATCTTCGGTTGCACCAATCAGAAGTACAGTGAAGAGTTTGGATATATGATGCAAGAGCAATATCATATGTCCATGATGGGAGAGCTGAAGTTCTTCCTCGGTCTTCAAATACGACAGCAATGCAACGGCATCTTCATATCTCAAGAGAAGTATCTCAAAGATTGCCTTAAGAAGTTCGGTATACAAGACTGCAAAGGCTTCACGACGCCAATGCCAGCCAAGCATCATCTTGGTACTGACGACAATGGTAAAGAGTTCGATCAAAAGGTATACTGCTCCATGATTGGTTCTTTGCTTTATCTATGTGCATCTAGGCCAGATATTATGCTTAGTGTTTGCATGTGTGCTCGATTTCAAGCGGCACCAAAGGAGTCGCATCACTTAGCTGTGAAGCGAATTCTTCGATATTTGGCTCACACCCCAACTCTAGGATTATGGTATCCAAAGGGCTCAGAGTTTGATCTGGTTGGATTCTCGAATGCTGATTATGCTGGTGACAAAGTTGATCGCAAGTCTACATCAGGCACATGTCACTTTCTGGGACGATCACTTGTATGTTGGTCTTCAAAGAAGCAGAACTGTGTATCTCTCTCCACTACTGAATCTGAATACATTGCTGCTGGATCTTGTTGCGCTTAGCTTCTGTGGATGAAGCAAACACTCAAGGACTATGGTATTCATCTGAAGCAAGTGCCACTCTATTGTGACAACGAAAGCGCCATCAAGATTGCCAACAACCCAGTTCAGCACTCGAAGACAAAGCACATTGAAATTCGTCATCACTTTCTCAGAGATCATGTTGTGAAGGAAGATATTGACATCATACACGTCAACACTGAAGAGCAATTGGCAGATATCTTCACCAAGCCCTTGGATGAGAAGAGATTTTGCAAGTTACGGTGTGAGCTAAATATCTTGGAATACTCAAATGTCCTGTGATCAGGCACACATCCTAACACTTATGCATATTGATGACTTAGATGTGCAACACACGAAGTAAAGTATATCTTCAATCAATGAAGACATACATTCTAAGTGTGAATACATTAATGTGGAATTTGACTTCGGAGTGCCACGATCATTGTGCGCTGTGTCTGGGTCTAATACTTCCTATACGGTGGGTAACGCCACCACCAAATGTTCTGTTTGAAGTGTTTCACTCATGGCGTTACATTTGCTATGTCTTCACATTTGGTTTGGCTTCAATCTCAACATGTCTTCATGATTACCTTCACTATGTTGATTATATATATACTAGTGTTCTGTCCTCTACAACATTCACTTATAGCTATGTCTTCTTGTTGAATTTTTTGAACTAAGTGAATGTGATCGGACCCTAACCTCTTTATGTTTTCTATCTCAAACTCTATCTCTCCAAATCATATGCATTCTATTGAAACTGTCGAATGTCTTCTCTGCGTCCTTGTCAGCAGAAGATACAAAGACAAACCTTAAGTCCGCTTTCAATGCTCATTCCTCCACATGAAACCCGGAGAAGTAGGAACGACCACCCGACAATCCAGGCGTGCGTGGGACGTGGAACAAACCCCAATATGCTGCATGATGGCCATGTGTTCCTCAAATGCAAATCGCCAGGGGCACCTGTGTAATAACGCAGTGCCGCCCCTGTACCTATAAATACACACCTCACAGCAGTCATTATCTCTTCTTCCACTCTCGCACGAACCCTAGCGCCACCGCTAGCCCTCGACGACGTCGGCGACGAAGCGCTTCGCTGCCGCAACCTCTCCGACACCGTCTTCACACCGACCGGGGACATCGTCCTCTCCGCCGTCGCCGTAGGTGTCCTCCGTCGCCAAGTTAGGGCACGGAAGATCAAACTGCTCAGCCTCCTCTCCCACTCCGTCTAGCAGTTCTTAGTGTGGTAAATGAAACTTCCTTTTTATGGCCCCTTTGATCCTATGGCTTTGTCACTTTCTACCACAAGCAGTTTCTATTCACACAAGTTGGATCTCTTTCATACTGCATCTCATAGCATGCCTAGTATATTCACTTGTGCTTCACAAAGTAGTTAGATTCCTCACTTGTACTGATCTCTGGATTCGTACAAATCTGGAACCAACTCCTTATCTATGAGTGAATGTCTTCGCATGATGAGGTCAATGTCTTCTAAACTGATTTATCTTCAAAATTGTCTGAGAATGCATATGACCTCTTCCCCTTCCCTCGCACCTTAATGCTGTCACAGGTACATGTCCGTGGGAGAATCCCATGGTTCTCATAGTCTGCATTCATTTGCAGAATTCTTACAGCATCATATCAATTCTCCCGAAGCCTGTTCCTGTTTGTCCAGCAAGCGAAAGCCCTTGAAGCCGTTGAACGTATTGAAGCCTTTCAGTTTAAAGTTCATGGCATTAGAGAAATCAACAAGGAAGGGTGGCAGAAAGCGTCGTGGAGAAACATCAAGAGATCTGCCAGATGACCTCTCAGAACTGTACAAAACAGATCCTGAAGAGGATTACAATCAGCGCAAAACACGAATCCAATGGATTCGACGCTATTGGGCAGAACAGTGGTTCAAGTACAGATTTGTGACAAAAGAATATGCTGAAAAGAATGCCATCAAGCGACCATGGGGAGACATCCTCTACAAAAATCTTCAACCCAGGACCAGAGATGAAGCCATTGAATAAGGCTTCTATCCCTGCATGGTCCGTGGACCACAACCTGCGGATGCTGACCCATCGTCCCTGCTATGGTGTCGTGATGACATTCTGTTCAAGCGCAACTTCTAGTTTGCCCAGAACTCAGCGAAGCAAAACAAGAAGACATTGGGACTAGACTTCAACCCTGGTCCTTCTGCTCCAAGGGCTGATGGCACACGAGATGCAGAACCCAATGTCGTCGGTCCTTTCTACAACCTTGAAGGTCTCATCACCCATATCTTGGTTCAAGGTGTTGGGAAACGTAGTAATTTCGAAAATTTTCCTACGCACACGCAAGATCATGGTGATGCATAGCAACGAGAGGGGAGAGTGTTGTCTACGTACCAACGCAGACCGACTGCGGAAGCGATCACACAACGTAGAGGAAGTAGTCGTACGTCTTCTTTCCGATCCGACCGATCCAAGCACCGTTACTCCGGCACCTCCGAGTTCTTAGCACACGTTCAGCTCGATGACGTTCCTCGAGCTCCGATCCAGCAAAGCGTTGAGGAAGAGTTCCGTTAGCACGACGGCGTGGTGACGATCTTGATGTACTACCGATGCAGGGCTTCGCCTAAGCACTGTAACGGTATGATCGAGGTGGAATTTGGTGGCAGGGGGCACCGCACACGGCTAAGGAACGATCTCAAGGATCAACTTGTGTGTCTTGGGGTGTCCCCTGCCCCCGTATATAAATGATGGAGGGAGGGGGGCTGGCCGGCCAAAGAGAGGGAGGCGCAGGAGGAGTCCTACTCCTACCGGGAGTAGGACTCCCCCCTCCAATCCTAGTCCAACTAGGAATCCTTAAACGGGAGAGAGAGAGAGAGAGGTGGCCGACCCCTCTCCTAGTCCTAATAGGACTAGGGAGAGGGGGGGAGGCGCAGCCCTATGTGGGCTGCCCTCTCACCTTTCCACTAAGGCCCATGTTGGCCCATTTGGCTCCCGGGGGGTTTCGGTAACCCTCCCGGTAATCCGGTAAAATCCCGATTTCACCCGGAACACTTCCGGTGTCCAAACATAGGCTTCCAATATATCAATCTTTACGTCTCGACTATTTCGAGACTCCTCGTCATGTCCGTGATCTCATCCGGGACTCCGAACAACCTTCGGTACATCAAAATGCATAAACTCATAATAACTGTCATCGTAACGTTAAGCGTGCGGACCCTACGGTTCGAGAACAATGTAGACATGACCGAGACACGTTTCCGTTCAATAACCAATAGCGGGACCTGGATGCCCATATTGGCTCCTACATATTCTACGAAGATCTTTATCGGTCAGACCGCATAACAACATACGTTATTCCCTTTGTCATCGGTATGTTACTTGCTCGAGATTCGATCGTCGGTATCCAATACCTAGTTCAATCTCGTTACTGGCAAGTCTCTTTACTCGTTCCGTAATACATCATCTCATAACTAACATCTTAGTTATTATGCTTGCAAGGCTTATGTGATGTGTATTACCGAGAGGGCCCAGAGATACCTCTCCAACAATCGGAGTGACAAACCCTAATCTCGAAATACGCCAACCCAACATCTACCATTGGAGACACCTGTAGTACTCCTTTATAATCACCCAGTTACGTTGTGACGTTTGGTAGTACCCAAAGTGTTCCTCCGGTAAATGGGAGTTGCATAATCTCATAGTTATAGGAACATGTATAAGTCATGAAGAAAGCAATAGCAACATACTAAACGATCGGGTGCTAAGCTAATGGAATGGGTCATGTCAATCAGATCATTCAACTAATGATGTGACCTCGTTAATCAAATAACAACTCTTTGTTCATGGTTAGGAAACATAACCATCTTTGATTAACGAGCTAGTCAAAGTAGAGGCATACTAGTGACACTCTGTTGGTCTATGTATTCACACATGTATTATGTTTCCGGTTAATACAATTCTAGCATGAATAATAAACATTTATCATGATATAAGGAAATAAATAATAACTTTATTATTGCCTCTAGGGCATATTTCCTTCAGTCTCCCACTTGCACTAGAGTCAATAATCTAGATTACACAGTAATGATTCTAACACCCATGGAGCCTTGGTGCTGATCATGTTTTGCTCGTGGAAGAGGCTTAGTCAACGGGTCTGCAACATTCAGATCCGTATGTATCTTGCAAATCTCTATGTCTCCCACCTGGACTAGATCCCGGATGGAATTGAAGCGTCTCTTGATGTGTTTGGTCCTTTTGTGAAATCTGGATTCCTTTGCCAAAGCAATTGCACCAGTATTGTCACAAAAGATTTTCATTGGACCCGATGCACTAGGTATGACACCTAGATCGGATATGAACTCCTTCATCCAGACTCCTTCGTTCGCTGCTTCCGAAGCAGCTATGTATTCCGCTTCACATGTAGATCCCGCTACGACGCTTTGTTTAGAACTGCACCAACTGACAGCTCCACCGTTTAAAGTAAACACGTATCCGGTTTGCGATTTAGAATCGTCCGGATCAGTGTCAAAGCTTGCATCAACGTAACCTCTTACGGTGAGCTCTTTGCCACCTCCATATACGAGAAACATATCCTTAGTCCTTTTCAGGTATTTCAGGATGTTCTTGACCGCTGTCCAGTGATCCACTCCTGGATTACTTTGGTACCTCCCTGCTATACTTATAGCAAGGCACACATCAGGTCTGGTACACATCATTGCATACATGATAGAGCCTATGGCTGAAGCATAGGGAACATCTTTCATTTTCTCTCTATCTTCTGCAGTGGTCGGGCATTGAGTCTGACTCAAATTCACACCTTGTAATACAGGCAAGAACCCTTTCTTTGCTTGATCCATTTTGAACTTCTTCAAAATCTTGTCAAGGTATGTGCTTTGTGAAAGTCCAATTAAGCGTCTTGATCTATCTCTATAGATCTTTATGCCTAATATGTAAGCAGCTTCACCGAGGTCTTTCATTGAAAAACTTTTATTCAAGTATCCCTTTATGCTATCCAGAAATTCTATATCATTTCCAATCAGTAATATGTCATCCACATATAATATCAGAAATGCTACAGAGCTCCCACTCACTTTCTTGTAAATACAGGCTTCTCCAAAAGTCTGTATAAAACCAAATGCTTTGATCACACTGTCAAAGCGTTTATTCCAACTCCGAGATGCTTGCACCAGTCCATAAATGGATCGCTGGAGTTTGCACACTTTGTTAGCTCCCTTTGGATCGACAAAACCTTCCGGTTGCATCATATACAACTCTTCTTCCAGAAATCCATTCAGGAATGCAGTTTTTACATCCATTTGCCAAATTTCATAATCATAAAATGCGGCAATTGCTAACATGATTCTGACAGACTTAAGCATCGCTACGGGTGAGAAAGTCTCATCATAGTCAACTCCTTGAACTTGTCGAAAACCTTTTGCGACAAGTCAAGCTTTGTAGACAGTAACATTACCATCAGCGTCAGTCTTTTTCTTAAAGATCCATTTATTCTCAATTGCTTGCCGATCATCGGGCAAGTCAACCAAAGTCCATACTTTGTTCTCATACATGGATCCCATCTCAGATTTCATGGCTTCAAGCCACTTTGCGGAATCTGGGCTCACCATCGCTTCTTCATAGTTCGTAGGTTCATCTTGATCTAGTAGCATGACTTCCAGAACAGGATTACCGTACCACTCTGGTGCGGATCTTACTCTGGTTGATCTACGAGGTACAGTAGTATCTTGATCTAAAGTTTCATGATCATCATCATTAACTTCCTCTCTTATTGGTGTAGGTCTCACAGAAACAGTTTTCTGTGATGTACTATTTCCCAATAACGGAGTAGGTACAGTTACCTCGTCAAGTTCTACTTTCCTCCCACTCACTTCTTTCGAGAGAAACTCCTTTTCAAGAAAGTTTCCGAATTTAGCAACAAAAGTCTTGCCTTCGGATCTGTGATAGAAGGTGTATCCAATAGTTTCCTTTGGATATCCTATGAAGACACATTTCTCCGATTTGGGTTCGAGCTTATCAGGTTGAAGCTTTTTCACATAAGCATCGCAGCCCCAAACTTTAAGAAACGACAACTTTGGTTTCTTGCCAAACCATAGTTCATAAGGCGTCGTCTCAACGGATTTTGATGGTGCCCTATTTAATGTGATTGCGGCCGTCTCTAAAGCATAACCCCAAAACGATAGCGGTAAATCAGTAAGAGACATCATAGATCGCACCATATCTAGTAAAGTACGATTACGACGTTCGGACACACCATTACGTTGTGGTGTTCCGGGTGGCGTGAGTTGCGAAACTATTCCACAATTTTTCAAATGTACACCAAACTCGTAACTCAAATATTCTCCTCCACAATCAGATCGTAGAAATTTTATTTTCTTGTTACGATGATTTTCAACTTCACTCTGAAACTCTTTGAACCTTTCAAACGTTTCAGATTTGTGTTTCATTAAGTAGATATACCCATATCTGCTTAAATCATCTGTGAAGGTGAGAAAATAACGATATCCGCCACGAGCCTCAATATTCATCGGACCACACACATCGGTATGTATGATTTCCAACAAATCTATTGCTCTCTCCATAGTACCGGAGAACGGTGTTTTAGTCATCTTGCCCATGAGGCATGGTTCGCAAGTACCAAGTGATTCATAATCAAGTGGTTCCAAAAGCCCATCAGTATGGAGTTTCTTCATGCGCTTTACACCGATATGACCTAAACGGCAGTGCCACAAATAAGTTGCACTATCATTATCAACTCTGCATCTTTTGGCTTCAACATTATGAATATGTGTATCACTACTATCGAGATTCATCAAAAATAGACCACTTTTCAAAGGTGCATGACCATAAAAGATATTACTCATATAAATAGAACAACCATTATTCTCTGATTTAAATGAATAACCGTCTCGCATTAAACAAGATCCAGATATAATGTTCATGCTCAACGCTGGCACCAAATAACAATTATTTAGGTCTAATATTAATCCCGAAGGTAGATGTAGAGGTAGCGTGCCGACCGCGATCACATCGACTTTGGAACCGTTTCCCACGCGCATCGTCACCTCGTCCTTTGCTAGTGTCCGCTTATTCTGTAGTCCCTGTTTCGAGTTGCAAATATTAGCAACAGAACCAGTATCAAATACCCAGGTGCTACTGCGAGCATTAGTAAGGTACACATCAATAACATGTATATCACATATACCTTTGTTCACCTTGCCATCCTTCTTATCCGCCAAATACTTGGGGCAGTTCCGCTTCCAGTGACCAGTCTGCTTGCAGTAGAAGCACTCAGTTTCAGGCTTAGGTCCAGACTTGGGTTTCTTCTCTTGAGCAGCAACTTGCTTGCTGTTCTTCTTGAAGTTCCCCTTCTTCTTCCCTTTGCCCTTTTTCTTGAAACTAGTGGTTTTGTTAACCATCAACACTTGATGCTCCTTCTTGATTTCTACCTCCGCAGCTTTCAGCATTGCGAAGAGCTCGGGAATAGTCTTGTTCGTCCCTTGCATATTATAGTTCATCACAAAGCTCTTGTAGCTTGGTGGCAGTGATTGGAGAATTCTGTCAATGACGCAATCATCCGGAAGTGTAACTCCCAATTGAATCAAGTGATTATTATACCCAGACATTTTGAGTATATGCTCACTGACAGAACTGTTCTCCTCCATCTTGCAGCTATAGAACTTATTGGAGACTTCATATCTCTCAATCCGGGCATTTGCTTGAAATATCAACTTCAACTCCTGGAACATCTCATATGCTCCATGACGTTCAAAACGTCGTTGAAGTCCCGGTTCTAAGCCGTAAAGCATGGCACACTGAACTATTGAGTAGTCATCAGCTTTGCTCTGCCAGACGTTCATAACTTCTGGTGTTGCTCTTGCAGCAGGCCTGGCACTCAGCGGTGCTTCCAGGGCGTAATTCTTCTGTGCAGCAATGAGGATAATCCTCAAGTTACGGACCCAGTCCGTGTAATTGCTACCATCATCTTTCAACTTTGCTTTCTCAAGGAACGCATTAAAATTCAACGGAACAACAGCACGAGCCATCTATCTACAATCAACATAAACAAGCAAGATACTATCAGGTACTAAGTTCATGATAATTTTAAGTTCAGTTTAATCAAATTTACTTAAGAACTCCCACTTAGATAGACATCCCTCTAATCCTCTAAGTGATCACGTGATCCAAATCAACTAAACCATAACCGATCATCACGTGAGATGGAGTAGTTTTCAATGGTGAACATCAATATGTTGATCATATCTACTATATGATTCACGCTCGACCTTTCGGTCTCCGTGTTCCGAGGCCATATCTGTATATGCTTGGCTCGTCAAGTATAACCTGAGTATTCCGCGTGTGCAACTGTTTTGCACCTGTTGTATTTGAACGTAGAGCCTATCACACCCGATCATCACGTGGTGTCTCAGCACGAAGAACTTTTGCAACGGTGCATACTCAGGGAGAACACTTCTTGATAATTTAGTGAGAGATCATCTTATAATGCTACCGTCAATCAAAGCAAGATAAGATGCATAAAAGGATAAACATCAGATGCAATCAATATAAGTGATATGATATGGCCATCATCATCTTGTGCTTTGTGATCTCCATCTCCGAAGCACCGTCATGATCACCATTGTCACCGGCGCGACACCTTGATCTCCAGCGTAGCATCGTTGTCGTCTCGCCAATCTTATGCTTCCACGACTATCACTACTGCTTAGTAATAAAGTAAAGCATTACATCGCGATTGCATTGCATACAATAAAGCGACAACCATATGGCTCCTGCCAGTTGCCGATAACTCGGTTACAAAACATGATCATCTCATACAATAAAATCAGCATCATGCCTTGACCATATCACATCACAACATACCCTGCAAAAACAAGTTAGACGTCCTCTACTTTGTTGTTGCAAGTTTTACGTGGCTGCTACGGGCTTTAAGTAAGAACTCATCTGACCTACGCATCAAAACCACAACGATAGTTCGTCAAATAGACTCCGTTTTAACCTTCTCAAGGACCGGGCGTAGCCACACTTGGTTCAACTAAAGTTGGAGAGACAGTCTTCCGCAAGCCATCTATGTGCAAAGCACGTCGAGGGAACCGGTCTCGCGTAAGAGTACGCGTAAGGTTGGTCCGGATCGTCTCGTCCAACAATACCGCCGAACCAAAGTATGACATGCTGGTAGGCAGTATGACTTGTATCGCCCACAACTCACTTGTGTTCTACTCGTGCAAATAACATCAAACCATAAAAACCTAGGCTCGGATGCCACTGTTGGGAAACGTAGTAATTTCGAAAATTTTCCTACGCACACGCAAGATCATGGTGATGCATAGCAACGAGAGGGGAGAGTGTTGTCTACGTACCAACGCAGACCGACTGCGGAAGCGATCACACAACGTAGAGGAAGTAGTCGTACGTCTTCTTTCCGATCCGACCGATCCAAGCACCGTTACTCCGGCACCTCCGAGTTCTTAGCACACGTTCAGCTCGATGACGTTCCTCGGGCTCCGATCCAGCAAAGCGTCGAGGAAGAGTTCCGTCAGCACGACGGCGTGGTGACGATCTTGATGTACTACCGACGCAGGGCTTCGCCTAAGCACTGTAACGGTATGATCGAGGTGGAATTTGGTGGCAGGGGGCACCGCACACGGCTAAGGAACGATCTCAAGGATCAACTTGTGTGTCTTGGGGTGTCCCCTGCCCCCGTATATAAAGGATGGAGGGAGGGGGGCTGGCCGGCCAAAGAGAGGGAGGCGCAGGAGGAGTCCTACTCCTACCGGGAGTAGGACTCCCCCCTCCAATCCTAGTCCAACTAGGAATCCTTAAACGGGAGAGAGAGAGAGAGGTGGCCGGCCCCTCTCCTAGTCCTAATAGGACTAGGGAGAGGGGGGAGGCGCAGCCCTATGTGGGCTGCCCTCTCACCTTTCCACTAAGGCCCATGTTGGCCCATTTGGCTCCCGGGGGGTTTCGGTAACCCTCCCGGTAATCCGGTAAAATCCCGATTTCACCCGGAACACTTCCGGTGTCCAAACATAGGCTTCCAATATATCAATCTTTACGTCTCGACTATTTCGAGACTCCTCGTCATGTCCGTGATCTCATCCGGGACTCCGAACAACCTTCGGTACATCAAAATGCATAAACTCATAATAACTGTCATCGTAACGTTAAGCGTGCGGACCCTACGGTTCGAGAACAATGTAGACATGACCGAGACACGTTTCCGGTCAATAACCAATAGCGGGACCTGGATGCCCATATTGGCTCCTACATATTCTACGAAGATCTTTATCGGTCAGACCGCATAACAACATACGTTGTTCCCTTTGTCATCGGTATGTTACTTGCTCGAGATTCGATCATCGGTATCCAATACCTAGTTCAATCTCGTTACTGGCAAGTCTCTTTACTCGTTCCGTAATACATCATCTCATAACTAACATCTTAGTTATTATGCTTGCAAGGCTTATGTGATGTGTATTACCGAGAGGGCCCAGAGATACCTCTCCAACAATCGGAGTGACAAACCCTAATCTCGAAATACGCCAACCCAACATCTACCATTGGAGACACCTGTAGTACTCCTTTATAATCACCCAGTTATGTTGTGACGTTTGGTAGTACCCAAAGTTTTCCTCCGGTAAACGGGAGTTGCATAATCTCATAGTTATAGGAACATGTATAAGTCATGAAGAAAGCAATAGCAACATACTAAACGATCGGGTGCTAAGCTAATGGAATGGGTCATGTCAATCAGATCATTCAACTAATGATGTGACCTCGTTAATCAAATAACAACTCTTTGTTCATGGTTAGGAAACATAACCATCTTTGATTAACGAGCTAGTCAAAGTAGAGGCATACTAGTGACACTCTGTTGGTCTATGTATTCACACATGTATTATGTTTCCGGTTAATACAATTCTAGCATGAATAATAAACATTTATCATGATATAAGGAAATAAATAATAACTTTATTATTGCCTCTAGGGCATATTTCCTTCACAAGGGACTGTAGTGAATGAGCCTGCAGCTGACGCTGAATCAGATGAAGCGCCTGCAGCGCCGAAGCCAAAGAAGTTGAAGATGCCTAAAGCTTCAAAGCCTGCCCCTTCACCAAAAATCTCATGAGCGAAGCCACTGGCAACTGCACCTCCTGAAGACAGTGTGCAGTCTGAAGATTTGTCACGCATCTCCAAGCACCAGAAGGTCAAGATGCCTATGCCACACACCGGCCAAGAGCTAACTGCTACTGCCATTCTGCACAATGATGACATTGATCTGTCAAGTGATGAAGATCTTGCAGATGACGCTCTCGAGCAACTCATCAAGAGCAAAGAAGAAGCAGAAATCTTTAATGATCTGCCTCTCTTTGATGTAACAATCATCCACAACTTCATTGATGAATGGTTTGACATGCCAAACATCAGCTTCGACGATCTGCAACTACCCATTGGCCTCAGTGTCGCCTTTCATGGCGCCATTGCTTCAGAGTTAGCCATCGCCCAGCGCGTTGTTGAACTAAAGCAGCAGATTGACTTTGAGAAATCTCAGTTCAAGAAGCATATGGCCAAGCTCAGCGTGCAAGACGTGAAGAACTTCAAGATTATGCCGCACGAGCTCAAGGAAGCCTTTCTAAAGAAACGTGCAGAAGCTCAGGGTTCTCGTGAGCGCATGATGGTCTTGGCTGATAGGTGTGTGCAAGCCTACAATGAGGCTGAGAAGCGCAAGGCCCTTGGGCGTCCTGGCATCGACCCCAGGATGGCCGCCAAGAAGACAAAGAAGCCCTCTATGGCTGAACCCGAAGCACCAAGGCAGGAAGCAGATCCCCTTGTCTTCCCAACTAGCATGACTGGCCCGAAGCCAAAGGCCAGGTCAACTACTTCAGAACTGAAGAAGACCAGGACTGCTGAGGCTGAAGCAAGGAAGAGAAAACATCCTGAAGCCTCTGCTACTGCCCCCGCCAAGAAGAAAAGAAAGACCAAGATGGAATGGGCTGCTCCCACAGAGCCCTTGATTGTTGAACCCATTTCCATGGTTCACCCCGACGCCGATCCACAAGAACGTCAACTGACTGTCCATGAGCCTGCTTTCACAGAGGCTCATGAAGCTGAAGACTTTCCAGCAGCTGATCCCCTCGCTGCTGAAGACATTGGTCACCATGACCATGTTGAAGATGATGCAACCCTTCCTCAGCTAGAGCACCAACATGTATCATCGCTTGTGCTCACGCACAACGAACTCATCAGCATTGGTCGTCCACTGACGCCAATTGCACAAGATGCTTCATGGACTGATCGCCCACAAGAGGAAGAAGACTCTGAGGCCCAGCCAACACAAACTCCACAGGCGTCGCCCGCATTGCGCAGGCTTCGCAAAGGTCCAAGGCCTCAAGTCTCTGCGTCTGAAGCTAAAACTGCTGAAGACATTCCGGCTGCATCAGCCGATGAAGAAGTACCACACGCTGCTACTCCCCTGTCCCACCAAGAAGCGGTTCTCGAGGAGAACGTGATCGTGACCGACCCTCCAGCTCGTCAAGTGGAGGTTGAAAATCTTGTGGCTGCCACCACCAACACCACTGAAGGCACTGACGCTGTCATGGCTGAAGCTAATGTGGAGCCCTCACCAACAAAAGCACCAGAAGCCACTGATCCCGCTGCTTCTGTTCATGCGTCTACTGCCGGTCCCCAGTTTGACTATCATGTTGGGAACATGCCTCAGATACATAAGCCAATCCCAAGATTGCCAAGGTTCCCAGGTCCTGCATCAGCACCTGGCTCCTTCAATATCAATGGCTTCAGAGCAGACAACACATTCTTCAATAACTCCAGGAACCCCTACTCAAGGGAAAGAATATCATCAGATCGGTTCTGGAGTTATCCGCAGCGAAGCTATTACTCATGCGTTCTTTACAACCAAGGTCGCATCTTCCCACACAAGCGCCTTGACATTGAAGCAATAGCTGGTCTGCCCTGTCTGGAAGAAGCTCTGGATTGCTTCAAAGAGGTTGGACTGCTGCTGTTTGTCACTGACCAAGAGCATTGGAATGAAGAGTTGCTGCTCCAATTCTATGCCACACTTCACATATGCGGGTATAGCAGAGATCCGAAGACTTGGGTCTTGGAGTGGATGACAGGAAACGTTCATCATGAAGCCAAAGCCTTTGACATCATTGAACTCACTGGTTTGCCCACTCCTGGCGATCTCTACGAGCATGGCTGTCAGCTTCATAGTGAAGCTATTGAGAGCATCTTTCAGAAGACCGAACCTAATATGAGTCAGATGCTCAGTATGATGAAGCCATTGCCCCAAGATGCTGCATATCCCATAGAGTTCTTCGTTGAAGACCTAGAGTCTCTGCCAAGGACTATCTATCATATCATAAGGCGAACTCTCTAGTCCATCAAAGGGCACTCTCCACATGCCAAGCTGGAAGGTGGAATGAAGACTTTGGTCTTCTATATTCTTCATGGCAAATGCTTCAATACACAGGATTTCTTCATTCGCCAACTTGCTGCATCTGGCTCTGATCTGTTTGGTTTGAAGTTCTACGCCCCGTTGGTAATGCGGCTGATCAAACTTCACTCTGCTATCTCATATCAGCCATCTGCTCGCAATCATCGGATCTTCTTGCCTGATGTGGACATGTCTATTGAAGACATCTATCCTGAGCCTGCCAAGGAACCTCTAAGTCTTCAGAATGCAGAGCATCAAAGTTTTTCTTAGAACGTTGAAGGCATCGAAGCAGTAACTCGTGTGTATCCTTTGGCTGTCACTACACGTGCACCGCATCCTGCTCTCACTGAAGCCACTGATAGCACCATTGCCCAATGACCCAAGAAGCGCACTCATGTTCTCAATGACCGAGAGCTTCTGGTGGCTCTTCATCAGAAGCAGGACAGGCATCATGACTGGCTGAAGCGTCAAATGCAAAGCCTCTTGGTGGATGTTAATCGCATTCGCAATCTTGCCACCAAGAATCCTTTTGTTGCCCATGAAACCTCTCACCGCACATGGAAAGGGATGGCGCTGATGTGTTCTGAAGATGATCTTCAAGAGGATGGCTTCACTGAGCGATTCAAGTTTGACTCCACACCTCCTCGAAGGGCTGTGCTACGACAAACTCCATCTCTTGAAGACTCTGAGTTCTCTTCCTCTGCTGCAACTGTGAATGCCAGAGTGATCGAGGATGAAGACGATGCTACTTCACCGCCACCTCCTTCAGCACGCTTCGACTCTGCTCCAAGCTCTTCTGCACCGCCAAACACCACCAACGACCCTGCTGCTTCACCTACTCCTCATGGGAATGAGTAGATGCTCTATGTCTTCAAACCTTTTTGGTCCATACTGACAAAAGGGGGAGAAGCATATGAGTTTGATAGTCTTCAAGCGGGTCCATATGGGCGGGTGCTTTATATTTTGCTTCGTGCTTACAACTCTCGTTTTGCTACATTTGCTTCTTTGAGTTGTAACACTTCAACTCGATGGTCGTCTGCTACTTATTTGCCACCTTGTGTTGTGATGATAAATTCCGCATGTGCGATGATAAATTCCGCACTTAGATCATTCTGCAGACGTCCATTTTCCATTGTGCATGTCATTATCTTCACATAGTTTCTCATGCATAGTGGATTGTCATCATAAGTTGAAATGGATCTCCACAAGTACAACCTGCCATGTGCATTTGCATTCCAAAAGCAAATTACTTATATGCACATCTTCAGGGGGAGCCCTTGCAACTTATGAAGACAATTCCTTATCCTTACAATTTCACAGATTATATTCCCCGTTGAAAACTTCAACTAGTTTGTCATCAATCACCAAAAAGGGGGAGATTGTAAGTGCATCTAGTGCCACCCCTAGTTGGTTTTGGAGTATTGACGACAAACCTAGTTGAGGGACTAATGTGTTTGTGAGAATTGCAGGATAACACAGGTAGAAGTCCCTCATTGATTCGGTTTTCCTACCAGAGATGACCCCTAAAAATGTATGAAGACATTGATGTCAAAGGTGGTATATGAAGATATTCACATTGAAGACTATGACAAGAGAAGACACCGCATGAAGCCTATGGAGCTCGAAGACTTAGATCTTTCGTAGTTCTTTTTCTTCTGTGTTGAGTCATAGGAACCACCGTACTATTAAGTGGGGTCCAAGAGAACAAGTCAGAATGACTGAAGTGATGCTTAAACAAAACCTATGTCTTCGAGTGAAGACTATGAGAGCAAATCTTGTCCAGAGTCGGACAAGTCCGCTTTGCTTGTAGCCCAAGTAAAGTTGCCGTGTGAGCTTGAAATCTGACCATTGGAACACGTGCCAGTTCCTTAGTGACCCAGGGTCATTTCGGACAAATCAGGTCGGGTTGCCTAGTGGCTATAAATAGCCCACCCCCTACAACCATAAACGGTTGGCTGCTCAGATTCAGAGTACGGCTTTTGTCGTTTGAGAGCAACCCACCTCGAAGCCTTTGAGAGAGAATCCCTTGCAAGGAAAAAGCCCTAACCACCCATAGCCAAAGAGAATTAGGCCTCACTTAAGTCTTCTTGTCTGTGTGATCTGAAGACTTATTACACTTGACGACTGTGCATCCTCCAGCCGGTTAGGCGTCGCGTTCTGAGCATCCAAGAGACATTGTGGATTGCCGGTGAACAAAGTCTGTGTAGGTTTGGGAGTCTACCTTGAAGACTTACCAGAGTGATTGGGCGAGGTCTGTGTGACCTTAGCTCAAGGGGAATACGGTGAGGACTGGGTGTCCTGAGCTGCGTGTTCAGGACTGGGTGTCCGGGACTGTGTGTCCTCAGGTTTAAATACCTAGCCACCCTAACCAGACCTACAGTTGTCACAGCAACTGAAACTGGTCCAACACATCATTGTCTTCAACGAGTCACTGGTTTCATCCTTCCCTTCTCCTTACGTACTGTTACTCTTTGTGAAGTCATTGTATGATTGCACTATCCTTTATCTTCATTGAGTGACTGCTTGTTTTGTTTGGCTTCATAATATCTTCCTACCTGATCCTTACTACATTGCAGCTATTTGTCATTGTGCTTTCACTCTGTTGAATACTTGACTATGGCTTGCCCAGTGTAGTCTACCTTCCGCTGCAGGGTAATAGGTTTATTTCTACTGTTTGTCTTCATAACCTCCACGTTTTGAAGACTTTCACAAAAATCGCCTATTCACCCCCCTCTAGTCGATATAACGCACTTTCAGTGCTGTCGTAGAAGTGTTCCATGACATTACCAAAATTATCATCACGGAAGTGTGCACTTCCATGACGATAAATCACGCGTCGCAGAAGTGCTTTCGTCAAGGGTGACCAACACGTGACATCCACCGTAACGGAACGCCGTTAAGCTATCGGGTCGGGTTTTGGATCCGATAACCCGTTAACAGCCCCGACCAATGGGGATTTTCCACGTGTAAAATCATCATTGGCTGGAGGAAAGACGTGTCGGCTCATCGTTGGGACGGATGTCATCCACTCATTGGACAGAAGGCGCCTATGATACATCGGCACGTGGCACGGCCCAACAGAGGCCCATTCCTGTGAAAAGGCCGGCCCGTTTGACTTGGTCAAAAGGTGGTGGGCCGGCCCATGGAAAGCCTGTTAACGGCCTGTTCGCATATAGCCCATTTACAGCCTGCTAACCCAAGGCCCATTACGCCCTATCTGAATTAGGCCCAGTAGCGTCATCTGGGCCATCCAATATGATTCCAGCCCGTTTTCACTTCTGGCCCATGTATGGCCCATGACGTCTTTCGGCCCATATGAGGCCCTATGTAACTCTTGGCCTATTAACGGCCCGTGGTGAAACTGGCCCGTAATGAATAGTGTATCACTTTACACCCATTAACGGCCCTTGGTGAAACTGGCCCGTAATGAACAGTGTATCACTTTATACCCATTAACGGCCCGTTATTCCGTTGGGCCGTTTCCAGCCCATGTTATCTTTCGGCCTTCTCAGAGCCCATTTATTCTTGGGCTCATTTCCAGCATTCGTTTACTTACGGCCCGTCACTGTCATTTTTTGCTTGTGGGCCAAATTCAGCCCGTGGTTATAGTCGGCCCGTTTGTGGTCCGTTAATACGTTGGGCCATTTTCATAGCATCATCAAATACGGCCTATTAACGATGGCCCATTTACGACCATAATGCGGCCTGTTATTGGCCCATGTTTGGCCAATCGATCATACGTCCCTTATAAGGCCCATTGATGATACGGCCCGTAGAAGGCCCATTGTTTCTACGGCCCGTAGAAAGCCCATTGTTTCTATGGCCCGTAGAAGGCCTACTATTTCTATGGCCCGTAGAAGGCCCACTGTTTCTACGGCCCGTAGGAGGCCTAGTGTCACTACAGTAAATATTAGCCCATGGTTATTGTGACCTAGTTTTAAAAAATAGGTTATTGCGGCCACTAGAAAACCGCGGAAAAAGAACTGCACTGACTACAAGCAAACAAATAAACAATACAACAAGGAAAAAAAATAAGCAAGCAACTTATGCTAGGCTACCACGGCTATTACACATATTACATCCACTGGGCATCAAAGTTCGCCACCAGTGCAAATATAGGGAACAAAGCAGCATATAAACGCCGCAGCAAAACAAGTCCAGAACTGAAACAATATCCTGGGTACCCATAATTCTGGCAAGATGCTTAGCAAGCTTATTAACTTTCTCTTGTTTGGCGCTTAAATCCTCCAACGCTTGCTGTTGCACAAGAAAGGACTGGTGTTTATCAGCCACAGTAACTTGTTGTTCGAGTTACTGGCCAGTACCACTGGCACAAGCGCTTGTAGTTGGCAAGTACCACTGCCCTGTTCAAGAACCCCCTCCAATTCAAATGGCTGATAAACAAGAAAAGAAATTGAACGTACAGACATTGTATAATAGACAGATGTGGTAATTCACATATATGTTGTCTAACCAAACAGGACAGCATGACACAGTTTCACATATATGATGCCTAACTAAACATGATAGCATGACACAGTTTGAGATATATGATGGATAACTTAACAGGATATAATGGCATAATTCAACATATGATGAGTACCTAAACAGGATGACATGACACAACTATATGATGTCTTTCTAAAATAGGTTGGGATGAAATAATTCACATACAAGTTGTCTAAGTATACAGGATGACATGATATAATTGACATAATTGATTCATATACTAAGCAGCTGGCACTCACATGTATGATCTCTAAACTAAGCAGATAGAATTCAATATTGTGCATATGATGTCTAAACTAAGCAATGCAAGACATCATATGCATCATATGAGAAATATAAACATTGCAACTTAGAGCATACACCTCAGGTGGGATATAGGACTGGTCATCTGTCTCTGAATCCTCCTCTGAGGAGCTCCCTGTAACCATCGCGATATATGCTTCAACAGGTACCATTGCCTGCTCTGAAGACCTCGTTTTCACTCCAGATTTTTCCATAACTGGCTCAAATGGCTGATACACATGAAGAGTAGTTCAATATACACAGATTGTCGAAAAATAGAATACGTAATGAAAAAAAGATGGCATGAGATAATTCACATATATGATGCCTGGCTCCATGGCGGTGCATAATTCACATATATGATAACTGGCTGAAAAACATGGCATTGCATAATTCACATATCTGATATAGAAAGCAAACATGAGGTATTCACACAAAGCATGTCTAATCTAAGCAGATGGCATGGCAATGCAAGACACCATATGCATGATATGAGCAATATAACCCAGCCAAGTTAGAGCATGCACCTCGGGGGGGGGGGGATACGACTAGTCATCTCTCTCTGAATCCTCCTCTGAGGAGCTATCTGTAACCAGCAAGAAATCTGCATCGACAGGTAGCACTGACTGCTCAGAAGACCTAGTTTTCACTCTAGATTTTCCCATGACCGACTCAAATGGATGATGCACAGGAAGAGTAGATGAATGTATAAACATTGTTGACAAATGGAATACATTATGGAAAAAATATGGCACGATACAATTCACATATACGATGACTGGCTAAACAGGATGACATTGCATGATTCACGTATATGATGCCTGGCTAAAGAAGATGGCATTGCATAATTCCCATATACTCCCTCCGTTCCTAAATATTTGTCTTTTTAGAGATTTCAAATGGACTACCACATACGGATGTATATAGACACATTTTAGAGTGTAGATTCACTCATTTTGTTTCGTATGTAGTCACTTGTTGAAATCTATAAAAAGATAAATATTTAGGAATGGTGGGAGTATGATATAGAAACCAAACAGGTGGCATTCACACAAAGCAAATCTAAACTAAGCTGATGACATATAAGATGTATAATGTAAGCAATGCAAGGCGCCATATGCATGATATGACCAACATGAGCATGCCAGGTTAGAGCAAACACCTCAGGTGGTAAACAGGCATGGTCGGCTCCTTCTGAATCTCCATCTGAACAGTTATCTTCCTCTGGAATACAATCTGGAAATGCAGGAGGGGGAGGGCACTTCGCCCACCATGGAGCGGCGTCTGCACGACATTATATTCGCACACAACAATCTTCTCTTTTTCTCTACATGTTCAGTACGATTGTGTACAATATCTGACATGCATAATAAAAAAAATAGTTAGATTTTGTAAGGCCTAAGGGGTGCATGCAAAAATCAAGACTGATGGTAGCAAATGAGTGGATGGATCGAAACTAATGATAGCAGGTAGATTATAGCTTCAGTTTAAAAGATAGACAATGGATCATCTATTATTTGTTACCCACCCAACATGAACCACATAGAAGACCCAGATGAACCAGATAGTAGACAGATACTATTCATTGCTCGCTCGATATGAGACCCATGGGCAATTCAAAACTCAAGATTGAACGATAAAGTAGCAGGTAATAATAACCGATGTATAACGTAAGCAAACACGAAAGACTACGACCTCTCTTCCAGAACTATGTAGCCCTCAGGTTCATCTGCTCAAGTCGATGATGGTAATGCAGTTGGTGTGGCTGTCGGCAACGCGGAAGATGATCTGAGGCGGCAAAAGGAAGTCTATAGGGGGGATCTCTACTGCAGTGAATGCTTCTGTCGATGGTGCACCTCAGGTGGGGTGGATGACGGCACGGCATGAGCAGGACATAACACACAGAGTTTTCTTTGATGCCTATCTGAAAATGAAGTAAATATGTAAGGGCTCCTTAGAATTGAAGGATTCTATAAATGCAGAGACAGGAAAAACACAGGAATAGAGTAGGAATGCACGTGCAAAATAGAGCATTTGGAAACATAGGATTTCAGTCAACCTGGGTGTTTAGCTCACATGAATTGGAAGAACAGAGGAATGGAGAAACAAAGTGATGCCACAAGTGTACAACCTCTTTGGCATAGCCTTGTGGACCTCAGCATCATTGGGTTGGACATGGAGGATGGTGATGATGCTGGTGTGACTGTCAGAGGCGGGGAAGAAGATCCGAGGCCTCTGGAAACGGCGCCGAGGGTACTGCTCCGCTGTGATGGACGGTTCCGTCGTTGGAGCAGCTCCGCTAAGGTGTACGGGGACGAGGCTGAAGCATGACAAGAAAGACAACGTTAATCTGAAGTGGGACCCTAATATCATCTGCAATAGATGATGTAAAATACATCACCAAAAAGTGCTAGATGTAAAACGCATCAGCCGCGCCACGGCTGCTCCGACAGATGCTGTAAGTACTGTTCACTCTGAACTTAACTGAAGAAAATGAACTTCACAGTCGAAACTGAATTTTACTGTCGAAACTGATTGAACTAGTAACAAAGCATTGCAATAGATGTTTAGGGCGTTCGAGCACTAGTAGCAGAGAATCAGTGATCTAAATCAGCAGACGCTCGGGCAGGGAACGCACTAGCAGAGAGTAAGTCGTGCAGTAGCACCACGAGCAAGTGCTAAAGCAGCAACTCCTGTAGCTGCCGGAGGTCGTGCAACAGCAGCAGCAGCGCAAGCGAGAGCAAGAGCAGAGCAGCAGCACGAACGAAAGCAGGAGCAGTGCAGCAGCGCGACCGACAACAAGAACAGAGCCACAACACGAGCGAGAGCCGGAGCAGCTGCAGCTAGTGCCGTTGTGGAAGTCCCCGCCGAGGAAGCAACACCATGGGGGAGATACGCCGTGGATGATGTGGCCGGCGACGGCGCCATCGATGGAGACACGCCATGTCTGCTCGGTATCGAGCACCCGCAGCCCCGTGAGATCGAATAAAAGATAAAATGCAGCGGTGAGTGCAGAACCTCCTTGGTGGCGCCGAGTTGGCCTCGGCTTCATCGGAGGAATTGGTGAGGGTGTTGCGGTTCCGGTGGGGCAGGTCAAGACAGCGCTGTGGGGATTGAGGTGGCGCGATAGACGAGGCGAACGTCGAGGCAACTCCTTGGAGGTGGAGGACGGGGCAGCTGAGCCAGCGGGACGATGAGATCGACAACGGATCCTCATCCGGTGCGGTGGATGAGGGACGGCGAGCTGTTGTGGTGGACGACGTAGTCAGGGAAGAGTCTCCGGCTGGGCGGCGGTCGGGAGGCCGACAGAGGAGCGTGGGGTTTCGCGAGTTTTGGTGGCCTTGGTGTATGAATGGGGGGGGAGCGAAGGGGGAGGGGTGAGCCAAGCTTAGGGACGCGCTTGTCCGAAATGTAGGGTAAGTTACCAGCATGCCCCCACCAGTTTTGACACCGCGACGTGGAACTTCATTTCTGGTTGAGGGGTTGTCGGAGTAAATAGCCATGGGTAGCCTAGCCGGCTTCCCCTGGCCCTTCTGAAAAAATTACGAGCCCGTCCGGCTCTCAAAGAACTCAAGACCTGGAGCCGCCTTCCCCCTGCCGGCTATCTTCTAGGCCGGCTTCGGGGGGGGGGGGGGGAGGGGCGCCCTTTGCCCTCATGAAGGAGGCCGTGGAGGGCCGACTTCGAGAAGCCGGCCGCAAGAAGGCCGACTCCAAGAAGCCGGCTCCCATAAAACAGTCAAGATCGTACCCTTGAGGTCTGCGTCCACCCAGCAATGATGAAGCGGGGCATGGCCACAGTGGAGCCTGTCACCCCCAAAACCCAGAGCACGCCCAGCACAATGCACCGTACGGGTGACCACGACCCGCCCGGCGCGACACTGTTGCCACGGCGACCCTGACACTGTCCACGACGGGCCGCCAGCATGGCCCCCGAGGCGGTGGGCCCCTTCGGGCAGAGAGATGCCAAAGGCGGCCACACCTCCTCCCAAGTCGGCCAGATGGAGAGCCGGCCCCCCATAGCCGGCCTGCCATCCTCCTCGAAGGAGACGCCCCGTTAAGGAGACAAGACACGGTGGGACTACAGTAATCGCCCGCCAGGGCGGCGGTACTGTAGCCACGCTTACCCCGACCAAGCCCGCGTCATCAGAATAGAGCAACAGTAACCAGCCACCGACCAGGCCCTGGATAGTGGGGCCTGCCTGTCGACCAGGGCGCCGGCAGCCGGCGGGACCCACCAGTCGGCGGGCCCCAGCAGCCGGCGCGGAAGCCGGCGAGCATAGTCACAGACAGCTGGGCCCCGCGCTCAGCCAGATTACCATTGTACCCCGGGGGGGTAGGCCTATATAAACCCCCCGGTGCACCCATGCAAAGGGTTCGACCCCCAACTAGTTTTAGACACCTTAGGAGGAGAAGAAGCAGGCTAGCCGCGTTGTTCTTCCTCCTTCCACCAACACAGCTCAAGGAGCACTGTGTAGCTACTTATTCATCTAATGATCATGCGGAGACCCCGCAGAGCAGCAGTAGGGGTGTTATCTCCCCGGAGAGCCCCGAAGCTGGGTAAAGTTCGCCAGCGTGCATGTCCTCGCCTCATCCCGTTTCCAGGCACCGGCGACATTTTATTGGCTCCCACAATGATAAGCCACCCGTTGGCATGTGTCGCACCTACCACCTGACATTTGGCGCCCACCGTGGGGCCAGGTGCACCATCGTCCGGAGACGTGGTCTGGACGGGAACCCTCTTCCTCCCTAGCAAGCGTAGCCAGCCCGGCACGCCCGATGGCGCTTGCCACGACGCGCTGCAAGGCGTCACCAGCATCTGTGCGGCAAGAAGCCTCGCTGATCTCCTCGACGAGGCCCGCATCTCCGACGAGCTCGCTTCCGATGCGGGCACCGACCACCTCGCCAACCTCCTTGGCCAGCTCCATGTCTCCAGCGAGCCTGTTGCGGATCTGGAGTCGGTTGGCTCCACCGACCCGATGCCTGTCGATTCTGACACGGCCTCCTACGACACCTTCCCCACCAACGTCACGATCTACAATGACCCGCTCCCTCGGACCGACGATCGCGATACTGTCACCACTGAGGTGATGGTTATCGGCCACGGCGACCCGGCCGACGAGAGCGCCCACGACGCCCCACGCGCGGCGACCCATGACTTTTCCGTCCCCCTCCCGGCTGATGCCGATGATGAAGCACTGGAGGCACGCCGTCTCGCCCTCCTCGCGGAGGGCCGGAGGTTGGCTTCCGTGAGACGCCTCGCTGAGGCCTTCAGCGCGAAGCTGACCGCGCCACCTTCGGCACGCCGGCCCCGGCTGGTCCAAGCCGGGATGGTGCTGTCAAGCAACGCGGCGCCGTCATCGCCGACACGCTGGGAGTCGACCACCCGGTCTATGCCACTCCGCTCGAGAACCTGCGCACCGCCTAGGCGGCCGTGGACGAGTTGGACGGCTTGGAGGCCGAAAACCTCCCTCACATGACCCGGCGCATACAGCAGCTGATTGACGCGGCTGCTCAGCGGCACGAGGCCGACGCCCGCACGGGAAGCCCACCCCCATGTCGGGATCACGGCGCGACGTCCCGGACACCGACTAGGAGTAACACCCGCGCGCGGCGCGAGAAAGAGCCGGCTTCCAGCCGAAGCCAGACCCGAATCTCCATCGAGCGAGACGCGGACGGCCGTCCCCGAGCCATGGAATGGCGGGGTAGCCCGCCTCCGCCTCGGGCTCGTGGAGAGAGATACCCCACCCCGCCGCCAGTGGCGCATCCGACTCTCAGCGGCCGGCTGGGTCGCCGTGAAGGAGTCGGCGAGAACGACTCCCGCCATCGGATCGACCGCCTGGCCAGATCCCTGGTGCTGGAAGAAGAAGACGATGTCGGCCCGCCCTGTTTCGGCCCCCGCATCCGCGACGAGCCCTTCCCCAAAGGGTTCTCGCTCCCTAGAGACACGCCCAAGTACAACGGCTCCGTGAAGCCGGAAGACTGGCTGATCGACTACTCCACGGCAGTCAGCATAGCCAACGGCAACCGGCGCGTTGCCGTGAAGTACGTGCCCCTCATGCTGCAAGGCACGGCACGGACTTGGCTTAACAGCCTCAAGCCTCTCAGCATCAACAGCTGGGTAGATTTCACCGAAGCCTTCGTTCGCAACTTCACCAGCACCTACAAGCGGGCTCCCAAGCCCAGGCAGCTCTCCCTGTGCGTACAGGGCCTAGCCGAGTCCACTCGCGACAACCTCACGCGTTGGGCCGAGCTCCGCAACTCTTGTGAAGGGGTGCACGAGGTGCAGGCCATCAAATACTTCACTGCCGGGTGCCGAGAAGGCACCCTCCTCAAGCACAAGCTTCTCTGTGACGAGCCGACTACCCTTGACGAGCTTCTGAACATAGCCGACAGATACGCCACCGCCGACTCTTCGATGAAGACCGAGCTCCGGGTAGACGCGTCCGGGAAAGTACTTAACCCGGCGCCCAAGACGCCGGCAGGAGATTCCGGCCGATGCCAGCACCCGAACGACCAGATGCGTAAAGGCCTTGTGCCGCCTCCCGCTAGCCGGCAAGTGGCCACGGTCGAAGACACGCCGCCTGAAGGGCGGCCCGCGCCCAAGAAGCCCAAGGGCGGGCGGCCGGCTCGGCAGCCGGCTTTCTCCTACGAGCAAACTCTTGACGCCCCGTGCAAGTTCCACAGCAGCGCGAAGCCGTCCAACCACACAACCCGAAAGTGTAACCGGCTCGCCCGAATCTCCAAGGGCGAAGGACTCACACCGCCTCCTCCTGCCGGCCCGCCGCCTCCGCCGCCCCAGGCCGCTCGGCCCGCCGCCGGTGCCGTGCAGGACGAGTTCCCCGATGAGCAAGCATCCTACGTCATTTTACGAGCCAGCTCGAAGACCGACGCAGCAAGCGCCGAGAGCATCATGAAATCAGTGTGGTCACTGCTAACCCAGCCGGACACATGCATTGGTCAGAGAAACCCATCAGCTGGAGCTGGGCCGACCACCCGGAGGTGATGCCGTCTCCCGGATCCTATGCTTTGGTCCTGGAAGCCACCCTCGCGACAGACAGACGCAGCGCCCGCTTCTCCCGTGTGCTGATAGATGGCGGAAGCAGCATCAACATCCTGTACCGCGACACCCTGGAGAAGTTAAGTGTCAAGACAAAGCAGCTTGTGCTGACTTGGACAGTGTTTCACGGCATCATACCCGGCTTGTCCTGCGCCCCCATTGGCAAGATCAAGATCGATGTACTCTTTGGGGACAAGGAGCATTTCCACCGGGAAGCGATCTGGTTCGAAGTGGTGGACCTGGAGAGCCCTTACCATGCGTTGCTTGGCCGACCCACCTTGGCCAAGTTCATGGCGGTCCCCGACTACGCATACCTCAAGAGGAAGATACCAAGCTCCAAGGGCATCATCACCATAGCCGGCGATTACAAGAAGTCTGCCGAGTGCGCTGCGGCCAGCAGCCGGCTGGCCGAGTCCCTTGTGATTGCCGAAGAAAAGAAGACGCTGGGCCGGGTCATGGCCCTGGCCAGCAAGCAGCTGAGCCAACCCACCGACTCCAAGGAGCATGATGCCCAAGGATCTTTCCAGCCGGCCAAGGAAACCAAGAAGATACCTCTTGACCCCGAGCACCCCGAGAGGTTTGCCGTCATTGGGGCAAGCCTGAACAGAAAATAGGAAGGCGAGCTCGCCTATTTCCTCCGTGAGAATCGGGATACCTTTGCATGGTCCCCCAAGGACATGCCGGGTGTTCCGAAGGATTTCGCCGAGCACAAGCTACACGTGCGAGAAGACGCAAAACCAGTCAAGCAGCCTCTCCGCCGACGGTCAGAGGAGAAGAGAAGGATTGTAGGGGAGGAGATAGCCCGGCTTCTGGCAGCCGGCTTCATTATGGAAATTTTCTTTCCAGAGTGGCTTGCCAACCCGGTTCTTGTGCTGAAGAAGAATAACAAGTGGCGCATGTGTATAGACTACACAAGCCTCAACAAGGCCTGCCCTAAAGATCCCTTCGCCCTGCCACGAATTGACCAAGTGATAGACTCCACGGCCGGATGCGAGCTGTTGAGTTTTTTGGATGCTTATTCAGGATACCACCAGATAAAACTAAACCCGGATGACCGCCTGAAGACCGCCTTCATCATGCCATTTGGAGCCTTCTGCTACCTGACCATGACATTCGGCTTGAGGAATGCCGGTGCCACTTTTCAGCGTTGCATGCAGAAGTGCCTCCTCACGCAGCTCGGCAAAAACGCTCACGTCTACGTGGACGATATCATGGTGAAGACGGAGAAGCGCGGCACCTTGCTGGAAGACCTAAAAGAAACATTCGAGAACCTGCGGCGGTTCTGAATCAAGCTCAACCCCGAGAAATGCGTGTTTGGAGTGCCAGCTGGCCAGCTCCTAGGCTTCCTGGTCTCCGAACGCGGCATCGAGTACAACCCAGTGAAGATCAAGGCCATCGAGAGAATGGTGATCCCCACCAAGCTTCGAGAAATCCAGAAGTTCACCGGGTGCTTGGCCTCTTTGAACCGCTTCATCAGCTGACTCGGAGAGAAAGCCCTCCCTCTCTACCGCCTCATGAAGAAGAGCACTCACTTCGAGTGGAACGACCAGGCCGATCAAACCTTTCACGAGCTAAAGAAGATGCTGGCCATGCCGCCTGTCCTAGCGGCGCCGACTGAGAAAGAGCCCATGCTCCTTTACATTGCCGCGACCAGCTGGGTGGTCAGCACCGTCATCGTAGTCCAACGCCTAGAAGAAGGCCGAGCCCAGCCGGTCCAGAGGCCGGTGTATTACTTGAGCGAGGTGCTGTCTGCCTCAAAGCAGAACTACCCGCACTACCAGAAGATGTGCTACGGCGTGTACTTCACCGCCAAGAAGCTAAAGCCGTACTTTCAAGAGCATCACATCACGGTCGTATGCACTGCCCCGCTGGCCGAGATCATAGGCAGCCGGGATGCATCCGGCCGGGTGGCGAAGTGGGCCATCGAGCTGGCCCCTTACACAATCTTCTACCAGCCCCGCACCGCCATCAAGTCCCAAGCACTGGCCGACTTCCTTGTCGACTGGGCCGAGACCCAGTACCTGCCGCCGGCTCCTGACTCCACCCATTGGGAGCCGGTGTCATCCTTACCTCTCCCAAGGGCGACAAGCTTAGATGCACGCTGCAGATCCACTTCGCCGCCTCCAACAATGTAGCCGAATACGAGGCGCTCATACATGGGCTCCGGCTTGCCAAGGAACTCGGCATCTGCCGGATCCTATGTTATGGCGACTCGGATTTCGTGGTTCAGCAATCATCTGGTGACTGGGACGCTAAGGACGCAAACATGGCAAGCTACCGCTTCCTGGTGCAGCAAATCAGTGGATACTTTGAAGGATGCGAGTTCCTCCACGTGTCGCGAGCCGACAACGAGCCAGCCGATGCCCTGGCCCGAATAGGCTCCACTCGGCAAGCAATACCAACCGGCGTCGCTCTACAACGCCTCCTCAAGCCGTCCATCAAGCCGTCTCCAGAATCCGACTCCATCTTCATGCCGCCCAACCCTGACGGGGCCGGGTCCGGCTCGAAGAACCAAGCAGGCGACCCGGGGACTTCAGTACTCGGCTCGGGGACTGCGGTAGCCGGCTCGGGGACTGCCGCACCCGACCCGGGGACTGCGGTAGCCGGCCCGGGGACTGCGTCAATGCAGCTGTCGGCGGCTGACTCCAGCACTTCATCACCCAGCCCGCCCACCCTGGTGGCAGTAGCCACATTGGCGCTAGGGGAAGTCGCAGCTCCGTCATGGGCTCAATCCATCCTCAACTTCCTAGTAAACCAAGATCTGCCGGCTGACGAAACAAAAGCAAGACAAGTCCAACGTCGAGCCGGAGCATACACGATCGTCAACAGAGAACTGGTCAAGCATAGTGTCACTGGAGTCCTCCAACGGTGCGTCGAGCAAGAGAAGGGCATTGCAATCCTCAGAGATATACACCAAGGAGAATGCGGCCACCATGCCGCCTCAAGATCACTTGTCGCCAAAGCTTTCCGCCACGGCTTTTTCTGGCCGACTGCTTTGGATGACGCCAAAGAATTAGTTAAGTATTGCAAAGGCTGCCAACTTTTCAGCTCCAAGCAACACATGCTGGCTTCGGCACTCAAGACCATTCCCATCACTTGGCCCTTCGCTGTTTGGGGACTGGACATGGTGGGCCCATTCAAGACGGCGCGCGGTGGCATGACACATTTGCTCGTCGCCATGGACAAATTCACCAAGTGGATCAAGGCAAGGCCGATCAAGAAGCTGAATGGGCCGACTGCCGTGACATTCATCGCAGACATAACAACTCGATACGTCCTACCGCACAGCATCATCACCGACAATGGCATGAATTTCGCCAAAGGAGCCTTGGCACGTTTCTGCGCTGCACAAGGTATCTGGCTGGACTTAGCGTCCGTCGCCCATCCGCAGTCAAACGGCCAGGTCGAGCAAGCTAACGGCCTCATCCTCTCCGGCATCAAGCCCCGACTGGTCGTACCTCTGGAGCGTTCAGCCGGCTGTTGGCTCGATGAGCTGCCGGCTGTCCTCTGGAGTCTGTGCACTACCCCAAACAAGTCAACCGGCTTCACTCCTTTCTTCCTCGTGTACGGTGCCGAAGCAATCATCCCAACCGACATCGAGTTCGACTCACCTCGGGTGACCATGTACACGGAGGCGGAGGCCAAGGAAGCACGAGAAGACGGCGTCGACCTGCTGGAAGAAGGTCGGCTGTTAGCCCTTAGCCGGTCTGCCATCTACCAGCAGGGGTTGTGCCGCTACCACAGTCGGAAGGTCAGGCCAAGATCCTTCCAGGAGGGCGATCTTGTGCTCCGGCTGATCCAGCGAACAACCGGCCAGCACAAGCTCTCGGCCCCCTGGGAAGGCCCCTTTGTCATCAGCAGAGCTCTAGGAAACGACTCCTACTACTTAATCGACGCACAAAAACCCAAGGCACGCAAGAGAGACGACTCCGGCAAGGAGTCGGAACGACCATGGAACGCCAACCTCCTTCAAAGATTTTACAGTTGAAATGCAGTATGTATCACGCTAACTTTTGTACTAAGTACGAGACAATAGGCCCCCGAGGAGGACTCGGGGATTGCCATCTCTTATCTATGAATGAAAGTATCATGTTTATGACCTTGTCATTTCATTTACTTGTTTTGTCTGGCACCGGGTCCGATTAGACGGCCCGGGGACTGGCCGACTGAAGTTATATTAAAAGTCTTACCTGCGGTCAGACAAGTAGTGTGCCGACACCCAGGCTTAGCTCTTGCCAAAGCTGCAATCGAAGAACCGGTTGTTCGGCTGGCACGAGTCGAAAGCAGGAAAGGATGCGCACACGAAAAATGGCCAGGGCCCAATGGACTAATATAACAAAAGCCGGTTTGCCGCCTACCGCCGACCGACTACCAGAGTAGCCGGCCGGCCGGTTTTCATTCATTTCACTTCAAATCCAAGAAAGCTCGAGTACTTGCCTTCCCAAAGAGGGAAGTCGGCAAAGGAAAAAGCCTAAGGATAAAAAAGTGTACATGAATGGAAACCAAACATGCACATAATAATATTTACATAAAGGACCCCCAAGAGGCCGACATCCAACATAGTTTGATACACCCCCAGGCGGGTGGAATTGCGAAAGCTTAAAAGATTGTTCAAAAAGACAACAAGCAGGAAAAATAAAGACGGCAGGTCAAGCTGGCGGAGCGGCTGACGAGCTGGGCTGGTCGGTGGAGACGGTTGCGCCGACTGAGGGAGCGGCCAGCTGGCGAACTTCGGCTTGATCACCGCCTCCTGTAGAGGGCGTGGTTTCACGCGCCTCGTTGCTGGAGGCACGATCAGCTTGAGGCTGGCCGGTTGTTCCACTAGCCGGCTCGACGTCTTCGCTGTCTTCGTCCTCGTCATCCTCGCCCTCATCGCTGGAGGCATTCTCCTCGGCCGAGTCCTCGCCCACCGCCGGGTCCAGACCGAACCAGTCCTCCGGCTGGGCAACGCCATCATCATTGATCTCGGGCGCAAAGACACTGATGTCGGTACACTCGGCGATCATCGAGGCGCGCTGGGCGATTGCCGGCCGCACTTCCTCCAGCTCCGCGTCGGCTTCCAGCCGCCAAGTACGCAGCTGGTCCAGGCTCAGCCCTGGGTACCAGGCGCGGACGAACTCCAACGCCCGCCCGGATCCGAGGTGGGCCGCCGATGCCTTCCAAGCTTCAAAACGGCCGACTGCGACCTCCAGCCAGTCGGCGGTCCGGCTTGGGGTGCGGGGGATCGTCTTGCCGGGCTAGAGGGCGGCCAGCACCTGCGCCCCGACACGTTGAAGCCGGCGAAGCATCCGGTGAGCCGGCTGCAGCCGCGCTTGGACGGCCAAGAGATGCTCCTCCAGCGTCCGATTTGCGTCCGGCGCGATGTTGACGCCCGCCTGACGGCGCGCCTCACGATGAGCCTCGATGGCTTGAGCGGCAAGGGTGGAGTGGCCGGGAAAGTAATCTGCACAAGAAAACGGGCGGCAGCACAAGTCAGGCCACGACCCGAAGCGGCCAGTAGGCAGAAGAAGGGCGAGAAAAGCATCTTACCATCGATCAAGTCTTCGATGTGGCCGAAGCCCGCATCCAGTGCTTGACGAGTCTCAGCCCAGCTCGCCGCCTCGGTCTCAAACTCCGCCTTCAGGGCGGCCTCGCTGTCCTGCGCGTTCTGCAGGGCCGCCTTGTGGCTTTCTTCCTGATCAGCCAGCTTCTTGGCCAGGCAGTCGCGCTCCTGGACCAAGGTGGCGTACTCGGCGTCCCTGGTGCAAAGGGCGGTCTGCGCCTCGCCAAGCTCCTTCCGCAAGTCGGCGTTGGCTCCTGCAAAGAGCAAAAGACAAAAAGAAAAAGCCAATGAGGGAAAGGTCGTCAAGGAAGATCCGACCCGACTGCTCAGCAGTCGGCCCGAATCTCGGGGACTACACCCAGTGGGTGCACTGACGCACCCCCACAGGAAACAGATAAAAACAAGCACTTACTTCGGCTGTTGGCCAGGTCGTCGATCTTCCGACCCAACTCCTGAGCCTGGGAGTTGAAGGCGGCAACACGGGAATTATGATATTCCTGGAAGTTAAGATAGAAAGCAAAGATAAGACGGTCGCCAAGAAAGATCCGACCCGACTGCTCAGCAGTCGACCCAAATCTCGGGGACTACACCCAGTGGGTGCGCTGACGCACCCCCACGGAAGAAATCAAGGAACCAGAGCGGTCAAGAGCAAAAAACTTACCCGGATGGCGGCCCGCATCGACAGGAACTCCTGCATGTATTGCTGCAGGAGGGTGGCCTGAGCTTGCAGCCGGCTCCGGACCTCTTGGGCCGCCACATTCAGCTCGCCGGTCCCCGCGCTGGAAGTCCACCCGGACGTAGCGGAGCTGGCCGCCTCCAAGGCCTCCGCCGACTGGTCGGCGCCTGCGGCTTGGCGCGACTCCGGCAGAGCGGCGCTTCCCCCTGCGCACTGACGCGTCACCGGCTGTATTTCGAGGCCGGCTCTGACTTCAGGCGCGCCCCCGGCCGGCTCCATTGGCGCCGCCGACGACTGGCCACCTTGGCCCGTGCCGACTGGCGCAGCCGGCGGCGTCCTCCCCGCAAAAACCTCGAAGAGCTCCTCCCTTTGCTCCTCCCTTTGTCCGGGGCTACGGTTTGGAGCGGGATGGCGAGCAGTGGGGGTTGGTCGCGCGAGCCCTCCGCCTCTGTCTCCATGGTCGCCCGCTCCGCCTGAGCCCTGGCCACCGCGTCGGCCCGCTCCTTCGCCGCCTGAGCGGCCTCCCGATCCGCCGCCTCCCTCTCTTCCCGCGCCTCATGAGCATTTCGCTCTGTGGCTTCCATGAGGTCGGCGCGGGGATCCACGCGGCGGGGGCCTGAAGACCCTCCAGCCGGCCCGACGACGGAGCCGCCTGGGCCCCGCTCAAGAGAAAGCGGCGCCCTGCTCAGAAAATGGAGAAAAGTCAGGAAGAATGATTCGAGCAGAAGAACACAGCAAAACAAGCATACAAGTAGTTGGAGGCTTACGCCGAGACCGTCTGGGGCTGCTTCACCGCTTTCCGGAAGCGGGCCGCCTTTGCAGCCGCCTCGTCTCGCTTCGTCGCTGCGGCGGAGGCTTTGGACTTCTTCGGCCGACTGCCGAAGAGAGTTGACGCGGCCCGGCGCTTTGGAGCGCCGCTGCCTGCAGCCGGCGCGGCAGACGAGCCCGCGCTTTGGCGGTCGGACGCCGGCTGGCGACGCGGGACTTCTTCGGCTTCGCCGTCGTCTGACCAGTCCTCGAAGCTGGCGGAAAGCCCCGTGCCTCCGGGCTCGATGTTGTCCCCCACGAAGGCCTCCTCCATGGCGGCCGCCCCCAAGTCCGGGTCATCAACATCGTCCGCCGTACGGTCGAGGGCGTACTGATGTTCGATCACTGCTGCCCCAGCCAGCGGCGGAAGAAGGGGGTTCTGCTAACAAAAAACGGCTGATCAGAAGCCGGCCATCATGGAGTCGGCTGACAACAAAAAGAAGATAGAGAGAGAAGCTTACCACGGGCGGAGGATTGGCGCGAGAGTACGGCGCCTTGCCGTATTGCCAGTCCCCGACGAGCTTGCAGTTGGCGATGTAATTGACCATGAGCGCCACCTCCGCGTGCGGCATTTCCCGTGTGCTCAGCCGGCTTGGGTTGAAACGGCCGCTCATCTGACACATCATATGGGGCCGGCTTTGAAGAGGAAGAATCCGGCGCTCCACAAAGGCGGCCACCAAATTGGATCCGCGCAGACCTTCCGATTGGATGATCACCCGAAGCCGGGCGATGGCGGCGTTCCCGGCTGGAGACAGGGACCTGGACCGGAATCTCCATGAGGGCTGCCTCCCAGCCGGCGGGCCGGCTACGTAGGCCGGCAGATTGACGTTGTCTCCTCTCGGGGGCGAGCCGGCGTTCTTCACATAGAAATACGACTTTTTCCAGATCTTCACCGACTGGATTAGGGGGATGAGGGGGAACGGATTGTTCTCGCCTGACCTCCTCATGGCGATGTAGGCTCCGCAGGGGGCAGGCACGCCGGCGGTGACGGTGCCGAGCTTGCTCTGGAAGAACTCTCCCCAGAGCTCCAGCGTGGGGAGCACGCACAGGAAGCCTTCGCAGAGGGAGACGAAGGCCGATAGTAGCATCACCGCGTTGGGCGTGAGATGGTTCGGCTGCAAGTTGTAGAACTCCAAGAAGGAGCGCAGAAATCCGCTCGCCGGCAGGCCGAAGCCGCGCAGGAAGTGCGAGCGGAAGACGACCCGCTCGCCTTCCTCCGGCTCCGGCGAGACCTCTGTCTCGGGCGCCAAGCGAACCTGCACAAGACTGGCGCCGGGCAGGCGCCGCGTCTGGCGGAGGAACTCCACGTGATCGTTGTCAACGTTGGAGCCGTCCCATGAGCTTGATAACGCCATGGAGCAGGGCGCGGTGGGGGTGCTGCGGTGAGAAGCTGTGACGGCAGCAAGCGGAAGAAGAAGCAGAAGGAAGACGAGGAGGGACGGAGTGTGGGAGAGCGAGCGAACCTCTGCCTCCCCCCTCCTCCCCCTACTTGTAGGCTCTGGTGGCGGAGCCGAGGAGGCGCGGTGTGGGGGAACGTGGGGATCGATCGTGCCCACTTCCCCCACGTCCCGCGTTTATTGCGCCCTAATGACGAATTCTAGACGCCACAGGAAGGCGAGCCATCTCCCTGGGCTGCAGAAGATCAGCACTCGGCCTGAGGCCAGGGAATGGCGGGCCCGGGCCTGCGGCGGCGTCCCGTCGTGCGCGTGCGTGGGCAGGATTCCGCCGCCACGTGGCCCACGGGGGGCCCGCGATCAGCATGCAAGTCAGCCACCATCCCGGCCGCAAGATACGAGAGCTCTCTGAAAACGACCTACACCAGCAAAGCCGGCTCCTCGGGATAGGGAGCTGACCAAGCTTCTCGTCCCTCTGTCCGCCTCGAAGCTCGACCAGCTTCGGGGACTACTGTCGGAGTAAATAGCCATGGGTAGCCTAGCCGGCTTCCCCTGGCCCTTCTGAAAAAATTATGAGCCCGTCCGGCTCTCAAAGAACTCAAGACCTGGAGCCGCCTTCCCCCTGCCGGCTATCTTCTAGGCCGGCTTCGGGGGGGGGGGGGGGCGCCCTTTGCCCTCATGAAGGAGGCCGTGGGAGGGCCGACTTCGAGAAGCCGGCCGCAAGAAGGCCGACTCCAAGAAGCCGGCTCCAATAAAGCAGTCAAGATCGTACCCTCGAGGTCCGCGTCCACCCAGCAATGATGAAGCGGGGCATGGCTACAGTGGAGCCTGCCACCCCCAAAACCCGGAGCACGCCCAGCACAGTGCGCCGTACGGGTGACCACGACCCGCCCGACGCGGCACTGTTGCCACGGTGACCCTGACGCCGTCCACGACGGGCCGCCAGCGTGGCCCCCGAGGCGGTGGGCCCCTTCGGGCAGAGAGATGCCAAAGGCGGCCACACCTCCTCCCAAGTCGGCCAGATGGAGAGCCGGCCCCCCATAGCCGGCCTGCCATCCTCCTCGAAGGAGACGCCTCGTTAAGGAGACCAGACACGGTGGGACTACAGTAATCGCCCACTAGGGCGGCGGTACTGTAGCCACGCTTACCCCGACCAAGCCCGCGTCATCAGAATAGAGCAACAGTAACCAGCCACCGACCAGGCCCTGGACAGTGGGGCCTGCCTATCGACCAGGGCACCGGCAGCCGGCGGGACCCACCAGTCGGCGGGCCCCAGCAGCCGGCGCGGAAGCCGGCGAGCATAGTCACAGACAGTTGGGCCCCGCGCCCAGACGGATTACCATTGTACCCCCGGGGGGTAGGCCTATATAAACCCCCCGGTGCACCCATGCAAAGGGTTCGACCCCCAACTAGTTTTAGACACCTTAGGAGGAGAAGAAGCAGGCTAGCCGCATTCTTCTTCCTCCTTCCACCAACACAACTCAAGGAGCACTGTGTAGCTACTTATTCATCTAGTGATCATGCGGAGACCCCGCAGAGCAGCAGTAGGGGTGTTATCTCCCCGGAGAGCCCCGAAGCTGGGTAAAGTTCGCCGGCTTGCATGTCTTCGCGTCATCCCGTTTCCAGGCACCGGCGACATTTTATTGGCTCCCACAATGATAAGCCACCCGTTGGCATATGTCGCACCTACCACCCGACAGGGGTAGAAGGGGGATTTCGCGTGTCTGGGATGCGGGAGCAATTTCTGATGAGGAGGGAGTTCTCGCGCACGTCCAAATTTTGGGATAACAAGGCGCGGCGCGGGTTGAAGAAGCGGGAGTTTCAAAGCAGGTGAGACAAAAGATACTCAAGCTTGAAAATTTCGGGATAACAAGGTGCGGATTCCTTGTTCGGCAGAACAAACTTAACGTGTAAAAAACAATTCATACAAGACACAAGAGAGTCATGTCCCCTTTTACTATATTGCTATAGATGCCATTGAAAAAACTACAAGAAAAATGTAAAAAAATCGGGAGAACAAGATTACCCTGCACAGTACCAAATCGATTCGCACTTCCCTCAACAACAACAAAAAACAAATCAATTCCCACCAAAGAAAGAGTAATGTCCCTTTTTATTTGATTACACATGCCATGATCTCGAATTTCAATTTTGAGTCCACGTTATGTTGAATTCGAATATATCGTTAGGTGACCTTGCGGTTTATAATTGATGTAGTCGTACATTCTGATCTTCCATCATATATGAACATTTTACTCCACCATGTGAACATATATATTGTCGTCTACCATATGGACTAAATTTGAATCAATTTTCCTTACTTGAATACGATTGTTGTCAAGTTATACAATAATTTAAATATTATCTTGATAACAAAAAACATACATATAGCAATAATCATATTTCACTATGAACTACATGTACCATACGCTCTCCAATTCAAATATTTGTATCCATTTTATGTTGAATTCAAATCATAGTACATTATTGGTCTAGGTAGCGAGATGTTTGGGATAATCTAAACCCTGTTTTCATACATATAAATTTTGGCTGAATTGGGACAAGTTTTGGTATAAGCCTCTTGCAAAACCGGAGATTCTCTCAACAAGCCTCGTGGTTCCGAGAGGAAACGTGTCACCTTTGTGTGCGAAACGATATACGCTGCCTCCCCCCTGATTTTATTTACAGAGGCAACATAGAACTATATGAGTGCCCTGTTAAATTTTGGAATTATTTTGATTTCACTTGGCCTTTTTATACATTAATTGAGTTTCTGGACTTTTAATGTGCATAATCTAAATATGAATTGCATGCACATGCTCCGGTGCACCAAAGTGGGTTGAAAAATCACATGTGTGTCCCTGATTGAATTTCTAGGTCCCATGGAAGAAATGAGAATGAAATTCAAACATCTGGGCATCATGACTCGTCCAAGAACATCGAGAAACTTTGATTTTAAATTCATGTAAATCAAACTCTCCTGGAAATCATGAAACTTGGCATGGTGTCATTTCATGGCACTAACATGTTGTGGTAAAAATTGGGCCGATTTGGAAGCTCGTGGTTCTAAGAGGGAACGTGCCACCTTTGAGTGTGAAATGATATACGCTGCCCCCCTTGAGTTCTTAGCAAAGGCAACATAGAACTACATTAGTGCCCTATTAAATTTTGGAATTATTCCGGGTTCGTTTGTCGTTTTTTATACATTAATTGAGTTTCTGGTCATTTAATGTGCATAAGTCAAATTTGAACTACAAGCACATGCTCTCGTGCACCAAAGTTGGTTGAAAAATCACATTTGTGTCCTCGGGTGAATTTCTAGATCCCATGCAAGAAATGAGAATAAAATTAAAACATCTGGGCATCGTGGCTCGGCCGAGAACATTGAGAAACTTGGTTTTAAAATTCTTGTAAATCCAAAACACGTCTGAAAATCATGAAACTTGGCATGGATGTCATGTCATGGTACTACCATGTTGTGGTAAAAAAAATTGGCTGAATAGGAACATATTTTGGTATAAGCTTTTGCAAACCGAAGCTTCTCTCAAGAAGGCTCGTGGTTTTGAGAGGGAACGTGCCACCTTTGAGTGCGAAACGATATACATTGTCCCCCTTGAGCTTATTTACAAAGGCAACATAGAACTACATGAGTGCCCTGTTAAATTTTGGAATTATTCCGGCTTCGTTTGGCCTTATTTACACATTAATTGAGTTTTTGGTCATTTAATGTGCATAATTCAAATTTGAACTACAAGCACATGCTCCCGTGCACCAAAGTTGGTTGAAAAATCACATTTGTGTCCTCGGGTGAATTTCTACTCCCTCCTTCCATCTATATAGGTCCTAATGCGTTTTTCGAGGCTAACTTTGACCAAATGTTAGAGCAATAATATATGACATGCAACTTACACAAAGCATACCTTCAATTTTGTATGTCAAAGGAGCTTCCAATAATATAATTTTCATAGTATACATCTCATGTGCTATTAATCTTGTCAATAGTCAAAGGCTATCTTGAAAAACACATTAGGCCCTATATAGATGGAAGGAGGGAGTAGGTCCCATGCAATAAATGAGAATAAAATTCAAACATCTGGGCATCGTGGCTCGGTCGAGAACATTGAGAAACTTGGTTTTAAAATCAAGAAACTTGGCATGGTGTCATGTCATGGTAGTACCATGCCGTGGTAAAAAAATTGGCCGAATAGGAACAAATTTTGGTATAAGCTTCTTGCAAATCGGAGCTTCTCTCAAGAAGGCTCGTGGTTCTGGGAGGGAACGTGTCACCTTTGTGTGCATAATTCAAATTTTAAATACAAGCACATGTTCGAGTGCCCCTAAGTTGGTTGAAAAATCACATGTGTGTCCTCGGGTAAATTTCTAGGTTCCATGCAAGAAATGGGAATGAAATTCAAAATTCTGGGCGTCGTGGCTGGGTTGGAAACATTGAGAAACTTAGTTTTTTAATTCTTGTAAATCCAAAACACGCATGAAAATAATGAAACTTGGCTTGGTGCCATGACATGGCACCAACATGCTGTGGTAAATTTGTAGTCCGATTTGCGAAGGCGCACACATTAACAATCAACAAAGTCATTTTGGAACAAGTGTTGTCACGTTACAATCGGAAACACAAGTATTATTGAAACCATGGGTGTTCTACTTACTAGTACCATTTAAGTGCCACCACGCGTCCCCATTTTTTATTAGCTAGGAGGTGTCGTGCAGGGTAGCTATTTGAGTACGAGAGGCGTGCGATCAGACCCCTGCGCGTGCTTATCGGGAGGAGAGCCCTTTGACCTCCATCTGCCGTCCACCTCTCTCCCAAGGTCTCCATTAATGGTGCCCGAGCCTCTATTTAATGGCATGGCTATGTCTCACTCGACTGAGATTTAAGAGAGAAAAAAGAAAATCTGAAAGCACGGATCTTGATGTAAGATCCGACGGACCTATATAGCATCTACTGCGACTTATAGCAAGACTGATGAATATATAAGGACGATTAAATTTTTTTTGATCAAAGAAGGGCTTGCCCCTTTCAATTTTCATTACTGAAAACCACCACAATTCACAAGAAGTTCAGCACAACTCCAGCCTAATACGAAGGACTAAAAGCTACCAGATTGAAATCGCAACATCCCAAGAGGCCAACAAAGGCCAAACATCCACGCTAGAACCCAACATTTCACAACCGACGACACAATCCACATCCTAAACTGATTATTACATCAAAAGAAACCAGGAAACTAGTCTCCGTGGCGAGCGGCGATGACCTCATTCGTGTCCTCAAGATGCTGCTTGAGAACATCCACGGATTCCTCCACCAGCCTTTGGTGCTTGTTGCGGAGCATGTCATTCTCGTCCATAAGTTTCTTCAACAAGGCACTGGTCTCCTCCTGCAAGTCTGCACTTCGGATGATCTTCTCCTTCAGCAGTTCGCGCTCGGCCCGGAGCCTCTCATTGCCCTCCCTTAGTTGCCGGATGACGCCGGTAGCCTGTTCAAACGAGGCTATCATGTCGTCCCGCAACCTCGCCGAGCCGTAGATCTGATCCATCTAGCTACGGACGATCACATGCATGCGCCTGTAACAGTCGTCGCCTGCCCGCGAGAAATTTTCCCAGGCCGCCGCGGCGTGGCGGGGCATCTCTGCTGCATTCGTGGCGCGGCGGGACATCTTTGCTACTTCCGCGACACGGCCGGACCAGTCTGCTGCATCGATGGCACGGTGGGACCTCCGTGCTGCTTCAGCGGCGCGGCGGGACCTCTGTGCTGCTACTTCCGCGCGGCGGGACATGTCGGCTGCTCTCGCAGCGAGGCGGGACATCTCTCGTGCTTCCGCTTCCATGCTCGCCTCTCCCTGGTGGCAATCTCTCGACCCAGAACTCACGCTGGCCATGACAGACGCAAGGGAAGGATGCTGAATGACTTGTTTGTTTTTGTGAATGAGGAGTTGAGGAGGAATGTGCAGTCATCTTGGCATACTAGTATTTATAACCGAGTATTAATACATTCCTAAGTGGGAAACCGTTTAGGTTGTGATCGGTGTGAACAGGTTTGCAAGTCAATATAGCATGGAGTAATTTGGAATGTGAAGAGACGCAAGCTCAAAATTTATTGACGGTTCTAGTTTCGAAGTGTGGCACTATTCCCAGATGGAGTACTTATTTTTCTACTCCCTCCTTTCCGGTTTTATAGGGCTTATCTCAAAATTTTAGTTTTTCCATTTTATAAGGCTCAATTTGGTTGTCCCCAACACATGTTCAGATTCCAAGGTGCATTAAATCATTGCATGCAAGTATTAAGAGAAAATTGACCAATGCATGTACTTTATGCATGCATGCATTGCAATTAATGCATTAAACCTATCTCTCAGGACTTCTCACACGCACCATTGTGCCACCCACAAAAACTTGTACTCTGAGTTTAGTAGTACGTTATACAGGAAGAGAAGAGGTGCACGCACACACTCCTCCTCTCACACACGCGTCTGTTTTTTATCGAAAAGGAGGATGATGACCCCCGGCCTCTGCATCTGGGAGTCACACACGCAAATTATTGAAATATATCGAGTGTAGTGCGTTGATGTGTCGCGTCAACTCGTACATCAACGAGAAGTTTGATTATCCTCTCCCTCGCGGACTTAACTGCACCTGCCTTTGGCTGTATGATAGGTTGGCCACACACCTGTAGGGCCCACCTGTCATACACGCAAAGGCAGGAGCGTCCCTCCCTCGCCCGTGAGCGTGGTGGCTGGCAAGACTAGGAGAAGCTTTTGCTACACGCTCTCCCTCCCGCACGCGGTGGACATGCAGTGGTTCAATCGGTGTCAGATGGCCAGAAGCGTACTGTAGTACTCCTCCAGTGCAGTAGTATTCCATCATTGTTCGACATCCCGAAGAGGCGAAGAGCCAAGCGCAGCCCGGACGCTCGTGTGGCAGTTTCATGTGTATAGTAGTCTAGGATAGCGTGTACCGTGCCTGTAAGCCTAAAATCGTTGGGGTCGGCTCCATGCTATGTGGCCGTCTCGAAGTTTTTTAAAAAAATATTAAAATAGTCTTCTAGCCCTACCCGAAAACTGCCACGCATACTGCCCGGGAAAAGCCCCGCCCTCAACTTTTAACTTCGCGAAAATAGTTCGAGCTTGTTCGTTCTATATAAATACAGTACTTACTGTATGTTTATTCACCCGTGGGGTTGTTCAATGAATGGAGGGGCGGGGAGCACAAGTGAACAATACTGTAGTACTACTAGTAGTAAGTAGGAGTCATACAATAGTCACCTTAAATAGAGAGTTTCTTTTCTTTAATGCCATGTACACAAATTGAAACGCTTGTTGTGGAGAGAGAAAAGATAATCACTCCACTATATATGGACGCAGGGGCCTGAGCGCTTGCTTTACTAGGGTTGCTCTTTTCATTCTCTCATCCTCTCCAGATATAAACAAGACAACGGTAGCAACATTTTCTCTCTGCACACCACTGGTCGCAGATCCGACCGGATCCCTTCGGCCGGTGTGTGTAGAGGACTAAAAGGTGCATCATTCACGCGGTCATCGCCGCCGAGGGAGGAAACCCACAGCTGCCGGAGGAGCCCGATCCTCTGCCCGTGTCGTTCTCTCCGACACATGGCCGGCTCGGGAGGTCCTCCGACCCTTCTTCCTCCCTGCCGTATTGTCCGCATATCCAACCTGCCATCGCGGACATCCCGGCGACCCTCAGGTATAAGTTCTTCAAAAGCGTCCTGGCTCTACTGCCTCAGCTCCCCACGTGTCTGCATGTGCATCTTTTTCTACTCCCATCAGCTCTTCCAAAGCCACCTAAATTTTTATTATTATTAGAGGTAAAGCTACTTCATGCATTCGAATCTAGGGCTTTGTTCCAACAACGAAGAAAGGGGGGAAAGTTGTAGCATGAATCTAGGACTTGATTCAAAGAGGAAATAATATGGTGAAAGTAGTAGAGACCGGATACCAACCGGTCTCTTGGTTGAAAAGGGAAATAATGGGAAAACGCAGTACAAACTGGATAAGGAACATATCTATTATTGGTTGAAAAAAGGATAGAAAGTGGCGGCTGGTGGACAAGTCAACAGAGTATGTCCAGGATTGGATTTGCTGCCATCACATAGTAAAAGGTCTCCAGGATTAGATTTGCTGCCCTCACATAGTAAAAGGTCTCAGGATTATATTTGCTGCCCTCACATAGTAAAAGGTCTCCAGGATTAGATTTTCTGCCCTCACATAGTAAAAGGTCTCCAGGATTAGATTTGCTGCCCTCACATAGTAAAAGGTCTCCAAGATTAGATTTGCTACCCTCACATAGTACAATGGCACTCCTGCTGTTTTCCCCAGTATGATAAGTAAGTTGCTCCTTTACGCTGCTGAGTGTCCTGGTGTCCCCATGGTCCCATGCCCTTAAACCAACTCTTTAGCTGCTGTTGATTTACTGTGTCTGGTAAACAAGCAATGCCACCATTAAAGTAATCCCATATTTGAGGAATCTCATTGTTGATCATAATGATTCTGGTAACATGAAGTATTGCTGACATTTTAAAATTTCTATTGTCCTTGCGTGATTGCCATGAACATAATTAAGATGCTTCTTTTCATTTTGTATATGTTTCGTATATTCTTATTGACCAGCAACTGTTTACTTTCTATCTTTTTGTGTAGATAGGGATATCCATTTCACCTTGTTGCCATTGTGACCTTTTGGTGAACTGCACAAAACACTTTTGGAATGAGTGTCTTGCGTAGTTCAACTAAAATGTCACATGGGCAACATCTCTCAATTTTGGTGGAACTGCACAAAATGGTGATTGGAGTTTCCAAAATCTCCGTCAAGTTCTGTTGGTAATCTCGTGCAACATTTTATTAGCCTTTGCAAGATGGAGCCGTCACTATCACCACAATGGCACTTTATTTTAGTGGAACTGCATAAAAGGATAAGAAAATTATAGTTGCACCTTACATGAGCCGGACAGCCAACCTTAATGTTCCTCAATTTTAGTGCAACTACTAAAGAAGAACCTGCCAGCTCACAAGAGTAAGTACTTCTTGCTAGCTGAATGATGCAATCTTTGCTTCATTTCAGGTGAACTGCAGAAAAAGGCGCATGAATTGAATCATGGAACTCCAGGCATACCTCATCCAAGTAGAGTTGGAGGTTGAGTTCAAGGAGGCCGCTATTAAAGCGAAATCATGCTCTCCTGTCTCCTTGTTTGTGCTGTGCAAACATGTTGTGCAAACAGGAATACTCGACTACAGATGTTGTGACGGTCAAGAGCATTCGCCAAGTTCTTCGATTGTATGACATGGCTAGCCAAGATGGATTTAATCCCGATATTCACTTTATCAAAAGGCTCTAATGGGTTGGTTCTGAATCTTGCAAGCTGGGAATCAGTGAGATGTGTAGGCATCTTTGTTCTACTTATTATTTGGATCTTATTTGTTGGTTCTGAATCTTGCAAGCTGGGAATCAATGAGATGTGTAGGCATCTTTGTTGTACTTATTATTTGGATCTTATTTGTTGGTTCTGAATCTTGCAAGCTGGGAAACACGGCATGATGATGTAGAGGACAACAACCATAACAAACAGTTCAAACTTGGTAGTATTATCTTTGTGAAAGTGTGACAAATGTGCTGATTGTGTTCGTCCTGAGAATAATAATTCTCATTCTTGTGCATGTTGATCATGTGGAACTGATAGAACGAGCGACTGCATTGCTTCTTTTAAGTACAAATTTCTATTAAAGCTAATTAAATTTAAGTAAAGTGACCACTAACTCCTGTTATTACAGTACCAATACAGACCCGCTCGTGAACCGACGTGTGGCCAAGGGTGCATCTTCTGCCGGGCATGCAGCGGACGAGGGAGGGGTAGTAACTGTTGTGTCCTGTACACACTCAGCTTACTGTTGAATCCAGTTCCCTAAGAGATGAAAAACGAACTGCTGTCGCCGTCTACACACTCGTTCACTCGAAGAGACTCCAATGGCGATCCGAGGGGTGAGCCTGCTGGATATGGACTTCAGCAAGGAGTTCCCCTTTGAGTTCGCCATTCAGTCCTATGGCTGCACCAAGTTGAATGTGATGTACACCAACGATACGGACTCGGTGAAGCTCTGCCTTGCCTCAGTCCTATGGCTGCACCAGGTTCTGGAGCATTCGCCTGTTTCATCGGCAGCGTCGACTGCACCTTCGCTATGGTGGAGAGAATGAAGAACGCGACGATTCGGCCATCTGGTGCAACAAGCTTCTCGACATCCAGAAGCAATACAAGATCATCAGCAATGGGCAGGAGAAGGACTCCGTGGTTGACCTCGCTGAGACCATCATCGACCCCTAATACGCCAACATGAAAGAAGACAACCTGAACACGTGGGACGTACCTCTGAATCTAGCCTACATAACCTACGTGGCCAAGGATGCATACGCATGCTACGACATGTACAGGCAGATCTTGGACATGAGGGCGTGCCTGCTTCCCCTAACCGACAAATACACGGATAGCCGCAACGTCATGATCAAGTGTGCCAGGAAGGTCTAGATGTTGTACTTTATCTATTTATAAGCACCTTTATCATCTGAGTGTTTCATGCATTAGCCTATGTGTCGTAATTATCTGTTTTGTCCGAAATATTTCTTTTAAGAACCCATTAACCTAATTTATTTTTAGTGGCTATTTGCTTATGTATCTAAACTAGTTCACTTTTCCGTAAAAAAACTAGTTCACTCGGCTGCCGTGCTTTGAATCTCCTTCCTCCCAACATATTCCCCTCCTGAGGTGGACCCGGCAGGTCTCTGAATTTTCTCCCACTTTCTTTTTTGATGTAAACTGAGTTTTCTCCCAGTACTTTCCCCTAGAACCAACTCAACTGTCCCATGTCTAGCCTAAAAAATAATAATGCCCCATGTACTATTAACTCATCAAATTAAAATGATATTTTATTTCGTAAGTTGAAATTTCTTACAAAATAATAATAATAATTGTTTATATATAACTTGGCAAGTTAACTCCTAGTGATTGCGTACATAAGCTTGCAAAGATTTTACTAACGTCCAATCATGTGTTTATGTTTTTATAACATTTCTCCGTCTAGCCCAACATGATATTTTCACCCAGCCCAACAAGTCCACGGATTTTGAGAAAATGCAAATTGGATTTAAATATGCTGCATAGATGCTACATCATTGTTTCACCCAGCCCACCAAATGGACTAAAAAACAAATGGACTGACAGCTGGGTCCGCGGCCACAGCCTAGTTTTTTTGTGATTTGCCAAGTAAGTCGCTTTGTTAGGCCTGTTGGGCTGCAAATCTTTCAAGACGAGGAGAGCTTTCATTCGGCTGGCCGAGAAAATGGCCCATCAGTAATGAGAAATGGGATGTGCATTTTTAAAACACATCAAACCAGCAATTAGTTTCAAATATCTTTTTTCATTTTGAGATTTTAAATTACATTAATTTTTATGCGTGGAGAATTTGTTGGATTTTATATTGATATACATTTATTTTTAAAATCAGTTTGAATGCGAGTCGAAATTTCCGGATTAAAAACAGTTCGGACTGCACCGAAATATGCAAAATTTCGTATAATTTTTTAACTGTGGCCACAATATGGGCTGTAATGCTAACAAAAAGAATATGGGCTCCAAAAAACCCTTAAGAATTAGCAAATGGGTTTTATGCTGTTTTCCACATATTTGAGGCTTTCCTTAAAAAAAGGTTGACACACAAGCAGTGACTGTTGGATGTCCATCGAACGGCCGTCATGCTTCTTCAATCTCTGCTCTTCCTGCTCCAGCCGCTCAAACAAGCGCCGGTGGGAGGACTGCCTGCTCCCTCCTCCCCGCGACCGGCTGTACTGCCGCGCAGGCCTCACCGCCACACCGTACTCCCATTGCTGGCGACATCCCTCTACTCACCCACACCTGCTGTTATTCTCCGGCGATGGCAGACGAACCAGTAAACCCTCGTACAGTTGTACTCCCCTCCGCGTGGGAAACAACTGCCGAGTCTTCCCTGCCTCCGTGTCGTTCCCTTCCTAGGCCTCGCCGTCGTCCACCGCCCTGGTGCTCTCGGCGCGGCCTGGTCAACATGGTCAATGACCGACATGCATCTGAAGTGGACTATACGTGGAGAGGCCGACAACTGGGTCCACAGCCGCACGCAAGGAAATGCCTCCTTATTACGCGCAAAATAATGATTCCTCCACCTGACATTAGGGACCACCGAAAGGGCCTCTGTATTTCGTGAAAAAAAATGTTACCACCGCTGACAGCTCGGACCCACCAGCTATATCTTCGCACAAGGAAGTGCCTCCTTATTACGCACAAAAAAAAATGAATACTCCCCCTGTTAGCTGGGACCCAGTATAGTGACAGGCTGACTTGTGGGCCTACTAAGTTGATGGGGACGGAGGGCTTTGTCAAGTTAGTCAATATATGCACGATTCTAGCTCAAGTGACCGTACGATGTCCATCCAACGGCCGTAGTGCTTCTTCAACCTCTGGTCTTCTTCCTCCAGCCACCCAAACCAGCGCTGGTCGTGCCTCGTGGTCCTGCCTCCCGTGGCCGTATGCGATGCGGCAGAGACCTCACTGCCCCCTACTACTCCCACCGCTGGCCAGGCCATCCCACTACTCACCCACACCCCATGTTATTCTGCGGCGACGGCAGCCTCACACCGCAGCGAACCAGTGAACCCTCATACTCCTCTATGCGTGGGCATCCACTGCAACGTCTTCCCCGGCTCCGCGTCGTCCCCTTCCTAGGCCTCGCCGTCGTCCACCGCCCTAGTGCTCTCGGCGCGGCGTGGTCAACTTGGTCAAGGAACGGCTTCCATTGAACGTGGAATGTACGTGGAGAGGCTGACAGCTGGGTCCACGGCTGTAGCAAGGAAGTGCCTCCTTATTACGTGCAAAATAATTATTCCTCCACCTAATAGCGGGGACCCACCGGACGGGCCACCGTATTTCATGAAAAAAAACGTTTCCCGCTGACTGCTGGGACCCACCAGCTACACCTTCGCATGCAAGGAAGTGCGTCCGGGCAAAAAAAACAAAACGATTTGCCTCCCTGACTGCTGGGACCCACCAGCTACATCTTCGCACGCAAGGAAGTGCCTGACAGTCGGGACCCACCTGGTCGAAGCATACATAGCATTGTCATTCTGGTCGCGAACGTGTACGTACATATATACTGGTCGATGTAGAGGCGCGCACGTGTCGCATCAGAGGCACGCACGTAGCATGTACACGTATGTACAGCGGCCAGGGTGCAAGAAAGAAAATATGGCCACGTACGTACATACGGGCAGGGTCTCGAACGCCTACTCGCGCATACGTACGGCTAGGGCTCGTGTACATGGCTGGGTCGGAACGGAGAAACAGTGTCGTCGTCATGTTCATGGGGAGGCAACATAATGTGTCATGTTCATGGGGAGGCAACGGAATGCGTTCATCAGGAGGCAACGGAACGCGTGGGAGCCAACCGGCTTGGTCGGAACGGAATGCGTGGTCAGGTGCATCGGGAGGGCTTGGACGGAACAAGCGATGGAAACGAGGCCTGAACGGGGTCCTGTTGATCGGGAGGGGTCTGGCGTATCGCAAAACGGAGGAAACGGACCTCCTGCAGTCGAAACGGGGGTCCTGTTGATCGGGAGGGGTGTGGCGTACCGCAAAACGGACGAAACAGACCTCCTATAGTCTAAACGGGGGTCTTGTTGATCGGGAGGGGTGTGCCGTACCGCAAAACGGACGAAACGGACATCCTACGGTCGAAACGGGGGTCCTATTCATCGGGAGGGGTGTGGCATACTGTAAAACGGGACTCCACGGGATAATGTTCATCTCCACCGTCGACCTCCTCCAGCCTCCACGGGCTACCGTCGACCTCCTCCAGCCTCCACGGGCTCCTGTTCATCCAGCCTCCACCACGTGCTACTCCAACGACTACTGTTCAACCACCCCTCCACCGTCTACTGCTCATCCAGCCCTCCAGACCACGGGGTCCTGTTCAACCACCCCTCCACGGGAACCCCTCCACCGTTGACTGTTCATCCAGCCCTCCACCACACCACGGGGTCCTGTTCATCCAGAGGCAATGCCACCGCTCACTATTCATCCAACCCCCCTTCCCCCGCAACGCTCACTGTTCATCCCAGAGGCAGCATCGATCGGCTTCAGTTAGCAGCAGTAGCGAAGGAATCGCTCGATTGGGTTCAGTTAACAGCCATCGATCGATTGCTCGGGTTCAGTAATGCGTAGCTGTTGGAAATATGCCCTAGAGGCAATAATAAATTAGTTATTATTATATTTCCTTGTTCATGATAATCGTTTATTATCCATGCTAGAATTGTATTGATAGGAAACTCAGATACATGTGTGGATACATAGACAACACCATGTCCCTAGTAAGCCTCTAGTTGACTAGCTCGTTGATCAATAGATGGTTACGGTTTCCTAACCATGGACATTGGATGTCATTGATAACGGGATCACATCATTAGAAGAATGATGTGATGGACAATACCCAATCCTAAGCATAGCACAAGATCGTGTAGTTCGCATGCTAAAGCTTTTCTAATGTCAAGTATCATTTCCTTAGACCATGAGATTGTGCAACTCCTGGATACCGTAAGAATACTTTGGGTGTGCCAAATGTCACAACGTAACTGCGTGGCTATAAAGGTGCACTACGGGTATCTCCGAAAGTGTCTGTTGGGTTGGCACGAATCAAGACTGGGATTTGTCACTCCGTGTGATGGAGAGGTATCTCTGGGCCCACTCGGTAGGACATCATCATAATGTGCACAATGTGATCAAGGAGTTGATCACGGGATGATGTGTTACGGAACGAGTAAAGAGACTTGCCGGTAACGAGATTGAACAAGGTATCGGGATACCGACGATCGAATCTCGGGCAAGTACAATACCGCTAGACAAAGGGAATTGTATACGGGATTGATCGAATCCTCGACATCGTGGTTCATCCGATGAGATGATCGTGGAACTTGTGGGAACCAACATGGGTATCCAGATCCCGCTGTTGGTTATTGACCGGAGGACGTCTCGGTCATGTCTGCATGGTTCCCAAACCCGTAGGGTCTACACACTTAAGGTTCGATGACGCTAGGGTTATAAGGAATAGGTATACATGGTCACTGAATGTTGTTCAGAGTCCCAGATGAGATCCCGGACATCATGAGGAGTTCCGGAATGGTCCGGAGGTAAAGATTTATATATGGGAAGTCCTGTTTTGGTCACCGGAAAAGTTTCGGGTTTTATCGGTAACGTACCGGGACCACCGGGAGGGTCCCGGGGGTCCACCAAGTGGGGCCACAAGCCCCGGAGGGCTGCACGGGCCAAGTGTGGAAGGGAACCAGCCCCAGGTGGGCTGGTGCACCCCCCACAAGGGCCCAAGGCACCTAAGGGGAGGAGGGGGGCAAACCCTCAGGGCAGATGGGCCTTAGGGCCCATACCTTGTGCGCCTTCCTCTCCCCTCCCCTTGGCCGCCCCACCAGATGGGATCTGGGCTGGCCGCCACCCCTAGGATGGAACCCTAGGTGGGGCGCAGCCCCCTCCCTCTCCCCTATATGTAGTTGAGGTCTTTGGGGCTGCCAACACATGAGTTCTTGACCTCTCCCTGGCGCAGCCCTACCTCTCTTTCTCCTCATATCTCGCGATGCTTGGCGAAGCCCTGCTGGATCACCACGCTCCTCCACCACCACCACGCCGTTGTGCTGCTGCTGGATGGAGTCTTCCTCAACCTCTCCCTCCCTCCTTGCTAGATCAAGGCATGGGAGACGTCACCGGGCTGTACGTGTGTTGAACACGGAGGTGCCGTCCGTTCGGCACTAGGATCATCGGTGATTTGGATCACGACGAGTACGACTCCATCAACCCCGTTCTCTTGAACGGTTCTGCTTAGCGATCTACAAGGGTATGTAGATGCACTCTCCTTCCCCTCGTTGCTGGTCTCTCCATAGATAGATCTTGGTGACACGTAGGAAAATTTTGAATTTCTGCTACGTTCCCCAACAGTGGCATCATGAGCTAGGTCTATTGCGTATATTCTTTGCACGAGTAGAACACAAAGCAGTTGTGGGCGTTGATTTTGTCAATTTACTTGCCGTTACTAGTCTTATCTTGATTCGGCAGCATCGTGGGATGAAGCGGCCCGGACCGACCTTACACGTACTCTTACGTGAGACTGGTTCCACCGACTGACATGCACTAGTTGCATAAGGTGGCTAGCGGGTGTCTGTCTCTCCCACTTTAGTCGGATCGGATTCGATGAAAAGGGTCATTATGAAGGGTAAATAGCAATTGGCATATCACGTTGTGGTTTTTGCGTAGGTAAGAAACGTTCTTGCTAGAAACCCATAGCAGCCACGTAAAACATGCAAACAACAATTAGAGGACGTCTAACTTGTTTTTGAAGGGTATGCTATGTGATGTGATATGGCCAAAGGGTGTGATGAATGATATATGTGATGTATGAGATGATCATGTTCTTATAATAGGAATCACGACTTGCATGTCGATGAGTATGACAACCGGCAGGAGCCATAGGAGTTGTGTTTATTTATTCTATGACCTGCGTGTCATTGAACAATGCCATGTAATTACTTTACTTTATTGTTAACCGGTAGCTATAGTAGTAGAAGTAATAAGTTGGCGAGACAACTTCATGGAGACACAATGATGGAGATCATGATGATGGAGATCATGGTGTCATGCCGGTGACGATGATGATCATGGAGCCCCGAAGATGGAGATCAAAAGGAGCAATATGATATTGGCCATATCATGTCACTATTTGATTGCATGTGATGTTTATCATGTTTATACATCTTATTTGCTTAGAACGACGGTACTAAATAAGATGATCCCTCATTAAAATTTCAAGAAAGTGTTCCCCCTAACTGTGCACCGTTGCGAAAGTTCGTCGTTTCGAAGCACCACGTGATGATCGGGTGTGATAGATTCTTACGTTCGAATACAACGGGTGTTGACGAGCCTAGCATGTACAGACATGGCCTCGGAACACATGCAAAAAACTTAGGTTGACTTGACGAGCCTAGCATGTACAGACATGGCCTCGGAACACAAGAGACCGAAAGGTCGAGCATGAGTCGTATGGTAGATACGATCAACATGAAGATGTTCACCGATGTTGACTAGTCCGTCTCACGTGATGATCGGACACGGCCTAGTTGACTCGGATCATGTAATCACTTAGATGACTAGAGGGATGTCTATCTGAGTGGGAGTTCATAAGATGAACTTAATTATCATGAACATAGTCAAAAGGTCTTTGCAAATTATGTCATGGCTCGCGCTTCAGTTCTACTGTTTAGATATGTTCCTAGAGAAAATTTAGTTGAAAGTTGATAGTAGCAATTATGCGGACTAGGTCCGTAAACTGAGGATTGTCCTCATTGCTTCATAGAAGGCTTATGTCCTTAATGCACCGCTCAGTGTGCTGAACCTCGAACGTCGTCTTTGGATGTTGCGAACATCTGACATACACATTTTGATAACTATGTGATAGTTCAGTAAAACGGTTTAGAGTTGAGGCACCGAAGACGTTTTGAAATGTCGCGAAACATATGAGATGTTTCGAGGGCTGAAATTGGGATTTCAGGCTCGTGCCCACGTCAAGAGGTATAAGACCTCCGACGATTTTCTTAGCCCGCATAATAAGGGAGAAAAGCTCAATCTTGAGCTTGTGCTCAGATTGTCTGAGTACAACAATCGCTTGAATCGAGTGGGAGTTGATCTTCCAGATGAAATAGTGATGGTTCTCCAAAGTCACTGCCACCAAGCTACTAGAGCTTCGTGATGAACTATAACATATTAGGGATAGATATGATCCTTGAGCTATTCACGACACTGCGAAAGTAGAAATCAAAAGGGAGCATCAATCGTTGATGGTTAGTAAAACCACTAGTTTCAAGAAGGGCAAGGGCAAGAAAGGGATACTTCATGGAACAACAAATCAGTTGCTGTTCTAATGAAGAAACCCAAAGTTGAACCCAACCCCGAGACTAAGTGCTTCTGTAATAAGGGGAACGGTCACTGAAGCAGAACTACCCTAGATACTTGGTAGATGAGAAGGCTGGCAAGGTCGATAGAAGTATATTGGATATGCATTATAATGTGTACTTTACTAGTACTCCTAGTAGCACCAGGGTATTAGATACCGGTTCGGTTGCTAAGTGTTAGTAACTCGAAACAAAAGGCTACGGAATAAACGGAGACTAGCTAAAAGGTGAGATGACGATATGTGTTGGAAGTATTTCCAAGGTTGATCAAATATCGTACGCTCCCTCTACCATCGAGATTGGTATTAAAACCTAAATAATTGTTATTTGGTGTTTGCGTTGAGCATAGACATGATTGGATTATGTCTATCGCGATACAGTTATTCATTTAAGGAGAATAATGGTTACTCTGTTTATTTGAATAATACCATCCCGATCGTAGTGATACACATTTTCATGCCAAAGGTATAAGATAGTAATGATAGTACCACACAAATGTGGCACTGCAATTTGAGTCATATTGGTATAAAATTCATGAAGAAGCTCCATGTTGATGGATCTTTGGACTCACTCATTTTTTGAAAGGATTGAGACATGCGAACCATGTTTGTTGTTAGATATGCATGAAGAAACTCTATACAGATGGATCGTTTGGACTCACTTGATTTTGAATCACTTGAGACATGCAAATCATGCCACATGGGCAAGATGACTGAAAAGCCTCATTTTCAGTAAGATGGAACAAGAAAGCAACTCGTTGGAAGTAATACATTTTGATGTGTGCAGTCCAATGAGTGCTGAGGCACGCAGTGGATATCGTTATATTCTTACTTCACAGATGATTTAAGTAGATACTGAGTATATTTACTTGATGAAACACAAGTCTGAATTATTGAATGGTTCAAGTAATTTCAGAGTGAAGTTGAAGATCTTCGTGACAAGAGGATAAAATGTCTATGATATGATCATAGAAATGAATATCTGAGTTACGAGTTTCGCACACAATTAAGACACTGTGGAAATTGTTTCACAACTAATACCACCTGGAACACCATAGTGTGATGGTGTGTCCGAACATCATAGTTGCACCCTATTGGATATGGTGTGTACCATGATGTCTCTTATCGAATTACCACTATCGTTCATGGGTTAGGCATTAGAGACAACCGCATTCACTTTGATAGGGCACCACGTAATTCCGTTGAGACGAAACCGTTTGAACTATGGTTTGGAGAAACCTGAGTTGTCGTTTCTTAAAAGTTTGGGGCTGCGACGCTTATGTGAAAAAGTTTCAGGTTGATAAGCTCGAACCCAAAGCGGATAAAATGCATCTTCATAGGACACCCAAAACAGTTGGGTATACCTCCTAATTCAGATCCGAAAGCAATAGGGATTGTTTCTGGAATTGGGTCCTTTCTCGAGGAAAGGTTTCTCTTGAAAGAATTGAGTGGGGGGATGGTGGAGACTTGATGAGGTTATTGAACCGTCACTTCAACTAGTGTATAGCAGGGCACAAAGAGTTGTTCCTATGGCACCTACACCAATTGAAGTGGAAGCTTATGATATTGATCATGAGACTTCGGATCAAGTCACTCCCAAACCTCGTAGGACGACAAGGATGCGTACTACTTCAGAGTGGTACGTAATCCTGTCTTGGAAGTCATGTTGCTAGACAACAATGAACCTACGAGCTATGGAGAAGCGATGGTGGGCCCGGATTCCGATAAATGGCTCGAGGCCATAAAATCCGAGAGAGGATCCATGTATGAAACAAAGTGCAGACTTTGGCAGAACGGCTCGATGGTCGTAAGGCTGTTGAGTACAGATGGATTTTAAAAGGAAGACGGACAATGATGGTAAATGTCACCATTAAGAAAGCTCGACTTGTCGTTAAGATGTTTCCTGACAAGTTCAAGGAGTTGACTACGGTGAGACTTTCTCACTCGTAGCGATGCTAAGAGTCCGTTGGAATTATATTAGCAGTCACTGCATTATTTATGAAATCTTGCAGATAGGATGTCAAAAACATTGTTTCCTCACGATTTTTTTGAGGAAAGGTTGTATGTGATACAACCAGAAGGTTTTAACAATCCTGAAAGATGCTAACAAGTATGCAAAGCTCTAGCAATCCTTCTAAGGACTGGAGTAAGCATCTCGGAGTTGGAATATACGCTTTGATGATGATCAAAGATTTTGGGTTTATACAAAGTTTATGAGAAACTTGTATTTCCAAAGAAGTGAGTGGGAGCACTATAGAATTTCCGATGAGTATATGTTGTTAACATATTGTTGATCAGAAATGATGTAGAATTTCTGGAAAGCATGCAGAGTTATTTGAAAAGTGTTTTTCAATGGAAAACCTGGATTAGGCTACTTGAGTATTGAACATTAAGATCTATGAGGATAGATCAAAACGCTTAATAGTACTTTCAAATGAATACATACCGTGACAAGATTTTGAAGGAGTTCAAAATGGATCGGCAAAGAAGGAGTTCTTGGCTGTGTTATAAGGTGTGAACATTGAGTAAGACTCGAAACCTGACCGCGGCAGAATAGAGAGAAAGGACAAAGGTCGTCCCCTATGCTTTAGACGTAGGCTCTACAGTATGCTATGCTGTGTACCGCCCCTGAAGTGTGCCTTGCCATGAGTCAGTCAAGGGGTACAAGAGTGATCCAAGAATGGATCACAGGACAACGCTCAAAGTTATCCTTAGTAACTAGTGGACTAAGGAATTTTTTCAATTACGGAGGTGGTAAAAGAGTTCGTCGTAAAGGGTTACACCGATGCAAACTTTGACACTAATCCAGATTATTCTGAGTAGTAAACTGGATTCGTATAGTAGAACAGTTATTTGGAATAGCTCCAAATAGAACGTGGTAGCTGCATCTGGGAGATGACATAGAGATTTTTAAAGCACACACGGATCTGAAAGATTCAGACCCGTTGACTATAACATCTCTCACAAGCATAACATGATCAAACCCAGAACTCATCGAGTGTTAATCACATGGTAATGTGAACTAGATTATTGACTCTAGTAAAATCTTTGGGTGTTAGTCACATGGGGATGTGACCTTGAGTGTTAATCACATAGCGATGTGAACTGGATTATTGACTCTAGTGCAAGTGGGAGACTGTTGAAAATATGCCATAGAGGCAATAATAAATTAGTTATTATTATATTTCCTTGTTCATGATAATCATTTATTATCCATGCTAGAATTGTATTGATAGGAAACTTAGATACATGTGCGGATACATAGACAACACCATGTCCCTAGTAAGCCTCTAGTTGACTAGCTCATTGAGTAATAGATGGTTACGGTTCCCTGACCATGGACATTGGATGTCATTGATAACAGGATCACATCATTAGAAGAATGATGTGATGGACAAGACCCAATCCTAAGCATAGCACAAGATCGTGTAGTTCGCATGCTAAAGCTTTTCTAACGTCAAGTATCATTTCCTTAGACCATGAGACTGTGCAACTCCCGGATACCGTAGGAATACTTTGGGTGTGCCAAACGTCACAACGTAACTAGGTGGCTATAAAGGTGCACTACGGGTATCTCCGAAAGTGTCTGTTGGGTTGGCACGAATCGAGACTGGGATTTGTCACTCCGTGTGACGGAGAGGTATCTCTGGGCCCACTCGGTAGGACATCATCATAATGTGCACAATGTGATCAAGGAGTTGATCACGGGATGATGTGTTACGGAACGAGTAAAGAGACTTGCCGGTAATGAGATTGAACAAGGTATCGGGATACCGACGATCGAATCTCGGGCAAGTACAATACCGCTAGACAAAGGGAATTGTATACGGGATTGATCGAATCCTCGACATCGTGGTTCATCCGATGAGATCATCGTGGAACATGTGGGAACCAACATGAGTATCCAGATCCCGTTGTTGGTTATTGACCGGAGGACATCTGGGTCATGTCTACATGGTTCCCGAACCCGTAGGGTCTACACACTTAAGGTTCGATGACGCTAGGTTTATAAGGAATTGATATATGTGGTTACCGAATGTTGTTCGGAGTCCCAGATGAGATACCGGACGTCACGAGGAGTTCCGGAATGGTCTGGAGGTAAAGATTTATAAATGGGAAGTCATGTTTTGGTCACCGGAAAAGTTTTGGGTTTTATCGGTAACGTACCGGGACCACCGGGAGGGTCCCGGGGTCCACCAAGTGGAGCCACAAGCCCCGGAGGCTGCATGGGCCAAGTGTGGAAGGGAACCAGCCCCAGGTGGGCTGGTGCGCCCCCCACAAGGGCCCAAGGTGCCTAAGGGGAGGGGGGGGCAAACCCTAAGGGCAGATGGGCCTTAGGGCCCATACCTGGTGCGCCTCCCTCTCCCCTCCCCTTTGCCGCCCCACCAGATGGGATCTGGGCTGGCCGCCGCCCCTAGGGTGGAACCCTAGGTGGGGCACAGCCCCCTCCCTCTCCCCTATATATAGTTGAGGTCTTTGGGGCTGCCAACACATGAGTTCTTGACCTCTCCCTGGCGCAGCCCTACCTCTCTTTCTCCTCATATCTCGCGATGCTTGGCGAAGCCCTGCTGGATCACCACGCTCCTCCACCACCACCACGCCGTTGTGCTGCTGCTGGATGGAGTCTTCCTGAACCTCTCCCTCTCTCCTTGCTGGATCAAGGCATGGGAGACGTCACCGGGCTGTATGTGTGTTGAACACAGAGGTGTCGTCCATTCGGCACTAGGATCATCGGTGATTTGGATCACGACGAGTACGACTCCATCAACCCCGTTCTCTTGAACGCTTCCGCTTAGCAATCTACAAGGGTATGTAGATGCACTCTCCTTCCCCTTGTTGCTGGTCTCTCCATAGATAGATCTTGGTGACACATAGGAAAATTTTGAATTTCTGCTACGTTCCCCAACAGTAGCCTGCAGTGCAATCGCTCGGGTTCAGTTAGAGCCAATGCCTCGCACACACGAGCGTACGTGTACGAGAGAAACGCGCATCGCTCGGCCCCCGACCTCCCACCGTAACCGGGAACTCCCCGAAATTTTCCTCGCCCTTGCTTCTACCATGGTTTTTTCCGTCATGGACGGCCCAAAGAATGTCATGGAGCCGCGTCTCTGGCCCGCCCAGGACGAAAAGACCATTTTTTGTCATAGAAGTAGGAGCCCACCACATCTATGATGATACCGGGTTTTGTCACAATTATCATCATAGGAGTGTGATATGTATGACAGAAATTTTTTTTGTTCGGCCCAAAATGTCACGGATGTGTCTTTTTTTTGTAGTGATGATGGGTTGCGAGAGTGACAGAAGCTTAAACCCTAGTTTATGCGCTATTTTGTAAGGGACCCATTGGGTCCAAGATTTTAATGCTATGGTTAGAATTTATTCTTAATACTTTTCTCGTAGTTGTCGATGCTTGCGAGGGGGTTAATCATATGTAGGAGATTTTTTCAAGTAAGAACAACACCTAAGCACCGGTCCACCCACATATCAAATTATCAAAGTAGCAAACACAAATCGAACCAACATGATGAAAGTGAGTAGATGAAATTCCCGTGTACCCTCAAGAACGCTTTGCTTATTATAAGAGACTGTTTTGGCCTTTCTTTTGCCTAAAAAGGATTGGGCTACCTTGCTGCACTTTTGTACTAATATCATTACTTGCTCGTTACAAATTATCTTGCTATCAAACTATTCTGTTACTTACAATTTCAGCACTTGCAGACATTACCTCGTTGAAACCCACTTGTCATTTCCTTCTACTCTTTGTTGGGTTCCACTCTTACTTATTGAAAAGAGATACAATTGATCCCATATACTTGTGGGTTATTAGTTATGTTATGAATGAGGAGACAACTAGAGATATTCCTGCTTGTAAGGATAGAGATGATCTAGAGAAATTATTATGCAAGTATAAAGAAAAATCCTTGAATTCTAGAATGCAATGTGATCCTAAGTTTGCTACTTCACCTATATTTATTGACGATAAGGATTATGAATTCTCTGTCGACCCAGAGTTAATTACTTTGGTTGAATATGATCCTTTCCATGGTTATGAAACTGAAACTGTTGTAGCACATCTTACTAAGTTGAATGACATAGCCACCCTTTTTGCTCATGATAAGAAGATTCACTATTATTACATTCTCAAATTATTTCTGTTCTCATTAAAGGGTGATACATAAGCTTGGTACAATACTCTTGCTCCTGATTGTGTGTGTATTCCCCAGGACATGATGGATTACCTCTCTGAAAAATATTTCCCTGCTATCAAGAAACAAGCTGCCTTACAGGAAATATTTAACTTTGTGCACATTGAAGAAGAGAGTCTCCCACAAGCTTTGGGGAGGCTTCTCCAATTGCTTAATGCTTTGCCTGATCATCCTCTTAAGAAAAATGAAATACTTGATATCTTCTATAATGGACTAACCGATGCTTCTAGGGATTTCCTAGATAGTTGTGTCGGTTGTGTTTTCAGGGAATAAACTATTGGGCAAGCTGAAGAATTATTGAATAACATATTAAAAATTATGATGATTGGACTCTTCCTGAACCACTGCTTAAACCCACTCCGAAGAAGAGGGGTATCTTATATCTCAGTCCCGAAGATATGCAAGAGGCAAAGAAATCTATGAAGGAAAAAGGTATTAAAGCGGAGGATGTCAAAAATTTACCTTCTACTGAAGAAATACATGGGCTTGATACACCACCACCACCTAAGGTGGTAGAGGTAAATTCTCTAATGAAATTCAATGATAATGATAATCCTCATAATATGCACCCTAGCCAATGCCTTTATGATTTTGAAAATTATATTAGAAAACAAGATCACTTCAATGCAAATGTTATGAAACAGTTTAAATACAATTCTGATATGATTGCTCGCTTGAGTGACTTGTTATTTAGAATCTCAAATGATGTTAGAGGTGTGGGGAAGCATGCTTCTATGGTTCAAACTCAGTTAGAATAAGTTGCTAAATCTCAAAGAGAGTTGCTAGAAGAAATGAATAGTAATATCAATGATCATGCTGTTAGAGTAATGACTAGAGGACATAGAATGACTCAGGAACCACTTTATCCCGAGGAACACCCAAAAAGAATTGAGAAAGACTCTCAAACTGCTAAAACTGATGCACTTAGTCCTTCTAGAAAGAAAAAGAAGAAAAATAATAGGACTTTGCATGCCTCTAGTGAACCTGTAGAAGAAAAACCTCCTGATAATGATAATGAAGTTTCTATCTTTGATGCTGAAACTCAAATCTGGTAGTGAACACTCTGTAACATCCCAATTTTCAATTTGGATGTTAATCATTAGATCATCATATGCATCCATATTTTGAGCATTTTTAATTTGGTTTATTTGGACACTTTGATCCAAGAGACCTTAAGCAACTCAAGGACCATGTGAGATAGGTGGAGGTTTTCATAAAATTCCATTTTTGAATTTTCAAAATTTTGTAAATTGTATGAAGGTGATTTTTATTTGAAATTATTTTCCAATTATTTCAAAATAAATAAAATAATGAGAGAAGATAATATGACTTATTCAAAATAGAGGCAATAATGGAAATTTAATTTCGAATAAAAATATATATTTATTTGAATCTTATTTGAGATTTTATTCGGTTAAACTAGGGGAAAATTGCATTTGAGCCCAAAAAAATGTTCACGTGGTCCTAAATATTAGGAGAGGACCGTGAAAATTATTTTTGGAATTTTTGGAATTTTTTTATTTTGGATTTTTCTCCGTGGCAAAATTATTTTAAAAAATCCTTTCGGACCGAACTGGGCCAAAGACCCAGCCAGCCAGCCCGCTCGCCGCCGCCTTCCCCGCCGTAACCGCGCCGGACTCCGGCCGGAGTCTGAGCCGGCCACGCCGCCGCTGCCCCTTGCTCAAGTGGGACCCCCCGAGGCTCTTTATATAGCTGCCCCCCTCTCCTCCTCAACCCGCCCCGCCGCCCCAAGCAGCGCTGCCCCGAGCCGCACGCCATCGCATCACCGCCGCCGCCCACTGCCCGCGCCGCCGCCTCGCCTCCTCCCGCCGCTGCCGATGTCATCGCACGCCGCCCCGCTGCCGCATCGCCTCATCTCGCTGGAGCAACGCCGCCGCCGGTCTTATCCCTTGAACCGGTAAGACCGCAAAAACCCGCCCCGTTTTTTTGGTTTCGCGTATTAAATCGATTTATTATTTTAGGTTATGTTAAATAGCGCGCGTTCACCCGATTCGTTCAGAACGAATTCATTCGTTAGTTTCTGTTAGCGAACATCCGTTCGTTAGATTTTTCTTTTTAGTTTAATTTTCGGCCAAGGACCCATCTGTACTTGTTTTTCATAGCAGATTAGTCCCTGATCTGCAAACCCTCACCACTTTTTGCTCGTTTATCCAAATCCAGTGAAACCAACGCCAAAATCTTAGTCTTGTTCCCCTCTGTCCAGATATAAACAACTTGAACATGATTTTGAAAATTTAAAGTTTGGTTTCAAGCAGATTTGAACTCAAACTTCTTTTGATCGTAGTTTGTGTTTCGTAACTCCGATTCGAGTGATTCTTTTTGCAAATCGAAGCTCTTTGCTTGAACTTTCTGTTTAGATCTTTTCTTTTGGTTTTACCTTTGTGTCTTATTCTTGAGTGCTTATGTATGCTATTGTTTGTTCACAATAGAGTTTCCGGAGTGCGGAGCTTGCTACTACGAATCTCTAGGGTTTTCCGATCATCAGCAAGGCAAGTAACACTTTGATCGTATCCCTTTTACCCAGTTTTTATGCATTAGTTTTAAACCCTCAAACATTGCATGAGTAGGAATTTGAAAAAATGTGAGTATTGGGAAGTAGTTGATGAGGTAGGAACCTATTGTCTTATATTCAAACCCCGGGTATTACTGCGTTATGATTGCATTACTTTGCTATGCTCGTAGACGTGGATTGGTTTGTGATATTCATGAAAGATGTGAGAGTTATTTATAACTAAGGGAAACTTAAGGTGGCTACTTTAATACACAACTGGGTGGATTGTTTGTGGGCACCTGGGGAATCCAGTGTTATCCTACGAGATCCCGGGGTACCCCTGTGATCATCCTATGGAATGCCACATAGGCTCAAAGGGATCATAAGATTATTCATGCTAGAAACTTCCGTGTGCAGCCACAAGCCATTATGGGCTCTAGCATAGTTGAGTAAGTTGTGGGAATCCTTTCCATGATGGGCTAGCAGATGTAGGGGAATTGTAGGTGTACCGACCTATCTATCGGTTAAGGTGACCTCTTCAGAAAGACTGTGTCTCGGTCATTCGTTTCTCAAACACCATGCAGTGTGAGAAATTCAACATAGAAGATCGATTCTTGTGGGGAAAAGTGTGCAAACCTCTGGAGAGTGTATAAACTAATCATGGTTAGTCGTGTCCCTGGTTATGGATATCTTGGGTATCTGGTACTTGAATTATTATGTTGATCTCATCACTTTACTTAATAAATTTGTTGGGTTATAAATGTTAATTTGGGGTTGAGTTGGGGGTACCTTCTCAATAATTTCATCAAACTTTGTAGTTAAATAAAATATATTCCTTTGTTGTAGATAAAAATTAGCCTTTTGCAAATGATAACTGTAGAGCCTCCACCAGCCAAATATGCATGTAGTGATAGGTGTTATTTGTTCATTGCTCTATGGCGTTATCTTGCCAACATATGCCATGTGCTGACCTACACGGCTGCAACGTATCATGTTGTAGAGTTTTCAGACGAAGATTAAGGTGCGATAGGTCGTTGTCATGCACTCAGTTTTGTCGTGGAGTTGGATGGACTCAATTATCTTCGAAGCTTCCACAATTATCTATTTTAGATGGCCTTCAGCCATATTATTGTAATAAGTGCTCTTTATGAGACACTCATTGTAATAAGTGTGTGATTGAACTCTGCAATAAATCCTTGACTATTGTGTGTGTGTGTGTCAGGAATACCGATCCAGGGATGACACTTAAGCACAAAGACTACGGTCCATTGGGATCGGGTCGCTACAAGATGGTATCAGAGCGCAGGCTTACTGTAGGACGCGACCACTAGGAAAAAGCCACAGGATATTCTTCTCTACTCATTTCTAACTCTTCTCCATTTCTACACTATAGATGGCGGACCCAAGGTACAAGTTCACTCAACCGGATGACGACACCCCTCTCGGACGACATTTGAAGGAAGTCACTAGGTACTTGAACATCAGCATATCAAGCTTCACCGGAACCTTTACCGCCACTTTACCGGAAGAGGAGCGCTGGACGTTTCAAGTTCGTGTTCCAGGAAGGACGTTCGCACCAATTACCGAGCCCATCGAGTTTTCCTTTGATGCACCAACCTGGAGTCTCTGAAAGAGCATGGCCGCTCACATCGCCATTGGGCGCATAGGCGAGGTGTACAACAAGGATCTTAAGGACACCACCTACCAGATATGTGGACGCCGAGATGAGCAATGGGAGATGATTCGCACCAGGAAGGATTAATCCATTGCAGCCTACATACAGGAGTTGAACCAACACATTCGACGCTACAAGAACTAGATGTGCGCCAACATGATAGACACGAAGAAGGTGATGACCCAGAACATGGAGCTAGAAGAGGAACTCAAGTCTACACGCGATGGATATGAAGAATAAATTGTTCTACTACTGAAGAAGAATGAAGACCTGGAGAAGAAGCTAGGGATATTCATGGGGGATCCCGAACCTGGAGTGGACATTCGTTCAGAAGATTACATCATACTAGACGACATAGACTTCGACCCCGACATCGATGATGTTTATGAAGACAAAGATGGAGCAGATATCATGGAGTCTTTCACCGATCAAAATTTCTAGTTGACCACCATATTACCATTAGAATTCTTCCATGTATATAGTAATAGTCCATGAGATTTTGTGATGGTAGCTTAGATCGATTGTATGAATCTTGTTCCAATTGAGTGGTGTGAAATGAATGTGTTTGTCTCATGTGCAGATGGGTAGTGAAATCTCTCTTTAGACCTCACTCTATTCTATTCTCACCCCTCTAAACCTATCAGAAGCCTCCGAGACGTGACTCCGCATTCGCCTTCCCACCGGAGCTCACTCAGTTGATCCAACAACAGAATGCCTTGATGCAGCTGCTAGTCCAGAACCAAGGCAACAACAACAACAACAACAACAACAACAACAACAACAACAACAACAACAGAAACAACAACAACAACAACAACAACAACAACAACAACAACAACAACAACAACAACAACAACAACAACAACAACAACAACAACAACAACAACAACAACAACAACAACAACAACAACAATCCACCGCCACCACCTCCAGTTGACAACTTAGCCCGTTTCTAAGGTTGAATCTGTCGGTGTCCTCTAGTACCACCGAGCCGATTGTTGCTGATGATTGGCTTCGCAAGATTGGAAGGGAGCTGACCACCGTAGGTTGCACATATGCCGAGAAGGTGCGCTTTGCCGCACATCAACTGGATGGACCCGCAGCCTCATGGTGGGAGAACTACACCGCCACTTTCCCCGTGGCCAGTGTTACTTGGGATCAATTTTAGCAGGCCTTCCGCACTCCACATGTCTCGGCTGGATCTATGAGCATGAAGAAGCGTGAGTTTCGCAACTTACGCCAGGGAAACCGTACTATGGCGCACTACGTAGATGAGTTCAGCAAGTTGGCTCGCTACGCCCCAGATGATGTGGCCACAGATGTCGTGAAGCAGGAGAAGTTTATGGAGGGGTTGAATGATGAGCTGAGTATGTGATACATCTCCAATATATCTATAATTTTTTATTGTTCCATGCTATTATACTATCTGTTTTGGATGTTTAATGGGCTTTAATATACCTTCTTATATTATTTTTGGGACCAACCTATTAACCGAAAGCCTAGTGCAAATTGCTATTTTTTGCCTATTTCAGTGTTTCGAAGAAAAGGAATATCAAACGGAATCCAAACGGAATGAAACCTTCGCGTGGATCGTTTTCTGAACAAACGTGATCCAGGAGACTTGGAGTGGATGTCAAGGAAGCAGTGAGACGGCCACGAGGTAGGAGGGCATGCCCAGGGGGGCCAGGTGCGCCCCCACCCTCGTGGGCCCCTCGTAGCTCCACTGCCTACTTGTTTTGCCTATATATACTCTTATACCCTGAAACCTTCTAGGAGAGCCACGAAACACCTTTTCCACCACCGCAACCTTCTGTACCCGTGAGATCCCATCTTGGGGCCTTTTCTAGCGATCTGCTGGAGGGGGATTCGATCATGGAGGGCTTCCACATCAACAACATAGCCTATCCGATGATGTGTGAGTAGTTCACCACAGACCTTTGGGTCCATAGTTATTAGCTAGATGGCTTCTTCTCTCTCTTTGGATCTCAATACAAAGTTCTCATCGATCTTCTTGGAGATCTATTCGATGTAACTCTTTTTGTGGTGTGTTTGCCGAGATCCGATGAATTGTGGGTTTATGATTTGATTATATATGAATATTATTTGATTCTTCTATGAATTCTTATATGCATGATTTGATATCTTTGCAAGTCTCTTCGAATTATCAGTTTGGTTTGGCTTACTAGATTGATCTTTCTTGCAATAGGAGAAGTGCTTAGCTTTGGGTTCAATCTTATCCGCCAATCACTTGGGGTAGTTCCGCTTCCAGTGACCAGTCCCTTTGCAGTAGAAGCACTTAGTCTCAGGCTTAGGATCAGACTTGGGCTTCTTCACTTGAGCAGCAACTTGCTTGCCGTTCTTCTTGAAGTTCCCCTTCTTCCCTTTGCCCTTTTCTTGAAACTAGTGGTCTTGTCAACCATCAACACTTGATGTTTTTTCTTGATTTCTACCTTCGTTGATTTCAGCATCACGAAGAGCTTAGGAATTACTTTTGTCATCCCTTGCATATTATAGTTCATCACAAAGTTCTACTAACTTGGTGATGGTGACTAGAGAATTCTGTCAATCACTATCTTATCTGGAAGATTAACTCCCACTTGATTCAAGCGATTGTAGTACTCAAACAATCTGGGCACATGCTCACTAGTTGAGCGATTCTCCTCCATCTTTTAGCTATAGAACTTGTTGGAGACTTCATATCTCTCAACTCGGGTATTTGCTTGAAATATTAACTTCAACTCCTGGAACATCTCATATGTTCCATGACGTCCAAAACGTCTTTGAAGTCCCGATTCTAAGCTATCAAGCATGGTGCACTAAACTATCAAGTAGTCATCATATTGAGCTAGCCAAACGTTCATAACGTCTGCATCTGCTCCTGCAATAGGTCTGTCACCTAGCGGTGCATCAAGGACATATTTCTTCTGTGCAGCAATGAGGATAAACCTCAGATCACGGATCCAATCCGCAACATTGCTACTAACATCTTTCAACACAATTTTCTCTAGGAACATATCAAAATAAACACAGGGAAGCAACAACGCGAGCTATTGATCTACAACATAATTTGCAAAATACTACCAGGACTAAGTTCATGATAAATTAAGTTCAATTAATCATATTACTTAAGAACTCCCACTTAGATAGATATCCCTCTAATCCTCTAAGTGATCACGTGATCCAAATCAACTAAACCATAACCGATCATCACGTGAGATGGAGTAGTTTTCAATGGTGAACATCGTTATGTTGATCATATCTACTATATGATTCACGCTCGACCTTTCGGTCTCCGTGTTCCGAGGCCATATCTGTATATGCTTGGCTCGTCAAGTATAACCTGAGTATTCCGCGTGTGCAACTGTTTTGCACCCGTTGTATTTGAACGTAGAGCCTATCACACCCGATCATCACGTGGTGTCTCAGCACGAAGAACTTTTGCAATGGTGCATACTCAGGGAGAACACTTCTTGATAATTTAGTGAGAGATCATCTTATAATGCTACCGTCAATCAAAGCAAGATAAGATGCATAAAAAGATAAACATCACATGCAATCAATATAAGTGATATGATATGGCCATCATCATCTTGCGCTTGTGATCTCCATCTCCGAAGCACCGTCATGATCACCATCGTCACCGGCGCGACACCTTGATCTCCATTGTAGCATCGTTGTCGTCTCGCCAATCTTATGCTTCCACGACTATCACTACCGCTTAGTAATAAAGTAAAGCATTACATCGCGATTGCATTGCATACAATAAAGCGACAACCATATGGCTCCTGCCAGTTGCCGATAACTCGGTTACAAAACATGATCATCTCATACAATAAAATCAGCATCATGCCTTGACCATATCACATCACAACATGCCCTGCAAAAACAAGTTAGACGTCCTCTACTTTGTTGTTGCAAGTTTTACGTGGCTGCTACGGGCTTAAGTAAGAACTCATCTCACCTACGCATCAAAACCACAACGATAGTTCGTCAAATAGACTCCGTTTTAACCTTCTCAAGGACAGGGCGTAGCCACACTTGGTTCAACTAAAGTTGGAGAGACAGTCTTCCGCAAGCCATCTATGTGCAAAGCACGTCGAGGGAACCGGTCTCGCGTAAGAGTACGCGTAAGGTTGGTCCGGATCGTCTCGTCCAACAATACCGCCGAACCAAAGTATGACATGCTGGTAGGCAGTATGACTTGTATCGCCCACAACTCACTTGTGTTCTACTCGTGCAAATAACATCAAACCATAAAAACCTAGGCTCGGATGCCACTGTTGGGGAACGTAGTAATTTCAAAATTTTCCTACGCACACACAAGATCATGGTGATGCATAGCAATGAGGGGGAGAGTGTTGTCTACGTACCAACGCAGACCGACTGCGGAAGCGATCACACAACGTAGAGGAAGTAGTCGTATGTCTTCTTCCCGATTCGACCGATCCAAGCACCGTTACTCCGGCACCTCCGAGTTCTTAGCACACGTTCAGCTCGATGACGATCCTCGGGCTCCGATCCAGCAAAGCGTCGAGGAAGAGTTCCGTCAGCACGACGGCGTGGTGACGATCTTGATGTACTACCGACGCAGGGCTTCGCCTAAGCACTATAACGGTATGATCGAGGTGGAATTTGGTGGCAGGGGGCACCGCACACGGCTAAGGAACGATCTCAAGGATCAACTTGTGTGTCTATTGGGTGCCCCCTGCCCCTGTATATAAAGGATGGAGGAGGAGGAGGCCGGCCAAGGCATAGGGTGCGGCCAGGATGGGAGTCCTACTAGGACTCCAAGTCCTAGTAGGAGTCCACCAAAAGGGGAGGAAGGGAGAAGGAATAGGAGGAGAAGGAGAGGTGGCCGGCCCCCTTTTTCCTAGTCCAATTCGGACCAAAGGGGAGGGGGGCGCAGCACCCTTTTCCTCTTCCCACTAAAGCCCATCAAGGCCCATTACTCTTCCCCGTATTCCCGTAACTCCCCGGTACCTCCGAAAATACCCGAATCACTCGGAACCTTTCCGATGTCCGAATATAGTCGTCCAATATATCAATCTTTATGTCTCGACCATTTCGAGACTCCTCGTCATGTCCCCGATCTCATCCGGGACTCCGAACTCCTTCGGTACATCAAAACTCATAAACTCATAATATAACTGTCATCGAAACCTTAAGCGTGCGGACCCTACGGTTCGAGAACAATGTAGACATGACCGAGACACGTCTCCGGTCAATAACCAATAGCGGGACCTGGATGCCCATATTGGCTCCTACATATTCTACGAAGATCTTTATCGGTCAGACCGCATAACAACATATGTTGTTCCCTTTGTCATCGGTATGTTACTTGCCCGAGATTCGATCGTCGGTATCCAATACCTAGTTTAATCTCGTTACCGGCAAGTCTCTTTACTCGTTCCGTAATACATCATCTCACAACTAACATATTAGTTGCAGTGCTTGCAAGGCTTTATGTGATGTGCATTACCGAGAGGGCCCAGAGATACCTCTTCGACATTCGGAGTGACAAATCCCAATCTCGAAATACGCCAACCCAACATCTACCTTTGGAGACACCTGTAGTACTCCTTTATAATCACCCAGTTACGTTGTGACGTTTGGTAGCACCCAAAGTGTTCCTCCGGTAAACGGGAGTTGCATAATCTCATAGTCATAGGAACATGTATAAGTCATGAAGAATAGCAACAGCAACATACTAAATGATCGGGTGCTAAGCTAATGAAATGGGTCATGTCAATCAGATCATTCAACTAATGATGTGACCTCGTTAATCAAATAACAACTCTTTGTTCATGGTTAGGAAACATAACCATCTTTGATCAACGAGCTAGTCAAGTAGAGGCATACTAGTGACACTCTGTTTGTCTATGTATTCACACATGTATTATGTTTCCGGTTAATACAATTCTAGCATGAATAATAAACATTTATCATGATATAAGGAAATAAATAATAACTTTATTATTGCCTCTAGGGCATATTTCCTTTCAGTCTCCCACTTGCACTAGAGTCAATAATCTAGTTCACATCGCCATGTGATTTAGCAGCAATAGTTCACATCACCATGTGATTAACACCCATAGTTCACATCGTCATGTGACCAACACTCAAAGGGTTTACTAGAGTCAGTAATGTAGTTCACATCTCTATGTGATTAACACCCAAAGAGTACTAAGGTGTGATCATGTTTTGCTTGTGAGATAATTTTAGTCAACGGGTCTGTCACATTCAGATCCGTAAGTATTTTGCAAAATTCTATGTCTATAATGCTCTGCATGGAGCTACTCTAGCTAATTGCTCCCACTTTCAATATGTATCCAGATTGAGACTTTAGATTCATCTGGATCAGTGTCAAAAACTTGCATCGACGTAACCCTTTACGACGAACCTTTTTGTCACGTCCATAATCGAGAAACATATCCTTATTTCACTAAGGATAATTCTGACCGCTGTCCAGTGATCTACTCCTAGATCACTATTGTACTCCCTTGCCAAATCAGTGCAGGGTATACAATAAATCTGGTACACAGCATGGCATACTTTATAGAACCTATGAATGAGGCATAGGGAATGACTTTCATTCTCTTTCTATCTTCTGCCGTGGTCGGGCTTTGAGTCTTTACTCAACTTCACACCTTGTAACACAGGCAAGAAACTTTTTCTTTGACTGTTCCATTTTGAACTACTTCAAAATCTTGTCAGGGTATGTATTTATTGAAAAACTTATCAAGCGTCTTGATCTATCTCTATAGATCTTGAAGCTCAATATGTAAGAAGCTTTACCGAAGTCTTTCTTTGAAAAACTCCTTTCAAACACTCCTTTTATGCTTTACAGAATAATTCTACATTATTTCCGATCAACAATATGTCATTCACATATACTTATCAGAAATGTTGTAGTGCTCCCACTCACTTTCTCGTAAATACAGGCTTCACCGCAAGTCTGTATAAAGCTATATGCTTTGATCAACTCATCAAAGCGTATATTCCAACTCCGAGATGTTTGCACCAGTCCACAGATAGATCGCTGGAGCTTGCATATTTAGTTAACACCTTTAGGATCGACAAAACCTTCTAGTTGCATCGTATACAACTCTTCTTTAGCAAATCCATTAAGGAATGCAGTTTTGTTTATCCCTTTGCCAGATTTCATAAAATGCGGCAATTGCTAACATGATTCGGACAGACTTAAGCATAGATACGAGTGAGAAAATCTCATCGTAGTCAATACCTTGAACTTGTCGAAAACCTTTTGCGACAATTCTAGCTTTGTAGATAGTAACACTACTATCAACGTCCGTCTTCCTCTTGAAGATCCATTTATTTTCTATGGCTTGCCGATCAACGGGCAAGTCACCCAAAGTCCAAACTTTGTTCTCATACATGGATCCCATCTCAGATTTCATGGCTTCAAGCCACTTTGCGGAATCTGGGCTCACCATCGCTTCTTCATAGTTCGTAGGCTCGTCATGGTCAAGTAACATGACCTCCAGAACAGGATTACCGTACCACTCTGGTGCGGTTCTCACTCTGGTTTACCTACGAGATTCGGTAGTAACTTGATCTAAAGTTACATGATCATCATCATCAGCTTCCTCACTAATTGGTGTAGTAGTCACAGGAACAGATTTCTGTGATGAACTACTTTCCAATAAGGGAGAAGGTACAATTACCTTATCAAGTTCTACTTTCTTCCCACTCACTTCTTTCGAGAGAAACTCCTTCTCTAGAAAGTTTCCAAATTTAGCAACAAAAGTCTTGCCTTCGGATCTGTGATAGAAGGTGTATCCAATAGTTTCCTTTGGATATCCTATGAAGATGCACTTCTCCGATTTGAGTTTTGAGCTTATCGGGATGAAACTTTTTCATATAAGCATCACAACCCCAAACTTTAAGAAACGACAACTTTGGTTTCTTGCCAAACCATAGTTCATAAGGCGTCGTCTCGACGGATATAGATGGTGCCCCTTTTTAACGTGAATGCAGCTGTCTCTAATGCATGACCCCAAAAACAATAGTGGTAAATCGGTAAGAGACATCATAGATTGCACTATATCCAATAAAGTACGGTTATGACGTTCGGACACACCATTATGCTGTGGTGTTCCAGGTGGCGTGAGTAGTGAAACTATTTCACATTGTTTTAACTGAAGACCAAACTCGTAACTCAAATATTTGTCTCCGTGATCTGATCGTAGAAACTTTATTTTCTTGTGACGATGTTTTTCACTTCACTCTGAAATTCTTTGAACTTTTCAAATGTTTCAGACTTATGTTTCATCAAGTAGATATACTCATATCTGCTCAAATCATTTGTGAAGATCAGAAAATAATGATACCTGTCGCGAGCCTCAATATTCATCGGACCACATACATCAGTATGTATGATTTCCAACAAATCTTTTCTCACTCCATTGTTCCGGAGAACGGCGTTTTAGTCATCTTGCCCAAAAGGCATGGTTCGCAAGCATCAAGTGATTCATAATCAAGTGATTCCGAAAGCCCATCAGCATGGAGTTTCTTCATGCGCTTTATACCAATATGACCTAAACAGCAGTGCCACAAATAAGTTGCACTATCATTATTAACTTTGCATCTTTTGGTTTCAATATTATGAATATGTGTATTATTAAGATCGAGATCTTATTCATGTAAACAGAACAACAATTTATTCTCTTACTTAAATGAATAACCGTATTACAATAAACATGATCAAATCATATTCATGTTCAACGCAAACACCAAATAACACTTATTTAGGTTCAACACTAATCCCGAAATTATAGGGAGTGTGCGACGGTGATCATATCAATCTTGGAACCACTTCCAACACACATCGTCACTTCACCCTTAACTAGTCTCTGTTTATTCTGCAACTCCCGTTTCGAGTTACTAATCTTAGCAACTGAACTAGTATCAAATACTGAGGGTTTGCTATAAACACTAGTAAAGTACACATCAATAACATGTATATCAAATATACTTATGTTCACTTTGCCATCCTTCTTATCCGCCAATCACTTGGGGTAGTTCCGCTTCCAGTGACCAGTCCCTTTGCAGTAGAAGCACTTAGTCTCAGGCTTAGGATCAGACTTGGGCTTCTTCACTTGAGCAGCAACTTGCTTGCCGTTCTTCTTGAAGTTCCCCTTCTTCCCTTTGCCCTTTTCTTGAAACTAGTGGTCTTGTCAACCATCAACACTTGATGTTTTTTCTTGATTTCTACCTTCGTTGATTTCAGCATCACGAAGAGCTTAGGAATTACTTTTGTCATCCCTTGCATATTATAGTTCATCACAAAGTTCTACTAACTTGGTGATGGTGACTAGAGAATTCTGTCAATCACTATCTTATCTGGAAGATTAACTCCCACTTGATTCAAGCGATTGTAGTACTCAGACAATCTGGGCACATGCTCACTAGTTGAGCGATTCTCCTCCATCTTTTAGCTATAGAACTTGTTGGAGACTTCATATCTCTCAACTCGGGTATTTGCTTGAAATATTAACTTCAACTCCTGGAACATCTCATATGTTCCATGACGTCCAAAACGTCTTTGAAGTCCCGATTCTAAGCTATCAAGCATGGTGCACTAAACTATCAAGTAGTCATCATATTGAGCTAGCCAAACGTTCATAACGTCTGCATCTGCTCCTGCAATAGGTCTGTCACCTAGCGGTGCATCAAGGACATATTTCTTCTGTGCAGCAATGAGGATAAACCTCAGATCACGGATCCAATCCGCAACATTGCTACTAACATCTTTCAACACAATTTTCTCTAGGAACATATCAAAATAAACACAGGGAAGCAACAACGCGAGCTATTGATCTACAACATAATTTGCAAAATACTACCAGGACTAAGTTCATGATAAATTTAAGTTCAATTAATCATATTACTTAAGAACTCCCACTTAGATAGATATCCCTCTAATCCTCTAAGTGATCACGTGATCCAAATCAACTAAACCATAACCGATCATCACGTGAGATGGAGTAGTTTTCAATGGTGAACATCGTTATGTTGATCATATCTACTATATGATTCACGCTCGACCTTTCGGTCTCCGTGTTCCGAGGCCATATCTGTATATGCTTGGCTCGTCAAGTATAACCTGAGTATTCCGCGTGTGCAACTGTTTTGCACCCGTTGTATTTGAACGTAGAGCCTATCACACCCGATCATCATGTGGTGTCTCAGCACGAAGAACTTTTGCAACGGTGCATACTCAGGGAGAACACTTCTTGATAATTTAGTGAGAGATCATCTTATAATGCTACCGTCAATCAAAGCAAGATAAGATGCATAAAAAGATAAACATCACATGCAATCAATATAAGTGATATGATATGGCCATCATCATCTTGCGCTTGTGATCTCCATCTCCGAAGCACCGTCATGATCACCATCGTCACCGGCGCGACACCTTGATCTCCATCGTAGCATCGTTGTCGTCTCGCCAATCTTTTGCTTCCACGATTATCACTACCGCTTAGTAATAAATTAAAGCATTACATCGCGATTGCATTGCATACAATAAAGCGACAACCATATGGCTCCTGCCAGTTGCCGATAACTCGGTTACAAAACATGATCATCTCATACAATAAAATCAGCATCATGCCTTGACCATATCACATCACAACATGCCTTGCAAAAACAAGTTAGACGTCCTCTACTTTGTTGTTGCAAGTTTTACGTGGCTGCTACGGGCTTAAGTAAGAACTCATCTCACCTACGCATCAAAACCACAACGATAGTTCGTCAAATAGACTCCGTTTTAACCTTCTCAAGGACCGAGCGTAGCCACACTTGGTTCAACTAAAGTTGGAGAGACAGTCTTCCGCAAGCCATCTATGTGCAAAGCACGTCGAGGGAACCGGTCTCGCGTAAGAGTATGCGTAAGGTTGGTCCGGATCGTCTCGTCCAACAATACCGCCGAACCAAAGTATGACATGCTGGTAGGCAGTATGACTTGTATCGCCCACAACTCACTTGTGTTCTACTCGTGCAAATAACATCAAACCATAAAAACCTAGGCTCGGATGCCACTGTTGGGGAACGTAGTAATTTCAAAATTTTCCTACGCACACACAAGATCATGGTGATGCATAGCAACGAGGGGGAGAGTGTTGTCTACGTACCAACGCAGACCGACTGCGGAAGCGAACACACAACGTAGAGGAAGTAGTCGTACGTCTTCTTCCCGATTCGACCGATCCAAGCACCGTTACTCCGGCACCTCCGAGTTCTTAGCACACGTTCAGCTCGATGACGATCCTCGGGCTCTGATCCAGCAAAGCGTCGAGGAAGAGTTCCGTCAGCACGACGGCGTGGTGACGATCTTGATGTACTACCGACGCAGGGCTTCGCCTAAGCACTGTAACGGTATGATCGAGGTGGAATTTGGTGGCAGGGGGCACCGCACACGGCTAAGGAACGATCTCAAGGATCAACTTGTGTGTCTATGGGGTGCCCCCTGCCCCTGTATATAAAGGATGGAGGAGGAGGAGGCTGGCCAAGGCATAGGGTGCGGCCAGGATGGGAGTCCTACTAGGACTCCAAGTCCTAATAGGAGTCCACCAAAAGGGGAGGAAGGGAGAAGGAATAGGAGGAGAAGGAGAGGTGGCCGGCCCCCTTTTTCCTAGTCCAATTCGGACCAAAGGGGAGGGGGGGGGGGCGCAGCACCCTTTTCCTCTTCCCACTAAAGCCCATCAAGGCCCATTACTCTTCCCCGTATTCCCGTAACTCCCCGGTACCTCCGAAAATACCCGAATCACTCGGAACCTTTCCGATGTCCGAATATAGTCGTCCAATATATCGATCTTTATGTCTCAACCATTTCGAGACTCCTCGTCATGTCCCCGATCTCATCCGGGACTCCGAACTCCTTCGGTACATCAAAACTCATAAACTCATAATATAACTGTCATCGAAACCTTAAGCGTGCGGACCCTACGGTTCGAGAACAATGTAGACATGACCGAGACACGTCTCCGGTCAATAACCAATAGTGGGACCTGGATGCCCATATTGGCTCCTACATATTCTACGAAGATCTTTATCGGTCAGACCGCGTAACAACATACGTTGTTCCCTTTGTCATCGGTATGTTACTTGCCCGAGATTCGATCGTCGGTATCCAATACCTAGTTCAATCTCGTTACCGGCAAGTCTCTTTACTCGTTCCGTAATACATCATCTCACAACTAACATATTAGTTGCAGTGCTTGCAAGGCTTTATGTGATGTGCATTACCGAGAGGGCCCAGAGATACCTCTCCGACATTCGGAGTGACAAATCCCAATCTCGAAATACGCCAACCCAACATCTACCTTTGGAGACACCTGTAGTACTCCTTTATAATCACCCAGTTACGTTGTGACGTTTGGTAGCACACAAAGTGTTCCTCCGGTAAACGGGAGTTGCATAATCTCATAGTCATAGGAACATGTATAAGTCATGAAGAATAGCAACAGCAACATACTAAATGATCGGGTGCTAAGCTAATGAAATGGGTCATGTCAATCAGATCATTCAACTAATGATGTGACCTCGTTAATCAAATAACAACTCTTTGTTCATGGTTAGGAAACATAACCATCTTTGATCAACGAGCTAGTCAAGTAGAGGCATACTAGTGACACTCTGTTTGTCTATGTATTCACACATGTATTATGTTTCCGGTTAATACAATTCTAGCATGAATAATAAACATTTATCATGATATAAGGAAATAAATAATAACTTTATTATTGCCTCTAGGGCATATTTCCTTTCAGTCTCCCACTTGCACTAGAGTCAATAATCTAGTTCACATCGCCATGTGATTTAGCAGCAATAGTTCACATCACCATGTGATTAACACCCATAGTTCACATCGCCATGTGACCAACACTCAAAGGGTTTACTAGAGTCAGTAATCTAGTTCTCATCTCTATGTGATTAACACCCAAAGAGTACTAAGGTGTGATCATGTTTTGCTTGTGAGATAATTTTAGTCAACGGGTCTGTCACATTCAGATCCGTAAGTATTTTGCAAAATTCTATGTCTATAATGCTCTGCATGGAGCTACTCTAGCTAATTGCTCCTACTTTCAATATGTATCCAGATTGAGACTTTGGATTCATCTGGATCAGTGTCAAAAACTTGCATCGACGTAACCCTTTACGACGAACCTTTTTGTCACGTCCATAATCGAGAAACATATCCTTATTTCACTAAGGATAATTCTGACCGCTGTCCAGTGATCTACTCCTAGATCACTATTGTACTCCCTTGCCAAATCAGTGCAGGGTATACAATAAATCTGGTACACAGCATGGCATACTTTATAGAACCTATGAATGAGGCATAGGGAATGACTTTCATTCTCTTTCTATCTTCTGCCATGGTCGGGCTTTGAGTCTTTACTCAACTTCACACCTTGTAACACAGGCAAGAAACTTTTTCTTCGACTGTTCCATTTTGAACTACTTCAAAATCTTGTCAAGGTATGTATTTATTGAAAAACTTATCAAGCGTCTTGATCTATCTCTAAGTTTATATCATATAAGTTTCCAATCTACAATTCTAGTTTACTATCTATTTTGCAATCTTTATTTTCCACTATTTATCACAAAAATACCAAAAATATTTATCTTATTATCTCTATCAGATCTCACTCTCGTAAGTGACCGTGAAGGGATTGATAACCCCTTAATCGTGTTGGTTGCGAGGTTCTTGTTTGTTTGTGCAGGTACTAGGGGACTTGCGTGTAGTCTCCTACTGGATTGATACCTTGGTTCTCAAAAACTGAGGGAAATACTTATGCTACTTTGCTGCATCACCCTTTCCTCTTCAAGGGAAAACCAACGCATGCTCAAGAGGTAGCAAGAAGGATTTCTAGCACCGTTGCTGGGGAGATCTACGCACAAGTCAAGCCATACCAAGTACCCATCACAAACTCTTATCCCTCGCATTACATTATTTTCCATTCGCCTCTCGTTTCCCTCTCCCCCACTTCTAAAACGATTTTCAAAAACCTTTGCCTTTTCTTCGCCTTCTTACCGTATGTATCTTTGTTCGTGTTTCCATGTGCCTTCTATTTGCTTGCATCTTTTCTTGCTAAAAATCTATTGATACGGATCCACTTAAAGTGTTCTACTTGGATCATCTTCGATCCTTATGCGCTGGTGCTGAAACCCCAACTAGCCTAGTTGATGGGAAATCTTTAGATGAGCATGCTCATTTCGTGCGTCACGGTTTGTCTGAAAAAGGGAGACTCTTATGGGATCAAATAAATAGATTGTTGTGTTATGCTTGGAATCTTTGTGAAATTTATGATTTTACTAGTTGCTCTAAGAACCCTAAAAAACACATCCCCTACCTATGTGAGTTTAATGATAATGAAATATTATCTTCTTATGCAAAGGGTGTTTATAGTTACTACGATATCGAACAAATTGAAGAATTTGTTGATTTTAAGGGTGCTTATGAAGTTGCTTCTTTGATTGAAAAGTATGGTATGACTCTCTACGAATCTGAAAATTTTGACATAATTAAATATTGCTATGAAAACTATGCTCATAATGTCTATGTCAAAGAACTTATTAAAAGAATGACTGTTGCTTTGGAAGAAAATAATGATATGCATGAATCAATAGATAATTATGATTCCGATGGTTTGATTGAAATATCCCTTGATGAACATGATGCTTTCTATTCTTGTGGCCATCATGCCAATATTTATGAAGATGAATTTGCTATAGTTCCTTATGTTAAACATGAGATCATTGCTATTGCACCGATACTTGATAGTTCCTTCGGTGAAAAGCATGATTGCAATGATGTTATTATAAATTCTCTTAATGTCATTTGTGTTAATGATATGCAAAACCTCAAGCTTGGGGATGCTAGTTTTGCTATGACAACTATTTGTTGCAATGATCATGATTGGGGTGATTCTTCTTTTGATCCTGAAAATTTATTTAAGCCCCATGATGAATATGAGATTGATAATAATGTTTGCAATAATACTGAAAGTGGGTTTGGAAGAGTGTTAACTTTAGATCCCACATATTTGGAGAATGTTCATTCCTATGAAGTTTCTGATAAAAGTGGGTTTGGAGAGATCATGACTTTAGTTAATGTTAATCCCACTATTTTGGAAGAGTGTCAACTTTGCATGCATGTGGATCGTGTTGAAAATATTTTATGTGATAGCTATTTTGTTGAATTTGCTTAGGATCCCACATGTAATTATTATGAGAGAGGAAAATTTGATTGTATAAATTTTCATGTTACTAAATTACCTCTCGTTATGTTGAGATTGCTATTGTTTCTTTCCGCTTCCTTGCATATGCTAGTTTTTGCTTGCTATGATAATTTGTTTGCCTATAAGATGCCTATGCATAGGAAGTATGTTAGACTTAGATGTGTTCTTCACGTGTTTCATGATGCTCTCCTTGTGCTTCAATTCTTATCTTTCATGTGAGCATCACTGAAATTACCAATGCCTAGCTAGGGGCGTTAAACGATAGCGCTTGTTGGGAGGCAACCCAATTTTACTTTTTGTTCCTTGCTTTTTGTTCCTGTTTAGTAATAAATAAATCATCTACACTCTTTTATGATTGTGTTTTTTATGTTTTAATTAGTGTTTGTGCCAACTAAAGCCTTTAGGATCTTCTTGGATGATTGTTATTTGATCTTGCTTAAAAAACAGAAAGTATGCGCTCACGAGAATAATTTTTATTTTTAACAAGAGAGCGATAAAATAATGATTCCAACTGCTGTAGATCAACATACAAATTATTTAGGCCGTCCAAATTTTGTAGAAGTTTTGGAGTTACATAAGTATTCTAAACCAACAGATTACTACAGACTATTCTGTTTTTGATAGATTCTGTTTTTCGTGTGTTGTTTGCTTATTTTGATGAATCTATGGCTAATATGGGGGGGGGGGGTATGAACCATAGAGAAGTTGGAATACCGTAGGTTTAACACCAATATAAATAAAGAGTGAGTTCATTACAGCACCTTAAGTGGTGATTTGTTTTCTTATACTAACGGAGCTCATGAGATTTTCTGTTGAGTTTTGTGTTGTGAAGTTTTCAAGTTTTTGGATAAAGATTTGATGGATTTTGGAACAAGGAGTGGCAAGAGCCTAAGCTTGGGGATTCACAAGGAACCCCAAGGTAAAATCCAAGCACAACCAAAAGCCTAAGCTTGGGGATGCCCCGGAAGTCATCCCCTCTTTCGTCTTCTTCTATCGGTAACTTTACTTGAGGCTATATTTTTATGCACCACATGATATGTGTTTTGCTTGGAGCGTCTTGTATGATTTGAGTCTTTTCTTTTTAGTTTACCACAATCATCCTTATTGTACACACCTCTTGGGAGAGACACACATGAATCGGAATTTATTAGAATACTTTATGTGCTTCACTTATATCTTTTGAGCTAGATAATTTTGCTCTAGTGCTTCACTTATATCTTTCAGAGCATGGTGGTGGTTTTATTCTGTAGAAATTATTGATCTCTCATGCTTCACTTATATTATCTTGAGAGTCTTTTAGAACAGCATGGTAATTTGCTTTGGATATAAAACTAGTCCTAATATGATAGGCATTCAAGATGGGTATGATAAAAACTTTCATATAGAGTGCATTGAATACTATGTTTCTTGATAGATGTTTTGAGATATAAAGGAGGTAATGTTAGAGTCATGCTAGTTGGGCAATTGTGAAATTGAGAAATACTTGTGTTAAAGTTGGCAAGTCCCGTAGCATGCACGCATGGTAAACGTTGTGTGACAAATTTGAAGCATGGGGTGTTATTTGAGTGCTTTCCTTATGAGTGGCGGTCGGGGACGAGTGATGGTCTTTTCCTAACAATCTATCCCTCTAGGGGCATGCGTAGTAGTACTTCGCTTAGAGGGCCAATAAACTTTTGCAATAAGTATATGAGTCCTTTATGACTAATGTGAGTCCATGGATCATACACACTCTTACCTTTCCGTAATTTGCTAGCCTCTTCGGTACCGTGCATTACCCTTGCTCACCTCGAGAGTTGGTGCAAACTTCGCCGGTGCATCCGAACCCCATGATATGATATGCTCTGTCACACATAAGCCTCGTTATATCTTCCTCAAAACAGCCACCATATCTACCTATTATGGCATTTCCATAGCCATTCCGAGATATATTGCCATGCAACTTTACACCGTTCCGTTTATTATGACACGCTCCATCATTGTTATATTGCTTTGCATGATCATGTAGTTGACATCGTATTTGTGGAAAAGCCACTTTCATAATTCTTTCATACATGTCACTCTTGATTCATCGCATATCCTGGTGCACCGCCGGAGGCATTCACATAGAGTCATATTTTTGTTCTAGTATCGAGTTGTAACATTGAGTTATGAGTAAATAAAAGTGTGAAGATCATCATTACTAGAGCATTGTCCCATGTGCAAATAAAAAAAAGAGGCCAAAGAAGTCCAAAAAAAGAGGCCAAAGAAGCCCAAATAAATAAATGAGTGAAAAAGAGAGAAGGGACAATGTTACTATCCTTTTTCCACACTTGTGCTTCAAAATAGCACCATGGTCTTCATGATAGAGAGTTTCTTATTCTGTCACTTTTATATACTAGTGGGAATTTTTCATTATAGAACTTGGATTGTATATTCCAATGATGGTCTTCCTCAAAATTCCCTAGGTCTTCATGAGCAAGCAAGTTGGATGCACACCCACTTAGTTTCTTTAGATGAGCTTTCATACACTTATAGCTCTAGTGCATCCGTTGCATGGCAATCCCTACTCCTCGTATTGACGTTAATTGATGGGCATCTCCATAGCCCGTTGATTAGCCGCATCAATGTGAGACTTTCTCCTTTTCTGTCTTCTCACATAACCCCCATCATCATATACTATTCCACCTATAGTGCTATATCCATGGCTTGCACTCATGTATTGTGTAAGGGTTGAAAAGGCTGAAGCGCGTTAAAAAGTATGAACCAATTCCTTGACTTGTCATCGGGGTTATGCATGAGGGGAGCATTTTGTGTGACGAAAATGAAGCATGGCCAAACTATATGATTTCATAGGGATAAGCTTTCTTTGGCTATGTTATTTTGATAAGACATAATTGCTTGGTTAGCATGCTTGAAGTATTACTATTTTTATGTCAATATTAAACTTTTATCTTGAAACTTTTGGATCTGAACATTCGTGCCACAATAAAGAGAATTACATTGAAAATATTGTTAGGGAGCATTCCACATCAAAAATTCTGTTTTTATCATTTACCTACTCGAGGACGAGCATGAATTAAGCTTGGGGATGCTTGATACGTCTCTAACGTATCTATAATTTTTTATTGTTCCATGCTATTATATTATCTGTTTTGGATGTTTAATGGGCTTCAATATACCTTTTTAATTATATTTGGGACTAACCTATTAACCGAAAGCCCAGTGCAAATTGCTGTTTTTTTGCCTATTTTAGTGTTTCGCAGAAAAGGAATATCAAACGGAATGAAACCTTCGCGAGGATCGTTTTTGGAACAAACGTGATCCAGGAGACTTGTAGTGGATGTCAAGGAAGCAGCGAGGCGGCCACGAGGTAGGAGGGTGCGCCCAGGGGGCCAGGCGCGCCCCCCACCCTCGTGGGCCCCTCGCAGCTCCACCGACCTACTTCTTTCGCATATATATACTCTTATACCCTGAAACATTCGGGGAGAGCTACGAAACACCTTTTCCACCGCCGCAACCTTATGTACCCATGAGATCCCATCTTGGGGCCTTTTCCGGCGATCTGCCTGAGGGGGATTCGATCATGGAGGGCTTCTACATCAACACCATAGCCTCTCCGATGATGTGTGAGTAGTTTACCACAGACCTTCGGGTCCATAGTTATTAGCTAGATGGCTTCTTCTCTTTCTTTGGATCTCAATACAAAGTTCTCCTCGATCTTCTTGGAGATCTATTCGATGCAACTCTTTTTTGCGGTGTGTTTGCCGAGATCCGATGAATTGTGGGTTTATGATTTGATTATCTATGAATATTATTTGATTCTTCTCTGAATTCTTATATGCATGATTTGATATCTTTGCAAGTCTCTTCGAATTATCAGTTTGGTTTGGCCTACTAGATTGATCTTTCGTGCAATAGGAGAAGTGCTTAGCTTTGGGTTCAATATTGCGGTGCTCGATCCCAGTGACAGAAAGGGAAACGACTCATGTTGTATTGTTGCCATCGAGGATAAAAAGATGGGGTTTATATCATATTGCTTGATTTTATCCCTCTACATCATGTCATCTTGCCTAATGTGTTACTCCATTCTTACGAACTTAATACTCTAGATGCATGCTGGATAGCGGTCGATGTGTGGAGTAATAGTAGTAGATGCAGAATTGTTTCGGTCTACGGGTCACGGACGTGATGCCTATATTCATGATCATTGCCTTAGATATCATCATAACTATGCGCTTTTCTATCAATTGCTCGCTAGTAATTTGTTCACCCACCGTAATACATGCTATCTTGAGAGAAGCCACTAGTGAAACCTATGGCCCCCGGGTCTACTTTATATCATATAAGTTTCCAATCTACAATTCTAGTTTACTATCTATTTTGCAATCTTTATTTTCCAATCTTTATCACAAAAATACCAAAAATATTTATCTTATTATCTCTATCAGATCTCACTCTCGTAAGTGCCCGTGAAGGGATTGACAACCCCTTTATCGCATTGGTTGCGAGGTTCTTGTTTGTTTGTGCTGGTACTATGGGACTTGCATGTAGTCTCCTACTGGATTGATACCTTGGTTCTCAAAAACTGAGGGAAATACTTACGCTACTTTGTTGCATCACCCTTTCCTCTTCAAGGGAAAACCAACACATGCTCAAGAGGTAGCAGTATGAAGTTGAAGGTGGTAACATTCGCCAACTACCAGGAGCTGGTAGACAGGGCTCTTATGATTGAAGGCAACCAGCAGCAGATAGAGAACCGCAAACGGAAGTATGGACAGGGGTAGTACAACTCTGGAGCTCAGCAGAAGCCCCGTTTTAACCTGAACTCGGGAGGACATACCCATCATAACCATGGAGGCCATTCTCACAATGGAGGAAGTTCACATAACCATAGTGGCCCTATGAATGGAAATGGGAATGGGGGAAACAACAGTCAGAGTCGTTCCAACGCGGCAACACCCGCCAAGAAGGATTTGAGCCATGTTACCTGTTTCAAGTGCGGGAAGACTGGACACTATGCCAATGATTGTTCCGAGTTAAAGAATGGTAACGAAAATGGAAGCTCTGGAAAGAAGCCCAACCCTTTCACCAAAGGGCAGGTGAACCACGTCAATGTGGAGGAAGTTGAAGAGCAGCCCGATGCAGTTATTGGTAAGTTTTTGATCAAGTCATTTACAGCTATTGTCCTTTTTGACATTGGTGCATCGCATTCATACATATCATTGGGATTTTTGGATAAGTTTAAGTTGCCCACTGTAGCCCTTAAGACACCTAAGTTAGTAAGCCCACCTGGAGCGGAGTATATGGCTAGCAGAGGGTGTTTTCAGTTCCAATTGACCATAGGTAGGCATGTTTTCCCCTCAGACCTAATATTTTTGGAGTCACAAGGATTGGATGTGATACTAGGCATGTATTGGCTATCGATGTATGGAGGAAATGTCAATTGTGCTAGTAAGTCAATTCTCCTCACCACCCCAGAAGGTAAAAGGATCAAATATGTGTCTAGGTAGGTGCCAAGGAGGACTCAAGTGAATTCACTTTCGGGAGTTGTTCAGGAGGAAGTGCCAATTGTGAAGGATTATCCCGACGTAGTCCCGGAGGAACTACCCGGCATACCACCAGATCTAGATATAGAATTTATGATAGAGCTGTTACCAGGCACCGGACCAATATCGAAGAGACCGTATCGGATGCCTGCAAATGATCTGGAGGAAATTAATAAATAGATTAAGGAGTTATTGGAGAAAGGTTATATTCGACCAAGTTCATCATTGTGGGGAGCCCCAGTGCTCTTAGTGGAGAAGAAGGATGGATCTTTGAGAATGGTTGTGGATTATCGTGCACTGAATGAGGTGATGATCAAGAACAAATACCCATTACCAATGATCAATGATTTTTTTGACCAGCTACAAGGAGCTAAAGTATTCTCCAAGATCAATCTTCGATCAGGATACCACCAGCTGAAGATCCGAGAACAGGATATACCTAAGACAGCTTTTACCACAAGGTACGGGCTATATGAGTACACTCTCATGTTGTTTGGTTTGACTAACGCCCCTGCCTACTTTATGAGTATGATGAATAAGGTATTCATGGAGTTCTTGGATAAGTTTGTTGTGGTGTTCATTGATGATATACTGGTATACTCGAAGAATGAAGAAGAACACAAGGAACATTTACGTTTAGTTCTCGAGAAGCTCAGGGAACATCAACTATATGCCAAGTTCAGCAAATGGGAGTTTTGGTTGAAGGAAGTTGGATTTCTTGGACATGTTATATCTGGATAAGGAATAGCAGTAGACCCTACTAAAGTTCAATCTGTCACAGAGTGGTTGGCACCCACCTCAGTTGGAGAGATACGCAGTTTTCTTGGACTCGCAGGATATTACCGGACATTCATTGAGAATTTTTCCAAGATTGCGAAACCCATGATAGAGTTATTGAAGAAAGACACCAAGTTCAAATGGACCAAAGAATGTGAGGCCAGTTTTCAGGAGTTGAAGAAATGTTTAGTTACAGCCCTAGTGCTAATTCTTCCGAATATACGTAAGGATTTCCAAGTATATTGCGATGCTTCTCGCCAGGGACTTGGAGATGTACTTATGCAAGAGGGAAGAGTTGTTTCATATGCCTCACGCCAGCTTCGAACTCGTGAGTTGAATTATGCCACGCATGATTTGGAGTTAGCAGTCGTAGTGCATGCGCTCAAGACCTGGAGACACTTTCTTATTGGAAACCATTGTGATGTATACATGGATCATAAGAGTTTGAAGTATATCTTCATGCAAAAGGAGTTGAATCTTAGGCAAAGGAGATGGTTGGAGCTCATAAATGATTATGATATGAAGCTGCATTATTGTAACGCCCCGAGACCGTTGCACCAGGTGTCTTCCAGTTATTCGTTGTCTTTGCCATGCCATTTTCTTGCGTGTTGCATTTTGCCTTGTCATCATCCGCATTGCATCTTCATGTTTTCAAAACTTGCATCAGTCCGGGTCTCCAAGTTCTTTCCATTGTCCGTTCTGAGCCCAGACACACTTGCACGCGCCCGCGACATGTCTGAAATAGTATTTTATAAGTGGCCGGAAAATGTTCTCGGAATGGGTTGAAAATGGGCATGCGGTGTTTTTATGTTGTTAGTAAGTCGCCAGCCAAGTTTCGTCGCATTCGGAGCTCGTTTGATAGCCCAACTATTAAACATATAGCGGCATTATAGCTGGTCAAACGTCGGACATTTTCGGTCTCCTAAAACCCATGCCGGCCGCTTTCTCTTCTCTCCTCTTAGTCCAAGCCCTTCTTCACAGCCCACCAAGGCCCAGCCAACCCCTCCTCGCGTCCAGAACCATCCGATCGCAATCAGAGGGCTCCGAAAACCCCTCCTAACCCCCCTCAAACCCTAACCTTCCCTATATAAACCTCCCCCTTGCCATTTTTGGGCAGCAGCCATGCTCCTCCTCAGTTTCTGCGCCGCCCAATCATCAGAGCCGCCGCCTCCATCCTTGTTTTCAGTGCTGACGAACTCCCCCACCCCACTTGTTGCCGCGCCAGCGGTTTGCCGCCACCCAGCGTCGCCGCCACGTCAGCCGCGCCGCCCCTGCAGCCATTCAAGGCATGCCACCTCACCCCGGCAGTCCCCACTCCGCCGCGGCCCGCCCCTGGGCCGATCTGGTCCCAAGGAGCCCGCGCGCGCCCTCTCCCTGCCGCCAGCACAGCTTCCGCCCCGCCGTCGTTCTATGCCGCCTACGCCTCGGCTTCCCCGCTCTTCCTGTCGGTGATCGACCTCGCCGTTGCTACAGTCGCCGCCGGTGACCTCCAGGTCACCCTGTCGGCTCCCCTCCCCTCTTTCTTTGAGCTCTCTCTGCTCCCTAACCTCCCTCTCTCTCTCTTCCATCATAGGCTGTCGTGGACGTCGGCTCTGTCGAGCACTCGCCGCCCTAAGCTCGGCCTCAGGTTAGATCCGGCCGGGAAACGGGACCCCGCCAACCCCCCGTGGCCGGATCCGGCGCTCCGTGTCCTTCTCCTCGCCTCCTCGCCGGCAAGTTCGCCAGAGTGCCCCGCGACCATGGCCTCTACCTCGCCTCTTCCTCACCTCGGCCTCCTCTAGCCCAGATACGGCCCAGCCTCGCGGCCTGCTGCCACCATCAACTGGGCCTCAGCCCACTAGGAGAGTCCACCCCGGCGCCCACTGTCCTATGCAGCCCGGTAGACCAGATTCATCCTGGCTACATTTTTTCCCTGCTGAGGTTTTTCCTAATATGTAGTGCATGCATAATTACAGGAATGCCACTATTTTGAATTGTTAATAACTAAATGTCCATGCATCTATACGAAACATGTTATATATGTAAAATGCTTAGAATTACATCTAGTTTCATAATTTCCAACTTTCATCCATGTTTGAAATGTTTAAATTGTTGTTTGTATTAATTTGCTTAAATAACATGCTAAAATGATTTAATTCATAACAAATTAACCGGAGCTCGGATTTAAATAATCTTTATATGTAAATGGGGTAGAAAAATGCCTACTTTAACATGGTGCACTTTGTTATATTGTTTAAGAACAATAAAATATGGTTTAGGGAAGAACAGTACCAAATTCATAATATGCATATGAGGATTTTCCGGACTTGTTGCTTATTGTTCTGGCCTCATTTAAACTTGCCTAGATAGGTAGTTTTATTATGCTTCACCTCTTGCTATGTTTAACAACATTTAATATTGTTGGGTGCATAAACGAGAGAGAACTAAATAATTGATGTGGTGTTTCGTCAATACGCAACTCGTTGCATATTGAGCTCCACTTAACTTGTAGTTTTGTTTGTGCACTTTGCCATGCCATGCATATTTAAACCGGACATGCATCATACTTGGTTGTGCATCATGCCATGCTTATGCTTGTGTGTTTACCATGTTGCTTGCTTCTTTCCGGTGTTGCTTCTTCTTGTTAGTTCCGGTAACGTCACGTGATTTTTCTGGGATCGCCCCCTCTTCAAGAAATATGGGCTTCTCCTTGCAAAAAACACAAACAAATGGGCTTTAAGACGGATAGGATTTTGTATCGGCCTAGTTGGCTACCCGTGTTTCTTACCGGAGGGCCTTAAGACTAGAGGCAGCCCATTAGAGACACTCTCCAGCTCTCTATATTATTGCCCATTCACACTCAAAAAAAGCTTATTGCCCATTCAAAAGAAAATAAGAGACGCCTCCAGCTTAACTATGGCTCCTGATCAGTAACATTTTTCAACTTGAAAAAACATTATAGCTCCTTTTTGGGCTGGCTTGATATCCACCAAATTAGAGGATGGTGTACTACATGCAGACACTCACACTGGTCATAGCGCGGCAAAATGAGGGGTCAAATAACAAGCACACAATATACATAGATTAACATGGATTGTGGGGGATTAAATCATGTACAAGCCAAATTCCCTTTCATTCCTCTCCAAACCCCTTGGGAGGAGGTTGAACCGAATAGGGCCTAAGACTAACAACAGTGGGAGTAACTTAATTCCATACGGTATCATAATATGATACTCAACCCTCTCTTTGTTCATTTAATTCTACGCCACCTCATCAAATTTGCCTACTAGTCGGCATGCATGATACTATTTACTATGATACTCCCATTACAACTAGCCTAGTAGAATTAATATACCTAATCTAAATGGTCACCGCCCGATCTCTTTTTCCTCCTCCAGCATCCGGCAGAAGAAGAATCATGCAAGACACCGATTGTATTCGCCGGCGCTGCCTCGGCGGTGGCCTTCATGGGATACAATCGGCGGCGGCCTCCCGTGTTCTACTTCTCCTCGATGATGGCGGTGGGCAGGGACGTGCTGGCCATCACCTCGTCGACATCTGCGTAGCTGCGTCACCTCGTCGACATCTGCGTAGCCATGTCAGCTCGTCGACATCCGCGGCGGCTTCTTTCTCTACTTGCATGTCGCAGCTATGCGCACGTCGACGGCGGATGGCGCAGTCACAGACACTGGAGGCGTTGTACGAGATGACGGCATTGAGAGCGGCGACGATGCCCATGCCGCCGTGCTCCCCAACAAGCTGGCGTGGATCAAGTCGGTACTCTTCCTCGAGCTGTATTGGAGCGGCCAGTTGCGGAACCACGCACTGGCTTAGTGCGGCAACTGCCTCCGACGGGCTAGGCAAGGTAGGCGGAGCAGCGAGATGCCTCACTCGTAACTGTCGGGCTCAGTGGGCCACCTAGACAGCTTTATGCTGGAGAAATGCTCTTCCTGCTCGTCATATGCCGCCGAAAGAGTGGACAAAATGGTGGAAGGAGGAGCTTGGGCGGCGTCCTGCTCCTGAATGGATGTGTGTGGCCGAAGTGGGTTTCTCGCATTCCACGCGGGTTTAAATGTAGGTTTTTGAATGCGGCGAGGAGGCGGGTATAGCTGGGAGTGCAGCGGGTGGCGCCCTGGGCCGGCGCGCCGCTTCAAATGGTGGACGCAGTGAGAGCTCGCGTCCGCCCTGACCCCCTTGACCGTGGACCTTGACGGTGTACGTCAGCTTGTGTCCAGATCTGAGATGCCACGTGTACCAGATGAATGACTCCAAATTTGACTACCGTGATGCTAGGTGCGAGCCGAGGAACACGGTTGGAGACACCCCCTCATAATGTCCCTATTCCTGCGTTTTAAGTTCCTACTACCTCCGTCTCGGTGAATAAGTCATTCGCGTAGTTCTAGGTCGAAAATTTAACTATCTAAATATGTATTATATGTGACAAAAAATATATATTTAGAAACTACATCCGTGTAGAAATCTAGTGATATACTTCTCATGACATATAACACATATTTAATTCCTCAAATTGATGACATAGAACTACGCGAATGACTTATTCACCTTGACGGAGGTAGTACGAAGAGAGAAGTACTTGCTCTAAATGATGTACACGATGTAAGAGCCGCCTATATTAATTAATCATGCTTTAAAAAGGTGGACCAGCTTTGGCTATAGTAGTATACTGTACTAGGTTAGTACGTGACCTTGCGATTGGCTCTTCGCCACCCCCGGAAGTCAAACAATAATGATGGTACTACAGTAGTACTACTTCTAGCAATCTGACACCAAATGAACTGCTGCACGTCCACTGCTTGTAAGCAAAAGTTTCTCCTTGTGCTGCAAGCCACCACGCACGCGTTGGCGAGGGAGAATGCGTAGTAAGCAAGCTTCTCGTCAATCTGTGAGTTGACGGGACACATCAAAGTTATTTACCACTCTCTCCAAAAAGGGCTGACCATGTCCATGGCTACCATCTCGTGCTCCGTCATTGAGTACGTGCACTATCACGTGCCATCGAGGAGAAAACATATTGCATAGTAGGTGCCATCGAAGTGCACGACTCACTTACGCACTGCTTATCTGATTATCTCCATTTTCTTGCATGACACGTGCACCTTGATGCTAGATGTGTCGCGTGTTCGCAAAAGGATGAACAAAGCTCACGTAAAAAAGAGTGGAAGAACATAGATTCCTAATGACCGAGAAGGACCGAGGAACCTCATGGAGGAGCGTCTGCACTCATAATATTTTATATTATTCGGCGATATAAAATCAACCAAATCTCTCCATATTCCTATACCATTCTATAGTGTGAGAATAACTTTGAATGTTACCTCTGTGGGACACCTAGTTATAGTATATCCAGCAGCCCGTATTGCTTCTCGCTCCTCATCCTTATAGCCTGCCGACTGTACCTTATATACACTTGCTCTTTGAGGAAAGGCCTCCCTAAGCACACATTAATTTCCTTGGCATGCTTCTTTCTACTCAATGTTGCGTGCACTTTGAGCATGTTGGCAACTTCATTGCTAGCTTGCTGGCTCATCTTGCAATTGACGCTAACACATTGTAGAACTCTTGCAAGGCCCAGAGGTTAATTTGAGAACAAGTACCTCGAGGTTAATTTGACAGACATGCCTTATAGGTTGACATAAGTCATATCACTTTTTTTCGAAAGATGTCATGAAGTAACACGATAGACCTTCTATCAAGCCAATTAACATGTGTTCAAAAAACAAAAATTATCAAAAAGTAACATGATAGACATTCGAGTGTTCAAAAAATAAGTGCTCCTACAAGACCCAAAGGTTAATTTGAGAACAAGTACCTCGAGGTTAATTTGACAGACATGCATTATAGGTTGACAAAAGTCATATCACTTTTTTTTTGAAAGATGACATGAAGTAACACGATAGACCTTCTTTCAAGCTAATTATCATGTGTTCAAAAAACAAAAATTATCAAAAAGTAACGTGATATACCTTCGATTAACATGTGTTCAAAAAACAAGTACTCCTGCAAGACCCAGAGGTTAATTTGAGAACAAGTACCTCAAGGTTAATTTGGCAGACATTCCTTATAGGTTGACAAAAGTCATATCACTTTTTTGGAAAGATGTCGTGAAGTAACACGATAGACCTTCTTTCAAGCCAATTAACATGTGTTGAAAAAATAAAAGTTATCAAAAAGTAACATGATAGACCTTCGATTAACATGTGATCAAAAAACAAAAAATGTCAAAAATTACAAAACAAACACCTCGAGGTTCAACTAATAGGACGGAGCACTATATACATTTAAGCCAATTAAACGTTTATAGTAACCCATCCCATTAGTTTAACATCGAGTCCTCTTCCCATTCGGTCACCCATCCGATGACTATTCCAGCCTCAGCACAGTTAACTTGGGAGTTCTATTGGATGAGCAATCGGTAGGGAAGCTAGTTCTTGCCGATATAGCAAGCCTCTTCACATAGTGGGTAGTAACATAAGTGTGGTAACATGCAAATCTTCATTTATTAGGTTATAGACTCATATTGCACCGGGACATGTGATGTTACAGTAACTAGCTAAGTTACTAAAACTACCTCTATCCTCATTAACTCATTGCCACATAAGCAAATTTGCTGAGTTGGACTCGATGTTACTACTGAAGTTACTCCCACTATGGCTAGTCTTATAGTATAACCGAAAGAGTACTTGCTCTTTGAGCACTGGGCCTCCCTAAGCTCGCATTAATTTCCTAGGCATGCTTCTTTCTACTCAATGTTGCGTGCACTTTGAGCATGTTTGCAACTCCACTGCTAGCTTGGTTGCTCATCTTGCAATTGATGCCGACACATTGCAGCACTCCGGCAAGGCCTAGAGGTTAATTTGAGAACAAGTACCTCAAGGTTAATTTAACAAACATGACTTATAAGTTGAGAGAGGTCATATCACCATTTTTGGAAACATGTCGTAAAGTAACGTGATAGACCTTCTTTTAAGTCAATTAGCATGTGTTCAAAAAATAAAAATTATTAAAAAGTAATGTGATAGACCTTCGATTAACATGTGTTCAAAAAACAAAAAATGTTAGTGACCCATCCATCTAGTTAATATCGAGTCCACTTCCCATCCGGTCACCCATCTCATGACTACACTAGCCTCGACACAGTTAACTTGGGAGTTCTGTTAGATGAGCTATCGGTGGGGAAGTTGGTCCTTGCTGATATAGGATGCCCCTTCATATCCTTTATGCCATACCTGGATGACTGCCTGTTGCCGCCCAATAGCCAATGCCACGTCCCTTGCGAATGTAGATGCTTCCTTCCCTCGTCTAGCTGGTTCACGCGTTTTCCCCTGTTTTCTGCCGCCTGCCCATCTATAGAACCGCCTCGCACTGGCCAATTCCTCTCCAAGCACCTAGGGATGTGGTTGAAGCGAACAAGTCTTGTTCCTAGTGGGTACATTGACGTGGCATGGAAAGGGTGTGATAGCTGACTCTGGCAAAATAGTTGACTACCATGTTGGCATACATGAGCATGGGGCCCACTTGTCAGCATGCTGGATTGAGGAAGGAACGCAAGATAAAATGGAGCGTGAAAGGGTGCCAATCGATTGGCTCACGTGTGATGACCATTGGAGCAATCTAATCTTGTACTACGTTAAAAAATTCATGCAAACAACGATGATGGTACTACAGTATAGATACTTCTGGCAATTTGACACCAAATGAACTGCTGCATGTCCACCGCCTGTATTAAGCGCACTATCGTAAAGCAAAAGCTTCCCCTCGTCCTACAAGCCACCGCGCGCGCGTGAGCGAGGGATAGGTCGTACTAGTAGTAAGCAAAGCTTCTCCTCATTTGCGAGTTGACGGGACACATCAAAAGTAGTGCATTAGTCTCCAAAAAGGGTTGAACATGTCCATGGCTACCATCCCATGCTCCGCCATTCAGTGTGTGCTTCTCGTCGTTTTGCGAGTTGATGGGACACATCAAAGTTAATATTTAGTACTCTCTCCAAAAAGGGCCGACCATGTCCATGGCTACCATCCCGTGCTCCGTCATTGAGTACGTGCACTATTGACGTGTCGTCGAGGAGGGAAAATATTGCATAGTACTAGGTGCCATCGTAGTGCACGACTCACTTACGCACTGCTTATCTCCATTTTCTTGCATGGGACGTGCACCTTGATGCTAGATGTCACGCGTGTTGGCAAAAGGATGAACAAAGCTCATGTAAAAAAAAGAGTGGAAGAACATATAGATTCCCGACGACCGAGAAGGAGCAAGGAACTTTGTTGTGTAGCGTCTGCACTCATAATATTTTATATTATTCAACGATATAAAATCAACCAATCATCTCAACAATAGAACGGAAGAGTACGAAACACGGCAGCCCAGAGTATAGTTACATCATACATGGCCAACCCAAGCTATCACCGACGGACCAAACGAGACAGGCATGTTGTGCCGTGAGTGGGTCCAGTTTCTCGTTTTGAACTTGTTTGGTCTAGTAGTAACACTTGGTTTTGACCATTGATAAGATTTTATATACTCCTAATGTATTCTTCAAGGTTGCCTTTGACTATTGATAACATTTTATATAATTTGAAAATTATATCATTCGAAGATCCTTTGATGTTCTGTTTCAAAAAAAATCCTTTCACGTACGAATTTGACGGTATGCTTTGAGCAACTTGCATGTCCTATATTGCTCCTGTTTGGATACTCTAACTTAGCTAGAGGTTAGACTAACTCATGACTAACCCTGAACTAACTGTAGCCAAAGAGGTGTTTGGATGACAGGGTTAAATTGACAATAAATGCACTTGATGGAGAGAGAAAAGTGATTTTTCAGTGGGCCCCATGATAACTAGCTCCAATTAGCACCACTTGGCTGGCGGGATAGAGAGAGAAAAGTGATTTTTCGGTGGGCCCAATGAGAACAATCTCCAATTAGCACCTCTTGGGTGGGATGTTTTTTTGGTGGGTTTGGTACAACTTGCTCCAATTTAACCCTCATGTTTGGATACTTTAGGGCTATTTGAGCCCCAACTAGCTCTAACTAACTCTAACCCATGGATCCAAACAGGGCCAAAGTTAGTCTCGAAAAATGCATTAAGCCCTATATACATGGACAGACAGAGTACATGATACTAGCAAACAGTCACCATTAGTAGTAGTTCATTGGTTGGTTTTGATTTTTGATTCAGTTGTTGTGCTGCTACCGTCCAATATTCGCATGTGGTTGTTTCTAGAATAAAAAAGGAGGTAGTACTTACTGTGGGAAAGGTGAAGTGATGGTTGCTTTGCATGAGCAACTTATTACTTTGGTAATATTGGAGTACCAGTGGATTCAACGAACAGAGAAATGATGGTTGCTTCATTTGAGCAACTTACTATGGCAAAGGTGGGGTTCTATGATTTGACTGCTCACTAGTCATTACAACTGCGGTGCAACGACTGGGGTGAATCTTTCCCTGCAGTTGTACACTCAATATTGCTGCATGGCAGGTGGAGCCGGATGAAGGATGTCCCACATGTCGGTGAAATGAAGTTGAATTGTTTCTGGCATTGCTATAAATCCTTCAGGATTTGTTTATATGTACGCATAATTTTAATAAAATTTGTTTATATGAAGGTTTCAACTTTTGTTCCCGTAGGAAAAAAGGTTTCAACTTAGGATCCATGTGTCCTCTTGCCTCAAGATTGTCTCGTTACAACATTCCATCAAATACAAATGAAACTACCATGGCTGCTAATGCATCTCAATGGTTCGCAGATCCGCGCCAATATTCACATCACAACTGAAGACAAAGTTTTGAGAAGGTGTACAAATAAAGCAAAATATATAATTGATTGATGATGTTCGTAGGCATGGCTCCATTTCATGGGCACAGTGTTCATTGGTTGGTAGCTAGTTTCACCCAGCTCTATAGCCAAAAAAGAGGTGTATCGAGGACATCACAATCCAATCATTTTGTGCAGCTCCACTAAAATCGAGTTGATCATCCCTGTTTGCAAAGATATCCAGTCGGTGTGATTACAGTAATGGTGGAACTAGATGATGAAACATAACACACACAAATAGAAGCCGATCACCTCTGCGATCTCTATTTAGGACTAACTACTTATTGCAGAAGATTAGGCACGGAGTTGGATGAGGGGGATAGAAAAACCAATCTCCCTTTCTGTAGTCCCACAAAAATGTAAAAACATTGCCCGTGTGACATTTTGGCGGAACTGCACAAAACACTCTTAAGAAAAAAGTGATTTGTGCAGTTCACCAAAAGGTCGCAATAGCAACGAGGTGAAATGGATAGCCCTGTTTGCAGAAGGAGGTAGAAAGGAAACAATTACTTCCCAATAACACGAGTTGAAGACACATAAGCCGACAAAAAAGAAGCATATTCCATGTAACAGGGGAAATATAGCAGCATGGTGGTTTATAAAAAACGGTTTGAGGACGAGATTGTAAGATGGAAAGTATGCTGACAGAGATATGTTTCAAGCAAACAACTAAAGAAGATCCACATGCAGCAACGTGGGAATATGGGCAGTGGAGCGGCTAGAGGAAGCTGTAAGTGGCGAAGGCCCTATTGTCATCGGGATGTAACTAGGAGGGCGCCGGTGGCCGGGATCTGCCCATATTGCGGCAGCGAGCAAGTGGCGAAGGCCCTACCGTGTCGGAGCTTGGTCAGAGAGAACGGCGGGTACCGCAGATCAGGACGTGCTGCCTCAACGCCGTCGAACAGAGAAACAATGCACATCCTCCCTTTCCGTCGAAGGACGGGATGCGGCCGGATCAGTGACCAATGGTGAGAGAGAGAGGCCACTGCCGCCTTGTGTGAGATGGTGTGACGAGAGACAGACCCTGACAGGCAGGCTCCATTGTATATAGTGGAGCGGATTTTTTCCCGATGACAATCATTTTATATTCTGTACGTGTCATGGAGGAATATAAATTTATTTAATACTAATGTGTCAAGTCGAACTTTTTTTCGTCTACGCGTGGTACACAACCCTCCTTCGACTAAACAACTGCTACATGCGTCAAATTATCACGTGGGATGCCTTTTCGTACAGAAATGAACTCCACCGTGTATCCGCGCGGGTGTGGCCAGGATCGAGATGTGAGTACATGTGTCGTGCGTGCACCTCTTCTTTAGGTGCAGGTACATACGTGGGTGGGTGTGAGCGAGATGGTTTGTGCGAAACAAAGGCAATGTGTTGATGATATCTCAAACAAAAAAGTAACATATATAATGTGTGTGAAATAGAGTCATGGATATAGCATATATAGAGGGAGCGATCCACGAGAAGAGACTGGAGGGATCATTGGCGTGAGATATAGATAGAATCGAAAACAGGGATGAGGTGTGTGGGTGTGCGATCGATAAAGAGGCCATCAAATTTGTGTTTGGCCACGTCAAAGATACAGGGCGGCTAGCCTACTGGAATGTGAGAGGGCAGAGGTGCAGTTTTTCTTTGTGGCATGGATACCTACCTACAACGTTCGACTATCGGTGTGTGTGGGGGAGGGGGCAGAGACCTAACTATAGAGGGGTAGATCGACTAGTATAGTGTGGATAAGGAGAGAGACCTAGCTATGTATTGAGGGAGATCAATCGACATCCATGCATATGTGTAGTAGAGGAATAAGGTTGGGAGAAAGACAAAGGTACAGTGTCGGAGGGTTGGTAGTGGAGTTGCTTCTCACAAATGGTGGGAGAGGCCTGCTAGACAAACGGATGGTACGAGTGCAATATTAATAAAAGAGGGCCGGAGATGTCTGCCCGTCTATGCACATGCATGTGAGAGACGGGTCGGGAGGTATGCAAGGATGATGAGGGGGGCGATATGGTTGTGGTAAGCAGACGTAAATACATAGGAAGATCAACTGTCGCATGTCCGAGAAAGGGAGAGACATAACTAGTGAGGCAAGTCTATTGGTGCGTGGGGAAAAAGAATTATAGTCGACCTAGCTATATGTAGGGAGATCGGTGCGTATACATCTATGCATGTGTTAGAAGCAAATAAGGTCCGAAGAGATTGACAGGGGGAGAGCGGTGCGGCTAGGAGGTGGTGCGAGAGGTCTACTATGTCGAGGGGGGAGGAGTGTGCGAGTATGAGATCGATGAAAAGAGGGCCAGGAGTGTGCACCTACGTGGAACCGTATTGGACATAGGGGGCATGGACGGTGAGAAGAGAAGAGGGGAAGTGTGTGTTTGTGGTAGGCACCCTTGGCTAGAGAGGTATATCGACCGTTGTGTGCCGGAAAGAAGAAGCCCGAGGGGCCTACACACACCATGGGTGAATGACCTAAAGAGAAATAATGAATGTGCACGATGGAGGGGAAGCTGAGGGAGGGTGAGAGGGGGCGGGCATGTGCATGCACGATAGAAAGTTAGCGCTAGCTAGCTACAAAGAGAAGATGATCGTGAAGGTGTAAAAGACGAACAAAGATCATAATTCGTTATAAAAAAGTGGATAAGGATATTTGAAGAAGATATCATAATGTAAAACATTGATTATAATTTGGGATAATGTGTGGCTTTTGCAGCTCAGGGCTAAATATTTGTCATAATGTAGGGGGCGGGGCACTATACTTTGTGTGATAAACATGGTGTACGTATGGAACATGGTTTAGATTATGAATATCTAGTTAGTACATCAAATGTACTATTATTTGGAATCAACATCAAGTGTATTCAAAAAATTGAATTCGAGTTCATATAGTACACATAGTTCATATCTATCTCTATAGTAATCATGTGGTGTATTGTTAAGGTAGTACACGAATGACGGTTGAAGTTGGCAACAATCATGATTGTAGATTCTTATTCAAATAGAGAAACGAATTCAAATTTAGTTCAAATTGCAGCGGTAGTATAGACATTTGGAATGCACTAAAATGTTGGTATGAGGAGGTTACATGCATTATACAGCCAGTGAAATTTTTTAATTGGACATAACATGGATTCATAGCTTTGAATAGCATTTGTATAGTAAAACGGGACAAGACTCTATCTTTGTGTGGTGTGAATAGTTTTATTTTTTTGTTTTTTCGTTGAGGGAAGTGCGAATTGATTTGGTACGTACAAGTACAATATTACATGTTAGGCTTGTCCCTAAAATTCACCCCGCGCCTTGTTATATCCTGAAAATTTAGATATCGTGCTCCCAAGACTCGCACCTTCACAGCCCGCGCCTTGCTATCCCGAAATTACAACGCGCGCGAAAACTCCCTCCAATTGCCAAATCCCGACATGCGAAATCCCCCTTCTAACCCTGAGCCGAAAGGGCCGCTAGTTCAAATCGGTGGGGGTACTTTTGTAGCACACCCTACATTTTGGACAAGCGCGTCCCTAAGTCATGGTTCCCCCCTTCCCATCACCTCTTTTTCACTATTCGAAATCCCAGACCGCCATAACCTCTCTGCTCCAGCCGCGAAACCCCACCCTCCCTCCGTCCGCCACCTCACCGCTATCCGGCCCGAGCCTCTTCCCCGATGACGCCGTCCACCACAACAGCTCGACGTCCCTCATCCACCTTCCCGGATGAGGATCCTCGTCCATCTCGTCGTCCTGCCGGTTCAGCCGCTGATAACCCACAAGTTTAGGGGATCGTTTGTATCCTTCTTTGATAAATAAGAGTGTCGAACCCAACGAGGAGCTAAAGGTAGAATAAATATTCCCTCAAGTTCTATCGACCACCGATACAACTCTATGCACACTTCATGTTTGCTTTACCGAAAACAAGTATGAAACTATTTTGCAAGAATAAAACTACGAGTACTTTGCGAGAATAAAACTATGAATAAATTGCAAGGAAAAGTGGATAGCTTTTGTCAACAGTCATTTGTCCCTAGGTAATCGATAACAAGTACCGGTAATCATTCATGTAATTTTATATGAGGGAGAGGCATGAGCTTGCATACTTTCTCTACTTGGATCATATGCACTTATGATTGGACCCCTCGCAAGCATCCGCAACTACTAAAGATCATTAAGGTCATGAAACCCACCCATAGCATTAAGTATCAAGTCCTCTTTACTCCCATACGCCATAACCCACTTATCCGCGTTTAGGCTACTGTCACCCCCACAACACTGACAATAAGCAAACCATGAACATATTGCAACACCCTACAGTGGGGGCCCCTCACTTTTGCGCGAGATGGAGGGCACCGTAGGACAACGCCATAAATAAAATATACAATCATACCAACAAAGATCACGATTAACCCACAGGACAAAACAGATCTACTTAAGCATCATAGGATAACCATAGATCATTGGGAAATAATATATGGAGTTGAGCACCATGTTTAAGTAGAGATTACAATGGGGAGAAGGGATGTTACACTGTTACATAGAGGGGGAGAGAGTTGGTGTTGATGGTAGCAAGATTGTTGATGTAGATCGTCGTCACGATCCTAGCCCCGACGGCACTCCGGCGCCACCGGGAGAGAGGGAGAGAGAGCCCCCCTCCTTCTTCTTCTTCCTTGGCCTCCCCCCTAGATGGCAGGAGAGTTCCCCCTCTGGTCCATGGCCTCCATGGTGGAGGAGGGGTGGGAGCCCCTCCAAGATTGGATCTCCCTCTCTGTTCTCTTCTGTTTCGCGCTCCCCAGATCTGGCCAAAAACCGTTTCTTATATTCCGGGAGATCCATAACTCCGATTGCGCTGAGATTTTAACATGATTTTTTCCAGATATAAGCTTCATTACGCCCGAAGTAGAGCTCCAACCGACGTTCAAGGAGGGCACAACCCACCACCCCGTGCCAGGGGCCTGGGGCATGCCCTGGTGTCTTGTGGGCTGTGTGGGCCTCCGTTTGCGATGATTCCAACTCCCGAAAATCACATATATTCCAAAATAATTCTACGTAAAATTTTATTGCATTTGGACATCATTTGATATGGATTTTCCGCGATATAGAAAACATGCAAAAAAATATGAACTGGCACTGGGCACTGGATCATTAGGTTAGTCCAAAAAATCATTTAAAAATTTGCCAAAGTATGTTAAAGTTGTATAATATTGGCATGAAACTATCAAAAATTATAGATACGACGAAGACGTATCAACATCCCCAAGCTTAATTCCTGCTCATCCTCGAGTAGGTAAATGATAAAAAAAGATAATTTTTTATGTGGAATGCTACCTAGCATGAACTTGATCATATATCTAATCATGGCATGAATATTAAGACATGAGTGATTCAAAGCAATAGTCTATAATTTGACATAAAGACATCAATACTCAGGCATCCGAACAAACAATCATGTCTTTCAAAATATCAACGCTAAAGAAAGTTATCCCTACAAAATCATATAGTATTGTCATGCTCTGTCTTCTTAACACAAAGTATTTATCATGCACAACCCCGATGACAAGCCGAGCAATTGGTTTATAATTTTTAACGCGCTTCAGCTTTTTCAACCCTCACACAATACATGAGCGCAAGCCATGGATATAGCACTACGGGTGTAATAGAGTATTATGATAGTGGTAAATATAGAGAAGACAAAAAAGTAAGAAAGTCTCATAGCGACGCGGCTAACCAACGGGCTATGGAGATGCCCATCAATTGATATCAATGCGAGGAGTAGGGATTTCCATGCAACGAATGCACTAAAAGCTATAAGTGTATGAAAGCTCAATATGGAAACTAAGTGGGTGTGCATCTAATCATATAATTAAAAATTCCTACTAATATATGAAAGTGACAACATAGGAGACTCTCCATATGAAAAACATGGTGCTACTTTGAAGCACAAGTGTGGTAAAGGATACTAACAATGCCCCTTATCTCTTTGTTTATTTTTTTCTTTTTCTTTCTTTTTCTATTTTCTATTTTTTCTTTTTCTTTTTTCTTTTTTTCTTTCTCTCATTGTCCGGTGTCTCATCCAGACTTGTGGGGGAATCATAGTATCCATTATCCTCTCCTCACTGGGGCATTGCTCTAAAAATGAATAATCATGATCATCACACTTCTATTTACTTATAACTCAAAAGAAATAAAAATTACAACTCGATACCTATGACAAACTATGACTCTATATGAATGACTCTTGCAATGTACCAGGATGTGCAATGATCTAGCGTAACATGTATGAAAAATGATGAACGGTGGCTGAGCCACAACTACTATGTTAGCTATATGATCATGTAAATCAATATGACAATGAATGCTCAATTCATCAAACGGAAGTGGTGGAAGTTGCATGGCAATATATCTCGGCATGGCCATGGAAAAGCCATACTAGGTAGGAATGGTGGCTGTTTTCAGGAAGATATAATAAGGCTTATGTGTGATAGAGTGTATCATATCGCAGGGTTTGGATGCACCTGCGAAGTTTGCACCACGTCTCGATGTGAGAAAGGGCAATTCATGGTACCATAGAGGCTAGCAAATTGCGGAAAGGTAAGAGTGCGTATAATCCATGGACTCACATTAGTCATAAAGAACTCATGTACTTATTGCAAAAGTTTATTAGCCCTCAAAGCAAAGTGCCACTCCCTCCGTTCCAAATTACTTGACCCATATTTATCTAGACACGGATGTATCTAGACACAAAACAATTATAGATACATCTGTATTTAGAAAAATTCAAGTCAACTAATTTGGAACGGAGGGAGTACTACGCATGAACCTAGGGGGATAGATTGGTAGGAAAAGACCATCGCTCGTCCCCAACCGCCACTCATAAGGAAGTCAATCAATAATAAATCATGCTCCAACATCATAGCATAACGAGAGACTATACGTGCATGCTTCGGGAATCACAAATGTTAACACCAATATTCTTACTAAATAGAACCATTTACTAGTACCTCCCACATATTCCATCTCTATGTCGCAAAACTATTGCAAGGAATCAAACATATCATATTCAGTGATCCATAAGTTTTATGTAGGATTTTATGGCTAACCATGCAAATGACCAATTCCTGCTGACTCTCTAAATAGATCTAAGTGAAGCATGATAGTTTAATTCTTTCTATAAAAGACCATGCTCTAACAAGTATAAGTGAAGCAAAAGAGCATTCTTCAAATAACGGTTTTCTATGTGAAGAGAAACAGGCAATCCAAACTTCAAATGATATAAGTGAAGCACATGAAGCATTCTATAAATCAACCATGGACTATCTCATACCAGCATGGTGCATAAAATAAAAATAAAAACTAAATACAAAAGATGCTCCAAGATTCACACATATCACATGAGCGAAACAAAGACGAAAACATACCGATGCTTGTTGACGAAAGATGGGATGCCTTCCGGGCCATCCCCAAGCTTAGACGCTTGAGTCTCCTTGAATATTTACTTGGGTTGCCTTGGGCACCCCCAACCTTGAGCTCTTGCCTCTCCTCCTTCTCCTCATACCGACACCTCCTCGATCTTTGATCACTTCATCCACACAAAACTCAGCAGAAAGTTCGGTAAGATCCGTTAGTATAATAAAGCAAATCACTACTCTAAGTACTGTTGCAAACCAATTCATATTTTATTTTTTCATTGTACCTACTGTAATATAACTTTTTCAGGGCTTATCCCACTGATAGAATCGATAGTTTCATCAAAACAAGCAAAATAATGCATCAAAAACAGAATATGTCTTAAACAGGATAGTCTGTAGTAATCTGAACATTCACCATACTTCTGGTACTCCAAAAATTCTGAAAAATAGGAAAAATAAACAATTTGTATAGAAATACTATGCAAGAGGTTTCAGAAACTTTCGCCGTTCTAGTAAAAAATGTAAAATCACGCACTGCAGCCAAGTTTCTTTTTCTGCACCGCACATACCAACAAGCAATCTAAACATCCTAAAGGAAAATCTTGGCACATTATTCTTATAATACAATGGAATTGTACAAGGGGATAATTATTTTTGTTGAAAAGTGTCTGCAATTCAAGATTGACAAAGTTTTTGTGTGGGCGTGAACAAAGTTTAAGGCATGCTCCCGCTTCCACGGTGCTTGTCTATCTTACTTTCACTTTTATTTTTGTGAAGTTTTAAGTTCCCCTCTATATTTTTTGTTTTTAAAATTTATGAAAGCACTCAATAGAAATAAGTGACTCTCTAAAGCTTCCGGGTTGTCTCCTGGTAGCGCTTTCTTTAAAGCCATTAAGCTAGGCATAAGGTGCTAAAGTAATGGATGAACCCGGATCCCAAGGTATATCAAAGACAATTTTAATTAAAAATGATTTGGCATTTAGTTGTGAGCACAAAGCAACATATATCATGCAATGACAAAGTCTAACTCTCTTCCTATGCATCGGCATGTCATACAAGAACAATTCATGCACATCAAGTAAAAGGCCAATACATAGCATAAGCAGTTTCTTGCAATTTTATCATGTGGGAAACATAAAGAGGTGGAGATGTAATTCCTCTCTCATAATAATTGCAAGTAGGAGCAGCAAGCACATGCATATTATATTCATCAAAATCATCATGTGTAGTGGTAGAACGCAACCCATCAATCTAATCCTTAATAAGAACAAACTTCTCCGATATAGTGTAGTTTGAAGAATTCAAAAAGATAATAGGACTATCATGTGTGGGCGCAATAGCAACAATTTCATTCTTAACATAAGGAACTATAGCAAGTTCATATCCATAAGCATAATTCATATTGGCATCATGGCCACAAGCATAGCAAGCATCAAGTTCATCGAAAAGGGATCTATCAAAAGAATCAACGGGATCATAGCAATTATCATAGCATTCATCCTTTGGTAAGGACGAAGGGAAATTAAACAATGTATGAGTTGAAGAGTTACTCTCATTAGAAGGTGGGCATGGGTAGCTAATCTGCTCTTCCTCCTTTTGTTCTTCGCTCTTCTCATCATATTTTTCATCCAATGAGCTCACAGTTTCATCAATTTCTTCTTCCGTAGACTCCTGCAAAATATTAGTCTCTTCTTGGACAACGGAGACTTTCTCAATAAATTCATCAATATCGGAATTGTATTTATAATTATCATAGCAATATTTAAGGATAGCAAAATTTTCAAGTCTATAAACTAAATCATCAAAATCTTCAAACTTTCAAACAAAGATTCAACTTCATAAGCACCCTTAAAAGCAATAAATTCTTCTATTCATCCCACATCATAGTAATCATATATACCATTGGCATAAGAAGCCAAGGTTTCATTGTCATTAAATTTGCATGAAAAGGGAAGGTGTGGATACTTCATCCTAGAGCAACAAGTATAATCATATCTCAAGCATAAATCCCGAGCATACCAATGCAACATATAAATTTGATCCCATAATAGTTTCCCTTTTGTGTCAACCGATAATCCCTAAATTATTCACATTGGTCCAACGTTACTCCCATTATATATTTAAACAGGGTTTTCTCAGGATTATCAAAGTAGTGCATAATATTTTTCACGTAACAAGCATCGAGGGTTTTAGCAGGTTCCCCATCTCCATGAGTAGCAAGTACAACTAATTTTTTTGGTGTTTCGTGTTCCATATCCATAACTAAAAATAAAGAGCAATTTAGAACAGGAAATAAAAACTACTTAGTGATAAATCAAACAAGCACAAACGAGAATATTCACCCCACGCTATTGCTCCCCAGCAACGGCGCCAGAAAAAAGGTCTTGATAACCCACAAGTATGGGGGATCGTTTGTAGCCTTCTTCGATAAATAAGAGTGTCAAACCCAACGAGGATCTAAAGGTAGAACAAATATTCCCTCAAGTTCTATTGACCACTGATACAACTCTACGCACACTTGACGTTTGCTTTACCGGAAACAAGTATGAAACTATTTTGCAAGAATAAAACTGCGAGTACTTTGCGAGAATAAAACTACAAATAAATTGCAAGGTAATAAAAGTGGATAGCTTTTGTCAACAAGAAACACTACAAAAAAATACACTTCCGTGATGATACGTGTTTATCATAGTAGGTCACATTTTCTGTAATGCATGTACATCCATGACAATTTTATGACAGAATCAAGATAGTCATACCTATGCTGTCGTAGAAGTGTTCCATGAAATTACCAAATTTATCATCATGAAAATGTCCACTTCCATGATGATAAATCGCGCGTCACAAAAGTGCTTTCGTCAAGGGTGACCGACACACGACATCCACCGTAACGGAACACCGTTAAGCTATCGGTTCCGGTTTTGGATTGGATAACCCGTTAACAGCCCTGACCAATGGGGATTTTCCACGTTTAAAATCATCATTGGCTGGAGGAAACACGTGTTGGCTCACCGTTGGGATAGATGTCATCCACTCATTGGACCCAAAGCGCCTATGATACGTCGACACGTGGCACGACCCAACAGAGGCCCATTCCTATGAAAAGGCCGGCCCGTTTGACTTGGTCAAAAGGTGGCGAGCCGGCCCATGGCAAGCCTGTTAACAGCTTGTTCGCATATAGCCCATTTACAGCCCTCTAACCTAGGGCCCGTTTACGGCCTATCTGATTTAGGCCTAGTAGCGTCATCTGGGCCGTCCAATATAATTCCAGCCCGTTTTAACTTCCGGCCCATGTATGGCCCATGACGTCTTTTGTCCCATATGAGGCCCTTAGTAACCCTCGGCCTATTTAACGACCCATGGTAAAACTGGCCCGTAATGAATGGTGTATCACTTTATACCCATTAACGGCCCATTATTCCATTGGGCCGTTTCCAACCCATGTTATCTTTCGGCCTTCTCAGGGCCCATTTATTCTTGGGCTCATTTGCAGCATTCGGTTACTTATGGCCCGTTACTCTCATTTTCTGCTTGTGGGCCAAATTCAGCCCGTGCTTAAAGTCGGCCCGTTTGTGGCCCATTAATACGTTGGTCCGTTTTCATAGCGCATCAAATACGGCCGATTAACGATGGCCCATTATGGTCGGCCCATGAATGGACGATTACAACTCTAACCCGTTTACGGCCATAAAGCGGTATGTTATTGGCCCATGTTTGGGCAATTGATCATACGGCCCGTATAAAGCCCATTGATGATACGGCTCGTAGAAGGCCCATTGATGATTTGGCCCGTAGAAGGCCCATTGTTTCTACGCCCTGTAGAAGGCCCATTGTTTCTATGGCCCGTAGAAGGCCTAGTGTCACTACAGTAAATATGTAGCCCATGGTTATTGTGGCCTAGTTTAAAAAAATAGCTTATTGCGGCCACTAGCAAACCGTGGAAACAGAACAACACTGACTACAAGCAAACAAATAAACAAAACAACAAGGAAATATATAAGCAAGCAACTTACACTAGGCTATCACGGCTATTACACATATTACATCCACTGGGCATCAAAGTTCACCACCAGTGCAAATATAGGGAACAAAGCAGCATATCATATACACTGGTTGTCAAAGTTGGCGACCAGTGCAAATAAACGCCACAGCAAAATAAGTCCAGAACTGAAACCACTTCAGAAGATCTCAAGAAACAATATCCTGGGTACCCATAATGTTGGCAAGATGCTTAGCAAGCTTATTAACTTTCTCTTGTTTGGCGCTTAAATCATCCTGCGCTTGCTGTTGCACCAGAAAGTATGCATCTGAATTCTGCAGGGACTTCCTCAGTCCTTCAGCTTCCTGTCGCAACACATCTGATCGATGTCTTTCAACTTGAAGCTGAGACTCAAGAAGACGAACTGGTTCAGGCAGCGAGTTCGAAGAGCTTGTGCCAGCAGTAGTGGCCAATAACTCAAACACTACATCAAGACAGGACTTCTGGGTTCTCTCACTGTCGTCAAGGTAGTTTATATCAGCTTTCTTGGAGACCAACAGGGATGTCTCACTATCTTGAACCTTATCTACATTACTTCCTTCACCATTAAATAATGGGGTATTGTTCTCCAATATTTTGTCCGCATTCTAAAAGAGAAACAAGCAGACACGTCACAGGTTTACCATGTTGTATATGTTGGCGTTCTGGGAATGGGGGTCCCCACACTTGCCTGCCTGCGGCCTGCGGCGTGGCTCAAATGGGGGCCCGGCGCGGCCCATCTTCATCAACACAAGACTCAAGACCCTCACGAGGCGGACGACACGGCGCATCCTCAGGCGCAACCTCATCAGGCTGGCTCGCGAGGAGGCGGAGAGATCAAGGCAGGGTACCTCGCGAGGTGCCCATGACGCAAGACATGACGATCGAGGGTGCCAGGTGGGCGCCAACGCGCGCAGCGTCCTTCTTTCCTCTTTGGTGCAAAGGGGGCGAGCACAGCCGCGGAGTACCGAGGCATCAGGCAAAGGTTGCCATTTAGGTGCAACGAGACCAAGACCAGGAGGACTACGAGACGGAGGTCACCATGGAGCCCAACACAGCGTCACCACAGAGCCTTTGGCAGGCGAAGACCAACTTTAGTCAGGATAAGTGTACTAGATGTTCCCCTTCGAATTGGCCAATTGTTGGCGCCCTTCCCACTCAATATTTGGGAAGAGGCCCAGGGCCTTTGCCTATAAATAGGACCAGCCACCCGCATAGCAAGGCGGGGGGTTGGTTCATTCGGTTTGCAAGCAGAGAGAGTGAGTGAGAGAGAGAGAAGGGTGACTGAACTCCTCCTAGCAGTTCATCGCCCTAGCCAAGAACAGACCCTCGCGAGGCTGTTCTTCCTTGTACTGTTCATCATCACCAGCCCCAGGAGGCAATCCACCAACCACACACTGGAGTAGGGTATTACACCACAACGGTGGCCCGAACCAGTATAAATCTTGAGTCTCTTGTGTAGTTCTTTTCGTAGTTTAGATCTTTGCGAGACGGGGAGGTAGAAGGCGTGATCTCCGCGCGCACCCCAATGTTCGAACCTTAAGGGTCTACCGGAACCCGTGATCCGACATTTGGCATGCCAGGTAGGGGTGCACCAAAATTTGCCTTCCTACCGCTCCGCCTCCCGTCGCGTCGTCATCACCATGTCCGGCGACCAAGCGGGCAACCAAGGTCCATGGGCGGCGTGGCCCACCTGCGCGGAGCCGCCCGCCTCGGGCGACCCTGCGCCCCAGGCAGCTCATGGTCCGCAGGGTGCTGCGGGCCGCGGGCGACGCAGACAGGCCTCCACAACCATCACACCGCGGCAAGCGCGGTCGGCGGCAAGGGCCTCCAATCACGCCGCAACCATGACACCGTACACCCGCCGGGAGCAGGCGAATTCAAGGGCCACGCTCACGGTGGCCCGAGAGCTGCTGCGGTGCAGACTGCTGGAGGGCGGCCACGACGTGCTGCTGGAGCGAGTGGCGGAGCTCCTGGGCTTCGCTGCCTCGGGGGCTCACCCCTTCTCCACCCAGCTCCCATCTCAAGCCCAGGGCGACCCGCGCGGGGGCTCCGCACGCGCCCGCGGACTCCAAGGCTACTCCGACGCCAGCGAAGCTGTCAGCACCGGACCGGCGGCGGTGCTGCCCCCGCCCCCGGCCCGCAAAGAAGGACTTGACGCGACCCGCGGCCCCGGAGGGCGGCCGCGCTGCCACCCCGCAGTAGGCATGACAGGTGGGACCGCGTGGCATGCGGGGCATCACGGCATGGCACTCGGGATGACGGCGATGGAGGAATACGTGCCCCTCATGATGGACCAAGGACACCCTCACGAGAAAGGACAAGGCTCGCTCCTCGACCCAAGCTGGGGGGACGAGGCAATGGAAGCTGAGCCCTTCCGGGAGCCCCGGGAAGAACCCGCTGGCCACGCTGGAGGCAACGATTATCGGGCACCGCTAACCCTTCAGGGGCAGGTATACGCTAACCGTGGATCACAGGAGGTGCAGGTCGCCGCGGCAAGCAGCTACCCCGCTCCCACAGTCTCCTACCCCTCGAGAGGAGGGCGCAGGGGACTGCAGGAGAGGGGCCGGGATCCAACATCACCACCGCGGCGTTCGGAGCAAGGCGTTCTCAGGAGGTAGGCCCTCTGCTGGGGAGGTGCCTCAGGGCCTGCCCTTGGCAGAGGACCTGTGGTCGTCGGGGGAACCGCTGGCGAACGCTCTACCCCATCGGGTGGCGTCCTGGGTTCCGGTCGTTGCTGATGGCACTAGAGTGTGGCGCAAGGCGGGCCCCTCGTCTGGCGATATGAAGGAAGGCCAATACCTGTGAAGAAGGCCAGTGCCTGTGAAGCTCGCCGCCCCGTGACACTCTCACGTAATAATGAGTGGGGCTGTACACGCGACAGAGTCTCAGGGGTGCCGGCCTCAGGCCCTGGGGCTCCCTCCCACGCCCAGTGGACAACACTTAGCTCCGCGCTGGTGAGAAGACGTCCAAGACTAGATTAGGTGCCGGACGCGGCCTTTTGCCTGCTTTTCGTTGCCTTTCCCTTTAGCCATAGCTTTTCCCTCGCTGGATTTAAGTTGGATTCGAATTTGAGATTTGCGTGTGTTCGGGGAAGGGGTGCCTATTCTCGCTCGATCCATTTCTCGCGTTCTGGTTACCGCTTCGCCACAGCTGCCTCCCCTCGCAAGCCCCTCGCGAGTCCGGTTAGGCCTGGCTCATGCACGACCTAAATTGCTGCTGTTTCTCCCTCTCGGGAGGATCTTCGGGTGCCTGTGGAGGTTGCCCTCGAATTCTGAAAAGGCCCAGAGCCTGTGAAGCAAGGCGAGTGCCTGTGAAGCTATCGTGTCCTAGAAAAGGCCCAGAGCCTGTGAAGCAAGGCGAGTGCCTGTGAAGCTATCGTGTCCTAGAAAAGGCCCAAAGCCTGTGAAGCAAGGCGAGTGCCTGTGAAGCTATCGTGTCCTAGAAAAGGCCCAGAGCCTGTGAAGCAAGGCGAGTGCCTGTGAAGCTATCGTGTCCTAGAAAAGGCCCAGAGCCTGTGAAGCAAGGCAAGTGCCTATGAAGCCCTCGCGTTCTGAAAAGGCCCAGAGCCTGTGAAGAAGGCGAATGCCTGTGAAGTCATCGCGCTCAGGAAAAGGCCCAGAGCCTGTGAAGCAAGGCGAGTGCCTGTGAAGCTCACACGTTCAGGAAAAGGCCCAGAGCCTGTGAAGAAGGCCAACGCTTGTGAAACTCCCCGCCGGCGACACTCTCGTATCCAATGGATTCAACTAAAGAACACCAAGGGCGTCACGCCCTCCCACAGGCTGCTTCGGGGCTTGCGCGAAACAAAGGTAAACCAGCCAGCCACCAGGCGCGGGCGCTCGTGCAATATGACAACTATTAATATGCTGAACACGGGTTTTACATGAGGGGCTTCCCCTCCCAAAATGCTCTCACAAGCCATCAGGACAAAAACCTGAGTTCTATTCATGCAGGGTGAAAAAGACAGGAGCGATACACACTCAGTCGGACCAATCCCCCAATGCGTCCCCGGAAGCACCTCCTGAGCCTTCGCTGGGGTCGCCGAATCCGCCATCGTCGTCTGCGTCGCCGCCAGCGGCGTTAGGGCCGCTCGCCGCGCCGCCCTCGTCAGCACCCATGATCACGTCGTCATCGTCCGAAGCGAAGGCCCTGACAAGGGCGTCCACGTTGTCTTCCACCCAGTGCGCCAGGTCACCTCGGACGGCCTAGGGGACTGGGGCGATGACAGCGTCAAAATCGAAGTGGGGATCCATGATCAGGAGATGGCTGAAGACACGGGAGAAGGCGCGCCTGAGCAGCGCGCGGCTCCTCTCTTCCACCAACCTATCGGCCCTTGTCGAACGTGCCTCCAGCTGCATCACCACGGCAGTGAAGAACTGAAGGTTGCCAGCATAGTTGGCTGTGTGCGGCTCGCCAACAGCCGCCTCACAGATGTTGCCCAAGGCCGCGCTAGCTCTCTCCCGGAGCGTGGCAAGCATGGGACCGTGCACGTGCTCCAGGACCTGCCGCTGACATATCTCATCCGCGTTCTGGCGCGCGATGCCCTCAGCCTCTTCCATCCGCTGGCGAAGACGGAGCACCTCGGCCTGGGAGGCGGCCAACTCCTTTTGCGTTGCCTCAAGGGCGGCCCGGGAGGCATCGACCCGCCGCGTCGCCTCATCCCGTTGGGCCCTCTGGGCCGCAGTTCTGCCCTCGGCTTCGACCCGGATCATCCCCAGCTTCCCCTCGAACTCACGCTCGAGGCCTTGGCGCGCCGTCGCCACCCGACGACAAACCTCCTCCAGGACACGCGCTTCCCGCACAGCGACATCGTCTTCCGCCTGCGTCACTAGGCGCTCCCTCGTCTCCAGCCGCTTGTACTCACGGGTGCGTTCGGCAGCTTCCATCAGCAATGCTTCCTCGCGCTTCCGAAGCTCAACCGGGTCGCCAGAAGCCACCTTCATCGATGCAAGGGATGCCTCGCGTAGCTCCGCTTGCTCCTCCAACGAGTGGCACCGGGCCAAGAGCTCCCAAGCCCATTCTTCTGCTGCTTCTCGCCGTCGGTCTGCTCCCCGGGCCTCCTCAGCGGCCTGGGATCGGGCCGCCCGGGAGGCCTCCAGCGAAGCCTTCACCTCTTCGTCATCGAGGTCGCGCTGATGACACGCGAGGGCAATGGCGGCCTCTAGCTCGCGCCTCTCTGCGGCCAGGCACAGGCCCTCGGTCTCCAGGCGCGCGTCTTCATCGGCGAGCCCCTGCCCGAGCAGGTCCACCGCGCCACTCGCCCTTCGAAGGAATTCGTGGCGACGAGCGCGGCGCTCCCGGGCACGCCCAAGCACGTCTTCCACACCATCATCCGCTCCAATCAAGCGCTGGGGGCCGCGAATCATCATTCCTCCTCCGGGCAGGGGGCTGGGGGCTGGCGCCCTTGCGACGGCCGGGCGCGCCGCACCAGAAGCCCGGCCTAGGGCCAGCCCGTCTCTAGATGAAGGGCGCAGGAGGCACCTCAACTAGTCGCAGTCCCCGACCAGACGAGAAGCCCACGGTAGGCTAGCTATTCCCCGAGAGGGCCCGCGAAGGAAAATCGCGGGGAATGAAGGGCCGCGGTGCACCTCGGGATGGTCCACCCCTTCAGACACCCTCACCACAAGGGCAGAGCTGCTCAGAGCATTTGAGGACGGTAGAGGGGGCGAAGCCAAGGGAGGCGGCACCTCTGCTACTTCCGCGAGCTCGGCCGGAAGGGGCCTGCGGAGCAAGGATCAGTGAAAGCAATAAGAGGATCAGGAGCCAGAGAGGAAGAAGGCTTACTCGTCAGTGGCGAAGTACTTCCTGCGCTTCAGCACGTGACAAGGGAAGTCATCACCCAGGGCCTCCCTTTTCCTCCGGAGGGCCTCAAAGTCCACACGGAAGCGGCCCAGGAGAGGTGCACAGGAATCAACCTATGAGGAGGACGGAGCACCAAGGCGACCTGCGTCGAGGACGCATGCCTGACGCAAACAGTCAGTTGCCTCGCCAGAAGGCGCGGCCGGGGGCTCAGGAGCCTCGGCCCTAAGCGTCGGAAGCGGCCGCACCTCACCCGCAGCCTCGGCAACACGGGCCTTAGGAGCTGCCCCATCAAGAGCGCCGCCAGGTGCGGTCACCTCGTCAGTAGCTCTCTCGACCCCCACTGTCTCCTGCCTCCCTGCTCCACCACTCGAGGAGGACTCACCCAGACCAACCGGAAGGGCAGTCACCGCCACAGGGTTCTAGCGAAGCCCTTGGAGGCCGACATGACGTAGCCCCCACTCGTCAAAGGAGGGCATCTGCCTCACGAAGTCATCCCTGTTCTGGCAGAGGTACAGCAGAGCTCCTCCCCGCTGGATACTGCCGGGGTTGGGGTCGCCAGTCAGGACCAAGAGCACCGTCCTTAGCGTCGCGGGCGTCAAGTCTTCTTCCTGAAGCCCCATGTGATCACCATGCCCACTGAAGGCCCACATTCGACAAGAATGGCGCTGGAGAGGGGCAATGCGGCGCAGCAGGAACTCCTTCACCACCTTGGGCGCTGTCACGTTGAGCGATCTCAAGAACGTGAAGTGGCGCCAGACGAAGGCGAGCCGGGGGCTCTTAAGTGTCTCCTGGCCCCAGCCTGAATTAGCTACGGCAGGCGAAGTTGGCTTCGCCAGCCGGGGGCTGGGCACCCCGACATCGACGTACAACCACCGCTCGCGGAACCCAGCTGGAGGCGGAGGGAGCTTGAAGTCAATACCCAAGGCCGCGGTCTCAGGCGCAGCGATGAAACTCATGCACGCCGAGCATTGAGTGGGGTCGGCAAGGCTCAAAGAGAAGAAATGGCGCAGCAAGGCAACAGAAGGAGGGATGCCCATCAGCGCCTCGCAGACAAATGCAAAGACCGAGAGGAGGGCAATGGATTCAGGACCCAGATGCATCATGTGGATCTGGTAATGGGAGAGGACGGCATTGAAGAAATCGGAGAAGGGGGGAACCAGACCCGCCCACAAGGCATCGGCAAAGTAATGAACCTCGGTGATTATCCTGTCAGTGGGGAAGTGAGACGTAGGCCAGGCCGTCGTCCTCCCACACTCGTTGAAGACGGTGGCCAGGGCCGGACTGAGCTTATCCAGGCACTCCAAATTGAGTATGATTGAGCGGCCGACGGCGGGGGCCACTGACAGCAGCGGGCGAGATGGAGACGCGGACTTCTTCCCTTTCTCTTTCTTCGTCGGAGCCATGGCGGTGGACAAGAGAAGGGAAGTGTGAGATGGGATTGGAGACGAGAGTCGAAGTTCGAAGGGAGGAAGAACAAGGGACGTTCGAGCAACAGGAAGAGGGGCGGCTGTGTACAACTGCGGGGCAACCTAGCAGGGCGCAAAATAAGGGAGCATGGGCGAATGGTACCGCCCACGTCCAATCAACCGCCACGCGGCGCCCAAGGCCGCAGGCTGTTAGGGCCCGCGGCGCTTCGCCCCTACCCTTTCGCCTCTCAGCACGGCCAAGTCCGGGCGCGCCTTGGGCCCGGGGGCTACTGTCGGCATTCTGGGAACAGGGGTCCCCAGACTTGCCTGCCTGCGGCGTGGCTCAAATGGGGGCCCGGCGCGGCCCATCTTCATCAACACAAGACTCAAGACCCTCGCGAGGGGCCAAGCCTCGCGGGGCGGATGACATGGCGCATCCTCAGGCGGAGCCTCATCAGGCTGGCTCGCGAGGAGGAGGAGAGATCAAGGCAGGGTACCTCGCGAGGTGCCCATGACGCAAGCCATGATGATCGAGGGTGCCAGGCGGGCGCCAGCGCGCGCAGCGTCCTTCTTTCCTCATTGGTGCAAAGGGGCGAGCGCAGCCGCGGAGTACCGAGGCACCAGGAAAAGGTTACCATTTTGGTGCAACGAGACCAAGACCAGGAGGACTACGAGACGGAGGTCACCATGGAGCCCAGCACGGCGTCACCACAGAGCCTTTGGCAGGCGAAGACCAACTTTAGTCAAGATAAGTGTACTAGATGTTCCCCTTCGAATTGGCCAATTGTTGGCGCCCTTCCCGCTCAATATTTGGGAAGAGGCCCAGGGCCTTTGCCTATAAATAGGACCAGCCACCCGCATAGCAAGGCAGGGGGTTGGTTCATTCGGTTTGCAAGCAGAGAGAGTGAGTGATAGAGAGAGAAGGGTGACTGAACTCCTCCTAGCAGTTCATCGCCCCAGCCAAGAACAGACCCTCGCGAGGCTGTTCTTCCTTGTACTGTTCATCATCACCAGCCCCAGGAGGCAATCCACCAACCACACACTGGAGTAGGGTATTACACCACAACGGTGGCCCGAACCAGTATAAATCTTGAGTCTCTTGTGCAGTTCTTTTAGTAGTTTAGATCTTTGCGAGACGGGGAGGTAGAAGGCGTGATCTCCGCGCGCACCCTAATGTTCGAACCTTAAGGGTCTGCCGGAACCCGTGATCCGACAGTATATGAAACTCATTTTGGTAAATCAGTTTAGTAGTAAAGTGCACAGGATAACAACATGAAACTGAAAGGAAATATGCCCTAGAGGCAATAATAAAGTTATTATTTATTTCCTTATATCATGATAAATGTTTATTATTCATGCTAGAATTGTATTAACCGAAAACATAATACATGTGTGAATACATAGACAAACAGAGTGTCACTAGTATGCCTCTACTTGACTAGCTCGTTGATCAAAGATGGTTATGTTTCCTAACCATGAACAAAGAGTTGTTATTTGATTAACGAGGTCACATCATTAGTTGATTGATCTGATTGACATGACCCATTTCATTAGCTTAGCACCCGATCGTTTAGTATGTTGCTGTTGCTATTCTTCATGACTTATACATGTTCCTATGACTATGAGATTATGCAACTCCCGTTTACCGGAGGAACACTTTGGGTGCTACCAAACGTCACAACGTAACTGGGTGATTATAAAGGAGTACTACAGGTGTCTCCAAAGGTAGATGTTGGGTTGGCGTATTTCGAGATTGGGATTTGTCACTCTGAATGTCGGAGAGGTATCTCTGGGCCCTCTCGGTAACGCACATCACATAAAGCCTTGCAAGCACTGCAACTAATATGTTAGTTGTGAGATGATGTATTACGGAACGAGTAAAGAGACTTGCCGGTAACGAGATTGAACTAGGTATTGGATACCGACGATCGAATCTCGGGCAAGTAACATACCGATGACAAAGGGAACAACGTATGTTGTTATGCGGTCTGACCGATAAAGATCTTCGTAGAATATGTAGGAGCCAATATGGGCATCCAAGTACCGCTATTGGTTATTGAACGGAGACGTGTCTCGGTCATGTCTACATTGTTCTTGAACCGTAGGGTCCGCACGCTTAAGGTTTCGATGACAGTTATATTATGAGTTTATCAGTTTTGATGTACCGAAGGAGTTCGGAGTCCCGGATGAGATCGGGGACATGACGAGGAGTCTCGAAATGGTCGAGACGTAAAGATCGATATATTGGACGACTATATTCGGACATCGGAAAGGTTCCGAGTGATTCGGGTATTTTCGGAGGTACCGGGGAGTTACGGGAATACGGGGAAGAGTAATGGGCCTTGATGGGCTTTAGTGGGAAGAGGAAAAGGGTGCTGCGCCCCCCCCCCTCCCCTTTGGTCCGAATTGGACTAGGGAAAAGGGGGCCGGCCACCTCTCCTTCTCCTCCTATTCCTTCTCCCTTCCTCCCCTTTTGGTGGACTCCTACTAGGACTTGGAGTCCTAGTAGGACTCCCATCCTGGCCGCACCCTATGCCTTGGCCGGCCTCCTCCTCCTCCATCCTTTATATACAGGGGCAGGGGGCACCCCATATACACACAAGTTGATCCTTGAGATCGTTCCTTAGCCGTGTGCGGTGCCCCCTGCCACCAAATTCCACCTCGATCATACCGTTACAGTGCTTAGGCGAAGCCCTGCGTCGGTAGTACATCAAGATCGTCACCACGCCGTCGTGCTGACGGAACTCTTCCTCGACGCTTTGCTGGATCGGAGCCTGAGGATCGTCATCGAGATGAACATGTGCTAAGAACTCGGAGGTGCCGGAGTAACGGTGCTTGGATCGGTCGAATCGGGAAGAAGACGTACGACTACTTCCTCTACGTTGTGTGATCGCTTCCGCAGTCGGTCTGCGTTGGTACATAGACAACACTCTCCCCCTCGTTGCTATGCATCACCATGATCTTGTGTGTGCGTAGGAAAATTTTGAAATTACTACGTTCCCCTAAAGTGGAATCAGAGCCTAGGTTTTTATGGTTTGATGTTATTTGCACGAGTAGAACACAAGTGAGTTGTGGGCGATACAAGTCATATTGCCTACCAGCATGTCATACTTTGGTTCAGCGGTATTGTTGGACGAGACGATCCGGACCAACCTTACGCGTACTCTTACGCGAGACCGGTTCCCTCGACGTGCTTTGCACATAGATGGCTTGCGGAAAACTGTCTCTCCAACTTTAGTTGAACCAAGTGTGGCTACGCCCGGTCCTTGAGAAGGTTAAAACGGAGTCTATTTGACGAACTATCGTTGTGGTTTTGATGCGTAGGTGAGATGAGTTCTTACTTAAGCCCGTAGCAGCCACGTAAAACTTGCAACAACAAAGTAGAGGACGTCTAACTTGTTTTTGCAGGGCATGTTGTGATGTGATATGGTCAAGGCATGATGCTGATTTTATTGTATGAGATGATCATGTTTTGTAACCGAGTTATCGGCAACTGGCAGCAGCCATATGGTTGTCGCTTTATTGTATGCAATGCAATCGCGATGTAATTCTTTACTTTATTACTAAGCGGTAGTGATAGTCGTGGAAGCATAAGATTGGCGAGACGACAACGATGCTACGATGGAGATCAAGGTGTCGCGCCGGTGACGATGGTGATCATGACGGTGCTTCGGAGATGGAGATCACAAGCGCAAGATGATGATGGCCATATCATATCACTTATATTGATTGCATGTGATGTTTATCTTTTTATGCATCTTATCTTGCTTTGATTGACGGTAGCATTATAAGATGATCTCTCACTAAATTATCAAGAAGTGTTCTCCCTGAGTATGCACCGTTGCAAAAGTTCTTCGTGTTGAGACACCACGTGATGATCGGGTGTGATAGGCTCTACGTTCAAATACAACGGGTGCAAAACAGTTGCACACGCGGAATACTCAGGTTATACTTGACGAGCCAAGCATATACAGATATGGCCTCGGAACACGGAGACCGAAAGGTCGAGCGTGAATCATATAGTAGATATGATCAACATAACGATGTTCACCATTGAAAACTACTCCATCTCACGTGATGATCGGTTATGGTTTAGTTGATTTGGATCACGTGATCACTTAGAGGATTAGAGGGATATCTATCTAAGTGGGAGTTCTTAAGTAATATGATTAATTGAACTTAAATTTATCATGAACTTAGTCCTGGTAGTATTTTGAAAATTATGTTGTAGATCAATAGCTCGCGTTGTTGCTTCCCTGTGTTTATTTTGATATGTTCCCAGAGAAAATTGTGTTGAAAGATGTTAGTAGCAATGTTGCGGATTGGATCCGTGATCTGAGGTTTATCCTCATTGCTGCATAGAAGAAATATGTCCTTGATGCACCGCTAGGTGACAGACCTATTGAAGGAGCAGATGCAGACGTTATGAATGTTTGGCTAGCTCAATATGATGACTACTTGATAGTTTAGTGCACCATGCTTGATAGCTTAGAATCGGGACTTCAAAGACGTTTTGGACGTCATGGAACATATGAGATGTTCCAGGAGTTGAAGTTAATATTTCAAGCAAATACCCGAGTTGAGAGATATGAAGTCTCCAACAAGTTCTATAGCTAAAAGATGGAGGAGAATCGCTCAACTAGTGAGCATGTGCCCAGATTGTCTGAGTACTACAATCACTTGAATCAAGTGGGAGTTAATCTTCCAGATAAGATAGTGATTGACAGAATTCTCTAGTCACCATCACCAAGTTAGTAGAACTTTGTGATGAACTATAATATGCAAGGGATGACAAAAGTAATTCCTAAGCTCTTCGTGATGCTGAAATCAACGAAGGTAGAAATCAAGAAAAACATCAAGTGTTGATGGTTGACAAGACCACTAGTTTCAAGAAAAGGGCAAAGGGAAGAAGGGGAACTTCAAGAAGAACGGCAAGCAAGTTGCTGCTCAAGTGAAGAAGCCCAAGTCTGATCCTAAGCCTGAGACTAAGTGCTTCTACTGCAAAGGGACTGGTCACTGGAAGCGGAACTACCCCAAGTGATTGGCGGATAAGAAGGATGGCAAAGTGAACATAAGTATATTTGATATACATGTTATTGATGTGTACTTTACTAGTGTTTATAGCAAACCCTCAGTATTTGATACTAGTTCAGTTGCTAAGATTAGTAACTCGAAACGGGAGTTGCAGAATAAACAGAGACTAGTTAAGGGTGAAGTGACGATGTGTGTTGGAAGTGGTTCCAAGATTGATATGATCACCGTCGCACACTCCCTATAATTTCGGGATTAGTGTTGAACCTAAATAAGTGTTATTTGGTGTTTGCGTTGAACATGAATATGATTTGATCATGTTTATTGTAATACAGTTATTCATTTAAGTAAGAGAATAAATTGTTGTTCTGTTTACATGAATAAAACCTAATATGGTTACACACCCAATGAAAATAATTCATTGGATCTCGATCTTAATAATACACATATTCATAATATTGAAACCAAAAGATGCAAAGTTAATAATGATAGTGCAACTTATTTGTGGCACTGCTGTTTGGGTCATATTGGTATAAAGCGCATGAAGAAACTCCATGCTGATGGGCTTTCGGAATCACCTGATTATGAATCACTTGATGCTTGCGAACCATGCCTTTTGGGCAAGATGACTAAAACGCCGTTCTCCGGAACAAAGGAGTGAGAAAAGATTTGTTGGAAATCATACATACTGATGTATGTGGTCCGATGAATATTGAGGCTCGCGACAGGTATCATTATTTTCTGATCTTCACAAATGATTTGAGCAGATATGAGTATATCTACTTGATGAAACATAAGTCTGAAACATTTGAAAAGTTCAAAGAATTTCAGAGTGAAGTGAAAAACATCGTGACAAGAAAATAAAGTTTCTACGATCAGATCACGGAGACATATATTTGAGTTACGTGTTTGGTCTTCAGTTAAAACAATGTGAAATAGTTTCACTACTCACGCCACCTGGAACACCACAGCATAATGGTGTGTCCGAACGTCATAACCGTACTTTATTGGATATAGTGCAATCTATGATGTCTCTTACCGATTTACCACTATTGTTTTTGGGGTCATGCAATGGAGACAACTGCATTCACGTTAAAAAGGGGCACCATCTATATCCGTCGAGACGACGCCTTATGAACTATGGTTTGGCAAGAAACCAAAGTTGTCGTTTCTTAAAGTTTGGGGTTGCGATGCTTATATGAAAAAGTTTCATCCCGATAAGCTCAAAACTCAAATCGGAGAAGTGCATCTTCATAGGATATCCAAAGGAAACTATTGGATACACCTTCTATCACAGATCCGAAGGCAAGACTTTTGTGGCTAAATTCGGAAACTTTCTGGAGAAGGAGTTTCTCTCGAAAGAAGTGAGTGGGAAGAAAGTAGAACTTGATAAGGTAATTGTACCTTCTCCCTTATTGGAAAGTAGTTCATCACAGAAATCTGTTCCTGTGACTACTACACCAATTAGTGAGGAAGCTGATGATGATGATCATGTAACTTCAGATCAAGTTACTACCGAATCTCGTAGGTAAACCAGAGTGAGAACCACACCAGAGTGGTACGGTAATCCTGTTCTGGAGGTCATGTTACTTGACCATGACGAGCCTACGAACTATGAAGAAGCGATGGTGAGCCCAGATTCCGCAAAGTGGCTTGAAGCCATGAAATCTGAGATGGGATCCATGTATGAGAACAAAGTTTGGACTTTGGTTGACTTGCCTGTTGATCGGCAAGCCATAGAAAATAAATGGATCTTCAAGAGGAAGACGGACGCTGATAGTAGTGTTACTATCTACAAAGCTAGAATTGTCGCAGAAGGTTTTCGACAAGTTCAAGGTATTGACTACGATGAGATTTTCTCACTCGTATCTATGCTTAAGTCTGTCTGAATCATGTTAGCAATTGCCGCATTTTATGAAATCTGGCAAAGGGATAAACAAAACTGCATTCCTTAATGGATTTGCTAAAGAAGAGTTGTATACGATGCAACTAGAAGGTTTTGTCGATCCTAAAGGTGTTAACTAAATGTGCAAGCTCCAGCGATCTATCTGTGGACTGGTGCAAACATCTCGGAGTTGGAATATACGCTTTGATGAGTTGATCAAAGCATATAGTTTTATACAGACTTGCGGTGAAGCCTGTATTTACGAGAAAGTGAGTGGGAGTACTACAGCATTTCTAATAAGTATATGTGAATGACATATTGTTGATCGGAAATAATGTAGAATTATTCTATAAAGCATAAAAGGAGTGTTTGAAAGGAGTTTTTCAAAGAAAGACTTCGGTAAAGCTGCTTACATATTGAGCTTCAAGATCTATAGAGATAGATCAAGACGCTTGATAAGTTTTTCAATAAATACATACATTGACAAGATTTGAAGTAGTTCAAAATGGAACAGTCAAAGAAAAAGTTTCTTGCCTGTGTTACAAGGTGTGAAGTTGAGTAAAGACTCAAAGCCCGACCACGGCAGAAGATAGAAAGAGAATGAAAGTCATTCCCTATGCCTCATTCATAGGTTCTATAAAGTATGCCATGCTGTGTACCAGATTTATTGTATACCCTGCACTGATTTGGCAAGGGAGTACAATAGTGATCTAGGAGTAGATCACTGGACAGCGGTCAGAATTATCCTTAGTGAAATAAGGATATGTTTCTCGATTATGGACGTGAAAAAAAGGTTCGTCGTAAAGGGTTACGTCGATGCAAGTTTTTGACACTGATCCAGATGAATCTAAAGTCTCAATCTGGATACATATTGAAAGTGGGAGCAATTAGCTAGAGTAGATCCATGCAGAGCATTATAGACATAGAATTTTGCAAAATACTTACGGATCTGAATGTGACAGACCCGTTGACTAAAATTATCTCACAAGCAAAACATGATCACACCTTAGTACTCTTTGGGTGTTAATCACATAGAGATGTGAACTAGATTACTGACTCTAGTAACCCTTTGAGTGTTGGTCACATGACGATGTGAACTATGGGTGTTAATCACATGGTGATGTGAACTATTGCTGCTAAATCACATGGCGATGTGAACTAGATTATTGACTCTAGTGCAAGTGGGAGACTGAAAGGAAATATGCCCTAGAGGCAATAATAAAGTTATTATTTATTTCCTTATATCATGATAAATGTTTATTATTCATGCTAGAATTGTATTAACCGAAAACATAATACATGTGTGAATACATAGACAAACAGAGTGTCACTAGTATGCCTCTACTTGACTAGCTCGTTGATCAAAGATGGTTATGTTTCCTAACCATGAACAAAGAGTTGTTATTTGATTAACGAGGTCACATCATTAGTTGAATGATCTGATTGACATGACCCATTTCATTAGCTTAGCACCCGATCGTTTAGTATGTTGCTGTTGCTATTCTTCATGACTTATACATGTTCCTATGACTATGAGATTATGCAACTCCCGTTTACCGGAGGAACACTTTGGGTGCTACCAAACGTCACAACGTAACTGGGTGATTATAAAGGAGTACTACAGGTGTCTCCAAAGGTAGATGTTGGGTTGGCGTATTTCGAGATTGGGATTTGTCACTCTGAATGTCGGAGAGGTATCTCTGGGCCCTCTCGGTAACGCACATCACATAAAGCCTTGCAAGCACTGCAACTAATATGTTAGTTGTGAGATGATGTATTACGGAACGAGTAAAGAGACTTGACGGTAACGAGATTGAACTAGGTATTGGATACCGACGATCGAATCTCGGGCAAGTAACATACCGATGACAAAGGGAACAACGTATGTTGTTATGCGGTCTGACCGATAAAGATCTTCGTAGAATATGTAGGAGCCAATATGGGCATCCAAGTACCGCTATTGGTTATTGAACGGAGACGTGTCTCGGTCATGTCTACATTGTTCTTGAACCGTAGGGTCCGCACGCTTAAGGTTTCGATGACAGTTATATTATGAGTTTATCAGTTTTGATGTACCGAAGGAGTTCGGAGTCCCGGATGAGATCGGGGACATGACGAGGAGTCTCGAAATGGTCGAGACGTAAAGATCGATATATTGGACGACTATATTCGGACATCGGAAAGGTTCCGAGTGATTCGGGTATTTTCGGAGGTACCGGGGAGTTACGGGAATACGGGGAAGAGTAAGGGGCCTTGATGGGCTTTAGTGGGAAGAGGAAAAGGGTGCTGCGCCCCCCCTCCCCTTTGGTCCGAATTGGACTAGGGAAAAGGGGGCCGGCCACCTCTCCTTCTCCTCCTATTCCTTCTCCCTTCCTCCCCTTTTGGTGGACTCCTACTAGGACTTGGAGTCCTAGTAGGACTCCCATCCTGGCCGCACCCTATGCCTTGGCCGGCCTCCTCCTCCTCCATCCTTTATATACAGGGGCAGGGGGCACCCCATATACACACAAGTTGATCCTTGAGATCGTTCCTTAGCCGTGTGCGGTGCCCCCTGCCACCAAATTCCACCTCGATCATACCGTTACAGTGCTTAGGCGAAGCCCTGCGTCGGTAGTACATCAAGATCGTCACCACGCCGTCGTGCTGACGGAACTCTTCCTCGACGCTTTGCTGGATCGGAGCCCGAGGATCGTCATCGAGCTGAACGTGTGCTAAGAACTCGGAGGTGCCGGAGTAACGGTGCTTGGATCGGTCGAATCGGGAAGAAGACGTACGACTACTTCCTCTATGTTGTGTGATCGCTTCCGCAGTCGGTCTGCGTTGGTACGTAGACAACACTCTCCCCCTCGTTGCTATGCATCACCATGATCTTGTGTGTGCGTAGGAAAATTTTGAAATTACTTCGTTCCCCTACAGTGGAATCAGAGCCTAGGTTTTTATGGTTTGATGTTATTTGCACGAGTAGAACACAAGTGAGTTGTGGGCGATACAAGTCATACTGCCTACCAGCATGTCATACTTTGGTTCGGCGGTATTGTTGGACGAGACGATCCGGACCAACCTTACGCGTACTCTTACGCGAGACCGGTTCCCTCGACGTGCTTTGCACATAGATGGCTTGCGGAAGACTGTCTCTCCAACTTTAGTTGTACCAAGTATGGCTACGCCCAGTCCTTGAGAAGGTTAGAACGGAGTCTATTTGACGAACTATCGTTGTGGTTTTCTAACCAAACAGGATAGCATGACACAATTCCACATATATGATGGCTAACTAAACAGGATAGCATGATACAATTTCACATTATGATGGCTAACTAAAAAAGATCGAAAGACACAGTTCAAAATATGATGACTATGTAACAGGATGGCATGATATAACTATATAATGTGTTTATTAAATAGGTTGGCATGCCATAATTCACATACATGCCGCCTATGGAAACATGATAGCATGATATAATTCCCGGATAGAATGATATAATTCAAAATATGATGACTGTAAACACTAAACAGGATGAGATGATATAACTATATGATGTCTTTATTAAATGGGTTGCCATGCCATAATTCAGATAGATGTTGTGTATGTAAACATGATGGCATGATATAATTCAAATATATGATTTATATAGTAAGCAAGTAAGCATATGGCAATCCATATATGATGTAAAAACTAAGCAATGCAAGACAACGTGCATGACATGGGTAATATAACCCTGCCAAGTTTGAGCATAGACCTCAGGGGGGAAATAGGACCGGTCATCAGTCTCTGAATCCTCGTCTGAGGAGCTCTCTGTATCCAGCAAGATGTCTGCTTCAACAGGTAGTATCGTCTGCTCTGGATTCCTTGTTTTCACTCTAGATACTTCCATCACTGCTTCAAATGGCTGATGCACATGAAGAGTAGTTGAATATACAAACATTGTCGACAAATGGAACACGTAATACAAAAAAATGATAGCATCATATAATTCACATACATGATGATTAGCTCAACAGCATGGCATTGCATAATTCACATATATAATGCCTTTGCAACAATATAGCATTGCATAATTCACATATATAATGTCTTGCAACAAGATGGCAATCCATAATTCACATATATGGTAATTATACACTAAACAGGTGGCATTCACACAAAGCATGTCTAAACTAATCAAATGACATCACAATGCAAGACACCATACACATGATATGATCAACATAACCCTGCCAAGTTAATTAGAGCATACACCTCGGGGGGGGGGGGGATAGGACTGGTCATCTGTCTCTGAATCCTCCTCTGAGGAGCTATCCGTAACCAGCGAGATATGTGCTTCGTCAGATAGCATAGTCTGCTCTAAAGACCTTGTTTTCACTCCAGAATTTTCCATCACTATGTCAAATGACTGATGCACACGAAGAGTTGTTGAATGTACTAACATTGTTGACAAATGTAATACGTAACGAAAAAAAGGATGGCCTGATATAATTCACATATAAGATGACTGGCTAAGCAGGATGGCATTGCAAAATTCACATATATGATGCCTGGCTAAACAAGATGGCATTGCATAATTCACATAAAGGATGAATAAACTAAGCAGATGGCATTCACACAAAGCATGTCTAAACTAAGCAGTTGACATATTTGATGTATAAAGTAAGCAATGCAAGGTACCATATGCATGATATAACCAACATCAGCATGCCAAGTTGGAGCGAAGACCTCACGGGGTAAATAGGAGTGAAGACCTCATGGGGTAAATAGGAGTGGTCTTCTGCTTCTGAATCCCCCTCGGAACAGGTATCTTCCTCTTGATTATGATCCGAAATGGGTGGAGGGGGGCTGCCTTTGCGCCCACTATGGAGCGACGTCTGCATGAAATTTTATTGCCACGCAAGGCTCGTCTCTTTTGCTCTACATGTTCAGTTCCATTGTGTACAATAACTGACATGCATAGGAATAAAACATAGTGAGATTATGTAAGGAGTGCATGCACAAATCCAGAGTGATGGTAGCAAACTGTGGATAGACCCAAAACCAATGATAGCAAGAAGATAATAGCTTTAGGTAAAAAATACAGATAATGGCTCCTTTAACGTTTATTTGCACCCAACATGAAACTCATAGTAGACACCCGAGATTAACCAGGTCGTAGACAGATAGTACTGATTGCTGCCCCAATATGTACCCCACAACCATTTAAAAACTCAAGTTTTAGCATAATTTTGGACCTGACTTGGAGTCTAATAGGTGAACACGACGATAAAGTAGCATGTCATCATATTAAGCGATGCATAACGTAAGCAGACATGGAAGAGTGTGACCTCTCTTGCGGACCCGTGTAGTCCTCAAGGTCATCTGCTCAGTTGATGATGGTAATGCAGTTGTCGTGGCTGCCGGCGGCGAGGAAGAAGATTTGAGGTGGCGAAAGACAACCTGGAGAGCGGATCCCTGCTGTGGTGAACCCTTTCGTTGTTGGAGCAGCTGAGCTGGGGTGGAACACAGCACCGCGGGAGCAAGACAAACCACACAAGGTTTTCTTTGACACATATCTGTAATAGAAGTAATTGGGTAAGGGCTTGTTTGAATTTGAGGATTCTAACAATGCAGGGATAGGAAATAGACAAGAATAGGATAGGAATGCACATGCAAAACAGATAATTTAAAAACAGAGGGTTTCTGCCAATCTGGGTGTTGAGTTCACAAGAATTGGAAGATCACAGGATGCAAAGAAGCATGGTGAGATTAAGTCAAACCATAAGAAAATGTATGGTTATAATGCTATTATGCTATTATCTCTTAGTCTTGTGCTTCATGAATAGGAATTTGAAAAGGAGGAAAAGTGGAAATTAAAATTCCTACGGTTTTTCTTTCAAGGAGACACTAAAGGAACAAATCCAACAAATCCTATAGTTTTCCTTTGCTCCATTCCTTTGCACCAAATTCATGAAAAGTAGTACCATATGAAACTTTCCAATTCCTATGTTTTCCATTCACTTTTCCTTTCAAGCACTGGCGATTCCAGTAGGCAGGCTTGAACAAGGAAAAGCCTACACTAAAAAATGTTTTTGTGATACTTCTATTACTTTGGACCGCGACCACTACCCTACTAGCTCAACTCCCAGGGCCATCGACAAATGCACAGCTCAAACGCGCAGAGATAAATAATGATGGCGTTCAGGAGAGTCCATCACGGATAGCTAAGTTGCCTGGTACCTCACTGCTTGTCATATAGTAGGATAAAATGATCGTATTTCCCGTTACTCCGTGTGCTTAGTGGACAATATATATAACATGTAGAGTAAAAAAGATATGCAACAAGTGTACAATCTCTTTGGCGAAGCCATGTCGATCTCAGCGTGATTGGGTTGGCCGGTGAGGATGCTCCCGCTGACTTGGCTGTCGGAGGAGGGGAAGAAGATCTTAGGCGTCTGGAGATGGAGCCTGAGGTACTGCTCCGTTGTGATGGAGGGTTTTGTTGTTGGTGCAGCTCCGGTGAGTTGTACGACGCCGAGGCTGAAGCAGGACAAGAGAGACAATGTTAACCTGAGTGGAATTCAAATAGCATCTCCAATAGATGATGTAAAATAAATAACCACAAAGTGCTAGATGTATACATCAGCCGCTCATCTCTAAACTTAACTGTCTAAACTGAATTTAACTGTCGAAACTGAACTTAACTGTTGAAACTGAATTTTGTTTGTCGAAACTGAATTTTACTGTCAAAACCGAACGCACTAGAGGTGAGATTACACGTTAGTCGACTGACCTTTTCATCTCTGGTTAGTCGATTTTACAACTGTTGGATATGAAATCAAGGGCCTGCAGTTCATCTTAAACCTCCACCCGCTGAGCCGCCAGCCACCACCGGCCAAACAGCCGCCCCCCTCCACCGGCGGCCGGCGGTACGCTGCCTCGCCCGCCCCGAAAACACTCCCCAGCGGTGGTCCACTGCCACCCCGGCCATCCCTGTAGGGCCCCCCATGCCGAGCTTTTTCTTCGGCGATCCCCACACCACCGCCCCACCACCGCCGGCGACCACTGCCCCCACCCTGAACCCTAAGATAGATAGTGGGGTACCTCTCCGGTGAGCCACCCTCCCCGTTGCGGCTAGTTCTTCCTTAACTCCGGCGAGCCCCCCACCCCCTGAAAATCGACTCACCCAAAAGTCAATTCAGTTGACTGAAGTGTAGCTAAATCGGAGCAGCATTGCAAGCAAGAGCGAGAGCAGCAGCGCGAGCAAGAGCAAGAGCAGACCAGGCAGGGGACCGAGAGCAAGAACAGAGCAGCAGCTCGAGCGAGAGCTAAAGCAGCAGCAGCTCCTACTAATGTGGACACCGTCGCCGAGGGAGCGACGATTTGGATGAAGTGGTCGGTGACGGCGCCACCATGGATGGAGCCGCGCCGTGTCGGCTCGGGACCGAGCGCCGTCAGCACCGTGAGATCGAATCAAGAAGAAAATGCAGTGATTAGTGTACAACCTCTTTGGTGGCGCCGATTAGGCCATAGCTTCATCCGAGGAAATGGTGGTGATGATGCTCTTCCGGTGGTGCGTGTGAAGACGACGGTGTGGGAATGGAGGTGGCGCGAAAGACGAGGGGAACATTGGGGTAGCTCCTTGGAGGTGGAGGACGGGGTGGCTGAACCGGCGGGATGACCATATCAACGACAGATCCTCATCCGGTACGGTGGATGAGGGACATCGAGGTGTTGATGTGGACAACGTCGTCGGGGAAGAGGCTCCGGCTGGGTGGCGAACGGAGGAGGGTGTGGGGCTTCGCGGGTTTTCCCGGCCTTGGTGTATGAATGGGTGGGCGGATGGGATGGGAGTGGGGAACCATGGCTTAGGGACGCGCTTGTCCGAAATGTGGGGTAAGTTACGAAAGTACCCCCACCGATTTGAGGCGGTTCTTTCGGTTCAGGGGTATCACGGACATTTCATGTGTCGGGATTTCACAGGAGGTGGGACTTTTCACGCGCGTTGTAATTTTGGAATAGCAAGGCGCCAGTTGAGATGGAGGGAGTTGTCGGAGCACAACGAGACAAAGATATATCTTAAATATTTCGGGCTAACAAGGCGCGGGTTGAAATTTCCGGACAAGCCTAACGTGTATTGTACCAAATCAATTCGCACTACAAATGTCATTCAAAACATTGAATTCATGTTATGTTTAATTAAAATATTTCACTATGTGTATAAGGCATGCAACCTAGTACTCAAATGAACATTTTAGTGCATTCCAAACGTATATACTACCGCTTCAATATGAACTAAACTTGAATTCATTTCTCTATTTGAATAAGATCTACAATAATGATTGTTGTGAAGTCAAAGCATTTGAATCCATTTCCATGTTTTAATAAGATCTACAATCATCATTATTGTCAAGTTAAACCATCGTTTGTGTATTATCTTCACAGCACACCACATGATTAGTCTCGAGTTACATATGAACTATGTGTACTATATGAACTCGAACTCGATTTTTTGAATCCACTTTATGTTGATTTCAAATCATAGTACATTTCAAGCTCTAGCTAGATCTTCACAAACTAAACCATGTCTCATATGTATAATGTGTTTATCACATTATGTATGGTGCCCCGCCCCCTATGCCTACAAGTATTTAGATGTGAGTTGCAAACACCACACATTACCACAAATTCAAATAAAATGTGAGAATGTTTGATATATAGTATTGTTTAGATTGTTCGGTATTTAGTTGTAAGCTGCAAATGCCACACATTATCACAAATTCAAATAAAATGTGAGATTGTTCGATGTATAGTATGGTTTAGATTGTTCGACAATGAGCTGTGAGTTGCAAACGCCATGCATTATCACATTATGGTATAACATGTGCAAAACCACAACACGCGTATCACCGCTATATTCATGCATGCATATGTTTAAAACACTATGATCTCTTGTTAAAATATATGAATCCACTTTCATATCAAATTATGATCTTTGTTAGTCTCTTACAACCACACAATCCTCTAACCTTTGTAGCTACCACTAACTTTCTCTCATGCATGCACACGCCCTCCTCGCCCTCCCCCTCCCTCAGCATTCTATCCATCGTGCACACTCATTTTTTTCTTTAGGCCGTTCTCCCAAAGTCTCCACAACTCCTTTCCGACACACACCGGTCGATAAACCTCTCCAGCGATGTCTGCCTACAACATACACACGCACCTTCAATCTCCTCCTTTATGTGTCCTTGCCTCGTGTCTCTCATACGGTCCCACACACGTGTGAACTCTCGCCCCTCTTTTCATCGATCTCACAACCACACACTCCTCCCCCTATCTAGCTAGTAGATGGGCCTCTCACACCACCTCCTAGCTCCACTCTCTCTGTCTATCTGTCTTGCTGGGCCTTATTTGCCTCTAACAAATGGACGTACACCGACCGATCTCCAGCTATACATATAGCTATCTAGGTCCTTATAACTCGTTTTTCCCCATGCGTCGATCGATCTACCTCATTAGTTGTGTCTCTCCGTTCCTCCGACAAACAACAATTGATCTACCGATCTAGTTAGGTTTGCTTACCAAACACATGGTTCCCCTTCATCATCCATGGATGTGTCCCGATAGATCTATCACGCACAGGCACACACAGAAACATATCCCCACTCTTATTGATAATATTGCAGTTACACCCTCAGTTTGTCTAGTAGGCCTCTCCCACCAACTTCGAGAAGCAACTCCATCACCCATCCAGCACTCTACCCCTCTCGCTCCCTCTCTCTCTCCTCTCTCTCTCTCTGTCCCATCCTATTTCCCGTCCTTCAGTTATGTATGGACGTCGACTGATATCCCTCAAGACATAGCTGGGTATCTCCTTCTCAACACATATACGAGTCGTTCTACCTCTATAGTTAGGCCTCTGCCTACCCCTCCCCCACCCCCTCGCACACACACACACACACACACACCGATACATCGAGCGCTCTAGTCATGTCTCCCTGCCACACACAAACTTGACATGTGCCCTCTGACGTTCCAGTAGTTAGGTCAGTTGCCCTATATCTTTGACTTGCACACACACACACACACACACACAATTTCGATGGCTCTCTTCATCGATCTCGCACCCACCCACTTGATCCTCTCTTTGACTCTATCGATATGTATGACCCCTCCCTCTCTTCTCGTGGATTGCCCAACCCTCTATATATGATATGGATAGGCCTCCATTTCACACACATTGCATGCAAAATTTTCTTTGAGATGTCATCGACACATATTCCCACAAATACATTCACGAAGGCACAAGCCATTTGTCTAGGTTTGTATCTCTCTCTCACACACACGTAGGTGGTGGACGTGCACGAAGAGAAGAGGTGCACGCACGGCGCATGTACTCCCGTATCTTTCCCAACCACACCCGTGCGGGTACACGGTGGAGCTCATTTCTATACAAAAAGGCAGCCCACATGGTAACTTGACACGTGTACTGGTTGTCCACTAGATGGAGGGATGATCGTCTACCACGGGTGAACAAACAAATTGCGACTTGACGCGTTATGTTAAAAAAGAGGCAAACCATGTGGGGCCTACCTTAGAGGCAAGGCTCTATACACTAGAGTACTTTTGATGTGTCCCGTCAACTCGCAGAACGAGGAGAAGCTTGCTTAGTACGCCTGTTCCCTTGCCTAGGCGCGCGGTGGCTCGCAGGACGAGGAGAAAATTTTACTAGTAGTCCCTCCGTTTACTCCTCATCCCTACCTTGGTTAGAGAGATTATCATATTGTTTGGAATATATGTCCTTTAGTAGATTTCAATATGAACTACTAGTACATACTCCAAACACTGATGTATATAGACATATTTTAGAGTGTAGATTCACTCATTTTGCTCCGTATGTGGTCCATATTGAAACGGACGTAATAGTACGCACTCGCCCTCGCCCCTCGACCGTCGCCACGTGGTGGACGTGCAGCAATTCATTCAGTCTCATATAGCCAGAATGATATATACTACAGTACCATTATTGCTCGACTTCCTGAAGAGGCGAAGAGCCAATCGCAAGGTTAATAGTTTGGATATGCCAAGCGCAAGGTTTATAGGAGAACGAGTAGTAGGTGTCGCATCATTTATAAATAAAGTTTTTTTTCTTCAATTGCACGTATGCAATATAAATAGGTTCATATGGAGAGAAAAGGAAACCGCTCCAGTATATACATAGGTAGGACGAGCCTACACAGTTGCTTGCTAGGGTTGCTCTCTTCAGTTTTCACACTCTCTCGCACAAAACCACTGTTCCGTATGTAGTACACCTAGTGGAATCTCTACAAAGACTTATATATTTAGGAACGGAGGGAGTACTATGTAAAGAGTTAGGTGTCGCATGGTGTCCAGAAAATATGGTGATAGTGTGAGGTGGGCCATGTAATCACTGAGCCTGTGTGTTTTCACTGCTCTTGCACTCCTCCACCGTAAGAATGGAGAAAATTGTAATCTAGTAGTACCTCCTTTCGCCGAAAGCGTGGGACATCCAGCAGTCCTACCACCTCAATAATAATGACCAATGAGCCGTCAAATCACATAGACCCAGCAGTTAGTTCGACGGACGAAGCAACCATCACTCTTGAATCCGCTTCTCCCTTCAACGCACGCGCCAGTGAGAGGTCGCATCCGCTCTGCCCGGGCATGAATGCGGCACTGGTCGTTTTGGGCGGGAAGCGCGTGCGGGCGATGGAAGGGCTTTGGATGGGCCAGGCTGGTCAGGAGCGGGCGTGGCAGCTGTCCGCCTGTCCCTACCGGATGCCCGGAAATGAGAGAATGCACCGACTCTGGCGGCTAAAATCATACACTACACACCATCTCTCTATAGAAGTAGGTCGATCTGTCGCTCTCTCTAACACACACATGTTGTTAAACACACATGCGCACATGCACAGGCACACACGGGTTCATAGAATAGGAAAATTGTGCGAGTGCGAAGCCACGGGAAGTAAGATACAAATGGAGTACGTACAAGAAGAGAAGAGGTGACGAATATTCCATCAAACCTGGTCTGAGGAGTAGTACTCCCTCCGTCTAGGTGTTAAGTCATCCTACGGAAATCAGATATTCCCAAAATGTTTAGGGGTCGTCCACTAACTTCGCATCTTAATCCCCTCCTGGCCTCGTTGCTAGCGAGCGTTGTTACTTAGGGAGCGTTTGGATCCTTAGCAAGAACTGCTTATAGCATAGCCAGGCAAGGTTAGGCGTTTGTAATTGTTAAAATATGTTAGCTTTTGTGGGCTAGCTAGCTTGGGTAGGCTAGAAAAACCTTGCTAGCTCAGGAGAGCCAGATCGGCTCACTTCTGATGGAAAACTTTGCGTAGTAGTAACATAGACTAGTAACATATGCATGTTGTACTATTCCAAGTTACTCACCACTACGACCAGCCTAAGCAATGTAACAAAACGCTCCTTACTCTACCTTGTTATCTCCCCCAGAAACCCAATGCATGGAGCATAACTATGCGTTGATCAGTCAAGAAATCAAAGTCGGTTTGCATGCAAGTTAATACGTGGCCCTGCATGGTAGCTAAAACGACATCTCTTAGTTGTTTGGATTAATTGTTGTGTTTAGAGACAGAAATCAGGGCTTTGATTGGAGGAATGACCGGTCAAGTTTCTCCTTCTCCTCCAATCTGCTTGCAACTTGGTCCCGCTGCACCTTCTAACGTGACTTATTACACATAGACGGAGGGAGTCGTACGAGATACGGTGGCACACTGACTTAGGTCGAATACAAGTGCCCAAAATTGTGTGCATGTTATAATAAGGATTCACTTAAAATAGTACATGAGCGAACAGAGGCATCAATTGGACAGTGTTCCCGAGCAGTAGCGAGATGTGTGAGGTAAGATACACCGCCGACGCTTTTAATTTTTCTTATTAATTTGTTTGTTTCACCCTCTGACTGGTGGGACCCAACGTACTACGTGGAGAGAGGTAACGTACTACTGGTCAAAATGGATGGATACGGAGCTATACGATCTCGTAGTGACCGTATAATCACCTCATCACGTATAAGCTGCAGCCCCAGTGCTTATTTTCTAGGGTTTGCACTCTTCACGCTCTCTCTAGTATATATATACACGCTGGAGCCTCAGCGCTTGTAGTTGCTCTCTTCACACTCTCACCCTCTCCAGATCTAAACAAGACTTCGTTGGCCTCTCTCTCTCTCCCCTCACTGCTGGTCTGCTTGTAGTTGCTCTCTTCACATTCTCTCACCCTCTCCAGATCTAAACAATACTTCGTTGCCCTCTCTCTCTCTCTCCCCTCACTGATAGTCAAAGAGCCGGCAGGATCCGTCTGCCGGGAAAGGAAGGAGGCTTAACGATGTCGCCGTCAGCGAGGGAGGAGGGAATCCACTACCGACACCGCTGTTCACTTTCACCCAGCGGCGGCGGGGGAGGGCCTCCGACCCCTTCTTCTTCGTCGCCGTACATAGTGTGGGCCTCCGGTCGCCCGCCAAACCACACCCCAAGAACCTTAAGGTATAATTTACTTATTCCACATGCATTGCTCTAGCTGCATGTGGGCTTTTTCCGCTTCTACACTCGAATCTAGGTGTTGGGTCAAACAGGAAAGTAGTGGGGAAAGTTGTATACCATGAATCTAGGACGTGGTTCAAAGAGGAAAGGAATGGGGGAAAGTAGTGGGAAAAGTTGTATAGCATGAATCTAGGACGTGGTTCAAAAAGGAAAGGGAGGGGGAAAGTTGCATCGCATGAATCTAAGACATGGTTCAAAGAGGACAGGAATGGGGGAAAGTAGTGGGGAAAGTTGTATAGCATAAATCTAGGACGTGGTTCATAGAGGAAAGGAAGTGGGGATAGTACTAGTACAGACTGGCTATCCAGCACCTATGTTGGTTGAAAAGGGAAAACAATGACAAACGCAGTACGCACATCTGTAACGAACTGATCTTTTGTTTTGGGGGACAAGGCTGTAGAGTTTGAGCAGGACTAGATTTGTTGCACTCACATAGGGAAAGGTGTCTAAAGATAACAAAACTAGGACCAACACAAATATGCTCCTTGGTTGTTTGTTCTTTGTTGCAACAGACTGTGCATCACCCCAGTACATTGGTAGATGCACATGGTGCTGGTGCGTCCACTGCCCCGTGCAACTCTTTAGTTGTTGTTAATCTAAGGCCATGTTTGGTTAAAAACTCCCTAGTCCCTACCTGCTTGGTTCTAGGGACTAAACATGGACTAGAGGTTATTAAATGACATGCTAAAAGACCATGTTACCCCTGGTAATGAACTAATAGAGACAAGGTGCGATGCGTGGCAAGGGCAACTATTGGAAAAAGTCCCCAAAAGACTCTTCCTCGGGGTCTTCTTTCTTTACTCCCAAATGCCCACTTTTAGTCCCTAAAAGTCCCTCCTGTTTGGTTTAGATGGGACTGACACGGATTTTTTTTAGTCCCTCCACCAAAATGTCCCGGTAAACAAGCACCCTCTAATAATGCCGCTCGAAAATTGATGCAATGCCACAGTTAAAAGCAAATTACATGCTTAACGAATTTTATTGTTAATATAATCTCTCTGTTAATATTAATCAATGCCACCATTTGAGAAATGCTACTGTCTTGCTTTCTTTCCCATTTAGGTAAGGTAGATGCTTCTTTTTGTTGGCTTCTATGTCATCCACCGTTATTGACCACTAGTTGTTTCCTTCGCCCCTCTGTGTAAACAGAGTTATCTACTTCACCTTGTTGCCATTATGACCTTTTGTTGCACTGCACAAAACACTATTGTTTTAAGAGTGTTTTGTGCAGTTCAACCAAAATGTCACACCGACAATGTTGGTTTATTGCTTGATCTTAGTGGAACTGCACAAGAGGAGATCTTACTTCCTATGCGTGTTGGCAAATTTGGTTCAGATCTTCTTCTTGTGAGTTGTTTGAATTCCGCGTCATTAGAGGTCAGTACTAGCCTTATTTCACATGATTCTGCAGTGTGCTTTCATATGTTGTGCTACTTGTACGGTAATGTTGCTTGATTTTAGTGAACTGCACAAATGGAGACAAGACTTCCAATCCGTATGTGCACCGCAATATCCCATTGAGGTAAGATAAGGATATTTCACAACTGTTGGCCTGTATTTTGCCACTTTCATCAGAAAATTAATGTCATTGTTTAGTGCTATACTTTTGCAACCTAATTGACATGCCAAATCTTACATTGAAGGCGAAGCTTGTCTGTTATTGAACCAAGTGATGAAGGGGAAGAACAAGTGGAGGAAAAACAAAAATCAACTCCTGGTGCTATAATGAAGCACTGGAACTGTGATGACACAAGTAATGATATAGTTTTGCATCTTAATTTATTGCTATGGCTAGAACGATCAATTGTTTTGCCACTGATTTGATGCCACTCTTAATGTAATACGTAATTATCTCTACTTGTGCAAACAGGGATCTTCTTTGAAGATACCATATATTTTAGTGGAACTGCACAAAAAGATGTTGGAAACATTAATCTAATCGAGGAGTATATAGTAAGCATGGCCACCACAGTAGATAGCAACAGATGGTTCCGGAGAAGTGATCCATATGTATGCTCTACACAATAAGCCTACTGACAAAGGTTGGTACTCGCCCACTGATTTCATCCATATGATTGAGCCTTGTCATCTCTATTGGTGTTGTGCTACTGTTTAGATACTGTCATCAAAAAGTGGTATTGTCCTTGAGAAGTGCTTCATCTGTGTTGTTTTAAATATTTCCTTTCTTTTTTTTCAAGCAAACAGGGATGCTAGCATTTAGTTATCCTCTTGTCTCTGCACAACAGGATCATCCTCCTGTGAAGAAGAATATGCAGTACGTGAAGTGACTAGTTCCGATTATGCCAGGATGAAGAAGCCTTGTCTATCTTCTCATCAGAAGGAGCAGTTGAAGGATGGTTACATTACCCCCCCATAAGACCAAACTAACTTCAGCTTAGAAGGACTGACAAATCTCCATTTTCTTGTTGTGATGGGCGAGTACAATGTTGTTCTAGGATTCTTTCCAGTGAGTTCCATTTTTCGAAAAGTGTGCTCTACATGGACCATGTCGGTGCCTGTTTAAACTGTCAATTCATAGTACAGTTTGCTTTATACTAATCACTTTTTTGTATTTGTGCAAACAGGGTGCTCAGCTTGATTTCAATGGGAACTGCACAAAATGTTCATGAATACATCGAATCATTCATTTCCACCACAAGAAAGGAGGTGCCGATAAGTTCAAGGTGTTGCAACATATAAGGGCGAAATCATACAAGCTACGCGCGAATTTGGTTGGTTTTGGTGGAACTGCACAAAAAGATCAACTGGTTTATTTAGCCGGAGGTGCCATGTCAATGTCCGAACTGATGGCAAACCCTGCCCATTCCACAATCATAGGCATTTGATATTTTGGAATGGGAAAACCTTGTCAAATTTTGCTCATTGATTTTAGCAAGAAGACATGCGTTTGATATTTTCGAATGGGACGCCCTTTGCTGTCAGCAGCATCGATCCATTTTTTCTTTATTCTTTAGTTGTGAAGTAAATATTGGCTCTGACATGTGAATCGCTGAGATGCATAATCATCGATTGTTTTGAATGTTCTCTATGAATTGCTAGGCCTGTGTGCTTGATTGCAATGTACAGGAACGCTAAAAAGCTGCTCAAACTCTTTGTACTCCTTTTGTTCCTTTTTACTTTGCACATTGTGAAAGTGCATACTTTTTTCTATAAGATTGGTCAAAGTAGAGATACTTTGACTGCAGAAAAACTTGTATGCAGACTAGAAAGGACCGAAGGGAGTACATGTGAAACTGCTGCAAACGAGGTGATCACCCTGGGAATAATGCTAGTACGTATTGTTTTGCATGTTCATCCAATGCCAGTGATACAAGAATTCGAACTAATCGAAATAAATTCATTCATACATGATCGGATTTCATATAAACATGCCAAATTTCATTACATTTCATACATTCTTCAACTAAAAAGGGGTGCACTAGAGGTATAATTTATTAACCGAAGCTACCCACCTGTGTCCTGTTGAGCCGAACAGAAGCTTCAGTGAATTAACTGTAGGTGCGGTTGTGTCACTAACATGTGGCCCAGATGCCTGTTGGGCCCACGTGTCAGTCAGCCAACTGCACCAGCAATTAAGTAGAAGCAGCGTCCTTCTCCAACATAGCTCTCCGACTCCACGTCGCCGCCAAGAAGCTAACCGGCCATCAGTGGTCAACCCGCCTAGCTTGGCTTCAACCGAGGGTAGCAGCGGCGGCCTTACTTGGACCCGAGCAGCGGCGACCTACCGTGTTCTAATCTTCCTTGTTTTCTGTGTGGCGCGGCCTCGCTGGCAGCGGGGCAGAGCCGGCAATGTCCTCTGTCTCGTTGCCGGCGGGTGGCGCCTCGGCGGAGCGGGGGAAATCCTCCCCCTCGTTGCCGGTAGGGTGGGGCCTTGGCGGAGCCGGCGGTGTCCTGTGCCTCGTTGTTGGCACCGCAGGGCCTCGGCGGAGCAGGGCCTCATTGACGCTAGCGGAGCGGGGACTCGTCGGAGCTGGCATTGTCCTTTGCCTCGTCCTCGGTCTCGCCAAACAGCGCCTCGCCCGCTTCATCGCCCTCTTTGTAGGCGGCCACAGCCTCCACCACCCGCATGCGGTACCACCAGCGCTCGAGGCGGCCCTCGTGGGCGGAGCGGTACGAGTCGAGCAGCACCTCCTGCTCCGCCCGCTCCACGGTGATCTGCTCCTCCGCCCGTAGGTGCTCCCGGAGGAGATGGTGGTTGTAGGCGGCGTCGGCCTATGCCTCCCGGAACTGCTCCTCACGCTTCTGCCTCACTGTGTCCATATATTGGGCACGGGCCTCGCCAATGGTCATGGTGCAATGCACCGGCGAGGATGGCGCGGAGGAGGGGGTTGGCGCCGGATCGTCGACTACCATGTTCTCCATTGGGACGTCATCGTCCTCCGGCTGCCTGCCGGCCAGCCAGTTGGCAGCAATGGCTGCCATCTCCTTGTGGTCCGTCGTCCGCCCGTCCCGAAGAGCGCTGGAGCGCAAGGAAGCCATGGTGGGCAGTAGTGGTGTGGACAGGATAATAGGAATGGATGCAGATGACTGCGGCTATGGCCGGCGCAGCAGTTTATATAGCAATGGTGGGTGGCGGAGGGACGGACATGTGGCACCGGAGTAGCCACCTCGGCAACCGCGTATCATTAATGTGGGCAGCAGAAGGATGGACGGACGGCACTTGTGTCGTTTGAAGGCGGAGCAATCACATGCACCGGAAAGTGGGGCGGGCGGCGCTGACCGTTTCGGGCAGAAAGCGTGCGCGGGCAAGGGAGGCGGTCTGGGTGGGCCAGGGTAGTCAGACTCTTGCTTGGCAGCGGGTCGGTCTAGCAGCCGGACATGCTGGCTCGCCAGCTACCTCACCGAGCTGAGCGACGGCAATCAGACGATGGACATAGCTTCCGACCAGGAGCCGGCACCACTGTCCAAGCCAGTTCATGTCGTGTTCACCATAGAGCAGGTGCGGCCGCACTTCGACGCCCTAATGTCGGAAGAGCTACCAGCGCAGGAGGACCTGTGCTGCAACCTCTGTCTCCTCAATAAGCACCGGTGAACAAGCGAACGACAATGCCGTCGCGGACATGTGGCCCTATGATCTTGGCTTCCCGAATGAGCAGCGGGCGCTGTATCAGACCATACGTAGGGCCCGCGAGGCCCTCTCCATCGTCCTTTGAGTTGTTGCGCTCGCCGTGGCGCCGCTGTCTCGCATTGTCAACATGGTCAACGGACATGAGGATGAGGAGATGACTTTACTTGGAGAGGATGACAGTGGGGACCCACCAGGGCTATAGTCGCACGTACGCAAGTGCCTCCTTATTAGTATATAAAACAATATATTTTTTGCTTCCTCCTGGTTTCTTGACATCAGGTTCCCACACAATTGTCAACCTATGTAGTCAATAAATGAGAGAATTGCACAAGAAGCAGCCGACAGCTGGGACCAAGCAGCTGGAGCAGTATTTGTGCTTTTGAGGTGTGAGCACTGCAGAGTTTTTCTTGAGTGATGTTTAGCCCTGATATTAATTTTTCTCCTCTGAACAACAACGAAAACATCACTGCAACTATTAACCGGGCGGGCTGTGGCCCGTCTAGCCCAGGCCAGATATCCAACCCAGATATTAAATTTTTTTCAAGCTGAAAATGGCTAGCCCAGCTATACTTTTTTTAGGAATACCCAGGCAAGGTCAAGTTGTTATTCTCCGCCCTGCTGGGCTGCAAATCTTTCCTAGGAGGGATGCATTAGGCTTAACAAGAAGATGGGCTTTAAGAAATAATAAATGGGATGTAATTATAAAAACTAGGCAATAACTATAAAAAATGCACCAAACATGTAATTACTTTATAAAATATTATTTTAGGATATTGAAAATTTTAATTTCATCAATTGTTGCGAGCGCAATGTTTCGTTGGATTTTTATGTAATATAAATTTATATTGAAATTGTATTTAATCTGACTAGAAATTTTGGAATAAAAAATATTTCGGATCCCATCAAAATGTGGGAAATTTTTATTGAATTATGTTTTGAACGGTTGGTTGAAATGGGTTGTACTTTTAACAAACTGTAAATGGGTTGTAGTAAATTCCATTAGAATTCAAAACTTGCCTGCACATTCTTAGAAATCTCAAATGGGCTATAAGTTCTCTGTCACACACTTGTGGCCTTACTAATTTGACGCGTCCCCTCAAAAAAAAGAGTTGACGTGTATGCAAGGCTTTGTCAACTTATAGTTAACACACTCTTCTAGCAACAGTGGCCATTGGATGTCCATCCAACGGATGCCGTGCTTCTTCTTCAATCTCGGATATTCTAGCTTCACCCGCCCAAAAAATGATTCCTCCCCTGACATCTAGGGTGCACTGTTTCGGAAGCTGACATGTGGGCCTACTAAGTTGACGCGTACCAAGGGCTTTGTCAACTTAGTCAATATAAACGATCCTAGCTGCAGTGACCGTACGATGTCCATCCAACGGCCGTCGTGCTTCTTCAACCTCTGGTCTTCTTGCTCTAGCCGCCCAAAGCAGTGCCGGTCGTGTCGCCTGCTCCTGCCTCCATGGCCGGCTGTGCTGCCATGCGGGCCTCACCGCCCCCTACTACTCCCACCGCTGGCCAGGGCATCCCTCCACTCACCACCCCCTGTTATTCTATGGCGACGGCAGCCTCACACCGCAGCCTAACCAGCGAACCCTCATACTCCTCTCCGCGTGGGCATCCACTGCCACGTCTTCCCCGGCTCCGCGTCGTCCCCTTCCTAGGCCTCGCCGTCGTCCACCGCCCTGGTGCTCTCGGCGCGGCGTGGTCAACGTGGTCAAGGAACGACTTCCATTGGAAGAGTACTGTACGTGGAGAGGCTGACAGTTGGGTCCACGGCAGCCGCAAGGAAGTGCCTCCTTATTACGCAGAAAATAATTATTCCTCCACCTGACAGCGGGGACCCACCGGACGGGCCACCGTATTTTGCAAAAAAACATTTCCCCCCTGACTGCTAGGACCCACCGGACGGGCCAACGTATTTCGTGAAAAAAAGTTCCCCCCGCTGTCAGCTCGGACCCACGGGAGGTGCTTCCTTATTACGCACAAAAATATAAATACTCCCCCTGCTAGTTGGGACCCACCTTGGTGGGAGGCTGACTTGTGGGCCTACTAAGTTGACGAGGACGGAGTGCTTTGTCAACTTAGTCAATATGAACGATTCTAGCTCCAGTGACCGTACGATGTCCATCCAATGGCTGTAGTGCTTCTTCAACCTCTGGTCTTGTTGCTCTACCCGCCCAAAGCAGTGCCGGTCGTGCCGCATGCTGCCCCGGAGGCCTCACCGCCCCCTACTATTCCCACCGCTGGCCAGGCCATCCCTCTACTCACCCACACCCCCTATTATTCTGCGGCGACGGCAGCCTCACACCGTAGCGAATCAGTGAACCCTCGTACTCCTCTACGCGTGGGCATCCACTGCCGCGCCTTCCCCGGCTCCGCATCGTCCCCTTCCTAGGCCTCGCCATCGTCCACCGCCCTGGTGCTCTCGGTGCGGCGTGGTCAACATGGTCAAGGAATGGCTTCCATCAGACATGGACTGTACGTGGAGAGGCTGATAGCTGGGTCCACGACCGTAGCAAGGAAGTGCATCCTTATTACGCGCAAAATAATTATTCCTCCACCTGACAGCGGGGACCCACTGGATGGGCCACCGTATTTCGCCAAAAAAATGTTTCTCCCTAACTGCTGGGACCCACCAGGTACATCTTCGCACGCAAGGAAGTGCGTCCGGGCAAAAACAAAAAAAACGATTCGCCCTCCTGACTTCTGGAACCCACCAGCTACATCTTCGCACGCAAGGAAGTGCCTGACATTCGGGACCCACCTGGTCGAAGCGTACGTAGTGTTGTCATTCTGGTCGCGAATGTGTACGTACATACTGGTTGATGTAGAGGCGCGCACGTGTCGTACTAGAGGCGCGCACGTAGCATGTACACGTACGTACACCGGCCAGTGTGCAAGAAAGAAAATACGGCCACGTACGTACATACGGGAAGGGTCTCGAACGCCTACTCGCGCATACGTACGGCCAGGGCTCGTGTACATGGCTGGGTCGCAACGGAGAAATAGCGTCGTCATCGTGTTCATGGGGAGCCAACCAGCTGGGTTGGAACGGAATACGTCATCGTGTTCATCGGGAGGGCTTGGACGGAACAACCGATGGAAACGAGGCATGGCTTACCGCAGAACGTAGGAATCGGCCTTGTGTTCGACCGGCCACGTTCGAAACGGGATCCTGTTCATCGGGAGGGGTCTGGCGTACCACAAAACGGAGGAGACAAACCTCCTACAGTCGAAACGGGGGTCCTGTTGATCGGGAGGGGTGTGGCGTACCGCAAAACGGAGGAAACGGACTTGTGTTGGAGCGCAACGGTCGAAACAGGGGTCCTGTTCATCGGGAGGGGTGTGGCGTGATACGTCTCCAACGTACCTATAATTTTTGATTGTTCCATGCTATATTATATTCTGTTTTGGGCATTATTGGGCTTTATTATACACTTTTATATTATTTTTGGGACTAACCTATTAACCGGAGGCCCAGCCCAGAATTGCTATTTTTTTGCCTATTTTAGGGTTTTGCAGAAAAAGAATATCACACGGAGCCAAAACCCTAATTCCACCGCCGTAACTTTCTGTATCCACGAGATCCCATCTTGGGGCCTTTTCCGGAGCTCCGCCGGAGGGGGCATCGATCACGGAGGGCTTCTACATCAACACCATAGCCTCTTCGATGAAGTGTGAGTAGTTTACTTCAGACCTATAGGTCCATAGTTATTAGCTAGATGGCTTCTTCTCTCTTTTTGGATCTCAATACAAAGTTCTCCCCCTCTCTTGTGGAGATCTATTCGATGTAATCTTCTTTTGCGGTGTGTTTGTTGAGACCGATGAATTGTGGGTTTATGATTAAGTTTATCTATGAACAATATTTGAATCTTCTCTGAATTCTTTTATGTATGATTGGTTATCTTTACAAGTCTCTTCGAATTATCAGTTTGGTTTGGCCTACTAGATTGATCTTTCTTGCAATGGGAGAAGTGCTTAGCTTTGGGTTCAATCTTGCGGTGTCCTTTCCCAGTGACAGTAGGGGCAGCAAGGCACGTATTGTATTGTTGCCATCGAGGATAACAAGATGGGGTTTATATCATATTGCATGAGTTTATCCCTCTACATCATGTCATCTTGCTTAAAGCGTTACTCTGTTCTTATGAACTTAATACTCTAGATGCATGCTGGATAGCGGTCGATGTGTGGAGTAATAGTAGTAGATGTAGGTAGGAGTCGGTCTACTTGTTTCGGACATGATGCCTATATACATGATCATACTTAGATATTCTCATAACTATGCTCAATTCTGTCAATTGCTCAACAGTAATTTGTTTACCCACCGTGAATACTTATGCTCTTGAGAGAAGCCACTAGTGAAACCTATGGCCCTCGGGTCTATGTTCCATCATATTAATCTTCCAATACTTAGTTATTTTTATTGACTTTTATTTTACTTTGCATCTTTTATTTCTCTTTCTCATAAAAATACCAAAAATATTATCTTATCATATCTGTCAGATCTCACACTCGTAAGTGACCGTGTAGGGATTGACAACCCCTTATCGTGTTGGTTGCGAGGATTTATTTGTTTGTGTAGGTGCGAGGGACTTGTGCGCAGCCTCCTAATGGATTGATACCTTGGTTCTCAAAAACTGAGGGAAATACTTATGCTACATTATTGCATCACCCTTTCCTCTTCAAGGGAAAACCAACGCAAGTGCTCAAGAGGTAGCAAGAAGGATTTCTGGCGCCATTGCCGGGGAGGTCTACGCAGAAGTCAACATACCAAGTACCCATCACAAATCCTTATCTCCTGCATTACATTATTTTCCATTTGCCTCTCATTTTCCTCTCCCCCACTTCACCCTTGCCGTTTTATTCGCCCTCCCTCTCTCCGTCCTACCTCTCTTTCTCTATTTGCCTCTTTTTGCCCGTTTCTTGTTTGCATGTGTGTTGGACTGCTAGCTTGTCACGATGGCTCAAGATAATACTAAATTGTGTGATTTCACCAATACCAACAATAATGATTTCCTTAGCACTCCGATTGCTCCTCTTACCGATACTGAATCTTGTGAAATCAATGCTGCTTTGTTGAATCTTGTCATGAAAGATCAATTCGCCGGCCTTCCTAGTGAATATGCCGCTACCCGTATGAATAGATTCGTTGATTTATGTGATATCCAAAAGAAGAAAGATGTGGATAATGATATTGTTAAATTGAAGCTATTTCCTTTTTCGCTTAGAGATCGTGCTAAAGCTTGGTTTTCGTCTTTGCCTAAAAATAGTATTGATTCATGGAATAAGTGCAAAGATGCTTTTATCCCTAAGTATTTCCCTCCCGCTAAGATCATCTCTCTTAGAAACGATATTATGAATTTTAAGCAACTTGATCATGAACATGTTGCACAAGCTTGGGAGAGGATGAAATTAATGATACACAATTGCCCTACGCATGGTTTGAATTTGTGGATGATTATACAAAATTTTTATGCCGGATTGAATTTTGCTTCTAGAAATCTTTTAGATTCGGCCGCGGGAGGCACTTTTATGGAAACCACTTTAGGAGAAGCTACTAAACTCCTAGATAATATTATGGTTAATTATTCTCAATGGCACACTGAAAGATCAACTAATAAGAAAGTGCATGCGATAGAATAAATTAATGTTTTGAGTAGAAAGATGGATGAACTTATGAAATTATTTGCTAAGAAAAGTGTGTCTTCTGATCCTAATGATATGCCTTTGTCTACCTTGGTTGAGAATAATAATGAATCTATGGATGTGAATTTTGTTGGTAGGAATAATTTTGATAACAACGCGTATAGAGGAAACTTTAATCCTAGGCCGTATCCTAGTAATTCCTCTAATAATTATGGTAATTCCTACAATAATTCTTATGTAAATTATAATAAGATGCCCTCTGATTTTGAATCTAATATTAAAGAATTCATTACTTCGCAAAAGAATTTCAATGCTTTGATTGAAGAAAAATTGCTTAAGATTGATGAGTTGGCTAGGAACGTTGATAGAATTTCTCTTGATGTTGATTCTTTGAAACTTAGATCTATTACACCTAAGCATGATATCAATGAGTCTCTCAAAGCCATGAGAATTTACATTGGTGAGTGCAAAGAAAGAACCACTAGGATGCGTGCTAAGAAAGATTGATTTATAAAAGTGTGTTCTTCTAGTTTCCATGATAATAAAGATGAAGATCTAAAAGTTATTGATGTGTCCCCTCTTAAATCTTTGTTTTTCAATATGAATCTTGATAATGATGGGACTGAATATGATCCACCTTTACCTAGACAGCGTTCCAAAAATTCGGAGTCTTTAGATCTTGATGCTAAAATTGTTAAAAGTGGGATTGAAGAAGTCAAAAATTTAAATATTAATGAACCCACTATTTTGGATTTCAAGCAATTTAATTATGATAATTGCCCTTTGATAGATTGTATTTCCTTGTTGCAATCCGTGCTAAATTCTCATGCTTATAGTCAAAATAAAGCTTTTACTAAACATATCGTTAATGCTTTGATGCAATCTTATGAAGAAAAACATGAGTTGGAAGTTTCTATCCCTAGAAAACTTTATGATGAGTGGGAACCTACTATTAAAATTAAAATTAAAGATCATGAATGCTATGCTTTGTGTGATTTGGGTGCTAGTGTTTCCACGATTCCAAAGACTTTGTGTGATTTGCTAGGTTTCCGTGATTTTGATGATTGCTCTTTAAACTTGCACCTTGCGGATTCCACTATTAAGAAACCTATGGGAAGAATTAATGATGTTCTTATTGTTGCAAATAGGAATTAGGTGCCCGTAGATTTTATTTTCCTTGACATAGATTGCAATCCTTCATGTCCTATTATTCTTGGTAGACCTTTCCTTAGAACGATTGGTGCAATTATTGATATGAAGGAAGGGAATATTAGATTCCAATTTCCGTTCAGGAAAGGCATGGAACACTTTCCCAGAAAGAAAATTAAATTACCTTATGAATCTATTATGAGAGCCACTTATGGATTGCCTTCCAAAGATGGCAATACCTAGATCTTTTTTTGTTTGCTTTTTATGCCTAGATAGGGGCGTTAAACGATAGCGCTTGTTGGGAGGCAACCCAATTTTATTTTTATTCCTTGCTTTTTGCTCCTGTTTAGTAATAAATAATTTATCTAGCCTCTATTTTGGTTGTTTTTTTGTTTATTTAGTGTTTGTGCCAAGTAGAACCATTGGGAAGACATGGGAAAAGTCTTTTTAATCTTGCTGTAAGAAACAGAAACTTTAGCGCTCACGAGAATTGCTGCCATTTTTTTGGATAGTGCTATTTAGTTAATTATTTTTGAAGATGATTAATAGATAAATTCCTCATGTCCATGAATTTATTTTAGAATTTTTGGGGTTCCAGATCTTGCGTTAGCTACAGATTACTACAGACTGTTCTGTTTTTTGACAGATTCTGTTTTTCGTGTGTTGTTTGCTTATTTTAATGAATCTATGGCTAGTAAAATAGTTTATAAACCATAGAGAAGTTGGATTATAGTAGTTTTAACACAAACATAAATAAAGAATGAGTTCATTACAGTACCTTAAAGTGGTGTTTTATTTTCTTTCGCTAACGGAGCTCACGAGATTTTCTACTTTAAGTTTTGTGTTGTGAAGTTTTCAAGTTTTGGGTAAAAGATTTGATGGATTATGGAACAAGGAGTGGCAAGAGCCTAAGCTTGGGGATGCCCATGGCACCCCAAGATAATCTAAGCACACCTAAAAGCCAAAGCTTGGGGATGCCCCGGAAGGCATCCCCTCTTTAGTCTACTTCCATCGGTAACTTTACTTGGAGCTATATTTTTATTTACCACATGATATGTGTTTTGCTTGGAGCGTCTTGTATTATTTGAGTCTTTATTTGCTAGTTTTACACAATCATCCTTGTTGTGCACACCTTTTGACAAAGACACACATGATTCGGAAATTGTTAGAATACTCTATGTGCTTCACTTATATCTTTTGAGTTATATAGTTTTTGCTCTAGTGCTTCACTTATATCTTTTAGAGCACGTCGGTGGATTTGTTTTATAGAAACTATTGTTCTCTCATGCTTCACTTAGATTATTTTGATAGTCCTACAAAACAGCATGGAAATTTGCTTTAATTATGTTAGGCATTCAATATTAATAAAAAAAATCTTATGAGTGTGTTGAATACTATGAGAAGTTTGATACTTGATAATTGTTTTGAGATATGGAGATGGTAATATTAGAGTCATGATAGTCAAGAAGTTGTGAATTTGAGAAATACTTGTGTTAAAGTTTGTGATTCCCGTAGCATGCACGTATGGTGAACCGTTATGTGATGAAGTCGGCGCATGATTTATTTATTGATTGTCTTCCTTATGAGTGGCGGTCGGGGATGAGCTATGGTCTTTTCCTACCAATCTATCCCCCTAGGAGCATACGCGTAATACTTTGCTTTGATAACTTGTAGATTTTTGCAATAAGTATATGAGTTCTTTATGACTAAGGTTGAGTCCATGGATCATACACACTCTTCTTCCTTCCACCATTGCTAGCCTCTCTAATACCGCGCACCTTTCGCCCGTATCATACACCCACCATATACCTTCCTCAAAACAGCCACCATATCTACCTATCATGGCATTTCCATAGCCATTCCAAGATATATTGCCATGCAACTTTCCACCGTTCCGTTTACTATGACACGCTCCATCATTGTCATATTGCTTTGCATGATCATGTAATTGACATTGTATTTGTGGCAAAGCCGCCGTTCATAATTCTTTCATACATGTCACTCTTGATTCATTGCATATCCCGGTACACTGCCGGAGACATTCACATAGAGTCATATTTTATTCTAAGTATTGAGTTGTAATTTTTGAGTTGTAAGTAAATAAAAGTGTGATGATCATCATTTTTAGAGCATTGTCCCAAGTGAGGAAAGGATGATGGAGACTATGATTCCCCCACAAGTCAGGATGAGACTCCGGACAAAAAATAAAATAAAATAAGAGGCCATAAAAGAAGAGAAAAGGCCCAAATAAAAAAATATGAGAGAAAAAGAGAGAAGGGACAATGCTACTACCCTTTTACCACACTTGTGCTTCAAAGTAGCACCATAATCTTCATAATAGAGAGTCTCCTACGTTATCACTTTCATATACTAGTGGGAATTTTTCATTATAGAACTTGGCTTGTATATTCCAATGATGGGCTTCCTCAAAATGCCCTAGGTCTTCGTGAACAAGCGGGTTGGATGCACACCCACTGAGTTCCTTTTGTTGAGCTTTCATATACTTATAGCTCTAGTGCATCCGTTGCATGGAAATCCCTACTCACTCAGATTGATATCTACTGATGGGCATCTCCATAGCCCGTGGATATGCCTAGTTGATGTGAGACTATCTTTCCCTTTTTTGTCTCCTCCACAACCACCATTCTATTCCACCTAAAGTGCTATGTCCATGGCTCACACTCATGTATTGCGTGAAGATTGAAAAAGTTTGAGAACACCAAAAGTATGAAATGATTGCTTGGCTTGTCATCGGGGTTGTGCATGATTTAAATACTTTGTGTGGTGAAGATAGAGCATAGCCAGACTATATGATTTTGTAGGGATAACTTTCTTTGGCCATGTTATTTTGAAGAGACATAATTGCTTAGTTAGTATGCTTGAAGTATTATTATTTCTATGTCAATATTGAACTTTTGTCTTGAATCTTTCGTATCTAAATATTCATACCACAATTAAGAAGAATTACATTGAAATTATGCCAAGTAGCATTCCACATCAAAAAAATTGTTTTATCATTTACCTACTCGAGGACGAGCAGGAATTAAGCTTGGGGATGCTTGATACATCTCCAACGTATCCATAATTTTTTATTGTTCCATGTTATATTATATTCTGTTTCAGACAGTATTGGGCTTTATTATACACTTTTATACTATTTTTGGGACTAACCTATTAATCGGAGGCCCAGCCCAGAATTGCTATTTTTTGCCTATTTTAGGGTTTCGCAGAAAAAGAATATCAGACGGAGCCAAAACCCTAATTCCACCGCCGTAACTTTCTGTATCCACGAGATCCCATATTGCGGCCTTTTCCGGAGCTCCGCCGGAGGGGGCATCGATCACGAAGGGCTTCTACATCAACACCATAGCCTCTCCAATGAAGTGTGAGTAGTTTACTTTAGACCTACGGGTCCATAGTTATTAGCTAGATGGCTTCTTCTCTCTTTTTGGATCTCAATACAAAGTTCTCCCCCTCTCTTCTGGAGATCTATTTGAAGTAATCTTCTTTCACAGTGTGTTTGTTGAGACTAATGAATTGTGGGTTTATGATCAAGTTTATCTATGAACAATATTTGAATCTTCTCTGAATTCTTTTATGTAGGATTGGTTATCTTTGCAAGTCTCTTCGAATTATCAGTTTGGTTTGGCCTACTAGATTGATCTTTCTTGCAGTGGGAGAAGTGCTTAGCTTTGGGTTCAATCTTGGGGTGTCCTTTCCCAGTGACAGTAGGGGAAGCAAGGCACGTATTGTATTGTTGCCATCGAGGATAACAAGATGGGTTTTATATCATATTGCATGAGTTTATCCCTCTACATCATGTCATCTTGCTTAAAGCGTTACCCTGTTCTTATGAACTTAATACTCTAGATGCATGCTGGATAGCGGTCGATGTGTGGAGTAATAGTAGTAGATGCAGGCAGGAGTCGGTCTACTTGTTTCGGACGTGGTGCCTATATACATGATCATACCTAGATATTCTCATAACTATGCTCAATTCTGTCAATTGCTCAACAGTAATTTGTTTACCCACCGTGAATACTTATGCTCTTGAGAGAAGCCACTAGTGAAACCTATGGCCCCCGGGTCTATTTTCCATAATATTAATCTTCCAATACTTAGTTATTTTTATTGCCTTTTATTTTACTTTGCATCTTTTATTTCTCTTCATCATAAAAATACCAAAAATATTATCCTATCATATCTATCAAATCTCAATCTCATAAGTGACCGTGTAGGGATTGACAACCCCTTATCGCGTTGGTTGCGAGGGACTTGTGCGCGGCCTCCTACTGGATTGATACCTTGGTTCTCAAAAACTGAGGGAAATACTTACGCTACTTTGCTGGATCACCCTTTCCTCTTCAACGGAAAACCAATGCAAGTGCCCAAGAGGTAGCATGGCATACCGCAAAACGGGACTCCACGGGATACTGTTAATCTCCACCGTCGACCCCCCCCCCCCAGCCTCCACGGGCTACTGTTCATCCACCGTCGACCTCCTCCAGCCTCCACCTACGACTGTTCATCCACGGGCTCCTGTTCATCCAGCCTCCCCCGCGCGCTACTCCACCGGCTACTGTTCAACCAACCCTCTCCATGGACTCCTGTTCAACCACCCCTCCACGGGCTACTGTTCATCCAGCCCTCCATCCTCTACTGTTCGTCCTGCCCTCCATCATCTACTGTTCGTCCTGCCCTCCACGGGGTCCTGTTCATCCAGCCCCAATCGGCTCGATCGATCGGGGTATTGTTCATCTAGAGGCAACACCACGGGGTCCTCTTCATCCAGCCCCACTGGGAACTGTTCATCCAACCCCCCCCCCCCCTGCAACACTCACTGTTCATCCAGAGGCAGCATCAATCGGCTTCAGTTAGCAGCAGTGGCGAAGGAATCGCTCGATCGGGTTCAGTTAACAGCCATCGATCGATTGCTCGGGTTCAGTAATGCGTAGCCTGCAGTGCAATCGCTCGGGTTCAGTTGGAGCCCAACGCCTCACACCCACGCGCGTGCGTGTACGAGAGAAACGCGCATCGCTCAGCCCCAACCACCCACCGTAATCGGGAACACCCCGATATTTTCCTTGCCCTCGCTTCTACCATTGATTTTTCCGTCATGGACGGCCCAAAGAATGTCATGCAGCTGCGTCTCTGGCCCGCCCAGGACGAAAAGTCCATTTTCTGTCATGATTTTTTGTCATAGAAGTAGGACCCCACCACATCTATGATGATACCGGGCTTTGTCACAATTTTCGTCATAGAAGTGTCATAAGTATGACAGAAAAAAATTCGTTCGGCCCAAAATGTCACGGATGTGTCTTTTTTTTTGTAGTGAAAGTAACAAGTCCCGGTAATCATTCTTGTAATCTTATATAAGGGAGAGGCATGAGCTAACATACTTTCTCTAGTTGGATCATATGCACTTATGATTGGACCCCTAGAAAGCATCCGCAACTACTAAAGATCATTAAGGTCGTGAAACCCAACCATATCATTAACTATCAAGTCCTCTTTACTCCCATACGCCATAACCCACTTATCCGCGTTTAGGCTATTGTCACCCCCGCAACACTGACAATAAGAAAACCATGAACATATTGCAACACCCTATAGCGGGGGGCCCTCACGTTTGCATGAGATGGAGGGCACCATACACTACTAAGAAAAGGGCTATAGATGATATGGCCACTAATGGCGCACCAGACATGTGGTGCGCCATTAGTATATACTAATGGCGCACCATGTGTTGGTGCGCCATTAGTGTCCAAATACTAATGGCGCACCACATCCATGGTGCCCCATTAGTAACAAAAAAAATTCATTTTTTTCAAAACTAGTAATGGCGCACCAGTGGATAGTGCGTCATTACTAGTTAAACTAGTAATGGCGCACCACATCCATGGTGCGCCACTAGTAAATTATTTTCAAATTTTTTTATTTATTTTTTCAAAACTAGTAATGGCGCACTGTCAACTGGTGCGCCTTTACTAAGTTTTTTTCAAAAAAAAAATCAGAATTTGTCTTTTTTAACTAGTAATGGCGCACCGTGGGTGTGGTGCGCTGGTGCGCCATTACTAGTTTAACTAGTAATGGCGCACCACTCCCACGGTGCGCCATTACTAACTTGGCCCAAAACTTCCACCGAATGCACCCCTCCCTGGACCGCCTTTTCAGTTAAAAAAATAAAAAAATGATGGAAATGTAAAAAAAATAAAAGAAAATAAGTTTCCAATGTGATATGTGGTCTAGTTGTTGGGAAAATTTACAAATATGAATTTTGACTTTATTTGCAAAATCTCTCTGAAATTTGTAAAATGGGCACAACTTTTGCATACGAACTCGGATTAAAAAGTTTTCTATATGAAAAATCATCTACTCGAAAAGTCACATCCGAATTTAACAGGGGGAACCACATTAAACATTTTCAAAATCCCCAAAAACCTAACAGAAAAAAGTTACGGGGCTTTTAAGATCCGGAGGCAAAAAAAATTCAAACTTACTGGTGGCGCACCGAAAAAAAATTGGTTTCGAAAAAAAAATTGAATTATTTTTCAAAATATGATACGTAATATGACCGGGAAGTTTGAAATATTTTTTCAAAATTTCATCATACTCATGAACATGAACAAAGTCCTAGACATCAGCAAGGTTTAATAGGATTGATATGATAGATATATCACCAAGTGCCTGTGAAGTGAGGTCGTGCTGGGGTTGGATAGAACTACGTAGTTAAGCGTGCTTGGGCTGGAGTAGTGTGAGGACGGGTGACCTTCCGGGAAGTTTGACCACAGAGTGCGATATTGATCCGAGATTAAGCCATAGTGACCCGAGATTAAGAAAAAAATGAAAAAAATTGAAAAAATTTCTAAAAAAAATTTTGAAAAAAAATTATTACTAATGGCACAGTTCTATGTGGTGCGCCATTACTAAAAAATAGTAATGGCGCACCTTTAGGCATACTAATGGCGCACTACTAGTGTGCCATTAGTATCTGGTATACTAATGGCGCACCAGTGGCGCGCCATTAGAAAAAAATTCTAGCGGCGTGATACTAATGGCGCACCAGTAGTGCGCCATTAGTAGGCAAAACTGGTGCACCATTAGTAGGCCCTTTCCTAGTAGTGATAGGACAACACCATAAATAAAATATACAATCATACCAACCAAGATCACGATTAACCCACACGACAAAACGGATCTACTCAAACATCATAGGATAACCATAGATAATTGGGAAATAATATATGGAGTTGAGCACCATGCTTAAGTAGAGATTACAATAGGGAGAAGGGATGTTGCACCGCTTCATAGAGGGGGAGAGAATTGGTGTTGATGGTAGCAAGATTGTTGATGTAGATCGTTGTCACGATCCTAGCCCCGGTGGCACTCCAGCGCCACCGGGAGAGAGGGCGAGAGAGCCCCCACCTTCTTATTCTTCCTTGGCCTCCCTCCTAGATGGGAGGAGAGTTCCCCCTCTGGTCCATGGCCTCCATGGCGGCAGAGGGGCGGGAGCCCCTCCGAGATTGGATCTTCCTCTCTGTTCTCTTCTGTTTCACGCTCCCCAGATCTGGCCGAAAACCGTTTCTTATATTCTGGGAGATCCGTCACTTTGATTGCACTTCGATTTTAACACAATTTTTTTGGATATAAGTTTCCTTGCACCCAAAGTAGAGCTCCAACCGACGTTCAAGGAGGGCACAACCCACCCTCACGCGCCAGGGGCTTGGGGCGCGCCCTGGTGTCTTGTGGGCTGTGTGGGCCTCCGTTTGCGGTGATTCCAACTCCCAAAAATCACATATATTCCAAAATAATTCTCCATAAAATTTTATTGCATTTGGACTTCGTTTGATATGGATTTTCTGGGATACAAAAAACATGCAAAAATAGGAACTGGCACTGGGCACTGGATCAATAGGTTAGTCCAATAAATCATATAAAAAGTTGCCAAAAATGTGAAACTTGTATAATATTGGCATGAAACAATCAAAAATTATAGATACAACGGAGACGTATCAGCCTTCCCGTCCTCCACCTCCAATGAGCTCCTCTGACGATCGCCTCGTCTATCGCGGCTGCTCCATCCCCACAGCGCCACCTTAACCTATTCCAGCGGAACCGCGGCATCCTCACCGACTCCTCAGACGAAGTCGAGGCCTATTCGGCGCCACCAAAGAGGTTGTACACTCATCTCATCGCATCATCTCCTTAACTCGACCTCCCGGCGCCGACGGTGCTCCATCTCGCACCCCCATGGCGCGACTACCTTGAAGTCGGCGCCGCGGGCGACATCTCCATGACGGCTCTCCCCCAGTGCGAGGACCCTTCGGTGGCGGCGTCCATACCAGCCGGATCTGCTGTTGCTGCTCCGGCTCTCGCTCGCTCGTGCTCCTGCTGCTCCGGCTCTCGCTCGCTCGCTTGTGATGCTGCTACTCCGGCTCTTGCTCGCTCGCTTGCTCGCGATGCTGCTCTGCTCTCCCCCTCACTCGTGCTACTGCTCTGCTCCAATTTAGCTATACTTCAGTCAACTGAATCGACTTTTGGGTCAGTCGATTTTCAGGGGGTGGGGGCTCGCCGGAGTTAAGGAAGAACCACCCACAGTGGGGAGGGTGATACGTCTCCAACATATCTATAATTTTTGATTGTTCCATTCTATTATATTATCTGTTTTGGATGTTAATGGGCTTTATTTTACACTTTTATATTATTTTTGGGACTAACCTATTAACCGGAGGCCCAGCCCAAATTGTTGTTTTTTTTGCCTATTTCAGTGTTTCGTAGAAAAGGAATATCAAACAGAGTGCAAACTTTATGAAACCTTTGGGAACGTGATTTTTGGAACAAACGTGATCCAGAGGACTTGGAGTGGACGTCACGAAACGAACAAGGCGGCCACGAGGCAGGGGGCGCGCCTACCCCCCTAGGCGCGCCCTCCCCCTCGTGGGCCCCTCATAGCTCCACCGACCTACTTCTTCCTCTTATATATGTTCACATACCCCACAAACATCCAGGAGTACCACGAAACCCTATTTACACCGCTGCAACCTTCTGTACCCAAGAGATCCCATCTTGGGGCCTTTTCCGGAGCTCCGCCGGAGGGGGCATTGATCATGGAGGGCCTCTACATCAACTCCATGGCCCCTCCAATGATGTGTGAGTAGTTTACCTCAGACCTACGGGTCCATAGCTAGTAGCTAGATGGCTTCTTCTCTCTCTTTGGATCTCAATACAAAGTTCTCCTCGATTCTCTTGGAGATCTATTCGATGTGACTCTTCTTTTTGCGGTGTGTTTGTCGAGATCTGATGAATTGTGGGTTTATGATCCAGATTATATATGAACAATATTTGAATCTTCTCTGAATTCTTTTATGTATGATTGGTTTATATTTGCAAGTCTCTTCGAATTATCAGTTTGGTTTGGCCTACTAGATTGATCTTTCTTGCAATGGGATAAGTGCTTAGCTTTGGGTTCAATCTTGCGGTGCTCGATCCCAGTGACAGAAAGGGAAACGACACGCATTGTATTGTCGCCATCGAGGATAAAAAGATGGGGTTTATATCATATTGCATGAGTTTATCCCTCTACATCATGTCATCTTGCTTAAGGCGTTACTCTGTTCTTATGAACTTAATACTCTAGATGCATGCTGGAAAGCGGTCGATGTGTGGAGTAATAGTAGTAGATGCAGGCAGGAGTCGGTCTACTTGTCGCGGACGTGATGCCTATATACATGATCATACCTAGATATTCTCATAATTATTCGCTATTCTATCAATTGCTCAACAGTAATTTGTTCACCCACTGTAATACTTATGCTATCTTGAGAGAAGCCACTAGTGAAACCTATGGGCCCCGGGTATATTTTCCATCATACAAGTTTCCAATCTATTTTATTTTGCAATCTTTACTTTCAATCTATATCATAAAAATACCAAAAATATTTATCTTATTATTATTATCTCTATCAGATCTCACTCTTGCAAGTGGTCGTGAAGGAATTGACAACCCCTTTATCGCGTTGGTTGCGAGGTTCTTATTTGTTTGTGTAGGTACGAGTTGACTCGCGCGTGGTCTCCTACTGGATTGATACCTTGGTTCTCAAAAACTGAGGGAAATACTTATGCTGCTTTAATGCACCACCCTTTCATCTTCAAGGGAAAACCAACGCAGTGCTCAAGAGGTAGCAAGAAGGATTTCTGGCGTCGTTGCCGGGGAGATCTACGCCAAGTCAAGACATACCAAGTACCCATCACAACTCTTATCCTTCGCATTACATTATTTTTCATTTGCCTCTCGTTTTCCTCAACCCCACTTCACCCTTGCCGTTTTATTCACCCTCTTTTTCCGTTCGCCTCTTTTCCGCTTGCTTCGTCGTTATGGCTAGTCCTTTATCTACTCCTCTGTCTCCCAATTTTGAAGTTCTTCACTTCAAACAAAGACACGGAGAAAACTTAAAAGATGCTTGGTATATGATGATAAAATCTTATCATGATTGCACTATAGAGGGAGACTCTAAGATTTTACTTCGTAATTTTTATATTGGGCTCACCATACCCCATAGGCAACTCCTTGATTTTGCCGCCAAGGGAAATTTTATTGATACTGATCCTAGTCTTTCTTATGAAATTGTAGAAGGGATAGTAGGAATACTTACCTCACAAAAGGGACCATCTCCTGAGGAAACCCAAATCTTAGAGAAATTATGCGAATTGCAAAAATCTATTGAACCTCTTAAAAATGTTGGAGGGAACCTTCACCGCATGAATACATTGATTACACTTTGCAATAAGCGGTTGGATGCTCTAGATATAAAAATCTCCGAGTATGAAGGGAAACGTAAGGAACCTCCTGGATTCGAGCATAACTCTATTAAAAAGATAAATACCAAAGATAATAATACCTAGATCTATCCTTGCTTTTATGCCTAGCTAAGGGCGTTAAACGATAGTGCTTGTTGGGAGGCAACCCAATTTTATTTTTATTCTTTGCTTTTTGCTCCTGTTTAGTAATAAATAATTTATCTAGCCTGTGTTTTGGTTGTGTTTTTTGTGTTTAATTAGTGTTTGTGTCAAGTAGAACCGTTGGGAAGACTTGCGGAAAGTCTTTTTGATCCTGCTGTAAAAAACAGAAACTTTAGCGCTCGCGAGAATTGCTGCCATTTTTTACTGGAGAGTTCTATTTAGTTAATTCTTTTTGAAGATGATTAATAGATAAATTCCTCACGTCCTTAAATTTATTTTAGAATTTTTGGGGTTCCATAAGTATTCGAAACCTACATATTACTACAGACTGTTCTGTTTTTGACAGATTCTGTTTTTCATGTGTTGTTTGCTTATTTTGATGAATCTATGGCTAGTAATAGAGTTTATGAACCATAGAAAAGTTGGAATACAGTAGGTTTAACACCAATATAAATAAAGAATGAGTTCATTACAGTACCTTGAAGTGGTGGTTTGTTTTCTTTTACTAACGGAGCTCACGAAGATTTTCTTTTAAGTTTTGTGTTGTGAAGTTTTCAAGTTTTGGGTAAGGATTTGATGGATTATGGAACAAGGAGTGGAAAGAGCCTAAGCTTGGGGATTACCAAGGCACCCCAAGGATAAATACAAGGACACAAAAAAGTCTAAGCTTGGGGATGCCCCGGAAGGCATCCCCTCTTTCGTCTTCGTCTATCGGTAACTTTACTTGGAGCTATATTTTTATTGGCCACATGATATGTGTTTTGGTTGGAGCGTCTTGTATGATTTGAGTCTTTGATTTATAGTTTACCGCAATCATCCTTGATGTACACACCTTTTGGCAGAGACACACATGAATTGGAATTTATTAGAATACTCTATGTGCTTCACTTATATCTTTTGAGCTATATAGTTTTTGCTCTAGTGCTTCGCTTATATCTTTTAGAGCACGGTGGTGGTTTTATTTTATAGAAATAATTTATCTCTCATGCTGCACTTATATCATTTTGAGAGTCCTTTAGAACAGCATGGTAATTCACTTTGGTTATAAATTTTAAATGCTAAGAGAAGTTGGATACTTGATAGATGGTTTTGAGATATAAAGGTGGTAATATTAGAAGTGTGCTAGTTGAGTAATTGTGAAATTGATGAATACTTGTGTTGAAGTTGGCAAGTCCCGTAGCATGCACGTATGGTGAACGTTATGTGACAAATTTGAAGGATGGGGTGTTCTTTGATTTCTTTCCTTATGAGTGGCGGTCGGGGACGAGCGATGGTCTTTTCCTACCAATCTATCCCCCTAGGAGCATGCGCGTAGTGCTTGGTTTTGATGACTTGTAGATTTTTGGAATAAGTATGTGAGTTCTTTATGACTAATGTTGAGTCCATGGATTATACGCACTCTCACCCTTCCACCATTGACAGCCTCTTCGGTGCCGTGCATTGCCCTTTCTCACCTTGAGAGTTGGTGCAAACTTCGCCGGTGCATCCAAACCCCGTGATATGATACGCTCTATCACACATAAGCCTACTTATATCTTCCTCAAAACAGCCACCATACCCACCTATTATGGCATTTCCATAGCCATTCCAAGATATATTGCCATGCAACTTTCCACTGTTTCATTTATTATGACACGCATCATCATTGTCATATTGTTTTGCATGATCATGTAGTTGACATCGTATTTGTGGCAAAGCCACCGTTCATAATTTTTTCATACATGTCACTCTTGATTCATCGCAATCCCGGTACACCGCCGGAGGCATTCACATAGAGTCATATTTTGTTCTAAGTATCGAGTTGTAATTCTTGAGTTGTAAGAAAAATAAAAGTGTGATGATCATCATTAGAGAATTGTCCCATGTGAGGAAAGGATGATGGAGACTATGATTCCCCCACAAGTCGGGATGAGACTTCGGACGAAAAGAAAAAAAGAAAGAAAAGAGGCCCAAAGAAAAAAAAGAAGGCCCAAATAAAAAAGAAATAATAATAATAAATAAATGAGAGAAAAAGATAGAAGGGACAATGTTACTATCCTTTTTCCACACTTGTTCTTCAAAGTAGCACCATGATCTTTATGAATAGAGAGTCTTATTTTGTCACTTTCATATACTAGTGGGAATTTTTCATTATAGAACTTGGCTTGTATATTCCAATGATGGGCTTCCTCAAATGCCCTAGGTCTTCGTGAGCAAGCGAGTTGGATGCACACCCACTTAGTTTCTTTGATGAGCTTTCATATATTTATAGATCTAGTGCATCCGTTGCATGGCAATCCCTACTCCTTGCATTGACATCAATCGGTGGGCATCTCCATAGCCCATTGATTATCCACGTCAATGTGAGACTTTCTCCCTTTTTGTCTTCTCACACAACCTCAATCATCATATTCTATTCCACCCATAGTGCTATGTGAAGGAAATATGCCCTAGAGGCAATAATAAAGTTATTATTTATTTCCTTATATCATGATAAATGTTTATTATTCATGCTAGAATTGTATTAACCGGAAACATAATACTTGTGTGAATACATAGACAAACAGAGTGTCACTAGTATGCCTCTACTTGACTAGCTCATTGATCAAAGATGGTTATGTTTCCTAGCCATAGACATGAGTTGTCATTTGATTAACGGGATCACATCATTAGGAGAATGATGTGATTGACTTGACCCATTCCGTTAGCTTAGTACTTGATCATTTAGTTTCTTGCTATTGCTTTCTTCATGACTTATACATGTTCCTATGACTATGAGATTATGAAACTCCCGTTTACCATAGGAACACTTTGTGTGCTACCAAACATCACAATGTAACTGGGTGATTATAAAGGTGCTCTACATGTGTATCCAAAGGTACTTGTTGGGTTGGCGTATTTCGAGATTAGGATTTGTCACCCCGATTGTCGGAGAGGTATCTCTGGGCCCACTCGATAATGCACATCACTTAAGCCTTGCAAGCATTGCAACTAATGAGTTATTTGTGGGATGATTTATTACGGAATGAGTAAAGAGACTTGCCGGTAACGAGATTGAACTAGGTATTGAGATACCAACGATCAAATCTCGGGCAAGTAACATACCGACGACAAAGGGAACAACGTATGTTGTTGTGCGGTTTGACCAATAAAGATCTTCATAGAATATGTGGGAGCCAATATGAGCATCCAAGTTCCACTATTGGTTATTGACCGGAGACGTGTCTCGGTCATGTCTACATAGTTCTCGAACCCGTAGGGTCCGCACGCTTAAAGTTTTGATGGCAGTTATATTATGAGCTTATATGTTTTGATGTACGAAAGATTGTTCGGAGTCCCGGATGTGATCACGGACATAACGAGGAGTCTCGAAATGGTCGAGACATGAAGATTGATGCATTAGACGACTATATTCGGACACCGGAATGGTTCCGGGGGTTATCGGATATATACCGGAGTACCGAGGGGTTACCGGAACCCCCCAGAGGTTATTGGGCCTCATGGGCCCAATTGGTGGAAGAGGAGAGGTGGCCAAGGGGCAGCCGCGCGCCCCTCCCCCCAAGTCTGTATTGGAAAAGGAGGGGGCAGCGCCCCCCTTTCCTTTCCCCTCTCTCTCCTTCCCTCTCCTATCCTAATCCAACAAGGAAAAGGGAGGGAGTCCTACTCCCGATGGGAGTAGGACTCCTCCTAGCGCGCCCCTCCTGGTCGGCCGCCTCTCCCCCCTTGCTCCTTTATATACAGGGGCAGGGTGGCATCCTAGAGACACAACAATTGATCTGTTGATCTTTTAGCCGTGTGCGGTGCCCCCCTCCACCATAGTCCACCTCGATAATACTGTAGCGGTGCTTAGGCGAAGCCCTGCTCCGGTAGAACATCATCATCGTCACCACGCCGTCGTGCTGATGAAACTCTCCCTCAACACTCGGCTGGATCGGAGTTCGAGGGACGTCATCAGGCTGAACGTGTGCTGAACTCAGAGGTGCCGTGTGTTCGGTACTTGATCGGTTGAATCGTGAAGACGTACGACTACATCAACCGCGTTGTGCTAACGCTTCCGCTTTCGGTCTACGAGGGTATGTGGACAACACTCTCCCCTCTCATTGCTATGCATGACCTTGATCTTGCGTGTGCGTAGGAATATTTTTGAAATTACTACGTTCCCCAACAGTGGTATCAGAGCCTGGTTTTATGCGTAGATGGCATATGCACGAGTAGAACACAAGTGAGTTGTGGGCGATATAAGTCATACTGCTTACCAGCATGTCATACTTTGGTTCGGCGGTATTGTTGGATGAAGCGGCCCGGACCGACATTATGCGTACGCTTATGCGAGACTGGTTCTACCGACGTGCTTTGCACACAGGTGGCTGGTGGGTGTCAGTTTCTCCAACTTTAGTTGAACCGAGTGTGGCTACGCCTGGTCCTTGCGAAGGTTAAAACTGAAGGAAATATGCCCTAGAGGCAATAATAAAGTTATTATTTATTTCCTTATATCATGATAAATGTTTATTATTCATGCTAGAATTGTATTAACCGGAAACATAATACATGTGTGAATACATAGACCAACAGAGTGTCACTAGTATGCCTCTACTTTGACTAGCTCGTTAATCAAAGATGGTTATGTTTCCTAACCATGAACAAAGAGTTGTTATTTGATTAACGAGGTCACATCATTAGTTGAATGATCTGATTGACATGACCCATTCCATTAGCTTAGCACCCGATCGTTTAGTATGTTGCTATTGCTTTCTTCATGACTTATACATGTTCCTATAACTATGAGATTATGCAACTCCCGTTTACCGGAGGAACACTTTGGGTACTACCAAACGTCACAACGTAACTGGGTGATTATAAAGGAGTACTATAGGTGTCTCCAATGGTAGATGTTGGGTTGGCGTATTTCGAGATTAGGGTTTGTCACTCCGATTGTCGGAGAGGTATCTCTGGGCCCTCTCGGTAATACACATCACATAAGCCTTGCAAGCATAATAACTAAGATGTTAGTTATGAGATGATGTATTACGGAACGAGTAAAGAGACTTGCCAGTAACGAGATTGAACTAGGTATTGGATACCGACGATCGAATCTCGAGCAAGTAACATACCGATGACAAAGGGAACAACGTATGTTGTTATGCGGTCTGACCGATAAAGATCTTCGTAGAATATGTAGGAGCCAACATGGGCATCCAGGTCCCGCTATTGGTTATTGACCAGAAACGTGTCTCGGTCATGTCTACATTGTTCTCCAACCGTAGGGTCCGCACGCTTAAACGTTACGATGACAGTTATTATGAGTTTATGCATTTTGATGTACCGAAGGTTGTTCGGAGTCCCGGATGAGATCACGGACATGACGAGGAGTCTCGAAATAGTCGAGACGTAAAGATTGATATATTGGAAGCCTATGTTTGGACACTGGAAGTGTTCCGGGTGAAATCGGGATTTTACCGGATTACCGGGAGGGTTACCGGAACCCCCCGAGAGCCAAATGGGCCAACATGGGCCTTAGTGGAAAGGTGAGAGGGCAGCCCACATAGGGCTGCGCCTCCCCCCCTCTCCCTAGTCCTATTAGGACTAGGAGAGGGGCCGGCCACCTCTCTCTCTCTCTCCCGTTTAAGGATTCCTAGTTGGACTAGGATTGGAGGGGGGAGTCCTACTCCCGGTAGGAGTAGGACTCCCCCTGCGCCTCCCTCTCTTTGGCCGGCCAGCCCCCCTCCCTCCATCCTTTATATACGGCGGCAGGGGACACCCCAAGACACACAAGTTGATCCTTGAGATCGTTCCTTAGCCGTGTGCGGTGCCCCCTGCCACCAAATTCCACCTCGATCATACCGTTACAGTGCTTAGGCGAAGCCCTGCGTCGGTAGTACATCAAGATCGTCACCACGCCGTCGTGCTGACGGAACCCTTCCTCGACGCTTTGCTGGATCGGAGCCCGAGGTACGTCATCGAGCTGAACGTGTGCTAAGAACTCGGAGGTGCCGGAGTAACGGTGCTTGGATTAGTCGGATCGGAAAGAAGACGTACGACTACTTCCTCTACGTTGTGTGATCGCTTCCGCAGTCGGTCTGCGTTGGTACATAGACAACACTCTCCCCTCTCATTGCTATGCATCACCATGATCTTGCGTGTGCGTAGGAAAATTTTCGAAATTACTACGTTCCCCAACAGTGGTATCAGAGCCTAGGTTTTTATGGTTTGATGTTATTTGCACGAGTAGAACACAAGTGAGTTGTGGGTGATACAAGTCATACTGCCTACCAGCATGTCATACTTTGGTTCGGCGGTATTGTTGGACGAGACGATCCGGACCAACCTTACGCGTACTCTTACGCGAGACCGGTTCCCTCGACGTGCTTTGCACATAGATGGCTTGCGGAAGACTGTCTCTCCAACTTTAGTTGAACCAAGTGTGGCTACGCCCGGTCCTTGAGAAGGTTAAAACGGAGTCTATTTGACGAACTATCGTTGTGGTTTTGATGCGTAGGTGAGATGAGTTCTTACTTAAAGCCCGTAGCAGCCACGTAAAACTTGCAACAACAAAGTAGAGGACGTCTAACTTGTTTTTGCAGGGTATGTTGTGATGTGATATGGTCAAGGCATGATGCTGATTTTATTGTATGAGATGATCATGTTTTGTAACCGAGTTATCGGCAACTGGCAGGAGCCATATGGTTGTCGCTTTATTGTATGCAATGCAATCGCGATGTAATGCTTCACTTTATTACTAAGCGGTAGTGATAGTCGTGGAAGCATAAGATTGGCGAGACGACAACGATGCTACGATGGAGATCAAGGTGTCGCGCCGGTGACGATGGTGATCATGACGGTGCTTCGGAGATGGAGATCACAAAGCACAAGATGATGATGGCCATATCATATCACTTATATTGATTGCATGTGATGTTTATCCTTTTATGCATCTTATCTTGCTTTGATTGACGGTAGCATTATAAGATGATCTCTCACTAAATTATCAAGAAGTGTTCTCCCTGAGTATGCACCATTGCAAAAGTTCTTCGTGCTGAGACACCATGTGATGATCGGGTGTGATAGGCTCTACGTTCAAATACAACGGGTGCAAAACAGTTGCACACGCGGAATACTCAGGTTATACTTGACGAGCCAAGCATATACAGATATGGCCTCGGAACACGGAGACCGAAAGGTCGAGCGTGAATCATATAGTAGATATGATCAACATATTGATGTTCACCATTGAAAACTACTCCATCTCACGTGATGATCGGTTATGGTTTAGTTGATTTGGATCACGTGATCACTTAGAGGATTAGAGGGATGTCTATCTAAGTGGGAGTTCTTAAGTAAATTTGATTAAACTGAACTTAAAATTTTCATGAACTTAGTACCTGATAGTATCTTGCTTGTTTATGTTGATTGTAGATAGATGGCTCGTGCTGTTGTTCCGTTGAATTTTAATGCGTTCCTTGAGAAAGCAAAGTTGAAAGATGATGGTAGCAATTACACGGACTGGGTCCGTAACTTGAGGATTATCCTCATTGCTGCACAGAAGAATTACGTCCTGGAAGCACCGCTGAGTGCCAGGCCTGCTGCAAGAGCAACACCAGAAGTTATGAACGTCTGGCAGAGCAAAGCTGATGACTACTCAATAGTTTAGTGTGCCATGCTTTACGGCTTAGAACCGGGAATTCAACGACGTTTTGAATGTCATGGAGCATATGAGATGTTCCAGGAGTTGAAGTTAATATTTCAAGCAAATGCCCGGATTGAGAGATATGAAGTCTCCAATAAGTTCTATAGCTGCAAGATGGAGGAGAACAGTTCTGTCAGTGAGCATATACTCAAAATGTCTGGGTATAATAATCACTTGATTCAATTGGGAGTTACACTTCCGGATGATTGCGTCATTGACAGAATTCTCCAATCACTGCCACCAAGCTACAAGAGCTTTGTGATGAACTATAATATGCAAGGGATGGACAAGACTATTCCCGAGCTCTTCGCAATGCTGAAAGCTGCGGAGGTAGAAATCAAGAAGGAGCATCAAGTGTTGATGGTTAACAAAACCACTAGTTTCAAGAAAAAGGGCAAAGGGAAGAAGAAGGGGAACTTCAAGAAGAACAGCAAGCAAGTTGCTGCTCAAGAGAAGAAACCCAAGTCTGGACCTAAGCCTGAAACTGAGTGCTTCTACTGCAAGCAGACTGGTCACTGGAAGTGGAACTGCCCCAAGTATTTGGCGGATAAGAAGGATGGCAAGGTGAACAAAGGTATATGTGATATACATGTTATTGATGTGTACCTTACTAATGCTCGCAGTAGCACCTGGGTATTTGATACTGGTTCTGTTGCTAATATTTGCAACTCGAAACAGGGACTACAGAATAAGCGGACACTAGCAAAGGACGAGGTGACGATGCGCGTGGGAAACGGTTCCAAAGTCGATGTGATCGCGGTCGGCACGCTACCTCTACATCTACCTTCGGGATTAATATTAGACCTAAATAATTGTTATTTGGTGCCAGCGTTGAGCATGAACATTATATCTGGATCTTGTTTAATGCGAGACGGTTATTCATTTAAATCAGAGAATAATGGTTGTTCTATTTATATGAGTAATATCTTTTATGGTCATGCACCTTTGAAAAGTGGTCTATTTTTGATGAATCTCGATAGTAGTGATACACATATTCATAATGTTGAAGCCAAAAGATGCAGAGTTGATAATGATAGTGCAACTTATTTGTGGCACTGCCGTTTAGGTCATATCGGTGTAAAGCGCATGAAGAAACTCCATACTGATGGGCTTTTGGAACCACTTGATTATGAATCACTTGGTACTTGCGAACCATGCCTCATGGGCAAGATGACTAAAACACCGTTCTCCGGTACTATGGAGAGAGCAACAGATTTGTTGGAAATCATACATACCGATGTGTGTGGTCCGATGAATATTGAGGCTCGTGGCGGATATCGTTATTTTCTCACCTTCACAGATGATTTAAGCAGATATGGGTATATCTACTTAATGAAACACAAATCTGAAACGTTTGAAAGGTTCAAAGAGTTTCAGAGTGAAGTTGAAAATCATCGTAACAAGAAAATAAAATTTCTACGATTTGATCATGGAGGAGAATATTTGAGTTACGAGTTTGGTGTACATTTTAAAAATTGTGGAATAGTTTCGCAACTCACGCCACCTGGAACACCACAACGTAATGGTGTGTCCGAACGTCGTAATCGTACTTTACTAGATATGGTGCGATCTATGATGTCTCTTACTGATTTACCGCTATTGTTTTGGGGTTATGCTTTAGAGACAGCCGCATTCACATTAAATAGGGCACCATCAAAATCCGTTGAGACGACGCCTTATGAACTGTGGTTTGGCAAGAAACCAAAGTTGTCGTTTCTTAAAGTTTGGGGCTGCGATGCTTATGTGAAAAAGCTTCAACCTGATAAGCTCGAACCCAAATCGGAGAAATGTGTCTTCATAGGATATCCAAAGGAAACTATTGGATACACCTTCTATCACAGATCCGAAGGCAAGACTTTTGTTACTAAATTCGGAAACTTTCTTGAAAAGGAGTTTCTCTCGAAAGAAGTGAGTGGGAGGAAAGTAGAACTTGACGAGGTAACTGTACCTACTCCGTTATTGGGAAATAGTACATCACAGAAAACTGTTTATGTGAGACCTACACCAATAAGAGAGGAAGTTAATGATGATGATCATGAAACTTTAGATCAAGATACTACTGTACCTCGTAGATCAACCAGAGTAAGATCCACACCAGAGTGGTACGGTAATCCTGTTCTGGAAGTCATGCTACTAGATCATGATGAACCTACGAACTATGAAGAAGCGATGGTGAGCCCAGATTCCGCAAAGTGGCTTGAAGCCATGAAATCTGAGATGGGATCCATGTATGAGAACAAAGTATGGACTTTGGTTGACTTGCCCGATGATCGGCAAGCAATTGAGAATAAATGGATCTTTAAGAAAAAGACTGACGCTGATGGTAATGTTACTGTCTACAAAGCTCGACTTGTCGCAAAAGGTTTTCGACAAGTTCAAGGAGTTGACTACGATGAGACTTTCTCACCCGTAGCGATGCGTAAGTCTGTCAGAATCATGTTAGCAATTGCCGCATTTTATGATTATGAAATTTGGCAAATGGATGTAAAAACTGCATTCCTGAATGGATTTCTGGAAGAAGAGTTGTATATGATGCAACCGGAAGGTTTTGTCGATCCAAAGGGAGCTAACAAAGTGTGCAAACTCCAGCGATCCATTTATGGACTGGTGCAAGCATCTCGGAGTTGGAATAAACGCTTTGACAGTGTGATCAAACCATTTGGTTTTATACAGACTTTTGGAGAAGCCTGTATTTACAAGAAAGTGAGTGGGAGCTCTGTAGCATTTCTGATATTATATGTGGATGACATATTACTGATTGGAAATGATATAGAATTTCTGGATAGCGTAAAGGGATACTTGAATAAAAGTGTTTCAATGAAAGACCTCGGTGAAGCTGCTTACATATTAGGCATAAAGATCTATAGAGATAGATCAAGACACTTAATTGGACTTTCACAAAGCACATACCTTGACAAGATTTTGAAGAAGTTCAAAATGGATCAAGCAAAGAAAGGGTTCTTGCCTGTATTACAAGGTGTGAAGTTGAGTCAGACTCAATGCCCGACCACTGCAGAAGATAGAGAGAAAATGAAAGATGTTCCCTATGCTTCAGCCATAGGCTCTATCATGTATGCAATGCTGTGTACCAGACCTGATGTGTGCCTTGCTATAAGTATAGCAGGGAAGTACCAAAGTAATCCAGGAGTGGATCACTGGACAGCGGTCAAGAACATCCTGAAATACCTGAAAAGGACTAAGGATATGTTTCTCGTATATGGAGGTGACAAAGAGCTCACCGTAAGAGGTTACGTTGATGCAAGCTTTGACACTGATCCGGACGATTCTAAATCGCAAACCGGATACGTGTTTACTTTAAAATGTGGAGCTGTTAGTTGGTGCAGTTCTAAACAAAGCGTCGTAGCGGGATCTACATGTGAAGCGGAATACATAGCTGCTTCGGAAGCAGCGAACGAAGGAGTCTGGATGAAGGAGTTCATATCCGATCTAGGTGTCATACCTAGTGCATCGGGTCCACTGAAAATCTTTTGTGACAATACTGGTGCAATTGCTTTGGCAAAGGAATCCAGATTTCATAAAAGGACCAAACACATCAAGAGACGCTTCAATTCCATCCGGGATCTAGTCCAGGTGGGAGACATAGAGATTTGCAAGATACATACGGATCTGAATGTTGCAGACCCGTTGACTAAGCCTCTTCCACGAGCAAAACATGATCAGCACCAAGGCTCCATGGGTGTTAGAATCATTACTGTGTAATCTAGATTATTGACTCTAGTGCAAGTGGGAGACTGAAGGAAATATGCCCTAGAGGCACTAATAAAGTTATTATTTATTTCCTTATATCATGATAAATGTTTATTATTCATGCTAGAATTGTATTAACCGGAAACATAATACATGTGTGAATACATAGACCAACAGAGTGTCACTAGTATGCCTCTACTTTGACTAGCTCGTTAATCAAAGATGGTTATGTTTCCTAACCATGAACAAAGAGTTTTTATTTGATTAACGAGGTCACATCATTAGTTGAATGATCTGATTGACATGACCCATTCCATTAGCTTAGCACCCGATCGTTTAGTATGTTGCTATTGCTTTCTTCATGACTTATACATGTTCCTATAACTATGAGATTATGCAACCCCCGTTTACCGGAGGAACACTTTGGGTACTACCAAACGTCACAACGTAACTGGGTGATTATAAAGGAGTACTACAGGTGTCTCCAATGGTAGATGTTGGGTTGGCGTATTTCGAGATTAGGGTTTGTCACTCCGATTGTCGGAGAGGTATCTCTGGGCCCTCTCGGTAATACACATCACATAAGCCTTGCAAGCATAATAACTAAGATGTTAGTTATGAGATGATGTATTACGGAACGAGTAAAGAGACTTGCCAGTAACGAGATTGAACTAGGTATTGGATACCGACGATCGAATCTCGAGCAAGTAACATACCGATGACAAAGGGAACAACGTATGTTGTTATGCGGTCTGACCGATAAAGATCTTCATAGAATATGTAGGAGCCAACATGGGCATCCAGGTCCCGCTATTGGTTATTGACCGGAAACGTGTCTCGGTCATGTCTACATTGTTCTCGAACCGTAGGGTCCGCACGCTTAAACGTTACGATGACAGTTATTATGAGTTTATGCATTTTGATGTACCGAAGGTTGTTCGGAGTCCCGGATGAGATCACGGACATGACGAGGAGTCTCGAAATAGTCGAGACGTAAAGATTGATATATTGGAAGCCTATGTTTGGACACCGGAAGTGTTCCGGGTGAAATCGGGATTTTACCGGATTACCGGGAGGGTTACCGGAACCCCCCGGGAGCCAAATGGGCCAACATGGGCCTTAGTGGAAAGGTGAGAGGGCAGCCCACATAGGGCTGCGCCTCCCCCCTCTCCCTAGTCCTATTAGGACTAGGAGAGGGACCGGCCACCTCTCTCTCTCTCTCCCGTTTAAGGATTCCTAGTTGGACTAGGATTGGAGGGGGGAGTCCTACTCCCGGTAGGAGTAGGACTCCTCCTGCGCCTCCCTCTCTTTGGCCGGCCAGCCCCCTCCCTCCATCCTTTATATACGGGGGCAGGGGACACCCCAAGACACACAAGTTGATCCTTGAGATCGTTCCTTAGCCGTGTGCGGTGCCCCCTGCCACCAAATTCCACCTCGATCATACCGTTACAATGCTTAGGCGAAGCCCTGCGTCGGTAGTACATCAAGATCGTCACCACGCCGTCGTGCTGACGGAACCCTTCCTCGATGCTTTGCTGGATCGGAGCCCGAGGAACGTCATCGAGCTGAACGTGTGCTAAGAACTCGGAGGTGCCGGAGTAACGGTGCTTGGATCGGTCGGATCGGAAAGAAGACGTACGACTACTTCCTCTACGTTGTGTGATCGCTTCCGCAGTCGGTCTGCGTTAGTACGTAGATAACACTCTCCCCTCTCGTTGCTATGCATCACCATGATCTTGCGTGTGCGTAGGAAAATTTTCGAAATTACTACGTTCCCCAACAAAAACAGCACCAACTTGACAAACTATCATTGTGGTTTTGATGCGTATGTAAGAACGGTTCTTGCTAAGCCCGTAGCAGCAACGTAAAATTTCCAACAACAAAGTAGAGGACATCTAACTTGTTTTTGCAGGGCATGTTGTGATGTGATATGGTCAAGACATGATGCTAAATTTTATTGTATGAGATGATCATGTTTTCTAACTGAGTTATCGGCAACTAGCAGGAGCCATATGGTTGTCGCTTTATTATATGTAATGCAATCGCCCTGTAATGCTTTACTTTATCACTAAGCGGTAGCGATAGTCGTAGAAGCATAAGATTGGTGAGACGACAAGGATGCTACGATGGAGATCAAGGTGTCGCGCCGGTAACGATGGTGATCATGACGGTGCTTCGGAGATGGAGATCACAAGCACAAGATGATGATGGCCATATCATATCACTTATATTGATTGCATGTGATGTTTATCTTTTTATGCATCTTATCTTGCTTTGATTGATGGTAGCATTATAAGATGATCCCTCACTAAATTATCAAAGTATAAGTGTTCTCCCTGAGTATGCACCGTTGCGAAAGTTCTTCGTGCTGAGACACCACGTGATGATCGGGTGTGATAGACTCTACATTCAAATACAACGGGTGCAAAAAAGTTGCACATGCGGAATACTCAGGTTAAACTTGACGAGCCTAGCATATAACAGATATGGCCTCGGAACACGGAGACCGAAAGGTTAAGCGTGAATCATATAGTAGATATGATCAACATAGTGATGTTCACCATTGAAACTACTCCATCTCACGTGATGATCGGACATGGTTTAGTTGATTTGGATCACATGATCACTTAGAGGATTAGAGGGATGTCTATCTAAGTGGGAGTTCTTTAATAATATGATTAATTGAACTTAAATTTATCATGAACTTAGTACCTGATAGTATTTTGCTTGTCTATGCTGATTGTAGATAGATGGCCCGTCTTGTTGTTCCGTTGAATTTTAATGTGTTCCTTGAGAAAGCAAAGTCGAAAGATGATGGTAGCAATTACACGGACTGGGTCCGTAACTTGAGGATTATCCTCATTGCTGCATAGAAGAATTACGTCCTGGAAGCATGATAACCCACAAGTATAGGGGATCGCAACAACTTTCGAGGGTAGAGTATTCAACCCAAATTTATTGATTCGACACAAGGGGAGCCAAAGAATATTCTCAAGTATTAGCAGCTGAGTTGTCAATTCAACCACACCTGGAAACTTAGTATCTGCAGCAAAGTGTTTAGTAGCAAAGTAATATGATAGTGATGGAAACGGTAACAAAAGAGTAATGAAAGCAAAGTAATGCCTTTGGTATTTTGTAGTGATGGTAACAATAGCAATGGGAAAGTAAATAAGCGTAAACCAGTATATGGAAAACTCGTAGGCATCGGATCAATGATGGATAATTATGCCGGATGTGGTTCATCATGTAACAGTCATAACACAGGGTGACACAGAACTAGCTCCAATTCATCAATGTAATGTAGGCATGTATTCTGAATATAGTCATACGTGCTTATGCAAAAAAACATGCATGACATCTTTTGTCCTACCCTCCCGTGGCTGCGGGATCCTAATGAAAACTAAGGGATATTAAGGCCTCCTTTTAATAGAGAACCGGAACAAAGCATTAGCACATAGTGAATACATGAACTCCTCAAACTACGGTCATCACCGGTAAGTATCCTGATTATTGTCACTTCGGGGTTAACGGATCATAGCACATCATAGGCGACTATAGACTTGCAATATAGGATCAAGAACTCTCATATATTGATGAAAACATAATAGGTTCAGATCTGAAATCATGGCACTCGGGCCCTAGTGACAAGCATTAAGCAGAGCAAAGTCATAGCAACATCAATCTCAGAACATAGTGGATACTAGGGATCAAACCCTAACAAAACTAACTCGATTACATGATAAATCTCATCCAACCCATCACCGTCCAGCAAGCCTACGATGGAATTACTCACGCACGGCGGTAAGCGTCATGAACTTGGTGATGGAGGATGGTTGATGATGACGATGGCGATGAATCCCCCTCTCCGGAGCCCCGAACGGACTCTAGATCAGCCCTCCCGAGAGATTTTAGGGCTTGGCGGCGACTCCGTATCGTAAAACGTGATGAATTCTTCTCTCCTATTTTTTTCTCCCCGAAAGCAGATATATAGAGTTGGAGTTGGAGTCGGGAGGTCTCCAGGGGGCCCACGAGGTAGGGGCGCGCCCTAGGGGGCGCCCCCCCACCCTCATGGAAAGGGTGTGGGCCCCCTGGTCTTCATCTTTGGCGAGGATTTTTTATTATTTATTGTAAGATATTCCGTGGAGTTTCAGGTCATTCCGAGAACTTTTGTTTTCTGCACATAAAACAACATCATGGCAGTTCTGCTGAAAACAACGTCAGTCCGGCTTAGTTCCATTCAAATCATACAAGTTAGAGTCCAAAACAAGGGCAAAAGTGTTTGGAAAAGTAGATACGATGGAGACGTATTAACTCCCCCAAGCTTAAACCCTTGCTTGTCCTCAAGAAATTCAGTTGACAAACTGAAAGAAATAAAGAAAAACTTTTGCAAACTCTGTTTGCTCTTGTTGTTGTAAATATGTCAAGCTAGCATTCAAGTTTTCAGCAAAGATTATAACTAAACACATTTTCAATAATTCACAGGTCTCATGATTACTCATATCAATAGCATAATCAACTAGCAAGCCATAATAATAAATCTCGGATGACAACACTTTCTCGAAACAATCATAATATGATATAACAAGATGGTATCTCGCTAGCCCTTTCTGAGACCGCAAAACATAAATGTAGAGCACCTTTAAAGATCAAGGACTGACTAGACATTGTAATTCATGGTAAAAGAGATCCAATCATAGTCACACCCAATATAAATTGACAGTGATGAATGCAAATGACAGATGCGCTCTCCAGCTAGTGCTTTTAATAAGAGGGTGATGATTCAACATAAAAGTAAATGGATAGGCCCTTCGCAGAGGGAAGCAGGGATTTGTAGAGGTGCCAGAGCTCGGTTTTGAAATAGAGGTAATTAATATTTTGAGCAGTATACTTTCATTGTCAACATAACAACCAAGAGATGGCGATATCTTCCATGCTACACACATTATAGGCGGTTCCCAAACAGAATGGTAAAGTTTATACTCACCCTCCACCAACAAACATCAATCCATGGCTTGCTCGAAACAACGAGTGCCTCCAACTATCAACAGTCACAGGGGGAGTTTTGTTTTGCAATCATTTTGATTTAGTTTGCATAAAGCATGGGACTGGGCATCCCAGTGACCAGCCATTTTCTCGTGAGTGAGAGCGAAGTCCAGTCCTCTTGAGAATAACCCGCCTAGCAGGGAAGATACAGGCATCCCTAGTTGATACATGAGCTATTCGAGCATACAAAACAAGATATTTGTTTGAAGGTTTAGAGTTTGGCACATACAAATTTACTTGGAACGGCAGGTAGATACCGCATATAGGAAGGTATAGTGGACTCATCTGGAATAACTTTGGGGTTTAAGGGATTGGATGCACAAGCAGTATTCCCGCTTAGTACAGGTGAAGGCTAGCAAAAGACTGGGAAGCGACCAACTAGAGAGTGACAACAGCCATGTACATGCATTAAAATTAATAAACATTGGATGCAAGCATGAGTAGGATATAATCCACCATGAACATAAATATCGTGAAGGCTATGTTGATTTGTTTCAACTACATGCGTGAACATGTGCCAAGTCAAGTCACTTAAATCTTTCAAAAGAGGATACCACCCTATCATACCACATCATAACCATCTCAATAGCATGTTGGCACACAAGGTAAACCATTATAACTCATAGCTAATCAAGCATGTGTCAGTGTACTAAAGTAGGGGTACCTTAGTACCCTGAACTTGTGCACGGGCAGTCGCAGTGACCCGCGGCAAGGCTTGCCGGGCGACCGCCAAGACCCTCCGTGGCTCCTTCGGAGCCATTCAAGAACAAAGTATCCAAGAGCAAAACAAGGCCTCGACAAGAGGAGCTTGCCGGGAAGGAGACAAGGCCCCGGCAAGAGGAGCTTGCCGGGAGGGAAACGAGACCTCGGCAAGAGGAGCTTGCCGGGAAGACCAACCAAAGCATCTCAAGAAGCTCACTGCGGCGCACCGCGCGCCCCGACAAGGCTCGGTGAGCGACAAGCTCCCGGATGCGACAAGACAACATCCGCGGCAAGGCACTTGCCGCAGCAAGCTACTACCCCGCAGCCCGCGCTCCAGCTCACCCACCAACGTGTCGCCCTGGGACCATTCTTGGCGTATGTGGTGGGAGGCTGGGCAGCCGGGGGCATGCGGTGGCAAGCAGACGCTGACAAGGAACCATCGTGGCAAACGGTGGCGTTCCTAGCGGTCCCTCTCTGGGCCGTCAAGGTGACACAGACGGGCATTTAATGCCCTTGTCCCCTGTCGTCAGAGTTAGGTAGGATGCGACATGTAGGCGGTGGAGCCAACTACCACCCCTTTTACATTTTACCCTCACCTCTGTTGCCACGTGTTAGTGAACCCTTAGACATATAAAAGGAGGCCCATGCGCAATAGAGGGGGGGGAGGACAACCATTCTCACGCTCGGTCTCGCCAGCTGCTTGAGCATACTGTAGCACTCGCCGCTCCCGAGCGAAAACTCAATACAACCACCAAAGCAGGAGTAGGGTTTTACGCATCCGTGCGGCCAGAACCTAGGTAAACCGATCGTCTCGCTCGTGTGTTTCGCCTCGATCTGCTCTTTGTGCATCCACCGCCCCCTGCCGAACCAAAAGGGGCTCGGTCCGCCCCCACCCCGTGATCGTGGGCAGTGGGCACCTCGAAAACCACCCATGATCTCTCCCACGATGCCGCGTTTGACGCGTGCCGTTTGGGGAGGGCGCGGTGGATGCGGAATGAGTTATGGCGTGACCTAGGCCGCGCATGCCCGTGCGCTGTTTTGGCCCTGGCCCAACAGCGCTCGGCACCGTGTATGGCCCAGGCCCGGGGGCTCCTGTCGGTGTACTAAAGTAGGGGTACCTTAGTACCCCGAACTTGTGCACGGGCAGTCGCAGCGACCCGCGGCAAGGCTTGCCGGGCGACCGCCAAGACCCTCCGTGGCTCCTTCGGAGCCATTCAAGAACAAAGTATCCAAGAGAAAAACAAGGCCTCGGCAAGAGGAGCTTGCCGGGAAGGAGACAAGGGCCCGGCAAGAGGAGCTTGCCGGGAGGGAAACGAGACCCCGGCAAGAGGAGCTTGCCGGGAAGACCAACCAAAGCATCTCAAGAAGCTCGCTGCAGCGCACCGCGCGCCCCGACAAGGCCCAGTGAGCGACAAGCTCCCGGATGCGACAAGACAACATCCGCGGCAAGGCACTTGCCGCAGCAAGCTACTACCCCGCAGCCCGCGCTCCAGCTCACCCACCAACGTGTCGCCCTGGGACCATTCTTGGCGTACGTGGTGGGAGGCTGGGCAGCCGGGGGCATGCGGTGGCAAGCAGACGCTGACAAGGAACCATCGTGGCAAACGGTGGCGTTCCTAGCGGTCCCTCTCTGGGCCGTCAAGGTGACACAGACGGGCATTTAATGCCCTTGTCCCCTGTCGTCAGAGTTAGGTAGGACGCGACATGTAGGCGGTGGAGCCAACTACCACCCCTTTTACATTTTACCCTCACCTCTGTTGCCACGTGTCGGTGACCCCTTAGACATATAAAAGGAGGCCCATGCGCAACAGAGGGGGGGAGGACAACCATTCTCACGCTCGGTCTCGCCAGCTGCTTGAGTGTACTGTAGCACTCGCCGCTCCCGAGCCAAAACTCAATACAACCACCAAAGCAGGAGTAGGGTTTTACGCATCCGTGCGGCCCGAACCTGGGTAAACCGATCGTCTCGCTCGTGTGTTTCACCTCGATCTGCTCTTTGTGCATCCACCGCCCCCTGCCGAACCAAAAGGGGCTCGGTCCGCCGATCCCCATAGGTGTGCGAGGGATCAGACACCCCCGACATCTTTGGCGCGCCAGGTAGGGGGCGCGTCGAGGTTGCGCGAGCCAAATCTTCATCGTCTTCATCAACATGCCGCCGAAGAAGAAGATTTCGGAGGCAGCTGCTCCGTCTGCGCCGAGCCCGCCGTCGCCAGAGCGGACGGCTGGTGGAGCAGGCGCCGACAGAAGAGCGGGCACCGACGGGGAGACTCATGGCACTGCCAGGTCCAAGGACCAGGCCGCGCCGCATGTCGGCGGCGCGGTCGCCTCCCACAACGACCGCGCCCACTCCAAGACCTCGGCGTCCGTGCACGCACCGCGCCCATCCCAGGAGGCGCGAGACCAGCAGCGTCATGGTACCAACGGTACCATACGCCTGCTGGGCCAAGATCAAGCTGGCAGATCCCAGAGTGCTCAGGACCTGCATGCACGCCAACACGCTGGCACGAGCGTGGCGCGGTCGCTTGGACGAGATGTTGCTCCTTCTAACGCAGTTAGGAGTCCGAGCATATCTCGCTCCTCGCACCGTTCGCTGCCGCCGCCCACCACTCCGGCGGAAGCGTTGGCACGTGCCCAGCTGCTCCTAGACTACCCTCCAGCGCCAGAGAAGATCGACGATTGGAGGGCCACTATCCAGAGCCTCATCGGCTTCGCCAACGGTGACAACCCACGGCAGCCGAGCGCATCGCTGCCGCGGCAAGTCAGCCATGCGCGGGCCGGTGGCGACAAGACCGGCGAGGGTGCAACCACCGTGCACTCTCCACCCCGAAGGCCAAGATTGCCGACTCACCGGATCCACCTCGACAGCTACTCCACTGCGTCGTCAGATCCTCGAGCTCGACACGATCAACGCCAAGTTCTTCATGAGAGACAGCAAGAAGACGCTCGAACACGCATCGAGCACCGAAGGGAAGCGCGGCGTCAATCAGACCTGCACGCTGGGCCCTCTGTTGACGTGCATGCACCCGGAGAGCCAGGTAACTTGTCGTACGCGGCAGGTTGTCCTGCGTTCACCCGTGAGCTGCGGCAAGTCCAGTGGCCCAACCAGAAGCATTTCAAGCCAGACGTGCCGGAGAAGTACGACGGCAAGTCGCACCCGTCGGAGTTCCTCAGCATCTACACCATTGCGGTGCAAGCTGCCGGGGGGCGAGACGACAAGGTCCTTGCCAACTACTTCCCGCTCGTGCTCAAGCCCGAAGTCAGATCCTGGCTCATGCACTTGCCGGACAACTCCATATCCTCTTGGGCAGACTTGTGCCATCAGTTTGTCGGTGCCTTTACGGGCGGCCACGAACCACATGGCCAGGAAAGTGATCTCCACCTGCTTGCCCAGAAGGAAGGAGAGCCCCTGCGCAAGTATATCCAGAGGTTCAGCCATGTGCAGCGCAACATCCCAGACATCCACCCTGCCGCGGTTATCAGCGTGTTCCATCAGAATGTGCGTAATCGCAGGATGCGGGAGGAGATGGCAATGAGTAGGATCAGGGATGTCAGCGAGCTGTACGCCCTGGCCGACAAGTGTGCGCGCACTGAAGAAGGGAGGAAACTCCCCGGAGAGGATGCTGGAGCGGGGGGATCTGACAGCGAGGATGCCGCCTCGGTAAGGAAGAACCGGAGGCGCAACAGGAAAAGAGCGGCAAAGAGGTACTAGTCGTTGAGCAGTCCGGCGATGCCGGCCCCGCCAAGCAAGCCAAAGTTGGTAGCTCCGGCAAGGAGGTTGCCGCGTGCACCAACTGCCAGGCTGTTGCGGCCGCCGACAAGCAGGGCAGCTCGGACAAGCAGTACTGCAAGATCCACCGCACCAAGGGCCATGATCTCCAGAACTGCAAGAGGGTCGAGTAGCTTGTCCAGCAACAAAAAGGTGAGTATGAGCGGCGCGACAAGGAGAGAGCCCAAGGAGGCGGTGGAGAAGCCGGCAAGAAGCACGCTGGCCCGGGAGGAAGCCACGGCAAGGCCAAGCAGCGGCAAGGAGACAGACCTCCCCGCGGCCGCGACAAGGACGAAGACAAAGACGACGACGAAGACATGGATGATGTTGAGAACAGTGAGCAGGAATTTCAGAAGGCTACAGAAGTCTTGTGTGTTGATGGTGGCGCTTCTTTGCATACTTCCCACCGCCAACTCAAACAGTGGCTCCGGGAGGTTAATGCGGTAGAGCCACCCGTTGAATCACGCAAGCTTCTGAAGTGGTCCAGCACGCCCATCATTTTCGACATTGAGGACCACCCTGATCGCACAACTGCGGTCGGGTGCCTGCCATTGTTGGTTTCCCCAACAATCCGCAACCTCAAGGTCACCAAGATGCTAGTTGACGGCGGGGCCGGCCTGAATCTGATCTCCTCCACTGTGCTCCAGAAACTCCAGATCCCGGACAGCGAGCTCGAAGAAATCGGTATATTCCAAGGAATTAACCCGGGAAGGAGCAAGCCGAAGGGAAAAGTCGCGCTGCCGGTAACATTCGGCAGCGAGATGAACTTCAGGACTGAGAGGGTCACCTTCGACGTTGCCGATTTCCCATTGCCCTACAATGGGATACTTGGCCGTCCCGCACTCGCCAAGTTCATGGCGGCCTCTCACTATGCCTACAACATGCTCAAGATGCCAGGCCCGATAAGCGTCATCTCTGTCCCTGGCGACAAGAAGGACGCCCTTATCTGCACCGACAAGATCTACCGGGAAGCTGCGGCTGCGACAGACCGCGAGACACTTGCCGCTGAAGCTCCTGGGGAGAAGAAGACCAAGTCCGGCAAGAGCTCTGGTGCCCACTCCAGCAAGCGCGCCTCTTCGGGGTGCTGCGCTGCCGTCGAGGACGCACCATCAAGCTCCACCGGCAAGAAGAAGACCATGTCCGGCAGGTGCTCTGATGCCTACTCCGGCAAGCGCGCCTCTTCGGAGTGCTGCGCTGCTGTCGAGGATGCACCATCGAGCTCCACCGGCAAGAGTAATAATACGATGGCCGCTCCACCACTTACCAAGAAGGTGTCCGCCAAGGAGGACGGCACTGGTGGTACCTTCACCATCAGTGCCACGCTTGATCCTAAATAGGAAAGCGCGCTCGTTACTTTCCTGCGGGCGAATGTCGACGTGTTTGCATGGCAACCGTCTGACATCCCCGGTGTTCCCAGGAAGGTAATTGAGCACCACCTTGTCGTTTGTCCTCATGCGTGGCCCGTCAAGCAGAAGGTCAAGAAACAGGCGGTGGAGCGCCAAGAATTCATAGCAGAAGAGATCAAGAAGTTGTAAGCAGCAGGCCTTGTCAGAGGAGTGCTCCATCCAACGTGGTTGGCCAATCCGGTTGTAGTGCGCAAGGCAAACGGGAAGTGGAGGCTTTGTATTGACTTCACTGATGTTAATAAAGCTTGTCCCAAAGATCCATTTCCCTTGCCGCGCATTGACCAGATTGTTGACTCCACAGTCGGATGTGATCTGCTTTGATTTCTTGACGCATATTCAGGATATCATCAGATCTTCATGGCAGAAGAGGATGAGGAGAAAACCGCATTCATTACTCCATGTGGCACGTACTTTTTCGTACGGATGCCTTTCGGATTAAAGAATGCTGGTTCGACATTTGCCAGAGTAGTCCATATCGCTTTGAAGCCACAGATACACAGAAATGTAGAAGCTTACATGGATGATATAGTGGTCAAAAGCAAAGATAGGGCAACTCTGATCCAAGACTTAGAAGAGACTTTTGCAAATCTGCGCAAGGTCAACCTCAAGCTCAACCCCGAGAAGTGTGTGTTTGGAGTCCCCTCCGGCAAACTTCTCGGGTTCTTTGTGTCTCAGCGGGGAATCGAAGCCAACCCCGACAAGATCAGGGCCATTGAGCAGATCGAAGCACCAAAGCGTGTCAAGGATGTACGGAAGCTTGCCGGCTGCGTAGCTGCTCTTAGCAGGTTTATCTCTCGGTCTGCTGAGCGCACCCTGCCCTTTTTCAAAATTTTGAAAAGGGCAGGTCCAATGAGATGGACTCCGGAAGCGGAGGCTGCGCTGCAAGACTTGAAGAGATACCTGTCCTCCACTCCAACACTTGTCGCGCCTAAACCACAAGAGAAGTTGCTGCTGTACATCGCGGCAACCAATCAAGTGGTTAGTGCTGCGTTAGTAGCGGAAAGGGAGGCCGACGACAAGCCAGCGGCCGTGGCAAGCACATCCAGTGACAAGCAGGGGGCTTCCCCGACAAGCTCTGGCCCCGACAAGCAAGGATCTGCGCAGATACAAGAGGAGATACAGAAGAAAATGGTGCAGCGCCCAGTTTACTTTGTCAGCTCCCTTTCACAGGGGGCTAGGTCAAGGTACTCTGGTGTGCAGAAGCTGCTTTTCGGCCTTCTCATGGCCTCGAGAAAGCTGCGCCATTACTTCCAAGCATACGAGATCACAGTTGTCACTCGCTTTCCGTTGAAGAGGATATTGCAAAATCCAGAAGCAACAGGCAGGATTGTCGAGTGGGCACTGGAACTGTCAAGCTTTGGCCTCAAGTTTGAAAGTACATCAACAATCCAGAGCAGAGCATTGGCAGAGTTCATAGCAGAGTGGACGCCAACTCCAGACGAAGAAATTCCGGAGACGAGCATCCCCGCCAAGGAAGCAAGCAAAGAGTGGCTCATGTACTTTGATGGTGCCTTCTCGCTGCAAGGCGCCGGTGCTGGTGTACTGCTTGTCGCGCCCACCGGAGAGCACCTCAAGTACATAGTCCAGATGCACTTTCCCAAGGAGCAATTGACAAACAATACTGCAGAGTATGAAGGCTTGCTTACCGGTCTCAGGATCGCAGCAGAACTTGGGATTAAGAAGCTCATTGTCAGGGGTGACTCGCAGCTTGTCGTCCGCCAAGTAAACAAAGATTACCAGAGTCCGTTGATGGAAGCTTACGTTGATGAAGTGAGGAAGCTGGAAGAGCGCTTTGACGGCCTGCAAATGGAACATGTTCCAAGAGCTGAGAACGACATTCCCGATGGCCTGTCAAAGTGCGCAGCACTTAAGTTACCTGTGGAACCAGGGACCTTTGTGCTCAAGCTGACTCAGCCATCTGTAACACCATCAACTGGACAGAGCAAGAAGAGGAAGTTGGTCTCTGGTGACTATCTTCCGGCAGAGCTTCCCGAAGCCGCCGCCAAGAAGGTCCCCAAGATCGACGCCAAGAATACTGAGGAGCAGTCTACTCCGGCAAACCCCAGGGTTTGTTCCATTGAGGCAGATTCTCCCGGCAAGCTCTGCTCCGGCAAGCTTGTCGGGGAGCGTCAAGCTCCGGCAGAGTCGCAGGCTCTCGCCGTAGAAGCAGACGTTCCCGCAGCAGCAGATGTGCCTTTATTCCTTGTCGTCGAGCCACAGGCTCCGACATGGGCGCAGTAGATTGTCCGTTTCCTTCAGACAGGAGAGCTTCCCGAGGAACCAGAAGAAGCGGAAAGAGTAGCCCGGCAGTCTAGTATGTACCAGTTTGTCGATGACACACTATGCAGAAGAAGACTCAATGGTGTGAAATTGAAGTGCATTCCTCGGGAAGATGGACAGAAGCTGTTGGCAGAGATACACGGAGGCATATGTGGTCACCACATTGGCGCAAGAGCTCTTGTCGGAAAAGCATTCCCGCAAGGCTTCTTCTGGCCGACAGCCCTCCAGGATGCAACTGCACCAGTAACCAAGTGTGAAGCGTGCCAGTTCCATTCCAAGCAGATACACCAGCCAGCTCAAGCTCTCCAGACGATCCCTTTATCCTGGCCATTTTTGGTCTGGGGGCTTGATATCCTCGGCCCCTTCCCTCGAGCAGTCGGGGGCTTTGAGTACTTGTACATTGCAATCGGCAAGTTCACAAAGTGGCCGGAAGTGGAACCAGTGAGGAAGGTGACGGCGCAGTCCGCGATCAAATTCTTCAGGTCGATTGTTTGCCATTTCAGAATCCCTAACAGGATAATCACCGACAATGGTACATAATTTACGAGCCGCGCCTTCATGCAGTACGTCCAGGATCTCGGTGCCAAGGTCTGCTTTGCTTCTGTCGCTCACCCGAGAAGCAACGGCCAAGCTGAGAGGGCAAATGCTGAAGTGCTGCGTGGGCTCAAGACCAGAACTTTTGACAGGTTGCACAAGTGCGGACGCAACTGGATCGAGGAGCTGCCGGTGGTTCTTTGGTCGATCAGGACGACGCCAAATCGAGCCACTCGACAGACACCCTTTGCTCTAGTCTATGGAGCGGAGGCAGTTATCCCCACGGAACTCGTATATGGGTCACCTCGAGTGCTCGCTTATGATGAGCTTGAGCAAGAGCGGCTGCAGCAAGATGACGAGCTGCTCCTTGAGGAAGATCGTCTCCAGGCTGCTGTGTGAGCTGCTCGCTACCAGCAAGCTTTGCGCCACTATCATAGCCGCAAAGTTAACGCCAGGAGCCTCGAGGAAGGCGACCTTGTTCTTCGGCGCGTTCAGTCCGCCAAGAATTCCAACAAGTTGACGCCAAAGTGGGAACGCCCTTACTGGGTGAAACGAGTCACCAGGCCTGGCGCTGTCCGCGTGGAGACCGAAGATGGCGTACCAGTGAGCAACTCATGGAATATCAAGCTTCTTCGTAAGTTTTACCCGTAAGGCGCGGTTGTCGGACCCTATCCGGCAACCACCCTTTTGTACAAGTCTTGCCGCTGTTGCATGTAATCCTTTGTACAAAGCCAGGCGCAGACCCTGAGCACAAGATAATGAAGCGCTGGCGCCCAGAGTTACAGCATGCATGCTAGGTCGAGTCGAGTCCTCGGTTAGGGTTGATAGTGCCTAACAGCAGCTAACCCCTAACTTAGAGGTCGAGTGTGCGTCCCTTTGCCTGTCTTTCGTTTCCTTTGATTCGCAGGGCTCGCATACCCTTGCCGGACCGCCTGAGGACGAAAAGGAGAGGAAGGACGCGCCAGCATCTAGACCCCGGCAAGCCAGTGTTGCCGGGGGCTGCAAGTACCAAAGTTCACCCCACGGCAAGCTAGAGTTGCCGGGGGCTGCAGTCTCAGATAATTCTTTCATCCCTCTTCATGCATTCTCTTTTGGACTGGGAATACGAAGCCTCGTTTCTTCCCGAAAGCCACCGTGCTCCCTTAGCTCTGGTCCCTGGGGCCCCAGGGCCAAGTTTTGGTCGTAGTCGCGGCAGGAAAGGGATGAAATGAGGGGACGCACCCGCCTCGTCCCTGCCTCCATCAAGAGCGTGAGAAAGGTCGAGCGACGTGGAAAGCCGGCAGGGCCTGTTGCCGGGGAAGTAGTGTCTATCTGAAAGATACCAAGGATTTGCTCCTTGGCATGGGTTCTACCCGCGAGACAAATAACCCGGCAAACATCCCCTTTTCATTAAAACATTCCACGCAGGTACAGTCCATAGAGAATGAAAAACATGAAAAGAGAGGATTACAAGTTTTAAATGCAGCTAAGGCCCTAAGGCTTACAAATTAAAAAGATAAGATGCCCGTAATCCTTTTCCTGTCCCTCTTTTCAGGAGGTAGGTCAAGGAGGCGAAAAGGGCAAAAGGAGCGCCTAGGCGAACTACCGGTGCCCAAAGACACCAAGAGAACACCCCGGGGGCCATCAAGGCTGGACAGTGATGGCAGCGCCGGAAGCAGAGCTCGAAGACGAGGCGGCAGGACGTCAGCACACTGTCGAGGGCACCACGCCCTCGTACTCCGGCTTGACGGCCTTGCCACCAGCCCTCTTCCTCTTTCGCAGCCTCCCTACGCCAGCCGCCCAAGGAGACGCCCCCGGGGAGTTCAAGGAGCCGGCGACCCGGATGATGGGGTTGCCGGTGCCGCACGGAGCGGCGTCCGACACCTAGTCGGACCCACCATCCTGCTGCCCGCTCCCCTCATCGCCGCTGTCGCTCCCCTCCTCATCACTCTCGCTCGAGGAGGAGCCTTCGCTGTCGGAGGAGCTTTCCATGCAGCACCGGGCCCGGACGCCGAAGCACCCGAAGACCTTGACGGAGAGGAGATCGCCCTCCACCAACTTGAAGTGGAGGGTGAGCCCCGGCGTCAAGCTGTGGATGCGGGCGAACGTCTTCCACCCTCGGCCAAGATACATCACGCCGGGGGCTGGGAATTCGGCGCGGACCCGCGTGCCGCTCATCCCACAGCCCCTCATCTGCAGTCTCAGCGTCTCGGGCGGGTCCAACTCCACCACTTCCGCGAACGGATCTAGGAGTCGGAGGCGACGATGAGGCGCCCAGCGCAGCCTGACGAAGAACTCGCAAGGGTCGTCCCCGGCATGGGCCACCGCGGGAAGAGGAGCCGCCGGCGGAGGCGAAGCCTATGCTCCGCCTCGTCCACCTCTTCCCCGAGCGCCACGGCCTCGTCCACGACCTCGTCCACGACCTCGCCCCCTCCCTCTTCCCCTTACGGCTGGCTCCGCCACCATGGGTGCGGGAGAGGGAGGGATGCGCTGCCTGGCAGCAACCCTTGCCGCCACTGACGAAGGACCAGGGTTCCCTCTCTCCATGGCGAATGGGAGGAGGGGGAGCAGAAGCTGAAGGAAGGAGAAGATGGGAGGATGCGAGCTCACGTCCTCCCCTCCCGCTCTTTATAAAGGAGTGAGGTGGGGGCTCGGCCGCCCCGCTCAGCGAATCAAGACGCGGGGAGGCAGGGAGCTGGGGCCGACCCGCTGCCTCGACCCAAGACGGCCCCGATTCCCGCCTCCGCCGTCCGCGACCCCAAGTGCATGGGAGCCGCGTGGCAGGCGTGCAGAACCGAGGCGACGAATGGGGCGGCCACTCCCCACCCCGTGATCGTGGGGAGTGGGCACCTCGAAAACCGCCCATGATCTCTCCCACGATGCCGCGTTTGACGCGTGCCGTTTGGGGAGGGCGCGGTGGATGCGGAACGAGTTATGGCGTGACCTAGGCCGCGCGTGCCCGTGCACTGTTTTGGGCCTGGCCCAACAGCGCTCGGCACCGTGTATGGCCCAGGCCCGGGGGCTCCTGTCGGTGTACTAAAGTAGGGGTACCTTAGTACCCCGAACTTGTGCACGGGCAGTCGCAGCGACCCGCGGCAAGGCTTGCCGGGCGACCGCCAAGACCCTCCGTGGCTCCTTCGGAGCCATTCAAGAACAAAGTATCCAAGAGCAAAACAAGGCCTCGGCAAGAGGAGCTTGCCGGGAAGGAGACAAGGCCCCGGCAAGAGGAGCTTGCCGGGAGGGAAACGAGACCCCGGCAAGAGGAGCTTGCCGGGAAGACCAACCAAAGCATCTCAAGAAGCTCGCTGCGGCGCACCGCGCGCCCCGACAAGGCCCGATGAGCAACAAGCTCCCAGACGCGACAAGACAACATCCGCGGCAAGGCACTTGCCGCGGCAAGCTACTACCCCGCAGCCCGCGCTCCAGCTCAGCCACCAACGTGTCGCCCTGGGACCATTCCTGGCGTACGTGGCGGGAGGCTGGGCAGCCGGGGGCATGCGGTGGCAAGCAGACGCTGACCAGGAACCATCCTGGCAAACGGTGGCGTTCCTAGCAGTCCCTCTCTGGGCCGTCAAGGTGACACAGACGGGCATTTAATGCCCTTGTCCCCTGCCGTCAGAGTTAGGTAGGATGCGACATGTAGGCGGTGGAGCCAACTACCACCCCTTTTACAGTTTTACCCTCACCTCTATTGCCACGTGTCGGTGACCCCTTAGACATATAAAAGGAGGCCCATGCGCAACAGAGGGGGGGAGGACAACCATTCTCACGCTCGGTCTCGCCATCTGCTTGAGTGTACTGTAGCACTCGCCGCTCCCGAGCCAAAACTCAATACAACCACCAAAGCAGGAGTAGGGTTTTACGCATCCGTGCGGCCCGATCCTGGGTAAACCGTTCGTCTCGCTCGTGTGTTTCGCCTCGATCTGCTCTTTGTGCATTCACCGCCCCCTGCGACCAAAAGGGGCTCGGTCCGCCGATTCCCATAGGTGTGCGAGGGATCAGACACCCCCGACAGCATGGCACAAGCAACTATGATCTCTAATTGTCATTGCAAACATGTTTATTCATAACAAGCTGAATCAAGAATGATGAACTCATCATATTTACAAAAACAAAAGAGGTCGAGTTCATACCAGCTTTTCTCATCTCAGTCAGTCCATCATATATCATCATAATTGCCTTTCACTTGCACGACCGAACGATGTGAATAATAATAAGAGTGCACGTGCATTGGACTAAGCTGGAATCTGCGAGCATTCAATAAACAGGAGAAGACAAAGCAATATGGGTTCTTTTGTCAGATCAACAATAATGCATATAAGAGCCACTGCAACAATTTAATTATGGTCTTCTCCTATCGACCCCCAAAGAAAAGAAAGGAAATAAAACTATTTACATGGGAAAGCTCCCAACGAGCAAAAAAAGAACGGGAAATATTTTTGGGTTTTCTTTTTAATTACTACTACAAGCATGGAAAGTAAATTACTACTAATTTTTTTGGTTTTTCTTAAGGTTTATTAAAAACACAAGAAGAAAGCATAAAAGGAAATAAACTAGCATGGATAATACAATGAAAAAGTATGAGCACCGACATCTAGCAATGAGCGTGTGTGAACATAAATGTAATGTCGGTGGGAAATACGTACTCCCCCAAGCTTAGGCTTTTGGCCTAAGTTGGTCTATGGCCACAGCTGGCCTGGCTGATATCCATAATAATAGTTGTTGGGGTCGTACTGTGATGAAGAAGACTCTGACTGCCATTGGCTGACAATCATCTCCGGATCCCACTGATAGTTAGACTGTCGTGAAGGATCAAATTGTGGTTCCGGTTCTGGCTCCTCGGCTGGTGCAGGGTTCCGGTAGGCGTGGATAGCCGTCAACGGAACAAGGTACGTGCCTACAGTCAAATCAAACAAAGAAGGAGCAGGCAAGGTAATAGTCTCAAGATGATGTTTATTAAAGAACAATTGATATTTAAGCTCCCCTGCCCTATTCTTAATAATAAAATCATGTGCCACCATACTTTTATAATCTAGATAAACACGAGGCAGCACTTTTTCTTCCTTCTCAACATGCCTAATAGGTATGTTAAAATGTGCAGCTAGGCGTGTAGCATAGGTGCCTTCATACTTAACCGTCTAGCAATAATGCCGCCCATACTAAAAGTGTTATCACTGTATAAACCGTGGAGCAGAATAATTATATCAGGGATACTGAGGTTTCCACAGTTTCCGTGTCCAATTAAGCAATGACTAGCAAATAATGCAAAGTAACGTAAAACAGGAAAATGTATGCTAATGATTCGTGCATCGGAAACCTTCCTAGTTTCTCCTATAGTGATAGTATCAATAAACCCCTCCACATCATCATGATGTGGTTCTTCTGTCTTGCCCTCAAAAGGGACTAAAAAAATCCGACAAAAATCATAAAGTGACATCTCCTTATGCTCATCATATAAATGAAACTCCACCGTAGGTGGTGAGTTAATAGAATGAAAATGAAAGTTTTGCATAAAGGTATTTGTGAGTAAGAGATACTGATCACATTGGTCGTGGAGGAAAGCGGTGAGGCCTGCATTATGAGCCAATTCATGAAAATCTTCATAAATCCCGGCTACTCTCAATTAATCCTCGGAAGGCCATTCACACGCCCGAACCTCCGTGGTGCGCGACCAATTATATTTAGGCTTCGGTGCCTTTTCCTTCGAGCTTTGGCTCGATGAGCCCCTCAATAATCTCCTCATCATTTTCTGAAAAATTCTGAAATTTTTAGTAACTTCAAAATAAAAGTAAACCAAACTCAATAACATTGATAGTAACTACTCCTACAAGTGCCTAGGGCCTATATCATGCATCAAAACTATTTTTGACCATATAAATTTGACATGCAAGCTCAAGAACAGGGTCACCTAAGCAGCAAAAATTTGCAATGAATAAAGCACTAGAACAAAAACTAATTGGACCAATGGAGGAGTCACATACCAAGGAACAATCTCCCCAAGCAGTTTTGTGAGAGGTGCATTGAGCAAGGAGATCGAAAATTACAGCAAAGGGGGCTGGAACTCGTGCGTGAGTTGGTTTTTCATGTTTGTGGGAGGAAGAAGAAGAGGATGGGTGCAGGAATAAGTGGAGGAGGGCCACCATGGGCCCACGAGGCAGGGGGCGCGCCCAGGGGGGTAGGGCGTGCCCTCCACCCTCGTGACTAGGTGGCAGCTCCCCCCGCGGTAATTTTTGCACCATAAATCCTCAAATATTCCCGAAAAATCATATTAAATTGGCATGTCATTCTGAGGACTTTTATTTTCGGGATATTTTTATATTGTATGGGTAAGTCAGGAAACAGACAGAAAAATACTAATTTTACTTTATTTCACTAAATAGCAGAAAGTATAGACAGGGTACAGAAGGTCGTGCTTCTAGTTTCATCCATCTCATGCTCGTCAAAAGGAATCCACTAACAAGGTTGATCAAGTCTTGTTAACAAACTCATTCCGATTAATATGAAACCGGAGAAATTTCGAATAACACTAGGTTACCTCAAAGGGGATATGCACATCCCCAATAATAAGTATATCATATTTATTCTTGACAGTGGGAAGAGGAAATTCAAAACCTCCAAATATAATTGATGGAATTTTTCCGATAGAATTGATACTACGAACTTGAGGTTGTTTCCTCGGAAAGTGTACCGTATGCTCATTACCATTAACATGAAAAGTGATATTGCCTTTGTTGCAAACAATAAAATCCCCTGCAGTATTAAGAAAAGGTCTTCCAAGAATAATAGACATACTATCATCCTCGGGAATATCAAGAATAACAAAGTCCGTTAAAATAGTAACATTTGCAACTACAACAGGCACATCCTCACAAATACCGACAGGTATAGAAGTTGATTTATCATCCATTTGCAAAGATATTTTAGTAGGTGTCAACTTATTCAAATCAAGTCTACGATATAGAGAGAGAGGCATAACACTAACACCGGCTCCAAGATCACATAAAGCAGTTTTAACATAGTTTCTTTTAATGGAGCATGGTATAGTGGGTACTCCTGGATCTCCAAGTTTCTTTGGTATTCCACCCTTAAAAATATAATTAGCAAGCATGTTGGAAATTTTAGCTTCCGGTATCTTTCTCTTATTTGTAATAATATCTTTCATATACTCAGCATAAGGATTGGTTTTGAGCATATCAGTTAATCGCATACGTAAAAAGATAGGTCTAATCATTTCAGCAAATCGCTCAAAATCCTCATCATCCTTTTTCTTGGATGGTTTGGGAGGAAAAGGCATGGGTTTCTGAACCCAAGGCTCTCTTTCTTTACCATGTTTCCTAGCAACAAAGTCTTTCTTATCATAACGTTGATTCTTTGATTGCGGGTTATCAAGATCAACAGCAGGTTCAATTTCTACATCATTATCATTACTAGGTTGACCATCATTGAGGGAGTCCTGGATTAGGGGGTCTCCGGTCAGCCGGACTATATCCTTTGGCCGGACTATATCCTTTGGCCGGACTATTGGACTATGAAGATACAAGATTGAAGACTTCGTCCCGTGTCCAGATGGGACTCTACTTGGCATGGAAGGCAAGCTAGGCAATACGGATATGTATATCTTCTCATTTGTAACCAACCTTGTGTAACCCTAGCCCCCTCCGGTGTCTATATAAACCGGAGGGCTTTAGTCCGTAGGACAACATACAATCATACCATAGGCTAGCTTCTAGGGTTTAGCCTCTCCGATCTCGTGGTAGATCAACTCTTGTATTACTCATATTATCAAGAATAAATCAAGCAGGACATAGGGTTTTACCTCCATCAAGAGGGCCCGAACCTGGGTAAAACATCGTGTCCCCAGCCTCCTGTTACCAACCGCCTTAGACGCACAGTTCGGGAACCCCTACCCGAGATCCGCCGGTTTTGACACCAACATTGGTGCTTTCATTGAGAGTTCCACTGTGTCGTCGCCATAAGGAAGGATGCCTCGTCTCGTTGTTAAAAACAACATTACCACCGGGGGAGCCCTGGCTGTCGGCCAAACTCTCCGGGTAGGCAGTTTCATCATGACCGCCCATTCGGCTGCTGCACCGACGATGACTTCTCGGGTCATCGAAAACAACCTCCACGTCGGCTCGGAATTCACCGAGAAGATGGATTCAATGGAGCTCTCATCCCTAAACGAGCTCTTGGATCATATCGCTGCCTTGGGAGTCGCTACAGACTATGATCAGATTGGGCTTAAACCCGATCAAAGGGAGATTAACTCTCCACCGGTCACCCACCATATTGCGGTAGTGGAGGAACAATGGAGCGATTATTCCTCTATTTTGAGAACTAACTATGTCCGGATTCCTGAGCTCTCCGAGCCGGATACCCGCTTACGGGAGGACATCACCCAAGCCCTGAACCTAAAATCAGGCAGCGGACCAGACTTATCGGGCAACACTTCAGAACCCGAACTTCCAAGATTGGAAACTCCTCGTCCCCTGGGTCTCAGATCGGGTAGGGGTTCGGACTCAAATCCACACACCCACCCAGACATAAACGATCTTTCCCACATCAAGCAAGAGCCCCATGAAACAGTACATCATTATTGGGCCAGATTCCTCCTTGTGATGAACAAGGTTAAGGACTGTCGCGAGGAAGACGCGGTCTCATTTTTCTACAATAATTGCATGGACAAGGGAATCCTTAACGCCTTAAGTCGCCCTGACATATCACGCTTCGCTGACTTGGCGTCCATAGTACGAAAGTACTGTGCGATGGAAAGCACCTGGAAAACCGAAACAAAATTTTGGGATAATCCGGCTCAGAATATACACCCAGTCCGAAGTAAAAGGGTGCACTATCATAAGACACTCGAGTTAGTTACAAAGAAACAAAAACCCTCTACAGGGCATGGAACCATATTGGAGGGATGGCTTAACGGACCCTGCAAAATTCATAGTACGGAGGATACCATACCAACACACAGCCTTAGAGCATGTTGGATACTCCAGGAGGTGGCCAAAAGTGGTGAGGATCTTATTATCCCAAATACCACAGAGCACCATCCCGTGGATAACAATACGGTATTAACAGTTTTTGAAACCTTCGCATCAAATAATAGGCGCAAGTGAACACTCCGCAGCCTCGCCGAAATCTGCCATGTGGCAGCAATGAATCCATGGAGTGACACGGCTATTACCTTCAATGCCAGTGACGAACCTAAATTTTGAACTTCCCGAGCACCAGTTGCACTGGTCCTTAGCCCAATTGTGGACGGCTTTCGACTCACCAAAGTACTCATGGACGGCGGCCGTGGATTAAACCTCATCTATGAGGAAACAATTCAAAAAATGGAAATAGACTAGAACCGCATTGAGCAAAGCAGCACAACCTTCAGAGGAATCATCCCCAGTCGGGAAGCACGTTGTGCTGGGAAAATCACGCTAGATGTGGTATTCGGCACGCGGAGAACTATAGGTCTGAAGAAATTACATTCCAAGTGGTCCCGTTCAGTAGTGGATACCACGCCCTTTTAGGACGGGAGGCGTTCACGATCTTCCAAGCCATACCCCATTATGGGTACATGAAGCTCAAAATGCCCAGGCCCAACGGAATCATCACTCTCGCTGGTGATCCGGACACAGCGCTCTGCGCCGAAAACAAAACAACCGCATTGTCCCTCGAGGCATTATCTGAAGCCCTTTCGGCTGAGGAATTAACTGCGCTGCGCTCTACAGTGGACAAGGACGACGTAATACTTGACAAGAGATCCAAGTCCACCTCTTTTAAACCAGCGGATGAAATAGTCAAATTCCAAGTCCACCCAACGAACCCTACAAAAACAGCTTCCATCAGGGCACGGTTAAACCCCGCTGTGGATGCCGCACTACGAGAGTTCCTGCGCGATAATTGGGACATATTTGCCTGGCACCCCTCAGACATGCCAGGAATCCCACGCAGGCTGGTCGAGCACAGCCTCAATATCCTAAAGGGATTCAAGCCGGTCAAGCAGGCTCTTCGGCGTTTCTCCGAACCTAAGAGACAAGCCATGGGAGAGGAACTAGCCAAGTTATTAGAGGTCGGATTCATTAGAGAAATAAAACACCCGGACTGGCTAGCGAACCTGGTGATGGTACCAAAGAAGGACAAATCCTGGTGCCTATGTATCGATTTCAAGGACCTCAACAAGGCTTGCCCAAAGGATCCCTTCCCCCTCCCCCGCATTGATCAAATTATCAATGCTACCGCAGGGCACGAGTCATTGTGTTTCCTCGACGCATACTCCGGCTACCACCAAATCAAGATGGCGGAGTCCGACCAAGCCGCAACGGCATTTATCACACCATACGGCCCCTTCTGTTTCAACACAATGCCTTTTGGGCTCAAAAACGCCGGCGCAACATATCAGCGCATGATTCAGACATGTCTGGAGAAATAGATCGGCAAAACAGTAGAGGCATACATAGACGATGTGGTCGTCAAAACCAAACACGTTGACTCTCTAACAGACGACTTGAGGCTCACATTCGACAACCTCCGAACATACGACATCAAGCTCAATCCGTAAAGATGCGTTTTCGGCGTACTAGCCGGAAAGCTCCTGGGTATCATTGTCTCCAGTAGAGGTATTGAAGCTAATCCGGCCAAAATCCGAGCTTTGTCATAGTTGGCTACCCCAATAGACCTCAAACAAATCCAGAAACTAACTGGGTGTGTGGCGGCTCTAAGCCGCTTTATCTCCCGCTTAGGAGAAAAGGCATTACCCCTTTATCGCCTCCTTCGGCACACCGAACACTTCGAGTGGACGGACGCTGCCATGGCCGGATTGGAAGAAATAAAAGCCATACTGGCAACCAACCCAATCCTGGACGCGCCAAACATCGGCGAACCAATGCTATTATATATTTCGGCAACTCATCAAGTTGTAAGTGCAGTGCTCGTCGTCGAACGACAAGCGTACGGACATAAATTCCCTCTTCAAAAGCCGGTATATTATGTATCCACTATCCTCACTCCATGCAAATCACGGTACCCACATTATCAAAAGATAGCCTATGCGGTATTCATGGCATCCCAGAAGCTGCGACACTACTTTCAAGAGTGTTCGATTACAGTAGCCTCAGAGGTGCCACTCAATGATATTATAAACAACCACGACGCCACGGGCCGGATTGCCAAATGGGCCATTGAGCTCCTCCCGTTCGACATAACATACAAACCTCGGCGAGCCATTAAATCGCAAGTATTGGCCGAGTTTATCGCTGAATGGATGGAAGCCGAACTCCCTAAAGAGTACGGCGCATACTCCAATTGGATCATGCACTTCGACGGCTCCAAAATGCTGGCGGGTCTGGGGACTGGCGTCGTCCTAACGTCCCCAACCGGAGATACAGTTCAATACGTACTGCAGATATTGTACACAGACTCCAACAATGCAGCAGAATACGAAGCCCTGTTACATGGTCTTCGGATGGCAGTCTCCATGGGCATTCAACGCCTGGAGGTGCGTGGGGATTCGAACCTCGCAATATCCCAAATAAATGGAGACTTTGATGCCAAGGATCCAAAGATGGCAGCCTATCGAAATGCCGTCCTAAAGGTGTCAGCTCGGTTCGAGGGGCTCGAATTTCACCATGTGGCTCGGAAAAACAATCAGGCGGCGGATATCCTCGCCCGCATCGGCGCAAAACGCGATGCGGTCCCCCCAACATCTTTTTGGAGAGGTTGTTTAAGCCATCCGTGGTATGGGAAGGGGACACCAGTAACATTAGTCCGGACCCGGCCAAAATGCCCAATACCGAACACTCTGACATAATCGGAGGCTCTTCCACCGAAATAACACCCTCAGCCCACGTCATAATGGCCATCATTGCCCCGTGGACAGAACCATTCTTGGCCTACCTAACTAGGCAGGAACTTCTCGCGGACCAAAATAAGGCACGCTGCATAGTGCGGCGATCTAAAGCCTACAGGGTCCACGAGGGAGAGCTGTATAAAAAAAGCACTACCGGAGTCCTTCAAAGGTGCATCTCCGAAGAGGAAGGGCGGAAGCTTTTGGCAGAAATTCACGCCGGACTTCGTGGCCACCATGCTGCAGCCCGGGCCCTTGTAAGCAAGGCCTTCCGTACAGGGTTTTATTGGCTGATGGCCCGGGCAGACGCACAGGACTTGGTCCAATGATGCGCCGGTTGCCAGCTTTTTGCAAACCAAAGCCACATGCCACCCACTGCCCTCCAAACAATCCCCATTACCTGGCCCTTCGCGGTCTGGGGGGTTGACATGGTTGGACCCCTTAAAGGGGGAACCCATAAGAAAAAAATACTTACTGGTCATGGTGGATAAATTCACCAAATGGATAGAAGCCAAACCTGTTAAAACAGCCGAATCTGGACTGGTGATAGACTTCATATCCGGGGTCATACACCATTATGGCGTCCCCCATAGCATCATCACTAACAACGGCACGAACTTCACGGCCGATGAGGTAAAACTCTGGTGCAGCAACATGGGCATCAAGCTTGATTATGCTTCCGTCTATCACCCATAAACCAATGACCAAGTTGAGCGCGCAAATGGTATTATCATGAGCAGCATTAAACCCAGATTAGTGTGGTCCTTAAAGGAGTCTAACACGCACTGGGTAGAGGAGCTCGACTCCGTACTCTGGGGGCTGCGGACCACGCCAAACCGTACTACCGGATATACACCCTTCTTTATGGTGTACGGCGCAGAGGCAGTTCTGCCCTGCGACATAATTCATGACTCACCTCAAGTGCGCATGTACGAAGAAAGAGAAGCCGAACTCGATCGGCAGGACAGTCTGGACACCTTGGAGGAGGAGCGCGACATGGCAAAAGCCCGTTCCGCATTTTATCAGCAACAGGCTCGCAGATACCAAAGCAGAGAAGTACGAGCCAAAACTTATAACGTTGGCGAGTTAGTTCTACGCCTGCCGGAGAAGAAAAAGTCCAAGCTCGAGCCCAAATGGGAAGGACCCTTCATTATTGACCAAGTTCTGACCGGTGGAGCGTACCGTCTGCGAGACGCATCGAATAATCGACTTGAGCCGAACCCATGGAACGCAACCAGGCTCCGAAGATTCTACGCCTAGCGTCGGACTCTATGTCCGTCTCCTTCCTCTGTCCATTTTTTGCATATACATTACTTGTCTTGTTTCTCTTTCTTTCTTTTATTCTTTCTCTAGGCCTTCAAGGGCCAACTTGCGCCTCGCTTGCACATTATAGATGCGCTAACCGCGCTCATCATACCTGGGGGCTTCTTACACAGAAGCATAATTATTTATCTGGGCTTCATGGCCCGCACATGTGTTATTCTTCCGCATGTACCTTTTCTTCGCCATTATATGCATCGATATGACTTAAGTTTTGGCCAAGCAGGGTTGCCTGGCTCTTGTATTTATGCCCTACGTTCCCGTAATTCGGCTAGGGCATAAGGGGAGCACCTCTGTGATTGTTACTGCCGGGTCAGCCGGATGTGTACCTCAGACTGGATGAAGCCGAAAGCTAGCGTTCTTAAGGGAATATTCGGTCGGTGAGCAAAAGATGATTTTTTTTCCATACATGCCCCTAGATGTTTTTTCATGTGTTTCCTCTAGTAGTCCGAACATGCACTTTAGGGCATGCGTACCCAGGGAAAGGAACACTTAACGGAACTATTCTCCCTGGAAGATGTTTCTTACTACCCATGTAATATAACATAACTAGTTGGGCACTTGTCTGTTCAGGCACTAATGACCCCTATGCCTGGTCTCCACGCATACCCCGGTTCTTATATAACTGAGCGGGTATTCGGATACACTCCGGACTATCGGGTCCTGAGGTTGAAGCGAAAAGGTCCGCCATGACAAATGATCTACAATCCGGCTAGAAGGCATTATACATGTCACTTTAATTACATAGTCATGTAGACTGACTAAATTCCTCTTCTATACCATCCAACAGGCGGTCTAACCTACAATCCTATTGGGAATACTTTGCGGCTAACTCTACTTGCCCATACACTAAGCTAACGGGGATCTCTTTCCCATCGGGACCCATAGGTCCGGCCTCGGCCATGTGGTTTGGGTCAGCCTTCGTATACCGCGTCTTTGCCATGGCCCAGGCTTCCCTGGCACCTTGACGGCAGGACGATATCTTCCATAAGAGGAAGCACCGCCGTGCTCCCTTGAGCTTCTCCGCAAGCTCTCCAATGCCTTCTGGCAGGGAGATGGATGGCCATAAGGCCTGAGCAATACCTTGCATCACCTGCCGAACCTGTCCGTGCAGTTGCGAAAGCTCGGGTAGAAGATCACCCACTGACCCATGCATCTCCTCCGCGGGATGACCCGTCAGCATCCCTGCAGACATCACTCTCTTAGCCGGCTTCTTCGCTGAACTCCTTCAAAAGGGTTCATTCAAGCACTTACTAAAAATGCCGCATTGAAGCCGCTTATTCTCCTTCTCGGAGTCTGCAAGCTGGGCTCGAACATCTTTCTGTTCCACGCTCAGCTTGGTATTGGCATCTTGGAGATTGCTTTTCTCCTGCCTGACCTCAGTCAGCATGCGTTCGCCAGCCTTTAGCTGTCGTACGACATGCTCGTCCTCCGGATTCATCTGCAACATCTATTGTTAGATATGTAGCCACGCCGCATGCTATATGGTAACCATCATTCTTTGAAACAAATGTTACCAGCTGGGGACTTTTTAGGTTCCTTCAATGCGGCAACAACGGCCCGCAGTTGGGTCTTGCGTTCCTCCAGCTCCTGTGATAGTCGAGTATTATTCTCTGTAAGAACTTGCACAATAAGATGATCCTTAAATCAGTTCTGCTAACTGTTTCAAGTCTCAGGGGCTACTGATACATATAATCGTCAGATTTACTTACCCGTACATCCTTTACATACTGGTCCATGGCTCTGGCTAGACCATTTTAAGCAGCACGAAGGTACGCCTCTCCAGAATTAAAGGCATCAAATGCCTCTGGTGAGAAGCAAGCGTCGCGGAGTACGGCCCAGCGACGCCTATGATTCATGGCGCTCTCCACTTCTGAATTTGTAGCGGATAGCCTATCCGCATCCTCTGTAGGGGGAGTATCCGGCGTCCGCCCCATGTCGGCTTCTGCCTCTATGTCCGGCCCTGGAGCCCGACTAGTGGAAGCGTGCTCGGCAGCCGCACCGGACACATTCCGGCGAGCATTTTTTCTGTTAAAGAAACATGGACGTCATTACATTTCAAGAAAGACGACAACCATGGAGCGGGGTTCCTGTCATACCTCTGCGTCGGCGTCTCCGTCCTGACCGCCTTCCTTTTTGGCCTACCCGGCCTCGGTGCCTCTTGTTGGTGAGTTGCTGCGGGTTCGGCATGGTGTCCCGAATGCCTTCCCTGCAAAATACCATATGTATATGGTAGGTGAAGCATCTAAAAGGGGATCCTAGTTTTTGGAGTTGGGATTTTTGGTTTTTCTTACGTGAGACGCAGGAAGCAGTCCGAGATAGTCGGCCCTAATGGCCACCATGGCATCATCGCAGCTTAATTGATAGAAATGCCGGTCTATTAGCTCCACGAATATGTCTGGATCTTCTTCGAGTCCGGGACCGAGGGCCCGGTCAGGGTCCTCTGGTTTTGGAGATGGGCTGCTGACCTCCCTTATGGCTTTTCGCAGTTCCTGCCGCAAAACAGCAAAGTGAGTACGTACGACAAAGAATGCGGGAAGAATGGGAGTAAGGAGATATAACTCACCCAGCTTGGAGGGTTGTACATGGAGAATCCATCACGTGGCTTGATGCGGATGAACTCCTCTTCCTCTCCCTTGAACAATTCAGACAGAATTTTTGCTAAAGCTGCAGCGCTGTCCGGACCCTTACGCCCGCAACGGGTGGCGTCATCTTCCCCGTTAAAACACCAGAGGGGGTGCCCTCGATATTGAAGTTGTTGCACTCCCCGCATTATGCATATTGACATAACCTCAATTACTGTCAATCCTGCTTGAGCCAGCGCTTTAATCTGTTTCATCAGGTAAAGGACTTCTCCGTTGTCTTCCTCCTGGGGGCTCCGTGGGCGCCAACTTCGGCGTTTCTTCAGAGGAGTATTGTTGAACTCAGGAAGACCCCGTCGAACAGGATCCGGAAGGGGGACGTCCTCCATATAAAACCATTCCGAAGGCCAGTCTTCGGATGTATTCGACCCCTTCTGTGTGCGAGGGACGAGGCAAAATAACCTTTTCCACATCTCGAACTGAGCCTCGCAGCCCAGGAATAACTCGCAGAGGGCAACATAGCCGGCGATGTGTAATATGGAAGCCGGGGTGAAATTATGCAGTTGGAGGCCGTAAAAATCCAGGAGCCCGCGGAGGAACGGATGAATTGGAAATCCGAGTCCCCTTAATAAGTAAGGAACAAGGCATACCCGCTCCCCCGTAGAGGGACTGGGGAAGCTCTCCGCTTGCTCCCCGCCATTGTAGGTGGCGAGCCCGGCTCGGACGGCAACCATATACGCTGGAGGGAGAAACCCCTTAGTTTGCAGTTCGACTAGTTGACTGTGTCGGATAAAACACCTCTCCCAATCACCGGGCTTAGGGCTACAGGGGCAGGAGGAGGAGTTGCGGTTGTCGGCCATGTTGGAGTGGATTTTCCCGAAGCACGCTCCGATGGATTCTCGCCGGGGGAGGGTGATATGGATTGGATCTGAGAATCCCTATCCCTTTAATAGACAATTTATTTATCTGGCTAAGGGGGCGAATGTAAAAATGCCCTGGCTCCTCATATTCATTCAACGCGTGGAGGATAGCCCTTATTGGGCGCAGAAGCCAAGAGTTTCAACATTTATGGGGTCGGACATTGCTTTACAAACATTCGAAATTTGAAGAAGAACCCGCCTTGCAATGCCGAAGATAACACTGTGCGCCGGACTCATCATCATTGAAGCCTGGTTCGGGGGCTACTGAGGGAGTCCTGGATTAGGGGGTCTCCGGACAGCCGGACTATATCCTTTGACCGGACTGTTGGACTAAGAAGATACAAGATTGAAGACTTCGTCCAGTGTCTGGATGGGGCTCTACTTGGCGTGGAAGGCAAGCTAGGCAATACGGATATGTATATCTCCTCCTTTGTAACCGACCTTGTGTAACCCTAGCCCCCTCCGGTGTCTATATAAACTGGAGGGCTTTAGTCCGTAGGACAACATACAATCATACCATAGGCTAGCTTCTAGGGTTTAGCCTCTCCGATCTCGTGGTAGATCAACTCTTGTATCACTCATATTATCAAGAATAAATCAAGCAGGACGTAGGGTTTTACCTCCATCAAGAGGGCCCGAACTTGGGTAAAACATCGTGTCCCCAGCCTCCTGCTACCATCCGCCTTAGACGCACAGTTCGGGACCCCCTACCCGAGATCCGCCGGTTTTGACACCAACAATCATCATGAACATTATTATTAACATTATCACTAGGTTCATGTTCATTGCCAGATTGTGTTTCAGCATCAGAAATAGAAATATCATTTGGATTATCAGGTGGTTCAGCAATAGGTTCACTAGAAGTTTGCACGGTTCTATCATTCTTATTTTTCTTCTTTTTAGAAGAACTAGGTGCATCAATTTTATTTCTCTGAGAATCTTGCTCAATTCTCTTAGGGTGGCCTTCAGGATACAAAGGTTCCTGAGTCATTCTACCAGTTCTAGTAGCCACTCTAATAGCATAATCATTTTTCTTATTATTCATCTCATCGAGCAATTCTTTTTGAGATTTAAGTACTTGTTCTACTTGAGTGGTAACCATAGAAGCATGTTTGCTAACAAGTTTAAGTTCACCTCTAGTATTAGCCATATAATCACCCAAGTATTTAATCATATCAGCATCTTGTTTTAATTGTCTACCAAAATAAGCATTAAAGTCTTCTTGCTTAAACATAAAATTATCAAACTCATCCAAGCACTGACTAGCAATTTTAGTAGGAGGGATTTCAGCTTTATCATATCTATAGAGAGAATTTACCTTTACTACCTGTGTCGGGTTATCGATGTCTGGAGGTTCTTCAATAAATAAAGGATTAAGATCATATGTTTCTTCAATAGGAGGTAAATTCTTAACATCTTCAGCTTTAATACATTTTTCTTTCATAGGTTTCTTTGCCTCTTGCATATCTTCGGGACTGAAAAATAGAATACCTCTCTTCTTCGGAGTTGGTTTAGGAATAGGATCATTAATTGGAGCAGGAGCTGGCTCAGGAGCTGGCTCAGGAGGTGCCCAATTATTTTCATTTGTCAACATATTGTTCAATAGGATTTCAGCTTCATCCGGTGTTCTTTCCCTGAAAAGAGAACCAGCACAACTATCCAGGTAATCTCTGGAAGCATCGGTTAGCCCATTATAAAAGATATCAAGTATTTCATTTTTCTTAAGAGGATGATCAGGCAAAGCATTAAGTAACTTGAGAAGCGTCCCCCAAGCTTGTGGGAGACTCTCTTCTTTAGTTTGCACAAAGTTGTATATTTCCTTTAAAGCAGCTTGTTTCTTATGAGCAGGGAAATATTTAGCAGAGAAGTAGTAAATAATATCCTGGGGACTACGCACACAACCAGGATCAAGAGAATTAAACCATATCTTAGCATCACCCTTTAATGAGAACGGAAATATTTTGAGGATATAAAAGTAGCGAGATCTCTCATTATTAGTGAACAGGGTGGCTATATCATTTAATTTAGTAAAAATGTGCCACAACAGTTTCAGATTCATAACCATGAAAAGGATCAGATTCAACCAAAGTAATTATATCAGGATCAACAGAGAATTCATAATCCTTATCAGTAACACAGATAGGTGAAGTAGAAAAGGCAGGATCAGGTTTCATTCTAGCATTTAGAGATTGCTTACTCCATTTAGCTAATAACCTTTTGAATTCATATCTATCTTTGCAAGCTAAAATAGCAAAAGAAGCCTCTTGATCAAATAAATAACCCTCAGGAATAACAAGTGATTCTTCATCATCACTTTCATCTTCATAATCATATTCAATATTTTCAATTTCTCTAGCCCTAGCAAGTCGTTCTTCGAGAAAATCACTAAGTGGCATAGTAGTATCAGGCATAGAGGTAGTTTCATCACAATTATCATGCATAACAGAAGTGCCATCATCAATAACATGTGACATATCAGAACGAATAGCAGAAGCAGGTGTAAGTGTTGCAAAGTTACTCATAACAGAAGGTGAATCAAGTGCGGAGCTAGATGGCAGTTCCTTACCTCCCCTCGTAGTTGAGGGATAGATCTTGGTTTTTGGACCTCTCAAGTTCTTCATAGTGTCCAGCAGATATAAATCCCAAGTGACTCAAGGAATAGAGCTATGCTCCCTGGCAACGGTGCTAGAAATTAGTCTTGATAACCCACAAGTATAGGGGATCGCAACAACTTTCGAGGGTAGAGTATTCAACCCAAATTTATTGATTCGACACAAGGGGAGCCAAACAATATTCTCAAGTATTAGTAGCTGAGTTGTCAATTCAACCACACCTGGAAACTTAGTATTTGCAGCAAAGTGTTTAGTAGCAAAGTGTCGGATTTCGGGTTCCGGCAGACCCTTGAGGTTCGAACACTGGGGTGCGCGCGGAGATCTCTCCCCTACCGATCTACGTCCAATCTTCTCGCATGATCTAAGTTGGAAACAACGAACAACACAAGGGACACGAGGTTTATACTAGTTCGGGCCACCGTTGTGGTGTAATACCCTACTCCAATGTGTGGTGTGGTGGATTGCCTCATGGGCTGATGATGAACAGTACAAGGGAAGAACAGCCTCGCGAGAGGTGTTCTTGAGCTGGTGCGATGAACTGCTTGGGTGAGTTCAGTCGCCTCTCTCTCTCTGCTAGGGCTCTACCAGATCTCCTGATGTCTCTCCCTAGATCGTTGTCTCTGTCCCCTACTCTGTGGTGGCTAGCTCTATTTATAGAGGCCCTGGTCCTCTCCCCAGATAATGAGCGGGAAGGGCGCCAACAATTGGCCATTTTGTAGGGGAACGTCTAGTACAAGTTATCCTGACCAAAGGTGGTCTTCGGCTGCCAAAAGCACTGGTGATGACGCTGTCTTGGGCTCCACGGTGACCTCCATCCTGCCGCTCTGTTGGTCTTGGTCTCGTTGCACCGGAATGGCAACCTTTGCTCGATGCATTGGCATGTGCTTGCCCCCTTTGCACCAAAGGGGAAACAAGGACACTGCGCAGGCCGGCGCCCGCCTGGCGCCCGCCTGGTCTCGATCATCATGGCTTGCGTCACGGGCTCCTCGCGAGGTACCCCTGCCTTGATCTCTCCGTCTCCTCGCAAGCCTGCCTGATGAGGCTGCCTCTGAGGAAGCTTCCGGTCGTCCGCCCCGTGAGGCTTGGCCCCTCGCGAGGGTCTTGAGCTTGAGCTGATGAAGATGGGCTGCACTGGGCCCCCACTTGAGCCACGCCGCAGGCCGCAACCAGGCAAGTCTGGGGATCCCCATTCCCAGAACACCAACAGTAGCCCCCGGGCCCAAGGCGCGCCTAGGCTTGACCTAGCAGGGAAGCGAAGGGGCGAGCGCGAAGCGCCGCGGGCCCCAACAGTCTGCAGCCTTGGGCACCGCGTGGCGATTGATTGGACGTGGGCGTCTGTACTTCCCCAAGACGCCTCGGCGACCACACGACTTGACAAGTCCCTACATGCAGAGAAACCGGTCATGATTACCTGCAATCGTGGTGCTCAGTGGTTGGCCTCCTCCGGCTATAAGTACGGGGCTGCGCAAGCCCCTTTAGTCCATCCCTTCCTGCCGCTCCTTTCCTTCTCCTTCCTTGTTCTTGCTCCTCCTTACGCCAATGGCTCCAATCCGCCAGTTTTCTGTAGAAGAGAAGGGAAAGGCCCCCCGAGAGGGTCTTGACCCACTTCAACCGAAGAAGCGGCTGGTCCTCTGCCACTGAGATGAGGGTGCTCAACAGGAGGCATCGAGGCCCTGGTATGAGTGGCCTCCGCCTGGGTTTCCGCTACCCTTGTACGCCCGCGTCGTGGGTCCTGGGGGAGAAGGCGTCGAGCGACATCAATGGTGCCGCCGTCGACGCCGGCGAGTCACGGTGGTGCACGTCGTTCCTCCTGGAGTCCACGTCGAGCGCTCCTCTCGCGAGCTTGTGCTCCACGCCGCCATGCCTCCAAGCTCTTGGATTCGCCTTCCTCCTTCCTTCGCCTTCGAGATGCCGCCGAGCGGGGCTCTGGAGCTCTGGCTACAGCACGCTGACTGCAGTACCCTTGCGACTGGAGCGGAGGTCGCGGTCGTCGCTCCGGGCAAGGTCTTCATGACCCGGGGTTGGGGCGAAATCGCCCGAGTCTGCCGGACGGTAGGCGCCCTCGTAATTCATCTTGAATATGAAGGTGCCTCCCTGATGTTCTTCAAGGTCTTCGATGCTGAAGGACGCCGGCTGGAGTGCTGCCCCAGGGAGAGCGGTAGGGGCAACGAACTGGCAAGGACTTGGCCCGCCCGTCGGTCCTCCAGCAGCTCTTCAGGCAGCAGCGGAGGAGCTGGGGAATCCAGCGGCTCCCCCGAGCTCCTCGCAATTCCGGAGACAAGCGACAACAGCTACGAGCCCCCAATCTCGCGCCGTCCTCAGAGCGGGGCAGCTGCGTCCAGCCGCCGACGCCATTGATCTGGATGGGGTTGGCGCCAATGTTGGGCAGCCCACTGTTGATGATGGCGTCCCTTGCGGAGGTGCGGACGATTAGCGTTCCTTAGGCTTAGTAATTTTGTTCCCTGCGAGGAATCGAAGCAACACCCCGTGGGGGTATGTAAGGCGTCTGCCATGTCTTTTGCGAACATTATGTCTTAATATGAATCAATGCGAGGTGCTTGTCCTGTCTCGGCTCGGCTCCCCCTTTCTATCCTCACGAGGACTTGGCGCTCTACGCTGACAGGTCCCAGTCCCGAGGTAGGCTTCAGCCGTCGCTGGTATGCCAGGTCGCGATGCCGTGGTCAAGGCCAGGAGGTGAGCGGCCCGAGGTCCGGTAAGAGCCCCCGAGTCGCGATGCTTGGGAGGTCCCCTTTAGCGCTCAAGTAGCCCTCGCTGGGCGAGAAAGGAAGGCAACATCGCCGTGACAGAGCCGCACAAGGCGAGGGTTGTGTGCTGCGTTGGTCCAACTCCTGTAAGGGCGTGACTTATCTCTTGAGTCTGGTGTAGTTCCTCGACGAAGCGCCCGGCCCGAGTGGTGGCAGCTGAGGCGCTGCCGGGTTAGGTCCTCGCGAGCTTCTTCCCACTCCCCCGCACTTTCCTTAATGCTCTACGTCCTCAGGTTCCGACCCTCGAGCAAGCTCAACCATCGCTGGTATGACAGGTCGCGATGTCGTGGGTTAAGGCCAGGGGTGAGGGCTGGAGAGCCAGTAGGAGCCCATGAGTCGCGATGCTCAGGTGCCCCCCTTTAACGTGCAAGCGGTCCATGCGGGAGAGAGGGAGAGGCAGCTCGCGACGTCCCCAGCGTTACTCCTGGAGTAGGTCCTGCACACCAAAGAGAAACAAGACATGTCATTACGGTTGCCAGCCAACCTTTTGTCGCTCCGGGGAAGTGATTGGGGCACCGAGGGCCTGGTGAGGTGGCGCCTTGCGGCTGCCGTGGCCAGAGCTCGGCCACTCAGATTTATCGGCATTGCAGGGACAGACCCGTGCGCAAATGCTGTGCCAGAGCGGGCGGCTCCATAGGTAGGCGTCAATCGAGTAGGCGATTAGGTCGGGTACGTTAAGCACGCAGGAGGAAATTCATTTTAAGTAGACGCGGGAAAGCGAACGTTGCTGGGCCAGGCCCGAGCAGCTCGGGGATGATGTAGCCCGAGGGGCGCCCCCAATAAGGTAAGTAAAGAGCATAAGCAAAATGGATACATGCCACAGGGAGGGACCCACGCGGCCTGGGAATGATGCCGCCCTATGGGCGCTCCCAGCTAAAACCGGAACTTAGAAAGATGTTACCTGGTGCCGTTGAAGATGAAGTGATGTTCAAGAAGTGGGCGATGCGTGATGATGACGTCGACCCTCACGAGCCCCCAGGCCCAGGAGCCTCAGGAGGCTCCGTGGGCACAGGCGGGTCTCCAAGGGCCATCTCCATCTCCGCCAGGACCGCGCAATGCCTAACCTCCTGGGCCTCCAGAATGCTCCTCGACAGGCGCTGATGAGCTGCAACCGCGTTTGGCAGGCCAAAAGGCATGCGAACATAGCTGTGAGGTGGACCCTCGCAACGCCCCACGCGCGAAGGCCAGAAGAACTCCTGAGACGCGGCTCGGTTGAGCAGTGGCACATCAATGCAGACGCGCAGCCCACCATCCTCGCCTGGATGTGGGGCTACGGCGGGCAAGCGGCGGTTGCCGCGCATGACTCTCGACTCCTGTAGCTCCTGGGTGTTTCTTGCGATGAACTCCTGAGGGTTTGGTCTCCCTTGCCTTGTACATTCCTGAGGGAAACGTGCCTGGAAGCACCCCTCCAAGTGGCGCCCGAGCACCTCCCTCGCGACCTTGGCAAAGTCGGTGGCTCTCCAAGAAAGAGCCCCCGAGCCCTGCCTGAGGAGGGTGCCGGGCGCGCCTTCCTATGCGAGAGAGGGTGGCTCTCCCTGATCGGGCGCAGATCCTGATGCAACACCTCCGGAGGCGCCTGCCTCCTTATGGCTTGGGCCAGGCGAAACCTTCTTCTTCTTAAGGGTCGCCTCGGGAAGTCTTCCGTTCCTGTGGTCCGGGTCTTCGATTGCTGTGGCTTGGAACACGCGCTCAAGTGAACACACTGCGTCCCTTTTTCATAGGGTATGGTGATGACTCCACCGCTTCTCGGCATCCTGAGGACATTGTATCCATGGTGAGTCACTGCCATGAACTTGGCCAGGGCTGGGTACCCGAGGATGGCGTTGTATGGCAGACGGATGTGGGCGATGTCGAAGTCGATGAGCTCGGTGCGGTAGTTGTTGCGCTGCCCGAAGGTGAGTGGAAGGCGAACCTTCCCTATTGGAACAGTGGAACCATCAGTGACTCCTGAGAAGGGCTTGGTCGGCTGAAGCTGATCGTATAGCACTTGGAGATTGTCGAACGTCTCGACGGACAGGACGTTGAGTCCTGCTCCGCCGTCAATGAGGGTCCTGGTGACCTGCACGTTGCTGATGACTGGGGAGCAAAGCATCGGGAGGACTCCGGCCGTTGCCGCGCACTTGAGCTGATCCGCTGAGCTGAACATGATAGCGCACGCAGACCACTTGGGAGGGCGCGTGGCCTCAAGCTTGGGGAGGACTGCATTCACCTCGCGAGCAAACTACTTGAAGATGCGTTGTGAGGCCGGGGCCTGCGCTCCACCCAAGATGCAAGCGATTGCACGCAGCTCCTGCAAGCCCCCAGCCCCCTCGTCTTGATGTTGGTCTTCGTTCCTCCTTGGCGGTGGCGGCAGAGGAGGAAGGCTTGTGTTGCCGTGCGGGCGATCCTCACGAGGCCGATCTCTCCATCCTCCCTCGCGAGGTTGGTCCTGCCAGCAATCCTCGCGAGGTCAGTCACGCCACCCTTGGTGAGGGCCACGGTCTTCCCATCGTCCACCACCTCTTCCTCCTCCTCGGCCATAGCCCCTGTCATTGCGCTCAGGGCATCGGCCGACACACCCATCTCTCACGGCCCTGAGCTCTTGACATTCGTTGGTGTTGTGGGTGTGGAGGTCGTGGTACACGCAGTACCGGCTGCCCTTGGATGACTCAGGCTAATCCCTGCCTTGCTTGGTGTCTGGCTCCGCTGCAAGCACGGCAGCCCCCTTGCGCTTCACATCCTTGGCCTTGGGCTTCTTCTCTTCTGGGTCAGCAGCTGGGAGTTCGCGGAGGGAAAGGCGCCCTTCCTCAGCCCTGGCGCACTTGGTCGCCAAGTTGAATAGCTCTAGGGATGTGCACAGGTCTTCATGGATTGCTAGCTCCTCCTTCATCTTCATGCCGCGTACGCCATCGGAGAAGGCCGAGATGATGGCTTCTTCAGTCACCTTGGGGCTCTTGAGGAGAGCATTGTTGAAGCGCTGGATGTATTTTTGTTGGGTTTCCCCTAGCTGCTGCTTGATGCGGGGCAGATCACTCACGGCCGGGGGCCGGTCGTGAGTGCCCTGGAAGTTGGCGATGAAGCGAGTGCGCATCTCATCCCAGGAGGAGATTGTGCCAGGAGCCAAGTTCATGAGTGAGGTGCGGCCCCGTCCTTGAGCGCCATGGGAAACCAGTTCGCCATGACCCTTTCCTCTCCGTTGGCGGCTTCGATGCATAGCTCGTAGAGCTGTAGCAACTCCGCGGGGTCCGCCGTGCCATCGTAGCGAGGGGGCAAGTTAGGCTTGAACTGGCCTGGCCATGCGACGTCGTGTAGCTCGGGGGTGAGAGCACGGCAGCCTGCTGTGGCCTCCGGTGCCTTTTTCTGGTACTGGGTTTTCTCCTGGGGATTACCGCGCGCCGCCGCATGGAGCAGCGCGGGGTCTTGGCGTGGAGGTGCAGGGACGCGATCTTGGCGCACCGACGCTGGGAGCATGCGAGCACCTTCTTGGGGACGAGGGATCTCTTGGCAGCTCCTTTCTTGCTACGCAGGCACCGGACGCGGAGGGCCTCGCCCTGGGGCTGCGCGCCTTGGAGCCAGGGCGCCTTCTTGGGGAGGAGGTGGTGTAGGCACCTCCTGATTCTTGCCTCCTGCACGGAATGGAGGGCGAGGCAGCGAGAAGGACGGCAAGGGGGAGCCCCCTGCGGCGCTTACGAGCTCGGTGATGCGGGCGCGCCAGTCCTCGTAGAGGTCGTCGACGGAGCGGTAGTGCAAGAGCTCTTTTGCCAGGAGCGGCGCGGTGTGCGCGTCCGTGGGGGCGCGACGGGCGTGGGATGACGAAGCGGGTGGAGTCAGCGACGGTGTGGCGGTGCGGCCCTCCCGCCGTACCGAAGGATGCTGGGACGAGGCCTGCTGCTCGTTCCCCGCCGGGCCGGTGGCGGCATTGACGGCAGGCGATGGGGAACGACGAGCGCGTCTGCCGACGGGCGCCGTCTAGGCGACGCGGGTGGAGAGAGCAGCCCGGCGCTCGGCGTGAGCCCGGCGAGCATCAGCCATGGACACGACGGAAGATCGCACGCGAACAGCGGAAGAAAGATTCCGGCGCACCCCTACGTGGCGCGCCAAATGTCGGTTTTCGGGTTCCGGTAGACCCTTGAGGTTCGAACACTGGGGTGCGCGCAGAGATCTCTCCCCTACCGATCTACGTCCAATCTCCTCGCGTGGTCTAAGCTGGAAACAACGAACAACACAAGGGACACGAGGTTTATACTGGTTCGGGCCACTGTTGTGGTGTAATGCCCTACTCCAGTGTGTGGTGTGGTGGATTGCCTCAGGGGCTGATGATGAACAGTACAAGGGAAGAACAGCCTCGCGAGAGGTGTTCTTGAGCTGGTGCGATGAACTGCTTGGGTGAGTTCAGTCGCCTCTCTCTCTCTCTCTCTCTCTCTCTGCTAGGGCTCTATCAGATCTCTTGATGTCTCTCCCTAGATCGTTGTCTCCGTCCCCTACTCTGCGGTGGCTACCTCTGTTTATAGAGGCCCTGGGCCTCTCCCCAAATAATGAGCGGGAAGGGCGCCAACAATTGGCCATTTTGAAGCGGAACATCTAGTACAAGTTATCCTGACCAAAGGTGGTCTTCGGCTGCAAAAGCACTGGTGATGACGCCGTCTTGGGCTCCATGGTGACCTCCGTCCTGCCGCTCTATTGGTCTTGGTCTCATTGCACCGGAATGGTAACCTTTGCCAGATGCCTTGGCCTGTGCTTGCCCCCTTTGCACCAAAGGGGAAACAAGGACACGGCGCAGGCCAGCGCCCGCCTGGCGCCCGCCTGGTCTCGATCGTCATGGCTTGCGTCACGGGCTCCTCGCGAGGTACCCCTGCCTTGATCTCTCCGCCTCCTTGCGAGCCTGCCTAATGAGGCTGCCTCTGAGGAAGCTTCCGGTCGCCCGCCCCGTGAGGCTTGGCCCCTCGCAAGGGTCTTGAGCTTGAGCTGATGAAGATGGGCCGCGCTGGGCCCCCACTTGAGCCACGCCGCAGGCCGCAGGCAGGCAAGTCTGGGGACCCTCGTTCCCAGAACACCGACACAAAGTAATATGATAGTGATGGTAACTGTAACAAAAGAGTAACGAAAGCAAAGTAATGTTTTTGGTATTTTGTAGTGATTGTAACAATAACAACGGGAAAGTAAATAAGCATAAACCAGTATACGGAAAACTCGTAGGCATCGGATCAATGATGGATAATTATGCCGGATGTGGTTCATCATGTAATAGTCATAACATAGGGTGACACAGAACTAGCTCCAATTCATCAATGTAATGTAGGCATGTATTATGTGCTTATGGAAAGGAACTTGCATGACATCTTTTGTCCTACCCTCCCATGGCAGCGGGGTCCTAATGGAAACTAAGGGATATCAAGGCCTCCTTTTAATAGAGAACTGGAACAAAGCATTAGCACATAGTGAATACATGAACTCCTCAAACTACGGTCATCACCGGTAACTATCCTGATTATTTTCACTTCGGGGTTAACGGATCATAACACATATAGGTGACTATAGACTTGCAAGATAGGATCAAGAACTCTCATATATTGATGAAAACATAATAGGTTCAGATCTGAAATGATGGCACTCAGGCCCTGGTGACAAGCATTAAGCATAGCAAAGTCATAGCAACATCAATCTCAGAACATAGTGGATACTAGGGATCAAACCCTAACAAAACTAACTCGATTACATGATAAATCTCATCCAACCCATCACCGTCCAGCAAGCGTACGATGAAATTACTCACGCACAGCGGTGAGCATCATGAAATTGGTGATGGAGGATGGTTGATGATGACGATGGCGATGAATCCCCCTCTCTGGAGCCCCGAATGGACACCAGATCAGCCCTCTCGAGAGGTTTTAGGTCTTGGCAGCGGCTCCATATCGTAAAACGTGATGAATTCTTCTCTCCTATTTTTTCTCCCCGAAAGCAGATATATAGAGTTGGAGTTGGAGTCGGGAGGTCTCCAGGGGGGCCACGAGGTAGGGGCGCGCCCCCCACCCTCGTGGAAAGGGTGTGGGCCCCCTGGTCTTCATCTTTGGCGAGGATTTTTATTATTATTTATTGTAAGATATTCCGTGGAGTTTCAGGTCATTCCGAGAACTTTTGTTTTCTGCACATAAAACAACATCATGGCAGTTCTGCTGAAAACAGCGTCAGTCCGGGTTAGTTCCATTCAAATCATACAAGTTAGAGTCCAAAACAAGGGCAAAAGTGTTTCGAAAAGTAGATACGATGGAGATGTATCAAAGCACCGCTAGGTGTACCACCTGCGCCAGCAACTACAGACATTGTGAATGCATGGCAGTCACGTGTTGATGACTACTCGATAGTTCAGTGTGTCATGCTTTACGGCTTAGAACTGGGACTTCATCGACGTTTTGAACATCATGGAGCATATGAGATGTTCCAGGAGTTGAAGTTAATATTTCTAGCAAATGCCCGGATTGAGAGATATGAAGTCTCCAATAAATTCTACAGCTGCAAGATGGAGGAGAACAGTTCTGTCAGTGAGCATATACTCAGAATGTCTGGGTACTGCAATCACTTGATTCAACTAGGAGTTAATCTTCCGGATGATAGCGTCATTGACAAAATTCTTCAATCACTACCACCAAGCTACAAGAGCTTCGTGATGAACTATAACATGCAAGGGGTGGATAAGACGATTCCTGAGCTCTTCGCAATGCTAAAGGCTACGGAGGTAGAAATCAAGAAGGAGAATCAAGTGTTGATGGTCAATAAGACCACCAGTTTCAAGAAAAAAGGCAAAGGGAAGAAGAAGGGGAACTTCAAGAAGAACGGCAAACAAGTTGCTACTCAAGAGAAGAAACCCAAGTCTGGACCTAAGCCTGAGACTGAGTGCTTCTACTGCAAGCAGACTGGTCATTGGAAGTGGAACTGCCCCAAGTATTTGGCGGATAATAAGGATGGCAAGGTGAACAAAGGTATATGTGATATACATGTTATTGATGTGTACCTTACTAATGCTTGCAGTAGCACCTGGGTATTTGATACTGGTTCTGTTGCTAATATTTGCAAATCAAAACAGGGGCTACGGGTTAAGCGAAGATTGGCTAAGGACGATGTGATGATGCGCGTGGGAAATGGTTCCAAAGTCGATGTGATCGTAGTCGGCACGCTACCTCTGCATCTACCTTCGGGATTAGTTTTAGACCTGAATAATTGTTATTTGGTGCCAGCGTTGAGCATGAACATTATATCTGGATCTTGTTTGATGCGAGATGGTTATTCATTTAAATCAGAGAATGATGGTTGTTCTATTTATATGAGTAATATCTTTTATGGTCATGCACCCTTGAAGAGTGCTCTATTCCTATTGAATATCGATAGTAGTAATACAAATATTCATAATATTGAAGCCAAAAGATGCAAAGATGATAATGATAGTGCAACTTATTTGTGGCACTGCCGTTTAGGTCATACCGGTATAAAGCGCATGAAGAAACTCCATACTAATGGACTTTTGGAACCACTTGATTATGAATCACTTGGTACTTGCAAACCATGCCCCATGGGCAAGATGACTAAAACACCGTTCTCCGGTACTATGGAGCGAGCAACAGATTTGTTGGAAATCATACATATAGATGTATGTGGTCTGATGAATATTGAGGCTCGTGGCGGATATCATTATTTTCTCACCTTCACAGATGATTTGAGCAGATATGGGTATATCTACTTAATGAAACATAAGTCTGAAACATTTGAAAAGTTCAAAGAATTTGAGAGTGAAGTTGAAAATCATCGTAACAAGAAAATAAAGTTTCTATGATCTCATCGTGGAGGAGAATATTTGAGGTACGAGTTTGGTCTTCATTTGAAACAATGTGGAATAGTTTCGCAACTCACGCCACCTAGAACACCACAGCGTAATAGTGTGTCCGAATGTCGTAATCATACTTTACTTGATATGGTGCGATCTATGATGTCTCTTACTGATTTACCGCTATTGTTTTGGGGTTATGCTTTAGAGACGGTTGCATTCACGTTAAATAGTACACCATCGAAATCCGTTGAGATGACACCTTATGAACTGTGGTTTGGCAAGAAATCAAAGTTGTCGTTTCTTAAAGTTTGGAGCTGCGATGCTTATGTGAAAAAGCTTCAACCTGATAAGCTCGAACCCAAATCGGAAAAATGTGCCTTCATAGGATACCCAAAGGAGATAGTTGGGTACACCTTCTATCACAGATCCGAAGGAAAGACTTTTGTTGCTAAATTCGGAATCTTTCTAGAGAAGGAGTTTCTCTCGAAAGAAGTGAGTGGGAGGAAAGTAGAACTTGATGAGGTAACTGTACCTGCTCCCTTATTGGAAAGTAGTTCATCACAGAAACCGGTTTTTGCGACACCTACACCAATTAGTGAGGAAGTTAATGATGATGATCATGAAACTTCAGATCAAGTTGTTACTGAACCTCGTAGGTCAACCAGAGTAAGATCCGCACTAGAGTGGTACGGTAATCCTGTTCTGGAAGTTATGTTGCTAGACCATGACGAACCTACGAACTATGAAGAAGCGATGGTGAGCCCAGATCCCGCAAAATGGCTTGAGGCAATGAAATCTGAGATGGGATCCATGTATGAGAACAAAGTGTGGACTTTGGTTGACTTGCCTGATGATCGGCAAGCCATTGAGAATAAATGGATCTTTAAGAAGAAGACTGACACTGGCGGTAATGTTACTGTTTATAAAGCTCGACTTGTTGCAAAAGGTTTTCGACAAGTTTAAGGGGTTGACTACGATGAGACCTTCTCACCCGTAGCGATGCTTAAGTCTGTCCGAATCATGTTAGCAATTGCCGCATTTTATGATTATGAAATTTGGCAAATGGATGTCAAAACTGCATTCCTGAATGGATTTCTAGAAGAATAGTTGTATATGATGCAACCGGAAGGTTTTCTCGATCCAAAAGGAGCTAACAAAGTGTGCAAGCTCCAGCGATCCATTTATGGACTGGTGCAAGCTTCTCAAAGTTGGAATAAGCGCTTTGATAGTGTGATCAAAGCATTTGGTTTTATATAGACTTTTGGAGAAACCTGTATTTACAAGAAAGTGAGTGGGAGCTCTGTAGCAGTTCTAGTATTATATGTGGATGACATATTGTTGATTGGAAATGATATAGAATTTTTGGATAGCATAAAGGGATACTTGAATAAGAGTTTTTCAATGAAAGACCTCGGTGAAGCTGCTTATATATTGGGCATCAAGATCTATAGAGATAGATCAAGACGCTTAATTGGACTTTCACAAAGCACATACCTTGACAAAGTTTTGAAGAAGTTCAAAATGGATCAAGCAAAGAAAGGGTTCTTGCCTGTGTTACAAGGTCTGAAGTTGAGTAAGACTCAATGCCCGACCACTGCAGAAGATAGAGAGAAAATGAAAGATGTTCCCTATGCTTCAGCCATAGGCTCTATCATGTATGCAATGCTGTGTACCAGACCTGATGTGTGCCTTCCTATTAGTTTAGAGGGAGGTACCAAAGTAATCCAAGAGTGGATCATTGGACAGCGGTCAAGAACATCATGAAATACCTGAAAAGGACGAAGGATATGTTTCTCGTTTATGGAGGTGACAAAGAGCTCGTCGTAAATGGTTACATTGATGCAAGCTTTGACACTGATCTGGACGATTCTAAATCGCAAACCGGATACGTGTTTACATTGAATGGTGGAGTTGTCAGTTGGTGCAGTTCTAAACAAAGCGTCGTGGCGGGATCTATGTGTGAAGCGGAGTACATAGCTGCTTCGGAAGCAGCAAATGAAGGAGTCTAGATGAAGGAGTTCATATCCGATCTAGGTGTCATACCTAGTGCATCGGGTCCCATGAAAATCTTTTGTGACAATACTGGTGCAATTGCCTTGGCGAAGGAATCCAAATTTCACAAGAGAACCAAGCACATCAAGAGACGCTTCAATTTCATCCGGGATTTAGTCCAGGTGGGAGACATAGAAATTTGCAAGATACATATGGATCTGAATGTTGCAGACCCGTTGAATAAGCCTCTTCCACAAGCAAAACATGATCAGCACCAAGGCTCCATGGGTGTTAGAATCATTACTGTGTAATCTAGATTATTGACTCTAGTGCAAGTGGGAGGCCGAAGGAAATATGCCCTAGAGGCAATAATAAAGTTCTTATTTATTTCCTTATATCATGGTAAATGTTTATTATTCATGCTAGAATTGTATTAACTGGAAACATAATACTTGTGTGAATACATAGACAAACAAAGTGTCACTGGTATGCCTCTACTTGACCAGCTCGTTGATCAAAGATGGTTATGTTTCGTAGCCATAGACATGAGTTGTCATTTGATTAACGGGATCACATCATTAGGAGAATAATGTGATTGACTTGACCCATTCTGTTAGCTTAATTAGCACTTGATCGTTTAGTTTGTTGCTATTGCTTTCTTCATGACTTATACATGTTCCTGTGACTATGAGATTATGAAACTCCCGTTTACCGGAGGAACACTTTGTGTGCTACCAAACGTCACAATGTAACTGGGTGATTATAAAGGTGCTCTATAGGTGTCTCCAAAGGTACTTGTTGGGTTGGCGTATTTCGAGATTAGGATTTGTCACCCCGATTGTCGGAGAGGTATCTCTGGGCCCACTCGGTAATGCACATCACTTAAGCCTTCCAAGCATTGCAACTAATGAGTTAGTTGCGGGATGATGTATTAGAGAACGAGTAAAGAGACTTGCTGGTAACGAGATTGAACTAGGTATTGAGATACCGACGATCGAATCTCGGGCAAGTAACATACCGATGACAAAAGGAACAACATATGTTGTTATGCGGTTTGACCAATAAAGATCTTCGTAGAATATGCGGGAGCCAATATGAGCATCTAGGTTCCGCTATTGGTTATTGACCAGAGACGTGTCTCGGTCATGTCTACATAGTTCTCGAACCCGTAGGGTCCGCACGCTTAAAGTTTTGATGACAGTTATATTATGAGTTTATATGTTTTGATGTACAGAAGATTGTCGGAGTCCTGGATGTGATCACGGACATAACGAGGAGTCTCGAAATGGTCGAGACATGAATATTGATATATTGGACGACTATATTCAGACACCGGAATGGTTCCAGGGGTTAAAGGATATATACCGGAGTACCGAGGGGTTACCGGAACCCCCCCCCCCTCCCCCCCGGAGGTTATTGGGCCTCATGGGCCCAATTGGTGGAGGAGGAGAGGCGGCCAAGGGGCAGCCGCGCGCCCATCCCCCCCCCCCCCCAAGTCCGAATTGGACAAGGAGGGGGGTGGCGCCCCCCCTTTCCTTTCCCCTCTCTCGCCTTCCCTCTCCTCTCCTAATCCAACAAGGAAAAGGGAGGGAGTCCTACTCCCGGTGGGAGTAGGACTCCTCCTGGTGCGCCCCTCCTGGACGGCCGCCTCTCCCCCAGTGCTCCTTTATATACAGGGGCAGGGGGCACCCTAGAGACACAACAATTGATCTATTGATCTTTTAGCCGTGTGCGGTGCCCCCTTCCACCATAGTCCACCTCGATAATACTGTAGCGGTGCTTAGGCAAAGCCCTGCGTCGGTAGAACATCATCATCGTCACCACGCTGTCGTGCTGACGAAACTCTCCCTCAACACTCGGCTGGATCGGAGTTCGAGGGACGCCATCGGGCTTAACGTGTGCTAAACTCGGAGGTGCCGTGCGTTCGATACTTGATCAGTCGGATCGTGAAGACGTACGACTACATCAACCACATCGTGCTAATGCTTCCGCTTTCGGTCTACGAGGGTACGTGGACAACACTCTCCCCTCTCGTTGCTATGCATCACCATGATCTTGCGTGTGCGTAGGAATTTTTCTGAAAGAACTACGTTCGCCAACACTATGTCCATGGCTCGCGCTCATATATTGCGTAAAAGTTGAAAGAGTTTGAAAAGGCTAAGTATGAAACAATTGCTTGGCTTGTCATCGGGGTTGTGCATGATGAGAGCATTTTGTGTGACGAAAATGAAGCATGGCCAAACTATATGACTTTGTAGGGATAAGTTTTCTTTGGCTATGCTATTTTAATAAGACATAATTGCTTGATTAGCATACTTGGAGTATTACTATTTTTATGTCAACAATAAACTTTTATCTTGAATCTTTCAAATCTGAACATTCATGCCAGAATAGATAAAAATACATTGAAGAATATTCTAGAAAGCATTCCACATCAAAAATTCTGTTTTTATCATTTACCTACTCGAGGACGAGCAGGAATTAAGCTTGGGGATGCTGATACGTCTCCAACGTATCTATATTTTTTTATTGTTCCATGCTATTATATTATCTGTTTTGGATGTTAATGAGCTTTATTTTACACTTTTATATTATTTTTGGGACTAACCTATTAACCGGAGGCCCAGCCCAATGTAACATCCCAAAATTCTAAATTTAGGAATGTTATATTAAATAAATTATTATGATTGTTTGTTTGATTGTTGTGTGATTGATTGTGTGAAAATGATTGGAAATTGAAAACTTTTTGAAAGTTGAATGAGTGGGAATAAAAGGACTTCCCCAAAACTTTTCATCTTGCATTTTGTTCTCCCTGAGTTCAAATCCATTTCATTACAAAACCCTAGAGTGAAGATAATATGACTTCTTCCATTTGAAGAAATGAAAAGGGGTTCGAAAATTATTTGAATTCCATTTGAAATATTTCAAATTTAGAAACATTAAGCAACTCCATGAGTTCATGAGGGAAGATAAAATGACTTCTTCATATTTGAAGAAAGAGAGTTGGAAGTTTCAAAGAAATAAATTGGAAGTCACTTTGAAGTTATTTGAAACTCATTTTACATTCGAAGTTGTTTGAAATTCCAAATTCAAATCCTCTTGGGAGTTTTTAGTTTTATATTCAAATTATTTTTCTCCTAAAAATAAATAAATAGAAATAAGGGTAAAATGATTCCCTTCAATAGAAAATTAGGAGAAAATAAATTTGAAATCATTTTGCTATTTTAAAAATGATTTTTATTGATTTTAAATGCAACAGTAGCGCTCTTTGACTTTTAGGAATTTTTATGGGATTTAGTTGAACTTGAAAAATAGTTCATCTTATTGCTGCTATTTTTCTGAGCATTTTGGTATATAATATGCTTTTATAGTTTTTTTTTATTACTCAGTTTGTTTGTTTTTCTGACTGTTAAAAAAAAGAGAAAAACCTTTTATTAAAAAAACTTTGGCCGGCCAGGCCACCGGCCCAGCCAGCCAGACAAGCGCTAGGAGGCCTAGCGGCCCAGCCGGCAATTGGCCCACAGCCGACCTCCCGCGCCCGAGACCCCTAGCGCCCGCAGGCCTCCGCCTCGTTCGCTCTCTCCTTGTCTCTCTCTAGCTCGCACGCAGCTGCCGCTGCCAGGAGGGCCCCACCCAAGTCTTCCCTAACCTCCCGTAGACTTCGCTGGATGAGCACGCGCACGCCCGAACCCGCCGGCCGAAGCTCTAGGGATAGAGCTTATCCCTCACTCCCGAGCCCTCTGTCCGCGCCGAAGCCCTCGACCCCCTCTCTCCGTTCAGCCAATCCATTCGTCACCATGCCCCTCACATCGCTCGCCGTAGCCACTTGGATCTCGCCGGAGCCGTTCTATTTCACCGGAGGAGTTCATCGCCCGTGAGCCACCCCGGCCTCCACCGACTACTTCTTTTTGTTGCCCAAGTCCGCACGCATTGATTTGACACCTTTTGCCTTCTAGGTCGCCGGAGCCGCCGCCCTGACGCGTCGCGCTCTCGCCGGAGCACCGGAGCTCCGCCGCCTCCCTCCGCTCGTCGTTGGCCACCCCACCGCCCGCCGACCCCACCAGCACGCCACCCACACCGCGCCCGACCTCCCCGACCCCTTCGCTGCCGCTGAGGACCGCCGGAGCCGCCGCCCTGTCCGCCGTCCGCCGCCTGACGCAAGCGCCGCCGCCCCTGTTCGTCGTCCTCGCTCGCTGTGAGCCGCTAACCCACGCTCATTTTTTTTGTTGTTGTTGTATTAGATCGGGTAACCATGGTTTTATTAAACCGTGCGGTTTAGTAAAAAAACGGTCTCTGGTTTTCTTTTTATTTAGTCGCGGTAGCTGTTTTATTTATTCAGTGGTCGTCCGCCATTTAGCCTGAGCCGCGAACGCTGCTCAGCCACCCGGAAGCCGCCACGTGGCCAGGGACCTAGTCACGAATAAAACTTTCACAGTCAAGTCCCCGAGTTTCAGTTTAGCCCCTAAACTTCAAATGGTTGTATCTTTTTAACTGTAACTCCAAATTCGACGAAACCAGCGGCAAAATGTTCGTCTCGAATAGCTTTATCCAGAGAACCAGCTTTGAAAACTTTTGGCCAATTTCAAATTTGAATTTATTCAGGTTTGAATTCAAACTTCAACTGGCCATATCTCCTAAACCGTAGCTCCGATTGATGTGACTATTTTTGCACCGTGTCACTGTAGCCAAACCCTATCACCTAGAACTTTCTCAAAATATTTTCACACACCTAGGATCTGTCCATGATAGTTTTATTACTATGCCAAGTATGCACGATAGATCACATCACGGTTTTGCACCTTATGTCACTTATTGTTAGCACCTAGAATTATTTGCATGCAAGTTATGTTTGTTGGGTTTCCATTTGGTTTTATGAGTCTTTTGTGTTGCATGTTATTGCTCTCTGGAATTATTGCTTATGTATGTTATTTTACTTTGATGATAGACTGTCTGGAGTGCGAAGCCGAGTACTATCGATCTCTAGAATTCAACTATCAGTATCAAGGCAAGTTCACATTTGACCATTCTTCCAATTACCTATGTTTTATATTATGCACTTAGTCCTTTTGTGGTAGGATTGCATGGTAGGATTTATTGTTGCCAGATGGTTGTGCCGTTACCTAGTAGTTCATTTGAGGTAGGTATGATCTATACATCCTTGTCACCGTCGTGTAAGTTTATTTTTGCCTCGCTAAATGTAGACGTGGTTTGGGAAGCGAACATGGTGAGACATGAGTGACAAAGTAGTAATTAGGACCAAGACTTGTAAATGAACTACCTGGGCGGTATTTGGTTTGAATGGTGGCGAAGTACAGTGGGATTATGCATGGTTAATCCATGGTGGTGCACCACTAGTGGTCGGCCGCCCAGGCTCAAAGAGATCAATCGTATTCTCATGTCTAGAAGCTTACGTGTGCAGCCACAAGCCAATATGGGCTCTAGCTTAGTTGAGTAGTTAGTGTGACCCCTTCCGGGATGGGCTAGCAGATGTAGAATGATCTAGGTGTACTGGCCTATCCGTGGGTTAAGGGCGAACATTTTCGAAAAACTATGTCTCGGTCATCCTGTTCTCAAACGCCAGGCAGTGCGAGAACTTCAAGGGAGTCGATCGAGTCTTGTGGGGAAAAGTGCGCAAACCTCTGCAGAGTGTTAAAACCTAATCGATAAGCCGTGTCCCCGGTTACGGACAACTTGAGCGTCTAGTAGTGGAAATGCTGGGAGATCTCATCACTCTTAGTTTAAACAGTTGGGTTTTAAATGAAACTTTGGGAATGGATTGAGTTGGGTTGCCAACTCATCCTATGCTATACAATAGTGGTAGAATAATATCTTTTATTCTAGGGAAAAACTAGCTTTACGCAAAAACTACACTTAGAGCTTTCCACCAGCCAAATTGCATGTACAAATAGGTTCATTATTCTCATGATGTGACTTGCCAGTACATTCAATGTACTAACCCATAGGGCTGCAAGCCTGCAACGTCTTATGTTGCAGGAATTTTCTACGACGAGTAAGAGTTACGGTGTAGGGTTACGGTCTACACTCAACTTGCCGTTGGCGTTGATGGGACTCCACAACTGTTTGATTGTTTCCGCTGAGATTTATGAGGTATATATCAGTTTTACGTTATTTATACATGTGATTGCACTTTGATATATACATTGATGTACTATGTGTGCCAGCATACCGATCCAAGGATGGCACGAATACACAGAGGCTTGACCATTTGAGGTCGGGTCGCTACACCCAAATTGCTAGGTTTTTTTGCCTATTTCAGTGTTTAATAGAAAAGGAATATCAAACGGAGTCCAAGCAGAATGAAACCTTTGGAAACGTGATTTTTGGAACAAACGTGATCCAGAGGACTTGGAGTGGATGTCAAGAAACGAACGAGGCGGCCACGAGGCAGGGGCGTGCCTACCCTCATGGGCATGCCCTCCCCCCTCGTGGGCCCCTCGTAGCTCCACCGACCTACTTATTCCTCCTATATATGTTCACATACCCTGCAAACATCCAGGAGCACCACGAAACCCTATTTCCACTGCCGCAACCTTTTGTACCCAAGAGATCCCATCTTGGGGCCTTTTCCGGAGCTCCGCCAGAGGGGGCATTGATCACGGAGGGCCTCTACACCAACTCCATGGCCCCTCCAACGATGTGTGAGTAGTTTACCTCAGACCTATGGGTCCAAAGCTAGTACCTAGATGGCTTCTTCTCTCACTTTGGATCTCAATACAAAGTTCTCCTCGATTCTCTTGGAGATCTATTCGATGTAACTCTTCTTTTTGCGGTGTGTTTGTCGAGATCCGATGAATTGTGGGTTTATGATCCAGATTATCTAGGAACAATATTTGAATCTTCTATGAATTCTTTTATGTATGATTGGTTTATCTTTGCAAGTCTCTTCGAATTATCAGTTTGGTTTGGCCTACTAGATTGATCTTTCTTGCAATGGGAGAAGTGCTTAGCTTTGGGTTCAATCTTGCGGTGCTCGATCCCAGTGACAGAAAGGGAAACAACACGTATTGTATTGTTGCCATCGAGGATAAAAAGATGGGGTTTATATCATATTGCATGAGTTTATCCCTCTACATCATGTCATCTTGCTTAAGGCGTTACTCTGTTCTTATGAACTTAATACTCTAGATGCATGCTGGATAGCGGTCGATGTGTGGAGTAATAGTAGTAGATGCAAGCAGGAGTCGGTCTACTTGTCGCAGACGTGATGCCTGTATACATGATCATACCTAGATATTCTCATAATTATTTTCTATTCTATCAATTGCTCGACAATAATTTGTTCACCCACCGTAATACTTATGCTATCTTGAGAGAAGCCACTAGTGAAACCTATGCCCCCCGGGTCTATTTTCCATCATACAAGTTTCCAATCTATTTTATTTTGCAATCTTTACTTTCAATCTATATCATAAAAATACCAAAAATACGTATCTTATTATTATCATCTTTATCAGATCTCACTCTTGCAAGTGGTCGTGAAGGGATTGGCAACCCCTTTATCGCGTTGGTTGCGAGATTCTTATTTGTTTTTGTAGGTACGAGGTGACTCGTGCGTGGTCTCCTACTGGATTGATACCTTGGTTCTCAAAAACTGAGGGAAATACTTGCGCTAGTTTACTGCACCACCCTTTCCTCTTCAAGGGAAAACCAACGTAGTGCTCAAGAGGTAGCAGAGGAGGGCTCGTCGGAGAGGTACCCCACTATCTATCTTAGGGTTCAGGGTGGGGGCGCTGGTCGCCGGTGATGGGGGCACGATGGTGGGTTGGTGGCATGGGGATCGCCGGAGAAAAAGCTCGGCGTGGGGATCGCTGGAGGGCTGGCCGGGGTGGCGGCGGACCGGCAGTGGGGAGTGGTTTCGGGGCGGCGAGGCGGCGCGGGAGCGCCGCTGGCCGCGGGCGATGGAGGATGGCACTTGGGCCGGTGGTGGCTGGCGGCTCAGGGGGTGGAGGTTGAAGATGAACTGCAGGCCATCCCTAAACTACATGTGAAATGCCTCTCTGCTACCATTGCATTCAGTTTTGACAATAACATTCATATTCCACAGTAAATTTCAGTTTCGACAGTTAAGTTCAGAGTCAACAGTCTTTACCTCATCTGTTGTAGTCAGGTGTTCTTTGGTGATGTAAATTTTACATCTATCACTTTTTGGTAATGTATTTTACATCATCTATTGGAGATGCTATTGGAATCCCACTTGAGATTAATGATGACTATCTTGTACTGCTTTATCCTCGACGTTGTACGGCTCACCGGACCAGCTCCAACGACGGAACCATCCATCACAACAAAGCAGTGCCCTAGACACCATCTACAGATTGCTCAGATCTTTGTCCACACCTCCGACAGCCACCTCTGCCTCAACTTCTTCAGCGACCAACCCAATGATGCTGAGGTCGACACGGCAACGGCAAAGAGGTTGTACACTTGTCACATCACTTATTACTCTACATTCATGTCGATCCATTAGGGCTATTTTGGTTCAAAGGAAAAACATAGAAATAGGAAATTTTCCTATGGCACTCTATTATTCAATTATCCATGCATTTTGTTGAAAGGAATGCAGCAGAACATCCACCTGGACCTACTTTCCAAAATCCTATGCATTAAAACAAGACCAAGTGTATTAGTGGCCGAATAACATTCTAACAATACACGCTTTCATATGGTTTCACTTTAATTTGGCCATGTTTCTTTTCATTCCTCTGCTCTTCCAATTCCTGTGAACCAAACACCCAAGTTGACACAGATTATGTGTTTACAAATGCTCTATTTCCCACGTGCATTCCTATCATAGTCCGGTGTTTTTCCTATCCCTGCATTTTTAGAATCCTGCAAGCCAAAGGAGCCCTTATAGAATTACTTCAGTTACAGGTAGGTGTCTAAGAAAACTTTGTGTGGTTTGTCCTGCTCCTGCCGCGATGTCGTCCACCTCACTTGAGCTGCTCCATCGATAGAAGCATCCACCAAACCAGACATCACGACTCCTGACCGTCTTTCGCCACCTTAGATCTCCTTCCCTGCCGCCGGCACCCATCCCAACTACATCACCATAATGGACTCAGCAGATGAACCTGAGTACACGGGTCCACAAGAGAGGTCGCACTCTTTTGTTTCTGCTTATGTTATGCATTGCTTAATATTACCTGCTACTTTATCATCCTGTTCACCTCTTAGACTCCAAGTCAGGTCCAAATTAATGTTCAAAGCTGAGTTTTAAAATTACTTGTGAGGCACATATCGAGGCGGCTATGAATAGTATCTCTATCTATTATCTGGTTCACCTACAGTATGCCTATGTTGTTCATCTTGGGTGGGAAACAAATAGTAAAGCAATCATCACCTGTATTTTTATTAAATTAAAGCTATCATCAGCCTGCTATCATTATTTTTGATCCATGCACTGGTTGTTACCATCACTCTAAATTTCTGCATGCTCTCCTTACATAATCTCGCTATCTTCTTTTTGTATGCATGTCAGATATTGTACACAGTCATGCTAAACATGTGGAGAAAAAGAGAAGAGTTTTGTGCAGCAATACAATGTCATGCAGACATCGCTCCATGGTGGGTTCAATGGCAAACCCTACCCCCTCTCCAGATTGTAATCCAGAGGAAGATATCTGTTCTGAGGCGGATTCAGACGCAGATGACCACTCCTATTTATCCCCCAAGGTGTTTGCCCTAATTTGGCATGATGATATTGGTTATATCATGCATATGTTGCCTTGCAGTGCCTATTTTCGACATCATATATGTCATCTGCTTAGTTTAGACATGTTTGTAATGTCACATGTTTAGTTTCTATATCATATATGGGAATTATGCAGTCTCATCTCTTTTAACCAGCCATAATATATGTGAATTATGCAATGTCATCCTGTTTAACCAGGCATCATATATTTGAATGATATCTTGCCCATCCTTTTCTTCATTACATTTCCATTTGTCGACAATGTTTGTACATTAAACTACTCTTCTTGTGAATCGGCCATTTGAGTGGGTAATGGAAAAAACTAGAGTGAAAACAAGGTCTTCAGAGCAGACAGTGCTACCTGTCGAAGTAGATCTCTTGTTGGGTCCCGATAGCTCCTCGGAGATGGATTCAGGGATAGATGAACAGTCCTATTCCCCCACCGAGGTGTATGCTCTAACTTGGCATGATTATACTGCTCATATCATGCATATGCTCTCTTGCATTGCATAGTTTAGGCATCATATACACAATATTCAACAACATGTTCTTAGTTCAGACATCATATATGTGAATGCCCTCTGCTTAGCATATAAATCACATATGTTAACTCACATACCTGTTGCGCCTTATACAAACTTATTTTTAAATTGAAGGATCCAATCGAAACTCCAATGGCACAACAGGTATCTTTTACGCATGTTTCTTTAACAGGTTTGCTCTTATAAATAGCTCTGTTGATTTCAATTTCAATTGTGTATACAGTTGACTTCTCATATCATGCACATTACTAGCATCACAACAGAGCCAATAGTGTTGTTGTACATGTAGACCCGTGGTACCCATTGATGTCTACTACATAACCTTCTTCTTGTAGACGTTGTTGGGCCTCCAAGTGCAGAGGTTTGTAGGACAGTAGAAAATTTCCCTCAAGTGGATGACCTAAGATTTATCAATCTGTGGGAGGCATAGGATGAAGATGGTCTCTCTCAAACAACCCTGCAACCAAATAAGAAAGAGTCTCTTGTGTCCCCAACACACCCAATACGATAGTAAATTGTATAGGTGCACTAGTTTGGCGAAGAGATGGTGATACAAGTGCAATATGGATGGTAGATATAGGTTTTTGTAATATGAAAATATAAAAACAGCAAGGTACCAAGTGGTAAAAGTGAGCACAAATGGTATTGCAATGCTAGGAAACAAGGCCTAGGGTTCATACTTTCACTAGTGCAAGTTCTCTCAACAATAATAACATAATTGGATCATATAACTATCCCTCAACATGCAACAAAGAGTCACTCCGAAGTCACTAATAGCAGAGAACAAACAAAGAGATTATGGTAGGGTACGAAACCACCTCAAAGTTATCCTTTCTGATCGATCTATTCAAGATTTCGTATTAAAATAACATGAAGCAATTCTTTCCATTCGATCTATCATAGCGTTCGTACTAGAATAACACCTTAAGACACAAATCAACCAAAACCCTAATGTCACCTAGATACTACAATGTCACCTCAAGTATCCGTGTGTATGATTATACGATATGCATCACACATTCTCATATTCATCTATTCAACCAACACAAAGAACTTCAAAGAGTGCCCCAAAGTTTCTATCGGAGAGTCAAGACGAAAACGTGTGCCAACCCCTATGCATAAGTTCACGAGGTCACGGAACCCGCAAGTTGATCACCAAAACATACATCAAGTGGATCACATGATATCCCATTGTCACCACAGATAAGCACGTGCAAGACATACATCAAGTGTTCTCAAATCTTTAAAGACCCAATCCGATAAGATAACTTCAAAGGGAAAACTCAATCCATTACAAGAGAGTAGAGGGGGAGAAACATCATAAGATCCAACTATAATAGCAAAGCTCGTGATACATCAAGATCGTACCACCTCAAAAACACGAGAGAGAGAGAGAGAGAGATCAAACACATAGCTACTGGTACATACCCTCAGCCCCAAGGGTGGACTACTCCCTCCTCGTCATGGAGAGCGCCGGGATGATGAAGATGGCCACCCGAGAGGGATTCCCCCCTCCGGCAGGGTGCCGGAACGGGTCTAGATTGGTTTTTGGTGGCTACGGAGGCTTCTGGCGGCGGAACTCCCGATGTTTTTAGGGTATATGGACATATATAGGCGAAAGAAGTCGGTCAGGGGAGCCACGAGGGGCCCACGAGGGTGGGGGCGCACCCAGGGGGCAAACGCGCCTCCCTGCCAGGTGGCCACCTTGAAGCTTCCTTGACTTTAACTCCAAGTCTCCTGGATCATGTTCATTCCAAAAATCATGCTCCTGAATGTCTCATTCCGTTTGGACTCCGTTTGACATTCCTTTTCTGTGGAACACTGAAACAAGGGAAAAACAGAAATTGGCACTAGGCTCTGGGTTAATAGGTTAGTCCCAAAAAAAATATAAAAGTGTTTAATAAAGCCCATAAACATCCAAAACAGATAATATAATAGCATGGAACAATCAAAATTTATAGATACGTTGGAGACGTATCAGCATCCCCAAGCTTAATTCCTACTCGTCCTTGACTAGGTAAATGATAAAAACGGAATTTTTGATGTGGAATGCTTCCTAACATAATCCTCAATGTAATCTTCTTTATTGTGGCATGAATGTTCAGATCTATAAGATTCAAGACAAAATTTTAATATTGACATAAATATAATAATACTGCAAGCATACTAACTAAGCAATCATGTCTTCTCAAAGTAACATGGCCAAAGAAAGTTCATCCCTACAAAATCATATAGTTTGGTCATGCTCCATTTTCATCACACAAGAATGCTCTCATCATGCACAACCCCGATGACAAGCCAAGCAATTGTTTCATACTTTAGTAATCTCAAACTTTTTTCAACTTTCATGAAATACATGAGCGTGAGCCATGGATATAGCACTATGGGTGGAATAGAATATAATGAGGAGGTTATGTGGAGAAGACAAAAAGGAGAAAGTCTCACATCAACACGGCTAATCAATGGGCTAGGGAGATGCCCATCAATTGATGTCAATGCAAGGAGTAGGGATTTCCATGCAACGGATGCACTAGAGCTATAAATGTATGAAAGCTCAACGAAAGAAACTAAGTGGGTGTGCATCCAACTTGCTTGCTCACGAAGACCTAGGGCACTTGAGAAGGCCCATTGTTGGAATATACAAGCCAAGTTCTATAATGAAAAATTCCCACTAGTATATGAAAGTGACAAAACAAGAGACTCTCTATCATAAAGATCATGGTGCTACTTTGAAGCACAAGTGTGGAAAAAGGATAGTAGCATTGCCCCTTTTTATTTTCTTTTTTATTTGTTTTGGGCCTTCCTTTTTTTTATTTGGCATTTCTATTTTTTGGGGGTGACAATGCTCTATTAATGATGATCATCACACTTCTATTTATTTACAACTCAATGATTACAACTTGATACTGGAACAAGATATGACTCTATATGAATGCCTCCGGCGGTGTACCGGGATGGGCAATGAATCAAGAGTGACATGTATGATAAATTATGCATGGTGGCTTTGCCACAAATACAATGTCGACTACATGATCATGCAAGGCAATATGACAATGATGAAGTGTGTCATAATAAACGGAACGGTGGAAAGTTGCATGGCAATATATCTCGGAATGGCTATGGAAATGCCATAATAGGTAGGTATGGTGGCTGTTTTGAGGAAGATATAAGGAGGTTTATGTGTGATAGAGCGTATCATATCACGGGGTTTGGATGCACCGGCGAAGTTTGCACCAACTCTCAAGGTCAGAAAGGGCAATGCACGGTACCGAAGAGGCTAGCAATGATGGAAGGGTGAGAGTGCGTATAATCCATGGACTCAACATTAGTCATAAAGAACTCACATACTTATTGCAAAAATCTACAAGTCATCAAAAACAAAGAATTACGCGCATGCTCCTAGGGGGATAGATTGGTAGAAAAAGACCATCGCTCGTCCCCGACCACCACTCATAAGCAAGACAATCAAATACAACCTCATGTTTCAAATTTGTTACACAACGTTTCACCATACGTGCATGCTATTGGAATCACAAACTTCAACACAAGTATTCCTCAAATTCACAACTACTCGACTAGCATGACTCTAATATCACCATCTTTATATCTCAAAACAATCATCAAGTATCAAACTTCTCATAGTATTCAATGCACTTTATATGAAAGTTTTTATTATGCCTAAAAGCAAATTGCCATGTTGTTCTAAAGGACTCTCAAAATAATATAAGTGAAGCATGAGAGATCGATTATTTCCATAAAATGAAACCACCACCGTGCTCTAAAAAGATATAAGTGAAGCATTGAAACGTCTCTGTCGTATCTACTTTTCCAAACACTTTTGCCCTTGTTTTGGACTCTAACTTGCATGATTTGAATGGAACTAACCCGGACTGACGCTGTTTTCAGCACAATTTCCATGGTGTTATTTATGTGCAGAAACAAAAGTTCTCGGAATGACCTGAAACTTCACGGAACATCTTTTCAGAAATAATAAATAATCCTTGCAAAAGATGAAGACCAGGGGGCCCACCACCTATCCAGGAGGGTGGGGCGCGCCCCTACCTCGTGGGCCCCCTGGAGCTCCTCGGACCTCAACTCCAACTCTATATATTTGGTTTCGAGGAGAAAAAATGAGGGAGAAGGATACGGAGCCGCCGCCAAGCCCTAAAACCTCTCGGGAGGGCTGATCTGTAGTCCGTTCGGGGCTCCGGAGAGGGGAATCCGTCACCATCGTCATCATCAACCATCCTCCATCACCAATTTCATGATGCTCACCGCCGTGCGTGATTAATTCCATCGTAGGCTTGCCGGACGGTGATGGGTTGGATGAGATTTATCATGTAATCGAGTTATTTTTGTTAGGGTTTGATCCCTAGTATCCACTATGTTCTAAGATTGATGTTGCTATGACTTTGCTATGCTTAATGCTTGTCACTAGGGTCCAAGTGCCATGATTTCAGATCTGAACCTATTATTTTTTCATCAATATATGACAGTTCTAGATCCTATCTTGCAAGTCTATAGTCACCTATTATGTGTTATGATCCGTTAACCCCGAAGTGACAATAATCGGGATACTTACCGGTGATGACCGTAGTTTGAGGAGTTCATGTATTCACTATGTGTTAATGCTTTGGTCCGGTACTCTATTAAAAGGAGGCCTTAATATCCCTTAGTTTCCGCTAGGACCCCGCTGCCACTGGAGGGTAGGACAAAATATGTCATGCAAGTTCTTTTCCATAAGCACGTATGACTATATTCGGAATACATGCCTACATTACATTAATGAATTGGAGCTAGTTCCGTGTCACCCTAGGTTATGACTATTACATGATGAACCGCATCCGGCATAATTCTCTATCACCGATCCATTGCCTACGAGCTTTCCATATATTGTTCTTTGCTTATTTACTTTTCCGTTGTTATCGCTATCATCACTACAAAATACAAAAAACATTACTTTTGCTACATTACATTTTGCTACCGTTACCACTACTATCATATTACTTTGCTACTAAACACTTTGCTGCAGATATTAAGTTTCCAGGTGTGGTTGAATTGACAACTCAGCTGCTAATACTTGAGAATATTCTTTGGCTCCCCTTGTGTTGAATCAATAAATTTGGGTTGAATACTCTACCCTCGAAAACTGTTGCGATCCCCTATACTTGTGGGTTATCACTGAACAAACTATGGCAAATGGCACTTTGTTGTCTACTGGCACACGGCAAAGATGCAAAGGCCTTTGCCATTTGCCAGGAGATGGCAAAGATCCTGGAGGACACACGTGGTAGCCTAGGTTCGTTAGGAGGTCAATGCGTGCTTTGTCGTCTACCAGCAGACAACAAAGTGCCCAAATAGGCCAGCCCAGATGCCCCCTAGGTAGCTGCCACATGGCATGCTATGCCGTCTGCTGGCAGACGACAAAGATGCAAAGGTCTTTGTCGTCTGCCAGCAGATGACAAAGCTGCCAAATAGGCCAGCCCAATGCACCCTAGGTTGCACAGGTAGCTGCCACATGGCAGCTTTGCCGTCTGTTGGCTGATGGCAAATCACTTTGCCGTCTGCCAGCAGACGGCAAAGAGCCTGTACAACCCCTGTTTTTTCTTAAATTCATTCAATTTCACAGATATATATATATATATAACAACTTTCCAACAACATATATATAACACTTTTCCAACAACATATATATAACAAGTTTCCAACAACATATATAACAAGTTTCCAACAACATATAACAAGTTTCCAACAAGTTATCCAACAACATATCCAACATAAAATGGTTTCATCCATGCATACATATCCAACAACAAGTTTGCAACAAGTTTCCAAAAACATAAAGGAAGCACAAGGAGAAGAGTAGACTCCATCAATGCAAGCTTCCTCATCTAAAGGAAATCTACAAATTGGGAAAGAAGAAAGTTAGAAGAATAAGAAGGAGAATAGCTAGAAGAAGAAGAAAAAGAAGAAAAAGAAGAAGAAGAATTTTTATTCTCTTTCTTTTTCTCATCTCCTCTTCTTTATCTTCTTCTTCTTCTAACTAAGGTAGGTAAAAATGGCATTTTTTAGCTAAGCTAGGTAAAAATGCTAAGTGTAGGTCATTTTAGAGCTAAGCTAGGTAAATATGTCATTTTGGAGCTTAGTAAGGTTATTATGTCATTTTGGAGGAAAATAAGCTAAGTCTATGTCATTTTGGAGCTAAACCAAGGTTATCATGCCATTTTTTACCTTAGTATGCTAAGTATGTCATAAATGAACTGAAGAAGCTAAGTATAGGTCATTTTTGAGCTAACCTAAGTAGTTATGCCATTTTGAGCTAACTAAGCATATTAAGTCATTTAGGAGGAAAAAATGCTAAGTATAGGTCATTTTATAGCTATCCTAGGCAAAGTATGTCAGTTTGGAGCTAAGTAAGGTTATTATGTCATTTTCGAGGAAAATAAGCTAAGTATAGGTCATTTTGGAGCTAAACCAAGGTTATTATGCCATTTTTACCTAAGTGAGCGAATTATGTCATAAATGAACTAGCTAAGCTAATTATAGATCATTATGGAGCTATCCTAGGTAGTTATGCCATTTTTAGCTAACTAAGCATATCAAGTCATTTTGGAGGAAAAATGCTAAGTATAGGTCATTTTATAGCTATCCTAGGTAAAATATGTCATTTTAGAGCTAAGTAAGGTTATTATGTCATTTTTGAGGAAAATTAGCTAAGTATAGGTCATTTTGGAGCTAAATAGGTCATTTCTTACGATAAGTATGCATTTGTTAAGCAAAACACTTGGGAAAACTTACCATCATCACGGAGGTGAAGGACCGGTCGGGTTTGCACCAGTGCCAGACGGAGAAGGACCGGTCGGGGTCGGGGTTGCGCCGGTGCGAGACGGAGAAGGATCGGTCGATGCTTGTCAGGAGGCATGCTGCACCAAAGATCATTTGCAATGTCTCGTTAGCATGATGCAACTGAAATGTGAATACTAGTAACTAATGACCATTTAAATGAAACTCACCTTGTCTGCTATACCAATCTGGGGCATTGGCGGAGGGGTCTGACTATTTTTCTTGCACACGGACTGCACATTTTGTTTTCACGAGTCAGTCATATTAGTTAGTAATGAAAAAAAACATTACGTCCAGGATTTGGCTAATATGCAGGAGAAACTTACCATGAGGAGCTCGTATAGGGCCCGGTGAGATGCGCCATTCCGGTTCCTCTTCGCCTCTAATAGACTAGCCATCCTCTCCTCTTACTCCCTCTCCCTCTGCTTAGCCTGCCTATTTGCCTTCGCTAGAAGCTCCTGGGGCCTAGCCTCGATGGCGAGCTCCATTGGCTATGGACGAGGCGGTATCTCAGGATCGGAGCTCGTTTGGCGCTTCTTGATCTCCTGGAGAGTTCAAGGACAACGTATGAGTCCATCCCCAATGGCTACCGAGCCATGGTACCTCCCGTCACCAGATAGCATCACGATCTCTGGATCAAAAGGACTCTGGCTCGGGTTGAAGTCCTCCCTTTCCTCGTCTTCCCAATCTCTCTGTACCTCATGAGCTTGTTGTGGGAGGAGAAGTTGGTGAAGCTCTCTGGATGATCGAGGTCATCCTCAAAGAATGCCTTGGCTTTCTTACGGGGCAGTATGGGTGATACGTCTCCAACGTATCTATAATTTTTGATTGTTCCATGCTAATATATTATCTGTTTTGGATGTTTAATTGGCTTTGTTATGCACTTTTATATTATTTTTGGGACTAACCTACTAACCAAAGGCCCAGTGCAAATTACTGTTTTTGCCTATTTCGGTGTTACGCAGAAAAGGAATACCAAACAAAATCCAAATGGAATGAAACCTTCGGGAGAGTTATTTTTGGAACAAACACAATCCAGGAGACTTGGAGTGGACGTCAAGGAAGCAACGAGGCGGCCACGAGGTAGGAGGGCGCGCCCACGGGGGGTAGGCGCGCCCCCACCCTCGTCGGCCCCTCGTGGCTCAACCAACCTACTTCTTTCGCCTATATATACTCATATACCCCGAAAACATTCGAGAGCACCATGAAACCCTATTTCCACCACCGCAACCTTCTATACCCGTGAGATCCCATCTTGGGGCCTTTTCTGGTGCTCCGCTAGAGGGGGAATCGATCATGGAGGGCTTCTACATCAACACCATAGCCTCTCCGATGATGTGTGAGTAGTTTACCACAGACCTTCGGGTCCATAGTTATTAGCTAGATGGCTTCTTCTCTCTCTCTTTGGATCTCAATACAAAGTTCTCCTCGATTCTCTTGGAGATCTATTCAATGTAATTCTATTTGCAGTGTGTGTGTCGAGATCCGATGAATTGTGGGTTTATGATCAAGATTATCTATGAACAATATTTGATTCTTCTCTGGATTCTTTTATGCATTTAATATCTTTGCAAGTCTCTTCGAATTATCAGTTTGGTTTGGCCTACTAGATTGATCTTTCTTGCAGTGGGAGAAGTGCTTAGCTTTGGGTTCAATCTTGCGGTGTCCTTTCCCAGTGACAGCAGGGGCGGCCACGCACGTATTGTATTGTTGCCATCGAGGATTAAAAGATGGGGGTTATATCATATTTCTTGAGTTTATCCCTCTACATCATGTCATCTTACCTAATGAGTTACTCTGTTCTTATGAACTTAATACTCTAGATGCATGCTGGATAGCGGTCAATGTGTGGAGTAATAGTAGTAGATGCAGAATCGTTTTGGTCTACTTGTCGCAGACTTGATGCCTATATACATGATCATGCCTAGATATTCTCATAACTATGCGCTTTTCTATCAATTGCTCGACAGTAATGTGTTCACCCACCGTAGAATTTGCTATCTTGAGAGAAGACACTAGTGAAACCTATGGCCCCCGGGTCTATCTTCCATCATATTCTTTTCCTATCTACTTGCCTATTTCTGCCGCCTTTTATTTTCTAATCTTTATTTTCCAATCTAGACAACAAAAATACCAAAAATATTTATCTTATAATCTTTATCAGATCTCACTTTTGCAAGTGGTCGTGAAGGGATTGACAACCCCTTTATCACGTTGGTTGCAAGGTTCTTATTTGTTTGTGCATGTACGAGGGACTTGCGTGTAGTCTCCTACTGGATTGATACCTTGGTTCTGAAAAACTGAGGGAAATACTTACGCTACTTTGTTGCATCACCCTTTCCTCTTCAAGGGAAAACCAACGCATGCTCAAGAGGTAGCAATAAGGATTTATGGCACCGTTGCCCGGGAGGCTTACACCAAGTCAAATCAAGATTTGATCTCCCGCCAACGTGCGGATTTCTGGCGCCGTTGCCGGGGTGATCTACGCACAAGTCAAGATATACCAAGTACCCATCACAAACTCTTATCCCTCGCATTACATTATTTGCCATTTGCCTCTCGTTTTCCTCTCCCCCACTTCACCTTTGCCGTTTTATTCGCCCTCTTTTTTGTTTGCCCTTTTTCTTGCTTCTTTTGTGCTTGTGTGTTGGATTGTTTGTCACGATGGCTCAAGACAATACTAAATTGTGTGATTTTTCCAATACCAACAACAATGATTTTCTTAGCACTCCGATTGCTCCTATTAATGATGCTGAATCTTGTGAAATTAATGCTGCTTTGCTGAATCTTGTCATGAAAGATCAATTCTCTGGCCTTCCTAGTGAAGATGCCGCTACTCATGGATTATTTGTGTGATATGCAAAAGAAGAAATATGTGGATAATGATATTGTTAAATTGAAGCTATTTCCATTTTCGCTTAGAGATCGTGCTAAAACTTGGTTTTTGTCTTTGCCTAAAAATAGTATTGATTCATGGAATAAGTGCAAAGATCCTTTTATCTCTAAGTACTTTCCTCCCGCTAAGATCATCTCTCTTAGAAACGATATTATGAATTTGAAGCAACTTGATCATGAGCATGTTGCACAATCTTGGGGGAGGATGAAATTAATGATACGTAATTGCCCTACTCATGGATTAAATTTATGGATGATCATACAATTTTTTATGTTGGATTGAATTTTTCTTCTAGAAATCTTTTAGATTCGGCCGCAGGAGGCACTTTTATGGAAATCACTTTAGGAGAAGCTACTAAAATCCTAGATAATATTATGGTTAATTATTCTCAATGGCACACCAAAAGATCTATTAGTAAAAAGGTACATGCAATAGAAGAGATTAATGTTTTAAGTGGAAGACGGATGAACTTATGAAATTGTTTGCTAATAGGAGTGTTTCCTCTGATCCTAATCACATGCCTTTGTCTACTTTGATTGAGAATAATAATGAATCTATGGATGTGAATTTTGTTGGTAGGAACAATTTTGGCAACAACGTGTATAGAGGAAACTTTAATCCTAGGCTGTTTCCCAGTAATTCCTCTAATAATTATGGTAATTCCTACAACAACTCTTATTGAAATTTTAATAAGATGCCCTCTGGTTTTGAGACTAGTGTTAAAGAATTTATGATTTTGCAAAAGAATTTCAATGCTTTGCTTGAAGAAAAATTGCCTAAGATTGATGAGTTGGCACGGAACGTGGATAGAATTTATCTTGATGTTGATTCTTTGAAACTTAGATTTATACCACCTAAGCATGATATCAATGAGTCTCTCAAATCTATGAGAATTTCCATTGATGCATGCAAAGAAAGAACCGCTAGCATGCGTGCTAAAAAAGATTGCTTTATAAAAGTGTGTTCTTCTAGTTTTCACGATAATAAGGATGAAGATCTAAAAGTGATCGATGTGTCTCCTATTAAATCTTTTTTTTGCAATATGAATCTTGATAATGATGGGACTGGAGATTAGTCAACTTTAGTTAAAAGGCATCGCAATGATTCGGAGTTCTTAGATCTTGATGCAAAAATTGGTAAAAGTGGGATTGAAGAGGTCAAAACTTTACATAGCAATGAACCCACTATTTCGGATTTCAAGGAATTTAATTATGATAATTGTTTTTTGATAGAATGCATTTCCTTGTTGCAATTGTGCTAAATTCTTCTCATGCTTATGATCAAAATAAAGCTTTTACCAAACATATCGTTGATGCCTTAATGCAATCCTATGAAGAAAAGCTTGAATTAGAAGTTTCTATCCCTAGAAAACTTTATGATGAGTGGGAATCTACTATTAAAATTAAAATTAGAGATCATGAATGCTATGCTTTATGTGATTTGAGTGCTAGTGTTTCCACGATTCCAAAAACTTTGTGTGATGTGTTAGGTTTTGCGTGAATTTGATGATTGTTCTTTAAAATTGCATCTTGTGGATTCCACCATTAAGAAAACTATGGGAAGGATTAATTATGTTCTTATTGTTGCAAATAGGAATTATGTGCCGGTATATTTCATTGTTCTTGATATAGATTGCAATCCTACTTGTCCTATTATTCTTGGTAGACCTTTCCTTAGAATGATTGGTGCAATTATTGATATGAAAGAAGGAAATATTAGATTTCAATTTCCATTAAGGAAGGGCATGGAACACTTCCCGAGAAAGAAAATTAAATTACCTTATGAATCTATTATGAGAGCCACTTATGGATTGCATACCAAAGACGACAATACCTGGATCTATTCTTGTTTTTATGCCTAGCTAGGGGCGTTAAACGATAGCGCTTGTTGGGAGGCAACCCAATTTTATTTTTGTTTCTTGCCTTTTGATACTGTTTAGTAATAAATAATTCATCTAGATTCTGTTTAGATGTGGTTTTATGTTTTTAATTGGAGTTTGTGCCAAGTAGAACCTTTGGGAAGACTTGGGGGAAGTCTTTGCGATCTTGCTGTAAAAAACAGAAACTTTAGTGCTCACGAGATTAGCTGCCAGTTTTTATTGGAGAGTGCGATTAGGTTTATTCTTTTTGAAGATGATTAATAGACAAATTACTCACGTCCACCAATTTATTTCAGAATTTTTGGGGTTACATAAGTATTATAAACCTACAGATTACTACAGGCTATTCTGTTTTTGACAGATTCTATTTTTCATGTGTTGTTTCCTTATTTTGATGAATCTATGGCTAGTATCGGGGGGGGGGGGGTATGAACCATAAATAAGTTGGAATGCAGTAGGTTTAACACAAATATAAATAAATAATTAGTTCATTACAGTACCTTGAAGTGGTGGTTTGCATTCTTATACTAACGAAGCTCATGAGATTTTCTGTTGAGTTTTGTGTTGTGAAGTTTTCAAGTTTTGGGTAAAGATTTGATGGATTTAGGAATAAGGAGTGGAAATAGCCTAAGCTTGGGGATGCCCAAGGCACCCCAAGGTAAAATTCAAGGACCACCAAAAGCCTAAGCTCGGGGATGCCCCGGAAGGCATCCCCTCTTTCGTCTTCGTCCATCGGTAACTTTACTTGAGGCTATATTTTTATTCACCACATGATTTGTGTTTTGCTTGGAGAGTCTTGTATGATTTGAGTCTTTGATTATTAGTTTACCACAATCATCCTTGCTGTACACACCTTTTGGAGAAGACACACATGAATCGGAATTTATTAGAATACTCTATGTGCTTCACTTATATCTTTTGAGCTAGATAATTTTGCTCTAGTGCTTCACTTATATCTTTTTAAGAGCACAGTGGTGGTTTTATTTTATAGAAATTATTGATCTCTCATGCTTCACTTATATTATTTTGAGAGTCTTATATAACAGCATGGTAATTTGCTTTGGCTATAAAATTAGTCCTAATGTGATGAACATCCAAGTTGGGTATAATAAAAACTATCATATAAAGTGCATCGAATGCTATGAGAAGTTTGATTCTTTATGATTGTTTTGAGATATGAAGATGGTGACATTAGAGTCATGCTAGTTTAGTAGTTGTGAATTTGAGAAATACTTGTTCTAAAGTTTGTGATTCCCGTAGCATGCACATATGGTGAACCGTTATGTGATGAAGTCGGAGCATGATTTATTTATTGATTGTCTTCCTTATGAGTGGCTCTCGGGGACGAGCGATTGTCTTTTCCTACCAATAATCCCCCTAGGAGCATGCGTGTAGTACTTCGTTTTGACAACTAATAGATTTTTGCAATAAGTATGTGAGTTCTTTATGACTAATCTTGAGTCCATGGATTATACGCACTCTCACCCTTCCACCATTGCTAGCCTCTCTAATACCGCACACCTTTCACCGGTATCATACACCCACCATATACCTTCCTCAAAACATCCACCATACCTACCTATTAGGGAATTTCCATAGCCATTCCGAGATATATTGCCGTGCAACTTACCACCGTTCCATTTGTTATGACACGTTACATCATTGTCATATTGCTTTGCATGATCATGTAGTTGACATCGTATTTGTGGCAAAGCCACCTTTATAATTCTTTCATACATGTCACTCTTGATTCATTGCACATCCCGGTACACCGCCGGAGGCATACACATAAAGTCATATTTTGTTATAGTATCGAGTTGTAATTTTTAAGCTGTAAGTAAATAAAAGTGTGATGATCACCATTATTAGAGCATTGTCCCAAGTGAGGAAAGGATGATGGAGACTATGATTCCCCCACAAGTCGGGATGAGACTCGGATGAAAAGAAAAAAAGAAAAAAGAAAAAAAGAGGCCATAAAAAAGGGAAAGGCCCAAATAAATAAATAAATAAAAGAGAAATGAGAGAAAAAGAGAGAAGCGACAATGTTACTATCCTTTTACCACACTTGTGCTTCAAAGTAGCACTATGATCTTCATGATAGAGAGTCTCCTATGTTGTCACTTTCATATTCTAGTGGGAATTTTACATTATAGAATTTGGCTTGTATATTCCAATGATGGGCTTCCTCAAAATGCCCTAGCTCTTCGTGAACAAGCGAGTTGGATGCACACCCACTTAGTTTATTTTGTTGAGCTTTCATACACTTATAGCTCTAGTGCATCTGTTTCATGGAAATCCCTACTCACTCACATTGATATTTATTGATGGGCATCTCCATAGCCCGTTGATACGCCTAGTTGATGTGAGACTATCTTCTCCTTTTTGTCTTCTCCACAACCACCATTCTATTCCACATATAGTGTGATGTCCATGGCTCACGCTCATATATTGCGTGAAGATTGAAAAAGTTTGCGAACATCAAAAGTATGAAACAATTGCTTGGCTTGTCATTGGGGTTGTGCGTGATTAATTACTTTTTGTGGTGAACATAGAGCATAGCCAGACTATATGATTTTGTAGGGATAACTTTCTTTGGCCATGTTATTTTGAGAAGACATGATTGCTTTGTTAGTATGCTTGAAGTATTATTATTTTTATGTCAATATTAAACTTTTGACTTGAATCTTTCAGATCTGAACATTCATGCCACAATAAAGAGAATTACATTGAGAATTATGCTAGGTAGCATTCCACATCAAAAATTCTGTTTTTATCATTTAGCTACTCGAGGACGAGCAGGACTTACACTTGGGATGCTTGATACGTCTCCAACGTATCTATAATTTTTGATTGTTCCATGCTATTATATTATCTGTTTTGGATGTTTAATGGGCTTTGTTATGCACTTTTATATTATTTTTGGGACAAACCTACTAACCAAAGGCCCAGTGCAAATTGCTGTTTTTTGCCTATTTCAGTGTATCGCAGAAAAGGAATACCAAGCGGAATCCAAACGGAATGAAACCTTCGGGAGAGTTATTTTTTGGAACAAATGCAATCCAGGAGACTTGGAGTGCACGTCAAGGAAGCAACAAGGCGACCACGAGGTAAGAGGGCACGCCCAGGGGGTAGGTGCGCCCCCACCCTCGTGGGCCCCTCGTGGCTCCACCGACCTACTTCTTTTGCCTATATATACTCATATACCCCGAAAACATCCGAGAGCACCACGAAACCCTATTTCCATCGCTGCAACCTTCTGTACCCGTGAGATCCCATCTTGGCGCCTTTTCCGGTGCTCCGCGGGAGGGGGAATCCATCACGGAGGGCTTCTACATCAACACCATAGCCTCTCCGATGATGTGTGAGTAGTTTACCACAGACCTTCGGGTCCATAGTTGTTAGCTAGATGTCTTCTTCTCTCTCTTTGGATCTCAATACAAAGTTCTCCTCGATTCTCTTGGAGATCTATTCGATGTAATTCTTTTTGCGGTGTGTTTGTTGAGATCCGATGAATTGTGGGTTTATGATCTAGATTATCTATGAAAAATATTTGATTCTTTTCTGAATTCTTTCATGCATTTAATATCTTTGCAAGTCTCTTCGAATTATCAGTTTGGTTTGGCCTACTAGATTGATCTTTCTTGCAATGGGAGACGTGCTTAGCTTTGGGTTCAATCTTGCGGTGTCCTTTCTGTTGGGGAACGTAGTAATTTCAAAAAATTTCCTACGCACACGCAAGATCATGGTGATGCATAGCAACGAGGGGGAGAGTCTGATCTACGTACCCTTGTAGATCGCAAGCGGAAGCGTTATATCAACGTGGTTGATGTAGTCGAACGTCTTCATGATCCAACCGATCCAAGTACCGAAAGCACGGCACCTCCGAGTTCTGCACACGTACGGCTCGGTGACGTCCTCGCCTTCTCGATCCAGCAAGAGGGGCGAAGTAGTAGATGAGTTCCGCCAGCACGATGGCGTGGTGACGGTGTTGGTGAAGAACAATCTCCGCAGGGCTTCGCCTAAGCACTACGAAAACTATGACAGAGGATAAACTAGAGGGAACAGGGTTGCCGGCACACGGCTTGGTGTTTCTTGATGTGTCTTTGGTGCTAGCCCTGCCACTCTATTTATATGTTGAGCCCTGGGGTCGAAACTTGGAGTAAACGCCTCCACAAAGTCAGTTTTCACCGAAAGGCAAGAGTCCCACTCGGACTCCAGGACCAAACGCCACAAACCTTGGCGTCTGGCCCAGACGCCATGGGCCTCGGCGTCTGGCCCAGGGCCAGACGCCAGGGTCTCCGGCGTTTGGCCACCTGGCCTCCGCAAAACTCCTTTTGCACCGACTTATAGCCCTGTGGGCTTGACCCCTTGGCCTAACCATATCATCCAATATATGAATCTTTACCTCCGGACCATTCCGGAGCTCCTCGTCATGTCCGTGATCTCATCCGGGACTCCGAACAACATTCGGTCACCAACATACATAACTCATAGTACTATATCGTCAACGAACGTTAAGCGTGCGGACCCTACGGGTTTGAGAACTATGTAGACATGACCGAGACACCTCTCTGGTCAATAACCAATAGCGGGACCTGGATGCCCATATTGGCTCCTACATATTCTACGAAGATCTTTATCGGTCAGACCGCATAACAACATACGTTGTTCCCTTTGTCATCGGTATGTTACTTGCCCGAGATTCGATCGTCGGTATCCAATACCTAGTTCAATCTCGTTACCGGCAAGTCTCTTTACTCGTTCCATAATACATCATCTCGCAACTAACTCATTAGTTGTAATGCTTGCAAGGCTTATGTGATGTGCGTTACCAAGAGGGCCCAGAGATACCTCTCCAACAATCGGAGTGACAAATCCTAATCTCGAAATACGCCAACCCAACATCTACCTTTGGAGACACCTGTAATGCTCCTTTATAATCACCCAGTTACGTTGTGACGTTTGGTAGCACCCAAAGTGTTCCTCCGGCAAACGGGAGTTGCATAATCTCATAGTCATAGGAACATGTATAAGTCATGAAGAAAGCAATAGCAACATACTAAACGATCGGGTGCTAAGCTAATGGAATGGGTCATGTCAATCAGATCATTCAACTAATGATGTGATCCCGTTAATCAAATAACAACTCTTCATCCATGGTTAGGAAACATAACCATCTTTGATTAACGAGCTAGTCAAGTAGAGGCATACTAGTGACACTTTGTTTGTCTATGTATTCACACATGTATTATGTTTCCGGTTAATACAATTCTAGCATGAATAATAAACATTTATCATGATATAAGGAAATAAATAATAACTTTATTATTGCCTCTAGGGCATATTTCCTTCAGTCTCCCACTTGCACTAGAGTCAATAATCTAGATCACATCACCATGTGATTAACATTGATAGTTCACATCATCATGTGATTAACACCCATAGTTCACATCGCCTTGTGACCAATACCCAAAGGGTTTACTAGATTCAGTAATCTAGTTCACATCGCTATGTGATTAACACCCAAAGAGTACTAAGGTGTGATCATGTTTTACTTGTGAGAGAATCTTAGTCAACGGGTCTGCCACATTCAGATCCACATGTATTTTGCAAATTTCTATGTCAACAATGCTCTGCATGGAGCTACTCTAGCTAATTGCTCCCACTTTCAAAATGTATCTAGACCGAGACTTAGAGTCATCTAGATTAGTGTCAAAACTTGCATCGGCGTAACCCTTTACGACGAACCTTTTGTCACGTCCATAATCGAGAAACATATCCTTATTTCACTAAGGATAATTCTGACCGCTGTCCAGTGATCTACTCCTAGATCACTATTGTACTCCCTTGCCAAATCAGTGCAGGGTATACAATAGATCGGGTATACAGCATGACATACTTTATAGAACCTATGGCCAAGGCATAGGGAATGACTTTCATTCTCTTTCTATCTTCTGCCGAGGTCGGGCTTTGAGTCTTACTCAACTTCACACCTTGTAATACAGGCAAGAACTCTTTCTTTGACTGCTCCATTTTGAACTACTTCAAAATCTTGTCAAGGTATGTACTCATTGAAAAAACTTATCAAGCGTCTTGATCTATCTCTATAGATCTTGGAGCTCAATATGTAAGCAGCTTCACCGAAGTCTTTCTTTAAAAAACTCCTTTCAAACACTCCTTTATGCTTTACAGAATAATTCTACATTATTTCCGATCAACAATATGTCATTCACATATACTTATCAGAAATGTTGTAGTGCTCCTACTCACTTTCTTGTAAATACCGGCTTCACCACAAGTCTGTATAAAACTATATGCTTTGATCAACTCATCAAAGTGTATATTCCAACTCCGAGATGCTTGCACCAGTCCACAGATGGATCGCTGGAGCTTGCACATTTTGTTAGCACCTTTCGGATTGACAAAACCTTCTGGTTGCATCATATACAACTCCTTTTTAATAAATCCATTAAGGAATGCAGTTTTGTTTATCCATTTGCCAGATTTCATAAAATGCGGCAATTACTAACATGATTCGGACAGACTCAAGCATAGATATGAGTGAGAAGCTCTCATCGTAGTCAACACCTTGAACTTGTCGAAAACCTTTTGCGACAATTCTAGCTTTGTAGATAGTAACACTACTATCAGCGTCCGTCTTCCTCTTGAAGATCCATTTATTCTCAATTGCTTGCTGATCATCGGGCAAGTCAACCAAAGTCCAAACTTTGTTCTCATACATGGATCATATCTCAGATTTCATGGCTTTAAACCATTTCGCGGAATCTGGGCTCATCATCGCTTCCTCATAGTTCGTAGGTTCTTCATGATCAAGTAACATGACCTCCAGAACAGGATTACCGTACCACACTGGTGCAGATCTCACTCTGGTTTACCTACGAGATTCGGTAGTAACTTGATCTGAAGTTACATGATCATCATCATTAGCTTCCTTACTAATTGGTGTAGTAATCACAAGAACAGATTTGTTTTGTGATGAACTACTTTCCAATAAGGAAGAAGGTACAATTACCTTATCAAGTTTTCTACTTTCCTCCCACTCACTTCTTTCGAGAGAAACTTCTTCTCTAGAAAGTATCCATTCTCAGCAACGAATGTCTTGCCTTCGGATCTGTGATAGAAGGTGTACCCAACTGTCTCCTTTGGGTATCCTATGAAGACACATTTCTCCGAGTTGGGTTTGAGCTTATCATGATGAAACTTTTTCTTATAAGCATCGCAACCCCAAACTTTAAGAAACGACAACTTTGGTTTCTTGCTAAACCACAGTTCAGATTGTGTCGTCTCAACGGACTTAGATGGTGCCCCTTTTTAACGTGAATGCAGCTGTCTTTAATGCATAACCTCAAAAACGATAGTGGTAAATCGGTAAGAAACATCATAGATTTGCACTATATCTAATAAAGTACGGCTATGACGTTCGGACACACCATTATGCTGTGGTGTTCCCGGTGGCACGAATTTGTGAAACTATTCCACATTGTTTTAATTGAAGACCAAACTCGTAACTCAAATATTTGTCTCCGCAATTAGATCGTAGAAACCTTATTTTCTTGTTACGATGATTCTCCACTTCACTCTGAAATTCTTTGAACTTTTCAAATGTTTCAGACTTATGTTTTCATCAAGTAGATATACCCATATCTGCTTAAATCATCTGTGAAAGTGAGAAAATAACGATATCCGCCACGAGCCTCAATATTCATCAGACCACATACATCGGTATGTATGATTTCCAACAAATCTGTTGCTCTCTCCATAGTACCGGAGAACGGTGTTTTAGTCATCTTGCCCATGAGGCACGGTTCGCAAGCATCAAGTGATTCATAATCAAGTGATTCCAAAATCCCATCAGCATGGAGTTTCTTCATGCGCTTTACACCAATATGACCTAAACGGCAGTGCCACAAATAAGTTGCACTATCATTATTAACTTCGCATCTTTTGGTTTCAATATTATGAATATGTGTATCACTAAGATCGAGATCCAATGAACTATTTTCATTGGGTGTGTAACCATATAAGGTTTTATTCATGTAAATAGAACAACAATTTATTCTTTTACTTAAATGAATAACCGTATTACAATAAACATGATCAAATCATATTCATGCTCAACGCAAACACCAAATAACACTTATTTAGGTTCAACACTAATCCCGAAAGTATAGGGAGTGTGCGATGATGATCATATCAATCTTGGAACCACTTCCAACACACATCGTCACTTCACCCTTAACTAGTCTCTGTTCATTCTGCAACTCCCGTTTCGAGTTACTACTCTTAGCAACTGAACTAGCATCAAATACTGAGGGGTTGCTATAAACACTAGTAAAGTACACATCAATAACATGTATATCAAATATACTTATGTTCACTTTGCCATCCTTCTTATCCACCAATCACTTGGGGTAGTTCCGCTTCTAGTGACCAGTCCCTTTGCAGTAGAAGCACTTAGTCTCAGGCTTAGGATCAGACTTGGGCTTCTTCACTTGAACAGTAACTTTCTTGCCGTTCTTCTTGAAGTTCCCCTTCTTCCCTTTGCCCTTTTCTTGAAACTAGTGGTCTTGTCAACCATCAACACTTGATGTTTTTCTTGATTTCTACCTTCGTTGATTTCAGCATCACGAAGAGCTTGGGAGTTGTTTCCGTTATCCCTTGCATATTATAGTTCATTACGAAGTTCTACTAACTTGGTGATGGTGACTAGAGAATTCTGTCAATCACTATCTTATCTAGAAGATTAACTCCCACTTGATTCAAGCGATTGTAGTACCCAGACAATCTGAGCACATGCTCACTAGTTGAGCGATTCTCCTCCATCTTTTTAGCTATAGAACTTGTTGGAGACTTCATATCTCTCAACTCGGGTATTTGCTTGAAATATTAACTTCAACTCCTGGAACATCTCACATGGTCCATGACGTTCAAAACGTCTTTGAAGTCCCGATTCTAAGCCATTAAGCATGGTGCACTAAACTATCAAGTAGTCATCATATTGAGCTAGACAAACGTTCATAACGTCTGCATCTGCTCCTGCAATAGGTCTGTCACCTAGCGGTGCATCAAGGACATAATTCTTCTGTGCAGCAATGAGGATAAACCTCAGATCACGGATCCAATCCGCATCATTGCTACTAACATCTTTCAACACAATTTTCTCTAGGAACATATCAAAAATAAACACAGGGAAGCAACAACGCGAGCTATTGATCTACAACATAATTTGCAAAATACTACCAGGACTAAGTTCATGATAAATTTAAGTTCAATTTAATCATATTACTTAAGAACTCCCGCTTAGATAGACATCCCTCTAATCCTCTAAGTGATCACGTGATCCAAATCAACTAAACCATAACCGATCATCACGTGAGATGGAGTAGTTTTCAATGGTGAACATCATTATGTTGATCATATCTACTATATGATTCACGCTCGACCTTTCGGTCTCCGTGTTCCGAGGCCATATCTGCATATGCTAGGCTCGTCAAGTTTAACCTGAGTATTCTGCGTGTGCAAAAACTGGCTTGCACCCGTTGTAGATGGACGTAGAGCTTATCACACCCGATCATCACGTGGTGTCTGGGCACGACGAACTTTGGCAACGGTGCATACTCAGGGAGAACACTTCTTGATAATTTAGTGAGAGATCATCTTATAATGCTACCGTCAATCAAAGCAAGATAAGATGCATAAAAAGATAAACATCACATGCAATCAATATAAGTGGTATGATATGGCCATCATCATCTTGTGCTTGTGATCTCCATCTCCGAAGCACCGTCATGATCACCATCGTCACCGGCATGACACCATGATCTCCATCATCTTGATCTATATCAATGTGTCGTCACGTGGTTGTCTCACCAACAACTGCTCTTGCAACTATTGCTATCGCATAGCGATAAAGTAAAGCAATTATTTGGCGCTTGCATCTTATGCAATAAAGAGACAACCATAAGGCTTTCGCCAGTTGCCGATAACTTCAACAAAACATGATCATCTCATACAACAACTTATATCTCATCACGTCTTGACCATATCACATCACAACATGCCCTGCAAAAACAAGTTAGACGTCCTCTACTTTGTTGTTGCAAGTTTTTACGTGGCTGCTACAGGCTGAGCAAGAACCGTTCTTACCTACGCATCAAAAACCACAACGACAGTTTGTCAATTTGACTCTATTTTAACCTTCGCAAGGACCGGGCGTAGCCACACTCGGTTCAACTAAAGTTGGAGAAACTATCACCCGCAAGCCACCTATGTGCAAAGCACGTCGGGAGAACCGGTCTCGCATAAGCGTACGCGTAATGTCGGTCCGGGCCGCTTCGTCCAACAATACCGCCGAACCAAAGTATGACATGCTGGTAGGCAGTATGACTTGTATCGCCCACAACTCACTTGTGTTCTACTCGTGCATATAACATCAAACCATAAAACCTGGGCTCTGATACCACTGTTGGGGAATGTAGTAATTTCAAAAAAATTCCTACGCACACGCAAGATCATGGTGATGCATAGCAACGAGGGGGAGAGTCTGATCTACGTACCCTTGTAGATCGCCAGCGGAAGCGTTATATCAACGCGGTTGATGTAGTAGAACGTCTTCACGATCCGACCGATCCAAGTACTGAAAGCACGGCACCTCCGAGTTCTGCACACGTACGGCTCGGTGACGTCCTCGCCTTCTCGATCCAGCAAGACGGGCGAAGTAGTAGATGAGTTCCGCCAGCACGACGGCGTGGTGACGGTGTTGGTGAAGAACAATCTCCGCAGGGCTTAGCCTAAGCACTACAAAAACTATGACGGAGGATAAACTAGAGGGAACAGGGTTGCCGGCACACGGCTTGGTGTTTCTTGATGTGTCTTTGGTGCTAGCCCTGCCCCTCTATTTATATGTTGAGCCCTGGGGTCGAAACTTGGAGTAAAAGCCTCCACAAAGTCGGTTTTGCCCGAAAGGCAAGAGTCCCACTCGGACTCCAGGACCAAACGCCACAAACCTTGGCGTCTGGCCCAGACGCCATGGGCCTCGGCGTCTGGCCCAGGGCCAGACGCCAGGGTCTCTGGCGTTTGGCCCCCTGGCCTCCGCAAAACTCCTTTTGCACCGACTTATAGCCCTGTGGGCTTGACCCCTTGGCCTAACCATATCATCCAATATATGAATCTTTACCTCCGGACCATTCCGGAGCTCCTCGTCATGTCCGTGATCTCATCCGGGACTCCGAACAACATTCGGTCACCAACATACATAACTCATAGTACTATATCGTCAACGAACGTTAAGCGTGTGGACCCTACGGGTTCGAGAACTATGTAGACATGACCGAGACACCTCTCTGGTCAATAACCAATAGCGGGACCTGGATGCCCATATTGGCTCCTACATATTCTATGAAGATCTTTATCGGTCAGACCGCATAACAACATACGTTGTTCCCTTTGTCATCGGTATGTTACTTGCCCGAGATTCGATCGTCGGTATCCAATACCTAGTTCAATCTCGTTACCGGCAAGTCTCTTTACTCGGTCCGTAATACATCATCTCGCAACTAACTCATTAGTTGTAATGCTTGCAAGGCTTATGTGATGTGCGTTACCGAGAGGGCCCAGAGATACCTCTCCGACAATCGGAGTGACAAATCCTAATCTCGAAATACGCCAACCCAACATCTACCTTTGGAGACACCTGTAATGCTCCTTTATAATCACCCAGTTACGTTGTGACGTTTGGTAGCACCCAAAGTGTTCCTCCGGCAAACGGGAGTTGCATAATCTCATAGTCATAGGAACATGTATAAGTCATGAAGAAAGCAATAGCAACATACTAAACGATCAGGTGCTAAGCTAATGGAATGGGTCATGTCAATCAGATCATTCAACTAATGATGTGATCCCGTTAATCAAATAGCAACTCTTTGTCCATGGTTAGGAAACATAACCATCTTTGATTAACGAGCTAGTCAAGTAGAGGCATACTAGTGACACTTTGTTTGTCTATGTATTCACACATGTATTATGTTTCCGGTTAATACAATTCTAGCATGAATAATAAACATTTATCATGATATAAGGAAATAAATAATAACTTTATTATTGCCTCTAGGGCATATTTCCTTCACTTTCCCAGTGATAGCAGGGGAAGCAAGGCACGTATTGTATTGTTGCCATCGAGGATAAAAAGATGGGATTTATATCATATTGCTTGAGTTTATCCCTCTACATCATGTCATCTTGCCTAATGCGTTACTCTGTTCTTATGAACTTAATACTCTAGATGCATGCTGGATAGCGGTCGATGTGTGGAGTAATAGTAGTAGATGCAGAATCGTTTTGGTCTACATGTCGCGGACGTGATGCCTATATACATGATCATGCCTAGATATTCTCATAACTATGCGATTTTCTATCAATTGCTCGACAGTAATTTGTACACCCACTGTAGAATTTGCTATCTTGAGAGAAGCCACTAGTGAAACCTATGGCTCCCGGGTCTATCTTCCATCATATTATTTTCCTATCAACTTGCCTATTTCTGCCGCCTTTTATTTTGCAATCTTTATTTTACAATCTATACAACAAAAATACCAGAAATATTGATCTTATTATATTTATCAGATCTCACTTTTGCAAGTGGCCGTGAAGGGATTGAGAACCCCTTTATCGCGTTGGTTGCAAGGTTCTTATTTGTTTGTGCAGGTACGAGGGACTTGCGTGTAGTCTCCTACTGGATTGATACCTTGGTTCTCAAAACTGAGGGAAATACTTACGCTACTTTGTTGCATCACCCTTTCCTCTTCAAGGGAAAACCAACGCATACTCAAGAGGTAGCAATGGGCCATGGCATAGAGGTCGTACAACGGTGGCACGTCCTTCTTGTTGTGTTTCGCCTAAAAGAGAGGAACAAAATATTAGTTAAGGGCTCAAGCTAGCATGAAGAATGAAATTGCATGAATCGTGGAGCCAACCACATACCAAGTGATCCCCTACTCAAACAGGGTGGAGCTCCCTTGATGGTGTGGCACACCTTGAATTTGGGCACGCTTATCCCTGGCTTTATTGTGGACAACTAGCCATTGGGGAGAGCACCACTCATTCACCAATGCCTCCCAATGGTCCATCCTATACGCACACCATCTCAGGGGCACCTAAGTTAGACAAAGAGAAATTTCAATGCTACACCTACGAATCAAATCAAGGAAACTAAGTACAAGGCCTTAAGAATAGGTAATTACCTTCATGTACTTCTCCTTACTCAGATACTTGCCGCGACACTTCTTCTTGGCCCTCTTAATGTTAGTCGAGGCGTAGTAGTATCGAAAAGCCTGCACCTGAGCCTCGTGCCATAAGTTCTAAAGTAGGCGCTTGCACTCGGCTTTGAGAACCATAGCCGCGTCCGCCTGGTGTTCCTCAAGACGCATGTAGAAGGTATGCAATCAAAAAATACAACACTGATTAGTACAATCACTAGGTATTGTTGATTTTTAATTTTGTAAAGGAGAAATTACCCAAAAGCGATAGATCATAATGTCGGCCACTGTCTTGCATAAGACACTATCTACTCTCTCCTCCAGCGGGGCCGAGGCAGCCATGTACAGCTCCCAGCTCAGTGCTAGCTATGGAACCTGACCCTCACCAGGCAACATGACCCACCCCGGGAAGTGGTGTCGGCAAAGCACACCAAGGACCTGGTTGGGCCTGCCGACACCAGGGCCGTATTTCCAACCCCTGCAGTATGACAAGGCCAACACATTAGATATTAATTTGAAGAAACATGAAGGACAAAGGTTAAAAAAGAGTAAATGCACTTACTTCTCCCCATTAGGCTCAATCAACCACCTCTGATCACGAGTCGCCGGCACGGGCGGGAGATTCGTACCACCATGCCGGTAGACCATCTTGCCCCCCTCAACCAGCTTGCCCTTGCTATAACTATCGTCAGAAAAGGTGTCCTTGCCACCAGCATGGCCACTAGTCTTCGGAGTCTCGTGGGCCCCCTGACGCTCCACCGACCTCAACCTGGACTCAATATATTCACTTTCGGGGAGAAAAACCATGGAGAAAGAATCATCATGTTTTACGATATGGAGCCGCTGCCAAGCCCTAAACTCTCTCGGGAGGGCTGATCTGGAGTCCGTTCGGGGCTCCTAAGAGGGGAATCCGTCGCCATCGTCATCATCAACCATCCTCCATCACCAATTTCATGATGCTCACAGCCGTGTGTGAGTAATTCCATCGTAGGCTTGCTGGACGGTGATGGGTTGGATGAGATTTATCATGTAATCGAGTTAGTTTTGTTAGGGTTTGATCCCTAGTATCCACTATGTTCTGAGATTGATGTTGCTATGACTTTGCTATGCTTAATGCTTGTAACTAGGGCCCGAGTGCCATGATTTCAGATCTGAACCTATTATGTTTTCATCAATATATGACAGTTCTTGATCCTATCTTGCAAGTCTATATTCACCTATTATGTGTTATGATCCGTTAACCCCAAAGTGACAATAATCGGGATACTTACCAGTGAAAGTGATGACCATAGTTTGAGGAGTTCATGTATTCACTATGTGTTAATGCTTTGTTCCGGTACTCTATTAAAAGGAGGCCTTAATATCCCTTAGTTTCCAATTGGACCCCACTGCCACGGGAGGGTAGGACAAAATATGTCATGCAAGTTCTTTTCCATAAGCACGTATGACTATATTCGGAATACATGCCTACATTACATTGATGAACTGGAGCTAGTTCTGTGTCACCCTAGGTTATGATTGTTACATGATGAACCGCATCCGGCATAATTCTCCATCACCGATCCATTGCCTACGAGTTTTCCATATATTGTTCTTCGCTTATTTACTTTTCCGTTGCTATAGTTATCATCACTACAAAATACCAAAAATATTACTTTTGCTATCGTTACCTTTTACCACCGTTACCACTACTATCATATTACTTTGCTACTAAACACTTTGCTGCAGATATTAAGTTTCCGGGTGTGGTTGAATTGACAACTCAGCTGCTAATACTTGAGAATATTATTTGGCTCCCCTTGTGTCGAATCAATAAATTTGGGTTGAATACTCTACCCTCGAAAACTGTTGCGATCCCCTATACTTGTGGGTCATCAAGACTATTTTCTAGCGCCGTTGCTGGGGAGCATAGCTCTATTCTTCGAGTCACTTGGGATTTATATCTGCTTATCATTATGAAGAACTTGAAAGATTTAAGAACTATGATTTATCCCTCAACTACGAGGGGAGGTAAGGAACTGCCATCTAGCTCTGCACTTGATCCACCTTTTATTTTGAGTAAGCTTGCGACACCTAAACCTGCTTCTGCTATTAATTCTGATATGTTGCATGTTATTGATGATGCCACTTCTGCTATGCATGATACTTATGACGAAACTACTTCTATGCTTGATACCACTATGCCACTTGGTGAATTTCTCGATGAATAGGGCTAGAGAGAATGAAATTATTGAAACTGATAATATTGATGAAAGTGATGATGAAGACTCTCCCCCTAGATATGAATTACCTGTTGTGCCTGAGGGCTATGTTATGGATGAAAAAACTGCTAGAGACTTTCTTGCTTGCAATGATAAGAGTGATCTTAAGAAATTATTAGCTAAGCTGAAACAAAAAAAATTGAATGCTAGAATGAAATATGATCCTGCTTATGCTACTTCACCTATCTTTGTTACTGATAAGGATTATGATTTCTCTGTTCATCCTGAGATAATTACTTTGGTTGAATCCGATCCTTTCTATTACTATGAATCTAAAACTGTTGTGGCACATCTTACTAAATTAAATGATATAGCCACCCTAATCACTAATGATGAGAAAACTCGCTACTATTATATCCTTAAGATATTTCCGTTCTCATTAAAGGGTGATGCTAAGATATGGTTTAATTGTCTTAATCCTGGTTGTGTGCGTAGTCCCCGGGATATGATTTATTACTTCTCTGCTAAATATTTCCCCGCTCATAAGAAACAAGCTGCTTTACGGGAAATATATAATTTTGTGCAAGTTGAAGAAGAGAGTCTCCCACAAGCTTGCGGGAGGCTTCTCCAATTACTTAATGCTTTGTCTGATCATCCTCTTAAGAAAAATGAAATACTTGATATCTTTTATAATGGACTAACCGATGCTTCCAGAGACCACCTGGATAGTTGTGCTGGTTGTGTTTTCAGGGAAAGAACACTAGATGAAGCTAAAATTTTATTGAATAATATGTTGACTAATGAAAATAATTGGACACTTCCTGATCCAATTCCTGAACCAACTCCTAACCCAACTCCGAAGAAAAGGGGTATTCTATTTCTCAGTCCTGAAGATATGCAAGAGGCAAAGAAATCTATGAAATAAAAAGGTATTAAAGCTGAAGATGTTAAGAATTTACCTCCTATTGAAGAAATACATGTTGTTAATTTACCTCCTATTGAAGAAATACATGGTATTAATCCATCACCTATTGAAGAAATACATGGTCTTGATAACCCGACACAGGTAGTAAAGGTAAATTCTCTCTATAGGTATGATAAAGCTGAAATCCCATTTACTAAGTGTGCTAGCCCATGCTTGGATGAGTTTGATGACTTTATGGTTAAACAAGAAAACTTTAATGCTTATTTTGGTAGAGAATTAAAACGAATGTTGATATGCTTGAACACTTGGGTGATTATATGGCTAATGTTAAAGGTGAACTTAAACTTATTAGTAAACATGCTTCTATGGTTACCACTCAAGTAGAACAAGTACTTAAAGCTCAGAATGATTTGCTCAATGAATTGAATAGTAAGAAAAACGATAATGCTGTTAGAGTTATGACTAGAGGTGGTAAAATGACTCAGGAACCTTTGTATTTTGAGGGCCATCCTAAGAGAATTGAGCAAGATTCTCAGAGAAATAATATTGATGCACCTAGTCCTTCTAAAAGGAAGAAAAAGAAAAATGATAGGACTTTGCATGCTTCTAGTGAACCTGTTGATGACACACCTAAGAATCCCAATGATATTTCTATTTATGATGCTGAAACCCAATCTGGTAATGAACATGAACCTAGTGATAATGTTAATGATGATGTTCATATTGATGCTCAACCTAGTAATAATGATGATGTAGAAATTGAACCTGTTGTTGATCTTGATAACCCACAATCAAAGAATCAATGGTATGATAAGAAAGACTTTGTTGCTAGGAAGCACGGTAAATAAACAGAACCATGGGTTCAGAAACCCATGCCTTTTCCTCCTAAACCATCCAAGAAAAAGGATTTTGAGCGCTTTGCTGAAATGATTAGACCTATCTTCTTGCGTATGCGATTAACTGATATGCTTAAAATGAATCCTTATGCTAAGTATATGAAAGAAATTGTTACAAATAAAAGAAAGATACCGGAAGCTGAAATTTCCACCATGCTTGCTAATTATACTTTTAAGGGTGGAATACCTAAGAAACTAGGAGATCCAGGAGTACTAACTATACCATGCTCCATTAAAAGAAACTATGTTAAAACTGCTTTATGTGATCTTGGAGCCGGTGTTAGTGTTATGCCTCTCTCTTTATATCGTAGACTTGATTTGAATAAGCTGACACCTACTGAAATATCTTTGCAAATGGCTGATAAATCAACTGCTATACCTGTCGGTATTTGTGAGGATGTGCCTGTTGTGGTTGCAAATGTTACTATTTTAACAGACTTTGTTATTCTTGATATTCCCGAGGACGATAGTATGTCTATTATTCTTGGAAGACCCTTTTTGAATACTGCAGGGGCTGTTATTGATTGCACCAAAGGCAATGTCACTTTTCATGTTAATGGCAATGAGCATACGGTACACTTTCCGAGGAAACAACCTCAAGTTCATAGTATAAACTCTATTGGAAAAATTCCATCGATTATTTTTGGAGGTTTTGATTTTCTTCTTCCTACTGTCAAGAAGAAATATGATATTCTTATTGTTGGGGATGTGCATATCCCCGTTGAGGTAACCTAGTATTATTCGAAAATTCTCCGGGTCCATGTTATTCGGAATGAGTTTGTTAACAAGACCTGATTAACCTTGTTAGCGGTTTCCTTTTGATGAGCATGAGATGGATGAATTTAGAAAACACAACTCTCTGTACCCTCTTTTTACTTTCTGTTATTTAGTTGAAATAAAGCAAAAATAGTATATTCTGTCTGTTTTCTGAATTATCCATGCAATAAAAAATACCCCGAAAATAAAAGTTCTCCAAATGCCCTGAAAATTAAATATGATTTTTTTCTAGAATATTTGAGAATATCTGGCACTAAAAACACAGCAGGGGGAGCAAGCACCTGGCCACGAGGGTGGAGGGCGCGCCCTACCCCCCTGGGCGCGCCCCCTGCCTCGTGGGCCTATGGTGGCTCCCCTCCACTTATTCCAGCTACCACACACTCCTTCTTCCTCCCACAAACATCACTAACCAGCTCAAACCCGAGTCCAAGTTCATTTTGCTGCCATTTTCAATCTCCTTGCTCAAAGCACCTCTCACAAAACTGCTTTGGGGGATTGTTCCTTGGTATGTGACTCCTACAATGGTCCAATTAGTTTTTGTTCTAGTGCTTTATTCATTGCATATTTTTGCTGCTTAGGTGACCCTGTTCTTGAGCTTGCATGTCAAATTTATGTGGTCAAAAGTAGTTTTGATGCTTGATATTGCCTCTAGGCACTTGTAGGAGTAGTTGCTATCAATTTTGTTGAGTTTGCTTCACTTTTATTTTCAAGTTACTAGAAATTTCAGAAATTTTTCAGAGGAAGAAATATGTTTAGGAAAATGTACCAAGGTGGTCCTTCAAGGAAGCAAGGAGCCAGGCTCGCGATGCGCGATGCCGATGAGGAACCACCGAGGGAAGCTCAAGTGCGGGCTTGTGAATGGCCGTCAGAGGACTTTATGGATCGAGCAGGAATCAAGGAAGAATTTAACGCATATGTGCGTAATGCCGATCTTGAGAGCTTCGGGGCAGACAAGTGCCGCCAATACCACTATCTCACTGATTCCTTTGTGAGGAGATTTGAATTTTCGTCATCGCGCAATTCTCAAACTGTCCTATTTGATCTTTATGAAAATTCTTATACTATGGACTTAGAGGATTTTAATACTGTTTGCAAACTTCCACAATGGGGTAGTCCTAATGAACCTCGCAAATCTGAATTTAGAGATTTTCTTACTAATATAAGTGTGGGGGAATCTAGAGACATAACACAAGCTACCATAGGGAGCATTCATTTTCCTGCTATACATTATTTTGCTCACTTCATAGGTAGATGCATTAATGGTAAGGATGAAGCATGTCACATGTGTGTGCCTGATCTTAGCGTTCTCAGAAGCGCTGTTTTAGGAGATAAACAATACAACTTGGGAGCCATTGTTGCACGTAGGTTGCATAATAATAGATTTAATGGAGATTTCTTTGGTGGAATTTATGCAACCCGTCTAGCTAATTTTCTTGATATACCCATACGTGGGTATGATATTGAGTTGCCTCCTGTTTATTTAGATTATAAGGCCATGGTTCGTCATCAGTTTGTTGAGAGGAACGATCAGTTCCTCCAGTACCGACTAATCTTTGACAAACGACACACCTACCACGTCGCTCTCCCTGCTCCTGCTTTCTTTGACTCTCAGGCAAAAGGGAGATATGTTATAACCAGGGAGGAGGCGGACGAGTATAAGAGGAGGACGGAGATGGCCTGTCTCCAAGCGAAAGCTCATGAGGCAATAGCTGTTGCATCTCAGTACGACCCCAACTATTACTTTGGATATCCGCCAGGCCAGCCGTGGCCATAGACCAACTTAGGCCAAAAGCCTAAGCTTGGGGGAGTACGTATTTCTCACTGACATTACATTCATGTTCACACACTCATTGCTAGTTGTCGGTGCTCATACTTTTTCATTGTAATATCCATGCTAGTTTATTTTCATTTTTATGCTTTCTTCTTGTGTGTTTGATAAACCTTAAGAAAGAAAGAAAAAATAGTTGTAGCTTTTAATTAGTTAACTTTCCATGCTTGTAGTAGTAATTTAAAAAAATCCCAAAAATATTTCTCGTTCTTCTTTTGCTTGTTGGGAGCTTTCCCGTGTAAATAGTTTTATTTCTTTTCTTGTTCTTTGGGGGTCGATAGGAGAAGACCATAATTAAAATGTTAAAGTGGCTCTCATATGCATTATTGTTGATCTAACAAAGATCCCATATTACCTTATCTTCTCTCTTGAATTGAATGCTTGCAGATTCCAACTTAGTCCAATGCACATGCACTATTATTATTATCCACGCTATTCGGACGTGCAAGTGAAAGGCAATAATGATGGTTATATGATGAACTTATTGAGATGAGAAAAGATGGTATGAACTCGACCTCTCTTGTTTTTGTAAATATGATTAGTTCATCGTTCCTGATTCAGCCTATTATGAATAAACATGTTTGCAATGAAAATTAGAGATTATAGTTGCTTATGCCATGCTTAATTAGCTAGGAGATTATAATGGTTTACCTTGCGTGCCAGCATGCTATTAAAATGGTTGTGATGTGGTATGATAGGGTGGTATCCTCTTTTGAATGATTCAAGTGGCTTGACTTGGCACATGTTCACGCATGTAGTTGAAACAAAATCAACATAGCCTCCACGATATTTATGTTCATGGTGCATTTCCTACTCATGCTTGCATTCAGTGTTGATTAATTTTAATGCATGTTCATGACTGTTGTCGCTCTCTAGCTGGTCGCTTCCCAGTCTTTTGCTAGCCTTCACCTGTACTAAGCGGGAATACTGCTTGTGCATCCAATTCCATAAACCCCAAAGCTATTCCATATGAGTCCACCATACCTACATATATACGGTATCTACCTGTCGTTCCAAGTAAATTTGTATGTGCCAAACTCTAAACCTTCAAATAAACATTCTGTTTTGTATGCTCGAATAGCTCATGTATCAACTAGTGTTGTCCGTATCTTCCATGTTAGGCGGGTTATTCTCAAGAGGAGTGGACTCCGCTCCTCACTCACGAGAAAATGGCTGGTCACCGGGATGCCCAGTCCCATGCTTTATGCAAATCAAATCAAAATAATTGCAAACAAAACTCCCCCGGGACTCTTTTTAGTTGGAGGCACTCGTTGTTTCGAGCAAGCCATGGATTGATGCTTGTTGGTGGAGGGGGAGTATAAACTTTACCATTCTGTTTGGGAACTGCCTATAATGTGTGTAGCATGGAAGATATCGCCATCTCTCGATTGTTATGTTGACAATGAAAGTATACCGCTCAAAATATTATTCATATCTATTTCAAAACCGAGCTCTGGCACCTCTACAAATCCCTGCTTCCCTCTATGAAGGGCCTATCCATTTACTTTTATGCTGAGTCATCATCCTCTTATTAAAAAGCACTAGTTGGAGAGCACCACTGTCATTTGCATCCATTACTGTTAGTTTACATTGAGTATGACTTGACTGGATCTCTTTTACCATGAATTACAATGTCTAGTCAGTCCTTGATCTTTAAAGGTGCTCTGCATTTATGTTTTGTGGTCTCAGAAAGGGCTAGCGAGATACCATCTTGTTATATCATATTATGATTGTTTTGAGAAAGTGTTGTCATCTGAGATTTATTATTATTGCTCACTAGTTGATTATGCCATTGATATGAGTAAACATGAGACCTAAAGTTATTGTGAATATGGTTAGTTCATAATCTTTGCTGAAAACTTGAATGCTGGCTTTACATATTTACAACAACAAGAGCAAACAGAGTTTGTAAAAGTTTTTCTTTATCACTTTCAGTTTATCAACTGAATTGCTTGAGGACAAGCAAAGGTTTAAGCTTGGGGGAGTTGATACGTCTCCGTCGTATCTAATTTTCCAAACACTTTTGCCCTTGTTTTGGACTCTAACTTGCATGATTTGAATAGAACTAACCCGGACTGATGCTGTTTTCAGCAGAATTGTCATGGTGTTATTTTTGTGCAGAAATAAAACTTCTCAGAATGACCTGAAAATCAACGGAGAATTATTTTGGAATATATAAAAAATACTGGAAAGAAGATCCATGTCAGGGGGGGCTCCACCTGTCCACGAGGGTGGGGGCGCGCCCTACCCTCTGGGCGCGCCCCCTGCCTCGTGGGCCCCCTGACGCTCCACCGACCTCAACCTGGACTCCATATATTCACTTTCGGGGAGAAAAAAACCAAGGAGAAAGAATCATCGCGTTTTACGATACGGAGCCGCCGCCAAGCCCTAAACTCTCTCGGGAGGGCTGATCTGGAGTCCGTTCGGGGCTCCGGAGAGGGGAATCTGTCGCCATCGTCATCAACAACCATCCTCCATCACCAATTTCATGATGCTCACCTCCGTGTATGAGTAATTCCATCGTAGGCTTGCTGGACGGTGATGGGTTGGATGAGATTTATCATCTAATCGAGTTAGTTTTGTTAGGGTTTGATCCCTGGTATCCACTATGTTCTAAGATTGATGTTGCTATGACTTTGCTATGCTTAATGCTTGTCACTAGGGCCCGAGTACCATGATTTCAGATCTGAACATATTGTGTTTTCATGAATATATGAGAGTTCTTGATCCTATCTTGCAAGTCTATAGTCACCTATTATGTGTTATGATCCGTTAACCCCGAAGTGACAATAATCGGGATACTTACCAGTGAAAGTGATGACCGTAGTTTGAGGAGTTCGTGTATTCACTATGTGTCAATGCTTTGTTCCGGTACTCTATTAAAAGAAGGCCTTAATATCCCTTAGTTTTCAATAGTACCCCGCTGCCACGGGAGGGTAGGACAAAATATGTCATGCAAGTTCTTTTCCATAAGCACGTATGACTATATTCAGAATACATGCCTCCATTACATTGATGAACTGGAGCTAGTTCTGTGTTACCCTAGGTTATGATTGTTACATGATGAACCGCATCCGACATAATTCTCCATCACCGATCCATTGCCTATGAGCTTTCCATATATTGTTCTTCGCTTATTTACTTTTCCGTTGCTATAGTTATCATCACTACAAAATACCAAAAATATTACTTTTGCTGCCGTTACCTTTTACCACCGTTACCACTACTATCATATTACTTTTCTACTAAACACTTTGCTGCAGATATTAAGTTTTCAGGTGTGGTTGAATTGACAACTCAGCTGCTAATACTTGAGAATATTCTTTGGCTCCCCTTGTGTCGAATCAATAAATTTGGGTTGAATACTCTACCCTCGAAAACTGTTGCGATCCCCTATACTTGTGGGTCATTAAGCACCAGAGCAAATGACAAACTACTCCGAAAGATATAAGTGAAGATCAATGAGTAGTTGAATAATTATGAAACTATGTGAAGACTCTCTAACATTTAAGAATTTCAGATCTTGGTATTTTATTAAAACAGCAAGCAAAACAAAATAAAATAAAATGACGCTCCAAGCAAAACACATATCATGTGGTGAATAAAAATATAGCTCCAAGTAAGTTACCGATGAACGAATACGAAAGAGGGGATGCCTTCCAGGGCATCCCCAAGCTTAGGCTTTTGGTTGTCCTTATTCCATAGTCCACCGAATCTTTACCCAAAACTTGAAAACTTCACAACACAAAACTTAACAGAAAACTCGTAAGCTCCGTTAGTATAAGAAAATAAATCACCACTTAGGTACTGTTGTGAACTCATTCTAAATTCATATTGGTGTAATATCTACTGTATTCCAACTTCTCTATGGTTCATACCCTCCTATACTACTCATAGATTCATCAAAATAAGCAAACAACACATAGAGAAATGAATCTGTCAAAAACAGAATAGTCTGTAGTAATCTGTAGGTTTCGAATACTTCTGTAACTCCAAAAATCCTAAGAAATTAGGAAGTCCTAGGAAAATTGTTTATTAGTCTACTTTAAGTTGAATTGGTATTTTATCGCTCTCTGGTAAAATATGAAAATTATTCTCGTGAGCGCATACTTTCTGTTTTTTACAGCAAGGTCAAATAACAATCACCCAAGAAGATCCTAAAGGCTTTACTTGGCACTAAAACATAAAAAACAAAATCATAACAGAGGATAGATGATTAATTTATTACTAAACAAGAACAAAAAGCAAGGAACAAAAATAAAATTGGGTTGCCTCCCAACAAGCGCTATCGTTTAACGCCCCTAGCTAGGCATGATGATTTCAATGATGCTCACATAAAAGATAAGAATTGTAACATAAAGAGAGCATCATGAAGAATATGACTAGCACATTTAAGTCTAACCCACTTCCTATGCATAGGGATTTTGTGAGCAAACAATTTATGGGAACAAGAATCAACTTGCATAGGAAGGTAAAGCAAGCAAAACTTCAAAACTTTAAGCACATAGAGAGGAAACTTGATATTATTGCAATTCCTACGAGCATATATTCCTCCCTCATAATAATTTTCAGTAGCATCATGAATGAATTCAACAATATAACCATCACATAAAGCATTCTTTTCATGATCTACAAGCATAGAATTTTTATTACTCTCCACATAAGCAAATTTCTTCTCATGAATAGTAGTGGGAGCAAACTTAACAAAATAACTATCATGTGAGGCATAATCCAATTGAAAGTTAAAATCACGATGACAAGTTTCATGTATATCATTGTTCTTTATAGCATACGTGTCATCACAATAATCATCATAGATAGGAGGGATGCTTTCATCATAATAAATTTCCTCATCAAAACTTGGGGGACAAAAAATATCATCTTCATCAAACATAGCATCCCAAAGCATGTGGCTTTGCATATCATTAGCATCATGGATATTCAAAGAATTCATACTAACAACATTGCAATCATGCTCATCGTCCAAAGATTTAGTGCCAAACATTCTAATTCATTCTTCTTCTAGCACTTGAGCACAATTATCGGAATCCTTATTTTCATGATAGATATTAAAAAGATGAAGCATATGAGGTACCCTCAATTCCATTTTTTGTAATATTCTTTTATAAACTAAACTAGTGATAAAACAAGAAACAAAAAGATTTGATTGCAAGACCTAAAGACATACCTTCAAGTGCTAACCTCCCCGGCAACGGCGCCAGAAAGAGTCTCTTGTGTCCCCAACACACCCAATACGATAGTAAATTGTATAGGTGCACTAGTTCGACGAACAGATGGTGATACAAGTGCAATATGGATGGTAGTTATAGGCTTTTGTAATCTGAAAATATAAAAACAGCAAGATAGCAAGTGGTAAAAGTGAGCACAAACGGTATTGCAATGCTAGGAAACAAGGCCTAGGGTTCATACTTTCACTAGTGCAAGTTCTCTCAACAATAATAACATAATTGGATCATATAACTATCCCTCAACATGCAACAAAGAGTCACTCCAAAGTTACTAATAGCGGAGAACAAATGAAGAGATTATGGTAGGTTACGAAACCACCTCAAAGTTATCCTTTCTGATCGATCTATTCAAGAGTCCGTAGTAAAATAACATGAAGCTATTCTTTCCGTTCGATCTATCATAGGGTTCGTACTAGAATAACACCTTAAGACACAAATCAACCAAAACCCTAATGTCACCTAGATACTCCAATGTCACCTCAGGTATCCGTGGGTATGATTATACGATATGCATCACACAATCTCAGATTCATCTATTCAACTAACACAAATAACTTCAAAGAGTGCCCCAAAGTTTCTATCGGAGAGTCAAGACGAAAACGTGTGCCAGCCCCTATGTATGAGTTCACGAGGTCCCGGAACCCGCAAGTTGATCACCAAAACATACATCAAGTGGATCACATGATATCCCATTGTCACCATAGATAAGCACGTGCAAGACATACATCAAGTGTTCTCAAATCCTTAAAAACTCAATCCGATAAGATAACTTTAAAGGGAAAACTCAATCCATTACAAGAGAGTAGAGGGAGAGAAACATCATAAGAGCCAACTATAATAGCAAAGCTCGCGATACATCAAGATCGTACCACCTCAAGAACACGAGAGAGAGAGAGAGAGAGATCAAACACATAGCTACTAGTACATACCCTCAGCCCCGAGGCTGGACTACTCCCTCCTTTTCATGGAGAGCGCCAGGATGATGAAGATGGCCACCGGAGAGGGATTCCCCCCTCTGGTAGGGTGCTGGAACGGGTCTAGATTGGTTTTCGGTGGCTACGGAGGCTTTTGGTGGCGGAACTCCCGGTCTATTGTGCTCCCCGATGTTTTTAGGGTATATGGATATAGGCGAAAGAAGTCGGTCAGGGGAGCCACGAGGGGGCCACGAGGGTGGGGGCGCGCCCAGGGGGGCAGGCGTGCCTCCCTGCCTTGTGGCCACCTCGAAGCTTCCTTGACTTCAACTCCAAGTCTCCTGGATCACGTTTGTTCCATAAATCACGCTCCCGAAGGTTTCATTCCGTTTGATATTCCTTTTCTGCGGAACACTGAAACAAGGGAAAAAATAGAAACTGGCACTGGGCTTTGGGTTAATAGGTTAGTCCCACAGATAATATAAAAGTGTTTAATAAAGCCCATAAACATCCAAAACAGATAATATAATAGCATGGAACAATCAAAAATTATAGATGCATTGGAGATGTATCACCCATCTAAAATCTTCTTGTGTCGTGTAGTTTCCACGCTTTGTATTCTTTCAGTGCTGCTTTGTGTTGAACTGATATGATTCGGACCGTGTCTCTATTTTGATTTGGCAAGACAATTCAGTGACCATAGGACATAGATATATGTTTGTTTGATGCTTTTATTATGTACTACTTGGCAATAGAAGACTTGGTAGTTTAATCATGTCCACCTTACTAATGATCTGGTTCACCAAAATGAGTTTCATATACTAGTACATGCTAAACCTGTTATGTGTCTGCTTGTTTCTTCTTTTAGAATGCTGACGGAATATTGGGGAAGAGTGCCTTATTAAGCAATGGTAAAGGAAGTAATGCAGATAAGGTTCAGGATAGTGAGACATCCTTGTTGGTCTCCAAAAAAGTTGATAAAATAGCTAAGGAAAAATATCTTGAAGATAGTGAGACAACCCCAAAGTCCTGTCTTGGTTTAGTGTTCGAGTTACTGGCCATTACCGCTTGCACAAGATATTCAAACTCACTGTCTGAATCAGTTTGGTTTCTTGAGTATCAACTGCAAGCTGAAAGACATCGATCAGCTGTGCTGCGACAAGAAGCGGAAGGACTACGGAAGTCCCTGGAGCATTTAGATGCATACTTTCTGGTGCAACAACAAGCGTTGGAGGATTTTAGCGCCAAACAGGACAAAGCTAATAAGATTGCTAAGCTTATTGTCAGCATGGTGGATACCCAGGATAATGTTTCTTGAACTCTTCTGAAGTTGTTTCGGTTATGGACTTGTTTTGCTACCACGTTTATTTGCACTGGTGGCCAATTTAGACGGCCAGTGTATGTAATATGCTGCTTTGTTCCCTACATTTGCACTAGTGGCGAACTTTGATGCCCAATGGAAGTAATATGTGTAATAGCCGTAATAGCCTAGCATTAGTTGCTTGCTTATTTATTTCCTTATTGTCTTGTTTAGTTGTTTGCTTGTAGTCACTGTAGTTCTTTTTCCGCGTTTTTCTAGTGGCCACAATAACCTATTTTTATAACTAGGCCACAATAACCATGGCAACACACGGACTGTTGTGACCATGGTCCTGCTACCTGTTGTAGTGGCCATGGGCCTCCACGGGCCGTAGGATCCATGGGCCTTCTACGGGTCGTCTCATCTATGGGCCTTCTATGGGTCGTCTCATCTATGGGCCTTCTACGGGTCGTATAATCGTTTCGCAAAACATGGGTTGTACTATTTGTGGGCCAATAACGGACCGCAAAATGGGACGTAAACGGGCTAGAGTGGAAATCTTCTATTTTATGGCCCGACCATAACGGGCCATTAATAGGCCGTATTTGATGACACTATGAAAACAGCCCAATGGGTTAATGGGCCACAAACAGGCCGACTGTAACTACGGGCTGAATTTGGCCCACAGGCGGAACAAGCCAGTAACGGACCGTAAGTAATCGAATTCTGGAAATGAGCCCAAGAATAAATGGGCCCTTAGAAGGCCGAAAGTTAACACAGGCTGGAAACGATCGATGGACTAATGGGTCGTTAATGGATATAAAGTGATACACTGTTCATTACGGGTCAGTTTCACCACGGGTCATTAATGGGCTAAGAGTTATGAAGGGCCTCATATGGGCCGAAAGACGTCATGGGCCATACATGGGCCGGAAGTTACAACGGGCTGAAATCATATTTGACGGCCCAAATGACGCTACTGGGCCTAATTCAGATAAGTCGTAACGGGTCGTGACTTAGCGGGCTGTAAATGGGCTATATGCAAACAAGCCGTTAACAGGCTTTCCGTGGGCCGACCCGCTACCTTTTGACCAAGTCAAACGGGCTGGCCTTTTCACCGGAATGGGCCTCTGTTGGGACGTGCCATGTTTTGACGTATCATAGGCATCTTCTGTCCAATGAGTGGATGACATATGTCCCAACGGTGAGCCGACACGTGGTTCCTCTTGCCATTCAGAATTTTACACGTGGAAAATCCCCATTAGTCCGGGTTGTTAATGGGTTATCGGATCCAAACCGGAACCAGATAGCTTAATGGTAACCTGTTACGGTGGATGCCACATGTCGGTTACCCTTGACGAAAGCACTTCTATGACGCGCGATTTATCATCATGAAAGTGGACACTTCCATGATGATAATTTTGGTAATGTCATGGAACACTTCTATGACAGCACACGTATGACTATATTGATACTGTCATAAAATCGTCATGGATGTACATGCATGACACAAAACGTGACCTACTGTGACAAAGACGTATCATCACGGAAGTGTATATTTTTGTAGTGTGGGTGACTAGTAGTGTTTGTTGGGGAACGTAGCAGAATTTTAAAATTTTCTACGCATCACCAAGATCAATCTATGGAGTTATCTAGCAATGAGGGAGAGGGGAGTGCATCTACATACCCTTGTAGATCGCTAAGCGGAAGCGTTCAAGTGAACGGGGTTGATGGAGTCGTACTCGCCGTGATCCAAATCACCAATGATCCTGGTGCCGAACGGACGGCACCTCCGCGTTCAACACACGTACAGCCCGGTGACGTCTCCTACGCCTTGATCCAGCAAGGGGAGAAGGAGAGGTTGGGGAAGACTCCATCCAGCAGCAGCACGACGGCGTGGTGGTGGTGGAGGGGCGCGGGACTCCAGCAGGGCTTCGCCAAGCACTACGAGAGACGAGGAGGGAGAGGGATAGGGCTGCGCCAACAGGGGATTGAATCGTGTGTTGGGCTGCCCCTTTGCCTCCACTATATATAGGGGGATAGGGAGGGCTGCACCCCCACCTAGGGTTCCCACCCCAAGGGGTGCGGCAGCCCTAGATCCCATCTAGGGTGGCGGCCACAAGGGGGAGGCGCACCTAGGGTGGGCCTTAGGGCCCATCTGCCCTAGGGTTTGCCCCCTTCCCCTCTTGGAGGCGCCTTGGGCCTTGGTGGGAGGCACCCCAGTCCACCTAGGGGCTGGTCCCTTCCCACTATTGGCCCATGTAGGCCTCTGGGGCTGGTGGCCCCACCTGGTGGACCCTCGGACCCCTCCAATGGTCCCGGTACACTACCGGTGATGCCCGGAACACTTCCAGTGGCCAAAACCATACTTCCTATATATCAATATTTACCTCCGGACCATTTTGGAACTCCTCCTGACGTCCGGGATCTCATCCGGGACTCCGAACAACATTCGGTAACCGCGTACATACTTTCCCTATAACCCTAGCGTCATCGAACCTTAAGTGTGTAGACCCTACGGGTTCGGGAGTCATGCAGACATGGCCAAGACAACTCTCCGGTCAATAACCAACAGCGGGATCTAGATACCCATGTTGGCTCCCACATGCTCCACGATGATCTCATCGGATGAACCACGATGTCAAGGACTTAATCAATCTCGTATACAATTCCCTTTGTCTAGCGGTACGATACTTGCCCGAGATTCGATCGTCGGTATCCCGATACCTTGTTCAATCTCGTTACCGGCAAGTCTCTTTACTCGTTCCGTAACACATCATCCCGTGATCAACTCCTTGATCACATTGTGCACATTATGAGGATGTCCTACCGAGTGGGCCCAGAGATACCTCTCCGTTTACACGGAGTGACAAATCCCAGTCTCGATTTGTGCCAACCCAACAGACACTTTCGGAGATACCTGTAGTGTACCTTTATAGCCACCTAGTTATGTTGTGACGTTTGGCACACCCAAAGGACTCCTACGGTATCCGGGAGTTGCACAATCTCATGGTCTAAGGAAATGATACTTGACATTAGAAAAGCTTTAGCAAACGAACTACACGATCTTGTGCTAGGCTTAGGATTGGGTCTTGTCCATCACATCATTCTCATAATTATGTGATCCCGTTATCAACGACATCCAATGTCCATGGTCAGGAAACCATAACCATTAATTGATCAACGAGCTAGTCAACTAGAGGCTTACTAGGGACATGGTGTTGTCTATGTATCCACACATGTATCTGAGTTTCCTATCAATACAATTATGGCATGGATAATAAACGATTATCATGAACAAGGAAATAACCAATTTATTATTGCCTCTAGGGCATATTTCCAACAGTCTCCCACTTGCACTAGAGTCAATAATCTAGTCCACATCGCCATGTGATTAACATTCACAGGTCACATCGCCATGTGACCAACATCTAAAGAGTTTACTAGAGTTCAATAATCTAGTTCACATCACTATGTGATTAACACTCAATGAGTTCTAGGTTTGATCATGTTACTTGTGACAGAGGTTGTAGTCTACGGGTCTGTCACATTCAGATCTGTATGTACTTTGCAAATCTCTACGCTATATTTGGAGCCATTTCAAATAACGGTTCTACTTGGAGCTATTCTAAATTGTTGCTCCATTATACGTATCCGGTATCTCTACTCAGAGCTATCCGGATAGGTGTTAAGCTTGCATCGACGTAACTCTTTACGTCGAACTCTTTATCACCTCCATAACTGAGAAACATATCCTTATTCCTCTAAGGATAATTTTGACTGCTATCTGGTGATCTACTCCTAGATCACCTTTGTACCCTCTTGCCAGACATGTGGCAAGGCACACATCAGGTGCGGTACTCAGCATGGCATACCGTATAGAGCCTATGACAAAAGCATAGGGGACGACCTTCGTCCTTCCTCTTTCTTCTGTCGTGGTCGAGCTTTAAGTCTTAACTTCATACCTTACAACTCAAGCAAGAACTCCTTCTTTGGCTGATCCATCTTGAACACCTTCAAGATCATGTCAAGGTATGTGCTCATTTGAAAGTACCATTAAGCGTTTTTTATCTATCCTTATAGATCTTGATGCTCAATGTTCAAGTAGCTTAATCCAGGTTTTCCATTGAAAAACACCTTTCAAATAACCCTATATGCTTTCCAGAAATTCTACATCATTTCGGATCAACAATATGTCATCCACATATACTTATCAGAAATGTTGTAGTGCTCCCACTCACTTTATTGTAAATACAAGTTTCTAACAAATTTTGTATAAACCCATAAACTTTGATTACTCCATCAAAGTATATATTCCGACTCCAAGATGCTTGCTCTAGTCCATGGGAGGATCGCTGGAGCTAGCATACCTTTTAGCATCCTTAGGATCGACAAAACCTTTCTGATTGTATCACATACAACCTTTCCTTATGAAAACTGGTAAGGAAACTTGTTTTGACATCCATCTGCCAGATTTCATAAATGCAGGTTATGCTAACATGATTCCGACGGACTTAAGCATCACTACGGGTGAGAAAATCTCATTGTAGTCAACTGCTTAAACTTGTGAAAAACTCTTCGCCACAAGTCGAGCTTCATAGACGATGACATTACCGTCCACGTCCGTCTTCTTCTTAAAATCCACATTTACCTAACAGCCTTACGACCATCAAGTAGTTCTTCCAAAGTCTACACTTTGTTTTCATACATGGATCCTCTCTCGGATTTTATGGCCTCGAGCCAATTTTCGGAATCCGGGCCCACCATCGCTTCTCCATAGCTCATAGGTTCATCGTTGTCCAACAACGTGACCTTTAAGACAGGGTTACCACTTAGAAGTTGTACACACCCTTGTCAACCCATGAGGTTCGATAGTAACTTGATCTGAAGCTCCATGATCATCATCATTAGCTTTCTCTTCAACTAAGGCAGGTGCCACAGAAACATTTTTCCTATGCTATGCTACTCTCTGGTTGAAGTAAAGGTTCAACAACCTTATCAAGTTCTATCTTCCTCCCACTCAATTCTTTCGAGAGAAACTTTTCCTCGAGAAAGGACCCGATTCGAGAAACAATCCCTATTGCTTTCGGATCTGCGACAGGAGGTATACCCAACTGTTTTGGGTGTCCTATGAAGATGCATTTATCCGCTTTGGGTTCGAGCTTATCAGCCTGAAACTTTTTCACATAAGTGTCGCAGCCCCAAACTTTTAAGAAATGACAGCTTAGGTTTCTCTAAACCATAGTTCATACGGTGTCATCTCATCGGAATTACGTGGTGCCCTATTTAAAGTGAATGTGGTTGTCTCTAATGCCTAACCCATAAACTATCGTGGTAATTCAATAAGAGACATCATGGTATGCATCATATCCAATAGGGTGCAGTTATGATGTTCGGACACACCATCACACTATGGTGTTCCAGGCTGTATTAGTTATGAAACAATTTCCACAATGTCTTAATTTTGTGCCAAACTCGTAATTCAGATATTCATCTCTATGATCATATCATAGATATTTTATCCTCTTTAACTTCACCCTGAAATTACTTGAACCTTTCAATAATTCAGACTCGTGATTCATCAAGTAAATATACTCAGCATCTGCTCAAATCATCTGTGAAGTAAGAATATAATGATATCCACTACATGCCTCGGCACTCATTGGACTGCACACATCAAGATGTATTCCTTCCAACAAGTTGCTTTCTTGTTCCATCTTACTGAAAACGAGGCCTTTCAGTCATCTTGCTCATGTGGTATGATTTGCATGTCTCAAGTGATTCAAAATCAAGCGAGTCCAAAGATCCACCAACATGGAGCTTCTTCATGCGTTTTATACCATTGTGACTAAAATTGTAGTGCCACAAGTATGTGGTACTATCATTACTATCTTATATCTTTTGGCATGAACATGTGTATCACTACGATCGGGATTCAATAAACCATTCATTTTAGGTGTAAGATCATTGAAGGTATTATTCAAATAAACAGAGTAACCATTATTTTCCTTAAATGAATAACCGCATTGCGATGAACATAATCTAATCATGTCCATGCTCAACGCAAACACCAAATAACAATTATTTAGGTTTAACACCAACCCCGATGGTAGACGGAGCGTGCAATGTTTGATCACATCAACCTTGGAAACTCTTCCAACACCTATCATCGTCTCACCTTTGGCTAGTCTCCGTTTATTCTGTAGCCTTTTATTTCAAGGTATTAACACTTAGCAACCGAACCAATATCTAATACCCTGCTGCTACTAGGAGTACGTAAAGTACACATTTAATATATGTCCAATACATACTTCTGTCAACCTTGTCAGCCTTCTCATCTACCAAGTATCTAGGGTGGTTCTGCTTCAGTGACCGTTCCCCTTATTACAGAAGCACTTAGTCTCGGGCTTGGGTTCAACTTTGGGTTTCTTCACTAGAGCAGCAACTGATTTGTTGTTTCATGAAGTATCCCTTTCTTGCCCTTGCCCTTGCCCTTCTTGAGACTAGTGGTTTTACTAACCATCAACAATTGATGCTCCCTTTTGATTTCTACTTTCGCGGTGTCGCGAATAGCTCAAGGATCATATCTATCCCTGATATGTTATAGTTCATCACGAAGCTCCAGTATCTTGGTGACAGTGACTTTGGAGAACCATCACTATCTCATCTGGAAGATTAACTCCCACTTGATTCAAGCGATTGTTGTACTCATACAATCTGAGCACATGCTCAACGGTTGAGCTTTTCTCCTTAGTTTGCAGGCTTAAGAAACTTGTCAAAGGTCTCATACCTCTTGACGTGGGCACTAGCCTGAAATCCCAATTTCAGTCCTTGGAACATCTCATATGTTCTACGATGTTTCAAAAACATCTTTGGTGCCTCAATTCTAAACCATTTAGCATTACGCACTGAACTATCATGTAGTCATCAAAAGGCGTATGTCAGATGTTCGCAACATCCACAACCGACATTCGCGGGTCAGCTCACTGAGCGGTGCATTAAGGACATAATCCTTCTGCGCAGCAATGAGGACAATCCTCTGTTTATGGATCCAGTCCGCATAATTGCTACTATCAACTTTCAACTAACTTTTCTCTAGGAACATATCTAAAACAGTAGAACTAAAGCGTGAGCTACGACATAATTTGCAAAGTCCTTTTGACTATGTTCATGATAATTGAGTTCATCTGATTATTTCATGAACTCCCACTCAGATAGACATCCCTCCAGTCATCTAACTGATACATGATCCGAATCGACTAGGCCGTGTCCGATCATCACGTGAGACGGACTAGTCATCATCGGTGAACATCTCATGTTGATCGCATCTTCTATACGACTCATGTTCGACCTTTCGGTCCTCCGTGTTCCGAGGCCATGTCTGTACATGCTAGGCTCGTCAAGTTAACCTAAGTGTTTCGCATGTGTTCCGAGGCCATGTCTGTACATGCTAGGCTCGTCAACACCTGTTGTATTCGAACGTAAGAATCTATCACACCCGATCATCATGTGGTGCTTCGAAACGACGAACCTTCGCAATGGTGCACAGTTAGGGAGAACACTTTTTTTGAAATTTTAGTGAGGGATCATCTTATTTAAGCTACTGTCGTTCTAAGCAAATAAGATGTAAAAACATGATAAACATCACATGCAATCAAATAGTGACATGATATGGCCATCATCACTTTGCTCCTTTTGATCTCCATCTTCGGGGCTCCATGATCATCATCGTCACCGGCATGACACCATGATCTCCATCATCATGATCTCCATCATCGTTTCTTCATGAAGTTGTCTCGCCAACTATTACTTCTACTACTATAGCTAACGGTTAGCAATAAAGTAAAGTAATTACATGACGTTTATGTTGACACGCAGTTCATAAATAAATTAAGACAACTCCTATGGCTCCTGCCGGTTGTCATACTCATCGACATGCAAGTCGTGATTCCTATTACAAGAACATGATCATCTCATACATCACATATATCATTTATCACATCCTTTGGCCATATCACATCACAAAACACTTGCTGCAAAAACAAGTTAGACGTCCTCTAATTGTTGTTGCAAATTTTTTACGTGGCTGCTATAGGTTGCTAGCAAGAACGTTTCTTACCTACGCCAAAACCACAACGTGAATTGCCAATTTCTATTTACCCTTCATAAGGACGTTGTTCATCAAATCCGATCCGACTAAAGTGGGAGAGACAGACACCCGCCAGCCACCTTATGCAACTAGTGCATGTCAGTCGGTGGAACCAGTCTCACGTAAGAGTACGTGTAAGGTCGGTCCGGGACGCTTCATCCCACGATGCCGCCGAATCAAGATAAGACTAGTAACGGCAAGTAAATTGACAAAATTGACGCCCACAACTGCTTTGTGTTCTACTCGTGCATAGAAACTACGCATAGACCTAGCTCATGATGCCACTGTTGGGGAACGTAGCAGAATTTTAAAATTTTCTACGCATCACCAAGATCAATCTATGGAGTCATCTAGCAACGAGGGAGAGGGGAGTGCATCTACATACCCTTGTAGATTGCTAAGCGGAAGCGTTCAAGTGAACGGAGTTGATGGAGTCGTACTCGTCGTGATCCAAATCATCGATGATCCTAGTGCCGAACGGACGGCACCTCCGCGTTCAACACACGTACATCCCGGTGACGTCTCCTACGCCTTGATCCAGCAAGGGGAGAAGGAGAGGTTGGGGAAGACTCCATCCAGCAGCAGCACGACGGCGTGGTGGTGGAGGAGGAGCGCGGGACTCCAGCAGGGCTTCGCCAAGCACTACGAGAGACGAGGAGGGAGAGGGGTAGGGCTGCGCCAACAGGGGATTGAATCGTGTGTTGGGCTGCCCCTTTGCCTCCACTATATATAGGGGGAGAGGGAGGGCTGCCCCCACCTAGGGTTCCCACCCCAAGGGGTGCGGCAGCCCTAGATCCCATCTAGGGTGGCGGCCACAAGGGGGAGAGGGGAGGCGCACCTAGGATGGGCCTTAGGGCCCATCTGCCCTAGGGTTTGCCCCCTTCCCCTCTTGGAGGCGCCTTGGGCCTTGGTGGGAGGCGCCCCAGCCCACCTAGGGGCTGGTCCCTTCCCACAATTGGCCCATGTAGGCCTCCGGGGCTGGTGGCCCCACCTGGTGGACCCCCGGACTCCTCCGGTGGTCCCGGTACACTATCGGTGATGCCCGGAACACTTCAAGTGGCCAAAACCATACTTCCTATATATCAATCTTTACCTCCGGACCATTCCGGAACTCCTTGTGATGTCCGGGATCTCATCCGGGACTCCGAACAACATTTGGTAACCGCGTACATACTTTCCCTATAACCCTAGCGTCATTGAATGTAACGCCCCATATGTAACCTTCCCCAATTGTACTCCAACTCATGCCGTTTCCGGCATTAAGTTATATTTAATTCTCGGGTTCGGGTCTTTGCCTCCGTGTGTTGTTTTCGTTTTTCGTGCATCTCATATCATGTCGTCACGTGCATTGCATTCGCATACATGTTCATTTCATGCATTCGAGCATTTTCCCCGTTGTCCGTTTTGCATTCCGGCGCTTCGTTCTCCTCCGGTGGCCATTTCTAGCTTTCTTTCGTGTGTGGGGATTAAACATTTCCGGATTGGACCGAGACTTGCCATGCGGCCTTGGTTTACCACCGGTAGACCGCCTGTCAAGTTTCGGGTCATTTGGACTTCGTTTGATACTCCAACGGTTAACCGAGGGACCGAAAAGGCCTCGTGTGTGTGCAGCCCAACACCCCTCCATTTTGGCCCAAAAACCCACCAAACTCAGCTCCATCGTCTCGGTCGTTCGATCATGATCGTGTGGGCGAAAACCGCACCTCATTTGGACTCTCCTAGCTCCCTCTATGCCTATATATACACCCCCCTCCCCCCGTTTTCGGATCTCTCTTCCTCCCCGAAACCCTAAAAGATCCCTCGCGCCGGCCGGACACGTCCGTCCCCGGCCGGACGCATCGCCCCCACCAGTCGCCGCCCGCCACATGGCATCACAGCCGCCACCCGCCGCCGCGGCCCGCCCGGCCCGCGTCTGGCCCTCCCGGCCCAGATCCGCGCGCCGCCCCGCGCGCCTTCTCCTTCCCCGTCGCCGACGCCTGCTCCGCCCCGCCGCCTCGCCGGCGCAGCGCCGGCCACCGCGAGCGGCATCGCCGGACCTCACCGCCACCCGACACCATCCGGCGCCGGCCTCGTCGCCGGCCTCCCCCCGCGGCTCCCCGCCGCCCTCTCCTCGTCGGGCCGCCGTCCCCGCACTCCGGCGAACCCTCCCCCGTTGCCTTCTTCCTCCCGGCCGCCGCGCCATCGCCGGGTTCGTCGCTGAGCTACAGTGCCGCGCGAGATCCGATCGGATCTACAGTAAACCCTAGCCCCCCCCCCCCCCCCCCCGTTGACTTTCTCCTCCGTTTTCAGTTTTTCGTGCAACGTTTGACCAGCGATATTTCCGCATCCGTAGCTCCGATTTGGGCATATGATATGTCAAAATCTTCGTCTCGACGAGTACATCATTTCGTTCCATTGCATATTTTGCATTTGAGGTCATCTTGGTGCCCAAAATGCTGTTGGAAGGAGGCATCATGAGTTAAATTGCAGATCCGTTAGTTCAACATGCACTTTTGTCATTTTTGCCATGTTTAATCCGTGCATGATATGCCTGTGCCCCTTTGGGATGAATTGTTAAGCATGTTGTCTTCTTTCCAGAGGTGCCTTCCATGTATTTTTAGGATGTGTGTGTTGTCTTGTGCAAGCTTGCGAAGAGGGCTGCCTGAGTTTACCGATTTCAGGGACTTAGTGATTTTCACTAAGTCTGGGCCGTTTTAGTTCACGATGCTATATGTCCGGCTTGTTTCCTAGTGATCCGTGCCTCTTTTGAGGATGATCAGTAAGAGTGATTTGTTATACTTGTTGTGCTTAATCCATCCATGTCTTTACTTGTTATGTTGGAGCACCCTAGGTTGACTCAATCGAGCTCAACTTTTGGATAGTTGCTATTTTGGGCAGATCGTGAACTCTTTCGCGATTTTGCCGGAGTGATTGCTAGTGATCCATGCATGCTATGCCATTGTTCTTGCCATGTCTAGCTAGAATTTTGTGCCTTCTTAATGGATATATGCTTGCCTTTCCATGACTTGCACCGTAGTGAGTGCATCGAGCTCGTTTACATGCCTCCGTGAGTTATTATTTCAGCATGTCCCAGTTTTCACTGTCTGAAAACTGATTGTGTTTCATCAATGTTCGTGTGCTCGGTAGAGTATTTTGTGAACCCTTTTGGCCCCAGGTCATTTTGGGTGTTTTGATAAGCTTGTTGAGTAGCTCCATGCCATGCTCTTACTTGCCATGTTCAGGTTTTCCTTCATGTTGTTTTGCTGCTCCGAAGAGAGCATCGTGGTCTGAAATTTCAGACTAGCGTTAATTTCGCTGTCTGAAATCTGTTTTGCTTATTCAGTTTTGCCATGCTTGTTTGAAGCCCTTAATGGATGAATTTGCCTATGCCTCAGTCCTGATGATTTGTTAAGCTTGATGAGTACATCACTGCCATGCAATTTGTTTTCATGTTGGGTGGCTGTAGCATGTTCATTTTGTTGCATTTAGGAGCCTACTTGCTGTAAATCGCAGATCGGTTCGTTTAGTAAAACGCTTGCCATTTCTAAACCGTAGCTCCGATTTCCATGATCTTTATATCGTTTTCAGGGGATTTCTTCCCCTCTATCCAGTGGCACACTTGGTTTTCCAAGTTGAGGCCAGGTTCATGCATTTCCTGTTACATCTTGCATTTTGCATCCCGCATCGCATCCCGCATAGCATATCATCTTTGCTTCTTATTGGTTGCCTTTGCACGTGGTTGATTGTATCCTTGTTGCTTGTTTGTGTTGTTGGGTAGAGCCGGGAGACGAGTTCGCTAACGAGGAGCCCGTTGAGTTTGCTTTTGAGGATCCAGTCAATTCTGACAACTGTGCAGGCAAGATGATCACACCCTTGAAATCACTACTATCTTTGCTATGCTAGTATGCTCGCTCTTTTGCTTTGCCAATGCTACGATGCCTACCACTTGCTTGTCAGCCTCCCAATTGCCATGATTGAGCCTCTAACCCACCTTTGTCCTAGCAAACCATTGATTGGCTATGTTACCGCTTTGCTCAAGCCCCTTCTTATAGCGTTGCTAGTTGCAGGTGAAGATTGGAGCCGTTCCTTGTTGGAACATTTATTTACTTGTTGGGATATCATTATATTGCTATGTTATCTTTACTCATCTATATACTTGGTAAAGGGTGGAAGGCTCGGCCTCTCGCCTAGTGTTTTGTTCCACTCTTGCCGCCCTAGTTTCCGTCATATCGGTGTTATGTTCCCGGATTGTTGCGTCCCTTACGCGGTTGGGCTATATGGGAACCCCTTGATAGTTCGCCTTGATTAAAGCTTTTCCAGCAATGCCCAACATTGGTTTTACCATTTGCCACCTACCATTTTCTTTCCCTTGGGTTTCCGGAGCCCGAGGGTCATCTTATTTTAACCCCCCCGGGCCAGTGCTCCTCTGAGTGTTGGTCCAACTGTCAGCTGCCGGTGGCCACTAGGGGCAACTCTGGGCTGGCCTACCCGTACCTAGGACAATCTGAGTGTGCCCTGAGAAAGAGATATGTGCTGCTCCTATCGGGATTTGTCGGCGCATTCGGGCGGTGTTGCTGGATTAGTTTTGACCTGTCGAATCATCTTGTTGTACCGGGATACCGAGTCTGATCGATGGGTCCTGGGTGGAGGTCTATTCCTTCGTTGACCGTGAGAGCTTGTTATGGGCTAAGTTGGGACCCCCCTGCAGGGATTGATCTTTCGAAAGCCGTGCCCGCGGTTATGGGCAGATGGGAATTTGTTAATGTCCGGTTGTAGATAACTTGAACTTAATTAATTAAAATGAATCAATTGCGTGTGTTGCCGTGATGGCCTCTTCTCGGCGGAGTCCAGGAAGTGGACACGGTGTTGGAGTTATGTTTGCGTAGTCTGCTCTATTTAGTTTCCGCTCGTGCTTTGCCTTCTCTTCTCGCTCTATTTTGCGAATAAGTTAGCCACCATATATGCTAGTCGCTTGCCACAGCCCCACTTACATTACCCCTTTCCTACCTATTAAGCTTAAATAGTCTTGATCGCGAGGGTGCGAGATTGCTGAGTCCTTTGTGGCTCACAGATTACTATTACACCAGATGCAGGGACCGATGATACTCCACCGGATGGCGCGCTCGAGCTGAAGTGGGAGTACGACGAGGACTCTCAGCGATACTATGTTTCTTTTCCTGATGATCAGTAGTGGTACCTATTCGGGGTTCGATTCAGCGATTAGTCGCTTGTTGGGGGTCTTTTCTATTTTTGGCGCCGTAGTCGGGCCATGAGTGTTTGTATGATGGATGTTATTTATGTACTTTGATGTGACGTGGCGAGTGTAAGCCAACTATTATTATTATCCCCCCTTTATGTTATATATGTACTTGGATTGTGTAATGATTCCCGACTTGCGACATTGCTTTCAATGCGCCTATGTCTCTAAGTCGTGCCTCGACACGTGGAAGACATAGCCGCATCGAGGGCGTTACATCGAACCTTAAGTGTGTAGACCCTACGGGTTCGGGAGTCATGCAGACATGGCCGAGACAACTCTCCGGTCAATAACCAACAGCGGGATCTGGATACCCATGTTGGCTCCCACATGCTCCACGATGATCTCATCGGATGAACCACGATGTCAAGGACTTAATCAATCCCGTATACAATTCCCTTTGTCTAGCGGTACTATACTTGCCCGAGATTCGATCGTCGGTATCCCGATACCTTGTTCAATCTCGTTACCGGCAAGTCTCTTTACTCGTTCCGTAACACATCATCCCGTGATCAACTCCTTGATCACATTGTGCACATTATGATGATGTCCTACCGAGTGGGCCCAGAGATACCTCTCCGTTTACACAGAGTGACAAATCCCAGTCTCGATTTGTGCCAACCCAACAGACACTTTCGGAGATACCTGTAGTGTACCTTTATAGCCACCCAGTTACGTTGTGACGTTTGGCACACCCAAAGCACTCCTACGGTATCCAAGAGTTGCACAATCTTATGGTCTAAGGAAATGATACTTGACATTAGAAAAGCTTTAGCAAACGAACTACACGATCTTGTGCTAGGCTTAGGATTGGGTCTTGTCCATCACATCATTATCCTATTGATGTGATCCCGTTATCAACGACATCCAATGTCCATGGTCAGGAAACCGTAACCATCAATTGATCAACGAGCTAGTCAACTAGAGGCTTACTAGGGACATGGTGTTGTCTATGTATCCACACATGTATCTGAGTTTCCTATCAATACAATTATGGCATGGATAATAAACGATTATCATGAACAAGGAAATAACCAATTTATTATTGCCTCTAGGGCATATTTCCAACAGTGTTGATTACATCTTGTAGTTGATTACTATATGGTTTATTTGGTGGAAGATTATATGTTCGGATCCAATATGCTATTTAATACCCCTCTGATCTTGAGCATGATTATCATTTGTGAGTAGTTACTTTTGTTCTTGAGGTCACGGGAGAAATCATGTTGCAAGTAATCATGTGAACTTGATATGTGTTCGATATTTTGATAGTATGTATGTTGTGATTCCCTTAGTGGTGTCATGTGAACGTCGACTACATGACACTTCACCATATTTGGGCCTAAGGGAATGCATTGTGGAGTAGTTATTAGATGATGGATTGCGAGAATGACAGAAGCTTAAACCCTAGTTTGTGTGCTATTCCATAAGGGACCGATTGGATCCAAAAGTTTAATGCTATGGTTAGAATTTATTCTTAATACTTTTCTCGTAGTTGCAGATGCTTGCGAGGGGGTTAATCATAAGTAAGAGGTTTTTTCAAGTAAGAACAACACCTAAGCACCGGTCCACCCACATATCAAATTATCAAAGTAGCGAACACGAACCGAATCAACATGATGAAAGTGACAAGATGAAATTCCCGTGTACCCTCAAGAACGCTTTGCTTGCTATAAGAGACCGTTCTGGCCTGTCCTTTGCCTCAAAAGGATTGGGCTATCTTGCTGCACTTTTGTTACTATTATCATTACTTGCTCGTTACAAATTATCTTGCTATCAAACTACTCTGTTACTTACAATTTCAGCACTTGCAGACATTACCTTACTGAAAACCACTTGTCATTTCCTTCTGCTCCTCGTTGGGTTCGACACTCTTACTTATCGAAAAGAGCTACAATTGATCCCATATACTTGTGGGTCATCATGCCCCTCCTCCCCTTCACCGGCGGAGGGGGATACGTCCGGATCTGTAACCAGCGGTGAGGATAGAAAGACAGTGTTACCACCGCTATCGTGTTTAGATCTGGAGAGGATGAGAGTGTGTGAATAGAGCAACCCTAGCAAGCAAGAGCGGAGGCTCCGGCCTATATATATATATATATATATATATATATATATATATATATATATATATATATATATATATAGTGGGGTAGTTTTCTTTTTTCACTCCATCAAAATAATCGTTTAAAATTGTGTATGTGCTAGGTCGCCATTTGTTTTGAGTTGTTGGTTGTTTTTTGAGTTAGCTACCCACTTATTCCAAGTGGTGTTATGTTGTGCCAGGTCACACTTTGCATCGTTCAAGTCTGGTACTAGACCCTTCATTAAGTGAACAACCACCGCCTCGTAAAAATTGTGAACAAGCCCACAACTAAAATTATCGGAAACGTGGGCTGCACCAACATGCATTATTATTTATATTTTCTATGTGGGAGTATCCTCAAAACAAAATGTGAGAGTACAATCTTTATTGGGCCCCTTTGTAATTTCTACTAAATTTTGACCAAAGATTTAACTGACAAAATGTTAGTGCATGTTAACAAAAAATATATCCTTGAATTCGTATTTGAAGATAGTTTTCAATGATGTAATTTTTAGTGACATGCATGAACATTTGGTTAGTTAAATTTATAGTCAAAATTTGGCACAGATTATCATAGGGACCAACAAACCAGGAAGGAGCTCCTCGTCTGGCATCCAAACTACTACTGTATATGACTAGCCGCTCTATTACATGTGGGACATCAAGCATCCGGGCCCGCGTGCCATCCACCAAATCATGCTACAGTCGAGACTCACCAGTCACCCCGGTGTGGCCATCATGACCCATCATATCATAAAATCCACACCTTTACCAATAGTGGTAAAGTGGCCTCGAAGTTGGACTGGACGAAGTAACCATCATTTCACTAGAACGCTCGTTGAAACCCTTTCTCCCCTTGAAGAAAACCTCACTCCAGGCTACTCACTTCTCCCCTTGAAGAGGGCAAGTGGGATGGCTGTTATACCCCCATTTTAATTTTTATTTATTGTTTTCCATGGATTTTATACAGATTGAGCCTATCCTTGTTGTTTCGGAAAAATGCCCAAGCCTTGTCCAAAGACCTTGATAAACAATTCTTCATCCACCAAAAGTATTATTTCCCGTAAAATTCCCCACGATAATTTGAAGAATTCCTTTTATTTTCTTCCATTTACAAAGCAACTAAATTTGTTGCTACTCTAAAAAACCTCATAAATTCACATTAGTAAATCATTGCAATGTGAACCACAAATATCCAAAGCCTTGGAGCTGGTCACCACAATTTTGTAGAAACAACCTCAAGCCCCTAATTCATCCTCTATAATTTTCTTGCATTTCATTGAATGATAGGAGAGAAGTGACTCATTCTCGAACCACCTAGATGAGGCCATCTCTTTCCCTTTTTTATAAAACTTGTCATCAACGTCGGGCTATCACCACCAGGCTATGGCTTCAATAGGTCATCCTAACCACTACTAGAGCCTTGAGGTTCACTGTCGCCCAACATGAAGAACAACCAAGAACAATAGATAAAAAAGAAGTGGATTGATATGTTTGATCATGTGTTGTTGTATCAGTCGGTTGCCACCTTTCATCCACGTATGAGGCGGTTAGAATTTACGTACAAGAAAATGACTTAAAATTTTGCTCTACCTCCAAATCTACCCTAATTCAAACACGTCAGCCTCAAACCTCCAGGTCACCTTCAGCCATGATGTTGCAAGCTTTTGGATAGCCCAGAGGTAGCCCGAGACTTCATGGACTAGTTTTCATGCGTTGTTGTACACCTTTGGAGGACCCAGAGATAATCCGAAACCTCCAAACCGAATATTTGCGCAGGTCATTGCACGCTTCTAGATAGCCTAGAAGTTCAGGGCTCCATTTTTGTATCGGCCAAAAGTTGCCCTCAACACAACAATTTGTGTGTAGAAAATTGCATACGACCTTGGATTGGGATGATCCAAAAAGAAATTTTGTTCAGCTTGACGAGACATGCAGTTTTATAATGAACATTTTTTTTGTTTTATGTCATCTTAAGGACAATTTTTATGCAGGCCAAAAGTTGTCGTCAATACTCCGGAGCCTCTAAATTTTTAGAGTGCATAATTGGAGTCAATTCATGTATTTTGTTACTAATTCGGAAATAAATTTCTCTCCACACTTTGTATACTTATAACGAAATTATCCAATATACTTTCCTCACGAAAGCAAACTATTAGTAGGTATCAATTCTACTTGAACAAATCAATATATAAAGAGTAAAAAATAAAGTACATTACATGAATAGAGCTTGCTTTCTCGTAAGCAAGTTAACTCTAAAAAATGCAGAAGTTGTTATGTACGTCTATTTTGTTAATGACCCCCCCCCCCCCCCCTCCCCCCTTCTTTTTGGTACTCTTTGGTCCATATTAGCTGCCGCTTGTAGTATATTTTAAGATCCGTCATTTTTTTTCTCGAATAACGGATTTGCCACCTGTTACCTCAATGATCTGAAAGTACAAGTAAAAACGTGCATTACATTTTGAAAATGCATAATTCCTGATGATTCCTCATTCTCATGACAACATCATCACCACCACATGACACAAAGCAATTAGGAACGCGCGAATCAACCTGTGGTTGAGTTGGTTAGGTGGACAGTGGTATCCTCAACCCACCAGGGTTCAAATCCTGGTGCTCGCATTATTCCTGGATTTATTTCAGGATTTCCGGCGATACGCTTTCAGTGGGAGGAGACGTTCCCGTCGACGACGAGGCGCCTACGGTGACTTCGTAAATCTCAAGATGATATGCCGGCTCAGTCTCTCGGAGGTGCTCATAGGGGTAAGGTGTGCGTGTGTGCATTCATAGGGGTGAGTGTATGCGCGTGTATGTGAGCGCTTGTGTCTGTACTGATGCTAAAAAAAAAGCAATTAGGAACGCAAAGAGAAAAAGAAAAAGAAAACCCAAAGAAAAAGGTTATTTTGTCAACAGAAGGGGAGGAGAAGAAAAGCTCCACCCGTCGTGCGCCGGGGTGCCCGCGTGCCTGCCTGCCTTCTTCAGCCCCCCACCCCCCTCTTCTCTCCAACGGCGACGAGCGAATCGCGTGAATGAGATGAGATGGGACTGGGAGACGCCGGCGACGGAAGCGGAGGCGGAGGCGTTGCAGGAGCGCATCTGGGACCTCCACGACAAGCTCAGCCACGCCATCCTCGCCCTCTCCGCCTGCGCCGGCCTTCCGGCCTGCCGCTGCCGGGGCGCCCCCAACGGCCACGTAATCCTCAAGGGGCAGCGGCCGCCGCAGGGGGGAGGGCACGTCGACCTTGCCGCGGCGGCGGCGGCCATGGCGGACGCGCGGGGCCTGCACGCCATCCGCGCCGCGCTCGAGGACCTTGAGGGCCACCTCCACTTCCTTCGCGTGAGTTCCCTCACCTCCTCCTCCTCCTCCTCCTCCTCCTCGTTTTCCTCTAGGTTGAAAAATCCGTGGGTCGTTGATACCGCGTGCGAGAACCACCTCCAGTTGATGATACAGTGGAAGAGGTTGTTGTTATCATGCTTTTGCTTCCTCCCTTGTGCAATTAGACAGTTTGTTCTCTTTGTGGGGCTGATGACTCCACCGTGCTGATCCATAAATCCAGATTCAGATGAACAATTGTTACTGCCATTTTCATTATTATTGTCATGAGCATACATCTTATTCAGGCAAACTAGGTCGGCCTTCTCACTCATTATTGCTGTTCTGTGTTTTGGTCCACAGATGTTCCTTGTTTGAGAGTGCGTCCATGTGGAAAGCAACGATATTAAGCCACATATTTGTGAGCTGGATGCTAGCTTTGTTTGTTTGTCTCTGTTGTGTTTCGTTATCACAAGCCTTTGTATTCTCCGCCAATTTTGTCCTCGTGTGATTTGAGTGCCAGATTCACTCCTGTCGGCATGCGTCTTCACTCGATAGTTCTAACATACACCGGGAGAATCTTATCTGTTGAATTGGGACCTCTCGTTCCCTTGTAGCCGATAATGGTACAAAGGCACACGATTGCTACAGGTTGTTAGCCATGTAGCTTACTGTCTTCTGGCTAATGGTAGTTACCCATGTAGCTTCTTCCTGGTCGTCCTCTTGTGTAAGGTATCAATAGGAACTCTAAATTGTTAAAGTTGTTGTCGTGTCCTTCATTTTATTCCAAGGTATGTGATGTGCAATTTCTTACCATACATGATCGAGTCTTAGCCGAATGAGTTGGGAACATAAGGCTGCTTTATGCGGGAGCAATTGCAAGTGTCAAGATAAGCTACCTTCTCTCTACATATGTGAAATTAAGCACTTCTACATGATTTTGTTTGACGGGCCACTTCACCTTGATCATTTATGCCAAACATAAATCTACTGATATTTCATATGATGTAGCTAGATATCTTGTACCAAATATTCCCTGATTGAAAAACAATATGTTGCTTATTTGTGTCACATTGGCTTGCAGGATGTTCAGTCACAACAGCGTGCCGATCGAGATGCCGTGATTGCTAGGGTGCAGCAAAGTCGTATTCTCCTTGCTGCAAGGTTGGCTGAACATAGAGGAAAGGGGCATGGAGTCATTGAGGAAGCCTTGGGTTTCGTGGGTGATGTGCGTGACAAGAGCCATTTTGTCTCGCCCGAAGATGTGTATGGGATGCACAGCCAATCAGGGGAAGACAAGGAGGATCGCAGGGGGCATGGTTCAAACATGGTGGTGCGTGTGGTATCCTGCAGTTTTGCTTTAGCCAAGAACATTTTAAGATTCGAGAGGATGGGTAGTGTGCTGGGTAATGCTACTGTGTTTGCAGTAAGTATGCTCACATTCTTGCAGCTTCATCAATTGGCCTCTGGTAAACAAATGCCAGCGGTCCAGTATAGGAGAACCGACAATGTTTCTCTCTCTGGAGGGTCAAGAAAAGACAGTAAAGGAAAGCATCTGGAGGTGTTATTAGCTAGAGGTTGAGCAATCATCAGATACAGGAAGCTTTGTTCTCCTTTGAGTTTTGGTTGGTTTTGTTAGGTCACTAGGCACTAGCCATTGCATTCTTTTGGATGGGCTGGTCTACAGTCTACCTTCATCGTTAGAAGCTGTACCACACAGGATGTAAATGGTTTGATATTAGCAATAGATGCACCGGAAGAATCTGCAAGTCAGTTCCCTTTCCTTCAACTAACCACAACAATTGTATGGTACTAGGGCAACATATCTCGTTCTGGGGCTGCGACATTTGAATCTGTTTGTTTGGTTATTACTGTACAACATCTATGGTGATGAACTTGGAGAGGATCCACAAGCCAATGTTCCCTCACCAGTCACCAGCAGCTGGGGATGCAAATCAGGCTGGACATTGCGATGCTATGCTTCATTCGTTTGCCTCTTCGACTAGTGTCAATGTCATGGCCCAGAGGTTCTTTGCTTGATTGATAACTTCACCCCGTGATTTGTATATAACTGAGCCAAAGTACAAGCACGCAAAAGTACAATGAGGTGCATGTGTCATAGCCTTCAAACGGTTGAGTTGTGAATTGCTCTTTCTTGTGCCTTGTTCTTCACACCTGTTAGGCACCGCTTTTTCTTTGCGTATGTTCCCCTTCTTTCGGAGATGCGAGTTAGGTTGTTGTTGTTCTCTATTGCTGCTTGCAATCGCTTTACTTGTTACCAGATCGGGCATTCTCGTGTAAAGTTTGAAGGACAGCACTACAAATCTGACGTCAGATTTTTTTATCATGGCAAATCGAACGTCTTTTATGGCAATTTGTGTTTGCCAAGGATGGCATGTTTAATTGGCAAGCATGCCAAATCCAGCTCATTTCGATTTTCCATGCTTAAAAATATGGCGTCAGATTTTTAGCATTACGGAAGTTTGAGTCGGTTTACAGTGAAATCTTTGGCGAAACAGAAGAAGATCTGGATGCTCCTTTCATCCTCTGAAGTGGTGCTGGCTATGGTTTTGGCATCTTTGTTTCATTTCAATTTTCAAGTAACATGACAGGTCCTCTAGCGGAATCCACAGCTGGTGGCTTTGGTTCCTCATCTTTTGTGAGATCAATCATGAGGAAGATGTACTAGATCAGTAGTGCTATCATCCAGATGAGGGGCACTAAACCTGCCTTTTGGGAAAGGGAAGACGCTAATTCGGTTGTGCTAATCCTGCTGCCGTTTGATGCCGGAGTCGGCAGGCGTTATCTTGCAACGGTGGATCCAGCCAGCACTCCCTGTCCTGCTCCCCTGCCGATGCCATGGCCCAGCACCTCGTGACCATCTCTCAACGGTGCCCGTCCCTTGAAAGTTGTTGATCCTTGTGGCTGTCAGACAACTCATGGAGGCTGTAAAAGAGTAGGCAGGGCAGGCAGACCGGTGTTCTAAGCACGCCATCTTAATGCAAATCTCATTGCTGCTTGGGGGCTGTGCACAAAAAGCAACTGCACTCCTCCATTCTCTCTCTCTCTCTCTGATCTTTACCTTTTCCTTTGCTCGCCTTCTTTAGCTTTATCTCTCTAGAATTTGCTCGATGAGGTAATCTGCCCTTACCCTTTTTAGGGAAGCCATGAAAATTGGCCCAGAATGAAAATGATATCAAGTGACCCCATTTTGACCGTATATACACATATAATTTCGTTTCTCCTTGTGCGGCTGGTGTTTGCTCCACGGAAGACAGGGGTGATGAGTTGTACGGCTCTTTCTCCCCTGTGTTGGAGTCCATTCATCGTCGGTGCCTGCCTCCCCTCCTATGGTGTCTTCCATTGAGGGCGAGTCCATCGCCGTGCTGGTGGCTTCGGTGCTGCAGATCATGCCCAAGCTTAAGGAGCTATGTCTAAGTCTATCAGTGAAGCATACGAAGGTGGACATGTCGGCGGCCTCGATTGAAGGACAAGTTTCGCCTCTCTCAAGTGAGTAGTTGGAGATTACTTTGGTTGATGATGCTAAAGGGAAGGCAACTGCAATTTCATGATGGTAGTGCTCAGTGTTTCGTGTTGTCCTCATGTCTTTGGTCTTTTGAGTCGTAGAAGTGTTATGGTTGTGGTTGTTGTGTGTTGGGAGCATTTGGCAGACTGTCTACGTGGTCGTGAGAGTAAGTCGGTTCTGAAGTGCCACTTTTAGAGTGTTTGTATCGGTTTTCGTCCGGTTTTCCGTAAATTAACTAAGCAATTCTCTTCTTAATTAATTGACGAGGCAATTCTTTTACCTCCGTTTCAAAAAATAATAATTTCGTTTCTGCAGTTGTATACATTTCATGCTATTCAGGTTGACTCGATTTTGCACTAAAGTTATATTAAAACAGCGACAAGAAATATAGATCGAAGAGAGTAGTTGATCCACCAACCTCCATGGCATTCATCATGTTTAAGGGTTCTTTTTTCCTTACAGATCAGGTAAGCACTAGCGAGGACATCTTTCACATAAATAAAGTACTCCCTCTATTCCAAAATAAACATTTTAACTTTGTACTAACTTTAGTATAATGTTGTACTAAAATTAAGACATTTATTTTGGGACGGAGAGAGTAATAAATAAACTATAGAAACATCTAGTGCGTTGATGCGGGCATGCGAACCATCGCGTCTCGAAACGAGCATGTGAGCTGCCGGCTGCCGCGTTAGACTTTCGGCGAACAAAATTAGATCCGTAAAAACAGATTAGGGCAACTTGAAGGTGCATCATCAAATGGACAACATCAAATATATACGGATATGTCAGAACGTGTTCGCAGATAGCAGGTGGAGCGCAAGGCATCCAACTGAAATAATCAAACAGAAACGGACACCGATTTTTCATTGATTTCAGAATAATGTTAGGTAACAAAAGAACTCTAACAAAAAACAATAAAAACCTTACTCTACTCCTCCCGTTAGTGGTGAGTTCGACGGCCCATGCGGGGCGGACCGGCCTCTTATCATTGGTGGTCAGCACGAACGAGGGGGAACTAACGACAATGTCTCTTTGGCTTTGTCGCAGTGCTACTCCGGCGCATCACCATCCTCCGCCTCCGGCCCATCGAAGAGCCGGTTGCGCTCTGCCTCATTGATGTGGAGCTGCCAATGTGAGCACCGGCCAATTCACGTCGACAAAGCCCCGGGTCCACCGCAACCATGGCCGCGATAGCAGCATCAGGCGGGCCCTCCGCCTCCAGCTGCTCCTCTGCAGTCGATGCTCCTCCAGGAGCGGCATATTATATTGCTGCTCTGCATGTAGCAGTCTGAACACGGACATCGAATGCTAATCCACAGGCGCCCGCTCCTCCTCTGTCAGCACCATTTGTAGTGTTGCTCCACCTGCAACAAGATGAACCCGGTCACTGGCGGCTCCTCCACCAGCACGAGCGCCTTCCATCGCGATCTCGGTCATGACCATGGGATCATCATTCTCCTCCTTCTCTGAGCTCACTCCGTAGAACTTGGAGGTTGGCCCGCCACAATGCGGGTCAGCCGTGGCGCAGATCTCCGCAATGATTTCCGCGTGGCACCCTGGCAAGATCTGCCCTCATCACGAATGAGCGGTTTCCAACCATTGCTACCATTGACAGACGAGGATGCCAAGGGGCCCAGACAAGGTGAGAAGGGGTGGTTTGACGGCAACTCGGACGATGGGTGAAGGGCTCGGAGGGGTAGGGTATTGGGACATGGCCGGCCGACTTAAATAGCTGGAGGAGGCGGAGAGGCAGGTTGAATGAGCTCCGGAGTAGGCTTCCCGAGTTCCACGCCGGTCACGTTCGCTCTGAATGCACAGAGGGTTCTCGAGACGCGGAGAGGGGTTTTGGGTGGGTCCGTGTTGTCAGAGTTGGATATCCGGGCTCACTAAATCTCCCTCCAGGGTTGATGCTCGTTTGAAAGATTTCGGACATCATGGGTCCGTGTTGTCAGAGTTCGACATGGTGGACGTCCGGACTCACTAAATCTCCCCCAAGGTTGACGTTGGTTTATAAGATTTTGGACATCTAAACCAATATAAACATTTTATTTGACCGTCATTGGATGGGTAAAAGTGTTCGGACCAGAAGCCATTGGATGGGTAAGCCTCCGGGCCAGAAAGTCCAGACATTTGTGGTTGATTTGGTGATCGGCCTTGCAGTTGTCCTTGGCCCAATCAATCCAGACATTTGCGGTCGATTTGGTGATCGGCCTTGTAGTTGTCCTTGGCCCAATCAGTCCAGATATTTGCGGTCGATTTGGTGAACTAGAGCAGCTCTTCACAAATCATGTTGTCCTTGGCCCAATCAATCCAAACATTTGCGGTCGATTTGGTGATCGGCCTTGCAGTTGTCCTTGGCTAGTCCAGACATTTACAGTCGATTTGGTGAACTAGAGCAGCCCTTCACAAATCAACCACATTGGAGTTGCCTTTGGAACGAACGGTCCAGACATTTGCGGTCATGATCTGCGTAAATCTCATAAGTCCCCAAAGATTCATATTAAGGTCAATTAGGTGATCCGCGTGAATCTCATGATAAGTCCCCAAAGATTCATATTAAACTTCAATCAAAACTTCTCTTGATCCAATGACGCGTTGATCCTGGTTCCACCGTAGCCACAAGGGACTATCTATACTGATTAGTTTTTGTCTATAAGCTCCCAATGCATCATAAAAACTAGAAAAATGGTGTTCTAGTCCAACAGTGGGCATTCAGTGTTTCCATGCGGATCAAACATCATAGCAAAGAACAGAAAATATGATGTCAGCAATTTTATGTATGTTTTAGATTTTTCATCTAACAAGGAGTCATTTTAAGCTTCATCAGCAACAAATGCAAGAGTAGCATCCACAACATCCAGTAAAAAAGGGACAAAAGACGAGGACACCAATCAGGTCAAGCAACGGAACAACTTTAGTTTCAGTTCCCATCTCTATTAATTTGTTGGATGGGTGCACCCATAGACCCATAGAGGCCTTCTGCCATCACTTCACAATATGACGCTTGAATTCAGTCAGGTAGGTGGACAGTACAATCCCATATAGCAGCAGCAGAACAGGAACAAAGATACATTAGGTGTAACAAGCGAAGATGGCTCCAACATCATCCTCCACCTAGGCTCACAAGGTCAGCCCATTGCATACTTCTGGGTCCAGCTCCTCGCTGTGGACTCATACTTCGCACGATCGCTCTTGTACATGTGTGCAATCTCCGGAACCAACGGGTCGTCGGGGTTTGGGTCCGTTAGTAGAGAGCAGATTGAAAGGAGCACCTGGAAATAGGGGCTTGTCAGATAAACGTGCAACTGGAGAACAAATGCTGCAAGGTGGGCGTTTAACTTTGACATGCTTTGTCTAAGCTATAAGAATTAAAACTGCTGGAGCTCCAGCTCAATGACAGGTATCGCGCTTGGTTGGCATGACCAGGTTTGTTACAAAACCATGAAAAGAATGTCACCTTTGAAACTGTCAATGCAGGGCTCCATTGTTCCTTCAAGATATCAAGGCAGATGCTCCCATTGCTGTTGATATTTGGGTGGAAAACCTTTGTTTTAAATGCAACCTGCAAAATTATTTCCATCAGAATTTAGCTAGAGGGCTTTTGGAGCTCAAGACAAGCATTCCAGATATACATGAATTGTTAAAAGAAATTTGGCAAGGTTAATACTCCAGTTAGACCATTGCTACTGCACAAATATTTTATCCTGACAAAGAACATGTGCTAACATGGAACAGAAAAACAACATAAATGACAAGCAGGAGAGGTATTCGTGGTTATGTAACATGCATCTCAATTCCCATTCTAGAGCGGTTATTTCCTAGCTGGCAGCTTCTCTAATCATCTCAATAAATACAATTAGATCATCACCATTGTGGAAAAATCATCCACAGTACAAGCCAAGGACTTGAGTTGTGATAATACAGTTTTTAGTATACAGGTCCAGTAAGATACAAACAGAAAGGGGAGGTGCTAAAAGATGAACCATTCCTCTGTCTCTGGCCTAAGCAACTTCACATTTTACCAGATAGGCTGACAGACTGATTAAGCATGCATCAACAAATATGAGGGGAATTTCTGCACGATGCTGGCAAGGAAGTTTATTATAGCAGGGCTTTGGGAAAGCTCAGACAGGCATATAATTGAGAAGGCAGTCTTGTATCCTCCTAGGAATAATTTCAGAACATTGCATGCACTGGAAGTGATGTTGACTACATACCTTCGGTGGTTTGAATGGGTAGTCTGGGGGGAAGTGAATAGTAACCAAAAATACACCACCAGCATATGGGCTTTCCGATGGGCCCATGATCGTTGCTTGCCAGTGGAACATATCTTCTGCCACAGGGCCTGTTCAGTGAAACCAGATGTTTTAGTCACTCATTGGAGCCTCAATATGAATTGCCATAATGTGATACTTCAAAAAAAGCATGGTAACAACACATTATTACCAGCATTAGCAGACTACCACAGAAGTACTTCCCAGGTTAGAATGTTCAGGAATATTCATGGGTACCCCACGCATTCACGCAAGAACTATTTGCTACAGATAGTCCCAATGTTTATGTTTTCCCTCCATCAATATGTAATGATGTAATGATTTGACTACTTGTTCAAAATGGGGAAACTACTATGTTAAACCAGATGTCCAGATGCGCAAGAATTAGTAACTGTAGATTATATCAGAAAGTCCTCAACATTTTTAGTGTCTATGCAGCTAGAAGAAATTTTGCCAAACCGATGGCAAATCGGTAGCCAAGTATGATACTTCAATAAAAGTACGGTAACGACACATTATCTTAGCAAACTACGTACCACGGAAGTACTTCCAAGGTTAAGACGTTCAGGAATGATTGACTACAACCATGCTTATTCATGGGTACCCCACAGGCTAGATGTTATGGAATGCTGGACTAAAACCTTGCATATTAATGCATAACCCATGCATCCACGTCCAAGCAAGAACAATCATCAATGTGTAAAAATGTAAATAGTGTTACTATGTTAAACCGGGAGTACAGATACAAAAGAAATGAAGAAACTGCAGGTTATATCACAATATGGCTGATCATTTTTAGTGCCTATGGGCAGCTAGAGGAATTTTTGCCAAACCGTCGGTAGATTGGCAGGCGAGCATGGCTATTTGCAGTAGGTGTTTGGTCCACTGCCACAGTTTTTCCTCCACGAACAGTACAACTACCATTTTATGTGTGCCAGTAGGCTAACTGTATTGGCTCATGAGCATGGGATAACCAGCGACCATTCCAGATCCTTACTGGTCATCGCAATTTCTCCCGGTCCTACAAAGAAATTTCCAAAAGCAGTCGATTCCCCGGAACTACAGTTCTAGCAAATAAGTAGATCCTCTCAATTAATCGATATACATATATCTAGCAACGAGGCCACGGAAGCGACAAATCATCACACATGCATCTGTCACCGAGGGATCTTCCATGAAAGTGGCAGTAAATAAGTAGAGCTGGCTGGCAATAAATAAGTAGATCTGGCGGCGGAAATTACCGGCGCTGCAGGAGGTGGGGGGATCCCTCTGCAGGTCCTTGAGCTCCTTGAGGATCCGCTTGGACGCCATGGGGACGGAGACGGGGCCGGGGCCGGCCGGCTAATCAGGCAGCGGAGCTGGCTCCGATTCCAATCGAAATCGAGAGGAGGGAGGAAGTGGGGCGGAGTGGGGAATAGATCGACGGGGAGCGCGTATAAGTAGTCGGAGGGGAGGGGTGGCGTGCGTCGAGGGGACGAGAGGAGATTGGGTTGGGTTGGGGCGGAGGATGGTCACGGCACGCAGGGCGGTCTCCGGAAGCTTCCGGCCTGGGTGGAGCACGCGGTATTGCGTACTGGCGGGCGGCCAGGCCGCACTGCTGGCTGGCTACGGTGGCCGGGTGCGCGGTCGGTCGCGTTAGACGGACGCGGGGAGGGTGCGGGGAAACGGGTCGGCGACGCGTTTGGTTCTCCTTCTTTTCTCTTGCTTTTTCCCTGGGACCGGCCTCTTTTTTTCTTGCTCTAGCAATGGTAGGCTATGGGTCGAAACAACTCTCTTCTGCCCAAATCCATACCAATACTCGGGTCAACAAATAAACTTGTAAATGATGCTTATTTTTTTCCCCACAAATAAGCATATTGCATGCGATGTTCAACCAAAACACAAATACAAGCATCTTCTTCTCTATATTCTTAAAAACACCGCACAACTCTCTAGCCGCTCTTTCTCGTTGAACATGTCGTCCATCACCTTCTCTCATCATTCACCTCTCAATCTATTGCCCCTTGAATCTGTATGTAGTTTTCATGTCATTGTTGAATGCCCTATCACGTCACCTTTTTTCGATCTATTCCTAATCTGAGAAAGCTAAATCTAGTTGAATGCCCGTGTGTTGACATGGAATCATGAACTTATCTATTGAAACATATATCAAAATATCATTATATGTAGTGTGCACATCACATGCTTATGACTATGTTGTGATAAATAGCTCTTGTTTATCTCTCGCTTTCCTCTAAACTAGTGGTTGTGGCGCCACCTGGTGGCGCCTCTTGAGGCGGGATTGTGCGCGTTAATCAAGTTACTGTATTTGTTAATGTGACTATGACAATAGGCTTAGTTTAGGCAAAAAGACAGGCAACCTAAATGATACATCAATAATTAAAGTACATGTAAACTTTCAATTCGCAAACATAGTAAATCTAATTTTCTAGAAAGACAACATGAGCACATTGACATATAGCAGAAATAAACTCACAACGAATATCCATCTCGCATCTTAATGCCAGTGTTACAAAATCATATGTCCATATGAGGAGAAGCAAACTTAAGGATTTGCCACTACTTGACTGTGGATACTATATTCATCTACAAACAGGTAACATGCAACAGCTGACCATTGAACTGAGAAAGAGTAGTTTCAGTTTGATTAACCATGCTCAATCATGTTCATTGCTGGACATAAATGATACAACATGTACATGTGATCTTCAGGTTACTTCGATGTGCAAGACAAAAGGAACTGACCATCTTCTAAAGAGATGTTCAGTTAGTGTGGCACCATTCAGTCCTGAATTAAGATGAAGCAGCAAGCAAGTACAGCAAGATAAACCGTCAATGTTCTGATGTGCGAGCAATGGGATCAAGCTAAGGAGACAAGCCATTTGATTGGCCGACACCGACCGTGAGCTCACCCAGACAAGCCCATGTGCAGAGGGCCAACAGTCAGTCTAAGCCATAAGGCCAAAGAGCTATATAGAGCCCCTACCTCGAGTGGAGCAATGAAGAAGCAAGTAAAGATAAGGAAGAGGGGATAGGGGAAATGTAATATCATTTGTTATAGCAAGATCATCAGATCATGGGTGAATCGATCGATCATCAATGAGTTCTTATCGACAGACGGAAAGCGTTGTAAATGATATGAAAATAACTAAACAAATTAACTATATCAGAGCATCTGAAGGACAACCGATTAGGAAAACAAATCTCATGAAAAATGATATCAAAATAACTAAACAAAGGCAATTCAAACAGATGTGTTGAAACAAATGGGATGGACGTTGAGGGAGTCCTGGATTAGGGGGTCTCCGGACAGCCGAACTATATCCTTTGGCCGGACTGTTGGACTATGAAGATACAAGATTGAAGACTTCGTCTCGTGTCCGGATGGGACTTTACTTGGCGTGGAAGGCAAGCTAGGCAACACGGATATGTATATCTCCTTCTTTGTAACCGACCTTGTGTAACCCTAGCCCTCTCCGGTGTCTATATAAATCGGAGGGTTTTAGTCCATAGGACAACATACAATCATACCATAGGCTAGCTTCTAGGGTTTAGCCTCTTCGATCTCGTGGTAGATCAACTCTTGTACTACTCATATTATCAAGAACAATCAAGCAGGACGTAGGGTATTACCTCCATCAAGAGGGCCCGAACCTGGGTAAACATCGTGTCCCCTGCCTCCTGTTACCATCCGCCTTAGACGCACAGTTCGGGACCCCCTACCCGAGATCAGCCGGTTTTGACACCGGCATTACTGCTTTCATTAAGAGTTCCACTGTGTCGTCATCATAAGGGAGATGGCTCGCCTCATTGTCAAGGACAACATCACCTCTGGGGGAGCCCTGGCTATAGGCCAAACTCTCCGACTAGGCGGCTTCGTCATGACTGCCTGCTCGGCCGTTGCGCCGACGATGACCTCTCGGGTCATCGAAAATAGCCTTCACATCGGCTCAAAATTTGCCGAGCAGATGGATCCAATGGAGCTCACCTCTTTGAACGAGCTCTTGGATCGCATTGCCGCTCTGGGAGTCACTACGGACTACGATCGGATCGGGCTTAAACCCGAGCAAAGGGAGATTAACTCTCCGCCGGTCACCCATCAGATAGCGGTGGTGGAGGAGCAATGCGGCAATTCTCCCTCTATCCTGAGGACGAACTATGTCCGGATTCTCGAGCTCTCCGACCAGGATACTCGCTCACGGGAGGACACCGCCCTAACCCTGAATCCAGAATCAGGCCGCATACCGAACCCACAGGGCAACATCCCAGAGCCCGAACTTCCAAGATCGGAAATTCCCCTGCCCCGGGATCATAGATTGGGTCAAGGTCTGGACTTAAATCCACCCACCCACCCAGATACAAATGATCTTTCCCACATTAGGCAAGCGCCCCAAGAGACAGTACATCACTATTGGGCCAGATTCCTCCTTGTAATGAACAAGGTTAAGGACTGTCGCGAGGAAGATGCAATTTCGTTCTTTTGCAACAATTGCACGGACAAGGGAGTCCTCAACGCCATAAGTCGCCATGACGTAGCACACTTCGCCGACTTGGCGTCCATAGTATGGAAATACTGTGCGATGGAAAGTGCCTGGAAAACCCAAACACAATTTTGGGATAATCCGGCTCTGACAAAACCCCCAGTCTGAACTAAAAGGATGCACTCTCATAAGTCGCCCGACTCAATTACAAAGAAGCAAAAGCCCACTACAGGGCATGGAACCGTATTGGAGGGATGGCTCAACGGGCCCTGCAAAATCCATAGTACAGCGGATACCATATCAACACACAACCTTAGAGCATGTTGGGTACTCCGGCAGGTGCCAAAAGCGGTGAGGATCTTCTCACCCAAAATATCTCAGAGCACCTTCCCACGGATAACAACACAGTATTAACGGTCTTAGAGACCTTCGCCTCAAATAATAGGCGTAAGCGAGCACTCCACAGCCTTGCCAAAGTCTGCCACGTGGCAGCAATAAATCCATGGAGCGACACGGCTATCACCTTCAATGCCAGTGAGGAACCTAAATTCTGAACAACCCGAACACCAGCCGCTTTGGTCATCAGTCCAATTGTGGACGGCTTTCAGCTCACTAAGGTGCTCATGGACGGCGGCAGCGGATTAAACCTCATTTATGAGGAAACTCTCCAGAAAATGGAAATAGACATCAACTATATTGAGCAAAGCAGTACGACCTTCCGAGGAATTATCCTTAGTCGGGAGGTCCATTGTGCTGGGAAAATCACACTTGATGTGGTATTCGGCACTTCGGAGAATTATAGGTCCGAAGAAATTACATTCCAAGTGGCCCTGTTTAGTAGCGGATACCACGCCCTTCTAGGGCGGGAGGCATTCACGATTTTTCAAGTCATACCCCATTACGGGTACATGAAGCTCAAAATGCCCGGACCCAAGGGAATTATCACTCTAGCTAGTGATCCGGACATAGCACTCCGCGCCGAGAACAAAACAGCCGCACTAGCCCTCGAGGCATTATCCGAAGCCCTTGTGGCGGAGGAGTTAACGACGCTGCGCTCCACGGTGGACAGGGATGACGTGATACTAGACAAAAGATCCAAGTCCACCTCCTTTAAACCAGCGGACGAAATAGTTAAATTCCAAGTCCATCCAACGGACCCTACGAAAACAGCATCCATTGGAGCACAGTTAGACCCCCACTGTAGACGCCGCACTATGGGAGTTTCTGTGCGAGAATTGGGATATATTCGCCTGGCATCCTTCAGACATGCCAGGAATCCCACGCAGATTGGTCGAACATAGCCTTAATATTCTAAAAGGTTTCAAGCCAGGCAAGCAGACTCTTCGGCGTTTCTCTGAACCTAAGCGACAAGCCATGGGAGAGGAGCTAGCCAAGCTACTTGAAGCCGGATTCATTAAAGAAATAAAACATCCGGATTGGCTAGCAAACCTGGTGATGGTACCAAAGAAGGACAAATCCTCGCGCCTTTGTGTCGACTTCAAAGACCTTAATAAAGTTTACCCAAAGGATCCCATCCCACTCCCTCGCATCGATCAAATCATCGACACTACCGCAGGACACGAATCATTGTGCTTCCTCGACGCATACTCCGATTACCACCAGATTAAGATGGCGGAGTCTGATCAAGCCGCAACGGCATTTATAATGCCATACGACCCTTTCTGCTTTAACACAATGCCCTCCAGGCTCAAAAACACCGGCGCAACATATCAGCGCATGATCCAGACATGTCTGGAAAAGCAGATCGGTAAGACTGTGGAGGCATATGTAGACGATGTGGTCATTAAAACCAGACACGTCGACTCTTTAATAGACGACTTGAGGCTCACATTCACCAATCTCCGAACATACGACATTAAGCTCAATCCGGAAAAATGCATTTTCAGCGTTCCCACCGGAAAGCTCCTGGGCTTCATCGTCTCCAGTAGAGGAATTGAAGCAAATCCGGCTAAAATTCGAGCTTTGTCACAGTTGGCTATCCCAACTGACCTCAAGAAAATCCAGAAATTGACTGGATGTGTGGTGGCTTGAAGCCGCTTTATCTCCCGATTAGGAAAAAGGCACTTCCCCTTTATCGCCTTCTTCGGCGCACCGAACACTTCGAGTGGACGGACGCAGCCACGGCCGGACTGGAAGAAATAAAAGCCATCCTGGCCACCAACCCAATCCTGGCCGTGCCAACTGTTGGCGAACCAATGCTATTATATATAGCGGCAACTCACCAAGTTGTAAGCGCAGTGCTCGTCATCGAACGAGAGATGGACGGACATAAATTCCCACTTCAAAAGCCGGTATATTATGTATCCACCGTCCTCACTCCATGCAAATCATGGTACCCACATTACCAAAAGATAGCATACGCGGTATTTATGGCATCCCAAAAATTATGACACTACTTTCAAGAGTGTTCGATTACGGTGGCCTCTGAAGTACCACTCAATGACATAATAAACAACCACGATGCCACGGGCGGGATTGCCAAATGGGCCATCGAGCTCCTCCCGTTCGACATAACATATAAGCCACGGCGAGCCATTAAGTCGCAACTACTGGCCGATTTCGTAGCCGAATGGATAGAAGCCGAACTCCCTAAAGAGTATGGCGCATACTCCAATTGGATCATGCACTTCGACGGCTCTAAAATGATGGCTGGTCTGGGGGCTGGCATCGTCCTGACATCCCCACCAGAGATACGGTGCAATACGTGCTCCAAATACTATATACAGACTCCAACAACGTAGCCGAATACGAGGCCCTACTACACGGCCTCCGGATGGCAGTCTCCATGGGCATCCAACGCCTAGAGGTGCGTTGGGACTCGAACCTCGTAATATCCCAAATAAATGGAGACTTTGATGCCAAGGATCCGAAAATGGTGGCATGTCGCAACGCCGTCCTCAAAATGTCAGCTCGGTTCGAGGGGCTTGAGTTCCATCACGTGGCTCGGGAAAACAAACAGGCGGCGGACATCCTAGCCCGTATCGGCGCTAAACGCGACCCTGTCCCACCGAACATCTTCCTGGAAAGACTGTTTAAACCATCCGTGGTATGGGAAGGGGACACCGGCAAAAATAGTCCGGACCCGGCCACAACCCCAGATGCCGAACACTCTAACACAATCGAAGGCTCTGCCACCGAAATAACACCTTCAGCCCACGTGATAATGGCCGTCATCGCCCTGTGGACAGAACCATTCCTGGCCTACCTAACCAGACATGAATTAGCCGAGGACCAAAACGAGGCCCGCTGCATAGTGCGGCGATCTAAAGCCTACAAGGTCCATGAGGGAGAGCTTTATAAGAAACGCACAACCGGAGTCCTTCAATGGTGCATCTCCGAAGAGGAAGGGCAGAAGCTTTTGGCAGAAATTCATGCCGGACTCGGCGGCCACCACGCCGCAGCCCGGGCCCTTGTAAGCAAGGCCTTCCGTACAGGTTTTTATTGGCCGACAGCCCGGGCAGATGCATAGCATCTGGTACAGCATTGTGTCGGTTGCCAGCTTTTTGCAAACCAAAGCCACATGCCACCTACCGCCCTCCAAACAATCCCCATTACTTGGCCCTTTGCGGTCTGGGGGCTCGATATGGTCGGACCCCTCAAAGGGGGAACCCATAAGAGAAAATACTTACTGGTCATGGTGGATAAATTCACCAAATGGATAGAAGCCAAACCTGTCAAAACAGCTGAATCCAGACCGGTGATAGACTTCATGTCCGGGGTTGTACACCGTTATGGCATCCCCCACAGCATCATCACTGACAACGACACAAACTTTACAGCCGACGAGGTGAAGCTTTGGTGCAGCAACATGGGCATCAAGCTAGATTATGCTTCTGTCTATCATCCGCAAACTAACGGTCAAGTCAAACGAGCGAATGGTCTTATCATGAGCGGCATTAAACCCAGATTAGTCCGGTCTTTAAAGGAATCAGACACTCATTGGGTAGAGGAGCTTGACTCCGTACTATGGGGGTTGCGGACCACGCCGAATCGCACTACCGGATACACACCGTTTTTTATGGTGTACGGCGCTGAGGCGATGCTGCCTTCCGACATAATTCGTGACTCACCTCAAGTGCGCATGTACGAAGAAAGAGAGGATGAGCTCGATCGGCGGGACATTTTGGATGCCCTGGAGGAGGAGCGCGACGTGGCAAAAGCTCATTCCGCATTCTATCAGCAACAGGCTCGAAGGTATCAAAGCAGAGAAATGCGGGCCAAAACCTATAACATTGGCGAACTAGCTCTACGCCTGATGGAGAAGAAAAAGAACAAGCTCAAGCCCAAATGGGAAGGTCCCTTCATTATCGACCAGGTTCTGACCGGTGGAGCGTACCATCTACGGGATGCATCGAATAATCGACTCGAGCCAAACCCATGGAACACAGCCAGACTCCGAAGATTCTACGCCTAGCGCCGGACTGTATGTTCGTCTCCTTACCTCCATGAATTTTTTGCACACCTATTTTTTCTCTCTTTCTTTCCCTCTTTTCTCTTCAAGGCCCTAAGGGGCTACATTTGTGTCTTGGTTACACAATCTTGACGCGCTAACCGCGCTCAATATACCTGGGGGCTTCCTATACAGAAGCTTAATCTAATTACCTTTCCAGGCTTTATGCCCCGCACATGTGTTATTCTTTCGCATGTACCTTTTTCGCCATTATATGCATCAATATGACTTAAGTTTTGGCCAAGCTGGGTTGCCTGGCTCTTGTATTTATGCCATACGTTCCCGTTAATTCGGCTAGGGCATAAGGGGAGCACCTTTGCGATTGTTACTGTCGGGTCAGCCGGATGTGTACCTCAGACTGGGTGAAGCCGAAAGCTAGCGTTCTTAAGGGAATATTCGGTCGGTGAATAAAAGATGACTTTCATTTAAATTACTACATGCCCCCAGATGTTTTTAACCTGCGTCTCGCAGTTCGGACATGCACATTAGGGCATGCGTACCCAGGGAAAGGAACCCTTAACGGAACTATTCTCCCTGGAAGATGTTTCTTACTATCCATGTAATATAACGTAGCTAGTTGGGTACTTGTCTGTTCAAGCACTTATGACCCCTACGCCTGGTTTCCATGCATACCCCGGTTTTTATCTAACCGAGTGGGTATTCGGATACACTCCGGTCTATCGGGTCCAGAGGTTGAAGCGAAAAGGTCCGCCATGACAAATGATTTACAATCCGGCTAGGGACATTACATATGTCACTTGAAGTACACAGTCACTAAGACTGATTAAATTCTTCTTCTATACCCTCCAACAGGTTGTCTAGCTTACAATCCTGTTGGGAATACTTTGCGGCTAATTCTACTTTATCATACACTAAACTGACGGGGATCTCTTTCCCATCGGGCCCCACAGGTCCAACCTCGGCCATGTGGTTTGGGTCAGCCTTGGTATATCGTGTCTTCACCATAGCCCAGGCTTCCCTCGCACCTTGTCGGCAGGCTGATGTTTTCCATAGTCGGAAGCGCCGCCGCGCTCCCTTGAGCTTCTCTATAAGCTCCCCCATGCCTCCTGGCGGGGACGCGGATGGCCACAAGGCTTGAGCAATACTCTGCATCACCTGCCGAACTTGTTCGTGCAGTTGTGAGAGCTCTGGTAGAAGATCACCCGAAGACCCGGGCATCTCCGCGGGACGACCCGTCAGCATACCTGCACACATAACGCTGTTAGCGGGCTTCTCCGCCGAACTCCTTTAAAAAGTTCGTTCAAGCACTTACTAAAAATGCCACGCTAAAGCAGTTTATTCTCCTTCACGGAGTCCGCAAGCTAGGATCGGACATCCTTAAGTTCCACGCCCAGCCGGATATTGGCATCTTGGAGATCATTTTCTCCTGCCTGACTCGCGTCAGCACGCGCTCGCCAACATTTTGCTGTCGATCATCACGTGTCGTACCCCCCTCCATGGCCTCCGGATTCACTCCGGGGCCACCTGCAACATCTATTGTTAGGTGTGCATACATGCTGCATACTACTTGGTACCGATATTCTTTGCAATGGACAAAAAAGTTACCAGGGGGACCCTTTTTGGACTCCTTCAATGCAGCAACAACGGCTTCCAGCTGGGCATTGCATTCGTCCAGCTCTTGAGACAATTGGGAATTCTTCTCCATAAGAACCTACACAAATAATGATCCTTAAATCAGTTGCGTCAACTGTTTCAAGTCTCAGGGGCTACTGATACATATAATCGTCAGATTTGCTTACCCGTATATCCCTTACATACTGGTCCGTAGCTCTGGCTAGACCATTTTGAGCAGCACGGAGGTACGCTTCTCCAGAATTGAAGGCATCAAATGCCTCTGGTGAGAAGCAAGCGTCATGGAGTATGGCCCGACGACGCCTATGATTCATGGTGCTCTCCACTTCTGAATTTGTAGCGGATAGTCTATCCGCATCCTCTGTAGGAGGAACATCCGGCGTCCGCCCCATGTTGGCCTCCACCTCTGTGTCCGGCCATGGAGTCCGACTGGTGGAAGCGTGATCGGCAGCCTCTCCGGATATACTCCGGCAAACGTTTTTTCTATTAAATAAGCATGGACGTCATTGCATTTTGAGAAAGACGACAACCACGGGGCGAGGTTTTGTGTCATACCTCTGCGCTGACGTCTCCGTCCTGACCGCCTTCCTTTTTGGCCTACCCAGCTTCGGTGCCTCTTGTTGGCGAGTTGCTGCGAGTTCGGCATGGCATCCTGAATGCCTTCCCTGTAAAACTCCGTTTTGTACAGTATGTGGAGTGTCTAAAAGGGGATCCTATTTTTGGGAGTTGGGATTTTGGTTTTTCTTACGTGCGACGCAGGGAGCAGTCCGGGATAGTCGGCCGTTATGGCCACCATGGCGTCATCGCAGCTCAATTGATAGAATTGCCTGTCTATCAGCTCCACAAATATGTCCGGATCCTCTTCGAGTCCGGGACCGAGGGCCCGGCCAGGGTCCTCTAGTTGTGGAGATGGGCTGTTGACCTCCCTTACAGCTTTCAGTTCCTGCCGTAAAATGGCAAGGTGAGTACCTACGACGAAGAATGTGGGAAGAATGGGAGTAAAGAGGTATAAGTCACCCAGCTTGGAGGGTTGTACATGGAGAATCCATCCCGTGGCTTGATCCGGATGAATTCCTCTTCCTCTCCCTTGAACAACTCGGACAGAATTTTTGCTAAAGCAACAGCGGAGTCCGGTCCCTTATGCCCACAACGGGTGGCATCATCTTCCCCGTTAAAACACCATAGGGGTGCCCTCGATATTGAAGTGGTTGCACTCCCCGTGTTATGCATATTGACATAACCTCGATTATTGTCAATCCTGATCGAGCCAGCACTTTAATCCGGTTCATTAGGTAAAGAACTTCTCCGTTGTCTTCCTCCTGGGGGCTCCGTGGGCGCCAGCTTCGGCATTTTTTCAGAGGAGCATTGTTGAACTTAGGAAGACCCCGCCGAACAGGGTTTGGAAGGGGGACGTCCTCTATATAAAACCACTCCGAAGGCCAGTCTTCGGACGTCTTCTTTGGAGTACCGGACAGGTATCCGGTTTCGGTGATGCGCCATATTTCGGCTCCGCCCACTTGATAAAGTGACCCCTTCTGTGTGCGGGGCACAAGGCAAAATAACCTTTTCCACAGCTCGAAATGAGCTTCGCAGCCCAGAAATAGCTCGCAAAGGGCAACGTAGCCGGCGATGTGTAATATGGAAGCAGGGGTGAAATTATGCAGTTGGAGACCGTAAAACTCCAGGAGCCCGCGGAGGAACGGATGAATTGGAAATCCTAGTCCCCTTAGTAAGTAAGGAACAAGGCACACCCGCTCCCCCTTAGAGGGGTTGGGGAATCTCTCCGCTTGCTCCCCGCCATTATAGGTGGCGAGCCTGGCTCGGACGGGGACCATATACGCTGGAGGGAGAAATCCCTGAGTCTGCAGCTCTACTAATCGACTGTGTGGGACTGAACACCTCTCCCAATCACCGGGCTTAGGGCTACGGGGGCAGGAGGAGGAGCTGCGATGGTCGGCCATGTTGGAGTTTTTTTCTGAAGCGCGCTTCAATGGATTCTCGCCGTGGGAGGATGGTATGGATTGGATCTAAGAATCCCCATCCCTTTAATAGACAATTTATTTACCTGGCTAGGGGGCGAATGTAAAAATGCCCTGGCTCCTCGTATTCGTTCGACGCGTGGAAGATAACCCTTATTGAGCACAGAAGCCAAGAAGTCCAACATTTATGGGGCCGGACACTACTTAACAGACATTCAAGATTTGGAGAAGAACCCGCCTTGCAATGCCGAAGACAATACCGCGCGCCGGACTCAACGTCATTGAAGCCTGGTTCGGGGGCTACTGAGGGAGTCCTGGATTAGGGGGTCTCCGGACAGCCGAACTATATCCTTTGGCCGGACTGTTGGACTATGAAGATACAAGATTGAAGACTTCGTCTCATGTCCGAATGGGACTTTACTTGGCGTGGAAGGCAAGCTCGGCAACACGGATATGTATATCTCCTCCTTTGTAACCGACCTTGTGTAACCCTAGCCCCCTTCGGTGTCTATATAAACTGGAGGGTTTTAGTCCATAGGACAACATACAATCATACCATAGGCTAGCTTCTAGGGTATAGCCTCTTCGATCTTGTGGTAGATCAACTCTTGTACTACTCATATTATCAAGAACAATCAAGCAGGACGTAGGGTATTACCTCCATCAAGAGGGCCCGAACCTGGGTAAACATCGTGTCCCCTGCCTCCTGTTACCATCCGCCTTAGACGCACAGTTCGGGACCCCCTACCTGAGATCCGCTGGTTTTGACACCGACAGACGTATCCAGGTACTTTACAGTATCGATTGTGAAAAATCCAAATCCACGAGGCCTCTGTCAGTGTCAAAACCGGCGGATCTCGGGTAGGGGGTCCCGAACTGTGCGTCTGAGGTCGATGGTAACAGGAGATGGGGGACACGATGTTTACCCAGGTTCGGGCCCTCTTGATGGAGGTAATACCCTACTTCCTGCTTGATTAATCTTGATGAATATGAGTATTACAAGAGTTGATCTACCACGAGATCATAATGGCTAAACCCTAGATGTCTAGCCTGTATGATTGTGATTGCCTCTACGGACAAAACCCTCCGGTTTATATAGACACCGGAGGGGTCTAGGGTTGTACAGAGTCAGTTTACAGAGGAAGGAATCTTCGTATCCGAGCGCCAAGCTTGCCTTCCACGCAACGGAGAGTCCCATCCGGACACGGGAGGAAGTCTTCTGTCTTGTATCTTCACGGCCCATCAGTCCGGCCCACGTCACATAGCCCGGACGCCCGAGGACCCCTTAATCCGGGACTCCCTTAGTAGCTCCTGAACCAGGCTTCAATGGTGATGTGTCCGGCGCGCAGATTGTCTTCGGCATTGCAAGGTGGGTTCCTCCTCCGAATACTCCAAAGTAGTCCTTGAACACAGAAAACGTGTCAGGCTCTGCAAAACAAGTACCACACACAACTCTAGATAGTATAATATTTCATGGGTCCCATCTACAGACAACTTTTGTAGCGAGACGCCATGTCTCCGCCCGGTCATTATTTCGAACCGTTTTTTAGCCTCCTGATGTCTACTACACAACCTTCTTCTTGTAGACGTTGTTGGGCCTCCAAGTGCAGAGGTTTGTAGGACAGTAGCAAATTTCCCACAAGTGGATGACCTAAGGTTTATCAATCCGTAGGAGGCGTAGGATGAAGATGGTCTCTCTCAAGCAACCCTGCAACCAAATAACAAAGAGTCTCTTGTGTCCCCAACACACCCAATACAATGGTAAATTGTATAGGTGCACTAGTTCGGCGAAGAGATGGTGATACAAGTGCAATATGGATGGTAGATAAAGGTATTTGTAATATGAAATTATAAAAACAGCAAGGTAACGAATGATAAAAGTGAGCGTAAACGGTATTGCAATGTGTTGAAACAAGGCCTAGGGTTCATACTTTCACTAGTGTAAGTTCCCTCAACAATACTAACATAATTGGATCACATAACTATCCCTCAACATGCAACAAAGAGTCACTCCAAAGTCACTAATAGCGGAGAACGAACGAAGAGATTATGGTAGGGTACGAAACCACCTCAAAGTTATTCTTTCCAATCAATCCGTTGGGCTATTCCTATAAGTGTCACAAACAGCCCTAGAGTTCGTACTAGAATAACACCTTAAGACACAAATCAACCAAAACCCTAATGTCACCTAGATACTCCAATTTCACCTCAAGTATCTGTGGGTATGATTATACGATGTGCATCACACAATCTCAGATTCATCTATTCAACCAACACAAAGGACCTCAAAGAGTGCCCCAAAGTTTCTACCGGAGAATCACGACGAAAACGTGTGCCAACCCCTATGCATAGGTTCATGGGCGGAACCCGCAAGTTGGTCACCAAAACATACATCAAGTGAATCACGTGGTATCCCATTGTCACCACAGATACGCACGGCAAGACATACATCAAGTGTTCTCAAATCTTTAAAGACCCAATCCGATAAGATAACTTCAAAGGGAAAACTCAATTCATTGCAAGAGAGTAGAGGGGGGAAGAAACATCATAGGATCCAAATATAATAGCAAAGCTTGTGATACATCAAGATCGTACCATCTCAAGAACACGAGAGAGAGATCAAACACATAGCTACTGGTACATACCCTCAGCTCCGAGGGAGAACTACTCCCTCCTCGTCATGGAGAGCATCGAGATGATGAAGATGGCTACCGGAGAAGGATTGCCCCCTCCGGCAGGGTGCCGGAACGGGTCTAGATTGGTTTTCGGTGGCTACGGAGGCTTCTGGCGGCGGAGCTCCCGATCTATTGTGCTCACAGATGTTTTTAGGGTATATGGAGATATATAGGCGGAAGAAGTACGTTAGGGGGGCCACGAGGGGCTCACGAGGGTGGAGGGCGCGCCCAGGGGGGTGTGCGCGCCCCCCTGCCTCGTGACCTCCTCGTAGATCCCTCGACGTGCACTCCAAGTGTTCTGGGCTTCTTTCCTTCCAAAAATGAGTTCCGTGAAGTTTCAGGTCAATTGGACTCCGTTTGATTTTCCTTTTCTTCGAAACCCTAAAACAGGGTAAAAACAGAAACTGGCACTGGGCTCTGGGTTAATAGGTTAGTCCCAAAAATGATATAAAAGTGTATAATAAAGTCCATAAACATTCAAAACAGTAGATAATATAGCATGGAGCAATCAAAAATTATAGATACGTTGGAGACGTATCACCTCCCGCTCCATGTTTCGAGATGCGGTTTCCATTGGCACGTCTTGTCGAAGCAGAGATCGTGTCCCCTTATTGCGGGATTCTCATCAATATGGGCGTGGGTAATCCAATCGCGCCGTCCGCATGACCCTTGGGGAATAGGAGAGTTTTAAGGCGAGTGGGGAGGCGCTTGACATTCGTTGTCTTTATAAGAGGATAAAGATCCATTCTTTCACCCATGCCTTCTTCCTCCCTGCCCATCCGTTCTCGAGCTTCAGCGCCCAAGCTTCCGTCCTTTCCGCTTCCAAAAAGCACTCCAACCATATCCGGATCTGGAGCGCTGGGCAAGTGGACGGCCTCCTTCATCACGGAGAAGGACATCACGAAGCTCCGGGAGGCGGGATACTTGGCCAAGTAAATCACCCACCGGCTTTCGGCCAAGGGGAAGATCGTCCCCACCCCGGAGCCTCATGAGAGGGTGGTATTCATCCCCCACTTCATCCGCGGGCTGGGATTTCCTCTCCACCCATTTGTCCGTGGGCTCATATTCTACTACGGGCTAGATTTTCATGATCTGGCCCCAAACTCCTTCCTCGACATCTCGGCATTCATTGTCATGTGCGAGGCCTTCCTCCGCATCCCACCCCACTTCGGATTGTGGCTGAAGACCTTCAATGTGAAGCCGGAGGTGGTGGGCGGTCAACATGCAGCGCGGAGGCGCTATAGTGAGCAAGATGTCCAACGTCTCATGGCCCAAAGGCACCCTTTGTGGAGACCGTCAAAGGGTGGCAGAAGTAGTGGTTCTACGTCACGAAGCCCCGCGACACCACCTGGGCCGTGGCTCCCGAATTCAAGTCCGGTACCCCAATGCGGCTTACCTCCTAGCTAGAAAGGGGCCTGGACTGGGCGTCGTTGGACGAGGTGTCCATGCTGCATACGCGCATCAAGAGCATGGTGGACAAGAACATCAAGCTTGTCAATGTGATCCAGGTGATGCTTTTTTGCTGGATCCTTCCTTGCCAAAGCCGGACTTGCAATTTCTGGGAGTTTGATCCGGCCAAGCACCACACCTTGCAACAGTTCTTCGGCGTTACACACGAAGGCATCTGGAAGGTGATTTTTAAGACCAATGAGACGTGGCCGAAGACGACCGAGGACCGTGGGTACAACCTGACCCATCCCGCCAGTCCGGTAAGTTTTTCGTATTTTAAGGTATATCCTTCACATGTACATTCAAGGAAGATGTCTAAGCTTCCCCACCGGTACTATTAGCAACCTACTAGCACCAATCCCGGACTAGGAGACAAGAATTGGATACAAGAGATGAACTAGGGTTTTGAGATGAGATGGTGCTAATGAAGATGTTGATGGAGATTGCCCTCTCCCGATGAGAGGAGCATTGGTGACGATGATGGCGATGATTTCCCTCTCCGGGAGGGAAGTTTCCCCGGCAGAACAGCTCCACCAGAGCCCTAGATTGGTTCCGCCAAGGTTCCGCCTCGTGGCGGCGGAGTTTCATCCAAGAAGATGGCATATGATTTTTTCCCATCGAAAGACTCCATATAGCAGAAGATGGCCACCGGAGGGCCACCAGGGGGCCCACGAGGTAGGGGGGTGCGCCCAGGGGGGTAGGGCGCGCCCCCACCCTCGTGGGTAGGGTGTGGCCCCCCTGGCGAAGTTCTTGCTCTCAGTATTTTTTATATATTTGGAAAACATCTTCCGCGAAGTTTCAGGACTTTTGGAGCCGTGCAGAATAGGTCTCTAATATTTGCTGCTTTTCCAGCCCAGAATCCCACCTGCCAGCATTCTCCCTCTTTATGTAAACCCTGTAAAATAAGAGAGAATATGCATAAGTATTGTGACATAATGTGTAATACCAGCCCATAACGCAATAAATATTGATATAAAAGCATGATGCAAAATGTATGTATCAACTCCCCGAAGCTTAGACCTCGCTTGTCCTCAAGCGAAAAGCCGAAATCAAAAAATATGTCCACATGTTTAGAGATAGAGGTGTTGATAAAAATAAAATACGGACATGAGGGCATCATGATCATTCTTAGAACAACAACTTATATAATTCTTGTCATATAATCTCTAATGCTAGAGTAATAATTCAATCACAATATCAAGTATGAATTGTAAACTTCATTGAAAACTAACAAACTACAATCTCAGTTATTGAAGCAATTGCAATTTATCATAACATAGGAAAGAGTCAATGTATAAGAGCTTTTCAGCAAGTCCACATACTCAACTATCATATAATCTTTCACAGTTGCTGAAACTCACGCAATACTTATGGGTATGGAGTTTTAATCGGACACAGAGAAAGATAGGCGCTTATAGTTTTGCCTCCCAACGTTTTACCTCAAGGGTAATGTCAACAGTAATAGTTCATGAAAGCTCACATCCAATTAGCCATATATACCAGGATCTTTCCAACATATTGTGCTTGCCAAAGGACAAAGTGTAAGAAGGAAGGGTGAAAATCACCATGACTCTTATGCACTGTAGGAGATAAAAGTAAAAGATAGGCCCTTCGCAGAGGGAAGCAGAGGTTGTCATGCGCTTTTATGGTTGGATGCACAAAATCTTAATGCGAAAGAACGTCACTTTATATTGCCCCTTGTGATATGGACCTTTATTATGCAGTCTGCCGCTTTTATTACTTCCATATCTAACGATCGTATAAAGCTTATTTCCTCCACACCAACCAATCATACATATTTAGAGAGCAATTTTTATTGCTTGCATCGATGACAACTTACTTGATGGATCTTACTCAATCCATAGGTAGATATGGTGGACTCTTATGGCAAGACTGGTTTGAGGGTGTTTGGAAGCACAAGTAGTATCTCTACTTGGTGCAATGAATTTGGCTAGCATGAGGGGGAAAGGCAAGCTCATCATCTTGGAAGATCCAAGAGAATATAATTCATCTCAGATGTAAGAAAACATAACCCATTATGTTGTCTTTCTTGTCCAATGTCAACTCTTTAGCATGTCATATTTTAATGAGTGCTCACAATCATAAAAGATGTCCAAGATAGTATATTTATATGTGAAGACCTCTCTTTCTTTATTGCTTCCTATTAATTGCAACGATGACCAAAACTGTGTTTGTCAACCCTCAACAACTTTTATTCATCATACTCTTTCTATGTGATCTCATTACTCTCCATAAGACTCACACGATCTCTTTGTTTCTTTTTATTTCTTTCTCTTTTCTTTTATTCACTTAGGATCATGGCAAAATAATCAAGCCCTTGACTCAACACTAATCCTTATTATATAGCTCACGGACTCGATTACATAGAAGGATAATAAAGCAAAACTCACGACTAGATCATACTAAGAACTTTTATTCTACTAGATCAAGATATTACCAAAAGGATCGAACTAAGAAAAATGGTAAAGATAAAGTGATGGTGATATGATACCGGGGCACTCCCCCAAGCTTGGCAGTTGCCAAGTGGAGTTCCCATACCCAGGTGATTATGTCTCCTTTGTTGGTGAAGAAGGTGGAGTTGTTGATGATGTATAGTCGCACATCGAGCGTAGGAGGTCTTCTAACTTGCGGATAATGCCCTTGAGTGCGATGATATGCTCCTTCAACAAAATATTTTCACGTGTGAGATACTTATTTTGTATACGAGCCAACTCAATCATCTTGAAAGCTTCGATTTCTTTTGGGGTAAGAAGATTGTGATCCAGTTGAAGGGTGTCTTCTGTTGCTGGAACTTGGTCCTCCATGGCCTTCTTGATCCCTTCATCCTTGTTGATCTCCATAGGTTCTTCTCTCTTCAGCTCTATCTTCATTAGCCAAGCATTGTTGCCCTCATGGTTGGAGGAGGAGGGAGACGACATAGTACCTGGCCTTTACAACCCTGAAAGAAAACAGCTCGAAACAAAGATAGGCGATTTTTGCGTGATACGGGAGTCAAAACCTCCGGGAGATTATATAATGAATTTTTACCGACCAAAATACGTGTCGTGTACGAAAACGAAGTCCGGAGAGCACACGAGGTGCCCACGAGGTAGGGGGCGTGCCCAGTAGGGTAGGGCGCGCCCTCCACCCCCGTGGAGCCCTCGTGTCCTTCCCGGACTGCTGCTTATTTTTCTATTTTTCTAAACATTCCAAAACGGAGAAATATTGCCCTAAAAACTGTTTTGGAGTCGGTTTACTTACCATACCACATACCTATTCCTTTTCGGAGTGTGGAACGTTCCGGAAAGTCTCCCTTATGTATTCCTCCGGGGTTACGGTTTCAATAACATTGGTTTCAACATTTATGGGATTACCTAAGATATAGTGTTTGATTCTTTGACCGTTCACCACCTTCGGATTTGTGCCTTCGAAGTTGTTGATTTTTATGGCACCGAAACGGCAGACCTCCTCGATAACGTAAGGACCTTCCCATTTAGAGAGAAGTTTTCCTGCAAAAAATCTTAAACGAGAGTTGTATAGCAATACATAATCACCTACATTAAACCCACGCTTTTGTATCCTTTTGTCATGCCATCTTTTAACTTTTTCTTTAAACAACTTGGCATTTTCATAGGCTTGGGTTCTCCATTCATCAAGTGAGCTAATATCAAATAACCTCTTCTCACCAGCAAGTTTAAAATCATAATTAAGTTCTTTAATAGCCCAATAAGCCTTGTATTCTAGTTCGAGAGGTAAGTGACATGCTTTTCCATAGACCATTTTATACGGAGACATACCCGTAGGATTTTTATATGCAGTTCTATAGGCCCATAATGCATCATCAAGTTTCTTGGACCAATTCTTTCTAGACCTATTAACAGTCTTTTGCAAAATTAATTTGAGTTCTCTATTACTCAATTCTACTTGAACACTAGACTGAGGGTGATAAGGAGATGCAATTCTGTGATTACATCATATTTAGCAAGCATTTTATGGAAAGCACCATGGATAGAATGTGAACCACCATCAGTCATTAAATATCTAGGGACTCCAAATCTTGGAAAAATAACTTCTTTAAGCATTTTAATAGAAGTGTTATGATTAACACTACTGGTTGGAATAGCTTCTACCCACTTAGTAACGTAATCAATAACAACTAAAATATGTGTATAACCATTAGAGGAAGGAAAAAGTCCCATATAGTCAAAGCCCCAAACATCAAATGGTTCAATAACAAGTGAATAATTCATAGGCATTTCTTGACGTCTACTAATATTACCAATTCTTTGACATTCATCACAAGATAAGACAAACTTACGGGCATCCTTGAAGAGAGTAGGCCAATAAAAACCAGATTGCAGTACCTTATGTGCAGTTCTATCTCCAGCATGGTGTCCTCCATAAGCTTCGGAGTGACACTTGCGTAGGATCTGTTCCTGTTCATGCTCAGGTACACAACATCTAATAACACCATCTACTCCTTCTTTATAAAGATGTGGGTCATCCCAAAAGTAATGCCTCAAATCATAGAAGAACCTTTTCTTTTGCTGGTATGTGAAACTAGGTGGTATAAACTTAGCAACAATGTAATTAGCATAATCAGCATACCATGGAGCAGTATGAGAAGCATTTATGACATTTAATTGCTCATCATGAAAGCTATCATCAATAGGTAGTGGGTCATCAAGCACATTTTCTAACCTAGACAAGTTGTGTGCAACGGGGTTCTCAACTCATTTTCTATCAACAATGTGCAAATCAAATTCTTGTAGCAAGAGAACCCATCTAATAAGTCTAGGTTTAGCATCTTTCTTTTCCATAAGATATTTAATAGCAGCATGATCAGTGTGAATAGTTACTTTAGAATCAACAATATAAGGTCTAAGCTTATCACAAGCAAATACAACTGCTAAGAATTCTTTTTCGGTAGTAGCATAATTTCTTTGAGCATTGTCTAGAGTTTTACTATCATATTGAATAACATTTAGTTTCTTATCAACTCTTTGTCCTAGAACAACACCTACAGCATAATCACTAGCATCACACATTATTTCAAAGGGTAAATTCCAATCAGGTGGCTGAACAATAGGTCCAGAGATCAATGCTTTCTTAAGTATTTCAAATGCTTCTACACAATCATCATCAAAGACAAATGGTATATCTTTTTGTAATAAATTAGTCAAAGGCCGAGAGATTTTTGAGAAGTCCTTAATGAACCTCCAATAAAAACCGACATGACCAAGGAAACTTCTTATACCTTTGATGTCCTTGGGACATGGCATCTTTTCAATAGCATCAACCTTGGCTTTATCAACTTCAATACCTCTTTCAGAAACTTTATGCCCCTAGACAATACCTTCATTAACCATAAAGTGGCACTTTTCCCAATTCAAGACAAGATTAGTTTCTTCACATCTCTGCAGAACTCGATCAAGGTTGCTCAAGCAATCATCAAAAGAAGATCCATAGACAGAAAAGTCGTCCATGAAAACCTCACAAATCTTTTCACAAAAGTCAGAGAATATAGCCATCATGCATCTTTGAAAGGTAGCGGGTGCATTACATAAACCAAAAGGCATACGTCTATAAGCAAAAGTACTAAAAGGGCATGTAAAAGTAGTCTTTGATTGATCTTTGGCTGACACGGGTATTTGAGAGAAACTAGAATAACCATCTAGAAAGCAAAAATGTGTATGTTTGGACAATCTTTCTAGCATTTGATCAATAAAAGGTAAGGGGTAATGATCCTTTTTAGTAGACTTATTTAATTTGCGGAAATCAATTACCATCCTATAACCTGTAATAATTCTTTGAGGAATCAATTCATCTTTATCATTAGGAACAACAGTAATACCTCCCTTCTTAGGGACACAATGGACAGGGCTTACCCATTGACTATCAGCAACGGGATAAATTATACCTGCCTCTTGGAGGTGTAGTATCTCCTTTCTTACCACTTCTTTCATTTTAGGATTTAGCTGGCGTTGATGGTCACGAACTGGTTTAGCATCTTCTTCCAAATTAATTTTGTGTTGACATAGAGTGGGACTAATGCCCTTAAGATCATCAAGAGTATACCCAATAGCAGCGCGGTGCTTCTTCAGAGTTTTCAATAATCTCTCTTCCTCATGCTCTGAAAGGTTAGCACTAATAATAACATGATATATCTTTTTCTCATCAAGATAAGCATATTTAAGAGTATCAGGTAACGGTTTAAGCTCAAACACGGGATCACCCTTGGGTGGAGGAGGATCCCCTAGGATTTCAACAGGTAAATTGTTTTTCAGAATAGGTTCCTGTTTAAAGAATACTTCATCTAATTCCCTTCTTTCATTCATAAACATATCATTTTCATGGTCTAGCAAATATTGTTCTAAAGGATCACTAGGAGGTACAACAATAGAAGCAAGACCAATAATTTCATCCTTACTAGGTAATTTTTCCTTACCATATTCCACCTACCAAAGGCGCTTCACTCCCCGGCAACGGCGCCAGAAAAGAGTCTTGATGACCCACAAGTATAGGGGATCTATCGTAGTCCTTTTGATAAGTAAGAGTGTCGAACCCAACGAGGAGCAGAAGGAAATGATATGCGGTTTCCAGCAAGGTATTCTCTGCAAGTACTGAAATAAGTGGTAACAGATAGTTTTGTGATAAGATAATTTGTAACGAGCAACAAGTAACAAAAGTAAATAAGGTGCAGCAAGGTCGCCCAATCCTTTTTGTAGCAAAGGACAAGCCTGGAAAAACTCTTATATGATGTAAAGCACCCCCGAGGACACATGGGAATATCGTCAAGCTAGTTTTCATCACGCTCATATGATTCGCGTTCGGTACTTTGATAATTTGGTATGTGGGTGGACCGGTGCTTGGGCACTGCCCTTACTTGGACAAGCATCCCACTTATGATTAACCTCTATTGCAAGCATTCGCAACTACAACAAAAGTATTAAGGTAAACCTAACCATAGCATGAAACATATGGATGCAAATCAGCCCCTTACGAAGCAACACATAAACTAGGGTTTAAGCTTCTGTCACTCTAGCAACCCATCATCTACTTATTACTTCCCAATGCCTTCCTCTAGGCCCAAATAATGGTGAAGTGTCATGTAGTCGACGTTCACATAACACCACTAGAGGAGAGACAACATACATCTCATCAAAATATCAAACTAATACCAAATTCACATGACTACTAATAGCAAGACTTCTCCCATGACCTCAGTAACAAAAGTAACTACTCACAAAGCATAAACATGTTCATAATCAGAGGGGTATTAATATGCATATAGGATCTGAACATATGATCTTCCACCAATTAAACCAACTAGCATCAACTACAAGGAATAATTAACACTACTAGCAACCTACTAGCACCAATCCCGGACTTGGAGACAAGAACTGGATACAATATATGAACTAGGGTTTTGAGATGAGATGGTGCTGATGAAGATGTTGATGGAGATTGCCCTCTCCCGATGAGAGGAGCGTTGGTGATGACGATGGCGATGATTTCCCCCTCCGGGAGGGAAGTTTCCCTGGCAGAATAGCTCCTAGCTAGAAAAGGGCCTGGACTGGGCGTCGTTGGACGAGTTGTCCATGCTGCAGACGCGCATCAAGAGCATGGTGGACAAGAACATCAAGCTTGTCAATGTGTTCCAGGTGATGCTTTTTCGCCGGATCCTTCCTTGCCAAAGCCGGACTTGCAATTTGTGGGAGTTTGATCCGGCCAAGCACCAGACCTTGCAACAGTTCTTCAGCGTTACACACGAAGGCATCTGGAAGGTGATTTTTAAGACCAATGAGATGTGGCCGAAGACGACCGAGGACCGTGGGTACAACCTGACCCATCCCGCCAGTCCGGTAAGTTTTTCGTATTTTAAGGTATGTCCTTCACATGTACATTCAAGGAAGATGTCTAAGCTTCCCCACCTGTACTACAAGCAACCTACTAGCACCAATACCGAACTAGGAGACAAGAATTGGATACAAGAGATGAAGTAGGGTTTTGAGATGAGATGGTGCTGATGAAGATGTTGATGGAGATTGCCCTCTCCCGATGAGAGGAGCGTTGGTGATGACGATGGCGATGATTTCCCTCTCCGGGAGGGAAGTTTCCCCGGCAGAACAGCTCCGCCAGAGGCCTAGATTGGTTCCGCCAAGTTTCCGCCTCGTGGCGGCGGAGTTTCGTGCAAGAAGATGGCTTATGATTTTTTTCCCATCGAAAGACTCCATGTAGCAGAATATGGCCACCGGAGGGCCACCAGGGGGCCCACGAGGTAGGGGGTGCGCCCAGGGGGGTAGGGCGCGCCCCCACCCTCGTGGGCAGGGTGTGCCCCCCTGGCGAAGTTCTTGCTCTCAGTATTTTTTATATATTTGGAAAACATCTTCCGCGAAGTTTTAGGACTTTTGGAGCCGTGCAGAATAGGTCTCTAATATTTGCTGCTTTTCCAGCCCAGAATCCCACCTGCCAGCATTCTCCCTTTTTATGTAAACCCTGTAAAATAAGAGAGAATAGGCATAAGTATTGTGACATAATGTGTAATAACAGCCCATAATGCAATAAATATTGATATAAAAGCATGATGCAAAATGGATGTATCAACTCACCGAAGCTTAGACCTCGCTTGTCCTCAAGCGAAAAGCCGAAATCGAAAAATATGTCCACATGTTTAGAGATAGAGGTGTTGATAAAAATAAAATACGGACATGAGGGCATCATGATCATTCTTAGAACAACAACTTATATAATTCTTGTCATATAATCTCTAATGCTAGAGTAATAATTCAATCACAATATCAAGTATGAATTGTAAACTTCATTGAAAACTAACAAACTACAATCTCAGTTATTGAAGCAATTGCAATTTATCATAACATAGGAAAGAGTCAATGTATAAGAGCTTTTCAGCAAGTCCACATACTCAACTATCATATAATCTTTCACAATTGCTGACACTCACGCAATACTTATGGGTATGGAGTTTTAATCGGACACAGAGAAAGATAGGGGCTTATAGTTTTATCTCCCAATGTTTTACCTCAAGGGTAGTGTCAACAGTAATAGTTCATGAAAACTCACATCCAATTAGCCATATATACCAGGATCTTTCCAACATATTGTGCTTGCCAAAGGATAAAGTGTAAGAAGGAAGGGTGAAAATCACCATGACTCTTATGCACTGTAGGAGATAAAAGTAAAAGATAGGCCCTTCGCAGAGGGAAGCAGAGGTTGTCATGCGCTTTTATGGTTGGATGCACAAAATTTTAATGCGAAAGAACGTCACTTTATATTGCCCCTTGTGATATGGACCTTTATTATGCAGTCTGTCGCTTTTATTACTTCCATATCACACGATCGTATAAAGCTTATTTCCTCCACACCAATCAATCATACATATTTAGAGAGCAATTTTTATTGCTTGCACCGATGACAACTTACTTGATGGATCTTACTCAATCCATAGGTAGATGGTGGACTCTTATGGCAAGACTGGTTTGAGGGTGTTTGAAAGCACAAGTAGTATCTTTACTTGGTGCAATGAATTTGGCTAGCATGAGGGGGAAAGGCAAGCTCATCATGTTGGAAGATCCAAGACAATATAATTCATCTTAGCTGTAAGAAAACATAACCCATTATGTTGTCTTTCTTGTCCAATGTCAACTCTTTAGCACGTCATATTTTAATGAGTGCTCACAATCCTAAAAGATGTCCAAGATAGTATATTTATATGTGAAGACCTCTCTTTCTTTATTGCTTCCTATTAATTGCAACGATGACCAAAACTGTGTTTGTCAACCCTCAACAACTTTTATTCATCTTACTCTTTCTATGTGAGCTCATTACTCTCCATAAGACTCACACGATCTCTTTGTTTCTTTTTATTTCTTTCTCTTTTCTTTTATTCACTTAGGATCATGGCAAAATAATCAAGCCCTTGACTCAACACTAATCCTTATTATATAGCTCACGGACTCGATTACATAGAAGGATAATAAAGCAAAACTCACGACTAGATCATACTAAGAACTTTTATTCTACTAGATCAAGATATTACAAAAAGGATCGAACTAAGAAAAACGGTAAAGATAAAGTGATGGTGATATGATACTGGGGCACTCCCCCAAGCTTGGCAGTTGCCAAGTGGAGTTCCCACACCCAGGTGATTATGTCTCCTTTGTTGGTGAAGAAGGTGGAGTTGTTGATGATGGATAGTCGCACATCGAGCGTAGGAGGTCTTCTAACTTGCGGATAATGCCCTTGAGTGCGATGATATGCTCCTTCAACAAAATATTTTCACGTGTGAGATACTTATTTTGTATACGAGCCAACTCAATCATCTTGAAAGCTTCGATTTCTTTTGGGGTAAGAAGATTGTGATCCAGTTGAAGGGTGTCTTCTGTTGCTGGAACTTGGTCCTCCATGGCCTTCTTGATCCCTTCATCCTTGTTGATCTCCATAGGTTCTTCTCTCTTCAGCTCTATCTTCATTAGCCAAGCATCGTTGCCCTCATGGTTGGAGGAGGAGGGACATGACATAGTGCCTGGCCTTTACAACCCTGACAAAAAACAGCTCGAAACAAAGACAGGAGATTTTTGCGTGATACATGAGTCAAAACCTCTGGGAGATTATATAATGAATTTTTACCGACCAAAATACGTGTCGTGTACGGAAACAGAGTCCGGAGAGCACACGAGGTGCCCACGAGGTAGGGGGCGCGCCCAGTAGGGTAGGGCGCGCCCTCCACCCTCGTGGAGCCCTCGTGTCCTTCCCGGACTGCTGCTTATTTTTCTATTTTTCTAAACATTCCAAAACGGAGAAATATTGCCCTAAAAACTGTTTTGGAGTCGGTTTACTTACCATACCACATACCTATTCCTTTTCGGAGTGTGGAACGTTCCGGAAAGTGCCCCTTATGTATTCCTCCGGGGTTACGGTTTCAATAACATTGGTTTCAACATTTATGGGATTACCTGAGATATAGTGTTTGATTCTTTGACCGTTCACCACCTTTGGATTTGTGCCTTCGAAGTTGTTGATTTTTATGTCACCGAAACGGTAGACCTCCTCGATAACGTAAGGACCTTCCCATTTAGAGAGAAGTTTTCTTGCAAAAAATCTTAAACAAGAGTTGTATAGCAATACATAATCACCTACATTAAACCCACGCTTTTGTATCCTTTTGTCATGCCATCTTTTAACTTTTTCTTTAAACAACTTGGCATTTTCATAGGCTTGGGTTCTCCATTCATCAAGTGAGCTAATATAAAATAACCTCTTCTCACCAGCAAGTTTAAAATCATAATTAAGTTCTTTAATAGCCCAATAAGCCTTGTATTCTAGTTCGAGAGGTAAGTGACATGCTTTTCCATAGACCATTTTATACGGAGACATACCCGTAGGATTTTTATATGCAGTTCTATAGGCCCATAATGCATCATCAAGTTTCTTGGACCAATTCTTTCTAGACCTATTAAGAGTCTTTTGCAAAATTAATTTGAGTTCTCTATTACTCAATTCTACTTGAACACTAGACTGAGGGTGATAAGGAGATGCAATTCTGTGATTACATCATATTTAGCAAGCATTTTACGGAAAGCACCATGAATAGAATGTGAACCACCATCAGTCATTAAATATCTAGGAACTCCAAATCTTGGAAAAATAACTTCTTTAAGCATTTTAATAGAAGTGTTATGATTAACACTACTGGTTGGAATAGCTTCTACCCACTTAGTAACGTAATCAATAACAACTAAAATATGTGTATAACCATTAGAGGAAGGAAAAGGTCCCATATAGTCAAAGCCCCAAACATCAAATGGTTCAATAACAAGTGAATAATTCATGGGAATTTCTTGACGTCTACTAATATTACCAATTCTTTGACATTCATCACAAGATAAGACAAACTTACGGGCATCCTTGAAGAGAGTAGGCCAATAAAAACCAGATTGCAGTACCTTATGTGCAGTTCTATCTCCAGCATGGTGTCCTCCATAAGCTTCAGAGTGACACTTGCGTAGGATCTGTTCCTGTTCATGCTCAGGTACACAACGTCTAATAACACCGTCTACTCCTTCTTTATAAAGATGTGGGTCATCCCAAAAGTAATGCCTCAAATCATAGAAGAACCTTTTCTTTTGCTGGTATGTGAAACTAGGTGGTATAAACTTAGCAACAATGTAATTAGCATAATCAGCATACCATGGAGCAGTATGAGAAGCATTTATGACATTTAATTTCTCATCATGAAAGCTATCATCAATAGGTAGTGGGTCATCAAGCACATTTTCTAACCTAGACAAGTTGTCTGCAACGGGGTTCTCAACTCATTTTCTATCAACAATGTGCAAATCAAATTCTTGTAGCAGGAGAACCCATCTAATAAGTCTAGGTTTAGCATCTTTCTTTTCCATAAGATATTTAATAGCAGCATGATCAGTGTGAATAGTTACTTTAGAATCAACAATATAAGGTCTAAGCTTATCACAAGCAAATACAACTGCTAAGAATTCTTTTCGGTAGTAGCATAATTTCTTTGAGCATTGTCTAGAGCTTTACTAGCATATTGAATAACATTTAGTTCTTATCAACTCTTTGTCCTAGAACAACACCTACAGCATAATCACTAGCATCACACATTATTTCAAAGGGTAAATTCCAATCAGGTGGCTGAACAATAGGTCCAGAGATCAATTCTTTCTTAAGTATTTCAAATGCTTCTACACAATCATCATCAAAGACAAATGGTATATCTTTTTGTAATAAATTAGTCAGAGGCCGAGAGATTTTCGAGAAGTCCTTAATGAACCTCCTATAAAAACCGACATGACCAAGGAAACTTCTTATACCTTTCATGTCCTTGGGACATGGCATCTTTTCAATAGCATCAACCTTGGCTTTATCAACTTCAATACCTCTTTCAGAAACTTTATGCCCCAAGACAATACCTTCATTAACCATAAAGTGGCACTTTTCCCAATTCAAGACAAGATTAGTTTCTTCACATCTCTGCAGAACTCGATCAAGGTTGCTCAAGCAATCATCAAAAGAAGATCCATAGACGGAAAAGTCGTCCATGAAAACCTCACAAATCTTTTCACAAAAGTCAGATAATATAGCCATCATGCATCTTTGCAAGGTAGCAGGTGCATTACATAAACCAAAAGGCATACGTCTATAAGCAAAAGTACCAAAAGGGCATGTAAAAGTAGTCTTTGATTGATCTTTGCCTGACACTGGTATTTTAGAGAAACCAGAATAACCATCTAGAAAGCAAAGATGTGTATGTTTGGACAATCTTTCTAGCATTTGATCAATAAAAGGTAAGGGGTAATGATCCTTTTTAGTAGACTTATTTAATTTGCGGAAATCAATTACCATCCTATAACCTGTAATAATTCTTTGAGGAATCAATTCATCTTTATCATTAGGAACAACATAATACCTCCCTTCTTAGGGACACAATGGATAGGGCTTACCCATTGACTATCAGCAATGGGATAAATTATACCTGCCTCTTGGAGGTGTAGTATCTCCTTTCTTACCACTTCTTTCATTTTAGGATTTAGCTGGCGTTGATGATCACGAACTGGTTTAGCATCTTCTTCCAAATTAATTTTGTGTTGACATTGAGTGGGACTAATGCCCTTAAGATCATCAAGAGTATACCCAATAGCAGCGTGGTGCTTCTTCAGAGTTTTCAATAATCTCTCTTCCTCATGCTCTGAAAGGTTAGCACTAATAATAACATGATATATCTTTTTCTCATCAAGATAAGCATATTTAAGAGTATCAGGTAACGGTTTAAGCTCAAACACGGGATCACCCTTGGGTGGAGGAGGATCCCCTAGGATTTCAACAGGTAAATTGTTTTTCAGAATATGTTCCTGTTTAAAGAATACTTCATCTAATTCCCTTCTTTCATTCATAAACATATCATTTTCATGGTCTAGCAAATATTGTTCTAAAGGATCACTAGGAGGTACAGCAATAGAAGCAAGACCAATAATTTCATCCTTACTAGGTAATTTTCCTTACCATATTCCACCTACCAAAGGCGCTTCACTCCCCGGCAATGGCGCCAGAAAAGAGTCTTCATGACCCACAAGTATAGGAGATCTATCGTAGTCCTTTCGATAAGTAAGAGTGTCGAACCCAACGAGGAGCAGAAGGAAATGATAAGCGGTTTCCAGCAAGGTATTCTCTGCAAGTACTGAAATAAGTGGTAACAGATAGTTTTGTGATAAGATAATTTGTAACGAGCAACAAGTAACAAAAGTAAATAAGGTGCAGCAAGGTGGCCCAATCCTTTTTGTAGCAAAGGACAAGCCTGGAAAAACTCTTATATGATGTAAAGCACCCCCGAGGACACATGGGAATATCGTCAAGCTAGTTTTCATCACGCTCATATGATTCGCGTTCGGTACTTTGATAATTTGGTATGTGGGTGGACCGGTGCTTGGGTACTGCCCTTACTTGGACAAGCATCCCACTTATGATTAACCTCTATTGCAAGCATTCACAACTACAACAAAAGTATTAAGGTAAATCTAACCATAGCATGAAACATATGGATCCAAATCAGCCCCTTACGAAGCAACACATAAACTAGGGTTTAAGCTTCTGTCACTCTAGCAACCCATCATCTACTTATTACTTCCCAATGCCTTCCTCTAGGCCCAAATAATGGTGAAGTGTCATGTAGTCGATGTTCACATAACACCACTAGAGGAGAGACAACATACATCTCATCAAAATATCAAACTAATACCAAATTCACATGACTACTAATAGCAAGACTTCTCCCATGACCTCAGGAACAAAAGTAACTACTAACAAAGCATAAACATGTTCATAATGAGAGGGGTATTAATATGCATATAGGATCTGAACATATGATCTTCCACCAATTAAACCAACTAGCATCAACTACAAGGAATAATTAACACTACTAGCAACCTACTAGCACCAATCCCGGACTTGGAGATAAGAATTGGATACAAGATATGAACTAGGGTTTTGAGATGAGATGGTGCTGATGAAGATGTTGATGGAGATTGCCCTCTCCCGATGAGAGGAGTGTTGGTGATGACGATGGCGATGATTTCCCCCTCCAGGAGGGAAGTTTCCCCGGCAGAATAGCTCTGCCAAAGCCCTAGATTGGTTCTGCCTCGTGGCGGCGGAGTTTCGTCCGAGAAGATGGCTTATGATTTTTTCCCATCGAAAGACTCCATATAGCAGAAGATGGCCACAGGGGGCCCACGAGGTAGGGGCGCGCCCAGGGGGTAGGGCGCGCCCCTACCCTCGTGGGCAGGGTGTGGCCGCCCTGGCGAAGTTCTTGCTCTCAGTATTTTTTATATATTTGGAAAACATCTTCCGTGAAGTTTCAGGACTTTTGGAGCTGTGGAGAATAGGTCTCTAATATTTGCTCCTTTTCCAGCCCAGAATCCTAGCTGCCAGCATTCTCCCTCTTTATGTAAACCCTGTAAAATAAGAGAGAATAGGCATAAGTATTGTGACATAATGTATAATAACAGCCCATAATGCAATAAATATTGATATAAAAGCATGATGCAAAATGGACGTATCAGCGTCCAAGAAGGGGAGGGTTTCCCTCACGGATAACTCCGCATTGGACACTGATAGCAGCTCCGAGTGGCGCCCCAGGGAGAAGCCCCTGGCCGAATCGTAAGTACTCAAAGGCACTTATACACACATATATCCCACTTCTTTACTTCGTGGTTTTAATGTGTCGAATCGTGCGCTGCAGTCCGGCCCACGCCCGCCCCCAGCAATCCTCGTCTTCGGCGAATTCAGTGGATCTAAAGGTGATGGATAGCGGGTCACTTCCGGCGGCCTCCTCTCCCAAGGCCAGGGATGATGCCGAGGTGTTGTCCCGAAGAACCTTCCTAGGCCAGGGAGAGGTATAGGAGGCCGTTAGGGTGGCGCCAGAGGGTGATACCTCAGCCGCCGAACACATGGGGGAGCAAATCCCTCTAGATACTGGCGATGGGGGCCATATCCAATTCGACCCCCATCCGAATACTATTCCGGAGGCCCATACGGCTCCGGAATCAGGCAAGCAGCCTCCTTTGAAAGAAGGAGGTGCACCTATTCCGCTGGTGACCTCTATCCATCCAGAGGAACCGGATACTCTATTGGAAGCGCTACAAAGTGCTTCCATTGTTGAGGAACACCGTATCCTTATGGGTATGGTGGTTGAGAGGGTTCAGTCCGCTAAGAACAGACTAACTGAAGCCTGCACCAGCCTTTTAACAGGCTTTGAGGTATGTGACATAATTATGCAAAAAGAATGTCATAGCATAGACGGTAGCCCCTGAGACTCTGTCTGGTGTTTGAAAAGAAAAGCCGAACAGAGGATCAAATAATTTTTGCAGGAGACTAACCATATGTGTCTATGTGAATAAGCAGGCATTGATGCTGGCTGCAACCTCCCATTCTGCCAAAGTCTCCAAACTGAAGCCGAGTTTGGAGTGGGCCGGGGAAGAGCTCGACCATGTGAAAAAACAACTAGAGGACGAGCAAGGTATGCAATGGCCTATTTAGATCTAGAAAGATATGAATTGTTTGTGTTGATCATGTTATCATGATATTTCGCAGGAGCTACGACCGAGGTGGATACCCTCAAGAGCGCGTTGGCCGAGGCCCAAAAGAGAGCGACAAAGGAACAAGCCGCCCGCGAAAAACATGAGGCAAGGGTCGGGGAGGTCCAGCTGGAGCTCCAGGACACAGTAAAGAAATGCGAGTCCTTGGAGCGCAAGATTGCGGACCAAGAGCCCAAACTTGCTAAGGCCAACCAAAGTGCACAAGAGGCCAGGGTTGGAGCCCAAGGTGCCCTCCAGGAAATCCAGGAGGCTAGGAAAATCGCGGCGGGTAAGGCCTTTATTATGCAGAGCAAATATGTGAAGAAAAGGTACCTCTTACTGACCCAGATTTGGAGTTCTCGAGGGGCGTTTGTGGATCTGCCGCACAGTGTTACTGATACTGCGGAGTTCTTCCGAGCTGAAGAGGGGAGCTCAATGGAGAAGCTATTCTGGTCGCAATACCTTGCGCTAGAGCATCCGGTGCCCTTTAGCGATCAGCTGAAACAGCTGACCGAACTGCATAGGGTGGCTGAATCGGCCATGAAGGATTTGAAAATCTGTCTAGGGCCTGCTGAAGCCATACCCAGCAGCTACTTCGGGCTCGTGAAGCGGCTGGTCAATGCCTGCCCTCGGCTTGATGCCATCAAGCAGTCGGTTTACATCGAAGGTGCGTGGCTGGCCTTTGCCCATGTCAAGGTGCAGTGGGTGAAGATGGACGCCGTCAAGCTCGCGACTGTGGGACCGCCCGCGGGCAAGGAGCACTACACGCCCGAGCGGTATTTTGATGATGTCCTCAAGGGATCCCGCATTGTAGAGGGCTAGTGCGCAAAAGACATTATCTTTGAATGAAGACATTCATGTTATCCCATCCTGTATTATGAAACAAAGCTAATATGTAATATAATGCATGTTTGTTTGTTTAAAATTTTGCCTCCTGTGTGGCCGTTTTATTAAATCTAAGAGTTGGCCAATCGTCGGCTTTAGCCCCCGCGTAGGTAGTACGGGGGTGTTTGGGTTGGAACCTAAACACTCTTGATCCAAGAGTTTGGTCCTTGAAGGAGGTGTTTAGTGCAACGAACCAGGCAATCGGACTATGTGGCTTTATCACCCTCGCTTAGCCATAGGAGTTTGACAATAAAAATGTAGGCGCGACCCCTACTTAGTATTTGTTACTCCGAACTAGGGTGCTGTAGACACCTGATCGGGTGGAGGCCGATCCGTCGCATAATGCAGGAAAAATCGCAAGAGATTTTGACCTCCGAATAGCTGACCAGCTCTCGCCGCATCATGACAGTCAGTTTTTGGCTTTCTCTACTGAGGTGTTTATTGGGGTAAACCAGAAACACAATCGCAGTAGTTCTCCCTTTACTACCCTAGCCGATAGGACGGAACATAAGGTAGCAAGCACAGGAGCCAGGCAACCCAACTATTGACCAAAGACATGATTCGGAGCCGATGCATATAGTGCTAATATTCAGGGTGCCGAACTATACTGTAAAAGTGTTCGGACTTTGTTGCCGTAGTATGGGGCGCAATGAAGCCCCTGGCGAATTAAAGCGTACCAAAGTGTACGGGTGTAATCGATAAGAAGAGCGAAATAAAATGAAATAGTAAGCCAATGCCACATAAGTTGGGCCGCAAACTGTTTCCATTATAATTTGATTAATACGTCGAAGCGTATTTGTACAAATAGTGCGATAAGCAACAGGGCTATTTAACATGCCAAGACCAAGGGGGAGCTGCGTGCGGGTCCTAAAAACAGGCAGAGTGATCGTCAAGAAGACCACCTAGAGATTCCGCCACACGTTTATGCTACTTGCCACCATGGTATATCCATCCTTCGAAAGGATCGATGATCAGGCCGTTGTTAGGGGCCTGTGAAAAAGAAAAGGAAAAAAGGAAAAGGGAAAGTATGTGTGTCTGAGGAAGGTCGAGCTGTATTATGGACCACAATCGAGTTATGCCTCCGTCTATGCCCATGGTATTTTGAGTGCGTAGTTATGTACGCGCGGTACGTACGCCGCCATTTGGTTGGGACTGAGACGGAGGATGAATTGCTAGTCGAACTCCTGACGAGCTGGACTGTCAAGCTGCAGAGTAGTCCGGCCTCGTTTGACAGTGTGGGAGCTTGGCCACTGAATTAAAGTTCTGCTTGATAAGGCCGCTCTGTACTTCTGCTACCAGGGCCGTGGTGTGCTCCTCGGTATGGAGGGAGCGTTCAGTGTTTCCATTGATTGTTATGACACCGTGTGGTCCAGGCATCTTGAGTTTGAGATAAGCATAGTGTGGCACTGCATTGAATCGAGTAAATGTGGTTCGTCCGAGCAGTGCGTGATAGCCACTGCGGAAGGGGACGATATCGAAGATCAAGTCTTCGCTTCAGAAGTTGTCCGGGGATCCGAAGACGACTTCCAATGTGATTGAGCCCGTGCAGTGGGCCTCTACACCTGGTATTACTCCTTTAAAGGTAGTTTTTGTGGGCTTGATCCTTGATGGATCGATGCCCATCTTGTGGACTGTATCCTGATAGAGCAGGTTAAGACTGCTACCGCCGTCCATGAGGACTCGCGTGAGGTGGAATCCATTAATGATTGGGTCGAGGACCAGTGCGGCTGAACCGCCATGACAGATACTGGTCGGGTGGTCCCTGCGACCGAAGGTGATCGGGCAGGACAACCATGGGTTGAATTTTGGGGTGACTGGCTCTATCGCGTAGACGTCCCTGAGCGGTGCATTTGCGCTCCCTCTTGGGGATATGGGTAACATATATCATGCTCACCATTTTAACTTGCGGGGGAAACTTCTTCTATCCCCCTGTGTTCGGCGGACGGGGCTCCTCGTCGTCGTCCTCACTTTGCAACCCCTTCTCCTTGTTCTCGGTATTTAACTTATCGGCCTGTTTAAAGACCCAACAACTTCTGTTGGTATGATTGGCAGGTTTATCGGGGGTGCCGTGGATCTGACATGGACGATCGAGTGTGCGGTCCAAGTTGGATGAGCCCGGATTGTTTCTTTTAAATGGCTTCTTCCGCTGGCCGGACTTCGAGCCACTGAATCCGGCATTGACCGCCGTGTCATCGGTATTGTCACTGTTGTTTCGACACTTGTGTCTGTTGCATCGGGGCTTGCCGTTGCTATTTCTGGCTTTGGAGGTGCCAGGTTCGCTTGCATTGTTATTGCTACGGGCTAGCCATCTATCTTCGCCCGCGCAAAAGCGGGTCATAAGTGCCATGAGGGCTGCCATGGACTTCGGTTTTTCTTGGCTGAGGTGTCGGGCGAGCCATTCGTCACGGATGCTATGCTTAAAGGCCGCTAGGGCTTCGGCATCTGGACAGTCAATGATCTGGTTCTTTTTATTTAGGAACCTAGTCTAGAATTTCCTGGTTGACTCTTTGGGCTATTGAACTATGTGACTTAAGTCATCGACATCCGGAGGTCAGACGTATGTACCTTGGAAGTTGTCGCGGAAGGCGTCTTCCAAGTCCTCCCAATTGCTAATGGAGTTTTCTGGTAGGCTATTTTACCAGTGCCGAGCTGGTCCCTTGAGTTTTAGCCGGAGGTATTTGATGGCATGAAGGTCATCACCGCGGGCCATATGAATATGGAGAAGAAAGTCCTCAATCCATACCGCGGGATCTGTTGTTCCATCATATGATTCGATATTCACGGGTTTAAACCCTTCTGGGAATTCATGCTCCATTACTTCATCTGTGAAGCAGAGGGGGTGTGCGGCACCTCTATATCGGGCCAAGTCACGATGTAGCTCGGATGGAGTCCGTCTGCGATTTTCAGCCCAGACGTGGTTATGCTTGTCATGTCCGGCTAGATAGCTGTCGTCGCGCGTCGGGGCCGCCCCCGTGATCCGTAGATCGATCTGGTCTGACCTGCTCTATTTTCTAGGTCCTGCCCCAGGTCATATGTATATCCCCGAGCTGTTGTGTCCCTACCTTTACGACGAGGTAGTATAGGCTGGTGTTCGGCTTGAGTTGTCGTTTTGTCCCGGCCACGTGGTGGTCGGTCAGCCGCGTTACGCGCTGATGGTACGAGCCCAAGTGCCTCATCGTCGAATTGAGGTAGCAGTTTGCGCTTCGGGTAACTTTTGGTTGGGCGCTCGAGGCCGTATTCCTCGGCTGCCAGGACATTAATCCACCTGTCGTTAAGTAGGTCTTGATCAGCTTGAAGCTGCTGCTGCTTCTTTTTCAGGCTCCTTGCAGTGGCAATTAGCCGGCGCTTAAAGCGCTCCTACTCGAGGGGTTCCTCAGGCATGATAAAGTCTTTGTCGCCGAGGCCCACCTCTTCCTCGGAGAGTGGAAGATAATTACTGTCCTCCAAGTGTTCGTTTATGGCCTGTTCATCAGGGCTAATTTGCCCATCTTCCCCATCGTCCTGTTCAGAGGTTGGCTCTACGGGGTCTTCTTGGTCTTCGGCGTCGTCTGGAGTATTGTTGTCTCTCGTGCCGGTATCGCTGTCTTTTCCACAGCGTGATTTAGAGCGGCGCCGCTGACGTCGGTGCTTTGACTGTGTCTCAGGAGGTTCATCCTCGACTGGATCTTTATCGTTATCGCTGTTACCCTCCTTGGGTGTATCCACCATGTACACATCATACGAAGAGGTGGCCGTCCGGTGTCTGGTAAATGGCGGGCTTTGGGCCTGCTCTTCTCCGGCATCGTCGTCCATACCGTCGACGTCTTCAGAGCCGTAATCGAGCATGTCAGTTAAGTCCTCGACAGTGGCTATGAAGTGGGTTGTGGGTGGGACGTAAAATTCCCCGCTCTCAGCCCCTAGTCCGGGCTGGGCGTAGTTCGTACGTTGCTCCTCTATAATAACGAGGGATCGCATCAAGTCCAGAGCCTCGCTTAAAGGCGAGGTTTGGCCAGGGAGAGGAGAGTCCATGGAGTACGGCGGGAAGGAGACTCCTTGGCCGAGCTCACACGATGCTAACTCCGAGGGTTTGGAGCCAGTGTCTAGAGAAGAGTCCGGCTTCATGATGGTTGCCAGCGACACTACTTCCTTCGGCTCTCCCGTACTGGACTTAGTGGCCGCAGATAGTCCGGCGGGCTCAAGAATCCCGTCTTCGGACCTGGCGATGCGCTCCAGATCTAAGGCCAGAGCGGAAGTTGGGGTCGTGAACCCTTGGAAGATCAAGTCTCCTCGGATATCAACGACATAGTCCAGATTTCCAAAACTAATCTGGTGACCTGGGGCGTAGCTGTCGATCTGCTCTAGATGGCCAAGCGAGTTGGCCCGCAGTGCGAAGCCGCTGAATATGAAGATCTGGCCGGGGAGGAAAACCTCCCCCAGGGTGGCATGGTTTTGAATGACTAATGGAGCCATCGAACCTTCCGATGACGACATAGCGGAACTCTCAATGAAAGCACCAATGTCGATGTTAAAACCGGCGGATCTCAGGTAGGGGGTCCCAAACTATGCGTCTGAGGTCGATGGTAACATGAGAGGAGGACACGATGTTTACCTAGGTTCGGGCCCTCTTGATGGAGGTAATACCCTACTTCCTGCTTGATTGATCTTGATGAATATGAGGATTACAAGAGTTGATCTACCACGAGATCGTAATGGCTAAACCCTAGATGTCTAGCATGTATGATTGTGATTGCCTCTACGGACTAAACCCTCCGGTATATATAGACACCGGAGGGGTCTAGGGTTGTGTAGAGTCGGTTTACAGAGGAAGGAATCTTCGTATCCGAAGGCCAAGCTTGCCTTCCACGCAATGGAGAGTCCCATCCGGACATGGGAGGAAGTCTTCTGTCTTGTATCTTCACGGCCCATCAGTCCGGCCCACGTCACCTAGCCGGGACGCCCGAGGACCCCTTAATCCAGGACTCCCTCAGCCTCCTAATATGCATATCCCTCATAATAAAAAAAATCAGTTATAGCTCTAATTTTTGAAAATGCTGGTGAATGGCACGCAAACAAATGAGTCTGTGAAAGCATCAGTAAAAAGTCCTTATTTCTGAAGATGCTTGATGAATTTATTTGCACACAAAGATCCATTTTTAGATAAAGCTCTACACATAAAGAAATGGGGCATGAGAAGGCTAGCCTAGAGAAGTGCATTCCACATGCAAGTATTCATAGAACATGTACTTGGACAACTATGTAGATCAAGGTATATTCTTGTGTAATGATGAAGTTGAATCCTGACCCAATTGACAATTAACCGGAGACACCTTGATGTCAGGGTAGTAGCAACAGCAACACCTACAGGAAGAACACATAAGGGTCATACATCAATTGGAAAAATTATTCAAGGAACAGTAAAGAAGAGGGTGATAGCGACAACTGCACCTACAGGAAGAACACAGATACAAACAGAATGAAGCAAGGGATAAAACGTTTCCACTCTCACACATGATTTGAGAAAAAATTGTGAGCAAGGATGGGGGTTCAAAACAGATAGACTGGCCAGATTTGACCTCACCATCTCTTCTTGCTTGGCGTTGGCAGCGCGTGAGCCGAAGTGGATGTCCAGGTAGATGAGGAGTGAAGAAATGCTTTTCCCCAACAAATTGTCATGTTAAGATGCAGTGAAATAACTTTAGGAGGATCCTACTCGTCGGCGTTCTGGGAATAGGGGTCCCTAGACTTGCCTGCATGCAGCCCACGGCGTGGCTGAGCTAGCAGGTCTGTACGACCCATCTTCATTGACGAGGTATTCAAGACCCTCACGAGGGGCCAAGCCTCGCGAGGCGGACGACGCAAGACGTCCTCAGGAGCGGCCTCGCCAGGTAGGCTCACAAGGGGCAGAGAGATCAAGGCAAGGAAAACCTCGTGAGGTCCTCGTGACGTGAGCCATGACGGTTGAGACCAGGCGGGCGCCAGGCGGGTGTCAGCGCGCATAGTGTCCTTGCTTCCTCTTTGGTGCCAAGGGGACAAGTGCAGGCACGGAGTACTGAGGCATCAATCAAAGGTTTCCATATCAGTGCAACGAGACCAAGACCGGCAGGACGGCAAGACGGAGGTCACCATGGAGCCCAGGACGACGTCACCACCAGAGCCTTTTGCAGGCGAAGACTACTTTTGTCAGGATACGCTGTACCAGTTGTCCCCTTTCAAATTGGCCGTTGTTGGCTCCCTTCCTGCTCAATATTTGGGGAGAGTACCAGGGCCTATATAAGTAGAACTAGCCACCATAGTAGGGGAGACCCGAAAAAGATAAAAAAGGGGAAGACTCATTCAGAGGCATCTCACCCACACAAGTTAGCCAAGCACAAGAACACCTCAACCTCAGGAGGCTGTTCTTCCCCTTGTACTGTTCATCATCAGCCCAAGAGGCAATCCACCACCACCACACTAGAGTAGGGTATTACACCACAACAGTGGCCCGAACTAGTATAAATCTTGTGTCTTTGTGTTGCAAGTTCGTGGATTTCATCCGCGAGATCTTAGCGAGCTAGGGCGTGGATAGATAGGGAGAAAACCTTCGCGTGCACCCCAGTGTTCAAACCTCGAGGGTTTTGCTGGAACCTGTGATCCGACATTTGGCGTGCCAGGTAGGGGTGCGCCGAAGCTTCCTTCTGTCGCCCCGTGCCCCGTTGCTCTGTCGTCTCCATGGTAGACGCGCGCCGCGCTCGTGCTGAGCGCTGGGCTGCCCTCGCCGCCCGCGTCACTCAGACGGCTCCCATCGGCGGGCCACCTCGTCGTTCCCCGTCGCCTGCCGCCAACGCCGCCACCGACCCGGTGGGGAACGAGCAGCAAGCATCCTCGTTGCACCCCTCAGTGCGGTGGGACGTCCGCACTGCCCCTCCATCGCTGACCCCAGCCGGTTCTTCTTCCCATGCACGTCGCCCTCCCATGGACGCATGGGCCGCGCTCCTCATGGCGCACGAGCTCCTGCGCTACCGACCGGTCGACGACCTCTACGAGGACTGGCTCGACCGCATTGCCGAGCTTGTCCGCGCCACAGGGGGCTCCCCTGCGCCGTCCCTCTCTCCGCCTCGCCCTCCGCCAGCTACGGGCGACGTAGCTCATGGAGTGCCTCCACCACCTTTGCCCCAAGACGGTGCCCTGGCGCCAAGGTGCGCGGCTCCATGACACGACCCACCGCGACCCGTGCCCGCGCATGAAGAAAGAAGCTGTCAAGAAGTCCCTCGACCACAAGAAAACGCTTCACCACTTCTCGCGCTAGCGCACCAGGACCGGCTACGGCGGCAAGACCGCGCGCCACCTGTAGGGGCAGGGCGCGGACCCCATCAAGACCAAGCTCCACCCCAAGGCGGGCCCCGGTGACCACAACCGCCTGCCGCGCTTTCACCCCTGAGCTGCGTAGCGTCGCCTGGCCGGGCAATTTCAAGCCGGATCTGCATCCTCGCTACGATGGCACCCCCAACCCTGCAGAGTTCTAGTAGCTCTACGAGCTGAGCATCGAAGCGGTCAACGATGACGAGAAAGTCATGGCGAACTGGTTTCCCATGGCTCTCAAGGATGGCGCCCGCTCCTGGCTCCTGAACCTGCCACCGGGCTCGATCTCCTCCTGGGACGAGATGCGTAACCGCTTCGTCGCCAACTTCCAGGGCACTCGCGACCGCCCGCCGGCTGCGGGTGACTTGCGCCGCGTCAGGCAGCAACCCAGAGAGACCTTGATACGTGTGCAATGTATCTATAATTTTTGATTGCTCCATGCTATATTATCTACTGTTTTGGACATTATTGGGCTTTATTATCCACTTTTATATTATTTTTGGGACTAACCTATTAACGGGAGGCCTAGCCCAGAATTGTTGTTTTTTTGCCTGTTTTAGGGTTTTGAAGAAAAGGAATATCAAACGGAGTCCAAACGGAATGAAACCTTAGGGAACGTGATTTTCTCAACAAACAAGACCCGGGAGACTTGGACCCTACGTCAAGAAAGAAAAGAGGAGGCCACGAGGTAGGCCCTCATTTCGGTCTACTTGTCTCGGACGTGATGCCTATATACATGATCCTACCTAGATATTCTCATAACTATGCTCAATTCTGTCAATTGCTCAATAGTAATTTGTTCACCCACCGTAGAATACTTATGCTCTCGAGAGAAGCCACTAGTGAAACCTATGGCCCCCGGGTCTATCTTTGTCATATTGATCTCCTACTACTTAGTTATTTCCTTTGCTATTTACTTTGCCTTTACTTTACTTTGCATCTTTATCATAAAAATACCAAAAAAATTATCTTATCATATTTATCAGATCTCACACTCGTAAGTGGCCTTATAGGGATTGACAACCCCTATTTGCGTTGGTTGCGAGGATTTATTTGTTTTGTGCAGGCACAAGGGACTCGCGCATAGCCTCCTACTGGATTGATACCTTGGTTCTCAAAAGCTGAGGGAACTACTTATGCTACTTAGCTGCATCATCCCTTCCTCTTCGGGGAAAACCAACACAGTGCTCAAGAGGTAGCAAGAAGGATTTCTGGCGCCGTTGCTAGGGAGGTCTACGCAAAAGTCAACATACCAAGTACCCATCACATACCCTTATCTCCCGCATTACATTATTTGCCATTTGCCTCTCGTTTTCCTCTCCCCCACTTCACCCTTGCCGTTTTATTCGCCCTCTCTCTCTATCCTCCCTCTCCCTCTCTATTTGCCTCTTTTTGCCCGCTTGCTTTTTGTTTGCTTGTGTGTTAGTTTGCTTGCCTGTCACGATGGCTTAAGATAATACTAAATTGTGTGACTTCACCAATACCAACAACAATGATTTTATTAGCACTCCAATTGCTCCTCTTACCGATGCTGAATCTTGTGAAATTATACCGATGCTGAATCTTGTGAAATAATACTGCTTTGCTGAATCTTGTCATGAAAGATCCGTTCTCCGGCCTTCCTAGTGAAGATGCCGCTACCCATCTAAATAGCTTCGTTGATTTGTGTGACATGCAAAAGAAGAAAGATGTGGATAATGATATTGTTAAATTGAAGCTATTTCCTTTTTCGCATAGAGATCGTTCTAAAGCTTGGTTTTCGTCTTTGCCTAAAAATAGTATTGATTCATGGAACAAGTGCAAAGATGCTTTTATCTCTAAGTATTTTCCACCCGCTAAGATCATCTCTCTTAGAAACGATATTATGAATTTTAAGCAACTTTATCATGAACATGTTGCACAAGCTTGGGAGAGAATGAAACTAATGATACGTAATTGCCCTACTCATGGTTTAAATTTGCGGATGATTATACAAAATTTTTATGCCGGATTGAATTTTGCTTCTAGAAATCTTTTAGATTCGGCCGCGGGAGGCACTTTTATGGAAATCACTTTAGGAGAAGCTACTAAACTCCTAGATAATATTATGGTTAATTATTCTCAATGGCATACTGAAAGATCTACTAATAAAAAGGTGCATGCGATAGAAGAAATTAATGTTTTGAGTGGAAAGATGGATGAACTTATGGAATTATTTACTAATAAGAGTGTTTCTTCTGATCCTAATGATATGCCCTTGTCTACTTTGATTGAGAATAATAATGAATCTATGGATGTGAATTTTGTTGGTAGGAACAATTTTGGTAACAACGCGTATAGAGGAAATTTCAATCCTAGGCCTTATCCTAGTAATCCCTCTAATAATTATGGTAATTCCTACAACAATTCTTATGGAAATTATAATAAGATGCCCTCTGATTTTGAATCTAATATTAAAGAATTTATTACTTCGCAAAAGAATTTTCATGCTATGATTGAAGAAAATTTGCTTAAGATTGATGATTTGGCTAGGAACGTTGATATAATTGCTCTTGATGTTGATTCTTTGAAGCTTAGATCTATTCCACCTAAGCATGATATCAATGAGTCTCTCAAAGCCATGCAAATTTCCATTGATGAGTGCAAAGAAAGTACCGCTAGGATGCGTGCTAAGAAAGATGCCTTTATAAGAGCGTGTTCTTCCAGTTCCTATGAAAATAAAGATGAAGATCTAAAAGTTATTGATGTGTCCCCTATTAAATCTTTGTTTTTCAATATGAATCTTGATAATGATGGGACTGAATATGATCCACCTTTACCTAGAAGGCGTTCCAAGAATTCGGAATTTGTTGATCTTGATGCTAAATTTGACAAAAGTGGGATTGAAGAAATTAAAACCCTAGATGTTGCTAAACCCACTATTATGGATTTCAAGGAATTTAACTATGAAAATTGCTCTTTGATTGATTGTATTTCCTTGTTGCAATCCGTGCTAAATTCTCCTCGCGCTTATAGTCAAAATAAAGCGTTTACTAAACATATCGTTGATGCCTTGATGCAATCTTATGAAGAAAAACTTGAATTGGAAGTTTCTATCCCTAGAAAACTTTATGATGAGTGGGAACTAACTATTAAAATTAAAATTAAAGATCAATAATGCTATGCTTTATGTGATTTGGGTGCTAGTGTTTCCATGATTCCAAAGACTTTGTGTGATTTGTTAGGTTTCCGTGATTTTGATGATTGCTCTCTAAACTTGCACCTTGCGGATTCCACTAATAAGAAACCTATGTGAAGAATTAATGATGTTCTTATTGTTGAAAATAGGAATTATGTGCCCATGGATTTTATTGTTCTCGGCATAGATTGCAATCCTTCATGTCCTATTATTCTTGGCAGACCTTTCCTTAGAACGATTGGTGCAATTATTGATATGAAGGAAGGAAATATTAGATTCCAATTTCCATTAAGGAAAGGCATGGCACAATTTCCTAGAAATAAAATTAAATTACCTTATGAATCTATTATGAGAGCCACTTATGGATTGCCTACCAAAGATGAGAATACCTAGATCTATCCTTGCTTGTTATGCCTAGCTAGGGGCGTTAAACGATGGCGCTTGTTGGGAGGCAACCCAATTTTGTTTTTATTTATTGATTTTTGCTCCTGTTTAATAATAAACAATTTATCTAGCCTCTGTTTTGGTTGTGTTTTTTGTGTTTAATTAGTGTTTGTGCGAAGTAGAACCGTTGGGAAGACTTGGGGAAAGTCTTGTTAAACTTGCTGTAAAAAACAGAAACTTTAGTGCTCACGAGAACTGCTGTAATTTTTATTTGGAAATTGATATTTAGTTAATTATTTTTGCAGATGATTAATAGATAAATTCCTCACTTCCAGCAATTTATTTTAGAATTTTTGGGGTTCCAGATCTTGCGCTAGCTACAGATTACTACAAACGGTTCTGTTTTTGACAGATTCTGTTTTTCGTGTGTTGTTTGCTTATTTTGATGAATCTATGGCTATTAAAATAGTTTATAAACCATATAGAAGTTGGAATACAGTAGGTATAACACCAATATAAATAAAGAATGAGTTCGTTACAGTACCTTGAAGTGGTCTTCTATTTTCTTTCGCTTACGGAGCTCACGAGATTTTCTACTTTAAGTTTTGTGTTGTGAAGTTTTCAAATTTTGGGTAAAGATTTGATGGATTATGGAACAAGGAGTGGCAAGAGCGTAAGCTTGGGGATGCCCATGGCACCCCCAAGATAATCTAAGGACACCTAAAAGCCAAAGCTTGCGGATGCCCCGGAAGGCATCCCCTCTTTCATCTACTTCTATCGGTAACTTTACTTGGAGCTATATTTTTATTCGCCACATGATATGTGTTTTGCTTGGAGCGTCTTGTATGATTTGAGTCTTTGCTTGTTAGTTTACCACAATCATCCTTGCTGTACGCACCTTTTGAGAGAGCCATACATGATTTAGAATTTTTTAGAATACTCTATATGCTTCGCTTATATCTTTTGAGTTATATAATTTTGCTCTAGTACTTCACTTATATCTTTTAGAGCACAATGGTGGATTTGTTTTATAGAAACTATTGATCTCTCGTGCTTCACTTAGATTATTTTGAGAGTCTTAAATAGCATGGTAATTTGCTTAAAATCCTAATATGCTAGGTATTCAAGAATAAAAAAAATCTCTTATGAGTGTGTTGAATACTATGATAAGTTTGATACTTGATAATTGTTTTGAGATATGAAGATGGTGATATTAAAGTCATGCTAGTTGAGTAGTTGTGAATTTGAGAAATACTTGTGTTGAAGCTTGTGATTCCCGTAGCATACATGTATGGTGAACCGTTATGTGATGAAGTCGGAGCATGATTTATTTATTGATTGTCTTCCTTATGAGTTGCGGTCGGGGACGAGCAATGGTCTTTTCCTACCAATCTATCCCCCTAGGAGCATGCGTGTAATACTTTGCTTTGATAACTTGTAGATTTTTGCAATAAGTATATGAGTCCTTTATGACTAATGTTGAGTCCATGGATTATACGCACTCTCATCCTTCCACCTTTGCTAGCCTCTCTAATACCGTGCACCTTTCGCCGGTATCATACACCCACCATATACCTTCGTCAAAACAGCCACCATACCTACCTATTACGGTATTTCCATAGCCATTCCGAGATATATTGCCATGCAACTTTCCACCGTTCCGTTTATTATGACACACTCCATCATTGTCATATTGCTTAGCATGATCATGTAGTTGACATCGTATTTGTGGCAAATCAACCATTCATAACTCTTTCATACGTGTCACTCTTGATTCATTGCATATCCCGGTACACCGCCGAAGTCATTCATATAGAGTCATATTTTGTTCTAAGTATCGAGTTGTAATTGTTGAGTTGTAAGAAAAATAAAAGTGTGATGATCATCATTATTAGAGCATTGTCCCAGTGAGGAAAGGATGATGGACACTATGATTCCCCCACAAGTCGGGATGAGACTCCGGACGAAAAATAGAAAAAAGAGAAAGACAAGAGGCCATAAAAAAGAGAAAAGGCCCAAATAAAAAAATGAGAGAAAAAGAGAGAAGGGACAATGTTACTATCCTTTTACCACACTTGTGCTTCAAAGTAGCACCATGATCTTCATAGTAGAGAGTCTCTCATGTTATCACTTCCATATACTAGTGGGAATCTTTCATTATAGAACTTGGCTTGTATATTCCAATGATGGGCTTCATCAAAATGCCCTAGGTCTTCATGAGCAAGCAAGTTGGATGCACACCCACTTAGTTTCTTTTTGAGCTTTCATATACTTATAGCTCTAGTTCATCTGTTGCATGGCAATCCCTACTCACTCACATTGATATCTATTGTGGGCATCTCCATAGCCCGTTGATACGCCTAGTTGATGTGAGACTATCTTCTCCCTTTTTGTCTTCTCCACAACCACCACTCTATTCCACCTATAGTGCTATATCCATGGCTCACGCTCATGTATTGCGTGAAGATTGAAAAAGTTTTGAGAATGTCAAAAGTATGAAACAATTGCTTGGCTTGTCATCGGGGTTGTGCATGGTTTAAATATTTTATGTGGTGAAGATAGAGCATAGCCAGACTATATGATTTTGTAGGGATAACTTTCTTTAGCCATGTTATTTTGAGAAGACATAATTGCTTTGTTAGTATGCTTGAAGTATTATTATTTTTATGTCAATATGAACTTTTGTCTTGAATATTTCAGATCTGAATATTCATACCACAATTAATAAGAATTACATTAAAATTATGCCAAGTAGCACTCCACATCGAAAATTCTGTTTTTATCATTTACCTACTCGAGGACGAGTAGGAATTGAGCTTGGGGATGCTTGATACGTCTCCAACGTATCTATAAATTTTGATTGCTCCATGCTATATTATCTACTGTTTTGGATATTATTGGGCTTTATTATCCACTTTTATATTATTTTTGGGACTAACCTATTGACCGGAGGCCCAACCCAGAATTGCTGTTTTTTTGCCTGTTTTAGGGTTTCGAAGAAAAGGAATATCAAACGGTGTCCAAGTGGAATGAAACCTTTGGGAACGTGATTTTCTCAACAAACAAGACCCGGGAGACTTGGACCCTACGTCAAGAAAGAAAAGAGGAGGCCACGAGGTAGGGGGGCGCGCCCTCCACCCTCGTGGGCCCCCTGTTGCTCCACCGACGTACTCCTTCCTCCTATATATACCTAAGTACCCCCAAACGATCAGATACGGAGCCAAAAACCTAATTCCATCGCCGCAACTTTCTGTATCCACGGAATCCCATCTTGGGGCCTGTTCCGGAGCTCCGCCGGAGGGGGCATCGATCACAGAGGGCTTCTACATCAACACCATAGCCTCTTCGATGAAGTGTGAGTAGTTTACCTCAGACCTATGGGTCCATAGTTAGTAGCTAGATGACTTCTTCTCTCTTTTTGGATCTCAATACAATGTTCTCCCCCTCTCTTGTGGAGAACTATTCGATGTAATCTTCTTTTTGCGGTGTGTTTGTTGAGACCGATGAATTGTGGGTTTATGATCAAGTCTATCTATTAATAATATTTGAATCTTCTCTGAATTCTTTTATGTATGATTGGTTATCTTTGCAAGTCTCTTCGAATTATCAGTTTGGTTTGGCCTACTAGATTGATCTTTCTTGCAATGGGAGAAGTGCTTAGCTTTGGGTTCAATCTTGCGGTGTCCTTTCCCAGTGACAGTAGGGGCAGCAAGGCATGTATTGTATTGTTGCCATCGAGGATAACAAGATGGGGTTTTCTTCATATTGCATGAGTCTATCCCTCTACATCATGTCATCTTGCTTAAGGCGTTACTCTATTTTTAACTTAATACTCTAGATGCATGCTGGATAGCGGTCGATGAGTGGATTAATAGTAGTAGATGCAGGCAGGAGTCGGTCTACTTGTCTCGGACGTGATGCCTATATACATGATCACACCTAGATATTCTCATAACTATGCTCAATTCTGTCAATTGCTCAAAAGTAATTTGTTCACCCACCGTAGAATACTTATGCTCTCGGGAGAAGCCACTAGTGAAACCTATGGCCCCCGGGTCTATCTTTATCATATTGATCTCCTACTACTTAGTTATTTCCTTTGCTATTTCCTTTGCCTTTACTTTACTTTGCATCTTTATCATAAAAATACCAAGAATATTATCTTATCATATCTATCAGATCTCACTCCCGTAAGTGGCCTTATAGGGATTGACAACCCCTATTTGCATTGGTTGCGAGGATTTATTTGTTTTGTGCAGGTACGAGGGACTCGCGCGTAGCCTCCTACTGGATTGATACCTTGGTTCTCAAAAACTGAGGGAAATACTTGCGCTACTTTGCTGTGTCATCCCTTCCTCTTCGGGGAAAACCAACGCAGTGCTCAAGAGGTAGCGCTTCAACAACGTCCGCCTAAAGATCCCCAAGGTGACGGACGAGGCCATCATCTCTGCATTCTCTGATGGTGTCCGCGACGTCAAGATGAACACTACAAAAAATACACTTCCGTGATGATACGTGTTTGTCATAGTAGGTCGCTTTTTTTGTCATGCATGTACATCCATGACAAATTTATGACAGAATCAAGATCGTCATACCTGTGCTGTCCTAGAAGTGTTCCATGACATTACCAAAATTATCATCACGGAAGTGTCCATTTCCATGACGATAAATCGCGCATCACAGAAGTGCTTTCGTCAAGGGTGACCGACACGTGGCATCCACCGTAACGGAACGCCATTAAGCTATCGGGTCGGATTTTGGATCCGATAACCCGTTAACAGCCCCGACCAATGGGAAATTTCCATGTGTAAAATTCTTATTGGCCCGACGAAACACGTGTCAGCTCGTCAGTGGGTCAGATAGGCGCTTATGATACGTCGACACGTGGCACAGCCCAACAGAGGCCCATTCCTGTGAAAAGGCCGGCCCATTTGACTTGGTCAAAAGGTGGTGGGCCGGCCCATGTAAAGCCTGTTAACGGCCTGTTCGCATATAGCCCATTTACAGCCCGCTAACCCAAGGCCTGTGACCCCCTATCCGAATTAGGCCCAGTAGCGTCATCTGGGCCACCCAATATGATTCCAGCCCGTTTTCACTTCTGGCCCATGTATGGCCCATGACGTCTTTCGGCCCATATGAGGCCCTATGTAACTCTTGGCCTATTAACGACCCGTGGTGAAACTGGCCCGTAATGAATAGTGTATCACTTTAATCCCATTAACGGCCCGTGGTGAAACTGGCCCGTAATGAACAATGTATCACTTTATACCCATTAACGGCCCATTATTCCGTTGGGCCGTTTCCAGCCCATGTTATCTTTCGGCCTTCTCAGAGCCCATTTATTCTTGGGCTCATTTCCAGCATTCGTTTACTTATGGCCCATTACTGTCATTTTCTGCTTGTGGGCCAAATTCAGCCCATGGTTACAGTCGGCCCGATTGTGGTCCGTTAATACGTTGGGCCGTTTTCACAGCGTCATCTAATACGAACTATTAACGATGGCCCATTATGGTCGGCCCATGAACGGACGATTCCAACTCTAGCCCGTTTACGGCCATAATGCGGCCTGTTATTGGCCCATGTTTGGCCATCGATCATACTGCCCGTATAAGGCCCATGTTGGGGAACGTAGTAATTTCAAAAAAATTCCTACGCACACGCAAGATCATGGTGATGCATAGCAACGAGAGGGGAGAGTGTTGTCTATGTACCCTCGTAGACCGTTCGCGGAAGCGTTATATCAACGCGGTTGATGTAGTCATACGTCTTCACGTCCGACCGACCCAAGTACCGAAAGCACGGCACCTCCGAGTTCTGCACATGTTCGGCTCGGTGACGTCCTCGCTTTCTCGATCCAGCAAGAGGGGCGAAGTAGTAGATGAGTTCCGGCAGCACGACAGCGTGGTGACGGTGTTGGTGAAGAACAATCTCCGCAGGGCTTCGCCTAAGCACTACGAAAACTATGACGGAGGATAAACTAGAGGGGACGGGGTTGCCGGCACACGACTTGGTGTTTCTTGATCTCTCTTTGGTGCTAGCCCTACCCCTCTATTTATATGTTGAGCCCTGGGGTCGAAACTTGGAGTAAAAGCCTCCTCAAAGTGGGTTTCACCCGAAAGGCAAGAGTCCTTCTCGGACTCCAGGGCTAGACGCCAGGGTTCCCCGCGTCTACCCCCTAGACACCAGGGTTCCTAGCATCTAGCCTCTGGTCTCCGCAAAACTTCCTTTTGCACTTTCCAAAAGCCTCGTGGGCTTTCCCCTTTGGCCCAGATAAAGTGTTCTCATGCCCAAACATTTCGGGAAACATCCGGAACCCCTTCCGGTGAATTCCGGAACCCTTCCGGAGATCAAACACTACTATCCCATATATCAAACTTTATCTCCGGACCATTCCGGAGTTCCTCGTCATGTCCGTGATCTCATCCCGGACTCCGAACAACATTCGGTCATCAACATACATAACTCATATAGTACTATATCATCAACGAACGTTAAGCATGCGGACCCTATGGGTTCGAGAACTATGTAGACATGACCGAGACACCTCTCCGGTCAATAACCAATAGCGGGACCTGGATGCCCATATTGGCTCCTATATATTCTACGAAGATCTTTATCGGTCAGACCACATAACAACATACGTTGTTCCCTTTGTCATCGGTATGTTACTTGCCCGAGATTCGATCGTCGGTATCTCAATACCTAGTTCAATCTCATTACCGGCAAGTCTCTTTTCTCGTTCCGTAATACATCATCCCACAACTAACTCATTAGTTGCAATGCTTGCAAGGCTTATAGTGATGTGCATTACCGAGTGGGCCCAGAGATACCTCTCCGACAATCGGAGTGAGAAATCCTAATCTCGAAATACGCCAACCCAACAAGTACCTTTGGAGACACCTATAGAGCACCTTTATAATCACCCAGTTACGTTGTGACGTTTGGTGGCACACAAAGTGTTCCTCCGGTAAACGGGAGTTACATAATCTCATAGTCATAGGAACATGTATAAGTCATGAAGAAAGCAATAGCAACAAACTAAACGATCAAGTGCTAAGCTAACGGAATGGGTCAAGTCAATCACATCATTCTCCTAATGATGTGATCCCGTTAATCAAATGACAACTCATGTCTATGGTTAGGAAACATAACCATCTTTGATCAACGAGCTAGTCAAATAGAGGCATGCTAGTGACACTCTGTTTGTCTATGTATTCACACATGTATTATGTTTCCGGTTAATACAATTCTAGCATGAATAATAAACATTTATCATGAAATAAGGAAATAAATAATAACTTTATTATTGCCTCTAGGGCATATTTCCTTCAGTCCCCCACTTGCACTAGAGTCAATAATCTAGATCACATTGCCATGTGATTTAACATCAATAGTTCACATCACCATGTGATTAACACCCATAGTTCACATTGTCATGTGACTAACACGCAAATGGTTTACTAGAGTCAATAATCTAGTTCACATCGCTATGTGATTAACACCCAAAGAGTACTAAGGTGTGATCATGTTTTGCTTGTGAGAGAAGTTTAGTCAACGGGTCTGCAACATTCAGATCCGTATGTATCTTGCAAATTTCTATGTCAACAATGCTCTGCACGGAGCTACTCTAGCTAATTGCTCCCACTTTCAATATGTATCTAGATCGAGACTTAGAGTCATCCAGATCGGTGTCAAAGCTTGAATCGACGTAACTCTTTATGACGAACCTTTTGTCACCTCCATAATCGAGAAACATATCCTTATTCCACTAATGATAATTTTGACCGCTGTCCAGTGATCTACTCCTAGATCACTATTGTACTCCCTTGCCAAAACAGTGTATGGTATACAATAGATCTGGTACACAGCATGGCATACTTTATAGAACCTATGGCTGAGGCATAGGGAATGACTTTCATTCTCTTTCTATCTTCTGCCATGGTCGGGCTTTAAGTCTTACTCAATTTCACACCTTGTAACACAGGCAAGAACTCTTTCTTTGACTGTTCCATTTTGAGCTACTTCAAAATCTTGTCAAGTTATGTACTCATGAAAAAACTTATCAAGCGTTTTGATCTATCTCTATAGATCTTGATGCTTAATATGTAAGCAGCTTCACCGAGGTTTTTCTTTGAAAAACTCCTTTCAAACACTCCTTTATGCTTTGCAGAATAATTTTACATTATTTCCGATCAACAATATGTCATTCACATATACTTATCAGAAATGCTGTAGTGCTCCCACTCACTTTCTTGTAAATATAGGCTTCACCGCAAGTCTGTATAAAACTATATGCTTTGATCAACTTATCAAAGCGTATATTCCAACTCCGAGATGCTTGCACCAGTCCATAGATGGATCGCTGGAGCTTGCATATTTTATTAGTACCTTTGACAAAAACTTCTGGTTGCATCATATACAACTCTTCTTTAATAAATCCATTAAAGAATGCAGTTTTGTTTATCCATTTGCCAGATTTCATAAAATGCGGCAATTGCTAACATGATTCGGTCAGACTTAAGCATAGATATGAGTGAGAAACTCTCATCGTAGTCAACACCTTGAACTTGTCGAAAACCTTTTTGCGACAATTCTAGCTTTGTAGATAGTAACACTACTATCAGTGTCCGTCTTCCTCTTGAAGATCCATTTAATCTCAATGGCTCTCCGATCAATGGGCAAGTCAATCAAAGTCCATACTTTGTTCTCATACATGGATCTCATCTTAGATTTCACGGCCTCAAGCCATTTCGCAGAATCTGGGCTCATCATTTCTTCCTCATAGTTCATAGGCTCGTCATGGCCAAGTAACATGACCTCCAGAACAGGATTACCGTACCACTCTGGTGCGGATCTCACTCTGGTTTACCTACGAGGTTCGGTAGCAACTTGATCTGAAGTTACATGATCATCATCATTAGCTTCCTCACTAATTGGTGTAGTAGTCACAGGAACATATTTCTGTGATGAACTACTTTCCAATAAGGGAGCAGGTACAGTTACCTCATCAAGTTCTACTTTCCTCCCACTCACTTCTTTCGAGAGAAACTCCTTCTCTAGAAAGGATCCATTCTCAGCAACAAATATCCTGCCTTCGGATCTGTGATAGAAGGTGTACCCAACAGTTACTTTTGGGTATCCTATGGAGATACACTTCTCCGACTTGGGTTTGAGCTTATCAAGATGAAACTTTTTCACATAAGCATTGCAACCCCAAACTTTAAGAAGCGACAACTTAGGTTTCCCGCTAAACCATAGTTCATACGGTGTCGTCTCAAAGGATTTAGATGGTGCCCTTTTTAATGGGAATGAAACTGTTTTTAATGCATAACCCCAAAACGATAGTGGTAAATCGGTAAGAGACATCATAGATTGCACTATATCCAATAAAGTACGGTTATGATGTTCGGACACACCATTACGCTGTGGTGTTCCTGGTGGCGTGAGTAGTGAAACTATTTCACATTGTTTTAACTGAAGGCCAAACTCGTAACTCAAATATTTTACTTCTGCGATCATATCGTAGAAACTTTTATTTTTTGTTACGATGATTCTCCACTTCACTCTGAAATTCTTTGAACTTTTCAAATATTTCACACTTGTGTTTCATCAAGTAGACATACTCATATCTGCTCAAATCATCGATGAAGATCAGAAAATAATGATACCTGTCGCGAGCCTCAATATTCATCGGACCACATACATCAGTATGTATGATTTCCAACAAATCTATTGCTCGCTCCATTGTTCTGGAGAACAGAGTTTTAGTCATCTTGCCCATGAGACATGGTTCGCAAGCATCAACTGATTCATAATCAAGTGATTCCAAAAGCCCATCAACATGGATTTTCTTCATGCGTTTTACACCAATATGACATAAACGGCAGTGCCAAAAATAAGTCGCATTATCATTATTAACTTTGCATCTTTTGGTTCAATATTATGAATATGTGTATCACTACGATCGAGATCCAATGAACCATTTTCATTGGGTGTGTAACCATATAAGGTTTTATTCATGTAAACAGAACAACAATTTATTCTCTTACTTAAATGAATAACCATATTGCAATAAACATGATCAAATCATATTCATACTCAACGCAAACACCAAATAACACTTATTTAGGTTCAACACTAATCCCAAAAGTATAGGGAGTGTGCGATGATGATCATATCAATCTTGGAACCACTTCCAACACACATCGTCACTTCACCCTTAACTAGTCTCTGTTCATTCTGCAACTCCCATTTCGAGTTACTACTCTTAGCAACTGAACCAGTATCAAATACCGAGGGGTTGCTACGAACACTAGTAAAATACACATCAATAATCTGTATATCAAATATACCTTTGTTCACTTTTCCATCCTTCTTATCCGCCAAATACTTGGGGCAGTTCCGCATCCAGTGACCAGTCCCTTTGCAGTAGAAGCACTTAGTCTCAGGCTTAGGACCAGACTTGGGCTTCTTCACTTGAGCAGCAACTTGCTTGCCGTTCTTCTTGAAGTTCCCTTTTCTTTCCCTTTGCCCTTTTCTTGAAACTAGTGGTCTTGTTAATCATCAACACTTGATGCTCTTTATTGATTTCTACCTTCATCGATTTCATCATCATGAAAAGCTCGGGAATCGTTTTCATCATTCCTTGCCTACTATAGTTCATCACGAAGTTCTACTAACTTGGTGATGGTGACTAGAGAATTCTGTCAATCACTATTTTATCTGGAAGATTAACTCCCACTTGATTCAAGCGATTGTAGTACCCACACAATCTGAACACATGCTCACTACTTGAGCTATTCTCCTCCATTTTTTAGCTATAGAACTTGTTGGAGACTTCATATCTCTCAACTCGGGTATTTGCTTGAAATATTAACTTCAACTCCTGGAACATCCATATGATCCATGACGTTCAAAACGTCTTTGAAGTCCCGATTCTAAGCCGTTTAAGCATCGTGCACTAAACTATCAAGTAGTCATCATATTGAGCTAGCCAAACGTTCATAACGTCTGCATCTGCTCCTGCAATAGGTCTGTCACCTAGCGGTGCATTAAGGACATAATTCTTCTATGCAGCAATGAGGATAATCCTCAGATCACAGATCCAATCCGCATCATTGCTACTAACATCTTTCAACTTAATTTTCTCTAGGAACATATCAAAAAATAAAACAGGGAGCTAAACGCGAACTATTGATCTACAACATAGATATGCTAATACTATCAGGACTAAGTTCATGATAAATTAAAGTTCAATTAATCATATTACTTAAGAACTCCCACTTAGAAAGACATCCCTCTAACCTTCTAAGTGATCACGTGATCCAAATCAACTAAACCATAACCGATCATCACGTGAAATGGAGTAGCTTTCAATGGTGAACATCAATATGTTGATCATATCTACTATATGATTCACGCTCGACCTTTCGGTCTCAGTGTTCCGAGGCCATATCTGCATATGCCAGGCTCATCAAGTTTAACCTGAGTATTCTGCGTGTGCAAAAACTGACTTGCACCCGTTGTAGATGGACGTAGAGCTTATCACACCCGATCATCACGTGGTGTCTGGGCATGACGAACTTTCGCAACGGTGCATACTCAGGGAGAACACTTTTATCTTGAAATTTAGTGAGAGATCATCTTATAATGCTACCGTCAATGAAAGCAAGATAAGATGCATAAAAGATAAACATCACATGCAATCAATATAAGTGATATGATATGGCCATCATCATCTTGTGCTTGTGATCTCCATCTCCGAAGCACCTTCATGATCACCATCATCACCGGCGCGACACCTTGATCTCCATCGTAGCATCGTTGTTGTCTCGCCAATCTTATGCTTCCATGACTATCGCTACCGCTTAGTGATAAAGTAAAGCATTACAATGCAATTGCATTGCATACAATAAAGCGACAACCATATGGCTCCTGCCAGTTGCCGATAACTCTGTTACAAAACATGATCATCTCATACAATAAAATTTAGCATCATGTCTTGACCATATCACATCACAACATGCCCTGCAAAAACAAGTTAGACATCCTCTACTTTGTTGTTGCAAGTTTTACATGGCTGCTACGGGCTTAAGCAAGAACCGTGCTTACCTACGCATCAAAACCACAATGATAGTTTGTCAAGTTGGTGCTGTTTTAACCTTCGCAAGGACCGGGCGTAGCCACACTTGGTTCAACTAAAGTTGGAGAAACTGACACCCGCCAGCCACCTGTGTGCAAAGCACGTCAGTAGAACCAGTCTCGCGTAAGCGTACGCGTAATGTCGGTCCGGGCCGCTTCATCCAACAATACCGCCGAACCAAAGTATGACATGCTGGTAAGCAGTATGACTTATATCGCCCACAACTCACGTGTGTTCTACTTGTGCACAACATCAACGCATAAAACCTAGGCTCTGATACCACTGTTGGGGAATGTAGTAATTTCAAAAAAAAATCCTACGCACACGCAAGATCATGGTGATGCATAGCAATGAGAGGGGAGAGTGTTGTCTACGTACCCTCATAGAACGTTTGCGGAAGCGTTATATCAACGCGGTTGATGTAGTCGTACGTCTTCACGTCCGGCCGATCCAAGTACCGAAAGCATGGCACCTCCAAATTCTGCACACGTTCGGCTCGGTGACGTCCTCGCCTTCTCGATCTGGCAAGAGGGGCGAAGTAGTAGATGAGTTCCGGTAGCACAACGGCGTGGTGACGGTGTTGGTGAAGAACAATCTCCGCAGGGCTTCGCCTAAGCACTACGAAAACTATGACAGAGGATAAACTAGAGGGGACGGGGTTGCCGGCACACGGCTTGGTGTTTCTTGATCTCTCTTTGGTGCTAGCGCTACCCCTCTATTTATATGTTGAGCCCTGGGGTCGAAACTTGGAGTAAAAGCCTCCTCAAAGTCGGTTTCACCCGAAAGGCAAGAGTCCTTCTTGGACTCCAGAGCTAGACGCCAGGGTTCCTGGCGTCTACCCCCTAAACGCCAGGGTTCCTGGCGTCTAGCCTCTGGTCTCCGCAAAACTTCCTTTTGAACTTTCCAAAAGCCCCGTGGGCTTTTCCCTTTGGCCCAGATAAAGTGTTCTCGTGCCCAAACATTTCGGGAAACATCCGGAACCCCTGCCGGTGAATTCCGGAACCTTTCCGGAGATCAAACACTACTATCCCATATATCAAACTTTATCTCCGGACCATTTCGGAGTTCCTTGTCATGTCCGTGATCTCATCCTGGACTCCGAACAACATTCGGTCATCAACATACATAACTCATATAGTACTATATCGTCAACGAACATTAAGCGTGCGGACCCTACGGGTTCGAGAACCATGTAGACATGACCGAGACACCTCTCTGGTCAATAACCAATAGCGGGACCTGGATGCCCATATTGGCTCCTACATATTCTACGAAGATCTATATCGGTCAGACCGCATAACAACATACGTTGTTCCCTTTGTCATCGGTATGTTACTTGCCCGAGATTCGATCGTCGGTATCTCAATACCTAGTTCCATCTCGTTACCGGCAAGTCTCTTTACTCGTTCCGTAATACATCATCCCGCAACTAACTCATTAGTTGCAATGCTTGCAAGGCTTATAGTGATGTGTATTGCCGAGTGGGCCCAGAGATACCTCTCCGACAATCGGAGTGACAAATCCTAATCTCGAAATACGCCAACCCAACAAGTACCTTTGGAGACACCTGCAGAGCACCTTTATAATCACCCAGTTACATTGTGACATTTGGTGGCACACAAAGTGTTCCTCCGGTAAACGGGAGTTGCATAATCTCATAGTCATAGGAACATGTATAAGTCATGAAGAAAGCAATAGCAACAAACTAAACGATCAAGTGTTAAGCTAACGGAATGGGTCAAGTCAATCACATCATTCTCCTAATGATGTGATCCCGTTAATCAAATGACAAATCATGTCTATGGTTAGGAAACATAACCATCTTTGATCAACGATCTAGTCAAATAGAGGCATGCTAGTGAGACTCTGTTTGTCTATGTATTCACACATGTATTATGTTTCCGGTTAATACAATTCTAGCATGAATAATAAACATTTATCATGAAATAAGGAAATAAATAATAACTTTATTATTGTCTCTAGGGCATATTTCCTTCAGCCCATCGATGATACGGCCCATAGAAGGCCCATTGTTTCTACGGCCTGTAGAAGGCCCACTGTTTCTACGGCCCGTAGAAGGCCCACTGTTTCTACGGCCCGTAGGAGGCCCAGTGTCACTATAGTAAATATTAGCCCATGGTTATTGTGGCCTAGTTTTAAAAAATAGGTTATTGCAGCCACTAGCAAACCGCGGAAAAAGAACTGCAATGACTAGAAGCAAACAAATAAACAAGACAACAAGGAAATAAATAAGCAAGCAACTTACGCTAGGCTATCACGGCTATCACACATATTACATCCACTAGGTATCAAAGTTCACCACCAGTGTAAATAAACGCGTCAACAAAAGAATATACAAAACTGAGAGCACTTCCGAAGGCACTAGGCCTGGCCAGGTCGCCCCCCCCAAACAGCTGAAGAAGCTGAGTAGACCTTAGTTGTGTCAACGATAGATGCATCAACACTAGATTTAAGGGATGATGGTGCGCACGACAGTCCTATGACATCTTCATTGCATCTTTGACTTCAAGTCAGAGCTGAGCTGGAGCAAGCCTTTCCGCTTTAAGTCGAGAGTGAAGAAGTCGAAATGATTGAGGCAGTTACTGCACAGAGGTTGTCTCACACCTGCTGGTGAGTAGCTTCAACTCACTATCTTCATCAAGACAGGACCTTGGGGTCATCTCGCTGTCCTCAAGATGGTTTGGCTCACTATCTTCCCTAAAGTTCTGCCTGGCGTAAGAGATACGAGTCTGAAAGAGAAACAAGGAGACACGTAACAGGTTTCACAATTATATAAGCAAATAAATGGATCTGTTCTGCATAAGGAATGTGTTTTTACAACTACAATTTGAAACTGGTAGTTGTTGCAAATATCCAATCAGATGTAAACAACAAAGCAAACAACAGTGGAGGAAATGATGCCTATCCAAATCTATACTAGAATAAAGTTTGAAGGCTTGAGAAGGATGAACTTACATTACATGTTAACATGGGCTGGACAAAGCCCTTCTCCATGTTGATGGAAGGATAATTCAATAAATTCCCCAAAGAAAATTCTCTATAAGCGTTGCCATTATTCTACATTTTGCAAAGAGTAAATATAGATCAAATAATATTGGAAGAAACAAAGGATAATGAAGCTCAGGTGTAGACTGATGATACATAATCAAATAGCAATTAATTAAGTATAGCGTTACAAGGCAAAAGGGAGAGAGGTACTGACAAGAGCAATGCAGAGCCCATTATTGTTTTGAGACCGTATGATCCTTTGAGCAAGGAGATTCATCTGAAATTAGTTTTCATACAAGAGAGAAGGTAAGGCACAAGCAGAAATTTAGGAGTTCAAATTTTGAATTGATATCATAGACAGTACCTGACGCTGGGCTCCCAGCAGTTCTAATAGGGGTTTGGCCACTGGAGTAGGGGTAAAGTGTGGTAAAGTTGGGCCTGTGTTTTCTGTGGCTGGTGATCTATCTGATTTAACAGGTATCACTACCTTTTCCAAATACCTAGTTTGTACTCCTTGACGACCTGCACTCACCCTCTTACTTTTGGACACCTATTACGAAAGAACAACATTTGACTGGAAAAACATAGTGTGACGACACATGGAATAGGTACAGAAAATGGATAGGTATGGCATATACTCATATATGATGCTTAAACTAAGCAGATGGTGTAACAAAGTAGAAGTAATGCAAGAGGTCAGAAGCAAAATATGTGCGACCAATACAACTTTGCAAAGTTAGAGCAAGAACCTTGATGGGTGAATAAGATAGGCCATCCTCCACCATGCCATGTTTGTTAGGCTGTGGATCATTCCGGAATATTCCTCTCGTGCGCCCATTCTCATATTCATTTTGATAATGTTCAATATCTGACATGCATGAAAACATAAAAACAAGTGAGATTTTCTTTGTAATGCAGAAGTGATTCTAATCCAATACTACCTCCCCGTAAACCCCTTTGTGCTATCTCTGCAATTCTTTTAAAAGATGCCATGCATGCTGTAATTTGTTGTGTGCATTAATATAATGTGGCCTACTACTCAAAATATGAGAGCTCCAGAAGTGATGACACTTCGCAGATGATAGCTTCAACATATAGTAAAGAAGAACAAGTCGACCTGACCTGACAGATTCAAAATATACTAAGGGAGAACAACTTGACCTGACCAGTCGACCGCAAGAGAAGAGTATCATCTTAAAGAAGAGCAGAAGAGCAAGCAGATTGAAGATATTACAAGTCTTTTAATACAATGTCGGTTGGCCACCCATGATGAACCAGAGCACATAGAGAAATACTATTGTTTCCGATCTCTCCATATGTGGCTCACATGCATTTCAAAACTAAAGTAGGAACATTTAGCTAACCAATTAAACATCTCTCAGTTTTACTAATATCAGCAATAATATCAGATATGAATTTGTACAACTAAGCTTGTTTAGCTCGATGGGTGGAGCAGTGCTATTATGACACAAACCACGTAGGCTGATTGTGGTCATCATAAAATGGGGAAAACATAAGCATGATGAGTACAGTGTTGACCGTGGCAGTGGGATGGCAGATATCAAGCTGCAAACCGCGCAAAGGGTAGTTAGCTATCGATGTTTGCTTTGAAATAACAACTAAGATTTGGTATGGACAAGAAAGTACGGTCAACAAGTGACAAAGAAATGCAATTATGCTGTCTCTCTATATGTCGCGACATGCATTTGGAAACTCAAGTGGGACCTTTAGCTAACCAATTAAATGTGTCAGTTAACTAACATCAGTATCATATCACAATCATATTTTAACAACTAAGCTTTCGAATTCTGAGTGTTGTGTTGTTTAGCTTGAAGGGTGGAGTAATGCTAGTACGACAGAAAGCACCTACGCAGATCATAGAGAGTAGATAAAAGGGGAAAACCCTAAGCATCAATAGAAAAATCAGGAAAGCGGAACTAGCTGGACTAGTGGGTGGCGCACATGCTTTTCGAAACGAATATAGGAACATTAGGTGACCAATTAAACATTCTCTGTTTTAGTGATATGAGCATCATATCATATTCGTATTTCAACACGTAAGCTTTGGGTTGAGGTCTTGAGGAGCAGTGCTAGCACGACACGAAGCACCTACGATGATGGTAGTGAATATAAAGGGGGGAAACCATAAGCTTTACGAGTATAGTGCCCGTGCCATGGCAGATCTGAAGGTGCAAACCGGACAAAGCTACTTCGCAACCAATGTTTGCTTTCAACTAGCCACTACAATTTGGTACGGACAAGAAAAGTACAGTAAACAAATTAAGATCTATTTTCCGGGTGAGATCAATAACTTAAGCACATATGGAAGAGTACCACCTCTCTTGTGATGCCGTGTAGGCCTATGCTGATACATTGAGGGTGCCGCGGGTGCGATGGCTGTCGGCGGCGGGGAAGAAGACTTTAGACGGCAGACGGTCGGGTCGGGGGATATATCCTGTTGCCGTGGATGAGGCGGTTGTAGGAGCGGCAACGGCAAGGTGGACGACGACACCGATGAAGCGAGAGGAGGCGATGAAAGGATGCTGGTCCAGCGCCGTGGATGAGAGACGTCCATCTCTTGCAGTGGACGACGGGGTAGGGGTAGCGGCTCCGGCAAGGTGGAGGATGGGGTGGCGGACGGAGGAGGCTGGCCGCAGTGCGGAGGTTGTCGTGCCGCCGACAGTGTATGAATGGGGAAATGGAGGCGAGGGGGATCTCAAACTTTGGGACGCGCTTCTCTGAAATGGGGGGAAGTTACGAACTTATCCCCCGTCTAAAATTTCGGACATCGCGTCGGTTGGGGATAGGATGGTAATCTCACATCTCCCAAATATTTGCCGGTAACTATTTCAGGCGAGGAGAGGGTGTTTTGCCGCCCACGATTGGCGCCACGGTGTATGAACGGGGCTGACAGGTAGGGCGGTTGTGTCACGTCTGATGGAAGTTACACATCTGCCCCTATTTAAAATATTAGCCTACATCGATTTCGGGCGAGGAGAGGGTGTTTTGCTGCCCACGGTTAGCGCCCATGGTGTATGAACGGGGCTGACAGGTAGGGCGGTTGTGTCACGTCTGATGGAAGTTACACATCTACCCCTATTTAAAATATAAGCCTACATCGATTTCAGACGAGGAGAGTTTGTTTTGCCGCCCATCGTGTATGAATGGGGAACTGGAGGAAGAGACACATGTCTTTCGAACGATCTTGAATCAAATGTGTTTTGCAGCCCACGTTTGGCGCCCACTGTGTCAGAATGGGCTCAGAGGCCGTCGTGTCACGTCTGATTGAAGTTACTAGTCTACCCCTATCAACAACAGTGTAAATCCTGTCGATAAGGATGTCAAGTGTCAGGGGTAGACAGTAATTTCCATCTCGCAAACACTTGCTTCGAGCAGCCCACAAATTATAGTGGGTGTTTAGCCGCTTCGTTCAAAACTTGGGAGAATTAGCATTCACGTTTGCCCTAGGACCTGGCAAACTAAATTCAAATCTAATTTGTATTCGATTACGAATATCCACAGATAATTATACGTTTTGTTATTTATTTCTTCAAAACCACAACAAAGATTTATTCCACCTTTATATATGATTATGATTTATAAATGCCGTGATCTTTGAATTTAGTAGGTTGGATACACTATGAGTCAAACAGTTATTTCATCCAATACAATATGCTCACACGACAAACAGTTCACCTTATGTCAATCATACAAGTTCTGAGGATTACCTCGCCTAAAAAATTCGGATCAGTACAACACATGGACAACATAGGGGGTCTTGCAACATAATCCATTCAGAGACATGACACAACATGCAAGTACAATAATCTAATGAAAATTTCAATCGGTATCTAAAGAAGAACCGGGATTATCTTGGGCTTCAGAGAGCAGAAACAACAGGACCTCCTCCGTCTTCAAATGCAACGTTCTTACTTCCTCCAATTCTTGGGTTGCTTGCATAATGCGTGCCGCTAATTCCGTAATTTCCAGCCTCAAGATAAATATTACCTCATTCATGGCAGCCACACCATCTCTTTCTGCCTCTAGCAGAGCCTCAAGCACTATAATATCTGTGCTCAGACTGCTCTCCGGCGGTGTTGCCTCTGAACTGCTAGCATCTGGTAACATGGATGGTGCACTGCTTCCACAAATAGATTCTGGGGTTGTACATTGTGTCCTAGTGTGAACGGCATCCTGAAAGGTTTCCGATGGACATCAGTAAGAGATAGTTATTGTATGATCCAGGCAGTAAGCTTACATGGTAAACGACGAACAAATTACTGCCGAGCATGGCAAACTATATTTAAATGGTTCGAAGTAGCATCAGCCAAAAAGAAATTAAAATGGTAAGATGAAACTAGGGATGTAAGTGGCAAATAAACGAAATCCGCTAGTCCCATCTAGTTAGTTTTTGCTACCTCCCTAGTTCATTTTCCTCAAATAAACAAAAACTCTTTTGAACTATCATACCACTAGTGGACTTTAATCGGGATTAAACTGGACCTAGTTGACATCCCTAGTTGAAAGGGAGTGTACAACTGCTATATTTAAGTTGCCAAGGCATCTAAGCAGTTGAAATAATCTGAGAAAGCACTTAATAGTGTGGCCTCATATAAACTACGAAGACAGTCTTGTGATGAAGTTGAGAGGAAAAGTTAAGGACTCAAATGAAACAGGCATGCATTTCTTTACGATAGTACAATAGGCACTGCTGACATATTGGCCAACTCAGGTATAGCGTAACAACAAATAAGCATTCGAATCAAGCAATACAGCAAAGCAGACAACTGAACTATTTGTAATTCGGTAGGATTACATGTTGAGGGCACAAGCCAAGAAAGCAGCCCACTCGCATTACATTTCACATGTACTAAAACACACTGGCTTACCATATGTTGCTGTGAAGCCTAGCTGCTGTTGCAATGTTCTTTGAAGATATCGTCAGCATCCCGTGGTTGCACATCTAGTTGTTGTAGTTTATTCTGCACCATCTATTTAGGTAAAATTAATTTTAGTCGCATGCACTGGTCCGAATTGATCATCAATGGTTCATCTAAACTAATGAAAGAAGGGTGTGTGCATACACGACAATACTCCCTCTGATTCTTTTTAATTTGCGTATAACTTTTTCTCAGTTTTCTCGTATTAGTCTGCGCGTTGCCGATTCCTAGCGCTGGTTTCCTTTTGTGCCCCGCCCCGTCCGCCTCTGCCCTAATTAATTGACAAATTAGCCCAGAAAAATTAAACCAGTGCCCTCCTTGGTATGCGGGTCAAGAGTTATGCGTAGAGTAAATAGAATCGGAGGGAGTATATCTGCTTCCCTCTATTTTTATGCTTGTTCGAGGTGCCAGCCCCAAGAGAACAAATATTTTGCTTGATGGGGTTGGCAGCTCCATAATTAATAGAAGCATCAAATTAGTCATGCAACTTGGGAAGATCAAGAACACAAAAACAAGTAATGAACAGAGGCTCGGAGCAGTGATGTAATAGCTAGCATCAGAAAATGTAGGGTAAAATGAACAAAAAGCAACGGAACCACATGCTAGTTTGCTGATGTGTAATTAAGCATAGTGAACATTAAGCAGTCTGATGGAACCAACAGGTGGCATCAGAACAAAACTAAAGCATATTAACTATATGTGCATTGGTATGTAATTTAGCACATGTAACATGTTCACTGCTAGAAGTATGGCCTACAGGTGCAAGCAGGATAACATGTCTCATGAAAAACTGAATGATGCCTTGAAGAAATTCAAAGGTGCGGTGCTTATGCTAGGAAAGTGAACGTAGGCGTCAGCCGTTGGATAATAGTACCTGATTCTCAGCGGCGTATGGGCATCATTGTCATACTTGATAGCTAAGGATTGTCAATGGTGCTCGTGTTGCGGTTGAGTTTGGGCCGACTGTCGCCGTCGCTGAAGCGGCTCCGGTGCTACGGTTGCGGCGCCTGTCGACATACAAGAAAGCTCATCTGTGGTAAGTGAACAGTTGCATGATAAAGAGAAAAACCGAAGGAGTACAAATCGAAATAACCTGATGAGGCTGCAGCGTCAGTAAAGCAGGGCCGGTGGAGTTGAATATGGCGTCCGTGGAGCGGGTCCGGTGCAGTGGATGAAGGCTTCGGCGGGCGTGTTGTACAATGCTTTCAGTGAGGCAGATCTGTTGCGGCGGACGAGGGCTTGTATGAAGGGCCAGCGAAGGGGCGGATGAGGGAGTCAGTGAAGGGCCTACGCTGTGGTGGACGAGGGCGCCGGTTAAGCAGATCCGGTGCGGTGGACCATGATGGCGGTCAAGGAGATCTGGAGCGGTGGACAAGCCAGTCGATGAAGCGGCTCCGGTGAAGTGGTGAGTTGGCAGTTGGGGGTTCCAAGGTGCGGAAGGTAGATTCGGCGGGGTGTGAGGTCCACCGCTACGGCGGAGGACTAGATTCGGCGGCTTGCCGTGGTTGGGGGGGGGGTCGGGGAGGGGAAGGGGAGGGGCTTTGGGGAAGAATGTTGGGGGCAAAGAGGGGAAAACAATGGAGTTACAAAAGCAGCCCTTTTCCGTTCATGTGGCAGGGGTAAAACAGGAATATCGCAGGGCTAAACTTTCGGGCGCGTGATATTTCGATGTGAGCGGGAAGTTTGAAATCTTTTGGCGCCTAAAATTATAAGTATTCTGCTCTCGTACGGCCGACTATGATATCATGGCCGACAATTTGTTTGTTTTGCACGCAGAAAAAATGTGCAAGTTTTGAAAATCAATGTCTCCAACTCGAAACTTAGATTGTCCATTCAATTCAAATATGGATCATTGAGCTACTACAAGCAAATACCATCATACGGTCCAATTCAAATGAACTTCCAAATGTGTTTATCCTAAATATGATGACAAAAGCAAAAATGTGTAGGTGTATGAATAAAGTGGATGATTATAAAGTTTGAACATGCCCGTATATGTATATCTCTAGGTTTGATATATGAATTTGAAATCACGAAATCCCGGCTTAAAAATGTACCTCCGCTTAAATGAATTACAAAAGCTAATGATGGAGTCGAATTCCAAAATTCCAATCTTAGGTTTGTAATTCTGGTACATCAAGGTATATCACGCATGTTCAAAAGTATCATTATCTCATAGTACAAACTGTGAAACAAATTGATCAACCATGAGTGCACAATATCTCAATTATGCTAAAGTCCCTCAAATATAGACACCTCACTCTTTATCTGAAGTCAACCTCCCCCACCACACACACACACACACACACACACACACACACACACACACACACACAGAGAGAGAGAGAGAGAGAGAGAGAGAAGTCGTTCTCTCCCCCAAACACCAACACACGAGCACATTAACACCCCTCTCTCTTGTAAAGTCCGGACCCCAACATAGGTCTCTATCACTTTGTCTCTCGGGCATGCACACATCTCTTCCCTCACTCTCTAGGTCTCCCGCTATCTCTCTTACCCAACCACATGCACTATGTAGAGTGTATATTTCCCATACACACAAAACGTCGCCCCCAAATGTCTATCTCCCTAGTTATGTGGTTCTCGTGCACTCACCTCACACACCACCCCCACTACAAACAAGCACACTTTGTCTCCTTGTGCACCACTCTCCTCTTTCTATCTCTCCCACATGCGGACCCGCCCCAGCTCCTTCCCTGTATACATATATGTCGTGACTCTTTGCATAGCTCCCTAATGTATAATCGTTCTCGATTTCGCACATTGTTCTCTACACCATCTATTCTAGCTCTCTCATGAAGTCCCTATCACACACACGATGACTCGCTTCCCTTGCGTCTCCGTTCATAGGCCAATTTCGAAAAACATCAACATTGTCTCCCTATCTATACGCCATTTATGGACACAAACGACCCCTCTCGCCCCCCTCTCTCTCTCTCTCCGGCGCTAGCTCTCTCTTTCTCTCGCTCTCACACCCCTCTCCCCCCACACTCGATGTCTCTTCCAAATAGTCCGCTCCACCCGCCCGCACCCGTGCTCTCTCGCTACTACACATGTCACACCATTCCCCCTTCCCTTATACTAGGTTTACATCATCAGTGGTCTCTCTACTCCACATACACTCTCTCCCTCTCACACACAAACGCGTGCACAAACACACACAGCCACGCACAAACACCCATTTACCTGGATCCTCATCTCTCCTCATGTCCGCATGTGTATCTCACACACTCACTCTCTAATTATGGATATGTGTCTCCACGTTACACAACACAAAGCCCCATGTACATGTCTCTCTCTATCCTCCACACACATAGACACAAAGAATCTGTTATCATTGCCTCAGTCTCTAACATATCACACACGCTTTCTCTCTCTCTCTCTCTCTCTCTCTCTCTCTCTCTCGCAAACACGCTCAACAAGGGTTTCCCCGTGAATAACTTATCGTCTATTCATGAACAGTCGTGGCAGTACGGCGAACACGAGGCGTGAAAAAGAATAAATCTACACGTGCTTAGACCACCTAGTATGACTACTAGGACTAGAGCAAGCCAAAAAGCGCGCCGCCGTCACCCCCTCCTTGTCGGTGACGTGAAAATCTTCGTTTTACACAGTCGAGAAGTCATTGTGCTAAGGCCCCACATGCCAAGGCATTGAATAGAATGCAGATGCTAGTTTACGAAAGCAAGTATCGATAATACGTTTGTATCTCCATACTTATATTTCTTCTCTTATAAAAAACCGAGTTGGTGATGATGGTACGTGTGCCATCTTGCAATATAGACCGTCCGATCTATATCTGACGGATGGAAATTAAACTAAAAGATACCCGCACCCATCTCCACATTTGCAGACAAGGCCTTCCCTCGTTCATCCTTATCTCCAACAAACCTCATTGTTGAGAAATTAAGAAAGGAAGCCTCTGGAACAAACTGGCCTGGTGGCCGCTGCCGGCGTCGTCAATCCCCATGCCTCCGCTCAGTTCGACCACCAACCACCACCACACCCCACTCCTCTTCACCTTATCTTATATTTCTCGAGATATCATTAGTTTTTACACATGGGATTACCCCCGCAAGGGTCAATCACAACACGTGTTTTTATAAAAAATGCACCTTGATGTTCCGTGCAATGCACGGATCTTGCTAGTACTCCTACACAAGACTAAGTTGGTGATGCTGGTGTGTCTGCCATCCGTCGTTTTTGACCATTAGATCTACATCTAACGATTGTGAGGTAAGTTGTTGCCTTTTCTCACCAACATCCCACTTGTCTACCAATTTGCAGAAAAACCCATAATTAGTATCTTAAAACCAACCACATCCCTCCCTGACCTCACCAAAACAGCCCAAGGAATATATTGTAATTGAAACATAATATATCTCTAGTGACACATGTATATCAAAATTAGAGTGTTTTGTAGCAAGTTTGTGAATAAGTATTATTCTAATTATGATTCGTTGCAACGGACATGAACATTGCTAGTATTTCCAACCATGCATTTCTTTTCCTAGTATTCCATAGTTTCGAGTTTTCCATCAAGATATTAGTCACTCATGGTTGATATTTACTTTCAATCATGTACACATATGCACTATGTAACTAGCCTTGCTTATTGGCTTCCAAAGCTTAACTTTCACTACTACTTACAATATGTAGAGTATTTAACAAAAAACTACCACTTTCAACCAGCCCTAGGAGGAATCTATTGTACAAAAATAGCAAAAACATACCCAAAATTTCTTAATCCACGCTAAAAACTACCTAGTACTCCTACCGATTAGGTTCGTTTAAACCCATTTATGACAGGGTTGGCCCACATGTCCGTGCTGACGAGGCAGCTTAAACCAACACATTTTGTTTGACCGTTGACACGAGTGACCCACATTTGACCTTCTATCCTGTTATTCCCCGTCAAATCATTATTTTTTCCTGAACATTACTTCAAACAGTACTGATGCGTGTTCGTCGGTGCCGCCGGTGATGAGCGAGTTGGCCGCCGCTCCGCCACTCCGCCGGACGGGCCGGACACCGTGCTGGCCTCCGCACGGGTTGGCAGGCTGGCCCGAGCATGACTCACGAGCGATCAAGCCGCCACGCTGGCCTTCGCTCGAGCCAGATGGCTGGCCTTAGCGCGGCGCGCGCGAGCAAGCCACCGCGCTGCCTTGCCAATCTAGCTAGCAAACCTTGCAGACAAGCAGCTGGACGGAGCTATCTTGGCTAGCTAGCGGCCGCGAGCGCCGGACGGAGCTGGCATCCGGGCTGCCGCAACATGGGCTCCGCACCGCCGGCGGTTTTGACCTCGCCTTCTGCCGGCGGCGGTAGCTGCGTCCCATGGCCGAGGATGACTAGGTGGACGGGCCGGAGGTAGGAGGTCAATTGAGGATTTTTGTTGGTAAGAGCATGTACAATGGTTGATAAGGTAGTCTTATCTTAAGTCTACCACGTATGCAAGTGGTAGTAGTTTCTTGGCATTTTAGTGGTTTCTTGCATTATTAGAGCAAGTACAATAGAGCTGAGTCAGCGGGCTATAAGAAATAAACTACTACTACATGTTGGCTATAAGATGGGCTGTAGATGACATGGCACTGGCTTATAGCCAGCAGCTGGCTATACTATTAACCATGCTCTTAGGGGTTTCTTGTAAGGAACAATGTACGTACTACTAGCGACAAAAAGGTGATTCTAGGTTGCGTTGTACTCCAACGAGTACTACTAGTGGTCGCGGGAGTGTATACCTCGTTTTGTGGGTTCGATCCCGACCGAACACACGGCGGTCTTTTTTTAAAACTAGTACTACTACACTTCGCTATGAGCCAATATTTTAAACGGGTAGTTTGAGTTTTGAAGTCAAAAGGACGTGCGGCCCCACAATCTGGGTGCACTGGACAGCCTAGCCATGTGAACGGGTTTTCCTTCCCAGCATCCCGTGGCTCGCGTGCTCGCCCTAGATGCACCTCGCTTGCAGCTTCCAGCTAGTAGCATATTTAAACTAGCGCCTCCCAATTAAGCCCGAGGAGCCAGAAAAGCCTGGCGGGGCATTGGGAACTGTGCAATATGGCTCTGTACGTAAAGTGCTCTACTACTACTCTGTAGCTTGTGGCGTTGCATGCATGGACTTCACTCCATTATCGGCTCTACTATAAAAGAAATTCCTCTTGCCATGTCTTTTTGAAACGGAGGCAAAAGCTTTACTTCATCTCATTCATAAAGAAGGAACTACTAACAAAGTTCGACGAGATCCATTACACCTCCACAAATGGAAGCGAAAAGCCTAGTCTCGCTGTATCAAATAACTCAAATGTTCTGCCCCCGTAGTAACCGTCACTAATAAATAGGCTGCTAGTGTGTGCGTGAGAGGAGCGGTTGAGTAGGCCAGCTACGTGAGAGGAGCAGCTGAATAGAGCACCGAGAGTACCCACTAGGCCACTACGTAGGTGTACTTCCCCTGCATTGATAGTACAGCGATGGTTCAAGAGAACAGTAGTACCCTCCACTTCCAACTGTAGCTCCTTGGCCCTGAGATTCAAGAGTTCAAAACTGGTGCACTATACTAGACTAGACTAGAAGTACAGTACATTGCACTACTAGTTGAGAAAAGTAGTACTAGTACCGCTACAGTACGAGTACGTACTCCTCCGTCACATAATGTAAGACGTTTTCTAACACTAGTTGGCGTGTACAAAAAATGGCAAAAACATACCCAAAATTTCTTAATCCATGCCAAAAACTACTACCTAGTGCCAAAAATTTCTTACTAGTGCTATTATTTACAGTATAATGCAATCCCATAACGTTCCATAATCCCTTTCTTTCAAAAAAATCACTTCTGGAGAGAAGATTGCTATCTCCATGCGAGCTTCTCATAGGCCAGCGCCACCGCATGCAGTCATGTGAGAGAGAGGGAGAAATCCATGCAGCATGCAGAGAGAGGAGAACACGGGCGGACAACCAATGGGCTGCATGGGGCATTTATAGCTGCTAACTCCTCCCATCCATGCGCCAGGGGTATTTCTGTCCAGAAAGCATGCAGCGAGCCCCTGCCTTGGTATCCGGGTCTGCTCTTATGCGCAGAGTAAAAAGAATCGAAGGGAGTACTAGTAGTAAATAATAGCCTCACCCCTTCGCCGAGGAACGATCTACAGTTGGAAGGGACGAGGCCCTGCGGTTACTACACTCTTATCTCCTCCTCGCCAGTTCCCCTCCCCACGAAGAGAAGGCAGTTCGTTGCTGCTCCCATGGATTCGCCAGGCGGTTCTCCTCCTTGTCGGGGCTGGGAGACCTTGGACGACGATCCTGTGGGAGAAATCGCACGCCGCTCCGACCTCCTCGCCGCCGCAAGACTCGGTGCTTCCTACACCAACTTTTTCAAGACGCTGCTTAAATAGGCCATGCTTGTTGGTCTTCCATGCATCCTCGAGGAGAAGGTTCTTCTATGGGACAATCCTTCGAACAGTACACCGCTCCCTGGCCATGGTTGCACGTTGACTCTGCTAGAGTTGCCGACGTTGAGAGGTAGTCGGATTTTGTCCGATGAGCAGGTCAGTAATGGAGTTTGATCATGTAGTACATAGTTATTCCATTTCCATCTCATAATTTTCCGCTACCCACCGTCTTATATATAGGTCTGGGTCGGTGCCAACAAAGATTGGCTTGCATACCTCTGGCCGGATACCACCATCATTTTGCACAACATCCACAGCAGTGCGGCCATTCCGGTAGACACCTTCTCCACCATTGGGATCGGCCTTCCGGACTGGCTGGGCAAGAATACGTATGATGATGCCTACATGAGATTAAAGAAGATAGCAATTGCGGACCCGCCGACAAAGCGACGCGGCTATGAAGATTACTATCTCATCGCGGTGTTCGACATAAGGATTGCCATCAATGCAGGAGGCAGTAACGGCAGAGGCTGGCGCATGTTGGCGGCGGTAGATTTATACCCCTACACGTTCTAAGACGCCGTGCACCATCTAGGCCGCATCTTCGCGGTGACAAGCCAGGGAACTTGTTTCATCTGGTTGACATCCTACGGTACGGGAGATTACAAACGGAATTCACAAACCATCATTTGCATCCTTAACGGTACTCCATTATTTTGCTGGGACCAGTCATCCCCCGATCAAAATAAGATCGTCGATCCTGGATGTGCATTTGCATCCATGATTCGGTCTAACCTGGAACCTTGTAGCTGACTTTGGCATATTGGGATCAGCTATCTTAGCAGTCGTTACCCATGGTACCACCGATGTGCAACATGGTCACATAATCTACCACGATCGGACCGTCACCATCTACCCAGGTATTCCATTTTTTAACCCTCTCACCTTCTCTTTCATTGTTGTACTAGTAGTATACTTTGTAGTACTAGTAGGAGTACTTTTTACCTTGGAGGACGCGTATAGCTAGCTAGGCCCTTGAAGACTTGAACCCACTAGCTGCCACCATTTTTGTTTTTCCATGTCTTACTATCTCATCCATGTAGCCAAGAGTGGCTATATATAATAAGCCGATTATTTTACTTCCTTTATATCGGAGTAGTACCATTTGCTGTACAGTATTACTGACCGCCACATTTGAGCACAACATTATTATGCATGGACCTTGACTATGTACGTCACCATGTGTCCAGATCTGGGATGCCGCGTGTACCAGATGAACGATGCCGAGTTCGACCCCCGTGATGCTACGTGGGTGCTGAGGAACACTCTTGGAGAGTACTCACTTTTCATCGGGGACAACTACCCCATTGTGAAGCAAATGCCACCTTCCGTGCACGACATGGAAGGCCTGCCGTTCATGAAGCATGGTTGTGTCTTCAGTGCACACCGCCGGATGAACGACATGCTAGGACACGCTATCCCTGATTTATGCCGCTTCAGCTTGGATGAGTCTCCATCATGTGGAACTAGACTAGAAAGCTACGACAATGATTCCCATTGCCCACCGCTATGGATCGTGCCATCCATGAAGAACACATGGGACTGGAACCTGGAGGAGGACATGTAGCCCATCTATAACGTGTAAGTGGAGTACGGTAATTGTGAACGATAGCGCTGTGAATATATGTAGACTAGTCATGCACAAATTTATCACATGAGTTGGAGATGAACTTGTGTGGCATACTGGCATTTGTCCTTTATAATTTATTACTAGTAAATGTGTTATGTGTACGTGCAACTTGTGTGGTTGTTGCACGGGCTCCAACACGCTCTTTGAGAAAAAAGGTGGCACAACTTTGGATATACGTGACGTGGCGGCATCATACAATAGCATCGTTCGCAATAGTGGTACTAGTACACTCCTACTAGGACGACAACTCCTATAAAACCTTGCGCTTGCCTCTTTGCCTCTTCAGGAGGTTCAACAGTTCATACTCGTGTGAACCTTGCACTTGGCTCTTCGCCTCTTCGGAAGGTCCAACAATGATGATACTACAGTACAATATGCTTTTGGCAATCTGACACCGATTGAACTGCTGCACGTCCACTGCGAGGGCGAGGGAGAGGGAGAGGAAGAGGGAGAGGGCACTATAGTCAAAACCCTCTCCTCGTCCCGCGAACCACCGCGCGCGTGGGCGAGGGAGAGGCGTAGTAATCAAGCTTCTCCTTGTTCGACGAATTGACGGGACACATCAAAGCAACACTAGTACTACTAGTAGTAGTCCATACTGTGTCCTTTCCGATTAATATGGCTTAATTTGAAACGAGAAAAATACACTGGCGGTCAACGTATGTAACAATACGCTCTTTACAGTCACTATATATAGTTTTGCGGCGATTATGCGATCACTAGCTCATCGTAGAGCACCGTATTGCACCCTACTGACCGACCACATAGTCGACGTGGCACTTTGTTGACTGGTTAAATTGTCACCTGGTTTCTGGGTCCCACCTGTCAGTTGGCAGAGCAAAGAAATCAGTTAAACAAAACTTTACGCAGGCGCGACACGAGTCCAACCCTTGCGCGCGAACCGCCCTGGCTGTGTATGTGAGTGCATGCACGTGTCCTCCCTCGGTCTTCCAACAAAGGGTGTACTACATGATGTACATCTACACTTCCAATGTGTTTAGCCTTTAATCTAAATCGATATTGATTGACTAATGCACCAACTTGTGCTGTAGGTATAGGCTACATGTCTATCCTTAATTACAGCATGCAACGGCCTTCATTTAATCTTCTTATCTCAGTGGTCGCATGCACACATAAGTCTGCTACTTTTGGGCGTTAATTATGCCCTGGTCTATGTGTAAATCTCTAAATGTACAATCTTTCACGGACGTAGGGAGTAGGTTGAGCACTTGAGCATGAGCGTGTGTGTTGCATCGTGTGCTGTGTGCCGCATGGGTGTGTGAGTGTTGCGTGCGTCCATGTGTACATGTGAGTGTTGCATGTTGCATGCATGCTTGCATGCATGGGGCTTACTCCCTCCCATTGACATGTTCATATTTCAAGCTTCCTCTGTTCCCTCCATATGGTGATACTCCCTCTGTTCCCAAATAGTACGGAGTAAAAGCCTCCCTCTGTTCCGAAATATGGAGTATTTGTCTTTCTATAGATTTCAATAAGTGACTAGGTACGGAGCAAAATGAGTGAAGTGAGTGTATAGGCATAGGGATACTGTAGAAAGGAAGTCTTCGCGATCCATTTATTCCCCATCTCGGTCAGAGAGAACTATTCAACTAGTCTCTTCTTCTTCCTCCTCTCTTCTTCTTCCTCCTCTATTCCCCATCGTTGGCCGCACACCATTTACCCCCGCTCACTGCTCGCCCGCTCGCGCCATCTTCCTTGGTAGCTCGCACGTACCATATCCCCCCCCGCTCACTGCTCGGCCACACGAGGAGAAGCTTCTTCGCTCGCCCGCCCGAATCCACTTTTCCGCTGGCTCGCAGGCACCGAAAACCCCAATGGCAGAACCGACTGACACGCACATCCGCGATTGGAATTCCCTCCCTGATGTCCTCTTGGAGCAGATCTGTAGTCGTATGGACCTACTCAGCACCATCCGTTTGGCCGCATGCTCGGTGTCTTTGTACCATCTACTCGTCTGCAACCGGCCGACTCTTTTCAAGACACCCTGCTTGCTGATGCCCGATCCTCGCAGGTGGCCCAGACACCGACTTGACGATCCTACGAAGGTTGCCGTGGTGCCCCACGATATGCTACCACTACCCGTCCACCTGCCCTTCATGTGCGGCCACTACTGGGCGGGCATGAAAGCCAACTGGATCGTCCTCATCCACCACACCGGTAGTCCGTGGCGTCTCGTGGATATCTACACCCAGTGAGAGATCACCCTTCCATCATTGGATACCGCCGCCATCGAGCCTCACGGCCCGCCGGACACTCCTGCCTACTACGCACGAGACGCGTCAAGCTTTTGGCTCGACCTCTATTTGCAGAAAGTTGTAATCTGCGAAGTGCCCACACCATCTGAAGACTACATGGATTACAAGCTCATTGCCTTGTGCAACAAGGGATTAGTCTATCTAGAATCCGGTCGCCATACATGGTTATGGCTCATCATCAATCCTGTTGAGGAAACATTTCTGTCTGATGCTATAGTGCACGATGGCATCGTTTACACGTTCGACGCACAGATTGGCTATCTATATTGGTCGAATCTATCGTCGTGTAATTGTTCTATCTCATCTCATCTTTACCTTATGAATACGACTGCCTGTTCATTTGTTTCAAATTTAGAATGCATAGCATGTCTATAACCACATCATTGCTATATGTTCCTCTCATTTCCTAGATTTTTATGACCACACATGTTATTGTTAGAGTTGATATGAGAACAATTGGCATCTAATGATTGTTAGAATACATATTATGAGCATAACATCATGATTGCTATATGTTACTCTCGTTTACAAGATTTTTATAACAACGCATGTTATTGCTTAGAGTTGATATGAGAACCGTAGTAGTAAGTACTATGGTAGAATATGAGTAGGCGCTGTCATAGCTGTTTTCCTCTCATTGTTACATGATGTTTGAACCATGACATATTGCTAGAATATGAAAGCCATTGGCTTATTTTTTTAACTTGGGGTATGATTATGACCACGGCATTGCAATTCTCTGTCTATGATATGTGTCACTATTATAATAATCTTAATTCCACACATACTTTGAACATGATTGTTTATTTTTGTCCTTTTGGTCTCCAATTTGAATTGTTGCAGCAGACGCAAATGTGCTGGCCTTCATGATTCCAGGACCTGGAATCATACCAGCCGATGGGTGGTGGTTTATCGCTCGTTCAGCTGACGGCGGTCATTTTATGCTCATTCGCACGTACCAAATTGACCAAACCATTACATCAAACCACATGCAGTATAATGTATGGGGCATTTGTGACATTGATGGCTATGGCTGATTCGTGTTCGAGAAAGATCCCAACTCCGTTGGGCCAGGCGTATTCAACTGGAGGCGGGTTTACAGCCTCGGCAACCACTCTTTGTTCCTCGGGCTCAATTATCCGATCATCCAACCAATCATCGATCATATCATCGGCGATGATTACTGTGCTATGCAACTTCCATTCGCGAGGGGGGGCTGTGTTTACACATCATACCATGGGTTTCATGAATCACCATATCCAGAGATTCGTCGACACGGCTTGTTGCCAGATAATCTTCAGTGTGTGAAAGGCATCAAGCTTCCATGCGATGGATGGCTTTTGCAAACTCGACATGCGGCGATGTGGTTCATGCCAACAGCAAATATGCACAACTTGATTTGTGCTGATATCTAGACTGAGCCATGTATTCTGCTGCTGTAGCACGACCCTCTTTTGTTGGATATTATGTACTGTTGTTAGTTTGAAGCACTCCTCTGGTTTGAAGGATAGATACCTTCCTGGGATCAAGTGCATCCTAACTCACCTGGGTAGGATGTAATAATAATGATGATGGAGATGCTGTGCAGAAGCCATATATATATATATATGTATATATATATATCAGTTAGGCTTGAAGTGCGTACTTGTTAGTTAAACCTATGTATAAATTGTGACACTAAATACGACTAGTAAGTAGTACAGTAGCAGTACTAGTATACGTCGGTCAAATTATTCATCATGTCCACACATTGAATTGACGTGACAACACGCTGTGCGTGAGGTGACACAAGAATCCCGACGGCGTGTTCGGGTATTCTAGACTTTAGATTTGGAGTACCACTTATTTGTCGAAATCTTTCACCATTCACTTAAAACAGTCGATTGATCATACATTGAGTACCATATAACTGGAATTACCGATGCAAGTCGAAGAAGGATTGGCCCGTGCTGCCGGCTGGCGTCAAGTTCGATCCCATGGATCAAGAGCTGATCGAGCACCTTGAGGCCAAAGTGAGTGCTGACAGCGCGAGATTTCAGTCTCTCATCGATTTGTTCATACCAACCATCGACAGCGAGCACGGCATATGTTACACCCAACCTGAGAAACTTCCAGGTAAGACACCGATCGGCTGTCTACTTGCACAAACATATTCCTTTGTTTATAGCTCTATTTTTCTTTTCAGACGCAGACCTGGTGAAGCAATTACAATTTGACAGTTAACAAAAAGTGAAATAAGTGACTGCAACATGCCAAAGATGTTATGAAAATGCCAACTAGGTACACTAAAACCTGTATTCCACAATACTACAGGTATCGCACTGAGTGGCCTAAGGAAGCATTTGTTCCAACGCAATTCCAGGGCGTTCAAAAGGGGCGCGTGGACGCGTCGCAAGATACAGTCGGAGTGCGGCATGCACGCGATGTGGCACAAGACCGACAATACCTTGCCGGTGATGGTCAACGGCCGGCAGACGAGCAGCAAAAAAGGTCCTGGTGCTGCACACCAACAAGAACTTCGACCAACAGAGGACCATCTGGGTGATGCACCAGTACCACCTCGGGGACCTGGAGCAAGAGAAGGAGCGGGAGTTGGTCCTCTGCAAGATTTTCTACCAGACGAACACTAGGGCCAGGAGTAAAAAGATTATAAGTTAGTTTGGTATTGGTAGTTGTACTACCTTGTCGTCCGCAAGTTGGTATTGTTGTTAACGATCTTTTGGTATGAACTTGCATTTGCTTCCAACCATCATGCCGAGGGTCGACGTGGATATAAAGTTGAATCATTTGTTTCGAAACGAATTTTCAGGCACCTAATTTTTATTTGATGGGTAGCATAAGCACCCGCCGTTCGAATTCCCAGTTCTCCAATTTTTTCGAAACAAGTGCATGCACTTATTATCACAATAAAAAAACAATATCCGTGCTGCATCCCAGTTATCAGTGTGTACTTGCAGAATTCTCTCGTTTATTGAGCACGTATATTGTTTTTTCAGGTCGAGCAAGTTTCAACTGGGCTGTAGATTGCCCATGGTCGTTTTGTTTTTAACAGGCCCAGCCCATGAGGATAACGTGGCACAAAGATCCAGCAGGTATCTACTGGCCTCTAGCCTGCTAGCATTAGTTATATTTTATCTTACAACATCCGCAGGCAGTTTTTTTACTGAATCAAACACACAACCCAGTTCTATTTTCCTCTTGAAACGCATGTCCTACATCCGTTTTCTAATATCTACCCATAGTTTTACTAGTTCATATACACGTATCATTATATTGAAAACACATAAAATTCCCTTTTCATATTTACATCCTTAATTTTGTTGTTTTTTCCCACCCAGCCCTGATTTTTATACCACTGGTTTTCCCTTAAACCAACTAAATTGTCCCACTTCTTATTTGCTTACAAAAACAAAATGATTTTTTGGCAAATTAATAAGTTCTTAAAAATGTTTATCATTTCGGGATTACAACAGTTCGGACTCCACCGAAATATGCAAAATAAGGTTGGACTTTTTGACCGTGGTCCTGGGCAGAAAATGGGCTGTAATAAATTACTTAAGAATTAGCAAATGGGTTGCAAATTATAAAAAATAGCAAATCGGCTTTATGTTGTCTGCCACAGATTTGGAGGCTGACTTGTGGGCCTACTAAGTTCATGCGTACACAAGGTTTCTCAAAAAAGAAACTTAGTCAACAATCGACTCTACCAGCGTCAGACCGTTAGATGTCAATCTAACGGCAATCGTGCTTCTTCAGTCTCTGATCTTCCTGCCCCAGCCGCCCAAACCAGCACCGTCGGAACCGCCTGCTCCCGCCTCCCGTGGCTGGCAGTGTTGCCGGGAAGGCCTCACGGCCCCATCATACTCGCATCCCTGGCCTGTCTATCCCTCTACTCACCCACACCTCCTGTTATTTTCCGGCGACGGCAACCGAACCAGTCAACCCTCGTACTCTCCACCACGTGGGCAGCCACTGCCATGTCTTCCCCGGCTCCGTGTCGTTCATAGGCCTCGCCGTCGTCCATCGCCCTGGTGCTCTCGGCGCGGCGTGGTCAACGATGTCCATCCAACGGCCGTAGTGCTTCTTCAACCTCTCGTCTTCTTGCCCCAACCTCCCAAAGCAGCGGCGGTCCTGCCGCATGCTCCTGCCTCGCGTGGCCGGCTGCGCTGCCGCGGAGGCCTCACCGTCCCCATACTACTCCCACCGTTCGCCAGGCCATCTGTAGGACCTTGAAGTAGATGTGTCTAGAGGGGGGTGATTAGACACATAATGCTAAAGTTGCAATTTTTAAGCTTTTTCGGTTTAAGTGGAGTTTAAGCATAATTTCAACAATCACAATACATATCAAGCAAGTATGCAAAGAGTATATAGGCAGCGGAAAGTAAAGCATGCAACTTGCAAGAATGTAAAGGGAAGGGTTTGGAGAATTCAAACGCAATCGGAGACACGGATGTTTTTCCCGTGGTTCGGATAGGTGGTGCTATCCTACATCCACGTTGATGGAGACTTCAACCCACGAAGGGTAACGGTTGCGCGAGTCCACGGAGGGCTCCACCCACGAAGGGTCCACGAAGAAGCAACCTTGTCTATCCCACCATGGCCATCGCCCACGAAGGACTTGCCTCACTAGCGGTAGATCTTCACGAAGTAGGCGATCTCCTTGCCCTTACAAACTCCTTGGTTCAACTCCACAATCTTGTAGGAGGCTCCCAAGTGACACCTAGCTAATCTAGGACACACCACTCTCCAAGAAGTAACAAACGGTGTGTTGATGATGAACTCCTTGCTCTTGTGCTTCAAATGATAGTCTCCCCAACACTCAACTCTCTCTCATAGGATTTGGATCTGGTGGAAAGAAGATTTGAGTGGAAAGCAACTTGGGGAAGGCTAGAGATCAAGATTCATATGGTAGGAATGGAATATCTTGGCCTCAACACATGAGTAGGTAGTTCTCTCTCAGAAATAGGATGCTGGAAGTGTAGGCTTAGTCTGATGGCTCTCTCCACGAATGAAGAGGAGGTGGAGGGGTATATATAGCCTCCACACAAAATCCAACCGTTACACACAATTTACCAATCTCGGTGGGACCGAATCAACAAACTCGGTCGGACCGAAAAGGTAAACCTAGTGACCATTAGAGATTTCGGTGGGACCGACTGGATCAACTTGGTGGGACCGATGTGCTAGGGTTAGGGTAAATCCAAAACTCGGTTTGACCAATTACTCAAATTTGGTGGGACCGATTTGGGTAATAAGCAAAACAGAGAGTTGGCCAAGCAAACTCAGTGGGACCGATTGCATATCTCGGTGGGACCGAGAATAATGCAATAGGTAACAGAGAGTTTGCAAGCCCATCTCGGTGAGACCGAGATCCCATCGGTGAGACCGAACTGATTAGGGTTTCTGGCAGTGGCTATGACAAGTGAAACTCGGTGGCGCCAGATAGGAATAATTGGTAGGTCCGAGTTTGGCTTTAGGTTTAGGTCATATGTGGAAGTGGGAAAGTAGCTGAGGATTTTGGAGCATATCATTAAGCACATGAAGCAAGAGGTTCATTAAGCAACACCTCATCCCTCCTTGATAGTATTGGCTTTTCCTATGGACTCAATGTGATCTTGGATCACTAAAATGTAAAATGAAGAGTCTTGAGCTTCAAGCTTTAGCCAATCCTTTGTCCTTAGCATCTTGGAGAACTTCCCACAACCTTTAGTCCATGCCACTCCATTGTTGAACTTATCTGAAACATACTAGATGAAAACGTTAGTCCAACAAGAGATATGTTGTCATCAATTATCAAAACCACCTAGGGATCACTTGTGCTTTCAATCTCCCCCTTTTTGGTAATTGATGGCAACATACATCAAAGCTTTGGATAAAGATATAAAGAACAGCAAGTAAAGCTTTGGAAGGACATGTAACAAACATAGGCTCCCCCACATGTATGCAATCATATGAATATAAAATATAGAAGCATGTGAGAGCATAATCATGATAGAGTAGGCAATGTGTTACATGTATCTTGGCCATATGCATCAGAGTAAAAGATTATCAAGGAAAATACCTTCATGCTCATGAGTCCTTCTTGCAAACAGTATGTACATAAGCAAGAACTCCTCATACTCATGATTTTGATGCATACACTTACCTTGTAGTTTTTGAGTTGGCTTAGGATAGAATGAACCTGCACAAACAAAGTTAGATAACACAGGTACATCCACTAGCCAGGGCAAACAAAAGAAACCACAAGAGTACCAAGACTGGGATGACATGTAGAGAGTAAGTACTAGGTACTACATTGAATTCAACATGTCCCCAAGAGTAAAGATATGCAATGAATTTGACTGATTTCTTTCCCTTAGGTGTCTTGCTCCCCCTGAATCTTACATGGGATATTGGGAGAAGATAGGAAATAGAAAATCAGAGCTGAAAGATGCAACTGGATAGAACTTAATGCAAGTAAGCGTATACGAACATGTCTTTCCCCCAAAAAGACATGTGACATCTCTCCTCTTGAAAATCAAGCATCCGGGATCCTTGAGTATTTTCTCTCCCCCTGGAAATCTCTCTCTCCCCCTTAATAACATCGGGATCCTTGAGACTTTCTCTCCCCCTTGAGCTTCCCTTAACAACATCTGGGATCCTTGAGACTTTCTCTCCCCCTTGAGCTTTGATGTGATCTCTCTCTCTCCCCCTTTGACATCAATTTCCAAGAAGGGCTCTCTGGAATCCGGCGTATAGGTTTGGTCCTTGAGACTCAGCACAAAGCAATGGATAAAATTGTGATGCTTGGAGAGGACAAGATTCATTGAGTGGAGCTAGATGAGAAGAGATGTAGAACAAGTGGCAAACTGCTTTTCTGAGATCAAAGTCGGTGGCACCGAGTGGCATATTTCGGTGGTACCGAAAAGATTCGGTTGGACCGAAGATTGCAAGTCGGTAAAACCGAGTTTACACAGAGAAAAACACTTGTCACCTCAACTCACTAGACATGTAGGATCTCACAAAGATTTGCAATGAATTACCTGAAGGATTTGCAAGGAATTAAATGCAGAAAATGCAGAACAAAAACAAAGAGAAAAGAGAAGAAACTGAAAGATCTAGATGAAGTTTTTTTGAAAAAGAGAAAGAAAATAAACATGCATGAGACAAATGCAATAACACAAAGAAGGAACACAAGAGAACTTCATCTAGAGTTGGGCGGTGACATAGTGACCTATGTTAGAGTATATTGACATAGCAGTCAAGTGAGAACACTTGATCATAGGTCATACTCATTGTTTAAGCTCAAAATGGGGTTACCATTTTTCGTTTAAGCATCTTGATGTATTCACATCTTGTTGAGTTGCTTTGACTCATGTCTTGGAGTAAAGCTTCTCTAAGATGGAATAACATACCTTGGGTGGTGGTGTGGTTCTTGCTCATGTAGTTGAACTTGTGTGGGTGCTCAAGGTTGATGTAGCTCATCAAGAGTTGGGAGCACCACTTGGAGTGTGAGTTCACCTACCTACATGGATTAGTTCTTGCAAGGAAGAGCACTTGTGTATCCAAAAATGACAATCATGAAGCTCAACATAGAATCTGTCAAAGGATATGTTTGAATGGTTTTGTGCTTCCTTGTCTTCAACCACCATCGTGTAGAGACTTGGTGATGTAGAGATTGCTCAAGATGTGAGTGAGTCGCACTCTCATTAAATTAGATTCAACCAAGCACCTACATGGGTTAGACAACATGCAAGGTACAAATATATCCAAGACATAAGATAGTCATCATAAGAGATATATCATGGATTAGTCATAAGCTCATGTCTTGCATGTATTCAATGGAGTTTCTACTCCAAGTTCGAAGCATCAATGATGTTCAATTCACCTCTCAACCTTCAAAACACTTTCTCATCAAGTGGTTTAGTGAATATATCCGCTAATTGCTTATCAGTGCGAACATGCTTAAGATCAATGTCACCCTTAGCAACATGATCTCGAATGAAGTGATGACGAACTTCAATATGCTTAGTTCGAGAATGTTGTACAGGATTATGACCAATTTTGATAGCACTTTCATTGTCACAAAGTAGTGGAACATGTTTAACATAGATTCCATAATCTTTAGGAGTTTGGGTCATCCAAAGTAATTGAGCACAACATGAACCAGCGGCAATGTATTCCGCTTTGGCGGTGGATAAGGATACCGAGTTTTGTTTCTTGGAAGACCAAGACACAAGAGATCTACCAAGAAATTGACAAGTACCTGAAGTTGACTTTCTATCAACCTTGTCTCCGGCATAATCCGAGTCGGAATAGCCAACAAGATCAAAAGAAGACCTCTTAGGATACCAAATGCCAAAGTTTGGTGTATGAATTAAGTATCTAACTATCCTTTTTACGGCCTTAAGATGACATTCTTTAGGAGCAGCTTGATATCGTGCACACATGCACACACTTAGCATAATATCGAGACGTGAAGCACATAGGTATAACAATGAACCAATCATAGAGCGATAAACCTTTTGATCAACCGGTTCACCATCTTTGGTCAAATCATTATGTCCACTAGTAGGCATGGGTGTAGACATACCTTTGCATTCTTGCATATTGAACTTCTTGAATAAGTCCTTGGTGTACTTTGTTTGAGAGACAAATGTACCTTCCTTAGTTTGCTTGATTTGCAAACCGAGAAAGAATTTGAGTTCACTCATCATAGACATCTCAAACTTCTCTGACATTAGCTTTCCAAACTTTTCACTAAAGAGAGGGTTAGTTGAACCAAATATGATATCATCAACATAAATTTGGCATACAAATAGTTCTCCATTAACCCTTTTAGTAAAAAGAGTAGAATCAATTTTACCAATTTCAAAACCACTTGCAATAAGGAACTTGGTCAAGCATTTGTACCAAGCTCTAGGAGCTTGTTTAAGACCATAAAGAGCTTTGTGAAGTTTGTAAACATGATTTGGTTTCTTAGGATTGATAAAGCCGGGAGGTTGTTTGACATAAACTTACTCCTCTATTTCACCATTTAGAAAAGCACTTTTAATGTCCATTTGGTACATGGTGATGTTATGGTGATTAGCATAGGCAAGTAAGATGTGAATGGACTCAAGTCTAGCAACGGGAGCATATGTCTCACCATAGTCCATACCTTCGACTTGTGTGTACCCTTGGGTGACGAGACGTGCTTTTTTGCGAACCACTTGTCCATCTTCATCTTGCTTGTTGCGGAACACCCATTTGGTACCAATAATGTTGTGGTTGTTGTCGGGCTTCTCAACCAATGTCCAAACTTGGTTTCTGTCAAAGTTGTGTAGCTCTTCATGCATGGCGTTTATCCAATCCGGATCTTCCAATGCTTCTTCAACCTTCATAGGTTCAATGCTAGAGATGAATGAATAGTTTTCACAAAAGTTAGTTAAATGAGTCTTTGAGCGAGTGATTCTCCCGGTTTGTATATCATTGAAGATTTGCTCGACGGGATGATCTTTGGCAATTCTTGCTCGAACTCGTGAGAGCTTTTGCTTGGGTCTTTGTTGAACATTTTCTTCATCTTGTTCTTCTTCTTGGCCTTCTTCATTGCTGACGTTGTCATTCTCTTGTCGTGGTGGGGAAGGAGGTTGTTGATGTTCGTCTTGATGCATTTCCTTGTCTTCTTCATCTTGGGGTGTCCCACTTGTGGATGCTTCCGTATCAATTCTTGGTTCACCTTGTCGTGAAGTAGAAGTTTCCACTTGGACGGATGAAGTACTCTCCTTCACCTCCGTTGGACGAACTTTGCCTATGGACAAGTCTTGGATTGCTTCTGAAGGGTCTTTATCTCCTACATCAATTGGCAATTGCTCTACTTGTGAGCCGTTAGATTCATCAAACTTCACATCTACCGTCTCTTCAACCTTTTGGGTGAAATTGTTGTACACACGGTAAGTGTGAGAGTTTGAGCCATAACCAAGTAGGAAACCTTCATGAGATTTAGGAGCAAACTTTGAACGACGATGCTTATCAAGAATGTAGCACTTTGAGCCGAATACTCGAAAGTATCCAACTTGGGGTTTGTTACCGGTGAGGAGCTCGTATGCCGTCTTTCCGAGTAGCTTATGAATATACAAGAGATTTGTTGCGTGACAAGCTGTCTCAACCGCTTCTGCCCAAAAGTGCTTCGGCGTCTTGTATTCATCAAGCATCGTTCTTGCCATTTCGATGAGCGTCCAGTTCTTCCTCTCAACAACTCCATTTTGTTGAGGTGTGTACGTAGCCGAGAACCCGTGTGAAATCCCTTCTTCATCAAGAAAGGTGTCCACATTTGCGTTCTTGAACTCTGTTCCGTTGTCACTCCGAACCTTCTTGATCTTCACGTCAAACTGATTTTGGGCCTTCCTAGCGAAGTTTTTGAAGATCTTCTGGACCTGCTACTTGTCATTAAGAAAGAAAACCCACGTAAATCTTGAAAAATCATCAACTATAACTAGACCAAAAGAATTTCCACCGAGACTCTTATAGGCGTTGGGACCAAAGAGATCCATATGAAGTAGCTCGAGTGGCCTCCTTGTAGTCATGATGTTCTTCACGGGATGCCTTCCTCCAACCTGTTTACCTGCTTGACAAGCACTGCAAAGTCTATCCTTATCAAATATGACATCGTTAACTCCAAGGATGTGATTTCCTTTAATAAGCTTGTCAAGGTTTCTCATGCCAACGTGACCTAGTTGTCTATGCCACAACCAACCTTTTGAGGATTTAGCAATAAAGCAAGTTTTATGTTGTGCCTTTTTAGAGAAATCGACAATGTAAAGATCACCTCTACGCATACCGGTAAAGACCATTTTATGATTGTCTCGACGAAATACTTGGCAATCTACCTCAGTAAATAGGACATTCAAACCAAAATCAGCAAGTCTAGATACTGAAAGTAAGTTGTAGCCGAGAGATTCAACGAGCATGACATTTTGAATGGAACTATCATGTGAGATGGCCACCTTACCAAGGCCAACCACTTTACCCTTTGAGTTATCACCAAAGGTGACATATTTTCGAGGGCCGTCATTTTCAGCAAGCTCACGGAACATCTCTTCATTTCCGGTCATATGATCCGTACATCCACTATCAAGAACCCATTCCTTTCCTCCTGACGCATATCCCTGAAGATTTGCCATAAGACCAAAGTGTCTCATTGCATCGTCAAGATCGAAGTCACTATCATCATCATCATCATCATCATCATAGTATCCATGTTCACCATGATCTTGTGACTCATCATTTCCTAGAGAGGGTAATTCATTAGATAGATGATCATCAAAGTGGTAACTTTTATGAATTCTAATAGCTTTGAATATAATATCACTAATGATTCCAACATCTCCTTTAGCATGCTTGAGATTGGTAAGCTCAAATAGACAATCACCAAAACTAGGATCACTAGAGTTCATCTTACTCAAGGCAATACAGTTATGGAGAATTTCATCCAATTTTTTTAAGGAATGGTCGGGAAATCATTCCTCAAGAAATTTCCATATAGTATAGGCACAATTAAGAGTAGGTAAACTAGCAATCAAATTTTTGGGCAATCCTCTAATGATGAGCTCAATAGTTCTAAGATTGCGAATCATGTCAATATCTTCATCTAGGGTAGGATGCAAAGGATCAATGTGAGGTGCACAAGGGCTAGCAATATACTTGTTCAAATGATATTGATTGAAAATTACAAGCATCTCATTTTTCCACTCATGAAAATACTCTCCATCAAGAATAGGCACTCTATGTCTAAGACTCCCTAAAGTAGACACATCCATCTTCCTCCAATGGTGATTAAACCAAGGCAATGGAGACCAAAGCTCTGATACCACTTGTAGGACCTTGAAGTAGATGTGTCTAGAGGGGGGTCATTAGACACATAATGCTAAAGTTGCAATTTTTAAGCTTTTTCAGTTTAAGTGGAGTTTACGCATAATTTCAACAATCACAATACATATCAAGCAAGTATGCAAAGAGTATATAGGCAGCGGAAAGTAAAGCATGCAACTTGCAAGAATGTAAAGGGAAGGGTTTGGAGAATTCAAACGCAATCGGAGACACGGATGTTTTTCCCGTGGTTCGGATAGGTGGTGCTATCCTACATCCATGTTGATGGAGACTTCAACCCACGAAGGGTAACGGTTGCGTGAGTCCACGGAGGGCTCCACCCACGAAGGGTCCACGAAGAAGCAACCTTGTCTATCCCACCATGGCCATCGCCCACGAAGGACTTGCCTCACTAGCGGTAGATCTTCATGAAGTAGGCGATCTCCTTGCCCTTACAAACTCCTTGGTTCAACTCCACAATCTTGTAGGAGGATCCCAAGTGACACCTAACCAATCTAGGAGACACCACTCTCCAAGAAGTAACAAACGGTGTGTTGATGATGAACTCCTTGCTCTTGTGCTTCAAATGATAGTCTCCCCAACACTCAACTCTCTCTCATAGGATTTGGATCTGGTGGAAAGAAGATTTGAGTGGAAAGCAACTTGGGGAAGGCTAGAGATCAAGGTTCATATGGTAGGAATGGAATATCTTGGCCTCAACACATGAGTAGGTAGTTCTCTCTCAGAAATAGGATGCTGGAAGTGTAGGCTTAGTCTGATGGCTCTTTCCACGAACGAAGAGGAGGTGGAGGGGTATATATAGCCTCCACACAAAATCCAACCATTACACACAATTTACCAATCTCGGTGGGACCGAATCAACAAACTCGGTCGGACCGAAAAGGTAAACCTAGTGACCATTAGAGATTTCGGTGGGACCGATGTGCTAGGGTTAGGGTAAATCCAAAACTCGGTTTGACCGATTACTCAAACTCGGTGGCACCGATTTGGGTAATAAGCGGAACAGAGAGTTGGCCAAGCAAACTCGGTGGGACCGATTGCATATCTCGGTGGGACCGAGAATAATGCAATAGGTAACAGAGAGTTTGCAAGCCCATCTCGGTGAGACCAAGATCCCATCGGTGAGACCGAACTGATTAGGGTTTCTGGCAGTGGCTATGACAAGTGAAACTCGGTGGCGCCGGATAGGAATAATCGGTAGGTCCGAGTTTGTCTTTAGGTTTAGGTCATATGTGGAAGTGGGAAAGTAGCTGATGATTTTGGAGCATATCATTAAGCACATGAAGCAATAGGTTCATTAAGCAACACCTCATCCCTCCTTGATAGTATTGGCTTTTCCTATGGACTCAATGTGATCTTGGATCACTAAAATGTAAAATGAAGAGTCTTGAGCTTCAAGCTTTAGCCAATCCTTTGTCCTTAGCATCTTGGAGAACTTCCCACAACCTTTAGTCCATGCCACTCCATTGTTGAACTTATCTGAAACATACTAGATGAAAACGTTAGTCCAACAAGAGATATGTTGTCATCAATTATCAAAACCACCTAGGGAGCACTTGTGCTTTCACCATCCCTCCACTCACCCACTCCCCCTGTTATTCTGCGGTGACCAGCCTCACACCGCAGCCGAACCAGTGAACCCTCGTACTCCTCTCCGCGTGGGCATCCACTGCCGCGTCTTCCCCAGCTCCGCGTCGTCCCCTTCGTAGGCCTCGCCGTCATCCACCGCCGTGGTACTGTCTGTGCGGCGTGGTCAATGTGGTCAACGACCGACTTCCATCAGAAGAGTATTGTACGTGGAGAGGCTGACAGCTGGGTCCATGGCAGCCGCAAGGAAGTGCCTCCTTATTACGCGCAAAATAATTATTCCTCCACCTGACAGCAGGGACCCACCGGACGGGCCACCACTATTTCGCGGAAAAAACATTTCCCCCTGACTGCTGGGACCCACCGGACGGGCCACCGTATTTCATGAAAAAAACGTTTGCCCCTGACTGGTGGGACCCACCGGACGGACCACCGTATTTCGCAAAAAAAACGCCCCCCCCGCTGTCAGCTCGGACCCCACCAGAAGTGCCTCCTCATTACGCACAGAAAAATGAATACTCCCCCTGCTAGCTGGGACCCAACCTGGTGGGAGGCTGACTTGTGTGCCTACTAAGTTGACGAGGATGGAGGGCTTTGTCAACTTAGTCAATATGAACGATTCTAGCTCCAGTGACCGTACGATGTCCATCCAACGACCGTAGTGCTTCTTCAACCTCTGGTCTTCTTGCTCCACCCGCCCAAAGCTGCGCCGGTCGTGCCGCGTGCTCCTGCCTCTCGTGGCCGGTTGTGATGCTGCGGAGGCCTCACCGCCCCCTACTACTCCCACCGCTGGCCCATGCTATCCCTCTACTCACCCACACCCCCTGTTATTCTGCGGTGACGGCAGCCTCACGCCACAGCCGAACTAGTGAACCCTCGTACTCCTGTTCGCGTGGGCATCGACTACCGCGTCTTCCCCGGCTCCGTTTCGTCCCCTTCCTAGGCCTCGCCGTCGTCCACCGCCTTGGTGCTCTTGGCGTGGCGTGGTCAATGTGGTCAACGGCCGACTTCCATCGGAAGAGTACTATACGTGGACAGGCTGATAGCTGGGTCCACGACCACAACCCAGTTTTTTTGCGATTTGCCAAGTAAGTCGCTTTGTCAGGCCTGTTGGGCTACAAATCTTTCAAGACGAGGAGAGCTTCATTCGGCTGGCCGAGAAAATGGCCCATCAGTAATGAGAAATGGGCTGTACATTTTTAAAACACATCAAACCGACAATTAGTTTAAAATATATTTTTTTCATTTCGAGATTTTAAATTACATTAATTTTTATGCATGGAGAATTTGTTGGATTTTATATTGATATAAATTTATTTTTAAAATCAGTTTGAATGTGAGTCGAAATTTCGGGATTAAAAACAGTTCGGACTGCACCGAAATATGCAAAATTTCGTTAATTTTTTAACCGTGGCCACAATATGGGCTGTAATGCTAACAAAAAGAATATGGGCTCCAAAAAAAACCTTAAGAATTAGCAAATGCGCTGTAAATTATTAGAAATAATGGCAGATGGGCTGTATGCTGTTTTCCACAGATTTGAGGCTTTCCTAAAAAAAGGTTGACGCACAAGCATTGACTGTTGGATGTCCATCGAACGTCCGTCGTGCTTCTTCAATCTCTGCTCTTCCTGCTCCAGCCGCTCAAACAAGCGGCAGCGGGACTGCCTGCTCCCTCCTCCCTGCAGTCGGTTGTGCTACCGCGCAGGCCTCACCGCCGCACCGTACTCCCATCGCTGGCCTAGCCATCCCTCTACTCACCCACACCTGCTGTTATTCTCCGGCGACGATAGACGAACCAGTAAACCCTCATACAGTCGTACTCCCCTCACCGTCGTCCACCGCCCTGGTGCTCTCGGCGTGGCCTAGTCAATGTGGTTAACGACCGACATGCATCTAAAGTGGACTGTACGTGGAGTGGCCGACAACTGGGTCCACGGCCGCACGCAAGGAAATGCCTCCTTATTACGCGCAAAATAATGATTCCTCCACCTAGCATCAGGGACCCACCGAAAGGGCCTCTGTATTTCGCAAAAAAAACATTACCGCCGCTGATAGCTCGGACCCACCAGCTATATCTTTGCACGGAAGGAAGTGCCTCCTTATTATGCTCAAAAAAATGAATACCCCTGCTAGCTGGGACCCACCTTGGTGGGAGGCTGACTTGTGGGCCTACTAAGTTGACGGGGACGGAGGGCTTCGTCAACTTAGTCAATATGCACGATTCTAGCTCCAGTGACCATACGATGTCCATCCAACGGCCGTAGTGCTTCTTCAACCTCTGGTCTTCTTGCTCCAACCGCCCAAACCAGTGCCGGTCGTGCCTCGTGCTCCTGCCTCCCATGGCCGGCTGCCATGCGGCGGAGGCCTCACTGCCCCCTACTACTCCCACCACTGGCCAGGCCATCCCTCTACTCACCCACACCCCCTGTTATTCCGTGGCGGCGGCAGCCTCACACCGCAGCGAACCAGTGAACCCTCGTACTCCTCTACGCGTGGGCATCCACTGCCGCGTCTTCCCCGGCTCCGTGTCGTCCCCTTCCTAGGCCTTGTCGTCGTCCACCGCCTTGGTACTCTCGGCGCGGCATGGTCAACATGGTCAAGGAACGGCTTCCATCGGACGTGGACTGTACGTGGAGAGGCTGACAGCTGGGTCCATGGCCGCAACAAGGAAGTGCCTCCTTATTACGTGCAAAATAATTATTCCTCCACCTGACAGTGGGGACCCACCGGACGGGCCACCGTATTTCGCCCCCTAACTGATGGGACCCACCAGCTACATCTTCGCACGCAAGGGAGTGCCTGACAGTCGGGACCCACCTGCTCGAAGCATACGCAACGTTGCCATTCTAGTCGCGAACGTGTACTTACATATATACTGGTCGATGTAGAGGCGCGCACGTGTCGTAGTAGAGGCGCGCACGTAGCATGTACATGTACGTACAACGGCCAGGGTGCAAGAAAGAAAATACGGCCACGTATGTGTACATACGGGCGGGGTCTCGAACGCCTACTCGCGCATACGTACGGCCAGGGCTCGTGTACATGGCTGGGTCGGAACGGAGAAACATCGTCATCATCATGTTCATGGGGAGGCAACGGAATGCGTCGTGTTCATGGGGAGGCAACAGAACGTGTGGGAGCCAAGCGGCTGGGTCAGAACGGAATGCATGGTCGTATTCATCGGGAGGGCTTGGACGGAACATGCAATGGAAATGAGGCCTGGCGTACCGAAAAACGGAGGAAACGCCCTTGTGTTCGACCAGCCACATTCGAAACGGGATCCTGTTCATCGGGATGGGTCTGGCGTACCGCAAAACGGAGGAAACGGACCTCCTACGGTCGAAACAGGGGTCCTGTTGATCGGGAGGGGTGTGGTGTACCGCAAAACGGAGGAAACGGACTTGTGTTGGAGCGCTGCGGTCGAAATGGGGGTCCTGTTCATCGGGAGGGGTGTGGCGTACCGCAAAACGGGACTCCACAGGATACTGTTCATGTCCATCGTCAACCTCCTCCAGCCTCCACGGGCTCCTGTTCATCCAGCCTCCACCGCGTGCTACTCCACCGGCTACTGTTCAACCACCCCCCCACCGTCTACTGTTCATCTAGCCCTCCACACCACGGGGTCCTGTTCAACCACCCCTCCACGGGCACCCCTCCACCGTCTACTGTTCATCAAGCCCTCCACACCACGGGGTCCTGTTCAACCACCCCTCCACTGTCTACTGTTCATCCAGCCCTCCACACCACAGGGTCCTGTTCATCCACCCCTCCACGGGCACCCCTCCACCGTCTACTATTTATCCAGCCCTGCACCACACCACAGGGTCCTGTTCAACCAGAGGCAACGCCACCGCTCACTGTTCATCCTAACCCCCCCCCCCCCCCGCAACGCTCACTGTTCATCCCATCGACCGGCTTCAGTTAGAGAAGTAGCGAAGGAATCGCTCGATCGGGTTCAGTTAGCAGCCATCGATCGATCGCTCGGGTTCAGTAACGCGTAGCCTGCAGTGCAATCTCTCGGGTTCAGTTAGAGCCCAACGCCTTGCTTGGGTTCAGTTAGAGCCAACGCCTCACACACACGCGTGTACGTGTACGAGAGAAACGCGCATCGCTCGACCCCCGACCTCCCACCGTAACCGGGAACTCCCCAAAATTTTCCTCCCCCTCACTTCTACCACGGTTTTTCCCGTCATGGATGGCCCAAAGAATGTCATGTAGCTGCGTCTCCGGCCCGCCCAGGACGAAAAGCCATTTTCTGTCATGATTTTTTGTCATAGAAGTAGGAGCCCACCAAATCTATGATGATACCGGGTTTTGTCACAATTATTGTCATAGAAGTGTCATATGTATGATAGAAAAAAAATTTGTTCGGCCCAAAATGTCACGGATGTGTCCTTTTTTTGTAGTGGAAGGAAGAGCTCGCTATCCATGAGGAGTTGTGCACATCCCTGGAGTTGTTCAACCTGGCGACCAAGTGCGCAAGAGTTGAGGAGGGGCGCCTCTCCCTCCTCGAGCTCCCAGCCGCAGACCTGGAGGAGAAGAAAGCTAAGGCCAAGGACGTGAAGCGCAAGGGAGCAGCCGTGCTCGTAGCGGAACCAGACACCAAGCATGGCAGAGATCAACCAGAGTCATCCAACAGCAGCCGTCTGTTCTGCGCCTTCCACAACCTGAATACCCACAACACCAGCGACTGTCAAGAGCTCAGAGCCATTCACGAAGGACGCTTCGGTCGATGCCCCGAGCGTGGCGACCGGGGCTATGACCGAGGAGGAGGACATGGTGGCGGACGCTGGGACGACCGTGGCCCGTGCCAGGAGTGGCGCGACCGGCCTCGTGAGGACCGCTGGTAGGACCAGCCTCGCGAGGGCGCTTGGAGGGATAAGCCTCGTGAGGATTGTTCTCAAGGCAACGCCGGACTCCCTCCACTGTCGCCACCGCCAAGAAGAAATGACGAACACCATCAAGACGAGGGGGCTGGGGGCTTCCAGGAATCGCGTTCTATCGCCTGCATCTTGGAGGGAGCCCAGGCCCCAGCCTCGCAGTGTATCTTCAACCAGTTTGCTTCTGAAGTGAATGCAGTCCTCCCCAAGCTCGAAGCCACACGCCCGCTCAGATGGTCCCAGTTCCCCATCACGTTCAACTCGGCGGATCAGCTCAAGTGTGTAGCTACCGCTGGCGCCCTCCCGATGCTTTGCACGCCAGTCATCAGCAACGTGCAAGTTACCAAGACCCTCATCGACCACGGCGCAGGGCTCAACGTCCTGTCCGTCGACAGTTCGACAACCTCCAAGTGCCATATGACCAGCTTCAGCCTACCAAGCCTTTCTCAGGAGTCACCGACGGTTCCACCACACCGATAGGGCAGGTCCGCCTCCCTGTCACCTTCGAGGAACACAAGAACTACCGCACCGAGCTCATTGACTTCGACGTCGCGCATATTCGTCTGCCGTACAATGCCATCCTCGGGTATCCAACCCTGGCCAAGTTCATGAAGGTGACCCATCATGGCTACAATGTCCTCAAGATGCCGGGAAGCGGCGGGATTATCACGGTACCATGTGAAGAAAGAGATCCAGTGTGCTCCCTCGAGCGTGCCTTCCAAGCTGCAGCAATCAATGAGCCCGACAGCAAGGGCGAGGGCCCTCCTGAGGTCATCCCCAAGAAGAAGAGGCAGCTGCGCCGTGCAGGACCTCAGGAGGGTGGCGTCACTGCCGGAGCCTCATCAGGATCAGCGCCCGCTCCCGAGGCACCTCCCTCCATCGCATAGGAAGGCATGCCCGGCGCCCTTCTCGGGCAGGGCTCGGGGGCTTTTTTCTGGAAGGCCTCAGACCTTGCCCACATCATGAGGGAGGCGCTTGGGCACCACTTGGAGGCGTGCTTCACGACACGTTTCCCTCAGGAGGACACATGGCAAGGATCGCCCACCGTTCAGGAGTTCATCACCAAGACCACCCTGGAATTGTAAGACGCAAGGGCCATGCTCGGCGACCACCGCTCATGAGGCAGAGCTTCCCATCTAGGCGAGGATGCCGGGCTGCGTGTCTGCATCAACGTTCCAGGGCTCAACAGGGCCGCTTCTCAAGAGCTTTTCTGGCCTTCGCGCGTGTGACGCTGTGAGGGCCCATCGCACAACTACATTCGCATGCCCTTCGGCCTGCCGAGTGTGTCGTCCGCCTACCAGCGCAACTTGCGGCGCATACTAGCGGGTCAGGAGGCCAGGCACCACGCCGTCCTGATGGAAATGGAGACAGTCCTCAAGGAACCACCTGAGCCCCCAGAGCCTCCTAAGGCTGAGGGCCCCGGTGGCTCATGAGGAGCAACCCCTTCGCTATGCACCTTCAGCTGCCCCAACTCTCCTTCGTTAACATAACCAGGTGACATTTTCCAAGTTCATTTAGCTGAGAGCGCCCCTCGGGCTGCATCATTCCCAGGCCGTGTGGGTCCATCCCTGTGGCATGTATCCCTTTTTATGTCTTTAGCTTACCTTGTTGGGAGCGCCCCTCGGGCTGCATCATCCCTAAGCCACTCGGGCCTGACCAGTGGCACGTATCTCCCATGCACTTACTTAAGCCTACTATTCTCATGTTTAATCTACCTATGATTACTACTTGCTCGATCGGCACCCGTCATGGGGACCGCACGCCGGTCGTCTTTCTTCAGGACCCTTCGCGTGAATAAGTTAAGCACGACGTCTGTGCTCGGGCCCGTCCCTGCAGCGTTGATAAATCCAACAGCTGAGCTCTGTCTGGCGGGCTGGCCCTGTTTACGTCACCTCCTGGGGCCGTTGGTGCTTGGCTTTCTCATGCGATAACCTTAGGAGATTCATTCGGCGCAGGTTGTCTGACCACCTCGCAGGACCAGCACAGCGAACAAGAACCCAGACCAGGCGCAACCCGCCTTGAAGTAGGGCCTCGTGAGTCCCGTGCTGGCTCACGAGTGCCCATATACACCTCGTCTAGCCCTGCCGTGCAAGCCACGTGTCAAGGCGGGGCTGTACACGCCCCGAGGGCTCTCCATAGAGGGATCCCCCCTCCCATGCACAAGTGGAAGCACCATGCTCCACACTGTCCGTTGACACTACCGAGGAGCGGCTATGCCCGTGCACAAGCGGAAGCACTATGCTACGCGCTGGTGATAAACAACTGAGGGCGGCTTCACGGTCGTACCAACCTCAAGGAGCCCCAGAGCTCAGCGTCTGGCCTCACCACAACGCCTCCCCTCGGGGGAGCCGCGCGAGGGGGCTGGGCACGGGGGTGATATGTCTCCAACGTATCTATAATTTTTGATTGCTCCATGCTATACTATCTACTGTTTTGGACTATATTGGGCTTTATTTTACACTTTTATATTATTTTTGGGACTAACCTATTAACCGGAGGCCCAACCCAGAATTGTTGTTTTTTTGCCTATTTCAGTGTTTCAAAGAAACGGAATATCAAACGGAGTCCAAATGGAATAAAACCTTCGGGAACGTGATTTTCTCACCGAACGTGATCCAGGAGACTTGGACCCTACTCCAAGGAGTCAAAGAGGCGGTCACGAGGGTGGGGGGCGCACCCCCCTAGGGGCCTGTTCCGGAGGCGGTCACGTACTCCTTCCTCCTATATATACCTACGTACCCCCAAACGACCAGAGGAGGAGCCAAAAACCTAATTCCACCGCCGCAACTTTCTGCATCCACGAGATCCCATCTTGGGGCCTGTTCCGGAGCTCCGCCGGAGAGGGCCGTCATCACGAAGGGCTTCTACATCATCATAGCCTCTCCGATGAAGTGTGAGTAGTTTACCTCAGACCTTCGGGTCCATAGTTAGTAGCCAGATGGCTTCTTCTCTCTTTTTGGATCTCGATACAAAGTTCTCCCCCTCTCTTGTGGAGATCTATTCGATGTAATCTTCTTTTTGCGGTGTGTTTATTGAGATCGATGAATTGTGGGTTTATGATCAAGTCTATCTATGAATAATATTTGAATCTTCTCTGTATTCTTTTATGTATGATTGGTTATCTTTGCAAGTCTCTTCGAATTATCTGTTTGGTTTGGCCAACTAGATTGGTAGTTCTTGCCATGGGAGAAGTGCTTAGCTTTGGGTTCGATCTTGCGGTGTCCTTTCCCAGTGATAGAAGGGGCAGCAAGGCACGTATTACATCGTTGCCATCGTGGATAACAAGATGGGGTTTATTTCATATTGCATGAACTTATCTCTCTACATCATGTCATCTTGCTTAAGGCGTTACTCTATTTTTAACTTAATACTCTAGATGCATGCTAGATAGCGGTCGATGAGTGGAGTAATAGTAGTAGATGCAGAATCGTTTCGGTCTACTTGTCACGGACATGATGCCTATATACATGATCATGCCTAGATATTCTCATAACTATGCTCAATTCTTTCAATTGCTCAACAGTAATTTGTTCAACCACCGTAGAATACTTATGCTCTTGAGAGAAGCCACTAGTGAAACCTATGGCACCCGGGTCTATTCTCATCATATTAATCTCCATCACTTTAATCTTGTTTTGCTTTTTTCTTTGCCTTTACTTTTTACTTTGCATCTTTATACCAAAAATACCAAAAAATATTATATCTATCAGATCTCACTCTCGTAAGTGATTGTGAAGGGATTGACAACCCCTAATCGCGTTGGTTGCGAGTAGCTATCGTTTTGTGCAGGTACGAGGGACTTGAGCGTGGCCTCCTACTGGATTGATACCTTGGTTCTCAAAAACCGAGGGAAATACTTACGCTACTTTCCTGCATCATCCCTTCCTATTCGGGGAAAACCAATGCAAGCTCAAGAGGTAGCAAGAAGGATTTCTGGCGCCGTTGCCGGGGAGTCTACACAAAAACTCAACATACTAAGTACCCATCACAATCCTATCTCTCGCATTACATTATTTGCCATTTGCCTCTCGTTTTCCTCTCCCCCACTTCACCCTTGCCCTTTTATTCGCCCTCTCTCTCTATCCTCCCTCTCTATTTGCCTCTTTTCCCTCGTCTTGTCAGAAGCAAAAAGAGTTGGGGGTTCTCTCCCAAGTTCTAGTGCCTTAGACAATCCTGCTATCTTATCTAAACTCATAAATCGGAATGCTATAGAACAACTTGCCAGAGTTATCAATGAGAACCTTAGTAATTTTGATGAAGATGATTCTGGAATTTTTGTATATTTACTTGATGAATATTTGAAAGATGCTTGGGATAGGCTGTTAAGGATCCGGGCTAGCTATGTACCTCAGTATCAAATTGAGGTTTACTTAAAAAGCTTTTATGTTGGGCTACCCGCTTCATTTAAACAAGTTTTAGATTCTATTTTCGAGGGGTTTTTTCTTGAAGGGGACCCCATAGATACCTATGAGAGGATGAAAACTATATTTGGGCACCCCATTAATGAGAAAACTGAAATCACATCTCTCTTGCTTTCTTACCAAAACGAATCTATTAAAGAGATAAAAGCTAGCCTAGATGCCAATTTCCGCAACATTCTTAATCTTTCTTCTACCATTAATGGACATGTACTTTGTCAAAATAGAAAGATTAATTCCATAGATAACAAGGTTGCTCTCTTTTTCTCTAAAACCAAAGATGGCAATACCTAGATCTATCCCCGCTTTTATGCCTAGCTAGGGGCGTTAAACGATAGCGCTTGTTGGGAGGCAACCCAATTTTATTTTTTATTCCTTGCTTTTTTGCTCCTGCTTAGTAATAAGTAAATTATTTAGCCTCTGTTTTGGTTGTGTTTTTTGTGTTTAATTAGTGTTTGTGCTAAGTAGAACTGTTGGGAATACTTGGGGAATGTCTTGTTGAACTTGCTGTAAAAAACAGAAACTTTAGCGCTCACGAGAACTGCTGCCATTTTTATTTGAAGAGTGCTATTTAGTAAATTATTTTTTTAAGATGATTAATAGATAAATTCCTCACGTCCAGAAATTTATTTTAGAATTTTTGGGGTTCCAGATATTGCACTAGCTACAGATTACTACAGACTGATCTGTTTTTGACAGATTCTGTTTTTCGTGTGTTGTTTGCTTATTTTGATGAATCTATGGTTAGTAAAATAGTTTATAATCCATAGAGAAGTTGGAATACAGTAGGTTTAACACCAATATAAATAAATAATGAGTTCATTACAGTACCTTTAAGTGGTCTTTTGTTTTCTTTCGCTAACGGAGCTCATGAGTTTTCTACTTTAAGTTTTGTGTTGTGAAGTTTTCAAGTTTTGGGTGAATTCTTGTGATGGATTATGGAACAAGGAGTGGCAAGAGCCTAAGCTTGGGGATGCCCATGGCACCCCCAATATAATCCAAGGATGCCAAAAAGTCAAAGCTTGGGGATGCCCCGGAAGGCATCCCCTCTTTCGTCCACTTCCATCGGTAATTTACTTGGAGCTATATTTTTATTCACCAACATGATATGTGTTTTTGCTTGGAGCGTCTTGTATTATTTTTGTCTTTGTGTTTTAGTATGCCACAATCATCCTTGCTGTACACACCTTTTGAGAGAGCCATACATGAATTAAAATTTGATAGAATACTCTATGTGCTTCACTTATATCTTTTGAGCTATGTAGTTTTGCTCTATGTGCTTCACTTATATCTTTTGAGCTATGTAGTTTTGCTCTATGTGCTTCACTTATATCTTTTGAGCATTATAATTTTGCTCTATGTGCTTCACTTAGATCTTTTAGAGCACAATGGTGGATTTGTTTTAAAGAAACTATTGACCTCTCATGCTTCACTTAAATTATTTTGAGAGTCTCTTAATAGCATGGTAATTTGCTTAATAATAATATGATTGGTTCAAGATTTGTGAAACTTTCTTTTGAGTGTGTTGAATACTAAGAAAAGATTGAAGCATGATAATTGTTTTGAGATATGGAGGTGATAATATTAAAGTCATGCTAGTTGAGTAGTTGTGAATTTAAAGAATACTTGTGTTAAAGTTTGTGATTCCCGTAGCATGCACATATGGTGAACCGTTATGTGATGAAGTCGGAGCATGATTTATTTATTGATTGTCTTCCCTATGAGTGGCGGTCGGGGATGAGCGATGGTCTTTTCCTACCAATCTATCCCCCTAGGAGCATGCGCGTAATATTTTGCTTTGATAACTTCTAGATTTTTGCAATAAGTATATGAGTTCTTTATGACTAATGTTGAGTCCATGGATTATACGCACTCTCACCCTTCCACCTTTGCTAGCCTCTCTAATACTGCGCACCTTTCGCTGGTATCACACACCCACCATATACCTTCCTCAAAACAGCCACCATACCTACCTATCATGGCATTTCCATAGCCATTCCGAGATATATTGCCATGCAACTTTCCACCGTTCTGTTTATCATGACACATTCATCATTGTCATATTGCATATCCTGGTACACCGCTGGAGGCATTCATATAGAGTCATATTTTTTTCTAAGAATCGAGTTGTAGTTGTTGAGTTGTAAGAAAAATAAAAGTGTGATGATCATCATTTTTAGAGCATTGTCCCAAGTGAGGAAAGAATGATGGAGACTATGATTCCCCCATAAGTCGGGATGAGACTCCGGACGAAAAATAAATAAAAGAGGCCAAAGAAGCCCCAAAAAAAGAAGAGGCCATAAAGAAGGAGGAAAGGCCCAAATAAAAAAAATGAGGGAAAAAGAGAGAAGGGACAATGTTACTATCCTTTTACCACACTTGTGCTTCAAAGTAGCACCATGATCTTCATGATAGAGAGTCTCCTATGTTGTCTGACTTGTATATTCCAATGATGGGCTTCCTCAAATTGCCCTAGGTCTTCATGAGCAGGCAAGTTGGATGCACACCCACTTAGTTTCTTTTTGAGCTTTCATATACTTATAGCTCTAGTGCATCCGTTGCATGGCAATCCCTACTCACTCACATTGATATCTATTGATGGGCATCTCCATAGCCCGTTGATACGCCTAGTTGATGTGAGACTATCTTCCCTTTTTGTCTTCTCCACAACCACCATTCTATTCCACCTATAGTGCTATATCCATGGCTCACGCTCATGTATTGCGTGAAGATTGAAAAAGTTTTGAAAAACTTAGAGTATGAAACAATTGCTTGGCTTGTCATCGGGGTTGTACATGATTTAAATACTTTGTGTGGTGAAGATAGAGCATAGCCAGACTATATGATTTTGTAGGGATAACTTTCTTTGGCCATGTTATTTTGAGAAGACATAATTGCTTTATTAGTATGCTTGAAGTATTATTATTTTTATGTCAATATAAAATTTTGTCTTGAATGTTTCGAATCTGAATATTCATATCACGATTAAGAAGATTTGCATTGAAGTTATGCCAAGTAGCAGTCCGCATGAAAAATTCTCTTTTTTACCATTTACCTACTAGAGGACGAGCAGGAATTAAGCTTGGGGATGTCTGATACGTCTCCAATGTATCTATAATTTTTGATTGCTCCATGCTATATTATCTACTATTTTGGACTATATTGGGCTTTATTTTCCACTTTTATATTATTTTTGGGACTAACCTATTAACCGGAGGCCCAACCCAGAATTGCTGTTTTTGCCTATTTCAGTGTTTCGAAAAAACGGAATATCAAACGGAGTCCAAACGGAATAAAACCTTCGGGAACGTGATTTTCTCACCGAACATGATCCAGGAGACTTGGACCCTACTCCAAGGAGTCAAAGAGGCGGTCACGAGGGTGGGGGCGCGCCCCCCTAGGGCGCGCCCCCTGCCTCGTGGGCCCCTCGGAGCTCCATCGACGTACTCCTTCCTCCTATATATACCTATGTACCCCCAAACGATTAGAGGAGGAGCCAAAAACCTAATTCCACCGCCTTAACTTTCTGTATCCACGAGATCCCATCTTGGGGCCTGTTCCGGAGCTCCGCCGGAGAGGGCCGTCATCACGGAGGGCTTCTACATCATCATAGCCTCTCCGATGAAGTGTGAGTAGTTTAACTCAGACCTTCGGGTCCATGGTTAGTAGCTAGATGGCTTCTTCTCCCTTTTTGGATCTCAATACAAAGTTCTCCCCCTCTCTTGTGGAGATCTATTCGATGTAATCTTCTTTTTGCGGTGTGTTTGTTGAGACGATGAATTGTGGGTTTATGATCAAGTCTATCTATGAATAATATTTGAATCTTCTCTGAATTCTTTTATGTATGATTGGTTATCTTTGCAAGTGTCTTCGAATTATCCGTTTGGTTTGGCCAACTAGATTGGTAGTTCTTGCCATGGGAGAAGTGCTTAGCTTTGGGTTCGATCTTGCGGTGTCCTTTCCCAGTGACAGAAGGGGCAGCAAGGCACGTATTGCATCGTTTCCATCGAGGATAACAAGATGGGCTTTATTTCATATTGCATGAATTTATCTCTCTACATCATGTCATCTTGCTTAAGGCGTTACTCTGTTTTTAACTTAATACTCTAGATGCATGTTGGATAGCGGTCGATGAGTGGAGTAATAGTAGTAGATGCAGAATCGTTTCGGTCTACTTGTCACGGACGTGATGCCTATATACATGATCATGCCTAGATATTCTCATAACTATGCTCAATTCTGTCAATTGCTCAACAGTAATCTGTTCACCCACCGTAGAATACTTATGCTCTTGAGAGAAGCCACTAGTGAAACCTATGCCCCTGGGTCTATTCTCATCATATTAATCTCCATCACTTTAATCTTGTTTTGCTTTTTACTTTGCCTTTACTTTTTTACTTTGCATCTTTATACCAAAAATACCAAAAATATTATATCTATCAGATCTCACTCTCGTAAGTGACAATGAAGGGATTGACAACCCCTAATCACATTGGTTGCAAGTAGCTATTGTTTTGTGCAGGTACGAGGGACTTGAGCGTGGCCTCCTACTGGATTGATACCTTGGTTCTCAAAAACTGAGGGAAATACTTACGCTACTTTGCTGCATCATCCCTTCCTCTTCGGGGAAAACCAACGCAAGCTCAAGAGGTAGCAGGGGGCTGCGCTCGGGTCACGCTCGAGCGTACGCCACCCAACCAGGTCTCCCGGACCTGGGGGCTGCGCTCGGGTCATGCCCAAGCGCACGCCACCCAACCAGGCCTCCCTGACCTCGTCGTCGCACGCCCCTCCCGAGCCGAGCCTTGGCAAGGGCAAATGTATAGAGATTGTTTGCACGTTAAGGGGGACTCCTGAGCATCGCGACTCAGGAGCCTAACTGGTCACGTAGCCCCTCACTCCTTGGTCCGTCCCGGTCTCTGGTCGGCCAACGGCAGTTGAGGTATGCGTGGGGCCGGGCTCTGCCAATGTAGAACATTAACCTATCCTCGCGTACTCTCCCTATAAGCTGTTTGCCCGTCAAGGGGGACTCCTGAGCATCGTGACTCAGGAGCCTAACTGGTCACGTAGCCCCTCACTCCTTGGTCTGTCCTCGTCTCCGGTTGGCCCAACGGTGGTTGAGGTATGCGCGGGGCCGGGCTCTGCTGACGCAGAACACAAAGCAAATAGGAAGAAAATCGCAAAATCTCGAAGCAAATATTACAAGACATATTGTCCTCACAATATCAAATGAAAGTTTTAACGCCTCCACGAGGCCTAATGCGTATTGCAGGAATGAAATAGGAAAGCAGCCGTAGGTCACCCCTGGACACCGCCATCACCTGCAGAAGGTGCTCCTCCCTTGGTAGCATCGTATTCACCTGCAGCGCCAGCTACAGGATCGGTGGCATCGCCGGTCGAGGGCGCGAGGACGAAGCCATGGAACTTCTTCAGCAGGGCCTCCACCTGACCTTTCATGGCTGTTGCGGCGGCTGCACAATGTTCATCAGCTACAGGCTCCAGCAGCTCGTCGAGACGAGCATTGGGGTCGCGAAGGTACATATGGCTGAGACATGCGCCAGCGCAGCTGAAGAAAGGAAACGAGCCTCTGCCTCAGCCATGGGACCGATGCCCTCCATGACTTCCTCAAGCGCCTTCACCAAGTGGGGAAGCAGCTGAGCAGGGCCATCCTCATCGGTGGTCAGCGACTTCTCTAGGCCCTTCTCATATAGTGACTTCAGTGCCACGCTGGACCTCTTCTCAAGAAGCAAGAAGGCCACGTGGTCTTCGGCCGGGACCTTCGCCTTGGCATCGAGCTCGACCTCCCTCGCCTTCGCCTTCTACTCCAGCTCCTCCAGTCGGTTGCACTCTGCGTCCTGCGCCTTCGTCAGCTCCCCCAGCTCGGCATCGCGGCCCTTGATGGCGTCCTCTTGAGCCTTCATCTCCTCCTCCTTCGCTTTGCGGCCACATGCTTCTTTTGCGTGCTCATCGCGCAGGCTCTTTAGCTCACCCTCTAGCTTTCGGCAGCGGTCACGGGCGGCCTTGGCGTCCTTTAGCACCACCTCGCGATCGGCTGTAGCTCTGGCGGCAGCCTGCTTCTCCTTCTCGGAGGCCGCCGCGGCCTGGCTCAGCGACGCTCGAACTGCCGAGTCGGAGTGAAGCCAGCCTGAGGCTAGCTCCAGGCGCCTGGCCACTAGGTGAAGGTCCGCGCCTAGGAGGTCTTCCCGCAGCTTGGCCATCCCCGAGAAGACACGCTCCAAGACTACGGAGGGAGCAGAAGAATTTGGGGCCAGACGCGCAGCAGGAGGAGGAGGCGACGTTGTTACCAGAGCCTGGAAGATCGAGGGCTCCGGAGCCCTTGGGACCTCATCAGCCGAGCCGGATGCCGGCACTTCTGGAGCCAGCGGGGCCATGGGGGATGATTCATCCTGCCGATGCTCCTCTTGGCCTCGCGAGGGCGACCGGGCTGGGGAGGTGTGGGTGCTGTCTCCTGTCTTCTTCGTAGAGGGGGGGCACGGGCGCGGCATCCTCCTTCCTCTTCTTCGCTGAAGACACCGGCCTGATCAACCAAGGGCGAATGTCAGAAAAGAGCAAGTACAAGCATGAACAAGATGAAGCTCGAAGCACTTACTGATCTGTTGCAACATAGTCCACCTTCCGCTTGGGGAGTCTGAAACCTGAAAGCACCGGGGCCTAAGGAGTGGGCACACGGGCTCGAGGGGCAAAAGACGGCGCAGCAGAAGGGCTGGAGCCGGCCCCAGGTGGTACCAAATCGGAGGCAGCATCTCGAGAGACCAGCGACGATCTACCCCTTGTCGGGATGAGGGGCAGCTCCCTCTCCTCCTGGCTGACGTCGACCTCGGCGTCGTCTGGTAGAGCGCAGAGGATGTCGGCCTTTCTCAAGGGGGAGTTCTCCCCCATCTCCTCGGGGGTCTCCTCCGAGTCCTCCTCCCCCTCTTCCTCCCCGCGGGACTCGTCAGAAGACACCTACACCGCGCGCATCAATGGTCGGCCTGGAGGCACCGAATTGCTCCCAGTCCTTGCGATGGAATAAAGGAACAAAGGTGCTCGGCTGGTACTCTTGGTTATCCCCAACCAAGAGGCGCAGAACTGCAGTCAGCTCGTCATTAGGCAAGGCCACCAGGCTCAGACGAATCTTGTCTTCTTCATCTCCAAGCTTCCACATAGGGCGCGCGCGCCTGAAGTGGAGCAACACGCAGCGTCAAGAATTCCTTCTAGAGCATGCCCCCCGTCACCTTGGCCGCCTTCGCATTGCCTGGCTCCAAATCGATCTTCATCTGCTCCAACACCGACGACGCCCGCTCGTCCGTGAGCTCTACACAAGACCACCCCTTGTCAGACCGGGGTGCCTCCATCAGGAGTTCCAAGCGTGGATGGACGCATTTGGCACTCACCATGACCCATTTGGCCCTGATGTTGTCAACCCTCTTCCCGGTGTTCGAGATCGAGTTGGCCTGGCCGGCCGCGATGAAGTTGGCGCACCCGGAGATATGGCCGCCGGTGAGGCGGAGGAAGAAGAAGTGGCGCAGTAGTGCCACGGACGGCATCACGCCCAGGTACGCCTCACAATAGTAGGTGAAGATAGACAAGAGAAGAATGAAGTTGGGATGGAGATGCAGCGCCTGCAGCCCGAAGTGGTCGAGGACCCCGAGAAAGAAATCAGAAAAGGGGGGAACCAACCCGGCGGCAATGCTGCTCGTGAAGAAAGGGAAGAAGGTGCTTCCCTCAGGCTCCGGCGCGTCGGAGGCAAGCTGAAGCTCCGTCTTCCCCCTCTCGTTGCTCTCCCCCACCGTCAGAAAGCGCGTGGCGGCTAGGTTCTTCTCCGTGACGTTGGGCGCATCGATGGCTAGCTCAAACCAAGCCGGCGCCAAGGAGGACTTGACCTTGCATGGCGCCATTGGTCATAGATGCGAAGCGAGGTTGGAGCGGATCTGGAGCAAGGCGAGGAAGAAGCAATGAAGGCAAGCACTATCTGCGCCAGCCTTTTTGTCAAGACGGGCAGTTGCCGAGGTAGCATGGGGAAGTGGAGACGCCCATGTCCAATAAACCGCCACGCGTCAACCGAGGCCGTAGGCTTTTGGGGCCCACGGCGCTCTACGCTTGACCTTTGACTTCACCTTGAAGCCAAGCCCGAGCGCGCCTTGGGCCCGGGGGCTACTGTCGGCGTTCTGGGAACGGGGGTCCCCAGACTTGCCTGCCTGCGGCCCACGGCGTGGCTGAGCTAGCAGGTCTGTACGACCCATCTTCATCGATGAGGTATTCAAGACCCTCGCGAGGGGCCAAGCCTCGCGAGGCGGATAACACAAGACCTCCTCAGGAGCGGCCTTGCCCGGTAGGCTCACGAGGGGCGGAGGGATCAAGGGAAGGCAAACCTCGCGAGGTCCTCGTGACACGAGCCATGACGATCAAGACCAGGCGGGCACCAGGCGGGCGCCAGCGCGCGCAGTGTCCTTGCTTCCTCTTTGGTGCCAAGGGGCAAGCGCAGGCGCGGAGTACCGAGGCATCAAGCAAAGGTTTCCATATCGGTGCAACGAGACCAAGACCGGTAGGACCGCAAGACGGAGGTCACCATGGATCCCAAGACAGCGTCACCACCAGAGCCTTTTGCAGGCGAAGACTACTTTTGTCAGGATAAGCTGTATTTAGTTGTCCCCTTTCAAATTAGCCGTTGTTGGCTCCCTTCCCGCTCAATATTTGGGGAGAGGACCAGGGCCTATATAAGTAGAACTAGCCACCACAGTAGGGGAGACCCGAAAAAGAGAAAAAAAGGTGAAGACTCATTCAGAGGCATCTCAACCACACAAGTTAGCCAAGCACAACAACACATCAACCTCAGGAGGCTGTTCTTCCCCTTGTACTGTTCGTCATCAGCCCAAGAGACAATCCACCACCACCACACTGGAGTAGGGTATTACACCACAACGGTGGCCCGAACCAGTGTAAATCTTGTGTCTTTGTGTTGCAAGTTCGTGGAGTTCATTCGCGAGATCTTAGCGAGCTAGGGCGTGGATCGATAGGGAGAAAACCTTCGCGCGCACCCCAGTGTTTGAACCTCGAGGCTTTTGCCAGAACCCGTGATCCGACACTACTCCTACTCTCAGCATGTTAAGATGTGCCAAAATATCTAACAACAATGGTACAAACAAAAAAGTTCAACGGATAGAGATGTTGTTGTCTTCCAATTTCCAAAATCAGAGAACTACAGCAACACAATCGGTATAATTGACAAATACTCAAATAATTAGTAGCTCCAATCTAGAAGATGAAGAAGAAAGGCAAAGGTACAACTACCTGAGGTAACCATTCTTGTGTAAACTAAAATTCAGCATCGAATAGGGCATGTGAAACTATCAAACGATTGTTTAATGCAGCTCACTGACTGTACAATACAGTGCAAGCCCACCCTTATGTCCAAAGCCTGCACTTGATAGTTTGGTGTTTATTAAACTGAAACTTGAACAAGTGATGCTAATTGATTGATGAGAGTAACATAGATAACATTTAGTGACAAGAGCGACAGACAGAGCTAGGATCAGTGAAGTTCATTACCTTTCCGCGGTCTTCTTATATGTAGTTTAGTCCCTTGTAGAAGGGTGGGTGCCGCACTGACAGGTACTGAAATTAACAAACCACACACGGTCATTAGCTCATCGCTAGTCATTAGTACAATCAATACAAAATTTCTTGTAAACAGGGTTTGAAATTATGTTACGGAGATAGCCATGCCTCAGTCGACCTCAAATTAAAAGGGAAATTTTTATCACAAACGTCAGAAATTTGATTGAAATCTCAAGTACATCCATCCACTACCTAGTTTTTTTGATAAAACCATCCACTACCTAGTAGCGCATAGGATAAGAAAAATACTCACATTGATATTGTTTAGGTACTTTTCTTTCTCGACCCGCGCGATCTGCCCTTTCTCCATTGTACAGAAGAAACATATGTAAATCAAATTCAGTTAAGTAAGGCACACCGGCAAGCACGAGATATTATAGCTCGAACTGAATAAGCAATGTATGTATTTCGATGCATCGGTCTTAAACCAAAGCTAGCGATGAAGGGACTAACCAAAAGCAATTAGACCACACCATACATCCTACTATGCTGGTTAACATATATACCATACTAATGGACAACAAGAGATCAGACGATTCTTGGGCGTGTTAGTATCCTAGCCTTACCAACAAAACAAATTCCTCAATCACCCTGCCCTATATGCGGATCCTAAAGTTGCTACAAAGAGGTTCCGCAGACGGAGTCGACACTAACCTTGTATCTCCTTCGTGACCTCAGTTTGAATCTGTGGAGCACAGCGGTCTCCTCCTCCATCTCCTTGAGACGGAGCCTCATCTCGTCGTGCTCGTGCAGCTGGACACGAATAGGGTCAGCACCAACATTGGGGCTTGGGGTCTGAAAGAGAGGGCGGAGCGAGTCACGACATCGACCGGCGCATCACGAACCTTGGCGGCGGCGGTGTACCCCTGGTGCCGGTGTCGATGTCCTCGCCATCAACGGGAATCTCCTGACTGTGCACCTCCTCAATGGTCGCGGCATGCTGAGCTCGAATCTTCTCGCCTCTGCCAAACCTAATGCGAGGGGGCGTCTCCTTCTTGCTGTCGACGACCAGATCAGCTCCCGATAGCACTTCTCCATGGCCTCACCTTCTCCCTCTCCCTCCTCTCTTCATCTAGCCCTCCCCTCCCCTTCTCTGCTGAGGACGACGCCCCTGACGGCCATCTCCGTGGCCAACCCGCTCCGCCTCCTCCTTGGCGCCATCGACCGCCCCCTGCCAGCCACCTTCGCGGAACCGAATTCATGGATGGGGGGCGGCAGCAACCCTAGCTGGGAGTGGGAGGACGAGAGGAAAGGGGATGGACTGGGTAGAGAGAGGAAGGGTTGCATGAGGAAGAGGAGAAGGTGGGCGCACGGGACGACGACATCTGGGGAGATCTCTCTTTCTTTCCCTTCCAATTTATTTCTTTGTTATTTTCTCTTTCTCCTCTTTTGTCACATAGTTAATCCGACGTGGACAGCGCCAGGGCACGCCCATGCTGCATATTGCTACTTCTTGAGCTTGCGTTGGTTTTTCCCTTGAAGAGGAAAGGGTGTTGCAACAAAGTAGAGATAAGTATTTCCCTCAGTTTGAGAACCAAGGTATCAATCCAGTAGGAGACACCGCACAAGTCACCGAATACCTGTACAAACAATCAAACAACTTGCACCCAACGCGATAAAGGGGTTGTTAATCCCTTCACAGTTTCTTGCAAAAGTGAGATCTGATAGAGATAGATAAACGGTAAAGTAAATATTTTTGGTATTTTTGGTTTATAGATCGGAACGTAAAAGATTGCAAAATAGTATATCGGAAACTAATATGATGGAAAATAGACCCGGGGGTCATAGGTTTCACCAGAGGCTTCTCTCAAGATAGAAAACAATATGGTAGGTGAACAAATTACTGCCGAGCAATTGATCGAAAAGCACAAAGTTATGGCGATATCTAAGGCAATGATCATGAATATAGGCATCTCGTCCATGTCAAGTAGACCGAAATGATTCTTCATCTACTACTATTACTCCACACATCGACCGCTATCCAGCATGCATCTAGAGTATTAAGTTCATAAAGAATGGAGTAATGCATTAAGTAAGATGAAATGATGTAGACGAATTAACTCAAGCAATATTATGAAAACCCCATCTTTTTATCCTCGATGGCAACAATACAATATGTGCCTTGCTGCCCTTACTATCACTGGGAAAGGACACCGCAAGATTGAACCCAAAGCTAAGCACTTCTCCCATTGCAAGAAAAACCAATCTAGTTAGGCAAACCAAACCGATAGTTCGAAGAGAATTACAAAGATATCAAAACATGCATTAAAGAATTCAGAGAAGATTCAAATAATATTCATAGATAACCTGATCATAAATCCACAATTCTGGATCTCGGCAAACACACCGCAAAAGAGTATTACATCGAATAGATCTCCAAGAACATCAAGGAGAACATGGTATTGAGAATCAAAGAGAGAGAAGAAGCCATCTAGCTACTAGCTATGGACCCATAGGCCTGAGGTAAACTACTCACGCTTCATCGAAAGGGCAATAGACTTGATGTAGAAGCCCTCCGTGATTGAATCCCCCTCCGTCAGGACGCCGAAAAAGGTCCCTAGATGGGATCTCACGGGTATAGAAGGTTGGGGCGGTGGAAAAGTGTTTTCGTGGATTGCTCTATTGGTTTGGGGATATATGGGTATATATAGGCGAGAGAATTAGGTCAGGGAGTGCATGAGGGGCCCGCAAGGGTGGGGGTGTGCCGTCCGTCCTTGTGGCCGCCTCGTGACTCCTCCGACTTCATCTCCAAGTCTCCTGATTGTCTTTTGGTCCAAGAAAAATCATCGCGAAGGTTTTATTCCATTTGGATTCTATTTGGTATTCCTTTTCTGTGAAACTCAAAAACAAGGAAAAAACAGAAACTAGCACTGGGCTCTAGGTTAATAGGTTAGTCCCAAAATTAATATAAAATAGCATATTAATGCATATAAAACATTCAAAATAGATAATATAATGGCATGGAACAATAAAAAATTATAGATACGTTGGAGACGTATCAAGCAACCCCAAGCTTAATTTCTGCTCGTCCTCGAGTAGGTAAATGATAAAAAACATAATTTTTGATGTGGAATGCTACCTAACATATTTATCAATGCAATACTTCTTTATTGTGGCATGAATGTTCAGATCCGTATGATTCAAAACAATAGTTTAATATTGACATAAAAACAGTAATACTTCAAGCATACTACAAGGCAATTATGTCTTCTCAAAATAACATGGCCAAAGAAAGCTTATCCCTACAAAATCATATAGTCTGGCTATGCTCTATCTTCATCACACAAAATATTCAAATCATGCACAACCCCGATGACAAGCCAAGCAATTGTTTCATACTTTTGATGTTCTCAAATGTTTTCAATTTTCACGCAATACATGAGTGTGAGCCATGGACATAGCACTATAGGTGGAATAGAAGGTGGTTGTGGAGAAGACAAAAAGGAGAAGATAGTCTCACATCAACTAGAAGTATCAACGGGCTGTGGAGATACCCATCAATAGATATCAATGTGAGTGAGTAGGGATTGCCATGCAACAGATGCACTGGAGCTATAAGTTTATGAAATCTCAAAAAGAAACTAAGTGGGTGTGCATCCAACTTGCTTGATCATGAAACCTAGGGCAATTTGAGGAGGCCCATCATTGGAATATACAAGCCAAGTTCTATAATGAAAAATTCCCACTAGTATATGAAAGTGATAACACAGGAGACACTCTATCATGAAGATCATGGTGCTACTTTAAAGCACAAGTGTGGAAAAAAAGGATAGTAACATTGCCCCTTCTCTCTTTTTCTCTCATTTTTTGGGCCTTCTTTTTTTATGTGGCCTTTACCTTTTTTATTTCCTTACATGGGACAATGCTCTAATAATGAAGATCATCACACTTTTATTTACTTACAACTCAAGAATTACAACTCGATACTAGAAAAAAATATGACTCCATATGAATGCCTCCGGCGGTGTACCGGGATGTGCAATGAACCAAGAGCGACATGTATAAAAAAGATGAAAGGTGGCTTTGCCACAAATATGATGTCAACTGCCATGTTCATGCAAAGCAATATGACAATGATGAAGCGTGTCATAATAAACAGGACGGTGGAAAGTTGCATGGAAATATATCTTGGAATGGCTATGGAAATGCCATAATAGGTAGGTATGGTGGCTATTTTGAGGAAGGTATATGGTGGGTTTATGGCACCGGGAAAGTTGCTCGGTACTAGAGAGGCTAGCAATGGTGGAAGGGTGAGAGTGCGTATAATCCATGGACTCAACATTAGTCATAAAGAACTCACATACTTATTGCAAAAATCTATTATTCATCGAAACAAAGTACTACGCACATGCTCCTAGGGGATAGATTGGTAGGAAAAGACCATCGCTCGTCCCCGATAGCCACTCATAAGGAAGACAATCAAAAAATATCTCATGCTCCAACTTCATTACATAACGGTTCACCATACGTGTATGCCACTGGACTCACAAACCTTAGCACAAGTATTTCTCAAATTCACAACTACTCACTAGCATGACTCTAATATCACCATAATTATATCTCAAAAAATCATAAGGAATCAAACTTCTCATAGTATTCAATGCACTTAATATGAAAGTTTTTATTATATCCCTCTTGGATGCCTATCATATTAGGACTAAATTTATAACCAAAGCAAATTACCATGATATTTAAAGACTCTCAAAATAATATAAGTGAAGCATGAGAGTTCATCAATTTCGGTAAAATAAAACCACCGTCGTGCTCTAAAAAGATATAAGTGAAGCACTAGAGCAAAATTGCCTAGCTCAAAAGATATAAGTGAAGCACGTAGAGTATTCTAATAAATCAAGATTCATGCATGTCTCTCTCAAAAGGTGTGTTACTACGGGAATCAGGAACTTTGTCGTCTACCATGGTAGACGACAAAGGCATGCCTGGCGGACAGCAAAAGCCTTTGCCGTCAGCCAGCAGACGGCAGCACATCCGGCTGAATGATACGTCTCCGCCGTATCTACTATTCCAAACACTTTTGCCCTTGTTTTGGACTCTAACTTGCATGATTTGAATGGAACTAACCCGGACTGATGCTGTTTTCAGCAGAATTACCACGGTGTTATTTATGTGCAGAAACAAAAGTTCTCAGAATGACCTGAAACTTCACGGAACATCTTTTAGGAAATAATAAAAATCCTTACAAAAGATGAAGACCAGGGGGCCCACCACCTATCCATGAGGGTGGGGGCGTTCCTCGCCCCTAGGGCATGCCCCCCTTGTCGTGGATCTAAGACTAACAGTAGAATGGGGGGTAGGTATGAGGAGGCAAGATCCTAGCTATGGAGTAGTTGTACACACGGCTTTTACGAGTTCAGGCCCTTCTCGGAGGAAGTAACATCCCTACGTCTCGGTGCCCTGAGTCGGTCGACTGGATTATACATGTGTGTGTGTTTACAAAAGTGCAAACCCCTGTGCTAGAGGAGGGGGGTGGCTTATATAGAGTGCGCCAGGACCCCAGCTCCCCTCCGTTACACAGGGTTCAATGTTCATAAAGGTGGGGCGTTACTGGTAACGTCTACAATAAAGTGTTATAAATGCCCATAATGCTATGGTTTAAGTCGCGACCGTTGCAGAGTGGATGGCTTCTCGTCTTCTGGTGGTCGAGTGTCTTCAAGGTGGTCGAGTGTCTTCAAGGGAGTCGAGTGAGCACATCTTCATGGTCGAGTGGATGATATTTTCTCTTCGATTGCTTCTGATTCTTTGTAAAGATGTCCTCGGGGAGGGTATACTGGACAGGTCCATGACCCTACCCTAGGTACATAGCTTCATCATTAGCCCCCGAATGGACCAGGGTTCGAATGAGGAAGGGGTTCAGAACACTTCCGACACACTCTTTGTGCTATGAATATGCCTTGTCCTAAAACAATGAGTTGAGGAGACGATGTCGACTCCTTTCTCAGTCGCCTTGGTCCATTCTTGGTTGTTGTCGAGTGAACTTTCATGGTTGAATTCCGAATGATGATGTAGAGGGTGTTTGTGTTCAGTCTGACAGGTTGTTCCACTCTCCGCGGATCTTGCGGGATTCGAATTTTGGGAAGCGTGCCAGACGGGAGGAAACGAGGTCATCGGGACGGATTAGGTAAGTCTCCTCGATCCCCACGCCACCTTTTTCGCCACGTACTGCGCGCGCGACTGTTGCGTGATTTGTTTAGATCTCTTGGGTCCACTAGTCAGCCACTCGGCGGAAGGTCTTATAAAAGGTCTCGGGTTAGGCCTCTGCTCCGCACACCACCATTCTCTCTTCTCTTTCTCCCGCTCTCTCCGCCACTCTTGCTTCCGCCTCGTCGCTGGACCTCTGCTCGAGCTCGATCTGCCACCATGGGGAAGGCTAAGATGGCGGCGCTGGAACGCGCGAAGAAGGCGACCGTGAAGGCGAAGGGCAAGCGGACTAGCCGGGGCAGATCCTCGTCGAGGTCCGGCCTGCCGGCGGGCTAGATCCAGGGCGACTGGATCCGCTCGGCAATCACGCAGGACGACCTCGACGACCTGGTGGAGGGGGGATTGATCCCCCACAAGTCGGCTCGGCTCCCGGGGGACGAAACTGAGCCGCAACCTAGAGAGGGTGAGTGTGTCCTCCTAGCAACCGACGTAGATCGCGGATTCTCACTGCCTCCCCACCCTTTCTTCCGGGGTTTTTTTGAACTTCTTTGGGGCTTAGCTCCACCATTTCACTCCGAACACCATAGTCTATCTGGCCGCTTTCGTGTCCATGTGCGAAAACTTCTTGGGCTATCGACCGCACTGGGGGCTTTTCAAACACATCTTCACTTGCCATTCCCAGTCGGTCAAAAAGGCCAAGTCGAGTGACGAGAGGACGCGGGTGATCCAGATGTGCGGTGGTCTGGGGATCCAGATGAGGAGCAAGAGTACTTTCCCATCGATGATCCTTCCTGAGTCGGTCCGGGGCTGGCAGTCGACTTGGTTTTACTGCAAGGATCAGCCAACCCCTGGCCAGTCGACTGGACTTCCTCCTTTCTCCTTGGCTCGAGTGGAGAAGCCTGCTCCCCTGAAGGTAGTTCCAGAAGAGAAGGCGCAGGTCAAGGAGCTGGTCGAATGGGTCATCCAGCTTGTCCGTGACGGAGTGACCGGGATGGATCTGCTGGAGGTCTTTCTCGGTCGACGCATCCAACCTCTTCAGGCGTGCGATCATCCGATGTGGATGTACTCTGGGCTCGAACATACCACTCGGATCCACCCAGAGGAGGTCAGCGAGGATATCTTGGAGAACTGGTTGAGGGGAATCACTGGCAACAAAGACAACCCTCAGGGATCCAGGAGGGTGATTCCATTCGACCACTCGCACCAGCCGGAGCAGGTATATTTCTGTTTTATCAAGTATCTTTCCGATTCACCACGTGATCTGCCGTTTGTGGTCGACCAAATGTCTTTTGATTGTTATCCTTTCAGGCCCTCATTAAAATGTACTTGATGCCCAACGGAGTGCAGGACCCCGGCGCTGAAGAAGAAGGGAGCGGGGGCGAGAGCGGCGAGGAGCATTCGGAAGCCGAGGAGGACGAGGAGAGCGATGAATCGACCGATGAGGAAGAAGTCGACTCGCCTCCTCGCAGGGAGAGGAGGTACAAGCACACTCATGACCCGGCATGCGCTCCGGACTTGGTGGCTGTGCCGATCGGGCAATCCTCGAAGTGCCCCAGGACGTCTTTGAAGGAAATATGCCCTAGAGGCAATAATAAAGTTATTATTTATTTCCTTATATCATGATAAAGGTTTATTATTCATGCTAGGATTGTATTAATCGGAAACATAATACATGTGTGAATACATAGACCAACAGAGTGTCACTAGTATGCCTCTACTTGACTAGCTCGTTAATCAAAGATGGTTATGTTTCCTAACCATGAACAAAGAGTTGTTATTTGATTAACGAGGTCACATCATTAGTTGAATGATCTGATTGACATGACCCATTCCATTAGCTTAACACCCGATCGTTTAGTATGTTGCTATTGCTTTCTTCATGACTTATACATGTTCCTATAACTATGAGATTATGCAACTCCCGTTTACCGGAGGAACACTTTGGGTACTACCAAACGTCACAACGTAACTGGGTGATTATAAAGGAGTACTACAGGTGTCTCCAATGGTGGATGTTGGGTTGGCGTATTTCGAGATTAGGGTTTGTCACTCCGATTGTCGGAGAGGTATCTCTGGGCCCTCTCGGTAATGCACATCACATAAGCCTTGCAAGCACTACAACTAATATGTTAGTTGTGAGATGATGTATTACGGAACGAGTAAAGAGACTTGCCAGTAACGAGATTGAACTAGGTATTGGATACCGACAATCGAATCTCGGGCAAGTAACATACCGATGACAAAAGGAACAACGTATGTTGTTATGCGGTCTGACCGATAAAGATCTTCGTAGAATATGTAGGAGCCAATATGGGCATCCAGGTCCCGCTATTGGTTATTGACCGGAGACGTGTCTCGGTCATGTCTACATTGTTCTCGAACCGTAGGGTCCGCACGCTTAACGTTACGATGACAGTTATTATGAGTTTATGCATTTTGATGTACCGAAGGTTGTTCGGAGACCCGGATGAGATCACAGACATGACGAGGAGTCTCGAAATGGTCGAGACATAAAGATTGATATATTGGAAGCCTATGTTTGGACATAGGAAGTGTTCCGGGTGAAATCGGGATTTTACCGGAATACCGGGAGGGTTACCGGAACCCCCCGGGAGACTAATGGGCCTATTGGGCCTTAGTGGAAAAAGAGAAAAGGGGCAGCCCATAGCTGGCCGGCGCCCCCCCTTTCCCCAAGTCCTAGTAGGACTAGGATAAGGGGCCACCCCCCCCCTTCTCTCTCCTTTTCCCCGAGAGTCCTACTTGGAATAGGATTGGAGGGGGAGTCCTACTCCCGGTGGGAGTAGGACTCCCCCTGCGCCTCCCTCTCCCTGGCCGGCCGGCCCCCCTCCTCCAACCTTTATATACGGGGGCAGGGGACACCCCAAGACACACAAGTTGATCCTTGAGATCGTTCCTTAGCCGTGTGCGGTGCCCCCTGCCACCAAATTCCACCTCGATAATACCGTTACAGTGCTTAGGCGAAGCCCTGCGTCGGTAGTACATCAAGATCGTCACCACGCCGTCGTGCTGACGGAACTCTTCCTCGACCCTTTGCTAGATCGGAGCCCGAGGAACGTCATCGAGCTGAACGTGTGCTAAGAACTCGGAGGTGCCGGAGTAACGGTGCTTGGATCGGTCGGATCGGAAAGAAGACGTACGACTACTTCCTCTACGTTGTGTGATCGCTTCCGCAGTCGGTCTGCGTTGGTACGTAGACAACACTCTCCCCTCTCGTTGCTGTGCATCACCATGATCTTGCGTGTGCGTAGGAAAATTTTCGAAATTACTGCGTTCCCAAACAGTGGCATCCGAGCCTAGGTTTTATGGTTTGATGTTATTTGCACGAGTAGAACACAAGTGAGTTGTGGGCGATACAAGTCATACTGCCTACCAGCATGTCATACTTTGGTTCGGCGGTATTGTTGGGTGAGACGATCCGGACCAACCTTACGCGTACTCTTACGCGAGACCGGTTCCCTCAACGTGCTTTGCACATAGATGGCTTGCGGAAGACTGTCTCTCCAACTTTAGTTGAACCAAGTGTGACTACGCCCGGTCCTTGAGAAGGTTAAAACGGAGTCTATTTGACGAACTATCGTTGTGGTTTTGATGCGTAGGTGAGATGAGTTCTTACTTAAGCCCGTAGCAGCCACGTAAAACTTGCAACAACAAAGTAGAGGACGTCTAACTTGTTTTTGCAGGGCATGTTGTGATGTGATATGGTCAAGGCATGATGCTGATTTTATTGTATGAGATGATCATGTTTTGTAACCAAGTTATCGGCAACTGGCAGGAGCCATATGGTTGTCGCTTTATTGTATGCAATGCAATCGTGATGTAATGCTTTACTTTATTACTAAACGGTAGTGATAGTCGTGGAAGCATAAGATTGGCGAGACGACAACGATGCTACGATGGAGATCAAGGTGTCGCGCCGGTGACGATGGTGATCATGACGGTGCTTCGGAGATGGAGATCACAAGCACAAGATGATGATGGCCATATCATATCACTTATATTGATTGCATGTGATGTTTATCCCTTTTTATGCATCTTATCTTGCTTTGATTGACGGTAGCATTATAAGATGATCTCTCACTAAAAATTATCAAGAAGTGTTCTCCCTGAGTATGCACCGTTGCCAAAGTTCGTCGTGCCCAGACACCACGTGATGATCGGGTGTGATAAGCTCTACGTCCAAATACAACGGGTGCAAAATAGTTGCACACGCAGAATACTCAGGTTATACTTGACGAGCCAAGCATATACAGATATGGCCTCGGAACACGGAGACCGAAAGGTCGAGCGTGAATCATATAGTAGATATGATCAACATAACGATGTTCACCATTGAAAACTACTGCATCTCACGTGATGATCGGTTATGGTTTAGTTGATTTGGATCACGTGATCACTTAGAAGATTAGAGGGATGTCTATCTAAGTGGGAGTTCCTAAGTAATTTGATTAACTGAACTTAAACTTATCATGAACTTAGTACCTGATAGTATCTTGCTTGTTTATGTTGATTGTAGATAGATGGCTCGTGCTATTGTTCCGTTGAATTTTAATGCGTTCCTTGAGAAAGCAAAGTTGAAAGATGATGGTAGCAATTACACGGACTGGGTCCGTAACCTGAGGATTATCCTCATTGCTGCACAGAAGAATTACGTCCTGGAAGCACCGCTGGGTGACAGGCCTGCTGCTGGAGCAACGCCAGATGTTATGAATGTCTGGAAGCCCTGCGTCAGTAGTACATCAAGATCGTCACCACGCCGTCGTGCTGACGGAACTCTTCCTCGACGCTTTGCTAGATCGGAGCCCGAGGAACGTCATCGAGCTGAACGTGTGCTAAGAACTCGGAGGTGCCGGAGTAACGGTGCTTGGATCGGTCGGATCGGAAAGAAGACGTACGACTACTTCCTCTACGTTGTGTGATCGCTTCCGCAGTCGGTCTGCGTTGGTACGTAGACAACACTCTCCCCTCTCGTTGCTGTGCATCACCATGATCTTGCGTGTGCGTAGGAAAATTTTCGAAATTACTGCGTTCCCCAACAGTCTTCCCCGACGCCGACTGAGAAGCCTCCAAAGCAGTCCAAGGTCGCGCCGCTTCCAGCACCGAAAGTGCTGAAAGCCATCTCTTCCAAACCACCCAAAGCTTTGCCTCGGATCAAAGTGACCGTTCCTACTATCTCTGGGTAACCATCTGACTTGTCCTTTATGTGGATTCAATTAACTGGGTGTAACCGATTGAATGCGGGCCTTTGCAGTGCTACTACGTCAGGGACCTCTTCATACGAGTACCGGGACGAGGAAATGGAGGATGTGGTGACCTCTAACCCAGGTATGAACTCTTGCGATTTCGATTCTTGATCCTTTTAGGGCCGAGTGGTTCACTTGGGGTCGAATGTTCTGTCTTGCAGCTCCACCCAACATCATTGACCTTCCAGACGACGACGAAGATGTGGCTCCTAAGCTGAGGAAGAGCAAGAAGGTAACAGCTGGCAGGGTGGCTCGGCAGGAACCAACTGCAACGCCTCCCGTCTGTCAAGCTGAAGATGTGGGCAGGGACGCTGTGACGTTCGCTACACCCTTGCCGAGTGGGCACCCCACGCAGTCGACCGCGCCTGTGGTTCCTTCAACTATCCAACTCCACACCACGGAGCGTCAAGCAGCTGCACCTGGGTCGTCTGCACATTTTTTCACCAGCTACCCCGTCCCAGACAACCAGTCGGAAGCGGCTGCGGAAGCCATCCGACAGGCTGATATGATGATGGAGCGGGTGAAGATAGTGCACGAGAGCATTCAGGCTACCTACGACGCTAGTGCCGCTCTTCGGGCCAACGTCGAGGTGAGTAGACTTTCCGACTGTTTTTGTTCTCGAAAAATCTTCTTCTGCACAATCTCCTATTGTTCGCGTTGAATTAGAGCACCCACTGGGTGTTGCTGTCATTTTTGGTAGTTTCGCTCTTCCACTCGGTCTGGGCGAGTGGGATCAGAACCGCTGGGGGCACGCCAAGTGCACCCACTGGGTGTAGTCCCCGAGACCGCGGTCGACTGCTGGCAGTCGACTGTGGTTTGAGTTCTTCTTTTCTTGACAGCGCAATTGTTCTTTCTCTCTCTCTTTTTTCACTCCTTGCACTCGACTCCAGCGGGCCTGGCGAGTGGGATCAGAACTGGTGGGGGCACGCCAAGTGCACCCACTGGGTGTAGTCCCCGAGACCGCGGTCGACTGCTGGCAATCGACTAGGGTCTGAACAGCTTGTTGTCCACTTCTTTAGGTTTTATTCATTCGGAAATGAACCGCTTTCGAACCTATCGATTGATCTGTCTCTTGCCTCATGCAGAAGTCTTGTACTCTTATCTCCAAGTTTGCCGAACTCGAAGAGAAGCAGAGGCAACTCAACTTAGACTTGGAATTGGATCAGCAAAATCTAAAAAAAGCTCAAGACGAGGCCGCTGGTATGGAAGGTAACTGATTGCCAACTGAATTTCAATATATCTCTTTGATCTCTTTTTTGATTCGATTATTTCTTTTGCAGAGAAAATGAAGTTGGCTCTGGACAAGAAGGACTCGGACCTCGCCGCCGCGCAAAAAGCAGCCCAAGACAAAACCACTCTCGCAGAGAAGAAGCTTGCTTCAGTCGGAACGCTTGAAGGAGAGGTGACTAGACTGACATCTTGTCTTAATGAAGCTAACCGCGAAGTGACCAGCTGAAGAAGGATATGGTCGCCCTGAACAAAAAGTTGGAGTCTGCGATCTGCAAGAGGAACGACACAGAAGCTTATCTGAGGACCCTCGCCAAGAAGCTTTATCTCGTGCTGGGAGGTATTTCTTTTAATCCGACTGTATCGATGTTTGCCATCGGATTTTGCTCGGTTGATTGAACTGACTTTTGGCTGCAGAACTTTGTCAAGACTTTGATGAAGAAACTGGGAGGGTCGAGACGGGTCTGGACCCTATCGCTACCCCGGTCTGCGATGAAACTGCGATGAACATGCTCCGACTGGAGTCCCGTATCGCCAGCGCCACAAGCTACCTCGCACGCCTGAAGGAGGTTGTCTCTCGAATCGACTCGACGCTTTGGCCAGAGGCGACGCTTTAGAATGATCTGGAATCTCTGATGACTCGACTGAACGAGATCCCTGACCGAGTGCAAGAATGGAAGAAATCCTCCGCCCGGTGTGGTGCTGACATGGCGCTGTCCCTGGTGCGAGTCCATTGCAAGGAGGTTCGTGAAGACAAGCTGGCTGCGATCAAAGTCGCAAACACCAAAAAGCACTACTTTCAGTCCTTCATGGAGACTTTCATTGCTGCCGCCACTCGGATCGCTGATGGGATCGATCTGGACTCATTTGTGGAGCCCGCCAGTCCTCCTCCGACCGAGTGAACAATCTTATGAAACTTGGATACGCTTTAAATTTGCCTCGGAATGCCGAGTGGTTTCTATAACCGTTAAACTCCTTTGGGCTTGGTGCCCGAGTACTTTTGATTCGCTGCTTCGAACCTTTTGGTATTTATCTGAATTTGGTTTATCTCCAAATGTGCTTGTGTTTGCCTTCGGATGGACTTTGCTTGCTGCACCTTTTCGTCCTTCCGGATAGGGATGGAGCGGACGTTGTATTTGTGCCGCAGCTTAGAAGGAGAAGGTGGAAGTCGACCTGCACCTCGTCGTCCTTGCGGATAGGGATGGAGCGGACGTTGTATTAGTGCCACAGCTCTGAAGAAGAAGGTTGTAGTCGACCTACACCTCGTCGTCCTTGCGGATAGGGATGGGTCTCAAACTTGGCGAGTACTGGACTGCAGCTAAGCTCCCGAGTGGGAGGATTGCTCTCCACTCGGTAGAATTTTTCCAAACTTAGGCGAGTGCTGGACTGCCGTTAAGCCTCTTAGTGAGAGAACTTAGGCGAGTGCTCGACTGCAGCTAAGCCCCCGAGTGGGCGGACTGCTCTCCACTCGATAGGATTTTTTCAAACTTAGGCGAGTGCTGGACTACCGTTAAGCCTCTTAGTGAGAGAACTTAGGCGAGTGCTCGACTGTAGCTAAGCCCCCGAGTGGGAGGACCGCTCTCCGCTCGGTAGGATTTTTTCAAACTTAGGCGAGTGCTGGACTACCTGTAAGCCTCTTAGTGAGAGAACTTAGGCGAGTGCTCGACTGCAGCTAAGCCCCCGAGTGGGAGGACCGCTCTCCACTTGGTGGAATTTTTTCAGACTTAGGCGAGTGCTGGACTGCCGTTAAGCCTCTTAGTGAGGGAACTTAGGCGAGTGCTCGACTACAGCTAAGCCCCCGAGTGGGAGGATTGCTCTCCACTCAGTAGGATTTTTCCAAACTTAGGCGAGTGCTGGACTACCGTTAAGCCTCTTATTGAGAGAACTTAGGCGAGTGCTCGACTGCAGCTAAGCCCCCGAGTGGGAGGATTGCTCTCCACTCGGTAGAAATTTTCCAAACTTAGGCGAGTGCTGGACTGCCGTTAGGCCTCTTAGTGAGAGAACTTAGGCGAGTGCTCGACTGCAGCTAAGCCCCCGAGTGGGAGGACTGCTCTCCGCTCGGTAGGATTTTTTCAAACTTAGGCGAGTGCTGGAGTGTTGTTAAGCCTCTTAGTGAGAGAACTTAGGCGAGTGCTCGACTGCAGCTAAGCCCCCGAGTGGGAGGACTGCTCTCCACTCGGTAGGATTTTTTCAAACTTAGGCAAGTGCTGGACTGCCGTTAAGCCTCTTAGTGAGAGAACTTAGGCGAGTGCTCGACTGCAGCTAAGCCCCCGAGTGGAAGGATTGCTCTTCACTTGGTAGGATTTTTTCAAAATTAGGCGAGTGCTGGACTGCCGTTAAGCCTCTTAGTGAGAGAACTTAGGCGAGTGCTCGACTGCAGCTAAGCCCCCCGAGTGGGAGGACTGCTCTCCACTCGGTAGGATTTTTTCAAACTTAGGCGAGTGCTGGACTGCCGTTAAGCCTCATAGTGAGAGAACTTAGGCGAGTGCTCGACTGCAGCTAAGACCCCGAGTGGGAGGACTGCTCTCCACTCGGTGGGATTTTTTCAAACTTAGGCGAGTGCTGGACTGCCGTTAAGCCTCTTAGTGAGGGAACTTAGGCGAGTGCTCGACTGCTGCTAAGCCCCCGAGTGGGAGGATTGCTCTCCACTCGGTAGGATTTCTCCAAACTTAGGCGAGTGCTGGACTACCGTTAAGCCTCTTAGTGAGAGAACTTTGGCAAGTGCTCGACTGCAGCTAAGCCCCCGAGTGGAAGGATTGCTCTTCACTCGGTAGGATTTTTTCCGAACTTTGGCGGAACAGATTCGTGACTAAGCCCACCCACTGGGGATTTCAGGAGTAAATAAGAACAACACAATCGAATGAGAGAACCGTAAGCTCTTGTCTTTGATAAACGAATCACAAAAGGTGTTGCTTATTACGTTTTATTCGAACGAGTGTTTAAGTATAAAAGGGGCGGAGCAGCTCCGCGTTCCAAGCCCGTGGCTCGTCTTTCTGATGCTCGATACTATAAAGATGGTATGCTCCGTTGTGGAGAACTTTGGTGATGATGAAGGGGCCTTCCCAAGTTGGAGCGAGCTTGTGTGGTTTCTGCTGATCCACTCGAAGAACCAAGTCTCCTTTTTGAAAGGCCCGACCCCTCACATTCCTGGCATGGAATCGACGCAAATCTTGCTGATAAATGGTTGAGCGGATCAAGGCCATCTCTCTTTCCTCCTCTAAGAGATCGACTGAATCTTGCCGGGCTTGCTCTGCTTCTGCTTCGGAGAATAGTTCAACTCGGGGTGCGTTGTGGAGCAAGTCACTTGGCAGAACAGCTTCGGCTCCATAGACTAAGAAGAAAGGAGTTCTTCTAGTCGACCGATTAGGAGTTGTCCTTAAACCCCACAGAACTGACGGACGTACATCAACCCAAGCACCTGCTGCGTGTTTGAGATCATGCATCAGTCGGGGCTTCAGTCCTTTAAGAATTAGGCCATTGGCTCTTTCTGCTTGTCCGTTCGACTGCGGGTGAGCAACAGAAGCATAGTCGACTCGAGTGCCCTGAGAGGCGCAGAAAATTCTAACTCATCGGAATCGAAGTTCGATTTGTTGTCCATGATGATGCTGTGTGGGAATCCATATCGGAACATCAATTCTCTGATAAAACTGACAGCGGTGCTAGCGTCAAGGTTCTTGATGGGTTTGGCTTCGATCCATTTGGTAAACTTGTCGACTGCAACAAGCACGTGAGTGAAGCCGCTTCTACCGGTCCTCAGCGGTCCAACCGTATCCAGTCCCCAAACAGCGAAGGGCCAGGCAAGGGGGATGTTCTTCAGGGCTGACGCTGGCTTGTGAGACATATCGGAGTAAAATTGACAGCCTTCACATCTGTCGACTATATCTTTCGCCATCTCATTTGCTCGTGGCCAATAGAATCCAGCTCGGTATGCTTTAGCCACGATGGCCCGAGAGGACGCATGGTGATCACATGTCCCCAAGTGGATGTCATTGAGGATCATTCAACCTTCTTCTAGTGTTATGCACTTCTGACTGACTCCAGTCACACTTTCTCTGAACAGCTGCCCTCTTATCACAGTAAAAGCTTTAGATCGGCGGATGATCTGTCGAGCTTCTTCTTCATCCTCTGGGAGCTCTTTCCCAAGGATGTACGCAATGTAGGGCACCGTCTAGTCGGGAGTAATGGCCAGAACCTCCATGATTAGGTCGACCACAGCTGGGACCTCGACTTCGGTCGGATCCGTGGCGCTCTTGGGTTGTGGGGGCTCTTCAATGAAAGGGTCTTCCTGAACTGTCGGCGTGTGAATATGCTCCAAGAACACATTGCTGGGAATGGCCTCTCTCTTGGAACCTATCTTTGCCAATTCATCGGCTGCTTGATTTTTCAATCGAGGGATGTGGTGGAGTTCTAACCCCTCGAACTTCTTCTCAAGCTTTCTCACCGCGTTGCAGTAACCAGTCATGGCTGGGCTTCTAACATCCCACTCCTTCATCACTTGATTAACTACCAAATCTGAGTCGCCATAGACCATGAGGGGACGGACGCCGAGTGAGATGGCCATGCGCAACCCATACAGGAGTGCTTCATACTCTGCTTCATCGTTGGAGGAATCAAAGTGAATCCAGAGGACATATCTTAGCTTGTCTCCTCGGGGGGATACTAGAACGACTCCAGCACTAGAACCGTTCAACATCTTGGATCCGTCAAAGAACATGGTCCAGTGCTCCGAGTGAACTTGAGTCGGCAGTTGCTGTTCGATCCACTCGACGAGGAAATCTGCTATTGCTTGGGACTTGATAGCTTTCTTTGCCTCAAACTTGATATCCAAGGGAAGGAGTTCAATTGCCCATTTTGCCACTCGACCAGTTGCATCCCTGTTGTGCAGAATCTCTGACAATGGAGCGTCGCTGACGACTATAACAGAGTGATCTGAGAAGTAGTGTGCAACCTTCTTCGTGGTCATGTAAATTCCATAGACAAGCTTCTGATAGTGAGGATATCTCTGCTTTGATGGGGTCAGGACTTCAAAAACATAATAAACTGGGCATTGAACTTTGTACGCTTTTCCTTCTTCTTCCTACTCGACCGTAAGTACTGTACTGACGACTTGTCCAGTGGCTGCTATATAAAGCAAAAGAGGCTCTTTGCTGATTGGAGCAGCAAGCACCGGCTGGGTGGAAATCAGGGCTTTCAGCTCTGCAAATGCTGTATCAGCTTCTGGAGTCCACTCGAACGCATCTGATTTCTTCATCAGTTGGTAAAGAGGAAGGGCCTTTTCACCGAGGCAAGAAATGAATCGACTTAGGGCGGCCAAGCAACCAGTAAGCTTCTGGACATCATGCACACGCACAGGGCGTTTCATCCGAAGTATAGCGCCTACTTTCTCTGGGTTAGCATCGATTCCTCGTTCGGAAACAAGAAACCGAGTAACTTTCCGCCTGAAACTCCAAACATGCACTTTGATGGATTGAGCTTGATATCATACCTTCTGAGGTTGGCAAAGGTTTTGGCGAGGTCGGTCAGCAGGTCAGAACCTTTACGTGACTTGACCACAATGTCATCCATGTATGCTTCCACATTCCGACTGATCTGAGTGAGCAGACACTTCTGAATCATTCGCATAAATGTGGCTCCGGCGTTCTTCAAGCCGAATGGCATTGTGACATAACAGAAGCACCCGAACGGGGTGATAAAAGCTGTCTTTATTTCATCGGGTCCGTACAGACGGATCTGGTGGTACCCGGAGTAGGCATCCAAAAAGGACAAACGCTCGCACCCAGTAGTCGAGTCGACTATCTGATCGATGCGAGGGAGAGGGAAGTGATCTTTCGGGCAGGCCCGATTGATATGCTTGAAATCGATGCACATGCGGAGTGAGTCATCTTTCTTTGGGACCATGACAACATTGGCTAACCACTCGGAGTGGTAAATCTCTAAGATAAACTCAGCTGCCAAAAGCCGAGCCACCTCTTCGCCGATTGCTTTTCTTTTCTGGACGGCGGACCGTCGAAGATGCTCTTTGGCTGGTTTCACTTTCGGGTCGACTCGCAAACGATGCTCAGCCAGTCCCCTGGGAACACCTGGCATGTCAGAAGGCTTCCATGCAAAGATGTCCCAGTTCTCACGGAGGAACCGGATGAGCGCTTCTTCCTATTTGGAGTCGAGTGTGGTCGAAATGTGGGTCGGAGCTGCATTGGGGTCCGTCGGGTGAATGTGAACAGACTTCGTCTCGCCAGACGACTGGAATGCTGAATCCGTGGCTGGCTTCTTGGCTCGCAACAAGTCACTTGGGTCTGCATTTTTCTGGTATTCTTGCAATTCTGCCACGGCCATCTGGGCATCGGCGATCTTTGAGCCCTTCTGGAAACACTCTTCCGCCTTTTTCCGGTTACCAGAGATAGTGATCACTCCTCTGGGACCAGGCATCTTCAGTTTGAGGTACACATAACAAGGTCGAGCCATGAATCGTGCATAAGCTGGCCTGCCCAGAATTGCATGATACGCACTCTGAAAATCCACGACTTCAAACGCCAAATTTTCTTTGCGGTAATTTTTGGCATCACCGAAAACCACGTCGAGTGCAATCTGATCGAGGGACGCAGCCTTCTTGCCTGGGATGACTCCATGGAAACTCATGTGGCTTTCACTGAGTTTGGACATCAGAATGCCCATTCCTTTCAACGTTTCTGCGTACAGAATGTTCAGGCCACCGCCACCGTCCATCAGGACCTTTGTCAGTCGAGTGCCTTCGACCATCGGGTCGACCACCAGCGGTTGCCTCCCAGGGGTGGCGATGTGCGCTGGGTGATCAGACTGGTTGAATGTAATGGCAGTCTGCGACCATTTGAAGTAATTGGGTGTCGCCGGAGCGACCATGTTCACTTCTCTGTTGATGACTTTCATCGACTCTTGTTTTCAACATCAGCAAAAATCATCAGAGTGGAATTCACGTGAGGATAACCATCATCATCTACCCCTTCACTCTCAGCCTTGTCTGCCTCCTTCTCCTTTCCTTGGGCTGTTTCTCTCGGGACTGCTAGATCAGGAGCCGACACTGTCGAGTGGTATGCTTTGGGTAAATGAAATTACCTTCTTCGTCTTTTTTGGTGTGGATATGGCACGGAGATCCAACACGTCATTTCCATCTTGATCTTTTACTTTCTTGGGGTTCCACGGCCCTTTGGGCTTCCCCTTGAACTTTCCTTGAACGACAGCCAAGGCCTCACCCGGAGCAGCTGGTTCGGCCTTGCGTTTTTGTTTCCGACTGGAGTTTCCTCCTCCGGCTTCGTGGGTGACTGCTTTGTGCTTGCCGCTCCGCAGTCGCTCCTCCTCTTCACCATTGGCATACTTGGTGGCGATTTCCATCATCCGAGTCAAAGTCATGTTTCCTGTCCGACCGAATTTCAGATTCAACTCTCGGTACCCGACGCCTTCCTTGAAAGCACAAATTGCCTGATGATCAGACACATCTTCCACCGTGTGCTACAGGGTGATCCACCTCTGGATATAATCTCTCAAAGTTTCATTCGGTTTCTGGACGCAACACTGTAATTCTGTCAAACCTGCTGGCCGCTTGCAAGTACCCTCAAACGTTCTGACAAACACTCGGGTGAGATCTTCCCAAGTATAGATGCTGCCAGGCGCAAACTGATTCGGCCACGCCCTAGCCGAGCCCTCCAACATTAGAGGAAGGTGTTTCATGGCCACCTCATGATTGCCGCCACCAATCTGGACAGCCACTCGGTAGTCTTCGAGCCAGGTGTCAGGCTTGGACTCTCTGGTGAACTTACTGACTCCAGTCGCCAACCTGAAGTTGGGGGGAATCACTGCAGCTCTGATAGCTCTGCTGAAGCACTCTGGGCCAGAGACATGCACCCTGTTGCTGGTTTGCGGGCCTCTGTCATGGCCATCTCGGTGAGCTCTGTTTCTGTCGACCAAGCCTTGTACAAGAATAGATCTCGCATCAAAGCCTGGCTCCCTGGGGTCTACTGGAATACCTCTTCCGACGCTGTTAGGGTGCCTGTCTTCATGTGGCCGCGGCACGTACGACCCACTCCTTGGAGGAGGCGTGGGCACTCGACGGCGACCATCGCGATCGGCTCGACGATCATACCGCTCCTAGTTTTTGTACTGATCATGCCGCTCTCCACGTCCCTCACGCCTCGGGGGCGATCTCCGGCTATGGGCCGACTGGACCGTATCTGCGACCACAGATCTGCTATGTATCCTATCCCGCGACTGAGGCACGTCCGTATTCTGCTCTCCTGCTCCCCGGAGCAAGGCCCTGATCTACGCCATACCTTGGCCAGCTTCTGACTGGGAATGTTGAATTGACTCTGCTATTCGGGCCGCAGCTGCTAGGTTTTGGATCGGTGTTCGGTATACCTGAGCCGAAGGTGGAAAAAGTTGGCGTTGGCTGGACTCAGGAGCACGTTGACAAGCGCGATCGTCGAGTGCGCGCTGTAGGTTCTCCAGCCGAGTGCGCTCAGCCAGATTGGCCAAGCGAGCCTGTTCCAAGGCCTGGGCCTCGGGCGTTTCTCCAACTATAGGAGTATGCAGGGCATCCATGTTTCAGCGACGAAGTTCTTCTCTCTGTTGCGAGGAGAGAGGCTCGGGGCGGTACTCCTCGTGAACGCGCGACGGATCGCCGTTCCCGTCACCTCCGTCTTCACGATTGAAGCCAGGAGGACCGAGTGGTCCATTGACCATCAGGACTTCCGCTGTCGAGTCATTGCTGCCGCATTCGGATGCAGTCTCTACGGAGCCAGTCGACAGGCCGTAGAGAGACTCATCGGGCTCGAGCGCCGCGACTTGAGGGGTGGCCGATTGGCGGGCCACCGCATGCTTCACCCACCGTCGAACCCTCGACCGGCCGGTGCGCTTGTTCCGGCAGGTTGTAGGGAGGGGGAAAGCCGTAGGAGTCGACTGGTACTGGGTCGACGGCTGCCGCAGGAGGACGCCGCGGATGCACGCGTGGAAGTGCGTCGCCCCGCGGGTGGGGAGCGCATCGACGTCGAGTGGTGCCTCCTGAAGCCAAGCGGAGTCGTCGGCGACAAACACGAGCACGCCGAGATATATCTCGCGGCCCTCAGCCAAACCTCCGCCTGGAACCATGATGATGGGGATCAGAAAAATTGCAACTTCTCCAATAAGTCTCTAAGACACCGGCCCCATGGTGGGCGCCAACTGTCGTGGATCTAAGACTGACAGTTGGCGCCCACCATGGGGCCGATGTCTTAGCGACTTATTAGAGAAATTGCAATTTTTCCGATCCCCATCATCATGGTTCCAGGCGGAGGTTTGGCTGAGGGCCGCGAGATCCGTCTCGGCGCGCTCATGTTTGTCACCGACGACTCCGCTTGGCTTCAGGAGGCACCACTCGACGTCGATGCGCTCCCCGCTCGCGGGGCGACACACTTTCACGCGTGTGTCCGCGGCATCCTCCTGTGGCAGCCGTCGACCCAGTACTAGTCGACTCCTACGGCTTTCCCCCTCCAACGCGTCATCCAATCCGTCGGCGACGGCATTGTCCGTCGCTCGGCCAATGCCTCGACCACCTCCCCTACTCGGAGTGGGTGGGGGCTCGGGGTAAAAGAACCCACGGCGCCGAAGGCGTCAAGGGATGAAGCTATGTACCTAGGGTAGGGTCATGGACCTGTCCAGCATACCCTCCCCGAGGACATCTTTACAAAGAATCTGAAGCAGTCGAAGAGAAAATATCATCCACTCGACCATGAAGATGTGCTCACTCGACTCCCTTGAAGACACTCGACCACCTTGAAGACACTCGACCACCAGAAGACGAGAAGCCCTCCACTCTGCAACGGTCGCGACTTAAATCATAGCATTATGGGCATTTATAACACTTTATTGTAGATGTTACCAGTAACGCCCCACCTTTATGAACATTGAACCCTGTGTAACGGAGGGGAGCTGGGGTCCTGGCGCACTCTATATAAGCCACCCCCTCCTCTGGGACAGGGGTTCGCACTTTTGTAAACACACACACGTATAATCCAGTCGACCGCCTTAGGGCACCAAGACGTAGGGTTGTTACTTCCTTCGAGAAGGGCCTGAACTGGTAAAACTCGTGTGTACAACTACTCCATAGCTAGGATCTTGCATCCCCTCTTTCGTCTTCGTCCATCGGTAACTTTACTTGAGGCTATATTTTTATTCACCACATGATATGTGTTTTGCTTGGAGAGTCTTGTATGATTTGAGTCTTTGATTATTAGTTTAACACAATCATCCTTGCTATACACACCTTTTGGAGAAGACACACATGAATCGGAATTTATTAGAATACTCTATGTGCTTCACTTATATCTTTTGAGGTAGATAATTTTGCTCTAGTGCTCCACTTATATCTTTTTAAGAGCACAGTGGTGGTTTTATTTTATAGAAATTATTGATCTCTCATGCTTCACTTATATTATTTTGAGAGTCTTATATAACAGCACGGTAATTTGCTTTGGCTAAAAAATTAGTCCTAATGTGATGAACATCCAAGTTGGGTATAATAAAAACTATCATATAAAGTGCATCGAATGCTATGAGAAGTTTGATTCTTTATGATTGTTTTGAGATATGAAGATGGTGACATTAGAGTCATGCTAGTTTAGTAGTTGTGAATTTGAGAAATACTTGTTCTAAAGTTTGTGATTCCCGTAGCATGCACGTACGGTGAACCGTTATGTGATGAAGTCGGAGCATGATTTATTTATTGATTGTCTTCCTTATGAGTGGCGCTCGGGGACGAGCGATGGTCTTTTCCTACCAATCATCCCCCTAGGAGCATCCGCGTAGTACTTCGTTTCAACAACTAATAGATTTTTGCAATAAGTATGTGAGTTCTTTATGACTAATCTTGAGTCCATGGATTATACACACTCTCACCATTCCACCATTGCTAGCCTCTCTAATACCGCACACCTTTCGCCGGTTTCATACACCCACCATATACCTTCCTCAAAACATCCACCATACCTACCTACTAGGGAATTTCCATAGCCATTCCGAGATATATTGCCGTGCAACTTACCACCGTTCCATTTGTTATGACACGTTACATCATTGTCATATTGCTTTGCATGATCATGTAGTTGACATCGTATTTGTGGCAAAGCCACCTTTATAATTCTTTCATACATGTCACTCTTGATTCATTGCACATCCCGATACACCGCCGGAGGCATACACATAGAGTCATATTTTGTTATAGTATCGAGTTGTAATTTTTGAGCTGTAAGTAAATAGAAGTGTGATGATCATCATTATTAGAGCATTGTCCAAGTGAGGAAAGGATGATGGAGACTATGATTCCCCCACAAGTCGGGATGAGACTCCGGATGAAAAGAAAAAAAGAGAAAAGATAAAAAGAGGCCATAAAAAAGGGAAAGGCCCAAATAAATAAATAAAAGAGAAATGAGAGAAAAAGAGAGAAGCGACAATGTTACTATCCTTTTACCACACTTGTGCTTCAAAGTAGCACTATGATCTTCATGATAGAGAGTCTCCTATGTTGTCACTTTCATATTCTAGTGGGAATTTTACATTATAGAATTTGGCTTGTATATTCCAATGATGGGCTTCCTCAAAATGCCCTAGCTCTTCGTGAACAAGCGAGTTGGATGCACGCCCACTTAGTTTATTTTGTTGAGCTTTCATACACTTATAGCTCTAGTGCATCTGTTGCATGGAAATCCCTACTCACTCACATTGATATCTATTGATGGGCATCTCCAAAGCCCGTTGATACGCCTAGTTGATGTGAGACTATCTTCTCTTTTTTGTCTTCTCCAGAACCACCATTCTATTCCACATATAGTGTGATGTCCATGGCTCACGCTCATATATTGCGTGAAGATTGAAAAAGTTGGCGAACATCAAAAGTATGAAACAATTGCTTGGCTTGTCATTGGGGTTGTGCGTGATTAATTACTTTTTGTGGTGAAGATAGAGCATAGCCAGACTATATGATTTTGTAGGGATAACTTTCTTTGGCCATGTTATTTTGAGAAGACATGATTGCTTTGTTAGTATGCTTGAAGTATTATTATTTTTATGTCAATATTAAACTTTTGACTTGAATCTTTCAGATCTGAACATTCATGCCACAATAAAGAAAATTACATTGAGAATTATGCTAGGTAGCATTCCACATCAAAAATTCTGTTTTTATCATTTAGCTACTCGAGGACGAGCAGGACTTAAGCTTGGGATGCTTGATACGTCTCCAACATATCTATAATTTTTGATTGTTCCATGCTATTATATTATCTGTTTTGGATGTTTAATGGGCTTTGTTATGCACTTTTATATTATTTTTGGGACTAACCTACTAACCAAAGGCCCAGTGCAAATTGCTGTTTTTTGCCTATTTCAGTGTATCGCAGAAAAGGAATATGAAGCGGAATCCAAACGGAATGAAACCTTCAGGAGAGTTATTTTTTTGGAACAAACGCAATCCAGGAGACTTGGAGTGGACGTCAAGGAAGCAACAAGGCGACCACGAGGTAAGAGGGCACGCCCAGGGGGTAGGTGCGCCCCCACCCTCGTGGGCCCCTCGTGGCTCCACCGACCTACTTCTTTTGCCTATATATACTCGTATACACCGAAAACATCCGAGAGCACCACGAAACCCTATTTCCACCACTGCAACCTTCTGTACCTGTGAGATCCCATCTTGGGGCCTTTTCCGGTGCTCCGCGGGAGGGGGGATCCATCACGGAGGGCTTCTACATCAACACCATAGCCTCTCCGATGATGTGTGAGTAGTTTACCACAGACCTTCGGGTCCATAGTTGTTAGCTAGATGTCTTCTTCTCTCTCTTTGGATCTCAATACAAAGTTCTCCTCGATTCTCTTGGAGATCTATTCGATGTAATTCTTTTTGCGGTGTGTTTGTTGAGATCCGATGAATTGTGGGTTTATGATCTAGATTATCTATGAAAAATATTTGATTCTTTTCTGAATTCTTTTATGCATTTAATATCTTTGCAAGTCTCTTCGAATTATCAGTTTGGTTTGGCCTACTAGATTGATCTTTCTTGCAATGGGAGACGTGCTTAGCTTTGGGTTCAATCTTGCGGTGTCCTTTCCCAGTGGCAGCAGGGGAAGCAAGGCACGTATTGTATTGTCGCCATCGAGGACAAAAAGATGGGGTTTATATCATATTGCTTGAGTTTATCCCTCTACATCATGTCATCTTGCCTAATGCGTTACTCTGTTCTTATGAACTTAATACTCTAGATGCATGCTGGATAGCGGTCGATGTGTGGAGTAATAGTAGTAGATGTAGAATCGTTTTGGTCTACATGTCGCGGACGTGATGCCTATATACATGATCATGCCTAGATATTCTCATAACTATGCGATTCTCTATCAATTGCTCGACAGTAATTTGTTCACCCACTGTAGAATTTGCTATCTTGAGAGAAGCCACTAGTGAAACCTGTGGCTCCCGGGTCTATCTTCCATCATATTATTTTCCTATCAACTTGCCTATTTCTGCCGCCTTTCATTTTGCAATCTTTATTTTACAATCTATACAACAAAAATACCAGAAATATTGATCTTATTATCTTTATCAGATCTCACTTTTGCAAGTGGCCGTGAAGGGATTGAGAACCCCTTTATCGCGTTGGTTGCAAGGTTCTTATTTGTTTGTGCAGGTACGAGGGACTTGCGTGTAGTCTCCTACTGGATTGATACCTTGGTTCTCAAAACTGAGGGAAATACTTATGCTACTTTGTTGCATCACCCTTTCCTCTTCAAGGGAAAACCAACGCATACTCAAGAGGTAGCAATGGGCCATGGCATAGAGGTCGTACAACGGTGGCACGTCCTTCTTGTTGTGTTTCGCCTAAAAGAGAGGAACAAAATATTAGTTAAGGGCTCAAGCTAGCATGAAGAATGAAATTGCGTGAATCGTGAAGGCAACCACATACCAAGTGATCCCCTACTCAAACAGGGTGGAGCTCCCTTGATGGTGTGGCACACCTTGAATTTGGGCACGCTTATCCCTGGCTTTATCGTGGACAACTAGCCACTGGGGAGAGCACCACTCATTCACCAATGCCTCCCAACGGTCCATCCTATACGCACACCATCTCGGGGGCACCTAAGTTAGACAAAGAAAAATTTCAGTGCTACGCCTACGAATCAAATCAAGGAAACTAAGTACAAGGCCTTAAGAATAGGTAATTACCTTCATGTACTTCTCCTTACTCAGATACTTGCCGCGACACTTCTTCTTGGCCCGCTTAATGTTAGTCGAGGCGTAGTAGTATCGAAAAGCCTGCACCTGAGCCTCGTGCCATAAGTTCTAAAGTAGGCGCTTGCACTTGGCTTTGAGAACCATAGCCACGTCCGCCTGGTGTTCCTCAAGACGCACGTAGAAGGTATGCAATCAAAAAATACAACACTGATTAGTACAATCACTAGGTATTGTTGATTTTTAATTTTGTGAAGGAGAAATTACCCAAAAGCGACAGATCACAATGTCGGCCACCGTCTTGCATAAGACACTATCTACTCTCTCCTCCGGCGGGGCCGAGGCAGCCATGTACAGCTCCCAGCTCAGTGCTAGCTATGGAACCTGACCCTCACCGGGCAACGTGACCCACCCCGGGAAGTGGTGCCGGCAAAGCACACCAAGGACCTGGTTGGGCCTGCCGACACCAGGGCCGTATTTCCAACCCCTGCAGTATGACAAGGCCAACACATTAGATATTAATTTGAAGAAACATGAAGGACAAAGGTTAAAAAAGAGTAAATGCACTTACTTCTCCCCATTAGGCTCAATCAACCACCTTTGATCACGAGTCGGCGGCACGGGCGGGAGATTCGTACCACCATGCCAGTAGACCATCTTGCCACCCTCAACCAGCTCGCCCTTGCTATAACTATCATCAGAAAAGGTGTCCTTGCCACCAGCATGGCCACTAGTCTCCGGAGTCACGTGGGACAAAGACTCTGGGACCGGAGTCTCGTGGGACGAAGACTCTGGGACCCGAGTCTCATGGGACGAAGGCTCGGCGACCCGAGGCACATGGACAAGAGTCCGAGATGGGTCCAAGTCAGACGGGTCCACCTGAGACGGAGCACTCTGGTGGTCCAGAGACTCAGGAGGGGGTGGCGGTGAGGAAGGTGCAACAGCCTTCCTACCTCTCCCGCCGCCACGTCTAGCTCTAGCAGCCCTCTTTGTCTTCCCCCGACCTCTCTCGGCCGAAGAAGAAGCGCCCGCCGGTGTCGTCATACTGTCTACCAGCGCTCTTCGAAGGTGCTAGGGTGGAATAATAACACCCCTCCCAGCATGTGCAGAGGAAGGAGGCTCGGAGTGCTCTCGACCCGCGCCCATCATTGTCAACACCTGCAATGACAAAGAGTAAATGAAATTAGTACAACATGAACATAATAAAATATTTAAGTGTGTATCATCATGAACATAATAAAAAATTGAATACCTTATAACATGAACTAATTAATAATACATATTCCCCTCGATCCTCGACCACTCGGCTACCCTTGACCCCTCGGCGACCCTCGACCATCGGCGACCCTCTTTTTCTACTTTTCCTACTTCCTTTTTTCATATTCTATTTCTACTTATTTTTTCATCATCATCATCATCATCATCATCATCATCATCATCATCATCATCATCATCTTCTTCTTCTTCTTCTTCTTCTTCTTCTTCTTCTTCTTCTTCTACTACTACTACTACTACTACTACTACTACTACTACTACTACTACTACTACTACTACTACTACTACTACTACTACTACTTATTGTTCTTTTTTTTCATCTTCTTCTTCTTCTTCTTCTTCTTCTTCTTTTTCCTCTTCTTCTTTTACTTCTTTTTTTTCATCTTTGTTCTTCTTACTCTTCTTCTTCTTCCTCTTTTTCTTTTACTTCTTTTTTTCATCTTTCTTCTTCTAATAATCTAAACCTAAACCTAGCTAGCACTAACCTAAACCACCTACTAACCTAAACTTTCTTCTTCTAATAACCTAATGTTCTTTTTTTCAACTTTTTTTCATCTTCTTCTTTCTTCTTCCTCTTCCTCTTCTATTCTCCTCCTCCTCCTCCTCCTCATCATCATCTTCTTCTTCTTCTTCTTCTTCTTCTTCTTCTTCTTCTTCTTCTTCTTCTTCTTCTTCTTCTTCTTCTTCTTCTTCTTCTTCTTCTTCTTCTTCTTTATTTTCCATTTTCCTCTCCTTGTTTTTCTTCTTCTTCTTCCTTCTTTTCCTTCTTCCTCTTGTCTTCTTTTTCTTCTTCATTCTCCTTATTTTCCTTTTTACTCTCCACTTTTACTTTTACTTCTTTTCTTCTTAATATATAAAACTAACCTACAATCTAACCTACAATCTACTAACCTAAAAAAGCTAACCTACAATCTACAATCTACTTATTATTCTTCTTCTTATTCCCCCTTATACTTATTCTACTTTTCTTCTTCTTTTTCATCTTTTTTACTTCCTTTAATTATGACTATTTAAATAGAACCTAACACTAATCTAAACTAATCTAGCTAACTATATATCTAATATATCTAATATCTAAAACAGAAAAAACAGAAAAGGGGGTGGCAGGGGGTCACCGTGGGGGGTGGCGACGGCCGGCACTTCTTGGGGGCGGCCGACCCGCGGCTGCGGCGGGGAGGCTCCGGAGGGGGTTGGGGAGGCAGGGAGGGGGCGGCGATGGGCCGGGGTGGCAGGGAGGGGGCGGCGATAGAGAGGGGTGTTGGGGAACGCAGTAATTTCAAAAATTTTCCTACGCACACGCAAGATCATGGTGATGCATAGCAACGAGGGGGAGAGTCTGATCTACGTACCCTTGTAGATCGCAACGGAAGCGTTGACACAATGTAGAGGAAGTAGTCGTACGTCTTCTTCCCGATCCAACCGATCCAAGCACCGTTACTCCGGCACCTCCGAGTTCTTAGCACACGTTCAGCTCGATGACGTTCCTCGGGCTCCGATCCAGCAAAGCGTCGAGGAAGAGTTCCGTCAGCACGACGGCGTGGTGACGATCTTGATGTACTACCGACGCAGGGCTTCGTCTAAGCACTGCAACGGTATGATCGAGGTGGAATTTGGTGGCAGGGGGCACCGCACACGGCTAAGGAACGATCTCAAGGATCAACTTGTGTGTCTTGGGGTGTCCCCTGCCCCCGTATATAAAGGATGAAAGGGGGGAGGCTGGCCGGCCAAAGGAGGGAGGCGCAGGAGGAGTCCTACTCCTACCGGGAGTAGGACTCCCCCCCCAATCCTATTCCAACTAGGACTCCTTGGAAAAAAGGGAGAGGGAAAGAGAGAGAGGTGGCCGGCCACCTCTCCTAGTCCTAATAGGACTAGGGGAGGAGGGGAGGCGCGCAGCCCTCCTTGGCAGCCCCTTTCACCTTTCCACAATGGCCCATGTAGGCCCATTTGGCTCCCGGGGGGTTCCGGTAACCCTCCGGGTAATCCGGTAAAATCCCGATTTCACCCGGAACACTTCCGATGTCCATACATAGGCTTCCAATATATCAATCTTTACGTCTCGACCATTTCGAGACTCCTCGTGATGTCCGTGATCTCATCCGGGACTCCAAACAACCTTCGGTCCATCAAAATGCATAAACTCATAATAACTGTCATCGTAAAGTTAAGCGTGCGGACCCTATGGTTCGAGAACATTGTAGACATGACCGAGACACATCTCTGGTCAATAACCAATAGCGGGACCTGGATGTCCATATTGGCTCCTACATATTCTACGAAGATCTTTATCGGTCAGACCGCATAACAACATACGTTGTTCCCTTTGTCATCGGTATGTTACTTGCCCGAGATTCGATCGTCGGTATCCGATACCTAGTTCAATCTCGTTACCGGCAAGTCTCTTTACTCGTTCCGTAATACATCATCCCGCAACTAACTCATTAGTTGCACTGCTTGCAAGGCTTAAGTGATGTGTATTACCGAGAGGGCCCAGAGATACCTCTCCGACAATCGGAGTGACAAATCCTAATCTCGAAATACGCCAACCCAACATCTACCTTTGGAGCCACCTGTAGTACTCCTTTATAATCACCCAGTTACGTTGTGACGTTTGGTAGTACCCAAGGTGTTCCTCCGGCAAACGGGAGTTGCATAATCTCATAGTCATAGGAACATGTATAAGTCATGAAGAAAAGCAATAGCAACATACTAAACGATCGGGTGCTAAGCTAATGGAATGGGTCATGTCAATCAGATCATTCAACTAATGATGTGACCTCGTTAATCAAATAACAACTCTTTGTTCATGGTTAGGAAACATAACCATCTTTGATTAACGAGCTAGTCAAAGTAGAGGCATACTAGTGACACTCTGTTGGTCTATGTATTCACACATGTCTTATGTTTCCGGTTAATACAATTCTAGCATGAATAATAAACATTTATCATGATATAAGGAAATAAATAATAACTTTATTATTGCCTCTAGGGCATATTTCCTTCAGTCTCCCACTTGCACTAGAGTCAATAATCTAGATTACACAGTAATGATTCTAACACCCATGGAGCCTTGGTGCTGATCATGTTTTGCTCGTGGAAGAGGCTTAGTCAACGGGTCTGCAACATTCAGATCCGTATGTATCTTGCAAATCTCTATGTCTCCCACCTGGACTAGATCCCTGATGGAATTGAAGCGTCTCTTGATGTGTTTGGTCCTTTTGTGAAATCTGGATTCCTTTGCCAAAGCAATTGCACCAGTATTGTCACAAAAATTTTCATTGGACCCGATGCACTAGGTATGACACCTAGATCGGATATGAACTCCTTCATCCAGACTCCTTCGTTCGCTGCTTCCGAAGCAGCTATGTATTCCGCTTCACATGTAGATCCCGCTACGACGCTTTGTTTAGAACTGCACCAACTGACAGCTCCACCGTTTAAAGTAAACATGTATCCGGTTTGCGATTTAGAATCGTCCGGATCAGTGTCAAAGCTTGCATCAACGTAACCTCTTACGGTGAGCTCTTTGTCACCTCCATATACGAGAAACATATCCTTAGTCCTTTTCAGGTATTTCAGGATGTTCTTGACCGCTGTCCAGTGATCCACTCCTGGATTACTTTGGTACCTCCCTGCTATACTTATAGCAAGGCACACATCAGGTCTGGTACACAGCATTGCATACATGATAGAGCCTATGGCTGAAGCATAGGGAACATCTTTCATTTTCTCTCTATCTTCTGCAGTGGTCGGGCATTGAGTCTGACTCAACTTCACACCTTGTAACACAGGCAAGAACCCTTTCTTTGCTTGATCCATTTTGAACTTCTTCAAAATCTTGTCAAGGTATGTGCTTTGTGAAAGTCCAATTAAGCGTCTTGATCTATCTCTATAGATCTTTATGCCTAATATGTAAGCAGCTTCACCGAGGTCTTTCATTGAAAAACTTTTATTCAAGTATCCCTTTATGCTATCCAGAAATTCTATATCATTTCCAATCAGTAATATGTCATCCACATATAATATCAGAAATGCTACAGAGCTCCCACTCACTTTCTTGTAAATACAGGCTTCTCCAAAAGTCTGTATAAAACCAAATGCTTTGATCACACTATCAAAGCGTTTATTCCAACTCCGAGATGCTTGCACCAGTCCATAAATGGATCGCTGGAGTTTGCACACTTTGTTAGCTCCCTTTGGATCGACAAAACCTTCCGGTTGCATCATATACAACTCTTCTTCCAGAAATCCATTCAGGAATGCAGTTTTTACATCCATTTGCCAAATTTCATAATCATAAAATGCGGCAATTGCTAAAATGATTCTGACAGACTTAAGCATCGCTACGGGTGAGAAAGTCTCATCGTAGTCAACTCCTTGAACTTGTCGAAAACCTTTTGCGACAAGTCGAGCTTTGTAGACAGTAACATTACCATCAGCGTCAGTCTTTTTCTTAAAGATCCATTTATTCTCAATTGCTTGCCGATCATCGGGCAAGTCAACCAAAGTCCATACTTTGTTCTCATACATGGATCCCATCTCAGATTTCATGGCTTCAAGCCAATTTGCGGAATCTGGGCTCACCATCGCTTCTTCATAGTTCGTAGGTTCATCATGATCTAGTAGCATGACTTCCAGAACAGGATTACCGTACCACTCTGGTGCGGATCTTACTTTGGTTGATCTACGAGGTCCAGTAGTATCTTGATCTAAAGTTTCATGATCATCATCATTAACTTCCTCTCTTATTGGTGTAGGTCTCACAGAAACAGTTTTCTGTGATGTACTATTTCCCAATAACGGAGTAGGTACAGTTACCTCGTCAAGTTCTACTTTCCTCCCACTCACTTCTTTCGAGAGAAACTCCTTCTCAAGAAAGTTTCCGAATTTAGCAACAAAAGTCTTGCCTTCGGATCTGTGATAGAAGGTGTATCCAATAGTTTCCTTTGGATATCCTATGAAGACACATTTCTCCGATTTGGGTTCGAGCTTATCAGGTTGAAGCTTTTTCACATAAGCATCGCAGCCCCAAACTTTAAGAAACGACAACTTTGGTTTCTTGCCAAACCACAGTTCATAAGGCGTCGTCTCAACGGATTTTGATGGTGCCCTATTTAACGTGAATGCGGCCATCTCTAAAGCATAACCCCAAAACGATAGCGGTAAATTAGTAAGAGACATCATAGATCGCACCATATCTAGTAAAGTACGATTACGACGTTCGGACACACCATTACGTTGTGGTGTTCCGGGTGGCATGAGTTGCGAAACTATTCCACAATTTTTCAAATGTACACCAAACTCGTAACTCAAATATTCTCCTCCATGATCAGATCGTAGAAACCTTATTTTCTTGTTACGATGATTTTCAACTTCACTCTGAAATTCTTTGAACTTTTCAAACGTTTCAGATTTGTGTTTCATTAAGTAGATATACCCATATATGCTTAAATCATCTGTGAAAGTGAGAAAATAACGATATCCGCCACGAGCCTCAATATTCATCGGACCACATACATCGGTATGTATGATTTCCAACAAATCTGTTGCTCTCTCCATAGTACCGGAGAACGGTGTTTTAGTCATCTTGCCCATGAGGCATGGTTCGCAAGTACCAAGTGATTCATAATCAAGTGGTTCCAAAAGCCCATTAGTATGGAGTTTCTTCATGCGCTTTACACCGATATGACCTAAACGGCAGTGCCACAAATAAGTTGCACTATCATTATCAACTCTGCATCTTTTGGCTTCAACATTATGAATATGTGTATCAATACTATCGAGATTCATCAAAAATAGACCACTTTTCAAAGGTGCATGACCATAAAAGATATTACTCATATAAATAGAACAACCATTATTCTCTGATTTAAATGAATAACCGTCTCGCATTAAACAAGATCCAGATATAATGTTCATGCTCAACGCTGGCACCAAATAACAATTATTTAGGTCTAATATTAATCCCGAAGGTAGATGTAGAGGTAGCGTGCCGACCGCGATCACATCGACTTTGGAACCGTTTCCCACGCGCATCATCACCTCGTCCTTTGCTAGTGTCCGCTTATTCTGTAGTCCCTGTTTCGAGTTGCAAATATTAGCAACAGAACCAGTATCAAATACCCAGGTGAACATCAATATGTTGATCATATCTACTATATGATTCACGCTCGACCTTTCGGTCTCCGTGTTCCGAGGCCATATCTGTATATGCTTGGCTCGTCAAGTATAACCTGAGTATTCTGCATGTGCAACTGTTTTGCACCCGTTGTATTTGAACGTAGAGCCTATCACACTCGATCATCACGTGGTGTCTCAGCACGAAGAACTTTTGCAACGGTGCATACTCAGGGAGAACACTTCTTGATAATTTAGTGAGAGATCATCTTATAATGCTACCATCAATCAAAGCAAGATAAGATGCATAAAAAGATAAACATCACATGCATTCAATATAAGTGATATGATATGGCCATCATCATCTTGTGCTTTGTGATCTCCATCTCTGAAGCACCGTCATGATCACCATCGTCACCGGCGCGACACCTTGATCTCCATCATAGCATCGTTGTCGTCTTGCCAATCTTATGCTTCCACGACTATCACTACTGCTTAGTAATAAAGTAAAGCATTACATCGCGATTGCATTGCATACAATAAAGCGACAACCATATGGCTCCTGCCAGTTGCCGATAACTTGGTTACAAAACATGATCATCTCATACAATAAAATCAGCATCATGCCTTGACCATATCACATCACAACATGCCCGGCAAAAACAAGTTAGACGTCCTCTACTTTGTTGTTGCAAGTTTTACATGGCTGCTACGGGCTTAAGTAAGAACTCATCTCACCTACGCATCAAAACCACAACGATAGTTCGTCAAATAGACTCCGTTTTAACCTTCTCAAGGACCAGGCGTAGCCACACTTGGTTCAACTAAAGTTGGAGAGACAGTCTTCCGCAAGCCATCTATGTGCAAAGCACGTCGAGGGAACCGGTCTCGCGTAAGAGTACGCGTAAGGTTGGTCCGGATCGTCTCGTCCAACAATACCGCCGAACCAAAGTATGACATGCTGGTAGGCAGCATGACTTGTATTGCCCACAACTCACTTGTGTTCTACTCGTGCATATAACATCAAACAATAAAAACCTAGGCTCTGATACCACTGTTGGGGAACGCAGTAATTTCAAAAATTTTCCTACGCACACGCAAGATCATGGTGATGCATAGCAACGAGGGGGAGAGTCTGATCTACGTACCCTTGTAGATCGCAACGGAAGCGTTGACACAACGTAGAGGAAGTAGTCGTACGTCTTCTTCCCGATCCGACCGATCCATGCACCGTTACTCCAGCACCTCCGAGTTCTTAGCACACGTTCAAATCGATGACGTTCCTCGGGCTCCGATCCAGCAAAGCGTCGAGGAAGAGTTCCGTCAGCACGACGGCGTGGTGACGATCTTGATGTACTACCGACGCAGGGCTTCGTCTAAGCACTGCAACGGTATGATCGAGGTGGAATTTGGTGGCAGGGGGCACCGCACACGGCTAAGGAACGATCTCAAGGATCAACTTGTGTGTCTTGGGGTGTCCCCTGCCCCCGTATATAAAGGATGAAAGGGGGGAGGCTGGCCGGCCAAAGGAGGGAGGCGCAGGAGGAGTCCTACTCCTACCGGGAGTAGGACTCCCCCCCCAATCCTATTCCAACTAGGACTCCTTGGAAAAAAGGGAGAGGGAAAGAGAGAGAGGTGGCCGGCCACCTCTCCTAGTCCTAATAGGACTAGGGGAGGGGGGAGGCGCGCAGCCCTCCTTGGCAGCCCCTTTCACCTTTCCACAATGGCCCATGTAGGCCCATTTGGCTCCCGGGGGGTTCCGGTAACCCTCCCGGTAATCCGGTAAAATCCCGATTTCACCCGAAACACTTCCGATGTCCAAACATAGGCTTCCAATATATCAATCTTTACGTCTCGACCATTTCGAGACTCCTCGTCATGTCCGTGATCTCATCCGGGACTCCGAACAACCTTCGGTACATCAAAATGCATAAACTCATAATAACTGTCATCGTAACGTTAAGCGTGCGGACCCTACGGTTCGAGAACATTGTAGACATGACCGAGACACATCTCCGATCAATAACCAATAGCGGGACCTGGATGCCCATATTGGCTCCTACATATTCTACGAAGATCTTTATCGGTCAGACCGCATAACAACATACGTTGTTCCCTTTGTCATCGGTATGTTACTTGCCCGAGATTCGATCGTCGGTATCCGATACCTAGTTCAATCTCGTTATCGGCAAGTCTCTTTACTCGTTCCGTAATACATCATCCCGCAACTAACTCATTAGTTGCACTGCTTGCAAGGCTTAAGTGATGTGTATTACCGAGAGGGCCCAGAGATACCTCTCCGATAATCGGAGTGACAAATCCTAATCTCGAAATACGCCAACCCAACATCTACCTTTGGAGCCACCTGTAGTACTCCTTTATAATCACCCAGTTACATTGTGACGTTTGGTAGTACCCAAAGTGTTCCTCCGGCAAACGGGAATTGCATAATCTCATAGTCATAGGAACATGTATAAGTCATGAAGAAAAGCAATAGCAACATACTAAACGATCGGGTGCTAAGCTAATGGAATGGGTCATGTCAATCAGATCATTCAACTAATGATGTGACCTCGTTAATCAAATAACAACTCTTTGTTCATGGTTAGGAAACATAACCATCTTTGATTAACGAGCTAGTCAAAGTAGAGGCATACTAGTGACACTCTGTTGGTCTATGTATTCACACATGTATTATGTTTCCGGTTAATACAATTCTAGCATGAATAATAAACATTTATCATGATATAAGGAAATAAATAATAACTTTATTATTGCCTCTAGGGCATATTTCCTTCGAGGGGGTGGCCCGGTGGGGCAGCAGGGCGACGACGGTGCTCGTCGGGCCTGGAGGAGAAAGGGAGGGAGAGAGGGCGACGGCGGGGGCGCGACGTTAAGTCAAAATCGAAGTGTTGCTGTCCGCCGCGCCTTTGTTGTCCGCTAGCGGACGACAAAGCGAGGGCCGTTAGGGTTTAACAGCCAGTGGGCCAAACCCCCTCTTTGCCGTCCACTAGCAGACGACAAAGCTTCTTTGCCATCAGCTAGCAGACGACAAAGAGTTGGCTGATGGCAAAGCCACCCTTTGCCATCTACTAGCTCTTTGCCGTCTGTTTTCTCCTAGCTGATGGCATAGCTACTCTTTGCCGTCCGCTACAGACAACAAAGATGTGGCAGACGACAAATCTTCTTATTCCAGTAGTGTGTACAGCAAGGATGATTGTGGCAAACTAAAAAGCAAAGACTCAAATCATACAAGACGCTCCAAGCAAAACACATATCATGTGGTGAATAAAAATATAGCCTCAAGTAAAGCTACCGATAGACGAAGACGAAAGAGGGGATGCCTTCCGGGGCATCCCCAAGCTTAGGCTATTGGTTGTCCTTGAATATTACCTTGGGGTGCCTTGGTCATCCCCAAGCTTAGGCTCTTGCCAATCCTTATTCCATAGTCCACCAAATCCTTACCCAAAACTTGAAAACTTCACAACACAAAACTCAACAGAAAATCTCATAAGCTCCGTTAGTATAAGAAAATAAATCACCACTTTTGGTACTGCTGTTGTAAGTGCATCTAGTGCCCCTTAGTGATTTTGGTGTATTGAAGACTTATAGGTTAAGGGACTAATGCGTTTGTGAGTGTATACTATCAGATTTCGGGTTCCGGAAAAACCCTTAAGGTTCGAACACTCGGGTGCACGCGAAGATCTCTCCCTCACCGATCACGTCCTCACACACTTCGCGATCTCTAAGGCTAACTCGACAAACTCGCAACTCAAGGGACACAAGATTTATACTGGTTCGGGCCACCATTGTGGTGTAATGCCCTAATCCAGTGTGGTGGTGGTGGATTGCCTCTTGGGCTGAGGATGAACAGTACAAGGGGAAGAACAGCCTCCTCAGGAGAGGTGCTCTTGTACTTGGTGAACTTCTGGTTGTGAGGATGGATCTCTCTTTGATCCAGTTGCCTCTCATACTATGGTGGCTACTCCTATTAATAGAGGCCGTGGTCCTCTCCCCAAATATTGAGCGGGAAGGGAGCCAACAACAACCAATTTGAAAGGGGACATCTAGTACAACTTATCCTGACAAAAGTAGTCTTCGCCTGCCAAAGGCTCTGGTGGTGACACCGTCTTGGGCTCCACGGTGACCTCCGTCATGCCATCCTACTGGTCTTGGTCTCGTTGCACCGATATGGAAACCTTTGCTTGATGCCTCGGTACTCTTCATCTGCGCTTGCCTCCTTAACACCAAAGAGGAAACAAGGACACTATGCGCGCCGGCGCCCGCCTGGCACCCGCCTGGCCTTGGTCGTCATGGCTCATGTCACTGGAACCTCACGAGGTTTGTCTTGCCTTGATCTCTCCGCCCCTCGCGAGCCAGCCTGGTGAGGCCGCTCTTGAGGAGGTCTTGTGTCGTCCGCCTCGCGAGGCTTGGCCCCTCGCGAGGGTCTTATATGCTTGTTGGTGAAGATGGGATGTTGATACGTCTCCAAGGTATCTATATTTTCTGATTGTTCCATGCTATTATATTATCTGTTTTGGATATTTATGGGCTTTATTATGCACTTTTATATTATTTTTGGGACTAACCTATTAACCTACAGCCCAGTGCCAGTTTCTGTTTTTCCCTTGTTTCAGTGTTTCGCAAAAAAGGAATATCAAATGGAGTCCAAACGGAATGAAACCTTCGGAAAAGTTATTTTTGGAAAGAAAGAAATATGGGAGACTTGGAGTGCACGTCAGGGGATCAACGAGGAAGCCACGAGGCAGGGGGCCCGCCCACCCCCCTGGGCGCGCCCTCCACCCTCGTGGGTCCCTTGTGGCTCCCCTGATGTATTTCTTCCGCCTATATATATCCATATACCCTAAAACTATCGGGGAGCAGAATAGATTGGGAGTTCCGCAGCCAGAAGCCTCCGTAGCCACCAAAAACCACTCTAGACCCGTTCTGGCACCCTGCCGGAGGGGGAATCCCTCTCCGGTGGCTATCTTCATCATCCCGGTGCTCTCCATGACGAGGAGGGAGTAGTCCACCCTCGGGGCTGAGGGTATGTACCAGTAGCTATGTGTTTGATCTCTCTCTCTCTCGTGTTCTTGATTTGGCACGATCTTGATGTATCGCGAGCTTTGCTATTATAGTTGGACCTTATGTTTCTTCTCCCCCTGTACTCTCTTGTAATGGATTGAGTTTTCTCTTTGAAGTTATCTTATCAGATTGAGTCTTTAAAGATTTGAGAACACTTGATGTATGTCTTGCCATGCCTATCTGTGGTGACAATGGGATATCACGTGATTCACTTGATGTATGTTTTGGTGATCAACTTGCGGGTTCCGCCCATGAACCTATGCATAGGGGTTCGCACACGTTTTCGTCGTGATTCTCTGGTAGAAACTTTGGGGCACTCTTTTAGGTTCTTTGTGTTGGTTGATTAGATGAATCTGAGATTGTGTGATGCATATTGTATAATCATACCCACAGATACTTGAGGTGACATTGGAGTATCAGGTGACATTAGGGTTTTGGTTGATTTGTGTCTGAAGGTGTTATTCTAGTACGAACTCTAGGGCTGTTTGTGACACTTATAGGAATATCCCAACAGATTGATTGGAAAGAATAACTTTGAGGTGGTTTCGTACCCTACCATAATCTCTTCGTTTGTTCTCCGCTATTAGTGACTTTGGAGTGACTCTTTGTTGCATGTTGAGGGATAGTTATGTGATCCAATTATGTTATTATTGTTGAGAGAACTTGCACTAGTGAAAGTATGAACCCTAGGCCTTGTTTCAACGCATTGCAATACCGTTTATGCTCAGTTTTATCATTAGTTACCTTGCTGTTTTTATATTTTCAGATTACAAAAACCTATATCTACCATCCATATACCACTTGTATCACCATCTCTTCGCCGAACTAGTGCACCTATACAATTTACCATTGTATTGGGTGTGTTGGGGACACAAGAGACTCTTTGTTATTTGGTTGCAGGGTTGCTTGAGAGAGACCATCTTCATCCTACGCCTCCTACGGATTGATAAACCTTAGGTCATCCACTTGAGGGAAATTTGCTATTGTCCTACAAACCTTTGCACTTGGAGGCCCAACAACGTCTACAATAAGAAGGTTGTATAGTAGACATCAGCTGTACGGGACCACTTGCAGCGCCACGCCGTGGGCCGCAGGCAGGCAAGTCTGGGGACCCTCGTTCCCAGCACGCCGACGGTAGCCCCCGGGCCCAAGGCGCGCTCGGGCTTGGCTTCGAGGCGAAGCCAAAGGGCAAGTGTAGATTGCCATAGGCCCCAATAGCCTGCATCCTTGGTTGACGCGTGGCAGTTGATCGAACGTGGGCGTCTCCGCTTCCCCACGCAGCCTGGACAACTGCCCGACTTGATGGGTCCTTGCTGCATGCAGGGAAAGATCATTATTTCCTTAGATCATAGAGTCCGGCGGTTGGCCTCCCCTTGGCTATAAATGGGAGGTGGTGGGCGGAGCCCCCATCACCCGTCTCTCCTCTGCCTCTCCCGCTTCTTCTCCTTCCTTGCTCCACTCCTTGCAGGTGCAGTCATGGCGCTGATTCGGAGATTCTCGACCACGGAGAAGGGCAAGGCTCCCCTCAACAAGCCCGAGATGCTCCCGTAGAAGAAGTGGAGGCTCGATCATCGCGAGATGGTCGTGAGGCCGGTGGTGTCGCGGCTGTGGTATGAAACACCACCTCCTGGGTACCCGTTGCCCTTGTATGCAAACGCTGATGATTCTGGAGGGAGGAGCAATGAGCGCCGGTGCCCGCACCAGGGTCGTGGCCGCCGTGCCACGGTGGCGCACGCCGTCGCCCCAGGTGTTCGCGCTGCGGACTCCTCGCGCGAGTTCGTGTTGTGGGCGGCGATGCCCCGAGCACTTTGATTCGCCTTCCATAGTTCTTCACCGCCGAGATACCGCCGAGAGGCCCTCTCGAGCTTTGGCTGCAGCACACCGACTGCGGCGCTCCAGCGACTGGAGCGGAAGTTGAGGTTGTTGCCTCCGGGAGGATCTTCATGACTCGAGGCTGGGGCGAGATCACCCGAGCCTGCCGTGCGAATGGTGCCCTCGCCATCCACTTCGAGTATGACAGCGCCTCCATGTTGTTCTTCAAGGTCTTCGACGAGGAAGGCCGCCACTTGGAGTGCTGCCCTGAAGGAGGTCGCCAGGACGACGCAGCGGCGGGCACCGGGCCTGCCGTAGGCCTCGCCTGCAGCTCCTCCAGCGACAGCGGTGACTCCTGGTGGTCCAGCAACTCTCCCGAGCTCGTGGAGTCTCCAGAGACGAAAGACGATAGCTATGCGCCCCCGAGCTCTCGCTGTGCCCGAAGCAAGGCTGCAGCGGCTGGCCGCCGCCGCCGCTGATCTGGATGAGGTTGGCACCGACCTCTCGTGGCCCACTGTTGATGATGGCGTCGGCCACTCGGCGCGAGTAGATAGGGCTCCTAGAAGTTCTTTCCTTTTGTTCCCTGCGAGGAATCGAGAAGTACCCCATGGGGGCATGTAAAGGGTCTGTAATGTCCTTTGTTCATATCGTCCTTATTATGAAAATTTGCGAGCACATGTCCTGTTAGTCTAGGTCTCCCCTTTCCAACCCCGCAGCAGCTTGGTGCTCTATGCCGACAAGTCCCGGTCCTCAGGCAGGCTTCAGCCGTCGCTGGTATGCTTGGTCGCGATGCCGTCGGCAAGGCCAGGAGGTGAGCGGCCCGAGGTCCAGTAAGAGCTCCTGAGGCGCTCAAGAGGTCCCCTTTAGCATGCAAGCAGCTATCTGAGGATGGGAAAGGGAGGCGACGTTGCTGCAGCAGGGCAGCAAAAAGGTGAGGATCTTATGGCGCATCGCTGGGTCGGTCCTGGTACAAGACTTATCTTGGCATTCCGGAGCTGGTTCCTCGTGTTGCGCCAGACTTGGGCATCGACCACTCCAGGGTAGCTAGGTTAGGCCCGTGCGAGCCTCCCCCTCTTCTCCATGCTCTCCTGAGTGCTCAGCGTCCTTAGGTCCCGGCTCTCGAGCAAGCTCAGCCGCCGCTGGTATGCCAGGTCGCGATGCCGTGGTCAAGGCCAGGGGGTGAGGGCTGGAGAGCCAGTAAGAGCTCCTGAGTCGCGATGCTCAGGAGCCCCCCTTTTAACACACAAGCGAATCGCATGGGAGAAGAGAGAGAGTCCGCGGTACCGCCTGCTGTAGTCCTCAGGGGGTTCCTGCAGGTTAGCGCGAGGAGGGGAACAAATTGCCGCGGTGATCTCCCGTCCGTTGCTGGCTAGTGGGAGGGTACTCCCTACTACGGAGAGCCCCCGGGGTGTGTACAGCCCCGCCCTGACACGTGGCTTGCACGTCAAGGCTAGACGAGATGTGTTTGGGCACTCATGAGCCAGTGCGGGACTCACGAGGCCCTACCTCAAGGCGGGTTGCGCCTGGTCTTGATTCTTGTTCGCTGTGTTGGTCCTACGAGGTGGTCAGACAACCTGCGCCGAACGAATCTCCTGAGGTTATCACATGAGAAAGCCAATCACCAACGGCCCCAGGAGGTGACGTGAACGAGGCCGACCCGCCAGATAGAGCTCAACCGTTGGATTTATCGACGCTGCAGGGATGGGCCCGAGCACAGATGCCGTGCCTAACCCTCTCACGCGAAGGGTCCTAAAGAAAGATGACCGGCGCGTGGCTCCCGCGGTGGGCGACAATCAAGCAGGTGATAGTCATAGATAGACTGAGCATGGAAGGCAAACTAGCTCAGGTAAATGCATGAACGATACGTGCCACTAGGTCCGGCCCGAGCGGCTTGGGGATGATGCAGCCCGAGGGGCGCCCCCAGCAAGGTAAGCTAAAGACATAAAAAGGAAGGGATACATGCCACAGGGACAGACCCACGCGGCTGGGAATGATGCAACCCTAGGGGCGCTCCCATCTAAACAAACTTGGAAAGTGTCACCTGGTTCCGCTGATGAAGGGGTGTTGAGGCAGCTGAAGGTATGCGGCGAAGGGGTTGCTCCTCACGAGCCACCGCGGCCCTGAGCCTCGAGAGGCTCTGGGGGTCCAGGCAGTTCCTTGAGGACCGTCGCCATCTCCGCCAGGACTGCATGGTGCCTAGCCTCCTGACCCGCCATGACGCACCGCAGATTGCGCTGGAGGACAGAAGCCATGCTCGGCAGGCCGAACGGCATGCGAACGTAGCTGTGAGGTGGACTTTCACAGCGCCCATCACGCGAAGGCCAGAAGCGCCCCTGAGATGCGGCTCGGTTGAGCCCTGGTATGTCGATGCAGACGCACAGCTCACCACCCTCACCAGGGTGGGGAGCAACGCCAGGTAGGCGGCGGTCGCCGCGTATTGCTCTTGCTTCCTAAAGCTCCTGAGATACCTTGGTGATGAACTCCTGAGCACCGGGCGCTCCTTGCATAGTGTCCTCCTGAGGGAGACGTGCCACGAAGCACGCCTCCAAGTGGTGCCCGAGCGCCTCCCTTGCAACGTTGGCAAGGTTTGAGGTCCTCCAGAAGAGATCCCCAAGCCCTGCCCAAGGAGGGCGCCGGGCGCGCCTTCCTATGCGACAGAGGGAGGCGCCCCAAGTGCGGGTGCTGATCCTGACGAGGTACCACTTGCGGTGCTGCCCTCCCAAGGGCCGGCACAGCGTAGCTGCTTCTTCTTCTTGGGGATGACCTCTGGAGCGTACCAAGCTGCATTGTTGTCGGGGTCTTCGATTGACGCTACTTGGAAGGCACGCTCGAGGGAGCACACGTCATCTCTTTCTTCGCAGGGTACTGTGATGATCCCGCCGCTCCCTGGCATCTTGAGGACGTTGTAGCCATGGTGTGTCACTACCATGAACTTGGCTAGGGCTGGATACCCGAGGATGGCATTGTACGGCAGACGGATGTGGGCGACGTTGAAGTCGATGAGCTCGGTGCGGTAGTTGTTGCGTTCTCCAAAGGTCTGGGAGGCGGACCTGACCTATCGGCATGGTGGAGCCGTCGGTCACTCCTGAGAAAGGCTTGGTAGGCTGAAGCTGATTGTAGGGCACTTGTAGGTTGTCGAACGTCTTGACGGACAGGACGTTGAGCCCTGCACCACCGTCGATGAGGGTCTTGGTGACTTGCACGTTGCTGATGACGGGTGAACAAAGCATTGGGAGAGCGCCAGCGGTAGCCGCGCACTTGAGCTGATCTGCCGAACTGAAAGTGATGGCACACTTGGACCACCTGAGCGGGCGAGTGGCCTCGAGCTTGGGGAGGACTGCATTCACCTCGCGAGCAAAAACTGCTTGAAGATGCACTGTGAGGCTGGGGCTTGAGCTTCGCCCAAGAGGCAGCAATTTCCATCTCGCAAATTTTGGTTTCGGGCAGTTACTGTGTCTTTCCCCGGTGTAGAGCAAGAGTGCACGTTTACCGTGCCAATTCAATTCGAATCCAGTTTGTATCCTGTTTTTGTTCGGGCAGGATCCATTTGCGATTGGAATAAAATTCTATATACAACATTTTTATATATACTTTCAAAAGCACAACACCCTTTATACATAAATATGGTTTACAAATGGCATGATGTCAGATTCATAAGGCTGTATCCATCTTAATTCGGATTTCCAAATATTTGAAACCACTTTATGTTCAAATCCAATGTATGCATTCCTCGCTAACTGTCTCCAATTGATGTGTGTTTCGTCTGTTTTTTTACTTCTCAAACATGTATAATGTGTTTCACACACGCAACATATAGTGCAATCCTGTTTAGACATTAAGTGCATATAAATCATGCATTGTCTCTAATTAAAGAATCTATGGATCACTAATATTGATAAACTTTATAAGATTGCACATGTCCCCAAATTCAAATGAATATGCATGTTTGATACAACAATTTGCGTTATGATATTATCGATGCGTGATCTCCAGTTTAAATATTTGAATCCCCTTTAATCCAGATATTCGTCTCATATAGGTATCACTCATGCTTATATAGGAGTATCACCATAGACCTATACGCGTTCATCGTCTCTCGGGTATCTCTCATTCTACCTTTATGTCGACAATGATCTTTTATCTTTGCAACACACTAACGGTACTCTCTCCCTCAACCTTCATCACGCTATCTTTCTCTAAGTATATCTCGCTCCTGCTATGTGTCTCTAACTATGATTCTCCATGTGAAATCTCTTTCTCTCACACAAACACAAACTTCGTCTCTCGGGGTCTCATTTCTCTCTACTATTCCCCTGTGTGCCACTCGCACATCCCCTTTCACATACAGATGTATTTCACTCCTTAGATATGAGAAGATACGACTCTTCCTCTTAAATATATCTTTCTCACACACAAACACAAACTCTGTCTCCCAGGGTCTCATATCTCTCCACCATTCTCTTGTATGTCGCTCACACACTCTCTCTCTCTCCCTAGAGATATCTTGCGTTCCCTCATATGTCTCTTTAGCTATCACTCTCGTTCTGAAATATCTTTCTCTCTCGCAGACACAAAACTTCATCTCCCGGGATCTCATTTCTCTCTGATATTTGTTTGTATGTGACTCACATGCACACTCTCTCTATCTCTCTCACACTCACAGACATATATAACTCAGCCTTCTGATCCACTCGATTCCTATCTCTAACACACACTAGCTAGCATCTTTGTCTTCCTATTTATCTGTTTCTCCATAAACCCTATTTCTCGCCCTCACTCTTGGTTCCTATCACGCACACAATATATGTTTCTCTCTACATGCAGTCAAGTGCCCTCTTTTTTATCTTTCTCTCTCACACACATAACTTCACCCTCTGAACCACTCAGCGGTCATCTCCAACACTCAAACTAGCCAATGTCCCTCTAGCTAGCATCTTTATCTCTGTATCTATCTGTAGTTTCTTCGTCAACATTTCTTTCTCGCACGCACTCTTGCTTCCTATCACCCACACTATATATCTCTCTCCATACATGCATTTATAGGTTGATCTCTTTTGCACAACCTTGTGTCTTGCTCCCTCTGCTCACCATAGATGCATGCTCCAGCCCACGCCACTATCTCTTAAAGACAAAAAGACATGCTCAACTATCGAGCCTTCTTCCCTGCACTCTCACATGCATGCATATTGTCATATCGATCTCTTCCATATCTTTGATCCTATGACTTATGTCTTCTTTCTTTTATCTCGATCATGCTCGCGCGTGTACACACACATCCCACGTATACATATATACCTCTCGCACATGCACGTTCAATGTCTCCTATGTCTCCATACATAGTTAATTACCCTCAACCCTAACGCCACATCGAATCATTCTCTTCTTGTGTGCACATAACTTCCGCCTGGATGGGTAAAACACACACACTCACACTCACACTTAACAATCTCCTTCTAGCTACCTCCTCTCTCACTCTTCCCCTATATCCCCGAAACCAATAAGACCATCCCTTCGTTTAATTTCCGCCTACATGCACCATCGATATATAGTAGTCTTCCTTCGTGTCTCTCGAAGAAACACGTTCTCTCGATGTCGACTCCACTCACGTGCACACGCCTTCTCTTCCCTCTCTACGTGCCTTTTCTCTCTCGCACCCCCTCATTGGTGGCCTCTATCATACACTATGATGAAGCCACGCACACTTAAATTACATCCGCAACCGAGGACCCCGCGTCACACACACACACACACCCACCCTCACCCCACTCCCCCACACACACTAAGACTCCATCTCACACACACATGCTCTAGGTGGAGCATTTGTTCCTACCACCCATCGTCCAACCTTACCCGTATGATATGCAATCACCTTAATTTACTTGTATAACATGGACAAATTCCACTTTACTTTAGTAGTTAACAAACTTATCATCTCTACTCTTATAAAAAACGAGTTGGTGATGCTGGTGTGTCTGCCATCTTATAATATAGATAGTCCGATCTATATCTGACGGATAGAAAGCCAACTATGACAATTTTACTAAAGATACCTGCACCTCTCTCCACATTTACAGCAAGGCCTTGCCTCGTTCATCGTCCTTATCTCCCACAACCTAATTGTTGAGCAATTAAAAAAGGAAGTCTCTGGAACAATCTAGCATGGTGGCCGCTGCCGCCTACCGGCGCCGTCCATCCCCATGCCTCCACCCAGTCCGACCACCAGTCACCACCACGCTCCACTCATCCTCACCTTATCTCTCATCTTTCATTTTTTCGATGAAATTGTCGAGATACCAGTTTCTCGATACATTTCTCGAGATATCACTAGTTTTTACACATGGGATTACTTCTGCATGGGTCAATCACAACAGGTGTTTTGTAAAAAAAATGCATATTGATGTTCCGTTCAATGCACGAGCATCTTGCTAGTAATTATATAATGCAAATCACGAGCAGGAAGTGACATTTTTTACACAACCACGTTAACATGGCCACGTAAATCACTAGTAAAGTGTAATACCATTATACTTATATCCCGATGCAAAAGGTTGAGTACATGTCCGAAGAGTAGAGTCGCACACATGCACTCTGTCTCTCAATTTCTCACACACACCAGTTACGCGATGCCCACTTAAGTAGACATGTATGTTACAATATGTGCACCCGCAGGTACACGTGATGGTGCCCGTTTATTTAAGCTGGACAACGAACCCGAACAGTAGCTGCATTCATTCGCCTCCCACCGCCTCTTCTCTGGTCGCTGTAACCCGGTAGCCATGGCCCGGCCTTAGGTAACAACATACGCCATACTCCCGCCGGAGCGGCGCTTTAATCTGGAAATTTTAGTGGTCATGAATGCATCTTTTTGTGCTAGCACTCGTATATAAGGGTTGACCGGTCGCTTCCTGCGGACGTTGGCGGGTGGTGGAAGAGGAAGGAGAAGGGAAGCGGGCTGTGGGGTAATGTTTTTTACCACATTTTCTTAGGAAACCGAGTGCAATAATTGAGTAGTTTTGTAAACTACCAGTACGACACCTGAAACGGTTCAAAACCAATACCACCACCACACCCGCGTCTGACTGCCCTGGCCCACCCAACCCCCCTCCCTTGCTGGTGAGTGCTTCCCATGTGAAACAGTCAGCGTTGCCCCAGAACGTGAGTGCCGCATTAATGCCCGGCCAGAGCAGAGGCGACCTCTCACTGGCGCCTGCTTTGAAGCAGCGTGACGGCCGAGAGAGCGCCGCTTACCGGCGCGTGTGACTGCTCCACGTCGAGGTTGGGCATAGTTTGGATGAGTCTCCACCATGGGGAGCCACACTCACTACGATGATATGAACTCCCGTTGCCCACAGTTATGTATCATTTCATCTATGAAGAACACATGGGACTGGAACTACGAGACGGACATGTACCCATGAGCGGACGTACGAACCTGAGTAATGTAGCGCAGTAAGTGAAGTAGAAAGGCACAAATAGTCTGAACATGCGTGGCATATAGGCATTTGTCTCTTACTACCACTAAATGTTGTACGTGCAATGCCCAGTGATGTTCTGGACTACGTGCCTAAGTACTCTACTACTACTACTACTACTACTACTATATTAATTGGAGGCACATATTAGGTTTTATATTTGTTTACGTGTATGCCCCGAGACCTTCCAACTTGTCGTGTCTTTCTCTCCGGGTCGCACTTTGTATCATACATACTACTAGTACTACTACGTGTGGTCTCCGACCTAGAAGTGCAGATGCTCTACCATGTTGTTCATGTCCCACTCCTTTCGCTGGCGTGTGGGACATCCAGCACGTGCCGTGTTTGGCACTCCTTTGTCATAAGAGTTGAAACGCTAGCATTCATCAGAAATAAAAAATAAATATAAATGAGCAGTGATACTATACCACACGGTTTCGTTGCTCCTCGATATCGGAAAGAATACTTCCGTCCGCCGACATGTGCAACGTCGACCATCCTGGTCCACTTTCCATGCCTGTAGAACTCCAAGGGAGAGTCACCCCGGTCGTCGTGCCGCAGTAATTACTAATGAGCTGTCAAATCACAGGCCCAACCTTTCCCAATGTGAAGTTTCTCAGACGAAGGAACCATCATGACTTCGTGGAATTCCGCTTCTTGAAGAAAACTACTGTACCATTAGTACTGCTAGATATAGTAGTTACTCCAGCAGAGGCCTCCTTTGGTTCATAGGATAGGAATTTTATAGGAATATGAAAACCATAGGAAGTGAGATGACATGCATCTCAATTCCTATAGAGAAAGAGATGCTAGTTGATGCATAGGATAGGAAATTTTCCATTGAGTCTAGGCTAATGTACTGGTAATTTTCTCTAAAAACTACAGTAGTAACTAGTATTGGTACATGCTTGTAATTAATTAAACAAACGTACGGGTGACACAGACACACACACTAACTACTAGTACTACTACTTCTCACATGCTGGCCAGACGCCGTCGTTCTCCTTCTCGGCTTTGTCGGTGACACCCCACCATGCTTGGATCTCCGCCGACCTCTACGCAGGAGCGCGTGCGTCCTCTTCTTTGTTGCGGCGGTGGGCCTCTCTTTTCTTGAGTTTGAGTGCTTTCTGACTTTTCTACTCCCTCTGTGTGGCTTTGGCCGCCTCTTGCTCTACCGCTCATTCGGCCTTGGCGGCTTCAAATTCAGCCCACGTAGGTGTGAGGTCGCGAGCGGCGATGAACTCGGCATGGCAGGATGCCATCGCTTCCCTACCATTCTGTGTGCGGTCGTGCACTACAAAAAAAATACACTTCCGTGATGATACGTGTTTGTCACAGTAGGTCACATTTTCTGTCATGCATGTACATCCATGACAATTTTACGACAGAATCAAGATAGTCATACTTGTGTTGTCGTAGAAGTGTTCCATGACATTACCAAAATTATCATCACGGAAGTGTCCACTTCCATGACGATAAATCATGCATCATATAAGTGCTTTCGTCAAGGGTGACCGACACATGGTATCCACGGTAATGGAACTCCGTTAAGCTATCGCGTACGGTTTTGGATCTGATAACCCGTTAACAGCCCGAACCAATGGGGATTTTCCACGTGTAAAATACTCATTGGCCGGAGGAAACACGTGTTTGCTCACCGTTGGGACAGATGTCATCCACTCATTGGACATGAGGTGCCTATGATACGTCGACACATGGCACGGCCCAACAGAGGCCCATTTTGGTGAAAAGGCTGGCCCAGCTAAAGGCCCACCATGTTTTTTCACGCACTAGTGGGCTGGCCCGTTAAGAGCCTGCCATGTTTTGGGCCAAATTGAGGCCCATACCCAAATCAGGCCCGTTCACAACGTGCCGTGTTTTGGGTCAAATTACGGCCCACATCGCATCAGACCCGTTAACATGCCACTGTTCTTTTGGGCCCATTCTAAGATAGGTTTGTATTTCAGCCTGTTAAATGCCCGTTTACTAGTTCGACCCGATAATAGTTTTGGCCTGTTAGCGGCCTGTGGTGCATCTGGGACGTTGTCGGCCTGGTTTAACTTTAGGCCATTTAACGGCCCATGCAGACACTGGGCTATTTCTTGTAAGAAGTAACTTTAGGCCTCTTAATGGCCCGTAGTCTTTGTGGATAAATTTCAACCCAACTGGCCAATCGGCCTGTTAATGGCCCATGTAATAGTTGGACCTAATTACAGCCCGCATTGAATACGGCTTGCTTATAGCCCATCTGATAATGGCCCATGACACTTTTAGGCCTATGGCCCGCGAAGATACCGGCTTGCTTAAAGCCCATAATTTTATTGGGCCAAACGGGCCCGAGATATATTTTGGCATGTTAACTGCTCATCCTATTTGGGCCAAACATGGGCCTTAGGCAGTTTCGGCCTGTATTGGCCCGTGAATTTTTTGGCTCAACGCTAGCCCAATCTAGGTTTTAGCATGTTAAAAGCCCATTGTATTCTCTGGCCCAGCTGGCCAGAACTTTACTCGGCCTATTGAAGGCGGGAAACAACCATAAGGTTTAGACCTGCTAATGGCCCAAGATGATTATAGGCCCACATTTTGGCCCATATGAGTAATGGGCTGACCTGAAGACCGACAACACTAAGATCCACTGAACCTTCCGGCCTAAATTACAACATACTGACCAAGAATAAACCTAGACTATACAATAAAGAAATTACAACATATTACATCCCCTCGGCATCAAAGTTCGCCGGCAATGATAATAAAGGGCAACCAGACAGGAGATTACTTAAACTGTGAAGGTCGCCACCAGTGGAAGTTAACATGTAGACAAAATAATAGACATAACTAACAACACTTCAACAAAGTTCAAGAAAGGCTAGCCCGACCCAGCAGCTACAGCGCAAGCAGCTTAGCAACCTGATGAGACCGCGGTTCTTTGGCGCTCATATCCACCAACTTAAGCTGCATAACATCAATAAACGTCTTGTACTTATGGTTAATCTTGCATAGAGATTGGAGTTCTAGTCGTATTTGAGCGGAAGTATGTATTTCTGTTTGAGTTTCAGACTAAAGAAGTCGAACAGATTCAGGCGGCGACTTCATCGAGCTTGTGTCACTGAGTAAGTTTTACACTACATCAAGATGTGACTTCATGGTTGTATCCCTACCCTCAATATGTTTTGCCTTCTCCTCTGGAATATGTGTTAGAGGGACAAACAATGGGTTCGTCTCACTATCATTGTGGCAGTTCTTCCTAGCAGCAGTGTTGTCACCCTGAAAGAGGAATAAGTAGGTAGCTAACAGGTTTTGCACGTATAAGCATCAACGGTGTCAATTCATCTCATTTCTTTTACAGAAATAAAGAGACACGGTTTAAAATAGCATTAAAATAATAGGCATCGTTCATAGTTAAAACGACAGGAAATGGCATTGTGTAGGAGTGCCAGCTTCACCAGACCACTGGATTACAGATCAAGAACACAAGCATAGATGTAGTTCTAAATAACGTATAAGCATGAATGGTGAGTGTACTGTCAATTTATACCATTTCAGATTGGTAAATAAAGAGAAACGATTTAAATAACATTAATATAATATGGCATTGTTCATAGTTGAGACATAGCAGGATATGACATTGTGCTGTTGTTGGTAGTCTCACCACACCACTGGATTACAGATCAAGAACACAATCATACACCTAGTGCTATGTTTAGTTTAATTTACATGGTACGAATAAGGAACTAGATTGTACAACTAAAGACTGAAATTGAGAATGACAAAACTTATGTTTATCTACTTCTACTTTATTAACTTTGAACAAGCAATTTGATGCAGACGACAAAAATAAACAACATTTGCATTCGTAGCTATCCAAATATAAACAATAAAGTTTGAAGGCTCGAGGAGAACAAACTTACATTAGTAGTGAAGACAAGCTGTAATAAATGCCTTGTCCATATTGATGGGGGCAATTCAAGAGGTTTACCTCACACTCTTCTTCAAGAGTATTGCCTTTATTCTACATTTTGTCAAGAGTAAATATAGATGTGAAAATATAGGAACAAATGGCGATTATTTAACTTAAGATGCAGAGTACAATTATAAATATAGCATACAGGCAGAAGGTGCTGACAAGAGCAATGCGGAGCTAAACTTCTTAGTAACATTGGTTTTATTCAATATTTTGGCAAGAGTAAATGTAGATCTGATGTGTAGAAAAATGGAGGACAAGGGAAAATAAGCTGCAAAGTGTAGATGAAGAACTAGCTGACAGATATAAGGACAACAGATACTTACAAGAACAATGTAGAACTAAATTTCTTCATAGGCATTGGGTTTATTCTACATTAACTTAAGCATTAATATAGATCTGATAATTTGGAGCGAATAGTGGATAAGAAAGCTATAATGCACAATGATGTCACATAATCCACCAGGTATGAATGTAAGGACAGTGATAGGACAATAGGTACTCACAAGAGCAAAGCAGCGACCAGCATAGTTGCAATATCCTAGGTTTTGCGGCGCTGGTTCTATCACCAATATACATCAGGTGCTATGTGATTTCTCTAGTAGCACCACCTTTTTCAAGGACTTTGCTTGTACTCCTTCAGGTTCTGCAATCACCCTCTTCCTTTTGGATGTGTGAAACACAAGAACATCATTTGAATGAAAAAACATGGTATGACGACAAATGGAATAGGTGTTGATAATGGATGGGCATGGCATCTTCACATATATCAAGAGTAAACTAAGCAGATGGCAGTGCAACGAAGCAAATGAAACGCAAGACACCTTATGCAAGATATGTGCAACCAATAAAACCTTGCCAAATTAGAACATGCACCTTATTGGGTGAACATGATAGGCCATCTTCCTTTGACTCCTTGATCTCAGAATAGTCATTAGGATTATATTCTGAATATGAATCTATAGGTCAGGAGCATGTGGGTTTCATTGCATCCACAATGGACCTCAATCCCTTGATGTCAAGTTTGTTACCCATTGAACTGTTCCGCAATATTCTTCTGATGTGCGCATTCTTATATTCATTGTGATTACGTACAATATCTGTAAAGCATGAAAACACAAATAGCAGTGAGATTATCTTTGTAATGCAGAGGATATTGTAATATAATAGAGCCCCCCCTGTAAACCCTTATGTGCTATCATTGGAGTCTGATGCGAGAGCCCATGTGTGCTGTAATATGGTGAGTAGATTACTATAGTCTGGCACAACTACACAAAAAATAGGCTCCTTGTTGGGGCCCCCAGATGTAAGGATAGTTGGCAGATGATAGGTTCATAATATACTATATAGAAATTTTATTGCCAAACCATGATAACGAGAGCGTAGAGCCAGTAGGCAGATCGTAGTTTAGATAATAGGGGTACACCATAACCACCATAAATAAATCGGGAAAGCGGAACTGGCTGGAAAACATAGGGGTTTTCCGCTACTAATATGCAGCCTATCGATCACCTACAGGCCAGCTCTATTCATCTGAAGGCGCACAACTGTTACTATCAGTCTAGTCTATCAAAGACCGCACGGCTTCGACCATTTCTAGGGTATCATGGCAGACCAACTCGAAGTGCGAAATCATTTAGCAGAACCGTCCCAATAGAGTTGTCGACTGCAGATGTCCCTGCTCCCCTTCCTGACAAGGAACATAATGTGCTTCCCATACATGACACCGCACGGGCCGCTGGCCGAACCACCGGCCCCCACCGCCTGTGTTCCTCCGCCAACCCCACCCCCACCGGCGTCGAGTTTTCTTCGTTCGGCGAGGTCCCACCACTGCCCCCCCACAACCACCGTCCCCACCCGAGCCCCTTCCTTCGCACCGGCAAAATCCGGCGAGCTCTCAAAAATCGACTGGCCAAATTTTGAAATTTAGTCTACTATCATTTAAATAGTGTGGAATATAAAAGGGGACAACCATAAGCATTGCGAGTATAGTGTTGAGCGTGCCATGGCGGATCTGAAAGTGCAAACTGGACGAAGGCAACTTCACAAGCAATGTTTGCTTTCAACTAACAAGTAAGTGATGGACAAGAAATCAGAGTAAAGCAGTGGCGATCTATTTTCTTGTTGCGATAAATAAGTTGACCAGATACAAAAGAGTACCGCCTTTGGTGCGGCGCCGTGTATGCATCTTCTAAGAATTTGACAATGCTGCAGTAGTGATGGCTGTTTGCGGCGTGGAAGAAGATCTAGGAGGGTAGACGGTGGTGGTGTCGCGTGGTGGACGAGACGGTCGTGGGAGCGGCACCAGCAAGGTGGACGATGGCAGGGATGAAGCGAGAGGACGGGATGCAAGGATCCCGGTCCAAAGCCGTGGATGAGAGAGGTTGATCTCTTGTAATGGCCGACGACGTCGGGGTATCAGCTCTGGCATGGTGGAGGAGGACGGTGGTGGATGGGGTGGCGGATGGAGGAGGCTGGGGTGGAGAGGGTGTTTTGGCGCCCACGGAGTACGAATGGGGAAATGGAGGGAGAGAGGAAGGGGGAAACCATGTCTTCAGGGCGCGCTTGTCTCAAATGCGAGGAAATTTACAAACTTATCCTCCGTTTAAAATTTCCTACATCACAACAATATTAGTCGGTTGGGGATAGGACGGTAATCTCGCATACACCGAATATTTGCTGACGAGAATTTGTTTTTGGCGCCCATCGTGTATGAATCGGGGAGGGAGTCAATTTCGGACGAGGAGACACTGTGTTTTGGCGCCCACCGTGTATGAATCCGTGTGAGAGGCGGTTATGTCATGTTTGAGTGAAATTACAAACCTACCCCTATCGAAACCTATAGAAATCAAGCCGATAGGCTTTGCGTGGCAGGGATAGGCAGTAATTTCCATCTCGCAGATTTTGGTTTTGGGCGGTTACTGCAACTTTCCCTGCTTCGTTCAAATTTTTGCAGAGCAAGAGTGCACGTTTACCGTGCCAACTCAATTCGAATCTAGTTTGTATTCTATTTTTGTTTGGGCAGGATCCATTTTCGATTGGAATAAAATTCTATATACATCTTTATATATATATACTTTCAAAAGCATAACACCCTTTATACATAAATATGGTTTACAAATGGCATGATCTCAAATTCATAAGGTTGTATCCAACTTAATTTGGATTTTCAAATATTTGAAACCACTTTATGTTGAAATCCAATGTATGCATTCCTCGCTAACTGTCTCCAGTTAATGTGTTTTTCATGCGGGTTTTTAATTTTTTACTTCCCAAACATGTATAATGTGTTTCACACACCCACCATATAGTCTAATCCCGTTTAGACATTAATTGCATATAAACCATGCGTTGTCTCTAATTAAAGAATCTATGGATGTAATGCCCCATATGTAACCTGCCATATTTGTATTCCAACTCTTGCCATTTCCGGCACTAAGTTATGATTTGTCCTCGTTGTTGAGTGCTGTCGTCGTGTTGCTTTTGTCTTTGTCATGCATCTCATATCATCTCATCATGTGCATCGCATTTGCATACGTGTTCGTCTCATGCATCCGAGCATTTTCCCCGTTGTCCGTTTTGCATTCTGGCGCTCCTATGTTCTCCGGTGTCCCCTTTTACCACTTTTTGTGTGCGGGTGTTAAAACGTTCTCGGATTGGACCGAGACTTGCCAAGCAGTCTTGGTTTACTACCGGTAGAATGCCTATCAAGTTTCGTGCCATTTGGACTTCGTTTGATACTCCAACGGTTAACCGAGGAACCGAAAAGGCCTCGTGTGTGTTCCAGCCCAACACCTCTCCAAAGTGGCCCGAAACCCACCTAAACCCCCTCCATCGTCTCGGTCGTTCGATCACGATCGCGTGGCCGAAAACCGTGCTCAATTTGAGCCTCCTAGCTCCTTCTATGTATAAAAAGGCACCTCCACCAAAAATCCCGGATCCATTCCACCCTAACCCTAGTCCCGTTCCCCTCCGCGCGCCGGACACGTCCGGTCCGTGCCGGACACCTCGCCGCTGCCGCCCCGCACCAGTCGCGGGCCGCCACGTGGCACCTCCGCTGCCCTTCGCCGCCACGGCCCATCACCGCTCGCACCTCCGCCCGCCGCCACCCGCGTCGGCCGCCGTGTCCCTCGCCGGCCAGAGCCGAGCTTCGCCACAGCCGAGCCCCCGCGCCCGCCGGCTACGTCGAGTCGTCACCCCTCCTCGCCGGCGTCACCTCTCCTCGCCGGCGCCACCTCGACCGCGCCGCCGCCCCGACCCGCCGAACACCGGCCATCCAGTCCCTCCTCGCCGCCGCTCCGGGCTCCAACTCCGGCCACCTCGAGTTTCCTCGCCGACGAACCTCGAGAAGCGCGCCCAGATCCAGATCCGGAATTAGGGTTGACCTCATTTTGTCCCAGTTTTGCATATCTTTTAGCATACTTCATCATGCCATAACTTTGCATCCGTGGCTCCGTTTTGGGCGTGTAGCATATCAAATTGTTCGTCTCGATGTGTAATTCATTTCATTCCATTGCACCATGTTCATTTGAGTTCATCTTGATGCCCTAAATGCTGTTGCAAGAGTGCTATGTAATGTTAGTTTCAGATTCTTAGCAGATATTGGACATTTGTCATTTTTGCCATGTTTAATGTGTGTCTCCTATGAACTTGAGCCCTACATGTGTTTTGTTGTGTGCCATGCCATCTTTACAGGGGTGTATGCCATGTATTTTTGTGATCTTTGTGGTGACTAGCACAAGCATGCAAAGTAGCTCTCGTGATGTTGCTGATTTCAGGGACTTAGAATTCTTCTAAGTCTTTTCCCTGATGATATTTTTATGCCATGTATTCATGTTACTACAGAGTGATCCATGCCTCTTTTGAGCATGTTCAGTAAAGATGATTTTGAGATATTGTTGTGCTCTATCCATCCATGTCTTTGTTTGCAATTACGGAGCACCCTAGCATGACGCAATCTTGCTCTACTTTTGCTATAAAATGTTCCCGCCAGATTGTTTACGTGTTAAGAAATTTTGCCGAGGTTGTTATAGTTTATCCATGCATGCTATGAGAGTGTTCTTGCCATGGTTAGCTTATTCATCATGTCTACTTGCTAGGTGTATGCTTAGTTTGTCATGCAATGCCTTGTGGTGAGTGCATCGAGCTCGTAAACATGCCTACGTAAATCTGTTTTGCCATGTTCCAGTTTTTCTGCTAAGTCTGAATCTGTTAACGAAACTTGCTATGTTCACATGGTTGCCATTCTATTTTCTGATCCCTTTTGGCTTATGGTCAGTAAGGAACTTTTGTTGTATGCTTTGAGTAGCTTCATGCCATGCCTTGCTTTGCCATGTTATGTTCCTGTAGCATGTTGTTATCTTGCTCTAAACATTGCTTCCTGATGTTAATCCTGCCATGTTATTTTCATTAAGTCTGTGAACCTGTTATCTTTTGCACTTTTGCCATGCTTGTTTGAACCTGCTATTGTGTGATTTAGCCGTAGCTCAGTGTTCATCTTTTGTCAAGCGTCTTGAATGGATCATTGCCATGTGATTTGTTGCTATGACAGAGTGCAATAGCTTGTTGTTATTGATGCATCTAGATGGCCTCGTGCTGTTAATCGCAGTTTTGTGCCATTATTGTTTTGCTTGCCATTTGCAAACCGTGCATCCGATTCCGGTGATCTTTATATCGATTTCGACCGAAATCAACTCATCTTTCCAGCGGCACTCTTGACTTTCCAAGTTGAGGCCTGGTTCAATCTTTCCTTTCCGAAACATGCATATTCATTGCATATCACATCCCACATATCATGCCATGTTTCGCATCATATTGCTTGCGCATTGCACCGTGGTTGATTGTGTCTCCCTTTGCTTGTGTTCTTTCTTTGGGTACTTTGCAGGCAAGATGACCATACCCTCAAAATCACTTCTATCTTTGCTTGCTAGATGCTCGCTCTATTGCTATGCCTATGCTACGATACCTACCACATGCTTTACCATGCCTCCCATATTGCCATGTCAAACCTCTAACCCACCTTGTCCTAGCAAACCATTGTTTGGCTATGTTACCACTTTGCTCAGCCCCTCTTATAGCGTTGTTAGTTACAGGTGAAGATTGGAGTTTCGTTCCTTGTTGGAACATGTTTATTGTTGGGATATCATTATTATATCTTGTCTACTTTAATGCATCTATACACTTGGTAAAGGGTGGAAGGCTCGACCTTATGCCTGGTGTTTTGTTCCACTCTTGCCGCCCTAGTTTCCATCATACCGGTGTTATGTTACTTGATTTTGCGTTCCTTACACGGTTGGGTTATAATGGGAACCCCTTGGCAGTTCGCTTTGAATAAAACTCCTCCAGTAAGGCCCAACCTTGGTTTTACCATTCGCCACCTGGCCTCTTTTTCCCTTGGGTTCCGCGGACTTAAGGGTCATCTTTATTTTAAACCCCCAGGCCAGTGCTCCTCTTAGTGTTGGTCCAAACTAGAGCCCTTTGCAGTGCCCCTCGGGGAAACTCGAGGTTTTGTTTTAGTTGTATGGAGCGCTCATCCGGTGTGCCCTGAGAACGAGATATGTGCAGCTCCTATCGGGATTTGTCGGCACATTCGGGTGGCTTTGCTGGTTTAGTTTTACCATTGTCGAGATGTCTTGTAACCGGGATTCCGAGTCTGATCGGGCCGTCCTCGGAGAAGGAATGTCCTTCATTAACTGTGAGAGCTTATGATGGGCTAAGTTGGAACACCCCTGCAGGGATTTGAACTTTTGAAAGCCGTGCCCGCGGTTATGGGCAGATGGGAATTTGTTATTGTCCGGTTGTAGAAAACCTGAAACTTAACTTAATTAAAATGAAAATCAACAGCGTGTGTAGCCCTGATGGTCTCTTTTCGGCGGAGTCCCGGGAAGAGAACACGGTCTCGTGTTATTCTTGAACGTAAGTAGTCTTGGATCACTTCTTGATCATAGTTTCTCGACCGTGCCTCGCCTTCTCTTCCAGCTCTCATTTGCGTATGTTAGCCACCATATATGCTAGTGCTTGCTGCAGCTCCACCTCATACCTTTTACCTACCTATAAGCATAAAAAGTCTTGATCGCGAGGGTGTGAGATTGCTGAGTCCCCGTGACTCACAGATTACTTCAAACCAGATGCAGGGACCGATGATACCGATCTAGGAGATACGACTGAGCTCACGTGGGAACTCGATGAGGACTCAGGACGATACTATGTTTCCTTTCCAGATGATCTGTAGTGGAGCCCAGTTGGGGCGATCAGGGACATTATGCATTTGGGGTTGTCTTTATCTTGGTTCCATAGTCGGACCTTGATTGTATATAGATGGTTGTAATGTTATATTTATGCTATTGTGTGACGTGGCAATTGTAAGCCAACTATGTACCTCTTTTCTTATTCAGTACATGGGATGTGTAAAGATTACCCCTCTTGCAACACTGCCTACAATGCGGTTATGCCTCTAAGTCGTGCTCCGACACGTGGGAGATATAGCCGCATCGTGGGTGTTACAATGGATCACTAATATTGATAAACTATATAACATTACACGTGTCCCCAAATTCAAATGAATATGCATGTTTGATACACCAATTTGCGTTATGATATTATCGATGTTGTCATCTCCAGTTTAAATATTTGAATCCCCTTTAATCCAGATATTCGTCTCATATAGCTATCACTCATGCTTATATAGGAGTATCTCTAGACCTATACGCGTTCATCGTCTCTCGGGTATCTCTCGTGCCACCTGTATGTCGACAATGATCTTTTATCTTCGTAACTCACTGACGGTACTCTCTCCCTCCACCTCCATCACTCTATCTCTCTCTAAGTATATCTCGCTCCTTGCTATGTGTCTAACGATTCTCCATGTGAAATCTCTTTCTCTCACACAAACACAAACTTCGTCCCTCAGGGTCTCATTTCTCTCTACTATTCCCCTGTGTGCCACTCGCACGCTCCCTCTCACACAGATATGTCTTTCGCTCCTTAGGTATGAGAAACTACGACTCTTCCTCTTAAATATCTCTTTCTCACACATAAACACAAACTCTGTCTTCCAAGGTCTCTTATCTCTCCACCATTCTCTTGTATGTCGCTCACACACACTCTCTCTCCCTAGAGATATCTTGCGTTCCCTCATATGTCTCTCTAGCTATCACTCTCGTTCTGAAATATCGTTCTCTCTCGCAGACACAAAACTTCATCTCCCAGGATCTCATTTCTGTCTGATATTTGTTTGTATGTGACTCACATGCACACTCTCTCTATCTCTCTCACACCCATAGACATATATAACTCAGCCTTCTGATCCACTCGACTCCTATCTCTAACGCACAATAGCTAGCATCTTTATCTTTCTATTTATCTGTTTCTCCATCAACCTTCTTTCTCGCCCTCACTCTTGCTTCCTATCACACACACTATGTATGTTTCTCTCTACATGCAGTCAAGTGCCCTCTTTTTATCTTTCTCTCTCACAAACATAACTTCACCTTCTGAACCACCCGTTGGTCATCTCCAACACTAAAACTAGCCGATGTCCCTCTAGCTAGCATTTCCATCTCTGTATCTATCTGTAGTTTCTCCATCAACATTTCTTTCTTGCACGCACTCTTGCTTCCTATCACCCACACTATATATGTCTCTCCATACATGGATTTATAGGTTGATCTCTTTTGCACAATCGTTGTGTCTCACTCCCTCTGCTCGCCATAGATGCATGCTCCAGCCCACGCCACTTTCTCTTAAAGACAAAAACACATGCTCAATTGCCGGGCCCTCTTCCCTGCACTCTCACATGCATGCATATTTTCATACCGATCCGTCTCTCCCATGTCGTTGATCTTATGACTTATGTCTTCTTTCTTTTATCTCGATCATGCGCGCACACACACATCCACGTATACATGTATACCTCTCGCACATGCACGTTCAAGGTCTCTATGTCTCCATACATAGTTAATTACCCTCAACCCTAATGCCACATCGAATTGTTCTCTTCTTGTGTGCACATAACTTCCGTCTGGATGGGTAAAACACACATTCACACTTAACAATCTCCTTCTAGCTACCCCCTCTCACTCTTCACCTATATCCCCGAAACTAATAAGACCATCCCTTCGTTTAATTCCCGCCTACATGCACCATCGATATATAGTAGTCTTTGAAAGTGCAACTATCCCTGGGTGGTTTTGGTAATTCCTAACAACATATAGCTCACTGAGCTAACATTATTCCAAGATTAATATTTCAGGAAAAGCTCGATGAATGGCATGGCATGGATGAGGAAAGTGGATCCCTCAAAATTCTAAGGACAAAAAGTTTGGCTCAAGCTTGAAGCTCAAGACTCTACATTTTATATTTTAGTGATCCAAGATCACATTGAGTCTATAGGAAAAGCCAATACTATCAAGGATGGATGAGGTGTTGCTTAATGGCTTGCTTGCTCAAAATGCTTAGTGATATGCTCCAAAATCCTCAACTACCTTCCCACATCCACATATGACCTAAACCAAAAGTCAAACTCGGCCCCACCGATTCTTTCTATCCGGCGCCACCGAGTTTCAAATGTCATAGCCACTGCCACAAACCCTAGGCAAATCGGTCTCACTGATAGGGATCTCGGTTTCACTGGGATGGGATTGTATTCTCTCTGTTTCCCTTCGTAACGTTTCGGTCTTACCAAGATGAGCGATCGGTCCCACCAAGATTGCAATGTAAACTCTCTATTTCCCTTTTGTAACATTTCGGTCTCACCGAGATGAGCGAATTGGTCCCACAGAGTTTAGCTGACCAACTCTCTGGTTAGCTTATTACCAAAATCTGTCCCACCGAGTTTGTGTAATCGGTTACATCGAGATTACGTTATACCCTAACCCTAACCATATCGGTCCTACCGAGTTGCATCTCAGTCCCACCGAAAATCCTAACGGTCACTAGGTTTCCTGAATCGGTCTGACCGAGTTTAACCATTCGGTCCCACCGAGTTTGGCAAATTGTGTGTAACGGTTAGATTTTTTGTGGAGGCTATATATACCCCTCCACCCACTCTTCATTCGTGGAGAGAGCCATCAGAACATACCTACACTTCCAGTACACATTTTCTGAGAGAGAACCACCTACACTTGTGTTGAGGTCAAGATATTCCATTCCAACCATATGAATCTTGATCTCTAGCCTTCCCCAAGTTGCTTTCCACTCAAATCTTCTTTCCACCAAATCCAAATCCTGTGAGAGAGAGTTGAGTGTTGGGGAGACTATCATTTGAAGCACAAGAGCAAGCAGTTCATCATCAACACACCATTTGTTACTTCTTGGAGAGTGGTGTCTCCTAGATTGGCTAGGTGTCACTTGGGAGCCTCTGACAAGGTTGTGGAGTTGAACCAAGGAGTTTGTAAGGGCAAGGAGATCGCCTACTTCGTGAAGATCTACCGCTAGTGAGGCAAGTCCTTCGTGGGCGACGGCCGTGATGGAATAGAGAAGGTTGCTTCTTCATGGACCCTTCATGGGTGGAGCCCTCCGTGGACTCGCGCAACCGTTACCCTCCGTGGGTTGAAGTCTCCATCAACGTGGATGTACGATAGCACCACCTATCGGAACCACAACAAAAACATCCGTGTCTCCAATTGCATTTGAATCCTCCAAACCCTTCCCTTTACATTTTTGCAAGTTGCATGCTTTACTTTCCGCTGCTCATATACTCTTTTGCATGCTTGCTTGAATTGTGTGGAGATTGCTTGACTTGTGCTAAGATAGCTAAAATGTGCAAAGAACCAAAATTGGGAAAAGGCTAGATGTTTATTTGGTCAAGTAGTCTAATCACCCCCCCCCCTCTAGACATACTTTCGATCCTACAAGTGGTATCAGACCTTTGGTCTCCATTTGCTTTGATTTCCATAGCTTTTGGCGGTCATAGCCTTGGTTTCACAACCTAGGAGAGTATGGCGTCTATCAAGGGAAGTTATCACCGTAGAGGTCCTTACTTTGATGGCACTAATTTTGCTAGTCGGAAGCATAATGAAATTGCATATCCTTGGACATAACCCCGCCGTTTGGGCTATTGTGTGTATTGGCTTGCAAGGTGAATTCTTTGACGGGAAAGAACTGAACCGTGAAGCCACCGCGGAAGAGTTGAAAATGCTGCTATACAACGCTCAAGCTTGTGATATCCTCTTCAACGGATTGTGCCTCGAAGAATTCAACAAAATCAGCCGTCTTGAGAATGCAAAGGAAATTTGGGATACTTTGATTGATATGCACGAAGGTACCGACTCCGTCAAGGAATCCAAATTGGATGTGCTTCAAAGTCAACTTGACATGTTCAAAATGAAGGATGGTGAAGGTGTTGCTGAAATGTACTCTAGGCTTGCTCTTATCACAAATGAGATTGTCGGCTTAGGGAGTGAAGAGATGACCGATAGATTCATCATCAAGAAGATCCTAAGAGCCTTGGATGCAAAATATGATACCGTGTGCACATTGATCCAAATGATGCCAAATTACAAAGATCTCAAGCCAACGGAAGTCATTGGAAGAATTGTTGCTCATGAGATGTCACTCAAGGATAAAGAGGAACTTCACAACAAATCAAGTGGTGCTTACAAAGCCTCATGTGAAGCCCCCACATCATCGAGTGAGAAACAAACCTTCAATGAAGAATTGAAATTAATGGTGAAGAACTTCAACAAGTTCTACAAGAGTAGAAGCAAAGAGAGAAGCTCCAAGTCAAGGTCCTACAATGACAAAAGATCTTCTAGTCGAGAGCGAAACTGCTACAACACTATTCCAATGAGTGTACGCCCCCCTACAACAGAAGAGAAGATTCTCCCAAGAGAAGAAGTAGAAGATAAGAATCACCATCTAGAGAAAGAAGGAGTAGAGATGATCGTTATGAACGAAGACCCTCATGGAGAAGCAAGGATTCGAAAAGAAAGGACAAGTCATCAAGGAGCTATACAAAACGAAGACATCAAGCTCATGTTGGTGAATGGGTATCCGGCTCCAACTCCGACAGCCACTCCGAGAGAAGCTATCACTCTGACTCCGAATATACTCAAGATGAAGGTGTTGCTGGTCTAGCACTTGTGACAACCAACTCCTACGACATATTTGACTCACCAAATGAAGGAGTTGGAACATGCTTCATGGGTAAAGGCCCAAAGGTATCACACCCCGAGTATGTTTATTTCAATAGTGATGAAGATGACTTGTTAGGTGATGATGATTTACTTGTTGACAACTCTAGTGATGAATACTGTGATGAAACGTCAATTAATCATGCTAATCAAGATAAAACGAATGACAATGATAAGGAGAAGATTGAGTCTCTAACTAAAGAACTAAATACTCTTAAGTTAGCTCATGAAACTATCTTAGGAGATCATCGAGAACTTTTAAGGACTCATGAGAAATTACGCTTTGAAAAGCTCAACCTTGAGCAAGAGCATGAGTTCTTAAAAGCAATCAATGATGATCTTCGTAAGAAAAGTTCTTCTTACATTGCCAAGCGTTTACTCTTATCGACTTACATGCCTCAAGTCAAGTCTAGTAACAAGAACAAGAAAGATTCTTCCTCTAGTAGTAACAATAATCATGCTAAATCCAATATTGTTGCTTCTAGTAGTTCTCTTGATTCCACTAATGATTCTCTTAGGCAAGTTACACTTGAGCAAGAAAATAGCTTATTGAAGGGAATTATAGAGAAAGGTGTTTACAAGAGCCTTGCCGGAAGTAATCAATTCGAGGAAATTATATGCAAGCAAGGAAGGCACCGGAAGAATCAAGGTGTTGGTTTTGAATGAAAGTTCAATGTCAATGGAGTTGAGTGGGAAGAAGATCAATACCCCAAGACGAAGTTTGTTCCTCAACAAGAGAAGTATGATCCTCCTTCTTTCAAAGGGACACAAGCTCAAGATGATCTTCCACCACAAGACCACAAGCAAAAAGGCAAGGACAAGCTTCAAGAGGAAATTGATGCATTTGAAGAAGCTCCTAAGGCCTTGGTCAAGTGGGTTCCCAAGACTACTTCAAGTTCCACTTCATCAAGTACAACTACAACACTGAGGATTACCATCAAGATAGTGTGAATCCCGAACAAGAAGAACTAGAGAGTTCTTGAGGGTGACTCCGCCAACATACTTCACTCTTATATTCTTGGCAAGAACAAGTGCAATCAACTTCCACATCTTGCACTAGTTCAAGGAGTCACAAACCCTCTTGTTGGTAAGACAAGGGACAAGGTAACCTAAAAGCTTTCATAGACATCATGTTGTGTGTGCATCACTTTATGTCTATGGATATCCTTGTTTGTTCCTTGTGGGACTAACCCATCTAGGTATTGAAAGTGCAACTCACTCCAATGGATAACTTCAAATGATCTACATCAACATTGACCATCCACATCTTCAACATCTACATGAAGTCATCATCGACAAAACCCAAGGTTAGTTCATCCCTCTTAGGGGGGATCTCACATCTAGGGGGAGCTTTACTCTAAGAATTGAGCTAAAGCAACTCTAATGGTGTGAACACAACAATGCTTTATGTAAAAGTGGTAACCCCACTTGTGCTTAAATGATGAGTATGACCTATGATCAAATGTTCTCATTTGACTCCTAAGTCAATATACTCATATATAGATGACGTAGTGTCGGTGTCAAAACCGGCGGATCTCGGGTAGGGGGTCCCGAACTGTGCGTCTAGGTCGGATGGTAACAGGAGGCAGGGGACACGATGTTTTACCCAGGTTCGGGCCCTCTTGATGGAGGTAAAACCCTACGTCCTGCTTGATTAATATTGATGATATGGGTAGTACAAGAGTAGATCTACCACGAGATCAAAGAGGCTAAACCCTAGAAGCTAGCCTATGGTATGATTGTATGTATATGATCTATCGACTAGCCTGGCCTCGGTTTATATAATGCACTAGAGGCCTAGGATAACAAGAGTCCTAGCCGAATACGCCAGTGGGGAAGAGTCCTTGTCTTGATCACCAAGTCTTGTAGAATCTTCCATGTATGTGACAGTTGTCCGAACTGGCCCATGAGTATACGGCCATGGGGGTCCTCGACCCAATCTAACAGATCGGGAGACGACGTGGTGAGTACCCCCTAGTCCAGGACACCGTCAGTAGCCCCCTGAACCGGTCTTCAAGTTAGGGATGCTCCTCGATTCTTCCGAACTATTCTTCATCTTCGGCTGACAGTCTTGAAAACTGGTTCAACAAATCTTCTCATCTTCGATCTTGAGGATCGCCGAAATGCATTCGGCGAGTTTACACGTCGGGTATCCGAGGAGCCCCTTTAAGTTTCCGGCCTTTATCAATGCCTTGTTATTTTTATGCCACACCTCGGGTTTGAAGTTGTTCCCGGGAGGCAGTGTCCTCTTGCGTCCGAGCTCTAACGCCGGACTGCATTTGAGGTATCTTTTGCGGCCGAGCACCAATGCCGGACCGCTTCCGAGGTCCAACGCCAGAATGTATCCGAGATCCAACGCCGGACTATGTCCAAGCTCCAACGCCGAACTGTATCCGAGCTCCAACGCTGGACTATATCCGAGCTCCAACGCCAGACAGTGTCCCAGCTCCAATGCCGGACTATATCCGAGGTGTCATATCACCTTGGTTCAAAAAAGTTGAAGAAGTTTAGCCGAGCTTAATGCCGGAAATGCCCTCTATGGAGCCAGCCACTAGCGCCCGAGCTTTATGCCAGACTGCTTTCGAGGTGGTGCACCACCCCGACTGTGGGCCGATTTTTTGTCAATATTTTTTATCATTGCAATGTATTCTCTGCCGAGATATATAGCTAGTAGCCCTCAAGGTGTGCATCGGTCTAAAACCCGAGATGCACCCGAAGGATGACGTTAGACCGCTGATCCCAGTAGCCGCTGAGACTCAGGTTGATTTGCAAAATTGGCCTGAGGATCAAGTCCTAGCTCGGCAGAATACTTCGGGACACAAAAAGCGGCATGCTTAGTCCTCGAGACTCAGGTTGGGTGCGGCCGATCAACCTGAGGATCAAAATCTCCTCGGCAACTATATTGCACTTAAAATTTTCTGAATTGAACAGGCAATGCAGTAGCCCCAGAGACACTGGTCGGGTGGCAACACCGGATTAGGGGATCGATGTGCCCCTTTAATATTTGTAAATAATAAGGCCGAAGCCCAGTAGCCCCCGAGCCTTAATGCGGGCACGGGTGGCCGAATTAAGGATCGATATCCATAGTAAAATCACAAATTATGTGTAATGACTCTATGTATCCAAGTACTTTATGTCATTAATGCTCGGATCCGCATTGTACAAAACTTTGTTAACCGACCATCGGCTTCAACCTCCTCGGCCAGAAACCGGGGAGTGTTTGTCCTACTTTATAAAGCCTTTATGAGGGCAAAGATTTACGACAAACAAGGCAATCTGGCCATACGGTTTTATAAACAAAGGTACGCAAAGAGATATGTTATATTACTATTTAACATAAGAAATGTCTTCCAAAGAAAATAGTCCCACTATCGGTTCCTTTCTTTGGGTTGTCATGCTAAGCATGATCATGAAACCTCAGCTCTAATATAAGAGCAAAATATCAAGGATTTTAGTTTGGGAGGCCAGTTAATAGCCCCCGGTAGTGTTCGGCGACAATCGAGGTCAAGCCGTAAACACATCGGCCATTGTTATGAATGGCTCGTCATTTAACACCGCCATCGGATTGCTGACTAGTTTACGCTTATTGTGACAGTCAGTTTTCGGCTTTCTCCACTAAGGTGCTTAACCATGTGAGCTGGAAGCACAATCGCAGTGGTTCTCCCTTTGCACACCTAGCCGAACAAAGCGGAACGTAGGAGGCAAGCGCAGGAGTCGGGCAACCCAACTATTGACCGAAGACACACTTCGAAACCAATGCATATATTGTGAGATCCGAGAATGTTTTTGCCGAATCTATAAAGGTGTCCGTCATTGCACTGTGAGATTTGTGCTGGAAACACACAAATAGTTTAAAAGTGCCATAAGCTTGGAAAACCAAAAAACGTCAGTAAAAATGTGACGTCCGAACAAGATCAAGTGTTCGGTGCCAATCCGAAAATTGGACTTTAGAAAAAAAAAGCGCTTCTGTCGTGCTTTAACATGACACATCCTATCTCAAGACTTCAAGCGGGTCAACCTACGGCTTCAACCTCCTATCCCGAAGGCGGAGTACTTCTCATTAGGCCAGTTTAGCAACCTAAACTCTAGCGGCTTTGAGAGAGAAATTAGGCTCCCCGGCTAGTGACCACACACTCGTGTCGAAAAAGGGGTGATAAATAATAATAGTAATAAAAACTTTGCAACGACTAAGAAGAAGAACACTTATTATAAAACGGCTCATATAAATTTAAGAGCCCCCAAGTGACTTGGGTAAAAGAATTTTATGTATAATGGTTGTATGTACTGAAGTACTAATATCATATCTTTGTTCAACCGAACTTTAAACGTGTCTTAATCGACCGTCGGCTTCTCCCTCTTCGGTCAAGGACCGAAAAGTGTTATGTACCCCACATGTCGAGAATATCGATACTGTTTCTGATAACCAGGCAACCGGGCCATAAGGCTATAACAGACAAAGCGTGCTCAGGGAACTTATGCTATATTACAGACGAAGTGTAAGAAGCATCTTCGAAGAAAATAGTAGCCCCACCGATACCTTTCTTTGGCGCTCATTATTACTATGAGACTTGTGCAATAGATTTTTTGTACTCATGAGTTCCGTTGTGTGCCGACCATGATTGAAAACAATAAGAGCGCTAGCTTTCGGCTTCACCTAGTCTGAGGTTAGAGCTCAGAGGACCCGGTCGTGACAATCGCAGAGGTGCTCCCTTTACTCCCTAGCCAAACAATCGGGAACGTAGGGGTAAGCACAGGAGCCAGGCAACCCAGCTTGCAAATCTCTTAAGTCAATATGGTGCATATTGTGGCGTAATACACGAACGAGGAACAAAGCCGTACAAGTATAATCATATGCAAGAGGAAAAGCTTCATAAAGGAAGCCCCCAAATAAATGGGGTATTTGAATATGTGTGTCACAAACAAAGTTTGGACAAGGAAATTTTTTACAAGCAACTTTTTTCCAAAAAAGTATAATGCTTGGTCGAACAGAACACAAGTTAAAAATTAAAACTTTGAGCATGAAAGCGACATAGCTGGTTAATGTGTTCGGCATTGATGACGCGGTCCGAGCTTGATGCGGGACAAGGTTCCATCCCCCAAGCCGGTCCCGAGGTGGCGGAGCGGAGAGCTCGACACGCCAAAGTGGTGACATAGCACGGTCAATGCAGACCGACAGAGTGATGCCGAAGTCCCCGGATCATTTTCCTGTGCACAAAAAATAGTGCAAATCGGAGATAATAGTAATAATAATAATTAAAAAAAATTGTTGCATAATAAATAATTTATGCAAAGTGAGTAATAAAAGAAATATGGCCTGGCGCCAAAGTCAATGTCGATGCAGGGCGTCGGCATGATGCGCTAAAGGCGTGGCAAAGCCTGAATTCACAGGTCGGTCCGAGTTCTGGATGCGGCGTTCGCCGGACTATGTATGGAAACTGACTGAACCACCACACGATCATCGTTAATGCGGCCATCATTTGATAGACCTGTGTACAGATGATGGACAAACCAGAGTAATAATTCCTTGGGAAAAATAAACCCAAACAAGCAAAAAATACTAGGATTAATAGCACCTGGTTTATTTGTTGTAGCAATCTGAAGAAAAGCGACTCCCAAAATTGGGAATCGATCCGCACACCCATTGTCTGATGGGTGATAAAGCGATGGCCTGGCGATGCTAGAAAAGGTTGGCTCGGCGAGGAAAAGCCCGTGGTCCAGCTAATGTGATGAAGCTGGTCGGCTGGTGACACCGAAGTCTCCGAAGTAAGTTGATGAAGAGATGGTCTAGCCAAGGAGACGGAGCAGGTCGGTAAGGAGACGTTGCAGCTGCCGTGTCAGCCGAGGTGTTGAAGCAGTTCGGTGTGATGAACATCGGCTTGAAGAAGCAATAGTGCGGCCATGCCGACACAGGTCGTAACTTGTGACGTGGACAATGCCAGTTTGATAAAGTGACCATGCGGTGATGCCTGTGTTCCCGCTCCGTGTAATCCGTGGGGTAGCGATGTTGGTGATGATTTATCTTCGCGATGCCGAACTCTTGTTAGGCTTGCCGAGGTGATGATCGAAGGAATTGAGCTCGGCTCAATAAAGCGGCGACGTGTCTAGTGCACGTCGGCAGCCGTGGAGCAATACCGCCGGACTAGTTTGACACCAGCGTGATGGTGAAGATTACCTCGAAGGAGGCCTAAAATTTTATGGGTACGTGTTTAAAAACAACGCACAATACCATAGAAGAAAATTCCTTAAAAAAGGTTGTCCAATATCACGTTCATAAAGAAACATGAAATCGGTCGGATCCGTATTCGTGCAGAAAACAGATCCGAAAATTGGTCCACTCATCGGAAGTTTCCCGGAGTTTGAACCATTGGATCGAGCTGAAATTTGGAGGGGTGGTAGATATGGGATTCCCGCAGTAGATGAATGGTTGGATCTTCCAAAGGACCTCCGAGTTGGGCTTGGTGCTTGGGGGGAGGATCTCCGACAGTAGACCACGCCCTAAACTCGTCCAGATTCCCGTCCAGATCTGACAGGGCTCCGATATATCGTAGATTGTCGGAGATTCCTCCATCGGAACTCGACGAAATTTTCCAGGGTTGTTGTAGACTCAATTATGCACAATTCCACCAAAGGGATCGTCAAAGCGATGCTCTAAGAGGTGGTGGCAGCGGATACAAGTTTGATGTTCGGAAAAACAGCACGGTCGCCCGAGGGCAATGTTGACGTTGAGCCCCCGAGCTCCATGGATGATTCCTCCATGATCTTGATAGAGATCGGAGTTGATGTTGATGAAGGCCCTCGTCCGAACATGACGATCGGAGATGGAGCATGGTCCTCGGTCGAGCCAAGGTGACCAGTCGAGCCGGCGACGAAGATGCCGGCATCGCAGTTGACCTGCAGACGAGCCATCGATCCTTTTGTCGAGCACAGAGCGGAACTCTCAATGAAAGCACCAATGTCGGTGTCAAAACCGGCGGATCTCGGGTAGGGGGTCCCGAATTGTGCGTCTAGGTCGGATGGTAATAGGAGGCAGGGACACGATGTTTAACCCAGGTTTGGGCCCTCTTGATGGTGGTAAAACCCTACGTCCTGCTTGATTAATATTGATGATATGGGTCGTACAAGAGTAGATCTACCACGAGATCAGAGAGGCCAAACCCTAGAAGCTAGCCTATGGTATGATTGTATGTATATGATCTATCGACCAGCCTGGCCTCGGTTTATATAATGCACCAGAGGCCTAGGATAACAAGAGTCCTAGCCGAGTACGCCGGTGGGGAGGAGTCCTTGTCTTGATCACCAAGTCTTGTAGAATCTTCCATGTATGCGGCAGTTGTCCGAACTGGCCCATGAGTATACGGCCATGGGGGTCCTCGGCCCAATCTAACAGATCGGGAGACGACGTGGTGAGTACCCCCTAGGCCAGGACACCGTCACCTAGTCATCGCAAATTGTTTGATAGATGCTAGAATTGGTTGTGCATGCTTTGCCACATATTTCAATTGCCATTTTATTGTGTGTGCATGTTGATTGCATATTTTACTCATTCGAGGACATCCACTTGTTGTTTTGATTGATTGATTTTCTTTTCTTTTGCCAAGTGGATGGACAAGAATGCCTAAGAACCCTCTCTAGCTATCTATGCTTTTCTCATCTCAAACTCTATTCATGCTACATCACAAAATTTGATCAAGTCAGATTCGAACCACTCTGTGTGATGAGCACTCAGAGTCCCCAATTCGTCATAGACTTAAACTTCCAAAACTTCTTTGTGCGTTTCGGTCTGACCGATTCATCCATTTCGGTCATACCGAGATCACTAAGTCGATCTAGGTTTTCAATCTCGGTGCAACCGATTTGAATCTTTCGGTCACACCGAGTTTCAGTAACTGTTTGCAGTTATGAATCTCGGTGCCACCGAGTTGTTCCACTCGGTCACACCGACAGGGTCGGGCTATATATACCCACGGGTCAAATTTTGGAAAACTTTTCGAACATCCTCGACCTGCGCTTAGCCCACTGTGCCTCCAGGGTCTCCGGATCGTCTCCCTCGTCGCCAGCCGCCTCCTGCCGCTGGTCTCCGCCGCCGTCAACGGGAAGCATCCCCGCTGTTGCCGCCGTAGCGAGTTCATTGCTGAACTAGGGTATGAACTCGATCACTGTGCTATCCCTATCTGATTCCTAGCACATTGTGTTCGCCATGTATCTTGCCACGATTGAGATCATTCTTATCCAGTCAAAACACTCCGTAGTTTAGTCGTGAATTGAAAATTTAGGGTTAGGTTTCCGCCGAAACCATCTCGGACCCACCGAGTTGTGGAACTCGGTACCACTGATTCGGCTCAGGCCATTACACATATAATTTTTGGTCTGACCGAGAATTGCAAATCGGTGTGACCGAGTTCAGGACATTGTGAAACCCTAGCAGTCTCGGTGCCACCGAACTGTGACTCGGTCTGACCGAGTTCACTAGTTTAGGTTCCAACAGCTGCTTCGGTATCACCGAGTTCACAAATCGGTCGATCCGACATGCTTTTTGTGGAAAAATAAAACTAAGTTTTTGACTCATTCTTTTGCAAAAACCTCTGCATTTTGTGATGCTCATCCACTCTATCTCATCTATATCTATTCACAGGGTCTGCTGTCAGTGTTTGCAATATGTATGATCAGAGTGATAGCCAGAACAGGTCAGAGGAGCAGGTTCATCTGAGTGAGGGCACTAGTCCCTCTAGCAGTTCAGATGATGGTAGCAGGAGCACCCCAAGCAACTTACCCAAAGCTGCCACCAGGGCCAGAAAGAAGAAGACCTCTGAATCTGAGGATGAAGACTATGTGGCAGTTGAGGATGAGGCCACTTCCAAGAAGAAAGTGGTTAAGAAGGAATATAGCACTGTTGCTACCACCAAGCCAGGCATGAAGCAAAAGGTTCCTGCAAAGAGAATTCTAATGTCTAAGGCCAGAGCATCTACTCAAGTCCCTTTGGGATCTGAACCCAAAGAGGCTGCTACAGAAGAGGAGTTGTGGGTATGCCCCACAGATCCAGGAGCTGATCAACTCCAAGATGGGCACTGGTACATATCTGCTGGACAAGGAGCACATGCCTATCTATCCAGACTTCGAGGACAACATTGTGGTTATGAATGAGGATGAACCATCTTCTATGCACGCACAAGCCAAGAAGGAGAAGGCAAAAACTGAAAAGGCTACAAGGATGCCAACTACTGAAGAAGCATCTCAGTATCTCCTGAAGAGCAAGCAAGATCATCTTGGCTACCTGATTGCATCCACTCTGAGGATTGAGAAGGGACTGGCCACCCCGACTCAAAACGAGGAGAGCTTGGAAAGAATCGTGGAGCAAAAATTCTATGACTTGGATGTGAAGGTAACTAAGATTCAGTCTGTTGTGGAGCAACTTCAAGATGATATGCAGGAGAGGAAGGGCAGAACATCCACTGATGCATTTGCCAGAGTGCCCAGAGCTCAGAGGTCTACTGCAGTGCCTGTTCCAGACACTAGAGCCACTTCATCTGCACCAGCTACAGCTTCAGCGCAACCAGCTCCAGCACATACTCCATCAGCTCCATCTACTTCGACTGAAGCCTTCGTTCTTGGAGTCATCCAGACACCACCACCTGAAGACCAAGCTTGAGAGACGTTTTAGTGCTATGCATTTTCTATGAACTTTTTGGTAACTTTTTGCCAAAGGGGTAGAAACATGTATAGATCATAGGCTTCGAGAGAGAGCGTTGCTTTTTATTCTCTCTTGCTTTGGTGGTTGAACTTTGTTTGTCTTTTGATTGCTTGAGATACTATGCTATTATCTGTGAGACATTGATGATCCTGTGGTTGATCATAAGCTACACTTATGCTTGTTAGATGATATTATCTTACTTATCCTTATATGATCATTCACTTTGCTTGGTGATGAGTGTATGTATTCAATCTTTATTATTTTGAGTGCTCCACCAAGATTTATGTGACATGGAAGACTGACCCATGATCCTAACTCATTGTATATTTGCAGTCCAAACAAAATCTTAAGATATGCACAAATTTAGGGGGAGCTCTTGCTTTTCACATACTTCTCAAAGCGACAATATCTTTCACTCTTATTATCATCTGTCGAAGCTTTGATCTATATGTTGTCATCAATTACCAAAATAGGGGAGATTGAAAGTGCAACTATCCCTGGGTGGTTTTGGTAATTCCTAACATCATATAGCTCATTGAGCTAACATTATTCCAAGATTAATATTTTAGGAAAAGCTCAATGAATGGCATGGCATGGATGAGGAAAGTGGATCCCTCAAAATTCTAAGGACAAAAAGTTTGGCTCAAGCTTGAAGCTCAAGACTCTACATTTTATATTTTAGAGATCCAAGATCACATTGAGTCTATAGGAAAAGCCAATACTATCAAGGAGGGATGAGGTGTTGCTTAATGGCTTGCTTGCTCAAAATGCTTAGTGATATGCTCCAAAATCCTCAACTACCTTCCCACATCCACATATGACCTAAACCAAAAGTCAAACTCGGCCCCACCGATTCTTTCTATCCGGCGCCACCGAGTTTCAAATGTCATAGCCACTGCCACAAACCCTAGGCAAATCGGTCTCACTGATAGGGATCTCGGTCTCACTGAGATGGGATTGTATTCTCTCTGTTTCCCTTCGTAACGTTTCGGTCTTACCAAGATGAGCGATCGGTCCCACCGAGATTGCAATGTAAACTCTCTATTTCCCTTTTGTAACATTTCGGTCTCACTGAGATGAGCGAATCGGTCCCACCGAGTTTAGCTGACCAACTCTCTGGTTAGCTTATTACCAAAATCGGTCCCACCGAGTTTGTGTAATCGGTTACATCGAGATTACGTTATGCCCTAACCCTAACCATATCGGTCCTACCGAGTTGCATCTCAGTCCCACCGAAAATCCTAACGGTCACTAGGTTTCCTGAATTGGTCCGACCGAGTTTAACCATTCGGTCCCACCGAGTTTGGCAAATTGTGTGTAACGGTTAGATTTTTTGTGGAGGCTATATATACCCCTCCACCCACTCTTCATTCGTGGAGAGAGCCATCAAAACATACCTACACTTCCAATACACATTTTCTGAGAGAGAACCACCTACACTTGTGTTGAGGTCAAGATATTCCATTCCAACCATATGAATCTTGATCTCGCCTTCCCCAAGTTGCTTTCCACTCAAATCTTCTTTCCACCAAATCCAAATCCTGTGAGAGAGAGTTGAGTGTTGGGGAGACTATCATTTGAAGCACAAGAGCAAGGAGTTCATCATCAACACACCATTTGTTACTTCTTGGAGAGTGGTGTCTCCTAGATTGGCTAGGTGTCACTTGGGAGCCTCCGACAAGATTGTGGAGTTGAACCAAGGAGTTTGTAAGGGCAAGGAGATCGCCTACTTCGTGAAGATCTACCGCTAGTGAGGCAAGTCCTTCGTGGGCGACGGCCGTGATGGAATAGAGAAGGTTGCTTCTTCGTGGACCCTTCGTGGGTGGAGCCCTCCATGGACTCGCGCAACCGTTACCCTCCATGGGTTGAAGTCTCCATCAACGTGGATGTACGATAGCACCACCTATCGGAACCACGACAAAAACATCCGTGTCTCCAATTGCGTTTGAATCCTCCAAACCCTTCCCTTTACATTTTTGCAAGTTGCATGCTTTACTTTCCGCTGCTCATATACTCTTTTGCATGCTTGCTTGAATTGTGTGGAGATTGCTTGACTTGTGCTAAGATAGCTAAAATCTGCCAAGAACTAAAATTGGGAAAACGCTAGATTTTTATTTGGTCAAGTAGTCTAATCACCCCCCTCTAGACATACTTTCGATCCTACAGTCTTCCTCGGTGTATCTCGAACAAACACGTTCTCTCGATGTCGACTCCTCTCACACGCACACACCTTCTCTTCCCTCTCTACGGGCCTTTTCTCTCTCGCACCCCATCATTGGTGGCCTCTGCCATACACATCACCTCTCTATGATGAAGCCACACACACCTAAATTACATCCGCCACCGAGTACCCCGCGTCACACACACACCCAAACACACACACGCACCCACCCCCCCCAGCCCCACACACACTAAGACTCCATCTCACACACACACGCACCAACCAACCCCCCAGACACACACGCACACACTAAGACTCCATCTCACACACACATGCTCTAGGCGGAGCATTTCTTCCTACCACCCTGCGTCCAACCTTACCCGTATGATAAACAATGACCTTAATTTACTTGTATAACATGGACAAATTCCACTTTACTTTAGCAATTAGCAAACTTATCATCTCTACTCTTAAAAAATCGAGTTGGTGAAGATGGTGTGCCTGCCATCTTGTAATATACACCGTCCGATCTATATCTGACGGATAGAAAGTAAACTATGATAAATTTACAAAAGATACCCGCACCTCTCTCCACATCCTTATCTCCCACAACCTCATTGCTGAGCAATTGAAAAAGGAATTCTCTGGAACAATCTAGCATGGTGGCCGCTGCCGCCTGCCGGCGCCATCCATCCCCATGCCTCCGCCCAGTCCAACCACCAGTCACCACCACACTCCACTCCTCCTCACCTTATCTCCCATCTTTCGTTTTTTCGATGAAATTCTCAAGATACCAGTTTTCCGATAAAATTCTCGAGATATCATCAGTTTTTACACATGGGATTACTCCTGCATGGGTCAATCACAACAGGTGTTTTGTAAAAAAAAATGTGTATTGATGTTCCGTGCAATGCACGAGCATCTTGCTAGTAATTATATAACGCAAATCACGAGCAGGAAGTGACATTTTTTTACACAACCACGTTAACATGGCCACGTAAATCACTGGTAAAGTGTAATACCATTATACTTATATCCCGATGCAAAAGTTTGAGTACATGTGCGAAGAGTAGAGTCGCACACACGCACTCTATCTCTCAATTTCTCACACACACTAGTTACGTGACGCCCACTTAAGCAGACATGTACGTTACAATTTGTGCACCCGCGGGTACACGTGATGGTGCGCATTTATTTAGGTCGGACGGCGAACCCAAACAGTAGCTGCATTCATTCCCCTCCCACCACCTCTTCTTTGGTCACCGTCGCCCGGTAGCCATGGCCCAGCGAAGGTAACGACATACGCCATACTCCCGCCGGAGAGGCGCTTTAATCTGGAAATTTTAGTGGTCATGCATGCATCTTTTTATGCTAGCACTCCTATATAAGGGTTGACCTATCGCTTCCCGCGGACGTGCGCGGGCGGTGGAAGAGGAAGGAGAAGGGAAGCGGGCTGTGGAGTAATGTTTTTACCACAATTTCTTAGGAAAGTGAGTGCAATAATTGAGTAGTTTTGCAAACTACCAGTACTACACCCGAAACGGTTCAAAACCAATACTCCCTTGCCAGCGCGCGCTTCCCGTGTGAAATGGTTAGCGTCGCCCTAGAGCGTCACTGCCGCATTAATGCCTGGCCAGAGCGGAGGCGACCTCTCACTGGCGCCGGCTTTGAAGCAGCACGACGGCTGAGAGAGCGCCGCTTCCCGATGCACGCGACTGCTCCGCGTCGAGGCTGGCCATAGTTTGGATGAGTATCCATCATGGGGAGCCACAGTAACTGCGATGATATGGATTGTTCCATCTATGAAGAACACGTGGGACTGGAACTACGAGACAGACATGTACCCAGGAGTGGGCGTACGAACCTGAGTAATGTAGCACAGTAAGTGAAGTAGAAAGGCACAAATAGTATGAACATGCGTGGCATATAGGTATTTGTCTACTACGTACCACTAAATGTTGTACATGCCCAAGTACTCTACTACTACTATATTCATTGGAGGCACATATTAGGTTTATATTTGTTTACGTGTATGCCCTGAGACCTTCCAACTAGACGTGTCTTTCTCTCCGGGTCGCACTTTGTATCGTTCATACCACTAGTACTACTACGTGTGGTCTCTGACCCAGAAGTGGAAGAAGTGGAGACGCTCTACCACGATGTTCATGTCCAACTCCTTTTGCTGACATGTGGGACATCCAGCACGTTCCGTGTTTGGCACTCCTTCATCGTAAGAGTTGAAACACTAGCATTCATCAGAAAAATAATATAAATCAGCACTGATACTATACCACGCGGTTTCCTTGCTCCTCGATATCAGAAAGAATACTTCCGTTCGCCAACATGTGGGATGTTGACCATCCTGGTCCACTTTCCATGCACGTAGAACTCCAAGGGAGAGTTACCCCAGTCGTCGCGCCGCAGTAATAATGACTAATGAGCCGTTAAATCATCGGCCCAACCTTTCCCACTGTGAAGTTGCTCGGACGAAGGAACCATCATGACTTCGTTGAATTCCGCTTCTTGAAGAAAACTACTGTACCAGCAGTACTGCTAGCTACAGTAGTTACTCCAGCAGAGGCCTCCTTTCGTTCATAGGATAGGAATTTTATAGGAATATGAAAATCATAGGAAGTGAGATGACATGCATCTCAATTCCTATAGATAAAGAGATGCCATTTGATGCATATGATAGGAATTTTCCGTTGAGTATAGGCTAATGTACTGGTAATTTGCTCTAAAAACTACAGTAGTAAATAGTAGTATCGGTACATGCTCGTACTCAGACACAGACACACACACACACACACATAATAACTACTAGTACTACTACTTCTCACATGCTGGCCAGATGTCGTCATTCTCCTTCCCGGCTTTGTAGGCGACACCCCACCGTGCTTGGATCTCTGTCGACCTCTCCGCAGCAGCGCATGCGTCCTCTTCTTTCTTGCGGCGGCGGGCCTCTCTTTTCTGGAGTGCTTTCTGACTTCTCTGCTCCCTCTATGCGGCTTTGGCCGCCCCTTGCTCTACCGCCCGTTCGACCTTGGCAGCTTCAAATTCTGCCCACGTAGGTGTGAGGTCGCGAGCGGGGATGAACTCGGCACGGCGGGATGCCAGCGCTTCCCTACCATTATGTGTGTGGTCGTGGGCGGCGAGGAACTCGGCGCGGCGGGATTCCATTGCTTCCTTACCGGTTAGTGTGTGGCGCGGTGGCATGAATAATGCTTGGTGAGAGCTCTGGGGTGGAGTGGCCGGACAACCGTATAGTGCATTGGTTTGTCAAGAGCTCAAGGACAGAAGACGAAGGAAATTTGGATTCCCCTTCAATCATGGTCATTTATTACCGAGTAAAATGCATTGGCGGTCATCAAACTTGTGTTGATAGCTCACTTTAATCATTATATTATACGTGATGCACGCATTAGTGCACACCGTCCATAGAGGCAAGTATCATGTACGCGTGCAAACACTCACGCTCACGCTGTCAAACCATGCTAATGCATGCATGTCACCCGCTCAATCAAAGTCTTGCTCATGGCGCAATGCAAACAGCGAGCCCGTCACCTACGCGCCCCGACGGTGCCTGACATTACTATTTAGACATTTGACGGAGGCCTCTGCAAACGCCGAACATGTATTCACCTGGCTCAACACCAACGATCATACTCGAGACTCGGCGCCTTGCTCATGTATATCGTCCATCACAACGACAATATATAAAACAACCTAGCTAGAGAGGGTACTATGGTGCGGAGTATGTACTATCGTGAGCGACCGATCATACTGCCACTGCACACGAGTGTGTGTGTATTCGATTCGTCCATTATTCGTAAGTTAAGCATGGTTGTGTGGTGTCTAATGGTGGTCATTGAAGGCTAGCTGGCGACAAGACCGGTTGCATGGACGCCTGGTTGTCAATACGTGCCGCATACACTTCAAAGGCTCGTCATCCATGAGTTCACATTTTACCACCACGCCAGCGTCTGACCGCCTTGGCCTACCGAAACCCTTCCATCGCTAGCACGCGCTTCCCGCCTGAAACAGTAACCATCTCTCTAGAACGTCAATGCCGCATTCACCGGACTTAACTGCATGTACAGTTGGTGTGTCACTGACATGCGGGCCAGATGCCCGTTGGGCCTACATGTCTTTTTTGAGAACTGATGACAGTGATGTTCCCTCGCTGCCTTTTTTTTATATTAATATGTTAAGAGAAGGGGAGGGGGGTTAGAAAGTCCATAGAGTTATAGATTAGATAAGAGAGGGGGGTATAGAGACTAAACTATTACAAGATCTTTTTACAAGGATCTTTAGAGAGAATCGGTAAGGGATAAAATGTGGGGGCCATGCTCCTGCTTTGCTCTATGAACTAGCATGGCAAAGTCCCGTTTGAATCTGTCCCTCCAGGATCCAAATGAGGGCTGAATCCCACGGAAGTGCTTGTCATTTCTCTCCTTCCAGATCCCCCAAGCTGCCACCGCAAGGACTTCGAGGAACATTGGTCGAGCCCATCTAGTCTTGGCCTCATGCAATTTCCTCAACCTGCACGGATCACTTGGCCATTGTATCCCAAGAGCGTTCTGTCGGTGTTCTGGGAATGGGGGTCCCCAGACTTGCCTGCCTGCGGCCCGCGGCATGGCTCAAAGCTGGCCCAGCATGGCCCATCTTCATCAACACAAGACTCAAGACCCTCGCGAGGGGCCAAGCCTGGCGGGGCGGACGACACGGCGCATCTTCAGGTGCAGCCTCCTCAGGCTGGCTCGCGAGGAGGCGGAGAAATCAAGGCGGGGTACCTCGCAAGGTGCCCATGATGCAAGCCATGACGATCGAGGATGCCAGGCGGGCGCCAGCGCACGCAGCGTCCTTCTTTCCTCTTTGGTGCAAAGGGGGCAAGCACAGCCGCAGAGTACCGAGGCATCAGGCAAAGGTTGCCATTTCGGTGCAACGAGACCAAGACCAAGAGGACTACGAGACGGAGGTCACCATGGAGCCCAGCGCAGCGTCACCGCAGAGCCTTTCGCAGGCGAAGACCAACTTTAGTCAGGATAAGGGTACTAGATGTTCCCCTTCGAATTGGCCAATTGTTGGCGCCCTTCCCGCTCAATATTTGGGAAGAGGCCCAGGGCCTTTGCCTATAAATAGGACCGGCCACCCACATAGCAAGGGGTTCGGTTTGGGTCAGTTGGTTTGATAGGGTTCGGTTCGCGGAGTTGGTTCGTCCGGTTCGCAAGTAGAGAGAGAGAGAGAGAGAGAGAGAGAGAGAGAGAGAGAGAGAGAGAGAGAGAGAGAGGGTGACTGAATTCCTCCTAGCGGTTCTCCACCCCAGCCAAGAACAGACCCTCGCGAGGTTGTTCTTCCTTGTATTGTTCATCATCATCAGCCCCAAGAGGCAATCCACCCACCACACACTGGAGTAGGGTATTACACCACAACGGTGGCCCGAACCAGTATAAATCTTGTGTCCCTTGTGCAGTTCTTTTAGTAGTTTAGATCTTTGCGAGACGGGGAGGTAGAAGGCGTGATTTCCGCGCGCATCCCAGTGTTCGAACCTTAAGGGTCTGCCAGAACCCGTGAATCCGACATTTGGCGCGCCAGGTAGGGGTGCGCCAGAATCTGTCCTCCACCACTCCGTTCTCCTCCGACCGTCGCATCCATGTCCGATGCTCGTCGGGCCCGCGCCGAGCGCCGGGCCGCCATCGCTTCTCGCATCGCCCAGACAGCCCCCGTCAATGGGCATCCTCGTCGTTCCCCGTCGCCCGCCGTCAACGCCGCCACTGGCCCGGCGGGGGGCGAGCAGCAAGCGTCGTCTATGCATCCGTCCGTGCGCCAAGACGGCCGCACCGCTACTCCATCACTCGCACCAGCCGGTTCTTCGTCCCGCGCGCTCCGCGCACCCTTGGAGGCTCGAGCTGCACTCGTCGCGGCAAACGAGCTCCTACGCTACTGCCCCGTCGACGACGTCTACGAAGAGTGGCTCGACCGCATCGCCGAGCTTGTCCGCGCCGCAGGGGGCTCTTCCACGCCGTTCGTTCCTCTGCGCCACACCCCGCCCCGCGCGGGCAACGAAGCTCCAGAGGTGCACCAGCCTCCTCCTCTCCAAGAAGATGCCATGGCTCCAAGGCGCTTGGCCCCTGGGCGGAACCCACTCCGTCAGGTGCCAGCGCAACAAGAACGGAGCTGTCAGGAAGTCCCTCGCCTGCAAGGAGCTGCCCGGGCGTTCCCTGCTCCGGCACGCCGCGACCCTACTCCAGCTCCGGCACGCCAAGACCCCGCTCTGCTCCAAGCTGCAGCGCATGGGGACCCTCAAGACCAAGCTCTCCACTAGCCGAAGCCTTTCGTGGCCACCGCAGGCTGCCGTGCCTACACCACTACGCTGCGCAGCGTCACGTGGTCCAGCAAGTTCAAGCCAGGCCTGCCTCCTCGCTATGACGGCACAACTGACCCCGCAGAGTTCCTCCAGCTCTATGAGCTGGGCATCGAGGCTGCCAGCAGGGATGAAAAGGTCATGGCGAACTGGTTCCCCATGGCGCTCAAGGAAGGAGCTCGAACCTGGCTCCTAAATCTGGCTCCAGGCACGATCTCCTCCTGGGACTAGATGCGCACCCGCTTCATCGCCAACTTCCAAGGTACTCGCGACTGGCCACCCGCCGTGAGCGACATGCGCCGCATCAAGCAACAACCCGGAGAGATCCTGCAAAAGTACTGTCGGGGTAAATAGCCATGGGTAGCCCAGCCGGCTTCCCCTGGTCCCTCAGAAAAAATTATGAGCCCATCCGGCTCATAAGAAGACTCAAGACCTGGGCCGCCCCCCCCCCAGTCGACTACCTTCCTAGCCGGCTTCGGGGGCGGCCCGCCCTTTACCCTCATGAAGAAAGCTGAGGAGGGCCGGCCACGGCCAGGCCGGCTCCCATAAAGCAGTCAACGCCGTACCCGCAATGTACGCGTCCACTCTGCGATGACGAAGCGGGGCGTGGCGACAGTGGAGCCTGCCACCCCCAAAACCCGGAGCACGCCTGGTACGGCGCGCCGTGCGGGCGGCCACGGCCCGCCCGGCGCGGCACTGTAGCCATGGTGGCTCTGACGCCATCCACGACGGGCCGCCAGTGTGGGCCCCGAGGCAGTGGGCCCCTTCGGGCAGAGAGATGCCGAAGGCGGCCGCACCTCCTCTCAAGCCGGCAAGATAGAGGGTCGGCTTGGCGTAGCCGGCCTGCCGCCTTCCTCGAAGGAGACGCCCACTAAGGAGACAGGGTGCGGCGGGGCTACAGTAATCGCCCGCCAGGGCGGCGTTGTTGTAGCCACGCTTACCCCGACCAAGCCTGCGCCAACTAACACGGAGCAACAGTAACCAGCCGCTGACCAGGCCCTGGCCCGTGGGGCCGGCCTGTCGACCCAGGAGCCGGCAGTCGGCGGGACCCACCAGCCGGCGGGCCCCAGAAGCCGGCGGAGAAGCCGGCGAACATAGCCACAGACAGCTGGGCCCAGTGCCCAGTCGGATTACCATTGTACCCCCGGGGGGTAGGCCTATATAAACCCCCCGGTGCACCCATGCAAGGGGGTTGGACTCTCTCTCTAGACCTAGACACATACAAGGAGAAGAAGCAAGCTGAGCTAAGCCCTTCCTCCTCCTTCCACCCAAAACAGCTCAAGGAGCATTGTAGCCACCTGTGAACTTGGTAACCATGCGGAGACCCCGCAGAGCAGCATTAGGGGTGTTATCTCCCCGGAGAGCCCTGAAGCTGGGTAAGATTCGCCGGCGTGCATGCCTACGCCTCATCCCGTTTCGAGGCACCGGCGACGTTCTTTCGGCCCCCGCAATGATAAGCCACCCGTTGGCATATGTCGATCCTACCACCCGACATTTGGCGCCCACCGTGGGGCCAGGTGCACCATCGTCCGGAGACCTGTTCTGGACGGGACCCCTTTTTCTTCCTCGCGGGCGAAGCCAGCCTGGCTCGCCCGATGGCGCTTGCCGCGACGCGCTGCATGGCGTCGCCGACGTCTGCGCTGCCAGCGGCCTCACCAACCTATTCGACAAGGCCCGCATCTCCGACGAGCTTGCCTCCGGTGCGGGCGCAGATCACCTCGCCAACCTCCTTAGCCAGCTCCACGTCTCCAGCGAGCCCGCTGCGGATTTGGAGTCGGTTGGCTCCACCGACCCGATGCCCGTCGACTCCGACCCGGCACCCTATGATACCTTCCCCACCAACGTCACGGTCTACAACGACCCGCTCCCTCCGGCTGGCGATCGCGATTCTGACGCCCCCGAGGTGATGGTTATCGGCCTCGACGGCCCGACCGACAAGGGCGCCCGCGACTCCCCGCGCGCGGCAGCCCAAGACTTGTCCGTCCCCCTTCCGGCTGACGCCAGCAACGAAGTCCTGGAGGCACGCCGCCTCGCTCTCCTCGCGGAGGGCCGGCGGCTGGCCTCCGTAAGACGCCTCGCCGAGGCCTACCAGCGCGAAGCTGATCGCGCCGCCTTCGGCACGCCGGCTCCAGCTGGACCTAGCCGGGCCGGCACCGTCAGGCAACGCGGCGCCGTCATCGCCGACACGCTCGGCGTGGATCGCCCGGTCTACGCCACCCCGCTCGAGAACCTGCGCGCCGCCCAGGCGGCCGTAGACGAGCTAGACGGCTTGGAAGCCGAAGATCTCCCCCATATGACGCGGCGCATCCAGCAGCTAATCGACGCGGCCGCGCGACGGCACGAGGCCAACGCCTGCGCGGGAAGCCCGCCCCTGCGCCGCGAGCACGGCGCGACCTCCCGGTCGCCGACTACCAGCTACACCCGTGCGCGGCACGAGAAAGAGCCGGCTCCCAGCCAAAGCCGGACCCAAGTCTCCATCGAGCGAGACGCGGACGGCCGCCCCCGAGCCATGGAACGGCGGGGCACCCCGCCTCCGCCTCGAACCCACGGAGAAAGATATCCTACCCCGCCTCCCGTGGCTCACCCGACTCTCAGCGGCCGGCTGGGTCGCCGGGAGGGAATCGGCGAAAACGACGCCCGCCACCGGATCGACCGTTTGGCCCGATCTCTGGCGCTGGAAGAAGAAGATGATGTCGGCCCGCCTTGCTTCGGCCCCCGCATCCGCGACGAGCCCTTCCCCAAAGGGTTCTCGCTCCCAAGAGACACGCCTAAGTACAACGGCTCGGTGAAGCCGGAAGACTGGCTGACCGACTACTCCACGGCCGTCAGCATCGCCAATGGCAACCGGCGCGTTGCCGTAAAATACGTGCCCCTCATGCTGCAGGGCACGGCGCGGACGTGGCTTAACAGCCTTAAGCCGCTCAGCATCAATAGCTGGGTAGACTTCGCTGAAGCCTTCGTTCGCAACTTCACCAGCACCTACAAGCGGGCCCCCAAGCCCAGACAGCTCTCCCTGTGTGTACAGGGCCCAGCCGAGTCCACTCGCGACTACCTGACGCGCTGAGCTGAGCTCCGCAACTCCTGTGAGGGGGTGCACGAGGTGCAAGCCATCGAATACTTCACCGCCGGGTGCCGAGAGGGCACCCTCCTCAAGCACAAGCTTCTCTGCGATGAGCCGACTACCCTCGACGAGCTCCTAAACATCGCCGACAAGTACGCCACCGCCGACTCCTTGATGAAGACCGAGCTCCGGGTGGACGCATCCGGAAAGGTACTCAATCCGGCACCCAAAGCGCCGGCTGGAGACGGCGGCCGACGCCAACACCAGAACGATCAAAAACGCAAGGGCCCTGCGCCGCCTCCCGCTAGCCGGCAGGTGGCCACGGTCGAAGATGCGTCGCCTGAAGGGCGGCCTACGCCCAAGAAGCCAAAGGGCAGTCGGCCGGCTTGGCAGCCGGCCTTCTCCTACGAGCAAACCCTTGATGCCCCGTGCAAATTCCATAGCGGCGCGAAGCCGTCCAACCACACGACCCGCAAATGCAACTGGCTCACCCGAATCTCGAAGGGCGAAGGGCTCACGCCGACTCCGTCTGCCGGCCCGCCGCCGCCGGCTCCGCCGCCCAAAGCCGCCCGGCCCGCGGTCGACGCCGTGCAGGACGAGTTCCCCGATGAGCAAGCGTCTTATGTCATCTTCACGAGCCAGCCCGAAGACCGGCGCAGCAAGCGCCGAGAGCAACAGGAGGTCAACGTGGCCGCCACCAGCCCAGCCGGCCACATGCACTGGTCGGAGAAACCCATCAGCTGGAGCCGGGCCGACCACCCAGAGGTGATGCCCTCCCCCGGCTCCTACCCATTGGTCCTGGAGGCCACCCTCGCAACGGATACGCGCGCCGCACGCTTCTCCCGCGTACTGATCGACGGCGGAAGCAGCATCAACATCCTGTACCGCGACACCATGGAGAAGCTGGGCGTCAAGGCCAAGCAACTTGTGCCGACTCGAACGGTGTTCCACGGCATCGTACCCGGACTGTCCTGCGCCCCCATCGGCAAGCTCAAGATCGATGTACTCTTTGGGGGCAAGGATCATTTTCGCCGGGAAGCGATCTGGTTCGAGGTGGTGGACCTGGATAGCCCTTATCATGCCTTGCTTGGCCGACCCGCCTTGGCCAAGTTCATGGCGGTCCCCCACTATGCTTACCTCAAGATGAAGATACCGAGCTCTAAGGGAGTCATCACCATCGCCGGCGACTACAAGAAGTCCGCCGACTGCGCTGCGGCCAGCAGCCGGCTGGCCGAGTCCCTTGTGATCGCGGCCGAGAGGAAGACGCTGGACCGGGTCGTGGCCCTGGCCAACAAGCAGTTAAACCAACCCGCCGACTCCAAGGAGTATGATGCCCAAGGATCTTTCCAGCCGGCCAAGGAGACCAAGAAGATACAGCTCGACCCCGAGCACCCCGAGAGGTTCGCCGTCATTGGGGCGAGCCTAGATAGCAAATAGGAAGGCGAGCTCGCCGATTTCCTCCGTGAGAATCGGGATATCTTTGCGTGGTCCCCCAAGGACATGCCGGGTGTTCCGAAGGATTTCGCCGAGCACAAATTGCACGTGCGGGAGGATGCCAAACCAGTCAAACAGCCCCTCCGCCGACTGTCAGAAGAGAAGAGAAGGATCGTAGGGGAGGAGATAGCCCGGCTCCTTGCAGCCGGCTTCATCATGGAAGTTTTCTTCCCCGAATGGCTCGCGAACCCAGTTCTCGTGCTGAAGAAGAATAACAAGTGGCGCATGTGTATAGATTACACGAGCCTCAACAAAGCCTGCCCAAAGGATCCCTTCGCCCTGCCCAGGATCGATCAAGTAATAGACTCGACAGCCGGATGCGAGCTGTTGAGCTTTTTGGACGCCTACTCGGGATACCACCAGACCAAGCTGGACCCGGATGACCAGCTGAAAACCGCCTTCATCACGCCGTTTGGGGCCTTCTGCTACCTGACCATGACGTTCGGCCTAAGGAATGCCGGCGCCACGTTTCAGTGTTGCATGCAGAAGTGCCTCCTCACGCAGCTCGGCAAGAACGCCCACGTTTACGTGGATGATGTTGTGGTGAAGACGGAGAAGCGTGGCACCCTGCTGGAAGACTTGAAGGAAACATTCGAGAACCTGCGCCGGTTCCGAATTAAGCTCAACCCAGAGAAATGCGTGTTCGGAGTGCCAGCCGGCCAGCTCCTAGGCTTCCTGGTCTCTGAACGCGGCATAGAGTGCAACCCTATGAAGATCAAAGCCATCGAGAGGATGGCGGTCCCAACCAAGCTCAGAGAGATCCAGAAGTTCACCGGGTGCCTGGCCTCCCTTAACCGCTTCGTCAGCCGGCTCGGAGAAAAGGCTCTCCCCCTCTACCGCCTCATGAAGAAGAGCACTCACTTCGAGTGGAACGACCAGGCCGACCAAGCTTTCCACGAGCTGAAGAAAATGTTGTCCACGCCGCCTGTCCTGGCGGCACCGACTGAGAAGGAGCCCATGCTCCTATATATTGCCGCCACCAGCCGGGTGGTCAGCACCGTCATTGTGGTCGAACGCCCCGAAGAAGGCCGCGCCCAGCCGGTGCAGAGGCCGGTCTATTACCTGAGCGAGGTGCTGTCCACCTCAAAACAAAATTACCCGCACTATCAGAAGATGTGCTATGGTGTGTACTTCGCCGCCAAGAAGCTGAAGCCGTACTTTCAAGAGCACCCCATCACGGTCGTATGCACTGCCCCGCTCGCCGACATCATAGGCAGCCGGGACGCATCCGGCCGGGTGGCCAAATGGGCCATCGAGCTGGCCCCCTACACCATCTTCTACCAACCCCGCACCGCCATCAAGACACAAGCGTTGGCCGACTTCCTCGTCGACTGGGCCGAGACCCAGTACTTACCGCCGGCGCCCGACTCCACCCATTGGCGCATGCACTTTGACGGATCAAAGATGCGCACTGGCTTGGGAGCCGGCGTCGTCCTGACTTCTCCAAAGGGCGACAAGCTCAAATACACGCTGCAGATCCACTTCGCCGCCTCCAACAACGTAGCCGAGTACGAAGCGCTCATACACGGGCTCCGGCTGGCCAAGGAGCTTGGTATTCGCCGGATCCTGTGCTATGGCGACTCAGATTTGGTGGTGCAGCAGTCTTCTGGCGACTGGGACGCCAAGGACGCGAACATGGCGAGCTACCGTTTCCTAGTACAGCAAATCAGCGGATACTTCGACGGATGTGAGTTCCTCCACGTGCCGCGGGCCGACAACGAGCCAGCTGACGCCCTGGCCCGAATAGGCTCCACGCGGCAAGCAATACCAGCCGGCGTCGCCCTGCAGCGCCTCCTCAAGCCTTCAATCAAGCCGTCTCCGGAGTCCGACTCCATTTTTGTGCTGCCTAATCCCGAGGGGGCCGGGTCCGGCTCGAAGAATCAAGCAGCCGGCCCGGGGACTTCAATATTCGGCTCAGGAACTGCCGCACCCGACCCAGGGACTGCAGCAGCCGGCCCGGGGGCTGCAGTGGCCGGCCCGGGGACTTCTTCAGTACAGGAAGCGGCGGCCGACTCCAGTGCTGCACTGCCCAACCCACCCACCCTGGTGGCTCTGGCCACAGTGGTGGCTGAGGAGGTCGCCGCCCCATCATGGGCCCAAGCCATCCGCAACTTTCTGGTGAACCATGACCTGCCGGCTGACAAAAACGAAGCAAGACAAGTCCAGCGCCGGGCTGGAGCATACACCATTGTCAACAGAGAGCTTGTCAAGCGCAGTGCCACCGGAGTCTTGCAGCGATGCGTCGAGCAGGAGAAGGGCATCGCGATCCTCAGGGATATACACCAAGGAGAATGCGGCCATCACGCCGCATCAAGGTCACTGGTCGCCAAAGCTTTCCGCCACGGTTTCTTCTGGCCGACTGCTTTGGACGACGCCAAAGAGCTAGTCAAACACTGCAAAGGCTGCCAGCTTTTCAGCTCGCAGCAACACATGCCGGCTTCGGCACTCAAGACCATTCCCATCACCTGGCCCTTTGCCGTCTGGGGGTTGGATATGGTGGGCCCATTTAAGACGGCGCGCGGCGGCATGACTCATTTGCTCGTCGCCATTGACAAATTCACCAAGTGGATCGAGGCGAAGCCGATCAAGAAGCTAAATGGGCCGACTGCAGTGACGTTCATTGCAGATATAACAACCCGGTACGGCGTACCGCACAGCATCATCACCGACAACGGCACGAATTTTGCCAAAGGTGCCCTGGCACGGTTCTGCGCTGCGCAAGGTATCCGGCTGGACCTTGCGTCAGTCGCCCACCCACAGTCAAACGGCCAAGTGGAGCGAGCAAACGGCCTCATTCTGTCCGGCATCAAGCCTCGACTGGTCGTACCCTTGGAGCGTTCAGCCGGCTGCTGGCTCGATGAGCTGCCGGCTGTCCTATGGAGTCTGCGCACTACTCCGAACAGATCAACCGGCTTCACTCCCTTCTTCCTTGTATATGGTGCCGAGGCGGTCATCCCAACAGACATCGAGTTCGACTCACCTCGGGTAACCATGTACACGGAAGCGGAAGCCAAAGAAGCACGAGAAGACGGCGTCGACCTGCTGGAAGAGGCCCGGCTATTAGCCCTCAGCCGGTCCGCCATCTACCAGCAGGGTCTGCGCCGCTACCATAGCCGGAGGGTCCGCCCAAGATCCTTCCAGGAGGGCGACCTTGTGCTCCGGCTGATCCAGCGAACAGCCGGCCAGCACAAGCTCGCAGCCCCCTGGGAAGGCCCCTTCATCATCAGCAGAGCCTTGGGCAACGACGCCTACTACCTCATCGACGCGCAGAAGCCGAAGGCACGCAAGAGAGACGACTCCGGCAAGGAGTCGGAGCGACCATGGAACGCAAATCTCCTTCGGAAGTTTTACAGTTAAAACGCAGTATGTGTTATGCCCACTTTTGTATTTAGTATGAACAGTAGGCTCCCCGAGAAAGACTCGGGGACTGCCACCCTTTACCCTATGAATGAAAGTTATCATGCGCATGATTTTATCTCTTCATTTATTCCGTCCGGCACCGGGTCCGACGAGTCGGCCCGGGGACTGGCCGACTAGAGTTATATTCAGAGCCCTACCCGCAGTCAGACAAGTAATGCGCCGACACCCAGGCTTGGCTCTTGCCGAAATCGCAGCTCGAAGAACCGACTGCCCGACTGGCAGGAGCCACCAGCCGGAAAGGGTGCGCACATGAAAAACGGCTAGGGACCAAACAGGCTCGCATATATAGCAAAGGCCGGCTTGCTGCCGCCCGCCGACCGACTACCAGAGTAGCCGGCCGGCCGGCTTACATCCAGTCTACTTCAAATCCAAGAAAACTCAAGTACTTGCCTTCCCAAAGAGGGAAGGCGGCAAAGGAAAGAGCCTAAGGACAAAAAGTACACTTGGATGAACGCCAACACATGCATATATTAATATATTACACAAAAAACCTCCAGAGAGGTCGACATTCAGCATTGTTCGATATACACCCAGTGGGTGGAATTGCAGAAACTTAAACTTGTCCAAAAAGAAAGACAGGGACGAAACGAAAGGCAGCTCAAGCCGGCAGGGCCGCAGACGAGCTGGATTAGGCGGCGGAGGTAGTCGCGCCGGCTGAAGGAGCGGCCGACTGACGAACCTCGGCTTGATCGTCGCCTCCGGCAGAGGGCGCGCTCCTGCGCGGCTCGTTGCTAGAGGTGAAGGAAATATGCCCTAGAGGCAATAATAAAGTTATTATTTATTTCCTTGTATCATGATAAATGTTTATTATTCATGCTAGAATTGTATTAACCGGAAACATAATACATGTGTGAATACATAGACCAACAGAGTGTCACTAGTATGCCTCTACTAGACTAGCTCGTTAATCAAAGATGGTTATGTTTCCTAACCATGAACAAAGAGTTGTTATTTGATTAACGAGGTCACATCATTAGTTGAATGATCTGATTGACATGACCCATTCCATTAGCTTAGCACCCGATTGTTTAGTATGTTGCTATTGCTATCTTCATGACTTATACATGTTCCTATAACTATGAGATTATGCAACTCCCGTTTACCGGAGGAACACTTTGGGTACTACCAAACATCACAACGTAACTGGGTGATTATAAAGGAGTACTACAGGTGTCTCCAATGGCAGATGTTGGGTTGGCGTATTTCAAGATTAGGGTTTGTCACTCCGATTGTCGGAGAGGTATCTCTGGGCCCTCTCGGTAATACACATCACATAAGCCTTGCAAGCACTGCAACTAAATAGTTGGTTGTGACATGATGTATTACGGAACGAGTAAAGAGACTTGCCGGTAACGAGATTGAACTAGGTATTGGATACCGACGATCGAATCTCGGGCAAGTAACATACCGATGACAAAGGGAACAACGTATGTTGTTATGCGGTCTGACCGATAAAAGATCTTCGTAGAATATGTAGGAGCCAATATGGGCATCCAGGTCCCGCTATTGGTTATTGACCGGAGACGTGTCTCGGTCATGTCTACATTGTTCTCGAACCGTAGGGTCCGCACGCTTAAGGTTACGATGACAGTTATTATGAGTTTATGCATTTTGATGTACCGAAGGTTGTTCGGAGTCCCGAATGAGATTACGGATATGACGAGGAGTCTCGAAATGGTCGAGACGTAAAGATTGGTATATTGGAAGCCTATGTTTGGACACCGGAAGCGTTCCGGGTGAAATCGGGATTTTACCGGATTACCGGGAGGGTTACCGGAACCCCCCGGGAGACTAATGGGCCTATTGGGCCTTAGTGGAAAAGAGAAAAGAGGCAGCCCTCTAGCTGGCCGGCGCCCCCTAGAGTCCTATTAGGAATAGGACAAGGGGCCGGCCCCCCTTCTCTCTCTTTCCCCCCCGAGAGTCCTAATTGGATTAGGATTGGGGGGGAGGAGTCCTACTCCCGGTGGGAGTAGGACTCCCCTGCGCCTCCCCCTCTTGGCCGGCCAGCCCTCCCTCCTCCAACATATAAATACAGGGGCAGGGGACACCCCAAGACACACAAGTTGATCCTTGAGATCGTTCCTTAGCCGTGTGCGGTGCCCCCTGCCACCAAATTCCACCTCGATCATACCGTTACAGTGCTTAGGCGAAGCCCTGCGTCGGTAGTACATCAAGATCGTCACCATGCCTTCGTGCTGACGGAACTCTTCCTCGACGCTTTGCTGGATCGGAGCCCGAGGAACGTCATCGAGCTGAACGTGTGCTAAGAACTCGGAGGTGCCGGAGTAACGGTGCTTGGATCGGTTGGATCGGGAAGAAGACGTACGACTACTTCCTCTACGTTGTGTGATCGCTTCCGCAGTCGGTCTGCGTTGGTACGTAGACAACACTCTCCCCTCTCGTTGCTGTGCATCACCATGATCTTGCGTGTGCGTAGGAAATTTTTTGAAATTACTGCGTTCCCCAACAAGAGGCACGGTCGGCTGGGGGACGGTCGGCCGCCCCACCAGTCGGCTCGGCGTCTTCGCTGTCCTCCTCCTCGTCGTCTTCGCCCTCGTCGCTAGAGGCGATCTCTTCCGCCGAGTCTTCGCCGTCCGCCGGGTTCAGCCCGAACCATTCCTCCGGCTGGGCGGCGCCATCGTCGTTAAGCTCCGGCGCGAAGACGCTGGTGTTGGTGCACTCGGCGATCGTCGAGGCGCGCTGCGCGATCGCCGGCCGCACCTCCTCCAGTTCGGCGTCGGCTTCCGACCGCCACGTCCGCAGCTGGTCCAGGCTCAGCCCTGGGTACCACGCGCGGACGAACTCCAGCGCGCGCTCGGCTCCAAGACGGGCCGCGGACGCCTTCCAGGCCTCGAAGCGGCCGACTGCGACCTCGAGCCAGTCGGCCGTCCGGCTTGGGGTCCGGGGAACTGCCTGGCCGGGCCAGAGCGCGGCCAGCATCGTCGCCCCGGCGCGCTGAAGTCGACGGAGCAACCGGTGGGCCGGCTGCAGCCGCGCCTGAACGGCGATAAGCTACTCCGACAATGTTCGGTTCGCATCCGGCGGAATCACGGCCCCGGCTTGACAACGCTCCTCGCGGTAGGCTTCGATGGCTTGGGCGGCTAGGACAGACTGGCCGGGGAAGTACTCTGCGCAAGACAGCAAACACAAGTCAAAACAAAACCATAGGCAGCCGGCGATTGGAAGAAGAGCGAGGAAGGCAGCCTACCGTCAATAAGATCCTCGATCCGGCCGAAGCCTTCTTCCAGTGCCCGCCGCGTCTCGGCCCAGCTCGCCTCCCTGGTCCCGAACTCCGCCCTCAGGGTAGCCTCGTCGTCCTGCGCTTTTTGCAGGGCCGCCTTGTGGCTCCTCTCCTGGTCGGCCAGTTTCGTTGCCAGGCGGTCGCGCTCTTGAGCCAGATCAGCGTACTCGGCGTCCTTGGCACGAAGAGCGGCCTGCACCATGCCGAGTTCCCTCCGCAAGTCGGTGTTGGCCTCTGCTCGAGCAAAAAATAAAGAGAAAAATCAGCAAAGGGAAAGTCGTCAAGAAAGATCCGACCCGACTGCACTACAGTCGGCCCGGATCTCGGGGACTACACCCAGTGGGTGCGCTGTCGCGCCCCCACGAGAAGTTAACTACGACAAGACACTTACGCCGGCTGCTGGCGAGGTCCTCGGTCCTCCGGCTTAGCTCCCGAGCCTGGGAGTTGAAGGCGGCCGCGCGAGAGTTGTGATAATCCTGAAGATCAGAAAAAACAGTCAGCATAGTCGTCTAGTAAGATCCGACCCGACTGAGCTGCAGTCGGCCCGGATCTCGGGGACTACACCCAGTGGGTGCGCCAGCGCGCCCCCACGGGAAAAAACTCAAAGGACCAGAGCGGTCAAGGAGCGAAGACTTACCCGGATTGCAGCCCGCGTCGACAGAAACTCCTGAGTGAATTGCCTCAGGAGGCCGGCCTGCGCCTGCAACCGGCTCCGAACCCCTTGGGCCGCGACGTTCAGCTCGCCGCTCCCTCCGCTGGGAGTCCACCCGGACGTGGCGGAGCTGGCCGCCTCCAGGGCATCCGCCGCCCGCTCGGCTCCCGTGGCTCGGCGCGTGTCCGGCGGGGCCGTGCCCCCTCCGGCGGGCCGGTCCGCCGCCGGCTCGATCTCGAGGCCGGCTCCGGCCTCGGGTGTGGCCCGGGCCGGCTCCTCCGGCACCGCCGACGATCGGCCGCCTTCGCCCGCTCCGGCTAGCGCTGCCGGCGGCGTCCTCTCGGCGGATCCCTCGACGGCCTCGCCCCTCTGCACCGGCGGCTGTTCGGGAATAATCACCTCCGCCGTGGGCAGAGGGACGTCCGGATCCAAGGTCTGGAGGGGGATGGCGAGCAGCGGAGTCTGGCTGCGCGCGCTTTCCACCTCCGCCTCCACAGCCGCCCGCTCCGATGGAGCCTCAGCCGCCGCGCTCGCCCGCCCTGGCGCCGTTTGGGCGGCCTCTCGCTCCGCCGTCGCCCGCTCGGCCGCCTCCATCTCCCGGCGTGCCTCGCGTGCGTTGCGCTGCGTGGCTGCGTCAAGTTCGGCGCGGGGGTCTACCCGGCGGGACCTTGAAGAGGCGGCACTCGGCCCGACCATGGAGCCGGCTGGGCCCCTCTCGAGGGAGAGCGGTGCCCTGCTCAGGAAATCAGAAAACATTCAAGGAAAGAAAACTTTAGAATAGCAAGCACGCAGGCGGCTACTAGACTTACGCGGAAACTGACGGGGGTTTCTTCACCGCCTTCCGAAAGCGGGCCGCCTTCGCCGCCGCCTCCTCGCGCTTCGTGGCCGCGGCGGAGGCCTTCGGTTTCTTTGGCCGGCTCCCGAAGAGCGGGAGCGCGGCCCGGCGTTTTCCCTTCCCGCCGGCGGCAGTCGGCATGGCGGACGAGCTCGCGCCGCGGCAGTCGGGTGCCGACTGGCGGCGAGGGAGTTCTCCGGCTTCGAAGTCGTCCGGCCAGTCGTCGAAGCTGGCCGAGAGCCCGGTGCCGCCAAGCTCGACGGCACCCCCCGTGGCGGCGTCCTCCATGGCGACGGCGGAGAGATCCGGGTCGTCAGGGTCGTCCTCCGTGCGATCCGGGGCGTACTCACGGTCGACTCCGGCTGCCCCGGCCGGCAGCGGGAGGAGGGGATTCTGATAAAGGAAAAGAGAAAAGGGGTCGCCTGGTCAGAGGCCGGCTATCCCAAACTAGACGGCGAGGGGAAAGGCTTACCACAGGCGGGGGCTGGGCGCGGGAGTACGGCGCCTTGCCGAACTGCCACTCGTCGGTGAGCTTCAAGTTGGCGACGTAGTTCGCCATCAGAGCCACCTCGGCGTGCGGCATCTCCCGGGTGCTCAGCCGGCTGGGATCGAACCGGCCGCTCATCTGGCACATCAGGTGCGGCCGGCTTTGGAGAGGCAGGATCCGGCGCTCGACGAAGGCGGTTACCAAGTCGGACGCAAGTAGACCCTCCGATTGGATCATCACCCGAAGCCGGGAGATGGAAGCGTTCCCCGCTGGAGAAAGGGACTTTGACCGGTAGCCCCAGGTCCGCCGCTTCCCAGTCGGCGGGCCGGCTACGTAAGCCGGCAGGTTGACGTAGTCGCCGTGCCGGGCGACGTTCTTGACGTAGAAGTAGGACTTTTGCCACAGCTTGACCGACTGGATCAGAGGAATGTGGGGGAAGGGGTTGTCGTCGCTGGCCCTCTTCATCGCGATGAAGGCGCCGCAGGGAGCCGGCACGCCGGCGGAGACGGTGCCGAGCTTGTTCTGGAACAGTTCGGCCCAGAGCTCCAGCGTCGGCAGCACACCCAAGTACCCTTCGCAGAGCGTGACGAAGGCCGAGAGTTGGAGCACCGCGTTGGGTGTAACGTGATGTGGTTGAAGATTGTAGAACTCGAGGAACGATCGCATGAAACTGCTCGCCGGAAAGCCGAAGCCCCGGAGGAAGTGCGCGCGGAAGACGACGCGCTCGCCTTCCTCCGGCGCCGGCGAGACCTCCTTCGCGGGCGCTAGGCGCACCTGCACGAGGTCGGCGGAGGGCAGGCGCCGGGTCTGTCGGAGGAACTCGATGTGTTCGTCGTGGACGTTGGACCCGTCCCACGAGCTCGACAAGGCCAGCGACATGGCGACGTGGGAGGCCTGCGGCGCGAAGCAGTGAAGAGCAGGAAGAAGAGGAGCAAGGAGGGACGGGGAGCGGGGGAGCGAACGAGCTCTTGTCTCTCCCCCTCTCCCCTACTTGTAGGCGCGTGCGCCAGAGCCGAGGAGGCGCGGCGTGGGGGATCGTGGGGATCGATCGTGCCCATCTCCCCCACGCCCGCGTTGATTGCGCGCTTTGATGACGCGAAGAAACGGTCGCGGGGAGGCGAGCAGTCCCCCGGGGCCACAGAAGATCTGCGCCCGGGCCGAGGCCAGGGAGTGGCGGGCCCGGGCCTGCGGCAGCGTCCCGTCGCGCGCGTGCGACGGTAGGACTTCTCTGCCACGTGGCTCGACGTGGGGCCCGCGGCCAGCTCACGGGTCAACCACGGTCACCTTAATAAACAAAAAGTGCCCCGAAGTCGGCGGCAACGACGAGGTCGGCCCCTCAGGGTGTGAAGCCGGCCAAGCTTCCCGTCCTTCCGCCCGCTGAAAAGCTCGCCCGGCTTCGGGGACTACTGTCGGGGTAAATAGCCATGGGTAGCCCAGCCGGCTTCCCCTGGTCCCTCAGAAAAAATTATGAGCCCATCCGGCTCATAAGAAGACTCAAGACCTGGGCCGCCCCCCCCCAGTCGACTACCTTCCTAGCCGGCTTCGGGGGCGGCCCGCCCTTTACCCTCATGAAGAAAGCTGAGGAGGGCCGGCCACGGCCAGGCCGGCTCCCATAAAGCAGTCAACGCCGTACCCGCAATGTACGCGTCCACTCTGCGATGACGAAGCGGGGCGTGGCGACAGTGGAGCCTGCCACCCCCAAAACCCGGAGCACGCCTGGTACGGCGCGCCGTGCGGGCGGCCACGGCCCGCCCGGCGCGGCACTGTAGCCATGGTGGCTCTGACGCCATCCACGACGGGCCGCCAGTGTGGGCCCCGAGGCGGTGGGCCCCTTCGGGCAGAGAGATGCCGAAGGCGGCCGCACCTCCTCTCAAGCCGGCAAGATAGAGGGTCGGCTTGGCGTAGCCGGCCTACCGCCTTCCTCGAAGGAGACGCCCACTAAGGAGACAGGGTGCGGCGGGGCTACAGTAATCGCCCGCCAGGGCGGCGTTGCTGTAGCCACGCTTACCCCGACCAAGCCTGCGCCAACTAACACGGAGCAACAGTAACCAGCCGCCGACCAGGCCCTGGCGCATGGGGCCGGCCTGTCGACCCAGGAGCCGGCAGTCGGCGGGACCCACCAGCCGGCGGGCCCCAGAAGCCGGTGGAGAAGCCGGCGAACATAGCCACAGACAGCTGGGCCCAGTGCCCAGTCGGATTACCATTGTACCCCCGGGGGGTAGGCTTATATAAACCCCCCGGTGCACCCATGCAAGGGGGTTGGACTCTCTCTCTAGACCTAGACACATACAAGGAGAAGAAGCAAGCTGAGCTAAGCCCTTCCTCCTCCTTCCACCCAAAACAGCTCAAGGAGCATTGTAGCCACCTGTGAACTTGGTAACCATGCGGAGACCCCGCAGAGCAGCATTAGGGGTGTTATCTCCCTGGAGAGCCCTGAAGCTGGGTAAGATTCGCCGGCGTGCATGCCTACGCCTCATCCCGTTTCCAGGCACCAGCGACGTTCTTTCGGCCCCCGCAATGATAAGCCACCCGTTGGCATATGTCGATCCTACCACCCGACAAGTACATCCAGCGCTTCAACAGCGCACGCCTCAAGATCCCCAAGGTGTCCGAGGAAGCCATAATCTCGGCCTTCTCCGATGGTGTGCGCGACGTCAAGATGAAGGAGGAGCTGGCGATGCACGAAGACCTCTGCACCTCCTTGGAGCTGTTCAACTTGGCGAACAAGTGCGCCAGGGCTGAGGAGGGACGTCTCTCCCTCCTCGAGCTGCCTGCCGCGGACCCAGAAGAGAAGAAGCCCAAGGCCAAGGACGTGAAGCACAAGGGGGCTACCGTACTCGCCGCAGAACCAGACACCAAGTGGGGCAAGGATCTGCCCGAATCCTCCAGGGGCAGCCGGTACTGTGTGTACCACGACCTCCACACCCACAACACCAACGAATGCCAAGAACTCCGCGCCGTGCGAGAAGGAAGGATCGGCCGTCGCCCTGACCGTGCTGATCGGAGCTACGGCCGAGGAGGATGAATAAACCCAGGATGCTGGGAAGATCGCGGCCCGCGCCAGGGGTGGCGCGACCAACCTCGCGAGGACCGCTGGCGGGACCTGCCTCGCGAGGGAGACTGGAGGGATTAGCCTCGTGAGGATCGCCCTCATGGCAACGCAGGCCTAGATCGCCGAAGCAGGAGGCTTCCTGAGACCACCCCCAAGAAGAAGAAGACGTCGTCAGGCTCTGCCCCTTAGGAGGCAGGCCCCTCAGGGCCCGTGTCTGCCCAGGGGTGCCCCCATCCATCGCATAGGAAAGCGTGCCCGGCGCCCTCCTCAGGCAGGACTCGGGGGCTCTCACCTGGAGGGCCACCGACCTAGCCAGGGTCACGAGGGAGGCGCTTGGGCACCATGTGGAGGCGTGCTTCGAAGCACGTTTCCCCCGAGAAGGAGCCAGGCAAGGAAGGTCAGACCAGCAGGAGTTCGTTAACAAGGCCATTCAAGAACTACAGGAGTCAAGGATCATGAGAGGTTGCCGCCACCTACCAGCTATGGCCCCACATCCAGGCGAGGATGGTGGGCTGCGCGTCTGCGTCGACGTACCAGGGCTCAATCAGATCGCCACGACGGAGCGTCTCTGGCCCTCGCAAGTGGGGCGCTGCGGGGGCCCGCCCCACAGCTATGTTCGCATGCCTTACGGCCTACCGAGCATGGCTGCGGCGTACCAGCGCCTCATGAGGGCCATCATGGAGGCTTAGGAAGACAGGCGTTCCACGGCCTTCGAGGAGATGAAGACAGCTCGCGAGGAGTCACCAGCGCCTCCGGAGCCTCCCGAGGCCCCGTGGCCTGGGGGCTCGTGAGGATCAGCTTCCGCAGCCCACCGAGTCTGCTGCACTAATGCCACTTCACCGACGACATCCTCAGGTGACATCTTTCAAGCTTCATTCCCAGCTGGGAGCGCACTCCCAGGGTTGCATCACTCCCAGGCCACGCGGGTCCGTCCCTGCGGCATGTATCCCCTTTTATTTCTCGGTCGTTAGTTTGCCTTGTTGGGGGCGCCCCTCGGGCTGCATCATCCCCAAGCCGCTCGGGCTAGGCCCAGCGGCGTGTATCTCCCTCGCGTTTATTTCCAACTATGCATTTGCCTATCACGCTTAACTGCATGGTGCCTGCCCGCGGCGTCCTTTCTTCTCCATGTCGGCCACTTGCACGTTAAAGGGGGGGGGGTGCCTGAGCATCGCGACTCAGGGCTCTTACTGGATCTCCAGCGCTCACCCTCTGGCCTTGTCCACGGCATCGCGACCAGGCATACCAGCGACGGCTGAGACAAGCTCGAGGACCGGGACCCGAGGACGTAGAGTACCGGCATCTAACCAAATTTTGCAGGGACACATCTCAAGATACGGCCCAGTGCCAGGCACAACCCGCCTAGAGGTAGGGCCTCGTGAGTCCCGGGCTGGCTCACGGGTGCCTAGATACACCTCACCTACTCCAACCAACGAGCTCTTGAGCGACTAACGATCGACTAATGACTGCCATGGCAACCCCATCTTCTCTCTGTGATGAATCTGCAGGATCCTTGGAGAGAACTGCGCTAGCCGAGGCCCTCACGGAGTTCCCTTCACCCTCGCCCGCGCGAACTGCTTGCACGTTAAAGGGAGGGCGCCTGAGCATCGCAACTCAGGGCTCTTACTGGCTCTCCAGCCCTCACCCTCTGGCCTTGTCCACGGCATCGTGACCTGGCATACCAGCGACGGCTGAGACCAGCTCGAGGGCCGAGACCCGAGGACGTAGAGCAGAAAGGGGAGCAGAGTTGAGGGAGAAGGGGCGCGTGAGGACCTCGCCGAGCAACTCCATACCAACTACCCCACGGACCCGACGATGCGCTGGGGGCGATCCCTGATCCTCAAGATAAGTCACCATCCAAAGCACTGGCTACCGTGGCACTACCCCCGCACCTAAAGCGATTCCATACTAGCAACGTTGCTTCCCTTTCTCACCGAGCGATGGCTGCTTGGGCGCCAAAGGGGACGTCCTGAGCATCGCGACTCAGGGGCTCTTACCGGACCCCGGGTCGCTCACCTCCTGGCCTTGACCACGGCATCGCGACCTGGCATACCAGCGACGGTTGACGCCGCCTTGGGACTGGGACCTGTCGACGCAGAGCACCAAGCCCTCGCGAGGTTCGAAAGGGAGAACTAAGCTATGACGAAATCAGCAACTCACACAAATCCATAGCAAAGGTCATGTATTAACAAACGGGACTACAGGCACCTTACAAGCCCCCGTGGGGCGCATTTTGATTCCTCGCAGGGAACGGATCCTAAGGGGTGCTAACTACACGAGCTCCTGCAAAAGATGCCATCATCAACAGTGGGCCGTCAGGAGCCGGCGCCAACCCCATCCAGATCAGGGTCGACGACGGCCTGACGGGCCCGCCCTACTCCGGGAGCGGCGCCGACTCGGGGGCTCGTAGCTGTCGTCGCTCGTCTCCGGAGTCGCGAAGATTTCGCTGGAGTCACTGGACCCTCTGGCGCCTCCGCCAAGGGAGTGTTCGACGGGCCTAGCCCTCACTAGGGCAAGGTCCCGGCCATCGCTCCCGGGGCAGCACTCCAGCCGGCGCCCGTTCGCATCGAAGACCTTGAAGAACATCACCGCAGCGCCATCGTACTCCAGGTGGACCGCGAAGACGCCCCTTTTCCTGCAAACCCGGGCGATCTCTCTCCAGCCGCGGGACAACTAGACCTCGCCCGGGGCGGCGACCACGACCTCTGCCTCGGTCGCGAGGGTGCTGCAGCCGGCGTGCTGCAGCCAGAGCTCCAGGGGCCCTCCTAGAGGGATGATGGAGGCGAAGAAGGGAGGCAGACGGATCCAGGACTGGAGAGGAACAATGACATGGAGCATGAACTCTTGGGAGGAGCCCTCGGCGTGGACTCCAGGAGGAACAACCCACGCCTTCATGACTCAACGGCGCCTACGACGGCGCCGACCGCGGAGATCAGCATCGACACCTTCGGGGCCCTCGACGTGGGCATACAAGGGAAGTGGGAACCCCGGCGGAGCCCGCTCTCACCGGGGCCTCGGCACCACCTGACGGTTTTCCTCGCCCTGGCTGCAAAGGGCGAGCCGTTTCTTCGGCGGGAGCGGGTCTGGCCCCTCTCGAGGAGCCTTTCCCTTCTCCACTGTAAAGAACCGGCGGATCGGAGCCATCGCAGCAAGACGGAGCAAGGATTGGGAAGAAGGAGAAGCCAGGAGGAATGGATTGGAAGGGCACGCACAGCTTCGTACTTATAGCCGGCGAAGGCCAACCGCCGGCCTCCACGATCGCAGGTAATCATGACACGATTTGCATGCAGGGACTTTTCCACCTCGCGCGATCACCGAGGCTTCGTGGGGAAGTGGAGACGCCCACGTCCCATCAACCGCCCCGCGGCACCCAAGACCGCAGGCTGTTAGGGCCCACGGCGCTTCGCCCTTGCCCTTTCGCCTCTCGGCATGGCCAAGCCCATGCGCGCCTTGGGCCCGGGGGCTACTGTCGGCATTCTGGGAACGGGGGTCCCCAGACTTGCCTGCCTGCGGCCCGCGGCGTGGCTCAAAGGAGGCCCAGCATGGCCCATCTTCATCAACACAAGACTCAAGACCCTCGTGAGGGGCCAAGCCTCGCGGGGCGGACGACACGGCGCATCTTCAGGCGCAGCCTCCTCAGGCTGGCTCGCGAGGAGGCGGGGAAATCAAGGCGGGGTACCTCACGAGGTGCCCATGACGCAAGCCATGACGATCGAGGGTGCCAGGCGGGCGCCAGCGCGCACAGCGTCCTTCTTTCCTCTTTGGTGCAAAGGGGGCAAGCGCAGCCGCGGAGTACCGAGGCATCAGGAAAAGGTTGCCATTTCGGTGCAACGAGACCAAGACCAGGAGGACTATGAGACGGAGGTCACCATGGATCCCAGCGCGGCGTCACCGCAGAGCCTTTCGCAGGCGAAGACCAACTTTAGTCAGGATAAGTGTACTAGATGTTCCCCTTCGAAATGGCCAATTGTGGGCGCCCTTCCCGCTCATTATTTGGGAAGAGGCCCAGAGCCTTTGCCTATAAATAGGACCGGCCACCCACGTAGCAAGGGGTTCGGTTCGGGTTGGTTGGTTCGTAGGGTTCGGTTCGGTTCGCGGAGTTGGTTCATCCAGTTCGCAAGTAGAGAGAGAGAGAGAGAGAGAGAGAGCGAGAGAGGGTGACTGAATTCCTCCTAGCGGTTCTCCACCCCAGCCAAGAACAGACCATCGCGAGGCTATTCTTCCTTGTATTGTTCATCATCATCAGCCCCAAGAGGCAATCCACCCACCACACACTGGAGTAGGGTATTACACCACAACGGTGGCCCGAACAAGTATAAATCTTGTGTCCCTTGTGCAGTTCTTTTAGTAATTTAGATCTTTGCGAGACGGGGAGGTAGAAGGCGTGATTTCTGCGCGCACCCCAGTGTTCGAACCTTAAGGGTCTGCCGGAACCCATGAATCCGACACATTCCAACATCTCTGACTGAAGGGGCAAGTAAAAAATAGGTGTATAATGTCTTCCGCCGAAGGGTTACAGCAGAGCAGAGACATGTAATCATCATTTTGGATTCTGTAATGTCTTCTCTTGAGCATGTTTCTAGTGTTCAATCTATCGGACATTAGCAACCGTAAGAAAAGTTTCCACTGCATGGTGCATTTGGATTTCCAAATCCACTTGAAGGCATCATCGACCTGAACTTGGCTGAAGCAATAATCATAGTATTGTGTGGAACGAAAAACTCCTCCCCCCAAACACAAGACCAAATATCCTTGTCCTCGGTGATGGATACCTCCATAGTATCCGCCTGCAAACCAGCCACCTCTTGTCGTGCCTCATGCGATAATGGAAGGTGAAACACCTCGCTCAATTGTTGAGAAGAAAGCAACTGGCGTACCGAGATGTCTGGATCTATAGCAAATGAGAAGGCTCTCAGGAACCGATCCTGAAAAACCACATTTTTCCATTTGTCCTTCCAAAAGAGGATCGTGTCACCCGCAACTACTTCCGCCTTGGTGACCCCTCAGTAGATATCCGAGAGCTGCATGACATCCCTCCACCAAAATGAGCCACATGGATCTGTTGCATGAGGTACCTTGCCTATATAGTAAGCATTCCAGATCTAGTTTACCCAGGGGACATCAAGCTTGTTATAGCACTTGTGGAGCTGTTTGAGCAGAAGCCCTTGATTTTGGATTTTGAGATCAATGACTCCCATACCTCCTTTGTTCTTTGGTCTACACACCATCCCCCATGCTGCCAGAGATCTACTTTTGTTTCCATCATCCGATTTCCTCACCCAGAGACAAGATCTACGCCGTTTATCAAGGTGTTTAAAGATTTTAGGATTTATCTTGATGGAACACATGGCATATATGGCCAGATAGGTCACTACAAAATTTAGTAAAGTTAGCTTGGAGCCATAATCCAACAAGGACGCAGCAGCGGTAACCCTCCTCTGCACTGATGTGACCAATGGCATCAAATCATTCACAGACGGACGCGTGGGGCCCTGGGCCCACATGTCATTCATGCCCGACGAACCTACGTCGGCGCTAGCCATCCATCCATCTGCCGCGGCTCATTGCCATTCGCCCGGTATATTAACTTGAGCCCTAGCTCCCAGCCATAGCCAAAGGCACACACTCATTTTCCTCCGGTCCCTTCCTTCTGTCGGCACCACTCCAACCATGGCCTCCTGGCGCTCCAAAGTACTCTTGGACATATTGTCGCAGGAGCAGATGAAGGACATGGGCGGCTCTGCTCCGGGCGCGCTCCAAAGCTCTCTTGGACATACTGTCACAGGAGTAGACGAAGGAGATCGCCGGCTCCCCCCGGCCGCCCTCCGCCGCCACTACCACGAAGCCGGCGCGGGTGCATGGGCGCAGCTGGTAGCGAGGAAGAGTAGTACACGGTAGGTCGCCGCCGCTCTGGTCCCAGGAAGGCCGTCGCTCCTCCACTCAGTCGACGCCAAGCTTGGTGGGATAAAGATCGGCGGCCGATTAGCCGCTTGACGGTGACGTGGAGTCGGAAATCCTCAGAACCTTGTGCTCCGAAGGAGGAGGTTATTGAGGCGGATGAGGAGGAGGCAAAGGCAATGGCCGGCTTTCTCGGGTTCATGACCGGACATGGTGGTCGGGCACCGGCGATTGTTTAGATTAGGTTTACACCAGGTTTTAGTATGGCTTGTGCGAAATATGTAACGAATTTTGTCCAGTTTGTAGGAAAAGTTTTCGATATGTAATGAATTTCATCCGGTTAATTTGAAATTTGCTTTGTTTGCACAAATTTCGTCCGGTTATTTCATATAGTTGTCGAAAGGTATGCAGGCAGCATTGGATGTCATCCGTCAGTGTCCTCGGACAGATGCCGGTGTAAATTTGTGGGCCAGTGCTGGAGATTAACGATGCTCCATTATTTGGCAGGGAACAGTTATCCCTCGATCAAAATCATATCCGCCGTGTTTTGCACTCCTCCCACGTAAGAGTGTAAACTCTTGCTTACATAAGAATGGAGCAAGTGGACGGCACTATAGCACGTCATATCACTCAAACTAGCCCGCCTAACACGTGGGGAAGCACCGCCGTTGTCATTTTGTTCTGGATTTCTATCGATCGATTGCACGAAAATGTTTCACTTTGCAAGTTCAAAAGAAAAGGCGGCACACTTATGACTCGTACGCGTCGCACCCCCGACAGCCCGGCTCGCACGCTGCTCACCAGAAGGGACACACGTTGTCTTGTAATTTCACTAACATGTGGGACTGCAATTGTATAAACCGTCGATAGCCGAAATCTAATCGCTCGGCGGGCGTCGGCTGAGAAGACAGAGACGGGGGTGGGAGAAGAGATCGCCCGCCCGCCGCGCACGGACTCCAAGAAATATATGGTGATAATGTGAGTTGGGCTATGCGGGAGTCCGGACTGCTTCCAAGCCCTCCCCCCTCAGACGCCAGCTACCCGCATTCATAGCAAGTAGTACCAGTAAAATACTGGCCTAGAAGCCCGCTTATGTGGAGGAGAGAGAGGCATTAACAAAGTCAAGGAGTGGGCTCTGTAAGAGCCCGTCTCTACATGTGCTCCTAGGTATAAAAAAACTATTTCTAAAAAAAAGAGGCATAAAAAACAATTGTGTATAAAAAAAGAAAGGTAAAAAGCATTTGAGAGGAAATAGATAGAGAGAAAGTGAGAAAAAGTTGTAACCTTTATAGCCAACCTTAGAGCATCTCCAGCCGCGCCCCCAAGAGGCCATCCCCAGGCGTTTTTGCCACGCCGGCGCCAAAAAAACGGCCCAGTCGCGCCCCCAGGATGCGGAAAAATGCCGGCTCGGGCCTTTTTTCCGCCCGGCGGTCACAGGACGAACCCGGCGCACTAGGGGGCAGTTGGGGGCTCCGGCGCAAGGGAAAAGCACGGCTGGCCCACGCCATCAGGGGAAAAGTCAAGGTTTTCTTCCCCGACTCGCCTCCCACCCCCCGCGCCCTCGGCCGCCAGTAGCTTTATCCCGGCGCCGCCCGCCGCATTTCTCCACTAGATAGCCATTCCATGCTGGAAAAATAGCAGAGCTTCGCCGCGGCAGCCCCTCCAATAGCAGCTCGGCGTTTCCGGCCGCCGTTTCCGGCTGTGGAGGGGCAGTTTAGCAGTGGGGACACGCCCACCAGGCGCAAGGTGTTCGGCGATTTTCCTGCCTCGGCGATGGACTGGGATGTCGAGGAAGCGCTCGCCACGCTGCTGGAGGAGGAAGCCAAGGCCGACGTCCAGGAAGAAGAGCATCTCATGGTGCCCGCTGCCCTCGCCCAGCTGCTGGCGAGCAATGAAAAGCCGCGGCGAGGTGGCTTGGCGCTGGGGCGGGTGAAAGCAAAGAACCGGCATCGTCTCGAAGGCTACTGCATGCTCTACTCCGACTACTTCGCCGATGCTCCACTTCACAGCGAGAAAACATTTCGGCGCCGTTATTGGATGAGCCAAAAGCTCTTCCTCAGGATTGTGAATTCCATCCAAGAGTTCGACAACTACTTCAAGTGCAAGATGGATTGCACCGGCGCCCTTTGATTCACCTCCATACAGAAGCGCACGACAGCGATGAGGAGCTTGCATACGGAGCTCCCGATGATTCACTCGACGACTATGGGTGCATGGCCGAGTCCACCAGCATAGAGTGTTTCTACAAGTTCTGTCGGGAAGTGGTGGCAGTGTTTGGACCGTAATACTTGAGAACACCCAATGCGGAAGACACTGCTCAGATCCTAGCACAGAATGCAGCAAGAGGATTTCCTGGGATGCTTGGAAGCATCGACTACATGCATTGGAAATGGAAGAATTGCCCATTTGCTTGGCAGGGGATGTACAAAGGCGCCAAAGGCGGTTGTAGTGTGGTACTTGAGGCGGTGGCCACACATGACCTCTGGAATTGGCACTCCTTCTTTGGTATGCCAGGAACTCACAATGACATCAACGTGTTGCAGTGCTCTCCTGGCTTTGCCAAGCTTGTTGAAGGTCATTCTCCTCCGGTGAACTTCGAGATCAATGGGCGGCACTACAACAAGGGGTACTATCTAGCTGATGGTATCTATCCGAGATGGTCGACATTTGTGAAGACGATCTCAAACCCTGTGCCAGGAGGCAAGAACACCTGGTTTGCGAAGATTCAGGAGGCTTGCAGGAAGGATGTCGAGTGGGCATTTGGTTTGCTCCAATCTCGATTTGCTGTTGTCCGGTACCCCGCTCAGACCTGGTCAAAAGATCAAATGTCGGAGATTATGACTTGCTGTGTCATCTTGCACAACAAGATCATCGAGAGCGAGCAAGAAGACCCAGTGTTTGACACTGAACCATACTACAGGCAGGGTCCTCTAGCCGAAGTTGATCACCAGCTACCGGCAACCTGGACTGCCTATCTCAGTATGCGTCAGGAGATCCGAGACCCACAGGTGCATCATCAACTGCAGCAAGATCTGATAGAGCATCTATGGGGGCTCAAGGGCGACGACGGGCGCGACGTGTGATGAAATATGAGTTTTTATTTGTTGAACTATATAATTTGTATTGAACTATTTGTTGTTGTACTATTTTGTTGAAGTATTTGATATTTTGTGATGAAATATGTGATAAAAAAAATTCATGTGCATAATTGAACGCCGAACAACGGCGAACCACGCCGAATATGGGCCTATTGTCACCCATATGGGCCCTTTATTCGCAGAAATGGGGCTAAAAAGTGGGCCAATTTCGGCGCCTGGGGGCGACGACTGGGCGCGAAACCGCCCCCAGCGCCGATTGTATTGCTGGCTCGCCCCCAGGGGCAATTTTATGCGTCCTGGGGGGGGGGGGGGCGAACGGCTGGAGATGCTCTTATAGTCAACACTATGGTAGTATTACATGAGGAAGGAGGGGGTGGTGCACATGCCAAGTTCACTGGGCTGCCATGTTTCACACTCCTCCGTCGTAACAGTGGAGACAATTTCTTTCATCAAAAATAAACAATGAATACTCGTTTCTCTCCTCTATATCAGAAAAGAATACTTTCCATTCGCCGACATGTGGGACGTCGACCATCCTGGTCCACCTGCCATGCACAAAATTATCCTGGTCCACCCCCGTCGTAGCGCAGGCCCAACCTTTCCCGATGTAAGTTGGTCGGACGAAGGAACCATCATGACTTCGTTGAATTCCGCTTCTTCAAGAAAACTTACTGTACCTGCAATACTTCTACCACACGCGAAGACTGGACGACACTGTACCACATCATATCACTGAAACCCACTAGGCCAAACTAGCCCGCCTAAGATTTGTACTCCCTCCGTATCAAAGTTAGTAGTACAAAGTTGAGTCATCTATTTTGGAATGGAGGGAGTACGTCTTTGTACTGCTATGATTTTGTGTTGTACGTCTCTGTACTTTTGCTATGATTTTCCTACCCTATGAGCCAAATGAGGCCATAATGTATCCGTGTCGACTATTGTCTGATCGATCGCTAAGCCTACAATTTTAGGAGCTTGGGCTATTGGCCGATCGACGACAAATAAGTATAAGCGTACCACGAGCTCATCAACCCCAATGTTTCTCTTCGGTGAGTTTTTTGCAAGTACTATAGCTGGCACAGTAGCTAGCCTACTAACACCAAGAATCATCAAACAAGCCCTACTGATATGATAAACAGTTCGAACTTACATCTAAGCATGCGATATATTACATCAAAAGCTGGTGAGGATACATCTGTTTCCATAACTCGGAGAGGGTTCACATGATTCACTATCAAACAAAAGTAGTAGCAAGTACCGCCCACACAAGACAGTGCACTAGCACTAAGATGGTTTGATAACACGCATCGTTCTGGTAATTAAACACAGGGCAATGCAAACTACTCTGAAGGATTAGCGCGACCAACTATTTCTTGTCATCGATCTCTCGGGCAATGACCACAACACGAACATCAGCATGGGAATCGATCTCTGGGGCAACGTCCACAGGACTGACCGCGACATCGGAATCGATCTCTGGGGCGATGTCCAAAGGATGGACAGCGGCATCGAAATTGATCTCCAGGGCGATGTCAACAGGAGAGACCGCAACTTCGAAAATGATCTTTGGGGCGTTGTCCACAAGACGGGCCGCGACATCGGAATCATCAAGGACGTGCACCGGCACCTGCACAGCCCTAACATATTAGCAAGCACATTGCAAATAATCAAAAACCACAACTATGGTAAGCTATTATTTTGTACCTTGTGCAGCTCACCGGGGGATCCCATCCCTCCGGGGGCCATCTCCTCGTCCTCGATGGGGGCCATCACCTTGCTAGGGGAATACTGTTTCTCAACGACGACTATCTCCTGAAACTCGGCCTTGAGCCTCGCATAGGTGGCCATTAGAGTTTCTGGGGTAGGCACGGTGGGGCCCTTGCTGTTCTTCCAACTTTCTTTGAGGAGTTCGTCCACCAACATCGTCAACTCTTTGGCCAATACTTGTTTCTTGGAGTTCTTCGTCTCCATTGGTTGGCCCGCTAACATGGTCAACTCGTTGGTCGGTGCTCGCTTCCTGGAGATCGCTATCTCCAGTGGGTTTGTTGGGGTACGTAGCAGAAATTCAAAATTTTCTACACATCACCAAGATCAATCTATGGAGTAATCTAGCAACGAGGGGAAGGAGAGTGCATCTACATACCCTTGTAGATCGCTAAGCGGAAACGTTCAAGTGAACGGGGTTGATGGAGTCGTACTCGTCGTGATCCAAATCACCAATGATCCTAGTGCTGAACGGACGGCACCTCCGCGTTCAACACACGTACAGCCCGGTGACATCTCCTACGCCTTGATCCAGCAAGGGGTGAAGGAGAGGTTGGGGAAGACTCCATCCAGCAGCAGCACGACGGCATGGTGGTGAAGGAGGAGCATGGCAATCCTGCGGGGCTTCGCCAAGCACCGCGGGAGAAGAGGAGGACTTGGGAGAGGGGAGGGCTGCGCCAAAACTTGGGTGCGGTTGCCCTCCCACCCCCCACATATATATAGGGGCAAGGGAGAGGGGGGCCGGCCCCCTCAGATCCAATCTGAGGAGGGGGCGTTGGCCAAGGGGGGTTGCCTTGCCCCCAAGGCAAGGGGGGCGCCCCCCCTTTAGGGTTCCCCCAAACCCTAGGCGCATGAGCCCTAGGGGGGGAGGCGCCCAGCCCACTAAGGGGCTGGTCCCTCTACACATACAGCCCATAGGGCCCTTCGGGGCAGGTGGACCCTCCCGGTGGACCCCCGGAACCCCTCCGGTAGTCCCGGTACAATACCAGTAACCCCTGAATTATTCCAGTGACCGTATGATGACTTCCCATATATAAATCTTTACCTCCGGACCATTCCGGAACTCCTCGTGACGTCCGAGATCTCATACATCTGTTCCCTATAACCCTAGCGTCATCGAACCTTAAGTGTGTAGACCCTACGGGCTCGGGAGTCATGCAGACATGGCCGAGACAACTCTCCCATCAATAACCAACAGGGGGATCTGGATACCCATGTTGGCTCCCACATAACCCACGATGATCTCATCGGATGAACCACGATGTCAAGGATTCAATCAATCCTGTATACAATTCCCTTTGTCTAGCGGTACGATACTTGCCCGAGATTCGATAGTCGGTATCCCGATACCTTGTTCAATCTCGTTACCGGCAAGTCTCTTTACTCGTTCCGTAACACATCATCCCGTGATCAACTCCTTGGTCACATTGCGCATATGATGATGTCCTACCGAGTGGGCCCAGAGATACCTCTCCGTCACACGGAGTGACAAATCCCAGTCTCGATTCGTGCCAACCCAACAGACACTTTCGGAGATACCCGTAGTGTACCTTTATAGCCACCCAGTTACGTTGTGACGTTTGGCACACCCAAAGCATTCTTACGGTATCCGGGAGTTGCACAATCTCATGGTCTAAGGAAATGATACTTGACATTAGAAAAGCTTTAGCATACGAACTACACGATCTTTGTGCTAGGCTTAGGATTGGGTCTTGTCCATCACATCATTCTCCTAATGATGTGATCCCGTTATCAACGACATCCAATGTCCATGGTCAGGAAACCGTAACGATCTATTGATCAACGAGCTAGTCAACTAGAGGCTTACTAGGGACATGGTGTTGTCTATGTATCCACACATGTATCTGAGTTTCCTATCAATACAATTCTAGCATGGATAATAAATGGTTATCATGAACAAGGAAATATGATAATAACTAATTTATTATTGCCTCTAGGGCATATTTCCAACAGTCTCCCACTTGCACTAGAGTCAATAATCTAGTTCACATCGCCATGTGATTAACATTCACAGGTCACATCGCCATGTGACCAACATCCAAAGAGTTTACTTGAGTTCACAATCTAGTTCACATCACTATGTGATGAACACTCAATGAGTTCTGGGTTTGATCATGTTGCTTGTGAGAGAGGTTTTAGTCAACGGGTCTGCAACATTCAGATCTGTATGTACTTCGCAGATCTCTATGCTATATTTGGAGCCATTTCAAATAACGGTTCTACTTGGAGCTATTCTAAATTGTTGCTCCATTATACGTATCCGGTATCTCTACTCAGAGCTATCCAGATAGGTGTTAAGCTTGCATCGACGTAACTCTTTACGTCAAACTCTTTATCACCTCCATAACCGAGAAACATATCCTTATTCCTCTAAGGATAATTTTGACCGCTATCTGGTGATATACTCCTAGATCACCTTTGTACCCTCTTGCCAGACATGTGGCAAGGCACACATCAGGTGCGGTACTCAGCATGGCATACCGTATAGAGCCTATGACAAGAGCACAGGGGACGACCTTCGTCCTTCCTCTTTCTTCTGTCGTGGTCGAGCTTTAAGTCTTAACTTCATACCTTACAACTCAGGCAAGAACTCCTTCTTTGGCTGATCCATCTTGAACATCTTCAAGATCATGTCAAGGTATGTGCTCATTTGAAAGTACCATTAAGCGTTTTTATCTATCCTTATAGATCTTGATGCTCAATGTTCAAGTAGCTTAATCCAGGTTTTCCATTGAAAAACACCTTTCAAATAACCCAATATGCTTTCCAGAAATTCTACATCATTTTGGATCAACAATATGTCATCCACATATACTTATCAGAAATGTTGTAGTGCTCCCACTCACTTTATTGGAAATACAAGTTTCTAACAAACTTTGTATAAACCCATAAACTTTGATTACTCCATCAAAGTATATATTCCGACTCCAAGATGCTTGCTCTAGTTCATGGAAGGATCGTTGGAGCTAGCATACCTTTTAGCATCCTTAGGATCGACAAAACCTTTCTGATTGTATCACATACAACCTTTCCTTACGAAAACTGGTAAGGAAACTTGTTTTGGCATCCATCTGCCAGATTTCATCAATGCAGCTTATGCTAACATGATTCTGACGGACTTAAGCATCGTTACGGGTGAGAAAATCTCATCGTAGTCAACTGCTTGAACTTGTGAAAAACTTTTCGCCACAAGTCGAGCTTCATAGACGATGACATTACCATCCACATCCGTCTTCTTCTTAAAATCCACATGTACCTAACAGCCTTACGACCATCAAGTAGTTCTTCCAAAGTCTACACTTTGTTTTCATACATGGATCCTCTCTCGGATTTTATGGCCTCGAGCCAATTTTCGGAATCCAGGCCCACCATCGCTTCTCCATAGCTCATAGGTTCATCGTTGTCCAACAAAGTGACCTTTAAGACATGGTTACCACTTAGAAGTTGTACACACCCTTGTCAACCCATGAGGTTCGATAGTAACTTGATCTGAAGCTCCATGATCATCATCATTAGCTTTCTCTTCAACTGAGGCAGGTGCCATAGAAACATTTTTCCTGTGCTCCGCTACTCTCTGGTTGAAGTAAAGGTTCAACAACCTTATCAAGTTCTATCTTCCTCCCACTCAATTCTTTCGATAGAAACTTTTCCTCGAGAAAGGGCCCGATTCGAGAAACAATCCCTATTGCTTTCGGATATGAGAAAGGAGGTATACCCAACTATTTTGGGTGTCCTATGAAGATGCATTTATCCACTTTGGGTTCGATCTTATCAGCCTGAAACTTTTTCACATAAGCGTCACAGCCCCAAACTTTTAAGAAATGACAGCTTAGGTTTCTCTAAACCATAGTTCATACGGTGTCATCTCATCGGAATTATGTGGTGCCCTATTTAAAGTGAATGTGGTTGTCTCTAATGCCTAACCCGTAAACTATCATGGTGATTCGATAAGAGACATCATGGTATGCATCATATCCAATAGGGTGCAGTTATGATGTTCGGACACACCATCACACTATGGTGTTCCAGGCTGTATTAGTTGTGAAACAATTTCCACAATGTCTTAATTCTGTGCCAAACTCGTAATTCATATATTCATCTCTATGATCATATCATATATATTTTATCCTCTTGTCACGACGATCTTCAACTTCACCCTAAAATTACTTGAACCTTTCAATAATTCAGACTCGTGATTCATCAAGTAAATATACTCAGCATCTGCTCAAATCATCTGTGAAGTAAGAATATAATGATATCCACTACATGCCTCAGCACTCATTGGACTGCACACATCAAGATGTATTACTTCCAACAAGTTTCTTTCTTGTTCCATCTTACTGAAAACGAGGCCTTTCAGTCATCTTGCTCATGTGGTATGATTTGCATGTCTCAAGTGATTCAAAATCAAGCGAGTCCAAAGATCCATCAACATGGAGCTTCTTCATGCGTTTTATACCATTGTGACTAAAATTGCAGTGCCACAAGTATGTGGTACTATCATTATTATCTTATATCTTTTGGCATGAACATGTGTATCACTACGACCGAGATTCAATAAACCATTCATTTTAGGTGTAAGACCATTGAAGGTATTATTCAAAACAGAGTAACCATTATTCTCCTTAAATGAATAACCGCATTGCGATGAACATAATCTAATCATGTCCATGCTCAACGCAAACACCAAATAACAATTATTTAGGTTTAACACCAACCCCGATGGTAGACGGAGCATGTGATGTTTGATCACATCAACCTTGGAAACTCTTCCAACATCTATCATCGTCTCACCTTTGGCTAGTCTCCGTTTATTCTGTAGCCTTTTATTTCGAGTTACTAACACTTGGCAACCGAACCGGTATCTAATACCCTGCTACTACTAGGAGTACTAGTAAAGTACACATTTAATATATGTCCAATACATACTTCTGTCAACCTTGTCAGCCTTCTCATCTACCAAGTATCTAGGGTGGTTCTGCTTCAGTGACCGTTCCCCTTATTACAGAAGCACTTAGTCTCGGGCTTGGGTTCAACTTTGGGTTTCTTCACTAGATCAGCAACTGATTTGTTGTTTCATGAAGTATCCCTTTCTTGCCCTTGCCCTTCTTGAAACTAGTGGTTTTACTAACCATCAACAATTGATGCTCCCTTTTGATTTTTACTTTCGCGGTGTCGCGAATAGCTCAAGGATCATATCTATCCCTGATATGTTATAGTTCATCACGAAGCTCCAATAGCTTGGTGACAGTGACTTTGGAGAACCATCACTATCTCATCTGGAAGATTAACTCCCACTTGATTCAAGCGATTGTTGTACTCATACAATCTGAGCACATGCTCAATGGTTGAGCTTTTCTCCTTAGTTTGCAGGCTTAAGAAACTTGTCAAAGGTCTCATACCTCTTGACGTGGGCACTAGCCTGAAATCCCAATTTCAGTCCTTGGAACAACTCATATGTTCTGCGATGTTTCAAAAACATCTTTGGTGCCTCAATTCTAAACCATTTAGCATTACGCACTGAACTATCATGTAGTCATCAAAACGTGTATGTCAGATGTTCGCAACATCCACAACTGACATTCGCGGGTCAGCTCACTGAGCGGTGCATTAAGGACATAATCCTTCTGCACAGCAATGAGGACGATCCTCTGTTTACGTATCCAGTCCGCATAATTGCTACTATCAACTTTCAACTAAATTTTCTCTAGGATCATATCTAAAACAGTAGAACTAAAGCGTGAGATACGACATAATTTGCAAAGTCCTTTTGACTATGTTCATGATAATTGAGTTCATCTTATGAACTCCCACTCAGATAGACATCCCTCTAGTCATCTAAGTGATTACATGATCCGAGTCAACTAGGCCGTGTCCGATCATCACGTGAGATGGACTAGTCATCATCGGTGAACATCTTCATGGTGATTGTATCTACCATACGACTCATGCTCGACCTTTCGGTCTCTTGTGCTCCGAGGCCATGTCTGTACATGCTAGGCTTGTCAAGTCAACCTAAGTGTTTCACGTGTGTAAATTTGTCTTACACCCGTTGTATGTGAACGTTAGAATCTATCACACCCGATCATCACGTGGTGCTTCGAAACGACGAACTTTCGCAACGGTGCACAGTTAGGGGAAACACTTTCTTGAAATTTTAATGAGGGATTATCTTATTTACTACCGTCGTTCTAAGAAAATAAGATGCAAAAAACATGATAAACATCACATGCAATCAAAAAGTGACATGATATGGCCAATATCATTTTGCTCCTTTTGATCTCCATCTTCGGGGCTCCATGATCATCATCGTCACCGGCATGACACCATGATCTCCATCATCGTGTCTTCATGAAGTTGTCTCGCCAACTATTACTTCTACTACTACAGCTAACGGTTAGCAATAAAGTAAAGTAATTACATGACGTTTATGTTGACACGCAGGTCATAAATAAATTAAGACAACTCCTATGGCTCCTGCCGGTTGTCATACTCATCGACATGCAAGTCGTGATTCCTATTACAAGAACATGATCATCTCATACATCACATATATCATTCATCACATCCTTTGGCCATATCACATCACAAAACACTTGCTGCAAAAACAAGTTAGACATCCTCTAATTGTTGTTGCAAGTTTTTATGTGGCTGCTATAGGTTGCTAGCAAGAACGTTTCTTACCTACGCCAAAACCACAACGTGAATTGCCAATTTCTATTTAACCTTCATAAGGACCCTGTTCATCGAATCCGATCCGACGAAAGTGGGAGAGACAGACACCCGCCAGCCACCTTATGCAACTAGTGCATGTCAGTCGGTGGAATCGGTCTCACGTAAGCGTACGTGTAAGGTTGGTCCGGGCCGCTTCATCCCACAATGCCGCCGAATCAAAATAAGACTTGTAACGGCAAGTAAATTGACAAAATCAACGCCCACAACTACTTTGTGCTCTACTCGTGCATAGAAACAACGCATAGACCTAGCTCATGATGCCACTGTTGGGGTACGTAGCAGAAATTCAAAATTTTCTACGCATCACCAAGATCAATCTATGGAGTAATCTAGCAACGAGGGGAAGGAGAGTGCATCTACATACCCTTGTAGATCGCTAAGCGGAAGCATTCAAGTGAACGGGGTTGATGGAGTCGTACTCGTCGTGATCCAAATCACCGATGATCCTAGTGCCGAACGGACGGCACCTCCGCGTTCAACACACGTACAGCCCGGTGACATCTCCTACGCCTTGATCTAGCAAAGGGTGAAGGAGAGGTTGGGGAAGACTCCATCCAGCAGCAGCACGGCGACATGGTGGTGAAGGAGGAGCGTGGCAATCCTGCAGGGCTTCGCCAAGCACCGCGGGAGAAGAGGAGGACTTGGGAGAGGGGAGGGCTGCGCCAAGACTTCGGTGCGGCTGCCCTCCCACCCCCCACATATATATAGGGGCAAGGGAGAGGGGGCCGGCCCCCTCAGATCCAATCTAAGGAGGGGGCGGCGGCCAAGGGGGGTTGCCTTGCCCCCCAAGGCAAGGGGGGCGCCCCCCCTTTAGGGTTCCCCCAAACCCTAGGCGCATGGGCCCTAGGGGGGAGGCTCCCAGCCCACTAAGCGGCTGGTCCCTCTACACATACAGCCCATAGGGCCTTCCGTGGCAGGTGGACCCTCCCGGTGGACCCCTGGAACCCCTTCGGTGGTCCCGGTACTATACAGGTAACCCCCAAATTATTCCGGTGACCGTATGATGACTTCCCATATATAAATCTTTACCTCCGGACCATTCCGGAACTCCTCGTGATGTCCTGGATCTCATCCAGGACTCCGAACAATATTCGTTAACCACGTACATCTATTCCCAATAACCCTAGCGTCATCGAACCTTAAGTGTGTAGACCCTACGGGCTCGGGAGTCATGCAGACATGGACGAGACAACTCTCTGGTCAATAACCAACAGCGGGATCTGGATACCCATGTTGGCTCCCACATGATCCACGATGATCTCATCGGATGAACCACGATGTCAGGGATTCAATCAATCCCGTATACAATTCTCTTTGTCTAGCTGTACGATACTTGCCCGAGATTCGATCGTCGGTATCCCGATACCTTGTTCAATCTCGTTACCGGCAAGTCTCTTTACTCGTTCCATAACACATCATCCTGTGATCAACTCCTTGGTCACATTGCGCATATGATGATGTCCTACCGAGTGGGCCCAGAGATACCTCTCCGTCACACGGAGTGACAAATCCCAGTTTCGATTCGTGCCAACCCAACAGACACTTTCGAAGATACCCGTAGTGTACCTTTATAGCCACCCAGTTACGTTGTGACGTTTGGCACACCCAAAGCATTCCTATAGTATCCGCGAGTTGCACAATCTGATGGTCTAAGGAAATGATACTTGACATTAGAAAAGCTTTAGCATACGAACTACACGATCTTTGTGCTAGGCTTAGGATTGGGTCTTGTCCATCACATCATTCTCCTAATGATGTGATCCCGTTATCAACGACATCCAATGTCCATGGTCAGGAAACCGTAACGATCTATTGATCAACGAGCTAGTCAACTAGAGGCTTACTAGGGACATGGTGTTGTCTATGTATCCACACATGTATCTGAGTTTCCTATCAATACAATTCTAGCATGGATAATAAACGATTATCATGAACAAGGAAATATGATAATAACTAATTTATTATTGCCTCTAGGGCATATTTTCAACAGGGTTGTCCGCCGGCAACTCTGTGGCTAGTGCTCCAGGATCCATCAATGAACTGACAAACAAAAAGCAATCGAAAGGAAACCACAATCGCAATGACATTGGGAAAAGAATAGGCTGTGAGAATCTGTCGGTGCTTCGCAAAAAGAAGATTCTTGGAATGAAAATATAGTAGCATCACTGATTAGCCCACCTTTCCTTCGTCGGTACAGAAGAAAAATGGCAGAAGTGAGTAGCCTGGAGTGAGGTTTTCTTCAAGAAAGGGGAGAAAGGGCTTCAACAAGCGTTCCAGTGAAATGATGGTTGCTTCGTCCAGTCCAACTTCGAGGCCACTTTACCACTGCTGGTAAAGGTGGGTTTTGTGATATGAAAGGTCATGACGGCCACACCGGGGTGACCGGTGAGTCTTGACTGTATCACCTCACTATGATTTGGTGGATGGCACGCGGGCTCGGACGCTTTGATGTCCCGCATGTAGATAGAGCGGCTAGTCATATAGGAGTGCTCAATATTACGAACCGCGACCAAGGCGGAGAGGAAAACGAGAGAACTACGTAATTAATGCATGAGTTTAATTAGGGTAGTTTTGTAAAGTACGAGATACATTCCTCCAATCACAAAATGCCTTGGTTGATGAGATTTGAGATTTGAGCTAGTACTGCACGCAGTGTAGTCTAGTCACTTTTTGAAATCTCTATAAAGGCAAATACTCCTTTTCGGTTTACATGGCTATACTAGCAAGTACTAGTACTACAATAGTGGGCTCAAATAGCAATTTTGTCTCATGCAAGATCCTGGCTATATGCGTACTCCAAGGCTCCGCACCACGCCCCACCCCTACACAAAGACTACCATGCGAGCGTTCGCAACTGCCACGTTCGGGTTGCGCTTGGCTCTTTGCCTCTTCGAGAAGACGAACTATGATGTTACTACTACTTCTATAGTATCAAATCCGTTGATGCATGTCCATCCACCGCATGCGGGAGGGATAGCCACCGCACACATGGGCGAGGGAGAAGGCGCGTAGTAGTAAAATCAAGCTTCTGCTCATTGTACGAGTTGATGCGACACATCATAGACTTGCCCCACATGGTTGCCTCTAAACATGGCTGAAAGACCCACAGCGTACAATACTCCATTTGCTGCAACCTCTAACATTTACCCCACCACAAATTAAAAAATATATTCCTGTCTTGACCAGATGAGCATGCAAACTAGAATCACCAGGATGCCAGGTAGGGCCAGAAGATTATTTTAATAAAAAAAAGCATGGAGCCGACCCCAAAGATTTTAAGCTTACAGGCATGGTACATGCTATCCTAGACTACTCTACACACGAAACTGCCACACGAGCGTCTGGGTTGCGCTTGGCTCTTTGCCTCTTCAGGAAGTCGAACAATGGCGGAGTACTACTGCAGTGGAGGAGTACTACAGTATGCTTCTGGCCATCTGACACCGATTGAACTGCTGCATGTCCACCGCGTGCGGGAGGGAGAGCGTGTAGTGAACGAAATCTTCTCCTAGTCCTGCCAGCCACCACGCTCATGGGCGAGGGAGGGACGCAGCTTCATTGACTTACTACTCCTGCCTTTGCGTCTATGACAGGTGGGCCCAACAGGTGGGTGGCCCACCTGTCATGCAGTCAAAGGCAGGTGCAGTTAAGGCGAGAGGGTGTTGTAGTAATCAAACTTCTCGATCTTGTACGAGTTGACGCAACACATCAAAGCACTTCACTCGATATATTTCAATAATTTGGGTTTACCGATGCATTAGTTACTCCCTCTGTTCCTAAATATAAGTCTTTTTAGACATTTCAAATGGACTACAACATACGGATGTATGTAGACATATTTTAGAGTGTAGATTCACTCATTTTGCAATCTCTAAAAAGACTTATATTTGGAAACAGAGGGAGTACAACGCATGCATGCATGCCGTGACTTTCCTTTTGATACTTGCATGTGTTGATTTGATGCACCTTGCCAAATTTTGACTCTAAATTTAAGTAACCAAATGTTCATGCGTGTCATAAAAAATTATGGGGCTGTTTGGATTGTGACTATGTTTTTCTTATGTTGCCACATTATTTTTGCCACACTTGCCTAACTTGAGTTGCTCAAATTGTTAGACCCACTTTGGCTTACCTAAGGGAATCTTGCCACACTTTTTGTGTCTACAACATGTGGGGTTCACTGCTAATAAAAATATCTTGTCTTAGGTGTGGCCAGAGCCAAACACCCACCTAACTTGGTCAAATTTGCCTAAGGTGAGGTGTGGCAAAGTGTGGCAATATGTGGCTGGAAACCAAACAGCCCCTACATCACTGAAAACTATGTTCAAATACGAATCAAACGATATAATTTTTGTTAACATGCACTAACATTTTGTCAGTTAAATCTTTGGTCAAAATTAAGCACCAATTACAAAGGGGGCCAATAAATATTGTACTCTCACATTTTGTTTTGAGGATACTCCCACATACTCCATCTGTTCCCAAATATAAGACTTTTTAGAGATTCTAACAAGTGACTACATACGGAGCAAAATGAACGAATCCATACTTTAAAATATGTCTACATGCATCCATATGTTGTAGTCCATTTGAAATGTCTAAAAAGACTTATATTTAGGAACGGAGGGAGTAGAAAATATAAATAATAATGCATGTTGGGGCAGCCCACGTTTCTGATAATTTTAGTCATGGGCTTGTTCACAATTTTTATGAGGGGGTGGTTGTTCATTTAATGGAGGGTCTTGTACCAGACTTGAACGATACAAAGTGTGACCTAGCACACCATGACACTACTTGGAATAAGCGGGTAGCTATCTCAAAAAACAATCAACAACTAAAAAATGGTGACCTGGCACGTACACAATTTTAAACGATTATTTTGATGGAGTGAAAAAGGAAAACTACCCCACTACGTATATATAGGCCGGAGCCTCTGCACTTGCTTGCAAGGGTTGCTCTATTCACACACTCTCATCCTCTCAAGATCTAAACAAGATAGCAGTGGTAACACTGTCTTTCTCCCTTCAAAAAACACTGTCTTTCTATTCTCAGCACTGGTTACAAATCCGGACGTATCCCCCTCCGCCGGTGAAGGGGAGGAGGGGAAACGTTTAGGCCGTCGTCCACAGTGAGGGAGGAGACCCACTGCCGGCCACACCGTTATCTCTGGCCGAGCGCCGACGCGGGAGGTCCTCTAATCCCTTCGTCGTTGCCCTAGTGTGGGCGGATCCGGCCTCGCGCTGCCCACCTATCCACATCCCAACGACCTTGAGGTATATCTTCCTTAGAAACCGCCATAACTCTACTTCCCCAGCTGGCTACGTCGCTGCATGTGCATCATTTTCTGCCTCTCAGCCCCTCTCGATCGAATGGTCCAATGTCACCTTTTTTCTTCTTCTATTGTTAGAGGTAAAGCTAGTTCATGGAGTCGAATCCTGTACTTGGTTCAAACAATAAATAAAGTGGGGGTTGGGGAATTTAGTATGTGCATCGGACTTGGTACAAACAGGAAGGATAGGGGTGAAAGTAGTACAGACTGGTCATCCAACCGATCTCTTGGTCAAAAAAGGAAATATAGGGGAAACGCTGTACACACTGATATGACCAGGACTAGATTTTCTATCCACAGATAAGATGGTTGCGTGCATCATTATGATGCAGAGGCTAGGTGTCGGATGTGGGGTTCCAGCAAATCCTTAAGGATCGAACACTGGGGTGCGCGCGAAGTCTTTTCCTCCCACCGATATACGCCCAAGCTGGCTAAGATCTCGCGGACAAACTCGATGCACTCGCAACACAGAAAGACACAAGATTTATACTGGTTTGGACCACGGTTGTGGTGTAATACCCTACTCCAGTGTGGTGGTGGTGGATTGCCTCTTGGGCTGATGATGAACTATACAAGGGGAAGAACAGTCTCCTGAGGTTGAGGTGTTCTTGTGCTTGGCTAACTTGTGTGGGTGAGAGTGATCTAAGGTGTCGTCTCCTTGCCTATGGTGGTGGCTAGTCCTACTTATAGAGGCCCTGGTCCTCTTCCCAAATCTTGAGCGGGAAGGGAGCCAACAATGGCGGGCAAATTTGAAGGGGGACAGCTAGTACAAGCTATCCTGACAAAAGTGGTCTTTGCCTGCCAAAGGCTCTGGTGGTGACGCCGTCTTGGGCTCCATGATGACCTCCATCTTGCCGTCCTTCTGGTCTTAGTCTTGTTGCACCAAAATGGCAACCTTTGCATGATACCTCGGTACTCCTCGCCTGCGCTGGTTTCCTTAGCACCAAAGAGGAAATAAGGACGCTATGCGCGCTGGCGCCCGCCGGGTGTCGATCGTCATGGCTCACATCATGAGAGCCTTGCGAGGTTCACCTCACCTTGATATCTCCACTCCTCGTGAGCCTGCCTGACTAGGCCGCTCCAGAGGAGGTCTTGTGTCATCCACCTCGCAAGGCTTGGCCCCTTGTGAGGGTCTTGGATGCCTTGTTGATGAAGATGGGTCGTACGGCCTACTGGCTTAGCCACGCAGCGGGCTGCAGGCAGGCAAGTCTAGGGACCCTCATTCCCAGAACATCGACAGTAGCCCCCGGGCCCAAGGTGCGCTTGGGCTTGGCTTCGCGGCGAAGCCAAGGGTCAAGCATGGAGCATCGCGGGCCCCAAAAGCATGCGGCCTCGGTTGACGCATGGCAGTTAATTGGACATGGGCGTCCCCGCTTCCCCACACTGGCTTGGCAACTACTCGACCTGACAAAAGGCTGGCGCAGGCATCACTTGCCTTCATTGCTTCTTCCTCGCCTTGCTCCAGATCCCCTTCCTAGCTCTCCGCCACCGCTATCTCCAGATCCGCTCCAATCTCATCTCGTAGCTACGATCCATGGCGCCGCGCAAGGCCAAGGCTTCCTCAGTGCCGGCTTGGTACGAGACGGCCCTTGAGGCACCCACCGCCACGGAGAAGAGCCTCGCCTCCGTGCGCCTGCTGACACCGGGCGAGAGCAATGAGTGGGGGAAGACCGAGCTTCGGCTTGCCTCCGACGCGCCGGAGCCCGTGGAAAGCACCTTCTTCCCCTTCTTCTCGAGTAACGTCTCCGTCGGGTTGGTTCCTCCCTTCTCCGATTTATTTTACGAAGTCCTCGACCACTATGGGCTACATGTGTTGCATCTCCATCCCAACTCTGTCATCCTCATTTCCATCTTCGCCTACTACTTTGAGGCGTACCTGGGCGTGATGCCGTCTGTGGCGCTCCTGCGCCATTTCTTCTTCCTCCATGTCAACAAGGGTAACATCTCTGGATGCGCTTACTTCGTTGCATCTGGCAAGGCCAACTCGATCTCGAGCACCGGGAAGAGGGCCGACAACATTCGATCCAAATGGGTCATGATGGACGCCAAGTGCGCCGATCCGTGTCTGGTGTTGCCCACGGCGGCGCCCTCTTTCCACGCGGGATGGCCCAGGGCGGAGCTTGCAGATGAGCGGGCCTCGTCAGTGTTGGGGCAGATGGTGCCCGACCTGAAACTGGGCAATGCGAGGGCAGCAAAGGTGATGGGGGTCAAGCTTCTGAGGGAGTTCTTGACCCTGCGAGTAGCTCCACTCCAGGCGTGTGCAGGCCCCCTGTGGGAGCCTCAAGAAGAGGGGAACATGACCCGCCCGAGGCCAGGGGTCTTGCCTGATAATGAATTGGCTGCTGTCCTACGCCTCATAGTTGGGGACAACCAGGAGTACCCACCAAGCGCCTTCGTCCCCCTATTCCAGCGCAAGGATCGGGAGGAATTCGTCGCCGCCAGGCTGAACTTTTATGCGCGTGGGTTGGTGCCGCCGGTGCTCCTGGGAGCCCCCGCAGCACCGAAATCGGTGGAGGTGTCTTCTGGCGAGCCCTGCGGGGAGGGGGAAGTGGAGGTGAGGGAGACTTCCCCTATGAGCAAGGCCGAGATCCTCCGCGCCCTTCCTGACGATGCCGAGGTCGACGCCCGCCAAAGGGAGATCGACCAGACCCCCATCCGACAAGGGGTAGGTCGTCATTGGTGACTCGTGATGCCGCCTCCGCCCCGATGCTGTCAGGCTTCAGGCTTCCTAAGAGGAAGTATACAGCAGTGGATCAGTAAGTGTCTCATGCTTTGCCTTGTCCCTGTTTGCACTCTTCATTTCCTGATGCTGGCCCTTGGTTGGTCAAGCCGACGTCTTCTTCGAAGAAGATGAAGGAGGATGCAGCATCCGTGCCTCCTTCCTCAGGGAAAGGTGGGAGCAGCACCCGCATCTCCCCAGCCCAGTCATCCTCGCGGGGCCAAGAGGAGCATCGCCATGTGGAACCAGCCCCCATGGCCCAACTAGCTCCGGAAGTGCTGGCGCCTGGTGCGGCTGACGAGGTTTCAGCTGCTCCGGAGGTTGCGGTCTACCAGGTCCTGGTGATGATGTCGCCTCCCCCCACTGCTGCACCTCCAGTTCCAGGTTCTTCTGCTCCTGTTGCTACTCTGGAACGTGCTCTCTCGGAGATGATCCAGCTACAGGCGGATCTCCTGGGCGCAGACCCATGCCTTGTGGCCGGGCGCCTGGAGCTGGCTTTAGGCTGGCTCCATTCCGACTTGGTGGTTCGCGCAGCGCTGGGCCAGGCCACTGCGGCTTCTAAGAAGGAGAAGCAGAGTGCCGCCAATGCCGCAGCCGGTCGTGAGATGGCGTTGAAAGATGCCGAGGTCGCCCGCGACCGCTGCCAGGCGCTACGACTTGGTGGTTATCATACTCCCACTGTTCCTAAATATTTGTCTTTTTAGAGATTTCAACAAGTGACTACATATGGAACAAAATGAGTGAATCTACACTCTAAAATATGTCTATTTACCTCCGTATGTGGTATTCCATTTGAAATCTCTAAAAAGACAAATATTTAGGAATGGAGGGAGTATGTGGGAATTATGCAATGCCATCTTCTTTAGCTAGGCATCATATACGTGAATAATTCAATGACATCCTTTTTAGCCAGTCATCATATATGTGAATTGTATTGTGCCATGTTTTTCATAATGTATTCCATTTGTCAACAATGTGTATACATTCATCTACTCTTCCTATGCATCAGCCATTTGAGTCGGTCATGGGAAAATCTGGAGTGAAAACAAGGTCTTCTGAGAAGTCAGTGCTACCTGTCGATGCAGATTTCTGGTTGGTTACAAATAGTTCCTCGGAGGAGGATTCAGAGATAGATGACCAGTCATATCCCCCCCGGAGGTGCATGTTCTAACTTGGCAGGGTTATATTGCTCATATCATGCATATGTGTCTTTCATTGACATGCCATCTGCTTAGATTAGACATGCTTTGTGTGAATGCCTCATGTTTGCTTTCTATACCAGATATGTGAATTATGCAATGCCATGTTTTTCAGCCAGTTAACATATATGTGAATTATATACCGCCATGTAGCCAGGCAGCATATATGTGAATTATATCATGCCATCTTTTTTTCATTACATATTCCATTTGTCGACAATCTATGTATATTAAACTACTGTTCATGTGTATCAGCCATTTGAGCGGTTATGGAAAAATCAGGAGTGAAAACAAGGTCTTCAAAGCAGGCAATCGTACCTGTTGAAGCATATATCTCAATGGTTACAGGGAGCTCTTTAGAGGAGGATTCAGAGACAGTTGACCAGTCCTATATCCCACCCGAGGTGTATGCTCTAAGTTGCAATGTTTATATTTATCATATCATGCATATGGTGTCTTGCATTGCTTAGTTTAGACATCATATGCACAATATTGAATTCCATCTGCTTAGTTTAGAGATCATACATGCGAGTGCTAGCTGCTTAGTATATGAATTAATTATGTCAATTATATCATGCCATCCTATATACTTAGACAACATGTATGTGAATTATTTCATCCCAACCTATTTTAGACAACATGTATGTGAATTATAGATTTGTCATGTCATCCTGTTTAGATACTCATCATATGTTGAATTATGCCATTATAGCATGTTAAGTTATCCATCATATATCTGAAACTGTGTCATGCTATCATGTTTGGTTGGGCATCATATATGTGAAATTGTGTCATGTTGTCCTGTTTGGTTAGACAACATATATGTGAATTACCACATATGTGTATCATACAATGTCTTTATGTTCAATTTCTTTTCTTATTTATTAGCCATTTGAATTGGAGGGGGTGATGGAACTATCTAAGGGAGCAAAAACACGTTCTTCACAAAAGATAGTGCTACCCGTCGATGCAGATAGAACCATGGTTGTACTAGCCCACAAACTAGCCCCACCACACATAATCGAGACTATTCCAGATTGCACACTTACACCATTGGGCAGAGAACCAGCTACAACCCATCTAACCCCAACCCCAGCGGATAGTAACCGACTTCTAGTTGACAAAGCACCATGCCCACCACAGAGTACCCCCACACGAGCAGTTTGTAAAGCAACTGCAGTGCCCAAAGCACGAAGACCACCACAACGAACCCAAACTCCATGTTTAAAGCAGAAGAGCAACTGTTCTCAGGTCAGATTCCGTAGCTATGGTCCATACTCCTTTGCTATTGCATCACTGTATTTACTCATACCAACTACTTTTGAATTTGAAGGATCCAATTGAAACTACAATGGCGCAACAGGTATGTTTTAAACCTATTTCTTTAATTGGATTGTTGTTCTAATTTCTTGCTCTATGTTGATTTTAGTTTCAGTTGTATAAATGGTTATGTTCTCATGTGATGCACATTACAAGTGTTGCCAATGTTGTGTAGTTTCTCACACTTGTCTATGCTCCTGTGTCTTAAAAATATATGAGTTCAACTGTGTCTCTATCTTGATTTGGCAACATAAACTAGAATGGTATGGACAATACAGTGACCATAGTACATAAATATATGTTTGTTTCATGTTGTTATCTTGTCCACCTTACTACTGAACTGGTTTACCAAAATGAGTTTCGTATACTACATGCTAAACCTGTGATGTGTCTGCTTGTTTCTCTTGTAGTATGCGAACATAATATTGGAGAAGACCACCCCACTATGCAATGGTAGAGAAAGTAATGCAAATAAGGTTCAAGATAGTGAGGCATCCCTGTTGGTCTCCATGAAAGGTGATAAAAATGACCTTGTAGACAGTGAGAAAACCTCATAGTCCTGCGTTGATGTAGTGTTCGAGTTATTGGCCAGTACTGCTGGCACAAGCTCTTTGAACTCGCTGCCTGAATCACTTTAGCTTCTTCAGTCTCAGCTATAAGTTGAAAGGCATCAGTTAGTTGTGCCGCGGCAAGAAGCCGAAGGACTGAGGAAGTCCCTGCAGAATTCAGATGCATACTTTCTTGTGCAACAACAAGTGCTGGAGGATTTATGCGCCAAACAAGAGAAAGTTAATAAGCTTGCTAAGCATCTTGCCAGCATTATGGGTACCCAAGATATTGTTTCTTGAGCCCTTCTGAAGTGGTTTCAGTTCTGGACTTGTTTTACTGCGGCGTTTATTTGCACTGGTCGCCAACTTTGACAACCAGTGTATATGATATGTTGCTTTGTTCCCTATATTTGCACTGGTGGTAAACTTTGGTGCCTAGTGGATGTAATATGTGTAATAGCAATGATAGCATAGCGTAAGTTGCTTGCTTATTTATTTCCTTGTTGCCTTGTTTATTTGTTTTCTTGTAGTCAGTGTAGTTCTTTTTCCGCGGTTTGCTAGTGGCCGCAATAACCTATTTTTTAAACTAGGCCACAATAACCATGGGCTACATATTTACTGTAGTGACACTGGGCCTCCTACGGGCCGTAGAAACAGTGGGCCTTCTACGGGCTGTAGAAATAGTAGGCCTTCTACGGGCCGTAGAAACAATGGGCCTTCTACGGGCCGTAGAAACAATGGGCCTTCTACGGGCCGTATCATCAATGGGCGTTATACGGGCCGTAGAAACAATGTGACTTCTATGGGCCGTAGCATCAATGGGCCTTCTAAGGGCTGGATGATCGATCGGCCTAACATGGGCTAATAATAGACCGCATCATGGGCCATAAACAGGCTAGATTTGGAATCGTCCATTCATGGGCCGACCATAACGGGTCGTAGTTAATTGGCCATATTTGATGATGCTATGAAACGGCCCAACGGATTAACGGGCCATGAACGGGCCGATTCTAACCACTGGCTGAATTTGGCCCACAAGCAGAAAAGGCGAGTAACGGGCCGTAAGTAACCGAATGCTAGAAATGAGCCCAAGAATAAATGGGCCCTGAGAAGGCCGAAAGATAACACAGGTTGGAAATGGCCCAATGGAAAAATGGGTCATTAATGTGTATAAAGTGGTACACTGTTCATTGCAGGCCGGATTCACCACGGGTCGTTAATGGGCCAAGAGTTACAAATGGCCTCGTATGGGCCGAAAGACATCATGGGCCATACATGGGCTGGAAGTTACAACAAGATGGAATCATATTGGACGGCCCAGATGAAGCTACTGGGCTTAATTTCGATAGGCCATAATGGGTCGTGAGTTAGCGGGTCATAAATGGGTATATACGAATAGGCCATTAATAGACATTCCATGGGCCAGCCTATCGGCGTTCTGGGAACGGGGGTCCCCAGACTTGCCTGCCTGCGGCCTGCAGCGTGGCTCGAGTGGGGGCCCAACATGGCCCATCTTCACCAACACAAGACTCAAGACCCTCGCGAGGGGCCAAGCCTCGCGAGGCGGACGACACAGCGCATCCTCAGGCTGGCTCGCAAGGAGACGGAGATATCAAGGCGGGCTACCTCGCGAGGTGCCAGTGACGCAAGCCATGACGATCGAGGGTGCCAGGCGGGCGCCAGCGCGTGCAGCGTCCTTCTTTCCTCTTTGGTGCAAAGGGGGCAAGCGCAGCCGCAGAGTACCGAGGCATCAGGCAAAGGTTTCCATTTTGGTGCAACAAGACCAGGACCAAGCGGACTACGAGACGGAGGTCACCATGGAGCCCAGCACGACGTCACCGCAGAGTCTTTCGCAGGCGAAGACCACCTTTAGTCAGGATAAGAGTACTTGTTGTCCCCCTTCAAATTAGCCCGCCATTGTTGGCTCCCTTCCCGCTCGATATTTGGGAAGAGGACCAGGGCCCCTATAAATAGGACCGGCCACCCACGTAGCAAGGGCCCCGATCGGTTGGTAGGTCGATCAGTTCGCAGAAGGGGTCGGCTTTCTCTGGGCTCGGTTCGCAGAGTTAGTTGGTCCGGCTAGCAAGTAGAGAGAGAGAGAGAGGTGACAGAACTCCTCCCAGCAGTTCGTCGCCCCAGCTAAGAACTGACACTCGTGAGGCAGTTCTTCCTTGTATTGTCCATCATCATCAGCCCCAAGAGGCAATCCATCCACCACACACTGGAGTAGGGTATTACACCACAATGGTGGCCCGAACCAGTATAAATCTTGTGTCTCTTGTGTGATTCCTTTAGTAGTTTAGATCTTTGCGAGACGGGGAGGTAGAAGGCGTGATTTCAGCGTGCACCCCAGTGTTCGAACCTCAAGGGTCTGCCGGAACCCGAAATCCGACATTTGGCGCGCCAGGTAGGGGTGCACCGGAATCTGTCTTCCACCGCTCCGTTCTCCTCCGACCGTCGCATCCATGTCCGACGCTCGTCGGGCCCGCGCCGAGCGCCGGGTCACCATCGTTTCTCGCATCGCCCAGACGGCCCTCGTCGGTGGGCGTCCTCGTCGTTCCCCGTCGCCCGCTGTCAACGCCGCCACCGGTCCGACGGGGGGGAGCGGCAAGCATCGTTTCAGCACCCGTCCGTGCGGCAAGACGGCCGCACCGCCACCCCATCGCTCGCACCGGCCGGTTCTTCGTCCCGCGCGCTCCGCGCACCCTTGGAGGCTCGAGCTGCGCTCCTCGCGGCAAACGAGCTCCTGCGCTACCGCCCCGTCGATGACGTCTACAAGGAGTGGCTCGACCGCGTCACCGAGCTTGTCCGCGCCGCAGGGGGCTCTTTCGCGCCGTCCGTCCCTCTGCGCCACACTCCGCCCCGCGCGGGCAACGAAGCTCCAGAGGCGCACCAGCCGGCTCCCCTCCAAGAAGATGCCATGGCTCCAAGGCGCTTGGCCCCTGGGCGGAACCCGCTCCGTCAGGCGCCCGCGCAGCAAGAGCGAAGCTGCCAAGAAGTTCCTCGCCAACAAGGGGCTGCCAGGGCGCTCCCTGCTCCGGCACGCCGCGACCCTGCTCCAGCTCCGGCACGCCAAGACCCCGCCCTGCTCCTAGCTGCAGCGCATGGGGACCCTCAAGACCAAGCTCTCCACCAACCGAAGCCTTACGTGGCCACCGCGGGCTGCCACGCCTACACCACTGAGCTGCGCAGCGTCGCGTGGCCCGGCAAGTTCAAGCCTGACCTGCCTCCTCGCTACGATGGCACAACCGATCCCGCAGAGTTCCTCCAGCTCTATGAGCTGGGCATCGAGGCTGCCGGCGGGGATGAGAAGGTCATGGCGAACTGGTTCCCCATGGCGCTCAAGGAAGGAGCTCGAACCTGGCTCCTGAATCTGGCTCCAGGCACGATCTCCTCCTGGGACCAGATGCGCACCCGCTTCATCGCCAACTTCCAAGGTACTCGCGACCGGCCACCCGCCGTGAGTGACATGCGCCGCATCAAGCAACAACCCAGAGAGAACCTGCAAAAATACATCCAGCGCTTCAACAGCGCGCGCCTCAAGATCCCCAAGGTGTCCGAGGAGGCCATCATCTCGGCCTTCTCCGACGGCGTGCGCGACGTCAAGATGAAGGAGGAGCTGGCAATGCACGAAGACCTCTGCACCTCCCTGGAGTTGTTCAACTTGGCGAACAAGTGCGCCAGGGCTGAGGAGGGACGCCTCTCCCTCCTCGAGCTGCCTGCCGTGGACCTAGAAGAGAAGAAGCCCAAGGCCAAGGACGTGAAGCGCAAGGGGGCTGCCGTACTCACGGCAGAACCAGACACGAAACGGGGCAAGGATCTGCCCGAACCCTCCAGAGGCAGCCGGTACTGTGTGCACCATGACCTCCACACCCACAACACCAACAAATGTCAAGAACTCCGCGCCATGCGAGAAGGAAGGATGGGCCGTCGCCCTGACCGTGCTGACCGGGGCTACGACCGAGGAGGAGGAAGAAACCCAGGACGCTGGGAAGATCGCGGCCCGCGCTAGGGGTGGCGCGACCAGCCTCGCGAGGACCGCTGGCAGGATCTGCCTCACGAGGGAGACTGGAGGGATCAGCCTCGTGAGGATCGCCTCATGGCAATGCAGGCCTACCTCCGCTGCCGCCTCAGCCAAGGAGGAACAAAGACCGCCATCAAGACGAGGGGGTTGGGGGCTTCCAAGAGCCGCGCGCAATCGCCTGCATCCTGGGTGGAGCTCAAGCCCTAGCCTCTCAACGTATCTTCAAGCAGTTTGCCCGCAAAGTGAACGTAGTTCTCCCCAAGCTCGAAGCAACGGGCCCCCTCAGGTGGTCGGCATGGCCATCACGTTCAGCTCGGCAGACTAGCTCAAGTGCGCGGCCACAGTAGGAGTCCTCCCGATGCTCTGCTCCCAGTCATCAGCAATGTGCTGGTCACCAAGACCCTCATCGATGGTGGGGCGGGGCTCAATGTCCTGTCCGTGGAAACATTCAACAATCTCCAAGTGCCCTATGACCAGCTTCAGCCGACCAAGCCTTTCTCCGGGATCACCGACGGTTCCACAATCCCGATCGGGCAGGTCCGCCTCCCTGTCACCTTCGGGGCCCGCAGCAACTACCGCACCAAGCTCATCGACTTCGACGTCGCCCACATCCGCCTGCCGTACAACGCCATCCTTGGGTACCCAGCGCTAGCCAAGTTCATGGCTGCGACTCACCACGGCTACAACGTCCTCAAGATGCCACGGAGTGGCGGCGTCATCACGATGCCCTGTGAAGAGAAGGATGCAGTGTGTTCCCTGGAGAGAGCCTATCAGGCCGTGTCGCTAGAAGATCCAGATCGTGGAAGTAGGAGGCTTCCTGAGACCACCCCCAAGAAGAAGAAGACGTCGTCAGGCTCGGCCCCTCAGGAGGCAGGCCCTTCAGGGCCCGTGTCTGCCCAGGGGGACCCTCCTTCCATCACATAGGGAAGTGCGCCCAGTGCCCTCCTCAGGCAGGGCTCGGGGGCTCTCGCCTGGAGGGCCACCGACCTAGCCAGGGTCACGAGGGAGGCGCTTGGGCACCATGTGGAAGCATGCTTCGCGGCACGTTTCCCCCGGGAAGGAGCCAGGCAAGGAAGGTCAGACCAGCAGGAGTTCGTTGACAAGGCCATTCAAGAACTACAGGAGACAAGGATCATGAGAGGTTGCCACCGCCTACCAGCTATGGCCCCACATCCAGGCGAGGATGGTGGGCTGCGCGTCTACGTCGACGTACCAAGGCTCAATGAGATCGCCATGACGGAGCGTCTCTGGCCCTCACGAGTGGGGCGCTGCGGGGGTCCACCCCACAGCTATGTTCGCATGCCCTACGGCTTGCCGAGCATGGCTGCGGCGTACCAGCGCCTCATGAGGGGCATCATGGAGGCTCAAGAAGACAGGCATTCCGCGGCCTTGGCGGAGATGAAGACAGCTCGCGAGGAGTCACCAGTGCCTTCGGAGCCTCCCGAGGCCCCGGGGCCTGGGGGCTCGTGAGGATCAGCTTCTGCAGCCCGTCAAGTCTGCTGCACCAACGCCACTATGCCGACGACATCCTCAGGTGACATCTTTCAAGTTCCGTTCTCAGCTAGGAGCACCCTCCCAGGGTTGCATCACTCCCAGGCCGCGTGGGTCCGTCCCTGCGGCATGTATCCCCTTTTACCTTTAAGTCGTTAGTTTGCCTTGTTGGGGGCGCCCCTCGGGCTGCATCCTCCCCGAGCCGCTCGGGCCAGACCCAGTGGCGTGTACCTCCCTTGCGTTTATTTCCGACTATGCATTACCTATCATGCTTAAATGCATGGTGCCTGCCCGCGGCATCCTTTCTTCTCCATGTCGGCCACTTGCACGTTAAAGGGGGGGTGCCTGAGCATCGTGACTCAGGGCTCTCACTGGCTCTCCAGCCCTCACCCTCTGGCCTTGTCCATGGCATCGCGACCTGGCATACCAGCGACGGCTGAGACAAGCTCGAGGGCCGGGACCCAAGGACGTAGAGTACCGGCATCTAACCAAATTTTGCAGGGACACATCTCGAGATACGACCCAGTGCCAGGCGCAACCCGCCTAGGGGTAGGGCCTCATGAGTCCCGCGCTAGCTCACGGGTGCCCAGATACACCTCACCTACTCCAACCAGCAAGCTCTTGAGCGACTAACGATCGACTAATGACTGCCATGGCAACCCCATCTTCTTTCTGTGATGAACCTGCAGGATCCTTGGGGGGGACTGCGCTAGCCAAGGCCCTCACGAGGTTCCCTTCACCCACACCCACGCGAACTGCTTGCACGTTAAAGGGGGGGGTGCCTGAGCATCGCGACTCAGGGCTCCTACTGGCTCTCCAGCCCTCACCCTCTAGCCTTGTCCACGGCATCGCGACCTGGCATACCAGCGACGGTTGAGACAAGCTCGAGGGCCGGGACCCGAGGACGTAGAGCAGAAAGGGGAGCAGAGGCGAGGGAGAAGGGGCTCGCGAGGACCTTGCCGAACGATTCCGCTCCTACCGACGCGCGAACCCGACGGCACACCAGGAATAATCCCCGATCCTCAAGATAAGTCACCATCCAAAGCACTGGCTACCGTGACACAACCCCCGCACCTAAGGCAATTCCGTACTAGCGACGTTGCTTCCCTTTCTCACCAAGCAACGACTGCTTGGGCGCCAAAGGGGACCTCCTGAGCATCGCGAATCAGGGGCTCTTAACGGACCCCTGGTCGATCACCTCCTGGCCTTGACCACGACATCGCGACCTGGCATACCAGCGACGGCTGACGCTGCCTTGGGACTGGGACCTGTCGGCGTAGAGCACTAAGCCCTCGCGAGGTTCGAAAGGGAGAACTAAGCTATGACGAAATCAGCAACTCACACAAATCTATAGCGAAGGTCATGTATTAACAAACGGGACTACAGACACCTTACAAGCCCCCGTGGGGCGCATTTTGATTCCTTGCAGGGAACGGATCCTAAGGAGTGCTAACTACACGGGCTCCTGCAAAAGATGCCATCATAAACAGTGGGCCGTCAGGCGCCGGCGTCAACCCCATCCAGATCAGGGTCGGCAACGGCCAGACGAGCCCGCCCTGCTCCAGGAGCGGCGCCGGCTCGGGGGCTCATAGCTGTCGTCGCTCGTCTCCGGAGTCGCGAAGATTTTGCTGGAGTCGCTGGACCCCCGGGCGCCTTCGCCAAGGGAGCGGTCGACGGGCCTAGCCCTCACCAGGGCAAGGTCCCGGTCACCTCTCCCGCGGCAGCACTCCAGCCGGCGCCCGATCGCGTCGAAGACCTTGAAGAACATCACCGCAACGCCATCATACTCCAGGTGGACCGTGAAGACGCCCCTCTCGTTGCAAACCCGGGCGACTTCTCTCCAGCCGCGGGACAAGTAGACCTCGCCCGGGGCAGCAACCATGACCTCTGCCTCGGTCGCAAGGGCGCTGCAGCCGGCGTGCTGCAGCTAGAGCTCCAGAGGCCCTCCTGGAGGGACGACGGAGGCAAAGAAGGGAGGCAGACGGATCCAGGATTAAAGAGGAACGATGACGTGGAGCACGAACTCATGGGAGGAGCCCTCGGCGTGGACTCCGGGAGGAACAACCCACGCCTTCGTGACCCGACGGCGCCTACGACGGCGCCGGCCGCGGAGATCAGCATCGACACCCTCGGGGACCTCGGCGGGGGCGTACAAAGGAAGCGGGAACCCTGGCGGAGCCCGCTCGCACCGGGGCCTCGGCTCCACCTGACGATTTTCCTCGCCCCGGCTGCAAAGGGCGAGCCGCTTCTTCGGCGGGAGCGGGTCTGGCCCCTCTCGAGGAGCTTTTGCCTTCTCCGCTGTGGAGAACCGGCGGATCGGAGCCATCCCAGCAAGGCGGAGCAAGGATCGGGAAGAAGGAGAAGCCAGGAGGAATGGACTGGAAGGGCACGCGCCGTACAGTACTTATAGCCGGCGAAGGCCAACCGCCGGCCTCCATGATCACAGGTAATCATGACACAATTTGCACGCAGGGACTTGTCCAGCTCGCGCGCTCACCAAGGCGTCATGGGGAAGTGGAGTCGCCCACGTCCAATCAACCGCCACGCGGCGCCCAAGGCCGCAGGCTGTTAGGGCCCGCGACGCTTCGCCCTTGCCTTTTCACCTCTCGGCATGGCCAAGCCCATGCGCACCTTGGGCCCGGGGGCTACTGTCGGCGTTCTGGGAACGGGGGTCCCCAGACTTGCCTGCCTGCGGCCTGCGGCGTGGCTCGAGTGGGGGCCCAACATGGCCCATCTTCACCAACACAAGACTCAAGACCCTCGCGAGGGGCCAAGCCTCGCGAGGCGGACGACACGGCGCATCCTCAGGCGCAGCCTCCTTAGGTTGGCTCGTGAGGAGACAGAGATATCAAGGCGTCGCGAGGTGCCAGTGATGCAAGCCATGACGATCGAGGGTGCCAGGCGGGCGCCAGCGCGCGCAGCGTCCTTCTTTCCTCTTTGGTGCAAAGGGGGCAAGCGCAGCCGCGGAGTACCGAGGCATCAGGCAAAGGTTGCCATTTCGGTGCAACAAGACCAGGACCAAGCGGACTACGAGACGGAGGTCACCATGGAGCCCAGCACGGCGTCACCGCAGAGTCTTTCGCAGGCGAAGACCACCTTTAGTCAGGATAAGAGTACTTGCTGTCCCCCTTTAAATTAGCCCGCCATTGTTGGCTCCCTTCCCGCTCGATATTTGGGAAGAGGACCAGGGCCCCTATAAATAGGACCGGCCACCCATGTAGCAAGGGCCCCGATCGGTTGGTAGGTCGATCAGTTTGTAGAAGGGGTCAGCTTTCTCTGGGCTTGGTTCGCAGAGTTAGTTGGTCCGGCTAGCAAGTAGAGAGAGAGAGAGAGAGAGAGAGAGAGAGAGGTGATAGAACTCCTCCCAGCAGTTCGTCGCCCCAGCTAAGAACTGACCCTCGCGAGGCAGCTCTTCCTTGTATTGTCCATCATCATCAGCCCCAAGAGGCAATCCATCCACCACACACTGGAGTAGGGTATTACACCACAATGGTGGCCCGAACCAGTATAAATCTTGTGTCTCTTGTGTGATTCCTTTAGTAGTTTAGATCTTTGCGAGACGGGGAGGTAGAAGGTGTGATTCCCGCGCGCACCTCAGTGTTCGAACCTTAAGGGTCTGCCGAAACCCGAAATCTGACACAGCCCGTTACCTTTTGACCAAGTCAAACGGGCCGACCTTTTCACCGGAATGGGCCTCTGTTGGGCCGTGCCACGTGTCGACGTATCATAGGCGCGTCATGTCCAATGAATGGATGACATCTGTCCCAACGGTGAGCCAACACGTGTTTCCTCCGGCCAATGAGAATTTTACATGTGGAAAATCCTCATTGGTCCGGCCTGTTAGCGGGTTATCGGATCCAAAACCAGACCCGATAGCTTAACGGCGACCCATTACAGTGGATGCCACATGTCGGTCACCCTTGACGAAAGCACTTCGATGACGCGCCATTTATCGTCATCGAAGTGGACACTTTCGTGATGATAATTTTGGTAATGTCATGGAACACTTCTACGACAGCACAGGTATGACTATCTTGATTCTGTCATAAAATTGTCATGGACATACATGCATGACAGAAAATGTGACCTACTATGACCCCACGTAGTGTTGGCGAGGACCCAACTTAGGATTCGGCCTACTTGGGGCGCCTCCCTGGCTGCTCCCTCCTCCCCCACCTATATATATATGTGGGAGGGGCGCCACACATAACGATGACAATCTCTTAGCCGTGTGTAGCGCCCCCCTCCACAGTTTCGTCCCTCGGTCATATTTTCGTAGTGATTAGGTGAAGCCGTGAGTATCACCATCACCATCAGCACGCCGTCGTGTTGCCGGAACTCATCCACTACTTTGACATCTTGCTGGACCAAGAAGGTGAGGACGTCACCGAGCTAAATGTGTGTTGAACGCGGAGGTGCCGTATGTTCGGTACTCGATCAGTTGGACCACGAAGAAGTTCGACTACATCAACCGTGTTAAGAAATGGTTCCACTTACGGTGTACGAGAGTACGTAGACACACTCTCCCCTCTCATTGCTATGCATCTCCATGGATAGATCTTGTGTGTGCGTAGAATTTTTTTTGTTTTCCATGCAACATTTCCCAACACATCCAACCCAAGCCTTTTCCAAACCTCCTTTGCTTTACTGCACCGAAAGAGCATATGTCTCGTTGCTATGCATCTCCATGGATAGATCTTGTGTGTGCTTAGAATTTTTTTTGTTTTCCATGCAACGTTTCCCAACACATCCAACCCAAGCCTTTTCCAAACCTCCTTTGCTTTACTACACTAAAAGAGCATATGCTTTGTATCTTCTAAACCCTCAGAGCAAGTAGGGAAAATGGGAGAGACCTTCATATGTTTGTTAGCAAGTGTAACCCGACATGGTAGTGTTCCATGAACCGTACGCCATATACAAATTTTAACTTTTGTCAAACAAGCTAACTTCCATGTCTTACTCCAAATGGGGTTAACTGTGTCCCGCCCCATTCCATTAGAGTGTCTTAATTTGCTGCCATACTGGTGATCCCACTCGACATAGTAAGTTGACCGAACCGAGAACATACCATTTTCGTATAAATCCAAGCAATGAAATATGGCATATCATGTTGCGAGAGTGGAATTAAAAGAATCTTTTGTACATTGATGGGCCACATAGTTTGTCTAATCATATCTTCATCCCAATTATTGGAAACAAGATCAAAGAGGTCACCTACCTTAGTTAACAGTTGTCTCGCCTTAGGCATTACAACTTTCCTAGTTGCACAACTTGGGATCCAGGTGTCTTCCCAAATATTGATGTTTTGTCCATTCCCCACTCACCAAATATAACCATGTTTCAGGGAGTTTGTGTCTGCCATAATGCTTTGCCAGGTAAAATAAGATCCTTTCCTTAGCTTGGAATTCAACAAATCACCATCAGGGTAGTACTTATCCCTTAGGTTAGAGGCACACAAGGAATCGGGATTATCCAGAAGATGCCACGCCTGTTTGGCGAGCAAGGCCGGGTTGAAAGAGTGAATATCACGGAATCCCATTCCTTCTTGATTTTTGGGTACGCACATTTTCCACAAGGACATCCAATGCATCCTCTTCTGATTCTCCTCGTCTCCCCACCAGAAATGTGCTATTGCGTCAATGATTCCTTTACATTTTTTGGTATTTTAAAGACCGACACTGCATAGGTGGGTATGGCTTGGATCAGAGTCTTGAGAAGGATCTCCTTTCCGCTAGCAGATAGTAAATTTTCCTTCCAGCCACTAATTTTCTAAACAACACATTCAATCAAAAATTGGAAACAGTTTGTTTTATCAATTCCCACATTTGCTCACAAACCCAAATACTTATCACTAAGAGCCACCATCAATATATTCAGCTTTGTACACAATTGGTCTCTTAATTCCACCTTTGTGTTAGGGCTGAAGAAAATGCTGGATTTTTCAACACTTGCCAATTGTCCCGAAGCCTCTTAATATAGATCTGGCACTGCTTTCAGAGCTTCCGCACTGTGTTGGTTGGCTTTCATAAGAATCAACGAATCATCCTCAAAGAGAAGGTTTGTGGTAGGTGAAGCGTCTCTACAGACTCTTGCTCCTGAAATTTTTCCATTTTCCTCTGCATGTGTAAGTAAAGCGTTCAAACCTTCAGTGCACAACAAGAAGTGGTATGGTGACAATAGGTCTCCATGTCTCAAACCCCTTGTAGGCTTGAAGCTCTCACTTTTCTTCGCATTAATCCTTACTCTGTACTCGACTGTTGAGACGCATTGCATAATAAAATTTACCCAATCTTGATGGAAACCCAGTCGCAACATAATTTCTTTCAAAAAAGGCCATTCAACTCTGTCATAAGCTTTGTGCATATCATGTTTTATAGCGCACAAACCCTCTCTACCTTCTCTTTTATTCTTAATTGTGTGAAAACACTCATAAGCTACTAAAATATTATATGTTATCAGTCTGCCGGGCACGAAGGCACTTTGAGTTGGGCTAATACTATCTAGCAGGAAGACCTTCAACCGATAAGCCACCATTTTTACAATTATTTTATATACGACATTACACACTATAGGAATCAGGCAATTTGTTGTCTGCCATGGCTGACGGCAAAGGCATGCCTGGCGGACGGCAAAGGTCTTTGTCGTCCGCCAGCAGTCGGCAATAGGTCTGGCTAAATAGGCTATGACAAAGGCCACTTTGCCGTCTGTTGGCGGACGGTGAAGATGAAATGGTCTTTGCCATCCGCCAGCAGACGGTAATGGACCTGGACGGCACACGTGGCAGCTTAGGGCTGTTAAGGGGTTAACTGTGTGCTTTGCCATCCGCTGGCAGATAGCAAAGACCTTTGCATCTTTGTCGTCTGCCTGCGTATGACAAAGTGCACAAATATGGCGTCTCCAGGTAGCTGCCACATGGCATACTATGTCGTCTACTCGCAGACGACAAAGATGCCAAGGTCTTTGTCCTCTGCTGGCAGACAGCAAAACTGCCAAATAGGCCAGCCCAGTGCACCCCAGGTTGCACACGTAGCTGCCATGTGGCAGCATTGCCTTCTGTTGGCTGATGGCAAAGCTCTTTGTCATCTGCCAGCAGACGACAAAGAGCCTGTACATCCCTTGTTTTTCTTAAATTCATTCAATTTCCCAGATATATATACACACATTTGAGAATACTTTCAACAAGCATAACAACACATATACATACCAAATCACATCCCTGCCATATGGATATGATCATCCAACACATATACATACCAAATCAAAAGTCCATATGCAACATATATAGCTAGCCAACATATCCAACAACAAGCATACAATGGTTTCATCCATACATACATATATAGGTAGCAAGTTTCACATTAATTCTTCGTCCTACAAAATCAAAACAAAAAGGAAGAACAATGAGAAGAGTAGACTCCATCAACGCAAGCTTCCTCATTGAAAGCAAATATGCAAATTGGGAAAGAAGAAAGTTAGAAGAAGAAGAAGAACAACAAGAAGAATTTTTCTTCTCTTTCCTTTTCTCCTCTCCTCTTCTTTATCTTCTTCTTCTAACTAAGGTAGGTAAAAATGCCATTTTATCTAAGCTAGGTAAAAATGCTAAGTGTAGGTCATTTTAGAGCTAAGCTCATTTTTTATCTAACTTAGGTAATTATGCCATTTAGGAGGAAAATAAGCTATCTATGCATTTGTAAAGCAAAACACTAGAGAAAACTTACCCTCATCACAACAAATGTGATGAAGATCGCAACTAAGGTAACAATTGATCCAACAGCATAATGATACCAAGCCTCATTATCAATGGCATATTTTCTAATCTTATTAAGCTTCAGGCGCATTGCATCCATCTTCAAGCGCATTGCATTCATCTTCATCTTGTGATCATCGACGACATCGACAAAATACAACTCCAATGTCATCTTCTCTACTTCAATTCTTTTAATTTTTTCTTTCAAATACTCATTTTATTTTTCAACTAAATTTAACTTCTCGACAAGAGGGTCGGTTTCAAATTCCGGTTCACATAGCTCCCAGATTAAAATATCTGTATGTCAACTTGATGGCCATAATTGTCATAAATGTGAAATGCAACACATAGTTATAAAAGAGAATTTACCACAACCGAATCATAAAGCGGGTGAGGGCCAACGGGGATGCACATCAAGACCATGTCACTATGTATAAGAAACAATCATATAAAGTAATAAAATTATACAAGTAACTATATAAATCATACAATCATACAAGTAACTATATAAATCAAGTACAACATAAAAAATTGAATACGTAATAATAATCTGGATCATCGGGTTCAGTAAATGCTCCGGGATCAATAAATGTATCATCATCATCACTATCAGTAATGAGGTGCTCATCATCATCATGTGGAAGGCCACCTTTACTTAATTGGTCAAGCATTGACAGGTCATCCGCAGCAGTAACCTCTTCTAGTTTAGGCTCTTCTTGTTCCAGCTTAGGGGTGAAGTCAGGTTCACTGTCGTTGTCTACTTCAATGTTCTGAAGGACAGCGGTTCTTGAAACGTGTTTTGTAAAGACGTGTTTCTTGGAAGAATTCTCCTTCATATGTGTCTGTGTTAATGTGAGGTTCATAATCCTATTCATGAGGTGGTCTAACACGTGGCGGCACTTCAAAAATAACATCCCAACCATTGAGATTTGGATTACTTTCACGGGCCCATAGTAGATAGAAAACTTGGGTTGCCTGTTGAGACATAATATAGACATCGGGAACATCCAAATGGGTGATTTGTTTGATTTCCACTAGCCCTAAGTGTTCAGGAGTCCTTCTAGTCTCATTTGGCTGGAACCAATAACATTTGAAGACTATGACGTTTGGTGGGTTTGCACCATAGAATTGAAGTTCATAAATTGCTTCCACTCTTCCACAATACTCGGTATCTCTTTCGCCGATAGCAGAGACACAACAATTTGTAGACTTTCGGTCGGCCATAGACAGCTCTTTGCCATAGGTACGAAAGCGATGCCCGTTGTTGTCGTATTTGTCAAATGAAGATACCTTAAAGTCAAAACCATTAGCGACTTGTGTCAATTCGACGTCCATAAACTCTGAATTAGCCTACAGTTTAATACGAAAGGGATTGTTGCATTAGCCACAAATTAGACGAAGAGATGAAATGGTCTAATGGAAAGTACCATCTGTTTGAACCAAGAGATGAAACGAGGATAGCCGCCTCCATGCTTTTCCATAAGCTCATACTCTTCGACGTAATCCTTTTGGATCACCGCTCCATACGAGAATTTGGTGACGTATCGACCGTATAAAATTTATCCGGGAATAAGAGCAGCTCAAAGGAATTATAAGTTGGAAACAATGTACCGAGAACTTACTCAATGTACGGCCGCACTTCTGTTAGGTTGGTGAAGATATACAACGAAATGATTTGCCATTCTTTGAAATCCAATGTTAAGGAATTAGAAGCGTCGGCTGGTGCGAGATCCCCATTGAATAGACTGAGGTTGGATCCACCCTTTTTAGGGTCGTCAGCATTGTACCGAGGCTTTGGATTATGCAAATGACGATTTTTGGCTTCGTAGTGTGCTGTCATGAAGTTTGCCGCCTCCTCATTAATGAATGCCTCAGCCATCGATGCTTCAATTCTATGTTTATTTTTACATTTTGCTCGTAGCACTAGTACAGCGCTGTGTTTTACAAACGGTTTTTAACCCCTTTCCGCGACAGTGTTTGGAACTGTCGCCAAGTGAGTGTGGGCGATAGGGGGATCCTTCCCACACGACCCAGAAACCATCGAGGATAGGCCCTCCTGGCTCACTGGCCGGGGCAAAATGAGCTCATGTGCGATCTGGCGGGGCATCGAAACCCAATTGTTTCCGTTCGTATGTACATCCCACACGGTGAATCCCAGAAAATCATTTCTGTGCGTATGTATATCACACACAGTTCTTTGTGTGGAAACGTATGTGCAAGGTGGCCTAACGCAAAAAGTTCGCTGCCGGAAGTCGTGTGTGATAGTTAGTTGATCGAACACACCTACTTTCTAGAAACAGTGCGGGTTGTTTGAGTTCATCGCCCACAGTGTTGTCTGATTAACCGTTTGCAATAGAAAACACCAATAAGCATGGTAATTAGCCTATTATTGATAATCCATGTACTAATCAAATTGATATTTCTTATAAAGCACACCAGCTATTTCATATCCGTATACCAACAACCAGGATTTCATAATCGAATTACATCAGATAGCTTCGACACTCAGTTACGCCATTACACAACAGCAGCAAGTTTCACATGCAACATCAAGAACCTTTGGAAAGTAGCATCTTACATGGTAAATAGACAGATGAATCTCGTCTGGGAAACTGCAGAAGCGGAAGGCAAATATTGAGACTTCAGTGATGTTGAATGTCCTTGCAACTTTAGGCCAGTGGCTATCAATAATTGCACGCCCAACCTTCATCCTCTTCAGCAAGACTTCAATATTGTACCATGGGTGTTGAATGAATACCTTCCTTGCCTCTTGACCATGCAGGTGGTTTGAGAGGTAATCATCGGTGAACTGCTTTGAAAAGTACTAAAAATAAAGATATGCATAAATCATTATTATACATTTTGAAATGGCGCAAGGGTAAAAACAAGGTAAAAGAGTTAGTACCATCCTATAGTTGACTGATGTCTTCTTCATTGTGCAATCAAAGATATTGCTATTATTCGTTGCAAGTTTCTTCATCCTAACAATCTTTCTGAGTTTCTTGACTTGACTTATATTCATGGACATCTCATTTCCCCATATGCAAAATGTGTCGAACAGTGGGTCTAAGACTTTGACAGCAGGACCTACATGTGCAAGACCAAATTGTAAGAAGCCTAAATATTAGAATGATTCCTGCAACTACATAATAATGTGCTATTAGCCAAAGGACCATGCTTGAACAAACCTCGATGGTAAACCGCAGTGTCTCCCATTGTTTCCCTACAACACACATAAGGAAGATCTTGATCAGGTTAACTGAGAGTTGCCATACTATTACTAGAATATGTATTGAGTACATCCAAATTCGATTGGTGTCACATGCATAACAATACAAAATTGTACCCACAACAAATGAAAATCAAATTGCAGAACTAAACCAAACAGTTAAATGGACAGCAGACCAAATGAACCAAAATAGTTAACTGAGCACAACATTGCAGAATAGAAACATGTACTAGAAGATAAGACAGTAAACAAAACAAAGAATGCTTGAGAACAGTACTATGAAATGTAGCAATTGTTGGACCAAACACTACTATGGAAAAGCCTAGCAGTAGTGCGGGGTTTGGGCCTCTCAGCAGCACGGGGACCGGCGCTACTAATAAGGCGCTACAGCTAACGTATAGCAGTAGCGCTTGTTGTCCCACGCTACTGCTATACATGAATAGCTGTAGCGCTCTTTAGAAAAGGGCGCTGCTGATATTGTCTGTAGTGCTGTTTACTGGGAAGCGCTACTGGTAAGTCGGCGCTACTGCTAAATTTCCCCCCTCACTACTACTAGTTTTATTAGTTTTTTCCCTGCATATTTGTTTTGTATTTGAATAGGCTTTATACAATAACCTTTAGCATATCATACACATACAAATGTAATCATAGCATATACATACAATTAGTCTCATCAAATCATGTCATCAACATAATCATCATCCAACACAAAGTGGTCTCTCGTCATCATCTCGAAAATAGCGATACAAGTCTCGATTACTTGCAAATACATCATCATCCATCTAAACAATGATATACGCGAGAAGAGCTATCACTTTGAGTACATGAGTTCGTATCCCTCTCTCGCATTAGCGTGAACCTAAACTAACTATTGCTTGTCGCTCGAAAACCAAAAAATGGTACACCTGGGCCTGACACTCCGGCCACTTGTCGTATATATACTCCTGGCGTAGCATCGACGTGCTTCCTCGGGCGCCTTTGGCTCAAACTTGCCGTCGTCCACCTCCGTGACCACCAGTCTAGTAGTCTTGAGTTTGTTAGGAAGTCCTTGCCTCTTTGTTTTCGGTTCTACACCGACTCCGCTCCCCGAGGCAGTGCCGGTTTCAATCTCAGCGCCAGTCGCGATGCCGGTCTGAGTCTCAGCGCCGGTCTCAGTCTCAGCACCGGTCTGCGTGTCGGTCTTAGTCCCCGATGCCATCGGTTGATCGTCAGCAAGGCTAAAAAATCCGTCTGCCGCCCGGTAGACGTTGTCGCAATCACTAGAACCCTGTCCTTCATCGTTGCTAGCCATGTTTCCTATGATTAAATCTAGTAAATTAATTCTAGACCTAATAAAATGAATAATGACATACAAGAGGCCTATGTTTTGCAGGAACGTTGACTCCTTCCTGGTGCAGCAAATCCCGGGCACTCGATATGTCCTAGTTTGTAGCACAAGTCATGCCGAAATTCATGGAAAATTTCGGCATGACCTTTGCTAAAAAGTGGACAAATCGAGAACCTGAAATTTGCCAGAATGGAAATGAATCAACATTCGGGAAAAACATAGGCCACTCAGCTTCATTCCCTGGAAACAACAAAAGGCCACTTGGGCATAATCGAAACATGGGCAAACACAATTGAGGAATTTGCATATATCCTGACCACTTCAAATTTGCATGTCCTAGCGTTTGACACTTCCAGAAAATCTACACAAATCACATGCTCTCTCAAACTCAATTCAAAAACCAAACATAGATTATATTTAGTTAACTACTGAACTAAACTTTACTCTAAACTAAACCCTACTGCCCTAATTAACATCTAGTTAAACAAACTCAATTCAAAAACTAAACCCTATTGAACTAATTAACATCTACATTATCTACTACTTAACATCGTCTATTATTACCCTAACTAAAAAACATCAACATTATCTACTACCTAACATTAACATCTATTAACTAAAAAGGATGGGTTGGGGGGCTTACAGAGAGGGGAGAGACGGTGGTGGGGAGGTGCTTGGCGACGGGGGTAGGGGCGGGGTGGGCGGGCTCCGGATCGGGATGCGGCGGTCTTGGCGGGCTCCGGGGCGGTGAGGTCGAGGGAGGCGACGGTGAGTTCGAGGGCGGCCCGAGAGGCGGCGGCGGTGAGGCTGGGCGGCCTCGGGTGGCGGCCGTGAGGATGAGCGCGGCGTCGACGCCGGCAGGAGACGACGGCGAAGTGGGGGCGACGGCGAAGTGGGGGAGACGGCGGCGAAGTGGGGCGAGGGATCGATTTGGGGGAGAAGTGGTGGCCGGGGGGGGGGACCGTTTTTGGTTAAGTCAAAAGTAACGGTAGCGCGTTACAAAAAACGTGCTATAGCTAAGTTAGCTATACCGCGTTTTAGAGAGCGCGCTACTACTACGTCTTCATCATTTTTTTCCCTTTTTCATTTATTTTTCTTTACATTATATATTTTTCCTTTCTCCTTTTTCTATTTCTTTCATTTTCATTTACTTCTCTATTCGTTTTTCATTTCATTTTCTTTTCGTTAGAAGTAGCGATTTACAAATATACGCGCTGCTATAAGTTTATTAGCTGTAGTGCCGTTCTTGGAAGATCGCTACTACTATGTGTAGCCCATCGGCTAAGTGATTGGAATTTTAGTAGTGGCGAGTTTTTGGTGAGACGCGCTACTGATATATGTCCATCTGCAACGCGCTTATTTTGCACGTGCTACTGCTATCTAGCATTAGCATGCTCTTTTAACAAGCGCTACTGCTAAAGTTCTGTGTATAACGTTTTCCCTAGTAGTGAAATTGTTAACTGAACATTACAGTTCAGAGGACCAAACTATTAACTGAACATCAGATTGCATATCAACATTACAGAGGACAAATCACTAGAAAGCATTGGCGGTGGCCTCGAGAAAACAGCGCAAACTGTATATTGAAGTAGACAACCGGGTGGCGGTGTCGACGACGGTCTCGAAGACAAGGTGCTCCTCCAAGATCTGGCAGTCGGCACGCATGGTAGCCATAGCGACCTCATGCGCGCGTGCGGCCGCATGCTACTAAGCTCCATGTTATACTGCGTGCAAAATGGCTATGGGCGGCGCTTAATAGGAGAAGTGGGCAGTCATTTTGGTGGAAGGTGTCGCGCCATCGATCGGGCCATGTGGGAAGGGAAAGGAGGATGATGATGTGGGTGGGGTGTGGATTACCTGACAATATCGACGAGGCCACGCAGCAAGAAGAAGGGTCGATGGTGAGGAGGCCGCGCAGCAAGAAGAAGGGTCGCCAGTGAGGAGGCGGCGCTGCAAGAAGAAGGGTCGCCGGCGAGGAGGCGGCGCTGCAAGAAGAAGGGTAGCTGGCGAGAAGGCGGCGCTGTAAGAAGAAGGGTTGCTGGCGAGGAGGCTGAGCTGCCAGTAAGCAGCAGTGAAGGTTTGAACTTAGAAAGCAAGGAGGAACAGTGGAAATGTGGCTTTTCATGGGAGGGAGGGGCGGGGAGATAGATATTCCCGCGGTGGCAAAAAAATTGCTCGGTGCCGCGAGAAACTGGCGCGCAAGTGTGGTTCAAGCGGGGGTGGTGGACTATAGATGACAAAGCTTCCTGCGTAAGCCAGATAAGACAGTGCGCCAAGATAATTTATATCGCATCCCACATGAGTCTTTCTAGTAAACTATTTGTGGTATAGCTGATTTTTTTCATTATGTTTTGAAAGACAAAATGGTGTTACGGAGGGAAAGGATGGTGTTTGAATTGCTAGAACATTTACGTACAGTGAACATGCAACTAGTACATGAGTGTCGTGTTTAAGTTTGGAATTATTTCGGGTTCATTTGGCATTTTTATGCATTAATTGAGTTTTTGGGCATTTAATGTGCATAATTCAAATTTGAACTGCAAGGACAGGCTCCAGTGCACCAAAGTTTGTTGAAAAATCACAAGTGTATCTTTGGGTGAATTTATAGGTCCCATGCAAGAAATGGGAATGAAATTCAAACATCTGGGTGTTGTGGCTCGGCCGGAAAGATTGAGAAACTTGGTTTTTTAATTCAAAACACGCCTGGAAATCATGAAACTTGGCATGGTCTCATGACATGGCACTAATATGTTGCGGTAATTTTTTTGGCCGAATTGGGAAAAGCTTTGGTGTATGCTTCTTGCAAACCGGAGCTTCCCTCAAGAAGGCTCGTGGTTCTGAGAGGGAACGTGTCACCTCCGTGTGTCGAACGACATGCGTACACTGCCTTCTCCCGCCTTAATTTTTTTACACATGCAGACTAGACCAAATAGAAGTATCATGCTAAATTTCGGAATTATTTCGGCTTCTTTTGGCCTTTTTTATACATTAATTGAGTTTCTGGGCATTTAATGTGCATAATTCAAATTTCAACTACAAGCACATGCTCTAGTGCACGAAAGTTGGTTGAAAAATCACATGTTTGTCCTTGGGTGAATTTCTAGGTACCATGCAATAAATTGGAATGAAATTCAAACATCTGGGGCCGGAAAGATTGAGAAACTTGGTTTTTTAATTCCTGCAAATCCAAAGCACGCGTGAAAATCATGAAACTTGGCATGGTCTCATGACATGGCACCAACATGCTTCGGTAAATTTTTTGGCCGAATTGGGACAAGCTTTGGTGTAAGCTTCTTGCAAACCGGAGCTTCCCTCAAGAAGGCTCGTGGTTCCGAGAGGGAACATGTCACCTCCGTGTGCCGAACGACATGTGTACACTGCCTTCTCCCGCCTTAATTTTTTTACACAGGCAGATTAGACCAGATAGAAGTATCATGCTAAATTTCAAAATTATTCCGGGTTCGTTTGGCAAAATACACAAGGGCAAAAGAAGAAGGAAGACAATGATCTGTCTCGATGATCTCTACTTTCTTGATGCGATGAGCTCTTTCTTGTCCTCAAGATGTTACTTGAGAGCATCCACGGATTCCTCCACCAGCCTTCTGCACTCAATGCGTAGCATGGCATTCTCGTCCATAAGTTTCTCGATGATGTCAGTCCTCTTCAACAACGCAGTGGTCTTCGCCCTCAGCAGGTCGCGCTCGGCCAGGAGCTTCGCGTTGCTCTCATTTAGTTGCCAGATGACGCCAGTAGCCTATTCAAAAGAGGTTTTCATGTCTTCCTGCAACCTCGCCCAGCTGGAGATCTGATCCATCTGGCTATAGATGATCGCATGCATGCACGTGTAAGAGTCCTCGCCTGCCTGCGAGACATTTTCCCAGGACATGCCGGTTGCGTCCACGGCGAGGCGGGACATCTCTCGTGCTTCTGCTTCCATGCTTGCATCTCCCTAGTGGCAATGTCTCGACCTAGAACTCATGTTTTCCATGGCAGACGCAAGGGAACGGTGATGAATGACTTGTTTGTTTTTGTGTATGACTAGTTGAGGAGAATTGTGTCGGATTTCGGGTTCCGGCAGACCCTTAAGGTTCGAACTCTGGGGTGCGCGCGGAGATTACACCTTCTACCTCTCCGTCTCGCAAAGATCTAGACTACTGAAAGAACTTCACAAGAGACATAAGGTTTATACTAGTTCGGGCCACCGTTGTGGTGTAATACCCTACTCTAGTGTGTGGTGTGTGGATTGCCTCTTGGGCTAATGATGATGAATAGTACAAGGAAGAATAGCCTCGCGAGGGTCTGTTCTTGGCTGGGGCGATGAACTGCTGGGAGGAGTTCAACCACCTTTCTCTCTCTCTCTCTCTATGCTTCCAACCTCTCCATCGAGCCTCCCCTTCCTTTCTTCCAACCCCCTTTGCTTTGTGGGCGGCTGGTCCTATTTATAGAGGCCCTGGTCCTCTTCCCAAATATCGAGCGGGAAGGGAGCCAACAATGGTGGGCTAATTTGAAGGGGGACAGCAAGTATCAGCTATCCTGACAAAAGTACTCTTCGCCTGCGCAAAGCTTTGGTGATGACGCCGTCTTGGGCTCCACAGTGACCTCCGTCTCGTAGTCCTCCTGGTCTTGGTCTCGTTGCACCGAAATGGCAACCTTTGCCTGATACCTCGGTACTCCGCGGCTGTCCTTGCCCCCTTTGCACTAAAGAGGAAAGGAGGACGCTGCGCGGGCTGGCGCCCGCCTAGCGCCCTGAGTCGTCATGGCTTGCGTCACGGGCACCTCGCGAGGTACCCCACCTTGATTTCTCCGCCTCCTCGTGAGCCAGCCTGATGAGGCCGTGCCTAATGAAGCTCTGTGTCGTCCGCCCCGCGAGGCTTGGCCCCTCGTGAGGGTCTTGAGTCTTGTGTTGATGGAGATGGGCCGTGCTAGGCCCCCTTTGAGGCACGCCACAGGCCGCAGGTAGGCAAGTCTGGGGACCCCCGTTCCCAGAACGCCGACAGTAGCCCCCGGGCCCAAGGCGCGCCCAGACTTGGCCGTGCCGAGAGGCGAAAGGGCAAGGGCAAAGCGCCACGGGCCCTAATAGCCTGCGGCCTTGGGCGCCGCGTGGCGGTTGATTGGACGCAAGTGCTTCAGCAACCGCGTAGGTTGATAAAGGAGCGGCATCTGCCCAGACTTTGCCTTTTGCTTACTCCGGTTGCTGCTCAGATCCCCTTTCTTGCGCCTCCCCTTTCTTCCTCCAAATTTCTAGATCTACTCCGACCGCGTGACCTAGGAAGCCATGGCACCTCGTCAGTCTCCGGCCGAAGCTTGGTACTCGCCTGCTCTGGACTTGCCGAGCGTGTCCGAGGCGGGCCTTGCCCAGCTGCGCCGGATGGCGACGGCGCAGGGCATCGACGGGATGCGGGTGTTCAAGGCCGGCTCCGCCACCCCTGAGGGCCGAGGGAGCACCTTTTATCCTCTCTTTGTAAGCTCCATTGCTGCGGGCCTGGTGCCTCCCTTCTCCGAGTTTTTCTTCTCTGTCCTTCGCCATTACAACTTGCAGGCTCTGCATCTCCACCCCAACTCCGTCCTTCTCCTGGCGATCTTCACTTATTACTGCGAGGCTCACGTAGGGGTGCAGCCCTCAATGGCCTTGCTGCGCCACTACTTCTCCCTCTGGGTCTCTCGCAGTTCTCCTTCCGCGTGCGCGAGCTTCATCGCGTATTGCGGCACCATTGCCATCTCGAATCCCGGGAAGAGGATTGAGGGCTTCAGGAGCAAGTGGGTCTTGGTAGATGCCGGCCGCATCCACCCTCGGCTGATCTTGCCCGCGGAGCAGCCCGCGAGCTCCAGCGACTGGTGCCGAGCGGAGCTCACGGACTCCCGCGCGAAACTGGTGTTGGAGAAGATGGACGCGGACCTGAGGCCTGTCAGCACGGCGGCGGCGAAGTTGACCGGTGCGTTGCTGTTGAGGGAGTTCCTGGAGCACCAGCTGGCTCCACTCCGGCAGTACTCACCTCCGATGTGGAGGCCTCATCCGAGCCCCGCGGCCTTGGACGGCGAAGGTTTGGCCACTGTCCTCCATTCTCTGGTTGGGGGCGAGGTGGCAAGGTTGGAGGGCGCTTCCAAGCCCTTGTTCCTTCGCGACGACTGGGAGCAGGTGGTGGAGTCCATGCCCGTTTTTAACGGGGACGGGCCCATGCCCGTGGCGGCTTCCGAGGGACTGGTGGACGTGTCCTCCGGCGACTCCAGCAAACAGGAGGACGAAGAGGAGTGGGAAAAGGGGCCTGACTCCGAGGCGACCGACGGAGAGTCGAGGGCTCCCCTCCCCCGGCGCAGGCCCCACAATCTCCACCTTCCTTCGAGCAACGATGACGAGGATGGAGACGAGAAGGTCGGCGGGAGCTTGCCCCTGATCCCGAAGAAGGACAGGACCGGGCTGATCTCCCGCGGGTCTGCCCCTGCCCCGAGGCAGTCTGCAGACGCGCCTTCTGCTTCCGAGGTTGACCCTTCCAGACGGAGAGTCGAGCTCACCGGCGATGACCCGTAAGTGCTTGACCCTTGTCTTTATTTCTTGTTCTGCTGCCGAGGCTTGACGTTCGCATCTCTTGAATAGGCTGGCGCCCGCGGCGAAGAAGCCGAAGGGGCCTCCTGAGGCTCCATCCGCGGCAGCGCCTCCGCCTGTGGAGGAGGGTGACCGCGGCGCGCGGGCTTCTCCTGCCCGGTCGTCCTCGCGAGGCCTGGCCGAGCTGGCTGGGGCGAGCTCAGCCCCCATGGCCCAAGTGACTCCTGGGGTGCCTTTGCCCACTACCGCCACCACAGCCGCTAGGGCGCAGCGGGCTCCACCTCAGGATGCCGTGGTCTTGCCGACGCCGCCTTCTTCCCCCGTTCCGCCGACTATTGTTTCTCCAACTCCTCCTGCCGTCCTAGAGCGTGCTGTTGCTGGACTGGACCGGCTGCGGCAGGATCTTCTTGGCGCCGACCCTCGCCTGGTGGCCGGGCGCTTGGAGCTAGCTTCAGGATGGATTCGCTCCGACGCCTCGATCCGGGCGGAGCTAGTTCAGGCCTCGACGGCCTGCGACGAGATAGGCAGGCCATCCATGAGACGAAGGCTGCTCGTGACGCAGCCCTGGGGGAGGTGGTTGAAGTCCGCGATCGTTGCAAGGCGCTGGAGGACGAGCTGCAAGGCCTGCGGGACCAGCTCGCGAAAGAGGTTCGTCTTCACCAGGAGCAAGAAGAAGGCATGATGGCTCGTGAGGTGGCTATCGAGGGCCGGGAGGCCAAGCTGAAGAAGCGCCGCGACCGCCTAGGTGCACTGGGGAAGGAGTTGGAGGCGATGAAGGTCGAGCTGGACAGCAAGGCCCAGGTTCTTGCCGAGGATCGCGTGGCCTTCGTAGACATGGAGAAGAAGGCTCGTGCTTCGCTGAAGATGCTCTACGCCAGTGGCCTGGAGAGCCCGCTGGCCGGCGCCGAGGACGGCTCCGCCAAGCTGCTTCCCTTCCTGGTTCATGCTCTTGAGGATGTCACCCTTGGCCTTGGCCCCACGGCCGAGGCCGAGGCGCGTGTCCTGTCTTCTGTTGCGCTGACGCGGGTCTTCACCCACATCTACCTTCGTGACCCCAGCGCCGACCTCGACATCCTGTTGGAGCCAGTTAGCAGCGAGGGTGCTACCGCTGCTGCCGAGGCCGTGAAGGGTCGCGCGGAGGCTCTACTGGGGAAGTTCCGGGCCTTCAGTACCAAGTCGAAGCAGGATGCTGAAAGCACAAGTGCTCCCTAGGTGGTTTTGGTAATTGATGACAACATATCTCTTGTTGGACTAATACATTTACCTAGTATATTTCAGATAAGTTCAACAATGGAGTGGCATGGACTAAAGGTTGTGGGAACCTCTTCAAGATGCTAAGGACAAAGGATTGGCTAAAGCTTCAAGCTCAAGACTCTTCTTTTTATATTTTAGTGATCCAAGATCACATTGAGTCTTTAGGAAAAGCCAATACTATCAAGAAGGGATGAGGTGTTGCTTAATGAGCCTCTTGCTTTATGTGCTTAATGATATGCTCCAAAATCCTCAGCTACTTTCCCACTTCCACAAATGACCTAAACCCTAAGCCAAACTCGGTCATACTGATTCTGTCAATCCGGCGCCACCGAGTTTCACTTGTCATTTGCCACTGCCAAACCCTAGCAATTCGGTCCTACGGATACGGATCTCGGTCTCACCGAGATGGGCTTGCAAACTCTCTGTTACCTGCTGCAATATCTTTGGTCCCACCGAGATATGCAATCGGTCCCACCGAGTTTGCTTGGCCAACTCTCTGTTTCACTTATTACCAAAATCGGTCCCATCGAGTTTGAGTAATCGGTCAAACCGAGGTTGGATTTTCCCTAACCCTAGCACATCGGTCCCACCGAGTTGTTTGAGTCGGTCCCACCGAAATCTCTAACGGTCACTAGGTTTACCATTTCGGTCCGACCGAGTTTGACGATTCGGTACCACCGAGATTGGAAAACTGTGTGTAACGATTGGATTTTGTGTGGAGGCTATATATACCCCTCCACCACCTCTTCATTCGAAGAGAGAGCCATCATAACACATACACCATTCCTACTCATAAGTTCTGAGAAAGAACCACCTACTCATGTGTTGAGACCAAGATATTCCATTCCTACCATATGAATCTTGATCTCTAGCCTTCCCCAAGTTGCTTTCCACTCAAATCTTCTTTCCACCAGATCCAAATCCTATGAGAGAGAGTTGAGTGTTGGGGAGACTATCATTTGAAGCACAAGAGCAAGGAGTTCATCATCAACACACCATTTGTTACTTCTTGGAGAGTGGTGTCTCCTAGATTGGCTAGGTGTCACTTGGGAGCCTCCGACAAGATTGTGGAGTTGAACCAAGGAGTTTGTAAGGGCAAGGAGATCGGCTACTTCGTGAAGATCTACCGCTAGTGAGGCAAGTCCTTCGTGGGCGATGGCGATGGTGGAATAGACAAGGTTGCTTCTTCGTGGACCCTTCGTGGGTGGAGCCCTCCGTGGACTCGCGCAACCGTTACCCTCCGTGGGTTGAAGTCTCCATCAACGTGGATGTAGGATAGCACCACCTATCCGAACCACGGGAAAAACATCCGTGTCTCCAATTGCGTTTGAATCCTCCAAACCCTTCCCGTTACATTCTTGCAAGTTGCATGCTTTACTTTCCGCTGCCTATATACTCTTTGCATGCTTGCTTGATATGTATTGTGTATGTTAAAATTGTGCCCAAACTCCACTTAAACCGAAAAAGCTTAAAAAGTGCAACTTTAGCATTAGGTGTCTATTCACCCCCCTCTAAACACTCCCTCTTCTAGATCCTACAAGTGGTATCAGAGCTTTGGTCTCCATTGCCTTGGTTTAATCACCATTGGAAGAAGATGGATGTGTCTACTTTAGGGAGTCTTAGACATAGAGTGCCTATTCTTGATGGAGTGTACTTTCATGAGTGGAAAAATGAGATGCTTGTAATCTTCAATCAATATCATTTAAACAAGTATATTGCTAGCCCTTGTGCACCTCATATTGATTCTTTGCATCCTACCCTAGATGAAGATATTGACATGATTCGCAATCTTAGAACCATTGAGCTCATCATTAGAGGATTGCCCAAAAATTTGATTGCTAGTTTGCCTACTCTTAATTGTGCCTATACTATATGGAAATTTCTTGAGGAACGATTTCCCGATCATTCCTTGAAAAATTTGGATAAAATTCTCCATAAATCTATTGCCTTGAGTAAGATGAACTCTATTGATATTAAGTTTGGTGATTGTCTATTTGAGCTTACCAATCTCAAGCATGCTAAAGGAGATGTTGGAATCATTAGTGATATTATATTTGAAGCTATAAGAATTCATAAAAGTGACCACTTTGATGACCATTTATCTAATGAATTACCCTCTCTAGGAAATGATGAGTCACAAGATCATGATGAACATGGATACTATGATGATGATGATAGTAACTTCGATCTTGATGATGCAATGAGACATTTTGGCCTTACGGCAAATCTTCGGGGATATGCATCAGGTGGAAAGGAATGGGTTCTTGATAGTGGATGTACTGATCATATGACCGGAGATGAAGAGATGTTCCATGAGCTTGCTGAAAATGACGGCCCTCGAAAATATGTCACCTTTGGTGATAATTCAAAGGGTAAAGTAGTTGGCCTTGGTAAGGTGGCCATCTCACGTGATAGTTCCATTCGAAATGTCATGCTCGTTGAATCTCTCGGCTACAATTTACTTTCAGTATCTAGACTTGCTGATTTTGGCCTGAATGTTCTATTTACTGAGGTAGATTGCCAAGTGTTTCGTCGAGACAATCATAAAATGGCCTTTACCGGTATGCGTAGAGGTGATCTTTACATTGTCGATTTCTCTAAAAAGGCACAACCTAAAACTTGCTTCATTGCTAAATCCTCAAAAGGTTGGTTGTGGCATAGACGACTAGGTCACGTTGGCATGAGAAATCTTGACAAGCTTATTAAAGTAAATCATATCCTTGGAGTTAACGATGTCATATTTGATAAGGATAGACTTTGCAGTGCTTGTCAAGCAGGTAAACAGGTTGGGGGAAGGCATCCTGTGAAGAACATCATGACCACAAGGAGGCCACTCGAGCTACTTCATATGGATCTTTTTGGTCCCAACGCCTACAAAAGTCTCGATGGAAATTCTTTTGGTCTAGTTATAGTTAATGATTTTTCAAGATTTACGTGGGTGTTCTTTCTTAATGACAAGTCGCAGGTCCAGAAGATCTTCAAAAACGTCGCTAGGAAAGCCCAAAATCAGTTTGAAGTGAAGATCAAGAAGGTTCGGAGTGACAACGGAACGGAGTTCAATAACGCAAATGTGGACACCTTTCTTGACGAAGAAGGGATTTCACATGAGTTCTCGGCTACGTACACACCTCAACAAAATGGACTTGTTGAGAGGAAGAATCGGACGCTCATCGAAATGGCAAGAACGATGCTTGATGAATACAAGACGCCAAAGCACTTTTGGGCAGAAGCGATTGAGACAGCTTGTCACGCAACAAATCGCTTGTATCTTCACAAGCTACTCGGCAAGATAGCATACGAGCTCCTCACCGGTAACGAACCCCAAGTTGGATACTTTCGAGTATTCGGCTCAAAGTGCTACATTCTTGATAAACATCGTCGTTCAAAGTTTGCTCCTAAATCTCATGAAGGCTTCCTACTCGGTTATGGCTCAAACTCTCACACTTACCGTGTCTACAACAATTTCACCCGAAAGGTTGAAGAGACGGTAGATGTGAAGTTTGATAAATCTAAAGGCTCACAAGTAGAGAAATTGCCAATTGATGTAGGAGACAAAGACCCTTCAGAAGCAATCCAAGACTTGTCCATTGGCAAAGTTCGTCCAACGGAGGTGAAGGAGAGTACGTCATCCGTCCAAGTGGAAGCTTCTACTTCACGACAAGGTGAAGCAAGAATCAACATGGAAGCATCCACAAGTGGGACACACCAAGATGAAGAAGACGAGGAAGTACATCAAGACGAACATCAACAACCTCCTTCCCCACCACGACAAGAGAATGACAACGTCAACAATGAAGAAGGCCAAGGAGAAGAACAAGATGAAGAAGATGCTCAACGAAGACCCAAGCAAAAGCTCTCACGAGTTCGAGCAAGAATTGCCAAAGGTCATCCCATCGAGCAAATCCTCAATGATATACAAACCGGGAGAATCACTCGCTCAAAAACTCGTTTAGCTAACTTTTGTGAAAACTATTCATTCATCTCTAGCATTGAACCTATGAAGGTTGAAGAAGCATTGGGAGATCCGGATTGGATAAACGCTATGCATGAAGAGCTACACAATTTTGAGAGAAACCAAGTTTGGACATTGGTTGAGAAGCCCGACAACAACCACAACATCATTGGTACCAAATGGGTGTTTCGCAACAAGCAAGATGAAGATGGACAAGTGGTCCGCAACAAAGCATGTCTCATCGCCCAAGGGTACACACAAGTCGAAGGTATGGACTATGGTGAGACATATGCTCCCGTTGCTAGACTTGAGTCCATTCGCATCTTACTTGCCTATGCTAATCACCATAATATCACCTTGTACCAAATGGACATTAAGAGTGCTTTTCTAAATGGTGAAATAGAGGAGGAAGTTTATGTCAAACAACCTCCTGGCTTTGTCAAACCTAAGAAACCTAATCATGTTTACAAACTTCACAAAGCTCTTTATGGTCTTAAACAAGCTCCTAGAGCATGGTATAAATGCTTGACCAAGTTCCTTATTGCAAGTGGTTTTGAAATTGGTAAAATTGATTCTACTCTCTTCACTAAAAGGGTTAATGGAGAACTATTTGTATGTCAAATTTATGTTGATGATATCATATTTGGTTCAACTAACCCTATCTTTAGTGAAAAGTTTGGAAAGCTAATGTCAGAAAAGTTTGAGATGTCTATGATGAGTGAACTCAAATTCTTTCTCGGTTTGCAAATCAAGCAAACTAAGGAAGGTACATTTGTCTCTCAAACGAAGTATACCAAGGACTTATTCAAGAAGTTCAATATGCAAGAGTGCAAAGGTATGTCTACACCCATGCCCACTAGTGGACATAATGATTTAACCAAAGGTGGTGAACCGGTTGATCAAAAGGTTTATCGCTCTATGATTGGTTCATTGTTATACCTATGTGCTTCACGTCCCGATATTATGCTAAGTGTGTGCATGTGTGCAAGATATCAAGCTGCCCCTAAAGAATGTCATCTTAAGGCTGTGAAAAGGATAGTTAGATACTTAATTCATACACCAAATTTTGGCATTTGGTACCCTAAGAAGTCTTCTTTTGATCTTGTTGGCTATTCCGACTCGGATTATGCCGGAGACAAGGTTGATAGAAAGTCAACTTCGGGTACTTGTCAATTTCTTGGTAGATCTCTTGTGTCTTGGTCCTCCAAGAAACAAAACTCGGTATCCTTATCCACCGCCGAAGCAGAATACATTGCCACTGGTTCATGTTGTGCTCAATTACTTTGGATGACCCAAACTCTTAAAGATTATGGAATTTATGTGAAACATGTTCCACTGCTTTGTGACAATGAAAGTGCTATCAAAATTGGTCATAATCCCGTACAACATTCTCGAACTAAGCATATTGAAGTTCGTCATCATTTCATTCGAGATCATGTTGCGAAGGGTGACATTAATCTTAAGCATGTTCGCACTGACAAGCAATTAGCGGATATATTCACTAAACCACTTGATGAGAAAGTATTTTGCAGGCTAAGAGGAGAATTGAACATCATTGATGCTTCAAACATGGAGTAGGAACTCCATTGGACACATGCAAGACATGAGCTTATGACTAATCCATGATATATCTCTTATGATGACTATCTTATGTCTTGGATATATTTGTACCTTGCATGTTGTCTAACCCATGTAGGTACTTGGTTGAAACTAATTCCATGGGATTGCGACTCACTCACATCTTGAGTAATCTTTACATCACCAAGTCTCTACACAATGGTGGTTGAAGACAAGGAAGCACAAAACCATTCAAACATATCCTTTGACAAATTCTATGTTGAGCTTCATGATTGTCATTTTTGGATACACAAGTGCTCTTCCTTGCAAGAACTAACCCATGTAGGTAGATGAACTCAAACTCCAAGTGGTGCTCCAAATTCTTGATGGATTACATCAACCTTGAGCACCCACACAAGTTCAACTACATCAGCAAGAACCACTCCACCACCCAAGGTATGTTATCCCATCTTAGAGAAGCTTTACTCCAAGACATGAGTCAAAGCAACTCAACAAGATGTGAATACATCAAGGTGCTTAAACGAGAAATGGCAACCCCATTTTGAGCTTAAACGATGAGTATGACCTATGATCAAGTGTTCTCACTTGACTCCTAAGTCAATATACTCTAACATAGGTGACTATGTCACCGCCCAACTCTAGATGAAGTTCTCTTGTGTTTCTTTCTGTGTTACTGCATTTATCTCATGCTTGTTTATTTGTTTCCCTCTACTTCATCTAGATCCTTCAGTTTCTTTTCTTTTCTTTTTTCTGGAGTTTCCGCATTCAATTCATTGCAAATCTTTGTGAGATCCTGCATGTCTAGTGAGCTTAGGTGACAAGTGTTTTTCTCTGTGTGAACTCGGTCTCACCGAATTGTCATTTTCGGTCCAACCGAATTCCTTTGGTACCACCGAATCATACCACTCGGTGCTGTCGACTTCGCAACAGGAAAAACAGTTTGTCACATAACCTATAATTCTTCTGATCCAGCTCCACTCAATGAATCTTATCCTCTACAAGCATCCCAATTTTATTCGTTGCTTTATGCTGAGTCTCAAGAACCAAACCTTTTGGACGGATTCCAGAAGAACCTTCTTGGAAATTGATGTCAAAGGGGGAGAGAGAGATCACATCAAAGCTTATCTTCGGGGAGAAAGAGATCACATCAAAGCACTAAAGGGGGAGAGAACATCTCAAGGATCCCAGATGTCCCAGATAATGTATTAAGGGGGAGAAAGAGATCCCTCGGGGGAGAGACAATACTCAAGGATCCCAGATGCTTGATGATCAAGAGGAGAGATGTCAGATGTCTTTTTAGGGGGAAAGACATGTTCATTTGTTTTGTTTCTTTCAGCTCTGATTTTCTATTCCCTATCTTCACCCAATATCCCATATAAGATTCAGGGGGAGCATGTCGGGGGTGCTGATCCCACGTACACCTATGGGGATCGGCGAACCGAGCCCATTTTGGTTCGGTAGGGGGCAGAGGATGCACAAAGAGAAGATCAAGGCGAACGCACGAGCGACGCGATCAGTTTACCCAGGTTTGGGCCGCACGGATGCGTAAAACCCTACTCCTGCTTTGGTTTGTATTGTGTTCTTGCTCGGGAGCGATGAATGCTGTAGTACACTTGGGTGGCTAGCGAGACCGAGCGTGAGGATGGTCGTCCCCCCCTCCCTGTTGCGCATGGGCCTCCTTTTATATGACTGAGGGGTCACCGACAGGTGGCAACAGAGATGAGGGTAAAAAGGTAAAAGAGGTGGTAGTTGGCGCCACCGCTTGCTACAGTTGTATCATACCTAACCCTGATGGCAGGGGACAAAGGCATTAAATGCCTGTCTGTGTCGCCTAGACGGCGCAGAAAGGGACCGTCAGGGGCACCACCATTTTCCATGATGGCTATCTTGTCAGCGCCTGCTTGCCACCGCATGCCCCTGGCTGCACAGCCTCCCGCCACGTATGCTAGGGACGGTCCCAGAGCGACACGCTGGTGGGAGAGTTGGAGCGTGGGCTGCGGAGTAGTAGCTTGCCGCGGCAAGCGCCTTGCCGCGGATGTTGTCTTGTCGCGTCCGGGAGCTTTTCGCTCACCGGGTCTTTCCGGGACACGTGGTGCGCTGCGGCAAGTTCATTGATATGTCTCGGTTGGTCTTCCCGGCAAGCTCCTCTTGCCGGGGTCTTTGTGCTTCTTCCCGGCAAGCTCCTCTTGCCGGGGTCTTGGATACTTTGAGTGGCCTTCCCGGCAAGCTCCTCTTGCCGGGGTCTTGCGCCTTGGTTCGAATACTTTGTTCTTGAATGGTTCCAAAGGAACCACGGAGGGTCTTGGCGGTCGCCCGGCAAGCCGTGCCACGGGGTGCTGCGACTGCCCATGCACAAGTTCGGGATACTAAGGTACCCCTACTTTAGTACACCGACAGGATCCCCCGGGCCTGGGCCATACACGGTGCCGAGCGCTGTTGGGCCAGGCCCAAAACAGTGCATGGGCATGCGTGGCCTAGGTTACGCCATAACTCACTCCTTATCCACCGCGCCCTCCTCGCACGGCACGCGTCGAACGCGGCGTCGTGCGTGACGTGGGCGGCGTGCGCGGGGCTAAGCCCCCCGTGCATGCATCATGTCGTGGTAGAGGGTACGGTTTTATTATTAGGAAAGGCGGAACGTCCGCCACCTCCCCCTTTATAAGCAAGGGAAAGCAGGGGTAGTGCGCCCACTCGCCCCCATTCTGCTCCAATCTTGAAAAACTCCGCCCCTCCTCCGTCTTTCCAAAGCACACAAAGCGCAGTGCCCTGCCCCCCCTACCGCATTGCCACCAGCACCACCACGCCGTCGACCTCCTCCACTGCTTCCGCCATGGCTCCGAAGGGCGACAAGGGGAAGGCCGTGAAGTTGACCGAGGCGCAGCAGCTCGGGGCGATGCGGAGGGAGCGAGCCATCTTCCCCCCCAAGCTCAACGCCAAGGAGCTGCGGGAGTACTATTACGTCTTTTGGGCGACGGAGACGCGAGCTCACCCGCAGACCAAGGTGTTCCCGGGCGCTGCTCATGCGATGGCTCCGGACGGGTACCCTTTCTTTGCCGTCTTCTTTTACTGCGGGCTCTGCCCGCCTTTTTCCAAGTTCTTCTGTGATATCATGAACACATACAATCTCTATCTCCTTGACTTCACTCCCAACGCCGTCCTCACCATGGCAGTTTTCGCACACCTTTGCGAGAACTTTGTCGGAGTCCACCCTAGCGTAGCCCTTTTTCGCCACTTTTTCATTCCCCAGGTAGAGAGAGGAGAAACCCTGTCCGGCAGAATTGCCTGGGTCTCTAGGGACGGCAAGAAGGAATCTTATCTGGAGGGGGAGTTCCGCGGCAAGTGGGAGGAGTGGAGAGCGGATTGGTGTTGGATTGTCGAGGAGAGCCCGCAACCATTCACCGCCCGACGTCAAGTAGCAGCAGTGCGCGGCAGTGACTAGAGCGATGTGGCCCCGGAGGACGGCAGGCTGAAGATTGCCGTCACCAGGATCCAGCGCCTCAGGCTTGCCGGGCTCACCGTAGGGGCCGTTGGCGCAGACTTTCTTCGTCGCCGCATCGCTCCCTTGCAGGAACGGGGGAGGCCTGCCTGGGAGTTTAAGAACGCGGCAGACGTCATGAGGCTGCGCCCAGGCCTCAACTACAATTTCACTGTCCTTGAACTCAACGGAATACTTCAGGAGCTCTTCAAGTACGATCCAGATCACCCCGAGGTCTTCAGATTGCCACAGGGTGTCGTCCCTCTGTGCAACAATTCGGCGCTCAACCGCATCAGGGCGATGATGCCACTGTGCGATTCGCACGGAATCGTGCCAACTTGGCAAGAACCAGAGGACGAGGTTGTGCAGCAATTTTTTGACGACTTGGTGGAAGTGCCAATCCGCACCGATGAGAAGGACGGCCTCACCCGCGACACCACAGAGGCGGAGCTGGCGTACATCGCCACCAGGTTGGAAGAGGCCGCAGCAGCTGCCGCGGCGGGCGATTTCGGCTTCACTTTGGAGGAGGCTGCGGCGGCAGAGGCGCCAAACCGTGCCGAGCGGGAAGATCTTGCCGGCAAGAAGGATCTTGCCGGCAAGAAGGAGGTTGTCGGGCGCGATGCCGGCCCGAGCCAAGTTGCCGGGCATGATGCCGAACCGAGCGAGCCGGCCGATGATGCGAGCGGCTCTTTGGAGATCGACTCCTCCTCCACTTCGTCCTCTGACAGCACGCCGCCAGCAGCGTCTCCGTCTCCACCAAGAAGGCATCTCCGCAAGGCCGGGGATGCGGCGAGGCGGCAAGAGGGCCGGCAGTCGCCGCGCCGCACGACGCGCTCCACCGCGGCAAGCACCATTGCTGCGGGAGCGCCCCATGCTGCTGCTTCGACTGGAGCGGGGTCTTCCCGGACTGCCGCTTCTACTCCCGCCAAGCGGCCAAGGGAGCCTACCCCTCCACCTTCCCGCGCCAGACGTGGGCCGGATTTTGACTTCTCCGCGTTTAGCTCCGACGAGGAAGAAGAAGAGGAGTAAGTTCTTCTTATTGTACTTGCAATTCTTTGATTTCCGTTGTTTTTGTCTTGTCTTGTTTCTCACTTGCCTTTCTCCGTATCTCTTCCTTTTTAGGACTCTGGCGCAGAGAGCGGCAAAGAGAGCCAAGGTGCCAGTGATCGTCATCAAGGACGAACCCACTGCGTCAACACGGGACGTGCCTGAGACGAACCCGCCGGACCCGGCGGCTGATCTTCAGAGCAGCCCCCAGCGTAAGTGTCTTGTTTACTTCCCGCTGTTGGGCGCGCACGAAGATCCTTGCTGTGCTGATACTTGTTTGTTGACTTGTGCAGGAGCAGAGCAGCCTCACCAGGAGAGCCTGGAGACCGCTCCCGAAGCACCAAGGGGGAGTCCTCTGGCGGGGGAGAGGTCTCCGGCAAGGGAGGTGACTCCGACAAGGGAGGAGCCCCCGGAAAGAGAGGAGACTCCAGCAAGGGAAGAGCCCCCGGCAAGGGAGGAGGCTCCGGCAAGGGAGGAGCCCCCGGCAAGGGAGGGATCTCCAGCAAGGGACTGCCTCAGCGACCCCCCGGCGACGGAGACCACAGCGGCAGACCCTGGCACAGGTAACTTCCTTGCTTCCAAACTCCTCTTGGCTTCTTTGCCTTCTTGATCTTTCTCTTGGATTTTGCTCGAATTTTGCTTGAATCTTCTCCCCTCTTCCGGCCATCAGATCCATCTGCTGCAGAGCCGATGGAGACGGAGGTCGCCGCCAAGGAAGCAGCCGGCGCCGGCGAGGAGGCCGCTAGGGCTGCCGCCGCGGAGGCGGGCGGGGAGTCTGGCGGTCGTACTGACGACCCGGAGGCCGCAGGAGCACTAGGCGCTGCTCCGACCACCGACTCCTCTGCCGCTGCCGCCGCGCCGGGCTCCGAAGAGCCCCAGCCTGGCACATACCTGAAGGCCGGCGAGGATATCTTCATCAACCTCCCCTGGGCATCAAGCTCCAAGGCGCCGATCGAGGGGGAGATGCTGGACGGAGAGGTGCTTGCCTCCGCCGGGCTGAAGCTGGTCGACGCGCCAAGCAGCAGCAGCGGTGAACCTGAAGAGGAGCGCCTGCTGCGGAAGCTGGTGGCGCTCTACCGCGCCCGGCAGGCCAAGCTGGAGTCCCGTGAAGCACTCGTGGCGAAGGCTGGCGCTGATATCGAGAAGCGCAGAAGAGCTCCGAGGTGCCAACCAGGAAGCTCTCCGCTCCTTGGCAAAGGAGCGGGAAGATCTTGCCGAAGCACAGCAGGCCTTCTTCCTTGAGAAGGCCGACATCGAAGAGCGCCAAAGGCTTGCCGCGGAGAAGCTGTCTTCGCAGGAGGGTGACTTGGTGCAGCGGAAGGTCCACCTTGACAGCCACGAGGAGGAACTTGCCGCGCGCGAGCGAGCAGTTGGCGGAGCCGTCAAGCAGGCCGAAGACGCCGCCGCAGGTGCCGACACCACCAAAGCTGAGCTGGAGCTGAAGGTGGTGCAGCTGGAGGCGGGCCTCAAGGCGAACGGCGACGAGCTTGCCGCGCTCAAGCTCGAGTGGGAGAAGGACGCCAACGGCTATTCGGAGCTGCAGGCCCTTTTCGCCGAGAAGGGCGAGGAACTGGACACCGCCAAGAACTCCAACGCTGATCTCGAAGCGAAGCTGGCGGCTCTGACGCAATCTCTGGATAGTGCCAAGGAGCGAGAGACGGCCTTGAAGGAGGAAGTCAAGGCCGGCAAGGTGCTGCTGGCGAATGCTGCTGCCGCCTAGAAGACCTTGTCGGAGAACGTGGAGCACTGGACGGAGGGTCTGGTGAACGTCGCCGCGGATGTCGACAAGTAGCTGGCGCAGTTGGGAACGGTGGATCTCGGGTACTCCTCCGACGAGAATCTCCAACCCAGCGCCAAGCTTACTCTGTTCTTCAAGGGCGTGGCGATGGCGCTCCAGCGACTCCGGGAGCAGATCCCAAAGTAGCTTGCCGACGAGTCGCGCAATATTTGCACGGGAGCTCTCCAGAAGGTGCTGATGAAGGTGGACTTCCGCAACCCAGGCCTCCGCCTCACCAACGTCCTCCGAAGCCTGCCGCCAGATGCTGATTTGGAGGAGCTCAAGGCCCTTGTCGCACCTATTGTGGACAGGGTGAGCGGAATCACAAGGGTCGAGGGAGACCGCGTAGACTAGGCCATTTATCTTCTTCTTTCTTTGTCGCTGTCAATCATGTTATGAAAAACAGTCTGTTAGAGCTGCGACAAGTAATATACTCTATCCTTGGCGGTAATTGCTATGTTATTTCCTTTACTTGCTTCCTCCCCTTGTATGTTTTTACCCTACGCTTTTAGGGAACTTGCCGGTGCGGGCACCTTTGCCGCGAACGCTGAGTGCGGAACATCAGCAGCCTGCCGGCGGTGCTGCAACCGACAGGAAACCTTGTCGCAGAGCTAGTCGCAGCTCACTTAAGTTGTTGAGCGGACTCGAAACAACAGTAAGGGCGCAACTAGCTACGAGTTGGTTCCCTGCTGGCGGTGCCGCAGCCGACAAGAAACCTTGTCGCAGAGCTAGTCGCAGCTCGCTTAAGTTGTTGAGCGGACTCGAAACAATAGTAAGGGCACAACTAGCTATGAGTTGGCTCCTCCGTGCACAGGTTTTCCATACAAGGGACGGTCGTTCAAGGAAAATAACTTAAAAAATCTAAAGGAAATCTGATTGCTCAGACTTTGGCAACTTATCTTTTTTTGTTACTTGCTTCTCGGCAAGGCGAAAATTCCTTGAACGACGCCTGGTCCATATCGTATCTTCTCCCTTCCCCCCGGCAAACTTGTGCGCGAAAGGACCTCCTTTTCCTTGTGAAAAAGAAAGAAGGGGAAATAACAGTATGGAGCCTTATGGCTCGTTATTGCCTACCGGGGGTAAGTGCTACACAAAATGTAAGATAATACATGCAAAATTTAAAAAAGCATGAAATAGACAAGGCGTGCTGAGCACGTAATCTTCATGCACGGGATCTGCGCCCGACTTTGTACAAAGGTTTACATGCAATAGCGGCAAGACTTTGTACAAAAAGTGGTTGCCGGACAGGGTCCGACAACCGCGCCCTACGGGTAAAACTTACAAAGATGCTCAATATTCCAGGAGCTGCTCACTGGTATGCCATCTTCGGTCTCCAGGCGGACAGCGCCAGGCCTGGCGACTCGTTTTACCCGGTAAGGGCCTTCCCACTTCGGCGTCAACTTGTTGGAATTCTTGGCGGACTGAACGCGCCGAAGAACAAGGTCGCCTTCCTCGAAGCTTCTGGCCTTAACTTTGCGGCTATGGTAGCGGCGCAAAGCTTGCTGGTAGCGAGCGGCTCGCACAGCAGCCTGAAGACAGTCCTCCTCGAGGAGCAGCGCGTCGTCTTGCCGCAGCTACTCTTGCTCAAGCTCGTCCTAAGCGAGCACTCGAGGCGACCCGTATACGAGTTCCGTGGGGAGAACTGCCTCCGCTCCATAGACTAGAGCGAAGGGTGTCTGGCCAGTGGCTCGATTTGGCGTCGTCCTGATCGACCAAAGAACCATCGGCAGGGCGGCGGCGAACGGTGCGAGGAGCGAGATATGCTCGGACTTCTAACTGCGTTAGAAGGAGCAGTACCTCGTCCAGGCGACCGTGCCCTGCTCATGCCAGCATGTTGGCGTGCATGCCGGTCTTGAGCGCTCCGGGATCCGCCAGCTTGATCTTGGCCCAGCAAGCGTATGGTACCGTGAGTACCATGACGCTGCTGGTCTCGCGCTTCCAGGGATGGGCGCGGTGCGTGTACGGACGAAGAGGTCTTGGAGTGCGCTCCGTCGTTGTGGGAGGCGACCGCGCCGCCGACGTGCGGCGCAGCCTTGTCCTTGGACCTGGCAGCACCATGAGCCACCTCGTCGGCGCCCATTCTTCCGCCGGCGCCTACTCCACCAGCCGTTCGCTTTGGCGATGGTGGGCTCGGCGCAGACGGAGCCGCTGCCTCCGAAATCTTCTTCTTCGGCGGCATTTTGATGTAGATGATGAAGATTCGGCTCGTGCGAACGCCGGATCAGGTTCGCACAATCTCGACGCACCCCTACCTGGCGCGCCAAAGATGTCGAGGGTGCTGATCCCACGTACACCTATGGGGATCGGTGGACCGAGCCCCTTTTGGTTCGGCAGGGGGCGGAGGATGCACAAAGAGCAGATCAAGGCGAACGCACGAGCGATGCGATCAGTTTACCCAGGTTCGGGCCGCACGGATGCGTAAAACCCTACTCCTGCTTTGGTTTGTATTGTGTTCTTGCTCGGGAGTGATGAATGCTACAGTACACTTGGGTGGCTAGCGAGACCGAGCGTGAGGATGGTCGTCCCCCCGCCTCCCTGTTGCGCATGGGCCTCCTTTTATATGCCTAAGGGGTCACCGACAGGTGGCAACAGAGATGAGGGTAAAAAGGTAAAAGAGGTAGTTGTTGGCGCCACCGCTTGCTACAGTTGTATCATACCTAACCCTGATGGCAGCGGACAAAGGCATTAAATGCCTGTCTGTGTCGCCTAGACGGTGCAGAAAGGGACCGTCAGGGGCACCACCATTTGCCACGATGGCTATCTTGTCAGCGCCTGCTTGCCACCGCATGCCCCTGGCTGCACAACCTCCCGCCACGTATGCTAGGGACGGTCCCAGAGCGACACGTTGGTGGGAGAGCTGGAGCGCGGGCTGCGGAGTAGTAGCTTGCCGCGGCAAGTGCCTTGCCACGGATGTTTTCTTGTCGCGTCCGGGAGCTTGTCGCTCACCGGGTCTTGCCGGGACACGTGGTGCGCTGTGGCAAGTTCATTGATATGTCTCGGTTGGTCTTCCCGGCAAGCTCCTCTTGCCGGGGTCTTTGTGCTTCTTCCCGGCAAGCTCCTCTTGCCGGGGTCTTGGATACTTTGAGTGGCCTTCCCAGCAAGCTCCTCTTGTCGGGGTCTTGCGCCTTGGCTCGAATACTTTGTTCTTGAATGGCTCCAAAGGAACCACGGAGGGTCTTGGCAGTCGCCCGGCAAGCCTTGCCGCGGGGTGCTGCGACTGCCCGTGCACAAGTTCGGGATACTAAAGTACCCCTACTTTAGTACACCGACAGAGCAAGACACCTATGGGAAAGAAATCAGTCAAATTCATTGCATATCTTTACTCTTGGGGACATGTTAAATTCAATGCAGTACCTAGTACTTACTCTCTACATGTCATCCCAGTCTTGGTATTCTTGTGGTTTCTTCAGTTTACTCTGGCTAGTGGATGTACCTGTGTTATCTAACCTTGTTTGTGCAGGTTCATTCCGTCATAAGTCAACCAAAGACTACAAGGTAAGTGTATGCATCAAAATCATGAGTATGAGAAGTTCTTGCTTATGTACATACTATTTGCAAGAAGGACTCATGAGCATGAAGGTATTTTCCTTAACAATCTTTTACTCTGATGCATATGGCCAAGATACATGTAACACATTGCCCACTCTGTCATGGTTATGCCCTCACATGCCTCTATATTTCATATTCACATGAGTGCATACATGTAGGGGGAGCCTATGCTTGTTACATGTCCTTCCAAAGCTTTACTTGCTGTTCTTTATATCTTTATCTAAAGCTTTGATGTATGTTGCCATCAATTACCAAAAAGGGGGAGATTGAAAGCACAAGCTCTCCCTAGGTGGTTTTGGTAATTGATGACAACATATCTCTTGTTGGACTAATACCTTTACCTAGTATATTTCAGATAAGTTCAACAATGGAGTGGCATGGACTAAAGGTTGTGGGAACCTCTTCAAGATGCTAAGGACAAAGGATTGGCTAAAGCTTCAAGCTCAAGACTCTTCTTTTTATATTTTAGTGATCCAAGATCACATTGAGTCTTTAGGAAAAGCCAATACTATCAAGAAGGGATGAGGTGTTGCTTAATGAGCCTCTTGCTTTATGTGCTTAATGATATGCTCCAAAATCCTCAGCTACTTTCCCACTTCCACAAATGACCTAAACCCTAAGCCAAACTCGGTCATACCGATTCTGTCAATCCGGCGCCACCGAGTTTCACTTGTCATTTGCCACTGCCAAACCCTAGCAATTCGGTCCTACCGATACGGATCTCGGTCTCACCGAGATGGGCTTGCAAACTCTTTGTTACCTGCTGCAATATCTTCGGTCCCACCGAGATATGCAGTCGGTCCCACCGAGTTTGCTTGGCCAACTGTCTGTTTCACTTATTACCAAAATCGGTCCCACCGAGTTTGAGTAATCGGTCAAACCGAGTTTTGGATTTTCCCTAACCCTAGCACATCGGTCCCACCGAGTAGTTCCAGTCGGTCCCACCGAAATCTCTAACGGTCACTAGGTTTACCATTTCGGTCCGACCGAGTTTGATGATTCGGTCCCACCGAGATTGGAACACTGTGTGTAACGGTTGGATTTTGTGTGGAGGCTATATATACCCCTCCACCACCTCTGCATTCGAAGAGAGAGCCATCAGAACACATACACCATTCCTACTCATAAGTTCTGAGAAAGAACCACCTACTCATGTGTTGAGACCAAGATATTCCATTCCTACCATATGAAACTTGATCTCTAGCCTTCCCCAAGTTGCTTTCCACTCAAATCTTCTTTCCACCAGGTCCAAATCCTATGAGAGAGAGTTGAGTGTTGGGGAGACTATCATTTGAAGCACAAGAGCAAGGAGTTCATCATCAACACACCATTTGTTACTTCTTGGAGAGTGGTGTCTCCTAGATTGGCTAGGTGTCACTTGGGAGCCTCCGACAAGATTGTGGAGTTGAACCAAGGAGTTTGTAAGGGCAAGGAGATCGGCTACTTCGTGAAGATCTACCGCTAGTGAGGCAAGTCCTTCGTGGGCGATGGCCATGGTGGAATAGACAAGGTTGCTTCTTCGTGGACCCTTCGTGGGTGGAGCCCTCCGTGGACTCGCGCAACCGTTACCCTTCGTGGGTTGAAGTCTCCATCAACGTGGATGTAGGATAGCACCACCTATCTGAACCACGGGAAAAACATCCGTGTCTCCAATTGCGTTTGAATCCTCCAAACCCTTCCCGTTACATTCTTGCAAGTTGCATGCTTTACTTTCCGCTGCCTATATACTCTTTGCATGCTTGCTTGATATGTATTGTGTATATTAAAATTGTGCCCGAACTCCACTTAAACCGAAAAAGCTTAAAAAGTGCAACTTTAGCATTAAGTGTCTATTCACCCCCCTCTAGACACTCCCTCTTCTAGATCCTACAGATGCTTCCGGTCCTACTGCTCCATGAGGCGGGGCAAACCGCGCTGCTCCACCGCCGCCAAGTGACTCCGCTACTGCTCTTGCCCTGCTTTTAATTCCTACACATGCATCATGCCTCGGGGAGGCGTTTAAACTCGTGTTTGGTATTGAGACGATCATATGGACTGTAATATTTGCTTTTAAATTCCTTGAATTTTATGCTTTTCTTCCCTACTTGCTTGTGTTCTACGCCGGCAGAGCCCAACCCCGCGTACCTCACCCAGCATTAGCCCCGACCGGAAACCAGGACAGGACCAAAGGCGTGAGGGCCTACGGAGCCAGTTAGGCTCCCGAGTCGCGATGCTCAGGAGTCCCCCTTGGCGCACGAACAACAAGTAGGGAGGTGTGATGTAGGTGGATCTTCCGTTTTACGTCTGCAGAGCCCGACTCCGCGCGTACCTCACCTAGCATTAGCCCCGACCGGAAACCAGGACGGGACCAAAGGTGTGAGGGGCTATGGAGCCAGTTAGGCTCCTGAGTCGTGATGCTCAGGAGTCCCCCTTGACGCGCAAACATCAAGTGATGAGGTGAGATGCAAGTGGGACCACCGTTCTACGTCTGCAGAGCCCGGCCCCGTGCGTGCCTCACCCAGCATTAGCCTTTCGGAACTAAGGAGTGAGGGGCTACGGGACCAGTTAGGCCCCTGAGTCACGATGCTCAAGGGTCCCCCTTGACGCTCAAACGGCCTTCATACCTTGGCTCCGCTCAGGGAGAGACGCGCGACGAACCAGGCCCGAGGGCCCTGGATGGGTGGCGTACGTCTGGGCGTGACCCAGGCGCAGCCCCCGTGCCCAGCCCCCTCGGGCGGCGCTCCCGAGGGGAGGCGTTGCGATGAGGCTAGACACTGAGCTCTGGGCTCCCTGAGGTTGATGCGGCCCAGGGGCCACCCTCAGTTGTTTATCACCAGCGCGGAGCATAGCGCTTCCGCATGTGTACGGGCATAGCCGCTCCTCGGCAGTGTCGTCAGCCAGGGCGGAGCATGGTGCTTCCATTGGTAGTGGGAGGGGGCTCCCCTCCGGGAGGAGCCCCCGGGGCGTGTACAGCCCTGCCCTGACACGTGGCCGGCACGGTAGGGCTAGGTGAGGTGTATCTGGGCACCCGTGAGCCAGCGCGGGACTCACGGGGCCCTACCTCTAGGCGGGTTGCGCCTGGCACTGGGCCTTATCTTGTGTTGTGTTCCTGCAAATTTGGTTAGATGCCGGCACTCTACGTCCTCGGGTCCTGGCCCTCGAGCTTGTCTCAGCCGTCGCTGGTATGCCAGGTCGCGATGCCGTGGACAAGGCCAGAGGGTGAGGGCTGGAGAGCCAGTAAGAGCCCTGAGTCGCGATGCTCAGGTACCCCCCCCTTTAACATGCAAGTGCTCGACATGGAGAAGAAGAGGTGCCGTGGACAAGCATCAAGTAATCAAGCATGATGGGCGAATGCATAGCTGAAAATAAACGCAAGGGAGATACATGCCGCTGGGCCTGGCCCGAGCGACTTGGGGATGATGCAGTCCGAGGGGCGCCCCCAACAAAGCAAGCTAACGACATGAAATAAAAGGGATACATACCGCAGGGACGGACCCACGCGGCCTGGGAACGATGCAGCCCTGGGAGGGCGCTCCCAGCTGGAAATGAAACTTGTAAGATGTCACCTGAAGGTGTCGAGGGCGAAGGGGTGTTGGTGCAACAGACTCGGTGGGCTGCGGAAGCCGATCCTCACAAGCCCCCAGGCCCAGGGGCCTCGGGAGGCTTCGGAGGCACTGGTAGCTCTTCGCGAATCATCTCCATCTCTGCCAAGGCTGCGGAACGCCTGTCTTCTTGACCCTCCATGATACCCCTCATGTGGCGCTGGCACGTAGCAGCCATGCTCGGCAAGCCGTAAGGCATGCGAACGTAGCTGTGGGGCAGACCCCCGCAGTGCCCCACTCGCGAGGGCCAGAGGCGCTCCATCGTAGCGACTTGGTTGAGCCCTGGTACGTCGATGCAGACGCGCAGCCCACCATCCTCGCCTGGATGGGGAGACATAGCCGGTAGACGGCGGCAACCCCTCATGATTCTTGATTCCTGTAGTTCTTGAATGGCCTTGTCGACGAACTCCTGCGGGTCTGTCCTTCCTTGCCTTGCTCCTTCTTGAGGGAAACGTGCTTCGAAACACACCTCCATGTGGTGCCCAAGCGCCTCCCTCGTGACCCTGGCCAGGTCGGTGGCCCTCCAGGGGAGAGCCCCCAAGCCCTGCCTGAGGAGGGCGCCGGGCGCGCTTTCCTATGCGATGGAAGGAGGTTCCCCCTGGGCAGATGCGGGCCCTAAGGGGCCCGCCTCCCGAGGGGTCGGTCCAGATGACGTCTTCTTCTTCTTGGGGGTGGTCTCGGGAAGCCTCCTTCTTCCATGATCCGGGTCTTACAGTGACGCGGCCTGAAAGGCTCGCTCGAGGGAACACACTGCATCCTTTTCTTCACAGGGCAACGTGATGACTCTGCCACTTCCTGGCATCTTGAGGACGTTGTAGCCATGGTGAGTGTCGGATCATGGGTTCCAGCAAACCCTTAAGGTTCGAACACTGGGGTGCGCGCGGAGATCACGCCCTCTACCTCCCCGTCTCGCAAAGATCTAAACTACTAAAAGAACTGCACAAGAGACACAAGGTTTATACTGGATCGGGCCACCGTTGTGGTGTAATGCCCTACTCCAGTGTGTGGTGAGTGGATTGCCTCTTGGGGCTGATGATGATGAACGATACAAGGAAGAACAGCCTTGCGAGGGTCTATTCTTGGCTGGGGCGATGAACCGCTGGGAGGAGTTTAGTCACCCTTCTCTCTCTCTCTCTCACTCACTCTCTCTTCTTTTCTCTCACTTGTCGACCGTCTAGTTGAGATCGAACCGACCCCTTGCTACGTGGGTGGCCGGTCCTATTTATAGGCAAAGGCCCTGGGCCTCTTCCCAAATATTGAGCGGGAAGGGCACCAACAATTGGCCAATTCGAAGGGGAACAGCAAGTACACTTATCCTGACAAAAGTTGGTCTGCGCCTGCGAAAGGCTCTGCGGTGACGCCGTGCTGGGCTCCATGGTGACCTCCGTCTCGTAGTCCGCTTGGTCTTGGTCTTGTTGCACCAAAATGGCAACCTTTGCCTGATGCCTCAATACTCCGCGGTTGCGCTTGCCCCCTTTGCACCAAAGACGAAAGAAGGACGCTGCGCGCGCTGGCGCCCGCCTGGCGCCCTGAGTCGTCATGGCTTGCGTCATGAGCACCTCGCGAGGTACCCCGCCTTGATTTCTCCGCCTCCTCGCGAGCCAGCCTGAGGAGGCTGCGCTTGAGGATGTGCCGTGTCGTCCGCCCCGCGAGTCTTGGCCCCTCGCAAGGGTCTTGAGTCTTGTGTTGGTGGAGATGGGCCATGTTGGGCCTCCTTTGAGCCACATCGCAGGCCGCAGGCAGGCAAGTCTGGGGACCCCCATTCCCAGAACGCCGACAGTAGCCCCCGGGCCCAAGGCGCGCATGGACTTGGCCGTGCCGAGAGGCGAAAGGGCAAGGGCGAAGCGCCGCGGGCCCTAACAGCCTGCGGCCTTGGGCGCCGCATGGCGGTTGACTGGACACAAGTGCTTCAGCAACTGCGCAGGTTGGTAAAGGAGCGGCATCTGCCCTGACTTCGCCTTTTGCTTTCTCCGGTCGCTGCTCAGATCCCCTTTCTTGTGCCTTCCCTTTCTTCCTCCAAACTTCCAGATCTACCCCAGCTGCGCGACCTAGGAAGCCATGGCGCCTCGCCAGCCTCCGGCCGAAGCTTGGTATTCTCCTACTCTGGACTTGCCGAATGTGCCCAAGGCGGGCCTTGCCCGGCTGCACCGGATGGCGGCGGCGTAGGGCATCAACGGGACGAAGGTGTTCAAGGCCGGCTCCGCCACCCCCGAGGGCCGAGGGAGCACCTTTTATCCTCTCTTTGTAAGCTCCATTGCTGCGGGCCTGGTGCCTCCCTTCTCCGAGTTCTTCTTCTCTGTCCTCCGCCATTATAACTTGCAGGCTCTGCATCTCCACCCCAACTCTATCCTTCTTCTGGCGATCTTCGCTTACTACTGCGAGGCCCACGTAGGGGTGCAGCCTTCGGTGGCCTTGCTGCGCCACTACTTCTCCCTCCGGGTCACCGGTGGCTCTCTTTCTACGTGCACGAGCTTCATCGCGTATGGCGGCACCATTGCCATCTCGAATCCCGGGAAGAGGATTGAGGGCTTCAGGAGCAAGTGGGTCTTGGCAGATGCCGGGTGCATCCACCCTCGGCTGATCTTGCCCGCGGAGCAGCCCGTGAGCTCCAGCGACTGGTGCCGAGCGAAGCTCACAGACCCCCGCGCGAAACTGGTGTTGGAGAAGATGGACGCGGACCTGAGGCTGGCCAACATGGCGGCGGCGAAGTTGACCGGTGCGTCGCTGCTGAAGGAGTTCCTGGAGCACCAGCTGGCTCCACTCCGGCGGTACTCTCCCCCAATGTGGAGGCCTCATCCGAGCCCTGAGGCTGTGGACGAGGAGGATGTGACCGCGGTTCTCCAATCTCTGGTCGGGGGCGAGGTGGCAAGGTTGAAGGGTGCTCCCAAGCCCTTGTTCCTTCGCGACGACTGGGAGCAGGTGGTGAAGTCCATGCCAGTTTTTAACGGGGACGGGCTCGTGCCCGTGGCGGCTTCCGAAGGACCGGTGGATGTGCCCTCCGGCAACTCCAGCAATGAGGAGGAGGAAGTGGAGCGGGGAGAGGGGCCCGACTCTGAGGCGACTGATGGAGAGTCGAGGGCTCCCCTCTCCCGGTGCGGGTCCTGCACTCTCCGCCTTCTGCCGAGCGATGATGATGATGATGACGATGACGTACTAGGTAGAGGGAGCTCACCCACTATCCCGGAGAGGGGCAGGACCGGGTCGATCCCCCGTGGGTCCGTCCTGACTCCGGGGCGAACTGTGGACGCGCCTTCTGCTTCTGAGGTCGACCCTTCCAGCCGGCTGTCAGGCTTCAAGTTGGGCCGGAGGCTGCCCGAGCTCACCGGGGATGACCCGTAAGTGCTTGATCCTTGATCTTTTGTTTCTCATTCCGCCGACGAGGCTTGATGATTGCTTCTCTTGAATAGGCTGGCGCCAGCGGCGAAGAAGCCGAAGGGAGCCCCCGAGGCCCCATCTGCGGCGACGCCTTCGCCTGCAGGGGAGGGAGATCATGGCGCGCGGGACTCTCCTGCCCGCTCATCCTTGCGAGGCTTGGCTGAGCTGGCTGGGGCAAGCCCAGCCCCCATGGCTCGAACGACTCCCGAGGCGCCCTCGTCTGGCGCTGCTGCTACGGCTGTGGAGGCGCAGCGGACTCCGCCTCGGGACACTGCGGCCTCGCCGCCGCTACTTTTTCCTCCCGTTCCACTGACCGTTGCTTCCTCAACTCCTCCTGTTGTCTTGGGGCGCACCGATGTTTCTCCGCCTCCTTCTTCCATCTTGGAGCGTGCCGTTGCTGAACTGGACCGGCTGCGGCATGATCTTCTCGGCGCCGATGCTCGCCTATTGGCCGGGCACCTGGAACTGGCTTCGGGGTTGATTCGTTCTGATGCTTCGATTCGGGTGGCGTTGGTTCAGGCCTCAACGGCCTGTGACGGAGAGAGGGAGGCCACCCTCAAGGCGAAGGCTGCCCGAGACGCGGCCCTGGGAGAGGTGGTTGAAGTCCGCGGTCGTTGCAAGGCGCTGGAGGAAGAGCTGCAAGGCCTGCGGGACCAGCTCGCGAAGGAGGTTCGTCTTTGCCTGGAACGAGAAGAAGGCATGAATGCTCGCAAAGCGGCCATCAAGGGCCGGGAGGCCAAGCTCAAGAAGCGCCGCGACCGTCTAAGTGCGCTGGGGGAGGAGCTGGAGGCGACGAGGGTCGAGCTGGACAGCAAGGCCAAGGTTCTTGCCGAGGATCGCGTGGCCTTCGCGGACATGGATAAAGATGCCCGCGCTTCGCTGAAGACGCTTTACGAGAGCGGCCTGGACAGCCCGCTAGCCGGTGATGGTGACGGCCCCGCCAAGCTGCTTCCTTTCCTGGTTAAGGCCCTTGGGGACGTCGCCCTTGGCATCGGCCCCACAGCCGAGGCCGAGGCGCGCGTCCTGTCTTCTGATGCGCTGACGCGGGTCTTCGCCCACATCTACCTTCATGATCCCAACGCCGACCTCGACGGCCTGCTGGAACCGGTGAGCGGCGAGGGTGCTGCCGCCGCTGTCGAAGCCATGAAGGGGTGCGCGGAGGCGCTGCTGGGGAAGTTCCGGGCCTTCAGCACCAAGCCAAAAGCAAGGCGCTGCCGGCCCTGCTGCTCCACGAGGCGAAGCCACTCCGCACAGCTTCACCGCCGACAAGTGACTCCGTTCCATCCCTTTTCTTCTTTCAATTCCTGCACATGCATCACGCCTCGGGGAGGCGTTTAAACTTGCGTTTGGTACTAAGATGATAGTATGGGTTGTAATATTTGCTTTTAAGTTCCTTGAATTTTATGCTTTTCTTCCCTACTTGCTTGTGTTCTACGCCGGCAGAGCCCGGCCCCGCGCGTGCCTCACCCAGCATTAGCCCCGACCGGAAACCAGGACGGGACCAAAGGAGTGAGGGGCTATGTGACAAATTAGGCTCCTAAGTCGCGATGCTCAGGAGTCCCCCTTGGCGTGCGAACAACAAGTAGGGAGGCGCGATGTAGGTGTATCTTCCATTCTACATCTGCAGAGCCCGGCTCCGCGCGTACCTCACCCAGCATAGCCTTTCGGAACTAAGGAGTGAGGGGCTACGGAGCCAGTTAGGCTCCTGAGTCGCGATGCTCAGGAGCCCCCCTTGACGCGCAAACAGCGGGTGATGAGGTGCAATGTAAGTGGGGTTACCGTTCTACGTCTGCAGAGCCCGGCCCCGCGCGTACCTCACCCAGCATAGCCTTTCGGAACTAAGGAGTGAGGGGCTACGAGACCAGTTAGGCCCCTGAGTCGTGATGCTCAAGGGTCCCCCTTGACGCGCAAACGGCCTTCATACCTTCGCTCCGCTCAGGGAGAGACGCGCGATGAACCAGGCCTGAGGGGCCTGGCTGGGCGGCGTATGTCTGGGCGTGACCCAGTCGTAGCCCCCGTGCCTAGCCCCCTCACGCGGCATCCCGAGGGGAGGCGTTGCGATGAGGCCAGCCACTAAGCTTTGGGCTCCCTGAGGTTAATGCGGCCTGGAGGCCACCCCCAGTTGTTTATCACCAGTGCGGAGCATAGCGCTTCCGTATGTGTACGGGCATAGCCGCTCCTCGGCAGTGTCGTCAGCCAGCGCGGAGCATGGTGCTTCCACTGGTACGTGGGAGGGGGCTCCCCTCCGGGAGGAGCCCCCGGGGCGTGTACAGCCCCACCCTGACACGTGGCCGGCACGGTAGGGCTAGGTGAGGTGTATCTGGGCACCCGTGAGCCAGCGCGGGACTCACGATGCCCTACCTCTAGGAGGGTTGCGCCTAGCACTGGGCTGTATCTTGAGATGTGTCCCTGCAAAATTTGGTTAGATGCCGGTACTCTACGTCCTCGGGTCCCGGCCCTCGAGCTTGTCTCAGCCATTGCTGGTATGCCAGGTCGCGATGCCGTGGACAAGGCCAGAGGGTGAGGGCTGGAGAGCCAGTAAGAGCACTGAGTCGCGATGCTCAGGCACCCCCCCCTTTAAGGTGCAAGTGGCCGACATGGAGAAGAAGGGATGCTGCGGAGAGGCATCAAGCAATCAAGCCTTATAGGCAATGCATAGTTGGAAATAAACGCGAGGGAGATACACGCCGCTGGGCCTAGCCCGAGCGGCTTGGGGATGATGCAGCCCAAGGGGCGCCCCCATCAAGGCAAACTAACGACCGAAAAGTAAAAGGCATACATGCCGCAGGGACGCACCCACGCGGCCTGGGAGTGATGCAACCCTGGGAGGGTGCTCCCAGCTGGGAATGAAGCTTGAAAGATGTCACCTGAGGATGTCATCGGCGAAGTGGCGTTGGTGCAGCAGACTCGGTGGGCTGCGTTAGCTGATCCTCATGAGCCCCCAGGCCCTGGGGCCTCGGGAGGCTCTGGAGGCACTGGTGGCTCCTCGCGAGCTGTCTTCATCTCCGCCAGGGCCGCGGAACGCATGTCTTCCTGAGCCTCCATGATGCCCCTCATGAGGCGCTGGTACGCCACAGCCATGCTCGGCAGGCCGCAAGGCATGCGAACATAGCTATGGGGTGGACCCCCGTAGCGCCCCACTTGCGAGGGCCAGAGATGCTCCGTCGTGGCGATCTGATTGAGCCCTGGTACGTCGACGCAGACGCGCAGCCCTCCATCCTCGCCTGGATGTGGGGCCACAGCTGGTAGACGACGGCAACCTCTCATGATCCTTGACTCCTGTAGTTCTTGAATGGCCTTGTTAATGAACTCCTGCTGGTCTGACCTTCCTTACCTGGCTCCTTCTTGCAAGAAATGTGCTTCGAAGCACGCCTCCACATGGTGCCCAAGCGCCTCCCTCGTGACCCTGGCTAGGTCGGTGGCCCTCCAGGTGAGAGCCCCCGAGCCCTGCCTGAGGAGCGCGCTGGGCGCGCTTTCCTATGCGATGGAAGGGGTCCCCCCTGGGCTGACACGGGCCCTGAAGGGCCTGCCTCCTGAGGGGCTGAGCCTGACGATGTCTTCTTCTTCTTGCGGGTGGTCTCAGGAAGCCTCCTGCTTCCGCGGTCTGGGTCTTCTAGTGACGCGGCTAAAGGAAATATGCCCTAGAGGCAATAATAAAGTTATTATTTATTTCCTTATATCATGATAAATGTTTATTATTCATGCTAGAATTGTATTAACCGGAAACATAATACATGTGTGAATACATAGACCAACAGAGTGTCACTAGTATGCCTCTACTTTGACTAGCTCGTTAATCAAAGATGGTTATGTTTCCTTACCATGAACAAAGAGTTGTTATTTGATTAACGAGGTCACATCATTAGTTGAATGATCGGATTGACATGACCCATTCCATTAGCTTAGCACCCGATCGTTTAGTATGTTGCTATTGCTTTCTTCATGACTTATACATGTTCCTATAACTATGAGATTATGCAACTCCCGTTTACCGGAGGAACACTTTGGGTACTTCCAAACATCACAACGTAACTGGGTGATTATAAAGGAGTACTACAGGTGTCTCCAATGGTAGATGTTGGGTTGGCGTATTTCGAGATTAGGGTTTGTCACTCCGATTATCGGAGAGGTATCTCTGGGCCCTCTCGGTAATACACATCACATAAGCCTTGCAAGCATAATAACTAAGATGTTAGTTATGAGATGATGTATCACGGAACGAGTAAAGAGACTTGCCAGTAACGAGATTGAACTAGGTATTGGATACCGACGATCGAATCTCGAGCAAGTAACATACCGATGACAAAGGGAACAACGTATGTTGTTATGCGGTCTGACCGATAAAGATCTTCGTAGAATATGTAGGAGCCAATATGGGCATCCAGGTCCCGCTATTAGTTATTGACCGGAAACATGTCTCGGTCATGTCTACATTGTTCTCGAACCGTAGGGTCCGCACGCTTAACGTTACGATGACAGTTATTATGAGTTTATGCATTTTGATGTACCGAAGGTTGTTCGGAGTCCCGGATGAGATCACGGACATGACGAGGAGTCTCGAAATAGTCGAGACGTAAAGATTGATATATTGGAAGCCTATGTTTGGACACCGGAAGTGTTCCGGGTGAAATCGGGATTCTACCGGATTACCGGGAGGGTTACCGGAACCCCCCGGGAGCCAAATGGGCCAACATGGGCCTTAGTGGAAAGGTGAGAGGGCAGCCCACATAGGGCTGCGCCTCCCCCCCTCTCCCTAGTCCTATTAGGACTAGGAGAGGGGCTGGCCACCTCTCTCTCTCTCCCGTTTAAGGATTCCTAGTTGGACTAGGATTGGAGGGGGGAGTCCTACTCCCGGTAGGAGTAGGACTCCTCCCGCGCCTCCCTCTCTTTGGCCGGCCAGCCCCCCTCCCTCCATCCTTTATATACGGGGGCAGGGGACACCCCAAGACACACAAGTAGATCCTTGAGATCGTTCCTTAGCCGTGTGCGGTGCCCCCTACCACCAAATTCCACCTCGATCATACCGTTACAGTGCTTAGGCGAAGCCCTGCGTCGGTAGTACATCAAGATCGTCACCACGCTGTCGTGCTGACGGAACTCTTCCTCGACGCTTTGCTGGATCGGAGCCCGAGGAACGTCATCGAACTAAACGTGTGCTAAGAACTCGGAGGTGCCGGAGTAATGGTGCTTGGATGGGTCGGATCGGAAAGAAGACGTACGACTACTTCCTCTACGTTGTGTGATCGCTTCCGTAGTCGGTCTGCGTTGGTACGTAGACAACACTCTCCCCTCTCGTTGCTATGCATCACCATGATCTTGCGTGTGCGTAGGAAAATTTTGAAATTACTACGTTCCCCAACAGTGGCATCCGAGCCTAGGTTTTTATGGTTTGATGTTATTTGCACGAGTAGAACACAAGTGAGTTGTGGGCGATACAAGTCATACTACCTACCAGCATGTCATACTTTGGTTCGGCGGTATTGTTGGACGAGACGATCCGGACCAACCTTACGCGTACTCTTACGCGAGACCGGTTCCCTCGACGTGCTTTGCACATAGATGGCTTGCGGAAGACTGTCTCTCCAACTTTAGTTGAACCAAGTGTGGCTACGCCCGGTCCTTGAGAAGGTTAAAACGGAGTCTATTTGACGAACTATCGTTGTGGTTTTGATGCGTAGGTGAGATGAGTTCTTACTTAAAGCCCGTAGCAGCCACGTAAAACTTGCAACAACAAAGTAGAGGACGTCTAACTTGTTTTTGCAGGGTATGTTGTGATGTGATATGGTCAAGGCATGATGCTGATTTTATTGTATGAGATGATCATGTTTTGTAACCGAGTTATCGGCAACTGGCAGGAGCCATATGGTTGTCGCTTTATTGTATGCAATGCAATCGCGATGTAATGCTTTACTTTATTACTAAGCGGTAGTGATAGTCGTGGAAGCATAAGATTGGCGAGACGACAACGATGCTACGATGGAGATCAAGGTGTCGCGCCGGTGACGATGGTGATCATGATGGTGCTTCGGAGATGGAGATCACAAAGAACAAGATGATGATGGCCATATCATATCACTTATATTGATTGCATGTGATGTTTATCCTTTTATGCATCTTATCTTGCTTTGATTGACGGTAGCATTATAAGATGATCTCTCACTAAATTATCAAGAAGTGTTCTCCCTGAGTATGCACCGTTGCAAAAGTTCTTCGTGCTGAGACACCACGTGATGATCGGGTGTGATAGGCTCTACGTTCAAATACAATGGGTGCAAAACAGTTGCACACGCGGAATACTCAGGTTATACTTGACGAGCCAAGCATATACAGATATGGCCTCGGAACACGGAGACCGAAAGGTCGAGCGTGAATCATATAGTAGATATGATCAACATATTGATGTTCACCATTGAAAACTACTCCATCTCACATGATGATCGGTTATGGTTTAGTTGATTTGGATCACGTGATCACTTAGAGGATTAGAGGGATGTCTATCTAAGTGGGAGTTCTTAAGTAAATTTGATTAAACTGAAGTTAAAATTATCATGAACTTAGTACCTGATAGTATCTTGCTTGTTTATGTTGATTGTAGATAGATGGCTCGTGCTGTTGTTCCGTTGAATTTTAATGCGTTCCTTGAGAAAGCAAAGTTGAAAGATGATGGTAGCAATTACACGGACTGGGTCCGTAACTTGAGGATTATCCTCATTGTTGCACAGAAGAATTACGTCCTGGAAGCACCGCTGAGTGCCAGGCCTGCTGCAAGAGCAACACCAGAAGTTATGAACGTCTGGTAGAGCAAAGCTGATGACTACTCAATAGTTCAGTGTGCCATGCTTTACGGCTTAGAACCGGGACTTCAACGACATTTTGAACGTCATGGAGCATATGAGATGTTCCAGGAGTTGAAGTTAATATTTCAAGCAAATGCCCGGATTGAAAGATATGAAGTCTCCAATAAGTTCTATAGCTGCAAGATGGAGGAGAACAGTTCTGTCAGTGAGCATATACTCAAAATGTCTGGGTATAATAATCACTTGATTCAATTGGGAGTTACACTTCCGGATGATTGCGTCATTGATAGAATTCTCCAATCACTGCCACCAAGCTACAAGAGCTTTGTGATGAACTATAATATGCAAGGGATGAACAAGACTATTCCCGAGCTCTTCGCAATGCTGAAAGCTGCGGAGGTAGAAATCAAGAAGGAGCATCAAGTGTTGATGGTTAACAAAACCACTAGTTTCAAGAAAAAGGGCAAAGGGAAGAAGAAGGGGAACTTCAATAAGAACAGCAAGCAAGTTGCTGCTCAAGAGAAGAAACCCAAGTCTGGACCTAAGCCTGAAACTGAGTGCTTCTACTGCAAGCAGACTGGTCACTGGAAGCGGAACTGCCCCAAGTATTTGGCGGATAAGAAGGATGGCAAGGTGAACAAAGGTATATGTGATATACATGTTATTGATGTGTACCTTACTAATGCTCGCAGTAGCACCTGGGTATTTGATACTGGTTCTGTTGCTAATATTTGCAACTCGAAAAGGGACTACAGAATAAGCGGACACTAGCAAAGGACGAGGTGACGATGCGCGTGGGAAACGGTTCCAAAGTCGATGTGATCGCGGTCGGCACGCTACCTCTACATCTACCTTCGGGATTAATATTAGACCTAAATAATTGTTATTTGGTGCCAGCATTGAGCATGAACATTATATCTGGATCTTGTTTAATGCGAGACGGTTATTCATTTAAATCAGAGAATAATGGTTGTTCTATTTATATGAGTAATATCTTTTATGGTCATGCACCTTTGAAAAGTGGTCTATTTTTGATGAATCTCGATAGTAGTGATACACATATTCATAATGTTGAAGCCAAAAGATGCAGAGTTGATAATGATAGTGCAACTTATTTGTGGCACTGCCGTTTAGGTCATATCGGTGTAAAGCGCATGAAGAAACTCCATACTGATGGGCTTTTGGAACCACTTGATTATGAATCACTTGGTACTTGCGAACCATGCCTCATGGGCAAGATGACTAAAACACCGTTCTCCGGTACTATGGAGAGAGCAACAGATTTGTTGGAAATCATACATACCGATGTGTGTGGTCCGATGAATATTGAGGCTCGTGGCGGATATCGTTATTTTCTCACCTTCACAGATGATTTAAGCAGATATGGGTATATCTACTTAATGAAACACAAATCTGAAACGTTTGAAAGGTTCAAAGAGTTTCAGAGTGAAGTTGAAAATCATCGTAACAAGAAAATAAAATTTCTACGATCTGATCGTGGAGGAGAATATTTGAGTTACGAGTTTGGTGTACATTTGAAAAATTGTGGAATAGTTTCGCAACTCACGCCACCCGGAACACCACAACGTAATGGTGTGTCCGAACGTTGTAATCGTACTTTACTAGATATGGTGCGATCTATGATGTCTCTTACTGATTTACCGCTATCGTTTTGGGGTTATGCTTTAGAGACGGCCGCATTCACATTAAATAGGGCACCACCAAAATCCGTTGAGACGATGCCTTATGAACCGTGGTTTGGCAAGAAACCAAAGTTGTTGTTTCTTAAAAGTTTGGGGCTGCGATGCTTATGTGAAAAAGCTTCAACCTGATAAGCTCGAACCCAAATCGGAGAAATGTGTCTTCATAGGATATCCAAAGGAAACTATTGGATACACCTTCTATCACAGATCCGAAGGCAAGACTTTTGTTGCTAAATTCGGAAACTTTCTTGAAAAGGAGTTTCTCTCGAAAGAAGTGAGTGGGAGGAAAGTAGAACTTGACGAGGTAACTGTACCTACTCCGTCATTGGGAAATAGTACATCACAGAAAACTGTTTCTGTGAGACCTACACCAATAAGAGAGGAAGTTAATGATGATGATCATGAAACTTTAGATCAAGATACTACTATACCTCGTAGATCAACCAGAGTAAGATCCGCACCAGAGTGGTACGGTAATCCTGTTCTGGAAGTCATGCTACTAGATCATGATGAACCTACGAACTATGAAGAAGCGATGGTGAGCCCAGATTCCGCAAAGTGGCTTGAAGCCATGAAATCTGAGATGGGATCCATGTATGAGAACAAAGTATGGACTTTGGTTGACTTGCCCGATGATCGGCAAGCAATTGAGAATAAATGGATCTTTAAGAAAAAGACTGACGCTGATGGTAATGTTACTGTCTACAAAGCTCGACTTGTCGCAAAAGGTTTTCGACAAGTTTAAGGAGTTGACTACGATGAGACTTTCTCACCCGTAGCGATGCTTAAGTCTGTCAGAATCATGTTAGCAATTGCCGCATTTTATGATTATGAAAATTGGCAAATGGATGTAAAAACTGCATTCCTGAATGGATTTCTGGAAGAAGAGTTGTATATGATGCAACCGGAAGGTTTTGTCGATCCAAAGGGAGCTAACAAAGTGTGCAAACTCCAGCGATCCATTTATGGACTGGTGCAAGCATCTCGGAGTTGGAATAAACGCTTTGACAGTGTGATCAAAGCATTTGGTTTTATACAGACTTTTGGAGAAGCCTGTATTTACAAGAAAGTGAGTGGGAGCTCTGTAGCATTTCTGATATTATATGTGGATGACATATTACTGATTGGAAATGATATAGAATTTCTGGATAGCATAAAGGGATACTTGAATAAAAGTTTTTCAATGAAAGACCTCGGTGAAGCTGCTTACATATTAGGCATAAAGATCTATAGAGATAGATCAAGACGCTTAATTGGACTTTCACAAAGCACATACCTTGACAAGATTTTGAAGAAGTTCAAAATGGATCAAGCAAAGAAAGGGTTCTTGCCTGTATTACAAGGTGTGAAGTTGAGTCAGACTCAATGCCCGACCACTGCAGAAGATAGAGAGAAAATGAAAGATGTTCCCTATGCTTCAGCCATAGGCTCTATCATGTATGCAATGCTGTGTACCAGACCTGATGTGTGCCTTGCTATAAGTATAGCAGGGAGGTACCAAAGTAATCCAGGAGTGGATCACTAGACAGCGGTCAAGAACATCCTGAAATACCTGAAAAGGACTAAGGATATGTTTCTCGTATATGGAGGTGACAAAGAGCTCACCGTAAGAGGTTACGTTGATGCAAGCTTTGACACTGATCCGGACGATTCTAAATCGCAAACCGGATACGTGTTTACTTTAAACGGTGGAGCTGTCAGTTGGTGCAGTTCTAAACAAAGCGTCGTAGCGGGATCTACATGTGAAGCGGAATACATAGCTGCTTCGGAAGCAGCGAACGAAGGAGTCTGGATGAAGGAGTTCATATCCTATCTAGGTGTCATACCTAGTGCATCGGGTCCAATGAAAATCTTTTGTGACAATACTGGTGCAATTGCTTTGGCAAAGGAATCCAGATTTCACAAAAGGACCAAACACATCAAGAGACACTTCAATTCCATCCGGGATCTAGTCCAGGTGGGAGACATAGAGTTTGCAAGATACATACGGATCTGAATGTTGCAGACCCGTTGACTAAGCCTCTTCCACGAGCAAAACATGATCAGCACCAAGGCTCCATGGGTGTTAGAATCATTACTGTGTAATCTAGATTATTGACTCTAGTGCAAGTGGGAGACTGAAGGAAATATGCCCTAGAGGCAATAATAAAGTTATTATTTATTTCCTTATATCATGATAAATGTTTATTATTCATGCTAGAATTGTATTAACCGGAAACATAATACATGTGTGAATACATAGACCAACAGAGTGTCACTAGTATGCCTCTACTTTGACTAGCTCGTTAATCAAAGATGGTTATGTTTCCTAACCATGAACAAAGAGTTGTTATTTGATTAACGAGGTCACATCATTAGTTGAATGATCTGATTGACATGACCCATTCCATTAGCTTAGCACCCGATCGTTTAGTATGTTGCTATTGCTTTCTTCATGACTTATACATGTTCCTATAACTATGAGATTATGCAACTCCCGTTTACCGGAGGAACACTTTGGGTACTACCAAACGTCACAACGTAACTGGGTGATTATAAAGGAGTACTACAGGTGTCTCCAATGGTAGATGTTGGGTTGGCGTATTTTGAGATTAGGGTTTGTCACTCCGATTGTCGGAGCGGTATCTCTGGGCCCTCTCGGTAATACACATCACATAAGCCTTGCAAGCATAATAACTAAGATGTTAGTTATGAGATGATGTATTACGGAACGAGTAAAGAGACTTGCCAGTAACGAGATTGAACTAGGTATTGGATACCGACGATCGAATCTCGAGCAAGTAACATACCGATGACAAAGGGAACAACGTATGTTGTTATGCGGTCTGACCGATAAAGATCTTCGTAGAATATGTAGGAGCCAATATGGGCATCCAGGTCCCGCTATTGGTTATTGACCGGAAACGTGTCTCGGACATGTCTACATTGTTCTCGAACCGTAGGGTCCGCACGCTTAACGTTACGATGACAGTTATTATGAGTTTATGCATTTTGATGTACCGAAGGTTGTTCGGAGTCCCGGATGAGATCACGGACATGACGAGGAGTCTCGAAATAGTCGAGACATAAAGATTGATATATTGGAAGCCTATGTTTGGACACCGGAAGTGTTCCGGGTGAAATTGGGATTCTACCGGATTACCGGGAGGGTTACCGGAACCCCCCGGGAGCCAAATGGGCCAACATGGGCCTTAGTGGAAAGGTGAGAGGGCAGCCCACATAGGGCTGCGCCTCCCCCCCTCTCCCTAGTCCTATTAGGACTAGGAGAGGGGCCGGCCACCTCTCTCTCTCTCTCTCCCGTTTAAGGATTCCTAGTTGGACTAGGATTGGAGGGGGGAGTCCTACTCCCGGTAGGAGTAGGACTCCACTTGCGCCTCCCTCTCTTTGGCCGGCCAGCCCCCCTCCCTCCATCCTTTATATACGGGGGCAGGGGACACCCCAAGACACACAAGTTGATCCTTGAGATCGTTCCTTAGCCGTGTGCGGTGCCCCCTGCCACCAAATTCCACCTTGATCATACCGTTACAGTGCTTAGGCGAAGCCTTGCGTCGGTAGTACATCAAGATCGTCACCACGCCGTCGTGCTGACAGAACTCTTCCTCGACGCTTTGCTTGATCGGAGCCCGAGGAACGTCATCGAACTGAACGTGTGCTAAGAACTCGGAGGTGCCGGAGTAACGGTGCTTGGATCGGTCGGATCGGAAAGAAGACGTATGACTACTTCCTCTACGTTGTGTGATCGCTTCCGCAGTCGGTCTGCGTTGGTACGTAGACAACACTCTCCCCTCTCGTTGCTATGCATCACCATGATCTTGTGTGTGCGTAGGAAAATTTTGAAATTACTACGTTCCCCAACAGCGGCCTGATAGGCTCGCTCCAGGGAACACACTGCATCCTTCTCCCCACAAGGCACTGTGATGACGCCGCCACTTCCTGGCATCTTGAGGACGTTGTAGCCGTGGTGAGTCACGGCCATGAACTTGGCCAGCGCTGGGTACCCGAGTATGGCGTTGTACGGCAGGCGGATGTGGGCGACGTCGAAGTCGATGAGCTCGTTGCGGTAGTTGCTGCGGGCCCCGAAGGTGACAGGGAGGCGGACCTGCCCGATCGGGACTGTGGAACCGTCGGTGACTCCGGAGAAAGGCTTGGTCGGCTGAAGCTGGTCGTAGGGCACTTGGAGATTGTTGAATGTTTCCACGGACAGGACACTGAGCCCCGCCCCTCCGTCGATGAGGGTCTTGGTGAACAGCATGTTGCTGATGACTGGGGAGCAAAGCATCGGGAGGACTCCTGCCGTGGCCGCGCACGTGATGGCGCACGCCGACCACCTGAGGGGGCGCGTTGCTTCGAGCTTGGGGAGAACTGCATTCACTTCGCGGGCAAACTGGTTGAAGATACGTTGAGAGGCTGGGGCTTGAGCTCCACCCAGGATGCTGGTGATTGCGCGCGGCTCCTGGAAGCCCGCAGCCCCCTCGTCTTGATGGCGGTCTTCGTTCCTCCTTGGCTGAGGCGGCAGTGGAGGTAGGCCTGCGTTGCCATGAGGGCGATCCTCACGAGACTGATCCCTCCAGTCCCCCTCGTGAGGCAGGTTCCGCCAGCGGTCCTCGCGAGGCTGGTCGCGCCACCCCTGGCGCGGGCCGCGATCTTCCCAGCGTCCTGGGTTTCTTCCTCCTCCTCGGCCGTAGCCCCGGTTAGCACGGTCAGGGCGACGGCCGATCCTTCCTTCTCACATGGCGTAGAGTTGTTGACATTCGTTGGTGTTGTGGGTGTGGAGGTCGTGGTACACACAGTACCGGCTGCCCCTGGAGGGTTCGGGCAGATCCTTGCCCCGCTTGGTGTCTGGTTCTGCTGCGAGTACGACAGCCCCCTTGCGCTTCACGTCCTTGGCCTTGGGCTTCTTCTCTTCTGGGTCCGCGGCAGGCAGCTCGAGGAGGGAGAGACATCCCTCCTCAGCCCTGGCGCACTTGTTCGCCAAGTTGAACAGCTCCAGGGAGGTACAGAGGTCTTCGTGCATCGCCAGCTCCTCCATCTTGACGTCGCGCATGCCATCGGAGAAGGCCGAGATGATGGCTTCCTCGGACACCTTGGGGATCTTGAGGCGCGCACTGTTGAAGCGCTGGATGTACTTTTGCAGGGTCTCTCCGGGTTGTTGCTTGATGCGGCGCATGTCGCTCACGGCGAGTGGCCGGTCGCGAGTACCTTGGAAGTTGGCGATGAAGCGGGCGCGCATCTGGTCCCAGGAAGAGATCGTGCCTGGAGCCAGATTCAGGAGCTAGGTTCGAGCTCCTTCCTTGAGTGCCATGGGGAACCAGTTCGCCATGACCTTTTCATCCTAGCTGGCAGCCTCGATGCCCAGCTCATAGAGCTGGAGGAACTCTGCGGGGTCAGTTGTGCCGTCGTAGCGAGGAGGCAGGTCTGGCTTGAACTTGCCGGGCCACACGACGCTACGCAGCTCGGTGGTGTAGGCACGGCAGCCTGCGGTCGCCATGTAAGGCTTCGGCTAGTGGAGAGCTTGGTCTTGAGGGTCCCCATGCGCTGCAGCTAGGAGCAGAGCGGGGTCTTGGCATGCCGGAGCTGGAGCAGGGTCGTGGCGTGCCGGAGCAGGGAGCACCCGGGCAGCTCCTTGCGGGCGAGGGACTTCTTGGCAGCTCCGTTCTTGTTGCGCTGGCACCTGACGGAGCGGGTTCCGCCCAGGGGCCATGCGCCTTGGAGCCATGGCATCTTCTTGGAGAGGAGGCAGCTAGTGCGCTTCTGGAGCTTCGTTGTCCGCGCGGGGCGGGGTGTGGCGCAGAGGAACGGACGGCGCGGAGGAGCCCCCTGCGGCGCGGACAAGCTCGGCGACGCGGTCGAGCCACTCTTCGTAGACGTCGTCGATGGGGCTGTAGCGCAGGAGCTCGTTTGCCGCGAGGAGCGCAGCTCGAGCCTCCAAGGGTGCGTGGAGCGCGCGGGACGAAGAGCCAGCTGGTGCGAGCGATGGAGTAGCGGTGTGGCCGTCTTGGCGCACGGATGGATGTTGAGACGACGCTTGCTGCTCGCGCCCCGCCGGGCCGGTGGCGGCGTTGACGGCGAGCGACGGGGAACGACGAGGACGCCCACCGACAGGGGCCGTCTGGGCGACGCGAGAAGCGATGGCGGCCCGGCGCTCGGTGCGGGCCCGACGAGCGTCGGACATGGACGCGACGGTCGGAGGAGAACAGAGTGGTGGAGGACAGATTCCGGTGCACCCCTACCTGGCGCGCCAAATGTCACATCAGGGTTCCGGCAGACCCTTAAGATTCGAAAACTGGGGTGCGCGCGGAGATCACGCCCTCTACCTCCCCGTCTCGCAAAGATCTAAACTACTAAAAGAACTGCACGAGAGACACAAGGTTTATACTGGTTCGGGCCACCGTTGTGGTGTAATACCCTACTCCAGTGTGTGGTGGGTGGATTGCCTCTTGTAGCTGATGATGATGAACGATACAAGGAAGAACAGCCTCGCGAGGGTTTGTTCTTGGCTGGGGCGATGAACCACTGGGAGGAGTTCAGTCACCCTTCTCTCTCTGCTTTTCTCTCACTTGTCGACCGTCTAGTTGAGATCGAACCGACCCCTTGCTACGTGGGTGGCCGGTCCTATTTATAGGCAAAGGCCCTGGGCCTCTTCCCAAATATTGAGCGGGAAGGGCGCCAACAATTGGCCAATTCGAAGGGGAACAACAAGTACACTTATCCTGACTAAAGTTGGTCTTCGCCTGCGAAAGGCTCTGCGGTGACGCCGTGCTGGGATCCATGGTGACCTCCGTCTCGTAGTCCGCTTGGTCTTGGTCTCATTGCACCGAAATGGCAACCTTTGCCTGATGCCTCGGTACTCCGCGGCTGCGCTTGCCCCCTTTGCACCAAAGAGGAAAGAAGGACGCTGCGCGCGCTGGCGCCCGCCTGGCGCCCTGAGTCGTCATGGCTTGCGTCATGGGCACCTCGCGAGGTGCCCCGCCTTGATTTCTCCGCCTCCTTGCGAGCCAGCCTGAGGAGGCTGCGCCTGGGGATGTGCCGTGTCGTCCGCCCCGCGAGGCTTGGCCCCTCGTGAGGGTCTTGAGTCTTGTGTTGGTGGAGATGGGCCATGCTAGGCCTCCTTTGAGCCACGCCGCAGGCCGCAGGCAGGCAAGTCTGGGGACCCCCGTTCCCAGAACGCCGACAGTGAGTTACGGCCATGAACTTGGCCAGCGCTAGGTACCCAAGGATGGTGTTGTATGGCAGGAGGATGTGGGCGACGTCGAAGTCGATGAGCTCGGTGCGGTAGTTGTTGCGTGCCCCGAAGGTGACAGGGAGGCGGACCTGCCCAATCGGGACCGTGGAGCCGTCGGTGACTCCGGAGAAGGGCTTGGTTGGCTGAAGCTGGTTGTAGGGCACTTGGAGATTGTTGAACGTTTCCACGGGCAGGACGTTGAGCCCTGCCCCACCATCGATGAGGGTCCTGGTGACCAGTACATTGCTGATGACTGGGGAGCAAAGCGTCGGGAGGACTCCGGCTGTGGCCGCACACTTGAGTGGATCCGCTGAGCTGAAAGTGATGGCGCATGCCGATCACATGAGAGGGCGCTGTAGGATCGAAAGTATGTCTAGAGGGAGGGGGGGTGATTAGACTACTTGACCAAATAAAAACTTAACCTTTTCCCAATTTTAGTTCTTGGTAGTTTTTAGCTATCTTAGGACAAGTCAAGCAATCATTACACAATTCAAGCAAGCATGCAAAGAGTATATTGGCAGCGGAAAGTAAAGCATGCAACTTGCAAGAATATAAAGGGAAGGGTTTGGAGAATTCAAACGCTATTGGAGACACGGATGTTTTCCCGTGGTTCGGATAGGTGGTGCTGTCCTACATCCACGTTGATGGAGACTTCAACCCACGAAGGGTAACGGTTGCGCGAGTCCATGGAGGGCTCCACCCACGAAGGGTCCACGAAGAAGCAACCTTCTCTATTCCATCACGGCCGTCGCCCACGAAGGACTTGCCTCACTAGCGGTAGATCTTCACAAAGTAGACGATCTCCTTGCCCTTGTGCTTCAAATGATAGTCCGCCCAACACTCAACTCTCTCTCATGAGGCTCCCAAGTGACACCTGGCCAATCTAGGAGACACCACTCTCCAAGAAGTAACAAATGGTGTGTTGATGATGAACTCCTTGCTCTTGTGCTTCAAATGATAGTCCGCCCAACACTCAACTCTCTCTCATGGGATTTGGATCTGGTGGAAAGAAGATTTGAGTGGAAATCAACTTGGGGAAGGCTAGAGATCAAGATTCATATGGTAGGAATGGAAATATCTTGGTCTTAACACATGAGTAGGTGGTTCTCTCTCAGAACATATGAGTTGGAATGGTGTATGTGTTCTGATTGCTCTCTCCACGAGTGAAGAGGAGGTGGAGGGGTATTTATAGCCTCCACACAAAATCCAACCGTTACATACAATTTATCAATCTCGGTGGGACCGAATCAGAAAACTCGGTCAGACCGAAATAGTAAACCTGGTGACCGTTAGGAATTTCGGTGGGACTGACATGCAACTCGGTAGGACCGATTCGGTTAGGGTTTGGGCATAACGTAATCTTGGTGAGACCGATTGCACAAACTCGGTGAGACCGAGTTTGGCAATAAGCTAACTAGAGAGTTGGTCATGCAAACTCGATGGGACCTACTCGCTCTTTCGGTGAGACCGAAAAGTTACAAGAAGGAAACATAGAGTTTACCTTGCATTCTCGGTGAGACTGAAAAGTTACGAAAGGGAAACAAAGAGTTTGCAAGCCCATCCCGGTGAGACCGAGATCCTTATCGGTAGGACCGAATTGCTAGGGTTTGGCAGTGGCAAATGACAAGTGAAACTCGGTGGCGCCGTATTGAAAGAATCGGTATGACCGAGTTTGGCTTAGGGTTTAGGTCATTTGTGGCTATGGAAAAGTGGTTGAGGATTTTGGAGCATATCACCAAGCACATAAAGCAAGAGGCTCATTAAGCAACACCTCATCCCTCCTTGATAGTATTGGCTTTTCGTAAAGACTCAATGTGATCTTGGATCACTAAAATATAAAATGAAGAGTCTTGAACTTTTGAGCTTGAGCCAATTCTTTGTCCTTAGCATTTTGAGGGTTCCACTTTCACATCCATGCCATGCCAATCATTGAGCTTTCCTGAAATAATCATCTTGAAATAGCATTAGCTCAATGAGCTATATGTTGTTATGAATTACCAAAACCACCTAGGGATAGTTGCACTTTCAGGCGCGTTGCTTCAAGCCTGGGAGGACTACATTCACTTCGCGGGCAAACTGCTTGAAGATGCGTTGGGTGGCTGGGGCTTGAGCTCCGCCCAGGATGCAGGCGATTGCGCGTGGCTCCTGGAATCCCCCAGCCCCTTCATCTTGATGGCGGTCCTCGTTCCTCCTTAGCTGAGGCGACAGTGGAGGGAGGCCTGCGTTGCCCTGTGGGCGATCCTCACGAGGCTGATCCCTCTAGTCCCCCTCGCGAGGCAGGTCTCTCCAACGATCCTCGCGAGGTTGATCGCGCCACCCTTGGCGCGGGCCGTGGTCTTCCCAGCGTCCTGCGTTTCTTCCTCCTCCTCGGCCGTAGCCCCGATCGGCGCAGTCGGGACGACGGCCGATCCTTCCTACTCGCACGGCGCAGAGTTCTTGGCATTCGTTGGTGTTGTGGGTGTGGAGGTCGTGGTACACACAGTACCGGCTCAAGTGGATGCTGGAGCTGGTGGAACTGAGGTTGTGGCTGGCGCAGACGTTGTAGCTCTGGTGTCAGCAACTGGGAGTGCAGACGACCTCGGACCTCGTGGCACCCTAGCAAAAGCATCAGTCGTGGTCCTGCCTCTCCTCTCATTCATGTCCTCCTGGAGCTGCTCCACGACAGTCTGTATCTCTGTCACCTTGATGTCCAAGTCATAGAACCTCTGTTCCATGATCCTCTCTAAGCTTGCCTGGTTCTAAGAGGTTTTGGCTGTCACTCTGGTCTGACATGATGCAAATTCTGACTGCTGACCCTGTGAATAGATTATAGATGAGATAGAGTGGATGAGCATCACAAAATGCAGAGATTTTTGCAAAAGAATAATTCAAAAACTTTGTTTTAGTTTCCCACTGAAATCATCTCGGATCTACCGATTTTCAAACTTGGTGACACCGAAGCAGTTTTGGCACTAGAACTAGTGAACTCGGTCAGACCGAGTCCCAATTCGGTGGCACCGAACTGTTAGGGTTTCACAGAGTTCCAAAATCGGTCACACCGATAAGTAATTCTCGGTCAGACCGATTTTTACTTATGCAATGGCATAAGCCAAATCGGTGGGACCGAGTTTTTCAACTCGGTGGGTCGAAGATGGTTTCGGCGGAAACCTAACCCTAAAATTTTCGAATTAAACCTAATCCACGAGTTCATTGACTGGATAGGAGTTTATCAAACGTGGCAAGAATCATGATGATAACAATGTGCTAGGAATCGGATTGGAGATTAGCACAAAGATCGAGTCCATACCCTAGTTCGGCGGAGACTCGCTATGGCGGCAACGGCGGGGCAGAATTCCCGTTGATGGCGACGGAGACCAGCGACTGGAGGCTGCTGGCGGCGAGGAGGACGATCCGGAGACCGAGGAGGCAGAGCGAGCTATGCGCGGGCGAAGTGGTTTCGGAGAAATTTCCAAAATTCTGCCCGTAACTATATATAGCCCGACCCTGTCGGTGTGACCGAGTGGAACAACTCGGTGGCACCGAGATGCAAAACTGTATACAGTTATTGCAACTCGGTGTGACCGAGTGGTTCAAATCGGTTGCACCGAGATCGAAAACCTAGATCAACTTAATGATCTCGGTAGGACCGAAAGTATGGTATCGGTCAGACCAAGACTCACAAAGAGGTTTTGGAAGTTTAAGTCTATGACGAATAGGGGACTCCGAGCGCTCCTCACATAGAATGGTTCGAATCTGACTTGATCAAGTTTTGTGATGCAGCATGAATAGAGTTTGAGACGAGAAAATCATAGATAGCTAGAGGAGGTTCTTAGGCATTCTTGTCCATCCACTTGGCAAAAGAAAATAAGGCCAAACAATCAAAACAACAAGTGGATGTCTTCGAATGAGTAAAATATGCAACCAACATGCTCACACAATAAGATGGCAAATGAAATATGTGGCAAAGCATGCACAAACAATTCTAGCATCTATCAAGCAATTTGCGATGACTAGGTCATCTATATATGAGTATATTAACTTAGGAGTCAAGTCAGAACACTTGATCATAGGTCATACTCATCGTTTAAGCTCAAGTGGGGTTACCACTTTTACATAAAGCATTGTTGTATTCACATCTTTAGAGTTTCTTTAGCTCAAGTCTTAGAGTAAAGCTCCCCCTAGATGTGATATCCCCCCTAAGAGGGATGAACTAACCTTGGGTTTTGTCGATGACGACTTCATGTAGATGTTGAAGATGTGGATGCTCAATGTTGATGTAGATCACTTGGAGCTATCCATTTGAGTGAATTGCACTTTCAATACCTACATGGGTTAGTCCCACAAGGAACAATCAAGGATATCCATAGACATAGAGTGATGCATACACAAGATGATGTCCATGAAAACTTTAGGTTACCTTGTCCCTTGTCTTACCAACAAGAGGGTTTGTGACTCCTTGAACTAGTGCATGATGTGGAAGTTGATTGCACTTGTTCTTGCCAAAATGATGAGAGTGAAATATGTTGGCGGAGTCACCCTCAAGAACTCTCTAGTTCTTTTTCTTTTGGATCCACACCTTCTTGATGGGAATCCTTGGAGTTGTAGTCGTACTTGATGAAGTGGAACTTGACGTGGTCTTGGGAATCCACTTGACTAAGGTCTTAGGAGCTTCTTCAAATGCATCAATCTCCTCTTGAAGCTTGTCCTTGCCTTTTTGCTTGTAGTCTTGTGGTGGAAGATCATCTTGAGCTTGTATCCCCTTGAAGGAAGTAGGATCATACTTCTCTTGTTGAGGAACAAACTTTGTCTTGGGGTATTGATCTTCTTCCCATTCAACTCCATTGGCATTGAACTTTCATTCAAAACCAACACCTTGATTCTTTCGGTGCATTCCTTCCTTGCGCACAATTTTCTCGAATTGCTTACTCCCGGCAAGGCTTTTGTACACTCCTTTCTCTATAATCCACTTCAATAAGCTATTTTCTTGCTCAAGTGTAACTTGGCTAAGAGAATCATTAGTGGAATCAAGAGAACTACTAGAAGCAACAATATTGGATTTAGCATGATCATTGTTACTACTAGAGGAAGAATCTTTCTTGTTCTTGTTACTAGACTTGACTTGTGGCATGTAAGTGGATAATAGTAAATGCTTGGAAATGTAAGAAGAACTTTTCTTGCGGATATCATCATTGATTGCTTTTAAGAACTCATGCTCTTGCTCAAGATTGAGCTTTTCAAAGCGTAATTTCTCATGAGCTCTTAAAAGTTCTCAATGATCTTCGAAGATAGTTTCATGAGCTAACTTAAGAGTGTTTAGTTCTTTAGTTAGAGCCTCAATCTTCTCCTTATCATTGTCACTCGTTTTAGCATGATTAATTGATGTTTCATCATAGTACTCATCACTAGAGTTGTCAACAAGCAAGTCATCATCACCTAACAAGTCATCTTCATCACTATTAAAATCAACATACTCGGGGTGTGTTACCTTAGGACCTTTGGCCATGAAGCATCTTCCAATTCCTTCATTTGGTGAGTCAAATATGTCGTAGGAGTTGGTTGACACAAGTGCTAGACCGGCAACACCTTCATCTTGAGTATCTTCGGAGTCGGAGTGATAACTTCTCTTGGAGTGGCTGTCGGAGTCGGAGCCGGATACCCATTCACCAACATGAGCTTGATGTCTTCGTTTTGTATAGCTCCTTGATGATTTTTCATTCCTTTCTGCATCCTTGCTTCTCCGTGAGTATCTCCGTTCATAACGATCATCTCTATTCCTTCTCTCTCTTGGTGGTGATTCTTTGCTTCTTATTTTTGGAGAATCTTCTCTTCTCTTGTAGGGAGCCGTACACTCATTGGAATAGTGTCCGGGTCTTCCACAATTATAGCAGTTTCGCTCTCGACTAGAAGATCTTTTGTCATTGTATGACCTTGACTTGAAGCTTCTATCTTTGCTTCTACTCTTGTAGAACTTGTTGAAGTTCTTCACCATTAAGCTCAATTCTTCATTGAAGGTTTGTTTCTCACTTGATGATGTGGGGACTTCACATGAGGCTTTGTAGGCACCACTTGATTTGTTGTGAAGTTCCTCTTTATCCTTGAGTGACATCTCATGAGCAACAATCCTTCCAATCACTTCCGTTGGCTTGAGATCTTTGTAATTGGGCATCATTTGAATCAATGTGCACACAGTATCATATTTCCCATCCAAGGCTCTTAGGATCTTCTTGATGATGAATCTATCGGTCATTTCTTCACTTCCTAAGCCGGCAATCTCACTTGTGATGAGAGCAAGCCATGAGTACATTTCGGCGACACCTTCACCATCCTTCATCTTGAACTTGTCAAGTTGACTTTGGAGCACATCCAACTTGGATTCCTTGACGGAGTCGGTACCTTCGTGCATATCAATCAAAGTGTCCCAAATTTCCTTTGCATTCTCAAGGCGGCTGATTTTGTTGAATTCTTCAGGGCACAATCCGTTGAAGAGAATATCACAAGCTTGAGCATTGTATTGCAACATCTTCAATTCATCCGTGGTAGCTTCACGGTTTGGTTCTCTCCCATCAAAGAACTCACCTTGCAAGCCAACACAAACAATAGCCCATACGGCGGGGTTATGTCCAAGAATATGCATTTTCATTTTATGCTTCCAACCAGCAAAATTAGTACCATCAAAGTAAGGACCTCTACGGTGATAATTTCCCCCGCTAGACGCCATACTCTCCTAGGTTGTGAAACCAAGGCTATGACCACCAAAATCTATGGAGATCAAGGCAAATGGAGACCAAAGCTCTGATACCACTTGTAGGATCGAAAGTATGTATAGGGGGGGTGATTAGACTACTTGACCAAATAAAAACTTAACCTTTTCCCAATTTTAGTTCTTGGCAGTTTTTAGCTATCTTAGGACAAGTCAAGCAATCATTACACAATTCAAGCAAGCATGCAAAGAGTATATCGGCAGCAGAAAGTAAAGCATGCAACTTGCAAGAATATAAAGGGAAGGGTTTGGAGAATTCAAACACTATTGGAGACACGGATGTTTTTCCCATGGTTCAGATAGGTGGTGCTATCCTACATCCACGTTGATGGAGACTTCAACCCACGAAGGGTAACGGTTGCGCGAGTCCACGGAGGGCTCCACCCACGAAGGGTCCACGAAGAAGCAACCTTGTCTATCCAACCATGGCCATCGCCCACGAAGGACTTGCCTCACTAGCGGTAGATCTTCACGAAGTAGGCGATCTCCTTGCCCTTACAAACTCCTTGGTTCAACTCCACAATCTTGTCGGAGGCTCCCAAGTGACACCTAGCCAATCTAGGAGACACCACTCTCCAAGAAGTAACAAATGGTGTGTTTATGATGAACTCCTTGCTCTTGTGCTTCAAATGATAGTCCGCCCAACACTCAACTCTCTCTCATGGGATTTGGATCTGGTGGAAAGAAGATTTGAGTGGAAAGCAACTTGGGGAAGGCTAGAGATCAAGATTCATATGGTAGGAATGGAATATCTTGGTATCAACACATGAGTAGGTGGTTCTCTCTCAGAACATATGAGTTGGAATGGTGTATGTGTTCTGATTGCTCTCTCCACGAGTGAAGAGGAGGTGGAGGGGTATTTATAGCCTCCATACGAAATCCAACCGTTACACACAATTTATCAATCTCGGTGGGACCGAATCAGAAAACTCGGTCGGACCGAAATAGTAAACCTAGTGACTGTTAGGAATTTCGGTGGGACTGACATGCAACTCAGTAGGACCGATTCGGTTAGGGTTTGGGCATAACGTAATCTCGGTGAGATCGATTGCACAAACTCGGTGAGACCGAGTTTGGCAATAAGCTAACCAGAGAGTTGGTCACGCAAACTCGGTGGGACCGACTCGCTCTTTCGGTGAGACCAAAAAGTTACAAGAAGGAAACATAGAGTTTACCTTGCATTCTCGGTGGGACCGATTCGCTGTTTCGGTGAGACCGAAAAGTTACAAAAGGGAAACAGAGAGTTTGCAAGCCCATCCCGGTGAGACCAAGATCCTTATCGGTAGGACCAAATTGCTAGGGTTTGGCAGTGGCAAATGACAAGTGAAACTCGGTGGCGCCGGATTGAAAGAATCGGTATGACCGAGTTTGGCTTAGGGTTTAGGTCATTTGTGTCTATGGAAAAGTGGTTGAGGATTTTGGAGCATATCACCAAGCACATAAAGCAAGAGGCTCATTAAGCAACACCTCATCCCTCCTTGATAGTATTGGCTTTTCCTAAAGACTCAATGTGATCTTGGATCACTAAAATATAAAATGAAGAGTCTTGAACTTTTGAGCTTGAGCCAATTCTTTGTCCTTAGCATTTTGAGGGTTCCACTTTCACATCCATGCCATGCCAATCATTGAGCTTTCTTGAAATAATCATCTTGAAATAGCATTAGCTCAATGAGCTATATGTTGTTATGAATTACCAAAACCACCTAGGGATAGTTGCACTTTCAGGCGCGTTGCTTCAAGCCTGGGATGACTGCATTCATTTCACGGGCAAACTGCTTGAATATGCATTGGGAGGCTGGGGCTTGAGCTCCGCCCAGGATGCAGGCGATTGCGCGTGCCTCCTGGAAGCCCCCAGCCCATTCATCTTGATGGCAGTCCTCGTTCCTCCTTAGCTGAGGCGGCGGTGGAGGGAGGCCTGCGTTGCCCTGCGAGCGATCCTCACGAGGCTGATCCCTCCAGTCCCCCTCGCGAGGCAGGTCTCGCCAGTGATCCTCGCAAGGTTGATCGCGCCACAATTGGTGCGGGCCGCGGTCTTCCCAGCGTCCTGCATTTCTTCCTCCTCCTCGGCCGTAGCCCCGATCGGCGCAGTCGGGACGACGGCCGATCCTTCCTGCTCGCACGGTGTGGAGTTCTTGGCATTCGTCGGTGTTGTGGGTGTGGAGGTCGTGGTACACACAGTACCGGCTGCCCCTGGAGGACTAAGGCAGATCTTTGCCCTGCTTGGTGTCTGGTTCTTTCACGAGCACGGCAGCCCCCTTGCGCTTCACGTCCTTGGCCTTGGGCTTCTTCTCCTCTGGGTCTGCGGCAGGCATCTCGAGGAGGGTGAGGCGTCCCTCCTCAGCCTTGGCGCACTTGGTCGCCAAGTTGAACAGCTCCAGGGAGGTGCACAGGTCTTCATGGATCGCCAGCTCCTTCTTCATCTTAACGTCACGCACACCATCGGAGAAGGCCGAGATGATGGCCTCCTCGGACACCTTGGAGATCTTGAGGCACGCGCTATTGAAGCGCTAGATGTACTTTTGCAGGGTCTCTCCGGGTTGTTGCTTGATGCGGCGCATATTGCTCACGGCGGGTGGCCGGTCGCGAGTACCTTGGAAGTTAGCGATGAAGCGGGTGCGCATCCGGTCCCAGGAAGAGATCGTGCCTGGAGCCAGATTCAGGAGCCAGGTGCGAGCTCCTTCCTTGAGCGCCATGGGGAACCAGTTCGCCATGACCTTCTCTTCCCCGCTGGCAGCTTCGATGCCCAGCTCATAGAGGTGGAGGAACTCTGCAGGGTCAGTCGTGCCATCGTAACAAGGAGGCAGGTCTGGCTTGAACTTGCTGGGCCACGCGATGCTAGGCAGCTCGGTGGTGTAGGCACGGCAGCCTGCGGTGGCCACGAAAGGCTTCGGCTGGTGGAGAGCTCGGTCTAGAGGGTCCCCATGCGCTGCAGCTAGGAGCAGCGCGGGGTCTTGGCGTGCCGGAGCTGGGGCAGGGTCGCGGCGTGCCGGAGCAGGGAGCGCCCGGGCAGCTCCTTGCGGGCAAGGGACTTCTTGGCAGCTCCGTTCTTGCTGCGCTGGCACCTGCTGGAGCGGGTTCCGCCCAGGGGCCATGCGCCTTGGAGCCATGACGTCTTCTTGGAGAGGAGGCGGCTGGTACGCCCCCGGAGCTTCGTTGCCCGCGCGGGGCGGGGTGTGGCGCAGCGGAACGGACGGCGCGGGAGAGCCCCCTGCGGCACGGACAAGCTCGGCGACGCGGTCGAGCCACTCTTCGTAAACGTCATTGACGGGACGGTAGCACAGGAGCTCATTTGCCGTGATGAGCGCAGCTCGAGCCTCCAAGGGTGCGCGGAGCGCGCGGGACGAAGAACCAGTTGGTGTGAGCCATGGAGTAGCGGTGCAGTCGTCTTGCCGCACGGATGGATGCTGAGACGATGCTTGCTGCTCGCCCCTCGCCGGGCCGGTGGCGGCGTTGATGGTGGGTGACGGGGAACGACGAGGACGTCTGCCGACGGGCGCCGTCTGGGCGACGCGGGAAGAGATGGCGGCCCGACGCTTGGCGCGGGCCCGACGAGCATCAGACGTGGATGCGACGGTCGGAGGAGAACGGGGCGGTGGAAGACGATCTCTGGCGCACCCCTACCTGGCGCGCCAAATGTCGGATTTCGGGTTCCGGCAGACCCTTAAGGTTCGAACTCTAGGGTGCGCGCGGATATTACGCCTTCTACCTCTCCGTCTCGCACAGATCTAGACTACTGAAAGAACTGCACAAGAGACACAAGGTTTATACTGGTTCGGGCCACCGTTGTGGTGTAATACCCTACTCCAGTGTGTGGTGTGTGGATTGCCTCTTGGGCTGATGATGATGAACAATACAAGGAAGAATAACCTCGTGAGGGTCTGTTCTTGGCTGGGGCGATGAACTGTTGGGAGGAGTTCAGCCACCTTCCTCTCTCTCTCTATGCTTCCAACCTCTCTATCGAGCCTCCTCTTCCTTTCTTCCAACCCCCTTTGCTCTATGGGCGGCTGGTCCTATTTATAGAGGCCCTAGTCCTCTTCCCAAATATCGAGCAGGAAGGGAGCCAACAATGGCGGGCTAATTTGAAGGGGGACAGCAAGTATCAGCTATCCTGACAAAAGTAGTCTTCGCCTGCGCAAAGCTCTGGTGATGACGCCGTCTTGGGCTCCACGGTGACCTCCATCTCGTAGTCCTCCTGGTCTTGGTCTCGTTGCACCGAAATGGCAACCTTTGCCTGATGCCTCGGTACTCCGCGGCTGCGCTTGCCCCCTTTGCACCAAAGAGGAAAGGAGGACACTGCGCGGGCTGGCGCTCGCCTGGCGCCCTGAGTCGTCATGGCTTGCGTCACGGGCACCTCGTGAGGTACCCCGCCTTGATTTCTCCGCCTCCTCGTGAGCCAGCCTGATGAGGCCGCGCCTGAGGAAGCTCCGTGTCGTCCGCCCCGCGAGGCTTGGCCCCTCGCGAGGGTCTTGAGTCTTGTGTTGATGGAGATGGGCCGTGCTGGGCCCCCTTTGAGCCACGCCGCAGGCCACAGGCAGGCAAGTCTGGGGACCCCCGTTCCCAGAACGCCGACAAATTGTGCAGTCATCTTGGAGTAGTAGTATTTATAACCAAGTACTAATACGCTCCTAAGTGGGAAACCATTTAGATTTTGATAAGTGTGAATAGGTTTGCAATTTGGAATGTGACGGGATGTAGGCTCAAAATTTATTGACGGTTATAAGTGCGGCACTATTCCCAGAAGGCGTAACGTGGGCACGCCTTCTCGGCCGCGTACGTGGCATTTGCACCATACGGTGCACCATAATAGGCAATGTCAGCACACGTCTTGTTCCAACAACCGTGCGCACTCGTTATTACCATCGCGCACGCTTCTTTTAATTAGAATGTGTGTGCCCGTCTAGTGGACACACGTTGATCTATCTAACTGTTTCTGTTTGTTGTGTCTAATCGTAAACAGTTCATCCGTGTGAAGTGTATGCCATCAATCGCGTACACTTTGATCTAGCTGACCCATTTTTGTTCTGTTGCCTAATCTCAAACAGATAATCCTTCTGAAGTGTATGCCCTCAATCGCACACACCTTTATCTAGCTGCCCATTTCTATTGTTCCTCCTCATGACAAACAGTTCATCCGAGTGAACCGTATGTTGTATATTGCACACACCTTCATCTGGCTGCCTGTTTCTTTTGTTTCGCCTCATCGCAAACAGTTCATCAAACTGAACCGTATGCCCTGCATCACACATGCAACTAAAAACTGAACCATGTTTGATGGCTTCGCCATTGCAAACATTTTGCGCCTTTTTTGATGGTTCTTTTACACCACCGTTTGCGATTATTGCATCGCACACAGTTTCGTCGAAGGGTCTCTGATCGTAGTGTCGCGTTAGCAGCATCCTGCAGTAGTGTAGTCTTCTGCATCCTCTCAGTTGCATAGCACCAATGATTTTGCATGCCCCCAATCTTTCCTCGGTTGGGAGATGCAAAATCAAGTGATGCATTGGACTAAAGAAGCCCGGCGAAAAGATCTTCTCTAACTTGCAGATCAACTCTGGCGCCAACTCTTCCATTTCTTCTAGCAGGCTAGGCGATAATTCTTTCACACAAAGAACACGGAAGAAATAGCTCAGCTCTGCCAGTACTATCCATTCATCCTCAGGGATGAAGCCATGCAACATCACTGGCATTACCCGCTCAATCCATATGTGCCAATCATGACTCTTGAGACCAAATATCTTCAATTTATCAAGACTCGCTCCCCTCTTTAAATTCGTTGCATACCCATCAGGGAACATCAACTGCTTTTGCACCCATAATATAATTTCCCTCATAGCTGGCCTTCCAAGATTGAACCATGCCTTTGGCTTCGTCCAGTTCTGCTTTTCTTTTGGTTTTTCATGTTTTGTAACGGTCTATCACATAGCGCCTCAAGATTGACTCTTGCCTTAGTATTATCCTTTGACTTCCCTTCTATCCTGAACAATGTACCAAAAAGTGCCTCGGCGATATTCTTTTCAGTGTGCATCACATCGATGTTGTGTGGGCAAAGGAGGTCTTTGAAGTAAGGCAGATCCCACAAGCTTGTCTTGTGAGTCCAGGCATGTTTCGAATTATACCCCTTGAAATACCCTGGACGCTCTGGATCTAGCTCAAGAGCGTTTAACTGATCCATGGTCTCTTGGCCTGTCAACGCAGGTGGTGCAGAGTTTTTGACAACTCTACCTTTGATGAAGCTCTTCTTGTCTTTCCTGAACTTATAGCGAGGATCCAAGAACTGTCTATGCATGTCGAAGCAAGAAAACTTGCGACCGCCTGAAGCCAATGAAACTCAAGAGCTCCCTCGCATGTGGGGCACGGGAACCTTCCATGCACACACCAGCCAACGAATAGTGCATACTGTAAGTGCATCTAGTGCCACCCTTAGTTGGTTTTGGAGTATTGACGACAAACTTGGTTGAGGGACTAATGTTTTTGTGAGAATTACACGATAACACAGGTAGTAGTCCCATATTGATTCGGTTTACCTACTAGAGATGACCCCTAAAATGTGTGAAGACATTGAAGACAATGGTGGTCTGTGAAGATATTCACAGTGAAGATTATGACATGGGAAGACATTCACATGAAGACTATGGATTGCGAAGACATAGTTGTTTCGTAGTTTCCTTTTCTTCTTTGTTGAGTCATAGGAACCACCATACTATTAAGTGGGGTCCAAGTGAACAAAGTCAGAGTGACTGAAGTGATGCTCAACCTAATCATGTGTCTTCGAGCGAAGACAATGAGAGCAAATATTATCCAGAGCTGGATGAGTCAGCTTTACTTGTAGCCCAAGTAAAGCTACCGCGTGTGTTTGAAATCTGACCGTTGGACACATGTTAGTTCCTTAGTGACCCAGGGTCATTCTGGACAAATCAGGTCAGGTTGCCTCCTGGCTATAAATAGCCCACCCCCTACACCATAAATTGGTGGCTGCTTAGAGTTAGTGCACAGCTTTTGTCGTATGAGAGCAACCCACCTTCGAAGCATTTGAGAGAGAGAGATCCTTGCGAGGACAAAGCCCAAAACACCTAGAGCCAAAGAGTGTTAGGCATCACTGAAGTCTTTTTGTCCGCGTGATCTGAAGACTTGTTACACTTGAGGACTGTGAGTCCTCCAACCGGTTAGGCGTCGCGTTCTGAGCATCCAAGAGTCATTATGGACTGACGGTGAACGAAGTCTATGAAGGTTTGGAAGTCTACCTTGAAGACTTACCAGAGTGATTGGACGAGGACTGTGTGTCCTTAGCTCAAGGGGAATAAGGTGAAGACGCGGTCTTCTGAGTTAACTCTCAGTCTCCCTAACCAGACGTACAATTGTCACAGCACCTGGAACTGGTCTACCATATCCTTGTCTTCACCAAGCTACTGGTTCTATCCTTCACTTCCCTTTACTTTGTAGTTTGTCTTCGTGAAGTCATTGCTTGTCTATATGATCTGATTGACTTCATTGAGTGAAGACTATTTGCTGTTTGGCTTCATACTATCTTCCATTTTGATCCATACTACCTAGCTATTGATAGTCTTCGAACTTTCTCTTCATTGCTTACTTGACTATGGCCTGTCTAGTGTAGTCTACCTTACCCTACATATAAATAGGTTCATTTCTATTGTTTGTCTTCAAAGCCCCCGTTTTTTGAAGACTTCCATAAAAATCGCCTATTCACCTCCCCTCTAGTCGATAACTAGCACTTTCAATTGGTATCAGAGCAAGGTGCTCCCTTGTTCTATGTGATTCGATTTAACCACCTAGAGTTTTAGCTATGTTGACTGCATGGATAATCAAGGTCTCCGTTGCGTGCCTTGTCTTCGATGGCACTGATTACTGTTGGGGAACGTAGTAATTTCAAAAAAATTCCTACACACACGCCAGATCATGGTGATGCATAGCAACGAGAGGGAGAGTGTTGTCTACGTACCCTCGTAGACCGAAGCGGAAGCGTTGACGCAACGTAGAGGAAGTAGTCGTACGTCTTCCCGGTCCAACCGATCCAAGCACCGTTACTGCAGCACCTCCGAGTTCTTGGCACACGTTTAGCTCGATGACGCTCCCCGGGCTCCGATCCAGCAAAGCTTCGGGGAGGAGTTCTGTTAGCACGACGGCGTGGTGACGATCTTGATGTTCAACCATCGCAGGGCTTCGCCTAAGCACCGCTACAATATGACCGAGGTGGAATATGGTGGAGGGAGGCACCACACACGGCTAAGGAACGATCACGAAGATCAACTTGTGTGTTCTAGGGTGCCCCCCTGCCCTCGTATATAAAGGAGCCAAGGGGAGGGGGCGGCCGGCCAAGGAGGGCGCGCCAAGGGGGAGTCCTAGTCCCACTGGGAGTAGGACTCCCTTCTTTCCTAGTTGGAGAAGGATAAGTGGGAAAGAGGAGGAAGAGGGAAAGGAAAGGGGGGCACCGCCCCCCTCTCCTTGTCCTATTCGGACTAGGGAGGGGAGGGGCGCACGGCCACCTCTTTCCTCCTTTCCTCTTCTCCCTTAGGGCCCATGTAGGCCCAATAACCCCCGGGGGGGTTCCGGTAACCCCCCCCCGGTACTCCGATAAAATCCCGATTTCACCCGGAACGATTCCGATATCCAAATATAGGCTTCCAATATATCAATCTTTATGTCTCGACCATTTCGAGACTCCTCGTCATGTCCATGATCACATCCGGGACTCCGAACAACCTTCGGTACATCAAAATACATATACTCATAATGAAACTGTCATCGTAACGTTAAGCGTGCAGACCCTACGGTTCGAGAACAATGTAGACATGATCGAGACACGTCTCCGGTCAATAACCAATAGCGGAACCTGGATGCTCATATTGGTTCCTACATATTCTACGAAGATCTTTATCGGTCAGACCGCATAACAACATACCTTGTTCCCTTTGTCATCGGTATGTTACTTGCCCGAGATTCGATCGTCGTTATCTCAATACCTAGTTCAATCTCGTTACCGGCAAGTCTCTTTACTCGTTCCATAATACATCATCTCACAACTAAATCATTAGTTGCAATGCTTGCAAGGCTTATGTGATGTGCATTACCGAGAGGGCCCAGAGATACCTCTCCGACAATCGGAGTGACAAATCCTAATCTCGAAATACGCCAACCCAACATGTACCTTTGGAGACACCTGTAGAGCACCTTTATAATCACCCAGTTACGTTGTGATGTTTGGAAGCACACAAAGTGTTTGTCGGCGTTCTAGGAACGGGGGTCCCCAGACTTGCCTGCATGCGGCCTACGGCATGGCTCAAAGGGGGGGCCCAACACGACCCATCTTCACCAACACAAACTCAAGACCCTCGAGAGGGACCAAGCCTCGCGGGGCGGATGACATGGATCTTCCTCAAGCACGGCCTCGTCAGGCTGGCTCACGAGGAGGCGGAGAGATCAAGGCGGGGTACCTAGCGAGGTGCCCGTGACGCAAGCCATGACGACTCTGGGCGCCAGGCGGGTGCCAGGCCGCGCAGCGTCCTCCTTTCCTATTTGGTGCAAAGGGGGCAAGCGCAGCCGCGGAGTACCGAGGCATCAGGCAAAGGTTTCCATTTCGGTGCAATGAGACCAAGACTAGGAGGGCTACGAGACGGAGGTCACCATGGAGCCCAAGACGGCGTCATCACCAGAGCTTTGCGCAGGCGAAGACTACTTTTGTCAGGATAGTTGATACTTGTTGTCCCCTTTCAAATTAGCCCGCCATTGTTGGCTCCCTTCCCACTCAATATTTGGGGAGAGGACCAGGGCCACTATAAATAGGACCGGCCACCCACGTAGCAAGGGGTCGGCTCAGTCTCCTCCAAGGGCTCGACAAGTAGAGAGGTGGTAAGCAGAGAGAGGGAGTGAGATAGAGAAAGGTGGCTGAACTCCTCCCAGCAGTTCATCGCCCCAGCCAAGAACAGACCCTCGCGAGGCTGTTCTTCCTTGTACTGTTCACCATCATCAACCCAAGAGGCAATCCACCACACCACACACTGGAGTAGGGTGTTACACCACAACGGTGGCCCGAACCAGTATAAACCCTGTGTCCCTTGTGTTGTTCTTTTCATAGCTTTGATCCTAGCGTGGCGGAGGGGTCCAGGAAGGTAGGAGGCGAAATCTCCGCGCGCACCCCAGTGTTCGAACCTCAAGGGTCTGCCGGAACCTAAAATCCGACATTTGGCGTGCCAGGTAGGGGTGCGCCGGAATTCGTCTTCCGCCGCTCCGCTCTCCTCCGACCAACACACTCATGTCTAACGCACGTCGGGCCCGCGCGGAGCGCCGGGCCACCCTCGCTTCCCACGTCGCCCAGACAGCCCCTATCGGTGGGCGTCCTCGCTGTTCCCTGTCGCCCGCCATCAACGCTGCCACCGGCCCGGTGGGGGACGAGCGGCAAGCATCGTCCCGGCATCTGTCCGTGCGGCAAGATGGCCGCACCGCAGCTCACTCGCTCACCCCAGCTGGTTCTTTGTCCCACGTGCTCCGCGCACCCACGGAGCCCCGCAACCTCTTCCCCCCTATCGCGCTGCACGAACACCCCCAGTCGTCGCTGCCCTCTTGGGCGGCTCGCAGGCGCCACCTACAAGTTACCACGTCAAGCTGTTCATCCGCCGGGTCAGCGCCGCTTCCACACGGCAGGGGGCTCCCCTGGGGCGGGCGGCGCCTGAGACCGGCCTGAGCTTCAGCCCGGAGGACCACCCCTCCAACCCGGCCGGCTCGGGCGCGCGCCCCATGCTATGCACCCCCACCATCTGCCAGGTGGCCGTCACCAGAACTCTTATTGATGGCGGGGCGGGCCTCAGCGTGCTCTCAGTCGAGGCCTTCAACCTTCTCTGCATACCACTGGAACGATTGCAGCCCAGCCGGCCCTTCTCAGGCGTTGGGGGCAGGTCGTCCAGCTCCTTGGGGCAGATCCGGCTCCCAGTGACCTTCGGCACCTACCACAACTTCCGCACGGAGCTGGTCGACTTCGACATCGCCCCCACTGGCCTCCCCTACAATGCCATCCTCGGCTACCCAGCGCTGGCCCAGTTCATGGCTGCAACGCACCCGGCGTACAACCTCATGAAGATGCCCGGGACCAGCAGTGTCCTCACCGTGCATGGGGATACTGGTGATGCTCTGCGGGTGCTCAAGCTCGTCTTCAGGACAGCAGCGTCGGCACAGCCTGCCGACTTGGGGGCCCCCGAGCCCAAGGGGGCTGCACTCGCCAAGAAGAAGTAGTTGTTCACCCAAGACAAGGCAGAAACCAAGCAGGTACCCATCGACGAGGACGGGTCCACCAACGCCACTTTCACCATAGGCGCCCACCTCAAACCCGAGCAGGAGGAGGCCCTGGTCGCGTTCCTACGCGCAAACAAGATGGTATTCGCTTGGGAGCCGGACCAGTTGGCAGGGATCCCCAGAAGCGTAATCGAGCATCACCTCAACGTGTGCCCCAACGTACGCCCTGTGAAGCAAAAGGCCAGGCGGCAGTCCACAAAAAAGCAGGCCTTCATCGTCCAAGAGACCCGCAAATTAGAGGCCGTTGGGGTCATTCACGAGGTCCGATACCCAGATTGGTTGGCCAACCCTATCGTTGTGCCGAAGAAGGGGGGGAAGGAATGCATGTGTGTCGACTTCACCAACCTCAACAAAGCATGCCCGCAAGATCCATTCCCGCTCCCCCGCATCGACCAGATCGCTGATTCCACTGCGGAATGCGACCTGCTGTGCTTCCTGGATGCCTTCTCTGGGTATCACCAGATCAAGATGGCGGTGGAAGACGTCGAGAAGACGGCCTTCCTAACCCCATGCGGGGTGTACTGCTACACCTGCATGCCATTCGGGCTGCGTAACGCAGGGGCGACCTTTCAACGGCTGATGCATATCACCTTGGGCCCGCAGCTCGGGAAGAATGTTGAAGCTTACGTCGATGACATTGTGGTAAAATCTCGGGAGGCCAGGACCTTGATACAAGACCTAGAGGAAACCTTTGCGAGCCTCAATGTAGTGAACCTACGGCTCAACCCAGAGAAGTGTGTATTCGGAGTCCCCTCGGGCAAGCTCTTGGGTTTCCTCGTGTCCCACCGAGGCATCGAGGCTAACCCGGAGAAGGTCAAGGCGGTGGAAGACATGAGCCCGCCAAAGACCCTCAGATAAATGCAGAAGCTCACGGGGCACGTGACCGTGCTAGGGCGCTTCATCTCCAAGTTGGGGGAATGAGCCCTGCCCTTCTTCCAGCTAATGAAGAAAAAGGGGCCCTTTGAGTGGACTGAAGAGGCCGACAAGGCGTTCTAGGATCTCAAGGGATACCTGACCAGCCCACCGGTCATGGTGGCCCCGCGCCCTCAGGAGCCCCTGGTGCTCTACCTCGCCGCCACTCCCTACTCCACCAGCGCAGCCTTGGTAGCAGTCAGAGAGGAGCGCCGGATCAACACCCCGGCAGCAGCCCGAGATAAGGCTGAACAGGGACAAGGAAGGCCCACAGAAACCGCCATCACGGCTGAGGAGGATCAGCCGCCGCAGAGGGGCGCACCAGAGGCGGAAGAGGGCCCTCTTCCAGATGGCCAGTCTCAGGAGGCCCCGTTGCCTCAAGAGGAGCCACAGTCTCCGAAGAGAGCCACCAGCACTGACGCACTCCACCTTGTTGAGCACCCACTGTACTTCGTCAGCACAGTGCTGCGGGATGCAAGAGCACGGTACCCCATTCCTCAAAAACTCCTCCTCGCCCTACTGGTGGCTTCGCGCAAACTGCGGCACTATTTTCAGGGTCACCCCATCAAGGTCGTCTCGTCATACCCCCTGGAGAGGGTGCTCAGGAGCCCCAATTCAGCTGGGAGGGTCGCTGAGTGGAACATAGAGCTGCAAGCATTTCAGCTCGAATTCAGCACGACCAGAGTCATCAACGGAGCAGTGTTGGTAGATTTTGTGGCAGAATGGACGGAGGCGCCAGGCCTCAAAGCCGACGAGGATCCGTCCTTGTCCCCGGGAAGCGAGGCGCCAGAAGGCTGGGTCATGTACTTCGATGGGGCGTTCTCCAGACATGGCGTAGGGGCTGGGGCGGTGCTTATATCGCCCACCCAGGACAAGCTCTATTACGCCATGCAGCTTTGTTTCCAGCAAGGTGAAAAGGTCTCCAACAACATAGCGGACTATGAAGGTTTAATAGCGGGCATGAAGGCCGCAGTTGCCCTGGGGGTGAAACGCCTCACCATCAAGGGCGATTCGCAGCTCCTTGTCAATTTTTCCAACAAGGTGTACGAGCCGAAGGATGAGCACATGGAGGCCTACCTTGCAGAGGTCCGCAGGATGGAGAAGTAGTTCTGGGGGTTGGAGTTGCAGCATGTGCCCCGTGGCACCAATCAGGAAGCCGATGACATCGCCAAATGCGCGTCCAGGCGGTTACCTCAGGAGCCTGGCGTTTTCGAGGAGCGGCTCTTCAAGCCTTCAGCCTTACCGTCATTATCAAACACGGCTCAGCCCAGGGAGGAGCTCCCTCAGCCACCTGCCTCAGGAGCTCCAGCTTGTGGCCCGGCCTCGGGAGCACGTCTGCTCCTGATGATGGAACCTCAGGAGGGATGTTGGATCACGGAGCTCCGGAGCTACCTAACGCAAGGGAACCTGCCGGAGAGGGAGGAGGAAGCAGAGCGAGTGGCGCGCCAGGCCATGGCATACTACATCAAAGATGGAGAGCTCTACCGGAAGCGACAAAACGATGTATCCCTGCGCTGCATCTCCAGGGAGCAAGGGAAGGAACTACTGGAACATATACACAGCAGAGACTGCGGACATCATTCGTCATCACGGACCCTCGTTGGCAAGGCGTTCCGCAGTGGGTTTTACTGGCCCACCGCGCTCAATGACGCCATTGAACTAGTGAAGGCTTGTGAGGCGTGCCAGTTCCACGCCAAGCAGATCCATCAGCCGGCAGGGGGCTTGCAGACTATCCCCCTTTCGTGGCCATTCGCAGTCTGGGGGCTCGACATCTTGGGTCCGTTTCCTCGGGCGCCAGGGGGCTACCGCTACCTTTACGTTGCTGTGGACAAGTTCACCAAGTGGGCTGAAGTGGAGGCTGTCTGCACCATTCCTGCGGGTTCTGTAGTCAAGTTCATCAAGGGAATCGTGAGCCGGTTTGGGGTGCCGAATCGCATCATCATGGACAATGGTTCGCAGTTCACCAGTAACCTCTTCAAAACATACTGTGCTAACCTTGGAACGCAGATATGCTATGCTTCAGTGGCGCACCCCCGAAGCAACGGCCAAGCTGAGCGAGCCAACGCGGAGGTCCTGAGGGGCCTCAAGACCAGGACGTTCAAGAAGAAGCTGGAGGCTTGCGGCAGAGGTTGGTACGACGAACTGCAGTCCGTGCTGTGGTCCATCCGCACCACCGCGACCAAGCCGACTGGAGAGACCCCGTTCTTCCTGGTCTACGGAGCAGAAGAAGTCCTCCCTCACGAGATCAGACGTCGCTCCGCATGGGTCCTGGCGTTCAACGAGGCGCAGCAGGACGCCATGCGGGGGACAGACCTCGTGCTGGGGGAGGAGCATCGCCGGGAAGCTGCGCTGCGAGCGGCGAGGTACCAACAAGCACTGCGGCGATATCACTGCCGCAACATCCGCCCCAGGACTCTTGAGGTAGGAGACCTCGTGCTCAGGCGGGTTCTCTCCAGGGAGGGGTTGCACAAGCTCTGTCCCATGTGGGAGGGCCCGTTCAAGGTTGTTCAAGTTTCCAGGCCCAGCTCCGCGTGCTTGGAGACTCAAGAGGGAGTGTCGATCCAGAATGCATGGAACATCCAGCACCTCCGGAGGTTCTACCCCTGAAAAGGCCCGGAGCCTGTGAAGCAAGGCGAGTGCCTATGAAGCTATCGCGTTTTGGAAAAGGCCCGGAAGCCTGTGAAGCAAGGCAAGTGCCTGTGAAGCTATCGCGTTTTGGAAAAGGCCCGGAGCCTGTGAAGCAAGGCGAGTGCCTGTGAAGCTATCGCATTTTGGAAATGGCCCGGAGTCTGTGAAGCAAGGCGAGTGCCTGTGAAGCTATCGCGTTTTGGAAAAGGCCCGGAGCCTGTGAAGCAAGGCGAGTGCCTGTGAAGCTATCACGTTTTGGAAAAGGCCCGGAGCCTGTGAAGCAAGGCGAGTGCCTGTGAAGCCATCACGTTTTGGAAAAGGCCCGGAGCCTGTGGAGAAGGCCAACGCCTGTGAAGCTCGCCGCCCGTGACAGTCTCACGTAATAATGAGTTGGGGCTGTACACGCCCCGGAGTCTCAGGAGCGCCGGCCTCAGGCCCTGGGGCTCCCTCCCACGCCCAGTGGCAGCACTTAGCTTCGCGCTGGTGAGAAGACGTCGAAGACTAGACTAGGTGCCGGACGCGGCTTTTCATTTGCTTTCCGCAGTTGGCTTGTTCCTCTTCGTTTGGAGTTTTATTGAAGTTGTTGCCGTCTTTGGCTTGCGGTTCTTCGGCTTTTCGCTCTTCTGCCTCGGTTTCGCTTGTGCAAGGCCTCGCGAGGGGGGGAGCCGAGCGCCCTCGCGAGTGTTCCTATCCTAGTCACTCAAAGAGTTCGCGACCTGGGCCCCTTATAGGAGCACCCCTCCAGTCCGTGCCCCACGGGCACCGCGACACAAACAAAGGGCCTGGGTCAGTCGCCCCCCATGGCTGGGGCCGGGAACTATCCACGCTCGGGCACATAGCCGGAAGGTACGGTAACGAAAGAAAAACGATGACTAACAAGCAATAACCCAAACACACCCCCGCGGGGCTCCACACTATTGTCTTTGTTACGCAGGAAAAAGGGAAAAGGAAGAACAAATCCGGCGCGGCTTGCCTTACACCAGCCCGCAGGGAAGGCCCGACCTGCCTCCGGAGCTCAGGCGGACTCCCTCTCGCGCTTCACCAGGGTGCGGCGGCGGGCGGACACGTTGCCACCCCCAAGCAGACACGACGACGTGGAGGTTGATCGCGGCCACCGCTAGAGGAGTCGCCACCTAAAGAAGAACCGGAGAATCTTGGGGAACCCCGAATGCCGCCAGCCGTGCGAGCGCTGCTCTCTCCATCATCACCGGAGCTGGGTTCCCAGCCGCGGTCGTCACCCTCGGGGCAACACCCTGCGCGGCAACCATATTCCCCAAACACCCTCACGTAGAGGGTGGCGTCGCCGTCGAACTTGAAGTGTAGGGTGCACCGATAGCTCAGGCCACGCGCGCGGGCAAACGTCTACCAACCGCGGGCCAGGGACAGGCTCCCGGCTGCGGAGACCTCCAGAGAGACCCATGAAGCCCGGCTACAGTAGCCATCGACCTGGAGCCAGAGGCCACCCGGGGCGCCGGCCGGGAGCTCGCCGAGGAGGAAGCGAGGAAGCGGAAGCCGGGTGCTAGCCGGCTCCGCCGACCACACGATGAACTCTGGCAGCACTTCAGCAGCATGAACGCGTGGCCTGGGGGGACGCGCAGCCGGAGCACGCCCCCTGGCTGCAGCAATCCGCCCATCGCCGTGCTGAAGATCGCCTCCACGGCCGCAGGGAGCCACCGTGGTGGCCACAGGATGCTTGCGAGGGCGCCCACGGCCGCGCTTGGGTGGGGGAGAGGCGGGCCCAACCCGGCAAGCCTTCCCTGTCTCGGCGGCTAAGAACCTCCTCGACGGGGCCATGAAGAAAAAGGAGAAGCAAGGGGGATGAACTGGAAGGGCGCGCGTAGGTCCATACTTATGGCTGGCGATGGCCAACCAACGGCCCCCATGATCGTAGGTAATTATGACCCGCTTTGCATGCAGGGACTTGTCCAATCCATGCAGTTGCTGAGGCACCATGGGGAAGTGGAGACGCCCACGTCCAATCAACCGCCACGCGGTGCCCAAGGCCGTAGGCTGATAGGGCCCGCGGCGCTTCGCTCTTGCCCTTCTGCCTCCCTGCACGGCCAAGTCCGGGTGCGCCTTGGGCCCGGGGGCTACTGTCGGCGTTCTGGGAACGGGGGTCCCCAGACTTGCCTGCTTGCGGCCTACGGCGTGGCTCGAAGGGGGGCCCAGCACGGCCCACCTTCACCAACACAAACCCAAGAACCTCACGAGGGGCCAAGCCTTGCGGGGCGGACGACATGGAGCTTCCTCAGGCACGGCCTCGTCAGGCTGGCTCATGAGGAGGCGGAGAGATCAAGGCGGGGTACCTCGCGAGGAGCCCGTGACGCAAGCCATGACGACTCAGGGCGCCAGGCGGGTGCCAGGCCGCATAGCGTCCTCCTTTCCTCTTTGGTGCGAAGGGGGCAAGCGCAGCCGCGGAGTACCGAGGCATCAGGCAAAGGTTGCCATTTCGGTGCAACGAGACCAAGACCAGGAGGGCTACGAGACGGAGGTCACCATGGAGCCCAAGACGGCATCATCACCAGAGCTTTGCGCAGGCGAAGACTACTTTTGTCAGGATAGTTGATACTTGCTGTCCCCTTTCAAATTAGCCCGCCATTGTTGGCTCCCTTCTCGCTCAATATTTGGGGCGAGGACCAGGGCCACTATAAATAGGACCGGCCACCCACGTAGCAAGGGGTCGGCTCAGTCTCCTCCAAGGGCTCGACAAGTAGAGAGGTGGTTAGCAGAGAGAGGGAGTGAGATAGAGAAAGGTGGCTGAACTCCTCCGAGCAGTTCATCGCCCCAGCCAAGAACAGACCCTCGCGAGGCTGTTCTTCCTTGTACTGTTCACCATCATCAGCCCAAGAGGCAATCCACCACACCACACACTGGAGTATGGTATTACACCACAACGGTGGCCCGAACTAGTATAAACCCTGTGTCCCTTGTGTTGTTCTTTTCATAGCTTTGATCCTAGCATGGCGGAGGGGTGCAGGAAGGTAGGAGGCGAAATCTCCGCACGCACCCCAGTGTTCAAACCTCAAGGGTCTGCCAGAACCCGAAATCCGACAGTGTTCCTCCGGCAAACGGGAGTTGCATAATCTCATAGTCACAGGAACATGTATAAGTCATGAAGAAAGCAATAGCAACATACTAAACGATCAGGTGCTAAGCTAATGGAATGGGTCATGTCAATCAGATCATTCACCAAATGATGTGATCCCGTTAATCAAATAACAACTCTTTGTCCATGGTTAGGAAACATAACCATCTTTGATTAACGAGCTAGTCAAGTAGAGGCATACTAGTGACACTCTGTTTGTCTATGCATTCACACATGTATTATGTTTCTGGTTAATACAATTCTAGCATGAATAATAAACATTTATCATGATATAAGGAAATAAATAATAACTTTATTATTGCCTCTAGGGCATATTTCCTTCAATTACCCCTACTGGAAGAATAAGATGCGCATGCATCTTGAAGCCATTAACGTCGACCTCTGGTATGTCACCAAGAAAGGCATTCCCAAGGTTGGTGAAGGTGTCACCGCTGCTGATGTCAAGAGGCTCATTCAACTGGACTCGACCGCCAAAACATCATCTATGGTCACCTGACCAAAGGACAGTACGGCCGTGTGAGTGCACTGGAAACTGTGAAGCTAGTCTGGGCTGGCTCTCCAAGGTTAATGAAGGCGTCTCAACTCAGAGAGACTCAAGGATTGATGTTCTTCGCAACCTCTTCAACCACTTCAAGAGAAACGACAATGAGAATGTCCAACTCACGTTTGATCGCCTCACTGATTTCACAAATGAGCTTCGCGCACTCAGCGCCACTGAGATCACCAAGCACGAAATCGTCACGAAGCTCCTGAGATCACTTGACAACTCATTTGACACCCTAGCCCTGATGATTCAAGAATGGCCTGACTTCAAGACTCTCGATCCGTTTGACATACTTGAGAGGCTCAACACTCATGAGTTCCAGCTATCTGAGAAAAGAGATATCTATGGTCCCAACTATGGCCGATCTCGCGCAATGAAGGCAAAGGTTGTTTCCTCGTCTGAAGAAGAATCTGACGACAGTTCTGACGATCCTGAAGACATTGGAAAGGAGCTCGCTACTCTGGTGAAGAAGTTCCAGAAGTTCACGAAGAAAAAGGGCTTCGGAAAGTCTTCAAGATTCAGCTCAAGAAATGATGAAGCTTCCTCTCATGACTACAAGAAGAGAGAACATGCCACAAGTGCAAGAAACCTGGTCACTACATCTCTGAGTGTCCTCAATGGGACAATGAGACCAAGAAGAAGAACAAGAAGAACAAAGAATTTGATTCTAATGACAAGAAGAAGAAGAAGAAATCCTCAAAGTCTTCATCAAAATATTCATCTAAGCCTTCATCACACAAGAAGAGCTCATCAAGCAAGGCTCGTGTATTTGTTGGCAAGGAGATGGATTCAGAGGAGGAGTCTGCTTCTGAGGAGGCGGAGGTGGAGTCTGAGGAGGAATCTGATTCAGGCATGGCAAGCCTGGCTCTAGCTTCAGCATATGTTGCCAAGTCCATTTTCAACACTGAAGACAATGACCTTGTCACCAACGTTGATGCTAATGATGAGGATGACTCTGCTCCCACCTACTGCTTCATGGCACACGGTGCCAAGGTAAACTCACGCGATGCTTACTTTCAAACATCAAGTGAAGATGACTCTGAATGTGAATCTAAACCTAGCTACAAAACACTTGCTGAAATTGCAACAGAACAACAAAATGTTATAGTACCGTATTGAAAAGCTACTAGACAAAAGCGATGACCTGTTGGATGTGGAAATGACTCGAACTCAGTCCTTAATTGAAGACATCAAAAGTATTCACGTTAAGTACGAAGAACTTGAAAGTCGTCATGAAACATTCTCAACCACTCATGAAAAGCTCTCCTGTGATTATCTTCAAAGGAAGCAAGAGCTTGAGAACTTGAGATCTGCTCATGAAGATCTTCAAAAGGAGAACGAGTCACTCCGCCCTCAACATATCAGTTCCGCTCAGGAAGACTTTGATCCACCATGTTTAAAATGTCTTGAGTGTGATAATGTTGTCTCTGTTGCTGGATGTTCTACTGTTACTACTGTTGCTATGTCTTCCCCTGCTGATGTGGAAACTAACCCCTCTTCTGAGGTTACCACTACTATTGTTGATGAGAATGCCAGGTTGAAAACATTGCTTGAAACAGGGATGTACAAAAGTCTCAAAGGGCATAAGACACTATGCGATGTCCTCAAGAAACATATTCTGAACCGAAACCCTAGGAAAGAGGGTGTTGGGTTCGAGAGGAAAATGAATGTTGATGGTTCATACTAGAAGCCTGAGCAGTACCCCAAAACCACATCAGTTGCTGCAAAGGAACCTTTAGTGGATCCATCTACCTTATCTGGCTAAACTTGTGCTAACCCTATTATCATTGATGAATCCTTTGATGCAAACCCTAAATTGTTCTAGAATCAGAATGGTGAAGTGTTTGCCAGGTATATTGGTACTAACTGCAGGAATGGACCACCTTTGAAGAAGATATGGGTGCCCAAAATTTGTCTTGGGAAACATCCTGTGAATGTCATCATGACACCACCAGGGAAGAAGACAAACCCCAGACCAAAGGCTTCATATGGTCCAATGGCTTCATACAGACAGAGGACTCACCAGAGTCACCCTAACGCAAATGTTTTGCAAGGAAACCATACTCAGACTTATGAATATGAGCGTGTTTCATCAAAACTCTATGTTCATAAGACCAAGAACTATTTTGCTTATTCTTATGAGTATTATTCACCACCTGCAAGGCTGTTTGCTAGGGCTCCAAAGCCGAAGTTCTCAGATGTTGCACTTAGACTCATTGCTTCTAAGCCACACCTGAAGATGTGGGTGGTTAAGAAAAATTAACTCTCTTTTGCAGGGAAAGGTCTCCAGCCGGAAATCAAAGGCGTCTGATGCTTATGCTGGGGACCTAAAACATCTTGTGGGACGTAAGATAAAATTTCCAAATGGTCTTATTATGTATGTCGTCCCAGGATTCCTTGACAAACATCCTATTTATCCTAACCAAGACCTGAACTTTCATAATCCGCTTGTTCGTCAAATGTTTATGCTTCACAATACCTTTGGTGAAGCCTATCCCCCAAACTGCACTATAGGGTATGACACCAAAGGCTTCAGAATTGATTATGGACAGTGGATGCAGTAACCACATGAGTGGTGATCGAAGTATTCTCATGGATTCAACCCTACGTCCATCTGCCAAGAGTCACATCACATTTGCTGACACTTGTAAAAGCAAGGTATTGGGTCTAGGTAGAGTTGCAATCTCAAGGATGAGCACATGGATAAAGTGATGCTTGTTGAATCCCTTGGTTTCAACTTAATGTCTGTCTCAATGCTTTGTGATCTGAACATGATTGTGATGTTTGGAAAATATCATTTCCTTATTCTTACGGAATCTGACAAGTCTCTAGTCTTTGAAGGGTATCGAAAAGACGATTTGCACATGGTAGATTTCTCAGCAGGACCACAGCTGGCCGTATGTCTTCTAGCAAAAGCTTCAGAGTGCTAGCTCTGGCATCAGAGGCTAGGGCATGCCGGCATGAGGAACTTGTACACTCCCGCGAAGAAGAAGCATGTCGTAGGCATCGAGGGCATCAAGTTCAAGAAGGATCATCTGTGTGGTGCCTGCGAAGCTAGAAAGATAACTAGGGCCAAGCATCCCTCAAAGACAATCATGACGACATCTCATCCCTTCGAGCTGCTTCACATGGACTTATTTGGCCCTACTCACTATTCTACCCTCACTACCACTGCTTGCCTCTATGTCTTCGTCATTGTTGATGATTACTCAAGATATACGTGGGTACACATAATCCTCTATAAGAATGAAGTGCGGGATGTCTTCAGAAGATTCTCCAATCGTGCCATGACCAACTATGGCATCAAGATCAAGCACATCCGAAGTTACAATGGTACAGAATTCAAGAACACCGGCCTCGATACTTATCTTGATACATTGGGCGTCACTCATGAGTTCTCAGCTCCATACACACCTCAGTAGAATGGCATCGTGGAGCGCAAGAACAGAACCCTCATTGAGATGGCACGGACGATGCTTGATGAGTACAAGACACCAAGGAAGTTCTGGCCTGAAGCCATTGATACGGCATGCCATGTCATCAACCGTGTTTATCTTCACAAGCTTCTAAAGAAGACATCATATGAGGTACTAACTGGTAAGAAGCCAAATGTCAGCTACTTAAAAGTATTTGGTGCTAGGTGCTGGATCAAGGATCCGCATCACACTTCAAAATTTGCACCGAAAGCACATGAAGATTTTATGCTTGGCTACAGAAAGGATTCGCACTCCTACAGAGCCTTCAACCTCTTTCACTATAAAGTGGTTGAAACTGTGGATGTGCGGTTCGATGAGACTAACAGCTTGCAAATAGAGCACCTACCAAATGTGCTAGATGAAGTCTCACCAAGTGAATCCATCAAGATTATGGGTACTGGAGAAATCATACCTAAAGAGGCTCAGGCTGAAGAAGAAATCATCATTTCTGCACCTAATCAACTTGAAGACACTGCTCAGCCTAAAGTCAATGCCGATGATGAATATAATGATCAACAAGAGCAAAGTCTTCGTCCAGTTCATCCTCGTGTTGCAAATGAAGTGCAGATTGAGAAGATAATCGATAGCATCAATGCACCCGGTCCACTCACTCGTTCAAGAGCAACACAAGTAGCAAATTTTTGTGGGCACTTCGCATTTGTCTCTATATCTAAACCCAAGAAAGTTGTTGAAGCCTTCATGGAACCTGGATGAACAATGTGTGGGAACTGGTTAAGCGTCTTGATCCTCGCAAGCACAATATCATCGGCACCAAATGGATCTACCGCAACAAACAAGATGAGCATGGTCAAGTTGCCAGAAACAAGGCTCGCCTTGTTGCTCAAGGTTACACTCAAGTAGAAGGGATTGACTTCGATGAAACATTTGCTCCCGTGGGTAGGCTTGAAGCCATTCGCATATTGCTGGTGTCGTGGAATTGTCACGACAAATGTCCTCGTGAAAAGGACTTAGTCATGAGGCCAACGCATCTATGTGGTAGCTTGAGAGGGGTTGAACGGGACGAGAGACACGAGGCTTTTACCAAGGTTCACCCCTTACGATGGAGGTAAAAGCCTACATCATGCTTCATTGATATTGATAATGATGATCACGATTACAAGGGTGCTCTATCTCGAGAGCTATTAACTTGTGTGTCTAAACCTAACGTGTGAAACTTGTCTTCTTGGGGTGCCCTGCCCCTCTTTATATATGTTGAAGGGGCGGGTGAGGGAGTCCTGGACTAAGGGGTCCTCGGGCGTCCGACCTGTTATCTATGGGCCGGACTGATGGGCTGTGAAGATATGAAGACCGAAGACTGTACCCGTGTCCAGATAACACTCTTCTTAGCGTGGAAGGCAAGCTTGGCGAACAACTATGAAGATTCCATCTTATGTAACTGACTCTATGTAACCCTAGATCCCCCTGGTGTCTATATAAACCGGAGGGTGTAGTCCGGAAAGGATGTACTCAGTACCGTAGTCATACAGGCTAGGTTTCTAGGGTTAAGCCATTACGATCTCGTGATAGATCAACTCTTGTAATACTCATATTCATCAAGATCAATCAAGCAGGAAGTAGTGTATTACCTCCATAGAAAGGGCCCAAACCTGGGTAAACATCGTGTCCCCTGTCTCCTGTTACCATCAACCTTAGACGCGCAGTTCAGGACCCCCTACCCGAGATCCGCCGGTTTTGACACCGACAATGGTGCTTTCATTGAGAGTTGCTCTATGCCGTCGCTGAAAGGTTTGATGGCCCCTTCAATCGTCAATAATGACGCTATTTGCGGAGTAACTTTCCTTCCCGGGTAGATCTTCGTGCTTGGCGGCTTCACACTACAGGCCATCTGGAGCAGATCGAAAGCTACGCCCCTGGCCACCGGGTCAGATTTAGGAGCTTGAACTATTTTGCGGACATCCGTGGAGACGGACATCCGTGGAGACTCGATCTTCGCCGGATTCGATCTTGTGGTGGCCGCTCCCGGTCACCCCGATGATCATGACGTAAATCTGTCATCGGGCCGCATCCAGGAGATCGCTCCTGTAACCGCACTGGCCCTAGAGCCGGAGCAGGCCGCGCCATCCAAAGACGGGAGGATTAACCCCACCTCCAAGGCCACAGATTCCACGGCGTTGGAGCCGCACATGGACTTGGTCTCACACGATGCCTATGCCACCGAAACGTCGGACTCGTCTCCGGCCGTAGGTTCCGAACCGCGCGAGCCCGCGGACACCGAGCTTGCTCGTTTATCGATCTTCAAATTCAGCGCCACAGACATCTTCCAGCACTCACCTTTGGGCGATGTGCTAAACTCATTAAAAAACCCGTCCTTGGCGGAGGACTCTCAGCCGAACTATATCCGGCTCGAACTAGGGGCTGGCGATGGAGAATTTTACTTCCCGCCCGCCACCTACTTTATAGCCACAATCGAGGATTTGACCGAGGAACTTGATTACGACTCCGAGGACATCGATAGTATGGACGACGATGCCAGAGAAGAGGAGGCCCAGAACCCGCCGTTCACCGGACGCTGGATGGCCACTTCCTCGTATGACATATTCATTGTGGATGCACCAAAGGAGCACAACGGCGACGATAAGGAAGATCCAGTTGAGGATAAACCTTCCGAAATATAGTCCAAGCGCCAGCGTCAGCACCGCCGCTCTAAGTCACGCCGCAGTAAAGACAGCAACACCGGCACAGGAGAAGATGACACTCCGGAAGGTGCCGAAGACAACGAAGACCCTGTCGATAAAGCAAACAAAGAAGATGAACGGGAAGATGAGCAGGTTAGCCATGTTAAACAGGCCACACACGAAGATTCGGAGGACGATAATTACCTTCCGCTCTTCGAAGATGAGGTGAGCCTCGCCATCGAAGATTTCATCGTGCCCGAGGAACCTCTTGAGCAGGAGCGCTTCAAGCGCCATCTAATAGCCACGGCAAGGAGCCTGAAAAAGAAGAAGAAGCAACTTCAAGCTGACCAAGATCTGCTCAATGATAAATGGACTGATGTCCTAGCAGCCGAAGAATACGGCCTCAAGCGCCCAACCAAAAGCTACCCAAAGCGCAAATTGCTACCTCAGTTCGACGAGGAGGCGCCGGAGTACATACCACCACCGCACAATACGGTCGACCGACCACGTGACAAAACGGCAACTCATGCCAAACACCAGCCCGCCCTGCCTCATCACTCAGGTAGAGGTAAATTAGCCCACGGCCATACATATGACCTCTGGCAGAACCTGAACAATAAAGCAGGACATACCAGATCAATCTATGGATCGCGAGGACACGCCTCGACACGCGACAACGGCCACCTACTCGAACGTGACAAACCCAGTCATGCACGGGCTAAACACCGCAAACGGACTCTATCAGAGCTGCGTCACGATATGGGCTGATACAGAGGCCCCGCACATCCTCATTGCTTCACTGATGAGGTCTTGGATCACGAATTCCCAGAAGGATTCAAGCCCATGAATATAGAATCATACGATGGAACCACGGACCCCGCGGTGTGTGTCGGTGTTCTGGGAACGGGGGTCCCCAGACTTGCCTGCCTGCGGCCTGCGGCGTAGCTCAAAGGAGGCCCAGCATGGCCCATCTTCATCAACACAAGACTCAAGACCCTCGCGAGGGGCCAAGCCTCGCGAGGCAGACGACACAGCGCATCCTTAGGCACAGCCTCTTCAGGCTGGCTCGCGAGGAGGCGGAGGAATCAAGGCGGGGTACCTCACGAGGTGCCCATGAATCAAGGCAGCGTCCTTCTTTCCTCTTTGGTGCAAAGGGGGCAAGCGCAGCCGCGGAGTACCGAGGCATCAGGCAAAGGTTGTCATTTTGGTGCAATGAGACCAGGACCAAGCGGACTACGAGACGGAGGTCACCATGGAGCCTAGCACGGCGTCATCGCAGGGTCTTTCGCAGGCGAAGACCAACTTTAGTCAGGATAAGTGTACTAGATGTTCCCCTTCGAATTGGCCAATTGTTGGCGCCCTTCCCGCTCAATATTTGGGAAGAGGCCCAGGGCCTTTGCCTATAAATAGGACCGGCACCCATGTAGCAAGGGGTCCGGTTCGCGGAGTTGGTTCATCCGGTTCGCAAGTAGAGAGAGAGAGAGAGAGAGAGAGAGAGAGAGAGAGAGGGAGAGAAGGGTGACTGAACTCCTCCTAGCAGTTCATCCCCCCAGCCAAGAACAGACCCTCGCGAGGCTGTTCTTCCTTGTATCATTCATCATCATCAGCCCCAAGAGGCAATCCACCCACCACACACTGGAGTAGGGTATTACACCACAACGGTGGCCCGAACCAGTATAAATCTTGTGTCTCTCATGCAGTTCCTTTAGTAGTTTAGATCTTCGCGAGACGGGGAGGTAGAAGGCGTGATTTCCGCGCGCACCCCAGTGTTCGAACCTTAAGGGTCTGCCGGAACCCGTGAATCCGACATTTGGCGCGCCAGGTAGGGGTGCGCCGGAATCTTTCTTCCACCAATCCGTTCTCCTCCGACCGTCGCATCCATCTCCGACGCTCGTCGGGCCCGCGCCGAGCGCCGGGCCGCCATCGCTTCTCGTGTCGCCCAGACGGCCCCCGTCGGCGGGCGTCCTCATCGTTCCCCGTCACCCGCCGTCAACGCCACCACCTGTCTGGCGGGGGGGAGCCGCAAGCGTCGTCTCAGCATCCGTCCATGCGCCAAGACGGCCGCACCGCTACTCCATCACTCGCACCAGCCGGTTCTTCGTCCCACGCGCTCCGCGCACCCTTGGAGGCTCGAGCTGCGCTCCTCGCGGCAAACGAGCTCCTGCGCTACCGCCCCGTCGACGATGTCTACGAAGAGTGGCTCGACCGCGTCGCCGAGCTTCTCCGCGCCGTAGGGGGCTCTTCCGCGCCGTCCGTTCCTCTACGCCACACCCCGCCCCGCGCGGGCAACGAAGCTCCAGAGGCGCACCAGCCGCCTCCTCTCCAAGAAGATGCCATGGCTCCAAGGCGCTTGGCCCCTGGGCGGAACCCGCTCCGTCAGGCGCCAGCGCAATAAGAACGGAGCTGCCAAGAAGTCCCTCGCCCGCAAGGAGCTGCCAGGGCGCTCCCTGCTCCAGCACGCCGCGACCCTGCTCCAGCTCCGGCGCGCCAAGACCCGCTCTGCTCCTAGCTGCAGCGCGTGGGGACCCTCAAGACCAAGCTCTCCATCAGCCGAAGTCTTTCGTGGCCACCGCAGGCTGCCGTGCCTACACCACTGAGCTGCGCAGCGTCACGTGGCCCGGCAAGTTCAAGCCAGACCTGCCTCCTCGCTACGATGGCACAACTGATCCCGCAGAGTTCCTCCAGCTCTATGAGCTGGGCATCGAGGCATCCAGCAGGGATGAAAAGGTCATGGCGAACTGGTTCCCAATGGCGCTCAAGGAAGGAGCTCGAACCTGGCTCCTAAATCTGGCTCCAGGCACGATCTCCTCCTGGGACCAGATGCGCACCCGCTTCATCGCCAACTTCCAAGGTACTCGCGACCGGCCACCCGCCGTGAGCGACATGCGCCGCATCAAGCAACAACCCGGAGAGACCCTGCAAAAGTAAATCCAGCGCTTCAATAGAGCGCGCCTCAAGATCCCTAAGGTGTCCGAGGAAGCCATCATCTCGGCCTTCTCCGATGGCGTGCGCGACGTAAAGATGAAGGAGGAGCTGGCGATGCACGAAGACCTCTGCACCTCCTTGGAGCTGTTCAACTTGGCGACCAAGTGCGCCAGGGCTAAGGAGGGACGTCTCTCCCTCCTCGAGCTGCCTGCCGCAGACCCAGAAGAGAAGAAGCCCAAGGCCAAGGACGTGAAGCGCAAGGGGGCTGCCGTACTCGCCGCAGAACCAGACACCAAGCGGGGCAAGGATCTGCCCGAATCCTCCAGGTGCAGCCAGTACTATGTGTACCACGACCTCCACACCCACAACACCAACGAATGCCAAGAACTCTGCGCCGTGCGAGAAGGAAGGATCGGCCGTCGCCCTGATCGTGCTGACCGGAGCTACGGCCGAGGAGGAGGAAGAAACCCAGGACGCTGGGAAGATCGCGGCCCGCGCCAGGGGTGGCGCGACCAACCTCGCGAGGACCGCTGGCGGGACCTACCTCGCGAGGGAGACTGGAGGGATCTGCCTCGTGAGGATCGCCCTCATGGAAACGCAGGCCTACCTCCGCTGCCGCCTCAGCAAAGGAGGAACGAAGACCGCCATCAAGACGAGGGGGCTGGGGGCTTCCAAGAGCCGCGCGCAATCGCCTGCATCCTAGGCAGAGCTCAAGCCCCAGCCTCTCAACGTATCTTCAAGCAGTTCGCCTGCGAAGTGAATGCAGTTCTCCCCAAGCTCGAAGCAACGCGCCCCCTCAGGTGGTCGGCGTGCTCCATCACGTTCAGCTCAGCAGACCAGCTCAAGTGTGCAGCCACGGTAGGAGTCCTCCCGATGCTTTGCTCTCGAGTCATCAGCAATGTGCTGGTCACCAAGACCCTCATCGATGGAGGGGCAGGGCTCAACGTCCTGTCCGTGGAAACATTCAACAATCTCCAAGTACCCTACGACCTGCTTCAGCCAACCAAGCCTTTCTCCGGAATCACCGACGGTTCCACAGTCCCGATCGGGCAGGTCCGCCTCCCTGTCACCTTCGGGGCTCGCAGCAACTACCGCACCGAGCTCATCGACTTCGACGTCGCCCACATCCGCCTGCCATACAACGCCATCCTCGGGTACCCAGCGCTGGCCAAGTTCATGGCCGTGACTCACCATAGCTACAACGTCCTCAAGATGCCAGGAAGTGGCGGCGTCATCACGGTGCCCTGTGAAGAGAAGGATGCAGTGTGTTCCCTGGAGCGGGCCTATCAGGCCGCGTCGCTAGAAGACCCAGATCGCGGAAGCAGGAGGCTTCCTGAGACCACCCCCAAGAAGAAGAAGACATCGTCAGGCTCTGCCCCTCAGGAGGTAGGCCCCTCAGGGCCCGTGTCTGCCCAGGGGGACCCCCCATCCATCGCATAGGAAAGCGCGCCCGGCGCCCTCCTCAGGCAGGGCTCGGGGGCTCTCACCTGGAGGGCCACCGACCTAGCCAGGGTCACGAGGGAGGCGCTTGGGCACCATGTGGAGGCGTGCTTTGAAGCACGTTTCCCCCGAGAAGGAGCCAGGCAAGGAAGGTCAGACCAGCAGGAGTTCGTTAACAAGGCCATTCAAGAACTACAGGAGTCAAGGATCATGAGAGGTTGCCGCCACCTACCAGCTGTGGCCCCACATCCAGGCGAGGATGGTGGGCTTCGCGTCTGCGTCGACGTACCGGGGCTCAATCAGATCGCCACGACGGAGCGTCTCTGGCCCTCGCAAGTGGGGCGCTACGGGGCCCGCCCCACAGCTATGTTCGCATGCCTTACGGTCTGCCGAGCATGGCTGCGGAGTACCAGCGCCTCATGAGGGGCATCATGGAGGCTTAGGAAGACAGGCGTTCCGCGGCCTTGGCGGAGATGAAGACAGCTCGCGAGGAGTCACCAGCGCCTCCGGAGCCTCCCGAGGCCCCAGGGCCTGGGGGCTCATGAGGATCAGCTTCCGCAGCCCACCGAGTCTGCTGCACCAACGCCACTTCGCCGACGACATCCTCAGGTGACATCTTTCAAGCTTCATTCCCAGCTGGGAGCGCCCTCCCAGGGTTACATCAATCCCAGGCCGCGTGGGTCCGTCCCTGCGGCATGTATCCCCTTTATTTTCCGGTTGTTAGTTTGCCTTGATGGGGGCGCCCCTCGGGCTGCATCATCCCCAAGCCGCTCGGGCTAGGCCCAGCGGCGTGTATCCCCCTCGCGTTTATTTCCAACTATGCATTACCTATCAGGCTTGATTGCTTGATGCCTGCCCACGACATCCTTTCTTCTCCATGTCGGCCACTTGCACGTTAAAGGGGGGGTGCCTGAGCATCGCGACTCAGGGCTCTTACTGGCTCTCCAGTCCTCACCCTCTGGACTTGTCCACGGCATCGCGACCTGGCATACCAGCGACGGCTGAGACAAGCTCGAGGGCCGGGACCCGAGGACGTAGAGTACCGGCATCTAACCGAATTTTGCAGGGACACATCTCAAGATACGGCCCAGTGCCAGGCGCAACCCGCCTAGAGGTAGGGCCTCGTGAGTCCCGCGCTAGCTCACGGGTGCCCAGATACACCTCACCTAGCCCTACCGTGCCGGCCACGTGTCAGGGCGGGGCTGTACACGCCCCGAGGGGGCTGGGCACGGGGGCTGCACCTGGGTCACGCCCAGACGTACGCCGCCCAGCCAGGCTCCTTGGGCCTGGTTCATCGCACGTCTCTCCCTGAGCGGAGCCAAGGTATGAAGGCCGTTTGCGCGTCAAGGGGGACCCCTGAGCATCGCGACTCAGGGTCCTAACTGGTCCCGTAGCCCCTCACTCCTTAGTTCCGAAAGGCTATGCTGGGTGAGGTACGCGCGGGGCCGGGCTCTGCAGACGTAGAACGGTAGCCCCGCTTACATTGCAGCTCATCACCCGCTCTTTGCGCGTCAAGGGGGACTCCTGAGCATCGCGACTTAGGAGCCTAACTGGCTCCGTACCCCCTCACTCCTTAGTTCCGAAAGGCTATGCTGGGTGAGGTACGCGCGGAGTCGGGCTCTGCAGACATTGCACGGAAGATACACCTACATCGCGCCTCCCTACTTGTTGTTCGCACGCCAAGGGGGACTCCTGAGCGTCGCGACTCAGGAGCCTAACTTGTCATGTAGCCCCTCACTCCTTTGGTCCTGTCCTGGTTTCCGGTCGGGGCTAATGCTAGGTGAGGCACGCACGGGGCCGGGCTCTGCCGGCGTAGAACAAAAGCAGGTAGGGAAGAGAAACATAAAATTCAAGGAATTTAAAAGCAAATATTACAACCCATACTGTCGTCTCAGTAACAAACGCAAGTTTAAATGCCTCCCCAAGGCGTGATGCATGTGCAGGAATTGAAAGAGGAACAGGGATGGAACGGAGTCACTCGTTGGCGGTGAAGCTGTGCAGAGTGGTTTCGCCTCGTGGAGCAGCAGGGCCGGCAGCGCCTTGCTTCGGCTTGGTGTTGAAGGCCTGGAACTACCCCAGCAGCGCCTCCACGCGCCCCCTCACGGCTTCGACAGCGGCGGCAGCACCCTCGCCGCTCACCGGTTCAAGCAGGCCGTCGAGGTCGGTGTTGGGATCACGAAGGTAGATGTGGGCGAAGACCCGCGTCAGCGCAGCAGAAGACAGGACGCGCGCCTCGGCCTCGGCCGTGGGGCCGATGCCAAGGGCGACATCCCCAAGGGCCTTAACCAGGAAAGGAAGCAGCTTGGCGGGGCCGTCACCATCACCGGCTAGCGGGCTGTCCAGGCCGCTCTCGTAAAGCGTCTTCAGCGAAGCGCGGGCATCTTTCTCCATGTCCGCGAAGGCCACGCGATCCTCGGCAAGAACCTTGGCCTTGCTGTCCAGCTTGACCCTCGTCGCCTCCAGCTCCTCCCCCAGCGCACTTAGGCGGTTGTGGCGCTTCTTGAGCTTGGCCTCCCGGCCCTCGATGGCCGCCTCGCGAGCCTTCATGCTTTCCTCTTGTTCCTGGCGAAGACGAACCTCCTTCGCAAGCTGGCCCCGCAGGCCTTGCAACTCATCCTCCAGCGCCTTACAACGACCGCGGACTTCAACCACCTCTCCCAGGGCCGCGTCTCGGGCAGCCTTCGCCTCGAGGGTGGCCCCCCTCTCCCCGTCACAGGCCGTTGAGGCCTGAACCAAGGCCGCCTGAATTGAAGCATCAGAACGAATCCACCCCGAAGCCTGTTCCAGGCACCTGGCCACCAGGCAAGGGTCGGCGCCGAGAAGATCCTGCCGCAACCGGTCCAGTTCAGCAACGGCCCGCTCCAAGATGGAAGAAGGAGGCGGAGAAACATCGGTGCGCCCCAAGACAACGGGAGGAGCCGGGGAAGCAACGGTTAGTGGAACGGGAGGAGAAAGTAGCGGCGGTGAGGCCGCAGTGTCCCGAGGCGGATTCCGCTGCGCCTCCACAGCCGTAGCAGCGGCGCCAGACGAGGGCGCCTCGGGAGTCGTTCGAGCCATGGGGGCTGGGCTCGCCCCAGCCAGCTCGGCCAAGCCTCACAAGGATGAGCGGGCAGCAGAGGCCCACGTGTCACGATCTCCCTCCCCTGCAGGCGAAGGTGTCGCCGCAGGTGGGGCCTCGGGGGCTCCCTTCAACTTCTTCGCCGCTGGCGCCAGCCTATTCAAGAGAAGCCATCATCAAGCCTCGTCAGCGGAACGAGAAACAAAAGATCAAGGATCAAGCACTTACGGGTCATCGCCGGTGAGCTTGGGCAGCCTCCAGCCCAACTTGAAGCCTGACAGCCGGTTGGAAGGGTCGACCTCAGAAGCAGAAGGCGCGTCCACGGTTCGCCCCGGAGTCAGGACGGACCCTGTGGGAGATCAGCCCGGTCCTGTCCTTCTTCGGGATCGTGGGCGAGCTCCCGCTACCTAGTACATCATCATCATCATCATCATTGCTCGGCGAAAGGTGGAGAGTGCGGGACCCGCGCCGAGAGAGGTGAGCCCTCGACTCTCCATCAGTCGCCCCAGAGTTGGGCCCCTCTCCCCGCTCCTCTTCCTCCTCCTCATCGCTGGAGTCGTCGGAGGGCACATCCACCGGTCCTTCAGAAGCCGCCGCGGGCACGAGCCCGTCCCCGTTAAAAACAGGCATGGACTTCACCACCCGCTTCCAGTCGTCGCGGAGGAACAAGGGCTTGGGAGCGCCCTTCAACCTTGCCACCTCGCCCCCGACCAGAGATTGTAGAACCGCGGTCACAACCTCTTCGTACACAGCATCGGGGCTCGGATGAGGCCTCCACATTGGAGGAGAGTACTGCCGGAGTGGAGCCATCTGGTGCTCCAGGAACTCCTTCAGCAGCGACACACCGGTCAACTTCGCCGCCGCCATGTTGGCCGGCCTCAGGTCCGCGTCCATCTTCTCCAACACCAGTTTCGTGCGGGGGTCCGTGAGCTCCGCTCGGCACCAGTCGCTGGAGCTCACGGGTTGCTCCGCGGGCAAGATCAGCCGAGGGTGGATGCGCCCGGCATCTGCCAAGACCCACTTGCTCCTAAAGCCCTCAATCCTCTTCCCGGGATTCGAGATGGCAATGGTGCCGCCATACGCGATGAAGCCCGCGCACACAGAAAGAGAGCTGCCGGAGACCCGAAGGGAGAAGTAGTGGCGCAGCAAGGCCACCGAAGGCTGCACCCCTACGTGGGCCTCGCAGTAGTAAGCGAAGATTGCCAGAAGAAGGACAGAGTTGGGGTGGAGATGCAGAGCCTGCAAGTTGTAATGGCGGAGGATGGAGAAGAAGAACTCGGAGAAGGGAGGCACCAGGCCCGCAGCAATGGAGCTTACAAAGAGAGGATAAAAGGTGCTCCCTCGGCCGTCAGGGGTGGCGGAGCCGGTCTTGAACACCTCCGTCCCGTTGATGCCCTGCGCCGTCGCCATCCGGTGCAGCCGGGCAAGGCTCGCCTTGGACACATTCGGCAAGTCCAGAGCAGGAGAATACCAAGCTTTGGCCGGAGGCTGGCGAGGCGCCATGGCTTCCTAGGTCGCGCAGCTGGAGTAGATCTGGAAGTTTGGAGGAAGAAAGGGAAGGCGCAAGAAAGGGGATCTGAGCAGCGACCGGAGAGAGCAAAAGGCGAAGTCTGGGCAGATGCCGCCCCTTTACCAACCTGCGCGGTTGCTGAAGCACCCACGTCCCATCAACCACCACGCGGCACCCAAGGCCGCAGGCTGTTAGGGCCCTCGGCGCTTTGCCCTTGACCTTTCGCCTCTCGGCACGGGGGCTACTGTCGGTGTTCTGGGAACGGGAGTCCCCAGACTTGCCTGCCTGCGGCCTGCGGCGTGGCTCAAAGGAGGCCCAGCATGGCCCATCTTCATCAACACAAGACTCAAGACCCTCGTGAGGGGCCAAGCCTCGCGAGGCAGACGACACGGCGCATCCTCAGGCACAGCCTCTTCAGGCTGGCTCGAGAGGAGGCGGAGGAATCAAGGTGGGGTACCTCGCGAGGTGCCCATGACGCAAGCCATGACGATCGAGGGTGCCAGGCGGGCGCCAGCGCGCGCAGCGTCCTTCTTTCCTCTTTGGTGCAAAGGGGGCAAGCGCAGCCGCGGATTACCGAGGCATCAGGCAAAGGTTGCTATTTCGGTGCAACAAGACCAGGACCAAGCAGACTACGAGACGGAGTTCACCATGGAGCCCAGCACGGCGTCACTGCAGGGTCTTTCGCAGGCGAAGACCAACTTTAGTCAGGATAAGTGTACTAGATGTTCGCCTTCGAATTGGCCAATTGTTGGCGCCCTTCCCGCTCAATATTTGGGAAGAGGCACAGGGCCTTTGCCTATAAATAGGACCTGCCACCCACGTAGCAAGGGGTCCGGTTCGCAGAGTTGGTTCGTCCGGTCGCAAATAGAGAGAGAGAGAGAGAGAGAGAGAGAGAAGGGTGACTGAACTCCTCCTAGCAGTTCACCCCCCCCAGCCAAGAACAGACCCTCGCGAGGCTGTTCTTCCTTGTATCGTTCATCATCATCAGCCCCAAGAGGCAATCCACCCACCACACACTGGAGTAGGGTATTACACCACAACGGTGGCCCGAACTAGTATAAATCTTGTGTCTCATGCAGTTCCTTTAGTAGTTTAGATCTTTGCGAGACGAGGAGGTAGAAGGCGTGATTTCCACACGCACCCCAGTGTTCGAACCTTAAGGGTCTGCCGGAACCCGTGAATCCGACAGTGTGGATCGAGGACTTCATTCTCCACATCCATATGGCCCGCGGAGATGACCTCCACGCCATAAAACTCAAAGGGCCAGCCCGGCATTGGCTAAACAGTCTGCCTGAAATTTCCATTGGCAGCTGGGAGGACTTGGAAGAGGCTTTCCTCGATAACTTCCAAGGTACATATGTTCGACCCCCAGACGCTAATGACTTAAGCCATATAGTTCAATAGCCCGGAGAGTCCCCCAGGAAATTATGAACAATGTTCTTAACTAAAAAGAACCAAATCATCAACTGTGCGGATGCCGAAGCTCTAGCAGCTTTCAAGCATAGCATCCGTGACGAATGGCTCGCTCACCACCTCGCCCAAGAAAAGCCAAAATCCATGGCGGCCCTCACGTCACTCATGACCCGCTTTTGTGCGGGTGAGGACGGTTGTTTGGCCCATAGCAAAAATAATGCAAGCGATGCTGCCACCCCTGAAGTTAAAAGCAACAAAGACAAGTCTCGACGCAATAGATACAAGTGCCAAAACAACAGTGACAACACCGAGGATACGACGGTCAACGCTAGATTCAGTGGCTCTAAATCCGGTCAGCGGAAGAAGCCGTTCCAAAAGAACAATTCAATGCCATCCAGCATGGACCACATAGTTGATCGTCCATGCCAGATTCACGGCACCCCCGACAAGCCTCCTAATCATACAAATAGAGAGTGTTGGGTTTTCAAACAGGCCGGCAAATTAAACACCGAGAACAAGGAAAAGGGATCGCAAAGCATGGACAATGACGAAGAGCCACGGCAACCAAACACAGGGGGACAGAAGAAGTTTCCCCCTCGGGTCAAAATGGTGAACATGATATAAGCTACCCACATCCCCAAGAGGGAGCGCAAGCGTGCGCTCAGGGACGTCTACGCGATAGAGCTAGTCTCCCCAAAATTCAATCCATGGTCGTCATGCCCGATTACTTTTGATCGTAGAGATCACCCAACCAGTATCCGTCACGGAAGCTCAGCCGCACTGGTCTTAGACCCAATAATTGATGGGTTCCACCTGACTCGTGTCCTTATGGACGGCGGTAGCAGCCTCAATCTGCTCTATCAGGATACAGTGTGAAAAATAGACATTAACCCGTCAAGGATCAAGCCTACAAAGACCACCTTTAAAGGAGTCATTCCAGGTGTAGAGGCCCGTTGTACGGGCTCAATCACACTAGAGGTTGTCTTCGGATCTCTGGACAACTTCTGAAGTGAGGACTTAGTCTTCCATATCGTCCCATTCCGCAGCAGCTATCATGCACTGCTCGGACAAACTGTGTCTGCTCGATTCAACACAGTACCACACTATGCTTATCTCAAGCTTAAGATGCCCGGCCCACGTGGCGTCATAACAGTCAATGGCAATACGGAACGCTCTCTCCATACAGAAGAGCACACAGCTGTCCTAGTAGCAGAAGTACAAAGCGGCCTTCTCAAGCAGAACCTTCATTCGGCTGCCAAGCCTCGGACACCCTTAAGAGGGTCCGAACTACTCTGCAGCAGGAGAGCTCTGCTCGTCAGGAGCTCGACTATCAATCCGGCCTCCGTCTGAGTCTCGATCAAGCGGTGGCATGCGTGCCGCGCATACATAACTACACACTCAAAATTCCATGGGCATCGATGGAGGCACAGCTAGCTTGTGATCCAGGGCCCGGCTCAACCGACATTGGATACACACATACTTTCACTTTTGCTTGTTTTCTTTCAGGTTTTAATCCTACAGGCCCCATCGGGTGGTCTGGTTATCGGTCCTCTTGAAGGATAAATACACCAAGATGGCGAGGTGCGTAAACATACGGGGACTATTTAGCTGATTCCGTTAACGATAACTCTACCTGTCTTTTAGGACCCACGTGCAGCTCTCCCCTGGTTTCAGCATGTTAAATAACATGTTGCTTATTGCACTACTTGTATCAATGCGCCTTAACATACTAATTACATTACAATGAACACCATTTGTAGCTGGAGCTATAGGACCCCAGCTTTTTACCTTTACATATTTTCTGTTTTTTTCTCTCTTTTCCTTTTTCTAGTTTCCTTGTGGATAACCCCATCAGGTAGCACCCGTACACTTTGGTACGTTTTGATGTTTCCCAGGGGCTTTATAGCACCCCACATTACGGCAACAAAAGTCCGAACACTACTTATAAGTATAGTTTGGCACCCCGAATTTAGCATTATATGCATTGGCTCTGAATCATGTCTTTGGTCAATAGTTGGGTTGCCCGACTCCTGTGCTTGCCACCCTACGTTCCGCTACATCGGCTAGGGTAGTAAAGGGAGAACTACTATGATTGTGCCCTGATCTAAACCATATGAGCACCTCAGTAGAGAAAGCCAAAAAGTGACTGTCATGATGCGGCGAGAGCCGGTCAGCTGTTCGGAGGTCTCAAATCGTTGGAGGTTTTTCCGCATTTCGTGAAGGATCGTACTTCCCGATCAGACGCTGACAACACTCTGGTTCATATACCAGGGGCTGCGCCTATGTTTTATTATAAAACTCCTATGGCTAAGTGAGGGCGTTCAAGTCGTATAGTCTGGTTGCCTGGTTCGTTGCGCTAAACAACTCCTTCAAGGACCATATAATTGGATCAAGATTTTTTAGATACCATCGCGAACACCTCCATACTACCTACGTGAGGGCAGAAGCCGATGACTGGTCAACCCTCAGATTTCAGACAACACGGCCGCAAAGGAGGACACAATCAAAACATAAATTACATTACAAAGCAGATTTGTTGTCATCATACAAGAAAAAATACGAGTGTATTAACTCGAAAATAATGTCATGCCCGCACTGCGTGGCTACAATACGATACCCCTCTAGGACATCCGCAAAATAGCGATCGGGTGTACGGTGCTCCTTGCCCTTCTGCGGCCCCTTGGTCAGCTCAACGGCGTCCATCTTTGCCCACCACATCTTGCAACGAGAAAAGGCCATCCGGGCATCTACAATACATACCGACAACTTTACGACCTCAAGCCGCGGGCAGGCACTAACAAGCCGCTTCACATGCTTGAAGTAGCTGCTGGGTACCGGCGTGGCAGGCCATAGCCGGACTATCAGGTCCCTCATGGCCAGCTCGGCCGCCTTGTGCGGCTTGACCAATTGTTTCAGCTGGTCGCTGAAGGATACCGGATGTTCTGGTCCAAGATATTGAGACCAAAACAGCTTCTCCGTTGAACTCCCTTCCTCGGCTCAATAGAATTCAGCAGCATCGGATACGCTGCGCGGCAAATCCATAAACGCCCCTGTAGAGCACCAAATTCGGGTAAATAAAAGGAGTGTTTCCTTCACAGACTTGCTTGGCATAATGAAAGCCTTACCCACCGAAATCTTCTTAGCCGCCTGGAGTTCCTGAAGGGCACTCTGGGCCTCGGCTCGAGCCTCTTGTGCGCTCTGGTGGGCCTCCGCAAGTTCGGACGCCTGCGTCTTAGAATCACACTCCAGGGACTCGTACTTCTTGACGGCATCCTGAAGCTCTTGCTGAACTTTGCTGACCTGGGCCTTGTGCTTTTCGCGTATAGTGTTGAGGATATAACCATTGAGGGTAAACCGCCTAGGAGGGGCCGGTTCACATTCAGTTATACCGAAGCCCAAGGAAACCCAGAAGCTGGCGCTTTACGGATGAAGCTTAGAGGCCCAGAGCCCGCAGGCGGTTTAGGGCCCATGATAGTAAACCACCATGATTGTATAAACTTGCATTGTAAGATAAGAAAGAAGAGACCGAGGTGGACACTTGTATGAGCCAGCCTCGGGACTCTGTAGACCAACCGGGATCCTCCTGAATATATAAAGGGGTGACCCGGTGGCGGTTCAGGGACAAGAAACAACAACTCGAAGCCAGACAAAGCGGATTCGCTCCCTGGTCTTTGAAACCCCAGCAATACCAATCACAGCTAGACGTAGGCTTTTACCTTCATCGAAGGGGCCGAACTAGTATAAAACTCTCGTGTCCCCTTGTCCGGTTTAACCCCTTCAAGCTAACCCATAGTGATGGCTCCACGACTAAGTCCTTCCATGAGGACATCTGCCGTGACAATTCCACGATATTTGGCCCCCACCGTGGGGCTATCGCACGATGGTTTCCAGTTCTTGAAGGGCAACTTCGATGGACTGAAGGGATACGCTGTGGGCCGGATGACGAAGAGTCGCCACGGCAAGCTCTACATCGACAACGCAGGATGGGGTCCCGAGGCTAATTCAATCGAATACGGGTACCGGGTCCCCTTTGGTGGGATTCACGTCTTCATCGGCAAGATCAGCGAACCGGCCCCCGAGCCGGACACCTGCACCGACATCATCAAGATGGCTCGGCATGCAAGTTCTTCACCGGTTCAGCCTGAGGCCAGGCATGTTTTCATGGGTGTCGTCCATGGTTCGGGTTACGAGGAGGAACCGATCTCCGATGGAGAAATCATAGTCCGCAGTGATGATGAGTCTTCCAGAGAAACTGAATCGCTTTACCAGTTGTACGACGGACGGATTGAGGGAGGATCTGAGGGCAACATTATTTTGGATTCCCCCGGTCTGCCAAACCGGGCCGCTGTCTTCATGGCCGGCACACGACCGGCACCTCATTCATTTACCGCCGCAGCAGTAATCTCCGGTTCAACGACGGCCACGCCAGCAGGTGCAGGAAGCTCGGCGCCGCCTCCGGCCCAAGTCTTGTCTAATTTGTTCGATGCTCTAGCGGCACTGATGTCCGCGGAGGTAGACGCAGCAGCCAGGGATCAGCACGATGCGAAGATTCTAAAAGTGAAAGATCAGATAGCCCAGGCTAAAGCGGACCTGGCAGCAGAGAACGCTAGGATGGCCACAGAGCGGGCCGAGTTGGAAGCACAGGCTTACCGGATTAGATTAGATCAGAATGCTTCAGAAGAGGTCATGAGAAGAAGGTACCGATCACGTCTCCCGTCGGTTTATGAGCCGCAAAATCTTTTCAACACGCTAGGTGCAGGAGCTGGTAACCAACCCGCGACAAACCAGGCGGGGGCACCGGAAGCAGGAGCGCCGGTTCACCCACGCGCAACAAACCTGCCTCGCCAGAACAACGTTGTATCATCAACACCGCCCGGGCATTATTCCAACCCGCTGGATAATATTGTGGCCGCCGCTTCACGCCTGGTGGCTCTCCCAACCGACGGAGAATCACCAGTTGCAGTGGAAGCGCGTCGGGCCAGGGATCTCCTTCAGACAGCACTGAATCAACAGCAAGCGTATTCACACAGCCATGAGAGGATTCATTCCACTCCCTATCCAAGCCGGAGTTATAGCCGACACGTGGAGGACGAACCGGCCGTATCCAGTAGCGCAGGCCACCGAAATTCGCCGCGGGAGAAAAACCCGGCCGGGGGAGGTGCTAATGCGCAAGATGTTGTGGACCACGGTCGCGCACGACGGGGGGCCGAGTTGACAGCTCGACACGAAGCACGACATCATACTCCGGTTCAGCCCAGTGCCTCCGTGGAGCCAGGGGTAATGTTCAGTTCCCTAGGGGTACCATCTTTAACTCCCGCATTGCATAATGTGCGATTGCCCAAGGATTTCAAGGGACCTCGTAAGGTACCAAATTACACTGCCGATTTGCAGCCAGGGGCGTGGGTGGAGAGCTATGAGATGGCAATGGATATGTTAGATGTGGATGAGGCGGTTTGTGCTAAATATTTCACCATGATGCTGGAAGGAACAGCTCGCACTTGGTTGAAGAGCTTGCCAACCAACTCTATCGACTCATGGGCCGAATTAAAGCGCCGGTTTATCCATAACTTCAAGGATACGTGCAAGCAGCCGATGTCAATTGTAGATCTGGCCGCTTGTGTCCAAGAGGAAGGGGAGTCCATGACCCATTGGGTTAAATGAGTCTCAATGATTTTGCATCCGTCAGATTGTATTAATGCAGATACCGCAGTATTAATGTTGGAGGGCAATTGCCGTTTCAAGCCGTTGAAACAGAAGTTGGGAAGGCTCAAACGTCATTGCAACGACATGTCAACACTCATGGCTTCTTTAGTTAAGTATGCCGATTCAGATAATACCAAGGATTGGGATTCAGAGGAGGACAAACCTTAGAAGGGAAAGAAGAACGGCGGTGCAAAAGAGCAGCACCACAACCAAGGGGGCCATGGGAATAATAGTAAGCGTAAAGCAGATAATTCAGATTTGGTGGCTAACACAAATACGCAGCATCGCAAAGGTAAACCGCCCCAGCGCGGCATGAATCTGGAGCGTTTGTTAAACCAGCCCTGCCCGAAGCATGGAACCAAGGAGGCCCCTTCCACAGACCTTTGGAAGGATTGTCACATAATGAGAGAGTTCAAAAATTCTGATTTATACCGGTATGATCAGGATCCACCGGGCGGTTCAGGCCCAGGTTTCCATGGGGGGCGGCGGTTCAAGCTCTAGATTTTAGAACAACCAGGGCCATCAGAACAACCATGGTAATAACTAGCAGAATAACCAAGGGAATCAGCAACAGTTAGGTTACCAGAGTCACCCCAAGCAGTTGAACAGCGGTCAGTATCATGTGTTCACTACCAGCTTCTGCAAGCGGGATTAGAAACTTCACAAGAGGGCAGTCAATACTGTTGAACCGACTGTACCACATTATCTACGATGGTCGGTGTCGTGGTATTTCTCGCGGGGTGCTTGCGAGTCGACAGATGCCACAAGGGCTTTGTGTGTGGGTAGGACTGCTGCTGATAGGACCGGGAGCGGGTATGAAGTAGCACGCGGTGGTTTACCCAGGTTCGGGGCTCTCCGGAGAGATAATACCCCTACTCCTACATGTCTGAGTATATCTGGTACATCTGGTATAGAGTCGCTCCTAGAGCTGTATGTAAGCTCAGTGCCATGGGCATCTGGCTTTGTATATGCCTGTATGAGGCGTGCTGGTGGCCGGCCATGCTCATGGCCGTGAGCATACATGCTCATGTGGATGGATGGAAAGCTAGCTTGCTTGCTAGCTTGTGTGTGTGCGTGAGAGGATCCATCCTCCCTGGATGGATGGATGGATCTCATATATATAGTGGGAGTTGGCTTAGGATGCAAGCCATGTAGGCATGGTAGCTAGCTAGCTAGCTAGTGGCATAGGTAGTGGCGTTGGATGTAAGCTACCTGGGGTAGCTTACATGCCAAGCCATGTAGGCATGGTGTAGTGGCATGGCACATCTCATGCATGTCCCCTGGGGTACTTTATAAATCAGTACCCAGGGGACACGGTACACTGCAGATGATGGCACTGCAGTACGGTTGTCTCGTCGATGTCGGGTCGGGCTGCAGTCGGCAGCCGACTGGTTGGCGTAGTCGGCGGCCGGCAGTCGGCAGCCGGCCGGGAAGCGCAGTCGGGCGGGGAGCCGGCAGGAGCGGCCGGGCAGTCGGACTGAGGGGCTTTGCTAGCCCCGATGTCTTGATATATAATCTCGCCGTCTTCGGGGTATCCGTGTCCCATTACACCGACAGTAGCCCCCGAGCCTCCGGGCAACTTGGCAAAGTTGGGCGGAGGTTTTTTGGCAAATGTCCATGAAAATAATCATAAAAAAGGACAGAGTTAGTCCATGCAGATATATCGAATGCTTGCTTTTATCATTGCAAGTTTTATGCGGAGGGTGCCGACTCGGTTTCGTCCGAGCCCCCTTAATCTTTTTCGTGTTCCCTCCGCTTTTTGGCTTGTGCTCTTGCTTGCCGGACAGCCGCTCTGCGGTCTGTGGCTGAGAGTGGGCCGCGAAGTGGAGTGTACAGTACTCAGAGACTGGGAGCAGATTCAACCGAGTAGATACTTGTAAAGGAAAATGGTCGGGTCGCCCGAACGTTTTTCTTCCCGGACGTTTTTCGCGTGGGTGGCCTCCAGCATTCACTCTTGCTAGTCAGCAGCCGCTCTGCGGTCTGTGACTAAGAGTGGGCCTTTGGTACCGTGTACGGTACTAAGCCGTCTGCGGGAACTAACGTCTCAGGCCAAGCGGCCAGCCCCCGGGCCAACTCTGGCTGGCGCCGGGGCAAACAGTGATGCTACTGTAATAAAATGCGGAGGCAGCCCCCGAGCAACGCTCGGGGTTATCCGTGCTTGCGTAGTGCAAAAACATGCGGGTGAGGAGCTCACATTGATTTTCGTGTAGTCGCGGTCGTCGAAGATAGCCGGCGCGACTCGGCGCTCGTGGAGTGCGCTGGCGCACCCGCTGGGTGTAGGGCCGACTGCTGAGCAGTCGGGCCGGATCTTTCGATAGCTATTTTGTCTTGCTTCTCGCGGGGGCGCGTCAGCGCACCCGCTGGGTGTAGCCCCCGAGATTCGGGCCGACTGCTGAGCAGTCGGGCCGGATCTTCCGGCAACTACCTTGTCTTCTTTTCTCTCGCGGGGGCGCGTCAGCGCACCCGCTGGGTGTAGCCCCCGAGATTCGGGCCGACTGCTGAGCAGTCGGGCCGGATCTTCCGGCAACTACCTTCCGTTCTTCTTCTCTCGCGGGGGCGCGTCAGCGCACCCGCTGGGTGTAGCCCCCGAGATTCGGGCCGACTGCTGAGCAGTCGGGCCGGATCTTCCGGCAACTACCTTGTCTTTATCTCTTTTTCTCGTCAGCCGGCCCTGCGCAGCCGGACCAGGTTGTCGGGCGGCCGGGTGGCAAAGCGGGCAGACGGAACAGCCGGCCGAGCGGCGACGCAGGCTGTTGATCAGAGCAGTCGGCTGGACTGTAGTCAACGCAGGCATTTTTTTGGTCAAGCCGGCCGTGGGCACCCAGCCTACTTCTTTCTCAGCCGGCTCCCTCTGTCTTTTTTTTCTTTTCCCCCAGCGCCCGTGCAGTCAGCAGGAGTGGGACGGCGGCAGCCTCTGTCTTTTTTTCTTTTCCCCCACCGCCCGTGCAGTCAGCAGGAGTGGTACGGCGGCAGCCGGTGCCCGGGCCGCGGCAGAAGCCGGCACGCCGGGATGTGGGGGAACGCACCGGCGCGGGAGCCGGCCGGCCGGGTGCGTGCGGAGCCGGTGGGGCGACGCGAGTCCCGCGGGCGCGCGGCTGTAGGCGCAGCTTGGGCAGCAGTCGGCGCTGCGGCGATGTAGAGCCGGCCTGACGCAGGCGGAGCCGGCCAGCCGGCGTGGGCGGAGCCGGCCAGGCGAGCGGGGTAGCATAGGGCGGCCTGCCGCAGACAGAAGGGCGCAGCCTAGGGCGGGAGAGGTCGGGCGCAGAGCCGGCGCGATGCGCGGAGTCGGCGGGCGAGCGAAGCCCGCCGGAGGAGGAGTCGGTCGAGGCGCGGGCGAAGCCGGCGCAGGGCGCGCCCGTGAAGGCGGCCAAGCGAGGTGGAGGGAAGCCGGCACAGGGGAGGAGTCGGAGGCGGGGGCTCCGGCGACCCGGCGGAGCCGGCAACCGGCCCAGGCGGGGAGTCGGCCAGTGGCGATGCGAGCGACGTGGAGCCGGGTGACGGAGTCGGACTGCGCGGGGCGGGCACCTGGAGCCGCCCGGGACGGCGGCGCAGTCGGCCGCAGCAAGCCGGCGCGGGGGATCAGCTGACCGAGGCGGGACGGAGCCCGCGAGCGCCGACGTGGAGTCACGCACAGGTGGCGCGGGAGGGAACCCGACATGGGCGGCAGTCGGCCGGGCCGGGATGGGGCTGCGGTCGGCGCGGGTGCGCGCGTGAGGCGCAGTCGGAGACGAGGCGGCGCGGAGGCCGGAGCAGCGACGCGGAGCCGGCGCGGGCGTACGCGCACGGGCTACGGGATGCAGAGGCGAAGCGAGCGGCGCGTGGACGACGCAGCCGGTCGCGGAGTGAAGGAGGCGGCGCGGAAGGCCGGGGCCGGCTCCGCGGGCGCAGAGGAGGAGAGCCCGGGGCTGGAGCAGTGCGCGGGAGCCGCAGGGAGCCCGCCGGCGCATGAGCTTGAGGCGGCAGGGTGGCCACGGGCGGAGCCACGCGCGGCCGAGTGTGGAAGAGGCTGGAGCGGGAGCCGGCCTGCGTGGGCTCGGGGGCAGCGATGGGAAGCCCGCCGCGAGGAGTGCGATGGCGGCCGCGCGCGGTGGGGCGCCGCCTGCAGTAGCAGCACGGGGCTGGGCGCGGGGCCGAGCCGGCTGGGCGTCGGGCCGAGCCAGGCCATTGTCTGGCCATTGTTTGACTGATGCATGGCCACGTTGTTTGACTCGCGTCTAGCTAGCTAGCATAGGCGAAATATGGAGAAGCGAAAGCGCGTTCCGGCCAGAGCAAGGTGCAGCGCGGAGAGGGGCAGACGCGAGCGACGCGCGAACGAAAAGCCGGTGTCGCAATGGTGGTGATGACGAAGAGGCCGACGGCGAGGACGCGCCGCCCCTCGCGGCCGCTCCGGGGGCGGGCCGATGTCGAGCCCCCGAGCGCTACCGGAGTGACGGCGCGACGCCGCGGCGGAGGCAATGAAAGAAGAAAGGGTCCCGCCCGGACAGCGAAACCAGCAGCAGCGCGGTAGCAAAGTACCGCCCCACGGTGGGCGCCAACTGTCGTGGTATTTCTCGCGGGGTGCTTGCGAGTCGACAGATGCCACAAGGGCTTAGTGTGTGGGTAGGACTGCTGCTGATAGGACCGGGAGCGGGTATGCGAGTAGCACGCGGTGGTTTACCTAGGTTCGGGGCTCTCCGGAGAGATAATACCCCTACTCCTGCATGTCTGAGTATATCTGGTACATCTGGTACAGAGTCGCTCCTAGAGCTATATGTAAGCTCAGTGCCATGGGCATCTGGCTTTGTATATGCCTGTATGAGGCGTGCTGGTGGCCGGCCATGCTCATGGCCGTGAGCATACGTGCTCATGTGGATGGATGGAAAGCTAGCTTGCTTGCTAGCTTGTGTGTGTGCGTGAGAGGATCCATCCTCCCTGGATGGATGGATGGATCTCATATATATAGTGGGAGTTGGCTTAGGATGCAAGCCATGTAGGCATGGTAGCTAGCTAGCTAGCTAGTGTCATAGGTAGTGGCGTTGGATGTAAGCTACCTGGGGTAGCTTACATGCCAAGCCATGTAGGCATGGTGTAGTGGCATGGCACATCTCATGCATGTCCCCTGGGGTACTTTATAAATCAGTACCCAGGGGACACGGTACACTGCAGATGATGGCACCGCAGTACGGTTGTCTCGTCGATGTCGGGTCGGGCTGCAGTCGGCAGCCGACTGGTTGGCGTAGTCGGCGGCCGGCAATCGGCAGCCGGCCGGGTAGCGTAGTCGGACGGGGAGCCGGTAGGAGCGGCCGGGCAGTCGGACTGAGGGGCTTTGCTAGCCCCGATGTCTTGAAATATAATCTCGCCGTCTTCGGGGTATCCGTGTCCCATTACACCGACAGTCGGAGCAGCCTATTGTGTGGAGCAGGGAGGATCACCCGCCCCGGGTTGACAATCCGGGCCAACTAGCCTTGGTGGTAGCTCCCCAGGTGGGGGGCTATAAGTTTACCAAGGTTCTGATGGATGGAGGGAGCAGTATCAACATCCTGTACTATGAGACTTTCCGTCGCATGGGTTTGACGGATAAGAATCTTAAACCGTCAAACACTATTTTCATGGTGTGGTACCAGGTAAATCGGCCTACCCTATGGGAAAGATTGCTTTGGAAGTTGTGTTTGGAGATGAGTTTGATTCCAGGTCTGAGACTTTGACCTTTGAAGTGGTGAAAATCCAGAGTCCATGTCACGTGCTATTTGGATGGCCGGCTTACGCGAAATTCATGGCGAGGCCCTGTTATGTCTATCTACAGCTCAAGATGCCAGGTTATAAGGGGACGATCACAGTACATGGGAGCCAAAATATTGCCTTGGATTGCGAGGAAGGTGAAGCGGCCTATGCAGAATCGGTTTGTGCCACAGAGGAGCTGAAATTCTATAAAGACAATGTTGATCCGGCGGATATGACCCCTCTGAAGAAACCTACGACTGAACATGACCCGGCCCTGGCGTTCAAACCGGCTAATGGGACTAAGCTTGTTGACTTCGTCCCTAGTGATTCATCCAAGCAGTTTAGTATCAGTGCAAATCTGGATCCGAAATAGGAAAGCGCGCTCATCGAGTTCATCCGTGAGAACCGGGACATCTTTGCATGGAAACATTCTGACATGCTAGGTGTACCGAGGGAACTCGCTGAGCACACCCTAAATATTGATCCTAAGTTTAAGCCGGTCAAGCAGTACCTTCGCCGCTTTAACAAAGAAAGACGCAAGGCCATCGGCGAAGAGGTAGCCCGGCTGCTGGCAGCTGGGTTTATCGTCGAAGTGTTTCATCCTGAATGGTTGGCTAATCCAGTGCATGTTCTTAAGAAAAATGGCACTTGGCGTATGTGTGTGGACTACACTGATTTGAACAAAGCTTGCCCGGCAGATCCTTTCGCTCTCCCACGTATTGATCAGATCATTGATGCAACGGCGGGTTGTGAGCGCCTGAGTTTTCTGGATGCTTATTCAGGTTATCATCAGATTAAGATGGCAGTTAAGGACCAGGAGAAAATAGCCTTCATCACTCCCTTTGGAGCCTTCTGCTATGTTTCTATGCCCTTTGGGCTCAAGAGTGCCCAAGCAACCTACCAGCGTTGTGTGCAGAATTGTCTTCACAGCCAGATCGGGCGTAATGTTCATGCCTATGTGGATGATATCGTGGTGAAATCCAGGAAGCAGGAAACCCTGATAAATGATCTCAAGGAGATGTTCGACAATCTTCGGGTCTACAAGATGATGCTCAACCCGGACAAATGCATTTTTGGTGTTCTGGCAGGAAAACTTTTGGGTTTTCTTGTGTCTAATAGGGGTATTGAGGCAAATCCGGAGAAGATCAAAGCAATCACATCCTTGGCTAAACCGGCGTGTATCAATGATGTTCAGCGTCTGGCGGGCCGGATTGCAGCCCTCAGCCGATTTATCAGCCGTTTGGGAGAGAAGGCGATTCCCCTGTATTAGATGTTGAAGAAAACGGATAAATTCGTATGGACTGACGCCGCCAATGCGGCATTCGAGGAATTGAAGCGGCAGCTAGCTGAACCGCCAGTCCTCGCTGCTCCAGTTGATAATGAGCCTCTATTGTTGTACGTGGCTGCCAACACCCGGGCGGTTAGTGTGGCGATTGTGATTGAGCGTAAGGAGGCCGGAAAAGAATATCCGGTTCAACGACCAGTTTATTATATCAGTGAGGTACTGATCGAATCAAAGCAAAGATATCCGCATTGGCAGAAGCTAGTGTATGGAGTTTTCATGGAAAGTAGGAAACTCAAGCAATATTTTCAAGGTCATCCTATCACAGTGGTCAGTTCTGCTCCCTTGGGCGATATAATCCAGAATAGAGAGGCAACTGGCCGGGTTGCGAAGTGGGTGATCGAGCTTGGTCCCCATGGTTTGAGGTATACACCCCGAACATCTATCAAATCTCAGGCGCTTGTGGACTTCATCAATGATTGGACCAGGTTACAGGCACCAGAAGACAAACCAGATAATACATACTGGACCATTCACTTTGATGGATCCAGGCAGCTGGAAGGCTCGGGGGCTGGAGTTGTCCTCACTTCCCCTCAAGGAGATAAGATTTGTTATGTTCTCTGCTTAATGTTTCCTTGTACTAACAATGCAGCGGAGTACGAGGCCTTGCTCCACGGTCTTCGTGTAGCTAAGGAAATGAACTTAGGCTGGGTTCGATGCTTTGGAGATTCTGATCTGGTGGCTCAGCAAGTTTCTGGTACTTGGGATTCTAAAGACCCGCTCATGGCGGCTTATAGGCACGAGGTGGATATTGTAGCAGGTCACTTTAAGGGTTATCAGGTGGAGCACATCGACCGGCGCAAGAATGAAGCAGCAGATGCTCTAAGTCGACTGGGATCTCAGCGTAAACAGGTACCACCTAATACCTTTCTAGATATCTTGCATAACCCGTCTGTAAAGTTGCCTACAGAGGAGGATTTAGTTGTTCCTGATCCGGAGGCCCAGTTGGTAGCCTTTTTACATGCCACTCCGGATTGGACAGTTCCATATTTGGCATATCTGAACCGGGGCGAATTACCAGAAGACAAACTTTTTGCCAGGCAGATAGTCCGGCGGTCCAAGTCTATGGTTGTTCACAATGGCGAGTTGCACCGTTCTAGTGTTTCAGGCGTATTCCAACGTTGTGTTTCTCCTGAAGAAGGACAATAGATTCTACAGGAAATCCATGAAGGGGATTGCGGTCACCATGCCAGCTCAAAGTCCTTGGTTGCTAAGGCTTTCCGACACGGGTTCTACTAGTTGACAGCTCATTCTGATGCGGAAGACTTGGTAAAGCGATGAGACGCTTGTCAGAAATTTTCACGTCGTGCTCATGTTGCTGCTCAGGAGTTACGCATGATCCCCATCACTTGGCCGTTTGCTACTTGGGGGCTTGATATGGTTGGACCCTTTAAGCGTTCTAAGGACAAGAAGACCCACCTGTTGGTGGCGGTTGACAAGTTCACCAAATGGGTTGAAGCGGAGCCCGTTAGTAAATGTGATGCAGGCACGGCGGTTCAATTTCTCAAAAAGATTATTTTCCGTTTCGGCTTTCCACATAGCATCATCACAGATAATGGTACGAACCTTTCTAAAGGTGAGATGGAGGAGTTCTACCAACGAGAGAACATCCGGCTTGATGTAGCGTCCGTGGCTCACCCCCAGTCCAATGGTCAAGCTGAGAGGGCGAATCAAGAAATCCTGAAGGGTATGAAGCCTCAGCTCATGGTCCCTTTGAAGCGGACACCGGGTTGTTGGGTGGAGGAATTACCATCTGTGTTATGGAGCATAAATACCACCCCAAACCGATCTACGGGATATACACCCTTTTTCCTGGTCTGTGGGGCTGAGGCTGTCCTCCCAAGTGATATTTGTCACGACTCGCCCCGGGTCGCGAATTATGTTGAAGCGGATAACGAGCAAGCACGCCAAGAGGCGCTGGACCTGTTAGATGAGAAGTGAGACATGGCTTTGGCTCGGTCGGCGGTTTATCAAAAAGACCTGCCGCATTATCACAGCCGTCGGGTTAACACAAGAACCTTTCATGAAGGCGATTTGGTACTTCGGCTCATTCAAGACCAGACTGATATGCATAAGTTATCCCAACCTTGGGAAGGGCCTTTTGTGGTCAGCAAAAATCTGCACAACGGATCATACTACCTCATTGACGTTCGAGAAGACTCACATAGCTCTGAGGAGGAGACCCGGCGGCCATGGAACATAGCTCTCCTACGGCCTTATTACACTTGAAGCCACAGGCTTTTCATATGTACATATTTCAATAATGTATATATTATGATTAATATAATAAACCGACATCCTTGCTATCAAGCAGGGCCTCCGCCGTTTTTTCTTCAAATATCTGTTAACGTGGGGGCTTTCTGTTCAAACATAGGTGCATTCACCAAAGAGAACATAGCGTTACTACCCTCTAGATGCAGCTATCACGCCACAACAAAGCATGGGAGCTTCACACCCAAGGGGCCAAAGAGAGTCTTGTTGCTACACACAACTCAAACATAGGCACCCATTGAGCACAGCTCACAAAGTTACTTGGGGGCTCTTTGCATCAAATACCAAAGAGTTTGGAAGGACCCTTGTAGCTGGGTATCGACCCACGGCTTGGAAGCCTGGTGTATTCACCTAAAACCCCGGGTTAACCTGCCTTCATCAAGTAAGCCACTCCTATCCAGGTAATCCTGGCACGACCCGTCGAACGTTCGACAGTTACTCTCATTGAGACCCTGAACTTGTCAAAGTTAAAATGATGATTGGTTAGTTGGAGGGCCATCTTAAAAGGCTTTGCCAAAATGGTTTAACTCAGTGGCCTGGCAGCCCATGAAAAGCCTCGATTTGGGCCTGGCAGCCCTCGAAAAGCCTCGACTACAGTTTTTTGTTTGCTTTTTCCCAAGTTTTTTTGTTTTTCATGAGGTCTACGTTACCGGAGTTTTTTAACCTGGCATGGCTTACGGATCTTCTATTAAAATATACAATTAATGGTAATCCGGCATCCCTCAAAACCAGTCTGGCTTTGACACTTTGTCTCTAGCAATCGGCCGGTGTTCATCACAACCCGGTTCTATATCATATATATATATATATATATATATATATATATATATATACCAACATGGCATGGTGGAAGTTGGATTTTCACCTTTCTTCAAATCACAATTGGTAAACCAACATCAATGTTTTATATCACAGGTATGATTTATTATTGTTGCAACCGTAGTTGCTTACCAAGTTGTGTTGGGTATTTTGACCCGTCCGGTGGTAAACCGCCTGGACAGATTTTCCTTATGCAGGCACAGGGATTGCATAATATTATAAAAATACATAAGCTAGTACTGAAATTCTCATGACAAATCAACGCAAAGTGTATCCCGCTGCACGAGGGCAACGGATCAAAGTATTTCCACTAGCTTATTACAAGGCGCTTGAAGGCCCAAAATATGGTGTTTCCAGCAAAACAAGGTTTTTGGAGCATCACTCTAATTGTCGGATCAAGTCTCATTACCATGTTGATGCGAAGTTGATGGGTCATCTGGCGTCGGTTCAGCCTCCTCTTCCCCACCTAGTTGCTAGAAGTTTGTGGTGGTCCAGTCAATCCGGGTTAAGGCCTGAAAGATAGCTTCTTCACTGATAAGTTCTGACGGATCAATGTCAGGGGCATAAGTGTGCTTACGGATTCCTTGAATAAGATTTTGCGCCTCCGGAATGACAGGGTTAGCCCGTTTGTTGTTGGCATCATAATAATACCGGTGAACCGTCAAGTTAGCATCTTCTGCCAGCTGACTCGCCAGCGGACACATCTCCCTTGTCACTCTTTTAAGGGCTGCATCATCAAAATCTGCCCCGTTTTCTTGTGTGCTTGGAAAGCCTTTGGCAAGATCAACCGGATCCAAGTCAGCTATCCATGCTTTGGCTCGGGTAAGTGCCAACAAAGCGTCGGCCCTGGCAGCAGATCGCTTCACCTCTTCTAGTTGTGTTCGTACCATGGATAGCCTTGTCAGAGTATCCTTGATCAGTGTTGGGGCCGGATTGTCATAGGAGGCTGCACAGATAACCCGTTGAGCACCGGTGTAAAGTTGTTCCAGAAGAGTATATGCTGCTTTCAGCTTCATCCGTACATCTAAGCCCAGATGAGTAATGCGGCTCCCTGCAACGGTTTAATAATTTCATATTTCAACCGGCACCTTACAAGATGGGTATTTCAGATACTTTGCTAGGAGTACTTACCAAATACTGCGGAGATCATGGCGTTCACTTGACACTTTAACCCAGAAAGCTCTTCTGCCACCGGTTTAAGTGCAGATTCGGCGTCTTCAGCCCGTTTCAGCAATGTCCCCTTTTTAGTGTCCCAGTTGGCACGTTCCGTCTTGAATTCTTCTTTCAGTCGTTCTATGGAAGTTAAAGCGGTTCGAAGTTCATCTTTGGCTTTGGAAGATTCTTCTTGGTGAGATTTGATACTTTCTTGAAGATCAGCAATCTGCGTCCGTTGATGGTTTATGTCAGCCTGCCAAAATCAAGAGGAGCATTTCAATATTTTATCAAAAGTCGCAAGCATACAACTGGTTCTACAATTGGCACTTGGGGGCTAATGTGGATTAATTCTTTCTTACTGCTTATTCAAAGTCCCAAGGATTCCTACAAGTTTCAATCCTGGCACTTGGGGGCTAATGAGTGTTTGTTCAAAAAACTTAAAAGTCAACAATGTGCAGTTTGGAAATTCAAAGTCCCGGTTTGTTTTTACGAATTAAACCGACCCTTGGGGGCTAGAGGATACAAGGCAGTGAAAATACAAAGATAAGGAGGAAAATGTTTACCTCATAACGTTCCTTCATCAGATTTACCAAGTCAGCCTCATTATCTCGACTTGTATAAAGCCGGTTCAAGAAACCGAAATGAAGATCCTGGGCAGAAAGATTAGCATATTTTGACATATCAGTTTCCATCTTCCTCTTGCCCACTGAAATAAACTCATCCTTGGCGGTATGTTTTGCCAAGACAACTGGATCACCCGGAGCAGTATAAGCAGTGCCAGTAACAATAACGTCATCATCTTTGGCTGGGCTTGGCGGATTAGCACTTGACTTCAGTGGATCAGCAGCCGGACTGGCAAGCATAGCATGTGGACTTGAGGTATCCTCATGTATGGCCGGATCAGCTTCCGGCGGATTAGCATTGATAGTTGGCTCTGGCAGGGTAAAATCATCCATGAGTTTATTGAGATTTTTATCAAGATCCTCAAGAGCTTTCTCCGGCTCAACTTCACCAGTAGGGGCGCTGGTCTTGGCCTTCTTACTCAAACGAGCTTGAGCACTAATATTAAAACAAAGATTAGCATGGTCAACTGAGTTATGAAAGAGAAGGGAAGACTACACACTTACCCAGGGACAGTTTTCAGTGGAGGCAGCTGAGTGGCTGATGAACCGCTAGACGAATTAGAAGATGCCTGATAATTTGAATGAGATGAATTGAGAGGGCATCGGAACAAACCTTTCAAAAGATAACGTTTTTCAGGAGAACAAGCAACCTCTGGACGACATTTCCGGTTTGGGGTGTGAGGTAAACTGGAAGAAGTGACCAGTTGACCACTGTGCCGGGTTGTGCGACGCCCTTCGGTTTGCTGTGTCTTCAAAGAAAGTTTTTGATCCAAATGAGCAACAGGGTGAGAGCATTTCACTTTCCGAACTGCACGGCGAAATCATTGAACCGGCACAAGTTCTAAGTCAGAAGAAAGACAAATTACCTCAACATGATCTGCATGGCTGGCCTCCGCATCATCCTGGGAGTAATCATTATCAGTAAAATATATGGATAGAAGTCAAGGGAGTCAAACTTTACCTCTTCAGCCGAGTCATCAACATCTTCTGGTGGTTCTAAAGACTCGGCAGTTTTCTTTTTGGCAGCTTTCTTGATGACCTTGGTCTTACCACGAGGAGCCTTAGCTACTTTGTCTTGAGTTTTCTTTTTCCAAAAAGAGCTACTGGCCTATGGGATTACACAAAAGTATTATTATAGCAGTGTCAAAGCGGAGAAGGACAAGGAAAAGTACAAGGTTAAAATATTTACCCCTGGCGGTTTGTTGGAGGCGTAAAAAGGACGCACACCAATTTGAGTACATACGGCGAACGGTTCGTCGAGTATTTTCTTTACACTTTCACTGACTTCATCGTCCGTCAGTTCTACTGAATTAAACTATTGAGGATCATTGGTGTTGCCGGTGTATTCAAACATCAATCCGGGCCGGTGGCTTAAAGGGAGAATGCACCATGAAATCCAGCAACGGACGAGATCAACACCAGTTAAACCATTGGCAATGAGAGCCCGGAGTTTGGTGAGTTGAGATGCATAAGCTTGTCGGTCTTTGGCAGGAAATCTCTGAGGTAAGGGGTGATTATTGCTGAGTCGGTGCGGACGGTAGCCCGGTAAAGGATTCTCTTCAGCAGGGGCAGTATTTTGATAGTAGAACCAAGTGTGGTTCCAGTCTTTTGGATGGCTGTGAAGTTTGGCATGAGGAAAGTCAACCTCTTTCCTCTTTTGAATCGACACACCGCCAAGTTCAGTATTAGGTCCATCAGAAAATTCCGTCCGGCGGTTTAAGTGAAAGAGATCTAGAAAGAGATCGACAGTGGGTTCTTCTTGCAGATAAACCTCACAGAATACTTGGAAATTGCATATGTTGGACACAGAATTTGGTCCAATATCTTGGGGATGAAGTTGGAGCCTGGCTAGAACATCCCGGAAATGTTTTGATCCGGGAGGACTGAAACCTCGAGCTAAATGTTGCAAGAATACAATCACCTCTCCATCTTGAGGTTCAGGGGGGCACTCAGGGCCAGGAACTCGCCAACGGAGGACATTTTTTGAGGATAAAGCGCCGGTGGTGATATATTCATTGATTTGTGTTTCTGTGATCCGAGACGGAACCCAGTTGCAAGCAGCAAATTGCTTAGTCATCTTACAAAGTCTGTAAAAGGAAAATGGACAGTTTACGATTGGTGGTTCGTATGTGTTTGTCAAAATGTTGAACCGGCAATTCAAGGTATATGTATGAAGTGAACTGGGCATGGTTGTTCAAAGTCTAGATGGCGGTTTAAGAGAGGGCTAATGACATACAACGGATTATCAACACTAAAGGATAAAGCGCCTTTTGGAGGCAGAACCCCAAGCTGGAAATTTGTTAAATGTGGAACAAACAGGTTTCACAAGTTGCAATTATTATTTTGGATCAAACGATCGCTCTAGAAGGAAAAATTTCTAGACCTAAAACAGTGCAGAGAAGTTCATACACTCAAAGAGGGCTTCCAAACAATGGAAATGAGATATATTTTTATGCAAGATAAGCGGAAACAATTGGTGCAGCAGTTCTACGTTGTTTTTACAATCTAAACAGGGTATTGGAGGTGAAAACTAACAAGGGTTTGCATCGGGCGGTGATGACCGCCGACGAACTCAACAAAAAGTTCCAATGCAGATCTGAGAAGGGGAAGGAGAAGAACTCATGGATGTGGACGAGCTACGGAGGTTCGTCGTCGATTTCTGGTCAGAGTCAGGTCAATGCAGCGGCCTGAGTCGGTGCGGACTGGAAGATCAACGTCGGCGGCGGCGGCGATACTTGAGGTCTTCGGGTCGCGAGGAGGAAGATGATGCGGTTTGGAAAGGGAGAAAATGGAAGGCGCCCCGGTCTTATTTATAAGGAAGTGGGATAAAACAGTAGGCGCAAAAATCGAGGAATCGGAGGCGGCAAAAGAGGATGCAGCTGTTGCCTCGATCTTCGGGAGTTAATTAAAGAGAAGGGAATCTTTATAAAACTTTTTTATACAGGAATGACGTCACAATGATTTACTACAATAACAGAAGATGACATCATGGCGATTCATCAAAGTTCACATGGAGAACACAATATGGTGGTTTACGAGAATTTCCAGAAGTTCAAGGATTAAAGACTGACATGAACAGGTTCAAATCAATCTGGGGCCTAATGTTGAGGATATAACCACTGAGGGTAAACCGCCCAGGAGAGGCCGGTTCACCTTCAGTTATACTGAAGCCCAAGGAAACCCAGAAGATGGCGCTTTACGGATGAAGCTTAGAGGCCCAGAGCCCGTAGGCGGTTTAGGGCCCATGATAGTAAACCACCATGAATGTATAAACTTGCATTGTAAGATAAGAAAGAAGAGACCGAGGCGGACACTTGTATGAGCTAGCCTCGGGACTCTGTAGACCGGCCGGGATCCTCCTGAATATATAAAGGGGTGACCCGGGACTCTGTAGGCGGTTCAGGGACAAGAAACAACAACTCGAAGCCAGACAAAGCGGATTCGCTCCCTGGTCTTCGAAACCCCAGCAATACCAATCACAACTAGACGTAGGCTTTTACCTTCATCAAAGGGGCCGAACTAGTATAAAACTCTCGTGTCCCCTTGTACGGTTTAACCCCTTCAAGCTAACCTGTAGTGATGGCTCCACGACTAAGTCCTTCCATGAGGACATCTGCCATGACAATTCCACGACATATAGCGTGTTGGGTCTTTTACATTTGTATCCCTAACTCGAACCCACTACTCACATTTGCCCCTAATTCGCAAGCCTGCTCAAAAATACCCCTCCGCCGTTATGCCCCCTTATAGAATTGCCCTTCTGTGTCGTTTCCGTCTAGTCAAGGCTGTTCGACTGGTAAGCGGCCGTTTCTTTGACATTTTTCCCCTCCATCCTTAGACCTGGGCCCAGTTCAGCAATTCACTCTCTCTCCCTCTCATTCTCTCACCCGAGCCGCACGCTCTCTCTTTCTCCCTCAAATCGCCTCCCGCCGTAACCCTAACCCTAGCTCGCTCGATCCAACTCGCAAGGCTCGATCTCCTGATGGCAGCCACGGTGGAGCTTCAGATTTGACTCTGCGCCGCACTCTACTACGGCGGCGGCGGCAGATGTATGGGGATAGCAGTTGCGGTGGCAGAAGCGGCGAACGAGGGAGCACATCGCAGCCACAGAAGCATGCTTCGGCAGGGTAAGTTTCTCTTCTAATCTGGCGGAGTCTCATGCCATTTGTAGTTCGATTTGGAATTTGTTGACCTAGTTCATAGTGCGTGCTCATGGCGTTGGGATCTATCTCTGTTTTCGATGGTCATCGTAGGATCGACCCTGATAGAGCAGTTGGGATGGAATGTAGAATCGAAACCATACTTCTAGCTAGAACTGGCACAAAAGCAACCAATACACGATTCTCTTTTCCTTTTGTTGCTGACAATCAATGGACTTTTAATCAGTTTAGATCTGCCATATGTGCTCAATATCCATGGGGTCTATGTGATGCAGTGGAATTTAGGTACTGGGACATTGACAAAACAGCTTCGGTCCTTGTCCAGTGTGATGATGAGCTTTGTATCATGTTTGCAACACATGATTCTTTCCCTGATAAACTAGAAATTAGTGGCATACAAAGGAAGAGAGGAGAGCCAGTGAGTAGAGGAACAAGATCTTAGTCTAGGTCTAGAGATAAAGGTAGGCCCGGCCAATCAGGGGGCAGGAAAAGAACAACTCATAGTAGAGGCAGCACCAGTTCCATGCAGGCACCAAGAACACCTACTGTAGAAGTTCCTAAGAATGCAGGTCCCTCTCATAGTAGAGATTCAGTTGACCCCTATACTGAAGAGGGACTACCAGATGATTAGCCAAGTGATGATGAGGATGAAAAGTTGTTTCCACAGTTTGTAACAAGGGAGAAGGGCAAGGAGAAAGATGATGAGGGGGAAGATTATGTTCCACCCCCTGAAGGCATGTTTGCTGAGGCAGGTGAAGATGAGAAGGAGGAGGACAGGGACATGGGATACTCTGAAACATCTGATGAGGAAAGACCAGATGTGCAATACAATAGAGATGATCCTTCTTTGGCACAGGGAACAATATTTTCCAGTGCTTTAGACTCTAGAAATGCTCTTGCAACCTTCTCAATAAAGACTCAAAGTGAATTTGTGATAGACAAGACTGACAGTACTAGGTTGACAGTGCATTGTGCTTATAAGAGGTGTCAATGGAGGATGCATGCCTCCTTAATGAGACATAGCACACTGTTTCAGGTATCAAATATAGCAACTAACATTGCATTTGTAGTTAGCAGCATTGATACTGTATTTTGTTTGTTTGTTGCAGCACATAGGTTCTAACATGTGTCTGAACTTTCATGAATGCAGGTTAAGGTGAACAAAACTGCTCATACATGTCCCAGTGTGAACAGGAGAAAAAGATTGAAGTCAGCTAAGAGTAGATGGGTTGCTGATGCTGTGAAGACCTAGGTTTTAGAGGATTCAGAAGTGAGACCAACAGAATTGCGAAAAAATTTGAAGAAGTATGGCCTGACAGTTCCATATATGAGAGTATTCTATGGGAAGCAAATGGCACTTGACAATATCTATGGTAAGTGGGTTGACTCTTTCTAGTTACTGTATACCTTCAAGGCAGAAGTGGAGAAAGCATCTCCTGGTAGTGTAGTTACCATTGATAAACACACTGTGCAGTACAAACTAAATGGGAAGAGTAGACAGAAAGAGTGCTTTAGAAGAGTATTTGTTTCTTTCAAAGCATGTTGGCAAGGTTTTTTGAATGGGTGTAGGCCTTATCTTGCAGTAGATGCCACTGCATTAAATGGCAGATTTAGAGGGCAACTAGTTAGTGCATGTGTTGTGGATGCTTGCAATTGGATCTTCCCAGTTGCATATGGAGTTCTAGAGGTTGAAAACATAGAGAGTTGGACTTGGTTTTTTCAGAACTTAAGAGAGCTTATAGGACACCCACCAGGTCTTGTTATCCACACTGATGCATGCAAAGGCCTGGAGACTGCAGTGGAAGATGTGTTCCCAGGTGTGGAGCACAGAGAATGCATGAGGCATTGGTTGTAAATTTCACAAAAAAGTTTAGAGGAAAATTCTTTGATGAAAATTTATGGCCCTGCTCATTGACATACAGCATAAAGAAACACAACTACCATCTTAGGCAGTTGCACAGTAAGGCTGGTGTGAAGGAGTACTTAGAGGAGCATCACAGCAAGCTATGGGCAAGGTCACTCTTCAATGAAGTATGTAAAGTAGATTATGTTAATAAAAATCTAGCTGAGTCCTTTAATTCAAAGATTAAAAAATGGAAGGGTGTACACATTATGGACTTGCTAGGTAAAATAAGACAGTTTATAATGGAGAAGTTTGATCTCATATAGCAGATTGCAGCTGCTACATTCATTGGCCACATCATAATCCCCAAAGTCATGAAAATGCTCCATGCAAAATCTAAGGACCTTGATATGGAGATAGTGAAGAGAAGCACATATGAGGCAGAGATCACAGCAGTTGACAAGGAAAAGAGAGAGGGGAGATATCCAGTAAATTTGGCCACTGGGACTTGCAGTTGTAGAAAGTGGCAGTTAACTGGATAGCCTTTCAAACATGCTTTGTACTTTTTTACTTCAATGAGAGGCCTAGTAAGTGAGATTGATCAGTATGTACATGAGTACTTTTTTGTTGCTAGATTCAATGCTACTTATGCTGAAAATTTGCCTGCAATGGAGGGCAAACAACAGTGGGATGTGGTGGACCATGGGTTTAAATTGTCTGCTCCATTGCAAAACAGGGCCCCTGGTAGACCTAGGAAGACAAGAATTAGGGCAAAATCTGAGGGAAAAGGACTTGGAGGAAGGAGAAAGAAATATGGCAGGTGTGGAAGGCTTGGCCGTCGTGGCACTCACTGCAAGGAATCCATTAACCCAGCTTTTGGGGAAGAAGAGCACTAGGGGCTGAAAATGCAACAGATGATCATTTAGATGCTGAAACAGCTGCTGAAAATGCTACTGAGGTTGAAACAGATGCTGAAAATGCTACTGAGGTTGAAACAGATGCTGAAAATGCTATAGAGGTTGAACCTGATGCTGCAATTGCTACAGATGCACCAACAGTGTCATCTACTGTAAGGTGCAACTGCTACAGATGTTCTCATTTCAATTTTTGGTTCATTTGATGTTCTCATTTCCTTTTTTGCTGCATTTAATGTTCACATTTCAATTGTAGCCCAAGCAAGAACTACAAAAAGGCAGCTGATAGAGGGATGTCACCAGCCAAGAAGAGGCTCAAGTTTGCACCAGATCCTATAGTAGGATCTGTAACTGGAAGCAACCAGCTAAGCAAAGAAGTGAGCAAAACTGTCACCACAAGGAGGAGTTCAAGGCTCTTAACTAACCCTGCTTGCAACACCAGGAGCAAGAAGATGAAAGACATGTGACTAGAATCATTTACTATTGTTTTTGTTGTTTAACAACTATTTGTGAACTTGTTAGCTGCTATCTTAAGTGTGTGATGCTGAAATTATGAACTTATGTAATGGTGAACTTGTGAGCTACTATCTTGAATGTGCAATGCTCCTTTTGTGCAATGATGAATTTATGCTATTTTGTGAGCTGCTAGTTTGAACCTGATGCTAGCTGCTATCTTGTGAGATGCTACTTTCAAATATTTTTGTGAGCTGCTATCTTGTGAGATGCTACTTTCAAATATTTTTGTGAGCTCCTATTTTGTCACAACATATCATTTGTTCAAATATTTCAATCTATGCTATTTCAGTCATCGATCAAAGCAAGATTCTTGAGTCATTTCCAAATAGCAACATCACAACATTCCCAAATCGCAGCATTGTTCTGTGATAATACATACCCAAACCAAGCTCCATCACAACATACACTACAAAGAGAAATCCATTTAGTATGGATTATTAGACCACCCAGAAACAAATGTGGCCACAATGCTAATACCAAGAACTATGATAAACCCCATGCTTGCATAAGCTCGTTCCTCCTTTTCATCTTCAGGTTCAGTTTCTTGTTCTTCTCGGTTCGATACATCACCCTCCTCTCTAAATCATGAGATTTTAGCCAGCTCTTCTCCAATCCTGCATGAAGCTCCTCAAATGCACGAGCAACACGTTCGGTCGGTGGCGGGTCAATCTATACAACCCACTCACATTCATCAGGAAGCTGCAAAATCAATGATCGAATTAGAAAGAGGGGAAAGAGCAGAATTGAATCAAGCTTAAAAGCCAAACACTTACATCAAGAGGGCAGCCAAGAAACCTTCTGCCGGAGCTTGCTCCGCCCCAGGCGACACGACGAGCAGGAATAAGCCCGTGGCCAGGGCACCGCTGCATCGAGCGAAACTCAAGGCCACAGAATGTCAGATCGGGGATGTAAAACTCCGATTGAAATTGAACTATCCCGACACCATCAACCTAACAGCAGCAAAAAAACCCAAATTGATGAACCCTAATTCCGCAATATGCCCATATCTCCCTCAAATCGACATTGAAACTTACAAATGGCCCTAGCGTGTTCCTTGGCCGCTTTGTCCTTGGCCTTGGCTAATGCCTTCTTGAGGGCCGCCACCTCGGTCGTGGCCCCTAGCATAGTCCATGACACTTTAGTCAGCACGAAGTATTCATCCTTCCTAACATACATGCATAGGTTACTGCATACCTGAAAGTGCAACTATCCCTAGGTGGTTTTGGTAATTCATAAAAACATATAGCTCATTGAGCTAATGCTATTCGAAGATGATCATTTCAGGAAAGCTCAATGATTGGCATGGCATGGATGGTGAAAGTGGAACCCTCAAAATGCTAAGGACAAAGGATTGGCTCTAGCTCATATGCTCAAGACTCTTCATTTTACATTTTAGTGGTCCAAGATCACATTGAGTCCATAGGAAAAGCCAATACTATCAAGGAGGGATGAGGTGTTGCTTAATGAGCCTCTTGCTTCATGTGCTTAATGATATGCTCCAAAATCCTCAGCTACTTTCCCATATCCACATTTGACCTAAACCCAAAGCCAAACTCGGCCCTACCGATTCTTTCAACCCGGCGCCACCGAGTTTCACTTGTCATAGCCATTGCCAAACCCTAGCAAATCGGTTCTACCGATAGGGATCTCGGTCTCACCGAGATGGGATTGCAATTTCTCTGTTTCCTTTTCGTAACTTTTCGGTCTCACCGAAAGAGCGGATCAATCCCACCGAGATTGCAATGTAAACTCACTGTTTCCTTTTCGTAACATTACGGTCTCACCAAGAAGAGCAAATCGGTCCCACCGAGTTTGCTTGACCAACCCTCTGGTTAGCTTATTACCAAATCGGTCTCACCGAGTTTGTGTAATCGGTCTCACCGAGATTACGTTATGCCCTAACCCTAACCATATCGGTCCTACCGAGTTGCATGTCAGTCCCACCGAAAGTCTCTAACGGTCACTAGGTTTACTATTTCGGTCCGTCCGAGTTTGTTGATTCGGTCCCACCGAGATTGGTAAATTGTGTGTAACGGTTGGATTTTGTGTGGAGGCTATATATACCCCTCCACCTCCTATTCACTCATGGAGAGAGCCATCAGAACACATCTACACTTCCAACTCATATGTTCCGAGAGAGAACCACCTACTCATGTGTTGAGGCCAAGAGATTCCATTCCTACCACATGAATCTTGATCTCTAGCCTTCCGCAAATTGCTTTCCACTCAAATCTTCTTTCCACCAAATCCAAATCCTGTGAGAGAGAGTTGAGTCTTGGGGAGACTATCATTTGACGCACAAGAGCAAGGAGTTCATCATCAACACACTGTTTGTTACTTCTTGGAGAGTGGTGTCTCCTAGATTGGCTAGGTGTCACTTGGGAGCCTCCGACAAGATTGTGGAGTTGAACCAAGGAGTTTGTAAGGGCAAGGAGATCGCCTACTTCGTGAAGATCTACCGCTAGTGAGGCAAGTCCTTCGTGGGCGATGGCCATGGTGTGATAGACAAGGTTGCTTCTTCGTGGACCCTTCGTGGGTGGAGCCCTCCGTGGACTCGCGCAACCGTTACCCTTCGTGGGTTGAAGTCTCCATCAACGTGGATGTAGGATAGCACCACCTATCCGAACCACGGGAAAAACATCCGTGTCTCCAATTGCGTTTGAATTCTCCAAACCCTTCCCTTTACATTCTTGTAGTTGCATGCTTTACTTTCCGCTGCCAATATACTTTTTGCATGCTTGCTTGAATTGTGTGATGATTGCTTGACTTGTCCTAAAATAGCTAAAATCTGACAAGAACTAAAATTGGTAAAAGGTTATGTTTTTATTTGGTCAAGTAGTCTAATCACCCCCCTCTAGACATACTTTCGATCCTACAATACCTTGGCTGTCCTCCAGCTGCTTCTTCACAAGGTTGAGCTCTTCCTCAGCCCACTCCAGGCTCTGCTTCAGTTCGGAGACCTCCACTGTATGAGCGGCAGCAGCCAGCAACGATGCCTGCTTATTTACATAGACATCATATGTTAGACTCCTGCGAAAATTGTTTTGATCCTCTGTTTGGCTTTTCTTCCCGAACACCGAACAGAGCATCAGGGGCTACTGTCTACGCTATGATATTCTTTCTAAAATTATTATTACCTCAAAGCCTGTTAAAAGGCTAGTGTAGGCTTCGGTCAGCCCGCTTTTGGCAGACTGAACCTTTTTGATCACCGTACCCATGAGGACACCGTGTTCATCTATAATGGAAGCACATCGCAGTGCTTCTAGCAGATCATCCGGCGCCTCTAGTTGGACGGAGGTCACCAGCGGAACAGGCACACCCCCTCCTTTCAGGGAAGGCCGTTCGCCGGACTCCGGAGCCATGCAGGTCTCGGAATGATATCCGGCTGAGGGCCAAATGGAACTCGGCCCCCACCATCAGTCCCCATGGGGGCTTCTTCCCCCATGTGTCCGACAGCCGTGGAGTCATCCTTGGACACCGCCCTGATGATCTCCGGAGCCTCCCTTTGGTCGGGAAAGGCCCTTTGGGACACCACCTCATCATCGCCTTTGGGAGAGGTAGAGTGAGCAGGTGGCGGCGACATGCTAGCCATCTCCTTTGAGTCTAGCGATCCCTCTGTCGAGGATTGCGGAGAACTGTCACGGGCTGGACTGCAAAATCATAAATTAAACATATTAATATAGCAAAGGGGAAGGGCCATACATTTGGACGAGCATAAGGTCTTAGCTACTTACGAAGCGGCCCGAGGCTTGGTCCGGGGCATTCGTTCCAGACTGCTATCTACATCCCATGCGGAGTTATCCACGAGGGAGCCCTTCCCCCTCTTGGGTGCCTTCACCTCCAGGTTCGTGGAGGCCAGCCTTTTCTTCCTCCACCCTTAGGGGGGAGTTGTCTTCTTCCTCCTCCTCCTCGTCGTCTTCGGCGACTGAAGGGTCAGTCTCATCTTCAGACGACAAGTCTGAAGTATCCTTTCGCCGAAGGTCACTCCTGGTCCCCTTGACCGCCTTCTTGGTATTCTTCTCTGGCACATCATAAGGCTCTGGGAACAACATCTTTGTCAGGAGTGGGGTCTCTTTGTCTTCGGATAGCGGGGCTGGACAGTTAATCTGCCTCGCTATGTCGGACCAGGACTAAAGAAAAAATTGATAGGAGAGCTTAGACTTCTTTCTCACAATACGCTAGTAAAGTTTATACCTTGAGAGTGTGAAAGAACTTACCGAATTGGCTTGGCGCTTTGAGCTAAGCCCACGATCCTCGGTTGTAGGCGGTGGTGTTTCGCCGGCCTTGAAAAGCACTTTCCAGATATCCTCGTGTGTTGTGCCGAAGACACATCCGTGACATTTTGGGCCGAATGAAAAAAAAATATGTCATACATATGACACTTCTATCACGATAATTGTGACAAAACCCGGTATCATCATAGATGTGGTGGGCTCCTACTTCTATGACAAAAAATCATGACAGAAAATGGGCTTTTCATCCTGGGCGGGCCGGAGACGCAGCTGCATGACATTCTTTGGGCTGTCCATGATGGAAAAAACCGTGGTAGAAGCGAGGGGGGGGATTTCGGGGAGTTCCCGGTTACGGTGGGAGGTCGGGGGACGAGCGATGCGCGTTTCTCTCGTACACGTACGCGTGTGTGTGCGAGGCGTTGGCTCTAACTGAACCCGAGTGAGGCATTGGGCTCTAACTGAACCCGAGCGATTGCACTGCAGGCTATGCATTACGGAACCTGAGCGATCGATCGATGGCTGTTAATTGAACCCGATCGAGCGATTCCTTCGCTACTGTTGCTAACTGAAGCCGATCGATGCTGCCTCTGGGATGAACAGTGAGCGTTGCGAGGGGTTTGGATGAACTATGAGCGGTGGCGTTGCCTCTGGATGAACAGGACCCCGTGGGGTGGTGGAGGGCTGGATGAAGAGTAGATGGTGGAGGGGTGCCCATGGGGGGGGGGGGGGTTGAACAGGACCCCGTGGTGTGGAGGGCTGGATGAACAGTAGACGGTGGAGGGGTGGTTGAACAGTAGCTGGTGGAGTAGCGCGTGGTGGAGGCTGGATGAACAGGAGCCCGTGGAGGCTGGAGGAGGTCGACGGTAGCCCGTGGAGACTGGAGGAGGTCGACGGTGGAGATGAACAGTATCCCGTGGAGTCCCATTTTGCGGTATGCCACGCCCCTCCCGATGAACAGGACCCCCGTTTCGACCGTAGGAGGTCAGTTTCGTCCGTTTTGCGGTACGTCACACCCCTCCCGATCAACAAGACCCCCGTTTCGACCGTAGGAGGTCCGTTTTGCGGTACGCCACACCCCTCCCGATCAACATGACCCTCGTTTCGACTGTAGGAGGTCCGTTTCCTCCGTTTTGCGGTACGCCAGGCCCCTCCCGATCAACAGGACCCCGTTCAGGCCTCGTTTCCATCGCCTATTTCGTCCTGGCCCTCCTGATGAACACGACCACGCATTCCGTTCCGACCCAGCCGGTTGGCTCCCACGCGTTCCGTTGCCTCCCGATGAACACGATGCATTCCGTTGCCTCCCGATGAACACGACACATTCCGTTGCCTCCCCATGAACACGACGCATTCTGTTGCCTCCCCATGAACACGATGCATTCCGTTGCCTCCCCATGAACACGACGACGACACTGTTTCTCCGTTCCGACCCAGCCATGTACACGAGCCCTGGCCGTACGTATGCGCGAGTAGGTGTTCGAGACCCCGCCCTTATGTACACATATGTGGCCATAGTTTCTTTCTTGCACCCTGGCCGCTGTACGTACGTGTACATGCTACGTGCGCGCCTCTACTACGACACGCACGCCCCTCTACTATGACACGTGGATGTAGGATAGCACCACCTATCCGAACCACGGGAAAAACATCTGTGTCTCCAATTGCATTTGAATTCTCCAAACCCTTCCCTTTACATTCTTGCAAGTTGCATGCTTTACTTTTCGCTGCCAATATACTCTTTGCATGCTTGCTTGAATTGTGTGATGATTGCTTGACTTGTCCTCAAATAGCTAAAATCTGACAAGAACTAAAATTGGGAAAAGGTTAAGTTTTTATTTGGTCAAGTAGTCTAATCACCCCCTCTAGACATACTTTCGATCCTACAAGTGGTATCAGAGCTTTGGTCTCCATTTGCTTTGATTCCATAGCTTTTGGTGGTCATAGCCTTGGTTTCACAACCTAGGAGAGTATGGCGTCTAGTGAGGGAAATTATCACTGTAGAGGTCCTTACTTTGATGGTACTAATTTTGCTAGTTGGAAGCATAAAATGAAAATGCATATTCTTGGACATAACCCCACCGTTTGGGCTATTGTGTGTGTTGGTTTGCAAGGTGACTTCTTTGATGGGAGAGAACCAAACCGTGAAGCTACCGCGGATGAGTTGAAGATGTTGCAATACAATGCTCAAGCTTGTGATATTCTCTTCAACGGATTGTGCCCTCAAGAATTCAACAAAATCAGCCGTCTTGAGAATGCAAAGGAAATTTGGGACAATTTGATTGATATGCACGAAGGTACCGACTCTGTCAAGGAATCCAAATTGGATGTGCTTCAAAGTCAACTTGACATGTTCAAAATGAAGGATGGTGAAGGTGTCGCTGAAATGTACTCTAGGCTTGCTCTCATCACAAATGAGATTGCCGGCTTAGGAAGTGAAGAGATGACCGATAGATTCATCATCAAGAAGATTCTAAGAGCCTTGGATGGAAAATATGATACCGTGTGCACATTGATCCAAATGATGCCCAATTACAAAGATCTCAAGCCAACGGAGGTAATTGGAAGAATTGTTGCTCATGAGATGTCACTTAAGGATAAAGAGGAACTTCACAACAAATCAAGTGGTGCCTACAAAGCCTCATGTGAAGCTCCTACATCATCAAGTGAGAAACAAAACTTCAATGAAGAATTGAGCTTAATGGTGAAAAACTTCAACAAGTTCTACAAGAGTAGAAGGAAAGATAGAAGCTCCAAGTCAAGGTCCTACAATGACAAAAGATCTTCTAGTCGAGAGCAAAACTGCTACAATTGTGGAAGACCTGGACACTATTCCAATGAGTGTACGGCTCCCTACAAGAGAAGAGAAGACTCCAAAACGAAGAAGCAAAAGAGAAGAATCACCACCAAGAGAGAGAAGGAGTAGAGATGATCGTTCTGAACGAAGACACTCACGGAGAAGCAAGGATTCGGAAAGGAAGGAAAAATCATCAAGGGGCTACACAAAACAAAGATATCAAGCTCATGTTGGTGAATGGGTATCCGGCTCCGACTCCGACAACCACTCCGAGAAAAGTTATCACTCCGATTCCGAATATACTCAAGATGAAGGTGTTGCCGGTCTAGCACTTGTGTCAACCAACTCCTACGACATATTTGACTCACCAAATGAAGGAATTGGAAGATGCTTCATGGCCAAAGGTCCTAAGGTAACACACCCCGAGTATGTTGATTTCAATAGTGATGAAGATGACTTGTTAGGTGATGATGATTTACTTGTTGACAACTCTAGTGATGAATACTATGATGAAACGTCAATTAATCATGCTAATCAAGATATAACGAATGACAATGATAAGGAGAAGATTGAGGCTCTAACTAAAGAACTAAACACTCTTAAGTTAGCTCATGAAACTATCTTCGAAGATCATCGAGAACTTTTAAGAGCTCATGAGAAGTTACACTTTGAAAAGCTCAATCTTGAGCAAGAGCATGAGTTTTTAAAGGCAATCAATGATGATCTCTGCAACAAAAGTTCTTCTTACATTGCCAAGCATTTACTCTTATCCACTTACATGCCTCAAGTCAAGTCTAGTAACAAGAACAAGAAAGATTCTTCCTCTAGTAGTAACAATGATCATGCTAAATCCAATATTGTTGCTTCTAGTAGTTCTCTTGATTCCACTAATGATTCTCTTAGCCAAGTTACACTTGAGCAAGAAAATAGCTTATTGAAGGGAATTATAGAGAAAGGAGTGTACAAAAGCCTTGCCGGGAGTAAGCAATTCGAGGAAATTGTGCGCAAGCAAGGAAGGCACCGGAAGAATCAAGGTGTTGGTTTTGAATGAAAGTTCAATGCCAATGGAGTTGAGTGGGAAGAAGATCAATACCCCAAGACAAAGTTTGTTCCTCAACAAGAGAAGTATGATCCTACTTCCTTCAAGGGGACACAAGCACAAGATGATATTTTACCACAAGACTACAAGCAAAAAAGCAAGGACAAGCTTCAAGAGGAAATTGATGCATTTGAAGAAGCTCCTAAGACCTTAGTCAAGTGGATTCCCAAGACCACTTCAAGTTCCACTTCATCAAGTACGACTACAACTCCAAGGATTCCCATCAAGATGGTGTGGATCCCAAAGAAGAAGAACTAGAGAGTTCTTGAGGGTGACTCTGCCAACATACTTCACTCTTATCATTTTGGCAAGAACAAGTGCAATCAACTTCCACATCTTGCACTAGTTCAAGGAGTCACAAACCCTCTTGTTGGTAAGACAAGGGACAAGGTAACCTAAAAGTTTTCATGGACATCATCTTGTGTGTGCATCACTCTATGTCCATGGATATCCTTGTTTGTTCTTTGTGGGACTAACCCATGTAGGTATTGAAAGTGCAATTCACTCAAATGGATAGCTCCAAGTGATCTACGTCAACATTGAGCATCCAAATCTTCAACATCTACATGAAGTCATCATCGACAAAACCCAAGGTTAGTTCATCCCTCTTAGGGGGGATATCACATCTGGGGGGGGGGGGATTTACTCAAAGACTTGAGCTAAAGCAACTCTAAAGATGTGAACACAACAATGCTTTATGTAAAAGTGGTAACCCCACTTGAGCTTAGACGATGAGTATGACCTATGATCAAGTGTTCTCACTTGACTCCTAAGTCAATATACTCATATATAGATGACCTAGTCATCGCCAATTGCTTGATAGATACTAGAATTGGTTGTGCATGCTTTGTCACATATTTCAATTGCCATTTTATTGTGTGAGCATGTTGCTTGCATATTTTACTCATTCGAGGACATCCACTTGTTGTTTTGATTGTTTGGTTTTATTTCCTTTTGCCAAGTGGATGGACAAGATTGCCTAAGAACCTTCTCTAGCTATCTATGCTTTTCTCATCTCAAACTCTATTCATGCTACATCACAAAATTTGATCAAGTCAGATTCGAACCACTCTGTGTGAGGAGCACTCGGAGTCCCCGATTCGTCATAGACTTAAACTTCCAAAACCTCTTTGTGATTCTCGGTCTGACCGATATCCTACTTTCGGTCCTACCGAGATCATTGAGTTGATCTAAATTTTCGATCTCGGTGCAACCGATTTGAACCATTCGGTCACACCGAGTTGCAATAACTGTATACAGCTTTGCATCTCGGTGCCACCGAGTTGTTCCACTCGGTCACACCGATCGGGTCGGGCTATATATAGGCACGGGTAAAAATTTGGAAATTTCTCCGAACCCCTTCGCCCGCGCGATAGCTCGCTCTGCCAACGTGGTCTCCGGAACGTCTCCTCGCCGCCAGCCGCCTCCAGTCGCTGGTCTCCATCGCCGTCAAAGGAATTCAACCTCGCCGTTGCCGCCGAACTAGGGTATGGACTTGATCTTTGTGCTATCCCCAATCTGATTCCTAGCACATTGTGATCTTATTGTTTCTAGCTATGATTTAAACAATCCTATCCAGTCAAAGCGTTCGTAGAATAGGATTGATTCGAAAACTTTAGGGTTAGGTTTCCGCCGAAACCATCTCAGACCCACCGAGTTGAAAAACTCGGTCCCACCGATTTGGCTCATGCCATTGCACAAGTGAGACTCGGTCTAACGGAGAATTACTAATCGGTGTGACCGAATTTGGAACTTTGTGAAACCCTAGCAGTCTCGGTGCCACCGAACTGTGACTCAGTCTGACCGAGTTCACTAGTTTAGGTTCCAAAACTGCTTCGGTATCACCGAGTTTAAAAATCGGTAGATCCGAAATGATTTCTGTGGGAAACTAAAACTAAGATTTTGAATCATTCTTTTGCAAAAATATCTGCATTTTGTGATGCTCATCCACTCTACCTCATCTATAAACTGTTCGCAGGGTCAGCAGTCAGCTTGTTCATCATGTCAAATCAGAGTGATAGCCAAAACCTGTCAGAGCAGCAAGTGCACATGAGTGAGGGCACTAGTCCCTCCAGTTCTTCAGATGAAGGCAGCAGGAGCACTCCTAGCAACATGCCAAAAGCTGCCACCAGACAAAGGAAGAAAAGAACCTCAAAATCAGAGGATGAGGACTATGTGGCAGAAGAAGAAGCCACTTCCAAGAAAGTTGTGCTCAAGAAGGAATATGGCTCAGCTCAAAGCACAAAGCCAGGATTGAAAATTAAAAGGCCAGTAGGAAGGCAGCCTATGCCAAAGGCCAGAGCATCTACTCAAGTCCCTTTGGGATCTGAACCCAAAGAGGCTGCTGCAGAAGGGAAGAAGAGGAAGGAGAGGATCAAAAAGACCACTGCTAGAGTACTTGGGAGATCCTCAATCATGAGAGATCTTGAAGAGGAAGAGGAAGAAGAGGTTTTTGCACCAGCACCCAAGGCATAAAAGCTGATGGGTGATGCTATAAGATCAGGGGCTACTGCATCCAAGCCCAAGGAAGCAACCAAGGCTGCATCAAAGGCCAAGACAGCTCCAAAGAGGAACACAAGGAGCATACCAGCTGCTAAAAAGAACAAGGCCCCAGTGCCTGACACTGCAGAAGAAGAGGAATGCCAAGTTCTCAGGAAGCTAAAGCCCAAGATCCCAGACCACAATGATGCTCATCCTGTGGCTGAGGACATGAAGATCAGAAGAGACTCAGGGCTGAGAAAGTGGAGAGCAGAAGATCCATATGCTTCAAGGAGGAGAACTGTTGTCGACTACAGGTTCCACACAAAGGAACAACAGGACTTCTATGAGACAGTTTTGCTTGATAAGAAGCATATCGTTTGTGACATGAGATGGGTAGACTGGGAGTACATCAAGGACAATGAAGAGCACTATCCTGGAGTGCAAGACAGCTTCAAAGCTTTTGGAGTAGCAGACTTTGTTGGGCAGAAGCTCACAAAGTGGAATGAAGAGCTGATCATGCAGTTCTACTCCACAGCACACTTCTATCGAGATGGAAGGATTGTGTGGATGTCTGAAGGTACGAGGTACCAATCAACAGTTGCTGAGTGGGCACAGCTCATCAATGCCCCAGAGGAGCATGAGGATGACTTAGACATATATGCCAAGAAGAAGATGGACCACAACTCTATGTCCAACATGTACAAGGAAATTCCAAACAAGGCACTTGATACTTTCAAGTTTGGGTCTGTACATTATCTTCTGTCAGGGTTGCCAACTATCAATTGGATTTTGAGGCACACTCTGTTGCCCAAGTTAGGTGATCACAAGATGATCAGAGGCCATGCAATCAACTTGCTTCATATCTTTGATGTGCCACAGAAATTCAAAGTCATAAGCATCATGGTAGAGACCATCAAGAGAACTGCAGCAGATCAGAAGAGGAGCTGTGGTTATGCCCCTGAGATCCAGGAGCTTATTAACTCCAAGATGGGCACAGGCATATACCTATTGGACAAGGAACATTTGCCTATTCATCCAGATTTTGAAGATAATGAAGTTGTGATGAACAAGGATGATCCATCATCAGTTCATGCTAAAGCACAGAAGGAGAAGGCAAGAAAGGAGAAAGCTGCAAAGATGCCAATTCAAGAGTAGACATCTGAGTATTTCCTGAAAAACAAGCAAGAGCAGCTTAGTTACTTGATTGCATCCACACCGAGGAGTGAGAAAGGACTGGCCACCCTCACTCAGAATCAGAAGAGCTTAGAGAGGATCATAGAACAAAAGTTCTATGACATGGATGTCAAAGTAACAGAGATTCAGTCTACAGTGGAGCAACTTCAAGATGACATGCAGGAGAGGAGAGGGAAGACTACAACTGATGCATTTGCTAGAGTGCCACGAGCTCAGAGGTCGACTGCAGTGCCAGTTCCTGACACCAGAGCCACCACCTCAGCTCTAGCCACAGCACCAGCCCAACCAGCTCCAGCATCTACTTCAGCTCCAGCTCCAACCATGTCTACAGAAGGCTTCGTCCTTGGAGTGATCCAGACTCCACCACCACCAGAAGATCAAGCCTCAGAGTCGGTCTAGCACTATGCATTTTCTAGGAACTTTTTGGTAACTTGTTGCCAAAGGAGGAGAAAAATGTATAGATCATAGGCTTCGAGAGAGAGAGAGAGAGTGTGTGTTGCTTTTATTCTCTCTTGCTTTATTTGGTGTTTTTCAAACTTTGTTTGCTTTTGGTTGAGATACTTTGATATGCTAGTGAGACATTGATGATCATGTGTTTGATCATAAGCTATACTTATGCATGCTTGATATATCTTATCTATCTTATGTGATCATTCACTTTCTTTGGTGATGAGTGCATGTATTTCATTCTTATCTTTTTGAGCGCTCCACCAAGATGTATGTGACATGGAAGAGTAACCCATGACTCTAACTCTTTGTGCATTTGCAGTCCAAAGCAAATTTTAAATATGCACAAATTTAGGGGGAGCTCTTACTTATCACATACTTCTCAAAGCAACGATATATTTCATTCTTATTATTATTTGTCAAAGCTTTGATCTATATGTTGTCATCAATTACCAGAAAGGGGGAGATTGAAAGTGCAACTATCCCTACGTGGTTTTGGTAATTCATAAAAACATATAGCTCATTGAGCTAATGCTATTCCAAGATGATCATTTCAGGAAAGCTCAATGATTGGCATGTCATGGATGGTGAAAGTGGAACCCTCAAAATGCTAAGGACAAAGGATTGGCTCTAGCTCATATGCTCAAGACTCTTCATTTTACATTTTAGTGGTCCAAGATCACATTGAGTCCGTAGGAAAAGCCAATACTATCAAGGAGGGATGAGGTGTTGCTTAATGAGCCTCTTGCTTCATGTGCTTAATGATATGCTCCAAAATCCTCAGCTACTTTCCCATATCCACATTTGACCTAAACCCAAAGCCAAACTCGGACCTACCGATTCTTTCAACCCGGCGCCACCGAGTTTCACTTGTCATAGCCATTGCCAAACCCTAGCAAATCGGTTCTACCGATAGGGATCTCGGTCTCACCGAGATGGGATTGCAATTTCTCTGTTTCCTTTTCGTAACTTTTCGGTCTCACCGAAAGAGCGGATTGGTCCCACCGAGATTGCAATGTAAACTCACTGTTTCCTTTTCATAACATTTCGGTCTCACCGAGAAGAGCGAATTGGTCCCACCGAGTTTGCCTGACCAACCCTCTGGTTAGCTTATTACCAAATCGGTCTCACCGAGTTTGTGTAATCGGTCTCACCGAGATTACGTTATGCCCTAACCCTAACCATATCGGTCCTACCAAGTTGCATGTCAGTCCCACCAAAAGTCTCTAACGGTCACTAGGTTTACTATTTCGGTCCGACTGAGTTTGTTGATTCGGTCCCAACGAGATTGGTAAATTGTGTGTAACGGTTGGATTTTGTGTGGAGGCTATATATACCCCTCCACCTCCTCTTCACTCATGGAGAGAGCCATCAGAACACATCTACACTTCCAACTCATACATTCTGAGAGAGAACCACCTACTCATGTGTTGTGGCCAAGATATTCCATTCCTACCACATGAATCTTGATCTCTAGCCTTCCCCAAGTTGCTTTCCACTCAAATCTTCTTTCCACCAAATCCACATCCTGTGAGAGAGAGTTGAGTGTTGGGGAGACTATCATTTGAAGCACAAGAGCAAGGAGTTCATCATCAACACACCGTTTGTTACTTCTTGGAGAGTGGTTTCTCCTAGATTGGCTAGGTGTCACTTGGGAGCCTCCGACAAGATTGTGGAGTTGATCCAAGGAGTTTGTAAGGGCAAGGAGATTGCCTACTTCGTGAAGATCTACCGCTAGTGAGGCAAGTCCTTCGTGGGCGATGGCCATGGTAGGATAGACAAGGTTGCTTCTTCGTGGACTCTTCGTGGGTGGAGCCCTCCGTGGACTGGCGCAACCGTTACCCTTCGTGGGTTGAAGTCTCCATCAACGTGGATGTAGGATAGCACCACCTATCCGAACCATGGGAAAAACATCTGTGTCTCCAATTGCATTTGAATTCTCCAAACCCTTCCCTTTACATTCTTGCAAGTTGCATGCTTAACTTTCCGCTGCCAATATACTCTTTGCATGCTTGCTTGAATTGTGTGATGATTGCTTGACTTGTCCTAAAATAGCTAAAATCTGACAAGAACTAAAATTATGAAAAGGTTAAGTTTTTATTTGGTCAAGTAGTCTAATCACCCCCCTCTGGACATACTTTCGATCCTACAAGTGGTATCAGAGCTTTGGTCTCCATTTGCTTTGATTCCGTAGCTTTTGGTGGTCATAGCCTTGGTTTCACAACCTAGGAGAGTATGGTGTCTAGCGAGGGAAATTATCACCGTAGAGGTCCTTACTTTGATGGTACTAATTTTGCTAGTTGGAAGCATAAAATGAAAATGCATATTCTTGGACATAACCCCACTGTTTGGGCTATTGTGTGTGTTGGTTTGCAAGGTGACTTCTTTGATGGGAGAGAACCAAACCGTGAAGCTACCGCGGATGAGTTGAAGATGTTGCAATACAATGCTCAAGCTTGTGATATTCTCTTCAACGGATTGTGCCCCGAAGAATTCAACAAAATCAGCCGTCTTGAGAATGCAAAGGAAATTTGGGACACTTTGATTGATATGCACGAAGGTACCGACTCCGTCAAGGAATCCAAATTGGATGTGCTTCAAAGTCAACTTGACAAGTTCAAAATGAAGGATGGTGAAGGTGTCGCTGAAATGTACTCTAGGCTTGCTCTCATCACAAATGAGATTGCCAGCTTAGGAAGTGAAGAGATGACCGATAGATTCATCATCAAGAAGATTCTAAGAGCCTTGGATGGAAAATATGATACCATGTGCACATTGATCCAAATGATGCCCAATTACAAAGATCTCAAGCCAGCGGAGGTAATTGGTAGAATTGTTGCTCATGAGATGTCACTTAAGGAAAAAGAGGAACTTCTCAACAAATCAAGTGGTGCCTACAAAGCCTCATGTGAAGCCCCTACATCATCAAGTGAGAAACAAAACTTCAATGAAGAATTGAGCTTAATGGTGAAAAACTTCAACAAGTTCTACAAGAGTAGAAGCAAAGATAGGAGCTCCAAGTCAAGGTCCTACAATGACAAAAGATCTTCTAGTCGAGAGCGAAACTGCTACAATTGTGGAAGACCCAGACACTATTCCAATGAGTGTACGGCTCCCTACAAGAGAAGAGAAGACTCTCCAAAAAGAAGAAGCAAAAGAGAAGAATCACCACCAAGAGAGAGAAGGAGTAGAGATGATCGTTATGAACAAAGACACTCATGGAGAAGCAAGGATTCGGAAAGGAAGGAAAAATCATCAAGGAGCTACACAAAACGAAGACATCAAGCTCATGTTGGTGAATGGGTATCCGGCTACGACTCCGACAACCACTCCGAGAGAAGTTATCACTCCGATTCTGAATATACTCAAGATGAAGGTGTCGCCGGTCTAGCACTTGTGTCAACCAACTCCTACGACATATTTGACTCACCAAATGAAAGAATTGGAAGATGCTTCATGGCCAAAGGTCCTAAGGTAACACACCCCGAGTATGTTGATTTCAATAGTGATGAAGATGACTTGTTAGGTGATGATGATTTACTTGTTGACAACTCTAGTGATGAATACTATGATGAAACGTCAATTAATCATGCTAATCAAGATAAAACGAGTGACAATGATAAGGAGAAGATTGAGGCTCTGACTAAAGAACTAAACACTCTTAAGTTAGCTCATGAAACTATCTTCGAAGATCATCGAGAACTTTTAAGAGCTCATGAGAAGTTACGCTTTGAAAAGCTCAATCTTGAGCAAGAGCATGAGTTTTTAAAGGCAATCAATGATGATCTTCGCAAGAAAAGTTCTTCTTACATTGCCAAGCGTTTACTCTTATCCACTTACATGCCTCAAGTCAAGTCTAGTAACAAGAACAAGAAAGAGTCTTCCTCTAGTAGTAACAATGATCATGCTAAATCCAATATTGTTGCTTCTAGTAGTTCTCTTGATTCCACTAATGATTCTCTTAGCCAAGTTACACTTGAGCAAGAAAATAGCTTACTGAAGGGAATTATAGAGAAAGGAGTGTACAAAAGACTTGCCGGGAGTAAGCAATTCGAGGAAATTGTGCGCAAGCAAGGAAGGCACCGGAAGAATCAAGGTGTTGGTTTTGAACGAAAGTTCAATGCCAATGGAGTTGAGTGGGAAGAAGATCAATACCCCAAGACAAAGTTTGTTCCTCAAAAAGAGATGTATGATCCTACTTCCTTCAAGGGGACACAAGCTCAAGATGATCTTTTACCACAAGACTACAAGAAAAAAGGCAAGGACAAGCTTCAAGAGGAAATTGATGCATTTGAAGGAGCTCCTAAGACCTTAGTCAAGTGGATTCCCAAGACCACTTCAAGTTCCACTTCATCAAGTACGACTACAACTCCAAGGATTCCCATCAACATGGTGTGGACCCAAAAGAAGAAGAACTAGAGAGTTCTTGAGGGTGACTCCGCCAACATACTTCACTCTTATCATTTTGGCAAGAACAAGTGCAATCAACTTCCACGTCTTGCACTAGTTCAAGGAGTCACAAACCCTCTTGTTGGTAAGACAAGGGACAAGGTAACCTAAAAGTTTTCATGGACATCATCTTGTGTGTGCATCACTCTATGTCCATGGATATCCTTGTTTGTTCTTTGTGGGACTAACCCATGTAGGTATTGAAAGTGCAATTCACTCAAATGGATAGCTCCAAGTGATCTACGTCAACATTGAGCATCCACATCTTCAACATCTACATGAAGTCATCATCGACAAAACCCAAGGTTAGTTCATCCCTCTTAGGGGGGATATCTCATCTAGGGGGAGCTTTACTCAAAGACTTGAGCTAAAGCAACTCTAAAGATGTGAACACAACAATGCTTTATATAAAAGTGGTAACCCCACTTGAGCTTAAACGATGAGTATGACCTATGATTAAGTGTTCTCACTTGACTCCTAAGTCAATATACTCATATATAGATGACCTAGTGATCGCCAATTGCTTGATAGATACTAGAATTGGTTGTGCATGCTTTGTCACATATTTCAATTGCCATTTTATTGTGTGAGCATGTTGGTTGCATATTTTACTCATTCGAGGACATCCACTTGTTGTTTTGATTGTTTGGTTTTATTTCCTTTTGCCAAGTGGATGGACAAGAATGCCTAAGAACCGTCTCTAGCTATCTATGCTTTTCTCGTCTCAAACTCTATTCATGCTACATCACAAAATTTGATCAAGTCAGATTCGAACCACTCTGTGTGAGGAGCACTCGGAGTCCCCAACGTACCCCGTGGGCGAGTCTTCATGGAGTACTCGAACAAGCTGGTTGTCATTGCTATTTGGTGATATACTTGCCTACCCGAAGACGGAAGAAGAACCGTTCAGCCGGTTAGGGAACATCTGAAGACCGCCATGTCAAGGAGGAAGAACTATACCAACCATCATCGTCAAGAAGTGAACTTCCTTGTCAAAGACTGTGCATATCTACAAACCCCTCCTCTCAAGGGAACCAAGCATTTTCATGACAAGAAACCCACACCAAGATTCATCGGTCCTCTTCGAGATCACTCCAAGGTTCAACAACCCCGTGTGAGATCACTATGAGACAAAGAAAAGACAGTTACCAGCTGGAGTTGCCACCTGAGTTACCCACTATGCACAACGTTTTCCCACACAACACAACCTCGGGAGTGTTTCCAACTTCCTAACTAGCCCGGCCTCTACGAGGGCATCGACCACCGAGCCATCGACCCCTAGCCCAATCTAACCTACCGTGAGCTACCCATTAGCAATCTAGATCAAGCAGGATGACAAACACGAAGCCACGCCATCGAGTGCTTCAAGGTTCAATGGAGCACCAAAACGGAAGCAGAAGCAGTATGAGGACGTGAAGACTACCCCAAATCCAAGTTTCCGTATTCCTTTCCGCGCCTAGTCTGGGAATCTCGGGGATGAGATTCTTGTAAGGGGGGTAGGTCTGTCATACCCTGATTTTCATGCCACAACACTTAAGCTAATAAATCATGATAAAATGTGGTTTTACAAAAACTTTTGAGTGTTTTGGACTTTGCTTGATTGGATTTTTGTTTGATGTTTGCAAGTGCTCTAAAAATCAAATAAATCCTCCAACCCTTATCCTCCTTCTCCTTGATCCAAAACCTTTTCCCAATGATCATGCCATGTGTATAGAGCAATATAGTATTTCCTTACAAAAATAATTTGGCCAAAAAGTATTTTCAAAAATTAGTTTTCCAAAAACCCCTGAATTGAGGTTTGCACTACAAGTACTTAATTAAAGGCAGTAAAAATCTTTCCAAAAATATGTTTGACTCCTATTAGATATAGGATACCCAGAAACCACAAAAATATAATTTTAGAAGTTATTTTACTATTTTATTTAAAGGCTTTTTCTTAAGGCCAGAAATGGTCTTAAATAGGTTAAAATTATTTTAAAGCTTTGAAAATATTTGAGAAAAATTAGGGAGACTCAATGGACATATATTGTCCATATATAAGAGTTTCAACATATGGTCATGATCAAAATATTGGACAAAGCCCTCCAGACCCATTTCAGCTCATTTCAAATATTTGAAATGTTTCTATAAGAAATATTTTCCAATAAATCCAGGAAACTTCTAACATGTCACATATGACATTTTTTATGATCTTGCCAAGTACCATGTCATGGAGAATAGTATAACCTCATCAAACCCTCTCAAAACCACTTCTGTCCTTTTTCAAGTTTGAACATTTTTGCACTGTCAAACATGTGAAAATGCTCTCAAACTTGGCGCACATGCTCAAATGGTGTAATAATGCATCTAGACCAAATGGAACAAGTTGGAGAGAATTGTATCTTGATCAAAGTACCCCAAAACCCTCTGTGACCAGAATCAAATTTGAACAAGTTTGTACTACCAACTTTCTCTCCTTAACCCCAACTTTTGTGATCATGTTCACATGACCAAATGAGGCCACTACACCAAGTAGTGCTTCAAGGAGAAGTGATTTGCTCGACTAGATCTACACAAGTCCATTTCTGCAAATTTCTAGGGTTTACAAAAGTTGCATTGGCAACTTTGCCCAAATATGCTCCAAATTGGTGGAAGACCCTAATTATATGTGTCATTTCACCCTGTGGAGTCTCATGGCAATTGCAAATCATTTTCTTGCCAAAACCTTTATCAAACACCTTCTGCCACTTTTCAAAAATCACCATTTTGACCACTAAAACTATTCTCCTTGAGCTCCACTTTTTACCACAGCCCCTCCTAGACCTCTTCTACCTCCAGTAGCAATGGCTGCATCTCAGATCAATTATTTGGGGGTGAAACCCTCACTTTCTCTCTTTGGACAGCCTCTTTCTCACTCTCCCTCAACCTCCCTCCTCATTCCAGTGGCCCTCCATGGCATCCAATGCTTCCTCCCCTTTGTTTACTCACCCCACAAAGCCCCAGACACTAGTGGACACGCCCCTGGCACATAAACAATGCCATGGCATGCAGAGCTCGCGCTCTGGAGCACGCTACAGTGCTCTCCGGCACTGTAGCACGCCCATTCCAAGGCCTCCCGTCGACCTTGGGCTCCGGAATCGTGTCCCACGAGGCCGTCTCGGCGTCCACGACACACAACACTGTCGGCCCCTTCCTCCCTCGCCCTCCTCTCCTCCCCATTAAGCATGCCCGAGAGCTCCCAAGTGGGCAAGAGCTCCACCTCGTCGCCCTCCTACATACACCCCTCCCCAGGCCTCTCTCTGGCCTCCATACACACTCACTCCCTCCTAGCTACCTCCTGGACCAAGCCTCTCTCCCCCTCGTGCCCTCTGTCCACCTCCATGGACGGAGCACTGCCGCCGGCCTCCGCCTAGATTCGGCCGCCTCAGCTCCTCTTTCTCACCCCTAGCCCCTCCAGCGCCCTCCTATAACTACCTCCGACCCACCCCAGGATCCCTTCCTTCCCATTCTCGTCGTGTCTTCGTGCCCATCTCCGCCGTCGCCGGTCTCCGCCATGGCCGATGCTCCGCCCGACTTTGCCACTCCCCTCGTCCAGCACGACCTTCTTTCGGCGTGGAGTGGAGCGGGGCATTCTCCCAGATCACCAGCCTGGCCCCGGGTGCAAGGGAGCGGCCGAAACCATCACCGGCGAGCGCGGCGTCCGCCCCTACCTCTGCCCGTCTGGAGGAAGAAGGAGGAGGCAGGAAGAGAGAGAGAGAGAGATGGCGTGGGACCCGCGTGTCGGCGACCCTATGGACCGGGCCCGCAAGTTTAAGTGGAAACGGTTTCACAGGAAGTCGTCTTCCCGCGGCGAAGACGTACTACCTGAGTACGCCTTCGGCTTCACCACCTCCCTCGCGCAGCTAAGCCACTGGGCTGAGCCTAGTAGGCGTCATTTAGCTGGGCTTCGCCCAACGTGCGTTATAAGGTTGATTCCTTTCCTCTTCATATTCTTTTCTAGAAATATTGTAAAATCCATAAAAAAATCATATTAACTCCAAATTTGATTATTCAAATTTTCAGTGACTCTATAAATCATGTTCTATCACATGATACATTTCTCACATTTTTCCAGAAACATTTCTTCATAAATGTTTATGAAATCCCACTTTTCCATTTCTGTGATAAACTTTAGAAAATCAGAGAGTTCCCATTTTTTATCCAAATTCAATTATTCAAATTCCTAGATATTTCTAAGTTCATAACTTAGATTTGGAACATTTTTCCCAATACCTTCTGTGCCATATTTATGTTGATATCTGTAACCTGTCCTCATGGTTACTTGAATTCTCCTGATGCATGTCTTACAAGTTGTTGAACATGTCATTGCACTCAAAACTAGCTTTTTGCAAAAATTTACCTATATCATGCATTGTTGTATCTTGAGCCAAAACATGGGTTGCTTGCGAGTACATTCAAAGTACTCATTGGCTTGCCACTGGTTATTTTATTGGCCAGGCATGAAAGAACATGATATCGTGAAGAGTACCTTGGTGATGGACTTGCGAGCTAGGACGCTTCCCAGTTAGAATGCTTGTAGGGTTAAGGCAGATGGCATGGGTCCAAGTTATCGACGAAGATTTCCGCTGCGATGTTATACTCAAGACTTGACCACAATGGTCCTACTTGTGTAATACGGTATGTATGGATGTAAGACTCTTGTTATTCAGCTTCTGTGTGTTCAGTGAGCATTGATCTCTGGGATCACTGTACACGTGCATTCGGTGATCACGACTTATGAGTCGGGGTCCCCATAGAGCTGGTATCAGAGCCATCCTGACTTTAGGAAGCCTTAGTTAGCATGGTCGTTAGTTAGGGCAAAACTATTTCCAAAACTATTACTAGTTTACAAAACCACCCATACTTATCTTCCCTTCTCAGTTTTTTAAAAAAAAGACTAAGGTATACTTTCCTTATTGATCTCTTCCCCTTCAAAACTATTGCAACGGTCGCTAGCACCCTCAAGCCCCTGACCACGGGATTCCTTGTAATCCTCGAACGAGTACACCTTGCCAAACACTCACCCACCTCTTTTGAACACAAGATTGGCGACACCACAACAAGACGATACCAACAGAAGATACATCCTCGAGGAATGAGGACATGAAGGCCCAGAAGATGGTGACACCCTTGACATTGCTCCAAGATGATGCGACCTTAGCCTAAGATGGTCAGGGCATAGGGAATGCAAGATCATGATCTACATCGCTAATAGAGCAACCATGTCCTTACCATTGTTGTATCGACAACCACCGGTGGATGAGAACCTCGCCATTTGGTCCGCCTCACTATAGTGAGCAGGAAAACGGTTCTCTTCGTTCCCCGCTCTTGGTGTCGATGTTTTCATCAACGTAACCGACATGTTGGACCTCTACTATGCCTTGTTAATATCATTGCGTAAGGGATTACCTACCTGGTACCGTCGACACCTTAAAAGGCAAGAGGGATCGCCATGATTAAGAAGACAATAGAACACCGAGTCAATGCCAGCTACGAGGAGCCACCTTCACCCCATCACTTCAACAAGCAAGAAGTTGTTGAAGACTCTTCAGGCTCAACCCGGATTGTTTCATCGAACAACTACAAGAGACGTAGCAACACCTAAGGAAAGCCCAAAAGACTACATGAGGCACGAAGTAAAGCGCGACTACTTAGTCCGAGAACCCCTAGGGTAGGATGAGTCGTGTACCCCCTATGCGCAGTCGAGTCTGCATGATGGTTCAAATGGAACCATGATTATGTGTTGCTTGTTTTTATTTGTTTGTGTTTTGATACCAATCGCTATATCACCTTCCTTGTTTTCTTGTGTTTGGCCCTTTTTTGGCACTTGTTTGTTTGCACTTGCACTATAAAACCCCCTTTAGGCATTCCCCTCCTCTACGCTACCTTCCCCCTCTCTTCTCTCTTATCAACTGAAGATCAGCAAGACAAGATGCACCAAGGATTCTGTCTCGGCAACCAACTAGCAATGAAGACTTCTGCTACAATCTCCACGACCAAGTGCAACCCCGTAGAATTATGTTTAACCCTCCATACTAGAAAACCATTCCTAGACCCTTCGAGACTTCATAAGATACCCCATAACAAATCCTTAACCATGTGCTTAACCCACAGAATTTCAAGAGAACCAGTTAAGCCTCTCTAAACCTCGCACAACACTGGGTTCATTATGGAACTAGTGGACATAGTGAACAAGCACATTATCATCCTAATATAGCATCAAAGCTGACAATCCCACGGGAGGAACCAAATTGAGGATATAGGAATAGAGGACAGATGACTTGATGAGTTTATATTAAAGACCTTGAGGAATTATATGAGAGTATTTGGTGGATTATGAGGCTTTGATGTTGGTAGATGAACTTGGTGGGATCATGAGTATAGATTAGCATAACTTTCATTACCCCTGGAGTAAATTGGATTTTGTAGGACAATTATAATTGTAAGATGAAATTCTTGGAAGTATAAGGATTTGACTGAGCCAGGGGATATGATAGAAGATAGTTGACATTACGAAAATGACTTGGGGGAGTAGATAGGAATCCTCGTTGGACATGAGAGTTGGATTCAATAGGTTATCCTAGTGGAGTATGGATGCAGAGTAATTCTACATGGTTCGGAGTAAATTGGATTTAGACTGATGATCTTGATCATGATACCATGTTTTTCGGTGAACGATAAACTAAGAGATTGGATTAATTGTCGGAGTTGATTTAGGGATCTATATAAGCTTGACCTTGGAGTTTACTTGACCATGATAGTGGAAATTGGTGGACTGACTATAGTAAGGGTAGCCCTTTCAAGTATTTGGGGATTATAGGGACTTTAGAAGATCTTGTGGAACACCATACACATTGGATTTGTAGAATTAATGGATTGTGTAGTGATTGATGGAAGTTAATGGGCTGATAGAGTTGATTCATAGGAAGGAAACAAGATCTTGGAGTGGCATACGGCGTGTTTCCTTAGGATAGAGATGCACTATCTTGGACCTTGGAAGAATGGGCTGAGCACTTGGATTGTGATGATTAAATTCAAGCTTAGCAGCTTATATGCTCTACCCATGGATTTTTAGGGGTAGCCATACATATGAGTTTGGGGATCGTAGACATATATGATTTTGTTAGACCTCCTCTTGGGAGTCATGAGGATATGAATAACATGAGTGATGATTGGAGTTGACCTATACGGGATGATTCTTTCGGTAACATGATGAGATTGTTTGGAAGACTAGATAGAACGATTGGCATCTCAGAAACTGTGCTCAAGGATAAGATGATAAATGTTCACTCGCTACTAGAATCCTTGAAATCCTTAAGCCCTACCAAGCCACAACATGGTCGGATCATGACCATGGGCTTTGGCTCTAGGTCAAGTAGACCCTGGCCAATACTCAACCGTGACCACCACCGATACCCCAACCTATACCCTACGTACCCCGTGGGCGAGTCTTCACGGAGTACTCGAACAAGCTGGTTGTCATTGCTATTTGGTGATATACTTGCCTACCCGAAGACGGAAGAAGAACCGTTCAGCCGGTTAGGGAACATCTGAAGACCGCCATGTCAAGGAGGAAGAACTATACCAACCATCATCGTCAAGAAGTGAACTTCCTTGTCAAAGACTGTGCATATCTACAAACCCCTCCTCTCAAGGGAACCAAGCATTTTCATGACAAGAAACCCACACCAAGATTCATCGGTCCTCTTCGAGATCACTCCAAGGTTCAACAACCCCCTGTGAGATCACTATGAGACGAAGAAAAGACAGTTACCAGCTGGAGTTGCCACCTGAGTTACCCACTATGCACAACGTTTTCCCACACAACACAACCTTGGGAGTGTTTCCAACTTCCTAACTAGCCCGGCCTCTACAAGGGCATCGACCATCGAGCCATCGACCCCTAGCCCAATCTAACCTACCGTGAGCTACCCATTAGCAGTCTGGGTCAAGCAGGACGACAAACACGAAGCCACGCCATCGAGTACTTCAAGGTTCAATGGAGCACCAAACGGAAGCAGAAGTAGTATGAGGACGTGAAGACTACCCCAAATCCAAGTTTCCGTATTCCTTTCCGCGCCTAGTCTGGGAATCTCGGGGATGAGATTCTTGTAAGAGGGGTAGGTCTGTCACACCCTGATTTTCATGCCACAACACTTAAGCTAATAAATCAAGATAAAATGTGGTTTTACAAAAACTTTTGAGTGTTTTGGACTTTGCTTGATTGGATTTTTGTTTGATGTTTGCAAGTGCTCTAAAAATCAAATAAATCCTCCAACTCTTATCCTCCTTCTCCTTGATCCAAAACCTTTTCCCAAAGATCATGCCATGTGTATAGAGCAATATAGTATTTCCTTACAAAAATCATTTGGCCAAAAAGTATTTTCAAAAATTAGTTTTCCAAAAACCCCTGAATTGAGTTTTGCACTACAAGTACTTAATTAAGGGCAGTAAAAATCTTTCCAAAAATATGTTTGACTCCTATTAGATATAGGATACCCAGAAACCACAAAAATATAATTTTAAAAGTTAGTTTACTATTTTATTTAAAGGCTTTTTCTTAAGGCCAGAAATGGTCCTAAATAGGTTAAAATTATTTTAAAGCTTTAAAAATATTTGAGAAAAATTAGGGAGACTCAATGGACATATATTTTCCATATGTAAGAGTTTCAACATATGGTCATGATCAAAATATTGGACAAAACCCTCCAGAACCATTTTAGCTCATTTCAAATATTTGAAATGTTTCTATAAGAAATATTTTCCAATAAATCCAGGAAACTTCTAACATGTCACATATGACATTTTTGATGATCTTGCCAAGTACCATGTCATGGAGAATAGTATAACCCCATCAAACCCTCTCAAAACCACTTCTGTCCTTTTTCAAGTTTCAACATTTTTGCAGTGTCAAACATGTGCAAATGCTCTCAAACTTGGCGCACATGCTCAAAAGGTGTAATAATGCATCTAGACCAAATGGCACAAGTTGGAGAGAATTGTATCTTGATCAAAGTACCCCAAAACCCTCTGTGACCAGAATCAAAATTGAACAAGTTTGTACTACCAACTTTCTATCCTTGACCCCAACTTTTGTGATCATGTTTGTCGGATCACGGGTTCCGGCAGACCCTTAAGGTTCGAACACTGGGGGGGCGGAAATCACGCCTTCTACCTCCCCATCTCGCAAGGATCTAAACTACTAAAATAACTGCACAGGAGACACAAGGTTTATACTGGTTTGGGCCACCATTGCGGTGTAATACCCTACTCCAGTGTGTGGTGGGTGGATTGCCTCTTGGGGCTGATGATGATGAACAATACAGGGAAGAACAGCCTCGCGAGGGTCTGTTCTTGGCTGGGGTGATGAACTGCTAAGAGGAGTTCAGTCACCTCTCTCTCTCTCTCTTTCTCTCTCTCTCTCTCCCTCTTTTCCTCGCCCCCTTTTTGGATGCCTCTACCCTGGGGGTGGCTAGTCCTATTTATAGGCAAAGGCCCTGGGCCTCTTCCCAAATATTGAGCGGGAAGGGCGCCAACAATTGGCCAATTCAAAGGGGAACATCTAGTACACTTATCCTGACTAAAGTTGGTCTTCGCCTGCGAAAAACTCTGCGGTGACGCCGTGCTGGGCTCCATGGTGACCTCCGTCTCGTAGTCCTCCTGGTCTTGGTCTCATTGCACCGAAATGGCAACCTTTGCCTGACGCCTCGGTACTCCGCGGCTGCGCTTGCCCCCTTTGCAGCAAAGAGGAAAGAAGGACGCTGCGCGCGCTGGCGCCCGCCTGGCACCCTGAGTCGTCATGGCTTGCGTCATGGGCACCTCGCGAGGTACCCTGCCTTGATTTCTCCGCCTCCTCGCGAGCCAGCCTGAGGATGCACCGTGTCGTCCGCTCCGCGAGGCTTGGCCCCTCGCGAGGGTCTTGAGTCTTGTGTTGATGAAGATGGGCCATGCTGGGCCTCCTTTGAGCCACGCCGCAGGCCGCAGGCAGGCAAGTCTGGGGACCCCCGTTCCCAGAACGCCGACAATGTTCACATGACCAAATGAGGCCACTACACCAAGTAGTGCATCAAGGAGAAGTGATTTGCTCAACTAGATCTACACAAGTCCATTTCTGCAAATTTCTAGGGTTTACAAAAGTTGCATTGGCAACTTTGCCAAAATAAGCTCCAAATTGGTGGAAGACCCTAATTATATGTGTCATTTCACCCTGTGGAGTCTCATGGCAATTGGAAATCATTTGCTTGCCAAAACCATTATCAAACACCTTCTGCCACTTTTCAAAAATCACCATTTTGACCACTAAAACTATTCTCCTTGAGCTCCACTTTTTACCACAGCCCCTCCTAGACCTCTTCTACCTCCAGTAGCAATGGCTGCATCTCAGATCAATTATTTGGGGGTGAAACCCTCACTTTCTCTCTCTGGACAGCCTCTTTCTCACTCTCCCTCAACCTCCCTCCTCATTCCAGTGGCCCTCCATGGCATCCAATGCTTCCTCCCCTTTGTTTACTCACCCCACAAAGCCCCAGACACTAGTGGGCACGCCCCTGGCACATAAACAATGCCATGGCGTGTAGAGCTCGCGCTCTGGAGCATGCTACAGTGCTCTCCGGCACTGTAGCACGCCCATTCCAAGGCCTCCCGTCGACCTTGGGCTCTGGAATCGTGTCCCTCGAGGCCGTCTTGGCGTCCACGACACGCAACACTGTTGGCCCCATCCTCCCTCGCCCTCCTCTCCTCCCCATTAAGCATGCCCGAGAGCTCCCAAGTGGGCAAGAGCTCCACCTCGTCGCCCTCCTACATACACCCCTCCCCAGGCCTCTCTCTGGCCTCCATACACACTCACTCCCTCCTAGCTACCTCCTGAACCAAGCCTCTCTCCCCCTCGTGCCCTCTGTCCACCTCCATGGATGAAGCACTGCCGCCGGCCTCCGCCTAGATTCGGCCGCCTCAGCTCCTCTTTCTCACCCCTAGCCCTCCAGCGCCCTGCTATAACTACCTCCGACCCACCCCGGGATCCCTTCCTTCCCATTCTCGCCGTGTCATCGTGCCCATCTCCGCCGTCGCCGGTCTCCGCCATGGCCGATGCTTCGCCCGACTTTGCCACTCCCCTCGTCCAGCATGACCATCTTTGGGCGTGGAGTGGAGCGGGGCATTCTCCCAGACTACCGGCCTGGCCCCGGGTGCAGGGGAGCGGCCGAAACCATCACCGGAGAGCGCGGCGTCCGCCCCTACCTCTGCCCGTCTGGAGGAAGAAGGAGGATGCGGGAAGAGAGAGAGAGAGATGGCGTGGGACCCGCGTGTCGGCGACCCTGTGGACTGGGCCCGCAAGTTTAAGTGGAAACGGTTTCACAGGAAGCCGTCTTCCCGCGGCGAAGACGTACTACCTGAGTACGCCTTCGGCTTTACCACCTCCCTCGCGTAGCTAAGCCACTGGGCTGAGCCTAGTAGGCGTCATTTAGCTGGGCTTCGCCCAACGCGCGTTATAAGGTTGATTCCTTTCCTCTTCTTATTCTTTTCTAGAAATATTGTAAAATCCATAAAAAATTCATATTAACTCCAAATTTGATTATTCAAATTTTCAGTGACTCTATAAATCATGTTCTATCACATGATACAGTTCTCACATTTTTCCAGAAACATTTTCTTCACAAATGTTTATGAAATCCCACTTTTCCATTTCTGTGATAAACTTTAGAAAATCACAAAGTTCCCATTTTTGATCCAAATTCAATTATTCAAATTCCTAGATATTTCTAAGTTCATAACTTAGATTTGGAACATTTTTCCCAATACCTTCTATGCCATATATAAAATATTGGTCCATTTCTCCATGTATAGCCAAGTTTGCAAATTCATAGAAAAATCATTTGAACTCCAAATCAAGTGAAACCAACACCTAGATGCTTCTAAAATCATTCCTTGTTGAATGGGTGCCTCTGCTCATTTTTCAAAGTAATGTTTATGTGCACTTCTTGCAGATCCATAAACCCTTTGAATTCAACATATTCAAATGCTCATAAGTATCCATTGATCCCCTTCCAATAAAACCACTTTGATCATTTTTCATATGACCAAAGGTATCCTAGAAAAGTCCAACTCACATTTTTAGAGCACTTTTATTTTTGCCTTGTTGTGTTGCTTATTGTGATTGTTTCCATCCTTAGTTGGCAAAGTAGACGGAGTGCTTGAAGATGGACCAAAAGACTTTGAAGACCCAGAAGACTTTGCTGAGCCAGGCAAGCAGCCCTTTGACCATGTCTAAGAAACCCTTTTTATGCATGTCATATGGCACTTTTATTGCTTGCATCAAAGTCTTGATAAAATGGTGACCACTTGAGGTGGTTTGCCTCCGTTGCTTTTCTCGTTGACACTTGCATGATGCATGACCCTACCTTTCTATGAGGGTTATGCCAGTGGGAGTAGATAGGATGCTAAAGTAGTTGCTACACAAAAAGGGACATGAATATGGATGGTGATGGAGACAAAGTATTTTCAAAGGAATTTTCAAAAACCCCATCGGGTGCCACTTATGCCCGAGGGAGATGATGAGTTGGGTAGCCACTTGATGACGAAGTGGTGTACCGAGGCAAGTGTATGTGCTGTTTTCAAAAATGGATTGGTTTAAGTTGCGACCGTTATTCCAACCATACATGCGCAACCACTCTACCCTTATATGGGAAAGGGCATTATTGATTACCTAGGCCGGTGCTAGCTTGGAGCCCGCATTACTAGTGACGGGGGAGAGTTGGTGCTCTCTCTCGGGACGGGGTCGTGCCAGGTAGGGCGGCCAAGAACACTTTTATGGGGCACCGGACACACCGTTGGTACCCCGTGCCAGTGGTATGTGATGAATATAGGAGCGAGGCTCCACAATTTTAAGTTGTGAAATGTTGGGCACGGGGGTTACTACCAATCGAGTGGACTCCATGTTAGTGTCGTCTAGGGAAAGATAGTGATCGGGTGCTTACCCCGGGTACTTGAGGTACCGCGGGTCGTGGATGACACGGAAGTTCCCCGGATCTTGTGGGTAAAGTGTGCAACCTCTGCAGAGTGTAAAACTATTCGAATAGCTGTGTCCATGGTCAAGGATAGTTGGGTAACCACTCTTGGGCTACGTCCACATGTTTACAAAGCAGTGTTTGTGTTTGGATAGGTGGGAAGATCTACTTGGGTCAAGTCAAAGGACTTGACATGATTGAGTCGGGTTGATGCCCACTCTATTTATGTTGATATATGTAACCTGTCCTCATGGTTACTTGAATTCTCCTGATGCATGTCTTACAAGTTGTTGAACATGTCATTGCACTCAAAAGTAGCTTTCTGCAAAAATTTACCTATATCATGCATTGTTGTATCTTGAGCCAAAACATGGGTTGCTTGCGAGTACATTCAAAGTACTCATTGGCTTGCCACTGGTTATTTTATTGGCCAGGCATGAAAGAACATGATATCCTGAAGAGTACCTTGGTGATGGACTTGCGAGCTAGGACGCTTCCTAGTTAGAATGCCTGTAGGGTTAAGGCAGATGGCATGGGTCCAAGTTATCGACGAAGATTTACGCTGCGATGTTATACTCAAGACTTGACCACAATGGTCCTACTTGTGTAATACGGTATCTATGGATGTAAGACTCTTGTTATTCAGCTTTCTGTGTGTTCAGTGAGCATTGATCTCTGGGATCACTGTACACGTGCATTCAGTGATCACGACTTATGAGTCGGGGTCCCCACAGCGCAAGGGGCTGCAGGAGAGGGGCCGAGATCCGACATCACCACCGCGGCGTTCAGAGCAAGGCGTTCTCAGGAGATAGGCCCTCTGCTGGGGAGGTGCCTCAGGGCCTGCCCCTGGCAGAGGACCCGTGGTCGTCAGGGGAACCGCTGGCGACCGCTCTACCCCATCGGGCGGCGTCCTGGGTTCCGATCGTTGCTGATGGCACTAGAGTTTGGCGCAAGGTGGGACCCTCGTCTGGCGATATGAAGCAAGGCCAGTACCTGTGAAGAAGGCCCGGTGCCTGTGAAGCTCGCCGCCCCATGACACTCTCACATAATAATGAGTGGGGCTGTACATGCCCCGTAGTCTCAGGGGTGCCTGCCTCAGGCACTGGGGCTCCCACCCACGCCTAGTGGACAACACTTAGCTCCACGCTGGTGAGAAGACGTCCAAGACTAGATTAGGTGCCGGACGCGGCCTTTTGTCTGCTTTTCATTGCCTTTCCCTTTAGCTGTAGCTTTTCCCCCACTGGATTTAAGTTGGATTCGAACTTGAGATTTGCGTGTGTTCGGGGAAGGGGTGCTTATTCTCGCTCGAGCCATTTCTCGTGTTCTGGTTACCGCTTTGCCACAGCTGCCTCCCCTCGCGAGCCCCTCGCGAGTCCAGTCAGGCCTGGCTCGTGCACAACCCAAATTGCTGCTGTTGCTCCCTCTCGGGAGGATCTTCGGGTGCCTGTGGAGGTTGCCCTGTTTGGAAAAGGCCCAGAGCCTGTGAAGCAAGGCGAGTGCCTGTCAAGCTATCGCATTTAAGGAAAAGGCCCAGAGCCTATGAAGCAAGGCGAGTGCCTGTGAAGCTATCGCGTTTTGGAAAAGGCCCAGAGCCTGTGAAGCAAGGCGAGTGCCTGTGAAGCTATCGCGTTTTGGAAAAGGCCCAGAGCCTGTGAAGCAAGGCGAGTGCCTGTGAAGCTCTCGCGTTCAAGAAAAGGCCCAAAGCCTGTGAAGCAAGGCGAGTGCCTATGAAGCTATCGTGTTTTGGAAAAGGCCCAGAGCCTATGAAGCAAGGCGAGTGCCTGTGAAGCTATCACGTTTTGGAAAAGGCCTAGAGCCTGTGAAGCAAGGCGAGTGCCTGTGAAGCTCTCGTGTTCAGGAAAAGGCCCAGAGCCTGTGAAGCAAGGCGAGTGCCTGTGAAGCTCTCGCATTCAGGAAAAGGCCCAGAACCTGTGAAGAAGGCTAACACTTGTGAAGCTCCCCGCCAGCGACACTCTCGTATCCAACGGATTCAACTAAAGAACACCAAGGGCGTCACGCCCTCCCACAGGCTGCTTCGGGGCTTGCGCGAAACAAAGGTAAATCTGCCAACCGCCCGGCGCGGGCGCTCGTGCTATATGACAACTACTGATACGACGAACACAGGTTCTACATGATGGGGCTTCCCCTTCCAAAATGCTCTCACAGCCATCAGGTCAAAAACCTGAGTTCTATTCATGCAGGGTAAAAAAGACATGAGTGACACACACTCAGTCAGACCAATCCCCCAATGCATCCCCGGAAGCACCTCCCGAGCCTTCGTTGGGGTCGCCGAATTCGCCATCGTCGTCTGCGTCGCCGCCAGCGGCGTCAGGGCCGCTCACCGCGCCGCCCTCGTCAGCACCCATGATCACGTCGTCGTCATCCGAAGCGAAGGCCCTGACAAGGGCGTCCACATTGTCTTCAACCCAGTGCGCCAGGTCACCTCGGACGGCCTGGGGAACTGGGGCGATGACAGCGTCAAAATCGAAGTGGGGATTCATGTTCTGGAGATGGCTGAAGACACGGGAGAAGGCGCGCCCGAGCAGCGCGCGGCTCCTCTCTTCCACCAACCTATCGGCCCTTGCCGAACGCGCCTCCAGCTGCGTCACCACGGCAGTGAAGAACTGAAGGTTGCCTGCATAGTTGGCTGTGTGCGGCTCGCCAACAGCCACCTCACAGATGTTGCCCAAGGCCGCGCTAGCTCTCTCCCGGAGCGCGGCGAGCATGGGACCGTGCACGTGCCCCAGGACCTGCCGCTGACATATCTCATCCGCGTTCTGGCGCGCGACGCCCTCAGCCTCCTCCACCCGCTGACAAAGACGGAGCACCTCGGCCTGGGCGGTGGCTAACTCCCCTTGCGCTACCTCAAGGGTGGCCCAGGAGGCGTCGGCCAGCCGCGTCGCCTCCTCCCCCTTGACCCTCAACGCTGCGGTCCTCCCTTCAGCTTCGACCCGGATCAACTCCAGTCTCCTCTCGAACTCGCGCTCGAGGTCTTGGCGCGCCATCGCCACCCGACGACCGATCTCCTCCAGGACACAAGCCTCCCGTGCAGCGACATCGTCCTCCGCGTGCGTCAAAGCGCTCCCTCGTCTCCAGCCACTCGTACTCGCGAGTGCGTTCGACGGCTTCCAGCGTCAACGCTTCTTCGCACCTCTTGAGCTCGGCTGGGTCGTCGGAGGCCACCCGCATCGACGCAAGGGCCAGCTCGCGCAGCTCCACTTGCTCCTCTAGTGAGTGGCACCGGGCCAGGAGCTCGCGAGCCCGCTCCTCCGCCGCCTCTCACCATCGGTCAGCTCTCCGGGCCTCCTCGGTGGCCTGGGATCGGGCCACTCGAGAGGCCTCCAGCAACGCCTTCGCCTCTTCATCGTCAAGATCATGCTGACGGCGCGCGAGGGCGATGGCGGCCTCCAGCTCGCGCCTCCCTGCAGCTAGGCGCAGGCCCTCGGCCTCCAGGCGTGCGTCTTCGTCAGCAAGCTCCTCCCCAAGCAAGTTCACCGCGTCGGTCGCTCTTCGAAGGAACCCTTGGCGGCGAGCGTGGCGCTCCCGGGCGCGCTCAAGCACGTCTTCCACACCATCATCCGCCCAAAGCAAGCGCCGGGGGCCGCGAATCATCGTTCCCCCGGGCAGGCGGCTGGGGGCTGGCGCCCTCACGGCGGCCGGGCGCGCCGCGCCAAAAGCCCAGCCTGGAGCCAGCCCGTCCCCAGATGAACGGCGCAGGGGGCGCCTCAACCAGTCGCAGTCCACGACCAGACGAGAAGCCCACGGCAGACTGGCTATTCCCCGAGAGGGCTCATGAAGGAAAATCGCGGGGAATGAAGGGTCGCGGTGCACCTCGGGATGGTCCACCCCTTCAGACGCCCTGACCACAAGGGCAGAGCTGCTCGGAGCATTTGAGGACGATAGAGGGGGCAAAGCCAAAGGAGGCGGCACCTCTGCTACTTCCGCGAGCTCGGCCGGAAGGGGCCTGCGGAGCAAGGATTAGTGAAAGCAACAAGAGGATCAGGAGCCAGAGAGGAAGAAGACTTACTCGTCAGTGGCGAAGTACTTCCTGTGCTTCAGCACGCGACAAGGGAAGTCATCACCCAGGGCCTCCCTTTTCCTCCGGAGGGCCTCAAAGTCCACGCGGAAGCGGCCCAAGAGAAGAGCGCAGGGATCAACCTGCGGCGAAGAGGGAGCCTCAGAGCGATCCGCGTCAGGGGCGCCTGCCTGGCGTGTGCCGTCCATCACCTCGCCAGAAGACGCGGCTGGGGCCTCCAAGGCCTCAGCCCCGGGCGCTGGGAGCGGCTGCTTGCCACCTTCAACCACAGCGGCACGGGTCCTAGGAGCTGTCCCCTCGCGAGCATCACCCGGCGCTGCCACCTCACCAGGAGCCCCCTCGGCCTCCGGCGCCTCCTGCCTCCCTGCTCCGCCACTTGAGGAGGAGTCACCTTGGCCGATTGGAAGGGCAGTCACTGTCGGATTTCGGGTTCCGGCAGACCCTTAAGGTTTGAACACTGGGGTGCGCGCGGAGATTACGCCTTCTACCACCCCGCCTCGCAAAGATCTAAACTACCTAAAGAGCTGCACAAGAGACACAAGATTTATACTAGTTCGGGCCACTGTTGTGGTGTAATACCCTACTCCAGTGTGTGGTTGGTGGATTGCCTCCTGGGGCTGATGATGATGAACAATACAAGGAAGAATAGCCTCGCGAGGGTCGGTTCTTGGCTGGGGCGATGAACTGCTAGGAGGAGCTCAGTCACCCTTCTCTCTCTCTCACTCATTCTTTCTGCTTTGCTCTCACTTGTCGACCGTCCCTAACCACTAAAAACTCCTCTGTCCCCCCTTTGCTGTGCGGGTGGCTGGTCCTATTTATAGGGGCACTAGTCCTCTTCCCAAATATCGAGCGGGAAGGGAGCCAACAATGGTGGGCTAATTTGAAGGGGGACAGCAAGTATCAACTATCCTGACAAAAGCAGTCTTCGCCTGCGCAAAGCTCCGGTGATGATGATGTCTTGGGATCCACTGTGACCTCCGTCTCGTAGTCCTCCTGGTCTTGGTCTCGTTGTACCGAAATGGCAACCTTTGCCTGATGCCTCGGTACTCCGCGGCTGCGCTTGCCCCCTTTGCACCAAAGAGGAAAGAAGGACGCTGCACACGCTGGCACCCGCCTGGCGCCCTGAGTCGTCATGGCTTGTGTCACGGGCACCTCGCGAGGTACTCCGCCTTGATCTCTCCGCCTCCTCACGAGCCAGCCTGACGAGGTCGTGCCTGAGGAAGCTCCGTGTCGTCCGCCTCGCGAGGCTTGGCCCCTCGCGAGGGTCTCGAGTCTTGCATTGATGAAGATGGGCCGTGCTGGGCCTCCTTTGAGCCACACTGCAGGCCGCAGGCAGGCAAGTCTAGGGACCCCCATTCCCAGAACGCCGACAGTAGCCCCCGGGCCCAAGGCGCGCCCGGACTTGGCCGTGCCGAGAGGCAAAAGGGCAAGGGCGAAGCGCCGCGGGCCCTAACAGCCTGCGGCCTTGGGCGCCGCGTGGCGGTTGATGGGACGTGGGCGGCACTGTTCCCGCCACGCCCCCTTATTTTGCGCCCTGCTAGGCGGATTTGTAGTTGCACACAGCCGCTCCCCTTCCTTTTGCTCGATCGTCCCCTGTTCATCCTTCCCTCGAACGCCTGCTCCCGCCTCCAATCCAATCTCCAATCTTCCCCCTCCTTCCCATCGCCATGACTCCGACGAGGAAGGAGAGAGGGGAGAAACCCACGCCTCCGTCTTGTGCGCCGCCATCGGTGGCCCCCGCCGTCGGCCAGTTGACTGTACTCAATCAAGAGTGCGTGGGCAGGGACAGCTTGGCTCTGGCCACCGTCTTCAATGAGTGCGGGAGGACGACGGACTAGCCCGCGTCCCACTTCTCCATTGACAGGATAGCAACGGAGGTCCCATGTTTTACCGACACCTTGTGGGCGGTTCTGGTCCCCCCTTCTCTGATTTCTTCAATGCCGTGCTCTCCCATTATCAGATCCACATGATGCATCTAAGCCCAGAGTCCATCACCCTCCTTTCGATCTTCGCCTTCGTTTGTGAAGCCATGGTGGGCATCCCTCCTTCAGTTGCCTTGCTGCGCCACTTCTTCTCGCTGCGCCTTGTCGACCCTTCCCAATGCTGGGCGTGCGCGAGCTTCGCTACCAAGCCTGAGACCGAGGCCTCTGGGATTGACTTCAAACTCCCCCTGCCCGCGGTTGGGTTCCGCGAGCGGTGGTTGTACGTGGACGCAGGGGAGCCCAGCCCCCTGCTATCGGAGCCGACCTCGCCTGCTGTCCCCAATTCGGGTTGGGGCCAGGAGACGCTCAAGAACCCCCGGCTCGTCTTTGTCTGGACCCGCTTCACGCTCCTGAGGAAGCTCGGCGTGACAGCGCCCAAAGTGGTGAAGGGGTTTCTGTTGTGCCGTCTCGCTCCCCTGCAACGCCACTCCCGCCGGATGTGGGCCTTCCGTGGGCGCGAGGATAACATGAGGCTCCAGGAAGAAGACCTGGCTCCTGCGGCGCTGAAGTTGACGCTCTTGACCTTGGCCGGGGACCCCAACCCCGGCAACGTCCGGCAGGGAGGGGCCTTGCTGTACCTCTGCCAGAGCAGGGCCGACTTCGTGAAGCAGATGCCCGTCTTTGATGAGTGGGGGCTGCGCCCCGCTGGCCTCCAGGGACCTCGCGAGAATCCAATGGTGGTGACTACCCTCCCAATCAGCCAAGGCGACTCCTCCTCAAGTGGCAGAGCAGGGAGGCAGGAGGCGCCGGAGGCCGAGGGGGCTCCTGATGAGGTGGCAGCGCCGGGTAACGCTCGCGAGGGGACAGCTCCTGAGACCCGTGCCGCTGCGGCTGAAGGTGGCAAGCAGCCGCTCCCAGCGCCCGGGGCTGAGGCCTTGGAGGCCCTAGCCGCGTCTTCTGGCGAGGTGATGGACGGCACGCGCCAGGCAGGCGCCCCTGACGTGGACCGCTCTGATGCTCCGTCCTCGCGGCAGGTTGATCCTTGCGCTCTTCTCTTGGGCTGCTTCCGCATGGACTTCGAGGCCCTCCGGAGGAAGAGGGAGGCCCTGGGTGATGACTTCCCTTGTCGCGTGCTGAAGCGCAGGAAGTACTTCGCCACTGAAGAGTAAGTCTTCTTCCTCTCTGGCTCCTGATCCTCTTGTTGCTTTCACTGATCCTTGCCCCGCAGGCCCCTTCCGGCCGAGCTCGCGGAAATAGCAGAGGTACCGCCTCCTTTGGCTTCGCCCCCTCTACCGCCCTCAAATGCTCCAAGCAGCTCTGCCCTTGTGGTGAGGGCATCTGAAGGGGTGGACCATCCCGAGGTGCACCGCGGCCCTTCACTCCCCGCGATTTTCCTTCGTGAGCCCTCTCGGGGGATAGCCAGTCTGCCGTGGGCTTCTCATCTGTTCGCGGACTGCGATAGGTTGAGGCGCCCCCTGCACCCTTCGTCTGAAGACGGGCTGGCTCCAAGCTGGGCTCTGGTGCGGCGCGCCCGGCCGCCACGAGGGCGCCAGCCCCCAGCCCCCTACCCGGGGGAACGATGATTCGCAGCCCCCAGCTCTTGCTTGGGGCGGATGACGGTATGGAGGACGTGCTTGAGCGCGCCCGGGAGCGCCGCGCTCGCTGCCAAGGGTTCCTTCGGAGAGCAACCAACGCGGTAAACTTGCTTGGGGAGGAGCTCACTGATAAAGACGCACGCCTGGAGGCCGAGGGCCTGCGTCTGGCTGCAGGGAGGCGCGAGCTGGAGGCCGCCATCACCCTCGCGCGCCGTTAGCGTAACCTTGACGATGAAGAGGCGAAAGCATCACTGGAGGCCTCTCGAGCAGCCCGATCCCAGGCCACCGAGGAGGCCCGGAGAGCTGACCGATGGCGAGAGTCGGCGGAGGAGCGGGCTCGCGAGCTCCTGGCCCGGTGTCACTCACTGGAGGAGCAAGTGGAGCTGCGCGAGCTGGCCCTTGCGTCGATGCGGGTGGCCTCCGGCGACCCAGCCGAGCTCCAGAGGCGCGAAGAAGCGTTGACGCTGGAAGCCGCCGAACGCACTCATGAGTACGAGTGGCTGGAGACGAGGGGAGCGCTTGGTGACGTAGGCGGAGGACGATGTCGCCACACGGGAGGCTTGTCCCCTGGAGGAGGTCGGTCGTTGGGTGGCGATGGCGTGCCAAGACCTCGAGCGCGAGTTCGAGAGGAGCCTGGAGTTGATCTGGGTCGAAGCTGAAGGGAGGACCGCAGCCTTGAGGGTCAAGCGGGAGGAGGCGACGCGGCTGGCCGACGCCTCCCGGGCCGCCCTTGAGGTAGCGCAAGGGGAGCTAGCCACCTCCCAGGTCGAGGTGCTCTGTCTTCATCAGCGGGTGGAGGAGGCTGAGGGCGTCGCGTGCCAGAACGCGGACGAGATACGTCAGCGGCAGGTCCTGGAGCATGTGCACGGTCCCATGCTCGCCACGCTCCGGGAGAGAGCTAGAGCGGCCTTGGGCAACATCTGTGAGGCGGCTATTGGCGAGCCGCACACAGCCAACTATGCAGGCAACCTTCAGTTCTTCACTGCCGTGGTGACGCAGCTGGAGGCGCGTTCGGCAAGGGCCGATAGGTTGGTGGAAGAGAGGAGCCGCGCGCTTCTTGGGCGCGCCTTCTCCCGTGCCTTCAGCCATCTCCTAAACATGGATTCCCACTTCGATTTTGACACTGTCATCGCCCCAGTTCCCCAGGCCGTCCGAGGTGACCTGGTGCATTGGGTGGAAGACAATGTGGATGCCCTTGTCAGGGCCTTCGCTTCGGACGACGACGACGTGATCATGGGCGCTGACGAGGGCGGCGCGGCGAGCGGACCTGACGCCGCTGGCGGCGACGCAGATGACGATGGCGAATTCGGTGACCCCAACGAAGGCTCGGGAGGTGCTTCCGGGGACGCATTGGGGGATTGGTCCGACTGAATGTGTATTGCTCCTGTCTTTTTTTTTACCCTGCACGAATAGAACTCAGGTTTTTGACCTGATGGCTGTGAGAGCATTTTGGGAGGGGAAGCCCCTCATGTAGAACCTGTATTAGTCGTTGTCATATAGCATGAGCGCCCGCACCGGGCGGTTGGCAGGTTTACCTTTGTTTCGCACAAGCCCCGAAGCAGCTTGTGGGAGGGCGTGACGCCCTTGGTGTTCTTTAGTTGAATCCGTTGGACACATGAGTGTCGCTGGCGGGGAGCTTCACAAGTGTTAGCCTTCTTCACAGGTTCTGGGCCTTTTCCTGAATGCGAGAGCTTCACAGGCACTCGCCTTGCTTCACAGGCTCTGGGCCTTTTCCTGAACACGAGAGCTTCACAGGCACTCGCCTTGCTTCACAGGCTCTAGGCCTTTTCCAAAACGTGATAGCTTCACAGGCACTCGCCTTGCTTCATAGGCTCTGGGCCTTTTCCAAAACACGATAGCTTCATAGGCACTCGCCTTGCTTCACAGGCTTTGGGCCTTTTCTTGAACGCGAGAGCTTCACAGGCACTCGCCTTGCTTCACAGGCTCTGGGCCTTTTCCAAAACGCGATAGCTTCACAGGCACTCGCCTTGCTTCACAGGCTCTGGGCCTTTTCCAAAACGCGATAGCTTCACAGGCACTCGCCTTGCTTCATAGGCTCTGGGCCTTTCCTCGAGCGCGAGAGCTTCACAGGCACTCGCCTTGCTTCATAGGCTCTGGGCCTTTCCTCGAGCGCGAGAGCTTCACAGGCACTCGCCTTGCTTCACAGGCTTTGGGCCTTTCCTCGAGCGCGAGAGCTTCACAGGCACTCGCCTTGCTTCATAGGCTCTGGGCCTTTCCCAAACAGGACAACCTCCGCGGGCACCCGAAAATCCTCCCGAGAGGGAGCAACAACGACAGTTTGGGTTGCGCATGAGCCAGGCCTGACCCGACTCGCGAGGGGCTCGCGAGGGGAGGCAGCTGCGACGAACCGGTAACCAGAACGCGAGAAATGGCTCGAACGAGAATAAGCACCCCTTCCGCAAACACACGCAAATCTCAAATTCGAATCCAACTTAAATCCAGTAGGGGAAAAGCTACAGCCAAAGGGAAAGGCAACGAAAAGCAGACAAAAGGCCGCGTCCGGCACCTAATCTAGTCTTGGACGTCTTCTCACCAGCGCAGACCTAAGTGCTGTCCACTAGGCGTGGGAGGGAGCCCCAGGGCCTGAGGCTGGCACCCCTAAGACTCCGGGGCGTGTACAGCCCCACTCATTATTATGTGAGAGTGTCACGGGGCGGTGAGCTTCACAGGCACCGGGCCTTCTTCACAGGTACTGGCCTTGCTTCATATCGCCAGACGAGGGTCCCGCCTTGCGCCAAACTCTAGTGCCATCAGCAACAACCGGAACCTAGGACGCCGCCCGATGGGGTGAGCGGTCGCCAGCGGTTCCCCGGACGACCACGGGTCCTCTGCCAGGGGCAGGCCCTGAGGCACCTCCCCAGCAGAGGGCCTACCTCTTGAGAACACCTTGCTCCGAACGCCGCGGTGGTGATGTCGGGTCTCGGCCCCTCTGCTGCAGCCCCCTGCGCCCTCCTCCCGAGGGGTAGGAGACTGTGGGAGCGGGGCAGCTGCTTGCCGCTTTGACCTGCACCTCCTGCGACCCATGGTTAGCGTATACCTGCTCCTGAAGAGTTAGTGGTGCTCGATAATCGTTGCCTCCAGCGCGGCTAGCGGGTCCGTCCCGGGGCTCCTGGAAAGGCTCAGCTTCCATTGCCTCGTCCCCCCAGCTTAGGCCGAGGAGCGAGCCTTGTCTGTTCTCGTGAGGGTGTCCTTGGTCCATCATGAGGGGCACGTATTCCTCCGTCGCCGTCATCCCGAGTGCCACACTGTGATGCCCCGCATGCCACGCGGTCCCACCTGCCTCGCCTACTGCGAGGTGGTAGCGCGGCCGCCCATCGGGGCTGCGATTCGCGTTGAATCCTTCTTCTTCGCGGGCCGGGGGCGGGGGCAGCGCCACCGCTGGTCCGGTGCTGACAGCTTCGCTGGCGTCGGAGTAGCTTTGGAGCCCTCGGGCACGCGCGGGGCCCCCTCGCGGTCGCCCTGGGCTTGAGATGGGAGCTGGGTGGAGAAGGGTGAGCCCCCGAGGCGGCGAAGCCCAGGAGCTCCTCCACTCGCTCCAGCAGCACGTCATGGCCGCTCTCCAGGAGTCTGCACCGCAGCAGCTCTCGGGCCACCGTGAGCGCGGTCCTTGAGTTCGCCTGCTCCCGGTGGGTGTATGCTGTCGTGGTCGCGGCGTGATTGGAGGCCCTTGCTGCCGACCGTGCCTGCCGTGGCGTAAGAGTTGCCGAAGTCTGTCCGCGTCGCCCGCGGCCCGCAGCGCCCTGCGGACCGCGAGCTGCCTGGGGCACGGGGTCGCCCGAGGCGAGCGGTTCCGCGCGGTCGGGCCATGCGGCCCATGGGTTGGGGTTGCCCTCCTGGTCGCCGGGCATGGTGATGACGAGGCGGCACGACACGGAGCGATGGAAGACGAATTCCGGCGCACCCCTACCAGGCGCGCCAAATGTCGGATTTCGGGTTCCGGCAGACCCTTAAGGTTTGAACACTAGGGTGCGCGCGGAGATTACGCCTTCTACCACCCCGCCTCGCAAAGATCTAAACTACCTAAAGAACTGCACAAGAGACACAAGATTTATACTGGTTCGGGCCACCGTTGTGGTGTAATACCCTACTCCAGTGTGTGGTTGGTGGATTGCCTCCTGGGGCTGATGATGATGAACAATACAAGGAAGAACAGCCTCGCGAGGGTCTGTTCTTGGCTGGGGCGATGAACTGCTAGGAGGAGCTCAGTCACCCTTCTCTCTCTCTCTCTCACTCTTTCTGCTTTGCTCTCACTTGTCGACCGTTCCTAACCACTAAAAACTCCTCTGTCCCCCCTTTGTTGTGCGGGTGGCTGGTCCTATTTATAGGGGCCCTGGTCCTCTTCCCAAATATTGAGCGGGAAGGGAGCCAACAATGGCGGGCTAATTTGAAGGGGGGCAGCAAGTATCAACTATCCTGACAAAAGCAGTCTTCGCCTGCGCAAAGCTCTGGTGATGACGCCGTCTTGGGCTCCACTGTGACCTCCGTCTCATAGTCCTCCTGGTCTTGGTCTCATTGCACCGAAATGGCAACCTTTGCCTGATGCCTCGGTACTCTGCGGCTGCGATTGCCCCCTTTGCACCAAAGAGGAAAGAAGGACGCCGCGCGTGCTGGCACCCGCCTGGCGCCCTGAGTCGTCATGGCTTGCGTCACAGGCACCTCGCGAGGTACTCCGCCTTGATCTCTCCGCCTCCTCACGAGCCAGCCTGACGAGTGTCACACCCTAGCTAGTCCATGCTTAGAGTGTGCATCATGTTTACTTTCATCAGAAACTTGAAATGGGGAAGGCAGAACCCCCAGCACCCCCCCTGAAATCAACTAGGGTTTACTAAAAATAATTTCAATGAACCTGAAATGCCCTTCTAAAATGTTAACCCTCTTTGCCTTGGGTTAGAACCTCAGGAAAAATAGGTGCACTCTTTTCTAGGTCAACAGAAGGTCATTGATTTAAATCATAAATATTTGAATTTGGGCATTTAAATGCTATAAAATAATTCAAATGCTCAAATAATTCTGGAAATAAATGTTTGCTGTTAGGAATATTTCCAACAGAGCCCACAATTATTTTCAGGATTTTAGAAAGTGCCTAGGTATTTTAAATAAAGCCCTAAAGCTACAGAAAAATAGAAAAGGAAAAAAATCAAAAAAGGGAGAAGAAGCCACTTGGGCCTTACCTGGCTCGGCCCAGCCGACTGGCCAGCGCCAGTCACCCCCTACCTCGCGCCAGGAGGCAGGTGCACGTGCTCGCCGCGCGCCGGCCACGCGCCGGCCACCTCCTGCTTCTGCGGACGCTGGGAGGCGCCCAGAGATGCCACGAGACCCCCTCGACCCTCTCTCGTCCTCTCTCCCTCTCCCCCTCGTCTCCCTCATACTCTCCCGCGATGGCCGAGCGCGCCCTCGCCGCCGATCGCCGTAGTCGCCGCTAGAGACCTCCCCTCGCCCCTCCGACGAGTCCATCAGCTTCGCCTCGACTCCCTCGTCCTCCCCACCGAGCCACGCTTCGCCAGAAGCCCTACAACGCCGCCTTCGCCCTCGTCTTCAACCTCGGGCATTCGAGATCGCCGGCGACCTCACTTCTTCCTCAGCCCGTCCCCGAGCCGCTGAGACCACCGCTGCACTCCCCGTGAGCCCCTCCTTCGATCCCCACCTTCCCCTTGCTCGTTTGCGCCATGTAGCTCCGATTTCCACTGCAGCCGAAGCTCGCCGGTGCCGTGCCTCGTCACCGTCATGGCCAGGGCCACTGTGGCTTGAAGCCGGGCACACCACCGTGCTCAACGCAGTCCCAGGAGCCTAACGCACCACTCCCCGTGCTTCGCCGTGCCCCGTAGCGTCGGATTCAACCACGCCCGAACTCCGGCGACCGCCAAGGTCGTCGCCGGCGTCGTTTCCGGCCACCCCGAGCCCAACTACCACCACCAAACGCTGCAGCTCGCTCCCCGCATCGTGTAGCACATCTCCGCCGTCGTTTTGGTCGCCTGAGGGCGTTTTCCGAAGCCCTCCGCCGTCTCGGGCCTCGCCGGTGTCGAGCCGCCGGCGAGTTGACCCAGTTTGACCCCTGGGTGGGCCCGGGTAGACCCCCCTGAGTCTATGACAGGTGGGGCCGGCCTGTTAACTAATTTAGGTTTAGTTTTAATTAATTTTAATTAAGTTAGTCACTGACATGTGGGCCCAGGCCCCACTGACAGTTAATTAGTGTTAACCAATTCTGCTAATTAACTGAGACACTGACCAGTGGGCCCCACCAGTCAGGTTTGACCTGGCTGGCGCCTTTGACCTGCTGACGTCACCCTGACGCATTGCTGACGCAGTAATTGTTTTTCTGGAATTATTTTTATTCAGGAAATTCCAGAAAATAGTTCAAACTTCAAAAATTCATAGAAATTCAACCATAGCTCCAAATGAGATAAATTATATATGAAAAATTATAAGAAAAATTCAATCTATCCATCTGTAATGGTTTCATGCATGACAAAACAAGTTTACCTTGATGTTTAAGCAGAATAAGGTAATGCACTATAAATGCCATGTTTAATGAGCTAATATTAGAATCTTTGATTCAAATGAGTTCATCCCCTTCTATTTTAGCTTGCATTAGGCCAAGACACAATCATATTGCCATGTCATAGCATGCATCATATTGTTGCACATCGTCATGTGTTGATTGTGTTCTGATGTGTTCTTCGTGGTAGGTTCTGCCTCCGAGGATATTCACGAGTATCCAACTGAAGGGCAGTATCCCGCTACCACTCCATCAGGCAAGCAACCATTGATCATTCCGATACAAACCCATGTTCTCGCCTCTGCTCTTGTTTACTGCATTAAGACAACGCGATTCAAACTGTTGTGTGCTACAGTAGTTGAACCCTTATCCTCTACATGGCCTGTCATTGCCACAGTAACTAGATGCAACCCACTAGCATGTGTAGGAGTTGATTGAGCCATGTTTTGTGATTCCTACCTTGCTATGCCTGCTATACTTAGAGTTGTGTCAGGTCTGGTTCATCTGGGTGATGGGCTAGAGTGAAATGCTTATGTTGGTAATATGAGGGATGTGTTGAACATGTTTTGGTAAAGGTATCGATGAGAGGCCATGTAGGAGTACATGGTGGGTTGTTTCATTGAGGCCGTCCATAAGAACTGAGATCTTTATGTGTGATTTAAGATGCAATTACTACCGTACATAGGGCCCGAAACCAATGGACCCTCTCGGCTTCTTAGTCACCCTCGTACTCTGTCCAGGAGTTGCACTTAGTTTCTGGTGTTTGTAGGTTATGTGTTGGCGGCCGTGCATAGCGCTGACCCTAGGGGTGGGCTATGTTGCGGTAGATACACCGTGGCCGGGTGTACCGAGTCACCCGTTTGGTGTCTCGGGAACCCTGTTCACATCGTTCGGGGCTGTATGTGGAAACCTCGGCCGGACTCCCTGCGGATGGAACCTGGATAGGCGATAAACCTAGACTAGGGACTTAGGTGTTTAGGTAGGCCGTGGCCGACACCCTCGCTGGGCTTCCGCTTGAAGGTTTCCGAGTACATGTCGTGTAGATGGCGGTAAGCGGTGAAAGCGTGTATGACGAAGTACACCCCTGCAGGGTATAAAACTATTCGAATAGCCGCGTCTGCGGTGAAGGACTACTTGGTTGACTATACAGTTCATAGAAAGGTTAATGGATACTACTAAAATACTCAAGATAAGTGTGAGTACCGAGGATGGCCCTCTCGCAGGATGACGAGGGAGGATCCCCGGTAGAGTATTGTGTTGGTGAGTAGTGGACTCGTGTGCGAAACTATTTTACTAAAGAGGTTCTGTAGGATAGCTTAGCCAAGGGTCAAAGCTGGCTTGCTGCATAACCCCCACCACCTTCTTGAGAATGAGCATGTATAGTAGGTTCTGATGTAAGACTTGTTGAGTACCTTTGTACTCATGTTTGCTTATTTATTGTTTTCAGACGACAACACTGCCCCCTCCGATGGGTTTTATGTAGACCTTGACGTTGACGAGTGACTAGCCACCCAGGTGGTGATCCCGGCCATGGAGGGCCCTATGTAGAAAGACAGGCTTCGAGAAGCCTTCTTTCTTTCTAGAGTCTGTACTCAGACTAGTTGCTTCCGCATGTGCTTGTATGATTGTATGACTTGAGTGTCGGGTCATGTGACCCCTATCTGTATGAACATGTTATGTATGGCTCTCTGGAGCCTTTAAATAAAGTACTTGAGTTGTAGAGTTTTGTTGTGATGCCATGTTGTATGTACTCATATCGGGCATATTGTGTGTATGATTGAAATGCTTGGTATGAGTGGTATCCGACAATCTAGTTGTTTATCTTTGGCAGCCTTTCTTATGGGGAAATGTAGTCTACTGTTCATCGAGCCATAGTAGTCCGCTACAGGCCGGTTCACCGGAGTCCTGCTAGCCCAGCACTACTGTTCAGGACACTTGACTGGCCGGCATGTGTTTCACTTCGTCCCTATGTCTGTCCCTTCGGGGAAATGTCACACGGTGACTTCTGGAGTCCTGCCTAGCCTGCTACAGCCCGGGATCCCCGGAGTCCTGTTAGCCCAGTGCTACAGCCCGGAATCACTCGTTGATGACCGACATGTTCAATGTGATTCACGTATGCCTGTCTCCATAGGTCTGTGCCGCTTTGGGTTCACGACTAGCCATGTCGGCCCGGGTTCTCTGTCATATGGATGCTAGCGACACTATCATATACGTGAGCCAAAAGGCGCAAATGGTCCCGGGCCATGGTAAGGCGACACCCGTGGGATACCGTGCGTGAGGCCGCAAAGTGATATGAGGTGTTACCGGCTAGATCGATGTGGCTTGGTATCGGGGTCCTGCCAGCGTTGGCATCAGAGCCGGACTACCTGTAGGTTTGTTGAGCCAAACTGGTCGATGTCGAGTCTAGAAATGCTTTAGTTATATGTAGGGGAATTGATTGTGGGAGGGAACATAAGGTTCTTTTACTCCTTTACCTATGCCTCTGATCTGAGTCATTCTCATCTCATTCAACGTGGGTTAAGGACTAGGCTCTCTTCTTCTATTAGGTTCACGTGTTACTAATCCGTAGTAGCTTATAGGATTATTGTTACGAGTTCCAGTTCAGTTTCTACTATTCTTAGTATGTTGCTAATTGAATCAGAACCTTGATATGATGTTGTTGAGTGGTATTGTGAACTGTTGTGGATGTCTCAAATCTTTTTCTGAGCATTTACAGCCGTTATGCTGTCCAATTTTCCCTAGAAATTCTAATGTCTTTGCATTGTGGTGGTGCTTTCAGATGGCCAACCGTCCTCAAAACCAAGTGGTTCGCCTGACTAGGTGCCTCGACATGCCCGGTCATACTGCTATGTTAGTCCGGGTCATGATCGAGACAGGTTACCGCTGGTATCCCGAATACACTGTCGAAGAGAAGTTCCGCGACTTTAATCAAAGCCAGTATTTCTGCACCGTCAGGATATTTCCTTCTTATCCTGGATCTACCGAGCCCCTTCACTGTTCCTATGGACTCGGGATTACCGTTGAGATGGCTGTGCAGGATGCTGCCTATTCCATGATGACCATCATGCGAGTCCGGACTGGCCTGCTTTGGAACACTGATTTCCGTTACATGCCAGCTTCACTTCCGGGAGCGCAAGGGTATCTTCAGGCTATCTATGCTGACTCCACTCAGGAGGACTCATTAACTCGTACCACTGCTGAGATGCTCGAAGATAAGGACCGAGAGAATCGGGCCTTGAGGCTGGAGCTTTTTAATACTCGTGCTGATCATTGGGCCACATTGACTCGGTTTGCACCTGCGGTGCAAGCTGGATGTGTGGATACAAGGGATCTGTATCCTGTGAGATCAGCTCTGCCAGACATGGTGGATTGGCGTGATGTGGGAGGCATCACCCCACCCCGTGGTCCCCGCAGGCCACCATTTGTTGGTCCAAGACCTCATCCTAGCCCCTATGGTCCACAGGCTCCTCAGGACCGTCTGTTTCCGGATGATCACGTTGAACTTCGAGGCTATGGAGGTGACTTCTATGAGGACTATTACGGAGCTGTCTGGGTTAGTAGTAGTACCACTAGTATTGTAGTAGTTGTATCTCCACTGTCGTGCGTGACTTGTGGAATATGACTTTGCGTGTAATCGATTCCGGAGGTGTAGACAAATAATGTATAGGAACTTGGAATGCCTCCGATGAGATGTAACGTCTTTCATCATAGTTGTACTGTAGCCTGGGCTTGTACTAAACTATGTATGATGTGTATGACCGTTGGTATATATATGGCAGTTTTATTTTACCATGACATACGGATGAGCATCTCTGCATTCCGTGTTATCCATTACATTCTGCACATCCTTGCTAAGTTTGAGCCATCCTTGTCTAAACCGTTGTCTTGTTTTCTCCTAGGATGGTCAACACTCGCGGCAACCCTGCTGTCCCGGAGCAGGGGGAAGCCAGTGCAGCTAGAGGTGAAAATCTGCCTCACCCGCCTTCTCTGGCCGAAGTGATGCTGGAGGCGGAAAGAAACAAGCATGAGACCAACCGCCTGCTGGAGCAGATTGAGCAGAACACTGCATGCCACCCACGAAATGACTTGGTGTCAATCAATGACTTTATCAAGCTGTACCCACCAAAGTTTAACCATTCCGTCGAGCCCCTCGACGCGGATGACTGGCTTCGCAGCATCACCCACAAGCTACGTTCTGCCAACGTAGCCGCAGCCGACAAGGTTACCTATGCTGCCTATCATCTCGAAGGCCCTACTAGCCATTGGTGGGAAAACTTCGAAGCTATGCCCCCGGTCGGTCAAATCACTACTTGGGCTGAATTCAGTGAGGCTTTCCGTGAGCATCACATTTCGGAAGGTCTCATGGATCGCAAGAGGGAGGAGTTCTGCAACTTCACCCAAGGAAGACTGACTGTGGATGCTTACAGTCGTGAATTTGGGAACCTGGCACGCTATGCTCCTGAAGAGGTTTCTACTGACGCCAAGAAGCAGGCAAGGTTCCGCAAGGGACTTAGCCCTGAGCTTTGCCGCGATCTCCGTCTGCACGAGTGCACATCTTTTCAGAAGTTGGTCAATAAAGCTATGAGTGCTGAGACAGGCCAGACTGATTATGACGCTTCACGCAAGCACTACCGTGATTTTGGCTCTTCATCCCGCTCTGGAGCTCAGAAGTGCCGGTGTGGATCCCAAGCACGGCACTGCCACCCAGATTCATCCCGAGGCCATCCTTTGAGGCGCCTCGTCCCAACCAGCAATTCACACCGCCCAAGCCCGATGGTGGCCCCGCTGCTAACGCTGCTCCACGCCCCAATGTGGTAACATGCTTCAAGTGTGGAGAGCCGGGTCATTATAGCCGAGAGTGTCCCCAGAACAACAACCCCAATCAATCTGGGAAGTCCGTTGGCCGTGGTAAGCCCGCGGGAAAGACTTTCTACGCCAAGCCGGCCACCACTGCACGTGGCCATGTCAATTATGTTTTAGCCGAGGAGGCTCATGAGGATCCCAACGTCGTCCTTGGTACGCTCCTTGTTAACTGCCATCCGACATCTGTTCTTTTCGATACTGGAGCATCTCATTCATTCATATCCGAGAATTATGCTCGATTGCATAACACGCCATTCTGTGACATGCCCTCTACCATGGAAATTCAGACCCCTGGCTCTAGATGGCAAACTTCTAGAGTAAGCCATGGGAACGAAATTCTTGTCGATAGACTTGTCTTCCTTGCAACCTTAATAGCTCTCAAGTCCTCGGACATAAACATCATCTTAGGTATGGAGTGGATGTCAGCTCATTATGCTAAGATTGACTGTGCCACTAGAACCGTTCAACTTACCCACCCCTCGGGCAAGACAGTCAATGTCTTAACTCGAGTGGCCAAGCACCAGCTTTACTCCCTAAATGCCAACCCTCTTCCAGACCTTGAGGATGTTCCGGTAGTCCGAGACTTTCCGGATGTGTTTCCAGAAGAACTGACAGGTGTTCCACCTGACAGGGATGTCGAGTTTGTGATAGACCTTGTTCCAGGGACCGTTCCAATTTCTAGAAGACCATACAAGATGGCACTCTTAGAACTAGCCGAGCTTAAGAACCAACTCGATGAGTCCTTGAACAAGGGGTTCATCCGTCCTAGTTCCTTTCCTTGGGCTTGCCCCGTCCTCTTCGTCAAGAAGAAGGATGGAACAGATCGAATGGTTGTGGATTACCGATCCGTCAACTTGGTCACCATCAAGAACAAATACCCGCTTCCCAGGATCAACGATCTGTATGATCAGCTCGCTGGATCCTCAGTCTTCTCCAAGATGGATTTGAGGTTGGGTTACCATCAAATCAAAATCAGAAACGGGGACATTCCCAAAACGGCCTTTGTTACTCGTTATGGCCAATACGAGTACACCGTTATGTCCTTCGGTTTAACCAATGCTCCGGCCACCTTCTCCCGGTTAATGAACTCGCTTTTCATGGAGTACTTGGACAAATTCGTCGTAGTATACCTCGATGACATACTCATCTCCTCCAAGAATGAAGAGGAACATGCCGAACATCTAAGGCTGGTATTGATGAAACTTCGAGAGCATCGCCTTTATGCCAAATTCTCCAAGTGTGAATTTTGGCTGCCAGAAGTGACCTATCTAGGCCATGTAATCTCTGGTAAGGGTGTTGCTATCAATCCCGAGCGAGTTCAAGCCGTCCTTGATTGGACTCCACCTGAAATGGTTAAGCAAGTTCGGAGTTTCCATGGCCTAGCGAGCTATTGTCGCTGCTTCGTCGAAAATTTCTCCAAGGTTGCTAAACCTCTAACTGAACTCCTCAAGAAAGATAAAAAGTTCGAGTGGACTCCACAGTGCGAGGTCAGTTTTCAGGAACTGAAAAGACGCCTGACATCTGCCCCCGTACTGGTACCACCAGACTTCTCCAAGGACTTTCTTATCTATTGTGACGCCTCGCAACAAGGACTAGGTTGCATACTCATGCAAGATCATCAGGTAATTGCCTATGCTTCACGGCAATTACACCCACCTGAGGAGAATTATCCTACACATGATCTAGAGCTTGCAGCTGTAGTCCATGCACTTAAAACTTGGCGACATTACCTTCTCGGTAATCGTTGCGAGATCTTCACCGATCACCAAAGCTTGAAATATATCTTCACCCAACCAGATTTGAATCTCAGGCAAAGATGTTGGGTCGAGTTGATCTCGGATTACGACTTAGGAACAACTTACACCCCGGGCAAAGCCAATGTCATGGCTGATGCGCTAAGCCGTAAGTCCTATTGTAACAACCTGATGTTACAACAAAGTCAACCACTTCTCCATGAGGAATTTCGTAAGCTAAACCTTCACATTGTTCCTCGAGGATTCCTATCCACCCTGGTGGCGGAACCTACCCTTACGGATCAGGTCATCAAGGCACAGAAGGTAGATCCGGGAATCTCCCATATCAAGAGAAACATTAAGAAAGGAGTCATGAATTGTTTCTCCATTGATGATCAAGGTGTCGTATACTTTGGGAATCGCCTAGTGGTTCCAAAGGCGCGAAACTTGAGGCGACTGATCCTTAAGGAAGCTCATGAATCCCCTCTCATGATTCATCCCGGTAGTACTAAAATGTATCAAGACCTACGCCAGAGGTTTTGGTGGACTAGGATGAAGAGAGCAATCGCTCAATACATTGCTAATTGCGACGTTTGTCGTCGTGTGAAAGCAGAGCATCAACGGCCTGCTGGCACCCTTCAACCCTTGGCTATTCCTGAATGGAAATGGGATAAAATCAGTATGGATTTCATCACTGGGTTTCCCAGGACCAAGCGAGGGAATAATGCCATCTTCGTCGTGATCGACCGTCTTTCCAAAGTAGCCCACTTTCTACTTGTTCGTTAGAGTATCACCGCTAGCCAGCTAGCTGACTTTTACATCTCCCGAGTAGTGTCTCTTCATGGTGTTCCATTGGAAATTAACTCAGACCGTGGGAGTCTCTTCACCTCTCGATTTTGGGAAAGTTTCCAAAATGCTATGGGAACTCATCTCTCCTTTAGCACCGCCTTACATCCTCAATCAAGTGGTCAAGTAGAGCGAGTCAATCAAATTCTGGAAGATATGCTCCGAGCTTCTGTTATCTCGTTCGGAATGAGTTGGGAGAAATGCCTTCCATTCGCGAAGTTTGCTTATAACAATAGTTATCAAGCCAGCTTGGGCAAAGCTCCTTTCGAAGTTCTGTATGGACGAAAATGTTGAACGCCTCTTAACTGGTCAGAAACCGGGGAAAGACAACTCTTTGGCCCGGATATGATTCAGGAAGCGGAAGAGCAGGTTCGCATTATTCGTGAGAAATTGAAAACAGCCCAATCTCGCCAAAAGAGTCAATATGATCGTAAACATAAGCCTATGACTTATGAAGTTGACGAGAAGGCTTACCTTCGGGTTACCCCGTTAAAGGGAACCCATCGTTTCGGTATCAAAGGCAAATTGGCTCCTCGTTACATTGGACCCTTTCGCATTCTTGCCAAATGAGGAGAAGTTGCCTACCAATTGGAACTACCTCCGCATCTTTCCAGAGTTCACGATGTCTTCCACGTTTCGCAACTCAGGCGTTGCTTCGCGGATCCTATCCGTGGAGTGGACCACGAAACGCTTGATCTACAAGATAACCTCTCTTATCGGGAATATCCCATTTGTATCCTTGATCAAGCCGAGCGTACCACTCGACGTCATAATATCAAGTTTCTCAAGGTTCAATGGTCACACCATTCCGAGGAAGAAGCCACTTGGGAAAGGGAGGATCGTCTTCGACTCGAGTACCCCACCTTCTTCCCAGAGGATCCTAAATATCGGGACGAGATTCTTTTGAGTGGGGGTGAGTTGTCACACCCTAGCTAGTCCATGCATTAGAGTGTGCATCATGTTTACTTTCATCAGAAACTTGAAATGGGGAAGGCAGAACCCCTAGCACCCCCCTGAAATCAACTAGGGTTTACTAAAAATAATTTCAATGAACCTGAAATGCCCTTCTAAAATGTTCACCCTCTTTGCCTTGGGTTAGAACCTCTGGGAAAATAGGTGCACATTTTTCTAGGTCAACAGAAGGTCATTGATTTAAATCATAAATATTTGAATTTGGGCATTTAAATGCTATAAAATAATTCAAATGCTCAAATAATTCTGGAAATAAATGTTTGCTGTTAGGAATATTTCCAACAGAGCCCACAATTATTTTCAGGATTTTAGAAAGTGCCTAGGTATTTTAAATAAAGCCCTAAAGCTACAGAAAAATAGAAAAGGAAAACAAAAATCAAAAAAAGGGAGAACAAGCCACTTGGGCCTTACCTGGCTTGGCCCGGCCGACTGGCCAGCGCCAGTCACCCCCTACCTCGCGCCAGGAGGCAGGGGCGCGTGCTCGCCGCGCGCCGGCCACGCGCCGGCCACCTCCTGCTTCTGCCGACGCCAGGAGGCGCCCAGAGACGCCACGAGACCCCCTCGACCCTCTCTCGTCCTCTCTCACTCTCCCCCTCGTCTCCCTCATCCTCTCCCGCGATGGCCGAGCGCGCCCCTCGCCGCCGATCGCCGTAGTCGCTGCTAGAGACCTCCCCTCGCCCCTCCGACGAGTCCATTAGCTTCGCCTCGACTCCCTCATCCTCCCCACCGAGCCATGCTTCGCCGAAAGCCCTACAACGCAGCCTTCGCCCTCGTCTTCAACCTCGGGCATCCGAGATCGCCGGCGACCTCACTTCTTCCTCAGCCCGTCCCCGAGCCCGCTGAGACCACCGCTGCACTCCCCGTGAGCCCCTCCTTCGATCCCCACCTTCCCCTTGCTCGTTTATGCCCTGTAGCTCTGATTTCCTCCGCGGCCGAAGCTCGCCGGCGCCGTGCCTCATCGCCTTCGTGGCCAGGGCCACCGTGGCTTGAAGCCGGGCACACCACCGTGCTCAGCGCAGTCCCAGGAGCCTAACGCACCACTCCCCGCGCTTCGCCGTGCCCCGTAGCGTCGGATTCAACCACGCCCGAACTCCGGTGACCGCCAAGGTCATCGCCGGCGTCGTTTCCGGCCACCCCGAGCCCAACTACCACCACCAAACGTTGCGGCTCGCTCCCCGCATGGCGTAGCACATCTCCGCCGTAGTTTTGGTCGCCTGAGGGCATTTTCCGAAGCCCTCCGCCGTCTCGGGCCTCGCCGGCGTCGAGCCGCCGGCGAATTGACCCAGTTTGACCCCTGAGTGGGCCTGGGTAGACCCCCCTGAGTCTATGACAGGTGGGGCCGGCCTGTTAACTAATTTAGGTTTAGTTTTAATTAATTTTAATTAGGTTAGTCACTGACATGTGGGCCCATGCCCCACTGACAGTTAATTAGTGTTAATCTAATTCTGCTAATTAACTGAGACACTGACCAGTGGGCCCCACCAGTCAGGTTTGACCTGGCTGGCGCCTTTGACCTGCTGACGTCACCCTGACGTATTGCTGACGCAGTAATTGTTTTTCTGGAATTATTTTTATTCAGGAAATTCCAGAAAATAGTTCAAACTTCAAAAATTCATAGAAATTCAACCATAGCTCCAAATGAGATAAATTATATATGAAAAATTATCAGAAAAATTAAATCTATCCATCTGTAATGGTTTCATGCATGAAAAAACAAGTTTACCTTGCTGTTGAAGCAGAATAAGGTAATGCACTATAAATGCCATGTTTAATGAGCTAATATTTGAATCTTTGATTCAAATGAGTTCATCCCCTTCTATTTTAGCTTGCATTAGGCCAAGACACAATCATATTGCCATGTCATAGCATGCATCATATTGTTGCACATCGTCATGTGTTGATTGTGTTCCGATGTGTTCTTCGTGGTAGGTTCTGCCTCCGAGGATATTCATGAGTATCCAACTGAAGGGAAGTATCCTGCTACCACTCCATCAGGCAAGCAACCATTGATCATTCCGATACAAACCCGTGTTCTCGCCTCTGCTCTTGTTTACTGCATTAAGACAACGCGATTCAAACTGCTGTGTGCTACGGTAGTTGAACCCTTATCCTCTGCATGGCCTGTCATTGCCACAGTAACTAGATGAAACCCACTAGCATGTGTAGGAGTTGATTGAGCCATGTTTTGTGATTCCTACCTTGCTATGCCTGCTATGCTTAGAGTTGTGTCAGGTCTGGTTCATCTGGGTGATGGGCTAGAGTGAAATGCTTATGTTGGTAATATGAGGGATGTGCTGAACATGTTTTGGTAAAGGTATCGATGAGAGGCCATGTAGGAGTACATGGTGGGTTGTTTCATTGAGGCCGTCCATAAGAACTGAGATCTGTATGTGTGATTTAAGATGTAGTTACTACCGTACATTGGGCCCAAAACCAATGGAACCTCTCGGCTTCTTAGTCACCCTCGTACTCTATCCAGGAGTTGCACTTAGTTTCTAGTGTTTGTAGGTTATGTGTTGGCGGCCGTGCGTAGCGCTGACCCTAGGGGTGGGCTATGTTGCGGTAGATACACCGTGGCCGGGTGTACCGAGTCACCCGTTTGGTGTCTCGGGAACCCTGTTCACATCGTTCGGGGCCGTATGTGGAAACCTCGGCCGGACTCCCTGCGGATGGAACCTAGATAGGCGATAAACCTGGACTAGGGACTTAGGTGTTTAGGTAGGCCATGGCCGACACCCTCGGTGGGCTTCCGCTTGAAGGTTGCCGAGTACATGTCGTGTGGACGGCGGTAAGCGGTGAAAGCGTGTATGACGAAGTACACCCCTACAGGGTATAAAACTATTCGAATAGCCGCGTCCGCGGTGAAGGACTACTTGGTTGCCTATACAGTTCATAGACAAGTTAATGGATACTACTAAAAGACTCAAGATAAGTGTGAGTACCGAGGATGGCCCTCTCGCAGGATGACAAGGGAGGATCCCCGGTGGAGTATTGTGTTGGTGAGTAGTGGACTCGTGTGCGAAAACTATTTTACTAAAGAGGTTCCATAGGATAGCTTAGCCAAGAGTCAAACTGGCTTGCTGCATAACCCCCACCACCTTCTTGAGAATGAGCAGGTATAGTAGGTTCTGATGTAAGACTTGCTGAGTACCTTTGTACTCATGTTTGCTTATTTATTGTTTTCAGACGACAACACTGCCCCCTCCGATGGGTTTTATGTAGACCTTGACGTTGATGAGTGACTAGCCACCCAGGTGGTGATCCCGGCCATGGAGGGCCCTATGTAGATAGACAGGCTTCGAGAAGCCTTCTTTCTTTCTAGAGTCTGTACTCAGACTAGTTGCTTCCGCAAGTGCTTGTATGATTGTATGACTTGAGTGTCGGGTCATGTGACCCCTATCTGTACGAACATGTTTTGTATGGCTCTCTGGAGCCTTTAAATAAAGTACTTGAGTTGTAGAGTTTTGTTGTGATGCCATGTTGTATGTACTCATATCGGGCATATTGTGTGTATGATTGAAATGCTTGGTATGAGTGGGATCAGACAATCTAGTTTTTTATCCTTGGCAGCCTTTCTTATGGGGAAATGTAGTCTAGTGTTCCTCGAGCCATAGTAGTCCGCTACAGCCCGGTTCACCGGAGTCCTGCTAGCCCAGCACTACTGTTCAGGACACTTGACTGGCCGGCATGTGTTTCACTTCGTCCCTATGTCTGTCCCTTTGGGGAAATGTCACACGGTGACTTCCGGAGTCCTGCCTAGCCTGCTACAGCCCGGGATCCCCGGAGTCCTGTTAGCCCAGTGCTACAGCCCGGAATCACTCGTTGATGACCGACATGTTCAATGTGATTCACGTATGCCTGTCTCCATAGGTCTGTGCCGCTTTGGGTTCACGACTAGCCATGTCGGCCCGGGTTCTCTGTCATATGGATGCTAGCGACACTATCATATATGTGAGCCAAAAGGCGCAAATGGTCCCGGGCCATGGTAAGGCGACACCCGTGGGATACCGTGCGTGAGGCCGCAAAGTGATATGAGGTGTTACCGGCTAGATCGATGTGGCTTGGAATCGGGGTCCTGACAACGAGGCCGTGCCTGAGGAAGCTCCGTGTCGTGCGCCTCGCGAGGCTTGGCCCCTCGTGAAGGTCTCGAGTCTTTGCATTGATGAAGATGGGCCGTGCTGGGCCTCCTTTGAGCCACGCTGCAGGCCGCAGGCAGGCAAGTCTGGGGACCCCCGTTCCCAGAACACCGACAGTCACCACCATTGGATTCTCGCGAGGTCCCTGGAGGCCGGCGGGGCGCAGCCCCCACTCATCAAAGACAGGCATCTGCTTCACGAAGTCGGCCCTGCTCTGGCAGAGATACAACAAGGCCCCTCCCTGCCGGACGTTGCCGGGGTTGGGGTCCCCGGCCAAGGTCAAGAGCGTCGACTTCAGCACTGCAGGAGCCAGGTCCTCTTCCTGGAGCCTCATGTTATCCTTGCACCCATGGAAGGCCCACATCCGGCGAGAGTGGCGTTGAAGGGGAGCGACACGGCACAACAGAAACTCCTTCACCACCTTGGGCGCTGTCACGCCGAGCTTCCTCAGGAGCACGAAGCGGCTCCAGACCAAGATGAGCCGGGGGCTCTTGAGCGTCTCCTGGCCCCAACCCGAATTGGGGACAGCAGGCGAGGTCGGCTCCGATAGCACGGGGCTGGGCACCCCTGCGTCCACGTACAACCACCGCTCGCGGAACCCAACCGCGGGCAGGGGGGTTTGAAGTGAATCCCAGAGGCCTCGGTCTCGGGCTCAACAGCAAAGCTCGCGCACGCCCAGCACTGGGAAGGGTCGACAAGGTGCAGCAAGAAGAAGTGGCGCAGCAAGGCAACCGAAGGAGGGATGCCCACCATGGCTTCGCAAACGAAGGCGAAGACCAAAAGGAGGGTGATGGACTCAGGACTTAAATGCATCATGTGGATCTGATAATGGGAGAGCACGGCATTGAAGAAATCAGAGAAGGGGGGAACCAGACCCGCCCACAAGGCATCGGTAAAACATGGGACCTCGGTTGCTATCCTATCGATGGAGAAGTGGGACGCAGGCCAGGCCGTCGTCCTCCCGCACTCATTGAAGATGGAGGCCAGAGCCAAGCTGTCCCTGCCCAGGCACTCTTGATTGAGTACGGTCGACTGGCCGGCGGCGGGGGCCACCAATGGCGGCGCACAAGACGGAGGCATGGGTTTCTCCCCTCTCTCCTTCCTCGTAGGAGTCATGGCAATGGGGAGGAGGGGCAAGATTCGAGATTGGATTGGAGGCGGGAGCAGGCGTTCGAAGGAAGGAAGAACAGGGAACGCTCGAGCAACAGGAAGGGGAGCGGCTGTGTGCAACTACAAGTCCGCCTAGCAGGGCACAGAATAAGGGGGCGTGGGGGGAACAGTGCCGCCCACGTCCCATCAACCGCCACGCGGCGCCCAAGGCCGCAGGCTGTTAGGGCCCGCGGCGCTTCGCCCTTTCGCCTCTCGGCATGGCCAAGTCCGGGCGCGCCTTGGGCCCGGGGGCTACTGTCAGTGTTCTGGGAACGGGGGTCCCCAGACTTGCCTGCATGCAGCCTGCGGCGTGGCTCCAAGGAGGCCCGGCATGGCCCATCTTCATCAATGCAAGACTCAAGACCCTCGCGAGGGGCCAAGCCTCGCGAGGCGGACGACACGGAGCTTCCTCAGGCACGGCCTCGTCAGGCTGGCTCGCGAGGAGGCGGAGAGATCAAGGTGGGGTACCTCGCGAGGTGCCCGTGACGCAAGCCATGACGACTCAGGGCGCCAGGCGGGTGCCAGCGCGCAGCGTCCTTCTTTCCTCTTTGGTGCAAAGGGGGCAAGTGCAGCTGCAGAGTACCGAGGCATTAGGCAAAGGTTGCCATTTCGGTGCAACGAGACCAAGACCAGGAGGACTACGAGACAGAGGTCACCGTGGAGCCCGGGAATGCGTCATCACCAGAGCTTTGCGCATGCGAAGACTGCTTTTGTCAGGGTAGTTGATACTTGCTGTCCCCTTCAAATTAGCCCGCCATTGTTGGCTCCCTTCCCGCTCGATATTTGGGAAGAGGACTAGGGCCTCAATAAATAGGACTAGCCACCCGCATAGCAAAGGGGGTTCGGTTCGGTGGGGTTCATTCGTTCAAACAGTCGACAAGTGAGAGCAAAGCAGAGAGAGTGAGTGAAAGAGAGAGAAGGGTGACTGAACTCCTCCTAGCAGTTCATCACCCCAGCCAAGAACAGACCCTCGCGAGGCTGTTCTTCCTTGTATTGTTCATCATCATCAGCCCCAGGAGGCAATTGACCAACCACACACTGGAGTAGGGTATTACACCACAACGGTGGCCCGAACCAGTATAAATCTTGTGTCCCTTGTGCAGTTCTTTTAGTAGTTTAGATCTTTGCGAGGCGGGGAGGTAGAAGGCGTAATCTCCATGCGCACCCCAGTGTTCGAACCTTAAGGGTCTGCCGGAACCCGAAATCCGACAACCCCCGTTCCTAGAACGCCGACAGTAGCCCCGGGCCCAAGGCACGCCCGGGCTTGGCCCAGCAGGGAAGTGAAGGTTCAATCGCGAAGCGCCGCGGGCCCCAACAGCCTGCGGCCTTGGGCATCGCATGGCGATTGATTGGACGTGGGCGGCTGCGCTTCCCCGCGACGCCTCGGCAACTGTCCATCTCACAAAAGATGTGCCCGGGCTAGACATACTTGCTTTGTTCTCCTTCGCCTCGCTCCAGATCCCCTTTCTCGCTCTTCTCCTTCTTGCTTCTGAAATCCTCCAGATCTGTCTCAATCCTTCTCATCCATCACGCCATGGCGCCTCACAAGTCCCCGACCGAGGCCTGGTACTCGCCGGCCCTGGATTCCCCGAACCTGTCAAAGAAGAACCTCGCCCTTACGCGCCTGATGACGGTGGCGCGGGGCAGCAAGGGGGCGACTGTGCTCAAGGCCAGCTCAGACCAGCCTGAAGTCAAGGGGAACACGTTCTATCCGCTCTTTGTGAGCGCCATTGTCGCCGGTCTGGTGCCTCCTTTCTCTGAGTTCTTCTTTGCTGTTCTCCGCCAGTACAACTTGTAGGCTCTGCACCTCCACCCCAACTCCGTTCTTCTCCTGGTGATTTTTGCTTACTACTATGAGGCTCATGTCGGGGTAAAGCCCTCGGTGGCCTTGTTGCATCACTATTTTTCCCTCCGGGTTTCTGGTGCCCATGTCTCCGCATGTGCGAGCTTCATCGTGTACTCCAATTCCAATGCTATCTCGAAGCCTGGGAAGAGGATTGAAGGCTTCCGGAGCAAGTGGGTCATGGTGGATGTCGGGCGCCTCCACCCCCATCAGGTGCTACCTACGGGGCAGCCCAAGGCCGTCGACGCGTGGTCCCGCACGGAGCTTGTCGACCCCCGTGCGAAGGCGATGCTGAAGAGGATGAACGCGGACCTGAGGCCAAGCAACTTGGGGGCGGCAAAGCTGACTGGGGCCTCGCTCCTGAGGGAGTTCCTGGAGCACCGGGTGGCTCCACGCCAGGAGCACTCGCTCCCAATGTGGAGGCTTGGGGAAGCAGGCGCCGCCTTGCGCCTAAGCTCTGAGGCCCTGACCGATGAGAATTTGGTCACGGCCCTCCATTCCTTGGTTGGGGTAGACGTGGCGAAGCCGGTGGGCGCCCTCATCCCCCTGTTCCTTCGCGACGACTGGGAGCAGGTGGTGAACGCCATGCCCACCTTCAATAGTGAGGGGCCGGTGCCCGCGGTAGCTCCCGAGGATCTTGCAGCGCTGGCGATGGTGGACTTGTCCTCCGGCAGCTCCAGCGGGAGTGAAGAAGAAGAAGAGGCGGAGGAGGAAGAGTCTATCTTTGAGGCGACTTGCGAGGAGTCGGGGGAGTCCTTCCCTCGGCTCAGGTCTCGGGCCCTCCGCTCCATGCGGGATGACAACGATGCCAGCGTCGGGCGAGGAGGGGAGGACTCTCCCTTGGTCACAAGGAAGGGCAGGTCAGGGCTGATTCCCCCAGGGTCCGCTCTGATCCCTGGGCGATCTGAAGCCAACCCCAACCCTCCCGACGTGGCTTCTGCTTCCGGGCCTCCCGAGGCTGACCCTAGCTGCAGGCTCTCGGGCTTCAAGTTTGGCCTGAGGTTGCTTGGGTCCGCGTGCAACGACCAGTAAGTGCTTGATTCCCGCTTTGCTTGGTTTCTGCCGCTGAGGCTTGACGTCCGTATTCTCTTATCAGGTCGGCGCCTGTGGCGAAGAGGTTGAGAGGGGCTTTTGCGGCCCTGCTTGGGGCGAGTCCATCTGCCGGGGCGGTGCCTTCGTCCGCTGGGGAGGAAGACGGTGTGGCTCACGCCTCCCTGGTCCGATCGTCCTCACGAGGATGACTGGGACGCCTTGGCGAGGAGTCAGCCCCCGTGGCCCCACTGACCCTGGAGTCGACTACGCTCGATGCTACAGCTGGGGTGTCCAAGGCCCAGGGGGTTCCTTCCTGCCAAGCCGTGATCACGACGCCGTCTTCCTCGCCCGCTCCACCGGTTCCTGCTTCTTCTGCTTCCTCTGCCGCCGTCCTGGACCAGGTCGCCAGCGAACTGAGCCAGCTGCCGGAGGATCTTCTGAGCAGGGACCCTCGCCTAGCGGCCGGGCACCTGGAGCTAGCTTCTGGCTGGGCTCGTTCTGCTGCCTCTGTCCGAGCAGCGCTGAGCCAGGCCATGGTGGCCTCCGATGGGGAGAAGCAGGCCGCCAACCAAGCCAAGGCCGCCTGCGACGCTGCCCTGGGCGACGCTGCGGCTGCCAAGGCTCGCTGCAAGGAGCTGGAGGTTGAGCTGCAAGGCCTGCGCGACAAGCTCGCCAAGGAGGTCCACGGCCGCCAGGAGAAAGAGAAGGAGATGAAGGCTCGGGAGGCTGCCGTCAAGGACCGGGATGCCAAGCACGATGACTGCCACGACGAACTGGAGACGTTGGAGCGGTCGTTGCAGGCGGAGAGGGCCGAGCTAGACGCCAAGGCGAAGGTCCTGGCGGAGGATCGGGTGGCCTTCGTGAAGATGGAGAAGAGGGCTCGTGCCATGCTGAAGACGCTTTACGAGAGCGGCTTGGAGGAGCCGTTGGCCGGCGCGGAGGACGGCCCCGCCAAGCTGCTTCCCTTCCTGGTCCGTGCACTTGAAGATGTCGTAGATGGCCTTGGCCCCACGGCCGAGACCGAGGCGCGTGCCCTGTCTTCGGCAGCGCTGACGCGTGTCCTGAGCCACGTCTACCTGCGCGAACCCAACATCAACCTCGACAGCCTGCTGGAGCCCGTGAGCGGCGACCTTGCCGCCGCTGCCACTGAGGCCGTGAAAGGCCGAGAAGAAGCTTTGCTGGGGAGGTTTCGCGCCTTCAACATCTTGCCCGGGCGCGGTGTCGCCAGCTCCGCGGCCCCAAGAGGTGGCGCCACTGGAGAGTGATCCCTTCACGGCTTATGTCCTATTTTTATTCCTGCAGCATGCACCATGCCTCGCGGAGGTGTTTAAACTTGTGTTTGGCGTCGTAAAACAATCTATAATTTGTAATATTTGCTTTGAATTTCCTGGAATTTGCATTTTTCTCCCCTACTTGCTCGCGCTCTACGTCGGTAGGGCCCGGCCCCTCGCATACCTTACCCATCGTTAGCCCTGACCGGAAACCAGGACGGGACTAAGGAGTGAGGGGCTACGTGGCAAATTAGGCTCCTGAGTCGCGATGCTCAGGAGTCCCCCTTGACGCACAAGCAACAAGTAGGAAAGGAGGGAACGAGGAGTGGATTGAGCGTTCTGCGTCGACAGGGCTCGGGCTCGCGCGTACCTCACCCAGCGTTAGCCCCAACCCGAAACCAGGACGGGACTAAGGAGTGAGGGGCTACGGGGCAAGTTAGGCTCCTGAGTCACGATGCTCAGGAGTCCCCCTTGACGTTCAAATGGGTTTCCATACCTTGGCTCCGCTCGGGGAGGGGCGTGTGACGACCAGGTCCGAGGGACCTGGCTGGGTGGCATGCGCTCGAGCGAGGCCCGGGTGTAGCCCCCGTGTCTAGCCCCTCGCGCGGCGCTCCCGAGGGGAGGCGTTGCGATGGTGCCGGACACTGAGCTCTGGGCTCCCTGAGGTTGGTACGGCCAGAGGCCGCCCTTAGTTGTTTATCACCAGCGCGGAGCATAGCGCTTCCGTATATGTACGGGCATAGCCGCTCCTCGGTAGTGTCGTCAGCCAGCGCGGAGCATGGTGCTTCCACTGGTACGTGGGAGGGGGGCTCCCCTCCGGGAGAAGCCCCCAAGGCGTGTACAGCCCTGCCCTGACACGTGGCCGGCATGGTAGGGCTAGGAGAGGTGTATCTGGGCACTCGTGAGCCAACACGGGACTCACGAGGCCCTACCTCGAGGCGGGTTGCGCTTGGCTCTGGGCCTTTATCAATGGTGTATTCCTGTAGGGTGGTTAGAATGCAAATGCTCTACGTTCTCAGGCCCCGGCCCTCGAGCGAGCTCAGCCGCGGCTGGTATGACAGGTTGCGATGCCGTGGGTCAAGGCTAGGGGGTGAGGGCTGGAGAGCCAGTAGGAGTCCATGAGTCATGATGCTCAGGTACCCCCCTTTTAATGTGCAAGCACTTTGCATGAAAGAGGAGAAGTCCGTGATAAGCAGCAGGTGATAATTGAGCGCGAAAGAGCAAATTCATTTTAAGTAGACGCGGGAAAAACAAACGCCGCAGGGCCAGGCCCGAGCAGCTCGGGGATGATGCAGCCCGAGGGGAGCCCCCAACAAGGTAAGTAAAGAGCATAAGCAAAACGGATACATGCCGCAGGGACGGGCCCACGCGGCCTGGGAATGATGTGGCCCTGTGGGCGCTCTCAGCTAAAAACGGAACTTAGAAAGATGTCACCAGGTGTCGTTGAAGATGAAGTGATGCTGAAGAAGCGGGCGATGCACGATGAAGACGTCGACCCTCACGAGCCCCCAGGCACAGGAGCCTCGGGAGGCTCCGGGGGCACAGGTGGGCTTCCGAGGGACTTCTCCATCTCCGCCAGGACTGTACCATGCCTGACCTCCTGAGCCTCCAGAATGCTCCTCGGCAGGCGCTGATGAGCGGCGACCACGTTCGGAAGGCCGAAAGGCATGCGAATGTAGCTGTGAGGCAGACCCTCGCAACGCCCCGCGCGCGAAGGCCAGAGGCGCTCCTGAGACGCGGCTCGGTTGAGCCCTGGTACGTTGATGCAGACGCGCAGCCCACCATCCTCACCTGGATGTGGGGGCATGGCGGGCAAGCGGCGGCTGCCGCGCATGACTCTCGACTCCTGTAGGTCCTGAGTGTTGCTTGCGACGAACTCCTGAGGGTTTGGTCTTCCTTGCTTTGTCACTTCCTGAGGGAAACGTGCCTGGAAGCACCCCTCCAAGTGGTGCCCGAGCGCCGCCCTCGTGACCTTGGCAATGTCGGTGACTCTCCAAGAAGGAGCCCCCGAGCCCTGCCTGAGGAGGGCGCCGGGAGCGCCTTCCTATGCTAGAGAGGGTGGTGCTCCTTGATTGGGTACAGATCCTGACCAAACACCTCCGAAGGCGCTTGCCTCCTTATGGCTTGGGCCAGGCGAAGCCTTTTTCTTCTTGTGGGTCGCCTTGGGAAGTATTCCGTTTCTGCGGTCCAGGTCTTCGATTGCCGCGGCTTGGAACGCGCGCTCAAGTGAACACACTGCGTCCCTTTCTTCATAGGGTACGGTGATGACTCCACCGCTTCCTGGCCTCTTGAGGACATTGTATCCATGGTGAGTCACTGCCACGAACTTGGCCAGGGCTAGGTACCCGAGGATGATGTTGTATGGCAGACAGATGTGGGCGACGTCGAAGTCGATGAGCTTGGTGCGGTAGTTGTTGCACTGCCCGAAGGTGACTAGAAGGCGAACCTGCCCTATCGGAATAGTGGAACCATCAGTGACTCCTGAGAAGGTCTTGGTTGGCTGAAGCTGATTGTACGGCACTTGGAGATTGTCGAACGTCTCGATGGACAGGACGTTGAGTCCTACTCCGCCGTCAATGAGGGTCCTGGTGACCTGCACATTGCTAATGACTGGGGAGCAAAGCATCGGGAGGACTCCGGCTGTTGCCGCGCACTTGAGCTGATCCGCTGAGCTGAACGTGATAGCGCATGCGGACCACCTGAGATGGCGTGTGGCCTCAAGCTTGGGGAGAACTGCATTCACCTCGCGAGCAAACTGCTTGAAGATGCGCTATGAGGCTGGGGCCTGCGTGCCACCCAAGATGCAAGCGATTGCACGCGGCTCCTGGAAGCCCCCAGCCCCCTCGTCCTGATGTTGGTCTTCGTTCCTCCTTGGCGGTGGCGGCAGAGGAGGAAGGCCTGTGTTGCCGCGCGGGCGATCCTCACGAGGCTGATCTCTCCAGCCTCCCTCGCGAGGCTGGTCCTGCCAGTGATCCTCGTGAGGTCGGTCTCGCCACCCTTGACGAGGGTCACGGTCTTCCCATCGTCCACCACCTCTTTCTCCTCGGACATAGCCCCTGTCGTTGCGCTCGGGGCGTCGGCCGACACGTCCATCTCTCACGGCCCTGAGCTCTTGACATTCGTTGGTGTTGTGGGTGTGGAGGTCATGGTACACGTAGTACCGGCTGCCCTTGGATGACTCAGGCTGATCCCTTCCTCGCTTGGTGTCTGGCTCCACTGCAAGCACGGCAACCCCCTTGCGCTTCACGTCCTTGGCCTTGGGCTTCTTCTCTTCTGGGTCAGCAGCCGGGAGTTTGAGGAGTGAAAGGCGCCCTTCCTTAGCCCTGGCGCACTTGGTCGCCAAGTTGAACAACTCTAGGGATGTGCACAGGTCTTCATGGATTGCTAGCTCCTCCTTCATCATGACGTCGTGTTCGCCATCGGAGAAGGCCGAGATGATGGCTTCTTCAGTCACCTTGGGGATCTTGAGGCGAGTGTTGTTGAAGCGCTGGATGTATTTATGTAGGGTTTCCCCTTGCTGCTGCTTGATGTGGCGCAGATCGCTCATGGCCGGGGGCCGGTCGCGAGTGCCCTGGAAATTGGTGATGAAGCGAGTGCGCATCTCGTCCCAGGAGGAGATTGTGCCATGAGCCAGGTTCAGGAGCCAGGTGCGGGCCCCGTCCTTGAGCGCCATGGGAAACCAGTTTGTCATGACCCTTTCGTCTCCGTTGGCGGCTTCGATGCATAGCACGTAGAGTTGCAGGAACTCCGCAGGGAATGCCGTGCCATCGTAGCGAGGGGGCAGCTCAGGCTTGAACTTGCCTGGCCATGCGACACCGCGTAGCTCGGGGGTGAGGGCACGGCAGCCCGTTGTGGCCACCGGTGCCTTTTGCTGGTACTGGGCTTGCTCCTGGGGATTACCGCGCGCCGCTGCTTGGAGTAGCGCGGGGTCTTGGCGTGGAGGTGCAGGGACGCGAGCTTGGCGCGCCGGCGCTGGGAGTGCGCGAGCACCTTCTTGGGGACGAGGGATCTCTTGGCAGCTCATTTCTTGCTGCGGAGGCGCCAGGCGCGGAGGGTATCGCCCTGGGGCTGCGCGCCTTGGAGCCAGGATGCCTCCTTGGGGAGGAGGTGGTGGAGGCACCTCATGATCCTCGCCTCCTGCATGGAATGGAGGGCGAGGCAGCGAGAGCGATGACAAGGGGGAGCCCCCTGCGGTGCTAACGAGCTCGGTGATGCGGGGGAGCTAGTCTTTGTAGAGGTCGTCGACGGGGCGGTAGTGCAATAGTTCTCTTGCCAGGAGCAGCACGGCGTGTGCGTCCGTGGGGGCGCGACGGGCGTGGGACGATGAAGCGGCTGGAGTCAGCGACGGTGTGGCGGTGCGGCCCTCCCGCCGCACCGAAGGATGCTGGGAGGAGGCCGGCTGCTCGTTCCCCGCCGGGTCGGTGGCGGCATTGGCGGCAGGCGACGGGGAACGACGAGGACGTCCGCCGACGGGCGCCGTCTTGGCGACGCGGGTGGCGAGAGCAGCCCGGCGCTCGGCGCGAGCCTGACGATCGTCAGCCATGGACACGATGGAAGATCACACGCGAACGGCAGAAGAAAGATTCCGGCGCACCCCTACCTGGCGCGCCAAATGTCGGATTTCGGGTTCCGGCAGACCCTTGAGGTTCGAACACTGGGGTGCGCGCGGAGATCTCTCCCCTACTGATCTACGCCCAATCTCCTCACGTGATCTAAGCTAGAAACAACGAACAACACAAGGGACACAAGGTTTATACTGGTTCGGGCCAACGTTGTGGTGTAATACCCTACTCCAGTGTGTGGGGTGGTGGATTGCCTCAGGGGCTGATGATGAATAGTACAAGGGAAGATCAGCCTCGCGAGAGGTGTTCTTGAGCTGGTGCGATGAACTGCTAGGGTGAGTTCGGTCGCCTCTCTGTCTCTCTCTTTGCTAGGGTTCTACCAGATCTCTCCCTGTCTTCTCCTCTTTTTTCTACTCTGTGGTGGCTAGCTCTATTTATAGAGGCCCTGGGCCTCTCCCCAAATAATGAGCAGGAAGGACGCCAACAATTGGCCATTTTGAAGGGGAACATGTAGTACAAGTTATCCTGACCAAAGGTGGTCTTCGGCTGCCAAAAGCACTGGTGATGACGCCGTCTTGGGCTCCACGGTGACCTCCGTCCTGCCGCTCTGCTGGTCTTGGTCTCATTGCACCAGAATGGCAACCTCTGCCCGATGCCTTGGCCTGTGCTTGCCCCCTTTGCACCAAAGGGGTAACAAGGACACTGTGCAGGCCGGCGCCCGCCTGGTGCCCGCCTGGTCTCGATCGTCATGGCTTGCGTCACAGGTTCCTCGCGAGGTACCCTGCCTTGATCTCTCTGCCTCCGCACGAGCCTGCCTGATGAGGCTGCCTCTGAGGAAGCTTTCTGTCATCCGCCCCGCGAGGCTCGACCCCTCGCGAGGGTCTTGAGCTTGAGCTGATGAAGATGGGTCGCGCTGGGCCCCCACTTGAGCCACGCCGCAGGCCGCGGGCAGGCAAGTCTGGGGATCCCCGTTCCCAGAACGCCGACAACTTCCTTGCGTGCGAAGATGGCTGGTGGGTCCCAGCAGTTAGGGGGGCGAATCGTTTTTTGCTTTTCCCCAGACGCACTTCCTTGCGTGCGAAGATGTAGCTGGTAGGTCCCGGTAGTCAGGGGGCGAATCGTTTTTTTTTTGCCCGGACGCACTTCCTTGCGTGCGAAGATGTAGCTGGTGGGTCCCAGCAGTCAAGGGGAAACATTTTTTTCACGAAATACGGTGGCCCGTCCGGTGGGTCCCCGCTGTCAGGCGGAGGAATCATTATTTTGCGCATAATAAGGAGGCACTTCCTTGCTGCGGCCGTGGACCCAGCTGTCAGCCTCTCCACGTACAGTCCACGTTCGATGGAAGTTGTTCCTTGACCATGTTGACCACGCCGCGCCAAGAGCACCACGGCGGTGGACGACGGTGAGGACTAGGAAGGGGACGACTCGGAGCCGGGGAAGATGCGGCAGTGGATGCCCACACGAAGAGGAGTATGAGGGTTCACTGGTTCGGCTGCGGTGTGAGGCTGCTGTCGCCGCAGAATATCAGGGGGTGTGGGTGAGTAGAGGGATGGCCTGGCCAACGGTGGGAGTAGCAGGGGGCGGTGAGGCCTCCGCGGCATCACAGCCGGCCACGGGAGGCAGGAGCACTCGGCACGACCGATGCTGGTTTGGGCGTCTGGAGCAAGAAGACCAGAGGTTGAAGAAGCACTACGGCCGTTGGATGAACATCGTACGGTAACATGAGCTAGAATCGTTCATATTAACTAAGTTGACAAAGCCCTCCATCCCCGTCAACTTGGTAGGCCCACAAGTCAGCCTCCCACTATGCTGGGTTCCAGCTGGCAAGGGAAATATTCATTTTTTGTGCGTAATAAGGAGGCACTTCCTTGCGTGCGAAGATAGCTGGTGGGTCCGATATGTCAGCGGGGGCACGTTATTTTTGCAAAATACAGAGGCCCTTCCGGTGGGTCCCAGATGTTAGGTGGAGGAATCATTATTTTGCGTGTAATAAGGAGGCATTTCCTTGTGTGCGGCCATGGACCCAGCTGTCAGCCTCTCCACGCACAGTCTACTTCCGATGGTGTCATTCGTTGACCACGCCGCACCGAGCGCATCCAAGGTGGTGGACGATGGCGAGGCCCCGGACAACAACGAGCCGGAGATGGGAAGACGCGGGAGTAGAGTCGCAGACGGAGAGGTGTACAAGGGTTAACTGGTTCTAGTGCGGTCTGGTTCGGTGGTCGGTGGAGAAGAATAGGAGGTGTGGAGGGGTGGAGGGATGGCCTGGCCAACGGTGGAGTAGCGCTTCATAGCGAAGCGTGCTAAGCAGAGCTGCTAGCAGCAGGAGGCGGGAGGTGGTCCCAGTGGCGCTGGAGGAAGAAGACGAGAGATTGAAGATGGATGCCGGTCGTTGGATGTAAATCCAAAGGCTAACATGTCAGAATCATTTGTTGACTAAATTGACAACGACTTGCGTTGGCTTCGACCTATTGGCCCACATTTCGGCCTCCAAAAATGTGGCACGTATTCAACCCATTTCTCAGAATTTACAGTCTTTTTTTTGCGTGGTACAATTTATAGTCAATTTGATCTCTTTTTTTGAATTATAGCCATTAGTTGGGCTGGGTGAACAAATAATGTAGCGTCCATGCGGCCCATTTATTTTATTTCCTAAAAAATTACATGCCATTTGCACTTTCTCAAAATAAACGCTTTTGTTGGGCTGATTCTAATTATAATGTTGGGTTGGGCCAGCAATGTTATCAAAAAATAAAAAGGGGCTGAGCATTTTGTTATAAATATATTTAAATAATAAGTGATATTAGTACATTCGTCCTTAAATCTTACCAAGCTTTTGTACACAATCACTAGGATTTTCGTGCCAAAACAATCTAGGATTTTATTTGTTAAGAAATCATTTTTATAAGTTAATAAGATGTGGGATATTGTTTTCTTACATATGTAAGTATCTGTTAAATATATGATGACAATAAAAATAATATATAATAACATATAAAATCTTTTTTTAGAAAAACACGGAGCATCTCCTCGGTTCCATTGCTGAGAACAAAACCACAACATATTCTGATACAGTAGCTCAAAGAGCAGTTCGAAAAGCAAAGGTAGAAAAGCTACAAACTAGGGGGTGGATGAACAAGTTCTCTAAATAACACAAATCACCCGAGCGGTACCAAAGGAAGAGCGGATAGAGCACTCAAATGACACAAGGAGGGTCCAGCGAAGCCTTCATGGTCTTTAGCCGAGGGGGCGTGTCAGCCTGCGGCGACCAGTAAGCAAGCGGAGACACCGGGCTGGAAGGCGTAGCATGGTGGATGTCCCTCTTTTTCGGCGCCAGGTGCCCATCATCTTCATTAGAGATCTTGAGAAGAGCCCACGGGTCCAGCCCCAGAGCAGGTCGAGCCTTGTTCAGCCACAAGTGATCGCCAACGGTTTCTGGAGGGATCTTGTTAGGGTTTCCACGAAGCTCATCAACTTGTCCTTGTCCGATCCGGAGGAGAGAATCGCCCAGTTCCTCACCATGTTCCTGATCAACCTCAAGACCTGCGGAATGGAAATCTAGGAGGTGTTACTGAAAATCATAGCATTTCTATATTTCCAGAGGCACCAAAGGACAGTTGAGCTAACAGTATTTAAAACTGAGCACTTTTTGGTAGCAATCCAGAATCTGGCGACAGATTCGAAGGATGAGCCAATCTGACTAGAGAAATATTCCTCAATGTGGGCCCAGAGATGTTTAGCAACTATACATTCAAAAAATAGGTGAGAACAAGACTCTTGTTCCAAGCAGTAAACACAATCAAGGGGTTTGATGATGTGTCTCTTCCTAAGGTTATCCCTAGTCATCAATTTGTTTTTGGAGAGAAGCCAGAGAAATACATGAATTTTAGGGGGAACTCTCAATTTTCAGACAGCAGGGATAAACACGGGTTGAACCCCTCTAAAGTTGATAACATGATAGAGGGAGCTAGAGGAATACTTCCCCTTATTGTCCAGCTGCCAAATCAGGGCATCCGGCTCGGCAGTAAAGGTAATGCTTTTGGCAATTTCCTCCAGCTGGAACCATTGTTCCATGAGACTATCACTAAAGTTCCTTCTAAAAGAGAGTTTTAGGCATTGACCGTCCCAAACTTCATTGACACTTTTGTTAAGCTCATTGCAGACAGAGTAAATAGGCCAAAATTGGACTGGTAGGGGGGGTGTGCCAAACCAAGTATCTTCCCAGAACCTGGTTCTGCTCCCATCCCCTATGTTCCATCTGTAGCCAAATTTCATAGCATGCATAATAGATTTTAATCCTTTCCATAATCTAGAGGTCTTAGGGTTGGAGGAAGGGACAAAAATATTAGATTTATTTCCTAGGTATTTATGGGCAATAAGAAGCTTCCAGGGTTTCAGGTCTTCCTCATAGAATCTTTTAATCCAAGACCCTAGAAGACAGATGTTAATTTCTTGGAGGTTAGGTATGCCTAGGCCTCCAAAATCTTTTTTCATAGAGACTAGGGCCCAATTCGCAAGGTGTAGCTTCCTATTTCCCTTAAAATCATTCCACAAGCAATGAGACATATGAGAATTGATGAGGTTCACTGCCCATTTAGGGAACCTGAAGAAGGAGAGGAGATAGACTAGAATGCTAGCCAAACAAGCTTGTATGAGGATCAATCTACCTCTATAAAAGAGAAGTTTGCCCCTCCACCCAGCAATCCTTTTAATGATTTTATCTAGAAGGGGTTGGCTATCCTCTCTCCTCAGTTTATCATAGTGGAGAGGGATACCTTGGTACTTAATGGGGAAGTTACCTTTATTACAGACTAGAATAGAGAGGAAGTCAGCTAACTCCTTATCATCCATGTTGATAGGGATGAGTTCACTTTTAGAGTAGTTGATTCTCATGCCCAAGACTTGTTCAAAACAGGTTAGAACAGTTTTCATATTGCTAGCATGTGTGGAGTCATTATCTAAGAAAAGGATGGTATCATCTGCATATTGAAGGCAGATGATGCCACCAGGGCAGACCTTAGGACAGTGCCCTGCAATCAGACTATGATCAGCAGCTTTGCTCAGCATTTTAGTAAGAATGTCCACTACTAAATTAAACAGAAGCGGGGAGATGGGGTCACCTTTCCTAAGGCCTTTACTAGCAAGGAAAAAATCACTTTCACAGTTATTTAACTTGATCCCAACAGGCCCCCCATGAGTAAGTTGCTGGATCCAACTAGTCCATTTACCCCCAAAACCTCTAAGAACCAGGAGTTTCATAAGGAAATCAAGGTCAACTTTATAGAAGGAAGTCTAAACTAGAACTACCATCTAGAGAAAAATTCTCACAAACAGAGCCTTCAGATCTGTTTTGGTGAGGGTAAATAAAGGAAGAGCATTCAATGCCATCATTAAGAGAAGTAACATCTACACCAATCTTAGCAGCAATGGCATTGAAGGAAGGATCATTAAAGTTGGAGAAGGAAGTGTGTTTCATACCCTGGGGTCTTTGCACTTCTAGGTTCTGAACCTCTTTGAGGTGTTGAGCCTTTTCAATAATGGTTCTCCTGTCACCAGCTACCCTGGCACTGGTTCTGGTGGCTTGAACAAGACCCCATTTGGGAAGGTGCTTCTCCTTAGGAAGGGCAGGGAAGTCAGAGTTGTATTTTGAGTCCAAATTGTCTGGGAGTTCATTTGTTTCAACAAGTGCCTCTTGATCCTCTTGTAGATCTACAGAACCTTCTAATTCCATCAGATCATCATCTTCCAGGAGCTCCATTTCCCTGAGGAGGTTGAATCCATCAGTTTCATCAAGCACATAATTCATCTTTTCCTGGATGCTGAGTTGAGGAGTGTATGGAGAATCAGGGAGGTGTGTCTTGAGGACTGAAGTGGGTGTAGTTTCTCCAAGTATATGATTGTGGCCAAAAGACTGTCCTCTGATGTTAGGGCCCCCAGAATTGGCAGTAGGCCCTTTATTTGATTCAGATCTAGAGCTCCTATTGGATTCAGCATCTTCAGTAAGATTGGTACTAGTTTCAGTTGCAGAGACATATGTACCAGCAGAGAGGTTGGTGGAGGTGCCAGTTTCAGTGGGGGTTAAGGACTCCACCTCAATGAGTAGCCTGTCGATTTTGTTCCCAACTCCAAAAAGCCTTTCAACAGGGATTTTGGAGGGATCTTTACATAAGATTTTAACCCTAACAGTTTCATAGAATGACTTGAAATTATGTTGCCAATCCACATCTAGTAAGACCCCTAGAGTGGAAGTGATTTGATCCAGCATAGTCCAGTCACATCACTTGGGGGTTCAATTTCCTGATCTTGATCCAAGTTTCCTGGAGGTCCTCTTCAGCCTCAATCCTACCTTTCCAGACTTCAACATTGACTACAACATTGTCTTTTTTGAGACCAAAACAGGGGTATCCAGCAACTTGAACTACATCTATTTCAGGAGGGAATTTGACCAAGAATGTCCACTCATCTAGGGCATTGATTGGCCAGGGCCAGTTGGTTTTGTAAATATATACAAACTCAGTGGCAAGTTCCTGCTTGGTCACTTCACCAGCTTCTACCAGAACAATCCCCACATTCTTCAGGGAGCCATGATACTGAGCATTTTCATCAGGTGGGTCTATGTGGTAGAACCCTAATCCTAGAGCAGCACTTCCAACATATCTAGCAGAACTATGGGTTTTCCTTCTGACAGGGCAATTCTCAACTTTATGGGTAACCATTTTGCAGATAAAACAACTCTTGGGCTTGACACATTTATCCAAATGATGCCCTAGTTCCCCACAGCTTTAGCAGATCACCTCAGAGTATGCCAGAAGGCCCGAAGCAGGGGCAGGAGCAGTTTTCTGGATGTCCTATCTCTTCTTTTGCTGATTCTTGCCTTGAGATTTCCCACTGATCTGAGAGTCAGAACCACCAGCAGATTGATCTTGGGCAATTACAGGAGCCTGCCCAGATTGTGCCCCCATTTGGGGCGGAGGTGGGCCGTACCACTGCCCAACCGGCGCTCCCCCCCATTGTGATAGGGGAAATTCACCAGAGTTCCTGGTTCCTTCTCATCCTCCAGCCAGATGTTGTCTCTCAGGAAGCAGAAATAACCACCAGACAGCTCAATTGAAGCAGATTGCAAGCCTAATTTCAATCTTCTGCAGGTTTGGGGGAGAGGTAAGGTAGGGGATCCACCTGCTCCGGCTCCGGTGGCGTGCTGGTGGGCATGAGTCCAGTCAAGCATTCCCATCTCATAGCACGGCGTGGATCTACTGAATTCACTTCTCCTTTCTCCCATCGAATGAACACAATTGGCGGCTCCCTGGGATGGGGCATCCTGTGCTTCTCCGAGAAATCTCCTTCGAAGTAGATCCGCAGGGCTAGATATAGCAGCTCCCAATCCACATGATCCTTGCACATCCGAGCATACCTGCGCGAGTGAGAGAACGGATTCGATCCCTCCTCGGCTTCCTCCCTCTCAGCTTCCTCCTCTGCTTCCCTCCATTCGCGCGTGCACTGGGTCTAGGAGAGAGCGTCGTCACGGATCCGCATCGCCCGCTCCCTCCATCTTCTCCCTCGAGTTTCCCGCAGCACCGCCGCCGCGACGAAGTTAAGCGGCTGGAGCATCCGCGGGAAGGCTTTGTAGACATGTGGGAGGTGCATCTTGTACATCTGCCTGTCTTCCAGCCATTCCCTCGTGGATATGGCCAGCGACTCCATGGGTCTTGTGAGCGGACTTGCTAAGGGGGGAAGGCATGCCCGGAGTCAGGAGGCGGGGGGTGGCGGCGATATCTATGGCGGCGGTGAGGGTGGAGGTAGTGGCGGGGGCGGCGGCGAGGGTGGAGGTGGTGGCGGGGGCGAAGGGGATCGCGAGAGCGGTCATCTATTTGCCAATTATGTGAACTAAACAGTCAACATATAAAATAATTTAAATATATATAATATAGTTAGAAGGGAAACATAAGTTGGACCTGGCGTTCCTATTCTTATATAGAAACATAGAACAAACCTCTATGTTTTCCTCAAAAATACATAAATTGGGCTACCAAAAATAAAACCTCGGATGGGAGGTCCATAGGCCGGTCGATACATGACGGCCCTAAGAAAATACAAACAGGCCTATGGACCTCCCATCCGAGGTCGTGGGCTGCGCATGTCAAAAATGAAAGCCTAGACGGGGCAGCCCAAAACCACGTCCAACACTTGCCAAAACTTCGTCCCTCGTTTTCTCTGTGTTTCGCACACTCGACATTGTGTGGGCATTTTGACTGTGCATCATATGAAGATGTGCTATGCATGAATGTTGATCAGCATGATGTTAACTGGCTGGTAGTTCCATTTTCGACCATGAATAGAACTTCCAATATGATGTTAACCATGTTTGAAAAGGCCATGTTAATATAAATGCTCTGCCCCTGAAAGTTTCAGTTTCTTATTTGAAACTGAACTTGCAGTTTCTTATCTGAAACTGAAACTTATAGTTTCTTCTCTGAGAATCACATTGTCTGCACTTTTATACTCCTATGGAACTACATTTTTTAACTGCTAAAAATAGATATCTAGAATTCATAAAATACTTCATATGCTCAATACTGCAAATCTGAAATTCAAAAGACATTCATATCTGAAAGTACTCTCAAAATACACAACACAAAACACAATTCACAACCTGCAAATACTGACAACCCTAAGCTCCTCCTGACAATTCACAACCTGCCCGACTATTGGGCTGGGGGGGTAGCCCCCTCCTATTCCTCGGCGGCAGACAGCCGCCCCATGCGACGATGTGAACGACGAGGGAGACGATGGCGGGGAAGCGTCATCGGGCCAACTGCTTTTCTCCTCTTGCAGTTGGGTTCGGTCGACGAAGACTCCACCGGCTCGCTCTGGCAGGACACCCTCACAAACGACACCTTGTAGATGCTCGATCCTTCAATCTCTGGTGGATGCTCCATCTGGGATCGACACTCCCACCACCGCTCCCTCACGATCGGATTCGGTGAATCTGTTTGCTCCTTGGCCCAGAGGAGCAGCTCTCTGTCGCGACTCCATCCATGAGCGTCGCTGCCTTTTCGCTCTGTTGCAGATATTTGGCCATGGATGTCGTCGTCGCCGCTAGTTGGTCCTTGATGTCAAACCAAGACTGTTTCTCCAACATCCTAGCTCGCTTCACAGGGTCGCCGTCTGTGATCCTCACGTATCGGTTGTAGTCCTCCATCGATCTATTTCTCCACGGCACCTTCACTCGCCGGCGCTGGTTTTTGAATGGAAGAGGAGAGGAGCAGCGCTGGTTTTGGATTAGAATGGGAGAGGAGCGATGCTGGTTTTGGACTGGAACAGGAGAGGAGAGGCGGTGGTTTTGAAATGGAAGAGGAGAGGAGCGGCGCTGCATTTAGATTGGAACATGAGAGGAGCAGCGGTGGTTTAAGAGGAGAAGAGCGGAAGAGCGGCGCTGGTCTTGGAAGTGTTTTTTTTGTTGTTTTCCGTATTTTGGGTCAAAGTTTGACCATGTACTGTATTTGACAAGCAAAATGTGAATGCATGTCACCAAAAATTGTATCGTTTGGTTCGTATCTGAATGTACTTCCAAGTTATATTATTTTTGCAACATATAACATATATTTTATGTGCAAAAATCATGGTCAATTATGAGCCACAATAAAAGGGAGACTAGTTAATGTGGGGTCGCTTTCTTAATTGAAGGGTAAATTGATTTTGATTTTGATCCAGTCACAGCGCACCGGCCCTCTCGTCCAATCCTAAATCGTTGTCGCACGCTCCTCTCCCTCTTCTCCATTGCAAAACCACCTCCTCTCCTCTCCATCATCTCCATTCCAAAACAACCGTCTCGCCTCTCCCTCTTCTGATCTTCTCCATTGCAAAACCACCTCCTCTCCTCTCCATCATCTCCATTCCATAACCACCGTCTCGCCTCTCCCTCTTTTGATATTCTCCATTGCAAAACCACCTCCTCTCCTCTCCATCATCTCCATTCCAAAGCCACCGTCTCACCTCTCACTCTTCTCTATTGCAAGACCACCATCTCTCCTCCGTTTTCTAGACGCTTTGCTCCATGGCGCGGGCGCAATCCATGGATACAAAATTAGTACATTGTATACTATTTAAAAGTCGAGGGCGGGGCTTTTCCTGCACGGTAGGCGGCGGGGTAGTTCCGCCTAGTCGGTTCGACAGAGACGCGAGAAGACGAGGGAGTAGGCTGCTGCAAACGTAGGGTTGTGTGATTTGACAGCGAGTTACTGCTGGACAGGTGGGGCCCTGTGATTTGACTTGCCATTATCATTTTAACTGTGGTGCTACGACCGGCGTGAGTCTCCCGATTCCTGACCACCACCATACAGGTGCCTCTCCCAATGCTACACCATGTAGTAGAGGCTGGCTCTTGCATGAGAGCCCACTTCTCCACTTTTTCCTTGCCTCTCTTTCCTCCACATATGCAAAAATGCCATGTAAAGCGCAGTATTGTACTTACTTTTACTTGCTCCTACAAGTGCTTAAGCTTGCCACATAGGCATAAAGTCTGATGTGGCAAGTTAATCAAGAAGAGAGAGACTAGTTTGGTGACCCAAGGAAGAAACGGTGCTAAGCGCGTGTACCTAGGTGAAAAGACAATTTTGAGTCTATAGCTAATTAAATGAAGCAAACTTAGCAACACCATTTCATTGGAAGAGGTCACTCCTTGGCAAATGCAATAAATACTAGTACTCCCTGTGTCCCATAATATAAGAACGTTTTTGGCACTACACTAGTGTCAAAAACATTCTTATATTATGGGACGGAGGGAGTACGAAGAAAGAGATAGAGAGGAGTAAAAAAATACACTTGTAGCCAACCTTATAGCCAACCTTGTTGTAGTATGAGTGACTAAGTGATGACTATGTATGACATGCCAACATCAGATAGCCTAATGCACCATGTTAAATCTCCAAGGGCGCGACCGCGCGAGCGACGCGACGGTCGTGGTAGGCGCGACCATGATACGGGCTGTTGGCAGCCCTTGGATCTGAGATCAAACGGTTGCATGCTAAGTTGCTGAAAATTTGCAGAATAACCATCCAAGATAGGATATTCACCCATAGGTCTAGAATCACGCCATGCAACCGTTCGATCTCAGATCCAAGGGCTCTCAGAAGCCCGTATCATGGGAGAATGGAAAGCCACTACCCTGCTGTTCGCACGCTGGCAGTTCGCTCATACTCGTCCCCGCACGTCCTTCAATACTATGGCGGTTTGCTCCTAGTCGCCCCGTCCATTCACATTACGGCAGTTCCACTAATCCTAACCCTCCTCACAAATCCATGGCGTCCCAAATCTCCATGATCGGCAGTGAGTACAAGGTTAGAACTATCACCGGCGATGAGTTCGACATCATCTACACCCGTTCTTCCGCGACGGTGAAAGGATGCCTTTCTCGCTTCAGACCCATGTTCGAAAACTCAGATGATGAGTGGGTCGCTAGGCTAGATGTTGAGTACATCACAGTCCTGGGACCAGAGAAGGATCTAAAGGACGAAGAGAGGAAGAAACCCGCCGTGATCCAGGTTCGCATACATAATGTTTGCTTGGCCCACCACATATGCCATGCCGACGTTGAGTGCCAGGATTTTAAGAACTTCCTCAAGGACAAAATAGTGAAATTCGTTACTGTAGACTTTAAGAATGACAGGGATGTCCTGCGTCCGATAGGTCTCATTGTAGGCAACCCCTTCGACCTCCATAAGAATTGGCTGGTGTCCTCTCGTCAGCCTTCAATGCTGACCCTGGTAGGAGCCATGGTTCATCCTTCGTACGGTAAACTGGAGAAACCTCCATACATGTTTCATCGTCATGCATGGCAACGGAATGTACTAGATATAGACCACATCCACTATGCTGCAATGGATGGCTACCTTTGCTTCAATATCTACAAGGGTTGGATGAAGAGCAACAGCCAAGTGTGCGGTTCAAGCAAAGAAGTATCGGCCAAGAGGAAGAGGGACAAGGACAAAGTCGAGGACGTGGACAAGGACTCCGAGTAAGGTGGCAGTGTCGTTGCTCATGGTGGTTCTAATGGAGTGTCTACCGGAATAGTTGCAAAGTTTAATTTCAGGTGTGCTTAATTTAATTTGAGGGGTGTGTTGTGTTGAGCCCCCAGCCGAACTATGTTATGTTTCTTCTCATTACTTTAACTCTTTAGTACGTACATACTAGTATTTCTTACATTTCATCTTCTAGTTGGTATAGTACTACCACTCGTTTCTTCACATTATATACGTACAATATATATGGCCAACATCATATAGCCAGCAGTTTAGTTGTCAAAGAATTTCAGGGTGCTTAGTTTTTCAAAGAATTCCAGGATGCTTAGAGGGTGCTTGGATCCAAGGGACTTATTTTAGTCTGACTAAAAATAGTCTCTTTAAGAGGCTAAAGTTCCAAGCACCCCTGACTAAAGAGGGGCTAAAACTAGTCTTGAGGCTAAAAACTTTTAGTCAAGGGTACCCCTACTAAAATGTGGATTAGTCCTCTCTCTACTCATTTAACTCATCTCCTTTAACACAGACGAGTTCTGGATTGGAGGGTTTGGAGGATAATAAATGCTCATTAAATTTATTTTAGCCTTTTTAGTATTTGGATCCAAGCATGGGTGAGGCTAGCATGTTTTAGTCCCACTCCTTTTAGTCATGGGACTAAAACGTATCCAAGCACCCTCTTAGTTTTACTTGAGGGGTGGGTTGTGCTGGACACCATTATTGTGACTAGCCTTTTTAATAGTACTATATGCATAATTTGGCGATGAGCGCTCTCTATATGTACCACCTTTTTTATTAATTTCAAGTTTTGCTCCGTGGCACAATCCATCGATACTACTGCTGTACAAAAGTATACATTTTTTAAAAGGCTAGAGGGCGGGGCAGTCTAGCTTGGTCGGTTTCACGAGAGGCAAGGGCCTTTGTGATTTGACGGCTCATTACTGCTGGAAGGTGGGGCCTTGTGATTTGACTGCTCGTATAAATGCGCCGACGACCTGATCGAGGAGGAGCAAAGAACCATGCGGTATACTCAAGTTTTCCACTGGAGTAGTAGTGCGACGGAGGAGCACAAAACACGGCAGGCCAGTGCCATATGACGATAAAAATGATCTAATTTGCTAGTCATCTCATTGTTAGCACTTTTCTATTCATTCCCTCAAAAAAACCATTTTTCTATTCATGCCTCGCAGAGAACGTGACACGTGCGGCGAAACACCCGAAGCAAAAGATGAAACACAGGAGCAAAAGAAGAAGGAAGATTATCACCCCAAATGATCTAATTCGTCGTGGAGTCGTAACTGCTTCTTCATCTCCTCCACGACCTCCATCTCCTTGCGCGTCTCCTCCGCCATCTTCTTCACTCTGTCCATGACACAGGATTTCTCGACGCGAGCCTTCATCATCTGTTCCACGGCCGCATTACATACCTTGACAGCAGCCGGGTGCTTGATGCGGAGCTTCGCCAACTCCACCTTATGTTCCATGACGAGGGCCTGCACCATCTTCATCGAGGAACTACTATTCTCATGCAGCTTCTTCCAGCCGACGTTCTTCTCCTTTAACAGGTCGATCTCATGGCTGAGCTTCGCCTTGTCCTCCTGAAGTCACGGGATTTCGCTGGTCGCCTTCTTCTCCGCGGCAATGCTCTTCTTCAGCAGCATCACCAAGCCGGCAGTCAACTCCCCCTGCTGATTGAGCTCAGCGGGCATGTCGTTGAGGCTCTCCTTCAGCAACTCCATCAAGCCTTGGATGAACTCCTTCTTCTTATTGAGGTGCTTATTGAGCTGATCGGGCATGCCGTCAAGGGATAATGACTCCAGCTCCGCCGGCTCGGCATGTTCGCCTCCGCAGCTAGGGCGCTCCTGGGAGCCATCACCTGCCCATGAGAGATCTTTAGAGGTCTCTGCATGGCAGCGAGCCCTCATTTTTCCGCAGCCTTGGTTGCCGCTCCCTTGTTACGAGTAGTTCTCGACCTAGAGCTCTGCTCACCGGCCATGGCAACGACGGATGAACAAGAAGCACTTATGAGGAGGAAAGATAGAGTAAATTTCGGTTAGGTAGTTCCCCTTTTTATAACCTAAGTACTAGCACTAGTACTAATACCTGCATAGTGGGAACATGTTCAGGTTTGGTACGTACTAGTAGGTGTGAGCAGGCTTTCTAATGTGATGGGAACAAGGTAAAGATTAATTGATGGTTTTGGTTTCGAGGCCCGAAACGGCTCTTGATGAGTTTAGCGGAACATAAATTTCAAGTACTACACTGCTCAAATGCGTAAATATTATGTTACTGTCAAAACTTGGCACAAAATACGAAGAAGACCAGTGGAAGTACTACTAGCAACTCACGATTTAACTACTCGCATGCGCGCAGTGGAGTAATAATGTCTTTCTTCCGCCCTCACGACCACTCAATTTGCATGCGCTGTGTTAATTGACCATCAATGAAGTGAACGACTTTACATGCGTCAAATTATCACATGGGGTGGATCTTGGTACAAAATTGCGTCCTCCCATGTACCCGTGTGTGCGTGCGAGGGAATGAGTGCGTGCGTGGCGTGCGTGCACATCTTCGCTTCGTGCATGTACTGCCAGTATGGCTCAGGGAGGATGAGTACATTCTTCTGGAACCAGCAGCATGTCACTGTGATCAATCCATGCAAGGAGGTCGCGACAATGCCTCCACATGTGCCACGTGGCTTCATGAACTGTAAGAGAGACACCGTGTAGCGTGCCATTGGTATTCTAATTTACGTGTTTTCACATACTCGAAGTACTGGTAAGGTACACGTGCATTGCACGCATCAGATTTTGCAACCAAATTATGAATAAATACCACACTATAGCCTGTAAGCTCTGAGTCACATATGCCTGATGTAGCCCCTCGTTTAATTCTTATAGTTCATCTCATTCAAAATCAATTAGTTTTTATAAAAAAGCTAAGAACACGGGAATAGGAAAAACATGGGATTATAGTGGAATGTTGTCTTGAATCCTACAGGATTGTACGAGTGTTTGAATGTGCATAGAAAAAATGTAGAATTCTTTCAAAGAGGTTTGAGTGGATGGGATGTTTCCTATGAAATCTAGTGCAAATGAATCATATGGAAAAATTCCTATGGTTTACAATCCTACGAATCAAACAACCAAGATAGGAAAAATTCCTAATGATTAGAATCCTCCAAAATTCCTTTGAGAATCCTTTGAATCAAAGAAGCCCTTAATCTATTTTATGATTCATGGAATTGTGCATTGTAAAGCATAAAGTAAAAACAAATAATGGCAATTCAACTAGAAAAAAGTTTGGGCAGTTATGATACAGAAGATTCTAGAACAAAAGAGAACCACTGTTGTTTTGTGGTTTGTGCATTATGCTTAAGTTCAACCATGGAGTCTGCTAGATTGTACATTTGGCAAAATCCGGTGGGGGCTAGAAGATGGTGCGATGGGCCGAGTGGAGGGAGACTATGAAGGAATGCTCAAGTGCAAGATCGATATTTAGAGAGAGGGGGCGAACACGTGTGATTTGCATGCAGTGGTAGAGCCATGAAAAATAAATGAGCTTGGGGGCCAAGCATTGCTAATCCTTTACGAGGAGGGTCAATTCATGAACTTAAACCATTTTTAGCAGCAATTGTCTAATGATCACATTATTATTAGCCTCGATATATAGTGATGTTAGGGGGGGAGGGGCAGGGCCCTTACTGCCCCCTGTCTTTGCCATTGTGCACGCGTCTGAGAGATGAAGCGGAAGGCATGGATGATGAGATGGGGACATTGGATATATAATTAATGTGGGTGTATTAGCTATATATGTTAATCCTATATGGAGAAGTATAGATTGATCGATGTGGACGTGGGAAAGAGGGCGAGACCTCACTGGATATATCGATTGATCGGTTTGTGTGGAAAACTATGAAAGACCTAGCTATATACACGCATACACAGAGGAACATCGATCGTTGCGCATGCACGCGTGAGAGATAAAGAATGCCCGATATGATGGAGAGGGGGATGTGTGTGGGTGTGTGCCTTCATGGGAGACCGACCTGAAAAAAAAAGATTGCATGCGTGCGATGGATAATGCCGACTGGTAGTGTGTGTGCATGCATGCATGAGAGAAAGTTAGTGGTACAATTATAAAGAGAAGACTATTGTGTGGGTGTAAAAGAATAGGTGAGGTCATAATAAATGTAAAGTTGAATTCAAATATTTGAATAAGAGATCGTGATGTTTGAAACCCATGCATGCATGAATATAACGGAGATCTGCGCGGTGTGGTTTGGAAACGAGCATGTATTAATGTATACACATTGAACAAGGTTAGACTGATTTGAATTTGAGATATCGATGTCAGACATCATTTGGCCACGTCGCATCCGTGCATGGACACACTATTCTAATTGGAGATGATGGGCGGCTTTTGCATCACATATCTATATCTATACCCCTATATATATATATTATTATATTTTTTATATTGTGTGCGGGTAACTTTAACTTTGAAAGATGGTCGTTGGATAAGGCGAATTCGATGGTCCAAAGATGGCAAATTTGAGCACTACTAGCCGTTGGATATCATCTAGATTCCACCATATTTTGCCACATGTATAATCTAGAAGACTCCATGGTTGAACTTAAGCATAATGCACAAACATCAAAACACAAGCACTTCTTATTTGTTCTAGAATCTTCCGTATTAGAAATGCCCAAATGTTTTTCTACATGATTTGCCATTATTTGTTTTTACTTTATATCTTACGACGCACAATTCCATGAATCTTAAAATAGATTAGCTTTCTTATAAAAACTAGATGATTTTGAATGAAATGAACTATAAGAATTAAATGATCATCTACATCATGCATATATGACTCAAAGCTTGCATGCTATAATGTGGTATTTATTCATAATTTGGTTGCCAAATCTCATGCGTGCAATGCACGTGTACCTTACTCTAGTCTAAATGGTGTTTGTGTGTGTTGTGCGTGTTGAGGTGCAAATTGTCTTTTTTGGTACACGTTAAGCTTGTTCTTCTGAAATTTCAAGTCGCGCCTTGTTATGCCGAAAACTCAAGCTAGCGCCTCTCTCTATCGTGCTGTGAAACTCCTGCCTCTTCAACCCGCGCCTTGTTAGCCCGAAATATTCAAGATATATCATTGTCTCGTTGTGCTCCGACAACTCCCTCCATCTCAACCCACGCCTTGCTATTCCAAAATTACAACGCGCGCGAAAACTCCCACCTCCTGTGAAATCCCGACACACGAAATGCCCGTGGTACCCCTGAACCGAAAAAACCGCCTCAAATCAGTGGGGGTACTTTCGTAACTTAACCCACATTTCGGACAAGCGCATCTCTAAGCCATGGTTCCCCACGGCCATCCCATCCACCCACCCATTCGTACACCGAGGCCGCAAAAACCCGCCACGAAACCCCACACCCTGCTCCATCCGCCACCCAGCCGGAGCCTCTTCCCCGACGATGTCGTCCACAGCAACACCTCGACGTCCCTCATCCACCGTACCGGATGAGGATCCGTCATCGATCTCATCGTCCCGCCGGTTCAGCCACCCCGTCCTCCACCTCCAAGGAGCTGCCCTGATGTTCCCCTCGTCTTTCGCGCCACCTCCATTCCCACCCCGCCATCTTCACCTGCACCACCGAAAGAGCATCATCATCATCGTTTCCTCGGATGAAGTTGCGGCCAAATCGGCGCCACCGAAGAGGTTGTACACTAATCGCCGCATTTTCTTCTTGATTCGATCTCACGGTGCTGCTGGTGCTCGGTCCCGAGCTGACACGGTGCGGCTCCATCCACGGCGGCGCCGCCAGCCACTTTCTCCACGGTGTCGCTCCGTCGGTGGCGACGTCCACATCAGTAGGAGTTGCTGTTGCTTTAGCTCTCGCTCGCGGTGCTTCTCTGCTCTTGCTCTCGGTCTCCTGCCTGGTCTGCTCTTGCTATTGCTCTTGCTCGCATTGCTGCTCTCGCTCTTGCTCCTGCTTGCGATGTTGCTCTGATTTACCTACACTTCAGTCGACTGAATCGACTTTTGGGTCAGTAGATTTTCAGGGGGTGGGGGGCTCGCCGGGGTGAAGGAAGAACCAGCCGCAGCGGGGAGGGGGGCTCGCCGGAGAGGTACCCCACTATCTATCTTAGGGTTCAGGATGGGGCAGTGGTCGCCGGCGGTGGCGGGGCATTGGCGTGGCGGTGGCGTGGGGATCGTCGAAGAAAAAGCTCGGCAGGGGGGCCTAGAGGAATGGCCGGGCGGCGGCGGACCGGCGGTGGGGAGTGTTTTCGGGGCGGGCGGGGCGGCGCACCGCCGGCCGCGGGCGGCGGGGGGGCTGCTGTTTGGCTGGTAGTGGCTGTTGCCTCAGGGGTGGAGGTTGAAGATGAACCACAGGCCCTTGATTTCGTATCCAATGGCTGCAAAATCGACTGACCAGAGATGAAAAAGTTAGTCGACCGACGTGTAGCCTCACCTTGCTAGTGCGTTCAGTTTCGGCAGCAAAATTCAGTTTCGACAGCAAAATTCAGTTTCGACAATTAAGTTCAGTTTCGACAGTTAAATTCAGTTTCGTCAATTAAGTTCAGAGATGAGCGGCTGATGTATTTTACATCTAGCACTTTGTGTTTATGTATTTTATGTCATGTATTGGATATGCTATTAGAATTCCACTCAGGTTAACGTTGTTCGTTGTCTCTCTTGTCCCGCTTCAGCCTCGGTGTCGTACAACTCACCGGAGCTGCTCCAACGACGAAACCCTCCATCACAGCGGAGCAGTACCTCGGGCTCCATCTCCAGACGCCTAAGATCTTCTTCCCCTCCTCCAACAGCCAAGTCAGTCGGAGCATCCTCACCGGCCAACCCAATCACGCTGAGATCGACATGGCTTCGCCAAAGAGGTTGTACACTTGTTGCATCTCTTTTTTACTCTACATGTTATATATCTCGTAGTAACGGGAAATACGATTATTTTATCCTACTATATGACAAGCAGTGAGGTACCAGCCAACTTAGCTATCCGTGATGGACTCTCTTGAACGCCATCATTATTTATCTCTGCGCATTTGAGCTGTGCATTTGTCGATGGGCCTGGGATTTGAGCTAGTATGGCAGTGGCCTGGGTCCAAAGTAATAGAAGTAGCACAAAAACATGTTTTTAGTGTAGGATTTTCCTTGCTCAAGCCTTCCTACTAGAATCACCAGTGCTTGAAAGGAAAAGTGAATGAAAAACATCGGAATTAGAAAGTTTCCTATGGTACTACTTTTCATGAATTTGGTGCAAAGGAATGGAGCAAAGGAAAACTGTAGGATTTGTTCCTTTAGTGTCTCCTTGAAAGAAAAACCGTAGGAATTCTAATTTCCACTTCTCCTCCTTTTCATATTCCTATTCATCAAGCACAAGACTAAGAGATAGTAGCATAATAGCATTATAACCGTACATTTTCTTGTGGTTTGACTTAATCTCACCATGCTTTTTTGCATCCTGTGATCTTCCAATTGTTGTGAATCAAACACCCAGATTGGCAGAAATCATGTGTTTTTAAATTCTCTATTTTGCACGTGCATTCCTATCCTATTCCTGTCTATTTTCTATCCCTGCATTGTTAGAATCCTCAAATTCAAACAAGCCCTTACTCAATTACTTCTGTTACAGATATGGGTCAAAGAAAACCTTATGTGGTTTGTCCTGCTCCTGCGGTGTTGTGTTCCACCCCATCTCATCTGCTCCAACGACGGAAGGGTTTACCACAGTAGGGATCCGCTCTCCAGACTGTCTTTCGCCGCCTCAGATCTTCTTCCCCGCTGCCGGCAGCCATAGCAACTGCATTACCGTCATCAACTGAGCAGATGACATTGAGGACTACACGGGTCCGCAAGAGAGGTCGCACTCTTCCGTGTCTGCTTATGTTATGCATCGCTTAATATGATGACATGCTACATTATCGTCGTGTTCACCTAATAGACTCCGAGTCAGGTCCAAACTAATGCTGAAACTTGAGTTTTTAAATGGTTGTGGGGTACATATTGGGGCAGCAATCAGTACTATCTGTCTACTATCTGGTTAATCTCCGGTGTCTACTATGAGTTTCATGTTGGGTGCAAACAAACATTAAAGGAGCCATTATCTGTATTTTTTAACTAAAGCTATTATCTTCCTGCTATCATTGGTTTTGGGTCTCTCCACAATTTGCTACCATCACTCTGGATTTGTAGATGCACTCCTTACATAATCTCACTATGTTTTATTCCTATGCATGCCAGTTATTGTAGACAATGGAACTGATCATGTAGAGAAAAAGAGACGAGCCTTGCATGGCAATAAAATTTCATGCAGATGTCGTTCCATGGTGGGTGCAAAGGCAGCGCCCCTCCACCCATTTCGAATCATAATCAAGAGGAAGATAACTGTTCTGAGGGGGATTCAGAAGGAGAAGACCACTCCTATTTACCCCATGAGGTCTTCTCTCTAACTTGGCATGCTGATGTTGGTAATATCATGCATTTGGTGCCTTGCATTGCTTACTGTATACATTAAAGATGTCATCTGCTTAGTTTAGACATGCTTTGTGTCAATGCCATCTGTTTAGTTTCTTTATCGTATATGTGAATCATGCAATGCCATCTTGTCTAGCCAGGCATCATATATGTGAATTTTGCAATGCCACCCTGGTTAGCCAGTCATCTTATATGTGAATTATATCATGCCATCATTTTTTATTACGTGTTAAATTTGTCAACAATTTTAGTACATTCAATTACTCTTCCTGTGCATCAGCCATTCGGCATGGTCATGGAAAAATCTGGAGTGGAAACAAGGTCTTCAGAGCAGACAATGCTATCTGACGAAGCGCATGTCTTGCTGGTTACCGATAGCTCCTCAGAGGAGGATTCAGAGACAGATGACCAGTCATATCCCCCCCCCCGAGGTGCATGCCCTAACTTGACAGGGTTATGTTGCTCATATCGTGTGTATGGTATCTTGCATTGCTATGTCATTTCCTTAGTTTAGACATGCTTTGTGTGAATGCCACCTGTTTAGTGTCTAATTATCATATATGTGAATTATGCAATGCCATCTTGTTGCAATACATTATATATGTGAATTATGCAATGTTATCTTGTTGCAAGGCACTATGTATGTGAATTATGCAATGCCATGCTGTTTAGGCAAGCATCATATATGTGAATTATATCATGCTGTCCTTTTTTGTATTTCTCATTGCTTTTGTCGACAATGTTTGTATATTCAACTGCTCTTCCTGTGCATCAGCCATTTGAATTGGTGATGGAGAAATCTGGAGTGAAACAAGGTCTTCAGAGCAGACAATGCTACCTGCTGAAGCAGATATCTTGCTGGTTATAGATAGCTCTTCAGAGGAGGATTCAGAGGCAGATGACAAGTCCTATTATCCCCCTGAGGTGTATGCTCAAACTTGGCAAGGTTATATTACTCATATAATGCATATGTTGTATTGCAATGCTTAGTTTTACATCATATACACAATATTGAATGCCATCTCCTTAGTTGACACATCATATATGCCATTGCCCTCTGCTCACTTCCTTAGTATATAAATCATATATTTGAATTATGTCATGCCATGATGTTTACATAGACAGCATGTATCTGAATTATGGCATGCCAACCCATTTTCTAAAGACATAATATAGTTATATCATCTCATCATGTTTACATAGTCATCATATTTTAAATTATGTCATTATATCCGTGAATTATATCATGCCATCATGTTTTCATCGACGGCATGTTTGTGATTTAGGGCATGCCAACCACTTTAATAGACACATCATATAGTTATATCATGTCATCCTGTTTACATAGACATCTTATTTTGAAGTATGTCATTCTATCCTGTTTAGTTAGCCATCATACATGTGAAATTGTGTCATGCTATCCTATTTAATTAGCCATCATATATGTGAAATTATGTCCTGCTATTCTATTTGCTTAGACAACATAAATGTGAACTATTTCATGCCCTGTTTTCTTTCCTACTATTCATTGCACCTATCTATCTTACAATGTCTGTACATTCAATTACTTTTCTTGTTTATCAGCCATTTCAATTGGAGGGAGTGATGGTAGTATCTGTGGGAGTAAAAACATGATCTTCAGAAAAGATCGTGCTACCTATCGATGCAGATAGAACCACGGTTGTACTTGCCCAAGAACCAGCCCCACCACACATAACCCACACTTATGCAGATTGTACCCCTACCCAGTTGGACAGAGAACCAGCTACACCCCTTCTAACCCCAACCCCAGCAGATAGACACCCAGTTCCCGTTGACATGGCACTGTCTCCACTACAGAGCACCCAAACACGAGCAGTTAGTAAGGCAACTGCAGTGCCCAAATCACGAGGACCACCACTCCGAACCCGAAGTCAACGCTTAAAGCAGATGAAGACTTGTTCTCAGGTCAGGTTCAGTAGCTATGGTTCATACTACTTTGCTCTTGCATCACTGTATTTACTGATACCAACTAATTTCAAATTTGAAGGATGCAATTGAAACTCCAATGGCGCAACAGGTATGTTTTAAACCTGTTTCTTCAACGTGTTTGGCCGTTTTCTGTTGTAACTTGCTCTATGTTGATTTCAGTTTCAATTGAATAAACAGTTATGTTCTCATGCCATGCACATTACAAGTGTTGTTATTGCTGTGTAGTTTCCCACACTTATATTCTGTCTATGCTGCTTTGTCTTAAATAGATACGATTCGAACTGTATCTATCTTGATTTGGCAACATAAACTAGAATGATATAGACCATACAATGACCATACTACATAGATATATGTTTGTTTCATGTTGTTATCCTGTCCACCTTACTACTTAACTAGTTTACCAAAATGAGTTTCATATACTACATTGTAAACCTGAGATGTGTTTGTTTGTTTCTATTTTAGAACGCGGATAAAATATTGGAGAAGAGTACCATGTTATGCAATGGTAAAGGAAATAATGCAAATAAGGTTCAAGATAGTGAGACATCCCTGTTGCTCTCCAAGAAAGCTGATAAAAACTATATTGAAGACACTGAGACAACCCCAAAGTCCTGCTTGATGTAGTGTTCGAGTTACTGGCTACCACTGCTGGCACCAGCTCTTCGAACTCGTTGCCTGAATCAGTTTGGCTTCTTGAGTCTCAACTTAAAGTTGAAAGACATTGATCAGATGTTATGCGACGGGAAGCCGAAGGACTGAGGAAGTCCCTGCAGAATTCATATGCATACTTTTTGGTGCAACACCAAGCGCTGGAGGACTTAAGCGCCAAACAAGAGAAAGTTAATAAGCTTGCTAAGCATCTTTCCAGCATTATGGGTACCCAGGATATTGTTTCTTGAGCTCTTCTGAAGTGGTTTCAGTTCTGGACTTGTTTTGCTGCGGCGTTTATATGCTGTTGTGTTCCCTATATTTGCACTGGTGGCGAACTTTGATGCCTAGTGGATGTAATATGTGTAATAGCCGTGATAGCCTAGTGTAAGTTGCCTGCTTATTTATTTCCTTGTTGTCTTGTTTATTTGTTTGCTTGTAGTCAGTGCAGTTCTTTTTCCGTGGTTTGCTAGTGGCTGCAATAACCTACTTTTTAAAACTAGGCCACAATAACCATGGGCTAATATTTACTGTAGTGACACTGGGCCTCCTACGGGCCGTAGAAACAGTGGGCCTTATACGGGCCGTAGAAACAATGGGCCTTCTACGGGTCGTATCATCAATGGGCCTTATACGGGCCGTATGATCGATTGGCCAAACATGGGCCAAACAGACCGCATTCTGGCCGTAAACAGGCTAGCGTTGGAATCGTCTGTTCATGGGCCGACCATAATGGGCATCATTAATAGGCTGTATTTGATGATGCTATGAAAATGGCCCAACGTATTAACGGACCACAAATGGGCCAACTGTAACCACGGGCTGAATTTGGCCCACAAGTAGAAAATGACAGTAACGGGCCGTAAGTAAAAGAATGCTGGAAAATAGCCCAAGAATAAATGGGCTCTGAGAAGGCCGAAAGATAACATGGGCTGGAAACGGCCCAACGGAATAACGGGCCGTTAATGGGTATAAAGTGATACACTATTCTTTACGGGCCAGTTTCACCACAGGCTGTTAATGGGTGTAAAGTGATACACTGTTCATTACGGGCTAGTTTCACCATGGGTCGTTAATAGGCCAAGAGTTACATAGGGCCTCATATGGGCCGAAGGACATCATGGGCCATACATGGGCCAGAAGTGAAAACGGCCTGGAATCATATTGGATGGCCTAGATGATGCTACTGGGCCTAATTTGAATAGGGCATAACGGGCCTTGGGTTAGCGGGCTGTAAATGGGCTATATGCGAACAGGCCGTTAACAGGCTTTCCATGGGCCGGCCTGCCACCTTTTGACCATGTCAAACGGGCCGGCCTTTTCACAGGAATGGGCCTCTGTTGGGCCGTGCCACATGTCGACGTATCATAGGCGCCTTCTGTCCAATGAGTGGATGACATCTGTCCCAACGATGAGCCGACACGTGTTTCCTCCAGCCAATGATGATTTTACACGTTGAAAATCCCCATTAGTCGGGGCTATTAACGGGCTATCAGATCCAAAACCCGACCCAGTAGCTTAACGACGTTCCGTTACAGTGGATGCCACGTGTCGGTCACCCTTGACGAAAGCACTTCTGTGATGCACGATTTATCGTCATGGAAGTGGACACTTCCGTGATGATAATTTTGGTAATGTCATGGAACACTTCTATGACAGCACAGGTATGACTATCTTGACTCTGTCATAAATTTGTCGTGCATGTACATGCATGACAGAAAATGGGACCTACTGTGACAAACACATATCATCATGGAAGTGTATTTTTTTTGTAGTGGCTCTAGTAGCATGTGGTGCTTGGCCGGATCGAATTCCCACAAATAGCAAGTCCGGCGTTGGCACGGGAGGATACGGCAGATGAGCATAACCAGGATTACATTGACAAGCTTGATCTTGTTGGATATCATGTTCTGGACACATGTCTGGAGCCCTTTCAGCTCGCTCGGAGAACCCCAGGTTAGGCCCTTCTCTTGCCAGGAGGTGAGCCGCATCGGAGCTCCGGATTGGAATTCGGGGTCGCCGTCCAGTTGGTCTCGCGTGGCTCGGTGATGTAGAACCACCCCGATTGCCACCCCTTCACCCTTTCCATGAAAGAACCTTCAAGCCAGGTGACGTTGGGCATCCTCCCCAACATAGCTCCTTCGCACTCTGCCTGTTGACCGCTCACCACCTTCGGCTTCACATTGAAGGTCTTCAGCCATAGGCCAAAATGAGGTGGGATGCGGAGAAAGGCCTCGCACATGACTATAAATGCCGAGATGTTGAGGATAAAGTTGGGGGCTAGATCATGGAAATCTAGCCCATAATAAAACATTAGTCCGCGGACAAACGGGTGGAGAGGGAATCCCAGCCCACGGACAAAATGCGTGAGGAACACCACTCTCTCATGAGGCTCGGGGGTGGGGACAATCTGTCCCTTGGCCTAAAGTCGGTAAACGATCTCCTTGGCCAGGTATCCGGCCTCTCGGAGCTCCTCTATATCTTTCCTCTTAATGGAGGCGGCCATCCACTTGCAGCCAGCTCCGGATCCGGACATGGTTGGGTGTTTGTTTGAATGGGAACGAATGAAGACTTGGGCGTTGCAGCTCGAGAACAGAGAGGCAGGAAGAAAGCATGGGAGAAGAAAGGGGAATCTTATCTCCCTATAAGGGCAGTGAATATCGAACGCCCCCCCCCCATTCGCCTGCTCCCAAGGGCTGTGTAAATGGCACGGTTGGGTTACCCACGCTCATAATGATGAGAATCCCGTAATAAGCGGACACGATCTCTGCTTTGACAAGACGTACCAATGGCAACCGTGTCTCGAAACATGGGGCAAAAAACGATTCAAAATTATGACCGGACAGGCGTGACGTCACATTACTAAAGTTGTCAGCATATTGGACTCGTGTGTTATTATATTCTCTCTGCGGTTGTGCGGTGTGTGTTACAGGTCCGGACACGATCATTTCGTGTGGAGACTATCCAGGAGTTCGGAAGGAGGAACCCGCCTTGCAATGCCGAAGACAGCACTACGCGCCGGATACCTTGCCATTGAAGCCAGGTTCACGGGCTATTGAGGGAGTCCTGGACTAAGGGGTCCTCGGGCGTCCGGCCTGTTATCTATGGGCCGGACTGATGGGCTGTGAAGATATGAAGACCGAAGATTGTACCCGTGTCCAGATAAGACTCTTCTTGGTGTGGAAGGCAAGCTTGGCGAACAACTATGAAGATTTCATCTTATGTAACCGACTCCATGTAACCATAGATCCCCCCGGTGTCTATATAAATCGGAGGGTGTAGTCCAGAAAGGATATACTCAGTACCGTAGTCATACAGGCTAGACTTCTAGGGTTTAGCCATTACGATCTCATGGTAGATCAACTCTTGTAATGCTCATATTCATCAAGATCAATCAAGCAGGAAGTAGGGTATTACCTCCATAGAGAGGGCCCGAACCTGGGTAAACATCATGTCCCCTGTCTCATGTTACCATCAACCTTAGACGCACAGTTAGGGACCCCCTACCCAAGATCCACCGGTTTTGACACCGACAGCGGGTTACATGACTAGTCCTAGTAGGATTAGGATTACTCTATTACAAGTGGAGTCCTAGTCTTGCTTCCTTTGTAGGAGAATATTCCTTATGCCTTTCCTCTTAAGCCGACCTATCATCATACGAACTGGCATACTGGGCCTTGGTCCTTGTCGTCAGTCTAACCCGCCCGTCAGTTTATTAATGAGTCGCCAAGATCGGGCAGGTTACTCGTGAGTCGCCAAGCTCTGGGCAGGTCACTAGTGAGTCGCCAAGATCCATACGGGTCATACATCTAGCCGGGTTACACCATGGGGTATATCCCCGACAACTGGCCTATGCCAACCATCACAACATCCTTCTGTACCAAATGGATGTGAAGAGTGCCTTCCTGAATGGAAAAATTGAAGACGAAATGTATGTTGCACAACCACCTGGTTTTGAAGACCCAAAGCATCCTGACATGGTATAGAAGCTCAACAAGGCATTGTATGGCCTCAAACAAGCCCCTCGCGCTTGGTATGACACACTCAAAGACTTCCTGAAGAGCAAAGGCTTCAAACCTGGTTCCCTGGATCCCACACTCTTCATGAAGACATATGAATGTGAATTGTTTGTATGCCAAATCTATGTGGATGACATTATCTTCGGCTACACAGACAAGAAATACAGTGATGAGTTTGGACACATGACGCAAGAGCAATAACAGATGTCCATGATGGGTGAGCTGAAATTCTTCCTTGGTCTTAAAATCCGTCAGCAAAGCAACGACATCTTCATATCACAAGAAAAATACCTCAAAGATTGCCTGAAGAAGTTTGGAATGCAAGGCTGCAAAGGACACACGACGCCAATGCCAACCAAAAGACATCTAGGCCCCGACGACAATGGTAAAGAGTTCGATCAAAAGGTATACTGCTCCATGATTGGTTCTTTACTCTATTTATGTCCATCTAGGCTAGATATAATGCTTAGCATTTGCATGTGTGCCCAATTCCAAGCGGCACCAAAGGAATCGCATCACTTAGCTGTTAAGCGAATTCTTCGATATTTGGCTTACACCCCAACACTAGGATTATGGTATCCAAAGGGCTAAGAGTTTGATCTAGTTGGATTCTCGTATGCTAATTATGTTGGTGACAAGGTTGATCGCAAGTCCACATCAGGCACATGTCACTTTCTTGGACAATCTCTTATCTGTTGGTCTTCAAAGAAGCAAAACTGTGTATCCCTCTCCACTACTGAATCTGAATACATTGATGTTGGATCTTGTTGCGCTCAGCTTCTATGGATGAAGCAAACTCCCAAGGACTATGGCATCCATCTGAAGCATGCGCCACTCTACTGCGACAATGAAAGCGCCATCAAGATTGCCAACAACCTAGTCCAGCACTCGAAGACAAAGCACATTCAGATCCGTCATCACTTTATCAGAGATCATGTCATGAAGGAGGATATTGATATTATTCACATCAACACTAAAGAACAATTGGCAGATATCTTCACAAGGCCATTGGACGAGAAAAGGTTTTGCAAGTTGCGGTGTGAGCTAAATATCTTAGAATCCTCGAATGTCCTGTAGTTGGACACACATCCTAATGCTTATGCATGTTGATGACTTAGATGTGCAACACACAAAGTAACGTATATCTTCAATCAATGAAGATATACACTCTAAGTGTGAATACATTAACGCATAATTTGACTTCGGAGCGCCACGATAATTGTGTGCCATGTCTGGGTCTAATACTTCCTATACTGTCGGTAACGCCACCACCAAATCCTTTTTCGAGTGTTTCATTTGGCGTCATAATTGCATAGTCTTCGCATTTGGTTTGTCTTCAACATTGATTTGATTTTTAAGTTTATCTTCGCAATGTTGAGTTCATCTCATGCTGGCCGGTCTATTCTGATAATATTCTCAGAATAGCTATTCTGATAACACTTCCGCACTACACGCTCAACGGAAGCGAACTGCATCTTTTTTACATTGCGCACTGCAATGCTACACAGTAGAACTGCTTCATTTTCTGGCGGCCCGCCCGCGTATTCTGTGTGGAATCGGGTGTTGCGGGATGATTTGATTTGTTTATGTATGTCAGTTGACCTTTATTATTTGTAATTTATAGGAAAAACGACTAAAATCTTGGTAAATCGACGGATTTGGCGGACGGGCTTTCTCTGTTCGTCCGTGTTTGCTTCAGATGCAATTTTTTTGTGCTCGCATGTTGTTTTTTAGTAGGGATTGTTTGATTGTGTTTGTTTTAATCGGTCTGTTTACTCTATAATTTGTTAATTTTTAGGAGTTTGTTTTCAATTCCTGTTATTTTGATTCTGCGGGCGGGAGAGCTTCGTCCGCTCCTCTGTTCTTGACGATTTTTTGGATTTTTGCGCGTCCATGCATGTTTGAATATTGTAATTAGTGTTTCTATAGGTTTGAATTCATTGTATTGCGGTTATAATTGTAATTTTGTAATTGCAATTTTTAAACAAGAGATGATGATGTTCGTCCAGTTGTCATGTCTTCCATGTAATTTTTTGCGGGAGTATTTTTCGTTTGTTTAGTGGTTGGACAATTTCTAGGCATACGTTGTTTCTGGAGTATTTTTCGATAGTCTACCGCATGTCTGCAGTTCTACTGTTTTTAATTTTATTTGTTGTAGTTGTGGCATACGTTGTTGTGCACTGCATTTTTGTTAGTAGTGTACTTTGTTGTAGCTACTTTACAGTTGTTATTGCAGTTTATGAGATTTCTGTTTTCTTAAACTGAATTCTGTGTTCTATAGGACTTCATAATATGCACTTCCGTACTGCATTAGCAGCGCGGTTAATGTTTCTACTGTGGTGTTAGAATGGATGGTCCATTTTATGCTTGTGTTAGCTGAACAGTTATTATAAGAATTATTTTTGAAGTGCATACTATGAGAATTTTTTTTGAACATCGTATGTTAACTGCAAAGTTTCGACCATTTGCATTTCCTTGTTTTTGTTCAGATGACTGCTTTTTTTATTATTAGGACCACACTATGTGCTTGAGAGAACTGCATTACTGCCAACAACAACTTGTCTAAAAAGGATGACAAAATGATGCAGTTGAGGTTGCATACTTTAAAATAGGCATCATTCAAAGTGTCTGATGGACATAATTTTAAAAGCATACAACATAATCAAAGCATTAGAAATATTGTTTGCTTCATACTAGACAGCATAGAGTGCAAATATTGTAAACTTGAGGGAGTCTTCTGCTTTGTAGAAAAACACCATGGCCACTTCTCCGACGTCAAAGCCATTTTGGGAGACAAAATCTTTCCAACTAGTAGTTATGTTGATGCAGTCTTCAGAGTCGATGTGGTAGTCAGCTTGCATGTCTGCATATCCATTCTTGTGTTGTGTCTCCAAAGTAACCTTCGCTGAACTCGGAGCATGAAATTTTATTGTGGATGGCAGTTTCTGCATATTGGAATGGGTGTTAAAAGAATTTTATAAGTAAACAGCGAATGTTTTTATTTTGTACTTAGGATGATGTGTTTATGTTGACTTAAATAGCTACACATATATGAGTGCTATTTTCTAATGTAGTTGCAATGTATGAAGAAACTTATATACGGAATTGACCTCTAGTTTTACTAGGACATATATTATACTGCAACATGCTTGTACTGCAAGGTCAGTTATAGTGTACTTCTCCAGCATGTCAACAGAACTGCATCGCTGATCTACTGACCCTTTTTTTTGTCGATACCTGGTGTGGTACTGAAGGAAAATGGGTGGAAGCATGTATTGTTAATAGCTAACAAATCTGAACAACAATAAAAATTATGTTTTGTATTTTTGTTGATACTACTAAAAAAATTAATTGAACTATATATTCAGATGTGGATTTGCAGGCTAGATTATGTCCAGAATTGTGAGGGGAAAAACATACCCAACTTTCCTGCAGATCTGCGGTTGTGAGGCGATGAAGAAATGGCGGCCGAAACCCCCTGTTGGGTATCATCAGGCATCCGAGCATGCTGCGCCACTCGGCGTTGGTGAACTCTAGACCATCTGCGTACACGCATGTGTCCGCTACGGGCGCTATCCTTGCCAAACACCCGCACTTACAGTCCATGGCTGGTTCAGTGGAATTCCAGCAAAGAGCTGGGGATGGGATGAACCCTAGATCTACGATTTGAAGAAAAAAGAGTAACGGGGGGAGGACTTGTGTTAGTCTGGAGCACGAATGGATACATTTTTATGCAACCAATTGAGCAATGGAAGTAATAAATGTTTGTGGTTGGTGTTAGGTGGTGGATTGGTTCTGATTCAGTGTCGTCGAATGCATTTGAGTAGCAAAAAGGACTGCTTACGTAAAAATAGCGAACTGCATTTGTCATATATCAAGAGAAACTGCGGAACGTTTGGTTGGGCTTGCGTTTTATGTATGGTATGTGGGTTTTTTTTTTAAAAATCAGTTGCCTTTCTTTTGTGTGTTGGGCTTGTGTTCGTGGAGTGAAGCGCATTGGGCCCAAGACGGCCTATGAGCATGGCTGGTTTCCGGTGTGTTGTGTGCAGCCTAATGTTTAGTCCCACCTCGCCCGTGGAAGGCGCGCCTGACCTGTTTATAAGCGCTGACGAGGCCGTTGTATCGAACTCCCCTGGTTACTTATTTGAGCGCTTATACACGACGCTCGTTGCTCTATGCTCTCTGACCTGTGGGCCCTTGTGCGCCCAGCCCTACGCATCGTGGCTCAGTACGACTCACCTCCCATTGGCGCAGACCTACTACGAGACTAGCTGGGGTCGGCTGCACCTGGGTGGTCAATTTTTTTTCTATGCTTTTTTTTCAATGTGAGGGCGCGCACTGCTTATGAAACCGTCCTTGCACTGCATTGATTAGTGTTCTGTACTGCATGTGCAAGCATTCCTTACTACATGTACATTTTCTCATTTTTTTTGTTTTCTTGTTTTTGCTCTTTTGTAATCTTTTTTCCAGTGTAGGGGAGTGCACTGCTTAGTAAACATATCTGTACTTCATTGATTATGTTCCTGTAGTGCATGTTCATATTTTTCCGCACAACATTTTTTCAATGTAGAGGCGTGCACTGCTTTGTAAACCACGTGTGCACTGCACTGATCAGCGTTTTGCACTGATCAGCGTGCTGCACTGCATGCGCACGCCTCTACATTGGAGTGCAGTGTGAACGCCTTTACATGCACAGTTCTCATTTTTTGTTTTCGTGTTTTTGCTCTTAGTTTTTTTCCAATGTGGGGGAGTGCACTGCTTATTAAATCATTCTTGTATTGCATAGATTTCGTTTGTGTGTTGCATGTTCATATTTTTTGGCACTACATATGCAGATTGCATTTTTCTTTTTGTGTTTTTTCTCTTATCTATTTGTTTTTCCAAATTTAGGGGCGTGCACTGCTTTGTTTTTTATGTGTAAACTTCATTTTGACAAAGTCTGTACCGCATTGGTACACAACTTGCACTGCATGCGTCCTGTTTTGCACACTGCTCGAATCTAATGATACATGAGCAAACAACAGAAAACAAATTGTCACAAGCATTATGTACAATAAGTTCATCATTAGCGAACTAATTTCAACAGAAAGCAATCTAACATAATCAAGGTTCACATCATTACAAGCGATTCTGCATGGGAAGTAAACTAAGTTCAGCAAAAGCAAATGATCACAAGCAAACTAACAATACATAAGCAAACAACATAAAGCAATTTTTTTTGATAATTCCAAAATGACGATGGCCTTCGTGGATTTTGGCCGGCGCCATCTTCTTCTTCACCAGTCAGCGCATGCAGCGTCTCCCCATCCCCAGCTGGTCCTGGCGCGCTTCTTGGGTGGCTCCTCCTTCTCTAGCTTTGCACGGCGAAGCCCGTCCTGGGTGAGGGTGATGCGGTTCCATATCTCGTATGCTGCGTAGGCGTCCTTTGCAGCATACTCGATGTGCCTCCTGGACAGAGGCAGGGTGGCCCAGCGCTTGTGCTCGTCGTCGGTGATCTTCTTCTTCATGTTGTTGTAGTAGTCGTCAATGAGCATGCCGAAGACGTCTCCAAGGGAGTCCAACTCCTTGGTTGCCTCGGGCACCCTCCACTCCTTCTGGATCTCGACAAAGTTGGCGACCTCCAGATTGACGTGATCCAACCTTTTTTGTCGTCGTCGATGGAGAAGCCTGCAAGGTGTACCTGGGGTTGGCGAGGAAGTTGTCAAAGACGGTGCACTTTTTAGCGGCGCTCAGTTGGAAGAGCAGCACCGGGTGTTTCTTGCCGATAGAGAGTTGGCAGAGTGTGGGTTTCTGCGTCGCTTCAGGCTCGTTGTTGCACTCGAGATCAATGTCGACGATCTTGTGGCGCTGGAGGCTGAGGTGGCTCTCGTACTATGCGATGGTGATTGCCACCTGCTTCTCGTCGTTGGTGTGGATGACGTGGAACTTGGTGTTGCCGCGTGCCTCCACGGCCTCCAGGTCCTTGTACTCGTCGGCGAATGCCATCGCCGGTAGTGGGGCTTGGTGTTTTGCATGGAGATGGATGTGACGGAGCGCTTTGGTGGCAGCGTGATGGGTACTTGTGTTGTTTGTGGATGAGATGGCCTATGGCAGGGGTCTGAATTTAAGGGGAGGCGCGGTGTGGGATGGCCGCAACGGATGAACTGCACGATCTCGGCGACGATGCGGTTTGTGCAGATCGTGGGTTGGTGTTGCGTCTGTGATCGTGGGCTTGTGACGATGGAACCGCTCCGATTGGGCGGTTGTATGCGAACGTGTTTTTTTTATCAGTAGATTTTTTTAACCACCACTTTTCTGTGTGAACGGGCTTTTTTGTGATGTTTATATGTATCCTGCGTGACAACGAAACCGCATTTGTTGTAGAACCGCACTGCATCATGTGCAACGGAGAACTTGTTGGAAATATGCCCTAGAGGCAATAATAAATTGGTTATTTCCTTGTTCATGATCATCGTTTATTATCCATGCCATAATTGTATTGATAGGAAACTCAGATACATGTGTGGATACATAGACAACACCATGTCCCTAGTAAGCCTCTAGTTGACTAGCTTGTTGATCAATTGATGGTTACGGTTTCCTGACCATGGACATTGGATGTCATTGATAACGGGATCACATCATTAGGAGAATGATGTGATGGACAAGACCCAATCCTAAGCCTAGCACAAGATCATGTAGTTCGTTTGCTAAAGCTTTTCTAATGTCAAGTATCATTACCTTAGACCATGAGATTGTGCAACTCCTGGATACCGTAGGAGTGCTTTGGGTGTGCCAAACGTCACAACGTAACTGGGTGGCTATAAAGGTACACTACAGGTATCTCCGAAAGTGTCTGTTGGGTTGGCACAAATCGAGACTGGCCTTTGTCACTCCGTGTAAACGGAGAGGTATCACTGGGCCCACTCGATAGGACATCATCATAATGTGCACAATGTGATCAAGGAGTTGATCACGGGATGATGTGTTACAGAACGAGTAAAGAGACTTGCCGGTAATGAGATTGAACAAGGTATCGGGATACCGACGATCGAATCTCGGGCAAGTATCGTACCGCTAGACAAAGGGAATTGTATACGGAATTGATTAAGTCCTTGACATCGTGGTTCATCCGATGAGATCATCGTGGAGCATGTGGGAGCCAACATAGGTATCCAGATCCCGCTGTTGGTTATTGACCGGAGAGTTGTCTCGGCCATGTCTGCATGACTCCCGAACCCGTAGGGTCTACACACTTAAGGTTCGATGACGCTAGGGTTATAGGGAAAGTATGTACGCGGTTACCGAATGTTGTTCGGAGTCCCGGATGAGATCTCGGACGTCACGAGGAGTTCCGGAATGGTCCGGAGGAAAAGATTGATATATAGGAAGTATGGTTTTGGCCACAGGAAGTGTTCCGGGCATCACCGGTAGTGTACCGGGACCACCGGAGGGGTCTGGGGGTCCACCGGGTGGGGCCACCAGCCCCGGAGGCCTACATGGGCCAATAGTGGGAAGGGACCAGCCCCTAGGTGGGCTGGGGCGCCTCCCACCAAGGCCCAAGGCGCCTCCAAGAGGGGAAGGGGCAAACCCTAGGGCAGATGGGCCCTAAGGCCCACCCTAGGTGCGCCTCCCCCTCTCCCCCTTGTGGCCGCCACCCTAGATGGGATCTAGGACTGCCGCACCCCTTGGGGTCGGAACCCTAGGTGGCGGCGCAGCCCTCCCTCTCCCCCTATATATAGTGGAGGCAAAGGGGCAGCCCAAGACGATTCAATCCCCTGTTGGCGCAGCCCTACCCCTCTCCCTCCTCGTCTCTCGTAGTGCTTGGCGAAGCCCTGCTGGAGTCCCACGCTCCTCCACCACCACCACGCCGTCGTGCTGCTGCTGGATGGAGTCTTCCCCAACCTCTCCTTCTCCCCTTGCTGGATCAAGGTGTAGGAAACGTCACCGGGATGTACGTGTGTTGAACGTGGAGGTGCCGTCCGTTCGGCACTAGGATCATCGGTGATTTGGATCACGACGAGTACGACTCCATCAACCCCGTTCACTTGAACGTTTCCGCTTTGCGATCTACAAGGGTATGTAGACGCACTCCCCTCTCCCTCGTTGCTAGATGACTCCATAGATTGATCTTGGTGATGCGTAGAAAATTTTAAAATTCTGCTACGTTCCCCAACAGTGGCATCATGAGCTAGGTCTATGCGTAGTTTCTATGCACGAGTAGAACACAAAGCAGTTGTGGGCGTCGATTTTGTCAATTTACTTGCCATTACTAGTCTTATCTTGATTCGGCGGCATCGTGGGATGAAGCGGCCCGGACCGACCTTACACGTACTCTTACGTGAGACTGGTTCCACCGACTGACATGCACTAGTTGCATAAGGTGGCTGGCAGGTGTCTGTCTCTCCCACTTTAGTCAGATCGGATTCGATGAACAGGGTCCTTATGAAGGGTAAATAGAAATAGGCAATTCACGTTGTGGTTTTGGCGTAGGTAAGAAACGTTCTTGCTAGCAACCTATAGCAGCCACGTAAAAAACTTGCAACAACAATTAGAGGACGTCTAACTTGTTTTTGCAGCAAGTGTTTTGTGATGTGATGTGGCCAAAGGATGTGATAAATGATATATGTGATGTATGAGATGATCATGTTCTTGTAATAGGAATCACGACTTGCATGTCGATGAGTATGACAACCGGCAGGAGCCATAGGAGTTGTCTTAATTTATTTATGACCTGTGTGTCAACATAAACATCATGTAATTACTTTACTTTATTGCTAACCGTTAGCTGTAGTAGTAGAAGTAATAGTTGGCGAGACATCTTCATGAAGACACGATGATGGAGATCATGCTGTCATGCCGGTGACGATGATGATCATGGAGCCCCGAAGATGGAGATCAAAAGGAGCAAAGTGATGATGGCCATATCATGTCACTATTTGATTGCATGTGATGTTTATCATGTTTTTACATCTTATTTGCTTAGAACGACGGTAGCTTAAATAAGATGATCCCTCACTAAAATTTCAAGAAAAGTGTTCTCCCTAACTGTGCACCGTTGCGAAGGTTCGTCGTTTCGAAGCACCACGTGATGATCGGGTGTGATAGATTCTTACATTCGAATACAACGGGTGTTGACGAGCCTAGCATGTACAGACATGGCCTCGGAACACATGCGAAACACTTAGGTTAACTTGACGAGCCTAGCATGTACAGACATGGCCTCGGAACACGGAGGACCGAAAGGTCGAACATGAGTCATATAGAAGATGCGATCAACATGAGATGTTCACCGATGATGACTAGTCCGTCTCACGTGATGATCGGACACGGCCTAGTCGATTTGGATCATGTATCACTTCGATGATTAGAGGGATGTCTATCTGAGTGGGAGTTCATGAAATAATCAGATGAACTCAATTATCATGAACATAGTCAAAAGGACTTTGCAAATTATGTCGTAGCTCACGCTTTAGTTCTGTTGTTTTAGATATGTTCCTAGAGAAAATTTAGTTGAAAGTTGATAGTAGCAATTATGCGGACTGGATCCATAATCAGAGGATTGTCCTCATTCCTGCGCAGAAGGATTATGTCCTTAATGCACCGCTCAGTGAGCTGACCCGCGAATGTCGGTTGTGGATGTTGCGAACATCTGACATACATGTTTTGATGACTACATGATAGTTCAGTGCGTAATGCTAAATGGTTTAGAATTGAGGCACCAAAGATGTTTTTGAAACATCGCAGAACATATGAGATGTTCCAAGGACTGAAATTGGGATTTCAGGCTAGTGCCAACGTCAAGAGGTATGAGACCTTTGACAAGTTTCTTAAGCCTGCAAACTAAGGAGAAAAGCTCAACCGTTCAGCATGTGCTCAGATTGTGTGAGTACAACAATCGCTTGAATCAAGTGGGAGTTAATCTTCCAGATGAGATAGTGATGGTTCTCGAAAGTCACTGTCACCAAGCTACTGGAGCTTCGTGATGAACTATAACATATCAGGGATAGATATGATCCTTGAGCTATTCGCAACACTGCGAAAGTACAAATCAGAAGGGAGCATCAATTGTTGATGGTTAGTAAAACCACTATTCTCAAGAAGGGCAAGGGCAAGAAATGGATACTTCATGAAACAACAAATCAGTTGCTGCTCTAGTGAAGAAACCCAAAGTTGAACCCAAGCCCGAGACTAAGTGCTTCTGTAATAAGGGGAACGGTCACTGAAGCAGAACCACCCTAGATACTTGGTAGATGAGAAGGCTGACAAGGTTGACAGAAGTATGTATTGGACATATATTAAATGTGTACTTTACTAGTACTCCTAGTAGCAGCAGGGTATTAGATACCGGTTCGGTTGCTAAGTGTTAGTAACTCGAAATAAAAGGCTACAGAATAAACGGAGACTAGCCAAAGGTGAGATGACGATAGGTGTTGGAAGAGTTTCCAAGGTTGATGTGATCAAACATCGCACGCTCCGTCTACCATCGGGGTTGGTGTTAAACCTAAATAATTGTTATTTGGTGTTTGCGTTGAGCATGGACATGATTAGACTATGTTCATCGCAATGTGGTTATTCATTTAAGGAGAATAATGGTTACTCTGTTTATTTGAATAATACCTTCAATGATCTTACACCTAAAATGAATGGTTTATTGAATCCCGATCGTAGTGATACACATGTTCATGCCAAAAGATATAAGATAGTAATGATAGTACCACATACTTGTGGCACTGCAATTTTAGTCACAATGGTATAAAACGCATGAAGAAGCTCCATGTTGGTGGATCTTTGGACTCGCTTGATTTTGAATCACTTGAGACATGCAAATCATACCACATGAGCAAGATGACTGAAAGGCCTCGTTTTCAGTAAGATGGAACAAGAAAGCAACTTGTTGGAAGTAATACATCTTGATGTGTGCAGTCCAATGAGTGCTGAGGCATGTAGTGGATATCGTTATATTCTTACTTCACAGATGATTTGAGTAGATGCCGAGTATATTTACTTGATGAATCACGAGTCTGAATTATTGAAAGGTTCAAGTAATTTCAGGGTGAAGTTGAAGAGGATAAAATATCTATGATATGATCATAGAGATGAATATCTGAATTACGAGTTTGGCACAGAATTAAGACATTGTGGAAATTGTTTCATAACTAATACAGCCTAGAACACCATAGTGTGATGGTGTGTCCGAACATCATAACTGCACCCTATTGGATATGATGCATACCATGATGTCTCTTATCGAATTACCATGATAGTTTATGGGTTAGGCATTAGAGACAACCACATTCACTTTAAATAGGGCACCACGTAATTCTGATGAGATGACACCGTATGAACTATGGTTTAGAGAAACCTAAGTTGTCGTTTCTTAAAAGTTTGGGGCTGCGACGCTTATGTGAAAAAGTTTCAGGCTGATAAGATCGAACCCAAAGCAGATAAATGCATCTTCATAGGACACCCAAAACAGTTGGGTATACCTCCTGTCTCAGATCCGAAAGCAATAGGGATTGTTTCTCGAATCGGGTCCTTTCTCGAGGAAAAGTTTCTCTCGAAAGAATTGAGTGGGAGGAAGATAGAACTTGATAAGGTTATTGAACCTTAACTTCAACCAGAGAGTAGCGCAGCACAGGAAAAATGTTTCCGTGGCACCTGCCTCAGTTGAAGAGAAAGCTAATGATGATGATCATGGAGCTTCAGATCAAGTTACTATCGAACCTCATGGGTTGACAAGGGTGTGTACAACTTCTAAGTGGTAACCCTGTCTTAAAGGTCACGTTGTTGGACAACGATGAACCTATGAGCTATGGAGAAGCGATGGTGAGCCCGGATTCCGAAAATTAGCTCGAGGCCATAAAATCCGAGAGAGGATCCATGTATGAAAACAAAGTGTAGACTTCGGAAGAACTACTTGATGGTCGTAAGGCTGTTAGGTACATGTGGATTTTAAGAAGAAGACAGACGTGGACGGTAATGTAATCGTCTATGAAGCTCGACTTGTGGCGAAGAGTTTTTCACAAGTTCAAGCAGTTGACTACGATGAGATTTTCTCGCCCGTAGCGATGTTTAAGTCCGTCGGAATCATGTTAGTATAAGATGCATTTATGAAATCTGGCAGATGGATGTCAAAACAAGTTTCCTTACCAGTCGTAAGGAAAGGTTGTATGTGATACAATCAGAAAGGTTTTGTCGATCCTAAGGATGCTAAAAGGTATGCTAGCTCCAGCGATCCTTCCATGGACTAGAGCAAGCATCTTGGAGTCAGAATATATAATTTGATGGAGTAATCAAAGTTTATGGGTTTATACAAAGTTTGTTAGAAACTTGCATTTACAATAAAGTGAGTGGGAGCACTACAACATTTCTGATAAGTATATGTGGATGACATATTGTTGATCCGAAATGATGTAGAATTTCTGGAAAGCATATAGGGTTATTTGAAAGGTGTTTTTCAATGGAAAACCTAGATTAAGCTACTTGAACATTGAGCATCAAGATCTATAAGGATAGATAAAAAACGCTTAATGGTACTTACAAATGAGCACATACCTTGACATGATCTTGAAGGTGTTCAAGATGGATCAGCCAAAGAAGGAGTTCTTGCCTGAGTTGTAAGGTATGAAGTTAAGACTTAAAGCTCGACCACGGCAGAAGAAAGAGGAAGGACGAAGGTCGTCCCCTATGCTTTTGTCATAGGCTCTATACGGTATGCCATGCTGAGTACCGCACCTGATGTGTGCCTTGCCACATGTCTGGCAAGAGGGTACAAAGGTGATCTAGGAGTAGATCACCAGATAGCGGTCAAAATTATCCTTAGAGGAATAAGGATATGTTTCTCGGTTATGGAGGTGATAAAGAGTTCGACGTAAAGAGTTATGTCGATGCAAGCTTAACACCTATCCGGATAGCTCCGAGTAGAGATACCGGATACGTATAATGGAGCAACAATTTAGAATAGCTCCAAGTAGAACCGTTATTTGAAATGGCTCCAAATATAGCGTAGAGATTGCAAAGTACATACGGATCTGAATGTGACAGACCCGTAGACTACAACCTCTCTCACAAGTAACATGATCAAACCCAGAACTCATTGAGTGTTAATCACATAGTGATGTGAACTAGATTATTGAACTCTACTAAACTCTTTGGATGTTGGTCACATGGCGATGTGACCTGTGAATGTTAATCACATGGCGATGTGAACTACATTATTAACTCTAGTGCAAGTGGGAGACTATTGGAAATATGCCCTACAGGCAATAATAAATTGGTTATTTCCTTGTTGATGATAATCGTTTATTATCCATGCCATAATTGTATTGATAGGAAACTCAGATACATGTGTGGATACATAGACAACACCATGTCCCTAGTAAGCCTCTAGTTGACTAGCTCGTTGATCAATTGATGGTTACGGTTTTCTGACCATGGACATTGGATGTCGTTGATAACGGGATCACATCATTAGGAGAATGATGTGATGGACAAGACCCAATCCTAAGCCTAGCACAAGATCGTGTAGTTCGTTTGCTAAAGCTTTTCTAATGTCAAGTATCATTTCCTTAGACCATGAGATTGTGCAACTCCCGGATACCGTAGGAGTGCTTTGGGTGTGCCAAACGTCACAACGTAACTGGGTGGCTATAAAGGTACACTACAGGTATCTCCAAAAGTGTCTGTTGGGTTGGCACAAATCGAGACTGGCATTTGTCACTCCATGTAAACGGAGAGGTACCTCTGGGCCCACTCGGTAGGACATCATCATAATGTGCAGAATGTGATCAAGGAGTTGATCACGGGATGATGTGTTACGGAACGAGTAAAGAGACGTGCCAGTAACGAGATTGAACAAGGTATCGGGATACCGACGATCGAATCTCGGGCAAGTATCGTACCGCTAGACAAAGGGAATTGTATACGGGATTGATTAAGTCCTTGACATCATGGTTCATCCGATGAGATCATGGTGGAGCATGTGGGAGCCAACATGGGTATCTAGATCCCGCTGTTGGTTATTGACTGGAGAGTTGTCTCGGCCATGTCTGCATGACTCCCGAACCCGTAGGGTCTACACACTTAAGGTTCGATGACGCTAGGGTTATAGGGAAAGTATGTACGCGGTTACCGAATGTTGTTCGGAGTCTCGGATGAGATCCCGAATGTCACAAGGAGTTCCGGAATGGTCCGGAGGTAAAGATAGATATATAGGAAGTATGGTTTTGGCCACTGGAAGTGTTCCGGGCATCACCGGTAGTGTACCGGGACCACCGGAGTGGTCCGGGGGTCCACCAGGTGGGGCCACCAGCCCCGGAGGCCTACATGGGCCAATAGTGGGAAGGGACCAGCCCCTAGGTGGGCTGGGGCGCCTCCCACCAAGGCCCAAGGCGCCTCCAAGAGGGGAAGGGGGCAAACCCTAGGGCAGATGGGCCCTAAGGCCCACCCTAGGTGCGCCTCCCCCTCTCCCCCTTGTGGCCGCCACCCTAGATGGGACCTAGGGCTGCCGCACTGTAACGCCCCACATGTAACCTCCCCCAATTGTACTCCGACTCATGCCATTTCCGGCATTAAGTTATATTTAATTCTCGGGTTCGGGTCTGTGCCTCCGTGTGTTGTTTTGTTTTTCGTGCATCTCATATCATGTCGTCACGCGCATTGCATTTGCATACATGTTCATCTCATGCATTCGAGCTTTTTCCCCGTTGTCCGTTTTGCATTCCGGCGCTTCGCTCTCCTCCGGTGGCCATTTCTAGCTTTCTTTCGTGTGTGGGGATTAAACATTTCCGGATTGGGCGAGACTTGCCATGCGGCCTTGGTTTACTACCGGTAGACCGCCTGTCAAGTTTCGGGTCATTTGGACTTCGTTTGATACTCCAACGGTTAACCGAGGGACCGAAAAGGCCTCGTGTGTGTGCAGCCCAACACCCCTCCAATTTGGCCCAAACCCCACCAAACTCAGCTCCATCGTCTCGGTCGTTCGATCACGATCGTGTGGGCGAAAACCGCACCTCATTTGGACTCTCCTAGCTCCCTCTATGCCTATTTATACCCCCTCCATTTTCGGATCCCGTCTCCCACCTCGAAACCCTAATTTTTTTAAAAAACGAGATCTGCGCCGACGGACGTGTCCGCCCCCGGCCGGACGACGTCCGCCACCGCGCCCAGCCAGCCGCCGCCCGCCACGTGGCTCCCCTGGCACCGCGCCCGCGCCCCACATCGCCGGCCCGCGAGGGCCCGGGGCCGGCCCTCCCCGCCGACCGCTCGGGCCAGAGGCGCCTGCGCGCCGCCGCCCTTCCTCTCTCGCTCCGGCCGCCGCCCCGCCTTTGCTCGTCGCCTCGCCGGGCCGCCGCACGCCGGCCGCCACCGACCGGCGCCGCCCGGCCGCTGCAGTCGCCGCCTCCTCCGCCGCGATCGCCGCCTCCTCCGCCGGCGCCACCCGGTCTCCTCTCCCTCACCCCGGCCTCCTCTTCTTCCACTCCGGCCGCCTCCGACGAGCTCCGGCGCCGGTCATCCTCGGGAAATGCGCCGGTGAACAGTGTCCGGCCGCTGGATCTGGATCTGTAGATTCCACTCGGTTGACTTTTGACCTAATTTTTTAGTATATTGTGCATACTTTGACCGCTCGTATCTTTGCATCCGTAGCTCCGTCTTGGTCATATGATATGTCAAAATCTTCGTCTCGACGAGTACATCATTTCATTCCATTGCATCATTTGCATTCGAGGTCATCTTGTTGCCCAAAATGCTGTTGGAAGTAGTCATGTTGAGTTAAATTGCAGATCCGTTAGTTCAACATGCACTTTTGTCATTTTTGCCATATTTAATCCGTGCATGATATGCCTGTGCCCCTTTGGGATGAATTGTTAAGCATGTTGTCTTCTTTCCAGAGGTGCCTTCCATGTATTTTTAGGATGTGTGTGTTGTCTTGTGCAAGCTTGCGATGAGGGCTACCTGAGATTACAGATTTCAGGGACTTAGTGATTTTCACTAAGTCTGAGCCGTTTTAGTTCACGATGCTATATGTCCGGCTTGTTTCCTAGTGATCCGTGCCTCTTTTGAGGATGATCAGTAAGAGTGATTTGTTATTCTTGTTGTGCTTAATCCATTCATGTCTTTACTTGTTATGTTGGAGCACCCTAGGTTGACTCAATCGAGCTCAACTTTTGGATAGTTGCTGTTTTGGGCAGATCGTGAACTCTTTTGCGATTTTGCCGGAGTTATTGCTAGTGATCCATGCATGCTAGGCCATTGTTCTTGCCATGTCTAGCTAGAATTTTGTGCCTTCTTAATGGATATATGCTTGCCTTGCCATGACTTGCACCGTAGTGAGAGCATGGAGCTCGTTTACATGCCTCCGTGAGTTATTATTTCAGCATGTCCCAGTTTTCACTAAGTCTGAAAACTGATTGTGTTTCATCGATGTTCGTGTGCTCGGTAGAGTATTTTGTGAACCCTTTTGGCCCCAGGTCACTTTGGGTGTTTTGTTAACCTTGTTGAGTAGCTCCATGCCATGCTCTTACTTGCCATGTTCAGGTTTTCCTTCATGTTGTTTTGCTGCTCCGAAGAGAGCATCGTGGTCTGAAATTTCAGACTAGCGTTAAATTTCGCTAAGTCTGAAATCTGTTTTGCTTATTCAGTTTTGCCATGCTTGTTTGACGCCCTTAATGGATGAATTTGCCTATGCCTCAGTCATGATGATTTGTTAAGCTTGATGAGTACATCACTGCCATGCAATTTGTTTTCATGTTGGGTGGATGTAGCATGTTCATTTTGTTGCATTTAGGAGCCTACTTGCTGTAAATCGCAGATCGGTTCATTTAGTAAATCGCTTGCCATTTCTTAACCGTAGCTCCGATTGCCATGATCTTTATATCGTTTTCAGGGGATTTCTTCCCCTCTATCCGGTGGCACACTTGGATTTGCAAGTTGAGGACAGGTTCATGCATTTCCTGTTACATGTTGCATTCTTGCATCCCGCATCGCATCCCGCATAGCATATCATCTTTGCATATTATTGGTTGCCTTTGCACGTGGTTGATTGTATCCTTGTTGCTTGTTTGTGTTGTTGGGTAGAGCCGGGAGACGAGTTCGCTAACGAGGAGCCCGTTGAGTTTGCTTTTGAGGATCCAGTCAATTCTGACAACTGTGCAGGCAAGATGATCACACCCTTGAAATCACTACTATCTTTGCCATGCTAGTTTGCTCGCTCTTTTGCTTTGCCAATGCTACGATGCCTACCACTTGCTTGTCAGCCTCCCAATTGCCATGATTGAGCCTCTAACCCACCTTTGTCCTAGCAAACCATTGATTGGCTATGTTACCGCTTGCTCAGCCCTTCTTATAGTGTTGTTAGTTGCAGGTGAAGATTGGAGCCGTTCCTTGTTGGAACATTTATTTCCTTTGTTGGGATATCACTATATTGCTATGTTATCTTTACTCATATATATACTTGGTAAAGGGTGGAAGGCTCGGCCTCTCGCCTAGTGTTTTGTTCCACTGTTGCCGCCCTAGTTTCCGTCATATCGGTGTTATGTTCCCGGATTGTTGCGTCCCTTACGCGGTTGGGCTATAATGGGAACCCCTTGATAGTTCGCCTTGATTAAAGCTTTTCCAGCAATGCCCAACATTGGTTTTACCATTTGCCACCTACCCTTTTTTTTCCTTGGGTTTCCGGAGCCCGAGGGTCATCTTTATTTTAGCCCCCCACGGGCCAGTGCTCCTCTGAGTGTTGGTCCGAACTAGAGCCCCTTGCAGCGCCACCTTGGGGGAACCCGAGGGCTGGTTTTAGTTGTACGGATTGCTTATCTGAGTGTGCCCTGAGAAAGAGATATGTGCAGCTCCTATCGGGATTTGTCGGCGCATTCGGGCGGTGTTGCTGGACTAGTTTTGACCTGTCGAATCATCTTGTTGTACCGGGATACCGAGTCTGATCGGTGGGTCCTGGGTGGAGGTCTATTCCTTCGTTGACCATGAGAGCTTGTTATGGGCTAAGTTGGGACCCCCCTGCGGGGATTGATCTTTCGAAAGCCGTGCCCGCGGTTATGGGCAGATGGGAATTTGTTAATGTTCGGTTGTAGACAACTTGAACTTAATTAATTAAAATGAATCAACTGCGTGTGTTGCCGTGATGGCCTCTTCTCGGCGGAGTCCGGGAAGTGGACACGGCGTTGGAGTTATTTTTGCGTAGTCTGCTCTAGTTAGTTCCCGCTCGTGCTTTGCCTTCTCTTCTCGCTCTCTTTTGCGAATAAGTTAGCCACCATATATGCTAGTCGCTTGCTGCAGCTCCACTCACCTTACCCCTTCCTTACCTATTAAGCTTAAATAGTCTTGATCGCGAGGGTGCGAGATTGCTGAGTCCTTGTGGCTCACAGATTACTATTACACTAGATGCAGGGACCGATGATACTCCTCCGGATGGCGCGCTCGAGCTGAGGTGGGAGTACGACGAGGACTCTCAGCGATACTATGTTTCTTTTCCTGATGATCAGTAGTGGTGCCTGTTTGGGGTTCGATTCAGGGATTAGTCGCATGTTGGGGGGTCTTTTCTATTTTGGCGCCGTAGTCGGGCCATGAGTGTTTGTATGATGAATGCTATTTATGTACCTTGATGTGACGTGGCGAGTGTAAGCCGACTATTATTATTATTCCCCCTTTATATTATATTTGTACATGGGTTGTGTGAAGATTGCCTCACTTGCGACATATGCCTTCAATGCGATTATGCCTCTAAGTCGTGCCTCGACACGTGGGAGATATAGTCGCATCGAGGGTGTTACAAGTTGGTAATCAGAGCCTTCCCCGACCTTAGGAGCCCCATTGCTTGATCGTTTTTAGCAGCCGGGTTGTGTCTAGAAAAATGTTTTGAGTCCTTAGGAATTATATATCGGAGAGCTTAGGAATTCTTTTTACTTCCCAGTCTCCTCATCGCTCTGGTAAGGCATCCTGACGTAGAGTTTTGACTCTTCTCTTCTCAAATTTCACTAAAAAAAAATTAGGATCACACGAGTATCTTAGTTTTGTTCCGATGGCTTATGATGAGAATACTGTCTTGGTGCCTCCTGTCAGGGGTTTAGTGGAAGTGTCCCGGGGAGTTGAGCTCTGAGGTGTTGTCATCATAATTCTATCGTTGCAATTCTGGCATACTTGAGATATGTGCGCGACATCGAAAATCTCTTTTATGCAGTTCGTTGGTGAGATAACCTCGACGCCACCCAGTACTGGGGCGGGAGTTCGGGAGTATCGCCATAACTTGTATAACGGATGCTTTTCGAAGGTTGAGATAGATGGTTTCCGAAGGTTTCTTGGTTATGTGTTGAAGGATGGATGCAGCTGGGTGTAGGATTTGCTAGCTTGGGTGAGATATTATGCTTCCCCTGTATCCTCAACACCTGATTGCATAACCGGAAGGTTTCGGGAATTTCATAGGTGGGAATTCAAGTAGCCTTAGGATATCTTTCCAACAGATGTGTGATATGAAATTGGGGTTCGACGTCTAGTGGTTCGCCTATTCACGGTCGATTTTACAGTGGCCTCGTTGTATCTTAAAGAGTCCTTGGCTATGCTGACTCGGGGACGCTTCGTATGTCATGTGCACTGCCTTGTACATGATGGTGCTGTACGGTCGAGCCCGTGTAGGTCCTACCACGAACACTTCGGACAAAATTTCTATCATGTGTTTGTTCCGGCTTATTCCGCAAGCCAACCCTTGGTTTTATTTCGAGTTGTGGTATTCGTTCTTCTTCGACGTCATATGTTGATTCCATCCCTCGTTGATGTACCTCTTCTACCTGATTCTTCGTGGCTTCGCAATTCAGGAATATGTGACCACTTCAAGAGAAGTGCATTCGTTCATTTTGTTCGAATGTGAAGACTTATGTTGCAATTTTTCATTCCGTTGGATTCACCTTCAATATTCCTATATTTCTGTGCTAACGGTGGTCAACCTCTTCAGGATGGCTCCCGCTAAGAGCACCAGTCAGAACCAGAATCAAGATCCTCCGCCACCTCCGCCTCCTCCGGAAGCATGGCAGGCTGTGATGGCTGCTACTAATGCAAATACTCAGCTGATCATGCAAATCATCCAAGAGCGGAATCAAAGCAGTCAAGCGAATCAAGGCAACAACCAGAACCAGTTTGCAACTCTGAATCAGTTCCTCGCAAATGGTCCAAAGACGTTCAGCAACTGCGTTGAGGCTACCGATGCTGATGATTGGTTAGTCGATCTGGGCAAGCATTTTGAATGTAGCAACGTCAGACCTGAAGATTTCGTCAAGTTCGCGTCTTTCCAGCTCAAGGATCAGGCCGCAGAGTGGTTTCAGCAGTACCGGGATTCCAGAGGTGGACGTTTGATCACTTGGGATGATTTCCGTCGTGATTTCCGCGCTCATCACATTCCTCAAAGTGTGACTGAAAGCAAACGTGAAGAATTCTGCAATCTGAAGCAAGGCTCTTTGTCTGTCTATGACTACAACAAGTTGTTCCAGAAGCTCGCCCGTTTTGCCAAGCAGGATGTTCCTGATGAGAAGAGCATGATCTATCAGTTCAGGGGTGGTCTTCGTGAAGAAATTCAGCTCGCTCTTGTCCTCTTCGAGCCGCTGAGATATGATGAGTTCTACAACATGGCACTGAAGCAAGAGGCTGCTCAGCTCAGGTGTGATGCTTCCAGGAAGCGAGTTAGAGATACTTCGTCTTCGTCCTCTACTCAAGTGTCCAAGCAGCAGAAGTATTGGCTTCCTCCTCCTCCGTTCCGTCAGCCGTATCAGCAGAAGAGCAAAGGTGGCAGTGGTTCGTCCCACCCACCCAACCCAGGCTTTCAGAACAAGTCTTCGTCGCAAGCTCCAAGATCGAGTGCTCCGTACCACCGTCCGCTCTCAGAGGTCACGTGCAACAAGTGCCAACAGAAGGGTCACTACGCCAACAAGTGTTTCAACCAGAGGCGTCTTCCTCCTCCTCCTCCTGTCAGATCGGCAAGTACAGCTGTGGTCAAGCATAATCCCAAGCACGCCAAGATCAATATGGTGAATGCAGCTCAAGCAGAGGATTCGTCAGATGTGATCATGGGTAACCTTCCTGTTAACGATATTCCTGCAAGGGTTCTTTTTGACACTGGTGCATCGCATTGTTTTATGTCGAGACCTTTTGCATCTAAGCATGATTTTGTTACTCAAGTGTTGTCGAGACCATTGGCTATTGTTTCTCCGGCCCGTCAAATGACATCTCGAGTATGTGTTCCGGATGTCACTATCACTTTAGGCGATCATAAGTTCTTGGCTTCTCCAAATGTTCTCGGCGATTCTGATATCGACCTCATTCTTGGGATGGACTGGCTCTCTAAACACAAGGCTCATCTCGATTGTGCAGCCAGGCAGATTCAACTGACTCATTCCTCTAAAGATGCCATTGTCTTTGCCGCTCGGGATAATACCATCCGGTTATTCTCTCTCAACGAAAAGGGTGAATTGGATGCTATTTTGCAGATTCCGGTTGTTTGTGAGTATCAAGATGTCTTCCCTGAAGAACTCCCAGGCATGCCTCCAAACCGGCCCGTTGAATTCGTTATTGAACTTGAGCCCGGTACGGAACCGGTGTGCAAACGGCCTTACAAGCTCGGCCCCGAAGAGTTGAAGGAGTTGAAGAAACAGCTCGATGTGCAAGAAAGGATGGGTCTCATTCGGCCTAGTACTTCTCCATGGGGTTGTGGTGTTCTTTTTGTGAAGAAGAAGGATGGAACGGACCGACTTCGTGTTGATTATCGTCCATTGAACAAGAAGACCATCAAGAACAAATATCCACTTCCCAACATTAATGAGCTATTCGAGCAACTCAAGGGTGCCCAAGTATTCTCCAAGCTTGATCTCCGTATGGGCTATCATCAAATTCGCATTCGTGAACAAGATATTCCAAAGACGGCGTTCAGAACAAGCTATGGGTCATATGAATACACTGTTATGTCTTTTGGCCTCGCCAATGCTCCTCCGACGTTCTCTCGCATGATGAACTTCATCTTCAACCCCTACACCAACGACTTTGTTTTGGTCTATCTCGATGATATCCTGGTTTTCTCGAAGAACAAGGAAGATCATGCCAAACACTTGCGTTTGGTTCTTGACAAGCTAAGGGAACATCAATTCTATGCCAAGTTCTCTAAGTGTGAGTTTTGGCTCGATGAAGTTCTTTATCTTGGGCATATTATCTCTGCCAAGGGCATTTCCGTGGATCCTGAGAAGGTGTCGGCAATTGTTAATTGGGAACCTCCTCAGAATGTGAAGCAACTCCGTAGCTTCCTCGGTCTTGCAAGTTATTGCCGAAGATTCGTTGAAAACTTCTCCAAGATCGCGAAGCCTCTCTCAAATCTTCTTCAGAAGCACGTCAAGTACGTTTGGTCTCCGGAGTGTGATGTTGCTTTCAACGCCTTGAAAGAGAAATTTATCACTGCTCCAGTTCTAACTCCGCCTGATGAAACCAAGCCGTACGAGGTCTTTTGTGATGCCTCTCTCCAAGGTCTCGGTGCAGTACTGATGCAAGAGAAGAAAGTTGTTGCTTATACCTCTCGCCAGTTGAAGCCAAATGAGAAGAACTACCCCACTCATGATCTTGAGTTGGCGGCAGTTGTGCACGCATTGTTGACTTGGAGACATCTTCTCTTGGGAAGGAAAGTGGAAATTTTCACTGATCACAAGAGTCTCTAGTACATCTTCACTCAGCCTAATCTCAACCTCAGGCAGACTCGATGGGTCGAAATGATTCAAGAGTACAATCCGAGTATCGAGTATACTCCAGGCAAGGCTAATGTGATTGCTGACGCTTTGAGCAGAAAAGCATATTGCAACAGTCTGATTCTCAAGCCTTATCAACCCGAGCTTTGTGAAGCCTTCCGCAAACTTAATCTGCAAGTTGTTCCTCAAGGTTCCCTTGCCAACCTTCAAGTTTCTCCTACCTTGGAAGACCAGATTCGCCAAGCCTAGCTTCTTGATGCTATGGTGAAAAAGGTGAAGATTGGTATTGCAAAGAGTCAGTCCAAGTACAAGTGCTACCGACTTGATGACAAGGACACTCTCTTCTTCGAGGATCGAATTGTTGTGCCCAAAGGTGAACTTCGTAAAGTGATCATGAATGAGGCTCACAACTCTCTCCTCTCCATCCACCCTGGGAGCACGAAGATGTATCAAGACCTGAAGCAAACTTACTGGTGGACTCGAATGAAGCGCGAGATCGCTCAGTTCGTGAATGAATGTGATGTCTGCAGAAGAGTGAAAGCAGAACACCAAAGGCCAGCAGGTCTCCTCCAACCTCTCGCCATTCCGGAATGGAAGTTTGACCACATTGAAATGGACTTCGTGACTGGGTTTCCTAAGTCCAAGCATGGCAATGATGCTATATTCGTTGTCATCGACAAGCTGACCAAAGTGGCTCATTTCTTGCCTATCAAAGAGTCAATCACTGCAGCTCAATTGGCGGAGCTCTACACCTCTCGCATTGTCTCTCTGCACGGTATTCCTCAAGTGATATCTTCAGATCGTGGCAGCATCTTTACCTCCATGTTTTGGGATTCTTTTCAGAAGGCCATGGGCACCAGCATTTGCTTCAGCACTGCTTTCCATCCTCAAACAAGCGGTCAAGTCGAGCGTCTCAACCAGATTCTTGAAGATATGCTCAGGGCTTGTGTTATCTCCTTCGGCATGAAGTGGGAGGATTGCCTTCCTTATGCTGAATTCTCATACAACAACAGTTTCCAAGCAAGCTCCGGCAAGGCCCCGTTTGAAATTCTGTATGGTAGGAAGTGCCGTACACCTCTCAACTGGTCTGAAACCGGTGAACGTCAGCTGCTGGGTAATGACCTGATCACAGAGGCAGAAGAAATGTGCAAGGTCATTCGTGATAACCTCAAAGCAGCCCAGTCTCGTCAGAAGAGCTACTATGACAGCAAGCACCATGATTTGGCTTTCGAGATCGGAGATCATGTCTACCTCCGCGTCTCTCCAATGAAAGGGACTCGTCGCTTCGGTATCAAAGGGAAGCTTGCCCCCAGATACGTCGGGCCTTTCAAGATCGTCAGCAAGAGAGGCGACCTCGCCTATCAACTCGAGCTTCCTGCAACCTTTGCCAATGTTCATGATGTGTTCCACGTCTCGTAACTCCGTAAGTGCTTCAAGACGCCCGAGCGCACCGTCAACTTCGAGGACATTGAGCTCCAAGAAGATCTCTCCTACCGTGAGCACCCAGTTGCAATCCTTGAAGAGACTGAACGCAAAACTCGCAACAAGTCAATCAAGTTTTCTCAAAGTAAAGTGGTCACACCATTCCGACCGTGAAGCTACCTGGGAACGCGAGGATCACCTCCGTTCTGAGTACCCGGAGTTCTTTCAGTCCTAGATCTCGGGACGAGATCTTTTCGTAGTGGTGGAGTGTTGTAACGCCCCACATGTAACCTTCCCCAATTGTACTCCGACTCATGCCGTTTCCGGCATTAAGTTATATTTAATTCTCGGGTTCGGGTCTGTGCCTCCGTGTGTTGTTTTGTTTTTCGTGCATCTCATATCATGTCGTCACGCGCATTGCATTTGCATACATGTTCATCTCATGCATTCGAGCTTTTTCCCCGTTGTCCGTTTTGCATTCCGGCGCTTCGCTCTCCTCCGGTGACCATTTCTAGCTTTCTTTCGTGTGTGGGGATTAAACATTTCCGGATTGGGCCGAGACTTGCCATGCGGCCTTGGTTTACTACCGGTAGACCGCCTGTCAAGTTTCGGGTCATTTGGACTTCGTTTGATACTCCAACGGTTAACCGAGGGACCGAAAAGGCCTCGTGTGTGTGCAGCCCAACACCCCTCCAATTTGGCCCAAAACCCACCAAACTCAGCTCCATCGTCTCGGTCGTTCGATCACAATCGTGTGGGCGAAAACCGCACCTCATTTGGACTCTCCTAGCTCCCTCTATGCCTATTTATACCCCCTCCATTTTCGGATCCCGTCTCCCACCTCGAAACCCTAATTTTAAAAAAAAAACAAGATCTGCGCCGACGGACGTGTCCGCCCCCGGCCGGACGACGTCCGCCGCCGCGCCCAGCCAGCCGCCGCCCGCCACGTGGCTCCTCTGCCACCGCGCCCGCGCCCCACATCGCCGGCCCGCGAGGGCCCGGGGCCGGCCCTCCCCGCCGACCGCTCGGGCCAGAGGCGCCTGCACGCCGCCGCCCTTCCTCTCTCGCTCCGGCCGCCGCCCCGCCTTTGCTCGTCGCCTCGCCGGGCCGCCGCACGCCGGCCGCCACCGACCGGCGCCGCCCGGCCGCTGCGGTCGCCGCCTCCTCCGCCGCGGTCGCCGCCTCCTCCGCCGGCGCCGCCCGGTCTCCTCTCCCTCACCCCGGCCTCCTCTTCTTCCACTCCGGCCGCCTCCGACGAGCTCCGGCGCCGGTCATCCTCGGGAAACGCGCCGGTGAACAGTGTCCGGCCGCTGGATCTGGATCTGTAGATTCCACTCGGTTGACTTTTGACCTAATTTTTTAGTATATTGTGCATACTTTGACCGCTCGTATCTTTGCATCCGTAGCTCCGTTTTGGTCATATGATATGTCAAAATCTTCGTCTCGACGAGTACATCATTTCATTCCATTGCATCATTTGCATTCTAGGTCATCTTGTTGCCCAAAATGCTGTTGGAAGTAGTCATGTTGAGTTAAATTGCAGATCCGTTAGTTCAACATGCACTTTTGTCATTTTTGCCATATTTAATCCGTGCATGATATGCCTGTGCCCCTTTGGGATGAATTGTTAAGCATGTTGTCTTCTTTCCAGAGGTGCCTTCCATGTATTTTTAGGATGTGTGTGTTGTCTTGTGCAAGCTTGCGATGAGGGCTACCTGAGATTACAGATTTCAGGGACTTAGTGATTTTCACTAAGTCTGAGCCGTTTTAGTTCACGATGCTATATGTCCGGCTTGTTTCCTAGTGATCCGTGCCTCTTTTGAGGATGATCAGTAAGAGTGATTTGTTATGCTTGTTGTGCTTAATCCATCCATGTCTTTACTTGTTATGTTGGAGCACCCTAGGTTGACTCAATCGAGCTCAACTTTTGGATAGTTGCTGTTTTGGGCAGATCGTGAACTCTTTTGCGATTTTGCCGGAGTTATTGCTAGTGATCCATGCATGCTAGGCCATTGTTCTTGCCATGTATAGCTAGCATTTTGTGCCTTCTTAATGGATATATATTTGCCTTGCCATGACTTGCACCGTAGTGAGAGCATCGAGCTCGTTTACATGCCTCCGTGAGTTATTATTTCAGCATGTCCCAGTTTTCACTAAGTCTGAAAACTGATTGTGTTTCATCGATGTTCGTGTGCTCGGTAGAGTATTTTGTGAACCCTTTTGGCCCCAGGTCACTTTGGGTGTTTTGTTAAGCTTGTTGAGTAGCTCCATGCCATGCTCTTACTTTCCATGTTCAGGTTTTCCTTCATGTTGTTTTGCTGCTCCGAAGAGAGCATCGTGGTCTGAAATTTCAGACTAGCGTTAAATTTCGCTAAGTCTGAAATCTGTTTTGCTTATTCAGTTTTGCCATGCTTGTTTGAAGCCCTTAATGGATGAATTTGCCTATGCCTCAGTCATGATGATTTGTTAAGCTTGATGAGTACATCACTGCCATGCAATTTGTTTTCATGTTGGGTGGATGTAGCATGTTCATTTTGTTGCATTTAGGAGCCTACTTGCTGTAAATCGCAGATCGGTTCGTTTAGTAAATCGCTTGCCATTTCTTAACCGTAGCTCCGATTGCCATGATCTTTATATCGTTTTCAGGGGATTTCTTCCCCTCTATCCGGTGGCACACTTGGATTTCCATGTTGAGGCCAGGTTCATGCATTTCCTGTTACATGTTGCATTCTTGCATCCCGCATCGCATCCCGCATAGCATATCATCTTTGCATATTATTGGTTGCCTTTGCACGTGGTTGATTGTATCCTTGTTGCTTGTTTGTGTTGTTGGGTAGAGCCGGGAGACGAGTTCGCTAACGAGGAGCCCGTTGAGTTTGCTTTTGAGGATCCAGTCAATTCTGACAACTGTGCAGGCAAGATGATCACACCCTTGAAATCACTACTATCTTTGCCATGCTAGTTTGCTCGCTCTTTTGCTTTGCCAATGCTACGATGCCTACCACTTGCTTGTCAGCCTCCCAATTGCCATGATTGAGCCTCTAACCCACCTTTGTCCTAGCAAACCATTGATTGGCTATGTTACCGCTTGCTCAGCCCTTCTTATAGCGTTGTTAGTTGCAGGTGAAGATTGGAGCCGTTCCTTGTTGGAACATTTATTTCCTTGTTGGGATATCACTATATTGCTATGTTATCTTTACTCATCTATATACTTGGTAAAGGGTGGAAGGCTCGGCCTCTCGCCTAGTGTTTTGTTCCACTGTTGCCGCCCTAGTTTCCGTCATATCGGTGTTATGTTCCCGGATTGTTGCGTCCCTTACGCGGTTGGGCTATAATGGGAACCCCTTGAGAGTTCGCCTTGATTAAAGCTTTTCTAGCAATGCCCAACATTGGTTTTACCATTTGCCACCTACCCTTTTTTTCCTTGGGTTTCCGGAGCCCGAGGGTCATCTTTATTTTAGCCCCCCACGGGCCAGTGCTCCTCTGAGTGTTGGTCCGAACTAGAGCCCCTTGCAGCGCCACCTCGGGGGAACCCGAGGGCTGGTTTTAGTTGTACGGATTGCTTATCTGAGTGTGCCCTGAGAAAGAGATATGTGCAGCTCCTATTGGGATTTGTCGGCGCATTCGGGCGGTGTTGCTGGACTAGTTTTGACCTGTCGAATCATCTTGTTGTACCGGGATACCGAGTCTGATCGGTGGGTCCTGGGTGGAGGTCTATTCCTTCGTTGACCGTGAGAGCTTGTTATGGGCTAAGTTGGGACCCCCCTGCAGGGATTGATCTTTCGAAAGCCGTGCCCGCGGTTATGGGCAGATGGGAATTTGTTAATGTCCGGTTGTAGACAACTTGAACTTAATTAATTAAAATGAATCAACTGCGTGTGTTGCCGTGATGGCCTCTTCTCGGCGGAGTCCGGGAAGTGGACACGGCGTTGGAGTTATGTTTGCGTAGTCTGCTCTAGTTAGTTCCCGCTCGTGCTTTGCCTTCTCTTCTCGCTCTCTTTTGCGAATAAGTTAGCCACCATATATGCTAGTCGCTTGCTGCAGCTCCACTCACCTTACCCCTTCCTTACCTATTAAGCTTAAATAGTCTTGATCGCGAGGGTGCGAGATTGCTGAGTCCTTGTGGCTCACAGATTACTATTACACCAGATGCAGGGACCGATGATACTCCTCCGGATGGCGCGCTCGAGCTGAGGTGGGAGTACGACGAGGACTCTCAGCGATACTATGTTTCTTTTCCTGATGATCAGTAGTGGTGCCTGTTCGGGGTTCGATTCAGGGATTAGTCGCATGTTGGGGGGTCTTTTCTATTTTGGCGCCGTAGTCGGGCCATGAGTGTTTGTATGATGAATGCTATTTATGTACCTTGATGTGACATGGCGAGTGTAAGCCGACTATTATTATTATTCCCCCTTTATATTATATTTGTACATGGGTTGTGTGAAGATTGCCTCACTTGCGACATATGCCTTCAATGCGATTATGCCTCTAAGTCGTGCCTCGACACGTGGGAGATATAGTCGCATCGAGGGTGTTACACGCACCCCTTGGGGTGGGAACCCTAGGTGGGGGCGCAGCCCTCCCCCTCCCCCTATATACAGTGGAGGCAAAGGGGCAGCCCAAGACACGATTCAATCCCCTGTTGGCGCAGCTCTACCCCTCTCCCTCCTCATCTCTCGTAGTGCTTGGCGAATCCCTGCTGGAGTCCCGCGCTCCTCCACCACCACCACGCCGTCGTGCTGCTGCTAGATGGAGTCTTCCCCAACCTCTCCTTCTCCCCTTGCTGGATCAAGGTGTAGGAGACGTCACCGGGCTGTACGTGTGTTGAACGCGGAGGTGCCGTCCGTTCAGCACTAGGATCATCGGTGATTTGGATCACGACGAGTACGACTCCATCAACCCCGTTCACTTGAACGCTTCCGCTTAGCGATCTACAAGGGTATGTAGATGCACTCCCCTCTCCCTCGTTGCTAGATGACTCCATAGATTGATCTTGGTGATGCGTAGAAAATTTTAAAATTTTGCTACGTTCCCCAACAGTGGTCAATTTTTTGTAGTAGTACCTCACTGCATCATGTGCAACGGAGAACTGCATTTGTTGTAGTACCACATTGCATCGTGTGCAATGGACAACTGCATGTTGTCCATAGGTGCGTACTTCATTATGTGCAATAGAGTACAATGTATTCCGCATTTTTACGACTTTTTGAATGTGTTCTATACCGTGTATTTATTCACAATGTAGGTAACCCGGAACTGGATTGCTAAACCGTACTGCTTCGTGTAACGAAATGCACTACACTTTTCTAGTGTTGTGTACTACATCTGTTTCTTGCTTGTACTTACTGCATTCCTTGGTACGCGAGGGGTAGGGGGGTTGCCCCCCCCCCCCATTTTTTGTGTGGCACTTATTTGAATGTAGACTTTTTCTTTTCGAATGCTTTTTCTTAACATCGTGTTGTTTTTTATTTTAACTTTTTTTACAAACTACGTTTATTTTATTTTTGTTTTACCGACTGAACTTCATTGTTCTTTCATAAAGAACTGCATCATGTGCGTTTTGATGTGGTCTTTCTTATTTTAGCCGGGCCGTTTTTGGGCCGGCCCGTTTTATGTTACTTTTTGCCACACGCGGGCCTCCTGCGTGTCCATTGCAGGCGATCCCACCTCTGACAAGGAGAGAGATCGAGAACAATCCCCTCTCCTCTCTTGCAGTTCCTCCCTCGAGTAAAACTGCCGTCGCCTGCAGCAACCACCGTCACCCGAGGAACCGCCGCCCTCAAGAGGTTCTTATTGCTGCATTCGGCGGCGTCATCCGCTCCGCGAGCCCTTGCCGCTGCGCTCCCGCAGCCCTTTCGTGTTCATTTCCGTCGGCGCACTCTCCCTCTTCCCCGCCGCCGGCGCCGCAGCTTTTTTGTGGTACGTTCCTCTTGTTCCCGGTCTTGATCGTCCTCTCGTCTTGTGTTTTTGTTATTCTCGTAATTGCTGTTGCTGTTTTTGCTTGTGTAATTTTTCCGTAGGCAGCCAATTTTATCTCCATTTTGTAGTCGATACTTGTGTGTAGCAAGGTGGATCTAGGGTTTCTTGAGATTTTTCGCTGATTTTGTTGCTTATATCTGTCGCTTTGTCGTTGTGCTGCAGGAAAATGCCATGTCTTCGCCGAGCAGAGTGGGAGGAGGAGTTCAGGGTATGTGGAGTGCTTATTTTAGGCTTTTGTTTATTTTTGTTTGATGTTTATCTAGTTTCTTAAATCATCCTGCATATTTGGTTTATGCTCTGTTAGTTGTCAGTGTTCGTTTGCATTATTTTTGTCCTGTGATGTTTTGTAATTTCTGTTTCTGGTTCTTTTTTAATGAAGTAGGTGATTGTGGTTCTCATAATGATACACCAATTCGCTCTCGTTGTCCTGGTGCTAAGGATCATGGTGTGGAGGGAGGACATCAATTGAATTCGCCGATTGAAACTTCTCCCATAAGTGTGGCCCCTCCTTCTGGTATGTGATTGATTTGTTTATTTTTGTGTATGCTGGTTAATTCGATGTTGTACAAATTGGTGTTGCCTTGCTATATATAGTGCGGCATTCTTGTTTCGGAAGAAACATGAAGTTAATGTATGCAGCAATGTATTTATTTTGTATATGTGAACTCCACTATATTTATGTGTGAACTGCATTGTTGTTTTATTCAAGTTTTTTCTGTAATGCATTAATTTTTATTTTTAGCTTATGGTTGGAGCACTGCATTTTATATGTCTAAGTGTACTACATTTGTTCTTTTTGTGCACTTTTTAACGGCCATAGTCAAACTTCATTTTTGACGCAGTGTCTGTTTTCCATGCTGGGGCGCCTGGGTTTGAGGAGGTTACTCAATTGATTGGCCATTATTTTGCAGAGGGTAATGTTGGTGTGAGCTTTGACCAGAGGCGACCCGTTTTGTCTGAGACACAGTCGCAGTCTGTTGATGGTACAGAAGAAGTTACACGGGATTGGATGGTCTTGGAACAGCTTCGTCAATATGAGTTGAAGCAAAGCAAGAAGAAGTTGAGGTTTGAAAGCGACTCAAAAGAGTTTGCGGAGAAAGAGAAGCAGATGAGAGCTGCAGATGGTGCCAAGGGTGCCAAATTTGCCAAGGTGAGGAAGCCTTCTTTGCAGAAGAAGAGGCTGAGTACTATTGCTGAGGAAGGTGGTACACCTCGGCGGAGTCCACGTGTTGATGGCATGAATAAGAGAACTGCTGAAGTTGGCGGAAAGGATGATCCTCAGTGCAAGCGACTACATGTCACTGGAGGTCCCAATTCTGATGATGATGACTTTGTGCTTGCTGATTTTGTGAGGGATGTTCATAGTGGTAGACGCAAAGACTGTGGTTCATCTAAGAGTCTACCCAAGCGTGCCCGTGACGATGTCGATGAAGATGTTTGTGGTGACTCTGGCGAGGAGGTGGATGTTGTTCCAAAGGTTTGTTGAAGTGGACTGCATTTGTTTTCTTCATTGTTATTTCTATGTTTTCTCTGTCTCATTTTTATGGCTAATCTTCTAATGTGGATTGCATTTCCGTTTACACAGAGGAAGAAGTCTAGTAAGAGCAATGCAGCTGAAGATGATGCTGAGGTAGATGATTCTCGATTTAACAAGACCGTATGTTTGTCGATTCCCACTGTTTGCAAGGTTGCTGCCTTGTTGAAAGAGGCACACTATAGTCGTGTTCGGGATGCTGGATTTGGTGTTGTCTTTGAACTGACAGTAAAGAAAAATGTGTCGCGCATTCTTATGTGCTATCTGATGGGAGTGATTGACCCTGCCACAATGATAATGGACTTTGGGAATGGCAGGGTTCTTTGAATCAATCATGATGCAGTTCATCACATTTTTGATTTACCCATGGGACGTCACACTGCACCCATGCCTGCTGCCAGTGGCCATGATGACTCGTTGAGTGCCCTCAAGGATGAGCTTGGCTTTGATCGTTCAAAAAGTATAGGTGTCAAGGACTTGCTTGAGAAGCTGAAGGTGTTGGTGGAGAAAGATGATCATGTGACTGTTGACCTTGCTGTGAAGGTGTTCTTCCTGATACTCTACCAGAATTTGCTGTGCCCCGGGCCTGCAGTTCGTTTGGGTGGAGTTGTTGCAATGGTAGAGAACATGGATTATGCGGCTATGGCTCATATGGACTTTTGCCAGCTTGTTGTTGATGAGTTGCAGGCAGCAAGCAGAATTGTGCAGAGGGTTGTGCCATTGTCCCCCTGATTATGTATCTTGACTGCTTGAAGCTTCGCAAATTTTCAGTCATGCACACGTTGACGCCATGTGTGTCATACCTGACGACCAAGGACCTGATGAAGTTATACAATGAGGATGTGCTTGTGAAGGGAAATATTTATTTGGAAACTTACAAATTTGGTAAGCTGCCGGTTAGTGTGTCTGAGTTTTGAATATCAGTTTTTTTAAAGGTGCAGCCATTATAAATCTGAACTTCTATAGTACTCACATGCGTACTTCTGTTTGCCTCTTTTTCTTTTTTTGTAGTGGAAGGCGTCAGGTGATATTGTGGACAACCGTCCTGTTGCAGTTGAACGCGGTAGCTCTAATGCGGGACCTAGCACTCATGCTAGGTTTTATGAGCCCATATGTAGCCAGCTTCCTGCCTATGATGATGAGGTGCCGCGTACTTGTGGTTTCATGGCTCGACAGATGTTTGATAATAGAAGCCCTTCTAAACAGACATTTGTTGGCGGCAAAAAACACGAGGAGATTGATGAGCTTCTTCTGAAGGTTTTGAAGTTGACTTAAGATTTGCCAACCTCCAGTGCCAGGTTGAGGACAGTTGCTGGTTTTTTCCCTGTTGTCCATGGCCCATGAGATGAAGATATTGTTGCTGCTCACAATTTTGATTGTGCCGTGATTGAAAGCCTGAAGATTGCAGTGACGAATGTTCGGTCTTCGTATGCTCAGTTGAGACATTCACAAGAGGAAAAATGCGGTCGGTATGAGAAGGATGCTGGGCATATTTTGGATGAAATGAACCGTCAGGATGCTAGTGTTGGCACTGATAATGTATGTTCTAGGTTTTTTGTGGTTTTGAACCTCTTTTGTGTACTATGTGGACTGCTCCTCATTTTTCATGTTTTTTGTGATAGGCTGGAGTGGAATCTTCTGGTGTCCATGGAACTAGGGACGATGGAATTGGTCAGGTACAAGTACTTCTACTATGTCTGTTTACCATGTGTCCCTCTTCTTAAACATGCACTTGTTGCTTTCCATTTTTATTGTATTTTTTTGTGTACTTCGCGGTTGTGAAGTGTGTATTGCTTGCGCATATTTGAAGTTTTTTTCTTTTTTGGTCGTTACCAACTTATATTTCATTTTTGGTTTGTTCTATGCCTGTAGACTAGTGATGCTGCTTGTGATGTGGACAAAGAGACCTACGATGGCTCTGGGAAGGATGAGGTCTTGGCTGATGCATCGTCCCCTCTGGTTGTTGTAGCTGATAAGGTATAGTTGTTTTACTTGTTCTATTAGTGTGTTGTAATCTAATTTTTTGTTTGTTGTTGTTGTTGTAAACTTTATGTATGCTGTTATGTTCACTCGTATGCATTTTCATTTACATATTTTTAGCTGCAATAATTTTTCATGTGTGAGCTTCAGTGTTTGACTGAAGTGAACTGCATTCCTTTTTTTGCATGCGTGTCCATAATGTTTTACACAAGTGAGCTTCAGTATTTAACGTAACTGAACTGCGTCGTTTGACAAAGTGAACTGCAGTTATTTTTTAAGTTTATGTGGGTTGAAGTTGTAGTTGTTTTGATACACGTGGTTTGCAGTTGTTGTTGTATTAATTATCCCCGCGCTCATTTTTGTGTTATTGTGTGTTTTTAATCTTTCCACGGCGTGGAGAAGAAAACATGGAAGTTCACGTTGATCTGAATCAGGGCGGTTGTGCTGTTGATGGTGGTGGCAGTGCTGGTGATTCTGCATCGGTAGCTGTCGACTGTGCAGACGCTTCTGTAGCTCAAGAATACCATGATGCTCTTTCCCCCAGTCGGCATGAAGACTCTGATTTTGTCATTGAAAAGCCGCTGGAGAATGTCGTCCCTGCTGTTAGTGTTGTTGCTTCCCCTGTTTGTCTGGCAGCCAACAATGTTCTTGAAGTATCGATAATTGAGCCTCATGTAGCTAAAGTATCTAAGGACGTTGCGGTTGACCAGACTATTGTAAATCCAGAGAATGCTGATGTTGTTGCAGAAGGGAAGTCCAGTGAGGTTGTGGTGGATTCATCGCAATCTGTCAAAGAAAATCTTTTGGTGAGTTCTGAAGAACAACAACATGAAGACTCTGACACTGAAGGCAAGAGTTTTGTTTTCCAATAGTGCAGTTGAAGTTTTTCTCATTTCATTTTCTGTTTAATTACTATGGTATCTGTATTAGATGTTTAATGATAAGTGAAACTTGATCTTTTTGTTTATGATTTTCAAAATAGCTAGCAGAATTTCCTTATCTTAATTTTTGAACTTCATTATGTTGGATATGAACTTCATCTTTTTTATTATAGATGACGAACCTCCTGCTGTGACACCATCGGGCATTGATCCAGCTCTTGTGAAAAGATACAATGAGTTGTACGCTGCTGTTATGAGGGTTCGGAAGGACAAGAAGAAGAAGTAAGGTTTTTTAGAAATTGTTTTGTTCATATGTATTTTCTAAATTTGGATTTTAGCCCTTTTTCTTTGTTGTTATTTTTTTTAGTATCTTATGTTTTCAGTTTTTCATGAAAAATTCAGGGACATGATTGCTTTTAAAACTGAGTTGGGTGATATTACCATTGGCGAAGTTGGTCAATCCTTTTGGGATAAAGGGATGCTCACTATAAGACTTGTAGATCTTGGGGTTTCTTTGCTGGTAGATAAGTTTAAGGGATCTCTGACAATGGTTGTCCCGTACCATATTTGTGTAAGAATGAAGAAATTTTTGTTTTATTTTTTATTTTATTTTGTTTTCTGATTTCGTGCGACGGACATTTTTCCTTGTGCACTATTTGATTTTGGGTTTTTATTGGCAGACAAATATTTGGAATGGTGGTACTGTAGGCAGAAGTGTTAAAATGGTGTTCTCTTCAAAAGCCGAGGAGCGTGTTGATAAAAAGGATATGGTGAGTAACGTTTTTATGTGTCGAAGACTATATTTTTTGCGTGTTTGTTATTACAGTCTTCTGTTTCTTCTTCTTATTATAATTTTATTTTATTTTTTTCATGCTTTGAACACGTCCTTTTTGCAACTTTTGATCCACCAGATACAAGGGATGGCGTTGGTCATTATTGTGTAGTTGCGTTAAATGTGAAAGAAAGGCGGTTTGAATTTCTTGACTCGCTCAATAAACCTAGCAGCCCTGGTGAGATCAGGATTTTTAGGAGGATGGTTAAAAATATCAAGCGTGCATGGAAAGAAGGAAGCTCAAGTTCTGATGAGCCGCTAAACCCTCCTACAGTTGATGGATTTGTGTTGAAACATGTCATTGTCCCAACGCAGCCTAATGGGTGTGTTCCATACAGCCCGTCTTCACCATACTGCTCAAGTTTTTTTTTAATTTTTCATTTTTCGTGAAACTGATGTTTTTTATTCTTTTTATTGCAGGCATGATTGTGGATTCTATATGTTTTAATTCCTGCAGACTTGGGATGGTGTTCGAGTTGCTCAATTCGGGGTGAAGCACATTGGCTACATCAGAAAGGCCATGCTCTATAGTTGGCTCACATCGAGAAAGTGTTCCCTTGATTTAAAATCACCTTTAATTTTTGCAGATAAAGGTTGTTTTAGTGAACTTATTTATCCTTCCTTTATTTATTTTTCGCCTACTGCTTGCTTCCGGTTCTTACGGGCTTTTTTTATTAGTTTGTTTAGTTACATTCGTGATTTAGATTGTATGTGTATTTTTTTTGTTGTGTTAGTGAGTTGCATTTTTTATTTTTTGGGCAAGTGAGCTGCATTGTTCTTTACAAGTGGGTTGCATTGTTGTATACATTTTTTTAGTTCTGCATTGCTGCTGACAAGTGGACTACATTGTTGTAAACAATTGTGATGCATTCTATTCTTTAGTGAACTGCATTATTTTATTTTAATGATTTTTTGTATTTTTTATGCTGAGTGTTTCCATGTTTTTTCTTTCACGGTTTTAGGTTTTGATGGGGGGCTTCATGAAGGTTGTACGTCACTGTTTGAATCCCAGGGTTCTGATGTGGTTATGGAGGATTGCGCCATTGAAATCTCTCCAGATAATTCTGGTTCTTTGGCTAGAGATGGTTTGAACACAGCTGTGGCGTCTGGACCTGATGGTGGAAGTGTTTCTCGCCCTAGCTCCCCACATGATGTGTTTGATGTTGATGATGATCATTTTGTTACGTGGTGTCCTCGCGCCACGAGGAGTCGGACTACAGCAATTAATCGTCCTCCTGTGGATGATGTTGAAGTTTTTTTGAACAAGAGGGCAGGTGAGAGGGCTTTTAAGTTTAGATGCTCTATAGAGAAATTGAAGCCTCTGAGGTTCAAATATATTGATGAGGCGAGGAAAATAAAGGATCTTGTTCTCGGCAAAGAATTTGTAACCAAATACCACGAGGAAGTTTTTATGTGTGTGCCCTTGATTCTTTTTGTGTGTTTTGTTTTTAATTTTAATTTCATTGATCCCATTTTCCGTATGTTTACTACAGGAATGTGTTCTTTATGGTGAACAGTCCTTTTGGTGATCTTGATACTTACAATGTTGACTATATCTATAATACATTTGGCAAAGGAGCTTTAATGGATTCGTATCTCATTGATTTTGTCATCAAGTATTGGAAACAAGACGCTGAAATGGGTTTAGTTTATCATTCTGGTGAACGTGTGCTACTTTCACCCTTATTTATCACGGTAAACGTGTCTTGTCATTTTTTCTATTTGTACTAGTTTTTTGTTTTTACGTCCATGCCTGCATGCACTGTTTATTCTTTTTTTCATGTCCTTTCTTTGTTCTTTTTTCTTTGCAGTATGTTCTTCAGATGGAAACATTTGTGAAGAGAGATGAGGAAGGAAACCCTGTGTTTCCAGTTTCGCATAGCACGTTTGTTTTAGAAGATACAGTTAACCAGTTCAAGGTTTTTGTGAGTGACGACGTAAACCTGTTGGATGCAAAACTGGTAAGTTCGTTGTTTCCCGTCGTTTATTTTTCTGGTTTGCTGTATTTATTTTTATAGTTAATTTTTTGGAGCAGTGGTTCTAGTGCTACGTGTCGAAATAAGTTTTCATTTTTTCATTTTTTGTTTTTTTATGTGAACAGATTATGATGCCACGCTCCAAGGATGGTCATTATTCCTTATACACGATGAACCAACATCACCAGACGTTTGATATCCATGACACTAGGAAGTGCACTGGCCATCCTGATGTCATGACAAAGTGGCGCAGGAGTGATTACCATTCAGATTGCACTGAAGTGGTATGTCATTTTTTCTTGCCAAGTGCAAAGCTTTTTTGTGTTTCTCCTACTGCATTTTTTTGGATAAACTGCACATGTAATGTTAGCACACATAGTACCACACTTGTTTATGTAGTGCACTGCAACATACACGTGACAGAACTGCATTTTTCTCAAACCCCCCGTAATCCATGTAAAAAAGGAGATAAAAGGAAATGACCTCATGTGCATTTAAAAGAGGTACTGTCTAGACGTCGTAAACAACTTTCGTATCTGAATCGTAATTTGATCTGTGGTGTGTGTTATTTTTACATTGTGCTTCGTTTTTTTTTGCCAGATGAGGAGGATGACTCAGTTGCTGAAGGCGATTTATGGTGAAAAAATGTGTAAATCTAAGAACCACCCAAACTGGGTTAAATTGGCAGAGAAGCCCTCTTACCCGGTCGTGCCAGCGCAGGGAGCAAATGAGTGCAAAATCTATGTTCTGAGGGTGACGCAGTTGTATGACTGCCAACATTTAGTTGAGAAAATTATCAAAACCGACGTAAAACCTTTCTCTGTTTTTCTTCTTTTTCTTGTTACTTTTTTTTTATTATTTTTACCTTTTCACTTTGTGTTCTTTATGACAATCTTTTTATTTAATCACTGACTGCATTTTTTTAATATTTTTTTCAGCCTGCTGTTGAAGATTGGAAGGCGGAGTACATGTTCCAGCTGCTCTTCAATCCCTCGAACATTTTGTGTTATGAAGACATGCCGCTTGAGCTACGAGAACTGATTTCGGACCTTGGGCTTACTTCCCTGTCGCAATCGCAGACGCAGTCGTAGACGCAGTAATAATCTACATTTGTATAAACCCTGTGTATGGACAAGAACTAAGGGTTCATGTTGTGTGCCGTGTGGTGTCTAAGGTATATAATGTATGAAAAGACATTTGTTTTTACTGTTTGTTGTGATTCTCGTCTGCTCTTTTTTGCAGCAGTGTTTTATGGACGAATTTGTATCTGTATGTGTATTTTATATAAATAATTCATACAGTATATATATGTGTATATTTTTATTTTTTTTTGTTTGACTTACACGTTCTGTGTGAATTTGGCATTTTGACACACTTATATGTATCTTATGTGCCCCATTTTTCAACCGCATTGCATGTGATACCGAACTTCTTCGTCCAAGAGAAAGCCCTGCATGTTTGTCTACAAGTTTGTGCTATAATCTTTTTTTCCCTGCACTTTCTTACCACAGACCCTGCATTCATGTGTGTATCCTGGAACTTCGTTGTTTTTATGATACTGCACTAATTTGCCTAGCCAGGTGAAGTGTGTTGCTTTATGATACTGCACTGCTTTTTTTCCTGCCTAAACTAACTGCACTGTTTTTTGCATATCCAAGTGCACTGCTTTTTTTGCCTAACCTTCAGTTGGTTATTTTTTATTGTTTTTTGTTTTTGTCAGGTATGAGGGGGGAGGGGGGTTGCCCCCCCCCCCATTTTTTGGTTGACTATATATTTTTGTATTTTGCTATTTGTATTCCCTGTACTTAACATACTGTGTGCGTTAGCGCGAGGCCGAGCAGGGGGTGGGGAGGGGGGTCGTGATCCCCCCTCCCCACCCCCCCCCCCCTTCCCCCCCCTGTGAGGTCGAGCCGGAGCAGGCGGCGACGCGGCGTGCCGCGGCGCCACATGCATAGGCGAGTCCATCACACCCGTGTGCCTCCCTGTCTTAGGGGTGTGCCTCTGGGGTTGCGTGCGTCCTATTGTTGAAAAAACATAATGTCCGCACTGCGCCTGTCAACCAAGCGCACTGCGTGCGTTAGCGCGAGGCCGAGCAGGGGGCCCTGGAATGAGCCGGAGCAGGCGGCGACGCGAAGTGCCGCGGCGCCGCATGCGCAGGCGAGTCCGTCACACCCGTGCGCCTCTGTGTCTATCTTAGGGGTGTGGCTCTGGGGTTGCGTGCGTCCTATTGTTGGAAAAACAGAATGTCCGCACTGCGCCTGTCATGCAAGCACATTGCGTGCGTTAGCGCGAGGCCGAGCAGGGGGTGGGGAGGGGGTCGTGACCCCCCCCCCCCTCCCCACCCTCCCTGCGAGGTCGAGCCTAGAACGAGCCGGAACAGGCGGCGACGCGGCGTGCCGCGGCGCCGCATGCGCAGGCGAGTCCGTCACACCCGTGCGCCTCGCTGTCTATCTTAGGGGTGTGGCCCTGGGGTTGCGTGCGTCCTATTGTTGGAAAAACAGAATGTCCGCACTGCGCCTGTCAACCAAGCGCACTGTGTGCATTAACGCGAGGTCGAGCGGGGGGTGGGGAGGGGGGTGCAAGGCTGAGCCTGGAACGAGCCGGAGCAGGCGGCGACGCGGCGTGCCGCGGCACCGCATACGCAGGCGAGCCCGTCACACCCGTGCGCCTCCCTGTCTATCTTAGGGGGTGGCTCTGGGGTTGCGTGCGTCCTATTGTTGGAAAAACAGAATGCCCGCACTACGCCTGTCATGCAAGCGCACTGCGTGCGTTAGTGCGAGGCCGAGCGGGGGGGTGGGGTGGGGTGTCGTGACCCCCTCCCCACCCCACTGCGAGGCCGAGCCTGGAACGAGCCGGAGCAGGCGGCGACGCGGCGTGCCGCGGCGCCGCATGCGCAGGTGAGTCCGTCACACCCGTGCGCCTCCCTGTCTATCTTAGGAGTGTGGCTCTGGGTTGCGTGCGTCCTATTGTTGGAAAAACAAAATGTCCGCACTGCGTCTATCAACCAAGCGCACTGCATGCGTTAGCGCGAGGCCGAGCAGGGGGTGGGGAGGGGGGTCGTGACCCCCCCTCCCCACCCCCTTGCGAGGCCGAGCCTGGAACGAGGTGGAGCAGGCGGTGACGCGGCGTGCTGCGGCGCCGCATGCGCACGCGAGTCCATCACACCCGTGTGCACTCGTGCACTGCTTAGGAAGAAAACTTTGTACTGCATTTGTCAAGGATCTGTACTGCACTCAAGACCTGTTATGGGACTGGCTGGGGCCTGGTTGTAACTGGGTTGTCAATTTTTTTTCTTTATCTGAAGCATCTTTTTCTTTTGGAGTATATATTTTTCGTGGTAGTACAAATGATGTCATTTGTACTACTTGCACCAACGTTGAGTACTGCACTGTGCGTACCAAGTTTGTATTTTTTGTGCACTAAGCTAAAGTTGCTGCAGCCCCTTCATTCTGCATTTGTGCACGTACTGCACTTCATATTTACAGTCTGTGAACTGCCTTATATTTGTTATTTGAACTGTATTTGCATTTCTTTTATAAATATTAATACTAATGTTTTTTTCTATAATTACTTTTGTGGATACTTTGTTCAGTGAAAGCAATTGATCACAAACAAACTGTGATACATAAGCAAACAACAGAAATAAAATATAATGACAATTCTAAAACGACATTGATTTTAGAAAAGAAATGTTCGATGTGAAGCAATGGACGAAAGCTTGCATACATGAAACAAAAAACAACACAACGACTAATGTAAAGTGAAACTAAAACATAGCCCTGGATTATTTCTAGTTGCTGCATTGGATTACAGCCTTGTTCTTCTTCTGCTTTTCTTCTTTGTCTCTTTTTGCTCTATCCAGTCCCATGATGACATGGTAGATGATTCTCCATGACTCATATGTTGCAAATGGATCTATTGCTGCATACTTGATAAGCTTTTCTGGCAATGGGCAGAATCCCCACAGAGTATGGTCCTCCTTGCGGTTAATTTTTTTCTTCATGTCATGGTAGTGAATGTCTATCATCCTGCCGGCAACATCAGCCAAAGAGTCAAACTTCTTTTTATTGTATGGGTCTCTCCATTCCACCTGAATATCAATGTAGTTATCGGAGTTTATCTCCAAACCAGATAGCTTCAGCTTGCCTTTGTCTCCTTCAATGGCGAATCCGATGAAGGTGTACTCACCATTCATGAGGAATTTGTGTAGTTCCATTGGCCTGCCAGATGTTTGTATAGAGTGAATATAGTTTATTTTCTTAGGAGTACCAATGTTTTTTGTTTTTTCTGAAACTGAACTGCAATATGAGTATCTGAATCTGTTGCATTGAGTAGTTGCTAATACTTTGTTCATCATAACTAGTAAACCTGATAATATATTTGCATAAACAATGCATGTTTTGTGCATGATTGTATTTCTTGAACTGGATTTCATACATGTTTTGTATAGTAATGTTGCAGTTTTCTATTGTTCAGTCAAATATTTTGTATTTGGTAAAACAAAATAAAACTGCGTGTATTGCTAGATCATATAATTCAAGAATCGAGCACATGAGTGACATACATGGAGCCAGATGAAAACTGTCAATGAATTCAGATGCCATGGTTTTCAAAAATGAAAACCAAAGTTTAAATAGTGGTGATTGCAGTGAAGAAAATTTAAAATCAATATTGGCAATCAATAGTACAGATTGATAGTTATATTCTGACATGTCTTTAGCTGCAGAGATGTGGTAGACAAGACATTCTTTTTCTACACATAGCTGGAGCACTGCCGCCCGCTGTGGCTTCATGTAGTGCGTGTACTCGACATGAATGCCGACTAGTTTGACGGGCATTCTGCCAAGCTTCCTCCTGAGCGTGGACAACATCTTGTCCACGTCTTCACCTTTGCTTGTGCAAACGACGTGGAGCTTGTGGTTGCCATGGAGATCGACGCCGTGGAGCTTGTGGTTGCCGTGGAGATCGACGCCGTGGAGCTCCCTGGTGTACCTGCGGTGTTGCTTGTAAAGAGGTGCATCCACCATGACTATCCTCTGCTCTCTCGTGTTTGTTCTGGATAGAAGAGGTTGGTGAAAGGAATTGTGGAGAAGAAGATGCAATGGGGTTTTTTGGGGTACGAAGCAGTTGCGTTTTCTCCTATGCTCTCCTCTGCTCTCCTTGACAGGACGTAGGAGAGGTGGAGCGGGGTGGTAGCGTGGTGGGGCTCTGTTTTAAATTATGTGGCAACTACAGAGAGGTCCTGCTATGAGGATGCTCTGTTAGTGCGTTGGAAATCTGGAACATCGTGTCCTCTTTTTTTTGTGACTTGTTTAGGTATGCACGCAACTGTCAGAAAATGTGATGATTGTGTTTTCGGTGAATTTTCCTATTAAGTGCACTTCTTTTTATATCAGAACATAACTGTGTACGTCCACATAGTGTACTGCATGGAAATGAAATTTATTCTTCGTGCACTGAATTATGTCGGATTAGGATTGATACAGATGTACGCACATTTTTTGATAGAGTTCTTTCATGCAGTTCTTTATTTTATAACGCACTGCTTTGCTTAAACAGAGCTGCATTTTTCATTTAAGCCACACTGCAATGCAGTAGAAGGAGAACTGTATGTCAGAAAAAAAATACTTAGTGGAGAACTGCATTGTTTGTCGTGGCGGACTGCATTTTGTACCTTTATTTGCTTCGATGTTTTATTTTTTGAGGTTATTGGTTTTTTTAGTGGGCCTTGTTGGCCTGTGTTCGTGGGGGAACGCATTGTGCCCAAGACGGTCTGTGAGCACGGCTGGTTTCCGGTGCGCTGTGTGCAGCCTAATGTTTAGTCCCACCTCGCCCGCGGAAGGCGCGCCCGACCTGTTTATAAGCGCTGACGAGGCCGATGTATCAAACTCCTCTGGTTACTTATTTGAGCACTTATACACGGCGCTCGCTGCTCTATGCTCTCTGACCTATGGGCCCATGTGCGCCCGGCCCTACGCATCGTGGCTCAGAATGACTCGCCTTCTATTGGCGCAGACCTACTACGAGACTAGCTGGGGCCGGCTGCACCTAGGTGGTCAATTTTTTTTCTATTTTGCTTTTTTTCAATGTGAGGGCGCGCACTGCTTAGGAAACCGTCCTTGGACTGCATTGATCAGTGTTCTGTACTGCATGTGCAAGCATTCCTTACTACGTGTACATTTTCTCATTTTTTTTGTTTTCTTGTTTTTGCTATTTTGTAATCTTTTTTTCCAGTGTAGGGGAGTGCACTGCTTAGTAAACATACATGTACTTCATTTGATTATGTTCCTGTACTGCATGTTCATATTTTTCCGCACTACATTTTTTCAATGTAGAGGCGTGCACTGCTTTGTAAACCACATGTGCACTGCACTGATCAGTGTTCTGTACTGCATGTGTACTTAGTCAGTATTACATGCATAGTTCTCATTTTTTGTTTTCGTGTTTTTGCTCTTACATTATTTTTTCCAATGTGGGGGAGTGCACTGCTTAGTAAATCATTCTTGTACTGCATTGATTTCGTTTGTGTGCTGCACGTTCATATTTTTTCGGCACTACATATGCAGATTGCATTTTTCTTTTTTGTGCTTTTTCTCTTATCTATTTGTTTTTCCAAATTTTAGGGGCGTGCACTGTTTTGTTGGGTATGTATAAACTTCATTTTGACAAAGTCTGTACCGCACTGGTACACAACTTGCACTGCATGCGTCCTTTTTTGCACACTGCTCGAATCTAATGATACATGAGCAAACAACAGAAAACAAATTGTCACAGGCATTCTGTACGATAAGTTCATCATTAGCGAACTAATTTCAACAGAAAGCAATCTAACATAATCAAATTTCACATCATTACAAGCGATTCTGCATGGGAAGTAAACTAAGTTCAGCAAAAGCAAATGATCACAAGCAAACTAACGATACATAAGCAAACAACATAAAGCAAATTTGATGATAATTGTAAAACGATGATGGCCTTGGTGGATCTTTGGCCGGCACCATCTTCTTCTTCACCAGTCAGCATCTCCCTATCCCCAGTCCTGGCGCGCTTCTTGGGTGGCTCCTCCTTCTCCAGCTTTGCACGGCGAAGCCCGTGCTGGGTGAGGGTGATGCGGTTCCATATCTCGTATGCTGCGTAGGCGTCCTTTGCAGCGTACTCGATGTGCCTCCTGGACAGAGGTAGGGTGGCCCAGCGCTTGTGCTCGTCGTCGGTGATCTTCTTCTTCATGTTGTTGTAGTAGTCGTCGATGAGCATGCCGGAGACGTCTCCAAGGGAGTCCAACTCCTTGGTTGCCTCGGCCACCCTCCACTCCTTCTGGATGTCGACGAAGTTGGCGACCTCCAGATTGACGTGATCTAGCATTTTTTGTCGCCGTCGATGGAGAAGCCTTCAAAGGTGTACCTGGGGTCGGCGACGAAGTTGTCAAAGACGGTGCACCTTTCAGCGGCGCTCAGTTGGAAGAGCAGCACTGGGTGTTTCTTGCTGATGGAGAGTTGGAAAAGGGCGGGTTTCTGCGTCGCTTCAGGCTCGTTGTTGTACTCGAGATCAATGCCGACGATCTTGTGGCGCCGGAGACTAAGGTGGCGATCGTACTGCGCGAGGGTGATCGCCACATGCTTCTTGTTGTTGGTGTGGATGATGTGCAACTTGGTGTTGCTGTGTGCCTCCACGGCCTCCATGTCTTTGTACTCATCGGCAAATGCCATCGCCGATAGTGGGGCTCGGTGTTTTTGCGTGGAAATGGATGTGAAGGAGCGATTTGGTGGCAGCGCGATCGGGTACTTGTGTTGTTTGTGGATGAGATGGCCTATGGCAGGGGTCTGAATTTAAGGGGAGGTATGGTTTGGGATGGTCGCGATGGATGAACTGCATGATCTCGGCGACGATGCGGTTTGTGCAGATCGTGGGTTGGTGTTGCATCTGTGATCGTGGGCTTGTGACGATGGAACCGCTCCGATTGGGCGGTTGTATGCGAACGTGGTTTTTTTATCAGTAGATTTTTTTAACCACCACTTTTCTGTGCGAACAGGCTTTTTTGTGACATTTATATGTATCTTGTGTGACAACGAAACTGCATTTGTTGTAGAACCGCACTGCATCATGTGCAACAGAGAGCTGCATGGTGTCTACAGGTGCGTACTTCACAGTATTTTTTGCGTGTCCTTGCTGGAGCCCCTGAATAAAGTATAATGTATTCCGCATTTTTACGAGTTTTTCATTGTGTTCTATACCGTGTTTTCATTCTTGTAGGTAATCCGCAACTGGATTTTCTAAACCATACTGCTTCGTGTACCTAAAAGGACTGCATCCTTGTAGTGTTGCGTACTGCATCAATTTTTTTGCCTGTAGTCCCTGTACGGGAGGGGTAAGGGGGGGTTGGGGGGCCCCACATTTATTTTTTTGAAGTTATTTTTTTTCTTAATGGGCCTTATTGGGCTGTGTTCGGGAAGTGAAGACGCATTTGGGCCCAAGTCAAGTCGGCCTAGTAGTAAGGCCATTTCCATGTGCGCTGTGTGCGGTGTAATGTTTAGTCCCACCTCGCCCGCGGAAGGCGCGCCCGACCTATTTATAAGCACTAATGCGGCAGTTGTATCGAACTCCTTTGGTTACTTATTTGAGCGCTTATACACGGCGCTATATGCTATATGCTCTATGACCTGTGGGCCCAAGTGCGCCTGGCCCCACGCAACGTGGGTCAGAACGACCCGCCTGCTGTGGGCGCAGACCTACTACGAGACTGGCTGTAGCCGGTTCATTTGGGTGGTCAATTTTTTTTCTAATTTTGTTTTTTTATGTAAGGGTGCGCACTGCTTAGCAAATCATGCGTGCACTGCATTGATCAGTGTTCTTGACTGCATGTGTACGCATTCTGTATTGCATATGTTTTTGCGCTACATTTTTTGTGCACTGGATTGGTAACGGTGTGCACTTCTTTGTTGCCTCTATGCACTGCTTTCTTCATGGTCTTGTGCTTGAGGTGTACACATTTTTTCACTGCGTGCATGCTTCTTTTGTGCTGAAGTTGTGACTCGTTTTGCCAACGTTGCGGACTTCACGGCTTACAGATAAGGACTGCATCAGGTGCACTAATTCTGCTTTTGTGCACTGCACGAAAGTGCTTTTCTTTTGTGCTTCATTTTGAGCATGTACTGCACTTCATGCACACATATAGTGAACTTCCTGTAAGACTTTCAAGAACTGCACACATAAAATGGTCTATGGATTATAATTTTTCAGAGAATTATTATTTAATGATCTGCGGTTAGTTCGTGGGAATTTGTGCAGTCAAAGTCTTTGTAGAACTTCTTGTTAAGACTTTTTTGTTTTGGTAACATAAACCTTTATTGATTGTCCTTCATTCTTGGTAACGTAATTTTCAGTAACTCCTCTTTAATTTTCAGTTTTGACCTTTTTGCATTCCTCTCCTATAAATGTAGGCCAACTTCTACCCTTCCTTTGCAGTTCATTTCTCCTCTAGCCGCAACTTCTCTCCTTTCTCTAGCCTCTCTTTATTTTTTAACTTTTATAGGTTTTTGTTGCGATGGCTGCAGGCCCCTGCGCGAATCTCTCGTGCTGTGGGCATGGTTGTGGTGTGCCGACGCTCTGCGATTGCTCAGCTTGCTCACAGGCGTGTCGTGCTCGTCGTGGGGGGAAGGTATTGTGCCAAGCTGGGCGAGCTGAGTAGCTTGCATATGGCACAGTATTCACAGAAGGATTGAATATGGGCCACATCAACGTTTCTGCGTTCCATTCCGCCCTGCTTCGCTGTGGTCTTGGCCGCACAAGTCCTTTTGTCCATCAGCTTACGCCAACAGATGTTGAGACTCACTACAAGATGGTAATTTTCGCTTTGATCGGATTTTTTCTTTGTGTTTTCTTTTTTTTGTATTATTCGATACTAGTCTGATCTTCTAGTTTTTTAGGAATGTACTTTTTTTGTTTTATTGAAGTGTACTGCTTAGATACTAGATGAAAAATAATAGTTTCCACAATTTTCCCCGCTAGTATGTTTTGTACTACAAGCAGGTAGTCTCAAGATCTTCATAATAGTTGTAACCGTACTTCTTGTTTGCAAGTTCCGCACTGCACATTAGATTGCGTTTAATCTGTACTGATTTTTTGCAGAAAATTCAGCAACGAGCTGTTAGGTATCTCCCGCTCAAGAAGAAGGGAATTCTCCAGGTTGTTCTTGGTAATGGACACCTTCAACCAGCCAAGTACCGTGTAGGCGTTGGCGGGCGGCTGTGTCTGCAGAAAGGGTGGAAGGAATTTGTGATTGATAGTGGCCTGAAGTCTGAGCAAGTTGTTGTCCTGAACTTCTTTGAACTCGAGGATCGTACGGTTAGAATCACGTTTGACATGATTGGTTAAGGTTATGAGGTTGATTTGTAATAATTACTTTTGCGTGTCGAATGCTTCATCTTTTTGATGTGTTTTGCAATAAGCACTTTTGTAATCCGAACTGCTTCAATTATTATTTCTGAACTTCGTGCTTCCAATGAGCTAACTGCATTCTTTACATCGTTTTTGGATTAATATGTGTCAAAGTTTTACTCTATACTGCTATATATATGGTATACTCTATACACCATTTCTCTTTAAATGGTTTATTTGAATAACTCATAGTTAGTGGGAAATTTGAGTTTACACAAAATTTAAACTGATACATAAGTCATGTAGATAAGCAAACTGCTATGCATATGATTAATTTATTGAAGTTCATCTCTTTGGTCGTCAACCTGCTGCTTCTCCGCGGTGACTGGAGTGTGTCTAATGTTGCACTTTCTTTTGTTTTCTGTGGCGGTGTTGCTGGTTCTTGTCTCTACACCACTGTGTTTGTAGTCCCTCGCGTGCTTGTTGATGGCTGCTTTCGTTTTCCGGTGTTGTGGACTACATCCTTCCTTGCTCCCTGCGTGCTGGTTGATGGCTGGTTTCCTTTTCCGGTGATGTGAACTGGATCCTTCCTTGCTCCCCGTGTGCTTGTTGATGGCTGCTTTCCTTTTCTGGTGATGTGAACTGCATCCTTCCTTACTCCCCGTGTGCTGGTTGATGGCTGCTTTCCTTTTCTGGTGATGTGAACTGCATCCTTCCTTGCTCCCTGTGTGCTGGTTGATGGCTGCTTTCCTTTTCCGGTGACGTGAATTGCATCCTTTCGTGCTCCTACCTTCTTTTTGAAAGTGATGTCGTTATCGGTTGTTTCTGTACAGCAGCATTCGCTTGTGGTGGTCTTGTTTGCATTGTTTCTTCATGTTCTTTGTCCTCTTCAGTCTCTTCTTCCTCCTCTTCTTGCTCTTCCTCATCTTCATCATCTGTTTCTTCATAAGCCACTGCTTCTTCAATTTCTTCATGTTCTTCGTCCTCTTCACTATCTTCTTCCTCCTCTTCTTCATCTACTTCTTCATAAGCCATTTCTTCTTCATTTGTGTCACCATCTTCTTCTTTGATTTATTCTTTGTCGTCTTCCTCATTTTCTGATCTTGTTCTTTTGGGGCAGGTTCTTGAATTGTGTCTCTTCCTCTTTTTGTAGATGCTACAACATCTCGGTTTCGTCCATTTCTTAGTGTTGTGAGTGAAATTTCTGTTTGGTTGTGCATCACCGTGTCCTCGGTTTTCTTGTTCATGTATTTTTGTACATGTCCTGGAATTGTGGCCGCTGATTTCATTACATGTCTTGCACCTGTTTATTCCCAGCGGGTGACCATCACTGTCCAGCTCAGGCTGAGGCTTACTGTTTTTGTCATCATTTTTCTCCTTGCATGCAACCTTTTTCTGGGTTGCGTCACCCCCTTTCTTCCTTCCTCTTGTGTTTGAAACAGGAGGTGGAAGAATTGTCTCTTTTTTGATAGCACCAGTTCCGTTGTGTTCTGTATTTTCTACTTGCTCGGCATTATTTTCATGCTGGGATTTCTCTGCTTGCTTTAGTTTTGCTGCTGCTTCTTCTTCTTCATTGAGAACATCAACTTCCTCGATCAGTGCCCTCATACCAGACAACGCTCTATGGCACCCAGCGTCGGACCTTGTTGCTCTGTTTGCAAGGTCCATTGTTGTTTCTGTCAGCAATTACCTACGGCAAAAAAAGCGAGGTTCCATCTGGTGTTGTTTGTTCATAGTCTCGTTTGTCAAACGTTGCATCTGATCTTGCGTTACGGGTGTATCTTTTCATGATGTACACCTCAGGAATCTTGAGTACTCTCAAATGAGAAAGCATGCATAACACATGGATGCAAAAGAGCCTTGCAGACAACACACGATCACTTTGTTTTGTAAGTGAACTGCATGAAATTAATAAACACATTTTTTTTCCTTATTTGTTCGTTTTAAAGAAGTGAACTTCATTTGGTTTTGTGAATTAGTCATGCATGTAGATTTTTTTGTGATAGGAGTGTCACCTTTGTGTGTCCAGAGTTTGCATTCACATTCGTAGACACCTTTCTGTTCATCGGCGACCACTTGGAAATTATGCCTTACCCAGTCAAATGCATCCGATTTGTTCTAGTGGTGTACGAGATACTTTGTCGGATTCTCAGGGCACCGTTCTGCTCTAAATGCAGTGCTACGGTAGAGTGTTTCCTTGAAATCTGCAAACACTGCCCTTGTATACACTTTTGATAACTGAACTTCGAACCCAAAAGGGGTTGATGTCTTTACCTCTGACTGCATGATCAGAAATGCACTGTTACGAACCAGATAAATGAAAAAATTGTTTGATTTTGTAGTTATATTTTTTAGCAGTTTTTGAGTGACATTTGTTTTACCTCATTTTCTACTGTCTCTACGTGCTCGATGGCCTTCCTGGTCTGAATGCACTTGTCCACCTGCTGAGCAAACAGATGGAGATTATGCTTCTCTTTGACAAAGTTTTTCTTCAGTATGCGGTTCATGCTCTCGCTTCTCTATGTGGAAGTCATCCAAGCACAGAAGATTTCCTTGTAGTAAGCCGAGATCCACTCGTGCCTGTCTTCCCACAGAGAATTCATCACTTCATCGTCTTGCAAGATGTATCTCTGAATGAGGTCCTTCCATGCTCGTTCAAATTCTGACGGCATTAGTGGGTGGTTCAGCACCGCATTGAGGTCATCCTTAAGTTTCTCGTGTGCCTTATATAGTAAGGCGAGGTGGTCTATGTATTTCTTCATGATATGCCACCGACACAACTTATGGAGAGTATGTGGGAGGATAGTTTTTAATGCTGCCTTCATCGAAGAACACTGGTCTGAAAAGGCACAAATAGTGTTTTTTATTAAGTTGTTTGTGTGTGTGTGTGTAAGATAGATGGAAGAAATATAAACGCACCAAACAAATGTAAGTATGCAGGTGTTTGTTTCTTTTTGTACCTGTGAGCATGCAGATGGGATGCTTGTTGTTCATACACCTCAGAAATGTTTTGAAAACCCACTCGAACGACGGTATTGTTTCATCTCGCACGAGTGCAACAGCAAATATGGTGCTCTATAGATGATGGTTCACTCCCACAAAGACTCCTAGCGGCATGTGGAATTTGTTAGTTTTATACATCATGTCAAATGTAAGGCAGTCTCCAAAATCTTCATACGATCCTTTGCAACTTCCGTTGGCCCAAAATACATTTCTTACACGGTTATCTGCATCAACGTCATAATCATAAAAAACTCTGGGTTTATCTTCTGTATATTCTCGAAGAAATCCAGAAGTTTCTTGACGTCATCTTGGGACTCTTCTCTGGCAAACTTTTGTTTCCTGCATTTTCAAACGCAATGCAAACGCATCTCATCAAACATGAAATAATTACCGACAGGATGCTCAATGGATATGTTCTGTGATGTGCTTACTTGTTTACCCAGTCGCGGCTAGTACGTCCCATCTACTGCAGACCACCAGACATACGCTGCAGCGTTGACATCATCTGAGCATGGGTGTGGTTGTCTAGTTGCATGTCTTTCACTAACTGGTCTATCAAAGGATCGTCTTTTTTGTGCGATTGCTTGTGCAAAAGCATGCCGGGGCTTTCCAGCATCTTGTGATTGTGGTTGAGTTCAACCATTTCTATCACAAATTTGCCGTCCTTCCTCTTTTTGACTCTAATCTTTGCCTTGCAGTTAATCCTTTTTGATGTCTTCTGACGTTTCCTTTGATAATCTGACATAGTGTGCTTGTGTGTCCCTTCTCTTGAGCAAACAATGTAGGTATTTGTCTTGTGTTGTGCCCTCTGGCGTATGCCAAATCCTGCACATCTTGCATAATTGTTGTAAAAGTCCCATGCCTTGTCGTATGTGGTGAACTTCATTCCAGCGACAGGTATGATGTTCAGCGGCATGTTTTTATCCTGCATTAAGCGTAATGATCTATGAGATATTTGTTCTGTTCTGTTTTGTTTTTTAAATACGAGGAGTGCATATGAGTTTAAAAAAGCATTTGCAGTGTTCCTAAGTTTTTAGAAGAATCCAATGTATTAGATGCTAGGTCAAACCTCACAATAAATATCAGTGTGCACTGCAATGTTTATCTGAATGGACTGCAACTATTATTATTATTTTCAGAACATAAACTTACATGTGTGTAGAGACGTTCACCTGATGATGTTTGCAGCTCACCGGGTTGTATTGGACATGGCGGGATTATAGCAGATCTGTGTAGTTGACGATCTCGAGGCGGCAACAGTGAGGAGGATTTGTACCTGCTGTTGACTTTTCACCGAGGCACCATTGGTGGTCGCTTTGTCGAAGTTGATGCAGCAGCTCTGCTTGGAGCTCTGTTTTTCGGTGCAGCAGGTGGACGTTGAGCTCTGTTTTGGGGTGCAGCAGGTGGACGTGATGGTAATCCAGTGTCGTGACGATGTCTCAGTGGATTGGTTTGAAAATTTTGGAGCAGTGGCACATCATCATGGTCATAATCATATTCATCATCTGCTGCAACATCGTGTTCAACTGCATCATCATTGTCTATTCGGACATGCTGTCCAAACGTAGTGAACTCATGCTTATACTCTGGGTTGAGAACTATTATTGGCTCATCTTCATCGTCGTCATCTTCATCCTCCTGTCGGTGAGTGCCCTCCCAGATGAAGGTGACATCGTCATCATCCTCAACTACCTCTTCTTCCTGGAAAAAATCCTCTTCCGGAGAGTAGTGCATCTTGTTTGTTGTCGTGAAGAATCCTCGAGGAATCTCAGGGGTAACCCAGCCAGTATCTCTTTCAGAAGAAGCTTTACTCTTTTGAAAGTTGTTGTTCCCTGGGTTGTCAATTATGCGCGGCATTTTGTATCTGATGAACCTCATTTCCTGGACACAAAATGACCGAGCTGCATTGTCAGGCAAAATGAACTGAATCATGCGAACTGCAATGTGTTACAAATGTGAACTGAAGTAACCGCACTGCATCGTTGTCCGTAATGAACCTACACAAGCGTACTACATAACCGAGCAAGTTCACTGCATTTTCCCCCAAAACGAACCGAAGCAACCGCACTGCATCGTTTTTGTAGGCGCACTGGACTGCGTGTACTGCTTTGTCTGGAATAACTAAACTGATATGGTTGAGGAAGTGTACTGCTTACCTCGTGTTGCAGTGATTTCTTGCGTTTGCAGGAAGAAGTTCTCTTCTCGTCCGTCTGCACAACTTTCTCGTTCGCCTGTGCAGTCCACTTGCCCTTCAGAAGTTCATGAGCAGTCTGGACGTTGCTCAAGGTGAACGGAGACGGAGGATTTGCTCTGAAGGTCGTCGCAGACTTAATCCAAGAAGCTGTCGTGGATGAAGGAACCTTGCGCATAGTCCTCCTTGCTCGAATTGGTTTGATGTCGATGCAGCACCAATCCACATCTGATGAAGTACAGCTAATTGCAGGCCTGGAGGAGTTTGGGGGCGACGCTACCGATGTGCTACCGTGGAAGAAGGCCGATACGCTGGTGGGGAGGCGTTGCTCGGTTGCTGCCATGGAAGAAGGCCGAGCGGCGATGGGCGGCGTCGTTGCCGGCCGCTGCCGCGGAAGAAGCCCTGGAGGGGAGGGGCGGCGTCGCTGCCGGCCACTGCCGCGGAAGAAGGCCGAGAGGGGAGGGGCGGCATCGCTGCCAGGCCGCCGCTGCGGAAGAAGGCCGGGAGGGGAGGGGCGGCGTTGCTTCCAGGCCGCTGCCGCGGAAGAAGGCCGGGAGGGGAGGGGCGGCGGCGCTCCCAGGCCGCTGCCGCGGAAGAAGGCCGGGAGGGGAGGGGCGGCGGCGCTCCCAGGCTGCTGCCGCGGACGAAGGTCGGGAAGGAAAGGGCGACGGCGCTCCCAGGCCACTGCCACAGAAGAAGGCCGGGAGGGGAGGGCGACGGCGCTCCCAGGCCGCTGCCGTGGTAGAAGGTCGGGAGGGGAGGGGCGGCGGCGATCTGGTGGGAGGTGTTATCAGAATAAGGCTCTGGTGTTATTAGAATAAGGTCTTAAGGGGTGTTATTAGAATAGACCCACCCTATATTTTATATTTATATATATATATATATGCGTGTTCTGTCCTCTACAGCATTCACTTATAGCTATGTCTTCACTCTTGAATCTTTCTGATCTAAGTGAATGTGATCGGACCCCAACCCCCTCTATGCTTCTACCTTATATTCTATCTATCCAAGTCATATGCACTCTATTGAAACCTGTCAAATGTCTTCTCTTAGTCCTTGTCAGCAGAAGACACAGACATAAACATTTAAATCTGTTTTAAATGCCATATCCTATTTGCATGAATACCGGAGAAGCCGGAACGACCACCCGACAATCCAGGCGTGCGTGGGAACATGGAACAACTTCCAATAAGTTGCATGCAACGTGTCCTTCAGATGTGAACCGCTAGGGGCACCTGCATAATTATGTTGTGTCGTCCCTATCCTTATAAATACACACAACCGCGGTCATTATCTCTTCTTCCACCTCGCACAAACCCTAACGCCTCCGCTAGCTCAAGTCGATGCCGGAGATGAAGCGCTTAGCTGCCGCAACATCTTCAATGTCGTCCTCACGCCGGCTGCGGACCTTGTCCTCTCCGCTGCCGTCGTAGGTGTCTTCCATTGCCAAGTTAGGGCACGGGAGATTGAACTGCTCGGCTTCAAAACTCTGCCTCGTCTAGCAGTTCGTCAGTGGTAAATAAAACTCTCTTTTTACTGTCTTTTGATCCGTCAAATTATCCACTTTGACCAAAAGTGGTTTCTACACTTCCAAAATCTAGATCTGTCTTTATCTGTATCTCATATTATGCTTAAGGTATTCCCTTATGCTTCATAACTAGTTAGATTCCCCACTTGTACTTATTCATGGATTCGTACAAATCTGGAACCAACTCTCTTCAAATAAGTGAATGTCTTCGCACTATGAGGTCAATGTCTTCAAACCAATTTATCTTCAAAATCTTCTTAGAATGCATATGACCTCTTCCCCTTCCCTCGCACCTTAATGATGTCATAGGTACATGTCCATGGGAGAATCCCTTGGTTCTCAAAGTATGCATTAATTTGCAGAGTTATTACAGCATCACATTCACTCCCCTGAAGCCAGCTCTTGTCTGACCAGTAGAAGGAAGCCATTCATTGTTCTGAAGCCAATCAGTCTGAATATAATGGCCACACATAAATCTGTCAAGAAGGGTGGCAGACAGCGTAGAGGCAACACAGCTCTAGATCTACCTCTGGATCTGTATGAATTGTACAAATCTAATCCTGAAGAAAGTTGCAATCAGTGCAAGACCTGAATCCACTGGATTCGAAGATATTGGGCTGAAGAGTGGTTCAAGTATAACTTCGTGACCCCTGAATATGCAGAGAAGAATGCTATCAAGCGCCCATGGGGAGATATCCTATACAGGAATCTATAGCCAAAGTCAAAGCCTGAAGCCATTGCCCAAGGCTGCTACCCATGCATGGTCCGAGGACCGAAGCCTGAGGATGCCGACCCATCACCCTTGTTATGGTGTCGTGAAGACAATCTGTTCAAGCACAACTATCAGTTTGCCAAGGAGTCAGCTACCAAGAACAAAAAGGAGCTAGGACTCAACTTCAACCCTGGTCCATCTGCTCCAAGGGCTGATGGCACGCGCGATGCCAATCCAAATGTCATCGGCCCCTCCGCCAACTTCGATGGCCTCCTCTCTCACATCGCTTCTTAGAGGGCTACAATGGATCAATCTGCTGATGACACAGATTCTGAAGATGCGCCAGCGCCACCGAAGCAAATGAAGAAGAAGTCAAAGGGTTCGAAGCCCTCTGCCACACCAAAAGCATCAATTGTGAAGCCATTGACCACTGCACCTCCTCAAGCCAGTGTGCAATCTGAAGACTTGTCTCGTGTCTCCGGGAAGGCCAAGAAGTCCAAGAAAACCAAGAAGCCCAAGAATATTTCTGGGCATCAACTCACTCATGCTACCGTTCTGTGCAACAAAGAAGACACCATTGATCTGTCTATTGATGAAGATCTTGGTGATGATGCCCTTGAGTAGCTGATCAAGAGCAAGCAAGAGGCGGAGATCTTCAATGATCTACCCCTCTTTGATGTTGACATTCTGAACAACTTCACCGATGAGTGGTTTGATGACCAGAGCATCAGTTTTGATGATCTTCAGCTGCCTGTGCGCATCAGCGTCACCTTCCACGGAGCCATTGCCAATGAACTGGCCGTGGCTCAGAAAATTGTCGAGATGAAAAACAAGATTGACTATGAGAAGGCACAGTTCAAGAAGAACATGGCCAAGCTCAGCGTGGCAGATGTTCGTATCTTCAAAGAGATGATGCATAATCTCTGTCGGATTTCGGGTTTCAGCAGACCCTTAAGGTTCGAACACTGGGGTGCGCGTGGAAATATCGCCTTCAACCTCTCCGTCTCGATGGGATCTAAACTACTAAAAGAGCTGCACGAAAGACACAAGATTTATACTGGTTCGGGCCACCGATGTGGTGTAATACCCTACTCCAGTGTGTGGTGGATGGATTGCCTCCTGGGGCTGGTGTGGATAAACAATACAAGGAAGAACAGCCTCGCGAGGGTCTGTTCTTGGTTGTGGTGATGAACTGCTGGGAGGAGCTCGGTCACCTCTCTCTCTCTCCCTTTCTCTACTCTATGTGCCTTCTCATTAAAACCGGCCCCTTTGCTACGTGGGTGGCCGGTCCCTATTTATAGAGGCCCTGGTCCTCTTCCCAAATATCGAGCGAGAAGGGAGCCAACAATGGCGGGCTAATTTGAAGGGGGACAGCAAGTACATCTATCCTGACTAAAGGTGGTCTTCGCCTGCGAAAGACTTTGCGGTGACGCCGCGCTGGGCTCCATGGTGACCTCCGTCTCGTAGTCCTCCTGGTCTTGGTCTCGTTGCACCGAAGTGGCAACCTTTGCCTGATGCCTCGGTACTCCGCGGATACGCTTGCCCCCTTTGCACCAAAGAGGAAAGAGGGACGCCGCATGCGCTGGCACCCGCCTGGTGCCCTGTGTCGTCATGGCTTGCGTCATGGGCACCTCGCGAGGTACCCCGCCTTGAACTCTCTGCCTCCTCGCGAGCCAGCCTGACGAGGCTGTGCCTGAGGATGCGCCGCGTCGTACGCCTCGCGAGGCTTGGCCCCTCGCGAGGGTCTTGAGCCTCGTGTTGATGAAGTTGGGCCACGCTGGGCCCCCACTTGAGCCACGCCGCAGGCCGTAGGCAGGCAAGTCTGGGGACCCCCGTTCCCAGAACGCCGACAGTAGCCCCCGGGCCCAAGGCGCGCATGGACTTGGCCGTGCCAAGAGGAGAAAGGGCAAGGGCAAAGCGCCGCGGGCCCCAACAGCCTGCGGCCTTGGACGCCGCGTGGCGGTTGATTGGACATGGCGCCTCCGCTTCCCCACGACGCCTTGGTGATCGTGCGAGTTGGGCAAGTCCCTGCATGCGGAACGTGTTATGATTACCTGTGATCATGGAGACCGGCGGTTGGCCTTCGCCGGCTATAAGTACGGCACCGCTCGTGCCCATCCAGTCCATCTCCTCTTGCTCTCTCCTTCGCCTTAGTTCTTGCTCCGTCTTGGTGTGATGGCTCCGATTCATTTATTCTCTGCAGCGGAGAAGGGAAAGGCTCCTCGAGAAGGGCCAGACCCTCTCCCGCCAAAGAAGCGACTCGCCCATTGCAGCCGGGACGATGAGGACCATCCGGTGGTGGCGAGGCCCTGGGGCGAGCGGGCTCCGTCGGGGTTTCTGCTGCCCTTGTACGCCCATGTCGAGGGCCCCGGAGGTGTTGATGCTGATCCCCGCGGTCAGCGCCGTCGTCGGCGCCGTCGGGTTATGAAGGCGTGGGTGGTTCCTCCTGGAGTCCATGCCGAGGGCTCCTCCCGTGAGTTCGTGCTCCACGTCGTCACTCCTCTTCAGTCCTGGATCCGCCTTCCTCCCTTCTTTGCCTCCATGGTTCTTCCAGGGGGGCCTCTGGAGCTCCAGCTGCAGCACGCCGACTGCGGCGCCCCCGCGACCGAGGCCGAGGTCGTCGTCGCTGCCCCGGGCGCGGTCTACATGTCTCGCGGCTGGAGGGAGATCGCCCGGGTCTACAGGGAAAGAGGCGTCTTCACGGTCCACCTGGAGTATGACGGCGCGGCGATGATGTTCTTCAAGGTCTTCGACGCGATCGGGCGCCGGCTGGAGTGCTGCCGCGGGCGAGGCGGCCAGGACCTCGCCCTGGTGAGGGCTCGGCCCGTCGACCGCCCCCTTGGCAGTGGCGCCCGAGGGTCCAGCGGCTCCAGCGAAGGCTTCGCGACTCCGGAGACGAGCGACGACAGCTACGAGCCCCCGAGTCGTCGCCGCTCCAGGAGCAGGGCGGACGCGTCAGGCCGTCGCCAACCCTGATCTGGATGGGGTTGGCGCCGGTGCCTGACGACCCACTGTTGATGATGGCGTATCCCGCAGTAGCTCATGTAGTTAGTGTCCCTTAGGATCCGCTCCCTGCGAGGAATCAGAATGCGCCCCGTGGGGGCTTGTAAGGTGTCTGTAGTCCTGTTTGTTAATATGTATGACCTTTTGACGTGGATCCGAGCGAGCTGCTAACTCCGTTATAGTTCAGCCTTCCCTTTCGCACCTCACGAGGGCTTGGTGCTCTACGCCGACAGGTCCCAGTCCCAAGGCGGCATCAGCCATCGCTGGTATGCCAGGTCGCGATGCCATGGTCAAGGCCAGGAGGTGAGCGACCCGAGGTCCGGTAAGAGCCCCTGAGTCGCGATGCTCAGGAGGTCCCCTTTGGCGCCCAAGAAGCCATCACTTAGTGAGAAAGGGAAGCAACGTCGCTAGTACGGAGTTGCTTTAGGTGCGGGGGTAGTGCTGCAGCAGCCAGTGCCGTGGGTGGTAACTTATCTTGAGGATCAGGGGCCGTTCCAGGTGTGCCGTTGGGTCCGTGTGTGGACAGGAGCGGAAACGCTCGGCAAGGTCCTCGCGAGGCCCCTTCTTCCCCGCCTCTGCTCCCCTTTCTGCTCTACGTCCTCGGGTCCCGGCCCTTGAGCTTGTCTCAACCGTCGCTGGTATGCCAGGTCGCGATGCCGTGGACAAGGCCAGAGGGTGAGGGCTGGAGAGCCAGTAAGAGCCCTGAGTCGCGATGCTCAGGCACCCCCCTTTAACGTGCAAGCGGTTCGCGCGGGCGAGGGCGAAGGAAACCTCGTGAGGGCCTCGGCTTGCGCGGTTCCCTCTAGGGATCCTGCAGGGTCATCACAGAAAGAAGATGGTGTTGCCACGGCGGCCATTAGTCGATCGTTAGTCACTCAAGAGCTTGCTGGTTGAGGTAGGCGAGGCGTATCTGGGCACCCGTGAGCCAGCGCGGGACTCCCGAGGCCCTACCTCTGGGCGGGTTGCACCCGACACTGGGCCGTATCTTGAGATGTGTCCCTGCAAAATTTGGTTAGATGCCGGTACTCTACGTCCTCGGGTCCCGGCCCTCGAGCTTGTCTCAGCCGTCGCTGGTATGCCAAGTTGCGATGCCGTGGACAAGGCCAGAGGGTGAGGGCTGGAGAGCCAGTAAGAGCCCTGAGTCGCGATGCTCAGGCACCCCCCCTTTAACGTGCAAGTGGCCGACATGGGAAGAGAAGATGCCGCGGACGGGCACCATGCAGCTAAGCGTGATAGGCAATGCATAGTTGGAAATAAACGCTAGGGGGATACACGCCGCTGGGTCTGGCCCGAACGGCTTGGGGATGATGCAGCCCGAGGGGCGCCCCCAACAAGGCAAACTAACGACGGAAAGGTAAATGCAGATACATGCCGCGGGGACGGTCCCACGCGGCCTGGGAGTGATGCAACCCTGGGAGGGTGCTCCCAGCTGAGAACGGAACTTGAAAGATGTCACCTGAGGATGTCGTCGGTGTAGTGGCGTTGGTGCAGCAGACTTGACGGGCTGCAGAAGCCGATCCTCACGAGCCCCCAGGCCCCGGGGCCTCGGGAGGCTCCGGAGGCACTGGTGACTCCTCGCGAGCTATCTCCATCTCCGCCAAGGCCGCGGAACGCCTGTCTTCCTGAGCCTCCACGAAGCCCCTCGTGAGGCGCTGGTACGCCGCAGCCATGCTCGGCAGGCCGTAAGGCATGCGAACATAGTTGTGGGGTGGACCTCCGCAGCGCCCCACTTGCAAGGGCCAGAGGCGCTCCGTTGTGGTGATCTGATTGAGCCCTGGTACGTTGACGTAGACGCGCAGCCCACCATCCTCGCCTGGATGTGGGGCCACGGCTGGCAAGCGGCGGCAACCTCTCATGATCCTTGTCGGCCTCGTCAACGAACTCTTGCTGGTCTGATCTTCCTCGCATGGCTCCCTCTCGAGGGAAATGTGCTGCGAAGCACGCCTCCACATGGTGCCCAAGCGCCTCCCTCGTGACCCTGACTAGGTCGGTGGCCCTCCAGGTGAGAGCCCCCGAGCCCTGCCTGAGGAGGACGCCGGGTGCGCTTTCCTATGCAATGGAAGGAGGGTCCCCCTGGGCAGACACGGGCCCTGAGGGGCCTGCCTCCTGAGGGGCCGAGCCTGACGACGTCTTCTTCTTCTTGGGGGTGGTCTCAGGAAGCCTCCTGCTTCCGCGATCTGGGTCCTCCAGCGACGCGGCCTGATAGGCTCTCTCTAGGGAACACACTGCATCCTTCTCTTCACAGGGCACCGTGATGACGCCGCCACTTCCTGGCATCTTGAGGACGTTGTAGCCATGGTGGGTCACGGCCATGAACTTGGCCAGCGCTGGGTACCCGAGGATGGCGTTGTACGGCAGGCGGATGTGGGCAACGTCGAAGTCGATGAGCTCGGTGCGGTAGTTGCTGCGAGCCCCGAAGGTGACAGGGAGGCGGACCTGCCCGATCGGGACTGTGGAACCGTCGGTGATTCCGGAGAAAGGCCTGGTTGGCTGAAGCTGGTCGTAGGGCACTTGGAGGTTGTTGAATGTTTCCACGGACAGGACGTTGAGCCCTGCCCCGCCATCGATGAGGGTCTTGGTGACCAGCATGTTGCTGATGACTGGGGAGCAGAGCATCAGGAGGACTCCTGCAGTGGCTGCGCACTTGAGCTGGTCTGCCGAGCTGATCGTGATGGGGCACGTCGACCACCTGAGGGGGCGCGTTGCTTCGAGCTTGGGGAGAACTGCATTCACTTCACGGGCAAACTACTTGAAGATACATTGGGAGGTTGTGGCTTGAGCTCCGCCCAGGATGCAGGCGATCGCGCACGGCTCCTGGAAGCCCCCAGCCCCCTCGTCTTGATGGCGGTCGTCGTTCCTTCTTGGTGGAGGCGGTAGAGGAGGCAGGCCTGCGTTGCCATGAGGGCGGTCCTCACGAGGCTGGTCTCTCCAGTCCCCCTCACGAGGCAGGTCCTGCCAGCGGTCTTTGCGAGGCTGGTCGCGCCACCCCTGGCGCGGGCCGCGGTCTTCCCAGCGCCCTGGGTTTCTTCCTTCTCCTCGGCCATAGCCCCGGTCAGCACGGTCAGGGCGACGGCCGATCCTTCCTTCTCGTACGGCGCAGAGCTCTTGACATTCGTTGGTGTTGTGGGTGTGGAGGTCATGGTACACACAGTACCGGCTGCCTCTGGAGGGTTCGGGCAGATCCTTGCCCCGCTTGGTGTCTGGTTCTGCCGCGAGTACGGCAGCCCCCTTGCGCTTCGCGTCCTTGGCTTTGGGCTTCTTCTCTTCTGGGTCCGCGGCAGGCAGCTCGAGGAGGGAGAGACGTCCCTCCTCAGCCATGGCGCACTTGTTCGCCAAGTTGAACAGCTCCAGGGAGGTGCAGAGGTCTTCGTGCATCGCCAGCTCCTCCTTCATCTTGACGTCACGCACGCCGTCAGAGAAGGCGGAGATGATGGCCTCCTCGGATGCCTTGGGGATCTTGAGGCGCGCGCTGTTGAAGCGCTGGATGTACTTTTGCAGGGTCTCTTCGGGTTGTTGCTTGATGCGGTGCATGTCGCTCACGACGGGCGGCCGGTCACGAGTACCTTGGAAGTTGGCGATGAAGCGGGCGCGCATCTGGTCCCAGGAGGAGATCGTGCCTGGAGCCAGATTCAGGAGCCAGGTTCGCGCCCCTTCCTTCAGCGCCATGGGGAACCAGTTAGCCATGACCTTCTCATCCCCGCCGGCAGCCTCGATGCCCAGCTCATAGAGCTGGAGGAACTCTGCGGGATCGGTTGTGCCGTCGTAGCGAGGAGGCAGGTCGGGCTTGAACTTGCCGGGCCACGCGACGCCGCGCAGCTCAGTGGTGTAGGCGTGGCAGCCCGCGGTGGACACAAAAGGCCTCGGTTGGTGGAGAGCTTGGTCTTGAGGGTCCCCACGCGCTGCAGCTAGGAGCAGGGCGGGGTCTTGGCGTGCCGGAGCTGGAGCAGGGTCGCGGCGTGCCGGAGCAGGGAGCGCCCTGGCAGCCCCTTGCGGGCGAGGAACTTCTTGGCAGCTTCGCTCTAGCTGCGCTGGCGCCTAACGGAGCGGGTTCCGCCCAGGGACCAAGCGCCTTGGAGCCATGGCATCTTCTTGGAGGGAGGCGGCTGGTGCGCCTCTGGAGCTTCGTTGCCCGCGTGGGGCGGAGTGCGGCGCAGAGGGACGGACGGCGCGGAAGAGCCCCCTGCGACGCGGACAAGCTCGGCGACGCGGTCGAGCCATTCTTCGTAGACGTCGTCGACGGGACGGTAGCGCAGGAGCTCATTTGCCGCGAGGGGTGCAGCCCGAGCCTCCAAGGGTGCGCAGAGCGCGCGGGACGAAGAACCGGCTGGAGCGAGTGACGGAGTGGCGGTGCGGCCGTCTTGCCGCATGGACGGGTGCTGAGACGATGCCTGCTGCTCGCCCCCCGCCGGGCCGGTGGCAGCGTTGACGGCGAGCGACGGGGAACGACGAGGACGCCCACCGATGGGGGCTGTCTGGGTGACGCGAGAGGCGATGGCGGCCCGGCGCTCGGCGCGGGCCCGACGAGCGTCAGACATGGATGCGACGGTCGGAGGAGAGCGGAGCGGTGGAAGACGAATTCCGGCGCACCCCTACCTGGCGCGCCAAATGTCGGATTTCGGTTTCCGGCAGACCCTTAAGGTTCGAACACTAGGGTGCGCGCGGAAATCTCGCCTTCAACCTCTCCGTCTCGATGGGATCTAAACTACTAAAAGAGCTGCACGAAAGACACAAGATTTATACTGGTTCGGGCCACCGATGTGGTGTAATACCCTACTCCAGTGTGTGGTGGATGGATTGCCTCCTGGGGCTGGTGTGGATGAACAATACAAGGAAGAACAGCCTCGCGAGGGTCTGTTCTTGGCTGTGGTGATGAACTGCTGGGAGGAGCTCGGTCACCTCTCTCTCTCTCCCTTTCTCTACTCTGTGTGCCTTCTCATTAAAACCGGCCCCTTTGCTACGTGGGTGGCCGGTCCCTATTTATAGAGGCCCTGGTCCTCTTCCCAAATATCGAGCGGGAAGGGAGCCAACAATGGCGGGCTAATTTGAAGGGGGGCAACAAGTACATCTATCCTGACTAAAGGTGGTCTTCGCCTGCGAAAGACTCTGCGGTGACGCCGCGCTGGGCTCCATGGTGACCTCCATCTCGTAGTCCTCCTGGTCTTGGTCTCGTTGCACTGAAGTGGCAACCTTTGCCTGATGCCTCGGTACTCCGCGGATACACTTGCCCCCTTTGCACCAAAGAGGAAAGAGGGACGCCGCCCGCGCTAGCACCCGCCTGGTGCCCTGTGTCGTCATGGCTTGCGTCATGGGCACCTCGCGAGGTACCCCACCTTGAACTCTCCGCCTCCTCGCGAGCCAGCCTGACGAGGTTGTGCCTGAGGATGTGCCGCGTCGTCTGCCTCGCGAGGCTTGGCCCCTTGTGAGGGTCTTGAGCCTCGTGTTGATGAAGTTGGGCCGCGCTGGGCCCCCACTTGAGCCACGCCGCAGGCCGCAGGCAGGCAAGTCTGGGGACCCCCGTTCCCAGAACGCCGACAATCTCAAAGAAGATTTTCACAAGAAGAGGGAAGAATCCAAAGGCTCATGAGAGCGCATGAAGTATTTTGCAGAGAAATGTGTTCAAGCCCATAATGAAGCTGAAAAGCGCAAAGCTCTTGGGCGTCCTGGCATTGATCCCAGGATGGCTGCCAAGCAAAAGAAGAAGTCTGTTGTGGCCCAAACTGAAGCATCAAGGCAGGAAGAACCTCGCGTTGTCTTCCCTGCCAGCATGACAGGCCCGAAGCCTAAGGTCACCTCAGCAGCTTCAGAGTTGAAAAAGACAAGGGCAGCTGAAGCCGAAGCCAGGAAACACAAGCACAAGGATGCTCTTGATGATGCCCCATCTAAGAAGAAATTGAAGACAAAGTCTTCAAAGAAAGAGCGTGCTACGGCCTCTGAGCCCCTTATTGTTGAACCCATTTCTGTTGCACTTCCAGCTTCAACCAACCAAGAGCGTCGTCTAATGATCCTTGAGCCTTCTTCCACAGAGGCTCCTGAAGATGAAGAAGGTCCAACTATTTACCCCATCACAGCTGAAGACATTGGTCATGATGAAAATGTTGAAGATGATGTAGTCCTTCTTCAACTCGAGCCCCAGCCAGTATCATCGCCTGCTCCCATGAGCAGTGAACTTATCAGCATTGGTCGTCCATTGACGCCAATTGATCAGGATTACTCATGGGCCGAGCACCCTCAGCAAGACACCCCCATCCATGATGAAACACCCAGAACTCCACCACCTCTATTCACCACTCCGATGCTTGATGATGACAACTACATGGTACGAACCACTCCTTCACCAAAGGTGTCGCCCGCATTTCGCAGGCTTCGCAAAGGCCCCAGGCCACAGGTCACCATGTCGAGCATTCCGGAAGGGGAAGTGCACCAAAGCTCAATAGCACGTCAAGTCTTTCCTGAAGCCACCCCTACTATGAATGTCTCTGAGTCTGAAGCCAAAGCTGCTGAGGACATTCCGACTGCATCAGCCGATGAAGATCATGAAGAAACAAGAGAATAAGAAAGAGTTGCCACACCCCCTGCTACTGATCAAGTCATTCTCGAGGAGAATGTGATCATGCCCGACCCTCCTGTTATTGCACAAACGGAGGTTGAAAACACTGAGGCTGCCACAAACAACACCACTAAAGCCAATGACACTGTCATGGCTGAAGGCAATGTGGAGCCTGAAGCTCATGAGGAGCCCGAAGCCAATGTGGAAGGTGAAGCCACTGTTCCACCTCCAAGGCCTCACAGCATTGAACATGCCTATGATCATGGTCAGCTTGTCATAGTTAGATGGCCTGTCATGGTTCCACCCTCTGGTCCCGGACCGCAATATGACTATCATGTGCAGCACAGACCACAAGTTCAAAAGCCCAAGCCACGGCTGCCAAGACTTCCAGGTGCTGCTACCACAATGGGTTCTTTCAACGTGCATAGCTTCAGAGCCCACAACACCTTCTTTGACAGTGCCAAGAATCCATACTCGAAGCCAAAGATCTCTTCTGATCGCTTCTGGAGCCATCAGCAACGCAACTATTACTCCTACTTTCTATACAATCAAGAGCGGATCTTTTCACACTTGCGTCTTGACTGTGAAGCTATTGCTGGGCTGCCCTGTCTTGAAGAAGCACTTGACTGCTTCAGGGATGTTGGTCTTCTACCCTTTGTGACAGACAAAGAGCATTGGAATGAAGAGCTTCCGCTGCAGTTCTATGCTACACTTCATATTCGCAGCTACAACAGGGATCCGAAGTCATGGATTCTTGAGTGGATGACAGGTGATGTGCATCATGAAGCCAAAGCTCAAGGCATCATCGATCTTACTTCCTTACCCACTCCAGGTGAGTTCTACGACCCTGGTTGTCAGTGTCATCAAGATGAACTACAGAGTATCTTCCAGCGGCCCAAGCCAAATATGAGTGAGATGCTAAGTATGATGAAGACATTGCCTTAAGATGCTGAATACCCCCAAAGAGTTACTTGTGAATGACCTCGAGTACTTGCCCCACACAGTATACCACATTTTGAGGCATACTCTATGGCCAATCAAGGGACATTCTTCTGAAGCCAAACTTGAAGGAGCCATGAAGACTTTGGTATTTTATATCATCCATGGCATCAGATTCAATACCCAGGATTTCTTCATCAAACAACTAGCCGCATCTGGGATTGATCTGTTTGGCATGAAATTCTACGCTCCATGGGTGATGCGCCTGATCAGACTCCATTCTACTATTGACTATCAGCCCTCAGCACGCAACCATCTTGTTTTTCTGCCTGAGGTTGATATGTCCATTGAAGCCATCTACCCCGAGCTTGCCAAGCAACCTATACATCTTTAGAATGTTGAACACCATAGCTTCTCGCAGCCAATGGAAGGAATTCTTGTCACCAATGTTGCAACCCTTACTTATCCTCTTGCTGGGAATATGAGAGTGCCACATCGTGCCAACACTGAAGCCACAGCAAGTATGGTTGCCCAAAGGCCTCGGAAGCATTCTCGTGTCCTCAATGATCGAGAGCTTCTTATGTCCTTGCACCAGAAACAGGATAAGCATCATGACTGGCTAAAGTATCAAATGAAGAGTATCTTGGTGGATGTCAATCACATTCGAAACTTGGCCACCAAGAACTCGTTTGTTGCCCATGAAGCCTGTCGGCGGTCCAGGAAGAGTCTCACACTTCTCTGTCCTAAAGACGATCTCCGCGAAGATGGCTTCACTGAGGACTTCAAGTTTGATTCCATGCCTCCACAAAATGCAAGCTAGCGTCGCACTCCCTCAATTGAAGATTATGAGCGTTCATCTTCGGCTGCAACTGTTGTTGCAAGAGTCGTCAATGAAGAAGATGACGCCACTTCACCGACCATGGCTACACTGCATCTCGACACTGCATCAGGCTTGTCTGCACCACCGAACTCCAATTTCGACCCTGCTCCTTCATCTAGTCCTGATGGGTACGAGTAGATACTCTATGTCTTCAAACCTTTTTGGTCCTTACTGACAAAAGGGGGAGAAGCTTATGAGTTGATAGTCTTCAAGCGGGTCCTTATGTGTGGTTGCTTTATTTTGCTAAGTCTTTACAACTCTCATCTTTTGAAACATTTTGGTTCTTTGAGTTGTAACACTTAAACTAGATGGTCGTCTGCTACTTATTCTGCTACCTCGTGATGCGATGATAAATTCTGCATGAAGCCATTCCGCAGACGTCCATTTTTCATTATGCATGTCATTATCTTCGTTATCTCTTTATATGCATGATGAATTGTCTTCATAAGTTGAAGAGGATATCCACAAAGCAAAACCTACGATGTGCATTTGCATTCAAAAGCAAACTACTTATATCCACATCTTCAGGGGGAGCCTTTGCTACTTATGAAGACAATGTCTTGATCCTTAAACTTTCACATACTTTTATCCACGTTGAAAACTTCAACTAGTTTGTCATCAATCACCAAAAAGGGGAGATTGTAAGTGCATCTAGTGCCACCCTTAGTTGGTTTTGGATTATAGACAACAAACTTAGTTGAGGGACTAATGTGTTTGTGAGAATTGCAGGATAACACAGGTAGTAGTCCCATATTGATTCGGCTTACCTACGTGAGATGACCCCTAAAAATGTGTCAAGACATTGAAGACAATGGTGGTCTATGAAGATATTCACAGTGAAGGTTATGACATGAGAAGACATTCGCATGAAGACTATGGAGTGTGAAGACATAGTTCTTTGGTAGTTTCCTTTTCTTCTTTGTTGAGTCATAGGAACAACCATACTGTTAAGTGGGGTCCAAGTGAACAAAGTCAGAGTGACTGAAGTGATGCTCAACCTAATCCTATGTCTTCGAGCGAAGACAATGAGAGCAAATCTTATCCAGAGCTAGATGAGTCAGCTTTACTTGTATCCAAGTAAAGCTGCTGCGTGTGTTTGAAATCTGACCATTGGACACGTGTCAGTTCCTTAGTGACCCAGGGTCATTTCGGACAAATCAGGCCGGGTTGCCTCCTAGCTATAAATAGGCCACCCCCTACACCATAAATTGGTGGCTGCTCAGAGTTAGTGCACGGCTTTTGTCGTATGAGAGCAACCCACCTCCAAAGCATTTGAGAGAGAGATCCTTGCGAGGACAAAGCCCAAAACACCTAGAGCCAAAGAGTGTTAGGCATCATTGAAGTCTTTCTGTATGCGTGATCTGAAGACTTGTTACACTTGAGGACTGTGAATCCTCCAGCCAGTTAGGCGTTGCGTTCTGAGCATCCAAGAGTCATTGTGGACTGCCGGTGAATGAAGTCTGTGAAGGTTTGGAAGTCTACCTTGAAGACTTACCAGAGTGATTGGGCGAGGAATGTGTGTCCTTAGCTCAAGGGGAATAAGGTGAAGACGCGGTCTTCTGAGTTAAATCTCAGCCTCCCTAACCAGACGTACAATTGTCACATCAACTAGAACTGGTCTACCATATCCTTGTCACGCCCAATATGCGACTCTATCCTAAAGGAACTCGAAGGTCCCACCAAGGATAGAAGCGCATATCGGAGACGCTTTTGCAAGGTGGATATCATTACATCGTACCATTACATAAAAGTTGGGATACATACAAAAGGCAAACAATGCCACAAGAATACATCAATACGTCATACATAGAACAACATCCGACTATGGATGAAACACAAACAGAAACAACAAATGACATCCACCCTGCTAGCCTAGGTTGCCGACTAGGAACCTATCCCCTGAACAAAGAAGAAGCAGAAGAAGAACTCCAACACAAGCAAACTCGCTCTCCCGTCATGATCATCGGATTACTTGTACCTTCAATTGTTGGTGTAGCAATCTGTGAGCCATGAGGACTCAGCAATCCCATTACCATGGGTATCCAGACTAGCAAAGCTTAAAGGTTATGGAATGGATAAGTGATGAGGTTGCAGCAAGCGGCTAAGCAAAATATGGTGGCCAACTTACGAATACAAGAATAAGGTGAGAAGCTACACAAACGGTCGCCAACTAGTAATGATCAATAAGTGATCCTAAACTACTTACGCTCAAAACATAACCCAACCGTGTTCTCCTCTCGAACTTCCCCGAAAAGAGACAGTCACGGTTACGCAATGCGGTTGGTGTATTTTAGTTGAGTTTACTTCAAGTCCTCTACAACCGGATATTAAAAATTCCCATCTCCATAACCGCGGGCACGGCTCTCGAAAGTTTAAACCCTACAGGGGTGTCCCAACTTAGCCCAAGACAAGCTCACGATCCGCGGAGACAATCCTCCATCGTGGGACCCTCCGATCAGACTCAGAATCCTGGTGCACAGGACATTTCGACAATGGTAAAACAAATACGGCAAGACCTCCCGATGCACCGACCTAGCCTGATAGGAGTTGCGCGATCTCGTTCTCAAGGTACACCAGATGAGCGAGGCGTACATGATCCAAATACCCCAAGTTGCCTAGGGGCGGTCCCGCACGATGCTCTATTTAGGACCAACACCATCAGCACTAGCCCCATGTATGTAGAAATCCTCGGGTTCATGACGCCCTATGCCAATTAATTATTAGGTTCAAGTATTATTATGTCAAATGTTAAAACCAATGTTGGGCCTTGCTGGAAGAGTTTTATTCAAAGCGAACTGTCAAGAGGGGCCCATAAACCCTGATCGTGTTAGGGACGTAAAATCAGGGAACATAACACTAGTATGATGGAAACTAGGGCGGAAAGAGTGGAACAAAACACCAGGCATAAGGCCGAGCCTTCCACCCTTTACCAAGTATACAGATGCATTAATTAAATAAGAGGTATTATGATATCCCATGAAAACCATGAAATCCATGTCCCAACATGGAACAACCAGAAACTACACCTGCAACTAGCAACGATGTAAGAGGGGCTGAGCAAAGCGGTAACCTAGCCAAACAACAGTTTGTTAGGAAGGGTAAAAAGGTTAGAGGCTATCATGGCAATTTGGGAGGCTTGATAAACAAGTGGTAGGTAGCGCGACATAGCGATAGCATCAAGACAACTAGCATAGCAAAGATAGTAGTGAGATCCAAGGTGACGGTCATCTTGCCTGAAATCCCGCTAGGAAGAAGAACAAGTCCATGAAGAAGACGAGCCAACATAGTCGAACGAATCCTCACAATAATAACAAAACCGGAACTATGAAGGAGAAGCGCATCCGGAAAGAAGGAAACAACATAGTTAACAACCATCACATAAACATGGAATGATGCACAACCAAGTATGATGCATGTCCGGTTTAAAGAGGCATGGCATGGCAAAGTGCAACAAACAAAACTACAAGTTAAGTGGAGCTCAATATGCAACGGGTTGCATATTGACAAAACACCACATCAATTGTTTAGTTCTCTCCCGTTAATCTACTCAACAATATTAAATGTTGTTAAACATGGCAAGAGGTGAAGCATAAGTAAATTAACTATTAATCAAGTTTAAATGAGGCCGGAAATAACAAACAACAATTCCGGAAAATCCCCATATGTCGTTTAGCAATTTTAATGCAAGCAACAATTTTAAGCATTTAAATGTTGTTAACATGATGCGGATGACATATGCAAGTTTTATGAAAATGTTGACATGAGCATATTATGAGGCATTTGTCACCGTGGCAGAACGAGAGGGGTGCCACGGCAACTACAACGGAAATGGTGCCACGACAACATATCCGTTGATCCGACAACTCATTGAGATACCAATGCAAGCAAAAGTGTGGATGTGCGAAACATGCAAGAGTGACGGGGAGTGATCCTGGAAACCGGGTGTACCATGTGTCGATGGCATGGCAAACGAGGGACGTGCACGAAACAAACGGGCACGGTGCAAACACGGGGTTCATCTCATACATCACACAGCATTCGTCCACGGCGGTCGTCTCGACATTGTACCTTTGAAGCGTGCATTTTCGAGGCGGAACGAGTTTGATGTAAAGTAGTGGTTCACGAGTCGAAGAGGAAGTAGTCGTTCATGTTCCGTAGATGTTTGGGGTCACAACAAGGAACTTGACGTCCACGGGGCCTGCGCGGGTCGACAATAGCGGTACATGTTTCGTAACCGTTCGAGTCATCGGTACAGTCGAATCCCTTCGGGGTTTTCGTGGTACTTGGGGTCTACGGACTTGCCGATCTCGTTCTTGCGACGGTAGTCATACACGGTTTGGAGAGGAACTTGTCATTTTGGTATGGAGTCATTCAGGCGTCGGTCTTGCTGGTGGGGTACTTGGCGAACCCGCGTAGTCGATCTTGGCGTATCTAGTGGTCGTGGAGGTACACGGTCATAGACGTACGAGGTCATCGTAGAGGTACTTGACGTCCACGGGGTCGAGCGGGACACTGACGAAGCCAGGAGGCGAAGTCAAGGCAACGCGGCGGCGGCCTGTGCTCACCGGTGCGGCGGACGGCAGAGCGAGGAGGAGGCCTGCGACGGGCTTAGCAGAGCACTGTCCTAGTTGGTCGTTGTCATGGTGGCGACAGCATGGGCCACTGGAGCGACATCTTGGAGGCTGGGATCCGGCTGATCCGCTGGAGGTCGAGGCAGGGGTTCGGAGCATAGGCGAGATGGCGCGGCGGCGGCCTCTACTCCCCAGCATCGGAGAACGACACTGCGGAGCAGCTGCGGTAGAGCAGCTTGGGGACGGTGCAAGGGAGGCAGCGGTGAGGCGCAGGCACGCCGGCTCTGCGCGGGGGCGAGGAGTGTTGGGGAACGTAGTAAATCAAAAAAATTCCTACGCACATGCAAGATCATGGTGATGCATAGCAACGAGAGGGCAGAGTGTCATCCACGTACCCTCGTAGATTGTAAGCGGAAGCGTTATGAGAACGCGGTTGATGTAGTCGTACGTCTTCACGATCCGACCGATCCAAGTACCGAACGTACGACACCTCCGAGTTCAGCACACATTCAGCTCAGTGACATCCCACGAACTCCGATCCAGCAAAGCTTCGAGGGAGAGTTCCGTCAGCACGATGGCGTGATGACGGTGATGATGATGCTACCGACGTAGGGCTTCGCCTAAGCACCACTACGATATGGCAGAGGTGGATTATGGTGGAGGGGGGCACTGCACACGGCTAAAAGATCAACTGATCAACTTGTGTGTCTTGGGGTGCCCCAGCCCCCGTATATAAAGGAGCAAGGGGGAGGCCGGCCGGCCCTAGCAGGGTGCGTGAAGAGGAGGAGTCCTCCTCCTAGTGGGAGTAGGACTCCCCTTTCCTAGTCCCACTAGGAGGAAGAAGGAAGGAGTGGGAGAGGGGAAAGGCAAGGGGGGCGCCGCCGCCCCCATTCCTTGTCGTATTCGGACTCAAGGGGAGGGGGCGCGTGGCTGGCCCTGGCTGGCCCCTCTCTCTCTCCACTAGGGCCCAACAAGGCCCATTAACCCCCGAGGGGTTCCGGTAACCCCCCCCCCCCCCCCGGCACTCCGGTAAAATCCCGTTTTAACCTGGAACTATTCCGATGTCCAAATATAGGCTTCCAATATATCATTTATGTCTCGACTATTTTGAGACTCCTCGTCATGTCCGTGATCATATCCGGGACTCCGAACTACCTTCGGTACATCAAAACACATAAACTCATATTGCCGATCGTCACTGAACTTTAAGCGTGCGGACCCTACGGGTTCGAGAACTATGTAGACATGACCGAGACTCGTCTCCGGTCAATAACCAATAGCAAAACCTGGATGCTCATATTGGTTCCTACATATTCTACGAAGATCTTTATCGGTCAAACCGCATAACAATATACGTTGTTCCCTTTGTCATCGGTTTGTTACTTGCCCGAGATTCGATCATGGGTATCTCAATACCTAGTTCAATATGTTTACCGGCAAGTCTCTTTACTCGTTCCATAATGCTACATCCCGTAACTAAATCATTAGCTACATTGCTTGCAAGGCTTATTGTGATGTGCATTACCGAGAGGGCCCAGGGATACCTCTCCGACAATCGGAGTGACAAATCCTAATCTCGATCTATCCAACTCAACAAGTACCATCGGAGGCACCTGTAGAGCACCTTTATAATCACCCAGTTCCATTGTGACGTTTGGTAGCACACAAAGTGTTCCTCCGGTACTCGGGAGTTGCATAATCTCATAGTCATAGGAACATGTATAAGTCATAAAGAAAGCAATAGCAACAAACTAAACGATCATCATGCTAAGCTAACGGATGGGTCAAGTCAATCACATCATTCTCTAATGATGTGATCTCGTTAACCAAATGACAACTCATGTCTATGCTTAGGAAACATAACCATCATTGATTCAACGAGCTAGTCAAGTAGAGGCAAACTAGTGACACTCCGTTTGTCTATGTATTCATACATGTACTAAGTTTCCGGCGAATACAATTCTAGCATGCATAATAAACATTTATCATGATATAAGGAAATATAAATAACAACTTTATTATTGCCTCTAGGGAATATTTCCTTCAGTCTCCCACTTGCACTAGAGTCAATAATCTAGATTACACAGTAATGATGCTAACACCCATGGAGTCTTGGTGTTGATCATGTTTTGCTTGTGACAGAGGCTTAGTCAACGGGTCTGTAACATTCAGATTCGTATGTATCTTGCAAATCTTTGTGTCTCCCTCCTTGACTTGATCGCGGATGGAATTGAAGCATCTCTTGATGTGCTTGGTTCTTTTGTGAAATCTGGATTCCTTTGCCAAGGCAATTGCACCAGTATTGTCACAAAAGATTTTCATTGGACCCGATGCACTAGGTATGACACCTTGATTGGATATGAACTCCTTCATTCAGACTCCTTCATTTGCTGCTTCTGAAGCAGATATGTACTCTGCTTCACATGTAGATCCCTCCACGACGCTTTGCTTAGAACTGCACCAACTGACAGCTCCACCGTTCAATAAAAACACGTATCCGGTTTGTGACTTAGAGTCATCCGGATCAGTGTCAAAGCTTGCAACGACGTAACCATTTATGACGAGCTCTTTGTCACCTCCATAAACGAGAAACATATCCTTAGTCCTTTTCAGGTATTTCAGGATGTTCTTGACCGCTGTCCAGTGATCCACTCCTGGATTACTTTGGTACCTCCCTGCTAAACTAATAGCAAAGCACATATTAGGTCTGGTACACAGCATTGCATACATGCTAGAGCCTATGGCTGAAGCATAGGGAACACCTTTCATTTTCTCTCTATCTTCTACAGTGGTCGGGCATTGAGTCTGACTCAATTTCACACCTTGTAACACAGGCAAGAACCCTTTCTTTGCTTGATCCATTTTGAACTTCTTCAAAACTTTATATGTGCTTTGTGAAAGTCCAATTAGGCGTCTTGATCTATCTCTATAGATCTTGATGCCCAATATATAAGCAGCTTCACCGAGGTCTTTCATTAAAAAACTTTTATTCAAGTATCCTTTTATGCTATCCAGAAATTCTATGTCATTTCCAATCAACAACATGTCATCCACATATAATATTAGAAATGCTACAGAGCTCCCACTCACTGTCTTGTAAATATAGGCTTCTCCAAAAGTCTGTATAAAACCATATGCTTTGATCACACTATCAAAACGTTTATTCCAACTCCGAGATGCTTGCACCAGTCCATAGATGGATCACTGAAGCTTGCACACTTTGTTAGCTCCCTTTGGATCGATAAAACCTTCGAGTTGCATCATATACAACTCTTCTTCCAGAAATCCATTCAGGAATGCAGTCTTTACATCCATTTGCCAAATTTCATAATCATAAAATGCGGCAATTGCTAACATGATTCGGAGGACTTAAGTATCGCTTTGCATCATATACAACTCTTCTTCCAGAAATCCATTCAGGAATGCAGTCTTTACATCCATTTGCCAAAATTCATAATCATAAAATGCGGCAATTGCTAACATGATTCGGAGGGACTTAAGCATCGCTACGGGTCAGAAAGTCTCATCGTAGTCAAATCCTTGAACTTGTCGAAAACCTTTCGCAACAAGTCTAGCTTTGTAGACAGTAACATTACCGTCAACGTCAGTCTTCTCCTTGAAGATCCATTTATTCTTGATGGCTTGCCGATCATCGGGCAAGTCAACCAAAGTCCACACTTTGTTCTCATACATGGATCCCATCTCAGATTTCATGGCCTCAAGCCATTTTGCGGAATCTGGGCTCATCATTGCTTCCACATAGTTCGTAGGTTCGTCATGGTCTAGTAACATGACCTCCAGAACAGGATTACCGTACCACTCTGGTGCGGATCTTACTCTGGTTGACCTACGAGGTTCAGTAGTAGCTTGATCTGAAGTCATATGATCATCATCATTAGCTTCCTCACTAATTGGTGTAGGAGTCACAGGAACAGATTTCTGTGATGAACTACTTTCCAATCAGCGAGCAGGTACAGTTACCTCATCAAGTTCTACTTTCCTCCCACTCACTTCTTTCCAGAGAAACTCCTTCTCTAGAAAGGATCCAGCCTTAGCAACGAATGTCTTGCCTTCGGATCTGTGATAGTAGGTGTACCCAATAGTCTCCTGTGTATCCTATGAAGACACATTTCTCCAATTTGGGTTCGAGTTTATCGGGTTGAAGCTTTTTCACATAAGCATCGTAGCCCCAAAATTTAAGAAACAACAACTTTGGTTTATTGCCAAACCACAGTTCATAAGGCATCGTCTCAACGGATTTAGATGGTGCCCTATTTAACATGAATGCAGCCATCTCTAAAGCATAACCCCAAAACGATAGCGGTAAATCAGTAAGAGACATCATAGATCGCACCATATGTACTAAAGTACGATTACGACGTTCTGACACACCATTACGTTGTGGTGTTCCGGGTGGCGTGAGTTGCGAAACTATTCCACATTGTTTCAAATGAAGACCAAACTCGTAACTCAAATATTCTCCTCCACGATCAGATCGTAGAAACTTTATTTTCTTGTTACGATGATTTTCCACTTCACTCTGAAATTCTTTGAACTTTTCAAATATTTCATACTTATGTTTCATCAAGTAGATATACCCATATCTTCTCAAATCATCTGTGAAGGTGAGAAAGTAACGATACCTGCCGCGAGCCTCAACATTCATCGGACCACACACATCAGTATGTATGATTTCCAATAAATCTGTTGCTCGCTCCATAGTTCCGGAGAACGGCGTTTTAGTCATCTTGCCCATTAGGTGTGGTTCGCAAGTACCAAGTGATTCATAATCAAGTGATTCCGAAAGTCCATCAGAATGGAGTTTCTTCATGCGCTTTACACCAATATGACCTAAACGGCAGTGCCAAAAATAAGTTGCACTATCATTATCAACTCTGCATCTTTTGGCTTCAATATTATGAATATGTGTATCACTACTATCGAGATTCATCAAGAATAGACCACTATTCAAGGGTGCATGACTATAAAAGATATTACTCATATAAATAGAACAACCATTATTCTCAGATTTAAATGAATAACCATCTCGCATTAAACAAGATCCAGATATAATGTTCATGCTCAACGCTGGCACCAAATAACAATTATTTAGGTCTAAAACTAATCTTGAAGGTAGATGTAGAGGTAGCGTGCCGACCGCAATCACATCGACTTTGGAACCATTTCCCACGCACATCGTCACCTCGTCCTTAGCTAATCTTCGCTTAATCGGTAGTCCCTGTTTCGAGTTGCAAATATTAGCAACAGAACCAGTATCAAATACCTAGGTGCTACTGCGAGCATTAGTAAGGTACACATCAATAACATGTATATCACATATACCATTGTTCACCTTGCCATCCTTCTTATCCGCCAAATACTTGGGCAGTTCCGCTCCCAGTGACCAGTCCCTTTGCATTAGAAGCACTCAGTCTCCGGTTTAAGTCCAGACTTGGGTTTCTTGACTTGAGCAGCAACTTGTTTGCCATTCTTCTTGAAGTTCCCCTTCTTCCCTTTACCCTTTTTCTTGAAACTGGTGGTCTTGTTGACCATCAACACTTGATGCTCCTTCTTGATTTCTACCTCCGCAGCCTTTAGCACTGCGAAGAGCTTGGGAATCGTCTTATCCATCCCTTGCATATTATAGTTCATCACAAAGCTCTTGTAGCTTGGTGGCAGTGATTGAAGAAGTCTGTCAATGACACTATCATCAAGAAGATTAACTCCCGGTTCAGTCAACTGGTTGTGGTACCCAGACATTCTGAGTATATGTTCACTGACAGAACTATTCTCCTCCATCTTGCAGTTGTAGAACTTATTGGAGACTTCATATCTCTCAATCCGGCCATTTGCTTGAAATATTAACTTCAACTCCTGGAACATCTCATATGCTCCATGACGTTCAAAACGTCGTTGAAGTCCCGGTTCTAAGCCGTAAAGCATGGCACACTAAACTATCGAGTAGTCATCAGCTTTGCTCTGCCGGACGTTCATAACATCTGGCGTTGCTCTTGCAGCGGGTTTGGCACCTAGTGGTGCTTCCAGGACGTAATTCTTCTGTGCAACAATGAGGATAATCCTCAAGTTACGGACCCAGTCCGTGTAATTGCTACCATCATCTTTCAACTTTGCTTTCTCAAGGAATGCAGTAAAATTCAATGGAACAACAGCACGGGCCATCTATCTACAACAACATAGACATGCAAAATACTATCAGGTACTAAGTTCATGATAAATTAAAGTTCAATTAAGCATATTACTTAAGAACTCCCACTTAGACAGACATCCCTCTAATCATCTGAGTGATCACGTGATCCATATCAACTAAACCATGTCCGATCATGACATGAGATGGAGTAGTTTTCAATGGTGAACATAACTATGTTGATCATATCTACTATATGATTCATGCTCGACCTTTCGGTCTCGGTGTTCCGAGGCCATATCTGCATATGCTAGGCTCCTCAAGTTTAACCCGAGTATTCTGCATGTGCAAAACTGGCTTGCACCCATTGTATGTGAACATAGAGCTTATCACACCCGATCATCACATGGTGTCTCGGCACGACGAACTTTCACAACGGTGCATACTCAGGGAAAACACTTATACCTTGAAATTTAGTGAGAGATCATCTTATAATGCTACCGTCGATCTAAGCAAAATAAGATGCATAAAGGATAAACATCACATGCAATCAATATAAGTGATATGATATGGACATCATCATCATCTTGTGCTTTTGATCTCCATCTACAAAGCACCGTCATGATCACCATCGTCACCGGCTTGACACCTTGATCTCCATCGAAGCATCATTGTCTTCACGCCAACTATTGCCTTCACGACTATCGCTACCGCTTAGTGATAAAGTAAAGCAATTACATGGCGATTACATTTCATACAATAAAGAGATAACCATATAGCTCCTGCCAGTTGTCGATAATTGTGTTACAAAACATGATCATCTCATAAAATAAAATTTAGCATCATGTCTTGACCATATCACATCACAACATGCCCTGCAAAAACAAGTTAGACGTCCTCTACTTTGTTGTTGCAAGTTTTACGTGGCTGTTACGGGCTGAGCAAAACCGTTCTTACCTACACATCAAAAACCACAACGCGGTATAGTGATTGCTTTTTGATCTTCAGAAAGAACCTTGTTCATTGAATCCGATTCAACTAAAGCTGGAGAAACAAACACCCACTAGCCACATGTGTGCAAAGCATGTCGGTAGAACCATTCTCGCGTAAGCGTACGTGTAATGTCGTTCTGGGCCGCTTCATCCAACAATGCCGCTGAATCAAGAATCAACTAGTGACGGCAAGCAATATGTATATACCCACGCCCACAACTTCTTTGTGTTCTACTCGTGCATATAACATCTACGCATAAACCTGGCTCGGATGCCACTGTTGGGGAACGTAGTAATTTCAAAAAATTTACTATGCACACGCAAGATCATGGTGATGCATAGCAATGAGAGGGGAGAGTGTCGTCCATGTACCCTCGTAGACCGTAAGCGGAAGCATTATGAGAACACGGTTGATGTAGTCGTACGTCTTCACGATCCGACCTATCCAAGTACCGAACGTACAGCACCTTCGAGTTCAGCACACGTTCAGCTCGGTGACGTCCCATGAACTCAAATCCAGCAGAGCTTCGAGGGAGAGTTTCGTCAGCATGACGGCGTGATGACGGTGATGATGATGCTACCGACGCAGGGCTTCGCCTAAGCACCGCTACGATATGAACGAGGTGGATTATGGTGGAGGGGGGCACCGCACACGGCTAAAAGATCAACTGATCAACTTGTGTGTCTTGGGGTGCCCCCTTGCCCCCGTATATAAAGGAGGAAGGGGGAGGCCGGCTGGCCCTAGCAAGGCACGCCAAGAGGAGGAGTCTTCCTCCTAGTGGGAGTAGGACTCCCCTTTCCTAGTCCCACTAGGAGGGGGGGGGAAGGAGTGGGAGAGGGGAAAGGCAAGCCCCCCCCCCCATTCCTTGTCCTATCCGGACTCAAGGGGAGTGGGCACATGGCCTGCCCTCGCCGGCCCCTCTCTCTCTCCAGTAGGACCCAACAAGACCCATTAACCCCCGGGGGGTTCCGGTAACCCCACCGGCACTCCGGTAAAATCCCGATTTCACCCGGAACTATTCCGATGTCCAAATATAGGCTTCCAATATATCAACCTTTATGTCTCGGCCATTTTGAGACTCCTCGTCATGTCCGTGATCATATCCGGGACTCCGAACTACCTTTGGTACATCAAAACACATAAACTCATATTACCGATCATCACCAAACTTTAAGCGTGCGGACCCTACGGGTTCGAGAACTATGTAGACATGACCAAGACTCGTCTCCGGTCAATAACCAATAGCGGAACCTGGATGCTCATATTGGTTCCTACATATTCTACGAAGATCTTTATCGGTCAAACCACATAACAATATACGTTGTTCCCCTTGTCATCGATATGTTACTTGCCCGAGATTCGATCGTCAGTATCTCAATACCTAGTTCAATCTCGTTACCGGCAAGTCTCTTTACTTGTTCCATAATGCTACATCTCGTAACTAACTCATTAGCTACATTGCTTGCAAGGCTTATTGTGATGTGCATTACCAAGAGGGCCCAGAGATACCTCTCCGACAATCGGAGTGACAAATCCTAATCTCGATCTATGCCAACTCAACAAGTACCATCGGAGACACCTGTAGAGCAACTTTATAATCACCCGGTTACGTTGTGACATTTGGTAGCACACAAAGTGTTCCTCCGGTACTCGAGAGTTGCATAATCTCATAGTCATAGGAACATGTATAAGTAATGAAGAAAGCAATAGCAACAAACTAAACGATCATCATGCTAAGCTAACGGATGGGTCAAGTCAATCACATCGTTCTCTAATGATGTGATCCCGTTAATCAAATGATAACTCATGTCTATGGTTAGGAAACATAAGCATCATTGATTCAACGATCTAGTCAAGTAGAGGCAAACTAGTGACACTCTGTTTGTCTATGTATTCACACATGTACTAAGTTTCCGGTTAATACAATTCTAGCATGAATAATAAACATTTATCATGATATAAGGAAATATAAATAACAACCTTATTATTGCCTCTAGGGCATATTTCCTTCAAGGAGGAGATCGGGGTGCACGGGGCGGCCGACGCGGGGTGGGGTGGAGGCCAAGGCAGTGGTTGGGCGTCCGATGAGGGCGACGGGGAGGTTCGGCGGAGCGGCACCATGGGAGGTGGTGAGGAGGAGGTTAGTTGGATAAGGAGGGCACGGGCAGAGAGGCGTGGCCCTGTGCGTGCGAGTGAGAGGGTGGCGGCAGAGGAGGGACGAGGAGGAGATGAGATCGATCGACTTAGGGATCGAGTAGCTAGGGTTAGGAGGGGGTGTGGGTCTGGCTGCGGGGGAAGGATGGGCCTTGGTGGGTTGGTCGCCTTGCTGGGCAGCCGGCTGCGGCTGCGCCTGGTGCTCCTTTCCCTCTCTCTCTCTTATACTCCTTAGAAGAAAGAAGGAAAAAAAAGATAGAGAGAAGAAAAAGAAGGAGAGGGTTAGTAAAAGAATTTGAGCAAGAGGTTAAATTTCTTGGACTCACACAAAAATGTGTTGATCCAAGGATGGCCATGATTGAAAGATTAAATTCAAATTCCTTTGAATTTAAATCAAAAGGTTTGAACTAGGACAGGTTTTCGAAGTGCCGAAAAATGTTGAGAATTTAGGTGGAGCTCGGGAAAGTGACGAAAGAATTTACAGGAAAAGTTTGGGGACCAAACTTGAAGCGGAAAAAGGCATGTGATTATTTGCAAGTGTGTTTATGGGTGATTTCGAAAATTAACGGGATATTTATTATAGCTCCTTAAATATTGGGAGGATATGTTTTAAAGAGAAATCACCATGTGAATTCCCTCGATTTAAATAGATCGAAAGATCTATGCAATTTATTTGGTTGAGTTTTAAAACGGGTTGCAAGATGACATGATGCAATGCAAATGATGCAATGATGAATGCAACAAACCAACAACTCACACGACGACACCCGAAAAACTTGGAAGGCATCTGGAGCGTCGGTCTTGGGGCGTCACAATCCTTGTCATCACCAAGCTACTAGTTCTATCATTCACTTCCCTTTACTTTACAGTTTGTCTTCGTGAAGTCATTGCTTGCCTGTATGATCTAATTGACTTCACTGAGTAAAGATTGTTTGCTGTTTGGCTTCATACCATCTTCCATTCTGATCCATACTACCTAGCTGCTGATAGTCTTCAAACTTTCACTTCATTGCTTACTTGACTATGGCCTGTCTAGTGTAGTCTACCTTCCACTGCATATCAATAGGTTCATTTCTATTGTTTGTCTTCAAAGCCCCCGTGTTTGGAAGACTTACATAAAAATCGCCTATTCACCCCCCCCCCCCCCCCCCCCGCTAGTCGATAACTAGCACTTTCACATACGCCGGCAAGCCATGCGTCAAGTACATGTACCAGACACGCATTATGAAGTTCTGTTTTCTAAAGGTGTCGTATGTCTTGAACCCATTATCCCAGGATTCTTGCAATTCGTCCTTCAGTGGCTGCATGTACACATTCATATTCTTCCTCGGATAGTTGGGCCCTGGAATTATCAACGTCAGGAAAATGTTCTTTCTTTGCATAATCTGTCTGGGGAGGGAGATTGAGTGGAAAGACAAATATGGGCCAACAACTGTATTGGGCTGTCGTCAGACCAAACACACTAAACCTATCCGTGATGATGCCGACTCGAGGATGCCTCGGATCTGCCGCTTTGTCATCATGTAATGCATTGAAGCGCTTCCATGCTTCACCGTCCGATGTGTGCACCATCATCAGCTTCCCATCTGCATCTAGTTGGGTTCTTTTGCCCGTTTTGTGCCATGTCACCTGTCTGGCCGTCTCTTCGATCGTGAAAAGATGTTGAAATCTTGGTACGATTGGCATATACCGAAGAACATTAACAGGGATTTTGGTCTGTGTCTTCTCACTCATACCGTTGTCTACCACAACATACATGGATGACTTGCAAATGGGACAATAGTTCAAGTTCGCATACTGAAGCCTAAATAAGGCACATCCTTTCTCGCATGCATGTATCTTCTCATAGGGCATCTTAAGAGCATGGAGGATTTTGTCTGACTGGTACAGGTTTGCAGGTAGTACATAGCCTTTAGGTAGAAAACGTCCAAACATTGTCATCATTGCGTCGTAGCATTCTCTGTCCAAGTTGAATTGGGCCTTCAGAGCCATTATTTGTGAGATGGCATCCAGCTGACAAAGCTTAGTGTGCTCGTGGAGAGGACGTTTTGAAGACACCAACATTTCATTGAAGGCCTTTGCAAATTCCTCCATCTCATCGTCCGAGTCTCGGTCATCATCAAAGTCTTGCACCATGTCTTGCATCCCGGTACCACGCTCGTCGGTGCGACGACGAAGCACCTCAGCTCTGGCACGTTGGGCAGAATCGCCATGAAATGTCCACACCGTATAATCTGGCATAAAACCCCTCTTCTGCAGGTGTTTGCCCATTTCATCATCTGTCCTCTTGTGCCAATTGTTGCACCCGGCACAGGGGCACCATGTTGTCCTCTGGCCATTTGCAAATGCGGCTCTCAGAAACTCCTTGGTTTTTGTTAACCATTCAATTGTCATGTCTTTCTGACTAGTGTGACCGGTGTACATCCACGCACGATCACTCATCTTGCCTAGCTACTAGACACATAAGAAATATATATATATATATATATATATATGTGTGTGTGTGTGTGTGTGTGTGTGTGTGTGTGTGTGTGTGTGTGTGTGTGTGTGTGTGTGTGTGTGTGTGTTCATCAGTTAATGGAGTTTGTCACTTTTATTATGTCCATGCAACCTAGACGCTCATAGGTAAAGATAGGTCCTAATCCCACCTGAGTATGTGTAGGTTGGGTTCGTTTTCCCATGCTTTACTCCGGATCCGACGCAAAATTTCGGCAGCACCTCCCTGCTGTTCTCCGGATACACGTCTCGGTAATAAGCGGAGAGGATGTGTACCCGGAGACCAACAGGGAGGCACTGACGAAATTCTGCATCGGATCCGGAGCAGAGCATATGGGAAAAATGAACCCAATCTACACATACTCAGGCTGTTCATGGATAACATCGGACAATTCGAAAGAATCGTGATTATAAATATGCAAATGCATGCATATTTATAGATGTAACCCTTTCGAATGGGAGACGCATAGTGGTCACGCATACTGATGATTGAAGACACCTATAGCTAGCAAGTTTCATTGGCACGAAGGCCGGAATAGAGCAAATGAAGGGGGAAGGAGGAGATGTCATTTGTGCTCACCCACGAACGCACGGGCGGAGCTCGTCGAACACTAGACCCTCGCAGCGACGAAAAAACTGCACATTTAAATCGAAAGATGAGTAACATAGCAATTTTATTTTTTCTGTCAACCTAACTAAATAATTACAATAGGACGAGCGGGTTAGGGGGTTCCTCGCGGTTGATGGAATCCTAAATAGCAAGTATCATCGGTGCGAGATACATGTGGCGCTCGGCGTTGAACACTAGATCCACATCCCACAAGTGACGCCAGCGCCCGGCGTCCCGGGCGCAACAATAGTTCTGGGGGCAGATGACGGTCGAACACCTTGGCGAATTTGTCTGGCAACATCCGCGATGAGGATTAAAGCCAAGTTTTGAAACTTCAAACAACCAAGCCGACTTGAGTCAATTTGGGTGTTTCAAGTTTCAACATTTGGCTTTTAATCGTCATCGCAAAGGTTGCAAGACAAATTCGCAAAGGTGTTCGACCGCCATCGACCCGAGAACTGTTGCTGCGGGACGTTGGATGCCGGCGTCACTTGTGGGACATGGATGTAGTGTTCGACACTGACGGCCACATGTATCTCGCACCGACGATACTTGCTATTTAGGGTTTCATCATCTTCTTCTTCTACTTATTTTTCTTTTTTTATTTTCTTCCTCCTCTTCTTCTTTTACTTTTTTTTCATATTTCTTGTTTATTCTTAAAAAACAGAAGAAAAAAAAATCTAAACTGAACTATAAACTAAATGCAACCTAAAATAAACTAAATTAACCTAAACTAACCTAACCTAACATAAACTAACCTAACATAAACTAAGATCCTGATTCCAGTAGTGACATAAGTTGGTCAATCTAAATTGGGTTACCTTTTTTGGTGCATTAAGCTGACTGCAAAGATCCTAATTCCAGTAGTGATATAAATTGGCCAACCTAAATTGGGTTACTTGTTTTGGTGCATTAATCTTTGAAATCATCACGATCGTAGTGTCATTCCAACCAGCTGGAATAGTGCATGTACTTCAGGTGCGATCATACGATCAAGTATATAGACCCTTGGATGAGAAATGAGCCGTCCATATTTAGCAGCGTCAGCAAGATGTGAACATTCACGCAAACCCCCTTCTTTCATTTCTCAATGCATCGGCGAGTCTCTCTTCTCTCACGTGTGTAACCCATCCAGAACCACCCTCTTTAGTTATCTCTCTCTCCCTCTCAGATCCACCCCATGAGAGCACCGCCGCCAGACCTTCCCGAAGGACTCCGCTGTCTCCTCCGATGCCGGTGAGCCTACTCATCGTTTGGACTGCTCGCAGCCTCCAAGGAACCCGGCCAGATCCGTTTCCCTTTGCCCCCTTGTGGCCTGGTCCCCAACATCGTCGTTCGTCGTCAGTACCGCATGCCGTTTAGCCTGTCGCCGGCGGCGCCAGAGTCGCCAGAGGATGACACATCTCGAACTTGTAAAAGGAAAATCGCCCCTTTTTTGTTCTTAATCTGTTGTTCATGTACGTAGATCTGCTCTCAGCAAAGTCTGTACATGATATTCAGTGGAATCTTGTTTCACTTATATGTGTTCGTCAATGTAGCAATCTTATTTCTGGTGCACCTGATTAGCAAAATTGTTTTTTTGTCAGAGGGAGTACATTTCTACTTCAGGATCTGCCAAGGAAGATTTTTTTTTAGTTGAAGGATGTTCTTGAGGCAGAGAGAACACTTTGATTATCTTGAATTTTGAGGCAAAAAACATGCTGCTCTGTAGTATAGTACTACTAAATATGGAGATAACATTTCAAATTTGTGTTCCTAGAATCATTTGAAATGAATTGGGTTCAGTACGTTTTTAGTTATGGCACAATTAGGATTCTTTTTGTTAATAGTTTTTACATTTTCGTTAAAGCTTGCATACCAAATATGGAGATAAGAAAATATATGTTTCATATATTTCCCACGTACGCTGTTGTGTTAAATCCATTTTATCCTACATTACACTGTATTAGAGTACTGGTAAATGCTCTCACCTTCCGTTTTCTGTACCATTGGATGGAGATCCAATGTTGTATTGATTGCTTGCAAAACCTCATCAATTAGATCGTTTTCTGGTATGGGCCAGAATCTTTTATAGAAGATAGTATGAAGTCCACCGCTTCGCATAATAATTGGTAAGAGATCCAAGTGAGATGGAAGTTAAAATAAAATAACTGGATAATCCGTCACATGGCTTGTCAATGAACGCACACAATATAAGATTTGGGTTTTCAATTCATGGCTAGTATGCTTTTCTTTTTAAGCACCCCAAATATAATAACAATTACATTGAGATCTTTGGATCATCAAATGTTCATTATTGCTGTCAAAACAAGCCACTGGCGCATTGTTTGTCGGTGCTCTCATAGCGAGCCGGTCCGACCTTATCAATGACAGCCAGAAAATCTTTATGCACATTGTCATTGCTCTACCAAAGCTGGACTAACCTTGTTGATAAGGGCCGAAAAGTCTCTGTTCACATGTCCTTATGGACCAATGCCTTGAAGCGATAAACATCATCGTTGAACCCTTGAATCAATCTAAAGAATCTGATATCAATCCTCATCATCACATATGCACAATAAGAAAGCCTAAGAGGATCTAAAGCCGCGTCCCCAACAGGCCCTCCCCATGCGTTATTTCCGCATCGGCGTCAAAAAATCGGCCCAGTCGCGCCCCCAAGAGTTCATTTTTCACCGGTTTGGGCCGAAATTGGCGCCGGCGGCCCCAGGCCGAACCCGGCGCGCCGGGGGGCGCCCGGGGGCGCCGGGGCGAGCAGTTTTGATGCAAAAGAGCCGTGGGCCCGCCAAGTCAGTGGCACGTGCCTCGTCTTTCCCAGAACTCCTCGGTTTCCCGCGAGGAATCAATGGCAAGGCTGCCGCCGGTCAGCCTTCCATTGATTCCTCACGGGCGGCGCGTCACGGGCGGGCGCGGCGACGCCTCCCCTTTTGACACGCGTACACACGACGCGGGGCTATAAAACCAGCGGCTCCACCTCGCCGCTGGCCACACCAGCCCGAGCCCAAACCAGACACCGAGCTCTTCCTCCCTCTCGCCCGCCGCCGAGCTCTGCCGGTCTCCCCTTCCCACCCCTCTCGAGGGCCGAACGGTTCCCCAGCGACGCGGCGACGGCCAACGGCTTCGGCCGCCGCTTGCTCCACGAGTGGGAGGCGCACCTCCTCTTCGAGGCCAACATCCCGGCGACGACGGACATGCGCGCCGGGCCGACGGGGTGGAGGCTCGGCAACAAGGGCGTCCCATCCCCCAGTGCCCGACGTCGACGCACGCCCCGACATCTTCACCGGCGAGGTCGACCGCGTGAGGACGTCCTTGCCGGAGGAGCAGCGCGCCCTCCCCCGGTACGCCGCCGGCAAGCGCAGCGACTGGCATCCACCAACGGGGTGCCGGTGGTGGGCTGCGTGAAGAACAGCGACGGGCGCCGCGTATGGTGAGGCGCCCCCGGCCGCACACTCCATGAGGTGCTGACGTACCTCGAGGGCAGCAACAACCCACCGCTGGCATACCCTGCCGACGCGGCCACCCCCCCTCCCCGCCGGAGCGCCGGGCAATGGGCGTCGAGGAGGTTCGGCTCCTCGCCCTCCTCTCAGTCCTCCTCCCATTCCTCCAGCGCTGCTCAGCGTCAAGGCCGAGCCCGCCGCGGAGACGCCGCTCGGCTGGCGCACGCGCAGCGCCGACATCGTCATCAATAAGGGCGGCCGACGCGCCTCCTCCTCGGCTCCCGGGCGCTTCTGTGACGCCCGGATAATTAAGCTACAGCAATTCCCTGTTAACGATGCCACGTCACCACGATTACTGTCGTTGATCTCGTGTTAGTTCGAAACTGATTCAAATTCAAAATTGAATTAAAGGCAAACATCAAAGTTTTCAAACATTAAAAATAAAATGTTCGGGTTGTGCCAAATAATGCATAGGTAATCATTGTGGAGAAACTGCATTTCTATAGAATGCTTAAATACTCTAAGATGAATAAAACAGTAGCGAAAACTATTATTTAAATACTTTTGAATAATAAATAATTACAAAACTATGTTAGTTTGAGTAGCAAATTAATGTGGCAGTGGCATAATTGGTAACATCAATTTAGGTGCCACTTTGGTATATTGTTAACACTAGAATAAGCAGCAACTAAAAGAAATAGAAAAGAAATAAAGAAAAATAAGAAAAAGAGAAAAGCCCAAACAACAAAAGAAAACAAAGGGCCCCAACCCCCACCTGGGCCTCGACCACCCGATCGGCCCAGCCCACTAGCGACTTTGTCTCCCTCTCCTGTTCATCCATGGCACTGGCAGTGCACGCACGCCGTCCAGGCCACCGATCGTCGCCTAATCAAGCATCCACTCCCTCCCCGTGATGGATAAGTACCCCCACGATGCCCAGGTCGAACCCTAACATCCATTCCCTCCCTTTCACGCCGCTCTTCGCACACGCGCACATAGCCTACGTTGTCCTCGCCGCGTCGTTGTAGATGTCGTAGGCCGGAGCCTCCCCACGCTGCACATTGGTGTCCCGGAGCTCGGTATGGTCGCCATCATCTTCCTCGCCCCAGGATCAACGCCGAGGAACACCTGCGATGCCCGCGTGGCTGTTCCCCTCACCGGAATCCGACAGCCGCCTCCCTTCGATCTGCTACCTCCAGATCATCCTCGACCTCTCCCTCGCATCTGTTTGCCTCTGGGTGAGCTTCGCCGTCTCTCCCCGTGTTTAATTGCTCGCTGTGCTCCCTAGCTTCTGCTGATGACGCGTTCGGGCTCTGGGAGCTGTACTAGTTACCGACTAGCCCTTTCCTTGCTCGTTCCCGAGCCGTAGGCCGTCGCTAATGGACCCACGCCTCTACCCACCACGCATCGCAACCGTCGCCACTGCTCCCACCGTTGCTTGCGTTGCGCTGCCGCCCACTGCTCTTGTCGCTGCCGCTGTATGCCTGATCTGCTGCTGCGCTGGTCTGCACGCCGCCTTGCCTCGCCCTTGGTAGCGCCCTGAGCCGCCCGCTCGAGCGCTTGCGCGCCCGCTGGCTGCACCCACCTATGCTGCTGCTCTACTGCTCGCCTACGGCCCCGCTCCTGCTGCTACCATTGCTAGCGCCCGTGGCCGCCTGCGCCCCCGCGCGCACCAATCTGTGGCCTCGCCTCTGCCTACCGCCTCTTGCGCTGCTGGCTAAGCGCTGCTGCTGTAGACTCCTACCGCCCTTGCCTCTGCATCACTGCTCCCGCCCGCACCGGCCATGGCTCGCCAGCCCCGCCATGCGCTCTGGCTCGCCCGCCTCCTCCTTCCAGCATTGCTCCGCCCCCTGTTGGCCTGCTACCGCCGCAGCTCGACGGCCCCGCCTCCCACTGTCGGTCGAACCCTGCCCCGCCTGCTTCTCGTCGTGGCCGCCGGCCAACCCCCACCGTCGCCGGTCGCGCCCGCCCTTGCCTCCGTTGGCCTCGAGTGCAAGTGCCAGCACCCGAGCGCCCCCTTAGCCCACGCCCGTTATGGCCATGGGCCACTGGCCTATGGGCCCCCACACCGCTTTAAAAAAAGAGAGAAAATAATTTTAAAAATAAATAAATAAATAAAAGTATTAATTAATTAATTAATTGGGTAATTAATTAACTTAATTAACCTTGCTTAATTAGCCTAATAAACTAGATTAGACTAATTAAACCTACTTAATTAATTGAGTCCATGACAGATGGGCCCCACTGCCCTGTTTGACTGGTCAGCAGCCAGAGTTGACCGCTGATGTCATGATGATGTCATGCTGACGCAATATATATTTTCAAATTAAAATAATTTCAGAAATTGATTAAAACTTTGAAAATTAATATAAAATAATACGTAGTCAGTTCATCCGCAGCACAGCCCTAGCATAGCGAACACGCAACTTTCCCTCTCTGGTTCATCTGTCCGAAAACGTGAAACACCGGTGATACTTACCTGGATGTTTCCCTCCTTCGCCGATATCACCTCCTACTGCGTTAGGGCACACCTGGCACCATTGATTGTCATGTCATGCATCGTCATGCTTATGTTTGCGTTATATTTATTATTTCTCCCCCCTATTCTCTCGTTAGACATCGAGATCGACGCCGCTGCTACCCAGTACAACTACGGTGTTGACGAGCCCTCCTTCTTGCCAGAGCAACCAGGCAAACCCCCCCTGATCACCAGATATCGCCTATTGCTTCTCTCTACTGCTTGCATTAGAGTGGTGTAACATGTTACTGCTTTCGGTTAATCCTATTCTGTTGCATAGCCTGTCATTGTTGCTTCAGTTGTTACCCTTACCTGCAATCCTAAATGCTTAGTATAGGGTGCTAGTATTTCATCAGTGGCCCTACATTCTTGTCCGTCTGCCATGCTATACTATTGGGCTGTGATCACTCGGGAGGTGGTCATAGGTATATACATACATACATACATACATACATACTATACAGGTGGTGACTAAAGTCAGGTCGGCTCGTAGAGTACCCGCATGTGATTCCGATGTGGGGGCTGAAAGGACAGGTGGCTCCATCCAGGTAGTGGTGGGCCTGAATTCCCGACGGCCCCCGACTGTTACTTTGTGGTGGAGCGACAAGGCAGGTCGAGACCACCTAGGTGAGAGGTGGGCCTAGCCCCTGGTCAGCGTTCGTGGTTACTTCAAAATAACACGCTTAACGAGATCTTGGTATTTGATCTGAGTTTGGCCACTGGCCTATACGCACTAACCAACTACGCGGGAACTGTTATGGGCACTCGATGTCATGGTATCAGCCGAAGCCTTCTTGACATCAGCGACTGAGCGGCGCGCGACGGGTTGGACTGGAATGCCTGCTCTTATATAAGGGAGGCTAGGTCTGCTCGCCGGCCGCGTTCGCAACGTGCAGGTGTGCAATGGGTGATGGGCCCAGACCCCTGCGCGCATAGGATTTAGACCGGCGTGCTGACCTCTCTGTTGTGCCTAGGTAGGGCTACGGCGTGTTGATCTTCCGAGGCCGAGCATGACCCAGGAAGGTGTGTCCGGCCAAAGGGGATCGAGCATGTTGGGAAATGTGGTGCACCCCTGCAGGGAAGTTTATCTATTCGAATATCCGTGTCCCTCGGTAAAAGGACGACACGGAGTTGTACCTTGACCTTATGACAACTAGAACCGGATACTTAATAAAACACACCCTTCCAAGTGTCAGATACAACTCGGTGATCGCTCTCTAACAGGGCGACGAGGAGGGGATCGCCGGGTAGGATTATGCTATGCGATGATACTTGGTGAACTTACCATCTACTCTCTCCTACATGCTGCAAGATGGAGGCTGACAGAAGCATAGTCTTCGACATGATTAGCTATCCCCCTCTCATTCTGGCATTTTGCAGTTCGGTCCATCGATATTTCCCCTTTACATTGATACTCATGCATATGTAGTGTAGATCCTTGCTTGCGAGTACTTTGGATGAGTACTCACGGTTGCTTTTCTCCCTCTTTTCCCCCTTTCCATTTTTCCTGGTTGTCGCAACCAGATGCTGGAGTCCAGGAGGCAGAGGATCCCGAGGATGATACAACGTGGTGTTCGGCTTCGAGGAGTAGTTAGGAGGTCCCAGGCAGGAGGCCTTGCCTTTTCGATCGTTACTACTTTTGTGCTAGCCATCTTATGGCAACTTATTTAACTTATGTCTGTACTCAGATATTATTGCTTTCGCTGACTCTTGTGTATTTGAGCTTATGTATTCGAGCCCTCGAGGCCCCTGGCTTGTAATATAAAGCTCGTCTTATTTTAGTTTGTGTCTAGAGTTGTGTTGTGATATCTTCCCGTGAGTCCTTGATCTTGATCTTACACATTTACGTGTATGACTAGTGTATGGTCAAATCGGGGGCGTCACAAGTTGGTATCAGAGCCGACTGCCTGTAGGAATCCCCCTTTCAAACTCCTTGGCCGAAGTCGAGTCTAGTTAATTGCAAAACTTTTACTAACATGGTTGTGTGTCTTACGGGCCCACGTCGCCATTTCGGTGGTATTAGGATCTTTTATTCCTTGTTTATACTCCTGGGACTCTGATCTCTCTACTATTCGGGTTAAATGATTTTACTAATGCCAACTCTAGGTTCTCGTAACTAGTTCCTCCTGGAGAGCCCCTAACTCCAGATGATGGCTTGATTCACCAGAAGATTCGAAAGATAACCTTCGTTGATTTCCCCAGATCTTTGTGCTCTCCGCCTTTACAATCCCCTTCCACCAATAAATCCTTATGGATAACTACCTACATTTGTCATTCATACATTCATCCCTAGTTGCTCTTGTTATTACAAGATGCCCTGAATTACTCTCCGATGTTTTGAGAATCTTTTATTCCAACTGCCTTGCAGTTCTTGCCTCGCGGATACCCCTATGGATAATTTTTCACACTTATCAAGGGCTTCTTCATTCCTAATTGTTCGTGTGATTCGCAAGATACTTTGAAATACCATCCAACCTTCCGAATATACTCAGTAGCCTATTGCTCTTGAAACTCTTGCTTGCATTATGGTTAATCCCATAAGTCTAGTAATCTTATTGCTATCCATTGTCTCAATCATTTTGAGTCATTTGATCGATGTGTTGAGGACGCTCGCAATCCTCAGTCGAATCTTGGAATTCATTCTTCCGGCTCAGATGTCATTTTAAACATGAGCTGGATCTTGGCCAATCACATTGCCGTCGATTGTACCCCTATTTCTATTCAGCTTACCCATCCTTAACTAGAGCGTTGCTTCTGATCCCTTAATCAGAAATCATAATTCCTTTACATTTGATCTTTGAATAAGTTAGTTATTTCTATAATCCGATGAATTTGCATTCATTCTTCCTCTGATTAAGTATCGATACTCACGTCAGCTCCGTTGTAGACCATAAGACCCCTTGTTGGATAATTATCCGACAGTGTCATCCACATTCAAAATTCTTGTGAGCCATTCCTCGGATACATAATGCCTTTGGTAAATCGTATCCTCTGCTTTCTCAACCATGCTCTACTGTCGAGCTGGTATAATTTACTCCTGAAGTTTGTGTAATATGTTTCTAAGATGCCCCGATGGGTTGAACCTATGCTTTTCTTAATCCGTGTGAACCCCAAAACTTATATGGATCATACTCTACTGGTGTTATGCCGGGTAAAATTTCAACACTAGAACCTCGTCGAAAGTGAGAAGTGAATGAAAGATTATGCATTGGAGAAGTGGGAGTCGACCTTGAACCTTTGTGTTCATGCCCATGGACGCGATTTGGAACTTATCATGAAAGCTTCTTGCAAGAATATTTGGAACTTATCATGAAAGCTTCTTGCAAGAATATTTAATCATTTGAATAATTCTTCCGGTATCATAAATTGGATCCCTTGTAGTTATGGTTCCGACCATGCTAACCTTATTCAATATATCTGAAAGGAAACCATTCCATTGCCTCGTTTATTCTGACAAGATTAAAGTATCTGCTATCACAAGTCAATGCTCTAATTCAGTTGCTATTCTGATTTGCTTTCGAGTATACCCTCTGGTATCTCGAGAATATCACGGAACTACATAACTTCTTATGAGTTCTTCATCAACTATTATTCTCGCCGATTCCAATCCACCCCCGGGTTCCGAGTTAATAGTCACTCAAGAACACTGATAAGTGAATCGATTCCGCACTCCGATTCAATAAGTATTTTTCATTGCTTACGAGTTTAATAATCCTTCAAGTCATTCATAGCCTGATCGGCTATATCATTATTGTGCGAAATTTTAACTATGCTACCTGGTCCTTGATACGTCTCCAACATATCTATAATTTTTTATTGTTCCATGCTATTATATTATCAACCTTGGACGATTTATATGCATTTATATGCCATTTTATATGATTTTTGGGACTAACCTATTGACCTAAAGCCCAGTGCCAGTTTCTGTTTTTTCCTTGTTTTAGAGTATCACAGAAAAGGAAAATCAAACGGAGTCCAATTGACCTGAAACTTCACGGAGCTTATTTTTGGACCAGAAGAAGCCCACGGAGTATCGGAGTTGGACCAGGAGAGTCTCGGGCTGCCCACCAGGGTGGGGGCGCGCCCCCCTGCCTCGTGGACAGCCCGGGGGTCCACCAACGTACTTCTTCCTCCCATATATACCCATATACCCTAAAACTTCGGAGACGACAATAGATCGGGAGTTCCGCCGCCAGAAGCCTCCGTAGCCACCGAAAATCTAGACCCGTTCTGGCACCCTACCGGAGGGGGGAACCCTCAGCAGTGGCCATCTTCATCATCCCGGCGCTCTCCATGACGAGGAGGGAGTAGTTCTCCCTCGGGGCTGAGGGTATGTACCAGTAGCTATGTGTTTGATCTCTCTCTCTCTCGTGTTCTTGAGGTGGTACGATCTTGGTGTATCGCAAGCTTTGCTATTATAGTTGGATCTTATGATGTTTCTCCCCCTCTAATCTCTTGCAATGGATTGAGTTTTCCCATTGAAGTTATCTTATCAGATTGAGTCTTTAAGGATTTGAGAACACTTGATGTATGTCTTGCGTGGGATAACCGTGGTGACAATGGGTTATTCTATTGATTCACTTGATGTATGTATTGGTGATCAACTTGCGGGTTCCTCCCATGAACCTATGCATAGGGGTTGGCACACATTTTTGTCTTGACTCTTCGATAGAAACTTTGGGGCACTCTTTGAGGTTCTATGTGTTGGTTGAATAGATGAATCTGAGATTGTGTGATGCATATCGTATAATCATACCCATGGATACTTGAGGTGACATTGGAGTATCTAGGTGACATTAGGGTTTTGGTTGATTTGTGTCTTAAGGTGTTATTCTAGTACGAACTCTAGGGTTGTTTGTGACACTTATAGGAATAGCCCAACGGATTGATTGGAAAGAATAACTTTGAGGTGGTTTCGTACCCTACCATAATCTCTTCGTTTGTTCTCCGCTATTAGTGACTTTGGAGTGACTCTTTGTTGCACGTTGAGGGATTGTTATGTGATCCAATTATGTTATTATTGTTGAGAGGACTTGCACTAGTGAAAGTATGAACCCTAGGTCTTGTTTCAACACATTGCAATACCATTTACGCTCACTTTTATCATTAGTTACCTTCTGTTTTTATATTTTCAGATTACAAAAACCTTTATCTACTATCCATATACCACTTGTATCACCATCTCTTCGCCGAACTAGTGCACCTATACAATTTACCATTGTATTGGGTGTGTTGGGGACACAAGAGACTCTTTATTATTTGGTTGCAGGGTTGTTTGAGAGAGACCATCTTCATCCTACGCCTCCCACGGATTGATAAACCTTAGGTCATCCACTTCAAGGAAATTTGCTACTGTCCTACAAACCTCTGCACTTGGAGACCCAACAACGTCTACAAGAAGAAGGTTGTGTAGTAGACATCACGCTCTTTTCTGGCGCCGTTGCCGGGGAGGTGAGTGCTTGAAGGTATATCTTTAGATCTTGCATTCGAGTCTTTTAGATTCTTGTTTTATCACTAGTTTAGTTTATAAAAGAAAATTACAAAAAAATGGAATTAAGTTTGCCTCGTACGCTTCATCTTTTTAATATCTTTCGTGAGTATGATGGAAAGGAAAATTGTGCCAAAGTGTTAGAAGAAGAATGCATTAAAATGTTTGGCACTAAATCTTTGAATGATGAGCATGATTGCAATGTTGTTAGTATGAACTCCTTGAATATCCATAGTACTAATGATGATTGCACTAGTTATGATGAAAACGTCTCCTATAAACATGTCAATTTTTGTGGAGTGCATTGGGTTTGCAAGTACACACCAAATAGGGAAGATAGATATTGCAAGAGGCATAAGTACTTAGAAACTAAATGGTTGCAAGAAAGGCTAGAAGTTTGTGCTGAAAATTTAAATTTTCTTACCCGTACTTGTGAACTTTGCAATGAACATGATCATTTCAGTACCCAATGCAAATTGTTTCATGATCACATCGTGTCCAAAAATTGTGATGACTTTATTTCCCTTGCACATCATAATGAACTTAGTTTGCTCTTGGGTTATGAAGAAATGAAACATGTAACTAAGGTTATTCCAGAATTTGCCCTTTATAGAGTTCTTAATTTTGATCTAGAAGAAATTTATATGTATTGTGCGGTGAATTGCATTGAAAATCCTTATATTGCCAATTACATAAAGAAAAGAAAACAAATAGAGGATGAAGAGAATACTAATGAAAGGGAAGAGACTTCCAAATATCCTCCTATTTCTTATGATGAATCGGGTAACGAGGAGGAGCCTCCTATTCAACCAATCTCATTAATAAGGAGCTCCAAAAAGAGGATTGAACCCACACATGATGTGGTGAAGAAGAAGAAAAGAAAAAGGAAGAGTGGTAAAAAGATATCTCTCCCAAATAATCCTGCTCCTATTACTGTTGTGCCTCATGAAAATATAATTGTGGAAGATAATGATACTTCTTATGATCTTGAAAATCTTTTTGGCACTTGCTTGGAAGAATATGATAAATGCTATACTATTGGTGCTATCCATACTATTAATGATGAGAGTGATTATGCTTATGATATGAAAAGGCCCAAGCTTGGGGATGCTATGTTTGATGTGAAGGAAATATGCCCTAGAGGCAATAATAAAGTTAATATTTATTTCCTTATATCATGATAAATGTTTATTATTCATGCTAGAATTGTATTAACCGGAAACATAATACATGTGTGAATACATAGACAAACAGAGTGTCACTAGTATGCCTCTACTTGACTAGCTCGTTGATCAAAGATGGTTATGTTTCCTAACCATAGACATGAGTTGTCATTTGATTAACGGGATCACATCATTAGGAGAATGATGTGATTGACTTGACCCATTCCGTTAGCTTAGCACTTGATCGTTTAGTTTGTTGCTATTGCTTTCTTCATGACTTATACATGTTCCTATGACTATGAGATTATGCAACTCCCGTTTACCGGAGGAACACTTTGTGTGCCACCAAACGTCACAACGTAACTGGGTGATTATAAAGGTGCTCTACAGGTGCCTCCGAAAGTACTTGTTGGGTTGGCGTATTTAGAGATTAGGATTTGTCACTCCGATTGTCCGAGAGGTATCTCTGGGCCCTCTCGGTAATGCACATCACTTAAGCCTTGCAAGCATGGAAACTAATGAGTTAGTTGCGGGATGATGTATTACGGAACGAGTAAAGAGACTTGCCGGTAACGAGATTGAACTAGGTATTGAGATACCGACGATCGAATCTCGGGCAAGTAACATACCGATGACAAAGGGAACAACGTATGTTGTTATGCGGTCTGACCGATAAAGATCTTCATAGAATATGCAGGAGCCAATATGAGCATCTAGGTTCCGCTATTGGTTATTGACCGGAGACGTGTCTCAGTCATGTCTATATAGTTCTCGAACCCGTAGGGTCCGCACGCTTAACGCTACGATGATAGTTATATTATGATTTTTATGTTTTGATGTACCGAAGGCTGATCGGAGTCCCGGATGTGATCACAGACATGACGAGGAGTCTCGAAATGGTCGAGACATGAAGATTGATATATTGGAAGCCTATGTTTGGATATCGGAAGTGTTCCGGGTGAAATCGGGATTTTACCGGAGTACCGGGAGGTTACCGGAACCCCCCGGGAGCTTAATGGGCCTACATGGGCCTTAGTGGAAAAAGAGGGAAGCTAAGGAAGTGTGGGGCGTGCCCCCCAAGGCCCAAACCGAATTGGTTTAGGGCAAAGGGGGCCGACCCCCCTCTTTCCTTCTTCCCCCTCCCAAGTCCTAATCCAACAAGGAAAGGGGGGAGTCCTACTCCCGGTGAGAGTAGGACTCCTCCTGGCGCGCCTATGCCCTAGCCGGCCGCACCCCCCCCCCCCCCCCTTGCTCCTTTATATACAGGGGCAGGGGGGACCCTAGAGACACAACATTAGATCATTGATCTCTTAGTCGTGTGCGGTGCCCCCCTCCATCATAGTCCACCTCGATAATACTGTAGCGGTGCTTAGGCGAAGCCCTGCGTCGGTAGAACATCAACATCGTCACCATGCCGTCGTGCTGATGAAACTCTCCTTCAACACTCGGCTGGATCGGAGTTCGAGGGACGTCATCGGGCTGAACATGTGCTGAACTCGAAGGTGTTGTACGTTCGGTACTTGATCGGTTGGATCGTGAAGACGTGCGACTACATCAACCGCGTTGTGCTAACGCTTCCGCTTTCGGTCTACGAGGGTACGTAGACAACACTCTCCCCTCTCGTTGCTATGCATCACCATGATCTTGCATGTGCGTAGGAATTTTTTTTGAAATTACTACGTTCCCCAACAGTGGCATCCGAGCCAGGTTTTAAGCGTAGATGTCATATGCACGAGTAGAACACAAGTGAGTTGTGGGCGATATAAGTCATACTGCTTACCAGCATGTCATACATTGGTTCGGCGGTATTGTTGGATGAAGCAGCCCGGACCGACATTACGCGTACGCTTACGCGAGACTGGTTCTACCGACGTGCTTTGCACATAGGTGGCTGGCGGGTGTCAGTTTCTCCAACTTTAGTTGAACCGAGTGTGGCTATGCCCGGTCCTTGTGAAGGTTAAAACAACACCAACTTGACAAACTATCGTTGTGGTTTTGATGCGTAGGTAAGAATGGTTCTTGCTAAGCCCGTAGCAGCCACGTAAAACTTGCAACAACAAAGTAGAGGACGTCTAACTTGTTTTTGCATGGCATATTGTGATGTGATATAGTCAAGACATGATGCTAAATTTTATTGTATGAGATGATCATGTTTTGTAACCGAAGTTATCGACAACTGGCAAGAGCCATATGGTTGTCGCTTTATTGTATGCAATGCAATCGCCCTGTAATGCTTTACTTTATCACTAAGCGGTAGCGATAGTCGTGGAAGCATAAGATTGGCGAGACAACAACAATGCTACGATGGAGATCAAGGTGCCACGCCGGTGATGATGGTGATCATGACAGTGCTTCAGAGATGGAGATCACAAGCACAAGATGATGATGGCCATATCATATCACTTATATTGATTGCATGTGATGTTTATCTTTTATGCATCTTATCTTGCTTTGATTGACAGTAGCATTATAAGATGATCCCTCACTAAAATTATCAAAGTATAAGTGTTCTCCCTGAGTATGCACCGTTGCGAAAGTTCTTCGTGCTGAGACACCACGTGATGATCGGGTGTGATAGGCTCTACTTCAAATACAACGGGTGCAAAATAGTTGCACACGCGGAATACTCAGGTCAAACTTGACGAGCCTAGCATATAACAGATATGGCCACGGAACACAGAGACCGAAAGGTCGAGCGTGAATCATATAGTAGATATGATCAACATAGTGATGTTCACCATTGAAACTGTTGGAGAACGTTGCAGAAAACAAAAAAAATTCTACTCGTTTCACCAAGATCATCTAGGAGTTCATCTAGCAACGAGTCACGAGATGCATCTACATACCTTTGTAGATCGCGTGCGGAAGCGTTCAACGAACGGGGATGATGTAGTCGTACACAACGTGATCCTAATCACCGATGACCAGCGCCGAACGGACGGCACCTCCGCGTTCAACACACGTACGGGACGGGAGACGTCTCCTCCTTCTTGATCTAGCAAGGGGGGAGGAGAGGTTGACGAAGATCCAGCAGCACGATGGCGTGGTGGTGGATGCAGGGCGTCGCAGTAGCAGGGCTTCGCCTATACTACGAGTAAGAGAGACGTAATGGGGAGAGAGGGAGGCGCCAGGGGCTGGTGTATCAAGTCCCTCCTCTCCCCCACTATATATAGGGGTGCCATGGGGGGGCGCCGGCCCTAGTAGATGGAATCTACTAGGGGGGCGGCGGCCTAGGGTGGGGCTTGCTCCCCAAGGCAAGGGGGGCGCCCCACCTAGGGTTTCCCCTTAGCCCTAGCCGCATGGGCCCCCTAGGGGCTGGCGCCCCAGCCCACTATGGGCTGGGTTCCCTCCTATTTCAGCCCATGGGGCCCTCCGGGATAGGTGGCCCCACCCGGTGGACCCCCGGGACCCTTCCGGTGGTCCCGGTACAATACCGGGTACCCCGAAACTTGTCCCGATGGCCGAAACTGCACATCCTATATATAATTCTTTACCTCCGGACCATTCCGGAACTCCTCGTGACATCCTGGATCTCATCCGGGACCCCGAACAACATTCGGGTTACTGCATATACTTATCTTCACAACCTAGCGTCACCGAACCTTAAGTGTGTAGACCCTACGGGTTCGGGAGACAAGCAGTCATGACCGAGACGACTCTCCGGTCAATAACCAAAAGCGGGATCTGGATACCCATGTTGGCTCCCACATGCTCCACGATGATCTCATCGGATGAACCACGATGTCGAGGATTCAATCAACCCCGTATGCAATTCCCTTTGTCAATCGATATATTACTTGCCTGAGATTCGATCGTCGGTATCCCAATACCTCGTTCAATCTCGTTACCGGCAAGTCACTTTACTCGTACCGTAATGCATGATCCCGTGACCAGACACTTGGTCACTTTGAGCTCATTATGATGATGTATTACCGAGTGGGCCCAGTGATACCTCTCCGTCATACGGAGTGACAAATCCCAGTCTTGATCCGTGTCAACCCAACAGACACTTTCGGAGATACCCGTAGTATACCTTTATAGTCACTCAGTTACGTTGTGACGTTTGGTACACCCAAAGCACTCCTACGGTATCCGGGAGTTACACGATCTCATGGTCTAAGGAAAAGATACTTGACATTGCAAAACTCTAGCAAACGAACTATACAATCTTTATGCTATGTTTAGGATTGGGTCTTGTCCATCACATCATTCTCCTAATGATGTGATCTCGTTATCAATGACATCTTATGTCCATAGCCAGGAAACCATGACTATCTGTTGATTAATGAGCTAGTCAACTAGAGGCTTACTAGGGACATGTTGGTGTCTGTTATTCACACATGTATTACGATTTCCGGATAACACAATTATAGCATGAATAAAGACAATTACCATGAACAAGGAAATATAATAATAAGGTTTTTATTATTGCCTCTAGGGCATATTTCCAACAGTCTCCCACTTGCACTAGAGTCAATAATCTAGTTACATTGTGATGAATCGAACACCCATGGAATTCTGGTGTTGATCATGTTTTGCCCTAGGGAGAGGTTTAGTCAACGGATCTGCTACATTCAGGTCCGTATGTACTTTACAAATATCTATGTCTCCATTCTGAACATTTTCACGAATGGAGTTGAAGCGACGCTTGATATGCCTTGTCTTCTTGTGAAACCTGGGCTCCTTGGTAAGTGCAATAGCTCCAGTGTTGTCACAGAAGAGCTTGATCGGCCCCGACGCATTGGGTATGACTCCGAGGTCGGTGATGAACTCCTTCACCCAGATTGCTTCATGTGCTGCCTCCGAGGCTGCCATGTACTCCGCTTCACATGTAGATCCTGCCACGACGCTCTGCTTGCAACTGCACCAGCTTACTGCCCCACCATTCAAAATATACACGTATCCGGTTTGTGACTTTGAGTCATCCAGATCTGTGTCGAAGCTAGCGTCGACGTAACCCTTTACGACGAGCTCTTTGTCACCTCCATAAACGAGAAACATCTCCTTAGTCCTTTTCAGGTACTTCAGGATATTCTTGACCGCTGTCCAGTGTTCCTTGCCGGGATTACTTTGGTACCTACCTACCAAACTTGCGGCAAGGTTTACATCAGGTTTGGTACACAGCATGGCATACATAATAGAACCTATGGCTGAGGCATAGGGGATGACACTCATCTCTTCTATTTCTTCTACCGTGGTCGGACTTTGAGCCGAGCTCAATTTCATACCTTGCAGTACAGGGAAGAACCCCTTCTTAGACTGATCCATATTGAACTTCTTCAATATCTTATCAAGGTATGTGCTTTGTGAAAGACCTATGAGGCGTCTTGATCTATCTCTATAGATCTTGATGCCTAATATATAAGCAGCTTCTCCAAGGTCCTTCATTGAAAAACTCTTATTCAAGTAGGCCTTGATGCTGTCCAAGAATTCTATATCATTTCCCATCAAAAGTATGTCATCTACATATAATATGAGAAATGCTACAGAGCTCCCACTCACTTTCTTGTAAACACAGGCTTCTCCATAAGTCTGCGTAAACCCAAACGCTTTGATCATCTCATCAAAGCAAATGTTCCAACTCCGAGATGCTTGCACCAGCCCATAAATCGAGCGTTGGAGCTTGCACACTTTGTCAGCATTCTTAGGATCGACAAAACCTTCCGGCTGCATCATATACAATTCTTCCTTAAGGAAACCATTAAGGAATGCCGTTTTGACGTCCATTTGCCATATTTCATAATCGTAAAACGCGGCAATTGCTAACATGATTCGGACGGACTTCAGCTTCGCTACCGGTGAGAAAGTCTCATCGTAGTCAACCCCTTGAACTTGTCGATAACCTTTAGCGACAAGCCGAGCTTTATAGATGGTCACATTACCATCCGCGTCTGTCTTCTTCTTAAAGATCCATTTATTCTCTATGGCTCGCCGTTCAATGGGCAAGTCAGTCAAAGTCCATACTTCGTTTTCATACATGGATCCTATCTCGGATTTCATGGCTTCTAGCCATTTGTCGGAATCCGGGCCCGCCATCGCTTCTTCATAGTTTGAAGGTTCACCGTTGTCTAACAACATGATTTCCAAGACAGGGTTGCCGTACCACTCTGGTGCGGAACGTGTCCTTGTGGACCTTCGAATTTCAGTAGTAACTTGATCAGAAGTTTCATGATCATCATCATTAACTTCCTCTCCAGTCGGTGTAGGCACCTCAGGAACATTTTCTTGAGTTGCGCCATTTTCCGGTTCAAGAGGTAATACTTCATCAAGTTCTATTTTCCTCCCACTTACTTCTTTCGAGAGAAACTCCTTCTCTAGAAAGGATCCATTCTTGGCAACAAAGACCTTGCCTTCGGATCTGAGGTAGAAGGTATACCCAATAGTTTCTTTTGGGTATCCTATGAAGACGCATTTTTCCGACTTGGGTTCGAGCTTTTCAGGTTGAAGTTTCTTGACATAAGCATCGCATCCCCAAACTTTCAGAAACGACAACTTAGGTTTCTTTCCAAACCATAATTCAAACGGTGTCGTCTCAACGGATTTTGACGGAGCCCTATTTAAAGTGAATGCAGCAGTCTCTAAAGCATAGCCCCAAAAAGATAGTGGTAAATCGGCAAGAGACATCATAGACCGCAACATATCTAATAGAGTGCGATTACGACGTTCGGACACACCATTACGCTGAGGTGTTCCAGGCGGCGTGAGCTGTGAAACTATTCCACATTTTCTTAAGTGTGTGCCAAATTCGTGACTCAAGTATTCTCCTCCACGATCTGATCGTAGAAACTTGATTTTCCTGTCACGTTGATTCTCAACCTCACTCTGAAATTCCTTGAACTTTTCAAAGGTTTCAGACTTGTGTTTCATTAAGTAAATATATCCATATCTACTCAAATCATCAGTGAGAGTGAGAACATAACGATAGCCGCCGCGAGCCTCAACACTCATTGGACCGCACACATCAGTATGTATGATTTCCAATAAGTTGGTTGCTCGCTCCATTGTTCCTGAGAACGGAGTCTTGGTCATTTTACCCATAAGGCATGGTTCGCACGTGTCAAATGATTCATAATCAAGAGACTCTAAAAGTCCATTTGCATGGAGCTTCTTCATGCGTTTGACACCTATGTGACCAAGGCGGCAGTGCCACAAGTATGTGGGACTATCGTTATCAACCTTACATCTTTTGGTACTCACACTATGAACATGTGTAGCATTACGTTCGAGATTCATAAAGAATAAACCATTCAACATAGGAGCATGACCATAAAACATATCTCTCATATAAATAGAACAACCATTATTCTCGGATTTAAATGAGTAGCCATCTCGTATTAAACGAGATCCCGATACAATGTTCATGCTCAAAGCTGGTACTAAATAACAATTATTGAGGTTTAAAACTAATCCCGTAGGTAAATGAAGAGGCAGCGTGCCGACGGCGATCACATTGACTTTGGAACCATTCCCGACGCGCATCGTCACCTCGTCCTTTGCCAGTCTTCGCCTATTCCGTAGTTCCTGCTGTGAGTTACAAATGTGAGCAACTGCACCGGTATCAAATACCCAAGAGCTACTACGATTACTGGTAAGGTACACATCAATTACATGTATATCACATATACCTTTTGTTTTGCCGCCCTTCTTGTCTGCTAAGTACTTGGGGCAATTCCGCTTTCAGTGACCGCTTCCCTTGCAATAAAAACACTCAGTCTCGGGCTTGGGTCCATTCTTTGGCTTCTTCCCGGCAGCTTGCTTGCCGGGCGCGGCAACCTCCTTGCCGTCCTTCTTGAAGGCTTTCTTACCCTTGCCCTTCTTGAACTTAGTGGTTTTATTGACCATCAACACTTGATGTTCCTTCTTGACTTCTACCTCTGCTGATTTCAGCATAGCAAATACTTCAGGAATGGTCTTTTCCATCCCCTGCATATTGAAGTTCATCACAAAGCTCTTGTAGCTCGGTGGAAGCGACTGGAGGATTCTGTCAATGACCGCATCATCCGGGAGATTAACTCCCAGCTGAGTCAAGCGGTTATGTAATCCAGACATCGTGAGTATGTGCTCACTGACAGAACTTTTTTCCTCCATCTTACAGCTGAAGAACTTGTCGGAGACCTCATATCTCTCGACCCGGGCATGAGCTTGGAAAACCATTTTCAGCTCTTCGAACATCTCATATGCTCCATGTCTCTCAAAACGCTTTTGGAGCCCCGGTTCTAAACTGTAAAGCATGCCGCACTGAACGAGGGAGTAGTCATCGGTACGTGCCTGCCAAGCGTTCATAACATCTTGTTCAGCAGGGAGGACAGGTGCGTCACCCAGCGGTGCTTGTAGGACATAATCTTTCTTGGCAGCTATGAGGATGATCCTCAGGTTCCGGACCCAGTCCGTATAGTTGCTGCCATCGTCTTTCAGCTTGGTTTTCTCTAGGAACGCGTTGAAGTTGAGGACTACATGGGCCATTTGATCTACAAGACATATTGTAAAATATTTTAGACTAGTGTTCATGATAATAAAGTTCATCCAATCAAATTATAATGAACTCCCACTTAGATTAGACATCCCTCTAGTCATCTAAGTATTACATGATCCTAGTTAACTAGGCTGTGTCCGATCATCACGTGAGACGGACTAGTCAACGTCGGTGAACATCTTCATGTTGATCGCATCTTCTATACGACTCATGCTCGACCTTTCGGTCTTCTGTGTTCCGAGGCCATGTCTATGCACATGCTAGGCTCGTCAAGTTAACCCTAAGTGTTTTGCATGTGTAAAACTGTCTTACACCCGTTGTATGTGAACGTAAGAATCTATCACACCCGATCATCACGTGGTGCTTCGAAACGACGAACTTTAGCAACGGTGCACGGTTAGGGGAGAACACTTCTTGAAATTGTTATGAGGGATCATCTTATTTACTACCGCCGTTCTAAGTAAACAAGATGCAAAACATGATAAACATCACATGCAATCAAATAATAAACGTGACATGATATGGCCATTATCACATAGCTCCTTTGATCTCCATCTTGGGGCTCCATGATCGTCTTGTCACCGGCTTGACACCATGATCTCCATCATCATGATCTCCATCATCGTGTCTCCATGAAGTTGCTCGCCAATTATTACTTCTACTACTATGGCTAACGCGTTTAGCAATGAAGCAAAGTAATTTACATGGCGTTTCTCAATGACACGTAGGTCATATAAAAGAATAAAGACAACTCCTATGGCTCCTGCCGGTTGTCATACTCATCGACATGCAAGTCGTGATTCCTATTACAATAGCATGAACATCTCATACATCACATATAGATCATTCATCATTCATCACAACTTTGGCCATATCATATCACAAACCACTTGCTGCAAAAACAAGTTAGACGTCCTCTAATTGTTGTTGCAAGTTTTTACGTGGCTGAATTAGGGTTCTAGCAAGAACGTTTTCTTACCTACGTGAAAGCCACAACGTGACACCGCCAGCCACCTTATGCAACTAGTGCATGTTAGTCGGTGGAACCGGTCTCACGTAAGCGTACGTGTAAGGTTGGTCCGGGCCGCTTCATCCCACAATACCGCTGAAGCAAGAAAAGACTAGTAGCGGCAAGAAAGTTGACAAATCCACGCCCACAACAAATTGTGTTCTACTCGCGCAAGAAGAACTACGCATAGACCTAGCTCATGATGCCACTGTTGGAGAACGTTGCAGAAAACAAAAAAATTCTACTCGTTTCACCAAGATCATCTAGGAGTTCATCTAGCAACGAGTCACGAGATGCATCTACATACCTTTGTAGATCGCGTGCGGAAGCGTTCAACGAACGGGGATGATGTAGTCGTACACAACATGATCCTAATCACCGATGACCAGCGCCGAACGGACGGCACCTCCGCGTTCAACACACGTACGGGACGGGAGACGTCTCCTCCTTCTTGATCCAGCAAGGGGGGAGGAGAGGTTGACGAAGATCCAGCAGCATGACGGCGTGGTGGTGGATGCAGGGCGTCGCAGTAGCAGGGCTTCGCCTATACTACGAGGAAGAGAGACGTAACGGGGAGAGAGGGAGGCGCCAGGGGCTGGTGTATCAAGTCCCTCCTCTCCCCCACTATATATAGGGGTGCCATGGGGGGCGCCGGCCCTAGTAGATGGAATCTACTAGGGGGGCGGCGGCCTAGGGTGGGGCTTGCTCCCCAAGGCAAGGGGGGCGCCCCAACTAGGGTTTCCCCTTAGCCCTAGCTGCATGGGCCCCCTAGGGGCTGGCGCCCCAGCCCACTATGGGCTGGGTTCCCTCCTATTTCAGCCCATGGGGCCCTCCGGGATAGGTGGCCCCACCCGGTGGACCCCTGGGACCCTTCCGGTGGTCCCGGTACAATACCGGGTACCCCGAAACTTGTCCCGATGGCCGAAACTGCACATCCTATATATAATTCTTTACCTCCGGACCATTCCGGAACTCCTCGTGACATCCTGGATCTCATCCGGGACCCCGAACAACATTCGGGTTACTGCATATACTTATCTTCACAACCCTAGCGTCACCGAACCTTAAGTGTGTAGACCCTACGGGTTCGGGAGACAAGCAGTCATGACCGAGACGACTCTCCGGTCAATAACCAACAGCGGGATCTGGATACCCATGTTGGCTCCCACATGCTCCACGATGATCTCATCAGATGAACCACGATGTCGAGGATTCAATCAACCCCGTATGCAATTCCCTTTGTCAATCGATATATTACTTGCCCGAGATTCGATCGTCGGTATCCCAATACCTCGTTCAATCTCGTTACCGGCAAGTCACTTTACTCGTACCGTAATGCATGATCCCGTGACCAGACACTTGGTCACTTTGAGCTCATTATGATGATGTATTACCGAGTGGGCCCAGTGATACCTCTCCGTCATACGGAGTGACAAATCCCAGTCTTGATCCGTGTCAACCCAACAGACACTTTCGGAGATACCCGTAGTATACCTTTATAGTCACCCAGTTACGTTGTGACGTTTGGTACACCCAAAGCACTCCTACGGTATCCGAGAGTTACACGATCTCATGGTCTAAGGAAAAGATACTTGACATTGCAAAACTCTAGCAAACGAACTATACGATCTTTATGCTATGTTTAGGATTGGGTCTTGTCCATAACATCATTCTCCTAATGATGTGATCTCGTTATCAATGACATCTTATGTCCATAGCCAGGAAACCATGACTATTTGTTGATTAACAAGCTAGTCAACTAGAGGCTTACTAGGGACATGTTGGTGTCTGTTATTCACACATGTATTACGATTTCCGGATAACACAATTATAGCATGAATAAAGACAATTACCATGAACAAGGAAATATAATAATAAGGCTTTTATTATTGCCTCTAGGGCATATTTCCAACAGAAACTACTCCATCTCATGTGATGATCGGACATGGTTTAGTTGATTTGGATCACGTGATCACTTAGAGGATTAGAGGGATGTCTATCTAAGTGGGAGTTCTAAAGTAATATGATTAATTGAACTTAAATTTATCATGAACTTAGTACCTAATAGTATCTTGCTTGTCTATGTTGATTGTAGATAGATGGCCCGTGTTGTAGTTCCGTTGAATTTTAATGCGTTCCTTGAGAAGCAAAGTTGAAAGATGATGGTAGCAATTACACGGACTGGGTCCGTAACTTGAGGAGTATCCTCATTGCTGCACAGAAGAATTACGTCCTGGAAGCACCGCTGAGTGCCAGGCCTGCTGCTGATGCAACTGACGACGCTAAGAACGTCTGGCAGAGCAAAGCTGATGACTACTCGATAGTTCAGTGTGCCATGCTTTACGGCTTAGAACCGGGACTTCAACGACGTTTTGAACGTCATGGAGCATATGAGATGTTCCGGGAGTTGAAGTTAATATTTCAAGCAAATTCCCGGATTGAGAGATATGAAGTCTCCAATAAGTTCTATAGTTGCAAGATGGAGGAGAATAGTTCTGTCAGTGAACCTATACTGTTTGGGTACCATAATCACTTGACTCAGCTGGGAGTTGATCTTCCGGTTGATAGTGTCATTGACAGAGTTCTTCAATCACTGCCACCAAGCTACAAGAGCTTTGTGATGAACTATAATATGCAAGGGATGAATCAAACAATTCCCGAGCTCTTCGCAATGCTAAAGGCTGCGGAGGTAGAAATCAAGAAGGAGCATCAAGTGTTGATGGTCAACAAGACCACTAGTTTCAAGAATAAGGGCAAAGGGAAGAAGAAGGGGAACTTCAAGAAGAACAGCAAGCAAGTTGCTGCTCAAGAGAAGAAACCCAAGTCTGGACCTAAGCCTGAAACTGAGTGCTTCTACTGCAAGCAGACTGGTCACTGGAAGCGGAACTGCCCCAAGTATTTGGCGGATAAGAAGGATGGCAAGGTGAACAAAGGTATATGTGATATACATGTTATTGATGTGTACCTTACTAATGCTCGCAGTAGCACCTGGGTATTTGATACTGGTTTTGTTGCTAATATTTGCAACTCGAAACACGGGCTATGGATTAAGCGAAGATTGGCAAAGGACGAGGTGACGATGCGCGTGGGAAATGGTTCCAAAGTCAATGTGATCGCGGTCGGCACGGTACCTCTACATCTACCTTCGGGATTAGTATTAGACCTAAATAATTGTTATTTGGTGCCAACGTTGAGCATGAACATTATATCTGGATCTTGTTTGATGCGAGACGGTGATTCATTTAAATCAGAGAATAATGGTTGTTCTATTTATATGAGTAATATCTTTTATGGTCATGCACCCATGAAGAGTGGTCTATTCTTATTGAATCTCGATAGTAGTGACACACATATTCATAATGTTGAAGCCAAAAGATGCAGAGTTGATAATGATAGTGCAACTTATTTGTGGCACTACCGTTTAGGTCATATCGGTGTAAAGCGCATGAAGAAACTCCATACTGATGGACTTTTGGAACCACTTGATTATGAATCACTTGGTACTTGCGAACCGTGCCTCATGGGCAAGATGACTAAAAACGTCGTTCTCCGGAACTATGGAGAGAGCAACAGATTTGTTGGAAATCATACATACAGATGTATCTGGTCCGATGAATGTTGAGGCTCGTAGCGGATATCGTTATTTTCTCACCTTCACAGATGATTTAAGCAGATATGGGTATATCTACTTAATGAAGCATAAGTCTAAAACATTTGAAAAGTTCAAAGAAGTTCAGAGTGAAGTTGAAAATCATCGTAACAAGAAAATAAAGTTTCTACGATCTGATCATGCAGGAGAATATTTGAGTTACGAGTTTGGTCTACATTTGAAACAATGCGGAATAGTTCCGCAACTCACGCCACCCGGAACACCACAGCGTAATGTTGTGTCCGAACATCGTAATCGTACTTTACTAGATATGGTGCGATCTATGATGTCTCTTACAGATTTACCGCTATCGTTTTGGGGGTTATGCTTTAGAGACAGCCGCATTCACATTAAATAGGGCACCATCGAAATCCGTTGAGACGACGCCTTATGAACTATGGTTTGGCAAGAAACCAAAGTTATCGTTTCTAAAAGTTTGGGGCAGCGATGCTTATGTGAAAAAGCTTCAACCTGATAAGCTCAAACCCAAATCAGAAAAAAAATGTGTCTTCATAGGATACCCAAAGGAGACTGTTGGGTACACCTTCTATCATAGATCCGAAGGCAAAACTTTTGTTTCTAAATTTGGAGTTTTTCTAGAGAAGGAGTTTCTCTCGAAGGAAGTGAGTGGGAGGAAAGTAGAACTTGATGAGGTAACTGTACCTTCTCCCTTATTGGAAAATAGTTCCTCACAAAAAACGGTTTCTGTGACACCTACACCAAATAGTGAGGAAGTTAATGATGATCATGAAACTTTAGATCAAGTTGCTACTGAACCTCGTAGGTCAACCAGAGTAAGATCCGCACCAGAGTGGTACGGTAATCCTGTTCTAGAAGTCATGCTACTGGATCATGATGAACCTACAAACTATGAAGAAGCGATGGTGAGCCCAGATTCTGCTAAATGGCTTGAGGCCATGAAATCTGAGATGGGATCCATGTATGAGAACAAAGTGTGGACTTTGGTTGACTTGCCCGTTGATCGGCAAGCAATTGAGAATAAATGGATCTTCAAGAAGAAGACTGATGTTGACGGTAATGTTACTGTCTACAAAGCTCGACTTGTTGCGAAAGGTTTTCGACAAGTTCAAGGGATTGACTACGATGAGACCTTCTCACCCGTAGCGATGCTTAAGTCTGTCCGAATCATGTTAGCAATTGCCGCGTTTTATGATTATGAAATATGGCAGATGGATGTCAAAACTACATTCTTGAATGGATTTCTAGAAGAAGAGTTGTATATGATGCAACCAGAAGGTTTTGTCGATCCAAAGGGAGCTAACAAAGTGTGCAAGCTCCAGTGATCCATTTATGGACTGGTGCAAGCCTCTCGGAGTTGGAATAAACGCTTTGATAGTGTGATCAAAGCATTTGGTATTATACAGACTTTTGGAGAAGCCTGTATTTACAAGAAAGTGAGTGGGAGCTCTATAGCATTTCTAATATTATATGTGGATGGCATATTACTGATTGGAAATGATATAGAATTTCTGGATAGCATAAAGGGATACTTGAATAAGAGTTTTTCAATGAAAGACCTTGGTGAAGCTGCTTACATATTGGGCATTAAGATCTATAGAGATAGATCAAGACGCTTAATTGGACTTTCACAAAGCACATACCTTGACAAAGTTTTGAAGAAGTTCAAAATGGATCAAGCAAAGAAAGGGTTCTTGCCTGTGTTACAAGGTGTGAAGTTGAGTAAGACTCAATGCCCGACCACTGCAGAAGATAGAGAGAAAATGAAAGATGTTCCCTATGCTTCAACCATAGGATCTATCATGTATGCAATGTTGTGTACCAGACCTGATATGTGCCTTGCTATAAGTCTAGCAGGGAGGTACCAAAGTAATCCAGGAGTGGATCACTGGACAGCGGTCAAGAACATCCGAAAATACCTGAAAAGGACTAAGGATATGTTTCTCGTTTATGGAGGTGACAAAGAGCTCATCGTAAACGGTTACGTTGATGCAAGCTTTGACACTGATCCGGACGATTCGAAATCGCAAACCGGATACGTGTTTACATTGAACGGTGGAGCTGTCAGTTGGTGCAGTTCTAAACAAAGCGTCATGGCAGGATCTACATGTGAAGTGAAGTACATAGCTGCTTCGGAAGCAGCAAATGAAGGAGTCTGGATGAAGTTGTTCATATCCGATCTAGGTGTCATACCTAGTGTGTTGGCTCCAATGAAAATCTTTTGTGACAATACTGGAGCAATTGCCTTAGCAAAGGAATCCAGATTTCACAAGAGAACCAAGCACATCAAGAGACGCTTCAATTCCATCCGGGATCTAGTCCAGATGGGAGACATAGAAATTAGCAAGATACATACGGATCTGAATGTTGCAGACCCGTTGACTAAGCCTCTTCCACGAGCAAAACATGATCAGCACCAAGGCTCCATGGGTGTTAGAATCATTACTGTGTAATGTAGATTATTGACTCTAGTGCAAGTGGGAGACTGAAGGAAATATGCCCTAGAGGCAATAATAAAGTTATTATTTATTTCCTTATAAAATGATAAATGTTTATTATTCATGCTAGAATTGTATTAACCGGAAACATAATACATGTGTGAATACATAGACAAACAAGATGTCACTAGTATGCCTCTACTTGACTAGCTCGTTCATCAAAGATGGTTATGTTTCCTAACCATAGACATGAGTTGTCATTTGATTAACGGGATCACATAATTAGGATAATGATGTGATTGACTTGACCCATTCCGTTAGCTTAGCACTTGATCATTTAGTTTGTTGCTATTGCTTTCTTCATGACTTATACATGTTCCTATGACTATGAGATTATGCAACTCCCGTTTACCGAAGGAACACTTTGTGTGCCACCAAACATCACAACGTAACTGGGTGATTATAAAGGTGCTCTACAGGTGCCTCCGAAGGTACTTGTTGGGTTGGCGTATTTAGAGATTAGGATTGGGACAATTACATTTCAGCCCTTAGTTGTGTCACACCCGTTTGTTTTGCCCCTAAATTCAAAAAACCCTCAGTCTTGCCCAACCCCGTTTGTTGCACTTATGTTTTTGCCCTTCCGTCACGGCTCCGCCTGGTCAGCGCCGTTTGACCATAACCAGCGGCCGTTTATGGACATTTTTGCCCCTGGGCTGGTTGCCCTTATTACTTCCTCCTCGTTGAGCTGAAGTGAAAAAAAGAGCGACCGCGCGGGAAAAGCAGAGGAGGAGAAGCGGGAGGAGGTGGATCTAGAGATGTCGAGCCCGGGCTTCTCATCTAAGCTATCGTCGGCATCCGCCATGGCTGGAGAGGTAAGCAACGCTTGGTGATTCCCCTTGGATTTCTCGTGGCTCCTCTGTTCTAGGGTTAGGGTTTGTGTATTTTGGGGGGAAATCTCACATTTTTCGAGAAGGTCGACAGGGTGGGCATTGTGGAGCATGCATCCGAGTTTTATCTGTCGGACGACACCTACACCGGCTTGGAGTACCGCTCGAAGCACCGTTGCGCTGGACATGGCCTAGTTCCGGCCCGTCGAGTCGCCTGGGGAGGGGGAAGCACCGGCCGACGGTTTTTAGGGTGCCCACTTGATGTAAGAGTAACATTTAGATCATTAATCTTGGATATGGACATGTCTTTGCTATGATCTGATCTTTGCCTAAATTGTAGTTGCCAGAAGAGTGCCACTGGTTGGTCGTAGCGACCCGACCCGAATGGATTAAGTCTACTGTGCTCCGGTGTCATCCCTGGATCAGTAATGCTGACAACACACAGTACTTCGAAGGATTTATAGCAGAGTGGCAATCACACACTTATTACAACGATGTCTCATAAGAGAACTTACTACAATAATATGGCTTAAGGCCATCTAATATCGATAATAGCGGAAGACTTGGAAGATAAATGGGTCCATCAACTCCAACGGCATCACTGAGTATAGAACCACGACCTAAAAGCACCTTAATCATCGTCTGAAAAGTCTGCAACATTAACGTTGCTGCCCGAAACGGGTCAGCACATGGAATATGCTGGCAAGGTAACACATAGAGAATGATGGAATGAAACAGCTATACTATATGCATATTTGGCTGGTGGAAAGCTCTATGGTTACTGTTTTGCGTAAAGCCAATTTTTCCCTACTGCAAAGGAATAAATTTATTTAACTATCATGGTGGTTGTTAAACATTGAGAATGGTTGACAGCATTCTCAATCCCAATTAAAAGTAGTCATGAATAACCCAACAATATTAATTAGAAGTAACATGTTGAGATTCACATGATATTCAAGTACTAGATACTCAAGATTGTCCATAACCAGGGATACGGCTAATCATGATTAGTTTATTACACTCTGCAGAGGTTTGCGCACTTTTCCCCACAAGACTCGATCGCCTCCGTTGGTTTTCTCACACTACTGGTGTTTGAGAAACGGATGACCGAGACATAGTCTTTCAGAAGCGCTAGCACCTTACGATGGAGTAGACCGTACCACCTATATCCCCTACATCTGCTAGTCTACCCCTATAAGAGTTCGCACGACTTAGTCAACTATGCCAGAGCCCATAATGGCTTGTGGCTGCACACGTAAGTATTTAGCATGAAAGATCTTATGATCCCTTTGAGCCTAGGTGGCGGTCCAAAATAAAAACAGGCAAGTCCTGATAGACATCAGGTGCCTCAATCCACCCAGATGTGTGTTTAAGTTGCCACCTTAGATAAACCATTAAAATTATCAATCTCACATCTGTCATGGATATCACTCACCCAATCCACGTCTACTAGCATAGCATGGCATAATAAGGAAACATAGAAGTAACTCCCAAAGGTTTCAAAATAAACAGGTAATAGGTACTACCTCGTCTACTTCCCATCCCACAATTTAATGAGATCCTAATCATGCAATGTGTGAGGGTGGATCTAATGCAATAAAACTGGGTTGTAGAAAAGGTATGATCAAAGTGTTACTTGCCTTGCTGATGATCCGCGAGTCCTAGAGATTCGAAGTAACAAGCGGCGCAATCCGGGTAATCTATCGCAGACAAACAACAAGCATACAATAAGTACTCATCTAATGCACAGGTAAAACTCGAACACGAGATCGAACCAGAAAGTTCAACTTAAGAACTCCGGTTGCAAAGAGAGAAAGAACCGAACAAAGAAACCAAAAACAAACGGCGGAAAACAACTCGGTTCTAGCAAGTTGAAACTAGGTCAAAATTTTACCATAGCAAAAACTTAGTTAAAGTTGATTAGTCGGAACGGCGGTTTCGAAACGAAACTCCAGGCGCTTGAATCACCTGATTCCGATAAACGAGCGAGAAGATAGACTAGAAAGAAGATCGGATCTGAGATCGCGATCGCGGAATAAATCCGACGAAAAGAAAAAGAAGAACGGTTAAACGAACGGACGTTTATTAACCTAGAATTATCCGGTGATCACGTTCGTTAGGACGAACGGTCCGGTGAACGGTCTCTAGGCAACTAAATCAGAAAAGAAAACGGATCCGATCTAGGGTTTCGAGAAAAGAAAACCGAACGAAAAACCGATCTAGAAAACCGGAACGGTTTAGAGAAGAAAAGAATCGGAAAGATTTAGAGAAAACCGATTCGAGGAAAAGAAAAGATGCGGCGCGGTACCTCCGGCGAGGTCTCCGGCGAACGGGGCTCTGGCGGCGTGGGCGTAGGGCGGCGGCGGCGGTGGCAAGAGGCGGCGGCGGCGCGGGCAAGGGGCGGCTCGGGGCTTGAGGCTTGGGAGCTTGGGGTTTGATGATTTAGAGGGGGGTGCTTGGGTATTTATATTGGGGAGGAGAGGGATTACTTGGGGTAGGGGACAAGAAATAGAGTAGGAAAAGGAATAGGAGAGGGAGACCTAAAAAACGCAAACGGAGTCCTAGTGGGACTCCAGCAGCGGCGGCGGCCTCCTGCCTGGCGCGCGGGCGCACGGCGCGGCACTGGCGCCTGGCCCGGCCGGCTGGGCCTTTGGCCCAGGGCGCTGCGGGAATTTTTTTTAAACGGTTTCGCGCGCAGAAAAAAACAGAAAAGAGATCTAAACGAACTCCAAAACTTCTAAAGTAAATTTTCCCCGACTCCTAAAAATGAGTCGAACAAAATGAACTTTTCTCCGGGCCTAAAATGCAATTTTTGAAAACACGCATTTTTCCCTATCCAAATAAAAGCAAATGAAACTCCGACAATTCCAATGATCCTTTCTTCAAAATTTGAGAGAACTCAAATATGAAAATGACGAAATCTCCAACTCTCTCCGAGGGTCCTTGAGTTGCGTGAAATTTCTAGGATCGGCAAAATGCAAGAAAATATGATATGCATGATGATCTAGTGTATAACATTCCAAATTGAAAATTTGGGATGTTACAAACCTACCCCCCTTAAGATGAATCTCGCCCTCGAGATTCGGGTTGGCTAGAAAATAGGTGAGGGTGGTCCTTGAGCAAATCTTCCTCTCTCTCCCAGGTGGCTTCATCCTCTGAGTGGTGGTTCCACTGAACTTTGCAAAACTTGATAACCTTGCTGCGGGTAACTCTGCTGGCAAACTCGAGAATCTTGACTGGTTTCTCTTCATACGTTAAGTCGTCCTTCAATTGAATCGCTTTTAGCGGCACTGTATCTCCTAACGGTACCTCCGCCATCTCGGCATGACATTTCTTCAGCTGAGAAACATGGAATACATCATGAACTCCTGACTGTCCCTCTGGTAATTCCAACTTATACGCGACTTCTCCCATACATTTCAAGATCTTATATGGTCCAACGAAACGCGGTGCTAACTTTCCCTTAACTCCAAAGCGCTTAACTCCTCGAAGTGGGGATACTTGGAGATACACCCTGTCTCCGGTTTCGTAAACTGTCTCCTTGCGTTTAGAATCTGCATAGCTCTTCTGCCTGGACTGGGCTACCTTGAGCCTATCGCGAATCAACTTAACTTTCTGTTCAGACTCCTTAATCAAATCTGGTCCAAAGAACTGACGGTCTCCAACTTCGTCCCATGACAACGGTGTCCTGCACCTCTTTCCATACAAAGCTTCAAAAGGTGCCATCTTCAGACTGGTTTGGTAACTGTTGTTATAAGAAAACTCCGCATACGGCAAATTATCATCCCAACTAGATCCATAATCTAGTGCACAAGCTCTCAGCATATCTTCCAAAATCTGATTGACTCTCTCGGTCTGTCCATCTGTCTGCGGATGAAAAGTGGTGCTGAACTCTAGCCTGGTTCCCAAAGTTTCATGCAACTGATTCCAAAACTTTGAGGTAAATTGGGTTCCTCTGTCTGATACAATACTCCTTGGAACTCCACGCAAACAAATGATCCTAGTCATGTATATCTTTGCCAACTTAGCACTGGTGTAAGTGGTCTTAACTGGAATGAAATGTGCTACCTTCGTCAAACGATCAACTACTACCCATATCGAGTCATATCCTACTTTCGTCCTGGGTAGTCCTGTGATAAAATCCATGCCTATCTTATCCCACTTCCATTCGGGTATCGGCAATGGTTGCAACAATCCGGCTGGCTTCTGATGCTCTGCCTTCACTCTATGACATACGTCACAAACTGCTACATATACTGCAATATCCTTCTTCATTCTGGTCCACCAGAATTTTTCCTTTAAATCCAAATACATCTTGGTATTTCCTGGGTGAATCGAATATGGTGAATCATGTGCCTCTTGCAAAATCAACTTCCTGATCTCCGGGTCATTTGGCACATAAACACGGTCCTCAAACCATAGGGTATCGTGCTCATCCTCACGAAATCCCTTCGCTTTTCCTTTGCTAAGTTTCTCCTTTATAGCAGCAATCTCCTTGTCAGATTTCTGAGCCTCTCTGATTTTATCCATCAATGTTGACTGAATCTCCAATGTTGCTACATAGCCTTTCGGAACTATCTCTAAACTTAGTTCACGAAGGTTTTCTGCTAACTCCTTGGGTATTTCTCCTGTCACTAATGTACTAACATGGCTCTTACGGCTCAATGTGTAAGCTACTACATTAGCTTTACCGGGATGGTAATGCAATCTCATATCGTAATCCTTGATGAGCTCCAACCATCTCCTTTGTCTGAGATTCAACTCCTTCTGCGTGAAAATGTACTTCAAACTCTTGTGATCCGTGTACACCTCACAATGATTTCCAATGAGGAAATGTCTCCATGTCTTCAATGCATGCACTACGGCTGCTAACTCCAAATCATGGGTGGCGTAATTCAACTCATGAGGTTTCAGTTGTCGTGAAGCATACGAAACAAGTCTACCTTCCTGCATAAGCACTGCTCCAAGTCCTCGACGTGAAGCGTCGCAATACACCTCATAATCCTTGGTCTGATCTGGCAAAATCAATACCGGTGAGGTAACCAATTGTTTCTTCAACTCCTGGAAACTAGCCTCACACTCCTCAGTCCAATTGAACTTGGTATCCTTCTTCAACAATTTCGTCATAGGCTTCGCAATCTTTGAAAAGTTCTCAATGAATCTCCGGTAGTATCCTGCGAGTCCAAGAAAACTCCGGATCTCTCCAACTATCGTTGGTGCTTCCCATTCGGTTACAGTCTCAACCTTTGCGGGGTCAACTGCTATCCCTTCTCCGGATATAACGTGTCCGAGGAATCCAACTTCCTTGAACCAAAACTCACATTTGCTAAACTTGGCATATAACTGATGTTCCCTTAGCTTCTCCAATACCAAACGCAAATGTTCCTTATGCTCTTCTTCATTCTTCGAATAAACCAGGATATCATCAATGAACACTACGACGAACTTATCCAAAAACTCCATAAATACCTTGTTCATCAGGTTCATAAAATAGGCATGCGCATTAGTCAATCCAAATGACATAACGGTATACTCGTACAATCCATATCTCGTGGTGAATGCTGTCTTAGGTGTGTCCTGCTCTCGAATCTTCAACTGGTGGTACCCTGATCGCAAATCGATCTTGGAAAACACTTTAGCTCCTTGCAAACGATCAAACAGATCATTAATCATTGGCAATGGGTACTTGTTCTTGATGGTTACTTCGTTCAGTCCACGGTAATCAACAACCATCCGTAATGATCCATCCTTCTTCTCCACTAGAAGTACGGGTGATCCCCAAGGCGAAGAACTTGGGCGAACGTAACCTTTCTCCAATAACTCCTTAATCTGATTCTTAATTTCTACCAAATCTTTTGCTGGCATCCGGTATGGTCCCTTTGATATTGGGCCTGTACCTGGCAACAACTCAATCAAAAACTCAATGTCTCTATCTGGTGGCATGCCTGGCAACTCTTCCGGAAATACATCAGGAAAATCCTTTACCACTGGTACTTCCTCCTGCACTACTCCTGTCAGGCAATTTACTTGTGTCCTATTTCGCACATGCCAGGATACATACTTGATCCTTCTTCCTTCTGGCGTTGTAAGCAAAATTGACTTACTAGCACAATCGATGTTTCCTCCATACATCGACAAACAATCCATACCGAGGATTACATCCAATCCTTGAGATTCCAATACTATTAGGTCTGAGGGAAAAACATAGTTACCAATCCTTAATGGTAACCGATCACACCATCGTCTGGCCATAAACTTCGCTCCTGGTGAGCTTACTAACATGGGTGACCTAAGGGCTTGGGTTGGCAGGTTATATTTATCCACAAATCCCCTTGATATGTATGAATGCGATGCACCAGTATCAAAAAGAACGAGTGCGGTAAATGACTTAACCAAAAACTTACCGATCACTGCATCAGGCTGATCTTCAACCTCCTCCACGCTAACGTGGTTCACCTGTCCCCTATTGAAAGGGTTTGGCTTCTTCCCTGAGCTTCCATTGCCATTTCCATTCTGGCCTTCAGGACATTCATTGGCATAATGTCCGGTCTTGGAACACTTGAAACAGGTGACTTGACTCAGGTCTCTCTTGGATGGGGTTGATGGGGTGGTCCGGTTCTGGCCGTTGCTTCCTCCATTCCCATTACCATTCTTGTGGCCATTGTGGTTGTGCGAACTACTTCCTCCATGGGTATGCTGAAACTGAAATCCCGATTTAGGGGTAAAATGGGGCTTCTGCTGGGCTCCAGAGTTATACTTCCCCTGTCCATACTTCCTCTTGCGGTTCTCAATCTGCTGTTGCTTCCCTTCAATCATGATGGCACGATCTACCAACTCCTGGTAGTTTCTGAAACTTGCTACCATCAGCTGCATGCTTAACTCATCATTCAATCCTTCTAGAAACTTCTCCTGCTTAGTTGCATCCGTAGCAACGTCATCTAGGGCATAACGTGCTAACTTGCTGAAGTCGTCAACATACTGGCCAACTGTCCTTCCTCCTTGGCGTAAGTTGCAAAACTCACGCTTCTTCATGGCCATAGCTCCTGCTGAAACATGTGCAGTGCGGAAAGCTTGCTGAAACTGATCCCATGTGACGGTGTCAACTGGGAAGGTGGCTTTGAAATTCTCCCACCATGCTGCCGCGGGTCCTTCAAGCTGATGTGCGGCAAACTTCACCTTCACACCATCCGTGCATCCTGCAGTGGTCAACTCCCTTCCTATCTTGTGGAGCCAATTGTCTGCTACTATTGGCTCGGTGCTACTAGAAAACACCGGCGGATTTAGCCTAAGGAAACGGGCTAAGTGGTCAACAGGTGGTGGTGGTGGCGGGTTGTTGTTGTTGCTGTTGTTCTGCTGGTTCTGGACTAACATCTGCATCAATTGGTTCTGCTGCTGGATCAACTGAGTGAGCTCCGGTGGAAATCCATTGTCACGCCTCGGAGGCATCTGAGGTTTTAGAAAAGAAGAGATATAAGAATAGAATGAGGTCTAAAGAGAAAGCACTACCCCAATGCACATGAGCAAATTCACACAAAATCACTTCATTCAATCAAACAAGGGCTTACAATCGATCTAACTATCGCAAAAGTGCTTGAACTATAGTGTTTACATGGGGGGAATACTACTAATAGTTGGTGGTCATCTAGAAATTTGAACCGGTGGAAGACTCCATGATATCCGCTCCAGCTTCGTCTTCAAATTCGGGTTCACTTGGATCCGAATCGGTGTCATCGATGATGATGTAATTTTCCGGACATGCGACGTACATGTCTTCCTTCCTGGATGCTAACTCCCTCTTGAGTTCTTCAATCTCCTGCTTAAGATCACAGTTGTGTCTTGCTAGAGCTACGATCTCGTCCATGTAGTCCTTGCGTGTAGCCTTCAGTTCTCCTTCTAGCTCGATGGTCCTTGTCTTCGCATTCTTCAACTCCATCATATCATTGCACATCTGGTTCTCGTGGCGTCGAATGTGCTGATTTAACTCCTGGATGAAAGCTGCAATGGATCTATCCTTCTTGGTGGTGACTAACTCCCATTGTTCATCTCGGCGTCCGCAAATCTGGTAGATAGTATCGTTGAGGTCTTCTTGATAAACTTCTCCAATGCGTCCTATGGTGATATGGGCTGCCATGCTCCTTCCTAGACTCCAAGTTGGTGCATTGAAAACACTATCTATGGGCTTCGTGATTGGCGTGAATGTCCTTCCCGGAACATGAGCTTGAATCTTCCAGCGCTCCTCTTCAGGCAAAGTGGCGTTGAAGGTTCCCGTGAAGCTTGGTAATCCAATATTCAGGTACTTGGTGACTTCCTTCAAGTGAAATCCAAAAGGTGTGCCTTCATCCGGTTGAGCGTACTTAATCTTCGCGTCCTTCATCCTAAAGAGTAGAAAAGATGAGGAGTTAGAAAATGAGGAGAGAATGGTGATCTTTGGCTTTTACTTAGTGGTCGTGTCCTACAGTCAGCGTGTGCTCTGATACCATCTCTGTAGCAATCCGACCCGAATGGATCAAGTCTACTGTGCTCCGGTGTCATCCCTGGATCAGTAATGCTGACACCACACAGTACTTCGAAGGATTTATAGCAGAGTGGCAATCACACACTTATTACAACGATGTCTCATAAGAGAACTTATTACAATAATATGGCTTAAGGCCATCTAATATCGATAACAGCGGAAGACTTGGAAGATAAATGGGTCCATCAACTCCAACGGCATCACTGAGTATAGAACCACCACCTAAAAGCACCTTAATCGTCGTCTGAAAAGTCTGCAGCATTAACGTTGCAGCCCGAAACGGGTCAGCACATGGAATATGCTGGCAAGGTAACACATAGAGAATGATGGAATGAAACAGCTATACTATATGCATATTTGGCTGGTGGAAAGCTCTATGGTTACTGTTTTGCGTAAAGCCAATTTTTCCCTACTGCAAAGGAATAAATTTATTTAACTATCATGGTGGTTGCTAAACATTGAGAATGGTTGACAGCATTCTCAATCCCAATTAAAAGTAGTCATCAATAACCCAACAATATTAATTAGAAGTAACATGTTGAGATTCACATGATATTCAAGTACTAGATACTCAAGATTGTCCATAACCGGGGACACGGCTAATCATGATTAGTTTATTACACTCTGCAGATGTTTGCGCACTTTTCCCCACAAGACTCGATCGCCTCCGTTGGTTTTCTCGCACTACTGGTGTTTGAGAAACGGATGACCGAGACATAGTCTTTCAGAAGCGCTAGCACCTTACGATGGAGTAGACCGTACCACCTATATCCCCTACATCTGCTAGTCTACCCCTATAAGAGTTCGCACGACTTAGTCAACTATGCCAGAGCCCATAATGGCTTGTGGCTGCACACGTAAGTATTTAGCATGAAAGATCTTATGATCCCTTTGAGCCTGGGTGGCGGTCCAAAATAAAAACAGGCAAGTCCTGATAGACATCAGGTGCCTCAATCCACCCAGATGTGTGTTTAAGTTGCCACCTTAGATAAACCATTAAAATTATCAATCTCACATCTGTCATGGATATCACTCACCCAATCCACGTCTACTAGCATAGCATGGCATAATAAGCAAACATAGAAGTAACTCCCAAAGGTTTCATAATAAACAGGTAATAGGTACTACCTCATCTACTTCCCATCCCACAATTTAATTAGATCCTAATCATGCAATGTGTGAGGGTGGATCTAATGCAATAAAACTGGGTTGTAGAAAAGGTATGATCAAAGTGTTACTTGCCTTGCTGATCATCTGCGAGTCCTAGAGATTCGAAGTAACAAGCGGCGCAATCCGGGTAATCTATCACAGACAAACAACAAGCATACAATAAGTACTCATCTAATGCACAGGTAAAACTTGGACAAGAGATCGAACCAGAAAGTTCAACTTAAGAACTCCGGTTGCAAAGAGAGAAAGAACCGAACAAAGAAACCGAAAACAAACGGCGGAAAACAACTCGGTTCTAGCAAGTTGAAACTAGGTCAAAATTTTACCGTAGCAAAAACTTAGTTAAAGTTGATTAGTCGGAACGGCGGTTTCGAAATGAAACTCCAGGCGCTTGAATCACCTGATTCCGATAAACGAGCGAGAAGATAGACTAGAAAGAAGATCGGATCTGAGATCGCGATCGCGGAATAAATCCGACGAAAAGAAAAAGAAGAACGGTTAAACGAACAGACGTTCGTTAACCTAGAAGAATCCAGTGATCACGTTCGTTAGGACGAACGGTCCGGCGAACGGTCTCTAGGCAACTAAATCGGAAAAGAAAACGGATCCGATCTAGGGTTTCGAGAAAATAAAACCGAACGAAAAACCGATCTAGAAAACCGGAACGGTTTAGAGAAGAAAAGAATCGGAAAGATTTAGAGAAAACCGATCCGAGGAAAAGAAAAGATGCGGCGCGGTACCTCCGGCGAACGGGGCTCCGGCGGCGTGGGCATAGGGCGGCGGCGGCGGTGGCAAGAGGCGGCGGCGGCGCGGGCAAGGGGCATCTTGGGGCTTGAGGCTTGGGAGCTTGGGGTTTGATGATTTAGAGGGGGGTGCTTGGGTATTTATATTGGGGAGGAGAGGGATTACTTGGGGTAGGGGACAAGAAATAGAGTAGGAAAAGGAATAGGAGAGGGAGACCTAAAAAAACACAAACGGAGTCCTAGTGGGACTCCAGCGGCGGCGGCGGCCTCCTGCCTGGCGCGCTGGCGCGCGGCGCGGCGCTGGCGCCTGGCCCGGCCGGCTGGGCCTTTGGCCCAGGGTGCTGCGGGAATTTTTTTTTAAACGGTTTAGCGCGCAGAAAAAAACAGAAAAGAGATCTAAACGAACTCCAAAACTTCTAAAGTAAATTTTCCCCGACTCCTGAAAGTGAGTCGAACAAAATGAACTTTTCTCCGGGCCTAAAATGCAATTTTTGAAAACACGCATTTTTCCCTATCCAAATAAAAGCAAATGAAACTCCGACAAATCCAATGATCCTTTCTTCAAAATTTGAGAGAACTCAAATATGAAAATGACGAAATCTCCAACTCTCTCCGAGGGTCCTTGAGTTGCGTGAAATTTCTAGGATCGGCAAAATGCAAGAAAATATGATATGCATGATGATCTAGTGTATAACATTCCAAATTGAAAATTTGGGATGTTACATTGGTTTGGGTTGATCCGCCTCCCCCAACTCATGTTGCACTTGCATTTGAAGACATGCATGCTGAGATTGAACGGATGTGGATCAAAAGTCATCAGTTGCAGAAGAGAAACCTAGAGCTGGCGAAGAAGAAGCGCACTTTGAAGAAGAAACTGAAAGAGCGAGATGAAATGTTGCGTGTGTGGACACTATTGTTTGGTATTACCCTACTATGTGTTGTTGTTGTGGCCATCTCTGTGTCTTCACAGATTTGAGCAAGTTATTAGATGATGTAGTGATGTTTATGATGGATGATGAACTAAATGGTTATTGTGTTGGACATGGCCAGGATACAGTTTCACATCCTCTTCATCAGACAATATTGCCTCATCAGGCATAGCTTCCTCCACAACATGATCAGCCACTTTCTCTGGTTGTGCTTGGCTTTGACTGCAAGAAGGATCAGAATTGACTCTAGCAATTGGAGTTCTAGGTGGCTGACAAGTAGTACTGCCTGCTCTTGTGCTTGACCTGCATTGTACACCTGAACCCCTTGAACCCCTTGAACCTGATGGCCTAGAAGACATGCTTTCTGCTCTAGTTCTCTGAATAACTGTAACTTCAAAGCTACATGACATGGTTCGTGCATTTCTTCCAAACATCACTGCTAACTCATCATCAGACTGCACAGGGACCCAATTAACTTTCTCACTATCCCAGTACCTGAACTCTACTGCATCAAGCACACCCCAGGGATACTTGGAAGAGATTGCATTTATAAACTCATTAAAACTGCTATTGTTGTCCACCACTAATGGGAAATTAAAGCCACATCCTTGTTGCTTTGTGCCGACAGAACCTAATACAGTTGTCTCCATTCTTATAGACAGAGAAAATGCTCTTGTGGGATCCATCCTATTATGCAAACAAGGCATAAATCAACACACAATAACAAGAAAGAACTACCTACATCATGTAGATCTAGTGTAAAATAGCTTACTCCACCAGATCCAAAGGAGAGAGGAAGGGAAGGAGGGAGAGAGCCCCTACTCGACCAAATCCAGGGGGAGAGAGACAGCTAGGGAGAGAGGGAGGGAGTACCCCGATGGAATCTGGCATGCCCGCGTGGATCCCTTGTCGCTGCCGCCACTGCTGTCCATTGGGTGGGAGGAGCATCGATGGCCCGGCCGCTCGCCAAGGTCGCCGCCACCACCGGTGCATTCCCCGCTGTCCATCAGGTGGGAGGAGAATCGATGGTGCCACCGCTTGCCAAGGTCGCCGCCGCTCAGAACTATGGTTCGTCGAGCGAGATAGAGTGAGATGGGGAATGAGAGTGAGGCAGGACCCACCTGTAAGAGCAAGCTAGGGGCAAGCTGTGTCCATAAACGGCCGCTGGTTATGGTCAAACGACGCTGACCAGGCGGAGCCGTGACGGAAGGGCAAAAACATAAGTGCAGCAAACGGGGTTGGGCAAGACTGAGGGTTTTTTGAATTTAGGGTCAAAACAAACGGGTGTGACACAACTAGTGGCATGGATGTAATTGTCCCATTAGGATTTGTCACTCCGATTGGCGGAGAGGTATCTCTGGGCCCTCTTGGTAATGCACATCACTTAAGCCTTGCAAGCATGACAACTAATGAGTTAGTTGCGGGTTGATGTATTACGGAACGAGTAAAGAGACTTGCCGGTAACGAGATTGAACTAGGTATTGAGATACCGACGATCGAATCTCGGGCAAGTAACATACCGATCACAAAGGGAACAATGTATGTTGTTATGCGGTCTGACTGATAAAGATCTTCGTAGAATATGTAGGAGCCAATATGAGCATCCAGGTTCCGCTATTGGTTATTGACCGGAGACGTGTCTCGGTCATGTCTATATAGTTCTCGAACCCGTAGGGTCCGCACGTTTAACGCTACGATGACAGTTATATTATGAGTTTTATGTTTTGATGTACCGAAGGTTGTTCGGAGTCCCGGATGTGATCACGGACATGACGAGGAGTCTCGAAATGGTCGAGATATGAAGATTGATATATTGGAAGCCTATGTTTGGATATCGGAAGTGTTCCGGGTGAAATCAGGATTTTACCGGAGTACCGGGAGGTTACCGGAACCCCCCGGGAGCTTAATGGGCCTACATGGGCCTTAGTGGAAAAAGAGGGAAGCTAAGGAAGTGTGGGGCGTGCCCCCCAAGGCCCAAACCGAATTGGTTTAGGGCAAAGGGGGTCGGCCCCCCTCTTTCCTTCTTCCCCCCTCCCAAGTCCTAATCCAACTAGGAAAGGGGGGAGTCCTACTCCTGGTGGGAGTAGGACTCCTCCTGGCGCGCCTATGCCCTGGCCGGCCGCACCCCCCCTTTCTCCTTTATATACAAGGGCAGGGGGGGCACCCTAGAGACACAACATTAGATCATTGATCTCTTAGCCGTGTGCGGTGCCCCCCTCCACCATAGTCCACCTCGATAATACTGTAGCGGTGCTTAGGCGAAGCCCTGCGTCGGTAGAACATCAACATCGTCATCACGCCGTCGTGCTGACGAAACTCTCCCTCAACACTCGGCTGGATCGGAGTTCGAGGGATGTCATCGGGCTGAACATGTGCTGAACTCGGAGGTGTCGTACGTTCGGTACTTGATCGGTCGGATCGTGAAGACGTATGACTACATCAACCGCGTTGTGCTAACGCTTCCGCTTTCGGTCTACGAGGGTACGTAGACAACACTCTCCCCTCTCGTTTCTATGCATCACCATGATCTTGCGTGTGCGTAGGAAATTTTTTGAAATTACTACGTTCCCCAACATGATGAAGATGATATTTTTGAGAATATATTTGCTGCAATTAATGTTTGTCCCAAGCTTGGGGATGCTACGTTTAATGAAGATGATATTTTTAGTCTCCCAAGTTTTGATATGCAAATTTATAATGATGATAGCATGCCTCCTACTTATGATGATTATATTGATGAAAGTGGATTTGGAGAGGTCATGACTTTATTTAGTGATGATTCAACTATCTTGGAAGAGGTTTCAATCGATTATGATGAGAACAAAGTTGCTACTTATGATAATTATTGTGATTATACATATGCTAAAAAAATTGTGATGATTATATTTATAAAACTTGTCATGGTTAAGATTACCCTTTTTCTGAACATTACTCTTTTAATGTGGAAACAATTTATAGTATTCGAGTCTCATATGATACTCCCACTATTCTGAAGGAGAAGAATCTTGCTTATGTGGAGAGTAGTAAATTTTGTATGCTTGTAGATCATGAAAATAATGCTTTAGGTGATGGTTATATTGTTGAATTCATTCATGATGCTACTGAAAATTATTATGAGGGAGGAACTTATGCTTGTAGGAATTGCAATAATATCGAGTTTCCTCTCTATGTGCTTAAAGTTTTAAAGTTATGCTTGTTTTACCTTCCTATGCAAGTTGATTCTTGTTCCCACAAGTTGTTTGCTCACAAAATCCCTATGCATAGGAAGTGGGTTAGAATTAAATGTGCTAGTTATATTCTTCATGATGCTCTCTTTATGTTACAATTCTTATCTTTTATGTGAGCATCATTGAAATCATCATGCCTAACTAGGGGCGTTAAACGATAGCGCTTGTTGGGAGGCAACCCAACTTTATTTTTGTTCCTTGATTTTTGTTCTTGTTTACTAATAAATAAGTTATGTAGCCTCTGTTTATATGTGGTTTTATGCTTTTAATTAGTGTTTGTGCCAAGTAGAACCGTTGGGACTTGGGTAAGTCTTGTTGATCTTGCTGTAAAAAAACAGAAACTTTAGCGCTCACTAGAATTACTGCCATTTTTATTGGAGAGTGCTATTTAGTTAATTCTTTTTTAAGATAATTAATAGATAAATTACTCACGTCTAGAAATTTATTTTAGAATTTTTGGGGTTCCAGAAGTTTGCGTTGGTTACAGATTACTACAGATTGTTCTGTTTTTGACAGATTCTGTTTTGTGTGTGTTGTTTGCTTATTTTAATGAATCTATGGCTAGTAAAAGAGTTTATAAACCATAGAGAAGTTGGAATACAGTAGGTTTAACACCAATATAAATTTAGAATGAGTTCACAACAGTACCTTGAAGTGGTGTTTTGTTTTCTTTTGCTAACGGAGCTCATGAGTTTTCTGTTAAGTTTTGTGTTGTGAAGTTTTCAAGTTTTGGGTAAAGATTCGATGGACTATGGAATAAGGAGTGGCAAGAGCCTAAGCTTGGGGATGCACAAGGCACCCCAAGGTAATATTAAAGGACAACCAATAGCCTAAGCTTGGGGATGCCCCAGAAGGCATCCCCTCTTTCGTCTTCGTTCATCGGTAACTTTACTTGGAGTTATATTTTTATTCGCCACATGATATGTGTTTTGCTTGGAGCGTCAATTTATTTTATTTTGTTTTGCTTGATGCTTGAATAAAATACCAAGATCTGAAATTCTTAAATGTTAGAGAGTCTTCACATAGTTGCATAATTATTCGACTACTCATTGGTCTTCACTTATATCTTTCGGAGTAGTTTGTCATTTGCTCTGGTGCTTCGCTTATATCTTTTTAGAGCACGGTGGTGGTTTTATTTTGAAGAAATAGATGAACTCTCGTGCTTCACTTATATTATTTTGAGAGTCTTTAGAACAGCATGGTAGTTTGCTTTGGTTATGAAACTAGTCCTGATATGATGGGCATCCAAGAGGGATATAATAAAAACTTTCATATAGAGTGCATTGAATACTATGAGAAGTTTGATACTTGATGATTGTTTTGAGATAAGAGGATGGTAATATTAGAATCATGCTAGTGAGTAGTTGTGAATTTGAGAGATACTTGTTCTAAAGTTTGTGATTCCCGTAGCATGAACATATGGTGAACCGTTATGTGATGAAGTCGGAGCATGATTTTTTTATTGATTGTCTTCCTTATGAGTGGCGGTCGGGGACAAGCGATGGTCTTTTCCTACCAATCTATCCCCCTAGGAGCATGCGCGTAGTACGTTGTTTCGATAACTAATAGATTTTTGCAATAAGTATGTGAGTTCTTTATGACTAATGTTGAGTCCATGGATTATACGCACTCTCACCCTTCCACCATTGCTAGCCTCTCTAGTACCGCGCAACTTTCGCCGGTACCATAAACCCACCATATACCTTCCTCAAAACAGCCACCATACCTACTGCTACCTCTTGAGCTTGCGTTGGATTTCTCCGAAGAGGAAGGGATGATGCAGCAGAGTAGCGTAAGTATTTCCCTCAGTTTTTGAGAACCAAGGTATCAATCCAGTAGGAGGCCACGCTCAAGTCCCTCGTACCTGCACAAAACGATAGCTACTCGCAACCAACGCGATTAGGGGTTGTCAATCCCTTCACGGTCACTTATAAGAGTGAGATCTGATAGATATAATATTTTGGTATTTTTGGTATAGAGATGCAAAGTAAAAGGTAAAGGCAATGTAAAAGGTAAAGCAAGATTAAAGTGATGGAGATTGATATGATGAGAATAGACCCCGGGGGCATAGGTTTCACTAGTGGCTTCTCTCAAGAGCATAAGTATTCTACAGTGGGTGAACAAATTACTGTTGAGCAATTGACATAATTGAGCACAATTATGAGAATATCTAGGCATGATCATGTATATAGGCATCACGTCCGTGACAAGTAGACCGAAACGATTCTCCATCTACTACTATTACTCCACTCATCGACCGCTATCTAGCATGCATCTAGAGTATTAAGTTAAAAATAGAGTAATGCTTTAAGCAAGATGACATGATGTAGAGAGATAAATTCATGCAATATGAAATAAACCCCATCTTGTTATCCTCGATGGCAACGATGCAATACATGCCTTGCTGCCCCTTCTGTCACTGGGAAAGGACACCGCAAGATCGAGCCCAAAGCTAAGCACTTCTCCCATGGCAAGAACTACCAATCTAGTTGGACAAACCAAACGGATAATTCGAAGAGACTGGCAAAGATAACCAATCATACATAAAAGAATTCAGAGAAGATTCAAATATTATTCATAGATAGACTTGATCATAAACCCACAATTCATCGGTCTCAACAAACACACTGCAAAAGAAGAAGATTACATCGAATAGATCTCCACAAGAGAGGGGGAGAACTTTGTATTGAGATCCAAAAAGAGAGAAGAAGCCATCTAGCTACTAACTATGGACCCGAAGGTCTGAGGTAAACTACTCACACTTCATCGGAGAGGCTATGGTGATGTAGAAGCCCTCTGTGATGAAGGCCCTCTCCGGCAGAGCTCCGGAACAGGCCCCAAGATGGGATCTCGTAGATACAGAAAGTTGCGGCGGTGGAATTAGGTTTTTGGCTCCTGTTCTGATCGTTTGGGGGTACGTAGGTATATATAGGAGGAAGGAGTACGTCGGTGGAGCACCGAGGGGCCCACGAGGCAGGGGGCGCGCCCCCACCCTCGTGACCGCCTCTTTGACTCCTTGGAGTAGGGTCCAAGTCTCATGGATTACGTTCGGTGAGAAAATCACGTCCCCGAAGGTTTTATTCCGTTTGGACTTCGTTTGATATTATGTTTCTCTGAAATACTGAAATAGGCAAAAAAAACAACAATTCTGGGCTGGGCCTCCGGTTAATAGGTTAGTCCCAAAAATAATATAAAAGTGGAAAATAAAGCCCAATATAGTCCAAAACAGTAGATAATATAGCATGGAGCAATCAAAAATTATAGATACGTTGGAGACGTATCAGGCATCCCCAAGCTTAATTCCTGCTTGTCCTCGAGTAGGTAAATGATAAAAAGAGAATTTTTGATGCGGAGTGCTACTTGGCATGGTTTCAATGCAAATCTTCTTAATTGTGATATCACTATTCAGATTCGAAAGATTCAAGACAAAAGTTTATATTGACATAAAAATAATAATACTTCAAGCATACTAACAAAGCAATTATGTCTTCTCAAAATATCATGGCCAAAGAAAGTTATCCCTACACAATCATATAGTCTGGCTATGCTCTATCTTCACCACACAAAGTATTTAAATCATGCACAACCCCGATGACAAGCCAAGCAATTGTTTCATACTCTAACTTTTTCAAAACTTTTTCAATCTTCACGCAATACATGAGTGTGAGCCATGGATATAGCACAATAGGTGGAATAGAATGGTGGTTGTGGAGAAGACAAAAAGAGGGGAAGATAGTCTCACATCAACTAGGCGTATCAACGGGCTATGGAGATGCCCATCAATAGATATCAATGTGAGTGAGTAGGGATTGCCATGCAACGGATGCACTACAGCTATAAGTATATGAAAGCTCAAAAAGAAACTAAGTGGGTGTGCATCCAACTTGCTTGCTCATGAAGACCTAGGGAAATTTGAGGAAGCCCATCATTGGAATATACAAGCCAAGTTCTATAATGAAAGATTCCCACTAGTATATGAAAGTGATAACATGAGAGACTCTCTATTATGAAGATCATGGTGCTACTTTGAAGCACAAGTGTGGTAAAAGGATAGTAACATTGTCCCTTCTCTCTTTTTCTCTCATTTTTTTGGGCCTTTTCTCTTCTTTTTTTATGGCCTCTTTTCATTCTCTTTTTATTTGGGCTTCTTTGGCCTCTTTTATTTATTTTTCGTCCGGAGTCTCATCCCGACTTATGGGGGAATCGTAGTCTCCATCATTCTTTCCTCACTTGGGACAATGCTCTAAAAATGATGATCATCACACTTTTATTTTTCTTACAACTCAACAATTACAACTCCATACTTAGAACAAAATATGACTCTATATGAATGCCTCCGGCGGTGTACCGGGATATGCAATATGACAATGATGAATGTGTCATGATAAATGGAATGGTGGAAAGTTGCATGGCAATATATCTCGGAATGGCTATGGAAATGCCATAATAGGTAGGTATGGTGGCTGTTTTGAGGAAGGTATATGGTGGGTGTATGATACCGGCGAAAGGTGTGCGGTATTAGAGAGGCTAGCAAAGGTGGAAGGGTGAGAGTGCGTATAATCCATGGACTCAACATTAGTCATAAAGAACTCATATACTTATTGCAAAAATCTAGAAGTTATCAAAGCAAAGTATTACGCGCATGCTCCTAGGGGGATAGATTGGTAGGAAAAGACCATCGCTCGTCCCCGACCGCCACTCATAAGGAAGACAATCAATAAATAAATCATGCTCCGACTTCATCACATAACGGTTCACCATACGTGCATGCTACGGGAATCACAAACTTTAACACAAGTATTCTTTAAATTCACAACTACTCAACTAGCATGACTCTAATATTATCACCTCCATATCTCAAAACAATTATCATGCTTCAATCTTTTCTTAGTATTCAACACACTCAAAAAGAAAGTTTCACAAATCTTGAATACCAAGCATATTATTATTAAGCAAATTACCATGCTATTAAGAGACTCTCAAAATAATTTAAGTGAAGCATGAGAGATCAATAGTTTCTTTAAAACAAATCCACCACCATGCTCTAAAAGATCTAAGTGAAGCACATAGAGCAAAATTATAACGCTCAAAAGATATAAGTGAAGCACATAGAGCAAAACTACATAGCTCAAAAGATATAAGTGAAGCACATAGAGCAAAACTACTTAGCTCAAAACGATATAAGTGAAGCACAGAGAGCAAAACTACATAGCTCAAAAGATATAAGTGAAGCACATAGAGTATTCTATCAAATTTTAATTCATGTATGGCTCTCTCAAAAGGTGTGTGCAGCAAGGATGATTGTGGCATACTAAAACACAAAGACACAAATAATATAAGACGCTCCAAGCAAAACACATATCATGTTGGTGAATAAAAATATAGCTCCAAGTAAATTACCGATGGAAGTGGACGAAAGAGGGGATGCCTTCCGGGGTGTGGGAGTCCTGGATTAGGGGGTCTCCGGACAGCCGGACTATCTCCATTGGCCGGACTGTTAGACTATGAAGATACAGGATTGAAGACTTTGTCTCGTGTCCGGATGGGACTCTACTTGGCATGGAAGGCAAGCTAGGAAATACGGATATGTGTATCTCCTCCTTTGTAACCGACCTTGTGTAACCCTAACCTCTCCGGTGTCTATATAAACCGTAGGGTTTTAGTCCGTAGGACAACATACAATCATACCATAGGCTAGCTTCTAGGGTTTAGCCTCTCTGATCTCGTGGTACATCTACTCTTGTACTCCCCATATCATCAATATTAATCAAGCAGGACGTAGGGTTTTACCTCCATCAAGAGGGCCCGAACCTGGGTAAAACATTGTGTCCCCTGCCTCCTGTTACCATCCGCCTTAGACGCACAGTTCGGGACCCCCTACCCGAGATATGCCGGTTTTGACACCGACATTGGTGCTTTCATTGAGAGCTCCTCTATGTCGCAGCTGTGAGGCTTGATGGCTCCTACTATCATCGATAGCGATGCAGTCCAGGGTGAGACTTTTCACCCCGGACAGATCTTCATGTTCGGCGGCTTTGCACTGCGGGCCAATTCGCTTGGCCATCTGGAGCAAATTGAAAGTTACGCCCCTGGCCACCAGGTCAGGTTTAGAAGCTTAAAGTACATGGCCGATATCCATGGAGACTTGATCTTTGACGGATTCGAGCCTCTGCCTTGTGCGTCACGCGGTGACGATGAGTACGATTTAGCTCTACCATCAGACAGTGTTCAGGAGATCGCACAGGCAGCCGCTCCGACCCTCAATTCGGAGCCAGTTGCGCCGTCCATGGACGGGTGAATGGACCCCGCCATGGAGGCCTTACCCTCAGTGGCGATCGAGCCAAACATCGACCTTACCGTGCACGAGAGCCGTGTTGTTAAACTGTCGGATCCTTCTCCGGCCACGGACTCCGAGCCGCCTGCGCCCATTCCTATCGAATCTGATTGGGCGCCGATCATGGAGTTTACCTTCGCGGATATTTTTTAGCACTTGCCCTTTGGTGACATACTGAACTCATTATGGTCTCTCTCCTTGTCAGGAGGATCCTGGCCGAACTATGTCCAGCAGGACTGGGATGCGGACGACGAAGAAATTCGCGGCCCACCCACCACCCACTTAGTAGCCACTGTCGATGACTTAACCGACATGCTCGACTTCGACTCCGAAGGCATCGACGGTATGGACGACGATGCGGGAGACGAAGAGGAACCACTGCCCACAGGGCACTGGACAGCCACCTCATCATACGATATATACATGGTGGATACACCCAAAGAAGGCAATGGCGACGAGATAGCGGAGGATGACCCCTCCAAGAAGCAACCCAAGCCCCGACGTCAGCGGCACCGCTCTAAGTCCCGCCAAAGCAAAAGTGGTGATACCGGCACAGGAGATAATAACACTCCGGATAGTGCCGAAGACAACAACAATCCCCTCCAGCAAGATTTAGAGCAGGAGGATGGAGGAGCCAGCCCTCCTGAGAGAGCGGCAGATGGAGAGGCGGAGGATGATAATTACATGCCCCCCTCCGAAGACGAGGCAAGCCTCGGCGACGACGAATTCGTCGTACCAAAGGATCCCGTCGAACAAGAGCGCTTCACACGCCAGCTTATAGCCACGGCAAATAGCCTTAAGAAAAAGCAGCAGCAGCTTCAAGCTGATCAAGATCTGCTAGCTGACAGATGGACTGAAGTCCTCGCGGCCGAGGAATATAAACTCGAGCGCCCCTCCAAGAGTTACTCAAAATGCAGGTTGCTACCCCGACTGGAGGAACAAGCGTATGATGCGGCTGATCAGCCACCTCGTGGCCGCGATAGAGAGGCATTCCAGCAAAAAACTCAGCCTGCACCCCGACGCCATTCAAATAAAAAGGCATGGGGAGATACGCTAGACCTACGAGACATATTGGAGGACAAAGCAAAGCATGCAAGATCGATCTACGGATCACGAGGGCGCGCCACTATGCGAGACGATAAACGTCACGCGGATACAGTAAAAGTAAATCCGACCGGGCCGAACACAGCGGGCAAGACCCATTCGAGCTGCGTCGCGATATAGCCCAATACAGAGGCGCCGCACACCCCTTATGCTCGATAGACGAAGTAATGGATCATCAAATCCCAGAAGGTTTCAAACCTGTAAATATTGAATCATATGATGGCACAACAGATCCCGCGGTATGGATCGAGGATTTCCTCCTCCACATCCACATGGCCCGCGGTGATGACTTACACGCCATCAAATACCTCCCACTAAAGCTCAAGGGACCAGCGCAGCATTGGCTTAACAGCTTGCCAGCAGAGTCCATTAGCTGTTGGGGAGATCTGGAAGCCGCATTCCTCGACAACTTTCAGGGCACTTATGTGCGGCCACCAGATGCCGATGACTTGAGCCACATAATTCAGCAGCCAGAAGAATCGGCCAGGCAATTCTGGACTCGGTTCCTAACAAAGAAAAATCAAATTGTCGACTGTCCGGATGCAGAGGCCCTAGCGGCTTTCAAACACAACATCCGCGACGAATGGCTAGCCCGGCACCTTGGTCAGGAAAAGCCAAAATCTATGGCAGCCCTCACGACACTCATGACCCGCTTTTGTGCAGGAGAAGATAGTTGGCTGGCTCGTAGTAATAACATATCAAAAAACCATGGTACTTCGGATACCAAGGACGGCAATAGCAGGTCACGTCGCAACAAACATAAGCGCCGCATTAACAGCAATAATACCGAGGATACGGCAGTCAATGCCGGATTCAAAGGCTCTAAACCCGGTCAGCGGAAAAAGCCATTCAAACAAAGTACGCCGGGTCCGTCCAGCTTAGACCGTATACTCGATCGCTCGTGTCAAATACACGGCACCCCAGAAAAGCCAGCCAATCACACCAACAGGGATTGTTGGGTGTTCAAGCAGGCCGGCAAGTTAATTGCCAAAAACAAGGACAAGGGGCTACATAGCGATGACGAGGAGGAGCCCCGGCAGCCACACACCGGAGGACAGAAGAGGTCTCCCCGACAAGTGCGGACGGTGAACATGATATACGCAACCCACATCCCCAAGAGGGAGCGGAAGCGTGCGCTCAGGGACGTATATGCGTTGGAGCCACTTGCCCCAAAGTTCAACTCATGGTCCTCCTATCCGATCACTTTCGATCGCAGGGACCATCCCACTAGTATCCGTCATGGCGGATTCGCCGCACTGGTTCTGGACCCAATCATTGACGGATTTCACCTCACTCGAGTCCTTATGGATGGCGGCAGCAGCCTGAACCTACTTTATCAGGACACAGTGCACAAAATGGGTATAGACCCCTCAAGGATCAAACCCACAAAAACGACCTTCAAGGGCGTCATTCCAGGCATAGAGGCCCATTGCACAGGCTCAATTACACTGGAAGTGGTCTTCGGATCCCCCGATAACTTCCGAAGCGAAGAGTTAATCTTCAATATAGTCTCGTTCCGCAGTGGTTATCATGCACTGCTCAGGCGAACCGCATTTGCGAGATTCAATGCGGTACCGCATTATGCATACCTCAAGCTCAAGATGCCAGGACCTCGCGGGGTTATTACAGTCAATGGAAACACAGAGCGCTCTCTCCGAATGGAGGAGCACACCGTGACCCTCGTAGCAGAAGCGCAAAGCAGCCTCTCAAGGCAATCCACCAGTTCGGCGTTTCAAGACCCGGACACCTTCAAGCGCACTCGGAGCAATCGGCAACTAGACCGCCTGGTGCGATCTGAGCTCGCGTAGCAATGCGGCCCCCACCCCAGTCCCAGCCAAACGGCGAAACTCGTGCCACGCGTACATAATTACGCATTAAAAATACCATGGGCACAGGTGGGGAGGGGGCACAACTGCGGCACGCCCCAAGACGCGGCTTAAACCGCACTAGGGGCTTCCCATTTGGTTATTTTTCTCTTTTTCAGGACCTTAATCTCTGGAAACCCTGCCGGGCAGCACTATTGTCGAACACATGATGCAGCAACCAAGGAGGCAGAAAGCTACGTCACACCATGGAATTCCCAGGTGGATTACAATAACGAGCGAAATATTTGATTTTATACTATTCCTCAGCTTGCCCTTGGAAGGGACATAGTCCTACTCTTTGCTTATCGCACCATCTGTATCATTCTGCTTTAAACGCACCTTTTTGAATAAACAATGCATAACATTACGACTATTATTGCATTCTTGTTATACATATATGTGTTCATTAATGACGCCTTGCAACCGTACACTTTGGTACGGCCAATACACCAGGGGCTTACGTACCCCACAATATGGTGTGAAAAGTCCGAACACTTTCACAAGTGCGGCACCCCGAACTTATAGCATTATATGCATAAGCTCTGAATCATGTATTTGGTCAAATGTTGGGTTTGCCCGGCTCCTATGTTTTGGTACCTTATGTTCCGCTCTATCGGCTAAGGTAGCGCTAGGAGAACTACTGCGATTGTGCCCCGGTTGTGCTGGGCTAAAGCACCTCAGTAGAGAAAGCTAAAAATGACTGTCATGATAAGGCGAGAGACTGGTCGCTGTTCGGCAAGGTTTTCGAGTCCCTAAAGACTTATGCCGCCTAGAGCGAGGGGCCGGCCCTGTCCGGCTTAAAGGCGTGTATCGCGCCCCGAATTCGGCCTTCCGAATAACAGGGGCTTCGCCGAAATTTAAAATTATAGAATTCTATGGCTAAGTGAGAGTGATAAAGCATTATTAGTCCGGTTGCCTTGTTCGTTGTGCTGAGCACCTCCCTCAAAGGACCCAAACATGGGAACAAGAGTGCTCAGGTTTATCCCGAACACCACAGCACTCGTGGCATGGGGGCAGAAGCCGAGGACTAGCCATCTCTCAGATTGGATAAACAGCCAAACAGAAGGTAATATTTTAAATTCACACAAGCGTTGCATAGCGCATATGAAACAAGTTTTCATCATACAGGATCACACGAGCAAGTTTACTCAAATATTACATCCTTTGAACATTCGTCCGCTACAAGACGGGCACCCTTCAGGACACCCTCATAATAAATTTCGGGGGTGCGATGCTCCTTGCCCTGCGGCGGTCATTCCTTGACCAGCTTCACAGCGTCTAGCTTGGCCCACTGCACCTTCACACGAGCGAAAACCCGGCGTGCACCTTTGATGTAGACAGACCGCTTGACGACCTCCAGCCGTGGGCAGGCATCCACAAGCCGCCTCACCGGGCTGAAGTAGGTGTTCGGAAGGGCGTCATCGGGCCACAGCCGGACTATAAGGCCCTTCATGGCCTGTTCGGCCGCCTTGTGCACCTCGACCAGCTGCTTTAGCTGGTCGCTCAGAGGCATCGGGTGTTCGGTCTCAGTATACTGAGACCAGAACAGCTTCTCCGTTGAGCTTCCCTCCTCGGCCTGGTAAAACTGTGCAGCATCCGACACGCTACGGGGCAAATCTGCGAATGCTCCTGAAGAGCTCCGAATTCGGGTAAATAATCGGTAATTTACTTTTACATGCTTGCTCTGCATATAGAATGCCTTACCCACCGCTATCTTCTTCATCGCGTCAATCTCCTGGAGGGCCTTTTGGGCTTCGGCCTTGGCACTCTTTGCGCTCTCGAGGGCCGCGGCAAGCTCAGACTCTCGCGTCTTCGAGTCAAGCTCCAACGCCTCGTGCTTCGTCACGAGAGCCTGGAGCTCTCGCTGCACCTCGCCCACCCGAGCCTCTTGCCTTTCCCGCTCGGTGCGCTCCTTGGCCACTTTATCTTCGGCCTCGGATAGTGCTTGCTTCAGGGACGCCACCTCGGTCGTGGCCCCTGGCAAATATAAGATGATCCTGTCATTCTGCAATCGCATCTTCTTTTATATATACATATCTATAGACAGGGTATTACTTACCCTTGTTCTCCTCGAGCTACCTCTTGGCAAGGCCGAGCTCTTTCTTGGACCCCTCGAGGTCCCGCTTCAGTGTGGTGACCTCCGTAGTCAGTGCGGCTGAGGCCAGCAACGAAGCCTACATACGCATATAGACATACTTATGTTACCTGCGGTATTATTTGATCCTCTCTTCGGCTTTTCTTTTCAAACACCGAACAGAGCATCAAGGGCTACTGTCTATGCGGTAATATTTTTCCTATATTTCAAAACACTTACCTCAAAGCCTGTTAGAAGGCTGGCACGGGCTTCAGTCAATCCGCTCTTGGCGGACTGAACCTTCTGGACCAGCGCACTCATAACAGTACGGTGCTCCTCATCGATGGAAGCGCTGCGAAGTGCTTCTAGCAGATTGTCTGGCGCCTCTAGATGGATAGAGGTCACTAGCACAGGCGTCTCGCCCCTCTTAGAAGGAGGCCGCCTGCCCGAGTCCAGAACCACTAGAGGTTCCGGCGCGGTGTTCGGCTGAGGGCCGAACTTGGGGCCCTCAGGGGCCTTGTCCCCTCGGCTCCCGGAGTCCGGAAGGTCGCCTTGAGGCGCCTCCGGGACTATCTCCCCTCGACCCGGTGCCTCTTGAGACAACACCTCGGCGTCGTCCGCAGGGCAAGGGGAGGTGGCGGTTGGAAGTGGATCGCTATCCATATCCAACGAGCCCAGGGAGCCATCCAACGATACATCGATACTGGCTCGTGGCGGCCTGCATAATCATATTCGGCATTAGGGGAAGTAGTGCGACAAAGGATGCTATGAGTTACTCTGGTACTCGAATACTTACGACCTCCCCAGGGGCTTGGCCCTGGGTAACCACTCGTCTTCGCCTTCGGCGGTGGTGGTGGAGCTGTCCGGAAGGAGAGTCCTTCCCTTCTTGGACCTTTCGGCCCCCCAGTTGGGACGGCCTTCCTTTTCTTGTCTCCCCCGCCTGGAGGGGGAGCATCTTCTTCTTCCTCCTTGTCTTCGGGGGAGGAGTGTGCCGCAGAGTCATCAGACAATGAGTCTGATAACACCTAGCATCGGGAACTCTTTCGGGTTCCCTTGGCCTTCTTGGTCTTCTCTGGCACCTTGTAAGGAGTCGGAGTCAGCATCTCTGTCAGGAGAGCGTTTGCTGGGCCTTCGGGCAAAGGAGCCGGACAGTCGATCTGTCCGGCCATTTCCTGCTAGTCCTGTCAAAGGAACGGGAGCTTAGATCCCGCATAGAGTCAAACTATGTAAAACAAGTATCTTGTAAGAGGTAAAACAGCTTACCGCGCTGCCTTGGCGCTTTGCGCAGAATCCGCGATCCTCGGTAGTAGGAGGAGGAACCTCAACGCCCTTGAATAGCACCTTCCAGGCATCCTTGTGTGTTGTATCGAAGAGCCTGTTCAGAGTTTGATGCTGGGTCGGGTCGAACTCCCACAAGTTGAAGGCCCGTTGTTGACACGGGAGGATCCGGCGGATGAGCATGACCTGGACTATGTTGACGAGTTTGAGCTTCTTGTTCACCATGTTTTGAATACATGTTTGGAGTCCGGTCAGCTCTCCCGAACTACCCCAGGACAGGCCCTTCTCTTTCCAGGAGGTGAGCCGCGTGGGAATGCCAGATCGGAACTCGGGGGCCGCTGCCCATGCAGGGTCACGCGGCTCGGTGATGTAGAACCACCCTGATTGCCACCCCTTTATGGTCTCCACGAAGGAGCCCTCGAGCCATGTGACGTTGGGCATCTTGCCCACCATGTTACCTCCGCATTGCGCTTGGCGGCCGCCCACTACCTTCGGCTTGACATTGAAGGTCTTTAGCCATAAGCCGAAGTGGGGCTTGATGCGGAGGAAGGCCTCGCACACGACGATAAACGTCGAGATGTTGAGGATGAAGTTCGGGGACAGATCGTGGAAATCCAGGCCGTAGTAGAACATGAGCCCCCGGACGAATGGGTGGAGAGGGAATCCCAGTCCACGGAGGAAATGGGTAAGGAAGACTGCCCTCTCATGGGGCCTGGGGGTGGGGATGAGCTGCCCCTCATCTGGGAGCCGGTGCGCGATGTCGTCGGGTAGGTATCCGGCTCTCCTCAGCTTCTTGATGTGTCCCTCCATGACGGAGGAGACCATCCACCTGCCTCCCGCTCCGGACATGGTTGGAGAAGGTTGAGGTGGGAAGTGCGGACTTGGGCGCTGGAGCTCGAGTGTGCGAAAATGGATAAGCAAAGGAGGAAGAAGGCGTGGACAAAAAGGTTAATCCTTATCTCTTTATATGGGAGGACGAAACTATGCGTCCCCACTAGCCTGGTAAAACTCGCTTATCCCCCAAGCGTCGTAATCGATGGCGTGGTTGGGTTACCCATGCCCGTATTGATGAGAATCCTGTGATAAGGGGACACGATCTCTGCTTTGACAAGATGTGTCAAAAAACTGCCTCGCGTTATGTGCGGGGCTAGTTAAAGGAAACGGTTCGAATAATCACCGGGCCATGACATAATGTCGTGTTGCCAAAACAAGTCAGCAAATTGGATTTGTGGAAATATTATTCTCTCTACGGTGGTATGTGGAACTTATTTTGCAGGGTCGGACACTATCCTTATATTCAAATTCTTCCGTGGTATATTCGGAGGAGGAGCCCGCCTTGCAATGCCGAAGACAATACTGCGCGCCGGACTCATCATCATTGAAAGCCTGGTTCAGGGGCTACTGTGGGAGTCCTGGATTAGGGGGTCTCCGGACAGCCGGGCTATCTCCATTGGCCGGACTGTTAGACTATGAAGATACAGGATTGAAGACTTCGTCTCGTGTCCGGATGGGACTCTACTTGGCGTGGAAGGCAAGCTAGGCAATACGGATATGTGTATCTCCTCCTTTGTAACCGACCTTGTGTAACCCTAACCTCTCCGGTGTCTATATAAACCGGAGGGTTTTAGTCCGTAGGACAACATACAATCATACCATAGGCTAGCTTCTAGGGTTTAGCCTCTCTGATCTCGTGGTAGATCTACTCTTGTACTACCCATATCATCAATATTAATCAAGTAGGACGTAGGGTTTTACCTCCATCAAGAGGGCCCGAACCTGGGTAAAACATTGTGTCCCCTGCCTCCTGTTACCATCCGCCTTAGATGCACAGTTTGGGACCCCCTACCCGAGATCCGCCGGTTTTGACACCGACACGGGGCATCCCCAAGCTTTGAATTTTTGGTGTCCTTGGATTATCTTGGGGGTGCCGTGGGCATCCCCAAGCTTAGGCTCTTTCCACTCCTTGTTCCATAATCCATCAAAAGAATTCACCCAAAACTTGAAAACTTCACAACACAAAACTCGATAGAAATCTCGTGAGCTCCGTTAGAGAAAGAAAACAAAAGACCACTTCAAGGTACTGTAATGAACTCATTCTTTATTTATATTTGTGTTAAAACTACTGTATTCCAACTTCTCTATGGATTATAAACTATTTTACTAACCATAGGTTCATCAAAATAAGCAAACAACACACGAAAAACAGAATCTGTCAAAAACAGAACAGTCTGTAGTAATCTGTAACTAATGCAAACTTCTGGAACCCTAAAAATTCTAAAATAAATTTCTGGACGTGAGGAATTTATCTATTAATCATCTTCAAAAAGAATTAACTAAATAGCACTCTTCAAATAAAAATTACAGCAGTTCTTGTGAGCGCTAAAGTTTCTGTTTTTTATAGCAAGTTCAACAAGACTTTCCCCAAGTCTTCCCAACGGTTCTACTTGGAACAAACACTAATTAAACACAAAAAAACACAACCAAAACAGAGGCTAAATAAATTATTTATTACTAAACAGGAGCAAAAATCAAGGAAAAATAAAATTGGGTTTCCTCCCAACAAGCGCTATCGTTTAACGCCCCTAGCTAGGCATAAAAGCGAGGATAGATCTAGGTATTGCCATCTTAGGTAGACAATCCATAAGTGGCTCTCATGATGGTTTCATACGGCAATTTTATTTTCTTTCTTGGAAATTGTTCCATGCCCTTTTTTAATGGAAATTGCAATCTAATATTCCCTTCCTTCATATCAATAATCGCACCAACCGTTCTAAGGAAAGGTCTACCAAGAATAATAGGGCAAGAAGGATTGCAATCTATATCAAGAACAATGAAATCTACGGGCACATAATTCCTATTTGCAACAATAAGAACATCATTAATCCTTTCCATAGGTTTCTTAATAGTAGAATCCGCAAGATGCAAGTTTAGAGAGCAATCCTCAAAATTACGGAAATCTAGCAAATCACACAAAGTCTTGGGAATAGTAGAGACACTAGCACCGAAATCACACAAAGCATAAAACTCATGATCTTTAATTTCAATTTTAATAGTTGGTTCCCACTCATCATAGAGTTTTCTAGGGATAGAAACTTTCAACTCAAGTTTTTCTTCACAAGATTGCATCAAGGCATCAACAATATGTTTGGTGAAGGCTTTCTTTTGACTATAAGCATGTGGAGAATTTAGCACGGATTGCAACAAGGAAATACAATCAATTAAATAGCAACTTTCATAATTAAATTCCTTGAAATCCAATATAGTGGGTTTAGCAACATCTAGATTTTTACTTCTTTCAATCCCACTTTCATCAATTTCATCATAAAGATCTAAATACTCCGAATTTTTAGAATGTCTTCTAGGTAAAGGAAGATCATATTCAGTTTCATCAAGATTCATATTGCAAAACAAATATTTAATAGGAGACACATCAATAACTTTTAGATCTTCATCTTGATTTTCATAGGAATTCGGTTTAGCGGCCATCTTATTAACTAAGGTGGCTTGCATATCCGAAATTTCAGCAGTCATCTTTTCTAGACGAGCAATTTGGGATCTTATTCCATCAAATTCTTTAGCCATATCATCAAGCTCTTTATTCATATAATTCATAAAACTTTTTTGTTCCTTAAGCTCGTTTCTAAAGAAATTATTATGCTCAAATTGCAAAACCATAAACTTTCTAATGTTGTTTTCGATCTCCTCTAACCTTTTAAGGTGAAGATAACCAAATCTCGGTTGAGCCATCGCGACAAACAAGCAATCCAACACACGAGCAAACAAAAAGGCAAGCGAGAAAGGAGAGGGGAAGAAGGAGAAGGAGGATAGAGAGAGAGAGAGGGCGAATAAAACGGCAAGGGTGAAGTGGGGGAGAGGAAAACGAGAGGCAAATGGCAAATAATGTAATGCGAGAGATAGGGATTGTGATGGGTACTCGGTATGTTGACTTTTTGTGTAGACTTCTCGGCAACGGCGCCAGAAATTCTTCTTGCTACCTCTTGAGCTTGTGTTGGATTTCCCCGAAGAGGAAGGGATGATGCAGCAGAGTACCGTAAGTATTTCCCTCAGTTTCTGAGAACCAAGGTATCAATCCAGTAGGAGGCCACGCTCAAGTCCCTCGTACCTGCACAAAACGATAGCTACTCACAACCAACGCGATTAGGGGTTGTCAATCCCTTCACGGTCACTTACGAGAGTGAGATTCGATAGATATAATATTTTTGGTATTTTTGGTATAGAGATGCAAAGTAAAAAAGTAAAGGCAAAGTAAAAAGTAAAGCAAGATTAAAGTGATGGAGATTGATATGATGAGAATAGACCCGGGGGCCATAGGTTTCACTAGTGGCTTCTCTCAAGAGCATAAGTATTCTACAGTGGGTGAACAAATTACTGTTGAGCAATTGACAGAATTGAGCATAGTTATGAGAATATCTAGGCATGATCATGTATATAGGCATCACGTCTGTGACAAGTAGACCGAAACGATTCTGCATCTACTACTATTACTCCACTCATCAACCGCTATCCAGCATGCATCTAGAGTATTAAGTTAAAAACAGAGTAATGCTTTAAGCAAGATGACATGATGCAGAGAGATAAATTCATGCAATATGAAATAAACCCCATCTTGTTATCCTCGATGGCAACGATGCAATACGTGCCTTGCTGTCCCTTCTGTCACTGGGAAAGGACACCGCAAGATCGAACCCAAAGCTAAGCACTTCTCCCATGGCAAGAACTACCAATCTAGTTGGCCAAACCAAACGGATAATTCGAAGAGACTTGCAAAGATAACCAATCATACATAAAAGAATTCAGAGAAGATTCAAATATTATTCATAGATAGACTTGATCATAAACTCACAATTCATCGGTCTCAACAAACACACCGCAAAAGAAGAAGATTACATCGAATAGATCTCCACAAGAGAGGGGGAGAACTTTGTATTGAGATCCAAAAAGAGAGAAGAAGCCATCTAACTACTAACTATGGACCCGAAGGTCTGAGGTAAACTACTCACACTTCATAGGAGAGGCTATGGTGATGTAGAAGCCCTCCGTGATGACGGCCCTCTCCGACGGAGCTCCGGAACAGGCCCCAAGATGGGATCTCGTGGATACAGAAAGTTGCGGCAGTGGAATTAGGTTTTTGGCTCCTGTTCTGATCGTTTGGGGGTACGTAGGTATATATAGGAGGAAGGAGTACGTCTGTGGAGCACCGAGGGGCCCACGAGGCAGGGGGCGCGCCCTAGGGGGGTGGGCGCGCCCCCCACCCTCGTGACCGCCTCTTTCACTCCTTGGAGTAGGGTCCAAGTCTCCTGGATCACGTTCGGTGAGAAAATCACGTTCCCGAAGGTTTTATTCCGTTTGGACTCCGTTTGATATTCTGTTTCTCCGAAATATGAAATAGGCAAAAAAAATAGCAATTCTGGGCTGGGCCTCCGGTTAATAGGTTAGTCCCAAAAATAATATAAAAGTGGAAAATAAAGCCCAATATAGTCCAAAACAGTAGATAATATAGCATGGAGCAATCAAAAATTATAGATACGTTGGAGACGTATCACCTACCTATTATGGCATTTCCATAGCCATTCTGAGATATATTGCCATGCAACTTTCCACCGTTCCGTTTATTATGACACGCTCCATCATTGTCATATTGCTTTGCATGATCATGTAGTTGACATCGTATATGTGGCAAAGCCACCGTTCATAATTCTTTCATACATGTCACTCATGAGTCATTGCACATCCCGGTACACCGCCGGAGGCTTTCATATAGAGTCATATCCTGTTCTAAATATCGAGTTGTAATTCTTGAGTTGTAAGTAAATAAAAGTGTGATGATCATCATTATTAGATCATTTTCCCAGTGAGGAAAGGATGATGGAGACTATGATTCCCCCACAAGTCGGGATGAGACTCCGGACGAAAATAAATAAATAAAAGAGGCCAAAGAAGCCCAAATAAAAAAAAAGAGAAAAGAGGCCATAAAAAAAGAGAAGGCCCAAATAAAAAAATGATAGAAAAAGAGAGAAGGGGCAATGCTACTATCCTTTTACCACACTTGTGCTTCAAAGTAGCACCATGATCTTCATGATAGAGAGTCTCCTATGTTGTCACTTTCATATACTAGTGGGAATCTTTCATTATAGAACTTGGCTTGTATATTCCAATGATGGGCTTCCTCAAATTGCCCTAGGTCTTCATGAGCAAGCAAGTTGGATGCACACCCACTTAGTTTCTTTTTAAGCTTTCATATACTTATAGCTCTAGTGCATCCATTGCATGGCAATCCCTACTCACTCACATTGATATCTATTGATGGGCATCTCCATAGCCCGTTGATACACCTAGTTGATGTGAGTCTATCTTCTCCTTTTTGTCTTCTCCACAACCACCAGTCTATTCCACCTATAGTGTTATGTCCATGGCTCACGCTCATGTATTGCGTGAAGATTGAAAAAGTTTGAGAACATCAAAAGTATGAAACAGTTGCTTGGCTTGTCATCGGGGTTGTGCATGATTTAAATATTTTGTGTGGTGAAGATAGAGCATAGCCAGACTACATTATTTTGTAGGGATAGCTTCCTTTGGCCATGTTATTTTGAGAAGACATGATTACTTGGTTAGTATGCTTGAAGTATTATTATTTTTATGTCAATATTAAACTTTTGTCTTGAATCTTATGGATCTGAATATTTTTGCCACAATAAAGAGAACTACATGGATAAATATGTTAGGTAGCATTCCACATCAAAAATTCTGTTTTTATCATTTACCTACTCGAGGACGAGCAGGAATTAAGCTTGGGGATGTTGATATGTCTCAAACTTATCTATAATTTTTTATTGTTCCATGCTATTATATTATCAACCTTGGACGTTTTATATGCATTTATATGCTATTTTATATGATTTTTGGGACTAACCTATTAACCTAGAGCCCAGTTCCAGTTTCTGTTTTTTCCTTGTTTTAGAGTATCGCAGAAAAGGAAAATCAAACGGAGTCCAATTGACCTGAAACTTCACGGAACTTATTTTTGGACCAGAAGAAGCCCACGGAGTGTCGGAGTTGGACCAGGAGAGTCTCGGGCTGCCCACGAGGGTGGGGGCCATGCCCACCCCCCTGGGCGTGCCCCCTGCCTCGTGGACAGCTCGGAGGTCCACCGACGTACTTCTTCCTCCCATATATACCCATATACCCTAAAAACTTCGAAGACGACAATAGATTGGGAGTTCCGCCGCCAGAAGCCTCCGTAGCCACCAAAAACCAATCTAGACCCATTCCGGCACCCTGCCGGAGGGGGGAACCCTCACCAGTGGCCATCTTCATCATCCCGGCGCTCTCCATGACGAGGAGGGAGTAGTTCTCACTCGGGGCTGAGGGTATGTACCAGTAGCTATGTGTTTGATCTCTCGCTCTCTCGTGTTCTTGAGGTGGTACGATCTTGATGTATCGCGAGCTTTGCTATTATAGCTGGATCTTATGACGTTTCTTCCCCTCTACTCTCTTGTAATGGATTGAGTTTTTCCTTTGAAGTTATCTTATCGGATTGAGTCTTTAAGGATTTGAGAACACTTGATGTATGTCTTGCGTGGGATAACCGTGGTGACAATGGGTTATTCTATTGGTTCACTTGATGTATGTTTTGGTGATCAACTTGCGGGTTCCGCCCATGAACCTATGCATAGGGGTTGGCACACGTTTTCGTCTTGACTCTCCGGTAGAAACTTTGGGGCACTCTTTGAGGTTCTATGTGTTGGTTGAATATATGAATCTGAGATTGTGTGATGCATATCGTATAATCATACCCACGGATACTTGGGTGACATTGGAGTATCTAGGTGACATTAGGGTTTTGGTTGATTTGTGTCTTAAGGTGTTATTCTACTATGAACTCTAGGGTTGTTTGTGACACTTATAGGAATAGCCCAACGGATTGATTGGAAAGAATAACTTTGAGGTGGTTTCATACCCTACCATAATCTCTTCGTTTGTTCTCCGCTATTAGTGACTTTGGAGTGACTCTTTGTTGCATGTTGAGGGATAGTTATGTGATTCAATTATGTTATTATTGTTGAGAGGACTTGCACTAGTGAAAGTATGAACCCTAGGTCTTGTTTCAACGCATTGCAATACCGTTTACGCTCACTTTTATCATTAGTTACCTTGCTGTTTTTATATTTTCAGATTACAAAAACCTTTATCTACTATCCATATACCACTTGTATCACCATCTCTTCGCCGAACTAGTGCACATATACAATTTATAGTTGTATTGGGTGTGTTGGGGACACAAGAGACTCTTTGTTATTTGGTTGCACGGTTGTTTGAGAGAGACCATCTTCATCCTACGCCTCCCACGGATTGATAAACCTTAGGTCATCCACTTGAGGGAAATTTGCTACTGTCCTACAAACCTCTGCACTTGGAGGCCCAACAACGTCTACAAGAAGAAGGTTGTGTAGTAGACATCAGTCCTTCTTCCCGGAGCACAATTTTCGATGATGAGCTAACCTTGCGTCGATCTTCCTCATCATATCATCTCACCTTGAACAGCAAGCTTGATTTCGAGTTTGTGTCGTAACCTTGGTTCCAATAACCTTTCACTTCATCATTCCTTTGACTTGAAGTCGTCATCGATCGATTACATCTTCATGAAATATCGCGACAAATTTGTCGTGATCATCACCAACATTCTGAGATCTTCCAAGAAATCTATCAAATTCTTGATGAGAAATACGATCCTTTCCCCTCGATGATTTGTGTTACCATCGACAATATTCTTGCTTTCCCTCCAACACAAACTTGTTCATGGTTTGTTTTGTACCTTGATTTCCTTTATATGTCAGCTTGTGATGTGTTCTACCTTGGAGTATTACCATCTTTTATGTCAAGAATGTCGTGAAAATTTCATCACCCCTTGAGAATTCTTGATACAAGTGATACATATCGCCATCACCATTCTTCTCGGTCCCCGTGTTGCATCCAACCGGAATACCAATAGGTGAACTGTGCTGCTTGAATTATGCACTTCTAGCAACCCTAATGGTTTGAAGTTAATGGTCGATAGTTCATTCTTAGACTATTGGTTATTGAATCACTATTCTAACATTGAACATGCTACTTAAGCCCATATTTTGGGTGCACTTTTCAACCAATGTTTAATTGTGTATGATTTCCTCGAGCACACGTCATTATATAATTTGATCTGACAAATGTTATCTCTTTGTTCACATAATAGTGGAAATCCATCTCTTTTTTTTGGAAATATGGAGGAATTGTCGCTGAGATCATCAACCACCTCCTCATCCTCTCCTAGGTTTATTGATAAACTCTTGTTTTCGAACTCGCCTCCATAGTTCATTTCTCGAGAATCTTACAATGTCATCTCGTCAATTTGTGTTCCATCTTTCTTCTCAAGCATCCTGAGTCTGAGTTATCCTGACACCAATCAGATCTGAATCTCGGTCAGATATGATGGTTGGAACATATTTCCAAGAGTTATAACATTGGTCTTTATGTGACCCGGTAAGGTGATGTCGTGCCTAGCACACCTGCCCGAGGCCCTATTGTTATAGATTCCTTTTCAGCAAGGTTACCCATTCTTCCATGAGGAAATTGTAAGACTTATTCTACAAGTTATTCCTGATGGATCCTTTCTGTTTCCAAAGTCTGATCTTCACCATGACCATGTCAATGCTATCTCGAAGCATGTCTATGGTACTCCGATTTTCAACAAGAACATTTGAAGCCCAATGCTAAATGTTTCCTGCTCAATTATCCAAACACCGCTGTCAAGAAATTTCTCTTCCCTTACCTAAAGAGTTTTCTACATTATATCATGTCACGGATATCATGCTCTGGTTGTCCTTCGGAAGGATATACCCTTGAAATATGTGTTTAAACACATTTTTCTTTCCATTGGTTGGTTTAACGTTTCTTGTGATCTATATGATCTAAGTAGTAATATTCTCCTGCTTATGTAAACACCTCGGTGTACAATTCTGCCAGCAAGATGTTGTTACTATTGTTGATGACATTCCGGTAGCCGCCGATGGATGAGAACTTTGCCTATTGGTCCGCCTCGTTCAACGAGCAGGAAAATGGTTCTCTTCGTCCCTCGCCCTTGGTACCGATGTTGTTGCTTACATAACTGACAAGCTATTCTCTGACATGCCTTGCTTACATGATCGTGCAAGACGTCCCCGCCCTTCCTACTTTTAACCCACACGGTGGGGCCATAACCCACAGTTCCACGGGATTGAAACCTGACTCTCCTGTACACCCTGTTGTCAAAGTTATTCCTCACGCTTGGCTTCATATGAAAGATCACGAGCCACCTTCCTAGTGATCTATTCTGTATCAGGCGCAATACTTATTCCCATTGCTCTAAACCCCTTTCACCCTCTGTTTTATGCAACGAACGGTTGCCTACCCGCTTGGAGCTTCTTGTTGCCCATCCTCACCTTGCTCTTGATAACTTTCTTGAATTTCAACTCGAGAGATGCCTCTATGCCACGTTCACTGAGATAGCCCCTAGGTACCTAACATATGTTGAGCTCCGTCCTTCCCGAGTTTTCCCCCTTAGCTTCCCGTAAGTACGATGGAGATCCTGAAGGAAGAATGGCGCCCTCATCAGGATAACCTGAAGCAGAATGAAGACGTCAATGTAATTGATCGACCTCTTCGAGAAGGGCAACCAACCCCAAGAAAACCAGTTAGAATTTCGTAACCAAATCACATCCCTTTACTCCCGCTCCTAAATCTCGGGACGAGATTTCATGTAGTGGAGGAGAATTGTGACGCCCGGATAATTAAGCTACAACAATTCCCTGTTAACGATACCACGTCACCACGATTACTATCGTTGATCTCGCGCTAGTTCGAAACCGATTCAAATTCAAATTTGAATTAAAGGCAAACATCAAAGTTTTCAAACATTAAAAATAAAATGTTCGGGTTGTGCCAAATAATGCATAGGTAATCATTGTGGAGAAACCACACTTTTATAGAATGCTTAAATACTCTAAGATGAATAAAACAGTAGCGAAAAATATTATTAAAATACTTTTGAATAATAAATAATTACAAAACTATGTTAGTTTGAGTAGCAAATTAATGTAACAGTGGCATAATTGGTAACATCAATTTAGGTGCCACTTTGGTATATTGTTAACGCTAGAATAAGCAGCAACTAAAAGAAATAGAAAAGAAATAAAGAAAAATAAGAAGAAAAAAAAAAGAAAAGCCCAAACAACAAAAGAAAACAAAAGGCCCCAACCTCCACCTGGGCCTCGGCCACCCGATCGGCCCAGCCCACCAGCGCCTTTGTCTCCCTCTCCTGTTCATCCATGGCGCTGGCAGTGCGCGCACGCCGCCCATGCCACTGATCGTCGTCGTGTCAAGCATCCACTCCCTCCCCGTGATGGATAAGTACCCCCACGATGCCCAGGTCAAACCCTAACATCCATTCCCTCCCTTTCACGCCGCTCTTCGCACATAGTCGACGCTGCCGTCACTGCGTCATTGCAGATGTCGTAGGTCAGAGCCTCCCCATGCTGCACCTTGGTGTCCCGGAGCTCGGTATGGTCGCCATCATCTTCCTCGCCCCGGTATCAATGCCGAGGAACACCTGCGATGCCGTCGTGGATGTTCCCCTCACCGGAATCCGCTGGCCGCCGCCCTTCGATCCACTACCTCCAGAGCATCCCTGACCTCTCCCTCGCATTTGTTTGCCTCTAGGTGAGCTTAGTTGTCTCTCCCTGTGTTTAATTGCTCGCTGTGCTCCCTAGCTTCTGCTGATGATGCGTTCGGGCTCCGGGAGCTGTACTAGTTGCTGACTAGCCCTTTCCTTGCTCGTTCCCGAGGCGTAGGCCGTCGCTAATGGACCCACACCTCTGCCCACCATGCATTGCAACCGCCGCCACTGCTCCCACAGTTGCTTGTGTTGCGCTGCCGCCCACTGCTCTTGCTGTTGCCGATGTATGGCTGCTCTGCTATTGCGCTGGTCTGCACGCCGCCTTACCTCGCCCTTGGTAGCGCCCCGAGCCGCACGCTCGAGCGCTCACGCACCCGCTGGCTGCGCCCGCCTGTGCTGCTGCTCTACTGCTCGCCTACGGTGCCGCTCCTGCTGCTTTCGCCACTAGCGCCTGTGGCCGCCTGCGCCCCCGCGCACACCCATCTGTGGCCTCGCCTCCGCCTACGGCCTCTTGCCGCTGCTGGCTAAGCGCTGCTGTTGTAGACTCCTACCGCCGCTGCCTCTGCATCGCTGCTCCCGCCCGCGCCGGCCATGGCTCGCCAGCCCCGCCATGCGCTCTGGCTCGCCCGCCTCCTCCTCCCAGCGCCACTCCGCCCCCTGCTGGCCTGCTACCGCCGCAGCTCGCCAGTCCACTGTCGGCCAAACCCCGCCCCGCATGCTTCCTGTCGTGGCCGCTGGCCAACCCCCGCCGTCGCCGGTCGCTGAGGCCCCGGCAGCGCTCGCCCTCGCCTCCATTGGCCTCGGGTGCGGGTGCCAGCACCCGAGCGCCCCCTTAGCCCACGCCCGCTATGGCCATGGGGCACTGGCCTATGGGTCCCCACACCGCTTTAAAAAAAGAGAAAAGAATTTTAAAAATAAATAAATAAAATTATTAATTAATTAATTGGGTAATTAATTAACTTAATTAACCTTGCTTAATTAGCCTAATAAACTAGATTAGACTAATTAAACATGCTTAATTAATTGAGTCCATGATAGATGGGCCCCACTGCCCTGTTTGACTAGTCAGCAGTAAGAGTTGACCGCTGATGTCATGATGATGTCATGCCGACGCAATATATATTTTTGAATTAAAATAATTTCAGAAATTGATTAAAACTTTGAAAATTAATAGAAAATAATCCGTAACTCGGATGAAAATACTTGTACATGAAAGTTGCTCAGAACGATGAAACGAATCCGAATACGCAGTCCATTCGTCCGCCACACATCCCTAGCATAGTGAACACGCAACTTCCCCACCCCCGGTTCATCTATCCGAAAACGCGAAACACCGGGGATACTTTCCTGGATGTTTCCCCCCTTCGCCGATATCACCTCCTACTCATTAGGGCACACCTGGCACCATTGATTGTCATGTCATGCATCGTCATGCTTATGTTTGCGTTATATTTATTGTTTCTCCCCCTCTTCTCTCGTTAGACATCGAGACCGACGCCGCTGCTACCCAGTACGACTACGGTGTTGACGACCCCTCCTTGCCAGAGCAACCAGGCAAGCCCCCCCCCCCCCCCCCTTGATCACCAGATATCGCCTATTCCTTCTCTCTACTGCTTGCATTAGAGTAGTGTAACATGTTACTGCTTTCGGTTAATCCTATTCTGTTGCATAGCCTGTCATTGTTGCTTCAGCTGTTACCCTTACCTGCAATCCGAAATGCTTAGTATAGGATGCTAGTATTTCATCAGTGACCCTACATTCTTGCATGTCTGCCATGCTATTCTATCGGGTCGTGATCACTCAGGAGGTGATCACGGTACATACATACATACTATACAGCTGGTGACTAAAGTCAGGTCGGCTTGTAGAGTACTCGCATGTGATTCTGATGTGGGGGTTGAAAGGATAGGTGGCTCCATCCAGGTAGTTGTGGGCCTGAGTTCCCGGCGGCCCCCGACTATTACTTTATGGCGGAGCGGCAAGACAGGTTGAGACCACCTAGGTGAGAGGTGGGCCTGGCCCCAGGTCGGCGTCCGCGGTTACTTCAAAATAACACGTTTAATGAGATCTTGGTATTTGATTTGAGTCTGACCACTGGCCTATACGCACTAACCAACTATGCGGGAACAGTTATGGGCACTCGACGTCGTGGTATCAGCCGAAGCCTTCTTGACATCAGCGACTGAGCGGCGCGCAACGGGATGGACTGGAACGTCTGCTCTTGTATAAGGGATGCTAGGTCTGCTCGCCGGCCGCGTTCGTAACGTGCATGTGTGCAATGGGCGATGGGTCCAGACCCCTGGACGCATAGGATTTATACCGGCGTGTTGACCTCTCTATTGTGCCTAGGTAGGGCTGCGACGTGTAGATCTTCCGAGGCCGGACATGGCCCAAGAAGGTGTGTCCGGCCAAAGGAGATCGGGTGTGTTGGGAAATGTGGTGCACCCCTGCAGGGAAGTTTATCTATTCGAATAGCCGTGTCCCTCGGTAAAAGGACGACCCGTAGTTGTACCTTGACCTTATGACAACTAGAACCGGATACTTAATAAAACACGCCCTTCCAAGTGCCAGATACAACTCGGTGATCGCTGTCTAACAGAGCGACGAGGAGAGGATCGCCAGGTAGGATTATGCTATACGATGATACTTGGTGAACTTACCGTCTACTCTCTCCTACATGCTGCAAGATGGAGGCTGCCAGAAGCGTAGTCTTCGACAGGATTAGCTATCCCCCTCTCATTCTGGCATTCTGCAATTCAGTCCACCGATATTGCCCCTTTACACTGATACTCATGCATATGTAGTGTAGATTCTTACTTGCGAGTACTTTGGATGGGTACTCACAGTTGTTTTTCTCCCTCTTTTCCCCCTTTCCATTTCTTCCTGGTTGTCGCAACCAGATGCTGGAGTCCAGGAGCCAGAGGATTCCGAGGATGATACTACGTGGTGTTCGGCTTCGAGGAGTAGTTAGGAGGTCCCAGGCAGGAGGCCTTGCCTTTTCAATCGTTACTACTTTTGTGCTAGCCATCTTATGGTAACTTGTTTAACTTATGTCTGTATTTAGATATTATTACTTCCCTGACTCTTGTGTATTTGAGCTTATGTATTCGAGCCCTCGAGACCCCTGGCTTGTAATATAAAGCTTGTATTATTTTAATTTGTGTCTAGAGTTGTGTTATGATATCTTCATGTGAGTCCTTAATCTTGACTGTACACATGTACTTGTATGACTAGTATACGGTCAAATCGGAAGCGTCACAGCTTCGTCAAGCCAAAGACGGAGCTGGGCCTCGTCGCCGTCAAGACGGAGCCGGGGCTCCCCGTCGTGAAGACGGAGCCCGGGCTCGCCGGCAGCGAGGAGCTCGACAACGCGGCGGCCCTCAAATGGGCGTGTGAAGACTGGGCACGCACGGAACTGGAGCGCCAGCGCCTCGCCTACGAGCGCTTCGAAGCTCAGCACCGTGGCCGGGACGAGGGAGGCCTCGTTGTCCTCGACGACGACGTGTCGCCGCCACCAGTCCGCCAGGGCGACGCCGGGCAAGGGTCCAGCAGGGCGGCCATGTCAAGAAGGAGAAAGCCGCCGACGACGACGAGGATGGTGACGACGTCGGCGACTTCGCCACGCTCAGTGACTTCTTCGCTCCTTAGTTAGGTTTTTTTTAAATAACTTATGTAAAATATCGAACATGTCGAATATATGTCAAGTTTGCCGAACTTTAGCCGAATGTTTTGTCCAATTTATCGAATTTTGCCGAATTCCATTTTCAAAAAAGAAAACCCACGTCTGGGAGCGTCCCGGGGGCGAGCGGCTGAGAACCAGCTCGCCCCCACACCAATTTTAGCGCCGGCTCGTCCCCAAGTGGCGATTTTACGCGCCCCCTTGGTGTGTGTGTGTGGGGAGGGGGGGAGGGGTTCAAGATGCTCTAACCTCACCGTCTAGCATATGCACAATGAGAAAACCTAAACTCACCGTGTAAGGAGCTGGCAAGAATTTACTGCAAAACTTCATTTAATCCGTCCCAACGAAATAAAAAAGGATCAGAGCCTGAAAGATTCGACTTAACAGAAGAAACGTCATCAGCCGTCCGAGCATCGCCCTCCTTGGACTAAAACCACAGCATCCCTGGCATATCTACTAGCAGGAACCAAGCCTCCCCACCAGCAGCAATTTAGCACATGGTCTTTGTGACATCTACTGTCTAAACGGCCCTACCAGCGCGTGTAGGAAATCTAACAGACTGCAAATTCAACTCATCTGAACATGTTCAGAATGTAACTTTGATTCTCGGTGTCAAATCTTCAGTTTCCAAAGTTCAAAACTAAATGCATAACATGACAGTCCTCTTTTTATGTAAAACAAAGGATTTGGCTTCTCATTTCAGAAGTGTCTATTTTGGCGCAGAGTAATAACATGTTCGAATGACACAAGATTTTCCACACTGAGGCCCATCGTTGCACGAACTGAGGTGCGAGCAAGGACACAGATGAGGTTAGTAGTGCGCCAAGCACCATCTAGAGTTGCTTTATGGTCAATTCTGCTCTCAGATGTAGTACCCCATTGATGAAGAAGAGACTATCATCAGCCATAAACGACGGCCAGGGAATTGCGAAGAGATTGCGGTAGCCAACCGCCTTTCCACCAGTGAAGGTGTAGCAGCCCTTGTACTTGCTGACAAACTCACCCGATGGCCTTGTCCTTGCAGCAAACTCGTAGTCCACGGTAACACTCGTTGAGCCTTTCTCTTGCATCCCCAAGAAGAGACCAAAGCAGTGAAAAGCGCTTTGCTGATCCATGTTGCAATGTGCTGAGAGGAAGAATCCCTGTCCAGCAAGATGGAATGCTTGCGAGTAAATCCGCCCAGATGGGAATAGTCGGCCACACTCCTCACGCTTCAGATCCAAGTATGCTATGCATTGAGGATACGGTCGGTCAAATTCCACCACCTTAAGTGGGCGATATTTGTAAGCTCGTTCAGTATATTTCCTAGAGGTCAACACATCTGTAGCAAGGGCGCGCTGTCGATGTGGTGCATCAGCTTTGTACAGGAGTGCATCAGTGACACTTTTAGTTGCTTGCTCATTATCCAGATCACTGCATGCAAGGACCTTCCGCAACTTCCTGCAGGTCATATGAGAAAACCTAACAAGTGGCAGCAAACGAGTTCCCAAGACTTCACGTCTTTCTTCCGTTCTTGAGTATTGAGCACGAGCCCATTTGATCACGAAGTCATAGACTGCGTCCTCTGATGCCACCTGAAGGTCATTACTAGATAAGATGGCTTCAATCCCAGCAAGGGGGATGTTCATCACTTCATCCTGAAACCTGAAAAGAGGAAGCATCCCTTTAGTTCAACAATGTTATTTCGATAATTTAGTTGGCTCTCTAAATAAAGAGACCACCCACTTAGTCAAATCCTTGTATTTGTTGGCAAGGAATTCCTTGGCAGCATCAGTCAGTGGCTGAACTGCTGCAGCCATTGAAATGCTGGAAGGCAGATCTAGATAGAGAAGTGCAGATTCTGTGGTCATAGGTAAGCTTCTTAGTAGTTGACTGCAGTGTCTCATGCAAGAAACAACTTCAAATTTGTCAGACATCATCAAGATATCAAGTAGAAGGGTTGGCTGATTGGTCGTCAACTTTCCACTGTAAATAAAACTTAAAAGCTCCATAAGGGCACTTTCCTCTGTTCCAAGTAGAAATACAACAATCAAACATAAGGTAACTGTTAGCTCGAAAGCAAAAGAAAAACATATTTGCAAAATGGTGGGGTATAGACAATTAACTTGCTAGCTGAACTGAGAAATTAATCACAGATAACCTCATTGACAATGATCATGTCAGTACTACAAAATCGATCATTCAAAACATTAAGCAAAACTGTACAGCGGCTAGGATAGAACATGTCCTACTGGAGCTCCCACATTACCTGAAGCAGTTATTCTAAGAGTTGCATGCCTCTGGTCGGATTCCTTCATGCCATTTGAGAAAAGCTAACAAGATGAAAGTTATGAAACTGTTAGCTAGATAACAATAAATAACTACACTGCACAGTGAACTCATTTTACACACCAATTAAATCTACCTTGTAAAAGAAGGGACTTTTTGCAGCTAGAATCGCAGAGCTGATATATATAGACTTCACTCTCAAAACCTGATTACACTCCATATTCCAGGATGAGTCACTGCTTTCTCCATCCTCACCTGATACAAACAAGGCCCAATGAAGCAGAGAACAAACGGCCATATAGGCATGTAGTATAAAGGAACAAATAGTGCACAGGATTCACATCTTTTATATAGACAAGGATATGATGCTTTGGAGCACAACCAAATGGGGAGCATAGTGACTGTACTGAATCATATGACTTATCAGTAACAACATGGTGCACAAACTTCAGACACCTGGTAGCTTCAAAAGTTAAAGTACATTTGTCCACAAGTATAACAATTGTACACAAGTTTACTTACAGTTATGTCAGAATTATATCCAACACAAGTATAATCCATCCAACATAACCTAATTGTTCCAAATTAGGTGGGGCAGAAAGAATCGAGTAATCAAGCTCATATAAATCTCAACCAATCAATAGTAAAGTGAGGCATTTAAAATGATTACCACATGTCTAATATTATCAACGCAATGGGTGGCAGAAAGTCTTCACCGGTACCAGCATGTCTCCACAGTTTCAATACAAAGGAATGAATTACTCGCTCTGATACATTGTGCCATCAACCAACTCTAAAATCAAATATGATCAGTACCAATAATTGCTACGCGTAACAGTTTTCCAAAAAATAATTTTAATTATCTGGCATAGGTGCACGGAATTCTGTGTTTATGTGTTAAATTTTCTGAACCTGACTGCCATATACTACCTCTGTACCAAAATATAAGATGTTTCAAAAACTAGCCAAAAAAACCTCTTATATTTTGATACGGTGGGAGTATTACGGAGTAATTAAAAGATATTCAATTGTACTAACCATCTTGTCCAATATCAGGTGGAGATTCTTCTATCATGGCTACAGGCTCCTCGTTGGTTTCCTCATAGGTATCACGTTCATCTGCTTCAATTTTGATGTTTGCTGGTTCTGACATATACTTTCCACATTCTGGGGGCATGAAATGATAGCAGGAAGCCATTAAAAATGGAAGGTATTGCACTCTAGAATAAGAACATGATTAAGAAAATGTGAATAGTGGAAGTGCATTAGCATCAGATCGTCATGACAGAAACATATTCTGATAAAGCAAAGCAAGAGTAAATAGTTTCAGACGACAATGACAGAAAAAGATCCAAGCAATAAAGCATAAATCCTAATAACAATTGAGGCCCATGAACAAGCATTAATGATGAATGCCTAGACTGCACATTCAGAGCGAAGTTTGGATGCAAGCAAAATACATTGGGTACTCAGAATTTTTATGGGACGCTAATAGAATGTCAAATACTACTTCCTATGTCCGCGTTTATTAGGCCAGAGAACCAGCGAGCCGCGTCCGGTCTTAATTAAGTAAGTGCAGATTTCGCAGGTTCCGTTGCTCGTTCCGTCCACTGATTGAGGGAGATAAATCTCCAGCTGCTACATTTGCGAGGTAGGCAAAACGGTTTCGCTAATTGATGCCGCTAACCCATGTGTTCTAACAGGGCCAATTCAAAACTATGCGACTACACGCGTTGTGCCTTGGTCCCAGCACTTCGCCCCGGTGGCCTAATAAACACAGACAGAGGGAGTAACTAGTTAAGGGTAAGAACTTCTAACTTCATTACTGTTCCATCCTCCCCTTAATATACCCTCTTTCATGCTTACTTTACTCAAATATAGAAACTTAGAAGCATCATGTAACACGTAAAACCCTTGTTAGCCCATTACAACGAATGCATGCTCAGCTAAATGAGACATTGGACAACATCTGGCCGTGCTATTCATCAGGCAATAACCAAACTAACTTTTGTCCATAGTTTATATACAACTTATTGCATCTACTGGGCTTGAGGCTGGTTCAGTTATGGTGCACAATGCTCTTTGTAAATTCAGGATCATACTAGGAGCAATGTCACAGAGTTTTCTTCTTCTGCGGAATTAAGAGTTGAAGAAGATCCTGCAAATAGAGTCATCTCTTAAACTCCGCCCACCAAGGTCATGTCCTGAACACCACGTTGCTGAGAAGATCATACTGTGGCTAAATTTCCGTGCGGCAACAACTGAGGAAGGCAAAGAGCTGGGAAATCATAAAACTTCACTTCGATCAAAAGGAAAAGCTGCCTCGTCATCTTTCTCCCACCTTATACGGTTATACCAAACGTAAGGCTTTTGATACCTAAATCCCCAACAGGCAATCAAAACAAATCAGCGGGAAAAGCAAGTAGTACTACCTCCATTTCGCAACTCCCCACCCACCCGCTGTCAAATCAGTACGAATGCAAATTCAAACCCACCCACGCCCAAATCGGACCGTACCGAAATGATAGCGAGACGTAGGCCAACCTTCCCCACCTTTCTCGCGGCGGAGGTCCTCCCTGCGGCGCTTGCGGTGGCGCGCCCAGTCGGCGATGGACGAGCACCCCTCGCCCGCGGCGCCCTTGGCCCCCGGCGCGTCGTCCCCGGCGACGATCTCGATCCGCAGGACCCGGTCGGAGAAGTTGACCGAGTTGAAGGCGAACTCGAAGCTCGGGCCGCCGCTCGCCCGGGAGAAGTCCGGGTCCATCCCGACCACCGCCTCCCCCTTCCTCCAATCCCAATACCAACACCAATCTTAATCCCACCACGCCCGCCGCCTCACCTCCGCCGCCGCGCGGCACACATCCTCGCCGCCGTCGGAGCCGGAACCCTAGCCGGAGAGAAGGTTCAGAAGGCCGCTTCCCAGAAGCGGGGGCGTGGGGGACAAGAGTGAGACGGAGAAGAGAGAGGCGCGGCTGTGTGATTGGGAGGAAAGCAGAGGGTGGTAAGTGCGAAACGGGTGCGGCGATTTGGGTGCAGGGACCGGCAGGCCGCTTAACTAGGAGGCGTGCGCCGTGGGTCCCGGGTGTCCGCGGGCCACGTTTCTCACGCGTGGGTCCGGCGCGTCAGCGGAGGGTGAGGGTCTGGTCGGCGTCGGCGTCGCGATTCTGTGCCTTGCTTCGCTCGCGACGTGACCTGTGTTGCGTCTCTCCTTTCCTTTCTAGACTGGAGTGAGTAGAGTTGGGTTGGTTGCGGTTAGGAAGGGGGGACGCAGGCAGGCGGCAGGTCGACGGGGAGGACGCCAAAGCTTGCAATTTGGAGGGGGTGGGTTTTGGTGTCACGGGGTTTTCCCCTTGTTGAGTAATCATCATCATTTTCTCGTGTACTTTCGTTGTGTCCATGAACATGCATGGAGCATGATTTGGGCAGCTGGGATTATTGTGATTAGAGAATGAGAGTATCGTATTGGACTTTGAATTGTTAGAGCAACTCGATTTCCTGGGTGTATTTTACCTTGCAACCAATCAAAGCCTTAGGCCAGCTTCAACAGAGTGACCTAAACGAACACGAATTTTGTTCATTTTTTATTTGTTTGGGTTGACAAAACAGACAACGGACACAAAACGGACATGCAGACATGGACGGTGCACCCAACGGTGCTACCGCATTTGGATACCCTTACCCAACTGTCGCTCGAGGAGGAGAACGTCAAAGAGGTGCCTGCCTGATGCGAAGGGAGCACCGCACCTGATGCGGATGATGTTCTCCGACGTGAATACGACGTGGACAAACACCACCGAGCCCGTCAACGATTCGATTGTCGGGGGCCGCGGCGGCGGAGGCCTCGAGGCCGATGAGACTGGTCGGAGGGGGCGCCGTCACGCTACGTGCCTCCTGTGTCTCCCATCGACGTGAAGATATTATTGCGGTTTATGGGTGGATGTGTGGGCCAGGAGGGAGAAAAAGGAGGGAAGAGAGATAAAAAGGTGGGTAGGTGATGGGCTAGGCCAGACAAAGAGGACACAGACGGACAGCGCACGGTGTCCGCTTCGGATGACCCAATTTTGGGATAGAAAATGAGTCCGAGAACGGACACAAAGTGAACTCTGCATTGAGTTGCGGTTTTTTGTCTCCACGAACTCAAACGAACGCGGGTGGACGAAATGGGTCGGACACGTCTGCAGACGGTGACCGGTCGTACCCCATAATCCACCTCCAACGACCATAGTAGTCATTTCACGATTTGCATTTTCATACAAAAGCATGCAACGACATGATCTATGTACCAACTACACTACTCGTCCTCTCGGAGATGTTGATGAAGTTCGTGTCGGGGTCGTCGGCCTAATGGTCATTGGCGGTTGGGCGCACCTCCGGCTCCGCCTCCTCTTGCTCCTTGTCGGCCCAGATCTCGTTGAGCTTCGTGTCTGCCTAGCGGAGGAAGCAATGGTTGGCCTCCACCTTCGCCTTCGACTGGATGGAATCGAGGGTGGCTTGTTGCTCCGTCGCATCCTCCGCTTGGGCCACCTCGAACTTTGCCAGCGCATTAACCATGGCGAAGCCCGCAGCCGAAGGCGTATGATCTGCCTCCTTTGCCTTCGAGTCATCCATGGTCGTTTGCTCCTCCTCCGGCTCCGACGAATCCAGAGACATGCCGACTGCGATCTGAGCTTCGCGCCTGGCCTGGATCTCCTCCAGTTGCTGCAACCGCTGCTCCGGAGTGAGCATGGCGTAGATGGTGATCCTATGCCTGGCCATGGCTAGGGGCTAACGACTGTTGGAACGTAGCAGAAATTCAAAATTTTCTTACGTGTCACCAAGATCTATCTATGGAGAGACTAGCAACGAGGGGAAGGAGAGTGCATCTACATACCCTTGTAGATCGCTAAGCGGAAGCGCTCAAGTGAACGGGGTTGATGGAGTCGTACTCGTCGTGATTCAAATCACCGATGACCAAGTGCCGAACGCACGGCACCTCCGCGTTCAACACACGTACAGCCCGGTGACGTCTCCCACGCCTTGATCCAGCAAGGAGAGAGGGAGAGGTTGAGGAAGACTTCATCCAACAGCAGCACAACGGCGTGGTGATGATGGAGGAGCGTGGCTATCCTGCAGGGCTTCGCCAAGCACCACAGAAGAGGAGGAAGAAGAGACGCAGGGCTGCACCAACGAGAGATCTAATCCGTGTTGTGGGCAGCCCTTAGGCCTCATATATATAGGGGAAGGGGAGGGCTGCGCCCCCTCTAGGGTTTCCACACCCTAGGGGTGGCGGCCAGCCCTAGATGGGAACCAAAGGGGCGGCCAAGGAGGGGAGAGGGGAAGGAACCCACTAGGTGGGCCTTAAGGCCCAACAGGACTAGGGTTTGCCCCCTCCCACTCATCCTTGCGCCTTGGGCCCCTTGTGGGGGGCGCACCAGCCCTCCTAGGGGCTGGTCCCCTCCCACACTTGGCCCACGCAGCCTTCTGGGGCAGGTGGCCCCACTTGGTGGACCCCCGGGACCCTCCCGGTGGTCCCGGTACATTACCGATAAACCTCGAAACCTTTCCGGTGACCAAAACAGGACTTCCCATATATAAATCTTTACCTCCGGACCATTCCGGAACTCCTCGTGACGTCCGGGATCTCATCCGGGACTCCGAACAACATTCGGTAACCACATACTAACTTCCTTTATAACCCTAGCGTCATCGAACCTTAAGTGTGTAGACCCTACGGGTTCGGGAGACATGCAGACATGACCGAGACGTTCTCCGGTCAATAACCAACAGCGGGATCTGGATACCCATGTTGGCTCCCACATGTTCCACGATGATCTCATCGGATGAACCACGATGTCAAGGACTTAATCAATCTCGTATACAATTCCCTTTGTCTATCGGTACGATACTTGCCCGAGATTCGATCGTCGGTATCACGATACCTTGTTCAATCTCGTTACCGGCAAGTCTCTTTACTCGTTCCGTAACACATCATCCCGTGATCAACTCCTTGATCACATTGTGCACATTATGATGATGTCCTACCGAGTGGGCCCAGAGATACCTCTCCGCTTACACGGAGTGACAAATCCCAGTCTCGATTCGTGCCAACCCAACAGACACTTTTGGAGACACCTGTAATGTACCTTTATAGCCACCCAGTTACGTTGTGACGTTTGGTACACCCAAAGCATTCCTACGGTATCCGGGAGTTGCACAATCTCATGGTCTAAGGAAATGATACTTGACATTAGCAAAGCTATAGCATACGAACTACACGATCTAGTGCTATGCTTAGGATTGGGTCTTGTCCATCACATCATTCTCCCAATGATGTGATCCCGTTATCAACGACATCCAATGTCCATGGTCAGGAAACCGTAACCATCTATTGATCAACGAGCTAGTCAACTAGAGGCTTACTAGGGACATGGTGTTGTCTATGTATCCACACATGTATCTGAGTTTCCTATCAATACAATTCTAGCATGGATAATAAACGATTATCATGAACAAGGAAATATAATAATAACTAATTTATTATTGCCTCTAGGGCATATTTCCAACAGTCTCCCACTTGCACTAGAGTCAATAATCTAGTTCATGTCGCCATGTGATTAACACTCACAGATCACATCGCCATGTGACTAACACCCAAGAGTTTACTAGAGTCAGTAGTCTAGTTCACATCACTATGTGATTAACACTCAATGAGTTCTAGGTTTGATCATGTTGCTTGTGAGAGAGGTTTTAGTCAACGGGTGTGAACCTTTCAGATCCGTGTGTGCTTCACAAATCTCTATGTCATCTCCTAGATGTAGTTACCACGCTCTATTTGGAGCTATTCCAAATAACTGTTCTACTTGGAGCTATTCTAAATTGTTGCTCCATTATACGTATCCGGTATCTCTATTCAGAGCTATCCAGATAGGTGTTAAGCTTGCATCAACGTAACCCTTTACGACGAACTCTTTTACCACCTCCATAATCGAGAAAAATTCCTTAGTCCACTAGTTACTAAGGATAACTTTGACCGCTGTCCTGTGATCCATTCTTGGATCACTCTTGTACCCCTTGACTGACTCATGGAAAGGCACACTTCAGGTGCGGTACACAGCATAGCATACTGTAGAGCCTATGTCTTAAGCATAGGGGACGACCTTCGTCCTTTCTCTCTATTCTGCCGTGGTCGAGCTTTAAGTCTTAACTTCATACCTTACAACTTAGGCAAGAACTCCTTCTTTGACTGGTCCATCTTGAACACCTTCAAGATTATGTCAAGGTATGTGCTCATTTGAAAGTTCCATTAAGCGCTTTGATCTATCCTTATAGATCTTGATGCTTCAATGTTCAAGTAGCTTAATCCAGGCTTTCAATTGAAAAACACTTTCCAAATAACCCTATATGCTTTCTTTAGAAATTCTACATCATTTCTGATCAACAATATGTCAACAACATATACTCATCAGAAATTCTATAGTGCTCCCACTCACTTCTTTGGAAATACAAGTTTCTCATAAACTTTGTATACACCAAAATCTTTGATCATCATCAAAGCATGCATTCCAACTCCGAGATGCTTACTCTAGTCCTTAGAAGGATTGCTGGAGCTTTGCATACTTATTAGCATATTTCAGGATTGACAAAACCTTCCGGTTGTATCACATACAACCTTTCCTTAAGAAAATCATCGAGGAAACAATGTTTTTTGACATCCTATCTGCAAGATTTCATAAATAATGCAGCAATCGCTAATATAATTCCAACAGACTCTTAGCATCGCTACGAGTGAGAAAATCTCATCGTAGTCAACTCCTTGAACTTGACGGAAAACATCTTAACGACAAGTCGAGCTTTCTTAATGGTGACATTTACCATCATTGTCCGTCTTTCTTTTAAAATCCATCTGTACTCAACAGCCTTACGACCATCAAGTAGTTCTTCCAAAGTCTACACTTTGTTTTCATATATGGATCCTCTCTCGGATTATATGGCCTCGAGCCATTTATCGGAATCCGGGCCCACCATCGCTTCTCCATAGCTCGTAGGTTCATTGTTGTCTCGCAACATGACTTCCAAGACAGGATTACGTATCCTTGTCATCCTACGAGGTTTGGGAGTGACTTGATCCGAAGTCTCGTGATCAATATCATAAGCTTCCACTTCAATTGGTGTAGGTGCCACAGGAACAATTTCCTGTGCCCTGCCACACACTAGTTGAAGAGACGGTTCAATAACCTCATCAAGTTTCCACCATCCTCCCACTCAATTCTTTCGAGAGAAACATTTCCTCGAGAAAGGACCCGATTCTAGAAACAATCCCTTATTGCTTTCGAATCTGAGACAGGAGGTATACCCAACTGTTTTTGGGTTGTCCTATGAAGATGCATTTATCCGCTTTGGGTTCGAGCTTATCGGCCTGAAACTTTTCCACATAAGCGTCGCAGCCCCAAACTTTTAAGAAATGACAGCTTAGGTTTCTCTAAACCATAGTTCATACGGTGTCATCTCATCGGAATTACGTGGTGCCCCTTTTAAAGTGAATGTGGTTGTCTCTAATGCCTAACCCATAAATTATTGTGGTAATTCGATAAGAGACATCATGGTATGCATCATATCCAATAGGGTGCAGTTATGATGTTCGGACACACCATCACACTATGGTGTTCCAGGCTGTATTGGTTGTGAAACAATTTCCACAATGTCTTAATTCTGTGCCAAACTCGTAATTCAGATATTCATCTCTATGATCATATCATAGATACTTTATCCTCTCGTCACGACGATCTTTAAACTTCACCCTGAAATTACTTGAACCTTTCAATAATTCAGACTCGTGATTCATCAAGTAAATATACTCAACAAAATCATCTGTGAAGTAAGAACATAACGATATCCACTACATGCCTCAGCACTCATTGGACTGCACACATCAAAATGCATTACTTCCAACAAGTTGCTTTCTAGTTCCATTTCACTGAAACCGAGGCTTTCAGTCATCTTGCCCATGTGGTATGATTTACATGTCTCAAGTGATTCAAAATCAAGTGAGTCCAAACGGTCCATTTGCATGGAGTTTCTTCATGCATATATACCAATAGACATGGTTCGCATGTCTCAAACTTTTCAAAACGAGTGAGCCCAAAGATCCATCAACATGGAGCTTCTTCATGCGTTTTTATACCGATATGACTTACGTGGCAGTGCCACAAGTAGGTGGTACTATCATTACTATCTTTTGGCATGAACATGTGTATCACCACGATCGAGACTCAGTAAACCATTCATTTCAGGTGTAAGACCATTGAAGGTACTATTCAAATAAACAGAGTAACTATTATTCTCCTTAAATGAATAACCGTATTGCAATAGACATAATCCAATCATGTCTATGCTCAACGCAAACACCAATCTCGATGGTAGAGGGAGCGTACGATATTTGATCAACCTTGGAAATACTTCCAACACATATCGTCATCTCACCTTTTAGCTAGTCTCCGTTTATTCCGTAGCTTTTATTTCGAGTTACTAACACTTTAGCAACCGAACCGGTATCTAATACCCTGGTGCTACTAGGAGTATTAGTAAAGTACACATCAACACAATGTATATCCAATATACTTCTATCGACCTTGCCAGCCTTCTTATCTACCAAGTATCTAGGGTAATTCTGCTCCAGTGGCTGTTCCTCTTATTACAGAAGCACTTAGTCTCGGGTTTGGGTTCAACCTTGGGTTTCTTCACTAGAGCAGCAGCTGAATTGCCGTTTCATGAAGTGTCCCTTCTTGCCCTTGCCCTTCTTGAAACTAGTGGTTTCACCAACCATCAACAATTGATGCTCCTTCTTGATTTCTACTTTTGTGGTGTCAAACATCATGAATATCTCAAGGATCATCATATATGTCCCTGATATATTATAGTTCATCACGAAGCTTCAGCAGCTTGGTGGTACTGACTTCGGAGAAACATCACTATCTCATCTGGAAGATCAACTCCCACTTGATTCAAATGATTGTTGTACTCAGACAATCTGAGCACAAGCTAAACAATTGAGCTTTTCTCCTTAGTTTGTAGGCTAAGAAAATCGTCGGAGGTCTTATACCTCTTGACGTGGGCACGAGCCTGAAATCCCAATTTCAGCCCTCAAAACACCTCATATGTTTCGCGACGTTTCAAAATGTCTTTGGTGCCTCAATTCTAAACCGTTTAACTGAACTATCACGTAGTTATCAAAATGTGTATGTCAGATGTTCGCAACATCCACAGACAACGTTCGAGGTTCAGCACACTGAGCGGTGCATTAAGGACATAAGCCTTCTAAGAAGCAATGAAGATAATCCTCAGTCTACGGACCTCGTCCGCATAATTGCTACTATCAACTTTCAACTAATTTTCTCTAGGAACATATCTAAACAGTAGAACTATAGCGTGAGCTACGACATAATTTGCAAAATCCTTTTGACTATGTTCAGGATAATTAAGTTCATCTTATGAACTCCCACTTAGATAGACATCCCTCTAGTCATCTAAGTGATTACATGATCCGAGTCAACTAGGCCGTGTCCGATCATCACGTGAGACGGACTAGTCAACATCGGTGAACATCTTCATGTTGATCGTATCTTCTATACGACTCATGCTCGACCTTTCGGTCTTCTGTGTTCCGAGGCCATGTCTGTACATGCTAGGCTCGTCAAGTCAACCTAAGTGTTTGCATGTGTTCCGAGGCCATGTCTGTACATGCTAGGCTCGTCAACACCCGTTGTATGTGAACGTTAGAATCTATCACACCCGATCATCACGTGGTGCTTCGAAACGACGAACTGTAGCAACGGTGCACAGTTAGGGGAGAACACTTCTTGAAATTTTTATGAGGGATCATCTTATTTACTACCGTCGTTCTAAGCAAATAAGATGTATAAACATGATAAACATCACATGCAATCAAATAGTGACATGATATGGCCAATATCACTTTGCTCCTTTTGATCTCCATCTTCGGGGCTCCATGATCATCATCGTCACCGGCATGACACCATGATCTCCATCATCATGATCTCCATCATCGTGTCTTCTTGAAGTTGTCACGTCATCTATTACTTCTACTACTACAGCTAACGGTTAGCAATAAAGTAAAGTAATTACATGACGTTTAAGTTGACACGCAGGTCATAAATAAATAAAGACAACTCCTATGGCTCCTGCCGGTTGTCATATTCATCGACATGCAAGTCGTGATTCCTATTACAAGAACATGATCAATCTCATACATCACATATATCATTCATCACATCCTTTGGCCATATCACATCACATGGCATACCCTGCAAAAACAAGTTAGACGTCCTCTAATTGTTGTTTGCATGTTTTACGTGGCTGCTATGGGTTTCTAGCAAGAACGTTTCTTACCTACGCAAAGACCACAACGTGATATGCCAATTGCTATTTACCCTTCATAAGGACCCTTTTCATCGAATCCGATCCGACTAAAGTGGGAGAGACAGACACCCGCTAGCCACCTTATGCAACTAGTGCATGTCAGTCGGTGGAACCAGTCTCACGTAAGAGTACGTGTAAGGTCGGTCCGGGCCGCTTCATCCCACGATGCCGCCGAATCAAGATAAGACTAGTAACGGCAAGCATATTGAACAAAATCAATGCCCACAACTACTTTGTGTTCTACTCGTGCATAGAATCTACGCAATAGACCTAGCTCATGATGCCACTGTTGGGGAACGTAGCAGAAATTCAAAATTTTCTTACGTGTCACCAAGATCTATCTATGGAGAGACTAGCAACGAGGGGAAGGAGAGTGCATCTACATACCCTTGTAGATCTCTAAGCGGAAGCGTTCAAGTGAACGGGGTTGATGGAGTCGTACTCGTCGTGATTCAAATCACCGATGACCAAGTGCCGAACACACGGCACCTCCGCGTTCAACACACGTACAGCCCGGTGACGTCTCCCACGCCTTGATCCAGCAAGGAGAGAGGGAGAGGTTGAGGAAGACTTCATCCAACAGCAGCACAACGGCGTGGTGATGATGGAGGAGCGTGGCTATCCTGCAGGGCTTTGCCAAGCACCACAGAAGAGGAGGAAGAAGAGACGCAGGACTGCACCAACGAGAGATCTAATCCGTGTTGTGGGCAGCCCTTAGGCCTCATATATATAGGGGAAGGGGAGGGCTGCGCCCCCTCTAGGGTTTCCACACCCTAGGGGTGGCGGCCAGCCCTAGATGGGAACCAAAGGGGCGGCCAAGGGGGGGAGAGGGGAAGGAACCCACTAGGTGGGCCTTAAGGCCCAACAGGACTAGGGTTTGCCCCCTCCCACTCATCCTTGCGCCTTGGGCCCCTTGTGGGGGGCGCACCAGCCCTCCTAGGGGCTGGTCCCCTCCCACACTTGGCCCACGCAGCCTTCTGGGGCAGGTGGCCCCACTTGGTGGACCCCCGGGACCCTCCCGGTGGTCCCGGTACATTACCGATAAACCTCGAAACCTTTCCGGTGACCAAAACAGGACTTCCCATATATAAATCTTTACCTCCGGACCATTCCGGAACTCCTCGTGACGTCCGGGATCTCATCCGGGACTCCGAACAACATTCGGTAACCACATACTAACTTCCTTTATAACCCTAGCGTCATCGAACCTTAAGTGTGTAGACCCTACGGGTTCGGGAGACATGCAGACATGACCGAGACGTTCTCCGGTCAATAACCAACAGCGGGATCTGGATACCCATGTTGGCTCCCACATGTTCCACGATGATCTCATCGGATGAACCACGATGTCAAGGACTTAATCAATCTCGTATACAATTCCCTTTGTCTATCGGTACGATACTTGCCCGAGATTCGATCGTCGGTATCACGATACCTTGTTCAATCTCGTTACCGGCAAGTCTCTTTACTCGTTCCGTAACACATCATCCCGTGATCAACTCCTTGATCACATTGTGCACATTATGATGATGTCCTACTGAGTGGGCCCAGAGATACCTCTCCGCTTACACGGAGTGACAAATCCCAGTCTCGATTCGTGCCAACCCAACAGACACTTTCGGAGACACCTGTAATGTACCTTTATAGCCACCCAGTTACGTTGTGACGTTTGGTACACCCAAAGCATTCCTACGGTATCCGGGAGTTGCACAATCTCATGGTCTAAGGAAATGATACTTGACATTAGCAAAGCTATAGCATACGAACTACACGATCTAGTGCTATGCTTAGGATTGGGTCTTGTCCATCACATCATTCTCCCAATGATGTGATCCCGTTATCAACGACATCCAATGTCCATGTTCAGGAAACCGTAACCATCTATTGATCAACGAGCTAGTCAACTAGAGGCTTACTAGGGACATGGTGTTGTCTATGTATCCACACATGTATCTGAGTTTCCTATCAATACAATTCTAGCATGGATAATAAACGATTATCATGAACAAGGAAATATAATAATAACTAATTTATTATTGCCTCTAGGGCATATTTCCAACAACGACGACCGTACTAAAGGTGGCGACGCTAAGGAGGGAAGAGGGTAGAAATGCAGACGGGGGACGGGGTTGAGCTGCTACCTCCGGCCTAAATAGCCAGACTTAGTCCCTCTGGTGGCACGCTGGAGCAGAGCCACGCGGCGCCATGAATGCATTCTCACCGAAAAACAGAGGAGGCGCCCGTCGAACCAATGGTTTATGCGTGTGTCCGCGTGGGCCCTTGTTAGAATAAATCTGAGGCATATCATTGATCATCCGAGGACCAAGCAATCATACGAGCACGACACCGAGATTTGAGATTTGTTAACGAGGTTCACCAATATGGCTACATCCTCGGGGCCTGAGTATGGGCGCTCCTCCCCATGACACCGCTACAATACCGCACCCGGTCGCCTTGGACACCGGCACATGCCGCCGATTTCCCCTGCGTTCCGGTGCTATTATGTTGGCATAGGTTACATCGTGTGTCTACCCCCGCTATATATGAGAGGCCTAGGATACAAGTGTCCTATTAGGACACGACTCCATATCCTATGTAAACACAATACTACTCAGAGTCCAACTGTAACCTACCTTGTACACAATATTCGACACAACCTAACAAACTCCACCTTGGCGAATATTCTCCACCACCCTGAATTTGTCAATGCGTCAAACTTCCATGTACATTGGACTTGAGTTTATTCCATGAGTACCGCTGCTACTCCAAAGACTCCATATGACTCCACCTGCAACTTGTAGTCCCTTCTTTTCTTGACCAGGGTCAACGCTCGAGCAAAATTAAGTTCCTTGTTACTCTAGTTTGTGCTCCCAACTTTCAGAGTATCCATCCACGACATCACACACTGATCACTGACCTGCGTGAAAGTGAACAACTCATATATTGGGTGTCACACATAAAAGTTACCTGAACTCAACATCACCGCTCTTTTCTCGACCGCCTGTCTGAAACTTGAAGGAATTTCACCATTGCTTGTAGTCATCCCGAGTCAAATTCGCAGTTGTCTCACCACATGTATGACCACCAGAGCGCTGGCCCGTCTCCATGCCCCGTGCTAACTGCACCCCTCGCCGCTATTACCGCATCGAGCCTCTGCTGTCCCGGCCGAGTCTCAAGGGTCGCGAACCCACACCACTCAACCCCCACTGCAGAGTACCACCAATCATCATCGACCGATGACGAGTTTCACGCTTCCATCAGACCACTGGGCTCCAGTCCAAATTACATGTCACTCGCTTTTCCCGCTGAATAGGCTTCGGTTCTTTGGATCCTTACACCGTAGCCCCTCAATCCAGCTCCACCTTCAACATGACTCCATGGTAGATGATCAGTCCACCCTCGCGCCCCGTCGACTTCAAGCTCTCATGTGCACCATCTTGAATCAACCCCGCGTCATAGTCTTGTCGAAGCCACACAAGCCCTCAGGCCTGCGCCACGTGTTTCCACGCCCCAGAAGTCGGTCACCATCAGCATCACGCTCCTATGTCGTCTTTGCTGATCCCACCACCGTCTTCTGTATCAACCGACTCGCGTCGATCCGTCAGACTGTCTAGTCCAACCCAGTCAAACTTTCGACTGCAACGACATGCTCCAGACTCCTCAAGCCTTCATCGTAACCAACGCCATCCATACACAGAAGTGTACCAGCAAAGAAAACCCAAAGCACAATCCTTCATAGCCTTCCCGCGTGAACACCAAAGGAGATTAACAAAGCAAGCCAAGCTCCTAATTGACCACACGTACGTAGCTGTTGAACGAGCCTCTCTATTTCTTTCATGATAGCATCCCGGTCTTGACTAGTCTTCGTGTCAATTTTTTCCCAAACAAATCACGTGTCGTTTCAGGTTTTGCATGCTCCAGCGATAAGCATCAGTAGTTGCATGAGCCTCCGCAACGCGTCAAACTGTGTCCTGCCCGCACAAGCCTCCTGCGCGATTGGCGTTGCGCTGCCACTTCACGCGCGCCTCGCTCCAAGCGCATGGCCACCGTACAGCTGCTTCTGCCACCCGTGTGCACCTCGGACTGCACCGACTTGCGTCCATGTTCCTTCGATCAATTGATCTCGCCGAGACCGAGTCAATCTGAAACACCACGACACGCACCTGCTTGATCCGATCTCGTCGGGTATTTTCGCCCCAAAACACGCCGCTTGTACACGCTCGCCCGATCGATCCACTGAACGATCGCCGCATGTTTCGACTGCTTGCATGACCGTCTGATTTCTGCTACTCGCCGTGATTGCTCAGTGCCTTGACGTCTTTCCATCGATCTCAACCATGCTCACCACGATACCGATCAAAACATCAAACCTGCCTCTGAATCGACAATCCATGATCTCCGAACAACCTAGCTCATGATACCACTTGTTAGAATAAATCCGAGGCATACCATTGATCATCCGTGGACCAAGCAATCATACGAGCATGACACCGACATTTGTTAACGAGGTTCACCGATATGGCTACATCCTCGGGGCCTGACTATGGGCGCTCCTCCCCATGACACCGCTACAATACCGCACCCGGTCTCCCTAGACACCGGCACATGCTGTCGGTATCCCTTGTGTTTCGGTGTTATTATGTTGGCATAGGGCCGGCCCTAGCATCTTAGAGGCCCTTGTGCGAACTTTTGAACTCCATCGGCCATGGGCCCTCGCCTTGGCACGGCTCTGACTGCCACGAATATCACCAATAATGTTGTGGCAGGTGTGTAGTGGCTGCGACCTGTTAGAAGAACCGACAACGAGATTCATCCAACGAGAAAAATCATTGGTTGCATGGTGCCTAATTAGTGGAGTATTGCATGCTTTTTTTAGCTTGAATCGGAGTATTGCATGATGCATGGGGCCTAATTAAAGGAGTGTTGCATGCTTTTTAATTTTGTGGGAAGGAGTATTGCATGCTGCGACTCATACTTGCCAAACTAAATGGGATTTTTGGCTGCATGGAATGGATACACATCTCACACTGCATAGATCCGGCATTAATTGAGATCGATAATCAAGGATATTAGTGTTGGAAATATGCACTAGAGGCAATAATAAATTAGTTATTATTATATTTCATTGTTCATGATAATCGTTTATTATCCATGCTAGAATTGTATTGATAGGAAACTCATATACATGTATGGATACATAGACAACACCATGTCCCTAGTAAGCCTCTAGTTGACTAGCTCGTTGATCAATAGATGGTTACGGTTTCCTGACCATGGACATTGGATGTCGTTGATAACGGGATCACATCATTAGGAGAATGATGTAATGGACAAGACCCAATCCTAAGCCTAGCACAAGATCGTGTAGTTCGTATGCTAAAGCTTTTCTAATGTCAAGTATCATTTCCTTAGACCATGAGATTGTGCAACTCCCGGATACTGTAGGAGTGCTTTGGGTGTGCCAAACGTCACAACGTAACTGGGTGGCTATAAAGGTGCACTACGGGTATCTCCGAAAGTGTCTGTTGGATTGGCACGAACCGAGATTGGGATTTGTCACTCCGTGTAACGGAGAGGTATCTCTGGGCCCACTCGGTAGGACATCATCATAATGTGCACAATGTGACCAAGGAGTTGATCACGGGATGATGTGTTACGGAACGAGTAAAGAGACTTGCCGGTAACAAGATTGAACAAGGTATCGGGATACCAACGATCGAATCTCGGGCAAGTATCGTAACGATAGACAAAGGGAATTGTATACGGGATTGATTGAATCCTTGACATCGTAGTTCATCCGATGAGATCATCGTGGAGCATGTGGGAACCAACATGGGTATCCAGATCCCGTTGTTGGTTATTGACCGTAGAGTTGTCTCGGCCATGTCTGCATGACTCCCGAGCCCGTAGGGTCTACACACTTAAGGTTCGATGACGCTAGGGTTATAGGGAAAGTATGTACGCGGTTACCGAATGTTGTTCGGAGTCCTGGATGAGACCCCGGACGTCACGAGGAGTTCCGGAATGGTCCGGAGGTAAAGATTTATATATGGGAAGTCCCGTTTTGGTCACCGGAAAAGTTTCGGGTGCTATCGGTAACATACCGGGACCACCGGGAGGGTCCCGGGGGTCCACTAGGTGGGGCCACTAGCCCTAGAAGGCTGCGTGGGCCTAGTGTGGGAGGGGACCAGCCCCAGGTGGGCTGGTGCGCCCCCCCCCCACCAAGGCCCAAGGCGCAAGGGAGAGTGGGAAGGGGCAAACCCTAGGTGCGCCCCCCCTCTCTCCCCCCTTGGCCGCCACCCTAGATGGGTTTTGGGGCTGCCGCCACCCCTAGGGAGGGAACCCTAGATGGGGGCGCAGCCCTTCCCCTTCCCCTATATATACTTGAGGTATTGGGGGCTGCAAGACACACGAGATCATACCCCTCTTGGCGCAGCCCTACCTCTCTCCCTCCTCGTCTCTCGTAGTGCTTGGCGAAGCCCTGCTGGAGTCCCGCGCTCCTCCACCACCACCACGCCGTCGTGCTGCTGCTGGACAGAGTCTTCCCAACCTCTCCTTCTCCCCTTGCTGGATCAAGGCGTGGGAGACGTCACCGGGCTGCACGTGTGTTGAACGCGGAGGCGTCGTTGTTCGGCGCTTAGATCGGAATCAACCGCGATCTGAATCGCTGCGAGTATGACTCCTTCATCCGCGTTCTGGCAACGCTTCCGCTTAGCGATCTACAAGGATATGTAGATGCACTCTCCTTCCCCTTGTTGCTAGATTACTCCATAGATTGATCTTGGTGATGCGTAGAAAATTTTAAATTTCTGCTACGATCCCCAACAGTGGCATCATGAGCTAGGTCTATGCGTAGTTTCTATGCACGAGTAGAACACAAAGCAGTTATGGGAGTCGATTTTGTCAATTTACTTGTCGTTACTAGTCTTATCTTGATTCGGCGGCATCGTGGGATGAAGCCGCCCGGACCGACCTTACACGTACGCTTACGTGAGACTGGTTCCACCGACTGACATGCACTAGTTGCATAAGGTGGCTAGCGGGTGTCTGTCTCTCCCACTTTAGTCGGATCGGATTCGATGAAAAGGGTCCTTATGAAGGGTAAATAGAAATTGGCATATCACGTCGTGGTTTTAGCGTAGGTAAGAAACGTTCTTGCTAGAAACCTATAGCAGCCACGTAAAAACTTGCAACAACAATTAGAGGACGTCTAACTTGTTTTTGCAGCATGTGTCGTGTGATGTGATATGGCCAAAAGGATGTGATGAATGATATATGTGATGTATGAGATTGATCATGTTCTTGTAATAGGAATCACGACTTGCATGCCAATGAGTATGACAACCGGCAGGAGCCATAGGAGTTGTATTAATTTATTTATGACTTGCGTGTCAACATAAACGTCATGTAATTACTTTACTTTATTGCTAAAGCGTTAGCCATAGTAACAGAAGTAATAGATGACGAGACAACTTCAAGAAGACACGATGATGGAGATCATGATGATGGAGATCATGGTGTCATGCCGGTGACAACGATGATCATGGAGCCCCGAAGATGGAGATCAAAAGGAGCAAAATGATATTGGCCATATCATGTCACTATTTGATTGCATGTGATGTTTATCATGTTTTACATCTTATTTGCTTAGAACGACGGTAGCTTAAATAAGATGATCCCTCGCAATAATTTCAAGAAAGTGTTCCCTCTAACTGTGCACCATTGCGAAGGTTCGTTGTTTCGAAGCACCACGTGATGATCGGGTGTGATAGATTCTAACGTTCGAATACAACGGGTGTAAGCCAGATTTACACACGCAATACACTTAGGTTGACTTGACGAGCCTAGCATGTACAGACATGGCCTCGGAACACGGAAGACCGAAAGGTCGAGCATGAGTCGTATAGAAGATACGATCAACATGAAGATGTTCACCGATGTTGACTAGTCCGTCTCACGTGATGATCGGACATGGCCTAGTTGACTCAGATCATGTTTCACTTAGATGACTAGAGGGATGTCTATCTGAGTGGGAGTTCATTAAATAATTTGATTAGATGAACTTAATTATCATGAACATAGTCTAAATTATCTTTGCAAATATGTTGTAGATAAATAGCTCATGTTGTAGCTCCCTGTTTCAATACGTTCCTAGAGAAAGACCAAGTTGAAAGATATTGTAAGCAATGATGTGGACTGGGTTCGTAGTCCGAGGAGTGTCCTCACTGCTACACAGAAGGCTTACGTCTTTGATGCACAACTCGATGTGCAAACCCCTACAACATCGTCTGTGGATATTGTGAACACCTGACAGACACATCTTGATGACTACTTGATAGTTTAGTGCACCATACTTTACGGCTTAGAATCAGGATTCTAATGACGTTTTGAACGCCATAAGACATATGAGATGTTCCAAGAGCTAAAATTGGGATTTCAGGCTCATGCCCGTGTTGAGAGGTATGAGACCTCTGACAAGTTCTTTTGCCAACAAGATAGAGGAGAATAGCTCAGCTAGTGAGCATTGTTGGAAATATGCCCTAGAGGCAATAATAAATTGATTATTATTATATTTCCTTGTTCATGATAATCGTTTATTATCCATGCTAGAATTGTATTGATAGGAAACTCAGATACATGTGTGGATACATAGACAACACCATGTCCCTAGTAAGCCTCTAGTTGACTAGCTCGTTGATCAATAGATGGTTACGGTTTCCTGACCATGGACATTGGATGTCGTTGATAACGGAATCACATCATTAGGAGAATGATGTGATGGACAAGACCCAATCCTAAGCATAGCACTAGATCGTGTAGTTCGTATGCTAAAGCTTTGCTAATGTCAAGTATCATTTCCTTAGACCATGAGATTGTGCAACTCCCGGATACCGTAGGAATGCTTTGGGTGTACCAAACGTCACAACGTAACTGGGCGACTATAAAGGTGCATTACAGGTATCTCCGAAAGTGTCTGTTGAGTTGGCACGAATCGAGACTGGGATTTTTCACTCCGTGTAAGCGGAGAGGTATCTCTGGGCCCACTCGGTAGGACATCATCATAATGTGCACAATGTGATCAAGGAGTTGATCACGGGATGATGTGTTACAGAACGAGTAAAGAGACTTGCCGGTAACGAGATTGAACAAGGTATCGGGATACCGACGATCGAATCTCGGGCAAGTATCGTACCGATAGACAAAGGGAATTGTATACGGGATTGATTAAGTCCTTGACATCGTGGTTCATCCGATGAGATCATCGTGGAACATGTGGGAGCCAACATGGGTATCCAGATCCCGCTGTTGGTTATTGACCGGAGAACGTCTCGGTCATGTCTGCATGTCTCCCGCACCCGTAGGGTCTACACACTTAAGGTTCGATGACGCTAGGGTTATAAAGGAAGTTTGTATGTGGTTACCGAATGTTGTTCGGAGTCCCGGATGAGATCCCGGACGTCACGAGGAGTTCCGGAATGGTCCGGAGGTAAAGATTTATATATGGGAAGTCCTGTTTTGGTCACCGGAAAGGTTTCGGGGTTTATCGGTAACGTACCGGGACCACCGGGAGGGTCCCGGGGGTCCACCAAGTGGGGCCACCAACCCCAGAAGGCTGCGTGGGCCAAGTGTGGGAGGGGACCAGCCCCTAGGAGGGCTGGTGCGCCCCCCACAAGGGGCCCAAGGCTCAAGAAAGAGTGGGAGGGGGCAAACCCTAGTCCAGTTGGGCCTTAAGGCCCACCTAGTGGGCTCCTTCCCTTCTCCCCCCTCTTGGCCGCCACCCTTGGCCCCATCTAGGGCTGCTGCCCCCCCCTAGGGGTGGGAAACCCTAGAGGGGGCGCAGCCCTCCCCTTCCCCTATATATATGAGGCCTGGGGGCTGCCCACAAGACGCGATCAGACCTCTCGTTGGTGCAGCCCTGCATCTCTCTCTCCCTCCTCTTCTGTGGTGCTTGGCGAAGCCCTGCAGGATAGCCACGCTCCTCCATCACCACCACGCCGTTGTGCTACTGCTGGAAGGAGTCTTCCTCAACCTCTCCCTCTCTCGTTGCTGGATCAAGGCGTGGGAGACGTCACCGGGCTGTACGTGTGTTGAACGCGGAGGTGCCGTGCGTTCGGTACTTGGTCATCGGTGATTTGAATCACGACGAGTACGACTCCATCAACCCCGTTCACTTGAACGCTTCCGCTTAGCGATCTACAAGGGTATGTAGATGCACTCTCCTTCCCCTCATTGCTAGTCTCTCCATAGATAGATCTTGGTGACACGTAAGAAAATTTTGAATTTCTGCTACGTTCCCCAACAGTGGCATCATGAGCTAGGTCTATTGCGTAGATTCTATGCACGAGTAGAACACAAAGTAGTTGTGGGCGTTGATTTTGTTCAATATGCTTGCCGTTACTAGTCTTATCTTGATTCGGCGGCATCGTGGGATGAAGCGGCCCGGACCGACCTTACACGTACTCTTACGTGAGACTGGTTCCACCGACTGACATGCACTAGTTGCATAAGGTGGCTAGCGGGTGTCTGTCTCTCCCACTTTAGTCGGATCGGATTCGATGAAAAGGGTCCTTATGAAGGGTAAATAGCAATTGGCATATCACGTTGTGGTCTTTGCGTAGGTAAGAAACGTTCTTGCTAGAAACCCATAGCAGCCACGTAAAACATGCAAACAACAATTAGAGGACGTCTAACTTGTTTTTGCAGGGTATGCCATGTGATGTGATATGGCCAAAGGATGTGATGAATGATATATGTGATGTATGAGATTGATCATGTTCTTGTAATAGGAATCACGACTTGCATGTCGATGAATATGACAACCGGCAGGAGCCATAGGAGTTGTCTTTATTTATTTATGACCTGCGTGTCAACTTAAACGTCATGTAATTACTTTACTTTATTGCTAACTGTTAGCTGTAGTAGTAGAAGTAATAGATGACGTGACAACTTCAAGAAGACACGATGATGGAGATCATGATGATGGAGATCATGGTGTCATGCCGGTGACGATGATGATCATGGAGCCCCGAAGATGGAGATCAAAAGGAGCAAAGTGATATTGGCCATATCATGTCACTATTTGATTGCATGTGATGTTTATCATGTTTATACATCTTATTTGCTTAGAACGACGGTAGTAAATAAGATGATCCCTCATAAAAATTTCAAGAAGTGTTCTCCCCTAACTGTGCACCGTTGCTACAGTTCGTCGTTTCGAAGCACCATGTGATGATCGGGTGTGATAGATTCTAACGTTCACATACAACGGGTGTTGACGAGCCTAGCATGTACAGACATGGCCTCGGAACACATGCAAACACTTAGGTTGACTTGACGAGCCTAGCATGTACAGACATGGCCTCGGAACACAGAAGACCGAAAGGTCGAGCATGAGTCGTATAGAAGATACGATCAACATGAAGATGTTCACCGATGTTGACTAGTCCGTCTCACGTGATGATCGGACACGGCCTAGTTGACTCGGATCATGTAATCACTTAGATGACTAGAGGGATGTCTATCTGAGTGGGAGTTCATAAGATGAACTTAATTATCCTGAACATAGTCAAAAGGATTTTGCAAATTATGTCGTAGCTCACGCTATAGTTCTACTGTTTAGATATGTTCCTAGAGGAAAATTAGTTGAAAGTTGATAGTAGCAATTATGCGGACTAAGTCCGTAAACTGAGGATTGTCCTCATTGCTTCTTAGAAGGCTTATGTCCTTAATGCAACGCTCAGTGTGCTGAACCTCGAATGTCGTCTGTAGATGTTGCGAACATCTGACATACACGTTTTGATAACTACATGATAGTTCAGTTAAACGGTTTAGAGTTGAGGCACCGAAGACGTTTTGAAACGTCGCGAAACATATGAGATGTTTTGAGGGCTGAAATTGGGATTTCAGGCTCGTGCCCATGTCAAGAGGTATAAGACCTCCGACAATTTTCTTAGCCTGCAAACTAAGGAGAAAAGCTCAATTGTTGAGCTTGTGCTCAGATTGTCTGAGTACAACAATCATTTGAATCGAGTGGGAGTTGATCTTCCAGATGAGATAATGATGTTTCTCCGAAGTCATTACCACCAAGCTGCTAGAGCTTCGTGATGAACTATAATATATCAGGGACATATATGATGATCCTTGAGTTATTCGTGATGTTTGACACCACGAAAGTAGAAATCAAGAAGGAGCATCAATTGTTGATGGTTGGTGAAACCACTAGTTTCAAGAAGGGCAAGGGCACAAAGGGATACTTCATGAAACAGCAATTCAGCTGCTGCTCTAATGAAGAAACCCAAGGTTGAACCCAAACCCGAGACTAAGTGCTTCTGTAATAAGGGGAACAACCACTGGAGCGGAATTACCCTAGATACTTGGTAGATAAGAAGGCTGGCAAGGTCGATAGAAGTATATTGGATATACATTGTGTTGATGTGTACTTTACTAGTACTCCTAGTAGCACCAGGGTATTAGATACCGGTTCGGTTGCTAAGTGTTAGTAACTCGAAATAAAAGCTACGGAATAAACGGAGACTAGCTAAAGGTGAGCTGATGATATGTGTTGGAAGTGTTTCCAATGTTGATGTGATCAAGCATCGCACGCTCCCTCTATCATCGAGATTTTGGTGTTTGCGTTGAGCATAGACATGATTGGATTATGTCTATCGCAATACGGTTATTCATTTAAGGAGAATAATGGTTACTCTGTTTATTTGAATAATACCTTCAATGGTCTTACACCCAAAATGAATAGTTTATTGAATCTCGATCGTAGTGATACACATGTTCATGCCAAAAGATAGTAATGATAGTACCACCTACTTGTGGCACTGCCACATAAGTCATATCGGTATAAAACGCATGAGGAAGCTCCATGTTGATGGATCTTTGGGCTCACTCATTTTTGAAAAGTTTGAGACATGCGAACCATGTCTATTGGTGTATATGCATGAAGAAACTCCATGCAAATGGACCGTTTGGACTCACTTGATTTTGAATCAGTTGAGACATGCAAATCATACCACATGGGCAAGATGACTGAAAGCCTCGGTTTCAGTAAAATGGAACTAGAAAGCAACTTGTTGGAAGTAATACATTTTGATGTGTGCAGTCCAATAAGTGCTGAGGCATGTAGTGGATATCGTTATGTTCTTACTTCACAGATGATTTGAGTAAATGTTGAGTATATTTACTTGATGAATCACGAGTCTGAATTATTGAAAGGTTCAAGTAATTTCAGTGTGAAGTTGAAAGATTGTCGTAACAAGAGGATAAAAGATCTATGATATGATCATAGAGATGAATATCCGAATTACGAGTTTGGCACAGAATTAAGACATTGTGGAAATTGTTTCACAACTAATACAGCCTGGAACACCATAATGTGATGATGTGTCCGAACATCATAAACTGCACCCTATTGGATATGATGCATACCATGATGTCTCTTATCAAATTACCATGATAGTTTATGGGTTAGGCATTAGAGACAACCACATTCACTTTAAATAGGGCACCACGTAATTCCGATGAGATGACACCATATGAACTATGGTTTAGAGAAACCTAAGCTGTCATTTCTTAAAAGTTTGGGGCTGCGACGCTTATGTGAAAAGTTGATAAGCTCGAACCCAAAGCGGATAAATGCATCTTCATAGGACACCCAAAACAGTTGGGTATACCTCCTGTCTCAGATCCGAAAGCAATAAGGGATTGTTTCTAGAATCGGGTCCTTTCTCGAGGAAAAGTTTCTCTCAAAAGAATTGAGTGGGGGTGGTGGAGACTTGATGAGGTTATTGAACCGTCACTTCAACTAGTGTGTGGCAGGGCACAGGAAGTTGTTCCTGTGGCACGTACACCAATTGAAGTGGAAGCTTATGATAGTGATCATGAAACTTCATATCAAGTCACTCCCAAACCTCGTAGGATGACAAGGATGCGTACTACTTCTGAGTGGTACGTAATCCTGTCTTGGAAGTCATGTTGCTAGACAACAATGAACCTACGAGCTATGGAGAAGCGATGGTGGGCCCGGATTCCGATAAATGGCTCGAGGCCATAAAATCCGAGAGAGGATCCATGTATGAAAACAAAGTGTAGACTTTGGAAGAACTACTTGATGGTCGTAAGGCTGTTAGGTACATATGGATTTTAAAAGGAAGACGAACAATGATGGTAAGTATCACCATTAAGAAAGCTCGACTTGTCGTTAAGATGTTTTCCGACAAGTTCAAGAAGTTGACTACGATGAGACTTTCTCACTCGTAGCGATGCTAAGAGTCTGTTGGAATTATATTAGCGATTACTGCATTATTTATGAAATCTTGCAGATAGGATGTCAAAACATTGTTTCCTCACGATTTTCTTGAGGAAAGGTTGTATGTGATACAACCGGAAGGTTTTGTCAATCCTGAAAGATGCTAATAAGTATGCAAAGCTCCAGCAATCCTTCTAAGGACTGGAGTAAGCATCTCGGAGTTGGAATGTATACTTTGATGATGATCAAAGATTTTGGGTGTATACAAAGTTTATGAGAAACTTGTATCTCCAAAGAAGTGAGTGGGAGCACTATAGAATTTCTGATAAGTATATGTTATCGACATATTGTTGATCAGAAGTGACATAGAATTTCTGGAAAGCATATAGGGTTATTTGAAAAGTGTTTTTCAATGAAAGCCTGGATTAAGCTACTTGAGCATTGAGCATCAAGATCTATAAGGATAGATCAAAACGCTTAATGGTACTTTCAAATGAGCGCATACCTTGACATGATCTTGAAGGTGTTCAAGATGGATCAGTCAAAGAAGAAGTTCTTGCCTGAGTTGTAAGGTATGAAGTTAAGACTTAAAGCTCGACCACGGCAGAATAGAGAGAAAGAATGAAGGTCGTCCCCTATGCTTAAAACGTAGGCTCTTCAGTATGCTATGCTGTGTACCGCACCTGAAGTGTGCCTTGCCATGAGTCAGTCAAGGGGTACAAGAGTGATCCAAGAATGGATCACGGGACAGCGGTCAAAGTTATCCTTAGTAACTATTGGACTAAGGAATTTTCTCGATTATGGAGGTGATAAAGAGTTCGGCGTAAAGGGTTACGTCGATGCAAGCTTAACACCTATCCGGATAGCTCTGAGTAGAGATACCGGATACGTTTAATGGAGCAACAATTTGGAATAGCTCCAAGTAGAACAGTTATTTGGAATAGCTCCGAATAGAACGTGGTAGCTACATCTAGGAGATGACATAGAGATTTGTAAAGCACACACGGATCTGAAAGGTTCAGACCCGTTGACTAAAACCTCTCTCACAAGCAACATGATCAAACCTAGAACTCATTGAGTGTTAATCACATAGTGATGTGAACTAGACTACTGACTCTAGTAAACCCTTGGGTGTTAGTCACATGGGGATGTGACCTTGAGTGTTAATCACATAGCGATGTGAACTGGATTATTGACTCTAGTGCAAGTGGGAGACTGTTGGAAATATGCCCTAGAGGCAATAATAAATTGATTATTATTATATTTCCTTGTTCATGATAATCGTTTATTATCCATGCTAGAATTGTATTGATAGGAAACTCAGATACATGTGTGGATACATAGACAACACCATGTCCCTAGTAAGCCTCTAGTTGACTAGCTCGTTGATCAATAGATGGTTACGGTTTCCTGACCATGAACATTGGATGTCGTTGATAATGGGATCACATCATTAGGAGAATGATGTGATGGACAAGACCCAATCCTAAGCATAGCACTAGATCGTGTAGTTCGTATGCTAAAGCTTTGCTAATGTCAAGTATCATTTCCTTAGACCATGAGATTGTGCAACTCCCGGATACCGTAGGAATGCTTTGGGTGTACCAAACGTCACAACGTAACTGGGTGACTATAAAGGTGCATTACAGGTATCTCCGAAAGTGTCTGTTGAGTTGGCATGAATCGAGACTGGGATTTGTCACTCCGTGTAAGCGGAGAGGTATCTCTGGGCCCACTCGGTAGGACATCATCATAATGTGCACAATGTGATTAAGGAGTTCATCACGGGATGATGTGTTACAGAACGAGTAAAGAGACTTGCCGGTAACGATATTGAACAAGGTATCGGGATACCGACGATCGAATCTCGGGCAAGTATCGTACCGATAGACAAAGGGAATTGTATACGGGATTGATTAAGTCCTTGACATCGTGGTTCATCCGATGAGATCATCGTGGAACATGTGGGAGCCAACATGGGTATCCAGATCCCGCTGTTGGTTATTGACCGGAGAACGTCTCGGTCATGTCTGCATGTCTCCCGAACCCGTAGGGTCTACACACTTAAGGTTCGATGACGCTAGGGTTATAAAGGAAGTTTGTATGTGGTTACCGAATGTTGTTCGGAGTCCCGGATGAGATCCCGGACATCACGAGGAGTTCCGGAGGTAAAGATTTATATATGGGAAGTCCTGTTTTGGTCACCGGAAAGGTTTCGGGGTTTATCGGTAACGTACCGGGACCACCGGGAGGGTCCCGGGGGTCCACCAAGTGGGGCCACCAACCCCAGAAGGCTGCGTGGGCCAAGTGTGGGAGGGGACCAGCCCCTAGGAGGGCTGGTGCGCCCCCCACAAGGGGCCCAAGGCTCAAGAAAGAGTGGGAGGGGGCAAACCCTAGTCCAGTTGGGCCTTAAGGCCCACCTAGTGGGCTCCTTCCTTTCTCCCCCCTCTTGGCCGCCACCCTTGGCCCCATCTAGGGCTGCCGCCCCCCCCCTAGGGGTGGGAAACCCTAGAGGGGGCGCAGCCCTCCCCTTCCCCTATATATATGAGGCCTGGGGGCTGCCCACAAGACGCGATCAGATCTCTCGTTGGTGCAGCCCTGCATCTCTCTCTCCCTCCTCTTCTGTGGTGCTTGGCGAAGCCCTGCAGGATAGCCACGCTCCTCCATCACCACCACGCCGTTGTGCTGCTGCTGGAAGGAGTCTTCCTCAGCCTCTCCCTCTCTCCTTGCTGGATCAAGGCGTGGGAGACGTCACCGGGCTGTACGTGTGTTGAACGCGGAGGTGCCGTGCGTTCAGTACTTGGTCATCGGTGATTTGAATCACGACGAGTACGACTCCATCAACCCCGTTCACTTGAACGCTTCCGCTTAGCGATCTACAAGGGTATGTAGATGCACTCTCCTTCCCCTCGTTGCTAGTCTCTCCATAGATAGATCTTGGTGACACGTAAGAAAATTTTGAATTTCTGCTACGTTCCCCAACAAGCATGTGCTCAGAATGTCTGGGTGCTACAATCACTTAAATCAAGTGGGAGTTAAACTTCCATATAAGATATTGATTGATAGAGTTCTCCAGCCACTATCACTAAGCTACTAGATCTTCGTGATGAACTATGACATGCAAGGGATGGAGTTGATCCTGGAGTTGTTCACGGTGCTTAAGACCGCAAAAGGTAGAAATCAAGAAGGAGCATCAAGTGTTGATGGTTTAACAAGACCACTGGTTTCAAGAAGGGCAAGGGCTAGAAGGGAAACTTCATGGATGGCAAACCAGTTGCCGCTCCAGTGAAGGAACCCAAGGTTGAACCCAAACCCGAGACTAAGTGCTTCTATTGTAAGGGGAACGGCCACTGGTAGCGGAATTACCCCAAATGCATGGTAGATAAGAAGGCTGGAAACTTCAACAAAATATATACGTGTTATTAATGTGTACCTCACTAGTACTCCTGGTAGCACCTGGGTATTGGATACCGTCTTAGTTGCTATTATTGGTGACTTGAAGCAAAAGCTACGGACTAAACGGAGACTAGCTAAGGGCGAGGTGACGATGTGTGTTGGAAGTGTTTCCAAAGTTGATGAGATCACCATCGCACGCTCCATCTGCCTTCGGGATTAGTATTGAACCTAGATAAATGTTATCAGGTGTCCACGTTGAGCATGAATATGATTAGATCATGTTCATTGCAATACAGTTATTCATTTAAGTTAGAGAATAATGGTTATTCTGTTTACATGAATAATACCTTTCATGGTCATGCACCCTATGTGAATGGTTCAGTGAATCTCGGTCGTGGTAATACACATATTCACGCCAAAAGATGTAGATAGTACCACTTTCTTGTGGCACTGCCGCTTAGGTCATATTGGCGTAAGATGCATGAAGAAACTCCGTGTCGATGGATGTTTGGAGTCACTTGATTTTGAATCGCTTGACACATGCGAGCCATGCCTCATGGGCAGGATGACCAAGACCCTTTTTTCAGGTACAATGAAACGGGCAAGTGACTTGTTGGAAATCATACATGCTGATGCGTGTGATCCAATGAGAATTGAAGCGTGCGGTGGATATCGCTATTTTCTCATCTTCACTGACGATTTGAGTAGATATAGGTATATTTACTTAATGAAGCACAAGTCTGAAACATTTGAAAAGTTCAGGCGGTTTTGGAGTGAAGTTAAGAACCATCATAACAAGAAGATCAAATTCCTACGATATGATCGATGAGAATTTCTGAGTTATGAGTTTGGCAATCACTTAAGACATTGTGGAATTGTTTCACAGTTGAAGCCACCTGGAACACCACAGGGTAATGGTGTGTCCGGACATCGTAATCGAACCTTATGAGATATGGTGCAATCTATGATGTCTCTTACCGATCTACCGTTTTCATTTGGAGGATATGCGTTAGAGACAGCTACATTCACTTTAGATAGGACACCATCTAAGTTCGTTGAGACAACGTCATATGAATATGGTTTGGCAAGAAACCAAAATTGTCGTTTCTTAATGTTTGGGGCTTCGATGCTTAAGGCTTCAACCGGAGAAGCTCGAACCCAAAAGCGGACAAACACATCTTCATAGGATACCCAAAGGTGACAGTTGGGTATACCTCTATCTCAGATCCGAGGGCAAATTGTTTGTCGCTAAGAACGGGTCCTTTCTCGAGAAGGAGTTTCTCTCGAAAGAATTGAGTGGGAGGAAGATAGAACTTGATGAGGTTGTCGAACCTTTACTTCAACTAGAGAGTGATGCAACACATAAAGATGTTTTTTGTGGCGCCTACGTCTGTTGAATAGGAAGTTAATGGTAGCGATCATGAAGCTTCGGATCAAGTTGCTATCGAACCTCGTAGGTCGACAAGGATATGTACTACTCCTGAGTGGTACGGTAATCCTGTCTTAGATATCATGTTATTAGACAACAATGAACCTACAAGCTATGGAGAAGCGATGGTGGGCCCGTATTCTGACAAATGGTTAGAAACCATGAAACCCGAGATAGGATCCATGTATCAGAACAAAGTATGGACTTTGGTGGACTTGCCTGATGATCGGCGAGCCATTGAGATAAATGGATCTTTAAGAAGAAGACAGACGTGGGCGGTAATGTTACCGTCTATGAAGCTCGACTTGTGGGAAAGAGTCTTTTCACAAGTTCAAGGAGTTGACTACGATGAGAATTTCTCACCCGTAGCGATGCTTAAGTCCGTCGGAATCATGTTAGCATTAGTTGTATTTTTCGATTATGAAATCTGACAGATGGATGTTAAAACAAGTTTTCTTACCAGTTTTCGTAAGAAAAAGTTGTATGTGATACAATAAAAGGTTTTGTCGATCCTAAGGATGCTAAAAGGTATGCTGGCTCCAGCAATCCTTCTATGGACTAGAGCAAGCATCTCGGAGTCAGAATATATGCTTTGATGGAGTGATCAAAGCTTTTAGGTTTATACAATGTTTGCTAGAAACCTGTATTTACAAGAAAGTGAGTGGGAGCACTACAACATTTCTGATAAGTATATGTGGATGACATATTGTTGATTCGAAATAATGTAGAATTTCTGGAAAGCATAAATGGTTGGTTGAAGAGTGTTTTTCAAAGGAAGACCTGGATAAAACTGCTTACAGATTGGGCATCAAGATCTATAGAGATAGATCAAAAAGACGCCTGATGATGCTTTCAAAGAACGCATACCTTGACATGTTTTTGAAGGAGTTCAAAATAGATCAGTCAAAGAAGGGGTTCTTACCTGAGTTGTGAGGTGTGAAGTTGAGTAAGACTCAAAGCTTGACCACGGTAGAAGAAAGAGGAAGGATGAAGGTCGTCCCCTATGCTTTTGTCATAGACTCTATACGGTATGCCATGCTGAGTACCGCACCTGATGTGTGCCTTGCCACATGTCTGGCAAGAGGGTACAAAGGTGATCTAGGACTGGATTACCAGATAGCGGTCAAAATTATCCTTAGAGGAATAAGGAAATGTTTCTCGGTTATGGAGGTGATAAAGAGTTCAACTAAAGAGTTACGTCGATGCAAGCTTAACACCTATCCGGATAGCTCTGAGTAGAGATATCGGATACGTATAATGGAGAAACAATTTGGAATGGCTCCAAGTGGAACGTGGTAGCAGCATCTACGATATGACATAAAGTTTTGCGAAATACATAGGGATCTGAATATTGCAGACCCGTTGACTACAACCTCTCTCACAAGCATAACATGATCAAACCCATAACTCATTGAGTGTTAATCACATAGTGACGTGAACTAGATTATTGAGTCTAGTAAACTCTTTGGATGTTGGTCACATGGCGATGTGACCTGTGAGTGTTAATCACATGGCCATGTGAACTAGATTATTGACTCTAGTGCAAGTGGGAGACTGATGGAAATATGCCCTAGAGGCAATAATAAATTAGTTATTATTATATTTCATTGTTCATGATAATCGATTATTATCCATGCTAGAATTGTATTGATAGGAAACTCAGATACATGTGTGGATACATAGACAACACCATGTCCCTAGTAAGCCTCTAGTTGACTAGCTCGTTGATCAATAGATGGTTACGGTTTCCTGACCATGGACATTGGATGTCGTTGATAACGGGATCACATCATTAGGAGAATGATGTGATGGACAAGACCCAATCCTAAGCCTAGCACAAGATCGTGTAGTTCGTATGCTAAAGCTTTTCTAATGTCAAGTATCATTTCCTTAGACCATGAGATCGTGCAACTCCCGGATACCGTAGGAGTGCTTTGGGTGTGCCAAACGTCACAACGTAAATGGGTGGCTATAAAGGTGCACTACGGGTATCTCCGAAAGTGTCTGTTGGGTTGGCACGAATCGAGACTCGGATTTGTCACTCCGTGTAACGGAGAGGTATCTCTGGGCCCACTCGGTAGGGCATCATCATAATGTGCACAATGTGACCAAGGAGTTGATCACGAGATGATGTGTTACGGAACGAGTAAAGAGACTTGCTGGTAACGAGATTGAACAAGGTATCGGGATACCGACGATCGAATCTCGGGCAAGTATCGTACCGATAGACAAAGGGAATTGTATACGTGATTGATTGAATTCTTGACATCGTGGTTCATCCGATGAGATCATCGTGGAGCATGTGGGAACCAACATGGGTATCCAGATCCCGCTGTTGGTTATTGACCGGAGAGTTGTCTCGGCCATGTCTGCATGACTCCCGAGCCCGTAGGGTCTACACACTTAAGGTTCGATGACGCTAGGGTTATAGGGAAAGTATGTACGCGGTTACCGAATGTTGTTCGGAGTCCCGGATGAGATCCCGGACGTCACGAGGAGTTCCGGAATGGTCCGAAGGTAAAGATTTATATATGGGAAGTCCCGTGTTGGTCACCGGAAAAGTTTCGGGTGCTATCGGTAACATACCGGGACCACCGGGAGGGTCCCGGGGGTCCACCAGGTGGGGCCACCAGCCCTAGAAGGCTGCGTGGGCCAAGTGTGGGAGGGGACCAGCCCCAGGTGGGCTGGTGCGCCCCCCACCAAGGCCAAGGTGCAAGGGAGAGTGGGAGGGGGCAAACCCTAGGTGCGCCCCCCTCTCCCCCCCCTTGGCCGCCACCCTAGATGGGTTTTGTGTTGGGTAACGTAGTAATTTCAAAAAAATTCCTACGCACACGCAAGATCATGGTGATGCATAGCAACGAGAGGGGAGAGTGTTGTCTACGTACCCTCGTAGACCGCAACGGAAGTGTTGACACAACATAGAGGAAGTAGTCGTACGTCTTCCCGATCCGACCGATCCAAGCACCGTTACTCCGGCACCTCCGAGTTCTTAGCACACGTACAGCTCGATGACGCTCCCCGGGCTCCGATCCAGCAAAGCTTCGGGGATGAGTTCCGTCAGCACAACGGAGTGGTGACGATGATGATGTTCTACCGACGCAGGGCTTCGCCTAAGCACTACAACGATATGATCGAGGTGGAATATGGTGGCAGGGGGCACCGCACACGGCTAAGGAACGATCACGTGGATCAACTTGTGTGTCCTAGGGTGCCCCCTTCCCCCGTATATAAAGGAGCAAGGGGGAGGCCGGCCGGCCCTATGGGGCGCGCCAAGGGGAGGGGGAGTCCTCCTCCTAGTGGGAGTAGGACTCCCCTTTCCTAGTCCAACTAGGAGACTTGAGGGGGAAGGAAAGAGAGGGAGAGGGAGAGGGAAAGGGGGGCCGCCCCCCCCCCTCCTAGTACAATTCGGACTCCCCATGAGGGGGGGCGCGCCACCTCTTGGGCTGCTGCCCTCTCTCTCCCCTCAGGCCCAATAAGGCCCATTACTTCCCCGGGGGGTTCCAGTAACCCCTCCGGCACTTCGGTTTTATCCGAAATCACCCGGAACACTTCCGGTGTCCGAATATAGCCGTCCAATATATCAATCTTTATGTCTCGACCATTTCGAGACTCCTCGTCATGTCCGTGATCATATCCGGGACTCCGAACTAACTTCGGTACATCAAAATGTATAAACTCATGATAACTGTCATCGTAACGTTAAGCGTGCGGACCCTACGGTTCGAGAACAATGTAGACATGACCGAGACACATCTCCGGTCAATAACCAATAGCGGAACCTGGATGCCCATATTGGCTCCTACATATTCTACGAAGATCTTTATCGGTCAGACCGCATAACAACATACATTGTTCCCTTTGTCATCGGTATGTTACTTGCCCGAGATTCGATCGTCGGTATCCAATACCTAGTTCAATCTCGTTACCGGCAAGTCTCTTTACTCGTTCTGTAATACATCATCTCGCAACTAACTCATTAGTTGTAATGCTTGCAAGGCTTTATGTGATGTGCATTACCGAGAGGGCCCAGAGATACCTCTCCGACAATCGGAGTGACAAATCCTAATCTCGAAATACGCCAACCCAACATCTACCTTTGGAGACACCTGTAGAGCACTTTTATAATCACACAGTTACGTTGTGACGTTTGGTAGCACACAAAGTGTTCCTCCGGTAAACGGGAGTTGCATAATCTCATAGTCATAGGAACATGTATAAGTCATGAAGAAAGCAACAGCAACATACTAAACGATCAGGTGCTAAGCTAATGGAATGGGTCATGTCAATCAGATCATTCAACTAATGATGTGATCTTGTTAATCAAATAACAACTCTTTGTTCATGGTTAGGAAACATAACCATCTTTGATTAACGAGCTAGTCAAGTAGAGGCATACTAGTGACACTCTGTTTGTCTATGTATTCACACATGTATTATGTTTCCGGTTAATACAATTCTAGCATGAATAATAAACATTTATCATGATGTAAGGAAATAAATAATAACTTTATTATTGCCTCTAGGGCATATTTCCTTCATTTTGGGGCTGCCGCCACCCCTAGGGAGGGAACCCTAGATGGGGGCGCAGCCCCTCCCCTTCCCCTATATATACTTGAGGTATTGGGGGCTGCAAGACACACGAGATCATCTCCCTCTTGGCGCAGCCCTACCTCTCTCCCTCCTCGTCTCTTGTAGTGCTTGGCGAAGCCCTGCTGGAGTCCCGCGCTCCTCCACCACCACCACGCCGTCGTGCTGCTGCTGGACGGAGTCTTCCCAACCTCTCCTTCTCCCTTGCTGGATCAAGGCGTGGGAGACGTCACCGGGCTGCACGTGTGTTGAACGCGGAGGCGCCGTTGTTCGGCGCTTAGATCGGAATCAACCGTGATCTGAATCGCTGCGAGTACGACTCCTTCATCCGCGTTCTTGCAACGCTTCCGCTTAGCGATCTACAAGGGTATGTAGATGCACTCTCCTTCCCCTCGTTGCTAGATTACTCCATAGATTAATCTTGGTGATGCGTAGAAAATTTTAAATTTCTGCTACGATCCCCAACAATTAGCAGATTGGCTGATTTCATGGCCAAAATTTTCGCCGCAGAGTTAATTCCTAGCTTGGTCGCGCAGCGGGAGTAGGTGACTGGCTGAATGGTTGTCTCTTGGCTGGTCTTTTTACCTTCTCTATCTTTTCTTCTTCCTAATATGCTTATATATCTACTAGAGACATGCAAACGGATGGGCCCCTGCTTGGGCTGGGCCCTAGGCGGCCGCACTCCTCGCCATGCCCCAGGGTCGGCCCTGGTTACATCGTGTGTCTACCCCCGCTATATATGAGAGGCCTAGGATACAAGTGTCCTATTAGGACACGACTCCATATCCTATGTAAACATAATACTACTCAGAGTCCAACTGTAACCTACCTTGTACACAATATTCGACACAACCTAACAGCCCTTGTGGTCAGTCCTACATGGTGGGCGGGTCCGGGTGTCACCACATTCGCCCCACATATGGATCGGGTATGCGGAGTACCGATCAACTAGGGTGTTTGAGCCGGATTTGCCAGATCCGGCTGGGTGGCTGTTTCCTGTGCAGGCAGGCAGGCCGGGCATTTGGGACGGATACGAGGGCACCGGTTGTAGATGCTATGAAGCCTCATTTTTTGTGGGCTGGTTTTCGACTTGTGCAGCCCCATGGATCCCCCGCAAACCCTCATCCTATCTGCAGCCTTCCCCTCATGTATTCTCTACCCAAGCACAACTCTAGTGTAGATTAGGAGGGGTTGAGGGGATTGGGCGAAGGGGAGGGGTTCACCAGATCCCTTCCCATCCCCGGTCCCTTTGGTACTAGTGAAGAACTCAAGTTCCAAATTAGGGCTTCATTTGGATGCTAGGGGAGCTATTCGTAGGGAACAAGTGCCTAGGGTGAGATTGTCTTGTGCAAACTTAAACACCATGGAAAATCTACATCATCCTTTGGCTGGCGGGAATAGCTAGGGGAAGGCCAAACCGCGAAACAAAAACTGAAGCAGCCAAATTCCCAATAGAAAGGCACTCTATGTCACCGGCCATGGCGCCAAATGTTGCAAGTGAGCACCTTCCGTACGTCCTCCGCCTCAATCGATGACGTGTTGTCGCTGCCGCTCAGCCACCATATGCGGATGATGTGAAGATATGCAACTGTTGATGCTGAGTACAGAGGCAACAGCAGCGGAGCACGCGTGTGCGAGGCAAAGTCATCGTCGTCAAACATGACGAGATCTGTGAGACCACGACCACAGACGGGAGCAGAAATATTCAAAACTTTGCCAGGTGCAGATCCTTGGCGGCGACCATGGCCGGCTTGGTGGCAGTGGAGAGAGGAGCTTCTAGGCTGAGGGGAGTTCAGGGAAAGGATGAGGAAGACCACCAGACCGTTACCGTCGTCGTCCCCAAAGGGGCGGAGCGCTCGGGGAAGGAGGGAACGGGTGACGTCACTCCCGATCACCGGACAAAAGAGCCTCAGAGGATGTGGACTTCCACCCAACACAAGCACGTCTCAATCAGGAAAACAACCGAGACAAGGTTTTTCTCCCCGACCTGTTGAGGCACGAAAAACTCAACCAGGGAAGGGCCAAGGAAAGGGCCAGGTTCCCTCCCGACCGAGATGAGGTTTTTCTCCCTGACCTGTCGAGGCACGAAAAACTCAACCAGGGAAGGGCCGAGGAAAGGGCCAGGTTCCCTCCCAACCGAGACGAGGTTTTTCTCCCTGACCTGTCGAGGCACGAAAAACTCAACCAGGGAAGGGCCAGGTTCACTCCCCTTGCACCAAATGCAACGGTAGATTCCCCGGGCTCGATTCGGCTCGAGGTTTTCCCACCCAAGGAAAGGAAGGGGATCCCCACAGGGTCCCTGGTTACCAAATGAGCCCTAGGGATTCTAAAAAATGTACTCACTCCAACCCAAAATAAATGATTCAATTTTGTACTAGTTTCAGTACAAAGTTAGTACAAAATCGAGTCACTTATTTTGGAATGGAGGGAGTAGCTTTCAATCTACAGCCATATTGCCAAATGAGCAAACTTTTGCCAACACGGCCATCGACCAGCCGCAAACTAAACAAACAGAGCCTCCAGCAATACCAAGCAGTTTCTAAAAGGAAATACAGTAAGATGCAAAATCCATCGTTTGAAGTAACCCTTTTCTTTTCTATAGAACTACTTGCTTCTTGACATCATTTAGCAAACGCCCTTTGTACCTTGACCACATTCTACATGACACTATCCAAACATGCCGGATGTCCAATAAAGGATCGCCATCAAAACGAGTAGAAATTTCAACAAACTGCAAATTTAACTCATGTAGAGCTACGCATCAAGAAAAGAACTCATGTGGCGCAACTACACCTTCACAGTTCATAAGATATTACTTTTCAGTTTTCACAGTTCACATATTCTGCTTCTCGTTTCAAAAGTGTCTATTTTGGTGCTCAGGAAAAACATGTTTGAACCACACAAGATTTTCCACCATCTATGATTGCTTTATGGTCAGTTCCGCTCTCAGATGTAGTACTCCATCGATGAAGAAGAGGCTGTCATCAGCCATAAACGACGGCCAGGGAATCGCAAAGAGATTCCGGTAGCCAACTGCCTTTCCACCAGTGAAGGTGTAGTAGCCCTTGTACTTACTGACAAAATCGCCCGATGGCCTTGTCCTTGCAGCAAACTCATAGTCCACAGTAACACTCGTTGAGCCCTTCTCTTGCATCCCTAAGAAGAGACCAAAGCAGTGGAAAGCACTTTGCTGATCCATGTTGCAATGTGCCGACAGGAAGAATCCCTGTCCAGCAAGATGGAATGCTTGCGAGTAAATCCGCCCGGATGGGAAAAGTCGGCTACACTCCTCACGCTTCAGATCCAAGTATGCTATGCACTGAGGATATGGTTGATCAAATTCCACCACCTTAAGCGGGCGATACTTGTAAGCTCGTTCAGTATATTTCCTACAAGTCAACACATCTGCAGCAAGGGCGCGCTGTCGATGTGGTGCATCAGCTTTGTACAGGAGTGCATCAGTGACACTTTTAGATGCTTGTTCATGATCCAGATCACTGCACGCAAGGACCTTCCGCAACTTCCTGCAGGTCATATGAGAGAACCGAACGAGCGGCAGCAAGCGAGTACCCAAGATTTCACGTCTTTCTTCCGTTCTTGGGTATTGAGCACGAACCCACTTGATCACAAAGTCATAGACTGCATCCTCTGATGCCACCTGAAGGTCATTACTACATAGGATGGCTTCAATCCCAGCAAGGGGAATGTTCATCACTTCATCCTGAAACCTGGAAGGAGGAAGCATTCCTTTAGTTCAACAATGTTATTTCGATAATTTAGTTGACTCTCTAAATAAAGAGACCACCCACTTAGTCAAATCCTTGTATTTGTTGGCGAGGAATTCCTTGGCAGCATCAGTCAGTGGCTGAACTGCTGCAGCCATTGAAATGCTGGAAGGCAGATCTAGATAGAGAAGTGCAGATTCTGTGGTCATGGGTAAGCTCCTTAGCAATTGACTGCAGTGTCTCATGCAAGAAACAACTTCAAATTTGTCAGAAATCATCAAGATATCAAGCAGAAGGGTTGGCTCATTTGTCGTCAATTTTCCACTGTAAATAAAGCTTAAAAGCTCCATAAGGGCACTTTCCTCTGTTCCAAGTAGAAATACAACGATCAGACATAAGGTAACTGTTAACTAAAAGGCACAAAAAAAAAACGAAACTGTGTTTGTTAATATAGATTTGAAAAGCTTTTGAGCAAGGTACAATATCCTTATTCCTGGGAGATGAAAGATGCAAAATGGTAGGATATAGACAATCAACTTGATAGCTCAACTGAAGTTCAACCGTCGATAACCTCATTGAGACTGATCATGTCAGTGCTATAAAATCGATCATTCAGACATTAAAGAAAACTATACAGCAGCAAGGATAGAACATTAAAAATGCCAAGTGTCCTACTGGAGTTCCCGCATTACCTGAAGTAGTTATTCTAAGAGTAGCATGCCTCTGATCAGATTCTTTCATGCCGTTTGAGAAAAGCTAACAAGATGAATGTTACGACAATGTTAGCTAGATAACAATATATAACTGCAGTGCGCAATGAACTCATTTCATGCACAAATTAGAATTACCTTGTAAAAAAAGGGACTTTTTGCTGCTAGAATTGCAGAGCTGATATAGATAGATTTCACTCTCAAAACCTGATTACACTCCATATTCCACGATGAGTCGCTGTTTTCTCCATCCTCGCCTAATACAAACAACAAAGTCTAATGAAGCAGGCACAAAAATGCAACATAGTATAAAGGAACAAAATGGTGCACAGCAGCAGCATCGATTCTTAACATACTTGTAGAACAATATTCACATCTTTTACTGAATCATATGAGTTATCAGTTACCACATAATGCACAAATGTCAGAGATCTGGTAACTTCAAAATTTAAACTTAGTTCGTCCACAAGGATAACAATTGCACACAACTTATAATTATATATCTTAGAATTATATCTCACAGAAGTATAATCCATCCAACATAACCCAATTGTTCCTAGCTATTTAGGTGGAGTCGCAAGAAACAAGTAATAAAGCTCATATAAACCTCGACCAATCAATAGTGAAGTGAGGCATTTAAACTGATTACAGCATGCCTACAAAATATTGAAATTGTCAAAGGAACGGCTCGAAGAAAAGGTTTACCATCAGTAACAGCATGTCTCCACAGTTTCAATAGAGGAATGAGTTACTCACTCTGATACATCGTGCCAGCAACTAACTCTATGATCACATATGGTTAGTACCAATGATTGCTAAACTTAACAGATATCCAAAAATCATGTTAATTATTTGGCATGGGCGCACCGAATTCTGTGTGTATATGTGTTCAATTTGCTAAACCTGACTGCCACTTATTTAGTAATTCGTAAAAGATATTTAATTGCACTGACCATCTTGTCCAATATCAGGTGGAGATTCTTCTATCATAGCTACAGGCTCCTCACCGGTTTCCTCATAGGTATCACATTCTTCTGCTTCGATTTTTACCTTTGATGGTTCCAACATGTACTTTCCACATTCTGGAGGCATGAAAAAAATAGCAGGAAGTCATTAAAAATGGAAGCTATTGCACTCTAGAACAAGAACAAGATTAAGGAAGAAGTGCATTAGTTTCAGAGCGTAATGACAGAAACATATTCTAATAAAGTATAACAAGAGTGCATTAGCTTCAGATGATAATGACAGAAAAAACTCCAAGCAACAAAGCATAAACCCTAATAACAATATGAGGCCCATGAACAGGCATCAATGATGAATATCTTGACTCTAGCTAGACTGCAAATTCAGTGTGAAGTTGGATGCAAGCAAAATATATTGGGTACTTGGAACTTTTCATGGGGCACCAATAGAAAGTCCAATAGTTCCTCTGCCCGCATTTATTAGGCCAGAGAACCAGCGAGCCGAGTCCGTCTTATTTTAGGCCCGTTGTAATTAAGTAGTGCAGATTCCGTTGCTCGTTCCATCCACTGACTGAGGAAAATAAATCCCCAGTCACTACATTCACGAGGGAGGTGAGACGGTTTCACTAATTAATGCCGCTAATCGATGCGTCCTAATAGGGCCGATTCAAAACTGCACAACCGCACGTGTTGTGCCTTAGTCCCAGCACTTCGGCCCGGTGGCCTAATAAACACGGACGGAGGGAGTAACTGGTTAAGAGTAAGAACTTCTAACTTCATTACTGTTCTCTCCCTCCCCTTAATATACTCTCTTTCCTGCTTACTTTTCTCAAATTAGAAACTTAGAACCATTATAACACGTAAAAAACCCCGGGTCAAAAAAAAAACACGTAAAAAACCCTGTTAGCACATTACAATGAATGCATGCCCAACTCAGCGAGACATTGGACAACATTTGGTCGTGCTATTGTAATGCAACAAGGTGATAAAGATTGGCATACGTAATTAAGTATGATTGGCATAAACATAAAATGCTAGTAGGGAAGTGGCCTGAAAACAAGAAACAGGTAAGCATGATATTATACCAAATATTCTTGGAACTCGTTTTAAAATGTGCAGGCAGTGAGCTTATAAGCTGGGAGGAAAACGGTACACAATTTACTATACTGAATTTGGTATTTGGTAGAACTATAGGAGACTACAGTTACTAGTGGATGAAGCAAATAAACAATCGCTAGTTATTTGTCAATCAAGCAAATGAAAATCCACGCATCATCATGAAATACTGATAGAGGAACACTATCTGACTGCTTAACAGGATCGCACTGTAAAGAACAGCTCACATACTATTACAACAACTCTAGGTAGACAAAAAGGTCATCTGAACTTTATATAAAACAAACAACTATGAAGGTACCATCAGCCACGGACTGTTATTTATCAGGAAATAACCAAACTAACTTCTGGCCACAATTTAAACAAGTTATTTCGTCTACTGAGCTTGTGGCTGGTTCGGTACAGTGTGCAATGCTCTTCGCAAATTCAAGGTCATATTAGTGCAATGCCCCAGAGTTCTTATTCTCCTATGAAACTGAGAACTGAATAAGATCCTGGCAATAGAGTCCACAAGGAATCACCCAAATTGGAATCACGTGGTTACAATCGCCCTCACCACCTTCCCTAAATCCCACCCACGAATGCCATCTCATCAACACCACATTGCTCAGAAGATCATATAGTAGCTAAATTCCCGTGTGACAACGGCTATGAGATTCATAAAACCAAAGCAAACAACAACTGGGAAATCATAACTTTGACTTTGATCAAAAGCAAAAGCTGTCCTACCATCTTTCTACCATCCTTATACGAAACGTAAGGCTTTTTGACACCCAAATCCCCAACAGACAGTCAAGACCAATCAGCGGAAAAAGAGGGCGTCCCCCCTAAACCAATCCCCCACACCCGCCGTCAAATCAGCACGAATTCAAATTGCCCGAATCGGCCCCGCGCCGAAATGATGACGAGCCGCAAACCACCAACCTCCCCCTCACCTTTGTCGCGGCGGAGATCCTCCCTGCGGCGCTTGCGGTGGCGCGCCCAGTCGGCGATGGAGGAGCAGCCCTCGCCGGCGGCGCCCCTGGCCCCCGGCGCGTCGTCCCCGGCGACGATCTCGATCCGCAGGACGCGGTCGGAGAAGTTGACCGAGTTGAAGGCGAACTCGTAGCTCGGGCCGCCGCTCGCCCGCGAGAAGTCCGGCTCCATGCCGGCCGCACCACGGCGCCCCCTTCCCCCGAACCCAATCCCAATCCAACGACGCGGGGCCGCCTCACCCTCGCCGCCCCCGGCCCCGCCCCGCGCCCCCCGCAGCGGACCTCCTCACCGCCGGCAGAGCCGGGACCACAACCCGAAACAGACACGAGGCCCTAGAACGCGTGGAAGAGGAGTGAGGGAAGGGAGACGGAGGGAGGGTGGGGGTCGTGATGGTGAGGAAATCCAACCCGAGGGTAGTAAGTGTGAAACGAGTGACCGCTTAACTAGGAGGCGTGGGCCACGATGGTGCGCGTGGGCCCGCCTGGCGGTGGAGGGTGGGGTGGGGGCAGGGGGTCTGGTCGGCGATGTGATTCTTTGCCTTCCTTCTTCCGCGCTTGCGAACTGCGATGCGGCTTGGGTTGAGTTTTATATTTCCTTTTTTTTGCAATTAGGCCTACTCCACCACACGACCCCAAACGGACGTCTGTTTTGTCTGAATTCTGTCTGTTTGGGTAGGGCGATGAGGTTGTGTCCGGGCCTGTCCTGAGATGCGGTCGTCGTGCGCCCAGCGCGCGGACGCATCCCGGCCGCATCCTGTCCGCGTACATTTTTCTTTGCAAGTCCTTAACTTCTTTTCATCATTCATTTTCGGTACATGAAAAATACATCATCACATTTTGACTAGTAAAGCAAGACAAAAAAAACAAGAACAATAAGAATACATTTTAGAAGATACCCAATTTCCATGACTGCTCCCTTGAGTTGGGTTAGGGCCTTCTCGATGCATTCATTGTTGATCTGTGGAGGAGGCTCGATCTGGCATCCTCCTTTCTTCTTCAAGCCAGAAGTCGATGTTGCTTCCTCACACCTAGTCTCGTGTCTAGCCTCTAATCTAGCAACAAGTGCACTTGTCTCATCTACAACCTCTATACTAGCTAAAAGTGCACGAATATGTACTAAATTTCACTCTATCAATATATCGATGTACTCTTCTTCTCAATACCAAAACTTGCATCCATGCCACACAATAAAATTTGTAGTTAGCACAACTAGTCAAAACTAAAGCACAAACCGAAGCTAAAAAAAGCACATACCCCATCGTTTAAGCACTTGATGAACACCCATCCGGAATGTTCCGGCGTTGTAGACACGCGGCGCACGACCATCCTTGGGCAGTGGTCGCACTTAATGAGTGGCAACGGTGCGCCGACGAGCTTTTGGGCAAGCACCGAGCCCGGCCGACCGCCATTCGTGTATCTGCCGGCGGACCACCGACGGTGCAAATCCGAGCGGCTAGAGGAGGAGCCACCGCCTGCATGTGGCATTGCGGCCCTGCCAGGGCCTTCCGGCGAGGTGCCCGGTCAGTCCATGGCGCGGCCCGGCCTCCCACAACCGGGCGAGCTCAAGACCGACCGGATCCGCCCCAAATCCGGCCGGCGGGTGCGCAAACCAGGTGGTCGTGGTTGGGTAGCTCGGCGGCGCCGAGGGGAAGGGCTGGGCGAGTGTGCGTCCGAACTGCACGGCTTCAATGGCAGCGGCGGCGGCGGCAGCGAGGGAAAGAGTGAGGAAGAGTGGAGGGGGTGCGGTCGGAGGGAGGGAGGGGTGGATAGAAAACGGACAAAAGTGTCCGCGTGGTGTACGTTTCACCCCAAAAGCGGTGCAAACTTGGGCCACGGATGGGTCGAAAGCGGACACAAAACGGACAAAAGTCCATTTGCTCCCGCGCGCTGGGCCGCCTCGTTTGTCCGTTTTACCCCAATCGAACGAGGGCGGACAGGATAAGATCGCGCGGTGGAGTTGGCCTTAGGCCGGAAGGAAAGGGCACACCACCAAGCAGACGGGAGACGTTGAAAGCGGGAAGAAAAACAAAAGGCAGGTTTTTCCCTCATGGAGTAAATGTGGGTAAGAAAATTCTGAGTACTTTTCTACTTCTATTCATGGATATGCATGCATGAATCCCTGTTATTGTCATTTGCATTCTTCATAAGCTGAAGAGGGTCTCCACAAAGCAAAATTTGGCATGTGCATTTGCATTCAAAAGCAAATTTCTTATATGCACATCTTTAGGGTGAACCTTTGCTATTTATGAAGACAATATCTTAATTCTTAAACTTCCACATACTTTTATCCCCGTTAAAAACTTCAACCGGTTTGTCATCAATCACCAAAAAGGGGGAGATTGTAAGTGCATCTAGTGTCACCTTTAGTTGGTTTTGAAGTATTGACGACAAACTTGGTTGAGGGACTAATGTGTTTGTAAGAATTGCAGGATAACACAGGTAGTAGTCACATATTGATTCAGTTTACCTACCAGAGATGATCCCTAAAAATGTGTGAAGACATTGAAGACAATGATGGTCTGTGAAGACATTCACAGTGAAGATTATGACATGAGAAAACATCGCATGAAGACTATGGAGTGCGAAGACATAGTTGTTTCGTAGTTTCATTTTCTTCTTTATTGAGTCATAGGAACCACCTACTGTTAAGTGGGGTCCAAGTGAACAAAGTCAGAGTGACTGATGTGATGCTCAACCAAATTGTAACGCCCTCGATGCGACTATGTCTCCCACGTGTCGAGGCACGACTTAGAGACATAGGCGCATTGAAAGCAATGTCGCAAGTCGGGAATCATTACACAACCCAAGTACATATATAATATAAAGGGGGGATAATAATAATAGTTGGCTTACACTCGCCACGTCACATCAAAGTATATAAATAACATCCATCATACAATCACTCATGGCCCGACTACGGCGCCAAAATAGAAAAGACCCCCAACAAGCGACTAAACCCTGAATCGAACCCCGAATAGGTACCACTACTGATCATCAGGAAAAGAAACATAGTATCGCTGAGAGTCCTCGTCGTACTCCCACTTCAGCTCGAACGCGCCATCCGGAGGAGTATCATCGGTCCCTGCATCTGGTGGAATAGGAATCTGTGAGCCACAAGGACTCAGCAATCTCGCACCCTCGCGATCAAGACTATTTAAGCTTAATAGGTAGGAAAGGGGGTAATGTAAGTGGAGCTGCAGCAAGCGACTAGCATATATGGTGGCTAACTTATTCGCAAAGTGGAGCGAGAAGAGAAGGCAAAGCACGAGCGGAAACTACATAAAGCAGACTACGCAAACATAACTCCAACGCCGTGTCCACTTCCCGGACTCCGCCGAGAAGAGGCCATCACGGCAACACACGCAGTTGGTTCATTTTAATTAATTAAGTTCAAGTTATCTACAACCGGACATTAACAAATTCCCATCTGCCCATAACCGCGGGCACGGCTTTCGAAAGATCAATCCCTGTAGGGGGGTCCCAACTTAGCCCATAACAAGCTCTCACGGTCAACGAAGGAATAGACCTCCACCCAGGACCCACCGATCAGACTCGGTATCCCGGTACAACAAGATGATTCGACAGGTCAAAACTAGTCCAGCAACACCGCCCGAATGCGCCGACAAATCCCGATAGGAGCTGCACATATCTCTTTCTCAGGGCACACTCAGATGAACACTACGTACAACTAAAACCAACCCTCGGGTTGCCCCGAGGTGGCGCTGTAAGTGGCTCGGTTCGGACCAACACTCAGAGGAGCACTGGCCCGTGGGGGGGCTAAAATAAAGATGACCCTCGGGCTCCGGAAACCCAAGGGAAAGAAAAGGGTAGGTGGCAAATGGTAAAACCAATGTTGGGCATTGCTGGAAAAGCTTTAATCAAGGCGAACTATCAAGGGGTTCCCATTATAGCCCAACCGCGTAAGGGACGCAACAATCCGGGAACATAACACCGATATGATGGAAAACTAGGGCGGCAAGAGTGGAACAAAACACTAGGCGAGAGGCCGAGCCTTCCACCCTTTACCAAGTATATAGATGAGTAAAGATAACATAGCAATATAGTGATATCCCAACAAGTAAATAAATGTTCCAACAAGGAACGGCTCCAATCTTCACCTGCAACTAACAACGCTATAAGAAGGGGCTTGAGCAAAGCGGTAACATAGCCAATCAATGGTTTGCTAGGACAAAGGTGGGTTAGAGGCTCATTCATGGAAATTGGGAGGCTGACAAGCAAGTGGTAGGCATCGTAGCATTGGCAAAGCAAAAGAGCGAGCAAACTAGCATAGCAAAGATAGTAGTGATTTCAAGGGTGTGATCATCTTGCCTGCACAGTTGTCAGAATTGACTGGATCCTCAAAAGCAAACTCAACGGGCTCCTCGTTAGCGAACTCGTCTCCCGGCTCTACCCAACAACACAAACAAGCAACAAGGATACAATCAACCACGTGCAAAGGCAACCAATAGATGCAAAGATGATATGCTATGCGGGATGCGATGCGGGATGCAAAATGCAAGATGTAACAGGAAATGCATGAACCTGGCCTCAACTTGGAAAACCAAGTGTGCCACTGGATAGAGGGGAAGAAATCCCCTGAAAACGATATAAAGATCATGGCAATCGGAGCTACGGTTAAGAAATGGCAAGCGATTTACTAAACGAACCGATCTGCGATTTACAGCAAGTAGGCTCCTAAATGCAACAAAAAGAACATGCTACAGCCATCAAACATGAAAACAAATTGCATGTAAGTGATGTACTCATCAAGCTTAACAAATCATCAGGACTGAGGCATAGGCAAATTCATCCATTAAGGGCTTCAAACAAGCATGGCAAAACTGAATAAGCAAAACAGATTTCAGACTTAGCGAAATTAACGCTAGTCTAGAATTTCAGACCACGATGCTCTCTTCGGAGCAGCAAAACAACATGAAGGAAAACCTGAACATGGCAAGTAAGAGCATGGCATGGAGCTACTCAACAAGCTTAACAAAACACCCAAAATGACCTGGGGCCAAAAGGGTTCACAAAATACTCTAGCGAGCACACGAACATTGATGAAACACAATCAGTTTTCAGACTTAGTGAAAACTGGGACATGCTGAAATAATAACTCACGGAGGCATGTAAACGAGCTCGATGCTCTCACTACGGTGCAAGTCATGGCAAGGTAAGCATATATCCATTAAGAAGGCACAAAATTCTAGCTAGACATGGCAAGAACAATGGCATAGCATGCGTGGATCACTAGCAATCACTCCGGCAAAATCGCAAAAGAGTTCACGATCTGCCCAAAACAGCAACTATCCAAAAGTTGAGCTCGATTGAGTCAACCTAGGGTGCTCCAACATAACAAGTAAAGACATGGATGGATTAAGCACAACAAGAATAACAAATCACTCTTACTGATCATCCTCAAAAGAGGCACGGATCACTAGGAAACAAGCCGGACATATAGCATCGTGAACTAAAACGGCCCAGACTTAGTGATTTTCACTAAGTCCCTGAAATCGATAATCTCAGGTAGCCCTCTTTGCAAGCTTGCACAAGACAACACACACATCCTAAAAATACATGGAAGACACCTCTGGAAATAAGACAACATGCTTAACAATTCATCCCAAAGGGGCACAGGCATATCATGCACGGATTAAATATGGCAAAAATGACAAAAGTGCATGTTGAACTAACGGATCTGCAATTTAACTCAACATGCCTCCTTCCAACAGCATTTTGGGCACCAAGATGACCTCAAATGCAAATGATGCAATGGAATGAAATGATGTACTCGTTGAAACGAAGATTTTGTCATATCATACGCCCAAAACGGAGCTACGGATGAGGAGATATGATAGGTCAAAGGTAGCACGAAAAAATAACGGGAGAGGGAAAAAGTCAACGGGGGGGCGCTAGGGTTTACTGTAGCAACCGCGCCCCCGATCCGATCTCGCGGCCACTGTAGCGATGCCGGCGATGGCGCGGCGGCCGGAGAGAGGAGGAGGGACGCCGGGGTAGCTCGCCGGCGTGGAGGAGGTGGTCGCCGGGGCCGGATCCGGCGACCCGGGGCGGCGTGCGGCGGCGGAGGGCGCCGGACGGTGGCGGCGCCGGGCGAGGAGGCCGGCTCGGGCACGGGCGGCGCAGCAGCGGAGCCCCGCGGCGGCGGCCGGCGGCGAGGGTCGGCGCGGAGGAGGCGGCGGGGACGGCGAACGGCGATGGGGAAGACGGCTCGGGCACGGGCGCGCAAGGAGATGGGCTCGGGGGCCCAACGCGGGCCTCGGCGGGCCTCGGGTGGCGCGGCGAACTGGGGACCCGCCCGGGACACGTGGCGCGCCCTGGTTCGTCACGGGCGGCGGCGGCGACTTGTCCGGCCGACACGGACGTGTCCGGCGCGGCGCGGTGGGAGAGAAGCTAGGTTAGGGTTGATTTGGATCCGAGAATTTTGAGGGAGATGCTATTTTATAGGTAGAGGGAGCTAGGAAGCTCCAAATGAGGTGCGGTTTTCGCCCACACAATCGTGATCGAACGACCGAGACGATGAAGCTGAGTTTGGTGGGTTTTGGGCCAAAATGGAGGGGTGTTGGGCTGCACACACACGAGGCCTTTTCGGTCCCTCGGTTAACCGTTGGAGTATCAAACGAAGTCCAAATGACCCGAAACTTGACAGGCGGTCTACCGGTAGTAAACCAAGGCCGCATGGCAAGTCTCGGCCCAATCCGGAAATGTTACATCCCCACACACGAAAGAAAGCTAGAAATGGCCACCGGAGGAGAATGAAGCGCCGGAATGCAAAACGGACAACGGGGAGAATGCTCGAATGCATGAGATGAACATGTATGCAAATGCAATGCACGTGATGACATGATATGAGATGCACGAAAAACAAAACAACACACGGAGACAAAGACCCGAACCCGAGAATTAAATATAACTTAATGCCGGAAACGGCAAGAGTTGGAGTACAATTGGGGAAGGTTACATATGGGGCGTTACACAAATCCTATGTCTTCGAGCGAAGACAATGAGAGCAAATCTTATCCAGAGTTGGATGAGTCATCTTTACTTGTAGCCCAAGTCAAGCCGTCGCGTGTGTTTGAAATCTGATCGTTGGACACGTGTCAGTTCCTTAGTGACCCACGGTCATTTCGGACAAATCAGGTCGGGTTATCTCCTGGCTATAAATAGCACACCCCTACACCATAAATTGGTGGCTACTCAGAGTTAGTGCACGACTTTTGTCGTTTGAAATAAACCCACCTCCGAAGCATTTGAGAGAGAGAGAGAGATCCTTGCGAGGACAAAGCCCTATACACCAAGAGCCAAAGAGTGTTAGGCATCACTGAAGTCTCTCTGTCCGAGTGATCTAAAGACTTGTTACACTTGAGGACTGTGAATCCTCCAGCTGGTTAGGTGTCGCGTTTTGAACGTCCAAGATTCGTTGTGGATCGCCGGTGAACGAAGTCTGTGAAGGTTTGGAAGTCTACCTTGAAGACTTACCATAGTGATTGGGCGAGGACTGCGTGTCCTTAGCTCAAGGGGAATAAGGTGAAGACATGGTCTTCTGAGTTAAATCTCAGCCTCCCTAACCAGACATACAGTTGTCACAGCAACTAGAACTGGTCTATCAAATCCTTGTCTTCACCAAGCTACTGGTTCTATCCTTCACTTCCCTTTACTTTACAGTTTGTCTTCATGAAGTCATTGCTTACCTGTATGATCTGATTGACTTCACTGAGTGAAGACTATTTACTGTTTGGCTTCACACTGTCTTCCATCCTGATCCTTACTACCTAACTGTTGATAGTCTTCGTGTTTTCACTTCATTGCTTACTTGACTATGGCATGTCTAGTGTAGTCTACCTTCCGCTGCATATCAATAGGATCATTTCTACTGTTTGTTTTCAAAGCCCCCGAGTTTTGAAGACTTTCATAAAAATCGCCTATTCACCCCCCTCTAGTCGATAACTAGAACTTTCAATTGGTATCAGAGCAAGGTGCTCCCTTATTCTGTGTGATTCGGTTTAACCACCTAGAGTTTTAGCTATGTCAATTGCAGCGATAATCAAGGTCTCCGCTGCGTGCCCTGTCTTCGATGGCACTGATTACCCCTATTGAAAGAATAAGATGTGTATGCATCTTGAAGCCATGACCTCTAGTATGTCATCAAGAACGGCGTTCCCAAGGTCGGTGAAGGTGTCACAGCTGCTGATGTCAAGAGGTTCATTCAACTGGACTCAACCACTAAGAACATCATCTGTGGTCACCTGACCAAAAACAGTACGGCCGTGTGAGTGCACTGGAAACTGCAAAGCTAGTCTAGGACTGGCTCTCCAAGGTCAACGAAGGTGTCTCAACCCAGAGAGACTCAAGGATTAGTGTTCTTCGCAACCTCTTCAACCACTTCAAGAGAAATGATAATGAGAATGTCCATCTCACATTTGATCGCCTCACTGATATCACAAATGAGCTTCGTGTACTCAGCGCCACTGAGATCACTAAGCATGAAATCGTCAAGACACTTCTGAGATCGCTTGATAGCTCATTCGACACCCTGGCCCTGATGATTCAAGAACGCCCTGACTTCAAGACTCTCGATCCGTCTGACATACTTGAGAGGCTCAACACACATGAGTTCCAGCTATCTGAGAAAAGAGATATCTATGGTACCAACTATGGTCGAACTCGCGCTTTGAAGGCAAATGTTGTTTCCTCATCTGAAGAAGAATCTGACTGCAGTTCTGAGGATCCTGAAGACATTGGAAAGGAGCTTGCTATGCTTGTGAAGAAGTTCCAAAGGTTCACTAAGAAGAAAGACTTCAGAAAGTCTTCAAGATCCAACTCAAGAAACGATGAAGCTTCCTCTCATGACTACTGATACGTCTCCAACGTATCTATAATTTTTGATTGCTCCATGCTATATTATCTATTGTTTAGGACTATATTGGGCTTTATTTTCCACTTTTATATTATTTTTGGGACTAACCTATTAACCGGAGGCCCAGCCCAGAATTGCTGTTTTTTTTTGCCTATTTCAGTGTTTTGAAGAAACAGAATATCAAACGGAGTCCAAACGGAATGAAACCTTCGGGAACGTGATTTTCTCATCGAACGTGATCCAGGAGACTTGGACCCCACGCCAAGGCATCAGAGAGGCGGTCCCGAGGGTGGGGGGCGCCCCCCTAGGGCGCGCCCCCTGACTCGTGGGCTCCTCGGAGCTCCACCGACGTACTTCTTCCTCCTACATATACATACGTACCCCCAAATGACCAGATGAAGAGCCAAAAACCTAATTCCACCGCCATAACTTTCTGTATCCACGAGATCCCATCTTGGGGCCTGTTCCGGAGCTCCGCCGGAGAGGGCCATCATCACGGAGGGCTTCTACATCATCATAGCCTCTCCGATGAAGTGAGTAGTTTACCTCAGACCTTCGGGTCCATAGTTAGTAGCTAGATGGCTTCTTCTCTCTTTTTGGATCTCAATACAAAGTTCTCCCCTCCCTTGTGGAGATCTATTCGATGCAATCTTCTTTTTGCAGTGTGTTTGTTGAGATCGATGAATTGTGGGTTTATGATCAAGTCTATCTATGAATAGTATTTGAATCTTCTCTGAATTCTTTTATGTATGATTGGTTATCTTTGCAAGTCTCTTCGAATTATCCATTTGGTTTGGCCAACTAGATTGGTAGTTCTTGCCATGAGAGAAGTGCTTAGCTTTGGGTTCGATCTTGCGGTGTCCTTTCCCAGTGACAGAAGGGGCAGCAAGGCACGTATTGCATCATTGCCATCGAGGATAACAAGATGGGGTTTATTTCATATTGCATGAATTTATCTCTCTACATCATGTCATCTTGCTTAAGGCGTTACTCTGTTTTTAACTTAATACTCTAGATGTATACTGGATAGCGGTCGATGAGTGGAGTAATAGTAGTAGATGTAGAATCGTTTCGGTCTACTTGTCACGGACGTGATGCCTATATACATGATCATGCCTAGATATTCTCATAACTATGTTCAATTCTGTCAATTGCTCAACAGTAATTTTTTCACCCACCGTAGAATACCTATGCTCTTGAGAGAAGCCACTAGTGAAACCTATGGCCCCCGGGTCTATTCTCATCATATCAATCTCCATCACTTTAATCTTGCTTTGCTTTTTTACTTTGCCTTTACTTTTTACTTTGCATCTTTATACCAAAAATACCAAAAATATTATATCTATCAGATCTCACTCTCGTAGGTGACCGTGAAGGGATTGACAACCCCTAATTGCGTTGGTTGCGAGTAGCTATCGTTTTGTGCAGGTACGAGGGACTTGAGCGTGGCCTCCTACTGGATTGATACCTTGGTTCTCAAAAACTGAGGGAAATACTTACGCTACTCTGTTGCATCATCCCTTCCTCTTCGGGGAAAACCAACGCAAGCTCAAGAGTCTACGCAAAAATTCAATATACCAAGTACCCATCACAATCCCTATCTCTCGCATCATATTATTTTCCATTTGCCTCTCGTTTTCCTCTCCCCCACTTCACCTTGCCGTTTTATTCGCCCTCTCTCTCTCTATCCTCCCTCTCTATTTTCCCCTTTTCCCTCGCCATGTCAGAACCAAAAAGAGTTGGGGGTTCTCTCCCAAGTTCTAGTGCTTTAGACAATCCTACTATCCTATCTAAACTCATAAATCGGAATGCTATAGAACAACTTGCCGGAGTTACCAATGAGAACCTTAGTAATTTTGATGAAGATGATTCTGGAATTTTTCGTTATTTACTTGATGAATCTTTGAAAGATGCTTGGGATAGTCTGTTAAGGATCCGGGCTAGCTATGTACCCCAATATCAAATTGAGGTTTACTTAAAAAGCTTTTATGTTGGGCTACCCGTTTCATTCAAACAAGTTTTAGATTCTATTTTCGAAGGGGGTTTCCTTGAAGGGGACCCCATAGATACCTATGAGAGGATGAAAACTATATTTGGGCACCCCATTAATGAGAAAGCTGAAATCACATCTCTCTTGCTTTCTTACCAAAACGAATCTATTAAAGAGATAAAAGCTAGCCTAGATGCCAATTTCCGCAACATTCTTAATCTTTATTCTACCATTAATGGACATGTACTTTGTCAAAATAGAAAGATTAATTCCATAGATAACAATTTTTCTCTCTTTCTCTCTAAAACCAAGAATGGCAATACCTAGATCTATCCTCGCTTTTATGCCTAGCTAGGGGCGTTAAACGATAGCGCTTGTTGGGAGGCAACCCAATTTTATTTTTATTCCTTGCTTTTTGCTCCTGCTTAGTAATAAATAAATTATTTAGCCTCTGTTTTGGTTGTGTTTTTTTGTGTTTAATTAGTGTTTGTGCCAAGTAGAACCATTGGGAAGACTTGGGGAAAGTCTTGTTGAACTTGCTGTAAAAACAGAAACTTTAGCGCTCACGAGAACTGCTGTAATTTTTATTTGAAGAGTGATATTTAGTTAATTCTTTTTTAAGATGATTAATAGATAAATTTCTAACGTCCAGCAATTTATTTTAGAATTTTGGGGTTCCAGATCTTGCGCTATCTACAGATTACTACAGACTGTTCTGTTTTTGACAGATTCTGTTTCTCGTGTGTTGTTTGCTTATTTTGATGAATCTATGGTTAGTAAAATAGTTTATAATCCATAGAGAAGTTGGAATACAGTATGTTTAACACCAATATAAATATAGAATGAGTTCATTACAGTACCTTGAAGTGGCCTTTTGTTTTCTTTCGCTAATGGAGCTCGCGAGTTTTCTACTTTAAGTTTTGTGTTGTGAAGTTTTCAAGTTTTGGGTGAATTCTTTTGATGGATTCTGGAACAAGGAGTGGCAAGAGCCTAAGCTTGGGGATGCCCATGGCACCCCCAAGATAATCCAAGGACACCAAAGAGTCAAAGCTTGGGGATGCCCCGGAAGGCATCCCCTCTTTCGTCCACTTCCATCGGTAATTTACTTGAAGCTATATTTTTATTCACCAACATGATATGTATTTTGCTTGGAGCGTCTTGTATTATTTGTGTCTTTGTGTCTTAGTATGCCACAATCATCCTTGATGTACACACCTTTTGAGAGAGTCATACATGAATTAAAATTTGATAGAATACTCTATGTGCTTCACTTATATCTTTTGAGCTAAGTAGTTTTGCTCTATGTGCTTCACTTATATCTTTTGAGCGTTACAATTTTGCTCTATGTGCTTCACTTGGATCTTTTAGAGCACGGTGGTGGATTTGTTTTAAAGAAACTATTGATCTCTCATGCTTCACTTAAATTATTTTGAGATCTCTTAATAGCATGGTAATTTGCTTAATAATAATATGCTTGGTATTCAAGATTTGTGAAACTTTCTTTTGAGTGTGTTGAATACTAAGAAAATATTGAAGCATGATAATTGTTTTGAGATATGGAGGTGATAATACTAAAGTCATGCTAGTTGAGTAGTTGTGAATTTAAAGAATACTTGTGTTAAAGTTTGTGATTCCCGTAGCATGCACGTATGGTGAACCGTTATGTGATGAAGTCGGAGCATGATTTATTTATTGATTGTCTTCCTTATGAGTGACGGTCGGGGACGAGCGATGGTCTTTTCCTACCAATCTATCCCCCTAGAAGCATGCGCGTAATACTTTGCTTTGATAACTTCTAGATTTTTGTAAGTATATGAGTTCTTTATGACTAATGTTGAGTCCATGGATTATACGCACTCTCACCCTTCCACCTTTGCTAGCCTCTCTAATACCGCGCACTTTTCGCCGGTATCATACACCCACCATATACCTTCCTCAAAACAGCCACCATACCTACCTATTATGGCATTTCCATAGCCATTCCGAGATATATTGCCATGCAACTTTCCACCGTTCCGTTTATTATGACACACTCCATCATTGTCATATTGCATATTCCGGTACACCGTCGGAGGCATTCATATAGAGTCATATTTTGTTCTAAGTATTGAGTTGTAATTGTTGAGTTGTAAGAAAAATAAAAGTGTGATGATCATCATTATTAGAGCATTGTCCCAGTGAGGAAAGAATGATGGAGACTATGATTCCACCATAAGTCGGGATGAGACTCCGGACGAAAAATAAAATAAAATAAAATAAAAGAGGCCAAAGAAGCCCAAATAAAAAGAGGCCATAAAAAAAGAGAAAAGGCCCAAATAAAAATAAAATAAAATGAGTGAAAATGAGAGAAGGGACAATGTTACTATCCTTTTATCACACTTGTGCTTCAAAGTAGCACCATGATCTTCATAGTAGAGAGTCTCTCATGTTATCACTTTCATATACTAGTGGGAATTTTACATTATAGAACTTGGCTTGTATATTCCAATGATGGGCTTCCTCAAATTGCCCTAGGTCTTCATGAGCAAGCAAGTTGGATGCACACCCACTTAGTTTCTTTTTGAGCTTTCATATACTTATAGCTCTAGTGCATCTGTTGCATGGCAATCCCTACTCACTCACATTGATATCTATTGATGGGCATCTCCATAACCCGTTGATACGCCTAGTTGATGTGAGACTATCTTCTCCTTTTTGTCTTCTCCACAACCACTATTCTATTCCACCTATAGTGCTATATCCATGGCTCACGCTCATGTATTGCGTGAAGATTGAAAAAGTTTTGAAAAAGTTAGAGTATGAAACAATTGCTTGGCTTGTCATCGGGGTTGTGCATGATTTAAATACTTTGTGCGATGAAGATAGAGCATAGCGAGACTATATGATTTTGTAGGGATAACTTTCTTTGGCCATGTTATTTTGAGAAGACATAATTGCTTTGTTAGTATGCTTGAAGTATTATTATTTTTATGTCAATATAAACTTTTGTCTTGAATCTTTCGAATCTGAATATTCATATCACAATTAAGAAGATTTGCATTGAAATTATGCCAAGTAGCACTCCGCATCAAAAATTCTCTTTTTATCATTTACCTACTCGAGGACGAGCAGGAATTAAGCTTGGGGATGCCTGATACGTCTCCAATGTATCTATAATTTTTGATTGCTCCATGCTATATTATCTACTGTTTTGGACTATATTGGGCTTTATTTTCCACTTTTATATTATTTTTGGGACTAACCTATTAACCGGAGGCCCAGCCCAGAATTGCTGTTTTTTGCCTATTTCAGTGTTCCGAAGAAACGGAATATCAAACGGAGTCCAAACGGAATGAAACCTTCGGGGACGTGATTTTCTCACCGAACGTGATCCAGGAGACTTGGACCCTACGCCAAGGCATTAGAGAGGCGGTCACGAGGGTGGGGGGCGCCCCCCCTAGGGCGCGCCCCCCTAGGGCGCGCCCCTGCCTCGTGGGCTCCTCGGAGCTCCACCGACGTACTTCTTCCTCCTATATATACATACGTACCCCCAAACGACCAGATGAGGAGCCAAAAACCTAATTCCACCGCCGTAACTTTCTGTATCCACGAGATCCCATCTTGGGGCCTGTTCCGGAGCTCCGCCGGAGAGGGCTGTCATCACGGAGGGCTTCTATATCATCATAGCCTCTCCGATGAAGTGTGAGTAGTTTACCTTAGACCTTCAGATCCATAGTTAGTAGCTAGATGGCTTCTTCTCTCTTTTTGGATCTCAATACAAAGTTCTCCCCCTCCCTTGTGGAGATCTATTCGATGTAATCTTCTTTTTGCGGTGTGTTTGTTGAGACCGATGAATTGTGGGTTTATGATCAAGTCTATCTATGAATAATATTTGAATCTTCTCTGAATTCTTTTATGTATGATTGGTTATCTTTGCAAGTCTCTTCAAATTATCCGTTTGGTTTGGCCAACTAGATTGGTAGTTCTTGCCATGGGAGAAGTGCTTAGCTTTGGGTTCGATCTTGCGGTGTCCTTTCCCAGTGACAGAAGGGGCAGCAAGGCACATATTGCATCATTGCCATCGAGGATAACAAGATGGGGTTTATTTCATATTGCATGAATTTATCTCTCTACATCATGTCATCCTGCTTAAGGCGTTACTCTGTTTTTAATTTAATACTCTAGATGCATGCTGGATAGCGGTCGATGAGTGGAGTAATAGTAGTAGATGCAGAATCGTTTCGGTCTACTTGTCACGGACGTGATGCCTATATACATGATCATGCCTAGATATTCTCATAACTATGCTCAATTCTGTCAATTGCTCAACAGTAATTTGTTCACCCACCGTAGAATACCTATGCTCTTGAGAGAAGCCACTAGTGAAACCTATGGCCCCGGGGTCTATTCTCATCATATCAATCTCTATCACTTTAATCTTGCTTTTCTTTTTTACTTTGCCTTTACTTTTTACTTTGCATCTTTATACCAAAAATATTATATCTATAAGATCTCACTCTCGTAAGTGAACGTGAAGGGATTGACAACCCCTAATCGCGTTGGTCGCAAGTAGCTATCGTTTTGTGTAGGTACGAGGGACTTGAGCGTGGCCTTCTACTGGATTAATACCTCGGTTCTCAAAAACTGAGGGAAATACTTACGCTACTCTGCTGCATCATCCCTTCCTCTTCGAGGAAAACCAACGCAAGCTCAAGAGGTAGCAACTACAAGAAGAGAACATGCCACAAGTGCAAGAAACCTGGTCACTACATCTCTGAGTGTCCATAGTGGGACAATGAGACTAAGAAGAAGAAGAGCAAGTAATATGATTCTGATGACACGAAGAAGAAGAAATCCTCAAATTTTTCTTCCAAGTCTTCGTCGAAATCTTCATCACAAGAAGAGCTCATCCAGCAAGGCTCGTGCGTTTGTGGCAAGGAGATGGATTCAGAGGAGGAGTCTGCATCTAAGGAGGCAGAGGTGGAGTCTGAAGAGGAATCTGATTCAGGCGTGGCCATCCTGGCTCTAGCTTCAACGTATGTCGCCAAGTCCATCTTCAACAGTGAAGACAATGGCCTCATCACCAACACTGATGCTAATGACGAGGATGACTCTGCTCCCACCTACTGCTTCATGGCACGTGGTGCCAAGGTAAACTCACGTGATGCTTACTTTCAAACATCAAGTGAAGATGACTCTGAATGTGAATCTAAACCTAGCTACAAAATACTTGCTAAAATTGCAACAGAACAACAAAATGCTATGGAACATATTCAAAAGTTGCTAGAAAAAAGCGATGACCTATTGGACGCAGAAATGACTCGAACTCAGTCCTTAATTGATGACATTAAAAATCTTCACGTTAAGTACGAGGAACTTGAAAGTCGTCATGATACGCTCTCAACTACTCATGAAAAGCTCTCCTACAATTATCTTCAAAGGAAGCAAGAGCTTGAGAACTTGAGATCAGCTCATGAATATCTTCAAAAGGAGAACGAGTCACTCCGCGCTCAACAGACCAGTTTCGCTCAGGAAGACTTTGAGCCACCATGTTTAAAATGTCTTGAGCGTGATAATGCTGTCTCTGTTGCTGGATGTTCTACTGCTGCTACTATTACTATGTCTTCAACTGCTGATGTGGAAACTAACCCCTCTTATGAGGATACCACTACTATTGGTGATGAAAATGCCACATTGAAGACATTGCTTGAAACAGGGATGTACAAAAGTCTCAAAGGGCATCAGACACTATGTGATGTCCTCAAGAAACAGATTCTGAACCGAAACCCTAGGAAAGAGGGTGTTGGTTCGAGAGAAAAATGAATGTTTATGGTTCATACTGGAAGCCTGAGCAGTACCCCAAAACCACATGGGTTGCTGCAAAGAAACCTTCAGTGGATCCATCTACCTTATCTGGCTTCACTTGTGCTAACACTATTATCATTGATGAATCCTTTGATCCAAACTATAAATTGTTTAAGAATCAGAATGGTGAAGTGTTTGCCAGGTATATTGGTACTAACTGCAGGAATGGACCACCTTTGAAGAAGATCTGGGTGCCCAAAAGTTGTCTTGAGAATCTTCCCATGAATTTCATCATGACACCACCTGGGAAGAAGACAAACCCCAGACCAAAGGCTTCATATGGTCCAAAGGCTTCATACAGTCAGAGGACTCACCAGAGTCACCCTAATGCCAATGTTTTGCAGGGAAATCATACTCATACTTATGAATATGAGCGTGTTTCGTCAAACCGCTATGTTCATAAGACCAAGAACTATTCTGCTTATGCTTATGATTCACCACCTGCAAGGCTATTTGCTAGGGCTCAAAAGTCGAAGTTCTCAGATGCTGCACTTAGACTCATTGCTTCTAATCCACCCCTGAAGATGTGGGTGGTTAAGAAAAATTAACTCTCTTTTGCAGGGAAAGGTCTCCAGCCGGAAATCAAAGGCGTCTGATGCTTATGCAGGGGACCTAAAACATCTTATGGGACGCAAGATAAAATATCCCAATGGTCTTATTATGTATTTCGTCCCAGGATTCCTTGACAAACATCATATTTATCCTAACCAAGACCTAAACTTTCATAATCCGCTTGTTCGTCAAATGTTTATGCTTCACAATACCCTTGGTGAAGCCTATCCCCCAAACTGCACTGTAGGGTATGACACTAAAGGCTTCAGAATGGATTATGGACAGTGGATGCACTAATCACATGACTGGTGATCGAAGTCTTCTCATGGATTCAACCCTACATCCATCTGATAAGAGTCACATCACATTTGTCACACTGGTAAAAGCAAGGTATTGGGTCTAGGTAGAGTTGCAATCTCAAAGGATCAACACATGGATAAAGTGATGGTTGTTGAATCCCTTGGTTTCAACTTAATGTCTGTCTCAATGCTTTATGATCTGAACATGATTGTGATGTTTGGAAAATATCGTTGCCTTGTGCTTATGGAATCTGACAAATCTCTAGTCTTTGAAGGGTATCGAAAAGACAATTTGGACATGGTAGATTTCTCAGCAGGTCCACAGTTAGCTGTATGTCTTCTAGCAAAAGCTTCAGAGTGCTGACTCTGGCATCGGAGGAGAGGGCATGCTGGCATGAGGAACTTGTACACTCTCGCGGAGAAGAAGCATGTCGTAGGCATCGAGGGCGTCAAGTTCAAGAAGGATCATTTGTGTGGTGCCTGCGAAGCTGGAAAGATGACTAGGGCCAAGCATCCCTCGGAGACAATCATGATGACTTCCCATCCCTTCGAGATGCTTCACAAGGACTTATTTGGCCCTACTCACTACTTTACTCTTACTACCACTGCTTGCCTCTATGGCTAGACCAGATGCTAAAAATAAACATAGACATGTTGTAGGCATGCCTGTTATTTCTGTTAAAATAGGTGATCATTGTTATCATGATGTGATATGGGTGCTAGTGCAAGTGCAATACCTCATTCCTTGTACGAAGAAATTATGCATGATATTGTACCTGCTGAGATAGCAGATATCGATGTTACCATTAAACTTGCCAATAGAGATACTATTTCACCGATTGGGATTGCTAGAGATGTTGAAGTCTTGTGTGGGAAAGTTAAATATCCTGATGGTTTTTTGTTCTCGGTTCCCCACAAGATGACTTTTGTCCCATTATATTTGGTAGACCCTTCTTGAATACTGTTAATGCTAAGATAGACTGCAATAAGGATATTGTTTCTGTTTGTTTAGGGGATATGTCTCATGAGTTTAATTTTGCTAAATTTCGTAGACAACCTCATGATAAAGAATTGCCTAGTAAAGATGAAATTATTGGTCCTGCTTCTATTGCTGTGCCTCCTACTGATCCTTTAGAACAATATTTGCTGGACCATGAAAATGATATGTTTATGAATGAAAGAAGGGAAATAGATGAGGTATTATTTAAACGGGACCTATTCTGAAACACAACTTGCCTGTTGAAATCCTAGGGGATCCTCCTCCACCCATGGGTGATCTCGTGTTTGAGCTTAAACCATTGCCTGATACTCTTAAATATTCTTATATTGACAAAGAAGATATATCCTGTTATTATTAGTGCTAACCTTTCAGAGCATGAAGAAGAGAGATTATTGAAAACTCTGAAGAAGCACCGTGCTGCTATCGGATATATTCTTGATGATCTTAAGGGCATTAGTCCCACTCTATGTCAACACAAAATAAATTTGGAGAAAGACGCCAAACCAGTTATTGATCACCAACGACGGCTAAATCTTAAGATGAAAGAAGTGGTAAGAAAGGAAATATTAAAGCTCCTTGAGGCATATATAATTTATCCCGTTGCTGATAGTTAGTGGGTAAGCCCTATCCATTGTGTCCCTAAGAAGGGAGGTATTACTGTCATTCCTAATGATAAAGATGAATTGATTCCGCAAAGAATTATTACAGGTTATAGGATGGTAATTGATTTCCGCAAATTAAATAAAGCTACTAAAAAGATCATTACCCTTTGCCTTTCATTTTTCAAATGCTAGAAAGATTATCCAAGCATACACATTTTTGCTTTCTAGATGGTTACTCTGGTTTCTCTCAAATACCTGTGATCAAGAAAAGACTACTTTTACTTGCCCTTTCGGTACCTTTGCCTATAGACATATGCCTTTTGGTTTATGTAATGCACCCGCTACCTTTCAAAGATGCATGATGGCTATATTCTCTGACTTTTGTGAAAAGATCTGTGAAGTTTTCATGGATGATTTCTCTGTTTATGGATCCTATTTTGATGATTGCTTGAGAAACCTTGATCGAGTTTTGTAGAGATGTGAAGAAACTAACCTTGTCTTGAATTGGGAGAAGTGCCACTTTATGGTTAATGAAGGTATTGTCTTGGGGCATAAAATTTCTGAAAGAGGTATTGAAGTTGACAAAGCTAAAGTTGATGCTATTGAAAAGATGTTGTGTACCAAGGACATCAAAGGTATAAGAAGTTTCCTTGGTCATGCCGGTTTTTATAGGAGGTTCATTAAGGACTTCTCAAAAATTTCCCGGCCTCTGACTTGGATCCATATGTTTCATGCTATGGTTAGGTTTACCTTAATACTTCTGTTGTAGTTGCGGATGCTTGCAATGGGGGTTAATCATAAATGGGATGCTTGTCCAAGTAAGGACAGTACCCAAGCACCGGTCCACCCACATATTAAATTATCAAAGTACCGAACACAAATCATATGAACGTGATGAAAACTAGCTTGACAATAATTCCCATGTGTCCTCGGGAGCGTCTTACTTCATATAAAAGTTTGTCCAGGCTTGTCCTTATCTACAAAAAGGATTGGGCCATCTTGCTGCACCTTATTTACTTTTATTACTTGCTACTCATTACAAATTACCTTATCACAAAACTATCTGTTACCGATAATTTCAGTGCTTGCAGAGAATACCTTACTAAAAACTGCTTATCATTTCCTTCTTCTCCTCATTGGGTTTGACACTCTTACTTATCAATAAGGCTACGATAGATCCCCTACACTTGTGGGTCATCAAATGGCATCATGGAGCGCAAGAATAGAACCCTCATTAAGATGGCACGGATGATGCTCGATGAGTACAAGACTCCAAGGAAGTTCTGGCCTAAAGCCATTGATACTGCATGCCACATCATCAACCGTGTTTATCTTCACAAGCTTCTAAATAAGACATCATCTGAGCTACTAACTGGTAAGAAGCCAAATGTCAGTTACTTCAGAGTATTTGGTGCTAGGTACTAGATCAAGGATCTGAAGGAAATATGCCCTAGAGGCAATAATAAAGTTATTATTTATTTCCTTATATCATGATAAATGTTTATTATTCATGCTAGAATTGTATTAACCGGAAACTTAGTGCATGTGTGAATACATAGACAAACAGAGTGTCACTAGTATGCCTCTACTTGACTAGCTCGTTGAATCGAAGATGGTTAAGTTTCCTAGCCATAGACATGAGTTGTCATTTTATTAATGGTATCACATTATTAGAGAATGATGTGATTGACTTGACCCATTCCGTTAGCTTAGCATGATGATCGTTTAGTTTGTTGCTACTGCTTTGTTCATGACTTATACATGTTCCTCTGACTATGAGATTATGCAACTCCCGAATACCGGAGGAACACTTTGGGTGCTACCAAACATCACAACGTAACTGGGTGATTATAAAGGTGCTCTACAGGTGTCTCCGATGGTACTTGTTGAGTTGGCATAGATCGAGATTAGGATTTGTCACTCCGATTGTTAGAGAGGTATCTCTGGGCCCTCTCGGTAATGCACATCACTATAAGCCTTGCAAGCAATGTGACTAATGAGTTAGTTGTGGGATGATGCATTACGGAATGAGTAAAGACTTGCCGGTAACGAGATTGGACTAGGTATTGAGATACCGACGATCGAATCTCGAGCAAGTAACATACCGATGACAAAGGGAACAACGTATGTTGTTATGCGGTTTGACCGATAAAGATCTTCGTAGAATATGTAGGAGCCAATATGAGCATCCAGGTTCCACTGTTGGTTATTGACCGGAGATGAGTCTTGGTCATGTCTACATAGTTCTCGAACCCGTAGGGTCCGCACGCTTAACTTTCGGTGACGATCAATATTATGAGTTTATGTGTTTTGATGTATCAAAGGTAGTTCAGAGTCCCGGATGTGATCACAGACATGACGAGGAGTCTCGAAATGGTCAAGACATAAAGACTTAAATATTGGACGACTACATTCGGATACCGGAAGGGTTTCGGGTGATCTCGGAGAAAACCAGAGTGTCGGAGGGGTTACCGAAACCCCCCCAGGGACTAATGGGCCTTGATGGGCCCTAGTGGAGAGAGAGAGGGGCCGGCCAGGGCAGGCCGCGCGCCCCATCCCCTTGAGTCCGAATAGGACAAGGAGGGGGAGCGCCCCCTTGCCTTTCCCCTCTCCCACTCCTTCCTTCCCCCTCCTAGTGGGACTAGGAAAGAGGAGTCCTACTCCCACTAGGAGGAGGACTCCTCCTCTTGGCGCGTCCTCCTAGGGCCGGCCTCCCCCTTGCTCCTTTATGTATGGGGGTAGGGGGCACCCCATGACACACAAGTTGATCATTGATCATTTAGCCGTGTGCGGTGCCCCCCTCCACCATAATCCACCTCGGTCATATTGTAGCGGTGCTTAGTCGAAGCCCTGTTCCGGTAGCATCATCATCATCGTCATCACGCCGTCGTGCTGACGAAACTCTCCCTCGAAGCTCTACTAGATCATGAGTTCGTGGGACGTCACCGAGCTGAACGTGTGCAGATCGCGGAGGTGCCGTATGTTCGGTACTAGGATCGGTTGATCATGAAGATGTACGACTACATCAACTGCATTGTCATAACGCTTCCGCTTACGGTCTACGAGGGTACGTGGACGACACTCTCCCCTCTCGTTGCTATGCATCACCATGATCTTGCGTGTGCGTAGGATTTTTTTTGAAATTACTGCGTTCCCCAACAGGATCCACATCACACTTCCAAATTTGCACCGAAAGCACATGAAGGTTTTATGCTTGGCTACGGAAAGGATTCACACTCCTACAGAGTCTTCAACCTCTTTCACTATAAAGTGGTTGAAACTGTGGATGTGCGGTTCGATGAAACTAACGGCTCACAAAGAGAGCACCTGCCAAATGTGCTAGATGAAGTCTCACCAAGTGAATCCATCAAGATTATGGGTACTGGAGAAATCATACCTTCAGAGGCTCAGGCTGAAGAAGAACTCATCATCTCTGCACCTAATCAACCCGAAGACAATGCTCGACCTGAAGTCAATGTCGATGATGAAGACAATGACCAGCAAGAGCAAAGTCTTTGTCCAGTTCATCCTCGTGTTGCAAATGAAGTGCAGATTGAGAAGATAATCGATAGCATCAATGCACCTGGTCCACTCACTCGTTCAAGAGACACACAGCTAGGAAATTTCTATGGGCACTTTGCATTTGTCTCTATATCTGAACCCAAGAAAGTTGCTGAAGCCTTCATGGAACCTGAATGGATTCAAGCGATGCAAGAAGAGCTTCAACAGTTTGAGCTGAACAATGTGTGGGAACTGGTTAAGCGCCCTGATCCTCGCAAGCACAATATCATTGGCACAAAATGGATCTACCGCAACAAACAAGATGAGCATGGTCAAGTTGTCAGAAACAAGGCTCGTCTCGTTGCTCAAGGTTACACTCGAGTAGAAGGGATTGACTTTGATGAAACCTTTGCTCCCGTGGCTAGGCTTGAAGCCATTCGCATACTACTGGCCTATGCCAACCATCACGACATCCTTCTGTACCAAATGGATGTGAAGAGTGCCTTCCTGAACGGAAAAATTGAAGAAGTGTATGTTGCACAATCACCTGGTTTTGAAGACCCAAAGCATCCTGACATGATATACATGCTCAACAAGGCACTGTATGGCCTCAAACAAGCCCCTCGTGCTTGGTATGACACACTCAAAGACTTCCTGAAGAGCAAAGGCTTCAAACCTGGTTCCCTGGATCCCACACTCTTCACGAAGACATATGATGGAGAATTATTTGTATGCCAAATCTATGTGGATGACATTATCTTGGCTGCACAGACAAGAAATACAGTGATGAATTTGGACACATGATGCAAGAGCAATATCAGATGTCCATGATGGGCGAGCTGAAGTTCTTCCTCAGTCATCAAACCCGTCAGAAAAGCAACAACATCTTCATATCACAAGAAAAATACCTCAAAAATTGCCTGAAGAAGTTTGGAATGCAAGACTGCAAAGGATACACGATGCCAATGCCAACCAAAATCATCTGGGCCCTGACGACAATGGTAAAAGTTTGATCAAAAGGTATATCGCTCCATGATTGGTTCTTTACTCTATTTATGTGCATCTAGGCCAGATATAATGCTTAGTGTTTGCATGTGTGCCTGATTTCAAGTGGCACCAAAGGAGTCGCATCACTTAGCTGTGAAGCGAATTCTTTGATATTTGGTTTACACCCCAACACTAGGATTATGGTATCCAAAGGGCTCAGAGTTTGATCTAGTTGGATTCTCAGATGCTGATTATGTTGGTGACAAGGTTGATCGCAAGTCCACATCAGGCACACGTCACTTTCTTGGACGATCTCTTGTCTATTGGTCTTCAAAGAAGCAGAACTGTGTATCCCTCTCCACTACTGAATCTGAATACATTGCTGCTGGATCTTGCTGCGCTCGGCTTCTATGGATGAAGAAAACTCTCAAGGACTATGGCATCCACCAGAAGCATGTGACACTCTACTGCGATAATGAAAGCGCCATCAAGATTGCCAACAACCCAGTTCAGCACTCGAAGACAAAGCACATTCAGATCCGTCATCACTTTCTCAGAGATCATGTCATGAAGGAAGATATTGATATCATTCACGTCAACACTGAAGAGTAATTGGCAGGTATCTTCACAAAGCCCTTGGATGAGAAAAGGTCTTGCAAGTTGCGGTGTGAGCTAAATATCTTAGAATCCTCAAATGTCCTGTAATTTGACACACATCCTAACGCTTATGCATGTTGATGACTTAGATGTGCAACACACAAAGTAATGTATATCTTCAATCAATGAAGACATACACTCTAAGTGTGAATACATTAACACGGAATTTTACTTCGGAGCGCCACGATAATTGTGCGCCGTGTCTGGGTCTAATACTTCCTATACGGTGGGTAACGCCACCACCAATTTTTTTTTGAAGTATTTCATGTGGCGTCATAATTGCATAGTCTTCACATTTGGTTTGTCTTCAACATTGGTTTGACTTCAAGGTTTATCTTCGCAATATATATATATATAGGACATCACTATTCTAATCCCAGGATTAGAATAGTTATTTGGATCACAGCAGGCCCTATATAGGGCCCGATGGGTCCGTTCCCGAACTCCCGAACTGGGCAGCGACAACAAAAAGAAAAAGAAAAAAAATACTAGCCCACCTCCTCCGATCTCGATCCACCACCTCCCCCGATCCCGATCCAGCACCTCCCGCACTTCCCGCAGCAACCGTCCCACCTCCCGCGCGCCGCCGCTTGCCTCCCCTGCGCCGCGCGCCGCCAGGTGAACCACGCCGCCGCGCGCCGCCCAGCCACCGCAGCGCGTCCGATCAACGCCCGCAACCGCTGCCTCCCTCCCTGGCTCGCGTCACTGTCGGGCTCCGACCACCAAGTGCGTCGCCGCTGCCCCTACGACCATCGTCGCCGCCGCCAGGCACTGACCTCCAATCGCGCCGCCGGCGCGTCCTCCCTGCCCCTGCTTCAACTGCAGCAGCGGAGTCCCTCCCATTGCGTCCATCGCGACACTGGCTCTTCATCCCCCATGCCGCCGGCACCCTCGGCCCCTGCCACCAGGACTGGCCTCCCCCGATGCTGCATCTTCCCTCGGCCTCCTACTTCATGGGCAACGCCTCGCCCCTCCCAAACTACGCCACCCTGTCTGCTGCCTCTGTGAGAGGCTAGCCACAACGGAGGGTTCGTGCTCCAGCGATTGGAGCAAAGGTGCTGCTTCAGCTGACGTTCGTCCCTGTCGCTGCTCATAGGTGATCCCGGCCTTCTCTGGTTGACTAGACAGGACTTCCGCGCTCGTCCCATGGCTCCAGGTTGCTTCCCATTGCTGGTGTAAAAGTTGTGCACTTACTAAACAATAGATTTTGTTTTTTATGGAATGGGTTTGCAACAAAGTGGGCAGCAAATTTCATGTTTTCTTTGAGTAAAATTGCAGCCTTAATCAACCATTGTGAGTATTAGTTGGCAGCTTCACATGAAGTGGTGCGCCTCTGTTCCAGACTTCTTGGTAATGTGCTTAAAGATCACAAACCTCAACTTCCATGGAAAACTGATGTGCGTGTGTACGTGAGAAAAAAGTCTGTACAGATAAGTTCATGTATTACTTCCAGGAAAGTTCATGTATTACTAAGTGTGTACACATGATTTCTCACTCCACATATGCGTGTATGACTATATGTCTGTTTCTGTGTGTGTTCCTCCAGATCTACTTTAGCATTGACCAAATGAACAAGGTTTCACCAGCAAGGGAAGCAACATTCACCAGCAAGTGACGCTGCCTAGATCCCTCTCTTTTTATGCCATTCACCTGTTTTTTGAAAATGCCAACAAAAGGGCTGGACATTTTTCACCCCTTTTGTTATTCTACGTGCACTCTTCTGTAAACTAAAACGTGCATTCCTACGTAAACCAATACGCACTTTCTTACGTGAACCAATTTTTGGTATAGCTTTTGCCATATTTTATTATCTCATAAATATGAGTTAGAAATAAAAAAAGAAAAAAAGATACAAAGATATCCGTTTCAGGGTAAAATAAACCCTTTACTTTAATTATTTTAAATGAAATTATTTTATTTGGAATTGGAACATTTCTGCGGGTACTTTTTTTACTTTTTAGAAAGTAAAGTTCTTTTTCGAAAGATTACCCCTGTCTTTGTTTATGCTTCGGATTAGAGCAAATGACTCTAATTCGTCCACGCCTACGAATCAGTCGACATTTTGTACAAATTTTATGAACGGAAGCTCTTATTTTCATATTTCCGTATCCTTTTTTAAACTATGAATATAATCTTTTGGAAAAAATAAGTCTCTTCGCTTGAATTTAGAACTTAGAATTTATTACCCTAGAAAAAAACCTAATCCTTTGAATCTTTGGTATCCTTCAAATCTTCACTATCCTTCAAATCTTCGCTATCCTTCGAGTCTTCGATACGCTTCGAATCCTTATTCTGAAGTCTATAAATTATACGTCCCTTGCTTGAATCATAACGACTTACTTCAATTTTGACATAGAAGGTAAGTTTAAATCCGTCATGGAATAGGTGTCTCAATTCAAATTTACTATTTCTATCTAGTCGAAAAATATCTTAAGATTCTTATGATATAATTAAGTATATCTATTATAAGGAATATTGACTATTGTATTGTATTTTTTATTTTTAGTTTGAAAAATATTCTGTAAAAAAATGAAGGGATAATAAGAAAATTCCAAAAAAGGAGAACTAATTAAAAATATTTTATTTTGATTTTCATGTATTTCTCAAAAATGGATGAGAATGGTTGCGGTACTGTGCAAGTATTTTTGTTTTTTCAATTTGTTTATTTGAAGTTCAAAGTGAATTGTTGAAGAAGGTTGAGTCTATATGGACATCAAGTTGTTGTTTTATGCTTCTGTTTTAAAAATCAATAAAAAATTTAGTTAAACATAAAAATGTGAAGTTCAACTGAAAATAACACAGAAGTTCAAAGTATGTTAAAACCTAGGATTTACAAGTTCAAAAAACAAAAAACAACAACATCTTTTTGGCATTTAAAAAAACCCAAAGTTTTCTTGTTACTAAAGAATAAAACTAAGAAGTTCAAATTAAAATAATGGAGCAGTTCGATGTATACAAAACCTCAAATTCTTCTCGTTTCTAGAACAAAAATTAAATTCAAAAAAGTTGTTCAATGCTTTCTTAGAAAAGTCAATTTTTTTCTTCTATAAAAATGGAACTACGAAGTTCAAATTAAAATAGCAGAGAGGTACGGAGTTTAGAAAATAGCAGCACGTGAAAAACAGAGTGAAGTTCAGATAGAACTGCTCTAGAAGTTCTACCTCTTCATGCAGTGCATCTTCGGATACTCGGTTTTTGTGATGAAGACAGAATGCATGATCTCAGAAGTTCAGATTGATAACTGCGAGAAGTTCACATACTACACGATGTGCATTCTGTATTAAAAAAAGAATGAAAAAGGAAAGGCTAAAATTTTTGTTGCTAGAAGTTAAGTGCTCTACCCGAGAATGTTCAGAAATTCTTGTGAGAGAGGTTGAACAAAAATACGTGACAAAAGTTAAAGGTGAAAACAACGGGAAGTTCAACTACTACTCGGAATGTGTTTCAGATAAGAATATAAGCACAGAAAACTAAAAGCTTTAAAGGTTTGTTGCAAGAAGTTCACGTGCTCCTCCCGGTGAAGTTCGAGATCTCTAGTGCGAGACGTTGTAGGATCTAGAAGGAGTGTCAAGAGGGGGGGGGGGGTGAATAGACACTTAATGCTAAAGTTGCACTTTTTAAGCTTTTTCAGTTTAAGTGGAGTTCGGGCACAATTTTAACATACACAATACATATCAAGCAAGCATGCAAAGAGTATATAGGCAGCGGAAAGTAAAGCATCCAAATTTTTCAAGGAATGATCGGGAAATCGTTCCTCAAGAAATTTCCATATAGTATAGGCACAATTAAGAGTAGGCAAACTAGCAATCAAATTTTTGGGCAATCCTCTAATGATGAGCTCAATGGTTCTAAGATTGCGAATCATGTCAATATCTTCATCTAGGGTAGGATGCAAAGGATCAATATAAGGTGCACAAGGGCTAGCAATATACTTGTTTAAATGATATTGATTGAAGATTACAAGCATCTCATTTTTCCACTCATGAAAGTACTCTCCATCAAGAATAGGCACTCTATGTCTAAGACTCCCTAAAGTAGACACATCCATCTTCCTCCAATGGTGATTAAACCAAGGCAATGGAGACCAAAGCTTTGATACCACTTGTAGGATCTAGAAGAAGGAGTGTCTAGAGGGGGGTGAATAGACACTTAATGCTAAAGTTGCACTTTTTAAGCTTTTTCGGTTTAAGTGGAGTTTGGGCACAATTTTAACATACACAATACATATCAAGCAAGCATGCAAAGAGTATATAGGCAGCGGAAAGTAAAGCATGCAACTTGCAAGAATGTATCGGGAAGGGTTTGGAGGATTCAAACGCAATTGGAGACACGGATGTTTTCCCCGTGGTTCGGATAGGTGGTGCTATCCTACATCCACGTTGACGGAGACTTCAACCCACGAAGGGTAAAGGTTGCGCGAGTTCACGGAGGGCTCCACCCACGAAGGGTCCATGAAGAAGCAACCTTGTCTATTCCACCACGGCCATCGCCCACGAAGGACTTGCCTCACTAGCGGTAGATCTTCACGAAGTAGGCGATCTCCTTGCCCTTACAAACTCCTTGGTTCAACTCCACAATCTTGTCGGAGGCTCCCAAGTGACACCTAGCCAATCTAGGAGACACCACTCTCCAAGAAGTAACAAATGGTGTGTTGATGATGAACTCCTTGCTCTTGTGCTTCAAATGATAGTCTCCCCAACACTCAACTCTCTCTCATAGGATTTGGATCTGATGGAGAGAAGATTTGAGTGGAAAGCAACTTGGGAAGGCTAGAGATCAAGATTCATATGGTAGGAATGGAATATCTTGGTCTCAACACATGAGTAGGTGGTTCTTTCTCAGAACATATGAGTAGGAATGGTGTATGTGTTCTGATGGCTCTCTCCATGAATGAAGAGGTGGTGGAGGGGTATATATAGCCTCCACACAAAATCCAACCGTTACACACAGTTTTCCAATCTCGGTGGGACCGAATCATTAAACTCGGTCGGACCAAAATGGTAAACCTAGTGACCGTTAGGGATTTCGGTGGGACCGACTGGAACAACTCGGTGGGACCGATGTGCTAGGGTTAGGGAAAATCCAAAACTCGGTTTGACCGATTACTCAAACTCGGTGGGACCGATTTTGGTAATAAGTGAAACAGAGAGTTGGCCAAGCAAACTCGGTGGGACCGATTGCATATCTCGGTAGGACCGAAGATATTGCAACAGGTAACAGAGAGTTTGCAAGCCCATCTCGGTGAGACCGAGATCCATATCGGTAGGACCGAATTGCTAGGGTTTGGCAGTGGCAAATGACAAGTGAAACTCGGTGGCGCCGGATTGACAGAATCGGTATGACCGAGTTTGGCTTAGGGTTTAGGTCATTTGTGGAAGTGGGAAAGTAGCTGAGGATTTTGGAGCATATCATTAAGCACATAAAGCAAGAGGCTCATTAAGCAACACCTCATCCCTCCTTGATAGTATTGGCTTTTCCTAAAGACTCAATGTGATCTTGGATCACTAAAATATAAAATGAAGTGTCTTGAGCTTGAAGCTTTAGCCAATCCTTTGTCCTTGGCATCTTGAAGAGGTTCCCACAACCTTTAGTCCATGCCACTCCATTGTTGAACTTATCTGAAATATACTAGGTAAAGGTATTAGTCCAACAAGAGATATGTTGTCATCAATTACCAAAACCACCTAGGGAGCACTTGTGCTTTCAATCTCCCCCTTTTTGGTAATTGATGGCAACATACATCAAAGCTTTAGATAAAGATATAAAGAACAGCAAGTAAAGCTTTGGAAGGACATGTAACAAGCATAGGCTCCCCCTACATGTATGCACTCATGTGAATATGAAATATAGAGGCATGTGAGGGCATAACCATGACAGAGTGGGCAATGTGTTACATGTATCTTGGCCATATGCATCAGAGTAAAGGATTGTTAAGGAAAATACCTTCATGCTCATGAGTCCTTCTTGCAAACAGTATGTACATAAGCAAGAACTTCTCATACTCATGATTTTGATGCATACACTTACCTTGTAGTCTTTGGTTGACTTAGGACAGAATGAATCTGCACAAACAAGGTTAGATAACACAGGTATATCCACTAGCCAGAGTAAACTGAAGAAACCACAAGAAGACCAAGACTAGGATGACATGTAGAGAGTAAGTACTAGGTACTGCATTGAATTCAACATGTCCCCAAGAGTAAAGATATGCAATGAAATTGACTGATTTCTTTCCCATAGGTGTCTTGCTCCCCCTGAATCTTATATGGGATATTGGGAGAAGATAGGGAATAGAAAATCGGAGCTGAAAGAAACAAAACAAATGAACATGTCTTTCCCCCTAAAAAGACATGTGACATCTCTCCTCTTGATCATCAAGCATCTGGGATCCTTGAGTATTGTCTCTCCCCCTAGGGATCTCTTTCTCCCCCTTAATACATTATCTGGGACATCTGGGATCCTTGAGATGTTCTCTCCCCCTTTAGTGCTTTGATGTGATCTCTTTTTCCCCGAAGATAAGCTTTGATGTGATCTCTCTCTCCCCCTTTGGCATCAATTTCCAAGAAGGTTCTTCTGGAATCCGTCCAAAAGGTTTGGTCCTTGAGACTCAGCATAAGCAAAGAATAAAATTGGGATTCTTGTAGAGGACAAGATTCATTGAGTGGAGCTGGATCAGAAGGATTATAGGTTATGTGACAAACTGTTTTTCCTGTTGCGAAGTCGGTGGCACCGAGTGGTATGATTCGGTGGTACCGAAGGAATTCGGTTGGACTGAAAATTACAATTCGGTGAGATCGAGTTCACACAGAGAAAAACACTTGTCACCTCAGCTCACTAGACATGCAGGATCTCACAAAGATTTGCAATGAATTGAATGCGGAAAATGCAGAATAAAAAGAAAAGAAAAGAAACTGAAGGATCTAGATGAAGTAGAAGGAAACAAATAAACAAGCATGAGACAAATGCAGTAACACAGAAAGAAACACAAGAGAACTTCATCTAGAGTTGGGCGGTGACATAGTCACCTATGTTAGAGTATATTGACTTAGGAGTCCAGTGAGAACACTTGATCATAGGTCATACTCATCGTTTAAGCTCAAAATAGGGTCGCCATTTTTCGTTTAAGCATCTTGATGTATTCGCATCTTGTTGAGTTGCTTTGACTCATGTCTTGGAGTAAAGCTTCTCTAAGATGGGATAACATACCTTGGGTGGTGGAGTGGTTCTTGCTGATGTAGTTGAACTTGTGTGGGTGCTCAAGGTTGATGTAGTCCATCGAGAATTTGGAGCACCACTTGGAGTTTGAGTTCATCTACCTACATGGGTTAGTTCTTGCAAGGAAGAGCACTTGTGTATCCAAAAATGACAATCATGAAGCTCAACATAGAATTTGTCAAAGGATATGTTTGAATGGTTTTGTGCTTCCTTGACTTCAACCACCATTGTGTAGAGACTTGGTGATGTAAAGATTGCTTAAGATGTGAGTGAGTCGCAATCCCATGGAATTAGTTTCAACCAAGTACCTACATGGGTTAGACAACATGCAAGGTACAAATATATCCAAGACATAAGATAGTCATCATAAGAGATATATCATGGATTAGTCATAAGCTCATGTCTTGCATGTGTCCAATGGAGTTCCTACTCCACGTTTGAAGCATCAATGATGTTCAATTCTCCTCTTAGCCTGCAAAATACTTTCTCATCAAGTGGTTTAGTGAATATATCCGCTAATTGCTTGTCAGTGCGAACATGCTTAAGATTAATGTCACCCTTAGCAACATGATCTTGAATGAAATGATGACGAACTTCAATATGCTTAGTTCGAGAATGTTGTACGGGATTATGACCAATTTTGATAGCACTTTCATTGTCACAAAGTAGTGGAACATGTTTCACATAAATTCCGTAATCTTTAAGAGTTTGGGTCATCCAAAGTAATTGAGCACAACATGAACCAGCGGCAATGTATTCCGCTTCGGCGGTGGATAAGGATACCAAGTTTTGTTTCTTGGAGGACCAAGACACAAGAGATCTGCCAAGAAATTGACAGGTACCCGAAGTGGACTTCCTATCAACCTTGTCTCCGGCATAATCCGAGTCAGAATAGCCAACAAGATCAAAAGAAGACCTCTTAGGATACCAAATGCCAAAGTTTGGTGTGTGAATTAAGTATCTCACTATCCTTTTCACAGCCTTAAGATGACATTCTTTAGGAGCAGCTTGATATCGTGCACACATGCATACAGTTAGCATAATATCGGTACGTGAAGCACATAGGTATAGTAATGAACCAATCATAGAACGATAAACCTTTTGATCAACCGGTCACCACCTTTGGTCAAATCATTATGTCCACTAGTGGGCATGGGTGTAGACATACCTTTGCACTCTTGCATATTGAACTTCTTGAATAAGTCCTTGGTGTACTTCGTTTGAGAGACAAATGTACCTTCCTTAGTTTTCTTGATTTGCAATCCGAGAAAGAATTTGAGTTCACTCATCATAGACATCTCAAACTTCTGTGACATTAGCTTTCCAAACTTTTCACTAAAGAGAGGGTTAGTTGAACCAAATATGATATCATCAACATAGATTTGACATACAAATAGTTCTCCATTAACCCTTTTAGTGAAGAGAGTAGAATCAATTTTACCAATTTCAAAACCACTTGCAATAAGGAACTTGGTCAAGCATTTATACCATGCTCTAGGCGCTTGTTTAAGACCATAAAGAGCTTTGTGAAGTTTGTAAACATGATTAGGTTTCTTAGGATTGACAAAGCCGGGAGGTTGTTTGACATAAACTTCCTCCTCTATTTCACCATTTAGAAAAGCACTCTTAATGTCCATTTGGTACAAGGTGATATTATGGTGATTAGCATAGGCAAGTAAGATGCGAATGGACTGAAGTCTAGCAACGGGAGCATATGTCTCACCATAGTCCATACCTTCGACTTGTGTGTACCCTTGGGCGACGAGACGTGCTTTGTTGCGGACCACTTGTCCATCTTCATCTTGCTTGTTGCGAAACACCCATTTGGTACCAATGATGTTGTGGTTGTTGTCGGGCTTCTCAACCAATGTCCAAACTTGGTTTCTCTCAAAATTGTGTAGCTCTTCATGCATAGCGTTATCCAATCCGGATCTTCCAATGCTTCTTCAACCTTCATAGGTTCAATGCTAGAGATGAATGAATAGTTTTCACAAAAGTTAGCTAAATGAGTTTTTGAGCAAGTGATTCTCCCGGTTTGTATATCATTGAGGATTTGCTCGACGGTATGATCTTTGGCAATTCTTGCTCGAACTCGTGAGAGCTTTTGCTTGGGTCTTCGTTGAGCATCTTCTTCATCTTGTTCTTCTTCTTGGCCTTCTTCATTGTTGATGTTGTCATTCTCTTGTCGTGGTGGGGAAGGAGGTTGTTGATGTTCGTCTTGATGTACTTCCTCGTCTTCTTCATCTTGGTGTGTCCCACTTGTGGATGCTTCCGTGTCGATTCTTGGTTCACCTTGTCGTGAAGTAGAAGCTTCCACTTGGACGGATGACGTACTCTCCTTCACCTCCGTTGGACGAACTTTGCCAATGGACAAGTCTTGGATTGCTTCTGAAGGGTCTTTGTCTCCTACATCAATTGGCAATTGCTCTACTTGCGAGCCATTAGATTCATCAAACTTCACATCTACCGTCTCTTCAACTTTTCGGGTGAAATTGTTGTAGACACGGTAAGTGTGAGAGTTTGAGCCATAACCGAGTAGGAAGCCTTCATGAGATTTAGGAGCAAACTTTGAACGACGATGCTTATCAAGAATGTAGCACTTTGAGCCGAATACTCGAAAGTATCCAACTTGGGGTTTGTTACCGGTGAGGAGCTCGTATGCTGTCTTGCCGAGTAGCTTGTGAAGATACAAGCGATTTGTTGCGTGACAAGCTGTCTCAACCGCTTCTGCCCAAAAGTGCTTTGGCATCTTGTATTCATCAAGCATCGTTCTTGCCATTTCGATGAGTGTCCGGTTCTTCCTCTCAACAACTCCATTTTGTTGAGGTGTGTACGTAGCCGAGAACTCGTGTGAAATCCCTTCTTCGTCAAGAAAGGTGTCCACATTTGTGTTCTTGAACTCCGTTCCGTTGTCACTCCGAACCTTCTTGATCTTCACTTCAAACTGATTTTGGGCTTTCCTAGCGAAGTTTTTGAAGATCTTCTGGACCTGCGACTTGTCATTAAGAAAGAACACCCAAGTAAATCTTGAAAAATCATCAACTATAACAAGACCAAAAGAATTTCCACCGAGACTTTTGTAGGCGTTGGGACCAAAAAGATCCATATGAAGTAGCTTGAGTGGCCTCCTTGTGGTCATGATGTTCTTCACAGGATGCCTTCCTCCAACCTGTTTACCTGCTTGACAAGCACTGCAAAGTCTATCCTTATCAAATATGACATCGTTAACTCCAAGGATATGATTTCCTTTAATAATCTTGTCAAGATTTCTCATGCCAACGTGACCTAGTCGTCTATGCCACAACCAACCTTTTGAGGATTTAGCAATGAAGCAAGTTTTAGGTTGTGCCTTTTTAGAGAAATCGACAATGTAAAGATCACCTCTATGCATACCGGTAAAGACCATTTTATGATTGTCTCGACGAAACACTTGGCAATCTACCTCAGTAAATAGAACATTTAGGCCAAAATCAGCAAGTCTAGATACTGAAAGTAAATTGTAGCCGAGAGATTCAACGAGCATGACATTTTGAATGGAACTATCATGTGAGATGGCCACCTTACCAAGGCCAACTACCTTACCCTTTGAATTATCACCAAAGGTGACATATTTTCGAGGGCCGTCATTTTCAGCAAGCTCACGGAACATCTCTTCATCTCCGGTCATATGATCAGTACATCCACTATCAAGAACCCATTCCTTTCCACCTGACGCATATCCCCGAAGATTTGCCGTAAGACCAAAATGTCTCATTGCATCATCAAGATCGAAGTCACTATCATCATCATCATCATCATAGTATCCATGTTCATCATGATCTTGTGACTCATCATTTCCTAGAGAGGGTAATTCATTAGATAAATGGTCATCAAAGTGGTCACTTTTATGAATTCTTATAGCTTCAAATATAATATCACTAATGATTCCAACATCTCCTTTAGCATGCTTGAGATTGGTAAGCTCAAATAGACAATCACCAAACTTAGTATCACCAGAGTTCATCTTACTCAAGGTAATAGATTTATGGAGAATTTTATCCAAATTTTTCAAGGAATGATCGGGAAATCGTTCCTCAAGAAATTTCCATATAGTATAGGCACAATTAAGAGTAGGCAAACTAGCAATCAAATTTTTGGGCAATCCTCTAATGATGAGCTCAATGGTTCTAAGATTGCGAATCATGTCAATATCTTCATCTAGGGTAGGATGCAAAGGATCAATATAAGGTGCACAAGGGCTAGCAATATACTTGTTTAAATGATATTGATTGAAGATTACAAGCATCTCATTTTTCCACTCATGAAAGTACTCTCCATCAAGAATAGGCACTCTATGTCTAAGACTCCCTAAAGTAGACACATCCATCTTCCTCCAATGGTGATTAAACCAAGGCAATGGAGACCAAAGCTTTGATACCACTTGTAGGATCTAGAAGAAGGAGTGTCTAGAGGGGGGTGAATAGACACTTAATGCTAAAGTTGCACTTTTTAAGCTTTTTCGGTTTAAGTGGAGTTTGGGCACAATTTTAACATACACAATACATATCAAGCAAGCATGCAAAGAGTATATAGGCAGCGGAAAGTAAAGCATGCAACTTGGAAGAATGTAACGGGAAGGGTTTGGAGGATTCAAACGCAATTGGAGACACAGATGTTTTCCCCGTGGTTCGGATAGGTGGTGCTATCCTACATCCACGTTGATGGAGACTTCAACCCACGAAGGGTAAAGGTTGCGCGAGTTCACGGAGGGCTCCACCCACGAAGGGTCCACGAAGAAGCAACCTTGTCTATTCCACCACGGCCATCGCCCATGAAGGACTTGCCTCACTAGCGGTAGATCTTCACGAAGTAGGCGATCTCCTTGCCCTTACAAACTCCTTGGTTCAACTCCACAATCTTGTCGGAGGCTCCCAAGTGACACCTAGCCAATCTAGGAGACACCACTCTCCAAGAAGTAACAAATGGTGTGTTGATGATGAACTCCTTGCTCTTGTGCTTCAAATGATAGTCTCCCCAACACTCAACTCTCTCTCATAGGATTTGGATCTGATGGAGAGAAGATTTGAGTGGAAAGCAACTTGGGAAGGCTAGAGATCAAGATTCATATGGTAGGAATGGAATATCTTGGTCTCAACACATGAGTAGGTGGTTCTTTCTCAGAACATATGAGTAGGAATGGTGTATGTGTTCTGATGGCTCTCTCCATGAATGAAGAGGTGGTGGAGGGGTATATATAGCCTCCACACAAAATCCAACCGTTACACACAGTTTTCCAATCTCGGTGGGACCGAATCATCAAACTCGGTCGGACCGAAATGGTAAACCTAGTGACCGTTAGGGATTTCGGTGGGACCGACTGGAACAACTCGGTGGGACCGATGTGCTAGGGTTAGGGAAAATCCAAAACTCGGTTTGACCGATTACTCAAACTCGGTGGGACCGATTTTGGTAATAAGTGAAACAGAGAGTTGGCCAAGCAAACTCGGTGGGACCGATTGCATATCTCGGTGGGACCGAAGATATTGCAACAGGTAACAGAGAGTTTGCAAGCCCATCTCGGTGAGACCGAGATCCGTATCGGTAGGACCGAATTGCTAGGGTTTGGCAGTGGCAAATGACAAGTGAAACTCGGTGGCGCCGGATTGACAGAATCGGTATGACCAAGTTTGGCTTAGGGTTTAGGTCATTTGTGGAAGTGGGAAAGTAGCTGAGGATTTTGGAGCATATCATTAAGCACATAAAGCAATAGGCTCATTAAGCAACACCTCATCCCTCCTTGATAGCATTGGCTTTTCCTAAAGACTCAATGTGATCTTGGATCACTAAAATATAAAATGAAGAGTCTTGAGCTTGAAGCTTTAGCCAATCCTTTGTCCTTGGCATCTTGAAGAGGTTCCCACAACCTTTAGTCCATACCACTCCATTGTTGAACTTATCTGAAATATACTAGGTAAAGGTATTAGTCCAACAAGAGATATGTTGTCATCAATTACCAAAACCACCTAGGGAGCACTTGTGCTTTCAGACGTCCAACCTTCAATTACATGTTAAAAACAAGGAAAAACTATGTTTTTTTGCCATTTTTAATACTGCTCTCAAACGGCAACGGATTTGTGATGGTTATCTTGATGAAAAAAATTAGTTGCTCGAAGTTCAAGTGACCTGCCCGGGACAGTTCAAAAAAGAATTTTCCCCATTACTAACAAATAAAACTAAGATGTTCAAAATTAAAAAATGGTGAAGTTCAATGTCTATAAGAAATGCAGATTTTTCTCATAATTTTTCGCGTTAATAATGAAAAAACCAAGAAATTCAGTTCAAAAATATCCAAGAAGTTGTACGATGTTTATAAAAAATTAGAATTTTTTCCCGTTACAAATGAATAACACCAAGAAGTCCAAAATTGAAAAAACCAAGAAGTTCAATTTTAAAAAATACAATAGTTCAATGTATATGAAAAAAAATTGATTTCCTTGATAATAAATAATAAACCAAGAAGTTCAATTTCAAAAAATGGAGGAGTTCAATATTTATCAAAAAACTTAATTTTTTCCCATTGCTAACAAATAAACCTAGAAGTTCAATTCGAAATAACGAAGAATTTGTATAATGTTTATTACAAAACTAAGATTTTTCCATATAAAAATCGAATACAATTCTTTACTCAAAAATATAAAAAGGTGAAGTTCAAATTGAAATAACAGAGAAGTTTGGAGTTTATTAAAACCTAGGATTTACCTGTTGAAAAAAATCAAAAACACAACACCATTTTGTGCACTGTTAAAAACAACTCATAAACGAAAAGAATGGTTGCTAGAAGTTCAATTGCTCAACGAGTAAAAGTTCAAAAAATTCTTGTGAGAGAGGTTGACCGTGTATTTAGATGTCCAAAATACATAAAAATATGTTGTTTTTTGTGTTTTATAACAATTCTCTCAAACCAGAGAGAAGTTCAAAAGTGATAACAACCGGAAGTTCACGTATTACATGGTGTGTATTTCATATTAGAAATATACAATAAAGTGAAACAAAGTGAAGTTCAAAATAGACATGCCACAGAAGTTCACCTACTTCACGCAGTGCGAAAGACAACACGTCAAAAACAACATGTCAAAAACAGAGTGAAGTTCAAACAGACATGCCCCAGAAGTTCAACTACTTCACGCAGTGCATTTCCGTTCGCGATGAACGCAGAAATCATGATCTCGCCATTTTCTTATTTACCTCAAAACTACAGGAATATCATTTGTGTAAGTTTCAAGTCCTCGGTCGGAGAAAGTTAAAAAAAATTATTGTGAGAGGGGTTTGTACAAAAGGAGTAGCATTTGTGTAACACTAACGAATGGATGAGAAAATTAGAAACAAAAATACGTCAAAGAAGTTCAACGTGAAAACAACATGAAGTTCAACTACTACGCTGAATGAATTTCAGATGAAAAACTTTTAAAATCATCACGAGTATGAAAAAACGATCAACACGGGAAAGTTATGTGCTTACAACAGCTTTCCACTGGGATATCACTTGCTCAATTCCGGTGACTGGATGGAGAGTTACGAGTAGTGGATGGAGACCTACGAGCAAAAAAATCACGTGAAAAACATAGTGAAGTTCAGGCACACGCGCCGAGAAGTTCAGGTTCTTCATGCGGTGCATTTTCGAAGAATCTGTTTCGCGATAAAGGCAGAACGCATGATCCCGCCGGTTTCGAAATTACTTGAAAACGGCTAGGAATCAGAGAAAACCATCAACATGAAAAAGTTTCGCATTTTCCGTAGCTTTTCAGCGGTATATTATTTGCCCCATTCCGAAAACGTTTGTAGAAATTACGGCGAAAATACGTTTTTTGCCATTTTCAAAACTGACTTAAAACCGTAAAGAATTCGGAGAAACAATACATACCAAAAAGTTTTGCATTCGTTCAAGCTTTCCAATGCCATATCATTTGCTGCATTCAGACAGACGGTTAAAAAATTAGCTCGAAAATACGAACTCGGTAGGACTTGGACCATTTTCTAAATTACTCTTAAACCATTCAAAATTAGGAAAAAACTTTCAAGATAAAAAAGTAGCGCATTTTCATAAGCTTTCCAACGCCGTATCATATGCCTCCATTGTATTAGCCGTTTAGAAATGACATCGAAAAAACGAACTCAGCTGTTCGGTTTACGAAATTTTACATTTTTTCAAATTACTCTTTAACCATAGGCAATTAGAGAAAACTTTCAAGATGTGGAAGGAGCGGTTTTGTAGCAGCTTTCCAACGCCATATTATATGCCTCATTCCGATAAACGGTTTAGAAATGCGATCAAAAATACGATTCACGTTTTTTGTGCGAAGAAAAAATGGTTTTCAAAACTGCTCTTAAACCACTGATATTTTGCCAAAAATTTAAGTTGGGTCATGATATTGGTGTCCATAGCTTTCCAATGGTATATCGCAAGCCCCATTTGGCAATGTTGGCGGTAGTTCAACCCAGTTCATGTTCACAGGGAAGTTCACGTTCACTTATAGCTATGTCTTCATGCTTGAATCTTTTCTTGATCTAAGTGAATATGATCGGACCCTAACCCCTTCTGTGCTTCTTCCTCAAACTCTATCTGTCCAAATCATATGCATTCTATTGAAACCTGTCAATTGTCTTCCCTGAATTCTGGTTGGCAGAAGACAGAGACAAACATTTAAATCTGTTTTAATTGCCATATCCTTTTGCCTGAATACCGGAGAAGCCGGAACGACCACCCGACAATCCAGGCGAGCATGGGAATATGGATCAACTCCCAATGAGTTGCATGCAAGCCACGTGTCCTTCAGATGTGAATCGCTAGGGGCACCTGCGTAATTACGCGGTGCTGTCCCTATCCCTATAAATACACACTCACCACGGTCATTTGTAAGTGCATCTAGTGCCACCCCTAGTTGGTTTTGGAGTATTAACGACAAACTTGGTTGAGGGACTAATGCGTTTGTGAGAATTGCAGGATAACACATGTAGTAGTCCCTCATTGATTCGGTTTACCTACCAGAGATGACCCCCAAAAATGTGCGAAGACATTGAAGACAATGGTGGTATGTGAAAAGATTCACATTGAAGACTATGACATGAGAAGACATCGTATGAAGACTATGGAGTACGAAGACATAGTTGTTTCATAGTTTTCTTTCTTCTTTGTTGAGTCATAGGAACCACTGCACTGTTATGTGGGGTCCAAGTGAACAAAGTCAGAGTGACCGATGTGATGCTCAACCAAATCCTATGTCTTCGAGCGAAGACAATGAGAGCAAATATTATCCAGAGCTACATGAGTCGGCTTTACTTGTAGCCCAAGTCAAGCTGCCTCGTGTGTTTAAAATCTGATCATTGGACACGTGTCAGTTCCTTAGTGACCCAAGGTCATTTCGGACAAATCAGGTCGGCTCGCCTCCTGGCTATAAATAGCCCACCCCCTACACCATAAATTGGGGCTGCTTAGAGTTAGTGCATGGCTTTTGTCGTTTGAGAGCAACCCACCTCCAAAACATTTGTGAGAGAGATCCTTGCGAGGACAAAGCCCAAAACACCCAGAGCCAAAGAGTGTTAGGCATCACTGAAGTCTTTCTGTCTGCGTGACCTGAAGACTTGTTACACTTGAGGACTGTGAATTCTCCAGCCGGTTAGGCGTCGCGTTCTGAGCATCCAAGAGTCATTGTGGATTGCCGGTGAACGAAGTCTGTGAAGGTTTGGAAGTCTACCTTGAAGACTTACCAGAGTGATTGGGCGAGGACTGTGTGTCCTTAGCTCAAGGGGAATAAGGTGAAGACACAATCTTCTGAGTTGAATCTCAGCCTCCCTAACCAGACATACAGTTGTCACAACAACTGGAACTGGTCTACCAAATCCTTGTCTTCATCAAGCTACTGGTTCTATCCTCCACCTCCCTTTACTTTACAATTTGTCTTCGTGAAGTGATGACCCACAAGTATAGGGGATCTATCGTAGTCCTTTCGATAAGTAAGAGTGTCGAACCCAACAAGGAGCAGAAGGAAATGATAAGCGGTTTTCAGCAAGGTATTCTCTGCAAGTACTGAAATAAGTGGTAACAGATAGTTTTGTGATAAGATAAATTGTAATGAGCAACAAGTAACAAAAGTAAATAAAGTGCAGCAAGGTGGCCCAATCCTTTTTGTAGCAAAGGACAAGCCGGAAAAAACTCTTATAATAGGAAAAGCGCTCCCGAGGACACATGGGAATATCGTCAAGCTAGTTTTCATCATGTTCATATGATTCGCGTTCGATACTTTGATAATTTGATATGTGGGTGGACCGGTGCTTGGGTGCTGTTCTTACTTGAACAAGCATCCCACTTATGATTAACCTCTATTGCAAGCATCCTCAACTACAACAAAAGTATTAAGGTAAACCTAACCATAGCATGAAACATATGGATCCAAATCAGCCCCTTATGAAGCAACACATAAACTAAGGTTTAAGCTTTTGTCACTCTAGCAACCCATCATTTATTTATTACTTCCCAATGCCTTCCTCTAGGCCCAAATAATGGTGAAGTGTTATGTAGTCGACGTTCACATAACATCACTAGAGGCTAGACAACATACATCTTATCAAAATATCAAACGAATACCAAATTCACATGACTACTAATAGCAAGACTTCTCCCTTGTCCTTAGGAACAAACGTAATTACTCACAAAGCATATTCATGTTCATAATCAGAGGGGTAATAATATGCATATAGGATCTGAACATATGATCTTCCACCAAATAAACCAACTAGCATCAACTACAAGGAGTAATCAACACTATTAGCAACCTACTAGCACCAATCCCGAACTTTGAGACAAGAATTGGATACAAGAGATGAACTAGGGTTTGGAGATGAGATGGTGCTGGTGAAGATGTTGATGGAGATTGCCCTCTCCCGATGAGAGGAGCGTTGGTGATGACGATTGTGATGATTTGCCCCTCCCGGAGGGAAGTATCCCCGGCAGAACAGCTCTGCCGGAGCTCTAGATTGGTTCCGCCAAGGTTCCGCCTCGTGGCGGCGGAGTCTCGTCCCGAAAAGTTCCTTTGATTTTTTTCTCATCGAAAGGCTTCATATAGCAGAAGATGGACGTCGGAGACCCACCCCGGGGCCCACGAGGTAGGGGGACGCGCCCTAGGAGGGGGCCGCGCCCCCCACCCTCGTGAGCAGGGTGTGGGCCCCCTGGCCTTCATCTTTGGCGAGGATTTTTCTTTATTTATTTTAAGATGTTCCGTGGAGTTTCAGGACTTTTGGAGTTGCGCAGAATAGGTCTCTAATATTTGCTCCTTTTCCAGCCCAGAATTCCAGCTGCCGACATTCTCCCTCCTTATGTAAACCTTATAAAATAAGAGAGAATAGCCATAAGTATTGTGACATAAAGTGAAATAACAGTCCATAATGCAATAAATATCGATATAAAAGCATGATGCAAAATGGACGTATCAACTCCCCCAAGCTTAGACCTCGCTTGTCCTCAAGCGAAAAGCCGATAACAATAAATATGTCCTCATGTTTAGAGGTAGAGGCGTTGATAAAAATAAAATACGGACATGAAGGCATCATGATTATTCTCATAATAACAACATATATAGTTTTTGTCATATGATTACTTATGTTCAAGTGATGATCTATTCACAATGCAAAAGCATAAATCATAAACCTTATTGGGCTCCGACAAACTATAATCTCAGTCATTGAAGCAATTGCAATTTATCATTACATCGGAAAGAGTCCGTGTCAGAGCTAAAAAGCAAGTCCACGTACCCAACTATCATTTAGTTCTTCATAATTGCTAACACTCACGCAATACTTGTGGTTATGAAGTTTTAATCAGACACAGAGAAAGATAGGGGTTATAGTTTTGCCCCACAACCTTTTACCTCAAGGGTAATGTCAACAATAATAATTCATGCTCCCCTATATCCAATTATATATATATATATATATATATGTTCTTTCCAACATGCTGAGCTTCCCAAAGGATAAAATGAAAAAGGAAAGGTGAAGATCACCGTGACTCTTGCATAAGGTAGAAGATAATAATAAAAGATAGGCCCTTCGCAGAGGGAAGCAGAGGTTGCCATGCGCTTTTATGGTTGGATGCACAAAATCTCAATGCAAAAGAACGTCACTTTATATTGCCCATTGTGATATGAACCTTTATTATGCAGTCCGTCGCTTTTATTACTTCCACATCACAAGATCATATAAAGCTTATTTCTCCCACACCAATCAATCATACATATTTAGAGCAATTTTTATTGCTTTGCACCGATGGCAACTTACTTTAAGGATCTTACTCAATCCATAGGTAGATATGGTGGACTCTCATGGCAAAACTGGTTTAAGGGTATTTGGAAGCACAAGTAGTATTTCTACTTGGTGCTGAGAATTTGGCTAGCATGAGGGGGAAAGGCAAGCTCAACAAGTTAGAGGATCCATGACAACATACTTTATCTCAGATATAAGAAAGACACAACTCATTACGTTGTCTTCCTTGTCCAACATCAACCCTTTATCATGTCATATTTTAATGAGTGCTCCCAATCATAAAAGTTGTCAATGATAATATATCTATATGTGAAAACCTCTCTTTCCTTATTACTTCCTATTAATTGCAACAATGACCAAAGCTATGTCTGCCAACTCCCAACAACTTTTAATCATCATACTCTTTCTATGTGAAGTCATTACTCTCAATAAGATCAATATGAACTTTTTGTTTCTTTTTATTCTTTTTCTCTTTTCTTTTATTCACCCAAGATCATGGCAAAATAACCGAGCCCTTGACTCAACACTAATCTTTATTATATATAGCTCACGGACTCGATTACAAAGAGAAATCATAAAGCAAACTCAAAACTAGATCATGCCATAAACTTTATTCTACTAGATCAAGATACTACTAATAGGATCGAACTAAGAAAAACGGTAAAGATAGGAGTTGTGATGGTGATACGATACCGGGGCACCTCCCCCAAGCTTGGCAGTTGCCAAGGGGAGTGCCCATACCCATGTGATTATATCTCTTTTGTCGGTGAAGAAGGTGGAGGTGACGGATAATCGCACATCGAGCGTAAGAGGTCCTCTAGCTTGCGAATAATGCCCTTGAGTGCGACAATATGCTCCTTCAACAAAATATTTTCTTGTGTGAGATACTTGTTTTGTATACGAGCTAACTCAATCATCTTGAAAGCTTCGATCTCAGTTGGGGTAAGAAGGTTATGATCAAGTTGAAGGATGTCTTTTGCTGCCGGAGCTTGATCCTCCATGGCCTTCTTGATCCTTTCATCCTTGTTGACCCTCGTGAGTTCTTCCCTCTTCAGATCTATCTTCATTAGCCAAGCATCGTTGTCACCATTGTTGGAGGAGGGAGATGACATGATGCCTAGCCTGGAAAACCCTGACAGAAAACAACTCGAAACAAGAACAGAGGAGATTTGCGTGATACGGGAGTCAAAACCTTCGGGAGGTTATATAATGAATTTTTACTGACCAAAATACGTATCGTGCAAGAAAACGGAGTCCGGAAGGCACACGAGGTGCTCACGAGGTAGGGGGGCGCGCCCAGAGGGGTAGGGCGCGCCCACCACCCTTGTGGGGCCCTCGTGTCCTTCCCGGACTGCTACTAAGTTTTCTATTTTTCTAAATATTCCAAAACGGAGAAATATTGCCTTAAAAATTGTTTTGGAGTCGGTTTACTTACCGTACCACATACCTATTCCTTTTCGGAGTCTGAAACGTTCCGGAAAGTGTCCCTTATGTATTCCTCCGGGGTTACGGTTTCAATAATATTGGTTTAAACATTTATGGGATTACCTGAGATATAATGTTTGATTCTTTGACCGTTTACCACCTTCGGATTTGTGCCCTCGAAGTTGTTGATTTTTATGGCACCGGAACGATAGACCTCCTCGATAACATAGGGGCCTTCCCATTTAGAGAGAAGTTTTCCTGCAAAAAATCTTAAACGAGAGTTGTATAGTAATACATAATCACCTACATTAAACTCACGCTTTTGTATCCTTTTGTCATGCCATCTTTTAACTTTTTCTTTAAACAACTTGGCATTTTCATAAGCTTGGGTTCTCCATTCATCAAGTGAGCTAATATCAAATAACCTCTTCTCACCGGCAAGTTTGAAATCATAGTTAAGCTCTTTAATAGCCCAATATGCCTTATGTTCTAGTTCGAGAGGTAAGTGACATGCTTTTCCATAAACCATTTTATACGGAGACATACCCATAGGATTTTTGTATGCAGTTCTATATGCCCATAATGCATCATCAAGTTTCTTAGACCAATTCTTTCTAGACCTATTAATAGTCTTTTGCAAATTTATTTGAGCTCTCTATTGCTCAACTCTACTTGACCACTAGACTGTGGGTGATAAGGAGATGCAATTCTATGATTAACATCATACTTAGCAAGCATTTTACGGAAAGCACCATGAATAAAGTGTGAACCACCATCAGTCACTAAATATCTAGGGACTCCAAACCTCGAAAAAAATAACTTCCTTAAGCATTTTAATAGAAGTTTTATGATCAGCACTACTAGTTGGAATAGCTTCTACCCACTTAGTAACGTAATCAACAGCAACTAAAACATGTGTATATCCATTAGAGGCAGGAAAAAGTCCCATATAATCAAAGCCCCAAACATCAAATGGTTCAATAACAAGTGAATAATTCATAGGCATTTCTTAACGTCTACTAATATTACCAATTCTTTGACATTCATCACAAGACAAGACAAACTTACGAGCATCCTTGAAGAGAGTAGGCCAATAAAAACCAGATTGCAATACCTTATGTGCAATTCTATCTTCAGCGTGGTGTCCTCCATAAGCCTCGGAATGACACTTGCGTAGGATCTGTTCCTGTTCATGCTCAGGTACACAACGTCTAATAACACCATCTACTCCTTCTTTATAAAGATGTGGGTCATCCCAAAAGTAATGTCTTAAATCATAGAAAACCTTTTTCTTTTGCTGGTATGTGAATCTAGTGGTATAAACTTAGCAACAATATAATTAGCATAATCAGCATACCATGGAGTACTATGAGAAGTACTTATAACATTTAATTGTTCATCAGGAAAGCTATCATTAATAGGTAGTGGGTCGTCAAGAACATTCTCTAACCTAGACAAGTTGTCTGCAACGGGGTTCTCAGCTCCCTTTCTATCAACAATATGCAAATCAAATTCTTGTAGCAAGAGAACCCATCTAATAAGTCTAGGTTTAGCATCTTTATTTTCCATAAGGTATTTAATAGCAACATGATCAGTGTGAATAGTTACTTTAGAATCAACAATATAAGGTCTGAACTTATCACAAGCAAATACAACTGCTAAAAGCTCTTTTTCAGTAGTAGCATAATTTCTTTGAGAATTGTCTAGAGTCTTACTAGCATAATGAATAACATTTAATTTCTTATCAACTCTTTACCCTAGAACAACACCTACAACATAATCACTAGCATCACACATAATTTCAAAGGGTAAATTCCAATCAGGTGGCTGAACAACAGGTGCAGAGACTAATGCTTTCTTAAGTATTTCAAATGCTTCTACACAATCATCATCAAAGACAAATGGTATATCTTTTTGTAATAAATTAGTCAGAGGCTGAGAAATTTTTGAGAAGTCCTTAATGAACCTCCTATAAAATCCGGCGTGACCAAGGAAACTTCTTATACCTTTGATGTCCTTGGGACATGGCATCTTTTCAATAGCATCGACCTTGGCTTTATCAACTTCGATACCTCTTTCAGAAACTTTATGCCCCAAGACAATACCTTCATTAACCATAAAGTGGTACTTTTCCCAATTCAAGACAAGATTAGTTTCTTCACATCTCTGCAAAACTCGATCAAGATTGCTCAAGCAATCATCAAAAGAGGAACCATAGACGGAAAAATCGTCCACGAAAACCTCACAAATCTTTTCACATAAGTCAGAGAATATAGCCATCATGCATCTTTGAAAGGTGGAAGGTGCATTACATAGACCAAAAGGCATACGTCTATAAGCGAAAGTACCAAAAGGGCATGTAAAAGTAGTCTTTGATTGGTCTCTAGCCGACACAGGTATTTGAGAGAAACCAGAATAACCATCTAGAAAGCAGTAATGTGTATGTTTGCATAATCTTTATAGCATTTGATCAATAAAAGGTAAGGGGTAATGATCTTTCTTAGTAGCCTTATTTAATTTACGGAAATCAATTACCATCCTATAACCTGCAATAATTCTTTATGGAATCAATTCATATTTATCATTAGGAACAACAGTAATACCTCCCTTCTTAGGGACACAATGGACAAGACTTACCCACTGACTATCAGCAACGGGATAAATTATACCTGCCTCCAGAAGCTTGAGTATTTCTTTTCTTACCACTTCTTTCATTTTAGGATTCAAACGTCGTTGAGGATCACGAACTGGTTTGGCATCTTCTTCCAAATTTATTTTATGTTGACATAGAGTGGGACTAATGCCCTTAAGATCATCAAGAGTATATCCAATAGCAGCACGATGCTTCCTCAGAGTTTTCAATAATCTTTCTTCTTCATGCTCTGAAAGGTTAGCACTAATTATAACATTATATATCTTCTTTTCATCAAGATAAGCATATTTAAGATTATCAGGCAACGGTTTAAGCTCAGACACGGGATCACCCTTGGGTGGAGGAGGATCCCCTAAAATTTCAACAGGCAAATTGTGTTGCAGAATAGGTTCCCGTTTAAAGAATACTTCATCTATTTCCCTTCTTTCATTCATGAACATATCATTTTCATGGTCTAGCAAATAGTGTTCTAAAGGATCACTAGGAGGTACGGCAATAGAAGCAAGACCAATAATTTCATCCTTACTAGGTAATTCTTCCTCACGACGTTGTTTACTAAATTTAGAGAAATTAAACTCATGAACCATATCATCCAAGCCAATAGTAACAACATTCTTTTCGCAATCTATCCTAGCATTAACAGTGTTCAAGAAGGGTCTACCAAATATAATGGGACAAAAGCTATCTTGTGGAGAAGTAAGAACAAGAAAATCAGCAGGATATTTAGTTTTCCCACACATGACTTCAACATCTCTAACAATTCCAATTAGTGAAATAGTATCTCTATTGGCAAGTTTAATTGTGACATCAATACCTTCTAACTTAGCAGGTGCAATTTCATTCTTAATTTCTTCATATAAAGTATGCAGTATAACACTAGCACTTGCACCCATATCACATAAGCCATGATAACAATGATCTCCTATTTTAACAGAAATAACAGGCACGCCTACCACATAACTGAATAACATGCCCATCAATATTATCAGACAAGAGATCTTTAACAATAGCAACATTAGGTTCTACTTTAACTTGCTCAGGGGGTGTATAAGTTATAATATTGCTTTTACAAACAACAATTGAAGCTTTAGCATGATCCTTTACTCTAACAGGGAAAGGTGGTTTCTCAACATAAGAAGTAGGAACAATAGGATCATTATAAGTGACAGTCTTTTCTTCAACTTTAATAGGTGCATCTACTTTTACTTCTATGGGAGGATGATATTTAAACCACTTCTCCTTAGGGAGATTAACATAAGTAGCAACAGATTCACAAAAAGAAGCTACTATCTCAGAGTCAAGTCCATATTTAGTGCTAAACTTACAGAAAATATCGGTGTCGATAAAAGATTTAACACAATCAAACTTAGGTGTCATACCTGACTCCTTACCTTCGTCGAGGTCCCAATCTTTAAAGTTGCGTTTAATTCTATCCAATAAATTCCATCTGAATTCAATAGTCTTCATCATAAAAGAGCAAGCACAAGAAGTATCGAGCATGGTTTGATTATTATGAGAAAGCCGAGCATAAAAACTTTGCATAATTATTTCTCTCGAGAGCTCATGATTGGGGCATGAATATAACATTGATTTAAGCCTCCCCCAAGCTTGAGCGATGCTTTCTCCTTCGTGAGGCCAGAAATTATATATATAATTGCGATCACGATGAACATGATGCATAGGGTAATACTTTTGATGAAATTCCAATTTCAATCTTTTATAGTTCCATGATCTCATATCATCACATAGCCTATACCATATCAATGCTTCTCCCTTCAAAGATAAAGGGAAGACCTTCTTCTTAGCAACATCATCGGGCATACCTGCAAGCTTAAATAATCCACAAACTTCATCCACATATATTAAGTGCTCATCAGGATGCTTTGTTCCATCTCCTGTAAAAGGGTTAGCTAGCAGTTTTTCCATCATACCCGAAGGAAATTCAAAAGGAGTTTCATTTTCAATAGGTTCAGTAGGTTGAGGAGCAACTCTTTGCTCTACTGGATGGGGTGAAGATACCCTGAACAAGCCCCTCAGAGAATTACTTTCCATAGTAACAAGTGACATTAAATTTCAGCACACTATATAAATTTTTCCTTACCAAATTCCACCTACCAAAGGCGCTACACTCCCCGGCAACGGCGCCAGAAAAGAGTCTTGATGACCCACAAGTATAGGGGATCTATATCGTAGTCCTTTCGATAAGTAAGAGTGTCGAACCCAACAAGGAGCAGAAGGAAATGATAAGCGGTTTTCAGCAAGGTATTCTCTCACGTGTCGAAGCACGACGTAGAGGCATAACCGCATTTAAAGCAATGTCGCAAGTGAGGTAATCTTCACACAACCCATGTAATACATAAGGGAAAGAGATACATAGTTGGCTTACAATCGCCACTTCACACAATACAGGAATAAAACATTACATCATCCAGATACACTCAAGATCCGACTACGGGACCCAAAATAGGAAGACTACCCCAAATGCTACACAGATCCCCGATCGTCCCAACTGGGCTCCACTACTAATTGACTGAAACGAAACAACACAATTGACAAGATCTTCATCGAGCTCCTCCTGAGCTCAGTTGCGTCTCCTGCACGGTATCATCAGCACCTGCAAACTAGTTTTGGAAGTATCTGTGAGTCACGGGGACTCAGCAATCTCGCACCCTCGCGATCAAGACTATTTAAGCTTATAGGAAGGGTAAAAGGTATGAGGTGGAGCTGCAGCAAGCGACTAGCATATATGGTGGCTAACATATGCAAAAGAGAGCGAGAAGAGAAGCAAAAGCACGGTCGAGAAACTATGATCAAGAAGTGATCCTAGAACAACCTACATCAAGCATAACTCCAACACCGTGTTCACTTCCCGGACTCCGCCGAGAAGAGACCATCACGGTTACACATGCAGTTGATGTATTTTAATTAAGATAAACTTCAGGTTTTCTACAATCGGACATTAACAAATTCCCATCTGCCCATAACCGCGGGCACGGCTTTCGAAAGTTCAAATCCCTGCAGGGGAGTCCCAACTTAGCCCATCACAAGCTCTCACGGTCAACGAAGGATATTCCTTCTAGCGGGAAGACCCGACCAGACTCGGAATCCCGGTTACAAGACATTTCGATAATGGTAAAACAAGACCAGCAAAGCCACCCGAATGTGCCGACAAATCCCGATAGGAGCTACACATATCTCTTTCTCAGGGCACACCTGATTGTCCAAGGTTCCGGTACGCCAGCCCAGAGTTGCCCTGGTGGCCACCGGCAGCTGACAGGTTGGACCAACACTCAGAGGAGCATTGGCCTGGGGGGGTGGGGGGGGGGGGTTAAATAAAGATGAACCTTGAGCCGGCCGACCCAAGGGAAAGAAAAGACTAGGTGGCAAATGGTAAAACCAATGTTGGGCCTTGCTGGAGGAGTTTTATTCAAGGTGAACTGTCAAGGGGTTCCCATTATAACCCAACCGCGTAAGGAACGCAAAATCCGGGAACATAACACCGATATGACGGAAACTAGGGCGGCAAGAGTGGAACAAAACACCAGGCATAAGGCCGAGCCTTCCACCCTTTACCAAGTATATAGATGCATTAATTAAATAAGAGATATTATGACATCCCAACAAAATATCCCGGTTCCAAACATGGAACAAGCTCCAATCTTCACCTGCAACTAACAACGCTATAAGAGGGGCTGAGCAAAGCGGTAACATAGCCAAACAACGGTTTGCTAGGTCAAGGTGGGTTAGAGGCTTGGCTTAACAATATAGGAGGCATGATAAGAAAGTGGTAGGTATCGCAGCATATGCATAACAAAAGAGCGAGCATCTAGCAAGCAAAGATAGAAGTGATTTCAAGGGTATGGTCAAGTTGCCTGAAATCCCGCAAGGAAGAAGAACGAGTCCATGAAGAATACAAACGGACGTAGTCGAACGGGTCCTCACAAACGCGATGTTATCGGAACCAACCCGAAGAAGCAACACCGAAAAGAAGCACACAACATAGTAAACAATCATCACATAAGCATGGCACGATGCGCAAACAAGTATGATGCATGTCCGGTTTAAATATGCATGGCATGGCAAAGGGCTCAAACAAAACTACAAGTTAAGTGGAGCTCAAAACAAAGCACCGCATCAATTATTTAGTTCTCTCTCATTTAGGTACTCAACAATATTAAATGTTGGTTAACATGGCAAGAGGTGAAGCATAACAAAACTATACCATTTAAACAATTTAAATGAGGCCAGATATAGCAAACAACGAATCTGGTAAATCCCCATATGCATTAGCAATTTAAATGCAAACAACAATTTAAGCATTTTAATTGTTGTTATCATGATGCGGATGACATGGACAAGTTTATGCAATTTTTAATAAAAGTTGACAAGAGCATTATGAAGACTTTGTCACCGTGGTGGGAAGAACAGGGGTGCCACGGCGACGATAACGAAACGGTGCCACGACAACGTTCCGGTTCTGACAACTCATTGAGACATCGGTGCAAAAGAAAGTCTGACAGGAGCGTGTCGTGCAAGATGGTGGGGTGATCCCGGTAACCGGGTTCCCCATGAATTAGCGGCAGAAGAGGAGGACCGAGCAAGTGACAACTCGGGCACGGTGCAAACATAGGGTGCAACTCATACAACACATGCAAACGTTCTCGGACGGTCGTCTTGGGGTTATACCTTCGAAGCGTGCGTTTCGAAGCGTATCGGTTCGGTGCAAAGTAGAGGAAGTAGACGTTCTCATCACGTTCGAAGTGGCAGTAGTTGTACTCATGCCGTAGTGGAAGTAGTGGTTCGCGTTGATGGTAGTGGTACATAGCAATCATGGACAAACTTGAGGGTCATCGGTAGACGTTCACGGTTCTTCGGTGATGGTTGTGGTACACGTCTCGGAGAAGGACTTGACACAATCGACGTTTCCGAGGGCGACAGTAGGGAACTTGGCGTTAGTGCTACGCGGGTCTTCGGTGACGGTCGATGTACATGGCAAATGTAGAGGTACTATGCTTCGATTGTCGTGGTACGTGGCGATAGTAGTGGTACAAGGGTTGTAGCCGGCCTTGGCGGTTCATCGTGTAGTTGTAACCGTTCCATAGATGTTCATGTCATCGTAGCCGTTCGGATCTTGGAGCAATGGTAGTCGTTCACTTGACAGTCTTGAAGGATTCAAAGGGGTACTTGACGGTCTGTCGTGGTACTTGGCGCTATTCCTGTTCAGTGGTCATTGGACTTAGCGTAAATAGCAACTGCAATTGGAGGTACACAACACAACAACAAGAGGCTACAGAGGTGGCCGAACTCCGGCGGTTCACGACGCGGTCACGTGAGCAGCGCTCGCGTCTTGAAACTGACGAAGCGGGCGGCGACATCTTCGTGCGTTTGATCGAAGTAGAGATGAGACCCTGCGACAGGAAGTGAGCGCGGAGTGCCGAGGCGAGAGGAGTCGGGCAGAGCAGGCCTGATCCAGCGGCAGGGACGGCAGGGGCGGGAAGGACGCACACGGAGGCTCCGGTCGCCGGCGGCCAAGGCTGCAGAGAAGGTCAGCGGGCGGAGCTCGAGGATGGATGGTGCACGTGCAGAGGAACAAGGACGCATAGGGGAGGTGTCGCATAGAGGAGAGTCGACGGGACGGCACAAGGCGGTGGCCTCCTGGTGGTTACCGACAGCGACGGGACGCGGCAACCAGCATGGAGGTGGAGAGGTGGGGGCGAGGTGGCACGGCCATGGGGAACGGGCAGGCGAGCTCACGGCCACTCCTCTCCTTTCCTGTGGGTGGCGACACGAGCGAGAGAACGAGAGGAGGGAGGAGAGGATCGAGCGAGGCTCTGGTGGCACGAGAGAGCGAAGGTGAGGGAGAGATCGAGGGTTCGGGCGAGAGGAGCCGGGTCGAGCGCGGTGCCCTTTCTCTCCTGGTGGCGCAAGGGAGGAAACGAGGGAGAGGGTGCAGGGGATCGAGCGGGAGACCTAGGGTTACGGGGGGAGATGACTGGGCCTTAGGGAGGCCGGCCCAGGGAGAGGGAAGGCTGCGCCTAGGGAGGTTTGGGCCTGCTGGGCTCTCTCTCTCTCTCTCTCTCTCTCTCTCTCTTAATTTCTCTTTTTAGCAAAAGAGATAGGCCAAAAATAATTAAGAGAAGAGATCATGGAGAAGAACAAAATTATGGAACATTTTTGTATGGCTTTATGGAATATTTCCACCTCAACAAAAATAGTTCCGACAAGTTAGGAGAATTTTAAATTCAAACTTATTTGACTTGAGCCAAAAGAGTTTGAATGGAGGCTAGGCTAAAGGGGTGTACAAAAAATGTTGAGGGTTTTTGGAGGACCCTCGATAAATGGAGAAAGAACTACTGCCAAGGTTTGGAGGTGAAACTTGAAGCAAAAGAACCCAAGGGATTTATATTGTGAGTGTGTTGTGGTCGATTCCTAAAGGATGGAAAAATTTATTTTACCTCCCTATACATACTGGGAGATATGTTATAAAGAGAATTTCACCATGTGAATATCCCTCGATTTAAATGGACCGAAGATCCATCCAATTTTATTTGGTTGAGTTTTAAAACATGTTGCATGATGACATGATGCAATGCACATGATGCAAAAGGGAAAGCAACAAGAAAAACAAAACACATGACGAAACCCGGAATCCATGGATGGCATCTGAATCTCCGGTCTTGGGGCGTTACAACACTCCACCACTACGAGAGGATCTCGTCCCGAGATCTAGAATGGCACCGGAGGGAAAAGGAATAGGAAGAGAAGGGGTAAAACTAAGTTGCTTCTTTGACAAACGAGTGAAACCAAAGAACCTTGTGAGGTTAAACAAATTGAAAAATAAGTAGCCAACAAAGATGCAAGAAGTTGACAACGCTCCAATAGATAAGAGGAACATGGGATACGACGAGAGTCTATAGGTTAAGTGGCAAGATAGATATTGAAACCACTCCGGTTAAAACAAGATAGAGAATGAATAAGAATTATATAATTTGGGCAGCACTCCGACTGAGAAGGGAGGCAAAACTTGCCAGAATGGGAAGAACTTGATAAGAGGGCACGCCACTCCGGTTAAAAGGATAAGCATGAAAAAAAACATGATCGTAACGAAACAAGATGATGGGTCGAAGAGTGGAACATCACAATTCCTCCAGAAGGAAGAAATAGAAGATAGGTAAATGAAAAAGAAGGAATTGAGAAGAAAATGACAACTTCTGCCACAAATGAGCTTGAAAAGGCATCCTCAGGAGAAAAATTGAACGGAGTTGTTGGAACACCAACAACGAAAAGAATAAGCTTGATATGGTCTTATAGAAGGCATCTCAACATTATGAGGTGACAACTTGCCACTCACGGAAAAGATTTGATTGGATTGACATCAACAAGGAGACGAGAAACTATTTTACCGGGAGAGATAAATGAAGAACTTGGGTCATTTATACACACCATAGATAGCAACAAACCTTAGGGAAGGCTTTAGGTGAAAAATTACCCCAGATAACTCCAATGACGAGATTGATGGATTTAAAATACCTCATTCTTAACAACATGTGAATCATGAAATATGAACTCGAATTATCAAGAATGACATAAAACCACCTCCAATGATACAGTAGAAAGAAATTGCACTCCGGATTGCAAGATGAAGAATGCTTGAGCTTCTCTGAAAAGAATCTCGATGAACACTTCGAGAAGGAATTAAATCCTTGGTGAACCATCATGTAGAACCTCCATGAAGAACTCCGGTAAAAGAATGATCAAACGAAAGGAAAGAGAAGTTGAAAACACAAGGTAAATCCTTGTAATGATTTAGATGAATCTCCATGGTGATATAATTGAGAGATCTTGGGACTTCGGGAAAAGCCTTGCAGTGATCTGATGAAGCTTTGAAATGATATAATTGAAATAACTTTGAACTCTGGAAGAAAAGATAAAGCATCTCGAACCGAGAATGTGATATGATGAACCACTCCGGAATGCAGGAAATTAGATCACTTGGATGAAACAAGAATAAGAATTATGTTATGTGTATCCTTCACCAATTTAGATTGATGACAAACAACGGATTTGACATACTACTTATTCTCGTTGAAAAGGATTAAGGAAGATATAGCACAAACTCGAGAAAATCTTCAACGAACCACCAGTAGAATTGAGACAAAGAATGAATTGATATGATAACCACGAAGAGATCTTGAACGAACCACCGTAAGAATTGAAAACGAACGGAGTAAAGGGGATGAATCACTGGTAAGAATTGACAATTGAACGAAGAAAGATAAATAAATGCCGAAAAAAATTAGAGAACGAATGATGATACTTGAGGGGATTCAGATAGAACTGAAACAAAGAGATCACGAGCTGGTAAGATAATATTGAATGATGCACCGGTAAGATTTGGAGAACGAGAGCTGAAAGCTGAATATGAATGATCCCGAAATGATGACCTTCGGAGAATCGAACTAAAAAGACCCATGAATTGCTCCGGATGAGTGAAAAGAATTCTCACAATCGAATACAATTATGAGAGGATGGCAGCAAGCTAGAACCATGAATCTTGAAGAGAATGGAGCAAGATTAAAGAGGAACTCTTCTTCGGTCATCAAGTGTTGAGAATGACGACGAGAAACACCACCATGAATTATTTAGACGCTCCAGAAGAATTAAAAGCGAAGAGATTGAGCCAACGATGAAAGCATATGAAAGATCTTGGAGAAAGACATATGACTGATGATAATTCATTCTTACGTCAAACTTGGAAAGATTTGGGAATAGCTCCGGGAAAAATAGAGGAGTCAGGTAAGATCCCGGAAAAAGACCTGTGGGTTAGGGCCCACTCAAAAGAAACACCATTGAACAATTTAAAAGAGAGAATGCACGAGTTGAGTTAAATGGTTTGAATAAGATAACATTCTCGAAAGATCTTGAATGAACGAGAATAAACACTAGCATCTTCTGAGATATCTTCAGTACTCCAGAACAATTGAATAGCGAGAAATGACTGAATGTGAGGTGCACTAGCGTGAGAAGGTATTTGAAACGAGGAAAAAGAATATGATCAACAAAGCTTGAATTAAATCCACTGGAGAAGATAAAAGAAATGAAGACTGATGAGCTTGAAACTCCATTAGAATATTCATGAGAATCCCCGGTTATGAACATTGACAGAAAAGAATGGAGAGACTTCCATTGATAAAATGGATACATGAATAAGAAATCTGAGTCTTGAAGAAAAAGGGTGGGAGGGTGGGAAAACAAAGGCATCTTGGGACGGATGAAATGAGCACCGTTGAGGAGAACTGATAAATGATCTTGTGAATGTTGAAATGATCGGATCCACTTGAAGAGAAACACGCCGGTTGAAAAGGATTGACATGACAATCTTGATTATCATGAAGGATTATTATTCACATAGAAATATGGGAACACCACTTAGGAAAGGTATGGAATCAACATTTGACATTGAAGCAACTCGAATACCACAACTGAAAAACAAAACAAAAAGATTGGCTTGCGAAATAAGCCGGAACAAACATATGATAGAGATTTCGTCCGAAGTTTTCGTGGTGGGGCCTACACGGGCTCGATCGTACAACACCATCATGTACAAGGCAGTGCACATGACATACGAAGCGTCCCCAAGTCAGCATAGCCAAGGACTCTTTAAGACACAACAAGACAACTGTAAAACCGACCGTGGATAGGCGGACCACTAGACGTCGAGCCCCAATTTCATATCATGCATCTGTAGGAAAGATATCCTAAGAGCTACTTGAATTTCCACTTATAAACTCCCGAAATTTTCCGGTTATGCAATCAGGTGTTGGGGATACAGGGGAAGCATAATATCTCACCCAAAACTAACAAATCCTACATCTAGCTGTATCCATCCTTCAACACATAACCAAGAAACCTTCGGAAATCGTTTACCTCAACCTTTGAAAAGCATCCGTTATATGAGTTATGGAAATACTCCCGAACTCCCGCCCCAGTACTGGGTGGCGTCGAGGTTATCTCACCAACAACTGCATAAAAGAGATTTTCGATGTCGGCGAAACTCAGGTATTCCAGAATTGCAACGATAAAATTGTGACGACAACACCTCGGAGCTCAACTCCCTGGGACACTGCCACAACCCCTAAATGTCAGGAGGCACCAAGAACAATGTTCTCGTCACAAAACCATCGGAACGATTCCAAGATACCCGCGTGATCCTAAATTTTTTTAGTGAAATTTGAGAAGAGAAGAGTCAATACTCTACGTCAGGATGCCTTACCAGAGCGACGAAGGGACTGAGGAGTAAAAATAATTCCTAACTCTCCGATATATATAATCCTAAATGACTCCAAACATTTTTCTAGACTCAACAACGCCAGCGATTTGATCAAGCAGGGGGCTCCTAAGGTCGGGGAAGGCTCTGATACCAACTTGTAACGCCCTCGATGCAGCTATATCTCCCACGTGTCAAAGCACGACTTAGAGGCATAACCGCATTGAAAGCAATGTTGCAAGTGAGGTAATCTTCACACAACCCATGTAATACATAAGGGAAAGAGATACATAGTTGGCTTACAATCGCCACTTCACACAATACAGGAATAAAACATTACATAATCCAGATACACTCAAGGTCCGACTACGGGACCCAAAATAGGAAGACTACCCCAAATGCTACACAGATCCCCAATCGTCCCAACTGGGCTCCACTACTAATCGACTGAAACGAAACAACACAATAGACAAGATCTTCATCGAGCTCCTCCCGAGCTCAGTTGCGTCTCCTGCACGGTATCATCGGCACCTGCAAACTGGTTTTGGAAGTATCTGTGAGTCACATGGACTCAACAATCTCGCACCCTCGCGATCAAGACTATTTTAGCTTATAGGAAGGGTAAAAGGTATGAGGTGGAGCTGCAACAAGAGACTAGCATATATGGTGGCTAACATATGCAAAAGAGAGCGAGAAGAGAAGGCAAAAGCACGGTCGAGAAGTGATCCTAGAACAACCTACGTCAAGCATAACTCCAACACCGTGTTCACTTCCCGGACTCCGCCGAGAAGAGACCATCATGGTTACACACGCGGTTGATGTATTTTAATTAAGATAAACTTCAGGTTTTCTACAACCGGACATTAACAAATTCCCATATGCCCATAACCGCGGGCACGGCTTTCGAAAGTTCAAATCCCTGCATGGGAGTCCCAACTTAGCCCATCACAAGCTCTCACGGTCAACGACGGATATTCCTTCTAGCGGGAAGACCCGATCAGACTCGGAATCCCGGTTACAAGACATTTCGACAATGGTAAAACAAGACCAGCAAAGCCACCCGAATGTGCCGACAAATCCCGATAGGAGCTGCACATATCTCTTTCTCAGGGCACACCGGATTGTCCAAGGTTCCGGTAGGCCAGCCCAGAGTTGCCCCTGGTGGCCACCGGCAACTGACATGTTGGACCAACACTCAGAGGAGCACTGGCCCGGGGGGGGGGGGGGGGGTTAAATAAAGATGACCCTTGAGCCGGCCGACCCAAGGGAAAGAAAAGGCTAGGTGGAAAATGGTAAAACCAATGTTGGGCCTTGCTGGAGGAGTTTTATTCAAGGCGAACTGTCAAGGGGTTCCCATTATAACCCAACCGCGTAAGGAACGCAAAATCCGGGAACATAACATCGATATGACGGAAACTAGGGCGGCAAGAGTGGAACAAAACACCAGGCATAAGGCCGAGCCTTCCACCCTTTACCAAGTATATAGATGCATTAATTAAATAAGAGATATTGTGATATCCCAACAAAATATCCAGGTTCCAAACATGGAACAAGCTCCAATCTTCACCTGCAACTAACAACGCTATAAGAGGGGCTGAGCAAAGCGGTAACATAGCCAAACAACGGGTTGCTAGGTCAAGGTGGGTTAGAGGCTTGGCTTAACAATATGGGAGGCATGATAAGCAAGTGGTAGGTATCGCAGCATAGGCATAGCAAAAGAGCGAGCATCTAGCAAGCAAAGATAGAAGTGATTTCGAGGGTATGGTCAACTTGCCTGAAATCCCGCAAGGAAGAAGAACGAGTCCATGAAGAATACAAACGGACGTAGTCAAACGGGTCCTCACAAACGCGACGTCATCGGGACCGACCCGAAGAAGCAACACCGGAAAGAAGCACACAACATAGTAAACAATCATCACATAAGCATGGCACGATGCGCAAACAAGTATGATGCATGTCCGGTTTAAATATGCATGGCATGGCAAAGGGCTCAAACAAAACTACACGTTAAGTGGAGCTCAAAACGAAGCACCGCATCAATTATTTAGTTCTCTCTCGTTTAGGTACTCAACAATATTAAATGTTGGTTAACATGGCAAGAGGTGAAGCATAACAAAACTATACCATTTAAGCAATTTAAATGGGGCCGGATATAGCAAACAACAAATCCGGTAAATCCCCATATGCATTAGCAATTTAAATGCAAACAACAATTTAAGCATTTTAATTGTTGTTGTCATGATGCGGATGACATGGACAAGTTTATGCAATTTTTAATAAAAGTTGACAAGAGCATTATGAAGCATTTATCACCATGGTGGGGAAAAAAGGGGTGCCACAGCGATGATAACGAAACGGTGCCACGGCAATGTTCCGGTTCCTACAACTCATTGAGACGTTGGTGCAAAACAAAGTGTGACGGGAGCGTGTCGTGCAAGATGGTGGGGTGATCCCGGTAACCGGGTTCCCCACGAATTAGCGGCAGAAGAGGAGGACCGAGCAAGTGACAACTCGGGCATGGTGCAAACATAGGGTGCAACTCATAAAACACATGCAAACGTTCTCGGACGGTCGTCTTGGGGTTATACCTTCGGAGCGTGCGTTTCGAAGCGTATCGGTTCGGTGCAAAGTAGAGGAAGTAGACGTTCTCGTCACGTTCGAAGTGGCAGTAGTTGTACTCATGCCGTAGTGGAAGTAGTGGTTTGCGTCGATGGTAGTGGTACATAGCAATCATGGACGAACTTGAGGGTCATCGATAGACGTTCACGGTTCTTCGGCGATGGTTGTGGTACACGTCTCGGAGAAGGACTTGACGCAATCGATGTTTCCGAGGGCGACGGTAGGGAACTTGGCGTTAGTGCTATGCGGGTCTTCGGTGACGGTCGATGTACATGGCAAACATAGAGGTACTATGCTTCGATTGTCGTGGTACTTGGCGATAGTAGTGGTACAAGGGTTGTAGCCGGCCTTGGCGGTTCATCGTGTAGTTGTAACCGTTCCGTAGATGTTCACGTCATCGTAGCCGTTCGGATCTTGGAGCGATGGTAGTCATTCACTTGACGGTCTTGAAGGATTCGAAGGGGTACTTGACGGTCTGTCGTGGTACTTGGCGCTGTTCCTGTTCAGTGGTCGTTGGACTTGGCGTAAATAGCAACTACAATTGGAGGTACACAACACAGCAACAAGAGGCTGCAGAGGTGGCCGAACTCCGGCGGTTCACGACGCGGTCATGTGAGTAGCGCTCGCGTCCTGAAACTGACGAAGCGGGCGGCGACATCTTTGTGCGTTTGATCGAAGTAGAGATGAGACCCTGCGACAGGAAGTGAGCGCGGACAGCCGAGGCGAGAGGAGTCGGGCGGAGCAGGCCCGATCCAGCGGCAGGGACGGCAGGGGCAGGAAGGACGCGCATGGAGGCTTAGCGGCCAAGGCTGCAGAGAAGGTCAGCGGGTGGAGCTCGAGGATGGATGGTGCACGGGCAGAAGAATGAGGACGCATAGGGGAGGTGTCACGCGGAGGAGAGTCGACGGGGCGTCGTGAGGTGGCGGCCTCCTGGTGGTTACCGACAGCGACGGGGCGCGGCGACCAGCGTGGAGGTGGAGAGGTGGGGATGAGGTGGCACAACCATGGGGAACGAGCAGGCGAGCTCACGGCCACTCCTCTCCTTTCCTGGGGGTGGCGACACGAGCGAGAGGAGGGAGGAGAGGATCGAGCGAGGCTCTGGCGGCGCGAGAGAGAGAAGGTGAGGGAGAGATCGAGGGTTCGGGCGAGAGGAGCCGGGTCGAGTGCGGTGCCCTTTCTCTCCTGGCGGTGTGAGGGAGGGAAACGTGTGAGAGGGTGCAGGGGATCGAGCGGGAGGCCTAAGGTTACGGGGGGGAGATGACTCGGCCTTAGGGAGGCCGGCCCAGGGAGAGGGAAGGCTGCGCCTAGGGAGGTTTGGGCCTGCTGGGCTCTCTCTCTCTCTCTCTCTCTCTCTCTCTCTCTTAATCTCTCTTTTCAGCAAAAGAGATAGGCCAAAAATAATTAAGAGAAGAGACCATGGAGAATAACAAAATTATGGAACATTTTCGTATGGCTTTATGGAATATTTCCACCTCAACAAAAATAGTTCCGACAAGTTAGGAGAATTTTAAATTCAAACTTATTTGACTTGAGTCAAAAGAGTATCAATGGAGGCTAGGCTAAAGAGGTGTACAAAAAATGTTGAGGGTTTTTGGAGGACCCTCGATAAATGGAGAAAGAACTACTGCCAAGGTTTGGAGGTGAAACTTGAAACAAAAGAACCCAAGGGATTTATACTGTGAGTGTGTGTGACGCCCGGATAATCAAGCTACAGTAAACCCCTGCTAGTGTTGCCACGTCACCACGATTACTGTTGAAAATCTCGCGATGATTCAAAACTCGTTCAAATTCAAATTTTAAATAAAGTCAAACTAGAAAAATTTTCAAACGTCAAAACTAAAATGTTCTTATTGTGACAAATAAATCATAGATAGTATTGGTGGAGAAATAACATTTTTATGAAATAATTAGTTACTCTAAAGTGATTAAAACAGCAACAAAAAAAACAATTAAGTGAATACCTTTTTCAATTAATAAAATTCTAAACTAATTTATTTCGGGGTAAAACATTTATGGCGGTGGGTGGTTCTCAGACATTAATTTAAGAGTTGTTATCATTTTTTTAAACTAAAAATAATGTGTATCTAAAATAGAACAGAACAGGAAAGAAAATAAATAAAAAGAAAACAGAAAACTAAAACTAGATAAAAAAGAAAAGAAAAGGAGAGAAGACCACCCCCCCTACTGGGCTTCGGCCCAGCAGGCCGGCCCTTTCGGCCGCAGGCCCAACCACCCCCCCTCGGCCCAGCCGGCACCCCACACACCCCCATAACCCCACCCTGGTCAACCGAAACCCTATCCCCCACCACTTTCCCCCGATCCCCCCCCACTCTCTCCTCGCGCCCCCTCCTCTCGGACCAGATCTGGATCGGGGGCAGGAGACCCCCATCGCCGAGCCCTCCGCCGCTCCGAGCCCTCCACCGCTCGACCCCGACACCGGCGCCCGCTCCCAGCGCCGCCCCGCCGCCGCTGTGGCTCACGGCCTCGACGCATCGGGCCTCGTCACCGTCATCCCCCCGCCTCGCCCCGACGGCCGCGGCGCTCTGAGGCCGACGTCGTCACCCATCGCCACTCGCCGTCGCCTCGTCCTCGCCCCGCCGTCGTCGGACCACCCCAAGCTGCCGCGAGCCCACTGCCCCCTCCCTACAGCTACGCGGTGAGCCGCCGCGCCGGTTGCGCCTCCCCCGGCCTCCTCTTCCCTCCTCTCTGCTCGTCCGCGCGCCCGCTGTCCGGCCACCGCGCCGCTGGATCTCACCCCGATGCTGGACCACACCCCGCTGGCCCGCTCACGCTCGTGACCCCGCTGCCACGCTCGCGCTCTCCCGCTCGCACCCGGCCCTCCCCGTTGCCGCTCCTTACTGCTGCTGCTTACGGCCTCATCCAGGGCGCGCCCTGTGCGGCCCTGCCCACTGCCGCATAGCCCCGCGCTCGTCGGAGCTCCGCCTGCTGCCTTCCTTCGCCGCCGCCACCACGCTCGCTGGCCCCGCCGCTCACCGGCCGCCCCGTGCTGGCCTCGTCCACGCCGGCTTGGCGACCTGCCAGGTCCGCCGCCCACGCCCGCATGACCCTGGGCGTGCGCCCGAACGGGGCGCGCCCGTTACCCGTCGCCCGCGCCCTCTAGGCCCCGATGGGCCACAGACATGTGGGGCTCGACCCCCCCAGAATGTTTTAATAAAAAAGGGAATAAAAAAAATAATAATAAATAAAATGAAAATTAATAATAATTAAAATAAAAATAAATTTAATTAATTAATTAACTAAATTAATTAAGTTAATTAACCTTAATTAATTAACTAATTAACCTATTAGGTTAATTAAACTGTGATTAGATTAGTCAAATCCTAATTAGAGTAAACAATGTATGACATGCGGGACCCACACGTCAGATTGACTCAGTCAACTCCCTGTTGACTGCTGACGTCATGCTGACGTCATGATGACGTCAGCGTGCACTATTCTGGATAATGTTAGAATTAAATTAATTAAATAGATCCTAAAAATGATTTAAATCTTTTAAAATTAATATAAAATAAACCGTAGCTCGGATGAAAAAACTTTGTACATGAAAGTTGCTCAGAACGACGAGACGAATCTGGATACGCGGCCTGTTCGTTCGTCACGCATCCCTAGCATAGTAAACACGCAACTTTCCCTCTCCGGTTCCTCTGCCCGAAAACGCGAAACACCGGGATACTTTCCCGGATGTTTCTCCCCTTCACCGGTATCACCTCATACCGCGCTAGGGCACCCCTAACATCGTTGCTTGTCTTGTCATGCATCGTTATGCATCTGTTTGCATTGTATTCATTGTTTTTTCCCCCCTCTTCTCTCGATAGACACCGAGACCGACGCCGCTGCTACCCAGTACGACTACGGAGTTGACGACCCCTCTCTCTTGCCAGAGCAACCAGGCAAGCCCCCCCCTTTGATCACCAGATATCGCCTACTCTTCTCTATACTGCTTGCATTAGAGTAGTGTAGTATGTTACTGTTTCCCGTTAATCCTATACTGATGCATAGCCTGTCCTTGCTACTACTGTTGTTACCTTTACCTGCAATCCTAATGCTTAGTATAGGATGCTAGTTTATCATCAGTGGCCCTACATTCTTGTCCGTCTGCCATGCTATACTATCGGGCCGTGATCACTCGGGAGGTGATCACGGGTATATACTATATACTTTATACATGATACATGTGGTGACTAAAGACGGGTAGGCTCGTAGGAGCACCCGCGAGTGGATCTTTGAGGCGGAGCGACAGGGCAGGTTCCGACCACCTAGGAGAGAGGTGGGCCTGGCCCTGTTCGGCGTTCGCGGACACTTAACACGCTTAACGAGATCTGGGTATTTGATCTGAGTCTGGCCATTTGGTCTATACGCACTAACCATCTACGCGGGAGTAGTTATGGGTATCCCGGCGTCGTGGTATCAGCCGAAGCCTTCGTGACGTCAGCGACTGAGTGGCGCGCGCCGGATTGGACTGGAAGGCCACTAGGCTAGGTCTGCTTTCGGCCGCGTTCGCAACGTGCAGGTGTGCAAAGGGCGATGGGCCCAGACCCCTGCGCCATAGGGTTTAGACCGGCGTGCTGACCTCTCTGTTGTGCCTAGGTAGGGCTGCGATGTGTTGATCTTCCGAGGCCGGGCATGACCCAGGAAAGTGTGTCCGGCCAAATGGGATCGAGCGTGTTGGGGTATGTGGTGCACCCCTGCAGGGAAGTTTATCTATTCGAATAGCCGTGTCCCTCGGTAAAAGGACGACCCGGAGTTGTACCTTGACCTTATGACAACTAGAACCGGATACTTAATAAAACACACCCTTCCAAGTGCCAGATACAACCGGTGATCGCTCTCTCACAGGGCGACGAGGGGAGGATCATCGGTTAGGGTTATGTTATACGATGCTGCTTGGAGGACTTCAGTCTACTCTCTTCTACATGCTGCAAGACGGAGGCTGCCAGAAGCGTAGTCTTCGACAGGATTAGTTATCCCCCTCTTATTCCGGCTTTCTGCAGTTCAGTCCACATATAATAGCCTTATCCCAGTTGATACCAATGCATACATATGTAGTGTAGCTCCTTGCTTGCGAGTACTTTGGATGAGTACTCACGGTTGCTTTCTCCTTCTTTTCCCGCTATCCCTTCTACCTGGTTGTCGCAACCAGATGTTGGAGCCCAGGAGACAGACGCCACCGTCGATGACGACTCCTACTACACCGGAGGTGCCTACTACTACGTGCTGCCCGCTGACGACGACCAGGAGTAGTTCAGGAGGATCCCAGGCAGGAGGCCTGCGCCTCTTTCGATCTGTATCCCAGTTTGTGCTAGCCATCTTATGGCAACTTGTTTAACTTATGTCTGTACTCAGATATTGTTGCTTCCGCTGACTCGTCTATGATCGAGCTCTTGTATTTGAGCCCTCGAGGCCCCTGGCTTGTAATATGATGCTTGTATGACTTATTTTATTTGTAGAGTTATGTTGTGATATCTTCCCGTGAGTCCCTGATCTTGATCGTACACGTTTGCGTGTATGATTAGTGTACGATTAAATCGGGGGCGTCATAAGTTGGTATCAGAGCCGACTGCCTGTAGGAATCCCCTTCCACACTCCTTGGCCGAAGTCGAGTCTAGTCATTGAAAAACTTTTACTAACATGGCTGTGTGGCTTACGGGCCCACGTCGCCATTTGGGTGGTAATAGGATCTTTTACTCCTCGATCATTACTCTGGGGCTCTGATCTCTCTTCTATTCGGGTTAAAATGAATCTACTAACTCTGACTATAGGATCTCGTAAATACTTTCTCCCGGAGAGCCCCTTCATTCCAGATAATGGCCTGCTTCACCAGAAGATTCCGAAGATACTCTTTGCTATTCCTCTCGAGACTTTGTGCCCATCACTTTTGCTATTCCCGACCACCGATAAATCCTTATGGATAACTACTTACACTTGCCATTCATACGATCATCCCCCATTGATCCTGTTATTACAAGATACCCCGGAGTCTTCTCTATTGTTCCGAGAATACTTTGTGCCTACTGCCTAGCAGTTCCTTGCCACATGAATACCCCTTCAATTAAATCCTCGCACTTGTCGAGTATCCAATCATCCCCACTTGTTCATGTGTTTCACAATGGTCTTCGAAATACTATTCGATCCTCCAAAAATCCTTAGTAGCTTATTGCTCTGCAATACTTGCCTGCCTGCATTATGGATGCTTTCCATATGTCTGGCGATATTCGTTAGTATCCTTAGGCATCGTCTTTTGATCCTATTGATTCAACTTGAGTGCGAATGCACGCAATCATCAGTTGATCCTTTTAAATTATCTTTCCGGCTCAGACGTTATTTAAAACATGAGGTGGATCTTGACCAATCAAATTGATGTCGATTGTACCCTTAAGGCTATTCAACTTACCCATCCCTGATCAGAGCATTGCTTCTGATCCCTTGTCTTGGAATTGATAATTCCTTTGCATTTGAGCCTTGAATTAGTCAGTTGTTTCTAAAGTCTGATCTCCTTGCATTGTTTCTCCCTCTGGTTGAGTACCGATGCTCGCACCAGATCCCTTGCGGATCACCAGATCATTTGCTGGATTTTATCCGACAGCGTCCTTCATATTCAATAAGTCTGTGAGCCTTTCCTCGGATACATAATACCTTTGGTAAATTGTATCCTCTGCTTTCTCAAACATGCTCTACTATCGAGCTGGTGTTATTTATTCTTGAAATTTGTGGTATATACTCCTAAGATGCCCTGATGGGTTGAACATATGCCTTCTCTAAACTGTGTGAACTCGAAAGTTTTCACGAGTCATACTCTTCTGGTATTTTGCTAGATAAAATTTCTATACTACAGCTTCATCAAAAGCGAGAAGTAAAATGAAAGGTTATGCATGGAAGAATTGGGAGTCGACCTTGAGCCTTTGCATTCATGCCCATGGACCCGATGTGAAACTTATCATCGAAGCTTCTTGTAAATGATATTAGTTCCCTTGGTATAAGTTCATCTTATATCCGGGATCCGGCCTTTTTACAATCGTGGTTCCGGTCATGTTCTCTTTTAAATACCATTTTCGATGCAAGTGTAAGCACTTGTCTCATGTGGATCAATACCTTGGTCCAACCTCTACTTTGATCCGTCTTCGAGTATTACCCCCCTGGTATCTCGAGATTATCTTGAAACTGCATAACTTCTTATGAGTTCTTCATCAAGTACTACATTCTCACTGATTACAGTTTTCATGGGCTCTGAGTTATTAAACACTCAAAGACACCGATAACTGAACCGAGTCTGCCCTACGGTTCAGCAACTCTTGATAATCTTCTTTAAGTCCGAGTTTGTACTCGATCATGTCATTCCTAGTCTGATCGGCTATATCATTATCGTGCTAAATTTTAACTGTGCTACCTGATCCTTAATCCCGGAGCACAACTTTCGATGATGAGCTAAGCTTACGTCGATCTTCCTCGTCATATCAGTTCACCTTGAACAACAAGCTTGATTTCAAGTTTGTGCCCTGCCCATGGATCCAATAACCTTCCGCTTCATCATTCCTTTGATTTGATGTTATCACTGATTGATTACATCTTGAAATCTCTCGACCAATGTGCCGTGAAGATCATCACCCTTATGAGGTCCTCCTGGATATCAATTGAATTCATGATGAGAAATACCATCCTTGCCCCCGATGAATTGTATTATCATCGGCCACTTTATTGCCTTCCCTCCAACACAAACTTATTCGTGTTTTGAGTTATACCTTGAGATCCTTGCTATACAGCATTTGTTCTTCTTTACCTTGGAATGTTACCACCTTTTATGTCAGGAATGTTGTGGTAATTTTACCACCTCTTGAGAATTCTTGATATAGTAATATCTCTCGCCTTTTGCGTTCATTTCTTGGTCTCCGTATTGTTTCTAACCGGAATACCGACTAATGGTCTGTGTTGTGCAAATTCTAAACTTCTAGCAACCCTATTGCTTGAAGTTATTGTTCTACAGTTTCATTCTAAGTTTATTGATTATTGAATCATCATTCAAACATTGATCGTGCTACCTAGTCCAGATTCCTGGTTGCACCCTTCTATCATTGTTCAGTTGTGTATGTTTCCCTCGAGCATACATCATTATGACATTTGATCCGACAAATGATACTTCCTTGTTCACATAATTGTGGAAATCAATCCTTTGGAAATCGCGATGATTTGTTGCTGAGCCTATCAGCCACCTCCTCATCCTCTCCTTGGTTTACTGATGAACTCTTGTTTCGAAACTCGCTTCCATAGTTCATTTCCCGAGAATCTTACAATGTCATCTCGTCAAATTGTGCCGCACCTTTTCTTCTCAGGCATCCTAAGTCTGAGGTATCGTGACACCAATCAGATCTGAATCTCGGTCAGATATGATGGTTGGAACTTATTTTCCAAGAGTTATAATGTTGGTCTTTATATATGACCCGGTAAGGTTATGTCAGGCCTAGCACACCTGGCCGGAGGACCTATTGTTGTAGTATCCTTTTTAGCAAGTTTAGCCATTCTTCCGTGAGGAAATTGTAAGACTTATTTCACAAGCTATTCCTGATGGATCCTTTGTGTTTCCAAAATCTGACCTTTGCTTGAATACCATGTCAATGCTTCTTGAAGCATGTTTGTGGTACTCCGATTTTCAATAAGAGCATTGAAAGCGCAATGCTAAGTTTTCTTTAACCATTATCCAAACACCGTTGTATGGGTACTGTCATGAGATTTCTCTCCCCTTACTTAAAGGGTTTTCTACATGATATCCTGCCACGGATATCATGCTCTGTTTGTCCTTGGGAAGGATATACCCCTGAAATATGTGTTTAAACACATTTTCCTTTCCATTGTTCTGTTTAATCTGATAATCACATTTTCCTTTCCATTGTTCTGTTTAACCTTCTTGAGGTTTATATGATCTAAGCAGTAATACGCCACTGCTTTTATAAGCACCTCGGTGTACATTTCTGTCAGCAAGACCCTATTACTATTGTTGATGACATTCTGGTAACCCCCGATGGACGAGAACTTTGCCTATTGGTCCGCCTCGTTCAACGAGCAGGAAAATGGTTCTCTTCGTCCCTTGCCCTTGGTACCGATGTTGTTGCCGACATAAATGACAAGCAATCCTCTAACATGCCTTGCTTACATGATCATGCAAGATGTCACCGCCCTTCCTACTTTTAACCCACATGTGGGCCCATAACCCACAGTTCCACAGGATCGGAACCTGACTCTCCTGTACAACCCTGTTTCTAATGGTTATTCTCCATGCTTGTCTTTGTATTTAACTCATGGGCCACCTTCCTAGTGCTCTATTATGGTATCAGACACAATGCTTAGTCTCGCCGCTCTGAACCCCTTTCTCACTCTGGTTCAGACTTTGAGTAGTTATCTATCCGCTTGGACCCTCTCATTGTACCTTTGTATCGTACTCTCGAAGTATTTTATATGTTCAACTCGAGAGATAATCTTATGCTCATTCATGGTTAACCCAGATTGTTCCCCTCATAAGCATGTTGTCGTAGCCGAGCTGCCCCTACCTATTCGTAAGTACGATGGAGTTCCTCAAAGAAAGGACGACAACTTCATCATGATACATTGGAATAAAGAACTGAAGACATCAACGAAGGGAATTAACTTCTTCGAGAAGATCCATTAGCATATCGTAACCAAAACTTTCCCCTTACTCCCCTCTTAAATCTCGGGACGAGATTTCTTGTAGTGGAGGAGAATTGTGACGCCCGGATAATCAAGCTACAGTAAACCCCTGCTAGTGTTGCCACGTCACCACGATTACTGTTGAAAATCTCGCGATGATTCAAAACTCGTTCAAATTCAAATTTTAAATAAAGTCAAACTAGAAAAATTTTCAAACGTCAAAACTAAAATGTTCTTATTGTGACAAATAAATCATAGATAGTATTGGTGGAGAAATAACATTTTTATAAAATAATTAGTTACTCTAAAGTGATTAAAACAACAACAAAAAAACAATTAAGTGAATACCTTTTTCAATTAATAAAATTCTAAACTAATTTATCTCGGGGTAAAACATTTATGGCGGTGGGTGGTTCTCAGACATTAATTTAAGAGTTGTTATCATTTTTTTAAACTAAAAATAATGTGTATCTAAAATAGAACAGAACAGGAAAGAAAATAAATAAAAAGAAAACAGAAAACTAAAACTAGATAAAAAAGAAAAGAAAAGGAGAGAAGACCACCCCCCTACTGGGCTTCGGCCCAGCAGGCCGGCCCTTTCGGCCGAAGGCCCAACCACCCCCCCGGCCCAGCCGGCACCCCACACACCCCCATAACCCCACCCTGGTCAACCGAAACCCTATCCCCCACCACTTTCCCCCGACCCCACCCCCCCACTCTCTCCTCGCGCCCCTCCTCTCGGACCCGATCTGGATCGGGGGCAGGAGACCCCCATCACCGAGCCCTCCGCCGCTCCGAGCCCTCCACCGCTCGACCCCGACACCGGCGCCCGCTCCCAGGGCCGCCCCGCCGCCGCTGTGGCTCACGGCCTCGACGCATCGGGCCTCGTCACCGTCACCCCCCCGCCTCGCCCCGACGGCCGCGGCGCTCCGAGGCCGACGTCGTCACCCATCGCCACTCGCCGTCGCCTCGTCCTCGCCCCGCCGTCGTCGGACCACCCCAAGCTGCCGCGAGCCCACTGCCCCCTCCCTACAGCTACGCGGTGAGCCGCCGCGCCGGTTGCGCCTCCCCCGGCCTCCTCTTCCCTCCTCTCTGCTCGTCCGCGCGCCCGCTGTCCGGCCACCGCGCCGCTGGACCTCACCCCGATGCTGGACCACACCCCGCTGGGCCGCTCACGCTCGTGACCCCGCTGCCACGCTCGCGCTCTCCCGCTCGCACCCGGCCCTCCCTGTTGCCGCTCCTTACTGCTGCTGCTTACGGCCTCATCCAGGGCGCGCCCTGTGCGGCCCTGCCCACTGCCGCATAGCCCCGCGCTCGTCGGAGCTCCGCCTGCTGCCTTCCTTCGCCGCCGCCACCACGCTCGTTGGCCCCGCCGCTCACTGGCCGCCCCGTGCTGGCCTCGTCCACGCCGGCTTGGCGACCTGCCAGGTCCGCCGCCCACGCCCGCATGACCCTGGGCGTGCGCCCGAACGGGGCGCGCCCGTTACCCGTCGCCCGCACCCTCTAGGCCCCGATGGGCCACAAACATGTGGGGCTCGACCCCCCCAGAATGTTTTAATAAAAAAAGGGAATAAAAAAATAATAATAAATAAAATGAAAATTAATAATAATTAAAATAAAAATAAATTTAATTAATTAATTAACTAAATTAATTAAGTTAATTAACCTTAATTAATTAACTAATTAACCTATTAGGTTAATTAAACTGTGATTAGATTAGTCAAATCCTAATTAGAGTAAACAATGTATGACATGCGGGACCCACACGTCAGATTGACTCAGTCAACTCCCTGTTGACTGCTGACGTCATGCTGACGTCATGATGACGTCAGCGTGCACTATTCTGGATAATGTTAGAATTAAATTAATTAAATAGATCCTAAAAATGATTTAAATCTTTTAAAATTAATATAAAATAAACCGTAGCTCGGATGAAAAAACTTTGTACATGAAAGTTGCTCAGAACGACGAGACGAATCTGGATACGCGACCTGTTCGTTCGTCACGCATCCCTAGCATAGTAAACACGCAACTTTCCCTCTCCGGTTCCTTTGCCCGAAAACGCGAAACACCGGGATACTTTCCCGGATGTTTCTCCCCTTCACCGGTATCACCTCATACCGCGCTAGGGCACCCCTAACATCGTTGCTTGTCTTGTCATGCATCGTTATGCATCTGTTTGCATTGTATTCATTGTTTCTTCCCCCCTCTTCTCTCGATAGACACCAAGACCGACGCCGCTGCTACCCAGTACGACTACGGAGTTGACGACCCCTCTCTCTTGCCAGAGCAACCAGGCAAGCCCCCCCCCTTTGATCACCAGATATCGCCTACTCTTCTCTATACTGCTTGCATTAGAGTAGTGTAGTATGTTACTGTTTCCCGTTAATCCTATACTGATGCATAGCCTGTCCTTGCTACTACTGTTGTTACCTTTACCTGCAATCCTAATGCTTAGTATAGGATGCTAGTTTATCATCAGTGGCCCTACATTCTTGTCCGTCTGCCATGCTATACTATCGGGCCGTGATCACTCGGGAGGTGATCACGGGTATATACTATATACTTTATACATGATACATGTGGTGACTAAAGACGGGTAGGCTCGTAGGAGCACCCGCGAGTGGATCTTTGAGGCGGAGCGACAGGGCAGGTTCCGACCACCTAGGAGAGAGGTGGGCCTGGCCCTGTTCGGCGTTCGCGGACACTTAACACGCTTAACGAGATCTGGGTATTTGATCTGAGTCTGGCCATTTGGTCTATACGCACTAACCATCTACGCGGGAGTAGTTATGGGTATCCCGGCGTCGTGGTATCAGCCGAAGCCTTCGTGACGTCAGCGACTGAGTGGCGCGCGCCGGATTGGACTGGAAGGCCACTAGGCTAGGTCTGCTTTCGGCCGTGTTCGCAACGTGCAGGTGTGCAAAGGGCGATGGGCCCAGACCCCTGCGCCATAGGGTTTAGACCGGCGTGCTGACCTCTCTGTTGTGCCTAGGTAGGGCTGCGATGTGTTGATCTTCCGAGGCCGGGCATGACCTAGGAAAGTGTGTCCGGCCAAATGGGATCGAGCGTGTTGGGATATGTGGTGCACCCCTGCAGGGAAGTTTATCTATTCGAATAGCCGTGTCCCTCGGTAAAAGGACGACCCGGAGTTGTACCTTGACCTTATGACAACTAGAACCGGATACTTAATAAAACACACCCTTCCAAGTGCCAGATACAACCGGTGATCGCTCTCTCACAGGGCGACGAGGGGAGGATCATCGGTTAGGGTTATGTTATACGATGCTGCTTGGAGGACTTCAGTCTACTCTCTTCTACATGCTGCAAGACGGAGGCTGCCAGAAGCGTAGTCTTCGACAGGATTAGTTATCCCCCTCTTATTCCGGCTTTCTGCAGTTCAGTCCACATATAATAGCCTTATCCCAGTTGATACCAATGCATACATATGTAGTGTAGCTCCTTGCTTGCGAGTACTTTGGATGAGTACTCACGGTTGCTTTCTCCTTCTTTTCCCGCTATCCCTTCTACTTGGTTGTCGCAACCAGATGTTGGAGCCCAGGAGACAGACGCCACCGTCGATGACGACTCCTACTACACCGGAGGTGCCTACTACTACGTGCTGCCCGCTGACGACGACCAGGAGTAGTTCAGGAGGATCCCAGGCAGGAGGCCTGCGCCTCTTTCGATCTGTATCCCAGTTTGTGCTAGCCATCTTATGGCAACTTGTTTAACTTATGTCTGTACTCAGATATTGTTGCTTCCGCTGACTCGTCTATGATCGAGCTCTTGTATTCGAGCCCTCGAGGCCCCTGGCTTGTAATATGATGCTTGTATGACTTATTTTATTTGTAGAGTTGTGTTGTGATATCTTCCCGTGAGTCCCTGATCTTGATCGTACACGTTTGCGTGTATGATTAGTGTACGATTAAATCGGGGGCGTCACAGTGTGTTGTGGTCGATTCCTAAAGGATGGAAAATTTTATTTTACCTCCCTATAGATATTGGGAGATATGTTATAAAGAGAATTTCACCATGTGAATATCCCTCGATTTAAATGGACCGAAGATCCATCCGATTTTGTTTGGTTGAGTTTTAAAACATGTTGCAAGATGACATGATGCAATGCACATGATGCAAAAGGGAAAGCAACAAGCAAAACAAAACACATGATGAAACCCGGAATCCATGGATGGCATCTGAATCTCCGGTCTTGGGGTGTTACACAGTGCTTGGGTGCTGTTCTTACTTGAACAAGCATCCCACTTATGATTAACCTCTATTGCAAGCATCCACAACTACAACAAAAGTATTAAGGTAAACCTAGCCATAACATGAAACATATGGATCCAAATCAGCCCCTTACGAAGCAACGCATAAACTAGGGTTTAAGCTTCTGTCACTCTAGCAACCCATCATTTATTTATTACTTCCCAATGCCTTCCTCTAGGCCCAAGTAATGGTGAAGTGTTATGTAGTCGATGTTCACATAACACCACTAGAGGCTAGACAACATACATCTTATCAAAATATCAAACGAATACCAAATTCACATGACTACTAATAGCAAGACTTCTCCCTTGTCCTCAGGAACAAACATAATTACTCACAAAGCATATTCATGTTCATAATCAGTAGGGTAATAATATGCATATAGGATCTGAACATATGATCTTCCACCAAATAAACCAACTGGCATCAACTACAAGGAGTAATCAACACTACTAGCAACCTACTAGCACCAATCCCGGACTTTGAGACAAGAATTGGATACAAGAGATGAACTAGGGTTTGGAGATGAGATGGTGCTAGTGAAGATGTTGATGGAGACTGCCCTCTCCCGATGAGAGGAGCGTTGGTGATGACGATCGTGATGATTTCCCCCTCCCGGAGGGAAGTATCCCCGGCAGAACAGCTCTGCCGAAGCTCTAGATTGGTTCCGCCTCATGGCGGCGGAGTCTCCTCCCGAAAAGTTCCTTCGATTTTTTTCTCATCGAAAGACTTCATATAGCAGAAGATGGACGTTGGAGACCCACCAGGGGGCCCACGAGGTAGGGGGCGCGCCCTAGGAGGGTGGGGGGCACCCCCGGCCTTCATCTTTGGTGAGGATTTTTCTTTATTTATTTTAAGATGTCCCATGGAGTTTCAGGACTTTTGGAGTTGCGCAGAATAGGTCTCTAATATTTGCTCCTTTTCTAGCCAGAATTCTAGCTGTCGGCATTCTCCCTCCTTATGTAAACCTTGTAAAATAAGAGAGAATAGCCATAAGTATTGTGACATAAAGTGAAATAATAGTCCATAATGTAAAAAATATCGGTATAAAAGCATGATGCAAAATGGACGTATCATGAAGCCATCGCTATAATCTGATTGACTTCACTAAGTGAAGACTCTTTACTATTTGGTTTCATACTATCTTCCATCCTGATCCATACTACCTAGCTACTGATAGTCTTCGTGTTTTCAATTCATTGCTTACTTGACTATGGCTTGTCTAGTATAGTCAACCTTCCGCTGCATATCAATAGGTTCATTTCTATCGTTTGTCTTCAAAGCCCCATGTTTTGAAGACTTTCATAAAAATTGCCTACACTACAAAAAAAAGACACATCCGTGACATTTTGGGGCCGAACAAATTTTTTTTTCTGTCATACATATGACACTTCTATGACGATAATTGTGACAAAACCCGGTTTCATCATAGATGTGGTGGGCTCCTACTTCTATGACAAAAAATCATGATAGAAAATGGGCTTTTCTTCCTGGGCGGGCCGGAGACGCAGCTGCATGACGTTCTTTGGGCCGTCCATGACGGAAAAAACCGTGGTAGAAGCGAGGGGGAGGAAAATTTTGGGGAGTTCCCGGTTACGGTGGAAGGTCCGGGGCCGAGCGATGCGCGTTTCTCTCGTACACGTACGCGCGTGTGTGCGAGGCGTTGGCTCTAACTGAACCCGAGTGAGGCGTTGGGCTCTAACTGAACCCGAGCGATTGCACTGCAGGCTACGCGTTACTGAACCCGAGCGGTCGATCGATGGCTATTAACTGAACCCGATCGAGCGATTCCTTCGCTACTGCTGCTAACTGAAGCCGATCGATAGGATGAATAGTGAGCGTTGCGGTGGGGGGGGGGGTTGGATGAACAGTGAGCGGCGTTGTTGCCTCTGGATGAACAGGACCCCATGGTGTGGTGGACGGCTGTATGAACAGTAGACGGTGGAGGGGTGCCCGTGGAGGGGTGGATGAACAGGACCCCGTGGTGTGGAGGGCTGGATGAACAGTAGACGGTGGAGGGGTGCCCGTGGAGGGGTGGTTGAACAGGACCCCGTGGTGTGGAGGGCTGGATGAACAATAGACGGTGGAGTGGTGGTTGAACAGGACCCCGTGGTGTGGAGGGCTGGATGAACAGTAGACGGTGGAGGGGTGGTTGAACAGTAGCCGGTGGAGTAGCGCGTGGTGGAGGCTGGATGAACAGGAGCCCGTGGAGGCTGGATGAACAGGAGTCCGTGGAGGCTGGAGGAGGTCGACGGTGGAGATGAACAGTATCCCGGGGAGTCCCGTTTTGCGGTACGCCACACCCCTCCCGATGAACAGGACCCCCGTTTCGACCGTAGCGCTCCAATACAAGTCCATTTCCTCCGTTTTACGGTACGCCACACCCCTCCGATCAACATGACCCCCGTTTCGACCGTAAGAGGTCCGTTTCCTCCGTTTCCTCTGTTTTGCGGTACGCCACACCCCTCCCGATCAACAGAACCCCCGTTTCGACCATAGGACGTCCGTTTCCTCCGTTTTGCGGTATGCCACACCCCTCCCGATGAACATGATCCCGTTTCGAACGTGGCCGGTCGAACACAAGGATGTTTCCTCCGTTCTGCGGTACGCCAGGCCTCGTTTCCATCGCATGTTCCGTCCAAGCCCTCCCGATGAACACAACACATTCCGTTGCCTCCCCATGAACACGACGCATTCTGTTGCCTCCCCATGAACACAACGCATTCCGTTGCCTCCCCATGAACACGACAACGACGTTGTTTCTCCGTTCCGACCCAGCCATGTACACGAGCCCTCGCCGTACGTATGCGCGAGTAGGCGTTCGAGACCCCGCCCGTATGTACACATACATGGCCATATTTTCTTTCTTGCACCCTGACTGCTGTACGTACGTGTACATGCTACGTGCGTGCCTCTACTACGACACATGCGCGCCTCTACATCGACCAGTATATATGTACCACTACAAAAAAATACACTTCCGTGATGATACGTGTTTGTCACAGTAGGTCGCTTTTTTGTCATGCATGCACATCCATGACAAAGTTATGATAGAATCAAGATAGTCATACATGTGCTGTCGTATAAGTGTTCCATGACATTACCAAAATTATCATCATGGAAGTGTCCACTTCCATGACGATAAATCGCGCGTCACAGAAGTGCTTTCGTCAAGGGTGACCGACACGTGGCATCCACCGTAACGGAACGCCATTAAGCTATCGGGTCGGGTTTTGGATCCGATAACCCGTTAACAGCCCCAACCAATGGGGATTTTCTACGAGTAAAATCATCATTGGCTGGAGGAAACACGTGCCGGCTCATCGTTGGGACAGATGTCAACCACTCATTGGACGGAAGGCGCCTATGATATGTCGACACGTGGCACGGCCCAACAGAGGCCTATTCCTGTGAAAAGGCCGGCCCGTTTGACTTGGTCAAAAGGTGGCGGGCCGGCCCATGGAAAGCCTATTAACGGCCTGTTCGCATATAGCCCATTTACAGCCCGCTAACCCAAGGCCCGTTACGCCCTATCCGAATTAGGCCCAAAAGCGTCATCTGGGCCATCCAATATGATTCCAGCCCATTTTCACTTCTGGCCCATGTATGGCCCATGATGTCTTTTGGCCCATATGAGGCCCTATGTAACTCTTGGCCTATTAACGGCCCGTGGTGAAACTGGCCCGTAATGAACAGTGTATAACTTTAGACCCATTAACGACCCGTGGTGAAACTGGCCCGTAATGAACAGTGTATCACTTTATACCCATTAACGGCCCGTTATCCGTTGGGCCGTTTCCAGCCCATGTTATCTTTCGGCCTTCTCAGAGCCCATTTATTCTTGGGCTCATTTCTAGCATTCGTTTACTTACGGCCCGTTACTGTCATTTTCTGCTTGTGGGCCAAATTCAGCCCGTGGTTACAGTCGGCCCGTTTGTGGTCCGTTAATACGTTGGGCCGTTTTCATAGCATCATCAAATATGGCCTATTAATGATGGCCTATTACGGTCGGCCCATGAACGGACGATTCCAACTCTAACCCGTTTATGACCATAATGCAGCCTGTTATTGGCTCATGTTTGGCCAATCAATCATACGGCCCGTATAAGGCCCATTGATGATACGGCCCGTAGAAGGCCCATTGTTTCTACGGCCCGTAGAAGGCCTACTGTTTCTACGGCCCGTAGAAGGCCCACTGTTTCTACGGCCCGTAGGAGGCCCAGTGTCACTACAGTAAATATTAGCCCATGGTTATTGTGGCCTAGTTTTAAAAAATAGGTTATTGCAGCCACTAGTTAACCACGGAAAAAGAACTACAATGACTACAAGCAAACAAATAAACAAGACAACAAGGAAATAAATAAGCAAGCAACTAACGCTAGGCTATCACGGCTATTACACATATTACATCCACTGGGCATCAAAGTTCGCCACCAGTGCAAATATAGGGAAGAAAGCAGCATATCATATACACTGGCCATCAAAATTGGCCACCAGTGCAAATAAACGCGGCAGCAAAACAAGAGCATAACTGAAACAACTTCAGAAGAGCTCAAGAAGCGTTATCCTGGGTATCCACCATGCTGGCAATAAGCTTAGCAAGCTGATTAGCTTTGTCCTGTTTGGCGCTAAAATCCTCCAACGCTTGCTGTTGCACCAGAAAGTATGCATCTGAATGCTCCAGGGACTTCCCCAGTCCTTCCGCTTCTTGTCACAGCACAGCTGATCGATGTCTTTCAGCTTGTAGTTGAGACTCAAGAAACCGAACTGATTCAGACAGTGAGTTTGAATAGCTTGTGCAAGCGGTAGTGGCCAGTAACTCCAACACTAAACCAAGACAGGATGTGTCACTATCCTGAACCTTATCTGCATTACTTCCTTTACCGTTGCTTAATAAGGCACTCTTCCCCAATATTCTGTCAGCATTCTAAAAGAAGAAACAAGCAGACACATAACAAGTTTAGCATGTACTAGTATATGAAACTCATTTCGGTGAACCAGTTCATTAGTAAGGTGGACAGGATTAAACTACCAAGTCTTCTATTGCCAAGTACTAGTACATAATAAAAGCATCAAACAAACATATATCTATGTCCTATGGTAGCAATGTAATCTTAAATTAGAACAGTTGTTCTTCAGGTTTAGGCACTTGTTCTACATGAATAGAGTACAGTAAGACGCAAGAATATAATACTTAAAAATAGAAAATGAGCTCATAGACCTTACCACATTCTTGGTTCGGGACCAGTACAGAACAAGGCGTTCCCAGTCATTGCCCAGTGAATGTGTCTCAGGAGAATGTAAGGGAATTAGATGAGTTTCTTTGCCGGTGAAGTACGTTTTCTTCAGGTAATTCCGATACTGCCACCAAGCATTCTTGAAGGTAGCAGAGGTATTAGCACAGGTTACCTCATCCTGAGTTTCCAAATCAGTCCTTCTCTATAGAGAAAATGGGAAAATTTGCTGTATTATAACCATCATGGAGGTAGGATGAATGGGACGAAGCAAAGTAATTGCCATGAATAACATTACTTACACATAACTCCTGGACAAACACCTACAACTGGCATTTTCCTTCATCTTCAGTATAATATTTCCAAGATGGGAAGATACGCACATACGATTTAACAACATCAAATGCGATAGATGCTAAACTACGACTAGCTGGTTGTGCTTCCTCCACAGGAATAGGCGTACTAACTGGTGGAGTTGGGGTTCGCCGTGATAGTACTGGCCCTATGGGCACTAGAGCTGCCTTACTAACTGCTCTTGTTTGGGAGCTCTGTGGTGGAGATAGTGTTGTGTCAACAGGAACTGGGTTACTATCGGCTGGGGTTGGGGTTAGATTGGGTGAAGCTGGTTCTCTGTCCATCGTAGTAGGGGTACAATCTGCGAGAGTTTGGGTTATGTGTGGTAGGGCTGGTTCTTGTGCATGTACAACCGGGGTGCTATCTCCACCAAGAGGTAGCACTGTTTTATTTGAAGACCATGTTTTTAGTCCGTTAGATACTGGCATCACCCGCTCCAATTCAAATGGCTGATAAACAGGAAACATAGTTGAATGTATAGACATTGTATGAGAGATAGATGCAATAGATAGTGTGGAAAAAAGAGGGCATGAAATAGTTGACATGTATATTGTTTAACTAAAACGGATAGCATGACATAATTTCACATATATGATGTCTATCTAAACTGGATAGCATAGCATAACATAATTCAAAGATATGATGAATAACTAAACAGGATCACATGACATAATTCACCTACATGTTATCTAAGTAATCAGGATCGCATCATTTAATTCACATATCTGATTTATATGCTAAACAGAGGGCATTCGCTATGATGTCTGAACTAAGAACATGGTGTTGAATATTGTGTATATGATGTCTAAACTATCCAATGCAAGACACCGTATGCATGATATGAGCAGTATACCCGTGCCAAGTTAGAGCATACACCTTAGTGGGGGAATAGGACTGGTCATCTGTCTCTGAATCCATCTCTGAGGAGCTATCGGGGCCCAACAAGAGATCTGCTTTGACAGGTAGCACTGTCTGCTCTGAAGGCCATGTTTTCACTCCAGATTTTTCCATCTCCCACCCAAATGGCTGATTCACAGGAAGAGTAGTTTAATGTACAAACATTGTCGACAAATGGAAATGTAATAAGAAAAGGATGGGCAAGATATCATTCAAATATATGATGCCTGGTTAAACAGGATGGCATTGCACATTTCACATATATTATGGCTCGCTAAAAGACATGAGACTACATAATTCCCATATATGATATAGAAACTAAACAGGTGGCATTACAGAACATGTCTAAACTAAGCAGATGACATATATGATGTTAAAAGTAGGCACTACAAGGCAACATATGCATGATATGACTAACATCATCATGCCAAGGTAGAGCAAACACCTTGGGGGGTAAATAGGAGTGGTCAGCGGCGTCCGAATCCACCTCAGAACAGATATCTTCCTCTGGATTACAATCTGGAGAGGGGTGGGGAGGGTTTGCCATTGAACCCACCATGGAGCGATGTCTGCATGACATTGTATTGCCGCGCAAAACTCTTCTCTTTTTCTCTACATGTTCAGCATGACTGTGTACAATATCTGACATGCATATGAAAAAAATATGGTGAGATTATGTAAGGACAGCATGCAGAAATTTAGAGTGATGGTAACAACCAGTGGATAGATGTTTTTCCGTTGAACCAAAATAGCCCTAATGGATCGACGTGAATGCATAGTAATAAGTGATGCAACAAGTGTACAACCTCTTTGCCGTAGCCGTGTCGACCTCAGCATCATTGGGTTGGTCGCTGAAGCAGTTGAGGCAGAGGTGGCTGTCGGAGGTGTGGAGGAAGATCTATAGACGGCGTCCAGGGCACTGCTCTATTGTGACGGATCGTTCTGTCGTTGGAGCAGCTCTGGTGAGCCGTAAGACGTCAAGGCTGAAGCAGCACAAGACAGACATCGTCAATCTCAAGTGGCATTCTAATACCATCTACAATAGATGATGTAAAATGGATGTAAAATTAACATCACCAAAAACCACCTGACTACAATAGATGAGGTAAAAACTGTTGACTCTGAACTTAACTATTGAAACTGAAATTTATTGTGGAATCTGAATGCTACTATCGAAACTGAACGCAATGGTAGCAGAGAGGCACTTGACATGTAGTTTAGGGAGGGCCTGCAGTTCAACTTCAACCTGCACCCCCCTAAGCCGCCAGCCACCACCGGCCGAACCGCCGGCCCCAGCGCCTCCTCGCCGCCCCGAAACAACTCGCCACCGCCGCCCCGGCCAGCCCTCTAGGCCCCTCGCCCCCACCCTGAACCCTAAGATAGATAGTGGGGTACCGCTCCGACGAGCCCCCGTCCCCGCTGCAGGTGGTTCTTCCTTAACTCCGGCGAGCCCCCAACCCCTGAAAATCGACTGACCCAAAAGTCGATTCAGTCGAATGAAGTGTGGCTTAATCAAAGCAGAGCAGTAGCACGAGCGAGGGGAAGAGCGGTAGCAGCAGCTGGGCGAGCGAGCGATCGAGCGAGAGCCGGAGCAGCAGCAGCAGATCCGGCTGGTATGGCCGCCGCCGCCGAAGGCGCCTCGCACTGGGGGAGAGCCGCTGTTGAGATGTCGCCCGCGGCGCCGGCTTCAAGGTAGCCATTCCATGGGGGTGCGGGATGGAGCACTGTCGGCGCCGGGAGGTCGAGTTAAGGAGAAGGTGCGATGCAATGAGTGTACAACCTCTTTGGTGGCACCGAGTAGGCCTCGACTTCGTCCGAGGAGTCGGTGAGGATGCTGCGGTTCCGGTGGAGCAGGCTAAGGCATCGTTGTGGGGATGGAGCAGCCGCGATAGACGAGGACGGGGCAGCTGAACCAGCGGGACGGCGAGATGGACGACAGATCCTCATCCGGGGAGGTGGACGAGGGACGTCGAGCTATTGCGCTGGACGACGTCGTCGGGGAAGAGGCTCCGGCTGGGCAGCAGTGACGTGGCGGACGGAGGAGGGTGGGGTTTCGCGGCTGGAGTGGAGAGGTTATGGCGGCCTGGGATTTCGAATGGCGAAAAGGGGGCGATGGGAGGGGGTGAAGCATGACTTAGGAACGCGCTTGTCCAAAATGTAGGGTGTGTTACAAAAGTACCCCCACCGATTTGAACTAGCGGCCCTTTCGGCTCAGGGTTAGAAAGGGGATTTCGCGTGTCGGGATTTGGCAGCTGGAGGGAGTTTTCGTGCGCGTTGTAATTTCGGGATAGCAAGGCGCGGGTTGTGAAGGCACCAGTTTTGGGAGCACGATATCTGAATTTTTGGGATATAACAAGACGCGGGTTGAATTTTAGGGACAAGCCTAACGTGTAGTAATATTGTACTTGTACGTACCAAATCAATTCGCACTTCCCTCAACCAAAAAGAAAACGAAAAAAATAAAACTATTCACACCACACAAAGAGAGAGTCTTGCCCCGTTTTACTCTACAAATGCTATTCAAAGCTACTCCCTCCCTCCATCTATATAGGGCCTAATGCGTTTTTCGATGCTAACTTTGACCAAATATTAGAGCAATGATATATGACATGCAACTTACACAAAGCACACCGTTAAATTCGTCTGTGAAAGGTTCTTTCAATGATATAATTTTCACATTGTGCATGTCATGTACTATTAATCTTGTCAATAGTCAAAGGCGGTCTTAAAAATCTCATTACGCTCTATATAGATGGAAGGAGGGAGTATGAATCCATGTTATGTACGATTAAATTTTTTCGCTTGCTGTATAATGCATGTAACCTACTCATACCAACATTTTAGTGCATTCCAAATGTCTATACTACCGCTGCAATTTGAACTAAATTTGAATTCGTTTCTCTATTTCAACAAGAATCTACAATCATGATTGTTGCCAACTTCAACCATCATAGTATCCTTGCTATCCTCCAGATATAAATCAGACGGCCTATAATGCAGGATGGCAGGCACACCATCATCAACAACTCCGTTTTTATAAGAGTAGAGATAAAACATATTAAATGTAGTATACCATGTTCATAACCACACCATGTGTATCACCGTTATATATATTCACACATCCGTCGGTTTGAAACACTATGATAAATTCTTCAAATATCCGAATTCGCTTTTTATAATGAAGTATATATGATCTCTATTCGTCTTTTACACCCACACAACCCTCTTATCTTTGTAGCTAGCGCTAACTTTCTCTTGTGCATGCACACGCCCGCATCCCTCTCACCCTCCCTCAGCATTCTCTAGCTCCATCGCGCAAATTCGTCTTTTCACTTTAGGTCGTTCACCCACGGTGTGTGTAGGCCCCCCAACTCCTTCTTTACGACACACATCGATCGATATGCCTCTCTAGCTAGGTGTGCCTAGTACAAACACAAGCTTGCCCTCTTCTCTTGTCACCGTCCATGCCTCACTCCCACCACTCTTTTCATCGTTCTCGTACTCGCACACTCCTCCCCCTCGATATAGTATGCCCCTCGTACCACCTCCTACATGCATCCCTCTCTCTCTATCCTTCTCATCGTGCCTCATTTGCTTCTAACACACACATGCATGTATACCGATCGATCTCCCAACATATACCTAGATCGACTTTAACTACCCCCCATCGATCGACGTACCTCACAAGTTATGTCTCGCCTTTCTCTTACAAAGGGCGATTGATCTTCCTATATGTAGTTACCTCTGCTTACCACAGCCACATCGTCCCCCCTCATCATTCGTGCATGCCTCCTGACCCGTCTCTCACACGCACGTGCACAGACAACAAGAAGCCATCTCCTCTCTTATTGATATTCTGGGCGTGCCCTCCGTTTGTCTAGCAAGCCTATCCCACCATTTGTTAGAAGCAACTCCACTACCACCCCCTCCAACACTATAGCTCTGTCTCTCTCCCAACCTTATTCATCTCCTGCACATATGCATGGATGTTGATCGATCTCCCTTAATACACGAGGCAAATCGATCTCCTTAATACATGAGGTAGGCCTCTCTCCTCCTCCACACATATAGCAGCCATTGTACCTCTATAGTTAATTGGGCCTCCCTCTTCCCCCACCACGCACCGATAGTTGAGCACTTCAGGTAGGTATCCATGCCACAGAGACAAACTGCACATGTCCCATCTCACGTTCCAGTAGGCCAACCACTCTATATCTTTGAGGTGGGCACACACAAATTCGATGGCACTCTTTATTGATCGCGCGCGCGCGCACACACACACACATCATCCCTGTCTTCGATTCTATGGACACCTCAAGCCGATGATACCTCCACTCTCTTCTTGTGGATCGCCCCCTCTATATATATATATGTTATATCCAAGACTCTATTTCACACACATTGCATATGTTAAATTTTTTGATTGACCCCCCCAAAAAAAACTCTCAAGAACCCACACACTATATCTCTCTCACACAACCCCACGCAGGTGGTGTATGTATACAAGAAGAGAATAGGTGCACCGTGCACGTACTCACGCTTCGTGCCCAGCCACACCCGCGCGGGTACATGGTGGAGCTCATTTCTTTACGAAATGGCAGCCCACGTGCTAATTTGAACGCCTGTAGCGGTTGTTTACCTAGGGAGGTCGTGTACCACGCGTGCACGAAACAAAGTTCGACTTGACGCATTGCCGCGTTATTTTCAAATAAAGATATTGTGCTCAATGGCACGTACACAGAATATAAAACAATTTTTATGGAGGAAAAGGTAGTCCGCTCTTCAAAGTATCTCACACAAGGCTCCGGTGGCCTCTCTCTCTCTCTCTCTCTCTCTCTCACCGTTGGTCACTCATCCGGCCGCATCCCGTCCGCCGGGGGAAAGGGAGTGTGATGGCCTCTCCCTCTCATCATTGGTCACTGATCCGGCCGCATCCCGTCCGCCAGGGGAAAGGGAGTGCGGTGGCCTCGCTCTCTCTCTCTCTCATCGTTGGTCACTGATCCGGCCGCATCCCGTCCGCCGGGGGAAAGGGAGGAAGTGCATCGTTTCTCTGTTCGACGGCGCCGAGGCAGCACGTCCCGATCTACGGTACACGCCGTTCTCTCTGACCAAGCTCCGGCGCGGCAGGGCCTACACCACCTGCTCGCAGATTCCGCCCGCCGCCGCTCACCTAGTTACATCCCGACGACCTCCAGGTATCCCCTCCGACCTTGCTCCACTGCCCGTTTTCCCACGTCGCTGCATGTGGATCTTCCATAGTTCTTTGCCCAAAACATTGCTCGTCCGGCGTACTTTCCATATTGCATTCTCGTTCTCACACCGTTTTAGACAAACACAACCGTGTTGTTATCTTCCCTTAGGACAAGGAATATGCTTCTTTTTTGTCATCGCATGTGTCATCAAATGTTGTTGGCCAGTAATTGTTTCCTTTCTACCTCTTTTTTGCAAACAGGGCTATCCATTTCATGTCGTTGCTATTGCAACCTTTTGGTGAACTGCACAAATCACTTTTTTCCTAAGAGTGTTTTGTGCACTTGTACTAAAATGTCACATGGGCAACGTCTCTACATTTCAGTGCGACTGCACAGAGGGAGATTGGTTTTGCTCTATCCTCCTTATCCAACTCCGAGCCTAATCTTCTCCAACTAGTTAGTCTTAAGAGAGACTGCAAAGGTGACCGACTTCTATTTGTGTGTTTATTGTTTCATTAGCAGTCCTCTATTATCGTAATCACACTTGATATCTTTGGAATAGGGACGCTCAGCTCTATTTTAGAGGAACTGCACAAAATGATCGGAATGTTGCATGCTCCAGACAGCTACTTTTTTCCCAACATGCCTTGTTGATTTAGACAAAGCTGGGCGGACATTGCTGCCAATGAAAGCATGGATCAATTTTAATTTAACACCTTCTCACAACTTTGTCTTCAGTTGTGATGTAATTATTAGCTCTGATCTGCTAATAATTGACATGCATTAGCAAGGAAGTTAGTTTTTTTATTGTTTCCGAAAGAGCATCGATGGCAAGACACGCGAAATGAAAGCTGAAAGCTCACACCATTATACAATTTCATGTCGCTGGAAAATTATTTGTATAGTACCTCAATTATGTAAACAAATGATGGAAGCTTGATAGCATTGCCAGAAGCCTCTTCATCATCCGGGTCCATGTGCCATGCACAAAATTATACTCCTTCATTCCTAAATATTTGTCTTTTTACAAATTTCAAGCGGGCATATTTTAGAGTGTAGATTCACTCATTTTGCTTCGTATGTGTACTCCCTCCATTCCTAAATATTATATTCGTCTTAACAGAGATTTCAACAAGTGACTACATATGGAGCAAAATGAGTGAATCTACACTCTAAAATATGTCTATATACATCCGTATGTGCCAGTCCATTTGAAATCTCTAAAAAGACAAATATTTGAGAGAGAGAGAGAGTAGTCACTCGTTGAAATCTCTAGAAAGACAAATACTCCGGAGTATATTTAAGAACCGAGGGGGTAGTGCACAACCGCATGGGAGACTCAGCCCGGTCGTTGCGAGGCATTAATATTTAATAGTGAGTAACGAGTAGTCAAATCATAAGCCCCACCTTTCCCACTGTAAGTTGCTCTGAAGAATCTACCATCAATACGCTCTTCTTTGAATCCACTCATACTACTCCATCCGTCATTGTTTATACAACGCGCTTCAGAAAAAAGAAAAAAAATATCTGTGGGACCAAGGCGACTAGCGATCGGCCTGGAAAATAGCATTGGTAGTTATAGCACGGCATCTATTACTAGAGGGAATCATGCGTACACACATGCATGCAGTGCTTCCACCCCGGGTACACACATGCATGCACTCCGTAGTAGTACACTACATGGAGAGAAAATTGTGGACTTGATTGCGGTTACCACACCCTAATTAATTGAGCATTATACCAAATGCGTCTAAAGTCTCTCTGGTGGTGGAAATGCATTGAGAGAAATGCATCATAATGAAGCGTGCCCTCTAAACTATGACGGAGGGTGGAGTAGTATGAAGGTGCAAAACCAAGTACACGTACTACTGCGCTTGTCTCTTCGCCCCTTCGTGAAGTCGAACAATGATGGTACTCCGCATGTTGGGTACTACAGTGTATGCCTCTGACAATCTGACACCAAATGGACCGATGCATGTCCACTGAGGGTAGGTTGCATTAGTCAAAAGGCGTAAGTGAGTTTCACCTTATCCTGCAAGCTTGTCCTCGTTCTGCGAGTTGACGGGACACACCAAAAAGTAGTGCTAGTCCATACTCCCTCCTTTCCGGTTAATATGGCTTAATATTTTTTGCGGGTAAATGAGAGAGCTTTATTCATATATAAGCATTCTTAGGACGATCAACCAAGACACTGGTCACTAGGAAGCGAGGTACCCCGCAAAAAAAGAAGTAGGAAGCGAGGTGTTTCATCAAGCCAGCTCTCGGCCACATTCAAAGTGCAGCAAACACGGTTCACACGAAGATGCGCCGCAAGGTTTGCTGACCTGTTTACATGTTGAATAACAAAAAAGTGGAAATATTACTGAGTGCTACTATTTGTAACAGGATATGAGCCAGAATTAAGCGAGAAATGTGGCGAGTGTTCCATGCAATCAACTTCCATTATCACATGCGAGAACCCTCGAAGAGAACCAAATGTGTTGAAGATTGCTTTATCACATTTTAAAATTATATTAAGAGTGCAGACGCTCCTCCATCCGGTTCCTAGTACTAGTATAGTACGTACCTTTATGGACTATAGTAGTAGTACTAGTAAACTTTGCGCTTGGCTGTTCGGGAAGTCGAACAATAATAGCACTAGTAGTATAATGTATGCTTCTGGCAATCTGACACCGGATTAACTGTTGCATGTCCACCGCCTGAGCGAGGGAGAGCTTGCATTGGTCAAAAGTTTCTCCTTGTCCTGCGAGCCACCGCGCGCAAGCTTCTCCCGCCCTGCAACCTTATCCTCGTTCGGCAAGTTGACGGGACACAGCAAAGTAATGCTAGTCCATGTTGCCTCCTCTCCGGTTAATATGGCTTAATTTCAAACGAGATAAATACACTGTCTGTCATTGTATATTTGTAAAAATACGGTCAGTGGACTTCATAATACACTCATTGCGCTCAATATATATATTTTCCGGTGTTCATACGGTCACTAGCTCACCCTGACTGAGTATGTGTGTGCACGCACGTGTAGGTTGAGCACTTGAGTGTGACCGTGTGTGTTCCGTCGTGTGCTCGGACATGCATGCATTAGGGCGTCGCGCGCGTTTTTGCGTCCATGTGTACGTGTGACTGTTGCATACACGTAGGGGGAGTACGTGTAGGGGCCACTAAGGAGCAGTCAAATCACACAGTAAGTTAGTCGGAAGAAGCAACCATCATTTCACTCTTGAATGACACGTACGCAATATAAAATGGTTGATATGAAGAGAAAAAGAAAACCACTATATATACACTAGCAGGAGCCTAAGCTACAAAGCCTGCTTGCTTAGGTTGCTCTGTTCACAATCATAGAACGACGGGCCTGATCCCGCAACTGGGGGAAGGGAACAATGTTCTGCGTAGACGCGGTCGACATCGGCGAGGGAGAAAACCCACAGTCGGTGCGTCCCAATCGGGGGTCACCGTGGTATGGGCCGATGTCGCGTCCCAACCGCTCTTCTAGCTACAGCCCGACGTCCCAGGTAGTCCATATTCCTTTTGGAGTCGGCTTGCTCCACTGCCGTAGCTCCATCTCCATGTCGATCTTTCTCTACTTCTACCGGCTTCTACTTGTGATGAGTTTATGTCTCATGAACTAGTGCTAGTACTATTATTCTAATCACACTTCTTCAATATCTTTGCCATCAGGGATGCTCAGGTTGATTTTAGTGGAACTGCACAAAAGCATCGTATGATCCGAGGGTGCCAGCCGTCTTTCCTTCGACAGGTTCTACCTGGCCAGGAAATTAAATCATGTTTAGGGTTTAGGGTTTAAGTCGTAGTGACCCCATCAGTAGTTTTTCTATCGTACACGCTCTCACAACTTTTTTCTTTAGTTGTGAAGTAAATATTGGCTGTGATCCGTGAATCATTGAGATGCATCAGCATGCGTGTTAGTTTTCCTTTGTATTTGATGGAATGTTGTAACGGGGCAACCTTGGAATAGGAATGAAAATGGAGTGGAAATGTTTCCGTTTTTCCGGAGAAAAAATGGAAACGGAGAGAAACCAACGTTTCGTTTCGTTGGATCGCGCCATCGAGCAAAACCAATGTTTAAATCACGCCCGTCGTGTTCGTGTCTCACCCTCCTCCACGGCTCGACCCCACACGGTCGCTCGGCATGCCACTCATCGCAAACCGAGTAGTATACCATAACTTTCCTACCTGCTTGTCGATGGATCGCGCCATGGAGTACTAGCACTACTGGAAGAGGTTGATGAGTTGGGGGAGGACAGCTAGCTATAGCACGGACTCCCAAGAACTTACTATTGGAAGAGATCGCGCATGTTGTAGCCGGCTATTGCGACCTTTGAACGCGGAGCAGCCGCGTGCACCCAGAAGCGGCGTGGGCGACGCTCTCTCGGCCGGCGTGCCGCAATAAATGCCAGCGCCAGTGAGAGGTCGAGTCTGCTCTGGCCGGGCATGAATGCGGCACTGACCGTTTTGGGCAGGAAGCACGGGCGGGTGATGAAGAGGGTTCGGGTTGGTCAGGACCGTCCGTGGCAACGGTCCGGACGTGCGCAAACAAGAGATGTTGTACGTTAATATTGCTGTGTATATAATTAACAACGTAAATAATGTGCCAGTTGGACAAATATGATTGGAGGTGGAGATGGAAATGGAATTTTACGTAAACACGGATATGCATGTCTATGTCTATGTGTGTGTGCGCGACGACTCTCGCGACCTGGAAGCGGGGGCGTGTTTTTGATCAAGTTTTCTTTCTTGGTACGTTAGAAAATCAGTTTGTCTAATTCACATCTAGATGTTATTTAAGGATATCACATCTAAGCTCCCACAAGTATATAATGTAGCAACAAGAAACAAAAAAAACTAGGAAAAGACCACAAACAGAGTGGACATCAACTTATATGTGACATAACTATGTCACATCTAGATGTGTCCTAGACAGACCCTTAAAAAATTTTCCGCCAATTTTCGTTTCTTTTTTCCGGGAACGCGCGTATTCTATTTAAAACCACTGCTATGGAGATTTTTTTTACTCCATTATAGCCTCTTGTTTGATAGAGTTTCTCGCGTCTCGCTCTCTCACCCTCTCCATATCAAAACAAGATGACAGTGTCCACTCTATCTCTCTCCTCACCAGTGGCCACAGATCCGGCAGAATCCCGTCCGCTGCGGGAGGTGAGGAGGTGCAGCATTGACGTTGTCTCCGTCGGTGACGGAGGAAGCCGATGCGCACCGTCCTCTCGGAGCCGGCGCTGGCGCGGACGAAGATCCTTCGCGCCCTTGTTCGCTACCGTCGTGTGGGAAGATCCCACCCACCCGCCTAAACGACATCTCGCCCACCTGAGATATAACTTCTTGTATTGGTCCAGCTCCCCAGGTCGCTGCGTGCGGGTTTTCTTCTATGCGACTACTCCCCAGCTCCCCATGCATAGTAGCTAGGGTTCGTCGGCTGGTCCAACATCACCTACTAGTACTATTATAGAGGAAATGCCACTCAAAAAGTTGTCTTGCTTTATGCCTCGGTGGAGGTATACATGTTGTTTCGACAAAAACTACATGGTGGTTGTGCGGTCATTGTCCATATGGTGGTACTACTATCACTGGTTAAATGAAGAAATGCTTTTTTTTCTCGGGTATCCTGGTTTAGTTCCCATCAAGATAATTATGATGCTTCTGTTTGTTGGTGTACTTCTCATTAATTCTTATTGACAATTGAGATGTCGTTGCTAACCCTTTTTTATATTTTTGGAAATAGCGATGCGTGTCTCCATACCCGGGCATGTCTTCCTCAATTTTAGTGGAACTGCACAAAATTGGATGGCCATTGTTGTTCCGCCTCACTGTCCTCTGCCACGTGGTTCTTCCTTCCTCGAGCTTGATTACTGTGAAGAAATAGACCACAGTGAGGATTTGTCGAATTTCTTAGGTGCCTCACCCAAACTTGATGCCAAATGGATGATGCATCACCACGATGACCTATCGATGCTCATGGTTGCGCCTCATGGTTGCATCGGCTGGTTAAGCTGATCGATTTTCGACGAAAAACAAGCTGTCTTCCATCAGTGCTCTTTGCTTGTTACGCACAAAGATGATATCCTTCATCAGTTCACCTTGGTTGCGTTGGAGACGCAGTCGTCTTTCACATTGGTGCAATTTTCGCTAGGGTTTTACAACAGGTGGGCCCAAAATGTGCCTGGCTCACCTGTCATACAGCCAAAAGCAGGTGCAGTGAAGGCACCGGAGCTCGGTCCATACTACAGTAGTATATATATAAGCGGGAGCCTCAGCGCTTGTTCGCTAGGGTTTGCACTCTCCACATGCTCGCCGCACTACATATATGTTACTCCCTCCGTTCTGAATTACTTGTCTTAGATTTGTCTAGATACGGAGGTATCTAGCACTAAAATGAGTCTAGATACATTTGCTAGGGTTTGCTATATTCACAGTCTCTCACCCTCTCTTCACCAGATCTAAACAAGACTGCGTTGGCCTCTTGTCTCTCTCTCCCCCCTCACAGCTGGTGAAGGAGGCGTCCGTATCCCGTCGCACCGGGAAGGGGAGGAGGTGCAGCGTTCACTCTATCGCCTTCGACGAGGGAGGCAATCCATTGTCGGCTGCGCTGTTCTCTTTCACCCAGCGCCTGTGCCGGAGGGCCACCGATGCCTTCTTCCTCGCTACCGTACTTAGTGTGGGCAGATTCGGCCTCCCGCCGCACGCCTTGCCACATCCCGACGACCCTAAGGTATTAGTTTCTTTGAAACCGTCGTTGCTCTAGCTGCATGTGCATCTTTTTCGATTTGTAGTCGAATCTAGGTCTTGGTTCAAAGAGGAATGAAGGGTGCGGTGGGCTGGAGCAAGAATCTAGGACGTGGTTCAATGAGGAAAGGAGGGGCGGAAAGTAGTATAGACTGGCTATCCAGCCGCTTCGTAGGTCGAAAAGGGAAAAATGGGGTAACCCAGTACACACATCTGTAAGGAACCGATCTCTTTGTTGAAAAGGGAAAGAAACTGGGGGGTCGGGTAGTTTGTGCACGACTACATTTGCTGCCCTCACATAGGAAGAAGGTTCAAAGAGAACAAATATGGGACCAGCGCATATATGCTGCTTGGCTACATACTTTGCATCACCCATTTATACGTGTGGACGCACATGGTGCTGGCATGTCCCATGCAACTATTTTGCTGTTGTTAATCTCAGAGTTAACTACTGATCTGTTTTAAAAGAATCTCTCTGTTAATATGAATCAATGCAAAGGTTTTATAAATGCTACTGTCCTATACTTTGTTTTCCATCAAGATAAGGTAGATGCTTCTTTTTGTGGCGGCATATTTCATCCTCCTTTATTGGCCAATAATTGTTTTCTTTTTTGCCTCTTAAAACAGGGATATCTATTCAACTTGTTGCTATAGAAAACTTAGATGTCACCCCGACAACTTTGCTTGATTTCAGTGCAACTGCACAAAACTTGATTGGATTTCCTATTCGTGTTGGTAGATTCGTATTTTATGTTGGTCGTCTCATGAAAGGTCAGTACAAGCCTTCATCCACATGATTGTGCAGTGTGCTTTCAGATGTTGTGCTACTTGTATTGGTACTGTTTTAAATAAATGATGAATTGAAGCTATTGTATTGCTGTCTTTTCCCATTAAGTAGTGAACAAAAATGGGACCAAGCCAGACATGATGCTTGTTGCTTTGTTACAACAAATTCAGCATCACCCCCTTTATAAGCCAGTAATTGATGCCACTCTCAGAATTAACTACTGAATCTTATTTCAAAACTGCAGCACTTGTTAGGGATTGGCGGGATTACCATTTTTGTGGCAGCATGTTTCATCCTCCTTTGTTAGCCAGTAATTGATTCCTTTTTTGCCTCTGTTTATACAGGGATATCTATTCAAGTTGTTGCTATTGTGACATTTTGCTTCGCTACGCGAAACACTTTGCTTGATTTCAGTGCAACTGCACAAAACGAGATTGAATTTCCTATTCGTGTTGGCAGATTCATACATGATCTTGTGTGCGTCATGACAAGTTGGTACTTGCCTTCATCCACATGATTGTGCAGTGTGTTTTGAGATGTTGTGCTACTTGTATTGGTACCATTTTAAATAAATGATGAATTGAAGCTATTGTATTGCTGTCTGTTCCCATTAAGTAGTGAACAAAAATGGGACCAACCCAGACATGATGCTTGTTGCTTTGTTACAACAAATTCAGCATCACCCCCTTTATAAGCTTTGTCGTTCTTTATACATGTTGAAACAAGGCATTGTTAAGATAATGTCTCAGTCAATATGAATGAATCACAATGATGGGGAATTGCTACTCTCCTGCTTTGTTTCCCATTAAGATAAAGTAGATTAGTAGATGCTTTTCTTCTAGGAGTACAAGTCATCAACCGTTATTTCTTAGTTAGTGTTTCCCTTATACCTATTGTTGCTTGCAGGGATATCAAAATTAAAGCTCGGTTTTATTCCGACTTCGATTTTAGTTGAACTGCACAAAAGGAGCCAATGTGTAAGGCAAACTGCTGCATTACTGGGTCTAGTTGGTCGTTCCACTTTGCAGAAAGAAGCAGTCACTGTTTGCACTACATTACAGAAGGAATGACCGAGAAGCTTTACAAAGTATTATTAGACACCTGTGACATGACTAGTCTGCGGAGACCATTGGCAATTTAACAATACGTGGATTGCCTTGGGCAAAAAGTGCCTAAACAAGTATAAAAGCTACGACAGGACTCCACGATCATAGGCATTACATATTTTGAATGGGAAAAGCTTGTCAAAGTTTAATCATTGATGTTAGCAAGAAGACGTTAGTTTAATATATTGGAATTGGAAAACCTTGTCAAAATTTGCTCATTAATGCTAGCCAGAAGACATGCATTTGATATTTTTGAGTGGGACGCCTTTGCTGTGAGCAGCATCGAGTGTTTTTTCCTATTCTTGTGTTCAGTTTAGAAGTAAATAGTTACTCTGCTGAGATACTCCTGCGTTAAGAGTTTGTTCTGAATATTGTCTATGTAATGCCAAGCCTTGTGTTTGATTGCAAAGTTGAGCTTGGAATGTTGTGGCATGTGGCATCACGAGCTGTTCACCATGCCTCCTGAGAATAATGCTTCGTATTATTTTGCATGTTGATCTAATGCCAGTGATTTGCTTGTTAAGAAGATCATCCTCTTCTGTTGTTTCCGTGCTTAAGAAGTTCATCGTCCGATGTTTCATTCATAGCCTATACGACAAGTCAGGTAGGTTAGACGTGAAACCATATGATCTTCCGACCAACTCATGATATTAGGCCGTGATTGGATCGTCGTTTTCCAACCAAAACCGCTTGTAAAACTGACGCTTGTAAATTAAAGCAGATGGTCTCGGGCGAAGGCGCTTGGTTGGTCGATTTCGACTAGTAAAATATCGGAAGTACTTGACACACGATAGAAACGCTGAACAACACTCGGACGATTGCTAATCCAGCCGTTAGCTGCTGTTTCAGCCTTGCCCATGGATGGCATGATACTCACGTCATGCATGTATCGTCTGGTAATGTCGTCCATATAGCAGTGCTCGTAAAATATACACTGGTCTCTCAAATTACACGCGTAACCCGCCGGTTTTACTTACAGAGCTCGGGCCCTCAGTTTCATTACGCCTGTATTTTATGCGTTGTTTTTGATGACGAGTAAATTACACTTGTATGTTAATACAGGTTTGAAATAAACCAGAGCTCCCAAGCGCGGCCTTACCGTTTCATGCCGTCTCAGTTTCTCGAAGGTGCTCATAGGTGTCCGATGATCCTGGCTTCCTGAATGAGTAGCGGGCGTTGTATTAGACCATCCGTAGGGCCCGTGAGGCCCTCTCCATTGTCCTTTGAGTTGTTGCGCTCGCCGTGGCGCCGAGCATTGTTAACATCGTCAACGAACATGAGGATTCAGGAGATGACTTTATTTTGACTGGATGACACTAGGGACCCACTAGGGCCATAGCCGTACGTACGCAAGTGCCTCCTTATTATGTACAACTATATTTTTTTTTGCTTTCTCCTGGTTTCCTGACATCACGGTCCCACACCATTGTCAACCTATGTAGTCAATATAAACGAGAGAATTGCACAAGGTGCGGCCGACAGCTGGGACCAAGCAGCTCGAGCAGTATTTGTGTTTTTGAGGCGTGAGCACTGCAGTTTCTTGGAGATGATTTCGTTGTTGTTCAGAGGAGAGCAGGGTATTAACTGGGCGGGCTGTGGCCCGTCTAGCCCAGGCCACATATCCAACCCAGATACTAATTTTTTCAAGATGAAAATGGCTAACCCAGCTATACGTCTTTTTGAGGAATACCCAGGCAAGGTCAACTTGTTATTCTCCGCCCCGCTGGGCTGCAAATCTTTCCTAGGAGGGATGCATTAGGCTTAACAGGAAAATGGGCTTTAAAAAATAATAAATGGGATGTAATTATAAAAACTTGGCAGCAACTATAAAAAAATGCACGAAACATGAAATTAGTTTATAAAATATTATTTATGGATTTTGAAAATCTTAAATTTTCATTGTTGCGCGCGCAATGTTTCGTTGGATTTTTACGTAATACATATTTATATTTAATCTGACTAGAAATTTCGGGATAAAGATATTTCGGAGCCCATCAAAATGTGGGAAATTTTATTGAATTCTGTCTTCAATGGTTGTTTGAAATTATTAATCATTGTCCTAGCTAGAAAATGGGCTGTACTTTTAACAAACTGTAAATGGGTTGTTGTAAATTCCATTAGAATTCCAAAATGGATTGTACATTCTTACAAAACGCAAATGGGCTATAAGTTCTCTGCCACACACTTGTGGGCCTACTAAGTGATGCGTCCCCGAAAAAAAATAAGTTGACGCGTCTGCAAGGCTTTGCCAACTGATTATAGTCAACACACGGTTCTAGCAGTAGTGGCCGTTGGATGTCTATCCAATGGATGTCGTGCTTCTTCTTCAATCTCGGATATTCTTAGCTTCGGCCGCCCAAAAAATGATTCCTCCCCCTATATCTGGGGCGCACCATTTCGAAGGCTGACCTGTGGGCCTACTAAGTTGGAGCGTACCAAGGGCTTTGTCAACTTAGTCAATAATAAATGTTTCTAGCTCCAGTGACCGTACGATGTCCATCCAACGGTCGTAGTGCTTATTCAACCTCAGGTCTTCTTGCTCCAGCCGCCCAAAGCAGCGCCGGTCGTGCCGCATGCTCCTGCCTACCGTGGCCGGCTATGCTGCCGCGGAGGCCTCGCCGCCCCCTACTATTCCCACCGCTGGCCAGGCCCTGCGGCGACGGCAGCCTCACACCTCAGCTGAACTAGTGAACTCTCGTACTCCTCTCCACGTGGGCTTCCACTGTCGCGTCTTCGCCGGTTCCCTGTCGTCCCCTTCCTAGGCCTCGCCGTCGTCGACCGCCCTGGTGCTCTCGGCGCGGCGTGGTCAACGTGGTCAAGGAACGACTTCCATCGGATGTGGACTGTACGTGGAGAGGCTGACAGCTGGGTCCATGGCCGCAACAAGGAAGTGCCTCCTTATTACGTGCAAAATAATTATTCATCCACCTGACAGCGGGGACCCACCGGACGGGCCACCGTATTTCACGAAAAAAATGTTTCCCCCTGACTGCTGGGACCCACCAGCTACACCTTCGCACGCAAGGAAGTGCGTTCGGGCAAAAAAACAAAACGATTCGCCCCCCTGACTGCTGGGACCCACCAGCTACATCTTCGCACACAAGGAAGTGCCTGACAGTCGGGACCCACCTGGTCGAAGCGTACATAGCGTTGCCATTCTGGTCGCGAACGTGTACGTACATATATACTGGTCGATGTAGAGGTGCGCACGTGTCGTAGTAGAGGCGCGCACGTAGCATGTACACGTATGTACATCGGCCAGGGTGCAAGAAAGAAAATACGACCACGTATGTGTACATACGGGTGGGGTCTCAAACGCCTACTCACGCAGACGTACGGCCAGGGCTCGTGTACATGGCTGGGTCGGAACAGAGAAACATCGTCGTTGTCATGTTCATGGGGAGGCAACGGAATGCGTCATGTTCATTGGGAGGGCTTGGACGGAACAGGCGATGGAAACGAGGCCTGGCGTACCGCAGAACGGAGGAAACGGCCTTGTGTTCGACCGGCAAGTTCGAAACGGGATCCTGTTCATCGGGAGGGGTCTGGCATACTGCAAAACGGAGGAAACGGACCTCCTACGGTCAAAACGGGGGTCCTGTTGATCGGGCGGGGTGTGGCGTACCGCAAGACGGACGAAACGGACTTGTGTTGGAGCGCTACGGTCGAAACGGGGGTCCTGTTCATCGGGAGGGGTGTGGCGTACCGCAAAACGGGACTCCACGGGATACTGTTCATCTCCACCATCGACCCCCTCCAGCCTCCACAAGCTACTGTTCATCCACCGTCGACCTCCTCCAGCCTCCACCTGCGGCTGTTCATCCATGGGCTCCTGTTCATCCAGCCTCCACCGCGCGCTACTCCACCGGCTACTGTTCAACCAGCCCTCTCCACGGGCTCCTATTCAACCACCCCTCCATAGGCTACTGTTCATCCTTCCCTCCACCGTCTACTGTTCATCCTGCCCTCCACGGGGTGGTCCTCTTCATCCAGCCCTCGACGGGGTCCTGTTCATCCAGCCCCAACCGGCTCGATCGATCGGGGTCCTGTTCATCCAGAGGCAACACCACGGGGTCCTGTTCATCCACCCCCATCGGGAACTGTTCATCCAAACCCCCCCGCAACGCTCATTGTTCATCCAGAGGCAGCATCAATCGGCTTCAGTTAGCAGCAGTAGCGAAGGAATCGCTCGATCGGGTTCATTTAACAGCCATCGATCGATCGCTCGGGTTCAGTAACGTGTAGCCTGCAGTGCAATCGCTCGGGTTCAGTTAGAGCCCAACGCCTCGCTCGGGTTCAGTTAGAGCCAACGCCTCGCACACACGCGCGTACGTGTACGAGAGAAACGCGCATCGCTCGGCCCCCGACCTCCCACCGTAACCGGGAACTCCCCGGAATTCCCCCCTCGCTTCTACCATGGTTTTTTCCGTCATGGACGGCCCAAAGAATGTCATGCAGCCGTGTCTCCGGTCCACCCAGGACGAAAAGCCCATTTTCTGTCATGATTTTTTGTCATAGAAGTAGGAGCCCACCACATCTATGATGATACCGGGTTTTGTCACAATTATTGTCATAGAAGTGTCATATGTATGACAGAATTTTTTTCGTTCGGCCCAAAATGTCATGGATGTGTCTTTTTTTGTAGTGTACATACACGTTCGCGACCAGAATGACAACACTACGTACACTTCGACCAGGTGGGTCCCGACTGTCAGGCACTTCCTTGCGTGCGAAGATGTAGCTGGTGGGTCCCAACAGTCAGGGGGGCGAATCATTTTTTTTGCCCGGACGCACTTCCTTGCGTGCGAAGGTGTAGCTGGTTGGTCCCAGCAGTTAGGAGAAAACATTTTTTTTCGCGAAATACGGTGGCCCATCCGGTGGGTCCCCACTGTCAGGTGGGGGAATAATTATTTTACACGTAATAAGGAGGCACTTCCTTGCTGCGGCCGTGGACCCAGCTGTCAGCCTCTCCACGTATAGTCCACGTCCGATGGAAGTCATTCCTTGACCATGTTGACCCCACTGCGCGCAGAGCACCAGGGCGGTGGACGACAGCGAGGCCTAGGAAGGGGACGACGGGGAGCCGGGGAAGACGCGACAGTGGAAACCCGCGCGGAGAGGAGTACGAGGGTTCACTAGTTTGGCTGCGGTGTGAGGCTTCCGTCGCCGCAGGGCCTGGCCAGCGGTGGGAATAGTAGAGGGTGGTGAGGCCTCCGTGGTAGCACAGCCGGCCACGGGAGGCAGGAGCATGCGGCATGACCGGCGCTGCTTTGGGCGGCTGGAGCAAGAAGACTAGAGGTTGAAGAAGCACTATGGCTATTGGATGGACATCGTACAGTCACTGGAGCTAGAATCGTTCATATTGACTAAAGTTGACAAAGGCCCCCATCGCAGTCAACTTAGTAGGCCCACAAGTCAGCCTCCCACCATGGTGGGTCCCAGCTAGCAGGGGGAGTATTCATTTTTTTGTGCGTAATAAGGAGGCACTTTCGGTGGGTCCGAGCTGACAGCGGGGGGAACGTTTTTTTCTCCATGAAATAAGCTGGCCCGTCCGGTGGGTCCGAGCAGTCAGGGGGGAAACTTTTTTTCGCGAAATAAGGTGGCCCGTCCGATGGGTCCCTACTGTAAGGTGGAGGAATAATTATTTTGCGCGTAATAAGGAGGCACTTCCTTGCGGCCGCCTGGACCCAGCTGTCAGCCTCTCCACGTACAGTACTCTTCCGATGGAAGTCTTTCGTTGACCACGTTGACCACGCCACGCCGAGAGCACCAGGGCGGTGGTCTGGATGACGGCGAGGCCTAGGAAGGGGACGACGCGGAGTCGGGGAAGACGCAGCAGTGGAAGCCCACGCGGAGAGGAGTACGAGGGTTCACTGGTCCGACTGCGGTGTGAGGCTACCGTCGCCGCAGAATAATAGGGGGTGTGGGTGAGTGGAGGGATGGCCTGGCCAGCGATGGGAGTAGTATGGGGGCGGTGAGGCCTCCGCGGCAGCACAGCCGGCCACGGGAGGCAGGAGCAGGTGGCATGACCGGCGCTGCTTTGGGCGGCTGGACCAAGAAGACCAGAGGCTGAAGAAGCACTACGGCCGTTGGATGGACATCGTACGGTCACTGAAGATAGAAACGTTTATTATTGACTAAGTTGACAAAGCCCTTGGTACGCTCCAACTTAGTAGGCCCACAGCTCAGCGTCCGAAAAGGTGCGCCCCAGATGTCAGGGGGAGGAATCTTATTTTGGGCGGCCGAAGCTAAGAATATCCGAGATTGAAGAAGAAGCACGACATCCGTTGGATAGACATCCAACGGCCACTGCTGCTAGAACCGTGTGTTGACTATAATAAGTTGGCAAAGCCTTGCATACGGGTCAACATATTTTTTAGGGGTGTAAGTGCATCTAGTGCCACTTAGTGATTTTGGTGTATTGAAGACTTATAGGTTAAGGGACTAATGCGTTTGTGAGTGTACACAGGTTTATAATTCTATGAGGAGTTTGATATTTACAGATACAGTCGACCCCTAAAAATGAAGTTCTTCGACTGAAGACTTTGGATCTCTGAAGACTTTCTGAAGACTTTGAAAGTGAAGAAATTGGTGTGACCGTGAAGACTTGGTATTCATTCGAGGAACATGAAGCGTGAAGACTTTTGTTTTCGTAGTTTCATTTTCTTTTTCTTGAGTCATAGGAAACACCGTACTGTTAAAGGGGGTCGAGGAAATACTAAGGAAAAAATTCCATGTGATGCTCAACACAAAATCCTACACCTACCAATCCCTTTGAGTGAAGCCTTTGGAAATCTCATACAGTTCAGTCAATTTCTTCAGTGACAGAGACGAAGTTCTTCTGGTCTCTGAGGAATTTGTCCGGACCAAGGAGTTAGGAATTCGCCAGTGCGGATTACCTACACAGTGAGGAACATGATAGCCCTGTGGATTTTGCGACTCAAAATTCCGACCGTTGCTGTGCTATGCGTCAGCTGTCCCAAAATATCTATCCACCTAACGGTCATATCATTGAAGGGCATTTATGTCTTATCATGTCGGGATGCTCCCTAGGCTATAAAGATCCACCCCCTACAACCACTAGTTGGTTGGATGCTCCGAGAGAAACTGACACTTGTCATTTGAGAGCAACCCATCCTCCGAGGACTTTGAGCAAAAATCATCAAGTGAGGAAAAACTCAAAACCCAAACACCTACAAACCCCAAGTGATTGAGCATCACTAAAGAGATTGATCCTGTGTGGATCCGACTCTACCTTTGAAGACTGTGCTTCTTCCAGACAGTTAGGCATCATGGTCTAGAGCATCCAAGAGGAATTGTGGATCGCCGAGTGACCAAGTTTGTGAAGGTTCGGAAGTCACCTGAAGACTTACCACGAGTGATTGGACGAGGTCTGTGTGATCTTAGTTCAAGGAGAATATGGTGAGAACTGGGTGTCCTGAGCTACGTGTTCAGGACTGGGTGTCCGGGACTGTGTGTCCTCGAGTTTAAATACTCAGCCGCTCCAACCACACGTACAACTGAGACAACAGTTGGAACTGGTCTACCAAATCATTGTCTTCACCAAGCTTACTGGTTCCATTTCATCAACTCTTTCATTTCCTCATAATTGAGTTGTGTACTTGTTCATATCTGTTTTTGAAGACTTTGACTGAAGACTTTCTCAATTTCCTCAGTTTAATTTCTTCACTCTGTTTGTCTTCATCCCGTGTTATACTGTGCTTCGCTTCCTGTACTCTGTGCCTGTCTTCATTTCATCATGATGACTATGCTTGTATTCTGTTATGTTTAGTTTTGAGTGTTGGGGAACGTAGTAATTTCGAAAATTTTCCTACGCACACGCAAGATCATGGTGATGCATAGCAACGAGGGGGAGAGTGTTGTCTATGTACCAACGCAGACCGACTGCGGAAGCGATCACACAATGTAGAGGAAGTAGTCGTACGTCTTCTTCTCGATCCGACCGATCCAAGCACCGTTACTCCGGCACCTCCGAGTTCTTAGCACACGTTCAGCTCTATGACGATCCTCGGGCTCCGATCTAGCAAAGCGTCGAGGAAGAGTTCCGTCAGCACGACGGCGTGGTGACAATCTTGATGTACTACCGACGCAGGGCTTCGCCTAAGCACTGTAACGGTATGATCGAGGTGGAATTTGGTGGCAGGGGGCACCGCACACGTCTAAGGAACGATCTCAAGGATCAACTTGTGTGTCATGGGGTGTCCCCTGCCCCCGTATATAAAGGATGAGAGGGGGAGGGCTGGCCGGCCAAGCTAGGAGGCGCAGGAGGAGTCCTACTCCTACCGGGAGTAGGACTCCTCCCCCCAATCCTATTCCTAATAGGATTCCCCAAAGGGGGAGAGAGAGAGAGGGTGGCCGGCCCCTCTCCCAGTCCTAATAGGACTAGGGAGAGGGGGGGAGGCGCAGCCCTATGTGGGCTGCCCTCTCACCTTTCCACTAAGGCCCATGTTGGCCCATTTGGCTCCCGGGGGGTTCCGGTAACCCTCCCGGTAAACCGGTAAAATCCCGATTTCACCCAGAACACTTCCGATGTCCAAACATAGGCTTCCAATATATCAATCTTTATGTCTCGACCATTTCGAGACTCCTCGTCATGTCCGGGATCACATCCGGGACTCCGAACAACCTTCGGTACATCAAAATGCATAAACTCATAATAACTGTCATCGTAACGTTAAGCGTGCGGACCCTACGGTTCGAGAACAATGTAGACATGACCAAGACACGTCTCCGGTCAATAACCAATAGTGGGACCTAGATGCCCATATTGGCTCCTACATATTCTACGAAGATCTTTATCGGTCAGACCGCATAACAACATACGTTGTTCCCTTTGTCACCGGTATGTTACTTGCCCGAGATTCGATCGTCGGTATCCAATACCTAGTTCAATCTCGTTACTGGCAAGTCTCTTTACTCGTTCCGTAATACATCATCTCACAACTAACATCTTAGTTATAATGCTTGCAAGGCTTATGTGATGTGTATTACCGAGAGGGCCCAGAGATACCTCTGCGACAATCGGAGTGACAAATCCTATTCTCGAAATACGCCAACCCAACATCTACCTTTGGAGACACCTGTAGTACTCCTTTATAATCACCCAGTTACGTTGTGACGTTTGGTAGTACCCAAAGTGTTCCTCCGGTAAACGGGAGTTGCATAATCTCATAGTCATAGGAACATGTATAAGTCATGAAGAAAGCAATAGCAACATACTAAACGATCGGGTGCTAAGCTAATGGAATGGGTCATGTCAATCAGATCATTCAACTAATGATGTGACCTCGTTAATCAAATAACAACTCTTTGTTCATGGTTAGGAAACATAACCATCTTTGATTAACGAGCTAGTCAAGTAGAGGCATACTAGTGACACTCTGTTTGTCTATGTATTCACACATGTATTATGTTTCCGGTTAATACAATTCTAGCATGAATAATAAACATTTATCATGATATAAGGAAATAAATAATAACTTTATTATTGCCTCTAGGGCATATTTCCTTCAGTCTCCCACTTGCACTAGAGTCAATAATCTAGTTCATATCGCCATGTGATTTAACAGCAATAGTTCACATCACCATGTGATTAACACCCATAGTTCACATCGTCATGTGACCAACACTCAAAGGGTTTACTAGAGTCAGTAATCTAGTTCACATCTCTATGTGATTAACACCCAAAGAGTACCAAGGTGTGATCATGTTTTGCTTGTGAGATAATTTTAGTCAACGGGTCTGTCACATTCAGATCCGTAAGTATTTTGCAAGTTCTATGTCTACAATGCTCTACACGGAGCTACTCTAGCTAATTGCTCCCACTTTCAATATGTATCCAGATTGAGACTTTAGATTCATCTGGATCAGTGTCAAAAACTTGCATCGACGTAACCCTTTACGACGAACCTTTTTGTCATGTCCATGATCGAGAAATATATCCTTATTTCACTAAGGATAATTTTGACCGCTGTCCAGTGATCTACTCCTAGATCACTATTGTACTCCCTTGCCAAATCAGTGCAGGGTATACAATAGATCTGGTACACAGCATGGCATACTTTATAGAACCTATGAATGAGGCATAGGGAATGACTTTCATTCTCTTTCTATCTTCTGCCGTGGTCGGGCTTTGCTTTACTCAACTTCACACCTTGTAACACAGGCAAGAAACTTTTCTTTGACTGTTCCATTTTGAACTACTTCAAAATCTTGTCAAGGTATGTACTTATTGAAAAACTTATCAAGCGTCTTGATCTATCTCTATAGATCTTGAAGCTCAATATGTAAGCAGCTTTACCGAAGTCTTTCTTTGAAAAACTCCTTTCAAACACTTCTTTTATGCTTTACAGAATAATTCTACATTATTTCCGATCAACAATATGTCATTCACATATACTTATCAGAAATGCTGTAGTGCTCCCACTCACTTTCTCGTAAATACAGGCTTCACCACAAGTCTGTATAAAACTATATGCTTTGATCAACTTATCAAAGCGTGTATTCCAACTCTGAGATGCTTGCACCGGTCCATAGATGAATCGCTGGAGCTTGCATATTTTGTTAGCACCTTTAGGATTAACAAAACCTACTGGTTGCATCATATACAACTCTTCTTTAAGAAATCCATTAAGGAATGCAGTTTTGTTTATCCATTTGCCAGATTTCATAAAATGCGGCAATTGCTAACATGATTCGGACAGACTTAAGCATAGATACGAGTGAGAGAATCTCATCGTAGTCAACACCTTGAACTTGTCAAAAACCTTTTGCGACAATTCTAGCTTTGTAGATAGTAACACTACTATCAGCGTCCGTCTTCCTCTTGAAGATCCATTTATTTTCTATGGCTTGCCGATCATCGGGCAAGTCAACCAAAGTCCATACTTTGTTCTCATACATGGATCATATCTCAGATTTCATGGCTTCAAGCCACTTTGCGGAATCTGGGCTCACCATCGCTTCTTCATAGTTCGTAGGATCATCATGATCTAGTAGCATGACTTCCAGAACAGGATTACCGTACCACTCTGGCGCGGATCTTACTCTGGTTGATCTACGAGGTTCAGTAGTATCTTGTTCTGAAGTTTCATGATCATTATCATTAACTTCCTCACATATTGGTGTAGGTGTCGCAGAAACAGTTTTCTGTGATGTACTACCTTTTAATAAGGGAGCGGGTACAGTTACCTCGTCAAGTTCTACTTTCCTCCCACTCACTTCTTTCGAGAGAAACTCCTTCTCCAGAAAGTTTCCGAATTTAGCAACAAAAGTCTTGCCTTCGGATCTGTGATAGAAGGTGCATCCAATAGTTTCCTTTGGATATCCTATGAAGATGCACTTCTCCGATTTGAGTTTTGAGCTTATCAGGATGAAACTTTTTCATATAAGCATCGCAACCCCAAACCTTAAGAAACGACAACTTTGGTTTCTTGCCAAACCATAGCTCATAAGGCATCGTCTCGACGGATATAGATGGTGCCCCTTTTTTAACGTGAATGCAGCTGTCTCTAATGCATGACCCCCAAAACAATAGTGGTAAATCGGTAAGAGACATCATAGATTGCACTATATCCAATAAAGTACGGTTATGACGTTCGGACACACCATTATGATGTGGTGTTCCAGGTGGCGTGAGTAGTGAAACTATTTCACATTGTTTTAACTGAAGACCAAACTCATAACTCAAATATTTGTCTCCGTGATCAGATCGTAGAAACTTTATTTTCTTGTCACGATGTTTTTCACTTCACTCTGAAATTCTTTGAACTTTTCAAATGTTTCAGACTTATGTTTCATCAAGTAGATATACTCATATCTGCTCAAATCATCTGTGAAGATCAGAAAATAATGATACCTGTCGCGAGCCTCAATATTCATCGGACCACATACATCAGTATGTATGATTTCCAACAAATCTGTTGCTCGCTCCATTGTTCCGAAGAACAGAGTCTTAGTCATCTTGCCCATGAGGCATGGTTCGCAAGCATCAACTGATTCATAATAGAGTGATTCCAAAAGCCCATCAGCATGGAGTTTCTTCATGCGCTTTACACCAATATGACCTAAACGATAGTGCCACAAATAAGTTGCACTATCATTATTAACTTTGCATCTTTTGGTTTCAATATTATGAATATGTGTATTATTAAGATCGAGATCCAATGAACTATTTTCATTGGGTGTGTAACCATATAAGGTTTTATTCATGTAAACAGAACAACAATTTATTCTTTTACTTAAATGAATAACCGTATTACAATAAACATGATCAAATCATATTCATGCTCAACATAAACACCAAATAACACTTATTTAGGTTCAACACTAATCCCGAAAGTATAGGGGAGTGTGCGATGATGATCATATCAATCTTGGAACTACTTCCAACACACATCGTCACTTCACCCTTAACTAGTCTCTGTTTATTCTGCAACTCCCGTTTCGAGTTACTACTCTTAGCAACTGAACTAGCATCAAATACTAAGGGGTTGCTATAAACACTAGTAAAGTACACATCAATAACATGTATATCAAATATACTTATGTTTACTTTGCCATCCTTCTTATCCGCCAATCATTTGGGGTAGTTCCGCTTCCAGTGATCAGTCCATTTGCAGTATAAGCACTTAGTCTCAGGCTTAGGATCAGACTTGGGCTTCTTCACTTGAGCAGCAACTTGCTTGCCGTTCTTCTTGAAGTTCCCCTTTTTTCCTTTGCCCTTTTCTTGAAACTAGTGGTCTTGTCAACCATCAACACTTGATGTTTTTCTTGATTTCTACCTTCGTTGATTTCAGTATCACGAAGAGCTTAGGAATTACTTTTGTCATCCCTTGCATATTATAGTTCATCACAAAGTTCTACTAACTTGGTGATGGTGACTAGAGAATTCTGTCAATCACTATCTTATCTGGAAGATTAACTCCCACTTGATTCAAGCGATTGTAGTACTCAGACAATCTGGGCACATGCTCACTAGTTGAGCGATTCTCCTCCATCTTTTAGCTATAGAACTTTGTTGGAGACTTCATATCTCTCAACTCGGGTATTTGCTTGAAATATTAACTTCAACTCCTGGAACATCTCATATGGTCCATGACGTTCAAAACGTATTTGAAGTCCCGATTCTAAGCCATTAAGCATGGTGCACTAAACTATCAAGTAGTCATCATATTGAGCTAGCCAAACGTTCATAACGTCTGCATCTGCTCCTGCAATAGGTCTGTCACCTAGCGGTGCATCAAGGACATAATTCTTCTGTGCAGCAATGAGGATAAACCTCAGATCACGGATCCAATCCGCATCATTGCTACTAACATCTTTCAACACAATTTTCTCTAGGAACATATCAAAATAAACACAGGGAAGCAACAACGCGAGCCATTGATCTACAACATAATTTTTTAAATACTACCAAGACTAAGTTCATGATAAATTTAAGTTCAATTAATCATATTACTTAAGAACTCCCACTTAGATAGATATCCCTCTAATCCTCTAAGTGATCACGTGATCCAAATCAACTAAACCATAACCGATCATCACGTGAGATGGAGTAGTTTTCAATGGTGAACATCGTTATGTTGATCATATCTACTATATGATTCACGCTCGACCTTTCGGTCTCCGTGTTCCGAGGCCATATCTGTATATGCTTGGCTCGTCAAGTATAACCTGAGTATTCTGTGTGTGCAACTGTTTTGCACCCGTTGTATTTGAACGTAGAGCCTATCACACCCGATCATCACGTGGTGTCTCAGCACGAAGAACTTTTGCAACGGTGCATACTCAGGGAGAACACTTCTTGATAATTTAGTGAGAGATCATCTTATAATGCTACCATCAATCAAAGCAAGATAAGATGCATAAAAAGAAATGGCCATCATCATCTTGTGCTTTGTGATCTCCATCTCCGAAGCACCGTCATGATCACCATCGTCACCAGCGCGACACCTTGATCTCCATCGTAGCATCGTTGTCGTCTCGCCAATCTTATGCTTCCACGACTATCACTACCGCTTAGTAATAAAGTAAAGCATTACATCACGATTGCATTGCATACAATAAAGCGATAACCATATGGCTCCTGCCAGTTGCCGATAACTCGGTTACAAAACATGATCATCTCATACAATAAAATCAGCATCATGCCTTGACCATATCACATCACAACATGCCCTGCAAAAACAAGTTAGACGTCCTCTACTTTGTTGTTGCAAGTTTTACGTGGCTGCTACGGGCTTAAGTAAGAATTTATCTCACCTACGCATCAAAACCACAACGATAGTTCGTCAAATAGACTCCGTTTTAACCTTCTCAAGGACCGGGCGTAGCCACACTTGGTTCAACTAAAGTTGGAGAGACAGTCTTCCGCAAGCCATCTATGTGCAAAGCACGTCGAGGGAACCGGTCTCGCGTAAGAGTACGCGTAAGGTTGGTCCGGATCGTCTCGTCCAACAATACCGCCGAACCAAAGTATGACATGCTGGTAGGCAGTATGACTTGTATCGCCCACAACTCACTTGTGTTCTACTCGTGCAAATAACATCAATCCATAAAAACCTAGGCTCGGATGCCACTCTTGGGGAACGTAGTAATTTCGAAAATTTTCCTACGCACACGCAAGATCATGGTGATGCATAGCAACGAGGGGGAGAGTGTTGTCTACGTACCAATGCAGACCGACTGCGGAAGCGATCACACAATGTAGAGGAAGTAGTCGTACGTCTTCTTCCCGATCCGACCGATCCAAGCACCGTTACCCCGGCACCTCCGAGTTCTTAGCACACGTTCAGCTCGATGACGATCCTCGGGCTCCGATCCAGCAAAGCGTCGAGGAAGAGTTCCGTCAGCACGACGGCGTGGTGACGATCTTGATGTACTACCGACGCAGGGCTTCGCCTAAGCACTGTAACGGTATGATCGAGGTGGAATTTGGTGGCAGGGGGCACCGCACACGTCTAAGGAACGATCTCAAGGATCAACTTGTGTGTCATGGGGTGTCCCCTGCCCCCGTATATAAAGGATGAGAGGGGGAGGGCTGGCCGGCCAAGCTAGGAGGCGCAGGAGGAGTCCTACTCCTACCGGGAGTAGGACTCCTCCCCCCAATCCTATTCCTAATAGGATTCCCCAAAGGGGGAGAGAGAGAGAGGGTGGCCGACCCCTCTCCTAGTCCTAATAGGACTAGGTAGAGGGGGGGAGGCGCAGCCCTATGTGGGCTGCCCTCTCACCTTTCCACTAAGGCCCATGTTGGCCCATTTGGCTCCCGGGGGGTTCCGGTAACCCTCCCGGTAAACCGGTAAAATCCCGATTTCACCCGGAACACTTCTGATGTCCAAACATAGGCTTCCAATATATCAATCTTTACGTCTCGACCATTTCGAGACTCCTCGTCATGTCCGTGATCACATCCGGGACTCCGAACAACCTTCGGTACATCAAAATGCATAAACTCATAATAACTGTCATCGTAACGTTAAGCGTGCGGACCCTACGGTTCGAGAACAATGTAGACATGACCGAGACACGTCTCCGGTCAATAACCAATAGCAGGACCTAGATGCCCATATTGGCTCCTACATATTCTACGAAGATCTTTATCGGTCAGACCGCATAACAACATACGTTGTTCCCTTTGTCACCGGTATGTTACTTGCCCGAGATTCGATCGTCGGTATCCAATACCTAGTTCAATCTCGTTACTGGCAAGTCTCTTTACTCGTTCCGTAATACATCATCTCACAACTAACATCTTAGTTATAATGCTTGCAAGGCTTATGTGATGTGTATTACCGAGAGGGCCCAGAGATACCTCTCCGACAATCGGAGTGACAAATCCTATTCTCGAAATACGCCAACCCAACATCTACCTTTGGAGACACCTGTAGTACTCCTTTATAATCACCCAGTTACGTTGTGACGTTTGGTAGTACCCAAAGTGTTCCTCCGGTAAACGGGAGTTGCATAATCTCATAGTCATAGGAACATGTATAAGTCATGAAGAAAGCAATAGCAACATACTAAACGATCGGGTGCTAAGCTAATGGAATGGGTCATGTCAATCAGATCATTCAACTAATGATGTGACCTCGTTAATCAAATAACAACTCTTTGTTCATGGTTAGGAAACATAACCATCTTTGATTAACGAGCTAGTCAAGTAGAGGCATACTAGTGACACTCTGTTTGTCTATGTATTCACACATGTATTATGTTTCCGGTTAATACAATTCTAGCATGAATAATAAACATTTATCATGATATAAGGAAATAAATAATAACTTTATTATTGCCTCTAGGGCATATTTCCTTCATTGAGTAGTTATTCCGCTGCTAGTAGTTTTTCGCTAGGAATTTCCTCACCGGCAAATTCCTCAGTGAAGAATTTCATAAAAATCGCCTATTCACCCCCCCTCTAGTCGATATAACGCAATTTCAATTGGTATCAGAGCAAGGTACTCCCTTGTTCTGTGTGATTTTGGTTTAACCGCCTGGAGTTTTAGTTATGTCGACCGCAGGTGTGATCAAGGTCTCTGCTGGGTGTCCTACCTTCGATGGGACGGACTACCCCTACTGGAAGAATAAGATGCGAATGCATCTTGAAGCAATTGATAACAATCTCTGTTATGTTGTGGAAAATGGTGTTTCCTCAGTCACACCTTCGTTGAATGCTGTTGATGTGAAGAGATTCAAGCAACTTGACTCTCAAGCAAAGAATATCATATGTGGCCATCTGAGCAAAGGACAGTATGGCAGAGTGAGTGCTTTGGAGACAGCGAAGCTTATCTGGGATAGGTTGTCCAAAGTGAATGAAGGAGTCTCAACTCAGCGTGACTCTTGAGTTGATGTTCTTCGCAATCTCTTCAACCGCTTCAAAAGACTCGACAATGAAAATGTTCAACAAACATTCGATCGCCTCACTGACATCTCAAATGAGCTTCAAGCACTTGGTGCCACTGACATCACCGATCATGAGGTGGTGAAGAAATTGCTGAGATCGCTTGATTCCTCATTTGACACTCTGGCATTGATGATACAAGAACGTGCTAATTACAAGTCACTTGATCCCGCTGATATTCTCGAAAGGCTAAATACTCATGAGTTCCAACTTGCTGAAAAGAATGATCTCTATGGTTCAAGCTATGGCAGAACACGTGCACTGAAGGCCAAGGCAGTATCTGAGTCCGAAGATGAAGACTCTGGTAGCAGCCTTGGTGATCCTGAAGAACTAAGCCATGATTTGGCTCTGCTTGTGAAGAAGTTCCAAAAGTTCTCAAGACGTGGTCGCCTTGGAAGACCCTCAAGTAGCAGTGATTCCTCATCCAGTGACTACAAGAGGAGGCTCTGCCACAAATGCAAGAAACCTGGACATTTCATTCAAGATTGTCCGCAGAGGGAAAAGGAATCAAAGAAGAAGAAATACAAGGATTACAGTTCTGATGATGCGAAGAAAAAGAAGAAATCCACAAAATCTTCACCATCAAAATCCTCAAAGTCTTCAAATCACAAGAAGAGCAACTCCAAGAAGGCTAGGGCATTCATTGGCAAGGAAATGGACCTCCAGTTGATCCATCTAACTTATCCGGATTTGCATGTGAATCTCCTCATTCTGATGATGAGTCATTTGACTCCAACTATAAACTGTTCAAAAATCAGAATGGTCAAGTATTTGCTAGATATGTTGGCACTAACTACAAGAACGGCTCCCCTATGAATAAAATCTGGGTTCCCAAAAGATGCCTTGAAAATCTTCAGGTGAATGTCATCATGACACCACCTGTGAAGAATAGGAACCCCGGATCAAATTCTTCATATGGATCCAAGTCCTCATACGGATCATATTCCTCATATGAATCAAAGTCCTCATATGAACATCATCGTGCTAACTCGTCTATTTCGCAGGGAAGATCTAAGGATTATGGATATGTGCATTATTCTTCAAATTATTATGTCCATAAGTCCTCGAAGAATTTCTCTGCTTACTCTTATGCTTATTCTAACCCCTCTTATGTGAAACGAAATGGACTGGCTTCTATGCCATCCTTCTCGTATGGAGCTCGCAGAATGATGAACTCTTTGCCACCCCTTCAGATGTGGGTGGTGAAGAAAAAGAACTAATCTCTTCTGCAGGGTCAGGTCTCCAGACATACGTAATCGTCTGAAGAATTTGCTGGAGACCTGAGAATGCCTAATAGGACGCAGGCTAATCATGAAGAAATGAACTTTCATTTCTCACGTCCTCATATTGCTTTATCTGTTCTTTTGCTTGATGAAATTAATCTGATGAATTGATGTTATATTCTTCACCGATGAAGTATATGAGTTTGTAAGCTGCACTAATTCATCTGCAGGATGATCAACCCAAAGCCACTGAGTGGGTCCTCGGTAGTGGATGTACAAACCACATGACTGGTGACAAGAATCTATTGATGGATGCTCCATTATCTCCATCGCATCTGAAGCATATCATCTTTGCTGACAAAGGCAAAAGTCAGGTATTGGGTCTAGGTAAGGTTGCGATCATAAAGGATCGACACATGGACAAAGTCATGCTTGTTGTGTCCTTAGGATACAACCTTATGTCTGTCTCAATGCTTTGTGATCTTGATATGGTTGTTGTCTTTGGCAAGTACCATTGTGTTGTGGTTATGGAAGAAGACAATTCCAAAGTCTTCGAAGGCTTTAGGAGAGGAGACCTGTATATTGTTGATTTCTCTACAGGACCACAACCAGCCGTGTGCTTACTTGCAAAAGCTTCAGAAGGCTAGCTCTGGCATCGACGACTTGGTCATGCAGGCATGAGGAATTTGCACACGCTTGCGAAGAAGAAGCATGTCATTGGCATTGAAAATGTCAAATTCCTCAAGGATAACCTATGCGGAGCCTGTGAAGCTGGGAAGATGATGAAGGCCAAGCATCCAGCGAAGACTATCATGACCACTACTCGCCCATTTGAATTGCTTCACATGGATCTCTTCGGTCCTAATCATTATTCTGCTATTTCAAATGAAGCATCTCAATATGGCTTTGTTATTGTTGATGACTACTCTCGTTATACATGGGTACAACTTGTTACTTACAAACATGAAGTGCAGGAGGTCTTCAAACGATTTTCCTCGAGGGCTTCAACCAACTTTGGTGTGAAGATCAAGCACATCAGAAGTGGCAATGGCACTGAGTTCAAGAATTCTGGTCTCGATGACTATCTTGATGAACTTGGTATTACTCATGAGTTATCTACTCCTTATACTCCCCAGCAGAACAACGTCGTGGAGCGCAAGAACAGGACTCTTGCTGAGATGGCTCGCACTATGCTTGATGAATACAAAACGCCTCATCATTTCTGGACTGAGGCAATTGATACTGCGTGCCACATCATCAACAGAGCATATCTTCACAAATTCTTCAATAAGACTGCCTATGAACTCCTCACTGATAAGAAACCCAATGTAAGTTATTTCAAAGTCTTCGGTGCTAAATATTGGATAAGAGATCCTCATCATAACTCAAAATTTGCACCGAAAGCACATGAAGGTTTTATGCTTGGTTACGGTAAGGACTCGCACACCTACAGAGTCTTCAACAATGTTCTTCACAAGGTTGTTGAAACTGCAGATGTGCGGTTCGATGAAACTAATGGCTCGCAAAGAGAGCACCTACCTACTGTGATAGATGAACCAGCACCTGAGGAAACTATCAAGTTCAAGGCTACTGTGGATGTCATTCCCACTGAAGAATCTGCTGAAGAATTCATTCTAGAACATGAAGAACGTCGAGCTAATGCACCTGAAGAAAATACTGAAGAAAATGGTGCTGAAGAGAATGCTGATCAAATTCTTCAACGGCAACCAGCTCATCCTCGCATTGCAAAAGAAGTGCAAGTTGAAAAGATCATTAATGACTTCAAAACGCCAGGTCCTCTCACACGCTCAAAAGCTTCACATTTGTCTAACTTTTGTGGGCACTATGCTTTTGTCTCTATTACAGAGCCCACTAAGGTAGATGAAGCATTTCTGGAGCCTGAGTGGATTCAGGCCATGCAAGAAGAATTACATCAGTTCAAGCTCAACAATGTCTGGGAACTGGTCAAACGTCCAGATCCTCGCAAGCACAATATCATCGGCACAAAGTGGATCTACCGCAACAAGCAAGATGAAAATGGCCTTGTGGTGAGGAATAAGGCACGACTTGTAGCTCAAGGCTACACACAGGTTGAAGGAATTGATTTCGATGAAACTTTTGCACCTGTTGCTAGACTTGAGGCTATTCGCATATTACTTGCTTATGCTAACCATCATGATATCACTTTATATCAAATGGATGTGAAAAGTGCATTCCTCAATGGTAAGCTTGAGGAAGAAGTATATGTTGCTCAACCCCCAGGTTTTGAAGATCCAAAGAATCCTGACAAAGTCTTCAGACTCAACAAGGCCCTCTATGGCCTCAAGCAGGCCCCACGGGCGTGGTACGATACTTTGAAGGAATTCCTCATGATGAAAGGCTTCAAACTCGGTTCACTCGACCCTACTCTTTTCACTAAATCTTATGATGGTGAATTGTTTGTGTGCCAAATATATGTTGATGATATTATCTTTGGCTGTACTGACCAACGTTATAGTGATGAATTTGCCTATATGATGAGTGAAGAATATCAAATGTCTATGATGGGAGAGCTGAAATTCTTCTTAGGTCTTCAAATTTGTCAACAACGCAATGGCATATTCATATCTCAGGAGAAATACCTCAAGAATGTACTGAGGAAATTCGGCATGCAAGATTGCAAAGGCATCAAAATTCCTATGCCCACAAATGGCCATCTGTGCACTGATGAAAATGGTATTGACTTCGATCATAAGGTATACCGCTCCATGATTGGTTCTTTATTGTACTTATGTGCATCTAGGCCAGATATAATGCTTAGTGTTTGCATGTGTGCCCGATTTCAAGCTACACCGAAGGAATCACACCATAAGGCTGTGAAGCATATTCTTCGATATCTAGCTCACACACCAACACTTGGATTATGGTACCCCAAGGGCTCGGCTTTTGATCTCATTGGATATTCTGACTCTGACTATGCTGGTGATCGTGTGGATCGCAAGTCAACATCTGGTACATGTCATTTCCTCGGACGATCTTTGGTCTGTTGGTCCTCGAAGAAACAGAACTACGTATCACTATCTACTGCTGAAGCTGAGTACATTGCCGCTGGTTCTTGCTGTGCTCAACTGCTATGGATGAAGCAAACTCTCAAGGACTATGGCGTCAACATGAAGAATGTGCCTCTCTTCTGTGACAATGAGAGTTCCATCAAGATTGCTCACAACCCAGTTCAGCACTTGAAGACAAAGCACATTCAAATTCGTCATCATTTTCTTCGTGATCATGTGTTGAAGGGCGACATTTCCATTGAGCATGTGAAGACTGAAGAACAGCTAGCCGATATCTTCACAAAGCCCTTGGATGAGAAGAGATTAAGAAAGTTGCGGTGTGAGCTAAATATCCTAGAATCTTCGAATGTTCTTTGAAAAGGACACTCATCCTAACACTTATGCAAAATTGATGACTTAGATGTGCAACACATGAAGAAACGTTTTTCTTCAATCAATGAAGAATAACACTCTTAATGTGAAGAAATTAACAAAGAATTTGATTCTCAGAACCCTATGATAATTGTACGCGGTGTCTGAAATCATCATTCTTATACGGTGGGTCACGCCACCACCAAAAGTTGAAATTCCTCAATTATTCATATTCTTCAACTTTGCATTGTCTTCACTGCTTCCGTCATTTTTCTTCATTGACTATATATATATATATATATATATATTATATGAGTTTATGTCCTCTACAACATTCACTTATTGCTAATTCTTCAAGTTGGGTTTTCTGCTAAGTGAATGTGATCGGACCCTTCCCCTCTATGCTATACTCAACCCAAACTATTCACAAAATCTTCATGTGCGTTCTATTTGAAACTCGTTCAAAATCTTCACCGTGTCCTTGTCAGCTGAAGAAATTGTGAACGGAACTTTAAAACCTATCTTATCTAAATTTTCGGCTTTGCCGCTCAAACATTTCCACATCCCACGATACACTTATCCATTCACCCACGATCGCACACGATCTCCACCTCTTAGTACGTGGGTGACACATGTCACACGAATGAGAAGGGTCAGGGGCACATTCGTCCAATTTCTTCGGGAGAGCAGTTTTTCACTGTGGCTATAAATACCCCTCTGTCCCTTCCTCACTTCTTTTACTCCGCTGGACCTCTCTCTCTAGCTCGAGCTTCTCAAACCCTAGCGCCGCCGCTACTTCATCACCGCCGGTGAGGAAGAGCTTGACTGCCTCGACCTCGTCGCCGACGTACTCGTGCCGACCACGAAAATCTTCACTCCGCCGCTGCCGCAGCCGTCTTCCTCTGCCAAGTTAGGGCGTGGAAGATCTGCACAGACGAACTTCACATCTCCTCAATCTAGTTCATCGTGTTCTTCGTCCAGGGTAATTAAAAGTTACTTTTACTTCCCTCGTTGATTCGAATGATTATCTTCAAAATCTTCAAAGGTGTTTTTCTTCATAGATTCACACACTAAACACCTCACAAGTCATCTGTTCTTGATTCGTTTCTCTAAGCCATGTTTTTCTTCAAGATTCCTCAAATGTGTGGATTTTTAATCTACACATCTCTGGAACCTAAGACAAAGAACGCTTAGTGAAATTCTTCAAGACTCATCTGGTCAAATTCCTCAAACTTGTTCTTTTTACAAAACCTTCTGAGAACGCATATGACCCCTCCAAATTCCTCGCAACTATACTCTATTCACAGGTACTCATGTCAGCTACTGAGTCACTAGGTTCTCATCAACTTAACTCATTTGCGGCGTTCCTCGAAGAAAAGTTGCATACTTCTTCAGAGAATTCAATTGTCCAAATTCCTCAACTGAAGAAAATGGCTGATGGTAAAAAGCCACAGAAAGGAGGAAAGAAGCCTGAGGTCATGACTGCCTTTGAAATCCCTGAGGACATATACAAAGATTACTGCACTCCCAATGAGGCCAAGTTTGGAAAAGAGGACAAAAATCAGCGCAAGGTGCGCATACAGAGGATAGAAAGGAGATGGGCAAGAGAATGGAGGGAGTACAGGTATGTAACTCCAAAATACATGAAGAAATTCGCACTCAATCCTCCATGCCCAAGACCTCCATTGGCACCTGGCCAAATCGCTGATCCCACCAGCCTCAAGCGCGGTGAGGACTATCCTGATGAATGGGCCAAGCGCCAAGCCAAGTTGGCTAAGCAAGCCAAAGAAGCAGTGGGGAAATCAATGAAGACTCTGCTGCTGCCTCTGCTGAGGCCTTTGCTGTCAAGCCAAAGAAGGCTATGTCAAAGAAGCCTGCGCGCAAGCCAAGTGCTTCACCCACAATGCCCTCAAGGCCAAGCTCATCAGCAATGCCCTCACGGCCAATTCCTCTTGCTACTCCTGCTCCTCCAAAGTCCTCAACTCCTCCGCCAAAGCCCTCAGCTGTTCCGACTAAATACTCAGCACCTGTGCATCTCGCATCATGCCAAAGGATTGCAGGCATCTCCATTGCCTTAGGTGTCTCAGCAAGTTCCTCAGCTGCACCAAGTTCCTTAGCTGGCCCCTCACTGCTGAAGACAAAGTCAACTGCTGGACGCGGTCCTCGACCAAGTCCTCAAAAGAAGCAAGTCTCTTTCCAAGTGCCGTCTGAAGAAGACGAAGCTGATGATGATGAACTTGCAGAAATCATCAGAGACAGGCAAGTCATGGCCGCTAGAGCCAAGGGAACAAATGTGCCACTGCTTTTGGATCCCAAGTTGATCCTCAAATATATTGATGTTTGGCACAAGGACCCCAACACCCCCTTACCTGATTTCGAGATGACTCCTGGTCAAAGTCACATGCTGACTCACTTGATACAAGAAGAGAAATGGAAATTGAACAGGGGAGGAGAGTGAAGAAAGCGCAGTACAAGAAAGAGCGCTTTCTAAAGCAAAACGTTCTGAAGCTTTCACTTGAAGAACTTGTTGCTCACCAATCAGAAATCAAGAAACTGAGTGATGAATTTGATTGCTATTATGCTGACTGGCTGGGAGCCAAAGTCAGATTTGTAAAGATCACAGAACAGTTCACCTCCACTATTGCCGCCCCAACGCAACAGGACATTCCTCAGGCTGAAGCATCCGCTCAGCCGACTGAAGAACATGCCAGCATCGCTGATGAAAATCAGGCTGCTGAAGAAAATGTGAGTTCCAGGGATGATGACTGCATTCCAGCCGCTGAAGAAATTGCCAGGGCACCCACTAGTGGTGCGCCTGAAGAAACTGAAGAAATCAGGGCAACTGCATCAGTTGTGCCTGAAGAAAATCAACCAAATTCCTCAGCTGCTCCTGCGCCAACTTCAACTCCAATCCTTCCATCTGCATCAGATGTGAAGAAGACCAAGGCTGCAGAGCATGCTGCAGTGAAGAAAAGGAAAGCATCAGCTGCTTCAGATTCTTCAGCTTCGAAGAAAATGAAGCCTATGACAAGTTCATTTGCAAATCCCATTGATGCTGTTCCCATCTCAACCAGGCCATCAAAGGACCTTGTTTCTTTTGATGAAGAATATGTGATCCCCAGCGGATCAGATGAAGAAACTCCTTCTGCTGCTTCGTCGGAGCAGATTGATGAAGAAATTGAAGTGGATGCGATCCCTTCAACACCTGTCATCTCCTCGCCCATGCCTTAGTTCATAGCTGAAGAGGCTGCCGTTGAAGAAATGGAAGATGAAGATGTGGACGTTGGCTGCTCCACACCCGTAATCAGTGATGAATTCTGGGACAGCCAACATCCTAACTCTCCAATGTTCACACCGCTGCAGCAAATACCTCAGTCGCCTGCACTAACTTTTCAAATGGGCTCTGAAGAAACTCATCCCACTGCATCTGTCCATGAGGAAATTCTAGCCACTAGCGCTGAAGAAACTACTGCTGCTGAACAACCAACGATGCAGATTGCCACTAAGGAGGAACCAGAAATTCCTCAGCCTGAAGAACCTGCGATTGAGATTCCTGAGGTCGTGATGCAACTCACTGACATTCCTCTGCCGAAGCCAAAGGATCCACTCTCACACAAGCAAAAGTTCAAGGCTGATGATTTCTTCGGCGAGCACGTAATCTTTTAAGATTACAACCCATATAACTCTACTCGCATTAGGAAGAGGCGTTTCTAGACTGCTAGTCAAGCCAATTTCTATTCCTCAGTGCTGTTCAACAAGAAGAAAATCTTCTACCATGAGCATATTCCTCATGTGGATATGGAATCTCTGTCGTGCTTCGCACCAGTCCTCAGTGTTCTTCACGACACTGGACTGCTAAACTTTTGCTCTGACATCTGCGATTGGAATGAAGAACTGATTCTTCAATTCTATGCAATGTTGCACATCACCGGAGATGCTGAAGATGTGAATTCATGGGTGCTGGACTGGATGTCTGAAAACACTCACTACACTGCACCAGCCTCTGAATTGCTTCATGCTCTACCACTCAGTCCTCCCCTTGAAGAAGCTCACTGCATCTACAGTGAACCTGAGCTCACACATCATTACATGCAGGTGCTGATGAAAACTTTGAAGCCAGGTCAAGCACCAAGAACCAAATTCCTCATGAAGGAATTGTTGTACGTGCCCAGAACTGTCTATCGTATTCCTACGAGGACAATTAGTCCTATCAAAGGCCACGACTCATCTGATGAGGAAATTGTTGGCATCATGAAGAATCTGGTATTCAACATCGTTCATGGCATTCCTGTCAATTATCACGATTTCTTCATGAGGACTATGGCAAATATTGCACTGTCTCCGTTTGAGCTGAAGCCTTATGCACCTTGGATTATGAGATTCCTCAGGACAAGGTCTTCACTCAACTACAAAGCTGATTTCCAGAATCACCTCAGCTACTTGCCCCCAATTGAAGTCCTCAACCAGACATATTCCTCAGTTGATGGAAAGGGCAAGGCACCAGCTATAATAGATGAAGGCATTCGTCCATTAGATGGTCAGTTTCGCAAAGCTGCATCTTATTCCACCAATGATGACTCTGCCACACATGACTCTGCCAATGCACCCAAGTCCACTCCTCAAGCCACTTCTTCATGCGTGATGACTGACTGTGAACTTCTGCTTAGTGTTCACCAGAAGGTGGATCGAAATCACAAATGGGTTAACCGTCAGTTTGGTTCACTTCTTCACAACATGACTGCCACACACAATGCAGTGAAGAAAAACCATTACTACCTCCATCAAGTCTTCGGTCGCACCTGGGCAATCCTGTCACATCTGTATGGTGAAGACGATCTGAAGAAAATGGGTCTCAAAGAAGATTTTGACTGGTCTACACCTCCACCGAGGAAATTCAAGAAGGTCAAGGTTCCTTCTCTGGTGGCCAGCTCATATTCTTCATCACGCGACACTGATGAAAATGAAGACTTGGACGACACTGCGGCAGGCCCTACTACAACAAACGACCCCAACAACGCTGGCGCTCCTTCGTCAACTTGAATTTCTTCACGGGCGTTAGTCCTCATATTCGATCGTTTTGGTCATTTGATGACAAAGGGGGAGAATTTTGAGTTAGTCTTCAAGCGGGTCTTTCTATATGGGCATTTTTTTGTTAAGTTACAACTCTCGTTCTTCGGAGACTTTATTGGATCGAGTTGTAAACTTAAACCCGATGGTGCTCTGATACTCTTGATACGTTTTTCTGCATGCTTATTCCTCATTAATATTATTGCACGCATGCTAAATTACATCAGTCACCATATTTCATCATGCATTTCAAATTTTTCACTGTTATATGTCAAATGCGTGTATGAATTACAAGATATAGGGGGAGATCTCCATGATTCAACTCTTCAAGTGTGCATTGCTTCAAAAGAAAATTCCTCACTATGCACATCTTCAGGGGGAGTTCTTCTATATCTTGCAATCAAATTCCTCAATATCAGTAGTTACACTTCATATGTTTATTCCCGTTGAAAACTTAACCTATATTGTCATCAATCACCAAAAAAGGGGAGATTGTAAGTGCATCTAGTGCCCCTTAGTGATTTTGGTGTATTGAAGACTTATAGGTTATGGGACTAATGCGTTTGTGAGTGTACACTGGTTTATAAGTCTATGAGGAGTTTGATATTTACAGAGAAAGTCGACCCCTAAAAATGAAGTTCTTCGACTGAAGACTTCGGATCTCTGAAGACTTTCTGAAGACTTTGAAAGTGAAGAAATTGGTGTGACCGTGAAGACTTGGTATTCATTCGAGGAACATGAAGCGTGAAGATTTTTGTTTTCGTAGTTTCATTTTCTCTTTCTTGAGTCATAGGAAACACCGTACTATTAAAGGGGGTCGAGGAAATACTAAGGAAAAATTTCCATGTGATGCTCAACTCAAAATCCTACACCTACCAATCCCTTCGAGTGAAGCCTTTGGAAATCTCATACAGTTCAGTCAATTTCTTCAGTGAGAGAGACGAAGTTCTTCTGGTCTCTGAGGAATTTGTCCTAACTGAGGAGTTAGGAATTTGCCAGTGCGGATTACCTACACAGTGAGGAACATGATAGCCCTGAGGATTTTGCGACTCCAAATTCCGACCGTTGCTGTGCTATGCGCCAGCTGTCCCAAAATATCTATCCACCTAACGGTCATATCATTGAAGTGCATTTATGTCTTATCATGTCGGGCTGCTCCCTAGGATATAAATAGCCGCCCCCTACAACCACTAGTTGGCTGGCTGCTCCGAGAGAAACTGACACTTGTCATTTGAGAGCAACCCATCCTCCAAGGACTTTGAGCGAAAATCATCAAGTGAGGAAAAACCCAAAACCCAAACACCTACAAACCCCAAGTGATTAAGCATCACTAAAGAGATTGATCCTATGTGGATCCGATGCTTGTTACCTTTGAAGACTGTGCTCCTTCCATACGGTTAGGCGTCATGGTCTAGAGCATCTAAGAGGAATTATGGATCGCCGAATGACCAAGTTTGTGAAGGTTCGGAAGTCATCTGAAGACTTACCACGAGTGATTGGATGAGGTCTGTGTGACCTTAGTTCAAGGAGAATACGGTGAAGACTGGGTGTCCTGAGCTACGTGTTCAGGACTGGGTGTCCGGGACTGTGTGTCCTCGAGTTTAAATACTCAGCCGCTCCAACCAGACGTACAACTGAGACAACAGTTGGAACTGGTCTACCAAATCATTGTCTTCACCAAGCTTACTGGTTCCATTTCCTCAACTCTTTCATTTCCTCATAATTGAGCTGTGTACTTGTTCATATCTGTGTTTGAAGACTTTGACTGAAGACTTTCTCAATTTCCTCAGTTCAATTTCTTCAGTCTGTTTGTCTTCATCCTGTGTTATCCCGTGCTTACGCTTCCAGTACTCTGTGCCTGTCTTCATTTCATCATGATGACTATGCTTGTATTCCGTTATGTTTACTTTTGAGTAGTTATTCCGCTGCTAGTAGTTCTTTGCTAGGAATTTCCTCATCGGCAAATTCCTCAGTGAAGAATTTCATAAAAATCGCCTATTCACCCCCTCTAGTCGATATAACGCACTTTCAAGGGGACGCGTCACTTAGTAGGCCCACAAGTGTGTGGCAGAGAACTTATAGCCCATTTGCGTTTTGTAAGAATGTACAACCCATTTTGGAATTCTAATGGAATTTACAACAACCCATTTACAGTTTGTTAAAAGTACAACCCATTTTCTAGCTAGGACATTGATTAATAATTTCAACCAACCATTGAAGACAGAATTCAATAAAATTTCCCACATTTTGATGGGCTCCGAAATATTATTATCCCGAAATTTCTAGTCAGATTAAATATAAATTTGTATTATGTAAAAATCCAACGAAACATTGCACGCGCAACAATGAAAATTTAACATTTTTGAAATCCATAAATAATATTTCATAAACTAATTTCGTGTTTGGTGCATTTTTTATAGTTACTGCACAGTTTTAATAATTACATCCCATTTATTATTTTTTAAAGCCCATTTTCCTGTTAAGCCTAATGCATCCCTCCTTGGAAAGATTTGCAGCCCAGCGGGGCTCAGAATAACAAGTTGACCTTGCCTGGGTATTCCTCAAAAAGACATATAGCTGGGCTAGCCATTTTCACCTTGAAAAAAATTAGTATCTGGGCTGGATATCTGGCTTGGGCTAGACGGGCCACAGCCCGCCCAGTTAATACCCTACTCTCCTCTGAACAACAAGGAAATCATCGCCAAGAAAAACTCTGCAGTGCTCACGCCTAAAAAACACAAATACTGCTCGAGCTGCTTGGTCCCAGCTGTCGGCCGCACCTTGTGCAATTCTCTCGTTTATATTGACTACATAGGTTGACAATGGTGTGGGACCGTGATGTCAGGAAACCAGGAGAAAGCAAAAAAATATAGTTGTACATAATAAGGAGGCACTTGCGTACGTACGGCTATGGCCCTAGTGGGTCCCTAGTGTCATCCAGTCAAAATAAAGTCATATCCTGAATCCTCATGTTCGTTGACGATGTTAACAATGCTCGGCGCCACGGCGAGCATAACAACTCGAAGGACAATGGAGAGGGCCTCGCGGGCCCTACGGATGGTCTGATACAGCGCCCGCTACTCATTCAGGAAGCTAGGATCATCGGATACCTATGAGCACCTTCGAGAAACTGAGACGGCATGAAACGGTAAGGCTGCGCTTGGGAGCTCTGGTTTATTTCAAACCTGTATTAACAAACAAGTGTAATTTACTCGTCATTGAAAACAATGCATAAAATACAGGCGTAATGAAACCGAGGGCCTGAGGTCTGTAAGTAAAACCAGCGGGTTACGCGTGTAATTTGAGAGACCGGTGTATATTTTACGAGCATTGCTATATGGACGACATTACCAGACGATACATGCACGACATGCGTATCATGCCATCCATGGGCAAGGCTGAAACAATAGCTAACGGCTGGATTAGCAATCATCCGAGTGTCGTTCAATGTTTTTATCGTGTGTCAAGTACTTCCGATATTTTACTAGTCAGAATCAACCAACCAAGTGTCTTCGCCCGAGACCATCTGCTTTAATTTACAAGCGTCAGTTTTACAAGCGGTTTTGGTTGGAAAACGATGATCCAATCACGGCCTAATATCAGGAGTTGGTCGGAAGATCATATGGTTTCACGTCTGACCTACCCGACTTGTCGTATAGGCTATGAATGAAACATCATACGATGAACTTCTTAAGCACGGAAACAACAGAAGAGGATGATCTTCTTAACAAGCAAATCACTGGCATTAGATCGACATGCAAAACAATACGAAGCATTATTCTTAGGAGGCACGGTGAACATCTCGTGATGCCGCATGCTACAACATTCCAAGCTCAACTTTTCCATCAAACACAAGGCCTGGCATTACATAGACAATATTCAGAACAAACTCTTAACACCAGAATATCTCAGCAGAGTAACTATTTACTTCTAAACTGAACACAGGAATAGGAAAAAAACACTCGACGCTGCTCACAGCAAGGGCGTCCCACTCAAAAATATCAAATGCATGTCTTTTGGCTAACATCAATGAGCAAATTTTGACAAGGTTTTCCAATTCCAATATATTAAACTAACATCTTCTTGCTAACATCAATGATTAAACTTTGACAAGCTTTTCCCATTCAAAATATGTAATGCCTATGATCGTGGAGTCTTGTCACTTCTTGCTAACATCAATGATTAAACTTTGACAAGCTTTTCCCATTCAAAATATGTAATGCCTATGATCATGGAGTCCTGTCGCTTCTTGTACTTGTTTGGGCACTTCTTGCACATGGCACTCCACGTGTTGTTAAATTGCCAATGGTCTCTATAGACTATTCATGTCACCGGTGTCTAATATTTATGGCACCGGCTGTAGCAATGGAGGGATTCGGTGCCAAACTAAGAAAATGTGAAATTGGCACCTCTTTTGGCCTACATAGTGGAAGGCCTAATACTCTGTAAAGCTTCTCGGTCATTCCTTCTGTATACAGCGCAAACAATGACTGCTTCTTTCTACAAAGTGGAACGACTAACTGGACCCGGTAATGCAGCAGTTTGCCTTGGACACATTGGCTCCTTTTGTGCAGTTGAACTAAAATCGAAGTCGGAATAAAACCGAGCTTTAATTTTGATATCCCTGTAAGCAACAAAAGGTATAAGGGAAACAATTACTAAGAAATAACGGTTGATGACTTGTACTCCTAGAATAAAAACATCTACCGATCTACCTTATCTTAATGGGAAACAAAGCAGGAGAGTAGCAATTCTCAATCGGTGTGATTCATTCATATTAACGGAGACATTATCTTAACAATGCCTTGTTTCAAGATGTATAAAGAACGAAAAAGCAGAAAAGTATCATTCCTAAAACAACACGACTGATTCATTTTAACAGAGACATTATCTTAACAATACCTTGGTTAAACATGTCGAAAGAACTACAAAGCAGGATAGTACAATTTGTAAAACACTGTAAGTCTGTAACTGATATATAATAACAGAGACATTATCTGAACAATACATTTCTTAAACATGTACTCCGGCCGATCCCTAACAGAAATGGTACTCCTGCCGATCCCTAACAAGTGTTTGCAGTTTTGAACTAAGATTCAGTTCCAGGGTAGAGTGGGCGCGATAACAGTATGTGCTTCCATCTACTTATAAAGGGGGTGATGCAGAGTTTGTTGTAACAAAGCAACAAGCATCATATCTGGGTTGGTTCCATTTTTGTTCACTACTTAATGGGAAAAGACAGCAATACAATAGCTTCAATTCAACATTTATTTAAAATAGTACCAATACAAGTAGCACAACATCTCAAAGCACACTGCACAATCATGTGAATGAAGGCCTGTACTGACCTTTCATGAGACCGACAACGATAAAATACGAATTTGCCAACACGAATAGGAAATCCGATCTCGTCTTGTGCAGTTGCACTGAAATCAAGCAAAGTGTTTCGCGTAGCGAAGCAAAATGTCACAATAGCAACAAGTTGAATAGATATCCCTGTATAAACAGAGGAAAAAAGGAATCAATTACTAGCTAATAAAGGAGGATGAAACATGTGGCCACAAAAATGGTAATCCCGCCAATCCCTAACAAGTGTTGCAGTTTCGAAATAAGATTCAGTAGTTAATTCTGAGAGTGGCATCAATTACTGGCTTATAAAGGGGGTGCTGTTGAATTTGTTGTAACAAAGCAACAAGCATCATGTCTGGGTTGGTCCCATTTTTGTTCACTACTTAATGGGAAAAGACAGCAATACAATAGCTTCAATTCATCATTTATTTAAAACAGTACCAATACAAGTAGCACAACATCTCAAAGCACACTGCACAATCATGTGGACGAAGGCCTGTACTGACCTTTCATGAGACAACCAACATAAAATACGAATCTACCAACACGAATAGGAAATCTAATCAAGTTTTGTGCAGTTGCACTGAAATCAAGCAAAGTTGCCGGTGTGACATTTAAGTTTTCTATAGCAACAGGTTGAATAGATATCCCTGTTTTAAGAGGCAAAAAAGAAAACAATTACTGCCCAATAAAGGAGGATGAAACATGCGGCCACAAAAAGAAGCATCTACCTTATCTTGATGGAAAACAAAGTATAGGACAGTAGCATTTCTAAAACGGTTGCATTGATTCATATTAACAAAGAAATTCTTTTAAAACAGATCAGTAGTTAATTATGAGATTAACAACAGCAAAATAGCTGCATGGGACATGCCAGCACCATGTGTGTCCACATAGATAAATGGGTGATGTAGAATATGTAGCCAAGCAGCATATATGCGCTGGTCCCATATTTGTTCTCTTTGAGCCTTCTTCCTATGTGAGGGCAGCAAATCTAGTCATGCACAAACTACCCGACCCCCCAGTTTCTTTCCCTTTTCAACAAAGAGATCGGTTCCTTACAGATGTGTGTACTGGGTTACCCCCTTTTTCCCTTTTCGACCTACAAAGCGGCTGGATAGCCAGTCTATACTACTTTCCGCCCCTCCTTTCCTCATTGAACCACGCCCTAGATTCTTGCTCCATCCCACCGCACCCTTCATTCCTCTTTGAACCAAGGCCTAGATTCGACTACAGATCGAAAAAGATCCACACGCAGCTAGAGCAACGACGGTTTCAAAGAAACTTATACCTTAGGGTCATCGGGATGTGGCAAGGCATGCGGCGGGAGGCCGGATCTGTCCACACTAAGTATGGCAGCGAGGAAGAAGGGGTCGTTTAGGCGGGCGGGCGAGATTTGCCCACACGACAGCAGCGAACAAGGACGCGGAGGATCTTCGTCCGCGCCAGCGCCGTCTCTGAGAGGACGGTGCACATCAGCTTCCTCCGTCACCGACGGCGACAACGTCAATGCTGCACCTCCTCACCTCCCGCAGCGGACGGGATTCGGCCGGATCTGTGACCAACGGTGAGGAGAGAGATAGAGTGGACACTGTCATCTTGTTTTGATATGGAGAGGGTGAGAGAGAGACGCGAGAAACTCTATCAAACAAGAGGCTATAATGGAGTAAAAAAATCTGTCCACAGCAGTGGTTTTAAATAGAATACGCGCATTCCCGGAAAAAAGAAATGAAAATTGGCGGACAATTTTTTAAGGGTCTGTCTAGGACACATCTAGATGTGACATAGTTATGTCACATATAAGCTGATGTCCACTCTGTTTGTGGTATTTTCCTAGTTTTTTCTTGTTGCTACATTATATACTTGTGGGATCTTAGATGTGATATCCTTAAATAACATCTAGATGTGAATTAGACAAACTGATTTTCTAACGTAGGAAGAAAGAAAACTCGATCAAAAACACGCCCCCGCTTCTAGGTCGCGAGAGTCGTCGCGCACACACACATAGACATAGACATGCATATCCGTGTTTACGTAAAATTCCATTTCCATCTCCATCTCCAATCATATTTGTCCAACTGGCACATTATTTATGTTGTTAATTATATACACAGCAATATTAACGTACAACATCTCTTGTTTGCGCACGTCCAGACCGCTGCCACGGCCGGTCCTGACCAACCCGAACCCTCTTCATCACCCGCGCGTGCTTCCCACCCAAAACAGCCAGTGCCACATTCATGCCCGGCCAGAGCGGATGCGACCTCTCACTGGCGCCGGCATTGAAGCGGCGCGCCGGCCGAGAGAGCGTCGCTCGCGCCGCTTCCGGGTGCACGCGGCTGCTCCGCATTCAAAGGTCGCAATAGCCGGCTACAACATGCGCGATCTCTTCCAGTAGTAAGTTCTTGGGAGTCCGTGCTATAGCTAGCTGTCCTCCCCCAACTCGTCAATCTCTACCATGCATGCTAGTACTCCATGGCGCGATCCATCGGCAAGCAGGCGGGAAAAGTTATGGTATACTACTCAGTTTGCGGTGAGTGGCATGCCGAGCGACCGTGTGGGGTCGAGCCGTGGAGGAGGGTGAGACACGAACACGAGAGACGTGATTTAAACGTTGGTTTTGCTCGATGGCACGATCCAACGAAACGAAATGTTGGTTTCTCTCCGTTTCCATTTTTTCTCCGGAAAAACAGAAACTTTTCCACTCCATTTTCATCCCTATTCCAAGGTTGCCCCGTTACAACATTCCATCAAATACAAAGGAAAACTAACACGCATGCTGATGCATCTCAATGATTCACAGATCATAGCCAATATTCACTTCACAACTAAAGAAAAAAGTTGTGAGAGCGTGTACGATAGAAAAACTACTGATGGGGTCACTATGACTTAAACCCTAAACCCTAAACATGATTTAATTTCCTGGCCAGGTAGGACCTGTCGAAGGAAAGATGGCTGACACCCTCGGATCATACGATGCTTTTGTGCAGTTCCACTAAAATCGACCTGAGCATTCCTGATAGCAAAGATATTGAAGAAGTGTGATTAGAATAATAGTACTGGCACTAGTTCATGAGACATAAACTCATCACAAGTAGAAGCCGGTAGAAGTAGAGAAAGATCGACATGGAGATGGAGCTACGGCAGTGGAGCAAGCCGACTCCAAAAGGAATATGGACTACCTGGGACGTCGGGCTGTAGCTAGAAGAGCGGTTGGGACGCGACATCGACCCATACCGTGGTGACCCCCGATTGGGACGCACCGACTGTGGGTTTTCTCCCTCGCCGATGTTGACCACGTCTACGCAGAACATTGTTCCCTTCCCCCAGCTGCGGGATCAGGCCCGTCGTTCTATGCTTGTGAAGAGAGCAACCTAAGCAAGCAGGCTTGTAGCTTAGGCTCCTGCTAGTGTATATATAGTGGTTTTCTTTTTCTCTCCATATCAACCATTTTATATTGCGTACGTGTCATTCAAGAGTGAAATGATGGTTGCTTCTTCCGACTAACTTACTGTGTGATTTGACTGCTCCTTAGTGGCCCCTACACGTACTCCCCCTACGTGTATGCAACAGTCACACGTACACATGGACGCAAAAACGCGCGCGACGCCCTAATGCATGCATGTCCGAGCACACGACGGAACACACACGGTCACACTCAAGTGCTCAACCTACACGTGCGTGCACACACATACTCAGTCAGGGTGAGCTAGTGACCGTATGAACACCGGAAAATATATATATTGAGCGAAATGAGCGTATTATGAAGTCCACTGACCATATTTTTACAAATATACAGTGACAGACAGTGTATTTATCTCGTTTGAAATTAAGCCATATTAACCGGAGAGGAGGCAGCATGGACTAGCATTACTTTGCTGTGTCCCGTCAACTTGCCGAACAAGGAGAAGGTTGCAGGACGGGAGAAGCTTGCGCACGGTGGCTCGTAGGACAAGGAGAAACTTTTGACTAATGCAAGCTCTCCCTCGCTCAGGCGGTGGACGTGCAACAGTTAATTTGGTGTCAGATTGCCAGAAGCATACACTATACTACTAGTGCTATTATTGTTCGACTTCCCGAACAGCCAGGCGCAAAGTTTACTAGTACTACTACTATAGTCCATAAAGGTACGTACTATACTAGTACTAGGAACCGGATGGAGGAGCGTCTGCACTCTTAATATAACACGGCAATGCGTCAAGTCGAACTTTGTTTCGTGCACGCGTGGTACACGACCTCCCTAGGTAAACAACCACTACAGGCGTTCAAATTAGCACGTGGGCTGCCATTTCGTAAAGAAATGAGCTCCACCGTGTACCCGCGTGGGTGTGGCTAGGCACGAAGCGTGAGTACATGCATGGTGCACCTATTCTCTTCTTGTATACGTACACCACCTACGTGGGGTTGTGTGAGAGAGATACAAATCTAGAGAGATATAGTGTGTGGGTTCTTGAGAGTTTTTTTGGGGGGGGGGGTCAATCAAAATATTTAACATATGCAATGTGTGTGAAATAGAGTCCTGGATATAACATATATATAGAGGGGGCGATCCATGAGAAGAGAGTGGAGGTATCATCGGCTTGAGGTGTCCATAGAATCGAAGAGAGGGATGATGTGTGTGTGTGTGTGTGTGCACGTGCGCGATTAATAAAGAGTGCCATCGAATTTGTGTGTGCCCACGTCAAAGATATAGAGTGGCTGGCCTACTGGAATGTGAGATGGGACATGTGCAGTTTGTCTCTGTGGCATGGATACCTACCTGTAGCGCTTGACTATCGGTGTGTGGTGGGGGAAGAGGGAGGCCCAATTAACTATAGAGGTATAATGGCTAGTATATGTGTGGAGGAGGAGAGAGGCCTACCTCATGTATTAAGGAGATCGATCTGCCTCATGTATTAAGGGAGATCGATCGGCATCCATGCATATGTGCAGGAGATGAATAAGGTTGGGAGAGAGACAGAGCTAGAGTGTTGGAGGGGGTGGTAGTGGAGTTGCTTCTAACAAATGGTGGGATAGGCTTGCTAGACAAAGGGAGGGCACGCCCCCAATATCAATAAGAGAGGAGATGGCTGCTTGTTGTCTGTGCACGTGCGTGTGAGAGACGGGTCAGGAGGCATGCACGAATGATGAGGGGGGACGATGTGGCTGTGGTAAGCAGACGTAACTACATATAGGAAGATCAATCACCCTTTGTAAGAGAAAGAAGAGACATAACTTGTGAGGTACGCCGATCGATGGGGGGGGGTAGTTAAAGTCGATCTAGGTATATGTTGGGAGATCGATCGGTATACATGCATGTGTGTGTTAGAAGCAAATGAGGCACGAGGAGAAGGATAGAGAGAGAGGGATGCATGTAGGAGGTGGTACGAGAGGCATACTATATCGAGTGGGAGGAGTGTGCGAGTACGAGAACGATGAAAAGAGTGGTGGGAGTGAGGCATGGACGGTGACAAGAGAAGAGGGGAAGCTTGTGTTTGTGCTAGGCACACCTGGCTAGAGAGGCATATCGATCGATGTGTGCCGTAAAGAAGGAGCTGGGGGCCTACACACACCGTGGGTGAACGACCTAAAGTGAAAAGACGAATTTGCACGACGGAGCTAGAGAATGCCGAGGGAGGGTGAGAGGGATGCAGGCGTGTGCATGCACAAGAGAAAGTTGGCGCTAGCTACAAAGGTAAGAGGGTTGTGTGGGTGTAAAAGACGAATAGAGATGATATATACTTCATTATAACAAGCGAATTCAGATATTTGAATAATTTATCATAGTGTTTCAAACCGACGGATGTGTGAATATATATAACGGTGATACACATGGTGTGGTTATGAACATGGTATACTACATTTAATATATTTTATCTCTACTCTTATAAAAAACCTAGTTGTTGATGATGGTGTGCCTGCCATCCTGCATTATAGGCCGTCTGATTTATATCTGGCGGATAGCAAGGAAACTATGATGGTTGAAGTTGGCAACAATCATGATTGTAGATTCTTATTGAAATAGAGAAACGAATTCAAATTTAGTTCAAATTGCAGCGGTAGTATAGACATTTGCAATGCACTAAAATGTTGGTATGAGCAGGTTACATGCATTATACAGCAAGCGAAAAAAATTAATCGGACATAACATGGATTCATACCCCCTCCTTCCATCTATATAGGGCGTAATGAGATTTTTAAGACCAGCTTTGACTATTGACAAGATTAATAGTACATGACATGCACAATGTGAAAATTATATCATTGAAAGAACCTTTCAGAGATGAATTTAACGGTGTGCTTTGTGTAAGTTGCATGTCATATATCATTGCTCTAATATTTGGTCAAAGTTAGCATCGAAAAACGCATTAGGCCCTATATAGATGGAAGGAGGGAGTACTAGCTTTGAATAGCATTTGTATAGTAAAACAGGGCAAGACTCTCTCTTTGTGTGGTGTGAATAGTTTTATTTTTTTGTTTTCTTTTTGGTTGGGGGAAGTGCGAATTGATTTGGTACGTACGAGTACAATATTACTACACGTTAGGCTTGTCCCTAAAATTCAACCCGCATCATGTTATATCACAAAAATTCAGATATCGTGCTCCCAAAACTGGCACCTTCACAACCCGTGCCTTGCTATCCCGAAATTACAACGCGCGCGAAAACTCCCTCCAGCTGCCAAATTCCGACACGCAAAATCTCCCTTCTAACCCTGAGCCGAAAGGGCCGCTAGTTCAAATCGGTGGGGGTACTTTTGTAACACACCCTACATTTTGGACAAGCGCGTTCCTAAGTCATGCCTCACCCCCTCCCATCGCCCCCTTTTCGCCATTCGAAATCCCAGGCCGCCATAACCTCTTGCTCCAGCCGCAAAACCCCACCCTCCTCCGTCCGCCACGTCACCGCTGCCCAGCCGGAGCCTCTTCCCCGACGATGTCGTCCACCGCAACAGCTCAACGTCCCTCGTCCACCTCCCCGGATGAGGATCCGTCGTCCATCTCGCCGTCCCGCCGGTTCAGCCGCCCCGTCCTCCACCTCCAAGGAGCTGTCCAAGGATCGCCTCGTCCATCGCGGCTGCTCCATCCCCACAGCGCCGCCTTAACCTGCTCCACCGGAACCGCAACATCCTCACCGACTCCTCGGACGAAGCCGAGGCCTACTCGGTGCCACCAAAGAGGTTGTACACTCATCGCATCGCACCTTCTCCTTAACTCGACCTCCCGACACCGACGATGCTCCATCCCGCACCCCCATGGAGCGGCTACCTTGAAGCCGGCACCGCGGGCGACATCTCCACGGCGGCTCTCGCCCAGTGCGAGGCCCCTTCGGCGGCGGCGTCTATACTAGCCGGATCTGCTGCCGCTGCTCCGGCTCTCGCTCGATCGCTCGCTCGCCTAGGTGCTGCTACTGCTCTCCCCCTCGCTCGTGTTTCTACTTTGCTCCGATTAAGCCACACTTCAGTCGACTGAATCCACTTTTGGGTTAGTCGATTTTCAGGGGTTGGGGTGGGGCTCGCCGGAGTTAAGGAAGAACCACCCGCAGCGGGGACGGGGGCTCGCCGGGGAGGTACCCCACTATCTATCTTAGGGTTCAGGGGGGGGGGCGGTGGTGGCGAGTTGTTTCGGGGCGGCGAGGTGGCGCTGGGGCCGGCGGTTCGGCCGGTGGTGGCTGGCGGCTCAGGGGGGTGCAGGTTGAAGATGAACTGCAGGCCCTCCCTAAACTACATGTCAAGTGCCTCTCTGCTACCATTGTGTTCAGTTTCGACAGTAGCATTCAGATTCCACAGTAAATTTCAGTTTCGACAGTTTAGTTCAGAGTCAACAGTTTTTACCTCATCTGTTGTAGTCAGGTGGTTTTTGGTGATGTTAATTTTACATCCATTTTACATCATCTATTGGAGATGATATTAGAATCCCACTTGAGATTGACGATGTCTGTCTTGTGCTGATTCAGCCTTGACGTCTTACGGCTCACCGGAGCTACTCCAACGACAGAACGATCCATCACAATAGAGCAGTGCCCTGGACGCCGTCTACAGATTCCTCAGATCTTCCTCCACACCTTCGACAGCCACCTCTGCCTCAACTGCTTCAGCGACCAACCCAATGATGCTGAGGTCGACACGACTACGGCAAAGAGGTTGTACACTTGTTGCATCACTTATTACTATACATTCACGTCGATCCATTAGGGCTATTTTGGTTCAACAGAAAAACATCGATCCACTGGTTGTTACCATCACTCTAAATTTCTGCATGCTCTCCTTACATAATCTCACCATATTTTTTCGTATGTATGTCAGATATTGTACACAATCATGCTGAACATGTAGAGAAAAAGAGAAGAGTTTTGCGTTGCAATACAATGTCATGCAGACATCGCTCCATGGTGGGTTCAATGGCAAACCCTCCCCACCCCTCTCCAGATTGTAATCCAGAGGAATATATCTGTTCTGAGGCGGATTCGGACGCCGCTGACCACTCCTATTTACCCCCCAAGGTGTTTGCTCTACGTTGGCATGATGATGTTAGTCATATCATGCATATGTTGCCTTGCAGTCCCTACTTTTAACATCATATATGTCATCTGCTTAGTTTAGACATGTTCTGTAATGCCACCTGTTTAGTTTCTATATCATATATGGGAATTATGCAGTCTCATGTCTTTTAGCCAGCCATAATATATGTGAAATGTGCAATGCCATCCTGTTTAACCAGGCATCATATATTTGAATGATATCTTGCCCATCCTTTTCTTCATTACATTTCCATTTGTCGACAATGTTTGTACATTAAACTACTCTTCCTGTGAATCAGCCATTTGGGTGGGAGATGGAAAAATCTGGAGTGAAAACAAGGCCTTCAGAGCAGACAATGCTACCTGTCGAAGCAGATCTCTTGTTGGGTCCTGATAGCTCCTCAAAGATGGATTTAGAGACAGATGACCAGTCCTATTCCCCCACTGAGGTGTATGCTCTAACTTGGCACGGTTATACTGCTCATATCATGCATACGGTGTCTTGCATTGCATAGTTTAGACATCATATACACAATATTCAACACCATGTTCTTAGTTCAGACATCATATTGAATGCCCTCCATTTAGCATATAAATCACATATGTGAATTAAATGATGCGATCCTGATTACTTAGATAACATGTAGATGAATTATGTCATGCGATCCTGTTTAGTTATTCATCATATCTTTGAATTATGTTATGCTATGCTATCCAGTTTAGATAGACATCATATATGTGAAATTATGTCATGCTATCCATTTTAGTTAAAGAATATACATGTCAACTATTTCATGCCCTCTTTTTTCCACACTAGCTATTGCATCTGTCTCTCATACAATGTCTGTACATTGAACTATGTTTCATGTTTATCAGCCATTTGAATTGGAGCAGGTGATGCCAGTATCTAGCAGACTAAAAACACGGTCTTCAAATAAAACAGTGCTACCTCTTGGAGGAGATAGCACCCCGGTTGTACGTGCACAAGAACCAGCCCTACCACACATAACCCAAACTCTCGCAGATTGTACCCCTACTACAATGGACAGAGAACCAGCTTCACCCAATCTAACCCCAACCCCAGCCGATAGTAACCTAGTTCCTGTTGACACAACACCATCTACACCACAGAGCTCCCAAACAAGAGCAGTTAGTAAGGCAGCTCCAGTGCCCAAAGGGCCAGTACTATCACAGCGAACCCCAACTCCACCAGTTAGTATGCCTATTCCTGTCGAGGAAGCACAACTAGCTAGTCGTAGTTTAGCATCTATCGCATTTGATGTTGTTAAATCATATGTGCATATCTTCCCATCTTGGAAATATTATACTGAAGATGAAGGAAAATGCCAGTTGCAGGTGTTTGTCCAGGAGTTATGTGTAAGTAATGTTATTTATGGCAATTACTTTGCTTCGTCCCATACATCCTACCTCCATGATGGTTATAATACAACAAATTTTCCCATTTTTCCATATAGAGAAAGACCGATTTGGAAACTCAGGATGAGGTAACCAGTGCTAATACCTCTGCTATCTTCAAGAATGCTTGGTGGCAGTATCAGAATTACCTGAAGAAAACGTACTTCACCGACAAAGAAACTCATCAAATTCCCTTACGTTCTCCTGAGACACATTTACTGGACGATGACTGGGAACGCCTTGTTCTGTACTGGTCCTGAACCAAGAATGTGGTAAGATCTATGAGCTCATTTTCTATTTTTAAGTATTATATTCTTGCGTCTTACTGTACTCTGTTCATGTAGAACAAGTGCCTAAACCTGAAGAACAACTGTTCTAATTTAAGATTCCATTGCTACCACAGGACATAGATATATGTTTGTTTGATGCTTTTATTATGTACTAGTACTTGGCAATAGAAGACTTGGTAGTTTAATCCTGTCCACCTTACTAATGAACTGGTTCACCGAAATGAGTTTCATATACTAGTACATGCTAAACTTGTTATGTGTCTGCTTGTTTCTTCTTTTAGAATGCTGACAGAATATTGGGGAAGAGTGCCTTATTAAGCAACGGTAAAGGAAGTAATGCAGATAAGGTTCAGGATAGTGACACATCCTGTCTTGGTTTAGTGTTGGAGTTACTGGCCACTACCGCTTGCACAAGCTATTCAAACTCACTGTCTGAATCAGTTCGGTTTCTTGAGTCTCAACTACAAGCTGAAAGACATCGATCAGCTGTGCTGTGACAAGAAGCGGAAGGACTGGGGAAGTCCCTGGAGCATTCAGATGCATACTTTCTGGTGCAACAGCAAGCGTTGGAGGATTTTAGCGCCCATAGTAGGCCTTCTACGGGCCGTAGAAACAATGGGCCTTCTATGGGCCGTATCATCAATGGGCCTTATACGGGCCGTATGATCGATTAGCCAAACATGGGCCAATAACAGGCCGCATTATGGCCGTAAACGGGCTAGAGTTGGAATCGTCTGTTCATGGGCCGACCGTAATGGGCCATCGTTAATAGGCCATATTTGATGACGCTATGGAAACGGCCCAACGTATTAACGGACCACAAACGGGCCGACTGTAACCACCCACAAGCAGAAAATGACAGTAACGGGCCGTAAGTAAACAAATGCTGGAAATGAGCCCAAGAATAAATGGGCTCTGAGAAGGCCGAAAGATAACATGGGCTGGAAACGGCCCTACGAAATAACGGGCCGTTAATGGGTATAAAGTGATACATTGTTCATTACGGGCCAGTTTCACCATGGGCCATTAATGGGTGTAAAGTGATACACTGTTCATTACGGACCAGTTTCACCACGGGCCGTTAATAGGCCAAGAGTTACATAGGGCCTGATATGGGCCGAAAGACGTCATGGGCCATACATGGGCCAGAAGTGAAAACGGGCTGGAATCATATTGGATGGCCTAGATGACGCTACCGGGCCTAATTCGGATAGGGCGTAACGGGCCTTGGGTTAGCGGGCTGTAAATGGGCTATATGCGAACAGGCCGTTAACATGCTTTCCATGGGCCGGCCCGCCACCTTTTGACCAAGTCAAACGGGCCGGCCTTTTCACAGGAATGGGCCTCTGTTGGGCCATGCCACGTGTCGACATATCATAGGCGCCTATCTGACCCACTGACGAGCTGACACGTGTTTCGTCCGGCCAATAAGAATGTTACACGTGGAAATTTCCCATTGGTCGGGGCTGTTAACGGGTTATTGGATCCAAAACCCGACCCGATAGCTTAACAGCGTTCCATTACGGTGGATGCTACGTGTCGGTCACCCTTGACGAAAGCACTTCTGTGACGCGTGATTTATCGTCATGGAAGTGGACACTTCCGTGATGATAATTTTGGTAATGTCATGGAACAGTTCTATGACAGTACAGGTATGATTATCTTGATTCTGTCATAAATTGGTCATGGATGTACATGCATGACAAAAAAAGCGACCTACTGTGACAAACACGTATCATCATAGAAGTGTTTTTTGGTAGTGCTATTCACCCCCTAGTCGATAACTAGCACTTTCAATTGGTATCAGAGCAAGGTGCTCCCTTGTTCTGTGTGATTCGGTTTAACCACCTGGAGTTTTAGCTATGTCGACTTCAGGGACAATCAAGGTCTCTGCTGTGTGCCCCATTTTCGATGGTCATGATTATCCCCGATGGAAGGCTATGATGAGGAAGCGCCTTCTAGCTATGGACAATGTGCTTTGGACTGTTACGGAGATCGGTCTCACCGGTTTATGCAAGATGGCGCGTGCTGACGATATTCAGAAGTACACCCTTCTGGATACAAAAGCGCATGCTGTTATATGCTCCTGTCTGTCAAGAGACGAGTTCAGGCGCGTCATGCATCTATGCAATGCAAAGCTTATATGGGACCGGATCTCTGACATCTATGAAGGTCATTGAACATGTTAGGACCCATGGTTCCTCGAATTCAAGGAGCCTCTCAAAATGATGACTCCTGAACCTGAGCCATCTTCTCCTACCTATTGCTTCATGGCACGTGGTGCCAAGGTAAACTCACACGATGCTTCCTTTCAAACATCAAGTGAAGATGACTCTGAATGTGAATCAAAACCTAGCTACAAAACACTTGCTAAAATTGCAACTGAACAACAAAATGCTATGGAACATATTCAAAAGTTGCTAGACAAAGGCGATGACCTGTTGGACGCGGAAATGACTCGAACTCAGTCCTTAATTGAAGACATTAAAAATCTTCATGTTAAGTATGAGGAACTTGAAAGTCGTCATGAAACGCTCTCAACTACTCATAAAAAGCCCCTATGATTATCTTCAAAGGATGCAAGAGCTTGAGAACTTGTGATTGGCTCATGAAGATCTTCAAAAGGAGAACGAGTCACTCCGCGCTCAATAGATCAGTTCCGCTCAGGAAGACTTTGAGCCACCATGTTTAAAATGTCTTGAGCGTGATAATGTTGCTTCTGTTGCTGGATGTTCTACTGCTACTACTGTTGCTATGTCTTCAACTGCTAATGTGGAGACTAACCCCTCTTCTGAGGATAGCACTACTATTTCTGATGAGAATGCCAGGTTGAAGACATTGCTTGAAACAAGGATGTACAAAAGCCTCAAAGGGCATCGGACACTGTGCGATGTACTCAAGAAAAAGATTCTGAACCGAAACCCTAGGAAAGAGGGTGTTGGGTTCGAGAGGAAAATGAATGTTGATGGTTCCTACTGGAAGCCTGAGCAGTAGCCCAAAACCACATGGGTTGCTGCAAAGGGACCTTCAGTGGACCCATCTACCTTATCCGGCTTCACTTGTGCTAACCCTATTATCATTGATGAATCCTTTGATGCAAACTATAAACTATGTAAGAATCAGAATGGTGAAGTGTTTGCCAGGTATATTGGTACTAACTTCAGGAATGGACCCCCTTTGAAGAAGATCTGGGTGCCCAAGAGTTGTCTTGAAAATCTTCAGGTGAATGTCATCATGACACCACCTGGGAAGAAAACAACCCCCAGACCAAAGGCTTCATATGGTCCAAAAGCTTCATACAGACAGAGGACTCACTAGAGTCACCCTAACGCCAATGTTTTGTAGGGAAACCATACTCAGACCTATGAATATGAACGTGTTTCATCAAACCGCTATGTTCATAAGACCAAGAACTATTCTGCTTATTCTTATGAGTATTATTCTCCTCCTGCAAGGCTATTTGCTAGGGCTCCGAGGCCAAAGTTCTCAGATGCTACACTTAGACTCATTGCCTCTAAGCCACCCCTGAAGATGTGGGTGGTTAAGAAAAATTAACTCTCTTTTGCAGGGAAAGGTCTCCAGCCGGAAATCAAAGGCGTCTGATGCTTATGTTGGGGACCTAAAACATCTTGTGGGGCGCAAGATAAAATGCCCAAATGGTCTTACTATGTATTTTGTTCTTGGATTCCTTGACAATCATCCTATCTGCCCTAACCAGGACCTGAACTTTGATAATATGCTTGTTTGTCAAATGTTTATGCTTCAAATTTCCCTTGGTGAAGCCTATCCCCCTAACTGCACTGTATGGTACGATACCAAAGGCCTCTGAGTGGATTGTGGACAGTGGATGCACTAACCACATGACTGGTGATCAAAGTCTTCTCATGGACTCAACCTTACGTCCATCTAACAAGAGTCACATCACATTTGCTGACACTAGTAAAAGCAAAGTATTGTGTCTAGGTAGAGTTGTAATCTCAAAGGACCAGCACATGGATAAAGTGATGCTTGTTGAATCCCTTGGTTTCAACTTAATGTTTGTCTCAATGCTTTGTGATCTGAATATGGTAGTGATATTTGGAAAATATCGTTGCCTTGTGCTTATGGAATCTGGCAAATCTCTAGTCTTTGAAGGGTACCAAAAATATGATCTGTACATGGTAGATTTCTCAGCAGGACCATAGTTGGCCGTATGTCTTCTAGCAAAAGCTTCAGAGTGCTGGCTCTGGCATCGGAGGCTAAGGCACGCTGGCATGAGGAACTTGTATACTCTCGCGAAGAAGAAGCATGTCATAGGTATCGAGGGCGTCCAGTTCAAGAAGGATCATCTGCGTGGTGCCTGCGAAGCTGGAAAGATGACAAGGGCCAAGCATCCCTCGAAGACAATCATGACGATATCATGTCCCTTCAAGCTACTTCATATGGACTTAGTTGGCCCTACTCACTACTCTACTCTTACTAGCACTGCTTGCCTCTATGGTTTGGTCATTGTTGATGATTGAGGGAGTCCTGGATTAGGGGGTCTCCGGACAGCCGGACTATATCCTTTGGCCGGACTGTTGGACTACGAAGATACAAGATTGAAGACTTCATCCCGTGTCCGGATGGGACTCTCCTTGGCGTGGAAGGCAAGCTTGGCTATACAGATATGTAGATCTTCTTCCTTGTAACCGACTTTGTGTAACCCTAGGCTTCTCCAGTGTATATGTAAACCAGAGGGTTTAGTCCGTAGGACAACAGACAATCATACCATAGGCTAGCTTCTAGCGTTTAGCCTCTACGATCTCGTGGTAGATCAACTCTTGTAATACTCATATCATCAAGATCAATCAAGCAGGACGTAGGGTATTACCTCCATCGGGAGGGCCCGAACCTGGGTAAACATCGTGTCCCCCACCTCCTATTACCATCCGCCTTAGACGCACAGTTCGGGACCCCCTACCTGAGATCCGCCGGTTTTGACACCGACATTGGTGCTTTCATTGAGAGTTCCACTATGTCGTCACCATAAGTTTTGATGGCTCCTTCGATCATCCATAACGATGCGGTCTAGGGTGAGGTTTTCCTCCCCGGACAGATCTTCGTGTTCGGCGGCTTCGCACTGCGGGCCAACTCGCTTGGCCATCTAGAGCAGATCGAGAGCTATGCCCCTGGCCATCAAGTCAGGTTCGGGAGCTTAAACTACACTGCTGACATCCGCGGAGACTTGATCTTCGACGGATTCGAGCCCATGTCAGGTGCGCGGCACAATCACGACGAGCATGATTTAGCTCTGCTGTCGGATAGTGTTCGGGAGATCACACCTGCAACTACTCCGGCCTTCAATCCAGAGCAAATTGCGCCGTCCGAGGACGGGTGGATAGACCCTGCCATGGAAGCCGCACTCTCAGTGGCGATAGAGCTGGATACTGACTTCACCACTTACGAGAGCCGTGTTGCCGAACCACTGGATTCTTCTCCGGCCATGGACTCCGAGCCATCTACGTCCATGCCTATCGAATCCGATTGGGCGCCGATCATGGAGTTCACCTCCGCGGATATCTTTCAGCACTCACCTTTTGGTGATATGCTAAATTCATTAAGGTCCCTCTCCTTATTAGGAGAACCCTGGCCGAATTATGTCCGGCTAGAATGGGATGCGGACGACGAAGAAATTCGCCTCCCACCCACCACCTACTTAGTAGCCACTGTCGACTATTTAACCGACATGCTCGACTTTGACTCCGAAGACATCGACGGTATGGACGATGATGCAGGAGACGAACAGGAACCACCACCCATAGGGCGCTGGACCGCCACCTCATCATATGATATACACATGGTGGACACCCCCAAAGAAGGCAATGGCGACGAGACAGCGGAGGATGACCCCTCCAAGAAGCAACCCAAGCGCCGACGTCAGCGGCGCCGCTCTAAGTCCTGCCATAGCAAAAGTAGTGATACCGCACAATAACACTCCAGATAGTGCCGAAGACGACAACAATCCCCTCCAGCATGATTTAGAGCGGGAGGGTGAACAAGCTAGCCCTCGAGAGCGGGCAGTAGAGGGAGAATCGGAGGAGGACAATTACATGCCTCTCTCCAAAGACGAGGTGAGCCTCGGCGACGAAGAATTTATCATGCCTGAGGATCCTGTCGAGCAGGAGTGCTTCAAGCGCCGACTTAGGGCCATAGCAAATAGCTTGAAGAAAAAGCAACAACAGCTTCAAGCTGACAAAGATCTGCTAGTAGACAGATGGACCGAAGTCCTTGCAACCGAGGAATATGAACTCGAGCACCCCTCCAAGAGTTACCCAAAGCGCAGGTTACTACCTCACCTCGAGGAGGAAGCATTGAAACCTAAATCTCCAGTTTACGATGCGGTTGACCGGCCACCTTGTGGCCAAGCCAGAGAGGCGTTTCAGCCTGAAGTTCAGCCTGCGCCCTGCCGCCACTCAAACAAAAATACCAAGGCCCGGGGCAACACACGGGACCTGCAAGACATATTGGACAGCAGGGCAAAACATGCAAGGTCGATATACGGGTCACGGGGGCACGCGCCAACACGGGATGATGACCGTCGCACCAGATACACTAAAAGTAAATCTGGCCGGGCCGAATACAGCAGACAAGACTCATATGAACTGCGTCGTGATATAGCCCGGCACAGAGGCGCCGCACACCCCTATGCTTCAATGATGAAGTTATGGATCACGAATTCACGGAGGGTTTTAAACTCGTAAATATCGAATCGTATGATGGTACAACAGATCCCGCTGTATGGATTGAGGATTTCCTCCTCCACATCCACATGGCTTGCAGTGATGATATGCATGCCATCAAGTACCTCCCACTAAAACTCAAAGGACCAGCTCGGAATTGGCTGAATAGCTTGCCAGCATACTTCGTCGGTAGTTGGGAGGATTTGGAAGACACATTCCTTGACAACTTCCAGGGCACTTATGTGCGACCACCGGATGCTGATGACTTGAGCCATATAACTCAGCAGCCAGGGGAATCGGCCAGGAAATTCTGGACATGGTTCCTAACTAAGAAAAACCAAATTGTTGACTGTCCGGATGCAGAGGCCTTAGCGGCATTCAAGAATAACATCCGTGATGAGTGGCTCTCCCGGCACCTCGGCCAGGAGAAGCCGAAGTCTATGACAGCCCTCACGACACTAATGACCTGCTTTTTCGCGGGTGAGGATAGCTGGCTGGATCGCAGCAACAACACATCAAGGAATCCGGGCACTTCGGATACCAAAGATGCCAACGGTAGACCATGTCATAACAGACAAAAGCGCCGCAACAACGGCGATAACACCGACGATACGGCAGTCAAAGCCAGATTCAGAGGCTCTAGATCCGGTCAGTGGAAAAAGCCATTCCAAAGAAGTACTCCGGGCCCGTCCAGTTTGGATCGCATACTTGATCGCTCGTGTCAAATCCACAGCACCCCCGATAAGCCAGCCAATCACACCAATAGAGAATGCTGGGTGTTCAAGCAGGCCGGCAAGTTGAACGCCGAAAACAAGGACAAGGGGCTGCATAGTGATGACGAGGAGGAGCCTCGGCCGCCGAACATAGGATGACAGAAGAGGTTCCCCCCACAAGTGAAGACGGTGAACATGATATAGGCAACCCACATTCCTAAGAGGGAACAGAAGCATGCACTAAGGGACGTCTATGCGATGGAGCATGTTGCCCCAAAGTTCAACCCATGGTCCGCTTGTCCGATCACCTTCGATCACAGGGACCACCCCACTAGTATCCGTCATGGCGAATCTGCCGCACTGGTCCTAGACCCCATCATCGACGGATTTCACCTCACTCGAGTCCTTATGGACGGCGGCAGCAGCCTGAACCTGCCCTATCAGGATAGAGTGTGCAAAATGGGTATAGATCCCTCGAGGATCAAACCCACCAAAACCACCTTTAAGGGTGTCATCCCAGGTGTAGAGGCCCATTGCACGGGCTCAATCACACTGGAAGTTGTCTTCGGATCTCCGAACAACTTCCGAAGCGAGGAGTTAATCTTCGATATCGTCCCATTCCGCAATGGCTATCATGCACTGCTCGGGCGAACCGCATTTGCAAAATTCAATGCGGTACCGCATTACGCATACCTCAAGCTCAAGATGCCAGGACCTAGGGGGGTCATAACAGTCAATGGAAATACAGAACGCTCACTCCGCACGGAAGAGCACACTGCGGCGCTTGCAGCAGAAGCACAAAGCAGCCTTTTAAGGCAATCCACCAATTTGGTGATACAGCCCCCGGACACCGTCAAGCAAGTCCGGAGTAAACTGCAACAGGATCGCCTGGCATGTTCAGAGCTCGCTTAGCAATTCGGCCCCGTCCCAGTCCCAGTCAAGCGACAAAATCCGTGCCGCACATACACAATTACGCATTGAAAATACCATGGACATAGGCGGGGGCATGATCAGGGCACGTCACACAATGCGGCATAACTGCCCTAGGGGCTGCATACCTTTATCATTTTTTCTCTTTCAGGACCTTACTCTCTGGAAGCCCTTTCCGGAAGTACGATTCCCAGACACATTACGGGAAGGAACAACCAAGGAGGCACAAAGCTAAGACATACAGGGGAACCCCCAGGCGGTCTCTAATAATAATCGATATACTCGCTTTTTACTATTCATACACAGCTTGCCCTTGGATAGGACATGTCAAATAGTCCTATTTTTTGCTTATTGCACTACTTGTATCAGTATGCTTCGACGTATTATTTAAATAACAATGCATAGAATTAGCCTATTATTGCATTATCCATCGCTTTTTTCTTATATGTTCATTTACAACAACTTGCACCCGTACATTCTGGTACGGTCAGTACGCCAGGGGCTTTCGTTTACCCCATAATACGGCGTGAGAAGTCCGAACACTTTCGACAGTGCAGCACCCCGAACTTATAGCATTATATGCATCAGCTCCGAATCATGTCTTGGGTCAATAGTTGGGTTTGCCCGGCTCCCATGTTTTGGTACCTTATGTTCCGCTATATTGGCTAAGGTAGCGCTGGGAGAACTACTGCGATTGTGTCCCGGTTCTTCCGGACGAGCACCTCAGTAGAGAAAGCCGAAAACTGACTGTCATGATAAGGCGAGAGCTGGTGGCTATTCGAGAGGTCTCAAGTCCTTAGACTTTTTCCTCTTCGGGCGATGAGTCGATCTTGCCCGACTGAGGCATATATAGCGCCCCAAATTCAGCCTTCCGAATACTAGGGGCTTCGCCAAAATTTAAAATTGTAGACTTCTATGGCTAAGTGAGAGTGATAAAGCCTTATAGTCCGATTGCCTGGTTCGTTGTGCTGAACACCTCCCTCGAAGGACCTAAAATTGGGATAAAGAGTGCTCAGGTTTATCCCGAACACCCCAGTACTAGTTACATGGGGGCAGAACCCGACGACTAGCCAACTCTCAGATTTTATAAATGGCCGCATAGAAGGTAATATTTTAAATTCAAAAAGCATTGCATAGCGCAAATGAACTCGTTTCACATTACAGGATCACATGAGCATGTTCATTCAAAAATTACATCTCTGGCACATTCCTCCGCCACAAGGCGGGAACCCTTCAGGACACTGTAATAATACATTTCGGGGCGACGATACTCCTTGCCCTCCGGTGGCCACTCCTTCACCAGCTTTACGGCGTCCAGCTTCGCCCAGTGCACCTTCGCCCGGGAAAAAGCCCTGCACGCACCCTCGATGGAGACAGACCGCTTTATGACTTCAAGCCGTGGGCAGGCATCCACAAGCCGCCTCACCAGACCGAAGTAGCTGCTAGGCAGGGGATCGCCAGGCCACATCCGTACTATAAGACCCTTCATGGCCTGTTCAGCCGTCTTGTGAAGCTCGACCAGTTGCTTCAGCTGGTCGCTCATGGGCATTGGGTGTTCGGTCCTAGTATACTGAGACCAGAACACCTTTTCTGTCGAGCTCCCCTCCTCAGCTTGGTAAAACTCCGTGGCATCCAGTATACCACGGGGAAGATCTGCGAACGCTCCTGGAGAGCTTCGAACTCGGGTAAGTAAAAGGAAAGTTTCCTTCACATGCTTGCTTTGCATAATGAATGCCTTACCTGCTGCTATCTTCTTCACCGCAACAATCTCCTGGAGGGCCTTGTGGGCTTCAGCCTTGGCGCTCCGTGCGCTTTCGAGCGCCTTCGCAAGCTCGGACTCTCGCGTCTTAGAGTCAAGCTCCAAGGACTCGTGTTTTTTTGGCGAGAGCCTCAAGCTCTTGCTGCACCTCGCCTACCCGGGCTTCTTGCTTTTCCCGCTCAATGCGCTCCTTGGCCGCTTTGTCTTCGGCCTCGGACAACACCTTCTTCAGGGTCGCCACCTCGGTCATGGCCCCTGGCAAATTCATGATGATCCTATTACTTTACAAACCGAACTTCTTTTTAATGAATAGACAAGGTATTTCTTACCTTTGCTCTCCTTGAGCTGCCTCTTGGTAAGGCCGAGCTCGTCCTCGGACCGCTCCAGGTCCTGCTTCAGTGCAGCAACCTCCACAGTACGTGCGGCAGTGGCCAGCAGTGAAGCCTGCACATGCACACATACATATTCTGATTAGACTCCTGAGTCATTATTTGATCCTCTATTAGGCCTTTCTTCGCGAACCCCAAATAGAGCATCAGGGGCTACTGTCTATGTGGTAATATTTTCCTATATTTTGATTGCTTACCTGAAAGCCTGTTAGGAGGCTGGCACAAGCTTTGGTTAGTCCGTTTTTGGTAGACTGGACTTTCTCGATCACCGCACTCATGATAGTGCGGTGCCCTTCGTCGATGGAAGCGCCACGAAGTGCTTCCAGCAAGTTGTCCGGTGCCTCTGGATGGACAGAGGCCACCGGCACGGGCGGCTTGGCCCCCTTAAAGGAGGGTCGCCTGCCGGAGTCCAAAACCACTGAAGGTTCCGGCATAGTGTTCGGTTGGGGGCCGAACTTGGAGCCCATGGGAGTCTCGCTCCATTTGCGCCCAGTGTCCGGAAGGTCGCCTCAAGGCGCCCCCAGGACTACCTCCCCTCGGCTCGGTGCCTTTTGAGACAACACCTCGACGTTGTCCATAGGGCAAGGGGTGGAGGCCGTCGGAGGTGAATCGCTATTCATATTCGACGAGTCCAAAGAACCATCCGACGAAGATACGTCGAGACGGGCTCGGGACGGATTGCATAATCATATTCGGCGTAAGGAGAAGCAGCGCAAGAAAACATACCATGAATTACTATGGTATCCGGATGCTTACGACTTCGCCAGGGGCTTGTCCCTGGGTAACCACTCGTCGCCGCTATAGGCGGCCGTCGTGGAGCAGGCCGGAAGGAGGGTCCTTCCCTTCTTGGACCCTTCGGCCTCCCCGGTTGGGGCGGCCTTCCTTTTCTTGTCTCCCCCGGCTGAGGGGAGAACTTTTCTCTTCCTCCTCCTCCTCGTTTTCGTGGGAGGAGTGCGCTTCGGAGTTATCGGACGATGAGTCCGATATAACCTTGCGCCGGAGACCCTTTCGGGTCCCCGTGGCCTTCTTCTGGGCCTTCTTCACCGGCACCTCGTAAGGCGCCGGAACCAGCATCTCCATTAGGAGAGCATCTGCAGGATCTTCAGGCAGCGGGGCTGGGCAATCAAGCTGCTCCGCTGTCTCTACCCAGTCCTGTTAATGGCAGGGAAGCTTAGATCCCGCACATGATTAAACTGGGGCAAATAAATATCCTGTGAGATATAGAAACTTACTGGATTGGTGTGGCGCTTTGCGCTGAGTCCGCGGTCCTCGGTAAGGGGAGGAGGTACCTCGGCGCCCTTGAACAGCACCTTCCAGATGTCCTTGCACGTCGTGTCAAAGAGCTCTCGCAGCGTCTGGTGCTTGGCCGGGTCGAACTCCCACAAATTGAATGCCTGTCATTGACACGGGAGGATCCTGCGGAAGAGCATGACCCGGACCACATTGACGAGCTTGATTTTCTTGCTCATCATGTTCCTGATGTAGGTCTGGAGTCCGGTCAGCTCTACCAGGGAACCCCAGGACTGGCCCTTCTCTTTCGAGGAGGTGAGCCACGTGGGGATTCCGGACCGAAATTTGGGGGCCGTCACCCAAGTTGGTGTCGAGCGGCTTGGTGATGTAGAACCACCCCGATTGCCACCCCTTTATGGTCTCCACACAGGAGCCTTCGAGCCAGGTGACGTTAGGAATTTTGCCCACCATGGCGCCTCTGCACTCTGCTTGCTGGCCGACCACCACCTTCGGTTTAACATTGAAGGTCTTCAGCCACAGGCCGAAGTGGGGCCTGATGTGGAGGAAGGCCTCGCACACAACGATAAACGCTGAGATGTTGAGGATGAAATTGGGGGCGAGATCATGAAAATCCAGCCCGTTGTAGAACATGAGCCCGCGGACAAACGGGTGGAGGGGAAATCCCAGTCCGCGGACAAAGTGGGTAAGGAAAACTACCCTCTCATGGGGTTCGGGTGTAGGGATGATCTGCCCCGCATCTGGCAGCCGGTGCGCAATGTCCGCGGCCAGATATCCGGCTTGCTGTAGCTTTGTGATGTTCTCCTCCGTGACGGAGGAGACCATCCACTTGTCTCCCGCTTCGGACATGCTTGGAGTGGTTTCAGGAGAAAGACGCGAACTTGGGCGCTGGAGCCCGTGTGTGCGAGAATGGATAAGCAAGGAGGAAGAAGGCGTGGGTAAAAAGGGTGAATCTTTGTCCCTTTATTAGGGCCGAAGAGGCGATGTGCCTCCCCACTTGCCTGGTAAAATCTCTTATTCCCCAAGCGCCGTAATAGATGGTGCAGTTGGGTTACCCACATCCGTATTGATGAGAATCCCGTGATAAGGGGACACGATCTCTGCTTCGACAAGACGTGTCAAGAAAACCGCCTCGTGATATGTGTAGTGCTGGTTGAGAAAAACGGTTCGAATAATGACCAGGCCATCGCATGATGTCATGTTGCAAAACGTGTCTGCAGATTAGATTTTTGGAAATATTATTCCCTCTACAGTGGTATGTGGAACTTGTTTTGCAGAGCCGGACACTATCCTTATGATCAAAATCTTTTGTGGAGTATTCGGAAGAAGAACCCGCCTTACAATGCCGAAGACAAATCTGCGCGCCGGACTCATCATCATTGAAGCCTTGTTTAGGGGATACTGAGGGAGTCCTGGATTAGGGGGTCTCCGGACAGCCGGACTATATCCTTTGGCCGAACTGTTGGACTATGAAGATACAAGATTGAAGACTTCGTCCCGTGTCCGTATGGGACTCTCCTTGGCGTGGGAGGCAAGCTTGGCAATACTTTCCTTGTAACCAACGTTGTGTAACCCTAGCCCCCTCCGGTGTCTATTTAAACTGGAGGATTTAGTCCGTAGGACAACAGACAATCATACCATAGGCTACTTTCTAGGGTTTAGCCTCTACGATCTCGTGGTAGATCAACTCTTGTAATACTCATATCATCAAGATCAATCAAGCAGGACGTAGGGTATTACCTCCATCGAGAGGGCCCAAACCTGGGTAAACATCGTGTCCCCCGCCTCCTGTTACCATCCGCCTTAGACGCACAGTTCGGGACCCCCTACCCGAGATCCGCCGGTTTTGACACCGACAATGATTACTCAAGATATACATGGGTGCATATAATTCTCTACAAGAATGAAGTGCAGGATATCTTCAGACGATTCAGAAATCATGCCATGACGAACTATGGCATCAAGATCAAGGACATCAGAAGTGAAAACGGCACAGAGTTCAAGAACACCAGCCTCGACACTTATCTTGATACATTGGGCATCACTCATGAGTTCTCAGCTCCATACACACCCCGGCAAAATGGCATTGTGGAGTGCAAGAACAGAACCCTCATTGAGATGGCTCGGACGATGCTTGACGAGTACAAGACTCCAAGGATGTTCTGGCCTGAAGCCATTGATACTGCATGCCACATCATCAACCATGTTTATCTTCACAAGCTTCTAAAGAAGACATCCTATGAGCTACTAACTGGTAAGAAGCCAAACGTCAGCTACTTCAGAGTATTTGGTGCTAGGTGCTGGATCAAGGATCCGCATCACACTTCAAAATTTGCACCGAAAGCACATGAAGGTTTTATGCTTGGTTACGGAAAGGATTCACACTCCTACAGAGTCTTCAACCTCTTTCACTATAAAGTGGTTGAACCTGTGGATGTGCGGTTCAATGAAACTAACGACTCGTAAAGAGAGCACCTACCAAATGTGTTAGATGAAGTCTCATCAAGTGAATCCATCAAGCTTATGGGTACTAGACAAATCATACCTTCAGAGGCTCGGGTTGAAGAAGAACTCATCATTTCTGCACCTAATCAACCCGAAGACAATGCTCAGCCTGAAGTTAATGCCAACAATGAAGACAATGATCAGGAAGACCAAAGTCTTCGTCCAGTACATCCTTGGGATGCAAATGAAGTGCAGATTGAGAAGATAATCGATATCATCAATGAACTTGGTCCGCTCACTCATTCAAGAGCAACACATCTAGCAAATTTCTGTGGGCACTTTGCAATTGTCTCTATATATGAACCCAAGAAAGTTGCTGAAGCCTTCATGGAACCTGAATGGATTGAAGCTATGCAAGAAGAGCTTCAATAGTTTGAGCTGAACAATGTATGGGAACTGGTCCAGCATCCTGATCCTTGCAAGCACAATATCATAGGCACCATATGGATCTATCGCAACAAACAAGATGAGCATGGTCAAGTTGTCAGAAACAAGGCTTGTATCGTTGCTCAAGGATACACTCAAGTTGAAGGGATTGACTTTGATGAAAATTTGCTCCGATGGCTAGGCTTGAAGCCATTCACATACTACTAGCCTATGCCAACCATCACAGCATCCTCCAGTACCAAATGGATGTGAAGAATGCTTTTCTCAATGGCAAGATTGAAGAAGAAGTGTATGTTGCACAACCACCTGGCTTTGAAGACCCAAAACATCCTGACATGGTATACAAGCTCAATAAGGCACTGTATGGCCTCAATCAAGCCCCTCGCGGTTGGTATGACACACTCAAATACTTCCTGAAGAGCAAAGGCTTCAAGATTGGTTCCCTGGATACCACTCTATTCTCGAAGACATACGATGGTGAACTATTTGTATGCCAGATCTATGTGGATGACATTATCTTTGGTTGCACTCACAAGAGATACAGTGATGAGTTTGGGCAGATGATGCAAGAGCAATATCAGATTTCCACGATGGGTGAGTTGAAATTCTTCCTTAGTCTTCAAATTCATCAGCAAAGCAATGACATATTCATATCTCAAGAGAAACACCTCAAAGATTGCCTGAAGAAGTTGGAATGCAAGACTGCAAAGTATACATGACGCCAATGCCAACCAAAAGTCATTCGGGCCCCGACGACAATGGTAAAGAGTTCGATCAAAAGGTATACCACTCCATGATTGGTTCTTTACTCTATTTATGTGCATCTAGGCCAGATATAATGCTTAGCGTTTGCATGTGTGCCCGATTCTAAGCGGCACCAAAGGAGTCTCATCACTTAGCTGTGAAGCGAATTCTTCGATATTTTGCTTACACCCCAACACTAGGATTATGGTATCCAAAGGGCTCAGAGTTTGATCTAGTTGGATTCTAAGATGCTGATTATGTTGGTGACAAGGTTGATCGCAAGTCCAGATCAGGCACATGTCACTTTCTTGGGCCATCTCTTGTCTGTTGGTCTTCAAAGAAGCATAACTATGTATCTCTCTCCACTGCTGAATCTGCTGCTAGATCTTGCTGCGCTCAACTTCTATGGATGAAGCAAACTCTCAAGGATTATGGCATCCACCTGAAGCATGTGCCACTTTACTGTGACAATGAAAGCGCCATCAAGGGTGTGGGTCGTCCCCCCTGGGGTCCACACCAAGGGCTCCTCCCGAGAGTTCGTGCTCCACGCCGCCATGCCTCCTCAGTCTTGGATTCGCCTTCCTCCCTTCTTCGCCTCCATCATCCTGTAGTGAGAACTCCTGGAGCTTTGGCTGCAGCACGCCGGCTACAGCACCCTCGCGACCGAGGCAGAGGTCATGGTCGTTGCCCCGGGCGAGGTCTTCATGACTCGAGGCTGGAGCGAAATCGCCCGGGTTTGCAGGACAAGAGGCGCCTCCGCGATCCACTTGGAGTACGACGGTGCTTCGGCGATGTTCTTCAAGGTCTTCGACGCGAACGGGCGGCGGCTGGAGTGCTGCCCCGGGAGGGGTGATCGGGACCCTGCTGCGGCGAGGACTGGGCCCGTCGACCGCTCCCTTGGCGGCTCCTTAGGCGGCGGAGGCGTCGGAGGTTCCAGCGACTCCGGCGAGCTCTTCGCGACTCCGGAGACGAGCGATGACAGCTACGAGCCCCCGAGCCGGCGCCGCTCCTGGAGCAGGGCGGGCTCGTCAGGCCGTCGCCGATTCTGATCTGGATGGGGTTGGCGCGGGTGCTTGACGGCCCACTGTTGATGATGGTGTCTTTTGCAGGGGCGCGCATAGTTAGCGTCCTTTTAGGATCTGTTCCCTGCGAGGAATCAAAGACACGTCCCGTGTGGGCTTGTAAGGTGCCTGTGATCCTGTTTTCTTAATATAACCCTTGTCATAGGATTGTGCGAGTTGCTCATTCCGTCTTAGCTCAGTTCTCCCTTTCGAACCTCACGAGGGCTTGGTGCTCTGCGTCGACAGGTCCCAGTCAGAAGGCGGCTTCAGCCGTCGCTGCTATGCCAGGTCGCAATGCCGTGGTCAAGGCCAGGAGGTGAGCGACCCGGGGTCTGGTAAGAGCCCCTGAGTCGCGATGCGCAGGAGGTCCCCTTTGGCGCTCAAGCAGCCGTCGTTCGGTGAGAAACGAGAGCGGCGTCGCTAACACGGGATTGCATTAGGTGTGGGGATGGTGCCACGGTAGCTGGTGCTTCCGGGTGGTGACTTATCTCGAGAATCAGGGGACGCTCTCTGGTGTGTCGCCGGGTCCATGCATCGGCAGGCGTGAGGTTGCTCGGCAAGGTCCTCGCGTGTCCCTCCCCTCTCGCCTTTGCTCCCCTTTCTGCTCTATGTCCTCGGGTCCCGGCCCTCGAGCGAGTCTTAGCCATCGCTGGTATGCCAGGTCGCGATGCCGTGGACAAGGCCAGAGGGTGAGGGCTGGAGAGCCAGTAGGAGCCCTGAGTCGTGATGCTCAGGCACCCCCCTTTAACGTGCAAGCAGTTCACGCAGATGAGAGTGAAGGAGACACCGCAAGGGCCTCGCCTGACGCGGCTCCTTTAGGAGATCATGTAAAACCATCATAGAAGGAACGAGGGGTTGCCATGACAATTGACAATCAGCCATTGGTTGCTTCCGAGGGGCGATGAGGCACTGAAGGCTTGACGAGGTGGCGCCATGCGGGGCGGCCACGGCCAGAGCTCAGCCATTCAGGTTTGTCGGCGTTGCAGGGACGGACCCATGCGCAAGCGTCGTGCCGTTTGGGAGCAGTTCCGTTAGTTGGCGTCAGTTGAGCGGGCAACTAGGTCAATGACATTAGCCGCGAAGGAGTGGATTCACTCAAATAAATGTTGGGAAGGTGGACATCACCGGGTTAGGCCCGAGCGACTCGGGGATGATGCAGCCCGAGGGGCGCCCCCAACAAGGTGAGCTAACAACATGAAATAAAAGGGATACATGCCGCAGGGACAGACCCACACGGCCTGGGAATAATGCAGCCCTGGGGGGCGCTCCCAGCTGGAAATGAAACTTGAAAGATGTCACCTGATGATGTTGAGGATGAAGGAGTGTTGGTGTAGCAGACTCGGCGGGCTGCGGAAGCCGATCCTCACGAGCCCCCAGGCCCAGGGGCCTCGGGAGGCTCCGAAGGCGCTGGTGGCTCCTCGCGGACCATCTCCATCTCCGCCAGGGCTGCGGAACGCTTGGCCTCTTGTGCCTCCATGATGCCCCTCATGAGGCGCTGGTACGTGGCTGCCGCGTTCGGCAAGCCGTAAGGCATGCGAACGTAGTTGTGGGGTGGACCTCCGCAGCGCCCCACTCGCGAGGGCCAGAGGCGCTCCAGAGAGGCGAATCGATTGAGCCCTGGTATGTCGATGCAGACGCGCAGCCCACCAACCTCGCCTGGATGGGGAGCCACTGCTGGTAGGCGGCGGCCGCCTTTCAAGACTCTTGACTCCTGTAGCTCCTGAACGGCCTTGCTGACGAACTCTTGAGGGTCTGGCTCTCCTTGCCTTACTCCTTCTTGAGGGAAACGTGCTACGAAACACGCCTCCATGTGGTGCCCAAGCGCCTCCCTCGTGACCCTAGCCAGGTCGGTGGCCCTCTAGAGGATAGCCCCCGAGCCCTGCCTGAGGAGGGCGCCGGGCGCGCTTTCCTATGCGATGGAAGGAGGTTCCCGCTGGGTAGGCGTGGGCCCAGAGGGGCTTGCCTCCTGAGGGGCCGGGCCGGACGATGTCTTCTTCTTCTTGGGGGCGGTCTCAGGAAGCCTCCTGCTTCCGCGATCCGGGTCTTCCAGTGATGCGGCCTGGAAGGCTCGTTCCAGGGAACACACCGCGTCCTTCTCTTCATAGGGCACCGTGATGACTCCGCCACTTCCTGGCATCTTGAGGACGTTGTAGTCGTGGTGAGTTACGGCCATGAACTTGGCCAGCGCTGGGTACCCAAGGATGGCGTTGTACGGCAGGCGAATGTGAGCGACGTCAAAGTCGATGAGCTCGGTGCGGTAGTTGTCGCGTGCCCCGAAGGTGACAGGGAGGCGGACCTACCCAATCGGGACCGTGGAGCCGTCGGTGACTCCGGAGAAAGGCTTGGTTGGCTGAAGCTGGCTAAGGCACTTGGAGATTGTTGAATGTTTCCACGGACAGGACGTTGAGCCCTGCCCCGCCATCGATGAGGGTCCTGGTGACTACCACGTTGCTGATGATTGGGGAACAAAGCATCGGGAGGACTCCGGCTATAGCTGCACACTTGAGCTGATCTGCTGAGCTGAACGTGATGGCGCACGCCGACCTCCTGAGAGGGCGCGTAGCTTCGAGCTTGGGGAGGACTGCATTCACTTCGCGGGCGAACTGCTTGAAGATGTGTTGAGAGGCTGGGGCTTGAGCCCCGCCTAGGATGCAGGCGATCGCGCACGGCTCCTGGAAGCCCCCAGCCCCCTCGTCCTGATGGCGGTCCTCGCTTCTCCTTGGCTGCGGCGGCAGCGGAGGGAGGCCTGCGTTGCCTTGCGGGCGATCCTCGCGAGGCTGATCCCTCCAGTCTCCCTCGCGAGGCGGGTCTCACCAGCGATCCTTGCGAGGTTGATCGCGCCACCCTTGGCGCGGGCCGCGGTCTTCCCAGCATCCTGCGTTCCTTCCTCCTCCTCGACCGTAGCCCCGGTCACCACGATCGGGGCGACGGCCGATCCTTCCTTCTTGCACGGCTCGGAGCTCTTGACATTCGTTAGTGTTGTGGGTGTGGAGGTCGTGGTACACACAGTACCGACTGCCCTTGGAAGGTTCGGGCTGATCTTTGCCCTACTTGGTGTCTGGTTCTGCCGCGAGCACGGCAGCCCCCTTGCGCTTCACATCCTTGGCCTTGGGCTTCTTCTCTTCTGGGTCTATGGCAGGCAGCTCGAGGAGGGAGAGACGCCCTTCCTCAGCCCTGGCGCACTTGGTTGCCAAGTTGAACAACTCCAAGGAAGTGCACAGGTCTTCATGCATCACCAGCTCCTCCTTCATCTTGACATCGCGCACGCTGTTGGAGAAGGCTGAGATGATGGCCTCCTCAGTCATCTTGGGAATCTTGAGGCATGCGTTGTTGAAGCGCTGGATGTACTTCTACAGGGTCTCCCCGGGTTGTTCCTTGATGCGGCGCATGTTGCTCACGGCGGGTGGCCGGTCGCGAGTACCTTAGAAGTTGGTGATGAAGCGGGTGCGCATCTCATCCCAAGAGGAGATCGTGCCTGGAGCCAGGTTCACGAGCCAGGTGCGGGTCCCGTCCTTGAGCGCCATGGGAAACCAGTTCGCCATGACCTTCTCGTCTCCATTGGCAGCTTCGATGCCCAGCTCATAGAGCTGGAGGAACTCCGCAGGGTCGGTCGTGCCGTCGTAACGAGGAGGCAGGTCTGGCTTGAACTTGCCGGGCCACGCGATGCTGCGTAGCTCGGTGGTGAAGGCACGGCAGCCTGCTGTGGCCACGGGAGGCCTTGGGTGACGGAGAGCTTGGTCTTGCATGTCCCCACGCGTTGCAGCTGGAAGCAGCGCGGGGTCTTGACATGCGGGAGCAGGAGCATGGTCGCGACGTGCTGGAGCAGGGAGCCCCCGGGCAGCTGTTGGGGAACGCAGTAATTTCAAAAATTTTCCTACGCACACGCAAGATCATGGTGATGCACAGCAACGAGAGGGGAGAGTGTTGTCTACGTACCAACGCAGACCGACTGCGGAAGCGATCACACAACGTGGAGGAAGTAGTCGTACGTCTTCTTCCCGATCCAACCGATCCAAGCACCGTTACTCCGGCACCTCCGAGTTCTTAGCACACGTTCAGCTCGATGACGTTCCTCGGGCTCCGATCCAGCAAAGCGTCGAGGAAGAGTTCCGTCAGCACGACGGCGTGGTGACGATCTTGATGTACTACCGACGCAGGGCTTCGCCTAAGCACTGTAACGGTATGATCGAGGTGGAATTTGGTGGCAGGGGGCACCGCACACGGCTAAGGAACGATCTCAAGGATCAACTTGTGTGTTTTGGGGTGCCCCCTACCCCCGTATATAAAGGAGCAAGGGAGGAGGGGCTGGCCGGCCAAGGTGGGGGCGCAGGAGAGTCCTACTCCCACCGGGAGTAGGACTCCCCCTCCAATCCTAGTCCAACTAGGATTCCCGGGAGGGGGAAAGAGAGAGAGGTGGCCGGCCCACCTTTCCTAGTCCTACTAGGACTTGGGGAAGGGGGGGGGCGCCGGCTAGGCTGTGGGCTGCCTCTTCTCTATTTTCCACTAAGGCCCAATAGGCCCATTAGCCTCCCGGGGGGTTCCGGTAACCCTCCCGGTATTCCGGTAAAATCCCGATTTCACCCTGAACACTTCCGATGTCCAAACATAGGCTTCCAATATATCAATCTTTACGTCTCGACCATTTCGAGACTCCTCGTCATGTCCGTGATCACATCCGGGACTCCGAACAACCTTCGGTACATCAAAATGCATAAACTCATAATAACTGTCATCGTAACGTTAAGCGTGCGGACCCTACGGTTCGAGAACAATGTAGACATGACCGAGACACGTCTCCGGTCAATAACCAATAGCGGGACCTGGATGCCCATATTGGCTCCTACATATTCTACGAAGATCTTTATCGGTCAGACCGCATAACAACATACGTTGTTCCCTTTGTCATCGGTATGTTACTTGCCCGAGATTCGATCGTCGGTATCCAATACCTAGTTTAATCTCGTTACTGGCAAGTCTCTTTACTCGTTCCATAATACATCATCTCATAACTAACATCTTAGTTATTATGCTTGCAAGGCTTTACGTGATGTGTATTACCGAGAGGGCCCAGAGATACCTCTCCGACGATCGGAGTGACAAACCCTAATCTCGAAATACGCCAACCCAACATCTGCCATTGGAGACACCTGTAGTACTCCTTTATAATCACCCAGTTACGTTGTGACGTTTGGTAGTACCCAAAGTGTTCCTCCGGTAAACGGGAGTTGCATAATCTCATAGTTATAGGAACATGTATAAGTCATGAAGAAAGCAATAGCAACATACTAAACGATCGGGTGCTAAGCTAATGGAATGGGTCATGTCAATCAGATCATTCAACTAATGATGTGACCTCGTTAATCAAATAACAACTCTTAGTTCATGGTTAGGAAACATAACCATCTTTGATTAACGAGCTAGTCAAGTAGAGGCATACTAGTGACACTCTGTTGGTCTATGTATTCACACATGTATTATGTTTCCGGTTAATACAATTCTAGCATGAATAATAAACATTTATCATGATATAAGGAAATAAATAATACCTTTATTATTGCCTCTAGGGCATATTTCCTTCAGTCTCCCACTTGCACTAGAGTCAATAATCTAGTTCACATCGCCATGTGATTTAACAGCAATAGTTCACATCACCATGTGATTAACACCCATAGTTCACATCGTCATGTGACCAACACTCAAAAGGTTTACTAGATTCAGTAATCTAGTTCACATATCTATGTGATTAACACCCAAAGAGTACTAAGGTGTGATCATGTTTTGCTTGTGAGATAATTTTAGTCAACGGGTCTGTCACATTCAGATCCGTAAGTATTTTGCAAATTTCTATGTCAACAATGCTCTGCATGGAGCTACTCTAGCTAATTGCTCCCACTTTCAATATGTATCCAGATTGAGACTTAGAGTCATCTAGATTAGTGTCAAAACTTGCATCGGCGTAACCCTTTACGACGAACCTTTTGTCACGTCCATAATCGAGAAACATATCCTTATTTTACTAAGGATAATTCTGACCGCTGTCCAGTGATCTACTCCTAGATCACTATTGTACTCCCTTGCCAAATCAGTGTAGGGTATACAATAGATCTGGTACACAGCATGGCATACTTTATAGAACCTATGGCCAAGGCACAGGGAATGACTTTCATTCTCTTTCTATCTTCTGCCGTGGTCGGGTTTTGAGTCTTACTCAATTTCACACCTTATAGTACAGGCAAGAACTCTTTCTTTGACTGCTCCATTTTGAACTACTTCAAAATCTTTGTCAAGGCATGTACTCATTGAAAGAACTTATCAAGCGTCTTTGATCTATCTCTATAGATCTTGAAGCTCAATATGTAAGCAGCTTCACCGAAGTCTTTCTTTGAAAAATTCCTTTCAAACACTCCTTTATGCTTTACAGAATAATTCTACATTATTTCCGATCAACAATATGTCATTCACATATACTTATCAGAAATGCTGTAGTGCTCCCACTCACTTTCTTGTAAATACAGGCTTCACCGCAAGTCTGTATAAAACTATATGCTTTGATCAACTCATCAAAGCGTATATTCCAACTCCGAGATGCTTGCACCAGTCCATAGATGGATCGCTGGAGCTTGCACATTTTGTTAGCCCCTTTCGGATTGACAAAACCTTCTGTTGCATCATATACAACTCTTCTTTAATAAATCCATTAAGGAATGCAGTTTTGTTTATCCTTTTGCCAGATTTCATAAAATGCGGCAATTACTAACATGATTCGGACAGACTCGAGCATAGATACGAGTGAGAAACTCTCATCGTAGTCAACACCTTGAACTTGTCGAAAAACCTTTTGCGACAATTCTAGCTTTGTAGATAGTAACACTACTATCAACGTCCGTCTTCCTCTTGAAGATCCATTTATTCTCAATTGCTTGCCGATCATCAGGCAAGTCAACCAAAGTCCATACTTTGTTCTTATACATGGATCATATCTCAGATTTCATGGCTTCAAGCCACTTTGCGGAATCTGGGCTCACCATCGCTTCTTCATAGTTTGTAGGTTCATCATGATCTAGTAGCATGACTTCCAGAAAAGGATTACCGTACCACTCTGGCGCGGATCTTACTCTGGTTGATCTACGAGGTTCAGTAGTATCTTGTTCTGAAGTTTCATGATCATCATCATTAGCTTCCTCACTAACTGGTGTAGGTGTCACAGAAACAGTTTTCTGTGATGTGCTACTTTCCAACAAGGGAGCAGGTACAGTTACCTCGTCAAGTTCTACTTTCCTCCTACTCACTTCTTTCGAGAGAAACTCCTTCTCCAGAAAGTTTCCGAATTTTTAGCAACAAAAGTCTTGCCTTCGGATCTGTGATAGAAGGTGTATCCAATAGTTTCCTTTGGATATCCTATGAAGACGCACTTCTCCGATTTGAGTTTGAGCTTATCAGGATGAAACCTTTTCATATAAGCATCGCAACCCCAAACTTTAAGAAACGACAGCTTAGGTTTCTTGCCAAACCATAGTTCACACGATGTCGTCTCAACGGACTTATATGGTGCCCTATTTAACGTGAATGCAGCTGTCTCTAATGCATGACCCCAAAAACGATAGTGGTAAATCGGTAAGAAACATCATATATTGCACTATATCCAATAAAGTACGGTTATGACGTTCGGACACACCATTATGCTGTGGTGTTCCAGGTGGCTTGAGTAGTGAAACTATTTCACATTGTTTTTAACTGAAGACCAAACTCGTAACTCAAATACTCTTCTCTATGATCAGATCATAGAAACTTTATTTTCTTGTTACGATGATTTTTCACTTCACTCTGAAATTCTTTGAACTTTTCAAATGTTTCAGACTTATGTTTCATCAAGTAGATATACTCATATCTGCTCAAATCATCTGTGAAGATCAGAAAATAATGATACCTGTCGCGAGCCTCAATATTCATCGGACCACGTACATCAGTATGTATGATTTCCAACAAATCTTTTGCTTGCTCCATTGTTCCGGAGAACGGCGTTTTAGTCATCTTGCCCAAAAGGCATGGTTTACAAGCATCAAGTGATTCATAATCAAGTGATTCCGAAATCCCATCAGTATGGAGTTTCTTCATGCGCTTTACACCAATATGACCTAAACGGTAGTGCCACAAATAAGTTGCACTATCATTATTAACTTTGCATCTTTTGGTTTCAATATTATGAATATGTGTATTATTAAGATCAAGATCCAATGAACTGTTTTCATTGGGTGTGTAACCATATAAGGTTTTTTTCATGTAAACAGAACAACAATTTATTCTCTTACTTTAATGAATAACCGTATTGCAATAAACATGATCAAATCATATTCATGCTCAATGCAAAAAACCAAATAACACTTATTTAGGTTCAACACTAATCCCGAAAGTATAGGGAGTGTGCAATGATGATCATATCAATCTTGGAACCACTTCCAACACACATCGTCACTTCACCCTTAACTAGTCTCTGTTTATTCTGCAACTCCCGTTTCGAGTTACTAAACTTAGCAACTGAACTAGTATCAAATACTACATGTATATCAAATATACTTATGTTCACTTTGCCATCCTTCTTATCCGCCAATCACTTGGGGTAGTTCCGCTTCCAGTGACCAGTCCCTTTGCAGTAGAAGCACTTAGTCTCAGGCTTAGGATCAGACTTGGGCTTCTTCACTTGAGCAGCAACTTGCTTGCCGTTCTTCTTGAAGTTCCCCTTCTTCCCTTTGCCCTTTTCTTGAAACTAGTGGTCTTGTCAACCATCAACACTTGATGTTTTTCTTGATTTCTACCTTCGTTGATTTCAGCATCACGAAGAGCTTGGGAGTTGTTTCTGTTATCCCTTGCATATTATAGTTCATCGCGAAGTTCTACTAACTTGGTGATGGTGACTAGAGAATTCTGTCAATCACTATCTTATCTGGAAGATTAACTCCCACTTGATTCAAGCGATTGTAGTACCCAGACGATCTGAGCACATGCTCACTAGTTGAGCGATTCTCCTCCATCTTTTAGCTATAGAACTTGCTGGAGACTTCATGTCTCTCAACTCGGGTATTTGCTTGAAATATTAACTTCAACTCCTGGAACATCTCATATGGTCCATGACGTTCAAAACGTCTTTGAAGTCCCGATTCTAAGCCGTTAAGCATGGTGCACTAAACTATCAAGTAGTCATCATATTGAGCTAGCCAAACGTTCATAACGTCTGCATCTGCTCCTGCAATAGGTCTGTCACCTAGCGGTGCATCAAGGACATAATTCTTCTGTGCAGCAATGAGGATAAACCTCAGATCACGGATCCAATCCGCATCATTGCTACTAACATCTTTCAACACAATTTTCTCTAGGAACATATCAAAATAAACACAGGGAAGCAACAACGCGAGCCATTGATCTACAACATGATTTGCAAAATACTACCAGGACTAAGTTCATGATAAATTTAAGTTCAATTTAATCATATTACTTAAGAACTCCCACTTAGATAGACATCCCTCTAATCCTCTAAGTGATCACGTGATCCAAATCAACTAAACCATAACCGATCATCACGTGAGATGGAGTAGTTTTCAATGGTGAACATCAATATGTTGATCATATCTACTATATGATTCACGCTCGACCTTTCGGTCTCCGTGTTCCGAGGTCATATCTTATATGCATAGCTCGTCAAGTATAACCTGAGTATTCTGCGTGTGCAACTGTTTTGCACCCGTTGTATTTGAACGTAGAGCCTATCACACCCGATCATCACGTGGTGTCTCAGCACGAAGAACTTTTTCAACGGTGCATACTCAGGGAGAACACTTCTTGATAATTTAGTGAGAGATCATCTTATAATGCTACCGTCAAACAAAGCAAGATAAGATGCATAAAAGGATAAACATCACATGCAATCAATATAAGTGATATGATATGGTCATCATCATCTTGCGCTTTGTGATCTCCATCTCCAAAGCACCGTCATGATCACCATCGTCACCGGCGCGACACCTTGATCTCCATCGTAGCATCGTTGTCGTCTCGCCAATCTTTATGCTTCCACGACTATCACTACCGCTTAGTAATAAAGTAAAGCATTACATCGCGATTTGCATTGCATACAATAAAGCGACAACCATATGGCTCCTGCCAGTTGCCGATAACTCGGTTACAAAACATGATCATCTCATACAATAAAATCAGCATCATGCTTTGACCATATCACATCACAACATGCCCTGCAAAAACAAGTTAGACGTCTTCTACTTTGTTGTTGCAAGTTTTACGTGGCTGCTACGGGCTTAAGTAAGAACACATCTCACCTACGCATCAAAACCACAACGATAGTTCGTCAAATAGACTCCGTTTTAACCTTCTCAAGGACCGGGCATAGTCACACTTGGTTCAACTAAAGTTGGAGAGATAGTCTTCCGCAAGCCATCTATGTGCAAAGCACGTCGAGGGAACCGGTCTCGCATAAGAGTATGCGTAAGGTTGGTCCGGATCATCTCAACCAACAATACCGCCGAACCAAAGTATGACATGCTGGTAGGCAGTATGACTTGTATCGCCCACAACTCACTTGTGTTCTGCTCGTGCATATAACATCAAACCATAAAACCTAGGCTCGGATGCCACTGTTGGGGAACGCAGTAATTTCAAAAATTTTCCTACGCACACGCAAGATCATGGTGATGCACAGCAACGAGAGGGGAGAGTGTTGTCTATGTACCAACGCAGACCGACTGCGGAAGCGATCACACAACATGGAGGAAGTAGTCGTACGTCTTCTTCCCGATCCGACCGATCCAAGCACCGTTACTCCGGCACCTCCGAGTTCTTAGCACACGTTCAGCTCGATGACGTTCCTCGGGCTCCGATCCAGCAAAGCGTCGAGGAAGAGTTCCGTCAGCACGACGGCGTGGTGACGATCTTGATGTACTACCGACGCAGGGCTTCGCCTAAGCACTGTAACGGTATGATCGAGGTGGAATTTGGTGGCAGGGGGCACCGCACACGGCTAAGGAACGATCTCAAGGATCAACTTGTGTGTTTTAGGGTGCCCCCTACCCCCGTATATAAAGGAGCAAGGGAGGAGGGGCTGGCCGGCCAAGGTGGGGGCGCAGGAGAGTCCTACTCCCACCGGGAGTAGGACCCCCCCTCCAATCCTAGTCCAACTAGGATTCCCGGGAGGGGGAAAGAGAGAGAGGTGGCCGGCCCACCTTTCCTAGTCCTACTAGGACTTGGGGAAGGGGGGGGGGCGCCGGCTAGGCTGTGGGCTGCCTCTTCTCTATTTTCCACTAAGGCCCAATAGGCCCATTAGCCTCCCGGGGGGTTCCGGTAACCCTCCCGGTATTCCGGTAAAATCCCGATTTCACCCTGAACACTTCCGATGTCCAAACATAGGCTTCCAATATATCAATCTTTACGTCTCGACCATTTCGAGACTCCTCGTCATGTCCGTGATCACATCCGGGACTCCGAACAACCTTCGGTACATCAAAATGCATAAACTCATAATAACTGTCATCGTAATGTTAAGCGTGCGGACCCTACGGTTCGAGAACAATGTAGACATGACCGAGACACGTCTCCGGTCAATAACCAATAGCGGGACCTGGATGCCCATATTGGCTCCTACATATTCTACGAAGATCTTTATCGGTCAGACCGCATAACAACATACGTTGTTCCCTTTGTCATCGGTATGTTACTTGCCCGAGATTCGATCGTCGGTATCCAATACCTAGTTCAATCTCGTTACTGGCAAGTCTCTTTACTCGTTCCGTAATACATCATCTCATAACTAACATCTTAGTTATTATGCTTGCAAGGCTTTATGTGATGTGTATTACCGAGAGGGCCCAGAGATACCTCTCCGACGATCGGAGTGACAAACCCTAATCTCGAAATACGCCAACCCAACATCTGCCATTGGAGACACCTGTAGTACTCCTTTATAATCACCCAGTTACGTTGTGACGTTTGGTAGTACCCAAAGTGTTCCTCCGGTAAACGGGAGTTGCATAATCTCATAGTTATAGGAACATGTATAAGTCATGAAGAAAGCAATAGCAACATACTAAACGATCGGGTGCTAAGCTAATGGAATGGGTCATGTCAATCAGATCATTCAACTAATGATGTGACCTCGTTAATCAAATAACAACTCTTTGTTCATGGTTAGGAAACATAACCATCTTTGATTAACGAGCTAGTCAAGTAGAGGCATACTAGTGACACTCTGTTGGTCTATGTATTCACACATGTATTATGTTTCCGGTTAATACAATTCTAGCATGAATAATAAACATTTATAATGATATAAGGAAATAAATAATACCTTTATTATTGCCTCTAGGGCATATTTCCTTCAGCAGCTTCTTGCGGGCAAGGGACTTCTTGGCAGCTCTGCTCTTGCCGCGCTGGCACCTGACGGAGCGGGTTCCGCCCAGGGGCCACGCGCCTTGGAGCCATGGCGCCTTCTTGAGGAGGAGGCGGCCGAGACCGCCGGAGCTTCGTCGCCCACGCGGGGCGGGGTGCGGTGCAGTGGAACGGACGGCGCAGGAGAGCCCCCTGCGGCGCGGACGAGCTCGGCGACGCGGTCGAGCCATTCTTCGTAGACGTCGTCGACGGGATGGTAGCGCAGGAGCTCGTTTGCCGCGATGAGCGCAGCTCAAGCCTCCATGGGTGCATGGAGCACGCGGGACGAAGAACCAGCTGGGGTGAGCGAGGGAGTAGCGGTGCGGCCGTCTTACCGCACGGACGGATGCTGAGACGATGCTTGCTGCTCGTCCCCCGCCAGGCCGGTGGCGGCGTTGACGGTAGGTGACGGGGAACGGCGAGGACGCCCGCCGACAGGAGCCGTCTGGGCGACGCGGGAAGCGAGAGCGGCCCGGCGCTCGACGCGGGCCCGACGAGCGTCAGACATGGACGCGATGGTCGGAGGAGAATGGGGTGGTGGAAGACGAATTCCGGCGCACCCCTACCTGGCGCGCCAAATGTCGGATTTCGGGTTCCGGTAGACCCTTGAGGTTCGAACACTGGGGTGCGCGCAGAGATTTCGCCTCCTACCTACCTGCACCCCTCCGCCTCGCTACGGTCTAAGCTATGGAAAGAACAGCACAAGAGACACAGGGTTTATACTGGTTCGGGCCACCGTTGTGGTGTAATACCCTACTCCAGTGTGTGGTGTGGTGGATTGCCTCTTGGGCTGATGATGATGGACAATACAAGGAAGAACAACCTTGCGAGGGTTTGTTCTTGGCTGGGGGGAACGAACTGCTAGGAGGAGTTCAGTCGCCCTTCTCTCTCTCTCTGATTTCGATTCGATTATCTCTCTGATCGACCTCCAACCTATCGATCTCGAACCCTCCGGTCTCTTTGGTCTCTAATCCTCCGGTCTCCGACCCTCTACCCTGGGGGTGGCTAGTCCTATTTATAGGCAAAGGCCCTGGGCCTCTTCCCAAATATTGAGCGGGAAGGGCGCGAACAATTGGCCATTTTGAAGGGGTACATCTGGTACACTTATCCTGACTAAAGTTGGTCCTCGCCTGCACAAAGCTCTGGTGGTGACGCCGTCTTGGGCTCCACGATGACCTCCGTCTTGCAGTCCTCCTGGTCTTGGTCTTGTTGCACCGAAATGGCAACCTTTGCCTGATGCCTCGGTACTCCGCGGCTGCGCTTGCCCCCTTTGCACCAAAGGGGAAAGGAGGACACTGCGCGGGCTGGCGCCCGCCTGGCGCCCTTGGTCGTCATGGCTTGTGTCACGGGCACCTCGCGAAGTACCCCGCCTTGATCTCTCCGCCTCCTCGCGAGCCAGCCTGATGAGGCCGTGCCTGAGGAAGCTCCGTGTTGTCCGCCCCGCGAGGCTTGGCCCCTCGCGAGGGTCTTGAGTCCGTGTTGATGAAGATGGGCTGTGCTGGGCCCCCTTTTGAGCCACGCCGCAGGCCACAGGCAGGCAAGTCTGGGGACCCCCGTTCCCAGAACGCCGACAGGTGTGCCCCAGATGTCAGTGGGAGGAATCATTTTTTTCGCATAATAAGGAGGTAGTTGATTGCGTGCGGCCAGGCCAGCAGAGGGAGTAGGGTGGGCCAATGAAGCCCGCGTGACATCACAGCGGGCCATAAGAGGTGGGAGCAGGCAGTCCCACCGGCGCTAGTTTAGGCGGCTGGAGCAGGAAGATCAGAGATTGAAGAAGCATGTCGGCCATTGGATGGACATACAGCAGTCACTGCTGCTAGAATCGTGTATGGATTGACAAAGCCTTGCATAAACAAGTCAGCCTCGAAATCTGTGGCGTGTACAACCCATTTGCTATTATTTTTATAATTTTTACTCATTTTCTAATTCATATGGAATTTATTGCAGCCCATTTTCCATTTTTAGAATTGGTGCCCATTTTCTGGTCAGTACCAGGGTTAAAAAATTGAACTAAATATGTGCGAAATTTTGAAAATTCTTAAATTTTTGCCGGGGAACAGAATATTCTTAATCCATAAATTAGTAGCCATACTAAAACAAATTTAAAAATAAATTAGTACTATGCCATGTTAAATCCAATGAAATATAAAATACCAGTGAAGAACAAAAACAAAAAAAGAAACTAATTTCCCATTTGCTATAACTTTTTTGGAATTTTCAACCCCTTTGTTATTACTTTTAACAGACACTGACCATACTCTTTGGCCAGGCCGGAATGCAATCCTCCTCGTCTTGAAAGATTTGCAGCCCAGTAAGTCGGAGAAAACAAATAGTCCTAGCTTGGGTATTCTTCAAAAAGAAATACTAGGCTACCTATTTTCCCAAAGAAAAAACTGCTAGGCTGGTCATGTTGATAGATGGTCCGCAGAGACCGCACAACCCAGTTTATAGCCTGGTCCTCCGAATTACTACTCAAAAAAAGTTGTGCAATTATGTCGTTAATTGACTATACATTGAAAATGATGTTGGTCCCAGATATCAGTAGGGTGGATTAGAGTAAAAAAATGAGGGGTGCATCTGAGTAGTAAAAGAGGCGCTTGCTTGTGTTCAGGAGTGGACCTGGTGGGTCCGTACTGTCATACTCACAACTACAGTCCTCTCCCGATTCACTATGTTGACAGGGCCGGACGGCGGTGCCGCGACGAGCACACCAAGGCGGAGGATAAAGTGTTGTCGCCAATGTGCTGGGCTGGGTTGGACATTCTTATTGAAAAAAATGGATCGGAACTATTTACGATATTGACTACGATTTGCATGGGTCCGCTGGTTGCAGGAAGAAAATGGTGGGACAAAGAAGATTGGTCGCTATCTTTGCCTAAGAATAATATCGACTGAATGTAACAACACTATCATAGGAAATAATATCCTCCTATTAAATCGTGAATTTAAAGAACTAGTGCATGAGCATTTAGCTTTATTTATATATTTTCTTATTTATGTTTAGGGGAACATGAGCATGTACCTGGGCCGGATTCATGTGAGAGCCTCCCTTCCAGTTAATTATGGGCTCCTCTATTGGGCCTTCATCAGTGGGCTGCATGTTATCAACAAGTGGAAAATGTGTTCCGTACCAAAAATAGTATGCGCTACGTACGTTACGGGCACTAAAAGATCGGACCGTGCAACGACTTCCAAAACATTGTGTTTGTTGTTCTAACAACACATTTATTCAACCAACAGATGAAATATACTACCGATTGTACATTGAAAATAGGAATAGCAACAACCAGGGCTAGGGGGTGCAACAGAAGTAGTAAGCAGGCGAGAAGAGTGTCACATCCCTAGTTCTGTTCCTGCTCCGGAGACCATTCCAGAGTACCTGCCAGAGGAGCAGTGCCTCCCTGTTGATCTACCAGGCAAGAAAACCCCCTTGTACATTCCGATACAACCCCACTCTCTTGCTCCTGATCTCTTTTATTGCATCAGGACAACAACGATTCAACTACTACTTTATACTGCGGTAGTTGAGCCCATTCCTCTGCATGACCTGTCATTGCCACAGTAAATAGTTGAAACCCACTAGCATGTGTAGGAGTTGATTGAACCATGCTGTGTTCCTACCATGCCATGCCTGCTATTGGTTAGAGTCGTGCCAGGTCTAATTCATTGGGAATGAATTGGAGTGTTATGCCATGTTTTGATGCTGAAGTTAAGCGTGTGAACATGATTTGGTAAAGGTAGCGGTGAGAGGCCATGTAGGAGTACATGGTGGGTTGTCTCATTGGGACCATCCTTAAGAATTGAGTTCTTTGTAGGTTGTCCAATGACTAGCTACTACCACACATTGGAATCCGAGCGCTCCAAGCTCTCTTGACTTATTAACTGCCTTGATCTCTGTCCAGGAGTCACAACTAGTTTGTGGTGTTTGTAGGTAGTGATATTTCTCTACCGAGTGGCACCTGGCAGGGTGGGCTTGGGACAGACTAGGCACAGGTGGCACGGTGTACCAAGCGTAGATCCATCCGGCGAGGTGGGCTTGGGAACCCTGCACACATCGTTTGGGGCCGTGAGCGAAACCTCGTCCGGATCTCCTTGCAGATGGAACTCGAATAGGCGATAAACCTGGACTAGAGTCTTGTGTGGTTAGTCAGGTCCTGGCTGACACCCTCGCCAGGCTTCCGCTTGAAGATTGCCATGATACATGACGTGTACATGGCGGTAACTGGCGAGAGCGTGTGTGAAGAAGTACACCCCTCCGGGGTTAACATGATATGTTCGAATAGCCGGGTCCATGGTTATGGACTTCTTGGATGCTTACATGGTACATAGAGAACTTGAAGTGGATACTCTAAAATGCTCAAGACAAGTGTGAGTGCTATGGATGGCCTTCTCGTAGGGAGACGGGAATGAATCCATAGTAGTGTATTAAAGTGGTGATTAGTGGACTCATGTGCGCTTTCTCACCTCAAAGAAGTTACTCGTAGTCGTAGAACATGATAGCCACTGAGTCAAAGCCGGCTTGCTGCAACCAAACCCCACATTGCCTTCTTGATACTAATGCATGTATGATCGGATCTGATGTAAGTCTTGCTAAGTACCTTTGTACTCACGTTTGCTCTATTTATGTTTTGCAGAGGAGACCTCGCTCTCACTAGTAGTTCCCCATGGACTTCGACGAGTAGCTTGTTACCTCAGCTACGATCTTGTACCCTTGGGAGGGTCTTGTAGATAGTCAGGCTTCTCAGCCTTTCCCATTCATAGTTGTCTATACTTAGACATGTTATGCTTCAGTTGCTTGTATGCTCTGAATGATGGGTCATGTGACCCCTGTTTGTAATAAATGCTTTGTGGCTCTTCTGGGCCTTTATCTATATGAGTTATTGAGTTATGTTGTGATGCCATGTTGTACATCACATACTTGCATGTTATGCGTACGTGTGACGTGTTTTGCTATGTGTGGGATCCGACACCTAGTTGTTTATGCTTGGTAGCCTCTCTTATGGGGAAATGTCTCCTAGTGATTCCACAGAGCCATGGTAGCTTGCTACTGCTCCGGAACACTTAGGCTGGCTGGCATGTGTCCTTCTATGTTCATGTGTCTGTCCCTTCGAGGAAATATCACGCGGTGTCTACCGGAGTCCTCTTAGCATGCTACAGCCCGGATTCACTCGCTGCTGATGGACACGTTCGTTGCTGGGTCATGTATGCCTGTCCCTGTAAGTTAGTGCCACTTTGGATTCATGACTAGTCATGTCGGCCCGAGTTCTCTGTCATATGGATGCTAGCGACACTATCATATACATGAGCCAAAAGGCGCGAATGGTCCTGGGCCAGGTAAGGTGGCACCTGTGGGAATACTGTGCATGAGGCCGCAAAGTGATATGATGTGTTACATGCTAGATCGTGTGACTTAGGATCGGGGTCCTGACAACTTTGGTATCAGAGCCTGACTGCCTGTAGGATTATCAAGCCAAACTGGTCGAAGTTGAGTCTAGAAATTCTTTAGTTATATAAGGGAATTTATTGTGGAAGGGAACATAAGGCTCTTTTTACTCCTTATACCTTATGCCCTTCTAATCTGAGTCATCCTATCTTTCCTACAGGGTTAAGGAACTAGGCTTTCTCTTCCGTCTAACAGGATCACGAGTTACTACTCCGTAGTCTCATAGGATTGGTTGATCAGAGTCATATCCTAGTTTTCGAGTAATTCCGGTGTAGTCTATTTAGTACTATCACATAACCTTGAGTGATGATGCTAAGCTGTTGTACCAGCCCTTATTGCAGGATGTCTCCTATTTTGAGCATTTTACTGCCATTATGCTGCTGGAATTGTCCTAGGAGTTCAAGATATAGCATTTTCCTTGTACTGCATTCTACATCCTTATGTTGATGCTAAATCCATCCTTGTTTCCCTTGGTTGGTTCTTCAGGATGTCGTCAGTTAACCGAAGTTCCATTGCTCGTAGCCAGAACCACGGAGATGGTAGGGATGAGGATCCTCCCGAACAATCTTCGTTGGTAGAGTTCTTGTTAGAGATTGAGAGGAACAAGCGTGAGTCTAACCGATTGTTGGCACGGATTGAGCAGAACACCGCCCATCAGCGTAATGAGTTGGTTTCCATCACCGACTTCATAGGCTTGAACCCACCCACCTTCTGTCATGCCATTGAGCCACTCGATGCAGATGGATGTCTCCGTAGCATCACTCACAAGTTGCGTTCCATGAGCGTAGCTGAAGGTGACAAGGTCACCTTTGCTGCATATCACCTGAAAGGTCCTGCTAGTCTTTGGTGGCAGAACTATGAGGCTATGCTTCCAGCTGGCCAGATACCTACCTCGATAGATTTTACTGAGGCTTTTCATGAGCATCACATTCCTCAAGCCCTCATCGGTCGCAAGAGAGAGGAGTTTTGTAGTTTCAGCCACAATAACATGGCTGTTGATGCTTACAGTAGAGAGTTTGAGAACTTCGCTCGCTATGCTACAGAGGAGGTGTCCACGGATACCAAGAAGCAAGCTAGGTTCCGGAAGGGTCTCAACCCCAAGTTGTCAGATCATGGGTTCTAGCAAAACTCTCAAGGTTCGAAGTCTGGGGTGCGCGCGAAGATTTCCCCCCTACCGATCCACGTCCTAGTTTTGCTAAAATCTCGTGGACTAACTCGACGAACTCGCAACACAAAGGACACAAGATTTATACTGGTTCAGGCCACCATTGTGGTGTAATACCCTACTCCAGTGTGGTGGTGGTGGATTGCCTCTCGGGCTGAGGATGAACATTACAGGGGGAAGAACAGCCTCCTAGGGAGAGGTATTCTTGTGCTTGGTGGATGTGATTGTGGGGATGAACTAGTTCTAGTCTAAGATGAGATCCCCTTAGCTACGGTTGTGGCTAGTTCTATTTATAGAGCCCAGGTCCTCTCCCCAAATATTGAGCGGGAAGGGAGCCAACAATTGCCAATTTGAAAGAGGATAGCTAGTACAGCTTATCCTAACAAAAGTGGTCTTCGCCTGCAAAAGGCTCTGGTGGTGATGCTGCCTTGGGCTCCATGGCGACTTACTTCTTGCCGTCCTGCTGGTCTTGGTCTTGTTGCACCAATATGGAAACCTTTGCTTGATGCCTCATTACTCCGTGCCTATGCTTGCCCCCTTAGCACCAAAGAGGAAACAAGCACGCTGCGCACGCTGGCGCCCGCCTGGTCTCGATCGTCATGGCTCACGTGACGAGAACCTCGCGAGGTTTTCCTGGCGTTGAACTCTCCGCCCCTTGCAAGCCAGCCTGGTGAGGCCGCTCCCGAGGAGGTGTTGTGTCATCCGCCTCGTGAGGCTTGGCCTCTCGCGAGGGTCTTGAGTCCTTGCTGGTGAAGATGGGCCGTACATGCCTGCTAGCAAAGCCACACCATGGGCCGTAGGCAGGCAAGTCTGGGGACCCCCGTTCCCAGAACACCGACAGTAGCCCCCGGGCCCAAGGCGCGCTCGGGCTTGGCTTCGAGACGAAGCCAAATGTCAAGTGCGGAGCACCGCGGGCCCCAATAGCCTGCGGCCTTGGTCGAGCGTGGCGGTTGATTGGACGTGGGCGTCTCCGCTTCCCCACGCTGCCTCGACAACTGCCCGACTTGACAAGTCGCTGCGACATGCAAGGAAAACCATCATTACCTGGGATCATGGGGGGCGCTGGTTGGCCTTCTCCTGCTATAAATGAGGAGGGGGGCAGAGCCCCCGTCGCCCATTTCTTCCTCTGCCTCTCCCGCTTCTTCTCCTTCCTAGCTCCACTCCTTGCTTGTGCAGACATGGTGCTGATCCGGAGGTTCTCAGCCGCCAAGAAGGGCAAGGCTCCCCTCAACGAGCCCGAGCTGCTTCCGCCGAAGAAGAGGAGGTCTCATCGCCGCGAGATGGTAGCGAGGCCGGTGGTGTCGCGACCTTGGTACGAAAGGCCGCCTCCTGGGTACCCGCTGCCGTTATATGCTCACGTTGACGATTCCGGGGGGAGGAGCGGTGAGCGGTGCCACCTGCGCTAGGGCCGTGGTCACCGTGCCACAGAGGCGCACACCATCGCCCCAGGGGTCCATGCTGCGGACTCCTCGCGCGAGTTCGTGCTGTGGGCGGCGATGCCCCCGAGAACTTGGATTTGCCTCCCGCAGTTCTTTGCCACCGAGATGCCGCCGAGGGGCCTTCGCGAGCTTTGGCTACAACACGCCGACTGCGACACCCCAGCGACTGGAGCGGAGATTGGACCCATTGCCTCCGGGAAGATCTTCATGACCCGAGGCTGGGGCGAGATTGCCCGAGTCTGCCGCGCGGAGTGCACTCTCGCGATCCACTTCGAGTATGACGGCGCCTTCGTGCTGTTCTTCAAGGTCTTCGACGAGGAAGGCCACTGCCTAGAGTGCTGCCCTGAAGGAGGTCGCCAGGACGACGCTGCGGCGGGCGCTGGGCCCACCGCAGGCCTCGCCTGCAGCTCCTCCAGCGACAACGGCGACTCCCGGTGGTCCAGCGACTCTCCTGAGGTCGTGGAGTCTCCACAGAAGAGCGATGACAGCTACGTGCCCTCGAGCTCCCGCCGAGCCCGGAGCAGGGCTGCGGCGTCCAACCGCCGTCGCCACTGATCTGGATGGGGCTGGTGCCGACCTCACATGGCCCACTGTTGATGATGATGTCGGCGATATCTGGTGTGTGTAGATAGAGCTAATAGGAATTCCTTCCTTTTTGTTCCTCGTGAGGAATCAAGAAATGAACCCCGTGGGGGCGGGTAAAGCGTTTGTAATGCCTTTTGTCAACATAGCCCTCATTAAGAAGATTAGCGTGCGCATATCCTGCCGAGCCTTTGCCTCCCCTTCCCAATCTTGTGGCAGCTTGGTGCTCTACGCTGACAGGTCCTGGTCCCTAGGCAGGCTGCAGCCGTCGCTGGTATGCCAGGTCATGTGCCGTGGTCAAGGCCAGGAGGTGAGCGGCCCGAGGTCCAGTAAGAGCTCCTGAGGCGCGATGCTCAAGAGGTCCCCTTTAGCGGGCAATCAGCTGCCTTAGGATGGGAAAGGGAGAGAACGTTGCCGTAGCAGGGCAGCGAAGGGAGTGAGCGAGGGTCTCGTGCCGTAGCGACTGGTGGATCCAGAGCGAGAACTTATCTTGGCTGTCCGGGGTCGGCTCCTCGAGTCGTGCTGAACTTGTAGGTCGGTCACCGTAGTGTAGCTAGGTCGGACCCATACGAGTCTCTCCCTCTCCCACGCTCTCCTTCGTGCTCTACGTCCTCACGTCTCGGCCCTTGAGCGAGCTCAGCCGCCGCTGGTATGCCAGGTCGCATGCCGTGGTCAAGACCAGGGGCTGAGGGCAGGAGAGCCAGTAGGAGCTCCTGAGTCGCGATGCTCAGGAGCCCCCCTTTTAACGCGCAAGCGGATTGCATGTGAGGAGAAGAAGCTCGCGGTGCCGCCTGCTGTCATTCTCGTGAGATTCTTGCAAGCCAGCACAAGGAGAAACACAATCTGCCATCATGGTCGCCGGTCGGCCGCTGGTTGCTCCATGAGGAAATGGGAGTACTGAGGGCCTGGTGAGGTGATGTGTGCGGGGCGTGACGCGAGCTAGAGCTCGACCACTCAGATCAGTCACCGTTGCAGGGACGGACCCATGCACAAGCGTCGTGCCAGCATGGGTTGCCCCCTTGGGAGGTGAAAGTCAAGCAGGTAATGGTCATAGATAGATTAAGCATGGAAGTAGCAGGCTTAAGTAAATGCAGGGAAGATGCATACCACTGGGTCAGGCCCGAGCGGCTTGGGGATGATGCAGCCTGAGGGGCGCCCCCAACAAGGTAAGCTAAAGACATAAAAAGGGATACATATCACAGGGACGGACCCACGCGACCTGGGAATGATGAAGCCCTGGGGGCGCTCCCAGCTGAATGAACTTGGAAAATGTCACCTAGTTCTATTGATGAAGGAGAGTTGGGCCAGCTGAAGGTATGCGGCGAAGGGGCTACTCCTCATGAGCCACCGGGGCCCTGAGCCTTGGGAGGCGCTCGGGGTCCAGGGGGTTCCTTGAGGACCGTCTTCACCTCCATCAGCACAACGTGGTGCCTGGCCTCCTGAGCCACCAGGATGCTCCGTAGGTTGCGCTGATAGGCGGTCGCCAGGCTCGGCAGGCCAAAAGGCATGCGAACGTAGCTGTGAGGTGGGCCCTCACAACGTCCCACGCGCGAAGGCCAGAAAAGCTCCTGAGAGGCGGCCCGGTTGAGCCCTGGGACGTTTATGCAGACGCGCAGCCCGACATCATCGCCTGGATGGGGAGCTGCGCCTGGTGAGTGGCGGCCACCGCACATGGCCCTTGCGTCTTGCAATTCCTCAGTGGTCTTGGTGATGAACTCCTGAATGGTGGGCACTCCTTGCCCTGTGTTCTCCTGAGGGAAACGTGCCGTGAAGCATGCCTCCAAGTGATGCCCAAGCGCCTCCCTTGTGATGTTGGCAAAGTATGAGGCCCTCCAGAAGAGAGCCCCCGAGCCTTGCCTGAGAGGGGCACTGGGCACAGTTTCCTATGTGATGGAGGGAGGCGCCCCAGGCACGGGCGTCGATCCTGACGAGGCGCCGCTTGCCTGAGGCCCTGCGTGGCGCAACTGCTTCTTCTTCTTGGGGTGGCCTCAGGAGGGCGCTCGCCCTGGCTTTCGGGGTCGTCGATTGCTGCAACTTGGAAGGCACGCTCGAGGGAGCACACCGCATCTCTTTCCTCGCACAGGACTGTGATGATTCCGCTGCTTCCCGACATCTTGAGGACATTGTAACCGCGATGGGTCACCGCCATGAACTGGGCCAGGGCTGGATACCCGAGGATGGCGTTGTATGGCAGGCAGATGTAGGCGATGTCGAAATCGATGGGTTTGGTGCGGTAGTTGTTGCGTTCTCCGAAGGTAACGGGGAGGCGGACCTGCCCGAGCGGGGTAGTAGAGCCGTCGGTCACTCCTGAGAAAGGCTTGGTAGGCTTAAGGTGGTTATATGGCACTTGGAGGTTGTCGAACGTGTCAACGGACAAGACATTGAGCCCTGTGCCGCCGTCGATGAGGGTCTTGGTAACTTGCATGTTGCTGATGACTGGTGAACAAAGCATTGGGAGGACGCCTGCAGTAGCTGCGCACTTGAGCTGATCTGCCGAACTGAACGTGATGGGGCACTTGGACCATCTGAGCGGGCGTGTGGCCTCGAACTTGGGGAGGACTGCATTCACTTCACGAGCAAACTGTTTGAAGATACGCTGCAAGGCTGGGGCTTGAGCTCCGCCCAAGATGCAGGTGATAGCGCGCGGCTCCTGGAAGCCCCCAGCCCCTCGTCTTGATGGTGGTCATCATTCCTTCTGGGTGATGGCGGTAGTGGAGGAAGGCCAGCGTTGCCTTGATGACAATCCTTACAAGGCTGGTCCTTCCAGGCGCCCTCGCGAGGCTGATCCTGCCAGCGGTCCTCACGAGGCCGGTCGCGCCACTCCTGGTGCGGGCCACGGTCGTCCCAGCCGCCGCCACCATGTCCTCCTCCTCAGCCGTAGCCCCGGTCGCTGGGCTTGGGGCGTTGACCGAAGCGTCTTTCTTGAGTGGCTCTGAGCTCTTGATAGTCCCTGGTGTTGTGGGTATGCAGGTTATGGAAGGCGCAGAACAGTCGGCTGCCCTTGGATGACTTGGGCTGGTCTCTGCCGTGCTTGGTGTCCGGTTCCGCCGCGAGCATGGCTGCTCCCTTGCGCTTCATGTCCTTGGCCTTGGCTTTCTTCTCCTCCGGGTCCGCAGCCGGGAGCTCGAGGAGGGATAGGCGCCCCTACTTAGCTCTGGCGCACTTGGTCGCCAGGTTGAACAACTCTAGAGACGTGCACAGCTCCTCGTGGATGCCGAGCTCCTCCTTCATCTTGACGTCATGGATGCCATCAGAGAACGCGGAGATGATGGCCTCGTCCGTTACCTTGGGGATCTTGAGACGAACGTTGTTGAAGCACTGTATGTACTTCTGGAGGGTCTCTCCTGGTTGTTTCTTGACGTGATGCAGGTCACCCGCGGCCAGGGTCGGTCGCGAGTGCCCTGGAAGTTGGCGACGAAGCCGTCGCGCATCTCATCCCAGGAGGACATCGAGCCTGGAGGCAGGTTCAGGAGCCAGGAGCGGGTGCCATCCTTGAGGGCCATGGGAAACCATTTCGCCATGACTTTCTCGTCGCTGTTGGCCGCCTCGATGTTCAGCTCGTAGAGCTGCAGGAACTCCGCGGGGTCAGGGGTGCCGTCGTAGCGAGGAGGCAGATCTGGCTTTAACTTGCCCGGCCAGGCGATGCTACGCAGCTCGAGGGTGAAGGCGCGGTAGCCGGCCATGGTCACCGGGGCCCGCCTTGGACGTGGAACTTGGTCTTGGCGCCCACGCACCACTACGGCGAGCGGCGCGGGGTCTTGCCGCAGCAAACGATCCTCGCGCGGCGGTGCGAGGAGTAGCGAAGCGTTCTCTTGCGGTCGAGGGACTTCTTGACATCTTCTTTCTTCACGCGCGGGCGCCGGACGCGGTGGGTCGCGCCATGGAGCCACGCGCCTTGGCGCTAGGGCATCATCTTGGTGCAGATGTGGTGGAGGTGCTTCGTGAGCTGTGTCGCCCGTGGCTGGCAGAGGGTGAGGCAGAGAGAGAGGGACGACGAAGGGGAGCCCCCTGCGGCGTGGACAAGCTCGGTGATGCGGTCAAGCCAGTCCTCGTAGATGTCGTCGACTGGGCGATAGCGAGGAGCTCGTGCGCCATGCGGAGCGTGGCCCGTGCGTCCGTGGGGACGCGACGAGCTTGAGACGACGAACCAGCGGGAGTCAGCGATGGAGTGGCGGTGCGGCCGTTCTGTCGCACCGAGGGGTGCAGCGAGGATGCTTGTTGCTCGCTCCCCACCAGGCCGGTGGCGGCAGGCGATGGAGAGCGATGGGGTGGCCCGCTGACAGGGGCTGTCTGAGCACCGCGAGTGGCGAGGGCAGCCCGGCGCTCGGCGCGGGCGCGACGTGCGTCCGCCATGGAGACGATGAAGCGACGTGACGCGGAGCGGCGGAAGGGAAGATTTGCTGCACCCCTACCTCGCGCGCCAAATGTCGCATCATGGGTTCCGGCAAAACCCTCAAGGTTCGAACTCTGGGGTGTGCGTGAAGATTTCCCCCCTACCGATCCACGTCCTAGTTTTGCTTTGATCTCGCGGACTAACTCGACGAACTCGCAACACAAAGGACACAAGATTTATACTGGTTCGGGACACTGTTGTGGTGTAATACCCTACTCCAGTGTGGTGGTGGTGGATTGCCTCTCGGGCTGAGGATGAACAATATAGGGGGAAGAACAACCTCCTAAGGAGAGGTGTTCTTGTGCTTGGTGGGTGTGATTGTGGGGATGAACTGGTTCTAGTCTAAGATGAGGTCCCCCTAGCTACAGTGGTGGCTAGTTCTATTTATAGAGGCCCTGGTCCTCTCCCCAAATATTGAGCGGGAAGGGAGCCAACAACGGCCAATTTGAAAGGGGACAACTAGTAGAGCTTATCCTGACAAAAGTGGTGTTCGCCTGCAAAGGCTCTGGTGGTGACGCCGCCTTGGGCTCGATGGTGACCTCCGTCTTGCCGTCCTGCTGGTCTTGGTCTCATTGCACCGATATGGAAACCTTTGCTTGATGCCTCGGTACTCCGCGCCTGTGCTTTCCCCCTTAGCACCAAAGAGGAAACAAGGACGCTGCGCACTGGCGCCCGCCTGGTCTTGGTCGTCACAGCTCACGTCACAAGAACCTCACGAGGTTTGCCTGGCCTTGAACTCTCCACCCCTCGCGAGCCAGCTTGGTGAGGCCGATCCCGAGGAGGTCTTGTGTCGTCCGCCTCACAAGGCTTGGCCCCTCGCGAGGGTCTTGAGTCCTTGCTGGTGAAGATGGGACCTATGGGCCTGCTGGCAAAGCCACGCCATGGGCTGCAGGCAAGCAAGTCTGGGGACCCCCATTCCCAGAACGCTGACACAAGTTGCGTCGTGATCTCCACTTGCACCATTGAAATACATTCCAGGCTCTTGTGAACAAGGCCATTAACGTAGAGACATCTCATCTTACTTACGAGGAGTCTCGTAAGCACACCCGTGATTTTGGGTTCTTCCTCTAATTCTAGTTCTCAGAAGCACCGGATTTGGGTTCCGAACTCCGCTCTTCCATCCGGATATGCACCGAGGCCATCTTATGTGGCACCTCACCCAGTTCGGCCATATACTCCACGCAGGACTATTGGTGGACCGCCTGCCAATGCGGGCCCACCTCCTACCTCCATGATTTGTTACAAGTGCAGAGAGCCAGGCCACATTGCCCGTAATTGCACTCAAACCAGTGTTGCTCCACCCCAACCTGAGAAGTCTGTTGGCCATGGTAAGCCATCACGCAAGATGATCGGTGTCAAGTCTGATCCCACTAAACATGGACGTGTGCATCACATCTCTGCTAGAAACGCTCATGATGACCCGGATGTCGTTCTTGGTATACTCCTTGTCAATTGTCATCCAGTATTGGTTCTATTCGATACCGGAGCATCTCATTCCTTCATTTTCGGAAGCTATTCCCACTTGCATGACATGTCATTTTGTGATATGCCTTGCCCACTACTCATTCAAACTCCTGGATCCAAATGGAAAACTTCTAGGATAAGTTATGGCAATGAAATACATGTTGACAGACTTGTATTCCTTGCTTCCTTGATATCTCTCAAGTCTTCAGATATTAAGATCATCTTGGGTATGGACTGGATGACAGCTCATCATGCCAAGATTGATTGTTTCACCAGGTCTGTTCAGCTTACACACCCATCTGGCAAGATAGTCACTATCACCACTAGAGTTGCAAAGCGTCAACTCTATTCTCTTAATGCCAGCCCTCTCCCAGACCTTGAAGATATCCCGGTAGTCCGAGATTCTCCGGATTTATTTCCAGAGGAACTGCCAGGTGTTCCACCTGACAGTGATGTAGAGTTTGTCATAGATCTTATCCCAGGAACCGCCCCAATTTCTAGGAGACATTACAAGATGGCACCCTTAGAACTAGCTGAGCTTAAGAAACAACTTGATGAGTCCTTGCAAAAGGGTTTCATCCGTCCTAGTTCTTCTCCATGGGCTTGTCCCGTCCTCTTTGTCAAGAAGAAGGATGGTACGGATCAGATGGTTGTAGATTATCGTCCCGTTAATTTGGTCACGATAAAGAACAAGCATCCACTCCCAAGGATCAACGACCTGTATGATCAGCTCGCTGGATCCTCAGTCTTTTCCAAGATGGATTTGAGGTTAGGCTACCACCAAATCAAGATCAGGAACAGGGACATTCCTAAGATGGCTTTTGTCACTCGTTCTGGCCAGTACGAGTACACCGTCATGTCCTTCAGTCTAACCAATGCTCCAGCCACATTGTCCCGCTTGATGACTCGATCTTCATGGAGTACTTAGATAAGTTCGTCGTGTTTTACCTTGATGATATTCTTATTTACTTAAAGAACGAGGAAGAGCATGCCGAACATCTTAGACTTGTGTTAGAACGTGCATTTGCATGTACATAAGTAATAGTAGTACTCCCTCCACCTAGGTGTATAAGTCTTCCCTCCTTCTCGGTCACAGTGCACAACCAAAGATGACTTATTCACCTAGAAGGAGGGAGTAGCACAGTATGCAAGCATAGAGAGAGAGAGATGTGTAGTGCGATAGTATGTAGGAGTAGTAAAGTTTGTGCTATATGCACGTACTTACAAAATGCGTACCGATACACAAGGTTTCCAAACTTTCCCTTTTACATACTTAGTTAAGGACGCTAATAATTCTTGAACGTTCAGGATTTATCATTTGCATCCCAAAACTAATGAGATTGCCTTACGAAACTAAATTATACTCCTACTAAAAGCCACAACACTCGCAGGAGCGCTTGCGGCGCGCCACGAGTGCCCTAGTGCGCGGCCGTTTCCCAGCGCGCCGACACAACGCCTCTTCCTCAGCCTTGCAACTCGTGAGGTGCTGATTGGCGGCTTGCCGGCGGGTGAGTGTGATCTCACCGGTGTGGTGATCCGGCGCCAACAGGTACTCCTCGCCAGAAGCGTGCACCCGGCCCACGTACGGCCAAGCGTAGATGAGGCGCTTGGGCACAACTGCACTTAGGGCTTTGGCACGGGCGTCCTCCGCCACCCTCACGGCCCTCGCACGAGCCTTCTGCCAAAGAGCCAATTGCTTGGCTCTCTCGGATGCAACATAGGCCTACCAGGCAGCTTGTCCCGCGGCACGCTTCTCTTCCTCGGCCTTCTTCTCTGCCTCAATTTTGGTGCGCTCTGCCGGAGGCAAAGCCTCCCACAAGGCGACATCCATTTCTTTCCAAAGCTCCTCAAGGTTGGGGGGCTCGGCGGGCAGTGCGGCGTTCTCCTCATAGCGGGGAGCCGACGCGTCCTCCGACACGCGTGCTGGCGAGATTGGGAATGCCGACGCGTCCACCTCGATGCATCATGGCGAGGAGCGGAACGCTGACGCGTCCTCCTCGACTAGTGGCGGCGAGGAACGGAACATCGACGCATGCCCATCCGCGCGGTGTAGCGACGGGTGTCTAGGGCTTGGGAGGGGTGATGCCATGGTGGTCGACGTGAGAGGGAGGGGGAGAAGATAGCGATGAACGTGAGCATTCTTCCGAATCCCGTGGGAGGCGCGGTATTTATAGCGAGCAATGGCACACCTACGTAAGATATGGATTGAGCTGCACTAACTTAACTGCAGGTCCAGTTGCATCACTGACATGTGGGCTAGACCCGTGTTGGGCCCATATGTCAGTGACCCAATGCACCCGCAGTTAAGTAACTGAAGCAGCATCCCATAAGATATGTTGCGTGATTAACGTAACAACTACGTGGGCATATTTGTTGGAGTAAATTATGGGGGAGGGAAGGGGTGGAAATATTGCTGGTCACAACGGATTGAACGAGCGCGGGGGGAGGAGTCATGCATGCAAATTTTTTCCATGCGGGGTGGAGTGGTGGGACCGCCGAAGGGAGAAGGAGAGTCAAGCAGGCATATTGTTTTCACACATGGAGAGGAAAATATTTGGAGATGAACACACTTCCTACAGGTATGGGCAACGGTGCATAATAAGTCATCTTGCATGCCGGGCTAGGTATTGTCTCAAGTCATTAAAAACATACACGCCCCACACATGTTCATATTTCAAGGTGCACTAAATTATTGCATGGGATGATTAAGGTTGGCCATAATGGTGGTATCTTAGCTGGTATCATGCACACGGAAATATCAAACATGCTGATGTGGCAAAGAATTAAAGAAGAGAGGGGGTTAGAGTAAAACTAGTGTTCATGCATGCATGCAATGCGATAATGCATTGGTAAACACATTTTTTGTGAAGAACGACAACATTAGTTGAGTACTTTTGCATACTACAAAAACTATTCCACCGCCTCTATCTTGGTAAGAGTAGGTGAAAATTTTGAATCGAGCCCTTTAAAGTAGAAGGGAGGTAGTAGTACTCTGATAGCTAACCTTGTTGTGATGACTAGATAGGACATGGCACACACCTAGATGGAGGAACTAGTCTGCATTGTGCATTTAAGTTTTGTGTGAAGTTAATGTACCTCTACTTTAACCAAACTTATAGAAAAATGTATTAATATTCACAATGTCAAATCAATATTTTTATACTCATTATTAAACATAGTTCTTATACTCATTATAATCTGTATAAATTTGGTCAAACACTTTGCAAACGGTTGACAAAAGTAAAAAGGACCAGAGGGAGTATGATGCATGCGGACTAGGCAAAACAATTGCTCATTTATAGCCGGTCGAAGTCTCAAAGGGCACGACCGCGCGAGGGAGGCGAAGGTCATGGGAGGCGTGACGGTTGACGGAATTAAGTGAAGTTACATCCACGCGCCGGCATGGCATGCGAACAAGCAGAAGCTATACCGTGAGGCCTACAATATGGGTCTAGTAGACATGACATCTAGTGGGTCCCGCATAGTACTCGAGAACTCTTTGGGGGCTTGCAGCCGTTTATCCACCGAGCAAGCCAACAACCCCACAACATTTGCATGCCCTACTCGTCCCCGTCTTCTACTACTACTACCTTACAATAGTTCGCTCCCAGTCGTCCCGTACTTTCACATTACACCAGTTGAACTTCTCCTAACCCTCCTCCAAAATCCATGGCCTCCCAAATCTCCATGGTCGCCGCTGATTACCAAGGTAGAGCCACCACCGGTGATGAGTTCATCATCATCTACACACGTGGATCCACGACAGTGAAAGCATGCCTTGCTCGCTTCCTACACATGTTCAATAGTTCAAAGGATGAGTGGGTCGCTGGGCTAGATGTTGAGTACACCACAGTCCTGGAAAGAGAGAAGATTCTAAAGGCGGCAGAGAAGAAGAAGCCCGCCGTGATCCAGGTTTGCATACATAACATGTGCTTGGTCTACCACATATGCCATGCCGACGTTGAGTGCCACGATTTTAGGAACTTCCTCAAGGACGAAAGAGTGAAATTCATTACTGTAGACTTTAGGAACGACAGGGGTGTCCTGGGTCGGATAGGCCTCATTGTCGGCTAGCCCTTTGATCTCCAGAAGGAAAGCCTGGTGTCCTCCTCTCAGCCTTCAATGCCGACCCTGGCATTAAATATCTACAAGGGTTGGATGAAGAAGCAGAGCCAAGTGTCCGGTTCAAGCAAAGAAGCGTCGGTGAAGAGGAAGAGGAAGAGGGATGAGGACGAAGTCGTGGACATGGACTCAGACTCCGGGTAAGGTGGCAGTGCCTCGCTCATGCTGGTTCTACTATAGTGTCAAGCTTGCTTAGTTTTATTTCAAGGGTCTGTTGTGCTGAGCCCCCAGCAGAACTATGTTTATGTTCTTTCTCGTTATTTTAACTTTATGTTCTTTCTCGTTATTTTAACTTTATGTTCTTTCTCGTTATTTGAACTCTTTAGTACATACAGTAGTACTAGTACCATGTCTTACTACTGTTCTTCTTGCAGTTTGTACTACTGCTCATATCTTCGTGGTCCTACTATACTTAATACTTTCGTACTAGTAGTATAATTTGTGTTAGTCGATTTGTGAAAGAAGTTCGATGGAGCGAAGGAAGAAGACGACAGAGAAGCTACCCCAGTATCTGTATTTGGGTGGCAGGGTGCCCATGATCTATCTTATGAGTGTTGGGTGTGGAATGCAGTTCGCCAGAAAAAATGGATCGTGCCCGGGGTTAAACGGATGGTGGGGGTGGGGGGAGCATGGCGGTGGCAGGCGGTTCAGGGGAGGGCGGGGCGGCGGCGGCAGGCGGTTAGGCGTGTGGCGGGCTGAGAAGATGAACAATGCATCAGTTTCGGAGGTTGAAGAAGCCCTACTAGCCATCCATGTTGCATCCAACGGCTCACAAGAGTCGACTGACCCAAATTGCTCCTTCAGATTGCAGGATCCACATGGAATTCAAGGTCTCGAAGGTAGATTCCGCATCCGCACCCGGTTTGCGGGCTCGGCGTGGGCGCGACCGGCTTCCGCCGCGACAGCCACCATGCGCGCCTCCTCCGCGCGAGCGGAGACGACAATGACACACTAGTTCCTCCTCGCCGACGTGCTAGAGCATGCGCTCGTCCTCCTCCTCGTACGCTGCGTGCATAGACGCGGCTTCACCAGCTGCTCGCGTTTTTGGCAGCGCTGCGGCATCGCGAGGAGGGACTGCAGACGACGTGAGCGGGCGAGCCTTAGGCTTCATGGCATTGGGATGGCGGTGACATGGAGGTGATGGGCGAGAAATTGTTGGCCGGAGCAGGTGGGCGCCGGCATGCGCAACGGCGACGGCATATTGATGAGTGCGCGTATGGGAGCTTAGTTTAGTTTTATATAGGGTTGGTCAAACTTAAAAGAAAACCGTACTAGTACACGTAAACATTAGACTGAGGCAACGCTTATATTAGTTACCACAACCATGATACGAAATCTTGTGCAAGCGCGTGAACTGCGGCCGCGCGGTCGATCGAACGGTGCGTCGCCGTGTCGCACTCAAAGGACATCCACCGAACCTTTTTATGTGTGTGAAAACAATCCTCGAATACTACTCAACTTTTTTTCCCTGGAAAAGTTCTTGACGCTACAATATTTCCATATATTTGAATTTAGCTCCAGTTCGTGTTTATTTGGATTTGGACGTTTTAGGTGCGCCCTAGTTTTTTTAATACTGATTTTGTGTGTGTGACTGAGAGAGAACGCGTGTATGTGTCCATATGTGTGTTGTGGCGGAAGGGCAATGTGGAGACGGTGTGCATGTGATAGAGACATAGAGAGGTGTGAATGTGCAAATGATCCTGCATGAGAGAGACATAGACAGATGTTGATACATTGTGTATACATGAGAGAATGGTCTTCTATTTTAATTGTGTCTGTGTGAGAGAGGGGGGGGGGCATCCGCAACAAAACAACCATCTCTCTCGATTCATTCGTCCCTCGCACGATCGCATGTAACACATGCATCAACGCACACATTTTGACACCCTCACCTGGCCCCTGCCCACCTCAAGGCCCGCACATTGCTCTCTATCTTCCACGCACAATCTCTTCGTGAAAACCCTATTTAGCATGTATCTTTTCGTCACATACACACACATTTCTCTCCATAGGTTTGATTTCTCTCAATATCTGACACACACACACACACACACACACAGACACACACACACACACACACACCGCACACACACATCCCCTCCCCCGAGCACACAATTCATCCCCATCCAAGGTTATATGGCGACCACTCTCGCTTGTGCTTCTCTGCACCCCAGCATGCACAACACCTCAATCTTCAAAGAGGGCATCGAGGAGATCGAATATGGTGACCACACTGCACTAGAGAATGCGGGGCCATTTGGATGCAAGATGATGTGACGACAGCTGACTGACTCCTCCCCCCTCTCTCTCCCGCACAAAATTACCAATCCCTCTCTCCCCCGCACAAAATGATCAATCCCTCAACCCACAAGATCCTTCCCCTATCGTCCATGTTTTCCCATCTCTCTCCTCAAACATGTTGTCTCTTCTCCTTCCACGTGTACAAAATCGTGATGCACACGCATCTCACGTATATTACATGTCTCCACCTTTCTCACAGACCTAACTTCTTCCTCTCTCTCTCTCTCTCTCTCTCTCTTTGTCTCGTTAGGTTTGCCTCCTACTCTCTCGTCCACATACATACAATCTTTCCCGCCCTATCTACTCCATCTTCGCAAGCTCTCTCTACACGTTTCATTCCCAGATTGGGATGTGTTCAAAATGTTGCGTTTATAATGGATGATGTAGAGTTATGGTTGGTTTTGTTGCATCCTACAAGGTAATAACTATGAAATGCATTTATATTCTCATTTGACTGGGATTGTGTGAGCTTGAGCATATTGTGAAGTACTATAGACCCCGTATACATCTTGGAATTCAACAACGATTGCAACTATTGAATTGTATATACCGTTACATTCGAAGTCAGTAGCCTAATATATTTATTTCACAATTACAACAAATGATTAATTCAGTACAAACTAAGAAAACAAATGTGTACTCCCTCCGTTTTTATTTAAGTCCACATATTAGCATTGGTCAAAGTCAAGTTTTGTAAACTCTCAGAAAGTTTATAACAAAAAATATTAACATATACAATACAGTAACAAACAAATACCATTAGATTCATTATTGAATGTACTTTCACATCATACATATTTGTTATGGTAAATGTTTATATTTTTCTATAAACTTGGTCAAACTTTAGGAAGTTGAACTTCAGTCAAACCTAATATGCAAAGTTAATAAAAACGGAGGGAGTACTAGTAAGTTACTAGTACTACTCGCTAGTTGCTTAGCCCAATCACCCAGCACGCCACACAGGGAGTTCAGCGTCACAAAATTTTGAGGTCGGCGGGAAAATCTCCCGTGACCCTGATTCGAGCAGTGCGAAGTTACCATCATAGCCTTCGAAACAGGCTTACGGATGACGCTTGGTAGGGGGATGTTTTCGTAACTTCAGGTTCACCCTACCCAGCCAACCCCACCCCGGCACCTAGTGTAGTACACCTGAATACTCCCCATTTTCTATACCCACTGCAAAATAGACTTCTCCATGACACCACAGCCTTCGTGCTCCTCCCCTTCTACATCGGCGCACTCGTCCACCGCAGCGCATATGCCTCATCGATGACCTCGTACGCCGCACTGGAGCCGGTCCACCATCATCCTCATACACGGAGCCTCTTCTTCGGCACCGTCTTCCACGGTCTCGGATCTGCTTCCCGAAAGCCGATGCCAAGCGCAGAAGCACCACCGTCGTGGAAAATGAACTGACTCCCGTTGCCGACCATGATGCACAGTGGCCGCCGTGACCATCATTCTCCTCCTCGATTGATAATGTGTGTATTGAATCACTTAGCAGTACACGTGTAGTTCCAATTTTATTCATACCCACCCTTCAAATTTCCTGGTTGCTATTGTTCCTGTAAAAGTAATTGGTTATAGCCTCCATTGTCCAACAGAATATCAGCTTGTAATTGTGCGCCGCTCCTGTATCGCGCTATGCTTGGGTAGGTTCTTCATCTACAACGAGTAGTGTGGCAAATGATGAAAAGTTTTTTAGAACTAGTAAGATGCCCATGCGTTGCACACATCAAGATGCATTTGTATGAGTAGTTTATCTTGTGGGAGAAATGGATGAATGAGGGAAGGCCTTATTTGCAAATCCGGAGAGGGGTGTAGGTATCTTTCTGCAAAATTGCCATAGTTTCCTTCCTATCCATCGGATATAAATCGGACGACCTATATTGCAGGTTGGCAGGCGCACCATCATCACCAACTATGTTTTCTAAAAGAAAAAAGAGTAGAGAGTAGAGAAGTAGAGATAAATATTAAATATTAAATAAATATAATAGTAGAAAAGAGAGTAGAGATAGCAGGGACGTTGGGAAAGGATCGCGCACGTGTGGAAAAAATTGGTTTGGCGCGCGCTAGTTTTGGCGAGCGGCGTCCAACGCGCTTTATAAAATCCAAGGCCCTCCCACTGATCTGTGCCTTGCCACCGCTCTCTCCCTGCTCTGTGCCTTGCCACCACTCTCTCCCTGCTCTTTCTCGCCTCACTGCCGTCGCACCACCATGCTGCCGCGTCACCGGGAAACTTGGGGATATCGGGGCGTTCGTGCGCACCCCTCCGGCGGCTTCTCCACCGAGATCCAGTTCCGCGGGATGCGCCTCGGTCTCGGCAATTTTGACACCTCCAATGAGGCCGCCCGCCCGTACGAGGTGGCGTGGCGCCTCCAGTGGCCTCATAGAACATTGAACTTCCTCAACGTACCGACGCGGGAGCGGGCGCAGGAGCTCGCACCTCTACTGCGGCTTATCACCGACAAGGATCGTCACGACAACCTATGGTGGGAGCATCGTCTCGGCATTGCCGAGATGGACAAGGAAGCCAATGCGCTATGGCGCCAATGCTTACCGCATGACATCATCAACGAGTGCGAGTTCTACGTGCAAAGGAGGGCGGAGAGGGAGAAGAGGAGGGCGGAGCGAGCCGCCTATCGCGAGGGCAAGCGTAGGCGAAAAGCGAACGCTCAATTCAACATGAGGCTAGGAGCAGCGTCGCCCTGGGAATCTGACGATGATAGGTATCTTCACACCTACATTGAGACTTCGGAGGAGGACATCGTCGAGGAGGGGAGGAGGACATCGCCGAGGAGGAGTCGGACGACGAGAAGTAGTTGAACTATCTATTTTTTATCTATCTAGGTTATATCTATGCTGAGAACTATCCTCCACTCTCTAGTCTCTACTCTCTATCTCTACTTCTCGATCTCAGCACTGTAAGCACTTTTTTAAAGTGTCGTGCATTGCGCTTCTGTTGGAAATGCTCTAACATGGCAGACGAGTGCTTTAATGTTGCCCACAAGATGTGTGAGTATTACTAGTAGTATATTTTTCTTGCCATGTTGAGATTTTAAAACCACGAGTGCGAACATGCAGAGGATCAATGAAGACCAAACACGAGATATTGGGGACATCTTCAAGGAGCGTGGAAAGTTAAAGAGGAGCTGCACCGAACCAGTAAAACGAGCTTTGGTAAGTAACACTGTCGGTGTCAAAACCAGCGGATCTCGGGTAGGGGGTCCCGAACTGTGCGTCTAAGGCGGATGGTAACAGGAGGCAGGGGACACGATGTTTTACCCAGGTTCGGGCCCTCTTGATGGAGGTAAAACCCTACGTCCTGCTTGATTTATTCTTGATGATATGAGTATTACAAGAGTTGATCTACCACGAGATCGGAGAGGCTACCTATGGTATGATTGTATGTTGTCCTACGGACTAAAACCCTCCGGTTTATATAGACACCGTAAGGGGTTAGGGTTACACAAGGTCGATTACAAAGGAGGAGATATCCATATCCGTACTGCCTAGCTTGCCTTCCACGCCAAGTAGAGTCCCATCCGGACACGAGATGAAGTCTTCAATCTTGTATCTTCGTAGTCCAACAGTCCGGTCAAAGGATATAGTCCGGCTGTCCGGAGACCCCCTAATCTAGGACTCCCTCAGTAGCCCATGAACCAGGCTTCAATGACGATGAGTCCGGCGTGCAATGTTGTCTTCGGCATTGCAAGGCGGGTTCCTCCTCCGGATACACCAGATAAGAGTTTGAATAAAAGGATAGTGTCCGACCCTGCAAAATAAGTTCCACATACCACCGTAGAGAGAATAATATTTCTACAAATCTAATATGCTGACACATTTTGGCAACATGACATCATGCCATGGCTCGGCGATTATTCGAACCATTTTTCTTTAACTAGCCCCGCACATAACACGAGGCAGTTTCTTGACACGTCTTGTCAAAGCAGAGATCGTGTCCCGCTTATTACGGGAATCTCATCAATATGGTCATCGGTAACCCAACCGCGCCTAGGACTCCTATATTTTAGGCAAGTCCCAAACGGCTACTAGGAGGACGCTTGATATTCACCCTCTTTATAAAGGGACAAGGCTTTTACTTTTTCCCTCCCGTGCTCAATCGAATCCTTCCCCCGCCTCGAGTTCTAACACCCAAAGCCCAGGTCAGGTGCTTCAGATCTCCAATCATGTCCGGATCCAGCCTCTAGGGCTAGTGGATGCCTTCCTCCGTCACGGAAGAGGATATCAAGAAGTTGAGGGAGGCAAGATACCTGACTGTTGAAGTTTCGCATCGGCTGCCTGCCTGAGGGCAGGTCGTCCCTACTCCTGAACCCAATGAAGATGTCGTGTTCATCTCCCACTTCCTCCGAGGACTAGGCCTCACTCTGGATCCCTTCATTAGGGGTTTGATGTTCTATTATGGGCTTGATTTCCACGATCTTGCCCCGGATTCCTTTGTCCACATCTCGCCATTTATTGTCGTATGTGAGGCCTTCCTCCACATTACCTCTCACTTCGGCCTGTGGCTCATGACCTTTGATGTGAAGCCGAAGACGGTTGAGGGGCAGCGTGCAGCGTGCGGAGGGGCATTAATAAGCAAGATCGCTGGAGCTCCGTGGCCAAAGGGTTCCTTTCAAGAGGTGTCCAGATTATGGCAACGGGAGTGGTTCTACGTCACCGCTCCCAGAAGTGCCAAGTGGGTAGATTCCCCCGCCTTTCGCTCGGGCCCCCCACCACAACTGATGTCATGGATCAGCAGGGGGCTGAGCTGGGGTCCAGCCAAGGATGTGCCCATATTGCAGAGCCGCATCCGAGATCTCTTCGATGGAGATTTTAGTTTGGTTATGGTAGTGCAAGTCATGCTGGTTCGTCGAGTCCAGCCTTGCAAACGCCAGCCCCTCCGCTTGTGGGAATTCAACCCAAAAGGACCGCGTGCTATTCAGAATTTACTCGGCCTGATGCACGAGGAGATGTACAAGTCGTTCTTCAGACCCCAAATAGAGTGTCCGGACACCTCCGAGGACGTGGGCCTGAGCAGCAACCGCACCGCGGCCCAGGTAAGTGATCCTCTAGTCGAACACACTGTCTTTCATTTATCACGACGTCATTCTGAAGAATCACTTTTTGACCAGGACAGGATAACAAAAGCGAAGATGATCCGGTGTTCGGCCCCCCTTCCCTAAGGCTTGGACAATCTGGTGCTAGAAAAGATGCTCGATCCAGCACCTTGCCCGGTGCCCTTAAAGGAAGATAAGGGGGAATAAAGAGGGCGAAAGTGGGCCTCCACGGCTACCTATTCCAACAGAGGGAATGAGCGCCTCTGTGAGGGAGGATAACCAAGGGAAGGAATCTGACATTCCCTTGCCCCGGGGGAGGAAGAGGACTACCTCTGATGATTCGGAAACTGAGGTTTCCAAACGGGAGAAGAAAACTCCACCAGAGGGTCCCGCCTCGGAGGGTGCTCTTGCCACACAATGTCCGTGCGGCGATCGGCCCTCTAACGAGCTGTAAGTAATCAAAAAGTACTTAATAGTGAAGATATACTACCTTACTTCCGAGGAAGATAACTGAAGCATTTATCTTGCAGTTCAGATCTGAGCCCTTCTCAGCAGAGCTAGTCTTCGAGGGATCTTCTTCCGGAGATGATGGAGAGCGAAACGCCTCCCCCGGACTCCCCGGCTCAAGAAGCGGGCGACCTTGAAGTGTCATCACGGAGAGTTTCTCCGGATCAGGCAAGGCCAGAAGGTAATCCCATGGTCACCCGAAGCCCTCAGTATCCAGTTCTTGAAGAGAGCAGTCAAAAGAGTCTGACACCATCTGCTATGCGGTCGGACGTACTGAAGGGTCTGCTAGAGCAAGCGACTATCTCAGAAGAGCACCGTACATTAATGTGTACGGTGATTGAAAGGATTTCGTCCGCTGAAAACGGGTTGCATGAAGCCTTTATGAGTCTACCGACGGGATTTGAGGTACGTGAAATGATATACATTTGTGATGGTACCGCACATTTTAGGTGTGCCCTGTGTAGATAGTAGCCCGTGAGACACTGGTTGTCGTCGAGAACGGCGGCGAACAGAGGATCATAGTCCAAGGTAATAACCAGACCGCCTTTTTGTGTAGGTGTCTGAAGCTCCGGTTGCTAGCCGGACTGATGGGGTTACCGAACTAAAGCGGCGACTGGATGCGGCGGATGCCGACATCGAGCTTGTTAACAAGCGGCTTGACAAGGCATAGGGTAGGTGATATTTATAGTGGATGTCACATAGTAAGAGTAGTGTGATGCCAGTATCTTTAATATGTTGTGACTGCAGATGGAGCTGCCACCGTGGAGGCCCTGCGGGCAGAGCTTGCCTGAGCCAAGGAGCAAGCAAGGAGTAGTAATGCGGCCGCTTTGAAGGCGGCCGAAGAGTTGAGAGCCAAGAAGGCTGCTCATAGCGAGAGCAAAGAGAAAATGGCCAAAATGGTTGTGAAGTTAAAAGACACTGCCGACCGCTGCCAGTTTCTCTAAGAAGAAAACCGAGCGAAGTCTATGGACCTTGAAAAGGCCACAATGGTGACCAAAGACACCTGCTCTGCAATGAGAGCGAAGAAGGAGGAACTGCGCGAAGCCGTGGACATTGTGGCCGGGAAGCCCTTTATGCTGCGGAGGAAGTTCGGCAATCCACGGTATGCCCCTCTGGATCGGCTGTGGAGTTCGGCCGACGCATATCTGGACTTAGCGGCGAGCGCTGTCGATGCGGCCGAATACTTCCGATATCAAGCAGATCGTGAAGTGGACAAGCTGTTATGGTCGCAATTTAACGTTCCAGAGCATCTGCTTCCATTGACTGATCAGCTTGCTGAATGGGCCGAACTCAATAGATTGTCCGGACTCGGCATGAGGTCTGTCGTGGATCATCTGTGGCCGGAAAGGCCAAAGCCGAACAACTACTTTAGCTTGGTGCGCAGTTCCTTAGTGCGGTGCCACGCATTAATGTCATGAAGAGGTCGGCGTGCATAGAAGGCTCGCGGATGGCCCTTGCCCGTGTCAAAACATATTGGGCAGAGATGGATGCCACCACTGTCGCGAGGCAGGGTTCGGCCATAGGCCGAGTGGCTGCCGAGCACTATTTTGAAGAAGTTCTTGAGGGCGCTCGTTCGATAGAGGCCCAGTGCTCCAAGAATGTTATGTTTGAGTGATATGTATTCCTATTATAAAAACAACGTTTTATTGAATTTATCAAGGCTGTTGTCGGTGTCAAAACCGGCGGATCTCGGGTAGGGGGTCCCGAACTGTGCGTCTAAGGTAGATGGTAACAGGAGGCAGGGAACACGATGTTTTACCCAGGTTCGGGCCCTCTTGATGGAGGTAAAACCCTACATCCTGCTTGATTTATTCTTGATGATATGAGTATTACAAGCATTGATCTACCACGAGATCGGAAAGGCTAAACCCTAGAAGCTAGCCTATGGTATGATTGTATGTTGTCCTACGGACTAAAACCCTCCGGTTTATATAAACACCAGAGGGGGCTAGGGTTACACAAGGTCGGTTACAAAGGAGGAGATATCCATATCCGTACTGCCTAGCTTGCCTTCCACGCCAAGTAGAGTCCCATCCGGACACGAGACGAAGTCTTCAATCTTGTATCTTCATAGTCCAATAGTCCGACCAAACGATATAGTCCGGCTGTCCGAAGACCCCCTAATCCAGGACTCCCTCAGTAGCCCCTGAACCAGGCTTCAATGACGATGAGTCCGGCGCGCAGTATTGTCTTCGGCATTGCAAGGCGGGTTCCTCCTCCGAATACACCACGGAAGAATTTGAATACGAAGATAGTGTTCGACCCTGCAAAATAAGTTCCACATGCCACCGTAGAGAGAATAATATTTCCACAAATCTAATCTGCTGACTTGTTTTGGCAACATGACATTATGCCATGGCCCGGTGATTATTTGAACCGTTTTCTTTAACTAGCCCCGCACATAACGCAAGGCAGTTTTTTCACACGTCTTGTCAAAGCAGAGATCGTGTCCCCCTTATTACGGGATTCTCATCAATACGGGCGTGGGTAACCCAACCACACTTAGGACTCCTAGATTTTTGGCAAGCCCCAAACGGCCACGAGGAGGACGCTTGATATCCACCATCTTTATAAAGGGTCAAGGTTTTTACTTTTTTCTTCCCGTGCTCAATCGAATCCTTCCCCCGCCTTGAGTTCTAACACCCAAAGCTCTGGTCAGGTGCTTCAGACCTTCAATCATGTCCGGATCCAGCCTCCAGAGCTGGTGGATGCCCTCCTCCATCAAGGAGGAGGATATCAGGAAGTTGAGGGAGGCAAGATACTTGACCGCCGAAGTCTCGCATCGGCTGCCTGCCCGAGGGCAGGTCCTCCCTACTCCTAAACCCAACGAAGACGTCGTGTTCATCTCCCACTTTCTCCGAGGACTAGGCTGCACTCTGGATCCCTTCATTAGGGGTTTGATATTCTATTACGGGCTTGATTTCCACGATCTAGCCCCGGATTCCTTCCTCCACATCTTGGCATTTATTGTCGTATGTGAGGCCTTCCTTCGCATTACCCCTCACTTTGGCCTATGGCTCAAGACCTTTGATGTGAAGCCGAAGACGGTCGAGGGGCAGTATGCAGCGTGCGGAGGTGCATTAATAAGCAAGATTGCTGGAGCTCCGTGGCCAAAAAGTTCCTTTCCAGAGGTGTCCGGATTATGGCAATGGGAGTGGTTCTACATCACCGCTCCTAGGAGTGCCAATTGGGTACACTACAAAAAAATACACTTCCGTGATGATACGTGTTTGTCACAGTAGGCCCCTTTTTTGTCATGCATGTACATCCATGACAAATTTATTACAGAATCAAGATAGTCATACCTGTGCTGTCATAGAAGTGTTCCATGACATTACCAAAATTATCATCACGGAAGTGTCCACTTCCATGATGATAAATTGCGCGTCACAGAAGTGCTTTCGTCAAGGGTGACCGACACGTGGCATCCACCATAACGGAACTCCGTTAAGCTATCGGGTCGGGTTTTGGATCCGATAACCCATTAATGGCCCCGACCAATGGGGATTTTCCTCGTGTAAAATCATCATTGGCTAGAGGAAACACGTGTCGGCTCATCTTCGGGACATATGTCATCCACTCACTGGACAGAAGGCGCCTATGATACGTCGACACGTGGCACGACCCAACAAGTTTAAATGGGCCGGCCCAACTAAAGGCCCACAAGATTTTGCGGACCATAATGGGCCGGCCCATTTGAAGGCCCACGAGAATTTGCAGACCATAATGGGCTGGCCCAGCTAAAGGCCCACAAGATTTCGCGGGCCATAATGGGCTGGCCCAGGTAAAGGCCCACAAGATTTTTGTGTGCCATAATAGGCCGGCCCAGGTAAAGGCCCACAAAATTCTTGCGGATCATAATGGGCCGGCCCAGCTAAAGGCCCACGAGATTTTGACAACATTAATGGGCCGGCCCAGCTGTAGGCCCATAAGATTTTGAGGACCTTAGTAGGCCGGCCCATTAACTGCTGCCATGTTTTGGTCCAAATGCCGGCCCATATTTGATACGGTCTTTTAATGGCCTGCCACACTCCGGGCCTAATAGTGGCCCATATGAGATCCGGCCCGTTAAAAGCCTACCATGTTCTGGGCCAAATTATGGCCTAGATCAGGTCCGGCCCTTTAAGAGGTTTTGGGCCTCATTATGGCCCATATCAGATTCGGCCCATCAACTGGACACTATGCTTGTGGGCCCACTTGCTAAAGGCCCACTTAGTAATTCGGCCTGATATTAGTTTGGGCCTGTTAACGGCCTGTTTAACATTTCGGCCCTATATTAGTTTCAGCCTATTAAAAGCCCGCCATATAGTTGGGCCTAACTACGGTCTGGTTTGCATCCGGCCTGCTCGCAGCCGATATCTGATTGGGCCAAACAAGGACCGAGACAATTTTTCGGCCTGTTAAAAGCCCGTGATTTGATTCGCACAATCATGGGCCGGGGTTCATTTCGGGCTGCTGCCAGCCCGTGAGCTGATCGGCACGTTTCAGGCCCAACCTACATCGTGATTGCATGACGGCCCGATTATGTATCGTAATTTTACGGTTTGGCCGGTTTACTATGAAGACAGGATATATATATACAGTAAAATAACTGCAGCATCGTGAATAAGAAAAAACCTATACTATACAATAAAGAAATTACGGCATATTACATCCACTGGGCATCAAAGTTCGCCACTATGATAATAAAGCACAAGCAGACAGCAGATTACATACACTGGGCATCAAAGATCGCCACTAGTGCAAATAAACACGCCGACAAAATAATATACAAAACCGACAGCACTTCAATAGAGTTCAAGAAAGGTTAGCCCTGCTGGGGAGCTGCAGCGCAAGCAGCTGAGCAAGATGATGAGACTGCGCTTGTTCAACACTTATATCTTCCTCACTCTGAAAGATAAACAAGCAGACAGATGACAGGTTTTGCACATAAAAGTATCAGTGCTGACAATTCATCACATTTCTTACTCACGAATAAAGTGACACAGCTTAAATTTGCATTAACACAATATGGTATTGTTCAGGTCAAGACATGGTAGGAAATGACATTGTGAAGGAGTTGGCAGCTTCACGACACCACTGGATTACAGATCAAGAACTCATAAGTATCAATGGTTAGTGTGCTGTCAATTTATACCATTTCAGATTGGCAAATAAAGAGACGGTTTAAATAATAGTAGAATGATATGACATTTTTCATAGTTAAGACATTGCAAAATATGACACTGTGCTGTAGTGGGTAGGTTCACCACACCACTGGATTACAAATGAAGAACATAAGCATACATGCAGTGCAAAACAAGATCACTTGCTCTGTATAGTTTAATTTACATGGTATGAAGAAGGAACTTGGTTGTACAACTGAAAACTTAAATTGAGAAAGGAAGAACTTTTGTTTATGAACTACATATAATAAACTTTAAACAAGCAATTTGATGCAAAAACCAAAAAACAGCTATTGCAGTCATGCCTAACCAAATATATACAACAAAGTTTGAAGGCTTGAGATGGACAAACTTACATTATTGGTGAAGACAGGCTCTATAAAGGCCTTGCCCATGCTGATGGGGGGGGCAATTCAAGAAGTTTACCACAGAATCTTCTTCAAAAGCATTGCCTTTATTCTACATTTTGTTAAGAGTAAATATAGATGTGATAATATACGAAAAAATGGAGAATATTTAAGATAAGATGAAGAGTGATGCTACATAACCAAGTTGCTATAAATGTAAATGCAGCGATACAGGCAAAAGGTACAGCCAAGAGCAATGCACAGCTAAACTTCTTTAGTACCAACCTTATGGTAAGACAAAATATAGATCTGATGTGTAGAAAATGGAGGGCAAAGGAAAATAAGCTGCAGAGTGATGGTACATGAACAACTACCTGTCATTATAAGTACACTGATAAAGGACAGCATGTACTTACAAGAACAATGCAGAGCTAAAAAAACATTGGCATTGGATATATTCTACACTAATGTAACCATTCATACAGATCAGATAATTTGGAGCGAACAATTGATAAGCAAGCTATCATGCATACTGCTGTCACATAATGAACCAGGTATGTATACAAGTACAGTGATACAGGACAACATGTACTAACAGGAGCAAAGCAGCGGGCAACATATTTGTGATATCCTGTCGTTCATGTCAAACCAGAATTCTTCTTCGAGCAGATTTCCTGCAAAAAAGATCCGTAAGGCACATGCGGAAAAGTAGAAGTTCAAATTGTCATGTCATTTCATAGACAGTACCTCATCCTGGGAACAAGACCAGTGCATAACAAGGTTTTTCCATTCATTGTCTTCTAAATTTAGCATAGGAGACTTCACCGGAAATTCGTTTATAGACTTGCCATCAAAGTGTGATTTCCTCAGGTAACACCGATACTGCTGCAATGCTTCCTTGAAAAGCACAAGCAAGCTTTGCTCGTCATGACTATCCAGATTGACCCTCGCCTAGTTACAACAATGTAATGTAAATCATTGATGTGTTCAATCAGCAGAAAACTGGAAAATAATAGCCATGAATAGTAGCACTTACACGTAAGTTGGACAGGAAGATGTGAAAATGATGTTTGTCTTCACAATAATCTTCACATGATGGGAATATATGCACGTAGTCCCTAACAACATTGAAAGCATTGTATTTTAAACTAGGAATAAATGGAATGGGGTTCCAATCTGCAGGAATTGGCTGTCTCTGCAGTTGGGATAGGTCTTCGGCCGGTGGACTTGCTGTACTTTTTGCTGGAGTGGGATTTTTTTGTGGTACAGCTGGTGCTATGGCAAATGAAATCGGTATACCTTTTGCTGGAGTGCAGGTCCTATGTGGTAGGGCTAGTGGTGTGGCCAGTGAAGTATGGGTACAGTGTGCTGGAGTCGGTCCTACGTTTTGTGTCACTGGTTGTACAACAAATATATGTGGGGTGTTGTCTGATTTCTCCGGCACCACCATGTTTTTCAAGGACTTTGCTGGTGCTCCTTCAGGTTCAGCAATCACCCTCTTCCTTTTTGATGTATGATGCACAAGAACAACATTTGAGTGGAAAAACATGGTATAATGACAGATGGAATATGTATTGATAATGGATGGGTATGGCATCTCGACATATATGATGAGTAAGCTAAGCAGATGGCGGTGCAACAAAGCAGAAGAAATGCAAGACAACATATGGAAGATACCCGCAATCAATAAAACATTGCCAAATTAGAACAGGCACCTTGATGGGTGAACAGGACAGGCCATCTGCCTTTGACTCCTCAAGGTTAGAATAGTCATTAGGATGATATTCTGAAAAAGTATCAACAGGTGGGGAGCGTATGAGTTTCATTGCATGCAGAATGGCACTCAATGCCTTGGTGCTAATTTTGTAAGTCATTGCAGTGTTTAGCTTCAAGAGTGGACTGCTGCTAGTGCGACACAAAGCAGCTACACAAATCATAGTGTAGATATAACGGGAAAACCTTAAGCATCAGAGTAAAATCAGCAAAGTGGAACTTGCTGGAATATATCTGCTAGTATTGCCGGTACGGCTAGAAAGGCTTCGGATACCAGCTCTCTTCAAGTGAAGGTGCGGTACTATTAATCAATGTAACTCTCAAAGGCGACACAGCTCCCCGCATTTCCTTGCTATTCTTATAGGATTCAAGTGGGCAGGCCACTACAAATCCTATTCCTATGTTTACAAGATCCTACGAATCAAAGAGGCTCAAAGTGTCCATCACAACCGACCGTATAGACCTCTACACTGCAAAATTCCCTGCTCATCTTCAGTACAATGAACATACTGTACTACTATCATACTCCCTCCGTTCCAAAATATAAGTCTTGGTAGAGATTTCCACTATGGATCACATACAGATGTATCTAGGTACATTTTAGAGTGTAGAGTCACTCATTTTGCTCCATATGTAGTCCATGGTGGAATCTATACAAAGACTTGTATTTAGGAATGGAGAGAGTACATATTGAAGAAGAACGGAAGAGGAACATGGTAAAGAAGAGCAAGCAGATTTTGGATAATAAAATGTTGGTTGCGCAGTGCCCACACATGATGAACCAGAGCACATTAAGAATGCAACTCCTAGCTGTCTCTTGACCATTTTAGGAGGTTGCATGAAGATCCTACGTCTCCTAACCCTTCTTCTTCCTCGTCTCTGATTCTTCCCATACAGAACACCGCACGGGCCGCCGGCCGGACCACCGGCCCCCACCGCATGTGTTCCTCCGCCACCCCGACCCCCACCCCCACCCCCACCCGTGTCGAGTTTTCTTCGTTCGGCGAGGCCCCACAACCACCCGAGCCCCTTCGATCGCACTAGCGAACTCCGGCGAGCTCTGAAAAATCAACTGACCCAATTTTGAAAATTAGTCTACTGTGATTAACTAGTGTGGAATATAAAAGGGGAAAACCATAAGCATTGCGAGTATGGTGTTGAGAGTGCCATGGCGGATCTGAAGGTGCAAACCGGACAAAGGCAACTTCACAACCAACACAAGAAATCAAAGTAAAGCAGTGGCGATCTATTTTCTTGCTGCAATAAATAAGTTGAGTAGATACGAAAGAGTACCGCCTCTGGTGTGGCGCCGTGTAGGCATCTGCTGAGAATTTGACAGTGCTACGGTAGCGATGGCTGTCGGTGGTGTGGAAGCGGATCTAGGAGGGTAGACGGTGGCGGCAGGGCGCGGTGGATGAGACGGTCGTAGGAGCGGCGCCGACAAGGTGGACGACGGCGGGGACGAAGCGAGAGGACGGGATGCAAGGATCTCGGTCCGAAGCCGTGGATGAGAGAGGTCGATCTCTTGTAATGGACAGGGGCGTCGGGGTATTAGCTCCGGCATGGTGGAGGAGGACGGCGGTGGATGGGGTGGCGGACGGAGGAGGGTGGGGTGGAGAGGGTGTTTTGGCGCCCATGGAGTACAAATGGGGAAAAGGGAGGTAGAGAGGAAGGGTGGAACCATGTATTCAGGGCGCGCTTGTCTCAAATGCGAGGAAATTTACAAACTTAGCCCCCGTTTCAAATTTCTACTACATCACAACAACACTAGTCGGTTGGGGATAGGACGGTAATCTCGCATACACCGAATATTTGCCGACGAGAGTTTGTTTTTGGTGCCCACCGTGTATGAATATGAATCGGGGAGGGAGTCGATTTTGGCCGAGGACACACTGTGTTTTGGCGCCCACCGTGTATGAATCCGGGTGAGAGGCGGTTACGTCATGTTTGGGTGAAATTACAAACCTACCCCTATCGAAACCTATAGAAATCCAGCATATAGGCTTTGCGTGGCACGGATAGGCAGCAGTGATTTCCATCTCACAGATTTTGGTTCCGGGCGGTTACCGTGACTTTCCCCGCTTCATTCAAATTTTGCAGAGTGCACATTTACCATGCCAACTCAATTCGAATCCCATTTGTATTCTATTTTTTCGGGCGGGATCCATTTTCAATTGGAATTACATTCAATATACATCATTTTTTAATATATATACTTTCAAAAGCACAACACCATTTATACATAAATATGGTTTTCAAATGGCATGATCTCAGATTCATAAGGTTGTATCCATCAATATGGATTTTCAAATATTTGAAACCACTTTATGTTGAAATCCAATGTATGCATTCCTCACTAACTGTCTCCAATTAATGTGTGTTTCATGCGGGTTTTTTTACTTCTCAAACATGTATAATGTGTTTCACACACGCAACATATAGTGTAATCCCGTTTAGACATTAATTGCATATAAACCATGCATTGTTTGTAATTGAAGAATCTATGGATCACCAATATTGATAAACTATATAACATTACACGTGTGCCCAAATTCAAATGAATATGCATGTTTGATACACCAATTTGCGTTATGATATTATCGATGTCGTGATCTCCAGTTTAAATATTTGAATCCCCTTTAATCCAGATATTCGTCTCATATAGCTATCACTCATGCTTATATAGGACTATCTCTCTGGACCTATACGCGTTCATCGTCTCTTGGGTATCTCTCGCGCTACCTGTATGTTGACAATGATCTTTTATCTTCGTAACACACTAACGGTACTCTCTCCCTCGACCTTCACCACTCTATCTCTCTCTAAGTATATCTTGCTCCCTGCTATGTGTCTCTAACTATGATTCTCCATGTGGAATCTCTTTCTCTCACACAAACACAAAACTTTGTCTCCCGGGGCTCATTTCTCTCTACTATTCCCATGTGTGCCACTCACACACCCGTCATACAGAGATGTCTTTCACTCCTTAGATATGAGAACCTACGACTCTTCCTCATCAATATCTCTTTCTCACACACAAACACAAACTCTGTCTCCCAGGGTCTCATATTTCTCCATTGTTCTCTTGTATGTCGCTCACACACACCCTCTCTCCCTAGAGATATCTTGCGTTCCCTCGTATGTCTCTCTAGCTATCACTCTCATTGTGAAATATCTTTCTCTCTCGCAGACACAAAACTCCGTCTCTCTAGATCTCATTTCTCTCTGATATCTGTTTGTATGTGACTCACACACACCCTCTCTCTATCTCTCTCACACCCACACACATAACCCAGCCTTCTGATCCACTCGACTCCTATCTCTAACGCACACTAGCTAGCATCTTTATATTTCTATTTATCTATTTCTCCATCAACCTTCTTTCTCGCCCTCACTCTTGATTCCTATCACGCACACTACATGTGTTTCTCTCTACATGCAGTCAAGTGACCTCTCACACAAATATATAACTTCACCCTTTGAACCACTCGACGGTCATCTCCAACACCCAAACTAGAGAATGTCCCTCTAGCTAGCATCTCCATCTCTGTATCTATCTGTAGTTTCTCCATCAACATTTCTTTCTCGCACGGAGTCTTGCTTCCTATCACCCACACTATATATGTCTCTCCATACATATGCATTTATAGGTTGGTCTCTTTTGCACAATCGTTGTGCCTCACTCCCTCTGCTCGCCATAGATGCATGCTCCAGCCCACGCCACTATCTCTTAAAGACAAAAGCACATGCTCAATTGCCGGGACTTCTTCCATGCATTCTCACATGCATCCATATTGTCATACCGATCCGTCTCTCCCATGTCGTTGATCTTATGACTTATGTCTTCTTTCTTTTATCTCGATCATGCGCGCACACACACACACATCCCACGTATACATGTATACCTCTCACACATGCACGTTCAAGGTCCCTATGTCTCCATACGTAGTTAATTACCCTTAATCCTAACGCCACATCGAATCGTTCTCCTCTTTTGTGCACATAACTTCCGCCTGGATGGGTAAAACACACACTCACACTTAACAATCTCCTTCTAGCTACCCCCCCCCCCCCCCCGCGCCTCTCACTCTTCCCCTATATCCCCGAAACCAATAAGACCATCCCTTAGTTTAATTCCCGCCTACATGCACCATCGATATATAGTAGTGTTCCTTGGTGTCTCTCGAACAAACATGTTCTCTCGAAGTCGACTCCTCTCACGTGCACACACCTTCTCTCCCCTCTCTACGGGCATTTTCTCTCTCGCACCCCATCGTTGGTGGCCTCTGCCATACACATCACCTCTCTATGATGAAAGCCATGCACACTTAAATTATATCCGCCACAGAGGACCCTGCGACACACACACACACAAGCACGCACCCCCCAACACACACACACACACTAAGACTCCATCTCTCTCTCACACACACACACACAAACACACACACGCAAGCACGCCCCCCCCCCACACACACACTAAGACTACATCTCTCTCCCTCTCTCTCACACACACAAACTAAGACTCCATCTCTCTCTCCTCTCTCTCTCACACACACGCACACACACTAAGACTCCATCTCACACACACATGCTCTAGGCGGAGCATTTGTTCCTACCACCCTTCATCCAACCTTACCCGTATGATAAACAATCACCTTTATTTACTTGCATAACATGGACAAATTCCACTTTACTTTAGTAGTCAGCAAACTTATCATCTGTACCCTTATAAAAAACGAGTTGGTGGTGATGGTGTGCCTGCCATCTTGTAATACAGACCGTATGATCTATATCTGAGGATAGAAAGCAAACTATCATAATTTTACAAAAGACACCGACACCTCTCTCCACATCATTATCTCTCGCAACCTCATTGCTTAGCAATTAAAAAAGGAATAAGTCTCTGGAACAATCTAGCATGCATGGTGGCCGCTGCCGCCTGCCGGCGCCGTCCATCCCCATGCCTCCACCCATTCCGACCACCAGTCACCACCACGCTCCACTCCTCTCGCCTTATCTCTCATCTTTCATTTTTTTGATGACATTCTTGAGATACTAGTTTTCCGATAAAATTCTTGAGATATCACTAGTTTTTACACATGGGATTACTCCTACACGGGTCAATCACAACAGGTGTTCTGTAAAAAAATGCATATCGATGTTCCGTGCAATGCACGACAATCTTGCTTGTAATTATATAACGCAAATCACGAGCAGGAAGTGACATTTTTTTGACACAACCATGTTAACATGGCCACGTAAATCACTAGCTAAAGTAAATACCGTTATACTTATATCCCGATGCAAAAGGTTGAGTACATGTCCGAAGAGTAGAGTCGCACACACGCACTCTGTCTCTCAGAATCTCTCTCTCTCACACACACACACACCAGTTACATGACGCCCACTTAAGCAGACACGTATGTTACAATTTGTGCACCCGCGGGTACACGTGATGCTGCGCATTTATTTAAGCCGGAAGGCGAACCCAAACAGTAGCTGCATTCATTCCCCTCCCGCCGCTTCTTCTCAAGTCACTGTCGCCCGGTAGCCATGGGCCGGCCGAAGGTAACAACATACGCCATACTCCCGCCGGAGCGGTGCTTTAATATGGAAATTTTAGTGGTCATGCATGCATCTTTTTGTGCTAGCACTCCTATATAAGGGTTGACCGGTCGGTTCCCGCGGACGTGCGCGGGCGGTGGAAGAGGAAGCAGAAGGGAAGCGGGCTGTGGAGTAACATTTTTTTACCACAATTTCTTAGGAAACTGAGTGCAATAATTGAGTAGTTTTGCAAACTACCAGTACTACACCTGAAACGATTCAAAACCTATACTCCCTTGCCAGCACGCGCTTCCCGCGCGAAACGGTCAGCGTCCCCCTGGAGTGTCAGTGGCACATTAATGCCCGGCCAGAGTGGAGGCGACCTCTCATTGGCGCCGGCTTTGAAGTGGCGCGACGGCCGAGCGCCGCTTCTCGGTGCACGCGACTGCTCCGCGTCGAGACTGGCCATAGGCCCTGTTTGGATCCATGGGTTAGAGTTAGTTTGAGCTAGTTGGGGCTCAAATAGCCCTAAACTATCCAAGCATGAGGTTTTAAATTGGAGCAAGTTGCACCGAACCCACCAAAAAAACTATCCCACCCAAGAGGTGCTAACTGGAGATAGTTCTCATTGGGGCCACTGAAAAATCACTTTTCTCTCTCCATGAAGTGCATGTATTGTCAATGTAACCCTATCACCCAAACACCTCTTTGGCTACAGTTAGTTCATGGTTAGTCATGAGTTAGTCTAACCTTTAGCTAACTTAGAGTATCAAACAGGAGCAGTATAGGACATGCAAGTTGCTCAAAGCATACAGGCAAATTCGTATGTGAAAGGATTTTTTTTCTTTTTGAAAACGGAATGTGAAAGTAATTTTTTTAGAATGCTCTTGGCATGTCGCTAACATGTGATAGTTAACCGACCTCAATAGACGGCAGAAACGCCAGCCCGCCGCACTTTGATAGAGACGAGGAGGGAGAAGCGATACAGGCTGCTGGATTACTAGAGATAGGTGTCGCACGGAAGCCAAGAAATATGGTGATAGCGTGGGTTAGCCATGTACTAGTATGATACTACACTGGGCTGCCATGTTTCGTACTCTTCCAGTCCACTGTGGAGATGATTGATTAATTTTATATTGCTGTATAATATTAAATATTATGAGCGCAGATGCTCCACCACGAGGTTCCTTACTCCTTCTCGGTCGTCCGGAATCTATGTTCTTCCACTCTATTTTTTTTACGTGAGCTTTGTTCATCCTTTTGCCAACACGCGAGACATCTAGCATCAAGGTACACATGTTATGCAAGGATAGTTCCATCTATATGAAGAACACGTGGGACTGGAACTACGAGACGAACATGTACCCAGGAGTGGGCGTACGAACCTGAGTAATGTAGCGTAGTAAGTGAAGTAGAGAGGCACAAATGGTATGAACATCCGTGGCATATAGGGTGTGTTTAGTGGCGTTCTCGTCTCAGCATAGTTGTTCCCTCTTCATGCATGCTCAACTCAACACCCCTCTTCATGCATGCTTCTAGTGTATTTGTGCTAAACTAGTGTGGACTCATGCACCCTCCATACACTCTACCAAACACCCAAAAGTAGGTCGAGAAGGGAACTCTTGGGCGGCATTTGTCTCTTACTATGTACTACCACTAAATGTTGTACGTGCAATGCACAGTGATGTTATGGAGTACGTGCCTAAGTACTCTACTACTACTATATTAGTTGGAGGCACATATTAACTTTTATATTTGTTTACGTGTATGCCCCGAGACCTTCCAACTAGACGTGTCTTTGTCTCTTGGTCGCACTTTGTATCATTCATACCACTAAGTACTACTACGTGTGGTCTCCGACCCAGAAGTGGAAGAAGTGGAGACACTCTGCCATGCTATTTTTTTACGCTGGGCTCTACCACACTATTCATGTCCCACCCCTTTCACTGACGTGTGGGATATCCAGCACGTGTCGTGTTTGGCACCCTTTGTCGTAAGAGTTGAAACACTAGCATTCATCAGAAATAAAAAATAATTATAAATCGGCAATGATACTATTTTTGTGCGACCCAATCAGCAGTGATACTATACCACGCGGTTTCCTTGATCCTCGATATCGGAAAGAATACTTCCGTTCGCCAACATGTGGGACGTCGACCATCCTGGTCCACTTGCCATGCATGCAGAACTCCAAGGGAGTCACCCAGGTTGTCGCGCCACAGTAACAATGACTAATGAGCCGTCAAATCACAGGCCCACTTCCCACTTTGAAGTTGCTTGGACGAAGGAACCATCATGACTTCGTTGAATTCTGCTTCTTGAAGAAAACTACTGTACCAGCAGTACTGCTAGCTACAATAGTTACTCCAACAGAGGCCTCCTTTCGTTCATAGGATAGGAATATGAAAATCATAGGAAGTGAGATGACATGCATCTCAATTCCTATAGAGAAAGAGATGCCATTTGATGCTTAGGATAGGAATTTTTCCATTTAGTCTAGGCCAATGTACTAGTAATTTGCTCTAAAAACTACAGTAGTAACTAGTAGTACTGGTACATGCTCGTACTCATACACACACACACACACACTAACTACTAGTACTACTACTTCTCACATGCTGGCCAGACGCCATCGTTCTCCTTCCCGGCTTTGTCGGCGACACCCCACCATGCTTGAACCTCCGCCGACCTCTCTGCAGCAGCGCGTGCGTCCTTTTCTTTCTTGCGGCGGCGGGCCTCTCTTTTCTTGAGTGCTTTCTGACTTTTCCGCTGCTTCCGTGCGGCTTTGGCCGCCTCTTGCTCTACCGCCCATTCGGCCTTGGCATCTTCAAATTCCTCCCACATAGTTGTGAGGTTGCGAGCGGCGATGAACTCGGCAATGCGGGATGCCATCGCTTCCCTACCATTTTGTGTGCGGTCGTGGGCGGCGAGGAACTCGGTGCGGCGGGATGCCATCGCTGCCTTACCGGTTAGTGTGTGGCGTGGTGGCATGAATGACGCTTGGTGAGAGCTCTGGGGTGGAGTGGCCGGACAACCGTATAGTGCATTGGTTTGTCAAGAGCTCAAGGACAGAAGACGAAGCAAATTTGGATCCCCCTTCAATCCTGGTCATTTATTACCGAGTAAAATGCATTGGCGGTCATCGAACTTGTCTTGATAGCTCACTTTGATCATTGTATACGAGATATGGTGATTATACGGTCACTAGCTCAGCGTATAGTTCCGTATTTGTCTGGTTGACCAGTCAAACAGTCCGCATGCGCCTCATCAGCTCGTGTTCTTTATCTATATACGCGGGCCTACCTGTCAATGGAGAAAGAAATACTGTAAAAACCAAAATTATGCTAGAGTCCGTACCGCTTTCGGAGCCCACTCTCACCGCCCTGGCCCCTCAAGACGCCAGCTGCCCACCGCATGCATGCATAGCAAGTAGTACTCCTTATGTGGAGGAGAGAGAGGCATTGACAAAGTCAAGGAGTGGGCTCTACAAGAGCCCGTCTCTACACGTGCTCCTAGGTATAAAAAAATAATTCTAAAAAAGGCATAAAAACAGTTGTGTCTTAAAAAGAAAGGTAAAAAACATTTGAGAGGAAATAGATAGAGAGAAAGTGAGAAAAAGCTGTAACCTGGGCATTACATGAGGAAGGAGGGAATGGTGCACATGCCAAGTTCACTGGGCTGCCGTGTTTCACACTCCTCTGTTGTAACAGTGGAGACAATAGCTTTCATCAAAAATAAACAATGAATACTCGTTGCTCGTCCTCTATATCGGAAAGAATACTTTCATTCGCCAACATGTGGGACGTCGACCATCCTGGTCCACCTGCCATGCACAAATTTATCCTGGTCTACCCCGGTCGTATCGCAGGCCCAACCTTTCCCACTGTAAGTTGTTCGGACGAAGGAACCATCATGACTTCGTTGAATTCCGCTTCTTCAAGAAAACTTACTGTACCCGCAATACTACTACCACACGTGAAGACTGGATGGCACTGTACCATGTCATATCACTGAAACCCACTAGGGCAAACTAGCCCGCATAGGTCATCTATTTTGGAACGGAGGGAGTACGTCTCTGCACTGCTATGATTTTGTGTTGCACGTCATATCGCTGAAACCCACTAGGCCAAACTAGCCCGCCTAGGTCATCGATCGCTAAGCCTACAATTTTAGGAGCTAGGGCTATTGGTCGATCGACAAGGGATAAGTATAAGCGTACCACGAGCTCATCAGCCCCAACGTTTCTCTTTGGTGAGTGTTTTGCAAGTACTATAGCTCGCACAGTAGCTAGCCTACTCACACCAAGAATCATCAAACAAGCCCTGCTGATATGATAAACAGTTCAAACTTACATCTAATCATGCCATATATTACATCAAAAGCTGGTGAGGATACATCTGTTTCCATAACTCGGAGAGGGTTCGCACGATTCATCGCATGATTCACTATCAAACAAAAGTAGCAAGATCTGCCCACATAAGACAGTGCACTAGCCCTAAGATGGTTTGATAACACGTATCGTTCTGGTAATTAAACACAGGGCAATGCAAACTACCCTGAAGGATTAGCCCAACCAACTATTTCTTGTCATCGATCTCTCGGGCAATGACCACAGCACGGAGAGCGGCATGGGAATCGATTTCTGGGGCGATGGCCGCAGGACTGACCGTGACATCGGAATCGATCTCTGGGGCAATGTCCACAGGATGGACAGCGGCATCGGAATCGATCTCCGGGGCGATGCCAACAGGATGGGCCACGACATCGGAATAATCAAGGACGTTGTAGGATCGAAAGTATGTCTAGAGGGGGGGTGATTAGACTACTTGACCAAATAAAAACTTAACCTTTTCCCAATTTTAGTTCTTGGCAGATTTTAGCTATTTTAGGACAAGTCAAGAATCATCACACAATTCAAGCAAGCATGCAAAGAGTATATTGGCAGCGGAAAGTAAAGCATGCAACTTGCAAGAATGTAAAGGGAGGGGTTTGGAGAATTCAAACGCAATTGGAGACACGGATGTTTTTCCCATGGTTCGGATAGGTGGTGCTATCCTACATCCACGTTGATGGAGACTTCAACCCACGAAGGGTAACGGTTGCGCGAGTCCACGGAGGGCTCCACCCACGAAGGGTCCACGAAGAAGTAACCTTGTCTATCCCACCATGGCCATCGCCCACGAAGGACTTGCCTCACTAGAGGTAGATCTTCACGAAGTAGGTGATCTCCTTGCCCTTACAAACTCCTTGGTTCAACTCCACAATCTTGTCGGAGGCTCACAAGTGACACCTAGCCAATCTAGGAGACACCACTCTCCAAGAAGTAACAAATGGTGTGTTGATGATGAACTCCTTGCTCTTGTGCTTCAAATGATAGTCCCCCCAACACTCAACTCTCTCTCACAGGATTTGGATTTGGTGGAAAGAATATTTGAGTGGAAAGCAACTTGGGGAAGGCTAGAGATCAAGATTCATATGGTAGGAATGGAATATCTTGACCTCAACACATGAGTAGGTGGTTCTCTCTCAGAACATATGAGTTAGAAGTGTGGATGTGTTCTGATGGCTCTCTCCACGAATGAAGAGGAGGTGGAGGGGTATTTATAGCCTCCACACAAAATCCAACCGTTACATATAATTTACCAATCTCGGTGGGACCGAATCAACAAACTCGGTCGGACCAAAATAGTAAACCTAGTGACTATTAGAGATTTTTGGTGGGACTGACATGCAACTCGGTAGGACCGATTCTGTTAGGGTTAGGGCATAACATAATCTCGGTGAGACCGATTACACAAACTCGGTGAAACCAATTTTGGTAATTAGCTAACTAGAGAGTTGGTCCGGCAAACTCGGTGGGACCGATTTGCTCTTTCGGTGAGACCGAAAAGTTACAAAAAGGAAACACTGAATTTACATTGCAATCTAGGTGGGACCGATCCACTCTTTCGGTGAGACCGAAAAGTTACGAAAGGGAAACAGAGACTTTGCAATCCCATCTCAGTGAGACCGAGATCCCTATCGGTAGAACCGATTTGCTAGGGTTTGGCAATGGCTATGACAAGTGAAACTCGGTGACGCCGGGTTGAAAGAATCGGTAGGGCCGAGTTTGGCTTAGGGTTTAGGTCAAATGTGGATATGGGAAAGTAGTTTAGGGTTTTGGAGCATATCACTAAGCACATGAAGCAAGAGGCTCATTAAGCAACACCTCATCCCTCCTTGATAGTATTGACTTTTCCTAAAGACTCAATGTGATCTTGGATCACTAAAATATAAAATGAAGAGTCTTGAGCTTTTGAGCTTGAGCCAATCCTTTGTCCTTAGCATTTTGAGGGTTCCACTTTCACCATCCATGCCATGCCAATCATTGAGCTTTCCTGAAATAATCATATTGGAATAGCATTAGCTCAATGAGCTATATGTTGTTATGAATTACCAAAACCACCTAGGGATAGTTGCACTTTCAATCTCCCCCTTTTTGGTAATTGATGAGAACATATAGATCAAAGCTTCGACAAATGATAATAAGCATGAAATATATCGTTGCTTTGAGAAGTATGTGATAAGTAAGAGCTCCCCCTAAATTTGTGCATATTTCAAATTTGCTTTGGACTGCAAATGCACAAAGAGTTAGAGTCATGGGTTACTCTTCCATGTCACATACATCTTGGTGGAGCGCTTAAAATGATAAGAATGAAATACATGCACTCATCACCAAGAAAAGTAAATGATCACATAAGGTAGATAAGATAATAGCATTCACCAAGCATTAAGTGTAGCTTATGATCAAACACATGATCATCAATGTCTCACAAGCATATCAAAGTATCTCAACCAAAAGCAAACAAAGTCTGAAAAACCACCAAATAAAGCAAGAGGGAATAAAGGCAACACACTCTCTCTCAAAGCCTATTGTCTATGATCTATACATTTTCTCCCCCTTTGGCAACAAGTTACCAAAAAGTTCCTAGAAAATGCATAGTGCTAGATCGACTCTCAGGCTTGATCTTCTGGTGGTGGTGGAGTCCGGAGCACTCCAAGGACGAAGCCTTCTATAGACGTGGTTGGAGCTGAGGCTGAAGTAGATGCGGGAGCTGGTGGAACTGAAGCTGTAGCTGGTGCAGAAGTGGTGGCTCTAGTGTCAGCAACTGGCACTACATATGATCTCTGAGCTCTTGGCACTCTGGCAAATGCACCAGTTGTAGTCTTGCCTCTCCTCTCCTGCATGTCATCCTGAAGTTGTTCCACTGCAGACTGAATCTCTGTTACTTTGACATCCAAGTCATAGAACTTTTGTTCCATGATCCTCTCTAAGCTCTGCTGATTCTGAGTGAGGGTGACCAGTCCTTGCTCAATCCTCAGTGTGGATGCAATCAAGTAACCAAGCTGCTCTTGTTTGGTTTTCAAGAAATACTCAGATGCCTCCTCTTGAGTTGGCATCTTGGCAGCTTTCTCCTTCCTTGCCTACTCCTTCTTTGCTTGTGCTTGAACTGATGAGTTCATTCTCATTCATCACAACTTGGTTGTCCTCAAAGTCTGGATGAATAGGCAAGTGATACTTGTCCAACAAGTATATGCGTGTGCCCATCTTCGAGTTGATTAACTCCTGAATCTGAGGGGCATAACCACAGCTCCTCTTCTGATCTGCTGCAGTCCTCTTGATAGTTTCTACTATGAGGCTCATGATCTTGAATTTCTGAGGCACATCAAATACATGAAGAAAATTGATTGCATGGCCTCTGATCATCTTGTGATCACCTGACTTGGGCAACAGAGTGTGCCTAAGGATCCAGTTAATGGTTGGCAGCCCTGACAGAAGATAATGCACAGACCCAAACTTGAAAGTATCAAGTGCCTCGTTTGGAATTTCCTTGTACATATTGGACATAGAGTTGTGGTCCATCTTCTTCTTGGCATAGATATCCAAGTCATCCTCATGCTCCTCTGGGGCATTGATGAGCTGTGCCCACTCAGCAACAGTAGATTGGTACCTCGTACCTTCAGACATCCATGTGATCCTTCCATCTGGATAGAAGTGTGCTGTGGAGTAGAACTGCATGATCAGCTCTTCATTCCACTTTGTGAGCTTCTGCCCAACAAAGTCTGCTACTCCACAAGCATTGAAGCTGTCATACAGTCCAGGGTAGTGTTCTTCATTGTCCTTGATGTACTCCCAATTGACCCATCTCATGTCACACACAATGGGCTTCTTGTCCAACAAAACTGTCTCATAGAAGTCCTGCTGTTCCTTGGTGTGGAACCTATAATCAACAGCAGTTCTTCTCCTTGAAGCATATGGATCTGCTTCTCTCCACTTCCTCAGCCCTGAGTCTCTTCTGAGCTTCATGTCCTCAGCCACAGGATGAGCATCATTGTGGTCTGGGATCTTGGGCTTGAGCTTTCTCAGAACATGCTCTTCATCATCTTCTTCAACAGCTTCAGGCACTGGGGCCTTGTTCTTCTCAGTTGCAGGTATACTCCTCGTATTTCTCTTTGGGGCAGACTTGGGCTTGGAGGCAGCTTTGGGTGCTTCTTTGGGCTTGGATGCAGCATCCCCTGTCCTGATAGCATCACCCATAAGCTTAAGTGCCTTAGGTGCTGGTGCAGCAAACTCTTCTTCTTCCTCTTCTTCCATGATGGAAGCCTTTCCAAGCACTCTGGCTACGGTCTTCTTGACCCTTTCCTTCCTTTTCTTTCCTTCAGCAGCAACTGGCTTTGTGGTTGCAGGCTTTTCAAGAATCTGAGTTGAAGCTCTGGCCTTTGGCATTGGCTGCCTACCTGTTGGCCTTTTGATTTTCAAGCCTGGCTTTGTGCCTTGAGCTGAGCCATATTCCTTCTTGAGCACAGCTCTCTTTGATGTGGCTTCCTCTTCCTCTGCCACATAATCTTCATCCTTAGAATCTGAAGTTCTCTTCTTCCTCTGTCTGGTGGCAGCTTTTGGCAAATTGCTTGGGGTACTTCTGCTGCCATCATCTGAAGAGCTGGAGGGACTAGTGCCCTCACTCATGAGCACCTGCTCTTCTGATCTGTTCTGGCTGTCACTCTGATCAGACATGATGTAAAAGCTGACTGCTGACCCTGTGAAGAGTTTATAGATGAGGTAGAGTGGATGAGCATCACAAAATGCAGAGATTTTTGCAAAAGAATGATTCAAAAACTTAGTTTTAGTTTCCCACTGAAATCATCTCGGATCTACCGATTTTTAAACTCGGTGATACTGAAGCAGTTTTGGAACCTAAACTAGTGAACTCGGTCAGACCGAGTCACAGTTCGGTGGCACCGAGACTGCTAGGGTTTCACAAAGTTCCAAAATCGGTCACACCGATTAGTAATTATCGGTCAGACTGAGTTTCACTTGTGCAATGGCATAAGCAAAATTGGTGGGACCGAGTTTTTCAACTCGGTGGGTCCGAGATGGTTTCGGCGGAAACCTAACCCTAAAAATCTCGAATGAAAACTAATCTACGAACGCATTGACTGGATAGGAGTGTTTCAATCGTGGCAAGAATCAGTAAGAACACAATGTGCTAGGAATCGGACGGGTAATAGCACTGTGATCAAGTCCATACCCTAGTTCAGCGGAGACTCGCTACGGCGGCAACGGCGGGGTTGAATTCCGTTGACGGCAATGGAGACCAACGACTGGAGGCGGCTGGCGGCGAGGAGACGATCTGGAGACCACGATGGCAGAGCAGGCTATTGCGCGGGTGAAGGAGTTCGGAGAAATTTCCAAATTTTTGCCCGTGACTATATATAGCCCGACCCTGTCGGTGTGACCGAGTGGAACAACTCGGTGGCACCGAGATGCAAAACTGTATACAGTTATTGCAACTTGGTGTGACCGAATGGTTCAAATCGGTTGCACCGAGATCGAAAATTCAGATCAACTTAATGATCTCGGTAGGACCGAAAGTAGGATATCGGTCAGACCGTGAGTCATAAAGAGGTTATGGAAGTTTAAGTCTATGATGAATTGGGGACTCCGAGTGCTCCTCACACAGAGTGGTTCGAATCTGACTTGATCAAATTTTGTGATGCAACATGAATAGAGTTTGAGATGAGAAAAGCATAGATAGCTAGAGGAGGTTCTTAGGCATTCTTGTCCGTCCACTTGGCAAAAGGAGATAAAACCAAACAATCAACACAACAAGTGGATGTCCTCGAATGAGTAAAATATGCAACCAACATGCTCACACAATAAAGTGGCAATTGAAATATGTGACAAAGCATGCACAACCAATTCTAGCATCTATCAAGCAATTGGCGATGACTAGGTCATCTATATATGAGTATATTGACTTAGGAGTCAAGTGAGAACACTTGATCATAGGTCATACTCATCATTTAAGCTCAAGTGGGGTTACCACTTTTACATAAAGCATTGTTGTGTTCACATCTTTAGAGTTGCTTTAGCTCAAGTCTTAGAGTAAAGCTCCCCCTAGATGTGATATCACCCCTAAGAGGGATGAACTAACCTTGGGTTTTGTCGATGATGACTTCATGTAGATGTTGAAGATGTGGATGCTCAATGTTAATGTAGATCACTTGGAGCTATCCATTTGAGTGAATTGCACTTTCAATACCTACATGGGTTAGTCCCACAAGGAACAAACAAGGATATCCATAGACATAGAGTGATGCACACACAAGATGATGTCCATGAAAACTTTAGGTTACCTTGTCCCGTGTCTTACCAACAAGAGGGTTTGTGACTCCTTGAACTAGTGCAAGATGTGGAGGTTGATTGCACTTGTTCTTGCCAAAATGATAAGAGTGAGGTATGTTGGCGGAGTCACCCTCAAGAACTCTCTAGTTCTTCTTCTTTTGGATCCACATCATCTTGATGGGAATCCTTGGAGTTGTAGTCATACTTGATGAAGTGGAACTTGAAGTGGTCTTGGGAATCCACTTGACCAAGGTCTTAGGAGCTTCTTCAAATGCATCAATTTCCTCTAGAAGCTTGTCCTTGCCTTTTTGCTTGTAGTCTTGTGGTGGAAGATCATCTTGAGCTTGTGTCCCCTTGAAGGAGGTATCATACTTCTCTTGTTGAGGAACAAACTTTGTCTTGGGGTATTGATCTACTTCCCATTCAACTCCATTGGCATTGAACTTTCGTTCAAAACCAACACCTTGATTCTTCCGGTGCATTCCTTGCTTGCGCACAATTTCCTCGAATTGCTTAATCCCAGCAAGGCTTTTGTACACTCCTTTCTATATAATTCCCTTCAATAAGCTATTTTCTTGCTCAAGTGTAACTTGGCTAAGAGAATCATTAGTTGAATCAAGAGAACTACTAGAAGCAACAATATTGGATTTAGCATGATCATTGTTACTACTAGAGGAAGAATCTTTCTTGTTCTTGTTACTAGACTTGACTTGAGGCATGTAAGTGGATAAGAATAAACACTTGGCAATGTAAGAAGAACTTTTCTTGCTGAGATCATCATTGATTGCCTTTAAAAACTCATGCTCTTGCTCAAGATTGAGCTTTTCAAAGCGTAACTTCTCATGAGCTCTTAAAAGTTCTCGATGATCTTCGAAGATAGTTTCATGAGCTAACTTAAGAGTGTTTAGTTCTTTAGTTAGAGCCTCAATCTTCTCCTTATCATTGTCATTCGTTTTATCTTGATTAGCATGATTAATTGATGTTTCATCATAGTATTCATCACTAGAGTTGTCAACAAGTAAATCATCATCACCTAACAAGTCATCTTCATCACTATTAAAATCAACATACTCGGGGTGTGTTACCTTAGGACCTTTGGTCATGAAGAATATTCCAATTCCTTCATTTGGTGAGTCAAATATGTCGTAGGAGTTGGTTGCCACAAGTGCTAGACCGGCAATACCTTCATCTTGAGTATATTTGGAATCGGAGTGATAACTTCTCTCGGAGTGGTCGTTGGAGTCGGAGCCGGATACCCATTCACCAACATAAGCTTGATGTCTTCGTTTTGTGTAGCTCCTTGATGATTTTTCCTTCCTCTCCGAATCCTTGCTTCTCCATGAGTATCTTCGTTCATAACGATCATCTCTACTCCTTCTCTCTCTTGGTGGTGAATCTTCTCTTTTGCTTCTTCTTTTTGGAGAGTCTTCGCTTCTCTTGTAGGGAGCCGTACACTCATTGGAATAGTGTCCGGGTCTTCCACAATTGTAGCAGTTTCGCTCTCGACTAGAAGATCTTTTGTCATTATAGGACCTTGACTTGGAGCTTCTATCTTTGCTTCTACTCTTGTAGAACTTGTTGAAGTTCTTCACCATTAAGCTCAATTCTTCATTGAAGTTTTGTTTCTCACTTGATGATGCAGGGGCTTCACATGAGGCTTTGTAGGCACCACTTGATTTGTTGTGAAGTTCCTCTTTATCCTTAAGTGACATCTCATGAGCAACAATTCTTCCAATTACCTCCGTTGGCTTAAGATCTTTGTAATTGGGCATCATTTGGATCAATGTGCACACGGTATCATATTTTCCATCCAAGGCTCTTAGAATCTTCTTGATGATGAATCTATCAGTCATCTCTTCACTTCCTAAGTTGGCAATCTCATTTGTGATGAGAGCAAGCCTAGAGTACATTTCAGCGATACCTTCACCATCCTTCATTTTGAACTTGTCAAGTTGACTTTGAAGCACATCCAATTTGGATTCCTTGACGGAGTCGGTACCTTCGTGCATATCAATCAAAGTGTCCCAAATTTCCTTTGCATTCTCAAGACGGCTGATTTTGTTGAATTCTTCGGGGCACAATCCGTTGAAGAGAATATCACAAGCTTGAGCATTGTATTGCAACATCTTCAACTCATCCGCGGTAGCTTCACGGTTTGGTTCTCTCCCATCAAAGAAGTCACCTTGCAAACCAACACACACAATAGCCCAAACGGCGGGGTTATGTCCAAGAATATGCATTTTCATTTTATGCTTCCAACTAGCAAAATTAGTACCATCAAAGTAAGGACCTCTACGGTGATAATTTCCCTCGCTAGACGCCATACTCTCCTAGGTTGTGAAACCAAGGCTATGACCACCAAAAGCTACGGAAATCAAAGCAAATGGAGACCAAAGCTCTGATACCACTTGTAGGATCGAAAATATGTCTAGAGGGGGGTGATTAGACTACTTGACCAAATAAAAACTTAACCTTTTTCCAATTTTAGTTCTTGGCAGATTTTAGCTATTTTAGGACAAGTCAAGCAATCATCACACAATTCAAGCAAGCATGCAAAGAGTATATTGGCAGCGGAAAGTAAAGCATGCAACTTGCAAGAATGTAAAGGGGGGGTTTGGAGAATTCAAACGCAATTGGAGACACGGATGTTTTTCCTGTGGTTCGGATAGGTGGTGCTATACTACATCCACGTTGATGGAGACTTCAACCCACGAAGGGTAACGGTTGCGCGAGTCCACGAAGGGCTCCACCCACAAAGGGTCCACGAAGAAGCAACCTTGTCTATCCCACCATGGCCATCGCCCATGAAGAACTTGCCTCACTAGCGGTAGATCTTCATGAAGTAGGCAATCTCCTTGCCCTTACAAACTCCTTGGTTCAACTCCACAATCTTGTCGGAGGCTCCCAAGTGACACCTAGCCAATCTAGGAGACACCACTCTCCAAGAAGTAACAAATGGTGTGTTGATGATGAACTCCTTGCTCTTGTGCTTCAAATGATAGTCCCCCCAACACTCAACTCTCTCTCTCACAGGATTTGGATTTGGTGGAAAGAAGATTTGAGTGGAAAGCAACTTGGGGAAGGCTAGAGATCAAGATTCATATGGTAGGAATGGAATATCTTGACCTCAAGACATGAGTAGGTGGTTCTCTCTCTGAACATATGAGTTGGAAGTGTGGATGTGTTCTGATGGCTCTCTCCACGAATGAAGAGGAGGTGGAGGGGTATTTATAGCCTCCACACAAAATCCAACCGTTACATATAATTTACCAATCTCGGTGGGACCGAATCAACAAACTCGGTCGGACCGAAATAGTAAACCTAGTGACCGTTAGAGATTTTCGGTGGGACTGACATGCAACTCGGTAGGACCGATTTTGTTAGGGTTAGGGCATAACGTAATCTCGGTGAGACCGATTACACAAACTCAGTGAGACCGATTTTGGTAATTAGCTAACCAGAGACTTGGTCAGGCAAACTCGGTGGGACCGATTTGCTCTTTCGGTGAGACCGAAAAGTTACAAAAAGGAAACACTGAATTGACATTGCAATCTAGGTGGGACCGATCCACTCTTTCGGTGAGACCGAAAAGTTACGAAAGGGAAACAGAGAGTTTGCAATCCCATCTTGGTGAGACCGAGATCCCTATCGGTAGAACCGATTTGCTAGGGTTTGGCAATGGCTATGACAAGTGAAACTCGGTGACACCGGGTTGAAAGAATCGGTAGGGCCGAGTTTGGCTTAGGGTTTAGGTCAAATGTGGATATGGGAAAGTAGTTGAGGGTTTTGGAGCATATCACTAAGCACATGAAGCAAGAGGCTCATTAAGCAACACCTCATCCCTCCTTGATAGTATTGGCTTTTCCTAAAGACTCAATGTGATCTTGGATGACTAAACTATAAAATGAAGAGTCTTGAGCTTTTGAGCTTGAGCCAATCCTTTGTCCTTAGCATTTTGACGGTTCCACTTTCACCATCCATGCCATGCCAATCATTGAGCTTTCCTGAAATAATCATCTTGGAATAGCATTAGCTCAATGAGCTATATGTTGTTATGAATTACCAAAACCACCTAGGGATAGTTGCACTTTCAGACGTCCACCGGCACCTGCACAACCCTAACATATTAGCAAGCACATTGCAAATAATCAAAAACCACACCTATGGTAACAAGCCATTATTTTTTACCTTGTGCAGCTCACTGGGGGATCTCATCCCTCTGGGGGCCATCTCCTCATCCTCGATGGGGGCCATCACCTTGCCAGGGGAATACTGCTTCTCAGCGGCGACTATCTCCTCAAACTCGGTCTTGAGCCTCACATAGGTGGCAATCAGAGTTCCTGGGGTAGGCACGGTGGGGCCCTTGCTGTTCTTCCAACTTCCTTTGAGGAGTTTGTCCGCCAACGTCCTCAACTCTTTGGCCAATGCTTGTTTCTTGGAGTTCTTTGTCTCCATGGGTTGGCCCGCCAACATGGTCAACTCGTTGGTCGGTGCTTGCTTCCTGGAGATCGCTGTCTCCAGTGGGTTCTCCGCCGGCAACTCTTTGCCTAGTGCTCCAGGATCCATCAATGAACTGACAAACAAAAAGCAATCGAAAGGAAACCACAATCGCAATGAAAACGGGAAAAATAATAGGATGTGAGAATCGGTCGGTGCTTCGCAAAAAGAAGATTCTTGTAATGAAAATATAGCAGCATAACTGATTTGCGCACCTTTCCTTCGTCGGTACAGAAGACAAATGGCAGAAGTGAGTAGCCTGGAGCTTCCCTTTCGTCAAGAAAGGGAAGAAAGGGCTTGAACTAGTGTTCCAGTGAAATGATGGTTGCTTCATCCAGTCCAACTTGGAGGCCACCTTACCACTGCTGGTAAAGGTGTGGGTTTTGTGATATGACGGGTCATGACGGCCACACCGGGGTTACAGGTGAGTCTCGACTGTAGCACCTCGCTGTGATTTGGTGAATGGCACGCGGCCTGGATGCTTTGAAATTTGCCGCATGTAGATAGAGCGGCTAGTCATATAGGAGTGCTCAATATTGTGCACCGCGACCAAGGCAGAGAGGAGAACGAGAGAACTACGCAATTAATGCATGAGTTTAATTAGGGTAGTTTTGTAAAGTACGAGATACATTCCTCTAATCGCAAAATGCCTTGGTTCATGAGATTTGAGATTTGAGCCCTATAAACCGGAAGGGAGGGAGTACTGCACACAGGTGTAGTCTAGTCACTTGTTGAAATCTCTAGAAAGCCAAAACTCCTTTCCAGTTTACAGGGCTATACTACTCCCTCTGTCTAGGTGTTTAAGTCATCTTAGGCTAGCCATAGTGGGAGTAACATAGCTAGTAACATAGCGCACTCCAAGAATTTTTTGCTTATGTGGCAAGTAATTAATGAGAGGTGGTAACATAATATGTTACTGTAACATAGCGCTTTTCAAGATAAGATGAGTCTACAGGCTAATAAATGAAGCCATCTAAAATACTACTATTATGTTACTTTGCATTATGAAGGTAGTAATTTAGGCTAGTGTCATATGCATGACACTAGTCTAAGTTACTCCCCACTATGACCAGCCTTACGAAAACCAAATAGTCCCAAAACACTTAGGCGCGGTGCATTAACTTCTACCTTGTTTCTTGTTTCTTGACATATCAACCAATAAGAGATGAGAGGTGTGCATGCTTTTAATGACTTGCAATGGCTAGTTCATTGCATGAAATGCTATTAATTAGCAAATAAACATTGGTGACCCCAGGAGGAAACGGTGCTAAGCGCGTGGACCTATGCAGAATGAGTATCAACCAATGGATAATGGAGTTTAATTGTTAAACAATAGAAATTTTGTCTCATGCAGGAGCCTGGCTAATACTCCAAGGAACCGCACCACACGAGCGTTCACAACTGCCATGTTCGGGTTGCGCTTGGCTCTTCGCCTCTTTGAGAAGACGAACAATAATGATTACTCCTACTTCTACAGTATTGAATGCACTGCTGCATGTCCGTCCACCTCGTGCGGGAGGGATAGCGAAAGCTTCAACTTACTGCTCCTGCCTTTGCATCCATGACAGGTGGGCCCAATAGGTGGTTGGCCCTCCTATCATGCAGCCAAAGGCAGGTGCAGTTAAGGCACTGGAGCTCAGTCCGCGAGGGAGAGGGCGTTGTAGTAATGAAATTTCTCGGTCTTATACGAGTTGACGAAGATAGGGGTTGCTTGCTTGCTAGGGTTTCTCACTACGTATATATAGGCCGGAGCCTCCGTGCTTGCTTGCTAGGGTTGCTCTATTCACACACTCTCATCCTCTCCAGATTTAAACAAGATAGGGGTAGTAACACCATCTTTCTCCCTTCAAAAAACACTGGCTTTCTATCCTCACCGCTGGTTATAGATCCGGACATATCCCCCTCCGCCGGTGAAGGGGAGGAGGGGCAGCGTTTAGGCCGTCGTCAACAGCGAGGGAGGAGACCCACTACCGGCCGCACTATTATCTCTGGCCGAGCGCCGGCGCGGGAGGTCCTCCGATCCCTTCGTCATTGCCTGTGGGCGGATCCGGCCTCCCGCCGCCCACCTATCCACATCCCGACGACCTTCAGGTATATCTTCGTTCGAAACCGCCTTAGCTCTACTTCCCCAGCTCGCTACGTCGCTGCATGTGCATCATTTTCTACCTCTCAGCCCCTCTCGATCGGATGGTCCAACATCACATATTTTTTTTCTATTGTTAGAGGTAAAGCTACTTCATGGAGTCGAATCTTGTACTCCCTCCATCCGAAAATACTTGTCATTGAAATGGATGTATCTAGATGTATTTTAGTTCTAGACACATCCATTTTGATGACAAGTAATTCCAGACCGAGGGAGTACTTGGTTCAAACAAGAAATAAAGTGGGGGTGGGGGAATTTAGTATGTACATCCAGTGGCGGAGCTAGCACAGGATCATTGGGAGGGGCAATGGAAAAATATGGCTTTATGAAGGGGTAAAAGTCCCTATTTTTCTCAATCTATGCCATCTTAAAAAAAAATTCTTCACAAAAGCTACCAGGTTTGGGGGGGCCACAACCCCCTCAGCCATACACATAGCTCCACCTGTGTGTACATCGGACTTGGTACAAACAGGAACAAAAGGGGGTGAAAGTAGTACAGACTGGTCATCCAATCGGTCTCTTGGTCGAAAAGGGAAATATAGGGGTAACGCTGTACACGGTGGTATGACCAGGACTAGATTTGCTATGCACACATAGGAGTAGGTGCTAGAGTGAACAAAAATGGGACCAACCCAGATATGTTTCTTGGATGTTTGTTTCTCGGGGCAACAAACTATGAATCACCACTTTATGCCCCTGTTTACGTACATGGTGCTGGACTGCTGGTGCACCCACTGTTATAAGCCATGACAAGTTTAGCCAAATGTTTTTGCCTGTAATTCTTTGAGACTTTGATTGTTTCCTCTGTGCCTTTTGTGCAAACAAGGATATCCAATTCACCTGGTTGCTGTTGTGACCTTTTGGTGCATTGCACAAAACTCTTCTTAAAAGCAGTGACTTTTGTGCTGTTTAACTGGAATGTCAGAATGGAATAGTTGGTTCATTTTGGTGGAAATGCACAAAGGGAGATCTGTGTTCCAAACCTCATGATCCATATTGGCGCCATAACCTTCCTTTAGGTAAGAATGATATTTAATGCATGTGTTCATCTCTATTTTCCGACTGCCATGAGAAAATAATGCTGTTTTTGACTAGTACACTTGTACTCCCTCTCTGACAAAACCAATTCTGAATTAGAAGGCCAATCATGTACTTGGTTTCACCAACTGGTGAGGAGAAAGAGAAACAGAGCATGAAGAGGAAGAAGAAGAAGAATAAACAGTGTCAAGGCAATCTTGCTGAAGCCAGAGGCCTCAGTCGAGGCCATTCAAGGGCTCCGACAACGACTACCTTACATGTGAGACGATCCTCCAGGGAGCCCTTCCACTTCTGCTGTCTCACTTAATTAATTATGAGTACTTAAGTACCACTAATTTATTACTGCCTAATTTTCCTGTTGGAGTTAAACAAATCTTTAGTAGGACCCTATGCTGAATCATGTACGTGTGTATGTTTGTCTATGGAGGTGAATCATGTGGTGGAGCAGGGAGGGAATATTATTAGTGTCATGACATAATAGTGCTATTGTTTTGTATGTCAATTTATTGCCATTGGTTCAATGAGGCAATGTTTTGCGTATTGTCCATCATGAATTTGATGCTACTGGTTGAGTAATATGCTAATGTCTTCTTATCCTTTCTCACTAAGCTAATGAAGGTTTCACCTTGTTCCTACTTGTGCAAACAGGGATCATGTTGTGCCAATCATACATTAAATGGAACTACACAAGACAATACAATGAACTGTATCCCAGCCAGTGCTTTAACTCTGCTGGAAGTTCTTGATAATCTTTTGATATAATCTCAGCACTGGTAAACAAGAGTGATTTCAACCATACATTTGAAGTGCACAAAAATATATACTATTGTGTGATTCCAGTGAGTGCTTTATCATCTCTTATGGGACTACATGAATAAGCTTTTTTTCTAAGGTTGGTACAGGCCTAAGGCCTTCATCCATATTAGTTTGCTGTCATCTCTATTTGTATCGTGCTACTGTCATGAGAAACACCTTTATCTTTGCACGTTAAAGTTTTGCAACCTATGATAAATGGCAATGCTTTGAGTGTTGAGTTGAGATAATTGGCACTGATTAAATAAACTAATACCTCTCTTTAAGCAAGACTACTATGTTGCTAACTTTACCCATTAAGATAATGAGGGTGCTTCTATTTGTTAGTGTATGTTTCATAAACTAGTCCCACTATTACAGTAATCTCACTCTCTCAATATATGTGCCAACAGGGATGCTCGATTTTGGTGGAACTGCACAAAAACTTTGGGTGCTTCATTGCCTTGATAGCTTCCGTCCTTTCCTGTCAGTTGCTAAACTCCGCATGATTTCTTCCTTTGCTGTCAGTCGCTTGGTTTATCTTGGCTTCCAGTCAAAGGAAATAGTAATTGATATGCTACCTCACGCAGGTTGGTACTAGTCTTTATCCTGATTATTGTGCCTGTCATATGTATTGGTAATTTGGTATTGTGCTACTGTTTTCCGATTTCATAAAGGAGTAATTTGGAGCCTGAACTCGTAGGCAAATCATTACATCGGGTGATTTCAGTAGAATTGCACAAAATGATCAGATGGACAGGTACTTATGCTGCTGCTATGTACTCCAAAGTTCACTCAGACAAGCATCGATGTTGACAAGAAGTGCCTATATTCATTCGAGTATCAACCGGCGTCAACCAATTGTCAAACTCCAAGTGTTAGGAGAGTGAACGCCAAAAATATTGCTTGGTGCATAGCCCAGAAAAATGCAGTCTAGTCTTTGGTCCCAACTTGTGCCTTTTGGTTATCGGCACATATGGTAGCGAACTATATGGCATGGAGTCTAAAGATTCCAGACAAGTTGGTTGACGCGTATATTCATCTGGCACTTAATCAGTCTGCACGCCAAGGATGCTCCATTTCAGTTGAACTGCACAAAAAATTTGGGTGGTTCATTTTCTCAACCGCCTCCTTTCTCGTCTTCAATGTAGAATTTTGGCGAGATACAGGACCAAGATGACCCAGTAAACAGGTTGGATGAAAGTAGTGGCCAAGTTGCTCAAACCTCCCTGGGCACGAGGCCACTATTTGAGGATAAACCTACAAGCAAAGTTCAGATTGTCTGTGTTGCCTCTTATGTACTCGAAATTTTACTCGTACAAGAACTAATTTTAGCAAGAAGTACCTCCGATTGAACACCATTTACCAGTCTGTACCCTAGGTAATTATAGTTCGTCCATGGATCATATTGGTTGTGATCTCAATCATTTGGATGCATAAACATACTGAACATGCGTATATCTGAATGTTTTTGTAAATTATGTATGAATATTGTCGTGTGATCTATCAATCATTTGGATGCATAGATATGCTGAGCTTGTGTATATATGAATCTTTTGAGTTGTTGATTGTGAATGTTGGCTATGGATATGAACGTGTCCTGTGAACCTGAGTTTGATATGATTGTTTACCTTTTCTATTGTATTTGTGTGTGAACTTGTTAGTATGCCTACTGTGGGGTATAAGACGCAGGTCTCTTATAAAAGTAATGTCGTGTCCAATTTATGTTTTCCCTTCTAACCACCGCGGCTGTGCTGCCGCGCACCTGAACCAGTGAAGTTTCCCACTCCTCTCCATCTGCGACTCCACTGCAGCTTAATAAATAGTAAAGTCTTTGGTTTTAGCCCGGTTTTCCGTAGATTAACCAGGCATTTCTCTTCTTCTTAATTAATCAACCAGGCAATTATTTTGCCTCCGTTTCGAAAAAAATTAGTAACGTCTAACTGACCCAGTTAGTTAGATGCGTACACTTGGTGTAGTAGGATCTTTATTTAGTTTGATGCATACACTTGTTCTTTTTTGGTAGCCCTTCTGTAATGATGGCTGATGTTTGGTTTGGAAGAGAGAGCTGCATCTTCACTCTTCTGGCCTGCTTACTGCTTCTGTTGCACCCCCAGCCCTGGTTGCTGCTGTTGTTTTCAATGTACAATCAGTAGTATATTTCGTCTGTTGGTTGAATAAATGTGTTGTTAGAACGAGAAACACAATGTTTTGGAAGTCATTGCATGGTTCGATCCTTTAGTGCCCCGTACCGTACGTAGCGCATACTATTTATCGTACGGAACACATTTTTTTTGAAACTCGGAACACATTTTCCACTTGTTGATAACATGCAGCCCACTGATGAAGGCCCAATAGAGAAGCCCATAATTAACTGTAAGGGAGGCTCTCACATGAATCTAGCCCAGGTACATGCTCATGGTCCCCTAAACATAAATAAGTAAGTAAGTAAATAAATAAATAAATAAATAAAGCTAAATGCTCATGCGTCAGTTCTTTGGGAAAATAGGTAGCCCAGTATTTCTTTTTGAAGAATACCCAAGCTAGGCCGATTTGTTTTCTCCGAATTACTGGGCTGCAAATCTTTCAAGACGAGGAGGGATGCATTTCGGCCTGGCTTAAGAGTATGGTCAATGCCTATTAAAAGTAATATCAAAAGGGGTTGAAAATTCCAAAAAATTTATAGCAAATGGGATATAAGTTTCTTTTTTTGTTTTTGTTCTTCACTGATATCTTATACGTATTTCATTGGATTTAACAGGACATAGTACTAATTTATTTCTAAATTTGTTTTAGTATGGCTATTAATTTTTGGATTAAGAATATTTCGTTCCCCAGCAAAAATTTGTGAATTTTCAAAATTTCCCACATGTTTAGTTAATTTTTTTTACCCTCGTACTGACCAGAAAATGGCCATCAATTCTAAAAATGGAAAACAGGATGCAATAAATTCCATATAAATTAGAAAATGAGTAAAAAAATTATAAAAATAATAGCAAATGGGTTGTACACGCCACAGATTTCGAGGCTGGCTTGTTTACGCAAGGCTTTGTCAGTGAACACACGATTCTAGCAGCAGTTAGTGTTGGACGTCCATCCAACGGCCGACGTGCTTCTTCAATCTCTGATCCTCTTGCTCCCGCCGCCTAAACTAGCATCGGCAGGACTGCCTGCTCCCTCCTCTTGTGGCCCGCTGTGATGCCGCGTAGGCTTCCCCGGCCCACCCTACTCCCTCCGTTGGCCCGGCCGCATGCAATCAACTACCTCCTTATTACGCGAAAAAATGATTCCTCCCACTGACATCTGGGGCGCATCAGTTGGGAGACTAACCTGTGGGCCTACTAAGTTGACGTGTACGCAGGGCTTGTCAACTTAGTCAACAAACGATTCTAGCAGCAGTAACCGTTGGATTTGAATCGAACGGTCCTGCCGCTTCTTCAATAGCTGCTCTTCTTGCACCAGCTGCCCAAACCAGCGCCGGGGAGACCGCCTGCTCCTGCCTCCAGTGGCCGGCTGTGCTGCCGATGAGGCCTCATCGCCCCCTACTACTCCCACCGCTAGCCAGGCCCTGCGGCGACGGCAGCCTCACACCGTAGCCGAACCAGTGAACCCTCGTACTCCTCTCCGCGTGGGCATCCACTGCCGCGTCTGCCCCGGCTCCGCGTCGTCCCCATCCTAGGCCTCGCCGTCATCCACCGCCTTGGTGCTCTCGGTGCGGCGTGGTCAACGTGGTCAACGACATTCCATCGGAAGAGTACTGTACGTGGAGAGGCTGACAGCTGGGTCCACGGCCATAGCCCAGTTTTTTTGTGATTTACAAAGTAAGTCGCTGTGTCAGGCCTGTTGGGCTGCAAAATCTTTCAAGACAAGGAGAGCTTTCATTCGGCTGGCCAAGAAAATGGCCCATCAATAATGAGAAATGGGATGTACATTTTTAAAACACATCAAACCGGCAATTAGTTTCAAATATCTTTTCTTCATTTCGAGATTTGAAATTACATTAATTTTTATGCGTGGAGAATTTGTTGGATTTTATATTGATATATATTTTATTTTTAAAATCCGTTTGAATGTGAGTCGAAATTTCGGGATTAAAAACAGTTCAGACTGCACCGAAATGTGCAAAATTTCATATAATTTTTTAACCGTGGTCACAATATGGGGTGTAATGTTAACAAAAAGAATATGGGCTCCAAAAAAATCTTAATAATTAGCAAATGGGCTGTAAATTATTAGAAATAATGCCAGATGGGTTGTATGATGTTTTCCACAGATTTGAGGCTTTCCTAAAAAAAGGTTGACGCACAAGCAGTGACTATTGGATGGCCATCCAACGGTTGTCGTGCTTCTTCAATCTCTGCTCTTCCTGCTCTAGCCGCTCAAACAGGCACCGGCGGGACTGCCTGCTCCCTCCTCCCCACGGCTGGCTCTGCTGCCGTGCAGGCCTCACCGCCCCACCATACTCCCATCGCTGGCCTAGCCATCCCTCTACTCACCCACACCTGCTGTTATTCTCCGGCGACGGCAGACGAACCAGTAAACCCTCGTACGGTCGTACTCCCCTCCGCGTGGGAAACAACTGCCGAGTCTTCCCTGCCTCCGTGTCGTTCCCTTCCTAGGCCTCGCCATCGTCCACCGCCCTAGTGCTCTCGGCGCGGCCTGGTCAACGTGGTTAACGATCGACATGCATCTGAAGTGGACTGTACGTGGAGAGGCCGATAGCTGGGACCACGGCCGCACGCAAGGAAATGTCTCCTTATCACGCGCAAAATAATGATTCCTCCACCTGACATCAGGGACCCACCAAAAGGGCCTATGTATTTCGCAAAAAAAACGTTACCGCCGCTGACAGCTCGGACCCACCAGCTATATCTTCGCACGCAAGGAAGTGCCTCCTTATTACGCTAAAAAATGAATACCCCCCAGCTAGCTGGGACCCACCTTGGTGGGAGGCTGACTTGTGGGCCTACTAAGTTGACGGGGACGGAGGGCCTTGTCAACTTAGTCAATATGCACGATTCTAGCTCCAGTGATCGTACGATGTCCATCCAACGGCCGTAGTGCTTCTTCAACCTCTGGTCTTCTTGCTCCAGCCGCCCAAACCAGCGCCAGTCGTGCCTCGTGCTCCTGCCTCCCATGGCCGACTGCGATGCGGCGGAGGCCTCACCCCTACTACTCCCACCGCTGGCCAGGCCATCCCTCTACTCACCCACACCCCCTGTTATTCTGCAGCGGCGGCAACCTCACACCGCAGCGAACCAGTGAACCCTCGTACTCCTCTACGCGTGGGCATCCTCAGCCGCGTCTTCCCCAGCTCTGCGCCGTCCCCTTCCTAGGCCTCACCGTCGTCCACCGGCCTGGTGCTCTCGGCGCAGCGTGGTCAACATGGTCAAGGAACGGCTTCCATCGGACGTGGACTGTATGTGGAGAGGCTGACAGCTGGGTCCACGACCGCAGCAAGGAAGTGCCTCCTTATTACGTGCAAAATAATTATTCCTCCACCTGACAGCAGGACCCACCGGACGGGCCACCGTATTTCGTGAAAAAATGTTTCCCCCTGACTGCTGGGACCCACCAGCTACATCTTCACACGCAAGGAAGTGCATCCGTGCAAAAAAATGATTCACCCCCTGACTGCTGGGACCGACCAGCTACATCTTCGCAGGCAAGGAAGTGCCTGACAGTCGGGACCCACCTGGTCGAAGCATACATAGCGTTGTCATTCTAGTCGTGAACGTGTACGTATATACTGGTCAATGTAGAGGCGCGCACGTGTCGTAGTAGAGGCGCACACGTGTCGTAGTAGAGGCGCGCACATAGCATTTACACATACGTACATCGGCCAGGGTGCAAGAAAGAAAATACGGCCACGTATGTGTACATACGGGCGGGGTCTCGGACGCCTACTCGCGCATCCGTACGGCCAGGGCTCATGTACATGGCTGGGTCGGAACGGAGAAACAGCGTCGTCGTCGTGTTCATGGGGAGGCAACGGAATGCGTCGTGTTCATCGGGAGGTAATGGAATGCGTCGTGTTCATCGGGAGGGCTTGGACGGAACAGGCGATGAAAACTAGGCCTGGCATACCGCAGAACGGAGGAAACGGCCTTGTGTTCGACCGGCCACGTTTGAAATGGGATCCTATTCATCGGGAGGGGTCTGGCATACCGCAAAACGGAGGAAACGGACCTCCTATGGTCGAAACGGGGGTCCTGTTCATCGGGAGGGGTGTGGCGTACCGCAAAACGGAGGAAACGGACTTGTGTTGGAGCGCTACGGTCGAAACGGGGGTCATGTTCATCGAGAGGGGTGTGGCGTACCGCAAAATGGTACTCCACGGGATACTGTTCATCTCCACCGTCGACCCCCTCCAGCCTCCACGAGCTACTGTTCATCCACCGTCGACCTCCTCCAGCCTCCACCTGCGACTGTTCATCCACGGGCTCCTGTTCATCCAGCCTCCACTGCGTGCTACTCCACCGGCTACTGTTCAACCAGCCCTCTCCATGGGCTCCTGTTCAACCACCCCTCCACGGGCTACTGTTCATCCTTCCCTCCACCATCTACTGTTCATCCTGCCCTCCACGGGGTGGTCCTGTTCATCTAGCCCTCCACGGGGTCCTGTTCATCCAGCCCCAACCGGCTCGATCGATCGGGGTCCTGTTCATCCAGAGGCAACACCATGGGGTCCTGTTCATCCACCCCCAACGAGAACTGTTCATCCAACCCCCCCCCCCCCCCCCCGCACCGCTCACTGTTCATCCAGAGGCAACATCGATCGGCTTCAGTTAGCAGCAGTAGCGAAGGAATCACTCGATCGGGTTCAGTTAACAGCCATCGATCGATCGCTCGGGTTCAGTAACGCGTAGCCTGCAGTGCAATCGCTCGGGTTCAGTTAGAGCCCAATGCCTCGCTCGGGTTCAGTTAGAGCCAACGCCTCGCACACACGCGCGTACGTGTACGAGAGAAACCCGCATCGCTCGGCCCCCGACCTCCCACCGTAACCGGGAACTCCCCGAAATTTCCTCCCCCTTGCTTCTACCACGGTTTTTTCCGTCATGGACGGCCCAAAGAATGTCATGCAGCTACGTCTCTGGCCCGCCCAGGATGAAAAGCCCATTTTCTGTCATGATTTTTTGTCATAGAAGTAGGAGCCCACCACATCTATGATGATACCGGGTTTTGTCACAATTATCGTCATAGAAGTGTCATATGTATGACAGAATTTTTTTTCGTTCGGCCCAAAATGTCACGGATGTGTCTTTTTTGTGTAGTGGTAGCTCCCCCCCCCCCCCCCGTCTTTCGCTCCCCCCCCCCCCCACACACACACACAACTAATGTCATGGATCAGCAGGGGACTGAGCTGGGGTCCAGGACGTGGCCATACTGCAGAGCCGCATCCGGGATCTCTTCGAAGGAGATTTTAGTTTGGTTATGGTAGTGCAAGTCATGCTGGTTCGTCAAGTCCAGCCTTGCAAACGGCAGCCCCTCCGTTTATGGGAATTCAATCCAGAAGGACCGCGCGCTATTCAGAATTTCCTTGGCCCGACGCACGAGGAGATGTACCAGTCGTTCTTCGGTCCCCAGATAGAGTGTCCGGATACCTCCGAGGACGTGGGCCTGAGCAGCAACCACACCACGGCCCAAGTAAGTAATCCTCTAGACGAACACACTGTCTTTCTTTTATCATGACATCATTCTAAAGGATCTCTCTTTGACCAGGACTGGATAGCAAAGGCGAAGATGATCCGTTGTTCGGCTCCCCTTCCCGAAGGCTTGGACAATCCGATGCTGGAAAAGATGCTCGAGCCAGCACCTTGCCTGGTGCCCGCAAAGGAAGATGAAGGGGGGAATGAAGAGGGCCAAAGCGGGCCTCCACCGCTATCTGTTCCAACCGAGGGAACGAGCGTCTCCGTGAGGGAGGATAGCCAAGAGACGGAGTCTGACATTCCTTCGCCCCGGGGGAGGAAGAGGACTACCTCTGATGATCCGGAAACCAAGGTTTCCAAACGGGAGAAGAAAACTCCACCAGAGGGTCCTGTCTTAGAGGGCGCTTTTGCCGCACAAAGTTTGTGCGGGGATCAGCCTCTAACGAGTCGTAAGTGATCAAAATTTACTTGATAGCAGAAATATTCTACCTTACTTCCGAGGAAACTAACCGAAGCGTTTATCTTGGACTTTGGATCTTAGCCCTTCTCAACAGAGCTCGTCTTCAGGGGACCTTCTTCCGGAGATGATGGAGAGTGAAACGCCTCCCCCGGACTCCCCCGCTCAAGAAGCAGGCGACCTTGAAGTGTCGTCATGGCTGGCCTCTCCGGATCCGGTGAGGCCAGAAGATAATCCCATAGTCACCCGAAGTCCCCAGCATCCGACTCTTGAAGAGGGCAGACAAAAGAGTTCGGCGCCGTCTCGTATGCGGTCGGACGTACTGAGGGATCTGCTGAAGCGAGCGACCATCTCGGAAGAACACCGTGCGTTGATGGGTACGGTGGTGGAAAGGATTTCGTCCGCCGAAAGCTGGTTGCATGACGCCTTTATGAGTCAACTAACGGGCTTTGAGGTACGTAAAATGATATACCTTTGTGATGGTGCCGCACGTTTTTAGACGTGCCCGGTGTAGATAGTAGCCCCTGAGACTCTGGTTGTCACCGAGAACGGTGGCAAATAGAGGATCATAGTCCTAGGTAATAACCATACCGCCTTTATGTGTAGGTGGTGGAAGCTCCGGTGGCTAGCCGGACTCATGAGTTTGCCGAACTAAAGCGGCAACTTGATGCGGTGGATGCCGACATCGAGTTTGTTAACAAGCGGCTTGACGAGGCACAGGGTAAGTGATATTTTCTGGTAAATATCACGTAGTAAGAGCAGTGTGATGCCAGTATCTTTGATATGTTGTGACTGCAGATGGAGCTGCCACTGTGGAGACCCTTCGGGCGGAACTTGCCCGAGCCAAAGAACAAGCAAGGAGTAGTAATGTGGCTGCTTTGAAGGCGGCCAAAGATTTACGAGCCGAGAAGGACGCGCATTGCGAGAGCAAAGAGAAAATGGACAAGATGGCTATAGAGTTAAAAGATACTGTCGACCGTTGTCAGGTCCTTGAAGAAGAAAACCGAACGAAGGTGATGGACCTCGAAAAGGCCACGATGGCGACCAAAGACACCCGCTCTGCCATGAGAGCGAAGAAGGAGGAGCTGCGTGAAGCCAGTGATATTGTGGCTGGGAAGCCCTTTTTGCTGCGGAGGAAGTTCGGAGATCCGCGATACACCACTCTGGATCGGCTATGGATTTCGGCAGACGCATATCTGGATTTGACGGCGAGTGCTGTCGATGCGGCCAAATACTTCCGAGATCAAACAGATCGTGAAGTGGACAAGCTATTTTGGTCGCAGTTTAACGTTCTAGAGCGTCCGCTTCCGCTAACTGATCATCTTGCCGAATGGGCCAAACTCAATAGATTGTCAGGACTTGCCATGAGGTCCGTCGTAGATCATCTGTGGCCGGAAAAACCGAAGCCAAACACCTATTTCAGCTTAGTGTAGCAGTTCCTTGGTGAGGTGTTGCGTATCAATGCGATGAAGAGGTCGGCGTGCATAGAAGGCTCGCGAATGGCTTTTGCCCGTGTCAAAGCATACTGGGCGGAAATGGATGCTACCACTGTTGCTGCGCAAGGTTCGGCCATAGGCCGAGTGGCTGCCGAGCACTATTTTCAAGAAGTTCTTGAGGGTGCTCGTTTGATAGAGGCCCAGTGCTCGAAGAATATTATGTTTGAGTGACATGTATTCCCATTGTAAAAACAAAGTTTTATTAATTTTATCAAGGTTGTATTTATACTTTCGCCCGAAAGTATTATTATGCCTCCTGTGCGACCGTTTTATGTATACATGTGTATAACCTGAAAGATTGCAGTCGTCAGCTTCAGCCCCCACGCATATAATGCAGGGGTGTTCGCAGAAGACGTGTATTCACACTTAACCCAACGTCTTGGTCCTACTAAGGAGGTGAGAGCATAGCGACCTAGGCAACCGGACTATAATGCTTTAGCACTTTCACTTAGCCATAGGAGTTTGACAGTGGGGCTACTATATAGCCCCTGGTGACGCCGCACTCACCCGAGTTCGGGGTGCGTACATGCCCGGCCGGGAAACGGCCCTTCGGTAAGGCGGAGGAATTCTAGGATTCCGATAGGTCATCGAGTGGTTGACCAGTCTCGCGCTATATCATGACAGTCAATTTTCGGCTTTCTCTACTTAGGTGCTCGTCCGGATGAACCAGGGCACAATTGCAGTAGTTATCCTGGTGCCGCCTTAGCCGATAGAGCGGAACGTAAGGCAGCAAAACACAGGAGCCGGGCAAACCCATCATTTGACCCAAGACATGATTCGGAGCTGATGCATATAAGGCCAAACTCGCGACGCCGAACACTCCCTAAGGAATTTGGTCTTTATGGTGTAAACCAGGCCTAAATAGTGCCCTTTGTAAGGAGCCCCTAATGTCGAGGTACGTGCATTGTTATGACATGGCCACATGCCAAGACGTCAGTATCCTTCTCAATTGTAGTGAGAATCCGAGGGATGTGTATCAACAAGAGACAGTAAAAAAGGTTGACACAGGGTCTTAATCTAAAAAGAATCCTTGGAACGGGTCCCTGCTGCACGTCTGCGCCTGTGTGTCCATTGTGCCGTATCCTGGACGGGTGTAGCATGATTGTCTTCTGTAAAAGAGAGGAACTTAGGTGAAAAGTTATCATGCAAAAAGGTGGGTTTAAAGAAACCATCCACAGTTCAAGATGAGTAAGAATTGCCACTTGTCTGCGTGCGTTGAGCCCCTTGTATTTGTAATAGGGGTGTGCCATCAAACCTGTATGACTTTCCTATAGCTGCGTCGGACTCGTCTAACCGTGTCCGTGGTCTTGACGACCTATCGAATGCTTTAGTTAGTGAGGCCATTTTAGTGTGCGGCTGCCAAGGCAGCCGCACTCTCTTCGGCCCATAGGGATCGCTCAATATTTCCATTTATTGTAATTATCCATGTGGACTGGGCATCTTAAGTGTGAGGGAAGCGTAATGCGGTATTGCATTAAAGCGAGCGAAAGCTTCGCGTCCAAGTAGTGCTTAATAGCCACCTTGGAACGGAGCAATGTGGAAGGTTAAATTTACGCTATGGAAGTTATCGGGGAAGCCGGATATAACCTTTAGTAGCAGGGAGCCCGTGCAATGAGCCCTGGGCCTGGCGTTACTCCTCTAAAGGTAGTGTTGTTGTGGTGAATTTCCTTTGGGTTGATCCCCATTTTGCGGATTGTGTCCTGATATATCAGGTTTAAGCTGCTGCTGCCGTCCATCAGGACTCGTGTGAAGTGGTATTCGTCAATTATTGGATCTGATACCATGGCAGCCCACCCTGCGTTCCGGATACTTGCTGAGTAATCCTGATGGTCGAAGGTGATCGGTTGAGACGGCCAGTGGCAGAACTCGTGATAGGCCCTTGGGCATGTTTGACTGAGAGAGCCGCTTTGGTTCTCCCTTTTATCACGTGTAGCGCATTTGTTGTTTTGACATCTGGTGGAAATTTATTCTGTTCCCCAGTGTTTTGCTTGCGAGGCTCATCCTCGTCTTCCCTTGGTGTATCCTGCCCCTTATGTTCAGCGTTGAGCTTGCCGGACTGCTTGAAGACCCAACATTCTCTTTGGGCATGATTTGCAGGTTTATCGGGGGTGCTATGGATCTGACATATTTGGTCCAGAATTTTGTTTAAGCTGGCCAGTTCATCTCTGGCACCTTTAGAGGGCGGCTTTTGCAGACCTGGCCGAGAGCTTCTGAACCCGGCGTTTACCGCCATGCTCTTCGGGCTCTCTTCTTTATTTCGGCGCTTATTATTTTTGCTGCGTCGTGATTTCTCGTTTCCATCTCTAACTTCGGATGTGCTTGGGTCGCTGGTGCTGCAACGGGCTAGCCAGCTGTCCTCGCCCGCGCAAAAGCGGGTCATGAGGCTTGTTAATGCTACCATTGTTCTCGGCTTTTCTTGGCTGAGGTGCCTGGCAAGCCATTTGTCTCGGACGCTGTGCTTAAAGGCTTCCAAGTCCTCGGCGTCCGGACAATCGACTATTTGGTTCTTTTTAGTAAGAAACCTGTTCCAAAGCTTTCGGGCTGACTCTCCGGGCTATTGAGTTATATGACTTAGATCGTCTGCATCCAATGGTCGGACATATGTCCCTTGAAAATTTGCTCGAAAGGTGTCTTCGAGCTCATCCCAGCTTCCAATGGAGCTTTTGGGGAGGCTTTTAAGCCAGTGCCGAGCTGGCCCTTTGAGCTTGAGGGGTAAGTACTTGATGGCGTGGAGATCATCCCCTCGAGCCATATGGATATGGAGGATATAGTCATCAATCCAGACCCCAGGGTCTATTGTTCCGTCGTATGCCTTTATGTTTACGGGTTTGAATCCCTCTGGAAATTCATGGTCCAGCACCTCATCGGTGAAACATAGGGGGTGTGCGGCACCCCTGTATTTGGGTGTACCTTGGTATTTAGATGTTTGTTGTGTTGCATTGTATGTTGGAGCGCGCTTGCGTGGTCCATAGATGGATCTGGTTGCGCCGTCCTTTTGATGCAAGCCTTCGCGTGGGTCGCTCATTGGCTTATGTGCGGCGTTGTTCGCCGCTTTATGTTGGCCATGAGGTCGTCTATCCGGCCGGATGGACATGTTAATTTTTGGTTGCGGGGGATCTAAGGCATCCTCATCTAATTCAGGTAGCAACTTCCACTTCGGGTAGCCCTTGGTGTGGCGATTACTGCCGTACTTCGCTGCTGTGTTGAGTGCTTCACTCCATTTTATTTTGAGTGTGTCTTGTGCAGCCTTGAGCCTTTGCTTCTTTTTTTTCAGACTCCTCGCTGTGGCAACCAACCTTTGGTCGGCATTACGTTGCTCCTGGCGCCTACTGGTGTGATGTTGTTCGGACTGTTATCTTCGACAGGGTTGGGTTGTTCGGCTTGATTTTCCGTGATACCATGGTCGGGCAATGGTTCACCCTACTCTAACGCTGGGTCTATGTGATCGTTATTTCTGCCGGGGCGGGATTTGGAGCGGCGTTTACGCCGCCGCTTTGTCTGCTGCTCGAGGGAACCACCCATCGCTGTGTCCTTCCGTTCCTCGTCGTTATTTTCTTTGGGTGTGTCCACCATGTATACCTCATGTGATGAAGTGGGCGTCCAGTGCCCTGTGAGCAGTGGTTCTTCTTCGACTCCTGCATCGTCATCCATACCGTCGATGTCTTCGGAGTCAAAGTCGAGCGTGTCGGTTAAGTCATCGATAGTGCCTACTAAGTGGGTGGTGGGTGGGCGGCGAATTTCTTCATCATCCGCATCCCAATCCTGCCGGACGTAGTTCGACTAGGATTCTCCTGACAAGGAGAGAGACCTTAATGAGTTCAGTATGTCGCCGAAGGGCGAGTGCTGGAAAATATCCGCGGAGGTAAACTCCATGATCGGCGCCCAATCGGATTCGATAGGTACGGGCATAGGCGGTTCGGAGTCCGTGGCCGGAGAAGGATCCGACAGTTTGGCAACACGGCTCTCATGAAGGGTAAGGTCGATATTCGGCTCGATCGCCGCTGAGGGTACGGCCTCCATGACGGGGTCCATCCACCCGTCCATGGATGGCGCAACTGGCTCCGAATTGAGGCTCGGGGCGGCTGCCGGTGCGATCTCCTGAATACGGTCCGATGATGGAGCTAAATCGTACTCATCATGACCGCGCGGCGCACAAGGCAGGGGCTCAAATCCGTCGAAGATCAAGTCTTCATAGATGTCGGCCGTGTAATTTAAGCTTCCAAACCTGACCTGGTGGCCAGGGGCGTAACTTTCGATCTGCTCCATATGGCCAAGCGAGTTGGCCCACAGTGCGAAGCCGCCGAACACAAAGATCTGTCCGGGGAGAAAAGTCTCACCCTGGACTGCGTCACTATCGATGGTTGTAGGAGCCATCAAGCCTAATGGTGACGACACAGAGGAACTATCATTGAAAGCACCAATGTCGGTGTCAAAACCGGCGGATCTCGGGTAGGGGGTCCCGAACTGTGCGTCTAAGGCGGATGGTAACAGGAGGCAGGGAACACGATGTTTTACCCAGGTTCGGGCCCTCTTGATGGAGGTAAAACCCTACGTCCTGCTTGATTTATTCTTGGTGATATGAGTATCACAAGAGTTGATCTACCACGAGATCGGAACAGCCAAATCCTAGAAGCTAGGCTATGGTATGATTGTATGTTTTCCTACGGACTAATACCCTCCGGTTTATATAAACACCAGAGGGGGCTAGGGTTACACAAGGTCGGTTACAAAGGAGGAGATATCCATATCCGTACTGCCTAGCTTGCCTTCCACGTCAAGTAGAGTCCCATCTGGACACGAGACGGAGTCTTCAATCTTGTATCTTCATAGTCCAACGGTCCGGCCAAAGGATATACTCCGGCTGTCCGAAGACCCCCTAATCCAGGACTCGCTCAGTTGTATTTATACTTTTGCCTGAAAGTATTGTGATGCCTCTGTGCGGCCATTTATGTACATATGTATATAAAATGAAAGATTGCAGTCGTCGGCTTCAGCCCCCACGCATATAATACGGGGGTGTTCGTAGAAGACGCGTATTCGCACTTAATCCAATGTCTTGGTCCTATTAAGGAGGTGATAGCGCAGCGAACTAGGCAACCGGACTATAATGCTTTAACACTTTCACTTAGCCATAGGAGTTTGACAGTGGGGCTACTATATAGCCCCTGGTGGCTCCGCACTCATCCAGATTCGGGGTGCGTACATGCCTGGCCGGGAAACGGCCCTTCGTTAATGCGGAGGAATCCCGAAGATTCCAATAGGTCCTCGAGTGGTTGACCAGTCTCACGCTATATCATGACAGTCAGTTTTCGGCTTTCTCTACTGAGGTGCTCGTCCGGATGAACCAGGGCACAATCGCAGTAGTTCTCCTGGTGCCGCCTTAGCCGATAGAGCGGAACGTAAGGCAGCAAAACACAGGAGCCAGGCAAACCCAACATTTGACCAAAGACATGATTCGGAGCTGATGCATATAAGGCCAAACTCACGACGCCGAACACTCCCTAAGGTATTCTTTCTTTATGGTGTAAACAGGGTCTAAACGGTACCCTTTGTAATAAGCCCCTGGTGTCTAGGTACGTGCATTATTCTGGCGTGGCCATGTGCCAAGACATCATCATGCTTCTCGATTGTACTGAGAAACCGAGTGATGTAAATCAACAAGAGACAGGAAAAAAAGGTTTACGCAGGGTCTTAATCTACAAAGAATCCTTGGAACGGGTCCCTGCTACACGTCTGCGCATGTGTCTCCGTTGTGCCGTATCCTAGACGGGTGTAGCATGATGGTCATCTGAAAAAGAGAGGAACTTAATTGCCGTGCAAAAGTTAAGTTATATGAAATAAACAATATATAGTTGAAATTGAGTAAAGGTGAGCCTTATTGCCACTTTTGCGCGCTCGTTGAGCCCCTTGTATTGTAATAGGGGTATAGCCATCAAACCTGTATTAATTACGTATAGCTGCGCCGGACTCATCCAACCGCGTCGGTGGTCTTAATGACCTGTCAAATGCTTGAGTTGGTGAGTTCGTTTAGTGTGCGGCGGCCAACGTGGCCGCACCATCTTCGGCGTGCAAGGAGCGCTCAATATTTCCATTTACTGTAATGATGCCGTGTGGACCGGGCATCTTGAGCTTGAGGGAAGCGTAATGCGGTATTGCGTTAAAGCGAGCGAAAGCTTCACGTCCGAGTAGTGCTTGATAGCCACTTTGGAAAGGAGCAACGTTGAAAGTTAAATTTTCGCTGCGGAAGTTATCGGGGAAGCCGAATATAACCTCTAGTAGCAGGGAGCCCCTGCAATGAGCCTCCGGGCCTGGCGTTACTCCTTTAAAGGTAGCATTGCTGCGGCAAATTTTTGTTGGGTCTATCCCCATTTTGCGGGTTGTGTCCTGATATATCAGATTTAAACTGCTGATGCCGTCCATCAGGACTCGTGTGAAGTGGTATCCGTCAATTATTGGATCCAATACCAAGGCGGCCCATCCTGCATGCCGGATACTTGCCGAGTAATCTTGATGGTCGAAGATGATCGGTTGGGATGTCCATTGGTGGAGCTCCGCGGTGATAGGCCCTGGGGCATGCTTCTCTAAAGGTGCCACTTTGTTTCTCCCTTTTATCACGTGTAACACGTTGACTGTTTTGACTTCTAGTGGGAATTTCTTATGTTCCCCTGTGCTTTGCTGGCGAGGCTCGTCCTCATCTTCACTTGGTGTATCCTGCCCCTTGTGTTCGGCATTGAGTTTGGCGGACTGTTTGAAGACCCAACATTCTCTGTGGGTATGATTTGCAGGTTTATCAGGGGTGTTATGGATCTGACATATTTGGTCCAGAATTTTGTTTAGGCTTGACAGTTCGCCTCTATTGCCTTTGGAGGGCGGCTTCTGCTGGCCTGGCCGAGAGCTTCTAAATCCGGCGTTTACCGCCGTGCTCTTCGGGCTGTCTTCTTTATTCCGGCGCTTATTCTTGCTGCGTCGTGATTTCCCATTTCCATCCCTTACTTCGTATGCACTTGGGTCACTGGTGCTGCATCGGGCTAACCAGTTGTCCTCGCCCACGCAAAAACGGGTCATGAGGCTTGTTAGTGCTGCCATTGTTCTCGGCTTTTCTTGACCGAGGTGTCTGGCAAGCCATTCGTCTCGAATGCTATGCTTGAAAGCTGCTAAGGCTTCGGTGTCCGGGCAGTCGACTATTTGGTTCTTTTTAGTGAGGAACCTGTTCCAAAGTTTTCGGGCTGACTCACCGGGCTATTGAGTTATATGACTTGAATCGTCTGCATCCGGTGGTCGGACATATGTCCCTTGAAAATTTGCCTGAAAGGCGTCTTCGAGCTCTTCCCAGCTTCTGATGGAGTTTTCGGGGAGGATTTTAAGCCAGTGCTGAGCTGGCCCTTTGAGCTTGAGGGGTAAGTACTTGATGGCGTGGAGATCATCTCCTCGAGCCATATGGATATGGAGGATGTAGTCCTCAATCCAGACCCCATGGTCTGTTGTTCTGTCGTACGCCTCTATGTTTACAGGTTTGAATCCCTCTGGAAATTCATGATCCGGCACCTCGTCGGCGAAACATAGAGGGTGTGCGGCACCCCTGTATTTGGGTATACCGTGGTGTTCGGATGTTTGTTTTGTTGCATTGTATGTTGGAGTGCGCTTGCGTGGTCCATAGATGGATCTGGTTGCGCCATCCTTTTGATGCGAGCCCTTACGCGGATCGCGTACTGGTTTATGTGTGGCGTCGTCTGCCGCTTTATGTTGGCTATGAGGTCGTCTATCCGACCGGATGGCCGTTTTATTTTTTAATTGTGGAGGATCTAAGGCCTCCTCATCAAATTCAGGTAGCAACTTTCGCTTCGGATAGCTCTTGGTGTGGCGATTACTGCCGTACTTCGCTGTTGTGTAGAGTACTTCACTCCATTTGATTTTGAGTGTGTCTTGTGCAGCCTTGAGCCTTTGCTTCTGATTTTTCAGGCTCCTCGCCGTGGAAACAAGCCTTTGGTGCGCGTTATGTTGCTCCTAGCGCCTGTCTGGTGTGGTGTCATCCCGACTGTTATCTTCGATGGAGTCGGGTTGTTCGGTTTGATTCCCCGTGTTGCCCTGGTCGGGCGATGGTTCACCCTACTCTATCGCTTGGTCTATATGATCGTTATTTCTTCCGAGGCGGGATTTGGAGCGGCGTTTACGTGGCCGCTTTGACTGCTTCTCGAGGGAACAACCCTTCGATGCGTCCTTCCGTTCCACGTCGTTGTTTTCTTTGGGTGTGTCCACCATGTATACGTCATGTGATGAAGTGGGCGTCCAGTGCCCTGTGGGCAGTGGTTCCTGTTCGTCTCCTGCATCATCGTCCGTACCGTCGATGTCTTCGGAGTCGAAGTCGAGCATGTCGGTTAATTCATCGACAGTGGCTACTAAGTGGGTGGTGGGTGGGCGGCGAATTTCTTCGTCATCCGCATCCCAATCCTGCCGGACATAGTTCGGCCAGGACCCTCCTGACAAGGAGAGAGACCTTAATGAGTTCAGTGTGTCGCCGAAGGACGGGTGCTGAAAAATATCCGCGGAGGTGAACTCCATGATCGGTGCCCAATCAGAGTCGACACGAACGGGCGCAGGCAGTTCGGAGTCCGTGGCTGGAGAAGGATCCGGCAGTTTGGCAACATGGCTCTCGTGAAGGGTAAGGTCGATGTTCGGCTCGATCACCGCTGAGGATACGGCCTCCGTGGCGGGGTCTATCCACCCGTCCATGGATGGCGCAACTGGCTCCGAATTAAGGGTGGGAGCGGCTGCCGGTGCGATTTCTTGAACACTGTCCGATGGTAGAGCTAAATCGTACTCATCGTGACCGCGTGGTGCACAAGGCAGGGGCTTGAATCCGTCGAAGATCAAGTCTCCGCGGATATCGGCCGTGTAGTTTAAGCTTCCAAACCTGACCTGGTGGCCAGGGGCGTAACTTTTGATCTGCTCTAGATGGCCAAGCGAGTTGGCCCGCAGTGTGTTGCCGCCGAACACAAAGATCTGTCCGGGGAGAAAAGTCTCACCTTGGACTGCATCACTATCGATGATAGTAGGAGCCATCAAGCCTAATGGCGACGACACAGAGGAACTCTCAATGAAAGCACCAATGTCGGTGTCAAAACTGATGAATCTCGGGTAGGGGGTCCCGAACTGTGCGTCTAAGGCAGATGGTAACAGGAGGCAGTGGACACGATGTTTTACCCAGGTTCGGGCCCTCTTGATGGAGGTAAAACCCTACATCCTGCTTGATTTATTCTTGATGATATGAGTATTACAAGAGTTGATCTACTATGAGATCGGAGAGGCTAAACCCTAGAAGCTAGCCTATGGTATGATTGTATGTTGTCCTACGGACTAAAACCCTCCGGTTTATATACACACCGGAAGGGGTTAGGGTTACACAAGGTCGGTTACAAAGGAGGAGATATCCATATCCGTGCTGGCTAGCTTGCCTTCCACGCCAAGTAGAGTCCCATCCGGACACGAGACGAAGTCTTCAATCTTGTATCTTCATAGTCCAACAGTCCGGTCAAAGGATATACTCCGGCTGTCCGGAGACCCCCTAATCCAGGACTCCCGCAAACACCCTTTCAATTACTTTCATTTAGCCTCGTGTTCTTTGATGTGTATATGTTGTAGTTTCTGTTTCTCTTAGCCTCGTGTTCTTCGATGTGTAATAAGAAGAGTCTTGATCGTCCTAATGCTTTCGTTTTAGCTTGATGTAGGAAGTGGGTGTTCTCACCTTGTAGTCTGTTTTTATATTTTTTTCCTTTTGAATTCACTTATGCGAGTCCTGTTTATATGGCTTCTACTAAATGGATCTGGGTTGCTCTGAGTATTGACCTAAGAAAGAAGTAACTTCATGTCAGGATGTAGTTCCTGCGAGGAGGGAAGTATGGTCAACCTCGAGATCATGTTTCCAAAATGAGGCTGGATTACACACAAGGTGCCAGTTCCCTAATGATGCTGGATTAGACACAAGGTGCAAATTTCCAGATGATGCTGGATTACACACAAGCCAGGTGGAGTCGTCAGCTGTTCGTGTCCTCGTGGCTCTAGGAAAGGCTGGAAGAAAGTGTGCAGCAGCCCTTGAGAATGTAGCTAAGTTCTTGAAGAAGCGAAAAGAGCAATTAGATGCTCTCTTCACCCAAGCCAAAGAAGAGATTGAAGAAGCCAGAAATAAGCTAGCAGAGGCAGAGCAGGCTAGGCGTCTCCTGCTATATAAAATTGTTGTCAATACAAAATTTCCTTCATAATAGCTAGGTTCAAATGTTTATCCAGTCAGCATGCCTGTTGTGATGTCCGTGCATCTACTAATGTGGCACAAAATAAATTTTTTTTGGGTCATGTAATAACAACAATTACTTTCCAAATGATAACAGGCGAAGCATTGGACATGGTATAGTTCACGCGCAAGCCGGACATTCCAAGTTCAACTTCCACATCAAACTCATGTTCACAGATAATGTCCAAAACCATGATTCACTTCAAAGCCAAAAATATGTCCAAAACCATGATCTGGGAGGTGCAAATTCCCATATGATGCAGGCATTATCAAATTCATAGATAATGTCCAAAATGGAATTCCCAGATGATGCAGGCATTATCAAATTCATAGATAATGTCCAAAACCATGATTCACTTCAAAGCCAAAAAAATGTGAGGAGAGTTATAAATAAAGAAAAACTTCTAGTTCCTGGTACAACTGCGAGCACAACAAGTCAAGACCATGTGTAATTAATTATATTGTGATCATTTTTTGTGTTCTAAAATGCCGGCTGGCTCGCGGAAGGACGTGTTGCCGGCACACGCGCGGATTCAATGGAGGCAGTCGGGGCAGTCTGAAGCCGGTTGCATGCGGCGAGGAGGCGTGTTCAGTCGGGCCTGCAGCGAGTGGGGCCCTCTTGGCCCGCGCGCCGGTTCAATGCCTGTGCTATGGGAGGTCGCATCCGTGTCAGAGCAATCAGTCCCTCCAGTCCTTTTTTGTTTGGGTATAACAAAATTTCATTTTCCATTCACATTTTACAACTAAAATTCGTGGACAAACTTTGACCCAAACTACGATGGGGACTAGTAAAGTGGAACAGAGGTAGTAGTTTTTTTTATCAAAGAAGGGTTTCCCCATTCTGATTTTCATTACTGAAAACCAACATCTAAACCATAGTATTTGCCCTAGAACTACCAGGTTCAACATCTCGCAACATAAACCCATACAACCATACTCCAAGGAGGTAGTAGTTATGAATTCCATTTTCGCTCCATACCAATCATTCTAAAAACTAATTAGTACTTATAACGCTCCATTGAATATCGGAACTCTTACCCCACTAAAAATGATAGTTTAAACATGGCTACTCGATCTGTGGCAACTCGCGAGCCACCGCCTCTAGGTCGTTCACTTGTGTCCCCGACCATCAACTCCTATGGATCAAATTATCACGCGAGCTGACTATTCCTACAAAGGTGCGCTCCACCACATAGCCGGTACCCGCGCATGCAGCAATCGTGCACCTAGGGTTTTAGGGTTTATTTGTTAATGGTGCCTTTACGTAACTCTCATGTGTGTGAGACAGCGAGAGACCGACTGCGTGTGTGCGCCTCTTCTCTTCGTATATCTACTCCACCATTTGTCTGGTGTCCAAAAGATTATACAGTGGTAATAACTACTCCCTCTGTTCCATAATGTAGTGCATATAGATTTTTTGAAAAGTCAAACCTCACAAACTTGGACCAAGTTTGTGGAGAAAAATGTTTACATCTAGAGTGCGAAACATATATCACTAGATTCATCATATGATGTAGTTTGCATTATATATTTTTTCTATTGTAGACATAAATATTTTTCTCTACAAACTTGGTCAAAGTATGACTTCTTAAAAAATCTATAGGCACTACATTGTGGAACGATGCATTGCCACACGATCAAACTTGATTAATACATATTCACCGATCTGATAGAAAAAAGAGTCTAATTTTGAAATACGTATATCACTAAAAATATGTTATGTTTCACTCAAAATATATTCCTTTGGCAGTTTTGATGAGATAAGGGAGGATTGTTGTTGGTTTCAAGATTCGAGAAGTGGTATATGTATAATTTCTACTCTGACTAGCAAGATGCCCATGCATTGAACGGAACATCAAGATCTTGTGGGAGAAAATGATGAACGAGGGAAGGCCTTATCTGCAAATGTGGAGAGGAGTGCGGGTAAATTGCCATAGTTTCCTTCCTATCCATTAGATATAGATCGAATGACCTATATTGCAGGATGGCAGGCACACCATCATCACCGACTATGCTTTTTATAAGAGCAGAGACAAAAAACAGAGTTGGTGATGATGGTGTGCCTGCCATCCTGCAATATAGGCCGTCCGATTTATATCTGGCGGATAGGAAGAAAACTATGACAATTTTGCAAAAAGATACCCACACCCCACTCCACATTTTCAAATAAGGCCTTCCCTCATTCATCCTTTTCTCCCACAAGATAAACTACGCATACAAATGCATCTTGATGTTCCGTGCAACGCATGGGCATCTTGCTAGTTGTTGCAAAAAGCCCATGTGTGTGAGAGAGAGGGAGAGAGGAGGAGGAGGGAGTGCATGTGTGACAAAGACACAAAGAGTTTGTGTATGAGAGGTAACAGCTTAAAATGAGGCGATAGTGTGTGTGCACGATCGAGAGGGTGTGTCTCAAGAAGGGAAGAAAAATCTACATAGATATAAGGAGCGCAAGAGAGACATGTATGCGATAGTGGAAGCACGAGTGTGCGGGTTTATAAACCTATCTAGAGGCTAGTTGATAAATGTTTGTGAGAGAAATACGAGTCAAGGGTGCGAAAGGGAGAGTTTTGTGTGTGTGAGAGAGAGACGGTTGTCGGGAAGGGGAGTGGAAGCAGGAGTTGTGTGTGTGAGAGAGAGGGGGGAGTTTGTATTATCGGTAAACAAATGAATAATGTCAGTTTTATAACTCGGATGGAGACGGAAAGGAGACCGCAACAAATGTTGTGTCTGCAAGAGAGTAATTTTAGTGGTATGAGTCATATCTAGAGACATATAGGGTGTGTGAGAGAACCCCATAGAGAGAAAGACAAAGTGAAAGACGAGTGAGACTATGTGTGTGGCGGTGAAAAAGAAAGCTTAGGTACCTAGTGATACCAGAGAATGGTAGAGACGTGAGAGATAATGAAAACCATGTAAAGTATAACGATTGGGAGAGTGTGACACTTCTCAAGGGAGACGTCAAGAGACCATGTTTGCGAAGATAGGAGAAACATGAAGTGAGCGTGCGGGTGAGCTGGAGAAAAGAGAGTGATAGCTACATGAAGGAGCATGCATGCGAGAGAGATGGGCGTGAAAGGAGTCAACATAAAAGGGATTCAAATATTTGAATTCAAGATGATGATACATGTAATTCATACTCGAACCAAAATTGATCTATCATACATGCATACTCATATGAATTCACGCGCATCTATGTTATTTAATATGTAGATATTACTGATCCATACATTTTAGTAGAACATAATTTGGTTTAAACTTTTTGAATTCAACCTTATGATTTTGAGATCATTGTATTTGTAAATCATATTGTAGATATAAAGGAGCAGAATTCTTTGTTGTGCTTTTGAAAGTATATATATATAATGATGTATATAGAATTTTATTCCAATCGAAATGGATCCTGCCCGAACAAAAATAGAATACAAACTAGATTCGAATTGAGTTGGCAAGGTAAACATGCACTCTTGCTATGCAAAAATTTGAATCAAGCGGGGAAAGTCGGAGTAACCGCCCGAAACCAAAACCTGCGAGATGGAAATTACTGCCTATCCCTGCCACGCAAAGCCTACCGGCTCGATTTCTATAGGTTTCGATAGGGGTAGGTTTGTAATTTCACTCAAACGTGACATAACTGAGGGAGTCCTGGACTAAGGGGTCCTCGGGCATCCGGCCTGTTATCCATGGGCCGGACTGATGGGCTATGAAGACATGAAGACCGAAGACTGTACCTGTGTCCGGATTGGACTCTCCTTGGTGTGGAAGGCAGGCCTGGTGACCGACTATGAAGATTCCTTGTCATGTAATCGACTCTATGTAAACCCTAGATCCCCCGGGGTGTCTATATAAACCGGAGGGGTTAGTACGGAAAGGAGACACTCATTACCGTAGTCATACAGGCTAGGCTTCTAGGGTTTAGCCATTACGATCTCGTGGTAGATCAACTCTTGTAACACTCATATTCATCAAGATCAATCAAGCAAGACGTAGGGTATTACCTCCATAGGGAGGGCCCGAACCTGGGTAAACATCGTGTCCCCCGTCTCCAGTTACCATCGATCCTAGACGCACAGTTCGGGACCCCCTATCCGAGATCCGCCGGTTTTGACACCGACAATAACCGCCTCTCACCCGGATTCATACACGGTGGGCGCCAAAACACAGTGTCTCCTCGGCCGAAATCGACTCCCTCCCCGATTCATACATGGTGGGCGCCAAAAACAAACTCTCGTCGGCAAATATTCGGTGTATGCGAGATTACCGTCCTATCCCCCACCGACTAATATTGTTGTGATGTAGGAAATTTTAAACGGGGCTAAGTTTATAAATTTCCTCGCATTTGAGACAAGCGCACCCTGAAGACATGGTTCCCCCCTTCCTCTCTCCCTCCATTTCCAAATTCGTATTCCGTGGGCGCCAAAACACCCTCTCCACCCCAGCCTCCCCCGTCTGCCACCCCATCCACCGCCGTCCTCCTCCACCATGTCGGAGCTGATACCCCGAAGCCGTCGGCCATTACAATAGATCGACCTCTCTCATCCACGACTTCGGACCGGGATCCTTGCATCCTGTCCTCTCACTCATCCCCGCCGCCATCCACGTTGTCGGCACCGCTCCCATGACCTTCTCATCCACCATGCCCCGCCGCCACCGTCTACCCTCCTAGATCTGCTTCCATGCCGCTGACAGCCATCGCTACCGCAACACCGTAAAATTCCCGGCAGATGCATACACGGTGCCGCAGCAGAGGCGGTACTCTTTTTCTTATGTGCTCAACTTATTTATTGCGGCAAGAAAATAGATCGCCACTGCTTTACTTTGGTTTCTTGTCCATCACTTACTTGTTAGTTGAAAGCAAACGTTGGTTGCTAAGTTGCCTTTGTCCGGTTTGCACCTTCAGAACCGCAATGGCACGCTCAACACTATACTCGCAATGCTTATGGTGTTCCCCTTTTATATTCCACACTAGTTAAATGACAGTAGACTAAATTTCAAAATTGGTTCAGTCGATTTTTGAGAGCTCGCCGGATGAAAGTGCAACTATCCCTAGGTGGTTTTGGTAATTCATAACAACATATAGCTCATTGAGCTAATGCTATTTCAAGATGATTATTTCAAGAAAGCTCAATGATTGGCATGGCATGGATGTGAAAGTGGAACCCTCAAAATGCTAAGGACAAAGAATTGGCTCAAGCTCAAAAGTTCAAGACTCTTCATTTTATATTTTAGTGATCCAAGATCACATTGAGTCTTTAGGAAAAGCCAATACTATCAAGGAGGGATGAGGTGCTGCTTAATGAGCCTCTTGCTTTATGTGCTTAATCATATGCTCCAAAATCCTCAGCTACTTTCCCATATCCACAAATGACCTAAACCCTAAGCCAAACTCGGTCATACTGATTCTTTCAATCCGGCGCCACCGAGTTTCACTTATCATTTTCCACTGCCAAACCCTAGCAATTCGGTCCTACCGATAAGGATCTTGGTCTCACTGAGATGGGATTGCAAACTCTCTGTTTCCCTTTCGTAACTTTTCGGTCTCACCGAAAGAGCGAATCGGTCCCACCGAGATTGCAATGTAAACTCTATGTTTCCTTCTTGTAACTTTTCGGTCTCACCGAAAGAGCGAGTCGGTCCCACCGAGTTTTCCTGACCAACTCTCTGGTTAGCTTATTGCCAAACTCGGTCTCACCGAGTTTGTGCAATCGGTCTCACCGAGATTACGTTATGCCCAAACCCTAACCGAATCGGTCCTACCGAGTTGCATATCAGTCCCACCGAAATTCCTAACGGTCACTAGGTTTACTATTTCGGTCCGACCGAGTTTTCTGATTCGGTCCCACCGAGATTGATAAATTGTGTGTAACGGTTGGATTTTGTGTGGAGGCTATAAATACCCCTCCACCTCCTCTTCACTCGTGGAGAGAGCCATCAGAACACATCCACCATTCCAACTCATATGTTCTGAGAGAGAACCACCTACTCATGTGTTGAGACCAAGATATTCCATTCCAACCATATGAATCTTGATCTCTAGCCTTCCCCAAGTTGCTTTCCACTCAAATCTTCTTTCCACCAGATCCAAATCCTATGAGAGAGAGTTGAGTGTTAGGGAGACTATCATTTGAAGCACAAGAGCAAGGAGTTCATCATCAACACACCATTTGTTACTTCTTGGAGAGTGGTGTCTCCTAGATTGGCTAGGTGTCACTTGGGAGCCTCCGACAAGATTGTGGAGTTGAACCAAGGAATTTGTAAGGGCAAGGAGATCGCCTACTTCGTGAAGATCTACCGCTAGTGAGGCAAGTCCTTCGTGGGAGATGGCCATGGTGGGATAGACAGGGTTGCTTCTTCGTGGACCCTTCGTGGGTGGAGCCCTCCGTGAACTCGCGCAACCGTTACCCTTCATGGGTTGAATTCTCCATCAACGTGGATGTAGGATAGCACCACCTATCCGAACCATGGGAAAAACATCCGTGTCTCCAATTGCGTTTGAATCCTCAAAACCCTTCCCTTTATATTCTTGCAAGTTGCATGCTTTACTTTCCGCTGCCAATATACTCTTTGCATGCTTGCTTGAATTGTGTGATGATTGCTTGACTTGCCCTAATATAGGTAAAATCTGCCAAGAACTAAAATTGGGAAAAGGTTAAGTTTTTATTTGGTCAAGTAGTCTAATCACCCCCCCCTCTAGACATACTTCCGATCCTACAAGTGGTATCAGAGCTTTGGTCTCCATTTGCTTTGATCTCCATAGCTTTTGGTGGTCATAGCCTTGGTTTCAAAACCTAGGAGAGCATGGCGTCTAGCGAGGGAAATTATCACCATAGAGGTCCTTACTTTGATGGTACTAATTTTGCTAGTTGGAAGCATAAAATGAAAATGCATATTCTTGGACATAACCCCGCCGTATGGGCTATTGTTTGTGTTGGTTTGCAAGGTGAGTTCTTTGATGGGAGGGAACCAAACCGTGAAGCTACCGTGGATGAGTTGAAGATGTTGCAATACAATGCTCAAGCTTGTGATATTCTCTTCAACGGATTGTGCCCCGAAGAATTCAACAAAATCAGCCGTCTTGAGAATGCAAAAGAAATTTGGGACACTTTGATTGATATGCACGAAGGTACCGACTCCGTCAAGGAATCCAAGTTGGATGTGCTCCAAAGTCAACTTGACAAGTTCAAGATGAAGGATGGTGAAGGTGTCGCCGAAATGTACTCTAGGCTTGCTCTCATCACACATGAGATTGCCGGCTTAGGAAGTGAAGAGATGACCGATAGATTCATCATCAAGAAGATCCTAAGAGCCTTGGATGGGAAATATGATACCGTGTGCACATTGATTCAAATGATGCCCAATTACAAAGATCTCAAACCAACGGAAGTGATTGGAAGGATTGTTGCTCATGAGATGTCACTCAAGGATAAAGAGGAACTTCACAACAAATCAAGTGGTGCCTACAAAGCCTCATGTGAAGTCCCCACATCATCAAGTGAGAAACAAAACTTCAATGAAGAATTGAGCTTAATGGTGAAGAACTTCAACAAGTTCTACAAGAGTAGAAGCAAAGATAGAAGCTTCAAGTCAAGGTCCTACAATGACAAAAGATCTTCTAGTCGAGAGCGAAACTGCTATAATTGTGGAAGACCCGGACACTATTCCAATGAGTGTACGGCTCCCTACAAGAGAAGAGAAGATTCTCCAAAAGAAGAACCAAAGAATCACCACCAAGAGAGAGAAGGAGTAGAGATGATCGTTATGAACGGAGATACTCACGGAGAAGCAAGGATTCGGAAAGGAAGGAAAAATCATCAAGGAGCTACACAAAACGAAGACATCAAGCTCATGTTGGTGAATGGGTATCCGGCTCTGACTCCGACAGCCACTCCGAGAGAAGTTATCACTCCGACTCCGAAGATACTCAAGATGAAGGTGTTGCCGGTCTAGCACTTGTGTCAACCAACTCCTACGACATATTTGACTCACCAAATGAAGGAATTGGAAGATGCTTCATGGCCAAAGGTCCTAAGGTAACACACCCCGAGTATGTTGATTTTAATAGTGATGAAGATGACTTGTAAGGTGATGATGACTTGCTTGTTGACAACTCTAGTGATGAGTACTATGATGAAACGTCAACTAATCATGCTAATCAAAATAAAACGAATGACAATGATAAGGAGAAGATTGAGGCTCTAACTAAAGAACTAAACACTCTTAAGTTAGCTCATGAAACTATCTTCGAAGATCATCGAGAACTTTTAAGAGCTCATGAGAAATTATGCTTTGAAAAGCTGAATCTTGAGCAAGAGCATGAGTTCTTAAAAGCAATCAATGATGATCTCCGCAAGAAAAGTTCTTCTTACATTGCCAAGCGTTTACTATTATCCACTTACATGCCTCAAGTCAAGTCTAGTAACAAGAACAAGAAAGATTCTTCCTCTAGTAGTAACAATGATCATGCTAAATCCAATATTGTTGCTTCTAGTAGTTCTCTTGATTCCACTAATGATTCTCTTAGCCAAGTTACACTTGAGCAAGAAAATAGCTTATTGAAGGGGATTATAGACAAAGGAGTGTACAAAAGCCTTGCCGGGAGTAAGCAATTCGAGGAAATTGTGCGCAAGCAAGGAATGCACCGGAAGAATCAAGGTGTTGGTTTTGAACGAAAGTTCAATGCCAATGGAGTTGAATGGGAAGAAGATCAATACCCCAAGACAAAGTTTGTTCCTCAACAAGAGAAGTATGACACCTCTTTCAAGGGGATACAAGCTCAAGATGATCTTCCACCACAAGACTACAAGCAAAAAGGCAAGGACAAGCTTCAAGAGGAGATTGATGCATTTGAAGAAGCTCCTAAGACCTTAGTCAAGTGGATTCCCAAGACCACGTCAAGTTCCACTTCATCAAGTACGACTACAACTCCAAGGATTCCCATCAAGATGGTGTGGATCCAAAAGAAGAAGAACTAGAGAGTTCTTGAGGGTGACTTCGCCAACATATTTCACTCTCGTCATTTTGGCAAGAACAAGTGCAATCAACTTCCACATCATGCACTAGTTCAAGGAGTCACAAACCCTCTTGTTGGTAAGACAAGGGACAAGGTAACCTAAAGTTTTCATGGACATCATCTTGTGTATGCATCACTCTATGTCTATGGATATCCTTGTTTGTTCCTTGTGGGACTAACCCATGTAGGTATTGAAAGTGCAATTCACTCAAATGGATAGCTCCAAGTGATCTACATCAACATTGAGCATTCACATCTTCAACATCTACATGAAGTCATCATTGACAAAACCCAAGGTTAGTTCATCCCTCTTAGGGGGGGTATCACATCTAGGGGGAGCTTTACTCTAAGACTTGAGCTAAAGCAACTCTAAAGATGTGAATACAACAATGCTTTATGTAAAAGTGGTAACCCCATATGAGCTTAAACGATGAGTATGACCTACGATCAAGTGTTCTCACTTGACTCCTAAGTCAATATACTCATATATAGATGACCTAGTCATCGCAAATTGCTTGATAGATGCTAGAATTGGTTGTGCATGCTTTGCCACATATTTAATTTGCCATCTTATTGTGTGAGCATGTTGGTTGCATATTTTACTCATTCGAGGACATCCACTTGTTGTTTTGATTGTTTGGCTTTATCTTATTTTGCCAAGTGGATGGACAAGAATGCCTAAGAACCTCCTCTAGCTATCTATCCTTTTCTCGTCTCAAACTCTATTCATGCTGCATCACAAAACTTGATCAAGTCAGATTCGAACCACTCTGTGTGAGGAGCGCTCGGAGTCCCCGATTCGTCATAGACTTAAACTTCCAAAACCTCTTTGTGATTCTCGGTCTGATCGATACCATATTTTTGGTCCTACCGAGATCATTAAGTTGATCTAGGTTTTTGATCTCGGTGCAACCGATTTGAACCACTCGGTCACACCGAGTTGCAATAACTGTATACAGTTTTGCATCTCGGTGCCACCGAGTTGTTCCACTCGGTCACACCGACAGGGTCGGGCTATATATAGTGACGAGCAGAATTTTGGAAATTTCTTCAAGACCTCTTCGCCTGCGCATAGCTCGCTCTGCCTCTTGGGTCTCCGGATCGTCCTCCTCGCCGCCAGCCGCCTCCAGTCGCTGGTCTCCGTCGCCGTCAACAGGAATTCTGCCCCGTCGTTGCCGCCGTAGCGAGTCTCCGCCAAAATAGGGTATGGATTCGATCTTTGTGCTATTCTCCAATCCAATTCCTAGCACATTGTGATCATCATGATTCTTGCCACGTTTGATAAACACCTATCCAGTCAATGAACTCATAGATTAGGTTTAATTCGAAAAATTTAGGGTTAGGTTTCCGCCGAAACCATCTCGGACCCACCGAGTTGAAAAACTCGGTCCCACCGATTTGGCTTATGCCATTGCACAAGTAAAACTCGGTCTGACCGAGAATTACTTATCGGTGTGACTGATTTTGGAACTCTGTGAAACCCTAGCAGTCTCGGTGCCACCGAACTATGACTCGGTCTGACCGAGTTCACTAGTTCTGGTGCCAAAACTGTTTCGGTGTCACCGAGTTTGAAAATCGGTAGATCCGAGATGATTTCAGTGGGAAACTAAAACTAAGTTTTTGAATTATTCTTTTGCAAAAATCTCTGCATTTTGTGATGCTCATCCACTCTATCTCATCTATAATCTATTCATAGGGTGAGCAGTCAGAGTTTGCATCATGTCAGACCAGAGTGACAGCCAGAACTTGTCAGAGCAGCAAGTGCAGTTGAGTGAGGGCACTAGCCCCTCAAGTTCCTCAGATGATGGCAGCAGGAGCACCCCCAGGAATCTGCCTAAAGCTGCCACACGTCAGAGAAAGAAGAGAACCTCAGATTCTGAAGATGAGGCTTATGTGGCAGAGGAGGAAGCTACCTCCAAGAGAGTTGAGCCAGTAGAAGTTACAAAGCCAGGGTTGAAGTTCAAAAGGCCAGCAGGCAGGCAGCCCATGTCTAAGGTTAGAGCTTCAACTAAGAAGCCTGCACCCACAGAGCCAGTTGCTGCTGAAGGCAAAAAGAGGAAGGAAAGGGTCAAGAAGACTGTAGCCAGAGTGCTTGGCAAGGCCTCCATCATGGTAGATGAGGAGGAAGAAGAAGAGGTTGTTGCACCAGCACCCAAGGCACCCAAGCTAATGGGTGATGCCATAAAATCAGGGGGAGCTGCTTCCAAGGCCAAGTCAGCTCCAAAGCCAAAGCCAAAGAGAAACACAAGAAGCATCCCAGCCACTGAAAAGAACAAGGCCCCAGTGCCTGAAGCTGCAGAGGAAGAGGAAGAGAATGTCCTTAGAAAGCTCAAGCCCAAGATCCCAGACCACAACGATGCTCATCCTGTGGCTGAGGATATGAAGCTCGGGAGAGATTCAGGGCTGAGGAAGTGGAGAGAAGCAGATCTGTATGCTTCTAGGAGAAGGACTGCAGTTGATTACAGGTTTCACACCAAGGAGCAGCAGGATTTCTATGAGATAGTGCTGCTAGATAAGAAGCCCATTGTCTGCGATATGAAATGGGTCGATTGGCAGTATATCAAGGACAATGAAGAGTACTTCCCTGGAGTGCAGGACAGCTTTAAGGCGTGTGGAGTAGAGGACTTTGTTGGGCAGAAGCTCACAAAGTGGAACGAGGAACTCATAATGCAGTTCTACTCCACAGCCCACTTTTATCCAAATGGTAGGATAACTTGGATGTCAGAGGGTACGAGGTACCAGTCCACAGTTGCTGAATGGGCTCAGCTGATCAACGCCCCAGAAGAGCAGGATGATGACTTGGACATTTATGCCAAGAAAAAGATGGACCACAACTCTATCTCCAACATGTACAAGGAGATTCCGAATGAAGCACTTGACACTTTCAAATTTGGCTCAGTGCACTATCTTCTATCAGGACTGCCCACTATAAAATGGATTCTAAGGCACACCTTATTGCCCAAATCTGGAGATCACAAGATGATCAAAGGCCACGCAATCAACTTGCTTCATATCTTTGATGTGCCTCAGAAATTCAAGGTGATGAGCCTAATGGTAGAGACCATTAAGAGGACAGCAACAGACCAGAAGAGGAGCTGTGGATATGCCCCACAGATTCAGGAGCTCATCAACTCCAAGATGGGCACGGGCATACACCTCTTGGATAAGGAACACCTGCCCATCCGTCCAGATTTTGAAGATAACCAAGTGGTCATGACTGAGAATGAGCCATCATTTGCCCAAGCACAAGCCAAGAAGGAGAAGGCGAAGAAGGAGAAAGCTGCCAGGATGCCTACTCAAGAGGAGGCATCTGAATATTTTCTGAAAACCAAACAAGAGCAGCTTGGTTACCTGATTGCGTCCACCCTGCGGATTGAGCAAGGACTAGCCACCCTAACTCAGAACCAGGCAAGCTTAGAGAGGATCATGGAACAGAGGTTCTATGATTTGGACATCAAGGTGACAGAGATACAGACCGCCGTGGAGTAGCTCCAAGATGACATGAATGAGAGGAGAGGCAGGACTACGACTGATGCTTTTGCCAAGGTGCCACGAGGTCCGAGGTTGTCTGCAATGCCAGTTGCTGACACCAGAGCTACCACATCTGCGCCAGCCACAGCCTCAGTTCCACCAGCTCCAGCATCCACTTCAGTCTCAACTCCGACCACGTCTACCGAAGGCTTCGTCCTTGGAGTGCTCCGGACTCCACCACCACCTGAAGATCAAGCCTGAGCGTCGACTTAGCACTATGCATTTTCTAGGAACTTTTTGGTAACTTGTTGCCAAAGGGGGAGAAAATGTATAGATCATAGGCTTCGAGAGAGAGTGTTGCTTTTATTCTCTCTTGTTTTATTTGGTGGTTTTTCGAACTTTATTTGCTTGTGTGTGAGATACTACATCCTTATCTGTGAGACATCAATGATCATGTGTTTGATCATAAGCTACACTTAATGTTTGCTTAATGCTATTATTATGTGATCACTCACTATTCTTGGTGATGAGTGCATGTATTTCAATCTTATCATTTTTTAGCGCTCCACCAAGATGTATGTGACATGGAAGAGTAACCCATGACTCTAACTCCTTGTGCATTTGCAGTCCAAAGCAAATTTTAAATATGCACAAATTTAGGGGGAGCTCTTATTTGTCACATACTTCTCAAAGCGACGATATATTTCATGCTTATTATCATTTGTCAAAGCTTTGATCTATATGTTGTCATCAATTACCAAAAAGGGGGAGATTGAAAGTGCAACTATCCCTAGGTGGTTTTGGTAATTCATAACAACATATAGCTCATTGAGCTAATGCTATTTCAAGATGATTATTTCAGGAAAGCTCAATGATTGGCATGGCATGGATGTGAAAGTGGAACCCTCAAAATGCTAAGGACAAAGAATTGGCTCGAGCTCAACAGTTCAAGACTCTTCATTTTATATTTTAGTGATCCAAGATCACATTGAGTCTTTAGGAAAAGCCAATACTATCAAGGAGGGATGAGGTGCTGCTTAATGAGCCTCTTGCTTTATGTGCTTAATGATATGCTCCAAAATCCTCAGCTACTTTCCCATATCCACAAATGACCAAAACCCTAAGCCAAACTCGGTCATACCGATTCTTTCAATCCGGCGCCACCGAGTTTCACTTGTCATTTGCCACTGCCAAACCCTAGCAATTTGGTCCTACCGATAAGGATCTCGGTCTCACCGAGATGGGATTGCAAACTCTCTGTTTCCCTTTCGTAACTTTTCGGTCTCACCGAAAGAGCGAATCAGTCCCACCGAGATTGCAATGTAAACTCTATGTTTCCTTCTTGTAACTTTTCGGTCTCACCGAAAGAGCGAGTCAGTCCCACTGAGTTTGCTTGACCAACTCTCTGGTTAGCTTATTGCCAAGCTCGGTCTCACCGAGTTTGTGCAATCGGTCTCACCGATTACGTTATGCCCAAACCCTAACCGAATCGGTCCTACCGAGTTGCATGTCAGTCCCACCGAAATTCCTAACGGTCACTAGGTTTACTATTTCGGTCCGACCGAGTTTTCTGATTCGGCCCCACCGAGATTGATAAATTGTGTGTAACGGTTGGATTTTGTGTGGAGGCTATAAATACCCCTCCACCTCCTCTTCACTCGTGGAGAGAGCCATCAGAACACATACACCATTCCAACTCATATGTTCTGAGAGAGAACCACCTACTCATGTGTTGAGACCAAGATATTCCATTCCAACCATATGAATCTTGATCTCTAGCCTTCCCCAAGTTGCTTTCCACTCAAATCTTCTTTCCACCAGATCCAAATCCTATGAGAGAGAGTTGAGTGTTGGGGAGACTATCATTTGAAGCACAAGAGCAAGGAGTTCATCATCAACACACCATTTGTTACTTCTTGGAGAGTGGTGTCTCTTAGATTGGCTAGGTGTCACTTGGGAGCCTCCGACAAGATTGTGGAGTTGAACCAAGGAGTTTGTAAGGGCAAGGAGATTGCCTACTTCATGAAGATCTACCGCTAGTGAGGCAAGTCCTTCGTGGGCGATGGCCATGGTGGGATAGACAAGGTTGCTTCTTCGTGGACCCTTCGTGGGTAGAGCCCTCCGTGGACTCGCGCAACCGTTACCCTTCGTGGGTTGAAGTCTCCATCAATGTGGATGTAGGATAGCACCACCTATCCGAACCACGGGAAAAACATCCGTGTCTCCAATTGCGTTTGAATCCTCAAAACCCTTCCCTTTATATTCTTGCAAGTTGCATGCTTTACTTTCCGCTGCCAATATACTCTTTGCATGCTTGCTTGAATTGTGTGATGATTGCTTGACTTGCCCTAATATAGGTAAAATCTGCCAAGAACTAAAATTGGGAAAAGGTTAAGTTTTTATTTGGTCAAGTAGTCCAATCACCCCCCCTTTAGACATACTTCCAATCCTACACCGGAGTTTACTGATGCGAAGGAAGGGGCTCGGGTGGGGAAGGTGGTTGTGGGGGCGGTGGTGGGGCCTCGCCGAACGAAGAAAACTCGACGCGGGTGGGAGCGGGGCTGGGGGGTGGTGGTGGCGGAGGAACAAAGGCGTTGGGCCCGGTGGTTCGGCCGGCAGCCCGTGCGGTGTTGTGTATGGGAAGAATCAGAGACGAGGAAGAAGAAGGGTTAGGAGACATAGGATCTTCATCCAACCGCCTGAAATGGTCGACTGACCCAAATGACAAAAGTCACGCGACTTGCATGCAGACATGCCTTTATATTCAGTACCATCATCATACCTGCTTAGCATTGCTCCTGAATCCAACAAGCTAAACAATGTGCCACTCATAATTCCAAACTTGTTGCTCAAATACGAATCTGATATGATGTTGATATTACTAAAACAGATAATGTTTAATTGGTTAGCTAATTTTCCTACTTTACTTTTGAAAAGCACTTGCACCACATATAGAGAGACAACAGGGAGTTGCATTCTTAATGCGCTCTGGTTCATCATGTGTGGGCATTGCGCAATGAAAAATTTATTATCCAAAATTTGCTTGCTCTTCTTTAGCATGTTCCTCTTCCGTTCTTCTTTAATAAGTACTCTCTCCGTTCCTAAATAGAAGTCTTTGTATACATTCCACCATGGACTACATATGGAGCAAAATGAGTGAATCTACACTCTAAAATGTATCCGTATACATCGGTATGTGCCATATTGGAAATCTCTACAAAGACTTATATTTTTGGAACGGAGGGAGTATGATAGTAGTACAATAAGTTCCTTGTAGTGAAGATGAGCAAGGACATTTGCAGTGTAGAGGTCTATACGGTTGGTTGTGATGGACACTTTGAAATCTTCGGGCCTCTTTGATTCATAGGATTTTGTAAACATAGGAATAGGAATTGTAGTGGCGTTCCCACTTGAATCCTATAAGATTAGCAAGGAAATGCGGGGAGCTGTGTTGCCTTTGAAAGTTATAGGATATTAACAGTACCGCATCTTCAATTGAAGAGAGCTGGTATCCGAAGCCTTTCTAGGCGTACCGGCAATACTAGAACTTATATTCCACCAAGTTCCACTTTGCTGATTTTACTTTTGATGCTTACAGTTTTCTCATTATATCTACAGTATGATCTGCATAGCTGCTTTGTGTCGCACTAGCAGCAGTCCATTCTTGAAGCTAAACAACACACGAATCATAAGTCCAAAGCTTACTTCTTCAAATAAGAATTGTGATATGATACTGATATTAGTTAACAGACACACATTTAATTGGTCGGGTAATGCTCCCACTTGATTTTCCAAATGCATGTGGCCACATATAGAGAGACATCATGGAATTGCATTTCTTTGGGCGATGTGATTCATCATGAGTGGGCAACCAACACTGTATGCAATGAAGCGGAACCTCAAGAATATGCTTCCTCTTCTGTTCTTTAACATGTTAATCATTTTTTATTCTGTATTTAGTATGTACAGTATGTTCCTTATCATGATGGGGAGCAGGGACATCTGCAGTCAACAGCTGATAGAGCTGGCCTGTACGTGATCGATAGGTTTCCAATTAGTAGCGGCAATACAGCACCGTAATTACCAGACAGTTCCACTTTCCCGAGTTATATATCCTGGTTATGGTGCACCCCTTTTATGTGAACTACGATCTGCCTAGTTGTTGTATGCTCTTGTTATCATGGTTTGGCAATAAAATCTCTATACAGTATATTATGAACCTATGATCTGCCAACTATACTTACTTCTGGAGCCTATTTTTTGTGTACTTGTGCCATATTATATTAATGCATGCACCATATTACAGCACACATGGGCTCTCTCATCAGAATCCAGTGATAGCACACAAGGGTTCACAGGGCCTCCCCTATATTAGAATATCCTCTACATTACAAAGATAATCTCACTACTATTTATGTTTTCATGCTTCTCAGATATTATACATAATCATAGTGAATATCAGAATCTGCACATCAGAAGAATATTGTGGAACACTACAACGACTTACAAATTTGGCACCAAGGCATTGAGTGCCATTCTGGATGCAATGAAACTCATATGCTCCCATCTATAGATTCTTGTTCAAAATATGATCCTAATGACTATTCTGACCTCGAGGAGTAAAAGGCAGATGGCATGTCCTGTTCACCCATCAAGGTGCATGTTCTAATTTGGCAAGGTTTTATTGACTCCGCGTATCTTGCATAAGTTGTATTGCATTTCTTCTACTTTGTAGCACCGCCATTTGCTTAGTTTACACATCATATATGTCAAGATGCCATGCCCATCCATTATCAATACATATTCCATCTGTCATCATACCATGTTTTTTCACTCAAATGTTGTTCTTGTGCATCAGAAATCAAAAAGTAAGAGGGTGATTGCCGAACCTGAAGGAGCACCCCACTTATATTGGCTCTACAACCAGTGACACAAAACGTAGGACCGACTCCAGCAGACTGTACCCATACTTCACTGGCCACACCACTAGCCCAACCACATAGGACCTACACTCCAACAAAAGGTATGCCGATTTCAGTTGCCATAGCACCAGCCGTACCACAGAAAAATCCCACTCCAGCAAAAGTACAGCAAGTCCACCGGCCAAAGACCTATTCCAACTGCAGAGACGGCCAATTCCTGCAGATTGGAACCCCATTCCGGTTATTCCCAGTTTAAAAGAAAATGCTTTCAATGTTGTTAGGTACTACGTGCATACATTCCCATCATGGGAAGATTATAGTGAAGACAAACACCATTTTCACATCTTCCCGTCCCACTTACGTGTAAGTGCGATTATTCATGGTGATTATTTTCCTATTTTCTGCTGATTGAACACATCAATGATTTACATTACATTGTTGTAAGTAGGTGAGGATCAATCTGGATAGTCGTGACGAGAAGAGCTTGCTTGTGCTTTTCAAGGAAGCATTGCAGCAGTATCGATGTTACGTGAGGAAATCACACTTTGATGGCAAATCTATAAATGAATTTCCTGTGAAGTCTCCTGTGCTAAATTTAGAAGTCATTGAATGGAAAAACCTTGTTATGCACTGGTCTCGTTCCCAGGATGAGGTAATGTCTATGATATCACATGACAATTTGAACTTCTACTTTTCCGCATGTGCCTTACGGATCTTTTTTGCAGGAAATCTACTCGAAGAAGAATTTCGGTTTGAAAAGGACGGCAGGATATCGCAAATACGCTGCCCGCTGTTGTGCTCTTGTTAGTACCTGTTGTCCTATATCACTGTACTTGCATACATACCTGGTTCATTATGTGACAGGTTGCTTATCAATTGTTCTCTACATATTATCTAATCTGTATGAATGGTTACATTAGTGCAGAATATATCCAATGCCAATGAATTTTTTTAGCTCTGCATTGTTCTTGTAAGTACCTGCTGTCCTTTATCAATGTACTTATATTGACAGCTAGTTGTACATGTACCATCACTCTACAGCTTATTTTCCTTTACCCTCCATTTTCTACACATCAGATCTATATTTACTCTTACCATAAGGTTGGATAACACCGATGGTACTGAAGAAGTTTAGCTCTGCATTGCTCTTGGTTGTACCTTTTGTCTGTATCGTTGTACTTACATTCATAGCTACTTGGTTATGTAGCATCACTCTTCATCTTATCTTAAATATTCTCCATTTTTTCTTATATTATCACATCTATATTTACTCTTAACAAAATGTAGAATAAAGGCAATGCTTATGAAGAAGATTATGTGGTAAACTTCTTGAATCCCCCCCCCCCATTAGCATGGACAAGGGCTTTATAGAGCTTGTCTTCATCAATCATGTAAGTTTGTCCTTCTGAAGCCTTGAAATTTTGTTATGTATATTTGGTTAGGCATGACTACAACAGTTGTTTATTTTTGGTGTTTGCATCAAATTGCATGTTTAAAGTTTATTATGTAGTTCATAAACAAAAGTTTGTCCTTCCCAATTTAAGTTTTCAGTTGTACAACCAAGTTCCTTCTTCATACCATGTAAATTAAACTATACAGAGCAAGTGATCTTCTTTTGCACTGCATGTATGCTTTTGTTCTTGATCCATAATCCAGTGGTGTCGTGAACCTACCCACTATAGCACAATGTCATATTCTGCAATGTCTTAACTATGAACAATGTCATCTCATTCTACTATTATTTAAACCATCTCTTTATTTGCCAATCTGAAATGGGATAACTTGACAGCACAATGTCATATTCTGCAATGCGATCGCTCCTCCTCGCCCCGATGAACATGACTTAAATCTGTCATCGAACCAGATTCAGGAGATGGCTCCTGTTGCTGCAATGGCATCAAAACAAGAGCAGATCATGCCATTCGAGGCCACAGAGTCCGCGGCTCTAGTGCCGCACGCAGACTCGACACCCTGCAATATTTGCGCCAATGGAACTCAGGACTCGTCTCCGGCTATAAGTTCCAGACCATGTACACTTGCAGACACTGAGCTAGATTGGTTATCGATCTTGGAATTCAGCGCCACGGACATTTTTTAGCACTCACCTTTGGGCGATGTGCTAAACTATTTAAAGAACCTATTATTCACGGGAGACTCGCAGCCGAACTATGTCCGGTTCGAACTAGGGGATGACGACGGATAATTTTGTTTCCCACCCGCCACCCACTTCATAGCCATTGTCGAGGACTTAACCGACATGCCCGCTCCTGGCTCCGCAGACATTGAAGGTATAGACGACGATGCAGATAAGGAGCAAGGCCAAGACCCGCCAGTCATCAGGCGCGAGATGGCCACCCCTTCACATGACGTGTACATGATTGATACACTTAAAAAGCCTCACGGCAAAGACAAGGGAGATCTAGTTAAAACACCTGAGTCACAGTCTAAGTTCCGGCGCCCCAAATGGCGCCCCAAGTCATGCCGCAGAAACAATAGCACTGGAGAAAATAGTACTCCGGACGGCGCCGAAAGCAATGAATACCCTGTGGGAGCAACATCCGAGCAGGAGGAACAGGAAAACGGGCAAGCCAGCCCCGACAGACAGGCCCTACCCAGCAACGGTTTGGAGGACGACAACTACCTTCCGCTCTCCGAAGATTAGGTAAGCCTCGGCGACGAAGACTTCATCGTACCCAAAGAGCCCCTTGAACAGGAGCGCTTCAAGTGCAGGCTGATAGCTACGGCAAGGAGCCTGAAAAAGAAGCAGTAGCAGCTTCAAGCTGACCAAGACCTACTCAATGACAGATGGACTGAAGTCCTGGTTGCCGAAGAATACGGCCTCAGTCACCTAGCCAAAAGCTACCCAAAGCACAGATTGCTATACCAGTCCGATGACGGGGCATTGGAGCCCATACCATCGTCACACAACACGGCAGGTCGCCGGCAACTCTGTCTGGATAAAGAGGCAACTCAAGCCAAACACCAGACCGCCCCACCTCACAGTAAAGACAGGAACAACACAGGTCACGATTACCCAGACAGCTTGCAGAGGGACTTGGACAATAGAGCAGGACACACAAGACCGATCTACGGATCGTGTCGTGGTTTTGTCACGGCAGATGTCCTAGAGAAAGGACTTAGTCGTGGAGCCATCGCTACGGGTTAGCTTGAAGGGGTTAAAGCGGACACAAGGACGCAAGAGAGTTTATACTAGTTCGTCCCCTTCGATGAAGGTAAAAGCCTAAGTCTAGTTGGGATGGAATTAATGGGGTTTCGATGACTAGGGAGCAAACAAGCTTCGCCTATGTCTCGAGTTGTTGTCTGTCCCTGAACCACCGCCGGGTCATCCCCTTATATACACGGGTGACGCCCGTCGGTCCACAGAGTCCCAACGCCGGTTCATACTCGTATCCGGGTTGGTCTCTCCTTATTCCTAACTTACAATACAAGTATACGCATTAAGCTGGTTTACAGCTACAGGTTTTAAACCGACTACAGGCCTTGGGCCCTCATCTGCCTCTTTGGGCTTTAACACCTTTGAACTACTGATGAAGTAACCCGGCCCAGGTAGGCCGGTTTACGCCCAGTGGTAATATCCCCAACATTAGGCCCCAGATTGATTTGAACGGGTTCATGTCAATCCTTAGCAAAAAATCTTCGTCTTCAACATCTTCTTGTAGTTGTTGAACCACCGTGATGTCACCTTCTTTGGCTGTTGTAAACCGGCATGACGTCATCATAAAGACAACATTCATGATATCTTCTTTGTTTAATAGATCCGCGATAACCGAGGCGACAGCTCCGCTTCCAAGATTTATGGTCCCTTGATTCCCGCGCCTGACACATGTCTCTTGCCTTATAAATAGGACCAAAGGGTCATTTCTTTTTTCCCCTTCGTCCCCTTTCTCTTCGTCTTCCTCGCGTCGCCAGCTTTGGAGCTCCGCCGCTACCATTGTCCTCTGCACCGTCTTGGACCGCTGCATCAACCTGAACACACCAGAAAATCGCAGCGATCTTCCGCGTCTCCCTCAGCTCCGGTAAGTCCTCTGCTTTCCTCGACCTAGATCTGTTCTAGGGTTTCATGCTCTTGCGGTGCCCCATCAATTGTTCATACTCGCACCGAGACTTCTGGATAGATCTGTGAAACCCTTCTCTGATTAGCAGTAGCTTTTAGCATCCACCTGTAGTTTCATGCTCAAGTCCTTAGATCTCACATATTTTTCTGCTCATTGAATCAATACTGTTCTGCTTGAAGCTTTTGAATATTTTTGCACTTCTCTGAACTGGCTTCAGATCCATCGTCATAGACAAAACGTGTGAAATCTGTTTCTGTATACTTAGCCATCCGCTATCTCAGCAGTCTTCATGTGTAGATCAGGCGGTTTAACCTTGTAGAAATTTTTTTCCAACTCGGTATATATCATTAGTCCCCTAGTTGAACCGCCAGATGTTGTTGCTTCATAGACTCTGCGTTAGATAGATATGTCTCCGGTTTAACATTACACATACCAATGTATCTTGATCAATGCATTTTTTAACCGGGATCTTCTACCTTGTAGATTTCCTCATGGCCAAGCAAGTGTATGAGTGCAATTGGGTTCCTTCTCACGTCACAGAGGCTGAACTAGACGGTTTAGTCCTGATTGGCGCTTTAGGCAGCAAAGATACCATCCATTGGAGGGCTCCTGGCAAAGAATGCCCTCCCACACCTCGAGAAGGAGAATTTGTTGTGTTCGTAGATCACTTAGCCCGGGGCTTTAAACCGCCCGGTTCTAAATTTTACCGGGATGTTTTAGCCGATTTCAAACTCCATCCACAAGATACTGGCCCCAACTCTGTTACAAATATGTGTCACTTTCAAGTGCTGTATGAGGTGTTCTTTCAAGAGGAGCCACAGTGGAATTATTCAGAGACCTTTTCCATTTAAACCGCCGTACTGAATTTACTGATGGCTCTAACACAGAGTTGGGTGGTGTGGCAATTCGGAAAAGGAAAGAGGTCACATACCCTCATGCCAAGCTGCACAGCCACCCTAAAGAATGGAATCAGACATGGTTCTAGTGCAAAGATACCTCCCCTGCCGGTGAGAATCCCTTGCCTGGCTTTCGTCCGGAGCGGCTCAGCAATACACACCCTTTTCCTCAAAGATTGTCTGCCCAGGAGAGAAGCAAATATGCTCCCCAACTGTCAAAGCTCAGAGCCTTTATGGCCAACGGTTTAACAGGGGTTGACCTTGCTCGCTGTTGGATATCATGGAGCATACTGCCCCTTAGTCTGCGCTCCAGTTTGATGTGCGAGTACACTGACAGTGTTGATGACCCGCTGCGACATTCAAAAATCTAGCTCTCTGATGAAGAAATCACAGAGGCTGTGAATAAGATGCTGAATGAGCCGGAACATGTCTGTGCTAAAACCGGCCTGCTTCCCTTTTGCGCCACAAATAAACCGCCAGCTGTAAGACTTTGATTTTTCTCTTTGCTGAATCTGCTTATTGATATGTCTGGTCATTGTTTAATATCAGTGTCTGTGTAATCAGGGTGATGATCCGTTTTGGAGCAAAAAACTTCCGCGGGAGAAACCAGAAAAACCAGCCAAACCGGAAAGAACAACTCGGCAAAAGACTAAAGCTGTGAAGAAGACTACCTCCAGGAAAAGAACCACAGCATCTTCTAATCCAGCCCCTGATAATGATGTGGATAATCCGGACTTTGAGGTAGATCTTGACTCACTTGGTTTATTTTTCATGCATCTTATTGATGATGATATTTGTCAGGATGATGCCGAAGCCAGCCACGCGGATGTTGCAGAGGTAATTATTCTCTCTTCCGATTCAGAAACCTTGCCTTCACAAAAAATCTGTCAGGCAAACCGAAAAGTTAAATTTTCTCATCCTCTTGCTTATTTGGATCCTAAATTTCTTATGAAGACTCAACAACACGAAGCCCGTCGCACAACCCGGCACAGCGGCCAGGTAGTTACCTCCGCCGGTTTACCGAACAGTCCGGTTCGGAAACGCCATTCAGAGGTCTCTAATTTGCTTGTCAGTGCTTGTCCTGAAGCGGGCTGCTTTCGTCAACCTCTTAATCCATCTAACTCCGATTACCAGGTTACTTCCCACTCATCTTCTGGCGAGTCATCGACGACTTAGCTCCCACCGCTCAAATCGGTGCTTGGGTAAGCTATACTTATTGTGATATTTGCAGTATATCGCCTTAGAACCTATGCTGTATTTGATTTTGTTATTCTCCTCAGGGCCAAACCTCGGCCAAGCAAGAAATCCCGCCTGGATAAAGCGGCCGAAGAAGATGTCATTCTTGAATCAGGCAAAACACCAAATGTTGAAGCGGCTGTTCCTGAGGATGCGCCCAATGACCCACCGCAACAAAACGACAATCTTATTGCTGAAGAGAGACCTACTAATGCCTCAGGTCCTATCAGTCGGCCCACAGGTTCCATCCGGATTGAAAGCTCCACCGGTCCAGCCAAACCTACTGATAAGCCAATAGCCCCAGTGCAAACCGGCGGTACCCAAGATGATGATGTTGTCATTACTGGCACTGGCCATACTGAACCAAGCAATCCCGTTGCTTTGTCCAAACATTCTGCCAAGAAAGAATTTGCTGGCTTTGGCAAAAGCAAGTGGAATGCTGACCTGACAACTTATGCTGCTCTGAACGCCCAAGATATCCATTCCGGTTATTTGAACCAGTTGTATACCAGTCGCGACTATGAAGCCGGTCTGGTAAATATGATGAAAGAAAAATATGAGGTAACTTCCATATGCTCCTTCCTGCTTATATGCTTCAATTCTTACTGACTCTCCTAGCCCCTAAGGGCCGGTTTGTAATCTTCTTTCAAACTAGGACTTACTAATGTAAACCTTAATGCTTTGAAATTCGCTGATGTAGCCCCCAAGGGCCGGTTCAACTTAGCATAGTTAAACCGGTACTTTCAAGTAATGGAAATTGCTGTATCAGAATGTATGTGAGCAAATAGCCATTAGCCCCCAAGTGCCAAGTTGAATACTTGTATTGATCTTGGGACTTTGTAAGCAATTGAAAGATGAAGATCGAATATGCATTAGCCCCCAAGTACCAAGTGCATAACTTTTTATGTGGTTGGTACTTCAATCCTTGTACTATTTTGTCGAAGCATATAATTGTCTGTATGCAGGCTGAGCTGAAGACAAAAGAAAACCAAATCGCCACCTCCAAGAAAACCTGAAAACCCAACAGGCTGAAACCTCCAAAGCAAAAGATGAATTGGCCAGCGTTTTGAGCGGCATGGAACAACTTAAGGAGAACTTCAAGAAGAAACGGGCGGATTGGGCCACTGAAAAATCCGATTTAATCAAATGAGCAGAGGACGCTGAGGCTGCTCTCAAACCGGTGGCGGATGAATTGACCAGCATAAAGTGGCACGTGCATACTATGACTACTGCCATCTTTGGTAAGCCATTTTGACTTCTGAACTGATTTGGCCTTCTTACCGAACTGTCGGTTTAACCCTTATGATATTTCAGGGACACGTACTGGTCACTTGGGTTCAGATGTGCGGAAAAAATTGAAAGCCGTCTACACGTTGGTCGAACAGCTGTATACTGGTGCGCAGTGGATCATCTGTACCGCATCTCACAACAAACTGGTGCCTACCTTGATTCAAGATACCCTGATGAAGCTGTCAGTGCTTCCCGCCCGGGTTGAAGAGCTGAAGAAATCTGCTGCTCGAACCGGTGCAATTAATGCCTTAATGCGGGCCAAAGCCTGGGTGCCGGATTTTGATCCTATTGAAGCGGCTTAGGGCTATCCCATCTTAAAAGAAGATGGGTCAGAATTCAGTGAAGCGGATCAGCGAGCCATAAACCGGGAGGTGCGCCCGCTAGCTTGTCAACTGGTTGAAGAGGCAGACTTGTCGCGTTATCAAGCTCAATATGATGATCAGAACAAGCGAATAGCTGCCCCAGTTCATGAATCAAAAAACCTTATCCCTCCAATCCGTAAGCACACTTATGCTCCCGATATTGACCCGTCCTTGCTGATCCACGATGAAGCTGTATTTCAAGCATTAATGGGAATCGACTGGACAACTGTTGATTTCCAGCCGCTGGGTAGAGAAACGGAGGCTGAAGCGGCGCAGGATGATCCACAACCATCAGGCCGAGCTGGTGACCAGGCCTGAACCGGAAGCCGGTTTTAAAACTGTCTTTCCTTCAAAAAACAATGATGTTATTATGGGCACCGTGTTGCCTTGTAATAGACTAGCTGATGCTTTTGATGTTTGATATGCCGTCGTGCATAATTTATTTTTCCTGTAGTGATGAACTTTCCAAAGCATTTTTCTGCAATAAAAACTCTTAAAGTACCACCGCGGTTGTACCGTCTGGCGGAATATGATGTCTGCATATATGAAGCCAAAACATCAAAAAATTCTTAAGTATATGATCGAATTTTTGCAATACATAATACCTGCCATTGTTGAGCATGAAGTTGGCTTGGCCAATCTTCAAGCGGAGTTTTGCAAACCCACATTGTTGGAGGAGATAACAGCTCCTGTATATATATGACGCCGGTTTATCAGGTGAACCGTGCTGGGTTATAATAAACTCCGTATTACTCCATAAGAGGATGTTAACCACCGGGCAAATAGTCTCCGGATTGACGTGAACTGTGTTCCGTCAATCGATTGGTTAAAAAACTTTGTCGGTTTTAAAAAATGTAACAAAAAAGCAAATACCCCCCTTCAAAGAAAAGTATAAAGAAAATGCAAAAAGGTTTATTAAAACTGATTAGATGGTGTTACCATGGCCGAACACGACCAAGCTCCCGTTAGGTGTAACTATGGTTCTAGTCAGCCAGGTCCCCAAATGAAACCGTGGCATTTATGCCGATCAAGTGGCATGGGCATGGTTTGGGTTTAACCAAGCCCCCAAGTGATTCTGTGGCCTTAGGCCGACCAAGAGGCATGACTGGTTCAGACGTGACCAAGTCCCCAAGTGATCTGGTGGCTTTCGCCTATCAAGAGGCATGGTATTGGTTCGGACACGACCAATCCTCCAAGTGATATGATGCTTTTGTAAAGCTAACTCAAGGGGTAAACCGGAGGCCGCTTTAGAGCAACTCCGTGTAACCTCACATGATGTAAAAGAACAGATACCCCGCTTTAGCTGAGGCTCCGGTTTACTATATTTAATCATAATATATACATTGTCGTACTATGTACATAAGTATAGCCAATGGCTCAAGTATAGTAAGGCCGAAGATGAGCTATGTTCCACGGCCTGTTGGTCTCCTCCTCTGATGTGCGTGAGTCTTTATGCTCTCGAATATCGATCAGATAGTACGACCCGTTGTGCAGATTCTTGCTGACCACGAAAGGCCCCTCCCAAGGTGGGGATAGCTTATGCATATCGGTCTGGTTGTGGATGAGCCGAAGCACCAAATCTCCTTCCTGAAAGGTTCTAGTTCTGACTCGGCGACTGTGGTAACGACAAAGATCCTGCCGGTAAATCGCCAATCGGGCGGCTGGGACGTCACGCTCTTCATCCAACTGGTCCAAAGCATCTTGCCGTGCTGTCTCGTTATCCGCTTCAACATAAGCCGCCACACGAGGTGAATCATGACGGATATCACTTGGGAGAACCGCCTCTGCTCCATAAACCATGAAGAACTGTGTGTATCATGTTGATCTGTTGGGTGTTGTATTGATGCTCCATAACACAGATGGTAATTCTTCTACCCAACAACCTGGTGTTCTCTGCAAAGGAACCATGAGCCGGGGCTTAATACCTCTCAAGATCTCTTGATTAGCTCTTTCTGCTTGGCAATTGGACTGTGGATGCGCCACTGATGAAACATCGAGCCGGATGTGCTCCCGTTCGCAGAACTCTTTCATAGCACCTTTGGATAAATTGGTACCATTATCTGTGATAATACTATGCGGAAAGCCAAACCAGAAAATCACCTTTTTGATGAACTGAACCGCCGTGGCCGCATCACACTTGCTAACAGGCTCTGCCTCCACCCACTTTGTAAACTTGTCAACCGCCACTAGGAGGTGGGTTTTCTTATCTTTGGACCTTTTGAAAGGCCCAACCATATCCAGCCCCCAAGTCGCAAACCGCCAAGTAATTGGAATCATTCTCAATTCTTGAGCCGGTACATGAGCACATCTTGAAAACCTTTGGCAACCATCACATCGTCTGACCAGATCCTCCGCATCAGCATGACCAGTTAACCAATAGAAGCCATGGCGAAACGCTTTAGCCACCAGAGACTTTGAACCAGCATGGTGACCACAATCTCCTTCATGGATCTCACGTAAAATTTCGCGGCCTTCTTCAGGAGACACGCAGCATTGAAAAGCTCCTGATACACTGCAATGATGTAACTCACCGTTGATAATAGTCATGGACTTGGATCGCCGGATTATCTGCCGGGCCAGGATCTCGTCCTCTGGCAGATCGCCCCGATTCTTGTACGCCAGGTAAGGGAGCATCCAATCCGGAATAACATGAATAGGTGCCACCAATTGAGCCTCCGGATCAGGAATAGCCAAATCCTCTTCACCTGGGACCTTGACTGATGGGTTGTGCAGCACATCCAGAAAAATATTAGGCGGGACTGGTTTGCGCTGAGAGCCCAGCCGGCTTAAAGCGTCTGCCGCTTCATTTTTTCACCGGTCCACGTGATCCACCTGATAGCCTTTGAAATAACCTGCCACAGCATCCACTTCACGACGATATGCTGCCATAAGTGGGTCCTTGGAGTCCTAAGTGCCAGACACTTGCTAAGCCACAAGGTCCGAGTCACCGAAGCACTTAACTCGACTTAGATTCATCTCCTTAGCCATCCGGAGACCATGGAGCAAGGCTTCATACTCAGCTGCATTGTTAGTACAAGGGAACATTAAGCGGAGAACATAACAAAACTTATCACCTCATGGGGAAGTTAACACGACTCCAGCCCCCGAGCCTTCCAACTGCCTGGATCCGTCAAAATGGATGGTCCAATATGTGTGATCCGGCTTTTCTTCAGGTGCTTGCATTTCTGTCCAATCATTGATGAAATCAACAAGTGCTTGAGACTTAACAGCTGTCCGAGGCACATACTTCAAACCGTACGGCCCCTGCTCTATAGCCCACTTTGCAATCCGGCCAGTAGCTTTCCGGTTCTGGATGATATCTCCCAAAGGAGCAGAACTGACTACCGTAATTGGGTGCCCTTGGAAGTATTGTTTAAGCTTCCGGCTTGCCATAAAGACTCCATACACCAGCTTCTGCCAATGCGGATACCTTTGCTTGGACTCGATTAGTACCTCGCTGATATAATAGACCGGATGTTGAACCGTATGCTCCTTACCTGCCTCCTTCCGTTCTACTACAATGGCCACGCTGACCGCCCGAACATTGGCAGCAACATATAGCAGCAACGGCTCCTTGTCAATGGGAGCGGCAAGCACCGGCGGATTGGCCAGTTGCCGCTTTAAATCCTCAAGCGCTTCATCAGCGGCAGAACTCCAAACAAACTGATCCGTCTTTTTCAACATCTGATACAAAGTAATTGCCTTCTCACCAAGACGGTTGATAAACTGGCTTAATGCTGCAATCCGGCCGGCCAGTCGTTGAACATCATTGATACACTTTGGTTTATCCAGGGAGGTGATGGCCGTGATTTTCTCCGGATTAGCCTCAATTCCCCTGTTGAACACCAGAAAACCCAATAACTTACCCGCCGGTACACCAAAGACACACTTGTCCGGATTAAGCATCATCTTGTATGTCCTCAGGTTATCAAAGGTTTCCCTCAAATCATCAATCAGAGTCTCCTTCTCCCTGGACTTAACCACGATATCATCCACATAAGCATGTACATTACGGCCAATCTGCTTGTGAAGACAATTTTGTACACACCGCTGATAAGTTGCCTGGGCACTCTTGAGCCCAAAGGGCATAGACACATAGTAGAAGGCTCCAAAGGGAGTTATAAATGACGTCTTCTCCTGGTCCTTAACTGCCATTTTGATCTAATGATAGCCAGAATATGCATCCAAAAAACTTAAACGCTCACAACCCGCCGTAGCATCAATAATTTGATCAATACGGGGGAGGGAAAAAGGATCTAGACACATATGCATCCTTCTTATGTAACCAACTCTATGTAAACCCTAGATCCCCCCGGGTGTCTATATAAACCGGAGGGGTTAGTCCGGAAAGGAGATACTCATTACCATAGTCGTACAGGCTAGGCTTCTAGGGTTTAGCCATTACGATCTCGTGGTAGATCAACTCTTGTAATACTCATATTCATCAAGATCAATAAAGCAGGATGTAGGGTATTACCTCCATAGAGAGGGCCCGAACCTGGGTAAACATTGTGTCTCTCGTCTCCTATTATCATCGATCCTAGATGCACAGTTCGGGACCCCCTACCCGAGATCCGCCGGTCTTGACACCGACAATAACCGCCTCTCACCCGGATTCATACACAGTGGGCGCTAAAACAAAGTGTCTCCTCGGCCGAAATCGAGTCCCTCCCTCATTCATACATGGTGGGCGCCAAAAACAAACTCTCGTCGGCAAATATTCGGTGTATACGAGATTACCGTCCTATCCCCAACCAACTAATATTGTTGTGATGTAGGAAATTTTAAACGGGGCTAAGTTTGTAAATTTCCTCGCATTTGAGACAAGCAAACCCTGAAGACATGGTTCCCCCTTCCTCTCTCCCTCCATTTCCCCATCCGTATTCCGTAGGCGCCAAAACACCCTCTCGACCCCAGCCTCCCCTGTCCGCCACCCATTCCACCGCCGTCCTCCTCCACCATGCCGGAGCTGATACCCCGACGCCGTTGGCCATTACAAGAGATTGACCTCTCTCATCCACGACTTTGAACCGGGATCCTTGCATCCCGTCCTCTCACTTCATCCCCGCCACCATCCACCTTGCCGGTGACCGCTCCCACGGCCTTCTCGTCCACCGCGCCCCGCCACCACCATCTACCCTCCTAGATCTGCTTCCATGCCACCGACAGCCATCGCTACCGCAACACCGTAAAATTCTCAGCAGATGCATACGCGGTACCGCACCAGAGGCGGTACTCTTTCGTATCTGCTCAACTTATTTATCGCGGCAAGAAAATAGATCGCCACTGCTTTACTTTGATTTCTTGTCCATCACTTACTTGTTAGTTGAAAGCAAACATTGGTTGCTAAGTTGCCTTTGTCCAGTTTGCACCTTCAGATCTGCCATGGCACGCTCAACACTATACTCGCAATGCTTATGGTTTTCCCTTTTTATATTCCACACTAGTTAAATGATAGTAGACTAAATTTCAAAATTGGGTCAGTCGATTTTTGAGAGCTCACGGGAGTTCGCCGGTGCGAAGGAAGGGGATCGGGTGGGGAAGGTGGTTGTGGGGGGCTGTGGTGGGGCCTCGCCGAATGAAGAAAACTCAACGCGGGTGGGGGCGGGGCTGGGGGTGGTGGTGGCAGAAGAACACAGGTGGTGGGGGCCGGTGGTTCGGCTAGCGGCCCATGCGGTGTTCTGTAGGCGAAGAATCAGAGACAAGGAAGAAGAAGGGCTAGGAGATATAGGATCTTCATCCAACCGCCTGAAATGGTCGACTGACCCAAATGACAAAAGTCATGCGACTTGCATGCAGACATGCCTTTATATTCAGTACCATCATCATACCTGCTTAGCACTACTCCTGAATCCATCAAACTAAACAATGCGCCACTCATAATTCCAAACTTGTTCCTCAAATACGGATATGATATGATGTTGATATTACTAAAACAGATAATGTTTAATTGGTCAGGTAATGTTCCTACTTTACTTTCGAAAAACACGTGCACCACATATAGAGAGACAACAGGCAGTTGCATTCTTAATGCGCTCTGGTTCATCATGTGTGGGCACTGCGCAATGAACAATTTATTATCCAAAATCTGCTTGCTCTTCTTTAGCATGTTCCTCTTCCGTTCTTCTTTAATAAGTACTCTCTCCATTCCTAAATATAAGTCTTTGTATAGATTCCACCATGGACTACATATGGAGCAAAATCAGTGAATCTACACTCTAAAATGTATCCACATACATCTGTATCTGATCCATAGTGGAAATCTCCACAAAGACTTATATTTTGGAACAGAGGGAGTATGGTAGTAGTACAATATGTTCCTTGTAGTGAAGATGAGCAGGGACATTTGCAGTGTAGAGGTCTATACGGTCGGTTGTGATGGACACTTTGAACTCTTCGGGCCTCTTTGATTCATAGGATTTTGTAAACATAGGAATAGGAATTGTGGTGGCCTACCCACTTGAATCCTGTAAGATTAGCAAGGAAATGCGGGGAGCTGTGCCACCTTTGAAAGTTACAGGATATTAACAGTACTGCACCTTCAGTTGAAGAGAGCTGTTATCCGAAGCCTTTCTAGCCATACCCGCAATACTAGCACTTATATTCCAGCAAGTTCCACTTTGCTGATTTTACTTGGGATGCTTACAGTTTTCCTGTTATATCTACACTATGATCTGCGTAGCTGCTTTGTGTCGCACTAGCAGCAGTCCATTCTTGAAGCTAAACAACACTCCAATCATAAGTCCAAAGCTTACTTCTTCAAATACGAATTGTAACATGATACAAATATTAGTTAACAGACACACATTTAATTGGTTAGGTAATGCTCCCACTTGATTTTCCAAATGCATGTGGCCACATATAGAGGGACATCATGGAATTGCATTTCTTTGGGCGCTGTGATTCATCATGAGTGGGCAACCAACATTGTATGCAATGAAGCAGAACCTCAAGAATATGCTTCCTCTTCTGTTCTTTAACTTGTTACTCTTTTGTTATTCTGTATTTAGTACATACAGTATGTTCCTTATCATGAAGGGGAGGAGGGACATCTGCAGTAAACAGCTGATAGAGTTGGCCTGTACGTGACGACAGGCTTCCAATTAGTAGTGGCAATACAACACCGTAATTTCCAGCCAGTTCCACTTTCCCAAGTTATATATCGTGGTTATGGTGTATCCCTTTTATGTAAACTACGATCTGCCTAGTTCTTGTGTGCTCTTGTTATCATGGTTTGGCAATAAACTCTCTATACATTATATTATGAACCTATCATCTGCCAACTATCCTTACTTCTGGAGCCTATTGTTTTGTGTACTTGTGCCAGATTATATTAATGCACGCACCATATTACAGCACACATGGGCTCTCTCATCAGAATCCAGTGATAGCACACAAGGGTTTACAGGGCCGCCCCTATATTAGAATATCCTCTACATTACAAAGATAATCTCACTACTATTTATGTTTTCTTGCTTCTCAGATATTATACATAATCATAGTGAATATCAGAATCTGCACATCAGAAGAATATTGTGGAACACTGCAACGACTTACAAAATTGGCACCAAGGCATTGAGTGTCATTCTGGATGCAATGAAACTCATACGCTCCCCACCTGTAGATTCTTGTTCAGAATATGATCCTAATGACTATTCTGACCTCGAGGAGTAAAAGGCAGATGGCCTGTCATGTTCACCCATCAAGGTGCCTGTTCTAATTTGGCAAGGTTTTATTGATTGCGCATATCTTGCATAAGTTGTCTTGCATTTCTTCTACTTTGTAGCATCTCCATTTGCTTAGTTTACTCATCATATATGTCAAGATGCCATGCCCATCCATTATCAATACATATTCCATCTGTCATCATACCATGTTTTTTCACTCAAACGTTATTCTTGTACATCAGACATCAAAAAAGGAAGAGGGTGATTGCCAAACCTGAAGGAGCACCCGAGTTATATTGGCTCTACAACTAGTGACACAAAACGTAGGACCGACTCCAGCAGACTGTACCCATACTTCACTGGCCACACCACTAGCCCCACCACATAGGACCTACACTCCAACAAAAGGTATGCCGATTTCAGTTTCCATAGCATCAGCAGTACCATAGAAAAATCCCACTCCAGGAAAAAGTAAAGCAAGTCCACCGGCCGAAGACCTATCCCAACTGCAGAGACGGCCAATTTCTACAGATTGGAACCCCATTCCAGTTATTCCCAGTTTAAAAGACAATGCTTTCAATGTTGTTAGGGACTACATGCATATATTCCCATCATGGGAAGATTATAGTGAAGACAAACACCATTTTCACATCTTCCTGTCCCACTTACGTGTAAGTGCTATTATTCATGGTGATTATTTTCCTGTTTTCTGCTGATTGAACACATCAATGATTTACATTACATTGTTGTAAGTAGGTGAGGGCCAAACTAGATAGTCATGACGAGAAAAGCTTGCTTGTGCTTTTCAAGGAAGCATTGTAGCAGCATCGATGTTACGTGAGGAAATCACACTTTGATGGCAAATCTATAAATGAATTTCCGGTGAAGTCTCCTGTGCTAAATTTAGAAGTCATTGAATGGAGAAACCTTGTTATGCACTGGTCTCGTTCCCAGGATGAGGTAATGTCTATGATATCACATGACAATTTGAACTTCTACTTTTCCGCATGTGCCTTACGGATCTTTTTTGCAGGAAATCTACTCGAAGAAGAATTCCGGTTTGAAAAGGACGACAGGATATCGCAAATATGTTGCCCGCTGTTGTGCTCTTGTTAGTACCTGTTGTCCTATATCAATGTACTTGCATACATACCTGGTTCATTATGTGACAGGTTGCTTATCAATTGTTCTCTACATATTATCTGATATGTATGAATGGTTAAATTAGTGCAGAATATATCCAATGCCAATGAATTTTTTAGCTCTGCATTGTTCTTGTAAGTACCTACTGTCCTTTATCAGTGTACTTATATTGACAGCTAGTTGTACATGTATCATCACTCTGCAGCTTATTTTCCTTTGCCCTCCATTTTCTTCACATCAGATCTATATTTACTCTTACCATAAGGTTGGATAACACCGATGGTACTGAAGAAGTTTAGCTCTGCATTGCTCTTGGTTGTACCTTTTGCCTGTATCATTGTACTTACATTTATAGCTACTTGGTTATGTAGCATCACTCTTCATCTCATCTTAAATATTCTCCATTTTTTCTTATATTATCACATTTATATTTACTCTTAACAAAATGTAGAATAAAGGCAATGCTTATGAAGAAGATTTTGTGGTAAACTTCTTGAATTGCCCCCCCCCCATCAGCATGGACAAGGGCGTTATACTGCTTGTCTTCATCAATAATGTAAGTTTGTCCTTCTGAAGCCTTCAAATTTTGTTGTGTATATTTGGTTAGGCATGACTGCAACAGTTGTTTATTTTTGGTGTTTGCATCAAATTGCTTGTTTAAAGTTTATTATGTAGTTCATAAACAAAAGTTTGTCCTTCTCAATTTAAGTTTTCAGTTGTACAACCAAGTTCCTTCTTCATACCATGTAAATTTAACTATATAGAGAAAGTGATCTTCTTTTGCACTGCATGTATGCTTCTATTCTTGATCCATAATCCAGTGGTGTCGTGAACCTACCCACTACAGCACAATGTCATATTCTGCAATGTCTTAACTATGAACAATGTCATATCATTCTACTATTATTTAAACCATCTCTTTATTTGCCAATCTGAAATGGGATAAATTGACAGCACACTAACCATTGATACTTATGAGTTCTTGATCTCTAATCCTGTGCTGTCGTGAAGCTGCCAACTCCTTCACAATGTCATTTCCTGCCATGTCTTGACCTGAACAATACCATATTGTGTTAATGCTATTTTAAACTGTGTCAATTTATTCGTCAGTAAGAAATGTGATGAATTGTCAGCACTCATACTTATATGTGAAAACATGTCATCTATCTGCTTGTTTATCTTTTAGAGTGGGGAGGATGTAACTGTCAAACAAGCGCAGTCTCATCAGCTTGCACTGCAGCTCCCGAGCAGGGCTAACCTTTCTTGAACTCTATTGAAGTGCTGACGGTTTTGTATATTATTTTGTCAGCGTGTTTATTTGCACTGGTGGCGATCTTTGATGCCCAGTGTATGTAATCTGCTGTCTGCTTGTGCTTTATTATCATAGTGGCGAACTTTAATGCCCAGTGGATGTAATATGCCGTAATTTCTTTATTGTATAGTCTAGGTTTTTTCTTATTCATTATGCTGCAGTTATTTTACTGTATATATATCCTGTCTTCGCAGTAAACCGGCCAAACCTAAAATTACGGTACATAATTGGGTCGTCATGCAAATCACTATGTATGATCCGCATCATGGGCCCAGTCATCTTGGTCCGTTAACAACCCTAAATGTAAATTGGCCCACAAGTAGATTTGGGCCTTTAATAGGCCGAGTAAACCATCGTCCCCATTTTTGCCAGAAAACTCAATGGGATTTTAGGAGGCTGAATAGTAGGTTGGGCCTGAAACGTGCAGAACAGCTCACGGGCCGGCAACAGGCCGAAATAGACCCCCGACCCATGATTGTGCCAATCACATCACGGGCCGTTAACAGGCCAAAATTGTCTCGGTCCTTGTTTGGCCCAATGAGATTATCGGTTGTGAGCAGGCCGGATGCAAACCAGGTCGTAGTTAGGCCCAACTATATGACGGGCTTTTAACAGGCCGAAATAAATATAGGGCCGAAATGCTAAACGGGCCTTTAACAGGCCGAAACTAATATGAGGCCGAATTACTAAATGGGCCTTTAGCAAGTGGGCCCAAAAGTATAGCGTCTAGTTGACGAGCCGAATTTGATATGGGCCATAATTTGGCCCAAAGCCTCTTAAAGGGCTGAATCTTATCTGGGCCGTAATTTGGCCTAGAACATGGTAGGCTTTTAACGGGCCGAATCTCATATGGGCCTTTATTAGGCCCAGAACATGGCAGGCTGTTAATGGACCGGATCAAATATGGGCCGACATTTGGCCCAAAACATGGCAGCCTATGAATGGGTCGGCCCACTAGTGTCCTCAAAATCTTGTAGGCCTTTAGCTGGGCCGGCCCATTATGGTCCGAAAAATCTTGTGGGCCTTTAGCTGGGCCGACCCATTATGGTCAGCAAAATCTTGTGGCCTTTTGTTTAGCCTGCCCATTTAACCTATATGGGCCTCTGTTGGGCCCTGCCACGTGTCGACGTATCATAGGCATGTCTCCTCCAATGGACGGGCGACATCTGGCCCACCAACGAGCAGACATGTGTTTCCTTCGGCCAATGAGAATTTTACACGTGGAAAATTACCATTGGTCCGGGCTGTTAACGGGTTATCGGATCCAAAACCGGACCCAATAGCTTAACGGTGAGCCGTTATGGTGGATACCACGTGTCGGTCACCCTTGACAAAAGCACTTCTATGACGTGCGATTTATCGTCATGGATGTGGACACTTCCGTGATGATAATTTTGGTAATGTCATGGAACACTTCTACGACAGCACAAGTATGACTATCTTGATTCGGTCATAAAATCGTCATGGATGTACATGCATGACAGAAAACGTGACCTACTGTGACAAACACATGTCATCACGGAAGTGTATTTTTTTGTAGTGTGTGAACCGCCAGGGGCACCTGCATAATTACGCTGTGTTGTCCCTTTCCTTATAAATACACAAATCACCGCGGTCATTATCTCTTCTTCCACCTCATCACCTCGCACAAACCCCTAGCGCCTCCGCTAGGTCGCATCGACGCCGGAGAAGAAGCGCTTAGCTGCCGCGACTTCTTCGACGCCGTCCTCACGCCGACCGCGAACCTCGTCTTCTCCGCCGCCAAGTTAGGCCGTGGAATATTGAACTGCTCGGCCTCTCTATCTTCGACCCCGTCTAGCAGTTTGTAAGCGGTAAATAAAACTTACCTTTTACTGCCTTTTTGATCCGTCAAATCCATCCATTTCAACCGAAAGTGGTTTCTCAACTTCCAAACCTGGATTTGCCCTTGTGTGCATCTCATATCATGCCAAGTTGATTCACTTATGCTTCATAAATAGTTAGATTCCTCACTTGTACTTATTCATGGATTCATACAAATCTGGAACTGACTCTCTTCAAATAAGTGAATGTCTTCGCACTATGAGGTCAATGTCTTCAAACTGATTTTTCTTCAAAATCTTCTGAGAATGCATATGACCTCTTCCCCTTCCCTTGGACCTTAATGCTGTCACAGGTACATGTCCGTGGGAGAATCCCTTGGATCTCATAGTCTGCGTTCATTTCCAGAGTTCTTACAGTGTCACATCAACTCTCCAGAAGCCAGTTCATGTATGACCAGCAAAAGGAAGCCATTCACAGTTCTGAAGCCTTTAAGTTTGAATCTCATGGCAACTAAAAAATCTATCAGGAAGGGCGGCAGGCAGCGCCGTGGGGATACAGCTACGGATTTACCTCCTGATCTATTTGAAATGTACAAGACAGACCCAAAGGAAACCTACGGCGAGCGCAAGACCCGAATCCAATGGATTCGAAGATATTGGGATGAGGAATGGTACAAATACAGATTTGTGACTACTGAATATGCTAAAAAGAACGCCATCAAGGGCCCATGGGGAGATATTCTATATAGAAATCTGCAGCCCAAATCCAAGTCTGAAGCCATTGCTCAAGGCTTCTACCCTTGCATGTTCCCAGGGCCAGAGCCAGAGAATGTCGACCCACCATCACTGTTATGGTGTCGCGACAACAATCTCTTCAAGCGCAATTATTAATTTGCCAAGGAGTCTACTGTCAAGAACAAGAAGGACCTGGGACTCGACTTCAACCCTGGTCCTTCTGCTCCAAGGGCTGATGGCACCTGTGATGCCAACCCAAATGTCATCGGCCCCTTCTACAACCTCGATGGCCTTCTCACTCACATAGTTGTACAGGGGGCCACCATGGAGCACTCAGCTGATGACGCAGATTCTGAAGAAGCGCCAGCTCCACCAAAGCCGCAGAAGAATAAGAAGACAAAGGCTACAAAGCCCTCTATCACACCAAAAGCTTCACGTGTGAAGCCATTGGCAGCTGCACCTCCTGAACCCAGTGTGCAATCGAAGATCTTTCTCGTGTCTCCAAGAAGACGGTGAAGGACAAGGAGAAGCCCATGAAGATTTCTGGGCATGAACTGACTCCAGCTGTCATTCTCAGGAACGAGGAAAACACCATTGATCTGTCAAGTGACGAAGACTTTGGTGATGAAGCCCTTGAGATGCTAATCAAGAACAAGCAAGAGGCAGAGATCTTCAACGATCTGCCCCTCTGTGATGTGGATATATTAAACAATTTCATTGATGAGTGGTTTGACAACCCGAGCATCAGCATTGATGATCTTCAGCTTCCTGTGGACATCAGCGTCACCTTCCATGGAGCCATTGCCAATGAAGTGGCCCTGGCTCAGAAAATCGTCGAGTTGAAAAACAAGATTGATTATGAGAAGGCACAGTTCAAGAAGAACATGGCAAAGCTCAACATGGCTGATGTTCAAAGCCTCAAGAAGATGTTGCATGAGCTCAAGGAACAGTTTCACCAGAAGCGTGAAGAAGCTAAAGGCTCACAAGAGCAGATGAAATATTTCACAGGGAAATGTGTTCAAGCACACAATGAGGCTGAGAAGCGCAAGGCTCTTGGGCGTCCTGACATTGATCCCAAGATGGCTGCCAAACAAAAGAAGAAGCCTGCTATGTCCCAAGCTGAAGCATCAAGGCAGGAAGCACCTCGTATTGTCTTCTCTACCAGCATGACAGGCTCGAAGCCCAAGGTCCCCTCAGTAGCTTCAGAACTGAAGAAAACAGGGGCAGCTGAAGCTGATACCAGGAAGCGAAAGCACAAGAATGCTTCTGATGATGCACCATCAAAGAAGAAATTGAAGAAGTCTTTAAAGAAAGAGCATGCTGCGGCCTCTGAGCCCCTTGTGGTTGAGCCCATTTTTGTTGCCCGTTTGGCCTCCACCAACCAAGAGCGTCAACTTGTGATCCACGATCCTGCTTTCATAGAGGCTCCTGAAGATGAAGAAATTCCGGCTGTTGACCCCGTCACAGCTGAAGACATTGGTCGTGAAGACAATGTTGAAGATGATGAAGTCCTTCCTCAACTCGAGCATCAACTGGTATCATCACATGTTCTTACGAATAGCAAACTCGTTAGCGTTGGTCGTCCTTTGACGCCAATTGCACAGGACGATTCATGTGCAGATCACCCTCAAGAAGACACCCCCATTAATGAAGACACACCCAGAACTCCTACACCTCAAGTCACCACTCCGGTGCTTGACGATGATAGCTACATGGTACAGACCACTCCATCTCCACATGTGTCGCCTACTTTCCGCGGGTTTTGCAAAGGCCCTAGGCCACAGGTCACCATGTCGAGCATTCCAGAACGGGAAGTGCAACACAACTCAGTAGCACGTCAAGTGTTTCCTGAAGCCACCCCAACTGTGAATGTCTCCGAGTCTGAAGCAAAAGCTGCTGAAGACATTCTGGCTGCATCAGCCGATGAAAATCAAGAAACAAGAGAAGAAGAAGAAAGAGTTTCTACACCCCCTCCTAATGAACCAGTCATTCTCGGGGAGAATGAGTCTGTGCCCGACCCTCCTGTCATTGAACAGACGGAGGTTGAAACTACTGAGGCGGCCACAAACACTAATGCTGAAGCCAATGACATTATTATGGCGGAAGACCATGTGGCGCCTGAAGATAATATGGCGTCTGAAGCTAATGTGGAATCTAAAGCTAATGTGATGCCTGAAGCTCAAGTACAACCTAAAGCCACTGTGCATGCTGAAGCCATTGTTCCATCTCCAAGGCCTCACACAATTGAACATGCCTTTGATCATGGACAGTTGGTCACTGTGAAATGGCCCGTCATGGTGCCTCCCACTGCTCCTGGACCTCGATATAACTATCATGTGGAGCAGAGGCCACAAGTTCAGAAGCCAAAACCCAGGCTGCCAAGGTTCCAGGTGTTGCAACCTCCCCAGGATCATTCAGCGTGAACAGCTTTAGGGCACACAATACTTTCTTTGACAGTGCCAAGAATCCATACTCGAAGCCAAAGATCTCTTCTGATCGCTCCTGGAGCTATCAGCAGTGTAGCTACTACTCATGCATCCTATATAATCAAGAGCGGATCTTTCAACACATGCATCTTGATTGTGAAGCCATTGCTGGGCTGCCCTGTCTGGAAGAAGCCCTTGATTGCTTCAAGGAGGTTGGTCTTCTACAGTTCGTCACTAACAAGGAGCACTGAAATTAAGAGCTCTTGTTATAGTTCTATGCCACTCTTCACATTTGTGGCTACAACAGGGATCCGAAGACATGGATCATTGATTGGATGTTAGGTGATGTGCACCATGAAGCCAAAGCTCAAGACATTATTGAGCTTACTTCCCTGCCCACTCCAGGTGACTTGTATGAGCCTGGTTGTCAGCTTCACAATAATGAATTGCATAGTATCTTTCAGCGGCCTGAACCAAATATGAGTCAGATGCTCAACAAGATGAAGCCATTGCCTCAAGATGCTGAATATCCCAAGGAATTCTTCGTCAAGGGCCTCGAGTACTTGCCCCGATAGTCTATCACATTCTAAGGTGTACTCTATGGCCAATCAAGGGATATACTGCTGAAGCTAAACTTGAAGGAGCCATGAAGACTTTGGTGTTTTACATCATCAATGGCATCAGATTCAACACTCAGGATTTCTTCATCAGACAAATTGTTGCATCTGGGATTGATCTGTTTGGCCTGAAGTTTTATGCTCCATGGGTGATACGCTTGATCAAGCTCCACTCCTCTATTGACTATCAGCCCTCAGCACGCAACCATCTTGTATTTCTGCCTAAGGTTGATTTGTCTGTTGAAGCCATCTACCCAGAGCCTGCCAAGGAGCCGTTATATCTTCACAATGTTGATCATCAAAGCTTCACGCATCCCATAGAAGGGATTCATGTTCCAAATGCTGCTACCCCTGCTTATCCTCTGGCTGGCAATATGCGTGTGCCCCATCGTGCAAACACCGAAGCCACGAATAGTACAATTGCCCAAAGGCCTCAGAAGCGTTCTCGTGTTCTCAATGACCGAGAGCTTCTTGTTGCCTTACATCAGAAGAAGGATAAGCATCACGACTGGCTTAAGCGTCAGATGCAGAGTATCTTGGTGGACGTCAATCACATCAGAAACTTGGCCACCAAGAACTCATTCATTGCCCATGAAGCCTGTCGACGGTCTTGGAAGAGTCTCAAACTCCTATGCCCTGAAGAAGATCTTCGCGAAGATGGCTTTGCAGAGGGCTTCAAATTTGATTCCAGACCTCCCTAGAATGCAAGCTAGCGTTGGACTACCTCCATAGAAGACTCTGAGTATTCTTCTTTGGCTGCAATTGTTGTTGCGAGAGTCGTCGATGAAGAAGACGACACCACTTCACCAACCATGGCTTCACTGCATCTCGACAATGCACTAGGCCCCTCTACACCACCGAACTCCAGTGTCGACCCTGCACCCTCATCTACTCCCGATGGGAATGAGTAGATACTGTCAGGACCCCGATTCCAGGTCACATCGATCTAGCCGGTAACACCTCATATCACTTTGCGGCCTCACGCACGGTATCCCACGGGTGTCGCCTTACCAAGGCCCAGGACCGTTTGCGCCTTTTGGCTCGCGTATATGACAATGTCGCTAGCATCCATATGACCGAGAACCCGGGCCGACATGGCTAGCCGTGAACCCAAAGCGGCACAGACCTATGGAGACAGGCATACATGAATCACATCGAACATGTCGGTCATCAACGAGTGATTCCGGGCTGTAGCACTGGGCTAACAGGACTCCGGGGATCCCGGGCTGTAGCAGGCTAGACAGGACTCCGGAGATCACCGCGTGACATTTCCCCGAAGGGACAGACATAGGGACGAAGTGAAACACATGCCGGCCAGTCAAGTGTCCTGAACAGTAGTGCTGGGCTAGCAGGACTCCGGTGAACCGGGCTGTAGCGGACTACTATGGCTCGAGGAGCACTAGACTACATTTCCCCATAAGAAAGGCTGCGAAGGACAAACAACTAGATTGTCGGATCCCACTCATACCAAGCATTTCAAACATACACACAATATGCCCGATATGAGTACATACAACATGGCATCACAACAAAACTCTACAACTCAAGTACTTTATTTAAAGGCTCTAGGGAGCCATACATAACATATCCATACAGGTAGGGGTCACATGACCCGACACTCAAGTCATACAGTCATAAAAGCACATGCGGAAGCAACTAGTCTGAGTACAGACTCTAGAAAGAAAGAAGGCTTCTCGAAGCCTGTCTATCTACATAGGGCCCTCCATGGCCTGGATCACCACCTGGGTGGCTAGTCACTCGTCGACATCAAGGTCTACGTAAAACCCATCGGAGGGGGCAGTGTTGTCGTCTGAAAACAATAAACAAGCAAACATGAGTACAAAGGTACTCAGCAAGTCTTACATCAGAACCTACTATACATGCTCATTCTCAAGAAGGTGGTGGGGTTTATGCAGCAAGCCAGCTTTGACTCTTGGCTAAGCTATCCTACGGAATCTTTTAGCAAAAAGTTTTCGCACACGAGTCCACTACTCACCATCACAATACTCCACCGCGGATCCTCCCTCGTATCCTGCGAGGGGGCCATCCTCGGTACTCACACTTATCTTGAGTCTTTTAGTAGTATCCATTAACTTGTCTATGAACTGTATATGCAATCAAGTAGTCCTTTACCGCGGACACGGCTATTCGAATAGTTTTATACCCTGCAGGGGTGTACTTCGTCACACATGTTTCCACCACTTAGCGTCTGCACACGAAATGTGCTCGGCAGACTTCAAGCGAAAACCGACGTGGGTGTAGACCACGACCTGACTAACCTCACAAGTCTCTAGTCCAGGGTCATCGCCTATTCAGGTTCCATCCGCAAGGAAATCCGGCCGGGGTGTCCTCAATGGCCCCGAACGATGTGAACAGGGTTCCCGAGACACCAAACGGGTGACTCGGTACACCGTGCCATGGTGTATCTACCGCAACATAGCCCACCCCTAGGGTCAGCGCTACGCACGGCCGCCAACACATATCCTACAAACACCTGAAACTAGTTGCAACTCCTGGACTGAGGCGAGAGGGGTCGGTAAGTCGAGCGGGGTCATATTTCAGGGCCCAATGTGTGGTAGTAGCTGAATCTTAATTCACGCATACAGAACTCAGTTCTTAGGGACGGCTTCAATGAAACAACCCACCATGTACTCCTACATGGCCTCTCATCGATACCTTTACCAAAACATGTTCAACACATCCCACATATTACTGGCACAAGCATTTCACTCTAGCCCATCCCCAGATGAACCAGACCTGACACAACTCTAAGCATAGCAGGCATAGCAAGGTAGGAATCACAAAACATGGCTCAATCAACTCCTACACATGCTAGTGGGTTTCATCTAGTTACTGTGGCAATGACAGGTCATGCAGAGGATAAGGGTTCAACTACCGTAGCACACAGCAGTTTGAATCGTGTTGTCTTAATGCAGTAAACAAGAGCAGGAGCGAGAACATGAGTTGTATCGGAATGATCAATGGTTGCTTGCCTGATGGAGTGGTGACGGGATACTGCCCTTCAGTTGGATACTCGTGAATATCCTCGGAGGCAGAACCTACCACGAATAACACAACCGAGCACAATCAACACATGACGATATGCAACAATATGATGCATGCTATGACATGGCAATATGGATGTGTCTTGAGCTAATGCAACTAGCTATGATTTAAATGAAGTTGGTTTGAGTACAAGATTCAAATTCCAACCCCATATATGATTATTTAAATGCCCTATACTTGTTTTGTCCAAAACAGAGGACAAACATTGTTCAAACATGCATGAAAATGGTACAGTTGGATTCCTTGAATTTTTCTGATAATTTTTCATATATAATTTGTCTCATTTGGAGTTATGGTTGAATTTCTATGAATTTTTGAAGTTTAGGCAATTTTTTGGAATTTTCTATATAAAATTAAATCCAGAAAAGGAGTTATTGCGTCAGCATGACATCACTCTGATGTCAGCAGGTCAACTGGGCGCCTCCAGGTCAAACCTGACCAGTGGGGTCCACTGGTCAGTGACACAATCAACTAACTAAGTTAGTTAACCCTAACTAACTTAGTTAGCCGGGCGGGGCCCGCATGTCAGTGGCTCACTAATTAGCTAATTTTATTAACACTAATTAACTAACACTAATTAGGCAGGCGCCTGGGCCCACGCGTCAGTGAGTCAGGGGGGGAGTCAACCCAGCCGACCCGGGGTCAAAACACGCCGGAGTTGACCCCGGCTCATCGCCGGCAAGGCTAGAGACGGCGGAGGGGCTCGGAAATCCTCCTTCGGCGACCAAATGGCCTGCGGAGGGCATCTACGCGGAGCTGGGACTCGCCCGCATCCATCTGTGCACACGGCAGGGGCTGAGATGGCCCGAGCTCGCCGGAGGCAAGCTCGCAGCGGTGGCCGGAGTTAGGGGCTGGTGCGGGTTAGCGCTGGGGTGTCCTAGCGAGCGAGGCGATGGGCTAGCGGAGCACTACGCGATGCGGGGCGTAGGTTAGGCACGCCGGGGCGACCTAATGGTCACCGGAGCTGCGCCGACGACAAGCTCAGGCGGCGGCGTGCTACGGCCAGCTACGAAGCAACGGCTACGGCGAGCGGCAAGCCACGGGGTTAGGGGCAAAACGTGCAGGAGCTCACGGTGATCTCGCAGAGCAGCTCAATGGGCTCGGGGAAGCTTCGGTTGCCGTGAATTCGACGGCGGCGATCCACGGTGGCCGATGTCGAAGAAGAGCTTGAAATCGACGATGCAGGGCTTCCGGCGGGGCGTGGTTCGGTGAGGAGGAAGACGGGGTCGAGGCGGAGCCTCTAAGCTGGTCAGGGAAGCGAGGGGGAGGCGGTGGCCGTGGTGGAGCTTGTCGGCGCTCTCGCGCTCATGGCGGTTGCGCGGGAGAGAGAGCAGAGGAGGGGATGAGCACGGGGGAGGGGGAATGAGAGGGCCAGGGGGTGCGTGGCCGTCTCCGTGGCATTGGGAGGGAGCCCGGAAGCAGGAGGTGGCGCGCAGGGGGGAGGTGGCGCGCGCGCGTGCCGGCGAGCGCCGGGCACACGCCCGCGTCCTTCTGTCCGAGGAGGGGGACGACAGGAGGCAGCGGGGTGGGCTGGGCCGCCAGCTGGAGATGGGCCAGGTAAGTGGCCCATGGCCTTTCCCTCTTTATTTTTTTTTTGTTTTTTCTATTTCTGTTATTCTGTTTTGATTTAGTTTAAATACTAAATCATTTTATAAAATCCTAAAAATATTTATGGACACTTTCTGAAATATTTCAGTGGCCCAAAAATAGTTCCAACATTATTTGAGCATTTGAATTATTTAATAGTATTTAAATGCCCAAATCCAAATATTTATGAATTAAGTCAATGCCCCTTTTGTTGACCTAAAATTATATGCACCATTTTTCCCAAGGGTTCTAACCCAAGGCAAAGAGGGTGAACATTTTTGAAGGGCATTTCAGGTTCATTGAATTTATTTTTAGTAAACCCTAGTTGATTTCAGGGGGGGTGCTGGGGGTTCTGCTTTCCCCATTTCAATTTCTGATGAAGGTAAACATGATGCACACTCTAATGCATAATCTAGCTAGGGTGTGACAACTCACCCCCACTCAATAGAATCTCGTCCCGAGATTTAGGATCATCTGGGAAGAAGGCGGGGTACTTGAGTCGAAGACGATCCTCCTTTTCCCAAGTGGCTTCTTCCTCGGAATGGTGTGACCATTGAACCTTGAGAAACTTGATATTATGACGTCGAGTGGTACGCTCGGCTTGATCAAGGATACGAACGGGGTATTCCCGATAAGAAAGGTTATCTTGTAAATCAAGCGTTTCGTGGTCCACTCCACGGATAGGATCTGCGAAGGAACGCCTGAGTTGCGAAACGTGGAAGATATCGTGAACTCTGGAAAGATGCGGAGGTAGTTCCAATTGGTAGGCAACTTCTCCTCGTTTGGCAAGAATGCGAAAGGGTCCAATGTAACGAGGAGCCAATTTGCCTTTGATACCGAAGCGATGGGTTCCCTTTAACGGGGTAACCCGAAGGTAAGCTTTCTCGTCAATTTCAAATGTCATAGGCTTATGCTTACGATCGTATTGACTCTTTTGGCGAGATTGGGCTGTTTTCAATTTCTCACGAATAACGCGAACCTGCTCTTCTGCTTCCTGAATCATATCTGGGCCAAAGAGTTGTCTTTCCCCGGTTTCTGACCAGTTAAGAGGCGTTCGACATTTTCGTCCATAGAGAACTTCGAAGGGAGCCTTGCCCAAACTAGCTTGATAGCTATTGTTATAAGCAAACTCCGCGAATGGAAGGCATTTCTCCCAACTCATTCCGAACGAGATAACAGAAGCTCGGAGCATATCTTCCAAAATTTGATTGACTCGCTCTACTTGACCACTTGATTGAGGATGGAAGGCGGTGCTAAAGGAGAGATGAGTTCCCATAGCATTTTGGAAACTTTCCCAAAATCGAGAGGTGAAGAGACTTCCACGGTCTGAGTTAATTTCCAATGGGACACCATGAAGAGACACTATTCGGGAGATGTATAGGTCAGCTAGCTGGCTAGCGGTGATACTCTCACGAACAGGTAGAAAATGGGCTACTTTGGAAAGACGGTCGATCACGACGAAGATGGCATTATTCCCCCTCTTGGTCCTGGGAAACCCAGTGATGAAATCCATACTGATTTTGTCCCATTTCCATTCAGGAATAGCCAAAGGTTGAAGGGTGCCAGCAGGCCGTTGATGCTCTGCTTTAACACGACGACAAACGTCGCAATTAGCAATGTATTGAGCGATTTCTCTCTTCATCCTAGTCCACCAAAACCTCTGGCGTAGGTCTTGATACATTTTAGTACTACCGGGATGAATGGTGAGAGGGGATTCGTGAGCTTCCTTAAGGATCATCTGGCGTAGATGTTGTTTCTTGGGAACCACCAGGCGGTTCTCAAAGAAGACAGCACCTTGTTCATCCATGGAAAAACATTTAGCTACTCCGCTAGCAATGTTTTCCTTAATCCGGGATATGCCCTTATCACGCTTTTGGGCAGCTATGATTTGATCCATAAGGGTAGGTTTCGCCACCAGAGTAGACAAGAATCCTTGAGGAACAATGTGAAGATTAAGCTTGCGAAATTCCTCATGGAGAAGTGGTTGACTTTGTTGTAACATCAGGTTGTTACAGTAGGACTTACGACTTAGTGCATCGGCCATGACATTGGCCTTTCCAGGGGTGTAAGTTATTCCTAAGTCGTAATCCGAGATCAACTCGACCCAACGTCTTTGCCTGAGATTCAAATCTGGTTGGGTGAAGATATATTTCAAGCTTTGGTGATCGGTGAAGATCTCGCAACGATTACCGAGAAGGTAATGTCGCCAGGTTTTGAGTGCATGGACTACAGCTGCAAGCTCTAGATCATGTGTGGGATAATTTTCCTAATGTGGGTGTAATTGCCGTGAAGCATAGGCAATTACCTGACGATCTTGCATGAGTATGCAACCTAGTCCTTGTCGCGAGGCGTCGCAATAGATAATAAAATCCTTGGAGAAATCTGGTGGTACCAGTACGGGAGAAGATGTCAGGCGTCTTTTCAGTTCCTGAAAACTGAACTCGCACTGTGGAGTCCACTCGAACTTTTTATCTTTCTTGAGGAGTTCAGTTAGAGGTTTAGCAACCTTGGAGAAGTTCTCGACGAAGCGGCGGCAATAGCTCGCTAGGCCAAGGAAACTCCGAACTTGCTTGACCGTTTCAGGTGGAGTCCAATCAAGGACGGCTTGAACTCGCTCGGGATTGACAGCAATACCCTTACCAGAGATTACATGGCCTAGATAGGTCACTTCTGACAACCAAAATTCACACTTGGAGAATTTGGCATAAAGGCGATGCTCTCGAAGTTTCATCAATACCAGCCTTAGATGTTCGGCATGTTCCTCTTCATCCTTGGAGTAGATGAGTATGTCATCGAGGTATACTACGACGAATTTGTCCAAGTATTCCATGAAAACCGAGTTCATTAACCGGGAGAAAGTGGCCGGGGCATTGGTTAAACCGAAGGACATGACGGTGTACTCGTATTGGCCATAACGAGTAACAAAGGCCGTTTTGGGAATGTCCCCGTTTCTGATTTTGATTTGATGGTAGCCCAGCCTCAAATCCATCTTGGAGAAGACTGAGGATCCAGCGAGCTGATCATACAGGTCGTTGATCCTGGGAAGCGGGTATTTGTTCTTGATGGTGACCAGATTGACAGGTCGGTAATCCACAACCATTCGATCCGTTCCATCCTTCTTCTTGACGAAGAGGACGGGGCAAGCCCAAGGAGAGGAGCTAGGACGGATGAACCCTTTGTTCAAGGACTCATCGAGTTGGTTCTTAAGCTCGGCTAGTTCTAAGGGTGCCATCTTGTAGGGTCTTCTAGCAATTGGAACGGTTCCTAGAACAAGGTCTATCACAAACTCGACATCCCGGTCTGGTGGAACACCTGGCAGTTCTTCCAGAAACACATCCGGGAAGTCTCGGACTACCGGAACGTCCTCAAGGTCTGGAAGAGGGTTGGCATTGAGAGAGTAAAGTTGGCGCTTGGCCACTCGAGTTAAGACATTAACTGTCTTGCCCGAGGGATGAGTAATTTGAACGGTTCTAGTGGCACAATCAATCTTGGCATAATGAGCCGACATCCAGTCCATACCCAAGATGATGTTTATGTCGGAGGACTTGAGAGCTATTAAAGATGCAAGGAAAACAAGCCTATCGACAAGAATTTCGTTCCCATGGCTTACCCTAGAAGTTTGCCATTTGGAACCCGGAGTTTGAATTACCATGGAAGTGGGCATGTCACAGAATGTCGTGTTATGCAACCGAGCATAATTCTCGGATATGAATGAATGAGATGCTCCAGTATCGAAAAGAACAGATGCCGGATGGCAGTTAACAAGGAGCGTACCAAGGACGACGTTGGGATCCTCATGAGCCTCTTTGGCTGAAACATAGTTGACATGGCCACGTGCAGTAGTGGCCGGCTTGGCGTAGAAAGTCTTTCCCGCGGGCTTACCACGGCCAACGGACTTTCCAGCTTGATTGGGGTTGTTCTGGGGACACTCTCGACTATAGTGACCCGGTTCTCCACACTTGAAGCATGTTACCACAGTGGGGCGTGGAGAAACATTAGCAGCGGGGCCACCATAGGGCTTGGGCGGTGCAAATTGCTGGTTGGGACGAGGCGCCTCAAAGGATGGCCTCGGGGTGAATCTGGGTGGCAGTGCGGTGCTTGGAATCCACACCCGGCGCTTCTGAGCTCCAGAGCCGGATGAAGACCCAAAATCACGAGAGTGCTTGCGTGAAGCGTCATAATCAGTCTGGCCTGTCTCAGCACTGATAGCTTTATTGACCAGCTTCTGGAAGGATGTGCACTCGTGCAGACGGAGATCATGGCGAAGCTCAAGGCTAAGTCCCTTGCGGAACCTTGCCTGCTTCTTGGCGTCAGTAGAAACCTCTTCAGGAGCATAGCATGCCAGGTTCCCAAATTCTCGGCTATATGCATCCACAGTCAGCCTTCCTTGGGTGAAGTTGCAGAACTCCTCCCTCTTGCGATCCATGAGACCTTCCGGAATGTGATGCTCACAGAAAGCCTCGCTCAACTCAGCCCAGGTAGTGATTTGGTCGACCGGGCGCATAGCTTCGTAGTTTTCCCACCAATGGCTAGCGGGGCCCTCGAGATGATAAGCAACATAGGTAACCTTGTCGGCTTCAGCTACGTTGGCAGAACGTAGCTTGTGGGTGATGCTGCGAAGCCAATCATCCGCGTCGAGGGGCTCGACGGAATGGTTAAACTTTGGTGGGTACAGCTTGATAAAGTCGTTGATTGACACCAGGTCATTTCGTGGGTGGCGTGCAGTGTTCTGCTCAATCCGCTCCAGCAGGCGGTTGGTCTCACGCTTGTTCCTTTCCACCTCCAGCATCACTTCGGCCAGGGAAGGCGGGTGAGGCAAATTTTCACCTCTAGCTGCATTGGCTTCCCCCTGCTCCGGGGCAGCAGGGTTGCCGCGGGTGTTGACCATCCTAGGAGGAAAACAAGACAATGGTTTAGACAAGGATGGCTCAAACTTAACAGGGAAGTGCAGAATGTAAAGGATAACGCGGAATGCAGAGATGCTCATTCGTATGCCATGGTAATATAAAACTGCCATATATACACCAACGGTCATACTCGTCATACATAGTTTAGTACAAGCCCATGCTACAGTACAACTATGAAGGTAGACGTTACATCTCATCGGAGGCATTCCGAGTCCCTATACATTATTTGTCTACACCTCCGGAATCGATTACACACCAAGTCATACTCCACAAGTCACACAGGACAGTGGAGATACAACTACTACAATACTAGTGGTACTACTACTAACTCAGATAGCTCCGTAGTAGTCCTCATAGAAGTCACCTCCATAGCCTGGAAGTTCAACGTGATCATCTGGAAACAGACGGTCCTGAGGAGCCTGTGGACCATAGGGGCTAGGATGAGGTCTTGGACCAACAAACGGTGGCCTGCGGGGACCAAGGGGTGGGGTGATGCCTCCCACATCACGCCAATCCACCATGTCTGGCAGAGCTGCTCTCACAGGATACAGATCCCTGGTATCCATACATCCAGCTTGCACCGCGGGTGCAAACCGAGTCAATGTGGCCCAATGATCAGCACGGGTATTAAAGAGCTCCAGCCTCAAGGCCCGATTCTCTCGGTCCTTATCTTCGAGCATCTCAGCGGTGGTACGAGTTAATGAGTCCTCCTGAGTGGAGTCAGCATAGATAGCCTGAAGATACCCCTGCGCTCCCGGAAGTGAAGCTGGCATGTAACGGAAGTCAGTGTTCCGAAGCAGGCCAGTCCGGACTCGCAAGATGGTCATCATGGAATAGGCAGCATCCTGCACAGCCATCTCAATGGTAACTCCGAGTCCATAGGAACAGTGAAGAGGCTCGGTAGATCCAGGATAGGAAGGAAATATCCTGACGGTGCAGAAATACTGGCTTTGATTAAAGTCGCGGAACTGCTCTTCAACAGTGTATTCGGGATACCAACGGTATCCTGTCTCGATCATGACCCGGACCAACATAGCAGTATGACCGGGCACGTCGAGGCACCTGGTCAGGTGAACCACCTGATTTTGAGAATGGTTGGCCATCTGAAAGCACAACCACAAGACAAGACATCAGAATTCCTAGGGAAAATTGGGCAGCATAACGGCTGTAAATGCTCAGAAAAGATTTGAGACATCCACAACAGTTCACAATACCGCTCAACAGCATCATATCAAGGTTCTGATTCAAATAGCAACGTACTAAAATAGTAGAAACTGGACTGGAACTCGTAGCAATAATCCTATAAACTACTACGGATTAGTAACACGTGAACCTGATAGAAGAAGAGAGCCTAGTCCTTAACCCACGTTGATTGAGAAGAGAATGACTCAGATCAGAAGCATAGGTAAAGGAGTAAAAGAACCTTACGTTCCCTCCCACAATCAATTCCCTTACATATAACTAAAGCATTTCTAGACTCGACATCGACCAGTTTGGCTGAACGAACCTACAGGCAGTCCGGCTCTGATGCCAACGCTGTCAGGACCCCGATTCCAGGTCACATCGATCTAGCCGGTAACACCTCATATCACTTTGCGGCCTAACGCACGGTATCCCACGGGTGTCGCCTTACCAAGGCCCGGGACCGTTTGCGCCTTTTGGCTCGCGTATATGACAATGTCGCTAGCATCCATATGACCGAGAACCCGGGCCGACATGGCTAGTCGTGAACCCAAAGCGGCACAGACCTATGGAGACAGGCATACATGAATCACATCGAACATGTCGGTCATCAACGAGTGATTCCGGGCTGTAGCACTGGGCTAACAGGACTCCGGGGATCCCGGGCTGTAGCAGGCTAGACAGGACTCCGGAGATCACCGCGTGACATTTCCCCGAAGGGACAGACATAGGGACGAAGTGAAACACATGCCGGCCAGTCAAGTGTCCTGAACAGTAGTGCTGGGCTAGCAGGACTCCGGTGAACCGGGCTGTAGCGGACTACTATGGCTCGAGGAGCACTAGACTACATTTCCCCATAAGAAAGGCTGCGAAGGACAAACAACTAGATTGTCGGATCCCACTCATACCAAGCATTTCAAACATACACACAATATGCCCGATATGAGTACATACAACATGGCATCACAACAAAACTCTACAACTCAAGTACTTTATTTAAAGGCTCTAGGGAGCCATACATAACATATCCATACAGGTAGGGGTCACATGACCCGACACTCAAGTCATACAGTCATACAAGCACATGCGGAAGCAACTATCTGAGTACAGACTCTAGAAAGAAAGAAGGCTTCTCGAAGCCTGTCTATCTACATAGGGCCCTCCATGGCCTGGATCACCACCTGGGTGGCTAGTCACTCATCGACGTCAAGGTCTACGTAAAACCCATCGGAGGGGGCAGTGTTGTCGTCTGAAAACAATAAACAAGCAAACATGAGTACAAAGGTACTCAGCAAGTCTTACATCAGAACCTACTATACATGCTCATTCTCAAGAAGGTGGTGGGGTTTATGCAGCAAGCCAGCTTTGACTCTTGGCTAAGCTATCCTACGGAATCTTTTAGCAAAAAGTTTTCGCACACGAGTCCACTACTCACCATCACAATACTCCACCGCGGATCCTCCCTCGTATCCTACGAGGGGGCCATCCTCGGTACTCACACTTATCTTGAGTCTTTTAGTAGTATCCATTAACTTGTCTATGAACTGTATATGCAATCAAGTAGTCCTTTGCCGCGGACACGGCTATTCGAATAGTTTTATACCCTGCAGGGGTGTACTTCGTCACACATGTTTCCACCGCTTAGCGTCTGCACACGAAATGTGCTCGGCAGACTTCAAGCGAAAACCGACGTGGGTGTAGACCACGACCTGACTAACCTCACAAGTCTCTAGTCCAGGGTCATCGCCTATTCAGGTTCCATCCGCAAGGAAATCCGGCCGGGGTGTCCTCAATGGCCCGAACGATGTGAACAGGGTTCCCGAGACACCAAACGGGTGACTCGGTACACCGTGCCACGGTGTATCTACCGCAACATAGCCCACCCCTAGGGTCAGCGCTACGCACGGCCGCCAACACATATCCTACAAACACCAGAAACTAGTTGCAACTCCTGGACTGAGGCGAGAGGGGTCGGTAAGTCGAGCGGGGTCATATTTCAGGGCCCAATGTGTGGTAGTAGCTGAATCTTAATTCACGCATACAGAACTCAGTTCTTAGGGATGGCTTCAATGAAACAACCCACCATGTACTCCTACATGGCCTCTCATCGATACCTTTACCAAAACATGTTCAACACATCCCACATATTACTGGCACAAGCATTTCACTCTAGCCCATCCCCCAGATGAACCAGACCTGACACAACTCTAAGTATAGCAGGCATAGCAAGGTAGGAATCACAAAACATGGCTCAATCAACTCCTACACATGCTAGTGGGTTTCATCTAGTTACTGTGGCAATGACAGGTCATGCAGAGGATAAGGGTTCAACTACCGTAGCACACAGCAGTTTGAATCGTGTTGTCTTAATGCAGTAAACAAGAGCAGGAGCGAGAACATGGGTTGTATCGGAATGATCAATGGTTGCTTGCCTGATGGAGTGGTGACGGGATACTGCCCTTCAGTTGGATACTCGTGAATATCCTCGGAGGCAGAACCTACCACGAATAACACAACCGAGCACAATCAACACATGACGATATGCAACAATATGATGCATGCTATGACATGGCAATATGGATGTGTCTTGAGCTAATGCAACTAGCTATGATTTAAATGAAGTTGGTTTGAGTACAAGATTCAAATTCCAACCCCATATATGATTATTTAAATGCCCTATACTTGTTTTGTCCAAAACAGAGGACAAACATTGTTCAAACATGCATGAAAATGGTACAGATGGATTCCTTGAATTTTTCTGATAATTTTTCATATATAATTTGTCTCATTTGGAGTTATGGTTGAATATCTATGAATTTTTGAAGTTTAGGCAATTTTCTGGAATTTTCTATATAAAATTAAATCCAGAAAAGGAGTTATTGCGTCAGCATGACATCACTCTGATGTCAGCAGGTCAACTGGGCGCCTCCAGGTCAAACCTGACCAGTGGGGTCCACTGGTCAGTGACACAATCAACTAACTAAGTTAGTTAACCCTAACTAACTTAGTTAGCCGGGCGGGGCCCGCATGTCAGTGGCTCACTAATTAGCTAATTTTATTAACACTAATTAACTAACACTAATTAGGCAGGCGCCTGGGCCCACGCGTCAGTGAGTCAGGGGGGAGTCAACCCAGCCGACCCGGGGTCAAAACACGCCGGAGTTGACCCCGGCTCGTCGCCGGCAAGGCCAGAGACGGCGGAGGGGCTCGGAAATCCTCCTCCGGCGACCAAATGGCCAGCGGAGGGCATCTACGCGGAGCTGGGACTCGCCCGCATCCATCTGTGCACACGGCAGGGGCTGAGATGGCCCGAGCTCGCCGGAGGCAAGCTCGCGGCGGTGGCCGGAGTTAGGGGCTGGTGCGGGTTGGCGCTGGGGTGTCCTAGCGAGCGAGGCGATGGGCTAGCGGAGCGCTACGCGATGCGGGGCATAGGTTAGGCACGCCGGGGCGACCTAATGGTCACCGGAGCTGCGCCGACGACGAGCTCAGGCGGCGGCGTGCTACGGCCAGCTACGAAGCAACGGCTACGGCGAGCGGCAAGCCACGGGGTTAGGGGCAAAACGTGCAGGAGCTCACGGTGATCTCGCAGAGCAGCTCAATGGGCTCGGGGAAGCTTCGGTTGCCGCGAATTCGACGGCGGCGATCCACGGTGGCCGATGTCGAAGAAGAGCTTGAAATCGACGATGCAGGGCTTCCGGCGGGGCGTGGTTCGGTGAGGAGGAAGACGGGGTCGAGGCGGAGCCTCTAAGCTGGTCAGGGAAGCGAGGGGGAGGCGGTGGCCGTGGTGGAGCTTGTCGGCGCTCTCGGGCTCATGGCGGTTGCGCGGGAGAGAGAGCAGAGGAGGGGATGAGCACGGGGGAGGGGGGATTAGAGGGCCAGGGGGTGCGTGGCCGTCTCCGTGGCATTGGGAGGGAGCCCGGAAGCAGGAGGTGGCGCGCAGGGGGGAGGTGGCGCGCGCGCGTGCCGGCGAGCGCCGGGCACACGCCCGCGTCCTTCTGTCCAAGGAGGGGGACGACAGGAGGCAGCGGGGTGGGCTGGGCCGCCAGCTGGAGATGGGCCAGGTAAGTGGCCCATGGCCTTTCCCTCTTTATTTTTTTTGTTTTTTCTATTTCTGCTATTCTGTTTTGATTTAGTTTAAATACTAAATCATTTTATAAAATCATGAAAATATTTATGGACACTTTCTGAAATATTTCAGTGGCCCAAAAATAGTTCCAACATTATTTGAGCATTTGAATTATTTAATAGTATTTAAATGCCCAAATCCAAATATTTATGAATTAAGTCAATGCCCCTTTTGTTGACCTAAAATTATATGCACCATTTTTCCCAAGGGTTCTAACCCAAGGCAAAGAGGGTGAACATTTTTGAAGGGCATTTCAGGTTCATTGAATTTATTTTTAGTAAACCCTAGTTGATTTCAGGGGGGGTGTTGGGGGTTTTGCTTTCCCCATTTCAATTTCTGATGAAGGTAAACATGATGCACACTCTAATGCATAATCTAGCTAGGGTGTGACAGATACTCTATGTCTTCAAACCTTTTTGGCCATTACTAACAAAAGGGGGAGAAGCATATGAGTTGATAGTCTTCAAGCGGGTCCTTATGGGTGGTTGCACTATTTTTGCCAAGTGTCTACAACTCTTGTTTTTTATACATTTGGTTCTTTGGGTTGTAACACTTAAACTCGATGGTCGTTTGCTACTTTTTCTACTACTCTATGATGCGATGAAAAATTCCGCATGAAGTCATTCCGCAGACGTCCATTTTTCATTATGCATGTCATTATCTTCGTTATATCTTTATATGCATGATGAATTGTCTTCATAAGTTGAAGAGGATCTCCACAAAGTAAAACCTGCCATGTGCATTTGCATTCAAAAGCAAACTACTTATATGCACATCTTCAGGGGTAGCCTTTTCCTACTTATGAAGACAATGCCGTAATTCTCAACTTTCACATACTTTTATCCCCGTTGAAAACTTCAACCAGTTTGTCATCAATCACCAAAAAGGGGGAGATTGTAAGTGCATCTAGTGACACCCCTAGTTGGTTTGGAGTATTGACGACAAACTTGGTTGAGGGACTAATGTGTTTGTGAGAATTGCAGGATAACACAGGTAGTAGTCCCTCATTGATTTGGTTTACCTACCAAAGATGACCCCCAAAAATGTGTGAAGACATTGAAGACAATGGTGTGGTCTTTGAAAAGAATCACATTGAAGACTATGACATGAGAAGACATCGTATGAAGACTATGGAGTACGAAGACATAGTTGTTTCATAGTTTCCTTTCTTCTTTGTTGAGTCATAGGAACCACGACACTGTTAAGTGGGGTCCAAGTGAACAAATTCAAACTAACTGATGTGATGCTCAACCAAATCCTATGTCTTCGAGCGAAGACAATGAGAGCAAATCTTATCCAGAGCTGGATGAGTCAGCTTTACTTGTAGCCCAAGTCAAGCTGCCGCGTGTGTTTAAAATCTGACCGTTGGACACGTGTCAGTTCCTTAGTGACCCAGGGTCATTTCGGACAAATCAGGTCGGGTTGCCTCCTGGCTATAAATAGCCCACCCCCTACACCATAAATTGGGGGCTGCTCGGAGTTAGTGCACGGCTATTGTCATTTGAGAGCAACCCACCTCCAAAGCATTTGAGAGAGAGATCCTTGCGAGGATGATAACCCACAAGTATAGGGGATCGCAACAGTTTTCGAGGGTAGAGTATTCAACCCAAATTTATTGATTCGACACAAGGGGAGCCAAAGAATATTCTCAAGTATTAATAATTTAGTTGTCAATTCAACCGCACCTGAAAGACTTAATATCTGCAGCAAAGTATTTAGTAGCAACGTAATATGGAAGTAACGGTAACGGTGGCAAAAGTAATAGTATTGGTTTTGTAGTAATTGTAATAATGGCAACGGTAAAGTAACTAAGCAAAGATCAATATGTGAAAAGCTCGTAGGCATTGGATCAGTGATGGATAATTATGTTGGATGTGATTCCTCATGTAACAGTTATAACATAGGGTGACAGAGAACTAGCTCCAGTTCATCAATGTAATGTAGGCATGTATTCCGAATATAGTCATACGTGCTTATGAAAAAGAACTTGCATGACATCTTTTGTCCTACCCTCCCGTGGCAGCGGGGTCCTATTGGAAACTAAGAGATATTAAGGCCTCAGTACCGGAACAAAGCATTAGCACTTAGTGAATACATGAACTCCTCAAACTACAGTCATCATCGGTAATTGTCCCGATTATTGTCACTTCGGGGTTAACGGATCATAACACATAGTAGGTGACTATTGACTAGCAAAATAGGATCAAGAACTCATATATATTCATGTAAACATAATAGGTTCAGATCTTAAATCATGGCACTCGGGCCCTAGTGACAAGCATTAAGCATAGCAAAGTCATAGCAACATCAATCTCAGAACATAATGGATACTAGGGATCAAACCCTAACAAAACTAACTCGATTACATGATAAATCTCATCCAACCCATCACCGTCCAGCAAGCCTATGATGGAATTACTCACGCACGACAGTGGGCATCATGAAATTGGTGATGGAGGAAGGTTGATGATGACGATGGTGATGGATTCCCCTCTCCGGAGCCCCGAACGGACTCTAGATCAGCCCTCCCGGGTGAGATTAGGGCTTGGCGGTGGCTCCGTATCGTAAAACGTGATGAATCCTTCTCTTCAATTTTTTCCTCCCTGAACGTGAATATATAGAGTTGGAGTTGAGGTCGGTGGAGCACAAGGGGCCCACGAGACAGGGGGCGCGCCCCCCACCCTTGTGGACAGGGTGTGGGCCCCCTGACGTTGATTCTTTCACGAGTATTTTTTATATATTCCAAAAATATTCTCCGTAATGTTTCAGTTCATTCCGAGAACTTTTATTTCTGCACAAAATAACATCATGGCAATTTTTCTCAAAACAACGTCAGTCCGGGTTAGTTCCATTCAAATCATGCAAGTTAGAGTCCAAAATAAGGTCAAAAGTGTTTGGAAAAGTAGATACGATGGAGACATATCAGAGGACAAAGCTCAAAACACCTAGAGCCAAAGAGTGTTAGGCATCACTAAAGTCTTTCTGTCTGCATGACCTGAAGACTTGTTACACTTGAGGACTGTGAATCCTCCAGCCGGTTAGGCATCGTGTTCTGAGCATCCAAGAGTCATTGTGGATTGCCGGTGAACGAAGTCTGTGAAGGTTTGAAAGTCTACCTTGAAGACTTACCAGAGTGATTGGGCGAAGACTGTGTGTCCTTAGCTCAAGAGGAATACGGTGAAGACACGGTCTTCTGAGTTGAATCTCAGCCTTCCTAACCAGACATACAGTTGTCACAGCAACTGGAACTGGTCTACCAATTCCTTGTCTTCATCAAGCTACTGGTTCTATCGTCCACCTCCCTTTACTTTACAGTTTGTCTTCGTGAAGCTATTGCATGCCTGTATAATATAATTGACTTCACTAAGTGAAGACTCTTTACCATTTGGTTTCATACTATCTTCCATCCTGATCCATACTACCTACCTGCTGATAGTCTTCAGGTTTTCATTTCATTGCTTACTTGACTATGGCTTGTCTAGTATAGTCTATGTTCCGCTGCATATCAATAGGTTCATTTCTATCGTTTGTCTTCAAAGCCCCCGTGTTTTCAAGACTTTCATAAAAATCGCCTATTCACCCCCCCCCCCTCTAGTCGATAACTAGCACTTTCATCATTATCTCTTCTTCCACCTCACCACCTCGCACAAACCCTAGCACCTCCGCTAGCTCGCAATGACGCCGGAGGCGAAGCACTTGACTGCCGCAACTTCTTCGACACCGTCCTCACGTCGACCGCGGATCTCGTCCTCTTCAGCGTCGCTGTAGTGTCTTCTGTCGCCAATTTAGGGCACAGAAGATTGAACTGCTCGGCCCCAACTCTACCTCGTCTAGCAGTTCATCCGCGGTGATGAAATCTTACTTTTTACTGCCTTTTAGATCCGTCACATCCATCCACTTCAACCAAAAGTGGTTTCTTCACTTCCAAATATGGATCCATCCGTATCTGGAACCGACTCTCTTCAAATAAGTGAATTTCTTCGCTCTATGAGGTCAATGTCTTCAAACCGATTTTTCTTCAAAATCTTCTGATAATGCATATGACCTCTTCCCCTTCCCTCGCACCTTAATGTTGTCAAAGGTACATGTCCACGGGAGAATCCCTTGGTTCTCATAGTCTGCATTCATTTGCAGAGTTCTTACAGCAGCACATACACTCCCCTGAAGCCAGCTCTTGTTTGACAAGTAAACGGAAGCCATTCAGGTTGAATATAATGGTCACTGAGAAATCTGCCATGAAAGGTGGTAGACAGCGCAGAGGCAACACAGCTAAGGATTTGCCTCCAGATCTGTTTGAGCTGTACAAGTCAGATCCTGAGGAGAGCTATGGCCAGCGCAAGACCCGAATCCAATGGATTCGAAGATATTGGGCCGAAGAATGGTTCAAGTACAACTTCATGACCCCTGAGTATGCAGAGAAGAATGCTATCAAGCGCCCCTGGGGAGATATTCTATATAGAAATCAGCAGCCCAAGTCCAAGCCTGAAGCCATTGCTCAAGGCTTCTATCCATGCATGGTCCAAGGACCAAAGCCAGAGAATGCTAACCCATCATCCTTGTTATGGTGTCGTGAAGACAATCTGTTCAAGCGCAATTATCAGTTTGCAAAGGAATCAACCACCAAGAACAAGAAGGAGCTGGGCCTCAACTTCAACCCTGGTCCATTTGCTCCAAGGGCTGACGGCACACGCGATGCCAGTCCTAATGTCATCGGCCCCTTCGCCAGCTTTGATGGTCTTCTCTCACATATCGCTACTCAGAGGGCTACGATGGATCAATCTGCGGATGATGTAGATTCTGAAGATGCGCCAGCACCACCGAAGCAGAAGACTAAGAGGACAAAAGCCTCGAAGCCCTCTGCCACACTAAATGCTTCGACTATGAAGCCATTGGCCACTGCACCTCCTGAAGCCAGTGTGCAGTCTGAAGACATGTCTCGTGTCTCCAAGAAGGCCGAGAAGACCAAGAAAGCCAAGAAGCCCAAGAAGATTTCCGGGCATGAACTGACTCGAGCTGCCGTTCTTAGGAACGAAGAAGACACCATTGATCTGTCAAGTGACGAAGATCTTGGTGATAACGCACTTGAGCAACTAATCAAAAGCAAGCAAGAGGTGGAGATCTTCAATGATCTACCCCTCTTTGATGTTGACATCCTGAACAACTTCATCGATGAGTGGTTTGATGATCAAACCATCAGTATTGATGATCTTTAGCTGCCAGTAGACATCAACGTCACATTTCACGGAGCTATTGCGAATGATCTAGCCGTGGCTCAGAAGATAGTCGAGCTCAAGAACAAAATTGATTATGAGAAAGCTCACTTCAAGAAGAACATGGCCAAGATCAGCGTGGCGGATGTTCAAATCTTCAAAGAGATGATGCATAATGTCAAGGAAGAGTTTCACGAGAAGAGTGAAGATGCTAAAGTTCAAGAGAGCGCATTAAGTACTTTGCAAAGAAGTGCGTTCAAGCACATAATGAAGACGAAAAGTGCAAAGATCTTGGGCGTCCTGGGATCAACCCAAGAATGGCTGCCAAGCCAACAAAGAAATCTGTTGTGGCCCAAACGGAAGAATCAAGGCAGGAAGAACCTCGCATTGTCTTCCCTGCCAGCATGACAGGCTCGAAGCCTAAGGTCCCCTCAGCAGCTTCAGAACTAAAGAAGACAAGGGCAGCTGAAGCTGATGGCAGGAAGCGCAAGCACAAGAACACCTCTGATGAGGCTCCTTCCAAGAAGAAATTGAAGACAAAGTCTTCAAAGAAAGAGCATGCTGCGGCCACTGAGCCCCTTGTGGTTGAGCCCATTTCTATTGCCCATCCAGCTTCCACCAACCAAGAGCGCTGTCTTGTGATCCACAGGCCTGCTTCCACAAAGGCTCCTGAAGATGAAGAAGTTCCAGCTGTCGACCCCATCACAGCTGAAGACATTGGTCATGATGACAATGTTGAAGATGATGAAGTCCTTCCTTAGATCGAGCACCAATCAGTATCACCGCCTGTTCTTACGAACAACGAATTCATAAGCATTGGTCATCCCTTGACGCCAATTGCTCAGGATGACTCATGGGCCGATCGCCCTCAGCAAGACACCCCCATATATGAAGAGACACCCAGAACTCCACCACCTCAAGTCACCACTCCGGTGCTTGACGATGACAACTACATGGTGCAGACCTCTCCGTCACCACAGGCGTCGCCCGCATTCGTAGGCTTCACAAAGGCCCCAGGCCACAGGTCACCATGTCGAGCATTCTGGAAGGGGAGGTGCACCAAAGCTCAGTAGCACGTCAAGTGTTTCCTGAAGCCACCCCTACTGTGAATGTCTCCGAGTCTGAAGCCAAAACTGCTGAAGACATTACGGCTACATCAGCCGATGAAGATCAAGAAGAAAGAGAAGAAGAAAGAGTTGCCACACCCCCTACTACAGAACCAGTCATTCTCGAGGAGAATGTGATTGTGCCGACCCTCCTGTTATAGAGTAAACGGAGGTTGAAAACACTAAGGCTGCCACAAACAACAATGCTGAAGCCAATGAAATTGTCACGGCTGAAGACAATGTGGAGCCTGAAGCAAATGTAGTGCCTGAAGCTCATGTGCAACCTAAAGCAAATGTAAATATTTAAGCCACTGTTCCACCTCCTAGGCCTCACACCATTGAACATGCCTTTGATTGTGGACAGCTGGTCACAGTGAAATGGCATGTCCTAGTTCCTCCCACTATTCCAGCACCACAGTATGACTACCATGTGGAGCAGACGCCTCAGGTTTAGAAGCCACAGCCAAGACTACCAAGGCTTCCAGGTGCTGCAACTTCGCAAGGATCGTTCAGCATCAACAACTTCAGAGCTCACAACAATTTCTTCGACAGTGCCAAGAATCTGTATTCGAAGCCAAAGATCTCTTCCGATCGATTTTGGAGCCATCAGCAGCGCAGTTATTACTCATGCATTCTATACAACCAAGAGCGAATCTTTCCACACATGCGTCTTGATTGTGAAGTTATTGTCGGGCTGCCCTGTTTGGAAAAAGCTCTTGACTGCTTCAGGGAGGTTGGTCTTCTGCCATTTGTTACGGACAAGGAGCACTGGAATGAAGAACTGCTGCTACAATTCTATGCAACACTTCATATTCGCGGCCACAACAGGGATCCGAAGACATGGATTCTTGAGTGGATGACAGGAGATGTGCATCATGAAGCCAAAGCTCAAGACATCATTGAGCTTACTTCCCTGCCCACTCCAGGCGAGTTCTATGAGCCTGGTTGTCAGCGTCATCGCGATGAACTGCAAAGTATCTTCCAGAGGCCCGAGCCAAATATGAGTGAGATGCTAAGTATGATGAAGCCATTGCCTTCTGATGTTGAATACCCTAAAGAGTTCTTTGTCAAGGTCCTCGAGTACTTGCCCCCCACTATTTATCATATTCTGAGGCATACTCTCTGGCCAATCAAAGGACACTCTTCTGAAGCCAAAATGGAAGGAGCCATGAAGACTTTCGTGTTTTATATCATCCATGGCATCAGATCCAATACCCAGGACTTCTTCATCAGACAACTTGCTGCATCAGGGATTGATCTGTTTGGCCTCAAGTTTTATGCTCCATGGGTGATGCGCCTGATCAAACTCCATTCTACTATTGACTATCAACCCTCAGCATGCAACCATCTCGTCTTCCTGCCTGAGGTTGATCTGTCCATTGAAGCCATCTACCTAGACCCTGCCAAGCAACCTCTATATCTTCACAATGTTGATCATCAAAGCTTCACGCAACCAATAGAAGGAATTCATGTCCCCAATGCTGCCACTCCAACTTATCCTCTTGCTGGCAATATGCGTATGCCTCATCATGCAAAAATCGAAGCCACTAATAGTACAATTGCTGAAAGGCCTCAGAAGCGTTCTCTTGTACTCAACGACCGAGAGCTTCTTGTGGCCCTGCACCAGAAACGCGATAAGCATCACAACTGGCTTAAGCGTCAGATGCGGAGTATCTTGGTGGATGTTAATCACATTCAAAATTTGACCACCAAGAACTCGTTTGTTGCCCATGAAGCCTGTCGCAGGTCCTGGAAGAGTCTCACACTGCTATGCTCTGAAGACGATCTTCGCGGAGATGGCTTAACTGAGAGCTTCAAGTTTGATTCTAGGCCTCCACAAAATGCAAGCTGGCGTCACACACCCTCCATTGAAGATTCTAAGCGTTCATATTCGGCTGCAACTGTTGTTGCGAGAGTCGTTGATGAAGAAGACGATGCCACTTCACCAACCATGGCTTCTCTGCATCTTGACACTGCATCAGGCCTGTCTGCACCACCGAACTCCAACATCGACCCTGCTCCTTCATCTACTCCTGATGGGAACGAGTAGATGCTCTATGTCTTCCAACCTTCTTGGTCAATATTGACAAAAGGGGGAGAAGCATATGAGTTGATAGTCTTCAAGCGGGTCCTTATGGGTGGTTGCTTTATTTTTGCGAAGTCTTTACAACTCTCATCTTTTGAAACATTTGGTTCTTTGAGTTGTAACACCTAAACTCAGTGGTCGTCTGCAACTTTATTCTGCTACCTTGTGATGCGATGATAAATTCCGTATGAAGCCATTCCGCAGACGTCCATTTTTCATTATGCATGTCATTATATTCGTTATCCCTTTCTCTGCATGATGAATTGTCTTCATAAGCTAAAGAGGATCTCCACAAAGCAAAACCTGCCATGTGCATTTGCATTCAAAAGCAAGCTTCTTATATGCACATCTTCAGGGGGAGCCTTTGCTACTTATGAAGACAATACCTTAATTCTTAAACTTTCACATACTTTTATCCCTGTTGAAAACTTCAACCGGTTTGTCATCAATCACCAAAAGGGGGGAGATTGTAAGTGCATCTAGTGCCACCCTTAGTTGCTTTTGGAGTATTAACGACAAACTTGGTTGAGGGACTAATGTGTTTGTGAGAATTGCAGGATAACACATGTAGTAGTCCCATATTGATTCAGTTTACCTACCAGAGATGACCCCTAAAAATGTGTGAAGACATTGAAGACAATGGTGGTCTGTGAAGACATTCACAGTGAAGATTATGTCACGAGAAGACATCGCATGAAGACTATGAAGTGCGAAGACACAGTTGTTTCGTAGTTTACTTTTCTTCTTTGTTGAGTCATAGGAACCACCATACTGTTAAGTGGGGTCCAAGTGAACAAACTCAGAATGACTAATGTGATGCTCAACCAAATCCTATGTCTTTGAGCGAAGACAATGAGAGAAAATCTTATCCAGAGCTGGATGAGTCAGCTTTACTTGTAGCCCAAGTCAAGTTGTCGCGTGTGTTTGAAATCTGACTGTTGGACATGTGTCAGTTCCTTAGTGACCCACGGTCATTTCAGACAAATCAGGTCGGGTTGCCTCCTTGCTATAAATATCCCACCCCTACACCATTAGTTGGTGGGTGCTCAGAGTTAGTGCATGGCTTTTGTCGTTTGAGAGCAACCCACCTCTGAAGCATTTGAGAGAGAGATCCTTGCAAGGACAAAGCCCTATACACCAAGAGACAAAGAGTGTTAGGCATCAATGAAGTCTCTCTGTCTGAGTGATCTGAAGACTTGTTACACTTGAGGACTGTGAATCCTCCAGCCGGTTAGGCGTCGCGTTTTGAGCGTCCAAGAGTCATTGTGGATCCCTGGTGAACAAAGTCTGTGAAGGTTTGGAAGTCTACCTTGAAGACTTACCAAAGTGAGGTCGAGGACTATGTGTCCTTAGCTCAAGGGGAATAAGGTGAAGACATGGTCTTCTGAGTTAATTCTCAGCCTCCCTAACCAGACATACAGTTGTCATAGCAACTGGAACTGGTCTACCAAATCCTTGTCTTCACCAGCTACTAGTTCTATCCTTCACTTACCTTTACTTTACAGTTTGTCTTCGTGAAGTCATTACTTGCCTGTATGATCTGATTGACTTCATTGAGTGAAGACTATTTACTGTTTGGCTTCACACTGTCTTCTATCCTGATCCTTACTACCTAGTTGCTGATAGTCTTCGTGCTTTCACTTCATTGCTTACTTAAATATGGCCTGTCTAGTGTAGTCTACCTTCCGCTGCATATCAATATGATCATTTCTACTGTTTGTCTTCAAAGCCCCCATGTTTTGAAGACTTTCACAAAAATCGCCTATTCACCCCCCCCTCTAGTCGATAACTAGCACTTTCAGCATCTGACTCATGTTTGGTTCGGGCCTCTGAAAGATACTCTGCAGTTCATCTCTATGAAGCTCACAACCAGGTTTGTATAACTTACCTGGAGTGGGCAGGGAAGTAAGATCGATAATGTCTTGAGCTTTCGCTTCGTGATGTACATCACCTGACATCCACTCAAGGATCCATGTCTTCGGATCCCTGTTGTAGCCGCGAATATGGAGTGTGGCATAGAACTGCAGGAGAAGCTCTTCATTCTAGTGTTCTTTGTCAGTCACAAAAGGCAGAAGACCAACATACCTAAAGTAGTCAAGAGCTTCTTCAAGACATGGCAGCCCAGCTATGGCTTCACAATCCAGATGCATGTGTGGAAAGATCCGCTCTTGATTGTACATGATGCATGAGTAGTAGCTTCGCTGCAGATGGCTCCAAAATCTATCTGAAGAGATATTAGGCTTCGTGTAAGGATTCTTGGCATTGTCAAAGAAAGTGTTGTGCTCTCTAAAGCTGTGCACGCTGAAAGAACCCTATGTCATTGCAGCACTTGGAAGCCTTGGCAGCCTAGGCTTGGGCTTCTGAACTTGAGGCCTCTGCTCCACATGGTAATCATATTGTGGTCCTGGAGCAGTGGGTGGAACCATAATTGACCATCTGACTATGACAAGTTGACCTTCATGATTGAATGCATGTTCCATGGTGTGAGGCCTTGGAGGAGGAACAGAGCCATCCGAGACGATTGGCGTCAAGGTGACTTCAGCATTTTCATTAGCTTCAGGCTCCACATTTTCTTCAGCCATGAATGTGTCATTGGCTTCAGTGGCGTTGTTGGTGGCAGCCTCAATGTTTTCAACCTCCATCTGTTCAAGAACTGGAGGGTCGGAAACAATCACATTCTCCTCGAGAACGACTTGATCAGTAGCTGGGGGTGTGGCAACTCTTTATTCTTCTCTCTCTTCTTTGTCTTCATTGACTAATGCAGCCGGAATGTCTTCAGCAACTTTGGCTTCAGACTCAGAGGCATTCGCGGTAGAGGTGGCTTCAGGAAACACTTGACGTGCGACTGAGCTTTGGTGCCCTTCCCCTTCTGGAATGCTCAACATGGTGACCTGTGGCCTGGGGCCTTTGCGAACCCTGCGAAATGCGGGCGACGCCTTTGGTGAGGGAGTGGTCTGTACCATGTAGTTGTCATTGTCAAGCATCGGAGTGGTGACTTGAGGTGGTGGTGTTCTTGGTGTCTCGTCATGTACAGGGGTGTCTTGCTATTGGCTCTCGGCCCATGAGTCATCCTGAGCGATTGGCGTCAATGGACGACCAATGCTGATAAGTTCACTGCTCATCGGAACAGGCGATGATACCGACTAGGGCTCAAGCTGAGGAAGGACTACATCATCATCAACATTGTCTTTGTGACCAATGTCTTCAGCTGTGTTGGGGTCAGCAGCTAGAACTTCTTCACTTTCTAGAGCCTCTGTGAAAGCAGGCTCATGGATCACAAGACGATGCTCTTGGTTGGTTGAGGCAGGAGAAGCAACAGAAACGGGCTCAACATTGAGGGGTTCTGAGGCTTCAGGACACTCTTTCTTTGAAGACTTGGTCTTCAATTTCTTCTTTGATGGAGCACCATCTGAAGTGTCTTTGTGCCTGTGCTTCCTGGCTTTGGCTTCAGCTGCCCTTGTTTTCTTCAGCTCTGAAGCTGCTGAGGTGACCTTAGGCTTCGAGCCAGTCATACTGGCAGGGAAGATAATATGAGGTTCTTCCTGCCATGGTGCTTTAGATTGGGCCGCGGCAGACTTCTTCTTTTGCTTGGCAACCATCTTGGGGTCGATGCCAGGACGCCCAAGAGCCTTTCGCTTCTCAGCTTCATTATGAGCTTGAACACATTTTTGCGCAAAGTACTTCATGCGCTCTCATGAGCCTTTTGCTTTTTCGTGCTTCATGTGGAATTCTTCCTTAAGATCATGCAGCATCTTCTTGAAGATCTGCACATCAGCCACACTGAGCTTGGCCATATTCTTCTTGAAATGCTCCTTCTCATAATCAATCTTGTTCTTGAGTTTGATGATTTTCTGAGCCAAGGCCAATTCATTAGCAATGGCTCCATGAAACGTGATGCTTACGCCCACAGGCAGCTGAAGGTCATTAATACTGATACTCTGGTCATCAAACCATTCATCAATGAAATTGTTCAAAATGTCAATGTCAAAGAGGGGCAAATCATTGAAGATCTCTACCTCTTGCTTGATCTTGATCAGCATCTCAAGTGCTTCATCACCAAGATCTTCATCACTATACAGATCAATGGTGTCTTCCTCGTTGCACAGAACGGCAGCATGAGTCAGTTCATGCCCAAAAATCTTTTTGGTCTTCTTGGTCTTCTTCGAGACACGTGACAAATCTTCAGACTGCACACTGGGTTCAGGAGGTGCAGTCTTCAACGGCTTCATAGTTGAAGCTTTTGGTGTGGCAGATGGCTTCAAAGCTTTTAACTTCTTTTACTTCTGCTTCGGTGAAGCTAGCGCATCTTCGGAGTCTGCGTCATCAGCTGATTGCTCCACTGCGGCCCTCTGAGCAGCAATGTGGGAGAGGAGCCCATCAAAGCTAGTGAAGGGGCCGATGACATTCGGATTGGCATCGCAACTGCCATCCTGCCTTGGAGCAGACGGACCAGGGTTGAAGTTGAGTCCAAAATCCCTTTTGTTCTTGGCAGCTGACTCTTTGGCAAACTAATAGTTGCGCTTGAAGATATTGTCTTCGCGACACCATAACATAGATGATGGGTCGGCATTCTCAGGCTTCGGTCCACGGACCATGCATGGGTAGGAGCCTTGGGCAATAGCTTCAGGCTTCGATTTTGGCTGCAGATTCTTGTACACTATGTCACCCCATGGGTGCTTAATGGCGTTCTGCTCAGCATACTCGGCAGTGATGAAGTTGTACTTGAACCACTGTTCTGCCCAATATCTTCGAATCCATTGGATTCAGGTCTTGCGTTGATTGTAGTTTTCCTCAGGATCAGTTTTGTACATTTCATATAGATCCGTAGGCAGATCTAGAGTTGTGTTGCCTCTGCGCTGCCTGCCACCTTTCCTTACTGATTTCTCTGTGGCCATGATATTTAGACTAATTGGCTTCAAAACAGTGAAAGGCTTCCGTCTACTGGTCAGACAAGAACTGGCTTTAGGGGAATGAATATGATGTTGTAAGAACTCTACAAATGAATGCAGACTATGAGAACCAAGGGATTCTCCCACGGACATGTACCTGTGACAACATTAGAGGTGCGAGGGAAGGGGAAGATGTCATATGCATTCTCAGAAGATTTTGAAGATAAATCAGTTTGAAGACATTGACCTCATAGAGCGAAGACATTCACTTATTGAAGAGAGTTGGTTCCAGATTTGTACGAATCCATGAATAAGTGCAAGTGAGGAATCTAACTAGTTATGAAGCATAAGTGAATATCCTTAGCATGATATGAGATGCAGATAAAGACAGATCCAGATTTGGAAGTATAGAAAGCACTTTTGGTTGGAGTGAATGGATTTGACGGATCAAAAATATAGCAAAAACGTGAGATTTAATTACCATTGACGAACTGCTAGATGAGGCAGAGTTGGAAGCCGAGTAGTTCAATCTCCCGCGCCCTAACTTGGCAGCGGAAGACACCTACGGCGACAGAGAGGACGAGGTCCACGGCCGGCGTGGGAATGGCGTCGAAGAAGTCGCGGCAGCTAAGCGCTGCGTCTCCAGCGTCGACGCAAGCTAGCGGAGGAGCTAGGGTTTGAGCGAGGTGGTGAGGTGGAAGAAGAGATGATGACTACGCGGTGTGTGTATTTATAAGGAAGGGGACTGCACAACGAAATTACACAGGTGCCCCTGGCGGTTCACATCTGAAGGGCACGTGGCCTGCATGCAACTTATTGGAAGTTGTTCCATGTTCCCACGCATGCCTGGATTGTCGAGTGGTCATTCCGGCTTCTCCGATATTCAGGCAAAAGGATATAGCATTAAAACAGACTTAAATGTGTGTCTCTGTGTCTTTTGCTGACAAGGACTCGGTGAAGACATTTGACAGGTTTCAACAGGATGCATATGACTTAGACAGATAGAATTTGAGGAAGAAGCACAGAAGGGGTTAGGGTCCGATCACATCAAAATTCAAGTATAAAGACATAGCTATAAGTGAATGCTGTAGAGGACACAACACGCATATAGGAGAGGGATTTTCTACCATAGCTTGCTAGGGAAATAGCTATCAGAACCGTAGGCAATGCCTCGTGATTCGAACTGGTTGTGTGGTCATGTTATAAATCTAACCCATTTGTTTAATTATTGGAGGTGGAGGCAGGCCTGGTACTGTCCACTTTATATTTGGTGGGATGACAAAAGGCTGCGTTTCGTGGGCCTTGCCTGGCATCCCTTTGTTCTTTTCTGCTTGAGCATGTCTATTTCAAGTTCCTTGCATTAACAAAAGTACTTCCGCAGGTTCCACTATGTACGACAAAACGTTACGACCCCGTTCTTTCGCATGTGACACCAGTCAAAGACACAACATAGGTTCAGTCCATTAACGTGACGGTTCCATACACAGCTATCGATAGAGCCTGCAACCACCATGCATGGAATCGGGCAGACTCGTTCTTATGTGGTGTTTCACACTGGTCTGTGACACGTCACACACCGCTAGCTAGCGCTCCCACCCCATGCCTTTAGCCTCTAATTGTAATGTAGGACTATGTGCGATAAAAGACTATCGAGTTGTGTACAGTGTACGTTTATGGTTTGGTTTTATACATAATTTTCCTTATGTATATGTAGCCCACGTACAGGAGTGTCAGAACCTTCGATGCATGTATTGTATCAGTGTCATACACGTACAATAGGACAAATTTTTTTAAGTGCAAGAGGATGGATAGTTTAATGCAATTCCTCGTATGCACGTACACGCATCTCAATTCGTTCTGTGCTTCTACATGCAAATATACTACCAGCAATCTCAAAATTGAATATGAAAAAGAAACAATCAATGTGTAGTTGTGCAAGAAACTCCCTCTTATCAGTTCTTTGATGAAGACTCATTCAGCATCACCCCTGGACTTGACGGTACTTCGTGGCGACCAACTCCCTCATGTCGGTTCTTTTGTGAAGACTTGTTTGGCATCACCCTTGGAATTGACGGTTCTTCAGGGCAACCAACTCCCCCCATCGGTTCTTTCGTGAAGACTCATTCGCCACCACCCTTGGATTGGACGGTCCTTCATGGCGACCGACTCCCTCTTATCAGTTATTTCGTGAAGACTCGTTCGGCACCACCCTTGAATTAGACGGTACTTCGTGGCAACCAACTCCCTCCTATCGGTTCTTTCGTGGAGCTCGTTCGGCACCACCCTTGGGTTGGACGGTTCTTCCTGGCGACCAACTCCCTCCTATCGGTTCTTTCGTGAAGACTCGTTCCGCACCACCCTTGGGTGGTACGGTTCTTCGTGGCAACCAACTCCCTCCTATCGGTTCTTTCATGAAGACTCGTTCAGCACCACCCTTGAATTTGACGGTACCTCGTCGCGACCAACTCTCTCCTATCGGTTCTTTCATGAAGACTCGTTCAGCACCACCCTTAAAGTTGACAGTTCTTCGTGGCGACCAACTCCCTCCTATCGGTTTTTTGTGAAGACTCGTTTGGCACCACCCTTGGATTTGACGTGTCTTCAGGCCAACCAACTCCCTCCTATCAGTTATTTCGTGAAGACTCGTTTGGCACCACCCTTGGGTTTGACTATATTTCGTGGCAACTAACTCCTCCTACTGGTTCTTGATGGCGACATCGGCTCTTCACAAATTCGATTCCAGTTCCAAGTATAGTTTGACGATTCTACGAAGGTGGAACCCCGGCTCTTTGCATGACATGATCTCTGAGAAAGTGATGACGGATCTGAATGTGCTTTGTCTTCGAGTGTTGAACTGGGTTGTTGGAAATCTTGATGGCGCTTTCATTATCCCGGTAGAGTGGCACATGCTTCAGGTGGACACCATAGTCCTTGAGAGTTTGCTTCATCCATAGAAGCTGAGCGCAACAAGATCCAGTAGCAATGTATTCAGATTCAGCAGTGGAGAGAGATACATAGTTCTGCTTCTTTGAAGACCAATAGATAAGAGATCGTCCAAGAAAGTGACGTGTGCCTGATGTGGACTTGCGATCAACCTTGTCACCAGCATAATTAGCATTTGAGAATCCAACTAGATCAAACTCTGAGCCCTTTGGATACCATAATCCTAGTGTTGGGGTGTAAGCCAAATATCGAAGAATTCGCTTCACAGCTAAGTAATGTGATTCCTTTGGTGCTGCTTGACATCGGGCACGCATGCAAACGCTAAGCATTATATCTGGCCTAAATGCACATAAATAGAGTAAAGAACCAATCATGGAGCGGTATACCTTTTGATCGAACTCTTTACCGTTGTCGTCCGGGCCCAGATGACTTTTGGTTGGCACTGTCGTCGTGTACCCTTTGTAGCCTTGCATTCTAAACTTCTTCAGGCAATCTTTGAGGTATTTCTCTTGTGATATGAAGATCCCATTGCTCTGCTGACGGATTTGAAGACCAAAGAAGAATTTTAGCTCACCCATCATGGACATCTTGTGATATGCCCGAACTCATCACTGTATCTCTTGTCAGTGCAGCCGAAGATAATGTCATCTACATAGATTTGGCACACAAACAGTTCACCATCATATGTCTTCGTGAAGAGTGTGGGATCCAGGGAACCAGGTTTGAAGCATTTGCTCTTCAGGAAGTCTTTGAGTGTGTCATACCAAGCACGAGGGGCTTGTTTGAGGCCATACAATGCCTTGTTGAGGTTGTATACCATGTCAGGATGCTTTGGGTCTTCAAAACCAGGTGGTTGTGCAACATACACTTCTTCAATTTTTCCATTGAGAAAGGAACTCTTTACATCCATTTGGCACATAAGGATGTTGTGATGGTTGGCATAGGCTAGCAATATGCGAATGGCTTCAAGCCTAGCCAGTGGAGCAAATGTTTCATTGAAGTCAATCCCTTCAACTTGAGTGTAACCTTGAGCAACGAGATGAACCTTGTTTTTGACGACTTGACCATGTTCATCTTGTTTGTTGTGATAGATCCATTTGGTGCCTATGATATTGTGCTTGCGAGGATCAGGACGCTTTACCAGTTCCCAAACATTGTTCAGCTCGAACTGTTGAAGATCTTCTTGCATAGCTTGAATCCATTCAGGTTCCATGAAGGCTTCATAAACTTTATTGGGTTCAGATATAGAGACAAATGCAAAGTGCCCATAGAAATTTGCTAGCTGTGTAGCTCTTGAACGAGTGAGTGGACCAGGTGCATTGATGCTATCGATTATCTTCTCCATTTGTACTTCATTTTCAACATGAGGATGAACTGGATGAAGATTTTGCTCTTGCTGATCATTGTCTTCATCTTCCGCGTTGACTTCAGGATGAGCAGTGTCTTCGGGTTGATTAGGTGCAGAAATGATGATTTCTTCTTTAGCCTGTGCCTCTGAAGGTATGATTTCTCCAGTACCCATAAGCTTAATGGATTCACTTGGTGGGGCTTCATCTAGCACATTTGGCAGGTGCTCTCTTTGCGAGCCGTTAGTCTCATCGAACCGCACATCCACAGTTTCAACCACTTTATAGTGAAAGAGGTTGAAGACTCTGTAGGAGTGTTAATCCTTTCTATAGCCAAGCATAAAACCTTCATGTGCTTTTGGTGCAAATTTTGAAGTGTGATGTGGATCCTTGATCCAGCACCTAGCACCAAATACTCTAAAGTAACTGACGTTTGGCTTCTTACTAGTTAGGAGCTCATAGGATGTCTTCTTTATAAGCTTGTGAAGATAAACACGGTTGATGATGTGGCATGCAGTATCAATGGCTTCAGGCCAGGACTTCCTTGGTGTCTTGTACTCATCAAGCATCGTCCGTGCCATCTCAATGAGGGTTCTGTTCTTGCGCTCCATGATGCCATTTTGCTGAGGTGTATATGGAGCTGAGAACTCATGTGTGATGCCCAATGTATCAAGATAAGTGTCGAGGTCAGTGTTCTTGAATTATGTGCCGTTATCACTTCTGATGTGCTTGATCTTGATAACATAGCTAGTCATGGCACGATTGGCGAACCGTCGGAAGACATCCTGCACTTCATTCTTATAGAGGATTATGTGCACCCATGTATATCTTGAGTAATCATCAACAATGAAGAACAATAGAGGCAAGCAGTGGTAGTAAGGGTAGAGTAATGAGAAGGGCCAAATAAGTCCATGTGACGCAGCTCGAAAGGACGAGTCGTCGTCATGATTGTCTTCGAGGGATGCTTGGCCCTAGTCATCTTTCCATCTTCGCAGGCACCACATAGATGATCCTTCTTGAACTTGACGCCCTCGATGCCTACGACATGCTTCTTCTTCTCAAGAGTGTACAAGTTCCTCATGCCATCATGCCCTAGACTCCAATGCCAGAGCCATCACTATGAAGCTTTTGCTAGAAGACATACGGCCAACTGTGGTCCTGCGAAGAAATCTACCATATACAGATCATCTTTTCGATACCCTTCAAAGACTAGAGATTTGTCAATTTCCATAAGCACAAGGCAATGATATTTACCAAATATCACAATCATGTTCAGATCACAAAGCATTGACACAAACATTAATTTGAAACCAAGGGATTCAACAAGCATCACTTTATCCATGTGATGATCCTTTTGTAAGTGCATCTAGTGCCACCCCTAGTTGGTTTTAGAGTATTGGCGACAAACTTGGTTGAGGGACTAATGTGTTTGTGAGAATTGCAGGATAACACGGGTAGTAGTCCCTCATTGATTCGGTTTACCTACCAGAGATGACCCCTAAAAATGTGAGAAGACAATGGTGGTCTGTGAAGAGATTCACATTGAGGACTATGACATGAGAAGACACCGCATGAAGACTATGGATTACGAAGACATAGTTGTTTTATAGTTTCCTTTTATTCTTTGTTGAGTCATAGGAACCACCGTACTATTAAGTGGGGTCCAACTGAACAAAGTCAGAGTGACTGAAGTGATGCTCACCAAAATCCTATGTCTCCGAGCGAAGACAATGACAGCAAATCTTATCCAGAGCTGGATAAGTCAGCTTTACTTGTAGCCCAATTCAAGCTGTCGCGTGTGTTTGAAATCTGACCGTTGGACACGTAGTGACCCAGGGTCATTTCGGACAAATCAGGTCAGGTTGCCTCCTGGTTATAAATAGCCCACCCCCTACACCATAAATTGGTGGTTGCTCAAAGTTAGTGCACGGCTTTTATCGTTTGAGAGCAACCCACCTCCAAAGCTTTTGAGAGAGAAATCCTTGCGATGACAAAGCCCTAAACACCCAAAGCCAAAGAGTGTTAGGCATCACTGAAGTCTTTCTGTCTGCGTGATATTCATAATTCTGAGTATGGTTTCCCTACAAAACATTGGCGTTAGGGTGACTCTGATGAGTCCTCTGTCTATATGAAGCCTTTGGACCATATGAAGCCTTTGGTCTGGGGTTTGTCTTCTTCCCAGGTGGTGTCATGATGACATTCACAGGAAGTTTCTCAAGACAACTTTTGGGCACCCAGATCTTCTTCAAAGGTGTTCCATTCCTATAGTTAGTACCAATATACCTCGCAAACACTTCACCATTTTGATTCTTAAATAGTTTACAGTTTGCGCCAAAGGATTCATCAATGATAATAGGGTTAGCACAAGTGAAGCCAGATAAGGTATATGGATCCACTAAAGGTCCCTTTGCAGCAACCCATGTGGTTTTGGGGTACTGCTCAGGCTTCCAGTAAGAACCATCAACATTCATTTTCCTCACGAACCCAACACCCTCTTTCCTAGGGTTTCAGTTCAGAATCGGTTTCTTAAGGACATCACATAGTGTCTGATGCCCTTTGAGACTCTTGTACATTCCTGTTTCCACATCAGCAGTTGAAGATATTGCAACAGTAGCAGTAGTAGAACGTTCAGCAACAGAGATAGCATTATCACGCTCAAGACATTTTAGACATGGTGGTTCAAACCCTTCCTGAGCGGAACTGGTCTGTTGAGCGTGGAGTGACTCATTCTACTTTTGAAGATCTTCATGAGTCACTCTCAAGTTCTTGCTTCCTTTTGAGATAATCATAGGAGAGCTCTTCATGAGTAGTTGAGAGCGTTTCATGACGACTTTCAAGTTCCTCGTACTTAACATGAAGATTTTTAATGCCTTCAGTTAAGGACTGGGTTCGGGTCATTTCCACGTCTAATAGGTCATCGCTTTTGTCTAGAAAATTTTGAATATGTTCCATAGAAGTTTGCTGTTCAGTTGCAATTTTAGCAAGCGTTTTGTAGCTAGGTTTAGATTCACATTTAGAGTCATCTTCACTTGATGTTTGAAAGTAAGCATCGCGTGAGTTTACCTTTGCACCTCGTGCCATGAAGCAGTAGGTGGGAGCAGAGTCATCCTCGTCATTAGCATCAACATTGGTGACGAGGCCATTGTCTTCACTATTGAAGATGGACTTGGCGACATAGGCTGAAGCTAGAGCCAGGCTTGCCACGCCTGAATCGGACTCCTCCTCAAACTCCACCTCCGCCTCCTCAGAAGCAGACTCCTCCTCTGAATCCATCTCCTTGCCAACAAATGCACGAGCCTTTCTTGATGAGCTCTTCTTGTGTGATGAAGACTTTTATGAAGACTTTGAAGAAGACTTTAAGGATTTCTTCTTTTTCTTGTCATCAGAATCATATTCCTTGCTCTTCTTCTTCTTCTTGGTCTCATTGTCCCACTGTGGACACTCGGAGATGTAGTGACCATGTTTCTTGCATTTGTGGCATGTTCTCTTCTTGTGGTCATGAGTGGAAGCTTCATCATTTCTTGAGCTGGATCTTGAAGCCTTTCCGAAGCCTTTCTTCTTGGTGAACTTCTGGAACTTCTTCACAAGCATAGCAAGCTCCTTTCCAATGTCTTCAGGATCCCCAGAACTACAGTCAGATTCTTCTTCAAATGGGGAAACAACCTTTGCCTTCAAAGCGCGAGTTCGGCTATAGTTGGGACCATAGATATATCTTTTCTTATATAACTGGAACTCATGTGTGTTGAGCCTCTCAAGTATGTCAGACGGATCGAGAGTCTTGAAGTCAGGACGTTCTTGAATCATTAGGGCCAGGGTGTCAAATGAGCTATCAAGTGATCTCAGGAGCTTCTTGACGATTTCGTGCTTGGTGATCTCAGTGGCGCCGAGTGCGCGAAGCTCATTTGTGATATTAGTGAGGTGATCAAACATGAGCTGGACATTCTCATTGTTATTTCTCTTGAAGCGGTTGAAGAGGTTGGAAAGAACATCAATCCTTGAGTCTCTCTGGGTTGAGACGCCTTCCTTGACCTTGGACAGCTAGTCCCAGACTAGCTTTGCAGTTTCCAGAGCACTCACATGGCCATACTATCCTTTGGTCAGATATCCACAAACGATATTCTTGGCGGTCGAGTCCAGTTGAATGAACCTCTTGACATTAGCAGCGGTGACACCTTCACTGACCTTGGGAACGCCGTTCTTGACGACATACCAGAGGTCGACGTCAATGGCTTCAAGATGCATACACATCTTTTTCTTCCAGTAGGGGTAATCAGTGCCATCGAAGATAGGGCACGCATCAGAGACCTGGATTATCCCTGCAGTCGACATAGCTAAAACTCCAGGTGGTTAAACCAAATCACACAGAACAAGGGAGCACCTTGCTCTGATACCAATTGAAAGTGCTAGTTATCGACTAGAGGGGGGTGAATAGGCGATTTTTATGAAAGTATTCAAAACACGGGGGCTTTGAAGACAACCAGTAGAAATGAACCTATTGATATGCAACGGAAGGTAGACTACACTAGACAAGCCATAGTCAAGCAAGCAATGAAGTGAAAGCACGAAGACTATCAACAATTAGGTAGTATAGATCAGGATGGAAGATAGTATGAAGCCAAACAGTAAACAGTCTTCAAGCAGTGAAGACACTCAAATCATGCAAGCAGATAATGACTTCACGAAGACAAACTGTAAGTAAAGGGAAGGGAAGGATAGAACCATTTGCTTGGTGAAGACAAGCATTTGGTAGACCAGTTCCAGTTGGTGTGACAATTGTACGTCTGGTTAGGGAGGCTAGATTTAACTCAGGCCGTGTCTTCACCTTATTCCCCTTGAGCTAAGGACACTGTCGGATTTCGGGTTCTGGCAGACCCTTGAGGTTTGAACACTGGGGTGCGTGCGGAGATTTCGCCTTCTACCTACCTGCACCCCTCCGCCTCGCTAAGATCTAAGTTATGGAAAGAACAGCACAAGAGACACAGGGTTTATACTGGTTCGGGCCACCGTTGTGGTGTAATACCCTACTCCAGTGTGTGGTGTGGTGGATTGCCTCTTGGGCTGATGATGATGAGCAATACAAGGAAGAACAACCTCGCGAGGGTCTGTTCTTGGCTGGGGGGATGAACTGCTGGGAGGAGTTCAGTCGCCCTTCTCTCTCTGTGTGTGTGATGCTACTCGATCCGATCCTAGCTAGTTTCTCTCTTGGCTTCTAGATTCTCCCTTCTTGATTGCCCCCTACACTGGGGGTGGTTAGTCCTATTTATAGGCAAAGGCCCTGGGCCTCTTCCCAAATATTGAGAGGGAAGGGCGCCAACAATTGGCCATTTTGAAGGGGAACATCTGGTACACTTATCCTAACTAAAGTTGGTCCTCACCTGCCAAAGGCTCTGGTGGTGACGCTGGCTTGGGCTCCACAATGACTTCCTCCCTGTCGTCGGACTGGTCTTGGTCTCATTGCACCGAAATGGGTGCCTTTACTTGATGCTCTCGCCTGCGCTTGCTCCCTTTGCACCAAAGAGGAAAGGAGGACACTGCGCGGGCTGGCGCCCGCCTGGCGCCCTTGGTCGTCATGGCTTGCGTCACGGGCACCTCGTGAGGTACCCCGCCTTGATCTCTCCGCCTCCTCGCGAGCCAGCCTGATGAGGCCGTGCCTGAGGAAGCTCCATGTCGTCCGCCCCGCGAGGCTTGGCCCCTCGTGAGGGTCTTGGGTCTGTGTTGATGAAGATGGGCCGTGCTGGGCCCCTCCTCGAGCCATGCCGCAGGCCGCAGGTAGGCAAGTCTGGGGACCCCCGTTCCCAGAACGCCAACAGTAGCCCTCGGGCCCAAGGCGCGCCCGGACATGGCCGTGCAGGGAGGCGAAAGGGCAAGAGCGAAGCGCCGCGGGCCCTAACAACCTGCGGCCTTGGGCGCCTCGTGGCGGTTGATTGGATGTGGGCGTCTTCACTTCCCCATGGCGCCTCGGCAACTGCACGGATTGGACAAGTCCTTGCATGCAAAGCAGGTCATGATTACCTGCGATCATGGGGGCCGACGGTTGGCCCTCACCGGCTATAAGTACGGAGTGGCGCGCGCCCTTCCAGTTCATCCCCCCTTGCTTCTCCTTCTTCTTCATGGCTCCGTCGAGGAGGTTCTCGGTCGCAGAGAAGGGGAAGGCTCGCCAAGTTGAGCCTGCCTCTCCCCCGCACAAGCACGGCCGAGGGCGCCCTCACAAACATCCTGTGGCCTCCACGGCAGCTCCCCGCGGCCGTGGAGATGATTTCCAGCATGGTGACGGGCGGACTGCTATGGCCGGGGGGCACGCTTCGGTCGCGCGTTCCCCTAGGCCGTGCTTTCGCGCTGCAGAGTTGCTGCCGGAGTTCGTTGTGTGGTCGGCTGAGCCGACTAGCACCCGGCTTCAACTTCCTCGCTTCCTCCTCGGCGAGCTCCCGGCCGGCGCCCCAGGCGGCCTCTGGCTTCAGGCAGACGGCTCCTGCAGCCGGGCCTCATGGGCTTCACTGGAGGTCTCAGCGGCCGGGAGCCTGGCCTTGACCCGCGGTTGGCAGACATTTGCCCGCGCGCATGGCCTGAGCCGTCGGTGCACCCTGCACTTCAACTTTGACGGTGATGCCACCCTCTACGTGAGGGTGTTGGGGAAGATGGTCGCCGTGCAGGGTGCTGCCCTGAGGACGACGACCGCGGCCGGGGACCCAGCCCCAGCGATGATGGAGAGGACAGCGCTCGCGTGATTGGCGGCACTCAGGGTTCCCCAAGCTTCATCGGTTCTTCTTCAGGCAGCGACTCTTCTAACGGTGGCCGCGGTCAGCCTCCACGCCGTCGTACCTGCTTGGGAGGTGGTAGCGCGTCTGCCCGCCATCGCGCCTCGATGAAGAACGAGAGGGAGTCTGCCTGAGCCCCGGAGGCAGCTCGAGTCTTCCCTGCAGGCCGGTGTGAGGCAAGCTACGCCTGATTTGTTCTTTCTTTTCCTTTTTCCTGCGTAAAAAGACAGTAGCGTGGAGCCCCGCGGGGGCGTGTTTGGGTTATTGCTGTTAATCATCACTTTGCTTCCGTTATCGTGCCTTCTGGCTACATGCCCGCGCGTGGATAGTTCTCGGCCCCAGCCGTGGGGGGCGACCGACCCAGGCCATGTGTTCGTGTCGCGGTGCCCGTGGGGCACGGACTGGAGGGGTGCTCCTGTAATGGACCCAGGTCGCGAAACCTTTGAACGACTAGGACGGAAACACTCACGAGGGCGCTCAGCTGCCCCCCTCGCGAGGCCTTGCATAAGAGAAATTGAGGCAGGAGAGTGAAAAGTCGAAGAACCACAAGTCAAAGACGGCAACAGCTTCAATAAAACTTCGAATGAGAATGAACAAGCCAACTGCGGAAAGCAAATGAAAAGGCCGCGTCTGGCACCTAATCTAGTCTTCGACGTCTTCTCACCAGCGCGAAGCTAAGTGCTGCCACTGGGCGTGGGAGGGAGCCCCAAGGCCTGAGGCCGGCGCTCCTGAGACTCCGGGGCGTGTATAGCCCCAACTCATTATTACATGAGAGTGTCACGGGCGGCGAGCTTCACAGGTGTTGGCCTTCTTCACAGGCTGTGGGCCTTTCTTGGGGGGAGCAGGCTTCACGGGCATTTGACCTCTTCACAGGCTCCGGGCCTTTTCCCAAATGCGACAGCTTCACAGGCATTCGCCTTCTTCACAGGCTCTGGGCCTTTTCCAAAAAGGATAATCTTCACAGGCATTCGCCTTCTTCACAGGCTCTGGGCCTTTTCCACTCTGCCCCCTACCTGGCACGGTAGGGCCTGGCGAGGTGTATCTGGGCACCCGTGAGCCAGCGCGGGACTCACGGGGCCCTATCTCTAGGCGGGTTGCGCCTGGCACTGGGCCTTATCTTGTGATGTGTCCCTGCAAATTTGGTTAGATGCCGGCACTCTACGTCCTCGGGTCCCGGCCCTCGAGCTGGTCTCAGCCGTCCCTGGTATGCCAGGTCGCGATGTCGTGGACAAGGCCAGAGGGTGAGGGCTGGAGAGCTAGTAAGAGCCCTGAGTCGCGATGCTCAGGTACCCCCCCTTTAATGTGCAAGTGGTCGGCATGGAGAAGAAGAGGTGCCGTGGACAGGCATCGAATAATCAAGCATGGTGGGTCGAACGCATAGCCGGAAATAAACGCAAAAGGGATACATGCCCCTGGGTCTGGCCTGAGCGACTTGGGGATGATGCAGCCCGTGGGGCGCCCCCAACAAAGTAAGCTAACAACACGAAATAAAAGGGATACATGTCGCAGGGATGGACCCACGCGGCCTAGGAATAATGCAGCCCTGGGGGGCGCTCCCAGCTGGAAATAAAACTTGAAAGATGTCACTTGATGATGTTGAGGACGAAGGAGTGTTGGTGTAGCAGACTCGGTGGGCTGCGGAAGCCGATCCTCACGAGCCCCCAGGCCCAGGGGCCTCGGGAGGCTCCAGAGGCGCTGGTGGCTCCTCGCGGACCATCTCCATCTCCGCCAGGGCTGCGGAACGCCTGGCCTCTTGAGCCTCCATGATGCCCCTCATGAGGCGCTGGTACGCGGCAGCCGCGTTCGGCAAGCTGTAAGGCATGCGAACGTAGCTGTGGGGTGGACCTTCGTAGCGCCCCACTCGCGAGGGCCAGAGGCGCTCCAGAGAGGCGGCTGGATTGAGCCCTGGTATGTCGATGCTGACGCGCTGCCCACCATCCTCGCCAGGATGGGGAGCCACAGCTGGTAGGCGGCGGCCTCCTTTCATGACTCTTGACTCCTGTAGCTCCTGAATGGCCTTGCTGACGAACTCCTGAGGGTCTGGCCCTCCTTGCCTTACTCCTTCTTGAGGGAAACGTGCTTCGAAACACGCCTCCATGTGGTGCCCAAGCGCCTCCATCGTGACCTTAGCCAGGTCAGTGGCCCTCCAGGAGAGAGCCCCCGAGCCCTGCCTAAGGAGGGCGACGGGCGCGCTTTCCTATGCGATGGAAGGAGGTTCCCCCTGGGCAGGCGCGGGCCCTGAGGGGCCGTGCCGGACGATGTCTTCTTCTTGGGGGCGGTCTCGGGAAGCCTCCTGCTTCCGCGATCCGGGTCTTCCAGTGATGCGGCCTGAAAGGCTCGTTCCAGGGAACACACCGCGTCCTTCTCTTCACAGGGCACCTTGATGACTCCGCCACTTCCTGGCATCTTGAGGACGTTGTAGCCGTGGTGAGTTACGGCCATGAACTTGGCCAGCGCTGGGTACCCAAGGATGGCGTTGTACGGCAGGCGAATGTGAGCGATGTCGAAGTCGATGAGCTCGGTGCGGTAGTTGTCGCGTGCCCCGAAGGTGACAGGGAGGCGGACCTGCCCAATCGGGGCCGTGGAGCCGTCGGTGACTCCGGAGAAAGGCTTGGTTGGCTGAAGCTGGTTGTAGGGCACTTGGAGATTGTTGAATGTTTCCATGGACAGGGCGTTGAGCCCTGCCCCGCCATCGATGAGGGTCCTGGTGACCACCACGTTGCTGATGATTGGGGAATAAAGCATCGGGAGGACTCCGGCTGTGGCCGCACACTTGAGCTGATCTGCTGAGCTGAACGTGATGGCGCACGCCGACCACCTGAGAGGGCGCGTGGCTTCGAGCTTGGGGAGGACTGCATTCACTTCGCGGGCGAACTGCTTGAAGATGCGTTGAGAGGCTGGGGCTTGAGCCCCGCCCAGGATGCAGGCGATCGCGTGCGGCTCCTGGAAGCCCCCAGCCCCCTCGTCCTGATGGCGGTCCTCGTTTCTCCTTGGCTGCGGCGGCAGCAGTCGGAGGCTTGCGTTGCCTTGCGGGCGATCCTCGCGAGGCTGATCCCTCCAGTCTCCCTCGCGAGGTGGGTCTTGCCGGCGATCCTCATGAGGTTGATCGCGCCACCCTTGGCGCGGGCAGCGGTCTTCCTAGCATCCTGCGTTCCTTCCTCCTCCTCGACCGTAGCCCCGGTCACCGTGGTTGGGGCGACGGCCGATCCTTCCTTCTCGCACGGCTCGGAGCTCTTGACATTCGTTTGTGTTGTGGGTGTGGAGGTCGTGGTACACACAGTACCGACTGCCCTTGGAAGATTCGGGCTGATCTCTGCCCCGCTTGGTGTCTGGTTCTACCGCGAGCACGGCAGCCCCCTTGCGCTTCACATCCTTGGCCTTGGGCTTCTTCTCTTCTGGGTCTGCGGCAGGCAGCTCGAGGAGGGAGAGACGCCCTTCCTCAGCCCTGGCGCACTTGGTTGCCAAGTTGAACAACTCCAAGGAAGTGCACAGGTCTTCATGCATCGCCAGCTCCTCCTTCATCTTGACATCGCGCACGACGTCGGAGAAGGCTGAGATGATGGCCTCCAAGGTCACCTTGGGAATCTTGAGGCATGCGTTGTTGAAGCGCTGGATGTACTTCTGCAGGGTCTCTCCGAGTTGTTGCTTGATGCGGCGCATGTCGCTCATGGCGGGTGGCCGGTCGCGAGTACCTTGCAAGTTGGCGACGAAGCGGGTGCGCATCTCGTCCCAGGAGGAGATCGTGCCTGGAGCCAGGTTCAGGAGCCAGGTGCGGGCCCCGTCCTTGAGCGCCATGGGAAACTAGTTCGCCATGACCTTCTCGTCTCCGTTGGCAGCTTCGATGCCCAGCTCATAGAGCTGGAGGAACTCCACAGGGTCGGCCGTGCCGTCGTAACGAAGAGGCAGGTCTGGCTTGAACTTGCCGGGCCACGTGACGCTGCGTAGCTCGGTGGTGAAGGCACGGCAGCCTGCTGTGGCCACGGGAGGCCTTGGGTGGCGGAGAGCTTGGTCTTGCATGTCCCCACGCGCTGCAGCTAGGAGCAGCGCGGGGTCTTGACGTGCGGGAGCAGGAGCATGGTCGCGACGTGCTAGAGCAGGGAGAGCCCGGGCAGCTTCTTGCGGGCGAGGGACTTCTTGGCAGCTCTGCTCTTGCCACGCTGGCACCTGACAGAGCGGGTTCCGCCCAGGGGCCATGCGCCTTGGAGCCATGGTGCCTTCTTGAGGAGGAGGCGGCTGGGGCGCCCCCGGAGCTTCATCGCCCGCATGGGGCGGGGTGCGGTGCAGCGGAACGGACGGCGCAGGAGAGCCCCCTGCGGTGCGGACGAGCTCGGCGACGCGGTCGAGCCATTCTTCATAGACGTCGTTGACGGGACGGTAGCGCAGGAGCTCGTTTGCCGCGATGAGCACAGCTCGAGCCTCCATGGGTGCGCGGAGCGCGCGGGACGAAGAACCAGCTAGGGTGAGTGAGGGAGTAGCGGTGCGGCCGTCTTGCCGCACGGACGGATGCTGAGACGACGCTTGATGCTCGTTCCCCGCCGGGCCGGTGGCGGCATTGACGGCAGGTGACGGGGAACGGCGAGGACGCCCGCCGACAGGAGCCGTCTGGGCGACGCGGGAAGCGAGAGTGGCCCGGCGCTCGGCGCGGGCCCGATGAGCGTCAGACATGGACGCGATGGTCGGAGGAGAACGGGGTGGTGGAAGACGAATTCCGGCACACCCCTACCTGGCGTGCCAAATGTCGGATTTCGGGTTCCGACAGACCCTTGAGGTTCGAACACTGGGGTGCGCGCGGAGATTTCGCCTTCTACCTACCTGCACCCCTTCGCCTCGCTAAGATGTAAGCTACGGAAAGAACAGCACAAAAGACACAGGGTTTATACTGGTTCGGGCCACCGTTGTGGTGTAATACCCTACTCCAGTGTGTGGTGTGGCGGATTGCCTCTTGGGCTGATGATGATGAGAATACAAGGAAGAACAGCCTCGCGAGGGTCTGTTCTTGTGATGAACTGCTAGGAGGAGTTCAGTCGCCCTTCTCTCTCTCTCTCTCTCTCTCTCTCTCTCTCTCTCTCTCTCTCTCTCTCTCTCTCTCTCTCTCTTGTGTGTGTGTGTGATGCTACTCGATCCGATCCTAGCTAGTTTCCCTCTTGGCTTCTTGATTGCCCCCCTACCCTGGGGGTGGCTAGTCCTATTTATAGGCAAAGGCCCTGGGCCTCTTCCCAAATATTGAGCGGGAAGGGCACCAACAATTGGCCATTTTGAAGGGGGACATCTGGTACACTTATCCTGACTAAAGTTGGTCCTCGCCTGCCAAAGGCTCTGGTGGTGACGCTGGCTTGGGCTCCACAGTGACTTCCTCCCTGCCGTCGGACTGGTCTTGGTCTTGTTGCACCGAAACGGGTGCCTTTACTTGATGCTCTCGCCTGCGCTTGCTCCCTTTGCACCAAAGAGGAAAGGAGGACACTGCGCGGGCTGGCGCCCGCCTGGCGCCCTTGGTCGTCATGGCTTGCGTCACGGGCACCTCATGAGGTACCCCGCCTTGATCTCTCCGCCTCCTCGCGAGCCAGCCTGATGAGGCCATGCCTGAGGAAGCTCCGTGTCGTCCGCCCCGTGAGGCTTGGCCCCTCGCGAGGGTCTTGGGTCTGTGTTGATGAAGATGGGCCGTGCTGGGGCCCTCCTCGAGCCACGCCGCAGGCCGCACGCAGGCAAGTCTAGGGACCCCCGTTCCTAGAACGCCGACAGACACCCAGTGCTCACCCAATCACTCTGGTAACACTTCAAGGTAGACTTCCAAACCTTCACAGACTTCGTTCACCGGTGATCTACAATGACTCTTGGATGCTCAGAACACGACGCCTAACCGGCTGGAGGATTCACAGTCCTCAAGTGTAACAAGTCTTTAGGTCACGCAAACAGAAAGACTTCAGTGATGCCTAACACTCTTTGGCTCTGGGTGTTTTGGGCTTTGTCCTCGCAAGGATCTCTCTTTCAAATGCTTCGGAGGTGGTTTGCTCTCAAATGACAAAAGTCGTGCACTAACTCTGAGCAGCCACCAATTTGTGGTGCAGGGGTGGGCTATTTATAGCCAGGAGGGAACCCGGCCTGATTTGTCTGAAATGACCCGACGTCACTAAGGAACTGACACGTGTCCAACGGTCAGATTTCAAACACACGCGACAGCTTGACTTGGGCTACAAGTAAAGCTGACTCATCCAGCTCTGGATAAGATGTGCTCTCATTGTCTTCGCTCGAAGACATAGGATTTGGTTGAGCATCACATTAGTCATTTTGACTTTGTTCACTTGGACCCCACTTAACAGTACGGTGGTTCCTATGACTCAACAAAGAAGAAAAGGAAACTATGAAACAACTATGTCTTCGCACTCCATAGTCTTCATGTGAATGTATTCTCATGTCATAGCCTTTATGTGAATGTCTTCTCATGTCATAGTCTTCATAGTGAATATCTTCACAAACCACCATTGTCTTCAATGTCTTCACACATTTTTAGGGGTCATCTCTGGTAGGTAAACCGAATCAATAAGGGACTACTACCTGTGTTATCCTGCAATTCTCACAAACACATTAGTCCCTCAACCAAGTTTGTCTTCAATACTCCAAAACCAACTAGGGGTGGCACTAGATGCACTTAGAAGTTCAACTACACTCATTGTCCTCGTTCTCTCTCTTCGCTTGACGATGCTCCATGTGCGTCTTGTCTCGCTCATGTTCCTGTTTCTCCTTCTCAGTACGCCCTTTCTAATTGGCATGCTATGCAGCCGATTGACCAGGATGGCTTTGCGTAAACCGCTCTTCTCGAGCCCACGACCTACCGAGAAGCCATCCATCAGGAGTGGCAGCACGCTATGGCGGAGGAGCTTGTTTCCCTAGAGTGCGCTGAGACTGGGGATCTTGTTGCTTCACCACCTGGTGTCACTCCTATCACCTGCAAGTGGGTTTACAAGGTTAAGACTCATCCCGACGGTTCCCTTGAGCGCTACAAGGCTCGCCTTGTTGCCCGTGGTTTTCAGCAGGACCACGGTCGGGACTATGATGAGACCTCTGCACTAGTTGCTCACATGACCACGGTTCGGACCTGATGACCCACAAGTATAGGGGATCTATCGTAGTCCTTTCGATAAGTAAGAGTGTCGAACCCAACGAGTAGTATAAGGAAATGATAAGCGGTTTCCAGCAAGGTATTCTCTGCAAGTACTTAAACAAGTGGTAACAGATAGTTTTGTGATAAGATAATTTGTAATGTGCTACAAGTGACAAGTAAATAAAGTGCAGCAAGGTGGCCCAATCCTTTTGTAGCAAAGGACAAGCCTGGGCAAACTCTTATATGATGTAAAGCGCTCCCGAGGACACACGGGAATATCGTCAAGCTAGTTTTCATCATGTTCATATGATTCGCGTTCGGTACTTTGATAATTTGGTATGTGGGTGGACCGGTGCTTCGGTGTTGCCCTTACTTGGACAAGCATCCCACTTATGATTAACCTCTATTGCAAGCATCCGCAAATACAACAAAAGTATTAAGGTAAACCTAACCATAGCATGAAACATATGGATCCAAATCAGCCCCTTACGAAGCAACGCATAAACTAGGGTTTAAGCTTCTGTCACTCTAGCAACCCATCATCTACTTATTACTTCCCAATGCCTCCCTCTAGGCCCAAATAATGGTGAAGTGTCATGTAGTCGACGTTCACATAACACCACTAGAGGAGAGACAACATACATCTCATCAAAGTATCAAACGAATACCAAATTCACATGACTACTAATAGCAAGACTTCTCCCATGTCCTCAGGAACAAAAGTAACTACTCACAAAGCATAAACATGTTCATAATCAGAGGGGTATTAATGTGCATATAGGATCTGAACATATGATCTTCCACCAATTAAACCAACTAGCATCAACTACAAGGAGTAATTAACACTACTAGTAACCTACTAGCACCAATCCCGGACTTGGAGACAAGAATTGGATACAAGAGATAAACTAGGGTTTTGAGATGAGATGGTGCTGATGAAGATGTTGATGGAGATTGCCCTCTCCTGATGAGAGGAGCGTTGGTGATGACGATGGTGATGATTTCCCCCTCCGGGAGGGAAGTTTCCCCGGCAAAACAGCCCAGCCAGAACCCTAGATTGGTTCCGCCAAGGTTCCGCCTCGTGGCGGCGGAGTTTTGTCCGAGAAGATGGCTTATGATTATTTTCCCATCGAAAGAGTTCATATAGCAGAAGATGGTCACCGGAGGGCCACCAGGGGGCCCACGAGGCAGGGGGCGCGCCCAGGGGGTAGGGCACGCCCCCCCACCCTCGTGGGCAGGGTGTGGCCCCCCTGGTGAAGTTCTTGCACTCAATGTTTTTTATATATTTGGAAAACATCATCCATGAAGTTTCAGGACTTTTGGAGCTGTGCAGAATAGGTCTCTAATATTTGCTCCTTTTCCAGCCAGAATCCTAGCTGCCGGCATTCTCCCTCTTTACGTAAACCTTGTAAAATAAGAGAGAATAGGCATAAGTATTGTGACATAATGTGTAATAACAACCCATAATGCAATAAATATTGATATAAAAGCATGATGCAAAATGGACGTATCAACTCCCCCAAGCTTAGACGCTTGTCCTTAAGCGAAAAGCCGAAATCAAAAAATATGTCCACATGTTTAGAGATGAAGGTGTCGATAAAAATAAAATACGGACATAAGGGCATCATGACCATTCTTAGAACAACAACTTATATAATTCTTGTCATATGATATCTTATGCTAGAGTAATAATTCAATCACAATATCAAGTATGAATCGTAAACTTCATTGAAAACTAACAAACTAAAATCTCAGTCATTGAAGCAATTGCAATTTATCATAATATAGGAAAGAGTCAATGTATAAGAGCTTTTCAGCAAGTCCACATACTCAACTATCATATAGTCTTTCACAATTGCTGACACTCACGCAATACTTATGGGTATGGAGTTTTAATCGGACACAGAGAAAGATAGGGGTTTATAGTTTCGCCTCCCAACGTCTTACCTCAAGGGTAATGTCAACAGTAATAGTTCATGAGAACTCACATCCAATTAGCCATATATACCAGGATCTTTCCAACATATTGTGCTTTCCAAAGGATAAAATGTAAAAAGGAAGGGTGAAGATCACCATGACTCTTATGCAATGTAGGAGATAAAAGTAAAAGATAGGCCCTTCGCAGAGGGAAGCAGAGGTTGTCATGCGCTTTTATGGTTGGATGCACAAAATCCTAATGTGAAAGAACGTCACTTTATATTGCCACTTGTGATATGGACCTTTATTATGCAGTCTGTCGCTTTTATTACTTCCATGATAAAGCTTATTTCTTCCACACCAATCAATCATACATATTTAGAGAGCAATTTTTATTGCTTGCACCGATGACAACTTACTTGATGGATCTTACTCAAACCATAGGTAGGTATGGTGGACTCTCATGGCAAAATTGGTTTAAGGGTATTTGGAAGCACAAGTAGTATTTCTACTTGGGGTAATGAATTTGGCTAGCATGAGGGAGAAAGGCAAGCTCAACATGTTGGAGGATCCAAGACAATATAATTTATCTCAGATGTAAGAAAACATAACCCATTACATTGTCTTCCTTGTCCAATGTCAACTCTTTAGCATGTCATATTTTAATGAGTGCTCACAAGCATAAAATATGTCCAAGATAGTGTATTTATATGTGAAGACCTCTCTTTCTTTATTACTTCCTATTAATTGCAACGATGACCAAAACTATGTTTGTCAACCCTCAATAACTTTTATTCATCATACTCTTTCTATGTGAGCTCATTACTCTCCATAAGAGACACACGATCTCTTTGTTTCTTTATATTTCTTTCTCTTTTCTTTTATTCACTTAGGATCATGGAAAAATAATCGAGTCCTTGACTCAACACTAATCTTTATTATATAGCTCCGGACTCGATTACATAGAAGGATAATAAAGCAAAACTCACAACTAGATCATACTAAGAACTTTTATTCTACTAGATCAAGATATTACCAAAAGGATCGAACTAAGAAAAACGGTAAAGATAAAGTGATGGTGATACGATACCGGGGCACTCCCCCAAGCTTGGCAGTTGCCAAGTGGAGTGCCCATAGCCATGTGATTATGTCTCTCTTTTCGGGAATGGTGATGTGATATTCTTGGCGATGATGCCCCTCAATATACGGTTCTCCTCCTCAAGCTTGTTGACTTGCTACTTGAGGTCCATTATTTCCTTTCAGAGTTTTCCTGTAACAGCCAAAGCTCCCGGCACCCAGGGGTGCTGCATAGCTATGGGAGAACTAGTGACGCTCTTTTTCATATTCTCATAAGAAAGAAATCTAACATTGGAAGGGATAACCGAGTTTGGAATAGCTGAGCTCTGCAGTTCTCCCATTGTGAATCCAGCTTAGAGGCGGGAAGTAACTTCTTGATCCTCTGCCATGGCATCTATCCTCTTCAAATCAGCCTCCATCTCTTCCTACGTTGCTGGCCCAAAGGGGTCAACATGATTGTTTGTCGTTGATCTCGGTGCCGGATGAGACACTCGGCTCTCCCCGACTGACTCTTGCGAAGACATCCTCCTCTAATCTGCAGCAGCAACAGCTCAAAACAAAAACAGGAGATAATTGCGTGATACATGAGTCAAAACCCCCGGGAGATTATATAATGAATTTTTACCGACCAAAATACATGTCGTGTACGAAAACGGAGTCCGTAGAGCACACGAGGTGCCCACGAGGTAGGGGGCGCACCCAGGGGGTAGGGCGCGCCCTCCACCCTCGTAGAGCCCTCCTGTCCTTTCCGAACTGCTGCTTATTTTACTATTTTTCTAAATATTCCAAAATGGAGAAACATTGCCTTAAAAACTGTTTTGGAGTCGGTTTACTTACCGTACCACATACCTATTCCTTTTTGGAGTCTGAAACATTCTGGAAAGTGTCCTTTATGTATTCCATCGGGGTTATGGTTTCAATAACATTGGTTTCAACATTTATGGGATTACCTGAGATATAGTGTTTGATTCTTTGACTGTTCACCACCTTCGGATTTGTGCCTTTGAAGTTGTTGATTTTTATGGCACCGGAACGGTAGACCTCCTCGATAACGTAAGGACCCTCCCATTTAGAGAGAAGTTTTCCTGCAAAAAATCTTAAACGAGAGTTGTATAGAAATACATAATCACCTACGTTACACTCACGCTTTTGTATCCTTTTATCAAGCCACCTTTTAACCTTTTCTTTAAACAACTTGGCATTTTCGTAGGCCTGGGTTCTCCATTCATCAAGTGAGCTAATATCAAATAACCTCTTCTCATCGGCAAGTTTAAAATCATAATTAAGTTCTTTAATAGCCCAATAAACCTTGTGTTCTAGTTCGAGAGGTAAGTGACATGCTTTTCCATAGACCATTTTGTACGGAGACATACCCATAGGATTTTTATATGCAGTTCTATACGCCCATAATGCATCATCAAGTTTCTTGGACCAATTCTTTTTGGACCTATTAACAACCTTTTGCAAAATTAATTTGAGTTCTCTATTACTCAATTCTACTTGACCACTAGACTGAGGGTGATAAGGAGATGCAATTCTATGATTAATATCATATTTAGCAAGCATTTTACGGAAAGCACCATGAATAAAATGTGAGCCTCCATCAGTCATTAAATATCTAGGGACTCCAAACCTTGGAAAAATAACTTCTTTAAGCATTTTAATAGAAGTGTTATGATCAGCACTACTAGTTGGAATAGCTTCTACCCACTTAGTAACGTAATCAACAGCAACTAAAATATGTGTATAACCATTAGAGGAAGGAAAAGGTCCCATATAGTCAAAGCCCCAAACATCAAATGGTTCAATAACAAGTGAATAATTCATAGGCATTTCTTGACGTCTACTAATATTACCAATTCTTTGACATTCATCACAAGATAAGACCAACTTACGGGCATCCTTGAAGACAGTAGGCCAATAAAAACCAGATTGTAGTAACTTATGTGCAGTTCTATCTTCACATGGTGTCCTCCATAAGTTTCAGAGTGACACTTGCGTAGGATCTGTTCCTGTTTATGCTCAAGTACACAACGTCTAATAACACCATCTACTCCTTCTTTATAAAGATGTGGGTCATCCCAAAAGTAATGCCTCAAATCATAAAAAAAAACTTTTTCTTTTGCTGGTATGTGAAACTAGGTGGTATAAACTTAGCAACAATGTAATTAGCATAGTCAGCATACCATGGAGCAGTATGAGAAGTATTTATGACATTTAATTGCTCATCAGGAAAGCTATCATCAATAGGTAGTGGGTCATCAAGCACATTTTCTAACCTAGACAGGTTGTGTGCAATGGGGTTCTCAGCTCCTTTTCTATCAACAATATGTAAATCAAATTCTTGTAGCAAGAGAACCCATCTAATAAGTCTAGGCTTAGCATCTTTCTTTTCCATAAGATATTTAATAGCAGCATGATCAGTGTGAATAGTTACTTTAGAATCAACAATATAAGGTCTAAACTTATAACAGGCAAATACAACTGCTAAGAATTCTTTTTCAGTAGTAGCATAATTTCTTTGAGCATTGTCTAGAGTTTTACTAGCAGAGTGAATAACATTTAGTTTCTTATCAACTCTTTGTCCTAGAACAGCACCTACAGCATAATCACTAGCATCACACATAATTTCAAAGGGTAAATTCCAATTAGGTGGCTGAACAATAGGTGCAGAGATCAATGCGTTCTTAAGTATTTCAAATGCTTCTACATAATCATTATCAAAGACAAATGGTATATATTTTTGTAATAAATTAGTCAGAGGTCGAGAGATTTTTGAGAAGTCCTTGATGAACCTCCTATAAAAACCGGCATGACCAAGGAAACTTCTTATACCTTCGATGTCCTTGGGACATGGCATCTTTTCAATAGCATCAACCTTGGCTTTATCAACTTCAATACCTCTTTCAGAAACTTTATGCCCCAGGACAATACCTTCGTTAACCATAAAGTGGCACTTTTCCCAATTCAAGACAAGATTAGCTTCTTCACATCTCTGCAAAACTCGATCAAGGTTGCTCAAGCAATCATCAAAATAAGATCCATAGACGGAAAAGTCGTCCATGAAAACCTCACAAATCTTTTCACAAAAGTCAAAGAATATATCCATCATGCATCTTTGAAAGGTAGCAGGTGCATTACATAAACCAAAAGGCATACGTCTATAAGCAAAAGTACCAAAAGGGCATGTAAAAGTAGTCTTTGATTGATCTTTGGCTGACACAGGTATTTGAGAGAAACCAGAATAACCATCTAGAAAGCAAAAATGTGTATGTTTGGATAATCTTTCTAGCATTTGATCGATAAAAGGTAAGGGGTAATGATCTTTTTTAGTAGCCTTATTTAATTTGCGGAAATCAATTACCATCCTATAACCAGTAATGATTCTTTGAGGAATCAATTCATCTTTATCATTAGGAACAACAGTAATACCTCCCTTCCTAGGGACACAATGGACAGGACTTACCCACTTACTATCAGCAACGGGATAAATTATACCTGCCTCAAGGAGCTTTAGTATCTCCTTTCTTACCACTTCTTTCATTTTAGGATTCAGTCGGCGTTGATGATCACGAACTGGTTTAGCATCTTCTTCCAAATTAATTTTATGTTGAAATAGAGTGGGACTAATGCCCTTAAGATCATCAAGAGTATACCCAATAGCAGCACGGTGCTTCTTCAGAGTTTTCAATAATCTCTCTTCTTCATGTTCTGAAAGGTTAGCACTAATAATAACAGGGTATATCCTTTTCTCATCAAGAAAAGCATATTTAAGAGTATCAGGTAACGGTTTAAGCTCAAACACGGGATCACCCTTGGGTGGAGGAGGATCCCCTAGGATTTCAACGGGTAAATTGTTTAAAGAATAGGTTCCTATTTAAAGAATACTTCATCTAATTCCCTTCTTTCATTCATAAACAAATCATTTTCATGGTCTAGCAAATATTGTTCAAAAGGATCACTAGGAGGTACGGCAATAGAAGCAAGACCAATAATTTCATCCTTACTAGGTAATTCTTCTTCATGGTGTTGTCTACTAAATTTAGAAAAAATAAATTCATGAGTCATATCATCTAAACCGACAGTAACAACATCCCTTTTGCAATCTATGGTAGCATTAACAGTATTTAAGAAGGGTCTACCAAATATAATGGGACAAAAACTATCTTGTGGGGAACCAAGAACAAGAAAATCAGCAGGATATTTAGTTTTCCCACACAAGACTTCAATATCTCTAACAATTCCCATTGGTGAAATAGTATCTCTATTAGCAAGTTTAATTGTAACATCAATATCTTCCATCTCAGCAGATGCAATATCATGCATAACTTCTTGGTATAAAGAATAAGGTATTGCACTAGCACTAGCACCCATATCACATAAGACATGATAACAATGATCTCCTATTTTAACAGAAATAACAGGCATGCCTACCACAGGTCTAGGTTTATCTGTATCACAGGGTTTAGCAATTCTAGCAGTTTCATTACAGAATTAAATAACATGCCCATCTATATTATCAGACAAGAGATCTTTAACAATAGCAATATTAGGTTCAACTTTAACTTGCTCAGGAGGTGTATATGTTTTAATATTGCTTTTACGAACCACAGTTGAAGCTTTAGCATGATCCTTTATCCTAACAGGGAAAGATGGTTTCTCAACGTAAGGAGTAGGAACAATAGGATCATTATAAGTAATAGTCTTTTCTTCAACTTTAATAGGTGCAGCTACTTTTACTTCTATGGGAGGATGATATTTAAACCAATTCTCCTTGGGGAGATCAACATAAGCAGCAAAAGATTCACAGAAAGAATCTACTATCTCAAAGTCATGTCATAGCCTTTATGTGAATGTCTTCTCATGTCATAGTCTTCACAGTGAATATCTTCACACACCACCATTGTCTTCAATGTCTTCACACATTTTTAGGGGTCATCTCTGGTAGGTAAACCGAATCAATAAGGGGCTACTACCTGTGTTATCCTGCAATTCTCACAAACACATTAGTCCCTCAACCAAGTTTGTCTTCAATACTCCAAAACCAACTACGGGTGGCACTAGATGCACTTAGAAGTTGAACTACACTCGTTGTCCTCGTTCCCTCGCTTCGCTTGACGATACTCCTTGTGCGTCTTCTCTTGCTCATGTTCCTCTTTATCCTTCTCGGTACGCCCTTTCTGATTGGCATGCTATGCAGCCGATTGACCAGGATGGCTTTGCATCAATCGCTCTTCTCGAGCCCACGACCTACCAAGAAGCCATCCATCAAGAGTGGCAGCACGCTATGGCCGAGAAGCTTGTTGCCCTAGAGTGCGCTGAGACTGGGGATCTTGTTGCTTCACCACCTGGTGTCACTCCTATCACCTGCAAGTGGGTTTACAAGGTTAAGACTAATCCTGACGGTTCCCTTGAGCTCTACATGGCTCGCCTTGTTGCCCGTGGTTTTCAGTAGGACCACGATCGGCACTATGATGAGACCTCTGCACTGGTTGCTCACATGACCACGGTTCGGACCTGATGACCCACAAGTATAGGGGATCTATCGTAGTCCTTTCGATACGTAAGAGTGTCAAACCCAACGAGGAGCATAAGGAAATGATAAGTGGTTTCCAGCAAGGTATTCTCTGCAAGTACTTAAATAAGTGGTAACAGATAGTTTTGTGATAAGATAATTTGTAATGAGCAACAAGCGACAAAAGTAAATAAAGTGCAGCAAGGTGGCCCAATCCTTTTGTATCAAAGGACAAGCCTGGACAAACTCTTATATGATGTAAAGCGCTCCCGAGGACACATGGGAATATCGTCAAGCTAGTTTTCATCACGTTCATATGATTCGCATTCGGTACTTTGATAATTTGGTATGTAGGTGTACCGGTGCTTGGGTGTTTCCCTTACTTGGACAAGCATCCCACTTATGATTAACCTCTATTGCAAGCATCCGCAAATACAACAAAAGTATTAAGGTAAACCTAACCATAGCATGAAACATATGGATCCAAATCAGCCCCTTACGAAGCAACGCATAAACTAGGGTTTAAGCTTCTGTCACTCTAGCAACCCATCATCTACTTATTACTTCCCAATGCCTCCCTCTAGGCCCAAATAATGGTGAAGTGTCATGTAGTCGACGTTCACATAACACCACTAGAGGAGAGACAACATACATCTCATCAAAGTATCAAACGAATACCAAATTCACATGACTACTAATAGCAAGACTTCTCCCATGTCCTCAGGAACAAAAGTAACTACTCACAAAGCATAAACATGTTCATAATCAGAGGGGTATTAATGTGCATATAGGATCTGAACATATGATCTTCCACCAATTAAACCAACTAGCATCAACTACAAGGAGTAATTAACACTACTAGCAACCTACTAGCACCAATCCCGGACTTGGAGACAAGAATTGGATACAAGAGATAAACTAGGGTTTTGAGATGAGATGGTGCTGATGAAGATGATGATGGAGATTGCCCTCTCCCGATGAGAGGAGCGTTGGTGATGACGATGGCGATGATTTCCCCCTCCGGGAGGGAAGTTTCCCCGGTAGAACAGCCCAGCCAGAACCCTAGATTGGTTCCGCCAAGGTTCCGCCTCGTGGCGGCGGAGTTTCGTCCGAGAAGATGGCTTATGATTATTTTCCCATCGAAAGAGTTCATATAGCAGAAGATGGTCACCAGAGGGCCACCAGGGGGCCCACGAGGCAGGGGGCGCGCCCAGGGGGTAGGGCGCCCCCCCCCCCACCCTCGTGGGCAGGGTGTGGCCCCCCTGGTGAAGTTCTTGCGCTCAATGTTTTTTATATATTTGGAAAACATCATCCGTGAAGTTTCAAGACTTTTGGAGCTGTGCAGAATAGGTCTCTAATATTTGCTCCTTTTCCAGCCAGAATCCCAGCTGCCAGCATTCTCCCTCTTTATGTAAACCTTGTAAAATAAGGGAGAATAGGCATAAGTATTGTGACATAATGTGTAATAACAGCCCGTAATGCAATAAATATTGATATAAAAGCATGATGCAAAATGGACGTATCGGGACCTTACTGAAAGTTGCCTTTGTTCGTCAGTGGTCCATCTCTTAGTTGGATGTGCAAAATGCCTTTCTTTATGGCAAACTACGTGAAACAATCTGCATGCAGCCGCCTCTAGGGTGCTTTGTTCCTCCAGGAATGGTTTGTCCTCTACGGCATTCTCTCTATGGGCTTAAGCAAGCTCCTCGTACCTATTTGAGCACTTCTCCTCCGTGGTTACCAATGTTGGCTTCAAAGCTAGTGATCACAACCGTGCTCAGTTTGTTAATATTTCTCCTCGTGGTCGGGCGCTTCTTCTTCTATATGTTGTGACATGACTGTCATCAGTTATGACTGTTCATTCATTGCTTTTGTGAAGAAGCATCCTCTTTGATACTTCCTTGGTCTTGAGGTCTCGTCTATGCCTGACAGAATTTTTCATTCCCAGGAGAAGTATACCCAGACTCTCCTTGCCCGTGCTTGTCTTTCTGATCAGTGTATGATTGATACTCCCATGGAGTTGGGCATTCACCTTCGTCCCATGGACGGAGAACCTTTTGAGGACTGATACGTCTCCGTCGTATCTATAACTTTTTAATGTTCCATGCCAATATTCTACAACTTATACATACTTTTGGCAACTTTTTATACTATTTTTGGGACTAACATATTGATCAAGTGCCCAGTGTCAGTTCATGTTTGTTGCATTTTTTGTTTCGCAGAAAATCCATATCAAACAGAGTCCAAATGGGATAAAAACTTACAGAGATTTTTTTTTGGAATATATGATAATTTTGGGAAGTGGAATCAACGCCACACGATGCCCGAGGGGCCCATGAGGGTGAGGGGCATGCCCTTGGCCCTTGTGGCCACTCCGTAAGGCGTTTGGTGCCCTTCCTTTGCCACAAGAAAGCCAATATCCGGATAAAAATTGTGTCAAAATTTCAGCCCAATCGGAGTTACGGATCTCCGGGAATTTAAGAAACGATGAAAGGGCAGAATCGGGGAGCGCAGAAATAGAAGGAAACATAGAGAGAGATCCAATCTCGGAGGGGCTCTCGCCCCTCCGCCGCCATGGAGGCCATGGACCAGAGGGGAAACCCTTCTCCCATCTAGGGGGAAGGTCAAGGAAGAAGAATAAGGGGGCTCTCTCCCCCTCTCTCCCGATGGCGCCGGAACACCGTCGGGGCCATCATCGCGACAACGATCTACACCAACAACTTCACCGCCTTCATCACCAACTCTCCCCCCCCCTCTATGCAGCGGTGTAACCCCTATTTTACCCGCTGTAATCTCTACTTAAACATGGTGCTCAACGTTATATATAATTTCCCAATGATGTATGGCTATCCTATGATGTTTGACTAGATCCGTTTTGTCCTATGGGTTAATTGATGATCGTGATTGGTTTGAGTTGCATGTTTTATTATTGGTGATGTCCTATGGTGCTCTCCGTGTCGCGCAAGCGTGAGGGATCCCCGCTGTACGGTTTGCAATATTTTCATGATTTTCTTATGGTGGGTGGCGTGAGTGACAAAAGCACAGACCGAGTAAGTAGGTTGTTTGTGTATGGGAGTAAATAGGACTTGACGCCTTATAATGCTATGGTTGGGTTTTACCTTAATGATCTTTAGTAGTTGTGGATGCTTGCTAGAGTTCCAATCATAAGTGCATATGATCCAAGAAGAGATATTATGTTAGCTTATGCCTCTCCCTCAAATAAAATTGCAATAATGATTACCGGTCTAGTTATCGATTGCCTAGGGACAAATAACTTTCTCGTGACAAAAAGCACTCTAGTGAAACTAATTTAGTTGTTTCTTTATCTAAACAGCCCCTATCTTTTATTTACATGATCTTTATTATCTTGCAAACCTAGCCTACGAACCTACAAAGTACTTCTAGTTTCATACTTGTTCTAGGTAAGGCGAACGTTAAGCATGCGTAGAGTTGTATCGATGGTCGATAGAATTTGAGGGAATATTTGTTCTACCTTTAGCTTCTCATTGGGTTCGACACTCTTACTTATCGAAAGTGGCTACAATTGATCCCCTATACTTTTGGGTTATCAAGACCTTTTTGTGGCGCCGTTGCCGGGGGGCAATAGCGTGGGGTGAATATTCTCGTGTGTGTGTGTGTGTGTGTGCTTGTTTGCTTTATCACTAAGTGGATTTTATTTGCTGTTCTAGGTTGTTCTCTATCTTTAGTTATGGATATGGAACACGGAATACCAAAAAAATAGGTTTACTTGCTACTCATGGAGATGGGGAACCTCCTAAAACCCTCGATGCTCATTATGTGAAAGATATTATGCACTACTTTCAATAATCCTGAGAAACCCCCATTCAATTATATAATGGGAGACACGTTCGATCAACATGAATACTTTAGGGATTATCGCTTGACTCAAAAAGGGAAACTATTATGGGATCAAATTTATATGTTGCATTGGTATGCTCGGCAACTATGCTTGAGATATGATTATACTTTTTGCTCTAGGATGAAGGCTCCACACCTTCCCTTTTCATGAAAATTTAATGATAATAAAACCTTAGCTTCTTATGCTAATGGTATATATGATTACTATGACGTGGAACGAATAGAAGAATTTGTTGCTTTTAAGGGTGCTTGTGAAATTGAATCTTTGTTCAAAGAGTTTGAAGATTTTGATGATTCATTTTATAGACCCAAAAATTTAGCTAACCTTAAATATTGCTATGAGAATTATAAATACAATTATGATATTTATGAATTTATTGAGAAAGTCTCCGCTGTCCGAGAAGAGACTAATATTTTGCAGGAGTCTATGGAAGAAGAAATTGATGAAACTGTGAGCTCATTGGATGAAAAAGATGATGAGGAGAGCGAAGAACAAAAGCAGGAAGATCGGATTAGCTACCCGTCCCCACCTTCTAATGAGAGTAACTCTCCAACTCATACATTATTTAATGTCCCTTCATTCTTACCGAAGGATGAATGCCATGATAATTTCTATGATCCCATTGATTCGTTTGAAATATCCCTTTTTGATGAACTTTATGATTGCTATTCTTGTGGCGAAGAAGCCAATATGAATTATGCTTATGGATATGAACTTTCTATTGTTCCTTATGTTAAACATGGAATTGTTGCTATTGCAGCCACACATGATAGTCCTATTATCTTTTTGAATTCTCCAAACTACACTATATCGGAGAAGTTTGCACTTATTAAGGATTATATTGAAGGGTGGCCTTTTACCGTTGCACATGATAATTTTGATGAATATAATATGCATGTGATTGATGCTCCTACTTGCAATTATTATGAGAGAGGAACTACATCTCCGCCTCTCTATGTTTCCAAGACAATAAAATTGCAAGAAACTTCTTATGTTGTGCATTGGCCTTTACTTGATGTGCATGAATTGTTCTTGTATGACATGCCGATGCATAGGAAGAGGGTTAGACTTCGTCATTGCTTGATATATGTTGCTTTGTTCTCACTACTAAATGCCAAATCATTGCTAATTCAAATTGGCTTTGATATACCTTGGGATCCGAGTGGATTCATTACGTGAGCACGTTATGCCTAGTTTAATGGCTTTAAAGAAAGCGCTGCCAGGGAGACAACCCGGAAGTTTTAGAGATTCATTTATTTCTGTTGAGTGTTTTTATAGAGTTTAAAAACAAAAAAAAAGAGGGGAACCCAAAACTTTTAAAAAAGGAAAGTGAAAGTGAGAGAGACAAGCATTGTTGAAGTGAGGGAGCTCCTTGAACTTTGTTCATGCTCACGGAAACTTTGTGAATCTTGATTACAGAAACTTTTCAACAAAAATAATTATCCCCTTTTACAATTCCATTGTATTATAAAAATAATGTGCCAAGATTTGCATTTAGGGTGTTTACATTGCTTGTTAGTTTGCGCGGTGCAAAACAGAAACTTTTGTTGTAGTGCACGATTTTACATTTTTTTTACTAGAACGTCAAACGGTTCTGAAACTTTTTGAACTGTATTTGTATACAAATTTTTTTATTTTCCTAAATTTTTCAGAATTTTTGGAGTACCATAATTATGGTCAATGTTCAGATTACTACAGACTGTCTTGTTTAAGACATATTCTGTTTTTGATGCATTGTTTTCTTGTTTTGATGAAACTATTGATTTCTATCAGTGGATTAAGCCATGGAAAAGTTATATTACAGTAGATACAATGCAAAAACAAAATATGAATTTGTTTGCAACAGTACTTAGAGTAGTGATTTGCTTTATTATACTAATGGATCTAACCAAACTTTCTGTTGAGTTTTGTGTGGATGAAGTGATCAAGGATCGAGGAGGTCTCGATATGAGGAGAAGGAGGAGAGGCAAGAGCTCATTCTTGGGGATTACCAAGGCACCTCAAGTAAATATTCAAGGAGACTCAAGCGTCTAAGCTTGGGGATGCCCCGGAAGGCATCCCATCTTTCTTCAACAAGTACCGGTATGTTTCCGGTTTCGTTTCGTTCATGTGATATGTGCAAATCTTGGAGCGTCTTTTGCATTCAGTTTTCACTTTTATTTGATGCACCATGATGTTATGAGATAGTCCATGGTTGATTTATAGAATTCTCATTGCACTTCACCTATATCTTTTGAGTATGGCTATATAGAATGCTTCATGTGCTTCGCTTATATCATTTGAAGTTTGGATTGCCTATTTCCCAACACATATAAAACTGCCATTTGTAGAATGCTATTTTGCTTCACTTATATTTGTTAGAGCGTCGGCATATCTTTTGTAGAAAGAATTAAACTCTCTTGATTCACTTATATCTATTTAGAGAGATGACAAGAATTGGTCATTCACAAGGTTAGTCATTAAATCCTACATAAAACTTGTAGATCACTGAATATGATATGTTTGATTCCTTGCAATAGTTTTGTGATATAAAGATGGTGATATTAGAGTCATGCTAGTGGGTAGTTGTGGATTGTAGAAATACTTGTGTTGAAGTTTGTGATTCCCGTAGCATGCATGTATGGTGAACCGTTATGTAACGAAGTTGGAGCATGAGGTATTTATTGATTGTCTTCCTTATGAGTGGCGGTCGGGGACGAGCGATGGTCTTTTTGAAGGAAATATGCCCTAGAGGCAATAATAAAGTTATTATTTATTTCCTTATATCATGATAAATGTTTATTATTCATGCTAGAATTGTATTAACCGGAAACATAATACATGTGTGAATACATAGACAAACAGAGTGTCACTAGTATGCCTCTACTTGACTAGCTCGTTAATCAAAGATGGTTATGTTTCCTAACCATGAACAAAGAGTTGTTATTTGATTAACGAGGTCACATCATTAGTTGAATGATCTGATTGACATGACCCATTCCATTAGCTTAGCACCCGATCGTTTAGTATGTTGCTATTGCTTTCTTCATGACTTATACATGTTCCTATAACTATGAGATTATGCAACTCCCGTTTACCGGAGGAACACTTTGGGTACTACCAAACGTCACAACGTAACTGGGTGATTATAAAGGAGTACTACAGGTGTCTCCAATGGTAGATGTTGGGTTGGCGTATTTTGAGATTAGGGTTTGTCACTCCGATTGTCGGAGAGGTATCTCTGGGCCCTCTCGGTAATACACATCACATAAGCCTTGCAAGCATAATAACTAAGATGTTAGTTATGAGATGATGTATTACGGAATGAGTAAAGAGACTTGCCAGTAACGAGATTGAACTAGGTATTGGATACCGACGATCGAATCTCGGGCAAGTAACATACCAATGACAAAGGGAACAACGTATGTTGTTATGCGGTCTGACCGATAAAGATCTTCGTAGAATATGTAGGAGCCAATATGGGCATCCAGGTCCCGCTATTGGTTATTGACCGGAGACATGTCTCGGTCATGTCTACATTGTTCTCGAACCGTAGGGTCCGCACGCTTAACGTTACGATGACAGTTATTATGAGTTTATGCATTTTGATGTACCGAAGGTTGTTCGGAGTCCCGGATGTGATCACGGACATGACGAGGAGTCTCGAAATGGTCGAGACGTAAAGATTGATATATTGGAAGCCTATGTTTGGACACCGGAAGTGTTCCGGGTGAAATCGGGATTTTACCGGAATACCGGGAGGGTTACCGGAACCCCCCGGGAGGCTAATGGGCCTATTGGGCCTTAGTGGAAAAGAGAAAAGGGGCAGCCCACAGCTGGCCGCGCGCCCCCCCTTCCCCAAGTCCTAGTAGGACTAGGAGAAGGGGTCGGCCCCCCTCTCTCTCCTTTCCCCCTTGAGAGTCCTAGTTGGAATAGGATTGAGGGGGGGAGTCCTACTCCCGGTAGGAGTAGGACTCCTCCCGCGCCCTCTCCCTAGCCGGCCGAACCCCCTCCCCCTGCTCCTTTATATACGGGGACAGGGGGCACCCCATAGACACACAAGTTGATCATTGTTGATCGTTCCTTAGCCGTGTGCGGTGCCCCCTGCCACCAAATTCCACCTCGGTCATATCGTTGTAGAGCTTAGGCGAAGCCCTGCGTCGGTAGTACATCAAGATCGTCACCACGCCGTTGTGCTGACGGAACTCTTCCTCGACTCTTTGCTGGATCGGAGCCCGAGGATCGTCATCGAGCTGAACGTGTGCTAAGAACTCGGAGGTGCCGGAGTAACGGTGCTTGGATCAGTCGGATCGGGAAGAAGACGTACGACTACTTCCTCTACATTGTGTGATCGCTTCCGCAGTCGGTCTGCGTTGGTACGTAGACAATACTCTCCCCCTCGTTGCTATGCATCACCATGATCTTGCGTGTGCGTAGGAAAATTTTCGAAATTACTACGTTCCCCAACAGTGGCATCCGAGCCTAGGTTTTATGGTTTGATGTTATTTGCACGAGTAGAACACAAGTGAGTTGTGGGCGATACAAGTCATACTGCCTACCAGCATGTCATACTTTGGTTCGGCGGTATTGTTGGACGAGACGATCCGGACCAACCTTGCGCGTACTCTTACGCGAGACCGGTTCCCTCGACGTGCTTTGCACATAGATGGCTTGCGGAAGACTGTCTCTCCAACTTTAGTTGAACCAAGTGTGGCTACGCCCGGTCCTTGAGAAGGTTAAAACGGAGTCTATTTGACAAACTATCGTTGTGGTTTTGATGCGTAGGTGAGATGTGTTCTTACTTAAGCCCGTAGCAGCCACGTAAAACTTGCAACAACAAAGTAGAGGACGTCTAACTTGTTTTTGCAGGGCATGTTGTGATGTGATATGGTCAAGGCATGATGCTGATTTTATTGTATGAGATGATCATGTTTTGTAACCAAGTTATCGGCAACTGGCAGGAGCCATATGGTTGTCGCTTTATTGTATGCAATGCAATCGCGATGTAATGCTTTACTTTATTACTAAGCGTTAGTGATAGTCGTGGAAGCATAAGATTGGCGAGACGACAACGATGCTACGATGGAGATCAAGGTGTCGCGCCGGTGACGATGGTGATCATGACGGTGCTTCGGAGATGGAGATCACAAGCACAAGATGATGATGGCCATATCATATCACTTATATTGATTGCATGTGATGTTTATCCTTTTATGCATCTTATCTTGCTTTGATTGACGGTAGCATTATAAGATGATCTCTCACTAAATTATCAAGAAGTGTTCTCCCTGAGTATGCACCATTGCCAAAGTTCGTCGTGCCCAGACACCACGTGATGATCGGGTGTGATAAGCTCTACGTCCATCTACAACGGGTGCAAGCCAGTTTTGCACACGCAGAATACTCAGGTTAAACTTGACGAGCCTAGCATATGCAGATATGGCCTCGGAATACAGAGACCGAAAGGTCGAGCGTGAATCATATAGTAGATATGATCAACATAATGATGTTCACCATTGAAAACTACTCCATCTCACGTGATGATCGGTTATGGTTTAGTTGATTTGGATCACGTGATCACTTAGAGGATTAGAGGGATGTCTATCTAAGTGGGAGTTCTTGAGTAATATGATTGAATTGAACCTAAATTTATCATGAACTTAGTCCTGGTAGTATTTTGCAAATTATGTTGTAGATCAATAGCTCGCGTTGTTGCTTCCCTATGTTTATTTTGATATGTTCCTAGAGAAAATTGTGTTGAAAAGATGTTAGTAGCAAAGATGCGGATTGGATCCGTGATCAGAGGTTCATCCTCATTGCTGCACAGAAGAATTATGTCCTTGATGCACCGCTAGGTGAAAGACCTATTGCAGGAGCAGATGCAGACGTTATGAACGTTTGGCTAGCTCAATATGATGACTACTTGATAGTTTAGTGCACCATGCTTAATGGCTTAGAATCGGGACTTCAAAGACGTTTTGAACGTCATGGACCATATGAGATGTTCCAGGAGTTGAAGTTAATATTTCAAGCGAATACCCGAGTTGAGAGATATGAAGTCTCCAACAGGTTCTATAGCTAAAAGATGGAGGAGAATCGCTCAACTAGTGAGCATGTGCTCAGATTGTCTGGGTACTACAATCGCTTGAATCAAGTGGGAGTTAATCTTCCAGATAAGATAGTGATTGACAGAATTCTCTAGTCACCATCACCAAGTTAGTAGAACTTCGTGATGAACTATAATATGCAAGGGATAACAGAAACAACTCCCAAGCTCTTCGTGATGCTGAAATCAACGAAGGTAGAAATCAAGAAAAACATCAAGTGTTGATGGTTGACAAGACCACTAGTTTCAAGAAAAGGGCAAAGGGAAGAAGGGGAACTTCAAGAAGAACGACAAGCAAGTTGTTGTTCAAGTGAAGAAGCCCAAGTCTGATCCTAAGCCTGAGACTAAGTGCTTCTACTGCAAAGGGACTGGTCACTGGAAGCGGAACTACCCCAAGTGATTGGCGGATAAGAAGGATGGCAAAGTGAACATAAGTATATTTGATATACATGTTATTGATGTGTACTTTACTAGTGTTTATAGCAAACCCTCAATATTTGATACTAGTTCAGTTGCTAAGATTAGTAACTCGAAACGGGAGTTGCAGAATAAACAGAGACTAGTTAAGGGTGAAGTGATGATGTGTGTTGGAAGTGGTTCCAAGATTGATATGATCATCATCGCACACTCCCTATAATTTTGGGATTAGTGTTGAACCTAAATAAGTGTTATTTGGTGTTTGCGTTGAACATGAATATGATTTGATCATGTTTATTGTAATACGGTTATTCATTTAAGTAAGAGAATAAATTGTTGTTCTGTTTACATGAATAAAACCTAATATGGTTACACACCCAATGAAAATAATTCATTGGATCTCGATCTTAATAATACACATATTCATAATATTGAAACCAAAAGATGCAAAGTTAATAATGATAGTGCAACTTATTTGTGGCACTGCTGTTTAGGTCATATTGGTATAAAGCGCATGAAGAAACTCCATGCTGATGGGCTTTCGGAATCACTTGATTATGAATCACTTGATGCTTGCGAACCATGCCTTTTGGGCAAGATGACTAAAACGCCGTTCTCCGGAACAATGGAGCGAGAAAAGATTTGTTGGAAATCATACATACTGATGTATGTGGTCCGATGAATATTGAGGCTCGCGACAGGTATCATTATTTTCTGATCTTCACAAATGATTTGAGCAGATATGAGTATATCTACTTGATGAAACATAAGTCTGAAACATTTGAAAAGTTCAAAGAATTTCAGAGTGAAGTGAAAAACATCGTGACAAGAAAATAAAGTTTCTACGATCTGATCGCAGAGACAAATATTTGAGTTACGAGTTTGGTCTTCAGTTAAAACAATGTGAAATAGTTTCACTACTCACGCCACCTGGAACACCACATCATAATGGTGTGTCCGAACGTCATAACCGTACTTTATTGGATATAGTGCAATCTATGATGTCTCTTAACGATTTACCACTATTTTTTTGGGGGTCATGCATTAGAGACAGTTGCATTCACGTTAAAAAAAAGGGGCACCATCTATATCCGTCGAGACGACGCCTTATGAACTATGGTTTGGCAAGAAACCAAAGTTGTCGTTTCTTAAAGTTTGGGGTTGCGATGCTTATATGAAAAAGTTTCATCCTGATAAGCTCAAAACTCAAATCGGAGAAGTGCATCTTCATAGGATATCCAAAGGAAACTGTTGGATACACCTTCTATCACAGATCCGAAGGCAAGACTTTTGTTGCTAAATTCGGAAACTTTCTGGAGAAGGAGTTTCTCTCAAAAGAAGTGAGTGGGAGGAAAGTAGAACTTGACGAGGTAACTGTACCTGCTCCCTTATTGGAAAATAGTACATCACAAAAAAATTGTTTCTGTGACACCTATACCAATTAGTGAGGAAGCTAATGATAATGATCATGAAACTTCAGGACAAGATACTACTGAACCACGTAGATCAACCAGAGTAAGATCCGCACGAGAGTGGTACAGTAATCCAATTCTGGAAGTCATGCTACTAGATCATGATGAACCTACGAACTATGAAGAAGCGATGGTGAGCCCAGATTCCGAAAAGTGGCTTGAGGCCATGAAATCTGAGATGGGATCCATGTATGAGAACAAAGTATGGACTTTGGTTGACTTGCCCGATGATCGGCAAGCCATAGAAAATAAATGGATCTTCAAGAGGAAGACGGACGTTGATAGTAGTGTTACTATCTACAAAGCTAGAATTGTCGCAAAAGGTTTTCGACAAGTTCAAGGTGTTAACTACGATGAGATTTTCTCACTCGTATCTATGCTTAAAGTCTGTCCGAATCATGTTAGCAATTGCCGCATTTTTATGAAATCTGGCAAATGGATAAACAAAACTGCATTCCTTAATGGATTTGCTAAAGAAGAGTTGTATACGATGCAACTAGAAGGTTTTGTCGATCCTAAAGGTGTTAACTAAATATGCAAGCTCCAGCGATCTATCTGTGGACTGGTGCAAACATCTCGGAGTTGGAATATACGCTTTGATGAGTTGATCAAAACATATAGTTTTATACAGACTTGCGGTGAAGTCTGTATTTACGAGAAAGTGAGTGGGAGCACTACAGCATTTCTGATAAGTATATATGAATGACATATTGTTGATCGGAAATAATGTAGAATTATTCTGTAAAGCATAAAAGGAGTGTTTGAAAGGAGTTTTCCAAAGAAAGACTTCGGTAAAGCTGCTTACATATTGAGCTTCAAGATCTATAGAGATAGATCAAGACGCTTGATAAGTTTTTCAATAAGTACATACCTTGACAAGATTTTGAAGTAGTTCAAAATGGAACAGTCAAAGAAAAAGTTTCTTGCCTGTGTTACAAGGTGTGAAGTTGAGTAAAGACTCAAAGCCCGACCACGGCAGAAGATAGAAAGAGAATGAAAGTCATTCCCTATGCCTCATTCCTAGGTTCTATAAAGTATGTCATGCTATGTACCAGATCTATTGTATACCCTGCACTGATTTGGCAAGGAAGTACAATAGTGATCTAGGAGTAGATCACTGGACAGCGGTCAGAATTATCCTTAGTGAAATAAGGATATGTTTCTCGATTATGGACGTGACAAAAAGGTTCATCGTAAAGGGTTACGTCGATGCAAGTTTTTGACACTGATCCAGATGAATCTAAAAGTCTCAATCTGGATACATATTGAAAGTGGGAGCAATTAGCTAGAGTAGCTCCGTGCAGAGCATTATAGACAAAGAATTTTGCAAAATACTTACGAATCTGAATGTGACAGACCCGTTGACTAAAATTATCTCACAAGCAAAACATGATCACACCTTAGTACTCTTTGGGTGTTAATCACATAGAGATGTGAACTAGATTACTGACTCTAGTAAACCCTTTGAGTGTTGGTCACATGACGATGTGAACTATGGGTGTTAATCACATGGTGATGTGAACTATTGCTGCTAAATCACATGGCGATGTGAACTAGATTATTGACTCTAGTGCAAGTGGGAGACTGAAGGAAATATGCCCTAGAGGCAATAATAAAGTTATTATTTATTTCCTTATATCATGATAAATGTTTATTATTCATGCTAGAATTGTATTAACCGGAAACATAATACATGTGTGAATACATAGACAAACAGAGTGTCACTAGTATGCCTCTACTTGACTAGCTCGTTAATCAAAGATGGTTATGTTTCCTAACCATGAACAAAGAGTTGTTATTTGATTAACGAGGTCACATCATTAGTTGAATGATCTGATTGACATGACCCATTCCATTAGCTTAGCACCCGATCGTTTAGTATGTTGCTATTGCTTTCTTCATGACTTATACATGTTCCTATAACTATGAGATTATGCAACTCCCGTTTACCGGAGGAACACTTTGGGTACTACCAAACGTCACAACGTAACTGGGTGATTATAAAGGAGTACTACAGGTGTCTCCAATGGTAGATGTTGGGTTGGCGTATTTCGAGATTAGGGTTTGTCACTCCGATTGTCGGAGAGGTATCTCTGGGCCCTCTCGGTAATACACATCACATAAGCCTTGCAAGCATAATAACTAAGATGTTAGTTATGAGATGATGTATTACGGAACGAGTAAAGAGACTTGCCAGTAACGAGATTGAACTAGGTATTGGATACCGACGATCGAATCTCGGGCAAGTAACATACCGATGACAAAGGGAACAACGTATGTTGTTATGCGGTCTGACCGATAAAGATCTTCGTAGAATATGTAGGAGCCAATATGGGCATCCAGGTCCCGCTATTGGTTATTGATCGGAGACATCTCTCGGTCATGTCTACATTGTTCTCGAACCGTAGGGTCCGCACGCTTAACGTTACGATGACAGTTATTATGAGTTTATGCATTTTGATGTACCGAAGGTTGTTCGGAGTCCCGGATGTGATCACGGACATGACGAGGAGTCTCGAAATGGTCGAGACGTAAAGATTGATATATTGGAAGCCTATGTTTGGACACCGGAAGTGTTCCGGGTGAAATCGGAATTTTACCGGAATACCGGGAGGGTTACCGGAACCCCCCGGGAGGCTAATGGGCCTATTGGGCCTTAGTGGAAAAGAGAAAAGGGGCAGCCCACAGCTGGCCGCGCGCCCCCCCTTCCCCAAGTCCTAGTAGGACTAGGAGAAGGGGCCGGCCCCCCTCTCTCTCCTTTCCCCCTTGAGAGTCCTAGTTGGAATAGGATTGAGGGGGGAGTCCTACTCCCGGTAGGAGTAGGACTCCTCCCGCGCCCTCTCCCTAGCCGGCCGAACCCCCTCCCCCTGCTCCTTTATATACGGGGGCAGGGGGCACCCCATAGACACACAAGTTGATCATTGTTGATCGTTCCTTAGCCGTGTGCGGTGCCCCCTGCCACCAAATTCCACCTCGGTCATATCGTTGTAGAGCTTAGGCGAAGCCCTGCGCCGGTAGTACATCAAGATCGTCACCACGCCGTTGTGCTGACGGAACTCTTCCTCGACGCTTTGCTGGATCGGAGCCCGAGGATCGTCATCGAGCTGAACGTGTGCTAAGAACTCGGAGGTGCCGGAGTAACGGTGCTTGGATCGGTCGGTTCGGGAAGAAGACGTACGACTACTTCCTCTATGTTGTGTGATCGCTTCCGCAGTCGGTCTGCGTTGGTACGTAGACAATACTCTCCCCCTCGTTGCTATGCATCACCATGATCTTGCGTGTGCGTAGGAAAATTTTCGAAATTACTACGTTCCCCAACACTTTTCCTACCAATCTATCCCCCTAGGAGCATGCGTGTAGTACTTTGTTTTGATGACTAATAGATTTTTGCAATAAGTATGTGAGTTCTTTATAACTAATGTTGAGTCCATGGATTATACACACTCTCACCCTTCCATCATTGCTAGCCTCTTCGGTACCGTGCATTGCCCTTTATCACCTTGAGAGCCGGTGCACACTTCGCCGGTGTATCCAAACCCCGTGATATGATACACTCTATCACACATAAGCCTCCTTATATCTTCCTCAAAACAGCCACCATACCTACCTATCATGGCATTTCCATAGCCATTCCGAAATATATTACCATGTAACTTCAATCATCATCATATACATGACTTGATCATTTATTGTCATATTGCTTTGCATGATCGTAAGATAGCTAGCATGATGTTTTCATGGCTTGTCCATCTTTTGATTTCATTGCCATGCTAGATCATTGCACATCTCGGTACACCGGCGGAGGCATTCATATAGAGTCATATCTTTGTTCTAGCATCGAGTTGTAATATTGAGTTGTAAGTAAATAAAAGTGTGATGATCATCATTATTAGAACATTGTACCATGTGAGGTTATCAAAATAAAAGTGGCCAGAGAAGCCCCCAAAAAAGGAGAGAGAGTACAAAGAAGCCTATAAAAATAAAAGAAAAGAAAAAATGAGAGAAAAGAGAGAAGGGACAATGTTACTATCCTTTTACCACACTTGTGCTCCAGAGTAGCACCATGTTCTTCATATAGAGAGTCTCTTGAGTTATCACTTTCATATACTAGTGGGAATTTCCATTATAGAACTTGGCTTGTATATTCCAACGATGGGCTTCCTCAAGTGCCCTAGGTCTTCATGAGCAAGCAAGTTGGATGCACACCCACTTAGTTTCAGTTTGAGCTTTCATACACTTATAGCACTAGTGCATCTGCTGCATGGCAATCCCTACTCCTCGCATTGACATCAATTGATGGGCATCTCCATAGCCCGTTGATTAACCGCGTCGATGTGAGACTTCCTCTTTTTTTGTCTTCTCCACACAACCTCCATCATCATATTCTATTCCACCTATAGTGCTATATCCATGGCTCACGCTCATGTATTGCGTGAAAGTTGAAAAGGTTTGAGAACATCAAAAGTATGAAACAATTGTTTGGCTTGTCATCGGGGTTGTGCATGATTTGAACATATTGTGTGAAGAAGATGGAGCATAGCCAGACCATATGATTTTGTAGGGATAACTTTCTTTGGCCATGTTATTTTGAAAAGACATGATTGCTTTATTAGTAAGCTTGAAGTATTACTGTCTTAATGTCAAATGATAGACTATTACTTTGAATCACTCGTGTCTCAATATTCATGCCATGATTAGATTACACGATCAAGATTATGCTAGGTAGCATTCCACATCAAAAATTATCTTTTTTATCATTTACCTACTCGAGGATGAGCAGGAATTAAGCTTGGGGATGCTGATACGTCTCCGTCGTATCTATAATTTTTTATTGTTCCATGCCCATATTCTACAACTTTTACATACTTTTGGCAACTTTTTATACTATTTTTGGGACTAACATATTGGTCCAGTGCCCAGTGCCAGTTCCTATTTATTGCATGTTTTTTGTTTCATAGAAAATCCATATCAAACGGAGTCTAAACAGGATAAAAACTTATGGAGATTTTTTGGAATATATGTGAGTTTTGGGAAGTGGAATCAACGCGAGATGATGCCCGAGGGGGGCGCGCCCTGGGCCCTCGTGGACACTACATAAGGCGGTTGGTGCCCTTCTTTCGTGGCAAGAAAGCTAATATCCGGATAAAAATCGTGTAAAAATTTCAGCCCAATCGGAGTTACGGATCTCTGGGAATTTAAGAAATGGTGAAAGGGCAGAATCGGGGAGCGCAGAAACAGAAGGAAACAGAGAGAGAGAGAGAGAGAGAGAGAGAGAGAGAGAGAGAGAGAGAGATCCAATCTCGGAGGGGCTCTCACCCCTCCGCCGCCAGGGAGGCCATGGAGCAGAGGGGAAACCCTTCTCCCATCTAGGGGGAAGGTCAAGGAGGAGGAGGAGGAGGAGGAGGAGGAGGAAGAAGAAGAAGAAGAAGAAGAAGAAGAAGAAGAAGAAGAAGAAGAAGAAGAAGAAGGGGGGCTCTCTCCCCCTCTCTCCCGGTGGCGCCGGAACACCGCCCTGGGCCATCATCGCGACAACGATCTACAACAAGAACTTCACCGCCGTCATCATCAACTCTTCCCTCCTCTATGCAGTGGTGTAACCCCTATTTTACACGCTGTAATCTCTACTTAAACATGGTGCTCAATGCTATATATTATTTCCCAATGATGTATGGCTATCCTATGATGTTTGAGTAGATCTGTTTTGTCCTATGGGTTAATTGATGATCGTGATTGGTTTGAGTTGCATGTTTTATTATTGGTGTTGTCCTATGGTGCTCTCCGTGTTGCGCAAGCGTGAGGGATCCCCGATGTAGGGTTTGCAATATGTTCATGATTTGCTTATGGTGGGTGGAGTGAGTGACAGAAGCACAGACCCGAGTAAGTAGGTTGTTTGCGTATGGGAGTAAAGAGGACTTGATGCCTTATAATGCTATGGTTGAGTTTTACCTTAATGATCTTTAGTAGTTGCGGATGCTTGCTAGAGTTCCAATCATAAGTGCATATGATCCAAGAAGAGAAAGTATGTTAGCTTAAGCCTCTCCCTCAAATAAAATTGCAATAATGATTACCGGTCTAGTTATCTATTGCCTAGGGACAAATAACTTTCTCATGACAAAAAGCTCTCTACTGAAACTAATTTAGTTGTGTCTTTATCTAAACAGCCCCTATCTTTTATTTACATGCTCTTTATTACCTTGCAAACCTAGCCTACAACACCTACAAAGTACTTCTAGTTTCATACTTGTTCTAGGTAAGGCGAACGTTAAGCGTGCGTAGAGTTGTATCGGTGGTCGATAGAACTTGAGGGAATATGTGTTCTACCTTTAGCTCCTCACTGGGTTTGACACTCTTACTTCTCTAAAGAGGCTACAATTGAACCCCTATACTTATGGGTTATCAAGGACCCCAGCCGATATCGTCACCTTGTTGGGAGTCTTGTCGACCTCGGCATCACTCGTCTTGACATCTCTCATGTTGTCCACACTTTGAGTTAGTTCGTCTCAGCTCCTACTCAACTTCAGTACTCCCACCTCCTTCGAGTTCTACAAAACCTTCATGGAACCTCCTCTCACCGCCTCTTCATTCCTCGTTCGGGTTCTTTGCAGCTTTAGGTGTACTCTGATGCGGCCTGGGCTAGTGATCCATGTGATCGTCGGCCCCTCTCAGCCTATTGTGTTTTTCCTGGTTCCTCTTTGATTGCTTGGAAGACTAAGAAACACACAGCGGTTTCCCATTCCAGTGCTGAGGCTGAGTTGAGGGCTATGGTAGCATTGACAGTTGAGGTCACTTGGTTGAGGTGGTTTTGAAGGAAATATGCCCTAGAGGAATAATAAAGTTGTTATTTATATTTCCTTATATCATGATAAATGTTTATTATTCATGCTAGAATTGCATTAACCAGAAACTTAGTACATGTGTGAATACATAGAAAAAACAGAGTGTCCCTAGTAACCTCTACTTGAATATCTCATTAATCAAAGATGGTTAAGTTTCCTGACCATAGACATGTGTTGTCATTTGATGAATGAGATCACATCATTAGAGAATGATGTGATGGACAAGACCCATCCGTTAGCTTAGCATAATGATCGTTTAGTTTTATTGATATTGCTTTCTTCATGACTTATACATATTCCTCTGACTATGAGATTATGCAACTGCCGAATACCGGAGAAACACCTTGTGTGCTATCAAACGTCACAACGTAACTGCATGATTATAAAGATGCTCTACAGGTGTCTCCGAAGGTGTTTGTTGGGTTGGCATAGATCAAGATTAGGATTTTTCACTCCGAGTATCGGAGAGGTATCTCTGGGCCCTGTCGGTAATGCACATCACTATAAGCCTTGCAAGCAATGTGACTAATGAGTTAGTTGCGGGTGTTGGGGAACGTAGCATGCAATTTCAAAAAAAATTCCAACGATCATGCAAGATCTATCTAGGAGATGCATAGCAACGAGACGGGGAGAGTGTGTCCACGTACCCTCGTAGACCGAAAGTGGAAGCGTTAGGTTAACGTGGTTGATGTAGTCGAACGTCTTCACGATCCAACCGATCCAAGTACCGAACGTACGGCACCTCCGTGTTCAGCACACGTTCAGCACGATGACGTCCCTCGAGCTCTTGATCCCGTAGAGGGTAGAGGGAGAGTTTCGTCAGCACGATGGCGTGGTGATGGTGTTGATCATGTGATCCGCGCAGGGCTTCGCCTAAGCACTACGACAATATGACCAAGGTGGTAAACTGTGGAGGGGGCACCGCACACGGCTAAGGAACTATTGACGTGCCTTTGGGGTGCCCCCCGCCCCCGTATATAAAGGAGGAGAGGGAGGAGGCCGGCGGCCATGAGGGGGGCGCCAAGGGGGAGTCCAACTAGGATTCATAATCCTAGTTGGACTCCCTTTCCTATTCCAAGAGGGGGAAAGAGGGAAGGAGAGGGAGAGGGAGAGGAAAGAGGGGGCCGCGCCCCCTCCCCCTAGTCCAATTCGAACTCCCTTGAGGGGGCGCCACCCTGCGGGCTACCCTCTCCTACTCCCTTATGGCCCATTAAGGCCCATAACTTCCCCAGGGGGTTCCGGTAACCCCTCGATTCCCTGATAAATATACGAAACATCCCGAAACCTTTTCAGGATAGCGATAGTCGTAGAAGCAATAGTTGGCAAGACGACAATGACGCTACGATGGAGATCAAGGTGTCAAGCCGGTGATTGATACATCTCTGTCGTATCTACTTTTCCAAACACTTTTGCCCTTGTTTTGGACTCTAACTTGCGTGAATTGAATGGAACTAACCCGGACACACGCTATTTTCAGCAGAATTTCCATGGTGTTATTTTTGTGCAGAAATAAAAGTTCTTGGAATGACCTGAAAATCAACGGAGATTATTTTTGGAATATATAAAAAATACAGGAAGAAGAATCCACATCAGGGGCCCCACACCCTGTCCGCGAGGGTAGGGGCGCGCCTACCACCCTGGGCGCGCCCCCCTGCCTCATGGGCCCCCGGATGCTCCACCGACCTCAACTCCAACTCCATATATTCGTGTTCGGGGAGAAAAAAATCAAAGAGAAGGATTCATCGTGTTTTATGATACGGAGCCGCCGCCAAGCCCTAAACTCTCTTGGGAGGGTTGATCTGGAGTCCGTTCGGGGCTCCAGAGAGGGGAATCCATCGCCATCATCATCATCAACCTTCCCCCATCACCAATTTCATGATGCTCACCGCTGTGCGTGAGTAATTCCATCATGGGCTTGCTGGACGGTGATGGGTTGGATGAGATTTATCATGTAATTGAGTTAGTTTTGTTAGGGTTTGATCCCTAGTACTCACTATGTTCTGAGATTGATGTTGCTATGACTTTTCTATGCTTAATGCCTGCTAGGGCCCGAGTGCCATGATTTCAGATCTGAACCTATTATGTTTTCATCAATATATGAGAGTTCTTGATCCTATCTTGCAAGTATATAGTCACCTATTATGTGTTATGATCCGTTAACCCTGAAGTGACAATAATCGGGATCATTACAGGTGATGACCGTAGTTTGAGGATTTCATGTATTCACTATGTGTTAATGCTTTGGTCCGGTACTCTATCAAAAGGAGGCATTAATATCCCTTAGTTTCCAAGAGGACCCCGCTGCCACGGGAGGGTAGAACAAAAGATGTCATGCAAGTTCTTTTCCATAAGCACATATGACTATATTCGAAATACATGCCTACATTACATTGATGAACTGGAGCTAGTTCTGTGTCACCCTATGTTATGACTGTTACATGATCGATCGCATCCGACATAATTCTCCATCACCGATCCATTGCCTACGAGCTTTCCATATATTGCTCTTCGCTTATTTACTTTTCCGTTGCTACCGTTACCATCACTATAAAACCGAAAAATGTTACTTTTGCTACCGTCACTTTTTGCCACCGTTACCACTACTATCATATTACTTTGCTACTAAACACCTTGCTGCAGATACTAAGTTATCCAGGTGTGGTTGAATTGACAACTCAGCTGAAAATACTTGAGAATATTCTTTGGCTCCCCTTGTGTCGAATCAATAAATTTGGGTTGAATACTCTACCCTCGAAAACTGTTGCGATCTCCTATACTTGTGGGCTATCAAGACTATTTTCTGGCGCCGTTGCCGGGAGCATAGCTCTATTCTTTAAGTCACTTGGGATTTATGACCCGGCAGGACTTGGCGGCTCACAGAGACCCGGCGAGTATTTGGTGACTTGCTGATGACCCCAACGGCAGGTCAGATGGATAACAAGGCCCAAGGCCCAGAAGGCCGGTTCATGTGATGATGGGCCGGCTTAAGAGGAAGACATAAGGAATATTCTCCTACAAAGGAAGCAAGACTAGACTCCACTTGTAATAGAGTAATCTTAATTCTACTAGGACTAGTCATGTAACCCGCCCCTTCAACATATATAAGGAGGGGCAGGGCTCCCCAAAAGAGGGACAAGCAACAAGCAATAATCTCTAGGGCTAGACACAAAGGGTTAGCCGGCTTATGCGGCGACTTTGTCATGAGCATAACGATATCTAGCCACAAACAACATGTAGGGCTATTACCGGACGATGTTTACCGGGGCCCGGAGCTGTCTAAATTTTCGTCTTACGTGTTGCGTCTCTCGATTCCGATCAACCCCTTCAAGCTACCGCATAGATGCGTTGGCCTCACGACTAAGTCCTCACACTAGTACATCTGACGTGACGTTTTCACGACAGTTGGCGCCCACCGTAGGGCCTATGCTTGGTGGTGTTGAGTTCTTGAAGGAATCTTCTCTCAAGGATCGAGGAGTTCGCGATGCGCCGGATGAAAAAAAAGGAGCTGGCATATTATGATATACATCGTTTCCATGGCCAAAAGTTGGAACGACATACAACAGTTGAGATAAAAGAAAATTTAGGGTTGCGTTTTTGCGGTCGCTGCAAGAGCCCTAGCGATCCGGCGAATCCGTGAGTTCTTTTTATGATTATTAAGTACTGAAGCGCTTCCTAAGGAAACCGTGAAGTCATGTACGGGTTATCCAGGACATACGCGACTAGGCGATCTACCAAAATAAGGCCAAAACCCGATGCCATCAATGTTGTTCTTGCAAGCCAAATCCAACTCAGATGTACACAACCCGGACGCGGACGGTCCACGAGCTCGGACTCCTCCTGTGACCTGCTTGGTGACCCGCCGACTGCGCTGCAACCTTGCGTGTGGAGCCTTGAAACGCTAATGCCGCGGACTGACGCGATTAAACCGCCTTGCTGTGCGCCGACTCCGCCTCGGTCAAACCGTCGGCCGTCTCGCCTTTGTGGTGAGTTGCCGAGCTAGCCTCACATCTCTTACTTCGAGTCGCCCAAACCCGGATTCAACCCAATGCAAGATATTACCGCTGCTGCCACACTCCCATTAAGTCAAAACCCATGCGAGAGGAAATGTGGTAGCCCTGCAGAATCACTAGGACACAGGTACTGGAGGTAGATTGAGCATGTGGCGTACTCTGCTAAAAGAAATAATGTATATGGAGATCAAGCCAAAAAATGAGATTCCTTTCTGAAGTTGCATCACATAACCCGAAGCGTTGTGTAAAGCGACGAGGAAGCCACTAAAAGTCAGCACTAGCATGGGCATCCATCCAAAGAAGCATTGAGGATTAGTCCTACAAGCACTCGTCATCATTTGGGAAAAATGTACTAGTACATGCACAGTTTCCAAAAACAGTCTTTCTGTTTCCCTATGGAGCCACGCAAGGAAAAATACATCCATCGTTTGCAATATTCAGTGGTGGAAGAAGTGAGTACAGTCTGATCGGACGGATTTTTATTCACCACACAATACATCAGGGCATCTCTAGCCGCGCCCTAGGAAGGCCCTCAGGCGTTTTTTCGTCCGCCGGCGTTAAAAAATCGGCCCAGTCGCGCCCTCAAGAGCCCAGTTTTCGCCGGTTCGGGCCGAAATTGACGCCGGCGGACCCGACCCGAACCCGGCGCGCTGGCGGTCGCTCGGGGGCGCCGGGCGAATCGTTTTTGGCGCGAAGAGCCGCGGGCCTGCCGCGTCAGCGACTCTACTCTCTTCTCGCCCCTTCGTCGTCCTCATCGTCTCGTTTCCCGCGGCGAATCAATGCCAAAGCTGCCGCGCGCTGCCGCGTCGGTCAGCCTCCATTGATGCCTCACGGGCGGCGCAGTGAAGACTGGGCGACGCGTCCCTCGGCCGCCACGCAATCACGCCACGTGTAACGCGCCGGCCAAGCCTACCACGCGGCGTCTCCGCCTATAAAAGCCAACTGCAAGCGCGCCGGAGAGACTCACCCCGATCATCCACCGACGACGCGCTCATTTCTCCCCCTTTCCTCCTCTCGCCGTCACCAATTGAGAAAGCATGGCCGAGCGTTTCCCAGGCGACGGCGCGGCGGCGAACGGATTCGGGCGCCGTCATCTGCACGAGGACGAGGCTCGCCTCCTTTTTGAGGCCGAGTACCCGGTCCCGCCGGACATGCGGGTGCCTGGGGCGTGGAGGATCAGTGTCGGCGGCGTGCCGGTGCCCCCGGTACCCACCGGCGCGGCGCGGCGTGCGGAGATCGCACGCATCCGCTCGTCCCTGCCGCGTGCGGCGAGGGAGGGGCCCCAGTACGTCCCTGACAGCCCAATCTGGGAGCCGTACTTCCGCCGCCGGCACGACGAGCAGCTCGAGGCCACCAACGGCGTCGTGCCCTCCGGCAGGTTCAACACCACCGGTCGGCGTCGGTGGTGGGGCGTGCCCGGGCGCACGTTGGAGTCCGTCCTCGAGTACATCGAGGACGGCAACACGCCGCGCCTCGAGTACCCCGCTCCCCCGTCCTTCTCACGCCGCCGGGGCCGCCGGGGAAGCTCCTGAACGCCGAGGCGCATGGAGACCGGGGTGTCCTCCTCCTCGCCCGGCGGCTCTCCCTGCCTCCACCTCCGCCCCGTCAAGCCGGAGCCCCAAGACACGCCTGTCAGCGCGCGTACCCGCAGCTCCGGCGCCCTTGTCGAGCCCAAGGTGGAGTCCAGCCTCCCCCCGGAGTACGAGGAGATAGCCCGACGCGACTTCTCCGACGAGGACGCCATGCGGTGGTCGCGCGATGACTACGTGCGCGAGGAGATGGTCCGGGCCCTGGAGGAGATCGCCGCCCGCAAACGTGGGCGCGAGGACGAGAACGGTGTCGTCGTCCTCCATAGCGACGACGACGACGCCCCCGGACTGTCCAACCCGCCGTGCCAACCGGGGGAGGGATGCAGCAGGGACGGCGGAGGCGTAGGTGGGGGCGACGACGACGACGGTGGTGACTACACGCGGTTCTACAGCCTCCTCGGCATGTAGAACTGCGTGGGCGGGCGGCGAGGCGGGCGGCGAGGGAGACGGCGGGGGTAGCCCGCGGTAGTTTTTTTTTGTAAAATATGTTTAAATTTGAACGAACTCGCCCGTGTTTGCGTTGTGTTTGCGCCGAATTTGAACATTTTAAAAACCCGTGGGGGCGCGACTGGGGGGCATCACGCCCCCAGTGCGCGGTTTAGCGCCGGTGCACTCCCAGGAGGCGATTTTTTGCCCCTCCTGGAGGGCCAACAGCTGGAGATACCCTCAGTACCCGCCCAGGTACGACTGCCTATCATTGCAGTTCTACCTGACGGCCTGTTTCTGCTGCTCTGGGTCGCCAGCTCTTTTCCACCGCCGCTTCCATCGGCCTCTGCCAAACTGTCGCCCGCTGGGACTGGCCCTGAGCCACCTTGCTGCTCGCCTTCGCTTATATTATTGTGACCCGCCGAAGTGCACGCCCATTTTTGAACCGGCCGTTGCATCTCCGCTATGGGTGAGCTGCCCCTTGTTCTATTGGCTCGTCATGAGTCGCCACGATTAAATCACCGTCGCCTGCGCCACGCCTACCGCATGATGAGCCGTCAGGGATGTGTTGAGCCGTCCCTCCCTCTGCGCACACTTATGCCGAAAAGACTGCAACTGCGATGATGAGGGACAGTGTCTACAAACACTATTGTGGCTGGTGCGTTGCATAGTGCTATCAGCAAGGCCAACTCCACCGCGTGACCCATTTCTACCCCAAATGGTCCGTTTGTGTCTGTTTGGGGTAAAACGGACAAATCAAACGACCCAACGCATGGGAGCATATGGACGTTTTGTCCGGCCCGTGTCCGCTTTTGCCCCATTTCCAGACCAAAGTTGCTCTCGGTTTGGGGCCAAAGCGGACAGAAAGCGGACGCCTTTGCGTCCTCGTCGTCCGCCTGTGTCTGCCTCGACCCCACATGTCACTCTCTCCTTTTCTGTACCTGGCCCACCATGTGCACCCACGACCACGACGTATGGGGTGAAAATGGGGTAGTAGCACTGCGTGCAGCGAGTTTGTGCGGCCTCTGTCCGACGTTTGTTCTCCTTATTTCTACCCCATACGGACAAAATCCGGACAAAATGGGTATAGATTTAGGGTCGTGCGGTGGAGTTGGCCTAAGTAATTCCTACGGGAAGAACCTGACATCATCATCAACTTGGCGGCCGAGTATCATCCAGATGAATCAGGTGATAACTATCTAAGTTTATTTCACTAACAGGTATTGTTTTCATCAAAAGAACAATTACTTTGGTCTATGGTTTTTTCAGGACTATTGTTTATTACAAATAAAGGTGTCACACAAGGGGCGCGCACCAGCATTATCTTTGCACTAGCGCTTGTCCATGTCGTGCTGTTTGACGAGTATGTGTGCAGATCGCCGCCCCCACTACATCAACACAACGTGGCTGACACGCCCATCCGCGCGGCTTACCACGCCTGTGATTGACTCGCCCGTTCGCATCGGCTTACAATGCCATGGCCGACTCATCCGTCTGCTCCCACGGCCGTCTCAACTGCGATTGATTTCAGCTTCACCGTGGTAATCATCAACTCTGCGGTGGATAACTACTGGCATGACGTATCAGGTGAAATCCATCCATCATGTTTTTTACATTATATATTGCTTTCTTTAAAGGAGAAATTACTCCGGTTTGCAAGTTGTCCCATGCAGGATTCAAACCGCTCTATATCACGGTTAATTATGAAGAATCTCAAGCCAACTCCTCAAGTCGCCTTGAGACTCGGGGGCTATGATGCCATGGCTCAGTAAATATTGCCAGTTTAAAGGCCATCAGAAAATTGTCGGTTCAAAATAAAGATTCCGGTTTAAAATCCGTATCAAGAGACATCTCTCTCCCGCAAAGCTTTGAAGCTCTCAAATCCGGTTCAAACATCCGGCTCAAGGTAAATTTGTCTCTTACAAAGCTTTTAAAGCTCTCAAATCTGGTTCAAACATCCGGCTCAAGGACAATCTGTCTCAAAGTTTTGAAGCTTTCAAATCTGGTTTAAAGTTCCGGTTCAAAAAGAATTAATCTCTTGCAAGATTCAAGTTCTCAGAAGATTAAAGGTTGCCAAAGAGAACTTGCTGCCATGATGCGCGGTTCAAACATGGGTATCCTGCCTTATGGCTTACTTTATTATGGTCACTTGGGGGCTTCCTGCTCATCGAGCATAGCTGTCGGTACCCTCTTGATCGGCGTAATGCCAAAATTTATCTAGTCACTTGGGGGCTTTCTGTTCAAACATAGGTCGTATTCGAACCAAAGAGAACATAGCCGTCGGTACCCTCTTGATCGGCACGCTGCCAAACTCACTAGGGGGCTTCTTGATCGTATTCGAATCATAGCTTAACCCCTTTTGGGTCCAACTTGGATCGTATTCAAATCAGGGTCATTAAAAACCTCTCAAGGTCATTTGGGGGCTTCCTGTTCAAACGTAGGTCGTATTCGAACCAAAGAGAACATAGCTGTCGGTACCCTCTTGGTCGGCGCAACGCCAAAGCCACTGGGGGCTACATGATTGTATTCGAATTCTAGCTTAACCCCTTTGGAACGGTTTACTGATCGTATTCGAATCAGAAACCTTGATTTTTATTTGGTTTAAGTTTTTGCAAACAATCTTTGGTTTTGTCTTGAGACTTTTTTGCTCAGATCTAAGTATAAGTGTGGTTTCGTTTAAACCCGGCTTGGTTTTGGATGATAAGTCGCCAGCATGTGACAATCATCATATATTTGAAAGTATTGGCTTCTAAGGATTGGGTTATCACCCTTACTGCACAGGTCATGTAAACCGGCAGTACAAATTCAATATCACAATGGTTATATGTGGGATATTATGACCCGCACTGCGGTAAACCGCCAAGGGATCTTGTGATCTACTTGTGTGCAGGATAAGACTACATTTGGGCGGTTACCCGCCCTAGCTTTTGACATTAAGTCGCCAGGGCATATGTTGCTTAAACTCTGTGCAGGATTTACAGAGCTATGACTTACATAAATGATTAAGTTTCAGCCCATCATCAAAGATTGAAATTGGTGTCTCAAAAGGTTTATCAATTCTTGATTTTCTCAAAGGCTATAAGCCGCCGGGTTATAAAAATTCCGGTTTACAATGGAGGCGTATTAAATCGTCATCGGCCAAGAGCCACCGGGTATTTAAACTCCGGGTTTACTTATCAACAGATGAGGTATTCAAAGTCGCTTTGGCGTAATGGCTATTATTTTATCAATGGATATGATTTATTCATACGACCCGGCACTTGGGGGCTACATTATTCAAGTTGGGATTACATCAAATACACAAGTCTCATGTCACTGCAAGCATGCACCATGACACTTGGGGGCTAATGCAAAGTCATTGTTTGCTCACCTTATTGAAGACCCGACTCATCACATCGTAATGAGCCGGCCCTTGGGGGCTACGAATTGCTCCTGTCAAAAATTCATGGTACACAAGCATTAATCTATTATATTGAATGATCCACTATTCAGTTGGTAGAGTACAAAGCTCTTAACCTCATGGACGTGGGTTCAAGCCCCATGGTGGAGATTATATTATATGATGTTATTATCAATAAATTATATACAAAGTCCCAGCTCAGTATTATCTTACTAAGCCGGCCCTTGGGGGCTACATGTTGATGTTCAAGTTTACATGGTTATATCTACAAAGTCCCTGCTCATTATTGCATAATGACCCGGGCATTGGGGGCTACACTGGTTGATGTTTTTATGAGCATAAGGAAATTTCAAGTGCCAGGTTGCTGCAAGCATGACAACCCGGCAACTATGTTCTCATCCTAAGACTTGGGGCTACAGGTAATATGCATATAAAGGAGGAACGTCTTCAAATTCTCAGTTTTCAGAAAATCAGGAAGATTAATTGTGTGACCCGGCATTGGCAACAATCATGACCCGGTGTGTATAACAGTCATAACCCAGAATCATCAGTTTTTATAACCCGGCAATTTTGGCAATGATAAACCGGCAAGTTCTACATCTTCAAGCCGGCTGAATATCAAGAAACCAATGTCAGCAAATTGATTATGAAGCTGGTCTATTGACCCGGATTTTTCTAGAAGAAGGAAATGACAAGGAATTAAGGAGGATCAGGTGTCGGCTTACAAGAATTCTTAACCCGAAGCACAACCTGTCAAGTCTGTTCTTGTGTTTATGTTGTAGGATCAGTTTAACATGGATAAATCCAAATTAAACTGGGGGCTAATGTCGAGGATATACCCCGTAGTATGACCCGGCCGGACTTGGCGGCTCACAGAGACTCGTCGAGTATTTGGTGACTTACTGATGACCCCAACGGCGGGTCAGATGGATAACAAGGCCCAAGGCCCAGAAGGCCGGTTCTTGTGATGGTGGGCCGGCTTAAGAGGAAGACATAACGAATATTCCCCTACAAAGGAAGCAAGACTAGGACTCCACTTGTAATAGAGTAATCCTAATTTACTAGGACTAGTCATGTAACCCGCCCCTTCAACATATATAAGGAGGGGCAGGGCTCCCCAAAAGAGGGACAAGCAACAAGCACTAATCTCTAGGGCTAGACGCAGAGAGGTAGCCGGCTTATGCGGCGACTCTCTCATGAGCATAATGAGATCTAGCCATAAACAGCATGTAGGGCTATTACCGGACGATGTTTCCCGGGGCCCGAAGCTGTCTAAATTTCCGTCTTGCGTGTTGCGTCTCTCGATTCTGATCAACCCCTTCAAGCTACCGCATAGATGCGTTGGCCTCACGACTAAGTCCTCACACTAGGACATCTGTCATGACGTTTCCACGACAAACTTGAAAGATCAAAGAACCAAGATCTATCCCTCAACTACGAGGGGAGGTAAGGAACTGCCATCTAGCTCTGCACTTGATTCACCTTCTGTTATGAGTAAACTTATGACACCTACACATGTTGTTGATTCTGATAGGTCTCATGTTATTGATGATGCCACTTCTGCTTTGCATGATACTTATGATGAAACTACTTCTATGCTTGATACTACTGTACCACTAGGTGAATTTCTCGATGAACAACTTGCTAGGGCTAGAGAGAATAAAATTATTGAAACTGATAATATTGATGAAAGTGATGATGAAGATTCTCCCCCTAGATATGAATTGCATGTGGTTCCTGAGGGTTATGTTATGGATGAAGAAACTGCTAGAGATTTCTTAGCTTGCAATGATAGATCTGATCTTAAGAAATTATAAGCCAAGCTTAAAGAAAAGTCTCTGAATGCTAGAATGAAATATGACCCTCCTTTTGCTACTTCACCTATCTTTATTACTGATAAGGATTATGATTTCTCTGTCGATCCTGAGATAATTACTTTGGTTGAATCTGATCCTTTTTATGGCTATGAATCTGAAACTGTTGTGGCACATCTTACTAAATTAAATGATATAGCCACCATGTTCACTAATGATGAGAAAACTCGCTATTATTATATCCTTAAGTTGTTTCCGTTCTCATTAAAGGGTGATGCTAAAACATGGTTTAATTCTCTTGATCCTGTTTGTGTGCGTAGTCCCCAGGATATGATTTATTACTTCTCTGCTAAATATTTCCCCGCTCATAAGAAACAAGCTGCTTTAAGGGAAATATATAATTTTGTGCAAATTGAATAAGAGAGTCTCCCACAAGCTTGGGGAGGCTTCTTCGATTACTTAATGCTTTGCCTGATCATCCTCTCAAGAAAAATGAAATACTTGATATCATTTATAATGGACTAACCGATGCTTCCAGAGATTACCTGGATAGTTGTGTTGGTTGTGTTTTCAGGGAAAGAACTGTTGATAAAGCTAAATTTCTATTGAATAATATGTTGACTAATGAAAATAATTGGACACTTCCTGAACCAACTCCTAAGCCAACTACGAAGAAAAGGGGCATTCTATTTCTCAGTCCTGAAGATATGCAAGAGGCAAAGAAATCTATGAAAGAAAAAAGTATTAAAACTGATGATGTTAAGAATTTACCGCCTGTTGAAGAAATACATGGTCTTAATTTACCACCTATTGAAGAAATACATGGTCTTGATAACCCGACATAGGTAGTAAAGGTAAATTCTCTATAGATATGATAAAGCTAAAATCCCGCCTATTAAGTTTGCTAGCCAATGCTTAGATGAGTTTGATGATTTTATTGTTAAACAAGAAAACTTCAATGCTTATGTTGGTAGACAATTGAAACATAATTCTTATATGATTGAACACATGAGTGATTATATGGCTAGTGTTAAAGGTGAACTTAAACTTATTAGTAAACATGCTTCTATGGTTACCACTCAAGTAGAACAAGTACTTAAAGCTCGGAATGATTTGCTCAATGAATTAAACAATAAGAATGATAATGTTGTTAGAGTTATGACTAGAGGTGGTAAAATGACTCAGGAGCCTTTGTATCCTGAGGGCCACCCTAAGAAAATTGAGCAATATTCTCAGAGAACTACTATAGATGCACCTAGTCCTTCTGAAAGGAAGAGAAAGAAAAATGATAGGACTTTGCATGCTTCTAGTGAACCTGTTATTGACACACCTGAGAATCCCAATGATATTTCTATTTCTGATGCTGAAACACAATCTGGTAATGAACATGAACCTAGTGATAATGTTAATGATGATGTTCATGTTGATGCTCAACCTAGTAATGATAATGATGTAGAGATTGAACCTGTTGTTTATCTTGATAACCCACAATCAAAGAATCAACGTTATGATAGGAGAGACTTTGTTGCTAGGAAGCACGGTAAAGAAAGAGAACCATGGGTTCAGAAACCCATGCCCTTTCCTCCTAAACCATCCAAGAAAAAGGATGATGAGGATTTCGAGCGCTTTGCTGAAATGATTAGACCTATCTTTTTGCGTATGCGTTTGACTGACATGCTTAAAATGAATCCTTATGTTGAATTCATGAAAGATATTGTTACAAATAAAAGAAAGATACCGGAAGCTGAAATTTCCACCATGCTTGCGAATTATACCTTTAAGGGTGGAATACCTAAGGAACTTGGAGACCCCGAAGTATAAACTATACCATGCTCCATTAAAAGAAACTATGTTAAAACTGCTTTATGTGATCTTGGAGCCGGTGTTAGTGTTATGCCTCTCTCTTTATACCGTAGACTTGATTTGAATAAGTTGACACCTACTGAAATATCTTTGCAAATGGCTGGCAAATCAACTGCTATACATGTCGGTATTTGTGAGGATGTGCCTGTTGTGGTTGCAAACATTACTATTCTAACGGACTTTGTTATTCTTGATATTCCCGAGGACGATAGTATGTCTATTATTCTCGGAAGACTCTTTTTGAATATTGCAGGGGTTGTTATTGATTGCAACAAAGGCAATGTCACTTTTCATGTTAATGGTAATGAGCACATGGTACACTTCCCGAGGAAACAACCTCAAGTACACAGTATCAATTCTATTGGAAAATTTTCATCGATTATTTTTGGAGGTTTTGAATTTCCTCTTCCTACTGTCAAGAAGAAATATGATATTCTTATTGTTGGGGACGTGCATATCCCCGTTGAGGTAACCTAGTGTTATTCAAAAATTCTCCGGTTTCATGCAATTCGGAATGAGTTTGTTAACAAGACTTGATCAACCTTGTTAGTGGATTCCTTTTGAAGAACATGAGATGGGTGAATTTAGAAAACACAACTCTCTGTACCCTTTTTTACTTTCTGTTATTTATATTAAATAAAGCAAAATAGTAATTTCTGTCAGTTTTCTGAATTATCCGTGCAAAAAAATACCTTGAAAATAAAAGTTCTCCAAATGCCCTGAAAATTTAATATAATTTTTTCTAGAATATTTCAAAATATCTGGCACTGAGAACACATCAGGGGGAGCCAGCACCTGGCCACGAGGGTCCAGGGCGCGCCCCTCGCCTCGTGGGCCCCTGGTGGCCTCCCTCCACTTATTCCAGCCACCACACACTCCTTCTTTCTCCCAAAAAAATCACCAACCAGCTCAAGCACGAGTTCTAGCTCATCTTGCTGCCATTTTTGATCTCCTAGCTCAAAGCTCCATTCACAAAACTGCTTTGGGGGGTTGTTCTTTGGTATGTGACTCCTCCAATGGTCCAATTAGTTTTTGTTCTAGTGCTTTATTTATTGCAATTTTTTGCTGCTTAGGTGACCCTGTTCTTGAGCTTGCATGTCAAATTTATGTGGTCAAAAGTAGTTTTAATGCATGATAGAGCCTCTAGGCACTTGTAGGAGTAGTTGCTATCAATTTTGTTGAGTTTGGTTCACTTTTATTTTTAAGTTACCAAAAAATTCAGAAATTTTTCAGAGGAAGAAATATGTTTAGGAAAATGTACCGAGGTGGTTCCTCAAGGAAGCAAGGACCCAGGCCCGCAATACGCGGGCCGGACAATGAACCACCAATGGATGCTCAAGTGCGGCCTTGTGAATGGCCGTCGGAGAGGACTTCATGGTTCGAGCAGGAATCAAGGAGGAATTTGAAGCATATGTGCATAATGCCAATCTTGAGAGCTTCATGGCAGATAAGTGCCGTCAGTACCACTACCTCACTAATTCCTTTGTGAGAAGGTTTGAATTTTCATCATCACGCAATTCTCAAACTGTCCTATTTGATCTTTATGATAAATCTTATACCATGGACTTAGAAGATTTTAACACTGCTTGTAAACTCCCACAGTGGGGTAATGTTAGTGAACCTCGCAAATCTGAATATAGAGACTTTCTTGCTAGTATAACTGTGGGGGAATCTAGGGAAATCATGCAAGCTACCATAGGGAGCATTCATTTTCCTGTTATACATTATTTTGCTCTCTTTATAGGTAGATGCATAAATGGTAAGGATGAGACATGTCACATGTGTGTGCCAGATCTTAGTGTTCTCAAGAGTGTTGTATTAGGAGATAGACAATATAACTTGGGGGCCATTGTTGCACGCAGATTGCATAATAACAAAATTAATGGAGATTTCTTTGGTGAAATTTATGCAAGCCGTTTAGCTGATTTTCTTGAGATACCCATACATGGAGATGATATTGAGTTGCCTCCTGTTTATTTAGATTATAATGCCATGGTTCGTCATCAGTTTGTTGAGAGGAACAATCAGTTCCTCCAGTACCGACTAATCTTTGACAGACGACGCACCTATCACATCGCTCTCCCTGCTCCTACCTTCTTTGACTTTCAGGCAAAAGGGGGATATGTTATAACCAGGGAGGAGGCGACCGAGTACAAGAGGAGGACGGAGGCAGCTCGCCTCCAAGCTGCAGCTCGTCAGGCAATAGCTGATTTATCTCAGTACGACCCCAGCTTCAACTACAGATATCCACCAGGCGATCCATGGGCATAGACCAACTTAGGCCAAAAGCCTAAGCTTGGGGGAGTACGTATTTCTCACCGACATTACATTCATGTTCACACACTCATGCTAGCTTTCGATGCTCATACTTTTTCATTGTATCATCCATGATAGTTTATTTCCTTTTTAGCTTTCTTCTTGTGTGCCTTAATAAACCTTAAGAAAAACCAAAAAAAATAGTTGTAGCTTTTAGTTAGTTTACTTTCCATGCCTGTAGTAGTAGTAATTAAAAAGAAAACCCAAAAGGATTTCTCGTTCTTCTTTTGCTTATTGGGAGCTTTCCCTTGTAAATAGTTTTGTTTCTTTTCTTTGGGGGTCGAGAGGAGAAGACCATAATGAAAATGTTGAGTGGCTCTCGTATGCATTATTGTTGATCTAACAAAGAGCCCATATTACCTTGTCTTCTCTCTTGAATTGAATGCTTGCAGATTCCATCTTAGTCCAATGCACGTGCACTATTATTATTATCCACACTATTCGTTCGTGCAAGTGAAAGGCAATAATGATGATATATGATGAACTGGTTGAGATGAGAAAAGCTGGTATGAACTCGACCTCTCTTGTTTTTGTAAATATGATTAGTCCATCGTTCCTGATTCAGCCTATTACAAAAGAAACATGTTTGCAATGACAATTAGAGATTGTAGTTTCTTATGCCATGCTTAATTAGCTAGGAGTTCATAATGGTTTACCTTGCGTGCCAACATGCTATTAAAATGTGAAAGCACAAGTGCTCCCTAGGTGGTTTTGGTAATTAATGACAACATATCTCTTGTTGGACTAACATTTCTATCTAGTATGTTTCAGATAAGTTCAACAGTGGAGTGGCATGGACTAAAGGTTGTGGGAAGTTCTCCAAGATTCTAAGGACAAAGGATTAGCTAAAGCTTAAAGCTCAAGACTCTTCATTTTACATTTTAGTGATCCAAGATCACATTGAGTCCATAGGAAAAGCCAATACTATCAAGGAGGGATGAGGTGTTGCTTAATGAGTCTCTTGCTCAAGTGCTTAATGATATGCTCCAAAATCCTCAACTACTTTCCCACTTCCACATATGATCTAAACCCAAAGCCAAACTCGGACCTACCGATTATTTCTATCCGGCGCCACCGAGTTTCACTTGTCATAGCCACTGCCAGAAACCCTAATCAGTTCGGTCTCACCGATGGGATCTCGCTCTCACCGAGATGGGCTTGCAAACTCTCTGTTACCTATTGCAATACTCTCGGTCCCACCGAGATATGCAATCGGCCCCACCGAGTTTGCTTGGTCAACTCTCTGTTTTGCCTATTACCAAAATCGGTCCCACCGAGTTTGAGTAATCGGTCAAACCGAGTTGTGGATTTACCCTAACCCTAGCATGTCGGTCCCACCGAGTTGATCCAGTCGGTCCCATCGAAAATCTCTAACGGTCACTAGGTTTACTATTTTGGTCTGACCGAGTTTGTTGATTCGGTCCCACCGAGATTGGTAAATTGTGTGTAACGGCTGGATTTTGTGTGGAGGCTATATATACCCCTCCACCTCCTCTTCATTCGTGGAGAGAGCCATCAGAACACATCTACACTTCCAACTCATATGTTCTGACAGAGAACCACCTACTCATGTGTTGAGACCAAGATATTCCATTCCTACCATATGAATCTTGATCTCTAGCCTTCCCCAAGTTGCTTTCCACTCAAATCTTCTTTCCACCAGATCCAAATCCTATGAGAGAGAGTTGAGTGTTGGGGAGACTATCATTTGAAGCACAAGAGCAAGGAGTTCATCATCAACACACCGTTTGTTACTTCTTGGAGAGTGGTGTCTCCTAGATTGGCTAGGTGTCACTTGGGAGCCTCCGACAAGATTGTGGAGTTGAACCAAGGAGTTTGTAAGGGCAAGGAGATCGCCTACTTTGTGAAGATCTACCGCTAGTGAGGCAAGTCCTTCGTGGGCGATGGCCATGGTGGGATAGACAAGGTTGCTTCTTCGTGGACCCTTCGTGGGTGGAGCCCTCCGTGGACTCACGCAACCGTTACCCTTCGTGGGTTGAAGTCTCCATCAACGTGGATGTAGGATAGCACCACCTATCAGAACCACGGGAAAAACATCCGTGTCTCCAATTGCGTTTGAATTCTCCAAACCCTTCCCTTTACATTCTTGCAAGTTGCATGCTTTACTTTCCGCTGCCTATTCACTCTTTGCATGCTTGCTTGATATGTATTGTGAATGTTGAAATTATGCCTAAACTACACTTAAACCAAAAAGGCTTAAAAATTGCACCTTTAGCATTAAGTGTCTAATCACCCCCCCCCCTCTAGACACATCTACTTCAAGGTCCTACAAAATGGTTGTGATGTGGTATGATAGGGTGGTATCCTCCTTTGAACGATTCGAGTGGCTTGACTTGGCACATGTTCACGCATGTAGTTGAAACAAAATCAACATAGCCTCCACGATATTTATGTTCATGGTGCATTATATCCTACTCATGCTTGCATTCAGTGTTGATTAATTTTAATGCATGTTCATGACTGTTTTCGCTCTCCAGCTGGTCGCTTCCCAGTATTTTTCTAGCCTTCACTTGTACTAAGCGGGAATACTGCTTGTGCATCCAACTCCATAAACCCCAAAGTTGTTCCATATGAGTCCACCATACCTACTTATATATGGTATCTACCTGCCGTTCCAAGTAAATTTGTATGTGCCAAACTCTAAACCTTCAAATAAACATTCTGTTTTGTATGCTCGAATAGCTCATGTATCAACTAGGGTTGTCTGTATCCTCCATGCTAGGCGGGTTATTTTCAAGAGGAGTGGACTTCGCTCCTCACTCACGGCAAAATGGCTGGTCACCGGGATGCCCAGTCCCATGCTTTAAGCAAATTAAATCAAAATAATTGCAAACAAAACTCCCCCGGGATTGTTGTTAGTTGGAGGCACCCGTTGTTTCGAGCAAGCCATGGATTGATGCTTGTTGGTGGTGGGGGAGTATAAACTTTAAAATTCTGCTTGGGAACCGCCTATAATATGTGTAGCATGGAAGATATCGAGATCTCTCGGTTGTTATATTGACAATGAAAGTATACCGCTCAAAATATTATTCATATATATTTCAAAACCGAGCTCTGACACCTCTACAAATCCATGCTTCCCTCTGCGAAGGGCCTATCCATTTACTTTTATATTGAGTCATCATCCTCTTATTAATAAACACCAGTTGGAGAGCACCGTTGTCATTTGCATCCATGATTGTTAGTTTACATTGAGTATGATTGTGACTGGATCTCTTTTACCATGAATTACAATGTCTAGTCAGTCCTTGATCTTTAAAGGTGCTCTTCATTTATGTTTTGCGGTCTCAAAAAGGGCTAGCGAGATACCATCTTGTTATATCATATCATGATTGTTTTGAGAAAGTGTTGTCATCCGAGATTTGTTATTATTGATCGCTAGTTGATTATGCCATTGATATGAGTAAACATGAGACCTAAATGTTATTGTGAATATGGTTAGTTCATAATCTTTGTTGAGAACTTGAATACTAGCTTTACATATTTACAACAACAAGAGCAAACAGACTTTGTAAATTTTTTTTCTTTATCACTTTCAGTTTATCAACTGAATTGCTTGAGGACAAGAAAAGGTTTAAGCTTGGGGGAGTTGATACATCTCCGTCGTATCTACATTTCCAAACAATTTTCCCTTGTTTTGGACTCTAACTTGCGTGATTTGAATGGAACTAACCCGGACTGACGCTGTTTTCAGCAGAATTGCCATGGTGTTAGTGCAGAAATAAAAGTTCTCGGAATGACCTGAAAATCAACGGAGATTATTTTTGGAATATATAAAAAATACTGGAGGAAGAATCCACGTTAGGGGGCCCACACCCTGTCCATGAGGGTGGGGGCGTGCCTACCCCCACTGGGCACGCCCCCCTACCTCGTGGGCCCCCTGACGCTCCACCGACCTCAACTCCAACTCCATATATTCGTGTTCGGGGAGAGACAAATTAGAGAGAAGGATTCATCATGTTTTACAATACGGAGCCACCGCCAAGCCCTAAACTCTCTTGGGAGGGCTGATTTGGAGTCTGTTCGGGCCTCCGGAGAGGGGAATCCGTCGCCATCGTCATCATCAACCTTCCTCCATCACCAATTTCATGATGCTCACCGCCGTGCGTGAGTAATTCCATCGTGGGCTTGCTGGACGGTGATGGGTTGGATGAGATTTATCATGTAATCGAGTTAGTTTTGTTAGGGTTTGATCCCTAGTATCCACTATGTTCTGAGATTGATGTTGTTATGATTTTGCTATGCTTAATGCTTGTCACTAGGGCCCGAGTGCCATGATTTCAGATCTGAACCTATTATGTTTTCATCAATATATGAGAGTTCTTGATCCTATCTTGCAAGTCTATAGTCACCTATTATGTGTTATGATCTGTTAACCCCGAAGTGACAATAATCGGGATCATTACCGGTGATGATCGTAGTTTGAGGAGTTCATGTATTCACTATGTGTTAATGCTTTGGTCCGGTACTCTATTAAAAGGAGGCCTTAATATCCCTTAGTTTCCAATAGGACCCCGCTACCACGGGAGGGTAGGACAAAAGATGTCATGCAAGTTATTTTCCATAAGCACGTATGACTATATTCGGAATACATGCCTACATTACATTGATAAACTGGAGCTAGTTCTGTGTCACCCTATGTTATGACTATTACATGATCGATCGCATCCGACATAATTCTCCATCACCGATCCATTGCCTACGAGCTTTCCATATATTGTTCTTCGCTTATTTATTTTTCCGTTGCTACCGTTACCATCACTATAAAACCCAAAAGTATTACTTTTGCTACCGTCACTTTTTGCCACCATTACCACTACTATCATATTACTTTAATACTAAACACCTTGCTGCAGATACTAAGTTATCCAGGTGTGGTTGAATTGACAACTCAGCTGCAAATACTTGAGAATATTCTTTGGCTCCCCTTGTGTCGAATCAATAAATTTGGGTTGAATACTCTACGCTCGAAAACTGTTGCGATCCCCTATACTTGTGGGTTATCATTGACGATGGAGATCATGATGGTGCTTTGGAGATGGAGATCAAAGGCACAAGATTATGATGACCATATCATGTCACATATTTTGATTGCATGTGATGTTTATATTTTATGCATCTTATTTTGCTTAGTACGGAGGTAGCATTATAAGATGATCCCTCACTAAATTTCAAGGTATAAGTGTTCTCCCTGAGTATGCACCATTGCTATAGTTCATCGTGCCGAGACACCACGTGATGATCGGGTGTGATAAGCTCGACGTTCACATACAACGGGTGCAAGACAGTTTTGCACGTGCAATACTCGGGTTAAACTTGACGAGCCTAGAATATGCAGATATGGCGTTGGAACACTGAGACCGAAAGGTCGAACGTGAATCATATAGTAGATATGATCAACATAGAGATGTTCACCATTGAAAACTACTCCATCTCACGTGATGATCGGACATGGTTTAGTTGATATGGATCACGTGATCATTTAGATGACTAGAGGGATGTCTATCTAAGTGGGAGTTCTTAAGTAATATGATTAATTGAACTTTAATTTATCATGAACTTAGTCCTGATAGTTTTTCCATATTTATGTTGTTGTAGATCAATGGCCCGTGCTACCGTTCCCTTGAATTTTAATGCGTTCCTAGAGAAAGCTAAGTTGAAAGATGATGGTAGCAACTACACGGACTGGGTCCATAACTTGAGGTTTATCCTCATTGCTGCACAGAAGAATTATGTCCTGGAAGCACTGCTAGGTGCAAGACCCACTGCAGGGGCAACTCCGGACGTTATGAACGTCTGGCAGACTAAAGCTAATGACTACTCAATAGTTCAGTGTGCCATGCTTTACAGCTTAGAATCAGGACTTCAAAGATGTTTTGGACGTCATGGAGCATATGAGATGTTCCAGTAGTTGTAGTTAATATTTCAAGCAAATGTACGAGTTGAGAGATATGAAGTCTTCAACAAGTTCTATAGCTGCAAAATGGAGGAGAATAGTTCTGTCAGTGAACACATACTCAGAATGTCTGGGTACCATAACCACTTGACTCAGTTGGGAGTTAATCTTCCTGATGACAGTGTCATTAACAGAGTTCTTCAATCACTGCCACCAAGCTATAAAGGCTTCGCGATGAACTATAATATGCAAGGGATGGAAAAGACAATTCCCAAGCTCTTCGCGATGCTAAAGGCTGCGGAGGTAGAAATCAAGGAGGAGCATCAAGTGTTGATGGTTAACAAGACCACTAGTTTCAAGAAAAATGGCAAAGGGAAGAAGGGGAACTTCAAGAAGAATAGCAAGCAAGTTGCTGCTCAAGGGAAGAAGCCCAAGTCTGGACCTAAGCCTGAAATTGAGTGCTTCTACTGCAAAGGGACTGGTCACTGGAAGCGGAACTGCCCCAAGTATTTGGCTGATAAGAAGGATGGCAAAGTGAAAAGTATATTTGATATACATGTTATTGATGTGTACCTTACTAATGCTCGTAGTAGCGCCTGGGTATTTGATACTGGTTCTGATGCTCATATTTGCATCTCAAAACACGGGCTACAGATTAAACGAAGATTGGCTAAGGACGAGGTGACGATGCGCGTCGGAAATGGTTCCGAGGTTGATGTGATCGCCGTCGGCATGCTACCTCTACATCTACCGTCAGGATTAGTTTTAGACCTAAATAATTGTCATTTGGTGCCAACGTTGAGCATGAACATTATATCTGGATCTTGTTTGATGCGAGACGATTATTCATTTAAATCAGAGAATAATGGTTGTTCTATTTATATGAGTAATATCTTTTATGGTCATGCACCCTTGATGAGTGGTCTATTTTTGTTGAATCTCGATTGTAGTGATACACATATTCATAATATTGAAGCCAAAGGATGCAAAGTTTATAATGATAGTGCAACTTATTTGTGGCACTGTCGTTTAAGGTCATATTGGTGTAAAGCGCATGAAGAAACTCCATGCTGATGGACTTTTGGAATCACTTGATGCTTGCGAACCATGCCTCATGGGAAAGATGACTAAGACTCCGTTCTCCGGAACAATGGAGCGAGCCAGTGAGTTATTGGAAATAATACATACTGATGTATGCGGTCCGATGAGTGTTGAGGCTCGCATCAGGTATCGTTATTTTCTGACCTTCACAGACGATTTGAGCAGATATGGGTATATCTACTTAATGAAACATAAGTCTGAAACATTTGAAAACTTCAAAGAATTTCAGAGTGAAGTGGAAAATCACTGTAACAAGAAAATAAAGTTTCTACGATCTAATCGTGGAGGTAAATATTTGAGTTATGAGTTTGGTCTTCATTTGAAACAATGTGGAATAGTTTCGCAACTCACGCCACCTGGAACGCCACAGCATGATGGTGTGTCCGAACGTCGTAATCGTACCTTATCAGATATGGTGCGATCTATGGTGTCTCTTACTGATTTACCGCTATCATTTTGGGGTTATGCTTTAGAGACGGTTGCATTCATGTTAAATAGGGCACCATCTAAATCCGTTGAGATGACACCATATGAACTGTGGTTTAGCAAGAAACCTAAACTGTCATTTCTTAAAGTTTGGGGCTGCGATGCTTATGTGAAAAAGCTTCAACCTGATAAGCTCGAACCCAAATCGGAGAAACATGTCTTCATAGGATACCCAAAGGAAACTGTTGGGTACACCTTCTATCACAGATTCGAAGGCAAGATATCCGTTGCTAAGAATGGATCCTTTCTAGAGAAGGAGTTTCTCTCGAAAGAAGTGAGTGGGAGGAAAGTGGAACTTGATGAGGTAATTGTACCTTCTCCCGAATTGGAAAGTAGTTCATCACAGAAATCAGTTCCAGTGATTCCTGCACCAATTAGTGAGGAAGCTAATGATTATGATCATGAAACTTCAGATCAAGTGAATACCGAACCTCGTAGGTCAACCAGAGTATGGTCCGCACCAGAGTGGTACGGTAATCCTGTTCTGGAGGTCATGTTACTTGACCATGACGAACCTATGAACTATGAGGAAGCGATGATGAGCCCAGATTCTACGAAATGGCTTGAGGCCATGAAATCTGAGATGGGATCCATGTATGAGAACAAAGTGTGGACTTTGGTTGACTTGCCCAATGATCGGCAAGCCATAGAGAATAAATGGATCTTCAAGAAGAAGACTGACGCTGACGGTAATGTTACTTTCTACAAAGCTTGACTTGTTGCGAAAGGTTTTTGACAAGTTCAAGGAGTTGACTACGATGAGACCTTCTCACCCATAGCGATGCTTAAGTCTGTCTGAATCATGTTAGCATTTGCCGCACTTTATGATTATGTAATTTAGCAAATGGATGTCAAAACTGCATTCCTTAATGGATTTCTTAAAGAAGAGTTGTACATGATGCAACCAGAAGGTTTTCTCGATCCTAAAGGTGCTAAAAAAGTGTGCAAGCTCCAGCGATCCATTTATGGACTGGTGCAAGTCTCTCGGGGTTGGAATATACGCTTTGATAGTATGATCAAAGCATATGGTTTTATACAGACTTTTGGAGAAGCCTGTATTTACAAGAAAGTGAGTGGGAGCTCTGTAGCATTTCTAATATTATATGTGGATGACATATTGTTGATTGAAAATAATATAGAATTTCTAGATAGCATAAAAGGATACTTGAATAAGAATTTTTCAATGAAAGACCTCGGTGAAGCTGCTTATATATTGGGCATCAAGATCTATAGAGATAGATCAAGACGCTTAATTGGACTTTCACAATGCACATACCTTGATAAAGTTTTGAAGAAGTTCAAAATGGACCAGTCAAAGAAAGGGTTCTTGCATGTGTTACAAGGTGTGAAGTTGAGTCAGACTCAATGCCCGACCACTGTAGAAGATAGAGAGAAACTAGAGGTCATTCCCTATGCCTCAGCCATAGGTTCTATCATGTACGCAATGTTGTGTACTAGACCTGATGTGTGCCTTGCTATTAGTTTAGCAGGGAGGTACCAAAGTAATCCAGGAGTGCATCACTGGACAACAGTCAAAAACATCCTGAAATACCTGAAAAGGACTAAGGATATGTTTCTCATTTATCGAGGTGACAAAGAGCTTGTCGTAAATGGTCACGTCGATGCAAGCTTTGACATTGATCCGAATGACTCTAAGTCACAAACCAGATATGTATTTATATTGAATGGTGGAGCTGTAAGTTGGTGCAGTTCCAAGCAGAGCGTCGTGGTGGGATCTACGTGTGAAGCGGAGTACATACCTACTTCGGAAGCAGCAAATGAAGGAGTCTGGATGAATGACTTCATATCCGATCCAGGTGTAATACCTAGTGCATCGGGTCCAATGAAAATCTTTTGTGACAATACTGGAGCAATTGCCTTGGCGAAGGAATCTAGATTTCACAAGAGAGCCAAACACATCAAGAGACGCTTCAATTCCATCTGCGATCAAGTCAAGGAGGGAGACATAGAGATTTGCAAAATACATACGGATCTGAATGTTACAGACCCGTTGACTAAGCCTCTTTCATGAGCAAAACATGATCAGCACCAAGACTCCATGGGTGTTAGAATCATTACTATGTAATCTAGATTATTGACTCTAGTGCAAGTGGAAGACTAAAGGAAATATGCCCTAGAGGCACTAATAAAGTTGTTATTTATATTTCCTTATATCATGATAAATGTTTATTATTCATATTAGAATTGTATTGATAGGAAACTTAGTACATGTGTGAATACATAGACAAAACAGAGTGCCCCTAGTATGCCTCTACTTGACTAGCTCGTTAATCAAAGATGGTTAAGTTTCCTGACCATAGACATGTGTTGTCATTTGATAAACGGGATCACATCATTAGAGAATGATGTGATGGACAAGACCCATCCGTTAGCTTAGCATAATGATCGTTTAGTTTTATTGCTATTGCTTTCTTCATGACTTATACATATTCCTCTGACATGAGATTATGCAACTGCCGAATACCGGAGAAATACTTTGTGTGATATCAAACGTCACAACGTAAGTGGGTGATTATAAAGATGCTCTAAAGGTGTCTCCGAAGGTATTTGTTGGGTTGGCATAGATCAAGATTAGGATTTGTCACTCCGAGTATCGGAGAGGTATCTCTGGGCCCTCTCGGTAATGCACATCACTATAAGCCTTGCAGGCAATGTGACTAATGAGTTAGTTGCGGGATGATGTATTACGGAATGAGTAAAGAGACTTGCCGGTAACGAGATTGAACTAGGTATGATGATACCGACGATCGAATCTTGGGCAAGTAATATACCCATGACAAAGGGAATGACGCATGTTGTTATGCAGTTTGACCGATAAAGATCTTCGTAGAATATGTAGGAACCAATATGAACATACAGGTTCTGCTATTGGTTATTGACCGAAGATGTGTCTCGGTCATGTCTACATAGTTCTCGAACCCATAGGGTCCGCACGCTTAACGTTCGATTTTGTATTATGAGTTGTGTGTTTTGGTGACCGAAGTTTGTTCAGAGTCCCGAATGAGATCACAGACATGACGAGGAGTCTCGAAATGGTCGAGAGATAAAGATTGATATATTGGAAGGTTATATACGGACACCGAAATAGTTTCGAAGAGGTTCGGGGATTTTTCGGAGTACCGGGAGGTTACCGGAACCCCCGGGAAAGTTAATGGGCCTCATGGGCCATAGTGGAGAGAGGGAGGCAGGCCACAAGAGGTGGCGCGCGCCTCCCCCCTGCCCAATCCGAATTGGACAAGGGGTGGGGGCGCCCCCCCCCCTTTCCTTCTCCCTCTCCGCTCTTTCCCCTTTCCCCCTCTTCGTTGGAAGGAAGGGGGGCGAAGTGGAGTCCTAGTAGGACTCCCCCCCTTGGCGCGCCTCCTCCTGGCCGGCCACCTCCTTCCCTTTCCTTTATATACAGGGGCGGGGGCACCCCAAAGGCACATCAATTGTTCTCTTAGCCGTGTGCGGTGCTCCCCTCCACAGTTTACTCCTCCGGTCATAGCGTCGTAGTGCTTAGGCAAAGCCCTGCGCAGATCACATCGCCATCACCATCACCACACCGTCGTGCTGACAGAACTCTTCCTCGACCCTCTACTGGATCAAGAGTTCGAGGGACGTCATTGAGCTGAACATGAGCTGAACACGGAGAAGTACGTTCGGTACTTGGATCGGTTGGATCACGAAGACGTTCGACTACATCAACCGCGTTAACCTAACGCTTCCGCGTTCGGTCTACGAGGGTACATGAACACACTCTTTCCCTCCCGTTGCTATGCATCTCCTAGATAGATCTTACGTGATTGTAGGAATTTTGTTTTGAAATTGCATGCTACATTCCTCAACAGGTTTCTTATTGATTTTGGTGTTTCTACTACCGCACGACCCCTCTCTCATCATACAGCACCAACACAATCAGCATTGCTCGAGATCTTGTGAAGCATGAGCTCACCAAACATATTGGTGTGGATGCTTCTTACACGAGATCGCAGGTGTGGGACTAGATGGTGGCTCTTCAATTCGTGCCTTCCGAGCTCCAGCTAGCAGATTTCTTCACAAAAGCACAAAATCGAGCTCAACAAAGCTATTTCTTTCTAAACTCAGTGTTATAGATCCACCCTGAGTTTGAGGGGGACTCTCAAAGTGTTATGGTGTTGTGTATAGGGTAGTGTAGTTTTCTCCCTTGTATAGGGATTTATTTGCATATGTACATTGTACTTATCTGCCCTGTTAGGCCCATAGCAATACAAGGTCCATTCATCCATTCGTCTATCTAACAATATCAAATATCTACGAATGAACAAAATGAAAACAATAAACTATATCTCAGCTCCCCACAACCAAACAGATGCAAATAATCAACCTAACCAGAGAAAAGTATTCTTTTGCGTTGTTGGTTCAGCTGCAGAGACAAAGGAGGGAAGGGCAGATAAGTATATATGTAAATGAAACCTTCACAAAATTAACACACACACATCTTAGGTATTTGAACCTATAGTGTAAAAAATAGCTACCTAGAACTGGTATAAGCAAGCCAAACAACAATGAATATATATAATCATATAGCATGTAAACCATGGGGAAATAACACAAAACAATGTGATAAAGATGGAACCGGAGGGACATACCAACGTAGCAATTGGCTGGGAGAGACGTACAAAGTTCTGCTATTCCATGCATTTGACTATAAGAAACTCTAAATTACTACAACTCCGATAGAAAAACTGGACATAAGATTTTTCCCAATTTTAAAATTCAAGAATAGGCATATGAATCAATAAGATACACACATAGCACTTTTTTTTAAATCTGAACTTAGGATTGATTTTTTATACACAATGTATCCAGTCCAGTTCCTACATGCGTACATTAAATTAGTACAACTCCAACAGAAACATTTGAATATTTGTTGCCAGCATATAGTTTCACCCGAAACAAAACCAAGTGGCGTTACTCGCTAGGACCCTGAAAAAACAGCCAGTTTCAATTTTAAACACAGTTCTAAGGGAGGTCTACCTAGGTTGTGCATGCCTGCATAAATCACACAAAGCTATTATCAGAGAAATCTAACTCCCACAAAGCATGCCATTTGATCACGTGACAATGTACATACTAATCGGTTCATTCGACTTTTTTGATGAATCGGTTCATTCGTCACAGCACGTGAATGAATCAACATGTCCATTGGAAGATTAGTTTTAGGACTGCGCCTCTGAACCTACATTGCCTTGAGATTTCTGGAGCTTCATTCGTCCAAAATGAGCTGGACCCAAGATGTGTCTTCACCAGTTATTAGGTTACCATGCTAACCAATAGTAACCAGTTTTGCCACTAAAATAGTTTGTTTTATAACCCCATAGAGAAACCTCGATAACTAAGCCTATTATTTGTAGCACTTCTGGCCACAGTGTTTGTTTTCCTGCTCCTATCCATGTACACTATGAGCACACATTCTAGTCATGCTTTTCTTAGAGGTAGAACAATAGGTACACATTCTAGTCATGATTCCATAGAAGTAGAACAATACAACCCATTTGCTGCTGACCAATTCTTTGGTTCATGTGGATGCATGTTTGGCTGATAAGGTCACACTTCTAACCATTTTTTTAGATAACGACACTTCTGACCGGTGTGTTTATTTTTCTGCTCCTATCCATGTACAGTGTGCACTTGCAGTTCCAACACAAGTGGTCTCTAGCTGTGTTGTCGCATTGATTTACTCCAGTTTGTTACCCCAATTTGTAGTAGTTTGTCTAGAATGTGTACTCATAACACATTCCTTCATATATTCATTTTCTAAAAAAAAAACAGAAGCCTACTATTAGTAAGAATTAATGGTCAGGATACTCGGTGCATAATATTACAGAATATATTGAGAGACTCACGTAAGAAAACTTGCACGAAATAAATAATGGGTGTGCCTATCAAGGCAACACAAATACTATTCTTTTCCTTGTTCAACATTCAACCAAAAGATTAAAAGAAGCATAGTAATGGACATCCTATGAGATCATCTCCAAATGTGGAGGCACTCACCCTTGGTACCGACCTTTGTAGCGGCTATGTTATATCCAAAGCATACTAAGCTAAAATAGGAGGGGAAGGCATGAGAAAATATAAGCACATCTGCACAACAAAAGGAAACTATATGTCAGGAAGATACACACAGATAGATGGTATGGCAAAAGAACAACCAAAAAACCTGAAGGGCTGCGACATATTGTGTGTAAGGCAGAAGAACAACTGAAAATCCTGATGGCATGGTATAAAAACATGATGAAACAAAACTCAATTTGGTAAACCAATAATATGTTTTTAAGAAAAACAACCTGTAAAGCAACTCACACCCATATCAATGTCAAACAGATAGCAACACCGTTTCTTAAAAGCCTATGATACTATTCGTATTTACAATATATATGCTCAGATATATAGTAACAAAACTAATAATTTAAGTCCTTGGACAGAGACGGGTTGGAGCAGAGTGTCATCGACGGTGAAGTGAGAAGCTGCAGTAGAGGGCTTCATGGTGAGGCAACAGGCTCAAGCAGAACAGGGAGGCGAACATGCATCTGCACAATAAAATTTTTTAGCATGGATCTGCAACTAAAGATTGCCCAGATGGAAGAACAATAATTTGTGCAAATGATTGAGCTACACATGAGAATAAGATGATCTAATGAGTGTAACTAAAAAATTCTTGCATGAACAAAATTGTACATATAGACAGTCCAGCTTCCACACATGAACAAAAATCTACAGATAGACACAGCCCAGCATGAGCAAAAATCTACAGACAAACGATAGCAAAATCAGATCAATTCTTTCATGTGACCATCCATCCAACCTGAAATCCACAACAATATATGGTTATACACCTAGAATTTGATGTGTTTCCGCTGGAGCAATTCCTACAAAATTAAAAAACACCACACCAAAACAAATGTAATTCCAGATCTGCCTCTCCTTGAACACCAAACCAAATCACCAGGGTTTGCTGTTCCACTCCCAAACAGTCTCAAATCCAGAGAGAGAGAGAGAGAGAGAGAGAGACAGAGACAGAGACAGAGAGAGAGAGAGAGAAATGGACCTGCAGGTCTAGCAGAGGCATGGATGATAGGCACGCTGCCGGGTGGTGAGGCCGCTCATGGGACCATAGTAGAGGTGAATGGTTTTATACATTTTGAGTATCACCCAAATGTTTCTGGTTGGGATTGACGTTGTACACAAAGATGCAAGCAAGCTGTATAGCAAAGATAAAAAAAAAAAGACTGCATGTTGACCTACTCATTATGTAAGAGTTACTCCCTCTGTCCAGTGTCAAAAATGTCTTATATTATAGGAAGGAGGGAGTACTTTTCAGCCATTGCTATGGCAACACAGCACATCAACACCTGAGCAATACAACAAATAGTGCAGACCAGCTACAACACAGGTATAATTTAATAAAGAAACATAGTGCTTAGAAATGTTGATTTGAATTTTGAACCTTGTCAGCAAGTGGTCCAGATATGAACCAATTACACAACCAATGCCCATCTTTATTGCTAAGAACACATCCAACTATTTTTAGAGAACGACGTGCAATGCTAGAATGGTTATTTACCACCTTCTGTGACTACAGTAAACTTCAAGCACTTTGGACATCTATAAGGTTCATCATCATATCGTATTCAGGGCATTTCACCATTCTTCAATACCATGTATCCATCTTCATTTGATATGCAGAACTCAGTCACAGTCTAATGGCATATCGAATTCAGGGCATTTCACCATTCTTCAATACCAAGTGTCCATCTTCATTTGAGATGCAGATCTCAGACACAGCCTGATGGTACTCTTTCTCACTAATTTTTCTCTTTAAGATACTCAGAGCACAATCAAGGATTTCCTGCTTCTTTAATGTTCCATTGGGAACTCTATCACGGAAGAGCTTAATGAGACAATTTCGCACACTAGCCTTCTCCTCGGACTTTTGAACATATAAATCATGAACAGGAACAGCAACAAGACGTATTGAAGCATCAAGCTCTTTACGAGAAAGAGAAACACAAGTTTGTGCAGCATTTGACAGAGCTTGGAATCTTCCTCCATCTTTCCTGTCAGAGGCATATTTTACTGCCAAGTGCCTCAAGTCTCTAACAACGGCCGGAAAGCTGCGAACTTTATTGGCAGTGAAGACGCTATCCAAGACAGAGCGCACATGGTTTTCACTTCCTTGAACGAGGCCATCCTTGGTCTTACCCATGACTGGATCAGGCCCTTTCACAGGAGCGTTAGATCTGGTTGTATTCTTGGTTTTCCTTTGTTCAGTAGCGCTGCATTTCTCTAGGGGGTCAGGCATGGTTGCAGCACGGACCGACCAAGCATTTTCTTGCTCCTTGACTATATGGGAATAACGTTTTATGAAGGATGAATCTGCTGCTACTATAAACTTGTAGTCTTGAAGCTTCTCCCTTCTTTTACCCAGCGGATTCAATATCATGTTCCTTGTTCGCTCATCTCTGATCAGTCTCTCCACATACTTCACAGGTATGGATTCCATTTTTGTAAACTCGAGCATAATTTGATCCCTTTTGGAAGCGAGTCCATCATCATACAACAAAGAACTTCGGCAGACCCATAAACCACGCACCAAATCAGCATACACTGGAAGAGTTTCCAGAAGGTCTTCCTCCGAACAGTCTGGAGCAAGATGCATTAGAGCAACAAATCGAGTCACTTGTGACACCTCAGTAAACCATTTCTTCAGGCGCTCTTCCAGTGGCAGTGAAAGCATCTCCCGGATCGCCTGGCTTCTGTTAATATTCTTGCTGCCTGTCGGCCCTCCGGGACACAATGACAATGCATAATCCTGTGTGCTCATTGTGAAATCTATAGGCCTGCCCTCGCTTGCTACCATCTCAGCATAGTACTTGCTTGCAACATCACTCCCAGCTGGTTCGTAAGTGAGAGAAATCCATGGCTCAGGTTCTTTAGCCGAGTCCTTGGAACCATCTGGGTGCTGATTTCCCTTACCCGATGGAACAGCCTTGCCACCAGCACCACCACCATTTGTTTCCACCTGTTGCAAAGGCTGCCTAGTCCGCGAAGCACCAGAAATCAGATGCGGCATTGACGGCCGCAGCTGCATCACCGCATCAAGATGATTCAGATGAACCATGTTGCCTCGGAGAACCCCGACGGCATAGTCAGACACATCAGCCGCCTCCGATGATGACAGCGTCTGCGTCGTCACCCTCAAAGACCCAGAAACCTCCGGGTCGTAGTTGTCGCTCTGCGTGTCGACCTCCAAGTCCACCTCAACCTTCGAGCTCCCTGGCTTCACGCGCACCTCCTTGCACACCTCACCGAGCTCGTACGGACGCCAGCACGGCCTCAGCGGGTACTGCATGATGTACAGCTTGCTGTCCTTGTCGAAGGGCTTGGGCGTGAAGTAGACGTCGATCTCCCGCACCACGAAATCCTCGTCCTCGACATCCATGTCATCCGCGCCCTCGCCGGCGCCCACCCTGTCCGCGTCGGTCTCCATCGCGTCCACGCCGCCCTCCGGCAGCGTGGCCGCCGCCGCCGCCGCCGCGGCGTGGGGGTCACCCTCCTCCGGTGTTGGCTCCGGCTCCGGCTCTGGTTTGTGCTTGGGCTTGGGCGCCGGCTTGGCCTTCGGCTTCGGCTTGGGTTTGGGCTTGGGCTTGCCCTTGACGTTGGGTTGGAAGCGGACGGAGGGGGCGGCGGCGGCGGCGGGAGAGGCCGGGGCGTCGAGGGAGGCGAGGTCGGCCATGTCGATGTCGCCGTCGGTCGCCATGGCCCGCCGCTGGCGGCGTGCTGCTAGGGTTGCGCCGCCGAGGGGATTTGGGTGTTCTATTTCTCAGGAAGGAAAGAGGGGTGCGGCAACTCGGGGGAGACGAGCAACCGTCGCAGCTTATTATCCCCGTGCGCTGCTTTGGGCTTGGGCCTGCGGATGCAGAAATGGCAGGCCTGGATGGCAACGCTGAACAACTCCCTCAAAAAATTAAAAAAAAACTTTGCGAGGTTGCCTAAAAAAAAACTCCCTCAAAAAAAGGAAAAAAAAAAGCACAATTTTGGCTGGTGTACTGCTGCATCCAGCCAACCACGCGGCGCTTTGGTTTGGGCACGGAACACGAACCATCGATCTTGACCACATGCTTTCATTCATGGGTATCATATACTCAGACGATCGTTGCAAGATAGCGCTAAAATTCAAGCAGACGGGAACAATGGTACAGCTCTCAAGCTTTCTTCCAGCCATTAGCTTTGCCACGGGGATTTCAGGTTCCTACTTCTACATCGACACATATAATACTACTACAGTACTATACAAACATTACAACAACATGTGATTACCGAAAGTCCATCTCTCCTACATACATTCAATCATTCAATCATAGCCGGATGAGCCTGAAGGATGCAAGTCTACTCAAGGGGTCTGGCTCTCCTCCCCCATGCAGCTACAATTCCGCATATCCCGCCCGCGACCCGAGACCGCCGCGCGTGAAATTCTAAACACATCAAGTCACATTAACTTACAATGCAGCTCCATGACGTAGGAAACCACAGCATGGAAGCTCATCAGCCCAAGGGTGCCAGCCAGTCGGTGTGCTCATCTCCTTGTGCTGATCAAGGGGTAGCCCGACGCCCTAATCCGGGCGTGCTGCCCCTCTAGCCTCGCTTGCAGCAGCTTCGCCTTGAGCGTGTTGTCTTTTGAGCCGAGAGACCGCGCCGGCGAGGCCTCGGATATTTCATGGTCCAATGACGACCGGTGATGATTCTTCAGCTGCCAGGATGGACTGCGCAGGTTGTGCATGTCACCTGTGGTGGCACACTCAGATATCTGGTAGTCTAACGACGCGCGTTGGTTCTTCAGCTGCCAGGATGGGCTACGCAGACCGCGCAGGTCACCAGTAGTAGCGCACTCAGATGTTGGGTAGTCCAACGAGGCGCGCTGATGATTCTTCAGCTGCCGGGCTGGACTGTGCAGATTGTGTAGCAGATCACTTGACGACGCAGCACACTCACGAAACTGATATGTACGGGGATGATGATCATGGGGTTTTCGCTCAAGAAATGCATGTTGAGGAACCTCTGATTTGATCTTCAGCAGGTCATCGTGCAACCGTCGAGAAACTTGGGTCATGACTGTTTCATTCTGCTCATCTATAGGATCAATTTTGTCACCGTTGCGAGAGCTGATTTCTGGCGCCGAAGTATTCAGCTGTGCTTTGCTGCTTCTTGGCTTTACCTTGCCTTTTTCTGAACAAGGTCTTGCGGATGAGATCCTTGAGCCCTCAACAGACAGACCATCGGAGAACTCCAGCCTTCTCATTGGTGAATACATGCAGTCGGCGACTGTTCGTCGAGTTCCTGCATGGTCATGAGTCTGCACAGCGTCTCCATGCATGTTCAACTCAAAGCAATGCAAGTCGCTAGCAACGGAATTTTCATCATCTTCAGCTAACCGGGGGGCACTGGTGGCTCCATTTAAGTGCAGAGATTCAAGCGACTGTCGACACAAGCTTGCATCTCCCTTCTCATTACCAGCATGTTTGTTAACACCGTAGAAGTTGCTTGATCTTCTACCATGAAGGAAACTCCGTATTTCACCGCTCAACCTCTCCGTGATTGAGGTTTTCCCTACTGAATCTCCCCTGGCATCAGCATTTTGCATCTGTATTCGCTCGTCCAGCCATGCTTCCGAAATATGAACCACCAACTTATCAGTTTTCTGTTCATACTCCTTTACATGCCTTTGCTTTAACACCCTCACTTCCTCTTCGTAGTTTCTGATTCCTAACGCAAACTCGTCGCAGAGATCTTCCAACAGGCGGGTTGCTTTCTGCTCTTTCTCCAGGTCCTTTACAGCCTTGAGAAATGCCGGTTTCATCGCAGACAGCTCTTTCCCTAGCTTCCTGTGGAGATTCTCAGAATGTTTCCTCAGATGTCTCTCAGCTTCAAGTTCCTCTTGCAGCGAACAAAGGGTTGCTCTAAGCTTCTCTTGTTCCTTATTTTTCCGAGCCATTTTGTCTTCAGTGACTTGCCTGGCCAGAGACTCAATTTCATAGTGATATCGTTGCCTCTCTTGCGTAAGCTCTTGAACACGTGCCTGTGTATTCTGCAACTCCGATTTCAATCCCTTAACTGCTGACACATCAACTGCATGCTGTTCTTCCAAGCTCCAAATGCGATTCAGAACTTTCAATAGCTCTGTTGATGTTTTGAGATTGCAACCTGCATCCCTATATCTATCCCTGAAATTCAATGACCGAGTAGGACTGACGAGGTTTATGGTAGCAGCCTGTTTAATGAATGGACAGACAAATACAGTTGTGAGAAACATGTTTCCCCCAATGTTCATAGCTGCAAAATACTAAACCAATAACACAACATGGCCTCACTGGCGACAGGAAAAAAAACAAGCATATGATTATAAAGAGATTCCTACAAAATGACATGATCAGCAGCGTGCACGCTCACACAGAAAAGGCTGATGAGGGCTACAGAAATAATATTGGCATTCAAGTCTAGAGATAATGATGCACAATGAGGAACAAACAGCATGCAAGTCACTCTTGCACACATTCAAATGCTAAACTTGATTCCATAATGAGACGACAACTAAAACACCAAAATTACCAACAGATGAGTAAAAGGGAGGGGATGTGTGTGCATACCCCAATTGAGCTAGTGTAACTTGCAGGAGAAAGAGACTGCCTTGAATGGCATCGATCTTCATGTAACTTTTCATGTTCCATCAATGGTGCTGAAAGATCCCTACCACAGCCACCTGAAATATGTGGCTGAAATGCGACAGAAGAAGTAAGTTATGGAATTCAGAACTCATGACTTTGCAAATAACAAAACATTAAGCTGTGAAGCTTTCCATCAGAAAACATGACTCTCCATTGGAATTACATTAAGAGATTTCAAAATGCATGGCTTTTGACACAAAAGAAGAACTTAAGCTTTGGCACCTCCAAGAGAAAGCATTGTTCCCTTTAACCAAAACAAGTTCAGGAGGCATCATTCAGAAATTTCATGATATTCTAGTTGGCATTATACCAAAGAGAAGCATGCATGACTTTGGTAAATCTGAAATCACTAATTTATGGCACTGCTAGCAAAATTTTCTCTTCAGAAACTTATGTACTTAAAATCGCAAGATCCTAATGATTGAGCGTGTGCATGACTTTAAGAAAAACAGAGCATGATCCTACAATACAATATTGCACCAAACAGTTATACATCTAATGTGATATGTAAGTACAAGACAAACTGAAAGCCTTATGTGTGGCATGTGTGATGGCAATACGGCATTGTTCAGGTAACGAGGAAAGTTCTCTATGCCTCTACTATTTCATTCTGTATATTCTCATTATCGCCACATGGTTATGCTACTCATTTATTACTGTGACACTTTAGTTTATCTAATACAAGCTGGGTGCTTTCCTTTTTGTCAGGAAAGAAAATTTAGAAGAACATGAAGGTACAGGTGTGTTTTCGTATATATTCTGGGATCATTGCATAGTGGGGAACATTAAGGATAGTTTATCTAATACAAGCTGGGTGTTTTCCCTTTTTTCAGAGAAAGAAAATTAAGAACATGTAGTACAGGTGCGTTTTTGTATATATTCTGGAATCATTGCATAGTGGGGAACATTAAGGATAGTTTATCTAATACAAGCTGGGTGCTTTCCCTTTTGTCAGGGAAAGAAAATTTAGAAGAACATGAAGTGCAGGTGTGTTTTCGTGTATATTCTAGGACCATTACATAGTGGGGAACATTAAGGTTATAATTAGAAGGAGAAAGCATATTCTTCGAGCTCAGAAGTATACTAAAACAATTGCCAAGATTTTATGGCAAAGATCCCAAACGATACAAGATATGTTTACACCTTTAGAATTGGGATTTTGCTAGGAGAACATCAAGAAAAAGAATCACAATCATCACAGTTATCAACCATGCAAGTCAAATGCCAGGTAGAAATGCACATCAAGTCCATCTCAAAGAACTAAGAATACATAGGACTGCTAGAAATATTTGCCAGCTCATGATTTGTGAATGACCGCCCGGAGGTTTTTCCTTTTAACATTCTGTGTCTTTTCCTTAGCTTTTGCATGATCTTAAAATAATCAAGCGATCATATTCTCAAAACCAAACAAAGAACTTGGTGATCCTAAAGAAAATTTCCTTTTCGCAAAAAAGAAAAGAAAAAGAAAATTTCCTAATCGAAAAAAACCTCTAACATATACATTTTTTTATAAAGGACATTTTCATTCTATCGAAATATCTGAGTTGATACAACCGCAAAGGAACCTCTACCATATACGGGTTTTTTTATAAATGACATTTTCATTCAATCAAAATATCAAGTTGATACAACCGCAAAGGAACCTCTACCACATACGTTTTCTTTATAAAGGACATTTTCATTCAATCGAAATATCGAGTTGATACAACCGCAAAGGAACCTCTACCATATACGGTTGATGACTTGTTTCAACAACAGTGCATTTCAAACTAATACTGTTACTAGTATTCAGTTGCAGGTTCTATGTGCAAAGCGTACTCCAAATTCGCCTAGAAGAAGGGCAGTCCAAATTCCATTCTGTTGAGGCAACTGCTGAATGGTAAATTTCAGGGCATTTTATCACTAAGCAGCCAATGCACAAAGGCCAGGGGGGCACATTAACACCAAACATGCCCGACTCATGTGCCAAAGAATCTGTAGGAGCAAACCCTCAATTGAAAGGAAGGTACAAGTATATATACTGTGACAGCAGTGGATTGCGGCTTTATTGCACATTACTTCTTGTCTTCTTGACAGTTCAACACCACACAAGTGGAGAACAAAATACTACTAGTAGAAATCTCAGAGTGATGCTAATTGAACAACGGTGTGCTTGGTAGGACCTGATCTCCGCCTCGCGAAGAACCGAGCAAGGGGCACATTGCGGTTAGGATTTTCTAGCGCCGAAATAGTAGCTAAATCTCAATAAGCAACAACATATGATGTCTTGCTGTGGCAGAAAGTAGCTAAATCTATCCGCCGCACTGACAAGTACACTAGAGAACAATTTCTAACATACTCTGATCCACTGAAAATTCAGCGACAATGACATGATGCCAATGCAGAGTATTGTATGGAGTAGGCAGAAAAAGACTGCAAGGGAAGGGAGATAACATGACGCAACAGACTAGCGACGTCACCGACGTTGACCAGGAAAAAGCAGAGAGAAGCGGTAGCGGAGCCCTCACCCGATCCACGTCGTCGTCGTCGTCGCCGCCGCGGTGAGGGGACGCGGCGGGCCCCCTCCGCGCGCGCCTGCGGATCCGGCGGCCGGCGCCCGCGGCCCTGACGACGTCCTGGATCTCCCACAGCGTGGCGCCCAGCTGCCGCGCGGACGCCCCCGACGAGCTCCTCCTCCCCGCCGCCGCCGCGTCCGCCGGCGGCTCCTCCGGCCGCGGCGGCGACGCCTCGAGCTTCCAGGACGGCGAGGGCGTGGCGCGGCCCGCCCTCCGCCGCGCCCGCGCCGCCGCCAGCTCCCGCCGCAGCGGCGCCGGGGCTGCTTGGTCCTCCTGCGCCTCCCGCGGCCGATTCGGGGTCCCGTGGCCCGGCTGCTCCCCGCCGACGCCGCATTTCCGCGGCACCGCTGCCGGTGGCGGTGGCTCTACCTCCATGGCTGCCGCCTCGCTATCTTGGGCCCCTTCCGCTTCCCCTCCCTTCCCCTGCCTGCTTTTTCTTGCCCTTCCTTGGACTCTCTGACTACGGGGCTGCCATCGTGCCCTGCGTCCTCAGCTTCGCTCCCTTGTGCTGTCTCCCTGTGCACAGTGCTTGCGGCAGTAGGATCCCAGGCAGTAGAGCGGGAGGAATGTATTTTTTTTACCGCCGAGGTGTGAAGGGAAAAGCGGTAGCCTGCTCCGGAGAACGGCGGTTGTCAGAGGCGAGGAAATATTTACTCTACTTGCGGCGCATTGATGATTGATCACTCACTCGCCACGCCGCGTGTGGCGCTACACGTACTCTACGTAGCCTCCGCCGCCCCCACCGTCCCGACGCCTCTCTCCACACCCAACTCACCGGCCCGACGGGATTGCTCGCCGACGCCTCTCTCGACACCCAACTCACCGGCCCGACTGGATTGCTCGCCGACGTCCGACCCCACCACCGCCGAGCGACCGTAGGTAGCTAGCTAGCCTTGTTTTCCTTGGGTTGTAGTAGTAGTACAGCTCGGCGTGCACGTACGAAACGTCTGGTCGATCGGTCTATTCGACCGACGGCACGGGCGTGAGGTGTGAAGGACTGGAGAGAGCATGCTGGTGCTGCTGCGCCGGTCGACGCGACCCGTCGCTTCATCTCTCTTTCTGAGACGTGACGAAATCTGCCCGTTCCAGTTCCAGGACGATACATCATGACCCTGCCACAGTAGAGTAAGGCAAGAAACATTGCCCTACGCTAGGCCGCTCCGCTGCTGCAGATAACCTACTCGCTTCCGCTTTCTCCCCATGGGAATATAATAAGATTCTTGCGTTGAAACCGTCAATGTAGAGAGAGAAGAGGAGGATTCCCGCGCTAGAAGGCGCCCGCGTTTGTCTCACCAAATGCCCCCTCCCCTGTCATGGCACTCGTCTTACCAAACTAAATGCAGCTAAACCCATTTTTAGGGTCGGGGAGGGAGATGTATCTGAACTTACTCGACGCTAGACCGTATGCATTCAACGCTTACAGTTTGAAGCTTTACATGTGATGAAATTCCATTCCGTTGAGCGTTCGGAGCTCCTTTATGCCTGCGGCGGCAATTTTTTGTGTTTTGACCCTTTTTCCGAAACTTATTCAAGATTTGACCCTAATTTTAAAAAAATTGAAGATCTGACCATTTTACTGTACAACCCTACCGCCAAGGTGCTTGACGATAGACACACGCACTGTGTTCAATATTTAGGAGGATTTTGTGGTAGGGCATACAACCCTACCCTACCGTCACGGACCTTGACGGTAGGCTGTTATACCCTATTGCCATGGATCCTGACGGTAGCAAAAGGATCAGATTTTGTAAAAAAATCAAACTAAAGTCAAATCTCTAATAAATTTGAGAAAAGGATCAAAACACGAAATTTGTCCGCCATCGACCTCCCTGCGTATGGAGTTTATACCGAGTAGTACTGCATATACATATAGCGCGTGTGCTCCATTTAATGCTATACCTACGTACTGTACGTAGCCACTGTAGCGCCACCATGCATTCAATTTTTTTTTGAGGGTACCATGCATTCAATATTGTTTGCGTGTCATCGGCGGCACTGCTCTTTCAGACCAGACCAGCACTGTGCATGACCTGCGCTAGCCGCTTGCTGCGAGAGCAAGGGCAACTCACCCTATACGAACATTGAAATAAAAAAATAGCGAGAAATTTGAAAAATAACCTGAGATTTTGGGATATCGAACCTGGCTCCCGATCTACTCCCGCGTGAAATTTCGTGAAAAATATCAGAAAATGTATTCGTGGCAAAAAAGACAAAAAACCTATGTATAGGATAAAACTGTTTTGGATGGATTTTTGTTCGGACAATATTTCCTTCGTCACAGATATGTTTCCACGAAATTTCACACAGAAGTAGATTGAAAACCCAGGTTTGATATCCCAAATTTCAGTTTTTTTTTGAATTTTGGTATTTTTTACGTTTAATATTCGTATAGGGGTGTGGAGCACCCAGGAGCTCCTGTGTATTTTCCCAACTCCAACGCCTATTTTAAATCTACAAATGTCCGTGGACGCGTTCAGACATGTCCGTGAACAGCAGGCCGGACAAAGGTCACGCAACCATAATCAATAAATTTGGACGGTTGGCTAAGCGGATCAACAAGGAGATGTGGTCCAACTAACCGTGGCAGCAGACGCCCGAACCGCCTAGCCAACTGTTTATCGGTGTTTGACGACCAACATCGGATGGCTAAAACTGTCTAGGTCGTCCTGTCCGGACATTTGAGACGGATTTGGTGACTAAAATTATTAGAGTTGCCATAACCCCTAAGGCATCTTCAAGGTCGTTTATCAAACATGTCATCTTTAAATGTTTTTGATCATGTTCAGACGTATCCGCAAATAGTCGTCTCTTCAGGGCTATTCCGTGTTATCTCATTGTTTCAAACATTTCAAATACGAATTCAACAAGTTTCAAATATATTAGTACACGCAAACTCCTCCAAATTTAATCTAAACTAGAGTAAATAGTGGACAACAACTTTGTACGCACGACCTTCGAGGCTATCAAGACCGTCATCGTCGTTGCCGCCTTTGTTGTTGTCGTCGTCCCAGCCACCATGCCTCCTTCTTCACTTTGCACTCTCATCGATCTTGAGGCCGACGTCACGCTTCGACTTGGCGACTTTGATCTGGAGTAGGTCTTGACTGATCCGACTTTAATGACGGGCATCCGACTCCTTGGTGGTCTTGAACCGGTCCAAGGACCAGGCCTCCACGAGCTTCGAGTCGAAGAGGATCCAAATAGGCGACACCTGCATCTTAGGGAATGACGCTAAGCGTCGCACCCCATGCTGCCTTTCGTGATCAGGAGTTGCGTATACCACATCATGCGGCCATAGAGGCGCTCCTTCAATGTCATCGTTTTGCCCATCACGGCGGAGCGGTGGCTATGGTTTTGAAAGGCAAGGAGGGCGTGTGCGAGAGCAAGTGGCCTCGTTAAAAACAGTAAGGAAGCCGGCCTGTCGGGCCAATGTGGCGGACATTCAGACCCCTCTACTCCGCCGCCTCTAATTTAGGGCCGGAGGATTTTAGACGCCGTCCGTGTCTGGACCAATATGGACATCTACATTGAAGGCTTAAAATTGTCAGAACCGGGGGAATATATGAAGGGAGAATAGGCGTTCACGTCGAAAATGCCCTATGTGGCTCTGGAAAAAAAACTGTCTTGGTTGGAAAAAAAACTGTCTTGGTTTGGGAGACGCGTCGCTCTCCTCTTCTTGGTCACTTCCTGCCACGATCTTCTCCTCCATAGCAGCAGCTCAGCTGGCGATATCACCGAGAAGTGGAGCGGCCATGTGCATCCGATGCCGCGGCAGCCACCCTAGCAGCGTCGTCTCACCTTACCTCGACCTATGGCAGACACACTGCCGCGAAGCAGATGGAGGCGCGAGAACGGACGAGCCTACATAGTAGTACTCCGTACCAGCGGTGGGGAAAAAGGTGGACATGTCTCGAACGCCAGTACGCCACGCACGTGCCATCCTGGACCTCCAAGGGGAAAGAAACATGCTACGGAATTTTGCTTGCGACGTGCGAGGATGCCCCTGTGGATGTGGGCACACTAGCGAAGATCTTCATCGTTTTGGTGGAACTTAACAATAGCCACATTTTATTCTTATTACATGCGTGGCCCGACTAAGAAATGCTATCTAAATAGATCAGCTACCACTATTAGATTGCCCTAAAAAAGGCTAATACTATGAGATCTCCATCGACCAACGTTGTCCCTCCTACTCTGAAACAAAAAGTGATTCAACCCTTCTATCAAACGACCACTCACATCCGAGGGCTAGGGATTCTCGTGCCTCCCGCCGGCATCGGCGTTGGTCTGCCTCGTCTTCAGTGGCCTCAAGGCCATAGAGACGCAGTGGATCCTGGCTCTTGTCGGCGAAAGGGTTATGTTTTTTTATTAAGCTTTTAAATGTTTTTTGAGTTTTGTTCGGGTTTGTGTTCTTGTTTGCGATGTAGTCATTGGGTTGAATTTTCATTGTATTTCAAAATTTGCTTAAATTTATATTAAAATTCTTGAAAATTAATTCAGTGTTGTATCAAATATGCCCGCCATTTGCAATACATAAAACAAATTGACAGCGCCTACACAGTGCAGACTATGACGACAGTTATGGATGTCGTGACCTGCATCCACATCACCACAACAATGGGCACACATGTCAAAAACGTTGACAGGTCAGACGACACATCGTCACCGATATTAGACTACCTGGTCCCACATGTAAGCAGCCACGTCAGCATCTTCTGGGCCCATATGTCAGGAGCTTTGACCAGTCAAAACCGACGACCGGTTATTACTAACGGGACCGTCGGCGATAAAACGCACGGGGGACCCATCTGGAAGCAGCCACATCAGCAACTGCTGGCCCCACATGTCAGAATCTTTGATTGGTCAAACCCGTCGACCGATCACCTGTGACGGGATTATCATCGCGAAAATGATCTTATGCGACAGTTTGGGCTATCGTAAGTGACATTAGGGGCCGTCAACGAAAACGGCAAACGGTGACATTATTTGGCTCATCGCCTGATATGTGATCTTGAGAGACGAAAAAGATGTACTGTCAGATTTTATTTTCTATGACGGCGCTTCGATGACGGTGGGGGCGACGGCCGAAAAACGTCATGGGGGCTATTTTTGGCGACGAAAAAGGGTTATACGTGACACAAGTGAAATGTCACAAAATAGAGCAAATTTAGTAGTGGAGGGTAATCAGTTGGAGGCCGATTTGAGCAAGCAGCAGATCATGTTGACGACCATCGGCCTATCCTGATCCGGTCTGGACAATGGGAATCAACCAGATGCGCCGACGGGCTGCAGGACAGTGGTCGCGATAAGGAGAAGGGCAGGAAAGGAGGGGAGTCGGATTGGAGGCGCTGCTGCCATCGGCCAGCCGGCCAGAGGCCGCCGCCGGCAGCGGCATGAGGGTTGTTGCGAAGAGGTGTTTCGGAGGGTTGGATCGGGAGAAGAACTACCCCCAGTAATAGTTAGAAACGAGAAAAAGTAATATATATTAAAAAAATATGTATCATGGTTCCAATGCAAAATATGTAGCATTATTTCGGTTGATTGAGAAAATCTTATTACACGGTTTTACAAATTTATCAGTGTGTTATAATAATTCATTAATCCCTCTCCTAATTCACATTTTTCATATCGACCTCGAATCAAAAGAGCCTGTAGGTTCCTCTCTAACGTGCATGAAAGAAGGAATTCCTGTATAAATTTTCAAAGCCAAATTTCCAATCCAAGGGTCATCGTCGAAAGTCTTCATGGGATCCTATTTCTGTGAAATTCGTCTATTCTTGTATTCCAACGGGACCTTAATATCTGCGAGAGAGGACAAGAGCGCCCTAACAAAAGCTCTAGCCCCTAAACAAAAGCTACGGCCGAGCTACGGCATCAGATTGGACCAGCAGGAGTCTACGTTCCATTAATGTAGCATCCCCGTAGGGATAGGGACACTAATGAAATGGTGTAGTAAAGCTAAGCACGTGGTGCCAGATCAGACCCCTCATTTGCAGTTTGCATGCTGAGATCTTGTCTATTAATAGTACTCCTTCTGTTTTTATTTACTCTGCATATTAGAGTTGACTAAAGTCAAACTTCGTAAAGTTTGATCAAGTTTATAGAAAACAATATAGATATTTATCGTAATAAATCTATACGATGTGAAAGTACATTTAATAATAAATCTAATGTTGTTGATTTGTTATTGTATATCTTAATACTTTTATATATAAACTTGGTCAAAATTTGTAAAGCTTGACTTTGACCAAAGCTAATATGCGAACTAAATAAAAACAGAGGGAGTACTACTAAAACACAAAACAAAATTTACCGGAACCCGGAGCTGGAGGCGTGGACCGCCGGCACGGACCTCGCCGGGAAGGGATTGTGCGGAGGCAGGGGAGGAAATCGAACGCCAGTTCCAAGGACCTTGCCAGCCACTGCATCGCTAAGGACAGGAGTGCGTGCCGTTCCGGTTTATAGTCGAGGACAGGAGTGCGTGCGATGTTCGCCAACTGCTAGGGCTTGGTGATACTTGTGTGGTCATCTTGATATCTGAACTGATGTTCAGTTCAGAACTTTGCATGGTGGGTGTACTGCTGATAATCTGAAACTTGCTGCTCTGAACTGCAGAAACTGTAACCTTGTCTTTCTGCTTTCTAATGTCTCCACTCTCCAGGAATGTTGCTACTGGATTGTTTCAGTTTGAGTCCATTTTGGATCCATGTGCCATCTTGCTATCTTTTGGAATCAACAAATGCCATCGGCGTATCGCAAAACAGATGTCAACCAGAATGATTGTACTAAATCAGGGACACTTATTTGGGACCGAGTGAGCATGTATCAAATGTTGAAGCATTGCCCCATTGCACACTTCCATGAATGGTTCTGAACATTTCATTATTTCTGGACCAGGTTTCACCTTTCAGATCGATTTCAGCTTACACGAACATTGATGCTTCTAGAAATTTCTATTATTTTTTGATGAATCAAATTCCAGTATTTCAGACCCAAAAATTGACAGTGTGCCATGATCATGTCAACCCATCTACAAATAGGTTATTTGACACATATATCCTGTCAATATAAAAGCTCTATGTAGGAGTATCTATAATTTGATCACATTGCAGATTTACACTTCAGGATTTTATTATGCAACAAATCAGAAAAACCATCTTCTTTGCTCGGTGGGCCTATGTCCACCTTCTGCACCCGTTATGGCATCCTAATTCCATTAACAATAAAGAGCATGCATGTGCCCCGGAGTCAGTTTTGACTGTAGCATGATTATGCTCCACAGGAAGAAGAATTTGTGTCATCCGTATCTCCCTGCACAAGTGTAAATCATAAGTGCAGTGTTCAGAACTTGAGATACAGGAGGAACAAGAACACCGGAGCAAAAGCATCTGCACAATAATAGAAATCGGTGAGAGGCTGTTTCATGTAGCTCTGGTTATGCTAAACTTACTCCAAACTGCATCCTCTCCCCAACTAAAAACACAACTGCACGGCAGTTATGGTTTAAATTCCCAATTATATGTTCACTGCTTCACATGGTTTAAGGAGTCCCCCCCCCCCCCCCCCGCGTCGCTCTCCCGAGGGCGACTCGGTGGCGACCTAGGGTTCCCTCGCGCCGCCACCTCCCCCTTCCCCTCCTCGCCGCTGCCGGAGGCGGTCGTCGGGGCCCTCGCGCGGCTGCCTGTGAGGGCGGCGGCGAGGCCTCTGGCCGCTCCCTTTCGGTGGTGAGGGCCCGGATCTGAGGCATCGGCCTCGCTGGTGCGGACGGCGCTCCTCCCGCGACGGGGAGTGCTCGTCGGTGAGGTTGGTCGGGTCCCCTCGGCTGCGCGGGCAGCGAGGTCCCGGTGAGCGTTGGTCGTGGCGCAGGGAGGCCCCGGGCTCCTGTTGTCAGATCTGAGGCGTTCTGGTCCGCTCGTGACGCATGACCTCCGGCCAGCCTGGATCTCCGGCGTGCACGCGCCTGCTGATGCTGTGGCTGGTTCAGAGGTGGCGGCAGGGTGCTTGGCCGGGGGAAACCCTTGGCCGCCGGTGGCGGTCACGGTGTCGATGGCGTATCAGACGCCATTCCTTCCTTGGTGGCGGCGCCGAGGCTCAACTTCCCCTGCCTCCCCCCTTTCCCTGCGCTCGGGTGAAAACCCTAGCCCCGGTGGCTAAGCGGCGGCGGCGCCACAGCATCGTCACCTTCTTGAAGGCGCCGACTTGGGCATGGGGATGTTGGGCGTGTATGGCGAGCTTGTCTGGTTCCTGGTGGCGGCGCGTCCGGCCGTGTCTTCGATGGGGATCTCGCCCTTCCTTACCTTGTACATGCCGTGGTGGAGCGGTACTTCATCTCACACATTGATGGCGGCGGAGATCGACGGCATGGCGCTGTGGAGGCTCGGCGTCCGATGCGCGGAGATGGACTCGCGCAGGAGGAGGTAGCTGTCTGGCGTCATGGTGACGTTGATGGCAGAGTGGCCAAACAAAGTAGAAGCCTCAATATAATTTGAAGACGTACCTGTGGAAGATGGCTGCGACGACACACGAGTGCATCTGACCAGATTGTGCCCCAGACCCGGTATGTGGCTCGGCTGGGGCTTCCGGCTTTTGATGTTAGGTTTAGGTGAGTGGTTTGGGTAGTGGCCCAGCTAGCATCCCTTCATCATATGGATAGGAGTAGCGACATATGTTGCCAAGATGATGGATTCAGATATATTGTTTGTAATACTTTGTAAGGTCTTCGAAAATAATCAATAAAGTGGCCGTATGCATCTCCCAGGTGCAGAGGCCGGGGGTCATCCTTATTTTCTAAAAAAATGCATTTGTTAAACAAAGCAAAGTTGAAAATAGCAGGAGTTCAAAATAGGGTTACACACTGCCCAACGCACCACACCGAGCAGCGTGGTCGCACCTTAGCAAAGTTGAAGATAATTTTTTTTAAATCACCGGGGAAGAGTTCTCCCACCTGAATATATTGTTCAAAAGCCAAGAAAAACCTAATCGAAAACCTTAAGTTAAGTTGGTCCCTTTTACGAGGAAAACAGAGCCGTACAAGTATTAAAGATAAAGAAGAGAAAAGATGGAGGCCTAAGAGAAGGCATGACCTAGATAGCAGACAGAAAGACCATTACTACGAGAGGCACAAGTAGGTGAGGCTACTGTCGAGGGATCACAATGCCAAGACTCTACAAACAGCCTAACACACCGCACCAGCACAACAGAGGAGGATCCACAATCAATGAGTGCCAAACCTTAACACGAACCTTGACCGGGAGCTTCAGCATGGGAGGTCGGGGTGATTAGCAAGTTGAGGAGGCGTCGTCATTGAGCAAAGGTGAACCGAGAAGACACACCGAGCTTGAAGCTTGCCGCAATATAACGACAACCAATGGAGGGTCTTGAGCATGCACGGCAACAGGACAAAGACCATGTGAAGGATTGCTGAAGAGAAATACATGAAGAAGAAAACACCACCAACGGACCCCAAGCTGACTACACCACCACACAAACGCGCCACCCTCAACCACATGCAACAACACAAACTGTCGTTTGGGTCTCCAAGATGCTGCCTCCAAGGAGATAGAGTTGTCGAGGACACAACATCGTCATCAGATCCGGCAAGCCCGATCTTAGGTTTTCACCGGAGACTACAAAGCAAAGTACCGAGGTGTTGGAGCTCCACAACGACACTTGCCTAACTAGTTATGCTCGTAGGGCCTAAAGCACCGCGTGTTTTTTTGAAACACAGTACAGACGCAAATGCTTATACATATGTGCATACACCCATTCCTATAAACGCACCTATGAAGTCACCGTAGGCACCTCGTCGTCGATGGAAACGTCTCTCCCACCGAAAACGTACCGCCGGAAATCCTGAAATAAATCTAGGAATAATGCTTGTATCAGGATTTGAATCCTGATGGGCTGGGATACCACTATCCCTCTAATCATCCAACCACGGGGTGGTTCGCCGAAGCACCGTGTATTGGTTGCATCAGGGACCAGACTCTATTGCCCATCTTGTATTAGCCGATTGTAACCCTGTTGAAGTTGAATAAAATTCCCCAATTCTCGCAAAAAATAATCTGATCAATGCATTCAAAGCCTGGCTTATTATTTATGGAAAATGTTAACGCCCACACGTGTGGTGTGTAGCATCCCGCCCACGCACGTCATCTGTCGTTGGATCATTTTGCACGATTCTTGAAGCACTTTACGTTCCACGTCATCCCACAGCCTCGTCCGGGCCTGGACAAACTGTGCCGCACGTCCGGACCTGGACAAACTATGTCGCACGTCCTCACTCCCGTTCTTATTTCCCCACTCCGCCTCACCTTCTTCCCTACCTACCCGCACACCACACACAATATGGCCCGGGCGGCAGCGGACGGCAGGCCCGAGCGAAGGCGGGGCGGAGGCCCCGAGCGGAGGCGGGCGGAGGCCCCTGGCGGTGGTGGGCGTGGGCCCCCAGCAGAGGCGGACGGAGGCCTTGGGCGACGGCGACCGGAGGTCCTGAGTGGTGGCAGGCGGAGGCCCTAAGCGGTGGCGAATAGGAGGTGGATCCGGCCAACGGCGATGGAAGGCGCAGCGGAGGAGGAAGGGCGCGCTCGCTGCGCGATGGAGGAGCCGCAGCGGGATTGGGCTGCGGCTAGGAGGAGCCACGATGGAGGAGCCGTGGCGGGGAGGAACCGCTGCAGGGAGAGGAATGGCAGCGACGGCGACGGTGAAGAGGAGCTGCCGCAGGGGAGTGCACGTGCACAGCGGGGGAGGAGCTGCCGCAGGGGAGTGCCCGTGCGCAGCGGGGGAGGAGCTGCAGGGAGAGGAATGGCGGCAGCGACAACGGTGAAGAGGAGCTGCCGCGGGATCCACGCTGGAGGAGCCTCGCCTCTGTCGATTCCCTTCCTCCGTGTCCATTCTACAGCGACGTTCGTCCTCACCTTGGATCCCGTCACCGGCGTCACGTCTGGCCACCCCATGGAGGAGGTCGTGGTCATGCCCGTTCTTGCCGGTGAGTCACTGATCCATTGGCTCGAATAGCAGAATTCGTGTATATGACTAGTCCACATGATGGCAATTTTTCTATATGATCTTATGGCAATTCACATGAGCTGAAATAGATTATACTGAATGTTTTTGCCATGGCAAATTTGTTTTTGTCATCAATCCAATGTTCAAACTAACATAACCATGGCAATTTTTCTGTAGCATCACATAGTAAATTCAGACATTGTTGAATAGATGCTACAGAATGTGTTTTGCCATGGCAAATTCCATGTATCATGTACAAATTTTTCCCACAATTTGTTTGGTCACATGGCAAATGTAGGATTGCTCTTTTTTTGAACACACGACATTTTTGTAAAAACATGGCAAATTCTGAAATTTTATACAACATGTCAAGAATACTTCAAATAACATGTCAAACTGAATGTTGGATCAATTGGTGCCATGGCAGTTTTCGTTATGAGTAGTTCTGATGGGGCAGAATTGCTATGAGTTGTTGCCATGGCAAATTTCTGGAGTAATTGCCATGGCAAAATTATATAGTAGTTGCCATGGCCGAATTTGCTATGAATAATTGCCATGGGACAGAGTTGCTATGAGCTTCTGCCATGTCAAAATTCTAGAGTATTTTCCATGGCAAAAATATGTGTTTTTGTGTGATCTTCCATTTTCATACTGATGTTAATGTGTCTACAATTCCACTTCTTATCAATTTGCTATGCTTCTAAATAAATACATGGCAACTATCCTACTGTTTGGCGCTGAAAATTGCCATGTGTTCTGATATGCCATATGCTACGGCAGTCAATGCATTTACATTTGCCCTTTCATCATTTTGCCATTCTACTGAATAAATAGATGGCAACTTGCCCTATGTGTGGAACTGTAAAAACTTGCGTTGTTTGCCATGTTTTTCAAACCACAACACATCCTTTTTTTTTTTCAAATTTCTGAGTAAATACATGGCAAATCACTCTCTATAAAAGCCTGAAATTTGCCATGTTTCATGTTTGTTATGCCTGTTAACAGGTACCAAGCAATTGGTATGCTATTGTACTAAATGCTTGGCAACTTCATCAGATCCATAACCCATCAATTTCCATGGCTCAACTGTTTCTTTTTGCCATGTTTGCCATCTTCATGCCAACCACAACCCATCATTCTGTAATGGTACTAAACATAGACATGGCAACTCCCCCATGTTCAATCAATCTAGTTTTGCCCTGTTCGTTTCATGGTAGATGGCAACTCACCCATATGTATGTACATTTTCCTACTTAACAATTTGGCATGCTACACACTAACTACATGGCAATTTCAATGTTACTATCATGACAAATTTAACTCATATAACATGGCAAATCTATCTTTTTTTTCATGTACCACGACATTATTACTCCATGTGCCATGGCATTTTGACTTTGCACTTGCCATGGAAATTTGTTTTTGATCATTTTGTTTGTGTTATTTTCACATACACGACAATTTTATTACGCAAAAGATGGCATTTTCGTTGAAACTAACATCGCAAAATGAAACATGCATTTGCCATGGAAACATTTGATCAATTTTTTTATTACTTCACATTCTTGGCAATTTTCATGTAAAATTTGATTAAAAAACACAGCTATTTTTGATATAATTCTGCCATGGCAAGTTTCTCGTTCATACTTGATTCCAACTTTTTGTGTTTTTTTACACGGGCTACATTCATCATATGAAACACGGCAATTCTTGATACGAATCTGCCATGGCAATTTTTCTTGTTCATACTTGATTTTGAACTTTGTAAACTGGGCCACAACAATTCTTCTTCTTTTTTTTACAACATGGCAATTTCTTTTTGAATGGGACCATGGCAATTTTTTAGTTCATGCATCATGGGAATTATAGTATGGATCATGGCATTTTTTAGTCTATGCCTCATACAAATTTTCTATTTTTGAAAGGGACCATGGCAAATCTTCTTTCATGCCAGTTCGTGGAGCAGGGCAATTTTTCATCCTTCTTTGCAACATGGCAAATTTTCTTTTTGAATGGGAGCATGGCAAACTTAGTGTATGTATCATGGCAAATGTAGTTTACGGGGCATGGCAAATTTTCTTTCTTTTTTTGCAACATGGCAAATTTTCTTTTTTCAATGGGACCATGGCAATCTCAGTGCATCTTTCATGGCAACGGTAGTTCATGTAGCATGGCAAATTTTCTTCCTTCTTTTACAACCTTGCAAATTTTGTTTTCGAACAGGACCATGGCAAACTTAGTGTGTGTATCATGGCAAATGCAATTTTTGGAGCATGGCAATTTCCAATTTTAAGGACCATGGTAAATTTTCTTTCCTTTTTTTGCAACATGGCAAATTTTCTTCTATGAAGGGACCATGGCAAATTTAACGGGACCATGGCAACATTAGATTTACTCATGTTTCAAAAATAGATACCATTTGCAATTTTATTTGCACCATGGCAAATTAAGTTCAAGCATGGCAAATGTAGTTTAAGGATCATGGCAATATTCTTTTCCTTTAGCAACACGGCATAAGCTACTTTTCATTTGACCATGGCAATGTAGCTCCTCCCCTGGCCTAGACGTCGACTAAGATGCCGACCAGGAGTCGTCCTCCATGATGACGACCATGATTTTTTTGTTTTGTTTTTTGAAAACATGGCATTTGTTTGAATTTTTATGTGACACTACTAGGGAAAAGGCTAGCTCCACCAGATTGGGCCTCGTTGTCTCCGTCGTGGGGGTGGGCCGGCGGGCGGAGGTCACCCCCTCTATCTCCGGGCTGGCTCTCTCCGGGCGTGGCGGCCTCAAGACGGCGGGGTGCTTCCAGATGCGGCGGGTGCCCATGGGCCCGGCCATGGGCGCGCAGGTGTCCGCCGCGAGTTTTCTACGGCGAGCTCCACCATTGCATGTATGGGCCAGCACATACAGTATGTTTGCCATCTGTCCTATGGCTTTTCTAGTATGCCTCTACCATTTCTGCCATCTTAATTTTTGAAGAGGCAAGTTAGTTCAGGTGGCACATTTACCCTCATCCAGATGGTATAGTTGCCATGACAAATTTACCTTTTGAGCTAACTAGATTGTTTGTCATGTGAAAAAAATACAAATTTGCCATGGCTAACTAGAGTGTTGGTCATGGAAAAAAATACATATTTTGCCATGACATAAATTTAGAACAATTTGCCATGACATGAATTTACAACAATTTGCCATGGAAAAATGTTTAACAAATTTGCCACGGATAAAATAGCACAAAGAAATGATGGAGAATATTGCCATGGCAAATACACATTCAATTTGCCGTGTTATTTTTACCAAAATGTCAAACTTTTTCGTTTTTAGTTGCCATGGCAACTCAACTTTTTAGATTTTCCATGATGTGTTGCCACAGAACTAACAAAAGGGTTGTGTTGCCATGTAAATATATGATGTGTTGCCATGTTTTTCTTTGCAACATGGCAATTTGAGTTCTATGAGAGCATGTCAAATGTAGTTTAATATGTTGCCATGTTCATGGCGATTTTTTGTGTGTTGTTTCACATACACGGCAACTTAATACCAAAGAAGATGGCAAGTCTTGGTTAAACGCCATGGCAAGTTTGAACATGCTTTTTGCCATCACAATTTTTGTATAATTTCACATTCATGGCAACTGTTTATACATAAGCATGGCAAATTTGATAAAAAAAACCCACAAAAAGTGAATATGCATTTGCCATGGCATTCAAATATACATTTTTTTCCATGGCAAATTTGACAATTTTTTGTGTTATTTCCGTTACATGGCAAATTAATGACACCAAATATGGCAAATTTTGGTAAAATGCGATGGCAAATTTGAACATTCCCTTGCCATGGCAACTATTCATCATTTTTGTAATATTTCACAATATTGCAAAATTATTTATATTAGCATTCCAAATTCGATAAAAAAAATCCATGGCATATTAGAATATGCATTGCCATGGCAATTCTGATCTTTTCGTGTTGTTTCACATAGACGGCAATTTAATTACACAAAGATGGCAAGTTTTGATAAAATAGCATGGTTAGTTTTGAACATGCTTTTGCCATGGCAATTTATTATTATTATTATTTCACAATCATGGCAATTTTCAGCATGCTTTTGCCATGGCAACTATTGATCATTTTTGTATTTTTTTCACATTCATGGTATTTTTTTTATATTAGCATGGAAAATTTGATTAAATATTCCATGGCAAATTAGAATATGCTTTTGCCATTACATTTTTGATCTTTGTTTTCGTGTTGTTTTATATACACGGCAAATTAATTAAACAAAGATGGCAAGTTTTGATAAAATACCATGGAACATGTTTTTGCCATGACAATTTTTGATATCTTTTTTTATTATTTCACAATAATGGCAAAGAAATCATATATAAGCATGGCAATTTTGACAAAAAGTCCCATGGCAAATTTGTATATGCATTTGCCATGGCAATTTTTAATCATTTTTGTGTTGTTTGATTGGCACGGAAAAACATAAACAAATTTTTTAATCCATTTTTTCTGCCCCCATGATACAGATGCAAATTGCCATGGACTTTTCCTTTTTTACTTAATGTAAAAAACATCTTTTTTTGACCATGGCAAATTTTGCTTGTAGGCACGACTGACATTTTTTCGGTTTGAACCATTGGGATTTTTTAGTACTAGTTTGTTTGTCACTCTTATGTATTATGGCTAATTCATCTTTCCGTTTTCATAGGATGGTAAATCTGGGCTTTATTATCACAACAAAACTGTGTTTTTATTTGTTTATCATGCCATGAAAGTCTATACATTTTTTAGTCTATGTATCATGATATATAGAACATTTTTTCAACAAACTTGCCATGGCTCATGGCAAATATAGCCTATGCATCATGGAACTTATAGTGTATGGATGATGATCTATATAACATTTTAGTTCATGTCATTTTCCGAAACATGCATCATGGAACTTATAGTGTATGGATGATGATCTGTAGAACATTTTAGTTCATGTCATTTTATGTAACATATTCTTTCTGCCTTGACAATTTAATATGTTTTGGTAAACCCTGCCATTTTTGTAAAAAATAACATGATGGCAAGTCGTAAATGTAGTGGCAACTTTTCTGGAAATTCACATAGTTTTTCCCACTTTTAAAGTTGCTGGATGGCATCGTAGGCTTTTTTTGTCACGGAGAAAAACCTGGGCTTTTTTTCTTTAATAAACTTGTAGGGCCCAATATAGAAAAGGCCTGTAGGGCTGATAGGATGAACGTTCGGGTGGTGGCAGCAATGCGGGCGGGGAGAGCGATCGTCCCGAACGATTCGTTCGGTCCAGCTGCCTTCCTGCCACACGTGTGGACAGTCCAATGTTCGCCCACACAACGTCGTGTGGGCTGCCTGCGGATATGCCACACAGAGTCGTGTGGTCGGGTGGGCGTTATGCCATACGTGTGGCAGTTATTCGGACCCTTATTTATAAATTAAATTAGATAATTTATGGAATACATTGCATAACACTGCTGGACACAAATCCTATGCATCACGGATGGGCAGGATTGCAGCTGCGACCACAACTTTCATCAGAATGAAGTGATTCGTTCCAGCAAGCCGAGCAACGCCATGTGCGAGGAGCCCCCTTCTCCAATGCACCGTCCCACCTTGCCCTTGAGATCTCGGGCCCTCTCTCTGATCTCCTCCCCTTCAATGCCAGGGCCCATCAACCTGTCAATGGCGGCCCGGACGCCCCCCCGCTCGAGCCTCCCCACCTCCACCCCCACCTTCCACACGGCGCACGCGTACCTCGCCGTCCCGAACTGGTCGCCGAAGCACGGCAGGCAGGCCATCGGCACGCCCTCCGACAGCGCCTCTACCGTCGAGTTCCACCCGCTGTGCGTCAGGAAGGCGCCCACGGCGGCGTGGCCGAGCACCTTCTCCTGAGGGGCCCAAGGGACGACCATCCCTCGGTCGCCTATCTGCTCCGCCAGGTCGCCGGGCAGCTCGAGCGGGCACGATGGACGCCCGCGGACCATGCCTGGCCGGACCACCCACACGAACGGACGGCCGGCGTCGGCTAAAGCCCAGGCCAGCTCCGCTAGCTCGTGGGCGTCGACGCTGGCGACGGTCCCGAGGCTCACGAACAGGACGGATCCCGGCGACTGGTTGTCCAGCCAGTCCAGGCAGCTGGAGGAGCCTTCTTGGGGCGGCGGCGGCGAGAATCTGTTGAGGGGGCCGACGGGGAACACCGGCAGGGAAAGGCCGTCGCGGATGTCGCCGACCTCGGGCCCCTCGATCGCGTCGAAGGTGTTGACGACGAGGCCCGACGACCGCCTCGCCGCGTCGACGAACCGCTCGAGCAGGCCGGCGAAGGTGTCGAGGCTGCTCGCGTCGATCCGCTGCAGGTCTCTCACCCGGAACGGCGGCAGCTCCTCCACGGGAGCGTCCGCCCGCGACTCGTCGTATGGCAGGTGGCCCTTGGCGAGCAGCGCCGGGTAGGCCATGAAGGTCCGGAAGCTGGCCGCGCTGCTCGTCATGAGCGCCAGCGCCGGCACGCCGAGGTCCCTCGCTGCCGCCTGCGCCGAGAACCACACCACGTCGGTGACCACGCAGCGGACGCCCCCCTCGGCGAGGAGCGCGGCCAGCCGGTCCTTGAAGGCGGCCCCGCAGGAGGCGTTGAGCGCCGCCAGGAACGCCGCGATGTCCTCTGACGCGGCGGGGAGGTCGGGGGCGGCCACGGCCACGAAGCGGTAGTCCGCAGGGTAGCACGCCGGGTCCGGCGCGTGGAGTTCCGTGTGGAGCACGGTGATGGCGTGGCCGCCGGCGTGCAGCGCCGCGGCAAGCCGGAGCATGGGGATCATGTGTCCAAGGTAGGGCAGCGGGAAAAGGACCACGCGGCGCCGGACAGCTGCATCGCATGGCGCCATTGCTTCTGTGAGCCACGGGAATCACAGTACAGCCTTGGGGAACTTCGGCTTATTTTGCTAGCAATGGACAAGAACGCATGTAGCTGTACCCGCCATGGAGAGGATGGAAAAGGGGATGGTAGGTGATTTTTCTCTCGAGAGAACGCAAAAGGCTGTCTTGCCTAATAGTTTGTACAACAGTATAAGCCATAAAAAAGTTTAGGTGTGTCTAGTCTGATGTGCCCTAATTATTATACTCCCTCCGTTCCTAAATACTTGTCTTTCTAGGCATTTCAACAAGTGACTATATACGGAGCAAAATGAGTGAATCTACACTCTAAAATATGTCTATGTACATCCGTATGTAGTAGTCATTTGAAATGTCTAGAAAGACAAATATTTAGGAACGGAGGGAGTACATCTAAGTGAGTGAATCAAGTTAAAGAGGAAAATAATTAAAAAAAATATTCACGCGAATCTCGGCGTAAGATCAATGTCATAGGACTTAGATGTGCAATACTTATGGCACATCTAGATGTGATTTAGCAAAACTGAACAAGTTTATTTTAACACAATACAATCACAAATGCTCACGACCACGAGCATACACTCACCTCTATAAACACATACATCTTACCCTTATGAACAACTTTTTGAGGTTGACAAAGTCATCGTAGACGCCTCGTAGTCGACGAGTACGTTTTCTCCCATTGAATGAAAATCACCGAAAAAACTGAATTAAATAAAGGACTAAAATAAATCCAAGCAACTAAATGCGCGTCCTAGTCCGATGGTTAGTGATGTCTACTATGCAATTTTATTCTTGTAGACACGTGTTGGACCTCCAAGCGCAGAGTTTTGTAAAACAGTAGCAATTTTCCCTTAAGTGGATGACCTAAAGATTATCAATTCGTGAAATGTGTAGGATGAAGATGGTCTCTCTCAAACGACCCTGCAACCAAATACAAGAAATCTTTTGTGTCCCCAACACACCCAATACAATGATAAATTATATAGGTGCACTAGTTCGGCGAAGAGATGATGATAAAGTGTAATATTGATGTTAGAAATATATTTTTATAATTTAAATAAATAAAAACAGTAAGGTAGCAAATAGTAAACGGGCACAAAAATGGTATTTCAATGCTTAAAAAGGAGGCCTAGGGGGGTGTGGATTTTTGGAGGCCGAGCTCCAGTGAGCTCGGTATTTTCAAAAAAAATCAAAAAGCGTATTTAAAAGTTTTAAAAAATTCTAAAAAAAATTCCATGAAAACATATACGTATTCTGCAAGAACGTGTTAAATTTCGTCGAAAAATGTTGTGATTTGTAGGCCGTACAAAAATAACAAAATTCCGGCCCAATAACAAAAATAAAAGGCCCATTTAAAAATGCGTATTTGTCTTTTTTCTATACGCCACATGTAAACGTATAATGCTGTGAAATTTTGCATATACGTAGTATACATGTGCATGTGTGCTTGCAAAATAAATTTGAAATTTTTTGTGCTCTGAAAAAATAAAATTTGAAAACAAGCTCACTGGAGCTCGGCCTTCGTTGGCATTTTCCGGGCCTAGGGTCCGTACTTTCGCTAGTGTAATCTTTCAACAGTGCTAACATAGTTGGATCATATGATTATCCCTTAAAATGTAAAAAAGAATCACTCCCGAGTTCCTATTAGCGGAGAACAAAAAATAGGAATTGTTTGTAGGATACGAAGCCACCTCAAAGCTATTCTTTTCGATTGATCTATTCAAGAGTTTGTGCTAAAATAACACAAAGCTATTGTTTCCGTTCGATCTATCCTAGAGTTCGTACTAGAATAACACCAAAGCATATTCATATTCATAATACTCAATCCACATAAAGAACTACAAAGAGTGACCCAAGATTTTTACCGAAAAAATAAGGACAAGAACGTGCATCAACCCCTATGCATAGATTACCCCAATATCACCGCGGGAATCCGCAAGTTGAGTGTCAAAACATATATCAAGTGAATCAATACGATACCCCATTGTCACCACAAGTATTCAATTGCAAGACATATATCAAGTGTTCTCAAATCTATAAAAGTATTCAATCCGATGACAACGAGATCTCAAAGGGTCAATTCATCTCAACAAGATAGAGAGGGGAAAACACCATATAATCCGACTATATTAACAAAGCCCGCGATACATCAAAATCGTGACATTTCAAGAATGAGAGAGAGAGAGAGATAGATTAAACACATAGCTACTGGTACAAACCCTCAATCCCGAGGGTGGACTACTCCCTCCTCATCGTGGTGGCCGTCGGGACGATGAAGATGGCCACCGGAGATGATTCCCACCTCCGACAGGGTGCCAAAACAGGTCTAGATTGGTTTTCGGTGGCTACGGAGCCCTGTGGCGGCGGAACTTCTGATCTAGGTTAACCCTGAAGGGTTTCGGAATATTTGCGAATTTATAGTGCAAAGAAGGGGTGCGGGAGGCCATCGAGGTGGGCACAACCCACCTGGGCGCGCCAGGGGACCCTGGCGCGCCCTGGTGGATTGTGCCCCCCTCGGGGCACCCCCAGGTGTTGCTTTAGCCCATCGGGAGTCTTCTGGCCCATACAAAAATCCACAAAAAATTTCGCGGGGTTTGGACTCCATTTGATATTGATTTTCTGTGATGTAAAAAATAAGCAAAAAAACAACAAGTGCCACTGGGCACTAGATCAATAGGTTAGTCTCAAAAAATGACATAAAGTTGCTATAAAATGATTATAAAGCATCCAAGAATGATAATATATTGGCATGAATACTTCATAAATTGTAGATACGTTGGAGACGTATCAGCATCCCCAAGCTTAATTCCTACTCGTCCTCGAGTAGGTAAATGATAAATAGTTTATGAAGTGTGAATGCTAGCAAAGAGCATAAGTTTGATCAATGATAATTTCAATCACTTTTTCTAGCATCATAACAACAATTCTTTCTTATGGAACTTCTCATGTTATAGTAGCAACCAATTCACATGTTAAGGTTCAAACAATGAATTCTCTTGAAACTCAACAACCTATGTTCTTAGTCACCAAGCAATTGCAATTCAACTTATTCAACATAGCTCCACATACTCAACCATCATATAGTCTTCTATGATTGCTAACACTCACCGCATACATATGAGCAAAACGTTTCAACCGGACACATAGAAAGATAGGGCTTATAATTTCACCTCCCAACGTATTCACCTCAAGGGTGATGTCAACAATAATAACTCATGCTACCCATATTCAACTGGACATATGTCCCTAGATCTTTCCTCACCACATGATGCTTGCCAAAAAAGAAAAATAAAAAGGAATAGAGAGAAATACTTTGACTCTTTGCATAAAAGTAAATACTGAAAAGTAAAAGATATGCCCTTTGCAGAGGGAAGTAGGGATTTGTAGAGGTGCCAGAGCTCAAAGCGAAAATTGAGAGATAAAAACATTTTGAGAGGCATACTTTTCCCACCAACGAAAACAATTTAGAGCTCCTAACACTTTCCATGCTAGATATATCATAGGCGGTTCCCAAACATAAAATAAAGTTTATTCCTTCTTCCACCATACTTTCACTTTCCATGGATACCATATCCACGAGTGCCCTCCATACCAACACTTTCCAAGGAATTTATTATTTGACAACATAAAGTAAATTCATTTTTCATTTCGGGACTGGCCATCCTAATAACTTTGCCTTACTCTCGTGCAATGACAAGTGAATAAACACTCATTGTGAGAATAACACATCTAGCATGGAAAATATTGACCACCCCTCACCGCCTCGCGAGCGGTGCGAGCACACAAAAAAGAAATTTATTTTAAAAATTAGAGATGGCACATACAAATTTGCTTAGCACGGCAAAAGAATACCACATATAGGTAGGTATGGTGGACTCTTGAAAATAAGATTTGGGTTTAAGGGTTTTTGGATGCACAAGTAGTATCTCTACTGGGTGCGGAATTTTTGGCTAGCAAAGATGGGGGGCAAGCACCACATGTTGGAGGATCTATGACAATATAACTTTTATGTGAATATGAACAAACATAAACCATTATGTTGTCTTCCTTGTCCAACGTCAACAATTTTGGCATATAATATTTTGATGGGGGCTCACAATCACAAAAGATTTGCATGATAGTGTATTTATATGTGAAAGTTCTCTTTCTTATACTAATTATTCGTGAATTGCTTGTATGACCAATATTGTGATTGTCAAGTGATACGTCTCCAACGTATCTATAATTTTTGATTGCTCCATGCTATTATATTATCTATTTTGGATGTCAATGGGCTTTATTTTATACTTTTATATCATTTTTGGGACTAACCTACTAACCGGAGGCCCAACCCAAATTGCTGTTTTTTGTGCCTATTTTAGGGTTTTGAAGAAAAGGAATATCAAACGGAGTCCAAATGGAATGAAACCTTCGGGAATGTGATTTTCTCAACAAACGTGATCCAGGAGACTTGGAGTGGGCGTCAAGAAACAACGTAGGAAGCCACGAGGCAGGGCGGCGCGCCTGCCCCCCTGGGCGTGCCCCCACCCTCCTGGGGCCCTCGTGGCTCCACCGACCTACTTCTTCCTCCTATACATATATCCATATACCCCAAAAACATCCAGGAGCACCACGAAACCCTATTTCCACCGCCGCAACCTTTTGTACCCAAGAGATCCCATCTTGGGGCCTTTTTCGAAGCTCCGCCGGAGGGGGAATCAATCACGGAGGGCTTCTACATCAACACCATAGCCTCTCCGATGATGTGTGAGTAGTTTACCTCAGACCTTCGGGTCCATAGTTATTAGCTAGATGGCTTCTTCTCTCTCTTTGGATCTCAATACGAAGTTCTCCTCGATCTTCTTGGAGATCTATTCGACGTAACTCTTTTTGCGGTGTGTTTGTCGAGATCCGATGAATTGTGGGTTTATGATCAAGTTTATCTATGAACAATATTTGATTCTCCTCTGAAATCTTTTATGTATGATTGGTTATCTTTATAAGTCTCTTCGAATTATCAGTTTGGTTTGGCCTATTAGATTGATTTTTCTTGCAATGGGAGAAGTGCTTAGCTTTGGGTTCAATCTTGCGGTGCTCGATCCCAGTGACAGAAAGGGAACCGACACATATTGTATTGTTGTCATCGAGGATAAAAAGATGGGGTTTATATCATATTGCATGAGTTTATCCCTTTACATCATGTCATCTTCCTTAAAGCATTACTCTATTCTTATGAACTTAATACTCTAGATGCATGCTGGATAGCGGTCGATGTGTGGAGTAACAGTAGTAGATGCAGAATCGTTTCGGTCTACTTGTCTTGGACGTGATGCCTATATACATGATCATACCTAGATATTCTCATAACTATGCTCAATTCTATCAATTGCTCGACAGTAATTCGTTTACCCACCGTAATAGTTATGCTCTTGAGAGAAGCCACCAGTGAAACATATGGCCCCCGGGTCTATCTTCCATCATATTAATCTTCCAATAATTAGTTATTTCTTTTGCCTTTTATTTTACTTTGCGTCTTTATCATAAAAATACCAAAAATATTATCTTATCATATCTATCAGATCTCACTCTCGTAAGTGACCGTGAAGGGCTTGACAACCCCTTTATCGCGTTGGTTGCGAGGTTCTTATTTGTTTGTGTAGGTGCGTGGGACTTGAGCGTGATCTCCTACTGGATTGATACCTTGGTTCTCAAAAACTTAGGGAAATACTTACGCTGCTTTGCTGCATCACCCTTTCCTCTTCAAGGGAAACCAACGCAGTGCTCAAGAGGTAGCAAGAAGGATTTCTGGCGCCGTTGCCGGGGAGATTCGCGCCAAGTAAAGTTAAGATTTGACTCCCAACAACGAGTCATTTCAGGTGCCGTTGCTAAGTTAAGACATACCAAGTACCCATCACAAACCCTTATCCCTCGCATTACATTATTTGCCATTTGCTTCTCGCTTTCCTCTCCCCCACTTCACCCTTGCCATTTTATTAGCCCTCTCTCTCCGTTCCCCTTCTCTTTCCCTATTTAGCTCCTTTTCCCATTTTTTCTTTGCTTGTGCGTTGGATTTCTTGCTTGTCACGATGGATCTACCTAGATTTGGTGATCTTCACCTTAAAAGGTTAGAAGAGATCGAAAGCAACATCAGAAGTTTTATGACTTTACAATTTGAGCATAATAATTTCTTTAGGAACGAGCTTAAGGAACAAAAAAGCTTTATGGGTTATATGAATAAAGAGCTCGATGATATTTCTAATGAATTTTATGGTTTCAAATCTCAGATTGCTCATCTCGAAAAATTAATTGCTAAAGTTTCGAATAAGCAAGCCACCTTAGTTAATAAGATGGCCGCTAAGCCGGATTTTTTTTATGATAATAAAGATGAAGATCTAAAAGTGATTGATGTGTCCCCTATTAAATCTTTATTTTGCAATATGAATCTTGATAATGATGGGATTGAATATGAGCCACCTGTACCTAGAAGGCATTCTAAAAATTCGGAGTTTGTAGATCTTGATGCTAAAATTGATAAAAGTGGGATTGAAGAGATTAAAACTTTAGTAATGAATCCACTATTTTGGATTTCAAGGAATTTAATTATGATAATTGCTCGTTGATAGATTATATTTCCTTGTTGCAATCCGTGCTAAATTCTCCTCATGCTTATAGTCAAAATAAAGCTTTTACTAAATATATCGTTGATGCTTTGATGCAATCTTATGAAGAAAAACTTGAGTTGGAAGTTTCTATCCCTAGAAAACTTTATGATGAGTGGGAACCTACAATAAAAAATAAAATTCAAGATCATGAGTGTTATGCTTTGTGTGATTTGGGTGCTAGTGTTTCCACGATTCCGAAAACTTTATGTGATTTGCTAGGTTTCCGTGATTTTGATGATTGTTCTTTAAACTTGCACCTTGCGGATTCCACTATTAAGAAACCTATGGGAAGAATTAATGATGTTCTTATTGTTGCAAATAGGAATTATGTGCCCATAGATTTCATTGTTCTTGATATGGGAAGACTTAAAAAAAACGGGCGGCGAAAACGAGGTTGACCTCAGGCGGCGGGTCCGGCGGCGGCGCACAGCTAGGGTTAGGATTTCGGGCGCGGTGGCTGGCGGCTCAGGTCGGGCGGCTTATAAAGGCTGCCCCCGGGCGGAGGCCCGCTCGGGTACGGCCCAAAGTCGGTTCGCGTTTTCTTTAAATTATTTCGCGCAGAAAAACAAATAAAAGAAACACTAAACGGACTCCAAAAATTCCGAAATAAATTTCCCCGGGCTTCTAAAATCAAGCCGCACAAGGTGAACATTTATTTGGGGCCTAAATGCAATTTTGAAAAACGCACATTTTTCCTAAATTCAAATAAAATACCGAAAAACGCCGAAATAAAATCTTATTTGATTTTATTATTAAATCCTCAATATTTCTTTATTTTGGGAAAGTCATTTTATTCCCTCTCTCATATTTTTGTAATAGAAATAATTGATGATAAAATAATTAAAATCAAATGATTCTATTTTTAAAATTTGAGAAAACTCAAATATGAAAATAACGAAATCCCCAACTCTCTCCGTGGGTCCTTGAGTTGCGTGGAATTTCTAGGATCAAAACAAAAAGCAAATAAATTATGATATGCAATGATGGTCTAATGTATAACATTCCAAATTGAAAATTTGGGATGTTACAAACCTACCGCCCTTAAGATGAATCTTGCCCTCGAGATTCGGGTTGGCTAGAAAATAGGTGAGGGTGGTCCTTGAGCAAATCTTCCTCTCGCTCCTAGGTGGCTTCATCCTCCGTGTGGTGGCTCCACTGAACCTTACAGAACTTGATAACCTTGCTGCGGGTGACTCGACTGGCATACTCTAGAATCTTAACTGGTTTCTCCTCATAGGTCAAATCGTTATCCAACTGAATTGCTTCCAATGGCACTGTGTCTCTCAAGGGTATGTCAGCCATCTCCGCGTGGCACTTCTTCAACTGAGAAACGTGGAACACATCATGAACTCCTGACAATCCTTCAGGCAATTCCAACTTGTAGGCCACTTCTCCCATACGTTCCAATACTCGGTATGGTCCTACGAATCATGGCGCTAACTTTCCTTTAACACCAAAACGCTTTGTTCCCCGAAGTGGGGATACTCGAAGATAAGCTCTATCTCCAACTTCGTAAACTGTCTCCTTGCGTTTAGAATCTGCATAACTCTTCTGTCTGGACTGGGCTATCTTGAGCCTATCGCGAATCAATTTCACCTTTTGTTCAGACTCCTTAATCAAGTCAGGTCCAAACAACTGGCGGTCTCCAACTTCATCCCACGTCAACGGTGTCCTGCACCTCCTTCCGTACAAGGCTTCGAAAGGGGCCATCTTTAAACTGGATTGATAACTGTTGTTGTAAGAGAACTCTGCATACGGCAAATTCTCGTCCCAACTAGATCCATAATCTAGCGCACAAACTCTCAGCATGTCCTCCAAAATCTGATTGACTCTCTCGGCCTGTCCATCTGTCTGTGGATGAAAAGCTGTGCTGAACTCTAGCCTGGTACCCAAAGTTTCGTGCAACTAATTCCAGAACTTTGAGGTAAACTGGGTTCCTCTATCAGATACTATACTCCTCGGAACTCCATGTAAGCATACAATCCTGGTCATGTATATCTTTGCCAACTTAGCACTGGTGTAAGTGGTCTTTACCGGGATGAAATGAGCTACTTTCGTCAACCGATCAACTACAACCCAAATCGAGTCATAGCCTGAACGAGTCCTGGGTAATCCTGTGATAAAATCCATGCCTAACTTATCCCACTTCCATTCGGGTATCGGCAATGGTTGTAGCAATCCTGCTGGCTTCTGATGCTCTGCCTTTACTCTCTGACATACATCACAAACTGCTACATACTCTGCAATATCTTTCTTCATTCCGGTCCACCAGAAAATATCCTTCAAATCCAAATACATCTTGGTATTTCCTGGGTGAATCGAATATGGTGAATCGTGTGCCTCTTGCAGAATCAACTTCCTGATCTCCGGGTCATTGGGCACATAAACACGGTCTTCAAACCATAGGGTGTCGTGCTCATCCTCACGAAATCCTTTAGCCTTTCCTTCGCTCATTTTCTCCCTTATAGAGGCAATCTCCTTGTCAGTCTTCTGAGCTTCTCTGATTCTATCCATCAAAGTTGACTGAAACTCCAATGCTGCTACATAGCCTCTCGGAACTATTTCCAAACATAGTTCACGAAGATTTTCGGCTAACTCCCTTGGTATTTCTCCCGTCATTAGTGTATTGACATGGCTTTTGCGGCTTAATGCGTTAGCTACTACATTAGCTTTTCCGGGATGGTAATGCAATCTCATATCATAATCCTTGATGAGCTCCAAGCATCTCCTTTGTCTGAGGTTGTAACGCCCTCGATGCAACTATATCTCCCACGTGTCGAAGCACGACTTAGAGGCATAACCGCATTGAAAGCAATGTCGCAAGTGAGGTAATCTTCACACAACCCATGTAATACATAAGGGAAAAGAATACATAGTTGGCTTACAATCGCCACTTCACACAATACAAGAATAAAGCATTACATCATCCAAATACAATCAAGGTCCGACTACGGAACCAAAATAAAAGAAGAACCCCAAATGCGACAAGGTCCCCGATCAACCCCAACTGGGCTCCACTACTGATCAACTAGAACGAAACAACACAAAAGGACAAGATCTTCATCGAGCTCCTCCTTGAGCTGGGTTGCGTCATCTGCGCGGTAATGTCGGCACCTGCAAGCTGGTTTTGGAAGTATCTGTGAGTCAAGAGGACTCAGCAATCTCACACCCTCGCGATCAAGACTATTTAAGCTTATGGGTAAGGTAAAGGTATGAGGTGGAGCTGCAGCAAGCGACTAGCATATAAGGTGGCTAACATACGCAAATGAGAGCGAGAAGAGAAGGCAAAGCACGATCGAGAAACTATGATCAAGAAGTGATCCTAGAACGTCAAACATTACTCCAACACCGTGTTCACTTCCCGGACTCCGCCGGAAAGAGACCATCACGGTTACACATGCGGTTGATGTATTTTAATTAAGATCAACTTCAGGTTTTCTATAACCGGACATTAACAAATTCCCATCTACCCATAACCGCGGGCACGGCTTTCGAAAGTTCAAATCCCTGCAGGGGAGTCCCAACTTAGCCCATCACAAGCTCTCACGGTCAACGAAGGATATTCCTTCTAGCGGGAAGACCCGATCAGACTCGGAATCCCGGTTACAAGACATCCTCGACAATGGTAAAACAAGTCCAGCAACACCGCCCGAATGTGCCGACAAATCCCGATAGGAGCTGCACATATCTCGTTCTCAGGGCACACTCAGATGAGACTAGCTACGAGTAAAACCAAACCTCAAGTTTCCCCGAGGTGGCCCCGCAGGCAGCTCGGTCGGACCAACACTCAGAGGAGCACTAGCCTAGGGGGGTTTAAATAAGATGACCCTTGAGTCCGCGAAACCCAAGGGAAAAAGAGGCTAGGTGGCGAATGGTAAAACCAAAGTTGGGCATTGCTAGAAGAGTTTTATTCAAGGCGAACTGTCAAGGGGTTCCCATTATTACCCAACCGCGTAAGGAACGCAAAATCCGGGAACATAACACCGATATGACGGAAACTAGGGCGGCAAGAGTGGAACAAAACACTAGGCAAAAGGTCGAGCCTTCCACCCTTTGCCAAGTATATAGATGCATTAATTAAATAAGAGGTATTGTGATATCCCAACAAGTAAACATGTTCCAACAAGGAACAACATCTCCATGTTCCAACAAGGAACAAACTTCAATCTTCACCTGCAACTAACAACACTATAAGAGGGGCTGAGCAAAGCGGTAACATAGCCAAACAACGGTTTGCTAGGACAAGGTGGGTTAGAGGCTTTCTCAACAATATAGGAGGCATGATAAGCAAGTGATAGGTATCGCAGCATAGGCATAGCAAAAGAGCGAGCATCTAGCAAGAAAAGATAGAAGTGATTTCAAGGGTATGGTCATCTTGCCTGAAATCCCGCAAGGAAGAAGAACGGGTCCATGAGGAAGACAAACGGACGTAGACGAACGAATCCTCACAAATGCGGCGTTACCAGATTACCAAGAAGAAGTACACCGGAAAGAAAGCAAACAACATAGTAAACAACCACCACATAAATATGGCATGATGCACAACCAAGTATGATGCATGTCCGGTTTAATGAAGCATGGCATGGCAAAATGCACAAACAATCCTACAAATTAAGTGGAGCTCAACATGCAACTCTGTTGCATATTGACGAAACACCATGTGACTTATTTAGTTCTCTCTCGTTTATGTACCCAACAATACTAAATGTTGTTAAACATGGCAAGAGGGTGAAGCAAAGCAAAACTACCTATCTAGTCAAGTTTAAATGAGGCCGGGAACAACAAACAACAAATTCCGATAAATCCCCATATACATAAATTAGGTTTGGTACTGTTCTATCCTAAACACAATTTTACAGTTATTAAACATGCAAAACAAGTACACCATGTTAAACTAGGCATTTTCCTACCCCATTTACATATAAAGATTATTTAAAACCGAGCTACGGTTATTTAGTTATGAATTAAAACATTTTTAACAAGTTATTTGAACAAATTTAAACAAACAACATTTTAAGCATTTTAAACATGATTGAAAGTGGCATATTATGGACCTACACAAAAATCTAAACATTTTTCATATTTAAAGTTTTAACATATGATGCACCGTTTGTGAGTAATGAAATGCATGAAGTTTAGGGGCTGATCTGCAAAAGTGCAATCCCTGGAAAAATAGGAAAACGCTCTATGTAAAAAAAACACAATATGGGCCGGATCTGGTTGGCCCATCAGAGGAAAGGACAGGAGCTGCTTACATCGGGCCAAGCCCAGTCGGTGGAGGAGTGGGCCGGCTTGAGCTGGGGTCAACGGGCGAAGGGGAGGCGCTGGGCTGCGCGAGCGAAGCAGAGGGAGGGAGTCGAGGCTCGGTCAACGAAGGCAGGAATCGTAGATTGACGTGCTCGCTACTGCTGGTCGATGCAGCCGACGGCGAGGAGCTAGAAGCCGGGCGATGCGGGGGAGCTCCGGCAAAGGGACTTGGCGAATAGGGTGAAGGGAGGGCGGATGAGGCAAGGAGCGGCGGCTGTGCAAAGGCTAGCAGGCTCCGGCCAAAGAGGACGAACGCCTCGCTCCTTGATGCATGTGGAAGGAGAATGACACGACGGCTCCAGAGATAATCTGGAGCGGGACTTGAGGATCCGGCCGGAAACGGTGACGGACGGGCAGATCCGGTCATGGCGGAGCGGTTCGCGGCGTTGTGGGTGAACTTGGTGGCGGCCTTCCATGGCCACTCGAGGTCGTTGGCCACGCGGGGTTCCTAGGAGACAGAGAGCTTCTTACGAGAGGGGGGGGGGGGCAGAGAGAATAACGGGAAAGGGAGGAAGGGAAGGAGAGGGTTCGAGGGGATCTTGGCCTGATCCGGCGACGAGGGACTCGATCGGGAGCTCCTCTCCCATACCAGATCGAGGAGGCTACAGCGAGGGGATGCTGGTTGGGTGGCGCTGAAATTGATGAGAAGGTGGGGATCGAGAGATGGTGTCTGGTTGGTGCAAAGGGAATCCCGAGGTGGGAGAAAAAACAGTGGCGGCGGCGGAGGATTTGATGGATGGGACATCTCCCTAGATTTTAGGGTTTGGTCCTCTTATATATAGTGGTGGGATTAAGTTTAGGGGCTATCTCGTCCCTCCGATCAAAATTGGACGGTTAGGAAAACAAATAGGTTAGGTAGCCCAAATAGAAAAACAGAGACGTTTTGTAGATGTTTGGGGATGTTCTGGATCCAACGGTGACGACTGCCCGGGTCGGGTCCGGGACAGCTTTCGGGCGCGCGCGTGAGGAGGGCCGCGGGCTGATGAGAGAATTTAGGTAGGGCCTGACGGTGAGTGGTAGTGGGCTAAGAGGAGAGAAGAGAGAGAGAGAGAGGCCCGGTGACTGTTTCCGGAGACCGAAAACATCCGACGTGTGCCCGGCTATAATGCCGCTATAGTTTAACGGTTGGGCTATCAAACGAACTCCGAATGCGATGAAACTTGACAGGCGGTCTATCTACACTATAATAAGACCACACGCCAACTTTCAATCCAATCAGAGAACATTTTCCAGCCACTTATAAAATAATATTACAGACATACCGTGGGCGCGTGCAAGTGTGGTTGGACTCAGAATGGACGATGAAAGGAACGGGGAGGCTGGGACGGATGCAACTTTTGAAAAACATGATGATGCAATGCACATGATGACATGACAAGATCCAACACGCAAGCAAATGACAAGGCAACAACAGTGAATAACTGGAAGACGCTTGGCACATCGGTCTGGGGGCGTTATAGAGGTTTAACTCCTTCTGTGTGAAAATGTATTTCAAACTCTTGTGATCCGTGTACACCTCACAATGATTTCCAATGAGGAAATGTCTCCAAGTCTTCAGTGCATGCACTACGGCTGCTAACTCCAAATCATGCGTAGCATAATTCAACTCGTGAGGTTTCAGTTGTCTTGAGGCATATGAAGCAACTCTCCCTTCCTACATAAGCACTGCTCCAAGTCCTCGACGTGAAGCGTCGCAATACACCTCATAATCCTTGGTCTGGTCTGGCAAAATCAACACTGGTGAAGTAACCAAGCGTTTCTTCAACTCATGGAAACTAGCCTCACACTCCTCGGTCCATATGAACTTGGTATCCTTCTTTAAAAACTCAGTCATAGGCTTCGCAATCTTTGAGAAATTCTCAATAAATCTCCGGTAGTATCCTACGAGTCCAAGGAAACTCCGGATCTTGCTAACTATGGTTGGTACTTCCCACTTGGTCATGGTATCAACTTTAGTGGGATCTACTGATATACCTTCTCCGAATATAACGTGTCCGAGGAATCCTACTTCCTTCAACCAAAACTCACATTTGCTGAACTTGGCATACAACTGATGTTCTCTGAGCTTCTCAAGTACCAATTGCAAATGTTCCTTATGCTCCTATTCACTTTTCGAGTAAACCAGAATATCATCAATGAACACCACGACGAACTTATCCAAGAACTCCATAAACACTTTGTTCATCATGTTCATAAAATAGGCAGGTGCGTTAGTCAGACCAAATGACATAACGGTATACTCATACAGCCCATACCTGGTGGTAAAAGCTGTCTTAGGTATACCTTATTCTCGAATCTTCAACTGGTGGTATCCTGATCGCAGATCGATCTTGGAAAATACCTTAGCTCCTTGCAATCGATCAAACAGATCATTGATCATTGGTAGTGGGTACTTGTTCTTGATGGTTACTTCATTCAATCCTCGATAATCATCAACCATCCTTAACGATCCATCCTTTTTCTCCACTAGAAGTACTGGTGATCCCCAAGGCGACGAACTTGGGCGAATGTAACCTTTATCCAGTAACTCCTTAATCTGCTTCTTAATTTCCACCAAATCCTTTGCAGGCATCCTGTATGGTCTCTTTGATATTGGCCCTATGCCTGGCAATAGCTCAATCAAAAACTCAATATCTCTATCCGGTGGCATGCCTGGCAACTCTTCTGGAAATACTTCAGGGAAATCCCTTACCACTGGTACTTCCTCCTGCACAACTCCTGTTAAACAATTTACTTGAGTCCTATTTGGCGCATGCCGGGATATATACTTGATCCTTCTCCCTTCTGGGGTGGTAAGCAAAACTGTCTTACTGGCGCAATCGATATTTCCTCCATACATCGACAGCCAATCCATACCCAGAATTTCATCCAATCCTTATGATTCCAAAATGATTAAATCTGATGGAAACACATGCCTACCTATACTCAATGGCACTTGAAAACATCCTTGACTGGCCATATACTCCGCTCCTGGTGAGCTTACTAGCATAGGTGTTCTAAGAACCTTAGTGGGCAAGTTATACTTATCCACAAATCCCCTTGATATGTATGAATGCGATGCACCAGTATCAAAAAGAATGAGTGCAGTAATTGACTTAACCAAAAACTTACCGATTACGGCATCCGGTTGCTCTTCAACCTCCTCCACGTTAACATGGTTCACCTGTCCCCTGTTGAAAGGGTTTGGCTTCTTCCCAGAGCTTCCATTGCCATTCTGGCCTTTAGGACATTCATTGGCATAATTTCCGGTCTTCTGGCACTTAAAGCAAGTGACTTGGCTCAGGTCCTTCTTGGCTGGGGTTGATGGGTTGGTACGGTTCTGGCCGTTGCTTCCTCCATTGCCATTACCATTCTTGGTGCCGTTGTGATTGTGCGAGCTACCTCCTCCATGGGTATGCTAAAAATGTCCTCCCGATCTAGGGGTAAAATGTGGCTTCTACTGAGCTCCAGAATTGTACTTCCCTTGTCCATACTTCCTCTTGCGGTTCTCAATTTGCTGCTGCTTGCCTTCAATCATAAGAGCACGATCTACCAACTCCTGGTAGTTGTTGAAGGTTGCTACCATCAACTGCATGCTCAACTCATCATTCAATCCTTCCAGAAATTTCTCCTGCTTAGCTGCATCCGTAGCAACGTCATCTGGGGCATAACGTGCTAATTTACTAAAGTCCTCCACATACTGGCCAACTGTTCACCCTCCTTGGCGCAAGTTGCGAAACTCTCGCTTCTTCATGGCCATAGCTCCTACTGAAACATGGGCAGTATGAAAAGCCTGCTAAAACTGGTCCCATGTGACAGTGTCGACAGGGAAAGTGGCTGTGAAATTCTCCCACCATGATGCTGCGGGTCCTTCAAGCTGATGTGCGGCAAACTTCACCTTCTCCGCATCTGTGCATCCTGCTGTGGTCAACTCTCTAGCTGTCTTGTGGAGCCAACCATCTGCTACTATCGGCTCGGTGCTAATGGAAAACACCGGCGGATTCAGCCTAAGAAAACGGGCTAAGTGATCAACAGGTGGTGGTGGTGGTGGGTTGTTTTTGTTGTTCCCCTAATTCTAATTCTGAACTAGCAACTGCATCAATGTGTTCTGCTGCTGGATCAACTGGGTGAGGTCTGGTGGAAAGGTGAATCCGGGGTCACGTCTCGGAGGCATGTGAGGGTTTAGAAAAGATGAGAGTTAAGAATAGAGGGGGTCTAAAGAGAAAACACTACCCATATGCACATGAGGCAAAAGAAAAAAATTCACTTCATTCATTCAAACAAGGGCATACAATCGATCTAACTATCACAAAAGTGCTCGGACTACTATATTTACATGGTGGACTACTACTACTGATGAGGTGGTCTACTAGAAATATTCTTCGGTTGCAGACTCCATGATATCTGCTCCAGCTTCATCAACATAGTCATCATCGCTATCATCTAGATCCGAGTCAGTGTCATCGATGATGATGTAGTCTTCCGGGCGAATCTCCTTGGGTTCTTCGTCTTCATCTACTGGTGTAGGGCCTCCCATAAATATCCCGATCTTCTTGATCAGTTCGTCATTCTTCTCCACCAATACTTCAATTTCCTCTTCATAATCTTCACGTGTAGCCTTAAGTTCTTCCTCCAGTTCCTTGATTCTTGTCCTAGCCTTCTTTAGATCTATCATGTCGGCGCACATCTGGTTCTCCTGTCGTTGAATGTGCTAGTTTAATTCTTGGATAAAAGCTGCAATTGATCTATCCTTTCTGGTGCTGATCATCTCCCAGTGCTCATCTCGGCACCCACAAATCTGGTAGATAGTATCCTTGAGATCATTGCGGTAGACTTCTCCAATGCGTCCCATGGCGATGTGAGCTGCCATGCTCTTTCCTAGACTCCAAGTTGGAGCATCAAAAGAAAACTCTATGGGCTCAGTGACTGGCATGAACGTCCTTCCTGGAATTTGAACTTGAATCATCCAGCGCTCTTCTTCAGGTAAAGTGGCGTTGTAGGTTCCGGTGAAGCTTGGTACTCCTATGTTCAGGTATCTAGTGACTTCCTTCAAGTGACGTCCAAAGGGTGTATCGTCATCCGGTTGCGTGAACTTGTTCCTTGCATCCGTCATCCTAAAGAGTAGAAAAGATGAGAGGTCAGAAGAGAAGAGAGTGAATAGTGATCTAGGTCTTTAGCTTAGTGGTCGTGTCCTACAGTCAGCGTGTGCTCTGATACCATCTCTGTAGCGACCAGACCTCAATCAGTCTGATCTCTATGCTCAGGTGTCATCCCTGGATCAGTAATGCTGACACCACACAGTACTTGGAGGATTTATAACAGAGTAGCAATCACACACTTATTACATCGAGTGTCTCAATAGAGAACTTATTACAATAAATATGGCTTAAGGCCATCTAATAACTATAACAACGGAAGGCTTGGAAGATAAATGAGTCCATCAACTCCAACGGCATCACTAAGTATAGAACCACGACCTAAAACTCCTTAATCGTTGTCTGAAAAGTCTGCAACATTAACATTGCAACCCGAAACGGGTCAGCACATGGAATATGCTGGCAAAGTAACACATAGAGAGTAATGGAATAAAACAACTATACTATATGCATATTTGGCTGGTGGAAAGCTCTATGGTTACAATTTTGTGAAAAGCCAATTTTTCCCTACTACAAAGGAATAAACTTTATTTAACTATCATGGTAGTTGTTAAACATTGAGAATGGTTGACAGCATTCTCAATCCCAATTAAGCATCATCATTAAACAAAACCCAACAAAATTAAATTTTAGAGTAACATGTTGAGATTCACATGATAATTCAGGTACTAGATACTCAAGATGTCCATAACCGGGGACATGGCTAATCATGTTTAGTTTATACACTCTGCAGAGGTTTGCGCACTTTTCCCCACAAGACTCGATCGCCTCCGTTTGGTTTCTCGCACTACACGGTGTTTGAGAAACGGATGACCGAGACATAGTCTTTCAGAAGCGCTAGCACCTTACGATGGATAGACCTTTACACCTACTTTCCCCTACATCTGCTAGTCTACCCTGTAAGAGTTCGCACGACTTAATCAACTATGCTAGAGCCCATAATAGCTTGTGGTTGCACACGAAAGTTTCTAGTATGAAAAATCTCATGATCCATTTGGGCCTGGGTGGCGGTCCATAAAGAAAAACAGGCAATCCTGGAATACCCAGATACCTCAATCCACCCAGATGTGTGTTTAAGTTGCCACCTTAGATAAACCATTAATTAACAAACTCACATCTGTCATGGATATCACTCACCCAATCCACGTCTACTAGCATATCATGGCATAATAGGCAACGTAGAAGTAACTCCCAAAGGTTTGATAATATAACAGGTAATAGGTACTACCTCAACTACTTCCCATCCCACAATTTAATTAGATCCTAATCATGCAATGTTTGAGGATTGATCTAATGCAATAAAACTGGGTAGTGGGAGGTATGATCAAAGTGTTACTTGCCTTGCTGATGATCCGCGAAACCTAGAGATTCGAAGTAACAGGCGGCGCACTCCGGGTATTCTATCGCAGACAAACAAACAAGCATACAATAAGTATTCATCTAATGCATGGGTAAAACTCAAATAAGAGATCTAACCAGAAGGTTCAACTTAAGAACTCCGGTTTGCAAAAAGAATCAAATCAAACGAAGCAACAAAAGTCAAACGGCAAAAGAAACAAGCTTCGTTTACTATTCTGGATCTAGGGCAATTTTTACAGTGGCAAAAACTTGTTTAAGTTGGTTAAACTAATAGAGGGTTTCGAGACGAAACTCCAGGCGTTTGAATCGCCTGATTCTCATAAACGAGCGAAAAGTTATACTAAAACGAAAATCGGATCAGGAATCGCGATCAAAAAAATCACGGATTTAATCCGAGAAAAAGAAAAACGACGAACGTTCGCTAGAATGAACGAACGGACGAACGCTCGCTAAATAAATAAATCGGAAAAACCGATCTATTTAAAAAAAATGAAACTAAAAAAAATAAAAATAAAAACCGTGACTTTTTAAAAAAAACGGGCGGCGAAAACGAGGTTGACCTCGGGCGGCGGGTCCGGCGGCGGCGGCGGCGCGCGGCTAGGGTTAGGGTTTCGGGCGCGGTGGGCTGGCGTCTCGGGTCGGGCGGCTTATAAAGGCTGCCCCCGGGCGGAGTCCCGCTCGGGTACGGCCCGAAGTCGGTTCGCGTTTTTTTTAAATTATTCCGTGCAGAAAAACAAATAAAAGAAATACTAAACGGACTACAAAATCCCAAAATAAATTTTCCCGGGCTTCTAAAATCAAGCTGCACAAGGTGAACATTTATTTGGGGCCTAAATGCAATTTTGAAAAAAATGCACATTTTTCCTAAATTCAAATAAAATACCGAAAAACTCCGAAATAAAATATTATTTGATTTTATTATTAAATCCTCAATATTTCTTTATTTTGGGAAAGTCATTTTATTCCCTCTCTCATATTTTTGTAATAGAAATACTTGATGATAAAATAATTAAAATCAAATGATCCTATTCTCAAAATTTGAGAAAACTCAAATATGAAAATAACGAAATCCCCAACTCTCTCCGTGGGTCCTTGAGTTGCGTGGAATTTCTAGGATCAAAACCAAAAGCAAATAAATTATGATATGCAATGATGGTCTAATGTATAACATTCCAAATTGAAAATTTGGGATGTTACAAATTGTTTGTAGGGTACGAAGCCACCTCAAAGCTATTATTTCCGATCGATCTATTCAAGAGTTCGTACTAAAATAACACAAAGCTATTGTTTCCATTCGATCTATCCTAGAGTTCGTACTAGAATAACACCAAAGCATATTCATATTCATAATACTCAATTCACACAAAGAACTGCAAAGAGTGCCCCAAGATCTCTACCGGCGAAACAAGGACAAGAACGTGCATGGACCCCTGTGCATAGATTACCCCAATATCACTGCGGGAATCTGCAAGTTGAGTGCCAAAACATATATCAAGTGAATCAATACGATGCCCCGTTGTCACCATGAGTATTCAATTGCAAGACATATATCAAGTGTTCTCAAATCCATAAAAGTATTCAATCCGATGACAACGAGATCTCAAAGGGGAAAACTCAATTCATCTTAACAAGATAGAGAGGGGAAAACACCATATGATCCGACTATATTAACAAAGCCCGCGATACATCAAGATCGTGACATCTCAAGAACACGAGAGAGAGAGAGAGATTAAACACATAGCTACTGGTACAAATCCTCAACCCCGAGGGTGGACTACTCCCCCCTCATCGTGGTGGCCGCCGGGATGATGAAGATGGCCACCGGAGATGATTCCCCCCATCCGGGAGGGCACCAGAACGGGTCTAGATTGGTTTTCGATGGCTACGGAGCCCTGCAGGGGCGGGACTTCTGATCTAGGTTAACCCTGAAGGGTTTCGGAATATTTGGGAATTTATAGTGCAAAGAAGGGGTGTGGGAGGCCACCGAGGTGGGCACAACCCACCTGGGCGCTAGGGGGCCCTGGCGCGCCCTGGTGGGTTGTGCTCCCCTCGGGGCATGCTACCTCTTGAGCACTGCGTTGGTTTTCCCTTGAAGAGGAAAGGGTGATGCAGTAAAGTAGCATAAGTATTTCCCTCAGTTTTTGAGAACCAAGGTATCAATCCAGTAGGAGACTACACGCAAGTCCCTCGTACCTACACAAACAAATAAGAACCTCACAACCAACGCGATAAAAGGGTTGTTAATCCCTTCACGGTCACTTACGAGAGTGAGATCTAATAGATATAATAATAATAATATAAATATTTTTGGTATTTTTATGATATAGATTGAAAGTAAAGATTGTGAAATAAAATAGATTGGAAACTTATATGATAAAAGATAGACCCGGGAGTGATACGTCTCCAACGTATCTATAATTTTTGATTGCTCCATGCTATATTATCTACTGTTTTGGACATTATTGGGCTTTATTTTACACTTCTATATTATTTTTGGGACTAACCTATTAACCCGAGGCCCAGCCCAGAATTGTTGTTTTTTGCCTGTTTTAGGGTTTCGAAGAAAAGGAATAACAAACGGAGTCCAAACGGAATGAAACCTCCGGGAACATGATTTTCTCAACGAACAAGACCCGAGAGACTTGGACCCTACATCAAGGCACAAAAGAGGAGGCCACGAGGTAGGGGCGCGCGCCCTCCACCCTCGTGGGCCCCCTATTGCTCCACCGACATACTCCTTCCTCCTATATATACCTACGTACCCCCAAACGATCAGATAGGGAGCCAAAAACCTAATTCCATCGCTGCAACTTTCTGTATCCATGAGATCCCATCTTGGGGCCTGTTCCGGAGCTCCGCCGAAGGGGGCATCGATCATGGAGGGCTTCTACATCATCACCATAGCCCCTCCGATGAAGTGTGAGTAGTTTACCTCAGACCTATGGGTCCATAGTTATTAGCTAGATTGCTTCTTCTCTCTTTTTGGATCTCAATACAATGTTCTCCGCCTATCTTGTGGCGAACTATTCGATGTAATCTTCTTTTTGCGGTGTGTTTGTTGTGACCAATGAATTGTGGGTTTATGATCAAGTCTATCTATGAACAATATTTGAATGTTTTCTGAATTCTTTTATGTATGATTGGTTATCTTTGCAAGTCTCTTTGAATTATCAGTTTGGTTTGGCCTACTAGATTGATCTTTCTTGCAATGGGAGAAGTGCTTAGCTTTGGGTTCAATCTTGCAGTGTCCTTTCCCAGTGATAGTAGGGGCAGCAAGGCACGTATTGTATTGTTGCCATCGAGGATAACAAGATGGGGTTTTCATCATATTGCATGATTCTATCCCTCTACATCATGTCATCTTGCTTAAGGCGTTACTCTGTTTTTAACTTAATACTCTAGATGCATGCTGGATAGCGGTCGATGAGTGGAGTAATAGTAGTAGATGCAGGCAGGAGTCGGTCTACCTATCTCGGACGTGATGCGTATATACATGATCATACCTAGATATTCTCATAACTATGCTCAATTCTGTCAATTGCTCAACAGTAGTTTGTTCACCCACCGTAGAATACTTATGCTCTCGAGAGAAGCCACTAGTGAAACCTTTGGCCCCCGGATCTATCTTCATCATATTAATCTCCTACTACTTAGTTATTACCTTTGCTTTTTTACTTTGCCTTTATTTTACTTTGCATCTTTATCACAAAAATACCAAAAATATTATCTTATCATATCTATCAGATCTCACTCTCGTAAGTGGCCGTGTAGGGATTGAAAACCCTATTCGCGTTGGTTGCGAGGATTTATTTGTTTTGTGCAGGTACGAGGGACTCGCACGTAGCCTCCTACTGGATTGATACCTTGGTTCTAAAAAACTAAGGGAAATACTTACGCTACTTTGCTGCATCATCCCTTCCTCTTCGGGGAAAACCAACGCAGTGCTGAAGAGGTAGCAAGAAGGATTTCTGGCGCCATTGCCGGGGAGGTCTACGCAAAAGTCAACATACCAAGTACCCATCACATACCCTTATCTCCCGCATTACATTATTTGCCATTTGCCTCTCGTTTTCCTTTCCCCCACTTCACCCTTGCCGTTTTATTCGCCCTCTCTCTCTCTATCCTCCCTCTCTTTATCTATTTGCCTCTTTTTGCCCGCTTGTTTGCTTGTGTGTTAGTTCGTTTGCTTGTCGTTATGGCTAGTCCTTTACCTTCCGCCTCTATGTCCGAAATTGGGGAAATTATTGTCAATATGGACAATAATAATATCATGAAAAATTCTGATGCTCTTGCTAAAGAAGCACCCATCTTATATACAAAAAAAATTCCGTGTTGGTAGTGGTAATATTATTGGAAAAGGAGTTATTCAAGATTTCTTTACTTGTACCGGTGCTTTACCTTCTATGGGTAGTTCTATCCTTCATAGAACTAGTATTCCTGCGGACGCTATTGCCATGCTTGTAGTTGAACTTGAAAGACAATTCATGCACATGCATCCTTGCATACAAAGGATTTTCCTGGAATTTTCTAATATTGAGCATTCTTCTGTTAAGCGTGCCGCTACTATCTTTTTGGCTCATGAGTTTAGATTCATAATAAAAGAGGCCAAATAAATCTTTGCACGTTATAGGGTGGACGCTTGCCGTCCTCCCATAGAGGCTATCCTCTTTGATCAAGAAGAAACAATGCGTTTTCAATCTTTAGACTATGTTCCTTTCAATGAAAATCTTAGAAAAAGGGTTCCTACCAATGCTTTAGTTGATAGAATTTCTGAACTTTATGATGATTTGGCTATTTGAAATAATGAACTAGGATATTCCCTTGAATATAGGCTCACAAAGTTCTGTCAAAAGAATGCTTATAATGATGAATTGGTTGTGCACTATGAAGGACCAAAGGAGGAACCTATACATCCCAAGGTTGATCTTGGGGACTTTTGTCCCATTAAATTTAGCCCTTTTGATTACTTTTTCTTGCCTCAAAGAAAACTTGCTGCCGAACGTAGATAATACGAAATGAGTTTAATAGTCTATCTTACTATTATGGCAATACCTAGATCTATTCTTGCTTGTTATGCCTAGCTAGGGGCGTTAAACGATAGCGCTTGTTGGGAGGCAACCCAATTTTATTTTTATTCCTTGCTTTTTGCTCCTGTTTAGTAATAAATAAATTATCTAGCCTCTTTTTTGGTTGTGTTTTTTGTGTTTAATTAGTGTTTGTGCCAAGTAGAACCGTTGGGAAGACTTGGGGAAAGTCTTGTTACACTTGCTGTAAAAAACAGAAACTTTAGCGCTCACGAAACTGCTGCCATTTTTATTTGGAAAGTAATATTTAGTTAATTATTTTTGCAGATGATTAATAGATAAATTCCTCACGTCTAGCAATTTATTTTAGAATTTTTTGGGTTCCATATCTTGCGCTAGCTACAGATTACTACAGACTGTTCTGTTTTTGACAGTTTCTGTTTTTCGTGTGTTGTTTGCTTATTTTGATGAATCTATGGCTAGTAAAATAGTTTATAAACCATAGAGAAGTTGGAATACAGTAGGTATAACACCAATAAAAATAAAGAATGAGTTCATTACAGTACCTTGAAGTGGTCTTTTATTTTCTTTCGCTAACGGAGCTCACGAGATTTTGTACTTTAAGTTTTGTGTTGAGAAGTTTTCAAGTTTTGGGTAAAGATTTGATGGATTATGGAACAAGGAGTGGCAAGAGCCTAAGCTTGGGGATGCCCATGTCACCCCCAAGATAATCTGAGGACACCTAAAATCCAAAGCTTGGGGATGCCCCGGAAGGCATCCCCTCTTTCGTCTACTTCTATCGGTAACTTTACTTGGAGCTATATTTTTATTCGCCACAGGATATGTGTTTTGCTTGGAGCGTCTTGTATTATTTTAGTCTTTATTTGTTAGTTTACCACAATAATCCTTGCTGTACACACCTTTTGAGAGAGCCATACATGATTTGGAATTTGTTAGAATACTCTATGTTCTTCGCTTATATCTTTTGAGTTATATAGTTTTGCTCTAGTACTTCACTCATATCTTTTAGAGCACGGTGGTGGATTTGTTTTATAGAAACTATTGATCTCTCATGCTTCACTTAGATTATTATGAGAGTCTTAAATAGCATGGTAATTTGCTTAAAATCCTAATATGCTTGGTATACAAGATTAATAATAAAACTTTCTTATGAGTGTGTTGAATGCTATGAGAAGTTTGATGCTTGATAATTGTTTTGAGATATGAAGATGGTGATATTAAAGTTCTGCTAGTTGAGTAGTTATGAATTTCAGAAATACTTGTGTTAAAGTTTGTGATTCCCGTAGCATGCATGTATGGTGAACCGTTATGTGATGAAGTAAGAGCATGATTTATTTTTTGATTGTCTTCCTTATGAGTGGCGGTCGGGGACGAGCGATGGTCTTTTCCTACCAATCTATCCCCCTAGGAGCATGCGCGTAATACTTTTCTTTGATAACTTGTAGATTTTTGCAATAAGTATACGAGTTCTTTATGACTAATGTTGAGTCCATGATTGGCAAGTGGATGAGGATCCATAGATCTTAGCTTCTCTATTTAGTAATATATAAATGACTATTCCAACCATACGAGCAAACAAAAAGCAAACGGGCCAGAAGAGGCAAATAGAGAGCGAGGATAGAGAGAGAGAGAGAGGGCGAATAAAACGGCAAGGGTGAAGTGGGGGAGAGGAAAACGAGACGCAAATGGCAAATAATGTAGTGCAAGAGATAGGGATTGTGATGGGTACTTGGTATGTTGACTTTTTGCGTAGACTCCCCGGCAACGGCGCCAGAAATCCTTCTTGCTACGTCTTGAGCTTGCGTTGGTTTTCCCCGAAGAGGAAGGGATGATGCAGCAGAGTAGCGTAAGTATTTCCCTCAGTTTTTGAGAACCAAGGTATCAATCCAGTAGGAGGCCACGCTCAAGTCCCTCGTACCTACACAAAACGATAGCTACTCGCAACCAATGCGATTAGGGGTTGTCAATCCCTTCACGGTCACTTACGAGAGTGAGATCTGATAGATATAATATTTTTGGTATTTTTGGTATAAAGATGCAAAGTAAAAATTAAAGGCAAAGCAAAAAAGAAAAACAAGATTAAAGTGATGGAGATTGATATGATGAGAATAGACCCGGGGGCCATAGGTTTCACTAGTGGCTTCTCTCAAGAGCATAAGTATTCTACGGTGGGTGAACAAATTACTATTGAGCAATTGACAGAATTGAGCATAGTTATGAGAATATCTAGGCATGATCATGTATATAGGCATCACGTCCGTGACAAGTAGACCGAAATGATTCTGCATCTACTACTATTACTCCACTCATCGACCGCTATCCAACATGCATCTAGAGTATTAAGTTAAAAACAGAGTAATGCCTTAAGCAAGATGACATGATGTAGAGAGATAAATTCATGCAATATGAAATACACCCCATCTTGTTATCCTCGATGGCAACAATGCAATGCGTGCCTTGCTGCCCCTTCTGTCACTGGGAAAGGACACTGCAAGATCGAACCCAAAGCTAAGCACTTCTCCCATGGCAAGAACTACCAATCTAGTTGGCCAAACCAAACGGATAATTCGAAGACACTTGCAAAGATAACCAATCATACAGAAAAGAATTCAGAGAAGATTCAAATATTATTCATAGATAGACTTGATCATAAACCCACAATTCATCGGTCTCAACAAACATACCGCAAAAAGAAGATTACATCGAATAGATCTCCACAAGAGAGGGGGAGAACTTTGTATTGAGATCCAAAAAGAGAGAAGAAGCCATCTAGCTACTAACTATGGACCCAAAGGTCTGAGGTAAACTACTCACACTTCATCGGAGAGGCTATGATGATGTAGAAGCCCTCCGTGATGACGGCCCTCTTCGGGCGGAGCTCCGGAACAGGCCCCGAGATGGGATCTCGTGGATACAGAAAGTTGCGGGAGTGGAATTAGGTTTTTGGCTCCGTATCTGTTCATTTGGGGGTACGTAGGTATATATAGGAGGAAGGAGTACGTCGGTGGAGCATCGAGGGGCCCACGAGGCAGGGGGCGCGCCCTAGGAGGGGCCCACCCTCGTGACCGCCTCTTTGACTCCTTGGAGTAGGGTCCAAGTCTCTTGGATCACGTTCGGTGAGAAAATCACGTCCCCGAAGGTTTTATTCCGTTTGGACTCCGTTTGATATTCCGTTTCTTCGAAACACTGAAATAGGCAAAAAAACAGCAATTCTGGGCTGGGCCTCCGGTTAATAGGTTAGTCCCAAAAATAATATAAAAGTGGAAAATAAAGCCCAATATAGTCCAAAACAGTAGATAATCTAGCATGGAGCAATCAAAAATTATAGATACGTTGGAGACGTATCAGGCATCCCCAAGCTTAATTCCTGCTCGTCCTCGAGTAGGTAAATGATAAAAAGATAATTTTTGATGCGGAGTGCTACTTGGCATAATTTCAATGCAAATCTTCTTAATTGTGATATGAGTATTCAGATTCAAAAGATTCAAGACAAAAGTTTATATTGACATAAAAATAATAATACTTCAAGCATACTAACAAAGCAATTATGTCTTCTCAAAATAACATGGCCGAAGAAAGTTATCCCTACAAAATCATATAGTCTGGCTATGCTCTATCTTCACCACACAAAGTATTTAAATCATGCACAACCCCGATGACAAGCCAATCAATTGTTCCATACTCTAACTTTTTCAATCTTCACGCAATACATGAGCGTGAGCCATGGATATAGCACTATAGGTGGAATAGAATGTTGGTTGTGGAGAAGACAAAAAGGAGAAGATAGTCTCACATCAACTAGGCGTATCAATGGGCTATGGAGATGCCCATCAATACATATCAATGTGAGTGAGTAGGGATTGCCATGCAACGGATGCACTAGAGCTATAAGTATATGAAAGCTCAAAAATAAACTAAGTGGGTGTGCATCCAACTTGCTTGCTCATGAAGACCTAGGGCAATTTGAGGAAGCCCATCATTGGAATATACAAGCCAAGTTCTATAATGTAAAATTCCCACTAGTATATGAAAGTGATAACATGAGAGACTCTCTACTATGAAGATCATGGTGCTACTTTGAAGCACAAGTGTGGCAAAAGGATAGTAACATTGTCCCTTCTCTCTTTTTCTCTCATTTTTTTATATTTTTTTTTGGGCCTTTTCTCTTTTTTATGGCCTCTTTTTATTTGGGCTTCTTTGGCCTCTTTTTTTCCGTCCGGAGTCTCATCCCGACTTATGGGGGAATCATAGTCTCCATCATTCTTTCCTCACTTGGGACAATGCTCTAATAATGATGATCATCACACTTTTATTTTTCTTACAACTCAATACTTAGAACAAAATATGACTCTATATGAATGCCTCCGGCGGTGTACCGGGATATGCAATATGACAATGATGGAGTGTGTCATAATAAACAGAACGGTGGAAAGTTGCATGGCAATATATCTCGGAATGGCTATGGAAATGCCATAATAGGTAGGTATGGTGGATGTTTTGAGGAAGGTATATGGTGGGTGTATGATACCGGCGAAAAGTGCGCGGTATTAGAGAGGCTAGCAAAGGTGGAAGGCTGAGAGTGCGTATAATCCATGGACTCAACATTAGTCATAAAGAACTCATATACTTATTGCAAAAATCTAGAAGTTATCAAAGCAAAGTATTACGTGCATGCTCCTAGGGGGATAGATTGGTAGGAAAAGACCATCGCTCGTCCCGGACCGCCACTCATAAGGAAGACAATCAATAGATAAATCATGCTCCGACTTCATCACATAACGGTTCACCATACGTACATGCTACGGGAATCACAAACTTTAACACAAGTATTCTTTAAATTCACAACTACTCAACTAGCATGAGTTTAATATTATCACCTCCATATCTCAAAACAATTACCATGTTTCAATCTTTTCTTAGTATTCAACACACTCAAAAGAAAGTTTCACAAATCTTGAATACCAAGCATATTATTATTAAGCAAATTACCATGCTATTAAGAGACTCTCAAAATAATTTAAGTGAAGCATGAGAGATCAATAGTTTCTTTTGAAACAAATCCACCACCATGCTCTAAAATATCTAAGTGAAGCACATAGAGCAAGATTATAACACTCAAAAGATATAAGTGAAGCACATAGAGCAAAACTACTTAGCTCAAGAGATATAAGTGAAGCACATAGAGTATTCTATCAAATTTTAATTCATGTATGGCTTTCTCAAAAGGTGTGTACATCAAGGATGATTGTGGCATACTAAGACACAAAGACACAAATAATACAAGACGCTCCAAGCAAAACACATATCATGTTGGTGAATAAAAATATAGCTCCAAGTAAATTACCGATGGAAGTGGACAAAAGAGGGGATGCCTTCCCGGGCATCCCCAAGCTTTGACTTCTTGGTGTCCTTGGATTATCTTGGGGGTGCCCTGGGCATCCCCAAGCTTAGGCTCTTGCCACTCCTTTTTCCATAATCCATCAAAAGAATTCACCCAAAACTTGAAAACTTCACAACACAAAACTTAAAGTAGAAAACTCGTGAGCTCCGTTAGCGAAAGAAAACAAAAGACCACTTCAAGGTACTGTAATGAACTCATTCTTAATTTATATTGGTGTTAAACCTACTTTATTCCAACTTCTCTATGGATTATAAACTATTTTACTAACCATAGATTCATCAAAATAAGCAAACAACACACGAAAAACAGAACAGTCTGTAGTAATCTGTAGCTAGCGCAAGATCTGGAACCCCAAAAATTCTAAAATAAATTGCTGGACGTGAGGAATTTATCTATTAATCATCTGCAAAAGAATTAACTAAATATCACTCTCCAATAAAAATGACAGAAGTTCTCGTGAGCGCTAAAGTTTCTGTTTTTTACAACAAGTTCAACAAGACTTTCCCCAAGTCTTCCCAACGGTGCTACTGAAGGAAATATGCCCTAGAGGCAATAATAAAGTTATTATTTATTTCCTTATTTCATGATAAATGTTTATTATTCATGCTAGAATTGTATTAACCGGAAACATAATACATGTGTGAATACATAGACAAACAAAGTGTCACTAGTATGCCTCTACTTGACTAGCTCATTAATCAAAGATGGTTATGTTTCCTAACCATGGACAAAGAGTTGTTATTTGATTAACGGGATCACATCATTAGGTGAATGATCTGATTGACATGACCCATTCCATTAGCTTAGCACCTGATCGTTTAGTATGTTGCTATTGCTTTCTTCATGACTTATACATGTTCCTATGACTATGAGATTATGCAACTCCCGTTTGCTGGAGGTACACTTTGTGTGCTACCAAACGTCACAACGTAACTGGGTAATTATAAAGGTGCTCTACAGGTGTCTCCAAAGGTACATGTTGGGTTGGTGTATTTCGAGATTAGGATTTGTCACTCCGATTGTCGGAGAGGTATCTCTAGGCCCTCTCGGTAATGCACATCACATAAGCCTTGCAAGCATTGCAACTAATGAGTTAGTTGCGAGATGATGTATTACGGAACGAGTAAAGAGACTTGCCAGTAACGAGATTGAACTAGGTATTGAGATACCGACGATCGAATCTCGGGCAGGTAACATACCGATGACAAAGGGAACAACGTATGTTGTTATGCGGTCTGACCGATAAAGATCTTCGTAGAATATGTAGGAGCCAATATGAGCATACAGGTTCCGCTATTGGTTATTGACCGGAGACGTGTCTCGGTCATGTCTACATTGTTCTCGAACCCGTAGGGTCCGCACGCTTAAGGTTTCGATGACAGTTATATTATGAGTTTATGAGTTTTGATGTACCAAAGGAGTTCGGAGTCCCGGATGAGATCGGGGACATGAAGAGGAGTCTCAAAATGGTCGAGACGTAAAGATCGATATATTGGACGACTACATTTGGACATCGGAAAGGTTCCGAGTGATTCGGGTATTTTCGGAGGTACCGGGGAGTTACGGGAATACGAGGAAGAATCAATGGGCCTTAATGGGCCTTAGTGGAAAGGAGCAGGAGGTGGCGCGCGCCCCTCCCAAGCCCAGTCCGAATTGGACAAGGGGTTTGGGGCGCGGCCCCTCTCTCCCTTCCTTCCCCTCTTCCCCCCTTCTCCTAGTTGGACTAGGAAAGGTGGAAACCTACTCCAACTAGGAGTAGGAATCCTACTCCTCCTTGGCGCCCCCACAAGGGCCGGCCGGCCTCCCACTTGCTCCTTTATATACGGGGGCAGGGGGCACCCCATAGACACACAAGTTGATCCACGTGATCATATTCTTAGCCGTGTGCGGTGCCCCCTTCCACCATAGTCCTCGATAATATTGTAGCAGCGCTTAGGCGAAGCCCTGCGACATTAGTACATCAAGATTGTCACCACGCCATCGTGCTGACGGAACTCTTCCCCGACACTTCGCTGGATCGGAGTCCGGGGATCGTCATCGAGCTGAACGTGTGCTAGAACTCGGAGGTGCCGTAGTTTCGGTGCTTGATCGGTCGGGCCGTGAAGACATACGACTACATCAACCGCGTTGTCACAACGCTTCCGCTATTTGTCTACGAAGGTACGTAGACAACACTCTCCCCTCTTGTTGCTATGCATCACCATGATCTTGCGTGTGCGTAGGAAATTTTTGAAATTACTACGTTCCCTAACAATGGCATCCGAGCCTAGGTTTTATATGTTGATGTTGTGCACGAGTAGAACACAAGTGAGTTGTGGGCGATATAAGTCATACTGCTTACCAGCATGTCATACTTTGGTTCGGCGGTATTGTTGGATGAAGCGGCCCGGACCGACATTACGCGTACGCTTACGCGAGACTAGTTCTACCGACGTGCTTTGCACACAGGTGGCTGGCGGGTGTCAGTTTCTCCAACTTTAGTTGAACCGAGTGTGGCTATGCCCGGTCCTTGCGAAGGTTAAAACAGCACCAACTTGACAAACTATCATTGTGGTTTTTGATGCATAGGTAAGAACGGTTCTTGCTAAGCCCGTAGAAGACACGTAAAACTTGCAACAACAAAGTAGAGGACGTCTAACTTGTTTTTGCTGGGCATGTTGTGATGTGATATGGTCAAGACGTGATGAGATATAAGTTGTTGTATGAGATGATCATGTTTTGTTGAAGTTATCGGCAACTGGCAAAATCCTTATGGTTGTCTCTCTATTGCATAAGATGCAAGCGCCCAATAACTGCTTTACTTTATTGCTATGCGATAGCAATAGTTGCAAGAGCAATTGTTGGCGAGACGACCACGTGACAACACATTGATATAGATCAAGATGATGGAGATCATGGTGTCATGCCGGTGACGATAGAGATCATAACAGTACTTTGGAGATGGAAATCAAAGGCGCAAGATGATGATGGCCATATCATGTCACATATTTTGATTGCATATGATGTTTATCTTTTATACATCTTATTTTGCTTAGTTTGACGGTAGCATTTTAAGGTGATCTCTCACTAATTATCAAGAAGTGTTCTCCCTGAGTATGCACCGTTGCCAAAGTTCGTCGTGCCCAGACACCATGTGATGATCGGGTGTGATAAGCTCTACATCCATCTACAACGGGTGCAAGCCAGTTTTGCACACGCAGAATACTCAGGTTAAACTTGACGAGCCTAACATATGTAGATATGGCCTCGGAACACTGAGACCGAAAGGTCGAGCGTGAATCATATAGTAGATATGATTAACATAGTGATGTTCACCATTGAAAGCTACTCCATTTCACGTGATGATCGGTTATGGTTTAGATGATTTGGATCACGTGATCACTTAGAGGATTAGAGGGATGTCTATCTAAGTGGGAGTTCTTAAATAATATGATTAATTGAACTTTAATTTATCATGAACTTAGTCCTGATAGTTTTTGTATATCTATGTTGTTGTAGATCAATGGCCCGTGCTACCGTGCCCTTGAATTAATTGAACTTTAATTTATCATGAACTTAGTCCTGGTAGTATTTTGCAAATTATGTTGTAGATCAATAGCTCGCGTTGTTGCTTCCCTGTGTTTATTTTGATATGTTCCTGGAGAAAATTGTGTTGAAAGATGTTAGTAGGAATGATGCGGATTGGATCCGTGATCTGAGGTTTATCCTTATTGCTGCACAGAAGAATTATGTCCTTGATGCACCGCTAGGTGACAGACCTATTGCAGGAGCAGATGCAGACGTTATGAACATTTGGCTAGCTCAATATGATGACTACTTGATAGAGTGCACCATGCTTAATGGCTTAGAATCGGGACTTCAAAGACGTTTTGAACGTCATGGACCGTATGAGATGTTCCAGGAATTGAAGTTAATATTTCAAGCAAATACCCGAGTTGAGAAATATGAAGTCTCCAACAAGTTCTATAGGTAAAAGATGGAGGAGAATCGCTCAACTAGTGAGCATGTGCTCAGATTGTCTGGGTACTACAATCGCTTGAATTAAGTGGGAGTTAATCTTCCAGATAAGATAGTGATTGACAGAATTCTCTAGTCACCATCACCAAGTTAGTAGAACTTCGTGATGAACTATAATATGCAAGGGATAACGGAAACAACTCCCAAGCTCTTCGTGATGCTGAAATCAATGAAGGTAGAAATCAAGAAAAACATCGAGTGTTGATGGTTGACAAGACCACTAGTTTCAAGAAAAGGGCAAAGGGAAGAAGGGGAACTTCAAGAAGAACGGCAAGCAAGTTGCTGCTCAAGTGAAGAAGCCCAAGTCTGGTCCTAAGCCTAAGACTAAGTGCTTTTACTGCAAAGGGACTGGTCACTGGAAGTGGAACTGCCCCAAGTATTTGGCGGATAAGAAGGATGGCAAGGTAAACAAAGGTATATTGGATATACGTGTTATTGATGTGTACTTTACTAGTGTTTATAGCAACCCCTCAGCATTTGATACTGGTTCAGTTGCTAAGATTAGTAACTCGAAACGGGAGTTGCAGAATAAACAGAGACTAGTTAAGGGTGAAGTGATGATGTGTGTTGGAAGTGGTTCCAAGATTGATATGATCATCATCGCACACTCCCTATAATTTCGGGACCAGTGTTGAACCTAAATAAGTGTTATTTGATGTTTGCGTTGAGCATGAATATGATTTGATCATGTTTATTGTAATACGGTTATTCATTTAAGTAAGAGAATAAATTGTTGTTCTGTTTACATGAATAAAACCTTATATGGTTACACACCCAATGAAAATAGTTCATTGGATCTCGATCGTAGTGATACACATAATCATAATATTGAACCAAAAGATGCAAAGTTAATAATGATACTGCAACTTATTTTTGGCACTACCGTTTAAGTCATATTGGTGTAAAGCGCATGAAGAAACTCCATGCTGATGGGATTTTGGAATCACTTGATTATGAATCACTTGATGCTTGCGAACCATGTCTCTTGGGCAAGATGACTAAAACGCCGTTCTCCGGAACAATGGAGCAAGCAACAGATTTGTTGGAAATCATACATACTGATGTATGTGGTCCGATGAATATCAAGGCTTGCAGCGGGTATCATTATTTTCTGACCTTCACAAATGATTTGAGCAGATATGGGTATATCTACTTAATGAAACACAAGTCTGAAATAGTTGAAAAATTCAAAGAATTTCGGAGTGAAGTGGAGAATCATCGTAACAAAAATGAAAGTTTCTACGATATGATCGCAGAAGTAAAATATTTGAGTTACGAGTTTGGTCTTCAATTAAAACAATGTGTAATAGTTTCACAAACTCATGCCACCTGGAACACCACAGCAAATGGTGTGTCCGAATGTCATAACCGTACTTTATTAGATATGGTGCAATCTATGATGTCTCTTACCGATCTACCACTATCGTTTTGGGGTTATGCATTAGAGACAGCTGCATTTACGTTAAATAGGGCACCATCTAAGTTCGTTGAGACGACACAATCTGAACTGTGGTTTGGCAAGAAACCAAAGTTGCCGTTTCTTAAAGTTTGGGGTTGTGATGCTTATATGAAAGAGTTTCATCCTAATAAGCTCAAACCCAAATCGGAGAAATATGTCTTCATAGGATACCCAAAGGAGACTGTTGGGTACACCTTCTATCACAAATCCGAAGGCAAGACTTTTGTTGCTAAATTCAGAGTTTTTCTAGAGAAGGAGTTTCTCTCGAAAGAAGTGAGTGGGAGGAAAGTAGAACTTGATGAGGTAACTGTACCTGCTCCCTTATTGTAAAGTAGTTTATCACAGAAATCTGTTCCTGTGACTACTACACCAATTAGTGAGGAAGCTAATGCTGATGATCATGTAACTTCAGATCAAGTTACTACCGAATCTCGTAGGTAAACCAGAGTGAGATCCGCACCAGAGTGGTACAGTAATCCTATTCTAGAAGTCATGTTACTAGACCATGACGAACTTGCGAACTATGAGGAAGCGATGATGAGCCCAGATTCCGCGAAATGGCTTGAGGCCATAAAATCTGAGATGGGATCCATGTATGAGAACAAAGTATGGACTTTGATTGACTTTCCCGATGATCGGCAAGTAAATGGATCTTCAAGAGGAAGACGGATGTTGATAGTAGTGTTACTATCTACAAAGCTAGACTTTTCGAAAAAGGTTTTTGACAAAGTTCAAGGTGTTGACTACGATGAGAGTTTCTCACTCGTATCTATGCTTGAGTCTGTCCGAATCATGTTAGTAATTGCTGCATTTTATGAAATCTGGCAAATGGATAAACAAAACTACATTCCTTAATGGATTTATTAAAGAAGAGTTGTATATGATGCAACCAGAAGGTTTTGTCAATCCTAAAGGTGCTAACAAAATATGCAAGCTCCAGCAATCCATCTGTGTACTGGTGCAAGCATCTCGGAGTTGGAATATACGCTTTGATGAGTTGATTAAAGCATATAGTTTTATAGAGACTTGCGGCGAAGCCTGTATTTACAAGAAAGTGAGTGGGAGCACTACAACATTTCTGATAAGTATATGTGAATGACATATTGTTGATCGGAAATAATGTAGAATTATTCTGCAAAGCATAAAGGAGTATTTGAAAGGAGTTTTTCAAAGAAAGACCTCAGTGAAGCTACTTACATATTGAGCATCAAGATCTATAGAGATAGATCAAAACGCTTGATAAGTTTTTTCAATGAGTACATACCTTGACAAGATTTTGAAGTAGTTCAAAATGGAACAGTCAAAGAAAGAGTTCTTGCCTGTGTTACAAGGTGTGAAATTGAGTAAGACTCAAAACACGACCACGACAGAAGATAGAAAGAGAATGAAAGTCATTCCCTATGCCTTGCCTATAGGTTCTATAAAGTATGCCATGCTGTGTACCAGATCTATTGTATACCCTACACTGATTTTGGCAAGGGAGTACAATAGTGATCTAGGAGTAGATCACTGGACATTGGTCAAAATTATCCTTAGTGGAATAAGGATATGTTTCTCGATTATGGAGGTGACAAAAGGTTCGTTGTAAAAGGTTACGTCGATGCAAGTTTTGACACTAATCTAGATGACTCTAAGTATCAATCTAGATACATATTGAAAGTGGGAGCAATTAGCTAGAGTAGCTCCGTGTAGAGCATTGTAGACATAGAACTTGCAAAATACTTATGGATCTGAATGTGACAGACCCGTTGACTAAAATTATCTCACAAGCAAAACATGATCACACCTTAGTACTCTTTGGGTGTTAATCACATAGATATGTGAACTAGATTACTGACTCTAGTAAACCCTTTGAGTGTTGGTCACATGACGATGTGAACTATGGGTGTTAATCACATGGTGATGTGAACTATTGCTGTTAAATCACATGGCGATGTGAACTAGATTATTGACTCTAGTGCAAGTGGGAGACTGAAAGAAATATGCCCTAGAGGCAATAATAAAGTTATTATTTATTTCCTTATTTCATGATAAATGTTTATTATTCATGCTAGAATTGTATTAACCGGAAACATAATACATGTGTGAATACATAGACAAACAGAGTGTCACTAGTATGCCTCTACTTGACTAGCTCGTTAATCAAAGATGGTTATGTTTCCTAACCATGGACAAAGAGTTGTTATTTGATTAACGGGATCACATCATTAGGTGAATGATCTGATTGACATGACCCATTCCATTAGCTTAGCACCCGATCGTTTAGTATGTTGCTATTGCTTTCTTCATGACTTATACATGTTCCTATGACTATGAGATTATGCAACTCCCGTTTGCCGGAGGAACACTTTGTGTGCTACCAAACGTCACAACGTAACTAGGTGATTATAAAGGTGCTCCACAGGTGTCTCCAAAGGTACATGTTGGGTTGGCGTATTTTGAGATTAGGATTTGTCACTCCGATTGTCGGAGAGGTATCTCTGGGCCCTCTCGGTAATGCACATCACATAAGCCTTGCAAGCATTGCAACTAATGAGTTAGTTGAGAGATGATGTATTACGGAACGAGTAAAGAGACTTGCCGGTAACGAGATTGAACTAGGTATTGAGATACCGACGATCGAATCTTGGGCAAGTAACATACCGATGACAAAGGGAACAACGTATGTTGTTATGCGGTCTGACCGATAAAGATCTTCATAGAATATGTAGGAGCCAATATGAGCATCCAGGTTCCGCTATTGGTTATTGACCGGAGACGTGTCTCGGTCATGTCTACATTGTTCTCGAACCCGTAGGGTCCGCACGCTTAAGGTTTCGATGACAGTTATATTATGAGTTTATGAGTTTTGATGTACCGAAGGAGTTCGGAGTCCCGGATGAGATCGGGGACATGACGAGGAGTCTCGAAATGGTCGAGACGTAAAGATCGATATATTGGACGACTATATTCGGACATCGGAAAGGTTCCGAGTGATTCGGATATTTTTGGAGGTATCAGGGAGTTACGGGAATACGAGGAAGAAGCAATGGGCCTTAATGGGCCTTAGTGGAAAGGAGCAGGAGGTGGCGCACGCCCCTCCCAAGCCGAGTCCGAATTGGACAAGGGGTTTGGGGCGCGGCCCCTCTCTCCCTTCCTTCCCCTCTTCCCCCCTTTCCCCCTTCTCCTAGTTGGACTAGGAAAGGTGGAAACCTACTCCAACTAGGAGTAGGAATCCTACTCCTCCTTGGCGCGCCCACAAGGGCCGGCCGGCCTCCCCCTTGCTCCTTTATATACGGGGGCAGGGGGCACCCCATAGACACACAAGTTGATCCACATGATCATATTCTTAGCCGTGTGCGGTGCCCCCTTCCACCATAGTCCTTGATAATATTGTAGCAGTGCTTAGGCGAAGCCCTGTGACATTAGTACATTAAGATCGTCACCACGCCGTCGTGCTGACGGAACTCTTCCCCGACACTTTGCTGGATCGGAGTCCGGGGATCGTCATCGAGCTGAACGTGTGCTAGAACTCGGAGGTGCCGTAGTTTCGGTGCTTGATCAGTCGGGCCGTGAAGATGTACGACTACATCAACCGCGTTGTCACAACGCTTCCGCTATCGGTCTACGAGGGTACGTAGACAACACTCTCCCCTCTCGTTGCTATGCATCACCATGATCTTGCGTGTGCGTAGGAAATTTTTTAAATCACTACGTTCCCCAACAGCTACTTGGCACAAACACTAATTAAACACAAAAAACACAACCAAAACATAGGCTAAATAATTTATTTATTAAATAACAACAAGGATAAATATTGGGTTGTCTCCCGACAAGCGCTTTTCTTTAAAGCCTTGTAGCTAGGCATAATATTTCAATGATGCTCACATGAAAGCCAGGAATTGAAGCACAAAGAGAGCATCATAAAACACGTGACAAACAAATCTAAGTCTAACATACTTCCTATGCATAGGCATCCTATAGGCAAACAAATTATCGAGGCAAGCAAAAACTAGCATAAGCAAAGAAGCGGAAAGAAACAATAGCAATCTCAACATAACGAGAGGTAATTTAGTAACATGAAAATTTCTACAACCATATTTTCCTCTCTCGTAGTAATTACATGTAGGATCATAAGCAAATTCAACAAAATAGCTATCACATAAAATATTTTCAACATGATCCACATGCATGCAAAGTTTACATTCTTCCAAAATAGTGGGATTAACATTAACTAAAGTCATGACTTCTTCAAACCCACTTTTATCTAGATTTTCATAAGATTGAACATTCTCCAAATATGTGGGATCTAAATTTGACACTCTTGCAAACCCACTTTCAATAATATTGAAAAAAATATTATCAATCTCATATTCATCATGGGGCTTAAATAAATTTTCAAGATCATAAGAAGAATCACCCCAATCATGATCATTGCAACAAGTAGTTGACATAGCAAAACTAGCATCCCCAAGCTTAGGTTTTCGCATCTTATTAGCACAATTGACATCAAAAGAATTTATAATAGAATCATTGCAATCATGCTTTTTATTCAAAGATCTATCGTGAGTCACTTTACAGATTTCAGGCAAAACCTTATAAAGATAATCTAGTACATCCAAATCACTAGGAATTGGTTCGTCATAATTGGATCTCTTAAAAAGATTGGCAAGTGGATGAGGATCGATAGATCTTAGCTTCTCTGTTTAGTAATAAATAAATGACTATTCCAACCATACAAGCAAACAAAAAGCAAACGGGCCAGAAGAGGCAAATAGAGAGGGAGGATAGAGAGAGAGAGAGGGCGAATAAAACGGCAAGGGTGAAGTGGGGGAGAGGAAAACGAGACGCAAATGGCAAATAATGTAATGCGAGAGATAGGGATTGTGATGGGTACTTGGTATGTTGACTTTTTGCATAGACTCCCCGGCAACGGCGCTAGAAATCCTTCTTGCTACGTCTTGAGCTTGCGTTGGTTTTCCCCGAAGAGGAAGGGATGATGCAGCAGAGTAGCGTAAGTATTTCCCTCAGTTTTTGAGAACCAAGGTGTCAATCCAGTAGGAGGCCACGCTCAAGTCCCTCGTACCTACACAAAACGATAGCTACTCACAACCAACGCGATTAGGGGTTGTCAATCCCTTCACGGTCACTTACGAGAGTGAGATCTGATAGATATAATATTTTTGGTATTTTTGGTATAAAGATGCAAAGTAAAAAGTAAAGGCAAAGTAAAAAGCAAAACAAGATTAAAGCGATGGAGATTGATATGATGAGAATAGACCCCGGGGCCATAGGTTTCACTAGTGGCTTCTCTCAAGAGCATAAGTATTCTACGCTGGGTGAACAAATTACTGTTCAGCAATTGACAGAATTGAGCATAGTTATGAGAATATCTAGGCATGATCATGTATATAGGCATCACGTCCGTGACAAGTAGACCGAAATGATTCTGCATCTACTACTATTACTCCACTCATCGACCGCTATCCAGCATGCATCTAGAGTATTAAGTTAAAAACAGAGTAACGCCTTAAGCAAGATGACATGATGTAGAGAGATAAATTCATGCAATATGAAATAAACCCCATCTTGTTATCCTCGATGGCAACGATGCAACACGTGCCTTGCTGCCCCTTCTGTCACTTGGAAAGGACACCGCAAGATCGAACCCAAAGCTAAGCACTTCTCCCATGGCAAGAACTACCAATCTAGTTGGCCAAACCAAACAGATAATTGGAACAGACTTGCAAAGATAACCAATCAGACATAAAAGAATTGAAAGAAGATTCAAATATTATTCATAGATAGACTTCATCATAAACCCACAATTCATCGGTCTCAACAAACACACCGCAAAAAGAAGATTACATCGAATAGATCTCCACAAGAGAGGGGGAGAACTTTGTATTGAGATCCAAAAAGAGAGAAGAAGCCATCTAGCTACTAACTATGGACCCAAAGGTCTGAGGTAAACTACTCACACTTCATCGGAGAGGCTATGATGATGTAGAAGCCCTCCGTGATGACGGCCCTCTTCCGGCGGAGCTCCGGAACAGGCCCCAAGATGGGATCTCGTGGATACAGAAAGTTGCGGCGGTGGAATTAGGTTTTTGGCTCCGTATCTGTTCGTTTGGGGGTACGTAGGTATATATAGGAGGAAGGAGTACGTCGGTGGAGCATCAAGGGGCCCACGAGGCAGGGGGGCGCGCCCAAGGGGGGGGGGGCGCCCCCACCCTCGTGACCGCCTCTTTGACTCCTTGGAGTAGGGTCCAAGTCTCCTGGATCACGTTCGGTGAGAAAATCACGTTCCTGAAGGTTTTATTCCGTTTGGGCTCCGTTTGATATTCCATTTCTTCGAAACAATGAAATAGGCAAAAAAATAGCAATTCTGGGCTGGGCCTCCGGTTAATAGGTTAGTCCCAAAAATAATATAAAAGTGGAAAATAAAGCCCAATATAGTCCAAAACAGTAGATAATATAGCATGGAGCAATCAAAAATTATAGATACGTTGGAGACGTATCATTGAGACTGATGAATTGTGGGTTTATGATCAAGATTATCTATGAACAATATTTGAATTTTCTCTGAATTCTTTTATGTATGATTGGTTATCTTTGCAAGTCTCTTCGAATTATCAGTTTGGTTTGGCCTACTAGATTGATCTTTCTTACAATGGGAGAAGTGCTTAGCTTTGGGTTCAATCTTGCAGTGTCCTTTCCTAGTGACAGTAGGGGCAGCAAGGCACGTATTGTATTGTTGCCATCGAGGATAACAAGATGGGGTTTTCATCATATTGCATGAGTTTATCCCTCTACATCATGTCATCTTGCTTAAGGCGTTACTCTGTTTCCATGAACTTAATACTCTAGATGCATGCTGGATAGCGGTCGATGAGTGGAGTAATAGTAGTAGATGCAGGCAGGAGTCGGTCTACTTGTCTCGGATGTGATGCCTATATACATGATCATACCTAGATATTCTCATAACTATGTTGAATTCTGTCAATTGCTCAACAGTAATTCATTCACCCACCGTAAAATACCTATGCTCTTGAGAGAAGCCACTAGTGAAACCTATGGCCCCCGGGTCTATCTTCATCATATTAATCTTCCAATACTTAGTTATTTCCTTTGCTTTTATTTTACTTTGCATCTTTATCACAAAAATACCAAAAATATTATCTTAGCATATCTATCAGATCTCACTCTCGTAAGTGACCGTGAAGGGATTGACAACCCCTTATCGCGTTGGTTGCAAGGAGTTATTTGCTTTGTGCAGGTACAAGGGAATCACATGTAGCCTCCTACTGGATTGATACCTTGGTTCTCAAAAACTGAGGGAAATACTTACGCTACTTTGTTGCATCATCCTTTCCTCTTCAAGGAAATCCAATGCAGTGCTCAAGAGGTAGAAAGAAGAATTTCTGGCGCCGTTGCCGGGGATTCTACGCAAAAGTCAATATACCAAGTACCCATCACAACCCTTATCTCCCGCATTACATTATTTGCCATTTGCCTCTCTTTTTCCTCTCCCCCACTTCACCCTTGCCATTTTATTCGCCCTCTATCTCTCTCTATCCTCCCTCTCTTTCTCTATTTGCCTCTTTTTGCCCACTTGCTTTTTGTTTGCTTGTGTGTTGGATTGCTTGCTTGTCACGATGGCTCAAGATAACACTAAATTGTGTGACTTTACCAATACCAACAACGATTTTATTAGCACTCCGATTTCTCCTCTTACCGATGCTGAGTCTTGTGAAATTAATGCCGCTTTGCTGAATCTTGTCATGAAAGATCCGTTTTCTGGCCTTCCTAGTGAAGATCCCGCTACCCATCTAAATAGCTTCATTGATTTGTGTGATATGCAAAAGAAGAAAGATGTGGATAACTATATTGTTAAATTGAAGCTATTTCCTTTTTCGCTTAGAGATCATGCTAAAGCTTGGTTTTCGTCTTTGCCTAAAAATAGTATTGATTCTTGGAATAAGTGCAAAGATGCTTTTATCTCTAAGTATTTTCCTCCCGCTAAGATCATCTCCCTTACAAACAATATTATGAATTTTAAGCAACTTAATCACGAACATGTTGCACAAGCTTGGGAGAGGATGAAATTAATGATACATAATTGCCCTACTCATGGTTTGAATTTGTGGATGATTATACAGAATTTTTATGCCGGATTGAATTTTGCTTGTAGAAATCTTTTAGATTCGTCCGCGGGAGGCACTTTTATGGAAATCACTTTAGGAGAAGCTGCTAAACTCCTAGATAATATTATGGTTAATTATTCTCAATGGCATACTGAAAGATCTACTAATAAAAAGGTGCATGTGATAGAAGAAATTAATTTCTTGAGTGGAAAGATGGATGAACTTATGAAATTATTTTCTAGTAAAAGTGTTTCTTCTGATCCTAATGATATGCCCTTGTCTATTTCGAATGAGAATAATAATGGATCTACAGATGTGAATTTTGTTGGTAGGAACAATTTTGGTAACAATGCGTATAGAGGAAATTTTAATCCTATGCCTAATCCTAGTAATCCCTCTAATAATTATGGTAACTCCTACAACAATTCTTATGGAAATTATAATAAGATGCCCTCTGATTTTGAATCTAATATTAAACAATTTATTACTTCGCAAAAGAATTTCAATGCTTTGATTGAAGAAAAATTGCTTAAGATTGATTAGTTGGCTAGGAACATTGATAGAATTTCTCTTGATGTTGATTCTTTGAAACTTAGATCTATTCCTCCTAAGCATGATATCAATGAGTCTCTCAAAGCCATGAGAATTTCCATTGATGAGTGCAAAGAAAGAACCGCTAGGATGCGTGCTAAGAAAGATACCTTTATAAGAGTGTGTTCTTCTAGTTCCTATGAAAATAAAGATGAAGATCTAAAAGTTATTGATGTGTTCCATATTAAATATTTGTTTTGCAATATGAATCTTAATAATGATGGGACTGAATATGATCCACCTTTACCTAGAAGGCGTTCCAAAAATTCGGAGTTTTTAGATCTTGATGCTAAAATTGATGAAAGTGGGGTTGAAGAAATTAAAACCCTAGATGTTGATAAACCCACTATTTTGGATTTCAAGGAATTTAATTATGAAAATTTCTCTTTGATTGATTGTATTTCCTTGTTGCATTCCGTGCTAAATTCTCCTCACGCTTATAGTCAAAATAAAGCATTCACTAAACATATCGTTGATGCCTTGATGCAATCTTATGAAGAAAAACTTGAGTTGGAAGTTTCTATCCCTAGAAAACTTTATGATGAGTGTGAACCAACTATTAAAATTAATATTAAAGATCATGAGTTCTATGCTTTATGTGATTTGGGTGCTAGTGTTGAAGGAAATATGCCCTAGAGGCAATAATAAAGTTATTATTTATTTCCTTATTTCATGATAAATGTTTATTATTCATGCTAGAATTGTATTAACCGAAACATAATACATGTGTGAATACATAGACAAACAGAGTGTCACTAGTATGCCTCTACTTGACTAGCTCGTTAATCAAAGATGGTTATGTTTCCCAACCATGGACAAAGAGTTGTTATTTGATTAACGGGATCACATCATTAGATGAATGATCTGATTGACATGACCCATTCCATTAGCTTAGCACCCGATTGTTTAGTATGTTGCTATTGCTTTCTTCATGACTTATACATGTTCCTATGACTATGAGATTATGCAACTCCCGTTTGCCGGAGGAACACTTTGTGTGCTGCCAAACGTCACAATGTAACTGGGTGATTATAAAGGAGCTCTACAGGTGTCTCCAAAGGTACATGTTGGGTTGGCGTATTTCGAGATTAGGATTTGTCACTCCGATTGTCGGAGAGGTATCTCTGGGCCCTCTCGGTAATGCACATCACTTAAGCCTTGCAAGCATTGCAACTAATGAGTTAGTTGCAGGATGATGTATTACGGAACGAGTAAAGAGACTTGCCGGTAACGAGATTGAACTAGGTATTGGATACCGACGATCGAATCTCGGGCAAGTAACATACCGATGACAAAGGGAACAACGTATGTTGTTATGCGGTCTGACCGATAAAAGATCTTCGTAGAATATGTAGGAGCCAATATGGGCATCCAGGTCCCGCTATTGGTTATTGACTGGAGACGTGTCTCGGTCATGTCTACATTGTTCTCGAACCCGTAGGGTGCGCACGCTTAAGGTTTCGATGACAGTTATATTATGAGTTTATGAGTTTTGATGTACCGCAGGAGTTCGGAGTCCCGGATGTGATCGGGGACATGACGATGAGTCTCGAAATGGTCGAGACGTAAATATCGATATATTGGACGACTATATTCGGACATCGGAAAGGTTCCGAGTGATTCGGGTATTTTTCGGAGTACTGGGTAGTTACGGGAGAAGCAATGGGCCTTGTTGGGCTTTAGTGGGAAGAGGAGAAAGGGCCAAGGGGCTGCTGCGCCCCCTCCCCTCTGTTCAGAATTGGACTAGGGAAAAGGGGGCCAGCCACCTTTCCTTCTCCTCTACTTCCTTCTCCCTTCCTCCCCTCTTGGTGGACTCCTACTAGGACTTGGAGTCCTAGTAGGACTCCAGATCCTGGCCGCACCAATTGCCTTGGCCGGCCTCCTCCTCCTCCATCCTTTATATACTGAGGCAAGGGGCACCCTAGAGACACAAGTTGATCCACGTGATCTTATTCTTAGTCGTGTGCGGCGCCCCTGCCACCATAGTCCTCGATAATATTGTAGCGGTGCTTAGGCGAAGCGCTGGGACAGTAGTACATCAAGATCGTCACCACGCCGTCGTGCTGACGGAACTCTTCCCCGACACTTTGCTGGATCGGAGTCCGGGGATCGTCATCGAGCTGAACGTGTGCTAAAACTCGGAGGTGCCGTAGTTTCGGTGCTTGATCGGTCGGGCCATGAAGACGTACGACTACATCAACCAAATGCTTCCATTGTCGATCTACTAGGGTACGTAGATCACACTCTCCCCTCGTTGCTATGCATCACCATGATCTTGCGTGTGCGTAGGAATTTTTTTGAAATTACTACGTTCCCCAACAAGTGTTTCCACGATTCGGAAGACTTTGTGTGATTTGTTAGGTTTCTGTGATTTTGATGATTGCTCTCTAAACTTGCACCTTGCAGATTCCACTATTAAGAAACCTATGGGAAGAATTAATGATGTTCTTATTGTTGCAAATAGGAATTATGTACCTGTAGATTTTATTGTTCTTGACATAGATTGCAATCCTTCATGTCCTATTATTCTTGGTAGACCTTTCCTTAGAACGATTGGTGCAATTATTGATATGAAGGAAGGAAATATTAGATTCCAATTTCCGTTAAGGAAAGGCATGGAACTCTTTCCTAGAAAGAAAATTAAATTACCTTATGAATCTATTATGAGAGTCACTTATGGATTGCCTACAAAAGATGGCAATACCTATATCTATCCTTGCTTTTTATGCCTAGCTAGGGGCGTTAAACGATAGCGCTTGTTGGGAGGTAACCCAATTTTTTTATTCCTTGCTTTTTGCTCCTGTTTAGTAATAAATAATTTACCTAGCCTCTATTTTGGTTGTGTTTTTTTGTGTTTAATTAGTGTTTGTGCCAAGTAGAACCGTTGGGAAGACTTGGGGAAAGTCTTGTTGAACTTGTGTGGCAAAGGATAGTAGCATTGTCCCTTATATATATTTGGCCTTTCTTTTCTTCTTCTTTTATTTGGCCTTTCTCTTTTTTTGGAACAATGCTCTATGAATGATGGTCATCACACTTCTATTTACTTACAACTCGATACTTAGAACAAGATATGACTCTATATGAATGCCTCCGGCGGTGTACCGGGATATGCAATGAACCAGGAGTGACATGTATGAAAGAATTATGAACGGTGGCTTTGCCACAAATACTATGTCAACTACATGATCATGCTAAGCAATATGACAATGATGAATGTGTCATGATGAACGGAATGATGGAAAGTTGCATGGCAATATATCTCGGAATGGCTATGGAAATGCCATAATAGGTAGGTATGGTGGCTGTTTTGAGGAAGATATAAGGAGGTTTATGTGTGAAAGAGCGTATCATATCACGGGGTTTGGATGCACCGGCGAAGTTTGCGCCAACTCTCAATGTGAGAAAGGGCAATGCACAGTACCGAAGATGCTAGCAAGGATGGAAGGGTGAGAGTGCGTATAATCCACGGACTCAACATTAGTCATAAAGAACTCACATACTTATTGCAAAAATCTACAAGTCATCAAAAACCTCAGCACTACGCGCATGCTCCTAGGGGGATAGATTGGTAGGAAAAGACCATCGCTCGTCCCCGACCGCCACTCATAAGGAAGACAATCAAATAACACCTCATGTTTCAAATTTGTTGCATAACATTTACCATACATGCATGCTACAGGACTTGAAAACCTCAACACAAGTATTTCTCAATTTCACAACTACTCAACTAGCACGACTTTGATATTATTACCTCCATATCTCAAAACAATCATCAAGCATCAAACTTTTCTTAGTATTCAACAAACTCATAAGAAAGTTTTATTACTAATCTTGCATACCAAGCATATTAGGATTTTAAGCAAATTACCATTCTATTAAGACTCTCAAAATAATCTAAGTGAAGTATGAGAGATCAATAGTTTCTATAAAACAAATCCACCACCGTGCTCTAAAAGATATAAGTGAAGCACTAGAGCAAAACTATAAAGCTCAAAAGATATAAGTGAAGCACATAGAGTATTCTATCAAATTCCAAATTATGTATGGCTCTCTCAAAAGGTGTGTACAGCAAGGAAGATTGTGGTAGACTAACAAGCAAAGACGCAAATCATAAAAGACACTCCAAGCAAAACACACATCATGTGGTGAATAAAAATATAGCTCCAAGTAAAGTTACCAATAGAAGTAGACGAAAGAGGGGATGCCTTCCGGGGCATCCCCAACCTTTGGCTTTTAGGTGTCCTTAGATTATCTTGGGGGTGCCATGGGCAGCCCCAAGCTTAGGTTCTTGCCACTCCTTGTTCCATAATCCATCAAATCTTTACCCAAAACTTGAAAACTTCACAACACAAAACTTACAGTAGAAAATCTCGTGAGCTCCGTTAGCGAAAGAAAACAAAAGACCACTTCAAGGTACTGTAATGAACTCATTCTTTATTTATATTGGTGTTAAACCTACTGTATTCCAACTTCTCTATGGATTATAAACTATTTTACTAACCATAGATTCATCAAAATAAGCAAACAACACACGAAAAACAGAATCTGTCAAAAACAGAACAGTCTGTAGTTATCTGTATCTAGAGAAATATCTGGAATCCCAAAAATTCTAAAATAAATTTCTGGACGTGAGGAATTTATCTATTAATCATCTCCAAAAACAATTAACTAAATAGCACTCTTCAAATAACAATGAAAGCAGTTCTCGTGAGCGCTAAAGTTTCTGTTTTTTACAGCAAGTTCAACAAGACTTTCCCCAAGTCTTCCCAACGGTTCTACTTGGCACAAACACTAATTAAACACAAAAAACACAACCAAAACAGAGGCTAAATAAATTATTTATTACTAAACAGGAGCAAAAAGCAAGGAATAAAAATAAAATTGGGTTGCCTCCCAACAAGCGCTATCGTTTAACGCCCCTAGCTAGGCATAACAAGCAAGAATAGATCTAGGTATTGCCATCTTTTGTAGGAAACTCTTCAATGAGGCATCTATCTCCCTTAGGAATTTCTTTCTTTCTAGTGATTATCAAACTCTTAGGCACAAGATCGAAAAATTCATTTGTAGCAATTGGTTCCTTAATGATAGCAAAAAGATTGGGATGAATACTTATAGATTTAAGATCCGCAGTTTCCTTACTAGATGATTCACCCTTATTTCTAGGAACATACATAATCTTGGTTCCCAAGTTTGTAATGATACCCTCAAGTTTATCGATTCTAGTGGAATCTAGATTTATTTTCTCATTAACTATGGGTTCCTTTTCCTTAATATTTTTCAAAGTCATTCCTACCCTAGATCCATATTGGGTAATTCGATTGTGGATCTTTTTATCTAGATTTTCAATTAATTCAATGGTAGCAACTTTATTTTCAATAATTTCAAGTCTTTGCATAACATGCTCCAAAGTTAACATAGTTCCATTAACCAAAAAAGGTGGTGAGCCAAATAAATCTATCATAGTATTATAAGAATCAAAAGTATGGCTACCCAAGAAATTCCCTCTGGTAATGGTATCAAGGATATATCTATACCAAGGACTAGCACCTACATAAAATTGCGGAGAAGAACTGAAGTAGATTGCTTCCTGGTAGATCTATTTTGAGCATTGCAAATTCTATACCAAGCATCTTTTAGATTTTCTCCCTCCTTTTGTTTAAATTTAGAACTTCATTCTTGGGAGACAACGGAGAATATATGAGACTAGCCATAACGACAAGCAAACAAACTAACACACAAGTAAACAAAAAGCAAGCGGGCAAAAGAGGCAAATAGAGAAGGAGAGGGAGGATAGAGAGAGAGAGAGAGAGAGAGAGAGAGAGAGAGAGAGGGCAAATAAAACGGCAAGGGTGAAGTGGGGGAGAGGAAAATGAGAGGCAAATGGCAAATAATGTGATGCGGGAGATAGGGATTGTGATGGGTACTTGGTATGTTGACTTTTGCGCAGACTCCCCGGCAACGGCGCCAGAAATTCTTCTTGCTACCTCTTGAGCACTGCGTTGGATTTCCCCGAAGAGGAGAGGATGATGCAGCAAAGTAGCGTAAGTATTTCCCTCAGTTTTTGAGAACCAAGGTATCAATCCAGTAGGAGGCTACGCGCGAGTCCCTCATACCTACAGATGGGGTTTATATCATATTGCTTGACTTTATCCCTCTACATCATGTCATCTTGCTTAATGTGTTACTCTGTTCTTATGAACTTAATACTCTAGATGCATGCTGGATAGCGGTCGATGTGTGGAGTAATAGTAGTAGATGTAGAATCGTTTCGGTCTACTTGTCGCGGACGTGATACCTATATACATGATCATGCCTATATATTCTCATAATTATGCACTTTCCTATCAATTTCTTGACATTAATTTGTTCACCCACCGTAATACTTATGCTATCTTGAGAGAAGCCACTAGTGAAACCTATGGCCCCGGGGTCTATCTTTTATCATATAAGTTTCCAATCTATTTTATTTCACAATCTTTAATTTCAATCTATATCATAAAAATACCAAAAATATTTATCTTATTTTTATTATCTCTATCAGATCTCACTCTCGTAAGTGACCGTGAAGGGATTGACAACCCCTTTATCGTGTTGGTTGCGAGGTTCTTATTTGTTTGTGTAGGTACGAGGGACTTGCATGTAGTCTCCTACTGGATTGATACCTTGGTTCTCAAAAACTGAGGGAAATACTTACGCTACTTTACTGCATCATCCTTTCCTCTTCAAGGGAAAACCAACGCAGTGCTCAAGAGGTAGCAAGAAGGATCTCTGGCGCCGTTGCTGGGGAGATCTACGCACAAGTCAAGACATACCAAGTACCCATCACAAACTCTTATCCCTCACATTACATTATTTGGCATTTGCCTCTCGTTTTCCTCTCCCCCACTTCACCCTTGCCGTTTTATTCGCCCTCTGAGGGAGTCCTGGATTAGGGGGTGTTCGGGTAGCCGGACTATGCCTTCAGCCGGACTCCTGGACTATGAAGATACAAGATTGAAGACTTCGTCCCGTGTCCGGATGGGACTTTCCTTGGCGTGGAAGGCAAGCTTGGCGATGCGGATATTCAAGATCTCCTACCATTGTAACCGACTCTATGTAACCCTAACCCTATCTGGTGTCTATATAAACCGGAGGGTTTTAGTCCGTAGGACAACTTCATCAACTCCATAGACAACAATCATACCATAGGCTAGCTTCTAGGGTTTAGCCTCCTTGATCTACTCTTGTACTACCCATATCATCAATATTAATCAAGAAGGACGTAGGGTTTTACCTACATCAAGAGGGCCCGAACCTGGGTAAAACATCGTGTTCCCTGCCTCCTGTTACCATCCGGCCTAGATGCACAGTTTGGGACCCCCTACCCGAGATCTGCCGGTTTTGACACCGACATTGGTGCTTTCATTGAGAGTTCCTCTGTGTCATCGCCTTTAGGCCCGATGGCTCCTTTGATCATCAATAACGATGCGGTCCAGGGTGAGACTTTTCTCCCCGGACAGATCTTCGTCTTCGGCGGCTTCGCTCTGCGGGCCAATTCGCTCGACCACCTGGAGCAGATCGAAAGCTATGCCCCTGGCCATCAAGTCAGGTTTGGAAGCTTAAACTACATGGCTGACATCCGCGGAGACTTGATCTTCGACGGGTTCGAGCCACGGCCAAGCGTGCCGCACTATCTCGAGGGGCATGATCTAGCTCTGCCTCCGAATAGTGCCCTGGAGGCCGCACACGCATCGGTTCCGACCCCTAATTTGGAGCCTATTGCGCCAATCGAGGACGAGCGGTTGGATGTCACCTCGGGGGCTGTGATCTCAAAGGCGATCGAGCCGAACGCTAGCCCCGCACTCTGCATGACCCGTGACTCCGAGGATTCGGACTCCTCCCCGGATTCCGAGCCCCCCGCACCCCTGCCGATCGAATCCGATTGGGCGCCGATAATGGAGTTCACCGCCGCAGACATCTTTCAGCACTCGCCTTTTGGCGTCATCCTGAATTCTCTTAAGTCTCTCTCTTTATCAGGAGAGGCCTGGCCGGATTACGGTCAGCGAGGATGGGATACGGACGATGAAGAAATTCAAAGCCCACCCACCACCCACTTTGTAGCCATTGTCGACGATTTAACCGACATGCTTGACTTCGGTTCCGAAGACATCGACGGTATGGACGACGATGTAGGAGACGAGCAGGAACCAACACCTGTAGGGCGCTGGAAGGCCACCTCGTCATATGACATATATATGGTGGATACTCCAAAAGATGGAGATGGCGATGGAACAGTGGGGGATGACACCCCCAAGAAACGGCCAAAGCGCCGGTGACAGCGGCGCCGCTCTAAATCCCGCCAAAGCAAAAACGGTGATTCTGGCACGGGAGATAATACTACCCCGGATAGCGCTGAAGAACACCCACCTCAGCAAAATTCAGCACAGGAAGATGGAGAAGCCAGCCCTCATGAGAGAGCGGCAGACCGAGAGGTCGAGGATGATAACTATATGCCTCCCTCCGAAGACGAGGCAAGCCTCGATGACGACGAATTCGTCATACCATCAGACCCCGCCGAACAAGAGCGTTTTAGACGCAGGCTTTTAGCCACGGCAAGCAGCCTCAAGAAAAAGTAGCAGCAGCTTAGAGCTGCCCAAGATTTGCTAGCTGACAGATGGACTGAAGTCCTTGCGGCCGAAGAGTATGAACTCGAAGGCCCCTCCAAGAGTTACCCAAAGCGCATGCCGCTACCCCGATCAGAGGAGGAAGCACCTACATCACCAGCGCATGACATGGCAGACCAGCTAGCTCACGGCCGCGACAGAGAGGTCTCTCGGCCCTCCACCCAAGCCATGCCCTGACGCCGCTCAACTAAGGCACGGGAAAATGCGCCAGACCTGCAAGACGTACTGGAGGACAAGGCAAGACAAACAAGATCGATCTACGGATCGCGCAGGTGCCCTACGGCACACGACGATGATCTTCACTCCGGATACAACAAATCCGGCCGGGCCGAGCACAACAGACATAGCTCTTCTGAGCTGTGTCGTGATATAGCCCAGTACAGAGGCGCCGCACACCCGCTATGCTTCACGAATGAAGTAATGGATCATAAAATCCCAGAGGGTTTCAAACCCATAAACATCGAATCATACGATGGCACAACAGATCCGGCAGTATGGATTGAGGATTATCTCCTTCACATCCACATGGCATAAGGATGGCAATGGGTCGGGTTTGGATCGGGTTGAACAATCTCAAATCCATATCCATGTCCATGACGACAATCTTTGACTGCCCATGAAAAAATCCATGGGTGAAAAATTGTGTCCATGTCCAAATCCGATGGATATCCATACCCATTGGATATCCATTGGGTCCTCTCTAGACATATAAATAAGACATAACACAATATTAACATAAACTCTTCCATTCTTCACCTTGTGGTAGGCTAGGCTTCACTTATGGTAAATCAACATCCACTAACAACCTAAGATCATTTAGTATTTTTCTAACAGATGAGAATGACGAGTCATTTAAGGAGGTAAAAATAAGGAAAGGGGTGTTGGGGTATGTTATAGAGGGGATTGAATGTCAACTAAAAAAAGTTATGATGGGGATTGTGTAATTTCATATGCATGTTTTAGATATAAAAAGTGTAAAATTGTTGTGGGACATATGACCGTGGGGCAGGGATAGCAGATTTTCCCCCATTAAGTTATACTATCGGGTTGGGTTTGGGTATATCCATGGGTACAAGATTATATCCATGCCCTATCCACGAACAACCGGGTCGGGTTTGGGCGCCGCCCATGGACACAAAAGCATATCCAAACCCTATCCATTCGGGTCGGATATCCATGGATGTCCATGTCCATGGATAAAATTGCCATCCTTAACATGGCACGCGGCGATGATCTACACGCCATCAAATACCTCCCGCTCAAACTTAAGGGACCGCCCCGGCATTGGCTTAATAGCTTGCCAGCAGACTCAATCGGTTCTTGGGAGGACCTAGAAGCCGCATTCCTCGACAACTTCCAGGGCACTTACGTGCGACCACCGGATGCCGACGACTTAAGCCACATAATTCAGCAGCCAGAGGAATCGGCCAGACAATTCTGGACATGGTTCCTAACAAAGAAAAACCGGATAGTTGACTGTCCGGACGCAGAGGCCCTAGCAGCCTTCAAGCATAACATCCATGACGAATGGCTTGCCCGGCACTTGGGACAGGAAAAGCCGAAATCTATGGCAGCCCTCACGACACTCATGACCCGCTTTTGCGCGGGAGAAGACAGCTGGCTAGCTCGCAGTAACAACTTATCAAAGAACCCTGGTAATTCGGATACCAGGACAAAAGTGGCAGGACACATCGGAATAAGCAAAAACGTCGCGTTAGCAGCGACAGCAATGAAGACACGGCAGTCAATGCCGGATTCAAAGGCTATAAATCCGGTCAGCGGAAAAAGCCATTCAAACAGAATACTCAGGGCCCGTCCAGTTTGGACCGAATACTCGACCGCTTGTGCCAGATACATGGCACCCCCGAAAGGCCAGCCAATCACACTAACAGAGATTGTTGGGTTTTCAAGCAGGCAGGCAAATTAAGAGCTGAAAACAAAGACAAGGGGCTGCACAGCGACGACGAGGAGGAGCCCAAGCCGCCGAACAACAATGGACAGGAGGGCTTTCCCCCACAAGTGTGGACAGTGAACATGATATACACAACCCACATTCCCAAGCGGGAGCGGAAGCGTGCGCTACGGGACGTATACGCGATGGAGCCAGTCGCCCCAAAGTTCAACCCATGTTCCTCCTGCCCGATCACTTTTGATCGAAGGGACCATCCCACTAGCATCCGTCATGGCGCCTTCGCCGCATTGGTTCTCGACCCAATCATCGACGGATTTCATCTCACAAGAGTCCTCATGGACGGCGGCAGTAGCCTGAACATGCTTTATCAGGATACAGTGCGAAAAATGGGCATAGATCCCTTAAGGATTAAGCCCACAAAAACGACCTTTAAAGGCGTTATACCAGGTGTAGAAGCCAACTGTACAGGCTCAGTAACACTTGACGTGGTCTTCGGATCCCCGGACAATTTCCGAAGCGAAGTGTTAATCTTTGATATAGTCCCATTTCGCAGTGGCTATCACGCCCTGCTCGGACGAACCGCATCTGCAAAGTTCAATGCGGTGCCGCAGTACGCATATCTCAAGCTCAAGATGCCAGGCCCTCGAGGAGTAATCACGGTCAACGGAAACACCGAACGCTCCCTCCGTACGGAGGAGCACACGGCGGCTCTCGCAGCGGAAGTACAAAGTAGCCTTCTTAGGCAATTCTCCAGTCCGGCCGTTAAAAAGCCAGACACTGCCAAGCGCGCCCGGAGTAACCCACATCAGGACCACCTGGCACATTATGAGCAAGCATAGCAATGCGGCCCCAACCCCAGCTCTCGCGACATAGCAAAACTAGTACCTCGCGTACATAACTACGCCCTTGAAATACCATGGGCACAGGGGAAGGGCACAGTAACGGCACGCCCAAAATGCGGCTTAAAACGTACTAGGGGCTGCCGGATTCTTTTTTAATTTTTTCTTACTTTCAGGACTCCATACTTCGGATGACCTGTTCGGCAATTCGACTGCCGCACAAACGATGCAAGATCCAGGGAGGCAGACAAGCCATGCCGCATTATGGAACTCCCAGGTGGTCTCTATTACGAGCGGTATACCTGTTTTAAATACAATTCCGCGGCCTGCCCCTGGTCAGGACATACTAAATAGTCCAATATCTTTTGCTTACCGCACTATTTGTATCGTTCGGCTTTGATAAATAGCCTCTTTGTAAACAATGCATAGCTTTCTGTCTATTTTTTGCATTATCATCTTTTCATATATATGTTTATGACATGTTGCACCCGTACACTATGGTACGGCAAAATACGCCAGGGGCTTTAGTACCCATAAATATGGCGTGAGAAGTCCGTACACTTTCACAAGTGCGGCACCCCGAACTTATAGCACTATATGCATCGGCTCCGAATCATGATTTGGGTCAATAGTTGGGTTTGCCCAGCTCCTATGTTTTGGTGCCTTACGTTCCGCTATATCGGCTAAGGTAGCACTAGGAGAACCACTGCGATTGTGCCCCGGTTGAGCTGGGTTAAGCACCTTAGTGGAGAAAGCTAAAATTGACTGTCATGATGAGGCGTGAGACCGGTCGCTGTTCGAGAGGTTTTTCGAGTCCCTAAAGACTTATGCCGCTTCGAGCGAGGAGCCGGCTTTGTCCGGCCAAGGCGTGGATAGCGCCCCGAACTTGGTCTCCGAACTAGGGGCTTCACCGAAATTTAAAATTATAGAGTTTTATGGCTAAGTGAGAGTGTTCAAGCATTATAGTCCGATTGCCTGGTTCGTTGTGCTGAGCGCCTCCCTCGAAGGACCCAACTATGGGAAAAAGAGCGCTTAGGTTTATCGCGAACACCCCGGCACTAGTGGCACGGAGGCAGAAGCTGACGACTGGCCATCTCTCAATTTTTTGATAAACGGCCACACAGAAAGTAATATTTTAAATTCAACAAGCATTGCTTAGCGCATATGAACAAGTTTTCAGCGCACAGGATAAACACGAGCGAGTTCATTCAAAAATTACATCCTTGGTACATTCATCTGCCACAAGGTGGGCACCCGTGTCAGGACCCCGATTCCAAGTCACATCGATCTAGCCGGTAACACCTCATATCACTTTGCGGCCTCACGCACGGTATCCCACGGGTGAAGCCTTACCATGGCCCGGGACCGTTTGCGCCTTTTGGCTCACGTATATGATAGTGTCGCTAGCATCCATATGACAGAGAACCCGGGCCGACATGGCTAGTCGTGAACCCAAAGCGGCACAGACCTATGGAGACAGGCATACATGAATCGCATCGAACATGTCGGTCATCAACGAGTGATTCCCGGCTGTAGCACTGGGCTAACAGGACTCCGGGGATCCCGGGCTGTAGCAGGCTAGGCAGGACTCCGGAGATCACCGCGTGACATTTCCCCGAAGGGACAGACATAGGGACGAAGTGAAACACATGCCGGCCAGTCAAGTGTCCTGAACAGTAGTGCTGGGCTAGCAGGACTCCGGTGAACAGGGCTGTAGCAGACTACTATGACTCGAGGAACACTAGACTACATTTCCCCATAAGAAAGGGTGCGAAGGACAAACGACTAGATTGTCAGATCCCGCTCATACCAAGCATTTCAATCATACACATAATATGCCCGATATGAGTACATACAACATGGCATCACAACAAAACTCTACAACTCAAGTACTTTATTTGAAAGCTCCAGGGAGCCATACATAACATATTCATATAGATAGGGGTCACATGACCCGACACTCAAGTCATACAATCATACAAGCACATGCGGAAGCAACTAGTCTGAGTACAGACTCTAGAAAGAAAGAAGGCTTCTCGAAGCCTATCTATCTACATAGGGCCCTCCATGGCCGGGATCACCACCTGGGTGGCTAGTCACTCGTCGACGTCAAGGTCTACATAAAACCCATCGGAGGGGGCAGTGTTGTCGTCTGAAAACAATAAATAAGCAAACATGAGTACAAAGGTACTCAACAAGTCTTACATCAGAACCTACTATACATGCTCATTCTCAAGAAGGTGGTGGGGTTTATGCAGCAAGCCAGCTTTGACTCTTGGCTAAGCTATCCTACGGGACCTCTTTAGTAAAATAGTTTTCGCACACGAGTCCACTACTCACCAACACAATACTCCATCGGGGATCCTCCCTCGTTATCCTGCGAGAGGGCCATCCTCGGTACTCACACTTATCTTGAGTCTTTTAGTAGTATCCATTAACTTGTCTATGAACTGTATAGGCAACCAAGTAGTCCTTTACCGCGGGCGCGGCTATTCGAATAGTTTCATACCCTGCAGGGGTGTACTTCGTCATACACGCTTTCACCGCTTACCGCCATCTACACGACATGTACTCGGCAACCTTCAAGCGGAAGCCCAGCGAGGTTGTCGGCCACGGCCTACCTAAACACCTAAGCCCCTAGTCCAGGGTTATCGCCTATCCAGGTTCCATCCGCAGGGAGTCCGGCCGAGGTTTCCACATACGGCCCCGAACGATGTGAACAGGGTTCCCGAGACACCAAACGGGTGACTCGGTACACCCGGCCACGGTGTATCTACCGCAACATAGGCCACCCCTAGGGTCAGCGCTACGCACGGCCGCCAACACATAACCTACAAACACCAGAAACTAAGTGCAACTCCTGGACAGAGTACGAGGGTGACTAAGAAGCCGAGAGGGTCCATTTGTTTCGGGCCCAATGTACGGTAGTAACTGCATCTTAAATCACACATACAGATCTCAGTTCTTATGGACGGCCTCAATGAAACAACCCACCATGTACTCCTACATGGCCTCTCATCGATACCTTTACCAAAACATGTTCAACACATCCCACATATTACCGACACAAGCATTTCACTCTAGCCCATCACCCAGATGAACCAGCCCTGACACAACTCTAAGCATAGCAGGCATAGAAAGGTAGGAATCACAAAACATGGCTCAATCAACTCCTACACATGCTAGTGGGTTTCATCTAGTTACTGTGGCAATGACAGGTCATGCAGAGGATAAGGGTTCAACTACCGTAGCACACAGCAGTTTGAATCGTGTTGTCTTAATGCAGTAACAAGAGCAGGAGCGAGAACATGGGTTGTATCGGAATGATCAATGGTTGCTTGCCTGATGGAGTGGTAACGGGATACTGCCCTTCAGTTGGATACTCGTGAATATCCTCGGAGGCAGAACCTACCACGAAGAACACAACCGAGCACAATCAACACATGACGATATGCAACAATATGATGCATGCTATGACATGGCAATATGAATGTGTTTTGGCCTAATGCAAGCTAAAACAGAAAGGGGTGAACTCATTTGAATCCAAGATTCAAATATTAGCTCATTAATTATTGAATTTATAGGGCATTTCCTTATTCTGCTTAAACAGTAGGGTAAACTTGTTTTGTCATGCATGAAACCATTACAGATGGATAGATTGAATTTTTCTGATAATTTTTCATGTATAATTCATCTCATTTGGAGTTATGGTTGAATTTCTATGAATTTTTGAAGTTTGAACTATTTTCTGGAATTTCCTGAATAAGAATAAAGCCAGAAAATCATTACTGCGTCAGCATTACGTCATGCTGACCTCACCAGGTCAAAGGCGCCAGCCCAGGTCAAACCTGTCTGGTGGGCCCCTTCTGTCAGTCTCTCAGTTAAATAACATGATTAGATTAACACTAATTAGCTGTCAGTGGGGCCTGGGCCCACATGTCAGTGAGTGAGTAATTAAGATTTAATTAAAACTAATCCTAATTTAGTTAGCAGACCGGCCCCACCTGTCATAGACTCAGGAGGGGGTCTACCTGGGCCCACCCAGGGTCAAACTGGGTTAAACTCGCCGGCGAGGCCCGAGACGGTGGCGCAGCTCGGAAAACGCCTACAGGGCACGAGCGAGGCCGTTCTTGGGCTCGTTGGAGAGCTCTTGCAGTCGCGCATCTAGTGGTGGTGGTGGCCGGGCCTACGGTGGCCGGAGACGACGACGGCGAGCTCCAAGGCGGCGGCCGGAGTTCGGCCATGTGCGGGGTGTGGGCTGCGGCGTGCAAACGTGGAAACTGAGGCGCTAGCGAGGCACTACGCGATGTGGCAAGCACGTTGCGTAGCACGGGATGACCAAATGGTCGCCGGAGCGGCGCCGGCGACAAGCTCGAGCGGAGACGAGCTTCGGCCATGGTGGAACTATGGCCTAGAGGGTGCAAACGCGTGGAAAAGAAGAGGGGAAAGGTGGCGGAGCTCACAAGGAGGTCGATGAGCAGCTCAGTGGGCTCGGGGGCGACCGGAGTGAGGAGAATCGATGAGCGGCGTCCGACAGGTACCGAGGTTGAAGATGATCCGATGACGGCGATGTAGGGCCTCCGGCGATGCGTGGCTCGGTGGGGAGGACGAGGGAGCCGAGGCGAAGCTTATGGACTCGTCGAAGGGGCGAGGGGAGGTCTCTGGCGACGGCTACGGCGATCGGCGGTGAGGGGCGCGCTCGGCCATCGTGGGAGAGGATGAGGGAGACGAGGGGGAGAGTGAGAGAGGACGGGAGAGGATCGAGGGGGTCGCGTGGCATTCCCTGGACGTCTCCCAGCATCGACGGAAGCAGGAGGTGGCCGGCGTGCGGCCGCGGGCGCCGGCCGCGCGCTCTGCGTCCTTCTGGCGCGAGGAGGACGACGACTGGCAGCGCCAGTAGGCTGGGCCGAGCCAGGTGGGCTGGCCAGCACAGGTAAGGCCCAGGTGGGCTGCTTTCCCCTTTTTTTGATTTTGTTTTCTTTTCTATTATTCTGTAGCTTTAGGGCTTTAATTAAAATACCTAGGCACTTTCTAAAATCCTGAAAATAATTGTGGGCTCTATTGGGATTATTCCTAACAGCAAACAATTATTTCCAGAATTATTTGAGCACTTGAATTATTTAATAGCATTTAAATGCCCAAATTCAAATATTTATGAATTAAATCAGTGACCTTCTGTTGACCTAGAAAAATGTGCACCTATTTTCCCAAAGGTTCTAACCCAAGGCAAAGAGGGTGAACATTTTAGAAGGGCATTTCAGGTTCATTGAAATTATTTTTAGTAAACCCTAGTTGATTTTAGGGGGGGGGGTGCTGGGGGTTCTGCCTTCCCCATTTCAAGTTTCTGATGAAAGTAAACATGATGCACACTCTAATGCATGGACTAGCTAGGGTGTGACAACTCACCCCCACTCAATAGAATCTCGTCCCGAGATTTAGGATCATCTGGAAAGAAGGTGGGGTACTCGAGTCGAAGACGATCCTCCCTTTCCCAAGTGGCTTCTTCCTCAGAATGGTGTGACCATTGAACCTTGAGAAACTTGATATTGTGACGTCGAGTGGTACGCTCGGCTTGATCAAGGATACGAACGGGGTATTCCCGATAAGAAAGGTTATCTTGTAAATCAAGCGTTTCGTGGTCCACTCCACGGATAGGATCCGCGAAGCAACGCCTGAGTTGCGAAACGTGGAAGACATCGTGAACTCTGGAAAGATGCGGAGGTAGTTCCAATTGGTAGGCAACTTCTCCTCATTTGGCAAGAATGCGAAAGGGTCCAATGTAACGAGGAGCCAATTTGCCTTTGATACCGAAGTGATGGGTTCCCTTTAACGGAGTAACCCGGAGGTAAGCCTTCTCGTCAACTTCAAAGGTCATAGGCTTATGTTTACGATCATATTGACTCTTTTGGCGAGATTGGGCTGTTTTCAATTTCTCACGAATAACGCGAACCTGCTCTTCTGCTTCCTGAATCATATCCGGGCCAAAGAGTTGTCTTTCCCCGGTTTCTGACCAGTTAAGAGGCGTTCGACATTTTCGTCCATAGAGAACTTCGAAGGGAGCTTTGCCCAAACTAGCTTGATAACTATTGTTATAAGCAAACTCCGCGAATGGAAGGCATTTCTCCCAACTCATTCCGAACGAGATAACAGAAGCTTGGAGCATATCTTCCAGAATTTGATTGACTCGCTCTACTTGACCACTTGATTGAGGATGGAAGGCGGTGCTAAAGGAGAGATGAGTTCCCATAGCATTTTGGAAACTTTCCCAAAATCGAGAGGTGAAGAGACTCCCACGGTCTGAGTTAATTTCCAATGGAACACCATGAAGAGACACTATTCGGGAGATGTATAAGTCAGCTAGCTGGCTAGCGGTGATACTCTCACGAACAGGTAGAAAGTGGGCTACTTTGGAAAGACGGTCGATCACGACGAAGATGGCATTATTCCCTCTCTTGGTCCTGGGAAACCCAGTGATGAAATCCATACTGATTTTATCCCATTTCCATTCAGGAATAGCCAAAGGTTGAAGGGTGCCAGCAGGCCGTTGATGCTCTGCTTTAACGCGACGACAAACGTCGCAATTAGCAATGTATTGAGCGATTTCTCTCTTCATCCTAGTCCACCAAAACCTCTGGCGTAGGTCTTGATACATTTTAGTACTACCGGGATGAATGGTGAGAGGGGATTCATGAGCTTCCTTAAGGATCAGCCGCCTCAGGTTTCACGCCTTTGGAACCACTAGGCGATTCCCGAAGTATACGACACCTTGATCATCAATGGAGAAACAATTCACGACTCCTTTCTTAATGTTTCTCTTGATACGGGAGATTCCCGGATCTACCTTTTGTGCCTTGATGACCTGATCCGTAAGGGTAGGTTCCGCCACCAAGGTAGATAGGAATCCTCGAGGAACAATGTGAAGATTAAGCTTACGAAATTCCTCATGGAGAAGTGGTTGACTTTGTTGTAACATCAGGTTGTTACAGTAGGACTTACGACTTAGTGCATCAGCCATGACATTGGCTTTGCCAGGGGTGTAAGTTATTCCTAAGTCGTAATCTGAGATCAACTCGACCCAACGTCTTTGCCTGAGATTCAAATCTGGTTGGGTGAAGATATATTTCAAACTTTGGTGATCGGTGAAGATCTCGCAACGATTACCGAGAAGGTAATGTCGCCAGGTTTTAAGTGCATGGACTACAGCTGCAAGCTCTAGATCATGTGTGGGATAATTTTCCTCATGTGGGTGTAATTGCCATGAAGCATTGGCAATTACCTGACGATCTTGCATGAGTATGCAACCTAGTCCTTGTCGCGAGGTGTCGCAATAGATAATAAAGTCCTTGGAGAAATCTGGTGGTACCAGTATGGGAGCAGATGTCAGGCGTCTTTTCAGTTCCTGAAAACTGAACTCGCACTGTGGAGTCCACTCGAACTTTTTATCTTTCTTAAGGAGTTCAGTTAGAGGTTTCGCAACCTTGGAGAAGTTCTCGACGAAGCGGCGGCAATAGCTTGCTAGGCCAAGGAAACTCCGAACTTGCTTGACCGTTTCAGGTGGAGTCCAATCAAGGACGGCTTGAACTCGCTCGGGATTGACAGCAATACCCTTACCAGAGATTACATGGCCTAGATAGGTCACTTCTGGCAACCAAAATTCACACTTGGAGAATTTGGCATAAAGGTGATGCTCTCGAAGTTTCATCAATACCAGCCTTAGATGTTCGGCATGTTCCTCTTCATTCTTGGAGTAGATGAGTTTGTCATCGAGGTATACTACGACGAATTTGTCCAAGTACTCCATGAAGACTGAGTTCATTAACCGAGAAAAAGTAGCCGGGGCATTGGTTAAACCGAAGGACATGACGGTGTACTCGTATTGGCCGTAACGAGTAACAAAGGCCGTTTTGGGAATGTCCCTGTTTCTGATTTTGATTTGATGGTAGCCCAACCTCAAATCCATCTTGGAGAAGACTGAGGATCCAGCGAGCTGATCATACAGGTCGTTGATCCTGGGAAGCGGGTATTTGTTCTTGATGGTGACCAGATTGACAGGTCGGTAATCCACAACCATTCGATCCGTTCCATCCTTCTTCTTGACAAAGAGGACGGGGCAAGCCCAAGGAGAGGAGCTAGGACGGATGAACCCCTTGTTCAAGGACTCATCGAGTTGGTTCTTAAGCTCGGCTAGTTCTAAGGGTGCCATCTTGTAGGGTCTTCTAGAAATTGGAACGGTTCCTGGAACAAGGTCTATTACAAACTCAACATCCCTGCCGGGTGGAACACCTGGCAGTTCTTCTGGAAAGACATCCGGAAAGTCTCGGACTACCGGAACATCCTCAAGATCTGGAAGAGGGTTGGCATTTAGGGAGTAAAGTTGGCGCTTGGCCACTCGAGTTAAGACATTAACTGTCTTGCCCGAGGGGTGAGTAAGTTGAACGGTTCTAGTGGCACAATCGATCTTGGCATAATGAGCCGACATCCAGTCCATACCCAAGATGATGTTTATGTCAGAGGACTTGCGAGCTATTAAAGATGCAAGGAAGACAAGTCTATCGACAAGAATTTCGTTCCCATGGCTTACCCTAGACGTTTGCCATCTAGAGCCAGGGGTTTGAATTTCCATGGTGGAGGGCATATCACAGAATGTCGTGTTATGCAATCGAGCATAATTCTCGGATATGAATGAATGAGATGCTCCAGTATCGAAAAGAACAGATGCCGGATGGCAGTTAACAAGGAGCGTACCAAGGACGACGTTGGGATCCTCATGAGCTTCCTCAGCTGAAACATAATTGACATGGCCACGTGCAGTGGTGCCGGCTTGGTGTAGAAAGTCTTTCCCGCGGGCTTACCACGGCCAATGGACTTTCCAGCTTGATTGGGGTTGTTCTGGGGACACTCTCGACTATAGTGACCCGGCTCTCCACACTTGAAGCATGTTACCACAGTGGGGCATGGAGCAGCATTAGCAGCGGGGCCACCATAGGGCTTGGGCGGTGCAAATTGCTGGTTGGGACGAGGCGCCTCAAAGGATGGCCTCGGGGTGAATCTGGGTGGCAGTGCCGTGCTTGGAATCCACACCCGGCGCTTCTGAGCTCCAGAGCCGGATGAAGACCCAAAATCATGGGAGTGCTTGCATGAAGCGTCATAATCAGTCTGGCCCGTCTCAGCACTGATAGCTTTATTGACCAACTTCTGAAAGGATGTGCACTCGTGCAGACGGAGACCGCGGCGAAGCTCAGGGCTAAGTCCCTTGTGGAACCTTGCCTGCTTCTTGGCGTCAGTAGAAACTTCTTCAGGAGCATAGCATGCTAGGTTCCCAAATTCACGACTATATGCATCCACAGTCAGTCTTCCTTGGGTGAAGTTGCAGAACTCCTCCCTCTTGTGATCCATGAGACCTTCCGGAATGTGATGCTCACGGAAAGCCTCACTGAACTCAGCCCAGGTAGTGATTCGACCGACCGGGCGCATAGCTTCGTAGTTTTCCCACCAATGGCTAGCGGGGCCTTCGAGATGATAGGCAGCATAGGTAACCTTGTCGGCTTCGGCTACGTTGGCAGAACGTAGCTTGTGGGTGATGCTGCGAAGCCAATCATCCGCGTCGAGGGGCTCGACGGAATGGTTTAACTTTGGTGGGTACAGCTTGATAAAGTCATTGATTGACACCAAGTCATTTCGTGGGTGGCGTGCAGTGTTCTGCTCAATCTGCTCCAGCAGGCGGTTGGTCTCACGCTTGTTTCTTTCCGCCTCCAGCATCACTTCGGCCAGAGAAGGCGGGTGAGGCAGATTTTCACCTCTAGCTGCACTGGCTTCCCCCTGCGCCGGGACAGCAGGGTTGCCGCGGGTGTTGACCATCCTAGGAGAAAACAAGACAACGGTTTAGTCAAGGATGGCTCAAACTTAGCAAGGAAGTGCAGAATGTAATGGATAACACGGAATGCAGAGATGCCCATCCGTATGTCATGGTAATATAAAACTGCCACATACATACCAACGGTCATCCACATCATACATTGTTTAGTACAAGCCTAGGCTACAGTACAACTATGATGAGAGACGTTACATCTCATCAGAGGCATTCCAAGTTCCTATACATTATTTGTCTACACCTCCGGAATCGACTACACGCAAAGTCATATTCCATAAGTCACGCAGGACAGTGGAGATACAACTACTACAATACTAGTGGTACTACTACTAACTTAGACAGCTCCGTAGTAGTCCTCATAGAAGTCACCTCCATAGCCTGGAAGTTCAACGTGATCATCCGGAAACAGACGGTCCTAAGGAGTCTGTGGACCATAGGGGCTAGGATGAGGTCTTGGACCAACAAACGGTGGCCTGCGGGGACCACGGGGTGGGGTGATGCCTCCCACATCACGCCAATCCACCATGTCTGGTAGAGCTGATCTCACAGGATACATATCCCTTGTATCCATACATCCAGCTTGCACCGCGGGTGCAAACCGAGTCAATGTGGCCCAATGATCAGCACGAGTATTGAAAAGCTCCAGCCTCAAGGCCCGATTCTCTCGGTCCTTATCTTCGAGCATCTCAGCGGTGGTACAAGTTAATGAGTCCTCCTGAGTGGAGTCAGCATAGATAGCCTGAAGATACCCTTGCGCTCCCGAAAGTGAAGCTGGCATGTAACGGAAGTCGGTGTTCCGAAGCAGGCCAGTCCGGACTCGCAAGATGGTCATCATGGAGTAGGCAGCATCCTGCACAGCCATCTGAACGGTAACCCCGAGTCCATAGGAACAGTGAAGGGGCTCGGTAGATCCAGGATAGGAAGGAAATAGCCTGACGGTGCAGAAATACTGGCTTTGATTAAAGTCGCGGAACTGCTCTTCGACAGTGTATTCGGGATACCAACGGTATCCTGTCTCGATCATGACCCGGACTAACATAGCAGTATGACCGGGCACGTCGAGGCACCTGGTCAGGCGAACCACTTGGTTTTGAGGACGGTTGGCCATCTAAAAGCACAACCATAAGACAAAGACATCAGAATTCCTAGGGAAAATTGGACAGCATAACGGCTGTAAATGCTCAGAAAAAGATTTGAGACATCCACAACAGTTCACACTACCGCTCAACAACATCATATCAAGGTTCTGATTCAAATAGTAACATACTAAAATAGTAGAAATTGGACTGGGACTCGTAGCAATAATCCTATAAGCTACTACGGATTAGTAACACGTGAACCTGATAGAAGAAGAGAGCCTAGTCCTTAACCCACGTTGAATGAGAAGAGAATGACTCAGATCAGAGGCATAGGGTAAAGGAGTAAAAGAACCTTACGTTCCCTTCCAGAATCAATTCCCCTACATATAACTAAAGCATTTCTAGACTCGACATCGACCAGTTTGGCTCAACGAACCTACAGGCAGTCCGGCTCTGATGCCAACGCTGTCAGGACCCCGATTCCAAGTCACATCGATCTAGTCGGTAACACCTCATATCACTTTGCGGCCTCACGCACGGTATCCCACGGGTGACGCCTTACCATGGCCCGGGACCGTTTGCGCCTTTTGGCTGACGTATATGATAGTGTCGCTAGCATCCATATGACAGAGAACCCGGGCCGACATGGCTAGTCGTGAACCCAAAGCGGCACAGACCTATGGAGACAGGCATACATGAATCGCATCGAACATGTCGGTCATCAACGAGTGATTCCGGGCTGTAGCACTGGGCTAACAGGACTCCGGGGATCCCGGGCTGTAGCAGGCTAGGCAGGACTCCGGAGATCACCGCGTGACATTTCCCCAAAGGGACAGACATAGGGACGAAGTGAAACACATGCCGGCCAGTCAAGTGTCCTGAACAGTAGTGCTGGGCTAGCAGGACTCCGATGAACCGGGCTGTAGCGGACTACTATGGCTCGAGGAACACTAGACTACATTTCCCCATAAGAAAGGCTGCGAAGGACAAACGACTAGATTGTCGGATCCCACTCATACCAAGCATTTCAATCATACACACAATATGCCCGATATGAGTACATACAACATGGCATCACAACAAAACTCTACAACTCAAGTACTTTATTTGAAGGCTCCAGGGAGCCATACATAACATATTCATACAGATAGGGGTCACATGACCCGACACTCAAGTCATACAATCATACAAGCACATGCGGAAGCAACTAGTCTGAGTACAGACTCTAGAAAGAAAGAAGGCTTCTCGAAGCCTGTCTATCTACATAGGGCCCTCCATGGCCGGGATCACCACCTGGGTGGCTAGTCACTCGTCAACGTCAAGGTCTACATAAAACCCATCGGAGGGGGCAGTGTTGTCATCTGAAAACAATAAATAAGCAAACATGAGTACAAAGGTACTCAGCAAGTCTTACATCAGAACCTACTATACATGCTCATTCTCAAGAAGGTGGTAGGGTTTATGCAGCAAGCCAGCTTTGACTCTTGGCTAAGCTATCCTACGGAACCTCTTTAGTAAAATAGTTTTCGCACACGAGTCCACTACTCACCAACACAATACTCCACCGGGGATCCTCCCTCGTTATCCTGCGAGAGGGCCATCCTCGGTACTCACACTTATCTTGAGTCTTTTAGTAGTATCCATTAACTTGTCTATGAACTGTATAGGCAACCAAGTAGTCCTTTACCGCGGACGCGGCTATTCGAATAGTTTTATACCCTGCAAGGGTGTACTTCGTCATACACGCTTTCACCGCTTACCGCCGTCTACACGACATGTACTCGGCAACCTTCAAGCGGAAGCCCAGCGAGGGTGTCGGCCACGGCCTACCTAAACACCTAAGCCCCTAGTCCAGGGTTATCGCCTATCCAGGTTCCATCCGCAGGGAGTCTGGCCGAGGTTTCCACATACGGCCCCGAACGATGTGAACAGGGTTCCCGAGACACCAAACGGGTGACTCGGTACACCCGGCCACGGTGTATCTACCGCAATATAGCCCACCCCTAGGGTCAGCGCTACGCACGGCCGCCAACACATAACCTACAAACACCAGAAACTAAGTGCAACTCCTGGACAGAGTACGAGGGTGACTAAGAAGCCGAGGGGGTCCATTTGTTTCGGGCCCAATGTACGGTAGTAACTGCATCTTAAATCACACATACAGATCTCAGTTCTTATGGACGGCCTCAATGAAACAACCCACCATGTACTCCTACATGGCCTCTCATTGATACCTTTACCAAAACATGTTCAACACATCCCACATATTACCGACACAAGCATTTCACTCTAGCCTATCACCCAGATGAACCAGCCCTGACACAACTCTAAGCATAGCAGGCATAGCAAGGTAGGAATCACAAAACATGGCTCAATCAACTCCTACACATGCTAGTGGGTTTCATCTAGTTACTGTGGCAATGACAGGTCATGCAGAGGATAAGGGTTCAACTACCGTAGCACACAGCAGTTTGAATCGTGTTGTCTTAATGCAGTAACAAGAGCAGGAGCGAGAACATGGGTTGTATCGGAATGATCAATGGTTGCTTGCCTGATGGAGTGGTAACGGGATACTGCCCTTCAGTTGGATACTCGTGAATATCCTCAGAGGCAGAACCTACCACAAAGAACACAACCGAGCACAATCAACACATGAAGATATGCAACAATATGATGCATGCTATGACATGGCAATATGAATGTGTTTTGGTCTAATGCAAGCTAAAACAGAAAGGGGTGAACTCATTTGAATCCAAGATTCATATATTAGCTCATTAATTATTGCATTTATAGGGCATTTCCTTATTCTGCTTAAACAGTAGGGTAAACTTGTTTTTTCATGCATGAAACCATTACAGATGGATAGATTGAATTTTTCTGATAATTTTTCATATATATTTTATCTCATTTGGAGTTATGGTTGAATTTCTATGAATTTTTGAAGTTTGAACTATTTTCTGGAATTTCCTGAATAAGAATAAAGCCAGAAAATCATTACTGCGTCAGCATTGCGACATGCTGACCTCAGCAGGTCAAAGGCGCCAGCCCAGGTCAAACCTGGCTGGTGGGTGTAACGCCCCATATGTAACCTTCCCGAATTGTACTCCAACTCTTGCCGTTTCCGGCATTAAGTTATATTTAATTCTTGGGTTCGGGTCTTTGCCTCCGTGTGTTGTTTTGTTTTTTGTGCATCTCATATCATGTCATCACGTGCATTGCATTTGCATACATGTTCATCTCATGCATTGGAGCACTTTCCCCGTTGTCCGTTTTGCATTCCGGCGCTTCGTTCTCCTCCGGTGGCCATTTCTAGCTTTCTTTCATGTGTGGGGATTAAACATTTCCGGATTGGGCCGAGACTTGCCATGCGGCCTTGGTTTACTACCGGTAGACCGCCTGTCAAGTTTCGGGTCATTTGGACTTCGTTTGATGCTCCAACGGTTAACCGAGGGACCGAAAAGGCCTCGTGTGTGTGCAGCCCAACACCCCTCCATTTTGGCCCAAAACCCACCAAACTCTGCTCCAACGTCTCGGTCATTCGATCACGATCGTGTGGGTGAAAACCGCACCTCATTTGGACTCTCCTAGCTCCCTCTATGCCTATTTAAAGGCCCCCATTTTTCGGATCTCGTCTTCCTCCCCGTCCTCCTCGAAAAAAAAACCTCAGATCTCCCCTCCACCGCGCCGACGGACGTGTCCGCCCCCGGCCGGACAGCGTCCGCCGCCGCCACGGGCCACTCAGCCGCCGCCACGTGGCCCGGGGGACCGCTTCGCCGCCGCCGGCCCGCAGGCCCACGCGGGGCCCCCCGAGGCCCATCGCCGCCCGTCAACGCCACCAACCGCGCCGCCCGGGGCTCCCGCTGCCCGCGCGCTGCCCGGAGCTCCACCACCGCCACCGCGCGCCTCGCCGCCGCCTCCCCGCCGGCGCGCGCGCGCCGCCCGCCGCCCGGCCGCGGCCACCAACCGCGCCGCCGCCGCCGTTGATTCCGGTGGCCGCGCGCCACCACGACCACTCCGGCGACCGGATCCGGCCGGGCCCCGCCGTCCTCTTCCTCCCCCTCCACGCCGGCCTTCTTCCCCGTCAAGTCCGGCGAGCTGCTACAGTAACTCCGGCGAACTCCGTAAACCGCGCCAGATCTGGATCTGGTTATCCCCTCGGTTGACTTTTATCTCCTAACCCTAGATTTTTTCTTGCTACTTTGACCTGCCATATCTTTGCATCCGTAGCTCCGATTTGGGCATATGATATGTCAAAATCTTCGTCTCGACGAGTACATCATTTCATTCCATTGCATCATTTGCATTTGTGGTCATCTTGTTGCCCAAAATGCTGTTGGAAGGAGGCATCATGAGTTAAATTGCAGATCCGTTAGTTCAACATGCACTTTTGTCATTTTTGCCATGTTTAATCCGTGCATGATATGCCTGTGCCCCTTTGGGATGAATTGTTAAGCATGTTCTCTTCTATCCAGAGGTGCCTTCCATGTATTTTTAGGATGTGTGTGTTGTCTTGTGCAAGCTTGCGAATAGGGCTGCCTGAGTTTACTGATTTCAGGGACAGTGAAAATCACTAAGTCTGGGATGTTTTAGTTCACGATGCTATATGTCCGGCTTGTTTCCTAGTGATCCGTGCCTCTTTTGAGGATGATCAGTTAGAGTGATTTGTTATGCTTGTTGTGCTTAATCCATGCATGTCTTTACTTGCTATGTTGGAGCACCCTAGGTTGACTCAATCGAGCTCAACTTTTGCATAGTTGCTGTTTTGGGCAGATCGTGATCTATTTTGCGATTTTGCCGGAGTTATTGCTAGTGATCCATGCATGCTATGCCATTGTTCTTGCCATGTCTAGCTAGCTTTTTGTGCCTTCTTAATGGATATATGCTTGCCTTGCCATGACTTGCACCGTAGTGAGAGCATTGAGCTCGTTTACATGCCTCCGTGAGTTAATATTTCAGCATGTCCCAGTTTTTCACCAAGTCTGAAAACTGATTGTGTTTCATCGATGTTCGTGTGCTCGGTAGAGTATTTTGTGAACCCTTTTGGCCCCAGGTCATTTGCTTTTAAGGATCCAGTCAACTCTGACAACTGTGTAGGCAAGATGATCATACCCTCGAAATCACTACTATCTTTGCTATGCTAGTTTGCTCGCTCTTTTGCTTTGCCAATGCTACGATGCCTACCACTTGCTTGTCAGCCTCCCAATTGCCATGCTTGAGCCTCTAACCCACCTTTGTCCTAGCAAACCATTGATTGGCTATGTTACCGCTTTGCTCAAGCCCCTTCTTATAGCATTGCTAGTTGCAGGTGAAGATTGGAGCCGCTCCTTGTTGGAACATTTATTTACTTGTTGGGATATCATTATATTGCTATGTTATCTTTACTCACCTATATACTTGGTAAAGGGTGGAAGGCTCGGCCTCTCGCCTAGTGTTTTGTTCCACTCTTGCCACCCTAGTTTCCGTCATATCGGTGTTATGTTCCCGGATTGTTGCGTCCCTTACGCGGTTGGGCTATAATGGGAACCCCTTGATAGTTCGCCTTGATTAAAGCTTTTCCAGCAATGCCCAACATTGGTTTTACCATTTGCCACCTACCCCTTTTCCCTTGGGTTTCCGGAGCCCGAGGGTCATCTTTATTTTAGCCCCCACGGGCCAGTGCTCCTCTGAGTGTTGGTCCGGAACGTCAGCCGCCGGTGGCCACCAGGGGCAACTCTGGGCTGGCCTACCGGAAGTTTAGACAATCTGAGTGTGCCCTGAGAAAGAGATATGTGCAGCTCCTATCGGGATTTGTCGGCACATTCGGGCGGTGTTGCTGGACTAGTTTTGACCTGTCGAATCATCTTGTTGTACCGGGATACCGAGTCTGATCGGTGGGTCCTGGGTGGAGGTCTATTCCTTCGTTGACCTTGAGAGCTTGTTATGGGCTAAGTTGGGACCCCCGTGCAGGGATTGATCTTTCGAAAGCCGTGCCCGCGGTTATGGGCAGATGGGAATTTGTTAATGTCCGGTTGTAGATAACTTGAACCTTAAATAATTAAAATGAATCAACTAAGTGTGTTGCCGTGATGGCCTCTTCTCGGCGGAGTCCGGGAAGTGGACACGGCGTTGGAGTTATGTTTGCGTAGGCTGCTCTATTTAGTTTTCCGCTCGTGCTTTGCCTCCTCTTCTCGCTCTACTTTGCGAATAAGTTAGCCACCATCTATGCTAGTCGCTTGCTGCAGCTCCACTTACATTACCCCTTCCCTACCTATTAAGCTCAAATAGTCTTGATCGCGAGGGTGCGAGATTGCTGAGTCCTTTGTGGCTCACAGATTACTATTACACCAGATGCAGGGACCGATGATACTTCTCCGGATGGCGCGCTCGAGCTGAAGTGGGAGTACGACGAGGACTCTCAGCGATACTATGTGTCTTTTCCTGATGATCAGTAGTGGTGCCTATTCGGGGTTCGATTCAGGGTTTAGTCGCTTGTTGGGGGTCTTTTCCATTTTGGCGCCATAGTCGGGCCATGAGTGATTGTATGATGGATGTTATTTATGTACTTTGATGTGACGTGGCGAGTGTAAGCCAACTATATTATTCCCCCTTTATATTATATATGTACATGGGTTGTGTAATGATTCCCGACTTGCGACATTGCTTTCAATGCGCCTATGTCTCTAAGTCGTGCCTCGACACGTGGGAGACATAGCCGCATCGAGGGCGTTATAGTGGGCCCCTTCTGTCAGTTTCTCAGTTAAATAACATGATTAGATTAACACTAATTAGCTGTCAGTGGGGCCTGGGCCCACATGTCAGTGACTGAGTAATTAAGATTTAATTAAAACTAATCCTAATTTAGTTAGCAGACCGGCCCCACCTGTCATAGACTCAGGGGGGGTCTACCTGGGCCCACCCAGGGTCAAACTGGGTCAAACTCGCCGGCGTTGAGCCGCCGGCGAGGCCCGAGACGGTGGCGCAGCTCGGAAAACGCCTACAGGGCACGAGCGAGGCCGTTCTTGGGCTCGTTGGAGAGCTCTTGCAGTCGCGCATCTAGTGGTGGTGGTGGCCGGGCCTACGGTGGCCGGAGACAACGACGGCGAGCTCCAAGGCGGCGGCCGGAGTTCGGCCATGTGCGGGGTGTGGGCTGCAGCGTGCAAACGTGGAAACTGAGGCGCTAGCGAGGCACTACGCGATGTGGCAAGCACGTTGCGTAGCACGGGATGACCAAATGGTCGCCGGAGCGGCGCCGGCGACAAGCTCGAGCGGAGACGAGCTTCGGCCATGGTGGAACTATGGCCTAGAGGGTGCAAACGCGTGGAAACGAAGAGGGGAAAGGTGGCGGAGCTCACAGGGAGGTCGATGAGCAGCTCAGTGGGCTCGGGGGCGACCGGAGTGAGGCGAATCGATGAGCGGCGTCCGGCGGGTACCGAGGTTGAAGATGATCCGATGACGGCGATGCACGGCCTCCGGTGATGCATGGCTCGGTGGGGAGGACGAGGGAGCCGAGGCGAAGCTTATGGACTCGTCGGAGGGGCGAGGGGAGGTCTCTGGCGACGGCTACGGCGATCGGCGGCGAGGGGCGCGCTCGGCCATCGTGGGAGAGGATGAGGGAGACGAGGGGGAGAGTGAGAGAGGACGGGAGAGGATCGAGGGGGTCGCGTGGCATTCCCTGGACGTCTCCCAGCATCGACGGAAGCAGGAGGTGGCCGGCGTGTGGCCGCGGGCGCCGGCCACGCGCTCCGCGTCCTTCTGGCGCGAGGAGGAGGACGACTGGCAGCGCCAGTAGGCTGGGCCGAGCCAGGTGGGCTGGCCAGCACAGGTAAGGCCCAGGTGGGCTGCTTTCCCCTTTTTTTGATTTTGTTTTCTTTTCTATTATTCTGTAGCTTGAGGGCTTTAATTAAAATACCTAGGCACTTTCTAAAATCCTGGAAATAATTGTGGGCTCTATTGGGATTATTCCTAACAGCAAACAATTATTTCCAGAATTATTTGAGCACTTGAATTATTTAATAGCATTTAAATGCCCAAATTCAAATATTTATGAATTAAATCAGTGACCTTCTGTTGACCTAGAAAAATGTGCACCTATTTTCCCAAAGGTTCTAACCCAAGGCAAAGAGGGTGAACATTTTAGAAGGGCATTTCAGGTTCATTGAAATTATTTTTAGTAAACCCTAGTTGATTTCAGGGGGGGGTGCCGGGGGTTCTACCTTCCCCATTTCAAGTTTCTGATGAAAGTAAACATGATGCACACTCTAATGCATGGACTAGCTAGGGTGTGACAACCCGCAAGAACATCCTTATAGTAGTTCTCGGTCTTGCGATGCTCCTTCCTCGGCGGCGGCCCGTCCCTCACAAGCTTCTCACCGTCCAGCTTACCCCAGTGCACCTTTGCACGAGCAAGGGCCCTACGGGCACCTTTGATGCAGACGGAGCGCTTGATGACCTCGAGCCTTGGATAAGCCTCCACCAGTCACCGCACTAGCCCGAAGTAGCTCCCAGGTAGGGCCTCTCCGGGCCACAGTCGAACTATGAAGCCCTTCATGGCCTGTTCGGCCGCCTTGTGGAGCTTGACCAGCTGTTTCAGCTGGTCGCTCAAGGGCACAGGGTGTCCGGCCTCAGCATACTAAGACCAGAACACCTTCTCCGTCGAGCTGCCCTCTTCGGCTCGGTAGAATGCGGCGGCGTCGGATACGCTGCGGGGAAGATCTGCGAATGCCCCTGGAGAGCTCCGGATTCGGGTAAGTAACAAGTACTTTACTTTTATACTTCTGCTTTGCATAAAGAATGCCTTACCCGCCGCTATCTTTTTCATCTCCTCCAACTCTTGGAGGGCCTTTTGGGCTTCGGCCTTGGCAGACTTGGCAGTCTCAAGGGCCGCCGTGAGCTCGGATGCTTGCGTCTTGGACTCAAGCTCCAAACTCTCATGCTTTTTCATGAGAGCCTGAAGCTCCCGCTGCACCTCGCCAACCCGGGCCTCAAGTTTCTCTCGCTCGGTGCACTCCGCGGCCGTTTTGTTTTTGGCCTCGGACAACGCCTGCTTGAGGGTCGCCACCTCAGTCGTGGCCCCTACAATAAGCAGTACAATCCTGTTATTTTTTGCAATCACGTCTTTTTATAGGCACTTTTTCTGTAAGGTATTTCTTACCTTCTTTCTCCTTGAGCTGCCGTTTGGCAAGGCTGAGCTCTTGCTCGATCCGCTCGAGGCCCTGTTTCAGAGAACCCACCTCCGCAGTCAGTGCGGCGGTGGCTAGCAGCGAAGCCTGCATACGCATATGGACTCTTTGTTGTTAGACTCCTGCGAAATTTAATAGATCCTCTATTCGGCTTTTCTTTCCGAACGCCAAACAGAGCATCAGGGGCTACTGTCTATGCGGTTATATTTTTACATATTTTTACTTACCTCGAAGCCTGTTAGAAGGCTAGCGCAAGCTTCACTCAGTCCGCTCTTGGCGGACTGAACCTTCTGGATCACCGTACTCATAATAGTATGGTGCTCCTCGTCGATGGAGGCGCCATCAAGCACCTCCAGCAGATTGTCCGGCACCTCCGGTTGGACGGAGACTGCCGGCTCAGAAGGCTTACTCCTCTTGGAAGGAGTTCGCCTACCGCGGTCCGGAACTGTTGTAGATTCCGGTGTGGTGTCCGGCTCAAAGCCGGACTTGGAGCCCTGGGGGGTCTTGTCCCCTTCACTCCTGGAGTCCGGGAGGTTGCCTTGCGGCTCCTCCGGGACCACCTCCTCCTGCCCCGGAGCTCGTCGTGACGCCACCTGGCGTCGTCCGCAGTGCGGGGGGTGACAGCGGGCGGAACTGAGTTCACGTCCGATGAGTCCAGGGAGCCGCCCGACGATTCGTCGACTTCGGCCTGGGGTGGACTGTATAATTACATTCGACATTAGGGAAAGCTGTGCAACAAAGGAACGTCATGAGTTACTCTGATATCCGAACTTACGATTTCGCCGGACGCTTGGCCCTGTCTAGCCACTCCTCTTCGTCCTCTTCAGCGTTGGGGGAGTAGTCCGGCGGAGGGGTCTTCCTCTTCCTAGACCCTTCGGCCTCCCCCGTTGGGGCGGCCTTCCTTTTCTTTCCTTCCCCCGCTGGAGGGGGAGATGTTTCTTCTTCCTCCTCCTCGTTTTCACGGGAGGAGAGCGTCTCGGACTCGTCGGATGACACCATATTATGGGAACTCTTTCGAGTCCCCGTGGCCTTCTTCTTCTTGGCCTTCTTCTCCGGCACCACATAAGGCCCCGGAGCCAGCAGCTTCACTAGTAGAGCTGGAGCTGGGTCTTCGGGCAGCGGAGCCGGACAGTTAATCGGTCCGGACATCTCCGGCTAAGCTTGTCAAAGGTAAGGGAGTTTAGATCCTGCATAGAGTCAAACTATGAAAAAAATTAACATCCTGTAAAAGGTGTAGATGGCTTACCTCGCTAGCGTGACGCTGCGACTTGTATCCGCGGTCCTCGGAAGCGGATGCGGGAGCCTCGGCGCCTTTGAATAGCATATTCCAGGCGTCTTCGTACGTCGTGTCGAAGAGCCTGCTGAGGGTTTGATGCTACGCCGGGTCGAACTCCCACAGATTAAAATCCTGTTGTTGGCACGGGAGGATCCGGCGGACGAGCATAACCCGGATTACATTAACAAGCCAGATCGGCTTGTTCACCAGGGACTGGATGCATGTTTGCAATCTGGTCACCTCTTTTTCGTCACCCCACGACATGCCCATCTCTTTCCAGGACACAAGCCGCGTGGGCGGTCCGGATCGGAACTCGGGGGTTGCGGTCCATTTCAGATCGCGCGGCTCGGTGATGTAAAACCACCCGGATTGCCATCCCTTTAGGGTCTCCACAAAGGAGCCCTCGAACCATAGGACGTTGGCCATCTTGCCTGCCATGGCGCCTCCGCACTCCGCCTCGCTGCCGCGCACCACCTTGGGCTTGACGTTGAAGGTCTTGAGCCAGAGGCCGAAATGGGGGTGGACGCGGAGAAAAGCCTCACACACGACGATAAACGCCGAGATGTTGAGGATGAAGTTCGGGGCCAGATCATGGAAATCCAGGACGTAGTAGAACATGAGCCCCCGGACAAATGGGTGGAGTGGAAAACCCAGTCTGCGGAGGAAGTGGGGGAGAAATACTACCCTCTCATGGGGCCTTAGGGTGGGGAGAAGATGCCCCTTTTCGGGAAGCCGGTGCGCGATGTCCTTGGACAGGTATCCGGCCTTCCTTAGCTTCTTGACTTGGCCCTCCGTGGTGGAGGAGACCATCCACTTGCCTCCCGCTCCGAACATTGCTGGAGAAGGTTGAGGTGGGAAGTGCGGGCTTGGGCGCTGGAGCTCGAGTGCGCAGGAGATGGATAGGCAAAGGTGGAAGAAGGTGTAGGTAAAAAGGTGGATCCTTATCCCCTTATATGGGCGGATGCGGTTGTGCGTCCCCTTCTGCCTAGTAAAACTCGCTTGCCTCCCAAGCGCCGTGATAAGTGGCGCGGTTGGGTTACCCACGTCCGTATTGATGAGAATCCCGTAAAGGGCGGGGGGGGGGGGGGGGTACACGATCTCTGCTTTGACAAGACGTGCCAAGGAAACCACCTCGCAAAACGTGCTAAGGTGGGAAAGTAAAAACGATTGGAGTAAAGGACTTGGCCGTAGTATGATGGCGCACTGCGGAATACATCAGCAGATTTGATTTGTGTTAATATTATTCTCTCTATGGCAATATGTGGAAGCTTATTTTGCAGAGCCGGACACTACTCTTGGTGTTTACGATCTTCTATGAAGGACTTGGAGGAGGAACCCGCCTTGCAATGCCGAAGACAATCTGCGCGCCGGACTCGTTGTCATTGAAGCCTGGTTCAGGGGCTACTGAGGGAGTCCTGGATTAGGGGGTGTTCGGGTAGCCGGACTATACCTTCAGCCGGACTCCTGGACTATGAAGATACAAGATTGAAGACTTCGTCCCGTGTCCGGATGGGACTTTCCTTGGCGTGGAAGGCAAGCTTGGCGATGCGGATATTCAAGATCTCCTACCATTGTAACCGACTCTATGTAACCCTAACCCTATCCGGTGTCTATATAAACCGGAGGGTTTTAGTCCGTAGAACAACTTCATCAACTCCATAGACAACAATCATACCATAGGCTAGCTTCTAGGGTTTAGCCTCCTTGATCTCGTGGTAGATCTACTCTTGTACTACCCATATCATCAATATTAATCAAGCAGGACATAGGGTTTTACCTCCATCGAGAGGGCCCGAACTTGGGTAAAACATCGTGTTCCCTAGATCCCCTACCCGAACTTGGGTAAAACAGTTCGGGACCCCCTACCCGAGATCCGCCGGTTTTGACACCGACACATGGCATTATAATCTAAATAAAGAGGAGGCAACTCAATATCATCTCCACGTATGGGTATCTCAAGAAAATCAGCTAAACGGCTTGCGTAAATTCCACCAAAGAAATCTCCATTAATTTTGTTATTATGCAACCTGCGTGCAACAATGGCCCCCAAGTTATATTGTCTATCTCCTAATACAGCACTCTTGAGAACACTAAGATATGGCACACACATGTGACATGTCTCATCCTTACCATTTATGCATCTACCTATAAAGAGAGCAAAATAATGTATAACAGGAAAATGAATGCTCCCTATGGTAGCTTGCGTGATTTCCCTAGATTCCCCCACAGTTATACTAGCAAGAAAGTCTCTATATTCATATTTGCGAGGTTCACTAACATTACCCCACTATGGGAGTTTACAAGTAGTGTTAAAATCTTCTAAGTCCATGGTATAAGATTTATCATAAAGATCAAACAGGACAGTTTGAGAATTGCGTGATGATGAAAATTCAAACCTTCTCACAAAGGAATCAGTGAGGTAGTGGTACTGACGACACTTATCTGCCATGAAGCTCTCAAGATTGGCATTATGCACATATGCTTCAAATTCATCCTTGATCCCTGCTCGAACCATGAAGTCCTCTCCGACGGCCATTCACAAGGCCGCACTTGAGCATCCATTGGTGGTTCATTGTCCGGCCCGTGTATTGCGGGCGTGGGTCCTTGCTTCCTTGAGGAACCACCTTGGTAGATTTTCCTAAACATATTTCTTCCTCTAAAAAATTTCTGAATTTTTTAGTAACTTAAAAATAAAAGTGAATCAAACTCAACAAAATTGATAGCAACTACTCCTACAAGTGCCTAGAGGCCCTATCATGCATTAAAACTACTTTTAACCACATAAATTTGACATGCAAGCTCAAGAACAGGGTCACCTAAGCAGCAAAAAATTGCAATAAATAAAGCACTAGAACAAAAACTAATTGGACCATTGGAGGAGTCACATACCAAAGAACAATCCCCCAAAGCAGTTTTGTGAATGGAGCTTTGAGCTAGGAGATCGAAAATGGCAGCAAGATGAGCTAGAACTCATGCTTGAGCTGGTTGGTGATTTTTTTTGGGAGAAAGAAGGAGTGTGTGGTGGCTGGAATAAGTGGAGGGAGGCCACCAGGGGCCCACGAGGCGAGGGGCGCGCCCTGGACCCTCGTGGCCAGGTGCTGGCTCCCCCTAATGTGTTCTCAGTGCCAGATATTCTCAAATATTCTAGAAAAAATTATATTAAATTTTCAGGGCATTTGGAGAACTTTTATTTTCGAGGTATTTTTATTGCATGGATAATTCAGAAAACTGACAGAAATTACTATTTTTGCTTTATTTAATATAAATAACAGAAAGTAAAAAGAGGGTACAGAGAGTTGTGTTTTCTAAATTCACCCATCTCATGTTCTTCAAAAGGAATCCACTAACAAGGTTGATCAAGTCTTGTTAACAAACTCATTCCGAATTGCATGAAACCGGAGAATTTTTAAACAACACTAGGTTACCTCAATGGGGATATGCACGTCCCCAACAATAAGAATATCATATTTCTTATTGACAATAGGAAGAGGAAATTCAAAACCTCCAAAAATAATCGATGAAAATTTTCCAATAGAATTGATACTATGGACTTGAGGTTGTTTCCTCGGGAAGTGTACCATGTGCTCATTACCATTAACATGAAAAGTGACATTGCCTTTGTTGCAATCAATAACAGCCCCTGCAATATTCAAAAAGGGTCTTCCGAGAATAATAGACATACTATCGTCCTCGGGAATATCAAGAATAACAAAGTTCGTTAGAATAGTAATGTTTGCAACCACAATAGGCACATCCTCACAAATACCGACATGTATAGCAGTTGATTTGTCAGCCATTTGCAAAGATATTTCAGTAGGTGTCAACTTATTCAAATCAAGTCTACGGTATAAAGAGAGATGCATAACACTAACACCGGCTCCAAGATCACATAAAGCAGTTTTAACATAGTTTCTTTTAATGGAGCATGGTATAGTTGGTACTTTGGGGTCTCCAAGTTCCTTAGGTATTCCACACTTAAAGGTATAATTCGCAAGCATGGTGGGTATTTCAGCTTCCGGTATCTTTCTTTTATTTGTAACAATATCTTTCATGAATTCAACATAAGGATTCATTTTAAGCATGTCAGTCAAACGCATACGCAGAAAGATAGGTCTAATCATTTCAGCAAAGCGCTCAAAATCCTCATCATCCTTTTTCTTGGATGGTTTAGGAGGAAAGGGCATGGGTTTCTGAACCCATGGTTCTCTTTCTTTACCATGCTTCCTAGCAACAAAGTCTCTCCTATCATAACGTTGATTCTTTGATTGTGGGTTATCAAGATAAACAGCAGGTTCAATCTCTACATCATTATCATTACTAGGTTGAGCATCAACATGAACATCATCATTAACATTATCACTAGGTTCATGTTCATTACCAGATTGTGTTTCAGCATCAGAAATAGAAATATCATTGGGATTCTCAGGTGTGTCAATAACAGGTTCACTAGAAGCATGCAAAGTCCTATCATTTTTCTTTCTCTTCCTTTTAGAAGGACTAGGTGCATCTATAGTAGTTCTCTGAGAATCTTGCTCAATTCTCTTAGGGTGGCCCTCAGGATACAAAGGCTCCCGAGTCATTTTACCACCTCTAGTCATAACTCTAACAACATTATCATTCTTATTGTTTAATTCATTGAGCAAATCATTCTGAGCTTTAAGTACTTGTTCTACTTGAGTGGTAACCATAGAAGCATGTTTACTAATAAGTTTAAGTTCACCTTTAACACTAGCCATATAATCACTCATGTGTTCAATCATATAAGCATTATGTTTAATTGTCTACCAACATAAGCATTGAAATTTTCTTGTTTAACAATAAAATCATCAAACTCATCTAAGCATTGGCTAGCAAACTTAATAGGCGGGGTTTCAGCTTTATCATATCTATAGAGAATTTACCTTTATCACCTGTGTCGGGTTATCAAGACCATTTATTTCTTCAATAGGTGGTAAATTAAGACCATGTATTTCTTCAACAGGCGGTAAATTCTTAACATCATCAGTTTTAATACTTTTTTCTTTCATAGATTTCTTTGCCTCTTGCATATCTTCAGGACTGAGAAATAGAATGCCCCTTTTCTTCGTAGTTGGCTTAGGAGTTGGTTCAGGAAGTGTCCAATTATTTTCATTACTCAACATATTATTCAATAGCAATTCAGCTTTATCAACAGTTCTTTCCCTGAAAACACAACCAACACAACTATCCAGGTAATCTCTGGAAGCATCGGGTAGTCCATTATAAAAGATATCAAGTATTTCATTTTTCTTGAGAGGATGATCAGGCAAAGCATTAAGTAATCGGAGAAGCCTCCCCCAAGCTTGTGGGAGACTCTCTTCTTCAATTTGCACAAAATTATATATTTCGCTTAAAGCAGCTTGTTTCTTATGAGCGGGGAAATATTTAGCAGAGAAGTAATAAATCATATCCTGGGGACTACGCACACAACCAGGATCAAGAGAATTAAACCTTGTTTTAGCATCACCCTTTAATGAGAACAGAAATAACTTAAGGATATAATAATAGCAAGTTTTGTCATCATTAGTGAACAGGGTGGCTATATCATCTAATTTAGTAAAATGTGCCATAACAGTTTCAGATTCATAGCCATAAAAGGGATCAGATTCAACCAAAGTAATTATCTCAGGATCAACAGAGAAATAATAATCCTTATCAGTAATAAAGATAGGTGAAGTAGCAAAAGGAGGGTCATATTTCATTCTAGCATTCAAAGACTTTTCTTTAAGCTTGGCTTATAATTTCTTAAGATCAGATCTATCATTGCAAGCTAAGAAATCTCTAGCAGTTTCTTCATCCATAACATAACCCTCAGGAACCACATGCAATTCATATCTAGGGGGAGAATCTTCATCATCACTTTCATCAATATTATCAGTTTCAATAATTTTATTCTCTCTAGCCCTAGCAAGTTGTTCATCAAGAAATTCACCTAGTGGTACAGTAGTTTCAAGCATAGAAGTAGTTTCATCATAAGTATCATGCAAAGCAGAAGTGGCATCATCAATAACATGGGACCTATTAGAATCAACAACATGTGTAGGTGTCGCAAGTTTACTCATAACAGAAGGTGAATCAAGTGCAGAGCTTGATGGTAGTTCCTTACCTCCCCTCGTAGTTGAGGGATATATCTTGGTTCTTTGATCTTTCAAGTTTGTCGTGGAAACATCACAGCAGATGTCCTAGTGTGAGTACTTAGTTGTGAGGCCAACGCATCTATATAGTAGCTTGAAGGGGTTGATCAGAATCGAGAGACGCAACACGGAAGACGAAAATTTAGACAGCTTCGGGCCCCAGGAAACATCGTCCGGTAATAGCCCTACATGTTGTTTGTGGCTAGATCTCATTATGCTCATGAGAGAGTCGCCGCATAAGCCGGCTACCCCTTTGTGTCTAGCCCTAGAGATTAGTGCTTGTTGCTTGTCCCTCTTTTGGGGAGCCCTGCCCCTCCTTATATATGTTGAAGGGGCGGGTTACATGACTAGTCCTAGTAGAATTAGGATTACTCTATTACAAGTGGAGTCCTAGTCTTGCTTCTTTTGTAGGAGAATATTCCTTATGTCTTCCTCTTAAGCCGGCCCACCATCACATGAACCGGCCTTCTAGGCCTTGGGCCTTGTTATCCATCTGACCCGCCATTGGGGTCATCAGTAAGTCACCAAATACTCGCCGAGTCTCTGTGAGCCGCCAAGTCCGGCCAGGTCATACTGCGGGGTATATCCTCGACATTAGCCCCTAGTTTAATTTGGATTTATCCATGTTAAACTAATCCTGCAACATAAACACAAGAACAGACTTGACAGGTTGTGCTTCGGGTTAAGAATTCTTGTAAGCCGGCACCTGATCCTCCTTAATTCCTTGTCATTTCCTTCTTCTAGAAAAATCCGGGTCAATAGACCAGCTTCATAATCAATTTGCTGACATTGGTTTCTTGATATTCAGCCGGCTTGAAGATGTAGAACTTGCCGGTTTATCATTGCCAAAATTGCCGGGTTATAAAAACTGATGATTCTGGGTTATGACTGTTATACACACCGGGTCATGATTGTTGCCAACGCCGGGTCACACAATTAATCTTCCTGATTTGCTGAAAACTGAGAATTTGAATACGTTCCTCCTTTATATGCATATTACCTGTAGCCCCCAAGTCTTAGGATGAGAACATAGTTGCCAGGTTGTCATGCTTGCAGCAACCTGGCACTTGAAATTTCCTTATGATCATAAAAACATCAACCAGTGTAGCCCCCAAGGCCCGGGTCATTATGCAATAATGAGTAGGGACTTTGTAGATATAACCATGTAAACTTGAACATCAACATGTAGCCCCCAAGGGCCGGCTTAGTAAGATAATACTGAGCTGGGACTTTGTATATAATTTATTGATAATAACATCATATAATATAATCTCCACCATGGGGCTTGAACCCACGTCCACGAGGTTAAGAGCTTTGTACTCTACCAACTGAATAGTGGATCGTTCAATATAATAGATTAATGCTTGTGTACCTTGAATTTTTGACAGGAGCAATTGGTAGCCCCCAAGGGCCGGCTCATTACGATGTGATGAGTCGGGTCTTCAATAAGGTGAGCAAACCATGACTTTGCATTAGCCCCCAAGTGTCATGGTGCATGTTTGCAGCGACATGAGACTTGTGTATTTGATGTAATCCCAACTTGAATAATGTAGCCCCCAAGTGCCGGGTCGTATGAATAAATCATATCCATTGATAAAATAATAGCCATTACGCCAAAGCGACTTTGAATACCTCATCTGTTGATAAGTAAACCCGGAGTTTAAATACCCGGCGGCTCTTGGCTGATGATGATTTAATACGCCTCCATTGTAAACCGGAATTTTTATAACCCGGCGGCTTATAGCCTTTGAGAAAATCAAGAATTGATAACCCTTTTGAGACACCAATTTCAATCTTTGATGATGGGCTGAAACTTAATCATTTATGTAAGTCATAGCTCTGTAAATCCTGCACAGAGTTTAAACAACATATGCCCTGGCGACTTAATGTCAAAAGCTAGGGCGGGTAACCACCCAAATGTAGTCTTATCTTGCACACAAGTAGATCAGAAGATCCCTTGGCGGTTTACCGCAGTGCGGGTCATAATATCCCACATATAACCATTGTGATATTGAATTTGTACTGCCGGCTTACATGACCTGTGCAGTAAGGGTGATAACCCAATCCTTAGAAGCCAATACTTCCAAATATATGATGATTGTCACATGCTGGCGACTTATCGTCCAAAGCCAAGCCGGGTTTAAACGAAACCACACTTATACTTAGATCTGAGCAAAAAAGTCTCAAGACAAAACCAAAGATTGTTTGCAAAAAATTAAACCAAATAAAAATCGAGGTTTCTGATTCGAATACGATCAGTAAACCATTCCAAAGGGGTTAAGCTAGGATTCGAATACAATCATGCGAAGAAACAAAAAATTTACAAAAGTCTCTTGAACCTCTGAAGAGTGTTAGCGGAAACCTTCACCGCATGAATATGTTGATTACCCTTTGCAATAAGCGGTTGGATTCTTTAGATCTAAAAATTTCCGAATATGAAGGGAAACATAAAGAACCTCCCGGATTCGAGCATGACTCCGGTAAAAAAAATTAAAACCAAAGATGATAACACCTACATCTATTCTTGCTTTTATGCCTAGCCAGGGGCGTTAAACGATAGCGCTTGTTGGGAGGCAACCCAATTTTATTTTTGTTCCTTGCTTTTTGGTTCTGTTTAGTAATAAATAATTCATCTAACCTTTGTTTATATGTGGTTTTATGCTTTTAATTAGTGTTTGTGCCAAGTAGAACCTTCGGGAAAGACTTGGGGGGAGTTTTAGCGATCTTGCTGTAAAAAACAGAAACTTTAGCGCTCACGAGATTTGCTGCCATTTTATTTACTGGAGAGTGCGATTAGGTTGATTATTTTTGAAGATGATTAATAGATAAATTCCTCACGTCCAGCAATTTATTTTAGAATTTTTGGGGTTACATAAGTATTCAAAACCTACAGATTACTACATACTGTTCTGTTTTTGACAGATTCTGTTTTTCGCATGTTGTTTGTTTATTTTGATGAATCTATGGCTAGTATCGGAGGTTATGAACCATAGAGAAGTTGTAATACAGTAGGTTTAACACCAATATAAATAAAGAATGATTTCATTACAGTACCTTAAGTGGTGGTTTGTTTTCTTATACTAACGGAGCTCATGAGATTTTCTGTTTAAGTTTTGTGTTGTGAAGTTTTCAAGTTTTGGGTAAAGATTTGATGGATTATGGAATAAGGAGTGGCAAGAGCCTAACTTGGGGATGCCCAAGGCACCCCAAGGTAAAATCCAAGGACAACCAAAAGCCTAAGCCCGGGGATTCCCCGGAAGGCATCCCCTCTTTCGTCTTCTTCTATCGGTAACTTTACTTGAGGCTATATTTTTATTCACCACATGATATGTGTTTTGCTTGGAGCGTCTTGTATGATTTGAGTCTTTGCTTTGTAGTTTACCACAATCATACTTGTTGTACACACCTTTTGGGAGAGACACGCTTGAATTGCAATTTATTAGAATACTCTATGTGCTTCACTTATATCTTTTGAGCTAGATAATTTTGCTCTAGTGCTTCACTTATATCTTTTATAGAAATTATTGATCTCTCATGCTTCACTTATATTATTTTTACAGTACTTTAGAACAGCATGGTAATTTTCTTTGGTTATGAAATTAGTCCTAATATGATAGGCATCCAAGATGGGTATAATAAAAACTATCATAGAAAGTGCATTGAATACTATGAGAAGTTTGATACTTGATAATTGTTTTGATATATAAAGATGGTGATATTAGAGTGTGCTAGTTGAGTAGTTGTGAATTTGAGAAATACTTGTCTTGAAGATTGCAAGTCCCGTAACATGCACGTATGGTAACTATTGTGTAACAAATTTGAAACATGAGGTGTTATTTGATTATCCTCCTTATGAGTGGCGGTCGGGGACGAGCGATGGTCTTTTCCTACCAATCTATCCCCCTAGGAGCATGCACGTAGTGCTTGGTTTTTGATGACTTGTAGATTTTTGCAATAAGTATGTGAGTTCTTTATGACTAATGTTGAGTCCATGGATTATACACACTCTCACCCTTCCATCATTGCTAGCCTCTTCGGTACCGTGCATTGCCCTTTCTCACCTTGAGAGTTGGTGCAAACTTTGCCGGGCATCCAAACCCCGTGATATGATACGCTCTGTCACACATAAACCTCCTTATATCTTCCTCAAAACAGCCACCATACCTACCTAGTATGGCATTTCCATAGCCATTCCGAGATATATTGCCATGCAACTTTCCACTGTTTCATTTATGACACGCTTCATCATTGTCATATTGCTTTGCATGATCATGTAGTTGACATCGTATTTGTGGCAAAGCCACCATCCATAATTTATCATACATGTCACTCTTGATTCATTGCCCTTCCCGGTACACCGCCGGAGGCATTCATATAGAGTCATATTTTGTTCTTGTATCGAGTTGTAAATAAATAGAAGTGTGATGATCATCATTAATAGAGAATTGTCCCAAATAAAATAAAAATAAAAAAAGGCCAAAAAAAATTACCAAAAAAAAGGGACAATGCTACTTGAAAGTGCTAGTGATCGACTAGAGGGGGGGGGGTGAATAGGAGATTTTTATGAAAGTCTTCAAAACATGGAAGTTTCGAAGACAAACAATAGAAATAAACCTATTACCATGCATCGGAAGGTAGACTACACTAAGCAAGCCATAGTCAAGTATTCAATGAAATGAAAGCACAAAGACTAATAGCAGCTAGGTAGTATAGATCAGGATGGAAGATAATAAGAAGCCAATCAGAACAAGCAGTCACTCAGTGAAGACAAAAGATAATGCAATCATACAATGACTTCACAAGGACCAACAGTAAATAAAGAGATGGGAGGGATAGAACCAGTGACTCGTTGAAGACAATGATTTGTTGGACCAGTTCCAGTTGCTGTGACAACTGTACGTCTGGTTAGGGAGGCTGAGATTCAACTCAGAAGACCGTGTCTTCACCTTATTCCCCTTGAGCTAAGGACACCCAGTGCTCGCCCAATCACTCTAGTAAGTCTTCAAGGCAGACTTCCAAACCTTCACAGACTTCGTTCATCGGTGATCCACAATGACTCTTGGATGCTCAGAACGCGACGCCTAACCGGCTGGAGGATTCACAGTCCTCAAGTGAAATAAGTCTTCAGATCACACAGACAGGAAGGCTTAAGTGATGCCTAACACTCTTTGGCTCTGGGTGTTTAGGGCTTTATCCTTGCAAGGAATTCTCTCTCAAAGGCTTCGAGGTGGGTTGCTCTCAAACGACAAAAGCCGTACACTAACTCTGAGCAGCCAACCGGTTATGGTTGTAGGGGGTGGGCTATTTATAGCCACTAGGCAACCCGACCTGATTTGTCCTAAATGACCCTGGGTCACTAAGGAACTGACACATGTTCCAACGGTCAGATTTCAAACACACACGGCAACTTTACTTGGGCTACAAGCATAGCTGACTTATCCAACTCTGGATAAGATTTGCTCTCATAGTCTTCACTCGAAGACATAGGGTTTTGGTTAAGCATCACTTCAGTCAATCTGACTGGTTCTCTTGGACCCCACTTAACAGTACGGTGGTTTCTATGACTCAACAAAGAAGAAAAAGAACGACGAAACAACTAAGTCTTCGTGCTCCACAGTCTTCACGCGATGTCTTCTCTTGTCATAGTCTTCAATGTGAATGTCTTTACATACCACCTTTGATTTCAATGTCTTCATACATTTTTAGGGGTTATCTCTGGTAGGAAAACCGAATCAATGAGGGACTTCTACCTGTGTTATCCTGCAATTCTCACAAACACATTAGTCCCTCAACCAGGTTTGTCGTCAATACTCCAAAACCAACTAGGGGTAGCACTAGTTGCACTTACAATCTCCCCTTTTTGGTGATTGATGACAAACTGGTTGAAGTTTTCAACGGGAAATAAAATATGTGAAATTGTAAAGGATAGGGTATTTACTTCATAAGTTGCAAAGGCCCCCCCTGAAGATGTGCATATAAGTACTTTGCTCTTGGAATGCAAATGCACATGGCAGGTTGTACTTGTGAAGATCCTCTTCAACCTATGATGACAATTCACCATGCATGATATGATGTAACGAAGATAAGGACATGCATAATGGAAAATGGACGTCTTCAAAATGACCTAAGTGCGGAATTTATCATCGCACATGCGGAATTTATCATCGCATCACAGAATAGAAAATAAGTAGCAGACGACCATCGAGTTTATGTGTTACAACTTCATAACCCACAAGTATAGGGGATCGCAACAGTTTTTTTGATAAGTAAGAGTGTCGAACCCAACGAGGAGCTAAACGTAGAACAAATATTCCCTCAAGTTCCTTCGACCACCAATACAACTCTGCGCACGCTTGACATTCGCTTTACCTAGAACAAGTATGAAACTAGAAGTACTTTGTAGGTGTTGTTGGATAGTTTGCAAGATAATAAAGAGTACGTAAATAAAAAGTAGGGACTCTTTAGTTAAAGAAACAATAAAGTAAATATAGCGAGTGTGGAAAAGTGGTGGTAGAAGTTGCGAAATTGCCCCTTAAGCAATTGACTACTTTACTATACCGATAGCAAGTATTATGTGGGAGAGGCCACTGCTAGCATGTCATCCCTGACTTGGAATTCTATGCACTTATGATTGGAACTATTAGCAAGCATCCGCAACTACTAATGTTCATTAAGGTAAAACCCAACCATAGCATTAAGATATATTGGTCCCCCTTCAATCCCGTATGCATCAATTCCTATGCTAGGTTGAAGCTTCTGTCACTCTTGCCCTCCAATACAGTCCTATCAACATACAACTAACCCTAGGGTGTGATCCACGCGCGCAATCATATGATGGGCACCAAAGGACAGCAACATAACCACAAGCAAATTAAATCAATCATAGCAATTCATCAACCACCGATAGGACAACGAAAATCTACTCAGACATCATAGGATGGCAACACATCATTGTATAATAATATGAAGCATAAAGCACCATGTTCAAGTAGAGGGTACAGCGGGTTGCGGGAGAGTGGACCGCTGTAGATAGAGGGGGAAGGTGATGGAGATGTTGGTGAAGATGGCGGAGGTGTTGGTGTAGATCGCGGTGATGATGATGGCCCCCGCTGGCACTCCGGTGCCACCGGAAGCAAGGGGGAGAGAGCCCCCCTCCTCCTTCTTCTTCCTTGACCTCCTCCCTAGATGGGAGAAGGGTTTCCCCTCTGGTCCATGGCCTCCATGGCACGGGAGGGGCAAGAGCCCCTCCGAGATTGGATCTGTCTCTCTGTCTCTCTCTGTTTCTGCGTTCTCAGATTCTTCCCTTTCACCGTTTCTTATATTACCGGAGATCCGTAACTCTGATTGGGCTGAAATTTTAACACGATCTCTATCCGGAAATTAGATTTCGTGCCGCGAAAGAAGGGCTCCAACCGCCTTACGGGGTGGCCACGAGGGTCAGGGGCGCACCTGACACCCTGGAGCGCGCCCCCTACCTCGTGGGCCCCTCGACCATCGTCTTGCGAGGATTCTTCTTCCCAAAAATCATATATATTCCAAAAAACATCTCCGTCAATTTTTATTCCGTTTGGACTCCGTTTGATATGGATATTCTGCAAAACAAAAAACATGCAACAAACAGGAACTGGCACTGGGCACTTGATCAATATATTAGTCCCCAAAATAGTATAAAAAGTTGCCAAAAGTATATGAAAGTTGTAGAATATTGACATGGAACAATCAAAAATTATAGATACGACGGAGAAGCCATGAAAACATCATGCTAGCTATCTTATGATCATGCAAAGCAATATAACAATGGATGCTCAAGTCATGTATATGATGATGATGAAAGTTGCATGGCAATATATCTCGGAATGGCTATGGAAATGCCATGATAGGTAGGTATGGTGGCTGTTTTGAGGAAGATATATGGTTGGTGTATGATACCGGCGAAAGGTGCGCGGTATTAGAGAGGCTAGCAAAGGTGGAAGGGTGAGAGTGCGTATAATCCATGGACTCAACATTAGTCATAAAGAACTCACATACTTATTACAAAAATATATTAGTTATCAAAACAAAGTACTACGCGCATGCTCCTAGGGGGATAGATTGGTAGGAAAAGACCATCGCTCGTCCCCGACCGCCACTCATAAGGAAAACAATCAATAAATAAATCATGCTCCGACTTCGTTACATAACGGTTCACCATACGTGCATGCTACGGGAATCACAAACCTCAACACAAGTATTTCTACAATCCACAATTACCCACTAGCATGACTCTAATATTACCATCTCTATATCGCTAAACTATTGCAAGGAATCAAACATATCATATTCAGTGATCTACAAGTTTTATGTAGGATTTTATGACTAACCATGTGAATGACCAATTCGTGTCATCTTTCTAAATAGATATAAGTGAAGCAAGAGAGTTTAATTCTTTCTACAAAATATATGCCCGTGCTCCAACAAATATAAGTGAAGCAAAAGAGCATTCTACCAATGGCGGTTGTCTATGTAAAGAGAAACATGTCCAAACTTCAAATAATATAAGTGAAGCACATGAAGCATTCTATAAAGCCATACTCAAAAGATATAAGTGAAGTGCAAAGAGCATTCTATAAATCAACCAAGGACTATCTCATACCAGCATGGTGCATAAAAATAAAAACCTAAATGCAAAAGACGCTCCAAGACTTGCACATATCGCATGAACGAAACAAGATCATGGTGATGCATAGCAACGAGAAGGGAGAGTGTTGTCTACGTACCCTCGTAGACCGGAAGCGGAAGCGTTATCACAACGCGGTTGATGTAGTCGTACGTCTTCACGGCCCGACCGATCAAGCACCGAAACTACGGCACCTCCGAGTTCTAGCACACGTTCAGCTCGATGACGATCCCCGGACTCCGATCCAGCAGAATGTCGGGGAAGAGTTCTGTCAGCACGACGGCATGGTGACGATCTTGATGTACTACCATCGCAGGGCTTCGCCTAAGCACCGCTACAATATTATCGAGGATTATGGTGGAGGAGGGCACCGCACACGGCTAATAGATCTCAAGGATCAATTGTTGTGTCTTTGGGGTGCCCCCCTGCACCCATATATAAAGGAGCAAGGGAGGAGGAGGCCGGCCCTAGGAGGGGGCACGCCAAGTGTGGAGTCCTACTAGGACTCCCTAGTCTTAGTAGGATTCCACCTCCCATATGGAATAGGAAAAGAGGAAGGGAAAATGAGAAGGAAGGAAGGGGGCGCCCCCTTCCCTAGTCCAATTCGGACTAGACCAAGGGGAGGGGTGCGGCCACCCTTGAGGCCCTTTTCCTTCTTTCCCGTATGGCCCAATAAGGCCCAATACGTATTCCCGTAACTCTCTAGTACTCCGAAAAATACCCGAATCACTCGGAACCTTTCCGATGTCCGAATATAGTCGTCCAATATATCGATATTTACGTCTCGACCATTTCGAGACTCCTCGTCATGTCCCTGATCTCATCTGGGACTCCGAACTCCTTCGGTACATCAAAACTCATAAACTCATAATATAACTGTCATCGAAACCTTAAGCGTGCGGACCCTACGAGTTCGAGAACAATGTAGACATGACCGAGACACGTCTTCGGTCAATAACCAATAGCGGAACCTGGATGCTCATATTGGCTCCCACATATTCTATGAAGATCTTTATCGGTCAGACCGCATAACAACATACGTTGTTCCCTTTGTCATCGGTATGTTACTTACCCGAGATTCGATCGTCGGTATCTCAATACCTAGTTCAATCTCGTTACCGGCAAGTCTCTTTACTCGTTCTGTAATACATCATCTCGCAACTAACTCATTATTTGCAATGCTTGCAAGGCTTAAGTGATGTGCATTACCGAGAGGGCCCAGAGATACCTCTCCAACAATCAGAGTGACAAATCCTAATCTCGAAATACGCCAACCCAACAAGTACCTTCGGAGACACCTGTAGAGCACCTTTATAATCACCTAGTTACGTTGTGACGTTTGGTAGGACACAAAGTGTTCCTACGGTAAACGGGAGTTGCATAATCTCATAGTCATAGGAACATGTATAAGTCATGAAGAAAGCAATAGCAACAAACTAAACGATCAAGTGCTATGCTAACGCAATGGGTCAAGTCAATCACATCATTCTCCTAATGATGTGATCCCGTTAATCAAATGACAACTCATGTCTATGGTTAGGAAACATAACCATCTTTGATCAACGAGCTAGTCAAGTAGAGGCATACTAGTGACACTCTATTTGTCTATGTATTCACACATGTATTATGTTTCCGGTTAATACAATTCTAGCATGAATAATAAACATTTATCATGATATAAGGAAATAAATAATAACTTTATTATTGCCTCTAGGGCATATGTCCTTCAGTCTCCCACTTGCACTAGAGTCAATAATCTAGTTCACATCGCTATGTGATTTAACATCAATAGTTCACATCACTATGTGATTAACACCCATAGTTCACATCGTCATGTGACCGACACCCAAAGGGTTTACTAGATTCAATAATCTAGTTCACATCGCTATGTGATTAACGCCCAAAGAGTACTAAGGTGTGATTTATGTTTTGCTTGTGAGAGAAGTTTAGTCAACGGGTCTGCCACATTCAGATCCGTAAGTATTTTGCAGATTTCTAAGTCAACAATGCTCTGCACTAAGCTACTCTAGCTAATTTCTCCCACTTTCAATATGTATCCAGATTGAGACTTTGATTCATCTGGATCAATGTCAAAACTTGCATCGACGTAACCTATTACGATGAACCTTTTGTCATCTCCATAATCGAGAAATATATCCTTATTCCACTAAGGATAATTTTGACCAATGTCCAGTGATATACTCCTAGATCACTATTGTATTCCCTTGCCAAACTCTGGGCAGAGTATACAATAGGTCTGGTACACAACATGGCATACTTTATAGAACCTATGGCTGAGGCATAGGGAATGACTTTCATTCTCTCTCTATCTTCTGCCGTGGTCGGCTTTTGAGTCTTACTCAACTTCACACCTTGTAACATAGGCAAGAACTCCTTCTTTGGATGTTCCATTTTGAACTACTTCAAAATCTTGTCAAGGTATGTACTCATTGAAAAACTTATCGAGCGTCTTGATCTATCTCTATAGATCTTGATGCTCAATATGTAAGAAGCTTCACCGAGGTCTTTTCTTTGAAAAAACTACTTTCAAACATTCCTTTATGCTTTGCAGAATAATTCTACATCATCTCCGATCAACAATATGTCATACATATACTTATCAGAAATGTTGTAGTGCTCCCACTCACTTTCTTGTAAATACAGGCTTCACCGCAAGTCTGTATAAAACTATATGCTTTGATCAACTTATCAAAGTGTATATTCCAACTCCGAGATGCTTGCACCAGTCCATAGATGGATCACTGGAGCTTGCATATTTTGTTAGTACCTTTAGGATTGACAAAACCTTCTGGTTGCATCATATACAACTCTTCTTTAATAAATCCATTAAGGAATGCAATTTTGTTTATCCATTTGCCAGATTTCATAAAATGCGGCAATTGCTAACATGATTCGGACAGACTTAAGCATAGATACGAGTGAGAAACTCTCATCGTAGTCAACACCTTGAACTTGTCGAAAACCTTTTTGCGAGAATTTTAGCTATGTAGATAGTAACACTACTATCAGCGTCCGTCTTCCTCTTGAAGATCCATTTAATCTCAATGGCTCGCCGATCAATGGGCAAGTCAATCAAAGTCCATACTTTGTTCTCATACATGGATCCCATCTCAGATTTCATGGCCTCAAGCCATTTCGCGGAATCTGGGCTCATCATCGCTTCCTCATAGTTCATAGGCTCATCATGGTCAAGTAACATGACCTCCAGAACAGGATTACCGTCCCACTCTGGTGCGGATCTTACTCTGGTTTACCTACGAGGTTCGGTAGTAACTTGATCTGAAGTTACATGATCATCATCGTTAGCTTCCTCACTAATTGGTGTAGTAGTCACTGGAACAGATTTCTGTGATGAACTACTTTCCAATAAGGGAGCAGTTACAGTTACCTCATCAAGTTCTACTTTCCTCCCACTCACTTCTTTCGAGAGAAACTCCTTCTCTAGAAAGGATCCATTCAAAGCAACGAATATATTGCCTTCGGATCTGTGATAGAAGGTGTACCCAACATTTTCTTTTGGGTATCCTATGAAGAAGCACTTATCCGATTTGGGTTAGAGATTATCAGGTTGAAACTTTTTCACATAAGCATTGCAACCTCAAACTTTAAGAAACGACAGCTTAGGTTTCTTGCCAAACCATAGTTCATACGGTGTCGTCTCAACGGATTTAGATGGTGCCCTATTTAACATGAATGCAGCTGTCTCTAATGCATAACCCCAAAACGATAGTGGTAGATCAGTAAGAGACATCATAGATCACACCATATCTAATAAAGTACGGTTATGACGTTCGGACACACCATTATGCTGTGGTGTTCCAGGTGGCGTGAGTAGTGAAACTATTTCACATTGTTTTAACTGAAGGCCAAACTCGTAACTCAAATATTTTACTTCTGCGATCAGATCGTAGAAACTTTTATTTTTGTTACGATGATTCTCCACTTCACTCTGAAATTCTTTGAACTTTTCAATTGTTTCAGACTTATGTTTCATCAAGTAGATATACCCATATCTGCTCAAATCATCTGTGAAGGTCAGAAAATAACGATACCCGCCGCGAGCCTCAACACTCATCGGACTGCATACATCAGTATGTATTATTTCCAATATGTCAGTTGCTCGCTCCATTGTTCCAGAGAATGGAGTCTTAGTCATCTTGCCCATGAGGCATGGTTCGCAAGCATCAAAATGATTCATAATCAAGTGATTCCAAAAGCCCATCAGCATGGATTTTCTTCATGCACTTTACACCAATATGACATAAACGGCAGTGCCACAAATAAGTTGCACTATCATTATTAACTTTGCATCTTTTGGCTTCAATATTATGAGAATGTGTATCACCACAATCGAGATCCAACAAACCATTTTCATTGGGTGTATGACCATAGAAGGTTTTATTCATGTAAACAGAACAACGATTTATTCTCTTACTTAAATGAATAACCGTATTGCAATAAACATGATCAAATCATATTCATGCTCAACGCAAACACCAAATAACACTTATTTAGGTTCAACACTCATCCCGAAAGTATAGTGAGTGTGCGATGATGATCATATCAATCTTGGAACCACTTCCAGCACACATCGTCACTTCACCCTTAACTAGTCTCTGTTCATTCTGCAACTCCCATTTCAAGTTACTACTCTTAGCAACTGAACCAGTATCAAATATCGAGGGGTTGCTACGAACACTAGTAAAATACACATCAATAATCTGTATATCAAATATAACTTTGTTCACTTTGCCATCCTTCTTATCCGCCAAATACTTGGGGCAGTTCCGCTTCCAGTGACCAGTCCCTTTGCAGTAGAAGCACTTAGTCTCAGGCTTAGGACCAGACTTGGGCTTCTTCACTTGAGCAGCAACTTGCTTGTCGTTCTTCTTGAAGTTCCCTTTCTTTCCCTTTTCCCTTTTTCTTGAAACTAGTGGTCTTGTTAATCATCAACACTTGATGCTCTTTATTGATTTCTACCTTCATCGATTTCATCATCATGAAAAGCTCGGGAATCGTTTTCATCATCCCTTGCATACTATAGTTCATCACGAAGTTCTACTAACTTGGTGATGGTGACTAGAGAATTCTGTCAATCACTATTTTATCTGGAAGATTAACTCCCACTTGATTCAAGCGATTGTAGTACCCAGAGAATCTGAACACATGCTCACTGCTTGAGCTATTCTCCTCCATCTTTTAGCTATAGAACTTGTTGGAGACTTCATATCTCTCAACTCGGGTATTTTCTTGAAATATTAACTTCAACTCCTGGAACATCCATATGATCCATGACATTCAAAACGTCTTTGAAGTCCCGATTCTAAGCTGTTAAGCATGGTGCACTAAACTATCAAGTAGTCATCATATTGAGCGAGCCAAATGTTCATGACGTCTGCATCTGCTCCTGCAATAGGTCTGTCACCTAGCGGTGCATCAAGGACATAATTCTTCTGTGCAGCAATGAGGATAAACCTCAGATCACGGATCCAATCCGAATCGTTGCTACTAACATCTTTCAACTTAGTTTTCTCTAGGAACATATCGAAAAATAAAATAGGGGAGCTAAACGCAAGCAATTGATCTACAACATAGATATGCTAATACTACCAGGACTAAGTTCATGATAAATTTAAGTTCAGTTAATCATATTACTTAAGAACTCCCACTTAGATAGACATCCCTCTAATCCTCTAAGTGATCACGTGATCCAAATCAACTAAACCATGTCCGATCATCATGTGAGATGGAGTAGTTTCAATGATGAACATCACTATGTTGATCATATCTACTATATGATTCACGCTCGACCTTTCGGTCTCCGTGTTCCGAGGCCATATCTGTTATATGCTAGGCTCGTCAAGTTTAACCTGAGTATTCCGCGTGTGAAACTGTTTTGCACTCATTGTATTTGAACGTAGAGCCTATCACACCCGATCATCACGTGGTGTCTCAGCATGAAGAACTTTTGCAACGGTGCATACTCAGGGAGAACACTTATACTTTGATAATTTAGTGAGGGATCATCTTATAATGCTACCGTCAATCAAAGCAAGATAAGATGCATAAAAGATAAACATCACATGCAATCAATATAAGTGATATGATATGGCCATCATCATCTTGTACTTGTGATCTCCATCTCCGAAGTACCGTCATGATCACCATCGTCACCCACGTGACACCTTGATCTCCATCGTAGCATCATTTTCGTCTCGCCAATCCTATGCTTCCACGACTATCGCTACCGCTTAGTGATAAAGTAAAGCATTACAATGCAATTGCATTGCATACAATAAAGCGACAACCATATGGCTCCTGCCAGTTGTCGATAACTCGGTTACAAAACATGATCATCTCATACAATAAAATTTAGCATCATGTCTTGACCATATCACATCACAACATGCCCTGCTAAAACAAGTTAGACATCTTCTACTTTGTTGTTGCAAGTTTTACGTGGCTGCTACGGGCTTAGCAAGAACCGTTCTTACCTACGCATCAAAACCACAACGATAGTTTGTCAAGTTGGTGATGTTTTAACCTTCGCAAGGACCGGGCGTAGCCACACTCGGTTCAACTAAAGTTGGAGAAACTGACACCCGCCAGCCACCTGTGTGCAAAGCACGTCGGTAGAACCAGTCTCGCGTAAGCGTACGCGTAATGTCGGTCCAGGCCGCTTCATCCAACAATACCGCCGAACCAAAGTATGACATGCTGGTAAGTAGTATGACTTAGATCGCCCACAACTCACTTGTGTTCTACTCGTGCATAACATCAACGCATAAAACCTAGGCTCGGATGCCACTGTTGGGAAACGTAGTAGTTTCAGAAAAAAATCCTACGCACACACAAGATCATGGTGATGCATAGCAACGAGAGGGGAGAGTGTTGTCTACGTACCCTCGTAGATCGGAAGCGGAAGCGTTAGCACAATGCGGTTGATGTAGTTGTACGTCTTCACGGCCCGACCGATCAAGCACCGAAACTACGGCACCTCCGAGTTCTAGCACACGTTCAGCTCGATGATGATCCCCGGACTCCGATCCAGCAGAATGTCGGGGAAGAGTTCTGTCAGCACGACGGCGTGGTGATGATCTTGATGTACTACCATCGCAGGGCTTCGCCTAAGCACCGCTACAATATTATCGAGGATTATGGTGGAGGAGGGCACCGCACACGGCTAATAGATCTCAAGGATCAATTGTTGTGTCTTTGGGGTGCCCCCCCTGCACCCGTATATAAAGGAGCAAGGGAGGAGGAGGCCGGCCCTAGGAGGGGGCACGCCAAGTGTGGAGTCCTACTAAGACTCCCTAGTCCTAGTAGGATTCCACCTCCCATATGGAATAGGAAAAGAGGAAGGGAAAAGGAGAAGGAAGGAAGGGGGCGCCCCCCTTCCCTAGTCCAATTCGGAACAGACCAAGGGGAGGGGTGCGGCCACCCTTGAGGCCCTTTTCCTTCTTTCCCGTATGGCCCAATAAGGCCCAATACATATTCCCGTAACTCTTCGGTACTCCGAAAAATACCCGAATCACTCGGAACCTTTCCGATGTCCGAATATAGTCATCCAATATATCGATCTTTACATCTCGACCATCCGGGACTTCGAACTCCTTCGGTACATCAAAACTCATAAACTCATAATATAACTATCATCGAAACCTTAAGCGTGCGGACCCTACGGGTTCGAGAACAATGTAGACATGACCGAGACACGTCTTCGGTCAATAACCAATAGCGGAACCTGGATGCTCATATTGGCTCCCACATATTCTAGGAAGATCTTTATCGATCAGACCGCATAACAACATACGTTGTTCCCTTTGTCATCGGTATGTTACTTGCCCGAGATTCGATCGTCGGTATCTCAATACCTAGTTCAATCTCGTTACCGGCAAGTCTCTTTACTCGTTCTGTAATACATCATCTCGCAACTCACTCATTAGTTGCAATGCTTGCAAGGCTTAAGTGATGTGCATTACCGAGAGGGCCTAGAGATACCTCTCCGACAATCAGAGTGACAAATCCTAATCTCGAAATACGCCAACCCAACAAGTACCTTCGGAGACACCTGTAGAGCACCTTTATAATCACCCAGTTACGTTGCGACGTTTGGTAGCACACAAAGTGTTCCTCCGGTAAACGGGAGTTGCATAATCTCATAGTCATAGGAACATGTATAAGTCATGAAGAAAGCAATAGCAACAAACTAAATGATCAAGTGCTATGATAACGGAATGGGTCAAGTCAATCACATCATTCTCCTAATGATGTGATCCCGTTAATCAAATGACAACTCATGTCTATGGTTAGGAAACATAACCATCTTTGATCAACAGGCTAGTCAAGTAGAGGCATACTAGTGACACTCTGTTTGTCTATGTATTCACACATGTATTATGTTTCCAGTTAATACAAGTCTAGCATGAATAATAAACATTTATCATGATATAAGGAAATTAATAATAACTTTATTATTGCCTTCATGGCATATTTCCTTCACCCCAAGCTTAGACGCTTGAGTCTCCTTGAATATTTACTTGGGGTGCCTCGGGCATCCCCAAGCTTGATCTCTTGCCTCTCTTCCTTCTTCTCACATCGAGACCTTCTCGATCATCGAACACTTCATCCACACAAAACTTCAACAGAAAACTCGGTAAGATCTGTTAGTATAATAAAGCAAATAACTACTCTAAGTACTGTTGCAAACCAATTCATATTTTGTTTTTGCATTGTGTCTACTGTAATATAACTTTTTCATGGCTTAATCCACTGATATAAATTGATAGTTTCATCAAAACAAGCAAACTATGCATCAAAAATAGAATCTGTCTAAAACAGAACAGTGTGTAGCAATCTGAATATTCACCATACTTATGATACTTAAAAAATTCTGACAAAATTAGGAAAAATAAACAATTTGTACAGCAAGACAGTGCAAAAAGAATCAGAACCATTTGACGTTCTAGTAAAAAATTACAATTCACGAACTACAGCCAAAGTTTCTGTCCTGCACCACACAAACTAACAAGCATCGTAAACATCCTAAAGGCAAACCTTGGCACATTATTTTCATAATACAATGGAATTGTACAAGGGGATAATTATTTTTGTTGAAAAGTTTCTGTAATCAAGATTCAGAAAGTTGCCGTGAGCATGAACAAAGTTCAAGGAGCTCTCCCACTTCAACAGTGCTTGTCTTTCTCACTTTCACTTTCCTTTTTGAAAAGTTTTGGGTTCCCCTCTTTATTTTTGTTGTTTTTAAACTATATGAAAGCACTCAACAGAAATAAATGACTCTCTAAAACTTTCGGGTTGTCTCCCTGGCAGCGCTTTCTTTAAGGCCATTAAGCTAGGCATATGGTGCTCAAGTAGTGAATCCACCCGGATCCCAAGGTAAATCAAAGCCAATTTTAATTAGCAATGATTTGTAATTTAGTAGTGAGCACAAAGTAACATATATCATGTAATGACGAAGTCTAACTCTCTTCCTATGCATCGGCATGTCGTAAAAGAACAATTCATGCACACAAAGTAAAGGCCAATGCATAGTATAAACAGTTTCTTGCAATTTTATCATGTGGGAAGCATAGAGAGGTGGAGATATAGTTCCTATCTCATAATAATTTCAAGTAGGAGCAGCAAGCACATGCATATTATATTCATCAAAATCATCATGTGTAACAGTAAAAGGCAACCCATCAATATAATCCTTAATAAGGGCAAACTTCTCTGATATAGTGTAGTTTGGAGAATTCAAAAAGATAATAGGACTATCATGTGTGGGTGCAATAGCAACAATTTCATATTTAACATAAGGAACTATAGCAATTTCATCTCCATAAGCATAATTTGTATTGGCATCTTGGCCACAAGCATAGCAAGCATCATCAAAAAGGGATATTTCAAAAGAATCATAGGGATCATAACAGTCATCATAGCAATCATCCTTCGGTAAGCACGAAGGGGAATTAAACAATGTATGAGTTGAAGAGTTACTCTCATTAGAAAGTGGGCACGGGTGATGAATCCGCTCTTCCTCCTTTTGTTCTTCGCTCTCCTCCTCATCTTTTTCATCCAATGAGCTCAAAGTGTCATCAACTTCTTCTTCCATAGACTCCTACAAAATATTAGTCTCTTCTTGGAAATCGGAGTATTCCTCAATATATTGTTTAACATAGGTATTAGAAGCATAATTTATCATAGCAATATTTAAGTATAGCAAAATTTTCAGATTTGTGAAAAGTAGCATCATACTTTTCAATCAAAGAATCAATTTCATAAGCACCCTCAAAAGCAACAAATTCTTCAATTTGTTGAACATCGTAGTAACTATAAACACCTTTAGCATAGGAAGATAAGATTCCATTATCAATAAACTCACATTGGTAGGGAAGGTGTTTCTTAGGGTTTTCAGAACAACAAGTAAAATCATATAATTCACATAAATTCCAAGCATAGCATTGCAAACGTTGAATTTGACTCCATAATAATTTCCCTTTTTTAGATATACGGTGTTGCACATAACAAGCATGCTCATCTAAAGATTTTCCCTCAACTAAGCTAGTTGGAGTTTCGGCACGAGCACAAAGGGATCGAAGATGATCCAAGTAAAAAGCTTTAGCAGTGTGATAGATTTTGAGTGGTTCTTCAACCATTGGTTCAGTAGGTACAACTAATTTTTTTAGTATTTAATGTTTCCTACCCATAATTAAAGATAGAGAACAACTAAGAACAGCAAATAAAAATTACTTAGTGATAAAGCAAACAAGCACACACGAGAATATTCAACCCACGCTATTGCTCCCCAGCAACGGCGCCAGAAAAAGGTCTTGATAAACCACAAGTATAGGGGATCACAACAGTTTTTCGATAAGTAAGAGTGTCGAACCCAACGAGGAGCTAAAGGTAGAAAAAAATATTCCCTCAAGTTCTATCGACCACCGATACAACTCTACGCACGCTTGATGTTCGCTTTACCTAGAACAAGTATGAAACTAGAAGTACTTTGTAGGTGTTGTTGGATAAGTTTGCAAGGTAATAAAGAGTATGTAAATAAAAAGTAGGGGCTGTTTAGTTAAAGAAACAATAAAGTAAATATAGCAAGTGTGGAAAAGTGGTGGTAGAAGTTGCGAAATTGCCCCTTAAGCAATTGACTACTTTACTAGACCGATAGCAAGTATTATGTGGGAGAGGCCACTGCTAGCATGTCATCCCTGACTTGGAATTCTATGCACTTATGATTGGAACTATTAGCAAGCATCCGCAACTACTAATGTTCATTAAGGTAAAACCCAACCATAGCATTAAGATATATTGGTCCCCCTTCAATCCCGTATGAATCAATTTCTATGCTAGGTTGAAGCTTCTGTCACTCTTGCCCTCCAATACATAGTCCTATCAACATACAACTAACCCTAGGGTGTGATCCACGCGCGCAATCATATGATGGGAACCAAAGGACAACAACATAACTACAAGCAAATTAAATCAATCATAGCAATTCATCAACCACTGATAGGACAACGAAAATCTACTCAGACATCATAGGATGGCAACACATCATTGGATAATAATATGAAGCATAAAGCACCATGTTCAAGTAGAGGTTACATTGGGTTGCGGGAGAGTGGACCTCTGTAGATAGAGGGGGAAGGTGATGAAGATGTTGGTGAAGATGGCGGAGGTGTTGGTGTAGATCGCGGTGATGATGATGGCCCTCGGTGGCACTCCGGTGCCACCGGAAGCGAGGGGGAGAGAGCCCCCTCCTTCTTCTTCTTCCTTGACCTCCTCCCGAGATGGGAGAAGGGTTTCCCCTCTGGTCCATGGCCTCCATGGCACGGGAGGGGCGAGAGCCCCTCCGAGATTGGATCTGTCTCTCTGTCTCTCTCTGTTTCTGCGTTCTCAGATTCTTCCCTTTCACCATTTCTTATATTCCCGGAGATCCGTAACTCCGATTGGGCTGAAATTTTAACACGATCTCTATCCAGAAATTAGCTTTCTTGCGGCGAAAGAAGGGTCCAACCGCCTTACGGGGTGGCCACGAGGGTCAGGGGGGCACCTGACACCCTAGGGCATGCCCCCCTACCTCGTGGGCCCCTCGAGCATCGTCTCGCGTGGATTCTTCTTCCCAAAAATCATATATATTCCAAAAAAGTCTCCTCCAGTTTTTATTCCGTTTGGACTCCGTTTGATATGGATATTCTGCGAAACAAAAAACATGCAACAAACAGGAACTCGCACTGGGCACTGGATCAATATGTTAGTCCCAAAAATAGTATAAAAAGTTGCCAAAAGTATATGAAAGTTGTAGAATATTGGCATGGAACAATAAAAAATTATAGCTAAGACGGAGACGTATCACAACTCAAAGAACCAAATGTATCAAAAAGCAAGAGTTGTAAACACTTGGCAAAAGTAGCAAAAGGTAAAGCAACCACCCATATGGACCCGCTTGAAGACTATCAACTCATACGCTTCTCCCCCTTTTGTCATTAAGTACCAAAAAGGTTCGAAGACATAGAGCGCCTACTCGTTCCCATGAGGTGCAGGCGAGGCAGCAGGGTCGTCGTTGAGGTCTGGTGGGCAGAAGAACTTGGTGCAGTGTCGACACGTGCTGAAGTTGGAGGAGGTGAAGTTGCATCATCTTGGTCATCGATGACTCTGGCATTCACTATCGCATCTGAGGACGAATAGTCAGAGTCTTCAAGTGAGGGAGTCCGACGCAAGTGAGCATTCCTGGGAGGGGTTGAGTCAAACTTGAACCATTCGGTGAAGCCATCGTCTTGCAGACCAGCTTCAGCACTAAGTAATATCAAACTCTTCCACGGCCACCAACAGGTTTCATGAGTGACAAAGGCATTTTCGGTGGCAAGATTGCGAATGCGGTTGACATCCACCAAGAGGCTTTGCATCTGACGCTTAAGCCAGTCATGATGTTTGTCCTGTTTCTGGTGTAGCGTGACGAGAAGCTCTCGGTCATTTAGGACACAAGATCGCCTTCGAGGCCTTTGCGCAATGGTGCTAGCAGTGGCGTCAGTTTGAGCACGAGGGGCACGTGTGTTTCCAGCAAGGGGATAAACACGAGAAACTGCTGGAACTCCTTCAATAGATTGGGTGAAGCTTTGGTGATCAACATTGTGAAGATAAATGGGATCCTTAGCAGGCTCTGGGTAAATTTCTTCAACTGACAGATCAACCTCTGGCAAGAATATAAGATGATTGCGCACAGATGGCTGATAGTTGAAGGCAAAGTGTAACACCCCGGATATGATTTACCCAATTTGTACTCCAACTCTTGCCATTTCCGGCCTTAAGTTATTTTATTTTCTCGGGTTCGGGTCTTTGTCTCCGTGTGTTGTTATCGTCGTCATGCATCTCATATCATGTCATCATGTGCATTGCATTTGCATACGTGTTCATCTCATGCATCCGAGCATTTTCCCCGTTGTCCGTTTTGCATTCCGGCGCTTCGTTCTCCTTTGGTGGTCAATTCTTCCTTCCTTTCGTGTGTGGGGATTAAACATTTCTGGATTGGACCGAGACTTGCCAAGCGGCCTTGGTTTACTACCGGTAGACCGCCTGTCAAGTTTCGTACCATTTGGACTTCGTTTGATGCTCCAACGGTTAACCGAGGGACCGAAAAGGCCTCGTGTGTGTTGCAGTCCAACACCCCTCCAATTTGGCCCAGAACCCACCTAACCCTTCTCCATCATCTAGAGCGTTCGATCACGATTGTGTGGCCGCAAACCGCACCTCATTTGGACTCTCCTAGCTCCCTCTATGCCTATAAATAGACCCCTCCTCTAAATTCGCGGATCCCCTCTCCAAAAACCCTAGAACCACCTACCCCGCCGCCGCCGGACGAAACCGCGCCGGCCGGACACGTCCGAATCTCCACCCCGCCGCCACGCCATTGGTCCGCGCCTCGCGCCCACATCGCCTGCGCGCCTCCACCGAGGCCCGCGGGGAGCCCGCATCCGCCCCCCGGCCCATCTGGCCAGCGCCGCCGCCCGCACCGCGCACCCGCGCGCCCGCTACCTCCTTCGCTGTCTCTGGCGGCCGGACGCCACCGCCGCCATCGCCGACCGCCGCCCAGCGCGCCGGAGCCCGCCGCCGCTCCGCCTTGTCGCCGCACCCGGCGCCGGCCACCGCCACTGCACCGGCGACGAGCTCCGCCGCCGTCCGCGCCTGCCACCGCACGGTCTCCGGCCACCCCGTCCTCCTTCGGCCACGGTCTGCTTGCCCGTCGACTCCGGCGAACATCGAAGAACGTGCCCAATCTGGATCTGAATCTGAGGGTTGACTTTTTACCCAAAACCCTAATCCATGTGCTCCTGTTCATCATGCTATATCTCCGTATTCGTAGCTCCATTTTTGGCATTTAGCATATCAAAATGTTCGCCTCAGAGAGTACATCATTTCATTCCATTGCATCATTTTCATTTGAGTTCATCTTGATGCCCGAAATGCTGTTAGAAGGAGGCTACTTGAGATAATTGTCAGATCTGCTACTCCATTTAGACATTTGTCATTTTTGCCATGATTATTGTGTGCATGATATGCCCATGAGCTCTACATATGTTTTGTTAAGGGTTTTGCCATCTTTCCAGAGGTGCAACCCATGTATTTTTGTGATGTGTGTGGTGACTAGCACAAGCTTGCAAAGTGAGGCACTTGGTAATGCTGATTTCAGGGACTTAGCATTTCCACCAAGTCCTTGAGCTGTTTATCTAATGTTGCCATATGTTCATGTTGTTTCCTCGTGATTCGTGCCTCTTTTGAGGATGATCAGTAAGGATGTTTTGTTAATCTTGTAGTGCTCTATCCATCCATGTCTTTGTTTGCAATTATGGAGCACCCTAGCTTGAGTCAATAGAGCTCTACTTTTGCTACTTTGTGAATCTGGGCAGATTGTCTACTAGTTAGCAATTTCGCCGAGGATGTTGTAGTTGATCCGTGCATGCTATGTAATTGTTCTTGCCATGTCTAGCTTGCATTTTGTGTATTATTGATGGGTGTATGCTTAGCTTATCATGACTTACTCCATAGTGAGTGCATCGAGCTCGTAAACATGCCTACTTGATATCTGTTTTCAGCATGTGCCAGTTTTCACTAAGTCTGAGAACTGATTATGTTTTTGCCATGTTCACATGCTTGCAAATGTATTTTCTGATCCCTTTTGGCTCAAGGTCACTAAGGGACTTTTGTTAAGCTCTTTGAGTAGCTCCATGCCATGCTTTACTTTGCCATGTTCAGGTCCTGTGGCATATAGTTTTGTTGCTCCGAAGAGTGCTATCTGATCTGAAATTCCAGACAAGTGTTAATTTCACTAAGTCTGAAATCTGTTTACCATATGCATTTTTGCCATGCTTGTTTGAACCTGTTAAAGGATGAATTGGCCGTAGCTCAGTGCTAGACTTTTGTTAAGCATCTTGAATGCATCCCTGCCATGTATTTTGTTTCCATGTTTGGGTGCTGTAGCATGTTCATCTCATTGCATTTAGATGGCTACTTACTGTAAATCGCAGATCATGGTCATATTTGAATTGCTTGCCATTTCCAAACCGTAACTCCGATTCCGGTGAAATTTATATCGTTTTCAAGTGATTTCATCTCATCTTTCCAGTGGCACACTTGGTTTTCCAAGTTGAGGCCAGGTTCATGCATTCTTTGTCAAATCTTGCATATGCATCCCGCATAGCATACCATCTTTGCATCATATTGTTTGATCCTTGCACGTGGTTGATTATGTCCTTGTTCCTTGTTTGTCTTGTTTGGGTAGAGCTGGGAGACGAGTTCACTAACGAGGAGCCCATTGAGTTTGCTTTCGAGGATCCAGTCAACTCTGACAACTTTGCAAGCAAGATGATCATACCCTCGAAATCACTACTATCTTTGCTTTACTAGATGCTCGCTCTTTTGCTATGCCAATGCTACGATGCCTACCACTTGCTTTCAAGCCTCCCAAATTGCCATGTTCAGCCTCTAACCCACCATGTCCTAGCAAACCGTTGTTTGGCTATGTTACCGCTTTGCTCAGCCCCTCTTATAGCATTGTTAGTTGTAGGTGAAGATTGGAGACCGTTCCTTGTTGGAACGTTATTTACTTGTTGGGATATCACTATATTGCCATGTTATCTTAATGCATCTATATACTTGGTAAATGGTGGAAGGCTCGGCCTCTCACCTAGTGTTTTGTTCCACTCTTGCCGCCCTAGTTTCCGTCATATCGGTGTTATATTCCCGGATTTTGCGTTCCTTACGAGGTTGGGTTATAATGGGAACCCCTTAATAGTTCGCCTTGATTAAAGCTTTTCCAGCAATGCCCAACCTTGGTGTTACCATTTGCCACCTAGCCTTTTTTCCCGAGGGTCATCTTATTTTAACCCCCCCCCCCCCCCGCGCGCGGGGCCAGTGCTCCTCTGAGTGTTGGTCCAACCTAGAGCCCCTTGCAGCGACACCTCGGGGAAACTCGAGGGCTGGTTTTAGTTGTACGGATTGCTTATCCGACTGTGCCCTGAGAACGAGATATGTGCAGCTCCTATCGGGATTTGTCGGCACATTCGGGCGGTGTTGCTGGATTTGTTTTGACCTGTCGAAGTGTCTTGAAGAACCGAGGTACCGACTCTGATCGGAACGTCTCGGGAGGAGGTCTATTCCTTTGTTGACTGTGAGAGCTTGTCATGGGCTAAGTTGGGACTCCCCTGCAGGGATTTGAACTTTCGAAAGCCGTGCCCGTGGTTATGGGCAGATGGGAATTTGTTAATGTCCGGTTGTAGATAACTTGAACCTTAACTTAATTAAAATGAATCAACTGTGTGAGTTACCATGATGGCCTCTTCTCGGCGGAGTCCGGGAAGTGGACACGGTGTTGGAGTAATGTTTGCCGCAGGATTGCCCTCTTTAGTTATTCGACCGCGCTTTGCCTTCTCTTCTCGCTCTCTTTTGCGAACAGGTTAGCCACCACATATGCTAGTCGCTTGCTGCAGCTCCACATATATTTACCTTGCCTTACCTATTAAGCTTAAATAGTATTGATCGCGAGGGTGCGAGATTGCTGAGTCCCTGTGGCTCACAGATTACTATTACACCAGATGCAGGACCTGATGATACAGCTCTAGATGGCGCGCTTGAGCTGAAGTGGGAGTTCGACGAGGACTCTCAGCGATACTATGTTTCTTTTCCTCATGATCAGTAGTGGTGCCTAGTTGGGGTGATCGGGACCGTGTCGCATGTTGGGTTGTCTTTTATTTTGGCGTCGTAGTCGGGCCATGAGTGTTTGAATGATGTAATGCTATTTATGTACTTGATTGACGTGGCGAGTGTAAGCCAACTATGTTATCTCCCCTTTTATTAATTATATTACATGGGATGTTGTGAAGATTGCCTAACTTGCGACATATGCCTTCAATGCGATTATGCCTCTAAGTCGTGCCTCGACACGTGGGAGATATAGTCGCATCGAGGGTGTTACACAAAGTGATGCTTGATAAGACACATGACCCATGGAGCATAGAATTTCAACCCAAAAATGTCGGAGCCAGATGCAGCCAACTGCCTGATGAAGAAGTCTTGAGCATTGAAGCTGATGCCATTGAAGATATAGAAAACCAAAGTCTTCATTGCTCCTTCAAGCTTCGCTGCAGATGAATGTCCTTTGACATGCCATAGATTCTTCCTGATGATATGGTAAATGGTGCGAGGCAGGTACTCTAGGTCTTCAATAAAGAATTCAGATCAGTATTCAGCGTCGTGAGGCAGAGGCTTCATCATGCTCAGCATTTGACTCATGTTGGGTTCTGGCTTCTGAAAAATGCTTTCCAAGGCATTCTGGTGTTGTTGACAACCTGGTTCATAGTATTCACTAGGAGTGGGCAGGCCTGTGAGCTCAATGATATCAAGAGCTTTGGCTTCATGGTGGACATTACCTGTCATCCACTCAAGGACCCAAGTCTTTGGATCCCTGTTGTAGCCTCAAATGTGAAGAGTTGCATAGAACTGTAGCAGAAGCTCTTCATTCCAGTGTTCCTTATCTGTGACAAACTGCAGCGGTCCAGCATCTCTGAAGCAATCCAACGCTTCTTCAAGGTAGGGCGGGCTAGCTATAGCTTCAGAGTCGAGGCGCATATGTGGAAATATGCGCCCTTGATTGTATAGGATGCATGAATAGTAGCTACGCTGCTGATAGCTCTAGAACCGATCTGATGAAATGCGAGGTTTGGTATAAGGGTAATTGGCGCTATTGAAGAAGGTGTTATGTGCCACGAAGCCATTCACATTAAAGACCCCAGGCGAAGTTGCAGTGCCTGGGAATGTGGAAGTCTTGGCTTGGGCTTTTGGGCTTGAGGTCTTTGCTCGACATGATATTCAAATTGTGGATCCGCAGCAGGCGGAGGAACCAGAATGGGCCAGCGGACCATAACAGGCTGACCACGATCAAATGTCAGCTCAATTGTATGAGGTCTTGGAGGGGGAACAGGAGCATTGGCATTGTCATTGACATGAGCTTCAGGGGCCACATTGGCTTCAGGTACTTGTACCTCAGGTGCTTCAGTATTGGCTTCGGGTGCTGCAGTGGCTTCAGGCGCTTGGACTTCTGGCACCGCAGTAGCTTCAGGGGCCGCATTAGCTTCAGCCATGACAACGTCATTGGCTTCAGCGGTGATGTTGGTGGCCGCCTCAGGATTGTTAACCTCCACTTCAGGAGCTGGAGGGTCGGACACGTTCTCCTCGAGAACAACACCTTGGTGGAACAGGGGGTGTAGCAACTCTTTCTGCTTCAACTCTTGGTTCTTGTTCTTCATCGGCTGATGCAGCCAAAATATCTTCAGCCATTTTGGCTTCAAACTCAGACACGTGCATAGTGGGAGTGACTTGGGGCCTTGGTCCTTTGCGAAGCCTGCGTAATGTTGGCGACGCTTGCGGAGATGGAGTGTGTTGGGCCTCAAAGTCATCGTCATCTTGCACTGGTGAGGTAGCTTGCAGTTGGGGAGAACTTGGGGTGTCTTGTCGTTGTGGGTGATCAGCCCATGATGCATCCTGAGCAGTTGGCGTCAGAGGACGACCAATGCTGATGAGTTTGCTGTGTGTGAGCACAGGCGATGATACCAATTGGTGCTCGATCTGAGGAAGGACTTCATCATCTTAAACATTGTCGTGAGGACCAATGTCTTACGCTGCGGTGGGGTCAATAGCTGGATTGTCTTCAGCTTCAGGAGCCTCTGGAGAAGCAGGCTCATGAACTATCACTTGGCATTCTTGATTTTCAGACGTAGGACGAGCCACCGAGAATGGCTCGACCTCAAGGGGCTCTGTGGGTGTAACGCCCTCGATGCGGCTATATCTCCCATGTGTCGAAGCACGACTTAGAGGCATAACCGCATTGAAAGCAATGTCGCAAGTGAGGTAATCTTCACACAACCCATGTAATACAATAGGGGGAAAAGAGATACATAGTTGGCTTACAATCGCCACTTCACACAATTACATGAATAAAGCACTACAACATCCAAATACAATCAAGGTCCGACTACGGAACCAAAATAAAAGAAGAACCCCAAATGCGACAAAGGTCCCCGATCGACCCCAACTGGGCTCCACTACTGATCAACTAGAACGAAACAACACAAAGGACAAGATCTTCATCGAGCTCCTCCTGAGCTTGGTTGCGTCATCTGCACGGACTCATCGGCACCTGCAAGCTGGTTTTGGAAGTATCTATGAGCCACGGGGACTCAGCAATCTCGCACCCTCGCGATCAAGACTATTTAAGCTTATGGGTAAGGTAAAGATATGAGGTGGAGCTGCAGCAAGCGACTAGCATATATGGTGGCTAACATACGCAAATGAGAGCGAGAAGAGAAGGCAAAGCACGGTCGATAAAAGTATGATCAAGAAGTGATCCTATAACAACCTACGTCAAGCATAACTCCAACAACCGTGTTCACTTCCCGGACTCCGCCGGAAAGAGACCATCATGATTACACACGCGGTTGATTCATTTTAGTTAAGGTCAACTTCAGGTTTTCTACAACCGGACGTTAACAAATTCCCATCTGCCCATAACCGCGGGCACGGCTTTCAAAAGTTCAAATCCCTGTAGGGGTGTCCCAACTTAGCCCATGACAAGCTCTCACGGTCAACAAAGGAATAGACCTCGACCCGAGACGTTCCGATCAGACTCGGTATCCCGGTACAACAAGACATTTCGACAGGGTAAAACTAAACCAGCAACACCGCCCGATGCGCCGACATCCTGATGGGAGCTGCACATATCTCGTTCTCAGGGCAACACCGGATAAGCAATCCGTACAACTAAAACCAGCCCTCGAGTTTCCCCGAGGTGGCGCTGCAAGGGGCTCTAGTTTGGACCAACGCTTAGAAAAGCACTGGCCCCGGGGGGGGGGTTAAAATAAAGATGACCCTCGGGATGCGCGACTCCCAAGGGAAAAAGGCTAGGTGGCAAATGGTAAAACCAATGTTGGGCATTGCTGGAAAAGCTTTACTTAAGGTGAACTGTCAAGGGGTTCCCATTATAGCCCAACCGCGTAAGGTACGCAAAATCCGGGAACATAACACCGATATGACGGAAACTAGGGCGGCAAGAGTGGAACAAAACACCAGGCATAAGGCCGAGCCTTCCACCCTTTACCAAGTATATAGATGCATTAATTAAATAAGATATATTGTGATATCCCAACAAGTAAAACATGTCCCAACAAGGAACAACATCTCCATGTTCCAACATGGAACAAACTTCAATCTTCACCTGCAACTAACAACGCTATAAGAGGGGCTGAGCAAAGCGGTAACATAGCCAATCAACGGTTTTCTAGGACATGGTGGGTTAGAGGTTTGACATGGCAATTTGGGAGGCTGACAAGCAAAAGGTAGGCATCGTAGCATTGGCATAGCAAAAGAGCGAGCATCTAGAATAGCAAAGATAGTAGTGATTTCGAGGGTATGATCATCTTGCCTGAAATCCCGCAAGGAAGAAGAACGAGCCCATGAAGAAGATAAGCGGACGACTTCGAACGGATCCTCACACACACGACGTTATCGGAACCAAGCCGAAGAAGCAACACCGGAAAAGAAGCAAACAACATAGTAAACAACCACTACAACAACATGGCACGATGCGCAAACAAGTATGATGCATGTCCGGTTTAAATATGCATGACAAGGCAAAGAGCACAAACAATCCTACAAATTAAGTGGAGCTCAATATGCAACGGAGTCGCATATTGCCAAAACACCACATAACGTATTTAGTTCGATCTTGTTTATGTACCCAACAATATTAAATGTTGTTAAACATGGCAAGAGGGTGAAGCAAATGAAAACTACCCACCTAGTCAAGTTTAAATGAGGCCGGGAACAACAAACAACAAATCCGGAAACTCCTCATGTGCATATATTAGGTTAGGTACTGTTCTGCCCTAAACCATGTTTTAGAGTTGTTAGGCATGCAAAACAATGTCACCGTGATAAACTAGGCAAAATTCTACCCCATATACATATAAAGTTTATTAAATTTGGAGCTACGGTTATTTAGTTATGAAATAAATCATTTTAGCATGGCATTTAAGCAAATTTAAACAAACAACATTTTAAACATTTTAAATGTTGTTATCATGATGCGGATGACATATGCAAGTTTTAAGCAATTTTATGAAAATGTTGACAAGAGCATTATGAAACATTTGTCGGCGTGGCGGAAACGAAAAAAGGTGCCACGGCAACGACAACGGAAATGGTGCCACGACAACATTCCAGTTCCGATAACTCGATTGAGATGTCGGTGCAAAAGAAAGTGTGGAGAGCGTGCCATGCAAGATGGTGGGGTGATCCCGGTTACCGGGTTCCCACGTGTCGACAGCAAGGCAATGAGGAACGCGCAAGGAACGACTCTCATACAACCCACATTCGGTCTCGGAAGGTCATCTCGGGGTTATACCTTCGAAGGGTGCATTTTCGAAGTGAATCGGTTCGGAGGGGAAGTAGTCATTCTCGCGACGGTAGTGGTTCCCTTTTCGTAGACGTTCGAGCCATTTGTAGCGGTACTTGATGAATCCCGAAACGAACTTGGCGTCTTCGTGCGTAGGGGTACTTGGCGTTTCCGGAGACGACAGTCGAGGTACTTGACGCGTCTCGGATGTGTAGTTGTACACGCATGTAGATGAACTTGGCGGTTCCTCAACGTCCTGGTACTTGGCGTTTAGTGCGATACTTGTCGAGCAAGAGGTGAAGTCATGGTACTTGACGGTCATCAATGTTGCATGTGTGTACATCGGATCAGGGACTTGGCGAAGAAACAAAAAAAACCCGAAGGCGCTGCTTGTTGGACTGTTGACAGAGGTCAACGAGGAGGTCGGGCAGGAACTCGCCAGGCAGCACGGGAGGTCCGGGCAGCGCATGGGCTGCTGTTGCTGCTCCCGCAAGCAGACGACGGGTCGAGGCGCTCAGGACCCAGCGTCCAGATCGGGCGATGAGCAGAGAGGTGCGACGAGGCAGAGCAAGGGCCGGCGACGAGGCGGGGCACTTAAGGACGCGGCGTGGTGCAGGGCTACGGCGGCAGGAGCAGGGAACTTGGTGCGGTGACGGCAGAGGCGCGACGCTCCGGTTGAGGGACTTGGCGCGCAGCGGCGTCGGGCGAAGCAGGAAGCTGTAGTGGGGCGACGCACGGATGGCGTAAGGCAGTGGCTCGGCGGCCATGGAGGTGGGTCGGCACGGAGGAGGTCTTGCGGGCGTTCATGGCAGGGCAAGGCAGCACGGGAGGTAGGAGAGGGCACAACGTGAGGAGGACGCGGGGGACTGAGCGGGACTCCTCCCTGGTGGCGGGTCGAGGAGGGGGTAGTAGACCAGCGGTGGTGGAGGAAGGCCATGGTGGAGGAGCTTGGTGCACGCTAGGTGGAAGGAGGGGAGGGGAGATCGAGCGAGGCAGCATCGCCCGCTGTCTCCTGGCGGCGCAAGGGAGATCGCTGGGAGAGAGGAGATGGAATCGGGCAAGCTAGGGTTAACCAGTGGGGCTGGCTGGGCCTTGGCCTTGGGCCGGTGCGAGAGGGAGAAAACCCAAGCTGTTGGGCTCCTTCTCTCTCTCTCTTTCTCTAATTCTCTTTTCAAAACAGAAAATAAGGAGAGAGAAAAAAGGGAAGAAAAGAAAGGTTAGAGAAAGAGTTGGGCACGGGGATAATTTCCACGGACTCGTAAAAATGTGCACGGTCCATGAAAAATAGGAGTGGCAAGATTGCAGGAATTAAATTCAAAATCATTTGAATTTAATTCAAAAGGTTTGAGCAAGGACTAGGAATTAGAGGTTTCCAAAAATGTTGGGATAAAACTTGGAGCTCCGGAAGATGATGAAAGAATAAATGGCAAAGTTGGAGATCAAGAATTAAGACACAAAGGCATTAGGATATTTTGTAAGTGTGTTATGGTTAATTCCAAATAAATGGAATATTTACTATAGCTCCCTAAATATCAAGATGATATGTTTTAAAGAGAATCACCATGTGAATTCCCTCGATTTAAATGGATCAAAGATCCATGCCATTTATTTAGTTGAGATGCAAAAGATTTATGAGATGAAGGCATGATGACACGATGCAATGCAAAAATAAAAGGGCAGGCACAAATGAAACACACGGCGAAACCCGGAATATAAGGAAGTCTTCTCGAGCATCGGTCTCGGGGCGTTACAACACTCCACCACTACGAGAGGATCTCGTCCTGAGATCTAGAATGGCACCAGGGGAAAACGGAAGAGAAAAGAGGAGATGTAAAACTAAGTTGCTTCTTTGACCAATGAGTGAAACCAAAGAACCTTGAAGAGGTTAAGCCATATCGAGAAAAGAATACAACGGAGATGATCGAAGCTGAAAACACTCCGTTGGAAAAGAGGAACAAGGAAGAACAACTTCGGGCAGCACTCCGATTGAAAAGAAAAGGAATTGAATAAGAACTTGATAAGATGAGAAGATACTTGATGAAATCACACTACACTGCCTCCGTAACTATTGAATGAATGGAACAAGGGGTAAGTAAGATCTCAGACAGCACTCCAGTTGAAAAGAGATGCAAAGCTTGATAAGGCGAAGAAAACTTGAGCCAAAAGGCACACCTCCAGTTAAATGGATAAGCACGAAAAGAACGTGCTCTTGGCAAGAGCAAGAAGAAGGTTTGAAGAAAGCAGCAACACAATGCCTCCGGGAAAAAGAAACAGAAGATAGATACTTGAAATAAAAGAATGTTGAAGAAAATGCCAACTTCTGCCACAAAAGAGTTTGAAAAGGCATCTTAAGGAGAAGTGTCGAACGGAGTTGTTGGAACACCAACAACGAAAAGAATAAGCTTGATATGGTCTTATGGAATACATCTCAAATTATGAGGTGACAACCTGCCACTCACAGGAAAAGAATTGGATTGGTATGAGCAAGGAGACAAGAAACTTATCTCACCGGTAGGATAACGAAGAACTTGGGTCCTTTATAAGCACCATAGATAGCAACAGTCCTTAGGGATGGCTTTAGGTGAAATATAACCCAAGACAATTCCAACGAAGGGATTGATGGATTTGAAATACCCCATTCTTAACAGCATGGGAATCATGAGACATGAACTCAAATTATCTAGAATGACATAATACCACCTTGAATGGTACGGTTGAAAGAATTGCACTTCGGAATGCAAGATGAAGAATGCTTGAGCTCCTTAGAAAAGAATCTCAATGAACTCTTGGAGAAGGGATATAAATCCTTGATGAACCATCAAGTATAGCCTCCATGAAGAAACTACGGTAAAGAAAGAATGATCAAACGAAAGAAAGAGAAGTTGAAAGCACAAGGTGAATCCTTGTAATGACTTAGATGGATCTCTGTGATGAAATAGTTGAAAAAGTTTGGAACTCCGGGAAAAGAAAGATGAGTACTTGAAACCAAGAATTTAGTCATCGTGAACAAACTCCGCGAGAAAAGATTAACATATGGATGAAACAAGAATAAGAATTACATTATGCTTATCCTTCACCAATTTAATTGATGACAAACAATGGATTTGGCATATTACTTATTCTTGTGGAAAGGATTAAAGAGAGATATTGATAACTTGAGAAAATCTTGAACGACCCACCGGTAGAATAGAAACAAAGAATAAATTGATAAGGAAGAGAAATCTGGAAGAACCACCGTAAGAATTGAAAAAGAACGAATAAAAGATAACGAATCACCGGGAAGAATTAGCAAATGAATGAAGATGCTTGAGAGAATTTAGTTACATGAGAACGAAGAGATCAAGAACTGATTAGAGAATCCTTGATTTAAACACCGGTATGATTTAGGGTAAGAGAGCTGAAAGCTGAGAATGAACAAATTCTGAGATGATGGACTCCGGATAAACAAACTGAGAAGACTCTTGAATTGCCCCAGATAGGTTGAAAGAATTCTCACAACCGAAAACAATTATGAGAGGATGGCAACAAACTAGAATCATGAAACTTGAAGAGAATGGAGCAAGATTAAGAGAAAAACTTCTTCGGTCTTCAAGTGACAACGAGAAGCACCACCGTGAATTGTTGAGGCACTCCGGAATGAATAATGGAAAGGTTTAGCCAATGATGAAAAGAATTGACAGATCTTGAGAAGACATTTGACTGATGATAAATCATTCTTACGTCAAACTTCGAAAGAATTTAGGCTAGCTCCGGGAGAATAAGAAGAGTCGGGTAAGATCCTGGGAAAAGACCTGTGGGTTAGGGCCCACTCAAGAGAAAACACCGTTAGAATGATTAAAAGAGAGATTTCACCGGTTGAATTAAATGACTTGAATAAGATAGGACCTCGAAATAGCTTGAATGGATGCAAAGTGAAAACACAAATCTTCGAAATATCTTTAGCACTCCGGAATAATTGAATAGCGAGAAGTGGATGATTAAGAATTGCACCGGCATGAGAAGGCATTGAAATGAGGAAATGACATGATCAACGAAGCTTGACTTGAAACCACCGGAGAAGATAAAAGAAACGAAGAATGATGAACTAGAAGCTCTGTTAGTATCTTCATGAGAATCACCGGATAAGAACATTGAAGGAAAAGAATGGAGAGGCTTCCCATCAATAAGATTTATACTCGATTAAGAAATCCGAGTCCTTCAAGAAAAACAAGGGAGGGAGGGCGGGAAAAACAAAGGCAACTTGGAGACGGATGAAACAAACACCGTTCAGAAGAAACTGATACTTGATCTTGCGGATGTTGAAATGATCAGATCCACTTGAAGAGAAGCACGCCGGTTAAAAAGGGATTGACAAAAACAATCTCGATGATCAAGAGGAATTAGTATTCACATCGGAGTATGAGAACACCATTTGGGGAAAGGTATGGAATCAACATTTGACTTCGAAGCAACTCGAATACCACAACTCAAAAACAAAAACAAAGGATTGGCTCGCGGAATAAGCCAGAACAAACATATGATCGAAATTTCATCTGAAGTTTTCATGGTGGGGCCTACACGGGCTCGATCGTACAGCACCATCATGTATAAGGCAGTGCAGATGACATACGAAGCGTCCCCGAGTCGGCATAGCCAAGGACTCTTTAAGACACAACGAGACCACTGTAAAACCGACCGTGAATAGGCGGACCACTAGACGTCGAACCCCAATTTCATATCATACATTTGTCGGAAAGATATCCTAAGAGCTACTTGAATTCCCACCTATGAAACTCCCAAAATTTTCCGGTTATGCAATCAGGTGTTGGGGATACAGGGGAAGCATAATATCTCACCCAAAACTAGCAAATCCAACATCCAGCTGTATCCATCCTTCAACACATAACCAAGAAACCTTCGGAAATCGTCTACCTCAACCTTCGAAAAGCATCCGTTATACAAGTTATGGCGATACTCCTGAACTCCCACCCCAGTACTGGGTGGCGTCGAGGTTATCTCACCAACGAACTGCATAAAAGAGATTTTCGATGTCGGCATACTAAACTCAGGTATTCCAGAATTGCAACGATAAAATTATGATGACAACACCTCAGAGCTCAACTCCCCGGGACACTTCCACAAAACCCCTGACAGGAGGCACCAAGACAATGTTCTCGTCATAAAACCATCGGAACGATTCCAAGATACCCACGTGATCCTAAAAAAAATTTAGTGAAATTTGAGAAGAGAAGAGTCAAAACTCTACGTCAAGATGCCTTACCAGAGCGATGAGGAGACTAGGAAGTAAAAAAGAATTCCTAAGCTCTCCGGTATATAATTCCTAGATGACTCAAAACATTTTTCTAGACACAACTCGGCCACTAAAAACGATCAATCAGTGGGGGCTACTAAGGTCGGGGAAGGCTCTGATTACCAACTTGTAACACCCTCGATGTGGCTATATCTCCCACGTGTCGAAACACGACTTAGAGGCATAACCGCATTGAAAGCAATGTCGCAAGTGAGGTAATCTTCACACAACCCATGTAATACAATAGGGGAAAAGGAGATACATAGTTGGCTTACAATCGCCACTTCACACAATTACATGAATAAAGCACTACAACATCCAAATACAATCAAGGTCCGACTACGGAACCAAAATAAAAGAAGAACCCCAAATGCGACAAAGGTCCCCGATCGACCCCAACTGGGCTCCACTACTGATCAACTAGAACGAAACAACACAAAGGACAAGATCTTCACCGAGCTCCTCCTGAGCTTGGTTGCGTCATCTGCACGGACTCATCGGCACCTGCAAGCTGGTTTTGGAAGTATCTGTGAGCCACGGGGACTCAGCAATCTCGCACCCTTGCGACCAAGACTATTTAAGCTTATGGGTAAGGTAAAGATATGAGGTGGAGCTGCAGCAAGCGACTAGCATATATGGTGGCTAACATACGCAAATGAGTGCGAGAAGAGAAGGCAAAGCACGGTCGATAAAAGTATGATCAAGAAGTGATCCTATAACAACCTACGTCAAGCACAACTCCAACAACCATGTTCACTTCCCAGACTCCGCCGGAAAGAGACCATCACGATTACACACGCGGTTGATTCATTTTAGTTAAGGTCAACTTTAGGTTTTCTACAACCGGACGTTAACAAATTCCCATCTGCCCATAACCGCGGGCACGGCTTTCGAAAGTTCAAATCCCTGCAGGGGTGTCCCAACTTAGCCCATGACAAGCTCTCACGGTCAACGAAGGAATAGACCTCCACACGAGATGTTCCGATCAGACTTGGTATCCCGGTACAACAAGACATTTCAACAGGGTAAAACTAAACCAGCAACACCGCCCGATGCGCCGACATCCTGATGGGAGCTGCACATATCTCCTTCTCAGGGCAACACCGGATAAGCAATCCGTACAACTAAAACCAGCCCTCGAGTTTCCCCGAGGTGGCGCTGCAAGGGGCTCTAGTTTGGACCAATGCTTAGAAAAGCACTGGCCCGGGGGGGGGGGGGGTTAAAATAAAGATGACCTTCGGGATGCGCGACTCCCAAGGGAAAAAGGCTAGGTGGCAAATGGTAAAACCAATGTTGGGCATTGCTGGAAAAGCTTTACTTAAGGCGAACTGTCAAGGGGTTCCCATTATAGCCCAACCACGTAAGGGACGCAAAATCCGGGAACATAACACCGATATGACGGAAACTAGGGCGGCAAGAGTGGAACAAAACACCAGGCATAAGGCCGAGCCTTCCACCCTTTACCAAGTATATAGATGCATTAATTAAATAAGATATATTGTGATATCCCAACAAGTAAAACATGTCCCAACAAGGAACAACATCTCCATGTTCCAACATGGAACAAACTTCAATCTTCACCTGCAGCTAACAACGCTATAAGAGGGGCTGAGCAGAGCGGTAACATAGCCAATCAACGGTTTGCTAGGACATGGTGGGTTAGAGGTTTGACATGGCAATTTGGGAGGCTGACAAGGAAAAGGTAGGCATTGTAGCATTGGCATAGCAAAAGAGCGAGCATCTAGCATAGCAAAGATAGTAGTGATTTCGAGGGTATGATCATCTTGCCTGAAATCCCGCAAGGAAGAAGAACGAGCCCATGAAGAAGATAAGCGGACGACTTCGAACGGATCCTCACACACACGACGTTATCGGAACCAACCCGAAGAAGCAACACCGGAAAGGAAGCAAACAACATAGTTAACAACCACTACAACAACATGGCACGATGCGCAAACAAGTATGACGCATGTCCGGTTTAAATATGCATGACAAGGCAAAGAGCACAAACAATCCTACAAATTAAGTGGAGCTCAATATGCAACGGAGTCGCATATTGCCAAAACACCACATAACGTATTTAGTTCGATCTTGTTTATGTACCCAACAATATTAAATGTTGTTAAACATGGCAAGAGGGTGAAGCAAATGGAAACTACCCACCTAGTCAAGTTTAAATGAGGCCGGGAACAACAAACAACAAATCCGGAAACTCCTCATGTGCATATATTAGGTTAGGTACTGTTCTGCCCTAAACCATGTTTTAGAGTTGTTAGGCATGCAAAACAATGTCACCATGATAAACTAGGCAAAATTCTACCCCATATACATATAAAGTTTATTAAATTTGGAGCTACGGTTATTTAGTTATGAAATAAATCATTTTAGCATGGCATTTAAGCAAATTTAAACAAACAACATTTTAAACATTTTAAATGTTGTTATCATGATGCGGATGACATATGCAAGTTTTAAGCAATTTTATGAAAATGTTGACAAGAGCATTATGAAACATTTGTCGGCGTGGCGGAAACGAAAAAAGGTGCCATGGCAACGACAACGGAAATGGTGCCACGGCAACATTCCAGTTCCGATAACTCGATTGAGATGTCGATGCAAAAGAAAGTGTGGAGAGCGTGCCATGCAAGATGGTGGGGTGATCCCGGTTAGCGGGTTCCCACGTGTCGACGGCAAGGCAATGAGGAACGCGCAAGGAACGACTCTCATACAACCCACATTCGGTCTCGGAAGGTCATCTCGGGGTTATACCTTCGAAGGGTGCATTTTCGAAGTGAATCGGTTCGGAGGGGAAGTAGTCATTCTCGCGACGGTAGTGGTTCCCTTTTCGTAGACGTTCGAGCCATTTCTAGCGGTACTTGATGAATCCCGAAACGGACTTGGCGTCTTCGTGCGTAGGGGTACTTGGCGTTTTCGGAGACGACGGTAGAGGTACTTGACGCGTCCCGGATGTGTAGTCGTACACGCACGTAGATGAACTTGGCGGTTCCTCAACGTCCTGGTACTTGGCGTTCAGTGCGATACTTGTCGAGCAAGAGGCAAAGTCGTGGTACTTGACGGTCGTCAATGTTGCATGTGTGTACATCGGATCAGGGACTTGGCGAAGAAACAAAAAAAACCGAAGGCGTGCTTGTTGGACTGGTGACAGAGATCAACGAGGAGGTCGGGCAGGAACTCGCCAGGCAGCACGGGAGGTCTGGGCAGCGCATGGGCTGCTATTGCTGCTCCAGCAAGCAGACGATGGGTCGAGGCGCTCGGGACCCAGCGTCCAGATCGGGCGATGAGCAGAGAGGTGCGACGAGGCAGAGCAAGGGCCGGCGACGAGGCGGGGCACTTAAGGACGCGGCGTGGTGCAGGGCTACGGCGGCAGGAGCAGGGAACTTGGTGCGGTGACGGCAGAGGCGCGGCGCTCCGGTTGAGGGACTTGGCGCGCAACGGCGTCGGGCGAAGCAGGACGCTGTAGTGGGGCGACGCACGGATGGCGTAAGGCAGTGGCTCGGCGGCCATGGAGGTGGGTCGGCACGGAGGAGGTCTTGCGGGCGTTCGTGGCAGGGCAAGGCAGCACGGGAGGTAGGAGAGGGCACAGCGTGAGGAGGACGCGGGGGACCGAGCGGGACTCCTCCCTGGTGGCGGGTCGAGGAGGGGGTAGTAGACCAGCGGTGGTGGAGGAAGGCCATGGCGGAGGAGCTTGGTGCGCGCTAAGTGGAAGGAGGGGAGGGGAGATCGAGCGAGGCAGCATCGCCCGCTGTCTCCTGGCGGCGCAAGGGAGATCGCTGGGAGAGAGGAGATGGAATCGGGCAAGCTAGGGTTAACCAGTGGGGCTGGCTGGGCCTTGGCCTTGGGCCAGCGCGAGAGGGAGAAAACCCAGGCTGCTGGGCTCCTTCTCTCTCTCTCTTTCTCTAATTCTCTTTTCAAAACAGAAAATAAGGAGAGAGAAAAAAGGGAAGAAAAGAAAGGTTAGAGAAAGAGTTGGGCACGGGGATAATTTCCACGGACTCGTAAAAATGTTCACGGTCCATGAAAAATAGGAGTGGCAAGATTGCAGGAATTAAATTCAAAATCATTTGAATTTAATTCAAAAGGTTTGAGCAAGGACTAGGAATTAGAGGTTTCCAAAAATGTTGGGATAAAACTTGGAGCTCCGGAAGATGATGAAAGAATAAATGGCAAAGTTGGAGATCAAGAATTAAGACACAAAGGCATTAGGGTATTTTGTAAGTGTGTTATGGTTAATTCCAAATAAATGGAATATTTACTGTAGCTCCCTAAATATCAAGAGGATATGTTTTAAAGAGAATCACCATGTGAATTCCCTCGATTTAAATGGATCAAAGATCCATGCCATTTATTTAGTTGAGATGCAAAAGATTTATGAGATGAAGGCATGATGACATGATGCAATGCAAAAATAAAAGGGCAGGCACAAATGAAACACACGGTGAAACCCGGAATATAAGGAAGTCTTCTCGAGCATCGGTCTCGGGGCGTTACAGTTGGAGCAGCCTGATCTCTCTTCTTGGTTTTGCGTTTCTTAGTTGGAGGAGCATTATCAGTGGTGCCCTTGGTTTTGCGCTTTCTGGCTTCAGCTTCAGCTGCCCTTGTTTTCTTCAGTTCTGAAGCCACTGTGGGGATCTTAGGCTTCGAGCCTGTCATACTGGCTGGGAAGACAATTGGATGTACTTCCTACCTTGCTGCTTCGGGTTCTGCCACAGCTGGCTTCTTCTTCTTCTTCTTGGCCGCCATTCTGGGGTCGATGCCTGGTCGCCCCAAGGCCTTGCACTTTTCAGCTTCATTGTATCCTTGAACACATTTAGCAGCAAGATCCTTCATGCGCTCACGAGAACCTTTGGCTTCTTCGCGTTTGGTTCGGAATGCTTCCTTAAGCTCATGCATCATGGTCTGGAAGTTCTGAATGTCTTCAACACTGATCTTGGCCATATGCTTCTTGAACTGAGCCTTTTCATAATCTATCTTATGCTCCAGCTCAACAATCTTCTGAGCTAGAGCCAGCTCAGCAGCAATGGCTCCATGGAAGGCGACGCTGAGGCCAATGGGAAGCTGAAGATCATCAAAGCTAACATTTGAGCTGTCAAACCACGCATCAATGAATGTGTTGATGATTTCAACATCAAAGAGAGGAAGGTCATTGAAGATTTCTGCCTCTTGCTTGCTCTTGATCAACTGCTCAAGAGCGTCATCGCCAAGATCGTCATCGCTGGATAGATCAATGGCGTCATTCTCATTTTGCAGAATAGCAGCAGGAGTCAGTGCTTGGCTGGTGGGTTGCATGAGCATCTTTACTTTGGAGGGCTTGGAGATGCGTGACAAATCTTCAGACCGCGCACTGTGTTCGGGAGGTGCAGTGGCCAGAGGCTTCACCCGTGAGACCTTTGGTGTAGGGGAAGGCTTTGAAGCTTTAGGCTTCTTCAGCTTCTTTGGCTTCGGTGGTGCAGGCGCTTCGTCAGATTCAGCATCGTCTGCAGGTTGATCCATGACTCCCCCTTGAACCATAATATGAGTGATGAGACCTTCCAGGTTGTAGAAGGGCCCAACAAGATTGGGTTCAGCTTTGTGTGAGCCATTGACACGAGGAGCAGAGGGACCTGGGTTGAAGTCTAATCCCCGCGACTTCTTGTTTTCTTTGGCCGAGTTCCTGGCAAACTGAAGGTTGCGCTTGAACAGATTGTCGTCATGACACTATAGCAATGACGATGGGTCTGCATCTGCAGGCTGTGGTCCACGGACCATGCATGGATAGAATCCTTGTTCAATGGCTTCAGCTCTGGACCTGGGTTGAAGATTTTTGTATAGGATGTCTCCCACGATCGCTTGATGGCATTCTTCTCAGCATACTCCTGGGTCACGAACCTATACTTGAACCACTGTTCTGCCAATATCTGTGAATCCATTGGATTCGAGTTTTCCGCTGATTGTAGTCCTCCTCCGGATCTGTCTTGTATAGCTCAGAGAGGTCAGGAGGCAAATCTCTTGAGGTGTTGCGACGACACTGCCTTCCACCCTTCCTTGCAGATTTTTCTGGTGCCATGAAGTTTAGACCGAAAGGCTTCAAAACTTTCAAAGTCTTCCGTCTACTGGTCAGACAAGAACTGGCTTCAGGGGAATTTATATGATGTTGTAAGAATTCTACAAATGAATGCAGACTATGAGAACCAAGGGATTCTCCCACAGACATGTACCTGTGACAGCATTAAGGTGCGAGGGAAGGGGAAGATGTTATATGCATTCTCAGAAGATTTTGAAGATAAATCAGTTTAGAAGACATTGACCTCATAGTGCGAAGACATTCACTCATAGATAGAGAGTTGGTTCCAGATTTGTACGAATCCACGAATAAGTACAAGTGAGGAATCTAACTACTTTGTGAAGCATAAGTGAACATACTAGGCATATTATGAGATGCAGTATGAAATAGATCCAACTTGTGTGAATAGAAACTGCTTGTGGTAGAAAAGGATGAATCTATCGGATCAAAGAGACCGTAAAAAGGAGGTTTTATTTACTACACGAGGAACTGCTAGACGGAGTGGGAGAGGAGGCCGAGCAGTTCAATCTTCCGTGCCCTAACTTGGCGACGGAGGACACCTACGGTGATGGCAGAGAAGACGATGTCTGTGGTCGGCGTGAAGACGGCCGTCGGTGAGGTCGCGGCAGCTAAGTGCTTTGTCGCCGGTGTCGTCGAGGGCTAGCGGTGGTGCTAGGGTTTGTGCGAGAGTGGAAGAAAGGATAATGACTGGGGTGAGGCGTGTATATATAGGGACAGGGAAGACATAATGTTATTACACAGGTGCCCCTGGCGGTTCACATCTGAAGGACACGTGGCTATCATGCAACACATCGGAGGTTGTTCCACGTTCCCACGCACGCCTGAATTGTTGGGTGGTCGTTCCCACTTCTCCGGGTTTCAGGTGAAAGGATTAAGCATTGAAAACGGATTAATGTTTGTCTCTGTGTCTTCTGCTGACAAGGATGCAGAGAAGACATTTTAACAGTGTCAATAGAATGCATATGATTTGGATAGATAGACTTAGGAAAGAAGCATAGAGGGGTCAGGGTCCGATCACATTCACTTAGTTCAAAAGATTCAACAAGAAGTCATAGCTATAAGTGAATGCTATAGAGGACAGAAACCAAATCGGTACGTTGAAGATAAACATGAGGTCATGTTAAAATTGAAGACAAACAGAAAGCGAAGAGTTTGCAAATGTAACGTCGTGTGAGAAACACTTCTTAGGGAAGAATTTTGTGGTGGCGTTACCCACCGTATAGGAAGTATTAGACCCAGACACGGCGCACAACTTTCATGGCGCTCTGAATTCAAATTCCATGTTAATGTATTCACACTCAGAATGCAAGTCTTCATTGATTGAAGACATACGTTACTTCGTGTGTTGCACATCTAAGTCATCAACATGCACAAGTGTTAGGAAGTGTGCCTGATCACAGGACATTTGAGGATTCCAAGATATTTAGCTCACACCGTAACTTGCAAAACCTCTTCTCATCCAAGGGCTTTGTGAAGATATCTACCAATTGGTCTTTAGTGTTGACGTGTATGATATCAATATCTTCCTTCATAACATGACCTCTGAGAAAGTGATGACGAATTTCAATGTGCTTTGTCTTCGAGTGCTGAACTGGGTTATTGGCAATCTTGATGGCGCTCTCGTTGTCGCAGTAGAGTGGCACTTGCTTCAGATGAATGCCATAGTCTTTGAGTGTTTGCTTCATCCATAGAAGCTGAGCGCAGCAAGATCCAGCAGCAATGTATTCAGATTCAGCAGTGGAGAGAGATACACAGTTCTGCTTCTTTGAAGACCAACATACAAGTGATTGTCCCAGAAAATGACATGTGCCTGATGTAGACTTGCGATCCACCTTGTCACCAGCATAATCAGCATCCGAGAATCCAACTATATCAAACTCTAAGCCCTTTGGATACCATAATCCTAGTGTTGAGGTGTGAGCCAAATATCTAAGAATTTGCTTCACAGCTAAGTGATGTGATTCCTTTGGTGCTGCTTGGAACCGGGAACACATGCAAACACTAAGCATGATATCTGGCCTAGATGCACATAAATAAAGCAAGGAACCAATCATGGAGCGGTATACCTTTTGATCGAACTCTTTACCATGGTCGTCGGGACCCAGATGGTGTTTGGCTGGCATTGGCGCCGTGTAGCCTTTGTAGTCTTGCATTCCAAATTTCTTCAGGCAATCTTTGAGGTATTTCTCTTGAGATATGAAGATGTCGTTGCGTTGCTGACGTATTTGAAGACCAATGAAGAACTTCAGCTCACCCATCATGGACATCTGATATTGCTCTTGCATAATATATCCAAACTCTTCACTATATTTCTGGTTAGTGCAGCCGAAGATAATGTCATCCACATATATTTGGCACACAAACAGTTCACCATCATATGTCTTCGTAAAGAGAGTGGGATCCAGGGAACCAGGTTTGAAGCCTTTGCTCTTCAGGAAGTCTTTGAGTGTGTCATACCAAGCTCGAAGGGCTTGTTTAAGGCCATACAGTGCCTTGTTGAGTTTGTAGACCATGTTAGGATGTTTTGGATCTTCAACGCCAGGCGGTTGTGCAACATACACTTCTTCTTCAATCTTGCCATTGAGAAAAGCGCTCTTCACATCCATTTGATATAGAAGAATGTTATGATGATTTGCATAGGCCAGTAGTATGCGTATAGCTTCAAGCCTAGCCGCAGGAGCAAATGTTTCATCGAAGTCAATTCCTTCAACTTGAGTGTATCCTTGAGCAACGAGACGAGCTTTGTTTCTGACAACTTGACCATGCTCATCTTGCTTGTTGCGATATATCCATTTAGTGCCTATTATATTGTGCTTACGAGGACCAGGAGGCTTAACTAGTTCCCATACATTATTCAACTCAAACTATTGAAGCTCTTCTTGCATAGCTTGAATCCATTCAGGTTCCATGAAGGCTTCATCAACTTTCTTGGGTTCAGATATTGAGACGAATGCGAAGTGCCCACAGAAATTTGATAGCTTTGTTGCCCTTGAACGAGTGAGTGGACCTGGTGCATTGATGCTATCAATTATTCTCTCAATCTGTACTTCATTTGCAACACGAGGATGAATAGGACGAAGATTTTGCTCTTGCTGATCATTGTCATTGTTAGAAGGATTGTCGTCAGGCTGAGCATTGTCTTCAGGTTGATCTGGTGCAGAGATGATGAGTTCCTCTTCAGGCTGAGCTTCAGACAGTATGATTTCTCCAGTTCCCATGAGTTTGATGGTTTCACTAGATGGAGCTTCATCTAGCACATTTGGCAGGTGCTCTCTTTGCGAGCCGTTAGTCTCATCAAACCGCACATCCACAGTTTCAACCACTTTATAGTGAAAGAGGTTGAAGACTCTGTAGGAGTGCGAATCCTTTCCATATCCAAGCATGAAACCTTCATGTGCTTTCGATGCAAATTTTGAAGTGATGTGGATCCTTGATCCAGCACCTGGCACCAAATACTCTGAAGTAACTGACATTTGGCTTCTTGCCAGTAAGGAGCTCATACCATCTAAAGCTCAGCCTGAAGAAGAACTTATCATCTCCGCACCTGATCAACCTGAAGACTATGGCATTCACCTGAAGCAAGTGCCACTCTACTACGACAACGAAAGCGCCATCAAGATTGCCAACAACCCAGTTCAGCACTCGAAGACAAAGCACATCGAAATTCGTCATCACTTTCTCAGAGATCATGTTGTGAAGGAAGATATTGATATCATACACGTCAACACTGAAGAGCAATTGGCAGATATCTTCACCAAGCCCTTGGATGAGAAGAGGTTTTGCAAGTTACGGTGTGAGCTAAATATCTTGGAATCCTCAAATGTCATGTGATCAGGCACACATCCTAACACTTATGCATGTTGATGACTTAGATGTGCAACACACGAAGTAAAGTATATCTTCAATCAATGAAGACTTACATTCTGAGTGTGAATACATTAACATGGAATTTGACTTCAGAGCGCCACGATAATTGTGTGTCGTGTCTGGGTCTAATACTTCCTATACGATGGGTAACACCACCACAAAATTCTTCTGTTTGAAGTGTTTTACCCATGGCGTTACATTTGCTATGTCTTCACATTTGGTTTTTCTTCATTTTCAACTTGTCTTAATGATTATCTTCACTATGTTGACTTGATTGTCTTCTGATATATACATACTAGTGTTCTGTCCTCTACAGCATTCACTTATAGCTACGTGTTCCTTGTTGAATTTTTTGAACTAAGTGAATGTGATCGGACCCTAATCTCTCTATGCTTTCTATCTCAAACTCTATCTGTCCAAATCATATGCATTCTATTGAAACTGCCGAATGTCCTCTCTGTGTCCTTGTCAGCAGAAGATACATAGACAAACATTAAGTCCGTTTTCAATGCTAATTCCTTCACCCGAAACCCGGAGAAGTGGGAACGACCACCCGACAATCCAGGCGTGCGTGGGAACGTGGAACAACCTCCAATATGTTGCATGATAGCCACGTGTCCTTCAGATGTGAATTGCCAGGGGCACCTGTGTAATAACACTGTGTCGTCCCTATCCCCATAAATACACGCCTCACCACAGTCATTATCCCTTCTTCCACTCTCGCACAAACCCTAGCGCCACCGCTAGCCCTTGACGACGCTGGCGATGAAGCGCTTAGCTACCGCGACCTCACTGACGCCGTCTTCACGCCGGCCGCGGACATAGTCTTCTCCGCTGTCGCCGTTGGTGTCCTCCGTCGCCCAGTTAGGGCACGGAAGATCGAACTGCTCGGCCTCCTCTCCCACTCCGTCTAGCAGTTCTTCGTGTGGTAAATAAAACTTCCTTTTACGGCCCCTTTGATCCTATAGATTCATCACTTTCTACCACAAGCAGTTTCTGTTCACACAAGTTGGATCTATTTCATACTGCATCTCATAATATGCCTAGTATGTTCACTTATGCTTCACAAAGTAGTTAGATTCCTCACTTGTACTTATTCGAGGATTCGTACAAATCTGGAACCAACTCACTATCTATGAGTGAATGTCTTCGCACCATGAGGTCAATGTCTTCTAAACTAATTATCTTCAAAATCTTCTGAGAATGCATATGACCTCTTCCCCTTCCCTCGCACCTTAATGATGTCACAGGTACATGTCCGTGGGAGAATCCCTTGGTTCTCATAGTCTGCATTCATTTGCAGAATTCTTACTGAAGGAAATATGCCCTAGAGGCAATAATAAAGTTATTATTTATTTCCTCATATATCATGATAAATGTTTATTATTCATGCTAGAATTGTATTAACCGGAAACATAATACATGTGTGAATATATAAACAAACAGAGTGTCACTAGTATGCCTCTACTTGACTAGCTCGTTAATCAAAGATGGTTATGTTTCCTAACCATGAACAAAGAGTTGTTATTTGATTAACGAGGTCACATCATTAGTTGAATGATCTGGTTGACATGACCCATTCCATTAGCTTAGCTCCCGATCGTTTAGTATGTTGCTATTGCTTTCTTCATGACTTATACATGTTCCTATGACTATGAGATTATGCAACTCCCGTTTACCGGAGGAACACTTTGTGTGCTACCAAACGTCACAACATAAATGGGTGATTATAAAGGTGCTCTACAGGTGTCTCCAAAGGTAGATGTTGGGTTGGCGTATTTCAAGATTAGGATTTGTCACTCCGATTGTTGGAGAGGTATCTCTGGGCCCTCTCGGTAATGCACATGACATAAGCCTTGCAAGCATTACAACTAATGAGTTAGTTGCAAGATGATGTATTACGGAACGAGTAAAGAGACTTGCCGGTAACGAGATTGAACTAGGTATTGGATACCGACGATCGAATCTCGGGCAAGTAACATACCGATGACAAAGGGAACAGCATATGTTGTTATGCGGTCTGACCGATAAAGATCTTCGTAGAATATGTAGGAGCCAATATGGGCATCCAGGTCCCGCTATTGGTTATTGACCAGAGATTTGTCTCAGTCATGTCTACAATGTTCTCGAACCGTAGGGTCCGCACGCTTAATGTTACGATGACACTTATTATGAGTTTATGCATTTTGATGTACCGAAGTTAGTTCGGAGTCCCGGATGTGATCACGGACATGACAAGGAGTCTCGAAATGGTCGAGACATAAAGATTGATATATTGGATGACTATATTCGGACACCGGAAGCGTTCCGGGGAAGTTTCGGATAAAACCGGAGCACCGGGGGGTTACCGGAACCCCCCGGGGGGTTAATGGGCCTCATGGGCCTAAAGTGGAGAAGAGGAAGGGGCTGCCAGGGCAGGCCGCGTGCCCCCTCTCCCCCTAGTCCGAATTGGACAAGGAGGGAGGGGCGGCGCCCCCCCTTTTCCCTCTCTTCTTCCACCTCTCCTACTTGGACAAGGAAAGGGGGGAGTCCTACTCCCGGTAGGAGTAGGACTCCTCCTGCGCGCCTCCTCTAGGGCCGGCCGCACCCCCCCCCTTGGATCCTTTATATACGGAGGCAGGGGGCACCCTAGGACACACAAGTTGATCATCATGATCGTTCCTTAGCCGTGTGCGGTGCCCCCTTCCACCATATTCCACCTCGGTCATATTGTAGCAGCGCTTAGGCGAAGCCCTGTGACGGTAGAACATCAAGATCGTCACCACGCCGTCGTGCTGACGGAACTCATCCCCGAAGCTTTGCTGGATCGGAGCCCGGGGAGCGTCATCGAGCTGTACGTGTGCTAAGAACTCGGAGGTGCCGGAGTAACGGTGCTTGGATCGGTCGGATCGGGAAGACGTACGACTACTTCCTCTACGTTGCGTCAACGCTTCCGCTTCGGTCTACAAGGGTACGTAGACAACACTCTCCCCTCTCGTTGCTATGCATCACCATGATCTTGCGTGTGCGTAGGAAAATTTTGAAATTACTACGTTACCCAACACTTACAACATCATATAAATTCTCCCGAAGCCAGATCCTGTTTGACCAGCAAGCAGAAGCCTTTGAAGCCTTTGAACATATTGAAGCCATTCAGTTTGAAGTTCATGGCACCAGAGAAACCTACAAGAAAGGGTGGCAGACAGCGTCGTGGCAACACCTCAAGAGATTTGCCTCCTGACCTCTATGAGCTGTACAAGACAGATCTAGAGGAGGACTACAATCAGCGAAAAACTCGAATCCAATGGATTTGAAGATATTGGGAAGAACAGTGGTTCAAGTACAGGTTCGTGACCCAGGAGTATGCTGAGAAGAATGCCATCAAACGACCATGGGGAGACATTCTATACAGAAATCTTCAACCCAAGTCCAGAGCTGAAGCCATTGAACAAGGCTTCTATCCTTGCATGGTCCATGGACCGCAGCCTACGGATGCAAATCCATCTTCATCACTGTGGTGCCGCGATGATAATCTGTTCAAGCGCAACCTTCAGTTTGCCAGGAACTCGGCCAAAGAGAACAAGAAGTCACGAGGCTTAGACTTCAATCCAGGCCCCTCTGCTCCTCGTGTTGATGGCACACGCGAAGCTGAACCCAATCTTGTTGGGACCTTCTACAACCTGGAAGGTCTCATCACTCATATCATGGTTCAAGGGACAGCCGTGGATGAGCCTGCAGATGACGCTGAATCTGATGAAGCGCCTGCACCGCCGAAGCCAAAGAAACTGAAGAAGCCTAAAGCTTCAAAGCCTGCTCCTGCACCAAAGGTCCTACAGGCGAAGCCTCTGGCCACTGCACCTCCTGAACACAGTGTGCAGTCTGAAGATTTGTCACGCATCTCCATGCCCTCCAGAGTGAAGATGCCCTTGCAACCCACTAACCAAGAACTGACTGTTGCTGCTATTCTGCGCAATGACGCCATTGATCTGTCCGGCGATGAAGATCTTGTAGATGACGCTCTTGAGCAACTGATTAAGAGCTAGGAAGAAGCAGAAATCTTCAATGATTTGCCTCTCTTTAACGTGGCAATCATCCACAACTTCATTGATGAGTGGTTTGAAACCCCCAATCTCAGCTTTGACGATCTTCAACTTCCAATTGGCCTCAGCGTCGCTTTCACTGGCGCCATTGCTTCTGAGCTAGCTCTAGCTCAGCGCATCGTTGAACTGAAGCAAAAGATCGACTATGAGAAAACTCAGTTCAAGAAGCACATGGCCAAGCTCAGCGTGCAAGATGTGAAAAACTTCAAGATTATGCTGCACGAGCTCAAGGAAGCCTTTCTCAAGAAACGTGAAGAAGCTAAAGGGTCTCGTGAGCGCATGAAGAGTCTGGCTGACAAGTGCGTGCAAGCCTACAATGAAGCTGAGAAGCGCAAGGCTCTTGGGCGTCCTGGCATCGACCCCAGAATGGCGGCCAAGCCAAAGAAGAAGAAGCCGGCTGTGGCCGAACCTGAAGCAACAAGGCAGGAAGCACATCCCATTGTCTTCCCAGCCAGTATGACAGGCTCGAAGCCTAAGGTCCCCACAGTGGCTTCAGAATTAAAGAAGACAAGGGCTGCCGAGGCTGAAGCCAAAAAGAGGAAATATCCTGAAGCTTCCGATGTCGCTCCCTCCAAGAAGAAGCACAAAACCAAGAAAGATCGGGCTGCTCCCACAGAGCCCCTTGTTGTCGAGCCCATCTCGGTTGCTCGTCCTGCCTCTTCGCATCAAGAACGACGGATGGTAATTCATGAGCCTGCTTCCACAGAGGCTCCTGAAGCTGAAGACATTCCAGCAGTTGACCCCACCGCTGCTGAAGACATTGGTCACCATGACAATGTTGAAGATGATGAAGTCCTTCCTCAGATCAAGCACCAACTGGTATCATCGCCTGTGCTCACGCACAGTGAACTCATCAGCATTGGTCGTCCTCTGACGCCAACTGCTCGGGATGCATCGTGGGCTGATCACCCACAGAGACAAGACACTCCAAGCTCTCCCCAACCGCAAGCTACCCCAACAGTGCAAGATGATGATGACTTTGTGGCCCAGCACACTCCATCTCCACAAGTGTCGCCCGCATTACACAGGCTTCGCAAAGGACCAAGGCCCCAAGTCACTCCCACAATGCACGTGTCTGAATCCGAAGCCAAAATGGCTGAAGATGTTCCGGCAGCATCAGCCGATGAAGAAGAAGATGAAGAAGAAGCCCCAAGAGTTGCTTCACCCCGTCTCACCAAGATGTTGTTCTCGAGGAGAACGTGGCCGACCCTCCAGCTTCCGAAGTGGAGGTCAACAACCCTGAGGCGGCCACCAATATCGCCGCTGACACCAATGATGTTGTCATGGCCGAAGCCTGTACGGCGCCAGAAGCCAATGTGGCACCAGAAGTCAATGCAGCACTTGAAGTCCAAGCACATGAAGCTCATGTGGCCCCTGAAGCCCATGAAGACAATGCCAATGCCCCGGTTCCCCCTCCAAGACCTCACACAATGGAGCTGGCATTTGATCATGGTCAGCCAGTTATGGTTCGCTGGCCCATTCTGACTCCTCCGCCTGCTGCTGGTCCACAATTTTAGTACCACGTCGAGCACGTGCCTCAAGTTCAAAAGCCCAAGCCAAGACTTCCACGATTTCCAGGCACTGCCACTTCACCTGGGGTCTTCAATGCAAATGGCTTCGTGGCGCATAATACCTTCTTCAACAGCTCCAAGAACCCTTATACAAGACCGCACATTTCCTCAGATCGGTTCTGGAGCTATCAGCAGCGCAGCTACTACTCCTGTGTCCTATACAATCAAGGGCGCATATTTCTACATATGCACCTCGACTCTAAAGCTATAGCTGGACTGCCCTGCCTTGAAGAAGCATTTGACTGTTTCAGAGATGCTGGTCTGTTGCAATTCGTCACTGACAAGGAGCCCTAGAACGAGAATTGCTGCTTCAATTCTATGCCACTCTTCATATTCGAGGCTACAACAGGGATCCGAAGACTTGGGTCCTTGAGTGGATGACAGGCAATGTCCATCATGAAGCTAAAGCTCTTGATATCATTGAGCTCACAGGCCTGCACACTCCTGGTGAATACTATGAACCAGGTTGTCAACAACATGAAAATGCCTTGGAAAGCATCTTTCAGAAGCCAGAACCCAACATGAGTCAAATGCTGAGCATGATGAAGCCTCTGCCTCATGACGCTGAATACCCATCTGAGTTCTTTGTTGAAGACCTAGAGTACCTGCCTCGCACCATTTACCACATCATCAGGAATACTCTATGGCCTGTCAAAGTACACACATCTGCAGCTAAGCTTTAAGGAGCAATGAAGACTTTGGTTTTCTATATCTTCAATGGCATCAGCTTCAATGCTCAAGACTTCTTCATCAGGCAGTTGGCTGCGTCTGGCTCTGACATCTTTGGGTTGAAATTCTATGCTCCATGGGTCATGCGTCTGATAAAGCGTCACTTAGCTTTCAACTATCAGCTGTCTGCACGCAATCATCTTATATTGTTGTCCGAGGTTGTAAGTGCATCTAGTGCCACCCCTAGTTGGTTTTCGAGTATTGACGACAAACCTAGTTGAGGGACTAATGTGTTTGTGAGAATTGCAGGATAACACAGGTAGAAGTCCCTCATTGATTCGGTTTTACTACCAGATATGACCCCTAAAAATGTACGAAGACACTGAAGACAATGGTGGTATATGAAGATATTCACATTGAAGACTATGACAAGAGAAGACACCACGTGAAGCCTATGGAACTCAAAGACTTAGATTCTTCGTAGTTTTATTTCATTTGTGTTGAGTCATAGGAACCACCGTACTGTTAAGTGGGGTCCAAGAGAACCAGTCAGAATGACTGAAGTGATGCCTAATTCAAAACCTATATCTTCGAGCGAAGACTATGAGAGCAAATCTTGTCCAGAGTCGGACAAGTCAGCTTTACTTGTAGCCCAAGTAAAGTTGCCGTGTGCGTTTGAAATCTGACCGTTGGTACATGTGTCAGTTCCTTAGTGACCCAGGGTCATTTCAGACAAATCAGGTCGGGTTGCCTAGTGGCTATAAATAGTCCATCCCCTACAACCATAAACGGTTGGCTGCTCAGATTTCAGTGCACGGCTTTTGTCGTTTGAGAGCAACCCACCTCGAAGCCTTTGAGAGAAAATTCCTAGCGAGGAGAAAAGCCCTAACCACCCAGAGCCAGAGTAAATTGGGCATCACTTAAGTCTTCCTGTCTGAGTGATCTGAAGACTTATTACACTTGAGGACTGTGCATCCTCCAGACGGTTAGGCGTCACGTTCTGAGCATCCAAGAGAAATTGTGGATTGTCGGTGAACGAAGTCTGTGAAGGTTTGGGAGTCTACCTTGAAGACTTACCAGAGTGATTGGGCGAGGTCTATGTGACCTTAGATCAAGGAGAAAACGGTGAGGACTGGGTGTCCTGAGCTGTGTGTTCAGGACTGGGTGTCCGGGACTGTGTGTCCTTTGGTTTAAATACCTAGCCGCTCCAACCAGACGTACAGTTGTCACAGCAACTGGAACTGGTCCAACAAATCATTGTCTTCAGCGTGTCACTGGTTTCATCTTCACTTCCTTTTACTTACTATTACTCATTGTGAAGCCATTGCATGGTTGCTCCATCTTTTGTCTTCACAACGTAACTGTATGATTTGTTTGGCTTCATAACTTCTTCCTACCTGATCCTTATTACACTGCGGCTATTTGTCATTGTGCCTTTACTCAATTGAATACTTGACCATGGCTTGCCTAGTGTAATCTAACTTCCGCTGCATAGTGATAGGCATATATCTACTGTTTGTCTTCATAACTTTCACGTTTTGAAGACTTTCATAAAAATCGCCTATTCACCCCCCCTCTAGTCGATATAACGCACTTTCAATTGGTATCAAAGCAAGGTGCTCCCTTGTTCTGTGTGATTTGGTTTAACCACCTGGAGTTTAGCTATGTCGACTGCAGGGATAATCAAAGTCTCCGCTGCGTGCCCCGTCTTCGATGGAACTGAATATCCCTACTGGAAGAATAAGATGCGCATGCATCTTGAAGCCATTGACGCCGACCTATGGTATGTCATCAAAAACGGCGTTCCCAAGGCTGGAGAATGTGTCACTGCTGCTGATGTCAAGAAGTTCACTCAACTGGACTCTACTGCCAAGAATATCATCTGTGGTCATCTAACCAAGGGACAGTATGGCCGTGTGAGTGCCTTGAAGACATCCAAGCTGGTCTGGGACTGGCTCTCCAAAGTCAATGAAGGCATCTCAACCCAGAGAGATCAGAGAATCAGTGTTCTTCGCAACCTCTTCAACCGCTTCAAGCGAAATGACAATGAGAATGTCCAGCACACATTTGACCGGCTCACTGACATCACAAATGAGCTTCAAGCCCTCGGCGCCACTGAGATCACCAAACATGAAATCATCAAGACGCTGCTGAGATCAATTGACAGTTCGTTTGACATCCTAGCCCTGATGATTCAAGAACGTCCAGACTTCAAGAAACTCGATCCGTCTGACATACTTGAGAGGCTCAACACACATGAGTTTCAGCTTTCTGAGAAAAGAGATATCTACGGTCCAAACTATGGGCGAACTCGTGCCCTGAAGGCAAAAGCTGTGTCTTCATCTAAAGAAGAATCTGACAGCAGTTCTGATGATCCTGAAGACATTGGAAGGGAACTTGCAATGCTAGTGAAGAAGTTCCAGAAATTCACCAAGAAGAAAGGCTTCAGAAAGTCTTCATGATCAAGCTCAAGGAATGATGAAGCATCTGCTCATGACTACAAGAAGAAAACATGCCACAAGTGCAAGAAAACTGGACACTTCATCTCTGAATGTCCACAGTGGGACAATGAGAACAGAAAGAAGAAGAGCAAGGAATATGATTCTGACGACAAGAAGAAGAAGAAATACTCAAAGTCTTCTTCCAAGTCTTCCTCCAAGTCTTCATCACACAAGAAGAGCTCATCTGGCAAGGCACGTGCGTTTGTTGGCAAGGAAATGGACTCAGAGGAGGAGTCTGCTTCTGAGGAGGCAGAGGTGGAGTCTGAGGAGGAGTCTGATTCTGGCATTGCGAGTCTGGCTACAGCATACGTCGCCAAGTCCATCTTCAACACTGAAGACAATGACTTCATCACCAACACCGATGCAAATGACAAGGACGACTCTACTCCTACCTACTGCTTCATGGCACGCGGTGCCAAGGTAAACACATGCACTACTCACTATCAAACATCCAGTGACGATGATTCTGATTGTGATTCAAAGCCCAGCTACAAAACACTTGCTAAAATTGCAACTGAACAACAGAAAGCCATGGAACATATTCAAAAACTGTTAGACAGAAGCAATGATCTGTTGGGTGCTGAAATGACTCGATCTGAATCCTTAATTGGAGGCATAAAAAATCTTCACGTTAAGTATCAGGAACTTGAAGATCGTCATGATACTCTCTCAGCTACTCATGAAAAGCCTTCCTATGATTATCTTCAAAGGAAGCAAGAACTTGAGAAATTGAGAGCGGCTCATGAAGACCTTCAAAAGGAAAACGAGTCACTTCGCACCGAACAGATCAATTCCGCTCAGGAAGGATTTGAACCACCATGCCTTAAATGCATTGAGCGTGATAATGCTACTTCTGTTGCTGAATGTTCCACTGCTACTGCTGTTGCAATATCTTCAACTGTTGAAGTGATAACTAACACCTCTGCTGAGGATACCACTGCTATTGCTGATGAGAATGCTAGGTTGAAGACACTACTTGAAACAGGGATGTATAAAAGTCTCAAAGGACATCATACATTATGTGATGTCCTCAAGAAGCAGATTCTGAACCGAAACCCTAGGAAAGAGGGTGTGGGGTTCATAAGGAAAATAAATGCAGATGGCTCTTATTGAAACCTGAGCAGTACCCTAAAACCACATGGGTTGCTGCAAAGGAATCCTCAGAAGATCCATCCAATCTGTCTGGCTTCACTTGTGTTAACCCCATTATCATTGATGAATCCTTTGATGCAAACTATAAACTGTTTAAGAATCAGAATGGTGAAGTGTTTGCCAGGTACATTGGTACTAACTGCAGGAATGGACCACCTATGAAGAAGATCTGGGTTCCGAAAACATGTCTGGAAAATCTTCCTGTGAATGTCTTCATGACACCTCACATGAAGAAGACAAACCTCAGACCAAAGGCTTCATACGGTCCAAAGGCTTCATACAGACAGAGGACTCACCTGAGCCGCACCAACGCAAATGTTTTGCAGGGAAACCATACTCAGGCATATGAATATGAGAGCGGTTCTTCAAACCGTCATGTTCATATGACCAAGAACTATTCTGCCTATTCTTATGAGTACTATTGCCCGCCTGCTAGACTGTTTGCTAGGGCTCCAAAGCCAAAATTCTCAGATGCTGCACTCAGACTTATTGCTTCTAAGCCACCCTTGAAGATGTGGGTGGTTAAAAAAGCTTAACTCTCTTTTGCAGGGAAAGGTCTCCAGCAGAAAACCAAAATCTTCTGACGCTATTGCTGGGGACCTTAAAAATCTTGTGGGGCGCAAGATCAAATGCCCGAATGGCATCACTATGTATTTCGTTCCTGCATCGCATGCTACTCTCCCTATTAGTCCTAACCTGGATCTAAGTTTTCATAATCCACTGGCTCGTCAAATGTTTTTGCTTCACAATTCTCTTCGTGAAGCCTATCCCCCTAACTGCACTGTAGGGTACGACACCAGCGTCTTCAGAATGGATTATTGACAGTGGGTGTACAAATCACATGACTGGCAAAAGAAGCCTTCTTATGGACTCAACCTTACGTCCATCCGACAAGAGCCATATCACATTTGCTGACACTGGTAAAAGTAAGGTATTGGGTCTAGGTAGAGTTGCAATCTCAAAGGATCAACACATGGACAAAGTCATGCTTGTTGAATCCCTTGGCTTCAACTTAATGTCTGTCTCAATGCTTTGCGATTTGAACATGGTCGTAATATTTGGAAAATATCGTTGCCTAGTACTAATGGAATCTGACAAGTCTCTAGTGTTTGAAGGGTATCGGAAAGATGATCTGTATGTGGTAGATTTCTCAGCAGGGCACAGCTTGCAGTATGTCTTCTGGCAAAGGCTTCAGAATGCTGGCTTTGGCATCAGAGGCTTGGGCATGCTGGCATGAGGAACCTCCACACCCTTGCGAAGAAGAAGCATGTCATAGGCATCGAGGGCGTCAAGTTCAAGAAAGATCACTTATGCGGTGCCTGTGAAGCAGGGAAGATGACAAGGGCAAAACATCCTTCGAAGACAATCATGACCACTACTCGACCCTTCGAACTGCTTCACATGGATCTTTTTGGTCCCACTCACTACTCAACTTTTTCCACTACTGCTTGCCTCTATGGCTTTGTCATTGTTGATGATTACTCTAGATATACTTGGGTGCACATAATCCTTTACAAGACTGAAGTGCAGGATGTCTTCAGACGCTTCGCCAATCGAGCTTTGAACAATTATGGCGCCAAGATAAAGCACATCAGAAGTGACAATGGCACTGAGTTCAAGAACACTGGCCTTGACACATATCTTGATACCTTGGGCATCACACATGAATTCTCAGCTCCGTACACGCCACAGCAGAATGGCGTCGTCGAACGCAAGAACAGAACACTCATTGAGATGGCCAGAACGATGCTAGATGAGTACAAGACTCCAAGAAAATTCTGGCCTGAAGCCATTGACACTGCATGCCATACAATCAACCGTGTTTATCTTCACAAGCTTCTGAACAAGACATCTTATGAACTCCTAACTGGCAACAAGCCAAATGTCAGTTACTTCAGAGTATTTGGCGCAAGATGCTGGATCAAGGACCCACACCACACCTCAAAGTTTGCACCAAAAGCACATGAGGGCTTCATGCTTGGATATGGAAAGGATTCGCACTCCTACAGAGTCTTCAATCTCTTTCACTACAAAGTTGTTGAAACAGTGGATGTGCGGTTCGATGAAACCAATGGTTCACAAAGAGAGCAACTGCCAGATGTGCTAGATGAAGTTCCAGCTAGTGAATCAATCAAGCTAATGGGAACTGGAGAAATTATACCTTCTGAAGCTCATCCTGAAGAAGAACTTATCATCTCAGCACCTGATCCACATGAAGACAATGCTCATCCTGAAGACATTCCTCCCAACGACAACATAGATCAGCAAGAGCAAAGTCTTCGACCTATACATCCTCGTGTTGCCAATGAAGTGCAGATTGACAGAATAATTGACAACATCAATGCACCTGTTCCACTGACTCGTTCAAGGGCGACTCAACTGGAAAATTTCTGCGGGCACTTCGCATTCTTTTCAATCAGAGAACCCAAGAAAGTTGAAGAAGCTTTCATGGAACCTGAATGGATTCAAGCTATGCAAAAAGAGCTTCAACAGTTTGAGCTGAACAATGTATGGGAACTGGTTAAGCGTCCTGATCCACGGAAGCACAATATAATAGGCACCAAATGGATATACCGCAACAAGCAAGATGAGCATGGTCAAGTTGTCAGAAACAAAGCTCGTCTCGTTGCTCAAGGATATACTCAAGTGGAAGGCATTGACTTCGATGAAACGTTTGCTCCTGTGGCCAAACTTGAAGCCATCCGTATACTGCTGGCCTATGCAAATCATCATAACATACTTTTATATCAAATGGATGTGAAGAGTGCCTTTCTCAATGGCAAGATTGAAGAAGAAGTGTATGTTGCACAACCACCTGGGTTTGAAGATCCAAAACATCCTGACATGGTTTACAAGCTCAATAAGGCACTGTATGGCCTCAAACAAGCCCCTCGGGCCTGGTATGACACACTCAAATACTTCCTGAAGAGCAAAGGCTTCATACCTGGCTCCCTAGATCCCACTCTCTTCACGAAGACATATGATGGTGAACTGTTTGTGTGCCAAATATATGTGGATGACATTATCTTCGGCTGCACCAATCAGAAGTACAGTGAGGAGTTTGGATATATGATGCAAGAGCAATATCAGATGTCTATGATAGGGGAGCTGAAGTTCTTCCTCGGTCTTCAGATACGGCAACAACGCAATGGCATCTTCATAACTCAAGAGAAGTATCTCAAGGATTGCCTGAAGAAGTTCGGTATGCAAGACTGCAAAGGCTTCACAACACCAATGCCAGCCAAACATCATCTGGGTCCTGACGACAATGGTAAAGAGTTCGATCAAAAGGTATACCGCTCCATGATTGGTTCTTTGCTTTATTTATGTGCATCTAGGCCAGATATTATGCTTAGTGTTTGCATGTGTGCTCAATTTCAAGCGGCACCAAAGGAGTCGCATCACTTAGCAGTGAAGCAAATTCTTCGATATTTGGCTCACACCCCAACTCTAGGGTTATGGTATCCAAAGGGCTCAGAGTTTGATCTGGTTGGATTCTCGGATGCTGATTATGCTGGTGACAAGGTTGATCAGAAGTCTACATCAGGCACAAGCCACTTTCTGGGACGATCACTTGTATGTTGGTCTTCAAAGAAGCAGAACTGTGTATCCCTCTCCACTGCTGAATCTGAATACATTGCTGCTGGATCTTGCTGCGCTCAGCTTCTATGGATGAAGCAAACTCTCAAGGACTATGGCATTCATCTGAAGCAAGTACCACTTTACTGCGACAACGAAAGCGCCATCAAGATTGCCAACAACCCAGTTCAGCACTCGAAGACAAAGCACATTGAAATTCGTCATCACTTTCTCAGAGATCATGTTGCAAAGGAAGATATTGATATCATACACGTCAACACTGAAGAGCAATTGGCAGATATCTTCACCAAGCCCTTGGATGAGAAGAGATTTTGCAAGTTACGGTGTGAGCTAAATATCTTGTAATCCTCAAATGTCCTGTGATCAGGCAAACATCCTAACACTTATGCATATTGATGACTTAGATGTGCAACACATGAAGTAACGTATATCTTCAATCAATGAAGACATACATTCTAAGTGTGAATACATTAATGTGGAAATTGACTTCGGAGCGCCACGATAATTGTGCGTCGTGTCTGGGTCTAATACTTCCTATACGGTGGGTAACGCCACCATCAAACGTTCTATTTTGAAGTGTTTCACTCATAGCGTTACCTTGCAATGTCTTCACATTTGTTGTGGCTTACATCTCAACATGTCTTCATAATCATCTTCACTACGTGGATTATATATATATATATATATATATATATATATATATATATATATATATATATATACTAGTGTTCTGTCCTCTACAGCATTCACTTATAGCTATGTCTTCTTGTTTGAATCTATTGAACTAAGTGAATGTGATTGGACCCTAATCTCTCTATGCTTTCTATCTCAAATTCTATCTCTCCAAGTCATATGCATTCTATTGAAACTGTCGAATGTCTTCTCTGCATCCTTGTCAGCAAAAGACACAGAGACAAACTTTAAAACCGTTTTCTAAGCTCATTCATCCACAAGAAATCCGGAGAAGTAGGAACGACCACCCGACAATCCAGGCGTGCGTGGGATGTGGAACTGCCCCCGAGATTCCGCATGATGGCCACGTGTTGTTCAGAGGCGAATCGCCAGGGGCACCTGTGTAATAGCGCAGTGCCGCCCCTGTGACTATAAATACACCCTCACTATGGTCATTATCTCCTTCTTCCTCCCTCGCATGAACCCTAGCGCCACCGCTAGCTCTCGACGACGCCGGCGACGAAACGCTTCACTGCCGCAACCTCTCCGACGCCGTCTTCACGCCGATCGCGGACATCGTCCTCTCCGCCGTCGTCGTAGCTGTCTTCCATCGCCAAGTTAGGGCACAGAGGATCGAACTGCTCGGCCTCATCTCCCACTCCGTCTAGCAGTTCCAAGTGTGGTAAATAAAACCTCTTTTTACAGCCTCTTTTGATCCTATAGTTCGGTCACTTTCTGCCATACGAAGTTTCTGTTCACACAAGTTAGATCTCTCTCAGTCTGCATCTCATAACTTGCCTAGAATATTCACTTATGCTTCATAAAGTAGTTAAATTCCTCACTTGTACTGATCTGTGGGTTCGTACAAATCTGGAACCAACTTCTTATCTATGAGTGAATGTCTTCGCACGATGAGGTCAATGTCTTCTAAACTGATTTATCTTCAAAATCTTCTGAGAATGCATATGACCTCTTCCCCTTCCCTCGCACCTTAATGCTGTCACAGGTACATGTCCGTGGGAGAATCCCTTGGTTCTCATAGTCTGCATTCATTTGCAGAATTCTTACAGCATCACATCAACTCACCTGCAGCCAGTTCCTGTTTGACCAGCAAGAGAAAGCCTTTGAAGCCTTTGAACGTATTGAAGCCATCCAGGTTAAAGTTCATGGCTGCAGAAAAACCAGCAAGGAAGGGTGGCAGAAAGCGTCGAGGGGAGACTGAAGGAAATATGCCCTAGAGGCAATAATAAAGTTATTATTTATTTCCTTATATCATGATAAATGTTAATTATTCATGCTAGAATTGTATTAACCGGAAACATAATACATGTGTGAATACATAGACAAACAGAGTGTCACTAGTATGCCTCTACTTGACTAGCTCGCTAATCAAAGATGGTTATGTTTCCTAACCATGGACAAAAGAGTTGTTATTTGATTAACGAGGTCACATCATTAGTTGAATGATCTGATTGACATGACCCATTCAATTAGCTTAGCACCCGATCGTTTAGTATGTTGCTATTGCTTTCTTCATGACTTATACATGTTCCTATGACTATGAGATTATGCAACTCCCGTTTACCGGAGGAACACTTTGGGTACTACCAAACGTCACAACGTAACTGGGTGATCATAAAGGAGTACTACAGGTGTCTCCAAAGGTAGATGTTGGGTTGGCGTATTTCGAGATTAGGATTTGTCACTCCGATCGTCGGAGAGGTATCTCTGGGCCCTCTCGGTAATGCACATCACTTAAGCCTTGCAAGCATTGCAACTAATGAGTTAGTTGTGGAATGTTGTATTACGGAACGAGTAAAGAGACTTGCCGGTAACGAGATTGAACTAGGTATTGGATACCGACGATCGAATCTCGGGCAAGTAACATACCGATGACAAAGGGAACAACGTATGTTGTTATGCGGTCTGACCGATAAAGATCTTCGTAGAATATGTAGGAGCCAATATGGGCATCCAGGTCCCGCTATTGGTTATTGACCGGAGACATGTCTCGGTCATGTCTACATTGTTCTCGAACCGTAGGGTCCGCACGCTTAAGGTTTCGATGACAGTTATATTATGAGTTTATGAGTTTTGATGTACCGAAGGAGTTCGGAGTCCCGGATGAGATCGGGGACATGACGAGGAGTCTCAAAATGGTCGAGACGTAAAGATCGATATATTGGACGACTATATTCGGACTTCGGAAAGGTTCCGAGTGATTCGGGTATTTTTCGGAGTACCGGAGAGTTACGGGAATTCGCCGGGGAGTATATGGGCCTTATTGGGCCATACGGGAATAGAGGAAAGAGTCCAAAAGGAAGGGGGCCTGCGCCCCCCCCTCTGGTCCGAATTGGACAAGGGGCGCAGCCCCCTTTTCCTTATTCCTCTCCCCCTCTTTCCCCCTTCTCCTACTCCAACAAGGAAGGAGGGAGTCCTACTCCCGGTGGGAGTAGGACTCCCCTTGGGGCGCCTCCTCCTAGGCCGGCCGGCCCCTCCCCCTTGCTCCTTTATATACGGAGGCAGGGGGCACCCCATGACACACAAGTTGATCATTGAGATCGTTCCTTAGCCGTGTGCGGTGCCCCCTACCACCAAATTCCACCTCGATCATATCGTTGTAGTGCTTAGGAGAAGCCCTGCGTCGGTAGTACATCAAGATCGTCACCACGCCGTCGTGCTGACGGAACTCTTCCTCGACGCTTTGCTGGATCGGAGCCCGAGGATCGTCATCGAGCTGAACGTGTGCTAAGAACTCGGAGGTGCCGGAGTAACGGTACTTGGATCGGTCGGATCGGGAAGAAGACGTAGGACTACTTCCTCTACGTTGTGTCAACGCTTCCGTTGCGATCTACAAGGGTACGTAGATCAGACTCTCCCCCTCGTTGCTATGCATCACCATGATCTTGCGTGTGCATAGGAATTTTTTTGAAATTACTACGTTCCCCAACAGTGGCATCCGAGCCTAGGTTTTATGGTTTGATGTTATTTGCACGAGTAGAACACAAGTGAGTTGTGGGCGATACAAGTCATACTACCTACCAGCATGTCATACTTTGGTTCAGCGGTATTGTTGGACGAGACGACCCGGACCAACCTTACGCGTACGCTTACGCGAGACCGGTTCCCTCGACGTGCTTTGCACATAGATGGCTTGCGGGCGACTGTCTCTCCAACTTTAGTTGCACCAAGTGTGGCTACGCCCGGTCCTTGAGAAGGTTAAAACGGAGTCTATTTGACAAACTATCGTTGTGGTTTTGATGCGTAGGTGAGATGAGTTCTTGCTTAAGCCCATAGCAGCCACGTAAAACTTGCAACAACAAAGTAGAGGACGTCTAACTTGTTTTTGCAGGGCATGTATGTGATGTGATATGCTCAAGGCATGATGCTAAATTTTATTGTATGAGATGATCATGTTTTGTAACCAAGTTATCGGCAACTGGCAGGAACCATATGGTTGTCGCTTTATTGTATGCAATGCAATCGCGATGTAATGCTTTACTTTATTACTAAGTGGTAGTGATAGTCGTGGAAGCATAAGATTGGCGAGACGACAACGATGCTACGATGGAGATCAAGGTGTCACGCCGGTGACGATGGTGATCATGACGGTGCTTCGGAGATGGAGATCACAAAGCACAAGATGATGATGGCCATATCATATCACTTATATTGATTGCATGTGATGTTTATCTTTTATGCATCTTATCTTGCTTTGATTGACGGTAGCATTATAAGATGATCTCTCACTAAATTATCAAGAAGTGTTCTCCCTGAGTATGCACTGTTGCCAAAGTTCGTCGTGCCCAGACACCACGTGATGATCGGGTGTGATAAGCTCTACGTCCATCTACAACGGGTGCAAGTCAGTTTTGCACACGCAGAATACTCAGGTTAAACTTGACGAGCCTAGCATATGCAGATATGGCCTCGGAACACAGAGACCGAAAGGTCGAGCGTGAATCATATAGTAGATATGATCAACATAACGATGTTCACCATTGAAAACTACTCCATCTCACGTGATGATCGGTTATGGTTTAGTTGATTTGGATCACGTGATCACTTAGAGGATTAGAGGGATGTCTATATAAGTGGGAGTTCTTAAGTAATATGATTAAATTGAACTTAAATTTATTATGAACTTAGTCCTGGTAGTATTTTGCAAATTATGTTGTAGATCAATAGCTCGCGTTGTTGCTTCCCTGTGTTTATTTTTGATATGTTCCTAGAGAAAATTGTGTTGAAAGATGTTAGTAGCAATGATGCGGATTGGATCCGTGATCTGAGGTTTATCCTCATTGCTGCACAGAAGAATTATGTCCTTGATGCACCGCTAGGTGACAGACCTATTGCAGGAGCAGATGCAGACGTTATGAACGTTTGGCTAGCTCAATATGATGACTACTTGATAGTTTAGTGCACCATGCTTATTGGCTTAGAATCGGGACTTCAAAGACGTTTTGAACGTCATGGACCATATGAGATGTTCCAGGAGTTGAAGTTAATATTTCAAGCAAATACCCGAGTTGAGAGATATGAAGTCTCCAACAAGTTCTATAGCTAAAAGATGGAGGAGAATCGCTCAACTAGTGAGCATGTGCTCAGATTGTCTAGGTACTACAATCGCTTGAATCAAGTGGGAGTTAATCTTCCAGATAAGATAGTGATTGACAGAATTCTCTAGTCACCATGACCAAGTTAGTAGAACTTCTTGATGAACTATAGTATGCAAGGGATGACGAAAACGACTCCCGAGTTTTTCATGATGATGAAATCGATGAAGGTAGAAATCAAGAAAAACATCAAGTGTTGATGGTAGACAAGACCACGAGTTTCAAGAAAAGGGCAGAGGGAAGAAGGGGAACTTCAAAAAGAACAGCAAGCAAGTTGCTGCTCAAGTGAAGAAGCCCAAGTCTGGACCTAAGCCTGAGACTGAGTGCTTCTACTGCAAAGGGACTGGTCACTGGAAGCGGAAACTACCCCAAGTAATTGGCGGATAAGAAGGATGGCAAAGTGAACATAAGTATATTTGATATACATGTTATTGATGTGTACTTTACTAGTGTTTATAGCAAACCCTCAGTATTTGATACTAGTTCAGTTGCTAAGATTAGTAACTCGAAACAGGAGTTGCAGAATAAACAGAGACTAGTTAAGGGTGAAGTGACGATGTGTGTTGGAAGTGGTTCCAAGATTGATATGATCATCATCTCACACTCCCTATAATTTTGGGATTAGTGTTGAACCTAAATAAGTGTTATTTGGTGTTTGTGTTGAGCATGAATATGATTTGATCATGTTTATTGTAATACGGTTATTCATTTAAGTAAGAGAATAAATTGTTGTTCTGTTTACATGAATAAAACCTTATATGGTTACACACCCAATGAAAATAGTTCGTTGGATCTCGATCGTAGTGATACACATAATCATAATATTGAAACCAAAAGATGCAAAGTTAATAATGATAGTGCAACTTATTTGTAGCACTGCCGTTTAGGTCATATTGGTGTAAAGCGCATGAAGAAACTCCATGCTGATGGGCTTTTGGAATCACTTGATTATGAATCAGTTGATGCTTGCGAACCATGCCTCATGGGCAAGATGACTAAGACTCTGTTCTTCGGAACAATGGAGCGAGCAACAGATTTGTTGGAAATCATACATACTGATGTATGTGGTCCGATGAATATTGAGGCTCGCGACAGGTATCATTATTTTCTGATCTTCACAGATGATTTGAGCAAATATGAGTATATCTACTTGATGAAACATAATTCTGAAACATTTGAAAAGTTCAAAGAATTTCAGAGTGAAGTGAAAAATCATCGTAACAAGAAAATAAAGTTTCTATGATCTGATCGTAGAGAAGAGTATTTGAGTTACGAGTTTGGCCTTCAGTTAAAAACAATGTGAAATAGTTTCACTACTCACGCCACAAGGAACACCATAGTGTAATGGTGTGTCTGAACGTCATAACCGTACTTTATTAGATATAGTGCGATCTATGATGTCTCTTACCGATCTACCACTATCGTTTTGGGGTTATGCATTAGAGACAGCTGCATTCACGTTAAAAAAAGGGCACCATCTAAGTCCGTTGAGACGACACAATCTGAACTGTGGTTTAGCAAGAAACCAAAGTAGTCGTTTCTTAAAGTTTGGGGTTGTGATGCTTATGTGAAATAGTTTCATCCTGATAAGCTCAAAACCAAATCGGAGAAATATGTCTTCATAGGATACCCGAAAGGAGACTGTTGGGTACACCTTCTATCACAGATCCTAAGGCAAGACATTCATTGCTTATAATGGATACTTTCTAGAGAAGGAGTTTCTCTTGAAAGAAGTGAGTGGGAGGAAAGTAGAACTTGATAAGGTAATTGTACCTTCTCCTTTATTGGAAAGTAGTTCATCACAGAAATCTGTTCTTGTGACTCCTACACCAATTAGTGAGGAAGCTAATGATAATGATCATGAAACTTCGGATCAAGTTACTACCGAATCTCGTAGGTAAACCAGAGTGAGATCCGCACCAGAGTGGTACGGTAATCCTGTTCTGTAGGTCATGTTACTTGACCATGACGAACCTACGAACTATGAAGAAGCGATGATGAGCCCAGATTCCGCGAAATGGTTTGAGGCCATGAAATCTGAGATATGATCCATGTATGAGAACAAAGTTTGGACTTTGGTTGACTTGCCCGATGATCGGCAAGCAATTGAGAATAAATGGATCTTCAAGAGGAAGACGGACGCTGATAGTAATATTATTATCTACAAAGCTAGAATTGTCGCAACAGGTTTTCGACAAGTTCAAGGTGTTGACTACGATGAGATTCTCTCACTCGTATCTATGCTTAAGTCTGTCCAAATCATGTTAGTAATTGCCACATTTTATGAAATCTGGCAAATGGATAAACAAAACTGCATTCCTTAATAGATTTATTTAAAAAGAGTTGTATATGATGCAACCGGAAGGTTTTGTCGATCCAAAGGGAGCTAACAAAGTGTGCAAGCTCCAGTGATCCATCTATGGACTGGTACAAGCATCTCAGAGTTGGAATACACGCTTTGATAAGTTGATCAAAGCATATAGTTTTATACAGACTTGCGGTGAAGCCTGTATTTACAAGAAAATGAGTGGGAGCACTACAGCATTTCTGATAAAGTATATGTGAATGACATATTGTTAATCGGAAATAATGTAGAATTATTCTGTAAAGCAAAAAGGAGTGTTTGAAAGGAGTTTTTCAAAGAAAGACTTCGGTGAAGCTGCTTACATATTGAGCTTCAAGATCTATAGAGATAGATCAAGACGCTTGATAAGTTTTTTCAATGAGTACATACCTTGACAAGATTTTGAAGTAGTTCAAAATGGAGCAGTCAAAGAAAGAGTTCTTGCCTGTATTACAAGGTGTGAAGTTGAGTAAGACTCAAAGCCCGACCACGGTAGAAGATAGAAAGAGAATGAAAGTCATTCCCTATGCCTTGGCCATAGGTTCTATAAAGTATGTCATGCTGTATACCAGATCTATTGTATACCCTGCATTAATTTGGCAAGGGAGTACAATAGTGATCTAGGAGTAGATCACTGGACAGCGGTCAGAATTATCCTTAGTGAAATAAGGATATGTTTCTCGATTATGGACGTGACAAAAAGGTTCGTCGTAAAGGGTTACGTCGATGCAAGTTTTTGACACTGATCCAGATGAATCTAAAGTCTCAATCTGGATACATATTGAAAGTGGGAGCAATTAGCTAGAGTAGCTCCGTGTAGAGCATTGTAGACATAGAACTTGCAAAATACTTACGGATCTGAATGTGACAGACCCGTTGACTAAAATTATCTCACAAGCAAAACATGATCACACCTTAGTACTCTTTGGGTGTTAATCACATAGATATGTGAACTAGATTACTGACTCTAGTAAACCCTTTGAGTGTTGGTCACATGACGATGTGAACTATGGGTGTTAATCACATGGTGATGTGAACTATTGCTGTTAAATCACATGGCGATGTGAACTAGATTATTGACTCTAGTGCAAGTGGGAGACTGAAGGAAATATGCCCTAGAGGCAATAATAAAGTTATTATTTATTTCCTTATATCATGATAAATGTTTATTATTCATGCTAGAATTGTATTAACCGGAAACATAATACATGTGTGAATACATAGACAAACAGAGTGTCACTAGTATGCCTCTACTTGACTAGCTCGTTAATCAAAGATGGTTATGTTTCCTAACCATGGACAAAAGAGTTGTTATTTGATTAACGAGGTCACATCATTAGTTGAATGATCTGATTGACATGACCCATTCAATTAGCTTAGCACCCGATCATTTAGTATGTTGCTATTGCTTTCTTCATGACTTATACATGTTCCTATGACTATGAGATTATGCAACTCCCGTTTACCGGAGGAACACTTTGGGTACTACCAAATGTCACAACGTAACTGGGTGATCATAAAGGAGTACTACAGGTGTCTCCAAAGGTAGATGTTGGGTTGGCATATTTCGAGATTAGGATTTGTCACTCCGATTGTCGGAGAGCAATCTCTGGGCCCTCTCGGTAATGCACATCACTTAAGCCTTGCAAGCATTGCAACTAATGAGTTAGTTGTGGGATGTTGTATTACGGAACGAGTAAAGAGACTTGCCGGTAATGAGATTGAACTAGGTACTGGATACCGACGATCGAATCTCGGGCAAGTAACATACCGATGACAAAGGGAACAACGTATGTTGTTATGCGGTCTGACCGATAAAGATCTTCGTAGAATATGTAGGAGCCAATATGGGCATCCAGGTCCCGCTATTGGTTATTGACCGGAGACGTGTCTCGGTCATGTATACATTGTTCTCGAACCGTAGGGTCCGCACGCTTAAGGTTTCGATGACAGTTATATTATGAGTTTATGAGTTTTGATGTACCGAAGGAGTTCGGAGTCCCGGATGAGATCGGGGACATGACGAGGAGTCTCAAAATGGTCGAGACGTAAAGATCGATATATTGGACGACTATATTCGGACTTCGGAAAGGTTCCGAGTGATTCGGGTATTTTTCGGAGTACCGGAGAGTTACGGGAATTCGGCGGGGAGTATATGGGCCTTATTGGGCCATACGGGAATAGAGGAAAGAGTCCAAAAGGAAGGAGGCCTGCGCCCCCCCTCTGGTCCGAATTGGACAAGGGGTGCAGCCCCCTTTTCCTTATTCCTCTCCCCCTCTTTCCCCCTTCTCCTACTCCAACAAGGAAGGAGGGAGTCCTACTCCCCCGGGAGTAGGACTCCCCTTGGCGCGCCTCCTCCTAGGCCGGCCGGCCCATCCCCCTTGCTCCTTTATATACGGAGGCAGGGGGGCACCCCATGACACACAAATTGATCATTGAGATTGTTCCTTAGCCGTGTGCGGTGCCCCCTGCCACCAAATTCCACCTCGATCATACCGTTGTAGTGCTTAGGTGAAGCCCTGCGTCGGTAGTACATCAAGATCGTCACCACGCCATCGTGCTGACGGAACTCTTCCTCGACGCTTTGCTGGATCGGAGCCCGAGGATCGTCATCGAGCTAAACGTGTTCTAAGAACTCGGAGGTGCCGGAGTAACGGTACTTGGATCGGTCGGATCGGGAAGAAGACGTACGACTACTTCCTCTATGTTGTGTCAACGCTTCCGTTGCGATCTACAAGGGTACGTAGATCAGACTCTCCCCCTCGTTGCTATGCATCACCATGATCTTGCGTGTGCGTAGAAATTTTTTTGAAATTGCTACGTTCCCCAACAGAGACATCAAGAGATCTGCCCGATGACCTCTCAGAGTTGTACAAGACAGATCCTGAAGAGGATTACAATCAGCGCAAGACACGAATCCAATGGATTCGACGCTATTGGGCGGAGCAATGGTTCCAATACCACTTCGTCACCAAGGAGTATGCTGAGAAAAGCGCCATCAAGAGACCATGGGGAGACGTACAATACAAAAATCTCGTGCCCAGGTCCAGAGATGAAGCCATTGCTCAAGGCTTCTACCCGTGCATGGTTCGTGGGCCATAGCCAGCTGAAGCACATCCGTCGTCACTACTCTGGTGCCGTGACGACAATCTGTTCAAGTGCAACTTCCAGTTTGCCCAGAAATCAGCGAAGCACAACAAGGAGAAATTGGGCTTAGACTTCAACCCTGGTCCCTCCGCACTAAGGGTAGATGGCACACGTGAGGCAGACCCCAATATCATCGGTCCATATGCAAATCTTGAGGGCCTCATCACCCGCATCTTAGTCCAAGGGACTGCAGTCAATGACCCTCCTGCTGACTCTGAATCTGATGAAGCGCCTGCTGCACCGAAGCCAAAGCAGTCAAAGAAGCTAAAAGCTTCAAAGCAGGCCCCTTCACCCAAAATCTCAAGGGCGAAGCCATTGGCAACTGCACCTCCTGAAGCCAGTGTGCAGTCTGAAGACTTATCACGAGTCTCCAAGCCCCAGGAAGCCAAGAAGCCTCAGCCACACACAGGCAAAGAGCTCATAGCTGCTGCCATTCTGCGCAGCAAAATCATTGATCTGTCAAGCGATGAAGATCTTGGAGATGACGCTCTTGAGCAGCTCATCAAGAGTAAGAAGGAGGTTGAAATCTTCAAAAGTCTGCCTCTGTTTGATGTCGCCATCATCCACAACTTTATCGATGAATGGTTTGCCTCACCGAACATAAGCTTCGATGATCTGCAGCTGCCCATAGGCCTCAGTGTCTCCTTCCAGGGTGCTATTGCTTCAGAACTTGCAATTGCCCAGCGCATTGTTGAACTGAAGCAGAAAATTGATTTTGAAAAGGCTCAGTTCAAGAAGCACATGGCCAAGCTTAGCGTGCAAGAAGTGAAAAACTTCAAGATCATGTTGCACGAGCTAAAGGAAAACTTTCTGCAGAAGCGTGTAGAAGCTCAGGGTTCGCGGGAGCGAATGAAGACTCTGGCTGATCGCTGTGTGTAGGCCTACAATGAGGCCGAGAAGCGCAAGGCACTTGGGCGTCCCGGCATCGACCCCAGGATGGCCGCGAAGAAGAAGAAGAAGCCTGTTGTGCCTGAACCAGAGGCACCAAGACAAGAAGCTGCTCCGATTGTCTTCCCCACTGCTACGACTGGCTCGAAGCCAAAGAGCCGGTCAACCGCTTCAGAACTCAAGAAGGCACGGACTGCAGAGGCTGAAGCTAGGAAGAGAAAACACTCTGAAGTCTCTCCTTCTAACCCCACCAAGAAGAAACGCAAGACCAAGAAAGCTCGGGCTGCTCCCACAGAGCCCTTGATAGTTGAACCTCTCTCTGTCATCTATCCTGACGCCGATCGCCAGCTGACAGTTCATGAGCCTGCTCCCACAGAGGCTCCTGAAGCTGAAGACATACCAGCAGCCAACCCCAACGCTGCTGAAGACATTGGTCACCAAGACAATGTACAAGATGATGCAGCCCTTCCTCAGCTTGAGACAAGCGAACTGATCAGCATTGGTCGTCCTTTGACGCCAATCGCACATGCTGCGTCATGGGCGGATCGCCCACAAGAAGAAGAATCTGAAGTCCAGCCCACTCCAACTCCAAAGGTGTCGTCTGTATTCCGCAGGCTTCGCAAAGGACCACGGCCTCAAGGTTCGGCTGAAGACATTCCGGCTGCATCAGCCGAAGAGCATGAAGAAATACCACAAGCTCCAACTCCCCCGCTACAACAAGAAGCCGTTCTCCAGGAGAACGTGCCTGAGTCTGACCCTCCAGCTAGTCAAGTGGAGGCGGAAAATATTGAGGCTGCCACCACCAACATTGAAGCCCATGTGGAGCCCTCCCCAACAACAGCTTCAGAAGACACTGAAGCTACTGCTCCTGACACTTCTGTGCCTGAGTCTGCTGCCGGTCCCCAATTCAACTATCATGTTGCGCACAGGCCTCAGGTCCAGAAGCCGATCCCACGACTGCCAAGGTTCCCAGGTCCTGCATCAGCTCCTGGCTCCTTTAACGTCAATAGCTTCAGGGCAGATAATACGTTCTTCAACAGCTCCAAGAACCCTTATTCGAGGGAATGGATTGTATCAGATAGGTTCTGGAGCTATCCCCAACGCAGCTATTATTCATGCATCCTATACAACCAAGGTCGTGTCTTCCCGCACAAGCGCCTTGAGGTCGAAGCTGTTGCTGGTCTGCCCGGCCTGGAAGAAGCACTGGATTGCTTCAAGCAAGTGGGTTTGCTGCCATTTATCACAGACGAAGAGCACTGGAATGAAGAGCTTCTGCTTCAATTCTATGCCACTCTTCATATCAAAGGCTACAACAGAGATCCGAAGACTTGGGTCCTGGAGTGGATGACCGGCAATGTCCATCATGAAGCCAATGCATTTGATATCATTGAGCTTACCGGCCTGCCCACTCCTGGCGAATTCTTCGAGGAAGCTGTCAACTACATGCTGAAGCAATTGAGAGCATATTCCAGAGGCCTGAACCAAATATGAGTCAGATGCTCTCAATGATGAAGCCATTGCCCCATGATGCACCCTATCCAACTGAGTTCTTCGTTGAAGACCTAGAGTACCTGCCCAGAACCATATATCACATCATCAGGCGGACTCTCTGGCCCATTATGGGACACTCTCCACATGCCAAGGTTGAGGGTGCAATGAAGACTCTCATATTCTACATCCTTCACAGCAAATGCTTCAATACGTAGGACTTCTTCATACGCCAGTTGCGGCATCCGGCTCAGATTTATTTGGCTTGAAGTTTTATGCTCCTTGGGTTATGAGGCTGATCAAGCTTCACTCTGCGATTTCATATCAGCCCTCAGCCCGCAACCATCGGATCTTCTTGCCAGATGTGGACACCTCTGTTGAAGCTATATATCTTGAGCCTGCCAAGCAACCATTAAGTCTTCAGAATGCAGAACACCAGAGCTTCACTCAGAATGTTGAAGGTGTTTAAGCCATCTCCAGAGTGTATCCGTTGGCTGGCACCACACGTGCACCTGCATCTACTGAAGCCACTGACAGCCCAGCTGCTCAGCGACCCAAGAAGCGCGCTCGTGCCCTCAATGACCGAGAGCTTCTTGTGGCTCTTCACCAAAAGCAGGATAGGCACCACGACTGGCTCAAGAGGCAGATGAAAAGCATCATGGAGGACCTCAATCGTATTAGAAATCTTGCAACCAAGAATGCATTTGTTGCACACGAAACCCGTCGCCGCACTTGGAAAGGACTCACGATGATGTGTCCTGAAGCTGAACTTCAAGAGGATGGCTTCACAGAGCGCTTCAAATTTGACTCCACGCCTCCTCGAAGGGCTATGCTACGCAGAACTCCATCACTTGAAGATTCGGAGTTCTCTTCCTCTGCTGCCACGGTGACTGCACGGATTATCGAAGAAGAAGACGACGCTACATCACCTCCACCTCCTTCAGCGCGCGTCGAATCTGCACCAAGCTCGTCTGCACCGCCAAACACCTCCACCGACCTTGCTGCGCCTGGGAACACGTAGAAAACTCTATGTCTTCAAACCTTTTTGGTCATCACTGACAAAAGAGGGAGAAGCATATGGTGTTTATAGTCTTCAAGCGGGTCACTATGGGCGGGTGCCTTTATATTTTGCTACATCTTGCTTCGTGCTTACAACTCTTGTTTTGCTACATTTGGTTCTTTGAGTTGTAACACTTAAACTCGATGGTCGTCTGCTACTTGTTTGCCACTATGTTTTTGCGAAGATAAATTCCGCATGTACGACGATTAATTTCGCACTTAGATCATTCCGCAGACGTCCATTTTTCATTATGCATGTCATTCTCTTCATATACTTTTACATGCATAGTGGATTGTCATCATAAGTTGAAGTGGATCTCCACAAGTACAACCTGCCATGTGCATTTGCGTTCCAGAAGCAAATTACTTATATGCACATCTTCAGGGGGAGCCCTTGCAGCTTATGAAGATAATTCCTTTACAATTTCACAAATTATATTCCCCGTTGAAAACTTCAACTAGTTTGTCATCAATCACCAAAAAGGGGGAGATTGTAAGTGCATCTAGTGCCACCCCTAGTTGGTTTTGGAGTATTGACGACAAACCTAGTTGAGGGACTAATGTGTTTGTGAGAATTGCAGGATAACACAGGTAGAAGTCCCTCATTGAGTCGGTTTTACTACCAGAGATAACCCCTAAAAATGTACAAAGACATTGAAGACAATGGTGGTATATGAAGATATTCACATTGAAGACTATGACAAGAGAAGACACCATGTGAAGCCTATGGAACTCGAAGACTTAGATTCTTCGTAGTTTTATTTCATTTGTGTTGAGTCATAGGAACCACCGTACTGTTAAGTGGGGTCCAAGAGAACCAGTCAGAATGACTGAAGTGATGCCTAATTCAAAACCTATATCTTCGAGCGAAGACTATGAGAGCAAATCTTGTCCAGAGTCGGACAAGTTAGCTTTACTTGTAGCCCAAGTAAAGTTGCCGTGTGAGTTTGAAATCTGACCATTGGTACACGTGTCAGTTCCTTAGTGACCCAGGGTCATTTCGGACAAATCAGGTCGGGTTGCCCAGTGGCTATAAATAGTCCACCCCCTACAACCATAAACGGTTGGCTGCTCAGATTTCAGTGCATGGCTTTTGTCGTTTGAGAGCAACCCACCTCGAAGCCTTTGAGAGAAAATTCCTAGTGAGGAGAAAAGCCCTAACCACCCAGAGCCAGAGTAAATTGGGCATCACTTAAGTCTTCCTGTCTGAGTGATCCGAAGACTTATTACACTTGAGGACTGTGCATCCTCCAGACGGTTAGGCGTCGCGTTCTGAGCATCCAAGAGAACTTGTGGATTGCCGGTGAACGAAGTCTGTGAAGGTTTGGGAGTCTACCTTGAAGACTTACCAGAGTGATTGGGCGAGGTCTGTGTGACCTTAGCTTAAGGAGAAAACGGTGAGGACTGGGTGTCCTGAGCTGCGTGTTCAGGACTGGGTGTCTGGGACTGTGTGTCCTTTGGTTTAAATACCTAGCCGCTCCAACCAGACGTACAGTTGTCACAGCAACTGGAACTGGTCCAACAAATCATTGTCTTCAGCGTGTCACTGGTTTCATCTTCACTTCCTTTTACTTACTGTTACTCATTGTGAAGCCATTGCATGCTTGCTCTATCTTTTGTCTTCACAACGTAACTGTATGATTTGTTTGGCTTCATACCTTCTTCCTACCTGATCCTTATTACACTGCAGCTATTTGTCATTGTGCCTTTGCTCAATTGAATACTTGACCATGGCTTTCCTAGTGTAATCTAACTTCCGCTGCATAGTGATAGGCATATCTCTACTGTTTGTCTTCATAACTTTCATGTTTTGAAGACTTTCATAAAAATCGCCTATTCACCCCCCCCCCCCCCTCTAGTCGATATAACGCACTTTCAGAGGTTGATCTGTCAGTTGAAGCCATTTACCCAGGGCCTGTTAAGGATCCCATTTATCTTCTGCTGATCACCAAAGCTTCACCCAGCCCATTGAAGGAATTCCAGCAGTGTCTCGTGTTTATCCTCTTGCTGGAAACACGCGTGCCCCTCATGCTCAAACTGATGCCACTCGTAGCACCATTGCGCAAAGGCCTCGACGACGATCTCGTGTCCTAAATGACCGAGAGCTTCTAGTCGCGCTGCATCAGAAACAGGACAAACGTCACGACTGGCTTAAGCGTCAGATGCAAAGCCTCTTGGTGGATGTCAATCGCATTCGCAATATTGCCACCAAGAATGCCTTTTTCACTCATGAAACCTGTCGGAGGTCGTGGAAGAGTTTGACCCTACTCAGTGCTGAAGCTGATCTGCATGAAGATGGCTTCACCGAACGCTTCAAGTTTGACTCAACTCCTCCCAGAAATGCTCACTTGCGTCGGACTCCCTCACTTGAAGACTCTGAATACTCGTCCTCAGCTGCGACCGTAAATGCCCGAGTCATCGATGACCAAGATGATGCAACTTCACCTCCTCCAACTTCAGCGCGTGTTGACACTACACCAAGTTCCTCTGCACCACCGGATCTCAACGACGACCCTGCTGCCTCGCCTGCACCTCATGGGAACGAGTAGGTGCTCTATGTCTTCAAACCTTTTTGGTCCTCACTGACAAAAGGGGGAGAAGCATATGAGTTGATAGTCTTCAAGCGGGTCCATATGGGTGGTTAATTTACTTTTTGCTACTTTTGCCAAGTGCTTACAACTCTCGTTTTCGATACATTTGGTTCTTTGAGTTGTAACACTTAAACTCGATGGTCCTCTGCTACTTATTTGCTATTCTGTGATGCGATGATAAATTCCGCATGTGCGACGATGAATTCTGCATTTAGATCATTTTGCAGACGTCCATTTTTCATTATGCATGTCATTATCTTCGTTACATCATATCTTGCATAATGACTTGTCATCATAAGTTGAAGAGGATCTCCACAAGTACAACCTGCCATGTGCATTTGCATTCCAAAAGCAAATTACTTATATGCACATCTTCAGGGGGAGCCCTTGCAACTTATGAATACAATACCCTATCCTTTACAATTTCACATATTTTATTCCCCGTTGAAAACTTCAACCAGTTTGTCATCAATCACCAAAAAGGGGGAGATTGTAAGTGCATCTAGTGCCACCCCTAGTTGGTTTTGGAGTATTGACGACAAACCTGGTTGAGGGACTAATGTGTTTGTGAGAATTGCAGGATAACACAGGTAGAAGTCCCTCATTGATTTGGTTTTCCTACCAGAGATGACCCCTAAAAATGAATGAAGACACTGAAGTCAAAGGTGGTATGTGAAGACATTCACATTGAAGACTATGACAAGAGAAGACATCGCATGAAGACTATGGAGCGCGAAGACTTAGTTGTTTCGTCGTTATTTTTCTTCTTTGTTGAGTCATAGGAACCACCGTACTGTTAAGTGGGGTCCAAGTGAACCAGTCGGAATGACTGAAGTGATGCTTAACCAAAATCCTATGTCTTCGAGTGAAGACTATGAGAGCAAATCTTGTCCAGAGTTGGATAAGTCAGCTTTGCTTGTAGCCCAAGTAAAGTTGCCGTGTGTGTTTGAAATCTGACCATTGGAACACGTGTCAGTTCCTTAGTGACCAAGGGTCATTTCAGACAAATCAGGTCGGGTTGCCTAGTGGCTATAAATAGCCCACCCCCTACAACCATAAACGGTTGGCTGCTCAGAGTTAGTGTACGGCTTTTGTCGTTTGAGAGCAACCCACCTCGAAGCCTTTGAGAGAGAATTCCTTGCAAGGATAAAGCCCTAAACACCCAGAGCCAAAGAGTGTTAGGCATCACTTAAGCCTTCCTGTTTGTGTGATCTGAAGACTTATTTCACTTGAGGACTGTGAATCCTCCAGCCGGTTAGGCGTCGCATTCTGAGCATCCAAGAGTCATTGTGGATCACCGGTGAACGAAGTCTGTGAAGGTTTGGAAGTCTGCCTTGAAGACTTACCAGAGTGATTGGGTGAGGACTGGGTGTCCTTAGCTCAAGGGGAATAAGGTGAAGACGAGGTCTTCTGAGTTGAATCTCGGCCTCCCTAACCAGACGTACAGTTGTCACAGCAACTGGAACTGGTCCAACAAATCATTGTCTTCAACGAGTCACTGGTTTCATCCCTCCCTTCCCTTTACTTACTGTTGGCCCTTGTGAAGTCATTGTATGATTGCATTATCTTTTGTCTTCACTGAGTGACTGCTTGTTCTGATTGGCTTCACAATATCTTCCTACCTGATCTTTACTGCCTAGCTGCTATTAGTCATTGTGCTTTTCACTCCATTGAATACTTGACAATGGCTTGCCTAGTGTAGTATACCTTCCACTGCATGGTAATAGGTTTATTTCTATCATTTATCTTCGAAACTTCCATGTTTTGAAGACTTTCATAAAAATCGCCTATTCACCCCCCTCTAGTCGATCACTAGCACTTTCAATGGCTTCAGGCCAGAACTTTCTTGGAGTCTTGTATTCATCGAGCATCGTCCGGGCCATCTCAATAAGTGTTCTATTCTTGCATTCCACGATGCCATTCTGCTGCGGCATTTACGGAGCTGAGAATTCATGTGTGATGCCCAAAGTATCAAGATAAGTGTCTAGGCCAGTGTTCTTGAATTCAGTGCCATTGTCACTTCTGATGTGCTTGATCTTGATGCCATAGTTGTTCATGGCTCGATTGGCGAAGCGTCTGAAGACATCCTGCACTTCAGTCTTGTAGAGGATTATATGCACCCAAGTATATCTTGAATAATCATCAACAATGATAAAGCCATAGAGACAAGCAATAGTAGTAAGAGTTGAGTAGTGAGTGGGACCGAAGAGGTCCATGTGGAGCAGTTCGAAGGGTTGATTCGTTGTCATGATTGTCTTCGAGGATGCTTGGCCCTCGTCATCTTTCCTGCTTCACAGGCACCGCATAAGTGTCCTTCTTGAAGTTGACGCCCTTGATGCCTATGACATGCTTCTTTGCAAGAGTGTGCAAGTTCCTCATTCAGCATGCCCTAGCCTCCGATGCCAGAGCCAACATTCTGAAGCTTTTGCTAGAAGACATACGGCAAGCTGTGGTCCTGCTGAGAATTCTACCACATACAAATCATCTTTCCAATACCCTTCAAAGACTAGAGACTTGTCAGATTCCATTAGAACAAGCAACGATATTTTCCAAATATCACAATCATGTTTAAATCACAAAGCATTGAGACAGACATTAAGTTGAAACCAAGGGATTCAACAAGCATTACTTTATCCATGTGTTGATCCCTCGAGATTGCAACTCTACATAGACCCAATACCTTGCTTTTACCAGTATCAGCAAATGTGATGTGACTCTTATCAGATGGACGTAAAGTTGAGTCCATGAGAAGACTTCGCTTGCCAGTCATGTGATTAGTACACCCACTATCAATAATCCATTCTGAAGCAGCTGGTGCCATACCCTACAGTGCAGTTAGGGGGATAGGCTTCACGAAGAGAATTGTGAAGCATAAACATTTGACGAGCAAGTGGATTATGAAAGCTTAGATCGAGGTTAGGACTGATAGGGCAAGTAGCAAGCGACTCAGGAACAAAATACATAATAAGACCATTTGGGCATTTGATCTTGCGCCCTACAAGATGTTTAAGGTCCCCAGCAATAGCTTCAGACGAATTCGATTTTCGGCTGGAGACCCTTCCCTCCAAAAGAGAGTTAAGCTTTCTTAGCCACCCACATCTTCAAGGGTGGCTTCAAAGCAATGAGTCTAAGTGCAAGATCTGAGAACTTTGGCTTTGGAGCCCTAGCAAAAAGTCTTGCAGGTGGACAATAGTACTCATAAGAATAAGCAGAGTAGTTCTTGGTCTTATGAACATGGCGGTTTGATGAAACACGCTCATATTCATAGGCCTGAGTATGGTTTCCCTGCAAAACATTTGCATTAGTGCGACTCAGGTGAGTCCTTTGTCTGTATGAAGCCTTTGGACCATATGAAGCCTGTGGTCTGGGGTTTGTCTTCTTCACTTGTGGTGTCATGACGACATTCATAAGAAGATTCTCCAACAACTTTTTCGGCACCCAGACTTTCTTCATAGGTGGCCCATTCCTGCAGTTAGTACCAATATACCTGGCAAACACTTCACCATTCTGATTCTTAAACAGTTTATAGTTTGCATCAAAGGATTCATCCATAACAATGGGATTAGCACAAGTGAAGCCAGACAGGGTGGATGGATCCACTGAAGGTTCCTTTGCAGCAACCCATGTGGTTTTGGGGTACTGCTCAGGTTTCCAGTAAGAGCCATCAGCATTCATTTTCCTTTCGAACCCTAGACCCTCTTTCCTAGGGTTTCGGTTCTGATGCCCTTTGAGACTTTTGTACATCCCTGTTTCAAGCAATGTCTTCAACCTAGCATTTTCATCAGCAATAGCAGTGGTATCCTCAACAGAGGGGTTAGTTACCACATCAACAGTTGAAGATATTGCAATAGTAGCAGCAGTAGAACATCCAGCAATAGAAGTAGCGTTGTCATGCTCAATGCATTTAAGACATGGTGGTTCAAATCCTTCCTGAGCGGAACTGATCTGTTTGGCGCGAAGTGACTCGTTTTCCTTCTGAAGATCTTCATGAGCCACTCTCAATTTCTCAAGATCTTGCTTCCTTTGAAGATAATCATAGGAAAGCTTTTCATGAGTTGTTGAGAGCGTTTCATGACGACTTTCAAGTTCCTCATACTTAACATGAAGATTCTTTATGTCTTCAATTAAGGACTGAGATCGAGTCATTTCAGCGTCTAACAGGTCATCGCTTTTGTCTAACAGTTTTTGAATATGTTCCATAGCTTTCTGTTGTTTAGTTGCAATTTTAGCAAGTGTTTTGTAGCTGGGTTTGGAACCACAATCAGAGTCATCTTCACTGGATGTTTGATAGCGAGTAGTGCGTGTGTTTACCTTGGCACCACGTGCCATGAAGCAGTAGGTGGGAGCGGAGTAGTCCTTGTCATTTGCATCGGCGTCGGTGATGAAGCCATTGTCTTTAGTGTTGAAGATGGACTTGGCAACGTATGTTGTAGCCAGACTTGCAACGCCAGAATCGGACTCCTCCTCAGACTCCACCTCCGCCTCCTCAGAAGCGGACTCCTCCTCTGAATCTATTTCCTTGCCAACGAACGCACGAGCCTTGCCAGATGAGCTCTTCTTGTGAGATGAAGACTTTGAGGAAGACTTGGAAGAAGACTTTGAGTATTTCTTCTTCTTGTTGTTGTCAGAATCATACTCCTTGCTCTTCTTCTTCTTCTTCTTATTCTCATTTTCCCACTGTGGACACTCAGAGATGTAGTGGCCAGGTTTCTTGAACTTGTGGCATGTTCTCTTCTTGTAGTCATGAGCAGAAGCTTCATCATTCCTTGAGCTTGATCATGAAGACTTTCTGAAGCCTTTCTTTTTGGTCAATTTTTGGAACTTCTTCACAAGCATAGCAAGCTCCTTTCCAATGTCTTCAGGATCATCAGAACTGCTGTCAGATTCTTCTTCAGATGAAGAGACAGCTTTTGCCTTCAGGGCGCGAGTTCGCCCATAGTTGGAACCGTAGATGTCTCTTTTCTCAGAAAGCTGAAACTCATGTGTGTTGAGCCTCTCAAGTATGTCAGACGGATCGAGTGTCTTGAAATCAGGACGTTCTTGAATCATCAGGGCTAGGGTGTCAAACGAGCTGTCAAGTGATCTCAGAAGTGTCTTGACGACTTCATGCTTGGTGATCTCAGTAGTGCCAAGGGCTTGAAGTTCATTTGTGATGTTTGTGAGTCGATCAAACATGAGCTGAACATTCTCATTGTCGTTTCTCTTGAAGCGGTTGAAGAGGTTGTGGAGGACACTGATTCTTTAATCTCTCTGGGTTGAGACGCCTTCTTTGACCTTGGAGAGCCAGTCCCAGACTAGCTTAGATGTTTCCAAAGCACTCACACGGCCATATTGTCCTTTAGTCAGATGACCACAGATGATGTTCTTGGCAGTGGAGTCCAGTTGAATGAACTTCTTGACATCAGCAGCGGTGACACCTTCACCCGCCTTGGGAACGCCATTCTTGACGACATACCATAGGTCGACATCAATGGCTTCAAGATGCATGCGCATCTTATTCTTCCAGTAGGGATATTCAGTTCCATCGAAGACTGGGCACGCAGCGGAGACTTTGATTATCCCTGCAATCGACATAGCTAAAACTCCAGGTGGTTAAACCGAATCACACAGAACAAGGGAGTACCTTGCTCTGATACCAATTGAAAGTGCTAGTGATTGACTAGAGGGGGGTGAATAGGCGATTTTTATGAAAGTCTTCCAAACATGGAAGTTTCGAAGACAAACGATAGAAATAAACCTATTACCATGCAGCGAAAGGTAGACTACACTAAGCAAGCCATAGTCAAGTATTCAATGAAATGAAAGCACAAAGACTAATAGCAGCTAGGCAGTATAGATCAGGATGGAAGATAATATGAAGCCAATCAGAACAAGCAGTCACTCGTTGAAGACAATGACTTCACAAGGACCAACAGTAAATAAAAGAGATGGGAAGGATAGAACCAGTGACTCGTTGAAGACAATGATTTGTTGGACCAGTTCCAGTTGCTGTGACAACTGTACGTCTGGTTAGGGAGGCTGAGATTCAACTCAGAAGACCGTGTCTTCACCTTATTCCCCTTGAGCTAAGGACACCCAGTCCTCGCCCAATCACTCTGGTAAGTCTTCAAGGCAGACTTCCAAACCTTCACAGACTTCGTTCGCCGGCGATCCACAATGACTCTTGGATGCTCAAAACGCGACGCCTAACTGGCTGGAGGATTCACAGTCCTCAAGTGTAATAAGTCTTCAGATCACACAGACAGGAAGACTTAAGTGATGCCTAACACTCTTTGGCTCTGGGTGTTTAGGGCTTTATCCTCGCAAGGAATTCTCTCTCAAAGGCTTCGAGGTGGGTTGCTCTCAAACGACAAAAGTCATACACTAACTCTGAGCAGCCAACCGTTTATGGTTGTAGGGGGTGGGCTATTTATAGCCACTAGGCAACCCGACTTGATTTGTCTGAAATGACCTTGGGTCACTAAGGAACTGACACGTGTTCCAACGGTCAGATTTCAAACACACACGGCAACTTTACTTGGGCTGCAAGCAAAGCTGACTTATCCATCTCTGGATAAGATTTGTTCTCATAGTCTTCACTCAAAGACATAGGTTTTGGTTAAGCATCACTTCAGTCAATCTGACTGGTTCTCTTGGACCCCACTTAACAGTACGGTGGTTCCTATGACTCAACAAAGAAGAAAAAGAATGACGAAACAACTAAGTCTTCGTGCTCCACAGTCTTCACGCGATGTCTTCTCTTGTCATAGTCTTCAATGTGAATGTCTTCACATACCACCTTTGACTTCAATGTCTTCATACATTTTTAGGGGTCATCTCTGGTAGGAAAACCGAATCAATGAGGGACTTCTACTTGTGTTATCCTGCAATTCTCACAAACACAGTAGTCCCTCAACCAGGTTTGTCGTCAATACTCCAAAACCAACTAGGGGTGGCACTAGATGCACTTACACTACTATCTTTTTTCCACACTTGCGCTTTAAAGTAGCACCATGATCTTTATGACAGAGAGTCTCTTGTTTTGTCACTTTCATATACTAGTGGGAATTTTTCATTATAGAACTTGACTTGTATATTCCAACAATGGGCTTCCTCAAATGCCCTAGGTCTTCATGAGCAAGCAAGTTGGATGCACACCCACTTAGTTTCTTTTGTTGAGATTTCATACATTTATAGCTCTAGTGCATCTGTTGCATGGCAATCCCTACTCCTTGCATCAACATCAATTGATGGGAATCTCCCTAGCCCGTTGATTAGCCGCGTGATGTGAGACTTTCTCCTTTTTTGTCTTCTTCATAATCTCCATCATCATATTCTATTCCACCCATAGTGCTATATCCATGGCTCACGCTCATGTATTGCGTGAAAGTTGAAAAAAGTTTGAGATTACTAAAGTATGAAACAATTGCTTGGCTTGTCATCGGGGTTGTGCATGATGAGAGCATTCTTGTGTGACGAAAATAGAGCATGACCAAACTATATGATTTTGTAGGGATGAACTTTCTTTTGCCATGTTATTTTGAGAAGACATGATTGCTTAGTTAGTATGCTTGAAGTATTATTATTTTTATGTCAATATTAAACTTTTGTCTTGAATCTTTCGGATCTGAACATTCATGCCACAATAAATAAAATTACATTGAGAATTATGCTAGGTAGCATTCCACATCAAAAATTCTATTTTTATCATTTACCTACTCGAGGACGAGCAGGAATTAAGCTTGGGGATGCTTGATACGTCTCCAACGTATCTATACTTTTTGATTGTTCCATGCTATTATATTATCTGTTTTGGATGTTAATGGGCTTATTTATACACTTTTATATTATTTTTGGGACTAACCTACTAACCCAAGGCCTAATGCAAATTGCTGTTTTTGCCTATTTTAGTGTTTCACAGAAAAGGAATATCAAACGGAATGAAACCGTTGGGAGAGTTATTTTTGGAACAAACGTGATCCAGAGGACCTGGAGTGGACGTCAAGAAATGAACGAGGAGGCTACGAGGTAGTGAGGCGCGCCTGCCCCCACCCTCCTGGGCCCCTCGTAGCTCCACCGCCCCAAGATGGGATCTCTTGGGTACAGAAGGTTGCGGCGGTGGAAATAGGGTTTCGTGGTGCTCCTGGATGTTTTCGGGGCCCAAGAGATCCCATCTTGGGGCCTTTTCCGAAGCTCCGCCGGAGGGGGAATCAATCACGGAGGGCTTCTACATCAACACCATAGCCTCTCCGATGATGTGAGTAGTTTACTTCAGACCTTTGTGTCCATAGTTATTAGCTAGATGACTTCTTCTCTCTCTTTGGATCTCAATACAAAGTTCTCCTCGATCTTCTTGGAGATCTATTCGATGTAACTCTTTTTGCGGTGTGTTTGTCGAGATCCGATGAATTGTGGGTTTATGATCAAGTTTATCTATGAACAATATTTGATTCTCCTCTGAAATCTTTCATGTATGATTGGTTACATTTGCAAGTCTCTTCGAATTATCAGTTTGGTTTGGCCTACTAGATTGATCTTTCTTGCAATGGGAGAAGTGCTTAGCTTTGGGTTCAATCTTGCGGTGTCCTTTCCCAGTGACAGCAGGGGCAGCAAGGAACATATTGTATTGTTGCCATCGAGGATAAAAAGATGGGGTTTATATCATATTGCTTGAGTTTATCCCTCTACATCATGTCATCTTGCTTAATGCGTTACTCTATTCTTATGAACTTAATACTATAGATGCATGCTGGATAGCAGTCGATGTGTGGAGTAATAGTAGTAGATGCAAAATCATTTCGGTCTACTTGTCGTGGACGTGATGCCTATATACATGATCATGCCTAGATATTCTCATAATTATGCACTTTTTCTATCAATTGCTCGACAGTAATTTGTTCACCCACTCTAATACTTATGCTATCTTGAGAGAAGCCACTAGTGAAACCTATGGCCCCCTGCTACCTCTTGAGCACTGCTATGTCTTGAGCTTGCGTTGGTTTTCCCCGAAGAGGAAGGGATGATGCAACAGAGTAGCGTAAGTATTTCCCTCAGTTTTTGAGAACCAAGGTATCAATCCAGTAGGAGGCCACGCTCAAGTCCCTCGTACCTGCACAAAATGATAGCTACTCGCAACCAACGCGATTAGGGGTTGTCAATCCCTTCACGGTCACTTACGAGAGTGAGATCTGATAGATATAATATTTTTGGTATTTTTGGTATAAAGATGCAAAGTAAAAAAGTAAAGGCAAAGTAAAAAAGCAAAGCAAGATTAAAGTGATGGAGATTGATATGATGAGAATAGACCCGGGGGCCATAGGTTTCACTAGTGGCTTCTCTCAAGAGTATAAGTATTCTACGGTGGGTGAACAAATTACTGTTGAGCAATTGACAGAATTGAGCATAGTTATGAGAATATCTAGGCATGATCATGTATATAGGCATCACGTCCGTGACAAGTAGACCGAAACGATTCTGCATCTACTACTATTACTCCACTCATCGACCGCTATCTAGCATGCATCTAGAGTATTAAGTTAAAAACAGAGTAACGCCTTAAGCAAGATGACATGATGTAGAGAGGTAAATTCATGCAATATGAAATAAACCCCATCTTGTTATCCTCGATGGCAACGATGCAATACGTGCCTTGCTGCCCCTTCTGTTACTGGGAAAGGACACCGCAAGATCGAACCCAAAGCTAAGCACTTCTCCCATGGCAAGAACTACCAATCTAGTTGGCCAAACCAAACGGATAATTCGAAGAGACTTGCAAAGATAACCAATCATACATAAAAGAATTCAGAGAAGATTCAAATATTATTCATAGATAGACTTGATCATAAACCCACAATTCATCGATCTCAACAAACACACCGCAAAAAGAAGATTACATCGAACAGATCTCCACAAGAGAGGGGAGAACTTTGTATTGAGATCCAAAAAGAGAGAAGAAGCCATCTAGCTACTAACTATGGACCCGAAGGTCTGAGGTAAACTACTCACACTTCATCGGAGAGGCTATGATGATGTAGAAGCCCTCCGTGATGACGGCCCTCTTCCGGCGGAGCTCCGGAACAGGCCCCAAGATGGGATCTCGTGGATACAGAAAGTTGCGGCGGTGGAATTAGGTTTTTGGCTCCTCTTCTGATCGTTTGGGGGTACGTATGTATATATAGGAGGAAGGAGTACGTTGGTGGAGCACCGAGGGGCCCACGAGGTAGGGGCGCACCCTAGGGGGGCGCCCCCACCCTCGTGACCTCCTCTTTGACTCCTTGGAGTAGGGTCCAAGTCTCATGGATCTCGTTCGGTGAGAAAATCACGTTCCCGAAGGTTTTATTCCGTTTGGACTCCGTTTGATATTCCGTTTCTCCGGAACACTGAAATAGGCAAAAAACAGCAATTCTGGGTTGGGCCTCTAGTTAATATGTTAGTCCCAAAAATAATATAAAAGTGGAAAATAAAACCCAATATAGTCCAAAACAGTAGATAATATAGCATGGAGCAATCAAAAATTATAGATATGTTGGAGACGCATCAGGCATCCCCAAGCTTAATTCCTGCTCGTCCTCGAGTAGGTAAATGATAAAAGAAGAATTTTTGATACGGAGTGCTACTTGGCATAATTTCAATGCAAATCTTCTTAATTGTGATATGAATATTCAGATTTGAAAGATTCAAGACAAAATTTTATATTGACATAAAAATAATAATACTTCAAGCATACTAACAAAGCAATTATGTCTTCTCAAAATAACATGGCCAAAGAAAGTTATCCCTACAAAATAATATAGTCTGGCTATGCTCCATCTTCACCACACAAAGTATTTAAATCATGCACAACCCCGATGACAAGCCAAGCAATTGTTTCATACTCTAACTTTTTCAAAAATTTTTCAATCTTCACGCAATACATGAGCGTGAGCCATGGATATAGCACTATAGGTGGAATAGAGTGGTGGTTGTGGAGAAGACAAAAAGAAGGGGAATATAGTCTCACATCTACTAGGCGTATCAACGGGCTATGGAGATGCCCATCAATAGATATCAATGTGAGTGAGTAGGGATTGTCATGCAACGGATGCACTAGAGCTATAAATTTATGAAAGCTCAACAAAGGAAACTAGTGGGTGTGCATCCAACTTGCTTGCTCACGAAGACCTAGGGAAATTTGAGGAAGCCCATCATTGGAATATACAAGCCAAGTTCTATAGTGTAAAATTCCCACTAGTATATGAAAGTGATAACATGAGAGACTCTCTACTATGAAGATCATGGTGCTACTTTAAAGCACAAGTGTGGTAAAAGGATAGTAGCATTGCCCCTTTTTATTTATTTCTTTTTTTGGGCCTTCTTTTTTTCTTTGCCCTTTATCTTTTTTTTGGGACAATGCTCTATTAAATGATGATCATCACACTTTTATTTGTTTACAACTCAATGATTATAACTCGATTCTAAAACAAAGTATGACTCTATATGGATGCCTCCGGAGGTGTACCGGGATATGCAATGAATCAAGAGTGACAAGTATGAAGAAATTATGAACGGTGGCTTTGCCACAAATACTATGTCAACTACATGATCATGCTAAGCAATATGACAATGATGAATGTGTCATGATGAACTAGATGGTGGAAAGTTGCATGGCAATATATCTCGGAGTGGCTATGGAAATACCATAATAGGTAGGTATGGTGTCTGTTTTGAGGAAGGTATATGGTAGGTGTATGATACCGGCGAAAGGTGCACGGTATTAGAGAGGCTAGCAGAGGTGGAAGGGTGAGAGTGCGTATGATCCATGGACTCAACATTAGTCATAAAGAACTCATATACTTATTGCAAAAATCTAGAAGTTATCAAAGCAAAGTATTACGTGCATGCTCCTAGGGGGATAGATTGGTAGGGAAAGACCACGCTCGTCCCCGATCGCCACTCATAAGGAAGACAATCAATAAATAAATCATGCTCCGACTTCATCACATAATGGTTCACTATACGTGCATGCTACGGGAATCACAAACTTTAACACAAGTATTCTTTAAATTCACAACTACTCAACTAGCATGACTTTAATATTATCACCTCCATATCTCAAAACAATTATCAAGTTTCAATCTTTTCTTAGTATTCAACACACTCAAAAGAAAGTTTCACAAATCTTGAATACCAAGCATATTATTATTAAGCAAATTACCATGCTATTAAGAGACTCTCAAAATAATTTAAGTGAAGCATGAGAGATCAATAGTTTCTTTAAAACAAGTCCACCACCGTGCTCTAAAAGATCTAAGTGAAGCACATAGAGCAAAATTATAATGCTCAAAAGATATAAGTGAAGCACATAGAGCAAAACTACATATCTCAAAAGATATAAGTGAAGCACATAGAGCAAAAGTACATAGCTCAAAAGATATAAGTGAAGCACATAGAGCAAAACTACTTAGCTCAATAGATATAAGTGAAGCACATAGAGTTTTATATCAAATTTTAATTCATGTATGGCTCTCTCAAAAGGTGTGTACAACAAGGATGATTGTGGCATACTAAAGCACAAAGACACAAATAATACAAGATGCTCCAAGCAAAACACATATCATGTTGGTGAATAAAAATATAGCTCCAAGTAAATTACTGATGGAAGTGGACGAAAGAGGGGATGCCTTCCGGGGCATCCCCAAGCTTTGACTTTTTGGTGTCCTTGTATTATCTTGGGGGTGCCATGGGCACCCCCAAGCTTAGGCTCTTGCCACTCCTTGTTCCATAATCCATCACAAGAATCCACTCAAAACTTGAAAACTTCACAACACAAAACTTAAAGTAGAAAACTCGTGAGCTCCGTTAGCGAAAGAAAACAAAAGACCACTTCAAGGTACTGTAATGAACTCATTATTAATTTATATTGGTGTTAAACCTACTGTATTCCAACTTCTCTATGGATTATAAACTATTTTACTAACCATAGATTCATCAAAATAAGCAAACAACACACGAAAAACAGAATCTGTCAAAAACAGAACAGTCTGTAGTTATCTGTAGCTAGCGCAATATCTGGAAGCCCAAAAATTCTAAAATAAATTTCTGGACGTGAGGAATTTATCTATTAATCATATGCAAAAACAATTAACTAAATAGTCCTCTTCAAATAACAATGACAGCAGTTCTCGTGAGCGCTAAAGATTCTGTTTTTTACAGCAAGTTCAACAAGACTTTCCCCAAGTCTTCCCAACGGTTCTACTTGGAACAAACACTAATTAAACACAAAAAACACAACCAAAACAGAGGCTAAATAATTTATTTATTACTAAGCAGGAGCAAAAAGCAAGGAATAAAAATAAAATTGGGTTGCCTCCCAACAAGCGCTATCGTTTAACGCCCCTAGCTAGGCATAAAAGCGAGGATAGATCTAAGTATTGCCATTCTTGGTTTTAGAGAGAAAGAGAGCAAACTTGTTATATATGGAATTAATCTTTCTATTTTGACAAAGTACGTGTCCATTAATGGTAGAAGAAAGATTAAGAATGTTGCGGAAATTGGCATCTAGGCTAGCTTTTATCTCTTTAATAGATTCGTTTTGGTAAGAAAGCAAGAGAGATGTGATTTCAGCTTTCTCATTAATGGGGTGCCCAAATATAGTTTACATCCTATCATAGGTATCTATGGGGTCCCCTTAAAGGAAACCCCCTTCGAAAATAGAATCTAAAACTTGTTTGAACGAAGCGGGTAGCCCAACATAAAAGCTTTTTAAGTAAACCTCAATTTGATATTGGGGTACATAGCTAGCCCGGATCCTTAACAACCTATCCCAAGCATCTTTCAAAGATTCATCAAGTAAATAATGAAAAATTCCAGAATCATCTTCATCAAAATTACTAAGGTTCTCATTGATAACTCCGGCAAGTTGTTCTATAGCATTCTGATCTATGAGTTTAGATAAGATAGCAGGATTGTCTAAAGCACTAGAACTTGGGAGAGAACCCCCAACTCTTTTTGGTTCTGACATGGTGAGGGAAAAGAGGCAAATAGAGAGGGAGGATAGAGAGAGAGGGCGAATAAAACGGCAAGGGTGAAGTGGGGGAGAGGAAAACGAGAGGCAAATGGCAAATAATGTAATGCGAGAGATAGGGATTGTGATGGGTACTTGGTATGTTGACTTTTTGCGTAGACTCCCCGGCAACGGCGCCATAAATCCTTCTTGCTACATCTTGAGCTTGCGTTGGTTTTCCCCAAAGAGGAAGGGATGATGCAGCAGAGTAGCATAAGTATTTCCCTCAGTTTTTGAGAACCAAGGTATCAATCCAGTAGGAGGCCACGCTCAAGTCCCTCGTACCTGCACAAAACGATAGCTACTCGCAACCAACACGATTAGGGGTTGTCAATCCCTTCACGGTCACTTACGAGAGTGAGATCTGATAGATATAATATTTTTGGTATTTTTGGTATAAAGATGCAAAGTAAAAAGTAAAGGCAAAGTAAAAAAGCAAAGCAAGATTAAAGTGATGAAGATTGATATGATGAGAATAGACCCGAGGGCCATAGGTTTCACTAGTGGCTTCTCTCAAGAGCATAAGTATTCTACGGTGGGTGAACAAATTACTGTTGAGCAATTGACAGAATTGAGCATAGTTATGAGAATATCTAGGCATGATCATGTATATAGGCATCACGTTCGTGACAAGTAGACCGAAACGATTCTGCATCTACTACTATTACTCCACTCATCGACCGCTATCCAGCATGCATCTAGAGTATTAAGTTAAAAACAGAGTAACGCCTTAAGCAAGATGACATGATGTAGAGAGATAAATTCATGCAATATGAAATAAACCCCATCTTGTTATCCTCAATGGCAACGATGCAATACGTGCCTTGCTGCCCCTTCTGTCACTCGGAAAGGACACCGCAAGATCGAACCCAAAGCTAAGCACTTCTCCCATGGCAAGAACTACCAATCTAGTTGGCCAAACCAAACGGACAATTCGAAGAGACTTGCAAAGATAACCAATCATACATAAAAGAATTCAGAGAAGATTCAAATATTATTCATAGATAGACTTGATCATAAACCCACAATTCATCGATCTCAACAAACACACCGCAAAAAGAAGATTACATCGAATAGATCTCCACAAGAGAGGGGGGAACTTTGTATTGAGATCCAAAAAGAGAGAAGAAGCCGTCTAGCTACTAACTATGGACCCGAAGGTCTGAGGTAAACTACTCACACTTCATCGGAGAGGCTATGATATGTAGAAGCCCTCCGTGATGACGGCCCTCTTCCGACGGAGCTCCGGAACATGCCCCAAGATGGGATCTCGTGGATACAGAAAGTTGCGTGGTGGAATTAGGTTTTTGGCTCCTATTCTGATCATTTGGGGGTACGTATGTATATATAGGAGGAAGGAGTATGTCGGTGGAGCACCGAGGGGCCCACGAGGCAGGGGGCGCGCCCTAGGGGGGGCCACCCTCGTGACCTCCTCTTTGACTCCTTGGAGTAGGGTCCAAGTCTCCTGGATCACGTTCGGTGAGAAAATCACATTCCCGAAGGTTTTATTCCGTTTGGACTCCATTTGATATTCCGTTTCTCCGAAACACTGAAATAGGCAAAAACAACAATTCTGGGCTGGGCCTCCGGTTAATAGGTTAGTCTAAAAAATAATATAAAAGTGGAAAATAAATCCCAATATAGTCCAAAATAGTAGATAATATAGCATGGAGCAATCAAAAATTATAGATACGTTGGAGACGTATCAAGCACTGCGTTGGTTTCCCCGAAGAGGAAGGGATGATGCAGCAAAGTAGCGTAAGTATTTCCCTCAGTTTTTGAGAACCAAGGTATCAATCCAGTAGGAGGCTACGTGCGAGTCCCTCATACCTGCACAAAACAAATAAATCCTCGCAACCAACGCGAATAGGGGTTGTCAATCCCTACACGGCCACTTACGAGAGTGAGATATGATAAGATAATATTTTTGGTATTTTTGTGATAAAGATGCAAAGTAAAAAAGCAAAGGTAATAACTAAGTAGTAGGAGATTAATATGATGAAGATAGACCCGGGGGCCATAGGTTTCACTAGTGGCTTCTCTCCAGAGCATAAGTATTCTACGGTGGGTGAACAAATTACTGTTGAGCAATTGACAGAATTGAGCATAGTTATGAGAATATCTAGGTATGATCACGTATATAGGCATCACGTCTGAGACAAGTAGACCGACTCCTGCCTGCATCTACTACTATTACTCCACTCATCGACCGCTGTCCAGCATGCATCTAGAGTATTAAGTTAAAAACAGAGTAACGCCTTAAGCAAGATGACATGATGTAGAGGGATAGACTCATGCAATATGATGAAAACCCCATCTTGTTATCCTCGATGGCAACAATACAATACGTGCCTTGCTGCCCCTACTGTCACTGGGAAAGGACACGCAAGATTGAACCCAAAGCTAAGCACTTCTCCCATTGCAAGAAATATCAATCTAGTAGGCCAAACCAAACTGATAATTCGAAGAGACTTGCAAAGATAACCAATCATACATAAAAGAATTCAGAGAAGATTCAAATATTGTTCATAGATAGACTTGATCATAAACCCACAATTCATCGGTCTCAACAAACACACCGCAAAAAGAAGATTACATCGAATAGTTCTCCACAAGAGAGGGGGAGAACATCTATGGATCCAAAAAGAGAGAAGAAGCCATCTATGGATCACGGAAGGATGAGAGTGCGTATAATCCATGGACTCAACAGTAGTCATAAAGAACTCATATACTTATTGCAAAAATCTACAAGTTATCAAAGCAAAGTATTACGTGCATGCTCCTAGGGGATAGATTGGTAGGAAAAGACCATCGCTCGTCCCCGACCGCCACTCATAAGGAAGACAATCAATAAACAAATCATGCTCCGACTTCATCACATAACGGTTTACCATATGTGCATGCTACGGGAATCACAAGCTTCAACACAAGTATTTCTCAAATTCACAACTACTCAACTAGCATGACTTTAATATCACCATCTCCATATCTCAAAACAATTATCAAGTATCAAACTTATCATAGTATTCAACACACTCATAAGAAAGTTTTATTATTAATCTTGCATACCAAGCATATTAGGACTTTAAGCAAATTAACATGCTATTAAGACTCTCAAAATAATCTAAGTGAAGCATGAGAGATCAATAGTTTCTAGAAAACAAATCCACCACCGTGCTCTAAAAGATATAAGTGAAGCACTAGAGCAAAATTGTATAACTCAAAAGATATAAGCGAAGCACATAGAGTATTCTAACAAATTCCAAATCATATATGGCTCTCTCAAAAGGTGTGTACAGCAAGGATGTTTGTGGTAAACTAACAAGAAAAGACTCAAATCATACAAGACGCTCCAAGAAAAACACATATCATGTGGTAAATAAAAATATAGCTCCAAGTAAAGTTATCGATAGAAGTAGACGAAAGAGGGGATGCCAGGGCATCCCCAAGCTTTGGCTTTTAGGTGTCCTTAGATTATCTTAGGGGTGCCATGTGCATCCCCAAGCTTAGTCTCTTGCCACTCCTTGTTCCATAATCCATCAAATCGTTACCCAAAACTTGAAAACTTCACAACACAAAACTTAAAGTAGAAAATCTCGTGAGCTCCGTTAGCGAAAGAAAACAAAAGACCACTTCAAGGTACTGTAATGAACTCAGTATTTATTTATATGGGTGTTATACCTACTGTATTACAACTTCTCTATGGTTTATAAACTATTTTACTAGCCATAGATTCATCAAAATAAGCAAACAACACACGAAAAACAGAATTGGTAAAAAACAAAACAGTCTGTAGTAATCTGTAGCTAGCGCAAGATCTGGAACCCCAAAAATTCTAAAATAAATTTCTGGACGTGAAGAATTTATCTATTAATCATATGCAAAAAGAATTAACTAAATAGCACTTTCCAAATAAAAATTACAGCAGTTCTCGTGAGCGCTAAAGTTTCTGTTTTTTACAGCAAGTTCAACAAGACTTTCCCCAAGTCTTCCCAACGGTTCTACTTGGCATAAACACTAATTAAACACAAAAAACACAACCAAAACAGAGGCTAGATAATTTATTTATTACTAAACAGGAGCAAATAGCAAGGAATAAAAATAAAATTGGGTTGCCTCCCAACAAGCGCTAACGTTTAACGCCCTTAGCTAGGCATAACAAGCAAAAATAGATCTAGGTATTGCCATCTTTGGTAGGCAATCCATAAGTGGCTCTCATAATAGATTCATAAGGTAATTTAATTTTTTTCTAGTAAAGTGTTCCATGCCTTTCCTTAATGGAAATTGGAATCTAATATTTCCTTCCTTCATATCAATAATTGCACCAATCGTTCTAAGGAAAGGTCTACCAAAAATAATAGGACATGAAGGATTGCAATCTATGTCAAGAACGATAAAATCTACGGGCACATAATTCCTATTTGCAACAATAAGAACATCATTAATTCTTCCCATAGGTTTCTTAATAGTGGAATCGCAAGGTGCAAGTTTAGAGAGCAATCATCAAAATCACGGAAACCTAACAAATCACACAAATTGTTTGGAATCGTGGAAACACTAGCACCCAAATCACATAAAGCATAGCATTCATGATCTTTAATTTTAATTTTAATAGTTTGTTCCCACTCATCATAAAGTTTTCTAGGGATAGAAACTTCCAATTCAAGTTTTTCTTCATAAGATTTCATCAAGGCATCAACAATATGTTTAGTAAACGCTTTATTTTGACTATAAGCATGAGGAGAATTTAGCACGGATTGCAACAAGGAAATACAATCAATCAAAGAGCAATTTTCATAGTTAAATTCCTTGAAATCCATAGTAGTGGGTTTAGCAACATCTAGGGTTTTAATTTCTTCAATCCCACTTTTATCAAATTTAGCTTCAAGATCAAAAGATTCAGAATTCTTGGAACGCCTACTAGGTAAAGGTGGATCATATTCAGTCCCATCATTATCAAGATTCATATTGCAAAACAAAGATTTAATAGGGGACACATCAATAACTTTTAGATCTTCATCATTATTTTCATAGCAACTAGAAGAACACGCTCTTATAAAGGCATCTTTCTTAGCACGCATCCTAGCGGTTCTTTCTTTGCACTCATCAATGGAAATTCTCATGGCTTTGAGAGACTCATTGATATCATGCTTAGGTGGAAAAGATCTAAGTTTCAAAGAATCAACATCAAGAGCAATTCTATCAACGTTCCTAGCCAAATCTTAAGCAATTTTTCTTCAATCATAGCATTAAAATTCTTTTGCGAAGTAACAAATTCTTTAATATTAGAATCAAAATCAGAGGGCATCTTATTATAATTTCCATAAGAATTGTTGTAGGAATTACCATAATTATTAGAGGGATCACTAGGATATGGCCTAGGGTTGAAATTTCCTCTATACGCGTTATTACCAAAATTGTTCCTACCAACAAAATTCACATCCATAGATTCATCATTATTCTCAATCAAAGTACACAAGGGCATATCATTAGGATCAGAAGAAACACTCTTATTAGTAAATAATTTCATAAGTTCATCCATCTTTCCACTCAAAACATTAATTTCTTCCATCACATGCACTTTTTTATTAGTAGATCTTTCAGTATGCCAATGAGAATAATTAACCATAATATTATCTAGGAGTTTAGTAGCTTCTCCTAAAGTGATTTCCATAAAAGTGCCTCCCGCGGCCGAATCTAAAAGATTTCTAGAGGCAAAATTCAATCCGGCATAAAATTTTTGTATAATCATCCATAAATTTAAACCATGAGTAGGGCAATTACATATTATTAATTTCATTCTCTCCCAAGCTTGTGCAACATGTTCATGATCAAGTTGCTTAAAGTTCATAATATCGTTTCTAAGAGAGATCTTAGCGGGAGGAAAATACTTAGAGATAAAAGCATCTTTGCACTTATTCCATGAATCAATACTATTTTTAGGAAAAGACGAAAACCAAGCTTTAGCATGATCTCTAAGCGAAAAAGGAAATAGCTTCAATTTAACAATATCATTATCCATATCTTTCTTCTTTTGCATGTCACACAAATCAACGAAGCTATTTAGATGGGTAGCGGTATCTTCACTAGGAAGGCCGGAGAATGGATCTTTCATAACAAGATTTAGCAAAGCAGCATTAATTTCACAAGATTCAACATCGGTAAGAGGAGCAATCGGAGTGCTAATAAAATCAGTGTTGTTGGTATTGGTGAAGTCACACAATTTAGTATTATCTTGAGCCATCGTGACAAGCAAGCAAACTAACACACAAGCAAACAAAAAGCAAGCGGGCAAATAGAGAAAGAGAGGGGGGATAGAGAGAGAGAGGGCAAATAAAACGGCAAGGCTGAAGTGGGGGAGAGGAAAATGAGAGGCAAATGGCAAATAATGTAATGCGGGAGATAAGGGTATGTGATGGGTACTTGGTATGTTGACTTTTGCGTAGACCTCCCCGGCAACGGCGCCAGAAATCCTTCTTGCTACCTCTTTTAGCACTACGTTGGTTTTCCCCAAAGAGGAAGGGATGATGTAGCAAAGTAGCATAAGTATTTCCCTCAGTTTTGGAGAACCAAGGTATCAATCCAGTAGGAGGCTACGCGCGAGTCACTCGCACCTGCACAAAACAAATAAATCCTCGCAACCAACGCAAATAGGGATTGTCAATCCCTATAGGGACACTTTCGAGAGTGAGATCTGATAGATATGATAAGATAATATTTTTGGTATTTTTATGATAAAGATGCAAAGTAAAATAAAGGCAAAGTAAATGGCAAAGTAAATAACTAAGTGGTAGGAGATTAATATGATAAAGATAGACCCGGGGGCCATAGGTTTCACTAGTGGCTTCTCTCAAGAGCATGAGTATTCTACGGTGGGTGAACAAATTACTGTTGAGCAATTGACAGAATTGGGCATAGTTATGAGAATATCTAGGTATGATCATGTATATAGGCATCACGTCCGAGAAAAGTAGACCGACTCCTGCCTGCATCTACTACTATTACTCCACTCATCGACCGCTATCCAGCATGCATCTAGAGTATTAAGTTAAAAACAGAGTAACGCCTTAAGCAAGATGACATGATGTAGAGGGATAGACTCATGCAATATGAAGAAAACCCCATCTTGTTATCCTCGATGGCAACAATACAATACGTGCCTTGCTGCCCTTACTGTCACCGGGAAAGGACACCGCAAGATTGAACCCAAAGCTAAGCACTTCTCCCATTGCAAGAAAGATCAATCTAGTAGGCCAAACCAAACTGATAATTCGAAGAGACTTGCAAAGATAACCAATCATACATAAAAGAATTCAGAGAAGATTCAAATATTATTCATAGATAGACTTGATCATAAACCCACAATTCATCGGTCTCAACAAACACACCGCAAAAAGAAGATTACATCGAATAGATCTCCACAAGAGAGGGGAGAACATTGTATTGAGATCCAAAAAGAGAGAAGAAGCCATCTAGCTACTAACTATGGACCCGTAGGTCTGAAGTAAACTATTCACACTTCATCGGAGAGGCTATGGTGTTGATGTAGAAGCCCTCTGTGATCGATGCCCCCTCCGGCGGAGCTCCGGAACAGGCCCCAAGATGGGATCTCGTGGATACAGAAAGTTGCGGTGATGGAATTAGGTTTTTGGCTCCGTATCTGATCGTTTGGGGGTATGTAGGTATATATAGGAGGAAGGAGTACGTCGGTGGAGCAATAGGGGGCCCACGAGGGTGGAGGGCGCGCCTGGGGGGTAGGCGCGCCCCTACCTCGTGGCCTCCTCCTTTGTTTCTTGACGTACGGTCCAAGTCTCCTGGATCATGTTCGGTGAGAAAATCACGTTCCCGAAGGTTTCATTCCGTTTGGACTCCGTTTGATATTCCTTTTCTTCGAAACCCTAAAATAGGCAAAAAAAAAACAACAATTCTGGGCTGGGCCTCCAGTTAATAGGTTAGTGCCAAAAATAATATAAAAATGGATAATAAAGCCCAACAATGTCCAAAACAGTAGATCATATAGCATGGAGCAATAAAAAATTATAGATACGTTGAAGACATATCACATGTGCGGAAGGCATTGCACTCGCCTTGGAGTGGAGCATGGAGCCTTTTATCGTCGAAACAAACTGTTCTCTGGCTGCTCAAATCTAACATCTAACATTCCTAAGAAGTTGATCCTCACTACAACCTATTCTCTCATCATGCACACTGTCCACATCAGCAATCAACATGCAACCATCCACCTCAGCAGTCTAGTCACATCATCGATTCCATCATGTGATTTAGTTTTTCTTTTGTCAATAATACAGGTCCATGGAAAAGACTCTCGGTCTCCCAAGGATGGCAACTCAGAAAAACATAGGCAAGCACCCGAAGAGACATGATCAATCGTGGGATTCAAAGAGACATGATTGATAATTATTGGCATTCAAAGAGACATGATTGATCGTTCTATTTACCTTCTGCATCAAAGAGACACCCGAAAAGCCAGTGCCTCCACGTCACTTAGAATCCCTTCATAAATATCTTGGTCGATTTAGCTGGAGGATCAGCGGCATGCAAGGGATCCTCATCTCGGGGTTTCGCAACGAGCCTGTGCTGTCGCTCAAGTTGGCCATCTGCATCGGTGAGGAGTTGGAGGACAGAGAAGGAGGAGCGGTGACATGCAGGGATTGGGAGGACCGCATCTCCGAGCTCCCCAACGAGGCTGCACTGTCGCTCAAGTCGGCCATCTGCAGTGGCGCGCTCCCGTCACGGTAGTGCAACCTCTCGGAGTAGTGGCGGATCGTGTCTCATTGTTCTGCCTCCGATTCTTGCCGGGCACGTCGTCGATGGCAGGGACGGGGGGCCAGGTCGCGACCCTCGGAGCAGCGGCGGCCTGTGTGTCATCGCTCTGCCACTGCCTCCGAGTCTCGCCGAGCGCGTCGACGACGTCAAGGACGGGGACAGCTCGCGGCCCTCGACAGGTGAGAGAGTTTAGGCGAAACGAGGCTTGATTGGCCGCCGGAGAAAATAGATAGAACTGTAAAATCCACCATGCCCACTGCTTCAGTGACCTTGGCCATCTTCCATGCTCACTCATGCGTCGCACGCACCAGGGCAAGGTAGAATTAGATGCATTTCTCGGCTCGCCAGTTGTCCCGTCCTGTCGTTATCCTACAGCAGCACCGCCAAGACGGCATATCCGGCTCCGTCGGTTGCGGCAGACTCAACGCCGTGGAGCGTGGCGATGCCCAGCGTGACGACCCACGACGTGGAGGAGGGTCGAGCAGTGCGATTCACCAGTGTTGTGTGGCTAGGAGCTCGGCGAGGAGCATGCGGAGGTGGTGGCAGAGGAGACAGGGGAGCAGATCGAGTCATGCGGTAGAAATGCATGCGTCTTCCTCATGGTAAGAAGGTCGGTCAGAGAGCCTCCTCAGTTTTTTCCCATGACTGAGCTTATTTTATTTTGCCAGGTTCCGTCGATGCTGCATAGGTGCTAGATGTCTTGCCTGACAAGGATAGTTATCGTTGTTGCAAAAATTGGTGATTCTTTGTTGCTGTATAGACCTATTGCTGTTCGCAATCTACATTGCTCTCATATCATTTAGAGAGCATAGGATTCTGATTAATTCTATTTGCTACATCAGAAAACTCAACATCGTAACTGTGCTGGAGCCTGAATGACATTGAGCATGCATAATAATGTGCCTTTACTGGGTTTCATGGCATATATGTATGATTGTCTGAACATTTCAAGTAGTAGTACAAAGTTATCTCATTTAGTTGATACTATGGTTTCAACTATCGGCGCACTATTGCCGTTTTGCTGTGCTGCCGTTATACATTGCCCTTTGGTTTTGTTAAAAGTAAAGAATGGTAAAAAGAAAAGTTACTTGCTATGCTTTCCGTCTATTTTCCTTTTGCACATAAACCATTTACCTTTAGAAATCATTTACTTTGAACTCGAATTCACACGTTTTACTTGAATGCTTCATTTTAATCAGCACACTGTTGGTTCCTACTTTGGTAACATCTTACTTGATTCTTTTAAAATGTTTCGCGACAACACGTGCGGTATCATCTAGTGTTTACGGATGACATGTCAAATTGATCTCCAGTGGCTGTGCTTTAGTTGAGGAAGAGAAACAACTGCTTAATTGTGGGCAGCACTCTTTGTCAGGACTGTAACAAATCCCCTTGATTCAAATGAATTTATATTTCCCCGAAAAAAAAAACCCGGCTGATTTGTAGCAGCCGCCGAGGATTAAACACACGGACACTGAAAAGTAGATGTAACTCGGACTCAGCAGCCGTTGGATCTCCGGTTTTCGTTCCCCCGGTTGCATCCCGATCGCTGAAGTTATACTGAACCGGCATGTCGCCATTCTTCAGAGGTGCTGTTGCAGAAGATTCAGGGCCAGGCACACTCGCCATGTTCCGCAACAAGGTCCTCGTGCGCGCCGTCCCCGTCCCCTCCTCTTCCTCCTCCGCACCGTCGCCGCCGTTCCTCCTCCGCCAGGTCTCCTTCTCCGCCGCCGCTCCATCCCTCGACCTCGACATGCTCTGCTGCAGGCTGTCCCGCCGCCACCGTCTCGCGTGCCTCCCCCAGCTCCCAGCGGACGCCCTCGTGGTCTACCAGGTCTCGCTCGCTCAATTGCTTCGATTCCGCTCGGTCCTTGGCGAAGAGATGTAACACGTGGGTTCCGATCACTGCAGAGATGCCAGTCTCGCGCGGCCGCCGAGGTGGCCTCCGAGATCGCGGCTGCCTTCACGGGCGCCTCGGTGAGCGTGTCCCTCACCTGCTCGACGTTTTGATGCTACGAGTATTTGCTGGTTAATTTAGTAATTTTGCGTCCTCCGTTGTAAGGTTGGCGAGGAGGAGGAGGTGGTGTGCTCAGGCGCGCTGGTTGCAAAAGCGGTTGAGTGTGGACTGCGATGTCTGATGCTTGAGCGTGGATGGAGCTTTGTCGGGGAGAGCATATACGCCCAGTCCACGTTTGCTGCCAGTGAGGAGAGGACTGATCTCTGCGTGTTGAATGTGGTATGATGTTTTTCACCCTGTTCACGTAGCTTTGGATTGCTGCATGTTGGTGTGTATATAAATGCCATGCCTATGATCTCCATATGCGGACATGATTGCGCATGTTGCTAAATTGACCGATTCAAGCCTGATCCAGAAATGGGTGGAAAACGGGTATGCAGAGCACATGGCCAAATCCCACGCAGTAGTTATCATTGTTTGGTCTGTACAGAAGCCAACTGCATTGTCTAAGCTTGATTAGAGCCAGCTTTATGCAGTCCGAATTAAATCAACTTTGCTGTACCAAGACCAACCTGTAGATTGCTGGGACACAGGAATTTTCAGTTAACTTCAGAACTTAAGTGCCGTCTCTGCAACTGAAGTGTTCATCCCTTCATAAGTATCATGTGTACATCCTCTGGTTTGGCTACACTATTTCCGTTAATTGTCATTGTCTGTCTTAATACGAGCCTTTGGTATCATATGATTTTGTAGCTTACCATCTTTGGTTGTCGAATTGGTACAGGAAGTCAGATCTGGACTAAATGATGATTATGAGTTTGTTGTCTCACCTGATGCATTTCGGTTTACTACACTTAAGGTATTCTTCATTGTTCATTGGGCGCCTTACAACACAAACTAGGTAAGTTAATTATTATGTATTGCTGCTAGATCTCAGATGTTGCTAGCTCCAATGTGATGGAAACGTTCCAACATATTAAGGAAGTAAGTTTGGATGGTTATAACCTCCAGACAGCTTGTGCAATTCTTCCAACATTACAGGAAGGCCATGTGATTGGTAAGCTAGAGTTTTAGTATTACTTGCTACATCATCTCATATTCTTCTCAAGATATTTGTTTTACTTTCATAGGTTTTAGTGAACTACCTCCTTCTGGACAGATCTTGGACAGCTTTACAAAGCTTTGCTCAGTTAAGGTGGTATATTTGGCATTTCCTACCATCGTTTTTGATTTGGTATGCTTTCCCTCAGGAGTATTTCCTGCATTTAACATTTTTTTTCTCATTTCACAAATTTTGCGTTCTGCAGCATGGTTTGGAGATGAACTACAGTTATCATGCAGCAGTCAAACTGACATGCGGAGCTTCCTGCGAGAAGCAATGGTTATGATTTTTCAAGTACAATTGTACATTCAGTGCTGTTACAGTTGTTATTAACATGCTGATCATTATTATTTATCAGTTCCATGTCAACATGCATCTGATGTTCTGCTTTAATTACCTTTATCCAACTTATGTAGGTTGCCTTCTCCATTTGTCCTCCAAGGTCCGGGGCTTCAGTCTGCCCCAAAATCTGTTAGAGCATCAAAGGCAATGTCTTCCATGCGGTCTTTTATAGAATTGTTGAAAGGTGATGACTATTCTGTTGTCTGGTAGAAATATCCTCTACTAACTGTGAATTGGCATACATGCTTCTAGTTGTTGTAATCAGGAGTTGCTGAAAACCATGTTTCCCGGTGTTGTATGAGAGTTATGCATGGCAGTGTAGATATGGCTTAGCATTTAAGTGTAAAAGACATATGGTATCTACAGGAGAATCATAAGTCTGGTCCCTTGGGATGTGTGTTCAGGTCCTATGTCGGATCATACTAATAATGTTGTTTATCTTTACTCAACGACTCTAGGGACTATTTTTTTAGAATGCGAGAAATAATAACTTTGTTGGATCATACCTGACGTTTGCTTCTTATTCTAGCTTGGAATTTCTTTGGTCAGAGTCAACTAGTAATCAAGGTAATCAACTAACCTTTCAAGTAATTAACGCTGCTGTCATTCAACGCATCATATCGTTTCCCTTTTCTTCACATCATACTATAATATGGTACAAAAATGCACGTTAAAGACTATTTATATTTTCTTTTTTGTACATATTGCTGTTCATGCAAGCACTTCACTTGTATTGATAAATCACGGCTATCCGTTTTAATATGAATTTGTCATTTTGAACTATGTGAACCTTCATCTGCCAGTATGTAATTATACGTATTGGGCATAGTAGGTCTCTGTTGTTTTTAAGGTGGGCTGTAATGTTGCAGGAACAACTGGTAGTTAACTGCACAGCTACTCTGCCTACTTGGGATAAAGCCACAAGTAAACTGGCAATGCACACTGCAAGAGCCGAAAATTCAGAGGATCTTCATTTAGTTCATCCAGGTTTTATGGCCAAAGACCAATCATTGACTTTAGGTACGTTTTGTCGAAAGAACTTGTTTGCCTGTATGGCTGAAATATTGATTCACCGCCTGTTTTGACTAAATGCATATGTATTTTCTACTATCACAAGACTTCCGGACCCCCAAACCAGCTGTCTTTTGCTCTTCGGTTGCCAAATTGTGCAATACCAAAGTTGAGATAGCTCAGTCTTTGGATGATGCTGGCACTGGCGATGACACACATTCCATCAAGCATGGTTGTCAATCAGAGTCTGTTGTCCTAACCAGTTCATTCAAATGTAAGACTAGATTTCTCTTCTTTTTCTTGGTTTTCATCGTTAGGAAATGCAAAAAAATAATTCAGGTTAATAAATCATGTTACTTATTCCTAATAGGTAATTATGCTAATTGAGTTTTATCTACGTAATTCATTAATTATGACGGTCTCATTTCCTTCACAGTAAAACTGAGAGTGACTGCAGTTCATCTGTATTAAAATATCTTCTGCAGCACAAATAACATTATTGAAGCCTTCATTTAGCAGAAGTAAACGAGCAGATAAAAACAAAACAAGCTGTTCTTCTGGTAAATATTATTACATTTGTCAATTTGTGTTTGTTGATCATCCCATAGTCAATTCATTTTCTTAGTTAGCAGATTCCTTTTACTAGAAAAAGAAACTACAATTTCACTCGGTACTATCTTTTGCATCAGAACAATCTGATGCTGATAGTTCAAACAGATTGAGTGAAACCAGCCTACCAAAATCGTCACTTGGAAGTTTTCCTAAAGCAAGCCATGCTAATCCTGTCGATTCATCATGTGCAAGTCTTCTCAAGCAGGTCATTCAGGTATACACTTACCCAAAAGGATATCCACACCTTTGATCTAGTGTGCTTGGATCATAGTTACCGGATGTGCTCCAACCATAGTCGAACTCTGATCTTGGTCGGGTTTTCATTCCGGTTCATTGTACGATTCAGTAACAAGAGCCATGGTGGTTCGAAGCCACATCTCTGGGGCATCTAGGATTTGTAGCAGTGCTAATGCCAAGGCATGTTGCCATTCTGTCGCAAGTTGGAGCTGCGGTGGTTAGTCGCCACATCGCTGGGGTGTCTAAGATTCGTTGGCAATTAATTTCCCATATAGTAGAGGAAGCGGGTTGATTATACTGGAACACCTTGTTGCAAACACCATGGAGTGATTTTCTTATGTCATATTTTCGCGCTAGATGCCTTCTTCTTTTTGTGGGACTATATATTATACTCCCTCCGCCCGGAAATACTTGTCGGAGATATGGATAAAAATGGATGTATCTAGAACTAAAATACGTCTAGATACATCCATTTCTCCGTCAAGTATTTCCGGACGGAGGGAGTAATAAACAAATTTATCTTACATACCCTGATTCGAACGTGGATTGGTACCAATGTGCTGTATTATTTATGGGACTCGAATTTTGAACGTGGCCCATCATCCTTGCAGACTTCTGTGAATCCTAAAAGGAAGCATGCAGAGATTCTAGAAAACAGTGGTGAAGGAGGAACTGTAAAAGGTATTACGAATCAGGGTAGTGTTCCAGACATATCAATTGTACTAGCACGTACAGGAGATCTAATCATCCATATTTCTTGTGCAGTGCACCAAAAGGATTGTTGTGAAAAGAGGAACTTGGATACGAGGAAGATATGTCAATGCCCTTTATTTTATTTTCTCATATTATTTGCTATGTGAGAGAATACTGTTAATTCTAACAAATACTCCCTCCGTCCGAAAATACTTGTCATCAAAATGGATAAAAGGAGATGTATGTAGAACTAAAATACATCTAGATACATCCCCTTTTATCCATTTTGATGACAAGTATTTTCGGACGGAGGGAGTAAGAAGTTTCATAAAATAAGTACAATATATTTGTTTGCATAAGTAAATTTGGATCTTGTCGATACTATACGGGAATGAAAGCATCTTAAGGTGAGATATCTTGTACTTCAAATATAAAAGAATAAAAATGTTACTCAACAGATTAAAAACTGCTCAACGGGGAAGGGACACCAAGCCACTGAGTTTTTTTCGTAGTATTGTTGTTTTGTTGTGGGTGCATAAAACAAAAAATGTTCTGAACTGGGATTGAGGAAGGAAAATACCTATTTGCATCAGTTCTACAAAGTACCATCCGAATGGAAGCTGTTATCTAGGAATTCACGGAATTTGTCATTCTTTCTGCTTGACACTGCACATGCAATAGTTTGTGAATCGCAAACCTACTGGAATATTTGTAGCTGAACTTGAACACAATATAGTCTTAGTTGCCATTTCAGTAGTGCTAACTCAGATATTGTTGTGTTCACAGTAAAGATTATGCACCTAATGTCCCGCAAGACACAGCATCAGTGCTACATATTCAGAAGGATGTGTTTAGAACAAAAGTAAAACCGACAAAATCAAAGTCTATGGTTGGCAAGAATGAGATAACTGCTGCAACAACTTCGAAAAGAAAGCCAGAAGTTGTCAAAGACGAGCTAACCAAAAAGGTGAGTTCCCTAATTTTCTTTTTATCGATGATAATCTCTGCGAACTGTTTAGTTATATATGAGGTGATTTCAACAATGAAGTTATAGTTCGGGATTAATTTTTTTCAGGCAATAGATCATCAAAAGGATGTTACTAACAAGGTGACAAAGGCAAAGCCAGGAAGTGTTAAGGATGAGTCAACTTCAATAACAAAGACAAAAACAAAGCCAGATGTTGATAAGGACGAGTTAACTGCAAAGGTGTTTGTCATTTATTTGTGTTTGAAAGAGGGCAAGCCAGATGTATATACTGCTTTAGGCATTAACTTAATAAATTAGTAACTTGACATAAAATGCTTTCAGGTGATAGATCATCATAAGCGAGGTCAGCTGCGTCTGCTTACAGTTGCTGATCTAAAGTGCTTTCTCAGTGCAAAAAAAGCAAAAGTTGGAGGTTCAAAGGAAGTGCTTATCCAAAGAGCAACTGAACTCCTTTCTTTACATTAGGTATTTCTGTTAACACCAAGTACTTCCAGCGTAAAATGTGCAGTATTGTGTTTGCAACATGGTGTTTCTGTACAATCAACCCGCTTCCACTACTCTGTGCTTATAATTCTAGTCTGTCTTCATGATATTCAACGTACTTTTTAGAAAACAACGTGCTTATAATTCCGTGGTTGAACTTAAGTTTTCTTTTGTCGCCATCTAGGACAGTGCAACAACTTATGGGAGCTACATGCTACACATAGTTGCCCACACCAACCACGGAAACCGGTTTGGCCCTACATTCTGGCTGGTGCCACAACAGATCATGGCTAGTAAATCACAGATAATATCTGAATGACAACAAACAATTTGTTGCTCTCTCTAGGGGGCGGGGGGACGGTGCTTGATCAAGATAATGGTTTTCCATGGACCAGTTCAAGTATTTACATAATTAATCAGTAGAATTGTTTTTTTTAGCATAGTAGAATTGTTGATATCATAGTTATGTTGCATATGCGCTGATTAAGATCGATGGAGGGCACCTATTTCTGAGGTTCGCTAGTTACGGGTGCTCATCGCTCTCCAGCACGCATGGGAATTTGATGGAGAGATGCAAACAAAGACACTATTGGGCATGGTGGACCATGCGTAGAATGTTCACTCAAAATTCCAGTGAGGATCTTGTACTTACTAGTTTTGGTGTCTTCACCGAGATTCCAAACAACCATCAGAACGTGTGTGTCAAGTTTTCCTGGGACCGTGTACTTCTGTGTCCCTTGCGTTGTTTTTTTTGCGAACTTTTTTGTCTTCATCTATATTCTGCGGTTGGTTGGGAAGCTGCGAGATTGGCGAGAAATCCAGAGCTGCCTCCAAATGTTAACACGAAATATATAACGAGCCTTTTCACAAAAAATAGAGTATGCAACAATTCTTGTGAGTACTGACACGATGCATCTTCACGGCACCACTGCTGTCACCCATGGCGAGGTCGGGGAAGTCTTTTGTAAGTCAAAGAAGTAGTCAAACTTGTGGAAGCAAGCAGACTAAGGTGAGCTTTATATATTGGTCTGAAGCCCATACGACTCAAAACACAAAAGACATTTGATTTGGGCAGCTAGATACCGATGCTGCTAGCAACTGGAGTTGATTTTCCATCATAATTACGGTTCTACCCAAAAAATGTTGTAGAATCATGGTGACAGATTGGATATTATCTTACTCAATTAGTTCCTCCTACATTTTTAGTTGCTAAAGTAGTGATCTAAACGCTCTTATATTTCTTTACGGAGGGAGTACATCATAACTCTCTAAAAAATAGTAGTGCGTTCGCTTCGCATTTAGTTTTTGAACTGGAGCAAAACTATAATTTGAATTGTTGTCATGTTGTGAACCAGCATAGAAAACCGTCGCACATTTTCAACTAACATTTGTAATGAGACATATCCTATCATTAGCAGAATGAGGTATGATTGCAATTAGCCACCGATCCAATTCAAGTCATGATTATGGTTACCAGGAAACTGTATGAAGAGCACTCGCATGCTCCAAGGAGCCTCACGTATGTGTCAGGAAGCTCATCATCTCTCATCTTTGCGTATAGTTTATATTAATTGACCAGGCCGACCGATATGTGCATTCGATCTTCATCGCTCCGGCATACAATCTTAACTTCGTACACACACATAGTACTCCCACACTGATCTCATGTCTGCAATGTCCATCTGTTCTGATACGCAGTATCTCGAGAAATTAGTGTTGGATAGGTGCCCCCAACAACCACATATGCTAGAGTATATATATATGTGAGCACGTTGTTTGTGTTCTGATATCTTATGATTGAAAATGCTAGCTTGATGCTTGCCCAGTCGCCCTGATCTAACATGAAGTATCTCTGAGAAATTAGTGTTGTATAAGTGCCCCCAACAACCACATATACTAGAGCAGTATTTATATGTGTGAGCACATTGTTTGTGTTCTGATATCTTAAGATTGAAAACGCTTGCTCGCGATCGTGCTAGAACTTGGCAAAAATAGATGGAATCAAAGATGGTACATGGGAGAAGGATTCAAATGTGTCGAAGATGCTAAGAATAGGATACATCAGGATTAAAGCTAGATCAATTCGTGTCCATACTCCTATGCAATTGGTTTTCATTTGTGGATGAGGTGTGGTTTGAATTACAGACACCAATCGAAGCACTAGATTAAAGGAAACTACAAGTAGATGCACATTGGATTGTCGGACTGTTTCACTGTTATATATAGCATGAGTGTCTCAACTATGATCAGTTGGTAAGTTCGCTAGATATGCTTCCCGCTGATCCAGTGCATTCATATTAAAGCTCTCGTATATTGGACCATGATCAGAGAAAACTACATGTTTTTACCGAAAAAGGGTTTCCCCCCGCTTTGTATACAAAGCAACCAACCGAGACATCCAACGATAGGTGCTGGGGCGGAAACAGCACGGTCACGCCCAAAAGAAAAGAAAGAGAAAATACAAGAGAAATAAATGCCGACAACGGCAGATCGACAAAAAACCGGAGAAGCCTCGTGGCCGCTGCACCCACCAGAGAATGCCCACCAAGCTCCGAGCCTCCGAAGCACCGGTACCAATCAACACCTCCAAGAAGGGACGCGACGATGACGGCGCTGCTGACAAGGGTTTCCCTCGGTACGCGGCGAGGAGAGAGAAAGGGTAGCCCCGACGCCCTCCAGGAAGGTCCGGCGGCACCCACAAGCGCCACCGCATCGGTGTCGGCCAAGCCAACAGGGATTTCTCCCGATCCCAACCTCCACCTCAGGCACTCCAGAACTCACCACCAAACAGACCCTCACCCTGCGCCAACCCGGTCACGAAGCTTCCCACGCCGTCTCACCACGGCACCGTGAAGCATGGTCTGCACAACGAAGAAGAGGAGCCGGGATTAGGGAAGCAGCACCGTCGGCACGCGGGAGGGCCCCACCTCCACCGTCGACGACGGTAGCTGACCGGACGCAATAGCAGGAGCATACCAGGCCCGTGGCCGCACAAGCCCGTGGGTGCATAGGCCCGGCCGGGATCTCCGAGGCCTGTAAAGTTCCCGCCTCCGTGCTGCAGCCGACACGCAGTCGGCGCCACCGCCCCTGACCAAGCCGCCCCCCTGCCTTCGCCGCCCCCCTGCCTTCCCGCACAGAGAGCCGCCAAGTGGAAGCACCACCACCACGCGCACCGCCGGCCACCACCACCAGGTCGCCGGACCGCCACCGGCCAAACCGCACCACCGCCGCACGCCCGCGACGGAGAGGGCCCAACGCAGCCGCCAGCAGCCCGAAGCCGGACCCCAGCCGCCGCCCATGCCGCCTGCCGGGCGGATCCGGCCGCCACGGCGAGGTGCGCACCACCGCACAGCTAGCCACGCAGCGCCACGCACCGCTAGGGGGCCGCGCGCCGCCATGCCGCGGTGCCCCGCGCCCGCACTCGAAGGAGGAGGAGCCCGCGCCGCCCCATCGTGCGGAGGAGGGAGAACACGCCCTGCCGCCGGTCGGGCTTTGCCCGGCCGCGCCCCCTGGCGGCGGCGAGGGAGGAGGGGAGGCTGACGGCGGGGGGATCTGGGCGCCCGGCCCGTCCGCCTCGCGGGTGGCGGCGCGGGGGGATCACGGGAGGGAAGGGTTTTTTCGCACAACTTTTTTTTGAAAGCTTCAGAAAACTACATGTTACCTGTTGGTCAGTTGCACCCAACACATATGAATTGTTTTCATATCCTGTTGTCTTTGGTAAGCTGGACATCACTGACACAAAAACTTTCGTTTCTTCTGAAGTTCGCATATTCTTCTTCGACACTCGGTCCTTGCGGTGCCTGAATGTAATGAATAAGTCCTTTAACTAGACTCCGCTTTTGAAGAATATATTAAGCTATTTATGACCATGCACCAATAATACTAAGATTTTTTAAACATAAGCCTAAGCATCTTTTCTGCATATTACAGAAGGGTGCTATTAAGCCCCCCCCCCCCCCCCCAACCTCATACGATGGTACAAACTGTGTGCGATAATGGCATCGCACACGCTTCAAAAATAAAAGAGTGTGCTTGGAAAATAAACGTGTGCGATTAGTAGCCAATCGCGCACGAATGGAAACTGGAAACTGTGTGTGATTACGTGCACACGGTTATACTGAATGAATTGTTGGCAAAGTTTCGTTCAAAAAAATTGTTGGCAAAGTTGTTAGTTATAACCCATAGTTTTAGAAATGGAACTGTGTGATAACATGCACGCTGTTATACTGAACGAATTGTTTGCCTAGTCGTCCATTTTGGAAAGTAAACTGTGTGCATTTGAGGTTACACGGTTTCGCAAAGACAATTTTCTGTGATGACTGATGATGTTAACCATTCCACACATAACTTATAGGAAAAACATGTGCCAGATGGCACAGACGGTTCATATTGGCCCACCGTGTGAGATATATTTTCCATGACATGCAGTTATCCTTATGACTATGTGTGATGGTATAAACTTCCGCACACATGTCTAATGTCCTAATTAATTGTTTGTGATACCATCAACTCATAAGAAGGAACTCTTTAATAGCACCGCGCTGCCCTTACCAAGTACACCAGACTCCTGCATATTTTTTTCCGCCAAATGCGCAGATTTCCTGCCCCTCTCCACCGACGATACAATGACGCGGTCGGCTTTATATAGGCGGACCGTCGCCAACGGAAGGCGTGTTATCTCTAGCTAGCTAGCTCGCTAGTGTTCCCCTCCAATAGTTCGTGAATCGCAAACCCACTAGAATATCTGTAGCTGAACTTGAACACGATATACTATTAGTTGCCATTTCAGTACCGCTAACTCAGATATTGTTGTGTTCACAGTAAAGATTATGCACGTAATGTCCCACGAGACACAACATCAGTGCTAGATATTCAGATACTCAGAAGGATGTGCTTAGAACAAAAGTAAAACGGACAAAATCAAAGTCTATGGTTGGCAAGAATGAGATAACTGCTGCAACAAAATCGAAAAGAAAAGCCAGAAGTTGTCAAAGACGAGGTAACCAACAAGGTGAGCTGCCTAATTTTATTTTTATTGATGATGCTAATCTCTGCGAATTGTTTAGTTAACAATGAAGTTGTAGTTCAGGATTTTTTTTCAGGCAATAGATCATCAAAAGGATGAGTTAACTTCAACAACAAAGACAAAAACAAAGCCAGATGCTGACAAGGATGAGTTAACTGCAAAGGTGTTTGTCATTTATTTGTGTTTGAAAGAGGGCAAGCCAGATGTATATAGTACTGCTTTAGGCATTAACTTAATAAATTAGTAACTTGACATAAAATTCTTTCAGGTGATAGATCATCATAAGCGAGGTGAGTTTGCGTCTGCTTACAATTGCTAATCTGAAGTGCTTTCTCAATGCAAAAAAGGAAAAAATTTGGAGGATCAAAGGAAGTCCTTGTCCAAAGAGAAACTGAACTCCTCTCTTGACATAGGTATTTCTATTAATACCAAGTACTTCCAGCGTAAAATACTGTGTTTGCAACATGGTGTTTCTGTATAATCAACCTGCTTCCTCTACTCTGTGCTTATAATTCGAATTTGTCTTCATGATATTCAAAAGACTCTTGAGAAAACATGGTGTTGTTAGAACTTCAGTTTTCTTTTGTCGCCATCTAGGACAGTGCAACAACTTATGGGAGCTACAAGCTACACATAGTCGCCCACACCAACCACTGAAACCGGTTTGGCCCTACATTCTGGCTGGTGCCACAACAGACCATGGCTAGTAAATCACAGATAATATCTGAATGACAACAAACAATTGTTGCTCCTCTAGGAGGGGAAAATGGTGCCTGATCAAGATAATGGTTTTCCGTGGACCAATTCAAGTATTTACATAATTAATCTGTAGAATTGTTGATATCATAGTGATGCTGCATATGCGTTGATTAAGATGGAGGGCACCTATTTCTGAGGTTCGCTAGTTACTGGTGCTCACACGGGAATTTGATGGAGAAATGCAAACAAAGACACTACTGGGCATGGTGGACCATGCGTAGAATGTTCACTCAAAATTCCAGTGAGGATCTTGTACTTACTAGTTTCGGTGTGTTTGCTGAGATTCCAGACAACCATCAGAATATGTGTGTCAAGTTTTCCTGGGACTGTGTCCTTCTGTGTCCCTTGCGTTCTGTGTTCATTTTTTTACGAACTGGTTTGTCTTCATCTATATTCCATGGTTGGTTGGGAAGTTGTGAGATTGGCGAGAAATTGAGAGCTGTCTCCAAAATGTTAACACTAAATACATAAGGAGCCTTTTCACAAAAAGGTAGAGTATGTAACAATTCTTGTGAGTACTGACACAATGCTTCTTCGCGGCATCACTACTGTCACCCATGGCGAGGTCGGGGAAGTCTTTCTGTAAGTCAAAGAAGTAGTCAAACTTGTGGACGCAGGCAGACTAAGGTGTGCTTTATATATTGTTCTGAAGCCCATACGACTCAAAACACAAAAGACATTTGATTTGAGGAGCTAGATACCGATGCTACTAGCAACTGGCGTTGATTTTCCATCATAGTTACGGTTCTACCAAAAAAATGTTGTAGAATCATGGTAACAGATTGGATATTATCTTACTCAGTTAGGTCCTCCTGCATTTTTAATTGTACATCATAACTCTCTAAAAAATAGTAGCGCATTCGCTTCGCATTTAATTTTTGAACTGGAGTAAAACTATAATTTGAATTGTTGCCATGTTGCGTGCATTTTTAACCAACAACTGTAAAGAGACATATCCTATCTTTAAGAGAATGAGGTATGATTGCACTTAGCCACCGATCCAATACAAGTCATGATTTTGGCAACCAGGAAACTATGAAGAGCACTCGCATGCTACAAGGACCCTTGCGTACGTGTCAGGAAGCCCATCATCTCTCATCTCCCCGTATAGTTTGTATTAACAGACCAGGCTAACTGAGTATTAGCATTCTATGTGTTGGATGAATGGCAACTGCATTCTCAGGAGGGCCAGAGGCCAATACATGTACATGTGTGGTAAAGTGCAAAAGACCCCTTATACAATGGGGATAAACCGAAAAGGGCTATACACATCTAACACCCCCCCTCAAACTCATGGTGGATCGACAACACTGAGTTTGGAGAGAAGAAAACTATGCTGTGCTCGAGTCTGTGCCTTCGTGAAGAAATCTGCCAACTGTAACTCAGAGGGCACATAGTGAAGAGCGAGAGTCTGATCCTGCACAGCAGCACGCACAAAGTGGGCATCCACACCGATGTGCTTGGTGAGCTCATGCTTCACCGGGTCACGCGCAATACTGATCGCACCAGTACTGTCTGACAATAAGGGAGTCGAGGTAGCAGCAGACACACCAAAATCCTCAAGTAGCCACCGTAACCAGATCACCTCAGCCGTCAGCATAGCCATGGCTCGCAACTCAGCCTCTATACTCGAGCGAGAAACTACAGTCTGTTTCTTGGTCTTCTAGGCAATAAGAGAGCCACCAAGAAAGACACAGTAAGCAGACAGTGAGCGTCGATCAGAGGGATCACTAGCCCAGGTAGCATCAGAGTAGGCCTGGAGCTCAAGAGAGCTGGAGCGGGGAAAGAAAAGGCGCTGAGAGATCGTGCCACGAAGATATCGTAGAACACGGAGGAGATGACTATAGTGGACAGAGGTGGGGGCTGAAACGAACTGACTCAGAATGTGGACATGATAGGAGATGTCAGGACGCGTAACAGCAAGATAGACAAGACTGCCAACAAGGTGACGATAGCGAGTGGGATTAGGGAGAGGGTCACCATCAGAGGCACGAAGCTGAACGTTGAGCTCCATGGGAGTTACAACAGTGCGCTCATAACCAAGAGCAGCGCGAGCAAGAAGACCCTGAATATATTTTTCTTGGGAGATGTAGAAGCCATCAAAGGTCGAGGAGATCTCAATCCCAAGAAAATAGCGAAGGGGACCAAGATCAGTCATGAGAAACTGGTCGCGAAGGCGAGCCTTAACGAATGCAATGTATTCAAAGTCGTCGCCAGTGATGATCATGTCATCAACATAGAGAAGGAGAAGAGTCCGACCACGAGGAGACGTGTGAACAAACAACGTGGGATCATGATCACTGGGCAAGAACCCAGCGGCAGTCACCACAGAGGCAAAGCGCTCAAACCAGGCGCGAGGGGCCTGTTTGAGACCATAGAGGGAGCGGCGGAGTCTACAGACCATACCATCAGGAGCATAGTACCCCGGGGGTGGCTGCATATAAACCTCCTCACGCAACTCGCCATTGAGAAAAACGTTCTGAACATCAAGTTGAGAGATAGACCATTGACGAATAGAGGCCACAGCAAGAAGAGTGCGGATAGTGGTCATGTGGGCCACAGGAGCGAATGTCTCATCATAATCGCGCCCCTGCTCCTGCTGAAAACCACGGGTCACAAGGCGAGCTTTGTAGCGCTCAAGAGAACCATCAGAGAGAGTCTTAATCTTGTAGACCCACTTGCAGGTGATGGGACGGACACCGGAAGGAAGGGGAACCAGATCCCAGGTGCCAGAGCGCTCCAGAGCAGCAAGCTCTTCGGCCATCGCAAGCTGCCATTCAGGCTGAGTCATGGCAGTCCGATAGGAAGTGGGCTCAGCAATAACAGAGAGACCATACCGATCAGGGGAGTAGCGATCAGGCGGGGGGCGAGGCCGAGCACGAAGGTTGTGAACCGGGGGAGGCGTGAGAGGTGAACCAGAGGTGGAAGGCTCGTCAGAGGAGACATCCTCAGGACGAGAGCAACGAGTATAGTGAAGAGGAAACGGTGAGAGAGGGCGACAGACGGGAGATGATGGCAGAGAGGTGGAGGTGGAGGATGGAGAGGATGGTGTCGGTGGTGAGTGAGAAGGAATGAGAGGTGCCAGAGGAGGAGGTGACACATGAGGCACATAGCAGGGTGGATTGGGAAGAAGAAGGAAAGAAAGGTCGTCCACAGAGAAACTTGAGGAAGAAGGACGTGGGTAGTAAGAACGAGACTCATCAAATGTCACTTCACGCGAGATGCGCAAGCGACGACCCACTGGATCCCAACATCAATAGCCCTTGTGCTCGTCACTGTAGCCAAGGAAAACACACTCAACCGACTGAGCAGTCAGTTTGGTGCGTTCTCGGGGGGCAAGAAGAACATAGCACACACATCCAAACATACGAAGAGCTGAGTAGTTAGGAGACGACCAGTGAGACACTCCAGAGGAATACCACCCTGCAGAGCAGTCGATGGCGAATGTTGATAAGATAGGTGGATGCGGAAACAACCTCAACCCAAAAATGGGGTGGAAGGGAAGCAACAATCATCAGCGCACGAGCCGTCTCAAGCAAATGACGATGCTTTCGTTCGGCAACACCATTTTGAGCATGAGCGCCAGGACATGAGAACTTGGCAAGAGTACCCTGTTCCGCGAGAAAACCACGCAACAGCTGAGAGATATACTCTCCAGCGGAGTCAGCACGAAAAATACGAATGGGCGTGGCAAACTGGGTGTGAACCATGGCAGCAAAACGTTTGTATATAGGGAGAACCTCGCTACGAGATTTCATGAAGTAGAGCCAAGTGTAGCGAGAGAAATCATCAATAAACAAAACATAGTAGCGATGACCACCCTTTGAATCAAAGGGAGCAGGACCCCAGACATCAGAATGAACTAAGTCAAAAGGACGCTGAGATACAGACTCACTAGTAGGGTAAGGTAACTGAGTCTGTTTGCCAAGTCTGCAACCATTACAATGTAAGGAGACATCTCCAGATACAGACCCTAAGAGGCCCTGACGAACTAAAGAAGACAAGCGAGAGCCACAGATGTGACCAAGGCGATGATGCCACTGCTGGAAGGACGCAGACGAAGAGGCAGCAAGAGCATGGGAGTTGGCAGAAGTAGTGGCAGCGGAAGGAACACAAAGCCAGTCAACCTCCCAAAGGCCCTCGGACTCACGGCGCCGGGGGCCAGCACCAACCAAAGTCTTGGTGCGACGATCCTGAATGGAGCAAGAGTCGGTATCAAGAATGACACGACAACCAGAATCAGTAAGTTGGGCAGCAGAAAAAAGATTCATGGTAAGGCGAGGAACATGTGAAACACTAGAACAGAGAAAGATGGAGTGGAAAGAAGACCACGACTAGTAACAGGAAGAGGTGTGCCATCGGCAGTAAGAACATTAACAGGCGAATCAAGAGGTCGAAGGGAAGACATCACAGAAGAATCATAAGACATGAAAGGAGGCTCCAGAATCCAGAACCCACGAAGATGTACCTCACTGAGTAGATGCCTGCGGTGATGGAGAGGTGGATGCAGTTACAGCAGCAGCGGAACCAGTCGACGAAGAGCCTGAGGAAGCCAAGAGACGCTTGAGCCTCACAATGTCCTGGTCGGTGAGTGATGGAGTCGAGGAAGATCCAGGAGTCCCACTGGAAGAGGAGCGCCTCTGGTCTCGCTTCTTCTCACGACAATCAGACTCGGGATGACCTGGCCGAGAGTAGTAGCCACAGAAGGTGTCACGTCACGACCGGCCCTTCTCAGCATAAGCAGGGCGACCCACCCCCCTGAAGGCGTGGGTAGGAGCGGGGGAGCAGTGAGCCGAGCGGAAGACACTGGAGCCCGAGCAGCCAATACAGATGGGACCACCAGCAAACCGGCAGAGCGAAGGCGGGTCTCCTCAGCACGAAGCTCGGCAAGCACCTCCGAGATAGGAACACGACCACGAGAAAGCAAGTGAGCACGTCTGGGCTCAAACTCAGCGGGGACGAGATAGAAACTCATGGACTCACTGAAACTCCAAGCCAGACCGCGTAGTCTGACAGCAATGGCAGGTTCCACAAACAACTGTCCTCAGTGAGTCAAGCTGACGCTAGATGGCAGAACACTGCGAGTAGAACTCATCAACAGACGAATCACCCTGCTGGAGAGCATGCTCCTGACGCACCACAGAGAGGTATAGGGCATCGCCAGAGGGCTGATAGCGCTGACAGAGGTAGGACCACATCGCTGCAACAGTACCAAGGCCCATGAACTCGGAAGCAAACTGAGGAAGGACACTCGCAGTGAGAACGGCAGCAGCTCGAGCATCATCATTGCACCACTGAGTGTAAGCAGACAGATCATCCCGATAGACAGAAAGAGCATCAGAATATGCAGATACCTGCTGATCATAAGCATCAACTCCAGCGTCATCAAGGGCCTTGGCTGCATCACGATCAGCCTGAGAAGCATCAGCAGCAAGCACCGGTGGAACCGGCAGAACAGGAGCCACCGGAGCAACGGGACAGGGCGGACAAGCTACCTAGCCAGAGAGCACGCCCCACAGCAGAAGACCGCGCATATGGATACACATGAAGCCCACAAACTCAGCATAGTTGGTTCCATCAAAGATCACCGAGCAGCGAGGAACAGCCACATAGCCCGAAGAGGACATACTATCTCGCTGTTTTTTTTTGCAGTCAACGGATCTGGATCGGGGATGAGGCTCACCCGCTTGAACCAGAACCCCCGAGTCTAGATCGAGAGAGACAAGGCAGCGCTAAGGAGCAGTGGAGACGCAAGGGGGGCTCGATCCAAACCGGATCGAGAGCCAGCAGCCCCGCAGCACCTGTCCTTAGCGCTGGAGAAGAGCCAGTAGAGCAGCCCACGGGCAGCACAAAGTAGCAGCCGACTGGGAGCAACGCCGGGGCCAGCAGCGGCTGCAGCACCCGCGGCAGCCGGACAGGGCAGCGGGTGCTGCTGGGCAAGATGGGACGAGGGGGAGGCCGGACGGAGCAGCGGGCGAGCGAAATGGCGCCCGGACAGGGCGTCGAGACGGGACAGCGACCGGACGAGGTGTGGCGCGGAGACGGGACAGCGGCCGGACGGCCGGAGAGGAGCAGGCTAGGAACGAGACGCACGAAGTTGCATCGTGCAGGAGAGAGGGGCTAGCGTGGCATCTGATACCATGTTGGATGAATGGCAACTGCATTCTCAGGAGGGCCAGAGGTCAATACATGTACATGTGTGGTAAAGTGCAAAAGACCCCTTATACAATGGGGATAAATCGAAAATGGCTATACACATCTAACACTATGTTCATTGCTCCGGCACACAATCTCAATTTCGTACACAGACAGAGTACTCCCACACAGATCTCAAGTCTGCAATGTCCGGCAGTTCTGATACGCAGTATCTCGAGAAATTAGTGTTGGATAAGTTCCCCCAACAACCACATATGCTAGAGTAGTATATATATGTGAGCGCATTGTTTGTGTTCTGATATCTTACAATTGAAAATGCTAGCTTGATGCTCGCTCTGATCTAACATTTCTACCGTGCTAGCTAGAAGTTGGCAAAAACAGATGGATCAAGGATGTTACATCTGAGAAGGATCGCAAGGTGTAAAAAATGTTAAGAATAGGAGGCATTGGAATTAAGTATAGATCAAATCGCTTCCATACTCTCATATACTGGGTTTTCACGTGTGGATGAGGTGTGGTTAGAATTATAGACATCAATCGAAGTACTAGGAGCCGAGTGGTAGCTAGCCATTGGCTTGTTTCATTTCCTTTTTTGGAATTATTGGCTCAACTATGATTAGGAGGTAGATCTGCCAGATATGCTACTGACTGATCCAATGCTTTCTCACAAAAGCTCTTGTATACTGGACTATGTTCAGGACAAGTTGTAAAACTTGCATGTGAGTGGATCGTCGATTATCTCCAGTGGTGTCCTTCAGTGGTGTCCCCGTTCGACGGCTTGCAGTAGGCACCATGCCCTTTGCCGGAGATGATGTGTTGGTGGAGGAATTGCTCTGCTTGGTGGGGTCGCTGTACTTGTCATCCTTCCCGGCCACCGTCTGGGCCGGCTCTGCGTGCTCGGGGGTGAGCAGCTCTGCCTACCGACGGCGTGGCGTCCTACGGTCCAAGATGAGAGGGCAGGGGGGCCTCTTTGGAGGCGGAGGCGGATGGCGGCTGTAGTGGTGGTGCATGGTAGGTGTCAGTGTGGTCGTCCTCCCTCGACGAGTAGTCTCCTTGGCTTCACTTTATCAATGGCAGGATGTGGAGCTCGCTGAGGACTTCAATGCTCAAGCCTTTGCTTGGTGCATATCGATCTCGTTAGTCATTCTGTAGCATCATGTATCTTTGCCGTTTTTCCTTTGTTTCGTTTTCTTTTCTTTTCTTTTTGTGGTATGCTCGAATGTATTGCAGTGGTGATTGCTTTATAATATAAAGCGGGGGAAACCTTTTTTCGTCTAACTTACATGTGAAATACTTGCAGCCGACACATAAGAATCATTTCTATGTCCTGTTATATTTGGTAAGCTGCACATTACTAACACAAAAGAGTTGATTCTTTCTCTGTCGTTTGTGAATTCTTCTCGGATGGCTGGTCCTTGGGGTGCGTGCAAGTAATGAGTAGCTCCTTTCGGACATCGCTTTTGAAGCATATATTAAGCTTTTTCTGACCATACACCAAAATTACTAATGTCTGTACATAAGCATATTCAAACATCTTTTTCTGACATATATGAGGGTATTTGAAGGCCCAAGAGAGGCAATCCTGGATAGTTTTGTTTTTAATAAACCCACACTGGTTTTTGTTGAGAATAATGATATCCTTTTAAAGTCTATCTGCAAGCATTTTTGTGATGATTTTGATGGGCATACTCAGGAGGGAGATAGGACTAAAATCAGAAGGACATTCAGGATTGGCTTTCTTAGGGATAAGGGCAATAAATGCATTGTGGTCACTCTGGAGGTTCACTCCATCACAGAAATCAAAGCATAGCTTGTAAAATTGTTCCTTGATGATGTGCATGCATTCTTTTCATGAAGAGACCATCAAACCCATCAAGTCCAGGGGATTTATCATTGGGCATGTTCCTCATAATTAGGGATGGCAATGGGTAGGGTATGGGTGGGTACAACTCCCTTGCACCCAAATCCGTACCCACAAAAACTTTCTCTACCCACCCACTTCAATACCAATGGGCACAAAATGATACACATACCCATACACATCGGGTATTATATAACCAATGGGTATCCAGTGGGTACAATATATAACATTTACATTTTAAAGAATAGAGAAATGAGTCTAAAAAACAAGTGATGATGGGCGACCAGTCTAGCAGCGACGCGGCCTTCTCCAATGGGTGGTTTCTTGGAGGCGGCAAAGGAGTACAAGTAGTGATTGGTGGAAGCCTAGCGTAGTGGGGCATCGGTGGGAGCTGGGATCGCTGGATCAATAGTTGGACAAGAACGAGGTGGCGATGAGTCAAGATTTTTATCATTTTGATAAGTCACATAGGACTTAGTGGGAGTGGCGAGATGGTGGTTGCGGGCCCATGAGTATGAGCTATGTTGGTTTAGGGGATAAGGGAAATGGGGTTGGGCCACATGAGATGAACGTTCACTCCACATGTCATAGGAGTTATTTTCATTTATTAATATTTTATGGATATCCATTGGGTTACCCACGGGCGCAATTTCATACCCATGCCCTACCCATATATTTTGCGGGTATGGATACCCATTTCCAGTGGGTATGAAATCTTGCAAAGTCTTACCCATGCCCGCTATTTTCGGGTAGGGTACCTGCAGGTACCCATACCCATGTGCAAAACCGACATCCCTACTCATAATTTCATAAATTTTCTCATTGGTGAATGGATTTTCTAGATGACTTAAACCATAGTCTCTGGATAGGTGGCTGCATAGAGACATCATTAGAACTACCCGATCCCTCTTTGAAAGGATGACAACTTTCTAGTCATGATCATTAGCAGATAAACCATCATCAAATTTTGAAGAGGGTATGTATGCTTGTAATTCTTAGATGCAATAGTATGAAAAATGTGTCTTCATCTCCTAATTTTGCCATACGATGTTTGCCTTTTCTCTCTCTAATATAATCTCTTCGCCTCGGCAGTTTTGCAACTCCGCCTATGCTGTCTCAACATAGCCGGTCCCAAGCCCGGGTAAAGGAGGAGGGTTGTGATAGGCTTGGCGAGCCAACGTAAAAACTCAGCCACTCTTATGGAGATGAAACCCAAAAGATTTTCGTTGGGGCGTAACCCTCTCAGCGACGCGCCACATCGGAACCCGGGTGTGGTGGAAAGTGGGCAAGGGCCGGGCCGTCACCCCCAAGTGGCGCGCCGTATCTTGATCCGGATACGGTGGCAAGTGAGCGAGGATCAGGTCGTCGCATCCTTAGTGGCGCGCTACATCGGCGCCCGGGTGTAGTGGAAAATGAGCAAGGGTCTTCGCATTTGACTCGACGGGTGCGAAGGGTAAGGAAGCTAGCCGAGCCTAGGAGGATTTGCTTAGGTAGCTGGAACGTAGGGTCTCTGACAGGGAAGCTTCGGGAGCTAGTTGATGCAGCGGTGAGGAGAGGTGTTGATATCCTTTGCGTCCAAGAAACCAAATGGAGAGGACAGAAGGCGAAGGAGGTGGAGGATACCGGCTTCAAGCTGTGGTACACGGGGACGGCTGCAAACAGAAATGGCGTAGGCATCTTGATCAACAAGAGCCTCAAGTATGGAGTGGTAGACGTCAAGAGACGTGGGGACCGGATTATCTTGGTCAAGCTGGTAGTTGAGGACTTGGTTCTCAATGTTATCAGCGCGTATGCCCCGCAAGTAGGCCACAATGAGAACACCAAGAGGGAGTTCTGGGAAGGCCTGGAAGACATGGTTAGGAGTGTACCGATTGGTGAGAAGCTTTTCATAGGAGGAGACCTCAATGGCCACGTGGGTACATCTAACACAGGTTTTGAAGGGGCGCATGGGGGCTTTGGCCATGGCATCAGGAATCAAGAAGGAGAAGATGTCTTAAGCTTTGCTCTAGCCTACAACATGATTGTAGCTAACACCCTCTTTAGAAAGAGAGAATCACATCTGGTGACTTTTAGTAGTGGCCAACACTCTAGCCAGATTGATTTCATCCTCTCGAGAAGAGAAGATAGGCGTGCGTGCCTAGACTGTAAGGTGATACCTGGAGAGAGTGTTGTACCCCAGCATAAGCTGGTGGTTGCCGACTTCCGCTTTCGGATTCGTGTCCAGCGGGATAAGCGTGCCAAAGTCGCTAGAACGAAGTGGTGGAAGCTCAAGGGGGAGGTAGCTCAGGTGTTCAAGGAGAGGGTCATTAAGGAGGGCCCTTGGGAGGAAGGAGGGGATGTGGACAATGTGTGGATGAAGATGGCGACTTGCATTCGTAAGGTGGCCTCGGAGGAGTTTGGAGTGTCCAGGGGAAGGAGAAGCGAAGATAAGGATACCTGGTGGTGGAATGATGACGTCCAGAAGGCGATTAAAGAAAAGAAAGATTGCTTCAGACGCCTATACCTGGATAGGAGTGCAGACAACATAGAGAAGTACAAGATGGCGAAGAAGGCCGCAAAGCGAGCTGTTGGTGAAGCAAGGGGTCGGGCATATGAGGACCACTACCAACGGTTAGGCACGAAGGAAGGTGAAAGGGACATCTATAAGATGGCCAAGATCCGAGAGAGGAAGACGAGGGACATTGGCCAAGTCAAATGCATCAAGGACGGAGCAGGCCAACTCTTGGTGAAGGACGAGGAGATTAAGCATAGATGGCGGGAGTACTTCGACAAGCTGTTCAATGGGGAGAATGAGAGTTCTACCATTGAACTAGATGACTCCTTTGATGAGACCAGCATGCGTTTTGTGCGGCGAATCCAGGAGTCTGAGGTGAAGGAGGCTTTAAAAAGGATGAAAGGAGGCAAGGCGATGGGCCCTGATTGTATCCCCATTGAGGTGTGGAAAGGTCTCGGGGACATAGCAATAGTATGGCTAACCAAGCTTTTCAACCTCATTTTTCGGGCAAACAAGATGCCAGAAGAATGGAGACGGAGTATATTAGTACCAATCTTCAAGAACAAGGGGGATGTTCAGAGTTGTACTAATTATCGTGGAATTAAGCTGATGAGCCATACAATGAAGCTATGGGAGAGAGTCATTGAGCACCGCTTAAGAAGAATGACAAGCGTGACCAAAAATCAGTTTGGTTTCATGCCTGGGAGGTCGACCATGGAAGCCATTTTCTTGGTACGACAACTTATGAAGAGATATAGGGAGCAAAAGAAGGACTTGCATATGGTGTTCATTGACTTGGAGAAGGCCTATGATAAGATACCGCGGAATGTCATGTGGTGGGCCTTGGAGAAACACAAAGTCCCAGCAAAGTACATTACCCTCATCAAGGACATGTACGATAATGTTGTGACAAGTGTTCGAACAAGTGATGTCGACACCGATGACTTCCCGATTAAGATAGGACTGCATCAGGGGTCAGCTTTGAGCCCTTATCTTTTTGCATTGGTGATGGATGAGATCACAAGGGATATACAAGGAGATATCCCATGGTGTATGCTCTTTGCGGATGATGTGGTGCTAGTTGACGATAGTCGGACGGGGGTAAATAGGAAGTTAGAGTTATGGAGACAAACCTTGGAATCGAAAGGGTTTAGGCTTAGTAGAACTAAAACCGAGTACATGATGTGCGGTTTCAGTACTACTAGGTGTGAGGAGGAGGTTAGCCTTGATGGCCAGGTGGTACCTCGGAAGGACACCTTTCGGTATTTGGGGTCAATGTTGCAGGAGGATGGGGGTATTGATGAAGATGTGAACCATCGAATCAAAGCCGGATGTATGAAGTGGCGCCAAGCTTCTGGCATTCTCTGTGACAAGAGAGTGCCACAAAAGCTAAAAGGCAAGTTCTACAGGACAGCGGTTCGACCCACAATGTTGTATGGCGTGGAGTGTTGGCCGACTAAAAGGCGACATGTTCAACAGTTAGGTGTGGCGGAGATGCGTATATTGAGATGGATGTGTGGCCACACAAGGAAGGATCGAGTCCGGAATGATGATATACGAGATAGAGTTGGGGTAGCACCAATTGAGGAGAAGCTTGTCCAACATCGGCTGAGATGGTTTGGGCATATTCAGCGCAGGCCTCCAGAAGCTCCAGTGCATAGCGGACAGCTAAAGCATGCGGAGAATGTCAAGAGAGGGCGGGGTAGACCGAATTTGACATGGGAGGAGTCCGTTAAAAGAGACCTGAAGGATTGGAGTATCACCAAAGAGTTAGCTATGGACAGGGGTGCGTGGAAGCTTGCTATTCATGTGCCAGAGCCATGAGTTGGTTGCGAGATCTTATGGGTTTCACCTCTAGCCTACCCCAACTTGTTTGGGACTAAAGGCTTTGTTGTTGTTGTTGTTTGCCTCAGCAGTTTTGCGGTGTGGTCAATAAGGGCATCTCTAAAATTACCTCCTTGTATGTAAAATGGCCTTTGATATTCAAGACCATCCAATAGGGCAAGAAAATAGAAGTATTGTTCAATTAGTTTCTTAAGGTTGGAATGTTTTGCTCCATTTTTTAAGTCCTCTAAGAATATATCTAAATCTGCTAACAAGATCTAATCCGGAGTTGCTATAGAAAGCAGCATTATTCCAGTTGTTTTGTGCAATGTCTTAGAAGTTCTCAAATTCCAACCAGTATTCCTCAAATCTAAAGATTTTACCCTTTGGATATTATTATCAAATCCTTAGATATCCATATGTGGTTCTAGCCAAGGGGGTTGCTATAGTGTGAGGGTATGAAAATGTGTATTCAGGGGATGTTAATACCCAGTCAAGTTTTCCTAGAAAAGGGGAGACCTTGAATGATACTGTTGAAAAGCAACATGTTATTTTGATCTCCACCGGGACTGTTCATGTTGTCTGGGGATCTAATAAAATTAAAATCACCCGTAATAATCCAATGTTCTGATTCTAGATATATCCAGATTTGTTAACCAGTTCGTAAATTCATTTTTTTCCCTTGGGAAGAATTAGGTCCATAGACATTGGTAATATACCAGATGCCATTACTGATATGGCATTTGAATTCCACTGTAATTTAGTAGTAGGATTGGGAAATAGTTCTATCAGATAACATAGAGCCATTTCATCTGGTCATAATCCCCCCAGACACTCCCTTATATGGTACAACATCTGTAACTTAATATAAGAGGGTTTTTTACACTGTCATGGACTCTAATAATGCCTTGTGAAAAGTTATAGAGGGAGTACATAGGAAACTTAATTAAACATAGGACAAAATTTTCTAATGTAAGAGTTCTCAAAAGTATCCCTTTTTGTCTCTTGTAGACATATGACACTGCAATTACTTTCATCTATTTCCAGTCTAAGATAATCCCACCTTTCCTGAGAGTTGATACCTCTCACATTTCAATTTCTATTCATCTGGAAACAGTAAATGATAATATGTCTTGTACTACATAGTACAAGAAATTGACTGAAAAATATGCCCAATTACGGTCATGCAGTGGATGAGCATGATTAGAACATCGGCATGCAGAGAATTCACATATAGGGCATGGGACATACACACAGAAGAGCTCATAATAATCATAGGAAGTGGTTCTTCAAATATAATGAAAGTCTGGGGGCATTGGGCAATAATCTAGGATATGAAGTACTTTGGATAGAACATAGATAAACTTGATGCAACACAAATAGGAACCAAGATAAAATAGGCAGGTAGAATTAAGCCTGCCTTCAACTCTATCCTTATGCAGATCAGGAACTATCATGGGAACTCTCCATGTTGAGTGCATTTTCAGACACCAAATGATCTTGCAGGGTGGGGAATGGAAGGTGTGGTGGAGGAGGTGAATTATTATCAGTAGCAAGTAGTAGCAACATCAAGCTGAGCTCCCAAATTCAGCGCAACACGTTTTCTCTTGTCAGCAACCTTCTGTTTCTCAGCAGCAGAACTGGCAGTAGCTTGATCCCTTAAGCCCTGATTTATACTCTGAATCCTACAACGTTAATTTGGGGAGAGATTGATGCACTGGCAAATGGCATTGATTTTCCATCCTAATTATGGTTCTACCAAAAAATGGTGTATAATCATGATAATAGATTGGATACGATTATAATTTTATCTGAAAGTTCATAGTACGAGTGTACAACCCCTCCACATTTAGTTTTTGAAGTGGAGTTTTAAAACTGTAATTTGAATTGATGCTTTGTTGCGAACTGGCATAAGAAAAACCGGTCACGCATTTGACAACCAGGGAAACCTTACGAGGAGTCTAACATATTTTTTTTTCGAAAAGGGGGTTCCCCAGCCTTTGCATCAGAGTGATGCATACGGCCATCTTATTAACCAAAGGAACAAAATATGCCAACAAGGTTCCAAAGTCTTCAACTAAAAAAAGAAAAGACAGCTCACACAGAGCCTAAAAGGCTAGCGACACAAACTAGCCAAGAGGAGACGTCACAACCAACAACAACAACAACAACAACAACAACAACAACAACAACAACAACAACAACAACAAAGCCTTTAGTCCCAAACAAGTTGGGGTAGGCTAGAGGTGAAACTCATAAGATTTCGCAACCAACTCATGGCTCTGGCACATGGATAGCAAAGCTTCCACGCACCCCTGTCCATAGCTAGCTCTTTGGTGATACTCCAATCCTTCAGGTCTTTCTTAACGGACTCCTCCCATGTTAAATTCGGTCTACCCCGCCCTCTCTTGACATTCTCCGCACACTTTAGCCGTCCACTATGCACCGGAGCTTCTGGAGGCCTGCGCTGAATATGCCCAAACCATCTCAGACGATGTTGGACAAGCTTCTCTTCAATTGGTGCTACCCCAACTCTATCTCGTATATCACAACCGGCTGGTTAAAAATAGACAGGTAAACTAATTGCCTATCGTATTACATGACCGCCATCCAAACCGGTTGAAAATATCCCGAGCTACCATCTCCCAACGGATAGATCCAGTAACCAAATGCTCCCTGGCTTCCATCGGAGTGAGTAGCGACCACGAACGGATCACTGCCGTGGTGCAGAAAATAACCTGCAAAAAATGAATACGTGATGTTCTGTTAAAAACCAAATCATTTCTGCAGTTCCAGATAGTCCACAGCAAAGCACAAACTCCAACCCTAATATGTCTTGCTAAGTCAGGCTCAATCCCATTAAGCCATGTCCCAAATAAAGTATTAACAGAATTCGGTGGAGTAATATTAAAAGCAATGTGGATCGTCCGCTAAAGGACTTTGGCCAACGGGCAATCAAGAAAGAGGTGCTTAATCGTCTCATCCCGATCACAGAAACTACACCTAGTAGGTCCTGTCTAATTACGCTTAATCAAGTTGTCTTTTGTTAAAATAACTTATTTATGGACAAACCACATAAACACTTTTATTTTTAAAGGAACTTTGACATCCCAAACAGTCTTGGAAGTTGGAATGGAGTTCGAATTAATAACATCAATATACATTGATTTAACTGTAAATACTCCAGACCTAGTCAGTTTCCAGCGTAATTCATCGGGTTGGTCAGAAAATTGAACCTCCATGAGTCTCCTAACTACATGGAGCCATTCGTCCCAACGATTGCCCGCTAGCGCTCGTCTAAACTGAATATTAAGGGGGACAGATTGAAATACCGTTGCAACGAACACCTCACGTCGTTGAGCAATGCGATATAAAGACGGATATTGAATGGCCAAGGGTGAGTCGCGAAGCCAAGTATCCTCCCAGAAACGTGTACTAGCACCGTTTCCAATAACAAACCTCGTCCTATTGAACATTGATTGTTTGACTTTCATTAGTCCTTTCCAGAAAGGCGAGTCAGTCGGCCTGACTGTGACCTGGGACAACGTTTTAGTCTGGAGGTACTTGCTACGAAGGATCTGCGCCCACATGGCCTCAGTCCCGGACGAGAGCTTCCACAACCACTTACTAAGAAGGCATCTGTTCTTAACTTCAAGATTCTTAATACCAAGACCCCCTTGGTCTTTCGGTCTACAGATGATATCCCATTTAGCAAGCCGGTATTTTTTTTTAAGTTCATCACCCTGCCAAAAGAAACGCGATCGATAGAAGTCCAGTCTTTTCCTAACACCAATTGGGACCTCAAAGAACGATAAGAGGAACATAGGCATACTCGTGAGCACCGAATTTATCAAGATTAATCGGCCTCCGTATGACATGAGCTTACCCTTCCAGCAACTCGGTTTCTTCTCAAATCGGTCTTCGATGCATTTCCATTCTCTGTTTGTCAGCCTACGATGGTGTATTGAAATACCTAGGTAGGAGAAGGGTAAACTCCCCAACTCGCACCCAAACAATTGCCTATAAGACTCATGTTCGTCTTTGGCTCTACCAAAGCAGAACAACTCGCTCTTATGAAAGTTAATCTTTAACCCGGTCAATTGTTCAAATAGGCATAACACCAGCTTCATATTTCTCGCCTTGGCCAAGTCATGCTCCATAAAGATGATTGTGTCATCAGCGTACTGAAGGATGGATGCACCTCCATCAACAAGATGAGGTACCAAGCCGCCCACTTGACCATTCTCCTTAGCCCTTTCTATCAAAATTGCTAACATATCCACCACAATGTTAAACAAGATAGGGGACATCGGATCTCCTTGTCTTAGGCCTTTATGTGTCTGAAAATAATGACATATGTCGTCATTCACTTTAATTCCCACACTCCCTTTTTGCGTAAATGATTCGACCTGTCGGCGCTAGGCTTCATCGAAACCTTTCATACGCAATGCCTGTTGGAGGAATGGTCATTTGATCTTATCGTACGCTTTCTTGAAATCCACCTTAAAAATGACTCCATCTAATTTTTTGGAGTGGATTTCATGGAGCGTTTCATGAAGGACAACCACCCCTTCAAGGATATTTCTGTCCGGCATGAAAGCAGTTTGGGATTGTTGCACCACAGAATGCGCAATCTGTGTGAGCCTATTAGTCCCGACCTTGGTGAAGATTTTGAAACTAACATTGAGAAGGCAGATCGGCCTGAACTGCTCAATTCTCACCGCATCCGTTTTCTTAGGGAGCAATGTGATAGTTCCAAAATTCAAGTGAAATAATTGAAGCTGTCCAGAGAATAGATCATGAAACATAGGTAACAAATCCCCCTTAATAATGTGCCAGCACTTTTTATAGAACTCGATCGGGAACCCATCCGGTCCGGGAGCCTTATTGTTTTTCATTTGTGCAATAGCCTCAAACACCTCCTTCTTTGAGAATGGGGCAACCAGGATATCATTATCGGCAGCAGACAATTGAGGCACATCCCCAGTCCTGGACTCATCGAGAGAGACACAATTATCCTCCGGTGGACCAAATAACTGCCTATAATAGTCTGTAATATATGTTTTTAGATTATCCTGTCCTAAAATAGTGCCCTCATCTTATTCAAGCTGAAAGATTCGCTTCTTTCTGTGCTTACCATTGGCAATCAAGTGAAGGAGTCTAACATATGTGCGCCAGGAAGTCCATTGTCTCTCATCTTGCCTTCTACTTTGTATTAATTGAACAGGCTGATTGAGTATCGGTATTCAATCCTCATCACCCCGCAGATACTTTCAGCTTCGTACACACACGCAGTAATCTCATGCATGCAATGTCCAACAACTCTGATATAGAGTATGAGGAGAAATTAATGTGGGATATAAGCGCACCCCCCCCCCCCCCCCCCCCACACACACACACACACACGACCATATATACTCATACTAGTATATACATGTGAGCACATTGTTTACTTTCTGATATCTTAAGATTGGAAATGCTTGCTCGCGCTGTGGGAGAAGGATCCAAAGGTGTCGAAGATGCTAAGAATAGGAGACATCAGGATTAAAGCTAGATCAGTTCGCTTCCATACTCCCTTACACTGGGTTTTCACGTGTGAATGAGGACTGGTTTGAATTACCTACAGGAATCGAAGTACTAGACGCAGGGAACGTATGAGTAGTTACACACTGTATCCTCGCATTGTTTTGTTGCCATATATAGCATGAGTGTCTCAACTATGATCAGTGAGTAGGTCCGCTAGATATGCTTCTTGTTCATCCAGTGCATTCACATAAGATCTCTCATATACTAGATCATGATCAAAGAAAGCTACATGTTACCTGTTGATTTTTTGCGTCCAACACATATGAATTGTTTTCATATTTTGTTAGTTGTTATCTTTGGTAAGTTGCACGTTACTGACACAAAAGAGTTCATTTCTTTTTCGGACGATTCGCTTATTCTTCTCGGGCACTCAGTCCTTGGGATGCATGAATGGAATGAACAAATCCTTGTTTAACTAGACGTCACTTTTAAAGCATGTGTTAAGCTATTTCTGACCATACACAAATATTACTAAGATTTCTTTATGTAATCATAAGCATCTCTTCTGCATGGAGTTTTACGCACGTGCTAAAATATGTAGGTGATATAAGCAGTGCTATAGCAGCACGGTTCTTGTTGTGGCATATATTTTCAACATCAATAGCGTATTCACTCTAGTCAGTAGATACTACACTGGAATCGCCGACGGTTGGTGAAGTAGTAATCATTTGAGTTTTCAAGCAGGGTACCCATTAGCAACCCCCCCCCCCCCCCCCCCCCCCCCCCTGCACACTCTCAACAACCAACCTCTCGTCTCTAACATAAGGTCATAGGAGAACAATATAGAGGAGGCATGAATGGCATCGATGAGTGATGTAGAGAGTATGCCCGAGCTCGAGTAGGAAAGAAAGGCATCAGGAGTTCATGCCTATAGTCTATAGATGAAAAGCAGGGCCATTTGCATGTTCGTCTAAAACAGTTCAGGCCCCTCTTGATTGCTAAAAAGTGGAGCGGGCGTGGGCTGGCGAATAGATCATCACGATAAGCTCAAACAGTTGTGGGCAATGTACTTGCTCAAGATGGTGACATATGGTGTAGAAAACGGGCACTGATGTATGCTTGTGATCGTGTGTATGTGAATCTTCAGAAGGACACAAGCTAAATATAGTTTATATTAATCATGACGCATGACACCGGCCACGAGGCTTCCATCAGTAACACGCGTTGTTGCTTGTTTGAGCCTGAGAGATATCAAGAAGTGGAGACATGGCCATCTTAGAGCAACTCTAGCGAATTCTGTAAAATCTTAGCCTAAAAAATGGCCTTTGCGGCTGGCGGCTTCTGCCAGTCCGGTGGCGCCCTCTTGGCGGTGCTGCGGCTGCTGCGGGCTGCCCGGGCTTCGGCCTGGTAGCTCTGCACTACTGGATAGGGCGGGGTGGCGCCCCCCTCTTCAGGCGCTGCAGATCTGGCCAGCTTGCTAGCCCGACGTGGCTGGCGGCGTGGTGGAGGGCGCCGGGGTGGCGGCCCCGGACTTAGTGGCAGCGGCTTCGGCTGGGGGTGGCGCGCGTCTGGACATGGTGGATCGTGGGATCCCATGTTCAGTTCGGGGTTGGCCTCAACAAGAAGGATGGTGATTGTTGGCCGTGCAGGTACGGGCAGGTGGCGGTTTTCTTGAAAGCGTCGTTGTTGTGGGGTGCTCTTTCACTCTCCCCATGGCCTTGGCTTTGGAGGAAAATCTCAGATCCGCGGGATCGGGCGATGAAGGCGCCTTCACGTCTTCTTTCTCCTTGGGGGTGTCGTCTCAGAGTCGGTCACAACCTGGAGACGAGGGGATGGCGGCATCTTCGCTGCGTGGTTTGCTGAGGCGGCCGTTCCGGGGCGTCGGTTTTTGTTTGGCAACGATAATGACGTTGAAAGGAGCTTGGGTCGCGGCTCGGGCTTCGGCAGTCGGATCTTGCCCGAGGTGCTCTTCCGTTGGTTGCTGTGTTGTTTTGAAGTCGGAGCTGCGGTGGAGCGAGTCCAGCTGGTACGATGACAGACACTCAGTGATAGTTTGCGGAGGGCACGGTCGGTGCAAGTCCTGCATATTTCCCTTGTGAAGCTCGTTATCAAAGTCGGAGCTATCGGTTGCCCGTGTGTGTGGCCATCTGTTGGCATGTGGCCAGGTTGGCCGGTGGTACGCATGTTGTGTGGGTTGAGTTGTATTGATTTTAGCCTGGCTTTTCTCAATTAACCGGGTAATTCTTACTATCTTCTTAATCAATAAAAATGGCAAGTATTTTTGCCTTGTTTAAAAAAATGTCCTTAAGGATCTAATTGAGGGTGAGGGATCCTGCGCGAGAACTAGGGTTCTCTGTTCAACAGCGGAGAGTCCTTTTGGGGGAAATCATGGCGCCTCTTCGGGATGAATGACAAAGTCATGTAAAAGGGGATAGCCAGGGCATGTGTGGGCCCCATGGGCCATGGGATTATGACACATGGAATCCACAATTGCCTCTCTGAACCATTTTCCAGCACATGGCTTCTTGATTTTTCAAACTATTTTTGCTGTACTTTTCCTCGCCCCAGAAAGTGCCTTTCTTCGTGGATTCTTCAATATACAGTTTCTAAAATTTTGTGCCCCCTCCCGGTGCAATTCTACAATAAGACAGGATGAATGTGATTGAATAATCACGATAATTGAGTAATTTATGTCCTGGAATTGTGATGCAAAATACACATATATCAATGACCACGGGCTTTTTTTTCGTGACATCACTATTGTCCCTCACAGCGAGGTCAGTGAAGTCGGATTTGAATTCAAGGAAGTAGTCAAAGTTGTGGAGGCACGCAAACGAAGATAAGTAGTCGTGTTTAGACATTTCCAAAAACCTTAGCTCACCTGGTGCAGGTTTTCAAAGATGAGTAGATGACCCAGTCATTACCAGTCCACCATCCGAACAAATAGGAAATTGTTGTTTTAGTGAGTATGTTAATGACCGGTAACTAATACTCCCTTCATAAAGAAATGTGAAAGCGTTTAGATCATTTTAGAGGTATCAACATTGACTGTTGAGAACGAACTCGCATAACTTTGGAGAAACTCCGCTGACGCCTGAATTAGGATCTTGCCACGCGCTCAACAAAAGGAAAGAGAGGTGTGTGCCTTATCAAAAATTAGGACAACCCAATCACCCCTCGAGTGGAGAAGATTGCCTCCGCATGTAATTCCCATATCTCAGGCATAAACTTTCGGTAAGTTTTAGCCTTTGTCCATCTTATCATTACAGTTCTTCTTTTTAACTGCATCCTAGTTACAGTTCTACTAGAAAAAGTGTCGTAGGATCATGATAACAGACTAGATGGAATGGCGCGCTCTGTCGCGCTCGGCTGTAGCTGTTTTCTCCGTATCCATATTTCATTTGTTTTTCGACAAAGGGTGAATTTTATTAACTCGGAATGAAGCAACAGGACGATACATACATAAAGAGCATACACCTGGCCTCTGCATATCTAGGATGCACACAGCCAACTCCAACACACACACAAAAACGCCGGCGAATAGCAAAGTTATACAAGACCAAAGCTATCCCCAAGCGAGTATAAAAGAAAAAAGACCCTGAAGCGATCAACATCGATTGACAAACTATTATAAACTATATCCGCACCAACCATCTCTTGACACCTGAAGGACAACGGCGTTCTTCAATAGCAACGCCTTCATGAAGGAAATGGCGCTCAAGCGCCTCCGTTACCGGAACCAACCATCAATGGTCAGATTCTAGGTTTTCACCATCCATATTTCATTTGTAATGTACAACCATTGAAAAATGCAAGCCTACAACTGTATATTATTGATGTATTGGAGAAGTGCAGGCTCGGTCACTAGGAATACATGTTTCAATCGTGATATATCAGGAAATACAGGTCAGGTGCAGGTGGTGCATGTTTCCATTGTGGTGTATTTGAGAATTTTGGTTCACACAAAATGATAGTGAAAACAGTTGCCCTCCACAGAAAATCATTGTAGCCAGTTTGTTCTTTCTTTCTTCCATATATACAATTCAACAAAATGCCCACCCTCCATAGAAAATCATTGTAGGAGCACATGTGAAGTTTTTTCTTTTCAATTCGTTCACTAAAAGGTCCAGGTTCATCTATTTCGCTTTTGCCTCTTTTAGTATGATGGAACCCACAGTGGGCTCGGAAGATTGAAGTGTAGCTCTTGCTATGGGTGCTTGGCCCATGCCTCAGGCACAACTGATTTTTTTTTTTTTTTTTTTGAGAAACCAGCCACAGCTGATCTGCAGATGGCCTCAACGCTTGCCCTACCCAATCACGCGCGCGACAAAGAAACCTCTAGGTGATTCGATATGATCCTACTCAAAAAAATTTGAAAGTTTTTTTAAAGGTTAAATGCCACATATCAAGTACTTCCTCCGTCCCAAAATTTTTATCTTAAATTTGTCTAGATACGGATATACCTAATACTAAAATTTGACTTGATACATCTATATTTAGGCAAATCTAAGACAAATTTTGGGACGGAGGGAGTAATACAAACCCTTACAAAAATATATGTACAAGAATTTAACAAATACATTCAAATCCTAGTGGTGCCGATGTCTTCTTTCTTCTGCATCCACCAACGACGCGTGATGAGCAAAACTTGTTCCCGCCTCTGGATCTCCTTGTGAAACAAATTTGTTTAAAACCAAGACATGATCCTTACCACTGAGCTATCTGTAGTTCTCAAACTCCTACATTTTTAATTCCTACAATATAGCTTTCTCTAAATGTTTATGCGTACGGTCCCTTTCACATTTAGTGTTTAGACTATAATTTGAATTGTTGTTCGGTTCCAAACTAGCATAAGAAAACGTCACACATTTTCAAGGAACAATTGTAACGCGAAATATCCTATCTTCGGCAGATTAGGTATGATAGTAATTAACCACCGAGCCAATCCAAGTCGCAGTTCTGATAACAACAACTGTACGAAGAAAACTCACGTGCTCACTCACATACGCCATGAAGCCTACAGTCTCCTATATTGAAAAAGATTTTCACCGCTTTATATATAAAACAACGATCAACAACAATTCGATACAAATGCACACCACCACAACATACGCACACCACCATAACATACGCACACCCAAGTCAAGATACATAGGCGCTGAACGCAGCAACACTGTCCCAAGCACTACAAGAGAAACCGGGGTCCTCGACTGTGAACACGCCATCGCGAAGAGATGAAGCCGCATACGATGAACTGTGGGCTCCATGGCGGTGCCTTCAGGAAGGATACGACATCAAAGTGCCGCCACCGCCTGGCCCGAGGTTCAGAGTTTTCCTGGAGCGACACGACGGGCACGAGAGCCGCGACGACGCCTTCAAAAAGGGAACGAGTTTTGCCACCGCCGGTCCGTCCAAACATAGAACATATTTTCACCCCAGCTAACACTCGTCGCCACCGGACGCCACATCCCCGGAACCACGATGCCCACACGGCCATGGTCACCGGGCAGCACCGAGCCACGGGCTCAGCCCCTGAGCACCGCGCTACCATCAGGGCCGCCGCCCCGGCATCCAAGACCTAGACACCACCTCACCCGTGATCCGCCGCTACCCCAACCAACAGGGGGGTTCCCCAACACCGAGACCCAATAGGACGGTCAAAATGGCCTCCATCGACCCGTGTTGTGGCACCGGGCTCGAGACGAACTCGGTCTTGCTGCCGGGTGCGAGACGAGCTCGGTCCTGCTGCCGGGCGCGAGACGAGATCGGTCCTGCTGCCGGGCATGAGACGAGCTCGGTCCTGCTACCGGGAATGAGACGAGCTCGGTCCTGCTACCGGGGACGAGACGAGCTCGGTGTAACGTCCTCGATGCGGCTATATCTCCCACGTGTCGAAGCACGACTTAGAGGCATAACCGCATTGAAAGCAATGTCGCAAGTGAGGTAATCTTCACACAACCCATGTAATACATAAGGGAAAAGATACATAGTTGGCTTACGATCGCCACTTCACACAATTACATGAGTAAAGCATTACATCAACCAGATACAATCAAGGTCCGACTACGGAACCAAAATAAAAGAAGACTACCCCAAATGCTACACAGATCCCCGATCGTCCCAACTGGGCTCCACTACTGATCAACTAGAACGAAACAACACAAAGGACAAGATCTCCATCGAGCTCCTCCTGAGCTTGGTTGCGTCATCTGCACGGTTCAACAGCACCTGCAAGCTAGTTTTGGAAGTATCTGTGAGTCACGGGGACTCAGCAATCTTACACCCTCGCGATCAAGACTATTTAAGCTAGTTTTGGAAGTATCTGTGAGTCACGAGGACTCAGCAATCTTACACCCTCCACGGAAGTATCTGTGTTGGTTTGCATCGTGTTAATGCCACATTGTTACTTGTACTACCAAATTGTTAGTTTGTAGTGGCACATTGTTACTCTGTACTGCCACATTGTTAGTTCTTAGTGATGTTACTAGTGTATATACTACTATTCTTGCTGCTATTGTTAGTTCTTAGTGCTCCTCTTGCGCTTATTGCTAGGGTACGTGAGTGCATGTGGCATGCAAGTAGGACATACCTGAATGCCAAAAATAGTAGGTGCAAGTAGGACATGTGAGTGGTGGCTTGATCTGATCAGTGAAGGAATATGCCCTAGAGGCAATAATAAAGTTGTTATTTATATTTCCTTATATCATGATAAATGTTTATTATTCATGCTAGAATTGTATTAACCGGAAACTTAGTACATGTGTGAATATATAGACAAAAACAGAGTGTCCCTAGTATGCCTCTACTTGACTAGCTCATTAATCAAAGATGGTTAAGTTTCCTGACCATAGACATGTGTTGTCATTTGATGAATGGGATCACATCATTAGAGAATGATGTGATGGACAAGACCCATCCATTAGCTTAGCATAATGATCGCTAAGTTTTATTGCTATTGCTTTCTTCATGACTTATACATATTCATCTAACTATGAGATTATGCAACTCCTCAATAATGGAGGAACACCTTGTGTGCTTTCAAACGTCACAACGTATCTAGATGATTATAAAGATGCTCTATAGGTGTCTCCGAAGGTGTTTTTTGGGTTGGCATAGATCAAGATTAGGATTTGTCACTCCGAGTATCGGAGAGCTCTGGGCCCTCTCGGTAATGCACATCACTATAAGCCTTGCAAGCAATGTGACTAATGAGTTAGTTGCGGGATGATGTATTACAGAACGAGTAAAGAGACTTGCCAGTAATGAGATTGAACGAGGTATGATGATACCGACGATCGAATCTTGGGCAAGTAACATACCGATGACAAAGGGAATAACGTATGTTGTTATTGCGGTTTGACCAATAAAGATCTTCGTAGAATATGTAGGGACCAATATGAGCATCTAGGTTCCGCTATTGGTTATTGACTAGAGAAGTGTCTCGGTCATGTCTACATAGTTCTCGAACCCGTAGGGTCCGCACGCTTAACGTTCAATGACGATTTGTATTGTGAGTTATGTGTTTTGGTGACCGAAGTTTGTTTGGAGTCCCGGATGAGATCACGTACATGAGGAGGAGTCTCGAAATGGTCGAGAGGTAAAGATTCATATATTGGAAGGTTATGTACGGACACCGGAATGGTTCCGAAGAGGTTCGGGGATTTTTCGGAGTACCGGGAGGTTAACAGAACCCCCAGGGAAAGTTAATGGGCCTCATGGGCCATAGTGGAGAGGAGGAGGCAGGCCATAGGAGGTGGCGCCCCCCATAGCAGTCCGAATTGGACAAGGGGTAGGGGCGCGTCCCCCCTTTCCTTCTCCCTCCCCCCTCTTTCCCCTTTCCTCCTCTCTGTTGGAAGGAAGGGGGGAGCCGATTAGGACGAGGAGTCCTAGTGGGACTCCCCCACTTGGTGCGCCCCTAGGGCCGGCCGGCCTCCCCTCTCCTCCTTTATATATGGGGGCGGGGGCACCCCAAAGGCACATCAATTGTTCTCTTAGCCGTGTGCGGTGCCCCCTCCACAATTTACTCCTCCGGTCATAGCGTGGTAGTGCTTAGGCGAAGCCCTGCGTGGATCACATCACCATCACCGTCACCACCTCATCGTGTTGACGGAACTCTCACTCGACCCTCTGCTGGATCAAGAGTTCGAGGGACGTCATCGAGCTAAATGTGTGCTGAACTCGGAGGTGCTGTACGTTCGGTACTAGATCGATTGGATCGTGAAGACGTTCGACTACATCAACCGCGTTAACCTAACGCTTCCACTTTCGGTCTACAAGGGTACGTGGACACACTATCCCCCTCTCGTTGCTATGCATCTCCTAGATAGATTTTGCGTGATCGTAGGATTTTTTTTGAAATTGCATGCTACGTTCCCAACAATCAGTGTCAGCACTGATAACTGTAAGCATTGATCAGAGTAGCACAAATCATGTGTTAATAGTGATCATTGTAAGCTGTGTTCAATGAACATAGATGATGTCCTACTTGTTAGCTTTGATCGTGTGTCATATGTTGCTAACTGATATCCATCAAGTTGACAAGATAATGAAGACGGAGTGGGATAGAGCCGGTGGTGGTGCGTAGGTCGTCGCTGGCGTAGAGGGGCAGAGGACCTCATCCCCACCAACCGATGGCTGAAGAGGGTGGTTGTAACACCCCGAATGTAACTTGCCATATTTGTAACTCCGACTCTTGCCATTTTCGGCTTTAAGTTATGAGATTACCTTCGTGGTTGGGTTTTGTCTTTCGTTTTGCATTTTGTTCATGTCATGCATTTCACATCATGTCATCATGTGCATCGCATTTGCATAAGTGTTCGTCTCATGCGTCCGAACCTTTTCCCCGTTGTCCGTTTCGTAATCCGACACTCCCACATGCACCGGCGCATCCCTCTTGTCTCTTTTCATGAGCGGGAGAAAAACGTTCTCGAAATGGAACGAGATTTGTCAAGTGGCCTTGGTACACCACCAGTAGACCGCCTGTCAAATTTCGTTCCATTTGGAGGCCGTTTGATGCCCGAACGGTTAACCGGGTAACCGCAAAAGCCCCTTGTGTGTTGCAGCCCAACACCCCTCCAAAACAGCCCAATAACCCAGCTAAACCACCTCCATGTCCTCCGTCATCGGATCACGATCGTGTGGGCAAAACCCGCACCTCATTTGGACACTCCAAACTCCCTCTACCTATAAATATACGCCCCTCCCTGAAATCCGGGTCCAAACCCTAGCCCCGCTCCTCTCTCCACGCTGGACACGTCTGGACGGCACCGAACGCGTCCGCCGCCATGCCCCATCCAACCAGAACCCGCCGCGTGGCAAGACGCCGTCGCCCGCCGCATCGGCCTGCTCAGCCCGCTTCGGGCCCCCGCCGAGCCGGTAGTCTCCGCCGCCCGTACCTGCCGCCGCCACCACGCATCACAGGCGCCGGCGCCGCCCTCCGCCCCCAGCCGCCGCTGCACCGGATCTGGCCGGAGTTCGTTGTCACGACTGATGAAGCTATTTACCTAGGGTAGGGGCACGGACCCGTCCTAAGAAGCCCTACCCAAGGACATCCCTAGAATGAGTCACCTCTCAAACAACTGGAAGGCATCCCACTCGACGGGTTCAAGACACTCGACCAAAGAACAACTACTCGACCATGAAGCCAACAACTCGACTGCCAGAAGACCTAAAGTCACTCCGCAGGCAAACGGTCGGCTATTAAGTAGTCTTTGTGGTTATTATGACACTTTATTAGGGACGTTATCAGTAACGCCCGACCTTAAATGTACCTAAAACCCTGCATTACTGAGGGCAGGAGGGGGCCAACGAACTCTATATAAGCCACCCCCTCCTCAGTATGAAGGGTTCGCACCCTTGTTATCTACACACGCATAATCCAATCGACCGCCTCCGGGCACCGAGACGCAGGGCTGTTACTTCCTCCGAGAAGGGCCTGAACTCGTAAACCTTGCGTGCTTACAACTTCCCAATAGCTAAGGTCTAGCCTCTCCATACACACCCCCTCCCTCACTGTCAGACTTAGAACCACGACAGTTGGCGCCCACCATGGGGCATTAGTCTTAGCGCCTAATTGGAGAAGTTGCGATTTTTCCGATCCATTTGATCATGGTTTCCTGCGGAGTTTTGGTAGAGGGCCGCGAGATCCGTCTCGGCGCGCTCACCTTCATCGCCGACGACTCCGCCTAGCTTCAGGAGGCACCGCTCGACATCGACGTGCTCCCCGTCCGCGGTGCGACGCACTTCCGCGCGTGCATTCGTGGCGTCCTCCTGCGGCAGCCGTCGACCCAATATCGATCGGCCCCCGTGTCGTCTCCCCGCCCCGTCTCCCACCAGCGCAAGCACTCAGGTCGGTCGAGACTCCAGCAGTGGGTGAGGCACGCCGTGGCCCGCCAGTCAGCGGCCCCACAAGTCGCGGCAATCGAGCCCGACGAATCCCTCTGCGGCCTGTTCGATCTGTCGACTGGCTCCGCGAAGACCGCATCTGAGTGCGATAGCAGCGACCCTTTGGCTGAGGTTCTGGCGGTCGAGGGGACACACAGTCCTCCCGGATTCCATCGCGCTGATGGTGGTGCGGATAGAGGCGACCCGTCGCATCCCCACGACGAGTACCTCCCCGAACCTCTCACGTCATTGCAGCGAGAGGAGCTTCGCCGCCGGAACATGGATGCGCTCCACACTCCTATTGTTGGAGAAACCCCCGAGGCCCGGGCCTTGGAGGACGCACGCTTGGCTAACCTAGCCGAGCGCACTCGACTGGAAAATCTACAGCGAGTACTCGACGAGCAAGCGCATCAGCGGGCTCCCAAGTCCAGTCGATGACAGCAAGCTCCTGAATCCAGTCGACGTCAGCTCTTCCCGCCGCCGCAGGTATACCGAACTCCAGTTCAGAATTTGGCCGCCGCGGCCCGCATAGCAGAATCAATTCAGCCTTCCCAGTCGGAGGCTGGCAGGGGTTTGTTGCAGATCAGAGCATTGCTTCGAGTGGCAGGAAATCAGAATTCCGCCGTCTCTCAGTCGCGGAACAGGATCCACAGTCGATCCGTTGCAACAGAAACAGTCCAGTCGGCTCACAGCCCGAGATCGCCCCCGAGGCGTGAGGGACGTGGAGACCGGCATGATCAGTACAGGAGAAACGAGTAGTATGATCACCGACCCGACCGCGATGATCGACGTCGAGTGCCATCCCCTCCTCCGAGGAGTGGGTCATATGCGCCTCGACATCGAGATGACAGGCGCCCCCATAATGTTGTGACCCCAGAGACTCGGGCTTTGACGCGAGATCCATCCTCGTTCAAGGTTTGGTGGACAGGAACAGGGCTCATCGAGAGGGCCACAACAGAGATGCGCCCGCCGGCAGCAGGGCACATGCTTCGGGGCCAGAATGTTTCAGGTGAGCCCTCAGGGCCGCAGTGATTCCTCCCAACTTCAGGCTGGCGACTGGAGTCAGCAAATTCACCGGTGAATCCAAGCCCGACACATGGCTCGAAGATTACCGAGTGGCTGTGCAGATTGGCGGTGGCAACGATGAGGTGGCCATGAAGCATTTGCCTCTCATGTTGGAAGGCTCAGCCAGAGCGTGGCTGAATCAGTTGGCACCCAGCAGCATTTACACTTGGGAGGACCTCTCCCGTGTGTTTATCACAACCTTTGAAGGAACATGCAAGCGACCCGCAGGCCTTACAGAGTTGCGGTCTTGCGTATAGAAGCCGAATGAAACACTGAGGGAATACATCTAGAGGTGGATCACACTGCACCACTCGGTTGAGAACGTGCCAGACCATCAAGCAGTTTGCGCTTTCAAGGAAGGCGTCAAATACAGAGAGTTGAATCTGAAGTTCGGTCGAACTGGAGAGATGTCTCTGAATCGGATGATGGAGATTGCCACCAAGTACGCTAATGGTGAAGACGAAGACCGACTCCAAAGTGGCAAACTCAAATCAGTCGCCCAAGAAACCGGAGGAAACTCCAGTCGGAAGCAGAAGCGGAAGGCCGAGCCAGCCGCCCCTGGGGAGGCCCTGGCTGTAGCCCAGGGAAACTTCAAGGGGAAACCCAAGGGCACATGGAAGCCCAAGAAAGTTAAGGATCAGGATGGGAATGATGTTTTGGACCTGCCATGTCACATCCACACCAAGAAAGATGAAGAGGGTAATTTTATTTTCCCAAAGCATACCACTCGACAGTGCCGGCTCCTGATCCAGCAGTTTCAGGGCAAGCAACCCAAGGATAAGGAAAAGGAGCCAGATAGAGTTGAGGACAAGGATGATAGTGACGATGGATACCCCTAAGTCAATTCCACCTTGATGATTTTTGCTGATGTCGAAAGCAAAAGTCGACTGAAAGTCATTAACCGTGAGGTGAACATGGTTGCTCCGGCAACACCCAGTTACCTGAAGTGGTCTCAGACCGCCATCACATTTGACCAGTCTGATCACCCGACGCACATTGCCACCCCAGGGAGGCAAGCTTTGGTGGTCGACCCAATTGTCGAAGGCACTCGATTGACCAAAGTCCTGATGGATGGCGGCAGTGTCCTGAACATACTGTATGCTGAAACTTTGAAAGGAATGGGCATTCCGATGTCCAGACTCAGTACCAGTAACATGAGCTTCCACGGAGTCATTCCTGGGAAGAAAGCCGAGTCACTCGGCCAGATTGCTCTTGATGTGGTTTTTGGTGATTCAAAGAATTACCGCAAGGAAAAGTTGACATTTGAGGTTGTGGACTTCCAGAGTGCTTATCATGCCATTTTGGGCAGGCCAGCTTACGCACGCTTCATGGCTCGACCATGTTACGTGTATCTTAAATTGAAGATGCCTGGCCCCAAGGGTGTGATCACTGTTACGGGCAACCGAAAGAAAGCAGAAGAGTGTTTTCAGAAGGGATCAAAGATCGCTGATGCTCAGATGGCAGTGGTCGAGCTGAAAGAGTACCAAAAGACTGCCGACCCGAGTGAATTGCTGCGAGCTAAGAAGCCTGCCTCCGAGTCAGCTTTTCAGTCGGCTGGTGAAACAAAGACAGTCCACATTCACCCGACCGACCCCGACGCTGCTCCGACTCACATCTCGACGACGCTCGACTCCAAATAGGAAGAAGCGCTCATCCAGCTCCTCCGTGAGAACTGGGACATCTTCGCATGGAAACCCTCTGACATGCCTGGAGTTCCCAGGGGGCTGGCTAAGCACCGTCTGCGAGTCGACCCAAAATTCAAGCCCGTGAAGGAACATCTTCGATGGTCCGCTGTCCAGAAGAAGCAAGCCATTGGCGAGGAGGTGGCTCGACTCTTAGCAGCTGAGTTCATCCGAGAGATTTACCACTCCGAGTGGCTCGCTAATGTCGTCATGGTCCCCAAGAAGGACAAGTCACTCCGCATGTGCATTGATTTCAAACATATCAATCGGGCCTGCCCGAAAGATCATTTTCCTCTCCCTCGCATCGACCAAATAGTCGACTCAACTGCGGGGTGCGAGAGATTGTCTTTTCTAGATGCCTACTCCGGGTACCATCAGATCCGTCTGTATGGGCCCGACGAGATCAAAACAGCTTTCATCACTCCGTTCGGATGCTTCTGTTACGTTACCATGCCGTTCGGCCTCAAGAACGCCGGAGCCACATTCGTGAGAATGATTCAGAAGTGTTTACTCACTCAAATCAGTCGGAATGTGGAGGCATACATGGATGATATTGTGGTCAAGTCCCAGAAAGGTTCCGACCTACGGGCTGACCTTGCCGAAACCTTTGCCAACCTCAGGAGGTACAATATCAAGCTCAATCCATCAAAGTGCACTTTCGGGGTTCCAGGTGGAAAGTTACTCGGTTTTCTCGTTTCCGAACGGGGGATCGACGCCAATCATGAAAAAATTGGCACCATACTTCGGATGAAGCGTCCTGTACGCGTGCATGATGTCCAAAAGCTTACAGGCTGCTTGGCCGCTTTAAGTCGATTCATTTCTCGTCTTGGTGAAAAGGCGTTGCCTCTTTACCGACTGATGAAGAAGTCTGACAAGTTCGAGTGGACTCCAGAAGCTGATGCAGCGTTTGCAGAGCTCAAAGCTCTGCTCTCCACCCAGCCGGTGCTTGCTGCCCCAATCAGCAAAGAGCCTCTGCTGCTTTACATTGCAGCCACAGGACAAGTTGTCAGTACAGTACTTACAGTCGAGCGGGAAGAGGAAGGAAAGGCCTTCAAAGTTCAACGCCCAGTATATTATGTGTCTGAAGTTTTGACCCCTTCAAAACAAAGATACCCTCACTACCAGAAGCTTGTATATGGGATTTATATGACCACGAAGAAAGTTGCACATTACTTCTCTGACCACTCCATTACAGTCGTCAGCGACGCCCCACTATCAGAGATCCTGCATAACAGAGACGCAACTGGTCGAGCGGCCAAGTGGGCGATTGAATTCCTTCCCTTAGATATCAAGTTTGAAGCAAAGAAGGCTATCAAGTCCCAAGCAATCGCGGATTTCATCGCCGAGTGGATTGAACAGCAACTTCCGACTCAAGTTCACTCGGAGCACTGGACCATGTTCTTCGATGGATCCAAGATGCTGAATGGTTCGGGTGCGGGAGTAGTCCTAGTCTCCCCCCGAGGAGATAAGCTCAGATATGTTCTCCAGATTCACTTCGATTCCTCCAATAACGAAGCAGAGTATGAAGCACTTTTGTATGGGTTGCACATGGCCATTTCACTCGGCGTCCGTCGCCTCATGGTCTATGGCGACTCAGATTTGGTGGTTAATCAAGTGATGAAGGAGTGGGACGTCAGGAGTCCGGCAATGACTGGGTACTGCAATGCAGTGCGAAAGCTAGAAAAGAAATTCGAGGGGTTAGAGCTTCATCACATCCCCCGACTGAAAAATCAGGCAGCTGACGATTTGGCAAAGATAGGCTCCAAGAGAGAAGCCATTCCCAGCAATGTGTTTTTGGAACACATTCACTCGCCGTCAGTCCAAGAGGATCCTTTCACAGAAGAAGCCCCGCAGCCGAAAAGTGCCACAGATCCGACTGAAATTGAAGTACCTGCAGTGGTCGACCTAATCATGGAAGTCTTGGCAATCACCCCTGACTGGACAATACCGTACATCGCGTATATCCTAAGGAAAGAACTCCCAGAAGACGAGGAGGAGGCTCGACAGATTGTCCGCTGATCCAAGGCCTTCACAGTCATAAAGGGACAGCTGTATAGAGAGAGCGCGACTGGAGTCGGTCAGAAATGCATAACACCAGAAGAGGGTCAGATAATCCTTAATGATATCCACTCGGGGACCTGTGGTCACCATGCGTCCTCCCGGACTATTGTGGCTAAAGCATACCGAGCTGGATTTTACTGGCCAAGAGCAAATGAGATGGCAAAAGAGATAGTCAACAAGTGTGAAGGGTGCCAGTTCTACTCCAACATGTCACACAAGCCTGCATCAGCCCTGAAGACCATTCCACTCGTCTGGCCCTTTGCCATCTGGGGATTGTACATGGTTGGTCCACTAAGAACGGGCAGGAGTGGATTCACTCATGTGCTTGTGGCAGTCGACAAATTTACCAAATGGATCGAAGCTAAGCCCATCAAGAATCTCGATGCTTGCACTGCTATCAGTTTTGTCAGAGGGTTAACATTCAGATATGGAGTCCCGCATAGCATCATCACTGATAATGGGTCAAACTTTGATTCAGACAAGTTTAGAGCTTTTTGCGCCTCTCAAGGCACACGAGTCGACTACGCATCGGTCGCCCATCCCCAGTCGAATGGACAAGCTGAGAGAGCAAATGGTCTGATTCTCAAAGGACTAAAGCCTCGATTGATGCGCGATATCAAGCACGTGGCAGGCGCTTGGGTCGACGAGCTTCCGTCAGTTCTGTGGGGATTAAGGACCACCCCTAACCGGTTGACTGGAAGAACTCCATTCTTTCTGGTTCATGGAGCCGAAGCAGTCCTGCCGAGTGATCTTCTTCATAATGCACCCCGAGTTGAACTTTACACCAAAGATGAAGCAGAATAGGCCCGGCAAGACGCAGTCGACCTCTTAGAAGAAGAAAGGGAGATGGCCATGATCAGATCGACCATTTATCAGCAAGACTTGCGCCGTTTTCACGCCCGAAATGTGAAAAGTTGAGCCTTCCAAGAAGGAGATCTGGTCCTCCGAGTGGATCAACAGAAGCCACACAAGCTCGCTCCTACTTGGGAAGGCCCCTTCATAGTCACCAGAGTCCTCCACAATGGAGCGTACCACCTCTACAATGTCGATCGCCAGATCGACGAGCCACGAGCTTGGAACGCGGAACTGCTCCGCCCCTTTTACACCTGAGTTCTCCCTTAGACGAGATGTAATAAGAAAAAAATAATTTCTACAGTTCATTTTTATCAAAGACAAGAGTGTTCCAATAATTGATGTCACTTTGTTTGCATACAAAACCCCCCAGTGGGTGACTTGGCTGCGAATCCATTTTCGCCTAAGTTTGAAAAAATCCTACCTAGTGGAGAGCAATCCTCCCACTCGGGGGCTTAGCTGCAGTCCAGTACTCGCCTAAGTTCTCCCACTCGGAAGCTTAGCTGCAGTCCGGTACTCGCCTAAGTTTGAAAAAATCCTACCGAGTGGAGAGCAATCCTCCCACTCGGGGGCTTAGCTGCAGTCCAGTACTCGCCTAAGTTCTCCCACTCGGAAGCTTAGCTGCAGTCCGGTACTCGCCTAAGTTTGAAAAAATCCTACCGAGTGGAGAGCAAACCTCCCACTCGGGGGCTTAGCTGCAGTCCAGTACTCGCCTAAGTTCTCCCACACGGAAGCTTAGCTGCAGTTGAGCACTCGCCTAAGTTTGAAAAAATCCTACCGAGTGGAGAGCAAACCTCCCACTCGGGGGCTTAGCTGCAGTCCAGTACTCGCCTAAGTTCTCCCACACGGAAGCTTAGCTGCAGTCGAGCACTCGCCTAAGTTTGAAAAAATCCTACCGAGTGGAGAGCAAACCTCCCACTCGGGGGCTTAGCTACAGTTCAGTACTCGCCTAAGTTCTCCCACGCGGAAGCTTAGTTGCAGTCGAGCACTTGCCTAAGTTTGAAAAAATCCCACCGAGTGGAGAGCGAACCTCCCACTCGGGGGATTAGCTGCAGTTCAGTACTCGCCTAAGTTCTCCCACGCGGAAGCTTAGCTGCAGTCGAGCACTCGCCTAAGTTTGGAAAAATCCTACCGAGTGGAGAGCAAACCTCCCACTCGGGGGCTTAGCTGCAGTTCAGTACTCGCCTAAGTTCTCCCACGCGGAAGCTTAGCTGCAGTCGAGCACTCGCCTAAGTTTGGAAAAATCCTACCGAGTGGAGAGCAAACCTCCCACTCGGGGGCTTAGCTGCAGTTCAGTACTCGCCTAAGTTCTCCCACGCGGAAGCTTAGTTGTAGTCGAGCACACGCCTAAGTTTGAAAAAATCCTACAGAGTGGAGAGCAAACCTCCCACTCGGGGGCTTAGCTGCAGTTCAGTACTCGCCTAAGTTCTCCCACGCGGAAGCTTAGCTGCAGTCGAGCACTCGCCTAAGTTTGAAAAAATCCCACCGAGTGGAGAGCAAACCTCCCACTCGGGGGCTTAGCTGCAGTCCAGTACTCGCCTAAGTTCTCCCACTCAGAAGCTTAGCTGCGGTCGAGCACTCGCCTAAGTTTGAAAAAATCCTATCGAGTGGAGAGCAAACCTCCCACTCGGGGGCTTAGCTGCAGTCCAGTACTCGCCTAAGTTCTCCCACTCGGAAGCTTAGCTGCGGTCGAGCACTCGCCTAAGTTTGAAAAAATCCTACCGAGTGGAGAGCAAACCTCCCACTCGGAGGCCTAGCTGCAGTTCAGTACTCGCCTAAGTTCTTCCACTCGGAAGCTTAGCTGCAGTCGAGCAGTCGCCTAAGTGTTTAAGAAATCCTACCAAGTGGAGAGCAAACCTCACACTCGGGGACTTAGCTGCAGTCCAGCACTCGTCTAAATACAAGACCAAAGTTCCACACGACAGATCAAAACCACGAAGATATTCAGCAAGAAATCAAGTTCGGATAAAGCCTAAAAGGTCCCAGACCTCAAATCAAAGTACTCGAGCCCTCGGCTCGGCAGAGTTTAAACGGTTACAAATCCACTCGGCATTCCAAGGCAAATTTAAGGAGAAGCATAAAAGTATTTCATTCCTCAGGTGGAGGACTGGCAGGGGCGACGAACTCATCCAAGTCGATTCCGTCCGCAATACGGGTGGTAGCAGCAATAAAGGTCTCCATGAAGTCTTGAAAGCTGTGCCTCTTGGTATTGGCGACTTGGATGACGGCCAGCTTCTCTTCTCGCGCCTCCTTGCAATGGACGCGGACTAAAGACAGAGCCACATCAGCGTCGCACCGAGCAGAAGATTTCATCCACTCCTGCACTCGGTCAGGGATTCCGTCAAGTCGAGTCATCAGAGACTCGAGATCATTCTGGAGCGTAGACTCTGGCCAAAGTGTCGGGTCGATCCGTGACATGGCAACCTTCAGCCGAGCCAAGTAACCCACGGCGCCGTTGATACGAGATTCCAGTCGGAGCAGATTCATGGCAGCGTCATCATTCACCGGAGAATTGATTGGGTCCAAACCCATTTCAATCCGCCCAGTCTCCTCTTCAAAGTTCTAGCAAAACTCTGCATACACGACCCAAGGATAAGTCAATTCTCATAGACTGAGTCGACACAAAAAGAAAACCAGTCGGAATTGAATGTGCACCTTCAAGCTTGATGTACAACTTCTTGGCGAGGCTCCTCAAGTAGCTCTCCAGGTCGTCCCTCCTGCGAGCGACGCCTTCCATCTGCTCGCTCAGGGAGAGGTTCTCCTTCTTCCAATGTGTGCACTCCCTGTTGGCTTCATTCAGAGCGGTCTTCAGCCTGGTATTCTCATCTTCTATTTGGCTGACCGAAGCCAGCTTCTGTTCAGCCAGAGCAATCTTGTCGTCAGCCTCCTTGTGGGCAAGCCGCCAAGTCCCGATCCTTCTTCGCCAGGGCCTCGCTCAGTTCTCCTGCAAAAGAAATGATGATTGGTTCAAAAACAGCAGAAGGATACTCAAGCCTAAAAACAAAACCAGTCGACAAAGTCGTCTTACCAGCAACGCCATCTCTGACCTTCTGCAGCTCTGTTCTGGCCAGCTCCAGATCAAGGTTCAGTTGAATCCGCTGCTTCTCCAACTCAGTATAGCGAGATGCAAGTTCGCAGGATTTCTGCAAATCAGTCGACAAACATCCAAGATAAGTTGCTTCCGAGTAACTGAGAGAAAAAGATGACGTTTCTAAGACTACAGCCGAATCAAAAACATTCGACAGTAGTCTCGGGGACTACACCCAGTGGGTGCACTCAGTGTGCCCCCACTGGTTCAAAAAAAAGTCGACTATCCGTAGTCGACCGGATACAAATCCATTCGACGTGGCCTGACCAGACCAAGAAAAGGAATACAGATACAGAAACACAATGTAAAGACTACAGTCGACTGCCAGCAGTCCACCGTAGTCTCGGGGACTACACCCAGTGGGTGCACTCAGCGTGCCCCCACTAGTCCAAGAAGGGGTAAACACACCCAGTGGGTGTACAGATACAAAGATCTTCAAAAAAAGGAGAAAGACTCTTCAAACGATCAAGTGTCAAGTCGACTGACCTGGACGTTGCTCTGAAGCGCTGAACTTGCGTCATAGGCTGCCTGGCTGGCCTCCCGAGCCTTCTTCACCTGCTCCATCATGACCCCCGCCTGACGTATAGCCTCCTTTGCAGCAGCCACTTCGTCCTCACGGGCGGGGTACGCGGCAAAAAGCGAAGTTGGATCTGTAGTCGACGCCGAAGGCTGCGCACTCGACAGAGGATTGGCGAAAGTCACAGAAGCCCGAGGGGCGTCGCCACCATCCCGAGCCATGGTCTCAGGCGCCGGAGTAGGCTGGGGAGTCCTGTCAGCCGACGACCTCTTGGTCCTCCTCATCCTCAGCGTTTCGTTGTCGTCGTCATCCGGGAGGTCGATAACATGAGGAGGGGCTGCAAGGGAAACTTTCAATCGACCAGAATCGCAAGAAATGACCAGTCGACTCAAAAACAGGACGTCAGTAATCGTACCAGGGTTGGAGGTAACAGCGTCCCCCATCTCTTGGTCGTCGTCCTTGGCAGACACCTTAGAGGTAGCAGCGCTGCAAATTTCGAAAAGTCAGTCAGTCGGCTCAATGAATCGACCAAGGATCCATCCACGGTCGACGAAGGAAAACAAGCTTTATTACCCGGAAATGGTAGGGACGGTTATCTTCATTTTGGGCAGAGCCTTGGGCGGCTTGGACAACGTCGTGCGTGGTTGCTTGGAGACCTTCCCAGTCGGTGTTGGAGAAGAAGTCCGAGGGCGTTTCGACGACGGCCCAACGGAGGCAGTCGCCTTGCCACGTTCCTGCGCCGGTTCGTGGGCGAGCTTGGATCGCCTCTCCGGACGGGGAGGTTCGACCTCCTCCTCCTCCTCCTCTTCGCTGGAGAAGATGTCATCGCCTCCCTCTCCTTCACCATCAGACTCCAACTCGCCTTGGTCATCCCCGCTCTCGCCTCCGGTCTCTTCCCCTTCCTCAGTCAACCCCTGTGCCCCGTTAGGCGTCGAGTACATCTCAGTGGTCGCCTGGAAAACAGCAGACAAAACGAAAGTCAATCGACCTACTCAAAAGAAGACCAACGCAGAAAACGAAGATTTCAGTCGGGAGCATAAAGACACACCTGGTCAACCTCGTACGAATTGTCGAGTGGAATGACCCTCCTGGCTCCTCGGGGGTTGTCTTTGTTCCCCGTGATGCTCGACAGCCACCCCTCCAACATCTCGTCGGTGACGTTCTCCGGGTGGATCCGAGTGGTGTCCTCGAGGCCAGAGTACAGCCACATCGGGTGGTCACGAGCCTGGAGCGGTTGGATTCGCCTCTTGAGAAAGACTTCCAGCAGATCCATTCCCGTCACACCCTCACGGACAAGTTCAACCACTCGACCTGCCAGCACCTTGACCTGGGCTTTTTCTTCCGGCGTCACCTTTAGAGAAGCAGGTTTTTCGGCTCGGTCGAGAGAGAAAGGCGGGAGACCAGTCGACTGCCCTGGAGTCACCTGGTCCTGGCAGTAGAACCAAGTCGCCTGCCAACCTCGGACCGACTCCGGGAAAGTGATGGATGGGAAACAACTCTTCCCCCTCGTTTGGATCGCCAAACCCCCACACAACTGGATCACTTGCGTCTTCTCATCACTCGACTTGGCCTTCTTGACCAACTGAGAGCGACAAGTAAAAATGTGCTTGAAAAGCCCCCAGTGTGGGCGGCAACCCAGGAACGCCTCACACATAGAAATGAAAGCAGCGAGGTAGACAATGGAGTTTGGGGTAAAGTGATGGAGCTGTGCTCCGAAGAAGTTCAAGAAATTTCGGAAGAAAGGATGGGGCAGCAGAGAAAACCCTCGGTCGATGTGAGTGGCCAGGAGCACGCACTCACCGTCACAAGGTTGAGGTTCGATCTCTCCCCCCGAAAGACGCGCGGCTTTATGGGGAATGGCTCCCCCCTCGACCATGTCGTCGAGATCCTCCTGCCGGAGCACCGACGGCATCCAGTCGCCCTGGATCCAACCTTTGGGCAGGGCCGTCCTAGAGGAGGATCCGCCACGAGCAGACTTCTTCCCCTTCCCCGCCGCCGCCGCCTTCTTTGTGCGCTCCAGAGCGGTCGTCTTGCCCTTCACCATCGTCGCCGGCGAGATCTCGAACAGGTTTGCGGTGGTTGGGCGAGAGCGGAGGTAGTGGAAGAGGTTGCGAATAAAGAGAGGAAGAAGGAGAAGAGAAGAGCACGCGCACTGTTGGGGGACTCCGAGCCGGCAACTTATAAGGGACCGCTTCCGAGTGGCTGACCGGTAGGCCCAGGCTATCCAGTCAAATCCTGCGGCAGGCGCGCGCGCAGTACGTGGCGAAAAAGGCGACGCGGAGATCGAGGAGCCTTCACATTGTCACTTCCGATTACTGCGGCCGCCCCCGTCCCATGCGCTACCCAAAAAATCCGAATCCCGTGATATCCGCTAGCTGCAGAACAAATTGTCAAAACAGAAAACCCCGCGTGCACCGGCGCTCGGTACATTACAGGTAAAGAAATCCACTCGACGAAAGGCCTGGAATGGATCAAGGCGACTGGAAGAGGTTGATGACGTCATCCGTGACGGTCGACCCAGAACGAGGCACTCATATAACCCGAAGAATACGTCGGAAAGGTCGCCAACCCTTTTCTCACTCTAGCCTCGACCCATTCGGGGGCTAATGATGAAGCTATGTACCTAGGGTAGGGGCACGGACCCGTCCTAAAAAGCCCTACCCAAGGACATCCCTAGAATGAGTCACCTCTCAAACAACTGGAAGGCATCCCACTCGACGGGTTCAAGACACTCGACCAAAGAACAACTACTCAACCATGAAGCCAACCACTCGACTGCCAGAAGACCTAAAGTCACTCTGCAGGCAAACGGTCGGCTATTAAGTAGTCTTTATGGTTATTATGACACTTTATTAGGGACGTTATCAGTAACGCCCGACCTTAAATGTACCTAAAACCCTGCATTACTGAGGGCAGGAGGGGGCCGACGAACTCTATATAAGCCACCCCCCTCCTCAGTATGAAGGGTTCGCACCCTTGTTATCTACACACGCATAATCCAATCGACCGCCTCCGGGCACCGAGACGTAGGGCTGTTACTTCCTCCGAGAAGGGCCTGAACTCGTAAACCTTGCGTGCTTACAACTTCCCAATAGCTAAGGTCTAGCCTCTCCATACACACACCCCCTCCCTCACTGTCAGACTTAGAACCACGACACCGACCCCGGCAGCGCTCCGCCCGGCCACCTTCCTCCTCTCCGGCCACCTCCCCGGCCAACTCCGACGAGGTCCCCCGGGATCGGGACGAGATCCACCACCCCCGTCAACCAAACGCCGTCCCGCGAACCTGATCCCTCCGCCCCGCTCCGTCTCTTCCCGCGTTGACTTTTCGCGAGGTGAAATTTCACCAAGTCCCGGAGATCCTTGTAATTTTCATGCCATGTTCATCATGTCGTATCTCGGTCACCGTGGCTCCAAATCATGCATATCATATGTCGAAATGTTCGTCTCATTGAGCTATTCATGCTAGAAGCATTTCCATGCATGTTACTGTTCATTATGATGCCTTTTTCATTGATGCAAGAGTGCTATAAAATGTTAGCTGCTGGTACTTATCAGATCATGGTGATTTGTCATTTTTGTTGCATTTGATGTGTGCATCATATGAGCATGAGGTGTGCATGTGTTTTGAACTAAAACATGCCATATTTATAGACGTGCAAGTCTTGTATTTTTGTGATCTATGTGGTGACTAGAACAAGCATGCAAACTAGGCTCCGTGATGTTGCTGTTTTCAGGGACTTAGGATTTTGCTGTCCTTTTCCTGCTGTTATTTTGATGCCATGTAAACTTGATGGTACATTGAGATCCATGCTTATTTTGCGATACTTCAGTGAGGATGTTTTGAACATGTGGTTATGACATATCCATTCATGCCCCTCTTTGCAAATATGGAGTGCTCTAGCATGTCTCTTTATTGCTCTACTTTTGCTATAAAAATGTTCCTGGCAGAATGTTAACATGTTAATCAATATTGCCATGGTTGTTGCTAGTGATCCATGCATCCTATTAACTTCTCTTGCCATGGTTAGCTTCATGAACATGTCATCTTGCTATTGGTATGCTTATGTTGTAATTTGATGCTTTGTGGTGATTGGAATGAGCTCCCAAAGTTGCTATCATAAATCTGTTTATGCCATGCTCTGTTTTTCTGCTAAGTCTGAAACTGATAATAAAACTTGCTATGTTTACATGGGTGCCATCATACCTTCTGTGCCTTTTTGGCTCATGTTTAGTAAGGGAATTTTGTTCTATGCATTTAGTAGTGTCATGCCATGCCTTTGTTTGCTATGATATGTTCCTGTAGCATGTTGTTTGCTTGCTCTAAACATTGCTTCCTGATGTTATTTTTGACATGTTAGTATTTTCACTGTCTGTGAAGCTGATATCTTTTGCACTTCTGCCATGCTTGTTTGAACCTTTTTTATTGTGATTTAGCCATAGCTCAGTGTTCATGATTTGTCAAGCATCTCTTGTACATCACTTCCATATGCTTTGTTGCTATGTTGGAGTGCAGTAGCTTAGTTTCTTGTTGCATTCTAAGTGCCATCATGTTGTTAATCACAGTATAACATCAATCTTGTTTTGCTTGCCATTTGCAAATCGTGCATCCGTTTCCGGTGATCTTTATATCGATTTCAACCGAAATCATCTCATCTTTCCAGCGGCATACTTGGTTTGCCGAGTTGATGCCTTGATTATTTTTTCCCTTCCGGAGCACGCATATGCATTGCATATCATGTCCTGCATATCATGCCATGTTTTGCATCATGTTGCTTGTGCATTGCACCTTGATTGATTGTTGTTCCATTGCTTGTGTTCTTGCCTTGGGTAGAGCCGGGAGACGAGTACGTGAACGAGGAACCTGTTGAGTACGCTTACGAGGATCAAGTTTTCGACAACTCTGAGAACTTTGCAGGCAAGATGGCCATACCCTCGAAATCACTTCTATCTTTGCTTGCTAGTTGTTCGTTCTATCGCTATGTCGCGCTACCTACCACTTGCTATATCATGCCTCCCATATTGCCATGTCAAGCCTCTAACCCACCTTCCTAGCAACCTGTTGTTTGGCTATGTTACCACTTTTGCTCAGCCCCTCTTATAGCGTTGCTAGTTACAGGTGAAGTTGAAGTTTGTTCCATGTTGGAACATGGATATTGTTGGGATATCATTATTATCTCTTATTTGCTTTAATGCATCTATATACTTGGTAAATGGTGGAAGGCTTAGCCTTATGCCTGGTGTTTTGTTCCACTCTTGCCGCCATAGTTTCCGTCATACCGGTGTTATGTTCCTTGATTTTGCGTTCCTTACGCGGTTGTGTCGGATTCACGGGTTCCGGCAGACCCTTAAGGTTCGAACACTGGGGTGCGCACGGAAATCACGCCTTCTACCTCCCCGTCTCGCAAAGATCTAAACTACTAAAAGAACTGCACAAGGGACACAAGATTTATACTGGTTCGGGCCACCGTTGTGGTGTAATACCCTACTCCAGTGTGTGGTGGTGGGATTGCCTCTTGGGGCTGATGATGACGAACAATACAAGGAAGAACAGCCTCGCGAGGGTCTATTCTTGACTGGGGCGATGAACTGCTAGGAGGAGTTCAGTCACCCTTCTCTCTCTCTCTCTCTTTTCTATTTTCATCCCCCCTACCATGTGGGTGGCTGATCCTATTTATAGAGGCCCTGGTCCTCTTCCCAAATATCGGGTGGGAAGGGAGCCAACAATGGCGGGCTAATTTGAAGGGGGACAACAAGTATCAACTATCTTGACAAAAGCAGTCTTCGCCTGCGCAAAGCTCTGGTGGTGACGCCGTCTTGGGCTCCACGGTGACCTCCGTCTCGTAGTCCTCCTGGTCTTGGCCTCGTTGCACCGAAATGGCAACCTTTGCCTGATGCCTCGGTACTCCGCGGCTGCGCTTGCCCCCTTTGCACCAAAGAGGAAAGAAGGACGCTGCGCGCGCTGGCACCCTCCTGGCGCCCGGAGTCGTCATGGCTTGCGTCACGTGCACCTCGCGAGGTGCCCCGCCTTGATCTCTTCGCCTCCTCGCGAGCCAACCTGACGAGGCCGTGCCTGAGGAAGCTCCATGTCATCCGCCTCGCGAGGCTTGGCCCCTCGCGTGGGTCTTGAGCCTTGTGTTGATGAAGATGGGCCATGTTGGGCCTCCTTTGAGCCACGCCGCAGGCCGCAGGCAGGCAAGTCTGGGGACCCCCGTTCCCAGAACACCGACAGTAGCCCCCGGGCCCAAGGCGCGCATGGGCTTGGCCGTGCCGAGAGGCGAAAGGGCAAGGGCGAAGCGCCGCGGGCCCTAACAGCCTGCGGCCTTGGGCGCCGCGTGGCGGTTGACGGGACGTGGGCGTCTCCACTTCCCCACGACGCCTCGGTGACCGCGTGAGGTGGACAAGTCCCTGCATGCAGATCGTGTCATAATTACCTGTGATCGTGGAGGCCGGCGGTTGGCCTTCGCTGGCTATAAGTACAGCATGGCGCGTGCCCTTCCAGTCCATCTCTTCTTGTTTTCTCCTTTGCCTCAATTCTTGCCCCGCCTTGGCGTGTTGGCTCCATCGAGGAGGTACTCGGCTGCGGAGAAGGGGAAGGCCCTCCAGGTCGATCCTGCCTCTCCCCCGCCCAAGCGCGGTCGTGGGCGTCCTCGGAAGCATCCGGTGGCCACCCCGGTAGCGTTTGGTGGTCATGGTGGCGGCTCCCAGCGCGGCGGCGGGCGAGCCGTTGTGGCCGAGGGACGCGCCTGGGTTGCGTGCTCCCCCAGGCCACGCTTTCACGCTGCTCAGGCGCTGCCGGAGTTCGTCGTCTGGTTGGCGGAGCCGACTAGCGCCCGGCTCCAACTCCCTCGCTTCCTTCTTGGTGAACTCCCGGCCGGTGCTCCTGGTGGCCTCTGGCCCCAGCTGGAGGGCTGCTGCAGCAGGTCCTCGTGGGCTGCGCTAGAGGTCTCCGCCAACGGGGGCCTGGCCTTAACTCGTGGCTGGCAGGCGTTCGCCCGCGCTCGCGGCCTGGGGCGCCGGTGCACCCTGCATTTCAGGTTTGACGGCGACGCCACCCTCTATGTGAGGGTGTTTGGGGAAGATGGTCGCCGCGCGGGGTGTTGCCCTGAGGACGACGACCGCGGCCGGGGGCCCCGCCCCGACGGTGATGGAGGAGATAGCGCCCGCGCGGATGGCGGCGCTCGAGACTCCCCGAGCTTCGTCAGCTCTTCCTCAAGCGACTCCTCCAGCAGTGGCCGTAGTCAACCCCCGCGCCGTCGAGCCTGCTTGGGAGGTGATGGCTCGTCCGCCCGCCGTCGTGCCCCGGTGAAGCGCGAGAGGGAGTCTCCTTGAGGTCCGGAGGCAGCCCGGGTCGCCTCCGCGGGCTGATGTGAGGAGGGTTGCGCCGGGCTCGTCCCTTCCTTTCCCTTTTGTTTCCTGTGTAAGACAAAACAGCTGCATGGAGCCCCGCTGGGGCGTGTTGGGAATTATTGCTGTTTTAGCCATTACCTTGATCTTATTTTTGCGCCTCTTAACTATACGCCTGTGCGTAGATAGTCTTTGACCCCTGTCGGGGGGGGGGGGGGGGCGACCGGCCCAGGCCCTGTGTGCGCGTCGCGGTGCCTGAGGGGCACGGACTAGAGGGGCGCTCCTGTAACGTGCCCGGGCCATGAAACCTTCCAGCGGCTAGAGCAGAAACGCTCACGAGGACGTTTGAGTACCATCCCTCGCGAGGTCGTTTATGAGAGAAACCAAAGCGAGGAGCGAAAATCGACGAACCACAAATCAGCATCAGCGGCAACTTCAATAAAACTTCAAATGCAAGTAAACACGTCAACTGCGGAAAGAAAATGAAAAGGCCGCGTCCGGCACCTAATCTAGTCTTCGACGTCTTCTCACCAGCGCGGAGCTAAGTGCTGCCATTGGGCGTGGGAGGTAGCCCCAGGGCCTGAGGCTGGCGCTCCTGAGACTCCAGGGCGTGTACAGTCCCACTCATTATTACGTGAGAGTGTCACGGGGCGGCGAGCTTCACAGGCATTGGCCTTGCTTCACAGGCTCCGGGCCTTTTCCAAAACGCGATAGCTTCACAGGCACTCGCCTTGCTTCACAGGCTCTGGGCCTTTTCCAAAAGGGGATAGTCTTCACAGGCACTCGCCTTGCTTCACAGGCTCCGGGCCTTTTCCAAAACGCGATAGCTTCACAGGCACTCGCCTTGCTTCACAGGCTCTGGGCCTTTTCCAAAAAGGGATAGTCTTCATAGGCACTCGCCTTGCTTCACAGGCTCTGGGCCTTTTCCAAAACGCGATAGCTTCACAGGCACTCGCCTTGCTTCACAGGCTCTGGGCCTTTTCCAAAACGCGATAGCTTCACAGGCACTCGCCTTGCTTCACAGGCTCTGGGCCTTTTCCAAAACGTGATAGCTTCACAGGCACTCGCCTTGCTTCACAGGCTCTGGGCCTTTTCCAAAACGCGATAGCTTCACAGGCACTCGCCTTGCTTCACAGGCTTTGGGCCTTTTCCAAAACGCGATAGCTTCACAGGCACTCGCCTTGCTTCACAGGCTCTGGGCCTTTTAGGGGTAGAACCTCCGGAGGTGCTGGATGTTCCACGCGTTCTGGATCGGCTCCCCCTCTTGAGTCTCCAAGCGCATGGATCCTGGCCTGGAAACATGAACAACGTTGAACGGGCCCTCCTACATGGGAGAGAGCTTGTGCAGCCCTTCCCTGGAGAGAACCCGCCTGAGTACGAGGTCTCCTACCTCGAGGGTCCTGGGGCGGATGTTGTGGCAGTGATATCGCCATAGCGCCTGTTGGTACCTTGCCGCTCGCAGCGCGGCTTCCCGGCGGCGTCCCTCCCCTAGTACGAGGTCCATCCCCCGCATGGCGTCCTGCTGCGCCTCATCGAACGCCAGGACCCGCGTGGAGCGATGCCTGACCTCGTGAGGAAGGACTGCTTCGGCTCCATAGACCAGGAAGAACGGGGTCTCCCCAGTTGGTTTGGTTGCGGTTGTGCGGATGGACCACAACACGGACTGGAGCTCATCGTACCAGCCTCTGCCGCAGGCCTCCAGCTTCTTCTTGAATGTCCTAGTCTTGAGGCCTCTCAGGACCTCCGCGTTGGCTCGTTCGGCCTGCCCATTGCTTCGCGGGTGTGCCACCGAAGCGTAGCATATCTGCGTCCCAAGGTTAGCACAGTATGTTTTGAAGAGATTACTGGTGAACTGCGAACCGTAGTCTGTGATGATGCGATTCGGCACCCCGAACCGGCTCATGATACCCCTGATGAACTTGACCGCGGAGCCAGCGGGGATGGTACGGACAGCCTCCACTTCTGCCCACTTGGTGAACTTGTCAATGGCGACGTAGAGGTAACGGTAGCCCCCTGGCGCCCGAGGGAACGGGCCCAGAATATCCAACCCCCAAACTGCGAATGGCCACGAGATGGGTATTGTCTGCAGGCCCCCCGCCGGTTGATGGATCTGCTTGGAATGAAACTGGCAGGCCTCACAAGGCTTTACCAATTCGATCGCGTCGTTGAGTGCGGTGGGCCAATAGAACCCGCTACGGAATGCCTTGCCGACGAGGGTCCGTGATGATGAGTGGTGTCCGCAGTCTCCGCCGTGTATGTCCTCCAGTAGTTCCTTCCCTTGCTCCCTGGAGATGCAGCGCAGAGATACACCGTTTGGTCGCTTCCGGTAAAGTTCTCCATCTCTGATGCAGTATGCCGTGGCCTGCCGCGCCACACGCTCCGCTTCCTCTTCCTTTTCCGGTAGGGCCCCTTGCGTTAAGTAACTCCGGAGTTCTGCAATCCAGCACTCCTCCTGAGGTTCCATCGTCAGGAGCAGGCGTGCTCCTGAGGTCGGCCCACAAACTGGGGCTCCCGAGGCTGGCGGCTGGGGGAGTTCCTCTCGAGACTGAGCGATGTTTGATAACGTTGGCTGTGCTGAGGGTTTGAAGAGCCGCTCTTCGAAGACACCGGGTTCCTGCGGCAACCGCCTGGATGCCTGTCCGGCTATGTCGTCAGCTTCTTGATTGGTGCTACGGGGCACGTGCTTCAGCTCCAGCCCCCAGAACTGCTTTTCCATCTTGCGGACCGCCGCTAGGTAGGCCTCCATATGCTCGTCCTTCGGCTCGTACACCTTGTTGGAGAAGTTGACTAGGAGCTGCGAGTCGCCCTTGACGGTGAGGCGTTTCACTCCCAGGGCTACTGCGGCCTTCAACCCGGCTATCAGTCCCTCATACTCTGCAATGTTGTTGGAGACCTTTTCACCTTGCTGGAAACAGAGCTGCATGGCATAGTAGAGCTTATCCTAAGTGGGTGATATCAGCACCGCACCAGCCCCCGCGCCGTGTCTGGAGAACGCCCCATCGAAGTACATGACCCAGCCTTCCGGCGCCTCACTCCCTGGAGAGAGGGATCGATCCTTGTTGTCCCTGAGGCCTGGTGCCTCCGCCCATTCCGCTATGAAATCCGCCAGCGCTGCTCCCTTGATGACCCTGATTGTGCTGAACTCGAGCTGAAACGCCTGCAGCTCCATGTTCCACTCGGCGACCCTTCCGGCTGAGTTAGGGCTCCTGAGCACTCTCTCTAGGGGGTACGATGAGACGACCTTGATGGGATGAGCCTGGAAGTAGTGACACAGCTTGCGTGAGGCTACCAGCAGCGCGAGGAGGAGCTTTTGAGGCATTGGGTACCATGCCCTCGCATCCCGTAACACCGTGCTAACAAAGTAGACGGCATGCTCAACAAGGCTGAGAGTATCTGGGGCCGCGGCGCCCTCGGGAGGCAAGGGCGCCTCGCGAGATGAAGTGGCCTCAGGAGGTGGACCATCCGGGCGTGCAGCCTCACCTGCCTCTGGTGCATTCTTCGGCAGCTGACCCTCCTCAACTGCGGTTGCGGCTTCTGCAGGCTTTCCTTGTTCCTGTTTTGTCTTGCCTCGGGCTGCCGCTGCGGTCTTGACTTGGCGTTCCTCCCTACCGCCACCAGGGCTGCGCTAGCGGAGTAGGGAGTGGCAGCGAGGTAAAGCAGCAGGGGCTCTTGAGGGCGCGGAGCCACCATGACTGGGGGACTGGTCAGGTACCTCTTGAGATCTTGAAACGCCTTATCTGCCTCTTCAGTCCATTCAAAAGGCCCCTTTTTCTTCATCAGCTGAAAGAAAGGTAGCGCTCGCTCCCCTAATTTGGAGATGAAGCGCCCTAGCACGGTCATGCGCCCAGTGAGCTTCTGCATTTCCCTGAGGGTCTTTGGCGGACTCATGTCCTCGACCGCCTTGACCTTCTCGGGGTTGGCCTCGATGCCACGATGGGACACGAGGAATCCCAAAAGCTTGCCCGAGGGGACGCCAAACACACATTTCTCCGGGTTGAGCCACAGGTTTACTGCGTCGAGGCTCGCGAAGGTCTCCTCTAGGTCTTGTATCAGGGTCTTGGCCTCCCGAGATTTTACTACAATGTCATCAACGTAGGCTTCGACATTCTTTCCGAGTTGCGGGCCCAAGGTGATGTGCACCAGCCGCTGAAAGGTTGCCCCTGCGTTACGCAGTCCGAACGGCATGCATGTATAGCAGTATACCCCGCACGGGGTTAAGAAGGCAGTCTTCTCAACGTCTTCTACCGCCATCTTTGGAGTCGACGATCTGGTCGATGCGGGGGAGCGGAAATGGATCTTGCGGGCATGCTTTGTTGAGGTTGGTGAAGTCGACACACATGCGTTCCTTCCCCCTTTCTTGGGCACAATGACAGGGTTGGCCAACCAATCCGGGTATCGGACCTCGCGAATGACCCCAGCGGCTTCTAGCTTGCGGGTCTCTTGGACAATGAAGGCCCGCTTCTCCACGGACTGCCGCCTGGCCTTCTGCTTCACGGGGCGCACATTTGGGCACACGTTGAGGTGATGCTCGATGACACTCCTGGGGATTCCCGCCAGCTGATCGGGCTCCCAAGCAAATACCTTCTTGTTCACACGCAAGAACTTGACCAAGGCCTCCTCCTGCTCAGGCTCAAGGTTAGCGCCTATGGTGAAAGTGGCACTGGAGGACCCGTCCTCGTCAACGGGTATCTGCTTGGTTTCTGCCTTGTCCTGGGTGAACAACTGCCTCTTCTTGGCGGGCGCAACCCCCTTGGGCTCAGGGGTCTCCGTATTGACGGGCCGTGCCGATGCCGCCGTCTTGAAGGCGAGCTTGAGTACTCGCAGGGCGTCCCCGGTGTCCCCGTGCACGGCGAGGGTGCCGCCGCTCCCGGGCATCTTCATGAGGTTATACGCCGGGTGCGTGGCGGCCATGAACTGAGCCAGCGCCGGGTAGCCGAGGATGGCGTTGTAAGGGAGGCCGATGGGGGCGATGTCGAAGTCGACCATCTCCGTGCGGAAGTTGTCGTAGGTGCCGAAGGTTACCGGGAGCCGGATCTGTCCTAGGGAGTCGGATGATCCGCCCCCGATGCCCGAGAAAGATCGGCTGGGCCGCAATTGCTCCCGGGGTATGCGGAGGAGGTTGAAAGTCTCGACCGAAAGCACGCTGAGGCCCGCGCCGCCGTCAACAAGAGTTCTGGTGACGGCCACCTGGCAGATGGTGGGGGTGCACAACAGGGGGAGCGCGCCCGAGCCGACCAGGTTGGTGGGGTGGTCCTCCGAGCTGAAGGTCAGATCGGCCTCGCGCGCCGCCCGGCCCGGGGGAGCCCCCTGCCATGCGGAAATGGCGCTAACCCGGCGGGCAAAAGGCTTGACGTGGCGACTCGTGGGCGGCGCCTGCGAGCCGCCCAGGAGGGCCGCAACGACCGGAGGCGTCGATGTTGCGGTGCAGCTACTCCGCCGCGTAGGCAGATGCTAGGGGGGCGCTTGCCGCTCGTTCCCCGCCGGGCCGGTGGCGGCGTTGACGGCGGGCGATGGGGAACGACGAGGACGCCCACCGACGGGGGCCGTCTGGGCGACGCGAGAAGCGATGGCGGCCCGGTGCTCGGCGCGGGCCCGACGAGCGTTGGACATGGATGCGCCGGTCGCAGGAGAGCGGAGTGGTGGAAGACAGATTCCGGCGCACTCCTACCTGGCGTGCCAAATGTCGGATTCACGGGTTCCAGCAGACCCTTAAGGTTCGAACACTGGGGTGCGCGTGGAAATCACGCCTTCTACCTCCCCGTCTCGCAAAGATCTAAACTACTAAAAGAACTGCACAAGGGACACAGGATTTATACTGGTTCGGGCCACCGTTGTGGTGTAATACCCCACTCCAGTGTGTGGTGGTGGGATTGCCTCTTGGGGCTGATGATGACGAACAATAAAAGGAAGAACAGCCTCGCGAGGGTCTGTTCTTGACTAGGGCGATGAACTGCTAGGAGGAGTTCAGTCACCCTTCTCTCTCTCTCTTTTCTATTTTCATCCCCCTACCATGTGGGTGGCTGATCCTATTTATAGAGGCCCTGGTCCTCTTCCCAAATATCGAGCGGGAAGGGAGCCAACAATGGCGGGCTAATTTGAAGGGGGACAACAAGTATCAACTATCCTGACAAAAGCAGTCTTCGCCTGCGCAAAGCTCTGGTGGTGACGCCGTCTTGGGCTCCACGGTGACCTTCGTCTCGTAGTCCTCCTGGTCTTGGCCTCGTTGCACCGAAATGGCAACCTTTGCCTGATGCCTCGTACTCCACGGCTGCGCTTGCCCCCTTTGCACCAAAGAGGAAAGAACGACGCTGTGCGCGCTGGCACCCTCCTGGCGCCCTGAGTCGTCATGGCTTGCGTCACGTGCACCTCGCGAGGTGCCCCGCCTTGATCTCTCCGCCTCCTCGCGAGCCAACCTAACGAGGCCGTGCCTGAGGAAGCTCCATGTCGTCCGCCTCGCGAGGCTTGGCCCCTCGCGAGGGTCTTGAGCCTTGTGTTGATGAAGATGGGCCATGCTGGGCCTCCTTTGAGCCACGCCGCAGGCCGTAGGCAGGCAAGTCTGGGGACCCCCGTTCCTAGAACGCCGATAGGTTGGGTGTTATGGGAACCCCTTGACAGCTCGCCTTGAATAAAACTCCTCCGGCAAGGCCCAACCTTGGTTTTACCATTTGCCTACCTACCACCATATACCTTTCCCTTGGGTTCTGCAGACTCAAGGGTCAACTTTATTTTAACCCCCCCCCCCCCCCCCGGCCAGTGCTCCTCTGAGTGTTTGTCCGAAATGGGCAACCTACAGGGCCACCTCGGGCCAACTTGAGGGATGGTTTTACTCGTAGCTTGAACTATTCAGTGTGCCCTGAGAACGAGATACGTGCGACTCCTATCGGGATTTGTCGGCACATCGGTCGGCTTTGCTGGTCTTGTTTTACCATTGTCGAAATGTGCGTGGAATTGTCACGGCAGATGTCCTAGTGAAAGGACTTAATTGTGGAGCCATCGTGTCGTGGATTTGTCACGGCATATGTCCTTAGTGTCAGGACTTAGTCGCGAGGCCAACACATCTATGCGGTAGCTTGAGAGGGGTTGATCGGGACGAGAGACGCAACATAAAACAAGGATTTAGACAGCTTCGGGCCCCGGGAAACATCGTCCGGAATAGCCCTACATGCTGTTTGTGGCTAGATCTCATTATGCTCATGAGAGAGTCGCCGCATAAGCCGGCTCCCCCTTTGTGTCTAGCCCTAGAGATTGTTTTTCTTCTCTTCCTTTGGGGAGCCCTGCCCCTCCTTATATATATTGAAGGGGCGGGTTACATGTGGAGTCCTAGTAGGACTAGGACTAGTCTATCCTTTCTCATAAGTTGAATACAAGTCCAGGTCTTGCTTCCTCGTAAAGGAAATATTCGTCATCCCTTTCCTCTTAAGCCGGCCCACCAGAGTATAAGCCGGCCTGTTGGGCCTTGGGCCTTGTCATCCGTCTGATCCGCCCGCCGGGTCTCCAATGAGTCACAATGTCCAGGTGGGTTACATGTAAACTGCCATGTCCGTGCGGATCGCCAGTGAGTCGCCAAGCTCCAGCCAGGTTTCTGGTGAGTCTCCAAGCCCGGCCGGGTCATGATTCCGGCCGGGTCATACCGCGGGGTATATCCCCGACATTAGCCCCCAGTTTAATTTGGATTTATCCATGTTAAGCTGATCCTATAAAATAAACACAAGAACAAACTTGATAGGTTGTGCTTTGGGTTAAATATTTTCCTGAACCGGCACCTGATCATCTTTAAGTCCTTGTCATTTCCTCCTGGATGCATACTCAAAGATCTTATAGCAAATCTCTTTTAACAGATATGTCCAAACCTTGCCAATGCAAAAATCCAAATACTTCTTTTGAGAAATCCGGGTCAATAGGCCAGCTTCAGAGCCAATTTGCAGATATTGGTATTTTATAGAGAAATATTGTAATAAACAATCTACTTGAATCGGCTTCCAAAGCGTCGGCTTAAAAAATATTGGTCTTGAAAAACTCATCTGACTTTCAATCGGCTTGTACAACTTGCCGATTTATCATTGCCAAAATATCCGGTTTGTAAATATTGATAGCACCGGGTCATAATTGTTGCCGACGCCGGATCATAGTTATTGGTGACGCCGGGTCAATCTGGTTTACTCAAAACTGAGAATTTGAAGATTTTTCTCCCTTATATCCATATTACCTGTAGCCCCCAAGTCTTGAGCAGAAACAAAGTGATGACTTAAGACTTGCTTCAATATAAATACTGTCACTTTGAAGAAATCCATGTTGTTTATCTTAGTCACTAGTAAAGACTGAATACTCCATATATGTAGCCCCCAAGTGTCGGGTTGTCATGCTTGCAGCAACCTGTGACTTGTAATTGCCTTTATACTCATAAAAAACTACAACGAGTGTAGCCCCCAAGGGCCGGGTCATTATGCAATAATGAGCAGGGACTTTATAAATATGATCATATAGACTTGAACAACAACGTTTAGCCCCCAAGGGTCGGCTCAGTAAGATAATATTGAGCTGGGACTTTATATATACTTCTTTTGAAAAGAACATCATATGATGTAACCCCCATCATGGGGCTTGAACCCACGCCCACAAGGTTAAGAGCTTTGTGCTTTACAAACTGAGCAGTGGACCCTTCAATATAATGGAATAAAACTTGTGTACCTTGAATTGTTAACAGGAGCAATTGGTAGCCCCCAAGGGCCGACTCATTATGATGTGATGAGTCGGGTCTTCAATAAGGCCAGTAAAATTGTTTTTGCATTAGCCCCCAAGTGCCATGGTGCATGCTGGCAGTGACATGGGACTTGCATATTTGATATAATCTCAAACTGAATAATGTAGCCCCCAAGTGCCGGGTTGTAAGCCTGCAGCAACTCGGGACTATTCTTTCCATTTATAGAGTAAATGATATCCATTGATAAAATAATAACCATTGCGCCAAAGTGACTTTGAATACCTTATTTGTTGACAAGTCAATCCGGAGTTTAAATACCCAGCGGCTCTTGGCCGATGGCGATTTAATATGCCTCCATTGTAAGCCAGAATTTTTATAACCCGGCGGCTTATAGCCTTTGAGAAAATCAAGAATTGATAACCCTTTTGAGACACCAATTTCAATCTTTGATGATGGGCTGGAACTTAATCATTTATGTAAGTCATAGCTCTGTAAATCCTGCACAGAGTTTAAACAACATATGCCATAGCGACTTAACGTCAAAAGCCAGGGCGGGTAACTACTCAAATGTAGTCTTATCCTGCACATAAGTAAATCACAAGATCCCCTGGCGGTTTACCACATGGCGGATCATAATATCCCACATATAACCATTGTGATATTTAATTTGTACTGCCGGTTTACATGACCTGTGCAGTAAGGGTGATAACCCAATCCTTAGAAGCTAATACTTTCAAATATATGATGATTGTCACATGCTGGCGACTTATTGTCCAAAGCCAAGTCGGGTTTAAACGAAACCACACTTATATGCTTCAGATATGAGCAAAAAGTCTCAAAACCCAAAAGATTGTTTGCAAAAACTTAAACCAAATAAAAATCGAGGTTTCTGATTCAAATACGATTAGTAAACCGTTCCAAAGGGGTTAATCTAGGATTCGAATACGATCATGTAGCCCCCAGTGGCTTTGGCGTTGCGCCGATCAAGAGGGTACCGACAGCTATGTTCTCTTTGGATGGAATACGACCTATGTTTGAACAGGAAGCCCCCAAATGACCTTGAGAGGTTTTTAACGACCCTGGTTCGAATACGATCCAAATCAGACCCAAAAGGGGTTAAGCTATGATTCGGATACGATCAAGAAGCCCCCTAGTGAGTTTGGCTTTGCGCCGATCAAAAGGGTTACGACAGCTATGTTTTCTTTGGTTTGAATACAACCTATGTTTGAACAGGAAGCCCCGAAGCGACCATAATAAGGTAAGCCGTAAGACAGGATATCCATGTTTGAACCGCACATCATGGCAGCAAGTTCTCTTTGGCAACCTTTAAGAACTCGAATCTTGCGAGAGATTAATTCTTTTGAACCGAAACTTTGAACCGGATTTGAAAGCTTTCAAAACTTTGTGGGAGATAGATTGTCCTTGAACTGGATGTTTGAACCAGATTTGAGAGCTTAAAAGCTTTGTAAGAGACAAATTTACCTTGAGCCGGATGTTTGAACCGGTTTTTAGAGCTTCAAACCCTTGTAGGAGAAAAATGTCTTTTGAACCGGATTTTAAACCGGAATCTTTATGTTGAACCGACAATTTTCTGACGGTCTTTAAATTTTCATAAATATGGTGGTGTCCTCTGAAACCGGGTTATCATTCCCTCCAGTGACCCGGAGTTCCCGAGTCATGTCATTGTAGCCCCCAAGTCTTAAGACTACTCGAGGAGTTGGCTTGAGACTCTCCATATTTGACCGTGATATAAACCAGTATGAGTCCTTCAACAGCTCAGTGATATAACTTGTCCTGCATTGGACAACCTCACAAGACAGAGTAATCGCTCTTAAAGAAAGCAATATGTTATATAAAAATATACTGGATGGATTTCACCTGATATGTTAGGCCGGGAATTGTCCGCCGCAGAGTTGGTGATCACTATGGTGAAGTTGAAGTTAATCACGGGCAAGTCGACCGCAGGAGCAGACTGATGAGTCAGCCGCAGCGTTGTAAGCGAGTGCGGACGAGCAAGTTGTCTTCTATGCTGTAGGCCGCGCGTACGCATGAACCAGCCGCGAGGGTGGACGGGCGAGTCGTTCATGACGTTGTAAGGCGGTGCCGATGGGCGAGTCGGCCGGCACATTGATATAAACTGGACTGCGACACGTGTGTCGGTGAAGCCGCGTGGCAGCTGAACGTACATCCACAGTACAACACCACCCTTTTTTCTGTAATAGTCCTCCTGCGTAAAAATATTACAAGCCAAAATGATCGTTCTCGGATGAATTAATACGCTCGTAAAGTACCGAGGAAAGATATCACCTGGTGTCTTTTTCGGACGAAATGATTGCGCAGCAATTTTACCAAATGATGGCTTTACGTCCAAACATATAACCATGCCTCCATCCAGTTTTTTAAATAAGTCGTACCCCCTTGGCGGGTTACATAGACGGAGGTAGCAGCTCAACCCCTGCTTCGACGAGGGCGGCGCGAGGCCCAGACAGAGGTTATGCAGGGGCGGCTCAGCAATGCAGGGTCACATCAAAAGCGGAGAGCAGCGGCGGCTCAACGGGGGTGCCGGTCGGGTCACGCCCTCGGCGATCTTCAAGGAAAGGTCACCGGCGGAACAGAGCCCATTACACTGCAACGGCGGCTCTCCTGGGCGGAGGAACGGCGCGCCGGCGGATCAACAGCAACAGGGTGGCTCGTCGCGTGACAGGAGCGGCTCAACACAGCCACGGCAGTTCTTCCAGAGAGATGATGTGGAGACGAGGCGCGATGGCGATTCAGACGGGAGGCGACGGTGACCGCCGTAACATCCGGTTCAATGGTAAACAGGCGGCGCCGGCGACTCACGGCAACGGGGCGGCTCTCGCAGCAAGGGAGAGGCGCACAGCAGGGATCTGGCGGCGACTTAAAGTGAGGCCGGGGCGGCTCAATCCGGCGCAGCAGACACGGGACCGGGGCGATCAGGTGGCTCGAGGTGACGGTGGCTTGTCGCAAACCGAGATGCTAGAGACCGGTCGTTCACGCGGCAGCACTGGACATGGACGCGATGACGCCGGAAGCCGACCGTGGACGCGGAGATAAATTTGTTCTTTGGAGCGAGCACATGAAGGACTTGAAGAAGCCCGTACGTATGTTGACTTGGTACTCTCATGTTTGACCAATTGGTGAGGTACGAGAGCAATTTTGACAGAGGCCGACGGCTCACGGAGCCGCACGAAGTGTGTGCCCCAGCGACGGAGGCGAGGCGGCAGCTCGACTTCGCTGCGAGATGTAGGTAAGCGGCCCGGCGAGACGACGGTGAGCAGCAGTAACGACTTGGCGGCGCGTCAAAGTGACGGCTCAGAACGGCCACCCGAAGGCAGAGACGCAGGGCCGTGGCAGATCACATCGTTGGCCGAGCCCTGGTCGAATTCGGAGGAGCCAGGCGCGCAGGCACAGCGACTGGTGGCGGGTCGGAGGAGACCCGGCAGCAGCCGACGCACGCAGACCCAGCAGTGGTGGCGAGCTAGTGGCGCGGCGTGGTGGCTCAAGGCGGCGCAAATGACGCGCGGCGGCTCAGAGGCTGGTCCGCGGTGGCGGATTGAAACAGCCGGGTGAAACCGGCAAGTCGGCAAGGCCGCATCAGTGGAGGAGACCCGACGGGGTGAGCCATGATGACCTGTTGATCCGCGGGCGAAGACGGCGGCTCTCGGCCAGGTCGCCAGAAGCGGCAATCACGGCAGAGCTGACGGGTTGGAGGCGAGAAGAGACCCGACGCCGAAGCCATGGCCAGTTTGGAGTTTTGAAAACCCGCAAGGCGGAGGCGACTCAGCAGGTCGTGGCGGCGAGTTAGGCAGGCGGACGGCAACTCGGCAGTGTGGCCGGCTCAAAGCACGGTTGGTTAGGCGGCGTCGGACGGGGCGGGCTACGGCACTGACCGGGCCGTGGAGGTGAGGCCGAGGCGGTTCACAGGCGGAGTCCGGCGGCTCTACGTCCAGGTCTTGAGGGATTCTACCCCGTCCAAACCCCTTTTCTTCCTTTTTAAGCACTTGAAGTCGTGTCCGATCTGAGGGAGACAGTACTAGATCTGATTGCTTTTAGCTTTGATCAACTTGCAGTTGGAACGATGATCAGCTTTGGTTTCTGGACAAGCATGTCGGTTCACCACCGTAGCTGAGATGGACAGCAGCTCACAGGCGCAGTCGGGGCCCTCAGTCAGCGGCAGCTCATCACGACAGCGGGAGCGGCGACTCGCAGGTGAGGCCGTGGCGCTTGGCGGCTCACAGCAGCAGTTGGTCAATGGCCGTCGGCGGTAGATCACGTTAGAAGTGAATGCATCAGGCGGTTGGTAAGGCCGCGGGGACGACGGCTTCAAATCCAAAGCAAGACGAGGCGGCACCGGCGACTTACGGCGACGGGGTGTTTCAAACAGGACAGCCTCGCGGCAGAGACAAGGCCGCGACAGGACAGCGGCGGCGCGGCGGTTCTGTTGACGCTCAAAAATGACACGATCACAAAGAGTAACATGAGGCTATAATGAGATGATGTCAAATTCACGATTTCATGTCACTACTGGATGACTCTCTTCAAGCCGATGAGAATAAATATATAGATGGTCCAAAACGGAGTTCGGATGCAAAAGTTATGACAATCTTAGAGATGTTCGTATTGACACCAGATTAGAAAATGGCATAAAACCTAATCAAGATGGCCTCTGATGGAAAAAGTTACAACTGCAAGGTTCTTCGTCTCGTCGAAACGGACGATTTTGATATAAGAATCGTCCCCATCCGAGATTGTATGCAAAAGTTATAGGCAAAATCGTGCGCTGCAACAGTGTTTGGCCGGATCATCCAGGAAATTGAAGCACAGAAAACAACAAAAGGTGTATGATGAAGCCGGATGATCTGGGTCCAGTCCCGGATGATCCGGGTGGAGGCCAGACAATCCGGGTGGAAGTCCCGATGTCCGGACAGCTTTTTCTACTACAGACTTTAGAAAACGGCCCGAAACACCATCAAGATGGCCTCGGATCGAAAAGTGTTCAACATGAAAGTTGTGCTCTTGTCGAGGCGGTTTATTTTGATATAAACAACGTCCAAATCCGAGGTCGTATGTGGATTCTAGAGCCAAAACAGTGAGCTGCTATCAGAAAACTGGGCTAGGCCGGATCATCCGGGCCTAGAGCAGGACATCCGGGCCGGAGGTCGTGAGAAGTCCGAGTTTGGTTAGATTTTGATGATTTGGACGGCAAGGCAAGTCCTTTTCTTGTACGGGAAGTCCATCCACCTCTTATATAGATAAGAGGTGACGGCCGATTGAACAACACACAATCGATCTATCAATATATCATATTTTTACCTTTACCTTTATCTCTCTCCCTTGTTCTTCTTCTTCCTCGTTCTTCGTTCGTTCTTCGTTTGTAGGGCGGCGAACCTCGAGGCCCTAGGGGCGATCAGGTCGACCTAGGGCATCCCATAGCCGCTGCAAGCCCTGGCGGGGTCCCTCCCGGGCGTGTGGGGTTTCGGGTCCTCAAAAGCACCCGCCAGATTGCTTGCGTACCGCGCTTCCGGACGGGTCTCTTTCGACGTGAGCTGCGGTGCATCACCCTCGCCGTTGGAGGTACACGGTGACGTGTTCGTGTGCGAACACACTTTTTGGCGACTCCGCTGGGGACGAAGTTTTGAACGGTCTCCAGCCTGTTTTTGCTACGAAGAGATCGTCATCTAGGGTTTGCAATCTACAAAGGTAATATGAATACCCAATTCACATATGTAGATGAAAATAATGCATATGTTGTTGCCAGATCATCTAATGAGCATAATGTGTTGGCTAGCCCTAACTTTATCAATCATGCATGTAATTATGTGCAAGGGCCGATGCAACAAAATCTCCATGATTCTACTTCATATAATTTTAGCAACATGCAACATATGTATCCCAACTCCCATGCATCGGCAGCCCCACAAATTTATATGCCGATGAATAACATGATGAGTTCGGTTAATCAAGTTGAGACACCCTATGTAGGAACTTCCAACGGTATGCAACAAAGTGTTTCAAGTTTTTATTCATCGGCAAATAACTTGCACTACGTTAATCCAACCGTGCCGGTGGATAGGGGAATTGGCCATGTTACTACTAGTTATTTGGCCAATTACCCTCAAACATCATATGCTACACCTAATGCTACTAATTTTTTGGCACCATACACAACTGTTGATGTCCATAATTCGGCTGCGCACCTTCATGTTCATGGCCGAATAAGTGAAACTTCTGCAGGAGCACAAATGCCTTCACCTACTACCGTGGCATATCATGTACCCCCTACACAATTACAGAATTTCGGCAACATCTCATTACCGAAAGAGTCTAAAAGCATCGGGGGGCAACCATATCCAGACTGGGTGGTTGAGAACAAGCTTACATTTTCTTGGGATTTGTGCAACTCCATTCGACAGGAACTAATAGAAGGCGGGAAGCCTCATGATTTTGCTGTAGTAAAAGCTAGAGTTGTGCAAATGATGTAGTCGCCCAGTGCTGTACCATCTAGTGAACCACCTAAACAATTGCAAAGTTTCGGCACCTCATTGCCGAAAGAGTCTCAAAGTATTGGGGGCAATCTCATGAGGAGTGGATGGAAATTGAGATGAAAAGGTTCAAAGCTCGCCAAGCTGAGATGTGGGCTAAAATTAGACAAGAGCGAGAAGCCTTGCAAATTCAAAAAGATAAAGGTATTGATTCGGGTAACAAAGAAAATTCAGTTATTGAAAAAGCAGGATCAAGTAGTATATATTCTGAGTCCATCAAATCCAAAGAGGCAAGCATTATTGAGAAAGGGCATGGAAAGCATAGCAAGGCAGTCATGCTTGATTTTTCTGAAGTTAATGGAACCTACTTCCTACCCTATGAGTTTCGTGCCATAGAAATTGACGAGCTTCAAGAACAAGAACAAGTAGCCGAAGAAAGTTTGGTGGACAAGGATCTTCAAACTAATGATGCACGGAATCAAGAAAAAGATGATTACAAGGCGTTGGGGAGCTATCCGAAGGCGGAGCATGATATTCTTCAAGTAACACCACCGTCATGCTTTCCCAACATATTTGAAGATGTATGTATAGCAATTAATTTACCTATTTTCAGATTTGGTCATGACTTAGTTGTTCATGCATATATTAGAAAAATCTTCATAAGAAATATTGAGAGACCAATGAAGAAGGGTAATTTATTTGTTAGCAATTAGATTGTCACAAAGCATATCGGTCAACACATTGCACCATTCAGAAAGACCGATATCGAAAAATTATTGCAGCCAAGGCCTTCCCCATTGCTTTATCTAAAACTCATATCTAATTGGGTGGCTTTGCTTATTTCTTACTTGGCTTACACTTGATCTCAATTGAGACATGTATGTTCTAACTATTTTTGTTTCAGAAATTTAAAGCCAACGTTAAAATCCTCTGAGCAAACCGATGCCAGTATAGTTTCTTATCCAATGACATCTGTAAGAGAATGCAAAATAAAATTCATAGCCGAATGGGGTGATGCAAAATCTGAACCATTCGTTTGCTTAACTCCAAAGCCGTTCTCACAACAAGATCGGCTAGAGAATAAAAAGTTTACCTTCAATTCAAGCATGTGTGATCAAATATTTAATTTGTTGTTGAGAAATAATTATATTAGAACTCTTGATCACCATGTTGAGCCATCTGTCCAGGGACGAATGTATTGTAAGTTGCATGATTCGTCCAAGCATAATTTTGAGGATTGCAACATGTTTCGTCAAATAGTTAAATCGGCCGTTGATAAAGGACGATTGAAACTTGTTGAGACACCAAGAGATGACCAGTCAATTCCTATTGGTCCCAATGGCAGAAAGTTTTTGTATCGGCTAATTCAAGCCGATCCATTTAAAGAGAAGGTAAAAAATGCAGGTGATGGGATCAAGCTTTCAAGTAAAGAAGTTGTTGAAGAGCATAATGAACATAATCTTAAGGGCGAAAATTCCATCAAAGCTACAATGGATACGCCAAGGACTAGGGGGCAGCAAGCAAATGCAGAGACCGGTGCAAGCACAACCAAAGGAAACAAAGGCCGCAATAAGCACAAGTGCAAGAAATGCAAGGTCACTTTTGCACAATTATTAGATAAATATCAAAAGAAGAGTGAAGAGAAAAGTGCTTATCGGCCAACTAATGCAAAAGCATCAAGATCACCCCCAAGGCGCAAATATGAGGATCGGTATTGGAAAGGTGAAAATTTTCATGCAACATATTCATATATTTATTTTGGGCCGCCAATGCCAATGTCGTGGATGCCTTCCTATGCTCATGTAGATTCATATCCATCACGGGACAGGTATCATACAAGGGCACATTCTCCATCTTATTTTAAACCATGTCACCAATATTATGCAGCTCCGAGAAGATCAACATTTGAACAATCACATGTTAAAGACCGTTTCAATCATAAGGAATCGGTTCAGAGCTCAAGAAAGAAGAAAGAGGTGATCAAGCAAGTATATCGAGTTAAAAAAGATGGTCGCAAGAGTGCCAATTCAGATTTGATCTTATAGGATAAAGAGCCAATTAAAGTGTTGACATTGGCTACAAAAGGCAAAGAAGTGAAGCAATCAATTGATAAAAATCAGAGTGCCAAATCTGAAGAAAAGAGGTTGAGGGTGCACAATGTCAAAAATGAGTTGCCATTGGTTGAAACAAAATCACAACCGACGTGCCCACTCGGCTTGTCGTATTGACAAAAGAAGGAATTACAAAATCTTAGTGCACAAGAGCTCAGAAAGAAGAACATGGCATGGATTCCCAAGAAGACCAATCATAACAAAAATGATTTGCATGCTTCTATTGCAATAAGTACAATAAAAGTGAAGAAAGAGAAGAATGGAAGCAACAAACAATTAAGCCGAAGGTGTGCATCACAACATCAAAATCTTCGGTTAGCACATCATTCATTTTCTTCAACCATGCCATTGATGCCTTTGCCATGGAATTCATCCCTCGTATGATCAATTACCCTCCATGGATTTATTTTGATCCATGGATGCAACATAATTTTCTATATCATAAGAGGGGATTACCAAATTACTATACATATGGTTAGTTACATTGTTGCTAATACAAAGGGGCCGAAATATTTTATTCCTATTTTATTTGTTTATTTTGGCTATACATAATTTGGTGGGTGAATTCTACATGTACCTCATGTTAATGGCCGATATTTATCTATCGCCCTAAGAATATGTCAAAGCATGGTCGGTGTAGTATCCTAACACCGTCCTTAGTTCAATTGGAGACCAAAACAAGCCTCATGCCGCTTAAAATATTTTTTCACAATAATCAAAGCCGAATATAAAATTTTATTCGATTTGGAGCTTTTGGTTGCCATAGATGCTATACATATTGAGGCTTTGGGTGATTCGTTATGAGTAGTACAACAAATATCCAAGAGTTATCAATGTTTTGACGAATCACTTATAGTTTATCTTGAGGTATGTCTAGATGAAAATTTTACCTTGGGTTGCTTTAAAATTGTTCATATTTCTAGAAATGACAACTTAGAAAAGTTGGCATAGCAAGCATCTGGCTACTATGTTAATCATGGTGTGTTGCATTTCTATCAATAGCCGATGCTTAGTCTTGTCAACGTAGGTAAGGCCGAACCAAAGTCCACCGCTTCAGCCACTAATATTTTTTTATGCAGGTAAAAGTGAGGATTGGAGAAAGTTTATTGTTGATTATCCGCAAAGTCCTAACAAAAGGGTGAACAATATGGTTCAGAGGATGGCCTTGAGATACATATCTATGGAACTTTATCATCGAATTGTTAATGAAGTTGAAAAGGTTCCACCCAAGTTTGCACCAAGGATTCAAAACAAATAATGGCTGATATATATTTATCGCCCTAAACACATGCAAAGTGGCTGATGGAGTGTTGCCATCGTCCTTAGAACCAACAGGTACAAGTTATTTTTTGGCACGCTACCTTTGCCGAAAAACAGGGGGGCATGTGTTGACGCTCAAAAATGGCATGATCACAAAGAGTAACTTGAGGCTATAATGAGATGATGTCAAATTCACGATTTCATGTCACCACTGGATGACTCTCTTCAAGCCGATGGGAATAAATATATAGATGGTCCAAAACGGAGCTCGGATGCAAAAGTTATGACAATCTTAGAGATGTTCGTATTGACACCAGATTAGAAAATGGCATGAAACCTAACCAAGATGGCCTCTGATGGAAAAAGTTACAACTGCAAAGTTCTTTGTCTCGTCGAAACGGACGATTTTGATATAAGAATCGTCCCCATCTGAGATCATATGCAAAAGTTACAGGCAACATCGTGCGCTGCAACAGTGTTTGGCCGGATCATCCGGGAAATTGAAGCACAGAAAACAACAAAAGGTGTATGATGAAGCCGGAAGATCTAGGTCCAGTCCCGGATGATCCGGGTGGAGGCCGGACAATCCGAGTAGAAGTCCAGACGCACGGACAGCTTTTTCTACTACATACTTTAGAAAACGGCCCGAAACGCCATCAAGATGGCCTCAGATCGAAAAGTGTTCAACATGAAAGTTGTGCGTCTTGTCGAGGCGGTTGATTTTGATATAGACAACATCCAAATCAGAGGTCGTATGTGGATTCTAGAGCCAAAACAGTGAGCTGCTATCAGAAAACTGGGCTAGGCCGGATCATCTGGGCCTAGAGCCGGACATCCGGGCCGGAGGTCGTGAGAAGTCCGAGTTTGGTTAGATTTTGATGATTTGGATGGAAAGGCAAGTCCTTTTCTTGTACGGGAAGTCCATCCGCCTCTTATATAGATAAGAGGTGACGGCTGATTGAACAACACACAATCGATCTATCAATATATCATCCTTTTACGTTTACCTTTATCTCTCTCCCTTGTTCTTCTTCTTCCTCGTTCTTCGTTCGTTCTTCGTTTGCAGGGCGGTGAACCTCGAGGCCCTAGGGGCGATCAGGTCGACCTAGGGCAGCCCATAGCCGCCGCAAGCCCTGACGGGGTCCCTCCCGGGCGTGTGGGGTTTCGGGTCCTCAAAAGCACCCGCCGGATTGCTTGCGTACCACGCTTCTAGACGGGTCTCCTTCGACGTGAGCTGCGGTGCATCACCCTTGGCGTTGGAGGTACACGGTGACGTGTTCATGTGCGAACAGGTTCAACGAAGTGAATCGCAGGAGGAATCCGAGCTTGTGGGTTTCTTTTCCTTTGACTATTTCTTTGACCCAGTTTGTACTAGCAGTCCGCTCACTGATTGATAGAACCCAGCGGATCCACCTCAAAAACTTTTTGTTATCCGTCTCGACGGAAACCGCTACTCGACAGATTGCAGGATTTAGCGTACAAACGGACAAATTGCAGGATTTGACATACAAATGGAATCAATCGCCCATCGGTTTCGGCGGCTCGAGTTGCACCGGTGACGTACTGAGCATCAAACCCTTCGCACCAGCTCTTTCATCCCCCCACATACGAAATTCTCGATCCCTAAAAAAGATCCCTCCAAGAACTCAACACCATCGTGCGCAGGCCCCACGGTGGGCGCCAACTGTCGTGGATTTGTGACGGCAGATGTCCTTAGTTTCAGGACTTAGTCGCGAGGCCAACGCATCTATGCAGTAGCTTGAGAGGGGTTGATCGGGACGAGCGATGCAACATAAGACAAGGATTTAGACAGCTTCGGGCCCCGGGAAACATCGTCCAGAATAGCCCTACATGCTGTTTGTGGTTAGATCTCATTATGCTCATGAGAGAGTCGCCGCATAAGCCGGCTCCCCCTTTGTGTCTAGCCCTAGAGATTGTTTTTCTTCTCTCCCTTTGGGGAGCCCTGCCCCTCCTTATATATGTTGAAGGGGCGGGTTACATGTGGAGTCCTAGTAGGACTAGGACTAGTCTATCCTTTCTCATAAGTTGAATACAAGTCCGGGTCTTGCTTCCTCGTAAAGGAAATATTCGTCATCCCTTTCCTCTTAAGCCGGCCCACCAGAGTATAATCCGGCCTGTTGGGCCTTAGGCCTTGTCATCTGTCTGATCTGCCCGCCGGGTCTCCAGTGAGTCACAATGTCCAGGTGGGTTACATGTAAACCGCCATGTCCGGGCGGATCACCAGTGAGTCGCCAAGCTCCAGCCAGGTTTCTGGTGAGTCGCCAAGCCCGGCCGGGTCATGATTCTGGTCGGGTCATACCGTGGGGTATATCCCCGACACATCGCAACTAGGAAGCTTAAAGGGGTTAAACGGGACAAAGGACACGAGATGTTTATACTGGTTCAGCCCCTTGCGATGAAGGTAAATGCCTAATCCAGTTGAGGTGATATTGCTAGGTTTCGATGACCAAGGAGCGAATACGCTTAACCTGGCTCTCGGTTTGTTGTTTCTTGCCCCTAAGCCACTCCCGGGCTGTCCCCCTGTATACACGGGTTGACGCCCTGCGGCCTACAGAGTCCCGTCCGGCTCATACAATGTGTCCAGCTCGGTGACGTATCTTATATGCCTTACATCACAAGTCTATTCATACATGGCGGTTTATACTTACGGGCCTTAAACCACCTCTGGGCTTGGGCCTATCATAAGCCTAACTGTGAACCGCCACCTTGTATACTCTTGGGCTTCATACAGGTGAACCGCCATTGTGGTTGACCCGACCCCTCTTGGGCGGGTCATATCTGGTAGTCATATCCCCAACATTAGGGTCCCAGGTTGATTTGAACTTCGTTCATGTCAATCTTCAACACTTAGAAAAAATCCATCTACAATTGCTGTGAGAACCTTGTAACCCGCCATGACGTCATCTCCAAGGATTTTGGAAACCCGCCACGACGTCATATTAACGGATCTTTATCTTAAATGTCTTTCCGAAAATCGAGGCATCCAATTAGCCGGATAATCATCATTTTGGCCTCCTCGTCTTTCGCGCCTGCCTATCACCCCTTTCCTTATAAATAGGGTCTGAAGCCATCTCACATTTTTCTCCTTCTTCCTTCTCTCGCAACCCCTCTGCCACTCGAGCTCCTCCACCGCTGCAGAGCACTTCGTCTTCAACAATCTTGGCCGCTGCATCGACCTGAGTCGATCTAGATAACGGCGGCGACCCTCTCCAGTAGCTCTGCAGCTGTAAGCTTCTGCCTTTTCATGCCTTAGATCCGCACTAGGGTTTGCGAGCTTCTTCGTGTTCTTCGTAGTTCGTCGTAGTTCACCCTCCAGGCTATACCAAAAGCCTCTTTGATCTGAGAACGGTATTAAACTGATGCGGTAGCGGTTTTATTTCCACTTTCAGTATTAGTAGATCCCCTTTCTTAGAAGAAAAATCTTGTGCAAGCTCATGAACTCATCTGTACTGACTTTTAGGTCTAGATTTATTTTTCTTTTCTGAACAACCATTGATCCAAAATAATATCTGCAGTCTATGAAACTTGTTTACCTCAGTGCTTAACCAATTTTTTGTTGCTGGCAACTTTTGAATATCCTTAGTCATGGCGGCTTACCATGCCGGCTTATTTTTCCTTCATATACCATTAGCCCTTATTTGAGCCGCCATTATACATCTGTATTGCAATCATTAACTTGTAATTCCACCAATTAATTTGAACCGGCAAATTACTTCCTTTTTAGCTTGTCTTTTCGCCATGCCGCCAAAGACGACGACAGTTTGCAACTGGGTCCCTTCCACAGTCACTGAGGACACCGTTGGGTATTTACCAGAGAAGAGCGTCATGTCTTACCGCGCCCCTGACCCGGCCAAAGAAAAGCCTCAGCCAAAAGATGGTGAAATCATCGTCTTCACTGATCATATGAACCGGGGTTTTTCACCGCCCGGCTCAAAATTCTTCAGAGAGGTCTTGCATTTTTTCAAGCTTCACCCGCAAGACATTGGACCCAATTACATATCAAACATCTGTAATTTCCAAGTTCTCTGCGAGGTTTATCTTCAAGAAGAACCTACTGTTGAACTCTTCAGAGAGTGTTTCTATTTGAACCGCCAGAATGAATACACCAACGGCCCTAGCTTGGGACTTGGTGGGATTTCGATTCAGTGCAGACGGGATGCTGTCTTTCCTTTAGTAGTCTTGCCAAGCCATCCCATGGACTGGAACCAAACTTGGTTCTATTGCAAAGACACGTTGCCAGCTGATGAAAAACCAATGCCGGGTTATCGCGCTGAGCGTCTTGACGCTAAATATTCACTCCCGGATAAGCTTTCTGCCGGTGAACGTAAGAAACTTATCCCAACCATCAAAAGGGTTCAAGCTTTGCTAGGAAATGGCTTAACTGGAGTTGACTTGATCCATTGTTGGATCGCATGGCGGATCATCCCTCTGAGCCGCCGATCTGACTTAATGTACAACTATACCGGAGGAGTAGACGATCCGTTACGTTATAGCTCCCTATGTCTGACTGAAGAAGCCATTGTTGAAATGTCGACCACCCTCATCAATAGCAAATATGAAGACTGCAGCAAAGTAGGATTGAATCCTTTCTGCAAACTTAACCCGGCACCAGAGGTAAATCCCTTGGACTCCATTTTCTTCAGCAGCTAAGTATTCGCATGAGTTTCAACCTGTTATTTTTCTACAGGCTAAATCTGAATTTTGGAAGGCAAATATGATCATGAGGCACCGCAATAGCCGCCAAGAAGACGGCCAGAAAATCTAATAAGAAATCAACTGCTTCTGACTTGTTCAAGTTGGATGACGTCTCTGAGTCGGAGGTAGCCCTTGACTCTCTTGGCCTGCTTTTTAACAACCTTATTGACACTGACTATTACCAGGATGATACGGGGTCTAGCCGGCAGTAGAAGAAGAGGTAACTATTATTTTCTCTGACTCAAAACCTTTGCCAAGGCAGAAACCTCGGCGGGTAACCCGGAAAGCAAGGTTTTCACACCCCTTGGCTTATTTAGATCCTCATTTTATTTTGAAAAAGCAGCAACATGAGAGCCGCCGTCAGACCCGGACCAGTGGAGACGATGAGTTACCCTCTGGCTTACCGAAAACTCCTCGGAAACACCAGAATGAGGTTCTTTTACATCTTAACTCTGATGAACGAGTCACTTTTATAAATCACTCAACCATAATTCCATTTTTTGCAGGAGATTGCTCGTTCCTCCTCTGGTGATTCCTCCCAAAATCAGCTGCCGGCTTTTAAGACCGCCCCAGGGTAAAGATAATTATCCTTCTTCCGCACCTTTATGCCTGTATCGTTATACTGCCTCTTTAAATTCTTCTTAGTGGTCAACCAAAACCCAAGAAGGCCAAGGTGGCCAAACCGGCTGAAGACCCGAAAGTCGCTGAACCGGCGCAACCGACTCTTGCCTCGGAACAACCTGAAGCATCGGAAGACCCCGCTGTCAACGTTCACTCAGATCTTCCTGAGCCGTCTGTTAACGAAACCGTTCTCAATCCATCCACTGCTGAGCCGTCAAGCTCAGCTAACCCGCCGGAGACTTACGACAATGATGTTTTAATCACTAGTAGAAGATTCGTTGAACTAGGTAATCCAACTGTACTGGCAAGACACTCCGCCAAACAAGGGGTCATGGAGAGGCAGAAAGTGAGGTTTGATGTCTCCCACTACACCCATCTGAGTATTGGCAAAGTACTATCTAGCTATCTTAGCTAAGTCAACTCCAGCCGTGACTCAGAGATTGAAATGGTCAAACAGTTGTATCAGAAATATGTGGTATGTCATCCGTCTTATATATACATCCTGTCAGCCCCCAAGTCTTCTGATTATGAAAAAACTTGAATAATCTATAGACTTTGAAATGTTTAGAAGCTCATGTCCTAGACTCCCTCCAAGTCCGGTTTATATACTGTAAACCGGGATTCTGATGATAGCATAACTGTTGCATGTGTAGTCCCTAAGGGTCGGTTTAATCAGTATGAATGAATCGGTTCTTCTAGCCGAATGTAATAGACAAATACTTTGACTAGATATCCTTATGAGCTGGCTGAAACTATGAATAACACATCCGGCTTACCTTAAGTAGGAAGAAACAGCAATATGCATTAGCCCCCAAGTGCCAAGTGTTATTGCTTGCAAAGCACTTGGGACTTCTGAAAAAATCCAATTCCTTTGACAAGAAAATTGCGCTGACAGACATTAGCCCCCAAGTGCCAAGTGTTATTCCTTGCAAAGCACTTGGGACTTCTGAAAAAATCCAATTCCTTTGACAAGAAAATTGCGCCGACAGACATTAGCCCCCAAGTGCCAAGTGTTATTGCTTGCAAAGCACTTGGGACTTTCTTTTATAATCCGCCATGAAACTTAACAATCTTATTCTGTATACAGGCTGCAACTGCAAAACTGGAATCCCAATTGACTGAAGCCAAGACCCGGCTGTCGACTCAGGAGACTGAAACAAAGAATATTGAATCCAAACTCCAGTTGAGCATGTCTAAAGTAGAGAAACTAAAGACAAGCTTTAATGCAGATAAAAAGTCTTGGGCCGATGAGAAGACTGCTCTAACACAGTGTGCTGAAACGGCCGAGGCGGCTCTCAAGGAAGTTACCGCTGAACTCACCATTTTAAAGAACCGTGTGTCTCAGATGGTTTCTGCAATCTTCGGTGAGTCACCTTATTATTTACTTAAGGTCTATATTTGTGACCATAATGTGAGCCGCCCGCTTAACCTATTGGAAATACCTCACAGGTCCCCGGAGCAGCAATCTGAGTCAAAATAGCTTGATAAAGCTCAAGGCAGTTTACACTCTTGTGGAGCAACTATATACTGGAGCTCAACGGGTGTAACACCCCGAGAATCACCCTACAGTTATCTCCTGCCTAATGATGCCATGTCATCATAATAAAGTTTCTAAACCTCACTTTGATCCTAACCGAGTTCAAAGTTAAAGTTTAAAATAAAGTCAAAATAATATTTCTTCAAACATAAAAAGAAAATGTTCGCAATGTTGCAAATAATCACTTAGTATTTTTCAGGGAGAAACGAGCATTTAATGAAATGTTAAGTGCCCTAAAACAATTGAAAACAGTCACCAAATCAATATTTTAAGTCCCTTTTTAAATTATAAAAATTTCCAACCTTTTTCAAATAGCTCCCAAACGTTTGCGGAAGTGTATAAATTTGCAAAGTATATTATGGGCCAAGATTCATATATTGATAAAACTAGTTTACTATTAAACTTAAGTCAAAACAAAATAAATAAAAAAGAGAAAATGAAACAAAAATAGAAGGGAAAGGAAGCAATAGACCTAATCTACTAGGCCACTTGGCCCATCTAACAAAAACCGGCCCAGCCACACCCTTGTCCCCTTCCTCTCGCTACAGGAGACAGGGGAGGGGCATGGTGGCCATCCGCCGGCCATGGCTGTGCGTGGCGGCCATCCCGCGCCCCCCGACGCCTACAAGACCCCCTCGCCCTCTCTCGAACCCTAGTTCGCCCCCTTGCCTCTCCCGCTACTCCCCTCTCTCGCCCCTCTTCTCGATCTGGAGGGAACTGAGCACGCCGTCGCCGCGGCCGACGACCTCCCCGACGCTTGAGAATACGTCCAGGGGGCTCCATCGTCATCGTCTTCTTCACCTACGACAAAGGGATCGATCTAGAGGCCCCATTCGCCTGCCATCGCCGTCGTCTTCCTCGCGCACACCATCGTCCGTCGGCAGATGCCGCTGCTCCGGGCCATCTCCGACCTCTTGAACCTCGCCCACGGCCTCAATGTGAGCTCCTTTATCGATTCCCTTGTTTTCCCCTTTTGATTTGTACTGTTTGGCGCCGGTCCCGAGCTTGTTTGTGGTCGTCGTGGCTGCAGCTTCGCCCGGCTGTGCCCGCGTCGTGCGCCCACCGCGCCCTGGCCGAGCCAACGCGCGTGCTCGGTCACCCCCTGCGCGCGCCTGGCCGCGGGTGCGCACGCCCATCTGCCCGCGCCCCTGCGCCTGCCGCCGCTGCCTTCGCCCTGCTGCCGCTACATTGTTGTCGCTCCTGCCACTGGCTAGTGCTGCTAGCTGCACTGCTACTCTTGCATACTACTGCTGCTCTTGCCTACCACTAATACTATTTCCCTGCTGCTTTGGTCGCTATTTCCCTGCTGCCCATCTAGCCGCTGGCCGCCGGCCGCCGGCCTCGCTGGACAACACGTCCATGCACTCCAGCTATGGCCTTGGGCCACTTCACGTCAAGGTCGGCCCTTTGTTTAAATTAGGAGCTAATCCCCAATTAGAACGAGCCTCTTTGTTAGTTTATATATATATTAGGTTTAGTTTTAATTGTACCCTTTGACATGTGGGACCACCCCTGTTAAGTATTGTTTAATTAAATATTTCACAATGACATGTGGACGCCCCTATAGGCACTATAGCGGTCAACCCAGTTGATAACCCATAAGTATAGGGGATCGCAATAGTTTTCGAGGGTAGAGTATTCAACCCAAATTTATTGATTTGACACAAGGGGAGCCAAAGAATATTCTCAAGTATTAGAAGCTGAGTTGTCAATTCAAACACACCTGGAAACTTAATATCTGCAGCAAAGTGTTTAGTAGCAAAGTAATATGATAGTAGTGGTAACGATAGCAAAAGGTAACAGTAGCAAAAGTAATGTTTTTGGTATTTTGTAGTGATGATAGCAATAGCAACGGAAAATTAAATAAGCTAAGAACAATATATGGAAAGCTCGTAGGCAATGGATCGGTGATGGAGAATTATGCCGGATGCGGTTCATCATGTAACAGTCATAACCTAGGGTGACATAGAACTAGCTCCAATTCATCAATGTAATGTAGGCATGTATTCTGAATATAGCCATACGTGCTTATGGAAAAGAACTTGCATGACATCTTTTGTCCTACCCTCCCGTGGCAGCGGGGTCCTAATGGAAACTAAGGGATATTAAGGCCTCCTTTTAATAGAGTACCGGACCAAAGCATTAACACATAGTGAATACATGAACTCCTCAAACTACGGTCATCACCGGTAAGTATCCCGATTATTGTCACTTCGGGGTTAACGGATCATAACACATAATAGGTGACTATAGACTTGCAAGATAGGATCAAGAACTCTCATATATTGATGAAAACATAATAGGTTCAGATCTGAAATCATGGCACTCGGGCCCTAGTGAAAAGAATTATGCATAGCAAAGTCAAAGCAACATCGATCTCAGAACATAGTGGATACTAGGGATCAAATCCTAACAAAACTAACTCGATTACATGATAAATCTCATCCAACCCATCACCGTCCAGCAAGCCTATGATGGAATTACTCATGCACGGCGGTGAGCATCATGAGATTGGTGATGGAGGATGGTTGATGATGACGATGGCGATGGATTCCCCTCTCCGGAGCCCCGAACAGACTCCAGATCAGCCCTCCCGAGAGGTTTTAGGGCTTGGCGGTGGCTCCGTATCGTAAAACACGATGAATCCTTCTCTCTGATTTTTTTCTCCCCGAAACGAAATATATAGAGTTGGAGTTGAGGTCGGGGTAGTTCCAGGGGGCCCACGAGGTAGGGGGCGCGCCCCCCCACCCTCGTGGACAGGTGGTGGGCCCCCTGGTCTTCATCTTTTGCAAGAATTTTTTATTATTTCCGAATAGATGTTCCGTGAAGTTTCAGGTCATTCCAAGAACTTTTGTTTCTGTACATAAATAATACCATGGCAATTCTGCTGAAAACAGCGTCATTCCGGGTTAGTTCCATTCAAATCATGCAAGTTAGAGTCCAAAACAAGGGCAAAAGTGTTTGGAAAAGTAGATATGACGGAGACGTATCAACTCCCGCAAGCTTAAACCTTTGCTTGTCCTCAAGCAATTCAGTTGATAAACTGAAAGTGATAAAGAAAAACTTTTACAAACTCTGTTTGCTCTTGTTGTTGAAAATATGTAAAGCCAGCATTCAAGTTTTCAGCAAAGATTATGACTAACGACATTCACAATAACGCTTAGGTCTCAAGTTTACTCATATCAATGGCATAATCAACTAGCGAGCAATAATAATAAATCTCGGATGACGACACTTTCCCAAAACAATCATAATATGATATAACAAGATGGTATCTCGCTAGCCCTTTCTGAGACCAGAAAACATAAATGCATAGCACCTTTAAAGATCAAGGACTGACTAGACATTGTAATTCATGGTAAAAGAGATCCAGTCAAGTCGTACTCAATGCAAACTAACAATAATGAATGCAAATGACAGCAGTGCTCTCCAACTATGTGCTTTTTAATAAGAGGATGATGACTCAGCATAAAAGTAAATAGATAGGCCCTTCGCAGCGGGAAGCGGGGATTTGTAGAGGTGCCAGAGCTCGGTTTTAAAATAGAGATGAATAATATTTTGAGCGGTATACTTTCATTGTCAACATAACAACCAAGAGATGGCGATATCTTCCATGCTACACACATTATAGGCGGTTCCCAAACATAATGGTAAAGTTTATACTCCCCCTCCATCAACAAGCATCAATCCATGGCTTGCTCGAAGCAACGAGTGCCTCCAACTAACAAGAGTCCCAGGGGGAGTTTTGTTTGCAATTGTTTTGATTTGATTTGCATAAAGCATGGGACTGGGCATCCCGGTGACCAGCCACTTTCTCGTGAGTGAGGAGCGGAGTCCACTCCTCTTGAGAATAACCCGCCTAACATGGAAGATACGGACAACCCTAGTTGATACATGAGCTATTCGAGTATACAAAACAGGATATTTATTTGAAGGTTTAGAGTTTGGCACATACAAATTTACTTGGAACAGCAGGTAGATACCGCATATAGGAAGGTATAGTGGACTCATGTGGAATAACTTTGCGGTTTATGGAGTTGGATGCATAAGCAGTATTCCCGCTTAGTACAGGTGAAGGCTAGCAAAAGACTGGGAAGCGACCAGCTAGAGAGCAACAACAGTCATGAACATGCATTAAAATTAATCAACACCGAATGCAAGCATGAGTAGGATATAATCGACCATGAACATAAATATCGTGAAGGCTATGTTGATTTTGTTTCAACTACATGCGTGAACATGCGCCAAGTCAAGTCACTTAAATCATTCAGAGGAGGATACCACCCTATCATACCACATCGCAACCATTTTAATAGCATGTTGGCACGCAAGGTAAACCATTATAAGCTCCCAACTAATCAAGCATGGAACAAGAAACTATGATATCTAGTTGTCATTGCAAACATGTTTATTCATAATAGGCTGAATCAGGAATGATGAACTAATCATATTTACAAAAACAAAAGAGGTCGAGTTCATACCAGCTTTTCTCATCTCAGTCAGTCCATCATATATCGTCATAATTTCCTTTCACTTGCACGACCGAACGATGTGAATAATAATAATAGTGCGCGTGCATTGGACTAAGCTGGAACCTGCAAGCATTCAATAAACAGGAGAAGACAAGGCAATATGGGCTCTTTTGTCAGATCAACAATAATGCATCTAAGAGCTACTTCAACAATTTAATTATGGTTTTCTCCTATCGACCCCCAAAGAAAAGAAATAAAACTATTTACACGGGAAAGCTCCCAACAAGCAAAAGAAGAACAGGAAATCTTTTTGGGTTTTCTTTTTAATTACTACTACAAGCATGGAAAGTAAACTAATTAAAAGCTACAACTAATTTTTTTGGGTTTTCTTAGGGTTTATTAAACACACAAGAAGAAAGCATAAAAAGGAAAATAAACTAGCATGGATGATACAATGAAAAAGTATGAACACCGACATCTAGCAATGAGTGTGTGAACATGAATGTAATGTCGGTGAGAAATACGTACTCCCCTAAGCTTAGGCTTTTGGCCTAAGTTGGTCTATGGCCACGGCTGGCCTGGCGGATATCCATAATAGTAGTTGGGGTCGTACTGAGATGCAACGGCTATTGCCTCCTGAGCTGCAGCGTGGCGACGAGCGGCCTCTGCCCTCCTCTCGTACTCATCTGCCTCCTCTCTGGTAATAACATATCTTCCTTTTGCCTGATAATCAAAGAAGGCAGGAGCAGGGAGAGTAATACGGACAGCATGGCGTATGTGAAAGATTAAGCAATACTGGAGAGGTGATTCATTCCTCTCAACAAATTGGTGGTGAACCATGGCATTAAAGTCTAGGTAAGCAGGAGGCAATTCAATACCATCCTCGCGTATGGTCACACCGAGAAAATCAGCTAAGCGGGTTGCATAAATTCCACCAAAGAAATCTTCGTTAAATCTATTAAGATGCAACCTACGTGCAACAATGGCTCCCAAATTATAAGATTTATCTCCTAACACAACACTCCTAGGAATACTGAGGTCAGAGACACACATATGACATGCTTCATCTTTACCATTTATGCACCTACCTATGAAGAGAGCAAAACAATGTATAGCAGGAAAGTGAATGTTCCCTATGGTAGCTTGTGTTATATCTCTAGATTCTCCCACAGTTATACTAGCGAGAAAATCTCTAAATTCAGATTTGCGAGGTTCCCTGATACTACCCCATTGTGGAAGTTTGCAAGCAGTGGTAAAATCCTCTAAGTCCATAGTATAAGATTTTTCACAGAGATCAAACAGGACAGTTAGAGAATTATGTGAAGATGAAAATTCAAACCTCCTCACAAAGGTACTGGTGAGATAGTGGTACTGGCGGCACTTTTCTTCCTCGAAGCTCACAAGATCAGCGTTACGCAAATATGCGTTAAATTCTTCCTTAATTCCCGCTCGATCCATAAAGTTTTCCGAAGGCCATTCACAAGGACACACTGGAGCGTCTCTTGGTGGCTCTTCATCAGCATCACGCATTGCAAGCCTGGGTCCTTGCTTCCTTGAAGAACCACCTTGGTACATTTTCCTAAGCATATTTCTTCCTCTGAAAAATTCTAAAATTTTTAGTAACTTCAAAAATAAAAGTAAGCCAAACTCAATAATATTGATAGCAACTACTCCTACAAGTGCCTAGAGCCTATATCATGCATCAAAACTACTTGGAACCACATAAATTTGACATGCAAGCTCAAGAACATGGTCACCTAGGCAGCATAAATTTGTAATGAATAAAGCACTAGAACAAAAACTAATTGGACCAATGGAGGAGTCACATACCAAGGAACAATCTCCCCAAGCAATTTTGTGAGAGGTGCTTTGAGCAATGAGATCGAAAATGGCAGCAAAACGAGCTTGGACTCGGGTTTGAGCTGGATATTCGTGTTTGTGGGAGGAAGAAGGAGTGTGTGGGTGAAAGGATAAGTGGAGGAGGGCCATCATGGGCCCACGAGGCAAGGGGCACACCCAGGGGGGTATGGCGCGCCCCTGACCCTCGTGGCCAGGTGCCAGCTCCTCCTGATGTGTTCTCAGTGCCAAATATTCCAGAAAAATCATATTTAAGTTTCAGGGCATTTGGAGAACTTTTATTTTCGGGGTATTTTTATATTGCACGGATAAATCAGATAACAGGCAGCAAGATACTATTTTTATTTTACTTAATATAAATAACAGAAAGTTAAAGTGGGGTACAGAAGCTTGTGCCTTCTAGTTCCATCCATCTCATGCTCCTCAAAAGGAATCCACTAACAAGCTTGATCAAGTCTTGTTAACAAACTCATTCCGAATAACATGGAACCGGAGAAATTTCGAATAACACTATGTTACCTCAACGGGGATATGTACATCCCCAATAATAAGAATATCATATTTCTTCTTGACAGTAGGAAGAGGAAATTCAAAACCTCCAAATATAATCGATGGAATTTTTCCAATAGAGTTGATACTATGAACTTGAGGTTGTTTCCTCGGAAAGTGTACCATATGATCATTACCATTAACATGAAAAGTGACATTGCTTTTAGTGCAATCAATAACAGCCCCTGCAGTATTCAAAAAGGGTGTTCCAAGAATAATAGACATACTATCGTCCTCGGGAATATCAAGAATAACAAAGTCCGTTAAAATAGTAACGTTTGCAACCACAACATGCACATCCTCACAAATACTGACAGGTATAGCAGTTGATTTATCAGCCATTTGCAAAGATATTTCAGTAGGTGTCAACTTATTCAAATCAAGTCTATGATATAAAGAGAGAGGCATAACACTAACACCGGCTCCAAGATCACATAAAGCAGTTTTAACATGGTTTCCTTTAATGGAGCATGGTATAGTGGGTACTCCTGGATCTCCAAGTTTCTTTGGTATTCCACCCTTAAAAAGTATAATTAGCAAGCATGGTGGAAATTTCAGCTTCCGGTATCTTTCTTTTATTTGTAACAATATCTTTCATATACTTAGCATAAGGATTCATTTTAAGCATATCAATTAACCGCATACGCAAAAAGATAGGTCTAATCATTTCAGCAAAGCGCTCAAAATCCTCATCATCCTTTTTCTTGGATGGTTTGGGAGGAAAAGGCATGGGTTTCTGAACCCAAGGCTCTCTTTCCTTACCGTGTTTCCTAGCAACAAAGTCCTTCTTATCATAACATTGATTCTTTGATTGTGGGTTATCAAGATCAATAGCAGGTTCAATTTCTATATCATTATCATTACTAGGTTGAGCATCATCATGAACATTAACATTAACATTATCACTAGTTTCAGGTTCATTGCCAGAATGTGTTTTAGCATCAGAGATAGAAATATCATTTGGATTCTCAGGTGTTTCAATAATAGGTTCACTAGAAGCATGCAAAGTCCTATCATTTTTCTTTTTCTTCCTATTAGAAGGACTAGGTGCATCTACATTATTTCTCTGAGAATCTTGCTCAATTCTCTTAGGGTGGCCTTCAGGATACAAAGGTTCCTGAGTCATTCTACCAGTTCTAGTAGCCACTCTAACAACATTATCATTACTCTTACTAGTCAATTCATTGAGCAAATCATTTTGAGCTTTAAGTACTTGTTCTACTTGAGTGGTAACCATAGAAGCATGTTTACTAATAAGTTTAAGTTCACCTTTAACATTAGCCATATAATTAGCCATATAATCACCCAAGTGTTCAAGCATATTTGAATTGTATTTCAATTGTCTACCAAAATAAGCATTAAAATCTTCTTGCTTAACCATAAATTTATCAAGCTCATCTAAGCATGGGCTAGCAAATTTAGTAAATGGGATTTCAGCTTTATCGTATCTATAGAGAGAATTTACCTTTACTACCTATGTCGGGTTATCAGGACCATGAGTTTCTTCAATAGGTGAAGGATTAAGATCATATGTTTCTTCAACAGGCGGTAAATTAAGATCGTGTATTTCTTCAATAGGAGGTAAATTCTTAACATCTTCAACTTTAATACCTTTTTCTTTCATAGATTTCTTTGCCTCTTGCATATCTTCAGGACTGAGAAATAGAATACCCCTCTTCTTCGGAGTTGGTTTAGGAATAGGCTCAGGAGTTGGTTCAGGAAGTGTCCAGTTATTTTCATTTGTCAACATATTATTCAATAGAATTTCAGCTTCATCCGGCGTTCTTTCCCTGCAAACAGAACCAGCACAACTATCCAGGTAATCTCTGGAGGCATCGGTTAGTCCATTATAAAAGATATCAAGTATTTCATTTTTCTTAAGAGGATGATCAGGCAAGGCATGAAGTAACTTGAGAAGCCCCCCCCCCCCCAAGCTTGTAGGAGACTCTCTTCTTCAATTTGCACAAAATTATATATATCCCTTAAAGCAGCTTGTTTCTTATGAGCAGGGAAATATTTAGCAGAGAAGTAATAAACCATATCCCGGGGACTACGCACACAACCAAGATCAAGAGAATTAAACCATATCTTAGCATCACCCTTTAATGAGAACGGAAATATTTTAAGGATATAAAAGTAACGAGTTCTCTCATCATTAGTGAACAGGGTAGATATATCATTTAATTTAGTAAGATGTGCCACAACAGTTTCAGATTCATAGCCATGAAAAGGATCAGATTCAACCAAAGTAATTATATCAGGATCAACACAGAATTCATAATCCTTATCAGTAACACAGATAGGTGAAGTAGCAAAAGGAGGGTCAGGTTTCATCCTAGCATTTAGAGATTGCTTATTCCATTTAGCTAATAACCTCATAAGTTCATATCTATCTTTGCAAGCTAAAATAGCTAGAGCAGCTTCTTTTTCAAAAACATAACCCTCAAGAATAACAGGTGAGCCTTCATCATCACTTTCATCAATATTATCAGATTCAATATTTTCATTCTCTCTAACCCTAGCAAGTTGTTCATCAAGAAATTCACCAAGTGGCACAGTAGTATCAAGCATAGAAGTAGTTTCATCATAAGTATCATGCATAGCAGAAGTGGCATCATCAATAACATGTGACATATCAGAACGAATAGCAGAAGCAGGTTTAGGTGTCGCAAGCTTACTCAAAACAGAAGGTGAATCAAGTGCAGAGCTAGATGGCAGTTCCTTACCTCTCCTCGTAGTTGAGGGATAAATCTTGGTTTTTGGATCTCTCAAGTTCTTCATAATGATAAGCAGATATAAATCCCAAGTGACTCAAAGAATATAGCTATGCTCCCCGGCAACGGCGCAAGAAAATAGTCTTGATAACCCACAAGTATAGGGGATCGCAACAGTTTTCGAGGGTAGAGTATTCAACCCAAATTTATTGATTCGACACAAGGGGAGCCAAAGAATATTCTCAAGTATTAGCAGCTGAGTTGTCAATTCAACCACACCTGGAAACTTAATATCTGCAGCAAAGTGTTTAGTAGCAAAGTAATATGATAGTAGTGGTAACGATAGCAAAAGGTAATAGTAGCAAAAGTAATGTTTTTGGTATTTTGTAGTGATGATAGCAATAGCAACGGAAAATTAAATAAGCTAAGAACAATATATGGAAAGCTCGTAGGCAACGGATCGGTGATGGAGAATTATGCCGGATGCGGTTCATCATGTAACAGTCATAACCTAGGGTGACATAGAACTAGCTCCAATTCATCAATGTAATGTAGGCATGTATTCCGAATATAGTCATATGTGCTTATCGAAAAGAACTTACATGACATATTTTGTCCTACCCTCCCGTGGCAGTGGGGTCCTAATGGAAATTAAGGGATATTAAGGCCTCCTTTGAATAGAGTACCGAACCAAAGCATTAACACATAGTGAATACATGAACTCCTCAAACTACGGTCATCACCGGTAAGTATCCCGATTATTGTCACTTCAGGGTTAACGGATCATAGCACATAATAGGTGACTATAGACTTGCAAGATAGGATCAAGAACTCTCATATATTGATGAAAACATAATAGGTTCAGATCTGAAATCATGGCACTCGGGCCCTAGTGACAAGCATTAAGCATGGTAAAGTCATAGCAACATCAATCTTAGAACACAGTGTATACTAGGGATCAAACCCTAACAAAACTAACTTGATTACATGATAAATCTCATCCAACCCATCACCGTCCAGCAAGCCTACGATGGAATTACTCACGCACGGTGGTGAGCATCATGAAATTGGTGATGGAGGATGGTTGATGATGACGATGGCGACGGATTCCCCTCTCCGGAGCCCAGAACGGACTCCAGATCAACCCTCCCGAGAGGTTTTAGGGCTTGGCGGCGGCTCCGTATCGTAAAACGTGATGAATCATTCTCTCTAATTTTTTTCTCCCCGAAATCAAATATATAGAGTTGGAGTTGAGGTCGGAGGAGTTCCAGGGGGCCCATGAGGTAGGGGGGCGCGCCCCACCCTCATGGACAGGTGGTGGGCCCCCTGGTCTTCATCTTTTGCAAGGGTTTTTTATTATTTCCGAATAGATGTTCCATGAAGTTTCAGGTCATTCCGAGAACTTTTGTTTCTGCACATAAATAACACCATGGCAATTCTGCTGAAAACAGCGTCAGTCCGGGTTACTTCCATTCAAATCATGCAAGATAGATTCCAAAACAAGGGCAAAAGTGTTTGGAAAAGTAGATACGATGGAGACGTATCACCAGTCAACATTGAATGTTGATCTGATGACTCAGCTCACCCAGGCCCCACTTGCCATACAGTAGACTAAGAGACCCCTGGTTACAATCAGCAATTTTTTTGTTTTGTTTTAAATTCGAATTAAAAGAATTCCAAAATACTATTAAAACTTCATAAAATCATAGTAAAATAACCGTAAGTCAGATGAAAATAATTTATATACGAAAGTTGTTCAGAAAAATATGATGAACCCGGATATGTCATCCGTTCATCTGTCACGTGCCTCTAGCATAGTGAACATGGATGAAGGAAATATGCCCTAGAGGCAATAATAAAGTTATTATTTATTTCCTTATATCATGATAAATGTTTATTATTCATGCTAGAATTGTATTAAACGGAAACATAATACATGTGTGAATACATAGACAAAAAGAGTGTCACTAGTATGCCTCTACTTGACTAGCTCGTTAATCAAAGATGGTTATGTTTCCTAACCATGAACAAAGAGTTGTTATTTGATTAACGGGATCACATCATTAGTTGAATGATCTGATTGACATGACCCATTCCATTAGCTTAGCACCCGATCGTTTAGTATGTTGCTATTGCTTTCTTCATGACTTATACATGTTCCTATGACTATGAGATTATGTAACTCCTGTGTGCCGGAGGAACACTTTGTGTGCAACCAAACGTCACAACGTAACTGGGTGATTATAAAGGTGCTCTACAGGTGTCTCCAAAGGTACATGTTGGGTTGACGTATTTCGATATTAGGATTTGTCACTCCGATCGTCGGAGAGGTATATCAGGGCCCTCTCGGTAATGCACATCACTTAAGCCTTGCAAGCATTGCAACTAATGATTTAGTTGCGGGATGATGTATTACGGAACGAGTAAAGAGACTTGCCGGTAATGAGATTGAACTAGGTATTGGATACCGACGATCGAATCTCGGGCAAGTAACATACCGATGACAAAGGGAACAACGTATGTTGTTATGCGGTCTGACCGATAAAGATCTTCGTAGAATATGTAGGAGCCAATATGGGCATCCAGGTCCCGCTATTGGTTATTGACCGGAGACGTATCTCGGTCATGTCTACATTGTTCTCGAACCCGTAGGGTCCGCACGCTTAAGGTTTCGATGACAGTTATATTATGAGTTTATACGTTTTGATGTACCGAAGGTTGTTCGGAGTCCCGGATGAAATCACGGACATGACGAGGAGTCTCGAAATGGTCGAGACATAAATACTGATATATTGGAAGCCTATGTTTGGATATCGAAAGTGTTCCGGGTGAAATCGGGATTTTACCGGAGTACCAGGAGGTTACCGGAACCCCCCGGGAGCTATATGGGCCTTAGTGGGCCTTAGTGGAAGAAGAGGAGAGGCGGCCAGGGCTGGGCCGCGCGCCCCTCCCTCCTAGTTCGAATAGGACAAAGAGAGAGGGGGCCGGCGCCCCCTCCTTCTCTCTCTCTTTTCCACCTCGTGAATCCTATTCCAACTAGGATTGGGGGAGAAGTCCTACTCCCGGAGGGAGTAGGACTCCTCCTGGCGCGCCCTATGATGGCCGGCCAGCCTCCCCCTCTTGAACCTTTATATACGGGGGCAGGGGCACCCCATAGACATACAAGTTGATCCACGTGATCATATTCTTAGCTGTGTGCGGCGCCCCCTTCCACCATAGTCCTCGATAATATTGTAGCGGTGCTTAGGCGAAGCCCTGCGACAGTAGTACATCAAGATCGTCACCACACCGTCGTGCTGACGGAACTCTTCCCTGACACTTTGCTGGATCGGAGTCCGGGGATCGTCATCGAGCTGAACGTGTGCTAGAACTCGGAGGTGCCGTAGTTTCGGTGCTTGATCGGTCGGGCCGTGGAGACGTACGACTACATCAACCAAACGCTTCCGTTGTCGATCTACAAGGGTACGTAGATCATGATGAAGCTATGTACCTACGGTAGGGGCACGGACCCGTCCTAAAGAGCCCTACCCGAGGACATCCTTAGAAGAAGTCACCTTTCAATCAACTTGAAGGTATCCCACTCGACGAGTCCAAGACACTCGACCAAGAAGCTATCACTGGACCATGAAGCCAACCACTCGACTGACCAAAAGACCTGAAGTCACTCCGCAGGCAAACGGTCGGCTATTAAGTAGTCTTTATGGTTATTATGACACTTTATTAGGGACGTTATCAGAAACGCCCCACCTTAAATGTACCTTAAACCCTGCATTACTGAGGGTAGGAGAGGGCCGGCGAACTCTATATAAGCCACCCCCTCCTCAGTATGAAGGGTTCGCACCCTTGTTATCTACACACGCATAATCCAATCGACCGCCTCCGGGCACCGAGACGTAGGGCTGTTACTTCTTCCGAGAAGGGCCTGAACTCGTAAACCTTGCGTGCTTACAACTTCCCAATAGCTAAGGTCTAGCCTCTTCATACACACCCCCTACCTCACTATCGGACTTAGAACCACGACAGTTGGCGCCCACCGTGGGGCATTAGTCTTAGCGCCTTATTGGAGAAGTTGCGATTTTTCCGATCCATTTGATCATGGTTTCCTGCGGAGTTTTGGCAGAGGGCAGCGAGATCCGTCTCGGCGCGCTCACCTTCATCGCCGACGACTCCGCCTGGCTCCAGGAGGCGCCGCTCGACGTCGACGCGCTCCCCGTCCGCGGTGCGACGCACTTCCGCGCGTGCATTCGTGGCGTCCTCCTGCGGCAGCCGTCGACCCAATATCGGTCGGCCCCCGTGTCGACTCCCCGCCCCGTCTCCCACCAGCGCAAGCACTCAGGTCGGTCGAGACTCCAGCGATGGGTGAGGCATGCCGTGGCCCGCCAGTCGGCGGCCCCACAAGTCGCGGCAATCGAGCCTGACGAATCTCTCTGCGGCCTGTTCGATCTGTTGACTGGCTTCGCGGAGACCGCATCCGAGTGCGATAGCAGCGACCCTTTGGCTAAAGTTCTGGCGGTCGAGGGGACACACAGTCCTCCCGGATTCCATCGCGCTGATGGTGGTGCGGATAGAGGCGATCCGTCGCATCCCCATGACGAGTACCTTCCCGAACCTCTTACGTCATTGCAGCGAGAGGAGCTTCGCCGCCCGAACATGGACGCGCTCCACACTCCTATTGTTGGAGAAACCCCCGAGGCCCGGGCCTTGGAGGACGCGTGCTTGGCTAATCTGGTCGAGCGCACTCGACTGGAAAATCTACAGCGAGCACTCGACGAGCAAGCGCGTCAGCGGGCTCCCGAGTCCAGTCGACGACAGCAAGCTACCGAATCCAGTCGATGTCAGCTCTTCCCACCGCCGCAAGTATACCGAACTCCAGTTCAGAATTTGGCTGCCGCGGCCCGCATAGCAGAGTCAATCCAGCCCTCCCAGTCGGAGGCTGGCAGGGGCTTGTTGCATATCAGAGCATTGCTCCGAGCGGCGGGAAATTAGAATTCCGCCGTCTCTCAGTCGCGGGACAGGATCCACAGTCAATCCGTTGCAACAGAAACTGTCCAATCGGCTCACAGCCCGAGATCGCCCCCGAGGCGTGAGGGACGTGGGGACCGGCACGATCAGTACAGGAGGAATGAGCAGTATGATCACCGACCCGACTGTGATGATCGACGTCGAGTGCCATCCCCTCCCCCGAGGAGTGGGTCATATGCGCCTCGACATCGAGATGACAGGCGCCCCCATAATGTTGGGCAGAGGATCCCATTCGACCCCAGAGACCCAGGCTTTGACGCGAGATCCAACATCGTTCAAGGTTTGGTGTACAGGAACATGGCTCATCGAGAGGGCCACAACAGAGATACGCCCACCGGTAGCAGGGCACATGCCTCGGGGCCTGAATGTTTCAGTCGAGCCATCAGGGCCGCGGTGATCCCTCCCAACTTCAGGCTGGCAACTGGAATCAGCAAGTTCACCGGTGAATCCAAGCCCAACACATGGCTCGAAGACTACCGAGTGGCTGTGCAGATTGGCGGTGGCAATGATGAGGTGGCCATGAAGCATTTACCTCTCATGTTGGAAGGTTCAGCCAGAGCGTGGCTGAATCAGTTGGCACCCAGCAGCATTTACACTTGGGAGGACCTCGCCCGAGTGTTTATCACAACCTTCGAAGGAACGTGCAAGCGCCCTGCAGGCCTTACAGAGTTGCGGTCTTGCGTACAGAAGCCGAATGAAACACTGAGGGAATACATCCAGAGATGGATCACACTGCACCACTCGGTCGAGAATGTGCCAGACCATCAAGCAGTTTGCGCTTTCAAGGAAGGCGTCAAACACAATGAGTTGAATCTGAAGTTCGGTCGAACTGGAGAGATGTCCCTGAATCAGATGATGGAGATTGCCACCAAGTACGCTAATGGTGAAGACGAGGACCGACTCCGAAGTGGCAAACTCAAATCAGTCACCCAAGAAACCGGAGAAACTCCAGTCGGAAGCAGAAGCGGAAGGCCGAGCCAGCCGCCCCTGGGGAGGCCCTGGCTGTGGCTCAGGGAAACTTCAAGGGGAAACCCAAGGGCACATGGAAGCCCAAGAAAGTTAAAGATCAGGATGGGAATGATGTTTTGGACCTGCCAGTCACATCCACACCAAGAAAGATGAAGAGGGCAATTTTATTTTCCCAAAGCATACCACTCGACAGTGCCGGCTCCTGATCCAGTAGTTTTAGGGCAAGCAGCCCAAGGATAAGGAAAAGGAACCAGACAGAGTTGAGGACAAGGAGGATAGTGACGATGGATACCCCCAAGTTAATTCCACCTTGATGATTTTTGCTGATGTCGAAAGAAAAAGTCGACTCAAAGTCATTAACCGTGAGGTGAACATGGTTGCTCCGGCAACACCTAGTTACCTCAAGTGGTCTCAGACCGCCATCACATTCGACCAGTCTGATCACCCGACGCACATTGCCACCCCAGGGAGGCAAGCTTTGGTGGTCGACCCAGTCATCGAAGGCACTCGACTGACCAAAGTCCTGATGGATGGCGGCAGTGGCCTGAACATACTATATGCTGAAACTTTATAAGGAATGGGCATTCCGATGTCCAGACTCAGCACCAGTAACATGAGCTTCCACGGAGTCATTCCTGGAAGAAAGCCGAGTCACTCGGCCAGATTGCTCTCGATGTGGTTTTTGGTGATTCAAAGAATTACCGCAAGGAAAAGTTGACATTTGAGGTTGTGGACTTCCAGAGTGCTTATCACGCCATTTTGGGTAGGCCAGCTTACGCACGCTTCATGGCTCGACCATGTTACGTGTATCTTAAATTAAAAATGCCTGGCCCCAAAGGTGTGATCACTGTTACGGGCAACCGGAAGAAAGCAGAAGAATGTTTTCAGAAGGGATCAAAGATCGCTGACGCTCAGATGGCAGTGGTCGAGCTGAAAGAGTACCAAAAGACTGCCGATCCGAGTGAATTGCTGCGAGCTAAGAAGCCTGCCTCCGAGTCAGCTTTTCAGTCGGCTGGTGAAACAAAGACAGTCCACATTCACCCGACCGACCCCGACGCTGCTCCGACTCACATCTCGACGACGCTCGACTCCAAATAGGAAGAAGCGCTCATCCAGCTCCTCCGTGAGAACTGGGACATCTTCGCATGGAAACCCTCTGACATGCCTGGAGTTCCCAGGGGGCTGGCTGAGCACTGTCTGCGAGTCGACCCAAAGTTCAAGCCCGTGAAGGAACATCTTCGACGGTCCGCCGTCCAGAAGAAACAAGCCATTGGCGAGGAAGTGGCTCGGCTCTTAGCAGCTGAGTTCATCCTAGAGATTTACCACTCCGAGTGGCTCGCCAATGTCGTCATGGTCCCCAAGTAGGACAAGTCACTCCGCATGTGCATCGATTTCAAACATATCAATCGGGCCTGCCCGAAAGATCATTGTCCTCTCCCTCGCATCGACCAAATTGTCGACTCAACTGCGGGATGCGAGAGATTGTCTTTTCTAGATGCCTATTCCGGGTACCATCAGATCCGTCTGTATGGGCCTGACAAAATCAAAACAGCTTTCATCACTCCATTCGGATGCTTCTGTTACGTCACCATGCCATTCGGCCTCAAGAAAGCCGGAGCCACATTCATGAGAATGATCCAGAAGTGTTTACTCACTCAAATCAGTCGGAATGTGGAGGCGTACATGGATGATATTGTGGTCAAGTCCCAGAAAGGTTCTGACCTACGGGCTGACCTTCCCGAAACCTTTGCCAACCTCAGGAGGTACGATATCAAGCTCAATCCATCAAAGTGCACTTTCGGGGTTCCAGGTGGAAAGTTACTCGGTTTTCTCGTTTCCGAACGGGGAATCGACGCCAATCCTGAAAAAATTGGCACCATACTCCGGATGAAGCGTCCTGTACGCGTGCATGATGTCCAAAAGCTTACAGGCTACTTGGCCGCCTTAAGTCGATTCATTTCTCGACTCGGTGAAAAGGCGTTGCCTCTTTACCGACTGATGAAGAAGTCTGACAAGTTCAAGTGGACTCCAGAAGCTGATGCAGCGTTTGCAGAGCTCAAAGCTCTGCTCTCCACCCAGCCGGTGCTAGCTGCCCCAATCAGCAAAGAGCCTCTGCTGCTTTACATTGCAGCCACATGACAAGTTGTCAGTACAGTACTTATGGTCGAGCGGGAAGAGGAAGGAAAGGCCTTCAAAGTTCAACGCCCAGTATATTATGTGTCTGAAGTTTTGACCCCTTCAAAACAAAGATACCCCCACTGCCAGAAGCTTGTATATGGGATTTATATGACCACGAAGAAAGTTGCACATTATTTCTCTGACCACTCCATTACAGTCGTCAGCGATGCCCCACTATCAGAGATCCTGCATAACAGAGACGCAACTGGTTGAGTGGCCAAGTGGGCGATTGAACTCCTTCCCTTAGATATCAAGTTTGAAGCAAAGAAGGCTATCAAGTCCCAAGCAATCGCGGATTTCATCGCCGAGTGGATTGAACAGCAACTTCCGACTCAAGTTCACTCGGAGCACTGGACCATGTTCTTCGATGGATCCAAGATGCTGAATGGTTCGGGCGCAGGAGTAGTCTTAGTCTCCCCCCGAGGAGATAAGCTCAGATATGTTCTCCAGATTCACTTCGATTCCTCCAATAACGAAGCAGAGTATGAGGCACTTTTGTATGGGTTGCGCATGGCCATTTCACTCGGCGTCCGTCGCCTCATGGTCTATGGCAACTCAGATTTGGTGGTTAATCAAGTGATGAAGGAGTGGGACGTCAGGAGTCCGGCAATGACTAGGTATTGCAATGCAGTGCGAAAGCTAGAAAAGAAGTTCGAGGGGTTAGAGCTCCACCACATCCCCCGACTGAAAAATCAGGCAGCTGGCGACTTGGCAAAGATAGGCTCCAAGAGAGAAGCCATTCCTAGCAACGTGTTCTTGGAACACATTCACTCACCGTCAGTCCAAGAGGATCCTTTCACAGAAGAAGCCCCGCAGCCGAAAAGTGCCACAGATCCGACTGAAGTTGAAGTGCCTGCAGTGGTCGACCTAATCATGGAAGTCTTGGCAATCACCCCTGACTGGACAATACCGTACATCGCGTATATCCTAAGGAAAGAACTCCCGGAAGACGAGGAGGAGGCTCGACAGATCGTCCGCCGATCCAGGGCCTTCACAGTCATAAGGGGACAGCTGTACAGAGAGAGCGCGACCGGAGTCGGCCAGAAATGCATAACACCAGAAGAGGGTCAGATAATCCTTAATGATATCCACTCGGGGACCTGTGGTCACCATGCGTCCTCTCGGACTATTGTGGCTAAAGCATACCGAGATGGATTTTACTGGCCAAGAGCAAATGAGATGGCAAAAGAGATAGTCGACAAGTGTGAAGGGTGCCAGTTCTACTCCAACATGTCGCACAAGCCTGCATCAGCCCTGAAGACCATTCCACTCGTCTGGCCCTTTGCCGTTTGGGGATTGAACATGGTTGGTCCACTAAGAACAGGCAGGAGTGGATTCACTCATGTGCTTGCGGCAGTCGACAAATTTACCAAATGGATCGAAGCTAAGCCCATCAAGAACCTCGACGCTGGCACTGCTATCAGTTTCGTCAGAGGGTTAACCTTCAGTTATGGAGTCCCGCATAGCATCATCATTGATAACGGGTCAAACTTTTATTCGGATGAGTTTAGAGCTTTTTGCGCCTCTCAAGGCACACGAGTCGACTACGCATCGGTCGCTCATCCCCAGTCGAATGGACAGGCTGAGAGAGCGAATGGTCTGATTCTCAAAGGGCTAAAGCCTCGATTGATGGGCGATCTCAAGCACGCGGCAGGCGCTTGGGTCGACGAGCTTCCGTCAGTTCTGTGGGGATTAAGGACCACCCCTAACCGGTCGACTGGAAGAACTCCATTCTTTCTGGTTTATGGAGCCGAAGCAGTCCTGCCGAGTGATCTTCTTCATAATGCACCCCGAGTTGAACTTTACACCGAAGATGAAGCAGAACAGGCCCGGCAAGACGCAGTCGACCTCTTAGAAGAAGAAATGGAGATGGCCATGATCAGATCGACCATTTATCAGCAAGACTTGCGCCGTTTTCACGCCCAGAACGTGAAAAGTCGAGCCTTCCAAGAAGGAGATCTGGTCCTCCGAGTGGATCAACAGAAGCCGCACAAACTTGCTCCTACTTGGGAAGGCCCCCTCATAATCACCAGAGTCCTCCACAATGGAGCATACCACCTCTACAATGTCGATCGCCAGATCGATGAGCCACGAGCTTGGAACGCGGAACTGCTCCGCCCCTTTTACACCTGAGTTCTCCCTTAGATGAGATGTAATAAGAAAAAATAATTTCTACAGTTCATTTTTATCAAAGACAAGAGTGTTCCAATAATGGCTGTCACTTTGTTTGCATACAAAACCCCCGAGTGGGTGACTTGGCTGCGAATCCGTTTCGCCTAAGTTTGAAAAACCCTATCGAGTGGAGAGCAATCCTCCCACTCGGGGGCTTAGCTGCAGTCCAGTACTCGCCTAAGTTCTCCCACTCGGAAACTTAGCTGCAGTCAAGCACTCGCCTAAGTTTGAAAAAATCCTACCGAGTGGAGAGCAATCCTCCCACTCGGGGGCTTAGCTGCAGTCCGGTACTCGCCTAAGTTCTCCCACTCGGAAACTTAGCTGCAGTCAAGCACTCGCCTAAGTTTGAAAAAAAATCCTACCGAGTGGAGAGCAATCCTCCCACTCGGGGGCTTAGCTGCAGTCCAGTACTCGCCTAAGTTCTCCCACTCGGAAACTTAGCTGCAGTCAAGCACTCGCCTAAGTTTAAAAAAAATCCTACCGAGTGGAGAGCAATCCTCCCACTCGGGGGCTTAGCTGCAGTCCAGTACTCGCCTAAGTTCTCCCACTCGGAAACTTAGCTGCAGTCAAGCACTCGCCTAAGTTTGAAAAAATCCTACCGAGTGGAGAGCAATCCTCCCACTCGGGGGCTTAGCTGCAGTCCAGTACTCGCCTAAGTTCTCCCACCCGGAAACTTAGCTGCAGTCAAGCACTCGCCTAAGTTTGAAAAAAATCCTACCGAGTGGAGAGCAATCCTCCCACTCGGGGGCTTAGCTGCAGTCCAGTACTCGCCTAAGTTCTCCCACTCAGAAACTTAGCTGCAGTCAAGCACTTGCCTAAGTTCGAAAAAATCCTACCGAGTGGAGAGCAATCCTCCCACTCGGGGGCTTAGCTGCAGTCCAGTACTCGCCTAAGTTCTCCCACTCGAAAACTTAGCTGCAGTCAAGCACTCGCCTAAGTTTGAAAAAATCCTACCGAGTGGAGAGCCAACCTCGCACTCGGGGACTTAGCTGCAGTCCAGCACTCGTCTGAATACAAGACCAAAGTCCCACACGACAGATCAAAACCACAAAGATATTCAGCAAGAAATTAAGTTTGGATAAAGCTTAAAAGCCCCAGGCCCCAAATCAAAGTACTCGAGCCCTCGGCTCGGCAGAGTTTAAACGATTACAAATCCACTCGGCATTTCGAGGCAAATTTAAGGAAACGCATAAAAGTTTTTCATTCCTCGGGTGGAGGACTGGCAGGGGCGACGAACTCATCCAGGTCGATTCCGTCCGCAATACGAGTGGCAGCAGCAATGAAGGTCTCCATGAAGTCTTGAAAGCTGTGCCTCTTGGTATTGGCGACTTGGATGGCGGCCAACTTCTCTTCTCGCGCCTCCTTGCAATGGACGCAGACTAAAGATAGAGCCACATCAGCGCCGCACCGAGCAGAAGACTTCTTCCACTCCTGCACTCGGTCAGGGATTCTGTCAAGTCGAGTCATCAGAGACTCGAGATCATTCTGGAGCATAGACTCTGGCCAAAGTGTCGGGTCGATCCGCGACATGGCAACCTTCAGCCGAGCCAAGTAATCCACGGCGCCATCGATACGAGATTCCAGTCGGAGTAGATTCATGGCAGCGTCATCATTCACCAGAGAATTGATTGGGTCCAAACCCGTTTCAATCCGCCCGGTCTCCTCTTCAAAGTTCTGGCAAAACTCTGCAGACACGACCCAAGGATAAGTCAATTCTCACAAACTGAGTCGACACAAAAGAAAACAAGTCAGAATTGAATGCGCACCTTCGAGCTTGGTGTACAACGTCTTGGCGAGGCTCCTCAAGTAGCTCTCCAGGTCATCCCTCCTGCGAGCAACGCCTTCCATCTGCTCGCTCAGGGAGAGGTGCTCCTTCTTCCAACGCGAGCACTCCCTGTTGGCTTCATTCAGAGCGGTCTTCAGCCTAGTATTCTCATCTTCTATTTTGCTGACCGAAGCCAGCTTCTGTTCAGCCAGAGCAACCTTGTCGTCAGCCTCCTTGTGGGCAGCAGCCAAGTCCCGATCCTTCTTCGCCAGGGCCTTGCTCAGTTCTCCTGCAAAAGAAATGATGATTGGTTCAAAAACAGCAGAAGGGTACTCAAGCCTAAAAACAAAACCAGTCGACAAGGTCGTCTTACCAGCAACGCCATCTCTGACCTTCTGCAGCTCCGTTCTGGCCAGCTCCGGATCGAGGGTCAGTTGAATCCGCTGCTTCTCCAACTCAGCATAGCGAGACGCAAGTTCACAAGATTTCTGCAAAAGGAAAAATCAGTCGACAGACATCCAAGATAAGTTGCTTCCGAGTAACTGAGGAAAAAAGGTGACGTTTCTAAGACTACAGCCGAATCAAAAACATTCGACAATAGTCTCGGGGACTACACCCAGTGGGTGCACTCAGCGTGCCCCCACTGGTTTAAAAAAAAGTCGACTGTCCGCAGTCGACCGGATACAGATCCATTCGACATGGCTCGACCAGACCAAGAAAAGGAATACAGATACAGAAACACAATGTAAAGACTACAGTCGACTGCCAGCAGTCCACCGTAGTCTCGGGGACTACACCCAGTGGGTGCACTCAGCGTGCCCCCACTAGTCCAAGAAGGGGTAAACACACCCAGCGGGTGTACAGATACAAAGATCTTCAAAAAAAGAGGGGGAGAAAGACTCTTCAAGTCGACTGACCTGGACGTTGCTCTGAAGCGCCGAACTTGCGGCATAGGCTGCCTGGCTGGCCTCCCGAGCCTTCTTCACCTGCTCCATCATGACCCCCGCCTGGCGTATAGCCTCCTTTGCAGCAGCCACTTCGTCCTCAGGGACGGGGTATGCGACAAAAAGCGAAGTTGGATCTACAGTCGATGCCGAAGGCTGCGCACTCGACAGAGGATTGGCAAAGGTCACAAAAGCCCGAGGGGCGTCGCCACCATCCCGAGCCATGGTCTCAGGCGCCAGAGTAGGCTGGGGAGTCCTGTCAGCCGATGACTTCTTGGTCCTCCTCATCCTCAGCAGTTCTTTGTCGTCGTCATCCGGGAGGTCGATAACATGAGGAGGGGCTGCAAGAGAAACTTTCAATCGACCAAAATCGCAAGAAACGACCAGTCGACTGAAAAACAGGACGTCAGTAATCGTACCAGGGTTGGAGGTAACAGCGTCCCCCATCTCTTGGTCGTCGTCCTTCGCAGAGACCTCAGAAGTAGCAGCACTGCAAATTTCGAAAAGTCAGTCAGTTGGCTCAATGAATCGACCAAGGATCCGTCCACGGTCGACGAAAGAAAACAAGATTTATTACCCGGAAATGATAGGGACGGCTATCTTCATCTTGGGCAGAGCCTTGGGCGGCTTGGACAGCGTCGTGCATGGTTGCTTGGAGACATTCCCAATCGGTGTTGGAGAAGAAGTCCGAGGGCGTTTTGACGACGGCCCAACAGAGGTAGTCGCCTTGCCACGTTCCTGCGCCGGGTCGTGTGTGAGCTTGGATCGCCTCTCCGGGCGGGGGGGGGGGGGGGTTCGACCTCCTCCTCCTCCCCTTCGCTGGAGAAAACGTCATCGCCTCCCTCTCCTTCAACATCAGACTCCCACTCGCCTTGGTCATCCCCGCTCTCGCCTCCGCTCCCTTCCCCTTCCTCAGTCGACCCCTCTGCCCCATTGGGCGTCAAGTACATCTCAGTGGTCGCCTGGAAAACAGCAGACAAAACGAAAGTCAATCGACCTACTCAAAAGAAGACCAACGCAGAAAACAAAGATTTCAGTCGGGAGCATAAAGACACACCTGGTCGACTTCATACGAACTGTCGAGTGGAATGACCCTCCTGGCTCCTCGGGGGTTATCCTTGTTCCCCGTGATACTTGACAGCCACCCCTCCAACATCTCGTCGGTGACCTCCTCCGGGTGGATCCGAGTGGTGTCCTCGAGGCCAGAGTACAGCCACATCGGGTGGTCACGAGCCTGGAGCGGTTGGATTCGCCTCTTGAGGAAGACTTCCAGCAGATCCATTCCCGTCACACCCTCACGGACAAGTTCAACCACTCGACCCGCTAGTACCTTGACCTGGGCTTTTTCTTCCGGCGTCACCTTCAGAGAAGCAGGCTTTTCGGCTCGGTCGAGAGAGAAAGGTGGGAGTCCAGTCGACTGCCCTGGAGTCGCCTGGTCCTGGCAGTAGAACCAAGTCGCCTGCCAACCTTGGACCGACTCCGTTAAAGTAATGGATGGGAAACAGCTCTTCCCCCTCGTCTGGATCGCCAAGCCCCCACACAACTGGATCACTTGCGTCTTCTCATCACTCGACTTGGCCTTCTTGACCGACTGAGAGCGACAAGTGAAGATATGCTTGAAAAGCCCCCAGTGTGGGCGGCAACCCAGGAACGCCTCACACATAGAAATGAAAGCGGCGAGGTAGACGATGGAGTTTGGGGTAAAGTGATGGAGCTGCACTCCAAAGAAATTCAAGAAGTTGCGGAAGAAAGAATGGGGCGGCAGAGAAAACCCTCGGTCGATGTGAGTGGCCAGAAGCACGCACTCACCGTCGCGAGGTTGGGGTTCGATCTCTCCCCTCGGAAGACGCATGGCTTTGTGGGGAATGGCTCCCCCCTCAACCAGGTCATCAAGATCCTCCTGCCGGAGCACCGATGGCATCCAGTCGCCCTGGATCCAACCTTTGGGCCGGGCCGTCCGGGAGGAAGATCCGCCGCGCGCAGACTTCTTCCCCTTCCCCCCCGCCGCCGCCTTCTTCACGCGCTCCAGAGCGGTCGTCTTGCCCTTCACCATCATCGCCGGCGAGATCTCGAGCTGGTTTGCGGTGGTTGGGCGAGAGCAAAGGCAGCGGAAGAGGTTACGAAGAAAGAGAGGAAGAAGGAGAAGGGAAGAGCACGCGCACTGTTGGGGGACTCCGAGCCGGCAACTTATAAGGGGCCGCTTCCGAGTGGCTGACCAGTAGGCCCAGGCTATCCAGTCAAATCCCGTGGCAGGCGCGCGCACAGTACGTGGCAAAAAAGGTGGAGCGGAGATCGAGGAGCCTTCACATTGTCACTTCCGATTATTGCGGCCGCCCCCGTTCCGCGCGCTTCCCAAAAAATCCGAATCCCGTGATATCCGCTGGCTACAGAACAACTTGTCAAAACAGAAATCCCGCGCGCACCGGCGCTCGGTACCTCACAGGTAAAGAAATCCACTCGACGAAAGGCCTGGAACGGATCAAGGCGACTAAAAGAGGTTAATGACGTCATCCGTGACAGTCGACCCAGAACGAAGCACTCATATAACCCGAAGAATCAGTCGGAAAGGTCCCTAACCCCTTTTCTCACTCTAGCCTCGATCCATTCAGGGGCTAATGATGAAGCTATGTACCTACGGTAGGGGCACGGACCCGTCCTAAAGAGCCCTACCCGAGGACATCCCTAGAAGAAGTCACCTTTCAATCAACTTGAAGGTATCCCACTCAACGGGTCCAAGACACTCGACCAAGAAGCTATCACTCGACTGACCAAAAGACCTGAAGTCACTCCGCAGGCAAACGGTCGGCTATTAAGTAGTCTTTATGGTTATTATGACACTTTATTAGGGACGTTATCAGTAACACCCCACCTTAAATGTACCTTAAACCCTGCATTACTGAGGGCAGGAGAGGGCCGACGAACTCTATATAAGCCACCCCCCTCCTTAGTATGAAGGGTTCGCACCCTTGTTATCTACACACGCATAATCCAATCGACCGCCTCCGGGCACCGAGACGTAGGGCTGTTACTTCCTCCGAGAAGGGCCTGAACTCGTAAACCTTGTGTGCTTACAACTTCCCAATAGCTAAGGTCTAGCCTCTTCATACACACCCCCTACCTCACTGTCAGACTTAGAACCACGACAGATCACGCTCTCCCCTCTCGTTGCTATGCATCACCATGATCTTGCGTGTGCGTAGGAATTTTTTTGAAATTACTACGTTCCCCAACAGTGGTATCAGAGCCTAGGTTTTATGTGTTGATGTTATATGCACGAGTAGAACACAAGTGAGTTGTGGGCGATATAAGTCATACTGCTTACCAGCATGTCATACTTTGGTTCGGCGGTATTGTTGGACGAAGCGGCCCGGACCGACATTACGCGTACGCTTACGCGAGACCGGTTCTCCCGACGTGCTTTGCACATAGGTGGCTTGCGGGTGACAGTTTCTCCAACTTTAGTTGAACCAAGTGTGGCTACGCCCGGTCCTTGCGAAGGTTAAAACATCACCAACTTGACAAACTATCGTTGTGGTTTTGATGCGTAGGTAAGATTGGTTCTTGCTTAAGCCCGTAGCAGCCACGTAAAAACTTGCAACAACAAAGTAGAGGACGTCTAACTTGTTTTTGCAGGGCATGTTGTGATGTGATATGGTCAAGACATGATGCTAAATTTTATTGTATGAGATGATCATGTTTTGTAACCAAGTTATCGGCAACTGGCAGGAGCCATATGGTTGTCGCTTTATTGTATGCAATGCAATCGCGCTGTAATGCTTTACTTTATCACTAAGCGGTAGCGATAGTCGTGGAAGCATAAGATTGGCGAGACGACAACGATACTACGATGGAGATCAAGGTGTCGCGCCGGTGATGATGGCGATCACGACGGTGCTTCGGAGATGGAGATCACAAGCACAAGATGATGATGGCCATATCATATCACTTATATTGATTGCATGTGATGTTTATCTTTTATGCATCTTATCTTGCTTTGATTGACGGTAGCATTATAAGATGATCTCTCACTAAATTATCAAGAAGTGTTCTCCCTGAGTATGCACCGTTGCAAAAGTTCTTCGTGCTGAGACATCACGTGATGATCGGGTGTGATAGGCTCTACATTCAAATACAGCGGGTGCAAAATAGTTGCACACGCGGAATACTCAGGTTATACTTGACGAGCCAAGCATATACAGATATGGCCTCGGAACACGGAGACTGAAAGGTCGAGCGTGAATCATATAGTAGATATGATCAACATAGTGATGTTCACCAATGAAACTACTCCATCTCACGTGATGATCGGACATGGTTTAGTTAATTTGGATCACGTAATCACTTAGAGGATTAGAGGGATATCTATCTAAGTGGGAGTTCTTAAGTAATATGATTCATTGAACTTAAATTTATCATGAACTTAGTCCTGGTAGTATTAGCATATCTATGTTGTAGATCAATAGCTCGCGTTGTTGCCTCCCTATGTTTGTTTTGATATGTTCCTAGAGAAAAACTATGTTGAAAGATGTTAGTAGCAATGATGCGGATTGGATCCGTGATATGAGGTTTATCCTCATTGCTGCACAGAAAAATTATGTCCTTGATACACCGCTAGGCGACAGACCTATTGCAGGAGCAGATGCAGATGTTATGAACGTTTGGCTAGCTCAATATGATGACTACTTGATAGTTTAGTGCACCATGCTTAACGGCTTAGAATCGGGACTTCAAAGACGTTTTGAACGTCATGGACCATATGAGATGTTCCAGGAGTTGAAGTTAATATTTCAAGCAAATACCCGAGTTGAGAGATATGAAGTCTCCAACAAGTTCTATAGCTACAAGATGGAGGAGAATCGCTCAAGCAGTGAGCATGTACTCAGATTGTCTGGGTACTACAATCGTTGAATCAAGTGGGAGTTAATCTTCTAGATAAGATAGTGATTGACAGAATTCTCTAGTTACCATCACTAAGTTAGTAGAACTTCATGATGAACTATAGTATGCAAGGGATAACAGAAACGATTCCCAAGCTCTTCGTGATGCTAAAATCGACGAAGGTAGAAATCAAGAAAAACATCAAGTGTTGATAGTAGACAAGACCACTAGTTTCAAGAAAAGGGCAAAAGGAAGAAGGGGAACTTCAAGAAAAACGGCAAGCAAGTTGCTGCTCAAGTGAAGAAACCCAAGTCTGGTCCTAAGCCTGAGACAAAGTGCTTCTACTGCAAAGGGATTGGTCACTGGAAGCGGAACTACCCCAAGTATTTGGTGGATAAGAAAGGATGGTAAAGTAAACAAAGGTATATTTGATATACATGTTATTGATGTGTACTTTACTAGTGTTCATAGCAACCCCTCAGTATTTGGTACTAGTTCAGTTGCTAAGATTAGTAACTCGAAATGGGAGTTGCAGAACAAACAGAGATTAGTTAAGGGTGAAGTGACGATGTGTATTGGAAGTGGTTCCAAGATTGATATGATCATCATCGCACACTCCCTATACTTTCGGGATTAATGTTGAACCTAAATAAGTGTTATTTGGTGTTTGCGTTGAGCATAAATATGATTTAATCATGTTTATTGCAATACGGTTATTCATTTAAGTTAGAGAACAATTGTTGTTCTGTTTACATGAATAAAACCTTCTATGGTCATACACACCAACGAAAATGGTTTGTTGGATCTTGATTGTAATGATACACATATTCATAATATTGAAGCCAAAAGATGCAAAGTTGATAATGATAGTGCAACTTATTTGTGGCACTGCCGTTTAGGTCATATCGGTGTAAAGCGCATGAAGAAACTCCATACTGATGGACTTTTGGAACCACTTGATTATGAATCACTTGGTACTTGCGAACCGTGCCTTATGGGCAAGATGACTAAAATGTCGTTCTCCGGAACAATGGAGCAAGCAACAGATTTGTTGGAAATCATACATACTGATGTATGTGGTCTGATGAATATCAAGGCTTGCAGCGGGTATCATTATTTTCTGACCTTCACAGATGATTTGAGCATATATGGGTATATCTACTTGATGAAACATAAGTCTGAAACATTTGAAAAGTTCAAAGAATTTCAGAGTGAAGTGGAAAATCATCGTGACAAGAAAATAAGGTTTCTACGATCTAATCATGGAGACAAATATTTGAGTTACGAGTTTGGTCTGCAATTAAAACAATGCGAAATAGTTTCACAAATTCGTGCCACGTGGAACACCACAGCAAAATGGTGTGTCCGAACGTCCTAGCCATACTTTATTAGATATAGTGCAAATCTATGATGTTTCTTACCGATTTACCACTATCGTTTTGAGGTTATGCATTAAAGACAGATGCATTCACGTTAAAAGGAGGCACCATCTAAGTCCGTTAAGACGACACAATATGAACTGTGCTTTGGCAAGAAACCAAAGTTGTCGTTTCTTAAAGTTTGGGGTTGTGATGCTTATATGAAAAAGTTTCATCCTGACAAGCTCAAACCCAAATCGGAGAAATATGTCTTCATAGGATACCCAAAGGAGACTGTTGGGTACACCTTCTATCATAGATCCGAAGGCACGACATTCGTTGCTGAGAATGGATACTTTCTAGAGAAGGAGTTTCTCTCAAAAGAAGTGAGTGGGAAGAAAGTAGAAAACTCGATAAGGTAATTGTACCATCTCCCTTATTGGAAAGTAGTTCATCACAGAAATCTGTTCTTGTGACTACTACACCAATTAGTGAGGAAGCTAATGATGATGATCATGTAACTTCAGATCAAGTTACTACCGAACCTCGTAGGTCAACCATAATAAGATCTGCACCAGAGTGGTATGGTAATCCTGTTTTGGAGGTTATGTTACTAGACCATGATGAACCTACGAACTATGAAGAAGCGATGGTGAGCCCAGATTCCGCAAAATGGCTTGAGGCCATGAAATCTGAGATGAGATCCATGTATGAGAACAAAGTATGGACTTTGATTGACTTTCCCGATGATCGACAAGTAAATGGATCTTCAAGAGGAAGACGGACGTTGATAGTAGTGTTACTATCCACAAAGCTAGACTTGTCGAAAAAGGTTTTTGACAAAGTTCAAAGTGTTGACTACGATAAGAGTTTCTCACTCGTATCTATGCTTACGTCTGTCCGAATCATGTTAGCAATTGCCACACTTTATGAAATCTGGCAAATGGATAAACAAAACTGCATTCCTTAATGAATTTATTAAAGAAGAGTTGTATATGATGCAACCAGAAGGTTTTTTCAATCCTAAAGGTGCTAAGAAAATATGCAAGCTCCAGCGATCCATCTATGGACTGGTGCAAGCATCTCGGAGTTGGAATACACGCTTTGATAAGTTGATCAAAGCATATAGTTTTATACAGACTTACGGTAAAGCCTATATTTACAAGAAAGTGAGTGGGAGCACTACAGCATTTCTGATAAGTATATGTGAATGACATATTGTTGATCGGAAATAATGTAGAATTATTCTGCGAAGCATAAAGGAGTAATTGAAAGGAGTTTTTCAAAGAAAGACCTCGGTGAAGCTACTTACATGTTGAGCATCAAGATCTATAGAGATAGATCAAAACGCTTGATAAGTTTTTTCAATGAGTACATACCTTGACAAGATTTTGAAGTATTTCAAAATGGAACAGTCAAAGAAAGAGTTATTGCCTGTGTTATAAGGTGTGAAATTGAATAAGACTCAAAACACGACCACGACAGAAGATAGAAAGAGAATGAAAGTCATTCCCTATGCCTCAGCCATAGGTTGTACAAAGTATGCCATGCTATGTACCAGATCTATTGTATACCCTACACTGAGTTAAGCAAGGGAGTACAATAGTGATCTAGGAGTAGATCACTGGACAGCGGTCAAAATTATCCTTAGTGGAATAAGGATATGTTTCTCAATTATGGACGTGACAAAAAAAGGGTTCGTCGTAAAGGGTTACATCGATGCAAAAATTTGACACTGATCTAGATGACTCTAAGTCTCAATCTGGATACATATTGAAAGTGGGAGCAATTAGCTAAAAGTAGCTCCGTGCAGAGCATTGTTGACATAGAAATTTGCAAAATACATATGGATCTGAATATGGCAGACCCGTTGACTAAACTTCTCTCACAAGCAAAACATGATCACACCTTAGTACTCTTTGGGTATTAATCACATAAGCGACGTGAACTAGATTACTGAATCTAGTAAACTCTTTGGGTGTTGGTCACATGGCGATGTGAACTATGGGTGTTAATCACATGATGATGTGAACTATCGATGTTAATCACATGGTGATGTGATCTAGATTATTGACTCTAGTGCAACTGGGAGACTGAAGGAAATATGCCCTAGAGGCAATAATAAAGTTATTATTTATTTCCTTATATCATGATAAATGTTTATTATTCATGCTAGAATTGTATTAAACGGAAACATAATACATGTGTGAATACATAGACAAACAGAGTGTCACTAGTATGCCTCTACTTGACTAGCTCGTTAATCAAAGATGGTTATGTTTCCTAACCATGAACAAAGAGTTGTTATTTGATTAACGGGATCACATCATTAGTTGAATGATCTGATTGACATGACCCATTCCATTAGCTTAGCACCCGATCGTTTAGTATGTTGCTATTGCTTTCTTCATGACTTATACATGTTCCTATGACTATGAGATTATGTAACTCCCGTGTGCCGGAGGAACACTTTGTGTGCTACCAAACGTCACAACGTAACTGGGTGATTATAAAGGTGCTCTACAGGTGTCTCCAAAGGTACATGTTGGGTTGACGTATTTCGATATTAGGATTTGTCACTCCGATCGTCGGAGAGGTATATCAGGGCCCTCTCGGTAATGCACATCACTTAAGCCTTGCAAGCATTGCAACTAATGATTTAGTTGCGGGATGATGTATTACGGAACGAGTAAAGAGACTTGCCGGTAACGAGATTGAACTAGGTATTGGATACCGACGATCGAATCTCGGGCAAGTAACATACCGATGACAAAGGGAATAACGTATGTTGTTATGCGGTCTGACCGATAAAGATCTTCGTAGAATATGTAGGAGCCAATATGGGCATCCAGGTCCCGCTATTGGTTATTGACCGGAGACGTATCTCGGTCATGTCTACATTGTTCTCGAACCCGTAGGGTCCGCACGCTTAAGGTTTCGATGACAGTTATATTATGAGTTTATACGTTTTCGTGTACCGAAGGTTGTTCGGAGTCCCGGATGAGATCACGGACATGACGAGGTGTCTCGAAATGGTCGAGACATAAAGATTGATATATTGGAAGCCTATGTTTGGATATCAGAAGTGTTCCGGGTGAAATCGGGATTTTACCGGAGTACCGGGAGGTTACCGGAACCCCCCGGGAGCTATATGGGCCTTAGTGGGCCTTAGTGGAAGAAGAGGAGAGGCGGCCAGGGCTGGGCCGCGCGCCCCTCCCCCTAGTCCGAATAGGACAAAGAGAGAGGGGGGGCGGCGCCCCCTCCTTCTCTCTCTCTTTTCCACCTCGCGAATCCTATTCCAACTAGGATTGGGGGAGAAGTCCTACTCCCGGAGGGAGTAGGACTCCTCCTGGCACGCCCTATGATGGCCGGCCGGCCTCCCCCTCTTGAACCTTTATATACGGGGGCAGGGGGCACCCCATAGACACACAAGTTGATCCACGTGATCATATTCTTAGCCGTGTGCGGCGCCCCCTTCCACCATAGTCCTCGATAATATTGTACCGGTGCTTAGGCGAAGCCCTGCGACGGTAGTACATCAAGATCGTCACCACACCGTCGTGCTGACGGAACTCTTCCCCGACACTTTGCTGGATCGGAGTCCGGGGATCGTCACTGAGCTGAACGTGTGCTAGAACTCGGAGGTGCCGTAGTTTCGGTGCTTGATCGGTCGGGCCGTGGAGACGTACGACTACATCAACCAAACGCTTCCGTTGTCTATCTACAAGGGTACGTAGATCACGCTCTCCCCTCTCGTTGCTATGCATCACCATGATCTTGCGTGTGCGTAGGAATTTTTTTGAAATTACTATGTTCCCCAACAATGGATCCATCCCCTCTGATTCATCTGTCTGAAAAATGCCAAACATTGGGAAAACATTTCTGGATGTTTTCTCTGTTCGTCTGTATCACCTAGCACTGCGTTGGATCACCCCTAGCACCGTGTTTTGTCATGGTATACTTTTATGATACTTTGTTTGATTTATATTTATTGTTTCTCCCCCTCTTCTCTCTAGTAGACTTCCAGACTGACGTCGATGTTGCCCTTGTGATCGACTACATCACCGACGACCGTTCCTTTGGAGCAGAGCTTCGAGGCAAGCCCCCCCCCTTGATCATCCCGATATTGCCTATTCCTTCTCTCTACTGCTTGCATTAGAGTAGTGTAGCATGTTACTGCTTTCCGTTAATCCTATTCTGATGCATAGCCTGTCTTTGCTACTACTGTTGTTACCTTTACCTGTAATCCTAAATGCTTAGTATAGGATGCTAGTATTCCATCAGCGGCCCTACATTAGTGTCTGTCTGCCTTGCTATATTATTGGGCCGTGGTCACTTCGGGAGGTGATCACGGGTATATACATACTACACTATTATACATGATACATGGTGATGACTAAAGTCGGGTCGGCTCGTAGAGTACCCGCAAGTGATTCCGATGTGGGGGCTGAAGGGGCAGGTGGTTCCATCCAGGTAGTGGTGGGCCTGGGTTCCCGACGGCCCCCGACTGTTACTTTGTGGCGGAGCGACAGGGCAGGTGGAGACCACCTAGGTGAGAGGTGGGCCTGGCCCTGGTCGGCGTTCGTGGTTACTTTAAAATAACACGCTTAATGAGATCTGGGTATTTGATGTGAGTCTGGCCAATAGCCTATACGCACTAACCAACTACGCAGGAACAATTATGTGCACTTGACGTCATGGTATCAGCCGAAGCCTTCTTGACGTCAGCGACTGGGCGGGGCCCGCCGGGTTGGACTGGAACGCCTGCTCTTGTATAAGGGAGGCTAGGTCTGCTCGCCGGCTGCGTTCGCAACGTGCATGTGTGCAATGGGCGATGGGCCCAGACCCCTGCGCCATAGGATTTAGACTGGCGTGTTGACCTCTCTGTTGTGCCTAGGTGGGGCTGTGACGTGTTGATCTTTCGAGGCCGGGCACGACCCAAGAAAGTGTGTCCGGCCAAAGGGGATCGAGCGTGTTGGGAAATGTGGTGCACCCCTGCAGGGAAGTTTATCTATTCGAATAGCCATGTCCCTCAGTAAAAGGACGACCTGAAGTTGTACCTTGACCTTATGACAACTAGAATTGGATACTTAATAAAACACACCCTTTCAAGTGTCAGATACAACCCGGTGATCGCTTTCTTATAGGGCGACGAGGACAGGATCGTCGGGTAGGATTATGCTATGCGATGTTACTTGGTTAACTTACCATCTACTCTCTTCTACTGCTTCAAGACGGAGGTTGCCAGAAGCGTAGTCTTCGATAGGACTAGATATCCCCCTCTTATTCTGGCATTCTGCAGTTCAGTCCATAGATACTATCCATTTCATTAATACCAATGCATATGTAGTGTAGATCCTTGCTTGAGAGTACTTTGGATGACTACTCACGGTTGCTTTCCTACTTCTTTTCCCCCTTTTCCCGGTTACTGCAATCATATGATGGAGTCCAGGAGCCAGAGGATCCCGAGGATGGTTCTACGTGGAGTTCTACTTCGAGGAGTTGTTAGGAGGTCCTAGGCAGGAGGCCTTGCCTTTTCGATCGTTGCTACTTTTGTGCTAGGCTTCTTAAGGCAAACTTGTTTAACTTATGTCTGTACTCAGATATTGTTGCTTCCGCTGACTCTTGTGTTTTCGAGCTTGTGTATTCGAGCCCTCGGGGCCCCTGGCTTGTAATATAAAGCTTCTATTATTTTATTTGTGTCTAGAGTTGTGTTGTGATATCTTCCCGTGAGTCCTTGATCTTAATCGTACACATTTGCGTGTATGGTTAGTGTATAGTCAAATCGGGGGCGTCACAAGTTGGTATCAGAGCCGACTGCCTGTAGGAATCCCCCTTCCACACTCCTTGTCTGAAGTCGAGTCTAGATATTGCAAAACATTTTACTAACATGGTTATGTGTCTTACGGGCTCACGTCGCCATTTGAGTGGTAATAGGATCTTTTACTCCTCGATCTTTACTCTGGGACTCTGAACTCTCTTCTATTCGGGTTAAATGATTTTACTAATTCTAATTCTAGGATCTCGTAACCTCTTCCTGCCGGAGAGCCCCTTACTACAGATGATCACTTGCTGCCCAGAAGATTTTGAAGATACTCTTTGATGCTTCTCGAGACCCTTGTACCCTCTGCCTTTTTCAATTTCATATTACCGGTATTACCCATATGGATAATGACATACACTTGTCATTCATACAATCATTCTCCGTTGATCTTGTTATTACAAGATACCATGAAATTCTCTCTATTGATCAGAGAATACTTTGTGCCTACTGCATTCGTTGCCACATGAATACCCCTACGGATAATTCCTCGCACTTACTGAGTATCCGCTCATCCCCAGTTGTTCATGTGTTTCACAAAGGACTTCGATATACCATTCGTTCTTCCAAAAATCCTCAACAGCCTATTGCTTTTGAAATTCTTGCTTGTTGGCATTATGAATAATCCCATAAGTCTGGTAATCTTATTGGCATCCTTGGCCATTATCATTTTGAGTCCGCTGATTTATTATGTTGTGAATACTCGCAATCCTCAACCAGATCCTAGAATTCATCCTTCTAGCTCAGACATTATTTTAAAGATGAGCTGGATCTCGAGCAATCTAATTGCCATCGATTGTTCCCCTAAGCCTACTCGACTTATCTATCCTTAATTAGAGGCCTTGCTCGTGATCCCTTGAGTTGGAAATATTAATCCCTTTGCCTTTGAGATTTGAATTACTCAGTTGTTTCTATAATCCAAAGCCTTTGCTTTGTTTCTTCCTCTAATCATGTGTCGATGCTCACATCAGACCCGTTATGGACCGTCAGATCCTTCATTGAATTATCATCCGACAGTGTCCTTCGTATACAAAAACCTCAATGAGTTATTTCCTTGTTACATAATGCCATTGGTAAATCCTATTCTCTGATTTGGCCAACCATGCTCTGCTTTCGAGCTAGTGATATTTACTCTTGAAGCATGAGGTATATGTTGCTAAGATGCCCCGATGGGCTGAACCTATACCTTCCCAAAAAAATGTATGAACCTGACGGTTTTCACAAGTCATACCCTTCTAGTGTTTTACCAGATAATTTTCTACGATATAACTTCTTCGAGGACGAGAAGTGAATGAAAGGTTATGCATTGAGGAAATGGGAGTCGACCTTGAACCTTTGTGTTCATGCCCATGGACACGATGTAGATCCTATCATGGAAGCTTCTTGTAATAATAACTATTTCCTTGATATAATATCCTTTGGTATCGGTGAATTGATCCTTTGCAATCATGGTTCCGACCATATGTTCTTCTTTCATCCCATTTCTCGGGCAAGTTTAAGAACTTGTCTTCTATGGATCAATACACCTGTCGAACCTTTACTTTGATCTTTCGTCGAGTATTACACCCTGGTATCTCGAGATTATCACGGAACTGCATAACTTCTTATGAGTTCTCCATCAAGTACTACAATCTCACTGATTCCATTCTTTCACGGGCTCTAAGTCATTAAACACTCAAGCACACCGATAACTAAATTGAGTCCGCATCGCGATTAAACAACTATTAGTAATCTTCTTTACTTACGAGTTTGTACTCAATCACGTCATTTCTAGCCTGATCGACTATATCAGTATCGTGCTGATTTTAACTGTGCTACCTGGTCCTTATTCCTGGAGCACCACTTTCGACGATGAGCCAAGCTTACGTCGATCTTCCTTGTCTTATCATTTCACCTCGAACAACAAGCTTGATTCCGAGTTGTTGTCGTATCCGTGGTTCCAATAATCTTTCGCTGCATTAGTCATGTTGCTTGATGTAGCCGCTGTTCAATTGCTTCTTCGTGGAGCCTTTCGACAAAATTTGTCATGATCATCATCAACATTCTGAGATCTTCCAGGATATCAGTTGAATTCATGTTGAGAAATACCATCTTTGCCCTCGATGATTTGTGTTATCATTGACCACTTTATTGCCTTTCGTTCAACACAAACTTGTTCGTGTTTTGTGTTATACCTTGAGATCCTTGCTACCCAGCATTTGTTCTTCTTTACCTTGGAGTATTACCATCTTTTATGTCAAGAAAGTCGTGAGAATTTCACCACCTCTTAATAATTCTTGATACAAGTGATACTTCTTGCCATATCCGTTCATTCCTTGGTCCCCGTGTTGTTTCCAACCGGAAAACCGAAAATTGAACTATGATGTGCCACTTCAAAAGTTCTAGCAACCCTATTGCTTTGAAGTTAATGGTCGATATTTCATTCTTAGACCATTGGTTATCGAATCACCATTCTAACATTGATCGTACTACCTAAGCCCATATTTCGGGTGCACTTTTCAACCAAATTTTAATTGTGTATCTTTTCCTTGAGCATACCTCATTATATCATTTGATCTGACAAATGTTATCTCCTTGTTCACATAATTGTGAAAATCCATTTTATTGGAAATCTTGATGAATTTTTGCTGAGTCCATCAGCCACATCCTCATCCTCTCCTTGATTTAATGATGAACTCTTGTTTCGGAACTTGATTTCATAGATCATTTCCCGAGAATCTTACAATGGCATCTCGTTAATTTGTGTTGCACCTTTCTTCTCAGGCATCCCGAGTCTAAGGTATCCTAACACCAATCAGATCTGAATCTCGGTAAGATATGATAGCTGGGACATATTTCCAAGAGTTATAACGTTGGTCGTTATATGACTTGATAAGGTGGTGTCATACCTAGCACACCTGGCCAGAGGACCTATTGGTATATTTTGTCCTTTTTAGCAAGGTTATCTATTCTTCCATGTGGAAATGGTAAGACTTATTCTATAAGTTGTTCCTGATGAATCCTTCATGTATCCAAAGTCTGACCTTTGCTTGAAGACCATGTCAATGCTATCTCGAAGCATGTCTGTGCTACTCCGATCATCAATAAGAGCATTTGAAGCACAATGCTAAGTTCTCTTTATCAATTATCCAAACACCGTTGTATGGGTAATGTCATGAAATTTCTCTCCCCTTTCCTAGAGGGTTTTTCTATGTTATATCCTGTCATGGATATCATGCTCTGTTTGTCCTTGGGAAGGATATACCCCTGAAATATGTGTTTAAACACATTTTCCTTTCGATTGTTCTGTTTAATCTGAAGATCACCTTTTCCTTTCCATTGTTTTGTTTAAACTTTCTGGTGTTCTATATGATCTAAGCAGTAATATTCTTCTGCTTATGTAAACTCCTAGGTGTACAATCATGTCGGTAACACCCTGTTACTATTGTTGATGACATTCTGGTAACCACCGATGGACGAGAACCTTGCCTATTGGTCTACCTCGTTCAACGAGCAGGAAAATGGTTCTCTTCGTCCCTCGCCATTGGTACCGACGTTGTTGCCGACATAACTGACAGGTTATCCTCTGACATGCCTTACTTACATGATCGTGCAAGATGTCAGCACCCTTTCCACTTTTATCCCACATGGTGGGTCCATAACCCACAGTTCCATAGGATCGAAACATAACTCTTCTATACATACCTATTTTCCAAAAGTTATTCCTCGTGCTTGGCTTCGTTTGTAATTCACGAGCCACCTTGCTTGTGATGTATTTTGGTATCAGACACAATATTATTTTTGTTGCTCTAAATCCCTTTTCACCTATGGATTAGGTATCAAACGTTGCCTGCCCGCTCGAGACTTCTTATGGTACCTTCTTACTTACTCTCGGTGTTTTCTCAAATTTCCACTTGGGAGATACTTTAGGCTACCTCCCCTGAGTTATCTCTCCCAGATAAGCAACCTTGTAGAGGTCCCTTCTTCTGAAGTTACCCCTTTTCCCTTCGTAAGTACGATGGAGGTCTAGAAGGAAGAACGACAACTTCATCATGATGCATTGATGGAGAGGAACGAAGAAATCAACGAGAAGGAACAACCCCTCTGTGAAGAGCAACCAAGACCAAGAAGATCCGTTAGAATTTCATAACCAGAACTTCCCTCCTTACTCCACCTCTTAAATCTCGGGACAAGATTTCTTGTAGTGGAGGAGATTTGTAACACCCCAAGAATCACCCTACAATTATCTCCTGCCTAATAATTCCATGTCATCATAATCAAGTTGCTAAACCTCACTTTGATCCTAACCGAGTTCAAATTCAAAGTTTAATATAAAGTCAAAATAATAGTTCTTCAAATAGAAAAATAAAATGTTCGCAATGTTGTAAATAATCACTTAGTATTTTTCAGGGAGAAACGAGCATTTAATGAAATGTTAAGTGCCCTAAAACAATTGAAAACAGGGACCAAATCAATATTTTAAGTGCCTTTTTAAATTATATAAATTTCCAAACTTTTTCAAATAGCTCCCAAATGTTTGCGGAAGTGTATAAATTTGCAAAGTAAATGTCGGAACCCCGATTCTAAGTCACATCAATCTAGCATGTAACACCTCATATCACTTTGCGGCCTCACGCACGGTATCCCCACGGGTGTCGCCTTACCATGGCCTGGGACCGTTTGCGTCTTTTGGCTCGCGTATATGATTGTGTCGCTAGCATCCATATGACAAAGAACCCGGGCCGACATGGCTAGTCGTGAACCCAAAGCGGCCCTAACCTATGGGAACATGCATACATGATTCACATCGAGCGTGTCGGTCAGCAGTGTGTGAATCCGGGCTGTAGCACCGGGCTAACAGAACTCCGGGGAACCCGGGCTATAGCAGGCTAGGCAGGACTCCGGTCGTCACCGCGTGACATTTCCCCGAAGGGACAAACACAGGAACGAAGTGAAACACATGCCGGCCAGTCAAGTGTCCTGAGCAGTAGTGCTGGGCTAGCAGGACTCTGGTGAACCGGGCTGTAGCGGACTACTATGGCTCAAGGAAGCACTAGACTACATTTCCCCATAAGAGAGACTGCCAAGGATAAACAACTAGATTGTCGGATCCCACACACAGCAATACACGTCACACGTACGCATAACATGCAAGTATGTGCTGTACAACATGGCATCACAACATAACGCAAACTCATATAGATAAAGGCTCAACAGAGCCACATAGCATAAATACAAACAGGGGTCACATGACCCATCATTCAGAGCATACAAGCAACGGAAGCATTACATGTCTGGGTACAGACAACTACAAAAGAAAAGAGCTGGAAAGCCTGACTATCTACAAGACCCTCCCAAGGGTACAAGATCGTAGTTGAGGTAACAAGCTACTCGTCGAAGTCCAAGCGGAACTACTAGTAAGACAGATGTCTCATCTGCAAAACATAAATAAAGCAAACATGAGTACAAAGGTACTCAGCAAGACTTACATCAGATCCTATCATATATGCATTAGTATCAAGAAGGTAATGTGGGGTTTAGTTGCAGCAAGCCAGCTTTGACTCAGTGGCTATCATGTTCTACGACAACGAGAAACTTCTTTGAGATGAGGCAGCGCACACGAGTCCACTAATCACCACATCAATACACCACTAAGGATTCATCCTCGTCTCCCTATGAGAAGGCCATCCATAGCACTCACACTTGTCTTGAGCATTTTAGAGTATCCACTTTAAGTTGTCTATGTACTACGTAAGCATCCAAGAAGTCCATAACCGAGGACACGGCTATTCGAATAGATCATGATAACCCTACAGGGGTGTACTTCATCACACACGCTCTCACCACTTATCACCATATACACGTCATGTATCTCGGCAACCTTCAAGCGGAAGCCTGGCGAGGGTGTCGGCCACGACCTGACTAACCACGCAAGACTCTAGTCCAGGTTTATCGCCTATTTGGGTTCCATCCGCAAGGAGATCCGGCCGAGGTTTCGCTCACAGCCCCAAACGATGTGTACAGGGTTCCCGAGCCCACCATCCGGGTGCCGCTCGGTACACCGGGCCACGTGTGCCTAGTTTGTCCCAAGTCCACCCTGCCGGGTGCCACTCGGTAGAAAAATAGCACTACCTATAAACACCAGAAACTATTTGCAACTCCTGGACAAAGCTCAAGGCGGTTAATAAGTCGAGAGAGCTTGGAGCGCCCGGAGCCCAATGTGTGGTAGTAGCTAGTCATTGGACAACTTACAAAGAACTCAGTTCTTAAGGACGGTCCCAATGATACAACCCACCATGTACTCCTACATGGCCTCTCACTGCTACCTTTACCAAATCGTGTTCACATGCTTAACTCTCGGCACCAGAACATATCATAACACTCCAATTCATTCCCGATGAATCAGACCTGACACAACTCTAAGCAATAGCAGGCATGGCATGGTTGGAACACAACAAGGCTCAAACAACTCCTACACATGCTAGTGGGTTTGAACTATTTACTGTGGCAATGACAGGTCATGCAGAGGAAAGGGTTCAACTACCGCAGCATAAAGTAGCAGTTGAATCGTTGTTGTCCTAATGCAGAAGGCGAGAGCAGGAGCGAGAGAGTAGGATTTTATCGGAATGAACAAGGGGGGGTTGCTTGCCTGGTAGATCAACAGGGGGGCACTGCTTCACTGATATGTACTCTGGATCGGTCTCCGAAGCAAAGACCTATCGGGAAGGAACGGTGTCGACAATCAATACACAAGCATATGCAACAATATGTTGTATGAACATGGCATGAAGATGTGATGTAGTTTGAGCTAATGCAACTAGCATTCTATTTGGAAGAGGTTCATTTGAACCCAAGGTTCAAATGCAACTCTAATTTAACTCTTTATAAATGCCATTTATATGATTCCTCATATATAACATGTATAAGTTGGTTTGTCATGCATGAAAATGGTACATATGGATAGATTGAATTTTTCTGATAATTTTTCATATATAAATTATTTCAATTTGAGTTACGGTTGAATTTCTATGAATTTTTGAAGTTTTGAATATATTCTAGAATTTCCTGATTTATTATAATTCCAGAAATCAATAACTGCATCAGCATGACATCATCACTACATCAGCGGGTCAACACGGCTGTCCAGGTCAATTCTGACACGTGGGGTCCACCCGTCAGTGTCATGGTTAATTAACAGAGGTTAATTAATTTTAAAATTAGTCCTAAACTAGAGATTAGCAGGGCCGGGCCCCACCTGTCAGCGTCACAAGGGGGAGTCAGTTAGCGGGGTTGGCCCAGTCAATCCCGCCGGCGTTTAGCCGCCGGCGAGGCAGGACGCGGCAGAGGCCTCGGATTTGGTCCTCCGGTGACCATTTGGGCGGCGGAGGCCACGAGCAAGGAGCCAGAGCTCGTTCGCGTCTTCTGGGGCAAGTGGAAGAGGCAGGGACGGCCGGAGCTCACCGGAATCAGGCTCGAGGCGGCGGCCGGAGTTCGGCTCCAGGCGTAAACATGCTGCGGGGCACGGGGAGGCCACCCAAGGGGTTCCGCGGCACCCTCGTGGCACTAGGAGCACGATGGGGTGCTCAGTTTGGGCGGAGGCGGGCCGAGACGACGGCGGCGACATGGCTGTGCGGCGGCGAGCTTCGGTCACGGAGGCGCTAGCGCTAGAGGACGCGAGGGACGATGGGGCAAGGGGGAACCGGGTCAACGGCTCACCGCGGAGCTGCAGGGATGGTAAGCGGGCTGGGGGACGCGCCAGAGTGGCCGGATCGATGAAGAAGGGCGCCGGAGCCGAAGCTTGAAGACGATGATGATGTCGGCTGCTCGGGGCCTATGTGCTTCCTTCCTTCGGTGCAGAGGTGAAGCGATAGGTGGCGGAGGCTCTTGACAGCTCGGGGAGGCAAGGCGACGGCGGTGGGCACAGCGGCTCACGGCGGCGTGCTCAGGCGCGTGAGGGGGAGGGCGAGGGAGAGAGACAGAGGAAAGGGGAGGGCACGGGGAGAGAGTGAAGGAGTCGGGGTGGTGTGTGGCGCTCGCAGCGGCCTCCAGCGGCAGCGGCAAGCAGGAGCTGGCCGAGTGCGTGTGTGCGTGCCATGGCCACACACCCTCCTGCCTACTGGCAGGAGGTTAGGGGCGACTGGCGCCTGGGCCTCGTGGGCTGGCAGTCCACTGGACCGGCCAGGTAAGCCCAGTTAAGTTGCTCCCCCTTTTTTTTTCCTATTTTGTTTTTGTTTTCTATTTTCTGACATTTGTTTTGATTTGATAAAAATACCAAATCATTTTTATATTGTTCTGAAAATTATTGTAGGAACTAATTGGATTATTCCAAAGCCCCACAGTAAAAATCAGAATTATTGGAATATATTTGAATATATAACAAATATAAATCCAATGCAAATAATTATGCATTAATTCCAAATGGCCAAAATAAATATTTATGAGCTCCTGAAGATATTGGTTTGAATTTTACCTCTCACCAATATTTTCAGAGAGAGATATGAAAATTTTCTTGGACCCTTTTGGAGCAATTTTTATGTGGGTTATTTTCAAAAATGATTTCTGAGGGTTTCACAAATCCCCATTTCAAATTTAAATGGGGTTTAAACATGATGCAAGCATGAAGGGCTAGCCTAGGTCATACCAGAACTAGGGATGTGACAGTAAATTATGGGCCAAGATTCATATATTGATAAAACTAGTTTACTATTAAACTTAAGTCAAAAAATAAAATAAAAAAGAGAAAATGAAACAAAAATAGAAGGGAAAGGAAGCAACATACCTAATCTACTAGGCCACTTGGCCCATCTAACAAAACCGGCCCAGCCACCCCCTTGACCCCTTCCTCTCGCTACAGGAGACAGGGGAGGGGGCGTGGCGGCCATCCGCCGGCCATGGCTATGCGTGGCGGCCATCCTGCGCCCCCCCCCCCCACGCCTACAAGACCCCCTCGCCCTCTCTCGAACCCTAGTTCGCCCCCTTGCCTCTCCCGCTACTCCCCTCTCTCGCCCCTCTTCTCGATCTGGAGGGAACCGAGCACGCCGTCGCCACGACCGACGACCTCCCTGGCACTTGAGAATACGTCCAGGGGGCTCCATCGTCATCGTCTTCTTCACCCATGACAAAGGGGTCGAGCTAGAGGCCCCGTTCGCCTGCCATCGCCGCCGTATTCCTCGCGTACACCATCGTCCGTCGGTAGATGCCGCTGCTCCGAGCCATCTCCGACCTCTCAGACCTCGCCGACGGCCTCAACGTGAGCCCCTTTATCGATTCCCTTGTTTTCCCCTTTCAATTTGTACCGTTTGCCGCCGGTCCCAAGCTCGTCCGTGGTCGCCGTGGCTGCAGCTTCGCCCGGCTGTGCTCGCGTCGTGCGCCCACCTCGCCCTGGCCGAGCCAGCGCGCGTGCTCAGCCACCCCCAGCGCGCGCCTGGCCGCGGGTGCCCACGCCCATCCGCCCGCGCCCCTGTGCCTACCGCCAGTGGCGGAGCGTAGTGGGGACAATTCCGGGCCGTGGCCCCCCCTTTCAAAAGGAAAATTTACCAAATACACTTACTTATCTGCTAATTGCTCTACTAATCGTCTGGCGTCTCTGATCATCCTAGCCTTTTCTATGCCATATACACTCATTTGGCCCCTCATAATATTTGATTCACGCTCCGCCACTGCCTACCGCCGCTGCCTTTCGCCCTGGTGCCGCTACGCTGTTGTCGCTCCTGCCGTTGGCTAGTGCTGCTAGCTGCACTGCTACTCTTGCATATTGCTGCTGCTCTTGCCTACTACTACTAATACTACTCTTGTGTACTGCTACTTTGGCCGCTATTGCCCTGCTACGCGTCTAGCCGCTGGCCGCCGGCTGCCGGCCTCACTGGACAACACGTCCATGCACTCCAGCTATGGCCTTGGGCCACTTCACGTCAGGGTCGGCCCTCTGTTTAACTTAGGAGCTAATCCCCAATTAGAACGAGCCTCTTTGTTAGTTTATATATATATATATTAGGTTTAGTTTTAATTGTACCCTTTGACATGTGGGACTACCCCTGTTAAATATTGTTTAATTAAATATTTCACAATGACATGTGGACGCCCCCACATGCACTATAGCGGTCAACCCAGTCAACGTTAAATGTTGACCTGATGACTCAGCTCACCCAGGCCCCACTTGCCATACAGTAGACTAGGAGGCCCCTGGTTACACTCAGCAATTTTTTTTGTTTTGTTTTAAATTCGTATTAAAAGAATTCCAAAATACTATTAAAACTTCAGAAAATCATAGTAAAATAACCATAAGTCAGATGAAAATAATTTATATATGAAAGTTGTTCAGAAAAATATGATGAACCCGAATATGCCATCCGTTCATCTGTCGCGTGCCTCTAGCATAGTGAACATGGATCCATCCCCTTTGATTCATCTATCCGAAAAATGCCAAACGTTGGGAAAACATTTCTGGATGTTTTCTCTCTTCGTCTGTATCACCTAGCACTGCGTTGGATCACCGCTAGCACCGTGTTTTGTCATGGTATGCTTTTATGATACTTTGTTTGATTTATATTTATTATTTCTCCCCCTCTTCTCTTTGGTAGACTTCCAGACTAACGTCGATGCTGCCCTTGTGATCGACTACAACACCGACGACCGTTCCTTCGGAGCAGAGCTTCGAGGCAAGCCCCCCCCTTGATCAACACGATATCACCTATTCCTTCTCTCTACTGCTTGCATTAGAGTAGTGTAGCATGTTACTGCTTTCCGTTAATCCTATTCTGATGCATAGCCTGTCTTTGCTACTACTGTTGTTACCTTTACCTGTAATCCTAAATGCTTAGTATAGGATGCTAGTATTCCATCAGCGGCCCTACATTAGTGTCTGTCTGCCTTGCTATATTATTGGGCCGTGGTCACTTCGGGAGGTGATCACGGGTATATACATACTACACTATTATACATGATACATGGTGATGACTAAAGTCGGGTCGGCTCGTAGAGTACCCGCAAGTGATTCCGATGTGGGGGCTGAAGGGGCAGGTGGTTCCATCCAGGTAGTGGTGGGTCTGGGTTCCCGACGGCCCCCGACTGTTACTTTGTGGCGGAGCGACAGGGCAGGTGGAGACCACCTATGTGAGAGGTGAGCCTGGCCCTGGTCGGCGTTCGCGGTTACTTCAAAATAACACGCTTAATGAGATCTGGGTATTTGATCTGAGTCTGGCCAATGGCCTATGCGCACTAACCAACTACGCAAGAATAGTTATGGGCACTCGACGTCATCGTATCAGCCGAAGCCTTCTTGACGTCAACGACTGGGCGGCGCGCACCGAATTGGACTGGAACGCCTGCTCTTGTATAAGGGAGGCTAGGTCTACTCGCCGGCCGCGTTCGCAATGTGCAGGTGTGCAATGGGCGATGGGCCCAGACCCCTGCGCCATAAGATTTAGACCAGCGTGCTGACCTCTCTGTTGTGCCTAGGTGGGGCTGTGACGTGTTGATCTTCTGAGGCCGGGCATGACCCAAGAAAGTGTGTCCGGCCAAAGGGGATCAAGCATGTTGGGAAATGTGGTGCACCCCTGCAGGTAAGTTTATCTATTCGAATAGCTGTGTCCCTCGGTAAAAGGACGACCCAGAGTTGTACCTTGACCTTATGACAACTAGAACTGGATACTTAAGAAAACACACCCTTTCAAGTGCCAGATACAACCCGGTTATCACTTTCTTACCGGGCGACGAGGAGAGGATCGTCGGGTAGGATTATGCTATGCGATGATACTTGGTTAACTTACCATCTACTCTCTTCTACTGCTTCAAGACGGAGGCTGCCAGAAGCGTAGTCTTCGATAGGACTAGATATCCCCCTCTTATTCTGGAATTCTGTAGTTCAGTCCACAGATACTATCCATTTCATTAATACCAATGCATATGTAGTGTAGATCCTTGCTTGCGAGTACTTTGGATGAGTACTCACGGTTGCTTCCCTACTTCTTTCCCCCTTTTCCCGGTTACTGTGATCATATGATGGAGTCCAGGAGCCAGAGGATCGCAAGGATGGTTCTATGCGGAGTTCGACTTCGAGGAGTTGTTAGGAGGTCCCAGGCATGAGGCCTTGCCTTTTCGACCGTTGCTACTTTTGTGCTAGTCTTCTTAAGGCAAACTTGTTTAACTTATGTCTGTACTCAGATATTGTTGCTTCCGCTGACTCTTGTGTTTTCGAGCTTATGTATTCGAGCCCTCGGGGCCCCTGGCTTGTAATATAAAGCTTGTATTATTTTATTTGTGTCTAGAGTTGTGTTGTGATATCTTCCCGTGAGTCCTTGATCTTGATCGTACACATTTGCATGTATGGTTAGTGTACTGTCAAATCGGGGGCATCACAACGGGCTCTTGCCATTATCTCCCCAGCTAACAAAGGACCAAACTTATTGAGTGATGTCTTGAAGAAGCTATCCATCTTACCCGCCAGGTTTCAAGAAGTCAAGCGTTCCTATGCGAGAGCCGGAGCCGTAACTGCTTTAAGCCGCTCCAAAGCCTGGGTACCGGAGCTTGACCCGGCGGACGTAGCCAAGGGGTACCCCAGCTTTAAGGAAGATGGGAGTCCCTTCGACCAAGAAGACTCTGCTGCTTGTGTAAAAGAAATTCGTCCTCATGCCACCATCATTGCCGAAGAAACCAATCTTACCAAGTATCAGCCGGGTTTTGATGTAGAAAATAAAAAGATGGCGACTCCTTCATATAAAGTGACGGATCTAATCTCGTCGGTTTGCCAGCACACTTTCACCCCGGAAATTGACCCGTCTGGTCTGATTGATGATGAGGCTGAGTTCGTCGCCCTTCATGGCTTTGATTGGTCCAAGCCCAATTTCCAAATGGTGGAGGAGGATGAACCGGCAAGGGATGAGTCATAACCATCCAATCAACCCGGTCAGGATTGATGAACCGGCTTTAGTTTATCATCTGCTATGGGAGTTTAAAAACAACATTATCCTTTTGGGCTCCAAGCGCCTTGTAATAGGCTAGCTTAAAACTTCATGCTCTGCTTATGCCATTGTGCATATTGTGTTGCGTACAACACTTTTATCCGTCATGTGAAGATATGCCTTACATCCTTTACAATATCAGTAGTGTTTGAATCTGTTCCTGCATGTAAGATATGAAATTGTCCTGGCGGTTTATCGTCAGACGGGTCAAAACGCCCAGTACACAACCATGGAAACCAACATAACTGTATAATTAAGGATGTATGAAAGGATAATTAAGGCTGGAAAACCTCTAATTGAAGAGACACAGATAAACCTGTTATGAATTTTAACTTTGAAACACAACGGCAATATCATACCTGCGATCTTGAATCTGAACTGTCGGCTTATGAGACCCGAACAGTAAGGGTGATAACCCAATCTTTAGAAGCCAACACTTCCATATGTATGATGACTATCATACACTGGCGATTTATTGTCAAAAAACCAAGCCGGGTTAAATTGAAACCATACTTATACTTAGATCTAGACGAAAAAACCGCAAAAAACAAAGATTGTCTTTCAAAAAATGTAAGTCAAACACAAAGAAAAATTTGGAGGCTTCTGATTCGAATACGATCATGTAGCCCCGAGTGGCTTTGGCGTTGCGCCGATCAAGAGGGTACCGACAGCTATGTTCTCTTTGGTTCGAATACGACCTATGTTTGAATAGGAAGCCCCCAAATAACCTTGAGAATTTTTTAACAACTCTGATTCGAATACAATCAAAGTCGGACCCAAAAGGGGTTAAGCTATGATTCGAATACGATCAAGAAGCCCCCTAGTGAGTTTGGCATTGCATCGATCAAGAGGGTACCGACAGCTATGTTCTCTTTGGTTCGAATACGACCTATGTTTGAACAGGAAGCCCCCTAGTGATCATGAGGTTTAATAGCTAGATTCGAATATGATCATGAGCCGGACCAAAGGGTTTAAGCTAGATTTGAACACAATCAGCCCCCCAATTAGTCATTTTGAAATTATAATGATGACGACATGTGATTATTGAGAATGAAAAGGACAGAGGTCCTAATTTATTACTTATCATAATATATACAACGTCAAAGTATGCACATCATGAGAGCCGGTGGATCAAGTATAGTAAGGCCGAAAATGAGCGATATTCCACGGCCGGCGGGTCTCTTCCTCTGACTTACGTGAGTCTTTATGCTCTCGAACTTCAATGAGGTAGTATGCCCCATTGTTCAAGTTCCTGCTGACCACAAAAGGTCCTTCCCAAGGTGGGGATAATTTGTGTGCATCAGTTTGATCCTGGATGAGCCTGAGCACCAAGTCACCTTCTTGAAAGGTTCCGGACTTAACCCAGCGGCTGTGATAACGGCGCAGGTCCTATTGGTTAATCACCGAGCAGGCTGCTGCTAAGTTACGCTCTTCATCTAACAGGTCAAGCACATCGTGACGGGCTCATTCGTTATCAGCTTCAACGTAAGCCGCCACGAGGGGTGAGTCATGACAGATGTCACTAGGCAAGATTGCCTCTGCTCCATAAACCATGAAGAAAGGGGTATAACTCGTAGACCTGTTAGGGGTAGTATTGATGCTCCAGATCACAGAGGGCAACTCCTCCACCCAACAACCCGGCATTCGTTGTAAAGGAACCATAAGCCGAGGCTTCAGACCTTTCAAGATTTCTTGATTGGCTCTTTCAGCTTGACCATTAGATTGGGGGTGAGCTACTGATGAAACATCAAGCCGGATATGCTCGCATTGGCAGAATTCCTCCATAGCACCCTTGGACAGATTAGTACCATTGTCAGTTATAATGCTGTGTGGAAAGCCAAAATGAAAGATCACCTTTTCATGAATTGAACCGCCGTGGCTGCATCACACTTACTAACCCGCTCTACCTCAACCCACTTTGTGAATTTGTCAACTGCCACCAAAAGGTGTGTATTTTTATCTTTGGATCTTTTGAAAGGTCCAACCATATCGAGCCCCCAGACCGCAAACAGCCAAGTAATTGGAATCATCCGCAATTCTTGAGCCGGCACGTGTGCCCGTCGTGCAAATTTTTGACAACCATCACACCTACTGACCAGATCCTTCGCATTAGCTTGAGCCGCCAGCCAGTAAAAACCATGACAGACGGCTTTGGCTACAAGAGACTTTGAACCAGCATGATGGCCACAATCTCCTTCATGGATTTCACGAAGAATTTATTGACCTTCCTCAGGAGAGACACAACGTTGAAACGCCCCGGTGACACTGCGATGATGCAACTCACCGTTGGCAATAGTCATTGATTTAGACCGCGGGGTTATCTGTCTAGCCAAGGTCTCATCCTCAAGCAACTCGCCCCGGGTCATATAAGCCAAATATGGCACTATCCAATTTGGGATGACGTGAAGATCCACCACCAATTGTGCTTCCGGGTCTGGAACAACCAAGTATTCCTCTGTAGGCAAATTGACAGAAGGGTTATGCAGAACATCTAAGAAAGTGTTAGGTGGCACCGGCTTACGCTGAGACCCCGGCTGGCTTAAAGCATCAACCGCTTCATTCTTTCTGCGATCAATGTGTTCCACTTGGTAACCCTTGAAGTGTCCAACAATGGCATCAACTTCGCGGCGATAAGATGCCATGAGAGGAACCTTGGAATCCCACTTGCCTGATACTTGTTGAGCCACCAAATCTGAGTCGCCAAAGCACCTTACCCGGCTCAAGCTCATCTCCTTAGCCATCCGAAGACCATGGAGCAAGGCCTCATACTCAGCTGCATTGTTAGTACAGGGAAACATCAACCGTAACACATAACAAAATTTGTCACCTCGAGGGGAAGCTAAAAAAACTCCAACCCCCGAGCCCTCTAATTGCCTGGACCCATCAAAATGAATAGTCCAATATGTGTTGTCCGGCTTCTCTTCAGGCATTTGCAGCTCTGTCCAATCATTAATGAAGTCCACCAGTGCTTTAGATTTGATGGCAGTGCGTGGCACATACTTTAAACCATGAGGCCCAAGTTCAATAGCCCACTTGGCAACTCGTCATGTGGCTTATCTATTTTGAATAATATCTCCTAAAGGAGCAGAGCTAACCACAGTGATGGGATGACCCTGAAAATAATGCTTAAGCTTCCGGCTCGCCATGAACACCCCATAAACAAGTTTCTGCCAATGTGGATATCTCTGTCTGGACTCAATGAGCACCTCAGTGACGTAGTAAACTGGTCATTGAACCGGATATTCCTTGCCAGCCTCTTTGCGCTCTACGATAATGGCCACACTGATAGCACATGTGTTAGCAACCACATATAACAATAATGGCTCCTTATCAATGGGAGCAGCAAGAATCGGCGGCTCAGCGAGCTATCTCTTCAGATCTTCAAAGGTAGAGTTAGAAGCATCACTCTAGACAAAATCATCTGTCTTCTTCATCATTTGATATAGTGGTACATCCTTTTCACCTAACCGGCTTATGAACCGGCTTAAAGCAGCAACACGACCCACCAACCGCTGAATGTCATTGATGCACGCCGGCTTAGCTAAAGATGTAATTGCTTTGATTTTCTCCGGGTTAGCCTTGATGCCTCTGTTAGAAACCAAAAAACCCAAGAGCTTACCTGCTGGCACTCCAAAAACACACTTGGTTGGGTTAAGCATCATCTTGTAGACCCGAAGGTTATCAAAGGTTTCCTCCAGATCATCTATCAAGGTCTCCTTCTCTCTAGACTTCACCACTATATCGTCCACATAAACATGAACATTGCGCCCAATCTGATTGTGAAGATAGTTCTGCACACATCGCTGATAAGTCGCCTGGGCACTTTTAAGCCCAAAAGGCATAGATACATAGCAGAAGGCTCCAAACGGAATAAAAAAGTCGTCTTCTCCTGGTCCTTAACTGCCATCTTGATCTGATGATAACTGGAATAAGCATCCAAAAAGCTCAAACGCTCACAACCCGCCGCGGCATAAATTATTTGATCAATACGAGGGAGAGCAAAATAATCAACCGGACAAGCCTTGTTTAAGTCCATGTAATCCATGCACATACGCCAGGTGCCGTTCTTTTTAAGCACGAGCACCGGGTTAGCCAGCCACTCTGGATGAAAAACCTCAATAATGAACCCGGTCGCCAAGAGCCAGGCCACTTCTTCACCAATGGCCTTGCGCCTTTCCTCATTAAACTGCCAAAGAAACTGCTTGATCGACTTCAATTTTGGATCAATATTGAGAGTGTGCTCAGCGAGTTCTCTCGGTACACCCGGCATGTCAGAAGGTTTCCATGCAAAGATGTCCTGGTTCTCACGGATGAACTTGATGAGCGCGCTTTCCTATTTGGGATCCAGATTAGCACTGATACTAAACTGTTTAGATGAGTCACCTGGAACAAAATCAACAAGCTTAGTGTCATCAGCCGACTTAAACTTCAGCAACGGCTCATGCTCTGTAGTTGGCTTTTTCAAAGACGTCATGTCCGCCGGATCAACATTATCCTTGTAGAACTTCAACTCCTCTGTTGCACAAGCAGATTCAGCATAAGCAGCATCGCCTTCCTCATGTTCCAAGGCTATCTTCCGACTCCCATGCACTGTGATAGTGCCCTTATGACCCGGCATTTTGAGCTACAAATAAACATAACATGGCCATAAGTCGGTCGTCCAAACAGGGCATGATACGAGCTCTTGATTTTGACCACCTCAAAAGTTAATTTCTCGGCCCTGGAATCATGCACATCTCCAAAGGCTACCTCCAGCTCAATCTTACCTACTGGGTATGCCGACTTACCAGGCACCACTCCATGAAAAACAGTGTTGGACGTCTTAAGACTTTTGTCAGTCAAACCCATGCGGCGGAAAGTCTCATAATAGAGGATGTTGATGCTACTGCCTCTGTCCATGAGTACTTAAGTGAATTTATATCCACCAACCTGAGGTGCCACCACCAAAGCCAGGTGACCCGGATTGTCAAGACGGGGAGGGTGATCCTCCCTACTCCATAGAATAGGCTGCTCAGACCATCTCAAATAGTGAGGGACCGCCGGCTCAATAGAATTCACAGCCCTCTTGTGAAGTTTTTGGTCCCGTCTGCACAAACTAGTGGTGAACACATGATACTATCCACTATTCAACTGCTTTGGATTGCTCTAATATCCGGATTGCTCTGCTGCTGACCCCATGGCCAGATTGTTGATTATAGCCACCTTGATTTCCTTGAGAGCCTTGAAAGTTGGCATTTGAGCCGCCGCCCGGGCCATGAAAACAGCCATCACCTGAGCCGCCGCCCGGCCCATGATTGCTATTGAACATGTTAGAATTCTTGAAATCCTTCATGATCGTACAGTCCTTCCATAGGTGCGTGGCCGGTTTCTGCTGAGTACCGTGCCTTGGACAGGGCTCATTTAACAGCTGCTCAAGAGTGGGACCTGACCCGTCGGACCGAGGAGGTGGCCTCCCCTTACGTTGCTGATTGTTGCCCTGTGCATTGGTGTTAGCGACAAACTCCAAGCTACCATCAGCCTTACGCTTATTATTGCCTCCTTGATTTGCCGGGTTATGCTGATGACCCTTGCCGTTCTTCTTCCCCTTCCCCGTCTTCTCCTCGCCAGACTCGAGATCTCTGGTACTATCAGAGTCGGTGTACTTGACTAGAGCCGCCATCAGCTGGCCCATGTCATTACAATCGCGTTTGAGCCGCCCAGCTTCTGTTTCAGAGGCGTAAAACGACATTTTTTCTCCAACATTAAGACTGCAGAGCCGGCATCCATCTTATCAGATGAATGTATTATGGCTTTGACCCAGCACACCCAATGGGTCGTGGACTCACCTTCCTCTTGTTTACAATTAGTCAAATCCACAATTGACATGGGCTGCTTGCAAGTGTCTTTGAAATTCTGAATAAACCGGGCTTTTAATTCTGCCCATGAGCCGATGGAATTGGGTGGCAGCCCCTTCAACCAAGTGCGAGCCGTTCCATCTAACATCATGGTGAAGTACTTGGCCATTGCCGCGTCACTGACCTCCAGTAGCTCCATGGCCATCTCATAGCTTTTAATCCATGCCCCTGGCTGTAAATCGGCCATGTAATTAGACACCTTTCGAGGGCCCTTGAAATCCTTTGGCAAACGCTCATTACGCAGAGCTGGCACCAAGCAAGGGACACCTCCTGTCCTTGTGGCCACGCCTGCCTCAATAGAGGTCGTCGGATGAACCAGAAAAGCCTGGTGAGCCGCCTGCTCAGCTGTCTGTTGAGCCGCCTGCTCAACCTCTTGGCGGATCCTGTCTCGGTCAACCAAGTTAAGAGCTCCATCACGTGACGGGTCACGCACGCACGGCTGGTCATGGCGTCGGGCGTTGCATGAAACGGCTGCTGAATCTATGTGCCTACTATAACTTGGGCTCCGGCTTGGGCGAGGGGTCGAATGAATCCTGTCTTGACTTTAAAAATATGCCTCCTGCTGCGCCAGAGCCGTCTAAAGAAGTTCTCTGACCCTTCGGGTTTCAATCGCCGTTGGAGAGTCACCCTCCACTAGGAGAGCCGCCAATCGCGCCGCCGCAGTGACCATGTTCTCCAAAGGGTTAGAATAATGACCCGGTGATGTTGGTACATAAGGAGGTGGAGCAGTATTCATACGAGGAGGTTCCATCACCCGTGGCTGAACCGGCACCCCAGCCCTGGGCGTTGCCACCCGGTTCACCTCTGGCGGGTTACTGGGCTTGCACTGGGTGTGCGGAAGAGGTTTCTAGGATCGTAAGTCAGAGGTAGACGCGATTGAGCCTTCTGGTGTCTCCTCCTCATGACATCGTTTGATGCGTTTAGATCCATCATGAGCTGAAAAGCCTCTGATTGAATGTGCTGAGCTCGAGCATCCAAAGCCGCCCACTCCGCGGCCATCGTGGCATCCTCCGCTACTAGGTTTTCCTTGGCTTGTACTACCTCCTCATGTAATCATGCCACTTCTGCATCGTGTTGAGCCTGATCCGCCGGGTTAACCACGGCAGTCAACAGGGTTGTCATCATATCCATGAGATCCATCAGCACCTGAGTCGGCGGGCGCGCAGAGCCTCCTGCCCCGGCCGCCGCTGACCCAGAGGTTATTGCTGCCTCAGCCGTAGAGTTTTGAACGGGTTGCGTGAAAGTCATGGAGATCCCTGCTCTGCTCGGCGGCTCAAAGGGGTCCGGAATACTGCTGCCATCGGAACAGCCCCCAAGCCCACCGTCTTGCAATTGATACAATGAATCCATCTCACCTATGGACAATCCACCGTAAGAGCAGATGGCCGTCTCATTGCCAGACACCGGTTCTTCAGAGAACTCTCCTCCATGGATGCATCCCACGAAGGTACTCTTCACGATGGGCTGAGTCCGGGCGGGTCTCGCGCGCTGAGCCGTCTTGATGATGTCGGTGCAGGTGTCCGGCTCAGGGCTCGGCTTGCCGATCTGGCCAATGAAGACATGGATTCCGCCGAAGGGCACCCGGTACCCGTACTCAATTGAGCCAGCGGCAAGGCCCCAGCCAGCATCGTCGATGTAGAGCTTCTGCGATGACTCTTGGTCATCCGGCCCACAACATATCCCTTGAGCCCTTCGAAGTTGCCCTTCAAGAACTCAAATCCACCATGCGCAGGCCCGACAGTGGGCGCCAACTGTCGTGGAATTGTCACGGCAGATGTCCTAGTGAAAGGACTTAATCGTGGATCCATCGCAACTAGGAAGCTTAAAGGGGTTAAACAGAACAAAGGACACGAGAGTTTTATACTGGTCCGGCCCCTTGCGGTGAAGGTAAAGGCCTAATCTAGTTGAGGTGATATTGCTAGGTTTCAATGACCAAGGAGCGAATACGCTTAACCTGGCTCTCGACCTGTTGTTTCTTGCCCCTAAGCTGCCACCGGGTCATCCCCTTATATACACGGGTTGACGTCCTGTGGCCTATGGAGTCCCGGCCGGCTCATACAATGCGTCCGGCTCGGTGACGTATCTTATATGCCTTACATCACAAGTCTATTCATACATGGCGGTTTATACTTACGGGCCTTAAACCTCCTCTAGGCTTGGGCCTATCATAAGCCTAACTGTGAACCGCCACCTTGTATACTCTTGGGCTTCATAGAGGTAAACCGCCATCATGGTTGACCCGGCCCCTCCTGGGCGCGTCATATCTTGTAGTCATATCCCCAACAAAATGTCTTGGAACCGGGATTCCGAGAATGATCGGGCCTTCCCGGGAGAAGGAATATCCTATGTTGACCATGAGAGCTTGTGATAGGCTAAGTTGGGACACCCCTGCAGGATATAAACTTTCGAGAGCTGTGCACGCGGTTATGTGGCAGATGAGAATATGTTAATATTCGTTGTAGAGAACTTTACACTTGACTTAATTAAAATGAATCAACCGCGTGTGTAGCCATGATGGTCTCTTTTCGCGGAGTCCAGGAAGTGAAACATCCTTGTGTTTGATGTCTACTACACAACCTTCTTCTTGTAGACGTTGTTGGGCCTCCAAGTGCAGAGGTTTGTAGGACAGTAGCAAATTTCCCTCAAGTGGATGACCTAAGGTTTATCAATCCGTAGGAGGCGTAGGATGAAGATGGTCTCTCTCAAGCAACCCTGCAACCAAATAACAAAGAGTCTCTTGTGTCCCCAACACACCCAATACAATGGTAAATTGTATATGTGCACTAGTTCGGAGAAGAGATGGTGATACAAGTGGTATATGGATAGTAGATAAAGGTATTTGTAATCTGAAATAATAAAAACAGCAAGGTAGCAAGTGATAAAAGTGAGCGTAAATGGTATTGCAATGTGTGGAAACAAGGCCTAGGGTTCATACTTTCACTAGTGTAAGTCCTCTCAACAATACTAACATAATTGGATCATAAAACTATCCCTCAACATGCAACAAAGAGTCACTCCAAAGTCACTAATAGTGGAGAACGAAGGAAGAGATTATGGTAGGGTACGAAACCACCTCAAAGTTATTCTTTTCAATCAATCCATTGGGCTATTCCTATAAGTGTCACAAATAGACCTAGAGTTCGTGCTAGAATAACACCTTAAGACACAAATCAATCAAAACCCTAATGTCACCTAGATACTCCAATGTCACCTCAAGTATCCGTGGGTATGATTATATGATATGCATCACACAATCTCAGATTCATCTATTCAACCAACACAAAGGACCTCAAAGAGTGCCCCAAAGTTCTACCGGAGAATCACGACGAAAACATGTGCCAATCCCTATGCATAGGCTCATGGGCGGAACCTGGAAGTTGATCAGCAAAGCATACATCAAGTGAATCACGTGGTATCCCATTGTCACCACAGATACGCACGGCAAGACATACATCAAGTGTTCTCAAATCTTTAAAGACTCAATCTGATAAGATTACTTCAAAGGGGAAACTCAATTCATTACAAGAGAGAAGAGGGGGAGGAGAAACATAAGATCCAACTATAATAGCAAAGCTCATGATACATCAAGATCGTGCCAAATCAAGAACACAAGAGAGAGAGAGAGAGAGAGAGAGAGATCAAACACATAGTTACTGGTACATAACCTCAGCCCCGAGGGAGAACTACTCCCTCCTCGTCATGGAGAGGACCGGGATGATGAAGATGGCCACCGGAGAGGGATTGCCCCCTCCGACAGGGTGCCGGAACGGGTCTAGATTGGCTTTCGGTGGCTACGGAGGCTTCTGGCGGCAGAACTCCCGATCTATTGTGCTCCCTGGAAGTTTTACGATATGTAGGTATATATGGGTGAAAGGAGTACGTTGGTGGACTGAAGGGGGGGGGGGCCACGAGGCAGGGGGGCTCGCCCCCTACCCTCGTGAGCACATCCTTCATCTTCTGACGTAGGGTCCAAGTCTGTCCGGTAGGTTTCCTTCCAAAAATAACTTCTCCAGTTGATTTCATTCTGTTTTAACTCCGTTTGATATTCCTTTTCCTCGAAACACTGAAATAGGCATAAAACAGAAAATCTGGGCTGGGCCTCCGGTTAATAGGTTAGTCCCAAAAATAATATAAAAGTGGAAAATAAAGCCCAATATTGCCCAAAACAGTAGATAATATAGCATGGAGCAATCAATAATTATAGATACGTTGCAGACGTATCAGCATCCCCAAGCTTAATTCCTGTTCGTCCTCGAGTAGGTAAATGATAAAAACGGAATTTTTGATGCGGAGTGCTACTTGGCATAATTTCAATGTAATTCTTCTTAAATGTGGTATGAATATTCAGATCCGAAAGATTCAAGACAAAAGTTCATATTGACATAGAAATAATAATACTTCAAGCATACTAACTAAGCAATTATGTCTTCTCAAAATAACATGGCCAAAGAAAGCTATCCCTACAAAATCATATAGTCTGGCTATGCTCTATCTTCACCACACAAAATATTTAAATCATGCACAACCCCGATGACAAGCCAAGCAATTGTTTCATACTTTTGATGTTCTCAAACTTTTTCAATCTTCACGCAATACATGAGCGTGATCCATGGACATAGCACTATAGGTGGAATAGAATGGTGGTTGTGGAGAAGACAAAAAGGGAGAAGATAGTCTCACATCAACTAGGCGTATCAACGGGCTATGGAGATGACCATCAATAGATATCAATGTGAGTGAGTAGTGATTGCCATGCAACGGATGCACTAGAGCTATAAGTGTATGAAAGCTCAACAAAAGAAACTAGTGGGTGTGCATCCAACTCGCTTGCTCACGAAGACCTAGGGCATTTTGAGGAAGCCCATCATTGGAATATACAAGCCAAGTTCTATAGTGAAAGATTCCCACTAGTATATGAAAGTGACAACATAGGAGACTCTCTATCATGAAGATCATGGTCCTACTTTGAAGCACAAGTGTGGTAAAAGGATAGTAGCATTGTGCCTTCTCTCTTTTTCTCTCATTTTTTTTATTTTTTGGGCCTTTTCTCTTTTTTTATGGCCTCTTTTCTTTCTCTTTTTTTATTTGGGCTTCTTTGGCCTCTTTTATTTATTTTTTTATTTTCATCCAGAGTCTCATCCCGACTTGTGGAGGAATCATAGTCTCCATCATCCATTCCTCACTGGGACAATGCTCTAATAATGATGATCATCACACTTTTATTTACTTACAACTCAAGAATTACAACTCGATACTTAGAACAAGATATGACTCTATATGAATGCCTCCGGCGGTGTACCGGGATGTGCAATGATGCATGAGTGACATGTATGAAAGAATTATGAACGGTGGCTTTGCCACAAATACGATGTCAACTACATGATCATGCAAATCAATATGACAATGATGAAGCGTGTCATAATAACGGAATGGTGGAAAGTTGCATGGCAATATATCTCGGAATGGCTATGGAAATGCCATAATAGGTACGTATGGTGGCTGTTTTGGGGAAGGTATATGGTGGGTGTATGATACCGGCGAAAGTTGGGCGGTACTAGGGAGGCTAGCAATGGTGGAAGGGTGAGAGTGCATATAATCCATGGACTCAACATTAGTCATAATGAACTCACATACTTATTGCAAAAATCTATTAGTTATCAAAACAAAGTACTACGCGCATGCTCCTAGGGGGATAGATTGGTAGGAAAAGACCATCGCTCGTCCCCGACCGCCACTCATAAGGAAGGCAATCAATAAATAAATAATGCTCCGACTTCATCACATAACGGTTCACCATATGTGCATGCTACGGGAATCCCAAACTTCAACACAAGTATTTCTCAAATTCACAACTACTCAACTAGCATGACTCTAATATTACCATCCTCACAATCTCAAAACAATCATCAAGTATCAAACTTCTCTTAGTATTCAACACACTCATAAGAGAATTTTATTATTCTTGAATACCTAGCATATTAGGATTTTAAGAAAATTACCATGCTATTAAGACTCTCAAAATAATCTAAGTGAAGCATGGGAGTTCATCTATTTCTTCAAAATAAAACTACCACCATGCTCTAAAAGGTATAAGTGAAGCACTAGAGCAACAACAAACTACTCCGAAAGATATAAGTGAAGATCAATGAGTAGTTTAATAATTATGCAACTATGTGAAGACTCTCTAACATTTAATAATTTCATATCTTCGTATTTTATTCAAACAGCAACCAAAGCAAAAGAAAATGACATCTAAGAATAGCAAACATCATTCGAAGAAGCAAAAACTTAGGATCAACCGATACTAACCGATAGTTGTTGAAGAAGAAAGGTGGGATGCCAACCGGGGCATCCCCAAGCTTAGACGCTTGAGACTTCTTGAAAATATGATCTTGGGGTGCCTTGGTCATCCCCAAGCTTGAGCTTTTGTGTCTCCTTAACTCCTCTCATATCACGGTCTCCCTAAATTTCAAAAGCTTCATCCACACAAAACTCAACAAGGACTCGTGAGATAAGTTAGTATAAACCATTGCCAAAACCTTATCATACTCTACTTTAGCAAATCACTAAAATTATTATTCAACATTGCATACTAAATGCCTCTGCATATTTAATAGTCCTATCCTCAAATAGAATCATTAAGGAAGCAAACATATGCAAACAATGCAAACATAACAGCAATCTGCCTAAACAGGATAGTCTGTAAAGAATGCTGCAACATCCATACTTACCTTGCTCCAAAAATTATGAAAGAAAATTCCCACTGTAGTAAATTTATCAGAGCTTAATATGCAAAAGGTTTCAACATTTTATCACATTCTAACTTTTCTAGGGAATTATTGCAACAGCGGTAGACTTTCTGTTTTCAAACAGCAACATGTGGACTTGTAACATAGGCATAGTAAAGGCTATCAATGCCACTTTCATTGAAATAAAAAGATTCAAAACATTTTTCTAAATAACAGCAAGAAAATCCTAACAAAATAAATTGATGCTCCAAGCAAAACACATATCATGTGGCGAATAAAAATATAGCTCCAAGTAAAGTTACCGATGAACGAAGACGAAAGAGGGGATGCCTTCCGGGGCATCCCCAAGCTTAGGCTCTTGGCTATCCTTGAATATTACCTTCGGGTGCCTTGGGCATCCCCAAGCTTATATTCTTTCCCCTCCTTATTCCATAGTCCATCGAATCCTTACCCAAAACTTGAAAACTTCACAACACAAAACTTAACAGAAAACTCGTAAGCTCCGTTAGTATAAGAAAGTAAATCACCACTTCAAGGTACTGTAATGAACTCATTATTTATTTATATTGGTGTTAAACCTACTGTATTCCAACTTCTCTATGGTTTATAAACTATTTTACTAGCCATAGATTCATCAAAATAAGCAAACAACACATGAAAAACAGAATCTGTCAAAAACAGAACAGTCTGTAGTAATCTGGATCAAACGTATACTTATGGAACTCATAAAATTCTCAAATAAATTGCTGGACCTGAGGAATTTATCTATTAATCATCTTAAAATATAATTAAATAAATATCACTCTCCAAATAAAAATGGCAGGAATTCTCGTGAGCGCTAAAGTTTCTATTTTTTACAGCATGATCAACAAGACTTTCCCCAAGTCTTCCCAAAGGTTCTACTTGGCACAAAAACTAATTAAACACATAAAACCACATCTAAACAGAGTCTAGATGGATTATTTATTATTAAACAGGAACAAAAAGCAAGGAGCTAAAATAAAATTGGGTTGCCTCCCAACAAGCGCTATCGTTTAACGCCCCTAGCTAGGCATGATGATTTTGAATGATGCTCACATAAAAGATAAGAATTGAAACATAAAGAGAGCATCACAAAGAATATGACTAGCACATTTAAGTCTAACATACTTCCTATGCATAGGGATTTTGTGATCAAACAACTTATGGGAACAAGAATCAACTTGCATTGGAAGGTAAAACAAGCATAACTTCGAAACTTGAAGCACATAGAGAGGAAACTTGATATTATTGCAACTCCTACAAGCATATATTCCTCCCTCATAATAATTCTCAGTAGCATCATGAATGAATTCAACAATATAACCAGCACCTAAAGCATTCTTTTCATGATCTACAAGCATAGAAAATGTACTACTCTCCACATAAGCAAGATTCTTCTCATGAATAATAGTGGGAGTATCATAAGAGACTCGAATACTATAAATTGCTTCCACATTAAAAGAGTAATGTTCAGAGAAAGGGTACTCATAATCATGACAAGTTTTATAAATATAATCATCACTACTCTTTATAGCATAAGTTTCATCACAATAATCATCATAAGTAGCAACTTTGTTCTCATCATAATCAGTTTGCATATCAAAACATGGAAGGCTAAAAATATCATCATTATTAAACATAGCATCCCCAAGCTTGGGACAAACATTAATTGCAGAAAATATATTCTCAAATATGTCATCCTCATCAAACATAACTTCCCCAAGCTTGGGCCTTTTCATATCATAAGCATAATCACTCTCATCTTTAATAGTATAGATAGCACCAATAGTATAGCAATTATAATGTTCTTCCAAGCAAGTGCCAAAAAGATTTTCAAGATCATAAGAAGTGTTATTATCTTCCCAATCATAATCATCACAACAAGCAATAGGCATAACGAGATCATCATCAAGTGTATCATTTTCATGAGGCACAACAATAATAGGAGCAACTTTATTTGGGAGAGATACCTTTTTACCTCTCTTCCTTTTTCTTTTCTTCTTCTTCACCACATCATGTGTGGGTTCAATCCTCTTTTTGGAGCTCCTTATTAATGAGATTGGTTGAATAGAGGGCTCCTCTTCGTTACCTGATTCATCATAAGAAATAATAGGAGAATATTGGGAAGTCTCTTCCCTTTCGTTAGCATTCTCTTCATCTTCTATTTGTTTTATTTTCTTTATGTAATTGGCGATATAAGGATTTTCAATGCAATTCACCACGCAATACATATAAATTTCCTCTAGATCAAAATGAAGAACTTTATCAAGGGCAAATTTTGGAATATCCTAGTTCTACGTTTAATTTCTTCATAACCCAAGAACAAACTAAGTTCATTATGATGTGCAAGGGAAATCAAGTCATCACAATTTTTGGACACGATACGCTCATGAAACAATTTGCATTGGGTACTAAAATGATCACGTTCATTGCAAAGTTCACAAGTAGGGCTAAGAAAAGATAAATTTTCAGCACATTCATCTAGCTCTTCTTGCAACAATTTGGTTTCTAAGTACTTATGCCTCTTGCAATATCTATCTTCCCTATTTGGTGTGTACTTGCAAACCCAGTCTACTCCACAAAAATTGACATGTTTATAGGAGGCATTTTCATCATAACTAGTGCAATCATCATTAGCATCATGGACATTCAAAGAATTCGTACTAACAACATTGCAATCAGGCTCATCATTCAAATATTTAGTGCCGAACATTTTATAGATTTCTTCTTCTAGCACTTGAGCATAATTATCCTTTCCATCATACTCACGAAAGATATTAAAAAGGTGAAGCGTATGAGACAAACTCAATTCCATTTTTTTATAGTTTTCTTTTATAGACTAAAGTAGTGATAAAACAAGAAACTAAAAGACTCGATTGCAAGATCTAAAGATATACCTTCAAGCGCTAACCTCCCCGGCAATGGCGCCAGAAAAGAGCTTGATGTCTACTACACAACCTTCTTCTTGTCGATGTTGTTGGGCCTCCAAGTGCATAGGTTTGTAGGACAGTAGCAAATTTCCCTCAAGTGGATGACCTAAGGTTTATCAATCTGTAGGAGGCGTAGGATGAAGATGGTCTCTCTCAAGCAACCCTGCAACCAAATAACAAAGAGTCTCTTGTGTCCCCAACACACCCAATACAATGGTAAATTGTATAGGTGCACTAGTTCGGCAAAGAGATGGTGATACAAGTGGTATATGGATAGTAGATAAAGGTATTTGTAATCTGAAATAATAAAAACAGCAAGGTAGCAAGTGATAAAAGTGAGCGTAAACGGTATTGCAATGTGTGGAAACAAGGCCTAGGGTTCATACTTTCACTAGTGTAAGTCCTCTCAACAATACTAACATAATTGGATAATAAAACTATCCCTCAACAAGCAACAAAGAGTCACTCCAAAGTCACTAATAGTGGAGAACGAACGAGGAGATTATGGTAGGGTATGAAACCACCTCAAAGTTATTCTTTTCAATCAATCCGTTGGGCTATTCCCATAAGTGTCACAAACAGCCCTAGAGTTCGTACTAGAATAACACCTTAAGACCCAAATCAATCAAAACCCTAATGTCACCTAGATACTCCAATGTCACCTCAAGTATCCGTGGGTATGATTATACGATATGCATCACACAATCTCAGATTCATCTATTCAACCAACACAAAGGACCTCAAAGAGTGCCCCAAAGTTCTACCGGAGAATCACGACAAAAACGTGTGCCAACCCCTATGCATAGGCTCATGGGCGGAACCCGCAAGTTGATCACCAAATATACATCAAGTGAATCACGTGGTATCCCATTGTCACCACAGATACGCACGGCAAGACATACATCAAGTGTTCTCAAATCTTTAAAGACTCAATCCGATAAGATTACTTCAAAGGGGAAACTCAATTCATTACAAGAGAGAAGAGTGGGAGGAGAAACATAAGATCCAACTATAATAGCAAAGCTCGCGATACATCAAGATCGTGCCAAATCAAGAACACAAGAGAGAGAGAGAGAGATCAAACACATAGCTACTGGTACATACCCTCAGCCCCGAGGGAGAACTACTCCCTCCTCGTCATGGAGAGCACCGGGATGATGAAGATGGCCATTGGAGAGGGATTGCCCCCTCCGGCAGGGTGCCGAAACTGGTCTAGATTGGTTTTCGGTGGCTACGGAGGCTTCTGGTGGCGGAACTCCCGATCTATTGTGCTCCCTGGAAGTTTTACGATACGTAGGTATATATGGGTGAAAGGAGTACGTCGGTGGACCGAAGGGGGGCCACGTGGCAGGGGGCGCGTCCCAGGGGGGTGGGCGCGCCCCTACCCTCGTGAACACCTCCTTCATCTTCTGACGTAGGGTCCAAGTCTATCCGATAGGTTTCCTTCCAAAAATAACTTCTCTAGCTGATTTCATTCCATTTTGACTTCGTTTGATATTCCTTTTCCTCGAAACACTGAAATAGGCATAAAACAGCAAATCTGGGCTGGGCCTCCGGTTAATAGGTTAGTCCCAAAAATAATATAAAAGTGGAAAATAAAGCCCAATATTGCCCAAAATAGTAGATAATATAGCATGGAGCAATAAAAAATTATAGATACGTTGGAGACGTATCAGTGTTATGCTTGAACGTAAATAGTTTCAGGATCACGTCTTGATCACTTCTAGCTTCTCGACCATTGCGTTGCTTCTCTTCTCGCTCTCATTTGCATATGTTAGCCACCATATATGCTTAGTGCTTGCTGCAGCTCCACCTCACTACCTTCTCCTACCCATAAGCTTAAATAGTCTTGATCTTGCCGGTGTGAGATTGCTGAGTCCTCGTGACTCACGGATACTTCCAAACAGTTGCAGCTGCCGAGGATACCAGTGCAGGTGATGCTACCGAACTCAAGTGGGAGTTCGACGAAGATTCGGGTCGTTACTACGTTTCGTTTCCTGATGATCAGTAGTGGAGCCCAGTTGGGACGATCGGGGATCTAGCATTTGGGGTTGTCTTCATTTATTTTGGTTTCGTAGTCAGACCTTTGAATGTATTTGGATGATGTATAAATTATTTATGTATTGTGTGAAGTGGCAATTGTAAGCCAACTCTTTATCCCTTTCTTATTCAGTACATGGGATGTGTGAAGATTACCCCTCTTCCGACAAGCCTACCATGCGGCTATGCCTCTAAGTCGTGCCCCGACACGTGGGAGATATAGCCGCATTGTGGGTGTTACAAGTTGGTAATCAGAGCCATCCCCGACTTAGGAGCCCCCTACTTGATCGAATCGCTGACGTTGTTGAGTCTAGAACAAAATGTTTTGAGTCTTAGGATTATATATATCGGAGAGCAGGATTCTTCCTACTCCCCAGTCCCTTCGTCGCTCTGGTGAGGCCTCCTGACGTAGAAGTTTTGACTCTTCTCTCCTCAAATTTCACTAAAAAAATTTAGGATCACGCGGGTATCTTGGAAACGTTTCGATAGTCTTGTGACAAGAACATTGTTCTTGGTGCCTCCTGGCATTTAGGGGTTGTGGCAGTGTCCCGGGGAGTTGAGCTCCGAGGTGTTGTCGTCACAATTTTATCGTTGCAGTTCTGCAATACCTGAGTTCACCGACATCGAAAATCTATTTTATGCAGTTGGTGAGATAACCTCGACGCCACCCAATACTAGGGCGGGAGTTTGGGAGTATTGCCATAACTCGTATAACGGATGCTTTTCGAAGGTTGAGGTACATGATTTCCGAAGGTTTCTTGGTTATGTGTTGAAGGATGGATACAACTGGATGTAGGAATTGTTAGTTTGGGTGGGATATTATGCTTCCCCTATATCCCCAACACCTGATTGCATAACCAAAAAGTTTCGTGAGTTTTATAGGTGGGAATTCAAGAAGCTCTAGTATTTTCTTCCCGCAGATATTTGGTTTGTGATTGGGCAATCCTTACCACTTATTTGCTCATATCCGTACCTTGTTGCTTTATTCATGTACCTTTATCTAAGTGGCTTCTCACCCTTATGGACGTGTGATGATTTACTTTGGAATTCATTCGTTCATCCTTGTTCGAATGTTTATTGGAAGACTATATGTTGCAATTTCAATCCATTGATTCAGCTTGAATATCTGTCTTTAAGATTCTAACGGATGTCACCCTCTTCAGGATGGCTCCTCCAACGCGCCAGAATCCGGACCGCAATGATGGAGATCAGTCGAACCCTCCGCCACCACCTCCACCTCCGGAGGCATGGCAAGCTGTCATGGCAGCCACCAACGCCAACACTCAGATGCTTTTGCAACTCTTGCAAGAGTGCAACCAAGGGCAAAGCAACCAAGGAAATCAAGGCCAAGGCAACAATTAGCCTCAGTTTGCTACCATCAACCAGTTCCTCAAAAACCGGCCGAAGTCCTTCAGCAACTGTGCCGAGGCCACAGACGCTGACGATTGGCTCGTGGACATTTGCAAGCATTTTGAATGTAGCAATGTCAGGCCTGAGGACTTTGTCATGTTTGCTTCGTTTCAACTCAATGACCAAGCCGCTGAGTGGTATCAACAATACAGAGATTCCTGAGGAGGTCATGTGATTACCTGGGATGATTTCCGTCGAGACTTCAAAGCTCATGACATCCCACCAAGTGTGGCTGAGAGCAAGCGTGAGAAGTTCCACAATCTCAAGCAAGGCAACATGTCCGTGTATCAATACAATATCCAGTTTTAGAAACTTGCTCGCTTCGCTAAACAAGACGTTCCTGACGAAAAGAGTATGATCTATAAATTCAGAGGTGGCCTCGAAGAAGATCTGCAGTTAGCTCTCGTGCTTCTTGAGCCGACCAAGTTTGATCAATTCTATAACCTGGCATTAAAGCAAGAAGCTGCTCAGCTCAAGTGTGAGGCATCTAAGAAGAGAGTCAAGGACGCAGTTCAGTCTTCTTCTTCATCACAAGTGGCAGCTAAGCAACAGAAGTTCTGGTTGCCTCCTCCTCTGTTTCGCCTGCCCTACCAACAGAAGAGCAAAGGTGGCAATGGATCTTCCCACCCACCCAACCCAGTCTATCAGAACAAAGCTCAGTCTCAAACTCCAAGGTCAAGTGCTCCTTATCATCGTCCGCTCTCAGAGGTTACTTGTAACAAGTGTCAGTAGAAAGGGCACTATGCAAACAAGTGCTTCAACCAGAGGCGCCTTCCGCCTCCTCCTCCTGTGAGATCTTCCAGCAATGCAGTAGTCAAGCATAATCCCAAGCATGCTAAGGTGAACATTGTGAACGCAGCTCAGGCAGAGGATTCTTCAAAAGTGATCATGGGTAACCTTCTAGTTAACTCTATTCCTGCAATAGTCTTATTTGATACTGGTGCATCACATTGTTTCATGTCAAGACCTTTTTTGCCAAGCACGATTTCACTACTTCACTTTTGGGTAAACCCATGGCTGTCATTTCTCCAGGTAAACGCTTGAGCTCTAGTTTGATAGCTCCTGATGTGTCTATCGAGATGGGCAAATATAAATTTCTGTCTTCTCCAATTGTTCTTGGTGACTCGGATATTGATCTAATTCTCGGCATGGACCGGCTTTCTAAGCACAAGGCTCAGCATGATTATGCTGCCAGGGAAATTCAATTGACACACTCTTCTGAGGAGGTGATCATCTATGCCGCTCGGGACGAAACCATACGACTATTTTCCCTCAATGAGAAGGGCGAGTTGAATGCCATCTCTCAGATTCCAGTCGTTTGTGAATACCAAGACGTCTTTCCAGAAGAGCTTCCGGGAATGCCTCCTCACCGGCCAGTTGAATTCGTTATCGATCTTGAGCCTGGCACGGAACCTGTTTGCAAGTGTCCTTACAAGCTTGGACCAGAGGAGTTGAAGGAGTTGAAGAAACAACTTGATGAACAAGAGCGTATGGGTCTGATCAGACCGAGTTCATCTCCATGGGGTTGTGGTGTTCTTTTTGTCAAGAAGAAGGATGGAACGGAACGACTCTGCGTCGACTATCGTCCATTGAACAAGAAGACAATAAAGAACAAATATCAACTTCCCAACATGTCGTAGAATTGTCACGGCAGATGTCCTAGCGAAAGGACTTAGTTGTAGGGCCATCGCAACTAGGAAGCTTAAAGGGGTTAATCGGGACAAAGGACACGAGAGATTTATACTAGTTCGGCCCCTTACGGTGAAGGTAATGCCTAGTCCAGTTGATGTTCTATTGCTAGGTTTCGATGACCAAGGAGCGAATCTGCTAGCTTGGCTATCGATCTGTTGTTTCTTGTCCTAAGCCGCCGCCGGGTCGTCCCCTTATATACACGGGTTGACGCCTGGCGGCCTACAGAGTTCCGGCCGGCTCATAAAATGTGTCCGGCTCGGTGACTTCTTTTATATGCCTTTCTTTACAAGACTTTCTTTTACATATGGCGGTTTACAATATTGGGCCTGAAGCCGCCTCTGGGCTTAGGCCTTCTACAATTCTTAATAAACTATCACCTTGAATATTACTGGGCTTCTCTTAACAATCCGCCATTAGGGTTGACCCAGCCCCTCCTGGGCGGGTCATACCTGAAAGTTATATTCCCAACATTAGGCCCCAGGTTGATTTGAACTTTGCTCTTGTCAACCTTCAACATTTAGACGAAATCCATCTTGCCTTGTCTATAAAAGCTTTGTAACCCGCCATGATGTCATCTTCCGAAAATATGAAAGCCTGCTATGACGTTATCTCCAACAGATCTTTGTCCTTAAATGTCTTCCAAGAATCGAGGCGTCCATTTGACTGGATAATCATTATTTGGGTCTTCCTCGATTTTCGCGCCTGCCTGTTCACTTATCCCCTTATAAATAGGCACGACCATGTATTTCATCACTCTTCCCTTTCTTCATCTTCTTCCTCTCACAACCCTACTGCCGCTCGAGCCCCGCCGCTATCGCAGAGCACCTTGTCTCCCTCGACCTCGGCCGCTGCATCAACCTGAATCGATCCAGAGAACGTCGGCGACCCTCCACAGAAGATCTGTGGCTGTAAGTGTTCACCTTCCTGCTCCTCAGATCCTCATTAGGGTTTCTAGGTTTCTATGTGTTCTTCATAGTTCATCACAGTTTCTTCATAGTTCCTCCTCTGCAGCCTCTTCTGATCCAAAAAGGAACACATAACTCGTGCGATACTTGTTTTGCGTCCATTTTTGATACTAGTAGATCCCTTTTTCTTGTACAGAGGCCTCATTATAACTCACGAACTCATCTTTACTAGATTTTCAGGTCTAGAATATTTTCTTTTTGGAATGGCCATTTGATCCAAAATAATAGTGACAGCTTGGTAAACTTGTTTCTGTCAACACTTAGCCAATTCTGTTTCTGGCATCCTTCGAATATCTTTAGTCATGGCGGCTTATCACGCCGGTTCACTTTTCCTTTATATGTCATTAGCCCTTATTTTAAGACGCCATTACTTATTTATACCATCATCGTTTAACGTCTAATTTCATCATCGAATTGAACCAGCACACCACTTTCTTTTCAGTCTGTCCTTTCACCATGCTGTCCAAAGCGCCAACAGTCTGCAACTAGGTCCCTTCCGGAGTTACGGAGGATACCTTGAAGGACTTTGTCACCATAGGATTTTTGCCAGAGAAAAACGCTATGTCTTATCGTGCTCCTGACCCAGATGAAGAACGGCCTTAGCCCAAAGACGTTGAAGTTATCATTTTCACTGATCACATGAACCGGGGTTTCTCACCACCCGGCTCAAAGTTCTTCCCAGACGTTCTGCATTTTTTCAAGCTTCGCCCACAAGACATTGGACCCAACCCTATCTCCAATATCTGCAATTTTCAAGTTCTTTGTGAGGTATATCTTCAAGAAGAACCGACCATGGAACTTTTCAGAGAATACTTTTATCTGAACCATCAGAACGAATGCACCAACGGCCTTAGTTTGGAGCTTGGTGGAATCTCAATTCAGCGCCGACAGGGCACCGTCTTTCCCTTAATAGCCTTACCGAGCCATCCCAAAGATTGGAATCAGACCTGGTTCTACTGCCAAGATACGTCACCAGCCAATGAAAAACCACTGCCGGGTTATCGCGCGGAGCGTCTGGATTCCAAGTTTGTGCTCCCTGATAAGATTACCGATGCTGAACGCAAGAAGCTTATTCCATGTATTAAAAGGATTCAAGCCTTATTGGGGAACGGCTTAACTGGAGTTGACCTGATCCGTTGCTGGGTCGCATGGCGGGTCAACCCTCTAAGCCGCCGATCCAAGTTAATGTATGAGTATGGCGGAGGCCCAAATGACTCTCTATGTTATAGCTCTGTTCAATTGACTGAAGAAGACGTTGTTGCAATGTCAACCATCCTTGTGAATGGCAAATACGAGGACTACAGTAAGGTTGGGTTAAGCCCCTTCTGCAAACATAACCCGGCACCAGAGGTGAAAACGCCTGACCTCTTTCTCTTTTTGTGTTTTCCTCAGTAGTTTAAATACTTGCATGACCTTTTAACATGTTTATTTGTTTACAGGCCAAATCCGACTTCTGGAAGGCCAAGTATGATCATGAAGCTGCCAAGAAGGCTAGAGCCGCTGCCATAGCCGCCAGGAGAACGACCCGGAAGCCCAAGAAGAAGAAGACTACCTCTGACTTATTCCACCTGGATGATGCTTCTGAGTCGGAGGTAGCCCTTGACTCCCTTGGCCGGTTTTTAACTACCTTATTGACACTGACTATTGCCAGGACGACACGGGGGTCAGCCAGGCCATGGAAGAAGAGGTAACTATTTCCTCCGACTTGGCCCCTTTGCCAAGACAGAAACTTCGACTGGTAACTCGGAAAGTAAGGTTTTCGCGCCCTTTGGCTTATCTGGACCCTCATTTTCTTTTGAAAAGCAGCAACATGAGAGCCGCCGTCAGGCTCGGACTAATGACGACGATGAACCGCCATCCAATTTACAACAAACTCCTCGAAAATGCCAGAACGAGGTTTCTTTCATCTTTGTCTTTTGCTTCCATTAATGGATCTATTCCCTTGCGTCACTAACTTTATTTTACCTTTGCGGGAGGTTTCTCGCTCTTCCGGTGACTCGTCACAAACTCAATTTCTGGCTTTCAAGACTGCCCCTGGGTAAGGAAAAATCATCTTTCCTCTGTATCTTTAAAACTGCATCATTACACTAACTGTCTCATAAAATCTTAGTGGTCAAGCCAAATCCAAGAAGGCCATGGTGATTAAGCCGACAGAAGACCTGAAAGTTCCTGCGCCTGAGCCGGCCATGCCAACTTCCTCTCAAACTAAAGCACCAGAAGACCCGGCTGTTCATACTCAATTGGACCCTCCTGAGTTGTCAGCCGATGAGGCCACCCTTAATCCAACCATTACTAAACCATCTAGCTCAGCTAACCCGCCAACAACTTCTGATACTGACATTTTGATTACCGGTAGCTGGTTTGTTGAACTGGGGACCCCCACTGTATTAGCCTGGCATACTGCTAAGCAAGAGGCTTTAGAGAAGCAGAAAGTGCGGTTTGATATCTCCTATTATGCTCACCTCAATGTCAATGATGTACTGTCCGGCTATCTCAGTCATGTGCACTCCAGCCATGACTCGAAAATCGAGATGGTCAAACAATTGCAGCTAAAATATGAGGTATGTTCTCCGGTTTACTTATACTCTGCCAGCCCTCAAGTCTTCAGATGATGAACTTGAATGATCTGTAGACCTTTATGATATAAGTTGATACTTTGTCTCTAGGTTTTTCGAAAGTCCAATAAAGTAGCGTAAACTTCACCTCTAGTCCCCAAGGGCCGGCTCAATTTATCATAAATGAACTGGTACTTAATTGCATAACTGTCTTTTACTACTTCCAATAAGTATTGTCATTTGGCTCAATCTTGAAAAACTTTCTGAATATCATGTATTAGCCCCAAGTGCCAAGCGTTGTTACCTTGTAAAACCCTTGGGACTTGAAACATATAAAAGTCATAAAAAATTGCTTTGGCAGACATTAGCCCCCAAGTGTCAAGTGGTATTGCTGTGCAAAGTACTTGAGATTTGAACCCTTATAACTTTTAGTTTAAGTCTTGACACACCTGTGAATGTTTTGTAGAACGTCGTATCTGAATTGGGTTCTCAATTGACGGATGCCAAGACCTGGCTGGCAGAGCAGGAGACAGAGATAAAGACCACTGACTCTAAACTCCAATTGAGCATCTCTGAATCTGAGAAATTGAAGACCAGCTTAGCTGCAAAAAAGAAATCCTGGGCGAAGAAAAGATGCTGCTGATACAATGCGCCGAGACAGCTGAGGCAGCTCTTGTGGAGGCTACTACAAAGCTCACCGGTTTAAAAAACCGGGTGTCTCAAATGGTCTCCGCCATCTTCGGTGAGTTATTTGCATAAGTCCCTTATTGTCATGGAATTGTCATGGCAGATGTCCTAGAGAAAGGACTTAGTCGTAGGGCAATCGCAACTAGGAAGCTTAAAGGGGTTAATCGGGACAAAGGACACGAGAGGTTTTATACTAGTTCGGCCCCTTGCGATGAAGGTAAAAGCCTACGTCTAGTTGTGTTGGTATTGCTGTTGGTTTCGATCACCAAGAAGCTTAACTCGTCGGCTTGGTTATCAATCTCTTGTTTTCTTGCCCTAAGCCGCCACCGGGTCGTCCCCTTATATACACGGGTTGACGCCTGGTGGCCTACAGAGTCCCGGCCGGCTCATAATAGTGTCCGCCTTGGTGACTTCCTTTAGATGCCTTTCCTTATAAGTCTTTCCTTACATATGACGGTTTATAATACCGGGCCTTAAGCCGCCTCCAAGATTTTGGGCCTTCTATAAGATTTAATAAACTATCATCTTGAATGTTTACTGGGCTTCTTGTGTAACCTGCCATTGGGGCTGACCCGACCCCTCATGGCCGGGTCATAACTGATAGCTATATCCCCAACATTAGGCCCTAGGTTGACTTTGAACTTCATTCTTTGTCAATCTTCAATACTTAGAAAAAAGATCCATCTTCTTATCCTCGTAGAAGTTTTTGTAACCCTCCGTGACATCATCTTTTGAAAATGCAAAAAACTTTTATGACGTCATCTACCAACGAATCCTCATCTTTAATGTCTCCCGAGAATCAAGGCGTCTGTGTAGTTGGATAACCATTATTCGGCTATCCCTCGATTTTCACGCCCGTTTGTTCACATTTTCCTTATAAATATGCACGCCTCGGCTTTCTTCTTTCTTCTCTCTCACTGCGTCTTCTTCCTCTCGCAAACCCCATGCTGCTCGAGCTTCGCCACCGCCGCGCTTCGCCTCCGTCTCCGTCGACTTTGGCCGCTGCATCAACCCGAACCGATCCAGAGAACGGTAGTGACCACCGCAAAAGATCCGCGGTTGTAAGTGTCCTCCTTTTCACTTCTCAGATCCACATTTAGGGTTTTCAGATTTCTTCGTGTTCTTCATAGTTCATCATAGTTCTTCATAGTTCTTCCACTGCAAGCTTCTTCTCGATCCAAAAATACATATATGCGTGTGCGGTAGCGTTTTTGTGCCTACTTTTGATGTCCGTAGATCCCTTTCTCTAGTTCAAAGATCTCATTAGAACTTATAGACTCCTCTGCGCTGAACCTTTTAGGTCTAGAATTTTCTCCATTTTGAATAGCCATTTGATCTGGAATAATACCAAGCAATTAGGAAACTTGTTTGTCTCAACACTTAGCTGAATTTACCTTCTTCAAATATCTGTAGTCATGGCGGCTTACTGTGCCGGCTTACTTTTCCTTATATGACATTAGCCCTTAACTAAGCCACCATTACTTCCCTGTATTATGATCATTTAACTGTTCACTTCACCATTGAATTGAACTGGCATGTTGCCTTTCTTTTCAGTTCTTCTTTGCACATCATGTCGTCCAAAGCACCAACCATCTGTAACTGGGTTCCCTCAACCGTAACTGAGGAACGTTTGAAGGAGTTTTTCACCATAGGATTTTTGCCAGGAAAAGACGTCATGTCTTACCATGCCCCTAACTTGGAAGAAGAACAGCCCAATCCAAGGGCTGGTGAAGTGATTGTTTTTACTGACCATATGAACCGTGGATTCTCACCGCCCGGCTCAAAGTTCTTCAGAGAGGTCCTCCACTTTTTCAAACTCCACCCTCAAGATATTTGGCCCAATTCCATATCTAACATTTGTAACTTCCAAGTACTCTGTGAGGTGTATCTTCAACAAGAGCTGACCGTGGAGCTGTTTAGAGAATACTTTTATCTGAACCGGCAGAACGAGTGCACCAACGGCCTTAGCTTAGAGCTTCGAGGCATCTCAATTCAATGCTGGCAGGGCGCTGTCTTCCCCCTCATAGTCTTGCCGAGTCATCCAAAAGACTGGAATCAGACTTGGTTTTACTGCCAAGACATTTCACCGGCAAACTAGAGGCCACTGCCGGGTTATCGCCCCAAACGTATTGACTCCAAGTCCGCGCTCCCTAACAAGCTCACTGCTACCGAACGCAGAAAGATGATACCATCCATCAAAAGGATTAATGCTCTGTTAGGGAACGGGTTAACTGGAGTTGATCTAACACGCTGCTGGATCTCATGGCGGGTCATCCCTCTAAGCCATCGGTCAAAGCTGATGTATGAGTATGGTGGAGGCCCGGATGACTCTCTTCGTCATAGCCCCGCTCAATTAACAGAAGAGGATATTGTTTCAATGTCAACCCTTCTGGTGAACGGGAAATACGAAGATTGCAGTATTGTTGGGATAAACCCCTTCTGCAAGCTTAATGCCAGAAGTAAGGATATTCTGATCTCTTCTCCTTTGTATTTTTCTTGGCCGTATTGTTTAATACTTGCCTGACCTTTTCATTGTGTTTTACCTGTCTGCAGGCCAATTCTGACTTCTGGAAAGTTAAATATGACCATGAGGCTGCCAAGAAAGCGAGAGCCGCAGCCATAAATGCCAAGAAAACGACCCGGAGGTCAAAAAAGAAGAAGAAGAGCACTACCGAAGATTGGATGAAGCTTGACGATTCTTCTGAGTCGGAGGTAGCCCTTGACTCCCTTGGCCAATTTTTTAACAATCTTATTAACACTGATCATTACCAGGATGACACTGGGGCCAGTCGGGCCGTGGAAGAAGAGGTAACTATCATTTCCTCCGACTCGGAGCCCTTGCCAAGACAAAAAATTCGATGAGTGATCCGTAAAGTAAGGTTTTCTAACCCTTTAGCTCACTTGGATCCCAACTTTATTTTGAAAAAAGCAGCAACATGAGAGCCACCGTCAAGCCTGGACCGAAGACGAACCGGCTGTTGTTCTTCAACAAACTCCTTAGAAGTGCCGGAATGAGGTTTACTTCTTTTGTCCTTAACTTTGTTTAATGAATCCTTTCCCTTGCATTATTTTAACTTTTATTTTATCTTTTCAGGAGGTGTCTCGCTCTTCTGGCGACTCATCGCAGACTCAATTTCCGATCTTCAAGACTGCCCCCTGGGTAATGAAAAATCCTCCTTTTTCCGGGTTGTTCAAATTGTATCTTTGTACTGACAGTCCTGCAACACCTCTCTTAGTGGCCAAGCTAAATCCAAGAAGGCAAAGGCAGCTAAACCAACAGAAGACCCGCTAATCCTTGCATCTGACCCTGCCAGGCCACCTTCTCCTCCATTAACTGACGCTCCAGAAGACCCGCCTGTTGATGCAGAATCAAATCCTCCTGAGCCGCCGTTTGATGAGACCACTGTGAACCCTTCCGCAACTGGACCATCAAGCTCAGCCAACCCGCCATCACCGTTTGCACAAGACGTTCAGATCACCGGGAGCCGTTTTATTGAGCCAGGGAATCCAACCGTGCTGGCTCGCCAAACGGTGAAACAAGAGGCATTGGAGAGGCAGAAAGTGCGCTTTGACGTTGCCAATTATGATCATCTTAATGCCAATGATATTTTATTCGGCTATCTCAGCCATGTGCACTCCAGTCGCGATTTTGAGATCGAAATGGTCAAACAGTTGCAGTTGAAATACGAGGTATGTTCTTCCGGCTTATCTATATTCCTCCAGCCCCCAAGTCTTCAGATTATGAGAGAACCGGAATGATCTATAGACTTTATAATATAGGCCAAGATTGTTACCTTTGAAACTTTTCTTGAATTCAACAAAATAGAACAAGCTTCACCTGTAGTCCGCAAGGGCCGGTTCCTTTTGATCATAAATGAGCCGGTACTTTTAAATTGATTTGTACCGTATTCAAAGAACTTAATACTCCGGCTTAACCTTGATAAACTGGCTGAATTGCATACATTAGCCCCCAAGTGCCAAGTGTTGTTACTTTGTAAAGTACTTGGGACTTAAAATATGTCTTTAGAGTCATAAAATTTTGTTTTGGCATACATTAGCCCCCAAGTGTCAAGTGGTTTTTTTGTAAAGTACTTGAGACTTGAATCTTGATTGTTGAAGTTTTAAGCGAAATCTCGACTCATCTGAGTATATTTTTTGCAAAATGCCTTATCTAAACTAAACTCACAATTGACTGACGCGAAGACCCGGCTAGTGAGTCAAGAGGCAGAAATCAAATCTGCTAACTCCAAACTACAAATAAGTCTCTCTAAGACGGAAAATTTAAAGACCAGCTTCATCGCCAAGAAGAAAACCTGGGCAGTTGAAAAAATGCTTCTGACGCAACGCGCCGAGAAGGCCGAAGCAGCCCTTGAAGAGGTTTCAACAGAGCTGAACGGGTTAAAGGGACGGGTGTCTCAAATGGTGGCCGCCATCTTTGGTAAACCGTCTGTCTTTAATCTTGTGTACTTTTTTGCTGATCCGGAATATAAGCCGCCAGCTAACTGTGTATAAAATATGTGCAGGCCCACGAAGCAAGAACCTGAGCCAAGATCCCTTGATTAAACTGAAGGCAGTGTATACTTTAGTAGAACAAATGTATATTGGCGCACAACGGGCACTTGCCGCCATCTCTCCTGCCAATCAAGGACCCAACCGGCTCAACGACGTCTTGAAGAAACTGTCAATCCTGCCCGCCAGATTTCAAGAAGTGAAGCACTCTTGTGCGCGATCGGGAGCTTTGACTGCCCTGAGCCGCTCCAAGGCTTGGGTGCCAGACCTAGACCCGGCGGATGTGGCCAGAGGCTATCCCACCGTGAAGGAAGACGGATCTCCCTTTGAGCAGGATGACTTCATGCCTTGCGTGCGCGGAGTCCGACCTCAGGCAACTACCCTTGGAGATGACACCAACATCGACAAATACCAGCCGGGTTTTGATGTTGAAAATAAGAAGATGGCAACTCCCTCGTACAAGGTGACAGATTTGATCCCGCCTGTAAGAGAAAATACCTTTGCCCTGGAAGTTGACCAGGCCGACCTGATCGATGAAGAAGCTGAATTTGTCGCCGTGAATGGTTTTGACTGGTCAAAACCCAACTTCCAGCCAACAAAGGGCGGTGAACCGGCGAGGGAGGAGTAATAACCATCTTCATTGGCTTATAAAAAGCCTTGTAATAGTTTAGTTGTGAAAACACTGAATGCCTTGCCTATGCCATCGTGCATAAAACACTGTGTGTGACTCCGTATTTCCTGATGGCAACATATGCATCATATTTGATGATTGTTTCTGCAACACTTTAAATTTGTTCCTGTAGATACAAGAGAAAAGACTGGCTTGGAGGCTTAGAACCGAACGGGTTAAAACACCCGGCTTATAGCCAATATGTTTACCATAATAGAAAACAGAAACAGATATAAATTAAGGACAAGGGCTGAAACTAACCCTTTGGTTAATGCAGCAGGCAATTGCGTATAAATAATAGCCATACTTGTACCCTTGATCCTTAGACCACCGGCTTGAATAAGCCAGGTAATGAAGTTGATAACTCAATCTTTCTGAGAAGTCAATGCCTCTGAATACTTAATGATCATCATACCTTGGTGGCCTTGTTGTCAAATAAACAAGCCGGCGAAGAAGATCATGTTGATTATTTGTGGAATTGAGACAACAAAAAATTAAAAGGCAAATAACAGGTAACAAGTACGATTTAACCTTATATTTAAAGGTTGGTGGCTTCTGATTCGAATACGATCAGTAAACCGTACCAGAGGGGTTAAGCTAAGGTTCGAATACGACCATATAGCCCCCAGTGGCTTTGGCGTTGCGCCGATCAAGAGGGTACCGACAGCTATGTTCTCTTTGGTTCGAATACGACCTATGTTTGAACAGGAAGCCCCCAAATGACCTTGAGAGGTTTTTAACGACCCTGATTCGAATACGATCCAAGTCGGACCCAAAAGGGGTTAAGCTGTGATTCGGATACGATCAAGAAGCCCCCAAGTGAGTTTGGCCTTGAGCCGATCAAGAGGGTTACGACAGCTATGTTCTCTTTGGTTTGAATACGACCTATGTTTGAACAGGAAGCCCCCAAGTGACCATGATATTTGCAGCTAGATTCGAATACGATCATAAGCTGGACCAAAAAAGGTTAGACTTGATTAAAATATGATCAGCTCCTTAATAGTCAATTGAAAATAAAACATAACAAAGATACATAATCTTTTGAAAAGAAAAGAGACCGATGGTCCTCCTTTATTACTTGTCATGGTATATACAATGTTAAAGTATGTACATGATGAGAGCCGGTGGCTCAGGTGTAGTGTGGCCGAAGTTGAGCAATGTTCCACGACCGGCGGGTCTCCTCCTCCGACTTACGTGAGTCTTTGTGCTCTCGAACGTCAATGGGGTAATATGACCCGTTGTTTAAGTTCTTGCTGACTACAAAGGGTCCTTCCCCAGGTGGGGATAACTTGTGTGCATCTGACAGATCCTGGATGAGCCGGAGCACCAGGTCGCCTTCCTGAAAAGTTATGGACTTAACTCGGCGGCTGTGATAACGACGCAGGTCATGTTGATAAATTGCTGACCGAGCCGCTGCTAAGTCTCTTTCTTCATCTCACAAGTCAAGTGCATCCTGTCTGGCTTGTTCATTATTAGCTTCAATGTAAGCCATCACGCGGGGCGAGTCATGAAGGATGTCACTAGGCAACACTGCTTCTGCTCCATACACCATGAAAAAAGGTGTGTAACCTGTAGACATGTTAGGTGTGGTGTTGATACTCCACAGCACCGAGGGTAACTCCTCTACCCAACAACCTGGTGTTCGCTGTAAGGGAACCATAATCCGGGGCTTGAGACCTTTTAAAATTTCCTGATTTGCTCTCTCAGCTTGACCATTAGATTGAGGATGAGCTACGGAAGAAACATCAAGCCGAATATGTTCACATTGACAAAAACTCCTCCATAGCCCCTTGGGATAAATTAGTGCCATTGTCCGTGATAATGCTGTGTGGAAAACCAAAACGGAAGATCACGTTTTTCATGAACTGAACCGTCGTGATCGCGTCACACTTACTTACTGGCTCCGCCTCAACCCACTTAGTGAATTTATCAACTGCCACCAAGAGATGTGTCTTTTTATCCTTAGACCTTTTGAAAGGTCCCACCATGTCAAGCCCCCAGACCGCAAACAGCCAAGTGATTGGAATCATCTGCAGCTCTTGAGCTTGCACATGTGCTCGTCATGCGAACTTATGGCATCCATCACACCTACTGACCAGATCCTCTGCATCAGCGTGAGCCGTCAACCAGTAAAAACCATGAAAAAAAGCTTTGGCCACAAGAGACTTTGACCCAGCGTGATGACCACAATCCCCTTCATGGATCTCACGAAGAATTAATTTACCTTCTTCAGGAGAAACACACCACTGAAATGCTCCAAAGACGCTGCGATGATACAACTCACCGTCAGAAATTGCCATTGACTTGGACCGCTGGGTTATCTGTCGGGCCAGGGTCTCGTCCTCTGGCAACTCGCCCCGGGTCATGTAAGCCAAGAACGGTACTGTCCAATCTGGAATGACATGAAGAGCTGCCACCAACTATGCCTTCGGGTCAGGAATGGCCAAATCTTCCTCTGTTGGCAACTTAACAGACGGGTTATGTAAAATATCTAAAAAGGTGTTAGGTGGCACCGGCTTACGCTGAGATTCCAACCGGCTTAAGGCATCGGCCGCTTTGTTCTTTTTGTGGTCAATGTGTTCCACTTGATAACCCTTAAAATGCCCCGCAACAGCGTCGACCTCGCGGCGATAAGCCACCATGAGAGGATCCTTGGAATCCCACTTGCCTGACACCTGCTGAGCCACCAAATCTGAGTCACCAAGGCACCGTACCCGGCTCAGACTCATCTCTTTAGCCATTCGAAGACCATGGGGCAAGGCTTCATATTCTGCCATGTTGTTAGTACAAGGAAACATCAATCGCAACACATAACAAAACTTGTCACCTCGAGGAGAAGTTAAAACAACTCCCGCCCCCGAGCCTTCCAATTGTCTGGACCCATCAAAATGAACCGTCCAATATGTGTTGTTTGGCTTTTCTTCAGGTGTCTGTGACTCTCTCTAATCATTAATGAAATCGACCAGCGCTTGAGATTTGATCGTAGTATGTGGCACATACTTTAAACCATGAGACCCAAGTTCAATGGCCCATTTGGTGACTCGTCTCGTGGCTTCCCTATTTTGAATAATATCTCCTAACGGAGCGGAGCTAACCACAGTGATAGGGTGACCCTGAAAGTAATGCTTGAGCTTCCGGCTTGCCATGAATACCCCATAAACAAGCTTCTGCCAATGTGGGTACCTTTGCTTAGATTCAATGAGCACCTCACTGGCATAGTAAACCGGCCGCTGAACCGGATGTTCCGTGCCAATTTCCTTGCGCTCCACCACAATAGCTACACTGACAGCACGTGAGTTAGCAGCCACATATAACAACAATGGCTCCTTCTCAATAGGAGCAGCAAGAACCGGCGGCTCAGCGAGCTGTCTCTTTAGATCCTCAAAGGCAGAGTTGGCAGGGTCACTCCAGACAAAGTCATCTGCTTTTTTCATCATTTGATACAATGGCATAGCCTTCTCACCCAACCGGCTTATAAACCGGCTTAAAGCTGCAACACGGCCCGCCAGCTGCTGAACGTCATTGATGCACGCCGGTTTAGCCAAAGATGTGATTGCCTTAATTTTCTCCGGGTTAGCCTCAATGCCTCTGTTAGACACCAAAAAACCCAAGAGTTTGCCAGCTGGGACTCCAAGACACACTTAGCCGGGTTAAGCATCATTATGTAGACCCGGAGGTTATCAAAGGTCTCCTTCAGATCAGTTACCAAGGCTTCCTTCTCTCTGGATTTCACCACTATATCATCCACATAAGCATGAACATTACGCCCAATCTGATTGTGAAGGCAATTCTGCACACATCGTTGATAAGTCGCCTGGGCACTCTTAAGCCCAAAAGGCATAGACACATAGCAGAAGGCTCCAAACAGAGTGATGAAAGATGTCTTCTCCTGTTCCTTAACTTCCATCTTGATCTGATGATAACCCGAATAGGCATCCAAAAAACTCAAACGTCACAACCCGCTGTAGCATCAATGATCTGATCAATACGAGGGAGAGAAAAAGGGTCAGGCGAACAAGCTTTGTTCAAATCTGTGTAATCCACACACATGTGCCGGGAGCCGTTCTTTTTAAGCACAAGCACCGGGTTAGCCAACCACTCCGGGTGAAAAACTTCAACAATGAACCCGGCCGCCAAGAGCCGAGCCACCTCTTCTCCAATAGCCTTGCGCCTTTCCTCATTAAACCATCGAATAAACTGCCTGACCGGCTTAAATTTCGGATCAATATTGAGAGTGTGCTCAGCGAGTTCTCTCGGGACACCTGGCATGTCAAAAGGCTTCCATGCAAAGATGTCCCGGTTCTCATGGATGAACTCGATGAGCGCGCTTTCCTATTTTGGATCCAAGTTAGCATTGATAATGAACTGTTTGGATGAGTCGCCAGGCACAAAATCAACCATCTTGGTGTCATCGGCTGATTTGAATTTCAACACCGGTTCATGCTCTGTAGTTGGCTTCTTCAAAGACACCATGTCTGCCGGGTCAACATTATCTTTATAAAACTTTAATTCCTCTATTGCACAGACTCTACATAAGCAGCTTCACATTCCAGGGCTATTCTCCGGCTTCCATGTACTGTGATGGTGCCTTTATAACCCGACATCTTGAGTTGCAGATACACATAACACGGTCGAGCCATGAACTTGGCGTAAGCTGGCCGTCCAAACAGGGCATGATATGGGCTTTTGATCTTAACCACTTCAAAAGTTAACTTCTCATCCCTAGAATCATATTCATCCCCAAAGGCTACTTCCAGCTCAATCTTACCAACTGGGTATGCCGACTTACCAGGTACAACACCATGAAAAATAGTGTTGGATTGTCTAAGACTCTTGTCAGTCAACCCCATGCGACGAAACGTCTCATAATAGAGGATGTTGATGCTACTGCCTCCGTCCATGTGCACCTTAGTAAAATTATATCCACCAACCTGAGGCGCCACTACAAAAGCCAAGTGACCCGGATTATCAACCCGGGGAGGGTGATCCTCCCTACTCCACACAATAGGCTGTTCTGACCATCTCAAATAACGTGGAACCGCCGGCTCAACAGCGTTGACAGCCCTCTTGTGAAGTTTCTGGTCCCTCTTGCACAAACTAGTGGTAAATACATAGTACTGCCCACTGTTCAGCTGTTTTGGGCTACTCTGATACCCGGACTGCTGTTGCTGTTGCTGTTGCTGCTGATTACTTTGGTCGGATTGCTGATTATAACCACCTTGGTTACCCGGATGGCCCTGGCCGTGAAAACCGCCTCCTCCTGAGCCGGCGCCCGGGCCATGAAAGCCGCCACTGCCTGAACCGCCGCCAGGTCCGTGGTTACCATCGAACATGTTGGAATTTTTAAACGCCTTCATGATCATACAGTCCTTCCACAGATGGGTAGCTGGCTTCTCCCGGGTGCCGTGTCTTGGACAGGGTTCATTCAGTAGTAGCTCAAGGGTGGGACCTGACCCGCTGGACCGAGAAGGTGGCCTCCCCTTGCGCAGTTGGTTGTTGACCTGTGTACTGGCGTTAGCCACAAACTCGTCAACCTTACGTTTATTACCTCCTTGATTCACCGGGTTATGCTGGTGACCCTTTCCATTGCCGTTCTTTTTTCCCTTCCCTGCCTTCTCTTCATCAGACGTGGGATCCTTAGTACTATCTGAATCAGCATATTTGACCAGAGCCGCCATCAACTGTCCCATGTCATGATAATCACGCTTGAGCCGCCCCTGCTTCTGCTTCAGAGGTTCAAAACGGCAATTTTTCTCCAACATTAAGACCGCAGAGCCGGCATCCATCTTATCAAATGAATGTATTATCTCCTTGACCCGGCGCACCCAATGGGTCGTGGACTCACCTTCCTCTTGCTTACAGTTAGTCAAGTCCACGATTGACATAGGTTGCTTACATGTGTCCTTGAAGTTCTAAATGAACCGGGCTTTTAACTCGCCCATGAGCCGATGGAGTTGGGCGGCAACCCTTTCAACCAAGTGTGAGCTGTTCCATCTAACATCATAGTGAAATATTTAGCCATTGCTGCATCGCTGACCTCAAATAGCTCCATCGCCATCTCATAACTTTCAATCCATGCCCCAGGCTGCAAGTCGGCCGTGTAATTAGGCACCTTACGAGGCCCCTTAAAATCTTTTGGCAAGCACTCATTACATAGAGCCGGTACTAGGCAAGGGACACCTCCTGTCCTTGTGGCCACTCCTGCCTCAACAGAGGTTCCTGGATAAACCAGAAAAGACTGATGAGCCGCCTGCTCAGCTGCCAGTTGAACCGCCCGCTCAGCCTCCTGACGTATCCTCTCCTGATCCACCAAGTTAAAGGCTCCATCCTGTGCAGGGTCATGCCTGCGCGATTGGTTACGGCGTTGGCATTGCTTGACATAGTCGCTGAGTCCATATGCCTGCTATAGCTCGGGCTCCGGCTTGGGCGAGGGGTTGAATGGATTCTGTCTCGACTATAAGAGTACACATCCTGCTGTGCTAGGGCTGTCTGAAGAAGTTCTCTGACCCTTCGTGCTTCGATCGCCATTGGAGAGTCGCCTTCCATTGGGAGAGCCGCTAGACGAGCCGACGCAACAATTAAATTCTCCAAAGGGTTAGAGAAGTGACCCGGTGGTACTGGCATGTAATGAGGCGGAGCAATATTCACACGGGGTGGTTCCATGGCCCTCGGCTGAACCGGCGTCCCCGTCCCGGGTGTTGTGATCCGGTTTGCCTCCTGCGGGTTGCTGGGACCGGCCCCGGGTCTGTGGAAAAGGTTCCTAGGATCGTAAGTCAGAGGCTGACGTGATTGAGTTTTTTGGTGTCTTCTCCTCATGACCTCGTTTGATGCGTTTAGATCCATCGAGAGCCGGAAAGTCTCCGCTTGAAGCTGCTGAGCACGTGCATCCAGAGCCGCCCGTTCTGCGGCCATCCTGACATATTTCGCTGCTAAATTTTCCTTGGCATGTCCTACCTCTCCGCGTAGCAGTGCTACTTCTGCGTCATGCTGAGCCTTGTTGTGGAATTGTCACGGCAGATGTCCTAGTGTGAGGACTTCGCCGTGAGGCCAACGCATCTATGTGGTAGCTTGAGAGGGTTGAGCGGAATCGAGAGACGCAACACAAGACAAGGATTTAGACAGCTTCGAGCCCCGGGAAACATCATTCGGTAATAGCCCTACATGCTGTTTGTGGCTAGATCTCATTATGATCATGAGGAAGTCGCCGTAAACTGGCTCTCCCAGTTACCCCTAACCCTTAAGATTGTTTCTTCTTACTTGTCGCTCTTTGGGGAGCCCTGCCCCTCCTTATATAAGTTGGAGGGGCGGGTTACATGTAGAGTCCAACTCGGACTTAAGACTTAACTATTCTGACTTCTGTTCATGGGCTTCTTAACATCTTGGGCTTCATAACGTCTCGGGCTTCATAACGCCTCGAGCTTCATAACCCCTGGCAACCCAGTTATCACTGTTTGCCGGGTTATGACTAGTGCCTGTTTATGATGGTCTGCCTGTTTATGACTGGTGCCGGTTTATGATGGTCTGCCAGTTTATGGTTGTCTGCTGAGTTATCATCTGACTTTACTCCTGCTGGGTTATCATCTGACTTAACTCCTGCCGGGTTATCATCTGACTTAACTCTCAGCCGGCTTATCAACCTACCGGTTTACCGTCTGGGTTAACTGTCTGTCTTAACTGTCAACCGGTTTACTAAGTCCCAGCCGGGTTATGACTTCAGCCAGATCATACCGCGGGGTATATCCCCGACATTAGCCCCCAGTTTAATTTTGATTTATCCATGTTAAACTGATCCTGGTCATCCTTAAGTCCTTGTCAGTTCCTTCTTCTATAAAATCTGGGTCAATAGGCCAGCTTCATAATCAATTTGCTGACATTGGTTTGCCATAGAGAAATATTGTGAAGAATAACTCCTTTGACTCAGCTCCCAATGCTTAACAAAAATATTGGTCTTTGAAATATTCATCTAATCTTCAGCCAGTTTAAGAATGTAGAACTTGCCGGTTTAAGAATGGAGAACCTTGCCGGTCTATCATTGTCGGTTTACAAATATTGATGGCACCGGGTCATAATTGTAGTTAACTTCAAGTTTGAAAATATACCTCTTATATGCCTATCACTTGTAGCCCCCAAGTCTTAAGAAGGCAACGTAGTAACAACTTAAGATTTTCTTCAATATGAATGTCACAAGCTTGAAGAAATCCAAATTGTTCATCTCAGTCACTAGTCAAAACTGAATATTCCACATATGTAGCCCCCAAGTGCCGGGTTGTCATGCTTGCAGCAACCTGGGACTTGTAATTGCCTGATGCTCATAAAAACTTCAACCAGTGTAGCCCCCAATGGCCGGGTCATTATGAAATAAGGAGCAGGGACTTTATAGATATGATCATGTAGACTTGAACAGCAATGTGTAGCCCCCGAGGGCCGGCTCAGTAAGATAATATTGAGCTGGGACTTTATATATACTTCATTGCGAATAACATTATATGATGTAACCCTCATCATGGGGCTTGAACCCACGTCCACAAGGTTAAGAGCCTTGTGCTTTACCAACTGAGCAGTGGATCCTTCAATATAATGGATTAAAAGCTTTGTACCTTGAATTGTTTGACATGAGCAATTGGTCGCCCCCAAGGGCTGGCTCATTACGATGTGATGAGTCGGGTCTTCAATAAGGTGAGCAAACAATGACTTTGCATTAGCCCCCAAGTGTCATGGTGCATGCTTGCAGCGACATGAGACTTGTGTATTTGATGTAATCCCAACTTGAATAATGTAGCCCCCAAGTAGTCATAATTGTGGCATTGCGCCGATCAAGAGGTGTAGCAAAGGTTCGAATACGACCAAGCCCCCAAGTGACTTCCCTGGTGCCCTTTTGCCTATCAAGAGGTGTAACTATGGTTCGAACTCATAGCCCCCAAGTGATTTCCCTCGTGGCCTTATGCCTATCAAGAGGTGTAGCTATGGTTCGGATATGACCAAGCCCCCAAGTGATTTCCATGGTGTCCTTATGTTGATCAAGAGGGTATAAGCTATGGTTCGGAAATGACCAGAGCCCCCAAGTGATGTCCCTGGTGGCCTTAAGCCCATCAAGAGGTGTGACTATGGTTCGAACATAGCCCCCAAGTGATATTATGAGTTGTGCTCAAGGGATACCCATGTTTGAGCTGTGTTGTGCAGCAGACTCTCTTTGGCCCCTTATGATAATATTGGCTTGATAGCCGGATTACCGAAATAACCAGAGCTGTGTTTCTTATGATAATATTGGCTTGATAGCCGGATTACCGAAATAACCAGAGCTGTGCTCTTATGATAATATTGGCTTGATAGTCAGATCAAGAGGTGTAGCTATGGTTCGAATACGACCAAGCCCCCAAATGATATTGTGAGCTGTGCTCAAGGGGTACCTATGTTTGAGTTGTGCTGTGCAGCAGACTCTCTTTGGTCCCCTTAATTTTTCCTGAGAACTCGAACTTGCGAGAGATTTATTCTTTTAACTGGAAATTCTTAAACCGGATATTGAGAGCTTCAAAGCTTTGTGGGAGACAACCTTCCCTTGAGCCGGATTTTTAAACCGAAATCCTTCTTTTTAGGCTGAAAATTTTCTGACGGCCTTTAAATTTGCACCAATATGGCGGTTCAGGGTCCTGCATTAGATAACTTTGCAAGCCTGGGTAATTGCTCTTTTAAAGAAAGCAATATATAATATAAAAATATACTGGATGGATTTCACCTGATATGTTAGGTCAAAAATTATCCACCGAGTAATTGATCATCACCACGGTGAAGCTGAAATCAATCACGGTCGACTTGGCCGCAGCAGCAAGGCAGATGAGCCGGTCGCGGCAATGTAAACCGGCGTGGACGGGCGAAGCAATCGCAGGCACGGTAAACCACGCGAACAGCGAGTCAGTAGCCGGTGTGGTCCCACCGAGTTGATGTAAATTGAGCTGCACGTGCGGCGGCTTGCGCACACCCATTCAATTAGCAAGCTGGTGCAGACACCGTGCATGATGATGTTGACGCATACTTCATAGACGCAACCTGGCACCACCTTTGCTGCACATAAAAATATACAGACCAAAGTAATTTCTCTCTTTGATTAAAATATGCATTAAAAGTAGATAGAAACAATAGCACCTGGTATATTTTATCAGATGAACATGAACGCTGGCATTAGACGATGCTGAACAGCGTTAGACGGCCGCCTAGACATATGTCTGATAAAATAATAGCACCCACATAGCCTTCCCCTTTTATTATGCAGTACTTCCTTCTTTTCCTGTGCTACTTTATATATATCCGCCCTTGGCTTTTCTCCCAACCGAACCTCATCTTGTATTTTCCTTCTTGCTGTCAGGGGATCATATGAGAACAGAGGCAGGTGACAGAGAAACCCGCGACTGAGCGAAGCGGATGGCGGAGACCGACAAGACGGCAGCTCGACGGCAAGAGCCGGTTCAACAACGAGGGATTCCAGCGGCTTGAATCCCAACAATGGGCAGTTTCGACGCAGCAGGCAGGCCCATGGAAACAATTTTGGGGGTGGAGATGAGGCCGCTTGGCCGGGCGTCGGGTCGACGCGCAGCAGCAGAGGCCGATTCAAGGCCGAAACGAGGTGCGGCAATGGCGACTCGTCAGCATAGGCGAGTCTGCGGAAATAATGGGACACACCATGGCGGTTTGCCATCCGGTTCAAGGCAGCAGTGCAACGGTGGTTTCGATGCAGCAGGCAGCTGAGTGACAAGCAGGCGGCCCAATGGTGGAGGTGAGGGTGAAGCCAATTTGAGCGAGGTCGGGGCGGTTTGGCCGCGAATACAGCGACTCGAGGTGGCTCGGAGCCAGCGGAGGAGCGACGATTTATAGCAGCGGACGAGCAGGGCATCTCGGGGCAACAGAGGGTGCTCGTGCCGAACCGCAAGGCACTGAAGCTCCCAGAGGTATACATGTGCACAGCGGAGGTGATTCAGGGCATCATGAGGAAGAAGGTGGCGGCGATCATGGCGACTTGGCGTCAGCGGTTTGAAGCGGCAGTAGAGGAGACCAGAGCAAACCACGACGGGTCACAATTGTGATTGTGATTCTGAACTTTGTAGTTTTGAGGCGGGGTGACCCGGAGCCAAGGCAATAATGAGGGTAGACGATTCAAGGCCGCCAGACCCTGATAGCTTGAAGTGGCGGATTGAGGCCGCAGTGTCGCGGCGGCTGGCCTCTGGAGCAAGACAGCGAGTAGAGCAAAGCAGCGGTGAGCTCGGACGGTTGTACATACACGCGCGAGTAGAGCAGAGCAAAGGTGAGCTCGGGGCGAGGCCACAGGCGTCGAGGAGACCCCTGGCGAGGAGATACGCCACGGCAAACCTGGATGGTAAGCCGGCTCGGGATGTGGTGACAAGGCGAGGCAGAAATAGCCGGCGGTGGCAGAGGCAGAGCGCCACTCGTGTCGGGGCGGTTCAACACTGTAGGGGAGGAAATGCGGTGATGATGACTCCAGCGAAGAGAGGTTGCAGCCATCCGAAGCGGCAGGGCCAGAGCCGATGCAAGGCGATGTAACAGAGGAATCCGATGGCTCGAATATGAGGCCAGGGCGGTTTGAGGCAGCAGTTGGCCACTTGTCATGGGTTTGTCATGGTAGATGTTCTCGTGAAAGGACTTAGTTGTGGAGCCATCACTATGGGTTAGCTTAAAGGGGTTAAACCGGACAAGGGACATGAGGGATTTTATACTAGTTCGGCCCCTTCGATGAAGGTAAAAGCCTATGTCTAGTTGTGATTGGCATTGCTAGGGTTTCGATGACCAGGGAGCGAATCTGCTTTGCCTGGCTCTCGAGTTGTTGTCTGTTGTCCCTAAACCGCTGTCAGGTCGTCCCTTTATATACATAGGTTAACGCCCGCCGGTTTACAGAGTCCCGAGGCCGGATCATACACGTGTCCGGCTCGGTCTCTATTCCTTACAATACAAGTTACATGAAAGAGTCGGTTTACGTCTATAGGCCTTAACTTGCCTTTGGGCCTTGGGCCTCGGTAAAGCACCACCATCCTCCCATCTTCATGGGCTTCTATATTCATGGAATTAATCCGGCCACTCTTATCCGGTTTACCTCTAGTAGTCATATCCCCAACATTAGGCCCCAGATTGATTTGAACTTGTTCATGTCAATCTTCAATACTTAGAAAAATTCTTGCCCTGGCACCTTCGTATGGATCTGGTAAACCTCTGTGACGTCATCCTTTAGATCCATAGTAAATCGCTATGACGTCATCTATTCGTTGAAACCGAAGATACCCTTCATAATGAATATCCAACCATCGAGGCGACATCCTTATTAGCTATCCATTTTAAGCTCCTCGATACGCACTTGTCGCTTATCGGTTCTCCTTATAAATAGGACCAAGGGCCATTCCCTTTCCCCCTTCGTCTCCTTCGCTTCTTCTTCCTCCTTGCGACACCTCTGCAACCGAGCGCCGCCGCCATCGCCGAGCTTCGCCTCCTCCTCTCTGTTGGCCGCTGCATCAACCTGGTTGCACTAGACATCTGCGGTGTACCTCCGCTGCTTCAACAACCATTGTAAGTCCTTTCCTTTCCTCCTTTGTAGATCTGCCTAGGGTTTCCTTGTTCATCGAAGTTCATCGAGGCTCCGGCACTGTTCTTCCCTGTTTCTCCTTAGTCCATAGATAAGAACTTCAAACTTGATGTATTCCATGTAATGGCTTATCTCTGTTACCACAACAAACCTTTATGCGCGTAAAAACTGATCTGGTCCTTTGTGAACCCCTTCGGGACCAACCTTTTTAGGTCTAAATCTTTTTGATTTCCTGTCTTAACGGTAGATCCAAAATTTCCCTGCAACCTTGTGAAACCTGTTTTACCTTACTTAGTCATTCTTGTCTTAGATCTGTATCCTCTTTACCACATAAGCGGTTTACCTTTGTAAAAGCAATCTATCACATACCATTAGTCCCCTGGTGAACCGGCAAGCCCTTTATCTCCGTTGTCATACTCCGGTTTAACAGTATGCATATACCTTTGTTCCGATGTTGCCTTGTCATTCATTATTGTATCAGCCTCCGGTTTACGAAATTTACATACTTGTATATCTTTATTCCGTTGCACCTCATGCACCACCATGAATGACTTGTAAACCGGTATTTCTTTTTAGCTTTTCACTTGCAATGGCCAAATAGTTTTATGCCTGTAACTGGGCTCCTTCCCGGGTTACCGAGGAACAGCTTAATGGAATGGTTAGAATTGGTACCTTACCAAAAAAGAATGAGATCCGGTGGCGATTTCCTGGACCGGAGAATCTTCCCACCCCTAAGTAGGGTGAGGTAGTGGTATTTGTTGACCACATAGGCCGTGGTTTCAAACCGCCCGGGTCAAAAAAAATTCGGGATGTGCTTGCCAGTTTCCAGCTCCACCCTCAAGATATTGGACCTAACTCAGTATCCAATATATGCAATTTCCAAGTCTTCTGTGAAGTGTACTTACAAGAAGAACCAACTACTGAGTTGTTCCGGGATTTTTTCCATCTGAACCGGCGCACTGAATTTGTAGACGGACCCAACACTAAACTTGGTGGCGTCTCTATTCAAAAAAGAAAAGAAGTTGAATTCCCTCATGCCAAGCTGCACAATCACCTCAAAGAGTGGAACCAAACTTGGTTCTACTGTAAAGACACTTCCCCTGAAGATGAGAACCCTCTGCCGGGTTACCGTGCCCACCGGCTTTCCAACACTTATCCACTGCCGCAACGTCTAAGTGCCCAGGAACGGGCCTCATATACCCCTCAACTCGCCAAGCTCCGAGCCTTTATGGCCAACGGTTTATCAGGCGTCGACTTTGTGCGTTGCTGGATATCCTGGAGCATCTTTCCATTAAGTCGTCGCTCCGGTTTAATGTGTGAGTACAGTGGTGAAGTAGAAGACTCCCAATGCCACATCAACATTCAATTAACCGATGAAGAAGTCACTGAGGGTGTCAAGAAGATTTTGAATGAATCGAAATTTGTCTGCCGCCAAACCGGCTTAAACCCCTTTTATGCAAAAATCAAACCGCCTGCTGTAAGTACTGTCCTTCCTTTTTACCTTTGATATCTTTTTAGACTGTACAACCTGTGAATACCCTTCTGCTTGTTTATAAACAGGGTGATGATCCGTTCTGGAAGAAGAAACCTCAAGAAAAAGCGGCAAAACCTTCCCGTCCCAAAACAAAAGCCGTCAAGAAAACCTCAAAGCAAAAGGTAGCTGAACGTATCACCATGGAACTGGATGACGACATGGATGAACCGGAAGTTGAGGTAGAACTTGACTCACTTGGTTCCCTTTTTATGCATCTCATTAACAATGATATTTATCAGGAGGGTGCAGAGGGCAGCCAAGCTGACGATGTAGAGGTAATTATCCTTTCCTCCGGTTCAGACTCTCTGCCAACACAAAAAATTTGTCACGCGATCCGGAAAGTAAGCTTTTCACATCCTCTTGCTTACTTGGATCCAACATTTATTTTGAAGAAGCAGCAGCACGAGGCTCGCCGCACAACCCGGCACAGCGGCCAAAAGGTCACTTTGGCCGGTTTACCTAACACCCCGGTTCGAAAGCGCCGATCGGAGGTCTCACCTCCTTCTGACAATTCTTATCCCAAGGCAGGTTATTTCCGACAACCTCTTAATCCGTCCGATTCAAATTATCAGGTGACACCTCCCTCATCTTCTGGCGAGTCAACAGCGACCCAACTTCCTCCTCTTAAAACTGTAGCTGGGTAAGTACTTGAACCCCTTCTTTGAATGTTTTCCATACTTTATATACTATGCTTAACTTTCGCATCTTTTTCTATTTGTAGAGCAAAGCCAGACCCAGCAAAAAGGCTCGAGTGAACAATCCGCCCGAAGAACAGGTGGTTCATGAACCGGAGCAAACGGTTGAACCGGAACAAACTATTGATCCGGAGGGTCCCAATCCTGAAGCTACTTTTGATGAGCCACCCCCTCAAGATCACAATCTCGATGAACAACCAGAAGCTGACATTGCTGTGCCTAATGCTGAACCGGTCGAACCAATCCGGGCTGATGACAGGTATTCTAGTCCGGTGAGAGCTACTGAAACTGCATCAATTCCGGAAAAAGCTACTGGAGACAAAGAGGGTGAAGTTATCATTACTGGTATTGGTCACACCTCTCCTGGCCATCCTGTAATCTTGGCCAAACATAGTGCCAAGGAAGAGCGTGCTGCCATGGAAAAAGGCAAATGGAGCACTGACTTCTCAAGCTATGCCCATCTCAGCGCTCAAGAACTCCACTCCGGTTTTCTAAACTGTCTGCACTCAAACCGGGATTATGAAGCCGGTTTGGTGAACCTGATGAAAGAGCGCTATGAGGTATTTTCATCACTTTCCTTTCTTGAATCCAAAGAACAAACATCAACCCAACTAGCCCCCAAGGGCCGGTTTATGATGACAATCATAAACCGGGACTGCATAATACATTAACTTTTACAAACTTGTCCTCCATATAGCAACTGATCGTGTGAAGTAAATCAGACGTGATCATTATATTCCTGTAGGTTTTCGCCTGTGTAGCCCCCAAGGGCCAGTTTAGCTTTGTGAGGTAAACCGGGTCTTGAATCAATTCATCCTCTTTGAACAGATGTACATTAGCCCCCAAGTGTTAAGGATAATGCTTGCATTGTACTTGAGACTTGTGAAAAATATGTTGATGATAGAACAAATAGGCATTAGCCCCCAAGTACAAACTGCATAACTTGTTATACACTTGGTACTCCATAACCTGTTTTGATGATATATCTCACTTTTGTAGGCTGAGCTGAATAAGAAGGATGCTCAAACTGCAGACCTTCAAGAGAATGTAAAATATCAACAAGCAGAGGCTTCCAAAGCCAAAGAAGAGCTGACCAATGCCTTGGCAGCCGTGGAGAAGCTGAAAGAAACCTTCAACAAGGAGTGTGCTGACTGGGAAACAGAAAAGGCCGGTTTGACAAAAAAGGCCGAGGACGCAGAGGCAACCCTGAAACCGGTGGTGGAAGAACTGACCGGCTTAAAGCGGCAGATTGACGCCATGACTTCTGTTGTGTTTGGTAAGTGCCCTCACGTGCAGTTTGTCTAATTCATAAGATCTTATCAATGGCCGGTTTATTGATGCTGAACCATGACAGGGACCCACATTGCTCATCTGGGCTCTGACATGCGGATGAAACTTAAAGCGGCCTACACCTTAATAGAACAGCTGTTCTCTGGATCCCAGCGTGCCATTTGCACTGCAGCCTATAAGCCGGCGCCATCGTTGATAAAGGAAACAATTGAGAAGCTGGCCATGCTACTTGCCGGATCACCGAACTGAAGAGATCAGCCGCAAGATCAGGAGCGCTGACCGCGCTAATCTGGGCCAAGGCATGGATTCCGGATCTTGAACCGGCAGATATCATCAAAGGGTATCCTGGTGTGAAATAAGACGGCTCAGACTTCAATAATGATGATCTGCGAAGGCTGACAAAGGAGATGCGGCCAATAGCAAGCAAACTGGCGGAGGACAAAGATTTATCTCATTTCCAACCGGTTTATGATGTTGAGGGAAAGAGATGGCCTGCAGTGATTCATGATGTTGAAGATCTTATGCCTCTAATCCGTAAGCATACTTACGCTCCTGACATAGACCCCTCCAGCCTTACCCATGAAGAGGTTGTGTTTCAAGCTTTAACCGGAATCGATTGGTCAACGGTTGATTTCCAGCGTCTGGGGAGGGATGAAGAGGATGTCGCGCAAGATGACCCTCAATCGTCAAGTCGTCCCGATGAAGAATCCTAAACCGGCGGCCGGTTTATCAGCTACAGTCTGCCACTTCTTGAAAACAATTATTCAATTTGGTCCATTTTGAAGCGCCTTGTAATAGGATAGCAGAAACACCTTTATCTGCCATGCCATCGAGCATGTTTGTGTTGCTTGATACCTTGAAAACTTGTTCCACTTTTGGGATCTATTTATGCATAGTCCATTATGATTTGTGTTCCTGCATATAAGAACTTGAAAGCGTCCTAGTGGTTTACCACTGGACGGGTCATGATGCCCAAAAATATATACATAAATTGGATGGATAACCAAGATTTGTATTAACCAAATAAAACAGATGATATCTATGACATACCTCGTTGGCTGACCAACTGCTTGTATGGTAATGGTGAAGAACACCAATTCGGAGTGTTGATGACTCCTTGCCCGCTTGCCGGTTCACAAAAAACCGTACTGTGCTATAATAGCCGCTTATTTGTTTGTATAAGGCTGGTGACATCTAGTCAAAACTAGACCGGAGCAATGTACTACCGGTTTAAAACTGACCATGTACTGACAACTAAGCGTTCAAAGTCACGCCGGGTTGTAATGAACACCGGTTTATCATAAAATATTCATAAATCCCTTATCAAAAGATATAAAAAACAGCAAATCAAAAAGAAATATACAAGGCTTTTCATGAGCTGCCAGGCCCTAAATCGAGGCTTTTCATGGGCTGCCAGGCCGCTGAGTTAAACCATTTTGCAAAGCCTTTTAAGATGGACCTCAATCTTTAACCAATCACCGTTTTAACTTTGATAAGTTCAGGGTCCATGGGATTGACTTGCCAAACATCCGATGGGTCATACCAGGTTTACCTGGACGGAGTGGCTTACTTAAAGAGGCAGGGTAACCCGGGGTTTTAGGTGAATACACCTGGCTTCCGAGCCTGGCTTGATAGCCTATTACAAGGGTGCAAGCTTGTTGTTCTTTGAGAAGCAAGGAGCCCCCAGGTAATATTTGAGCTGTGCTCGGTGGTTACCTATGTTTGAGTTGTGCTTGATGCTACAGACTCTCTTTGGTTCCACATAATTTCCTTTTGGCTTTGAAGCCTACCAAGAGGTGTAGTTGTGGTGTGAAGACAACCAAGCCCCCTAGTGATATCCCTTTTTGGTTTTTAAACTGATCAAGAGGTTTACCTATGGTTCGGATACGACCAAGCCCCCTAGTGACTTGCTTGATATCTGTGTGGCCTTATAGGCCGGGTTAATAAAACTCCGCTTTGTCAGTAGAAACCCTTGTGAAACCACACATGATGTAAAAATGAACAGAGACCCCGCTTTAGCCAAGGCTTCGGTTTATTATATAATATATACATTGTCATAAGTATGTACATAAGAAGAGCCTGTGGCTCAAGTATAGTAAGGCCGAAGAAGGGCTATATTCCACGGCCGCTTGGTCTCCTCCTCCGATTTACGTGAGTCTTTGTGCTCTCGAACATCAATGAGGTAGTATGACCCGCTGTGCAGATTTTTGCTGACCACAAAAGGTCCTTCCCAAGGTGGGGATAACTTGTGCATATCAGTATGATCCTGGATGAGCCGGAGCACCAGATCGCCTTCTTGAAAAGTTCTGATCTTAACCCGGTGGCTGTGATAACGTCGGAGATCTTGTTGATAAATCTCCAAATGTGCTGCTGCTAAATCACGCTCCTCATCTAACAGGTCCAGTGAGTCCTGGCATGCTATCTCATTCTCAGCTTCAACATAAGTCGTCACCCGGGGTGAGTCATGATGGATGTCACTAGGGAGAACCGCCTCTGCTCCGTAAACGATGAAGAAAGGTGTGTAACCCATAGATCTGTTAGGTGTGGTGTTGATACTCCATAACACAGAAGGTAACTCTTCCACCCAACAGCCTGGTGTCCGCTTTAATGGAACCATAAGCCGGGGTTTAATACCTCTTAAAATTTCTTGATTTGCCCTCTCTGCTTGACCATTAGACTGGGGGTGAGCCACTGATGCTACATCAAGCCGGATGTGCTCACGTTGGCAAAATTCCTCCATCTCACCCTATGACAGATTAGTACCATTATCAGTTATAATACTATGTGGAAAACCAAACCGGAATATCACCTTTTTGATGAATTGAACCGCCGTGGCTACATCACACTTACTAACTGGCTCTGCTTCTACCCATTTGGTAAATTTGTCAACTGCCACTAACAGGTGGGTCTTTTGTCCTTGGATATCTTAAAGGGTCCGACCATATCGAGCCCCCAAGTTGCAAACGGCCAAGTGATTGAAATCATTCTCAACTCTCAGGCCGGAACATGAGCGTGGCGTGCAAATTTTTGACAACCGTCACACCTTTTAACTAAATCCTCAGCGTCAGCATGAGCTGTCAACCAATAGAAACCGTGACGAAAAGCCTTAGCCACCAAGGATTTTGAACCGGCGTGGTGACCACAATCTCCTTCGTGGATTTCTCGCAAAATCTCACAACCCTCTTGAGGAGACACACAATGTTGAATTGCTCATGTGACACTGTAACGATGTAACTCCCCGTTGATTATGGTCATTGACTTGGAACGCCGGATTATCTGCCGGGCCAAGGTTTCGTCCTTCGGTAACTCGCCCCGGTTCATGTAAGCCAAGTATGGGACTGTCCAATCTGCTATAACATGCAAAGCTGCCACCAATTGGGCCTTCGGGTCAGGAATAGCCAACTCCTCCTCTGTGGGTATCTTGACCGACAGATTATGCAGTACGTCCAGGAAGACATTAGGTGGCACCGGTTTACGCTGAGAGCCTAGGCGACTTAAAGCGTCTGCCGCTTCATTCTTTTGCCGGTCTATATGGTCAACTTGATAACCCTTGAAATGACCAGCCACTATGTCCACCTCTCATCGATATGCAGCCATGAGTGGGTCCTTAGAATCCCAAGTGCCAGATACCTGTTGGGCCACCAGGTCCGAGTCACCGAAGCACTTAACCCGGCTTAAGTTCATCTCCTTAGCCATCCGAAGACCGTGGAGTAAGGCCTCGTACTCAGCTGCATTGTTAGTACAAGGGAACATTAAGCGAAGAACATAACAAAACTTATCACCTCGTGGGGAAGTTAATATAACTCCAGCCCCCGAGCCCTCCAATTGCCTGGACCCATCAAAGTGAATAGTCCAATAAGTATTGTTTGGTTTTTCCTCTGGTGCCTGCAACTCTGTCCAATCGTTGATGAAGTCCACGAGTGCCTGAGATATAATCGCAGTGCGAGGTGTATACTTGAGCCCATGAGGTCCAAGCTCAATAGCCCACTTGGCAATCCGGCCAGTTGCTTCTCTGTTTTGAATGATATCTCCCAGAGGGGCTGAACTGACCACTGTGATAGGATGTCCCTGAAAATAATTTTTGAGTTTCTGGCTTGCCATAAACACCCCATACACCAGCTTCTGCCAATGCGGATACATCTGCTTTGATTTGATAAGCACCTCACTGATATAATAAACTGGCCGTTGAACTAGATATTCCTTTCCAGCCTCCTTGTGCTCCACAACAATAGCCACACTAACAGCCCTGGCATTAGCAGCCACATATAGCAGTAAAGGCTCTTTATCGATCGGAACTGCAAGCACAGGCGGTTCAGCTGACTACCTCTCCAGATCCTCAAACGCTTTATCAGCTGCATCGCTCCAGACAAAGTCATCTGTTTTCTTTAGCATCTAATATAAAGGGATAGCCTTCTCCCCTAGACGACTGATAAACTGGCTCAAAGCCGCAATCCGACCTGCTAGACACTGAACATCACTGATACATGCCGGTTTAGCCAGAGAGGTGATAGCTGTGATTTTCTCCGGATTAGCCTCAATGCCCCTGTTAGACGCCAGAAAACCCAAGAGCTTGCCTGCCGGAACACCAAAGACACATTTGTCCAGATTAAGCATCATCTTATAAACCCGTAGGTTATCAAAGGTTTCCCTCAAGTCATCTATCAATGTTTCCTCTTTCCTGGACTTTACCACAATATCATCCACATATGCATGAACATTGTGCCCAATCTGCTTATAAAGACAATTCTGAACACAACGTTGATAAGTCGCCTGGGCACTCTTGAGCCCAAAGGGCATGGAGACATAACAGAAGGCTCCAAAGGGAGTTATAAAAGTTGTCTTCTCCTGGTCCTTAACTGCCATTTTGATCTGATGATAACCAGAATAAGCATCCAAAAAACACAAACGGTCACAACCCGCTGTAGCATCAATAATCTGATCAATACGAGGGAGGGCAAAAGGATCTGCTGGGCAAGCCTTGTTCAAATCTGTATAGTCCACACACATACGCCAAGTGTCGTTTTTCTTAAGAACCAGCACCGGATTAACCAACCACTCCGGGTGAAAGACCTCCACGATAAACCCTGCGGCCAACAGCCGAGCTACCTCCTCACCGATAGCCTTGTGCCATTCTTCCTTGAAGCGGCGGAGAAACTATCTGACCGGTTAAAACTTAGGATCTATATTAAGTGTGTGCTCAGCGAGTTCCCTCGGTACACCTGGCATGTCAGAAGGCTTCCATGCAAAGATGTCCCGGTTCTCGCGGATGAACTCGATGAGCGCGCTTTCCTATTTGGGATCCAGGTTAGCGTTGATGCTGAACTGCTTGGATGAATCGCCAGGAACAAAATCAACCATCTTGGTGTCTGTGGCCGATTTAAACTTCAACGCCGGATCGTGCTCCGTAGTTGGCTTTTTCAAAGAAGTCATGTCTGCCGGATCAACCTTGTCTTTATAAAACTTCAGCTCTTCCGTGGCACAAACCGACTCAGCGTAAGCCGCATCACCTTCCTCACATTCCAAAGCAATCTTCCTGCTCCCATGTACTGTGATGGTACCCTTATGACCTGCCATCTTATGCTACAGATAAACATAACACGGCCTCGCCATCAACTTGGCATAAGTCGGTCGCCCAAACAGAGCGTGATACGGACTCTTGATTTTCACCACCTCAAAAGTCAATGTTTCTGACCTTGAATCATGATCATCTCCAAAGGCCACTTCTAGAGCCATCTTGCCCACTGGATATGCGGACTTACCGGGACCACACCATGAAAACGGTGTTCGACGGTTTAAGATTCTTATCTAACAACCCCATACGGCGGAAGGTATCATAGTAAAGAATATTGATACTGCTTCCCCCATCCATGAGCACCTTGGTGAACTTATACCCCCCAACTTGGGGTGCCACCACTAAGGCCAGATGACCCGGATTATCAACCCGGGGTGGGTGATCCTCTCTACTCCATAAAATGGGTTGCTCAGACCATCGCAAATACTGAGGCACTGCCGGTTCAACAGAGTTCATGGCCCTCTTGTGAAGCTTTTGATCACGCTTGCACAAGCTAGTGGTGAAGACATGATACTGCCCACTATTCAACTGCTTCGGATTGCTCTGATAACCCGACTGTTGCTGCTGATTCTCCTGATGGTTCTAACCTCCCTGGTTGCCCTGATTCCCTTGATTGCTATGTCTGGTTTGATTGCCTTGAAATCCTGAATCGGAGCTACCGCCTCCATAACCCGGCCCATGAAAACCACCCCCTGAACCGCCGGGCGGGCCATTATCGTATTGAAACATGTTGGAGTTCTTGAACTCTTGCATGATATAACAATCCTTCCAAAGATGTGAAGCTGGCCTCTCCTTCGATCCATGCTTTGGACAAGGTTGATTTAACAGGTGCTCCATATTGGGGCCTGAACCTCCGCCCCTCTAGGGTTGTTTTCCCTTACGACGCTGATCGTTATCCTGAGCATTGGTGTTAGACACAAAGTCCAAACTATTGTCTGCCTTGCGCTTACCATTGTTCCCATGACCTGCCGGGTTATGCTGTTGTCCCTTGGTGTTGCCGTTCTTCTTCCCTTTCCCCGGTTTGTCCTCCTCTGAGTCAGGGTCTTTGGTATTATCTGAATCGGCATATTTAACCAAAGCGGCCATAAGCATTGACATATCATTGCAGTGACGTTTGAGCCTTCCTAACTTCTGTTTTAGTGGTAGAAACCAGCAATTGCCCTCCAACGTTAACACTGTTGTATCCGTATTGATGCGATCCGATGAATACAGAATAGCCGAGACCCGCTTCACCCAATGGGTTGTAGACTCCCCATCCTCTTGAACACAAGCGGCCAGGTCCACAATCGACATAGGCTGCTTACAAGTATCCTTAAAATTCTGGATAAACCGGTGTTTTAATTCAGCCCATGATCCGACAGAGTTAGCTGATAAGCTCTTTAACCAAGTACGAGATGTCCCCTCGAACATCGTGGTGAAGTATTTAGCACACACTGATTCATCCACATCCAACATCTCCATTGCCATCTCATAACTCTCAACCCATGACTCTGGTTGCAAATCGGTGGTGTAATTGGGTACCTTACGAGGGCCCTTAAAATCCTTGGGCAGTCGTACATTGCGCAAAGCGGGGGTAAGACACGGCACCCCTAAAGAACTGAAGACCACGCGTAGCTCCACTGAAGCGGTAGGGTGAACCGGAGTAGGTTGATGAGCTGCATGCAGCACTGCTAACTCGGCCTCTCGACATGCACGACCATGATCCACCACATCCTGCGCATAAGCACCTCCACCTGCCGGGTTGTGCCCTCGCGACGAGTTATGGTGACGTGCACTGCTTGATACAGCCGGTTCATCCTCAATGTGCCTGCTGTAGCTCTGGCTCGGACGGGGGGTGGAATGAATCCTCTCGCGACTATGCGAATAAGCCTGCTGCAGGTTTAAAGTTGTTTGAAGGAGCTCTCTGGCCCGTCGTGTCTCAATCGCAACTGGTGACTCGCCGTCAGCTGGGAGGGCTGCCAATCGTGAAGTGGCGGCCATAATGTTGTCTAACAGGTTGGAGTAGTGCCCCGGTGGTGTTGGGACATACTGCGGTACAATGTTGTTCTGACGAGGCAGGTCCATCGTGCGTGGCTGAACCGGCGCTCCTGTTCCCGGCGCCTCTGTCCGATTTACCACTGGCTGGTTACTGGTTCCGGCTCCTGGCGTGTTGAAGAGATTTCTTGGCTCATAACCCGGCAGGAGGTGCGACCGATATCTTCTTCTCATGACCTCATCTGAGGCATTCTGGTCCAACCTAAGCTGGTAGGCCTGAGCTTCCAACTCGGCCTGTTCTGTAGCCATCCTGGCGTTCTATGCTGCCATGTCCGCTTTAGCCTAAGTTATCTGATCTTTCACCTTTGCAATCTCCGCATTGTGCTGATCTCGGGCTGCTGTGTCCACCTCCGCGGCCATCAATGTTGCCAAAGCGTCGAACAAATCAGACAAAACTTGAGCGGGAGGCGGCGCAGAGCCCCCTGCTCCCGCAGGCGTTGTTGTTGCTGAACCGGAGAGCATTGCCACGGCGGTGGATGAGTGATGCGCTAGCTGTGTACCGGCCATGAAGATAGCGACCCGGTTTGGCAAATCGAGGGGGTCCGGAATATTGTTGCCATCGGAACCTCCGCTAATCCAGCCGTCCTGCAACTGATACAGCAATTCGGTCTCTCCGGTTGAAGACTCGTCATCAGAACAGACAACGGTTTCTCCATCAGATGTCGGTCCATCCTCATATTCCGCTCCATGGATGACACCTACGAAAACATGCCTTGCTATGGGTTGAACCGGGGAAGGGCTTGCACGCTGAGCCGTCTCGATGATGTCGGTGTAGGTGTCCAGCTCAGGGCCCGATTCACCGATCTTGCCGATGAAGACGTGAATCCCACCAAAGGGGACCCGATACCCGTATTTGATTGAACCGGCCTCGGGACCCCATCCTGCGCCATCGATGTAGAGCTTGCCGCGACGACTCTTCGTCATCCAGCCCACAGCGTATCCCTTGAGTCCATCAAAGCTGCCCTTCAAGAACTCGAAACCATTGCAGAATGGTCGGCCATGGCGGCTCAGCAGTAATGGAGGCTGAGTAATCCCATTGCAGAAGCAGATGGAAACGAGTTGGCAGGGAGGCCATGGCTCGGAGGTACTGGATCACGGTGGTCTTGGCGGCTCAGAACGACGGTCGACACTGCCCGCGAGGTGGCGCGGGCGGTTTAGAAATGGAACCGGCGCGGCTACGCGACCGACGGCGAGTTGGGCGCTGAAGCGCGGCGACTCAACTAGCACGGGTACCGGCAGGTATGGTGGATTAAAGCAGTGGCGGTTCAAGACACGGCAACGCCGGATGCAGGAGTCGGCCGACGCACCGGAGACGCGAACGCGCAAGAGGCAACCGGTGGAGACGGAGGCGGCCCGATGCCTTGGAGACAGACTGGCCATATGGCGTTCTGACCACAGTGCATGGTCGTGGCGTTTTGCCGATTCGTTGTTGGTGGAAGCGTAGAGCGACGAGATGAAGGCGCTGGTAAAGCTAGCTTGAAGCAGAGGCACGCCCGACTCCTCCTCCGGGTCGTGGAGATTGGATAACCCCCGCCGGGTCACTCGTACCTTCCTTTTTTTAAACCAGACCAAGAGCCAGATATAACTATTTGTCTCAGATTTGGCAAAGAACGATCGGGCGCTTGGTGGATGCAGACGAAGGCAAAGTGGGTCACTTGGCGATTACAACACGGACGGGAGACGAGGCGCAGCAGTGACTCGGATGGAAGGCGGAGTCCAGTCTAGCCATGGGTCTTGGCCGTCTTCTCCGGGTCATGGACGCGAACTCATAATCGATGTAAATCCTTCTTTTTTGTGGCGATTTAGAGGCCGGGTCATAGCAGGTTTGACTCCCCTGGCCCTTATGGCGCTTTTGGTTTTGATGGATCGCCAGAACCTTGGCGTCTTAACCTTAATTTCTTTTGAACTCAAACCTTGTCCGGGCCGTAGATCTGACTGTTATTTCCGACCGATAAACTTAAAGCTGATGCAAACCTTCCCAAACTGGTCATTCTTCATCTGGAAAATTATGAACTTCTTGATCCCTGAGAAAAAATCCCACCAAGAACTCATCACCACCGTGCGCGGGCCCCACGGTGGGCGCCAACTGTCGTGGAATTGTCATGGCAGATGTCCTAGTGTGAGGACTTAGCCATGAGGCCAACACATCTATGTGGTAGCTTGAGAGGGGTTGAGCGAAATCAAGAGACGCAACACAATACAAGGATCTAGACAGCTTCGGGCCCCAGGAAACATCATCCGGTAATAGCCCTACATGTTGTTTGTGGCTAGATCTCATTATGATCATGAGGAAGTCGCCGTAAACCAGCTCTCCCAGTTACCCCTAACCCTTAAGATTGTTTCTTCTTACTTGTCCCTCTTTGGGGAGCCCTGCCCCTCCTTATATAAGTTGAAGGGGCAGGTTACATGTAGAGTCCAACTCGGACTTAAGACTTAACTATTCTGACTTCTCTTCATGGGCTTCTTAACATCTTGGGCTTCATAACGTCTCGGGCTTCATAACGCCTCGGGCTTCATAACCCCTGGCAACCCAGTTATCACTGTCTGTCGGGTTATGACTGGTGCCGGTTTATGATGGTCTGCCTATTTATGACTGGTGCCGGTTTATGATGGTCTGTCGGTTTATAATGGTATGCCGGTTTATGGTTGTCTACTGAGTTATCATCCGACTTAACTCCTGTCGGGTTATCATCAGACTTAACTCCTACCAGGTTATCATTTGACTTAACTCTCAACCGGTTTATCAACCTGTTGGTTTACCGTCTGGGTTAACTGTCTATCTTAACTGTCATCCGGTTTACTAAGTCCCAGCCGGGTTATGACTTCGGTCGGATCATACCATGGGGTATATCCCCGACAAGCCTTATCCGCCGGCTCAACCACAGCAGTCAACAGGGCCGTCATCCTATCCATGAGGTCCATTAATACCTAAGCTGGCGGGCGCACGGGGTCTCCTGACCCGGCCACTGCTGACCCGGTGGTTATGGCTGTTGCAGCCGTAGAATTCTGACCAGGTTGAGTGCCAGCCACGAAGACTCCGGCTCGATTCGACGGCTCAGTGGGGTCTGTAATACTTCTGCCATCGGAACAACCCCCAAGCCCGTCGTCTTGTAACTGATACAAAGAATCTGTTTCGCCTGTGGACGACTCACCGTCAGAACCAACGGCCGTCTCACCACCGTCCACCGATCCTTCCGAAAATTCCCCTCCATGGATGCAACCCACGAAGGCACGCCTTATGGCAGGTTGAGCCCGGGCAGATCTAGCGCGCTGAGCCGTCTCGACGAGGTCGGTGCAGATGTCCGGCTCAAGGCCCGGCTCGCCGATTCGGCCGATGAAGACATGGATTCCGCCGAAGGGGACCCGGTATCCGTACTCAATTGAGCCGGCGTCGGGGGCCCAGCCTTCGTTGCCGATGTAGAGCTTACCGTGACGACTCTTGGTCATCCAGCCCACAGCGTATCCCTTGAGACCTTCGAAGTTTCCCTTCAAGAACTCAAATCCACCGTGCGCCTGCCCCAAGGTGGGCGCCAACTGTCGTAGAATTGTCATGGCAGATGTCCTAGCGAAAGGACTTAGTCGTAGGGCCATCGCAACTAGGAAGCTTAAAGGGGTTAATCGGGACAAAGGACATGAGAGGTTTATACTGGTTCGGCCCCTTACGTACGGTGAAGGTAAGGCCTAGTCCAGTTGATGTTGTATTGCTAGGTTTCGATGACCAAGGAGCGAATCTGCTAGCTTGGCTATCGATCTGTTGTTTCTTTTCCTAAGCCGTCGCCAGGTCATCCCCTTATATACACGGGTTGATGATAGTAGTGGTAACTATGGTAAAAGGTAACGGTAGCAAAAGTAATGTTTTTGGTATTTTGTAGTGATGATAGCAATAGCAACAAAAAAGTAAATAAGCGAAAAACAATATATGGAAAGCTCGTGGGCAATGGACTGGTGATAGAGAATTATGCCGAATGCGGTTCATCATGTCACATTCATAACCTAGGGTGACACAGAACTAGCTCCAATTCATCAATGTAATGTAGGCATGTATTCCGAATATAGTCATACGTGCTTATGGAAAAGAACTTGCATGACATCTTTTGTCCTACCCTCTCGTGGCAGCGGGGTCCTAATGGAAACTAAGGGATATTAAGGCCTCCTTTTAATAGAGTACCGGACCAAAGCATTAACACATAGTGAATACATGAACTCCTCAAACTACGGTCATCACCGATAAGTATCCCGATTATTGTCACTTCGGGGTTAACGGATCATAACACATAATAGGTGACTATAGACTTGCAAGATAGAATCAAGAACTCTCATATATTGAGAAAAACATAATAGGTTCAGATACGAAATCATGGCACTCGGGCCCTAGTGACAAGCATTAAGCATAGCAAAGTCATAGCAACATCAATCTCAGAACATAGTGGATACTAGGGATCAAACCCTAACAAAACTAACTCGATTACATGATAAATCTCATCCAACCCATCACCGTCCAGCAAGCCTACAATGGAATTACTCACGCACGGCGGTGAGCATCATGAAATTGGTGATGGAGGATGGTTGATGATGACGATGGCGACAGATTCCCCTCTCTGGAGCCCCGAACGGACTCCAGATCAGCCCTCCCGAGAGGTTTTAGGGCTTGCCGGCGGCTCCGTATCATAAAACGCGATGAATCCTTCTCTCTGGTTTTTTTTCTCCCCGAAAGCAAATAAATAGAGTTGGAGTTGAGGTCGGAGGAGCTCCAGGGGGCACGAGGTAGGGGGTGCGCCCCCACCCTCGTGGCTAGGGTGTGGGCCCCCTGGTCTTCATCTTTTGCAAGGATTTTTTATTATTTCCAAATAGATGTTCCGTGAAGTTTCAGGTCATTCCGAGAACTTTTGTTTGTACACATAAATAACACCATGGCAATTCTGCTGAAAACAACGTCAGTCCGGGATAGTTCCATTCAAATCATTCAAGTTAGAGTCCAAAACAAGGGCAAAAGTGTTTGGAAAAGTATATACGACGGAGACATATCAACTCCCCCAAGTTTAAACCTTTGCTTGTCCTCAAGCAATTCAGTTGATAAACTGAAAGTGATAAAGCAAAACTTTTACAAACTCTGTTTGCTCTTGTTGTTGTAAATATCTAAAGCCACCATTCAAGTTTTCAGCAAAGATCATAAACTAACCATATCACAATAACGCTTAGGTCTCATATTTACTCATATCAATGGCATAATCAACTAGCGAGCAATAATAATAAATCTCGGACGACAACACTTTCTCAAAACAATCATAATATGATATAACAAGATGGTATCTCGCTAGCCCTTTCTGAGACCGCAAAACATAAATGCAGAGCACCTTTAAAGATCAAGGACTGACTAGACATTGTAATTCATGGTAAAAGAGATCCAGTCAAGTCATACTCAATGTAAACTAACAGTAATGAATGCAAATGACAGCGATGCTCTCAAACTGGTGCTTTTTAATAAGAGGATGATGACTCAACATAAAAGTAAATAGATAGGTCCTTCACAGAGGGAAGCAGGGATTTGTAGAGGTGCCAGAGCTCGGTTTTGAAATAGAGGTGAATAATATTTTGAGCAGTATAATTTCATTGTCAACATAACAACCAAGAGATGGCGATATCTTCCATGCTACACACATTATAGGCGGTTCCCAAACAGAATGGTAAAGTTTATACCCCCCCCCCTCCACCAACAAGCATCAATCCATGGCTTGCTCGAAACAACGAGTGCCTCCAACTAACAAGACTCCCAGGAGGAGTTTTTGTTTGCAATTATTTTGATTTGATTTGCATAAAGCATGGGACTGGGCATCCCAGTGACCAGCCATTTTCTCGTGAGTGAGGAGCGGAGTCCACTCCTCTTGAGAATAACCCGCCTAACATGGAAGATATGAACATCCCTAGTTGATACATGAGCTATTCGAGCATACAAAATAGGATATTTATTTGAAGGTTTAGAGTTTGGCACATACAAATTTACTTGGAGCGGCAGGTAGATACCGTATATAGGTAGGTATGGTGGACTCATATGGCATAACTTTGGGGTTTACGGGATTGGATGCACAAGCATTATTCCCGCTTAGTACAAGTGAAGGCTAGCAAAAGACTAAGAAGCGACCAGCTAGAGAGCGACAACAGTCATGAACATGCATTAAAATTAATCAACATCGAATGCAAGCATGAGTAGGATATAATCCACCATGAACATAAATGTCGTGAAGGCTATGTTGATTTTGTTTCAACTACATGCGTGAACATGTGCCAAGTCAGGTCACTTAAATCATTCAGAGGAGGATACCACCCTATCATACCACATCACAACCATTTTAATAGCATGTTGGCACGCAAGGAAAACCATTATAAGCTCCTAGTTAATCAAGCATGGCACAAGAAACAATGATCTCTAGTAGTCATTGCAAACATGTTTATTCATAATAGGCTGAATCAGGAACGATGAACTGATCATATTTACAAAAACAAGAGAGGTCGAGTTCATACCAGCTTTTCTCATCTCAATCAGTCCATCATATATCGTCATAATTGCCTTTCACTTTCAAGACCGAACGATGTGGATAATAATAATAGTGCACGTGCATTGGACTAAGCCGGAATCTACAAGCATTCAATAAACAGGAGGAGACAAGGCAATATGGGCTCTTTTGTCAGATCAACAATAATGCATATAAGAGCCACTTCATCAATTTAATTATAGTCTTCTCCTATCGACCCCCAAAGAAAAGAAAAGAAATAAAACTATTTACACGGGAAAGCTCCCAACAAGCAAAAGAAGAATAGGAAATCTTTTTGGGTTTTCTTGTTAATACTACTACAAGCATGGAAATTAAAACTAGCTGAAAGCTACAACTAATTTTTTTTGGGTTTTCTTAAGGTTTATCAAACACACAAGAAGAAAGCATAAAAAGGAAAAAACTAGCATGGATAATACAATGAAAAAGTATGAGCACTGACATCTAGCAATGAGTGTGTGAACATGAATATAATGTCGGTGAGAAATACGTACTCCCCCATGCTTAGGCTTTTGGCCTAAGTTGGTCTATGGCCACGGTTGGCCTGGCGGATATCCATAGTAATAGTTCGGGTCGTACTGCGAAGAAGAAGACTCTGATTGCCACTGGCTGGCAATCATCTCCGGATCCCACTGGTAGTTAGACTGTCGTGGAGGATCAACTTGTGGTTCCGACTCCGGCTTTGTGGCTGATGTTGGGTTCCAGTAGGCGTGAATGGCCTCTAGCGGAACAAGGTACTTGCCTGCAGATAAATCAAACAATGAAGGAGCAAGCAGGGTAATAGTCTCAGGATGATGTTTATCAAAGAACAATTTGTATTTAAGCTCCCCTTCTCTATTCTTTATAATAAAATCATGCGCTACCATACTCTTATAATCTAAATAAATAGTGGCAGCAATTTTTCTTCTTTTTCATAGTGCCTAACGGGTATGTTAAAATGTGCAACTAGGCGTGAAGCATAGATGCCTCCAAAGATGGGGCCCTTTGTACGGTTCAAACTTAACCGTTTAGCAATAATACCGCCCATACTAACAGAGTTATCATAGAATAAACCATGGAACAAAATAATAATATCAGGAACACTAAGGTTTCCACAGTTTCCATGACCAATTAAGCAACGACTAGCAAATATTGCAAAGTAGCGTAAAACAGGAAAATGTATGCTAGTGATTCGTGCATCGGAAACCTTCCTCGTTTCCCCTACAGTAATGGTATCAATAAACCCATCCACATCGCCGCGATGTGGTTCCTCTATTGTGCCTTTGAAAGGGATCAAACAAACCCGACAAAAATCATAAAGTGACATCTCCTTATGCTCATCATATAAATAAAACTCCACCGTAGGTGGTGAGCTCCTAGCATGGAAATGAAAGTTTTGCACAAAGATATTGGTGAGTAAGAGATATTGTTCGCGTCGGTCATGGAGGAAGGCGGTGAGACCTGCATTCTCAGCCAATTCATAAAAATCATCATAAATCCCGGCTGCTCTCAAGAAATCATAGGAAGGCCATTCACATGGTCGAACCTCCGCGGTGCGAGGCAGATTATATTTGGGCCTCTCTGCTTTTTCATTTTTCTTTTCCTTCGAGCTTCGGCTCGATGAGCCCCTCAAAAATCTCTTCATTATTTTCTGAAAAATTCTGAAATTTTTAGTAACTTCAAAATAAAAGTAAACCAAACTCAACAAAATTGATAGCAACTACTCCTACAAGTGCCTAGAGCATATATCATGCATTAGAACTACTTGGAACCATATAATTTTGACATGCAAGCTCAAGAACAGGGTCACCTAAGCAGCAAAAATTTGCAATGAATAGAGCACTAGAACAAAAACTAATTGGACGAATGGAGGAGTAACATACCAAGGAACAATCTCCCCAAGTAGTTTTGAGAGAGGTGCTTTGAGCAAGGAGATCGAAAATGGCAACAAAATGAGCTTGGACTCGGGTTTGAACTGGATAATCGTGTTTGTGGGAGGAAGGAGTATGTGGGTGTGGGAATAAGTGGAGGGGGGCCACCGTGGGCCCACGAGGCAGGGGGCGCGCCCAAGGGGGTAGGGCGCGCCCTCCACCCTTGTGGCCAGGTGGATGCCCCCCGTGATGTGTTCTCAGTGCCAAATATTCTCAAATATTACGGAAAAAACATATTTAAATTTCAAGGCATTTGGAGAACTTTTATTTTCGGGGTATTTTTATATTGCACGTGTAATTTAAATAACAGACAGAAAATACTATTTTTACTTTATTTTAACTAAATAACAGAAAGTAGAGAGAGGGTATAGAAGGTTTTGCCTTCTAGTTTCATCCATCTCATGCTCATCAAAAGAAATCCACTAACAAGGTTGATCAGGTCTTGTTAACAAACTCAATCCGAATAACATGGAACCGGAGAAATTTCGAATAACACTATGTTACCTCAACGGGGATATGCACATCCCCAACAATAAGAATATCATATTTCTTCTTGACAGTAGGAAGAGGAAATTCAAAACCTCCAAATATAATCGATGGAATTCTTCCAATAGAGTTGATACTATGAATTTGAGGTTGTTTCCTCGGAAAGTGTACTGTATGCTCATTACCATTAACATGAAAAGTGGCATTGCCTTTAGGGCAATCAATAACAGCCCCTGCAATATTCAAAAAGGGTCTTCCAAGAATAATAGACATACTATCGTCCTCAGGAATATCAAGAATAACAAAGTCCATTTAAATAGTAATGTTTGCAACTAAAACAGGCACATCCTCACAAATACCGACAGGTATAGCAGTTGATTTATCAGCCATTTGCAAAGATATTTCAGTAGGTGTCAACTTATTCAAATCAAGTCTACGATATAAAGAGAGAGGCATAACACTAACACCAGCTCCAAGATCACATAAAGAAGTTTTAACATAGTTTCTTTTAATGGAGCATGGTATAGTGGGTACTCCTGGATCTCCAAGTTTCTTTGGTATTCCACCCTTAAAAGTATAATTAGCAAGCATGGTGGAAAATTCAGCTTCCAGTATCTTTCTTTTATTAGTGACAATTTCTTTCATATATAGCGTAAGGATTCATTTTGAGCATATCAGTTAATCGCATACGGAAAAAGATAGGTCTAATCATTTCAGCAAAGCGCACAAAATCCTCATCATCCTTTTTCTTGGATGGTTTGGGAGAAAAAGGCATGGGTTTTTGAACCCATGGTTCTCTTTCTTTACCATGTTTCCTAGCAACAAAGTCTCTCTTATCATAACGTTGATTCTTTGATTGTGGGTTATCAAGATCAACAACAGGTTCAATTTCTATATCATTATCATTACTAGGTTGAGCATCATCATGAACATTATCATTGACATTATCACTAGTTTCAGGTTCATTACCAAATTGTGTTTTAGCATCAGAAATAGAAATATCATTTGGATTCTCAGGTGTTTCCGCAATAGGTTCACTAGAAGCATGCAAAGTCCTATCATTTTTCTTTTCTTCCTTTTAGAAGGACTATGTGCATCTATATTATTTCTCTGAAAATCTTGCTCAATTCTCTTAGGGTGGCCTTCAGGATACAGAGGTTCCTGAGTCATTCTACCAGTTCTAGTAGCCACTCTAATAGCATAATATTTATTCTTACTATTCAATTCATTGAGCAAATTTATTTTGAGCCTTAAGTACTTGTTCTACTTGAGTGGTAACCATAGAAGCATGTTTACTAATAAGTTTAAGTTCACCTTTGACATTAGCCATATAATCACCCAAGTGTTCAAGCATATTTGAATTGTATTTCAATTTTCTACCAAAAAAGCATTAAAATCTTCTTGCTTCACCATAGAATTATCAAACTCATCTAAGCATGGGCTAGCAAACTTAGTAAATGGGATTTCAGCTTTATCATATCTATAGAGAGAATTTACCTTTACTACCTGTGTCGGGTTATCGAGACCATGTATTTCTTCAATAGGTAATGGATTAAGATCGTATGTTTCTTCAACAGGCGGTAAATTAAGACCAGGTATTTCTTCAATAGGAGGTAAATTCTTAACATCTTTAGCTTTAATACCTTTTTTTCATAGATTTCTTTGCCTATTGCACATCTTCGGGACTGAGAAATAGAACACCTCTCTTCTTCGGAGTTGGTTTAGGAATAGGCTCAGGAAGTGTCCAATTATTTTCATTTGTCAACATATTATTCAATAGAATTTCAGCTTCATCCGGTGTTCTTTCCCTGAAAACAGAACCAGCACAACTATCTAGGTAATCTCTGGAAGCATCAACTAGTCCATTATAAAAGATATCAAGCATTTCATTTTTCTTAAGAGGATGATCAGGCAAAGCATTAAGTAACTTGAGAAGCCTCCCCAAAGCTTGTGGGAGACTCTCTTCTTCAATTTGCACAAAATTATATATGGCCCTCAAAGCAGCTTGTTTCTTATGAGCAGGGAAATATTTAGCAGAGAAGTAATAAATCATGTCCTGGGGACTACGCACACAACCAAGATCAAGAGAATTAAACCATATCTTAGCATCACCCTTTAATGAGAATGGAAATATTTTAAGGATATAAAAGTAGCAAGATTTCTCATCATTAGTGAATAGGGTGGCTATATCATTTAATTTAATAAGATGTGCCACAACAGTTTCATATTCATAGCCACGAAAAGGATCAGATTCAGCCAAAGTAATTATATCAGGATCAACAAAGAATTCATAATCCTTATCAGTAACACAGATAGGTGAAGTAGCAAAAGCAGGGTCAGGTTTCATTCTAGCATTAAGAGATTGCTGCTTCCATTTAGCTAATAACCTCTTGAGCTCGTATCTATCTTTGCAAGCTAAAATAGCTAAAGCAGCTTCTTTTTCAAAAACATAACCCTCAGGAATAACAAGTGATTCATATTCATTAGGGGGGGAGTCTTCATCATCACTTTCATCAATGTTATCAGTTTCAATAATTTCATTCTCTCTAACCCTAGCAAGTTGTTCATCAAGAAATTCACCAAGTGGCACAGTAGTATCAAGCATAGAAGTATTTTCATCATAAGTATCATGCATACCAGAAGTGGCATCATCAATAACATGCGCCATATCAGAACGAATAGCAAAAGCAGGTTTAGGTGTCGCAACTTACTCAAAACAGAAGGTGAATCAAGTGCCGAGCTAGATGGCAGTTCCTTGTCTCCCCTCATAGTTAAGGGATAAATCTTGGTTTTTGAATCTCTCAAGTTCTTCATAATGATAAGCAGATATAAATCCCAAGTGACTCAAATAATAGAGCTATGCTCCCCGGCAACGGCGCCAGAAAATAGTCTTGATAACCCACAAGTATAGGGGATCGCAACAGTTTTCGAGGGTAAAGTATTCAACCCAAATTTATTGATTCGACACAAGGGGAGCCAAAGAATATTCTCAAGTATTAGCAGCTGAGTTGTGAATTCAACCACACCTGGAAACTTAATATCTGCAGCAAAGTGTTTAGTAGCAAAGTAATATGATAGTAGTGGTAACGATGGTAAAAGGTAACGGTAGCAAAAGTAATGTTTTTGGTATTTTGTAGTGATGATAGCAATAGCAACGGAAAATTAAATAAGCGAAGAACAATATATGGAAAGCTCGTAGGTAATGGACCGGTGATAGAGAATTATGCTGGATGCGGTTCATCATGTAACAGTCATAACCTAGGGTGACACAGAACTAGCTCCAATTCATCAATGTAATGTAGGCATGTATTCCGAATATAGTCATACGTGCTTATGGAAAAGAACTTGCATGACATCTTTTGTCCTACCCTCCCGTGGCGGCGGGGTCCTAATGGAAACTAAGGGATATTAAGGCCTCCTTTTAATAGAGTACCAGACCAAAGCATTAACACATAGTGAATACATGAACTCCTCAAACTACGGTCATCACCGGTAAGTATCCCGATTATTGTCACTTCGGGGTTAACGGATCATAACACATAATAGGTGACTATAGACTTGCAGGATAGGATCAAGAACTCTCATATATTGATGAAAACATAATAGGTTCAGATCTGAAATCATGGCACTCAGGCCCTAGTGACAAGCATTAAGCATAGCAAAGTCATAGCGACATCAATCTCAGAACATAGTGGATACTAGGGATCAAACCCTAATAAAACTAACTCGATTACATGATAAATCTCATCCAACCCATCACCGTCCAGCAAGCCTACGATGGAATTACTCACGCACGGCGATGAACATCATGAAATTGGTGATGGAGGATGGTTGATGATGACGATGGCGACGAATTCCCCTCTCCGGAGCCCCGAACGGACTCCAGATCAGCCCTCCCGAGAGGTTTTAGGGCTTGGCGGTGGCTCCGTATCGTAAAATGTGATGAATCCTTCTCTCTGATTTTTTTGTCCCTGAAAGCAAATATATAGAGTTGGAGTTGAGGTCGGAGGAGCTCCAAGGGGCCCACGAGGTAGGGGGCGCGCCCCCCACCCTCGTGGCTAGGGTGTGGGCCCCCTGGTCTTCATCTTTTGCAAGGATTTTTTATTATTTCCAAATAGACGTTCCGTGAAGTTTCAGGTCATTCCGAGAACTTTTGTTTCTGCACATAAATAACACCATGGCAATTCTGCTGAAAACAGCGTCAGTCCGGGTTAGTTCCATTCAAATCATGCAAGTTAGAGTCCAAAACAAGGGCAAAAGTGTTTGGAAAAGTAGATACGACGGAGACGTATCAGTTGATGCCTGGCGGCCTACAGAGTCCCGGCCGGCTCATAAAACGTGTCCGGCTCGGTGACTTCTTTTATATGCCTTTCTTTACAAGTCTTTCTTTTACATATGGCGGTTTACAATATTGGGCCTTAAGCCGCCTCTGGGCTTAGGCCTTCTACAATTCTTAATAAACTATCACCTTGAATATTACTGGGCTTCTCTTAACAATTCGCCATTAGGGTTGACCCGGCCCCTCCTGGGCGGGTCATACCTGAAAGTTATATTCCCGACACAACATCAATGAGCTATTCGAGCAACTTCAAGGTGCCAAAGTATTCTCCAAGCTTGACCTCCGTATGGGTTATCATTAGATTCGCATTCGTGAACAAGATATCCCCAAGACAGCATTCAGAACAAGCTATGGTTCTTATGAATATACTGTCATGTCTTTCGGCCTTGTCAATGCCCCTCCAACGTTCTCTTGCATGATGAACTTCATCTTCAACCCCTACACAAAAGATTTCGTCCTGGTGTATCTCGATGATATCTTGGTCTTTTCCAAGAATAAGGAGGATCATGCCAAGCATTTGAGATTGGTGCTTGACAAACTCATAGAGCATCAATTCTATGCGAAGTTTTCCATGTGTGATTTCTGGCTTGACGAAGTTCTTTACCTTGGTCATATCATCTCCGCCAAGGGCATCGCTGTTAATCCCGAGAAGGTGTCCGCAATTGTGAATTGGGAACCTCCTCAGAATGTCAAGTAGCTTCGCAGTTTTCCTGGGCTTGCAAGCTATTGTCGAAGATTCGTTGAGAATTTCTCTAAGATTGCAAAGCCTCTTTCCAACCTCCTCCAGAAGCATGTCAAGTATGTCTAGACACTTGAGTGTGATGTTGCTTTCAACACCCTCGAAGATAAGTTAGTCACAACTCCTGTCTTAACTCCTCCTGACGAATCCAAGCCATTTGAAGTTTTCTGTGATGCCTCATTACAAGGTCTCGGTGTTGTGTTAATGCAAGAGAAGAAAGTTGTGGCTTATACCTCTCGTCAAATGAAGCCCAACGAAAGGAACTACCCCACTCACGACCTTGAGTTGGCGGCAGTTGTTCATGCATTATTAACGTGGATACATCTCTTGTTGGGAAGGAAAGTGGACATCTTCACATATCATAAGAGCCTTAAGTACATCTTCACTCAACCCAACCTCAACCTCAGACAGACTCGATGGGTCGAAATGATTCAAGAATACAATCCGAGTATTGAATATACTCCAGGCAAGGCCAATGTCATTGCAGATGCTTTGAGTAGGAAGGCTTATTGCAATAGCTTAATTCTCAAGCCCTTCCAACCGGACCTTCATGAAGCTTTCCACAAACTGAATCTCCAAGTTGTTCCTCAAGGCTTTCTTGCCAACCTCCAAGTCTCTTTTACTTTGGAAGATCAAATTTGTGAGGCACAACTCCTGGATACCATGGTGAAGAAGGTGAAACATGGGATTGCCAAGAGCCAACCCAAATACAAGTGCTATCGCATTGATGACAAAGACACTCTATTCTTCGAGGACCGGATTGTGGTTCCAAAAGGTGATCTAAGGAAAATCATTATGAACGAGGCGCACAATTCCCTTCTATCCATTCATCCTGGAAATATGAAGATGTGCCATGACCTCAAGCAGTCGTATTGGTGGACTCGAATGAAGCAATAAATTGCTCAATTCGTGAATGAATGTGATGGCTGTCGAAGGGTGAAAGCAGAACACCAACGACCAGCTGGTCTCCTCCAACCTCTCGTTATTCCAGAATGGAAGTTTGACCATATTGAAATGGACTTCGTGACTGGATTTCCCAAGTCCAAGCATGGGAATGATGCTATCTTTGTTGTCATCGACAAGCTTACAAAAGTGGCTCATTTCCTTCCAATAAAAGAATCTATCACAACAGCTCAGTTGGTAGAGCTATACACCTCCAGGATTGTCTCTTTGCACGACATTCCACAATTGATCTCTTCAGACCGCAGAAGCATTTTCACCTCCAAGTTCTGGGACTCCTTCCAAAAGGCTATGGGCACAAACATTCGCTTCAGCACAGCTTTCCATCCTCAAACTAGTGGCCAAGTTGAGCGAGTCAATCAAATCCTTGAAGATATACTCAGGGATTGTGTCATTTCCTTCGGTATGAAGTGCGAAGATTTTCTTCCATATGCCGAGTTCTCCTACATCAACAGCTTCCAAGCGAGTTCGGGCAAGGCCCCATTTGAAATTCTCTATGGCAGTAAGTGATGTACTCCTCTCAATTGGTCAGAGACTGGTGAACGCCAACTTCTTGGCAATGACTTAATCACAGAAGTTGAAGAAATGTGTAAAGTTATCCGTGAAAATCTCAAAGCCGTGCAATCACGCCAGAAGTGTTACTATGATAGCAAGCACCATGACTTGGCTTTCGAGATCAGAGACCATGTCTATCGCCGTGTCTCGCAAATTAAAGGCACTCATCGCTTTGGTATCAAAGGGAAGCTTGCCCCTAGATACGTGGGTCCTTTCAAGATCATTGGCAAAAGAGGCGATCTCACCTATCAACTTGAGCTTCTGTCCAACTTCGCAAACATGCACGATGTGTTTCACGTGTCACAGCTTCGCAAGTGCTTCAAGACTCCTGAGCGCACTATCAACTTCGAAGAGATTGATCACCAAGAAGATTTGTCTTATCATGAGCATCTTGTTGCTATTCTTGAAGAAACCGAACGCAAGACTCGCAAAAAGTCTATCAAATTCCTAAAAGTGAAGTGGTCACACCATTCCGACCGAGAAGCCACCTGGGAGCGCGAGGATCACCTCCATTCTAAATATCCAGAGTTCTTTCAGTCCTAGATCTCGGGACGAGCTCCTCTCGTAGTGGTGGAGTGTTGTAACACCCCGGATGTAACTTGCCATATTTGTAACTCCGACTCTTGCCATTTTCGGCTTTAAGTTATGAGATTCCCATCATGGTTGGGTTTTGTCTTTCGTTTTTTCATTTTGTTCATGTCATGCATTTCATATCATGTCATCATGTGCATCGCATTTGCATAAGTGTTTGTCTCATGCGTCCGAACCTTTTCCCCGTTGTCCGTTTCACAATCCGACACTCCCACATGCACCGGTGCACCCCTCTTGTCTCTTTTCATGAGCGGGAGAAAAACGTTCTCGGAATGAGCCGAGATTTGTCAAGTGGCCTTGGTACACCACCGGTAGACCGCCTGTCAAATTTCGTTCCATTTGGAGGTCGTTTGATGCCCGTGAAGGAAATATGCCCTAGAGGCAATAATAAAGTTATTATTTATTTCCTTATATCATGATAAATGTTTATTATTCATGCTAGAATTGTATTAAACGGAAACATAATACATGTGTGAATACATAGACAAACAGAGTGTCACTAGTATGCCTCTACTTGACTAGCTCGTTAATCAAAGATGGTTATGTTTCCTAACCATGAACAAAGAGTTGTTATTTTATTAACGGGATCACATCATTAGTTGAATGATCTGATTGACATGACCCATTCCATTAGCTTAGCACCCGATCGTTTAGTGTGTTGCTATTGCTTTCTTCATGACTTATACATGTTCCTATGACTATGAGATTATGTAACTCCTGTGTGCCGGAGGAACACTTTGTGTGCAACCAAACGTCACAACATAACTGGGTGATTATAAAGGTGCTCTACAGGTGTCTCCAAAGGTACATGTTGGGTTGACGTATTTCGAGATTAGGATTTGTCACTCCGATCATCGGAGAGGTATCTCAGGGCCCTCTCGGTAATGCACATCACTTAAGCCTTGCAAGCATTGCAACTAATGAGTTAGTTGCAGGATGATGTATTACGGAACGAGTAAAGAGACTTGCCGGTAACGAGATTGAACTAGGTATTGGATACCGACGATCGAATCTCGGGCAAGTAACATACCGATGACAAAGGGAACAACGTATGTTGTTATGCGGTCTGACCGATAAAGATCTTCGTAGAATATGTAGGAGCCAATATGGGCATCCAGGTCCCGCTATTGGTTATTGACCGGAGACGTATCTCGGTCATGTCTACATTGTTCTCGAACCCGTAGGGTCCGCACGCTTAAGGTTTCGATGATAGTTATATTATGAGTTTATACGTTTTGATGTACCAAAGGTTGTTCGGAGTCCCAGATGAGATCGCGGACATGACGAGGAGTCTCGAAATGGTCGAGACATAAAGATTGATATATTGGAAGCCTATGTTTGGATATCGGAAGTGTTCCGGGTGAAATCGGGATTTTACCGGAGTACCGGGAGGTTACCGGAACCCCCCGGGAGCTATATGGGCCTTAGTGGGCCTTAGTGGAAGAAGAGGAGAGGCAGCCAGGGCTGGGCCACGCGCCCCTCCCCCCTAGTCCGAATAGGACAAGGAGAGAGGGGGCCGGCGCCCCCCTCCTTCTCTCTTTCTCTCTTTTCCACCTCGCGAATCCTATTCCAACTAGGATTGGGGGAGAAGTCCTACTCCCGGAGGGAGTAGGACTCCTCCTGGCGCGCCCTATGATGGCCGGCCGGCCTCCCCCCCCCCCCCCCCCCCCTCCCTTGAACCTTTATATACGGAGGCAGGGGCACCCCAGAGACACACAAGTTGATCCACGTGATCATATTCTTAGCCGTGTGCGGCGCCCCCTTCCACCATAGTCCTCGATAATATTGTAGCGGTGCTTAGGCGAAGCCCTACGACGGTAGTACATCAAGATCGTCACCACGCCGTCGTGCTGACGGAACTCTTCCCCGACACTTTGCTGGATCGGAGTCCGGGGATCGTCATCGAGCTGAACGTGTGCTAGAACTCGGAGGTGTCGTAGTTTCGGTGCTTGATCGGTCGGGCCGTGGAGACATACGACTACATCAACCATACGCTTCCGTTGTCGATCTACAAGGGTACGTAGATCACGCTCTCCCCTCTCGTTGCTATGCATCTCCATGATCTTGCGTGTGCGTAGGAATTTTTTTGAAATTACTACGTTCCCCAACAGTGGCATCCGAGCCTAGGTTTTATGTGTTGATGTTATATGCACGAGTAGAACACAAGTGAGTTGTGGGCGATATAAGTCATACTGCTTACCAGCATGTCATACTTTGGTTCGGCGGTATTGTTGGACGAAGCGGCCCGGACCGACATTACGCGTACGCTTACGCGAGACTGGTTCTCCCGATGTGCTTTGCACATAGGTGGCTTGCGGGTGACAGTTTCTCCAACTTTAGTTGAACCAAGTGTGGCTACGCCCGGTCCTTGCGAAGGTTAAAATAGCACCAACTTGACAAACTATCGTTGTGGTTTTGATGCGTAGGTAAGATTGTTTCTTGCTTAAGCCCGTAGCAGCCACGTAAAACTTGCAACAACAAAGTAGAGGACGTCTATCTTGTTTTTGCAGGGCATGTTGTGATGTGATATGGTCAAGACATGATGCTAAATTTTATTGTATGAGATGATCATGTTTTGTAACCGAGTTATCGGCAACTGGCAGGAGCCATATGGTTGTCGCTTTATTGTATGCAATGCTATCGCGCTGTAATGCTTTACTTTATCACTAAGCGATAGTGATAGTCGTGGAAGCATAAGATTGGCGAGACGACAACGATGCTACGATGGAGATCAAGGTGTCGCGCCGGTGACGATGGTGATCATGACGGTGCTTCGGAGATGGAGATCACAGGCACAAGATGATGATGGCCATATCATATCACTTATATTGATTGCATGTGATGTTTATCTTTTATGCATCTTATCTTGCTTTGATTGACGGTAGCATTATAAGATGATCTCTCACTAAAATTATCAAGAAGTGTTCTCCCTGAGTATGCACCGTTGCGAAAGTTCTTCGTGCTGAGACACCTCGTGATGATCGGGTATGATAGGCTCTACGTTCAAATACAACGGGTGCAAAATAGTTGCACACGCGGAATACTCAGGTTATACTTGACGAGCCAAGCATATGCAGATATGGCCTCGGAACACGAAGACCGAAAGGTCGAGCGTGAATCATATAGTAGATATGATCAACATAGTGATGTTCACCAATGAAACTACTCCATCTCACGTGATGATCGGACATGGTTTAGTTGATTTGGATCACGTGATCACTTAGAGGATTAGAGGGATGTCTATCTAAGTGGGAGTTCTTTAAGTAATTTGATTAATTGAACTTAAATTTATCATGAACTTAGTACCTGATAGTATCTTGCTTATGTATGTTTGATTGTAGATAGATGGCCCGTGCTATTGTTCCGTTGAATTTTAATGCGTTCCTTGAGAAAGCAAAGTTGAAAGATGATGGTAGCAATTACACGGACTGGGTCCGTAACTTGAGGATTATCCTCATTGCTGCACAGAAGAATTACGTCCTGGAAGCACCGCTGGGTGCCAGGCCTGCTGCTGGAGCAACACCAGATGTTATGAACGTCTGGCAGAGCAAAGCTGATGACTACTCGATAGTTCAGTGTGCCATGCTTTACGGCTTAGAATCGGGACTTCAACGATGTTTTGAACGTCATGGAGCAATATGAGATGTTCTAGGAGTTGAAGTTAATATTTCAAGCAAATGCCCGAATTGAGAGATATGAAGTCTCCAATAAGTTCTATAGCTGCAAGATGGAGGAGAACAGTTCTGTCAGTAAGCATATACTCAAAATGTCTGGGTATAATAATCACTTGATTCAGATGGGAGTTAATCTTCCAGATGATTGCGTCATTGACAAAATTCTCCAATCACTGCCACCAAGCTACAAGAGCTTCGTGATGAACTATAATATGCAAGGGATGAATAAGACTATTCCCGAGCTCTTCGCAATGCTGAAAGATGCGGAGGTAGAAATCAAAAAGGAGCATCAAGTGTTGATGGTAAACAAGACCACTAGTTTCAAGAAAAAGGGCAAAGGGAAGAAGATGGGGAACTTCAAGAAGAACAGCAAGCAAGTTGCTGCTCAAGAGAAGAAACCCAAGTCTGGACCTAAGCCTGAAACTGAGTGCTTCTACTGCAAGCAGACTGGTCACTGGAAGCGGAACTGCCCCAAGTATTTGGCGGATAAGAAGGATGGCAAGGTGAACAAAGGTATATGTGATATACATGTTATTGATGTGTACCTTACTAATGCTTGCAGTAGCACCTCGGTATTTGATACTGGTTCTGTTGCTAATATTTGCAACTCGAAACGGGGACTACGGATTAAGCGAAGATTGGCTAAGGACGAGGTGACGATGCGCGTGGGAAACGGTTCCAAAGTCGATGTGATCGCGGTCGGCACGCTACCTCTACATCTACCATCGGGATTAGTATTAGACCTAAATAATTGTTATTTGGTGCCAGCGTTGAGCATGAACATTATATCTGGATCTTGTTTAATGCGAGACGGTTATTCATTTAAATCAGAGAATAATGGTTGTTCTATTTATATGAGTAATATCTTTTATGGTCATGCACCCTTGAAGAGTGGTCTATTCTTATTGAAACTCGGTAGTAGTGACACACATATTCATAATGTTGAAGCCAAAAGGTGCAGAGTTGATAATGATGGTGCAACTTATTAGTGGCACTGCCGTTTAGGTCATATCGGTGTAAAGCGCATGAAGAAACTCCATACTGATGGACTTTTGGAACCACTTGATTATGAATCACTTGGTACTTGCGAACCGTGCCTCATGGGCAAGATGACTAAAACAATGTTCTCCGGTACTATGGAGAGAGCAACAGATTTGTTGGAAATCATACATACAGATGTATGTGGTCCGATGAATATTGAGGCTCGTGGCGGATATCGTTATTTTCTCACCTTCACAGATGACTTAAACAGATATGGGTATATCTACTTAATGAAACATAAGTCTGAAACATTTGAAAAGTTCAAAGAATTTCAGAGTGAAGTTGAAAACCATCGTAACAAGAAAATAAAGTTTCTACGATCTGATCATGGAGGAGAATATTTGAGTTACGAGTTTGGTGTACATTTGAAACAATGCGGAATAGTTTCACAACTCACGCCACCCGGAACACCACAGCATAATGGTGTGTCCGAACGTCGTAATCGTACTTTACTAGATATGGTGCGATCTATGATGTCTCTTACTGATTTACCGCTATCGTTTTGGGGTTATTCTTTAGAGACGGCCGCATTCACGTTAAATAGGACACCATCAAAATCTGTTGAGACGACACCTTATGAACTATGGTTTGGCAAGAAACCAAAGTTGTCGTTTCTGAAAGTTTGGGGCTGCGATGCTTATGTGAAAAAGCTTCAACCTGATAAGCTCGAACCCAAATCGGAGAAATGTGTCTTCATAGGATATCCAAAGGAAACTATTGGATACACCTTCTATCACAGATCCGAAGGCAACACTTTTGTTGCTAAGTTCGGAAACTTTCTCGAGAAGGAGTTTCTCTCGAAAGATGTGAGTGGGAGGAAAGTAGAACTTGACGAGGTAACTGTACTTGCTCCCTTATTGGAAAGTAGTACATCACAGAAACCTGTTTCTGCGACACCTACACCAATTAGTGAGGAAGCTAATGATAATGATCATGAAACTTCAGGACAAGATACTACTGAACCTCATAGATCAACCAGAGTGAGATCCGCGCCAGAGTGGTATGGTAATCCTGTTCTGGAAGTCACGCTGCTAGATCATGGTGAACCTACGAACTATGAAGAAGCGATGGTGAGCCCAGATTCCGCAAAATGGCTTGAAGCCATGAAATCTGAGATGGGATCCATGTATGAGAACAAAGTATGAACTTTGGTTGACTTGCCCGACAATCGGCAAGAAATTGAGAATAAATGGATCTTCAAGAGGAAGACGGACGTTGATAGTAGTGTTACTATCCACAAAGCTAGACTTGTCGAAAAAGGTTTTTGACAAAGTTCAAAGTGTTGACTACGATGAGAGTTTCTCACTCGTATCTATGCTTATGTCTGTCCGAATCATGTTAGCAATTGCCACATTTTATGAAATCTGGCAAATGGATAAACAAAACTGCATTCCTTAATGGATTTATTAAAGAAGAGTTGTAGATGATGCAACTAGAAGGTTTTGTCAATCCTAAAGGTGCTAACAAAATATGCAAGCTCCAGCGATCCATCTATGGACTGGTGCAAGCATCTCGGAGTTGGAATACACGCTTTGATAAGTTGATCAAAGCATATAGTTTTATACAGACTTACGGTAAAGCATGTATTTACAAGAAAGTGAGTGGGAGCACTACAGCATTTCTGATAAGTATATGTGAATGACATATTGTTGATCGGAAATAATGTAGAATTAATCTGCAAAGCATAAAGGAGTATTTGAAAGGAGTTTTTCAAAGAAAGACCTCGGTGAAGCTACTTACATATTGAGCATCAAGATCTATAGAGATAGATCAAAACGCTTGATAAGTTTTTTCAATGAGTACATACCTTGACAAGGTTTTGGAGTATTTCAAAATGGAACAGTCAAAGAAAGAGTTCTTGCCTGTGTTACAAGGTGTGAAATTGAGTAAGACTCAAAACACGACCACGACAGAAGATAGAAAGAGAATGAAAGTCATTCCCTATGCCTTAGCCATAGGTTCTACAAAGTATGCCATGTTGTGTACCAGATCTATTGTATACCCTACACTGAGTTAAGCAAGGGAGTACAATAGTGATCTAGGAGTAGATCACTGGATAGCGGTCAAAATTATCCTTAGTGGAATAAGGATATGTTTCTCAATTATGGACGTGACAAAAAAAGGTTCATCGTAAAGGGTTACGTCGATGCAAAATTTGACACTGATCTAGATGACTCTAAGTCTCAATCTGGATACATATTGAAAGTGGGAGCAATTAGCTAAAAGTAGCTCCGTGCAGAGCATTGTTGACATAGAAATTTGCAAAATACATACGGATCTGAATATGGCAGACCCGTTGACTAAGATTCTCTCACAAGCAAAACATGATCACACCTTAGTACTCTTTGGGTGTTAATCACATAGCGATGTGAACTAGATTACTGAATCTAGTAAACCCTTTGGGTGTTGGTCACATGTCGATGTGAACTATGGGTGTTAATCACATGATGATGTGAACTATCGATGTTAATCACATGGTGATGTGATCTAGATTATTGACTATCGTGCAAGTGGGAGACTGAAGGAAATATGCCCTAGAGGCAATAATAAAGTTATTATTTATTTCCTTATTTCATGATAAATGTTTATTATTCATGCTAGAATTGTATTAAACGGAAACATAATACATGTGTGAATACATAAACAAACAGAGTGTCACTAGTATGCCTCTACTTGACTAGCTCGTTAGTCAAAGATGGTTATGTTTCCTAACCATGAACAAAGAGTTGTTATTTGATTAACGGGGTCACATCATTAGTTGAATGATCTGATTGACATGACCCATTCCATTAGCTTAGCACCCGATCGTTTAGTATGTTGCTATTGCTTTCTTCATGACTTATACATGTTCCTATGACTATGAGATTATGTAACTCCCGTGTGCCGGAGGAACACTTTGTGTGCAACCAAATGTCACAACGTAACTGGGTGATTATAAAGGTGCTCTACAGGTGTATCCAAAGGTACATGTTGGGTTGACGTATTTCGAGATTAGGATTTGTCACTCCAATCGTCGGAGAGGTATCTCAGGGCCCTCTCGGTAATGCACATCACTTAAGCCTTGCAAGCATTGCAACTAATGAGTTAGTTGCGGGATGATGTATTACGGAACGAGTAAAGAGACTTGCCGGTAACGAGATTGAACTAGGTATTGGATACCGACGATCGAATCTCGGGCAAGTAACATACCGATGACAAAGGGAACAACGTATGTTGTTATGCGGTCTGACCGATAAAGATCTTCGTAGAATATGTAGGAGCCAATATGGGCATCCAGGTCCCGCTATTGGTTATTGACCGGAGACATATCTCGGTCATGTCTACATTGTTCTCGAACCCGTAAGGTCCGCACGCTTAAGGTTTCGATGATAGTTATATTATGAGTTTATACGTTTTGATGTACCGAAGGTTGTTCGGAGTCCCGGATGAGATCACGGACATGACGAGGAGTCTCGAAATGGTCGAGACATAAAGATTCATATATTGGAGGCCTATGTTTGGATATCGGAAGTGTTCCGGGTGAAATCGGTTTTTACCGGAGTACCGGGAGGTTACCGGAACCCCCCGGGAGCTATATGGGCCTTAGTGGGCCTTAGTGGAAGAAGAGGAGAGGCGGCCAGGGCTGGGCCGCGCGCCCCTCCCCCTAGTCCGAATAGGACAAGGAGAGAGGGGGTCGGCGCCCCCCTCCTTCTCTCTCTCTCTTTTCCACCTCGCGAATCATATTCCAACTAGGATTGGGGGAGAAGTCCTACTCCCGGAGGGAGTAGGACTCCTCCTGGCGCGCCCTATGATGGTCGGCCGGCCTCCCCCCCCCCCCTTGAGCCTTTATATACGGAGGCAGGGGCACCCCAGAGGAACGCAAGTTGATCCATGTGATCATATTCTTAGCCGTGTGTGGCGCCCCCTTCCACCATAGTCCTCGATAATATTGTAGCGGTGCTTAGGCGAAGCCCTGCGACGGTAGTACATCAAGATCGTCACCACGCCGTCGTGCTGATGGAACTCTTCCCCGACACTTTGCTGGATCGGAGTCTGGGGATCATCATCGAGCTGAACGTGTGCTAGAACTCGGAGGTGCCGTAGTTTCGGTGCTTGATCGGTCGGGCCGTGGAGACGTACGACTACATCAACCAAACGCTTCCGTTGTCGATCTACAAGGGTACGTAGATCACGCTCTCCCCTCTCGTTGCTATGCATCACCATGATCTTGCGTGTGCGTAGGAATTTTTTTGAAATTACTACGTTCCCCAACAGCCCGAACGGTTGACGAGGTAACCACAAAAGCCCCTTGCGTGCTGCAGCCCAACACCCATCCAAAACAGCCCAATAACCCAGCTAAACCACCTCCATGTCCTCAGTCGTTGGATCACGATCGTGTGGGCGAAAACCGCACCTAATTTGGGTACTCCAAAGTCCCTCTACCTATAAATATATGCCCCTCCCCGAAAATCCGGGTCCAAACCCTAGCCCCGCTCCTCTCTCCGCGTCGGACACGTCCGGAGGGCGCCGGACATGCCCGCTGCCACGCCTCGTCCAACCAGAACCCGCCATGTGGTAGGACGCTGTCGCCCGCCGCACTAGCCCGCTCGGCCCACTTCGGGCCCCCGCCGAGCCCGTCGTCTCCGCCGCCCGTACCCGCCGCCGCCACCACGCATCACCATCGCCACCGCCACCACGCATCACCGCCGCCGCCACCCTCCGTCCTTCGCCGGCGCCATGCCAGATCCGGCCGGAGTTCGTCGTCCTGACCCCGGCAGCGCTCCGCTCGGCCACCTTCCTCCTCTCCGGCCACCTCCCCGGCCAACACAGGCGAGGTCCCCCCGGATCGGGATGAGATCCACCACCCCCGTGAACCAAACATCGTCCCGCGACCCGGATCTCTCTGTCCCGCTCCGTCTCGTCCCACGTTGACTTTTTGCGAGGTGAAATTTGACTAAGTCCCAGAGATCCTTGTAATTTTCATGCCATGTTCATCATGTTGTATCTCGGTGACCGTGGCTCCAAATCATGCATATGACATGTTCAAATGTTCGCCTTGTTGAGATCTTCATGTTAGAAGCATGTCCATGCATGTTACTGTTCATTATGATGCCTTTTTCATTGATGCAAGAGTGCTATAAAATGTTAGCTACTGGTACTTATCAGATCATGGTGATTTGCCATTTTTGTTGCATTTGATGTGTGCATCGTATGAGCATGAGGTCTACATGTGTTTTGAACTACAACATGCCACATTTATAGACGTACAAGTCTTGTATTTTTGTGATCTATGTGGTGACTAGAACAAGCATGCAAACTAGGCTCTGTGATGTTGCTGTTTTCAGGGACTTAGGATTTTGCTAAGTCCTTTTCCTGCTGTTATTTTTATGCCATGTAAACTTGATGCTACATTGAGATCCATGCTTATTTTGGGATACTTCAGTGAGGATGTTTTGAACATGTGGTTATGCTCTATCCATTGAAGCCCCTTTTGCAAATATGGAGTGCTCTAGCATGTCTTTTTATTGTTCTACTTTTGCTATAAAAATGTTCCTGGCAGAATGTTAACATGTTAATCAATATTGCCATGGTTGTTGCTAGTGATCCATGCATCTTATTAACTTTCTCTTGCCATGGTTACCCTAATGAACATGTCATCTTGCTATTGGTATGCTTATGTTGTCATTTGATGCTTTGTGGTGAGTGGCATGAGCTCGCAAAGTTGCTATCATAAATCTGTTTATGCCATGCTCTGTTTTTCTGCTAAGTCTGAAACTGATAATAAAACTTGCTATGTTTACATGGGTGCCATCATACCTTCTGTGCCTTTTTTGCTCATGTTCAGTATAGGACTTTTGTTCTATGCATTTCATAGTGTCATGTTGTGCCTTCGTTTGCTATGATATGTTCCTTTAGCATGTTGTTTGCTTGCTCCAAACATTGCTTCCTGATGTTATTTTTGACATGTTAGTATTTTCACCAAGTCTGTGAAGATGATATCTTTTGCACTTGTGCCATGCTTGTTTGAACCTGTTCTAGTGTGATTTAGCCGTAGCTCATCGTTCATGTTTTTTCAACCATCTCTTGTACATCACTGGCATATGCTTTGTTGCTATGTTGGAGTGCAGTAGCTTAGTTTCTTGTTGCATTTGAAGTGCCATCATGTTGTTAATCGCAGTATAGCATCAATCTTGTTTCGCTTGCCATTTGCAAACCGTGCATCCGTTTCTGGTGATCTTTATATCGATTTCAACTGAAATCATCTCATCTTTCCAGCGGCATACTTGGTTTGCCAAGTTGATGCCTTGATCATTATTTCCCTTCCGGAGCACGCATATGCATTGCATATCATGTCCTGCATATCATGTCCTGTTTTGCATCATGTTGCTTGTGCATTGCACCATGATTGATTGTTGTTCCATTGATTGTGTTCTTGCCTTGGGTATAGCCGGGAGACGAGTACGTGAACGAGAAACCTGTTGAGTAAGCTTACGAGGATCAAGCTTTCTACAACTCTGAGAACTTTGCAGGCAAGATGACCATACCCTTGAAATCACTTCTATTTTTGCTTGCTAGTTGTTCGTTCTATCGCTATGTCGCGCTACCTACCACTTGCTATATCATGCCTCTCATATTGCCATGTCAAGCCCCTAACTCACCTTCCTAGCAAACCATTGTTTGGCTATGTTACCGCTTTTGCTCAGCCCCTCTTATAGTGTTGCTAGTTGCAGGTGAAGTTGAAGTTTGTTCCATGTTGGAACATGGATATTGTTGGGATAATATTATTATCTCTTATTTGCTTTAATGCATCTATATACTTGGTAAAGGGTGGAAGGATCGGCCTTATGCCTGGTGTTTTGTTCCACTCTTGCCGCCCTAGTTTCCGTCATACCGGTGTTATGTTCCTTGATTTTGCGTTCCTTATGCGGTTGGGTGTTATGGGAACCCCTTGACAGTTCACCTTGAATAAAACTCCTCCAGCAAGGCCCAACCTTGATTTTACCATTTGCCTACCTACCACCATATACCTTTCCCTTGGGTTCTACAGACTCAAGGGTCATCTTTATTTTAAACCCTCCCGAGCCAGTACTCCTCTGAGTGTTGGTCCGAAATAGGCAACCTGCGGGGCCACCTCGGGGCAACTTGAGGGCTGGTTTTACTCGTAGCTTGACCTATCTGGTGTGCCCTGAGAACGAGATACGTGCTACTCCTATCGGGACTTGTCGGCACATCGGGTGCCTTTGCTGGTCTTGTTTTACCATTGTCGAAATGTCTTGTAACCGGGATTCCGAGACTGATTGGGCCTTCCCGGGAGAAGGAATATCCTTCGTTGACCGTCAGAGCTTGTGATGGGCTAAGTTGGGACACCCCTGCAGGGTATAAACTTTCGAGAGCCGTGCCCGCGGTTATGTGGCAGATGGGAATTTGTTAATATACGGTTGTAGAGAACTTGACACTTAACTTAATTAAAATGAATCAACCGCGTGTGTAGCCTTGATGGTCTCTTTTCGGCGGAGTCCGGGAAGTGAACACGACCTTGTGTTATGCTTGAACGTAAGTAGTTTCAGGATCACTTCTTGATCACTTCTACCTTCTCGGCCGTTGTGTCGCTTCTCTTCTCGCTCTCATTTGCGTATGTTAGCCACCATATATGCTTAGTGCTTGCTGTAGCTCCACCTCACTACCTTCTCCTACCCATAAGCTTAAATAGTCTTGATCTCGCGGGTGTGAGATTGCTGAGACCTCATGAGTCACGAATACTATTGGGGAACGTAGTAATTTCAAAAAAATTCCTACGCACACGCAAGATCATGGTGATGCATAGCAACGAGAGGGGAGAGTGTTGTCTACGTACCCTCGTAGGCCGAAGCGGAAGCGTTGATGCAACGTAGAGGAAGTAGTCGTACGTCTTCCCGGTCCAACCGATCCAAGCACCGTTACTCTGGTACCTCCGAGTTCTTGGCACACGTTCAGCTCGATGATGCTCCCCGGGCTCCGATCCAGCAAAGCTTCTGGGAGGAGTTCCGTCAGCACGACGGCGTGGTGACGATCTTGACGTTCAAACGTCGCAGGGCTTCGCCTAAGCACTGCTACAATATGACCGAGGTGGAATATGGTGGAGGGGGGCACCGCACACGGCTAAGGAACGATCACGAAGATCAACTTGTGTGTCTATGGGGTGCCCCCTGCCCCCGTATATAAAGGAGTGGAGGAGGGGAGGGCTGGCCCTCTCTATGGCGCACCCTAGGGGAGTCCTACTCCCACCAGGAGTAGGATTCCCCCTTTCCTAGTCCAACTAGGAGTCCTTCCATGTAGTAGGAGTAGGAGACAAGGAAGGGGAAGGGAGAAGGGAAGGAAGGAGGGGGCGCAGCCCCTCCCTCTAGTCCAATTCGGACTAGGCCTTGGGGGGCACGCGGCCTGCCCTAGGCAGCCCCTCTCTCTTTCCCGTATGGCCCAATAAGGCCCAATACTTCTCCCGGCGAATTCCCGTAACTCTCCGGTACTCCCAAAAATACCCGAATCACTCGGAACCTTTCCGATGTCCGAAAATATTCTTCCAATATATCGATCTTTACGTCTCGACCATTTCAAGACTCCTCGTCATGTCCCCGATCTCATCCGGGACTCCGAACTCCTTCGGTACATCAAAACTCATAAACTCATTATATAACTGTCATCGAAACCTTAAGCATGCGGACCCTACGGTTCAAGAACAATGTAGACATGACTGAGACACGTTTCCGGTCAATAACCAATAGCGGGACCTGGATGCCCATATTGGCTCCTACATATTCTACGAAGATCTTTATCGGTCAGACCGCATAACAACATACGTTGTTCCCTTTGTCATCGATATGTTACTTGCCCGAGATTCGATCGTCGGTATCTCAATACCTAGTTCAATCTCATTACCGGCAAGTCTCTTTACTCGTTCCATAATACATCATCTCGCAACTAACTCATTAGTTGCAATGCTTGCAAGGCTTAAGTAATGTGCATTACCGAGAGGGCCCAGAGATACCTCTCCGACAATCAGAGTGACAAATCCTAATCTCGAAATATGCCAACCCAACAAGTACCTTCGGAGACACCTGTAGAGCACCTTTATAATCACCCAGTTACGTTGTGACGTTTGGTAGCACACAAAGTGTTCCTCTGGTAAACGGGAGTTGCATAATCTCATAGTCATAAGAACAAGTATAAGTCATGAAGAAAGCAATAGCAACATACTAAACGATCTTGTGCTAAGCTAACGGAATGGGTCATGTCAATCAGATCATTCACCTAATGATGTGATCCCGTTAATCAAATAACAACTCTTTGTTCATGGTTAGGAAACATAACCATCTTTGATTAACGAGCTAGTCAAGTAGAGGCATACTAGTGACACTCTGTTTGTCTATGTATTCACACATGTATTATGTTTCCGGTTAATACAATTCTAGCATGAATAATAAACATTTATCATGAAATAAGGAAATAAATAATAACTTTATTATTGCCTCTAGGGCATATATCCTTCAGTCTCCCACTTGCACGATAGTCAATAATCTAGATCACATCACCATGTGATTAACATCGATAGTTCACATCATCATGTGATTAACACCCATAGTTCACATCGACATGTGACCAACACCCAAAGGGTTTACTAGATTCAGTAATCTAGTTCACATCGCTATGTGATTAACACCCAAAGAGTACTAAGGTGTGATCATGTTTTGCTTGTGAGAGAATCTTAGTCAACGGGTGTGCCACATTCAGATCCGCATGTATTTTGCAAATTTCTATGTCAACAATGCTCTGCATGGAGCTACTCTAGCTAATTGCTCCCACTTTCAATATGTATCTAGACCGAGACTTAGAGTCATCTAGATTAGTGTCAAAACTTGCATTGGCGTAACCCTTTATGATGAACCTTTTTTCACTTCCATAATCGAGAAACATATCCTTATTCCACTAAGGATAATTTTGACCGTTGTCCAGTGATCTACTCCTAGATCACTATTGTACTCCCTTGCCAAACTCAGTGGTAGGGTATACAATAGATCTGGTACACAGCATGGCATACTTTATAGAACCTATGGCCAAGGCATAGGGAATGACTTTCATTCTCTTTCTATCTTCTGCCGTGGTCGGGTTTTGAGTCTTACTCAATTTCACACCTTTTAACACAGGCAAGAACTCTTTCTTTGACTGTTCCATTTTGAACTACTTCAAAATCTTGTCAACGTATGTACTCATTGAAAAAACTTATCAAGCGTCTTGATCTATCTCTATAGATCTTGATACTCAATATGTAAGCAGCTTCACCGAGGTTTTTCTTTGAAAAACTCCTTTCAAACACTCCTTTATGCTTTGCGAAATAATTCTACATTATTTCCGATCAACAATATGTCATTCACATATACTTATCAGAAATGTTGTAGTGCTCCCACTCACTTTCTAGTAAATATAGGCTTTACCGCAAGTCTGTGTAAAACTATATGCTTTGATCAACTTATCAAAGCGTATATTCCAACTCCGAGATGCTTGCAGCAGTCCATAGATGGATCGCTGGAGCTTGCATATTTTGTTAACACCTTTAGGATTGACAAAACTTCTAATTGCATCGTATACAACTCTTCTTTAATAAATCCATTAAGGAATGCAGTTTTGTTTTATCCATTTGCCGGATTTCATAAAATGCGGCAATTGCTAACATGATTCGGACAGACCTAAGCATAGATACGAGTGAGAAACTCTCATCGTAGTCAACACCTTGAACTTGTCGAAAACCTTTTGCGACAATTCTAGCTTTGTAGATAGTAACACTACTATCAGCGTCTGTCTTCCTCTTGAAGATCCATTTATTTTCTATGGCTTGCCGATCATCGGGCAAATCCATCAAAGTCCATACTTTGTTCTCATACATGGATCATATCTTAGATTTTATGGCCTTAAACCATTTCCTGGAATCTGGGCTCATCATCACTTCCTCATAGTTCGCAAGTTCGTCATGGTCTAGTAACATGACTTCCAGAACAGGATTACCGTACCACTCTGGTGCGGATCTCACTCTGGTTTACCTACGAGATTCGCTAGTAACTTGATCTGAAGTTTCATGATCAATATCATTAGCTTCCTCACTAATTGGTGTAGGTGTCACAGAAACAGATTTCTGTGATGAACTACTTTCCAATAAGGGAGCAGGTACAGTTACCTCATCAATTTCTACTTTCCTCCCACTCACTTCTTTCGAGAGAAACTCCTTCTCTAGAAAGTATCCATTCTCAGCAACGAATGTCTTGCCTTCGGATCTGTGATAGAAGGTGTACCCAATTGTCTCCTTTGGGTATCCTATGAAGACACATTTCTCCGATTTGGGTTTGAGCTTATCATGATGAAACTTTTTCTTATAAGCATCGCAACCCCAAACTTTAAGAAATGACAACTTTGGTTTCTTGCCAAACCATAGTTCATATTGTGTCGTCTCAACAGACTTAGATGGTGCCCTTTTTAACGTGAATGCAGCTGTCTCTAATGCATGATCCCAAAATGATATTGGTAAATCAGTAAGAAACATCATAGATTGTACTATATCCAACAAAGTACGGTTATGACGTTCGGACACACCATTATGCTGTGGTGTTCCAGGTGGCACGAATTTGTGAAACTATTCCACATTGTTTTAATTGAAGACCAAACTCGTAACTCAAATATTTGTCTCCGCGATCAGATCATAGAAACCTTATTTTCTTGTCACGATGATTTTCCACTTCACTCTAAAATTCTAACTTTTCAAATGTTTCAGACTTATGTTTCATCAAGTAGATATACCCATATCTGCTCAAATCATCTGTGAAGGTCAGAAAATAATGATACCCGCTGCAAGCCTTGATATTCATCGGACCACATACATCAGTATGTATGATTTCCAACAAATCTGTTGCTTGCTCCATTGTTCCGGAGAATGGCGTTTTAGTCATCTTGCCCAAGAGACATGGTTCGCAAGCATCAAGTGATTCATAATCAATTGATTCCAAAATCCCATCAGCATGGAGTTTCTTCATGCGCTTTACACTAATATGACCTAAACGGTAGTGCCACAAACAAGTTGCACTATCATTATTAACTTTGCATCTTTTGGCTTCAATATTATGAATATGTGTATCATTACAATCAAGATCCAACAAACCATTTTCGTTGGTGTGTATGACTATAGAAGGTTTTATTCATGTAAACAGAACAACAATTGTTCTCTAACTTAAATGAATAGCCGTATTGCAATAAACATGATCAAATCATATTCATGCTCAACGCAAAAACCAAATAACACTTATTTAGGTTCAACACTAATCCCGAAAGTATAGGGGAGTGTGTGATGATGATCATATCAATCTTGGAACTACTTCCAACGCATATCATCACTTCACCCTTAACTAGTCTCTGTTTATTCTGCAACTCCTGTTTCGAGTTACTAATCTTAGCAACTGAACTTAGTACCAAATACTGAGGGGTTGCTATGAACACTAGTAAAGTACACATCAATAACATGTATATCAAATATACCTTTGTTTACTTTGCCATCCTTTCTTATCCACCAAATACTTGGGGTAGTTCCGCTTCCAGTGACTAATCCCTTTGCAGTAGAAGCACTTTGTCCCAGGCTTAGGACCAGACTTGGGTTTCTTCACTTGAGCAGCAACTTGCTTGCCATTCTTCTTGAAGTTCCCCTTCTTCCTTTTGCCCTTTTCTTGAAACTAGTGGTCTTGTCTACCATCAACACTTGATGTTTTTCTTGATTTCTACCTTCGTCGATTTTAGCATCACGAAGAGCTTGGGAATCGTTTCCGTTATCCCTTGCATACTATAGTTCATCACGAAGTTCTACTAACTTGGTGATGGTGACTAGAGAATTCTGTCAATCACTATCTTATCTGGAAGATTAACTCCCACTTGATTCAAGCGATTGTAGTACCCAGACAATCTGAGTACATGCTCACTGCTTGAGCGATTCTCCTCCATCTTGTAGCTATAGAACTTGTTGGAGACTTCATATCTCTCAACTCGGGTATTTGCTTGAAATATTAACTTCAACTCCTGGAACATCTCATATGGTCCATGACGTTCATAACGTCTTCGAAGTCCTGATTCTAGGCCGTTAAGCATGGTGCACTAAACTATCAATTAGTCATCATATTGAGCTAGCCAAACGTTCATAACGTATGCATCTGCTCCTGCAATAGGTCTGTCACCTAGCGGTGCATCAAGGACATAATTTTTCTGTGCAGCAATGAGGATAAACCTCATATTACGGATCCAATCCGCATCATTGCTACTAACATCTTTCAACATAGTTTTTCTCTAGGAACATATCAAAACAAACATAGGGAAGCAACAACGCGAGCTATTGATCTACAACATAGATATGCTAATACTACCAGGACTAAGTTCATGATAAATTTAAGTTCAATTAATCATATTACTTAAGAACTCCCACTTAGATAGACATCCCTCTAATCATCTAAGTGATCACGTGATCCAAATCAACTAAACCATGTCCGATCATCACGTGAGATGGAGTAGTTTTCAATGGTGAACATCAGTATGTTGATCATATCTACTATATGATTCACGCTCGACCTTTCGGTCTCCAGTGTTCCGAGGCCATATCTGCATATGCTAGGCTCGTCAAGTTTAACCTGAGTATTCCACGTGTGCAAAACTGTCTTGCACCCGTTGTAGATGGACGTAGAGCTTATCACACCCGATCATCATGTGGTGTCTGGGCACGATGAACTTTGGCAACAGTGCATACTCAGGGAGAACACTTTTATCTTGAAATTTAGTGAGAGATCATCTTATAAAGCTACCGTCGAAATAAGTGAAATAAGATGTATACAAGATAAACATCACATGCAATCAAAACATGTGACATGATATGGCCATGATCATCTTGTGCCTTCGATCTTCATCTCCAAAGTACCGTCATGATCTCTATCGTCACCGGCATGACACCATGATCTCCATCATCTTGATCTATATCAATGTGTCGTCACGTGGACGCCTCGCCAACTATTGCTCTTGCATCTATTGCTATCGCATAGCGATAAAGCAAAGCAATTGTTTGGCGCTTGCATCTTATGCAATAGAGAGACGACCATAAGGCGTTTGCCAGTTGCCGATAACTTCCACAAAACATGATCATCTCATACAACAACTTATATCTCATCACGTCTTGACCATATCACATCGCAACATGCCCTGCAAAAACAAGTTAGACGTCCTCTACTTTGTTTGTTGCAAGTTTTACGTGGCTGCTATGGGCTTAAGCAAGAACCAATCTTACCTACGCATCAAAACCACAATGATAGTTTGTCAAGTTGGTGCTGTTTTAACCTTCGCAAGGACCGGGCGTAGCCACACTCGGTTCAACTAAAGTTGGAGAAACTGACACCCGCCAGCCACCTGTGTGCAAACCACGGCGGTAGAACCAGTCCTGCATAAGCGTACGCGTAATGTCGGTCCGGGCTGCTTTATCCAACAATACCGCCGAACCAAAGTATGACATGCTGGTAAGCAGTATGACTTATATCGCCCACAACTCACTTGTGTTCTACTCGTGCATATAACATCAAACCATAAAAACCTAGGCTCGGATGCCACTGTTGGGGAACGTAGTAATTTCAAAAAAAATCCTACGCACACGCAAGATCATGGTGATGCATAGCAACAAGAGGGGAGAGTGTTGTCTACGTACCCTCGTAGACCGAAGCGGAAGCGTTGGTGCAACATAGAGGAAGTAGTCATACGTCTTCCCGGTCCAAACGATCCAAGCACCGTTACTCCGGTACCTCCGAGTTCTTGGCACACGTTCAGCTCCATGACGCTCCCCGGGCTCCGATCCAGCAAAGCTTCGGGGAGGAGTTCCGTCAGCACGACGGCGTGGTGACGATCTTGATGTTCAATCGTCGCAGGGCTTCGCCTAAGCACTGCTATAATATGACCGAGGTGGAATATGGTGGAGGGGGGCACCGCACACGGCTAAGGAACGATCACGAAGATCAACTTGTGTGTCTATGGGGTGCCCCCTGCCCCCCAATATAAAGGAGTGGAGGAGGGGAGGGTCGGCCCTCTCTATGGCGCGCCCTAGGGGAGTCCTACTCCCACCACGAGTAGGATTCCCCCTTTCCTAGTCCAACTAGGAGTCCTTCCATGTAGTAGGAGTAGGAGACAAGGAAGGGGAAGGGAGAAGGGAAGGAAGGAGGGGGCGCAGCCCCTCCCCCTAGTCCAATTCGGACTAGGCCTTGGGGGGCGCGCGGCCTGCCCTAGGCAGCCCCTCTCTCTTTCCCGTATGGCCCAATAAGGCCCAATACTTCTCCCGGTGAATTCCCGTAACTCTCCGGTACTCCGAAAAATACCCGAATCACTCGGAACCTTTCCGATGTCCGAATATAGTCGTCCAATATATCGATCTTTATGTCTCGACCATTTCAAGACTCCTCGTCATGTCCCCGATCTCATCCGGGACTCTGAACTCCTTCGGTACATCAAAACTCATAAACTCATTATATAACTGTCATCGAAACTTTAAGTGTGCGGACCCTACGGTTCGAGAACAATGTAGACATGACCGAGACATGTTTCCGATCAATAACCAATAGCGGGACCTGGATGCCCATATTGGCTCCTACATATTCTACGAAGATCTTTATCGGTCAGACCGCATAACAACATACGTTGTTCTCTTTGTCATCGGTATGTTACTTGCCCGAGATTCGATCGTCGGTATCTCAATACCTAGTTCAATCTCGTTATCGGCAAGTCTCTTTACTCGTTCTGTAATACATCATCTCGCAACTAACTCATTAGTTGCAATGCTTGCAAGGCTTAAGTGATGTGCATTACCGAGAGGGCCCAGAGATACCTCTCCGACAATCGGAGTGACAAATCCTAATCTCGAAATACGCCAAGCCAACAAGTACCTTCGGAGACACCAGTAGAGCACCTTTATAATCACCCAGTTACGTTGTGACATTTGGTAGCACACAAAGTGTTCCTCTGGTAAACGGGAGTTGCATAATCTCATAGTCATAGGAACATGTATAAGTCATGAAGAAAGTAATAGCAACATACTAAACGATCTTGTGCTAAGCTAACGGAATGGGTCATGTCAATCAGATCATTCACCTAATGATGTGATCCCATTAATAAAATAACAACTCTTTGTCCATGGTTAGGAAACATAGCCATCTTTGATTAACGAGCTAGTCAAGTAGAGGCATACTAGTGACACTCTGTTTGTCTATGTATTCACACATGTATTATGTTTCTGGTTAATACAATTCTAGCATGAATAATAAACATTTATCATGAAATAAGGAAATAAATAATAACTTTATTATTGCCTCTAGGGCATATTTCCTTCAGATACTTCCAAACAGTTGCAGGTGTCGAGGATACCAGTGCAGGTGATGCTACCGAACTCAAGTGGGAGTTCGGCGAGGATTCGGGTCGTGAAGTGGCGATTGTAAGCCAACTCTTTATCCCTTTCTTATTCAGTACATGGGATGTGTGAAGATCACCCCTCTTGCGACAAGCCTACCATGCGGCTATGCCTCTAAGTCGTGCCCCGACACGTGGGAGTTATAGCCGCATTATGGGTGTTATAGTGGTGCTCCCTGGCAGGGTGGACTACATGAGGATGCCACTGGGCGTTGGCAGGAGGCCGAGGACCGGCCACGAGGAGGGTGCACGGGAACATATCAGGTTTTATGTGTAGATCAGTGACCAGGAGGACAACGCCATGATCATCATCCCTCGTAAATACAGGTTGGTGATGAAGCAATGGCTGGTTAGCGGCCCTCCTCGCGTTGTCAGCCTCTCAGCCAACAAGTGGTGCGAGTTCCGGGTCCAGCTGTAGATGTTCAAGGGGCACATGGTGCTGGGGCGCGGCTGGGAGTACTTCTGCTGCCGGCACAAGATCGTCCCCGGTGACCTTGTAGTCTTCAAGCTCTCCATCCTGGGGCTGAAGGTGCAGATCTTCAACGCCAACAGCTCCAACATCTGCATGGTCCGGCGCTCCACGCACAGCTTGGTCGGCGGCATCACTCAGGCCCTATAGTTCATTTGTTAAGTCTGAAACTCTGAACTGAAGTAATTTAGGTTAAGTTTGAACTTATCTTTTGCTATGAACATGTCCTTGCCCAGGGAGCAGCACCCTAGGGTCCAGCAAGGGCATGGGATGCCCTACTTTTTAAACTTATGCCTAGTATTGGTATTATCCTACTTATTCCTAGCTTAGAGCATCTCCAACAACGGCGGCCAAAGACGCACGCGCGATAAACTGCACATTTAGTGCGCACGGGAAGTTTTCACGCGCTCCAGCGGAGGCGGGAAACTAGCAACCGCGGGAGAAAGCTGGCGGTCACGCACTAGATTTGGCGCGCCTATAAATTGAGGCGCTCGCCACGCGGCTATCCACACTATCACGCGTGCTCTCCCCCACATCCTCGCCGCTTCAGCGCCCCTCCACCGACGTGCCACCATGTCGCCGCGCCGCCGAGGATCCTCGGGCTACCGCGGCATCCGCCAACGCCCCTCCGGCGCCTTCTACACAGAGATTCGGTCTGGCAACTTCTGCCTCGTCCTCGGCACGTTCGAGACCATGCACGAGGCCGCCCGCGCGTACAACACGGTGGCGTGACGCCTCCAGAGGCCTCACATGCAGATGAACTTCCACGACGTCTTCACGCGCGAGCAGGCGCAGTCCATCGCCCCTCCACCTCGTCTGATACCAGACTAGGACCGTGAGGAATACCGTCGGCGGTAGCGCCACCATATCATCATGGAGGAGGATGAGCGAGCCATGGCGGAGTGACACCGGCGCTACCCGTAGGACATCGCCGACGAGAACGCCTTCTGGGCGGAGAGGACGGCAAGGCGCCGCGCGGAGCAAGCGGACAGGCGTGCGCAGAAGGCACTCACGGAGGTGCAGTGTGATCTCGTTAACGCAGGTGGGGAGTCGTTCTTTGACTCAGACGATCCTCGTTGGGAAGACATGAGGCTCTCTACCTCGGACGACACCGGCGAGAATGATGACGACGACTTGGAGTAGTTTTTATCTAGTAGCACCGTAGTTTTTATCTAGTTGCATCGTAGTTTTTTGAAGGAAATATGCCCTAGAGGCCATATTAAAGTTATTATTTATTTCCTCATATCATGATAAATGTTTATTATTCATGCTAGAATTGTATTAACCGACAACATAATACATGTGTGAATACATAGACAAACATAGTGTCACTAGTATGCCTCTACTTGACTAGCTCGTTGATCAAAGATGGTTGAGTTTCCTAGCCATAGAAATGAGTTGTCATTTGATTAACGGGATCACATCATTAGGAGAATAATGTGATTGACATGACCCATTCCATTAGCTTAGCACTTGATCGTTTAGTTTACTGCTATTGCTTTCTTCATGACTTATACATGTTCCTATGACTATGAGATTATGCAACTCCCGATTACTGGAAGAACACTTTGTGTGCTACCAAACATCACAACATAACTGGCTGATTATAAAGGTGCTCTACAAGAGTCTCCGATGGTGTTCGTTGAGTTGGCATAGATCGAGAATAGGATTTGTCACTCCGATTGTCGGAGAGGTATCTCCGGGCCCTCTCGGTAATGCACATCACTATAAGCCTTGCAAGCAATGTGACTAATGATTAAGTTACGGGATGATGCATTACGGAACGAGTAAAGAAACTTGCTAGTAACAAGATTGAACTAGGTATTGAGATACCGACGATCGAATCTCGGGCAAGTAACATACCGATGACAAAGGGAACAACGTATGTTGTTATGCGGTTTGACCGATAAAGATCTTCGTAGAATATGTAGGAACCAATATGAGCATCCAGGTTCCCTATTGGTTATTAACCGGAGACGTGTCTCGGTCATGTCTACATAGCTCTCGAACCCGTAGGGTCCGCACGCTTAAAGTTCTATGACGATCGGTATTATGAGTTTTTGTGTTTTGATGTACCGAAGGTAGTTCAGAGTCCCAGATATGATCACGGACATGACGAGGAGTCTAGAAATGGTCGAAACATAAATATCGATATATTGGACGACTATGTTCGGACACTGGAAGTGTTTTGGGAGGTTTCAAACATATACCGGAGTACCGGGGGGTTATCAGAACCCCCCCCCCCCCCCCCCGGGGATTATATTGGGCCTAATGGGCCTTAGTGGGAGAAGAGGAGGGGAGGCCAGGGCAGCCGCGCGCCCCCTCCTCTTCTAGTCTGAATTGGACAAGGAGGGCGGCGGCGCCCGCCTTTCCTTCTCTTCTTCTCTCCCTTCCTCTCCTACTCCTACTCCTACTTGGAAGGGAGGACTCCTCATGGGGCACGCCATAGGAGGCCGACCCCCTCCCCCTCCTCCACTCCTTTATATACGGGGAGGGGGCACCCCTTGGAGACACAACAATTGATCATTGATCTTTTAGCCATGTGCGGTGCCCCTCTCCACCATAATCCACCTCGGTCATATTAGTAGCGGTGCTTAGGCAAAGCCCTGCGTCGGTAGCTTCATCAACACCGTCACCACGCCGTCGTGCTGACGAAGCTCTTCCCAGAAGCTCTATGGGATCGTGAGTTCGTGCGACGTCACCGAGCTAAATGTGTGCTGAACGCGGAGGTGCCGTACGTTTGGTACTGAGAATCGGTCGATCGTGAAGACGTACGACTACATCAACCGCGTTGTCATAACGCTTCTGCTTACGGTCTACGAGGGTACATAGATGACACTCTCCCCTCTCGCTGTTATGCATCACCATGATCTTGCGTGTGCGTAGGAAATTTTTTGTAATTGCTACGTTCCCCAACAGTGGCATCCGAGCCAGGTTTATGCGTAGATGTTATATGCGCGAGTAGAACACAAGTGAGTTGTGGGCGATACAAGTCATACTGCTAACTAGCATGTCATACTTTGGTTCGGCGGTATTGTTGGATGAAGCGGCCCGGACCGACATTATGCGTACGCTTACGCGAGACTGGTTCTGTCGCCGTGCTTTGCACACAGGTGGCTGGCGGCTGTTAGTTTCTCCAACTTTAGTTGAACCGAGTGTGACTACGCCCGGTCCTTGTTGAAGGTTAAAACAGCACTAACTTGAAGAACTATCGTTGTGGTTTTCATGCGTAGGTAAGAATGGTTCTTGCTCAGCCCGTAGCAGCCACGTAAAACTTGCAACAACAAAGTAGAGGACGTCTAACTTGTTTTTGCAGGGCATGTTGTGATGTGATATGGTCAAAACATGATGCTATATTTTATTGTATGAGATGATCATGTTTTGTAACAGAGTTATCGGCAGCTGGCAGGAGCCATATGGTTTTCGCTTTATTGTATGAAATGCAATCGCCATGTAATTGCTTTACTTTATCACTAAGCGGTAGCGATAGTTGTAGAAGCAATAGTTGGCGAGACGACAACAATGCTTCGATGGAGATGAAGGTGTCGCGCCGGTGACGATGGTGATCATGACGGTGCTTTGGAGATGGAGATCAAAGGCACAAGATGATGATGGCCATATCATATCACTTATATTGATTGCATGTGATGTTTATCCTTTATGCATCTTATTCTGCTTTGATTGACGGTAGCATTAGAAGATGATCTCTCACTAAAAATTTCAAGGTACAAGTGTTCTCCCTGAGTATGCACCGTTGCAAAAGATCGTCGTGCCGAGACACCACGTGATGATCGGGTGTGATAAGCTCAACGTTCTTATACAACGGGTGCAAGCCAGTTTTGCACACGCAGAATACTCGGGTTAAACTTGACGAGCCTAGCATATACAGATATGGCCTCGGAACACTGAGACCGAAAGGTCGAGCATGAATCATATAGTAGATATGATCAACATAGTGATGTTCACCATTAAAAACTACTCCATTTCACGAGATGGTCGGTTATGGTTTAGTTGATTTGGATCACGTAATCACTTAGATGATTAGATGATTAGAGGGATGTCTATCTAAGTGGGAGTTCTTAAGTAATATGATTAATTGAACTTAAATTTATCATGAACTTAGTACCTGATAATATTTTGCTTGTCTATGTTGTTGTAGATAGATGGCCCGTGTTGTTGTTCCGTTAAATTCTAATGTGTTCCTTGAGAAACACTAGTGCAGAATCGGGCTTTAGCGCCGGTTCGTAAGGGCCTTTAGTACCGGTTCGGCACGAACTGGCGCTAAAGTGCCACCACGTGGCACGAGACAGGCCCGGGTGCGGGTAGACCATTAGTACCGGTTGGTAACACCAACCGGTACTAAATGTTTGGGGGGTTTGGTTTTATTTTTTATTTTTCCTTCAATTTTGTGTTTTCAATTTAATTTTAGTGATTGTTTTACATTATAATGAGTTGTTAAATCATTACGTGAAAGTACCGCAGATTAGTATCGACTGGATGCATGTGGATCCTAGCTAAGTGATCAAGTATATGCCATATCCATATTACTTGATCACTTAATTAGGTGATCAAGGTAATATGGATATGGCATATACTTGATCACTTAGCTAGGATCCATGTAGTTGAAACTAAACTGTGGTTTCTTTCATAAATGATACAATAACTCATCATCATCATATTAATATAAAAACTCTTGCATCATATATATCATCACCAACAACAGTATACTAGCTAGCTAAAAATAATCATATATATCATCGAGTTCAACATGGTCATGATATTATAAGCGTTCATAACACCACAAAAGCAAATCACTCTTTGAGATTAATTAAGTTCAGGACGAAGAACATAGACATGAGAGGACAAGTACTAATTAAGAGCATGAACTAGCTAATAATCACTCATGCTGCTCTCTCAGGTAAAATAGCATAGAACATGTATAGCTCTCCTGATTCATCATATTGGAGCATGCAGATGAACCTGTCTCCTAATCGTGGGTTGCACTTCTTTTTGCTGCCCCCTAGTACTTCTCTGCGATCGTTAACAATTTTGCTCCAATATTTCACTATTAAGAATTCCTCGCTATTAGAAATCCTGAATGCACTCATGTGCATTGTAGGATATCTTGGCCGTAAGCTAACCATTGACATGCGACCTTTAGTACCGATCCACTGAGGCACAACTATCATCGGGAGTCCCTGTTTAAGAACATCGTATAGTAACATTACTTAGCAATGAAGTTTATCTTGAAAAATAATGTATGCAAAAGATGCACTGAGGACAAATAGTAAAAATATTAATCTTGCCATCTTTCCTAAATAGATGTGACAGTAGTTCAATACGATCACTATTGATCACACATTTTGAGTACTGAGATTTTCAAATTCAGGAAAATAATTTCTCTTGACAGCATCAAGATCCGCAATCCATGAAAGATAATGACTTATCTCCTCGCAGTTTAGTTCAGCCCCGGGACAGCGGACGGTCTTGTCTACCAAGCGTCGGACATGTTTGCTTGAATGGAAATAAGTTGTCAATAGAAATTAGTTGTCAGGTATTTTTGAATAAACAATATCAAAGACATAAATATGGTTGGGAAACTCACATAATGGTAGAACTGGAGGCGTCTGCACATCGGCCCAGATGTCTCTATTACCTTCAATATCATCTTCCGGACAAATATCAAAGGTGATAACCATATCAGGCTCAAATACATAAGCCTTGCATAGTGCTTGCCAAGTTTTGCATTCAAAATAGGTGTATGTGTCTGCATTATATAATTTGAAGTTGAAGATATAACCATGCTCGGTCTTCAAGTAAACTTTCTTTACCTCCATAGTTTTGTTAGGACGGAAACCTATCTTATCCAAGACAAAAATTCTTGCATGCCAGGGGATACGCTAGTAGAATAGTGAAAATTTAAAATTATAAGTTGAAGCAAATGAAGCATAAGTCATGCTTAATTACGGCAAAATACTTGTCATTGTGACTTACTGTATCCACTTCGAAGTTCTCATCCAGCGATGCTGAAACGTCTATCATCAACTAGAAAATTTCTGTCGCACAGGCCGCGCTGGTCTTCGCGGTATTCGCACATAATGAAATCGTGTTCGTCGTCAGACGACATTTCTATGTTCATAGGTGAAACATTAAACACTTATTAGTTCTTTTAATTCAACTAATTCAACTAGTTTATTAATTCAACTAGTTCAACTAATTAATTCAACTAAGCACTTACTAAAATTATACCTAAATAAAGTAGCTCAACTAATTCAACTAATTCAGCTAACTAGTTCAACTAATTCAACTAAACTAGTTCTATTAATTTTCTTACTAAAAATAAAGTAGCTAGTTCTATATAGTAAAATTTTAATTAGATGATCAAATCTCATATAACTAAATTAAATGTATATCTAACATATAGTTTCTATCTAATTCATCTAACATTTGACGTTAATATCAAACATATGTTCATATAGGTGAAACATTAAACACTTACTAGTTCTATTAATTCAACTAAATAAACTAGTTCTATTAATTCAACTAAGCATTTATTAAAAATAAACCAGTTTTATTAATTTTCTTACTAAAATATACAAAGTAGCTAGTTCTATATAGTAATATTTTAATTAGATCATCAAATCTCATATACCTAAATTTTTCTTACTAAAAATAAACTAGTTCTATTAATTCAACTAGTTCAACTAAGCATTTACTAAAAATAAACTAGTTCTATTAATTCAATTGACATTAATATCTTGCTAATTCATCTAACAATTGACATTAATATTTAACTTTTCTATCTAATGCATCTAACATTGGACATTAATGTAACATTCTTATGTAGGTAATTCATCTAATTTGATCATCTAATTAACAATTTGACATGCATTAATCTAAAAAACAGAAAACGGAAAATAAGAAGAAAAAAAATGTGTGTGTGTGTGTTTATGTTTGTGTTTGTGTGTGTACGAGTGGGGGCGGGGGCGTACGGGTGGCGGCATATGTGCGGCGGCCGGCGTATGGGGACGGCGACGATGGGCGGCGGCCGGCGTATGGGGCGGCGACGCGAGACGGCAACGACGGGCAGCGGGGGCGGCGAGGCGAGACAGGGATGGGCAACGGCGCGGGACGTGAGCGGCGGCAATGTCGCGAAGAGGTTGGAGATGCAGAGATGAAACTGAATTTTTCGCAAGTGCCATATATATAGGAGGGCCGCTAGTACCGGTTGGAGCCACCAACTGATACTAAAGGCCAATTTTGGCCAGCCCAAGCGGCGGGAAGCGGCCCCCTTTAGTACCGTTTCGTGGCTCCAACCGGTACTAAAGGGTGGCCTTTAGTACCAGTTGGAGCCACAAATCGGTACTAAAGGGGTGCGCAGCGGTCCGCAAAGTTTAGTCCCACCTCGCCGGGCGAAGGGCTGCCGCATTGGTTTATAAACCCAGCCGCGGCTGCTCTATCGAACTTCTCTGTAAACCAGACTTCCGGGTCTAACTATGGCGCGCTGTCATGTGAGCCTTTTGGCCCTTGTGGGCCTGAATTTACATGCCCAAGGCCTAGCAGGCCCACTGGATAGCGCCCCAACAATTTTTCATATAGTTTTTTCTTTTCTACTTTATTTTTTTCTATTTTTTTCTGAGTAGTTTTTTTATATAGTTTTTTCTTTTCTTATTTATTTATTTTCTTCTCTTTATTTCTGAGTAGTTTTTTAATATAGTTTTTTTTCTACTTTATTTTTTTATATTTGTTTCTGAGTAGTTTTTTATATTTTTTTTCTTTTATGCTTTATTTATTTTCTTCTATTTACTTCTGAGTAGTTTTTTATATAGTTTTTTTCTTTTCTGAGATTGTCCACTTTGTACACGAAGTGCGTCCAGTTTTTGCCCTAACCCTCTCTACTCTTTTGCACATGCTATGTGGGTGAAATGATGATACCATGCCAAGTTTCAACATTTTCAAAGTTCATTTTGTAGTGATTTCCAATTTCACTGTCATTTAGCTCTCTAAACAAATCGGTAAATGACTGAAAATAGCAAATGATGTTAGAGCGTGTTGAAAATTGATGACGTCGCTTTGAATGGTGCATACGAAACGCAAAAAAGTCGAGAGTTCAAATAAGTTTAAAAAATGAAGTGCTCGTGTAACAGATGAGTTCTTGTCCGGAACCCTGATACTCTGAAAGAGATTGTCCAGTTTGTACACAAAATGCGTCCAGTTTTTGCCGTAACCCTCTCTACTCTTTTGTGCATGCCATGTGGGTGAAATTACGATACCATGCCAAGTTTCAACATTTTCAGAGTTCATTTTGTAGTGATTTTCAATTTCACGGTCATTTAGCTCTCTAAACAAATCGGTAAATGACTGAAAAATAGCAAATGATGTCAGAACATGTTGAAAATTGATGACGTCGCTTTCAATGGTGCATACGGAACGCAAAAAAAGTCTGGAGTTCAAATAAGTTTAAAATAATGAAGTGCCCGTGTAACAGATGAGTTCTCCTCCGAAACCCTGATACTCCGAAAGAGACTGTCCAGTTTGTATACGAAGTGCGTCCAGTTTTTGCCGAACCCTCTCTACTCTTTTGCACATGCTATGTGGGTGAAATGATGATACCATGCCAAGTTTCAACGTTTTCGGAGTTCATTTTGTAGTGATTTTTAATTTCACGGTCATTTAGCTCTCTAAACAAATCGGTAAATGACTGAAAAATAGCAAATGATGTCAGAACGTGTTGAAAATTGATGGCCTTGCTTTGAATGGTGCATACGGAACGCAAAAAAAGTCTAGAGTGCAAATAAGTTTAAAAAATGAAGTGCCCGTGTAACACATGAGTTCTCGTCCGAAACCCTCATACTCCGAAAGAGATTGTCCAGTTTGTACACGAAGTGCGTCCAGTTTTTGCCGTAACCCTGTGTACTCTTTTGCACATGCTATGTGGGTGAAATGATGATACCATGCCAAGTTTCAGCATTTTCAGAGTTCATTTTGTAGTGATTTTGAATTTCACGGTCATTTAGCTCTCTAAACAAATCGGTAAATGACTGAAAAATAGCAAATGATGTCAGAACGTGTTGAAAATTGATGGCGTCGCTTTGAATGGTGCATACGGAACGCAAAAAAAGTCTGGAGTTCAAATAAGTTTAAAAAAATGAAGTGCCCGTGTAACAGATGAGTTCTCCTCCGAAACCCTGATACTCCGAAAGAGATTGTCCAGTTTGTACACGAAGTGCGTCCAGTTTTTGTCGTTGTCGGATTTCGGGTTCCGGCAGACCCTTAAGGTTCGAACACTGGGGTGCGCGCGGAAATCTCACCTTCAACCTCCCCGTCTCAATGGGATCTAAACTACTAAAAGAACTGCACGAAAGACACAAGATTTATACTGGTTCGGGCCACCGATGTGGTGTAATACCCTACTCCAGTGTGTGCTGGATGGATTGCCTCCTGGGGCTGGTGAGGATGAACAATACAAGGAAGAACAGCCTCGCGAGGGTCTGTTCCTGGCTGAGGTGATGAACTGTTGTGAAGAGTTCGGTCACCCTCTTCCTCTCTCTCTCTCTCTACTGGTAAACCAAACGAACCGACCGACCCAAAAACCGAACCCCTTGCTATGTGGGTGGCTAGTCCTATTTATAGAGGCCCTGGTCCTCTCCCCAAATATTGAGCGGGAAGGGATCCAACAATGGCGGGCTAATTTGAAGGGGGACAGCGAGTACATCTATCCTGACAAAAGCAGTCTTCGCCTGCCAAAGGCTCTGGTGATGACGCCGCGCTGGGCTCCATGGTGACCTCCGTCTCGTAGTCCTCCTGGCCTTGGTCTCGTTGCGCCGAAGTGGCAACCTTTGCCTGATGCCTCGGTACTCCGCTGATACGCTTGCTCCCTTTGCACCAAAGAGGAAAGAGGGACGCTGCGCGCGCTGGCACCCGTCTGGTGCCTCGTGTCGTCATGGCTTGCGTCATGGGCACCTCGCGAGGTACCCCGCCTTGTACTCTCCGCCTCCTCGCGAGCCAGCCTGACGAGGCTGTGCCTGAGGATGCGCCATGTCGTCCGCCTCGCGAGGCTTGGCCCCTCGCGAGGGTCTTGAGCCTCGTGTTGATGAGGATGGGCCGTGCTGGGCCCCCACTTGAGCCACGCCGCAGGCCGCAGGCAGGCAAGTCTGGGGACCCCCGTTCCCAGAACGCCGACAGTAGCCCTCGGGCCCAAGGCGCGCATGGGCTTGGCCGTGCCGAGAGGTGAAAGGGCAAGGGCGAAGCGCCGCGGGCCCTAACAGCCTGCGGCCTTGGACGCCGCGTGGCGGTTGATTGGACGTGTCGCCTCCGCTTCCCCACGACGCCTTGGTGATCGTGCGAGTTGGACAAGTCCCTGCATGCAGAACATGTTATGATTACCTGTGATCGTGGAGACCAGCGGTTGGCCTTCGCCGGCTATAAGTACGGCACTGCTCGTGCCCGTCAAGTCCATCTCCTCTTGCTCCCTCCTGCGCCTTAGTTCTTGCTCCGTCTTGGTGCGATGGCTCCATCGAGGAGGTACTCGGTCGCAGAGAAGGGGAAGGCCCTCCAGGTCGGTCCTGCCTCTCCCCCATCCAAGCGTGGTCGCGGGCGCCCCCAGAAGCACCCGCTGGCCGCCCCGGCAGTTCCCAGCGGCCGTGGGGGGCTCCCAGCGCGGCGGCGGGCAAGCCACCGCAGCCGGAGGGTGCGCCTGGGTTGCGCGCTCCCCCAGGTCGCGCTTTCGCGCCGGGCAGGCACCGCCGGAATTCATCGTTTGGTCGGCGGAGCCAGCCCGCGCCCGGCTCCTGCTCCCTCGCTTCCTCCTTGGCGAACTCCCGGCCGGCGCTCCTGGCGGCCTCTGGCTCCAGGCGGAGGGCTGCTGCAGCAGGTCCTCGTGGGTCGCGCTGGAGGTCTCCGCCAGCGGGGGCTTGGTCTTCACTCGCGGTTGGCAGGCGTTTGCCCGCGCTCGCGGCCTGGAGCGTCGGTGCACTCTGCACTTCAGGTTCGATGGCGACGCCACCCTCTATGTGAGGGTGTTTGGGGAAGATGGTCGCCGCGCGGGGTGCTGCCCTGAGGATGGTGACCACGTCTGCGGGCCCCGCTCCGATGGTGATGGGGGAGATAGCGCCCGAGCGGGCGGCGGCGTCAGCGACTCCCCCAGCCTCGTCAGCTCTCCCTCAAGCGACTCCTCCAGTGGTGGCAGCAGTCCTCCCCCGCGCCGTCGGATCTGCCTAGGAGGTGGTGGTTCGTCCGCCCGCCGTCGTGCTCCGGCGCAGCGCGAGAGGGGGTCCGCCTGAGGCCCCGGGGCAGCCTGTGTCGCTGCCGTGGGCCGATGCGGGAGGGGCGGCACGAGGCTCGTCTTTTTCCTTTCTCTTTTGTTCCCTGTGTAAGACAGAACAGTTGCATGGAGCCCCCTGGGGGCGTGTTGGGAAATGTTGCCGCTTCAGCTATTACCTTGATCTCATTTTTGTACTTCCTGATTTCATGCTTGTGCGTAGATAGCTTTCGACCCCTGCTAGGGGGTGGGGCAACCAACCCAGGCCCTGTGCGCGTGTCGTGGTACCCGAGGGGCACGGACTAGGAGGGGTGCTCCCGTAATGCGCCAGGGCCGTGAAACCCTCCTGGGGCTAGGGCAGAAACCCTCGCGAGGGCGCCTGAGCACCATCCCTCACGAGGTTGTTCACAAGAGAAACCAAAGCGAGGGGCGAAAATCGACGAACCATAAATCAGCAACAGCGATAACTCCAATAAGGCTCCAAATGCAAACAAACACGTCAACTGCGGAAAGCAAATGGGAAAGCCGCGTCCGGCACCTAATCTAGTCTTCGACGTCTTCTCACCAGCGTGGAGCTAAGTGCTGCCACTGGGCGTGGGAGGGAGCCCCAGGGCCTGAGGCCGGCGCTCCTGAGACTCCGGGGCGTGTACAGCCCCACTCATTATTATGTGAGAGTGTCACGGGGCGGCGAGCTTCACAGGCATTGGCCTTGCTTCACAGGCTCTGGGCCTTTTTCCAAAGCGATGATCTTCACAGGCACTCGCCTTGCTTCACAGGCTCCGGGCCTTTCCAAAAAGAGATGATCTTCACAGGCACTCGCCTTGCTTCATAGGCTCTGGGCCTTTCCAAAACGCGATAGCTTCACAGGCACTCGCCTTGCTTCACAGGCTCTGGGCCATTCCAAAACGCGAGAGCTTCACAGGCACTCACCTTGCTTCACAGGCTCCGGGCCTTTCCAAAACGCGATAGCTTCACAGGCACTCGCCTTGCTTCACAGGCTCCGGGCCTTTCCAAAACGCGATAGCTTCACAGGCACTCGCCTTGCTTCACAGGCTCCGGGCCTTTCCAAGACGCGATAGCTTCACAGGCACTCGCCTTGCTTCACAGGCTCCGGGCCTTTTCAGGGGTAGAACCTCCGGAGGTGCTGGATGTTCCACGCATTCTGGATTGGCACTCCCTCCTGAGTCTCCAAGCGCGCAGAGCCGGGCCTGGAAACATGAACAACCTTGAACGGGCCCTCCCACATGGGAGAGAGCTTGTGCAACCCCTCCCTGGAGAGAACCCGCCTGAGCACGAGGTCTCCTACCTCGAGAGTCCTGGGGCGGATGTTGCGGCAGTGATATCGCCGCAGCGCCTGCTGATACCTCGCCGCTCGCAGCGCGGCTTCCCATCGTCGTTCCTCCCCCAACACGAGGTCCGTCCCCCGCATGGCGTCCTGCTGCACCTCGTCGAACGCCAGGACCCGCGCGGAGCGACGTCTGACCTCGTGAGGGAGGACGGCCTCCGCTCCATAGACCAGGAAGAATGGGGTCTCCCCAGTCGGCTTGGTCACGGTGGTGCGGATGGACCACAGCACGGATTGAAGCTCGTCGTACCAACCTCGGCCGCAGGCCTCCAGCTTCTTCTTGAACGTCCTGGTCTTGAGGCCTCTCAGGACCTCCACGTTGGCTCGTTCGGCCTGGCCGTTGCTTCGTGGGTGCGCCACGGAAGCATAGCATCTCTGCGTTCCAAGGTTAGCACAGTATGTTTTGAAGAGGTTACTAGTGAACTGCGATCCGTTGTCTGTGATGATGCGGTTCGGCACCCTGAACCGGCTCACGATGCCCCTGATGAACTTGACCGCGGAGCCCGCGGGGATGGCGCGGACAGCCTCCACTTCAGCCCACTTGGTGAACTTGTCCACGGCGACGTAGAGGTAGCGGTAGCCCCCTGGCGCCCGAGGAAAAGGGCCCAGGATGTCCAGCCCCCAGACTGCGAACGGCCATGAAAGGGGTATAGTCTGCAGGCCTCCGGCCGGCTGATGGATTTGCTTGGCGTGGAACTGGCAGGCCTCACAAGCTCTCACCAGCTCTACGGCGTCATTGAGTGCGGTAGGCCAATAAAACCCACTGCGGAACGCCTTGCCGACAAGGGTCCGCGATGATGAGTGGTGCCCGCAGTCTCCGCCGTGTATGTCCTCCAGTAGTTCCTTTCCTTGCTCCCTGGAAATGCAATGCAGGAGTACATCGTTTGGCCGCTTTCGGTAGAGTTCTCCGTCTCTGATGTAGTACGCAGTGGCCTGCCGCGCCACTCGCTCCGCTTCCTCCTCTTTCTCAGGCATGGTCCCTTGCGTCAAGTAACTCCGGAGCTCGGTGATCCAGCACTTCCCTTGAGGTTCCATCGTCAGGAGCAGGCGTGCTCCTGAGGCCGGCCACAGACCGAGGCTCCTGAGGCAGGTGGCTGGGGGAGCTCCTCCTGAGGCTGAGCCGTGTTTGACAGTGACGGCAAGGCTGAGGGCTTGGAGAGCCTCTCCTCGAAGACGCCAGGCTCCTGAGGTAGCCGCCTGGATGCCCGCTTGGCGATGTCGTCGGCCTCCTGATTGGTGCCACGGGGCACATGCTGCAACTCCAACCCCCAGAACTGCTTCTCCATCCTGTGGACCTCCGCAAGGTAAGCTTCCATGTGCTCGTCTTTCGGCTTGTACATCTTGTTGGAGAAGTTCACGAGGAGCTGTGAATCACCCTTAATGGTAAGGCGCTTCACCCCCAGGGCTGCCACAACCTTCAGGCCTGCTATTAGACCCTCGTATTCCGCTATGTTGTTGGAGACCTTTTCACCTTGTTGGAAGCAGAGTTGTACGGCATAGTAGAGCTTGTCCTGAGTGGGCGATATAAGCACTGCTCCAGCCCCAGCACCATGTCTAGAGAACGCCCCGTCAAAGTGCATGACCCAGCCTTCTGGTGCCTCGCTCCCCGGGAAGAGGGATCGATCCTCGTCGGCCTTGAGGCCTGGTGCCTCTGTCCATTCTGCCACAAAATCCGCCAATGCTGCTCCTTTGATGACCCTGGTTGTGCTAAACTCGAGCTGAAACGCCTGCAGCTCTATGTTCCATTCAGTGACCCTTCCGGCTGAGTTAGGGCTCCTGAGCACCCTCTCCAGGGGGTACGACGAGACGACTTTGATGGGGTGAGCCTGGAAGTAGTGACGCAGCTTGCGCGAGGATACCAGTAGCGCGAGGAGGAGCTTCTAAGGCATTGGGTACCGGGCCCTCGCGTCCCGTAGCACCGTGCTAACAAAGTAAACTGGGTGCTCGACAAGGCTGGGAGCATCTGGGGTTGCTGCGCCCTCGGGAGGTAAGGGCGCCTCACGGGGCGTTGTGGCCTCGGGAGGTGGACCATCTGGTCGGGCGGCCTCTCCTACCCCCGGTGCATTCCTCGGCAGCTGACCCTCCTCAGCTGCGGTTGCGGCTTCTGCAGTCTTTCCTTGTTCCCGTTTTGTCCTGCCTTGGGCTGCCGCTGCGGCCTTGACTTGGCCCTCCTCCCTAACCGCCACCAGGGCTGCACTGGCGGAGTAGGGTGTGGCGGCGAGGTACAGCAACAGGGGCTCCTGAGGGCGCGGAGCCACCATGACTGGGGGACTGGTTAGGTATCTCTTGAGATCTTGAAACGCCTTATCTGCTTCTTCAGTCCACTCAAAGGCCCCTTTCTTCTTCATTAGCTGGAAGAAAGGCAGCGCTCGCTCCCCTAGTTTGGAGATGAAGCGCCCTAGCACGGTCACGCGCCCCGTGAGCTTCTGTATTTCTCTGAGGGTCTTTGGCGGGCTCATGTCCTCGACCGCTTTGACCTTCTCGGGGTTGGCCTCGATGCCACGATGGGACACGAGGAACCCCAAGAGCTTACCCGAGGGGACGCCAAACACACATTTCTCCGGGTTGAGCCGCAGGTTTACTGCGTCGAGGCTCGCGAAGGTCTCCTCCAGGTCTTGTATCAGGGTCTCGGCCTCCCGAGGCTTCACCACTATGTCATCGACGTAGGCCTCGACATTCCTTCCGAGCTGCTAGCCCAGGGTGTTGTGCATCAGTCACTGAAAGGTTGCCCCCGCGTTACGTAGCCCGAATGGCATGCACGTGTAGTAGTATACCCCGCATGGGGTCAAGAAAGCAGTCTTCTCGACGTCTTCCACGGCCATCTTGATCTGGTGATACCCGGAGAAGGCATCCAGGAAGCATAGCTGGTCGCACTCCGCAGTGGAATCGACAATCTGGTCGATACGGGGGAGCGGGAACGGATCTTGCGGGCATGCCTTGTTGAGGTTGGTGAAGTCGACACACATGCGTTCTTTCCCCCCTTCTTGGGCACAACGACAGGGTTGGCCAACCAGTCCGGGTATCGGACCTCGCGAATGACCCCTGCAGCCTCTAGCTTGCGGGTCTCTTGGGTGATGAAAGCTTGCTTCTCCGTGGACTGCCGCCTGGCCTTCTACTTCACGGGGCGTACATTTGGGCATACGTTGAGGTGGTGCTCGATGACACTTCTGGGGATCCCCGCCAGCTGATCCGGCTCCCAAGCAAATACCTTCTTATTCGAGCGCAGGAACTTGACCAAGGCCTCCTCCTGCTCGGGCTCTAGGTTGGTGCCTATGGTGAAAGTGGCGCCGGAGGACTCGTCCTTGTCGACGGGGATCTGCTTGGTCTCTGCTTTGTCCTGGGTGAACAGCTGCTTCTTCTTGGCGGGTGCAGCCCCCTTGGGCTCTGGGGCCTCCGCGTTGGCGGGCCGTGCCGACGCCGCTGTCTTGAAGGCGAGCTCGAGCACTCGCAATGCGTCCCCGTTGTCCCCGCGCACAGTGAGGGTACCATTGCTCCCGGGCATCTTCATGAGGTTGTACGCCGGATGCGTGGCGGCCATGAACTGGGCCAGTGCCGGGTAGCCGAGGATGGTGTTGTAAGGAAGGCCGATGGGGGCGATGTCGAAGTCGACCGTCTACGTGCGGAAGTTGTCGTAGGTGCCGAAGGTCACCGGGAGCCGGATCTGCCCCAGGGAGTCGGATGATCCGCCCCTGACGCCCGAGAAGGATCGGCTGGGCCGCAGCCGCTCCCGGGGTATGCAAAAGAGGTCGAAAGTCTCGACCGAAAGCAAGCTGAGGCCCGCGCCGCCGTCGACGAGGGTCCGGGTGACGGCCACCTGGCAGATGGTGGGGGTGCACAACAAGGGGAGCGCGCCTGAGCTGACCGGGTTGGTGGGGTGGTCCTCCGAGCTGAAGGTCAAATCGACCTCGCTCGCCGCCCGGTCCGGGGGAGCCGCCTGCCGCGCGGCAGCGGTGCTAACCCGGCGGGCAAAAGGCTTGACGTGGCGACTTGTGGGCGGCGCCTGCGAGCCGCCCAGGAGGTGCCGCGGTGCAGTTGCTCTGTCGCGTAGGCCGACGCTGGGGTGGTGCTTGTAGCTCGTTACCCGCCGAGCCGGTGGCGGTGTTGACGGCGGGCGGCGGGGGACAATGAGGGCGCCCACCGGCGAGGGCCGCCGGGGCGGCGCGAGCCCGGCTGGCGCCGTGCATGGTTGCAGCGGCCGAAGGAGGGCGGAGCGATGGAAGACGGATCCCGGCAGACCCCTACCTGGCGCACCAAATGTCGGATTTCGGGTTTCGGCAGACCCTTAAGGTTCGAACACTGGGGTGCGCGCGGAAATCTCACCTTCAACCTCTCCGTCTCAATGGGATCTAAACTACTAAAAGAACTGCACGAAAGACACAAGATTTATACTGGTTCGGGCCACCGATGTGGTGTAATACCCTACTCCAATGTGTGGTGGATGGATTGCCTCCTGGGGCTGGTGAGGATGAACAATACAAGGAAGAACAGCCTCGCGAGGGTCTGTTCCTGGCTGAGGTGGTGAACTGTTGTGAAGAGTTCAGTCACCCTCTTCCTCTCTCTCTCTCTACTGGTAAACCAAACGAACCGACCGACCCAGAAACCGAACCCCTTGTTATGTGGGTGGCTAGTCCTATTTATAGAGGCCCTGGTCCTCTCCCCAAATATTGAGCGGGAAGGGATCCAACAATGGCGGGCTAATTTGAAGGGGGACAGCGAGTACATCTATCCTGACAAGAGCAGTCTTCGCCTGCCAAAGGCTCTGGTGATGACGCCACGCTGGGCTCCATGGTGACCTCCGTCTCGTAGTCCTCCTGGCCTTGGTCTCGTTGCGCCGAAGTGGCAACCTTTGCCTGATGCCTCGGTACTCCGCTGATACACTTGCTCCCTTTGCACCAAAGAGGAAAGAGGGACGCTGCGCGCGCTGGCACCCGCCTGGTGCCTCGTGTCGTCATGGCTTGCGTCATGGGCACCTCGCGAGGTACCCCGCCTTGAACTCTCTGCCTCCTCGCGAGCCAGCCTGACGAGGCTGTGCCTGAGGATGCGCCGTGTCGTCCACCTCGCGAGGCTTGGCCCCTCGCGAGGGTCTTGAGCCTCGTGTTGATGAGGATGGGCCGTGCTGGGCCCCCACTTGAGCCACGCCGCAGGCCGCAGGCAGGCAAGTCTGGGGACCCCCGTTCCCAGAACGCCGACAGTCGTAACCCTCTCTACTCTTTTGGACATGCTATGTGGGTGAAATGATGATACCATGCCAAGTTTCAACATTTTGAGAGTTTATTTTGTAGTGATTTTCAATTTTACGGTCATTTAGCTCTCTAAACAAATCGGTAAATGACTGAAAAATAGCAAATGATGTCAGAACATGTTGAAAATTGATGACATTGCTTTGAATGGTGCATACTGAACGCAAAAAAAGTCTGGAGTTCAAATAAGTTTTAAAAATGAAGTGCCCGCGTAACAGATGAGTTCTCGTCCGGAACCCTGATACTCCGAAAGAGATTGTCCAGGTTGTACATGAAGTGCGTCCAGTTTTTGTCATAACCCTCTCTACTCTTTTGCACATGCTATGTGGGTGAAATGATGATACCATGCCAAGTTTCAACATTTTCAGAGTTCATTTTATAGTGATTTTCAATTTCACGGTCATTTAGCTCTCTAAACAAATCGGTAAATGACTGAAAAATAGCAAATGATGTTAGAACGTGTTGAAAATTGATGATGTCGCTTTGAATGGTGCATAAGGAACGCAAAAAAAAGTCCGGAGTTCAAATAAGTTTAAAAAAATGAAGTGCCCGTGTAACAGATGAGTTCTCGTTTGGAACCCTGATACTCCGAAAGAGATTGTCCAGTTTGTACACGAAGTGCATCCAGTTTTTGTCGTAACCCTCTCTACTCTTTTGCACATGCTATGTGGGTGAAATGATGATACCATGCCAAGTTTCAACATTTCCAGAGTTCATTTTGTAGTGATTTTCAGTTTCACGGTCATTTAGCTCTCTAAACAAATCGATAAATAACTGAAGAATAGCAAATGATGTCAGAACGTGTTGAAAATTGATGACGTCACTTTGAATGGTGCATGCGGAACGCAAAAAAGTCTGGAGTTCAAATAATTTTAAAAAAATGAAGTGTCCGTGTGACAGATAAGTTCTCGTCCGAAACCGTGATACTACGAAAGAGATTGTCCAGTTTGTACACGAAGTGCGTCCAGTTTTTGTCGTAACCCTCTCTACTCTTTTGCACATCCTATGTGGTTGAAATGATGATACCATGCCAAGTTTCAACATTTTCAGAGTTCATTTTGTAGTGATTTTCAATTTCACGGTCATTTAGCTCTCTAAACAAATCGGTAAATGACTGAAAAATAGCAAATGATGTCAGAACGTGTTGAAAATTGATGACGTCACTTTTAATGGTGCATATGGAACGCAAAAAAAGTCTGGAGTTCAAATAAGTTTAAAAAATGAAGTGCCCGTGTAACAGATGAGTTCTCCTCCGAAACACTGATACTCCGAAAGAGATTGTCCAGTTTGTACATGAAGTGCATCCATTTTTTATCGTAACCCTCTCTACTCTTTTGCACATGCTATGTGGGTGAAATGATGATACCATGCCAAGTTTCAACATTTTCAGAGTTCATTTTGTAGTGATTTTCAATTTCACGGTCATTTAGCTCTATAAACAAATAGGTAAATGACTGAAAAATAGCAAATGATGTCAGAACATGTTGAAAATTGATGACGTCGCTTTGAATGGTGCATATGGAACACAAAAAAGTCTGGAGTTCAAATAAGTTTAAATAAATGAAGTGCCCGTGTAACAGATGAGATCTCGTCTGGAACCCTGATACTCCGAAAGAGATTGTCCAGTTTGTACACGAAGTGCTTCCAATTTTTGCCGTAACCCTCTCTACTATTTTGCAGATGCTATGTGGGTGAAATGATGATACCATGCCAAGTTTCAACATTTTCAGAGTTCATTTTGTAGTGATTTTCAATTTCATGGTTATTTAGCTCTCTAAACAAATCGGTAAATAACTGAAAAATAGCAAATGATGTGAGAACGGGTTGAAAATTGATGATGTCGCTTTGAATGGTGCATACAAAATGCAAAAAAAAGTCTGGATTTAAAATAAGTTTGAAAAATGAAGTGCCTGTGTAACAGATGAGTTCTCCTCTGAACCCTGATACTCCGAAAGAGATTGAGCAGTTTGTACACGAAGTGCGTCCAGTTTTTGCCGTAACCCTCTCTACTCTTTTGCACATGCTATGTGGGTGAAATGATGATATCATGCCAAGTTTCAACATTTTCAGAGTTCATTTCGTAGTGATTTTCAATTTCACGGTCATTTAGCTCTCTAAACAAATCGGTAAATGACTGAAAAATAGCAAATGATGTCAGAACGTGTTGAAAACTGATGACGTCGCTTTGAATGGTGCATACGGGACGCAAAAAAGTCTGGAGTTCATATAAGTTTAAAAAATGAAGTGCCCATGCAACAGGTGAGTTCTCATCCAAAACCTTGATACTCCAAAAGAGATTGTCCAGTTTGTACGTGAAGTGCGTCCAGTTTTTGCCGTAACCCTCTCTACTCTTTTGCACATGCTATGTGGGCGAAATGATGATACCATGCCAAGTTTCAACATTTTCAGAGGGTCATTTTGTAGTGATTTTCAATTTCACGATCATTTAGCTGGGGCGGCCGGCGGGGGAGGACCGGCGCGGGGAGATTGAGGGGGAGACCGAGTGAGTGTGAGTGTGAGTGGAGAGAGAGGAGAGAGTGAGGGCGTAAACATGTAAAAATATATATGAAAAATACATTGATTATCAATGATATTTTTGTGTACAATCTGAATTGTCAATATGTGTCCTCAACGGTTTAGAAACCGGTGAAGACTCATATTGCAACCACGAATTCTACACATAGAGTTCAATGAAGACCAAGTGCTTGTGATAGTTTGAGAAGTAACATATTTAAGGTGGTAAAAATCCTGCTAGGGGAGCGAGGTGGGACTAAAAACAGCCTGCCACAACCTCTTTACTACCGGTTCATGCCACGAACCGGTACTAAAGGGGCTGGCCGGGCCCCAGCCTGACAACAGCTAGCCACTGCCTCTTTAGTACCGGTTCATGGCACGAACCGGTACTAAAGATCTCATCCCACCTAGCCGTTGGAACCGGCACTAACGGGCACATTAGTTACGGCTCAAATTCAAACCGGGACTAATGTGTCTCACATTTGACCCTTTTTCTACTAGTGAAAGCGAAGTTGAAAGATGATGGTAGCAATTACATGGACTGGGTCCGTAACTTGAGGATTATCCTCATTGCTACACAGAAGAATTATGTCCTAGAAGCACCGCTTGGTGCCAGGCCTACTGCAGATGCTACTGATGACGTTGAGAACGTCTGGTAGAGCAAAGCTGATGACTACTCGATAGTTCAGTGTGCCATGCTTTATGGCTTAGAACCGGGACTTCAACGACATCTTGAACGTCATGGAGCATGTGAGATGTTCCAGGAGTTGAAGTTAATATTTCAAGAAAATGCCCGGATTGAGAGATATGAAGTCTCCAATAACTTCTACAGTTGCAAGATGGAGGAGAATAGTTCTGTCAGTGAACATATACTCAGAATGTCTGGGTACCATAACCACTTGACTCAACTGGGAGTTAATCTTCCTGTTGATAGTGTCATTGACAGAGTTCTTCAATCACTGCCACCAAGCTACAAGAGCTTCGTGATGAACTATAATATGCAAGGGATGGATAAGACAATTCCCGAGCTCTTCGCAATGCTAAAGGCTGCGGAGGTAGAAATCAATAAGGAGCATCAAGTGTTGATGGTCAACAAGACCACCAGTTTCAATAAAAAGAGTAAAGGGAAGAAGAAGGGGAACTTCAAAAAGAACGGCAAACAAGTTGCTACTCAGGAGAAGAAACCCAAGTCTGGACCTAAGCCTAAGACTGAGTGCTTCTACTGCAAACAGGCTGGTCACTGGAAGCGGAAATGTCCCAAGTATTTGGCGGATAAGAAGGATGGCAAGGTGAACAAAGGTATATGTGATATACATGTTATTGATGTGTACCTTACTAGAGCTCGCAGTAGCACCTGGGTATTTGATACTGGTTTTGTTGCTAATATTTGCAATTCGAAACAGGGACTACGGATTAAGCGAAGACTGGCTAAGGACGAGGTGACGATGCGCGTGGGAAATGGTTCCAAAGTCGATGTGATCGCCGTCGGCACACTACCTCTACATCTACCGTCAGGATTAGTTTTAGACCTAAATAATTGTTATTTGGTGCCAGCGTTAAGCATAAACATTATATCTGGATCTTATTTGATGCGAGACGGTTATTCATTTAAATCCGAGAATAATGGTTGTTCTATTTATATGAGTAATATCTTTTATGGTCATGCACGCTTGAAGAGTGGTCTATTTGTGTTGAATCTCGATAGTAGTGATACACATATTCATAATGTTGAAGCCAAAAGATGCAGAGTTGATAATGATAGTGCAACTTATTTGTGGCACTACCGTTTAGGTCATATTGGTGTAAAGCGCATGAAGAAACTCCATACTGATGGATGATGACCCACAAGTATAGGGGATCAATCATAGTCCTTTCGATAAGTAAGAGTGTCGAACCCAACGAGGAGCAGAAGGAAATGATAAGCGGTTTTCAGCAAGGTATTCTCTGCAAGCACTGAAATAATAGGTAACAGATAGTTTTGTGGTAGGATAATTTGTAACAAGTAACAAGTAAATAAAGTGCAGCAAGGTGGCCCAATCCTTTTTGTAGCAAAGGACAAGCCTGGACAAACTCTTATATGATGTAAAGCGCTCCCGAAGACACATGGGAATTATCATCAAGCTAGTTTTCATCACGATCATATGATTCGCGTTCGGTACTTTGTTAATTTGGTATGTGGGTGGACCGGTGCTTGGGTACTATCCTTACTTGGACAAGCATCCCACTTATGATTAACCTCTATTGAAGCATCCGCAACTACAACAAAAGTATTAAGGTAAACCTAACCATAGCATGAAACATATGGATCCAAATCAGCCCCTTACGAAGCAACGCATAAACTAGGGTTTAAGCTTCTGTCACTCTAGCAACCCATCATCTACTTATTACTTCCCAATGCCTTCCTCTAGGCCCAAATAATGGTGAAGTGTCATGTAGTCGACGTTCACATAACACCACTAGAGGAGAGACAACATACATCTCATCAAAATATCGAACGAATACCAAATTCACATGACTACTAATAGCAAGACTTCTCACATGTCCTCAGGAACAAACGTAACTACTCACAAAGCATATTCATGTTCATAATCAGAGGGGTATTAATATGCATATAGGATATGAACATATGATCTTCCACCAAGTAAACCAACTAGCATCAACTACAAAGAGTAATCAACACTACTAGCAACCCACAGGTACCAATCCCGGACTTGAAAACAAGAATTGGATACAAGAGATGAACTAGGGTTTTGAGAGGAGATGGTGTTGGTGAAGATGTTGATGGAGATTGACCTCTCCCGATGAGAGGAGCGTTGGTGATGACGATGGCGATGATTTTCCCCTCCCGGAGGGAAGTTTCCCCGACAGAACAGCTCCGCCAGAGCCCTAGATTGGTTCCGCCAAGGTTCCGCCTCGTGGCGGCGGAGTCTCGTCCGGAAAGATGGCTTATGATTTTTTCCTCATCGAAAGACTTCATATAGCAGAAGATGGGCATCGGAGGGCCACCAGGGGACCCACGAGGTAGGGGGCGCGCCCAGGGGGGTAGGGCGTGCCCCACCCTCGTGGGCAGGGTGTGGCCCCCTGGTGAACTTCTTGCGCTCAGTATTTTTTATGTATTCTGAAAATGACTTCCATGAAGTTTCAGGACTTTTGGAGCTGTGCAGAATATGTCTCTAGTATTTGCTCCTTTTCCAGCCCAGAATCCCAGCTGCCCGCATTCTCCCTCTTTATGTAAACCTTGTAAAATAAGAGAGAATAGGCATAAGTATTGTGACATCATGTGTAATAACAGCCCATAATGCAATAAATATCGATATAAAAGCATGATGCAAAATGGACATATCAATGGACTTCTGGAATCACTTGATTATGAATCACTTGGTACTTGCGAACCATGCCTCATGGGCAAGATGACTAAAACACCGTTCTCCGGAAAAATGGAGCGAGCAACAAATTTATTGGAAATCATACATACTAATGTATGTGGTCCAATGAATATTGAGGCTCACGGCATGTATCGTTATTTTCTCACCTTCACAGATGATTTGAGCAGATATGGGTATATCTACTTAATGAAACATAAGTCTGAAACATTTGAAAAGTTCAAAGAATTTCAGAGTGAAGTGGAAAATTATCGTAACAAGAAAATAAAGTTTCTACGATCTGATCGTGGAGGAGAATATTTGAGTTACGAGTTTGGTCTACATTTGAAACAATGCGGAATAGTTTCACAACTCACGCCACCCGAAACACCACAGCGTAATGGTGTGTCCGAATGTCGTAATCGTACTTTACTAGATATGGTACGATCTATGATGTCTCTTACTGATTTACCGCTATTGTTTTGGGGTTATGCTTTAGAGACGGCTGCATTCATGTTAAATAGGGCACCATCAAAATCCGTTGAAACGACGCCTTATGAACTGTGGTTTGGCAAGAAACCAAAGTTGTCGTTTCTTAAAGTTTGGGGCTGCGATGCTTATATGAAAAAACTTCAACCTGGTAAGCTCGAACCCAAATCGGAGAAATGTGTCTTCATAGGATACCCAAAGGAAACTATTGGGTACACCTTCTATCACAGATCCGAAGGCAAGACATTTGTTGCTAAGAATGGATCCTTTCTAGAGAAGGAGTTTCTCTTGAAAGAAGTGAGTGGGAGGAAAGTAGAACTTGATGAGGTAACTGTACCTGCTCCCTTATTGGAAAGTAGTTCATCACAGAAACCGGTTCCTGTGACACCTACACCAATTAGTGAGGAAGCTAATGATGATGATCATGAAACTTCAGATCAAGTTACTACCGAACCTCGTAGGTCAAACAGAGTAAGATCCGCACCAGAGTGGTATGGTAATCCTGTTCTAGAAGTCATGTTACTTGACCATGATGAACCTACGAACTATGAAGAAGCGATGGTGAGCCCAGATTTCGCAAAGTGGCTTGAGGCCATGAAATCTGAGATCGGATCCATGTACGAGAACAAAGCATGGACTTTGGTTGACTTGCCTGATGATCGGCAAGCCATCGAGAATAAATGGATCTTCAAGAAGAAGACTGACGCTGACGGTAATGTTACTGTCTACAAAGCTCGACTTGTTGCGAAAGGTTTTCGACAAGTTCAAGGGGTTGACTACGATGAGACTTTCTCACCCGTAGCGATGCTTAAGTCTGTCCGAATCATGTTAGCAATTGCCGCATTTTATGATTATGAAATTTGGCAAATGGTTGTCAAAACTGCATTCCTGAATGGATTTCTGGAAGAAGAGTTGTATATGATGCAACCAAAAGGTTTTGTCGATCCAAAGGGTACTAACAAAGTGTGCAAGCTCCAGCGATCCATTTAAGGAGTGGTGCAAGCATCTCGGAGTTGGAATAGACGTTTTGATAGTGTGATCAAAGCATACGGTTTTATACAGACTTTTGGAGAAGCCTGTATTTATAAGAAAGTGAGTGGGAGCTCTGTAGCATTTCTAATATTATATGTGGATGACATATTATTGATTGGAAATGATATAGAATTTCTGTATAGCATAAAAGGATACTCGAATAAGAGTTTTTCAATGAAATACCTCAGAGAAGATGCTTATATATTGGGCATCAAGATCTATAGAGATAGATCAAGACGCTTAATTGGACTTTCACAAAGCACATACCTTGATAAAGTTTTAAAGAAGTTCAAAATGGATCAAGCAAAGAAAGGGTTCTTGCATGTGTTACAAGGTGTGAAGTTGAGTAAGACTCAATGCCCGACCACTGCAAAAGATAGAGGGAAAATGAAAAGTGTTCCCTATGCTTTAGCCATAGGCTCTATCATGTATGCAATGCTGTGTACCAGACCTGATGTGTGCCTTGCTATTAGTTTAGCAGGGAGCCACCAAAGTAATCCAGGAGTGGATCACTGGACAACGGTCAAGAACATCCTAAAAATACCTGAAAAGGACTAAGGATATGTTTCTCGTTTATGGAGGTGACAAGGAGCTCGTCGTAAATGGTTACATTGATGCAAGATTTGACACTGATCCAGACAATTCTAAATCGCAAACCGGATACGTGTTTATATTGAACGGTGGAGCTGTTAGTTGGAGCAGTTCTAAACAAAGCGTCGTGGCGGGATCTATGTGTGAAGCGGAGTACATAGCTGCTTCGGAAGCAGCAAATGAAGGAGACTGGAGCTGATTTCTGTGATGAACTACTTTCCAATAAGGGAGCAGGTACAGTTACCTCATCAAGTTCTACTTTCCTCCCACTCACTTCTTTTGAGAGAAACTCCTTCTCTAGAAAGAATCCATTCTCAGCAACAAACATCTTGCCTTCGGATCTGTGATAGAAGGCATACCCAACATTTTCTTTTGGGTATCCTATGAAGACGCACTTCTCCGATTTGGGTTTGAGCTTATCATGTTGAAACTTTTTCACATAAGCATTGCAACCTCAAACTTTAAGAAACGATAGCTTAGGTTTCTTGCCAAACCATAGTTCATACGATGTCGTCTCAACGGACTTAGATGGTGCCCTATTTAACGTGAATGTAGCTGTCTCTAATGCATAACCCCAAAACGATAGCGGTAAATCAGTAAGAGACGTCATAGATCGCACCATATCTAATAAAGCACGGTTACGACGTTCGGACACACCATTACACTGTGGTGTTCCAGGTGGCGTGAGTAGTGAAACTATTTCACATTGTTTTAACTGAAGGCCAAACTCGTAACTCAAATATTTTACTTCTGCGATCATATCGTAGAAACTTTTATTTTGTTACGATGATTCTCCACTTCACTCTGAAATTCTTTGAACTTTTCAAATGTTTCAGACTTGTGTTTTATCAAGTAGATATACTCATATCTCCTCAAATCATCTATGAAGATCAGAAAATAATGATACCTGCCGCGAGCTTCAATATTCATCGGACCACATACATCAGTATGCATGATTTCCAACAAATCTGTTGCTTGCTGCATTGTTCCGGAGAACAGAGTCTTAGTCATCTTGCCCATGAGGCATGGTTCGCAAGCATCAACTGATTCATAATCAAGTGATTCCAAAAGTCCATCAGCATGGAGTTTCTTCATGCGCTTTACACCAATATGACCTAAACGACAGTGCCACAAATAAGTTGCACTATCATTATTAACTTTGCATCTTTTGGTTTCAATATTATGAATATGTGTATCACTACGATCGAGATCCAATGAACCATTTTCATTGGGTGTGTAACCATATATGTAAACAGAACAACAATTTATTCTCTTACTTAAATGAATAACCGTATTGCAATAAACATGATCAAATCATATTCATGCTCAATGCAAACACCAAATAACACCTATTTACGTTTAACACTAATCTCGAAAGTATAGGGAGTGTGCGATGATGATCATATCAATCTTGGAACCACTTCCAACACACATCGTCACTTCACCCTTAACTGGTCTCTGTTCATTCTGCAACTCCCGTTTCGAGTTACTACTCTTAGCAACTGAACTAGTATCAAATACCGAGGGGTTGCTATAAACACTAGTAAAGTACACATCAATAACATGTATATCCAATATACCTTTGTTCACCTCGCCATCCTTCTTATCCGCCAAATACTTGGGGCAGTTCCGCTTCTAGTGACCAGTCCCTTTGTTGTAGAAGCACTCGGTCTCAGGCTTAGGTCCAAACTTGGGCTTCTTCACTTGAGCAGCAACTTGCTTGCCATTCTTCTTGAAGTTCCCTTTCTTCCCTTTGACCTTTTTGAAACTAGTGGTCTTTGTCAACCATCAACACTTGATGCTTTTCTTGATTTCTACCTTCGTCGATTTCAGCATCACGAAGAGCTTGCGAATTACTTTTGTCATCCCTTGCATATTATAGTTCATCACTAAGTTCTAGTAACTCGGTGATAGTGACTAGAGAACATTGTCAATTAATCTCTTATCTGGAAGATTAACTCCCACTTGATTCAAGCAATTGTAGTACTCAGACAATCTGAGCACATGCTCACTGGTTGAGCTATTCTCCTCCATCTTGTAGGCAAAGTACTGTCAGAGGTCTCATACCTCTCGACACGGGCATGAGTATGAAATACCAATTTCAAATCTTGGAACATCTTATATGCTCCATCGCATTCAAAACGTCTTTGAAGCCCCGATTCTAAGCCGTTAAGCATCGTGCACTAAACTATCAAGTAGTCATCATATTGAGCTAGCCAAACGTTCATAACGTCTGCATCTGCTCCTGCAATAGGTCTGTCACCTAGCGATGCATTAAGGTCATAATTCTTCTGTGCAGCAATGAGGATAATCCTTAGATCACGGATCCAATCTGCATCATTGCTACTAACATCTTTCAACTTAATTTTCTCTAGGAACATCTCAAAAAATAAAACAGGGGAGCTAAACGCGAGCTATTGATCTACAACATAGATATGCTAATACTAACAGGACTAAGTTCATGATAAATTTAAGTTCAATTAATCATATTACTTAAGAACTCCCACTTAGATAGACATCCCTCTAATCTTCTAAGTGATCACGTGATCCAAATCAACTAAACCATAACCGATCATCACGTGAAATGGAGTAGTTTTCAATGGTGAACATCACTATGTTGATCATATCTACTATATGATTCACGCTCGACCTTTCGGTCTTAGTGTTCCGAGGCCATATCTGCATATTCTAGGCTCATCAAGTTTAACCTGAGTATTCTGCATGTGCAAAACTGGCTTGCACCCATTGTAGATGGACGTAGAGCTTATCACACCCGATCATCACGTGGTGTTTGGGCACGATGAACTTTGGCAACGGTGCATACTCAGGGAGAACACTTTTTATCTTGAAATTTAGTGAGAGATCATCTTATAAAGCTACCGTCGAACTAAGCAAAATAAGATGCATAAAAGATAAACATCACATGCAATCAAAATATGTGACATGATATGGCCATCATCATCTTGTGCCTTTGATCTCCATCTCTAAAGCATCGTCATGATTTCCATCGTCACCGGCATGACACCATGATCTCCATCATCTTGATCTATATCAATGTGTCGTCACATGGTCGTCTCACCAACTATTGCTCTTGCAACTATTGCTATCGCATAGCTATAAAGTAAAGCAATTATTTGGCGCTTGCATCTTATGCAATAGAGAGATAACCATAAGCCTTTTGCCAGTTGCCGATAACTTCAACAAAACATGATCATCTCATACAAAAACTTATATCTCATCACGTCTTGACCATATCACATCACAACATGCCCTACAAAAACAAGTTAGACGTCCTCTACTTTGTTGTTGCAAGTTTTACATGGCTGCTACGGGCTGAGCAAGAACCGTTCTTACCTACGCATCAAAACCACAACGATAGTTTGTCAAGTTGGTGTTGTTTTAACCTTCGCAAGGACCGGGCGTAGCCACACTCGGTTCAACTAAAGATGGAGAAACTGACACCCGCCAGCCACCTGTGTGCAAAGCACGGCGGTAGAACCAGTCTCGCGTAAGCGTACGCGTAATGTCGGTCCGGGCTGCTTCATCCAACAATACCGCCGAACCAAAGTATGACATGCTGGTAAGCAGTATGACTTATATCGCCCACAACTCACTTGTGTTCTACTCGTGCAAATAACATCAACGCATAAAACCTAGGCTCGGATACCACTGTTGGGGAACGTAGTAATTTCAAAAAAATTCTTACGCACACGCAAGATCATGGTGATGCATAGCAACGAGAGGGGAGAGTGTTGTCCACGTACCCTCGTGGACCGAAAGCGGAAGCGTTAGCACAACGCGGTTGATGTAGTCGTATGTCTTCATGATCCGACGGATCAAGTACCGAACACACCGCACCTCCGAGTTCAGCACACGTTCAGCCCGATGACGTCCCTCGAACTCCGATCCAGCCAAGTGTTGAGGGAGAGTTTCGTCAGCACGACAGCGTGGTGACGATGTTGATGTTCTACCGGCGCAGGGCTTCGCCTAAGCACCGCTACAGTATTATCGAGGTGGACTATGGTGGAGGGGGGCACCGCACACGGCTAAGAGACGATCAACTTGATCAACTTGTGTGTCTAGAGGTGCCCCCCTGCCCCTGTATATAAAGGAGCAAGGGGGGAGGCGGCCGGCCTAGGAGGAGGGCGCGCCAAGGGGGGAGTCCTACTTTCCTTGTTGGAGTAGGAGTGAAGGAAAGAGGAGGAGAGGGAGAAGGAAAAGGGGGCTGCACCCCTTGTCCAATTCGGACCAGAGGGGGCGCAGGCCTCCTTCCTTTTGGCCTATCTCCTCTATTCCCGTATGGCCCAATAAGGCCCATATACTCCCCGGCGAATTCCCGTAACTCTCCGATACTCCGAAAAATACTCGAATCACTCGGAACCTTTCCGAAGTCCGAATATAGTCATCCAATATATCGATCTTTACGTCCCAACCATTTCGAGACTCCTCGTCATGTCCCCGATCTCATCTGGGACTCCAAACTCCTTCGGTACATCAAAACATATAAACTCATAATATAACTATCATCGTAGCGTTAAGCGTGCGGACCCTACGGGTTCGAGAACAATGTAGACATGACCGACACACGTCTCCGGTCAATAACCAATAGCGGAACCTGGATGCTCATATTGGCTCCTACATATTCTACGAAGATCTTTATCGGTCAGACCGCATAACAACATACGTTGTTCCCTTTGTCATCGGTATGTTACTTGCCCGAGATTCGATCGTCGGCATCTCAATACCTAGTTCAATCTCGTTACCGGCAAGTCTCTTTACTCGTTTCGTAATACATCATATCGCAACTAACTCATTAGTTACAATCCTTGCAAGGCTTAGGTGATGTGCATTACCGAGAGGGCCCAGAGATACCTCTCCGACAATCGGAGTGACAAATCCTAATCTCGAAATACGCCAACCCAACAAGTACCTTCGGAGACACCTATAGAGCACCTTTATAATCACCCAGTTACGTTGTGACGTTTGGTAGCACACAAAGTGTTCCTCTGGTAAACGGGAGTTGCATAATCTCATAGTCATAGGAACATGTATAAGTCATGAAGAAAGCAATAGCAACAAACTAAACGATCAAGTCCTATGCTAACGGAATGGGTCAAGTCAATCATATCATTCTCCTAATGATGTGATCCCGTTAATCAAATGACAACTCATGTCTATGGTTAGGAAACATAACCATCTTTGATCAACGAGCTAGTTAAGTAGAGGCATACTAGTGACACTCTGTTTGTCTATGTATTCACACATGTATTATGTTTCCGGTTAATACAATTCTAGCATGAATAATAAACATTTATCTCGATATATGGAAATAAATAATAACTTTATTATTGTCTCTAGGGCATATTTCCTTCAGATCAACACCAAGACTCCAAGGGTGTTAGAATCATTACTGTGTAATCCAGATTATTGACTCTAGTGCAAGTGGGAGACTGAAGGAAATATGCCCTAGAGGCAATAATAAAGTTATTATTTATTTCCTCATATCATGATAAATGTTTATTATTCATGCTAGAATTGTATTAACCGGAAACATAATACATGTGTGAATACATAGACAAACATAGTGTCACTAGTATGTCTCTACTTGACTAGCTCGTTGATCAAAGATGGTTGAGTTTCCTAGCCATAGACATGAGTTGTCATTTGATTAACGGGATCACATCATTAGGAGAATGATGTGATTGACATGACCCATTACGTTAGCTTAGCACTTGATCGTTTAGTTTGCTACTATTGCTTTCTTCATGACTTATACATGTTCCTATGACTATGAGATTATGCAACTCCCGATTATCGGAAGAACACTTTGTGTGCTACCAGATGTCACAACATAACTGGGTGATTATAAAGGTGCTCTATAGGTGTCTTCGATGGTGTTCGTTGAGTTGTCATAGATCGAGAATAGGATTTGTCACTCTGATTGTCGGAGAGGTATCTCTGGGCCCTCTCGGTAATGCACATCACTATAAGCCTTGCAAGCAATGTGACTAATGAGTTAGTTATGGGATGATGCATTACAGAACGAGTAAAGAGACTTGCCGGTAACGAGATTGAACTAGGTATTGAGATACCAACGATCGAATCTCGGGCAAGTAACATACTGAGGACAAAGGGAACAACGTATGGTGTTATGCGGTTTGATCGATAAAGATCTTCGTAGAATATGTAGGAACCAATATGAGTATCCAGGTTCCGCTATTGGTTATTGACCGGAGATGTGTCTCGGCCATGTCTACATAGTTCTCGAACCCGTAGGGTCCGCACGCTCAAAGTTCTATGACGATCGGTATTATGAGTTTTTGTGTTTTGATGTACAGAAGGTAGTTCAGAGTCCAAGATATGATCACGGACATGACGAGGAGTCTCGAAATGGTCGAGACATAAAGATCGATATATTGGACGACTATGTTCGGACACCGGAAGTGTTTCGGGAGGTTTCGGGCATATACCGGAGTACCGGGGGTTACCGGAACCCCCCCCCCCTCCCCCCGAGTATATTGGGCCTAATGGGACTTAGTGGGAGAAGAGGATGGGCGGCCAGGGCAGCCGTGCGCCCCTCCCCCTCTAGTCTGAATTGGACAAGGAGGGGGGCGGCGCCCCCCTTTCCTTCTCTTCTTCTCTCCCTTCCTCTCCTACTCCTACTCCTACTTGGAAGGGGGAGTCCTACTCCCGATGGGAGTAGGACTCCTCATGGGGCGCGCCATAGGAGGCCGGCCCCCTCCCCCTCCTCCACTCCTTTATATACGAGGAGGGGGCACCCCTTGGAGACACAACAATTGATCATTGATCTTTTAGCCGTGTGCGGTGCCCCTCTCCACCATAATCCACCTCGGTCATATCGTAGAGGTGCTTAGGCGAAGCCCTGCGTCGGTAGCTTCATCAACACTGTCACCACGCCGTCGTGCTGACGAAGCTCTTCTCGGATGCTCTACTGGATTGTGAGTTCGCGGGACGTCACCGAGCTGAACGTGTGCTGAACGCGGAGGTGACGTACGTTAGGTACCGAGGATCGGTCGATCGTGAAGACGTACGACTACATCAACCGTGTTGTCATAACGCTTCCACTTACGGTCTACGAGGGTACGTAGACGACACTCTCCCCTCTTGTTGCTATGCATCACCATGATCTTGCGTGTGTGTAGGAAATTTTTTGTAATTACTACGTTCCCCAACATTTTTATTATCTAGTTGCACCGTAGTTCTTATTTATCTATCTATGCTATGAACTATGTAAGCATTGTGAAATATCTATGTATCGTCCTATCTATCTATCTATCTATGCATATGCACCGTAGTCCAGAGTGTTTGTGCGAGCGTGCGCGCTGCATTTTAGCGCACCTGCTGGAGCTACGCGTGCCCGCTAAAGTTTACAGCGACCGCTGGAGCCAGCACTCCCCGCCACGGCAAAACAGGCGATCGACACGCTGCAAGCGCATTTTTAGCGTGCCGCGCGTTGGACGGCTGTTGGAGATGCTCTTAGATGCATGTTTTCATGTTTTGTGCTATGTTCTTCATGTTCTTCTGTTACTGTTCTTGTGTTGATCATCCCCTCTGTGTTGTTGTTGTCAAATGGGTGGTAAATCCACCACATTTGAAAGGGGTGAGCAGATCAAGTACTTGCACAGAAACCAAACAGCTGTGCTTTTGCATCTGCTCACACCTGAAGCACAAACACACGCAACCAAACAACATGCACCCAGTTGGGCCTTGATGCAATGCAGGCAACCAATCAACATGCATATGTTGGTTCTTTGCCTGCATATGCTCAGCCAGGCCCAACTGGGACAAGTACGTAAAGTGGAAAAAACGATGCGGGTAACCAAACGCACCCATAATCTCAGCTTCATACACACACGAAGTACTCCCACACCAGCCTCATGCATGTAATACTCAGCAGCTCTGATGCGCAGTATCCGAAGGAATTATGTGTGATAAGTGTGCTCAACAACTATATATGCAAGCGTAGTATATAAATGTGAGCACATTGTTTGGGTTCTGATATCGTAAGATAGAAAATGCTAGCTTGCTGCTCGCGTCTGTTTTGGTATCTCCACCGTGCTAGAAATTCACAAAAAAAACAAATCGACCAAGATTGGTACATCAAAGAAGGATCTGAAGGTGTCGAAAATATTGAGAATAGGAGACATTGGGATCAAAGATAGGTCAATTTGCTTCCATAATCTCCTACACTAGGTTTTCATGTGTGGATGAGGTGTGGCTTGAATCGCGGGTAGAAATTGATCTACTAGAAACAATGAGCTAATAGGTAGATATACACTGAGCCACTGGATTGTCTCATCATCATATATACCATAATTATCTCAACTATGATTAGCAGGTAGGTCTGCTAGATGTGCTCCTGGGAAATCCAGTGCTTTCTCATAAAAAGGCCCTCCTCTATTGGGTTGTGATCAAAGAACACTCTACAACTTGCATGCTTCCAATTCATCATTTGGAGCCAATGCATGTGAATTGTTTTTGTCCTATTATTTTCGGTAGGCTGCAGAAGAGTTCATTTCTTTCTCTGTCGTTCGCAAATTCTTCTCACACACCAATAGTACTAAGCTTTTAATTGTACTTCATTTTTTTAAGCTTAGATCAAGCTATTTATCACTCTACACACCAATAGTACTAAGCTTTTCTACATAAGCATATTCAAGCGTCTTTTCTGCATAGAGTTTTGCACACATGCTTACATATGTAATAATAAGAAGAAGTATAATATATGCAGCACTTCTACTTCGGTACACCCCATAAATACATCAACAACCGAGATCCGTCCTTACCCCTTCATAATTAATGGCATGATGAGCATTAACAAATAATTAAGTCAAGTCTAACCCTATTGAAACATGTATGACCCATTTGAATCCTTAAGCATCATACATTTAATAAGGATGTATTCATATGAATTGGGCATCATTGCCCACTCCTCCTGCTCGCTTGTCCTTGTCGGTGCATAACGGCACCAACTCGGCGCGTTCATATCCACTCCACCGACAGCTCATTCACTCATCTCTTTCCTTGTGCCTCCTATCATGATGTGTCGCTGCCCTCCTCTCCCGCCCATACCAGACTCCACTCCATCCCATGCCGCCCTCCTCATTGATGTCTTCCTGGTGCAACTACAGCCGTGAGAGGTGTCCAAGAAGTCTGGCCCCGCAGTAGCCCTCGTTGGGTTGTTGGCATTTTGGGCATGAACGTGCTACTTGCAGGATAACCTTGGGATGCCTGGCCAGCCTCAACAACCAGTTGGGTGGGCTACTGATCTTCCTTAAGGTGTTCAATATGCAATAGATGGATGACTAGGGGTTTGAGAAGTTGTGCAGGGGCGTACAGGAGATGCTAATAGGGAGAGAAAGGGCAAGTGCGGAGGCGAACACGTACGGATGGCAGAGGGCGGACAAGAATGGGTGGGATGGGCGATGAGCTAAGAGGAACGGGTGAAGGAGGGTCAGGCAACCGGTGGTGGATGGGCAGACACGACGCGACCGGCAATCAAGCAGTTGCGGACCTGGACGAGGCTTGCCTGCTCCCATCCGTGCTTCGTGCATGCTCCTTCGTTATCAAACAGTTGCAAAAAATTTCCTCCACCGTGACCCTTTTCACTTTAAAGAAAAAAGTCCAAATCCCAATTATAATACTCATCCCTTCTATAAATACACACGCACGCACAATGGTGACCCATGTGGATGGCATCGGGCTGTCGGCCACACAACTAGCCAAGCTCCAAGCCATAATAGACCTTCCTGATGTCGACATGTTGCTCCTCATTTACCATGAGCACAACCACAGCCTAGAATCACATTTTGTGGTGAAAAGGGTTGCCGTAGACGAAAATTGCTCCAACCGTTCGATGACAAAGGAAAGCACGCGGAGTATGGATGGGAGCAGGAAGGTGGAGCAGGCAAGCCTCGTTCGGGGAGGGTGCAGTTTTCGCCAAAGAAGAAACGATTTATTAGGCCGTAACTAATGCCAAATAAATTAGAGGATTAATTCATGTGGCATGACGAGAAGAATACCCTTTTCAAAAAAAAATAGGGGGGGGTATGAAAGCGGGTCTCATTATGTAGAGTTATTGCAGTATGGTTCTTGTTGTGGCATCTATTGTGAACATCAATAGGGTCCTCACACTAGTCAGTAAGTACTAGTCTGGAAAAAGTTGACGGTTGGTGAAGTAGTAATCATTTTGAGTATTCAACCAGGATGCCTAGCATCACATCACCACCTCATCACTAGTTCTATATAATAAGAATCTCCAAGTGCATCATACATCAACTCGACAAGATAACAACCAAGCTCTCGTACGATCTCTAGTATAAGGTTTGTAGGAAAACATGATAGGAGAGCTGAATGGTATCCATGAGCAATAAAGAGTATGTAGGAAAGAGAGGCATCAGGATTTCATGCCCCTCTCAACCGCTCAAAGGAAGAGCGTTGTGTGGGCCAGTGTGTATGTCATAGTCATAAGCACTGACATCTATGGGCAATGAACTTGCTCGGTATGTTGAGATAAGGCACTACAAACGGCCAGTGATCTTTTGTTTCTGTAGTTCATCACAAGGATGCAAGTTGCATCTGGTGGATATTGATCATGACGCACGACTTCGGGATCTCAAGTACAGAAGACATAGCCATCTCAAGCTTGACAACCACTCTCTCGAAGGTGCATGTCGCAACATGATTGAGGCTATGGTGCAGCATGAAGTATAAGCCGAAATGGCATGTTCTTCCATCCCCTGTGGCCGCAGAGTCGAGCTGTCTCTCGAAACGTTGCTGCCATGTCTTCATGTGGCACTGACTCTTCTCTTGATCCATTTGTAAATATATTCTTGAGGCATGGGTTCAAAGCTTCACAACATCTTCTGTATTTTTTTACATGTGGCCCTCTCCTCACTCCCACCCCTCTCTAAAACACCTTCTGATGATACATTGTTGGCCACGTTAGCGATGTAGTGAAATTCATCCAGGTGGGCAAACAATCCCATAGACTTTTCTAAAAAAATTAAGATGGCGCATTTGATTAAAAAGGAATCAAAGATGGAATATCCGTCATTTTCTCCCCATGTGTGAGGGTTAAGAATCATACCGCCAATTGATCCCTAGTTGGAAAATGTGGCATGAATGTTTATTGGGTTTTACGATTACCAATGTAAATTGGTAAAAGTTTTGTAGGAGTTATCGTTTGAGAAAGACAAGACTAGCATACCTCAAATTTCCGAGGGAAATGGTGGGAATGTATCCCATGCGCATCATGATTTTGTATTTAAATTGTTCTTTTTATTATGTACAAAAAAGCAAGCAAACAAAGAGGGTTATGGGTTTGGACCAACTCAAATGTTTTAAGTTAAGATGAAATTTCGGATGGCCCTGTGGATAGGAAAGGAAATCTCCTCTATGAAAATCTTCTATTGGCAATGTCTGATGTATGTTGTTCTTGATAATCTAGTCATAGCGAGTAATGCATAAGGAGTAAATTGTGTGGTGGTCCCAAGACTTATCTCGTACGTTGGGAATATGCTCCAGTGGCCTTCAAATTTTGGGGAACGTGCAGTCATGCTCATGATCAATCCATGTCAAACCAGATCATGCCGATGAGACTGTAATTGTTGTAGTCCCATTAGATTGTCCATGTGCATGCTCGCATGCTCTTCGAATAAATGCTTCCACTATCGTATGTTGATGAAATGCTATAGCTTTGTACCTGAGTCAAAACTCATAAATATAACTCCATCATAAAGTTCTCCATCTCCAACCACCCACACTACAATGCTCCATTCACCCCCCCCCCCTACTCAGATTCATTGTTTGATGGAGTAAATAGAAAAAGGAGGACTTGTGAATCCCACATGTTGGTTTGTGTAAAATCTATTAAAACAAATGGTCTTTTACGTGATGGATGCCGCTTCACGAGATTTTTCTTTGGTGGCTGTCCGCAGGCCTACAGCCCCGCCCAAGTTTTGCATAAAGCATGATGGCCCACTTGCCAGCATCAAAATCAAATATTAGAGTAGGTGAGGTGTGTGACACCAGCAACAACAACCAACACCGCTTTAATAGCGTTATCAACTCAAATACGAACAAAACCTTTTGTCGTGTTATATCACTATATGTACATGTATTCTTTCAAGATTACGTCTACCCTTTTCGAGGGCGTATAACGAAAACTAAATTTCATGCTTAATTAGGTAATCGGCTATAAAAAATGTGCACGGCTTACGACACTGCCATCATCGTCGAAAGAAATTTAGACATTCACTCAATGCTTCAAAATGGATCATCCCCACCAATATCAGGTAGCAACTGATTGGACAGTTCTTCCGTGTTACAATGTACTTACTACTTTTAGTCCATAGGACGATGCAAACAATTGAGGGAAAATAATGTCAAAAACCTCTTATATTATGCAGGCCCGTGTAATGCCCCGAGACCGATGTGCCAGGTGTCGTGCAGTTATTCGCTGTTGTTGCATTGTCATTGCTTGCGTGTCATGCATCTCATATCATGTCATCATGTGCATTGCATTTGCATACGTGTTCGTCTCATGCATCCGAGCTTTTTCCCCGTTGTCCGTTTTGCAATCCGGCGCTTCGTTCTCCTTCGGTGGTCATTTCTTCCTTCCTCTTGTGTGTGGGGGTTAAACATTTCCGGATTGGACCAAGACTTGTCATGCGGCCTTGGTTTACTACCGGTAGACCGCCTATCAAGTTTCGGGTCATTTGGACTTCGTTTGATACTCCAACGGTTAACCGAGGGACCGAGAAGGCCTCGTGTGTGTTGCAGCCCAACACCCCTCCATTTTGGCCCAAAACCCACCTAACTCTGCTCCATCGTCTCGGTCGTTCGATCACGATCGTGTGGGCGAAAACCGCACCTCATTTGGACACTCCTAGCTCCCTCTATGCCTATATATACCCCCCCCCCTCCGAATTCGCGGTGCCATCCACCCCTAACCCTAGATCTCTCCCTCTCCTCGCGCGCCGGACACATCCACACCGGCCGGACATGTCCACCCCGTCCAGCCACCACAGCCCGGCCAATCAGGAGCGTGCCACGTCGTCACCAGCGCCTCCCTCCTCCAATCCCACTGCGCCACATGGCAGCTGCCGCCTCCCACCTCCGCGAGGCCCGCGGAGCCCGGATCGAGCCCGCGAGAGCCCGCACCGCTGCCGCCGTGCCGCACGTCGCCGGAGTTCCTCGCCGCCCCTCGTCACCGCTCCGGCCACCCGAGCTCCGCCGTCGTTGCGCCCTCGGCCAGGCAGTGCCGCGCCTTCCCCTCTTTTTCCTCCCCTGCTCTTCCTCTCCTCTAAGCCTGCGCCGCCGCCACCATTGTTTTTGCAGAGCCGCCATGGAGTTCGTCGCCGGCCTCCGCGACCTCGCCCGTCACCGTTGACCTCGTCCGATGCCGGATCCGAGCTCCCCATGCGTCGATCCGCTCCTTCCCGGCCTTCCCGCGCCTCCTCCGCCCCTCCTTGCCGCTGCCCGCCGGCGAACGGCGCCGCCGCGCCTCTGCCTCCCTCGATCCAGGCGGGATCGAGGAGGAGGACGACAAGCGCCCGCGTGGGCCCCTCCTCCGCCCCGGCCCAGGTGCGAGGCCCAGTGCACGCCTCCCAGGCCATCTCCACTCCCTCCGTTGACCGCGCCCGCGTGGACCGGCCCATCCCCAGCTCCAGCCGGCCCCGCTTCCGCCTGGCCTGCCTCTTCCCCGTCTGGGCCAGGCCCAAGGGTGAGCTGGCCCCCAGCGCCCCCTCCTCTTTTTTTTCCCTTGCGGTTGGGCCTGCCAGATTCGGCCCGATGCATGTTTTTTTTCCTGTTCAGCGAATTTGTCTATTATCCAGTGATTGCTAGTTTTGCAGATTAGTCCCCCTAGTTCATGCATTTAATAACTTCACAACCGTGCATCGGATTAAAATGATTTATATATCAAACTTGCTCAGAATTTTGTGTAGATTAATAATATCCAACTTTCATCTATGTTTGAAATGTTTAAAATGTTGTTTGATTAAATTTGCTCTATGCCATGCAAAAATGATTTAATTCATAACTATTTAACCGTAACTCCGAATTAAATAAACTTTATATGTAAATGGGGTAGAATTTTGCCTAGCTTAACATGGTGGCCTCATCTTGCATGTTTAACAACTCTAGAATTGTGTTTAGGACAGATCAGGACCAAACCTAATAATTGCACATGAGGATTTTCCGGAATTGTTGTTCGTTGCTTCCGGCCTCATTTAAACTTGCCTAGATTAGATAGTTTCATCATGTTTCCCCTCTCGCCATGTTTAACAACATTTAACATTGTTGGGTACATAACAAGATCGAACTAAATAATTGATGTGGTGCTCCGTCAATATGCAACTCGTTGCATATTGAGCTCCACTTAATTTCTAGGATTGTTTGTGCATTTTGCCATGCCATGCCTCTTTAAACCGGACATGCATCATACTTGTTTGTGCATCATGCCATGTTGATGTGTTGGTTGTTTACTATGTTGTGTGCTTCTTTTCCGGTGATCGCTTCCTCGGGTTGATTCCGGTAACGTCGTGATTGTGAGGATCCGTTCGACTACGTCCGTTTGTCTTCTTCATGGATTCGTTCTTCTTCCTTGCGGGATTTCAGGCAAGCTGATCATACCTTCGAAATCACTTCTATCTTTGCTTTGCTAGATGCTCGCTCTTTTGCTATGCCATTGCTACGATGCCTACCACTTGCTTGTCAGCCTCCCAAATTGCCATGTTCAGCCTCTAACCCACCATTGTCCTAGCAAACCGTTGATTGGCTATGTTACCGCTTTGCTCAGCCCCTCTTATAGCGTTGTTAGTTGCAGGTGAAGATTGAAGTTTGTTCCTTGTTGGAACATGGAGTTCGTTCCTTGTTGGGACATTTATTTACTTGGTGGGATATCACTATATATCGTATTTAATTAATGCATCTATATACTTGGTAAAGGGTGGAAGGCTCGGCCTTATGCCTGGTGTTTTGTTCCACTCTTGCCGCCCTAGTTTCCGTCATATCGGTGTTATGTTCCCGGATTTTGCGTCCCTTACGCGGTTGGGTTATAATGGGAACCCCTTGACAGTTCGCCTTAAGTAAAGCTTTGCCAGCAATGCCCAACATTGGTTTTACCATTTGCCACCTAGCCTTTTTCTTCCCTTGGGGGTCGCGCGCCCAAGGGTCATCTTATTTTAACCCCCCCGGGCCAGTGCTTCTCTAAGTGTTGGTCCAACTGGGCGATGTCCGAGGCTACCAGGGGCAACTCTGGGCTGGCTTACCCGACGTCTTGCTCATCCGGTGTGCCCTGAGCAAGAGATATGTGCAGCTCCTATCGGGATTTGTCGGCACATCTGGGTGGTGTTGCTGGTTTAGTTTTACCCTGTCGAAATGTCTTGTTGTACTGGGATACCGAGTCTGATCGGAATATCTCGGATGTAGGTCTATTCCTTCGTTGACCGTGAGAGCTTGTGATGGGCTAAGTTGGGACACCCCTGCAGGGATTTGATCTTTCGAAAGCCGTGCCCGCGATTATGGGCAGATGGGAATTTGTTAACGTCCGGTTGTAGAAAACCTAAAGTTGACCTTAATTAAAATGAATCAACAGCGTGTGTAACCGTGATGGTCTCTTTCCGGCGGAGTCCGGGAAGTGAACACGGTTGTTGGAGTTATGCTTGACGCAGGTAGTCCAGGATCACTTCTTGATCATACTTTTATCGACCGTGCTTTGCCTTCTCTTCTCGCTCTCATTTGCGTATGTTAGCCACCATATATGCTAGTCGCTTGCTGCAGCTCCACCTCATACCTTTACCTTACCCATAAGCTTAAATAGTCTTGATCGCGAGGGTGCGAGATTGATGAGTCCCTGTGGCTCACAGATACTTCCAAAACCAGTTTGCAGGTGCCGATGAGTTCGTGCAGATGACGCAACCCAGCTCAGGAGGAGCTCGTTGAAGACCTTGTTCATTTATGTTGTTTCGTTCTAGTTGATCAGTAGTGGAGCCCGGTTGGGGTCGATCGGGGACCTTTGTCGCTTTTGGGGTTCTTCTTTTATTTTGGTTCCGTAGTCGGACCTTGAGTGCAATTGTATGATGTAATGCTTTATTCATGTATTTGTGTGAAGTGACGATTGTAAGCCAACTATGTACCCTTTTTCCCCTATTGTATTACATGGGTTGTGTGAAGATTACCTCACTTGCGACATTGCCTTCAATGCGATTATGCCTCTAAGTCATGCCTCGACACGTAGGAGATATAGTCGCATCAAGGGTGTTATAGCCCGGTTCTGAGATTTTGGGGGCCACTTAATTTTGATAGTATCAAAAAAGAAAAAAGACATACCTTCTTTGAAAACACGTTGCCGAGGTGGCAGGTGAACGTGGTACAGTCTCCTCTCGACAACTCGCTTCTGAGTCTTCATCATATGAGGAAGCGGTGACAAGGTGTTTTCGCCTAGGGTATCCAAAAGATGAAGTGTGGGTCGCAGGCTCGCAACTAACAATGCAAGGGACAACTCTATATAGGACATCTTGCCAAATCGTCTTTTATCTAAACTGTGCTCGCGAGGTGCCGGAGAATGAATTGAAGTTTTAGTATGGCGAAATTTATAACAAGAAAAGAATGTTGTGTGACGTAAAATGTCTAACCAGCATAGCAACTACAATCTACCTATGTGAACATATTTAAACCAAAGTAGATTATAGAAAATGTTCAGCTATAAATGTAGAACATGTTATCAACATTTACAAAAAAAAATACATGAGTCTATTATTAATACCACTCTTGTCTAGGTTCATTTTTATATAAAGATTAAAAAAGGTTTGTTTTATATAAAAAATAAGGTATACAGCGGATAGATTTTTTAGGCAAGATACTCTGCCATTGGGATTGCTATAGGTATCCCAATAGATCCCTAATTCCATCATTCATCAGTAAACTCGCTACTTGCCCAGAAGAAACATTAAACTCGCTACTTTTTTTAGTAACTATCGCTCCTTTAATTTGTGCCGAAGCTCCAGCAAAGCCTGACTCAAGATGCGGCCCACCACTACTTAACCAATTGTAAGAAAGAAAGGCCTAAGGCCCAGATCGCTAAAGAGGACGTTTCAGTCTTCTTTTTCGTGAAGACAGAGACAACGTGCTCTTCTAATGGCGGAAGGTGGTTGGGGAAAATGCTATTTGCCGCTCGCTGCGTCAAACTGCTGGCCCTTCGTATAGGCGAGCGACCGAGCAGTGACGCAACGGCCGGTCCGTTTAACAGTTCCAACGCCTCCGGTTCTAGGAACCTTCTAGAGTTCCCAGTTGGTTTTTTAGGGTTTTAGGAAACTTCTAGAAGGTTCCTTGAATCGGTTTTCTCTTTATTCTGTTTCTCTATTTCTTTTTTCTTTTCTTTTCTCTCATTTTCCTATTTCTGTTTTTTCTTTTGTTTCTTTATTCTGTTTTTTCTATTTTCTTTCTTCTTTTCTTTTCTCTCATTTTCCTTTTCTTGTTTTTTTCTTTTGTTTCTATTTCGTTTTTTTATTAATTTAAAATTTGTGCACAATTCAAAAAAATAATCACGGTTTCAAAGTTTGTGCTTACTTCAAAAACTGTTCATGGTTTCAAAATTTGTTCACAATTCAAAAAAGTTTAGGGGTTTAATATTTGTTCACAATTTGAAAAATGTTCACAATTTTTATTTTGTTCACGAATTTCGAAATTTCATCATATTTTAAAATTTGTTCACAATTCAAAAAAATTTCGTGGTTTATTGATAAATGTTCACAATTTTATAGTTTTATTCATGAATTTGAAATTTGTTCATGTTCCAAAAAAAATTCACAATTCAAAAATGTTCACGGTTTTCAAAATTTGTTTGCAAATTCGAAAAATGTTCAGAATGTTCTAATTTTGTTCACGAAGTTGAAGTTTGTGCATGTTTTAAAATTTGTTCACAATTAGAAAAAAAATACGGTTTCAAAATTTGTTCAGAATTCGAAAAATGTCAACATTTTATAATTTTGTTCATGATTTTGAAATTTGTTCATGTTTCAAAATTTGTTCACAATTCGAAAAATGTTCGCAGTTTCAAAATTTGTTCGCAGATTTGGAAAATGATCGCGGTTTTATAATTTTGTTCATGAATTTGAAATTTGTTCACAATTCAAATTTTTAGTTCACAATTCTGGACGTTTACATCTTACAGCTGTAGTTTGTTTATTTAAGACCCGCGTTGCATACAAAGCATAGAACCTTGTTTGACGGAGTGGCTAGGTCATCAGGCGCATCGTTGTGTCGGCTAAAGTTCGAATCCCATTTTTTAGCGCTTGATTTTTTGACGATTTTCTACCTCGTGAAGTGCCACTGCAATATGGGCCGACTCTTTGACGCAGATAGCGCCACGTAGGAGCTCCGGGTGGTTAGGGCAAAGGTTCTCCACACTCCCACACACCTAGTCTTGGAGGCCCCTCGGATTTGGGGGCCCAGGGTCGGCCCTGATATTAGGACAAGTCTACGTAGCGGCCGGCTGCTCCCTGCCTGTTCGGAGCGGCCGGCCTAAAAGGAAAACATTTGGTCCTCTAATCTATAAGGGAAATAATTTATCCCCTAATTAATACTTCTATATAACCAAATTTCATTTCATATTAGAAAAAGAACCACGTAAACAGGAAAAAGGAAAGTGAATTAGAAAACCATCCATGTGAACGCATTAATTCAAATTTCTAAATTTATGAAAAGTCATAACTTTTAAACCGCGCGTCAGAATTAATATTCGTTTTCACTGTTGAAACCTTCCCGGCGTGCTCTTCGAAACTAAATCCCACATGAGTATGTTTCGACGAAATTTTGTGTGTGCAATTTTGTCCCTGTTTTATGCAACTGACTAGCCGTCGATGTGCAGCTATCTAAGAGGGATGTGCAACTTTTCTCGTACACCGTAGACGTGCAATTTTCCTTTATGGTACATGCACCCCCAAACTGCCTCCTTTCAATGAGATGTGCAACTTCATTTGTTGCCTCCTTCAAGTGAGATGTCCCAACTCCGTGGTCGGATGTGGGCATCTCCCACAGTAATTCATGTGCGACTATATAGATGAGATTGTGCAACTGTGTGGCCATGCATGTATGACTGTGCCGACAAGAGTGTGCAACTCCGTGACCGGGAATGAGCACCTCCCACAAAAACCCATGTGCGACTATGCAGACGAGGTTGTGTAACTGTGTGGCCAAGCATGTGCGACCGTGCCGATGAGAGTGTGCAACTCCGTGGCCGGGAATGAGCACCTCCCACAAAAACTCATGTGCGACTATGCAGACGAGGTTGTGCAACTGTGTGGCCAAGCATGTGCGGCTGTGCCGATAAGAGTGTGCAATCCCGTGACCGGGAATGAGCACCTCCCACAAAAACTTATGCGCGACTATGCAGACGAGGTTGTGCAACTGTGTGGGCATGCATGTGCGACTGTGCCGATGAGAGTGTGCAACTCCGTGGTCGAGAATGAGCGCCTCCCACAAAAACTCATGTGCAACTATGCAGACGAGGTTGTGCAACTCCATGGCCATGTATGTGTGACTGTGTCGATTAGAGTGTGCAACTCCGTGGCCATGCGTGAGCACCTCCCACGATAATTCATGTGTGGCTATGTAGACGAGATTGTGCAACTCTGTGGCCATGCATGTGTAACTTCGCCAACGAGAGTGTGTAACTCCACGACCATGCGTGAGCACCTCCCACGACAATTTAAGTGCGACTATGCGAACGAGATTGTGCAACTCTGTGGCCATGCATGTGCGACTGTGCCGACGAGAGTGTGCAACCCCGCGGTCATGCGTTAGCACCTCCCACGACAAATTATGTGCGATTATGCGCACGAGATTGTGCAACTCTGTGGCCATGCATGTGTGACTAGATCGACGAGAGTGCACAACTCCGCGGCCGGGCGTGAGCACCTCCCACGACAATTCATGTGCGACTATGTGGATGAGATCGTGCAACTCTGTGACCATGCATGTGCGACTACGCCGACAAAAGTGTGCAACTCCGCAGCCATGCGTGAGCACCTCCGACGACAATTCATGTGCGACTATTCGGATGAGATTGTGCAACTCTGTGTCCATGCGTGTGCGACTATGCCGGCGAGATTGTGCAACTCCGCACCCGGGCGTAAGAACCTCCCACGATAATTCATGTGCGACCATGCGGACCAGATTATGCAACTCTGTTGCCATGCATGTGCGACTGTGTCGACAAAAGTGTGCAACTTTGCGGCGGGATGTGAGAACCTCCCGCGACAATTCATATGCGACTATGCGAACCAGATTGTGCAACTGTGGCCATGCATGTATCAACTAGGATTATTATGTGTGCAACTATAACTATTGTGGATACTATGACTACCAACAAAATATAGTAAACAATAGATAAACTTACAAAGAGGCATTTAGTCAACTTAGCTTCGTCTGAAACTACCAACTGTATTTTTGGTCGTGTAATAGATCAACTTGTATTTTTGGTCGTGCGGGAATTGTAATCAACTGAAACTACCTAGTGTAGTAAGTTGGGCATTCTGATGAATGATGATCAGCATGTTGAGCCGTTAGCAGGTTCGTGTAATCAGGAAATCAAGCCCCCCTTTCTCTCTTATCTCTACCAAGCTCCAAAGCACGATATGAAATTGACGCATTCACGCATATAATGGTGTCATGAGTCATGACTGTTGCGTCCATGGTGTTCAGCACCCTACGCGTCCGGCCAGTGACTCCTCCTGCTGCCGTGGTTGCCGGGGGTTCGACCCCATCTCAATTTCTCAGCCTGCGCCATGCTCGCCGGCATGTCCTTCTTTCTCACACATCTTAGTCACCCCCAGAGGCGGAGCTTAGTTGAAACAAAACATGGCCGTGGCCCGCTCAATCCACGGCCAAAACAATGAATAATGAAGGCAAAAGTTCGGTTATGTGGGAGAAAAACAATGTGTTCCTTCAGCTTAGCCCGCCCAACAAAAATTGTGTAGCTCCGCTACTGGTCGCCGCCGTGGTCTGGAGCGTCAAAAAATTAAGGTCAGCCCGGCATGGGATTTCATCGTCCTCCATGGCCAACACCGCCAAAGCAATCCGGCGGCCGAGCTACGCTTCTTCCCGTGCTACAACCCGGTCCACCAGCACAGCAGTCCGTTGTAGGCCGCGGCGTTCCGGTCGACTTGGGGCGGCCGGGCGTTCGACCAGGGGCGGCCGCACGACCAACCTTGACCGAGGCGACCTGCGGAGAGATTTGCAGCAGCGGAAGATGCGGAGTATCGGCGGCAGGAACGGCTAGACTGCCATGATAGCCATGGTCGCGCGCACGAGAGAAGGGTGAGGGAGCGGCGTGGAAATGAACAAAACTGACCCTTTTTCGAAAGTTCAACACAAAATAGCCTTATTCTGAAAATATTTTATAAAGTGACCCTTTTGCATGACGCCCGGGCTTATGGCGTCATGCTAGATAGCATGACGCCCCGGACTGGGGCGTCATGCTATTTGGCATGACACCCTAGCCCAGGGCACCATGCTACATGTCATAACCATGACACCTTAGGTCGGGGCGTCATGCTCTGTAGCACGACGCCCTAGCCTCGGGCGTCATGCAAAAGAGGGCCATTTTGTGAAATATTTTTAGATTGAGGCCATTTTTATTTAACTATCGAAAAAGGGCCAGTTTTGTTCATTTTCACGGGAGCGGCAGCTAGCTAGGTTGGGGGAAATCGGGAGTGAGTTGGTCGTTCCTACTGCAGTGGGTCTTGTCGTGTAGCAGCGAGGGCCAGGCACGCATGCTGATATGGGCGAGATCCAGTGGCCAGGAGCCGGCCGCTCGTTCTCCCCAAATAGTGTGTATGCACTTTTTAGATTGGGAAACATTTATGGCCGGTGCGCCGGCTGTCGGGGATATACCCCGCGGCGTAAACCGGCCGGAAGTATAATCCGGCCGGACAAGGCGTTTCATTGGTAAACCGCCAGAGGATTGGCGGTTTACGTGATTGGCGGTTTACGTGTCTGGCGGTTTACGTGTCTGGCGGTTCACTGGTATGACGACTCACGAGCCTGAAGACTCATTGGTGACCCGGCGCGTGTTCCAGATGGATGACAAGGCCCAAGGCCCAACATGCCGGTTTACATTAATGGTGGGCCCGTTTAAGAGGAAAGGCATGAGGAACATTTATCTTACAAAGAGTTAAGACCTGGACTTGTATCCGGTTTGTATTAGAGATAGACTAGTCCTAATCCAAATAGGGCTCTACATGTAACCCGCCCCTCCAACATATATAAGGAGGGGCAGGGCTCCCCAAAAGAAACAAGATTCACAAGTTCCACAAGTTGGACAAGTTAGGTTTAGACAATAGCTCTCGAGATAGAGCACTCTGGTAACCGTGATCATCATCATCATCAATATCAATGAAGCAGGATGTAGGCTTTTTACCTCCACCGTGAGGGGCCGAACCTGGGTAAAACATCGCGTCTCTCGTCCCGCTCAACCCCTCTCAAGTTACCACGTAGATGCGTTGGCCTCACGATTAAGTCCTGACACTAAGGACATCTGCCGTGACAATTCCACGACAGTTGGCGCCTACCATGGGGCTCGCGCACGATGGTGTTGAGTTCTTGGAGGGATCTCTCCAAGGGATCGAGAAGCTCGTGATTAATCAGTTGAATCGACACAGAGGAAATCACACAGGATAAAACCGGCATGGAATAGCCATAGGCAGAGCCAATAAATCATTGCTTTGGATTAAAGCTGGAGTTATGCAGCAGTACGCGCCTCTACGTCTGGATGATCCGGCGAAAACCGAGTTGAAGACAAGATAGACATCGGAACTATTAGAGGGTCAGACGTGCTACAGCAAATTGGAATAAAAAATCAAAGTCAAGGAAAAAAGTCAAAGAAAAGGAAACAGAGCCGAGTCCGTAACTCGGACTCATCCATCGACTACGCCTGCGCCCTTGAACCGCTCATTGGTTCCGAGCCACTACGGCCTCTCCTATCGTGGCCGGGCCGGTCGTCGTCGTTGACTCCGGTTTGTCTCCACTACACCTACAGACCTGAACACGCCCTGGCGAAGCTCGTCGAGGGATCAGGCTTGGCCTGAACAGCAAAGCCATGCACGCGGAAGTCCACAACTGGGACGCAGACTCAATCTTCGATGAAGCATCGACCACGTCGCCGGGTCGGCCATCGCACCCTCGCTGCCGCGCCCGTATGACTACTCCTGTTCTTGCTGGCTAGGCTCCGTCTCCGCCCTGCTCGCAGACGGGTGCTGTACCGGGACACCTCGTCAAGATAGACGCGCCTGAGTCACTGCACCTCTTTTGTGCCAATCCGCCGGCCGCGCTAAAGCCACCATCCAGTCGTCGGAGTTTCGCGGCACCGTCTTCAACCGCGGCAGGGGCGAGACACTCTGCATCGTCGAGCCGCCGTCAATAACTCGCCCTCGCCTCCACCTTGTAGCAGCCTCCGCCCGTGCCTCTCGCGATGGCCTCACTTTGAGCCGCCGCCACGGGCCGCCCGTGCCAGGCCGACCTCGTCTCCGCATTTGTTGTGTGTCGCCGCAGCCTCAAGTTAACCCCACCACTGTTGCTGACCTCCATCGTCGCATCGCCGGCTGTCACTGTGATCCGCCTTGCCGACTATGAGCGGATGTGACAACAATCCGGAGGATCAACAACGCGGACTCATCAACTACAGGCGCACTCGGATTCTCCTTCACCTCGTCGCCAAGCCACCCCTGCCGGTGCGCTGTTGGGCTGCCATGCCAAGAGTTGCTGCACCACCTCCGCCGGTTTATCTCCACCATGGCCCGCCTCCGCCGGGTCACCCCGTTTCCATTGCTGGTCTGCAACAAACCGGCCGCGAGCCGCCTACAGCGTGTCTGGCCTCGCCCCTAAACCGCCATCGACGTCATGGCCCTGACCAAGCGCTGTCCTGCGCGGTTCTACCTCACCGGGTCACAACATCAACCCGTACCTCCGCTCGCAAGATCGGCCATGGATGTTCCCTCTGAGCCGCGCCACGCTCCGTCAGGTTCAGCCTTTGTACCAAGCTAGTTCCGCTTCGCGCTAAACCGCCATCGCTCTTGGTCGGGTCGTCCATGGGACGCTTTGCCACTTCCGCGTCTCCCGCTGTTGCGGCCTTGAGCAGCCACCTTCATGTGTAAACCGGCCTGGCCTGACTGCCTCCATCGCCCAAACCGCCCACTGAGTTACCATCACAGTTTAAACTTGCCGCGGTTGGAGTTAGGCACTCATTTTTACCGTTACTATCGTTCGGTGTACAAAGCAAACTGGTCCCTAATCACAAAAGCATATACTGAGGCCAGCCATACAAGGGAATCCAGGTCTCAAGATAAGGCGTACAGTACGGTCTGCCTCAAGTGCACCAGATAAACTGATGGATGCCCTCGTAAAATTTGTTGTCTTACGGCAAAGAGCTACTATGGGATTATCATTACATTTAGACAAAAGAAAAGAAAGGAGGTTATCATAGATGACTGCTAAAAGTGCCCAGTGGGAGGACAAACATGTTTGAGGTCTGGAGCTGTTAAGGGAATGGAGATAAATCAAAGTTCAATTCAGCTGCCTTACTGTATCGGTCGGTTTACAACAGCAGTCGACCCATTGTTGTCATTATTTGGTTTTGCCTGCCGATTCATCTTTATAGCCGGCTCATCGTGACAGTTAGTTCGACAAGACAAGTCAGGAGGGTGTCGTAAAAGGGGGCGTGGTGAAATATCATTTTTGCACTAGCGCTCGTCCTGCGCAGATTGCCACCCCCTGCTACATCAACTCACGTTGATTGGTTTATCATCCGTCTTCGCCGCCGGTTCACGCGTCCGCGCCAGCTTACAAACGCGGAGGACAACTTGCTCGTTCGCACTGGCTTACAGCGCCATGGCCGGATCATCTATCTGCTCCTACGGCGGATTCACCCATGATTGATTTCTGCTTCACCATGGTGATCATCAACTCCGCAGTGGATAATTACTGGCCTGGTATATCATGTGAAATTCATCCAGTATATTTTTGTATTATGTATTGCTTTCTTTAAAAGAGCAATTACTCCGGCTTGCAAAGTTATCTAATGCAGGACCCTAAATCGCCATATTGGTGAAAATTTAAAGGCCGTCAGAAAATTTCTGGCTCAAGAAGAAGGATTTCGGTTTAAAAATCCGGCTCAAGGGAAAGCTTATCTCCCACAGAGCTTTGAAGCTCTCAATATCCGGTTTAAGAATTTCCGGTTCAAAAGAATACTCTCTCGCAAGTTCGAGTTCTCAGAAGAAATTAAGGGGACCAAAGAGAGTTTGTTGCACAACACAACTCAAGCATAGGTGCCTCTTAAGCACAGCTCACTATATCATTTGGGGGCTTCCTGTTCAAACATAGGTGTATTCACCAAAAAGAACATAGCGTTACTACCCTCTTGATCCGGCTATCAAGCCAAAATTATCATAAGGGGCCAAAGAGAGTCTGTTGCATAGCACAGCTCAAACATGGGTATCCCTTGAGCACAGCTCACAATATCACTTGGGGGCTATGTTCGAACCATAGTCACACCTCTTGATAGGCATAAGGGCTACCAGGGAAATCATTTGGGGGCTTGGTCGTATCCGAACCATAGCTACACCTCTTGATAAGCATAAGGCCACCAGGGAAATCATTTGGGGGCTTGGTCGTATCCGAACCATAGCTACACCTCTTGATAGGCATAAGGCCAACAGGGACATCACTTGGGGACTATGGGTTCGAACCATAGTTACACCTCTTGATAGGCATAAGGCCACCAGGGAAATCATTTGGGGGCTTGGTCGTATCCGAACCATAGCTACACCTCTTGATAGGCATAAGGCCAACAGGGACATCACTTGGGGACTATGGGTTCGAACCATAGTTACACCTCTTGATAGGCATAAGGGCCACCAGGGAAATCACTTGGGGGCTTGGTCGTATCCGAACCATAGCTACACCTCTTGATAGGCATAAGGCCACCAGGGAAATCACTTGGGGGCTTGATCGTATTCGAACCATAGCTACACCTCTTGATCGGCGCAAAGCCACAATTATGACTACATGGGGGCTCTGGTCATATCCGGGCCATAGCTTAAACCTTCTTGATCATACATATATATCATCATATATTACATCATACGTCATCATTATATCATCATAGCATGCATCATACCAGTGTCTTTGACCCGGCTCGGTTTTCAACTACAAATTGTCAATATATGATCAGTTATAATCCGGAGATTATCAACCCGGTTTGGTTTTGACTACAAGTCGCTAGTATTATATATGGTTAATCCAGTGTATTTCACAACCCGACATGGTTTTATCATAAACCGGCACAATATGGAAGGAGTTATCAGTACTCAAGATTTGGGTTATCACCCTTACTACAAAAAGTTGGTAAAACCAACAATGTGATTCAATGTCACAGAAACAGGTTGAATAAAGCATAATTACAAATCACCAGTATTTATTGAACCGGCCTGGCTTTGGACTATAAGTTGCCAGTATATATTTGGATTGCGCCGTTGGAATTATGCGCTTATAAATTATTGGGTATATTATTCAAATAGCCAACATGGCTGGATTTTTATTATGGTTATCAACAACCAATATTATGAGTAAGGTTTTCAAAGTCGCTTTAGCGCAATGGCTATCATATTATCAATAGATATGATTTATTCTACAATGAAAGGAATAGTCCCGAGTCGCTGCAGGCTTACAACCCGACACTTGGGGGCTACATTATTCAAATCGAGATTACTTGCAAGTCTCATGTCGCTGCAAGCATGCATCATGACACTTGGGGGCTAATGCAAAGTCATTTTTATTAGTCTTACTGAAGACCCGACTCATCATATTATAATGAGATAGCCCTTGGGGGCTACACATCACTGCTAAAATCTACATGCTTATATTTACAAAGTCCCTGCTCATTATTGCATAATGACCCGGCCCTTGGGGGTTACACTGATTGAAGTTTTTATAAGCAATTACAAGCCCCAGGTTGCTGCAAGCATGACAACCCGGTACTTGGGGGCTACATATATGGAGTATTCAGTTTATATGATTGAGATGAACAAACCGGATTTCTTCAAGGTTGAAACATTTATTGGAGCAAGTCTTAAGTTATCACTATGTTCTCCTCTTAAGACTTGGGGGCTACAGGTATTATGCATATAAAGGAGGAACATCTTCATTTTATCAGTTTTGAGCAAATCAGGAAGATCAATTACATGACCCGGTGTCGACAACAATTATGACCTGGTGCCATCAATATTTATAAACCGACCATTTTGGTAATAATAAACCGGCAAGTTTTACATCTTCAAACCGGCTGAATATCAGATAAGTATGTCAAGACCCATATTTCTTAAACCGGCGCTTTGGGAGCTGAGTCAAAGGAGTTATTCTTCACAATATTTCTCTGTGACAAACCAATGTCGGCAAATTGATTATGAAGCTGGTCTGTTGACCCGGACTTTCTAGAAGGAGGAAATAACAAGGACTTAAGGGTGATCAGGTACCGGTTTACAAGAATTCTTAACCCGGAGCACAACCTGTCAAATTTGTTCTTGTGTTTATTTTTGTAGCATAAGTTTACCATGGATAAATCCAAGCTAAACTTGGGGGCTAATGACGGGGATATACCCCGCTGCGTAAACCGGCCGGAAGTATAACCCGGCCGGACTAGGCGTTTCATTGGTAAACCGCCAGAGGATTGGCGGTTTACGTGATTGGCGGTTTACGTGTCTGGCGGTTTACATGTCTGGCGGTTCACTGGTATGACGATTCACGAGCCTGAAGACTCATTGGTGACCCGGCGCGTGTTCCAGATGGATGACAAGGCCCAAGGCCCAACATGCTGGTTTACATTAATGGTGGGCCAGTTTAAGAGGAAAGGCATGAGGAACATTTATTTTACAAAGAGTTAAGACCTGAACTTGCATCCGATTTGTATTAGAGATAGACTAGTCCTAATCCTAATAGGGCTCTACACGTAACCCGCCCCTCCAACATATATAAGGAGGAGCAGGGCTCCCCAAAAGGAACAAGATTCACAAGTTCCACAAGTTGGACAAGTTAGGTTTAGACAATAGCTCTCGAGATAGAGCACTCTGGTAACCGTGATCATCATCATCATCAATATCAATGAAGCAGGATGTAGGCTTTTACCTCCACCGTGAGGGGCCGAACCTGGGTAAAACATCGCGTCTCTCGTCCCGCTCAACCCCTCTCAAGCTACCACATAGATGCGTTGGCCTCACGACTAAGTCCTGACACTAAGGACATATGCCATGATAATTCCACGACACCGGCCGAAGATTAGGCTGGTCGCACGCGGCACGTACCTGGAATAGATCGAACGCCCCCGCTCCTCTCACCAGAACGTGTCCCGCGGGACCTGCGCACCGCCCACCCTCCCCTTCTTATCCATCCACACACCCATCTATCCTCTCCCTCCTCTGTTTCTCTCCCTCCCCAATCTCGCCTCTCCTTTCTGTCTCTCTTCCCCCGCGGCAGCCATGGCCTTGCCCACTCCACCGGCTGTGAGTTTGCTGCCGCGGAACAGCTCCGAGCACGCTGCTACGAGCAGCTGCAGAGCCACCAAAAAAACCAATGGATGAACTCCATCCCCTTCCCCTCCTCTCTTCAGTAGCCATGGATGAACTCGATCCCCTTCTCTCCTCAGCAGCCATGGATGAACTCCATCCCCTTCTCTCTCCAGCAGCCATGGATGAACTCCATCCCCTTCGTCACCCATCCTTAACCCTCTTTTTTTTCCTGCAACTGTTGAAGAAGCTGCAACCGGTCATGAAAAAGGTTGCGTCCACACTCCGAGGTGCTGGAACCGGCTAGGGAAAAAGCTACGACCACCTTAATCAAAGGTGCTGGAATCACACTTTTTTTGCTGGAACCATCTGTTCTTTTTCTTCAAGAACACTACTCTAGTTTTTTTGCTGAGATATTTTTGCTTCAATCATATTAATTTTTGTTGGGACCATCTGTTTTTTGTTGCTTTAAGAACACTACTCTAGTTTTTTTGCTGAGATTTTTTTGCTTCAATCATATTAATATTTGTTGGATCCATCTTATTTTGTTGGAACCACTCCAAGTTTTGCTACAACGGTGTTCGATTTTTGCTACCACCGTCTTTGCTTTTGCTACTCCACTATTTCTGATTTTTTGTTGAATCAATCTTTTATGCTGGAACCTCTCAAAGAGAGAGAAAAGGAGGCTGTGAATGCCATGGAGGGAGCTGCAAAGATTACAAAAAAATGCTACAACCAGCGTCCTAGGGAGCTTCAATCGAAGGTGATGAATTTTGGGGACCGGCCGCAACCGCGAAAGCTGGAACAGTCGACGAAAAAAGCTTCAACTGTTTTCTGAAAAAGCTTCAACCATGAAAAAGCTTCAATTGGCGTGAGAAAAAAGTTGCAGCCGACGGCATGGCGGTGCGGCAACGGACGGCGAGGACAGGGACCGGCGGCGAGCTGGTGATGCTTCAAGGCAGGCCTAAGAGCTTCCATGACGGGTGTCCAGACGAGCAGCTGGATGTGATTTTTTAGAGAGAGAAAAACGAGGCAAAAGGCTGATCTGACGGTTGGTAAAAAGGTAAACTAACGTGCCAAATGCGATCGGCCGAACCGTTCCGCCGGTGCGCCGGCGCCTATCAGTCACCTTTTAGATTTTAGGCTGCTATTATGATGAGACGGAGGAGTAGTTTATTGTTTCAAACAGGTTGTCTTTAAGGGAAAATTGTTGCAAACAGGTGTCAGAACTAGCCGATATAGCCTGCAGCCAAAGCCCAACAAGAAGAGAAGCTCATCAAACAACATCGAGATGATGACTGCGTTCTTTAACGGGCCCAAACACAGCCTAAAATTTCGGCCCATTGGACAATTATAACAGCAGCATCAGACGGCCTAAGATATCGCCATCGAGCAACCGCGACCGTCCGATCTTCCCAACCCTAACCGTATTTATAAGAGACCTCCGCCCGCGTCCGAGAAACCCTATCGACTCGGCGCAGCCACCACCACCACCGAAGCAGACTCCGGAGAGCAGGCAAGGCGGAGACCGAGATGGCGCGCGGCGTGGCGGCGGCTACCAAGGGCGGCGCGGGCGCCGGGAAGAAGAAGGGGTCGGTCACCTTCGTGATCGACTGCACCAAGCCCGTCGACGACAAGATCATGGAGATCGCGTCGCTCGAGAAGTTCCTGCAGGAGCGCATCAAGGTCGCCGGCGGCAAGGCCGGCAACCTCGGGGACTCCGTCACCGTCGCCCGCGACAAGAGCAAGGTCACCGTCACCTCCGACGGGGCCTTCTCCAAGAGGTACGGACGTGCCGCCGATTAGCCCATTCCCAGATCCACGCACAGCGCAGTCTTGGTCAGGTGTGGTTTCTGGGTAGCACCTGTTGAATCCTCGGTCCGATGTACAGTAGGTTGTCAGCCAGTGGGTCGCGATTAGGAATTCTTTCTCCATTTGTGATGGCTAGGTAATGTGGAGCGCTTGAAGTATTATGTCGACGCATGCTAAGTTTGTTTTACCATGGTATCCTTCAATGTCAGTCCATTATGAGAAAATGAGATGTCTATTGTATTAGTGGCTCCATCGCTTGTAGATTTGCTGGTTGCACGCTGTTATGTAGAAACTCGTGTCAGTTGTTGTTTTGACATTATGACATAGAACTATTAAAGTTGTGGCTCTTTCAGTTAGGGTTCATGTTGTAGTGCTTGTTTTTTGTAGTGGTTCATGTTGTAGTGCTTGTTTTTTGTTTTGTTAGTCCATGTTTCATTAGCCATGGCAATTTTATGCTGGTATAGTTTCTTTTCCTGACGGATGCTTACCTAATGCATGTTGCCTATGGTATTATCAACCTTATTTTAGCTCCTCTGGTGTTGAGGTCCAGAATTCTGGATACAAGTCTTCAAATCTTTATCATCCATTTTAGTTGTAAATTCTTTTTGCGCTGCATCATATCAGTCGACCCTATATGTTTCCCCTACGTCCTGCTTAACTAAGAGAGTTGCTTCCGTTCTCCAGTTTAATTAGTCGATACTCACTGCTTTCGTTGCTTGAACAATGGCTCTTGTGTTCAGATGCTGCTTTTGTTCATTGTGTATCATGCTCTCCTCTTATGTTGGATCTCATACATTCTCATTTTCTCAGGTACTTGAAGTACTTGACAAAGAAGTACCTGAAGAAGCACAATGTGCGTGACTGGCTCCGGGTGATTTCATCCAACAAGGACCGCAGTGTCTATGAGCTCCGGTACTTCAACATTGCCGAGAACGAGGGCGAGGAGGAGGATTAGATATGCACTGCCTTGTTTCTGTGTCGTGTGGAACTTTGAACTTGTTGAGCACTTTTGCGGTAGAGTTTTGATGTTTATTTTTCCACCGATGTTTTGAATTGTGGCCAGGACGCCATGTGATGGATGCTTAGATAACCAACCTAAAGAATTGTCCGTTCTCGTTCTTGTGGTTTGTAGAAATGTTGGTGATGCTATGCGTGGCCTAGAAATGTTGCAGCACTCAAATTCCTATATCATTCATCACGGTTTCCTTATCAAGGGCAATGCCAACCAATTTCCTCCCGGGTTGAAATAAAATCCAATAATGTACTCTCGAAAAAAATCCAATAAACAGCGTTCTGCAATGCCTCTGTCGGACCTCTTTGGTTTGCATTAATAGAAAATGAACAGGAAAACAGAAATGGAATGTTTGTCGTAAAGTAAAAACGAGAGACAACGAGAATGATTCAACTAAAACCAGGGACAACGAGAATGATTGAAGTACTCATTGATTGGGTTTGTTACAATATGTATGTGCATTTAATTCTAACACTTCCCCTAATCTCCGCTTGTCCATGTAGTATTGTCAATTCGAAAGTCTCTTTCAAAAACCCTATGGGAAAAATATAAGTAGTATAGAATATGTTGCTAAAACTCCTTCAAACCCAGTGGGAAAAATAAGGAAAAAATGATGCAACATATAATGATTATTGTCTCTTTTACTTAATATGAGAAAACTCAAGAGTTTAAAGGACAATAAATATGTCATATATATTTTCTTAAGAATCCTGTGGGGAAAACAGAAAATATGACATATGGCCTTGTGTTGATATTACCTCATTAAAAACCTTTATGAGAACTTGTATAGTAAACTCGTGAAGGAAAAAAGAATATAATATGATGCATTGAACATGAACAATTCAGGAAGATACCACCTGATTCTTGCGTATTTCAAAGCCGTCGAATACCTATTCCAGGAACGAAGTTGGCAGAGACTTTGTGAACGTACAACTTTGTTGTATGATTTGACTTGCAAGATGAGCAATATAGTGATATTGCTTATTATGTAACATGTTTGTATCCGGGCAACACAAGAAACATTATCATTCACTACTGGAATCAGCTTCTTTGCCGGCATGCATGCCGGACGGCAAAGTCCTTTACCATCAGCCAACGGACGGTAAACTATCCGTCTGAATGAGTGCCGGCAAATGCCTTCTTTGTCGTCTGCTTCATAGAAGCGGACGGCAAAGGGCTGTGCCGTTAGCCGATGGAGGCCAGCAGACGGCAAAGATCATGGACGACAGTGGGGTGGGGTTAGAGCCGTTAGGGGTTAACGGCGTGCTTTCCCGTCTGCCAGCGAACGACAAAGAGGCAAAGCTCTTTGCCGACAGCTGACAGACGGCAATGAGCTCAGCTTGACCAGCACTGGGAAGCTGCCACGTGGCCAGCTATGTCGTCTGCCAGCGGACGACAAAGAGCTTTGAATCTTTGGCGTCTGCTGGTGGACGACATAGCTGGCTCTGTTTGCCAGTCCTATTTGGGAACTTTGCCGTCTGCCAGCAGACGACAAAGATTCGAAGGTCTTTGCCGTCTGCTGGCAGACGACAAAGTGCCCAAATAGGCACATGAAAGTGCAACTATCCCTGGGTGGTTTTGGTAATTCTTAACAACATATAGCTCATTGAGTTAATGCTCTTTCAAGATAAATATTTCAGAAAAGCTCAATGATTGGCATGGCATGGATTAGAAATGTGGACCCCTCAAAATGCTAAGGACAAAAGATTGGCTCAAGCTCTAAAGCTCAAGACTCTATGTTTTACTTTTAGTGATCCAAGATCACATTGAGTCCATAGGAAAAGCCAATACTATTAAAAAGGGATGAGGTGTTGCTTAATGGATTGCTTGCTCAAATGCTTAGTGATATGCTACAAAAACCCTCAACTACTTTATCATATCCACATATGTCCCAAACCAAAAGTCAAACTCGGCCCCACCGAAACTTTCTATCCGGCGCCACTGAGTTCATTTGACATAGCCACTGCCACAAACCCTAGTCACTTCGGTCTTACCGATAGGGATCTCAGTCTCACCGAGATGGGATTGCAAACTCTTTGTTTCCCTTCGTAACGTTTCGGTCCAACCGAGATGAGCGATCGGTCTCACCGAGTTCGCAATGCAAACTCTCTGTTTCCCCTTCGTAACGTTTTGGTCTCACCGAGATGAGTCAATCGGTCCCACCGAGTTTGCCTGACCAACTATCTGGATAGCTTATTACCAAAATCGGTCCCACCGAGTTTGTGTAATCGGTCTTACCGAGATTACGTTATGACCTAACCCTAATGAAATCGGTCCCACCGAGTTGACATGTCGGTCCCACCGAAAATCCTAACGTTCATATTTTGAACTAAATCGGTCTGACCGAGTTTCATTATTCGGTCCCACCGAGTTTGGTGATTTGTGTGTAATGGTTAGATTTTGTGTGGAGGCTATATATACCCCTCCACCCACTCTTCATTCGTGGAGAGAGCCATCGAAACATGCCTACACTTCCAACATTCATTTTCTGAGAGAGAACCACCTACTTATGTGTTGAGACCAAGATATTCCATTCCAACCATATGAATCTTGATCTCTAGCCTTCTCCAAGTTGCTTTCCACTCAAATCTACTTTCCACCAAATATAAACCAGTGACAGAGAGAGTTGAGTGTTGGGGAGACTATCATTTGAAGCACAAGAGCAAGGAGTTCATCATCAACACACCGTCTATTACCTTTTGGAGAGTGGTGTCTCCTAGATTGGTTAGGTGTCACTTGGGAGCCTCCGACAATATTGTGGAGTTGAACCAATGAGTTTGTACAGGCAAGGAGATCGCCTACTTCATGAAGATCTACCCTAGAGAGGCAAGTCCTTCGTGAGCGATGGCCATGGTGGGATAGACAAGGTTGCTTCTTCGTGGACCCTTCGTGGGTGGAGCCCTCCGTGGAATCGCGCAACCGTTACCCTTCGTGGGTTGAAGTCTCCATCAACGTGGATGTACAATAGCACCATGAAGGAAATATGCCCTAGAGGCAATAATAAAGTTGTTATTTATATTTCCTTATATCATGATAAATGTTTATTATTCATGCTAGAATTGTATTAACCGAAAACTTAGTACATGTGTGAATACATAGACAAACAGAGTGTCACTAGTTTGCCTTTACTTGACTAGCTCGTTGAATCAATGATGGTTATGTTTCCTAACCATAGACATGTGTTTCCATTTGATTAATGGGATCACATCATTCTCCGACTTGACCCATTCCGTTAGCTTAGCACGATGATCGTTTAGTTTGTTGCTAGTGTTTTCTTCATGACTTGTACATGTTCCTCTGACTATGAGATTATGCAACTCCTGAATACCGAAGGAACACTTTGTGTGCTACCAAACATCACAATGTAACTGGGTGATTATAAAGGTGCTCTACAAGTGTCTCCAATGGTACTTGTTGAGTTGGCATAGATCGAGATTAGGATTTGTCATTCCGATTGTCGGAGAGGTATCTCTGGGCCCTCTCGGTAATGCACATCACTATAAGCCTTGCAAGAAATGTGACTAATGAGTTAGTCGCGGGATGATGCATTATAGAACGAGTAAAGAGACTTGCCGATAATGAGATTGAACTAGGTATAGAGATACCAATGATCGAATCTCGGGCAAGTAACATACCGATGACAAAGGGAACAACGTATGTTGTTATGCGGCTTGACCGATAAAGATCTTCGTAGAATATGTGGGAGCCAATATGAGCATCACGGTTCCGCTATTGGTTATTAACCGGAGATGAGTCTCGGTCATGTCTACAAAGTTCTCGAACCCGTAGGGTCCGCACGCTTAACGTTCGGTGACGATCGGTATTATGAGTTTATGTGTTTTGATGTACCGAAGGTAGTTCGGAGTCTCGGATGAGATCGGGGACATGACGAGGAGTCTCGAAATGTTCGAGACGTAAAGATCAATATATTGGAAGGCTATAATCGGACATCAGAAAGGTTCCGAGTGATCCGGGTATTTTCGGAGTACCGGGGGAGTTAAGGGAATACGAGAGTACATATGGGCCTTAGTGGGCTATAAGGAAAAAAGAGAAGAAGCCACGAGGGTTGGCCGCGCGCCCCCCATGGGCCTAGTCCGAATTGGACTAGGGGAGGGGTTGCGCCCCCTCTTTCCTTCTCCTCCCCTTCTCCTTCCTTTCCCCTCCTAGTAGGACTAGGAAAGGAGGAATCCTACTCCTACTAGGAGGAGGATTCCTCCCCCCTTGGCGCGCATAGAGAGGCCGGCTGGCCTCCCCTCCCTCCTTTATATACGTGGGGAGGGGGGCACCCTAGGACACACAAGTTGATCAATTGATCTTTTAGCCGTGTGCGGTGCCCCCCTCCACCATAATCCACCTCGGTCATATCGTAGCGGTGCTTAGGAGAAGCCCTACGTCGGTAGCATCATCATCACCGTCATCACGCCGTCGTGCTGACGGAAGTCTCCCTTGAGGCTCTGCTGGATTGGAGTTCATGGGACGTCACCGAGCTGAACGTGTGCTGAACTTGGAGGTGCCGTACGTTCGGTACTTGGATCGGTCGGATCGTGAAGACGTACGACTACATCAACCGCATTCTCATAATGCTTCCGCTTACAGTCTACGAGGGTACGTGGATGACACTCTTCCCTCTCGTTGCTATGCATCACCATGATCTTGCGTGTGCGTAGGAATTTTTTTGAAATTACTGCGTTCCCCAACACACCACCTATCGAAACCACGCCAAAAATCTCTATGTCTACATTGCGTTTGCTACCTCCAAACTCCTCCCTTTACCTTAATGTGCAATGTTTTACATTCCGCAGCTTGATAACCCACAAGTATAGGGGATCACAACAGTTTTCGAGGGTATAGTATTCAACCCAAATTTATTGATTCGACACAAGGGGAGCCAAAGAATATTCTCAAGTATTAGCAGCTAAGTTGTCAATTCAACCACACCTGGAAACTTAATATCTGTAGCAAAGTATTTAGTAGCAAAGTAATATGATAGTAGTGGTAACGGTAGCAAAAGTAATATTTTTGGTTTTATAGTGATTGTAACAGTAACAACGGAAAAGTAAATAAGCGAAGAACAATATATGAAAAGCTCGTACGCATTGGATCGGTGATGGAGAATTATGTCGGATGCGATCGATCATGCAACAGTTATAACATAGGGTGACACAGAACTAGCTCTAGTTCATCAATGTAATGCAGGCATGTATTCCGAATATAGTCATACGTGCTTATGGAAAATAACTTGCATGGCATCTTTTGTCCTACCCTCCCGTGGCAGCGGGGTCCTATTGGAAACTAAGGGATATTAAGGCCTCCTTTTAATAGAGTACCGGACCAAAGCATTAACACATAGTGAATACATGAACTCCTCAAACTACGGTCATCACCGATAATGGTCCCGATTATTGTCACTTCGGGGTTAACAGATCATAACACATAATAGGTGACTATAGACTTGCAAGATAGGATCAAGAACTCACATATATTCATGAAAACATAATAGGTTCAGATCTGAAATCATGACACTCGGGCCCTAGTGACAAGCATTAAGCATAGCAAAGTCATAGCAACATCAATCTCAGAACATAGTGGATACTAGGGATCAAACCCTAACAAAACTAACTCGATTACATGATAAATATCATCCAACCCATCACTGTCCAGCAAGCCTACGATGGAATTACTCACGCACGGCGGTGAGCATCATGAAATTGGTGATGGAGGAAGGTTGTTGATGATGATGGCAACGGATTCCTCTCTCCGGAGTCCCGAACGGATTCCAGATCAGCCCTCCCGAGAGAGTTTAGGGCTTGGCGGCGGCTCTATATCGTAAAACGCGATGAATCTTTCTCTCTGATTTTTTCTCCCCGAACACGAATATATGGAGTTGGAGTTGAGGTCGGTGGAGCGTCAGGGGGTCCACGATGCAGGGGGGCGCGCCCCCACCCTCATGGACAGGGTGTGGGCCCCCCTGACGTGGATTCTTCTTCCGGTATTTTTTATATATTCCAAAAATAATCTCCGCTGATTTTCAGGTCATTCCGAGAACTTTTATTTTTGCACAAAAATAACACCATGGCAATTCTGCTGAAAACAACGTCAGTCCGGGTTAGTTCCATTCAAATCATGCAAGTTAGAGTCCAAAACAAGGGCAAAAGTATTTGGAAAAGTAGATACGATGGAGATGTACCAACTCCCCCAAGCTTAAACCTTTGCTTGTCCTCAAGCAATTCAGTTGATAAATTGAAAGTGATAAAGAAAAACTTTTACAAACTCTGTTTGCTCTTGTTGTTGTAAATACGTAAAGCCAGCATTCAAGTTTCCAGCAAAGATTATGAACTAACCATATTCACAATAACACTTAGGTCTCATGTTTACTCATACAATGGCATAATCAACTAGTGAGCAATAATAGTAAATCTCGGATGACAACACTGTTGGGGAACGTAGTAATTTCAAAAAAATTCCTACGCACACGCAAGATCATGGTGATGCATAGCAACGAGAGGGGAGAGTGTTGTCTACGTACCAACGCAGACCGACTGCGGAAGCGATCACACAACATAGAGGAAGTAGTCGTACGTCTTCCCGATCCGACCGATCCAAGCACCGTTACTCCGGCACCTCCGAGTTCTTAGCACACGTTCAGCTCGATGACGATCCTCGGGCTCCAATCCAGCAAAGCGTCGAGGAAGAGTTCCGTCAGCACGACGGCGTGGTGACGATCTTGATGTACTACCGACGCAGGGCTTCGCCTAAGCACTGCAACAATATGATCGAGGTGGAATTTGGTGGCAGGGGGCACCGCACACGGCTAAGGAACGATCACCAAGGATCAACTTGTGTGTCATGGGGTGTCCCCCTGCCTCCGTATATAAAGGAGCAAGGGGGAGGGGGCGGCCGGCCTAGGAGGAGGCGCGCCAAGGGGAGTCCTACTCCCACCGGGAGTAGGACTCCCTCCTTCCTTGTTGGAGTAGGAGAAGGGGAAAGAGGGGGAGAGGAATAAGGAAAAGGGGGCTGCGCCCCTTGTCCAATTCGGACCATAGGGGGGGCGCAGGCCTCCTTCCTTTTGGACTCTTTCCTCTATTCCCGTATGGCCCAATAAGGCCCATATACTCCCCGGCGAATTCCCGTAACTCTCCGGTACTCCGAAAAATACCCGAATCACTCGGAACCTTTCCGAAGTCCGAATATAGTCGTCCAATATATCGATCTTTACGTCTCGACCATTTCGAGACTCCTCGTCATGTCCCCGATCTCATCTGGGACTCCGAACTCCTTCGGTACATCAAAACTCATAAACTCATAATATAACTGTCATCGAAACCTTAAGCGTGCGGACCCTACGGTTCGAGAACAATGTAGACATGACCGAGACACGTCTCCGGTCAATAACCAATAGCGGGACCTGGATGCCCATATTGGCTCCTACATATTCTACGAAGATCTTTATCGGTCAGACCGCATAACAACATACGTTGTTCCCTTTGTCATCGGTATGTTACTTGCCCGAGATTCGATCGTCGGTATCCCAATACCTAGTTCAATCTCGTTATCGGCAAGTCTCTTTACTCGTTCCGTAATACATCATCCCGCAACTAACTCATTAGTTGCAATGCTTGCAAGGCTTAAGTGATGTGCATTACCGAGAGGGCCCAGAGATACCTCTCCGACAATCGGAGTGACAAATCCTAATCTCGAAATACGCCAACCCAACATCTACCTTTGGAGACACCTGTAGTACTCCTTTATAATCACCCAGTTACGTTGTGACATTTGGTAGTACCCAAAGTGTTCCTCTGGAAACGGGAGTTGCATAATCTCATAGTCATAGGAACATGTATAAGTCATGAAGAAAGCAATAGCAACATACTAAACGATCGGGTGCTAAGCTAATGGAATGGGTCATGTCAATCAGATCATTCAACTAATGATGTGACCTCGTTAATCAAATAACAACTCTTTGTTCATGGTTAGGAAACATAACCATCTTTGATTAACGAGCTAGTCAAGTAGAGGCATACTAGTGACACTCTGTTTGTCTATGTATTCACACATGTATTATGTCTCCGGTTAATACAATTCTAGCATGAATAATAAACATTTATCATGATATAAGGAAATAAATAATAACTTTATTATTGCCTCTAGGGCATATTTCCTTCAGTCTCCCACTTGCACTAGAGTCAATAATCTAGTTCACATCGCCATGTGATTTAACAGCAATAGTTCACATCACCATGTGATTAACACCCACAGTTCACATCGTCATGTGACCAACACCCAAAGGGTTTACTAGATTGAGTAATCTAGTTCACATCGCTATGTGATTAACACCCAAAGAGTACTAAGGTGTGATCATGTTTTGCTTGTGAGATAATCTTAGTCAACGGGTCTGCCACATTCAGATCCACATGTATTTTGCAAATTTCTATGTCAACAATGCTCTGCATGGAGCTACTCTAGCTAATTGCTCCCACTTTCAATATGTATCTAGACCGAGACTTAGAGTCATCTAGATTGGTGTCAAAACTTGCATCGGCGTAACCCTTTACGACGAACCTTTTTGTCACGTCCATAATCGAGAAACATATCCTTATTTCACTAAGGATAATTCTGACCGCTGTCCAGTGATCTACTCCTAGATCACTATTGTACTCCCTTGCCAAATCAATGCAGGGTATACAATAGATCTGGTATACAGCATGACATACTTTATAGAACCTATGGCCAAGGCATAGGGAATGACTTTCATTCTCTTTCTATCTTCTGCCGTGGTCGGGCTTTGAGTCTTACTCAACTTCACACCTTGTAACACAGGCAAGAACCCTTTCTTTGCTTGATCCATTTTGAACTTCTTCAAAATCTTGTCAAGGTATGTGCTTTGTGAAAGTCCAATTAAGCGTCTTGATCTATCTCTATAGATTTTTATGCCTAATATGTAAGCAGCTTCCCCGAGGTCTTTCATCGAAAAACTTTTATTCAAGTATCCCTTTATGCTATACAGAATAATTCTACATTATTTCCGATCAACAATATGTCATTCACATATACTTATCAGAAATGCTGTAGTGCTCCCACTCACTTTCTTGTAAATACAGGCTTCACTGCAAGTCTGTATAAAACTATAGCCTTTGATCAACTTATCAAAGCGTATATTCCGACTCCGAGATGCTTGCACCAGTCCATAGATGGATCGCTAGAGCTTGCATATTTTGTTAGCACCTTTCGGATTGACAAAACCTTCTGTTGCATCATATACAACTCTTCTTTAATAAATCCATTAAGGAATGCAGTTTTGTTTATCCATTTGCCAGATTTCATAAAATGCGGCAATTACTAACATGATTCGGACAGACTCAAGCATAGATACGAGTGAGAAGCTCTCATCGTAGTCAACAGCTTGAACTTGTCGAAAACCTTTTGTGACAATTCTAGCTTTGTAGATAGTAACACTACTATCAGCGTCCGTCTTCCTCTTGAAGATCCATTTATTCTCAATTGCTTGCCGATCATCGGGCAAGTCAACCAAAGTCCAAACTTTGTTCTCATACATGGATCATATCTCAGATTTCATGGCCTCAAACCATTTCGCGGAATCTGGGCTCATCATCGCTTCCTCATAGTTCGTAGGTTCGTCATGGTCAAGTAACATGACCTCCAGAACAGGATTACCGTACCACTCTGGTGCGGATCTCACTGTGGTTTACCTACGAGATTCGGTAGTAACTTGATCTGAAGTTACATGATCATTATCATTAGCTTCCTCACTAATTGGTGTAGTAGTCACAAGAACAGATTTTTGTGATGAACTACTTTCCAATAAGGTAGAAGGTACAATTACCTTATCAAGTTTTCTACTTTCCTCCCACTTACTTCTTTCAAGAGAAACTCCTTCTCTAGAAAGGATCCATTATAAGCAACGAATGTCTTGCCTTAGGATCTGTGATAGAAGGTGTACCCAACAGTCTCCTTTGGGTATCCTATGAAGACATATTTCTCCGATTTGGGTTTGAGCTTATGAGGATGAAACTTTTTCTCATAAGCATCGCAACCCCAAACTTCAAGAAACGACAACTTTGGTTTCTTGCCAAACCATAGTTCATAAGGCGTCGTCTCGACGGATATAGATGGTGCCCCTTTTTTAACGTGAATGCAACTGTCTCTAATGCATAACCCCAAAACGATAGTGGTAGATCGGTAAGAAACATCATAGATCGCACCATATCTAATAAAGCACGGTTATGACGTTTGGACACACCATTACACTATGGTGTTCCATGTGGCGTGAGTAGTGAAACTATTTCACATTGTTTTTTAACTGAAGGCCAAACTCGTAACTCAAATACTCTTCTCTACGATCAGACCGTAGAAACTTTATTTTCTTGTTACGATGATTTTTCACTTCACTCTGAAATTCTTTGAACTTTTCAAATGTTTCAGACTTATGTTTCATCAAGTAGATATACTCATATCTGCTCAAATCATCTGTGAAGATCAGAAAATAATGATACTTGTCGCGAGCCTCAATATTCATCGGACCACACACATCAGTATGTATGGTTTCCAACAAATCTGTTGCTCGCTCCATTGTTCCGAAGAACAGAGTCTTAGTCATCTTGCCCATGAGGCATGGTTCGCAAGCATCAACTGATTCATAATCAAGTGATTCCAAAAGCCCATCAGCATGGAGTTTCTTCATGCGCTTTACACCAATATGACCTAAACGGCAGTGCTACAAATAAGTTGCACTATCATTATTAACTTTGCATCTTTTGGTTTCAATATTATGATTATGTGTATCACTACGATCGAGATCCAACGAACTATTTTCATTGGGTGTGTAACCATATAAGGTTTTATTCATGTAAACAGAACAACAATTTATTCTCTTACTTAAATGAATAACCGTATTACAATAAACATGATCAAATCATATTCATGCTCAACGCAAACACCAAATAACACTTATTTAGGTTCAACAGTAATCCCAAAGTTATAGGGAGTGTGCGATGATGATCATATCAATCTTGGAACCACTTCCAACACACATCATCACTTTACCCTTAACTAGTCTCTGTTTATTCTGCAACTCCCGTTTCGAGTTACTAATCTTAGCAACTGAACTAGTATCAAATACTGAAGGTTTGCTATAAACACTAGTAAAGTACACATCAATAACATGTATATCGAATATACTTCTGTTCACTTTGCCATCCTTATCCGCCAATCACTTGGGGTAGTTCCGCTTCCAGTGACCAGTCCCTTTGCAGTAGAAGCACTCAGTCTCAGGCTTAGGTCCAGACTTGGGCTTCTTCACTTGAGCAGCAACTTGCTTGCTGTTTTTCTTGAAGTTCCCCTTTTTTCCCTTTGCCCTTTTCTTGAAACTAGTGATCTTGTCAACCATCAACACTTGATGCTCTTTCTTGAGTTCTACCTTCATCGATTTCATCATCATGAAAAGCTCGGGATTTGTTTTCGTCATCCCTTGCACACTATAGTTCATCATGAAGTTCTACTAACTTGGTGATGGTGACTAGAGAATTCTGTCAATCACTATCTTATCTGGAAGATTAACTCCCACTTGATTCAAGCGATTGTAGTACCCAGACAATCTGAGCACATGCTCACTAGTTGAGCGATTCTCCTCCATCTTTTAGCTATAGAACTTGTTGGAGACTTCATATCTCTCAACTCGGGTATTTGCTTGAAATATTAACTTCAACTCCTGGAACATCTCATATGGTCCATGACGTTCAAAACGTCTTTGAAGTCCCGACTCTAAGCCGTTAAGCATGGTGCACTAAACTATCAAGTAGTCATCATATTGAGCTAGCCAAACGTTCATAACGTCTGCATCTGCTCCTGCAATAGGTCTATCACCTAGCGGTGCATCAAGGACATAATTTTTCTGTGCAGCAATGAGGATAAACCTCAGATCACGGATCCAATCCGCATCATTGCTAGTAACATCTTTCAATACAATTTTCTCTAGGAACATATCAAAATAAACACAGGGAAGTAACAACGCTAGCTATTGATCTACAACATAATTTGCAAAATACTACCAGGACTAAGTTCATGATAAATTTAAGTTCAATTTAATCATATTACTTAAGAACTCCCACTTAGATAGACATCCCTCTAATCCTCTAAGTGATCACGTGATCCAAATCAACTAAACCATAACCGATCATCACGTGAGATGGAGTAGTTTTGAATGGTGAACATCATTATGTTGATCATATCTACTATATGATTCACGCTCGACCTTTCGGTCTCCGTGTTCTGAGGCCATATCTGCATATGCTAGGCTCGTCAAGTTTAACCTGAGTATTCTGCGTGTGCAAAAACTGGCTTGCACCCGTTGTAGATGGACGTAGAGCTTGTCACACCCGATCATCATGTGGTGTCTGGGCACGACGAACTTCGGCAACGGTGCATACTCAGGGAGAACACTTCTTGATAATTTAGTGAGAGATCATCTTATAATGCTACCATCAATCAAAGCAAGATAAGATGCATAAAAAGATAAACATCACATGCAATCAATATAAGTGATATGATATGGCCATCATCATCTTGTGCTTGTGATCTCCATCTCCGAAGCACCATCATGATCACCATCGTCACCGGCGCGACACCTTGATCTCCATCGTAGCATCGTTGTCGTCTCGCCAATCTTATGCTTCCACGACTATCGCTACCGCTTAGTGATAAAGTAAAGCATTACATCGCGATTGCATTGCATACAATAAAGCGACAACCATATGGCTCCTGCCAGTTGCCGATAACTCGGTTACAAAACATGATCATCTCATACAATAAAATTTAGCAGCATGTCTTGACCATATCACATCACAACATGCCCTGCAAAAACAAGTTAGACGTCCTCTACTTTGTTGTTGCATATTTTACGTGGCTGCTACGGGCTTAAGCAAGAACCAATCTCACCTACGCATCAAAACCACAATGATAGTTTGTCAAATAGACTCCGTTTTAACCTTCTCAAGGACCGGGCGTAGCCACACTTGGTTCAACTAAAGTTGGAGAGACAGTCGCCCGCAAGCCATCTATGTGCAAAGCACGTCGAGGGAACCGGTCTCGCGTAAGTGTACGCGTAGGGTTGGTCCGGGTCGTCTCGTCCAACAATACCGCCGAACCAAAGTATGACATGCTGGTAGGCAGTATGACTTATATCGTCCACAACTCACTTGTGTTCTACTTGTGCATATAACATCAAACCATAAAACCTAGGCTCGGATGCCACTGTTGGGGAACGTAGTAATTTCAAAAAAATTCCTACGCACACGCAAGATCATGGTGATGCATAGCAACGAGAGGGGAGAGTGTTGTCTACGTACCAACACAGACCGACTGCGGAAGCGATCACACAACATAGAGGAAGTAGTCATACGTCTTCCCGATCCGACCGATCCAAGCACCGTTACTCCGGCACCTCCGAGTTCTTAGCACACGTTCAGCTCGATGACGATCCTCGGGCTCCAATCCAGCAAAGCGTCGAGGAAGAGTTCCGTCAGCACGACGGCGTGGTGACGATCTTGATGTACTACCGACGCAGGGCTTCGCCTAAGCACTGCAACAATATGATCGAGGTGGAATTTGGTGGCAGGGGGCACCGCACACGGCTAAGGAACGATCACCAAGGATCAACTTGTGTGTCATGGGGTGTCCCCCTGCCTCCGTATATAAAGGAGCAAGGGGGAGGGGGCGGCCGGCCTAGGAGGAGGCGCGCCAAGGGGAGTCCTACTCCCACCGGGAGTAGGACTCCCTCCTTCCTTGTTGGAGTAGGAGAAGGGGAAAGAGGGGGAGAGGAATAAGGAAAAGGGGGCTGTGCCCCTTGTCCAATTCGGACCAGAGGGGGGGCGCAGGCCTCCTTCCTTTTGGAATCTTTCCTCTATTACCGTATGGCCCAATAAGGCCCATATACTCCCCGGCGAATTCCCGTAACTCTCCGGTACTCCGAAAAATACCCGAATCACTCGGAACCTTTCCGAAGTCCGAATATAGTCGTCCAATATATCGATCTTTACATCTCGACCATTTCGAGACTCCTCGTCATGTCCCCGATCTCATCCGGGACTCCGAACTCCTTCGGTACATCAAAACTCATAAACTCATAATATAACTGTCATCGAAACCTTAAGCGTGCGGACCCTATGATTCGAGAACAATGTAGACATGACCGAGACACGTCTCCGGTCAATAACCAATAGCGGGACCTGGATGCCCATATTGGCTCCTACATATTCTACGAAGATCTTTATCGGTCAGACCGCATAACAACATACGTTGTTCCCTTTGTCATCGGTATGCTACTTGCCCGAGATTCGATCGTCGGTATCCCAATACCTAGTTCAATCTCGTTACCGGCAAGTCTCTTTACTCGTTCCGTAATACATCATCCCGCAACTAACTCATTAGTTGCAATGCTTGCAAGGCTTAAGTGATGTGCATTACCGAGAGGGCCCAGAGATACCTCTCCGACAATCGGAGTGACAAATCCTAATCTCGAAATACGCCAACCCAACATCTACCTTTGGAGACACCTGTAGTACTCCTTTATAATCACCCAGTTACGTTGTGACGTTTGGTAGTACCCAAAGTGTTCCTCCGGCAAACGGGAGTTGCATAATCTCATAGTCATAGGAACATGTATAAGTCATGAAGAAAGCAATAGCAACATACTAAACGATCGGGTGCTAAGCTAATGGAATGGGTCATGTCAATCAGATCATTCAACTAATGATGTGACCTCGTTAATCAAATAACAACTCTTTGTTCATGGTTAGGAAACATAACCATCTTTGATTAACGAGCTAGTCAAGTAGAGGCATACTAGTGACACTCTGTTTGTCTATGTATTCACACATGTATTATGTCTCCGGTTAATACAATTCTAGCATGAATAATAAGCATTTATCATGATATAAGGAAATAAATAATAACTTTATTATTGCCTCTAGGGCATATTTCCTTCAAACACTTTCTCAAAACAATCATAATATGATATAACAAGATGGTATCTCGCTAGCCCTTTGTGAGACCGCAAAACATTAATGCAGAGGACCTTTAAAGATCAAGGACTGACTAGACATTGTAATTCATGGTAAAAGAGATCTAGTCAATTCATACTCAATGTAAACTAACAATAATGGATGCAAATGACAGCGGTGCTCTCTAACTGGTGCTTTTTAATAAGAGGATGATGACTCAACATAAAAGTAAATGGATAGGCCCTTCGCAGAGGGAAGCAGGGATTTGTAGAGGTGCTACAGCTCGATTTTGAAATAGATATGAATAATATTTTGAGCGGTATACTTTCATTGTCAACATAACAACCGAGAGATCTCGATATCTTCCATGCTACACACATTATAGGCGGTTCCCAAGCAGAATGTTAAAGTTTATACTCCCCCACCACCAACAAGCATCAATCCATGGCTTTCCTGAAACAACGGTTGCCTCCAACTAACAACAATCCTGGGGGAGTTTTGTTTGCAATTATTTTGATTTGATTTGAGCAAGGGACTGGGCATCCCGGTGACCAGCCATTTTCTCGTGAGTGAGGAGCAGAGTCCACTCCTCTTGAGAATAACCCGCCTAGCATGGAAGATACAGACAACCCTAGTTGATACGTGAGCTATTCGAGCATACAAAACAGAATGTTTATTTGAAGGTTTAGAGTTTGGCACATACAAATTTACTTGGAACGGCAGGTAGATAACGTATATAGGAAGGTATAGTGGACTCATATGGAATAACTTTGGGGTTTATGGAGTTGGATGCACAAGCAGTATTCCCGCTTAGTACAAGTGAAGGCTAGAAAAAGACTGGGAAGCGACCGGCTAGAGAGCGACAACAGTCATGAACATGCATTAAAATTAATCAACACCGAATGCAAGCATGAGTAGGATATAATGCACCATGAACATATATATCGTGGAGGCTATGTTGATTTTGTTTCAACTACATGCATGAACATGTGCCAAGTCAAGCCACTCGGATCGTTCAAAGGAGGATACCAGCCTATCATACCACATCACAACCATTTTAATAGCATGTTGGCACACAAGGTAAACCATTATAAACTCCTAGCTAATTAAGCATGTCATAAGCAACTACAATCTCTAATTGTCATTGCAAACATGTTTCTTTCATAATAGGCTGAATCAGGAACGATGAACTAATCATATTTACAAAAACAAGAGAGGTCGAGTTCATACCAGCTTTTCTCATCTCAAGCAGTTCATCATATATCGTCATTATTGCCTTTCACTTGCACGACCGAATGGTGTGGATAATAATAATAGTGCACGTGCATTGGACTAAGCTGGAATATGCAAGCATTCAATTCATGGGAGAAGACAAGGCAATATGGGCTCTTTGTTAGATCAACAATAATGCATATAAGAGCCACTCATCATTTTCATCATGGTCTTCTCCTCTCGACCCCTAAAGGAAAGAAAAGAAACAAAACTATTTACACGGGAAAGCTCCCAACAAGCAAAAGAAGAATGAGAAATCTTTTGGGGTTTTCTTTTTAGTTACTGCTACTACAGGCATGGAAAGTAAACTAACTAAAAGCTACAACTAATTTTTTTGTTTTTCTTAAGTTTTTTCAAACACACAAGAAGAAAGCTTAAAAAGAAAATAAACTAGCATGGATAATACAATGAAAAAGTATGAGCACCGACAACTGGCATGAGTGTTTGAACATGAATGTAATGCCGGTGAGAAAAACGTACTCCCCCAAGCTTAGGCTTTTGGCCTAAGTTGGTCTATGCCCATGGATCAAAGTTGTAGCTGGGGTCGTACTGAGATGCAACGTCAATTTCCTGATGAGCTGCAGCTTGGAGGCGAGCTGCCTCCGCCCTCCTCTCGTACTCGGTCGCCTCCTTCCTGGTTATAACATGTCTCCCTTTTCCCTGAAAGTCAAAGAAAGCAGGAGCAGGGAGAACGACGTGATAGGTGCGTCGTCTGTCGAAGATTAGTCGGTACTAGAGGAACTGATTGTTCCTCTCAACAAACTGATGACGAACCATGGCATTATAATCTAAATAAGCAGGAGGTAACTCAATCTCATCTCCATGAATGGGTATCTCAAGAAAATCATCTAAACGGGTTGCATAAATTCCACCAAAGAAATCTCCATCAATACTATTATTATGCAACCTACGTGCAATAATGGCCCCCAAGTTATATTGTCTATCTCCTAATACAGCACTCTTGAGAACACCAAGATCAGGAACACACATGTGACATGCCTCATCCTTACCGTTAATGCATCTACCTATGAAGAGGGAAAAATAATGTATGGCAGGAAAATGAATGCTCCCTATGGTAGCTTGCGTGATTTCCCTAGACTCCCCCACAGTTATACTAGCAAGAAAGTCTTTATATTCAGATTTGCGAGGTTCACTAACATTACCCCACTGTGGGAGTTTACAAGAAGTATTAAAATCTTCTAAGTCCATGGTATAAGATTTATCATAGAGATCAAATAGGACAGTTTGAGAATTGCGTGATGATGTAAATTTAAACTTTCTCACAAATGAATCAGTTAAATAGAGGTACTGACGGCACTTATCTACCACGAAGCTCTCAAGATCGGCGTTACGCACATATGCTTCAAATTCCTCCTTGATTCCTGCTCGAACCATGAAGTCCTCTGACGGCCATTCACAAGGCCGCAATTGAGCATCCCTTGGTAGTTCATTGTTCGACTTGCGTATTACGGGCCTGGGTCCTTGCTTCCTTGAGGAACCACCTTGGTACATTTTCCTAAACATATTTATTCCTCTGAAAAATTTCTGAAATTTTTAGTAACTTAAAAATAAAAGTGAACCAAACTCAACAAAATTGATAGCAACTACTCCTACAAGTGTCTGGAGGCTATATCATGCATTAAAACTACTTTTGACCACATAAATTTGACATGCAAGCTCAAGAACAAGGTCACCGAAGCATCAAAAATTTTCAATGAATAAAGCACTAGAACAAAAACTAATTGGACCATTGGAGGAGTCACATACCAAAGAACAATCCCCCAAAGCAGTTTTGTGAATGGAGCTTTGAGCAAGGAGATCGAAAATGGCAGCAAGATGAGCAAGAACTCGGGTTTGAGCTGGTTGGTGATTTTTTTGGGAGGAAGGAGTGTGTGGTGGCTGGAATAAGTGGAGGGGACCCACGTGGGGTCCACGAGGTAGGGGGCGCGCCCAGGGGGGAGCAGCTACGTGCCCACGAGGGTGGAGGGCGCGCCCACCCCCTGGGCGCGCCCTCCACCCTCGTGGGCACGTGGCTTCTCCCCCTGCTGTGTTCTCAGTGCTAGATATTCTCAAATATTATAGAAAAATTATATTTAATTTTCAGGGCATTTGGAGAACTTTTATTTTCGAGGTATTTTTTTATTGCAGGGATAATTCAGAAAACAGACAGGAAATACTATTTTTGCTTTAAATAATAGAAAGTATAAAAGGGGTACAAAGAGTTGTGTTTTCTAACTTCATCCATCTCATGCTCATCAAAAGGAATCCACTAACAAGGTTGATCAGGTCTTGTTAACAAACTAATTTCGAATAACATGAAACTAGAGAAATTTCGAATAACACTAGGTTACCTCAACGGGGATATGCACATCCCCAACAATAATAATATCATATTTCTTCTTGACAGTAGGAAGAGGAAATTCAAAACCTCCAATAGTGATTGTTGAAATTTTTCCAATAGAATAGATACTGTGGACTTGAGGTTGTTTCCTCGGAAATTGTACTGTATGCTCATTAGCATTAACATGAAAAGTGACATTGCCTTTGTTGCAATCAATAACAGCCCGTGCAGTATTCAAAAAGGGTCTTCCAAGAATAATAGACATACTATCGTCCTCGGGAATATCAAGAATAACAAAGTCCGTTAAAATAGTAACGTTTGCAACCAGACCAGGCACATCCCCACAAATACCGACAGGTATAGCAGTTGATTTATCAGCCATTTGCAAAGATATTTTAGTAGGTGTCAACTTATTCAAATCAAGTCTACGATATAAAGAGAGAGGCATAACACTGGCTCCAAGATCACATAAAGCAGTTTTAACATAGTTTCTTTTAATGGAGCATGGTATAGTTGGTACTCCTGGATCTCCAAGTTTCTTTGGTATTCCACCCTTAAAAGTGTAATTAGCAAGCATGGTAGAAATTTGAGCTTTCGGTATTTTTCTTTTATTTGTAACAATTTCCTTCATGTATTTAACATAAGGGTTCATTTTAAGCATATTAGTCAAACACATACGCAAAAAGATAGGTCTAATCATTTCAGCAAAGCGCTCAAAATCCTCATCATCCTTTTTCTTGGATGGTTTAGGAGGAAAAGGCATGGATTTCTGAACCCATGGTTCTCTTTGTTTACCGTGCTTCCTAGCAACAAAGTCTCTCTTATCATAATGTTGATTCTTTGATTATGGGTTATCAAGATCAACAACAGGTTCAGTTTCTACATCATTGTCATTGCTAGGTTGAGCATCAATATGAACATCATCATTAACATTATCACTAGGTTCATGTTCATTACCAGATTGTGTTTTAGCATCAGAAATAGAAATATCATTGGGATTCTCAGGTGTGTCAACAACAGGTTCACTAGAAGCATGCAAAGTCCTATCATTTTTCTTTTTGTTCCTCTTAGAAGGACTAGGTGTATCAACATTAGTTCTGTGAGAATATTGCTCAATTCTCTTAGGATGGCCCTCAGGATACAAAGATTCCCGAGTCATTTTACCACCTCTAGTCATAACTCTAACAACATTATCATTCTTCTTATTATTTAATTCATTGAGGAAATCATTCCGAGCTTTAAGTACTTGTTCTACTTGAGTGGTACCCTTAAAAGCATGTTTACTAATAAGTTTAAGTTCGCCTTTAACATTAGCCATATAATCACTCAAGTGTTCAAGCATATCAGCATTGTGTTTCAATTGTCTACTGACATAAGCATTGAAGTTTTCTTGTTTAACCATAAAGTCATCAAACTCATCCAAGCATTGGCTAGCAAACTTAGTAAATGGAATTTCACATTTATCAAATCTATAGAGAGAATTTACCTTAATACATGTGTCGGGTTATAAAGACCATGTATGTCGGGGGGATGGACCCCGGGCAGGCAACGGAACCCGGCGAACCACAAGCCCTCAGCAGGACCCAACCCGGGTTCCCGGACACCGACAATACGGACCCACCGACTTGTAACATTACCATTGTACCCCCGGGGGGTTGGACTATAAAACCCCCCGGGAGCCCACAATCATGGAGGGGGACAAGCAAGAGGGCAAGCAGAAAACACATACAAGAGAAAAGCAAGTAAGCATAGGACTAGCCACAAAACAACAACACCAGAGAGAAGGAGCAACATTGTTCTATCGATCATCCAACTACACTCGGCAGGACTAGGGGTATTATCTCTCCGGAGAGCCCCGAACCTGGGTATGTCCAGCGTCCCGCGCCCGCTCATGCCAACCTCGCCTCTGGAGTCCACTAGCGCCCTCGAGCCTCCTCCTCTCTTTAGCCATCCCTTGGCATCTGCCGTGCGCCCACCACGATAGTTGGCGCCAACCGTGGGGCAGCTCGAGGAGCTGGCCGGGAGCATGCTTCAGATGGGGCCCTTCTCCTACACCGACGAGTCCGTGTCACTGGCGGACGACGTCGTTGGCGGGCTTGCCGCCTCCTTCGCCACGCTGCGCATCTCCGATGCGTTCGCGGATGATGAGTACCCCAGCGAGGTGCTCATCTACTCCGACTCTCCCCTCTCCCTCGGCGGCGGCGTTTCCACCGGGGCAATGGACGTTCATGTGGAGGTCTTCGTCACCAGCGACGGCGCCTCCTCCTCATCGAGCAAGACGAGGAAGGCTGCCGAAGCCAGGGCCGTAGCGCAACAGATCGAGCCGTCCGATCCGTTGCGCGCCGCGATGCAGAGCCTCCGCATCCCCATCGGTACCGACATCGACGCCACCAACGTCGCTAACCCAGCTCGAGGAAAGGCGCCAACAGATGCTGGACCTGTTCGAGAGGCTCGCCGCCACTCAGCGTCGCCTGAACACCGCTCAGCGGAAGCGCGATGCTGCCTATGGATTCACGCCCACCGCGGCCGAGCCAAGCCGGGTCGCCGATGTGCGTGCTCGGGGAGGAGCGATCACCGGGACCTCGGCGCCGTCCCAACCGTCTACGAGACCCCAATGAAGAACATGCGCGCTGCCCAGGCAGCCGCAGCCGGCCTGGACCAGCTCGCGGGTGAGGAGCTGAAAGAGCGCATCGGGCGGATGCGCGAACTCCTCCACGCCTCCAACACCCAGCAGGACCGCCTCAACCAGCTCGCCAAGCCGGTGGGATCTGGCTCCGCCCGCCTTGGCGGGCCCGGCAAACTTCTGGACACCGCTTCCTCGCCACCCGGCGAGGCACACTCCAGCCAAGCCCGGACTCGGCGCGACCCGGCCGCTACAGCCGCCGGCTGATTTGGCGACGTGCCCGTCCTGGAGATCCAGCGCGGACCCGGCCTGCATGGCCGACGTCCGGCTCCAACCGACCCACCCCCCGTGGCCTGGCCGCAAGTCGACTCGGCCCGCGCACCATCGATGATGCCGACGCTCGCCACCGCCTCGATCAGCTCGCTCACTCCCTGGAGGTGGAGGAGAGCGGCGCTATTGGCCGGCGTGCTTCGGCCCGCGCATTCCGGACGAGCCCTTCCCCAAAGGATTCATGCTCCTCTGCAGCACCCCAAGTACAACGGGACAGTGAAGCCAGAAGACTGGCTCACCGACTACACCACGGCCATTGGCATCACCGGTGCCAATCGTCGTCTCGCCGTGCGCTACGCACCGCTCATGCTCCAAGGGTCGGCCCACACATGGTTGAACAGCCTGCCGATGGGCAGCATCAACACGTGGGTGGACTTCGAGGAAGCCTTCTTCCGCAACTTCACGGGGACCTACAAGCGACCCGACTGCCCTAGCCAGCTCGCCATGTGTGTGCAAGGGACTACAGAGACCGGTCGCGAGTACCTCGTGTTGGGTAACGTAGTAATTTCAAAATTTTCCTACGCACACGCAAGATCATGGTGATGCATAGCAACGAGGGGGAGAGTCTGATCTACGTACCCTTGTAGATCGCAACGGAAGCGTTGACACAACATAGAGGAAGTAGTCGTACGTCTTCTTCCCGATCCGACCGATCCAAGCACCGTTACTCCAGCACCTCCGAGTTCTTAGCACACGTACAGCTCGATGACGATCCCCGGGCTCCGATCCAGCAAAGCTTCGGGGAGGAGTTCCATCAGCACGACGGCGTGATGACGATCTTGATGTTCTACTGACGCAGGGCTTCGCTTAAGCACTACAACGATATGATCGAGGTGGAATATGGTGGCAGGGGGCACCGCACACGGCTAAGGAACGATCACATGGATCAACTTGTGTGTATTGGGGTGCCCTCTGCCCCCGTATATAAAGGAGCAAGGGGAGGAGGCCGGCCGGCCAGGTGTGGCGCGCCAAGGAGGAGTCCTCCTCCTAGTAGGAGTAGGACTCCTAGGAGGGGGAAAGAGGTGGAGTGGGAGAAGGAAAGGGGGGGGGGGGGGGCGCCGCCCCCTTCCCCTAGTCCAATTCGGACCAGGGAGGAGGTGGCGCGCGGCCCACCTCTGGCAGCCCTTCTCTCTCTCCACTAAAGCCCATAAGGCCCATTACTTCTCCCGGTAGGGTTCCGGTAACCCTCCGGCTCTCCGGTTTTCTCCGAAATCACCCGGAACACTTCCGGTGTCCGAATATAGTCATCCAATATATCAATATTTATGTCTCGACCATTTCGAGACTCCTCGTCATGTCCGTGATCACATCCGGGACTCCGAACTAACTTCGGTACATCAAAATGCATAAACTCATAATAACTGTCATCGTAACGTTAAGCATGCGGACCCTACGGTTCGAGAACAATGTAGACATGACTAAGACACATCTCCGGTCAATAACCAATAGCGGGACCTGGATGCCCATTTTGGCTCCTACATATTCTACGAAGATCTTTATCGGTCAGACCGCATAACAACATACGTTGTTCCCTTTGTCATCGGTATGTTACTTGCCCGAGATTCGATCGTCGGTATCCAATACCTAGTTCAATCTCGTTACTCGCAAGTCTCTTTACTCGTTCCGTAATACATCATCTCACAACTAACTCATTAGTCACAATGCTTGCAAGGCTTATGTGATGTGTATTACCGAGAGGGCCCATAGATACCTCTCCGACAATCGGAGTGACAAATCCTAATATCGAAATATGCCAACCCAACATCTACCTTTGGAGACACCTGTAGTACTCCTTTATAATCACCCAGTTACGTTGTGACGTTTGGTAGTACCCAAAGTGTTCCTCCAGTAAACGGGAGTTGCATAATCTCATAGTCATAGGAACATGTATTAGTCATGAAGAATAGCAACAGCAACATACTAAACGATCGGGTGCTAAGCTAATGAAATGGGTCATGTCAATCAGATCATTCAACTAATGATGTGACCTCGTTAATCAAATAACAAGACCTTGTTCATGGTTAGGAAACATAACCATCTTTGATTAACGAGCTAGTCAAGTAGAGGCATACTAGTGACACTAAGTTTGTCTATGTATTCACACATGTATTATGTTTCCGATTAATACAATTCTAGCATGAATAATAAACATTTATCATGATATAAGGAAATAAATAATAACTTTATTATTGCCTCTAGGGCATATTTCCTTCAGTCTCCCACTTGCACTAGAGTCAATAATCTAGATTACATAGTAATGATTCTAACACCCATGGAGCCTTGGTGCTGATCATGTTTTGCTCGTGGAAGAGGCTTAGTCAATGGGTCTGCAACATTCAGATCCGTATGTATCTTGCAAATCTCTATGTCTCCCACCTGGACTAGATCCCGGATGGAATTGAAGCGTCTCTTGATGTGCTTGGTCCTCTTGTGAAATCTGGATTCCTTTGCCAATGCAATTGCACCAGTATTGTCACAAAAGATTTTCATTGGACCCGATGCATTAGGTATGACACCTAGATCGGATATGAACTCCTTCATCCAGACTCCTTCGTTCGCTGCTTCCGAAGTAGCTATGTACTCCGCTTCACATGTAGATCCCGCTACGACGCTTTGTTTAGAACTGCACCAACTGACAGCTCCACCGTTTAATGTAAACACGTATCCGGTCTGCGATTTAGAATCGTCCGAATCAGTGTCAAAGCTTGCATCAACATAACCTCTTACGGTGAGCTCTTTGTCACCTCCATATATGAGAAACATATCCTTAGTCCTTTTCAGGTATTTCAGGATGTTCTTGACCGCTGTCCAGTGATCCATTCCTGGATTACTTTGGTACCTCCCTGCTAAACTTATAGAAAGGCACACATCAGGTCTGGTACACAGCATTGCATACATGATAGAGCCTATGGCTGAAGCATAGGGAACATCTTTCATTTTCTCTCTATCTTCTGAAGTGGTCGGGCATTGAGTCTGACTCAACTTCACACCTTGTAACACAAGCAAGAACCCTTTCTTTGCTTGATCCATTTTGAACTTTTTCAAAATTTTGTCAAGGTATGTGCTTTGTGAAAGTCCAATTAAGCGCCTCGATCTATCTCTATAGATCTTAATGCCCAATATGTAAGCAGCTTCACCGAGGTCTTTCATTGAAAAACTCTTATTCAAGTATCCCTTTATGCTACCCAGAAATTCTATATCACTTCCAATCAGCAATATGTCATCCACATATAATATCAGAAATGCTACAGAGCTCCCACTCACTTTCTTGTAAATACAGGCTTCTCCAAAAGTCTGTATAAAACCAAATGCTTTGATCACACTATCAAAGCGTTTATTCCAACTCCGAGATGCTTGCACCAGTCCATAAATGGATCGCTGGAGCTTGCACACTTTGTTAGCTCCCTTTGGATCGACAAAACCTTCCGGTTGCATCATATACAACTCTTCTTCCAGAAATCCATTCAGGAATGCAGTTTTGACATCCATCTGCCATATTTCATAATCATAAAACGCGGCAATTGCTAACATGATTCGGACAGACTTAAGCATCGCTACTGGTGAGAAGGTCTCATCGTAGTCAACCCCTTGAACTTGTCGAAAACCTTTTGCAACAAGTCGAGCTTTATAGACAGTAACATTACCATCAGCGTCAGTCTTTTTCTTGAAGATCCATTTATTCTCAATTGCTTGCCGATCATCGGGCAAGTCAACCAAAGTCCATACTTTGTTCTCATACATGGATCCCATCTCAGATTTCATGGCTTCAAGCCACTTTGCGGAATCTGGGCTCACCATCGCTTCTTCATAGTTCGTAGGTTCATCATGATCTAGCAGCATGACTTCCAGAACTGGATTACCGTACCACTCTGGCGCGGATCTTGCTCTGGTTGATCTACGAGGTTCAGTAGTATCTTGTTCTGAAGTTTCATGATCATTATCATTAGATTCCTCACTTATTGGTGTAGGTGTTGCAGAAACAGTTTTCTATAATGTACTACTTTCCAATAAGGGAGCGGGTACAGTTACCTCGTTAAGTTCTACTTTCCTCCCACTCACTTCTTTCGAGAGAAACTCCTTCTCAAGAAAGTTTCCGAATTTAGCAACAAAAGTCTTACCTTCGGATCTGTGATAGAAGGTGTATCCAATAGTTTCCTTTGGATATCCTATGAAGACACATTTCTCCGATTTGGGTTCGAGCTTATCAGGTTGAAGCTTTTTCACATAAGCATCGCAACCCCAAACTTTCAGAAACGACAACTTTGGTTTCTTGCCAAACCATAGTTCATAAGGCGTCGTCTCAACGGATTTTGATGGTGCCCTATTTAACATGAATGCGGCCGTCTCTAGAGCGTATCCCCAAAATGTTAGCGGTAAATCAGTAAGAGACATCATAGATCGCACCATATCTATTAAAGTACGATTACGACGTTCGGACACACCATTACGCTGTGGTGTTCCGGGTGGCGTGAGTTGCGAAACTATTCCACAATTTTTCAAATGTACACCAAACTCGTAACTCAAATATTCTCCTCCACGATCAGATCGTAGAAACTTTATTTTCTTGTTACGATGATTTTCAACTTCACTCTGAAATTCTTTGAACTTTTCAAATGTTTTAGACTTATGTTTCATTAAGTAGATATACCCATATCTGCTTAAATCATCTGTGAAGGTGAGAAAATAACGATATCCGCCACGAGCCTCAATATTCATCGGACCGCATACATCTGTATGTATGACTTCCAACAAATCTGTTGCTCTCTACATAGTACCGGAGAACGGTGTTTATTCATCTTGCCCATGAGGCACGGTTCGCAAGTACCAAGTGATTCATAATCAAGTGGTTCCAAAAGTCCAGCAGTATGGAGTTTCTTCATGCGCTTTACACCGATATGACCTAAACGGCAGTGCCACAAATAAGTTGCACTATCATTATCAACTCTGCATCTTTTGGTTTCTACATTATGAATATGTGTATCACTACTATCGAGATTTAACAAGAATAGACCACTCTTCAAGGGTGCATGACCATAAAAGATATTACTCATATAAATAGAACAACCATTATTCTCTGATTTAAATGAATAACCGTCTTGCATTAAACAAGATCCAGATATAATGTTCATGCTCAACGCTAGCACCAAATAACAATTATTTATGTCTAATATTAATCCCGAAGGTAGATGTAGAGGTAGCGTGCCGACCCCGATCACATCGACTTTGGAACCATTTCCCACGCGCATCGTCACCTCGTCCTTAGCCAATCTTCGCTTAATCCGTAGTCCCTGTTTCTAGTTGCAAATATTAGCAACAGAACCAGTATCAAATACCCAGGTGCTACTGCGAGCATTAGTAAGGTACACATCAATAACATGTATATCACATATACCTTTGTTCACCTTGCCATCCTTCTTATCCGCCAAATACTTGGGGCAGTTCCGCTTCCAGTGACCAGTCTGCTTGCAGTAGAAGCACTCAGTTTCAGGCTTAGGTCCAGACTTGGGTTTCTTCTCCTGAGCAGCAACTTGCTTGCCGTTCTTCTTGAAGTTCCCCTTCTTCTTCCCTTTGCCCTTTTTCTTGAAACTAGTGGTTTTGTTAACCATCAACACTTGATGCTCCTTTTTGATTTCTACCTCCGCAGCTTTCAGCATTGCGAAGAGCTCGGGAATAGTCTTGTTCATCTCTTGCATATTATAGTTCATCACGAAGCTCTTGTAGCTTGGTGGCAGTGATTGGAGAATTCTGTCAATGACGCAATCATCTGGAAGATTAACTCCCAATTGAATCAAGTGATTATTATACCCAGACATTTTGAGTATATGCTCACTGACAGAACTGTTCTCTTCCATCTTGCAGCTATAGAACTTATTGGAGACTTCATATCTCTCAATCCGGGCATTTGCTTGAAATATTAACTTCAACTCCTGAAACATCTCATATGCTCCATGACGTTCAAAACGTCGTTGAAGTCCCGATTCTAAGCCGTAAAGCATGGCACACTGAACTATCGAGTAGTCATCAGCTTTGCTCTGCCAGATGTTCACAACATCTGGTGTTGCTCCAGCAGCAGGCCTGGCACCCAGCGGTGCTTCCAGGACGTAATTCTTCTGTGCAGCAATAAGGATAATCCTCAAGTTACGGACCCAGTCCGTGTAATTGCTACCATCATCTTTCAACTTTGCTTTCTCAAGGAACGCATTAAAATTCAACGGAACAACAGCACGAGCCATCTATCTACAATCAACATAAACAAGCAAGATACTATCAGGTACTAAGTTCATGATAAATTTAAGTTCAATTAATCATATTACTTAAGAACTCCCACTTAGATAGACATCCCTCTAATCTTCTAAGTGATCACGTGATCCAAATCAACTAAACCATGTCCGATCATCACGTGAGATGGAGTAGTTTCATCGGTGAACATCATTATGTTGATCATATCTACTATATGATTCACGCTCGACCTTTCGGTCTCTGTGTTCCGAGGCCATATCTGTATATGCTTGGCTCGTCAAGTATAACCTGAGTATTCCGCGTGTGCAACTGTTTTGCACCCGTTGTATTTGAACGTAGAGCCTATCACACCCGATCATCACGTGGTGTCTCAGCACGAACAACTTTCGCAACGGTGCATACTAAGGGAGAACACTTCTTGATAATTTAGTGAGAGATCATCTTATAATGCTACCGTCAATCAAAGCAAGATAAGATGCATAAAAAGATAAACATCACATGCAATCAATATAAGTGATATTATATGGCCATCATCATCTTGTGCTTGTGATCTCCATCTCCAAAGCACCGTCATGATCACCATCATCACCGGCGCGACACCTTGATCTCCATCGTAGCATCATTGTTGTCTTGCCAAACTTATGCTTCCACGACTATCGCTATCGTTTAGTGATAAAGTAAAGCATTACATCGCGATTGCATTGCATACAATAAAGCGACAACCATATGGCTCCTGCCAGTTGCCGATAACTCAGTTACAAAACAAGATCATCTCATACAATAAAATTTAGCATCATGTCTTGACTATATCACATCACAACATGCCTTGCAAAAACAAGTTAGACGTCCTCTACTTTGTTGTTGCAAGTTTTATGTGGCTGCTACGGGCTTAAGCAAGAACCAATCTCACCTACGCATCAAAACCACAACGATAGTTTGTCAAATAGACTCCGTTTTAACCTTCTCAAGGACCGGGCGTAGCCATACTCGGTTCAACTAAAGTTGGAGAAACAGTCACCCGCAAGCCACGTTTGTGCAAAGCACGTCGGGAGAACCGGTCTCGCGTAAGCGTACGCGTAATGTCGGTCCGGGCCGCTTCATCTAACAATACCGCCGAACCAAAGTATGACATGCTGGTAGGCAGTATGACTTATATCGCCCACAACTCACTTGTGTTCTACTCGTGCATATAACATCAAACCATAAAACCTAGGCTCGGATGCCACTGTTGGGTAACGTAGTAATTTCAAAATTTTCCTACGCACACGCAAGATCATGGTGATGCATAGCAACGAGGGGGAGAGTCTGATCTACGTACCCTTGTAGATCGCAACGGAAGCATTGACACAACGTAGAGGAAGTAGTCGTACGTCTTCTTCCCGATCCGACCGATCCAAGCACCGTTACTCCGGCACCTCCGAGTTCTTAGCACACGTACAGCTCGATGACGATCCCCGGGCTCCGATCCAGCAAAGCTTCGGGGAGGAGTTCCGTCAGCACGACGGCGTGATGACGATCTTGATGTTCTACCGACGCAGGGCTTCGCTTAAGCACTACAACGATATGATCGAGGTGGAATATGGTGGCAGGGGGCACCGCACACGGCTAAGGAACGATCACGTGGATCAACTTGTGTGTATTGGGGTGCCCTCTGCCCCCGTATATAAAGGAGCAAGGGGAGGAGGCCGGCTGGCCAGGTGTGGCGCGCCAAGGAGGAGTCCTCCTCCTAGTAGGAGTAGGACTCCTACTAGGAGGGGGAAAGAGGTGGAGTGGGAGAAGGAAAGGGGGGGCGCCGCCCCCTTCACCTAGTCCAATTCGGACCAGGGAGGAGGTGGCGCGCGGCCCACCTCTGGCAGCCCTTCTCTCTCTCCACTAAAGCCCATAAGGCCCATTACTTCTCCCGGTAGGGTTCCGGTAACCCTCCGGCTCTCCGGTTTTCTCCGAAATCACCCGGAACACTTCCGGTGTCCGAATATAGTCATCCAATATGTCAATCTTTATGTCTCGACCATTTCGAGACTCCTCGTCATGTCCGTGATCACATCCGGGACTCCGAACTAACTTCGGTACATCAAAATGCATAAACTCATAATAACTGTCATCGTAACGTTAAGCCTGCGGACCCTACGGTTTGAGAACAATGTAGACATGACTGAGACACATCTCCGGTCAATAACCAATAGCGGGACCTGGATGCCCATTTTGGCTCCTACATATTCTACGAAGATCTTTATCGGTCAGACCGCATAACAACATACGTTGTTCCCTTTGTCATCGGTATGTTACTTGCCCGAGATTCGATCGTCGGTATCCAATACCTAGTTCAATCTCATTACTGGTAAGTCTCTTTACTCGTTCCGTAATACATCATATCGCAACTAACTCATTAGTCACAATGCTTGCAAGGCTTATGTGATGTGTATTACCGAGAGGGCCCAGAGATACCTCTCCGACAATCGGAGTGACAAATCCTAATCTCGAAATATGCCAACCCAACATCTACCTTTGGAGACACCTGTAGTACTCCTTTATAATCACCCAGTTACGTTGTGACGTTTGGTAGTACCCAAAGTGTTCCTCCGGTAAACGGGAGTTGCATAATCTCATAGTCATAGGAACATGTATAAGTCATGAAGAATAGCAACAGCAACATACTAAACGATCGGGTGCTAAGCTAATGAAATGGGTCATGTCAATCAGATCATTCAACTAATGATGTGACCTCGTTAATCAAATAACAAGACCTTGTTCATGGTTAGGAAACATAACCATCTTTGATTAACGAGCTAGTCAAGTAGAGGCATACTAGTGACACTAAGTTTGTCTATGTATTCACACATGTATTATGTTTCCGGTTAATACAATTCTAGCATGAATAATAAACATTTATCATGATATAAGGAAATAAATAATAACTTTATTATTGCCTCTAGGGCATATTTCCTTCACCTCGCACGCTGGACCGAGCTCCGGAACAGCTGCGAGGGCGTCCATGAAGTCCAGGCGATCCAGTACTTCGTCAGCAGGTGCCGAGACGGCACCCTCCTCAAGCACAAGCTCTTACGCTCCAAGCCGGCCACCATGGCCGCACTCATGGTGATGGCGGACAAGTACGCCAACGCCGACTCCGCCATGAAGATCCAGGTGGCGCTAGATGAAGCCGGCAAGGCGAAGCCGGTTCCCCCTCCGAAGCCAGCCAGCGAAAGCAGTCGGCAGGAGCATCATCAGAACAACAAGCGCAAGGCCAACCAACCGGCACCACGTCACGATAACCGGCTCGTCGCGGCCACCGAGCCAGCGGCGGACCAGGCGGCGAAGCACCGGCAAACTGGCAAGATGGCATGGCAACCCGCCATGAGCTTTGAGAAGATGCTTGACGCCTCCTGCAAGCACCACAGCGGCGCAAGACCCTCCAGGCACATGCTTCGGCAGTGCGCCATCACCAAGCGAATCATGAGGGGCGACGTCCCGCCCCCTCCGGCTCCAGGCGCGGGACAGCCGCCTCCGCCTCCAGCACCGCCTCCAGCTGGCGGCGTGATGCACGACGACACCTACCCGGACCAGAACGCGACCTACGTCGTCTTCACCAGCCTCGGCGACGACAAGCGTAGCGAGCGCCTCCTTCGGCAGGAGGTGAACACCGTCGTCTCGGCCAAGCCAGAGTTCATGCATTGGTCGGATCGCCCGATCACCCAGACCCGGGAGGATCACCCGGCAGTCATGCCGAGTCCGGGTGGTTACGCCGTCGTCCTCAACCCCACCATCCTCGCGTGGCGCACAGGCAAGTTCTCCCGAGTCCTCATCGACGGCGGCAGCAACATCAACATCCTCTAGCGCGACACGATGACCAAGCTCGGCCTTAAGGCCGAGGACCTGGAGCCGACCCGAACGATCTTCCACGGCATCGTGCCCGGCCTCTCCTGCTCCCCCATTGGCCGGGTCTGGCTAGATGTCCTGTTCGGTGACAGCAGCCACTTCCGGCGCGAACCGATCTGGTTCGAGGTGGTGGACCTGTCCAACGCGTATCCCGCGTTGCTGGGCCGGCCTGCGCTCGCCAAGTTCATGGCGGTTCCCCACTACGCGTACCTGAAGATGAAGATGCCGGGTCCCAAGGGCCTCATCACCATCACCGGCGATTATCGCCAGTCCCTAGAGTGCGCCCGAGACGGTGCCAAGTTGGCCGAGTCGCTGGTCATTGCCGAGGAGTGGCGCCAGCTCGACCGGATCGTCGCCCTGGCAGGCGAGGCCTCCGCCGCGTCGATCCCGACCCCGGACCTGGCCGACGAGGCCGCCTTAAAGCCCTCCAAGGAGACCAAGAAAGTGAAGCTCAACCCAGAAGACCCCAGCTGCAGCAAGTACGTTGTCATAGTGTCAGGACCCCGATTCCAAGTCATATCGATCTAGCCGGTAACACCTCATATCACTTTGCGGCCTCACGCACGGTATCCCACGGGTGTCGCCTTACCATGGCCCGGGACCGGTTGCGCCTTTTGGCTCACGTATATGATAGTGTCGCTAGCATCCATATGACAGAGAACCCGGGCCGACATGGCTAGTCGTGAACCCAAAGCGGCACTAACCTATGGGGACAGGCATACATGATTCACATCGAGCGTGTCGGTCAGCAGCGTGTGAATCCGGGCTGTAGCACTGCTAACAGGACTCCGGGAACCCGGGCAGTAGCAGGCTAAGCAGGACTCCGGATGTCACCGCGTGACATTTCCCGAAGGGACAGACACAGGAACAAAGTGAAACACATGCCGGCCAGTCAAGTGTCCTGAGCAGTAGTGCTGGGCTAACAGGACTCCGGTGAACCGGGCTGTAGCGGACTACTATGGCTCATGGAAGCACTAGACTACAATTCCCCATAAGAGAGACTGCCAAGGATAAACAACTAGATTGTCGGATCCCACACATACCAAGCAATTTCAATCAGACACACAATATGCTCGATATGTGTAAATACAACATGGCATCACAACATAACTCTACAACTCAAGTATTTATTCATTAGGCTCCGAGGAGCGAGATATTAAAAACATGGGTCTCATGACCCAACAATCATAGCATACAAGTCAAAGCACATGCGGAAGCTTAACACGTCTGGGAACAGACATCTACAAATGAAAAAGGCTAAGAAGCCCGACTATCTACCAGATCCTGCCGAGGGCACAAGATCGTAGCTGAGGTATCAAGCTAAACGTCGAAGTCCACGCGGAACTACTAGCGAGACTGAAATCTCTCTACAAAACATAAATTAAGCAAACGTGAGTACAAAGGTACTCAGCAAGACTTACATCAGAACTATCTACATATGCATCCGTATCAATAAAGGGGTGGTGGAGTTTAACTGCAGCAAGCCAGCTTTGACTCAGTGGCTAACCTGAACTACGATTGCAAGCAACTCTTTTGAGGTGGCGCACATGAGTCCACATATTCACCATTCAATACACCACTATGGATCCGCTCCCGTCTCCCTACGAGAAGGCCATCCATAGCACTCACACTTATCTTGCGAGTTTTAGAGTATCCACTTTCACTTGTCTATGAACTATGCAAGGGGTCCAAGTTTCCATATCCGAGGAATCCGGCTATTCGAATAGATAATGATAACCCTACAGGGGTGTACTTCTTCACACACGCTCCCACCACTTACCGTCGTTTACACGACATGTACTCGGCAACCTTCAAGCGGAAGCCCAACAAGGGTGTCGGCCACGGCCTACCTAAACACTTAAGTCTCTAGTCCAGGTTTATCAACTATCCAGGTTCCATCCGCAGGGAGTTCGGCCGAGGTTTCCACATACGGCCCCGAACGATGTGTACAGGGTTCCGAGACACCAAACGGGCGCCCGGCATGCCCGGCCACGGTGTATCTACCACAACATAGCCCACCCCTAGGGTCAGCGCTACGCACGGCCGCCAACACATATCCTATAAACACCAGAAACTAATTGCAACTCCTGGACAGAGGACTAGGGTGATTAAGAAGCCGAGAGGGTCAATTAAGGATCCCAATGAGTGGTAATAACTGTTCATGGATCAGAAACACAGAACTCAGTTCCTGAGAACGGCTGTAATGAGACAACCTACCATGTACTCCTACATGGCCTCTCACCGCTACCTTTACCAAATCGTGTTCACACACTTAGCTCTCAACGGTAGGACATGTTCACCACGTTCCAATTCATTCCCGATGAATCAGACCTGACACAACTCTAAGCAATAGCAGGCATGACAAGCAAACATGAATGAGTAGGCACATCAGGGCTCAAACAACTCCTACTCATGCTAGTGGGTTTCATCTATTTACCGTGGCAATGACAGGTCATGCAAAGGAAAGGGGTTCAACTACCGCAGCATGTAACAGTTGAATCGTTGTTGTCCTAATGCAGTAAAAGAGAGCAGGAGCGAGAGAGTGGGTTTGTATCAGAATGAACAAGGGGGTTTTGCTTGCCTGGCACTTCTGAAGATAACACTGAGTCTTCATCAGTGTCAACGATCATGGTGTCGGTACATCGTCTATCGAGAGGGGACATTTACCGGCAAACAAGGAAGAACACAATCAATGCGATGCAACAATATGATGCATGGTCATGACATTGCAATATGCTGTTGATTGAGCTAATGCAACTAGCAACAAGTTAAATGGAGTTGGTTTGGACACTAGGTTCAAATTCAAATTCAAACTATCAATTCAAATAGTGCATTATCATGTTTTGGACTAAACAGTGAGGTTAAGTGGTTCAAACATGCATGAAATGCCATAAACAGATTCCTTGAATTTTTCTGATAATTTTTCATATATAATTTATTTCATTTGGAGTTACGGTTGATTTTCTATGATTTTTAGAAGTTTTGGGCATTTTCTGAAAATAAATAAATCATTTAAGATTTATTTAAATTCCAGAAAGGAATTATTGCGTCAGCATGACCTCACAGTGACGTCAGCAGGTCAACGGCTCGGTCCAGGTCAAACCTGACGTGTGGGGTCCACACGTCAGTGACACCGTCAACTAACTAAGTTAGTTAGCCCTAACTAACTGGGCTGGGCCCACTGGTCAGCGACTAACCCAACTAACCTAACTAGCTAATTAGCGCTAACTAAAGTAATTAGTCGGGCGGGGCCCGTGAGTCAGTGAGAGAGAGGGGGAGGTCAAACCGGGCAGTGGGGTCAACCCACGCCGGTCAACGGGTCAGCGGTCGCCGGAGTTGCGCCGGCGGCGACAAAAACCGACGACGGAGACGCCGCGGGAAGGCGCTACAGGGGGCGGTTTCGAGCGCGGTTTGGCTCGTTGGAACGCCCACGACGCAGCGCATCTAGCGGTGGCTGTGGTGGCCGGTAGCGGCAACTGCGGCGAGCGAGGCGGCGGCCGGAGCTCGGGACACACGGGCGCGGGGTTTCAGCGCGAGCTTAGAGCAACGGCGTGGCGCGTTCGCTTCCTGGGGACGCGTTGAGCATGTTGGTGATGCTAGGGCGGGCGGGAGAGCGCACGAGCATGGAGCTCGTCGGCCATGACGGCGGCCGGAGCTCGGAGCTCGCGAGCAAAGGTGCTACGGCACGGAAAAGAGCCAAACGAGGGAGGGCGAGGGGGAAGGAGCTCACGGTGAACTCGATGGCACCGTCAGCAAGGTCGGGGAAGTACCCAAAAGAGCGGGGCAGCGATGGGGATCTCCGGCGTCCAGGTTTGAAGAAGAAGACGGGGGGAGCACTCGGGGCTTCCGGCATCACGTGGGTTGGTGGAGACGAAGAGGAAGGCGCGACGGTTCTTCTGGAGGCATCGGCGAGGCGAGGGGTGGACGATGGCCGCGGTGGTTCTCGTCGGCGGCGGCGGGCGCGTTCGGTGAGGAGAACAGAGGAGGGGGGAGAGCGTTCGGGGGAGAGAGAAGGAGAGCCAGACGGCTCTGGGGGTCGCGTGGCGTCGTCCGGACGCGTCAAGGAGGAGCCAGCCAGGCAGGGAGGAAGGAGGTGGCCGGGCGCGTGCCGGTGCGCGGTGGCCACATGCCTCGCGTCCTTCTGGCGCGAGGTGGGAGACGGTGGCGGCTCTGGTGGGCTGGGCCAGGTAAGTGGGCCACCAGGTGGGCTGCGCAGGTAACCTCAGGTGGGCTTTCTCTCTCTCTCCTTTTCTAGTTCTTTTCTGTTTTTCTATTTCTGACATTTGTTTTAATTTGGTTCTTGAACCAAACTATTTTTTCTGCTTCTGACAATTTTTGCAGGGACTAAATGGATTATTCCAAAGCCCCTCAACAATTACCAGAATTATTGGACGTATAGTTAATATATCACCTATATAAATCCAATGCAAATAATTATTGGATTAACTCAAATGCCCAAAATAAATATTTCTGTGAATCCAAAAATATTGGTTTGAATTTTACCTCTTGCCAATAATTTTATAGCTTAACAGGAACATTTTATTGGGTTATTTGAAGCAATTTTTAATGTTGATCATTTTTTTGAAATGATTTCTGAGGCTTTCAGCTTTCCCCAATTCAACTTTCAGAAATTTAAACATGATGCATGGATGCTTATGAAACTAATTGCAATCAAATTCTAGGGCTGTGACAACTCGCCCCCACTAAACAAGGATCTCGTCCTGAGATTCAAGACGTGAGGTAAGAAGACAGAGGGGATACAAGCTAACACAATCTTCACGATCCAGATGTCTTTCTCGAGGATGTTGATTCATTGCATCATATTGATCTTGACATCTTTGCTTCGAGAACTTCATCCAACATGGTGACAAGAGAGCAAGACAACCCCACAAGAGTGGATACAAGATCAACTCCACGGAATGAGACATAGAAACTTCTCTGGAGCTGAGAGGCAAAACACACATCGAGAGAGATGGAAGGTAATACATGACAAGGGTTCAAATTGGTAGGCAACGATTCCACGCTGGAGTAGGATGGTGCATGGTTTCAAAGTAGCGAGGAGATAATTGTCATGATTCCACAACGGGGCACCTTAGGGGAGGTGACTCGTAAAATTACTACCTTACGTGGCAAAAAGAATTACTTTTGATACAAGATCATTGAAACTCTTTATACCAGCCTGAGGTAATCACAATCGATCGTTGGAAGGGGTTCGAAAGAATGGCATACTCCGACTAGGATGGATGATGTGGACTACCTTGTTGAAGACAACACAATGGATGATTTGCTTATCATCGGAAATGGATGGGACCCATGGTAAGTCCACTTTTGAAGATGATCCTGAACAACAACTACTAAGGTGCAAGCTGGGAACAAAATGCAAATGTTGGGAATGATTCTGGTAACTGGGGAAAAGGTTCACCGGCAAAGGTGATTCCACCAATTGGATAGCTATCGAACAACTGAGAGAACGGAGGCACATTCTAGTTAATGACAACATCAGAACCTAGTGCCTGAGCGTGCTCTCAAGAACTTGAGCATTTCCATACTCATCAAGGTCTTACCAACATCCATACCGAGGATCCTGGGAACACATCTTACTACCATGATGAATAGTGATGGATAATGCGGGTGCAAAGGAAGATAGCACTTTCTCATATTTCACCTTGGCGAGGCCAAGGGAAAGAAATCTGGATGATCGACCGAGAGACATATAGCACTCCGCTTCTAATGTTCTCCTTGATGTGCTAGTGTATCCCATTTATTGATACGGTTTGGTATCTAGGACATCAAGTAAAGGTCGGACTTCGGAAGCTCAAGAATCCGTAAGGATTAACTACGGAGGTAAATCCTACGAAATCCTCATGGGAAGGTGGCCAACTTTCTTCAATCGAGATACTACAATAATAGGTCTTCCGGCTGGATGTGTTGGCCACGACATCCACTTTACCGGTTATCGGGAGACCAATATTATAGTTCTTGGAAAATGCTCCAACCATCATATCTGCCTGAGATTCAGATCTGGTTGGTGATGGGATATTCCAGACTCATCAAGTCTAGAAAGGAAAATGAAGGTTTGCAACACAAATCGACGAGACGATGTTGCGAGATTCTCGGGGAATGTACTACGGTAGTAAGCTCCAAAACATGAGCCGGTTCTGCTACAAGCATGTGAACACGTTGTCCTAGACAAGCATGGTCACCTGGTAGTCTTAAAATGAAACACTACCGAGTTCAGGGGGAACCATCAACGAGGATATCGAAGTCCTTGCGTAGGTCTAACCCTTAAGAAGAAACTTCTTCTCCTTGAACAAATCAATCAGTGGCTTGGTGTGCTAGGGATACGTATAGAATGTAAATGATTAGTCTATCAGACCATAGAATACTTCGCACATGCATGACTGACTTGGGATGATTCCAGAGGAAGCAAAAACAAACTTTCTCGAATTCACGGCGGCAACTTACATCGGATGCACATGAACTAGAGGAAGTCACATCTTTCAACCGGACATATGCTTCATGATCAGGACATGAGGGAAATCCCTATAAATTTTCCAAAACTAGCTGGATGTTCAACACAATCATGGAGGGGACAAAATGCCGCTGATGGGCTCAACAGCAACTCATCGAAATTTCCATATCACTGGACTTCCACCACTATGTGAACAATGTGATAGTATTGGTCAGACCAAAGATATAATGGTGTATGCTCGAGGGACAACCGCAAGTAAGACAACAGTACGAACATCGTTGGTTCTGATTTGATTTGACAATAGCCCATACTCAAATCAAGGATTGGTCAAGATAATAGATCCAACAACTGATCACGGGGATCAGTCGATGAAGATATCATCTTTCTTGAACACACACACGCACACACAAGGATATCCCTTAGGGATGAGCGTGGTAGGACAAGCTTTTATCTTCCAACTCTCCAAGTTGTTGTTAAGCTTAACCAACTAACTTAGGGGTATCCAACACAGGTTCTTGGGGAAAAGTGGTTTATCGGAAAACCAACTTGATCACGAACTCAACATAACGGTCAGGTGACAACCTGGTAACACTTCCGAGAAGATATTCGGAAAATCACGAACCACCAATATGCTATTAAGCTCGAGAACAATCTTGCTTTTCAGGGCAAGACGATATGATCAAGGAGCGAGGGATTCACAGTCCTAACTGATTGGTCGATGAGTGCACCCGGAAATATGATATAGGTAGCACGATCAATCTTAGGATGGTGATTTAATTACCAGCACACTAAGAATGAGAGTATTGTCCATTAACTACCAAGCAACGGAGTTGCTAGGAATATTGCTTTCACACACCACGGTTCACTTGTCGGCATTCCGGTTATAACAACACGGAACTGAGGAATGAACAATGATGGAAAGAAGTAACACTATGTCAAGAATTCATAAGAGAGGGTGCAATTCTCATGACAATCCTGACATAAAGGGGGTAATACTCTAGGGTAGAACAGAGCAAAAGCTGGATTGGCATTTGATCTGCAGAACACAACTACTTTGACCCAATCCTAGATATGGATGAGGTACTGGAGTTTGTTTCTCCTAATTATTCTGAAATGGAATGGCTTAACGTACCACAAGAATAATAAACATCGATAACACGGGTGCACAATTACTCCTGACTATCAATTGATAGGCGATGGTCGGAATAACAAATGAAGATGGACAACTCAAGGAACATATGATTTTCTGAGTTGTGGATGCATAGATTAATATGTCGAGCAAAGCTCAACGTTTCTTCCGGACAACCCATGCAGAACGGTAGGACTGGCAGAATCACAATATAGAATGGGGAACTCATCGAGAGCACTCTTGTTGTGATCTTTTGGTTCAAATAACTTCTGTCATATAGGCTCATGGTATTGGAAGAACGATATACCACAGACCTTGAGGACTATTGCAAAGGTTACTAATATCCTAAAGGAACTAGCAACACTATCAACAAGAGGTAAAGTAGAGTGAATCTCGGGTTCAAGAACCCATGAATAGAATACCTACCACTACATGGCATCACGGGTTGCTTTTGAGAATAATGGCCAGAATCACACACTGGGAATACAAAACATGGCTAGATCACTAGGTGACTCCCTAAAACACCTAGGGTCATACTAGTAACTCCGACATATATGTCGAGGCAATAGAGTACCTCAACTGACTGGTTAGTGTGCTTATTCTGACCAAAAGGACATCGGCAACGGAGAGAAAGGATTTGCAAATGCATCAGACTATTTAGAGACCTGGGATGACTCGGACAGCATAACGGCTGTAAATGCTCAAAATGGTTTGAGACATCCTGCAAAAATGGTGCATAACCACTTAGAAGCACAATATCAAGGTTTAGAGACCAACTATGAACACACAGAAGTAGTAGAAACTGAACTGGGCTTAAATCCAACAATCTTATAAGTCTATGGATTAGTAACACATCATCCTGATAGATAGATGAGAAAGCCTAGTTCTTAATCCCCATAGAAAAGAAGAGGCCGACTCAGATCAGAAGGGCATGAGGTATAAGGAGTAAAAAGAGCCTTACGTTCCCTTCCACAATCAATTCCCTTACATAACTAAAGCATTTCTAGACTCAACTTCGACCGGTTTGGCTTGGTAATCCTACAGGCAGTCAGGCTCTGATACCAACGCTGTCAGGACCCCGATTCCAAGTCACATCGATCTAGCCGGTAACACCTCATATCACTTTGCGGCCTCACGCACGGTATCCCATGGGTGTCGCCTTACCATGGCCCGGGACCGGTTGCGCCTTTTGGCTCACGTATATGATAGTGTCGCTAGCATCCATATGACAGAGAACCCGGGCCGACATGGCTAGTCGTGAACCCAAAGCGGCACTAACCTATGGGGACAGGCATACATGATTCACATCGAGCGTGTCGATCAGCAGCGTGTGAATCCGGGCTGTAGCACTGCTAACAGGACTCCGGGAACCCGGGCAGTATCAGGCTAAGCAGGACTCCGGATGTCACCGCGTGACATTTCCCGAAGGGACAGACATAGGAACAAAGTGAAACACATGCCGGCCAGTCAAGTGTCTTGAGCAGTAGTGCTGGGCTAACAGGACTCCGGTGAATCGGGCAGTAGCGGACTACTATGGCTCATGGAAGCACTAGACTACAATTCCCCATAAGAGACTGCCAAGGATAAACAACTAGATTGTCGGATCCCACACATACCAAGCATTTCAATCAGACACACAATATGCTCGATATGTGTAAATACAACATGGCATCACAACATAACTCTACAACTCAAGTATTTATTCATTAGGCTCCGAGGAGCGAGATATTACAAACATGGGTCTCATGACCCAACAATCATAGCATACAAGTCAAAGCACATGCGGAAGCTTAACATGTCTGGGAACAGACATCTACAAATGAAAAAGGCTAAGAAGCCCGACTATCTACCAGATCCTGCCGAGGGCACAAGATCGTAGCTGAGGTATCAAGCTAAACGTCGAAGTCCATACGGAACTACTAGCAAGACTGAAATCTCTCTACAAAACATAAATTAAGCAAACGTGAGTACAAAGGTACTCAGCAAGACTTAGATCAGAACTATCTACATATGCATCGGTATCAATAAAGGGGTGGTGGAGTTTAACTGCAGCAAGCCAGCTTTGACTCAGTGGCTAACCTGAACTACGATTGCAAGCAACTCTTTTGAGGTGGCGCACACGAGTCCACATATTCACCATTCAATACACCACTATGGATCTGCTCCCGTCTCCCTACGAGAAGGCCATCCATAGCACTCACACTTATCTTGCGAGTTTTAGAGTATCCACTTTCACTTGTCTATGAACTATGCAAGGGGTCCAAGTTTCCATATCCGAGGAATCCGGCTATTCGAATAGATAATGATAACCCTGCAGGGGTGTACTTCTTCACACACGCTCCCACCACTTATCATCGTTTACACGACATGTACTCGGCAACCTTCAAGCGGAAGCCCAACGAGGGTGTCGGCCACGGCCTACCTAAACACTTAAGTCTCTAGTCCAGGTTTATCAACTATCTAGGTTCCATCCGCAGGGAGTTCGGCCGAGGTTTCCACATACGGCCCCAAACAATGTGTACAGGGTTCCGAGACACCAAACGGGCGCCCGGCATGCCCGGCCACGGTGTATCTACCACAACATAGCCCACCCCTAGGGTCAGCGCTATGCACGGCCGCCAACACATATCCTATAAACACCAGAAACTAATTGCAACTCCTGGACAGAGGACTAGGGTGATTAAGAAGCCGAGAGGGTCAATTAAGGATCCCAATGAGTGGTAAGAACTGTTCACGGATCACAAACACAGAACTCAGTTCCTGAGGACGGCTGTAATGAGACAACCTACCATGTACTCCTACATGGCCTCTCACCGCTACCTTTACCAAATCGTGTTCACACACTTAGCTCTCAACGGTAGGACATGTTCACCACGTTCCAATTCATTCCCGATGAATCAGACCTAACACAACTCTAAGCAATAGCAGGCATGACAAGCAAACATGAATGAGTAGGCACATCAGGGCTCAAACAACTCCTGCTCATGCTAGTGGGTTTCATCTATTTACTGTGGCAATGACAGGTCATGCAAAGGAAAGGGGTTCAACTACCGCAGCATGTAACAGTTGAATCGTTGTTGTCCTAATGCAGTAAAAGAGAGCAGGAGCGAGAGAGTGGGTTTGTATTGGAATGAACAAGGGGGTTTTGCTTGCCTGGCACTTCTGAAGATAACATTGAGTCTTCATCAGTGTCAACGATCACAGTGTCGGTACATCGTCTATCGAGAGGGGACATTTACCGGCAAACAAGGAAGAACACAATCAATGCGATGCAACAATATGATGCATGGTCATGACATTGCAATATGCTGTTGATTGAGCTAATGCAACTAGCAACAAGTTAAATGGAGTTGGTTTGAACACTAGGTTCAAATTCAAATTCAAACTATGAATTCAAATAGTGCATTATCATGTTTTGGACTAAACAGTGAGGTTAAGTTGTTCAAACATGCATGAAAATGCCATAAACAGATTCCTTGAATTTTTCTGATAATTTTTCATATATAATTTATTTCATTTGGAGTTACGGTTGATTTTCTATGATTTTTAGAAGTTTTGGGCATTTTCTGAAAATAAATAAATCATTTAAGATTTATTTAAATTCCAAAAAGGAATTATTGCGTCAGCATGACCTCACAGTGACGTCAGCAGGTCAATGGCTCGGTCCAGGTCAAACCTGACGTGTGGGGTCCACACGTCAGTGACACAGTCAACTAACTAAGTTAGTTAGCCCTAACTAACTGGGCTGGGCCCACTGGTCAGCGACTAACCAAACTAACCTAACTAGCTAATTAGCACTAACTAAAGTAATTAGTCGGGCGGGGCCCGTGAGTCAGTGAGAGAGAGGGGGAGGTCAAACCGGGCAGTGGGGTCAACCCACGCCGGTCAACGGGTCAGCGGTCGCCGGAGTTGCGCCGGCGGCGACAAAAACCGACGACGAAGACGCCGCGGGAAGGCGCTATAGGGGGCGGTTTCGAGCGCGGTTTGGCTCATTGGAACGCCCGCGACGCAGCGCGTCCAGCAGTGGCTGTGGCGACGGCTGTGGTGGCCGGTAGCGGCAACTGCGGCGAGCGAGGCGGCGGCCGGAGCTCGGGACACACGGGCGCGGGGTTTCAGCGCGGGCTTAGAGCAACGGCGTGGCGCGTTCGCTTCCTGGGGATGCGTTGAGCATGTTGGTGATGCTAGGGCGGGCGGGAGAGCGCACGAGCATGGAGCTCGTCGGCCATGGCGGCGGCCGGAGCTCGGAGCTCGCGAGCAAAGGTGCTACGGCACGGAAAAGAGCAAAACGAGGGAGGGGGAGGGGGAAGGAGCTCACGGTGAACTCGATGGCGTCGTCAGCAAGGTCGGGGAAGCACCCAAAAGAGCGGGGCGGTGACGGGGATCTCCGACGTCCAGGGTTGAAGAAGAAGACGGGGGGGGGGGGGGGGGGGAGCACTCGGGGCTTCCGGCATCACGTGGGTTGGTGGAGACGAAGAGGAAGGCGCGGCGGTTCTTCTGGAGGCATTGGCGAGGCGAGGGGTGGACGATGGCCGCGGTGGTTCTCGTCGGCGGCGGCGGGCGCGTTTGGTGAGGAGAACAGAGGAGGGGGGGGGGAGAGCATTCGGGGGAGAGAGAAGGAGAGCCAGACGGCTCTGTGGGTCGCGTGGCGTCGTCCGGACGCGTCAAGGAGGAGCCAGCCAGGCATGGAGGGAGGAGGTGACCAGGCGCGTGCGGTGCGCGGTGGCCACACGCCTCGCGTCCTTCTGGCGTGAGGTGGGAGACGGTGGCGGCTCTGGTGGGCTGGGCCAGGTAAGTGGGCCACCAGGTGGGCTGCGCAGGTAACCTCGGGTGGGCTTTCTCTCTCTCTCTCTCTCTCTCTCTCTCTCTCTCTCTCTCTTTCTAGTTCTTTTCTGTTTTTCTATTTCTGACATTTGTTTTAATTTGGTTCTTGAACCAAACTAATTTTTCTGCTTCTGACAATTTTTGCAGGGACTAAATGGATTATTCCAAAGCCCCTCAACAATTACCAGAATTATTGGACGTATAGTTCATATATCACCTATATAAATCCAATGCAAATAATTATTGGATTAACTCAAATGCCCAAAATAAATATTTCTGTGAATGCAAAAATATTGGTTTGAATTTTACCTCTTGCCAATATTTTTATAGCTTAACATGAACATTTTATTGGGTTATTTGAAGCAATTTTTAATGTTGATCATTTTTTTTGAAATGATTTCTGAGGCTTTCAGCTTTTCCCAATTCAACTTTCAGAAATTTAAACATGATGCATGGATGCTTATGAAACTAATTGCAATCAAATTCTAGGGCTGTGACACATACGCGCCCGCCTCGACAGCAAATAGGAAGGCGAGCTCGTCGACTTCCTCTGTGAGAATCGGGATATCTTCGCATGGACCCCCAAGGACATGCCGGGTATCCCGAGGAAGTACGCCGAGCACAAACTTCACGTCCGCAAGGACGCCAAGCCTGTCCGTCAACCCCTATGACGATTTTCCGAAGAGAAGAGAAGAACCATTGGTGAAGAGGTTGCCAAGCTTTTGGCGGCCGGCTTCATAATGGAAGTGTTTCACCCTGAGTGGCTGGCCAATCTAGTCCTCGTCCTGAAGAAGAACAAGACCTAGCACATGTGTATCGACTACACCAGCCTCGACAAGGCCTGTCCTAAGGATCCATTCGCCCTCCCGCGGACCGACCAAGTCATCGACTCGACCGCCGGGTGTGAGTTCCTGTCCTTCCTGGACGCTTAATCTGGCTACCACCAGATCAAGCTGGACCTAGCCGACGCCCTGAAGACGTCCTTCATCACGCCCTTTGGGGCGTATTGCTGCATCACCATGTCGTTCGCCTTGAAGAACGCCGACGCCACCTTCCCGCGATGCATGCAGAAATGCCTGCTGCCGCAACTCGGCCGCAATATCCACGTATACGTGGATGACATCATGGTGAAGACCAAGCAGCACCTCACGCTCCTCGACGATTGGAAGGAAACCTTCACCAACCTCCGCGAATACAAGGTCAAGCTTAACCCGAAAAAATGCGTCTTTGGCGTCCCGACCGGAAAGCTACTCGGCTTCCTTGTCTCGGAACGCGGCATTGAGGTGAACCCAGAAAAGATCAAGGCCATCGAGCGCATGCGCAAGCCGGCTCGGCTGCGCGATGTCCAGAAGTTCACCAGATGCTTGGCCTCGGTCAGCGGGTTTCTAAGCCGGCTGGGTGAGAGGGCGCTACCCTTGTACCAGCTGATGAAGAAGACGAGCCGTTCGAATGGAACGACAAGGCAGACGAGGCCTTCCATGACCTCAAGCGCATGCTCTCCACCGCACCAGTCTTGGCCGCGCCGACCGACAAGGAGCTGCTGTTGCTCTACATAGCCGCGACCTTGCGGGCGGTCAGCACAGTGCTGGTGGTCGAGCGACCAGAGAAGGGCAAGATCCAAGCCGTCCAGCGCCCAGTCTACTACCTGAGCGAGGTGCTCTCCATCTCCAAGCAGAACTACCCGCACTACCAGAAGACGTGTTACGGCGTGTACTTCACCGCCAAGAAGCTGAAGCAGTATTTCCAAGAGCACGTTGTCACCGTGGTCAGCATGACGCCTATCGGAGAAATCATCGGGTGCCGGGATGCCTCTGGCCGGGTTGCCAAGTGGGCAATCCAGCTAGCCGGTCACACCATCCTCTACGAGTCCCGCACCGCGATCAAGTCTCAAGCCCTGTCCGACTTCCTCGTCGACTAGACTGAGACCCAATGCTTGCCGCCACCTCCCGACTCGACGCATTGGCGCATGCACTTCGATGGATCCAAGATGCGACTTGGCTTGGGGGCCGACATCGTATTGTCGTCCCCAAAGGGCGACCGGCTCCGCTACGCGCTCCAGATCCACTTCGTCGCCTCCAACAACATCGCCGAGTACGAAGCCCTTGTGCACAGCCTCCGGCTTGCCAAGGAACTCGGCATCCGGCGCATCCTGTGCTACGGCGACTCGGGCCTGGTGGTGCAGCAATGCTCTGGCGAATGGGATGCCTGCGACTCCAACATGGCGAGCTACCGCTTCCTCGTCCAGAGGCTGTCCGGATCCTTCGAGGGCTGCGAGTTCCTCCACATCCCACGCGCGGAGAACGAAGCAGCCGACATGCTCGCCAAGATCGCCTCGTAACGACAAGCCATCCCGTCTGGCGTCTCCCTCGAGCACTTGCGCAAGCCGTCCGTCAAGCCATTGTCGGAATCCGAGTCCATCCATGTTCCAGACGACCCGGCCGCACCTCAACCCGGCCCGGGGACTGCCGAACCCGGCCCAGGGGCTGCTCAGCTCGACCTGGCCACCATCGTCCCGGACCCGGCCGTCGCCATCCCCGAGCCGGGGCTGCTCAACCCGGCTCGGGGGCTGCCGACTCGGAACCCACCCTGGTGGCCGTCTTCGCTGTGGTTACGGCTCCATCTTGGGCCCTCCCAATATCAGAATTTTTGGAGAACGGGGTTCTCCCCATGGACGAGACCGAAGCTCGGCAAGTGCAGCGCCGGGCGTCCGCCTACAGCATCATCAACAACGAACTCATCAAGCGCAGCTCCACCGGCGTGTTCCAGCGCTGCATCGAGAAGGAACGGGGCATCGACATCCTCCTCGACATACATCAGGGCGAGTGCGGGCACCACACTGCATCACAATCCCTGGTGGCCAAGGCGTTCCGCCACGGTTTCTACTAGCCCACGGCCCTCCAGGATGCCGAGTCGCTCGTCCTCAAGTGTGAGGGATGCCAGCGCTTCAGCAAACGCAACCACCAGCCGCCGTCAGCACTCCGCACCATACCGATTGCCTGGCCCTTCACGGTCTGGGGACTCAACATGGTGGGACCCTTCAAAACCGCTCGAGGCGGCATGACACACTTGCTGGTGGCAGTGGAAAAATTCACCAAGTGGATCGAGGCAAGACCAATCAAGAAACTGGACGGGCCAACAGCCGTCCGGTTCATCAACGACATAGCGGTGCGCTACGGCATGCCGAACAGCATCATCACCGACAACGACACCAACTTCGCCAAGGGCGCGCTCGAGCAATACTACTCCGTCTCCGGCATCCGCCTCGACCTGGCCTCCATTGCGCATCCGCAGTCCAACGGGCAGGTTGAGCGTACCAATGGACTCATCCTGTCCGGCGTCAAGCCGCGACTCGTCGAGCCACTCATCCGCTCACCCGGCAGCTGGCTTGACGAATTGCCAGCCGTTCTCTAGAGTCTACGCACCACGCCGAATCGGTCGACCGGGTTCACCCCGCTCTTCCTCGTCTACGGAGCCAAAGCCATCATCCCGACCGACATCGAGTTCGACTCGCCGCGGGCCACGATGTACACCGAAGCCGAAGCCAGAGAAGCCCACGAAGATGGCGTCGACCTGCTCGAAGAAGCACGCCTCCTGGCGCTCAGTTGCTCGGCCATCTACCAGCAAGGCCTGAGGCACTACCACACCAAGAAGATCAAGCCCCTCGCGTTCCGCGAGGTTGACCTCGTCCTCCGACTTGTCCAAGAGCAGGCAGGCCAGCACAAGCTGTCCCCTCCATGGGAGGTCCCATTCATCGTGAGCAGGGCCTTGCGCGACCGCAACGCCTACTACCTCATCGACACGCGCAAGTCAAGGAAGCGCAAGAAGGACACCGTCGGTGAAGAAACGACCCGACCGTGGAACGCGGAACTCCTTCGCCCGTTTTACAATTAGCCACACGAGCGTATGTATCGTCGCCTTTTGTAAACGCATGAAACCATGGGGTCCCCGAACGAGACTCGGGGGCTGCCTTTTGTCGACCAATTTATTGTGTCCCTATTTTCTTGCATCACTATACCACTGAACCCGGCCGCCAGTTTGACTCGCTCGACCCGGGGGCTCGGGGGCTAGACGGCTCGGTCGCCAGCCCCCCGCCTTACTTGGTGATTCCTGGTAAAGTTAGGATGTCACGGTCCCCCACTTCGCCCTAAATCCATAGATCCAGCTTTGGCTGTCGGCTGGCAAGCACAACGGGCCAAAGCTCCTTTACGCTTCATACACTAAGTCAAAGGCTGCCGGGTCAATCAACCCGTCCCACCATTCATCAAATGAACAGTCGCACGACCGGCTGCTCGCCAACCGGCTTCGCCGGATTGCCGCCAGCTGGCCCAGTGGGTGTTTCGCTCGGGCTCAACATTTCGAGGGACCCAAATCATGTGCGCTCCTCTCAAAGAACCGAACTCCTTGTCATGGACCGGAGCCTCGGCCGTCTGACTCACGGGGGGGGGGGGGGGGAAGTTTGAGAAAGGAAAAGCGCATGAAATCGGTCCAAAAAATGGAAGGAAAAAAGCAAAAGCACCCACGACATCTACACAAGTATTTAAGAAAAGGCCCACGGCCCGAGTTTATTACACCCTACAACCCCTAGTGGATCTGTGGACCTGCTATTTAAGAGATTTTACACAAAGTGTCTCAGGCATCTCCATCACTGCGTCGTGACGTCGACGTCTCTCCCCTGGCGGCCTCTGGGTCCAGCGAGGCGCCGGTGTCCTCCTCAGCACCCGCGTCGCGGTAGACACCCGTCTCCTCCGAGCTCCCCTCCGGATCATGGAGGAGCAAGCCGTAGTCATCGCCGTCCATGGCCCCGTCGTCTTCCGTCCGCTCCGGATGGAACTCGTCATGGAAGGTGAACTCGGTGATATAGCTGGCCCAGGAGGCGATCCGGCCGGCTTGCTCCTGCAAGAGTTGCTCCGAACCGGCCCGCTGGCCCATCAACGCATCCAACTGCAGGTCTGGATGCTAGGACAGCGCGAACCGGAGTGCCATCTCAGCACCGGCACGAGCGGCGGAGATGCGCCACTCGCCAAGACGGTCCGGCCCCATCTCCAGCCAACGTGCCAGGCGCGAGAAGCTGCTCGGTTGGACGGAGTCCAGCCATAGGGCCGCCGCCATTGCGGTGCCGGCCTGGGACAGCCGCCCCAACTGCGTTCCCAGGACCTGCAGGCAGGCCTCAGCGGCAGCGATGATCTCCGGGAAGGTCCAGGTCACCCACGGATCCGTCCCGGACCCAACGACGCCGGTCGGGTCCCGCTGATAGCGGACGGCTTCCTCCGCTAGCCGTTGCGTCTCCGCGAAGGCCCCTGCCGCAAAAGGAAGAAGCGAGTTAGAAGAAGAGCAACAAGGAAGAAAGACCGGACCACGACCCGACAAACGACAAGAAAAAGCACTTACTGGAGAAGGACTCCTCCAGGTGTTGCACCTCAAGCAACGTACCACGCCGCTCCCGTTCGATGGCGCGGTCGCGCTCCTTGAGCGCCTTCTCCAGATCGGCCGCCTTGGCAAGGGCCGCCTTCAGCTCGGCGTCCTTGTCTTCGGCCACCTTCTCGGCCGCCTCGCGGCGACGGGCCTCGTCTTGATGGGCCCCCTCAGCCGTGGTGACCTGCCCCCACAGGCGATCCACCTCGGCCTAGAGCCGACCCTTGTCGCCGGCCAGCTGGCCGCGCTGCTGGCCTGCTGCGCCTCTGCCACCTTGGCGGCTTCCGCCTTAAGGAGCTCCACCTCGGCCTCGAGGCGGCTCATGTGACCCGCCAGCTGCTCATGCAACTGGTTGGCCTCGTCGAGAGACCGCCGAGCCGCGGCCGCCTCCGCCCTCGCCTTTGCTGCCTTGACGCCAAGACGGCCGATGTCGGCAACGAGCTGGTCGTAGTGATGACCGGCCCAGAGCAAACGAGTCCGCCAAGACAGCACCTCGGCTGCGAAAAAGAAGGACTCAACAGAAGAAAAAAAGCAAGACTGAAGATTTCGCCCAACTGTTACACAGTTAGCCCGAATCTCGGGGGCTACACCCAGTGGGTGCGCTAGAGCGCCCCCACTAGAAAAGAGCACAAGAATACGTGCGGGAACGCAGAGCTCCTCCTCCTTGGTGGCAAGCTGCTCCATGAGCTCCCGGTGCTTGCCCAGGAGACGATTGTAGGCGGCGACCCGGAAGTCGTCGAGATGCTGAAGAAAGGAGAAATCAGAACAAGGCCAACACTCTAAAGATTCGACCCAACTACTATGTAGTTGGCCCGAACCTCGGGGGCTACACCTAGTGGGTGCGCTGGCGCGCCCCCACAAAGAAGAAATTACAAGAAGACTTACCAGAACGGCGCACTCCAGGTCGCGCATCCGCTCCACCTCGGCCTGGGCGAAGGCTTCGAGCCGTTCCGTCCGGCCTCGCATGCGGCGGCTGACAGCGTCCAGCGCCTCCTCCTCCTGGGTCTGAGGCCCAAAGACAACGGTGCCCCCGCTCCACGCCTGCTGCGGCACGACAGCTCGGCGCCCACCCTGCCGGGGCGACAAGGCGTACTCCCCGCTGGCCGCTCGCGACGCGGCCAACACCTCCTCCGACGCCCCTCCCAGCGTCGACGACGACCCGGACGCCGGGACGCCCTGCGTCGCCTTCTCCGGCCCGGATGCCGGGATGGCCTCCGGCACCGCCGCCCGTGGTGCCTCCTCCAAAACCGGCGGCACCTCTGACACCGCCGCCCACAGCGTCTCTTCCAAAACGACGCCGCCTCCACCACCATCAGTCCCCGCTCGCTCGACCACGTCGGCCCGCGGCGGGGTGTCATCCGCCACCCCCACGACCTCCTGGTCGGGGATCACCACCTCAGCCTGGCCTCCACAGCCGCGCTCCCTCACCGACGACGGCTCAAAGACCATCGCCGCCACCACCATGCCTTCCGGGATCTCGCGCCAGGCCGGCTCCACACCGGCTCGCGCCCATGGCGCCGCTGCATCGGTCCAAGCACGGACCGACGCCACCTCCAGATCCGCCGCGGCCCGGTTCCTGTCCCGCCAGGGCAAGGCATTGGCGTCGTTCGGATCCAGGCCGAGGTCTGAGTCGGCCCGTCCCTCCACCTCAGCCTGGTCGGTGAGGTCGGACCGGCTCCTGCGGAACGCGACCCCTTCGGCAGCCGTGGCTTCCGCCGCCGCCCTCGCCAGCGCGATTGGCGACCTAGAGAAGAAGACAGAATGAGCAGAAAAGAAACAAGACTAGCTCAAGAAAAAAATCTGAGCGCAAACGAGAGATGAAGCTTACCCCGCCAAGACCGGGACCGGGGTTGGCCTCCCGTCCCTGTCGCCGCGCTTCCTCTTGGCCGGCCTCCCGGCCCCGGCCGGGTCTGCCGTGCGCTTCGGGGCCCGGGGTCGCGGCGCGACGCTGTCTTTCCCATGCGGGCGGCTCGGCGCCACCCCATGCGAGGACCCGGCTCTGCCCCTGTCGCCGCCTCCCCCACCCAACGCCACTACACCGACAACTGGCGTCAGCACCGACCGTTTTGTGCCGCGGTCACCAATTCAAGACACATGAAGAAAAACACGAGACTTACCCGCGCGACGCCCATCGCCAGCGTCGGACTCGGCCTCCTCCTCCCCGCCATGAGCCACGGGCTCCTCTGGCGCCACCGGCGCCACCTACAACGGGACCCGGGCGTAAGGATGTCGAATCACGTTCAGAAGTACCCCCCGCGTCGCGTCAGGACGGATGAGAAGGTGCGCGGCAGCAAATTAAGAAGACCAGACACTCACCTGTGGTGCCGGGTTCGACTGGCCGTACGACGCCTTGCCGAACCGCCAGTCCTCCCCAAGGTTGGCCTTGGAGATGTCATTCACGTCGCGTGTGATCTCCTCCGCGGACAGCCGCGTCGACCCCATGCGGTTGGGGTCTTGAAGGCCGACCATTTCGCCGATGAGGCAGGAGCGCCCCTGAAGCGGAAGGACCCGACACCTAATGAATGCGGCGAGGAGGTCGGTGCCGGTGAGCCCCTCCTGCGTCCTCATCACCATCACCCGCTCGCAGAGATTGATGATCTCCTGCGACATGCGCCTGGGTGAGTAGCCACAGTTCATCTTCGCCCGCGGCGGTGCGATGGCGAAGGCCGGAAGGTTAATGCGATCCGCACCAAGGTTGCGGACGTAGAAGAAGGAGTTCTGCCACTTCTTGGCAGAATCCTCCAGCGGGATCTTGGGGAAATCCGCCCCCGGCCGCTTCGAGATGACGGAGGCGCCGCAATCGGCGAACTCCCCAGCCAACGGGCCCTGCTGCTTCAAGGAGAAGAAGCGTGCCCAGAGGTCGATCGTAGGCTCGACCCCGAGGTACCCCTCGTAAAGGGTGACGAAGCAGGAGAGCTGGACGATGGCGCCGGCGCCAAGATGATGCGGCTGGAGCTTGAAGAACTCCAAGAATGCGCGGAAGAAGGTGCTCGCCGGTAGCCCGAACCCGCGCTCGAAGTGCGTGAGGAAGACCACGCGCTCCTGCCCCTCAGGCCGAGGCCTCTGCTCGCCGCGCGGCAGGCGGACGCCGATGTCCATCTCTCATGGCAGGCGCCGCGTCGCCCGGAGTTGGGTGATGTCCTCGGAGGTGACATTCGAACCCATCCAGGAGCCCGATGGCAGTGACATGATCAAAGGAAGAAGAAGGAAGATGGACGACGAAGGAGTTCTGCTCGGAGCAGCGGGCGCCGCAGTGCGTCAGTTGCAAAGAGCAGAGCGAGAGCAAAGGGATAGGAGGGCGCGAGCGAGAATAATGTCCGCCACCCCCTGCCCCCCGATTTATAACCCTCGGTTTGAACGTGGGGAAGTGGGATCGTCTGCACGCGCCCGGTCCACTAACCCGCAATAAGTGCGCACGTACACGCGCAGTAACTGCCCGGGCAAGGGCAACCGGCCCCCGGACGCCGCAATAAATCCGCGCGCTTGGGCCAAGGGCGCACGGCGGTGGACCCAAGCCCGTCGCCCGGTCCCGTCACGCGCGTGGCCTGTCAGGCCCCTCCGACTTCCGGGCACCACGTGGCGCCTGTGCAAAGCCTGAGGGATTGCCCCAAGATTCGACGGACTTCTCGGTTCTCGCCACGACCGGGATGCTACGATCTGGTTTTCAAGAAAACTGGCACACAGTGGGTGTTGCCGGACCCGGTGCTCGCAGAATCCACCTTGCTTAAGGGGGAAACCATGAAGGCCCACTCATCCGAAGACGGCGGACCTTCATAGCTTCGGGGACTACTGTCGGGGGGATGGACCTCGGGCAGGCAACGTAACCCGGCGAACCACAAGCCCTCAGCGGGACCCAGCCCGGGTTCCCAGACACCGACAATACGGACCCACCGACTTGTAACATTACCATTGTACCCCTGGGGGTTGGACTATAAAACCCCCCAGGAGCCCATGATCATGGAGGGGGACAAGCAAGAGGGCAAGCGGAAAACACATACGAGAGAAAAGCAAGTAAGCATAGGACTAGCCACAAAACGGCAACACCAGAGAGAAGAGGCAGCCCAAGCCTTGGCCAGCTTCCTTCCTCCTCCATACAGCTCCAGGAGCAACATTGTACTATCGATCATCCAACTACAGTCCACATGACTAGGGGTATTATCTCTCCGGAGAGCCCCGAACCTGGGTATGTCCAGCGTCCCGCGCCCGCTCATGCCAACCTTGCCTCTGGAGTCCATAAGTGCCCTCGAGCCTCCTCCTCTCTTTAGCCATCCCTTGGCATCTGCCGTGCGCCCACCACGACAATGTATTTCTTCAATAGGTAGTAGATTCTTAACATCTTCAGCTTTAATACCCTTTTCTTTCATAGATTTCTTTGCCTCTTGCATATCTTCAGGACTGAGAAATAGAATACCCGTTTTCTTCGGAGTTGGCTTAGGAGTTGGTTCAGGAAGTGTCCAATTGTTTTCATAAGTCAACATATTATTCAATAACAATTCAGCTTGATCAACAGTTCTTTCCCTGAAAACACAACCAGCACAACTATCCAGGTAATCTCTGGAAGCATCGGCTAGTCCATTATAAAAGATATCAAGTATTTCATTTTTCTTAAGAGGATGGTCAGGCAAAGCATTAATTAATCGGAGAAGCCTCCCCCAAGCTTGTGGGAGACTCTCTTCTTCAATTTGCACAAAATTACATATTTCCCTTAAAGCAACTTGTTTCTTATGAGCGGGGAAATATTTAGCAGAGAAGTAATAAATCATATCCTGGGGACTACGAACACAACCAGGATCAAGAGAATTAAACCATGTTTTGGCATCACCCTTTAATTAGAACGGAAACAACTTAAGGATAAAGTAATAGTGAGTTTTCTCATCATTAGTGAACAGGGTGGCTATATCATTTAATTTAGTAAGATGTGCCACAATAGTTTCAGATTCATGGCCATAAAAAGGATCAGATTCAACCAAAGTAATTAACTCAGATCGACAGAGAAATCATAATCCTTATCAGTAATAAAGATAGGTGAAGTAGCAAAAGCAGGGTCATATTTCATTCTAGCATTCAAAGACTTTTCTTTAAGCTTAGCTAATAATTTCTTAAGATCAGTTCTATCATTGCAAGCTAAGAAGTCTCTAGCAGTTTCTTCATCCATAACATAACCCTCAGGAACAACAGGCAATTCATATCTAGGGGGAGAATTTCATCATCACTTTCATCAATATTATCAGATTCAATAATTTCATTCTCTCTAGCCCTAGCAAGTTGTTCATCAAGAAATTCACCTAATGGCACAGTAGTATCAAGCATAGAAATAGTTTCATCATAAGTATCATGAAAAGCAGAAGTGGCATCATCAATAACATGCGACATATCAGAATGAATAGCAGTTGTAGGTGTTGCAAGTTTACTCAAAATAGAAGGTGAATCAAGTGCAGAGCTAGATGGCAGTTCCTTACCTCCCCTCGTAGTAGAGGGAAAAATCTTGGTTCTTTGATCTTTCAAGTTCTTCATAGTGACCAACAGATATAAATCCCAAGTGACTCAAAGAATAGAGCTGTGCTCCCTGGCAACGGTGCCAGAAAATAGTCTTGATAACCCGCAAGTATAGGGGATCACAACAGTTTTCGAGGGTAGAGTATTCAACCCAAATTTATTGATTCGACACAAGGGGAGCCAAAGAATATTCTCAAGTATTAGCAGCTGAGTTGTCAATTCAACCACACCTGGAAACTTAATATGCGCAGCAAAATATTTAGTAGCAAAGTAATATGATAGTAGTGGTAACGGTAGCAAAAGTAATATTTTTGGTTTTATAGTGATTGTAACAGTAACAACGGAAATGTAAATAAGCGAAGAACAATATATGAAAAGCTCGTAGGCATTGGATCGGTGATGGAGAATTATGTCGGATGTGATCGATCATGCAACAGTTATAACATAGGGTGACACAGAACTAGCTCCAGTTCATCAATATGATGTAGGCATGTATTTCGAATATAGTCATACGTGCTTATGGAAAAGAACTTGCATGACATCTTTTGTCCTACCCTCCCGTGGCAGCGGGGTCCTATTGGAAACTAAGGGATATTAAGGCCTCCTTTTAATAGAGTACCAGACCAAAGCATTAACACATAGTGAATACATGAACTCCTCAAACTACGGTCATCACCAGTAAGTATCCCGATTACTGTCACTTCGGGGTTAACGGATCATAACACATAATAGGTGACTATAGACTTGCAGGATAGGATCAAGAACTCTCATATATTGATGAAAGCATAATAGGTTCAGATCTGAAATCATGGCACTCGGGCCCTAGTGACAAGCATTAAGCATAGCAAAGTCATAGCAACATCAATCTCAGAACATAGTGGATACTAGGGATCAAACCCTAACAAAACTAACTCGATTACATGATAAATCTCATCCAACCCATCATCGTCCAGCAAGCCTATGATGGAATTACTCACGCACGGTGGTGAGTATCATGAAATTGGTGATGGAGGAAGGTTGATGATGATGATGGCGACGGATTCCTTTCTTTGGAGCCCCGAACGGACTCCAGATTAGCCCTCCTGAGAGAGTTTAGGCTTGGCGGCGGCTCCGTACTGTAAAAAGCGATGAATCTTTCTCTCTGATTTTTTCTCCATGAAAACGAATATATGGAGTTGGAGTTGAGGTCAGTGGAGCGTTAGGGAGCCCACGAGGCAGGGGGCGCGCCCTGGGGGAGGTGGCCCCACCCTCGTGGACAGGGTGTGGGCCCCTTGACGTGGATTCTTCTTCTAGTATTTTTTATATATTCCAAAAATAATCTCTGTTGGTTTTCAGGTCATTCCGAGAACTTTTATTTCTGCACAAAAATAACACCATGGCAATTCTGCTGAAAACAACGTCAGTCTGAGTTAGTTCCATTCAAATCATGCAAGTTAGAGTCCAAAACAAGGGCAAAAGTGTTTGGAAAAGTAGATACGACGGAGACGTATCACTGCTATACTCTTAGACTTGCATGTGTAGGTTGATTGCTTGACTAGTGCTAAGTTGCTAAAATCTGCCAAGACTTCAAATTGGGAAAAGGCTAGATTTTTATTTGGTCAAGTAGTCTAATCACCCCCTCTAGACATAGTTTTGATCCTACAAGTGGTATCAGAGCTTTGGTCTCCATTTGCCTTGATTTCCATAGCGTTTGGTGATCATAGGCTTGGTTTCACAACCTAGGAGAGTATGGCATCTAGCGAGAGAAATTACCACCGTAGAGGTCCTTACTTTGATGGTATTATTTTTGCTAGTTGGAAGCATAAGATGAAAATGCATATTCTCGGACATAAACCCACCATTTGGGCTATTATGTGTATTGGCTTGCAAGGTGAATTCTTTGATGGGAGAGAACCAAACCGTGAAGCTACCGCGGAAGAGTTGAAGATGTTGCAATACAATGGTCAAGCTTGCGATATCCTCTTCAACAGATTGTGCCCCGAAGAATTCAACAAAATCAGCCGTCTTGAGAATGCAAAGGAAATTTGGGATACTTTGATTGATATGCTCGAAGGTACCGACTCCATCAAGGAATCCAAATTGGATGTTCTTCAAAGTCAACTTGACAAGTTCAAAATGAAGGATGGTGAAGGTGTCGCTGAAATGTACTTTAGGCTTGCTCTCATCACAAATGAGATTGCCGGCTTAGGAAGTGAAGATATGACCGATAGATTCATCATCAAGAAGATCCTAAGAGCCTTGGATGGGAAATATGATACCGTGTGTACATTGATTCAAATGATGCCCAATTACAAAGATCTCAAGCCAACGGAAGTCATTGGAAGAATTGTTTCTCATGAGATGTCACTCAAGGATAAGGAAGAGCTTCACAACAAGTCAAGTGGTGCTTACAAAGCCTCATGTGATGCTCCTACATCATCAAGTTAGAAACAAGCCTTCAATGAAGAATTTAGCCTAATGGTGAAGAACTTCAACAAGTTCTACAAGAGTCGAAGCAAGGAGAGAAGTTCCAAGTCAAGGTCCTACAATGACAAAAGATCTTCGAGTCATGAACGTAATTGCTACAATTGTGGAAGACCCGGACACTACTCCAATGAGTGTACGGCTCCCTACAAAAGAAGAGAAGATTCACCCAAAAGAAGAAGTAGAAGAGAAGAATCACCACCAAGAGAGAGAAGAAGTAGAGATGGTTGTTATGAACGAAGAACATCACGGAGAAGCAAGGATTCAGAAAGGAAGGACAAGTCATCAAGGCGATACACAAAATGAAGACATCAAGCTCATGTTGGTGAATGGGTATCCGGCTCCGACTCCGACAATCACTCCGAGAGAAGTTACTCCAACTCCGAATATACTCAAGATGAAGGTGTTGCCGGTCTAGCACTTGTGTCAACCAAGTCATACGACATATTTGACTCACCAAATGAAGGAATTGGAAGATGCTTCATGGCTAAAGGACCAAAGGTATCACACCCGAGTATGTTGATTTCAATAGTGATGAAGATGATTTGCTAGGAGATGATGATTTACTTGTTGACAACTCTAGTTATGAAAACTATGATGAACTTGCTATTAATCATGCTAATCAAGATAAAACGAATGATGATGATAAGAAGGAGATTGAGCGTCTGACTAAAGAACTAAACACTCTTAAGTTAGCTCATGAAACTACCTTGGATGATCATCGAGAACTTTTAAAGACTCATGAAAAGTTACGCTTTGAAAAGCTCAATCTTGAGCAAGAGCATGGGTGATGATCTTCGCAAGAAAAGTTCTACTTACATTGCCAAGCGTTTACTCTTGTCTACTTACATGCCATAAGTTAAATCTAGCAACAAGCATAAGAAAGATTCTTCTTCTAGTAGTAACAACAATCATGTTAAATCCAATATTGTTGCTTCTAGTAGTTCTCTTGATTCCAATAATGATTCTCTTAGCCAAGTTACACTTGATCAAGAAAATAGCTTATTGAAGGGAATTATAGAGAAAGGTGTCTAGAAGAGTCTTGCCGAAAGTAAGCAATTTGAGGAAATTGTACGCAAGGAAGGAAGACACCAGAAGAATCAAGGAATTGGTTTTGAACAAAAGTTCAATGCCAATGTAGTTGAGTGGGAAGAAGATCAATACCCCAAGACGAAGTTTGTTCCTCAAAAAGAGAAGTATGATCCTACTTATTTTCAAGGGACACAAGCTCAAGGTGATCTTCCACCACAAGACCACATGCTAAAAGGGAAGGACAAGCTTCAAGAGGAGATTGATGCATTTGAAGAAGTTCCCAAGGCCTTGGTCAAGTGGGTTCCCAAGACTACATCAAGTACGACTACAACTCCAAGGATTCCCATCAAGATGATGTGGATCCCGAAGAAGAATAACTAGAGAGTTCTTGAGTGTGACTCCACCAATATACTTCACTCATATCTTTTGGAAAGGACATGTGCAAAAAACTTCCACATCTTGCACTAGTTCTAGGAGTAACAAACCCTCTTGTTGGTAAGACAAGGGACAAGGTAACCTAATGCTTTCATGGACATCATCTTGTGTGTACATCAGTATATGTCTATGGATAGCCTTGTTTGTTCCTTGTGGGACTAACCCGTGTAGGTATTGAAAGTGCAACTCACTCCAATGGATTTCTCCGAATGATCTACATCAACATTGAGCACCTACATCTTCAACACCTACATGAAGTCATCATCGACAAAACCCAAGGTTAGTTCATCCCTCTTAGGGGGGATATCACAACTAGCGGGAGCTTTACTCTAATCAATTGAGCTAAAGCAACTCTAAATGTGTGAGCACAACAATGCTTTATGTAAAAGTGGCAACCCACTTGTGCTTAAACGATGAGTATGACCTACGATCAAATGTTCTCATTTGACTCCTCAGTCAGTATACTCATATATAGATGACCTAGTCATCGCCAATTGCTTGATAGATGCTAGAATGTTTGTGCATGCTTTGTCACATATTTCATTTGCCATTTTATTGTGTGAGCATGTTGATTGCATATTTTACTCATTCGAGGACATCCACTTGTTGTTTTGATTGTTTGGTGTTTTCTCTTTTGCCAAGTGGATGGACGATGCCTAAGAACCTCCTCTAGCTATCTATGCTTTTCCCGTCTCAAACTCTATTCATGCTACATCACAAAGTTTGATCAAGTCAGATCCGAACCACTCTGTGTGAGGAGCACTCGGAGTCCCCGATTCGTCATAGAATTAAACTTACAAAACCTCTTGTAACACCCCCAGTGTCACGCTACAGTAATCCCCTGTTAATGGTGCCATGTCATCATGTTACTGTTGCTAACCTTCACTTGATCCAGATCACCATTCAAATTCAAATCCAATCTAAGGTCAAAATTCAAATTTGTCAAACTTCAAATTTAAAATGTTCAAGGTGTGGCAAATAATCCCTAGATATTTTTCATGTTGGAAACAACCTGTTTTGGATTCCCAAAGTGCCCCTGGAAATTATTTAGTGGTCCAACAGCTTTTAAAATTGGCCTTTTCAATTTCTCTAAATGGTTAGACATCTCCTTTTCACTCCATACTTTTTGTTTCCATCTCATTATATCATGCTAGAATTATGTGCCAAGTTTTGTTCAAAACAAAACCCATTTGGTACTAAAAGAAAATGCAAAAAAGGTCAATAAAAAGAAAAATAGTAAAGGAAAGCTAAAAATAAAAAGAGGGAAAACGAGCCCACTGTGCACTGGGCCATATGCACAGTGGGGGTCCAGCCTGCCTCCCCTCGTTGTCTTCTTCCTCGCTAAAGAGAAGCAGGGGAGGTGGCGGCCATCCACCGGCCAGGGCGTCACCGTGTCGGCCATCCGCCGCTCCCCGGCGAGGATAAGGCACGCCCCGGCTCTCTCCCCCTCCTAACCCTAGCGCACACTTTCCCCTCTCCCTCCCCTGGACGCCTCGCCATTTTCTCCCTTCTCTCTGACCCGAGCGCGCCCGCGGCCATCCACCGTCATCACCGCGGCCACCGGAGTCATCTCGTCCTCCTGACCTGTCCTCGAGCACCGTCGACGTCTTCTCCCTCTTCCCCGGCCTCGCGTTCGAGCCGGAGGCCACTACATCACCCGGATCGAGCCAACGACCACTATGGATCGCCAGAGCTCCTCTGCTCCGTCCGTCGACGACTCCGTCGACCCGCTGCGCTCCTAAACATCCAAGGGCCACCGTGAGCCACACCGTAAGCCGCCGCACCGAACCCCTCTTCCCTTCCCCTCTCTGCACGTGTAGTTGTCGTCCCCCTTGCAACCGAGCTTGCCGCTGCCCGTGCTCGTCTCCGGCGTGGCCATGGTGACCTTTTGGTACCGTGTGCGCCACCGCCGCGAACACCGCGTCGCTTAGACAACCCCAACTCTTTTCGTATACATGTTTGCGCGCCGCAGTGCCGTCCCCGTCGAAGCCCGATCGCCGCCACGCCGTTCGTCACTGTCGTTTCGGTCGACATTGAGCTCGACCGAGTTCTCGACCGTGCTCCTCAACGCCGCAGGGACCTGTAGCGCCCTCCAGTTCATGCAACCGCCCTCTCTAGCGTCGATTCCGCCGTTGCCCAGAAGCCGCCACCGCCGCAACTCGTTGCCGGCGCCCTTTCCGGCCTCCCCAGCTACTGCCGCTGCCACCACTCGGCATGGTTCGTTCACCGTGTCTGAACGGCGCCTCTCGTGCGCCAAATAGGCCCCGGACGGCTATTTCCGAACCTCGCCGGCGATGCGCCGCCGCGAAATGGCCCGCGGAGTTACTCCGGTCACCAGCGCCGGCGTGGGCTGACATGGACGCCTGGGGCCTGTCCCCTAAGCCACTGCCCGTGGGCCTGTGGGGGCCTGTTGACTGAGTTGACTCAGTCAACTCTGCTGACTAGGCACCCCCCCTTGTCAATGACAGGCGGGGCCCTCCCACTAATTAATTTTGGTGTTTTTTAATCTTTCATTATCCTAAGCAGCCACTGACACCCGGGGCCCACCCCCCTTAATTAGCTCTGTTTAATTAAAATGAACTCCGTTAGCTCTCTGTCAATGACATGTGGGTCCCATTGGACCCACATGTCAGTTTTGACCTGGTCAGCGAGTCTGTTGACCTGCTGATGTCATGCTAACACCTTGCTGACGTCATATTCCTTTTTTTTTGTTAATTTAAATAATTTCAGAAATGTTTAAACCTTTAGAAATTCATAGTAATTAAACCGTAACTCTGATGAAAATGTTTTCTATATGAAAGTTGCTCAAAAAAATCCAACGAATCCGAATACGTGGTCCGTTCATCTATCACATGCCCCTAGCATGCTGAACATGGGACATTCCCCCTCCGGTCATTTGTCTGACAGACGTCCGGAACATGGAAAACTTTCCCGGATGTTATCCTCCTTCGCCAGTATCGCCTAGCGCTGCATTAGAACACCTCTAGCACCGCTTATGGTCATGTTATGCTTATGTTTGCATGTATTTACTATTTCTTTCCCCTCTTCTTCTCGGGTAGATCTCGAGACCGCTGCTGATGCCCCTGTGATCGACTATGTCGACGACGACCCCTCCTTGCCAGAGCAACCAGGCAAGCCCCCCCTTTGATTATCCCGATATCGCCCATTCCATTCTCTCATGCTTGCATTAGATTTTGTATGGGCGTTCTGCATCATATGCATCAGCCGAAGCTTAATAGATGTCAGCGACTGAGCGGCGCGCGCTGGGTTGGACTGGTAAGCTCCTGCCTTGTTGAAGGAGGTAGCTAGGTCTGCTCACCGGCCGCCCACGCAACGTGCAGGAGTTCCCGGGGAGATGGCCCATGACCCCTAGGGGCATAGGTTTAGTCCGGTGTGCTGACCTCTCTATTAAGCTTAGGTCAGGTTGCGACGTATTGTTTGGCCGAGGCCGGGCATGGCCCAAGAAAGTGTGTCCGGCCGAAGTTAATCGAGCGTGGTGGGTAAGTTGGTGCACCCTTGCAGGGAAGAAAACATCTATCGATGGCCTGTCCTACGGTAGCGGACACTTGGAGTTGTATCCTGATTGATACAACTAGAACTGGATACTTGTGATGAGAACTGGATGGTGATGAGAATTGGATTGTGATGATAACTGGATAGTATGGCTCTGGGATTGCTTTCTTGCAGGGAGTCGAGAAAGGATCTCTGGCCAAGGTTGATAACACTACTACTACTTTACTTTATGCTACTCTTATCTCTTCTGATGCTGCAAGATGCTTGAAGATGTTGAAGATGGTAGTCTTTGATAGGACTAGGCTCTCCCCCCTATTCTGGCATTTCTGCAGCCCAGTCCACATTTACAGCCTCTCTTTGATAATGATGCAAATGTAGTGTAGATCCTTGCTTGCGAGTACTTTGGATGAGTACTCACGGTTGCTTTGCTCCCCCTTTTCCCCCTTTCTTCCTCTTTCCGGTTGATGCAACCAGATGTCGGAGCCCAGGAGCCAGATGCCACCGTCGATGCCTACTACTACGTGACGGCCGCTGACGACTTGGAGTACTTAGGAGGCTCCCAGGCAGGAGGCCTTGCCTTTTCGACCGTTGCTACTTTTGTGCTAGCCTTCTTAAGGCAAACTTGTTTAACTCATGTCTGTACTCAGATATTGTTGCTTCTGCTGACTCTTGTGTTTTTCGAGCTTATGTATTCGAGCCCTCGAGGCCCCTGGCTTGTAATATAAAGCTTGTATTATTTTAATTTGTGTCTAGAGTTGTGTTGTGATATCTTCCCGTGAGTCCTTGATCTTGATCGTACACATTTGTGTGTATGATTAGTGTACGATTGAATCGAGGGCCTCACACCTCTTTGTGCATTTCGGTATGACTGAGTCATCCACTTCGGTCACATCGAGTTCACTATGTTGATCTAGGTTTTCCATCTCGGTGCAACCGATTTGAACTTTTCGGTCACACCGAGTTGCAGTAACCGCTTGTGATTCTGCATCTCGGTGCCACTGAGTTGTTCCACTCGGTCACACTAACAGGGTCGGGATATATATATACCCATGGGTGAGATTTTGGAAATTTCTTCAAACTCCTCAACCCGGGCGTGTGTCCTGCTCTGCCTCCTCGGGTCTCCGGATTGTCTCCTTGTCGCCAATGACCTCCCGCCGCTGGTTTCCGTCGCCGTCAACGAAATTATGCTCCGCCGTTGTCGCTGTTGCAAACTCCCGCCGAACTAGGGTATGGGTTCAACTCTTTGTGCTATTTCCTTACTCCGATTCATAGCACATTGCTTTGCCATGATCTTTACCATGTATGAAAACAATCTATCCACAGAAAACATCCTTTAGTTAGGTTTGATTTGAAAATTTAGGGTTAGGTTTCTGCCGAACTCACCTCGGACCGACCGAGTTGTAGAAATCGGTCTCACCGATTTGGCTTAGGCCATTGCACATGCATTTTCGGTCTGACCGAAAATCGCAAATCGGTGTGTCCGAGTTTGATTCTCTGTGAAACCCTAGCAGTCTTGGTGCCACTGAACTGTGACTCGGTCTGACCGAGTTCACTAGTTTAGGTTCCAAAAATTGCTTCGGTATCACCTAGTTTAACAAATCGGTAGCTCCGAAATGCTTTCTGTGGAGAACTAAAACTAAGTTTTTGAGTCATTTGTTTTGTAAAAACTCTGCACTTTGTGATGCTCATCCATTCTACCTCATCTATATCTATTCACAGGATTTGCTGTCAGTTTGCTTGCCAGAATGTCAGACCAGAGTGATAGTTAGAATAGGTCAGAAGAGCAAGTGCAATTGAGTGAGGGCACTAGTCGCTCAAGTACCTCAGATGATGGCAGCATGAGCACTCCTAGTAATTTGCCAAAAGCAGCCACCAGATCAACAAAGAAGATAACCTCAGATTCTAAAGATGAGGACTATGTGGCTACTGAGGAGGAAATTAGCTCCAAGAAGAAGGTGCTAAAGAAAGAGTATGGCACAGCTGCAACAACTAAGCCAGGGTTGAACAAGAAGGCACCAGCAAAAAGGATTCCTATGTCTAAGGCCAAAGCCTCCACTCAAGAAACTGTGGAGTTCACTCTTGAACCCAAAGAGGCTGGAGATGGAAAAAAGAGGAAGGAGAGGGTCAAGAAGACCACTGCCAGATTCCCTGGGAGATCCTCCATGTTTAAAGATCCATCAGAAGAAGAGGAAGAGGAAGAAGATGCTGCACCAGTACCCAAGTCACAAAAGCTCATGGGAGATGCTATCAAATTAGGGGCTACTGCTTCAAAGCCCAAAACTGCTCCCAAAGCAACAGCTCAAGCTCAGAAGCCTTCTAAGCCCAAGAGAAGCACCAGAAACATTCCTATACAAGAAAAGAACAAGGCCCCAATGCCTGAAGTTGAAGAAGAGGATGATGAAGCCCTTGTGCTAAGAAAACTGAAACCCAAGATTCCAGACCACAATGATGCTCACACTACAAAAAAATACACTTCCGTGATGATACGTGTTTGTTATAGTAGGTCGCTTTTTTTGTCATGCATGTACATCCATGACAAATTTATGAAAGAATCAAGATAGTCATACCTGTGCTGTCGTAGAAGTGTTCCATGACATTACCAAAATTATCATCACGGAAGTGTCCACTTCCATGACGATAAATCGCGCGTCACAGAAGTGCTCTCATCAAGGGTGACCGACACGTGGCATCCACTGTAACGGAACGCCGTTAAGCTATCGGGTCGGGTTTTGGATCCGATAACCCATTAACAGCCCCGACCAATGGGAAATTTCCACGTGTAAAATTCTTATTGGCCGGACGAAACACGTGTCAGCTTGTCAGTGGGTCAGATAGGCTCCTATGATATGTCGACACGTGGCACGACCCAACAAGTTTAAATGGGCCGACCCAACTGAAGGCCCACAAGATTTTGCGGACCATAATGGGCCGGCCCAGCTAAAGGCCCACGAGATTTTGCGGACCATAATGGGCTGGCCCAACTAAAGGCACACAAGATTTGCGGGCCATAATGGGCCGGCCCAGGTAAAGGCCCACAAGATTTTTGTGTGCCATAATTGGCCGGCCCAGGTAAAGCCCACAAGATTCTTGCGGGTCATAATGGGCCGGCCCAGCTAAAGGCCCATGAGATTTCGCCAACATTAATGGGCCGGCCTAGCTATAGGCCCACAAGATTTTGAGGACCCTAGTAGGCCGGCCCATTAACTGGCTACCATGTTTTGGGCCAAATGTCGGCCCATATTTGATCCAGTCCATTAATGGCCTGCCACGCTCCGGGCCTAATAGTGGCCCATATGAGATCCGACCCATTAAAAGCCTACCAAGTTCTGGGCCAAATTACGGCCCAGATCAGGTCCGACCCTTTAAGAGGCTTTGGGCTCAATTATGGCCCATATCAGATTCGGCCCGTCAACTGGACACTATGCTTTTGGGCCCACTTGCTAAAGGCCCACTTAGTAATTTGGCCTGATGTTAGTTTTGGCCTGTTAAGGGCCCGTTTAACATTTTGGCCCTATATTAATTTTGGCCTGTTAAAAGCGAGTCATATAGTTGGGCCTAACTACGGCCCTGTTTGCATCCGGCCTGCTCGCAGCCGATATCTGATTGGGCCAAACAAGGACCGAGACTATTTTGGACTGTTAAAAGCCCGTGATTTGATTCGCACAATCATGGGCCGGGGTTCATTTCATGCTGCTGCGTAACTAGTATGAATTAAGAACAAAGCTACTCTATACAATAAAGAAATTACGGCATAGTAACTTAGAATAAACCTACACTATACAATAAAGGGTTTAAGGTATATTACATCCACTCGCCATCAAAGTTCGCCACCAGTGATCATAAAGCGCAAAGTAGAAGCAGATTACAAAAACTGGGCACCATTGCAGCGTAACAAAATAATACTAAACTAAGACCACTTCCAAGATAGTTCAAGAAAGGTTAGCCTTGCGGGGGAACTGCTGCGCAAGCTGCCGAGCAAGGCTGTGAGACCGGCCTAGCATGTCGGTCATAGCTTCCAGGTGTAGCTGTTTAGCGATGAGGTTCTCATTGGTGTTCTCCGCAATCTTTCTGAGAGATAGGACTTCAAGTCAAAGTTGAGTTGCAGAATGCCTTTCTGCTAGAACTTGGGACTGAAGAAGTCGAACTGATTTAGACAACGAATTCTGTGAGCTTGTCTGACTGTTAGTGTTAAGTAAGTTGACACTGCATCAATACAAGACTTTGGGGTTGTCTCGCTATCTTCAAGATGTTTTGCCTTCTTTGCTACAATATATGTTGGGTTTGTCTCACAGCCTTCAGCAGACTTGTGCATGCCATCAGGCATATCACCCTGGAACAAAGCAGAGAGATGACAGGTTTTCCATGTGTATAAACAAAGATGATAACTGTCCTATCAATTCTATCGAATTTCAAATTAGAAAATAAAGAGTATGTTCAAAATATCAATAGCATAATTTGGCATTGTTCATAATGCGGGGAGCTTCACCACACTACTGGATTACCATGTCAACATAACAAGCATAGATGAAGGGTAAAGAAAATCATTGTATCTATTTTGGATAATGTGCATGGCATGTTGTTCATATCATCAGCCACATCAGTAAGATAAAAAAGGAGATGACAAGGTGCAAACATGGGCTGCTTCACCACACATTGGATTATAGATCCACAAAAACAAGCATACATATAGGGAGTATTAAGTAATGTGCATGGTATGAATAAGGAATTTTGTTTTACAAGTAAAACTTAGAACTTATGGTTCTTACGAACATGCATTTTGGTAGAAACAGCAAACTAAGCAGCAGTAAACGATAGGGAGTATGAGCAAATTAAACAGCAGTTGAGGATAAAGGCTTTAGAAGGACTGACTTACATTAACAGTTAACACCGGCTTTATAATGCCCTTCTCCATGTCAAGGGAAGGATAACTCAAGAATTTCAGCACATAATCTTCTTCATAAGCATTGCTTGTACTCTGCATTTTGTAGAGAGTAATTATAGATATGATAATACTGGAAGGGGTAGAGGATAATGAAGATAAGATGCAGATTGATGCTACATAATCAACTACCAATCCCTGGAAATACAAGCGTTACAGGACAAAATGTATTGACAAGAGCAACGGGCTACACTTCTGCACTGGCTTTGTCTGTGTATTCTACTTGTTGGTAAGATTAAATATAGATCTGGTCTTTTTTAGTAAATGGTGGGCGAGGGAGATAAGATGCAGAATGCTACAAAATGAACCAATCCCTCTTCCCATAATACAAGAGTGTTTTGAACACTGGTGTACTGTACAAAACATTCTTATATTATGGGACGGAGGGAGTAGCTGTTAATGTAAGTACAGTAATAGACCACGTTCAGTCCTTACAAGAGGACTACAGAGCTAAACCTCTTCAAAAGCATTGGGTTGATTCTAAATTTATGTAAGAGTCCATACGGATCTTATAATGTCCACCAAATGGATGATTACGAGGCAAACATGTGCAGTGATGCTACATAATCAAACAACTATGAAAGTAAATATGGTCATACAGGGCAAGAGGTACTCACAAAAGCAATGTAGTGTGCAGTATAGTTGCGAGATTCTGTGGTCCCTTGAGAACGAATGTTCTTCTGCTAACAGTTTTCGTACAAGTGAGACATTAAGGCAAATGCAGAAATGTAGTTCAAATTGTGATGTGATATCATAGACAGTACCTTACGCTGCAGCCGAGACCAATGTGTAACAAGATTATTCCAGTCACCGTCGGATAAATGTAGCACCGTAGACTTTACAGAAATTTCGTTCAAAGGCTTGCCATCGAAGTGCGCTTGCCTCAGGTAGGAATGATACTTCATCAACGAGTGCTTGAAAAGCACAACCAACCCTTGCTCGTCATCACAATCCAGTTTGCGCCTCGCCTATTTAAAAGAATGAAATCTTGTGTCTTCTGTCAGCAGAAACATATGCAGTAATGACCATGAATAACATTAGTACATTACTTACGCGTAAGTTGCGGAGGAAGACTGGAAATTGTTCTATGTCTGCGGTATAATCTTTCCATGAAGGAAAGATGTGCACAAAGTTCCTGACAACAACATAAGCTTCGTCTTCTAAACTGGGAAGAAATGGAACAGGGGTCCTGTTTGCTGCAATTGGGGCTCTCTCTGGTTCATAAAGGCATTTGGCAACTGGATTTGGTGTACTCTTTGCTGGAATGGGGGTTTTGTGTCGTACAGCTGGTGCTATGTCAACTGGCATAATCATACTGTTTGCTGCAGTTGGGGTTTGATGACTTGGGGCATCAGAAATGACCAGTGTAGTAAGGCTAGAGTCTGCTAGAGTTGGGGTATTTTGTGGGTCAGGTGATACTGCAACTACACCTAATGGGCTATTTCATTTATCAGGTGCCACTACCTTTTCCAAATACTTTGCTTGTGCTCCTCCATGATCAGCAATCACCCTCTTCCTTTTGAACGTCTGATACACAAGAACATCATTTGAATGGATAAATATGGTATGATGATAGATGGAATATGTACTGAAAATGGATAGGCAGGGCGTATTCACATACATGATGCGTAAACTAAGCTAATGGCAGTTCAACAAAGTAGAAGCAATGCAAAGCATCAGTTGCAAGATATGTGCAAGCAATGTAACCTTGGAAAGTTAGAGAAAGTACCTTGATGGGTGAATAAGATAGGGCATCTTCCTCTGACTCCTCCACTAGGGAGCTACATTGACTTAGGTCTCCCACTAGCTCAGAATCACTGTTAGGATCATATTCTGAGCATGAATCTGTAGGTGGAGAGTGTTTGCATTGCATTGCATGCAGACTTGATTTCAGTCCCTTAATGCCAAGTTTGACAGCCATGGCATTGTTCTGCTTTATTCTTTTCATGCGTGCAAGCTCATAATCATTATGATGCTGTTCAGAATCTGAGATTCATGAAAACATAAAAAGTAGTCAGATTATCTATGGAATGCATTGCGGTTTCAACTCGGAGAGTGTCTCCCTATAAACCCCTGCATATGCAAAGTTCACCTCCCCAACCGTGCTGACCAGACCACACACAGAGATACACACCCAAGCGGCGAACATGCATTTTCGAAACTAATTTAGGAACATTTAGCTGACCAATTAAACAACTCTGTTTTAATAATATCAGATTCGTATTTGAACAACTAAGCTTGTTTAGCTTGATGGGTGGAGCAGTGTTATTATGAAACGAAGCACGTATTCTGATCGTATAGTGATCATAAAAGGGGGAAACTCTAAGCATATATTTTTTTAGCAAAAGAGGGTTTCCCCTCTGATTTTTATTAAAGAAACCACCACGGAACCAGCATGATCAATTAAACCCTAAGCATGATCAATTAAACCGTATTATGGCTGTGCCATGGTAGATTTGAAGCTGCAAACCGGAGAAATGATATTTAGCATCCATTGTTTGCTTCGAACTAAGAACTAAATTCTAAGAGCTGAAAAGAAAGTAGAGTAACCAAGTTAAGATCTATTTTCTGGTTGAGATCAAAAAGTTGAGGATATATGAAGTACCACCTCTCTTGCGGCACCGTGTAGGCATCGGGGATGCGATGGCTGTCGGTGGCGTTGAAGAAGATCTGCGATGATAGATGGGTGCATCGGGGGATAAGTCCCGTTGTGGTGGAAGAGAAGGTCGTGTGAGCGGCCCTGGCAAAGAGGACGACGGCGCCGATGAAGCGAGAGGACGCGATGCAAGGCTATTGGTCCATCGCCGTGGATGAGAAACGCCCATCTCTAGCAGTGGACGACACGGTCTTGGTAGGTGCTCCGGCATGGTGGAGGACGGTGGCGATGGATGTGGTGGAGGACGGCGACGATGGATGGGGTGGCGGATGGAGGCTGGTGTGGGAATTGCGTGTTCTAGCGCAGATGATGTATGAATGGGAAAATGGAGGGAGAGGTACGGGGAACCATGTTTTTGGGACGCGCCTGTCCGAAATATGGGAAAGTTACGAACTTATCCCCCGTTTAAAATTTGGACGTCTCGTCGGTTGGGGATAGGACGGTAATCTCGCATCTCCCAAATATTTGTCGGTAACTATTTCGGGCAAGGAGAGGGTGTTTTGCCGCCCATGGTTGGCGCCCACGGTGTATGAACGGGGCTAACAGGTCGGGCGGTTGTGTCATGTCTGATGGAAGTTACACATCTGCCCCTATTTAAAATATCAGCCTACATCTATTTCGTACAAGGAGAGTTTGTTTTGCCGCCGACCATGTATGAATGGGGAATGGAGGGGGAAACAAAGATCTTTTAGACAAGCTTGAATCAAATGAATTTTGCTGCCCATGTTTGACGCCCACCGTGTCAGAATGGGCTCAGAGGCGGTCGTGTCACGTCTAATTGAAGTTACTAACCTACCCCTATTTAGAGCAGTGGAAATCGGGCCGATGGATTGTTCGTGTAATAGGTAGACAGTAATTTCCATCTCCCAAACACTTGGCTTCGGGCAGCCGATGTGGGAGTGGACATTTTGCTGTTTCTTTCGACCATTCAAATCAAACTCACTGTGGTTGCCGGAGCAATCTGGGGCATCGGCGGAGGGGTCTGGCCGTTTTTCTTGCACATGGTCTGCACATTTGGTTCTCACGAGTCAGTTATATTAGTTAGTAATGAGAACATTACATGCATGATTTGGCTAATATGCACGAGAAACGTACCACGAGGAGATCGTATAAGGCCCGGTGAGACGCCTCGTTCCGGTTCCTCTCCTCCTCCAACAGCTTAGCCTTCCTCTCCTCCATCTCCCTCTCCCTCTCCTCCGCCTCCCTTTTGCCTCCTCCAAAAGCGCATGGGTGTTCAATATCTCTTTCTCAACCAATGCCTGCAACACACCACTCCTCGTTAGCATTGTAATCATTGACGGACGCTCACACAATGTAATGGAGGAAAGGTGAGAGAGTCCGTATAACTAACCGCCATGGCGAGCTCCGCGGGCCGTGCACGAGGCATTATCTTAGGATCAGAGCTACTCTGGCGCGTCTTGATCTTCTGGAGAGTCCTAGGATAGCGTATCAGTCCATCACCAATGGCTATGGAGCCATGGGACCTCCCGCCACCAGATATCATCACCAGCTCTGTATCAAAAGGATCCTGGCTCGGGTTAAAGTCATCGCCTTCCCCTCGTCTTTGTACCTCACGAGCTTGTGGTGGGAGGAGATGTTGGTGAAGCTCTCCGGATGATCTAGGTCAGACTCCAAGAATGGCTTGGCCTTCTTGTACGGGGCAGTATGGGCCATGCCATAGAGGTCGAACAGATTTGGCACAGGCTTCTTGTTGTGGTGCGCCAGAGAGAGAGGAACAAAATATTAGTTAAGGGCTCAAGCTAGCATGAAGAATGATATTGCTATGTAAGTAGGTCATTTTGGAGCTAAGTAAGGTTATTATGTCATTTTCGAGGAAAATAAGCTAAGTTTAGGTCATTTTGGAGGTAACCAAGATTATTATGCCATTTTGACCAAAGTATGCTAATTATGTCATTATTGAGCTATCCAAGGTAGTTATGCCATTTTAGCTAACCAAAGCATATTTAGGCATTTTATAGAGCTATCTAAGGTTATTATGTCATTTTAGAGCTAATTATGTCACAAATGAACTAGCTAAGATTAGTTTAGGTTGTTATTGAGCTATCCAAGGTAGTTATGCCATTTTAACTAACCAAAGCATATTTAGTCATTTTATAGAGCTATCTAAGGTTATTATGTCATTTTAGAGCTAATTATGTCATAAATGAACTATCCAAGGTAGTTATGCCATTTTTAACTAACTAAGCATATTCAATCATTTTGGAAGGGAAAAATGCTAGCATGAAGAATGAAATTGCATGAATCATGTAGCAAACCACATACCCAGTGATCCCCGTACTCAAACAGGTTGGACCTCCCTTGATGGTGTGGCACACCTTCCATTTGGTCACACTTATCCTTGGCCCTATGGTGTTCGACTAGCCATTGGGGAGAGCACCACGCATCCACCAACGCCTCCCAACAGTCCATCTTATCCGCACACCATCTCGGGGGCACCTAAGTTAGTCAAGAGAAATTTCAGCGCTACGCCTACGAATCAAATCAAGAAAACTAAGTTCAAGGCCTTAAGAATAGGTAATTACCTGCATGCACTTCTCCTTACTCAGAAACTTGCCGCGACACTTTGTCTTGGCCCTCCTAATACCCTTCGAGGCATAGTAGTCTCGAACGACCTCCACCCGAGCCTCGTGCCATAAGTTCTGAAGTAGGTGCTTGCACTTGGCTTCGACAACCACAGACACGGCCTCCTGCTCTCCCTCTGAAACCCTGTAGAAGGTCTGCAATCAAACAAGACAACACTGATTAGTACAATCACTAGGTAGTGTTGATTTTTAGTTCTGTAAAGGAGAAATTACCCAAAATCGACGGAACACAATGTCGACCACCGTCTCGCACAAGACACCGGCGACCATCTCCTCCGGCGGGGCTGGGGCAACCGAGTACAACTCCCAACCCAGTGCTAGCTGTGGAACCTGACCCTCACCGGGTAACATAACCCACCCAGGGAAGTGCTGTCGGCAAAGCACACCAAGGACCTGGTTGGGCCTACAGAGCAGTATGACAAGGCCAACGCATTAGATATTAATTTGAAGAAACATGAAGGCAAAAGGTTAAAAAAGAGTAAATGCACTTATTTCAACCCATTAGGCATAATCAACCACCTTTGTTCGGGGGTCGTCGGCACGGGCGGGAGCTTTGTACCGCCACGCTGGTAGACCTTCTTGCCTTTCTCAACCAGCTCATCGTCGTTGTAGCTATCATCAGAAAAGGTGTCCTCGCTACCATCAGTAGGGCCACTAGCCTCCGGAGTCTTGTGGGAAGAAGACTCCGGGACCGGAGTCTTCCGGGACGAAGACTCTGGGACCAGACTCACATGGGGCAAAGGATCGGCGACACGAGTCTGGTGGGGCGAAGGATCGACGACCGGAGGCTCATGGACCGGAGTCCGAGAGGGGTCCACGTCAGACGGAGCAGTCCTGTGGTCAGGTGAATCAGCTGGGGGTGGCGGCGAGGAAGGCGTAGCAGCCTTCCTACCTCTCCCGCTGCCACGTCCACCTCTAGCAGCCTTCTTCATCCTCCCCCGACCTCTCCTAGCCAAAGAAGAAGCGCCCGTCGCTGCTGTCTGCATACTGTCTAGCAGTGCTCTCCGGAGGGGCTGGGGTGGAATAATGGAACCACCCCTCCCAGTAGTGCTCGTCGGAGGCTCGGGGCGCTCTGGACCCTTGTCCACCATCCTGTCAACACCTGCAATGACAAAAAGTAAATTAAATTAGTACAACATAAAAAATTTGAATACCTGACATGAATAATATGTATATAATTTAAGTGTATCATCATCATGAACATAATAAAAAATTGAATACCTCACATTACTAATATTACTCTGAATCGTCTATATATATGCTCCGGGATCATTAAATGCATCATCATCATCACTATCAGTAACATGCTCATCGTCATCATCAATAAATGCATCAACATGTGGAAGGCCTCCTTTACGTAATCGTTCAAGCATTGACATGTCATCTTCAGCAGTAACATCTTCTTGTTCCGGCTCTTCTTGTTCCGGCTCAGGGGTGAAGTCGGATTCACTATCGTTGTCTACTTCAATGTTCTGGGGTGGAGTATAGCGGTTCTTGAAACGGTTTTTTGGAAAGACGTGTTTCTTGGAAGAATTCTCCTTCGTCATATGTGTCTTGGTTAATGTGAGGTTCATAATCCTCTTCATTGGGGGGAAGTGGACTAACACATGGCGGCACTTCATAAACGACATCCCAACCATTGAGATTTAGATCACTTTGACAGGCCCACGGTAGATAGAAAACTTGCGTTGCCTATTGAGCCATAATATAGACATCGGGAACATCCAAATGAGTGCTTTGTTTGATTTCGACTACCCCTATATGTTCATGAGTCCTTCTAGTCTCCCTCGGCTGGAACCAATAACATCTGAAGACTACAACGTTTGGTGGGGTTTCACCATAGAATTGAAGTTCATAAATTGCTTCAACTCTTCCATAATACTCGATATCTCCTTCGTCGATAGCGGAGACACAACTATTTCTAGACTTTCAGTCGGCCATAGATAGCTCTTTGCCATAGGTACGAAAGCGATACCCGTTGATGTCGTATTTGTCAAATGAACGGACTTTATAGTCAAAACCATTAGCTACTTGTCTCAATTCGGCATCCATAATCTATGAATTAGCCTACAAGTTTAACACGAAAGGATTGTTGCATTAGTCACAAATTAGCCAAATAAATGAAATGGTCTAATGGAAATTACCTTTTTTTGAACCAAGAGATGAAACCGGGATATTCGCCTCCTTGCTTTGCCAGAAGCTCATACTCTTCGACGGAATCCTTTTGGATCACCGCCCCATACGAGAATATGGTGACGTATCGACTGCATCAAATATCCAGGAATAACAGCAGTTCAAAGGAATTAGAAGTTGTGAAACAATGTACCGAGATCTTACTCAATGTACGGCCGCTCTTCTGTTAGGTTGTTGAAGAGATACAACGAAATGGTCCGCCATTCTTCAACATCCAACGATACTGGTTTCGAACCATTGGCTCGTGCGAGATTCCCTTTGAATAGGCTGAGGTTGGATCGACCCTTTTTAGGGTCGTGATACGTCTCCAACGTATCTATAATTTTTGATTGTTCCATGCTATTATATTATCAGCCTTGGAAGTTTTATATGCATTTATATGCTATTTTATATGATTTTTGGGACTAACCTATTAACCCAGAGCCCAGTGCCAGTTTCTGTTTTTTCTTTGTTTTAGGGTTTCGAAGAAAAGGAATATCAAACAGAGTCTAAACGGAATGAAACCTTCGGAAAAGTTATTTTGGGAAAGAAAGCAATACAGGAGACTTGGAGTGCACGTCAGGGGATCAACGAGGAAGCCATGAGGCAGGGGGCGCGCCCACCCCCCTGGGCGCGCCCTCCACCCTCATGGGCCCCTCGTGGCTCCCCTGATGTATTTCTTCTGCATATATATATCCATATACCCTAAAACTATCGGAGAACAGAATAGATCAGGAGTTCCGCCGCCAGAAGCCTCCGTAGCCACCGAAAGCCAATCTAGACTCGTTCCGGCACCCTGCCAGAGGGGGAATCCCTCTCCGTTGGCTATCTTCATCATCCCGATGCTCTCCATGGCGAGGAGGGAGTAGTTCTCCCTCGGGGCTGAGGGTATGTACCGGTAGCTATGTGTTTGATCTCTCTCTCTCTCTCTCTCTCTCTCTCTCTCTCTCTCGTGTTCTTGATTTGGCACGATCTTGATGTATCGCGAGCTTTGCTATTATAGTTGGATCTTATGTTTCTCCTCCCCCTCTACTCTCTTGTCATGGATTGAGTTTCCCCTTTGAAGTTATCTTATCGGATTGAGTCTTTAAAGATTTGAGAACACTTGATGTATGTCTTGCCGTGCGTATCTGTGGTGACAATGGGATATCATGTGATTCACTTGATGTATGTTTTGGTGATCAACTTGCGGGTTCCGCCCATGAACCTATGCATAGGGGTTGGCACACGTTTTCGTCATGATTCTCTGGTAGAAACTTTGGGGCACTCTTTGAGGTTCTATGTGTTGGTTGAATATATGAATATGAGATTGTGTGATGCATATCGTATAATCATACCCATGGATACTTGAGTTGACATCGGTGTATCTAGGTGACATTTGGGTTTTGGTTGATTTGTGTCTTAAGGTGTTATTCTAGTACGAACCCTAGGGTTGTTTGTGACACTTATAGGAATAGCCCAACGGATTGATTGGAAAGAATAACTTTGAGGTGGTTTCGTACCCTACCATAATCTCTTCGTTTGTTCTCCGCTATTAGTGACTTTGGAGTGACTCTTTGTTGCATGTTGAGGGATAGTTATGTGATCCAATTATGCTATTATTGTTGGGAGAACTTGCACTAGTGAAAGTATGAACCCTAGGCCTTGTTTCAACGCATTGCAATACCGTTTATGCTCACTTTTATCATTATTTACCTTGCTGCTTTTATATTTTCATATTACAAAAACCTATATCTATTATCCATATACCACGTGTATCACCATCTCTTCACCGAACTAGTGCACCTATACAATTTACCATTGTATTGGGTGTGTTGGGGACACAAGAGACTCTTTGTTATTTGGTTGCAGGGTTGCTTGAGAGAGACCATCTTCATCCTACGCCTCCTACGGATTGATAAACCTTAGGTCATCCACTTGAGGGAAATTTGCTACTGTCCTACAAACCTCTGCACTTGGAGGCCCAACAACGTCTACAAGAAGAAGGTTGTGTAGTAGACATAAAGCTCTTTTCTGGCGCCGTTGCCGGGGAGGTGAGTGCTTGAAGGTATATCTTCAGATCTTGCAATCAAATCTTTTTGTTTCTTGTTTTAGCACTAGTTTAGTTTATAAAAGAAAACTACAAAAAAATGGAATTGAGTTTGTCTCGTATGCTTCACCTTTTTAATATCTTTCATGAGTATGATGGAAAAGAAAATTGTGCCAAAGTGTTGGAAGAAGAATGCATTAAAATGTTTGGCATTAAATCTTTGAATGATGAGCATGATTGCAATGTTGTTAGTATGAACTCCTTGAATATCCATGGTAGTAATGATGATTGCACTAGTTATGATGAAAATGTCTCCTATAAACATGTCAATTTTTGTGAAGTGCATTGGGTTTGCAAGTACACACCAAATAGGAAAGATAGATATTGGAAGAGGTATAAGTACTTAGAAACTAAATTGTTGCAAGAAAGGCTAGTTGTTTGTGCTGAAGATTTAATTTTTCTTGGCCGTACTTGTGGACTTTGCAATGAAAGTGGTCATTTAGCTATCCGATGCAAATTGTTTCATGATCTAATCATTTCCAAAAATTGTGATGAGTTGATTTCCCTTGCACATTATAATGAACTTAGCTTGCTTATGGGTTGCGAAGAAATGAAACATATAACTAGGCATCTTCCAGAATTTGCCCGTTATAAACTTCTTGGTTTTGATCTAGAAGAAATTTATATGTATTGCGCAGTGAATTGCATTGAAAATCCTTATATTGCCAATTACACAAAGAAAATAAAACAAATAGAAGATGAAGAGAATACTAACGAAAGGGAAGAGACTTCCCAATATCCTCCTATTATTTCTTATGATGAATCAGGTAACGAGGAGGAGCCTCCTATTCGACCAATCTCATTAATAAGGAGGTCCAAAAAGAGGATTGAACCCACACATGATGTGGTGAAGAAGAAGAAAAGAAAAAGGAAGAGAGGTAAAAAGATGTCTCCCCCAAATAATGCTGCTCCTATTACTATTGTGCCTCATGAAAATATAATTGTGGAAGATAATGATACTTCTTATGATCTTGAAAATCTTTTTGGCACTTGCTTGAAAGAATATGATAATTGTTATACTATTGGTACTATCCATACTATTAATGATGAGAGTGATTATGCTTATGATATGAAAAGGCCCAAGCTTGGGGATGCTATGTTTGATGAAGATGATGTTTTTGAGAATATATTTGCTGCAATTAATGTTTGTCCCAAGCTTGGGGATGCTACGTTTAATGAAGATGATATTTTTAGTCTCCCAAGTTTTGATATGCAAATTTATAATGATGATAGCATGCCTCCTACTTATGATGATTATTGTGATGATACTTATGCTATAAAAAGTAGTGATTATATTTATAAAACTTGTCATGATTATGGTTACCCCTTTTCTGAACATTACTCTTTTAATGTGGAAACGAAATTTCAATAGTTGGATGGATATTATAATTCTGTTATTTAGAAAAAATGTAGTACGTATTTGTTTTTCTAAGAATGGCAATGTCATTATATATAAAAAGCATTTTTTTGGTAGATAAAGAATACAATAATTATATATATGAAATATATCTATTATATTATTATTAAAACAAGAGAATACGGAAATTGTACAGGCAAAAAGATTTTTTTGCATGTAAAAGAACTATAAAATTCAATAGTTGGATGGACACTATAATTCTGTTATTTAGAGAAAATATAGTATATGTTGTTTTTCTAAGAACGGCAATGCCATTATATACAGAAAGCATTTTTGGTAGATAAAGAATACAGTAATTATATTTATGAAATCTATCTATTATTATATTATTAAAATAAAAGACTAACATGCCATCACGGTTATCCATATATGTTAATATTATTTGCATCATTTGATAAAGAAAATAACAGTTGAGATTTAAAATAAATTACATAACAGATTAACATGTATGTACGAACATATTGAACCGTGGCGTCTTTACTTGAAGATTCCAAATATACACGCTTAAAGCTTCAGGCCATGTAAAAAAAAGAGGCACGTAATGCTCAGAGTCTTGGTTATGCACACGCTTACTTCCCTCACTAATAGAGAGCCAAAGGCTGTAAAATAAAATAAAAACAGTCGGTGTATGCTAGCATGTAGTACTAATGAGAAGCTAGCACATGCATGTATATTAATTAACTAATGCAAAGTTACAGTTCGCAAATGGGTCCAGCCGGCTTTATGAGCCCACTTAAAAAGACAACAAGCACAATCTTTAGGTAAAAAAATCCAATCAGTTATTCTGGATGCACAGATAGTTGCTCATTCTTTTGCAAGGAGCTGCTCATTACACGTAGGTAGAATTTCGTGAATAAACATGTTTATCTATCTATAAGCTAAAAAAGCAAAAATATATATGTAGAATGCACGTACTATTTAATATTACAGATACACATTTTTTTATTTATTTTCGTAGTTTAGAAATAAAAATATTTAAAAATGATGAAATTATTCATGTGTATAGAGCACATCTATAAGTACACATGATATGGCGAACCAACCTGTGGTTGGATGGTTAGAGGGACTGTGGTATCCCTAGCCCAACAGGGTTCAAATCCTGGTGCTCGCATTTATTCCTGAATTTATTTCAGGATTTCTGACGATGCGCATTCAGTGGGAGGAGACGTTCCCGTCGACGACGAGGTGCCTACGGTGACTTCGTAAATTTCAAGATGATATGCCGGCTCAGTCTTTCGGAGGTGCTCATAGGGGTAGGGTGTGCGTGCGTGCGTTCATAGGGGTGAGTGTATGTGCGTGTACATGAGCGCTTGAGTCTGTACTCATGTTAAAAAAAGTACACATGATATGTATTTTAAATGTTCTGAAAATTTACAAATATGACTCTCTTTACTTTTGAAAATAACTCCCATTATATAGGTATATAAATGGTCTCTAACTCTATATTTCCTTTTCTCTTCCACTATCTCAAAATTTTCCGGAACCTATAAATATGTCTTTTCTTACTTTTGAAAATTATGGGCCAGCTTTATGGGTATATGGCTGGCCTTCAAACCAATATATTTTTTCTCTCTTTCTGTCGATAAGATTTCAGCTGTTCCCGAAGGCAAAAAACCGTAATTCAAATTCACATATCAATTTAACTAGCACATGTTTTTTTCCAAAAGATGAAAAGTGTGTACCAAGTGGGGCCATATCCGTTGGCCATGTTCAAAATTTACACACCAACCAATAGAAGGAAATCAAATGCTTGACCGATGGTAGTTTGTAAAGTCTTTTCTTCCATCATGTCAAGGGGTGAGTGGATGAATAGATTACTAAGATCATGTATAACCATCAATATTTGGATTTAATCCCATATAAAATGGTTCACAAATAATATATGTTGTTGAAGAGATAGACATTGCTCGACAAGGAGGAGTGGAGGAGGGAAGTTAGAGATCAATATGAAAGTAAATGATTTCACATGGTAGGTTAAAAACTCGAATAACATCAAAAAAATTATCACCAACCTTGCCAAAGATCAAATACAACCATCGGAAGATTTATATCAAAATGCAATCATATGTTTCCGCCAGACATATATTATGTATAAATTTTTAAATAATAATTCACCGCACGAACAACATAGCTTCAAGAGAATATAATTACAAGTAAAATAATAAGCACCAACTTTTGAAACATCTTGAAGACAAAACAATATGTGTTGAGCCTAGCCGCGCAAATGCGCGGGTTACCCCGCTAGTTTATAGTATTCGAGTTTCTTACGATACTCCCACTATTCCGAATGAGAAGAATTTTGCTTATGTGGAGAGTAATAAAATTTCTATGCTTGTAGATCATGAAAAGAATGCTTTAGGTGCTGGTTATATTGTTGAATTCATTCATGATGCTACTGAAAATTATTATGAGGGAGGAACATATGCTTGTAAGATTTGCAATAATATCAAGTTTCCCCTCTATGTGCTTAAAATTTTGAAGTTATGATTGTTTTGCCTTCATATGCTAGTTGATTCTTGTTCCCATAAGTTGTTTTCTCACAAAATCCCTATGCATAGGAAATGGGTTAGGCTTAAATGTGCTAGTCATATTCTTCATGATGCCCTCTTTATGTTACAATTTTTATCTTTTATGTGAGCATCATTGAAATCATCATGCCTAGCTAGGGGCGTTAAACGATGGCGCTTGTTGGGAGGCAACCCAACTTTATTTTGGTTACTTGCTTTTTGCTCCTGTTTAGTAATAATTAATTCATCTAGCCTCTGTTTACATGTGGTTTTATACTTTTAGTTAGTGTTTGTGCCAAGTAGAACCTTTGGGAAGACTTGGGGAAAGTCTTGTTGATCATGTTGTAAAAAACAGAAACTTTAGCGCTCACGAGAATTGCTGACATTTTTATTTGGGGAGTGCTCTTTAGTTAATTATTTTTGCAGATGATTAATAGATAAATTCCTCACGTCCAGAAATTTATTTGAGAATTTTATGAGTTCCAGAAGTATACTTTTTCTCCAGATTATTACAGACTGTTCTATTTTTGACAGATTCTGTTTTCTATGTGTTGTTTGCTTATTTTGATGAATCTATGAGTAGTATCAGAGGGTATGAACCATAGAGAAGTCGGAATACAGTATATATTACACCAATATGAATAAATAATGAGTTCATTACAGTACCTTCAAGTGGTGTTTTGTTTTCTTTTGCTAATGGAGCTCACGAGTTTTCTGTTAAGTTTTGTGTTATGAAGTTTTCAAGTTTTGGGTAAAGATTTGATGGACTATGGAATAAGGAGTGGCAAGAGCATAATCTTGGGGATGCCCAAGGCACCCCAAGGTAAAATTCAAGGACAACCAAGAGCCTAAGCTTTGGGATGCCCCAAAAGGCATCCCCTCTTTCGTCTTCGTTCATCGGTAACTTTACTTGGAGCTATATTTTTATTCGCCATATGATATGTGTTTTGCTTGGAGCGTCATTTTATTTTCTTTTGTTTTGCTTGCTGTTTGAATAAAATACCAAGATCTGAAATTCTTAAATGTTAGAGAGTATTCACATAGTTGCATAATTATTCGACTACTCATTGAGCTTCACTTATATCTTTCGGAGTAGTTTGTCATTTGCTCTAGTGCTTCACTTATATCCTTTTAGAGCACGGTGGTGGTTTTATTTTATAGAAATAGATGAACTCTCATGCTTCACTTATATTATTTTGAGAGTCCTAAACAACATGGTAATTTGCTTTGGTTATGAAACTAGTCCTAATATGATGGGCATCCAAGAGGGATATAATAAAAACTTTCATATAAGTGCATTGAATACTAAGAGAAGTTTGATACTTGATGATTGTTTTGATATATGGAGATAGTGATATCAAAGTTGTGCTAGTTGGGTAATTGTGAATTTGAGGAATACTTGTGTTGAATTTTGCAAGTCCCGTAGCATGCACGTATGGTAAACGTTGTGTAAAAAATTTGAAACATGAGGTGTTATTTGATTGTCTTCCTTATGAGTGGCGGTCGGGGACGAGCGATGGTCTTTTCCTACTAATCTATCCACCTAGGAGCATGCGCGTAATACTTGGTTTTTTATGACTTGTAGAGTTTTGCAATAAGTATGTGAGTTCTTTATGACTAATGTTGAGTCCATGGATTATACACACTCTTACCCTTCCATCATTGCTAGTCTCTTCGGTACCGTGCATTGCCCTTTCTCACATTGAGAGTTGGTGCAAACGTCACCGGTGCATCCAAACCCCGTGATATGATACGCTCTATCACACATAAACCTCCTTATATCTTCCTCAAAACAGCCACCATACCTACCTATTATGGCATTTCCATAGCCATTCTGAGATATATTGCCATGCAACTTTCCACCATTCCGCTTATTATGACACGCATTATCGTTGTCATATTGCTTTGCATGATCATATAGTTGGCATCGTATTTGTGGCAAAGCCACTGTTCATAATTTTTCATACATGTCACACTTGATTCATCGCAATCCCGGTACACCGTTGGAGGCATTCATATAGAGTCATATCTTGTTCTAAGTATCGAGTTGTAATTCTTGAGTTGTAAGTAAATAGAAGTGTGATGATCATCATTCATAGAGCATTGTCCCCCCCCCCAAAAAGAGAAAGGCCAAAAAATAAGGAAAGGCCAAATAAAAATAAATAAAAGGGAAAATGCTACTATCCCTTTTCCACACTTGTGCTTCAAAGTAGCACCATGATCTTCATGATAAAAAGTCTCTTGTTTTGTCACTTTCATATACTAGTGGGAGATTTTCATTATAGAACTTGGCTTGTATATTCCAACAATGGGCCTCCTCAAGTGCCCTAGGTCTTCGTGAGCAAGCAAGTTGGATGCACACCCACTTAGTTTCTTTTGTTGAGCTTTCATACATTTATAGCTCTAGTGCATCCGTTGCATGGCCATCCCTACTCCTTGCATTGACATCAATTGATGGGCATCTCCCTAGCCCATTGATTAGTCGCGTCGATGTGAGACTTTCTCCTTTTTGTCTTCTCCACATAACCCTCTCATTATATTCTATTCCATCCGTAGTGCTATATCCATGGCTCACGCTCATGTATTGCGTGAAAGTTGAAAAACGTTTGAGATTACTAAAGTATGAAACAATTTCTTGGCTTGTCATCGGGGTTGTGCATGATGAGAACATTCTTGTGTGACGAAAATGGAGCATGGCCAAACTATATGATTTTGTAGGGATGAACTTTCTTTGGCCATGTTATTTTGAGAAGACATGATTGCTTTGTTAGTATGCTTGAAGTATTATTGTTTTTATGTCAATATTAAACTTTTGTCTTGAATCTTATGGATCTGAATATTCTTGCCACAATAAAGAAGATTACATGGATAAATATGTTAGGTAGCATTCCACATCAAAAATTCTGTTTTTATCATTTACCTACTCGAGGACGAGCATGAATTAAGCTTGGGGATGCTGATACGTCTCCAACGTATCTATAATTTTTGATTGTTCCATGCTATTATATTATCAACCTTGGATGTTTTATATGCATTTATATGCTATTTTATATGATTTTTGGGACTAACCTATTAACCTAGAGCCTAGTGCCAATTTCTGTTTTTTCTTTGTTTTAGGGTTTCGAAGAAAAGGAATATCAAACGGAGTCCAAACGGAATGAAACCTTCGGAAAAGTTATTTTTGGAAAGAAAGCAATACAAGAGACTTGGAGTGCACGTCAGGGGATCAACGAGGAAGCCACGAGGCAGGGGGGCGCGCCCACCCCCTGGGCGCGCCCTCCACCCTCGTGGCCCCCTTGTGGCTCCCCTGATGTATTTCTTCCATCTATATATATATATATATATATATATATATATATATATATATATATACATATACCCTAAAACTATCGGAGAACAGAATAGATCGGGAATTCCGCCGCCAGAAGCCTCCGTAGCCACCGAAAGCCACTCTAGACCCGTTCCGGCACCCTGCCAGAGGGGGAATCCCTCTCCGGTGGCTATCTTCATCACCCCGGTGCTCTCCATGACGAGGAGGGAGTAGTTCTCCCTCGGGGCTGAGGGTATGTACCAGTAACTATGTGTTTGATCTCTCTCTCTCTCTCTCTCGTGTTCTTGATTGGCACGATCTTGATGTATCGCGAGCTTTGCTATTATAGTTGGATCTTATGTTTCTCCTCCCCCTCTACTCTCTTGTAATGGATTGAGTTTCCCCTTTGAAGTTATCTTATCGGACTGAGTCTTTAAAGATTTGAGAACACTTGATGTATGTCTTGTCGTGCGTATCTGTGGTGACAATGGGATATCACGTGATTCACTTGATGTATGTTTTGGTGATCAATTTGCGGGTTCCGCCCATGAACCTACGCACACGTTTTCGTCGTGATTCTCCGGTAGAAACTTTTGGGCACTCTTTGAGGTTCTATGTGTTGGTTGAATAGATGAATCTGAGATTGTGTGATGCATATCGTATAATCATACCCACGGATACTTGAGGTGACATTGGAGTATCTAGGTGACATTAGGGTTTTGGTTGATTTGTGTCTTAAGGTGTTATTCTAGTACGAACTCTAGGGCTGTTTGTGACACTTATAAGAATAGCCCAACAGATTGATTGGAAAGAATAACTTTGAGGTGGTTTCGGACCCTACCATAATCTCTTCGTTTGTTCTCCGCTATTAGTGACTTTGGAGTGAGTCTTTGTTGCATGTTGAGGGATAGTTATGTGATCCAATTATGCTATTATTGTTGATCAGAACTTGCACTAGTGAAAGTATGAACCCTAGGCCTTGTTTCAACGCATTGCAATACCGTTTACGCTCACTTTTATCATTAGTTACCTTGCTGTTTTTATATTTTCAGATTACAAAAACCTATATCTACTACCCATATACCACTTGTATCACCATCTCTTCGCCGAACTAGTGCACCTATACAATTTACCATTTTATTGGGTGTGTTGGGGACACAAGAGACTCTTTGTTATTTGGTTGCAGGGTTGCTTGAGAGAGACCATCTTCATCCTATGCCTCCTACGGATTGATAAACCTTAGGTCATCCACTTGAGGGAAATTTGCTACTGTCCTACAAAACTCTGCACTTGGAGGCCCAACAACGTCTACAAGAAGAAGGTTGTGTAGTAGACATCAGGTAGTCAGCATTGTACCGAGGCTTCAGATTATGCAAATGACGATTTTTGGCTTCGTAGTGTGCTATCATGAAGTTTGCCGCCTCCTCAGTGATGAATGCCTCGGCCATCAATGTCTCACATCTACGTTTATTTTTACATTTTGCTCGAAGAATCTTCTGCATCCTCTTAGTTGAGTAGCACCAACGATTTTGCACGGGCCCCCCAATCTTTCCTCGGCCAGGAGATGCAAAATCAAGTGTTGCATTGGATTAAAGAAGCTTGGCGGAAAGATCATCTCTAACTTGCAAATACTCCGGCGCCAACCGTTCCATTTCTTCTAGGAGGCCAGGCGATAGTTCTTTCGCACAAAGAACACGGAAGAAATAGCTTAGCTCTGCCAGTACTAGCCATTCATCCTCAGGGATGAAGCCATGCAACATCACCGGCATTATCCGCTCAATCCATATGTGCCAATCATGACTTTTTAGACCAAATATTTTCAATTTTTCAAGGCTCGCTCCCCTCTTTAGATTTGCTGCATACCCATCAGGGAACATCAACTGCATTTTCACCCACAAAATAATTTCCCTCATAGTTGGCCCTTCAAGATTGAACCATGCCTTTGGCTTCGTCCAGTTCCGCTTTCCTTTTGGTTCTTGCATGTTTTGTAACGGTCTATCATATAGCTCCTCTTGATCGAATCTAGCCTTAGTATTATCCTTTGATTTCCCCTCTATGTCGAACAATGTACCAAAAATGGCTTCGGCGATATTCTTTTCAGTAGCATCACGTCGATGTTGTGTGGGCAAAGGAGGTCTTTGAAGTAAGGCAGATCCCACAAGCATGTCTTGTGAGTCCAAGTGTGTTCCTTATTATACCCCTTGAAATACCCTGAATGCTCTGGATCTGGCTCAAGAGCGTTTAACTGATCCAGGATTTGTTGGCCTGTCAATGCAGGTGGTGTAGAGTGTTTGACAACTCTACCTTTGATGAAGTTCTTCTTGTCTTTCCTGAACTTACGGCGAGGATCTAGAAACGGTCTATGCAAGTCGAAGCAAGTATACTTGTGCCCTGCCGTCAGCCAACGAAACTCAAGAGCTCCCTTTCATGTGGGGCATGGGAACCTTCCATGCACACACCAGCCAACGAATAGCGCATACGCCGGCAAGTCATGCGTCGGGTACATGTACCAGGCACGCATTATGAAGTTTTGTTTGCTAAAGGTGTCGTATGTCTTGAACCCATCATCCCAAGCTTCTTGCAATTCGTCCTTAAGCGGCTGCATGTACACATTCATATTCTTCCCCGGATAGTTGGGCCCTGGGCCTTTGGGTAGAAATCGTCTGAATACTGTCATCATCGTGTCGTAGCATTCTCTGCCCAAGTTGAATTGAGCGTTCAAAGCCATTATTTGTGAGATGGCATCCAGCTAAAAAAGCTCAGTGCGCTCCTGGAGAGGACATTTTGAGGACTCCAACATTTTAGTGAAGGCCTTTGCAGATACCTCCATCTCCTCGTCCGAGTCCCGAGCACCGTCAAAGTCTTGCACCATGTCTTCCATCCCGGTACCATGCTCGTCGGTGCGACGACGAACCACCTCGGCTCTGGCACGTTGGGCAGACTCACCATGAAATGTCCAAACCATGTAACCAGGCGTAAAACCAAACTTTTCTATAGGTTTTTACTCATTTCAAGCTCGTCCCTCTTATTATAGTTGTTGCACCGGACACAGGGGCACCAGCTTAATTTCTTGCCATTTGCAAATGCGGCTCTAACAAACCCCTTGTTTTTTGTTAACCATTCCTCGGTCCAAACTTTCTGTCTAGTGTAACCGGTGTACATCCACACACGGTCATTCATATTGACTTCCTACTGGACACACAAGAAATATATACATAATTAAGCAAACCATATCCATCAGTTAATGGAGTTTGTCAGTTTTATTACGTCCATGCAACCTACACGCTAATAGGTAAAGATAGGTCCTAATCCCACCCGAGTATGTGTAGATTGGGTTCGTTTTCCCATACTCTGCTCTGGATCCGACGCAAAATTTCGGCAACACCTCCCCGTTGTTATCCTGATACACATCTTGGCAATAAGCAGAGAGGATGTGTACCCGGATAACAACAGGGAGGCACTGACGAAATTCTGCATCGGATCCAGAGTAGAGCATATGGGAAAACAAACCCAATCTACACATGCTCGGGCTATCCATGGATAACGTTGGACAATTTGAAAGAATCACGATTATAAATATGCAAATGCATGCATATTTATAGATGTAACCCTTTCGAACAGGAGACACATAGTGGTTACGCATACTGATGATTGACACCTATAGCTAGCAAGTTTCATTGACACAAAGACCAGAACAGAGCAAATGAAGGGGGAGGAGGAGATGTCATTATGCTCACCGACGAACGCAGGGGCGGAGCTCGTCGAACGCACGGGGAGGTCGTCAAACACCACACCCTCGCAGCAATGAAACAACTGCACATTTAAATCCACTCGATCGATACAAATATATATATATGATGTTTTGCATAACAAAATCAAAAAATATACGACCTAACTCATAATTCACAAATATATGACCCCGTCGGGTTCGGGGTGTGGTGTCAGGGTATCGAGGTCGATCGAGGTGCCAGGGTGTCGGGTTGTCGGGGTCGGGGTCGGGGTCGGGGTGTGGTGTCAGGGTGTCGAGGTGCGGTGTCAGGGTGTCGGGGTCGATCGGGGTGTCAGGGTCGGGGTCGGGGTGTGGTGTCAGGGTGTCGGGGGTCGGGGTGTCGGGGGTCGGGGTGTCGATGGTCGGGGTGTCAGGGTGTCGGGGTGTCCGTGGTCGGGGTCGGGGTCGGGGTGTCGATGGTCGAGGTCTCAGGGTGTCGGGGTGTCGGTGGTCGGGGTCGGGGTGTGGTGTTAGGGTGTCGGGTGTGGGGGTCGGGGTGTCGTGTCGGGGTCGGGTGTCTTCTTCTTCTTCTTCTTTCTCCTTTTTCCTTTTCTTCTTCTTCTTCTTCTTCTTCTTCTTCTTCTTCTCTCCTCTTTCTTCGTCTTCTTCTTCTCCTCCTCTCCTATTTCTTCTTCTTCTTCTTCTTCTTCTTCTTCTTTCTTCTCCTCCTCTTCTTCTTGTTCTTCTTCTTCTTCTTCTTCTTCTTCTCCCTCTTCTCCTTTTTCCTCCTCTTCTTCTTCTTTTCTTCTTCTTCTTTCCTCTTCTTCTACTTTTTTCATCTTTCTTCTTCCTCTTCGATTTATCTAAGCCTAAACCTAAACCTAAACCTAGCACTAACCTAAAACAAAATAGGAAAAAACAGAACAAAAAAACAGGAAAAAATAGAAAAAAAGACTAACCTACTTTGCTCCGGCGAGGTTGGCCGGTGGGGCGGGGCAGCGCAGGGGCTGCGGGGAGGAGTCCGGGAGCGGGGCAGGGCGGCGCAGGGGGCGCGGGGAGGTGTCCGGCACCGGGGCAGGCCGGCGAAGGCCTCTCCGATGACGGGGCATGACGGGGCGGTCGCCGCGGCCTGGCTCCTGTTAGCGCGGGGGCGGGAGGGCTGGACGACGGCGGGGCGGCACATGGGCCGCGGGGAGGGGTCCGACACCAGGGCGGGCCGACACATTCCTCTCCGGCGACGAGGCGTGGCTGGGCAGCTGCCGCAGCCTCGCTCCTGTTGGCGGGGGAGGGCTGGACGGCGGCGGGGCTGGCGGGCGACAGGGGCTAGGTCCGGGCGCGGGGGGTGGCGAGAGAAAGAGAGAGAGAGGGAGACGGCGCCACCCGTTAAGTGGGCCTTCTTTGCCGTCTGCTAGTAGACGACAAAGAGGGCGACCGTCAGGGCTGGTCCACTTTTCCTCGACGGCAAAGGAGGAACATTGCCATCGGCTAGCAGTCGGCAAAGTAGTCACCTCTTTGTCGTCTGCTAGCAGACGAGAAAGAAGCTGAGCTAGCCATTGTTGTGCCCTTTGGGGCCCACCTGGCTCTTTGTCATCTACCTTTTAGCGCTTTGCGTCAGCTGGCTGCCGGCAAAGAAGCAGCTGACGTCAAATGCCCTTTTTGCCATCAACACTTTCTTTGTCGTCCGCTTCCTCAAAGTGGACGGCAAAGAACCTCTTTGCCGTCAGCTAGCAGACGACAAAGAGGTGGCAGACGGCAAAATGCCAGATTTTCCAGTAGTGATTGAGATAATTGTTGGTGGGTGTAGCCATGAGGTCTGTTTCGAAGACTCTTCATGAGAGGGCTACCACACCTAGTATGAACACTAAGTTTGTCTACGATCTGACATAGTGGGGATCTGATCGATATATCCAATGATATCGGCGTTCACATATCTGTGAAACTGAAAAACCAGGACATGATGTTTGATGCCTTTGGAGATATCGATAGATTTTCTTGAGTCCCGACCAATTGTGTTTGGTAGATCCAATGGCATTATGGAACGTTGAGTCCCAATATCTCATTTCCATCATCTATTGGTCTAAATAGATCTTTCTCGACGTCTAGAGAATGAACTACCATGAAAGTTATGGATGGATAAGATGTGTCCACATTGAATTTCTCCAATATATTTTGGATATAGACAACATAGTATATCATAATGTATGAATGAATGTGCTCAAGTTGTACTAACGAGCGGTATTTTGGTTTACCAAATCCTTCATTTTAAACTCCGTCATTTAAATGATTACATGCGTCGTCATTGCAGACACACAAGCATGGATAATCATCATTGTAGGAGTAATCCTTGTGTATAAGGAACTCACTACGTCGGTTGTACCGTATGTACCGACAACAATAAGTCGTGTGGTGACTTATTGATTTTTACACAATGCATGTTGCGTCTTGAATTTCGATTTAGAAGCGAGATTCCAACGGGAAACATCTACGTATGAATGTAGTGATCTAAGTGGATATGCAATCACTACATCTATCAGCTGCAGAGATAGATGATTTTGTACTGCCAATGATATAAGTTATCAGAAATTCTACCTCTGGAGAATAGTTGGGTGTGTGCGTGAACCCTTGTGCTACAATACTTGCTCTATGTTTCACCACCTCGTTGTTCTCATCCTGTTTCCAGAAGAAAACTGGTGTAGGTATTGCTTATGAATAACTTCCCATTATTGAGCAAGATCATTTCTACCTCGATTATACCCTTTGCTTGAGTTTAGTCCGAGTGTTGTTCACGCTTCTCCATGGCCATGGTCTTTGGACCTGAATCATCTGAAAGGTTTTGCAATTTAGTTGAGAAATGTATGTCGATAATTGTAGACTTTCGGTTATATGTTTCTCCAGAATCTATATATGAATATATAGTTGATGGAAATATCGTTACGCATGGTGACTGCTCGTGATTTCCCAGTGCGATTAAGTCAGGTATTCCGATGTCCAGGTCATTGTGTGCACTATGACCTGGGTTGGTGGAAGGTTCCCATCCACTAGGTGTATGCTACCCATTAGTTGTCTGTCAACATGAAGTTAACTTGTATTACTGATTCAGAGGCCTTGATATCCTTGCTTGAAAGAAGCTGAATCCCGATGTACTATTTCCGCACTTCTCCCCCTGTTGCTTTGAATGGGGAGTTGAGTGGTTTTAGTTGGTACCTCCACTCTTTCCCACATGTTTTTGCAGGATTGTAGGATTGCATGACACCTTTATAGTCAGTAAATGAGTCTGGCAGGTTATTTGCAATGTGTTGCAAATCTTCTAAATGCATGGTTCAGACTTTGAGTACGTGGATTTGAGGCAGAAATGTGTTGAACATTCCACTAATTTCCTGGCACTATTTATGGTACTTGAAATCTCCCCTTAATGCATGGAAATATTCCTCATTGTATCAACAAACTGGCCTTGAATAACTCCCAATGTGAGGGGATTGAAGTATTGACGGTAATACAGTTATTCCTAATATAGATCCCAACTGTCACTACTGCAGGATGCTACTAATGCGACACTACATCAAAGACCCTTCGACGAAACTGTGTGCGATGCAATAATCGCAAACGGTGGTGTAAAAGAACCATCAAAAAAGGTGCAAAACATTTGCGATGGCGGAGCCATCAAACACGGTTTAGGTTTTTGTTGCGTGTGTGATGCAGGGCATACGATTCAGTTCAATTAATTGTTTGTGATGAGGCGGAACAAAAGAAACGGGCAGCCAGATGAAGGCATGTGTGATATATGGCATACGGTTCACTCAGATGAATTGTTTGTGATGAGGAGGAACAATAGAAATGGGCAGCTAGATAAAGGTGTGTGCAATTGAGGGCATATGCTTTAGAAGGATTAACTGTTTTTGATTAGGCAACAGAGCAGAAACGGGTCAGCCAGATCAAAGTGTCTGCGATTGATGGCATACATTTCACACGGATGAACTATTTGCGATTAGCCACAACAAAGAGAAACAGTTAGATAGATCAATGTGTGTGTGCTAGACGGGCACGCACATTCTAATTAAAAGAAGCATGCGCGATGGTAATAACGAGCGTGCACGGTTGTTGGAACAAGACGTGTGCTGACATTGCCTATTGCGGTGCACCGTATGGTGCAAAAGCCACGTACGCGACCGAGAAGGCGTGCCCACGTTACGCCTTTCGGGAATAGTGCGCACTTATAACCATCAATAAATTTTGAGCCCGTGTCCCGTCACATTCCAAATTGAAAACCTATTCACACCGATCAAAACCTAAACGGTTTCCCACTTAGGAGTGTATTAGTACTCGGTTATAAATACTACTACTCCAAGATGACACCACATTCCTTCTCAACTCCTCATCCACAAAAACAAACAAGGCATTCATCATCGTTCCCTTGCGTCTGCCATGGCCAGTGTGAGTTCTGGGTCAAGAGATTGCCATCAAGGAGATGTGAGCATGGAAGCGGAAGCACGAGAGATGTCCCGCCTCGCCGCGAATGCAGCCGGCATGTCCCGCCGCACGGCCGTAGCAGCACAGAGGTCCCCCCTTGCCACCGAATCAGCACGGAGGTCCCGCCGCGTCGTCGATGCAATAGACTGGTCCGGGCGCGCCGTGGAAGCCGAAAAGATGTCCCGCCGCACCGCGAATGCAGCAGAGATGTCCTCCCGCGCTGCGGCGGCCTGGGAAAATGTCTCGCGGGCAGGCGAGGACTCTTACAGGCGCATGCATGGGATCGTCCATAGTCAGATGGATCAGATCTCCGGTTGGGCGAGGTTACATGATGACATGAAAGCCTCTTTTGAATAGGCAACCGGCGTCATCTGGCAACTAAATGAGAGCAATGCAAAGCTCTTGGCCGAGCGTGACCTGCTGAGGGCAAAGATCATCGGAAGTGCGGAGCAGCAGGAGGAGACCACTGCCTTGTTAAAGAGGACCGACGTCATCGTCGAGAAACTTAGGGACAAGAATGTCATGCTACACATCGAGCGCAGAAGGCTGGTGGAGGAATCCGTGTATGCTCTCAAGCAGCATCTTGAGGACAAGAAAGAGCTTATCGCCGCTCTCCGCGGATACTAGTTCCGGTGGCCTGCAGCAACGCATCAAGAAAGTATTGATCAGCGAGCCAAATCATTGTCTTCCTTCTTCTTTTGCCCTTGTGTATTTCGGGCGTTGCCACATGTGGTTTTTTTAATTATGTTCCTAAATATGTAAAACAATTATTATCCACTGTCATCGTCCTTAATATTCATCATGCTTGCTATAAGTCGCAGTTGATGTTATATAGGTCAGTCGGATCTTACATCAAGTTCCGTGCAAAACTTTCTTTTCAGATTTTCATTTCTCTCTCTTAAATATCAGTCGAGTGAGACATATAGCCACACCGTAGAACAGGGGCTCGGGCGCCATTAATGGAGACGTTGTGAGGAAGGTGTGCGGCGGGTAGAGGTCAAAGGGCTCTCCTCCCGATGAGCATGCACAGGGGTCTGATCGCACGCCTCCCGTACTCAAATAGCTACCCCGCACGACACTTCCTAGCCAATAAAAAAAGAGGACGCGTGGCGGCACGTAATTGGTAAGTAGAACGCCCATGGTTTCAATAATACTTGTGTTTCCGATTTGTAATGTGACAACACTTGTTCCAAAATGACTTTCTTTATTGTTAATATGTGCGCCTTGGCAAATCGGACAGAAAAATTACCACAGCATGTTGGTGCCATGTCATGACACCATGCCAAGTTTCATGATTTTCGGTCGTGTTTTGGATTTACAGGAATTAAAAAACCAAGTTTCTCAATCTTTATGGCCGAGCCACGACGCCCAGATGTTTGAATTTCATTCCCATTTCTTGCATGGGACCCAGAAATTCACCCAAGGACACACATGTGATTTTTCAACCAACTTTGGTGCACTGGAGCATGTGGTTGTAATTCAAATTTGAATTATGCACATTAAATGCCCAGAAACTCAATTAATATATAAAAAAGGCCAAACGAATCCGAAATAATTCCAAAATTTAGCACGATACTTCTATTTGGTCCAATCTGCGTGTTTAAAAAAATTAAGGTGGGAGAAGGCAGTGCACGTATGTCGTTTCGCACATGGAGGTGACATGTTCCCTCTCTTAACAATGAGCCTTCTTGAGGGAAGCTCCAGTTTGCAAGAAACTTACACCAAAGATTGTCCCAATTTGGCCAAAAAAATTACCGCAACATGTTGGTGCCATGTCATGACACCATGCCAAGTTTCATGATTTTCAGGCATGTTTTGGATTTACAGGAATTAAAAAACCAAGTTTCTCAATCTTTACGGTCGAGCCACGACGACCAGATGTTTGAATTTCATTCCCATTTCTTGCATGAGACCTATAAATTCACCCAAGGACACACATATGATTTTTCAACCAACTTTGGTGCACTAGAGATGTGCTTGTAGTTCAAATTCGAATTATGCACATTAAATGCCCAAAAACTCAATTAATGTATAGAAAAGGCCAAACGAACCCAGAATAATTCCAAAATTTAGCATTATACTTCTATTTGGTCTAATCTACCTGTGTAAAAAAATTAAGGCGGGAGAAGGCAGTGTACGTATGTCGTTTGGCACACGGAGGTGACACGTTCCCTCTCGGAACCACGAGCCTTCTTGAGGAAAACTCCGGTTTGCAAGAAGCTTACATCAAAGTTTGTCCCAATTCGGCCAAAAAAATTACCGCAACATGTTGGTGCCATGTCATGACACCGTGCCAAGTTTCATGATTTTCAGTCATGTTTTGCATTTACAGGAATTAAAAAACCAAGTTTCTCAATTTTTATGGCCGAGCCACGACGCCCATATGTTTGAATTTCATTCCTATTTATTGCATGGGACCTATAAATTCACCCAAGGACACACATGTGATTTTTCAACCAACTTTGGTGCATTGGAGCACGTGCTTGTAGTTGAAATTTGAATTATGCACATTAAATGCCCGGAAACTCAATTAATGTATAAAAAATGCCAAACGAACCCAGAATAATTCTAAAATCTAGCATGGTACTTCTATTTGGTCTAATCTGCCTATGTAAAAAAATTAAGGCGGGAGAAGGCAGTGTACGTATGTCGTTTCGCACACGGATGTGACACGTTCCCTCTCAAAACCACGAGCATTCTTGAGGAAAACTCCGGTTTGCAAGAAGCTTACACCAAAGCTTGTCCCAATTCGGCCAAAAAAAATTACCATAGCATGTTTGTGCCATGTCATGACACCATGCCAAGTTTCATGATTTTCAGACGTGTTTTGGATTTACAGGATTAAAAAAACAAGTTTCTCAATCTTTACGGCCGAGCCATGACGCCCAGATGTTTGAATTTCATTCCCATTTCTTGCATGGGACCTATAAATTCACCCAAGGACACACATGTGATTTTTCAACAAACTATGGTGCACTGCAGCATGTGCTTGTAATTCAAATTTGAATTATGCACATTAAATGCCCAGAAACTCAATTAATGCATAAAAATGCCAAAAGAACCCAGAATAATTCCAAAATTTAGCACGATACTTCTATTTGGTATAATCTTCCTGTGTAAAAAAATTAAGGTGGGAGAAGGCAGTGTACGCATGTCGTTTCGCACATGGAGGTGACACGTTCTTTTTCGGAACCACAAGCCTTCTTGAGGGAAGCTCCGGTTTGCAAGAAGCTTACACAAAAGCTTGTCCCAATTCGCCTAAAAAATTTACCGCAGCATGTTGGTGCCATGTCATGACACCATGCCCAGTTTTATGATTTTCAGGCGTGTTTTGGATTTACAGGAATTTAAAAAACCAAGTTTCTCAATCTTTCTGGCCGAGTCACGACGCCTAGATGTTTGAATTTCATTACCATTTCTTGTGTGGGACATATAAATTCACGCAAGGACACACATGTGATTTTTCAACAAACTTTGGTGCACTGGCGCATGTGCTTGTAGTTCAAATTTGAATTATGCACATTAAATGCTCATAAACACAATTAATGCATAAAAATGCCAAACGAACCTGGAATAATTCCAAATTTAAACATGACACTCATGTACTTGTTGCATGTTCATTGTACGTAAATTTTCTAGCAATTCAAACACCATCCTTTCCCTCCGTAACACCATTTTGTCTTTCAAAACATAATGAAAAAAATTAGGTATACCACAAACAGTTTACTAGAAAGAATCGTGTGGCATGCGATATAAAATATCTTGGTGCACTGTGTTGTCTGGCTTACGCAGGAAGCTTCGTCGTCTACAGTCCACCGTCCCCGCTTGAACCACACTTGCGCGCCTGTTTCTCACGGCACCAAGCGAATTTTTTTGCCACCGCAGAAATATCTATCCCCCCGCCCCCTCCCTCCCACCAAAAGCCACATTTCCACTGTTCCTCCTTGCTTTCCAAGTTCAAACCTTCACTGCTGCTTACTGGCAGCTCAGCCTCCTTGCCAGCGACCCTTCTTCTTGCAGCTCAGCCTCCTCGCCGGCGACCCTTCTTCTTGCAGCGCCGCCTCCTTGTCGGCAACCCTTCTTCTTGCAGCGCCGCCTCCTCGCCGGTGACCCTTCTTATTGCTGCGCGCCTCCTCGCCGCCGACCCTTCTTCTTGCTGCGCGGCCTCGTCGATATGGTCAGGTAATCCACACCCACCCAGACCATCCTCGTCCTTTCCCGTCCCACATACCCCGACTGACGAGGCTACACCTTTCGACAAAATCACTGTCCCCCTCCTCCAATTAAGCGCCGCCCACAGCCATTTTGCACGCAGTATAACATGGGGCTCAGTAGCATGCGGCCGCACGCGCGCATGCGGTCGCTGTGGCTGCCATGCGTGCCGACCACCAGATCTTGGAGGAGCACCTCGTCTTTGAGGCCACCATCGATACCGCCACGCGGTTGTCTACTTTAAAATACAGTTCGTGCTATTTTCTCGAGGCCACCGCCAGTCCCTTCTAGCGATTTGTTCTCTGTAATGTTAATATGCAATTTGATGTTTAGTTAACAGTTTGGTCCTCCAAAATGTAATGTTCAGTTAACACTTTGGTCCAACAATTGCTACATTTTGTAGTACTGTTCTCAAGCATTCTTTGTTTTGTCAATTGTCTTATCTTCTAGTACAGGTTTCTATTCTGCAATGTCTTGCTCAGTTAACTATTTTGGTTCATTTGGTTTGTTGTCCATTTAACTATTTGGTTTTGTTCTGCAATCTGATTTTCATTTGCAGTGGGTTCAACTTTGTATTATTATGCATGTGACACCAATCGGATTTGGTTGTACTCAATACATATTCTACTGAGAGTATGGCAACTCTCAGTTAACCTGATCAAGATCTTCCTTATGTGTGTTGCTGGAAAATAATGGGAGACACTGTGGTTTACCATGGAGGTTTCTTCAAGCATGGTCCTTTGGCTAATAGCACATTATTGTGCAGTTGCAGGAATCATTCTAATATTTAGGTTTCTTACAATTTGGTCTTGCACATGTAGGTCCTGCTGTCAGAGGCTTAGACCCACTGTTCGACCCATTTTGCATATGGGGAAATGAGATGTAGATGAATATCAGTCGAGTCAAGAAACTCAGAAAGATTGTTAGGATGAAGAAACTTGCAACGAATAACAACAAGATCTTTGTTTGCAAAATGAAGAAGACATCAGTCAACTATAGGATGGCACTAACTCTTTTACCTTGTTTTTACCCCTTGCGCCATTTCAAAATTTATAACAGCGATTTATGCATATCTTTGTTTTTAGTACTTTACAAAGCAGTTCACCGATGTTTACCTCTCAAACCACCTGCATAGTCAAGAGGCGAGGAAGGTATTCATTCAACACCCACGGTACAATATTGAAGTCTTGTTGAAGAGGACGAAGGTTGGGTGGGCAATTATCCATACACTAATGGAATCAGGATCTTTGCCGTCAGCTAGCTGATGGCAAAGAAGGTCTTTGCCATCAGCATACAGAAAGTTGACGGCAAAGAAAGAGCGGACGACAAAGAGCGTGTTTGCCGTCAACTAGCTCTTTGTCGTCCACTAGCAGACGGCATAGAAGCTTTGTCGTCTGGTAGCGGACGACAAAGTGGGAGGGTGGCCCACTAGTGAGAACCACCTAACGGCCACTTTCTTTGCCGTCAGTCTTTGCCGTGAGCTAGCTAACGACAAAGCTTCTTTACCGTCCGCGAGCAGACGGCAAAGAAAGTGGCAACCTAACAGTTGTTTCCCCCCATCCCCACCCCACTAGCTATGCTCTTTGCCGTCTGCTAGCTGACGGCAAAGAAATTAAACATAACTAAAAATTGGCCGGCCCCGTGCCCCACCCCTGTCTCTCTCCCTCACCTCACCGGCGCCACCCCGATGCCCCCGACCCCCGACCAACCCGCGCCCCCGACCCCCCGCCGCCCCGACGCTCGCGCCATCCCGACGCCCTCGCCGCCTGCGCCACCCCGACACCCCGCCACCCTCACCGCCCTGACCCTCGCCGCTCCACAGTCCCGCCGCCCCAACACCCTCGCCGCCCGCGCCACCCGGACGCCCTAGCCGACCGCACCACCCCGATGCCATCGTCGCCCATGCCACCCCGCTGCCCCCGCCGCCCCCGCCGGCCCGGCGCCCCGCCGCCTCGACAACCAGGCGCCCCGTCGTCCCGACTCCCTAGCCGCCCCGACGCCCCGGTGCCCCGCCGACCCACTCCGGTGAGCCCTCCTGGTTTTTTTCTTTTTTTCTACTACTAGTAATTAGGTTAGTTAGTACTTTTAGTTTATTTTTTTTCTACTGCTACTAATTAGGTTAGTTGGTACTATTAGTTAGGTTAGTTTGATTTTGTAGGTTAGTTAGGTTAGTGTCATTCCTCTCATGTCTTCTTTTGTCAGATTTTGTGGACTGAATTTTATGAAGAAATGTTAATCGAGCTAGAATTTTTCAAATGGCCTATCCTTTTAGTGGATCTTGAGTTTCTTACTGCTACTTGTTTGATCATAATCATAATCCTATTTGCCTAGAAAATGATGATCATCATTGTTTGACGGCTCAACCATTTGTTATGAAACTCTTTAAATATTCTTATTTGAACTCAGGAATCTGTGTAACGTTTCTGGTTGATTTTTCTTTCCTAATTGGAGATTGTTGTCTATGGATCCCGGTGATGACTTGTGATGTTAAAAAGTAGTGGCATGATTCATACATTGATGAGATCTAAATTATCACTCTGAGTGATCTGTCCGACAACATATCCAACTTTTTATATGTTTGTGTTTTTTTGGTGATATATCTGTTATCTGGACACAAATGTTCATAAATTGTTTATTTGCTTTGATCTTTGTTGTTAATTTTTGGTTTAAAATCTTTCTCTATGAAGAGAGTACAAACAGATCTTTGTTGTTATCTGGACACTTCACTTTGATCTTTAGACTAGGTTAGTTAGGTTAATTAGTTTGTAGGTTAGTTAGGTTAGTTCTGTTAACCAGTTTTAGTTTTACTAATTACTACTCCTAGAAAACAACCATGTAAATGATTAGGAATAGGATGCATATGCATCCCTTTTCTTTTGTTTCTTGAAAATCAGAAAAGAAAAAGAAAAGGCAGGTTTAGTCATCATTTGTCAATTAGTTGGCTAATGGTTTCTAGAATTATTTGACCATGGGCATGGACAAGTAGCAACTAGGAAAGGTAGAATTTTGCATAAAGGGTTTTTGATGGATTGTTTATTTGACCAATGAGCTTCCCTAAATTTTCTAAAATATTTTGGAAACACTAAAATAATTTTAACCTATTAAAACATTTAATTAGTTAGTTAGTTCTTTCTTTAGGTTAATTACTTAGTTAGTTAGTTAATTAGTTAGTTAATTTTTTAGGTGTTGTTTTCACCCACCAAATTTTTTATTATGTTTATGTTGTAGAAAATTCGCTTACTCTTTGTCATTGCAGGTGTTGACAGATGGTGGGCGCGGGTCGAGAGCGCTCCGAGCCTCCTTCCTCGGCGCGTGCTGGGAGGGGTGGCTATATTGCACCCCAGCAGCTTCAGAGAGTGCTCGTAGACAGCATGATGACACCTGTTGCGGGCGCTTCTTCTTCGGCCAGGAGAGGTCGAGGGAAGACGAAGAGGGGTGGAGCTAGAGGTGGACGTGGCGGCGGGAGAGGTAGGAAGCATGTCGCGCCTTCCTCGCCACCACCCCCAGTTGTTTCACGACTCATGAAATTTCATTATTTATGCTAGCTTGAGCCCTTAACTAATATGTTGTTCCTCTCTTTTAGGCGCATCACCACAAGAAGGAGGTGCCACCGTTGTACGACCTCTATGCCATGGCCCATAGTGCCCCGTAGAAGAAGGCTAAGGCATTCTCTAAGTCTGACCTCGATCATCCAAAGAGCTTCGCCAACATCTCCTCCCACAACAAGCTCGTGAGGTACAGAGACTTTGGGAAGGCATTGAAAGGGGATGACTTCAACCTGAGCCAGAGTGCTTTTGATCCAGAGCTCGTGATGCTATCCGGTGAAGGGAGGAAACATGGCTCGAAGCCATTGGGGATGTACTGATACAGTGTCCTAGAACTCTTCGTGAGATCAAGAGGCGCCAGACGAGCTCTCTTCCTGAGATGAGTCCTCATCCACGACTAATAGAGCTTGCCATCGAGGCTAGGGCCCAGGAGCTTCTGGCGGAGGCAAACGGGCAGGCGGCGCAGAGGGAGAAGGATCGGAGTTGGAGGATAGGATGGCTAGGATGATGGAGGAGGAGAGGAACTGGAACGACTTGGGTCACCAGGCTGTATACGAGCTCCTCGTGGTAAGTTTCTCTTGCATATTAGCCAAATCATGCATGTAATGTTCGTTTCATTACTAACTAATATGCCTGACTTGTGAAAACAAATGTACAGTCCGTGTGCGAGAAAAACGGTCAGACCCCTCCGTCGATGCCCCAGATTGGTATAGCGGACATGGTGAGTTTCATTAGTTACTACTCCCTCCGTTCGAAATTACTTGTCACAGAAATGGATGTATCTAGACGTATTTTAGTTTTAGATACACCCATTTCCAAGACAAGTAATTGCGAACAGAGGGCGTAGTATTCACATTTCAGTTGCATCATGGTAACGAGACATTACAAATGATCTTTGGTGCAGCATGCCTCCCGACAAGCATTGACCGATCCTTCTCTGTCTCGCAATTGCGCAACCCCGAACGGTCTGATACGTCTCCGTCGTATCTATAATTTTCTATTGTTCCATGCCAATATTATACAACTTTCATATACTTTTGGCAACTTTTTATACTATTTTTGGGACTAACATATTGATCAAGTGCCCAGTGCCAGTTCCTATTTGTTGCATGTTTTTGTTTCACAGAAAATCCATATCGAACGGAGTCCAAACAGGATAAAAACTGACAGAGATTTCTTTTGGAATATATGTGATTTTTGGGAAGAAGAATCAACGCGAGATGATGCCCGTGGGGGCCACGAGGCAGGGGCGCCCTAGGGGGTCAGGCGTGCCCTGGGCCCTCATGGCCACCCCGTAAGGCGGTTAGTGCCCTTCTTTCGCCGCAAGAAAGCTAATATCCGGATAAAAATCATATCCAAAATTTCTCCCAATCGGAGTTACGGATCTCCGGGAATTTAAGAAATGGTGGAAGGGCAGAATCTGGAACGCAGAAACAGAGAGAGACAGAGAGACAGATCCAATCTCGGAGGGGCTCTCGCCCCTCCCGTGCCATGGAGGCCATGGACCAGAGTGGAAACCCTTCTCCCATCTAGGGAGAAGGTCAAGGAATAAGAAGAAGGGGGGCCCTATCCCCCTCTCTTCTGGTGGCGTCGGAACACCGCAGGGGCCATCATCATCACCGCAATCTACACCAACAACTTCACCGTCATCATCACCAACTCTTCCCCCCTCTATGCAGCGTTGTAACCCCTCTTTTACCCATTGTAATCTCTACTTAAACATGGTGCTCAACACTATATATTGTTTCCCAATGATGTATGGCTATCCTATGATGTTTGAGTAGATCCATTTTGTCCTATGGGTTAATTGATGATCGTGATTGGTTTGAGTTGCATGTTTTATTACTGGTGTCGTCCTATGGTGCTCTCTGTGTCACGCAAGCATGAGGCATCCCCGCTGTGGGGTTTGCAATATGTTCATGATTTGCTTATGGTGGGTGGCATGAGTGATAGAAGCACAGACCCGAGTAAGTAGGTTGTTTGCGTATGGGAGTAAAGAGGACTTGATGCCTTATAATGCTATGGTTAGTTTTTACCTTAATGATCTTTAGTAGTTGCAGATGCTTGCTAGAGTTCCAATCATAAGTGCATATGATCCAAGAAGAGAAAGTATGTTAGCTTATGCCTCTCCCTCAAATAAAATGGCAATAATGATTACCAGTCTAGTTATCGATTGCCTAGGGACAAATAACTTTCTTGTGTGACAACAAGCTCTCTACTAAAACTAACTTGGTTGTGTCTTCATCTAAACAACCCCTACTTTTTATTACACGCTCTTTATTATCTTGCAAACCTATCCAAAAACACCTACAAAGTACTTCTAGTTTCATACTTCTTCTAGGTAAAGCGAACGTTAAGCGTGCGTAGAGTTGTATCGGTGGTCGATAGAACTTGGGGGAATATTTATTCAACCTTTAGCTCCTCGTTGGGTTCGACACTCTTACTTATTGGAAGAGTCTACAATTGATCCCCTATACTTGTGGGTTATCACGGTCCTTCCCCGTCTGGCACTAGCGCACACCCCACCGGTGCTTCACCTCCGTGATGATGGTAAGTTTTCCCAAGTGACATAATAACCTTACTTAGCTCCAAGCTGACATACTTTACCTAGGATAGCTATAAGATGACCTATACTTAGTATTTTTTCCTACTAAATGACTTAATATGCTTAGTTAGCTAAAAACAGGCGTAGCTACCTAGGATAGCTCAATAATGATCTATACTTAGCTTCACTAGTTCATTTATGACATAATTAGCTCACTTGGGTAAAAAATGGCATAATAACCTAGGTTTAGCTCCAAAATGACATAGACTTAGCTGATTTTCCTTGAAAATGACATAATAACCTTACTTAGCTCCAAACTAACATACTTTACCTAGGATAGCTATTAAATGACCTATACTTGGCATTTTTCCTCCAAAATGACAAAATATGCTTAGTTAGCTAAAAACAGGCATAACTACCTAGGATAGCTCAATAATGATCTATACTTAGCTTAGCTAGTTCATTTATGACATAATTAACTCACTTGGGTAAAAATGGCATAATAACATAGGTTTAACTCCAAAATGACATAGACTTAGCTTATTTTCCTCAAAAATGACATAATAACATTACTTAGCTCCAAACTGACATACTTTACCTAGGATAGCTATTAAATGACCTATACTTCGCATTTTTTCCTCCAAAATGACAAAATATGCTTAGTTAGCTCAAAAATGTCATAACTACATAGGTTAGCTCAAAAATGACCTATACATAGCTTCTTTAGTTCATTTATGACATACTTAGCATACTTAGGTAAAAATGGCATGATAACCTTGGTTTAGCTCCAAAATGACATAGACTTAGCTTAGTTTCCTCCAAAATGACAAAATAACCTTACTAAGCTCCAAAATGACCTATTTACTTAGCTTAGCTCTAAAATGACCTACACTTAGCATTTTTACCTAGCTTAGCTAAAAAATGGCATTTTACCTACCTTAGTTAGAAGAAGAAGATAAAGAAGAGGAGAGGAGAAAAAGAAAGAGAAGAAAATTTCTTCTTCTTCTATCTTTCTTCTTTCCCAATTTGCAGATTTGCTTTAGATGAAGAGCTTGCGTTCATGGAGTCCACTCTTCTCCTTGTGCTTCTTTTATGTTTTTGGAAACTTGTTGCAAAATTGTTGTTGGATATGTATGTATGGATGAAACCATTTTGTGTTGGATATGTTGTTGGATAACTTCTTGTTGGAAACTTGTTATATATATGTTGTTGGAAACTTATTATATATATGTGTGTGTGTGTGTGTGTGTGAAATTCAATGAATTTTAAAAAAGGGCTGTACAGGCTCTTTGTCGTCTGCTAGCAGACGGCAAAGAGCTTTGCCATGAGCCAACAGACGGCAAATCTGCCATGTGGCAGCTACCTGTGCAACCTGGGGGCACTGTGGCTAGCCTATTTGGTCAGTTTGCCGTCCGCTGGCAGACGACAAAGATGAAAAGGTCTTTGCCGTCAGCTGGTGGATGGCAAAGCATGTCGTTAACCCCCTTTGCCGTCTGCCAGCGAACGACAAAGGCCTCAACATCTTTGCCATCAGCCAGCAGATGGCAAAGAGGCCTTTGTCGTGGTTCGTTCAGCCAGATTGTTTGTCGTCTGCTGGCTGACGGTAAAGGTCTTTGCCGTCCGCCAGCCATGCCTTTGCCGTCCATCATGGCATACGACAAAGATCCTGATTCCTGTAGTGATAGCCACTGGCCTAAAGTTGCAAGGACATTCAACATCACTGAAGGCTCAATATTTGCCTTTCGCTTCTGCAGTTTCCCAAATGAGATTCATCTATCTATTTATCGTGTATGATGCTACTTTCCAAAGGTTTTTGATGTTGCTTGTGAAGCTTGGTGTTGTTGTGTAATGGCGTAACTGAGTGCCGAAGCTATCTGATGTAATTCGATTGTGAAATCCTAGTTGCTTTTATACGGATATTAAATATCTGGCGTGTTTTATAAGAAATATCAATTTGATTAGTACATGGATTATCAATAATAGGCTAATTACCCTACTTATTGGGGTTTTCTATTGCAGACGGTTACTCAGACAGCACTGTGGGCGATGAACTCAAACAACCCGCACGGTTTCTAGAAAGTAGGCGTGTTCGATCAACAACAATCACACACGGCTTCCGGCAGCGAACTGTTTGCGTTAGTCCACCTTGCACAAACATTTCCACACAAAGAACTGTGTGTGATATACATATGAGCGGAAATGATTTTCTGGGATTCACCGTGTGGGATGTACGTACCTACGGAAATGATTGGGTTTCGATGCCTCGCCCGGTCGCACATGAGCTCATTTGGTGTCCAAGGAGGGCCAATCCCCGACGATTTATGGGTCGTGTGGGAAGGACCCCATATCGCCCACACTCGCTTGGCGACGGTGCGGAACGCCGTCGCGAAAAGGGTTAAAAACCATCTATATAGCACGTCTTTGTACCAGCGTATATGTTGAGGGGCCAATGATGTATGCTGGGTGGTGATATCGGTATGCAACCGAGTTACTGCAGATGGGAAATACTTAGTAGTTTTCCACGTATCAAAGATAGAGGGGAATAATATTATCCAGTTTGGTTATGAGCGTGTAAGAATGCATGATTCCAACGTAAAGTTGGTAAGTTGCAATCAAAGTAAAGATCATGCAATGAGCTCAATTCTTTGGGTGAAATTCTACCAAACCATTTTGAGTCTAGACATTAGGACAAATTGCTAAAGTTCAATCTGAGGGCCATAGAGAAGGCACTCAAGGAGAATTCTGCAATGCTATCCATTTGATTTGCTTGAAATCGATGTTAGGATAATGAGGCAATGGTTTCGTGTGAATAAAGTACACACTTAAGACCATCATGTAGATATGTCTTTTAGAACCATGGAATACCTGAATAGTCTACTCGATGGTTGGGAAGAGCCACTTACCTCGACTTGATGCATTCAATGTGTTTGAGTGGTTCAGCATACACTTTAAGGTCTGTGAGCCATAAAATTTGCCTCCCTTCTACCCTTTGCATCAGAGGATTTATTGCTCTTGGTTGAGGCCTCTGATCACTAAATCAATGTCGATTCTTGTTCCCTTTTCTGCTATGTATTTTTTTGGGCAGAGCATGATTGAGGCCTTCAGTCGCAGAATTGATTAATGGTGTTCTTCCTCATTCTTCTCTGCTGAGTTCTTCTGATTTCATCTGCCCATGCTGGTTGTTGTCGTCGGCGAGCATGGAGTCGTCCTTCCTTCGATTTCTCCGTGATTTTCTTGCCCTCGGTAGAGCGTGCTGATAACATGTCATAAAGTAAAAATGAGAGACAACAAGAATGATTCAAGTAATGGAATAGCCGTTCTCATTGATTGGGTTTGTTACAATATATACATTAATCAATTGAGACGCGACAATATAGAGGGACACGAAGGGAGAGACGCATCGGTTGCGTTTAATTCTAACAATCTTATGGCAATTGAAATCCCACCTCTTTGATTTTCATTGATGCATTAATAGAAAAAAAAGACAGGAAAACAGGAATAAATTGTTTGTGTCAATTCAAGTCCTACTGGATGTGAGTTTGTTTGATGGTTGCATCATGAGATTAAAAAAAGAAATTTCTCAAAAAGGTTGAAGTGGATACTAGATTTTCTATGGAGTTTGCACGAATTTTTAATCTTCGACACCCCAATTGGCTATTGTTATCCTTGATAAATATCATATATAGATACACTCTGAGTGTCTTCTAAAATAATACCCCCTCTGTCCCAAATTACTACTCACAAAAATGGGTAGAAATGAATGTATTTAGAACTAAAATACATCTAGATACACACGACAAGTAATTTGGGACAGAGGGAATATTTCATGGAGTTTAGTAAAATGATTTCTTAAGGATTTTAATCTTTAAAAAACTGCGCACCCTACCCATATGAGCACATCTGATTACTGAGCCCATACATTATCTTGAGACTGACAAAGACACCTATTATTCACTTGCAGGAGGGCGAAGGAGGTATGGGTGTCTCTAGGCTTGATGGAGATAATTAAGGAAAGTTTATCGGTGGATCGATCGAGGAAGTGTAGTTCTGGAGGAGCTCCTGCGGTCAAACAGAATGAATGCACCGAACTCTAGCAACTTGGGTTTCAAAGAGTCTTTAAGGCATTGTTTGGATGGGGAAGATTAGAGGTGGGTATATAGAAAAGAAACTTTTAGCTTGATTTTAGTAGAATCGGTTTTACTTGCGTTTTTACAAATAATCAGTATATAGAAAGTCATGTTTGGGTTGGGAAAGTGTCAAAACTGGTATGTACCATTCCTTGTTTGGAAGAGCTTGTTCATGTTCTCTCGGTGGGTCGATCTCTCTCTCATTGATTTGTTGAGAAACGAGTGGGCAGATAAAAACTGTTACGATCACGGATATGGCAATCGCGTTTGTGGAAAAACATACAATACTTGTTTTTCTATAAACCTGAAATCCTGGGTTGTACAGTTCCTAGTTTCCTATATACGTGGATTTGTTATAGTAGCCAAACGAGTTTTTATTCAGTTCAACCATTTTCCTGGTTTGGATTTTGACATTCTATATATATCCACTATCCAAACAACGCCTAAGTGTGCGTTCGTGGTACGAGGCCGTCAAAGGAAAGACTGTAGCCCACCAACCCCCCCCCCCACCACGCGCGCAAAGAACAACCTTTGTGATTCAAGCTTTGGCATCGAATTTTGCTATGTCTCCAGGTACTGCTGATACGCACAAAATCATATGGGAGAAACCTGCTATAGGATGATAAGATGAATGTAGATGCTACATAGTTTGATGATGGTTCTGGAGCTACAACAACAATTCTTCCTAACTCTAAGAGCATCTCCAATAGCTTGTCTATATGGAAGTCTATACTAGTTTTCCATAATGTGAGCCCAAAACGGACGTCCAACAGCTTATGTAAATGGATGTCCAAACAGGCACATCCTCTAAATCCACCTCCACAATGTCCACGCCTGGACGATGTGAAGGTGTCATCCATAGCTCAACCGCAACCACGTTTTCTCCCTCCCGCCAACTCCATCGCCCTCTCCCCCGCCAACTTGCATGCTCTGGAAATGAAGAGGATGCTGTCGCGAGGTCCTTGTCGCGCCACACCAAACCATCCCTAGCCGAGGTATGCTCAATTTCTCCTCCCGAAGAGAGAGGGATGAGAGGAGAGGATCCTACCGTTGTGGATCTGGTTGCCGCCGGCACGTATGGGTCGCCGCCGCTGCCGCATCAGGGTCGAGGGAGGAGGCTCTAATAACCCACAAGTGTGGGGGATCGCAATAGTTTTCGAGGGTAGAGTATTCAACCCAAATTTATTGATTCGACACAAGGGGAGCCAAAGAATATTCTCAAGTATTAGCAGCTGAGTTGTCAATTCAACCACACCTGGAAACTTAATATCTGCAGCAAAGTGTTTAGTAGCAAAGTAATATGATAGTAGTGGTAACGGTAGCAAAAGTAATATTTTTGGGTTTTGTAGTGATTGTAACAGTAGCAACGGAAAAGTAAATAAGCGAAGAACAATATATGGAAAAGCTCGTAGGCATTGGATCGGTGATGGAGAATTATGCCGGATGTGATCGATCATGTAACAGTCATAACCTAGGGTGACACAGAACTAGCTCCAGTTCATCAACGTAATGTAGGCATGTATTCCGAATATAGGCATACGTGCTTATGGAAAAGAACTTGCATGGCATCTTTTGTCCTACTCTCCCGTGGCAGCGGGGTCCTAATGGAAACTAAGGGATATTAAGGCCTCCTTTTAATAGAGTACCGGACCAAAGCATTAACACATAATGAATACATGAACTCCTCAAACTACGGTCATCACCAGGAGTGGTCCCGATTATTGTCACTTCGGGGTTGCCGGATCATAACAGGTAGTAGGTGACTATAGACTTGCAAAATAGGATCAAGAACTCTCATATATTGATGAAAACATAATAGGTTCAAATCTGAAATCATGGCACTCGGGCCCTAGTGACAAGCATTAAGCATAGCAAAGTCATAGCGACATCAATCTCAGAACATAGTGGATATTAGGGATCAAACCCTAACAAAACTAACTCGATTACATGATAAATCTCATCCAACCCATCACCGTCCAGCAAGCCTATGATGGAATTACTCACGCACGGCGGCGAGCATCATGGAATTGGTGATGGAGGAAGGTTGATGATGACGATGGCGACAGATTCCCCTCTCTTGAGCCCTGAACGGACTCCATATCAGCCCTCCCGAGAGAGTTTAGGGCATGGTGGCGGCTTCGTATCGTAAAACGTGATGAATCCTTCTCCCTGATTTTTTCTCCCCGAAGGTGAATATATGGAGTCAAGGTTGAGGTCGGTGGAGCATCAGGGGGCCCACGAGGCAGGGGCCGCGCCCAGGGGGGTAGGGCGCGCCCCCACCCCCATGGACAGGTGAAGGCCCCCCTAACGTGGATCTTTCTTCCAGTATTTTCTATATATTCCAAAATAATTCTCCGTTGATTTTCAGGTCATTCCGAGAACTTTTATTTCTGCACAAAAATAACACCATGGCAATTCTGCTGAAAACAGCGTTAGTCCGGGTTAGTTCCATTCAAATCATGCAAGATAGAGTCCAAAATAAGGGCAAAAGTGTTTGGAAAAGTAGATACGACGGAGACGTATCAACTCCCCCAAGCTTAAACCTTTGCTTGTCCTCAAGCAATTCAGTTGATAAACTGAAAGTGATAAAGAAAAACTTTTACAAACTCTGTTTGCTCTTGTTGTTGTAAATATGTAAAGCCAACATTCAGGTTTTCAGCAAAGATTATGAACTAACCATATTCACAGTAACACTTATGTCTCATGTTTACTCATGTAAATGGCATAATCAACTAGCGAGCAATAATAATAAATCTCGGATGAAAACACTTTATCAAAACAATCATGATATGATATAACAAGATGGTATCTCGCTAGCCCTTTCTGAGATCGCAAAAAAAATGCAGAGCACCTTTAAAGATCAAGGACTGACTAGACATTGTAATTCATGGTAAAAGAGATCCAGTCAAGTCATACTCAATGTGAACTAACAGTAATGGATGCAAATGACAGCGGTGCTCTCCAACTGGTACTTTTTAATAAGAGGATGATGACTCAACATAAAAGTAAATAGATAGGCCCTTCGTAGAGGGAAGCATTGATTTGTAGAGGTGTCAGAGCTCGATTTTGAAATAGATATGAGTAATATTTTGAGCGGTATACTTCCGTTGTCAACATAACAATCAAGAGATCTCGATATCTTCCATGCTACACACATTATAGGCGGTTCCCAAACAGAATGGTAAAGTTTAAACTCCCCCTCCACCAACAAGCATCAATCCCTGGCTTGCTCGAAACAACGAGTGCCTCCAACTAACAAGAGTCCCGGGGGAGTTTTGTTTGCAGTTATTTTGATTTGATTTGCATAAAGCATGGGACTGGGCATCCCGGTGACCAGCCATTTTCTCGTGAGTGAGGAGCGGAGTCCACTCCTCTTGAGAATAACCCGCCTAGCATGGAAGATACAGACAACCCTAGTTGATACATGAGCTATTCGAGCATACAAAAAAGAATGTTTATTTGAAGGTTTAGAGTTTGGCACATACAAATTTACTTGGAACGGAAGGTAGATACCGTATATAGGTAGGTATGGTGGACTCATATGGAATGACTTTGGGGTTTATGGAGTTGGATGCACAAGCAGTATTCCCGCTTAGTACAGGTGAAGGCTAGAAAAATACTGGGAAGCGACCAGCTAGAGAGCGACAACAGTCATGAACATGCATTAAAATTAATCAACACCGAATGCAAGCATGAGTAGGATATAATGCACCATGAACATTAATATCGTAGAGGCTATGTTGATTTTGTTTCAACTACATGCGTGAACATGTGCCAAGTCAAGCCACGCGAATCATTCAAAAGAGGATACCACCCTATCATACCACATCACAACCATTTTAATAGCATGTTGGCACGCAAGGTAAACCATTATAAGCTCCTAGCTAATTAAGCATGGCATAAGCAACTACAATCTCTAATTGTCATTGCAAATATGTTTCTTTCATAATAGGCTGAATCAGGAACGATGGACTAATCATATTTACAAAAACAAGAGAGGTTGAGTTCATACCAGCTTTTCTCATCTCAATAAGTTCATCATATAATCATCATTATTGCCTTTCACTCGCACGACCGAATAGTGTGGATAATAATAATAGTGCACGTGCATTGGACTAAGCTGGAATCTGCAAGCATTCAATTCAAGAGATAAGACAAGGTAATATGGGCTCTTTGTTAGATCAACAATAATGCATATAAGAGCCACTCAACATTTTCATTATGGTCTTCTCCTCTCGACCCCCAAGGAAAAGAAATAAAACTATTTACACGGAAAGCTCCCAACAAGCAAAAGAAGAACGAGAAATCTTTTGGGTTTTCTTTTTAATTACTACTACTACAGGCATGGAAAGTAAATAACTAAAAACTACAACTAATTTTTTTTGTTTTTTCCTTAGCTGGCTCTGTAGCTGGTGTGGGGTTTCGGTAGGCGTGAATGGCCTCTGGCGGGACAAGGTACTTGCCTGCAGATAAGTCAAACAAAGAAGGAGCAGGCAAAGTAATAGTCTCAGGGTGATTTTTGTCAAATATCAGCTTGTACTTAAGCATCTTTTCCTTATTCTTAATGATAAAATCATGTGCTACCATACTCTTATAGTCTAGAAAAACAGGAGGCAGCAACTTTTCTTCTTTCTCATAATGCCTAATAGGTGTGTTAAAATGTGCAGCGAGGCGCGAGGCAAAGATACTGATGTCTACTACACAACCTTCTTGTTGTAGACGTTGTTGGTCCTCCAAGTGCAGAGGTTTGTATGACAGTAGCAAATTTCCCTCAAGTGGATGACCTAAGGTTTATCAATCCGTAGGAGGAGTAGGATGAAGATGGTCTCTCTCAAGCAACCCTGCAACCAAATAAAAAAGAGTCTCTTGTGTCCCCAACACACCCAATATAATGGTAAATTATATAGGTGCACTAGTTCGGCGAAGAGATGGTGATACAAGTGCAATATGGATGGTAGATAAAGGTATTTGTAATCTGAAATTATAAAAACAGCAAGGTAACTAATGATAAAAGTGAGCGTAAACGGTATTGCAATGATAGGAAATAAGGCCTAGGGTTCATACTTTAGCTAGTGTAAGTTCCCTCAACAATACTAACATAATTGGATCACATAACTACCCCTCAACATGCAACAAAGAGTCACTCCAAAGTCACTAATAGAGGAGAACGAACGAAGAGATTATGGTAGGGTACGAAACCACCTCAAAGTTATTCTTTCCAATCAATCCGTTGGGCTATTCCTATAAGTGTCACAAACAGCCCTAGAGTTCATACTAGAATAACACCTTAAGACACAAATCAACCAAAACCCTAATGTCACCTAGATACTCCAATGTTACCTTAAGTGTCCGTGGGTATGATTATACGATATGCATCACACAATCTCAGATTCATCTATTCAACCAACACATAGAACCTCAAAGAGTGCCCCAAAGTTTCTACCGGAGAATCACGACGAAAACGTGTGCCAACCCCTATGCATAGGTTCATGGGCGGAACCCGCAAGTTGGTCACCAAAACATACATCAAGTGAATCACGTGATATCCCATTGTCACCACAGATATCCACGGCAAGACATACATCAAGTGTTCTCAAATCTTTAAAGACTCAATCCAATAAGATAACTTCAAAGGGGAAACTCAATTCATTACAAGAGAGAAGAGGGGGAGGAGAAACATAAGATCCAACTAGAATAGCAAAGCTCGCGATACATCAGTATCGTGCCAAATCAAGAACACGAGAGAGAGAGAGAGAGAGAGAGATCAAACACATAGCTACTGGTACATACCCTCAACCCCGAGGGAGAACTACTCCCTCCTCGTCATGGAGAGCACCGGGATGATGAATATGGCCACCAGAGAAGGATTGCCCCCTCCGGCAGGGTGCCGGAACGGGTCTAGATTGGTTTTCGGTGGCTACGGAGGCTTCTAGCGGTGGAACTCCCGATCTAATCTATGTTCTGGAAGTTTTAGGATACGTGGGTATATATGGGTGAAAGAGGTACGTCGGTGGACCAAAGGGGGGCCACGAGGCAGGGGGCGCGCCCCTACCCTCGTGAGCTCCTCCTTCATCTTCTGACGTAGGGTCCAAGTCTATCCGGTAGGTTTCCTTCCAAAAATAACTTCTGCAGTTGATTTCGTTCCGTTTCGACTCCGTTTGATATTCCTTTTCTTCGAAACACTAAAATAGGCATAAAACAGCAAATCTAGGTTGGGCCTCCGGTTAATAGGTTAGTCCCAAAAAAAATATAAAAGTGGAAAATAAAGCCCTATATTGCCCAAAACAGTAGATAATATAGCATGGAGCAATCAAAAATTATAGATACGTTGGAGACGTATCAGATACCTCCCAAGATGGGGCCCTTAGTACGATTAAGATTTAACCGCTTTGCAACAATAGCACCCATACTAAATGTGTCATCACGGAACAAGGCATGGCACAAAATAACAATATCAGGGGCACTAAGGTTGCCACAGTTTCCGCGACCAATTAAGCATCTACTAGCAAATATTGCGAAGTAACGTAAAACAGGAAAATGTATGCTAGTAATTCTTGCATCGGAAACTTTCCTCGTTTCCCCTACAGCAATTGTATCAATAAACCCTTCCACATAATCACGATGTGGTTCCTCTACACTGCCCTCAAAAGGGATCAAATAAACTCGACAAAAATCACAAAGTGACATCTCCTTATGCTCATCATATAAATAAAATTCCACCGTAGGTGGTGAGCTCCTAGCATGGAAATGAAAGTTTTGCACAAAGATATTGGTGAGTAAGAGATACCATTTGCGTTGGTCGTGGAGGAAGGCGGTGAGGCCTGTATCCTCAGCCAATTCATAGAAATCATCATAAATCCCGGCTGCTCTCAAGAAATCATCACAAGGCCATTCACATGGCCGGACCTCCGCGGTGCGAGGGAGATTATACTTGGGCTTCTTGTTCTCTTCACTTTGTTTATCCTTCGAGCTTCGGCTCGATGAGCCCCTCAAAAATCTCTTCATATTTTTCTGAAAATTTCTGAAATTTTTAGTAACTTCAAAATAAAAGCGAACCAAACTCAACAAAATTGATAGCAACTACTCCTACAAGTGCCTAGAGAAAATATCATGCATCAAAACTACTTTTGACCACATAAATTTGACATGCAAGCTCAAGAACTGGGTCACCTAAGCAGCAAAAATATGCAATGAATAAAGCACTAGAACAAAAACTAATTGGACCATTGGAGGAGTCACATAACAAAGAACAATCCCCCAAAGCTGTTTTGGGAATGGAGCTTTGAGCAAGGAGATCGAAAATGGCAGCAAGATGAGCTTGGACTCAGGTTTGAGCTGGCTAGTGATGTTTTTGGGAGGAAGAAGGAGTGTGTGGTAGCTGGAATAAGTGGAGGGGAGCCACCGTGGGCCCACGAGGCAGGGGGCGCACCCAGGGGGTAGGGCGCACCCTCCACCCTCGTGGCCAGGTGCTTGCTCCCCCTGTTGTATTCTCAGTGCCAGATATTCTCAAATATTCTAGAAAAAAATCATATTTAATTTTCACGGCATTTGGAGAACTTTTATTTTCGGGGTATTTTTTATTGCATGGATAATTCAGAAAACAGACAAAAAATACTATTTTTGCTTAGTTTGATATAATAACAGAAAGTAAAAAGAGGGTACAGAGAGTTGTGCCTTCTAACTTCATCCATCTCATGCTCATCAAAAGGAATCCACTAACAAGGTTGATAAGGTCTTGTTAACAAAATCATTTCGAATAACATGAAACCGGAGAAATTTCGAATACCACTAGGTTACCTCAACGAGGATATGCATGTCCCCAACAATAAGAATATCATATTTCTTCTTGACAGTAGGAATAGGAAATTCAAAACCTCCAATAGTAATTGTTGAAAAATTTCCAATAGAATTGATATTGTGGACTTGAGGTTGTTTCCTCGGAAAGTGTACCATATGCTCATTACCATTGACATGAAAAGTGACATTGCCTTTGGTGCAATCAATAACAGCCCTTGCAGTAATCAAAAGGGTCTTCCAAGAATAATAGACATACTATTGTCCTCAGGAATATCAAGAATAACAAAGTCCGTTAAAATAGTAACGTTTGCAACCACAACAGGCACATCCTCACAAATACCGACGGGTATACCAGTTGATTTATCAGCCATTTGCAAATATATTTCAGTAGGTGTCAACTTATTCAAATCAAGTCTACGATATAAAGAGAGAGGCATAACACTAACACCGGCTCCAAGATCACATAAAGCAGTTTTAACATAGTTTCTTTTAATGGAGCATGGTATAGTTGGTACGCCTGGATCTCCAAGTTTCTTTGCTATTCCACCCTTAAAAGTATAATTAGTAAGCATGGTGGAAATTTCAGCTTCCGGTATCTTTCTCTTATTTGTAACAATTTCCTTCATATATTTAGCATAAGGATTCATTTTAAGCATGTCAGCCAAACGCATACGCAAAAAGATAGGTCTAATCATTTTACCAAAGCGCTCAAAATCCTCATCATCCTTTTTCTCGGATGGTTTAGAAGGAAAAGGAATGGGTTTCTGAACCCATGGTTCTCTTTCTTTAACGTGCTTCCTAGCAACAAAGGCTCTCTTATCATAATGTTGATTCTTTGATTGTGGGTTATCAAGATCAACAGCAGGTTCCATTTCTACATCATTATTATTACTAGGTTGGGCATCAACATGAACATCATCATTAACATTATCACTAGGTTCATGTTCATTACCAGCTTGTGTTTCAGCATCAGAAATAGAAATATCCTTGGGATTCTTAGGTGTGTCAATAACTGGTTCACTAGAAGCATGCAAAGTCCTATCATTTTTCCTTTTGCTCCTCTTAGAAGGACTAGGTGCATCAATATTAGTTCTTTGAGAATCTTGCTCAATTCTCTTAGGATGGCCCTCAGGATACAAAGGTTCCTGAGTCATTTTACCTCCTCTAGTCATAACTCTAACAGCATAGTCATTCTTTTTACTATTCACTTCATTGAGCAAATCATTCTGAGCTTTAAGTACTTGTTCTACTTGAGTGGTAACCATAGAAGCATGTTTACTAATAAGTTTAAGTTCACCTTTAACATTAGCCATATAATCACTCAAGTGTTCAATCATGTAAGCATTATGTTTCAATTGTCTACCAACATAAGCATTGAAGTTCTCTTGTTTAACAATAAAATTATCAAACTCATCTAAGCAATGGCTAGCTGACTTATAACGAGGAATATCACCTTCATCAAATCTATAGAGAGAATTTACCTTTACTACCTCTGTCGGGTTATCAAGACCATGTATTTCTTCAACAGGCGGCAAATTAAGACGATGTATTTCTTCAATAGGAGGTAAATTCTTAACATCTTCAGCTTTAATACCTTTTTCTTTCATAGATTTCTTTGCCTCTTGCATATCTTCAGGACTGAGAAATAGAATGCCCTTTTCTTCGGAGTTGGCTTAGGAGTTGGTTCAAGAAGTGTCCAATTATTTTTCATTGGTCAACATATTATTCAATAGAATTTCAGCTTCATCAACAGTTCTTCCCTGAAAAAACAACCAGCACAACTATCCAGGTAATCTCTGGAAGCATCCGTTAGTCCATTATAAAAGATATCAAGTATTCCATTTTTCTTAAGAGGATGATCAGGCAAAGCATTAAGTAATTGGAGAAGCCTCCCCCAAGCTTGTGGGAGACTCTCTTCTTCAATTTGCACAAAATTATATATTTCCCTTAAAGCAGCTTGTTTCTTATGAGAGGGGAAATATTTAGCAGAGAAATAGTAAATCATATCCTGGGGACTACGCACACAACCAGGATCAAGAGAATTAAACCATATTTTAGCATCACCCTTTAATGAGAACGGAAATAATTTAAGGATATAGTAGTAGCGAGTTTTCTCATCATTAGTAAACAGGGTAGCTATATCATTTAATTTAGTAAGATATGCCACAACAGTTTCAGATTCATAGCCATAGAAAGGATCAGATTCAACCAAAGTAATTACTTAGGATCAACAGAGAAATCATAATCCTTATCAGTAATAAAATAGGTGAAGTAGCATAAGCAGGAAAATATTTAATTCTAGCATTCAAAGTTTTTTCTTTCAGCTTAGCTAATAATTTCTTAAGATCACTTCTATCATTGCAGGCAAGAAAGTCTCTAGTAGTTTCTTCATCCATAACATAACCCTCAGGAACAACAGGCAATTCATATCTAGGGGAGAATCTTCATCATCACTTTCATCAATATTATCAGTTTCAATAATTTCATTCTCCCTAGCCCTAGCAAGTTGTTCATCAAGAAATTCACCTAGTGGAATAGTATTATCAAGCATAGAAGTAGTTTCATCATAAGTATCATGCATAGCAAAAGTGGCATCATCAATAACATGCGACATATCAGAATTAATAGCATGTGTAGGTGTCGCAAGTTTACTCATAACAAAAGGTGAATCAAGTGCTGAGCTAGATGGCAGTTCCTTACCTCCCTTCGTAGTTGAGGGATAGATCTTGGTACTTTGATATCTCAAGTTCTTCATAATGATAAGCAGATATAAATCCCAAGTGACTCAAAGAATAGAGCTATGCTCCCTGGTAACGGCGCCAAAAATGTTCTTGATAACCCACAAGTGTAGGGGATCGCAACAGTTTTCGAGGGTAGAGTATTCAACCCAAATTTATAGATTCGACACAAGGGGAGCCAAAGAATATTCTCAAGTATTAGCGGTTGAGTTGTCAATTCAACCACACCTGGAAACTTAATATCTGCAGCAAAGTGTTTAGTAGCAAAGTAATATGATAGTAGTGGTAACGGTAGCAAAAGTAATATTTTTGGGTTTTGTAGTGATTGTAACAGTAGCAACAGAAAAGTAAATAAGCGAAGAACAATATATGGAAAAGCTCGGAGGCATTGGGTTGGTGATGGAGAATTCTGCCGGATGTGATCGATCATGTAACAGTCATAACCTAGGGTAACACAGAACTAGATGCAGTTCATCAATGTAATGTAGGCATGTATTCCGAATATAGTCATACGTGCTTATGGAAAAGAACTTGCATGACATCTTTTGTCCTACCCTCTCGTGGCAGCGGGGTCCTAATGGAAACTAAGGGATATTAAGGCCTCCTTTTAATAGAGTACCGGACCAAAGCTTTAACACATAATGAATGCATGAACTCCTCAAACTACGGTCATCACCGGGAGTTGTCCCGATTATTGTCACTTTGGGTTTGCCGGATCATAACACATAGTAGGTGACTATAGACTTGCAAAATAGGATCAAGAACTCTCATATATTGATGAAAACATAATAGGTTCAGATCTGAAATCATGGCACTCGGGCCCTAGTGACAAGCATTAAGCATAGCAAAGTCATAGCAACATCAATCTCAGAACATAGTGGATACTAGGGATCAAATCTCCTAACAAAACTAACTCGATTACATGATAAATCTCATCCAACCCATCACCGTCCAGCAAGCCTACGATGGAATTACTCACGCACAGCGGTGAGCATCATGGAATTGGTGATGGAGGAAGGTTGATGATGACGATGGCGACAGATTCCCCTCTCCGGAGCCTCGAACGGACTCTGGATCAGCCCTCCCGAGAGAGTTTAGGGCTTGGCGGCGGCTCCGTATCGTGTCAAGGTTGAGGTCGGTGGAGCGGCAGGGGGCCCACGAGGCAGGGGGCGCGCCCCCACCCTTGTGGACAGGTGGAGGCCCCCTGACGTGGATCTTTCTTCCACTATTTATTATATATTCCAAAATAATTCTCCGTTGATTTTCAGGTCATTCCGAGAACTTTTATTTCTACACAAAAATAACACCATGGCAATTCTACTGAAAACAGTGTTAGTCCGGGTTAGTTCCATTCAAATCATGCAAGTTAGAGTTCAAAACAAGGGCAAAAGTGTTTGGAAAAGTAGATACGACGGAGACGTATCAGGCCCCGCTCGAGGGTTGGGGTGGAGGGAGGGGCACTGCGCTCGAGGTATGGGTCGAGGGAGGGGGCTGCGCTCGTGTGGCACTGTAACGCCCCATATGTAACCTGCCATATTTGTATTCCAACTCTTGCCATTTTCGGCACTAAGTTATGATATTTCCTCGTTGTTGGGTTTTTGTCTCCGTGTTGCTTTTGTCTTTGTCATGCATCTCATATCATGTCATCATGTGCATCGCATTTGCATACGTGTTCGTCTCATGCATCCGAGCATTTTCCTCGTTGTCCGTTTTGCATTCCGGCGCTCCTATGTCCTCCGGCGTCCCTTTTTTACCTCTTTTCGTGTGCGGGTGTTAAATGTTCTCGGATTGGACCAAGACTTGCCAAGCGGCCTTGGTTCACTACCGGTAGACCTCCTGTCAAGTTTCGTGCCATTTGGACTTGGTTTGATACTCCAACGATTAACCGAAGAACCGTAAAGGCCTTGTGTGTTGCAGCCCAACACCTCTCCAAAGTGGACCAAAACCCACCTAAACCCCCTCCATCATCTCGGCCGTTCGATCATGATCGTGTGGCCGAAAATCATGCTCAATTTGGAGCCTCCTAGCTCCTTCTATGTATAAAAAGGCATCTCCCCCGAAAATTCCGGATCAACCCTAACCCTAGCCCCGCTCCCTCCGCGCGGCCGAACGTGTCCGGGCGCCGCCGGACAGAAATCGCGCCCGCCGCCGCCACGTGTCGCTCTCCGGTTCGCCGGCGCCTATGCCAACTTCGCTGGCCCACAAAGCCCGTGAAAGGCCCCCGAGGCCCAAGTCGGCCGCCGCCACCCGCCGCCTGCGCGCGCCTCCGCCGACATCGCCGCGCTGCCGCCTCTGCCTCGCCGCCGCAGCTCCGCCGCCCCGCGCCGGCGACCTTCTCCGGCCACGCCGCCCCATCAACTCCGCCGCCTCGTCCTCCTCGTCACCGGCGGATCCCGCGCCGACCCCGCGCCTCCTCGCCGGCGCCCGTCGTCCTCCCGCTCCGGCAAGCCCCGGCCGGCCTCCTCCTCGACGCCGGCATCTTCTCCGGCGAGCTCCGGTGATGAACCTCGTACAACGCGCCCGATCGGGATCCAGATAAGAGAAACCATAAGGGTTGACTTTTGTCCCAGTTTTCAGTATTTTTAGCATACTTCATCGCATCATAACTTTGCATCTGTGGCTCCATTTTGGGCGTGTAGCATATCAAATTGTTCGTCTGGATGTGCACTTCATTTCATTCCATTGCACCATGTTCATTTGAGTTCATCTTGATGCCCTAAATGTTGTTGCAAGAGTGCTATGTAATGTTAGTTTCAGATTCTTAACAGATTATGGACATTTGTCATTTTTGCCATGATTAATGTGTGCCACCTATGAACTTGAGCCCTACATGTGTTTTGTTGTATGCCATGCCATCTTTACAGGGGTGTATGCCATGTATTTTTGTGATCAATGTGGTCACTAGCACAAGCATGCAAAGTAGCTCTCATAATGTTGCCGATTTCAGGGACTTAGAATTCTTCCAAGTCATTTTCCTGATGATATTTTTATGCCATGTATCCATGTTGCTACAGAGTGATCCATGCCTCTTTTGAGCATGTTAAGTAAGGATGATTTTGAGATATTGTTGTGCTCTATCCATCCATGTCTTTGTTTACAATTATGTAGCACCCTAGCATGACTCAATCTTGCTCTACTTTTGCTATAAAATGTTTCTGGAAGATTGTTTACATGTGAAGCAATTTTGCTGAGGTTGTTGTAGTTGATCCGTGCAAGCTATGAGAGTGTTATTGCCATGGTTAGCTTATTTATCATGTCTTATTGTTGGGTGTATGCTTAGTTTGTCATGCAATGCCTTGTGGTGAGTGCATCGAGCTCGTAAACATGCCTACGTAAATCTGTTTTGCCATGTTCCATTTTCTGCTAAGTCTGAATCTGTTAACGAAACTTGCTATGTTCACATGGTTGCCATTGTATTTTCTGATCCGTTTTGGCTTATGGTCAGTAAGGAGCTTTTATTATATGATTTGTGTAGTTTCATGTCATGTCTTGCTTTGCCATGATATGTTCCTGTAGCATGTTGTTATCTTGCTCTAAACATTGCTTCCTGATGTTAAATCCTGACATGTTATTTTCACTAAGTCTGTGAACCTGATATCTTTTGCACTTTTGCCATGCTTGTTTGAACCTGCTATTGAGTGAAATAGCCATAGCTCAGTGTTCATCTTTTGTCAAGCATCTTGAGTGGATCACTGCCATGTGCTTTGTTTCTATGTTAGAGTGCAGCAGCTTATTTTTCTTGATGCATTTAGATGGCCTCGTGCTGTTAATCGCAGCTTTGTGCCATTATTGTTTTCCTTGTCATTTGCAAACCGTGCATCCGATTCCGGTGATCTTTATATCAATTTCAACCGAAATCAACTCATCTTTCCAGCGGCACTCTTGGTTTTTCCAAGTTGAGGCCTGATTCAATCTTTTCCTTCCGGGGCATGCATATGCATTGCATATCACATCCCGCATATCATGCCATGTTTTGCATCATGTTGCTTGCGCATTGCACCATGGTAGATCGTGTTTCCCTTTGCTTGTGTTCTTGCTTTGGGTAGAGCCGGGAGATGAGTATGTGATCGAGGAACCTGTGGAGTACGCTTACGAGGATCAAGCTTACGTCAACTCCGAGAACTTTGCAGGCAAGATGACCATACCCTTGAAATCACGTCTATCTTTGCTTGCTAGATGCTCGCTCTATTGCTATGCCTATGCTATGATACCTACCACATGCTTATCATGCCTCCCATTTTTCCATGTCAAACCTCTAACCCACCTTGTCCTAGCAAACCGTTGTTTGGCTATGTTACCGCTTTGCTTAGCCCCTCTTATAGCGTTGCTAGTTGCAGGTGAAGTTTGGAGCTTGTTCCTTGTTGGAACATGTGATATCATTATTATATCTTGTTTACTTTAATGCACCTATATACTTGGTAAAGGGTGGAAGGCTCGGCCTTATGCCTGGTGTTTTGTTCCACTCTTGCCGCCCTAGTTTCCGTCATACCGGTGTTATGTTCCTTGATTTTGCGTTCCTTACACGGTTGGGTTATAGTGGGAACCCCTTGATAGTTCGCCTTGAATAAAACTCCTCCAGCAAGGCCCAACCTTGGTTTTACCATTTGCCAGCCAGCCTTTTCCCTTGGGTTTCGCGGACTCAAGGGTCATCTTTATTTTAAACCCCCCCCCACCCCCACCCCGAGCCAGTGCTTCTCTAAGTGTTGGTCCAAAGTGGGTGATGTCCGGCGCCCCCTGGGCAACCAGGGTCTATGCCAATCCGACGTCTTGCACATCTAGTGTGCCCTGAGAATGAGATATGTGCAGCTCCTATTGGGATTTGTCGGCACATTCGGGTGGCTTTGCTGGTTTAGTTTTACCATTGTCGAGATGTCTTGTAACCGGGATTCCGAATTTGGTCGGGCCGTCTTGAGAGAAGGAATGTCCTTAGTTGACCGTGAGAGCTTGTGATGGGCTAAGTTGGGACACCCCTACAGGGATTTGAACTTTCGAAAGCCTTGCCGGCGGTTATGGGCAGATGGGAATTTGTTGATGTCCGGTTGTAGAAAACCTGAAGCTTAACTTAATTAAAATGGATCAACGGCATGTGTAGCCGTGATGGTCTCTTTTCGGCGGAGTCCGGGAAGAGAACACAGTCTTGGGTTATGCTTGAACGTAGGTAGTTCTAGGATCACTTCTTGATCATAGATTCTCGAACATGCTTTGCCTTTCTCTTCTTGCTCTCATTTGCGTATGTTAGCCACCATATATGCTAGTGCTTGCTGCAACTCCACCTCCTACTTTTCCCTACCTATAAGCTTAAATAGTCTTGATCACGAGGGTGTGAGATTGCTGAGTCCCCGTGACTCACAGATTACTTCAAATACCAGATGCAGGTACCGATGATACCGTTCCAGGAGATGCGACTGAGCTCAAGTGGGAGTTCGGTGAGGACTCAGGACGATACTACGTTTCCTTTCCAGACGATCAGTAGTGGAGCCTAGTTGGGGCGATCGGGGACATTATGCATTTGGGGTTGTCTTTATTTTGGTTCCGTAGTCGGACCTTGAGTGTGTCTGGATGATTGTAATGATATATTTATTTTTTTTAGAGCGTAATGATATATTTATGCTATTGTGTGACGTGGTGATTGTAAGCCAACTATGTACCTCTTTTCTTATTCAGTACATGGGATGTGTAAAGATTACCCCTCTTGCGACATTGCTTATAATGCGGTTATGCCTCTAAGTCGTGCTCCGACACGTGGGAGATATAGTCGCATCGTGGGTGTTACAAGTTGGTAATCGGAGCCTTCCCCGACTTAGGAGCCCCCTGCTTGATCGAATCACTGACGTTGTTGAGTCTAGAAAAATGTTTTGAGTCTTTAGGATTATATATATCGGAGAGTAGGATTCTTTTTACTCCTTAGTCCCTTCATCGCTCTGGTGAGGCATCCTGACATAGAGTTTTGACTCTTCTCTTCTCAAATTTTCACTAAAAAAATTTAGGATCACGCGGGTATCTTGGAATCGTTCCGATGGTTTTGTGACGAGAACATTGTTCTTGGTGCCTCCTGACATTTAGGGGTTGTGGCGGTGTCCCGGGGAGTTGAGCTCCGAGGTGTTGTCGTCACAATTTTATCGTTGCAGTTCTGGAATACCTGAGTTCGCCGACATCGAAAATCTCTTTTATGCAGTTGTTGGTGAGATAACCTCGACGCCACCCAGTACTGGGGCGGGAGTTCGGGAGTATTGCCATAACTTGTATAACGGATGCTTTTCGAAGGTTGAGGTAAATGATTTCTGAAGGTTTCTTCGTTATGTGTTGAAGGATGGATACAGATGGATGTAGGATTTGCTAGTTTTGGGTGAGATATTATGCTTCCCCTGTATCCCCAACACCTGATTGCATAACCGGGAAAATTTTGGGAGTTTCATAGGTGGGAATTCATGTAGCTCTAGTATTTCTTCCATAGATATTTGGTTTGTGATTGGGTAATCCTTACCAAGTATTTGTTCATGTCCGTACCTTGTTGTTTTATTCTTCTACCTCTATCTAAGTGGCTTCTCAATTTATGGAAGTGTGACCATTTAATTTGGAATTCATTCGTTCATTCTTGTTCGAATGTTAAGACTATATGTTGCAATCTCGATCCATTTTATTCAGCTTGAATATATGTCTGTCAAGATGCTAACGGATGTCACCCTCTTCAGGATGGCTCCTCCAACGCATCAGAATCCAGATCCGCCACCACCACCTCCACCTCTGGAGGCATGGCAAGCTGTGATGGCCGCTACCAACGCCAACACACAGATGCTTTTGCAACTCTTGCAAGAGCGCAACCAAGGAAATCTAGGCCATGGCAACAATCAGAATCAGTTTGTTACACTCAACCAATTCCTCGCAAACTAGCCAAAGACCTTCAGTAACTGTGTCGAGGCAACAGACGCTGATGATTGGCTCATGGATATTTGCAAACATTTCGAGTGCGGCAACGTCAGGCCTGAGGACTTTGTCAAGTTTGCTTCATTCCAACTCAAAGACCAAGCTGCTAAGTGGTATCAACAATACAAGATTCCAGAGGAGGTCGTGTGATTACCTGGGATGAATTTCGCCAAGACTTCAAAGCTCACCACATTCCTTAGAGTGTTGCTGAGAGCAAGCGTGAGGAGTTCCGCAATTTGAAGCAAGGCAGCTTGTCTGTTTACCAGTACAACATCATGTTCTAGAAGCTCGCTCATTTCACTAAGCAAGACGTCCCTGACGAGAAGAGCATGATTTATCAGTTCGGAGGTGGCCTCAGAGAAGCTGCAACTAGCTCTCGTGCTTTTTGAGTCGAAGAAGTACGATGAGTTCTACAACATGGCACTAAAGCAAGAGACTGCTCAGCTCAAGTGTGATGCTTCCAAGAAGCGAGTCAGGGATGCAACTCCTTCTTCTTCTTCAACTCAAGTGGCAACTAAGCAGCAAAAGTATTGGTTGCCTCCTCCTCCTCCGTTTCGTCAGCCTTATCAGCGGAAGAGCAAAGGTGGCAATGGATCGTCCCACCCACCCAACCCAGGCTTTCAGATCAAGGCTTTTTCTCATGCTCCAAGATCAAGTGCTCCGTATCACCGTCCGCTCTCAGAGGTCACGTGCAACAAGTGTCAGCAGAAGGGTTACTATGCAAACAAATGCTTCAACCAGAGGCGTCTTCCTCCACCTCCTCCTGTGAGATCTGCTAGCACCGCAGTGGTCAAGCATAATCCCAAGTCTGCAAAGATCAACATGATGAACGCAGCTCAGGCAGAGGACTCTTCAGAAGTGATCATGGTTAACCTTCCTGTTAATGATATTCCTGCAAGAGTTCTTTTTGATACTGGTCCATCTTTGTCTTTCATATCGAAGCCTTTTGCATCCATGCACGATTTGCATATTGTTGATTTGCCTAAGCCGATAGCGGTTTCCTCTCCGGGTTTGTTCATGAACACCAAAATGATGGCTCCGGATGTTTCTATCACGTTGGGCGACTATAAGTTTCTGTCTTCTCCAATGGTCCTTGGTAACTCAGATATTGATCTTATTCTCGGAATGGACTGGCTTTCTAAGCACAAGGCTCCGCTTGATTGTGCCGCCAGGCGGATTCAATTGACACACTCGTCTGAGGATGTGATCGTCTTTGCCGCTCGTGATGATACCATTCGACTGTTTTCTCTCAACGAGAAGGGCGAGTTGGATGCCATCTCTGAGATTCCAGTCATTTGTGAATATCAAGACGTCTTTCCATAAGAGCTTCCGTGAATGCCTCCTCACCGGCTAGTTGAATTCGTCATTGATCTTGAGCCTGACATGGAACCTGTTTGCAAACGTCCTTACAAGCTTGGACCAGAAGAGTTGAAGGAGCTGAAGAAACAACTCGATATTCAAGAGTGTATGGGTCTCATCCGACCAAGTTCTTCTCCATGGGGTTGTGGTGTTCTTTTTGTCAAGAAGGATGGAACGGACCGACTTTGTGTCGACTACCGTCCATTGAACAAGAAGACCATAAAGAACAAGTACCCACTTCCCAACATCAATGAGCTTTTCGAACAACTCAGAGGTGCTCAAGTATTCTCCAAGCTTGACCTCCGTATGGGCTATCATCAGATTCGCATTCGTGAACAAGATATCCCCAAGGCAGCATTCAGAACAAGCTATGGTTCTTATGAATACACTGTCATGTCTTTCGGCCTTGTCAATGCTCCTCCAACTTTCTCTCGCAAGATGAACTTCATCTTCAACGCCTACACAAATGACTTCGTCTTGGTCTATCTCGATGACATTTTGGTCTTTTCCAAGAACAAGGAGGATCATGCCAAGCACTTGAGATTGGTGCTGGATAAACTCAGAGAACATCAGTTCTATGCGAACTTTTCAAAGTGTGAGTTTTGGCTCGATGAGGTTCTCTACCTTGGGCATATCATCTCCGCCAAGGGCATAGCTGTTAACCCTGAGAAGGTGTCTGCAATTGTGAACTGGGAACCGCCTCAGAATGTGAAGCAACTCCGCAGCTTCCTTGGGCTCGCAAGCTATTGTCGATGTTGAGAATTTCTCTAAGATCACGAAGCCTCTTTCCAACCTCCTCCAGAAGCATGTGAAGTATGTCTGGTCGCCTGAATGTGACATCGCTTTCAACACCCTCAAAGAGAAGTTAGTCACAGCTCCAGTTCTGACTCCTCCTGATGAATCCAAACCATTCGAGGTTTTCTGTGATGCTTCCCTTCAAGGTCTCGGTGCAGTGTTGATGCAAGATAAGAAAGTTGTGGCCTATACCTCTCACTAGTTGAAGCCCAACGAAAAGAACTACCCCACTCATGACCTCGAGTTGGTGGCAGTTGTCCATGCTCTTTTAACATGGAGACATCTCTTGTTGAGAAGAAAAGTGGACATCTTCACTGATCACAAGAGTCTCAAGTACATCTTCACTCTGCCCAACCTCAACCTCAGACAGACTCATTGGGTCGAAATGATTCAAGAGTATAATCCGAGTATTGAGTATACTCCAGGCAAGGCCAATGTCATTGCTGACGCATTGAGCAGGAAGGCTTACTGCAACAGTTTGATTCTCAAGCCCTACCAACCGGAGCTTTGTGAAGCTTTCCGCAAACTTAATCTCCAAGTTGTTCCTCAAGGATTGCTTGCCAACCTCCAAGTCTCTCCTACTTTGGAAGATCAGATTCGTGAGGCTCAACTTCTTGATGCCATGGTGAAGAAGGTGAAGATTGGGATTGCCAAGAGCCAACCCAAGTACAAGTGCTATCGTCTTGATGACAAGGATACTCTATTCTTCGAGGATCGCATTGTTGTTCCTAAGGGTGACATTTGTAAAGTCATTATGAATGAGGCTCACAATTCACTCATGTCTATTCATCCTGGAAGTACAAAGATGTACCATGACCTCAAGCAGTCGTATTGGTGGACTCGAATGAAGCGCGAGATTGCTCAGTTCGTGAATGAATGTGATGTCTGCAGAAGAGTGAAAGCAGAACACCAATGACCAGCTGGTCTCCTCCAACCTCTTGCCATTCCAGAATGGAAGTTTGGCCATATTGAGATGGAATTCGTGACTGGATTTCCCAAGTCCAAGCGTGGCAATGATACTATCTTTGTTGTCATCGATAATCTCACTAAAGTGGCTCATTTTCTTCCTATCAAACAATCTATCACAGCAGCTCAGTTGGCAGAGCTATATACCTCCAGGATTGTCTCTCTACACGGCATTCCGCAGTTGATATCTTCAGATCGTGGAAGCATCTTTACCTCTAAGTTCTGGGATTCCTTTCAGAAGGCCATGGGCACCAACATTCGCTTCAGCACAGCCTTTCATCCTCAAACTAGTGGCCAAGTCGAGCGAGTCAATCAAATTCTTGAAGATATGCTCAGGGCTTGTGTCATCTCTTTTGGTATGAAGTTGGAAGATTGTCTTCCATATGCCGAGTTATCCTACAACAACAGCTTCCAAGCGAGTTCGGGCAAGGCCCCATTCGAGATTCTCTATGGCAGGAAATGTCGTACTCCTCTTAATTGGTCAGAGACTGGTGAACGCCAACTTCTTGGCAATGACTTGATCACAGAGGCCGAAGAAATGTGCAAAGTCATTCGTGAAAATGTCAAACCCGCGCAATCGTGCCAGAAGAGTTACTATGATAGCAAGCATCGTGACTTGGCTTTCGAGATCGGAGACCATGTCTACCTCCGCATCTCAACAATGAAAGGTACTCGTCGCTTCGGTATCAAAGGGAAGCTTGCCCCTAGATACGTGGGTCCTTTCAAGATCATTGGCAAAAGAGGCGATCTCGCCTATCAACTTGAGCTTCCATCCAACTTTCAAACATGCACAGCGTGTTTCATGTGTCTCAGCTTCGCAAGTGTTTCAAGACTCCTGACCGCACCATCAACTTCGAAGAGATTGATCTCCAGGAAGACTTGTCTAATCATGAGCATCTCATTGCTATTCTTGAAGAAACTGAGCGCAAGACTCACAACAAGTCTATCAAATTAATGAAAGTGAAGTGGTCACATCATTCCGACCGTGAAGCAACCTGGGAACGCGAGGACCACCTCTCTTCCGAATATCCGGATTTTTTCCAGTCCTAGATCTCGGGACGAGATCCTTTCGTAGTGGTGGAGTGTTGTAATGCCCCATATGTAACCTGCCATATTTGTATTCCAACTCTTGCCATTTTCAGCACTAAGTTATGATATTTCCTCGTTGTTGGGTTTTTGTCTCTGTGTTGCTTTTGTCTTTGTCATGCATCTCATATCATGTCATCATGTGCATCGCATTTGCATACGTGTTCGTCTCATGCATCTGAGCATTTTCCTCGTTGTCCGTTTTGCATTCCGGCGCTCCTATGTCCTCCGGTGTCCCTTTTTTACCTATTTTCGTGTGTGGGTGTTAAACGTTCTCGGATTGGACCGGGACTCGCCAAGAGGCCTTGGTTCACTACCGGTAGACCGCCTGTCAAGTTTCGTGCCATTTGGACTTCGTTTGATACTTCAACGATTAACCGTAGAACCGTAAAGGCCTCGTGTGTTGCAGCCCAACACCTCTCCAAAGTGGCCCAAAACCCACCTAAACCCCCTCCATCATCTCGGTCGTTCGATCACGATCGCGTGGCCGAAAACCGTGCTCAATTTGGAGCCTCGTAGCTCCTTCTATGTATAAAAAGGCATCTCCCCCGAAAAATCCGGATCAATCCTAACCCTAGCCCCGCTCCCTCCGCGCGGCCGGACGTGTCCGGGCGCCGCCGGACAGAAATCACGCCCGCCGCCGCCATGTGTCGCTCTCTGGTTCCAACGCCTGTGCCCACTTCGCTGGCCTGCAGAGCCTGCGGAAGATCCCCGAGGCCCAAGTCGGCCGCCGCCACCCGCCGCCCGTGCGCGCCTCCGCCGACATCTTCGCGCCGCCACCTCTGCCTCGATGGCGCAGCTCCGCCGCCCCGCGCCGGTGACCTTCTCCGGCCGCGCCGCCCCAACAACTCCGTCGCCTCGTCCTCCTCGTCGCTGGCGGATCCCGCGCCGACCCCGCGCCTCCTTGCCGGCGCCCGTCGTCCTCCCGCTCCGGCAAGCCCCGGCCTGCCTCCTCCTCGACGCCGGCATCTTCTTCGGCGAGCTCCGGCGATGAACCTCGTACAACGCGCCCGATCGAGATCCAGATCTGAGAAACCCTAAGGGTTGACTTTTGTCCCGGTTTTCAGTATTTTTAGCATACTTCATCGCATTATAACTTTGCATCCGTGGCTCCGTTTTGGGCGTGTAGCATATCAAATTGTTCGTCTGGATGTGCACTTCATTTCATTCCATTGCACCATGTTCATTTGAGTACATCTTGATGCCCTAAATGCTATTGCAAGAGTGCTATGTAATGTTAGTTTCAGATTCTTAACAGATTATGGACATTTGTAATTTTTGCCATGATTAATGTGTGCCTCCTATGAACTTGAGCCCTACATGTGTTTTGTTGTATGCCATGCCATCTTTACAGGGGTGTATGCCATGTATTTTTGTGATCAATGTGGTGACTAGCACAAGCATGCAAAGTAGCTCTCGTAATGTTGCTGATTTCAGGGACTTAGAATTCTCCTAAGTCATTTTCCTGATGATATTTTTATGCCATGTATCCATGTTGCTACAGAGTGATCCATGCCTCTTTTGAGCATGTTAAGTAAGGATAATTTTGAGATATTGTTGTGCTCTATCCATCCATGTCTTTATTTGCAGTTATATAGCACCCTAGCATGACTCAATATTGCTCTACTTTTGCTATAAAATGTTCCTGGAAGATTGTTTACATGTTAAGCAATTTTGCCGAGGTTGTTGTAGTTGATCCGTGCATGCTATGAGAGTGTTATTGCCATGGTTAGCTTATTTATCATGTCTTCTTGCTGGGTGTATGCTTAGTTTGTCATGCAATGCCTTGTGGTGAGTGCATCGAGCTCGTAAACATGCCTACATAAATCTGTTTTGCCATGTTCCAGTTTTCTGCTAAGTTTGAATCTGTTAACGAAACTTGCTATGTTCACATGGTTGCCATTGTATTTTCTGATCCCTTATGGCTTATGGTCAGTAAGGGACTTTTGTTATATGTTTTGTGTAGTTTCATGCCATGCCTTGCTTTGCCATGATATGTTCCTGTAGCATGTTGTTATCTTGCTCTAAACATTGCTTCCTAATGTTAAATCCTGACATGTTATTTTCACTAAGTCTGTGAACCTGATATCTTTTGCACTTTTGCCATGCTTGTTTGAACCTTCTATTGAGTGAAATAGCCGTAGCTCAGTGTTCATCTTTTGTCAAGCATCTTGAGTGGATCACTGCCATGTGCTTTGTTTCTATGTTAGAGTGCAGTAGCTTTTTTTTTGATGCATTTAGATGGCCTCGTGCTGTTAATCGCAGCTTTGCGCCATTATTGTTTTGCTTGTCATTTGCAAACCGTGCATCCGATTCCGGTGATCTTTATATCGATTTCGACCGAAATCAACTCATATTTCCAGTGGCACTCTTGGTTTTTCCAAGTTGAGGTCTGATTCAATCTTTTCCTTCCGGAGCATGCATATGCATTGCATATCACATCCCGCATATCATGCCATGTTTTGCATCATGTTGCTTGCGCATTGCACCATGGTTGATCGTGTTTCCCTTTGCTTGTGTTCTTGCTTTGGGTAGAGCCGGGAGACGAGTACGTGATCGAGGAACCCGTTGAGTACGCTTACGAGGATCAAGCTTACGTCAACTCGGAGAACTTTGCATGCAAGATGACCATACCCTTGAAATCACTTCTATCTTTGCTTGCTAGATGCTCGCTCTATTGCTATGCCTATGCTACGATACCTACCACATGCTTATCATGCCTCCCATTTTGCCATGTCAAACCTCTAACCCACCTTGTCCTAGCAAACCGTTGTTTGGCTATGTTACCGCTTTGCTTAGCCCCTCTTATAGCGTTGCTAGTTGCTGGTGAAGTTTGGAGCTTGTTCCTTGTTGGAACATGTTTATTGTTGGGATATCATTATTATATCTTGTTTACTTTAATGCACCTATATACTTGGTAAAGGGTGGAAGGCTCGGCCTTATGCCTGGTGTTCTGTTCCACTCTTGTCGCCCTATTTTCCGTCATACCGGTGTTATGTTCCTTGATTTTGCGTTCCTTACACGGTTGGGTTATAATGGGAACCCCTTGATAGTTCGCCTTGAATAAAACTCCTCCAGCAAGGCCCAACCTTGGTTTTACCATTAGCCAGCCAGCCTTTTCCCTTGGGTTTCGCGGACTCAAGGGTCATCTTTATTTTAACCCGCCCCCCGGGGGGGCAGTGCTTCTCTAAGTGTTGGTCCAAACTGGGCGATGTCCGGCGCCCCCTGGGCAACCAGGGTCTATGCCAACCCGATGTCTTGCCCATCCGATGTGCCCTGAGAACGAGATATGTGCAGCTCCTATCGGGACTTGTCGGCACATTCGGGTGGCTTTGTTGGTTTAGTTTTACCATTGTCGAGATGTCTTGTAACCGGGATTCCGAGTCTGATCGGGCCGTCCTGGGAGAAGGAATATCCTTCGTTGACCGTGAGAGCTTGTGATGGGCTAAGTTGGGACACCCCTGCAGGGAATTGAACTTTCGAAAGCCTTGCCCGCGGTTATGGGCAGATGGGAATTTGTTGATGTCCGGTTGTGGAAAACCGGAAACTTAACTTAATTAAAATGGATCAACAGCGTGTGTAGCCGTGATGGTCTCTTTTCGACGGAGTACGGGAAGAGAACATAGTCTCGGGTTATGCTTGAACGTAGGTAGTTCTAGGATCACTTCTTGATCATAGATTCTCGAACGTGCTTTGCCTTTCTCTTCTCGCTCTCATTTGCGTATGTTAGCCACCATATATGCTAGTGCTTGCTGCAGCTCCACCTCCTACCTTTTCCCTACCTATAAGCTTAAATAGTCTTGATCGCGAGGGTGTGAGATTACTGAGTCCCCGTGACTCATAGATTACTTCAAATACCAGATGTAGGTACTGATGATACCGTTCCAAGAGATGCGATTGAGCTCAAGTGGGAGTTCGATGAGGACTCAGGATGATACTACCTTTCCTTTCCAGACGATCAGTAGTGGAGCCCAGTTGGCGCGATCGGGGACATTATGCATTTGGGGTTGTCTTTATTTTGGTTTCGTAGTCGGATCTTGAGTGTATCTGGATGATTGTAATGATATATTTATGCTAGTGTGTGACGTGGCGATTGTAAGCCAACTATGTACCTCTTTTCTTATTCAGTACATGGGATGTGTAAAGATTACCCCTCTTGCGACATTGCTTACAATGCGGTTATGCTACTAAGTCGTGCTCCGACACGTGGGAGATATAGCCGCATCGTGGGTGTTACAGGCACCCCGGCTCAGAGCAACCGGTTTACCATGCATTGCCTGCCCGGAGACCATGTCTTTTGGCAACACACAACATCTTGGTACAGAAAGCAACCGCTTTATTGATATTAGTGGATCATAGTTCATATTACAATAGGTGACGAGGCCAAGCGGCACACACGGTGCTGCTGAACAATATGTACATTATTTAGTGAACATAAAGGGGCCTCGATCATAGCAACTACGCGGCAGCGGAACAACATCGTACCGGAACTCCATAGCACAGGGACACCAATGTGGACACGATCTAGACTCGGACAACACTCCTTTCCAACGAGACTTTCCAAAAAGCTGGCATGACACGCCAGGTCAACACATTGAATGTACTTGCAAGCTCACAACAAACACAAATGTAATGACAAACAATATCATGATATTTAATCGATTGATTTACTAATGCAACATCATATCATACATGTCGTGATCATGCTCTCATGATATAAGTCCCTTGGACTTGCTTACCAACGGTGATCGTTCTCGGATCACAAACAGACCAACCTCGTGGTCTTTGATCGGGTTACCTCGTAACCAAAGGGTGATATTTCCGGCGATCACAACCATGACCAACACTTGGTCGCTAACATCAAGATGATTTAGCCACCATCATCCTCTCAACAGTGCAAAGTTCATACCGTAGTGTGCAAAAATAATTAAACGTTGACCCATGGTGTGACCTACTTTCGAGCGTGCCCGTAACCGTGGACTCGGCTATCAATAGATTGAATACACTCTGCAGAGGTAGTGCACTGTACCCACACTATAGAACCCATGGCCTCGCACTCCCATTCGGGTGGACCAACGGTGTTCCGACGAAACCCCTCCATTGCCATGACACTCTCTTGGCCACTCCGACTCACTCCCCACTAGGCTAGTCCTGGGTGGCCCCGTGTCTACCAAAGACACCAACGGCCACCGTCGTGGCAAAACATAAATGGTCCCAAACGGGGACAAGGTACCATAACAACAACGGCCACACAAGGTTATGTCTGCTTACCGGGCTAGGGTACCGCACGCCCATAACCTTCCCTCGTTGGAGGTACTGACCAGAGGCATGACAACGGACCGAATAAAGGCCTTCCCATAAAGGCAAATGTGGTTGCACTAGGAAACCTCGATTCAGTGGCACCATGACCCGGTCAACGATATATTCAAGTTGAGTTATTATTAGGTTCAACTTAAAGTGAAAGTAACCGGTGTCATAATATGCCATGAAATGCAGCACTAACATGTGCATCATATATCAACGGAAATAACTGGGTCAACTATATCCACACTAAGCATAAACATCAACAACACATAACACTCCTCTGATTATGATTAATCATCACTTTAAACAGAATCTTTACTCAAATTTATCATTTTTCTCATCTAAGAAAATACTCAAAATAAGTACTTATATCCAAAACCATATTACTTCTTCATAACAAATATTACTTCTAGTTACTTAACCAACTTAGTTAGCTTCAAACTTCTGTAAATTAATCATATCAACTTAAACAAGCAACCCGCAGAATATAAATAATATTCTAGTGATTTAAATGCACGGATTAAACTGTTAATTCAAGTTGAAAAATCACAAATATTGTAATGGCACCATGAAAATGTTGTTGTGGCTCGCCTTAGTGCAGATGAGGCTCACAACCCTCCTGGTGATCCTCAAGACAAGCTTCACTATCTGAAAGCAATTATAAACACAAAAGGAAAACATCAAGAACCCTTCTGAAATTCACCAGAAAATCTAGGAAGCAGAGAAAATTCTCATTTTTGGTGAGTTGCTAGATTTCTTCATAAAGAACACAATGGAAAAAGAATCAATTCATTTGGACTTATGGGTAAAAAGTTTTGGTTGTATGAAGCTCTCTGGATAGAATTGAATTTTTGAATTTAAATAAACAGAACTGGGGGGTGACATCGAAGGTGTAAAACCTCGCGGGCGCCACCACTCGTACCGCTTCGGGGGCGTACAGAGTGGCTGACTAGAGGGCCCCACTAGTCAGGTGAGAGGGAGGGGAGGAGGGAAACAGAGAGCGGCACGGCTCCGCCGGAGCACACGCTGGCGAGGAGAGCTCCTTGGCCAGAACTAGAGGGAGGGATCGAAAGAGAAGATGAAGGCGCACCTGCCCGTAACCGAGGTTAGCTAGGGGTGGTCGGACGGCGTCGGAAACGGCCTCTCCAGTGGCGACATAACGCACAGGTCGCCGGAGTTGAAGACGACGGTGACTAGAGGCGACACCAGGGGCTCCAACCGAGCGGAACGGCACCACCGAGGCACGGCAAAGGCCCTGGAAGGGTGGCCCGAGCCTGGGAGGGGCTGGAGCCGTGGAGGCGACCCGAGGGGATCGCCGGCGAGCTCGAGCTCGGGGACGGCGGCCCGCGGCCTGCCCGACCAGGCTACGTCTTTCTACGAGATCGTTGTCGGGGGGATGGACCCCGGGAAGGCAACGGAACCAGGATCCTCTTCAAAAACAACGGGGTTGGCATTGCCCCTCAATACCGACACGCGCTTTGCTGGGTCGCTCGACCCGGCCAAGCCCCGCAAGCCGGCCGGACGAGCCGACCCGGCAAGACACGCCGACTCGGCCCCAACAATTAGCACAAGACAGCCGAACCCGACACAGCCAAAGCCTCCTCAACAAGCCAGCGCCACCCGTGGCGTGCTACGCAATCCAGCCACGGGTCAGCTCCCGTCCCATCCAGGCCGTATGATGGGGACAAGACTTCAATCAATGATGACCGAGGCAATAGTACCCCGCCCATACCTCTGGTCAGCGGGTACGTAGCAACAGTGCCCCTCACCTACCCGCTGACCAGGGCCGGCATGGCTACAGTGCCCCCGCTTTCACCGCTGACAACAGCAAGCAGCGACTTGACGGAGAGCCCTGTACGTGACTCGACTCGGCCATGTCCTGACGATCGACAATACGGCGCACAGTCCCCCTAGGCATGTGGGGCCCGCACCTAGGGGAACCCGGCGAACCACAAGCCCTCAGCGGGACCCAGCACGGGACCCCGAACACCGACAATACGGGCCCACCGACTTGTAACATTACCATTGTACCCCTGGGGGGTTGGCCTATAAGACCCCCTAGGAGCCCTCATGTGCAGAGAGGAAAAAGAGAGACAGACATGCACACACTCCTAGTTAGCAACACCCAAGGAGAGGGAACTGCCTAAGCTTTGGTCACCTTCCCTCTTGGCATCCGCCGTGCACCCACCACGACAGTTGGCGCCCACCGTGGGGCAGCTCGAGGAGCTGGCCGGGAGCATGCTTCAGATGGGGCCCTTCTCCTACACCGACAAGTCCGTCGCGCTGGTGGACGACGTCATCGGCACGCTCGCCACCTCCTTCGCCGCGCTGCGCATCTCCGATGCGTTCGCGACCGATGAGTACCCCAGCGAGGTGCTCGGCTACTCCGATTCTCCCCTCTCTCTCGGCGGCGGCATTTTAGTCGGGGCAGCGGAGATTCATGTGGAGGTCTTCGTCACCGGCGACGACGCCTCCTCCTCGTCAAGCAAGACGAGGAGGGCTGCCGAAGCCGGAGCCGCGGCGGATCGGATCAAGTCGTCCGATCTATTGCGCGCAGCGATGCAGAGCCTCCGCATCCCCATCGGCACCGATGTCAACGCCACTAACATCGCTGAGGCCCAAACCCAGCTCGAGGAAAGGCGCCAGCAGATGCTGGACCTGTCCGAGACGCTCGCCGCCACTCAGCGTCGCCGGGACGCCGCTCAGCTGGAGCGCGATGCCGCCTACGGATTCACGCCCGCCGCAGCCGGCCCAAGCCGGGTCGCCAATGTGCGTGCCCGGGGAGGAGTGATTGGCCAGGTCCTCGGCGCCGTCCCAATCGTCTACGAGACCCCAGTGAAGAACATGCGCGCTGCCCAGGCAGCCGCAGCCGACCTGGACCAGCTCGCGGGTGAGGAGCTGAAAGAGCGCATCGGGCGGATGCGCGAACTCCTTCACGCCGCCAACACCCAGCAGGACCGCCTCAACCAGCTCGCCAAGCCGGCGGGATCCGGCTCCGCCCACCTTGGCGGGTCCGGCGAACTTCTGCACACCGCTTCCTCGCCACCCGAAGAGGTGCACTCCGGTCGAACCCGGACTCAGCACGACCCGGCTGCAACAGCCGCTGATGGATTGGGTGACGACCCGGCCAGCATGGCCGGCCTCCGGCTCCAACCGACCCGGCCCCCCGTGGCCTAGCCGCAAGTCGACTTGGCCCACGCGCCATCGATGACGCCGACGCTCGCCACCGCCTTGATCGGCTCGCTCGCTCCTTGGAGATGGAGAGCGGCGCTATCGGGCCGGTGTGCTTCGACCCCCGCATCCGGGAGGAGCCTTTCCCTAAAGGATTCATGCTCCCCCGCGACACCCCCAAGTACAATGGGACGGTGAAGGCAGAAGACTGGCTCACCGACTACACCACGACCATTGGCATCACCGGTGCCAATCGTCGTCTCGCTGTGCGCTACGCACCGCTCATGCTCCAAGGGTCGGCCCGCACATGGTTGAACAGCCTGCCAACGGGCAGCATCAACACGTGGGTGGACTTCGAGGAAGCCTTCATCCGCAACTTCACGGGGACCTACAAGCGACCCGGCCGCCCTAGACAGCTCGCCATGTGCATGCAGGGGCCTATGGAGACCGGTCGCGAGTACCTCGCACGCTGGACCGAGCGTCGGAACAGCTATGAGGGCGTCCATGAAGTCCAGGCGATCCAGTACTTCATCAACGGGTGCCGAGATGGCACCCTCCTCAAACACAAGCTCTTACGCTCCGAGCCGACCACCATGGCCGTGCTCATGGTGATGGCGGACAAGTACGCCAACGCCGACTCCGCCATGAAGATCCAGGTGGCGCTGGATGAAGCCGGCAAGGCGAAGCCGGTTCCCCCTCCGAAGCCGGCCGCCGAAAGCAGCCGGCAGCAGCATCACCAGAACAACAAGCGCAAGGCCGACCAGCTGGCGCCGTGTCGCAACAACCGACTCGTCGCGGCCACCGAGCCCGCGGCGGACCCGGAGGCGAAGCACCGGCAAACCGGCAAGATGGCATGGCAACCCTCCATGAGCTTCGAGCAGATGCTCGACGCCCCCTGCAAGCATCACAACGGCGCAAAACCCTCCATGCACACGCTTCGGCAGTGCGCCATCACCAAGCGCATCATGAGGGGCGATGTCCCGCCCCCTCTGGCTCTGGCTCCGGGCGCGGGACAGCCGCCTCCGCCTCCACCGCCGCCTCCAGCTAGCGGCGCGATGCGCGACGACGCCTACCCGAACCAGAACGCGGCCTACATCGTCTTCACCAGCCTCGGCGACGACAAGCGCAGCGAGCGCCTCCTTCGGCAGGAGGTGAACACCGTCGTCCCGGCCAAGCCGGAGTTCATGCATTGGTCGGATCGCCCGATCACCTGGACCCAGGAGGATCACCCGGCAGTCATGCCGAGTCCGGGTGTTTACGCCCTCGTCCTCAACCCCACCATCTTCGCGCGGCGCACATGCAAGTTATCCCGAGTCCTCATTGACGGCGGCAGCAGCATCAACATCCTCTACCGCGACACTATGACCAAGCTCGGCCTCAAGGCTGAGGACCTGGAGCCGACCCGAGCGATCTTCCACGGCATCGTGCTCGGCCTCTCCTGCTCCCCCATTGGCCAGGTCCGGCTAGACATCATGTTCGGTGACAGCAGCCACTTCCAGCGCGAACCGATCTGGTTCGAGGTGGTCGACCTGTCCAGCGTGTATCACGCGTTGCTGGGATGGCCCGCGCTCGCCAAGTTCATGGCGGTTCCCCACTACGCGTACCTGAAGATGAAGGTGCCAGGTCCCAAGGGCCTCATCACCATCACCGGCGATTACTGCAAGCCCCTGGAGTGTGCCCTAGACGGTGCCAAGTTGGCCGAGTCGCTGGTCATTGCCGAGGAGCGGCGCCAGCTCGACCGGATCGTCGGCCTGGCAGGCAAGGCCTCCGCCGCGTCGATCCCGACCTCGGACCCGGCCAACGAGGCCGCCTTCAAACCCTCCAAGGAGATCAAGAAAGTGAATCTCAACCCAGAAGACCCCAGCTGCACCAAGTACGTTGTCATAGGCGCCCGCCTCAACAGCAAATAGGAAAGCGAGCTCGTCGACTTCCTCTGTGAGAATCGGGATATATTCGCATGGACCCCCAAGGACATGACGGGTATCCCGAGGAAGTACGCCGAGCACAAACTTCACGTTCGCAAGGATGCCAAGCCTGTCCGTCAACCCCTACGATGATTTTTCGAAGAAAATAGAAGAACCATTGGTGAAGAGGTCGCCAAGCTTTTGGCGGCCGGCTTCATAATGGAAGTATTTCACCCCGAGTGGCTGGCCAATCTAGTCCTCGTCCTGAAGAAGAACAAGACCTGGCGCATGTGTATCGACTACACCAGCCTCAACAAGGCCTGCCCCAAGGATCTGTTCGCCCTCCCGCGGATCGACCAAGTCATCGACTCGACCGACGGGTGTGAGCTCCTGTCCTTCCTGGACGCCTACTCTGGCTACCACCAGATCAAGTTGGACCCGGCCGACGCCCTGAAGACGTCCTTCATCACGCCCTTTGGGGCGTATTGCTACATCACCATGTCGTTTGGCTTGAAGAACGCCGGCGCCACCTTCCAGCGCTGCATGCATAAATGCCTGCTGCCGCAACTCGGCCGCAACATCCACGTATACATGGACAACATCGCGGTGAAGACCAAGCAGCACATCACGCTCCTCGACGATTTGAAGGAAACATTCGCCAACCTCCGCGAATACAAGGTCAAGCTTAACCCGGAAAAATGCGTCTTCGGCGTTCCGGCCGGTAAGCTACTTGGCTTCCTCGTCTCGGAACGCAGCATTGAGGCGAACCCGGAGAAGATCAAGGCCATCGAGCGCATGTGCAAGCCGGCTCGGCGGCGCGATGTCCAGAAGTTCACCGGATGCTTGGCCTCGGTCAGCCGGTTTCTAAGCCGACTGGGCGAGAGGGCGTTGCCCCTGTACTAGCTGATGAAGAAGACGAGCCCGTTCGAATGGAACGGCAAGGCGGACGAAGCCTTCCAAGACCTCAAACGCATGCTCTCCATCGCACCAGTCTTGACCGCGCCGACCGACAAGGAGCCGCTGCTGCTCTACATAGCGGCGACCTCGCGGGCGGTCAGCACGGTGCTGGTGGTCGAGCGACCAGAGAAGGGCAAGATCCAAGCCGTCCAGCGCCCAGTTTACTACCTGAGCGAGGTGCTCTCCAACTCCAAGCAGAACTACCCGCACTACCAGAAGATGTGTTATGGCGTGTGCCTCACCACCAAGAAGCTGAAGCGGTATTTCCAAGAGCACGTTGTCACCGTGGTCAGCACGGCGCCTATCGGAGAAATCATCGGGTGCCGGGACGCCTCTGGCCGGGTTGCCAAGTGGGCGATCCAGCTAGCCGTCCACACCATTCTCTACGAGCCCCGCACCATGATCAAGTCTCAATCCCTGGCCGACTTCCTCGTCGACTGGACTAAGACCCAGTACTTGCCGCCGCCTCCCGACTCGATGCATTGGCGCAGGCACTTCGACGGGTCCAAGATGCGACTCGGCTTGGGGGCCGGCATCATACTATCGTCCCCGAAGGGCGACCGGCTCCGCTACACGCTCCAGATCCACTTCGCCGCCTCCAACAACGTCGCCGAGTATGAAGCCCTTGTGCACGGCCTTCGGCTTGCCAAGGAACTCGGCATCCGGTGCATCTTGTGCTACGGCGACTCGGACCTGGTGGTGCAACAGTGCTCTGGCGAATGGGACGCCCGCGACCCCAACATGGCAAGCTACCGCTTCCTTGTCCAGAAGCTGTCCGGATCCTTCGAGGGCTGCAAGTTCCTCCATGTCCCACGCGCGGAGAACGAAGTAGCCGACACGCTCGCCAAGATCGCCTCATCACGACAAGCCATCCCGTCCGGCGTCTCCCTCGAGCACCTGCGCAAGCCGTCCGTCAAGCCATCGCCGGTCTCCAAGTCCATCCACATTCCGGATGACTTGGCCGCACCTCAACCCGGCCCAGGGACTGCTCATCCCGGCCCAGGGACTGATGAACCCGGCCCGGGGACTGCTGAACCCGGCCCAAGGGCTGCTCAGCTTGACCCGGCCACCATCGTCCCAAACCCGGCCGTCGCCATACCCGACCCGGGGGCTGCCGACTCAGAACCCACCCTGGTGGCCGTCTTCGCTGTGGTTATGGCTCCATCTTAGGCCCTCCCAATGTCAGAATTTTTGGAGAACGGGGTTCCCCCCATGGACGAGACAGAAGCTCAACAAGTGCAGCGTCGGGCGTCCGCCTACAGCATCATCAACAACGAGCTCGTCAAGCGCAGCTCCACCGGCGTGTTCCAACGTTGCGTCGAGCAGGAACGGGGCATCGACATCCTCCGCGACATACATCAGGGCGAGTGCGGGCACCACGCCGCATCACGATCCCTGGTGGCCAAGGCGTTCTGCCACGATTTCTACTGGCCCACGGCCTTCGAAGATGCCGAGTCGCTCGTCCTCAAGCGTGAGGGATGCCAGCGCTTCAGCAAACGCAGCCACCAGCCGGCGTCAGCACTCCGAACCATACCGATCGCCTGGCCCTTCGCGGTCTGGGGGCTCTACATGGTGGGACCCTTCAAAACCGCTCGAGGCGGCATGACGCACTTGCAGGTGGCAGTGGACAAATTCACTAGGTGGATCGAGGCAAGACCAATCAAGAAACTGGACGGGCCAACAGCCGTCCAGTTCATTAAGGACATAGCAGTGCACTACGTCATGCCAAACAGCATCATCACCAACAACGGCACCAACTTCGCCAAGGGCGCGCTCGAACAATATTGCTCCGTCTCCGGCATCTGCCTCGACTTGGCCTCCATTGCGCATATGCAGTCCAACGGGCAGGTCGAGCGGGCCAATGGACTCATCCTGTCCGACGTCAAGCCGCGACTCGTCGAGCCGCTCATCCACTCACCGGCAGCTGGCTTGACGAGTTGCAAGTCGTTCTCTGGAGTCTACGCACCACGTCGAATTGGTCGACCGGGTTCACCTCATTCTTCCTCGTCTATGGAGCCGAAGCCGTCATCCCGACCGACGTCGAGTTCGACTCGCCGCGCGTCGTGATGTACACCGAAGCGAAGCCAGAGAAGCCCGCGAGGATGGCGTCGACCTGCTCGAAGAAGCACGCCTCCTGGCGCTCAGTCGCTCCGCCATCTACCAAATAGGCCCGAGGCACTACCACAGCAAGAAGATCAAGCCCCTCGCGTTCCGTGAGGGCGACCTCGTCCTCCGACTCGTCCAAGAGCAGGCAAGCCAGCACAAGCTGTCCCCTCCATGGGAAGGCCCATTCATCGTAAGCAAGGCCTTGCGCGACCGCAATGCCTACTACCTCATCGACGCACGCAAGTCAAGGAAGCGCAAGAGGGACACCGCCGGTGAAGAAACGACCCGGCCGTGGAATGCGGAACTCCTCCACCCATTTTACAGTTAGCCGCACGAGCGTATGTATCGTTGCCTTTTGTAAACGCATGAAACTATGGGGTCCCCGAACGAGACTCAGGGGCTTCCTTTTGTCGACCAATTTATTGTGTCCCTATCTTCTTGCATCACTATACCACTGAACCCGACCACCGGTCCGACTCGCTCGACCCGGGGGCTGGCCGGCTCGGTCGCCACCCCGCCACCTTACTTGGTGATTCCTGATAAAGTTAGGATGCCCCGGTCCCCCACTTCGCCCTAAAGCCATAGATCCAGCTTTGGCTGTCGACTGGCAAGCACAACGGGCCAAAGCTCCTTTACGCTTCATACACTAAGTCAAAGGTTGTCGGGTCGATCAACCCGGCCCACCATTCATCAAATGAACAGCCGCACGACCGGCTGCTCGCCAACCGGCTTCGCCGGATTGCCGCCAACCGGCCCAGTGGGTGTTTCACTCGCGCTCAATGTTTCGAGGGACCCAAGTCCTGCGCGCTCCTCTCAAAGAACCGAACTCCTTTTCACGGACCGGAGCCTCGGCCGTCTGACTCGCAGGGGGGAGGTTTTAGAAAGGAAAAGCGCATGAAATCGGTCCAAAAAACGGAAGGCAAAAAGCAAAAGCACCCACGACATCCACACAAGTACTTAAATAAAGGCCCACGGCCCGAGTTCATTACACCCTAAAAACCCCTGGTGGATGGGTGGACCTGCTATTTAACAAAATTTACAAAGTATCTCAGGCATCTCCAGCGCCGCGTCGCGACGTCGACGGCTCTCCCCTGGCGGCCTCCGTGTCCAGCGTGGCGTTGGTGTCCTCCTCAGCACCCGCGTTGCGGTAGACGCCCGTCTCCTCCGAGCTCCCCTCCGGATCATGGAGGAGAAAACCGTAGTCGTTGCCGTCCACGACCCTGCCATCTTCCATCCACTCCGGATGGAACTCGTCGTGGAAGGCGAACTCGGCAATGTAGCTGGCCCGGGAGGCGATCCGGACGGCTTGCTCCTGCAAGTGCTGCTCCGAACCGGCCCGCTGGCCCGTCAACGCATCGAGCTACAGGTCCGGATGGTAGGATAGCGCGAACCGGAGCGCCATCTCAGCGCCAGCATGAGCGGCGGAGACGCGCCACTCGCCAAGCAGGTCCGGCCCCATCTCCAACCAACGCGCTAGGCGCGAGAAGTTGCTTGGTTGGACGGAGTCCGGCCATAGGGCCGCCGTCATCGCGGTGCCGGCCTGGGACAGCCGCCCCAGCTGCGTTCCCAGGGCCTCCAGGCGGGCCTCGGTGGCGACAATGATCTCCGGGAAGGTCCAGTCCACCCGCGGATCTGTCTCGGACCCAACGACGCCGGTCGGGTCGCGCTAATGGCGGACGGCTTCCTCCGCCAGCCGCTGCTTCTCCGGGAAGGCCCCTGCCGCAAAGGAAGAAGCAAGTTAGAAGAAGAACAACAAGGAAGAAAGGTCGGATCCTGACCCGGCGAACAACAAGAAAAAGCACTTACTGGAGAAGGACTCTTCCAGGTGCTGCACTTCAAGCAACGTACCACGCCGCTCCCGTTTGATGGCACGATCGCGCTCCTTGAGCGCCTTCTCCAGATCGGTCGCCTTGGCAAGGGCCGCCTTCAGCTTGGCGCCCTTGTCCTCGGCCGCCTTGTGGCGACGGGCCTCGTCTTGATGAGCCCCCTCAGTCGTGGCGACCCGCTCCCCCAGGCGATCCACCTCGGCCTGGAGCCGGCCCTTGTCGTCGGCCAGCTGGCCGCGCTGCTGGTCCGCCTCCACCAGGGCCCGTTGCGCCTCTGCCGCCTTGGAGGCCTCCGCCTTGAGGAGCTCCACCTCAGCCTCCAGGCTGCTCTTGTGACCCGCCAGCTGCTCATGCAGCCGGTTGGCCTCGTCAAGAGACCGCCGAGCTGCGGCCACCTCCGCCCTCGCCTGCGCTGCCTCGACACCAAGACGGCCGATGTCGGCAATGAGCCGGTCGTAGTGATGACCGATCCGGAGAAGACGAGCCCGCCAGGACAGCACCTCGGCTGCGAAAAGAAGGACTCAGCAGAAGAAAAAGCAAAACTTAAGGTTCGGCCCAACTGTTACACAGTTGGCCCGAATCTCGGGGGCTACACCCGGTGGGTGCGCTAGCGCGCCCCCACTAGAAAAGAGCACGAGAATACTTGCGGCGACGCGGAGCTCCTCCTCCATGGCGGCAAGTCGCTCCTTGAGCTCCTGGTGCTTGCCCAGGAGACGATTGAAGGCGGCAACCCGGAAAGCGTCGAGATGCTGAAGAAAGCAGAAGTCAGAACAAGTCCAGCACTCTAAAGATTCGACTCAACTACTACGTAGTTGGCCCGAACCTCGGGGGCTACACCCAGTGGGTGCGCTGGCACGCCCCCACAAAGAAGAAATTACAAGAAAACTTACCAGAATGGCACGCTCCAGGTCGCGCGTCCGCTCCACCTCGGCCTGGGCGAAGGCCTCGAGCCATTCCGTCCGGCCTCGCAGGCGGCGACTAATGGCATCCAGCGCCGCCTCCTCCTGGGTCTGGGGCCCGAAGACAACGGCGCCCCAGCTCCGCGCCGGCTGCGGCACGGCAGCTCGGCGCCCTCCCTCCGGGGCACCAAGGCGTACTCCCCGCTGGCCGCTCGCGACGCGGCCAGCACATCCTCCGATGCCCCTCCCGGCGCCGACGACGACCCGGACGCCGGGACACCCTGCGTCGCCTTCTCCAACCCGGATGCCAGGACGCCCTGCGTCGCCGGCTCCGGCCCAACTGCCGGGGTGACCTCTGGCACCGCCGCTCGCAGCGTCTCCTCCAGAACGGCGCCGCCTCCACCACCATCAGCCCCCGCTCGCCCGACCACGTCGGCCCGCGGCAGGGAGTCGTTCGCCACCTCCACGACCGCCCGGTCGGGGATCGCCACAGCAGCCCGGCCTCCACGGCCGCGCTCCCTCACGTGCGACGACTCAAAGACCGTTGCCGCCACCACCGTGCCCTCCGGCATCTCGCGCCAAGCTGGCTCCGCGCCGCCTCGCGCCCATACCGCCGCCGCGTCGGTCCAAGCGCGGACCGACGTCGCCTTCAGCTTCGCCTCGGCCCGGTTCCTGTCCCGCCAGGCCACGGCTTCGGGATCGTTCGGATCCAGGCCGAGGTCCGAGTCGGCATGTTCCTCCACCTCGGCCTGGTCGGCGAGGTCGGACCAACTACTGCGGAACTCGGCCCCTTCGGCGGCCGCGGCTTTCGCCGCCGCCCTTGCCAGCGCGATTGGTGACCTAAAGAAGAAGATGGAATAAGCAGAAAAGAAACAAGACTAGCTCAAGAAAACAAAAGCCGAGCGCAAACAAGAGATGAGGCTTACCCCGCCAAGACCGGGACTGGGGTTGGTCCCCCGTGCCCGCCGCCGCGCTTCCTCTTGGCCGGCCTCCCGGCCCCGGCCGGGTCCGCCGTGCGCTTTGGGGCCTGGGGTCGCGGCGCGACACTATCTTTTCCATGCGGGCGGCTCGGCGCCGCCCCATGCGAAGACCCGGCTCCGCCCGCGTCGCCGCCTCCCCCACCCAACGCCACTACACCAACAACTGGCGTCAATATCAACCGTTCCGAGCCGCGATCAACAATTCAAGGCACACGAAGGAAAACATGAGGCTTACCCGCACGACGCCCAGCGTCGGCGTCCGACTCGGCCTCCTCCTCCCCGCATCGAGCCGCAGGCTCCTCTGGCGCCACTGGCACCACCTGCGACGAGGCCCGGGCGTAAGGATGCCGAATCGCATTCAGAAGTACAACCCACGTCGCGTCAGGATGGACGAGAAGGTGGACGGAGGCAAAGTAAGAAGACCAGACACTCACCTGCGGCGCCGGGTTCGACCGGCTATACGGCACCTTGGCGAACTCCAAGTCCTCCCCAAGGTTGGCCTTGGAGATGTTGTTCACACCGCGCGCGATCTGCGCCGCGGACAGCCGCGTCGACCACATGCGGTTGGGGTCTTGAAGGCCGACCATCTCGCCGACGAGGCAGGAGCGCCCCTGTAGTGGAAGAACCCGGCACTTGATGAACGCGGCGAGGAGGTCGGTGCCGGTGAGCCCCTCCTGCATCCTCATCACCTTCACCCGCTCGTAGAGATTGATGATCTCCTATGACGGGCACCTGGGCAAGTAGCCCCAGTTCGTCTTCGCCCGCGGCGGTGCGATGGCGAAGGCCGGAAGATTGATGCGGTCCGCGCCAAAGTTGCGGACATAGAAGGAGTTCTACCACTTCTTGGCAGAATCCTCCAGCGGGATCTTGGGGAAGTCCGCCTCTGACCGCTTTGAGATGACGGCGGCACCGCAGTCGGCGAACTCCCCGGCCGACGGGCCCTGCTGCTTCAAGGAGAAGAAGCGCGCCCAGAGGTCGATCGTAGGCTCGACCCCAAGGTACCCCTCGCAGAGGGTGACGAAGCCGGAGAGCTGGACGATGGCGCCGGCGCCAAGATGATGCGGCTGGAGCCCGAAGAACTCCAAGAATGCACGGAAGAAGGTGCTCACCAGCAACCCAAATCCATGCTCGAACTGCGTGAGGAAGACCATGCGCTCCTGCCCCTCGGGCTGAGGCCTCTACTCGCCCCGCGGCAGGCGGACGATGACGTCTGTCTCCCGCGGCAGGCGCCGCGTCGCCCGGTGACGTTCGAGCCCATCCAGGAGCCCGATGGCAGTGACATGAAGATGGACGGCGAAGGAGTTCTGCTCGGAGCAGCGGGCGCCGCAGTGCGTCGGTTGCAAAGAGCGGACCGAGAGCAAGGGGACGGGAGGGCGCGAGCGAGAATAATGTCCGCCACCCCCCCCCCCCCCCCAATTTATAACCCTCGGTTTGAACATGGGGAAGTGGGGAAGTGGGATCGTCTGCACGCACCTGTTCCAATACCCCGCAATAAGTGCGCACATACACGCGCAGTAACTGCCCGAGGAAGAGCAACCGGCCCCCGGACGCTGCAATAAATCCGCGTGCTTGGGCCAAGGGCACGAGCGGTGGGCCCCAGCCCATCGCCCGGTCCCGTCACGCGTGTGGCCTGTCAGGCCCCTCCGACTTCCGGGCACCACGTGGCGCCCGCGCGAAGCCCAAGGGATTGCCCCAAGATTCAGCGGACTCCTCGGTCCCCGCCACCGCCGGGATGCCACGATCCGGTTTTCGAGAAAACCAGCATGTAGTGGGTGTTGCCGGACCCGGTGCTCGCAGAATCTACCTTGCTTAAGGGGGAAGCTGCGAAGGCCCACTCATCCGAAGACGGCGGACCTTCACAGCTTCGGGGACTACAGTCGAGGGGGTGGACCCCGGGCAGGCAACGGAACCCGGATCCTCTTCAAAAACAACGGGGTTGGCATTGCCCCTCAATACCGGCACGCGCTTGGCCGGGTCACTCGACCTGGCCAAGCCCCGCAAGTCGGCCAGATGAGCCGACCCGGCAAGACACGCCGACTCGGCCCCAACAATTAGCGCAAGACAGCTGAACCCGGAATGGCCAAAGCCTCCTCAACAAGCCAGCGCCACCCGTGGCGTGCTACACAATCCAGCCACGGGTCAGCTCCCGTCCCATCCAGGCCGTATGATGGGGACAAGACTTCAATCAATGATGACCGAGGCAATAGTACCCCGCCCATACCTCTGGTCAACGGGTACGTAGCAACAGTGCCCCTCACCTACCCGCCGACCAGGGCTGGCGTGGCTACAATGCCCCCGCCTTCACCGCTGACAACAGCAAGCGGTGACTTGACGGAGAGCACTGTACGCGACTCGACTTGGCCACGCCCTGACGATCGACAAGACGGCGCACAATCCCCCTGGGCATGTGGGGCCCGCACCTAGGGGAACCCGGTGAACCACAAGCCCTCAGCGGGACCCAGCCCGGGACCCCGGACACCGACAATACGGGCCCACTGACTTGTAACATTACCATTGTATCCCTGGGGGGTTGGCCTATAAGACCCCCCAGGATCCCTCATGCGCAGAGAGGAAAAAGAGAGGCAGACATGCACACACTCCTAGTTAGCAACACCCAAGGAGAGGGAACTGCCTAAGCCTTGGTCGGCTTCCCTCCTCCATACAGCTCCAGGAGTAGCATTGTACTATCAATCATACAACAACACTCGGCAGGACTAGGGGTATTATCTCTCCAGAGAGCCCCGAACCTGGGTATGTCCGGCGTCCCGCGGCCCGCTCATGCCAACCTCGCCTCTGGAGTCCACCAGCACCCTCGAGCCTCCTCCTCTCTTTAGCCATCCCTTGGCATTTGCCGTGCGCCCACCACGACAATCGTGGAGTGTGTGTGAGGAGTGGATGATGCTCGAGGAGGCTGGGGAGGGCTCTATTTATAGCTGAGCGACGATGGGGGGTCGGGCTCCGCCGGAGGACACCTGCACACGGTGCCCGGCGACGAACGGCGTCAGTGAGCGAGGGGGAAGGCCACGCAGCTCACGCGGGCATTGTGGGCGACGGAGACGAGCACAGTGGCGAGAGGGTGGCGACGAACATAGTGCGCAGCGCACTGTTGCGTTGGCCGGACCGCGCCCGTGCTCGCTGCGGCGAGCTCCGGCGTCGGCGAGCGCCAGGAGGGAGTTAAGAGGGTCGGGACGATGATCGTGGCGACGTTTGGCAAGGTTTGGTAGTCGGGCCTTTAGAAATTCTTCTCGTTCCCAAGTCGATTCTGCCTCTGCGTGATGCTCCCACTTAACTTTCTAAAACTTCCTTGCTTTACTACGAATGACCCTTTCCATCTGATCCAAAATTCTGACCGGTCTCTCTTCATATGTTAAATCCTTTGCCAACTCTATTTCTGTCATAGCAGTCTTTTGCTCAGGCGGCGATATGCATCGCCTCAATTGTGAAACATGAAACACATTGTGTACTTCCGACAATTCTGGGGGTAGTTCCAACTGATATGCAACAATACCCACTTGGGACATAATGGGGAATGATACGTCCATTTTGCATCATGCTTTTATATTGATATTTATTGCATTATGGGTTGTTATTACACATTATGTCACAATACTTATGCATATTCTCTCTTATTTTACAAGGTTTACATGAAGAGGGAGAATGCTGGCAGCTGGAATTCTAGGATGGAAAAGGAGCAAATATTAGACCTATTCTACACAGCTCCAAAAGTCCTGAAACTTCATGGAAGTTATTTTCAAAATATATATAAAATACCGAGCAAAGAAAGTTCCATAGGGAGGCCCACACCCTGGCCGCGAGGGTGGGGGCGCGCCCTACCCCCCTGGGTGCGCCCCCTGCCTCGTGGGCCTCCTGGTGGCCCTCCGATGCCCATCTTCTGCTATACTAGTGGACCCATTGCGCCAAATGGCGCAGAGACCTACTGATTCCATGTTAGCGATGAAAAGTAATCCATGGTTTAGTTGCTTAGTTACAGGCAATCACATCTGACAACAAATTTAATCTCCTGGAAAAATAGGGGCTTGCTGTCTACAATGAAAAGCATATACATATTAAAATTTGGTAGCATAGAGTTCTATTTGTAACAAATCTAATCCCTGTCGACAAAGCACAAAAACATAAATGATCCTCCTACTACTCGGACTCATAGTCATAGCTCAAGTCATCATCATCATCGCTGCCGTTGGAGTCCAAATTTGGCCAATCCTCTCATCTTCATCTATGTTGGCAAAGGTGGCTTCAATATCCTCTCTTCCGGTTTTCGCGGAAAAGAAATCCTCTATGCCACGCATCCCACTCAGCATGAATGGCAGAAGCGAACATGATAGTTTTACGCTTGTCTTCCTCTACTCTCAAATGCAGTAATCCTCACATCAGCGCCTGAAGCATCACTGCTTGCTGCAGTTGCTCCTTCCTCTTGTATATTCCATGTTTATCAGGTAAAGATGTTGTAATCCACCTTAAAAAAAGAGAACATATACATTTACCTTAGGAGGCTCAAAATCTGGGTTCAGTAAAGCTACCAGATCAATTGAGATAGAGCCAAAACTACATAAGTAGCAGAGTTACCAACAACAAAAACAACAAGCATTTCTAACCCTAATACCATCAAAAGCATGAAAATGACACACAAGTCCTCTTTAGATAATCTTATAGCATCAGCTACAACAACTCGCAACAACGTCAAGGGAGTTCAGAAAGAAACTTTGGATTTCAATCAGCTTGAAAAAATACATGGTGCCGAACTGAAAAACAATCCACATCTAAACAGAAAGACAATGACTCTTGTTTGATGAATAGAGTACCACTGAAAGCTAAGTAATACAAAGCCCCAGTCTAAGACACATACATCAACGAAGCCACTGAAACGAGGCCTTCGGAAATCAGCGGATTCCATAGAGCTTGCTAGTCTTTTAGGAATGAGTATCCCAGTTATGTAATCAAGAAGGCGAAGAGACATTATTATGTCCTTAGTCCGTGTTCTGTTCAGCCAAAGCATGGACGGTGAAACCATCACAGATCAGACAAAGGTAGTTTCATTTCGTCTGCATATACTATACACAAGTAACTCAAGATAGCTTGATTTGCTAAGGTTTTTATTTTTTTACATTGATAGATATTGATGCACTTTTAATTACCGGTGTCAACAACTATTTTAGAGACTACGCACTTTGTCGCTGAAAAGTTTTGCTCGTACAAGGAACATGCTAGAAGCAATAGCCGTGGGCATACCTATAGTCACACCATCATGGGTTGAATGCCGTGGAGAAGCAAGGTGCTTCATTGTGAGAAAAACAGAGAATGAGGGATACAAAGAAGGAAAAGGATCTTTGCTTCAGCATGCCTGTGTCACTAAGACAAGCCTGCAAGAAGTCACTGTTTGAGGTTAGTGTCTAGTTTATTAGCATTGAAATTTCTAGAAACAGAGAACTGCATAACAAGCTCTAATGATGTATCCAAAAAGGGTTCGTGTAGAGGATGAACTGAACAAAACGAGGAACTCACCCGGCGGAGATGCAACCGGAAGGGAGAAGGGAGGATGCTTCGCTGTTCTCTGTGGCGATCTGGGTGGGAGTTGACAGCTCCACAGCGTCATTGGGTGCGCATCTACCGCGGGACACCCCTTAGCAGGCTTCTTTTTGTTCTGTTATGCAAATAAAACTGCTACTTGTTTGCCACAAATAACCTGTCCGTCCATGTAGTATTTTCCATCTGCAGCATCATCAGGATTGAAGTACTGGACAAACCAAATCCTCGAGGCTCCCTGCAATGTACCCAAGAAAGTAGAGATCATACCAATCCTTAAAATAGGTTAATAGATTATGCTCCTGAGCAATGTAACAGAACGACTAAACCATCGTTACTCCCAACTATCAAAGACAACACACAGATCAAGTAAAACAAGTGAAATGCGCATCGGCTGCTGACTTGCACTCATAAGTACACCTTCAAACGCAACAAACATGTCCCTCTTCTTCATGATATCCACCATGGCATTAGATTCACAAAAATAATATTAGTTTTTGCAGCAATGCAAGGTTTATTAAACACACATTTTGTTGTATTGATTTTCCTAGATAAGAGAGAACGTGAGAGCACCATTCTTACCAATTTTTTGGATCATCGCCTCGCCTATCCTGCAACCTAGCAAGCAACCACAAAGGTAATCATGAATTTATAGCAACTATAAATGGTCATGAGAAAACAATATAAGAAATTGGCATGTGCAAGCTCTCAGTTCCTTGACCGGTTTTGGCGGGGACGGAGAAGCATACCCAGAGAAAATTTGTACCGCATGTCAGCTCCTGGTTAGCATCGGTATTGAAGGAAGCCCAGCCGTCTCGCGAGCGGCCTCCTTGGAACTTCGATCTCCACTAACACTTCGACCCTAAGAAGCACAAAGAGCTGAACATGATAGAAGTAGCACAATCATTTCTCATCATCCTTGCATTTTGTAAGTGCCAAGGTTCGGAAATAAATACAATCAGTCATAATTGAGATGTAGAACGTTTCTAAACGACACTAAAATAAACAGAAGTAAAATAAGTATGTGTATGTGCAGAATCAGCGATTCTATGAGACATGGTATAATGCTGGATATTAGATATGATAAAAAAAGACCATAGATAAAAAACACAGGAAAGCACTCGACAAAACTTGCAAAACATGTTAGATAAACAGATTTGGTGTTCATGTCTCGCAACAAATATCGACAAAATGGAGTTGCAGAAAGCACTCACATTGCGCATGAACACCAAATATGTTCTTGTGCACCTCCCTTCTGTTAAACAACCATGGCATATACCCCATTTTTACAAAGGCAAAATAAGATCACAATAACAGTGACAGAGGACTGAATAAAACTCAAAATGGGATGTATGTCATGGCAATGCTTGTACCTATACTTGCATAGTTATATTCAATGCATATAAAATAAAGCTAATAAGGACGAAATCCGAATGAAAATGATGTCTATGTTTTAGAGGAGAAAGTGAGAAAAACCAGCTGGGCATGGTAAAATATATTAACCTATAGCCTAGCATTACTACCAAAGAAAATGGAGCCACTGATCATGTCAATGGAAACATACAGAGAGTGTTTTACTTATTTTCACCATTGATTCTTCACATTTATGTGCTTTCCAAATAAAAGGTACATTAAAGCCTTGTGTCTTATGAAATCATCATGACACTACAATTTACAAAGTTTTATATGAATCATGGTGATAAGGAACCATCCAACCATACGAAAAAGATATCATCAAAGCATGTGGAGATAGCTACATCATTTTGTACTTTAAGAAGAGGATTGTCATGATTTGTCAGTCTGAAACATATGGAGGAGCCAATCTGGGGAAATGTCCACCTGGTTAAGAAGACATACCTAGTTACTGGGAATCATCTAATGATCCAACCACCACCAGTGCTGACGATGCTTTACCCTTGCAAAGAACAGTCTTCACAGGAACCTGAAGAAAACATGACAAAACAGTATAGCTCAGTGTGGGAACCTGAAGATATCCTCAATAGAGATATGATAAAATATCAGTATATAAGTGACTAATTAGTGCGCTGATGAAACCAAGAACACACCCTCTTCAATCCTCAAGTCCTCACCCTCTTCCTCAGCCAACCATCCTGGCTTCCGGCCGCCATCGTCAATCCCATGCTCCCTGACCCGTGCTTGGTGGTAGGCAGTGAGGAAGTGCAAGAAGGATCCAGGAGTGGCCACCATCAACTGCCAGGTCTGCCAGGTCACACCTGACCTCGCCGGCGAATCATCTAATGATCCAACCACCACCAGTGCTGACGATGCTTTACCCTTGCAAAGAACAGTCTTCATAGGAACCTGAAGAAAACATGACAAAACAGTATAGCTCAGTGTGGGAACCTGAAGATATCCTCAACAGAGATATGATAAAATATCAGTATATAAGTGACTAATTAGTGCACTGATGAAACCAAGAACACACCCTCTTCAATCCTCAAGTCCTCACCCTCTTCCTCAGCCAACCATCCTGGCTTCCGGCCGCCGTCGTCAATCCCATGCTCCCTGACCCGTGCTTGGTGGTAGGCAGTGGGGAAGTGCAAGAAGGATCCAGGAGTGGCCACCATCAACTACCAGGTCACACCTGACCTCGCCGGCGCAGGCCGCTGACCCTCTCCTGTCCGCCGCCGGACCTCCCTCCTCTCATTCCTTCTCTCCCTCTCTCCCATCTTCTCCGCCTACAGGTTTCCGCCGTCGCCGGAGAGGCTCGCCTCCGTGGCCGCACGCCTTGGATCCGGCGGAGGTGGGGGGTTTGGAGGCTGCTGGGGAGGAGTGAGGGTGTGGCGTCCCATCCATTGGGGGCTAGGGTTCGTGGAGACGATTGGGTGCGAGGCGTGCGGGAGGAGGGGATTGGGTGCGGCGCGTGGGAGGGGTGAACCGGGACTCTGGGAGGCAGCGCGACTCGTGGGACGGCACGCGGCTCACGGGCAAAGGTCACCCAGCGAAATTTAACCCAACCAATAGGGAGAGACACTGGGCCCACGTAGTCATGGACCTCAAAAACAAGGCGAAAATCACAGTAAAAATCAGACGGACCTGGCTACTCGGTTGACCAGATTCAAGGCGATCAGACGGCCAGGAACATCCCAATCGGAGGGACCTTCGTGGAGGAGGGTCGGCTAGCATCCTTATAGGTTTAAATGAGGTCTTTGGTCCGAGAAAAAAAAGCAAGCTTTGGGGAAGAAACTCCGCCGCCATGAGGCGGAACCAATCTAGGTCTTCGGTAGAGCTGTTCTGCCGGGGAAACTTCTCTTCGAGAGGGAGAAATCATCACCATCGTCATCATCAACTATCCTCTCATCGGGAGTGGGTCAATCTCCATCAACATCTTCACCAGCACCATCTCATCTCAAACCCTAGTTCATCTCTTCTATCCAATCTTTGTACCCAAACCTCAGATTGATACCTGTGGGTTGCTAGTAGTGTTGATTACTCCTTATAGTTGATACTAGTTGGTTTACTTGGTGGAAGATCATATGTTCAGATCCATTATGCATATTAATACCCCTCTGATTATGAACATGAATATGCTTTGTGAGTAGTTACGTTTGTTTCCGAGGACATGGGAGAAGTCTTGCTATAAGTAGTCGTGTGAATTTGGTATTCGTTCGATATTTTGATGAGATGTATGTTGTCATCCCTCTAGTGGTGGCATGTGAACGTCGACTACATGACACTTTATCATTGTTTGGGCCTAGAGGGAGGCATTGGAAGTAATAAGTAGATGATGGGTTGCTAGAGTGACAGAAGCTTAAACCCTAGTTTATGCGTTGCTTCATAAGGGGATGATTTGGATCCATATGTTTCATGCTATGGTTAGGTTTACCTTAATACTTCTGTTGTATTTATGGATGCTTGCAATGGGGGTTAATCATAAGTGGGATGCTTGTCCAAGTAAGGACAGTACCCAAGCACCGGTCCACCCACATATCAAATTATTAAAGTACCGAACGCGAATCATATGAACATGATGAAAACTAGCTTGACGATAATTCCCATGTGTCCTTGGGAGCGCTTTCCTTCATATAAGAGTTTGTCCAGGCTTGTCCTTTGCTACAAAAAGGATTGGGCCATCTTGTTGCACAATTTTTACTTTTATTGCTTGCTACTCGTTACAAATTACCTTATCACAAAACTATCTGTTACCGACAATTTTAGTGCTTGCAGAGAATTCCTTACTGAAAATTGCTTATCATTTCCTTCTGCTCCTCGTTGGGTTCGACACTCTTACTTATCGAAAAGGCTATGATAGATCCCCTACACTTGTGGGTCATCAGGGAATGGACCAATAAATATGGGTGCCAACTTTCCACGAGTCTGAAATCTCTTGACTCCTTTCATAGGGGTGACTCGAAGGTATACGTGTTCTCCGGGTTCAAAACTGATCTGTCGGTGCTTTGCATCATAATAACTCTTTTGTCACAATTTTGCCAATTGCAATCTGTCTCGGATTTCCTTGACTTGCTTCTCAGCTTCCATCATGAGATCCGTTCCGAAAATACGGCTATCTCCAGTTTGAGACCAATTTAAAGGAGTGCGGCACTTACGGCCATACAAAGCCTCATACGGTGACATCTTTAAACTGGTCTGGAAGTTGTTGTTATAAGAGAACTCGGCATACGGCACGCAGTCTTCCCATTTTGGTCCTTGGGCCAAAGCACATGCTCGTAGCATATCTTCGAGTATTTGGTTTACTCGCTCAGTCTGTCCATCAGTCTGAGGATGATAAGCGGTACTATATTTTAACGTTGTTCCCAAGGCTTGGTGGAGACGTGACTAGAAAGCGGAGGTAAAAACTGACCCCCTGTCAGAAGTGATTGTTCGAGGTACTCCATGCAGACTGACTATTCTGGATACATACAGTTGTGCTAGTTGATCTGCTCGATATGTGGTTCTGATCGGGATAAAGTGAGCAACCTTGGTTAAGGTGTCCACTATGACCCATACTGCATCATTACCTCGCTGAGTCTTAGGTAGCCCTGTGATAAAATCCATGCAGACATCATCCCATTTCCATTGTGAAACTGGCAACGGTTGGAGAAGTCCGGCTGGCTTCTGATGTTTTGCCTTCACCTTGTTGCATATGTCGCAACAAGCCACAAAATAGGCAATGTCTTTCTTCATTCCATCCCACCAAAATATTTGTCGAAGGTCTTCATACATTTTAGTACCTCCAGGGTGAATAGAATACGAGGATTCGTGTGCTTCCGACAGGATTTTCTTCCTTAAATCCGACTGACTGGGTACACAAATTCTTCCACGGAATCAGAATGTACCATGTTGATCCTTAGAAAAATCTGGAGTTTGTCCTGCTATCATACTCTTGGCACGTTTATGCAGGACGATGTCAACTGGCTGGGCCTTGCGGATCTCTTCCTCAAGGGTAGGGGTAACTTTCATAATCTTAGCAAGGACAGCATCAACTATGACCAGGTTGAGCTGAGCAATCTCCTCTTGAAGTTCAGGAGGCAAGGATTTCATTATGGCATTCAGGCTGACAGGCTTTCGACTGAGTGCATCAGCAACCATGTTAGCCTTACCAGGGTGGTAATTTATTCCAAGATCATAGTCCTTGACTAACTCAAGCCATCTTCATTGGCGGTGATTTAAATCTGGCTGAGTAAATATATACTTGAGACTTTTGTGGTCGGTAAAAATTTGGCACCTCTTCTCGATAAGGTAGTGTCTCCAAATTTTTAGGGCATGAACCACCGCGGCCAATTCCAGATCATGAGTAGGATAATTTCCCTCGTGGGGTCGTAGCTGTCGTGATGCATATGCTACCACTTTGCCGTCTTGCATAAGTACGCATCCAAGACCTTGTCTAGAGGCGTCGCAGTACACATCAAAGCTACGGTAGATGTCTGGAAGAGTCAACACAGGTGCGGTCGTCAGCCGTGTCTTTAGCTCATTGAAACTTTTCTCATAGTCCTTAGTCCATTCATACTTCTTATCTTTCTTGAGCACCTCCGTCATGGGTTTAGCAATCTTGGAAAACCCTTCAATGAAACGACGGTAGTATCCGGCTAACCAAGAAAACTCCGGATTTGCGATACGGTTGTGGGTGGCAACCAGTCGAGCACATCCTTTAATTTGATCGGGTCCATGGCTATGCCTTCGGCGGATAGCACATGTCCAAGAAATCCAACTTGCTTGAGCCAAAACTCGCATTTACTGAATTTGGCGTATAGCTGATGGTCACGAAGTCGTTGTAACACAGCTCTGAGGTGTTCTTTGTGCTCTTCTTCACTTTTTGAGTATATAAGTATGTCATCGATGAAGACTACCACGAATTTATCGAGGAAGTCCATGAATACTTTGTTCATCATATGCATGAAGAAGGCAGGGGCATTGGTGAGGCCAAAAGGCATAACTGTATATTCATAAAGACCGTACCGAGTAGTGAATGTGGTCTTAGGAATATCTTCCTTTTTAATCTTGAGTTTATGATATATTGTCCTTAAATAAATTTTGGAGAATACCTTGGCCCCACTGAGCTGATCAAACAAGTCATCAATCCTGGGTAGTGGATATTTATTTTTGATGGTGACATCATTCAGCTGACGGTAATCCACACACATGTGAAGGCTACCATCCTTCTTATCCACGAAGATAGCAGGTGATCCCCAAGGTGAAGAGCTGGGACGGATATATCCTTTGTGGAGCATTTCATCAAGTTGTTTCTTTAGCTCCACTAATTCGGATGAAGGCATCTGGTAATACTTCTTGTATAACGGTGCGGTTCCGGGCACAAGATCTATTGCAAACTCAAGCTCTCGATCTGGTGGCATGCCTGGAAGTTCTTCTGGCAATACATCAGGAAACTCACTGACCACAGGAATTAATTCCAACTCACCAGCCATAGCGGTGAAGACCATTTCTTTCTTGGGTATGCTCCTGCGAGCATAAAATTTGGTAGTCTACCCCTCTTGACTGGTCAAAGTGACTTCTCGGGTCACACAGTTTATGCATACTTGATATTGGGTCAGCCAATTCATACCCAAGATAACATCCAACTTTACAGACTCAATGATTATCAAGGAAGTTGGAAAACGGGCTCCGTTGATATTGATTTCTAGATTACGGCAGACCAAATTGCTCCTGATCAGCGATCCCGGGGATTGTACCAGCATATTCTTGCCCAAAAGCGAACAAGGAAATTTGTTTTGGGCAACAAAATTCTGCGAAATAAAAGAGTGGGAAGCCCAGAGTCAAATAAAATTACGGCGGGTATGTTATTAACAGAGAGCATACCAATGACGACTTCGGGGTTCTCTTGACCTTTGTTTGTGGAGAGGTGATGAACGTGCCCAGTGATGTTTTGCTGGCTAGGGCATGACTCCATAAAGTTGACTTGTGGCCTGAATAGAGCATTTGCCTTGCCGTTCTTGGGACACTGTCTGGCATAATATCCGGTTTGCCCACAACTGAAGCAAGAATTGTTGCGCTGGCACTCTTCTCGCACCGGGTTGGTCACGACATTCTTGACTTGTGTGGTGGTCTTGTTAACATTCTGCTGCAAATTGGGCTTGTATTCCACCTGAGTATGCTGCCAGGTACGAGCCTTTTGTACTGGCTGCACTTCTTTCCTTGGCTCGAACTTGCGCTTGTGATCGTTATTAGCATGCCTATTGTCTGATACAAGCTTGTGTTCCCTTTCAGCAATGAAAGCCTTGTTTACCAGAGTTTGGAAATCTGGGAAATCAAACATACTGAGGGTACATCGGAGTTGTGGGTTTAATCCCCCCAAGAAACCTATCAATCTTTCTTTCTTCGGTGGCCACGTCATAAAGGGAATAACGGGCCAGATGATTGAACTTTTGCAAATATTCACCCACAGACTGACTTCCTTGAAGGAGCGCGAGAAATTCACGCTGCTTAACCTTCATAATTCTGGTAGGAATATGATATTTCCGGAACTGATCCTTGAATTTTGCCTAGGTGATTTCTTCACCAGCAAGCCACATGGCTTTTGCGTTTTCCCACCATATGGCGGCAGCGCCTTCAAGATAATGAGTTGCAAACGGAACTTTATCATCTTCTTCGGTACTAGCAATCTCAAGCTTCCTCTCAATGGTTCGTAACCAATCATCTGCATCCAAGGGATCAATAACCTGACTGAAACTGGGAGGCTTGGTTCTTTGAAAATCTGACAGCTTGGAGTGGTGACCGTTCTGATTTCCATTTTGTCCAACCACAGCTTGCACACTCCTTAATATTTCAATCAGATCATTATTCCTCCTTTCCTCAAACATACGCATAATTTGTTCGGTGGAGGCGGTGGTGGAACGTACGGCTCGGGGGAGTGTCCTGCCTGTCGTTCGGAACGACGAACAGGAGCATCCTCATGAGCGTCGCTTCTGCTGCCTCCCCGCGTCATCCTATAGTGGATTTTCCCCAAGACAACGCAACCGAGATGAGAAACATCCAAAATAAATTGGGGAAAAGCCAGCAACAAATTCCGAGAGAAAATGAAATAGCGGAGAAAACACAACGAATAAAATAGAGTTCCAACATAATTATACATAGCCTCATACATGAAAGATAAACAACATGCCAGGTTCAACTACTCTCATACATGAAACGGAGCATCATGACTACATCCGTACATCATCCTGACAATTGTTGATACTCAAACGCTCTACTGCTCTGCTGGTGCTGCGGGGTCCTCTCCTGAAGCGGACTCGGATCCTGAACTGACGACGTTAACTGAAACCTCCAGGTTAAAGGTAACACGACGGCACTGCCTCGAGGGCTCTCCCTCCGGGGCAGGTGCAGGGTGAAGCATCGGGGCTACGGGAGTAGTGAGAAGTGAAACCCACTCAGTAGGAGCACTAAGAGGATTCACGATCGAGGCTCCCGAGCTACTCGGAGGAGTAACCGGTGGAATAAGTGAACTAGAACTGGACGGAACATAAGGAGTAAATCCCATAGATGATGGAGTAGTAAAAGATCTAGTAGCGGCTAAGGCAGTACGGGCACGAGCCAGCTCACGGATCATAAGGTAGCTAGCAGTGATATAACAAGAAAGGTGGCTAGAAACACTATCAGACTTCGGATCAATGATAGGAAAGCGAACACGACCATTGTCGTGCAGAGAGGGATAGTAGTGGAAACCCGTGTGGTTCTGCATCCGGACCTCGTTATAACGGAGCTCGACAAGGACCTCGAATGCAGCAAACTGCACAGCCTGAGAAGCAGTAGAAGCAAAACCGCTCCGAGAGGTACGAGTGTAAGTGCTGGAATCGGAACTGGTCGCAGAGTAACCATTGCGTGATACTCATACATTGAGTCTGCTAGACGATCCCGGTACACACGATAGACTGGGTCGTCACCGAGGGGGTACAGCCGACGCCACACGTTACGAAGGAGATGCGGTGACGTGTACGACATCAGCTGCAACTGGCACGGATACGGCACCGGAGCCATCTACACTCACAACCATTAGCAGGTTAGCATAAAAATAAAACGAGCGCATACAATGCAACAACCAACTACAAATGCTACCGGCACTCCACTTAAACTCGTAGCTAATGTCCAGTTAACACGTCGTAGTCTAGTGTGGCCTACAGTCAGCGCGGCTCTGATACTAAGCGTTGTGACACCCCGGCTCAGAGCAACTGGTTTACCATGCATTGCCAGCCCAGAGACCATGTCTTCTGGCAACACACAACATCTTGATACAGAAAACAACCGCTTTATTGATATTAGCGGATCATAGTTCATATTACAACAGGTGACGAGGCCAAGCGGCACACACGATGCGGCTGAACAATATGTACATTATTTAGTGAACATAAAGGGTCCTCGATCATAGCAACTACACGGCAGCGGAACAATGTCGTAGCGGAACTCCATAGCACATGAACACCGATGTGGACACGATCTAGACTCAAACAACACTCCTTTCCAATGAGACTTTCCTGAAAGCTGGCATGACACGCCAGGTCAGTACATTGAATGTACTTGCAAGCTCACAACAAACATAAACATAATGACAAACAATATCATGATATTTAACCGATTGATTTACTAATGGAACATCATATCATACATGCCGTGATCATGCTCTTGTGATATAAGTCACTCAGACTTGCTTACCAATGGTGATCGTTCTCGAATAACAAACGGACCAACCTCGTGGTCTTTGATCGGGTTACCTCGTAACCAAACAGTGATCTTTCTGGCGATCACAACCATGACCAACACTTGGTCGCCAACATCAAGATGATTTACCCACCATCATCCTCTCAACAGTGCAATTTTCATACCTTAGTGTGCAAAATTAATTAAACGTTGACCCATGGTGTGACCTACTTTCGAGCATGCCCGTAACCGTGGACTCGGCTATCGATAGATTGAATACACTCTGCAGAGGTAGCGCACTGTACCCACACCACAGAACCCATGGCCTCGCACTCCCATTCGGGTGGACCAACAGCGTTCCGATGAAACCCCTCCATTGCCATGACACTCTCCCGGCCACTCCGACTCACTCCCCACTGGGCTAGTCCTGGGTGGCCCCGTGTCTACCAAAGACACCAACGGCCACCGTCGTGGCAAAACATAAACGGTCCCAAACGGGGACAAGGTACCATAACAACAACGAGCACACAAGGTTATGTCTGCTTACCGGGCCAGGGTACCGCACGCCCATAACCTTCCCTCGTTGGAGGCACTGACCAGAGGCATGACAACGGACCAAATAAAGGTCTTCCCATAAAGGCAAATGTGGTTGCACCGGGAAAACTCGATTCAGTGGCACCATGACCCGGTCAACGATATATTCAAGTTGAGTTATTGTCATGTTCAACTTAAAGTGAAAGTAACCGGTGTCATAATATCCATGAAATGCAGCACTAACATGTGCATCATATATCAACGGAAATAACTGGGTCAACTATATCCACACTAAGCATAAACATCAACAACTCATAACACTCCTCTAGTTATGATTAATCACCACTTTAAACAGAATCTTTACTTAGCAAATTTATCATTTTTCTCATCCAAGAAAATACTCAAAATAATTACTTATATCCATAACCATATTACTTCTTCATAACAAATATTACTTCTAGTTACTTAACCAACTTAGTTAGCTTCAAACTTCTGTAAATTAGTCATATCAACTTAAACAAGCAACCCACAGAATATAAATAATATTCTAGTGATTTAAATGCATGGATTAAACCATTAATTCAAGTTGAAAAATCACAAATATTGTAATGGCACCATGAAAAATTTATTTTGGCTTGCCTTAGTGCAGATGAGGTTCACAACCCTCCTGGTGATCCTCAAGAAAAGCTTCACTATCTGAAAGCAATTATAAACACAAAAAGAAAACATCAAGAACCCTTCTGAAATTCACCAGAAAATCTAGGCAGCAGAGAAAATTCTCATTTTTGTTGAGCTCCTAGATTTCTTCATAAAGAACACAATGCAAAAAAGAATCAATTCATTTGGACTTATGGTTAAAAAGTTTTGGCTGTTTGAAGCTCTCTGGATTGAATTGAATTTTTGAATTTAAATAAACAGGACCGGGGGTGACGTGGAAGGCGTAAAATCTCGCGGGCGCCACCACTCATACTGCTTCGGGCGCGTACAGAATGGCTGACTAGCGGGCCCCGCTAGTCAAGTGAGAGGGAGGGGAGGAGGGAAACAGAGAGCGGCGCGGCTCTGCCGGAGCACACGCCAGCGAGGAGAGCTCCTTGGCCAGAACTAGAGGGAGGGATCGAAAGAGAAGACGGAGGCGCACCTGCCCATACCCGTAGGTTAGCTAGGGGTGGTCGGGCAGCATCGGAAACGGCCTCTCCAGCGGCGACAGAACACAGAGGTCGCCGGAGTTGAAGACGACGGTGACTAGAGGCGACACCAGGGGCTCCAACTGGGCAGAACGACACCACCAAGGCACGGCGGATGCCTTGGAAGGGTGGCCCGAGCCTGGGAGGGGCTAGAGCCGCGGAGACGACCCGAGGGGATCGCCGGCGAGCTCGAGCTCAGGGACGGCGGCCCGCGGCCTGCCCGGCCAGGCTACGGCTTTCTACGAGATCGTGGAGTATGTGTGAGGAGTGGATGATGCTCGAGGAGGCTGGGGAGGGCTCTATTTATAGCCGAGCGACGAGGGGGGTTCGGGCTCCGCCGGAGGACACCTGGACACGGTGCCCGGCGACGAACGACGTCAGTGAGCGAGGGGGAAGGCGACACAACTCACGCGGGCACTGTGGGCGAGCGGAGACGAGCACATGGGCGAGAGGGTGGCGACGAACACAGTGCGCAGCGCACTGTTGCGTTGGCCGGACCGCGCCCGTGCTCGCTACGGCGAGCTCCGGCGTCGGCGAGCGCCAGGAGGGAGTTAAGAGGGTCGGGACGATGATCGTGGCAAAGTTTGGCAAGGTTTGGCAGTCGGGGAAACCAGCACGCGCGCAACAGAGCGCTCGGCGGCACTCAGAGCGCGGCGACATGTAGGTTGGCACCATGCACACGCGTGGTCACCGCGTGAACTCTGACCCCAGGCCGACCTAAGCCTAAACTTCATGTCTGGCGTGTAGTTCGTGGTAGATTGAGAGGTTACCACGCTTTGGTTTGAGCTCAGACGCAGTAGAATGGATTTCAACTCCCTGGTAAGTTTTCGGTCAGTAACTTTGACAGCTTATTGTGGTCAAACTACTGAGAGTTGGGAGCTGGGCTTTGGAGGTTAGCAATCATCTACTAAGGTGATGGTGCACAAAAAAAATCAGCCACAATAGAGCAAGTAAAATGGTAGTTGCTGTAGAAACCACCATTTATGTCCAGAACAGAAAATATTTTCTGTAGCAAAAATATTCTAAAAAGTGATGAAATATTTTTGCTCAGGAAGGTGCCCTAGGGTTCAAAGAATATTTGGGAATTTTCTCAGATTTTTGTGGGCAAAAAAAATTGGGGTTGCTTTGGAGCACATTGAGCTAGCTAGGGTTTAAGAGAGGGAAATGAATATTTTTTATTTAAGAAAAATATTCAAAATATTATTTTGAGGTGAACCAGAGAGGAAATGATAGTTAGAGAGGGAAATGAGGCACTTGGGTGAAAGTCAAGGGGTACCCAAGTGTTTAAGTCCATTTGAAAAGATTTCAAACTTCAAATTTCAAAACCAAACCAAATAAAAATCAGGCAAAGAGAAGAGGGCAAAATCCAGGCTGTCACAGCTCGGGGCTTGGGGCCGAGGGAGGCGTCGCCGCGCTCGGGGCGGCCACCAAGAGAGGTGAGAAGGGTTGGTATATATAGGCCTAGAATATAGCCGTTGGATATAGAGCCGTTTGAAAAGTGTCCGTTGAAAATATAGCCGTTTGAAAAGTAGTTGTTAACACTGTAATAAGTAAATTGTCAAATTACTGTTAAAATGGTAGTTGAATTGGTAGTTACAAAATAATACTAAAATATATAAGAGAGAATATAGACGTTTTATATATAGGCGTTCTGTTGCAAAACTGAATATGTATATGAGAGAATCTTTTTAAACCATTATTTATATGGATATATAGACAATAGACATCCGAATATACACATGCTATTGGAGATGCTCTAATGGGGTAGCAATGGCTGGCCGTACATCACTTTTTTCAAATATTTTGAATAGCACTACCGCTGAAGCCATTGCATTATAGAGAGGTCTTGCTTTGCTATAGGACCTTGGCTGTGCTAATATTATCCTGGAATCTGATTCACTTGAGTTAATGGAAGCATGCAAGGAACCATTGAAGTCTGGAGCCCATACACCGCAATATTGGCGGACTGTTTTTTCCAAAGCCCAGGATATTGGATCAGTGAAGTTCTCGCATTGTCGAAGGGATGCTAATCGAGCGGCGCATAAATTAGCTAGGCTTTCCTATGATTCTAGAGTAGATGTGGATTGGGATGGGATCCTCCTAGCTTTATTCTTTCGGACTTGTTGGTCGATGTAACTCTCGTTTGATTAATAAAATGCGCCCAAGGGCGTCCCTCTCAAAAAAAGAAAAAAGATTGACAAAGACACCTCGTAATCGAAGGAAACCTCTCCCGCTGAACAAACATAGTCTGAAAGACTGAAATAAAATTATAAAAATGCGAGCACAAGTGTAAGACTTGAACCCCAACTGACTAGTTCCACCACAAGGAACCTAATAACCTTGCACTTTAGTCACTGTTGGTATTGCTTCCCGGAATACCTTGCTATCAGGAGTGCAATTACCATCTCAAAAAAAGGACTGCAATTACCACATTGGAGCTCTGCTATATAGAGCAAGGAGCTCAAAACAGGTACACAGATTGCGTTTCTCTTTCATTCAGATGACCAACATTAGATTCTAGGATTCAAAATCCATTTTTTTGCACATCCCAAAGTCCAAAATTTCACACAAAGATAATCAATGCACCAACCAAAAGCTGGCATATATCAGTTCAATTCTTGTCACCACAAGCGAATCTATTCATTCCTATTATATTCAACTGCAAGAAAGAGAAGCATCTAGGAATTTTTATGATACCATTCAAGTCTTACAAAAAATGACGACAGATACAAGGATCTCTTCCGAGATCAAATTGGTCCAAAATGCAGGAACAGCTTACTTGGGGCGTCATTTTCAGGCAACATTTATTGGAAAAAACTTCACTCCATTGAAAGGTTGCATGAGTTGGTCACAACCAAAAACCAGCAGCTGACTCTCTGCTTGGCTAACTACGTGCATACTCAAGCAAACGCAGGGGCTGGTGTGCAACCAGTAGCAGGTGCAACTGTCTTCTGTGCAGAGCTGTACTTCTTTGTGACGAACCTAACATGTTTCATTTGTCAGTTAATGGTCATCAGCTAAATCATACTGCAGTAGCTACTAATCTGGTGTTTAGTGTTTACACACTGATGATTAAAGTAGCTACATATCTTCCTAAAATCTCGATGCAATATTTCTTTGACAGGCGATCATAAAAGGAAGCTAATAATATTGTACTGTCATCTCTGTTCTCTTGATGAAACAATCACTTCAACAGACAATGCAATTTAGCGGATATCACAAGTGTAAGTACATGATATCATCATAAGTATTGAGGTTTATAAACAATAGATACCTGAAGAAATCTCTCCATAGCAATTCAAACATTAACCAATTTGTCCCAGCATCGGATGTTCTGTTACCGTCCTTGGGTGTTGACCCTGATGGAATTGTTCTAGAAGAGAAAATTGCCAATTATGCACAAAAGAAATAAGACCATAACATAATGATGAGACAGAGTATGTTACTACTTTCTCCCTATACTTCTGTTAGGGTTCACAGAAACATCACATACCTAATGGCATGCTTCTTCAACTCCTCATACATGAAACGTGGAGAGAGACAACCAGTAGCAAGCCATGGTGAAATTTTGCAGGAGAAATTAGCACCATATATGCTATTCTGAGTACTGTCTTTCACAGCTTTGTTTGGCTGCATACAACACTCTGCAGCAAATTTCTTCAGCCTTTCCAGGGCTTCTGCCTCACCACCAATGAGATTTGAACCAGCAGCAGATTTTGAGTCCTGAATTAACAAAGTGAAATTTCAATTTCAGAAAAACATAGCACTCAGGATGACAGATATGTTGAACTGAATGTAGGGAATTGTTGATGACAGGAGCACAAGCACATCATTAATGGAAACATAAAAAACTATTATGCTAGGTAAACAAACATTACAGAAAGATATGGACTATAGCTCAAATAAACTGATCCTATCCTATCGTTGTTGTCACTACCACAAAACTAAGCATCTGGTGTCAGGCTGTCAGCATCAATGTCGCAGTCCACATTTTACACGTACGAATCAAGCAGACCTCAGGTTATGGGCGTAAGCTGTCATTAAATTAGTGGGACACTGGGACAACAGAGAAGCATATCACTGATTGTACAGAAGCAAAGACAACCATTTTTTCTTTTCATGTGGTTGGTCGGACCCTACGCACACGGGAGCTACGTGCACTGGTCTGCCCTTTTTTTTACAATCTTGTCACCTTTTTTATGAATTTACAACAAAAAGAAGAAAAATGGTCATGCTCTCATTTTGTCGCCTACTGCTCTGAAAATGCTACCACATGCCCGACCAAACAAGAAGCAAGCATGCAAATCCTAGCACTAACTTCATTAATATGGCCAACATGCAGCAATTATCGTATGAACCTAAATACATGAACGAGCAACCTTTCTACTCAATTCTCGTTCCTTAGTGTCAAAGATGTGTTGATCCAACTTACTAACATAATCGCCTAAGAATACACTGTAATCTTTTACAACAATTCCCTAGCTAAATGGTCAACATGACCAAGCAAGCTATACTTGGCTGCACCATCCAGTTCTATTTTGCACAATTCAGCGCGAGAATTATCGAACTCGCAAACTTTCACCACGCAAGAGTTTGCATTGACTTGTATCTTGGCTAGAAGCTTAATGTAGTTAGAGATTCAAATGTGTTTCACAAGAATGAGGTGTCTCTGAAAACTTTTACCTGTGCCATGGCTGGTGGTGCAGAGAGCCCAAGCTCACCAAGCGTGGGGATGTCACCAGGCTCGAGCACATTCTTCATAGGCACACACTTGACCTCTTCTGGCGCGTCCAGCACCTTCCTAACCTCCAACCCCTTGACGGCCTCCCTGAATCCGCCATAGTTCGATGGCATGTCATCGAGCCTGAAGGGCAGATCGTCCAAGTGGTACAGCGTGCTGCCCCAGAAGTACTTGACCTCGACGCCTTCCTTCTCTATGGCCTTGCTCACCTTCTCCTCCGCGCGGCACTCGTCCCGCGACACCTCCCCGTGCGCGTAGACGGCCTCTGCTCCGGCTGCCCGCGCGAGCTCGGGGATCACCACCTCGGGCCTCCCAACCCGCACAACGAGGTCGCCGCCGCGCGCGCGGAGACTCCGGCGCAGGTCGGCGACGGAGTCCAACAGGAAGCTGGCGCGGTAGGGCCCGGTGCGGTCGAAGCCCGAGGGGGACTTGCCGAAGTCGCGTGGGTCGAAGACAAAGACGGGGAGGAGGGAGGACGACGCGCCGACAGCTGCGTGGAGAGGCTCGTGGTCGTGGAGGCGCAGGTCGGCGCGGAACCAGACGAGCGTGCGGCGGCGGCCGGCGGCGCCGGGGGCGCCGGAGGGGAAGGAGCGGGAGAGGCCGGGCGAGGAGGCGGTGAGCGGGGAGAGGAGGGAGGCCGCGGCGGCGTTGAGGCGGGTGGCGCGGCGCGGGGAGGAGGAGGCGGCGGAGGGGTGGAGGCAGACGGCGAGGGTGGAGATTTGGGTGGGTAGGTAGGCGGCGGAGGGGGCGGAGGCGAGGGTGGCGGGGGCGGTGGGCGCGCGGAGCGAGAGGGAGAGGGAGAAGGAGGCGAAGGGGAGGTTGGGGTCGTCCCGCGGGTGCGCGACGGGGTCGGAGTCGGAGGCGGTGGCGGCCATGGATGGCGAGGTGGCGGTGTGGTGGGGTGGCGGTGGTTGAGATGCGGGAGTGGGTTTGGTTCGGATGAGGCGCGAGGGGAGGAGGGAGGTGAGGTGAGGTGGGTCGGGGTAGGCGACGGGGGGAAGGTGGTGGAGAATTTCTTTTCTTTTCTTTTCGATCCCACCAACCATTTTCGTGTAATGGTTTACCCGATTTCGCCATTTTCGTCCACCACACCAACCCCCGTGTGACCGTGTCCGTTGACACGTGAGGTTTTCCAGGAGAAGGTTCTCTCTGCAATTTTACTAATTCATCATCTTGTAAAGATTTTTTACGGGTGTCAAGCACACATTGGTGGTTTTTCTGCCGTTTGTTTCATAAAGAACAAGAGGCAGAAAAAACCACGAGCACAATGTGTGAAGAGAGGGAGGTCGAGGTTTCCAAACCGACCGACCTACTTTTTATAAAAAGCAAAGTTAATGATGATGGTGTCCTGCCATCCTGCAATATAGGTCGTCTGATCTATATTTAACAAATAGGAAGAAAACTATGACAATTTACCCGCACTCCTCTTCACATTTGCAGATAAGGCATTCCCTCGTTCATCATTTTCTCCCACAAGATCTTGATGTTCCGTGCAATTCTTGTGAAGAAAATTATCTCCTAGTCACCAACACGGATTATCAAACGGGCACGCTCAAATGTGGTGCATACGCGACATCTGGTCGAGCCCCGGTCATCCAACTACATTTCCAACAATTTCTTCAATTTCAAACACGAATTTCAGACAAAATTTAACCGAGTTCATATATTACATGCAAACTACTCCAAAGGAAACTAACCCAAACTAAGGTACGTAGGAATTGTGCACGAATTTTGGAGGAACCCCAATCCTACATGAATTATTTCCTTCGCAACCATCGAAACAAAAGGATTCATCGCATCCCTTCCTCTGTAAAGTTTTCTCTACCTATACTTTTTCAAAGGAAAAATAAAATCCACTCACACCTCTTGTATTCGCGGAGGCCCGGGGCAGGGAAAGGGAAAAAGCCTGCTCAGCCGTGCATCTGGCCCCCTTGGACCCACATCATGCATAGAATAAGATGGAATTATTGGGTACTTAACGGACGAGACTTGCGTGCTCCCTCCTCATGCTTTTATCCGTGCTCCCACTTCATCATACGTCTGTCTTTTTTTCTTGTTCCTTTCTAACCTAATCATCCCCCTCTGATTTTAAGAAGGTAGGGCCGGACCTTATTTTATTTCAATCAAATCAAGCCGCGTATGCGGGAACATGAATGGGTGCACGCGCGGGGAGCAGGCAAGTCCCATCCATACTTAACGTATAAAATTTGTTTGGTGGGACCAATGTGTGTAGATTTCCACTTTTAGCTTTCCTACATCCCGAACAATCAACCATTGGTATTTTACGGTCTTTTTCCACCCAAAATTTTGCTCCTCGTATCCTTTCCCTTTCCTTCATTTTCCCACAATCCTATATTTTTCTCTCCTTTGTTCCGAATAGGGCCTAAATATAAAACAAAATAGAACCTCATAGGTGATACGTCTATTTTGCATCATACTTTTATATCGATATTTATTGCATTATGGGCTGTTATTACACATTATGTCGCAATACTTATACCTATTCTCTCTTATTTGACAAGGTTTACATGAAGAGGGGGAATGCCGGCAACTGGAATTCTGGGCTGGAAAAGGAGCAAATATTAGAGACCTATTCTGCACAGCTTCAAAAGTTCTGAACCTTCACGGAAGTTATTTTCATAATATATAAAAAATATTGAGGGACGAGGGGGGCCACCCACCAGAGGGGGGCCACCCACCAGCCATGAGGGTGGGGGGCGCCCCCTGCCTCGTGGGCCCCCCGGTGGCCCTCTGATGCCCATATTTGGCTATATAGAGTCTTTCGTCCGAGAAACAATCATAAGCTAGCTCATGGGACGAAACTCCGTCGCCACGAGGCGGAACCTTGGCGGAACCAATCTAGTGCTCCGGCGGAGCTGTTCTGCCGGGGAAACTTCCCTCCGGGAGGGGGAAATCATCGCCATCATCATCACCAACGATCCTCTCGCCGGGAGGGGGTCAATCTCCATCAACATCTTCACCAGCACCATCTCATCTCAACCCCTAGTTCATCTCTTGTATCCAATCTTTGTATCCAAATCTCAGATTGGTACCCGTGGGTTGCTAGTAGTGTTGATTACTCCTTGTAGTTGATGCTAGTTGGTTTACTTGGTGGAAGATCATATGTTCAGATCCATTATGCATATTAATACCCCTCTGATTATGAACATGAATATGCTTTATGAGTAGTTACGTTTGTTCCTGAGGACATGGGAGAAGTCTTGCTATTAGTAGTCATGTGAATTTGGTATTCGTTCGATATTTTGATGAGATGTATGTTGTCATCCCTCTAGTGGTGTCATGTGAACGTCGACTACATGACACTTCACCATTGTTTGGGCCTAGAGGAAGGCATTGGGAAGTAAATAAGTAGATAGTGGGTTGCTAGAGTGACAGAAGGTTAAACCCTAGTTTATGCGTTGCTTCGTAAGGGGCTGATTTGGATCCATATGTTTCATGCTATGGTTAGGTTTACTTTAATACTTCTGTTGTAGTTGTGAATGCTTGCAATGAGGGTTAATCATAAGTGGGATACTTGTCCAAATAAGGGCAGTACCCAAGCACCGGTCCACCCACATATCAAATTATCAAAGTACCGAACATGAATCATATGAGCGTGATGAAAACTAGCTTGCCGATAATTCCCATGTGTCCTCGCGGAGCACTTTTCCTTATATAAGAGTTTGTCCAGGCTTGTCCTTTGCTAAAAAAGGACCGGGCCATCTTGTTGCACCTTATTTATTTTTATTACTTGTTACTCGTTACCAACTACCTTATCACAAAACTATCTGTTACCGATAATTTCAGTGTTTGCAGAGAATACCTTGCTGAAAACCGCTTATCATTTCCTTCTGCTCCTCGTTGGGTTCGACACTCTTACTTATCGAAAGGACTACGATAGATCCCCTATACTCGTGGGTCATCAAGACTCTTTTCTGGCGCCGTTGCCGGGGAGTGAAGCGCCTTTGGTAGGTGGAATTTGGTAAGGAAAAATTTGTATAGTGTGCTGAAATTTACTGTCACTTGTTACTATGGAACATAATCCTTTGAGGGGCTTATTCAGGGTATCTTCACCCCGACCAATAGAGCAAAGAGTTGCTCCTCAATATACTGAACCTACTGAAAATGTTTACTTTGAAATTCCTTCGGGTATGATAGAGAAACTACTAGCTAATCCTTTTGCAGGAGATGGAACGTTGCATCCCGATTTACGCTTAATCTATGTGGATGAAGTTTGTGGATTATTTAAGCTTGCAGGTATGCCCGAGGATGTTATCAAGAAGAAGGTCTTCCCTTTATATTTGAAGGGAGATGCATTTACATGGTATAGGCTATGTGATGATATGGGATCATGGGACTATAAGCGATTGAAATTGGAATTTCATCAGAAGTTTTATCCTATGCATCTTGTTCATCGTGATCATAATTATATATATATATAATTTTTGGCCTCACGAAGGAGAAAGCATCGCTTAAGCTTGAGGGAGGCTTAAGTCAATGTTATATTCATGCACCAATCATGAGCTCTCAAGAGAAATGATTATTCAAAAAATTTATGCTCGGCTTTCTCTCAGTAATCACTCCATGCTCGATACTTCTTGTACTGGATCTTTTATGATGAAGACTATTGAATTCAAATGGGATTTATTGGAAATAATTAAATGCAACTCTGAAGATTGGGATCTCGATGAAGGTAAGGAGTCAGGTATAACACCTAAGTTTGATTGTGTTAAATCTTTTATGGATACCGATGCTTTTTATGAATTTAGCACTAAATATGGACTCGACTCTAGGATAGTAGCTTCTTTCTGTGAATCATTTGCTACTCATGTTGATCTCCCTAAGGAGAAGTGGTTTAAATATAATCCTCCCATTGACGTAAAAGTAGTTGCACCTATTAAAGTTGAAGAAAAGACTATCACTTATAATGATCCTATTGTTCCTGTGGCTTATGTTGAGAAACCACATTTCCCTGTTAGAATAAAGGATCATGCTAAAGCTTCAACTGTAGTTAACAAGAGCAATATTAAGACACCCAAATCCCCTGAATAAATTAAAGTTGAACCTAATATTGCTATGGTTAAAGATCTATGGGCTGATAATATTGATGTGCATGTTATTTACTTCTATGATGAGAATGCTTGAATTGCTAGACCTGATACTAAAAATAAACACAAACCTGTTGTAGGCATGCCTGTTATTTCTGTTAAAATAGGAGATCATTGTTATCATGGCTTATGTGATATGGGTACTAGTGCTAGTGCAATACCTCATTCCTTATACAAAGAAATTATGCATGATATTGCACCTGCTGAGATAGGAGATATCGATGTTACAATTAAGCTTGCCAATAGAGATACTATTTCACCAATTGGGATTGTTAGAGATGTTGAAGTCTTGTGTGGGAAGGTTAAATATCCTGCTGATTTTCTTGTTCTTGGTTCCCCACAAGATAGCTTTTGTCCCATTATATTTGGTAGACCCTTCTTGAATACTGTTAATGCTAAGATAGACTGCAATAAGGATATTGTTTCTATTGGTTTAGGGGATATGTCTCATGAGTTTAATTTTGCTAAGTTTCGTAGACAACCCCGTGATGAGGAATTGCCTAGTAAAGATGAAATTATTGGTCTTGCTTCTATTGCCGTGCCTCCTACTGATTCTTTAGAACAATATTTGCTAGACCATGAAAATGATATGTTTATGAATGAAAGAAGGGAAATGGATGAAGTATTCTTTAAACAGGGACCTATTCTGAAACACAACTTGCTTGTTGAAGTCCTAGGGGATCCTCCTCCACCCAAGGGTGATCCCGTGTTTGAGCTTAAACTGTTGCCTGATACTCTTAAATATGCTTATCTTAATGAAAAGAAAATATATCATGTTATTATTAGTGCTAACCTTTCAAAGCATGAAGAAGAGAAATTATTGAAAACTCTGAAGAAGCACCGTGCTGCTATTGGATATACTCTTGATGATCTTAAGGCCATTAGTCCCACTCTATGTCAACACAAAATAAATTTGGAGAAAGACGCCAAACCAGTTATTGATCACCAACGACAGTTGAATCCTAAGATGAAGGAAGTGGTAAGAAAGGAAATATTAAAGCTCCTTGAGGCAGGTATAATTTATCCCGTTGCTGATAGTCAGTGGGTAAGTCCTGTCCATTGTGTCCCTAAGAAGGGAGGTATTACCGTTGTTCCTAATGATAAAGATGAATTGATTCCGCAAAGAATTATTACAGGTTATAGGATGGTAATTGATTTACGCAAACTAAATAAAGCTACTAAAATGATCATTACCCTTTGCCTTTTATTGATCAAATGCTAGAAAGATTATCCAAACACACACACTTTTGCTTTCTAGATGGTTACTCTGGTTTCTCTCAACTACCTGTGTCAGCTGAGGATCAAGATAAGACCACGTTTACTTGCCCTTTCGATACTTTTGCTTATAGCCGTATGCCTTTTGGTTTATGTAATGCACCTGCTACCTTTCAAAGATGCATGATGGCCATATTCTCTGACTTTTGTGAAAAGATTTGTGAGGTTTTCATGGATGATTTCTCCGTTTATGGATCCTTTTTTGATGATTTCTTGAGCAACCTTGATCGAGTTTTGCAGAGATGTGAAGAAACTAATCTCGTTCTGAATTGGGAGAAGTGCCACTTTATGGTTAATGAAGGTATTGTCTTGGGGCATAAAATTTCTGAAAGAGGTATTGAAGTTGACAAGGCTAAAGTTGATGCTATTGAAAAGATGCCGTGTCCCAAGGACATTAAAGGTAAAGAAGTTTCCTTGGTCATGCCGGTTTTTATAGGAGGTTCATTTAGGACTTTTCTAAAATTTCTCGGCCTCTGACTAATCTATTACAAAAAGATATTCCTTTTGTCTTTGATGATGATTGTGTAGAAGCATTCGAAGTGCTTAAGAAAGCTTTGATTTCTGCACCTATTGTTCAGCCACCTGATTGGAATTTACCTTTTGAAATTATGTGTGATGCTAGTGATTATGCCGTAGGTGATGTTCTAGGGCAAAGAGTTGATAAGAAATTAAATTTTATTCAATATGCTAGTAAAACTCTAGACAATGCCCAGAGAAATTATGCTACTACTGAAAAAGAATTTTTAGTTGTTGTACTTGCTTGTGATAAGTTCAGACCTTATATTGTTGATTATAAAGTAACTATTCACACTGATCATGCTGCTATTAAATACCTTATGGAAAAGAAAGATGCTAAACCTAGACTTATTAGATGGGTTCTCCTGCTACAAGAATTTGATTTGCATATCATTGATAGAAATGGTGATGAGAACCTCGTTGCAGACAACTTGTCTAGGTTAGAGAATGTTCTTGATGACCCACTAACTATTGATGATAGATTTCCTGATGAACAATTAGTTGTCATAAATGCTTCTCATGTTGCTCCATGGTATGCTGATTATGCTAATTACATTGTTACTAAATTTATACCACCTAGTTTCACATACCAGCAAAAGAAAAAGTTCTTCTATGATTTAAGGCATTACTTTTGGGATGACCCACATCTTTATAAAGAAGGAGTAGATGGTGTTATTAGATGTTGTGTACCTGAGCATGAACAGGAACAGATCCTATGCAAGTGTCACTCCGAAGCTTATGGAGGACACCATGCTGGAGATAGAACTGCACATAAGGTATTGCAATCTGATGACCCACAAGTATATGGGATCTATTGTAGCCTTTTTGATAAGTAAGAGTGTCGAACCCAACGAGGAGCAAAAGGAAATGATAAGCGGTTTTCAACAAGGTATTCTATGCAAGCACTGAAATTATCGGTAACAGATAGTTTTGTGATAAGGTAATTGGTAACGAGAAACAAGTAATAAAAGTAAATAAGGTGCAGCAAGATGGCCCAATCCTTTTTGTAGCAAAGGACAAGCCAAGACAAACTCTTATATGATGGAAAGCGCTCCCGAGGACACATGGGAATTATCATCAAGCTAGTTTTCATCACGATCATATGATTCGCGTTCGGTACTTTGATAATTTGATATGTGGGTGGACCGGTGCTTGGGTATTGTCCTTACTTGGATAAGCATCCAACTTATGATTAACCCCTATTGCAAGCATCCGCAACTACAAAAGAAGTATTAAAGTAAACCTAACCATAGCATGAAACATATGGGTCCAAATCAGCCCCTTACGAAGCAACACATAAACTAGGGTTTAAGCTTCTGTCACTCTAGCAACCCATCATCTACTTATTACTTCCCAATGCCTCCCTCTAGGCCCAAACAATGGTGAAGTGTCATGTAGTCGACGTTCACATGACACCACTAGAGGGATGACAACATACATCTCATTAAAATATCGAACAAATACCAAATTCACATGACTACTAATAGAAAGACTTCTCCCATGTCCTCAGGAACAAACGTAAACTACTCACAAAGCATATTCATGTTCATAATAAGAGGGGTATTAATATGCATAATGGATATGAACATATGATCTTCCACCAAGTAAACCAACTAGCATCAACTACAAGGAGTAATCAACACTACTAGCAACCCACAGGTACCAATTTGAGGTTTGGATACAAAGATTGGATATAAGAGATGAACTAGGGTTTGAGATGAGATGGTGCTGGTGAAGATGTTGATGGAGATTGACCCACTCCCGATGAGAGGATCGTTGGTGATGACGATGGCGATGATTTCCCCCTCCCGGAGGGAAGTTTCCCCTGCAGAACAGCTCCGCCAGAGCACAAGATTGGTTCCGCCTCGTGGAGGCGGAGTTTCGTCCCGTGAGCTAGCTTATGATTTTTTCTCGGACGAAAGACTCCATATAGCCAAAGATGGGCATCGGAGGGCCACCGAGCGGCCCACGAGGCAGGGGGCGCGCCCAGGGGGTAGGGCGCGCCCCCACCCTCGTGGTTGGTGGGTGGCCCCCCTCTGGTGCTTTCTTCGCTCAGTATTTTTTATTATTTCCAAAAATAACTTCCATGGAGTTTCAGGACTTTTGGAGTTGTGCGAAATAGGTCTCTAATATTTGCTCCTTTTCCAGCCCAGAATTCCAGCTGCCAACATTCTCCCTCTTTATGTAAACCTTGTAAAATAAGAGAGAATAGGCATAAGTATTGTGACATAATGTGTAATAACAGCCCATAATGCAATAAATATTGATATAAAAGCATGATGCAAAATAGACGTATCAACTCCCCCAAGCTTAGACCTCGCTTGTCCTCAAGCAAAAGCCGAAATCGAAAAATATGTCCACATGTTTAGAGATAGAGGTGTCGATAAAAATAAAATACGGACATGAAGGCATCATGATCATTCTTAGAATAGCAACTTATATAATTATTGTCATATGATCTCTTATGCTAAAGTAACAATTCAATCACAATTTCAAGTATGAATCATAAACTTCATTGAAAACTAACAAACTATAATCTCAGTCATTGAAGCAATTGCAATTTATCATAACATATGAAAGAGTCAATATAAGAGCTTTTCAGCAAGTTCACATACTCAACTATCATTTAGTCTTTCACAATTGCTAACACTCACGCAATATTTATGGTTATGGAGTTTTAGCCGGACACAAAGAAAGATAGGGGCTTATAGTTTTGCCTCCCAACTTTTTGTTGGGGAACGTTGCAGAAAACAAAAATTTTCCTACGGTTTCACCAAGATCCATCTATGAGTTCATCTAGCAACGAGTATTCAGATTGCATCTACATACCTTTGTAGATCACGAGCGGAAGCGTTCACTAGAACGTGGATGATGGACTCGTACTCGCCGTGATCCAAATCACCGATGACCAAGCGCCGAACGGACGGCACCTCCGCGTTCAACACACGTACGGAGCGGATGACGTCTCCTCCTTCTTGATCCAGCAAGGGGGAAGGAGAAGTTGATGAAGATCCAGCAGCACGACGGCGTGGTGGTGGATGCAGTTGTCACGTGCAGCAGGGCTTCGCCGAGCGTCTACGCGAGAGGGAGAGGTGTAGTAGGGGAGAGGGGGGCGCCAAGATGCAAGGGTGCGGCTGCCCCCTCCCTCCCCCCTTTATATAGGCCCCTGGGGGGCGCCGGCCCCTTGGAGATTGGATCTCCCAAGGGGGGCGGCGGCCAAGGGGGGGTGGAGTGCCCCCCAAGGCAAGTGGGCGCCCCCCACCCTAGGGTTTCAACCCTAGGCGCAAGGGGGTAGGCCAAGGGGGGCGCACCAGCCCACTATGGGCTGGTTCCCCTCCCACTTCAGCCCATGGGGCCCTCCGGGATGGGTGGCCCCACCCGGTGGACCCCGGGGACCCATCCGGTGGTCCCGGTACAATACCGGTGACCCCGAAACTTTCCCGTTGGCCGAAACATCACTTCCTATATATAATTCTTTACCTCCGGACCATTCTGGAACTCCTCGTGACGTCCGGGATCTCATCCGGGACTCCGAACAACTTTCGGATTACTGCATATTCATATCTTTACAACCCTAGCGTCACCGAACCTTAAGTGTGTAGACCCTACGGGTTCGGGAGACATGTAGACATGACCGAGATCGCTCTCCGGTCAATAACCAACAGCGGGATCTAGATACCCATGTTGGCTCCCACATGCTCCTTGATGATCTCATCGGATGAACCACGATGTCGAGGATTCAAGCAACCCCGTATACAATTCCCTTCGTCAATCGGTATGTTACTTGCCCGAGATTCGATCGTCGGTATCCCAATACCTCGTTCAATCTCGTTACCGGCAAGTCACTTTACTTGTACCGTAATGCATGATCCCGTGACCAGACACTTGGTCACTATGAGCCGAGCTCATAATGATGATGCATTACCGAGTGGGCCCAGTGATACCTCTCCGTCATACGGAGTGAAAAATCCCAGTCTTGATCCGTGTCAACCCAACAGACACTTTCGGAGATACCCGTAGTATACCTTTATGGTCACCCAGTTACGTTGTGACGTTTGGTACACCCAAAGCACTCCTACGGTATCCGGGAGTTACACGATCTCATGGTCTAAGGAAAGGATACTTGACATTGGAAAACTCTAGCAAACGAACTACACGATCTTGTGCTATGTTTAGGATTGGGTCTTGTCCATCACATCATTCTCCTAATGATGTGATCTCGTTATCAATGACATCCAATGTCCATAGTCAGGAAACCATGACTATCTGTTGATCAACGAGCTAGTCAACTAGAGTCTTACTAGGGACATGTTGGTATCTATTATTCACACATGTATTACGATTTCCGGATAACACAATTATAGCATGAATAAAATACAATTATCATGAACAAGGAAATATAATAATAATCCTTTTATTATTGCCTCTAGGGCATATTTCCAACAGTCTCCCACTTGCACTAGAGTCAATAATCTAGTTACATTGTGATGAATCGAACACCCATGGAATTCTGATGTTGACCATGTTTTGCTCTAGGGAGAGGTTTAGTCAACGGATCTGCTACATTCAGATCTGTATGTACTTTACAAATATTTATGTCTCCATCTTGAACATTTTCACGAATGGAGTTGAAGCGACGCTTGATGTGCCTTGTCTTCTTGTGAAACCTGGGTTCCTTGGCAAGTGCAATAGCTCCAGTGTTGTCACAGAAGAGCTTGATCGGCCCCGACGCACTGGGTATGACTCCTAGGTCAGTGATGAACTCCTTCACCCAAATTGCTTCATGTGCTGCCTCCGAGGCTGCCATGTACTCCGCTTCACATGTAGATCCCGCCACGACGCTCTGCTTGCAACTGCACCAGCTTACTGCCCTACCATTCAAAATATACACGTATCCGGTTTGTGACTTAGAGTCATCCAGATCTGTGTCGAAGCTAGCGTCGACATAACCCTTTATGACGAGCTCTTCGTCACCTCCATAAACGAGAAACATTTCCTTAGTCCTTTTCAGGTACTTCAGGATATTCTTGACCGCTGTCTAGTGTTCCTTGCCGGGATTACTTTGGTACCTTCCTACCAAACTTACGGCAAGGTTTACATCAGGTCTGCTACACAGCATGGCATACATAATAGAATCTATGGCCGAGGCATAGGAGATGACACTCATCTCTTCTATATCTTCTGCCGTGGTCGGACATTGAGGTGAGCTCAATTTCACACCTTGCAGCACAGGCAAGAACCCCTTCTTAGACTGATCCATATTGAACTTCTTCAATATCTTATCAAGGTATGTGCTTTGTGAAAGACCTATGAGGCGTCTTGATCTATCTCTATAGATCTTGATGCCTAATATATAAGCAGCTTCTCCAAGGTCCTTCATTGAAAAACTCTTATTCAAGTAGGCCTTAATGCTGTCCAAGAGTTCTATATCATTTCCCATCAAAAGTATGTCATCTACATATAATGTGAGAAATGCTACAGAGCTCCCACTCACTTTCTTGTAAACGCAGGCTTCTCCATAAGTCTGTGTAAACCCAAACGCTTTGATCATCTCATCGAAGCGAATGTTCCAACTCCGAGATGCTTGCACCAGCCCATAAATCGAGCGTTGGAGCTTGCACACCTTGTCAGCATTCTTAGGATCGACAAAACCTTCCGGTTGCATCATATACAATTCTTCCTTAAGGAAACCATTAAGGAATGCCGTTTTGACGTCCATTTGCCATATTTCATAATCATAGAATGCGGCAATTGCTAACATGATTCGGACGGACTTTAGCTTCGCTACCGGTGAGAAAGTCTCATCGTAGTCAACCCCTTGAACTTGTCGATAACCCTTAGCGACAAGCCAAGCTTTATAGATGGTCACATTACCATCCGCGTCTGTCTTCTTCTTAAAGATCCATTTATTTTCTATGGCTCGCCGCTCAACGGGCAAGTTAGTCAAAGTCCATACTTCGTTTTCATACATGGATCCTATCTCAGATTTCATGGCTTCCAGCCATTTGTCGGAATCCGGGACCGCCATCGCTTCTTCATAGTTCGAAGGTTCACCATTGTCTAACAACATGATTTCCAAGACAGGGTTGCCGTACCACTCTGGTGCAGAACATGTCCTTGTGGACCTACGAATTTCAGTAGGAGCTTGATCAGAAGTATCTTGATCATCATCATTAACTTCCTCTCTAGTCAGTGCAGGCACCTCAGGAACATTTTCTTGAGTTGCGCCTCTTTCCGGTTCAAGAGGTAATACTTCATCAAGTTCTACTTTCCTCCCACTTACTTACTTCGAGAGAAACTCCTTCTCTAGAAAGGATCCATTCTTGGCAACAAAGATCCTGCCTTCGGATCTGAGGTAGAAGGTATACCCAATAGTTTCTTTAGGGTATCCTATGAAGACGCATTTTTCCGACTTGGGTTCGAGCTTTTCAGGTTGAAGTTTCTTAACATAAGCATCGCATCCCCAAACTTTTAGAAACGACAGCTTAGGTTTCTTCCCAAACCATAATTCATACGGTGTCGTCTCAACGGATTTCGACGGAACCCTATTTAAAGTGAATGCGGCAGTCTCTAAAGCATAGCCCCAAAAAGATAGCGGTAAATCGGTAAGAGACATCATAGATCGCACCATATCTAATAGAGTGCGATTACGACGTTCGGACACACCATTACGCTGAGGTGTTCCAGACAGCGTGAGTTGTGAAACTATTCCACATTTTCTTAAGTGTGTGCCAAATTCCTGACTCAAGTATTCTCCTCCACGATCTGATCGTAGGAACTTGATTTTCCTGTCACGTTGATTTTCAACCTCACTCTGAAATTCCTTGAACTTTTCAAAGGTCTCAGACTTGTGTTTCATCAAATAGATATACCCATATCTACTCAAGTCATCAGTGAGGGTGAGAACATAATGATAGCCACCGCGAGCCTCAACACTCATTGGACCGCACACATCAGTATGTATGATTTCCAATAAGTTGGTTGCTCGTTCCATTGTTCCTGAGAACGGAGTCTTGGTCATTTTACCCATGAGGCATGGTTCGCACATGTCAAATGATTCGTAATCAAGAGACTCTAAAAGTCCATCTGCATGGAGCTTCTTCATGCGTTTGACACCTATGTGACCAAGGCGGCAGTGCCATAAGTATATGGGACTATCATTATCAACCTTACATCTTTTGGTACTCACACTATGAATATGTGTAGCATTACGCTCGAGATTCATTAAGAATAAACCATTCACCATGGGAGCATGACCATAAAACATATCTCTCATATAAATAGAACAACCATTATTCTCGGATTTAAATGAGTAGCCACCTCGTATCAAACGAGATCCTGATACAATGTTCATGCTCAAACTTGGCACTAAATAACAATTATTAAGGTTCAAAACTAATCCCATAGGTAAATGAAGAGGCAGCGTGCCGACGGCGATCACATCGACCTTGGAACCATTCCCGACGCGCATCGTCACCTCGTCCTTCGCCAGTCTCCACTTATTCCACAGCTCCTGCTTTGAGTTACAAATGTGAGCAACTGCACCGGTATCAAATACCCAAGAGCTACTACGAGTACTGGTAAGGTACACATCAATTACATGTATATCACATATACCTTTTGTGATGCCGGCCTTCTTGTCCGCTAAGTATTTGGGGCAGTTCCGCTTCCAGTGACCACTTCCCTTGCAATAAAAACACTCAGTCTCGGGCTTGGGTCCATTCTTTGGCTTCTTCCCGGCAGCTTGCTTGCCGGGCGCGGCAACTCCCTTGCCGTCCTTCTTGAAGGTTTTCTTACCCTTGCCTTTCTTGAACTTAGTGGTTTTATTCACCATCAACACTTGATGTTCCTTTTTGACTTCTACCTCTGCTGATTTCAGCATAGCAAATACTTCAGGAATGGTCTTTTCCATCCCCTGCATATTGAAGTTCATCACAAAGCTCTTGTAGCTTGGTGGAAGCGACTGAAGGATTCTGTCAATGACCGCGTCATCCGGGAGATTAACTCCCAGCTGAGTCAAGCGGTTATGCAACCCAGACATAGTGAGTATGGCTCACTGACAGAACTGTTTTCCTCCATCTTACAGCTGAAGAACTTGTCAGAGACTTGATATCTCTCGACCCGGGCATGAGCTTGGAAAACCATTTTCAGCTCTTCGAACATCTCATATGCTCCGTGTCTCTCAAAATGTTTTTGGAGCCTCGGCTCTAAGCTGTAAAGCATGCCGCACTGAACGAGGGAATAGTCATCGGTACGTGCCTGCCAAGCGTTCATAACATCTTGTTCTGCAGGGAGAACAGGTGCGTCACCCAGCGGTGCTTGTAGGACATAATCTTTCTTGGCAGCTATGAGGATGATCCTCAGGTTCCGGACCCAGTCCGTGTAATTGCTGCCATCGTCTTTCAGCTTGGTTTTCTCTAGGAACGCGTTGAAGTTGAGGACTATGTTGGCCATTTGATCTACAAGACATATTGTAAATATTTTAGACTAAGTTCATGATAATTAAGTTCATCTAATCAAATTATTTAATGAACTCCCACTTAGATAGACATCCCTCCTGTCATCTAAGTATAACATGATCCAAATTAACTAGGCCGTGTCCGATCATCACGTGAGACGGACTAGTCAACATCGGTGAACATCTTCATGTTGATCGTATCTTCTATACGACTCATGCTCGACCTTTCGGTCTTCTGTGTTTCGAGGCCATGTCTGTACATGCTAGGCTCGTCAAGTCAACCTAAGTGTTTGCATGTGTAAATCTGTCTTACACCCGTTGTATGTGAACGTTAGAATCTATCACACCCGATCATCACGTGGTGCTTCGAAACAACAAACTGTCGCAACGGTGCACAGTTAGGGGAAACACTTTCTTGAAATTATTATGAGGGATCATCTTATTTACTACCGTCATTCTAAGAAGACAAGATGCAAAAACATGATAAACATCACATGCAATCAAATAATAAAAGTGACATGATATGGCCAATATCACATAGCTCATTTGATCTCCATCTTAGGGCTCCATTATCATCTTGTCACCGGCATGACACCATGATCTCCATCATCATGATCTCCATCATCGTGTCTCCATGAAGTTGCTCGCCAACTATTACTTCTACTACTATGGCTAACGCGTTTAGCAATAAAGTAAAGTAATTTACATGGCATTTCTCAATGACACGCAGGTCATACAAAAAATAAAAACAACTCCTATGGCTCCTGCCGGTTGTCATACTCATCGACATGCAAGTCGTGATTCCTATTACAATAGCATGAACATCTCATACATCACATATATATCATTCATCATTCATCATTCATCACAACTTTGGCCATATCACATCACAAAACACTTGCTGCAAAAACAAGTTAGACGTCCTCTAATTGTTGTTGCAAGTTTTACGTGGCTGCAATAGGGTTCTAGCAAGAACGTTTTCTTACCTACATGAAAGCCACAACGTGATTTGTCAACTTCTATTTACCCTTCATAAGGAGCCTTTTCATCGAATCCGCTCCAACTAAAGTGGGAGAGACAGACACCCGCCAGCCACCTTATGCAACTAGTGCATGTTAGTCGGTGGAACCGGTCTCACGTAAGCGTACGTGTAAGGTTGGTCTGGGCCGCTTCATCCCACAATACCGTTGAAGCAAGATAAGACTAGTAGCGGCAAGAAAGTTGACAACATCAACGCCCACAACAAATTGTGTTCTACTCGTGCAAAGAGAACTACGCATAGACCTAGCTCATGATGCCACTGTTGGGGAACGTTGCAGAAAACAAAAATTTTCCTACGGTTTCACCAAGATCCATCTATGAGTTCATCTAGCAACGAGTATTCAGATTGCATCTACATACCTTTGTAGATCACGAGCGGAAGCGTTCACTAGAACGTGGATGATGGACTCGTACTCGCCGTGATCCAAATCACCGATGACCAAGCGCCGAACGGACGGCACCTCCGCGTTCAACACACGTACGGAGCGGATGACGTCTCCTCCTTCTTGATCCAGCAAGGGGGAAGGAGAAGTTGATGAAGATCCAGCAGCACGACGGCGTGGTGGTGGATGCAGTTGTCACGTGCAGCAGGGCTTCGCCGAGTGTCTACGCGAGAGGGAGAGGTGTAGTAGGGGAGAGGGGGGCGCCAAGATGCAAGGGTGCGGCTGTCCCCTCCCTCCCCCCTTTATATAGGCCCCTGGGGGGTGCCGGCCCCTTGGAGATTGGATCTCCCAAGGGGGGCGGCGGCCAAGGGGGGGTGGAGTGCCCCCCAAGGCAAGTGGGCGCCCCCCACCCTAGGGTTTCAACCCTAGGCGCAAGGGGGTAGGCCAAGGGGGGCGCACCAGCCCACTATGGGCTGGTTCCCCTCCCACTTCAGCCCATGGGGCCCTCCGGGATGGGTGGCCCCACCCGGTGGACCCCCGGGACCCATCCGGTGGCCCCGGTACAATACCGGTGACCCCGAAACTTTCCCGTTGGCCGAAACATCACTTCCTATATATAATTCTTTACCTCCGGACCATTCCGGAACTCCTTGACGTCCGGGATCTCATTCGGGACTCCGAACAACTTTCGGATTACTGCATATTCATATCTTTACAACCCTAGCGTCACCGAACCTTAAGTGTGTAGACCCTACGGGTTCGGGAGACATGTAGACATGACCGAGATCGCTCTCCGGTCAATAACCAACAGCGGGATCTGGATACCCATGTTGGCTCCCACATGCTCCTCGATGATCTCATCGGATGAACCACGATGTCGAGGATTCAAGCAACCCCGTATACAATTCCCTTCGTCAATTGGTATGTTACTTGCCCGAGATTCGATCGTCGGTATCCCAATACCTCGTTCAATCTCGTTACCGGCAAGTCACTTTACTCATACCGTAATGCATGATCCCGTGACCAGACACTTGGTCACTATGAGCTCATAATGATGATGCATTACCGAGTGGGCCCAGTGATACCTCTCCGTCATACGGAGTGACAAATCCTAGTCTTGATCCGTGTCAACCCAACAGACACTTTCGGAGATACCCGTAGTATACCTTTATGGTCACCCAGTTACGTTGTGACGTTTGGTACACCCAAAGCACTCCTACGGTATCCGGGAGTTACACGATCTCATGGTCTAAGGAAAGGATACTTGACATTGGAAAACTCTAGCAAATGAACTGCACGATCTTGTGCTATGTTTAGGATTGGGTCTTGTCCATCACATCATTCTCCTAATGATGTGATCTCGTTATCAATGACATCCAATGTCCATAGTCAGGAAACCATGACTATCTGTTGATCAACGAGCTAGTCAACTAGAGGCTTACTAGGGACATGTTGGTATCTATTATTCACACATGTATTACGATTTCCGGATAACACAATTATAGCATGAATAAAAGACAATTATCATGAACAAGTAAATATAATAATAATCCTTTTATTATTGCCTCTAGGGCATATTTCCAACACTTTTTTACCTCAAGGGTAATGTCAACCATAATAGTTCATGAAAACTCACATCCAATTAGCCATATATATATATCTGGATCTTTCCAACACATTGTGCTTGCCAAAGGATAAAATGTAAAAAGGAAAGGTGAATATCGTCATGACTCTTGCATCAGGTAGAAGATAAAAGTAAAAGATAGGCCCTTTGTAGAGGGAAGCAGAGGTTGTCATGCGCTTTCAGGGTTGGATGCACAAAATCTTAATGCGAAAGAACGTCACTTTATATTGCCACTTGTGATATGGACCTTTATTATGCAGTCCGTCACTTTTATTTATTCCACATCACAAGATCGTATAAAGCTTATTTTCTCCCACACTAATAAGTCATACATATTTAGAGAGCAATTTTTATTGCTTGCACCGATGACAACTTACTTGAAGGATCTTACTCAATCCATAGGTAGATATGGTGGGCTCTCATGGCGAAACTGGTTTTCAGGGTATTTGGAAGCACAAGTAGTATTTCTACTTGGTGCAAAGAATTGGCTAGCATGAGAGGGAAAGGCAAGCTCAACATGTTGGATGATCCATGACAATATAATTTATCTCAGATGTAAGAAAACATAACCCATTACGTTGTCTTCCTTGTCCAACGTCAACTCTTTAGCATGTCATATTTTAATGAGTGCTCACAATCATAAAAGATGTCCAAGATAGTGTATTTATATGTGAAGACCTCTCTTTCTTTATTACTTCCTATTAATTGCAACGATGACCAAAACTATGTTTGTCAACTCTCAACAACTTTTATTCATCATACTCTTTATATGTGAGCCCATTACTCTCCATAAGATCCATATGATCTCTTTATTTCTTTTTATTCTTTCTCTTTTATTTTATTCCCTCAAGATCATAGCAAGATAATCAAGCCCTTGACTCAACACTAATCTTTATTATATATAGCTCACGGACTTGATTACATAGAAGGATCATAAAGCAAAACTCACAACTAGATCATACTAAAACTTTATTCTACTAGATCAAGATATAACCAAAAGGATCGAACTAAGAAAAACAATAAAGGTAAAAGGTGATGGTGATACGATACCGGGGCACTCCCCCAAGCTTGGCAGTTTCTGAGGGGAGTGCCCATACCCATGTGATTATATCTCTTTTGCTGGTGAAGGAGATGGAGGTGAAGATGGATAGTCGCACTTCGAGCGTAAGAGGTCCTCCAACTTGCGGATAATGCCCTTGAGTGCGATGATATGCTCCTTCAACAAAATATTTTCATGTGTGAGATACTTGTTTTGTATACGAGCTAACTCAATCATCTTGAAAGCTTCGACCTCAGTTGGGGTAAGAAGATTGTGATCAAGTTGAAGGATGTCTTCTGCTGCCGGAACTTGGTCCTCCGTGGCCTTCTTGATCCCTTCATCCTTGTTGATCTCCATGGGTTCTTCCCTCTTCAGCTCTATCTTCATTAGCCAAGCATCGTTGTCACCAATGTTGGAGGAGGGGAACGACATGATGCCTGGCCTTGACAACCCTAACAGAAAACAATTCAAAACAAGAACACAAGATATTTGTACGGTACGGTGGTGAAAACCTTCAGGAGATTATATAATGAATTTTTACCGACCAAAAGAAGTATCGTGCAAGAAAATGAAGTGCGGAGAGCACACGAGGTGCCCACGAGGCAGGGGGGTAGTGCACGCCTCCCACCCTCGTGGAATCCTCGTGTCCTTCCCGGACTGCTTCTTATTTTCCTATTTTTCTAAATATTCCAAAACGGTGAAAAATTACCACTAAAACTGTTTTGGAGTCGGTTTACTTACCGTACCACTTACCAAGACTCTATAACATTTAATAATTTCAGATCTTGGTATTTTATTCAAACAGCAAGCAAAACTAAATAAAATAAAATGACGCTCCAAGCAAAACACATATCATGTGGTAAATAAAAATATAGCTTCAAGTAAACTTACCGATGAACGAAGACGAAATAGGGGATGCCTTCCTGGGCATCCCCAAGCTTAGGCTTTTGGTTGTCCTTGAATATTACCTTGGGGTGCCTTGGGTATCCCCAAGCTTAGGCTCTTGCCACTCCTTATTCCATAGTCCATCGAATCTTAACCCAAAACTTGAAAACTTCACAACACAAAACTTAACAAAAAACTCGTAAGCTCTGTTAGTATAAGAAAATAAATCGCCACTTAGGTACTGTTGTGAACTCATTCTAAATTCATATTGGTGTAATATCTACTGTATTCTAACTTCTCTATGGTTTATACCCTCCAACACTACTCATAGATTCATCAAAATAAGCAAACAACACATAGAAAACAAAATCTGTCAAAAACAGAATGGGCTGTAGTAATTTGTAGGTTCCGAATACTTCTGCAACTCCAAAAATCCTGAGAAATTAGGAAATCCTAGGAAATTTGTTTAATGATATACTTCACTTGGAATTGGTATTTTATCACTCTCTGGTAAGAAATAAAAATTATTCTCATGAGCGCATACTTTCTGTTTTTTACATCAAGATCAAATAACAATCACCCAAGAAGGTCCTAAAGGCTTTACTTGGCACAAACACTAATTAAAACATAAAACCACATCTAAACAGAGGCTAGATGAATTATTTATTACTAAATAGGAACAAAAAGCAAGGAACAAAAATAAAATTGGGTTGCCTCCCAACAAGCGTTATCGTTTAACGCCCCTAGCTAGGCATGATGATTTCAACGATGCTCACATAAAAGATAAGAATTGTAACATAAAGAAAGCATCATGAAGAATATGACTAGCACATTTAAGTCTAACCCACTTCCTATGCATAGGGATTTTGTGAGCAAACAACTTGTGGGAACAAGAATCAACTTGCATAGGAAGGTAAAACAAGCATAACTTCAAAATTTTAAGCACATAGAGAGGAAACTTGATATTATTGCAATTCCTACAAGCATATATTCCTCCCTCATAATAATTTTCAGTAGTATCATGAATGAATTCAACAATATAACCATCACATAGAGCATTCTTTTCATGATCTACAAGCATATAAAATTTACTACTCTCCACATAAGCAAAATTCTTCTCATTCGGGATAGTGGGAGTATCATAAGAGACTTGAACACTATAAATTGTTTCCACATTAAAAGAGTAATATTCAGAAAAGGGGTAATCATAATCATGACAAGTTTTACAAATATAATCATCACTACTTTTTATAGCATACGTGTCATCACAATAATCATCATAAGTAGCAACTTTGTTCTCATCATAATCGATTGAAACCTCTTCCAAGATAGTGGAATCATCACTAAATAAAGTCATGACCTCTCCAAATACACTTTCATAATTATCATAATAAGATTAAACATCCTCCAAAATAGTGGGATCATTACTTCCTAAAGTTGACACTTGTCGGTGTCAAAACCGGCGGATCTCGGGTAGGGGGTCCCGAACTGTGCGTCGAAGGCAGATGGTAACAAGAGGCAGGGGACATGATGTTTTACCCAGGTTCGGGCCCTCTTGATGGAGGTAAAACCCTATGTCCTGCTTGATTATTCTTGATAATACGAGTAGTACAAGAGTTGATCTACCACGAGATCGAAGAGGCTAAACCCTAGAAGCCAGCCTATGGTATGATTGTATGTTGTCCTACGGACTAAAACCCTCCGGTTTATATAGACACCGGAGGGGGCTAGGGTTACACAAGGTCGGTTACAAAGGAGTAGATATACATATCCGTATTGCCTAGCTTGCCTTCCACACCAAGTAGAGTCCCATCCGGACACAGGACGAAGTCTTCAATCTTGTATCTTCATAGTCCAACAGTCCGGCCAAAGGATATAGTCCGGCTGTCCGGAGACCCCCTAATCCAGGACTCCCTCAGTAGCCCCTGAACCAGGCTTCAATGACGATGAGTCCGGCGCGCAGTGTTGTCTTCGGCATTGCAAGGCGGGTTCTTCCTCCGAATACACCATAGAAGAGTTTGAATACAAGGATAGTGTCCGACCTTGCAAAATAAGTTCCACATAACACCGTAGAGAGAATAATATTACCACAAATCTAATCTGCTGACACGATTTGGTAGCATGACATCACACCATGGCCCGGTAATTATTTGAACCGTTTTTCTTTAACCAGCTCCGCGCATAACGCGAGGCGGTTTCTTGACACGTCTTGTCAAAGCAGAGATCATGTTCCCCTTATTATGGGATTCTCATCAATACGGACGTGGGTAACCCAACCACGCCATCAATTACGATGCTTGGGGGATAAGCGAGTTTTACCAGGCTAGTGGGGGCGCATAGTTTCCTCCGATCTTATAAAGGGATAAGATCCCACCTTTTTCTACCCACGCCTTCTTCCTCCTTGCTCATCCATTCTCGCGCACTCGAGCTCCAGTGCCAAAGTCCGCATCTTCCTCCTCAACTCTCTCCAAAACATGTCCGGAGCGGGAGGCAAGTGGATGGCCTCCTCCGTCACGGAGGGGCACATCAAAAAGTTACACGGAGCCGGATACTTATCCGCGCATATCACGCACCGGCTGCCAGCCGCGGGGCAGGTCATCCCTACCCCAGAACCTCGCAAGAGGGTGGTCTTCCTCCCTCACTTCGTCCGCGGACTAGGGTTTCCCCTTCATCCATTTGTCCGCGGCCTCATGTTCTATTATGGGCTGGACTTTCATGATCTGGCCCCGAACTTCACCCTCAACATCTCGGTGTTCATCGTCGTGCGCGAGGCTTTCCTCCGCATCCAGCCCCACTTTGGCCTGTGGCTGAAGACCTTCAATATCAAGCCGAAGGTGGTGGGCGGCCAACAAGCGGAATGCGGCGGAGCCATGGTGGGAAAGATGCCCAACGTCACATGGCTCGAGGGCTCCTTCATGGAGACCATAAAGGGGCAGCAATCGGGGTGGTTCTACATCACCGAGACACGCGACACCAACTGGGTGGCGGCCCCCGAGTTTCGATCCGGAATCCCCACGCGGCTCACTTCCTGGAAGGAGAAGGGCCTGTCCTGGGGTTCATTGGTGGAGCTGGATGGACTCCAGAAATGTATCCGGAACATGACAAGCAAGAAACTTAAGCTTGTCAACATAGTCCAGGTCATGCTCTTCCATCGGATCCTCCCGTGTTAGCAACGGGATTTCAACTTATGGGAGTTCGACCCGGCCCGGCAATAGACTCTAAATGAGCTCTTCGACACGATGCACAAAGACGTCTGGAGGGTGCTGTTCAAGGGCGCCGAGGTCCCTCATCTCTCACCGAGGACCGCGGGCTAAGCGCAAAGCGCCCTGCGAATCCGGTAAGTTCTGTACATCCGGTAGGATATTTATTTCCCATAGCTTAACCATGTGCAGGGTCTGAGCTCCCATGCCCTTGACAGGACTAGGTGGAGGCATCGGAGCAGATTAACTGTCCGGCCCCCCTGCCCGAAGACACCGCGGATGCTCTCCTGACGAAGATGCTGACTCCGGCTCCTTATAAGGTGCCGGAGAAGACCAAGAAGAAGGCCAAGGGAACTCGAAAGAGTTCCCGACGTCAGGTGATATCGGACTCATCGTCCGATAACTCCGCGACGCACTCCTCCCATGAAGACGAGGAGGAAGATGAAGATGCTCCCCCACCATCCGGGGGAGACAAGAAAAGGATGGCTGCCCCAACCGGGGAGGCCGAAGGGTCCAAGAAGGGAAGGACTCTTCTTTTGGACTGCTCCACCACCGCCGCCGAAGGCGAAGACGAGTGGCTGCTCAGGGCCAAGCCCCTGGTGGAGTCATAAGTATTCGGATACCAGAGTAACTCATAGCATACCTTTGTCGCACTGCTTTCCCTAACGCCGAATATGATTATGCAGACCGCCCCAAGCCCGTATCGACGTATCCTCGTCGGACGGTTCCTTGGACTCGTCGGATATGGATAGCGATCCACTTCCGACCGCCTCCTCCCCTTGCCCTACGGACAATGCCGAGGTATTGTCTCAAGGGGCACCGAGCCGGGGGGAGACATGAAGGAAATATGCCCTAGAGGCAATAATAAAGTTATTATTTATTTCCTTATATCATGATAAATGTTTATTACTCATGCTAGAATTGTATTAACCGGAAACATAATACATGTGTGAATACATAGACAAACAGAGTGTCACTAGTATGCCTCTACTTGACTAGCTCATTAATCGAAGATGGTTATGTTTCCTAACCATGAACAAAAGAGTTGTTATTTGATTAACGGGATCACATCATTAGAAGAATGATGTGATTGACATGACCCATTCCATTAGCTTAGCACATGATCGTTTAGTATGTTGCTATTGCTTTCTTCATGACTTATACATGTTCCTATGACTATGAGATTATGCAACTCCCGTTTACCGGAGGAACACTTTGTGTGCTACCAAACGTCACAACGTAACTGGGTGATTATAAAGGAGCTCTACAGGTGTCTCCAAAGGTACATGTTGGGTTGGCGTATTTCGAGATTAGGATTTGTCACTCCGATTGTCGGAGAGGTATCTCTGGGCCCTCTCGGTAATGCACATCACTTAAGCCTTGCAAGCAATGCAACTAATAAGTTAGTTGCGAGATGATGTATTATGGAACGAGTAAAGAGACTTGCTGGTAACGAGATTGAACTAGGTATTGAGATACCGACGATCGAATCTCGGGCAAGTAACATACCGATGACAAAGGGAACAACGTATGTTGTTATGCGGTCTGACCGATAAAGATCTTCGTAGAATATGTGGGAGCCAATATGAGCATCCAGGTTCCGCTATTGGTTATTGACCGGAGACGTGTCTCGGTCATGTCTACATTGTTCTCGAACCCGTAGGGTCCGCACGCTTAAGGTATCGATGACAGTTATATTATGAGTTTATGAGTTTTGATGTACCGAAGGAGTTTGGAGTCCTGGATGAGATCGGGGACATGACGAGGAGTCTCGAAATGGCCGAGACGTAAAGATCGATATATTGGACAACTATATTCGGACTTCGGAAAGGTTCCGAGTGATTCGGGTATTTTTCGGAGTGCCGGAGAGTTACGGGAATTCGCCGGGAGAAGTATTGGGCCTTATTGGGCCATACGGGAAAGAGAGAGGGGCTGCCTAGGGCAGGCCGCGCGCCCCCCCAAGGCCTAGTCCGAATTGGACTAGGGGGAGGGGCTGCGCCCCCTCCTTCCTTCCCTTCTCCCTTCCCCTTTCTTGTCTCCTACTCCTACTGTTTGGAAGGACTCCTAGTTGGACTAGGAAAGGGGGAATCCTACTCCCGGTGGGAGTAGGACTCCCGTAGGGCGCGCCATAGAGAGGGCCAGCCCTCCCCTCCTCCACTCCTTTATATACGGGGGCAGGGGGCACCCCATGGACACACAAGTTGATCCACGTGATCATATTCTTAGCCGTGTGCGGTGCCCCCTTCCACCATAATCCTCGATAATATTGTAGCGGTGCTTAGGCGAAGCCCTGCGACGGTAGAACATCAAGATCGTCACCATGCCGTCGTGCTGACGGAACTCTTCCCCGACACTTTTCTGGATCGGAGTCCGGGGATCGTCATCGAGCTGAACGTGTGCTAGAACTCGGAGGTGCCGTAGTTTCGGTGCTTGATTGGTCGGGCCGTGAAGACGTACAACTACATCAACCGCGTTGTGCTAACGCTTCCGCTGTCGGTCTACAAGGGTACGTAGATCACACTCTCCCCTCTCGTTGCTATGCATCACCATGATCTTGCGTGTGCGTAGGAAATTTTTGAAATTACTACGTTCCCCAACAAGACAGTCCCGGAGGCGCCTCAAGGCGACCTTCCGGACTCCAGGAGCAAAGGGAGCAAGGCTCCCGGGGACTCCAAGTTTGGCTCTCAGCCGAACACCGCGCCGGAACCTCCAGTGGTTCCGGACTCGGGCAGGCGGCCCCCTTCCAAAAGGGGCAAGATGCTCGTGCCGGTGACCTCTGTCCATCCAGAGGCACCGGACAACCTGCTGGGAGCGCTTCACGGTGCTTCCATCGACAAAGAGCACCGCACTATTATGAGTGCGGTGATCAAGAAGGTTCAGTCCGCCAAGAGCGGACTGACTGAAGCCTATGCCAGCCTTCTAACAGGCTTTGAGGTAAGTATTTAAAATATAGGAGAAATATTAGCGCATAGACAGTAGCCTCTGATGCTCTGTTTGGTGTTCACAAAGAAAGCCGAATAGAGGATCAAATAATATCTGCAGGAGTCTAATATAAGTATGTCTATATGCGTATGCAGGCTTCGCTGCTGACCTCTGCCGCACTGACTGCGAAGGTCGCCGCACTGTAGTAGGACCTCGAGGGGTCCGAGAAAGAGCTCGGCCTGGCCAAGAGGCAGCTCGAGGAGAACAAAGGTGAGTAATACCTTGTCTATATATATACAAAAAAGATGCGATTGCAAAATGATAGGATCATCATGAATTTGCTAGGGGTCCCAACCGAAGTGGCGACCCTGAAGCGAGCGCTGTCCGAGGCCAAAAACAAAGCGGCCCAGGAGCGCACCGAGCGGGAAAAGCAAGAGGCATGGGTGGGCGAGGTGCAGCAAGAGCTCCAAGCTCTTGTGACGAAGCGCGAGGCGTTGGAGCTTGACTCGAAGACGCGAGAGTCTGAGCTTGCCGCGGCCCTTGAGAGCGCAAAGAGTGCCAAGGCTGAAGCCCAAAAGGCCTTCTAGGAGATTGAGGCGATGAGGAAGATAGCGACGGGTAATGCATTCAATATGCAAAGCAAGCATGTGAAAGTAAATTACTTGTTACTTACCCGAGTCCGGAGCTCTCCAGGAGCATTCACAGATTTGCCCGCAGCGTGTTAGATGCCGCAAAGTTTTACCAGGCCGAGGAGGGAAGCTCGACGGAGAAGCTGTTCTGGTCTCAGTATACTGGGACCGAACACCCGATGCCTATGAGCGACCAGCTGAAGCAACTGGTCGAGCTGCACAAGGCGGCCGAACAGGCCATGAAGGGCTTTATAGTTCGGATGTGGCCTGGCGACGCCCTTACCAACAGCTACTTCGGCCTGGTGAGGCAGCTTGTGGATGCCTGCCCATGGCTGGAAGTCAATAAGTGGTCCGTCTGCATCGAGGGTGCACGCCGGGCTTTTGCCCGTGCGAAGGTGCACTGGGCCAAGATGGACGCCGAGAAGCTGGTGAAGGAGGGGCCGCCGCAGGGCAAGGAGCATCGCCACCCCGAGATGTATTATGAGGGTGTCCTGAAGGGTGCCCGTCTTGTAGCGGACGAGTGTGCGAAAGATGTAATATTTGAATGAACTTGCTCGTGTGATCCTGTGGTATGAAAACTTGTTCATATGCGCTATGCAACACTTGTTTGAATTAAAAATATTACCTTATGTTCGGCTATTTATCAAATCTGAGAGATGGCTAGTCATCGACTTCTGCCCCCATGCCACGAGTGCTGGGGTGTTCGGGATAAACCTGAGCACTCTTGTTCCCATTTTTGGGTCCTTCGAGGGAGGTGCTCAGCGCAACGAACAAGGCAATCGGACTATAATGCTTTATCACTCTTACTTAGCCATATAATTCTATAATTTTAAATTTTGGCGAAGCCCCTAGTATTCGAAAGGCTGAATTTGGGGCACTATACACGCCTTAAGCCGGACAAAGCCGACTCCTCACTCTAAGCGGCATAAGTCTTTAGGGACTCAAAACCTCTCGAACAGCGACCAGTCTCTCGCTTTATCATGACAGTCAGTTTTAGCTTTCTCTACTGAGGTGCTTAGCCCAGCTAAACCGGGGCACAATCGTAGTAGTTCTCCCAGTGCTACCTTAGCCGATATAGCGGAACGTAAGGTACCAAAACATGGGAGCCGGGCAAACCCAACTATTGACCCAAGACATGATTCGGAGCTAATGCATATAATGCTATAAGTTCGGGGTGCTGCACTGTCTAAAGTGTTCGGACTTCTCACGCCGTATTATGGGGTATGCTTAAGCCCCTAGAGTATTGGCCGTACCAGAGTGTACGGGTGCTGGATGTCATGAATGAACATATGTATATATAAATAAAAAAGAAGAATAAAGAATGCGATAATAGTCTAGTGCTATGCATTGTTTATTCAAAAAGGTGCGTTAAAGCAGAATGATACAAGTGGTGCGGTAAGCAAAAAGTAGGACTATTTGACATGTCCCCTCCAAGGGCAAGCTGAGGAATGGTATTAAAGCAAGTATTTACTCGTTATCGTAATCCACCTGGGAGTTCCGTGGTGCGACGTAGCTTTTTGCCTCCTTGGTTTTTGCATCATGTGTCCGGCAATCATGCTGCCGGACAGGGTTTCCAGAGATTAAAGTTCTAAAAGAGAAAAATAACAAAGCGGGAAGCCCCTAGTGCGGTTGAGCCGCGTCTTGGGGCGTGCCGTAGTCGTGCCCCCTCCCCACCTGTGCCCATGGTATTTTTAATGTGTACTTATGTACGTGTGGCACGGATTTCGCCGTTTGGCTGGGACCGGGGTGGGGGCCGCATTGCTATGCGAGCTCGGAACGTGCCAGGCGGTCTTGTTGCCGATTACTCCGGGCGCGCTTGAAGGTGTCCGGGTCCTTAATCGCCGAACTAGTGGATTGCCTTAAGAGGCTGCTTTGCGCTTCTGCTGCGAGGGCCGCAGTGTGCTCCTCCGTGCGGAGGGAGCGCTCTGTATTTCCATTAACTGTGATGACCCCTCGAGGTCCTGGCATCTTGAGCTTGAGGTATGCATAATGCGGTACCGCACTGAATCTTGCAAATGCGGTTCGCCCGAGCAGTGCATGATAGCCACTGCGGAACTGGACTATATCGAAGATTAATTCTTTGCTTCGGAAGTTATCCGGGGATCTGAAGACCACTTCCAGTGTGACTGAGCCTGTGCAATGGGCCTCTACACCTGGTATGACGCCTTTGAAGGTCGTTTTTGTGGGTTTGATCCTTGAGGGGTCTATACCCATTTTGCGCACTATGTCCTTGTAAAGCAGGTTCAGGCTGGTGCCGCCATCCATAAGGACTCGAGTGAGGTGAAATCCGTCAATGATTGGGTCTAGGACCAGTGCGGCGAATTCGCCATGACGGATACTAGTGGGGTGGTCCCTGCGATCGAAGGTGATCAGACAAGAGGACCATGGGTTGAACTTTGGGGCGACTGGCTCCAACGCATATACGTCCCTTAGCGCACGTTTTCGCTCCCTCTTGGGGATGTGGGTTGTGTATATCATGTGAAGGAAATATGCCCTAGAGGCAATAATAAAGTTATTATTTATTTCCTTATTTCATGATAAATGTTTATTATTCATGCTAGAATTGTATTAACCGGAAACATAATACATGTGTGAATACATAGACAAACAGAGTGTCACTAGTATGCCTCTACTTGACTAGCTCGTTAATCAAAGATGGTTATGTTTCCTAACCATGGACAAAGAGTTGTTATTTAATTAACGAGATCACATCATTAGTTGAATGATCTGATTGACATGACCCATTCCATTAGCTTAGCACCCGATCGTTTAGTATGTTGCTATTGCTTTCTTCATGACTTATACATGTTCCTATGACTATGAGATTATGCAACTCCCGTTTGCCGGAGGAACACTTTGTGTGCTACCAAACGTCACAACGTAACTGGGTGATTATAAAAGAGCTCTACAGGTGTCTCCAAAGGTACATGTTGGGTTGGCGTATTTCAAGATTAGGATTTGTCACTCCGATTGTCGGAGAGGTATCTCTGGGCCCTCTCGGTAATGCACATCACATAAGCCTGGCAATCATTGCAACTAATGAGTTAGCTGCGGGATGATGTATTACGGAACGAGTAAAGAGACTTGCCGGTAACGATATTGAACTAGGTATTGGATACCGACGATCGAATCTCGGGCAAGTAACATACCGATGACAAAGGGAACAACGTATGTTGTTATGCGGTCTGACCGATAAAAGATCTTCATAGAATATGTAGGAGCCAATATGGGCATCCAGGTCCCGCTATTGGTTATTGACCGGAGACATGTCTCGGTCATGTCTACATTGTTCTCGAACCCGTAGGGTCCGCACGCTTAAGGTTTTGATGATAGTTATATTATGAGTTTATACGCTTTGATGTACCGAAGGTTGTTCGGAGTCCCGGATGTGATCACAGACATGACGAGGAGTCTCGAAATGGTCGAGACATAAAGATTGATATATTGGAAGCCTATGTTTGGATATCGGAAGTGTTCCGGGTGAAATCGGGATTTTACCGGAGTACCGGGAGGTTACCGGAACCCCCCGGGAGCTGTATTGGCCTTAGTGGGCCTTGGTGGAAAAGAGAAGGGGCAGCCCCAAGATGGGCCGCGCGCCCCTCCCCTCCCTTGGTCCGCATAGGACAAGGAGAGGGGGCCGGCCCCCCTCTCTCTATGCCCCCTCCGCGAATCCTATTCCAACTAGGATTGGGGGGGGGATCCTACTCCCAGAGGGAGTAGGACTCCTCCTGGCGCGCCTCTCCTAGGCCGGCCGCACCCCCCTAGATCCTTTATATACGGAGGCAGGGGCACCCCAGAGACACACAAGTTGATCTTCGTGATCATATTCTTAGCCGTGTGCGGCGCCCCCTGCCACCATAGTCCTCGATAATATTGTAGCGGTGCTTAGGCGAAGCCCTGCGACAGTAGTACATCAAGATCGTCACCACGCCGTCGTGCTGATGGAACTCTTCCCCGACACTTTGCTGGATCGGAGTCCGGGGATCGTCATCGAGCTGAACGTGTGCTAAAACTCGGAGGTGCCGTAGTTTCGGTGCTTGATCGGTCGGGCCGTGGAGACGTACGACTACATCATCCAAACGCTTCCGTTGTCGATCTACAAGGGTACGTAGATCACACTCTCCCCTCTCGTTGCTATGCATCACCATGATCTTGTGTGTGCGTAGGAATTTTTTTGAAATTACTACGTTCCCCAACAGTGGCATCCGAGCCTAGGTTTTATGGTTTGATGTTATATGCACGAGTAGAACACAAGTGAGTTGTGGGCGATATAAGTCATACTGCTTACCAGCATGTCATACTTTGGTTCGGTGGTATTGTTGGATGAAGCGGCCCAGACCGACATTACGCGTACGCTTACGCGAGACCGGTTCTCCCGACGTGCTTTGCACATAGGTGGCTTGCGGGTGACAGTTTCTCCAACTTTAGTTGAACCGAGTGTGGCTATGCCCGGTCCTTGCGAAGGTTAAAACAACACCAACTTGACAAACTATCATTGTAGTTTTGATGCGTAGGTAAGATTGGTTCTTGCTTAAGCCCGTAGCAGCCATGTAAAACTTGCAACAACAAAGTAGAGGACGTCTAACTTGTTTTTGCAGGGCATGTTGTGATGTGATATGGTCAAAATGTGATGAGATATAAGTTGTTGTATGAGATGATCATGTTTTGTTGAAGTTATCAGCAACTGGCAAAATCCTTATGGTTGTCTCTTTATTGCATAAGATGCAAGCGCCCAATAATTGCTTTACTTTATCGCTATGCGATAGCAATAGTTGCAAGAGCAATTGTTGGCGAGACGACCACATGACGACACATTGGTATAGATCAAGATGATGGAGATCATAGTGTCATGCCGGTGATGATAGAGATCATGACAGTACTTTGGAGATGGAAATCAAAGGCACATGATGATGATGGCCATATCATGTCACATATTTTGATTGCATGTGATGTTTATCTTTTATGCATCTTATCTTGCTTTGATTGATGGTAGCATTATAAGATGATCTCTCACTAAATTATCAAGATAAAAGTGTTCTCCCTGAGTATGCACCATTGCCAAAGTTCGTCGTGCCCAGACACCATGTGATGATCGGGTGTGATAAGCTCTACGTCCATCTACAACGGGTGCAAGCCAGTTTTGCACACGCAGAATACTCAGGTTAAACTTGACGAGCCTAGCATATGCAGATATGGCCGCGGAACACTGAGACCGAAAGGTCGAGCGTGAATCATATAGTAGATATGATCAACATAGTGATGTTCACCATTGAAAGCTACTCCATTTCACATGATGATCGGTTATGGTTTAGTTGATTTGGATCACGTGATCACTTAGAGGATTAGAGGGATGTCTATCTAAGTGGGAGTTCTTAAGTAATATGATTAATTGAACTTAAATTTATCATGAACTTAGTCCTGGTAGTATTTTGCAAATCATGTTGTAGATCAATAGCTCGCATTGTTGCTTCCCTGTGTTTATGTTCCTAGAGAAAATTGTGTTGAAAGATGTTAGTAGCAATGATGCGGATTGGATCCGTGATCTGAGGTTTATCCTCATTGCTGCACAGAAGAATTATGTCCTTGATGCACCGCTAGGTGACAGACCTATTGCAGGAGCAGATGCAAACGTTATGAACGTTTGGCGAGCTCAATATGATGACTACTTAATAGTTTAGTGCACCATGCTTAACGGATTAGAATCGGGACTTCAAAAGACGTTTTGAACGTCATGGACCATATGAGATGTTCCAGGAGTTGAAGTTAATATTTCAAGCAAATACCCGAATTGAGAGATATGAAGTCTCCAACAAGTTCTATAGCCAAAAGATGGAGGAGAATCACTCAACTAGTGAGCATGTGCTCAGATTGTCTGGGTACTACAATCGCTTGAATCAAGTGGGAGTTAATCTTCCAGATAAGATAGTGATTGACAGAACTCTCTAGTCACCACCATCAAGTTAGTAGAACTTCGTGATGAACTATAGTATGCAAGGGATGACGAAAATGACTCCCGAGCTTTTCATGATGTTGAAATCGATGAAGGTAGAAATCAAGAAAGAGCATCAAGTGTTGATGGTAGACAAGACCACTAGTTTCAATAAAAGGGCAAAGGGAAGAAGGGGAACTTCAAGAAGAACGGTGAGCAACTTGCTGCTCAAGTGAAGAAGCCCAAATCTGGTCCTAAGCCTGAGACTAAGTGCTTCTACTGCAAAGGGACTGGTCACTGGAAGCGGAACTGCCCCAAGTATTTGGCGGATAAGAAGGATGGCAAAGTGAACAAAGGTATATTTGATATACAGATTATTAATGTGTATTTTACTAGTGTTCATAGCAACCCCTCGGTATTGATACTGGTTCAGTTGCTAAGAGTAGTAACTCGAAACGGGAGTTGCAGAATGAACATAAACTAGTTAAGGGTGAAGTGACGATGTGTGCTGGAAGTAGTTCCAAGATTGATATGATCATCATCACACACTCCCTATACTTTCGGGATTAGTGTTGAACCTGAATAAGTGTTATTTGGTGTTTGTGTTGAGCATGAATATGATTTGATCATGTTTATTGTAATACGGTTATTCATTTAAGTAAGAGAATAAATTGTTGTTCTGTTTACATGAATAAAACCTTATATGGTTACACATCCAATGAAAATAGTTCGTTGGATCTCGATCGTAGTGATACACATAATCATAATATTGAAACCAAAAGATGCAAAGTTAATAATGATAGTGCAACTTATTTGTGGCACTGCCGTTTAGGTCATATTAGTGTTAAGCGCATGAAGAAACTCCATGCTGATGGGCTTTTGGAATCACTTGATGCTTGCGAACCATGCCTCATGGGCAAGATGACTAAGACTCCGTTCTCCGGAACAATGGAGCGAGCAACTGACTTATTGGAAATAATACATACTGATGTATGCGATCCGATGAGTGTTAAGGCTCGCGGCGGGTATCGTTATTTTCTAATCTTCACAGATGATTTGAGCAGATATGGGTATATCTACTTGATGAAACATAAGTCTGAAACATTTGAAAAAGTTCAAAGAATTTCAGAGTGAAGTGGAAAATCATCGTGACAAGAAAATAAAAGTTTCTACGATATGATCGCAGAGGTAAAATATTTGAGTTACGAGTTTGGCCTTCAATTAAAACAATGTGCAATAGTTTCACTACTCACGCCACCTGGAACACCATAGTGTAATGGTGTGTCCGAACGTCATAACCATACTTTATTGGATATAGTACAATCTATAATGTCTCTTACCGATCTACTACTATCGTTTTTGGGGTTATGCATTAAAGACAGCTGCATTCACGTTAAAAAAGGGCACCATCTAAGTCCGTTGAGACGACACAATCTGAAGTGTGGTTTGGCAAGAAACCAAAGTTGTCATTTCTTAAAGTTTGGGATTGTGATGCTTATATGAAAAGGTTTCATCATGATAAGCTCAAACCCAAATCAGAGAAATGTGTCTTCATAGGATACCCAAAGGAGACAGTTGGGTACACCTTCTATCACAGATCCAAAGGCAAATTCGTTGCTGAGAATGGATCCTTTCTAGAGAAGGAGTTTCTCTCGAAAGAAGTGAGTGGGAGGAAAGTAGAAAACTTGATAAGGTAATTGTACCTTCTCCCTTATTGGAAAGTAGTTCATCACAAAAATCTATTCTTGTGACTACTACACCAATTAGTGAGGAAGCTAATGATGATGATCATGTAACTTCAGATCAAGTTACTACTGAATCTCGTAGGTAATCCTATTCTGGAAGTCATGTTACTAGACCATGACGAACTTGCGAACTATGAGGAAGCGATGATGAGCCCAGATTCCGCAAAATGGCTTGAGGCTATGAAATCTGAGATGAGATCCATGTATGAAAACAAAGTATGGACTTTGATTGACTTGCCCAATGATCGGCGAGCCATTGAGATTAAATGGATCTTCAAGAGGAAGACGGACGCTGATAGTAGTGTTACTATCTACAAAGCTAGAATTGTCGCAAAAAGGTTTTCGACAAGTTCAAGGTGTTGACTACGATGAGAGTTTCTCACTCGTATCTATGCTTAAGTCTGTCCGAATCATCTTAGCAATTGCCGCATTTTATGAAATCTGGCAAATGGATAAACAAAACTGCATTCCTTAATGGATTTATTAAAGAAGAGTTGTATGTGATGCAACAAGATGGTTTTGTCAGTCCTAAAGGTTCTAACAAAATATGCAAGCTCCAGCGACCCATTTATGGACTGGTGCAAGCATCTTGGAGTTGGAATATACGCTTTGATAAGTTGATCAAAGCATATAGTTTTATACAGACTTGCGGTGAAGCCTGTATTTACAAGAAAGTGAGTGGGAGCTCTGTAGCATTTCTGATATTATATGTGGATGACATATTACTGATTGGAAATGATATAGAATTTCTAGATAGCATAAAGGGATACTTGAATAAGAGTTTTTTAATGAAAGACCTCGGTGAAGCTGCTTTCGTATTAGGCATAAAGATCTATAGAGATAGATCAAAACGCTTAATTGGACTTTCACAAAGCACATACCTTGAAAAGATTTTGAAGAAGTTCAAAATGGATCAAGCAAAGAAAGGGTTCTTTCCTGTGTTACAAGGTGTGAAGTTGAGTCAGACTCAAAGCCCGACCACGGCTGAAGATAGAAAGAGAATGAAAGTCATTCCCTATGCCTTGGCCATAGGTTCTATAAAGTATGTCATGCTGTGTACCAGATCTATTGTATACCCTGCACTAATTTGGCAAGGGAGTACAATAGTGATCTAGGAGTAGATCACCGGACAGCGGTCAGAATTATCCTTAGTGAAATAAGGATATGTTTCTCGATTATGGACGTGACAAAAAGGTTCGTCGTAAAGGGTTACGTCGATGCAAGTTTTTGACACTGATCCAGATGATTCCAAGTCTCAATCTGGATACATATTGAAAGCGGGAGCAGTTAGCTAGAGTAGCTCCATGCAGAGCATTATAGACATAGAATTTTGCAAAATACATACGGATCTGAATTTGGCAGGCCCGTTGACTAAATTTCTCTCACAAGCAAAACATGATCACTCTTTGGGTGTTAATCACATAGCAATGTGAACTAGATTATTGAATCTAGTAAACCCTTTGGGTGCTAGTCACATGGAGATGTGAACCAATCACATAAAGATGTGAACTATTGGTGTTAATCACATAGCGATGTGAACTAGATTATCGACTCTAGTGCAAGTGGGAGACTGAAGGAAATATGCCCTAGAGGCAATAATAAAGTTATTATTTATTTCCTTATTTCATGATAAATGTTTATTATTCATGCTAGAATTGTTTTAACCGGAAACATAATACATGTGTGAATACATAGACAAACAGAGTGTCACTAGTATGCCTCTACTTGACTAGCTCGTTAATCAAAGATGGTTATGTTTCCTAACGATGGACAAAGAGTTGTTATTTAATTAACGAGATCACATCATTAGTTGAATGATCTGATTGACATGACCCATTCCATTAGCTTAGCACCCGATCGTTTAGTATGTTGCTATTGCTTTCTTCATGACTTATACATGTTCCTATGACTATGAGATTATGCAACTCCCGTTTGCCGGAGGAACACTTTGTGTGCTACCAAACGTCACAACGTAACTGGGTGATTATAAAGGAGCTCTACAGGTGTCTCCAAAGGTACATGTTGGGTTGGCGTATTTCGAGATTAGGATTTGTCACTCCAATTGTCGGAGAGGTATCTCTGGGCCCTCTCGGTAATGCACATCACATAAGCCTTGCAAGCATTGCAACTAATGAGTTAGTTGCGGGATGATGTATTACAAAACGAGTAAAGAGACTTGCCGGTAACGAGATTGAACTAGGTATTGGATACCGACGATCGAATCTCGGGCAAGTAACATACCGATGACAAAGGGAACAACGTATGTTGTTATGCGGTCTGACCGATAAAAGATCTTCGTAGAATATGTAGGAGCCAATATGGGCATCCAGGTCCCGCTATTGGTTATTGACCGGAGACATGTCTCGGTCATGTCTACATTGTTCTCGAACCCGTAGGGTCCGCATGCTTAAGGTTTCGATGACAGATATATTATGAGTTTATACGTTTGATGTACCGAAGGTTGTTCGAAGTCCCAGATGTGATCACGGACATGACGAGGAGTCTCAAAATGGTCGAGACATAAAGATTGATATATTGGAAGCCTATGTTTGGATATCGGAAGTGTTCCGGGTGAAATCGGGATTTTACCGGAGTACCGGGAGGTTAGCGGAACCCCCCGGGAGCTGTATGGGTCTTAGTGGGCCTTGGTGGAAAAGAGAAGGGGCAGCCCCAAGATGGGCCGCGCGCCCCTCCCCTCCCTTGGTCCGAATAGGACAAGGAGAGGGGGCCGGCCCCCCTCTCTCTTTTCCCCCTCTGCGAATCCTATTCCAACTAGGATTGGGGGGGGGGGGGGTGGAATCCTACTCCCAGAGGGAGTAGGACTCCTCCTGGCGCGCCTCTCCTAGGCCGGCCGCACCCCCCTAGATCCTTTATATACGGAGGCAGGGGCACCCCAGAGACACACAAGTTGATCTTCGTGATCATATTCTTAGCCGTGTGCGGCGCCCCCTGCCACCATAGTCCTCGATAATATTGTAGCGGTGCTTAGGCGAAGCCCTGCGATAGTAGTACATCAAGATCGTCACCACGCCGTCGTGCTGACAGAACTCTTCCCCGACACTTTGCTGGATCGGAGTCCGGGGATCGTCATCGAGCTGAACGTGTGCTAAAACTCGGAGGTGCCGTAGTTTCGGTGCTTGATCGGTCGGGCCGTGGAGACGTACGAATACATCATCCAAACGCTTCCGTTGTCGATCTACAAGGGTACGTAGATCACACTCTCCCCTCTCGTTGCTATGCATCACCATGATCTTGTGTGTGCGTAGGATTTTTTTTGAAATTACTACGTTCCCCAACATCATGTTCATCATCCGCACCTGTGGGGGGAACCTCTTCTGTCCTCCGGTGTTCGGCTGCCGGGGCTCCTCCTCGTCATCGCTATGTGACCCCTTATCTTTGTTTTCGGCATTTAACTTGCCGGCCTGCTTGAACACCCAACAATCCCTATTGGTGTGGTTGGCTGGCTTGTCGGGGGTGCCGTGTATTTGACACGAGCAGTCGAGTATACGGTCCAAACTGGACGGGCCCAGAGTGCTTCTTTTGAATGGCTTTTTCTGCTAACCGGGTTCAGAGCCTTTGAATCTGGCATTAACTGCCGTATCCTCGGTATTGTCGCTGTTAATGTGGCGCTTGTGTTTGTTGCGATGTGACCTGCCATTGCCATCCTTGGTATCCGAAGTACCATGATTCTTTGATATGTTATTGCTGTGAGCCAGCGAGCTGTCTTCTCCCGCGCAAAAGCAGGTCATGAGTGTCGTGAGGGCTGCCATGGATTTCGGCTTTTCCTGGCCCAGGTGCCGGGCGAGCCACTCATCGCGGATGTTGTGCTTAAAAGCTGCTAGGGCCTCTGCATCCGGACAGTCGACAATTTGATTTTTCTTTGTTAGGAACCGTGTCCAGAATTGCCTGGCCGATTCCTTCGGCTGTTGAATTATGTGGCTCAAGTCATCGGCATCTGGCGGTCGCACATAAGTGCCCTGGAAGTTGTCGAGGAATGCGGCTTCCAGATCTTCCCAACAGCCAATGGACTCTGCTGGCAAGCTGTTGAGCCAATGCCTTGCTGGTCCTTTGAGCTTGAGTGGGAGGTATTTGATGGCGTGTAGATCATCACCACGGGACATGTGGATGTGCAGGAGGAAATCCTCGATCCATACTGCATGATCTGTTGTGCCGTCATATGATTCGATATTTACGGGTTTGAAACCCTCTGGGATTTGGTGATCCATTACTTCGTGTGTGAAGCATAGGGGGTGTGCGGCGCCTCTGTATTGGGCTATATCGCGACGCAGCTCAAATGAGTCTTGCCCGCTGTGTTCGGCCCGGCCGGATTTACTTTTATTGTATCTGGCGTGACGGTTATCGTCTCGCATAGTGGCGTGCCCTCGTGATCCGTAGATCGATCTTGCATGTTTTGCTTTGTCCTCCAATACGTCTCGCAGGTCTAGCATGTTTCCCCGTGACTTGTCATTTTTATTTGAGTGGCGTCGGGGTGCGGGCTGAGTTTTTGGCTGAAATGCCTCTCTGTCACGGCCATGAGGTGGCCGGTCAGCCGCATCATATGCTGGAGATGTAGGTTTGAGTGCTTCCTCCTCCAGTCGAGGTAGCAACCTACACTTTGGGTAACTCTTGGAGGGGCATTCGAGTTTATATTCCTCGGCCGCAAGGACTTTAGTCCATCTGTCAGCTAGCAAATCTTGATCAGCTTGAAGCTGCTATTGCTTTTTCTTAAGGCTATTTGCCATGGCTATAAGCTGGCGCTTGAAGCGCTCTTGTTCGACGGGATCCTCAGGCACGACGAATTCGTCATCATCGAGGCTTGCCTCGTCTTCGAAGGGAGGCATGTAATTATCATCCTCCGCCTCTCCATCTGCCACTCTCTCGGGAGGGCTGGGCTTCTCCATCCTCCTGCCCTAAATCTTGCTGGAGGGGATTGTTGTCGTCTTCGGCACTGTCCGGAGTGGTATTATCTCCTGTGCTGGTGTCACCGCTTTTGCTTTGGCGAGACTTAGAGCAGCGCCGCTGACGTCCGCGCTTGGGTTGCTTCTTGGAGGGGTCATCCTCCGCTGTCTCGTCGCCATTGCCTTCTTTGGGTGTGTCCACCATGTATATATCATATGATGAGGTGGTTGTCCGGTGCCTCGTGGGCAGTGGCTCCTCTTCGTCTCCCGCATCGTCGTCCATACCGTCGATGTCTTCGGAGTCGAAGTCGAGCATGTCGGTTAAGTCGTCGATAGTGGCTACTAAGTGGGTGGTGGGTGGGCGGCGAATTTCTTCGTCATCCGCATCCCAGTCCTGCCGGACATAGTTCGGCCAGGATTCTCCTGACAAGGAGAGAGACCTTAATGAGTTCAGTATGTCGCCGAAGGGCGAGTGCTGAAAAATATCCGCGGATGTAAACTCCATGATCGGCACCCAATCGAATTCGATAGGCACGGGCATAAGCGGTTCGGAGTCCGTGGCCGGGGAGGAATCCGGTAGTTCGGCGTCACGGCTCTCGTGAAGGGTAAGGCCGATACTCGGCTCGATCGCCGATGAGAGTGTGGCCTCCATGGTGGGGTCTACCCACCCGTCCATGGATGGCGCAGCTGGTTCCGAACTGAGGGTCGGAGCGGTTGCCGGCGCGATCTCCTGAACACTGTCTGATGGTAGAGCTAAATCATACTCATCGTGACCGTGTGGCGCACAAGGCAGGGGCTCGAATCCATCGAAGACCAAGTCTCCGTGGATATCGGCCGTGTAGTTTAAGCTTCCAAACCTGACCTGGTGGCCAGGGGCATAATTCTCGATCTGCTCCAGATGGCCAAGCGAGTTGGCCCGCAGTGCGAAGCCGCCGAACACAAAGATCTGTCCGGGGAGAAAAGTCTCACCCTGGACTGCATCGCTATCGATGATCGAAGGAGCCATCAAGCCTAACGGTGACGACACAGAGGAACTCTCAATGAAAGCACCAATGTCAGTGTCAAAACCGGCGGATCTCGGGTAGGGGGTCCCAAACTATGCGTCTAAGGCGGATGGTAACAGGAGGCAGGGGACATGATGTTTTACCCAGGTTCGGGCCCTCTTGATGGAGGTAAAACCCTACGTCCTGCTTGATTATTCTTGATAATACGAGTAGTACAAGAGTTGATCTACCACGAGATCAGAGAGGCTAAACCCTAGAAGCTAGCCTATGGTATGATTGTATGTTGTCCTATGGACTAAAACCCTCCGGTTTATATAGACACCGGAGGGGGCTAGGGTTACACAAGGTCGGTTACAAAGGAGGAGATATACATATCCATATTGCCTAGCTTGCCTTCCACGCCAAGTAGAGTCCAATACGGACACGGGACGAAGTCTTCAATCTTGTATCTTCATAGTCCAACAATCCGGCCAAAGGATATAGTCCGGTTGTCCGAAGACCCCCTAATCCAGGACTCCCTCAACACTCTTCCAAACCCACTTTCATCAATATAATCATTATAAGTAGGAGGCATGCTTTCATCATAATAAATTTGCTCATCAAAACTTGGGGGACAAAAAATATCATCTTCATCAAACATAGCTTCCCCAAGCTTGTGGCTTTGCATATCATTAGCATCATGGATATTCAAGGAATTCATACTAATAACATTACAATCATGCTCATCATTCAAAGATTTAGTGCCAAACATTCTAATGCATTCTTCTTCTAACACTTTGGCACAATTATCGGAATCCTTATTTTCATGAAAGATATTAAAAAGATGAAGCATATGAGGTACCCTTAATTCCATTTTTTGTAGTTTTCTTTTATCGACTAACTAGTGATAAAACACGAAACTAAAAGATTCAACTGCAAGATCTAAAGATATACCTTCAAGCACTAACCTCCCCGGTAACGGCGCAAGAAAAGAGCTTAGTTGACGGGGTGTTAGTGCCGCTTTCCTCGCCTCCCCGGCAACGGCGCCAGAAAAGAGCTTGATGTCTACTACACAACCTTCTTCTTGTAGACGTTGTTGGGCCTCCAAGTGCAGAGGTTTGTAGGACAGTAGCAAATTTCCCTCAAGTGGATGACCTAAGGTTTATCAATCCATGGGAAGCGTAGGATGAAGATGGTCTCTCTCAAGCAACCCTGCAACCAAATAACAAAGAGTCTCTTGTGTCCCCAACACACCCAATACAATGGTAAATTGTATAGGTGCACTAGTTCAGCGAAGAGATGGTGATACAAGTGCAATATGGATGGTAGATAAAGGTTTTTGTAATCTGAAAATATAAAAACAGCAAGGTAACTAATGATAAAAGTGAGCGTAAATGGTATTGCAATGCGTTGAAACAAGGCCTAGGGTTCATACTTTCACTAGTGCAAGTCCTCTCATCAATAATAACATAATTGGATCATATAACTATCCCTCAACATGCAACAAAGAGTCACTCCAAAGTCACTAATAGCGGAGAACAAACGAAGAGATTATGGTAGGGTACGAAACCACCTCAAAGTTATCCTTTCTGATCGATCTATTCAAGAGTCCGTAGTAAAATAACATGAAGCTATTCTTTCCGTTCAATCCATCCTAGAGTTCGTACTACAATAACACCTTAATACACAAACCAACCAAAACCCTAATGTCACCTAGATACTCCAATGTCACCTCAAGTATCCGTGGGTATGATTATATGATATGCATCACACAATCTCATATTCATCTATTCAACCAACACAAAGAACTTCAAAGAGTGCCCCAAAGTTTCTACCGGAGAGTCAAGACGAAAACGTGTGCCAACCCCTATGCATAGGTTCATGGGCGGAACCCGCAAGTTGGTCACCAAAACATACATCAACTGGATCAATAGAATACCCCATTGTCACCACGGGTATCCCACGCAAGACATACATCAAGTGTTCTCAAATCCTTAAAGACTCAATCCGATAAGATAGCTTCAAAGGGAAAACTCAATCCATTACAAGAGAGTAGAGGGGGAGAAACATCATAAGATCCAACTATAATAGCGAAGCTCACGATACATCAAGATCGTACCACCTCAAGAACACGAGAGAGAGAGAGAGATCAAACACATAGCTACTGGTACATACCCTCAGCCCCGAGGGAGAACTACTCCCTCCTCATCATGGAGAGCACCGGGATGATGAAGATGGCCACCGGAGAGGGATTCCCCCCTTCGGCGGAACGGGTCTAGATTGGTTTTCGGTGGCTACGAAGGCTTCTGGCGGCGGAACTCCCGATCTATTCTGCTCCCAGAAGTTTTTAGGGTATTGTTGGGGAACGTAGTAATTTCAAAAAATTTCCTACGCACACGCAAGATCATGGTGATGCATAGCAACGAGGGGGAGAGTCTGATCTACGTACCCTTGTAGATCGCAACGGAAGCGTTGACACAACGTAGAGGAAGTAGTCGTACGTCTTCTTCCCGATCCGACCGATCCAAGTACCGTTACTCCGGCACCTCCGAGTTCTTAGCACATGTTCAGCTCGATGACGATCCTCGGGCTCCGATCTAGCAAAGCGTCGAGGAAGAGTTCCATCAGCACGACGGCGTGGTGACGATCTTGATGTACTACCGACGCAGGGCTTCGCCTAAGCACTACAACGGTATGATCGAGGTGGAATTTGGTGGCAGGGGGCACCGCACACGGCTAAGGAACGATCTCAATGATCAACTTGTGTGTCTAGAGGTGCCCCCTGCCCCCGTATATAAAGGATCCAAGTGGGAGGGGTGCGCTGGCCAGGGAGAGGGCGCGAGAGGAGTCCTACTCCTACCGGGAGTAGGACTCCCCCCCTCAATCCTATTCCAACTAGGATTCCCAAGGGGAAAAGGAGAGAGAGGGAGGCCGGCCCCTTCTCCTAGTCCTAATAGGACTCAGGGAAGGGGGGGCGCGCGGCCAGCTATGGGCTGCCCCTTTTCTCTTTTCCACTAAGGCCCATGAAGGCTCATATGGTTCCCGGGGGGTTCCGGTAACCTCCCGGTGATCCGGTAAAATCCCGATTTCACCCGGAACACTTCCGATGTCCAAACATAGGCTTCCAATATATCAATCTTTATGTACCGACCATTTCGAGACTCCTCGTCATGTCCGTGATCACATCCGGGACTCCGAACAACCTTCGGTACATCAAAATGCATAAACTCATAATAACTGTCATCGTAACGTTAAGCGTGCGGACCCTACGGTTCGAGAACAATGTAGACATGACCGAGACACGTCTCCGGTCAATAACCAATAGCGGGACCTGGATGCCCATATTGGCTCCTACATATTCTACGAAGATCTTTATCGGTCAGACCGCATAACAACATACGTTGTTCCCTTTGTCATCGGTATGTTACTTGCCCGAGATTCGATCGTCGGTATCCAATACCTAGTTCAATCTCGTTACTGGCAAGTCTCTTTACTCGTTCCGTAATACATCATCTCACAACTAACATCTTAGTTATAATGCTTGCAAGGCTTATGTGATGTGTATTACCGAGAGGGCCCAGAGGTACCTCTCCGACAATCGGAGTGACAAATCCTATTCTCGAAATACGCCAACCCAACATCTACCATTGGAAACACCTGTAGTACTCCTTTATAATCACCCAGTTACGTTGTGACGTTTGGTAGTACCCAAAGTGTTCCTCCGGCAAACGGGAGTTGCATAATCTCATAGTCATAGGAACATGTATAAGTCATGAAGAAAGCAATAGCAACATACTAAACGATCGGGTGCTAAGCTAATGGAATGGGTCATGTCAATCAGATCATTCAACTAATGATGTGACCTCGTTAATCAAATAACAACTCTTTTGTTCATGGTTAGGAAACATAACCATCTTTGATTAACGAGCTAGTCAAGTAGAGGCATACTAGTGACACTCTGTTTGTCTATGTATTCACACATGTATTATGTTTCCGGTTAATACAATTCTAGCATGAATAATAAACATTTATCATGATATAAGGAAATAAATAATAACTTTATTATTGCCTCTAGGGCATATTTCCTTCAGTCTCCCACTTGCACTAGAGTCAATAATCTAGATTACACAGTAATGATTCTAACACCCATGGAGCCTTGGTGCTGATCATGTTTTGCTCGTGGAAGAGGCTTAGTCAACGGGTCTGCAACATTCGGATCCGTATGTATCTTGCAAATCTCTATGTCTCCCACCTGGACTAGATCCCGGATGGAGTTGAAGCGTCTCTTGATGTGTTTGGTCCTTTTGTGAAATCTGGATTCCTTTGCTAAGGCAATTGCACTAGTATTGTCACAAAAGATTTTCATTAGACCCGATGCACTAGGTATGACACCTAGATCGGATATGAACTCCTTCATCCAGACTCCTTCGTTCGCTGCTTCCGAAGCAGCTATGTACTCCGCTTCACATGTAGATCCCGCTACGACGCTTTGTTTAGAACTGCACCAACTGACAGCTCCACCGTTTAAAGTAAACACGTATCCGGTTTGCGATTTAGAATCGTCCGGATCAGTGTCAAAGCTTGCATCAACGTAACCTCTTACGGTGAGCTCTTTGTCACCTCCATATACGAGAAACATATCCTTAGTCCTTTTCAGGTATTTCAGGATGTTCTTGACCGCTGTCCAGTGATCCACTCCTGGATTACTTTGGTACCTCCCTGCTAAACTTATAGCAAGGCACACATCAGGTCTGGTACACAGCATTGCATACATGATAGAGCCTATGGCTGAAGCATAGGGAACATCTTTCATTTTCTCTCTATCTTCTTTAGTGGTCGGGCATTGAGTCTGACTCAACTTCACTCCTTGTAACACAGGCAAGAACCCTTTCTTTGCTTGATCCATTTTGAACTTCTTCAAAATCTTGTCAAGGTATGTGCTTTGTGAAAGTCCAATTAAGCGTCTTGATCTATCTCTATAGATCTTTATGCCTAATATGTAAGCAGCTTCCCCGAGGTCTTTCATCAAAAAACTTTTATTCAAGTATCCCTTTATGCTATCCAGAAATTCTATATCATTTCCAATCAGCAATATGTCATCCACATATAATATCAGAAATGCTACAGAGCTCCCACTCACTTTCTTGTAAATACAGGCTTCTCCAAACGTCGGTATAAAACCAAATGCTTTGATCACACTATCAAAGCGTTTATTCCAACTCCGAGAGGCTTGCACTAGTCCATAAATGGATCGCTGGAGCTTGCACACTTTGTTAGCTCCCTTTGGATCGACAAAACCTTCTTGTTGCATCATATACAACTCTTCTTCCAGAAATCCATTCAGGAATGCAGTTTTGACATCCATCTGCAAAATTTCATAATCATAAAATGCGGCAATTGCTAACATGATTCTGACAGACTTAAGCATCGCTACGGGTGAGAAGGTCTCATCGTAGTCAACCCCTTGAACTTGTCGAAAACCTTTTGCGACAAGTCGAGCTTTATAGACAGTAATATTACCGTCAGCGTCAGTCTTTTTCTTGAAGATCCATTTATTCTCAATTGCTTGCTGATCATCGGGCAAGTCAACCAAAGTCCATACTTTGTTCTCATACATGGATCTCATCTCAGATTTCATGGCTTCAAGCCACTTTGCAGAATCTGGGCTCACCATCGCTTCTTCATAGTTCGTAGGTTCATCATGATCTAGTAGCATGACTTCCAGAATTGGATTACCGTACCACTCTGGTGCGGATCTCACTCTGGTTGATCTACGTGGTTCAGTAGTATCTTGTCCTGAAGTTTCATGATCATCATCATTAGCTTCCTCACTAATTGGTATAGGTGTCGCAGAAACAGTTTTCTGTGATGTACTATTTTCCAATAAGGGAGCAGGTACAGTTACCTCATCAAGTTCTACTTTCCTCCCACTCACTTCTTTCGAGAGAAACTCCTCTAGAAATGATCCATTCTTAGCAACGAATGTCTTGCCTTCGGATCTGTGATAGAAGGTGTACCCAACAGTCTCCTTTGGGTATCCTATGAAGACACATTTCTTCGCTTTGGGTTCGAGCTTATCAGGTTGAAGCTTTTTCACATAAGCATCGCAGCCCCAAACTTTAAGAAATGACAACTTTGGTTTCTTGCCAAACCATAGTTCATAAGGCGTCGTCTCAACAGATTTTGATGGTGCCCTATTTAACGTGAATGCGGCCGTCTCTAAAGCATAACCCCAAAATGATAGCGGTAAATCAGTAAGAGACATCATAGATCGCACCGTATCTAGTAAAGTACGATTACGACGTTCGGACACACCATTACGCTGTGGTGTTCCGGGTGGCGTGAGTTGCGAAACTATTCCACAATTTTTCAAATGTACACCAAACTCGTAACTCAAATATTCTCCTCCACGATCAGACCGTAGAAACTTTATTTTCTTGTTATGATGATTTTCAACTTCACTCTGAAATTCTTTGAACTTTTCAAATGTTTCAGACTTGTGTTTCATTAAGTAGATATACCCATATCTGCTTAAATCATCTGTGAAGGTGAGAAAATAACGATATCCGCCACGAGCCTCAATATTCATCGGACCACATACATCGGTATGTATGATTTCCAACAGATCTGTTGCTCTCTCCATAGTACCGGAGAACGGTGTTTTAGTCATCTTGCCTATGAGGCACGGTTCGCAAGTACCAAGTGATTCATAATCAAGTGGTTCCAAAAGCCCATCAGTATGGAGTTTCTTCATGCGCTTTACACCGATATGACCTAAACGGCAGTGCCACAAATAAGTTGCACTATCATTATCAACTCTGCATCTTTTGGTTTCAACATTATGAATATGTGTATCACTACTATTGAGATTCATCAAAAATAGACCACTCTTCAAAGGTGCATGACCATAAAAGATATTACTCATATAAATAGAACAACCATTATTCTCTGATTTAAATGAATAACCGTCTCGCATTAAACAAGATCAAGATATAATGTTCATGCTCAACGCTGGCACCAAATAACAATTATTTAGGTCTAATATTAATCCCGAAGGTAGATGTAGAGGTAGCGTGCCGACCGCGATCACATCGACTTTGGAACCGTTTCCCACGCGCATCGTCACCTCGTCCTTTGCTAGCGTCCGCTTATTCCGTAGTCCCTGTTTCGAGTTGCAAATATTAGCAACAGAACCAGTATCAAATACCCAGGTGCTACTGCGAGCTCTAGTAAGGTACACATCAATAACATGTATATCACATATACCTTTGTTCACCTTGCCATCCTTCTTATCCGCCAAATACTTGGGGCAGTTCCGCTTCCAGTGACCAGTCTGCTTGCAGTAGAAGCACTCAGTTTCAGGCTTAGGTCCAGACTTGGGTTTCTTCTCCTGAGCAGCAACTTGCTTGCTGTTCTTCTTGAAGTTCCCCTTCTTCTTCCCTTTGCCCTTTTTCTTGAAACTAGTGGTCTTGTTGACCATCAACACTTGATGCTCCTTCTTGATTTCTACCCCCGCAGCTTTCAGCATTGCGAAGAGCTCGGGAATAGTCTTGTTCATCCCTTGCATATTATAGTTCATCACGAAGCTCTTGTAGCTTGGTGGCAGTGATTGGAGAATTCTGTCAATGACGCAATCATCTGGAAGATTAACTCCCATCTGAATCAAGTGATTATTATACCCAGACATTTTGAGTATATGCTCACTGACAGAACTGTTCTCCTCCATCTTGCAGCTATAGAACTTATTGGAGACTTCATATCTCTCAATTCGGGCATTTGCTTGAAATATTAACTTCAATTCCTGGAACATCTCATATGCTCCATGACGTTCAAAACGTCGTTGAAGTCCCGATTCTAAGCCGCTAAGCATGGCACACTGAACTATCGAGTAGTCATTAGCTTTGCTCTGCCAGACATTCATAACATCTGGTGTTGCTCCAGCAGCAGGCCTGGCACCCAGCGGTGCTTCCAGGACGTAATTCTTCTGTGCAGCAATGAGGATAATCCTCAGGTTACGGACCCAGTCCGTGTAATTGCTACCATCATCTTTCAACTTTGCTTTCTCAAGGAACGCATTAAAATTCAACGGAACAACAGCACGAGCCATCTATCTACAATCAACATAACAAGCAAGATACTATCAGGTACTAAGTTCATGATAAGTTTAAGTTCAGTTAATCAAATTACTTAAGAACTCCCACTTAGATAGACATCCCTCTAATCCTCTAAGTGATCACGTGATCCAAATCAACTAAACCATAACCGATCATCATGTGAGATGGAGTAGTTTTCAATGGTGAACATCGTCATGTTTATCATATCTACTATATGATTCACGCTCGACCTTTCGGTCTCTGTGTTCCGAGGCCATATCTGCATATGCTAGGCTCGTCAAGTTTAACCTGAGTATTCTGCGTGTGCAAAACTGGCTTGCACCCGTTGTAGATGGACGTAGAGCTTATCACACCCGATCATCACGTGGTGTCTGGGCACGAAGAACTTTGGCAACGGTGCATACTCAGGGAGAACACTTCTTGATAATTTAGTGAGAGATCATCTTATAATGCTACCGTCAATCAAAGCAAGATAAGATGCATAAAAGGATAAACATCACATGCAATCAATATAAGTGATATGATATGGCCATCATCATCTTGTGCTTGTGATCTCCATCTCCGAAGCACCGTCATGATCACCATCGTCACTGGCACGACACCTTGATCTCCATCGTAGCATCGTTGTCGTCTCGCCAATCTTATGCTTCCGCGAGTATCACTACCGCTTAGTAATAAAGTAAAGCATTACATCGCGATTGCATTGCATACAATAAAGCGATAACCATATGGCTCCTGCCAGTTGCCGATAACTTGGTTACAAAACATGATCATCTCATACAATAAAATTTAGCATCATGCCTTGACCATATCACATCACATCACATCATGCCCTGCAAAAACAAGTTAGACGTCCTCTACTTTGTTGTTGCAAGTTTTACGTGGCTGCTACGGGCTTAAGCAAGAACTCATCTCACCTACGCATCAAAACCACAACGATAGTTTGTCAAATAGACTCCGTTTTAACCTTCTCAAGGACCGTGCGTAGCCACACTTGGTTCAACTAAGTTGGAGAGACAGTCGCCCGCAAGCCATCTATGTGCAAAGCACGTCGAGGGAACCGGTCTCGCGTAAGCGTACGCGTAAGGTTGGTCCGGGTCATCTCGTCCAACAATACCGCTGAATCAAAGTATGACATGCTGGTAGGCAGTATGACTTGTATCGCCCACAACTCACTTGTGTTCTACTCGTGCAAATAACATCAAACCATAAAACCTAGGCTCTGATACCACTGTTGGGGAACGTAGTAATTTCAAAAAATTTCCTATGCACACGCAAGATCATGGTGATGCATAGCAACGAGGGGGAGAGTCTGATCTACGTACCCTTGTAGATCGCAACGGAAGCGTTGACACAACGTAGAGGAAGTAGTCGTACGTCTTCTTCCCGATCCGACCGATCCAAGTACCGTTACTCCGGCACCTCCGAGTTCTTAGCACATGTTCAGCTCGATAACGATCCTCGGGCTCCGATCCAGCAAAGCGTCGAGGAAGAGTTCCGTCAGCACGACGGCGTGGTGACGATCTTGATGTACTACCGATGCAGGGCTTCGCCTAAGCACTACAACGGTATGATCAAGGTGGAATTTGGTGGCAGGGGGCACCGCACACGGCTAAGGAACGATCTCAATGATCAACTTGTGTGTCTAGAGGTGCCCCTGCCCCCGTATATAAAGGATCCAAGTGGGAGGGGTGCGCCGGCTAGGGAGAGGGCGCGAGAGGAGTCCTACTCCTACCGGGAGTAGGACTCCCCCCCTCAATCCTATTCCAACTAGGATTCCCAAGGGGAAAAGGAGAGAGAGGGGGGCCGGCCCCTTCTCCTAGTCCTAATAGGACTCAGGGAAGGGGGGGCGTGCGGCCAGCTATGGGCTGCCCCTTTTCTCTTTTCCACTAAGGCCCATGAAGGCCCATATGGTTCCCGGGGGGTTCCGGTAACCTCCCGGTGATCCGGTAAAATCCCGATTTCACCCGGAACACTTCCGATGTCCAAACATAGGCTTCCAATATATCAATCTTTATATCTCGACCATTTCAAGACTCCTCGTCATGTCCGTGATCACATCCGGGACTCCGAACAACCTTCGGTACATCAAAATGCATAAACTCATAATAACTGTCATCGTAACGTTAAGCGTGCGGACCCTATGGTTCGAGAACAATGTAGACATGACCGAGACACGTCTCCGTTCAATAACCAATAGCGGGACCTGGATGCCCATATTGGCTCCTACATATTCTACGAAGATCTTTATCGGTCAGACCGCATAACAACATACGTTGTTCCCTTTGTCATCGGTATGTTACTTGCCCGAGATTCGATCGTCGGTATCCAATACCTAGTTCAATCTCGTTACTGGCAAGTCTCTTTACTCATTCCGTAATACATAATCTCACAACTAACATCTTAGTTATAATGCTTGCAAGGCTTATGTGATGTGTATTACCGAGAGGGCCCAGAGGTACCTCTCCGACAATCGGAGTGACAAATCCTATTCTCGAAATACGCCAACCCAACATCTACCATTGGAAACACCTATGGTACTCCTTTATAATCACCCAGTTATGTTGTGACGTTTGGTAGCACCCAAAGTGTTCCTCCGGCAAACGGGAGTTGCATAATCTCATAGTCATAGGAACATGTATAAGTCATGAAGAAAGCAATAGCAACATACTAAACGATCGGGTGCTAAGCTAATGGAATGGGTCATGTCAATCAGATCATTCAACTAATGATGTGACCTCGTTAATCAAATAACAACTCTTTTGTTCATGGTTAGGAAACATAACCATCTTTGATTAACGAGCTAGTCAAGTAGACGCATACTAGTGACACTCTGTTTGTCTATGTATTCACACATGTATTATGTTTCCGGTTAATACAATTCTAGCATGAATAATAAACATTTATCATGATATAAGGAAATAAATAATAACTTTATTATTGCCTCTAGGGCATATTTCCTTCAGGTATATGGGTATATATAGGAGGAAGAAGTACGCCGGTGCATCTCCGGGCTGTCCGCGAGGCAGGGGGGCGCGCCCAGGGGGGTGGGCGCGCCCCCACCCTCTTGGGCGGCCCGGGAGTCTTCTGGTCCATCTCTGATACGTCGTGGCCCTCTTCTGGTCCAAAAATAAGTTCCGTGAAGTTTCAGGTCAATTGGACTCCATTTGATTTTCCTTTTCTGCGATACTCTAAAACAAGGAAAAAACAGAAACTAACACTGGGCTCTAGGTTAATAGGTTAGTCCCAAAAATCATATAAAATAGCATATACATGCATATAAAATATCCAAGGTTGATAATATAATAGCAAGGAACCTTCAAAAATTATAGATACGTTGGAGACGTATCAGCACCCCAAGCTTAATTCCTGCTCGTCCTCGAGTAGGTAAATGATAAGAACCGAGTTTTTGATGTGGAATGCTACCTAGCATAATTATCAATGTAATGTTCTTTATTGTGGCAAGAATATTCAGATCCATAAGATTCAAGACAAAAGTTTAATATTGACATAAAAATAATAATACTTCAAGCATACTAATAAAGCAATCATGTCTTCTCAAATACATGGCCAAAGAATGTTATCCCTACAAAATCATATAGTCTGGCTATGCTCTATCTTCACCACACAAATTATTTAAATCATGCACAACCCCGATGACAAAACAAGCAATCGTTTCATACTTTTGATGTTCTCAAACTTTTTCAATCTTCACGCACACCATGAGCGTGAGCCATGGACATAGCACTATAGGTGGAATAGAATGGTGGTTGTGGAGAAGACAAAAAGGGAGAAGATAGTCTCACATCAACTAGGCGTATCAATGGGATATGTAGATGCCCATCAATAGATATCAATGTGAGTGAGTAGGGATTGCCATGCAACGGATGCACTAGAGCTATAAGTGTATGAAAGCTCAAAAAGAAACTAAGTGGGTATGTGTCGGAGTAATGGGCCACGGGTAGGCCAACCCGAGTCCCATAACCTCTCAAGACATCGGGCAGGCTGCGCCCCTCAAGACCCCGGGGCGAAGAGCCACCTCCTGAGGAGTCGACGGCAGGGCGGCCGACTGCCCGCTCACGGCCGAGTCCCCGGGACGACTTCCAGAGAAGCCGGCTTTGGGGAGTCGACCGGCGACTCCAACAAACCATGACCTCACCGAAGGGGACGGGGCAGGGGCGTGGCTAAAGTGAAGCCCATTCCCCGCCCCTTACCAAGGGCAGGCATGGCTACAGCACGCCGTACTCAGGAAGATCTCCCTGCGGCGTGGCACTATTGCCTGGCCGGCCCTGACATCAGAACCACTGTACCGAGTCCTGCACCCACGATGGCTTGTCTGTACGGCCTGGAGGCAGCGGGGCCCACTAGTCAGCGAGACCTCGGGAGACGGCGGGAGAACCGCCAGTCGGACCCGTCGGGAGTCGGCCCGGGGGAGTCGGTCGGGCCCTCCCCCGGGGCCCACGCGCCATTAATCAAGATGAGATGGGGAGTGGCCACAGTGATCGCCCAGTCAAATTACCATTGTACCCCTAGGGGTAGGCCTATATAAACCCCCCAGGGCACCCATGCAAAGGGTTGGATCCTAGTAGCTCTAGACCACACTAGATAGAAGGAGAGAGCTAACCTTGCCCTCTTCTACCACCCGAAACAGCTCAAGGAGCAACCGTGTAAACACTTGGCCATAGTAATCATGCGGAGACCCCGCAGAGCAGCAGTAGGGGTGTTATCTCCCCGGAGAGCCCTGAAGCTGGGTAAGATTCGCCGGTGTGCATGTCTTCGCCTTATCCTATTTCCAGGCACCGGCGACGTTCTACTCGCCCCCACCATGATAAGCCATCCGTTGGCATATGTCGCTCCAAACCCCCGACATTTGGCGCCCACCGTGGGGCCTGGTGCACCGCCGTCCGGAGATCTGTTCTGGACGGGAACCCTTTTTCTCCCTCGCGAGCGCAGCCAGCCAGGCACGCCAGGCGAAGTCTGCATTGACGTGCTGCGCGGCGTTGAGATCGCCTGCGCAGCCAGCTCCTTGGCCGAACTTGTCGGCGAGGTCCGCCTCTCCGACGAACCTGCATCCGACGTAGGCGCGGGCGGCCCCAAGAACCTCCTCGCGGGCCTCCTCGATCAACTCCACGTCTCCGGCGAGCCTGCCGTAGATTTGGAGTCCGTAGGCTCCACCGACCCGATGCTGGTCGACTCCGACACCGCATCGATCGACGCGTTTCCCACCAACGTGGTGGTCTACGACGAACCTCCCCCCCACGCAGAGAGCGACGGAAGCACCGTCATTGAGGTGCTAGTCATCAGTCATGACGAGTTCCCTGGCGGAGGAGCGCCCGACTCACTCGGCGCGGCGCTGCAAGACCTGACTGCGCCCATTCCGAAAGATGCTGACGCAGAGACGTTAGAAGCGTGCCGCCTTCAGCTTGTTGAAGGCGCGAAGAAGCTGGCCAGCATGAGATGCTTATCAGAAGCTTACCAGCGGGAGATGGATCGCGCCGTTGGCGGCTCGCCGGCCCCTGCAGGGCCTAGCCGCCTTGCCGCGGTCCAGCAGCGTGGCGTAGCCATCGCCAGCCTGTTTGGGGCTAGCCGCCCCGTGTACGCCATGCCAGCGGGGAACATCTGAGCTGCCCAGGCAGCGGCGGACGAGCTGGACAATTTCGAGGGCGAAGAACGCCGCCTCATGATGGAGCGAGTCCAGCGGCTCCTCGACGCGTCCGCTGTGCAGAACGAGGCCGACTGCCGCATGGAGGCGCCGTGACGGCCAAACGACGACCCGCACCAAGATCAAGGCACGACGTCTCAGACGCCGACTGGCGGCGCCCGAGGAAGAAAGGACAAGGAGCCGGCTGTCAGCTACAGTCGGACTCGCATTACCATAGAGCGCGACCGAGAGCAGTGGAACGACGGGACGACTGTCCGCCTCCCCCTCCCCGCAAGGAGAGGCAAGTCTCCCCGCCGCCTGTTGACCATCCGACTCTCAGTGACCGCCTTTGCCGCCGAGAGGGAGTTGGAGAGAATGACGCCCGCCACCGGATCGACCGACTTCACCGGTCCCTGGCGCTGGAAGAAGAAGACGAGCTGGGTCCGCCTTGTTTCGGGCCCCGCATCCGGGACGAGCCCTTTCCCAAAGGGTTCACGCTCCCAAGAGACACGCCCAAGTATACCGGCTCCGTGAAGCCGGAAGACTGGCTAGTCGACTACTCCACGGCTGTCAGCATAGCAAACGGCAACAAGCGTGTCGCCGTAAAGTACGTTCCGCTCATGCTCCAGGGCACGGCCCGGACATGGCTGAACAACCTAAAGCCCCACAGCATCAACAGCTGGGTCGACTTCACCGAAGCGTTCGTCCGCAACTTCACCAGCACGTACAAGCGTCCTCCCAAGCCTTGTCAGCTCTCCTTGTGCGTGCAAGGCCCTGACGAGTCGACTCGCGACTACCTCACGCGTTGGGCTGAGCTCCGGAACTCCTGCGAGGGCGTGCACGAGGTGCAGGCCATCGAGTACTTCACAGCCGGGTGCCGAGAAGGCACCCTCCTCAAGCACAAGCTCCTCTGCGACGAGCCAGAAACCCTCGACGAACTGCTGATCATAGCATATAAGTACGCCACGGCCGACTCCTCCATGAAGGCAGAAATTCAAATCAGCACAACTGGCAAAGTAGCTCCTCAAGCTCCAAGAACTCCGGCGGCAGACACCGGCCGGCGGCAACAGCAGGGCCACAACAAGCGCAAGGCCCCGCAGCCGGCTTCCGACAGCCGGCAGGTCGCGATCGTTGAAGCCCAGCAGTCAGAAGAGCAGCCTCCGCCCAAGCGACAGAAAGGCGGCAAGCCAAACTGGTTGCCGGCCTTCTCCTATGAGCAGACCTTGTATGGACCTTGCAAGTTCCACAGCGGCGCGAAGCCGTCGAATCACACCACCCGGAAGTGCCACTGGCTCACCAGGATCGCCAAGGGAGACGGCCTCCTGCCACCCCCACCTACTGGGCAGCCGCCTTCGCCTCCGCCCCAGCAGCTGGCAGTCAGGCCAGTCGGCGCAGTACAAGACGAATACCCTGAAGAGCATGGAGCCTACGTGGTGTTCACCAGTGTGGCTGATGATCGACGCAGCAGGCGGCTGCAGCGACAAGAGGTGAACGCAGTAGCCTCAGAGACGCCAGAGTTCATGCACTGGTCTGAGAAGCCCATCAGCTGGAGTAGGGCCGGCGATCCGGAAGTGATGCCGAGTCCGGGCTCCTACGCCTTGGTCCTGGACGCCACCTTTGCTACGGACAAATGGGCCGCGCGTTTCTCGCAAGTTCTGATAGACGGAGGCAGCAACATCAATATCCTATACAAGGACACCATGGAGAAGTTAGGAATCAAGCAAAGACAACTTCAGAACAGCCGGACTGTGTTCCACGGCATTGTACCCGGGCTTTCCTGCTCACCAATCGGCAAGATCCTGATGGACGTCCTCTTTGGGGACAAACATCACTTCCGAAGAGAGCCTGTTTGGTTTGAGGTGGTGGACCTTGAGAGCTCATACCATGCACTACTTGGCCGACCCGCCTTGGCCAAGTTCATGGCGGTCCCCCACTACGCCTACCTCAAGATGAAGATGCCCAGTTCCAGGGGAATTCTGACTGTGGCCGGCAACTACCGGAAGTCGTCCGCTCGCGCGGCCAAGAGCAGTCGGCTGGCCGAGTCCCTGGTGATCGCAGCCGAGAAGCGACTCCTTGAACGAGTTGTGGCGATGGCAGGCAAGCAGCCGGAGATATCGCCCGACCCGAAGGAGTCGGAAGCCGAAGGTTCGTTCAAGCCGGCCAAAGAGACAAAGAAGATACCCTTGGATCCGAAGCACCCAGAGAGGTACGCTGTCGTAGGTGCAAACCTTGACAGCAAATAGGAAGGCGAGCTCGTCGATTTTCTCCGTGAGAATCGGGACATCTTCGCATGGTTTCCCAAAGACATGCCAGGTGTACCGACGGATTTCGCCGAGCACAAGTTACATGTCCGACCTGGTGCAAAGACGGTCAGGCAGCCCCTGCGCCACTTATCAGAAGAGAAGAGAAGAGTTGTCGGAGAAGAGATAGCCTGACTCCTAGCAGCCAGCTTCATTATGGAAGTTTTCTTTCCGGAGTGGCTGGCAAATCCGGTCCTGGTACTAAAGAAGAACAAGCAGTGGCGAATGTGTATTGACTACACGAGCCTCAACAAGGCCTGCCCCAAGGACCCATTTGCTCTACCAAGAATCGATCAGGTGATAGACTCCACAGCCGGATGCGAGCTGTTGAGTTTCTTGGATGCATACTCGGGATATCACCAGATCAAGTTGAGCCCGACTGACAGATTGAAGACCGTCTTCATCACGCCATTTGGAGCATTCTGCTACCTCACCATGACATTCGGCTTGAGGAATGCCGGCGCCACCTTTCAGCGTTGCATGCAGAAGTGTCTCCTCAAGCAGCTCGGCCGTAACGCCCATGTTTACGTGGACGACGTGGTGGTGAAGACGGAAAAGCGTGGAACACTGCTGGAAGACCTCAAGGAGACCTTTGAGAACCTGCGCCGTTTCCAGATCAAGCTCAACCCCGAGAAGTGTGTCTTCGGAGTACCAGCCGGCCAGCTGCTAGGTTTCCTGGTCTCTGAACGCGGCATAGAATGCAACCCAGTAAAAATCAAGGCCATTGAGAGAATGGAGGTACCCAACCGACTGCTGGATGTGTAGAAGTTCACCGGCTGCTTAGCGTCCATCAGCCGATTCATCAGTCGGCTGGGCGAGAAAGCTCTCCCCTTATACCAACTCATGAAGAAGACCACTTTTTTCGAGTGGAACCATAAGGCAAACGAAGCTTTTCACTAGTTGAAGAAGATGCTGACTACTCCACCCGTCCTAGCGGCTCCGACTCCCAAGGAACCTATGCTCCTGTACATCGCCGCCACCAGCCGAGTAGTCAGCACAGTCATTGTAGTGGAGCGCAAGGAGGAAGGCAAGGCGCTGCCTGTCCAGAGACCAGTATACTACCTGAGCGAGGTACTGCCAACCTCCAAGCAGAACTACCCCCACTACCAGAAGATGTGCTATGGCGTACACTTTGCTGCCAAGAAATTGAAGCCTTACTTTCAAGAGCATCCAATCACGGTGGTCTGCACGGCCCCACTTGCCGAAATCATCGGTAGCCGAGATGCTTCTGGTCGAGTGGCCAAGTGGGCCATAGAGCTGGCTCCTTACACCATCTACTACCAGCCCCGCACCGCTATCAACTCACAAGCACTGGCCGACTTCCTCGTTGACTGGACCGAGACCCAGTACCTGCCTCCAGCGCCCGACTCCACCCATTGGCGGATGCACTTCGACGGCTCCAAGATGCGCACCGGCTTGGGAGCCGGCGTCGTCCTCACCTCTCCTAAAGGCGGCAATCTCAAATATGCACTGCAAATCCATTTTGCCGCCTCCAACAACGTTGCCGAGTACGAGGCACTCATTCACGGGCTCCGGCTTGCCAAAGAACTTGGCATCCGCCGGATCTTGTGTTATGGCAACTCGGACTTAGTGGTCCAGCAGTCATCTGGCGACTGGGACGTGAAAGACGCAAACATGGCGAGCTACCATTTCCTCGTGCAGCAACTCAGCAGGTATTTCGAAGGGTGCGAGTTCCTCCACGTGCCAAGAAATGACAACGACCAAGCAGACGCCTTGGCATGAATCGGCTCTACCCGCCAAGCAATACCATCTGGCGTCGCCCTTCAACGCCTCCTCAAGCCATCTGTCAAGCCTTCACCAGAATCAGACTCCATTTTTGTGCCGGCTCCTCCCAAAGACGACGGATCTAACTCCAGAGCTCTGGCAGTCGGAACGGGGACTTTGGCAGATGACTCCAAAGCCGCCACAGTCGAGCCCGGCCTGGGGACTGCGGCAGCGGACTCGAAGATTCCAGAACTCGGCCCAAGGACCGCGCCAGTTGGCCTGGGGACTTCATCAACCAAGCAAGCGGCTGTTGACTCCAACCCGCCGCCTCCCAGCCCAGCCGCCCTCGTCCAAGTCACAGTTTTGGTAGTCGAAGAAATAGCAGCACCCTCATGGGCCCAGCCCATCCTCAAATTCCTGGTGAATAAAGAGCTACCAACTAATGAGACCTCAGCTCGGCAAGTACAACACCGGGCGGCAGCCTATACCATAGTCAACAGAGAGCTGGTCAGGCGCAGCGTCATTGGTGTCTACCAGCGCTGCGTAGAGCCAGAGCAAGGCCAAGCGATTCTCAAAGACATCCATCAAGGCGAGTGCGGCCACCATGCGGCTTCAAGAGCACTCGTCGCCAAAGCCTTTCGACACGGTTTCTTTTGGCCAACTGCCTTGGAAGAGGCCAAGGAGTTGGTCCAAAAATGCAAAGGGTGTCAGAAGTTCAGCTCCAAGCCGCACCAGCTGGCTTCTGCGCTCAAGACCATCCCCATTGCCTGGCCTTTCGCAGTTTGGGGTCTAGACATGGTGGGACCATTCAAGACAGCACGAGGTGGTTTAACTCACCTACTTGTCGTAGTGGACAAGTTCACCAAGTGGGTGGAAGTGAAGCCAATTAAGAAACTGAACGGTCTGACTGCCGTGACCTTCATCACCGATATCACAATTCGGTACGACATACCACACAACAACATCACCGACAACGGCACAAATTTTGCCAAAGGCGCCTTGGCCCGTTTCTGCGCAACACAGGGCATCCAACTGGACCTAGCGTCCGTCGCCCACCCGCAGTCAAACGGCCAAGTGGAGCGAGCAAACGGCCTCATCCTATCCGGCATCAAGCCTCTGGAGCGCTCGGCTGGCTGCTGGCTCGACGAGTTGCCAGCCGTCCTCTGGAGTCTGCGCACGACTCCAAACAAGTCAACCGGCTTCACGCCCTTCTTCCTCGTCTACGGTGCCGAAGCCGTCATCCCAACGGACATAGAGTTCGACTCCCCACGAGTCACCATGTACACCAAGGAGGAAGCAGAAGAAACACGACAAGACGGCGTCGATCTGCTGGAAGAGGGTTGGCTGTTGGCACTCAGCCGGTCCAGCATCTACCAGCAGAGCCTGCGCCAATACCACAACAGGAAGGTCAGGCCAAGATCTTTCCAAGAAGGCGACCTTGTGTTCCGACTGATCCAGCGAACAGCCGGCTAGCACAAGCTGTCGGCACCTTGGGAAGGCCCTTTCATCATCAGCAAAGTATTGGGCAACGATTCCTACTACCTGATCGACGCTCAGAAGCCCCGAGCACGCAAGAGGGACAACTCTGGCAAGGAGACAGAGCGGCCATGGAATGCAAATCTCCTCCGAAGATTTTACAGTTGATGCATTATGTGCCACGCTACCTTTTGTATTAAAATACCAAGACTTCGGGCTCCCCGAGACGAGCTCGGGGACTGCCCTCTTTTGTCTGTATGATAAAAATTATGCCTACAAGTATATTACTCTTTGTCATGCCGCTTGGCACCAGGCTCGATGAGTCGGCCCAGGGACTCGCCTCCTTGCACTATGAAATGTTTCCTACAGTCGGAAAAGTAGTGTGTAAACGCCTAAGCCGTCTCCTGCCAGAAGCCGTAGCTCGCAGAGCGACTGTACGGTGGGCAGCAGTAAGGTAGAATGGGCATTTGCATGAAAATGGCTAAGGACCCAAAGCATAAAACATAGCTCAAGACGGCTTCCAGCCTTTCTCACAAAACCGACTCTCGGATAGTCGGATTGTCGTCTTCTATCCAACTTGCTCAAACAATCTTGAAAATGGCTAAGTACTTGCTTTCCCAAAGTAGCCTGGCACTTGATCCAGCGACTGTCCGCAGAGCGGCTGTCCGATTGGCAAGGCAGGCAACTAAGAGAAAGCGGCAAAGGAAAACAGCCAAAAGAACAATGAGCAAGAAAAGATAGATATATACATAACATAGGCCCTTGGCCGAATTGTCGAGTAGAGGTTCAAAATACACCCCGTGGGTGGAATTGTGCGAATTAACAAGTTCCTCAAAGACTACTGAAGCAGATAAAATAAAAGACACAGCGGCAGCTTAGGAGGCAGCAGACGGATTCAGATGGTCGGAGGAGGCGCCAGCGTCAGGCGTCGGGGCAGTCGGCTGGTTAGTCTCGGCTTGATCGCCTCCGGCAGCAGTCAGGTCGGTCGCACGCGGCTCGTTGCTGGAGGCGCGGTCGGGCTAAGGCTGGCCGTCTGCTCCGTCTTCTGGGGCCTCCGCCTCGCCCCATCCTCCGCCTCGTCCTCCTCTTCGACGATGGAGCCAATCACCTCCGCCGAGTCTTCGCCGTAGTCTGGGTTCATCCCAAACCACTCCGGCGGTACCTCCTCGCTGTCTTCAGACCGCTCGGGGACGAAGATGCTCGTGTCGGTGTACTCGGTGATCGCCGCAGCACGTTTGACGAGGGCGTCTTCCGCTGCCGCCAGCTCCGGCTAGGCCTCCGACCGAAGCGTGGCCAACCGGTCTAGATCCAGCCCCGGGTACCATGCCTTGACGAACTCCAAGGCCTAGCGCGCTCCAGCCCGGGCCGAAGAGCCCTTCCAGGCCTCGAGGCGACCAGCCGCGACCTCCAACTAGTTGGCCGTCAGGTTGGGGGTGCGCGGAGCCTGCATATCCGGCCAAAGGGCGGAAATCGCCTGGGCACCGACGCGCTGAAGCCGGCGCAGCATCCGGTGAGCCGGCCGGAGGCGAGCCTCGATGCTCAAGATGTGCTCATCAAGAGTTCGGGGGGCATCGGCGGCGATCTCCGCGCCCTCCGCCCTCCGACTTTCACGGTCAGCCTCGATGGCTTGGATAGCGGCCTGCGACTGCCCAGGGAAGAAGTCTGCAAAAGAAACGAAGAAACGAAAAAGCAAGTCAAAAACCAGGAGTCGGCACGATCTAAGTCGGCAGCTCGAAGAAATAAAATAAAGAGACTCACCATCAATGATGTCTTCAATCTCATGGAAGCCGGAGGACAGCAACGCCTCCTTGTCAGACCAGGAGGAGCGCTCGCTCGCGAACTCGGCCAGGAGGGCGGTTTCCGTCTCCTCCGCCTCCCTCTGCAACTTCGCAAGCAGCTCCTTCTGCTCTGCCAACTGAGTGGCCAGCAGATCGCGCTCTGTGGCGAGCTTGCTGCACTCCTCCCCTTTGGCGAGCAGGGCGGAGTTGTCTTCGCTCAGCTGCTGTTGAAGAGCAGCATTAGCTCCTGAAGGAAAGGAAGAAAGACAACAATCGTCAATAAAGTAGGTCGCCGGGGAGATCCGGCCCGACTGCTCAGCAGTCGGCCCGAATCTCGGGGACTACAGCCCGCGGGTGCGCTAGCGCGCCCCCGCAGAGAAGAAAACGAGAGACTTACTCCGGCTCTCCGCCAAGTCGGCGGTCCGCTTGCCCAGCTCTTCAACATTATGGTTGAAGGCAGTGACGCGGAGGTTGTGGTAATCCTGCAACAAGCATTCCAGACAAAGTTAGTACCCAGAAGTTCATCAATTGGAGTTCCGGGCCGCCTGCTCTGCAGCCAGCCCGAAACTCGGGGACTACACCCAGTGGGTGTGCTGGCGCTCCCCCACAGAGAGGAGCAAGAAAAACAAAGGCTCACAGGAAAAACATACCCGGACGGCTGCCCGCGACGCTAGGAACGCCTTGGTGCAACTCTGAAGAGCGTCGCCTGGACGTCCAGGAGCGCCCAGTTCAGCGGCCCTGTGCCGCCTCCTTGCACCCACCCAACAGGTGCGGTGCTTGTCGCTTCGACGTCTGGGCTGCCGAGCTGACGGTGCCGGCTTCCAGAGGGCGGGGTGCCAAAGTCGCCGTCTCCAGACGACGGCGCACCGGCGAGCCGACCTGGAGGAGTAGCCTCACCACAGCCTCGTCTTTGGTCAGCGGCACCGGAGGGTCCACTGGCTGCTCGCCTTGCGCGCCTTCAGACGGCGGCGGAGGCGGCGATGGGACGTTTGCGCCCGGAGTAGAGGGGTCGCCGCCTTCCCTCTCCTCGACGAGGTTCTCCCCGCCGGCTTCTCCAGTCCGCCCCGTGAACTCCGGAGGCGGCGGCACAGAGTTCAGTGGGGTAACAAGCAAGGCCGACTGGCGGCGTGCGGCTTCCTCAACCTGCTGCTTCGCCGCGGTGGCGGCTTCGGCCTCCTCTAGTTTTTTCTTAGAGGAGGCCTCCGCCCTGTCGGCCTCCGCCTTCTCCAGGCGGAGGGCTTCTTCTTTGTTGCGCCTCTCCTGCGCATTCCGCTCCATCGCCTCCCAGAGGTCAGCAGCGGGGTCAATCCGCCGAGTGGTGGCGGACGTCTCCGCCGACCCCATGACGGAGGAGGCGGCAACCCGCTCAAGAGAGAGGGGAGCCCTAAAGAAAGAGGGGCGATCAGAGACTCAGACAAATCACGAAGAAAGAATAAACTTTGAAGACAGAATACTTACGCGGAGACAAACGACAGCTTCTTCACTTCCTTACGGAAGCGGATGGCCTTCGCGGCTGCCTCGTCCCACCGGGTTGCCGCAGCCGAGCCCTTGGGCTTCTTCGGCCGACTTCCGAACAAAGTCGGCGCGGCGCTGTGCTTCTTCCTGCCGCCTGGAGCGCCCGTCGCGGCAGAAGAGCCCGCGCCAGACTGGCTGGCTCCTGGACGATGGCGAGGGGCGACTTCTCCCTCGGCGTTGTCTTCAGGCCAGTCGGCGAAGGTAGCCGAGGGTCTGAAGTCGCCTGCTGTCCCTCCTCCTCCCTCGGCGTCGTCTTCCAGAGTTGCCGCCCCCAGATCGGGGTCGTCGACGTCGCTCTCTGCCCAGTCGGTGACGAACTCATGGGCCGGCCCTGAGGTGCCGGCTGGTGGGTGAAGAAGAGGATTCTAACCAAAGCCGACTGATCAGAACAAAACTCGGCAAGAAGAAGACAATCCAAAGAAAGAAAAGAAAGGCGACTCACCACGGGCGGGGGGTTGGAGCGGGAGTATGGCTCCTTACCGAATCGCCAGTCCTCCGGGAGCCTGCTGTCCGAGAGGTAGTTCACCATAAGGGCCACCTCTTCGTGAGGCATGTCCTTGGTGCACATCCGACTCGGATCGCGGTGCCTGCTCATCTGGCATATCATGTGAGGGCGGCCTTGGAGTGGAAGAACTCAGCGCGACATGAAGGCGGCCAGCAGGTCCGGACCGGCCAGGCCCTCCGACTGCGCCAGCACTCGGAGTCACGTGATGGCGCCGGCTCCCGCAGGTGTCAGCGACCTGGCCCGGTACGACCAGTTGGGCAGTCTCCCAGCAGGCGGGCCGGCTTCGAAAGCCGGCAAATTGACCCAGTCGCCCCTCGTGGCGACGTTCCTGACGTAGAAGTAGGACCTCTGCCACATCTTCACCGACTTCAACAGCGAGATGGAGGGGAAGGGGTTGTCGGCTCCTGACCTTCGCACGATGATGAAGGCGCCGCACTGAGCCGGCACACCCGCGGCCTGGGTGCCGAGCTTTGAGAAGAAGAACTCCCCCCAGAGCTCGAGGGTGGGGAGGACTCCGAGGAAGCCTTCGCATAGAGCCACGAAGGTGGACAGCAGCACCACTGTGTTGGGGGTGAGGTGGTGCGGCTGGAGTCTGTAGAACTCCATGAAGGACCGGAAAAAGCTACTCGCCGGCAGCCCCAACCCGCGCAGGCAGTGCGAGCAGAAGATGACCCGCTCGCCCTCCTGCGGGACGGGAGAAATCTCCCCCGCCGGCGCGAGACGCACCTGCATGCGATCCTCGCCGGGAAGCCGACGGGTCCGGCGGAGGAACTCAATGTGGTCTTCATGGACTTCGGAACCGTCCCAGGTGCCGGAGTGCACTGGGGGAGGCGCGGCAGTGGAGGAAGAGCTCATCGCGAGCTGTCACCGCGGCGTTCGCCGGAGCTTGGGCGTGTGGAGGAGCGAAGAAGAGAGGAGGAAGGAGGAGAGCGAGGAGCTGCGAGGAGGAAGAAAGCGAGGGGTAGTGGGAAGGAGGGGCACGCGTGCCCCCCTCTTCCCCCTACTTATAGCCCCATGGGCTGCGAAGCCGAGGGGGTGGACGTAGGGATTTACTGCGCCCGCAACCCCACGACCCCCATGATCCACGTAAAGTTACTGTGCGCAGTAACTTCACGGGAATCCCAACCGTCCACCGGGGCCACAGCGGATCCGCTCGGGCGCCGAGGCGCGGTAGTGGCGGGCCCCGCCTACGGGCCTGTCCCGTCATGCGCGTGGGCTGGCAGGACGGCCTGGCCACGTGCCCTCGCGTGACAGGCCAAGAACGGGCGGCGGCCTGGAGGCTTAGCTAGCATGCCACTTGAAATCCCGCCGCGACGTTCGAACTACTGAGCAAGTCGGAATTTGAGTGAGTTCGTGTTGGGCGAGTCCGACTCCTTCTAGTCAGCCCGGGAGAAGTCAATCAAGACCATGTGTCGAGCACCCGGAAAGAGAAACTGCTGAGGCTTCTCGGCCGATCGTCCGCGGCGCCTCACCAGCTTCGGGGACTACTGTCGGAGTAATGGGCCATGGGTAGGCCAACCCGAGTCCCATAACCTCTCAAGATATCGGGGCAGGCTGCACCCCTCAAGACCCCGGGGCGAAGAGCCGCCTCCTGAGGAGTCGACGGCAGGGCGGCCGACTGCCCGCTCACGGCCGAGTCCCCGGGACGACTTCCAGAGAAGCCGGCTTTGGCGAGTCGGCCGGCGACTCCAACAAACCATGACCTCATCGAAGGGGATGGGGCAGGGGCGTGGCTACAGTGAAGCCCACTCCTCGCCCCTTACCAAGGGTAGGCATGGCCACAGCACGCCGTACTCGGGAAGATCTCACTGCGGCGTGGCACTGTTGCCTGGCCAGCCCTAACATCAGCACCACTGTACCGAGTCCTGTGCCCACGACAGCTTGTCTGTACGGCCTGGAGGCAGCGGGGCTCACCAGTTAGCGAGACCTCGGGAGACGGCGGGAGAACCGCCAGTCGGACCCGTCGGGAGTCGGCCCGGGGGAGTCGGCCGGGCCCTCTCCCGGGGCCCACGCGCCATTAATCAAGATGAGATGGGGAGTGGCCACAGTGATCGCCCGCCAGGCGGTGGAGCTGTTGCCACGACCCCATGACCAAGCCTACGTCATCAGAAGCACGGCTATAGTAATCAACCGCCGGCAAGACCCGCCCGCGGCGGACGCGGCCTGTCGGCTCCGTACCAGACCAGTCGGCGGGACCCACCAGTCGGCGGAGAAGTCAGAGGTCGAAGGCACTGACGGCTGGGCCCGCACCCAGTCAAATTACCATTGTACCCCTGGGGGGTAGGCCTATATAATCCCCTCAGGGCACCCATGCAAAGGATTGGATCCCAGTAGCTCTAGACCACACTAGATAGAAGGAGAGAGCTAACCTTGCCCTCTTCTACCACCCGAAATAGCTCAAGGAGCAACTGTGTAAACACTTGGCCATAGTGATCATGCGGAGACCCCGTAGAGCAGCAGTAGGGGTGTTATCTCCCCGGAGAGCCCTGAAGCTGGGTAAGATTCGCCGGCGTGCATGTCTTCGCCTCATCCTGTTTCCAGGCACCGGCGACGTTCTACTCACCCCCACCATGATAAGCCATCCGCTGGCATATGTCGCTCCAAACCCCCGACAATGTGCATCCAACTTGCTTGCTCATGAAGACCTAGGGCATTTTGAGGAAGCCCATCATTGGAATATACAAGCCAAGTTCTATCATGAAAAATTCCCACTAGTATATGAAAGTGATATCATAGGAGACTCTCTATCATGAAGATCATGGTGCTACTTTGAAACACAAGTGTGGTAAAAGGATAGTAGCATTGTCCCTTCTCTCTTTTTCTCTCATTTTTTGGGCCTTCTCTTTTTTGGCCTTTTTCGTCCGGAGTCTCATCCCAACTTGTGGGAGAATCATAGTCTCCATCATCCTTTCCTCACTGGGACAATGCTCTAACAATGCTGATCATCACACTTTTATTTACTTACAACTCAAGAATTACAACTCGATACTTAGAACAAGATATGACTCTATATGAATGCCTCCGGCGGTGTACCGGGATGTGCAATGACTCATGAGTGACATGTATGAAAGAATTATGAACGGTGGCTTTGCCAGAAATACGATGTCAACTACATGATCATGCAAAGCAATATGACAATGATGGAGTGTGTCATCATAAACGGAACGGTGGAAAGTTGCATGGCAATATATCTCGGAATGGCTATGGAAATGCCATAATAGGTAGGTATGGTGGCTGTTTTGAGGAAGGTATATGGTGGGTTTATGGTACCGGCGAAAGTTGCGTGGTACTAGAGAGGCTAGCAATGGTGGAAGGGTGAGAGTGCGTATAATCCATGGACTCAACATTAGTCATAAAGAACTGACATACTTTTTGCAAAAATCTATTAGTTATCGAAACAAAGTACTATGTGCATGCTCCTAGGGGGATAGATTGGTAGGAAAAAGACCATCCCTCGTCCCCGACCGCCACTCATAAAGAAGACAATCAATAAATAAATCATGCTCCGACTTCATCACATAACGGTTCACCATACGTGCATGCTACGGGAATCACAAACTTTAACACAAGTATTTCTCAAATTCACAACTACTCAACTAGCATGACTCTAATATCACCATCTTCATATCTCAAAACAATCATCAAGTATCAAACTTCTCATAGTATTCAATGCACTTTATATGGAAGTTTTTATTATATCCCTCTTGGATGCCCATCATATTAGGACTAAATTCATAACCAAAGCAAATTACCATGCCGTTTAGGACTCTCAAAATAATATAAGTGAAGCATAAGAGTTCATCTATTTCTATAAAATAAAACCACTGCTGTGCTCTAAAATGATATAAGTGAAGCACCAGAGCAAATGACAAACTACTCCAAAAGATATAAGTGAAGCTCAATGAGTAGTCGAATAATTATGCAACTATGTGAAGACTCTCTAACATTTAATAATTTCAGATCTTGGTATTTTATTCAAACAGCAAGCAAAACTAAATAAAATAAAATGACGCTCCAAGCAAAACACATATCATGTGGTAAATACAAATATAGCTTCAAGTAAAGTTACCGATGAACGAAGACGAAAGAGGGGATGCCTTCCCGGGCATACCCAAGCTTAGGATTTTGCTTGTCCCTGAATATTACCTTGGGGTGCCTTGGTCATCCCCAAGCTTAGGCTCTTGCCACTCCTTAATCCATAGTCCATCAAATCTTCACACAAAACTTGAAAACTTCACAACATAAAACTTAACAGAAAACTCGTAAACTCCGTTAGTATAAGAAAATAAATCACCACTTAGGTACTGTTGTGAACTCATTCTAAATTCATATTGGTGTAATATCTACTGTATTCTATCTTCTCTATGGTTCATACCCTCCGATACTACTCATAGATTCATCAAAATAAGCAAACAACACATAGAAAACAGAATCTGTCAAAAACAGAACAGGTTGTAGTAATCTGTAGGTTCCGAATACTTCTGCAACTCCAAAAATCCTGAGAAATTAGGAAATCCTAGGCAATTTGTTTAATGATCCACTGCAGTTGGAATTGGTATTTTATCGCTCTCTGGTAAGAAATTAAAATTATTCTCATGGGCGCATACTTTCTGTTTTTTACAGCAAAATCAAATAACAATCACCCAAGAAGGTCCTAAAGGCTTTACTTGGCACAAACACTAATTAAAACATAAAACCACATCTAAACAGATACTAGATGAATTATTTATTACTAAATATGAACAAAAAGCAAGGAACAAAAATAAAATTGGGTTACCTCCCAACAAGCGCTATTGTTTAACGCCCCTAGCTAGGCATGTTGATTTCAACGATGCTCACATAAAAGAAAAGAATTGTAACATAAAGAGAGCATCATGAAGAATATGACTAGCACATTTAAGTCTAACCCACTTCCTATGCATAGGGATTTTGTGAGCAAACAACTTGTGGTAACAAGAATCAACTTGCATAGGAAGGTAAAACAAGCATAACTTCAAAATTTTAAGCACATAGAGAGGAAATTTGATATTATTGCAATTCCTACAAGCATATATTCCACCCTCATAATAATTTTCAGTAGCATCATGAATGAATTCAACAATATAACCATCACACAGAGCATTCTTTTCATGATCTACAAGCATAGAAAATTTACTACTCTCCACATAAGCAAAATTCTTCTCATTCGGGATAGTGGGAGTATCATAAGAGACTTGAACACTATAAATTGTTTCCACATTAAAAGAGTAATGTTCATAAAAGGGGTAATCATAATCATGACAAGTTTTACAAATATAATCATCACTACTTTTTATAGCATACATGTCATCACAATAATCATCATAAGTAGCAACTTTGTTCTCATCATAATCGATTGAAACCTCTTCCAAGATAGTGGAATCATCACTAAATAAAGTCATGACCTCTCCAAATCCACTTTCATAATTATCAAAATAAGATTCAACATCCTCCAAAATAGTGGTATCATTACTTCCTAAAGTTGACACTCTTCCAAACCCACTTTCATCAATATAATCATTATAAGTAGGAGGCATGCTTTCATCATAATAAATTTGCTCATCAAAACTTGGGGGACAAAAAATATCACCTTCATCAAACATAGCTTCCCCAAGCTTGTGGCTTTGCATATAATTAGCATCATGGATATTCAAGGAATTCATACTAATAACATTGCAATCATGCTCATCATTCAAAGATTTAGTGCCAAACATTCTAATGCATTCTTCTTCTAACACTTTGGCACAATTATCGGAATCCTTATTTTCATGAAAGATATTAAAAAGATGAAGCATATGAGGTACCCTTAATTCTATTTTTTTGTAGTTTTCTTTTATAGACTAACTAGTGATAAAACAAGAAACTAAAAGATTCAATTGCAAGATCTAAAGATATACCTTCAAGCACTAACCTCCCCGGCAATGGCGCCAGAAAAGAGATTAGTTGACGGGGTGTTAGTGCCGCTTTCCTTGCCTCCCTGGCAACGGCACCAGAAAAGAGCTTGATGTCTACTACACAACCTTCTTCTTGTAGACGTTGTTGGGCCTCCAAGTGCAGAGGTTTGTAGGACAGTAGCAAATTTCCCTCAAGTGGATGACCTAAGGTTTATCAATCCGTGGGAGGCGTAGGATGAAGATGGTCTCTCTCAAGCAACCTTGCAACCAAATAACAAAGAGTCTCTTGTCTCCCCAACACACCCAATACAATGGTAAATTGTATAGGTGCACTAGTTCGGCGAAGAGATGGTGATACAAGTGCAATATGGATGGTAGATAAAGGTTTTTGTAATCTGAAAATATAAAAACAGCAAGGTAACTAATGATAAAAATGAGCGTAAATGGTATTGCAATGCGTTGAAACAAGGCCTAGGGTTCATACTTTCACTAGTGCAAGTCCTCTCATCAATAATAACATAATTGGATCATATAACTATCCCTCAACGTGCAACAAAGAGTCACTCCAAAGTCACTAATAGCAGAGAACAAACGAAGAGATTATGGTAGGGTACGAAACCACCTCAAAGTTATCCTTTTTGATCGATCTATTCAAGAGTCCGTAGTAAAATAACACGAAGCTATTCTTTCCGTTCAATCCATCCTAGAGTCCGTACTAGAATAACACCTTAAGACACAAATCAACCAAAACCCTAATGTCACCTAGATACTCCAATGTCACCTCAAGTATCCGTGGGTATGATTATATGATATGCATCACACAATCTCATATTCATTTATTCAACCAACACAAAGAACTTCAAAGAGTGCCCCAAAGTTTCTACCGGAGAGTCAAGACGAAAACGTGTGCCAACCCCTAGGAGAGCGGTCGTGGACGAGCGATGGTCGTGGACGAAACATGAAGTGTTATTTGATTATCTTCCTTATGAGTGGCGGTCGTGGACGAGCGATGGTCTTTTCCTACCAATCTATCCCCCAGGAGAGCGTAATACTTGGTTTTTGATGAATTGTAGATTTTTGCAATAAGTATGTGAGTTCTTTATAACTGATGTTGAGTCCATGGATTATACACACTCTTACCCTTCCATCATTGCTAGCCTCTTCGGTATCGTGCATTGCCCTTTCTCACATTGAGAGTTGGTGCAAACTTCGCCGGTGCATCCAAACCCCATGATATGATACGCTCTTTCACACATAAACCTCCTTATATCTTCCTCAAAATAGCCACCATACCTACCTATTATGGCATTTTCATAGCCATTCTGATATATATTGCCATGCAACTTTCCACCGTTCCGTTTATTATGACATGCATCATCATTGTCATATTGCTTTGCATGATCATGTAGTTGACATCGTATTTGTGGAAAAGCCACCATTCATAATCCTTTCATACATGTCACTCTTGATTCATTGCCCATCCCGGTACACCGCCGGAGGCATTCATATAGAGTCATACTTTGTTCTAGTATCGAGTTGTAATCTTTGAGTTGTAAATAAATAGAAGTGTGATGATCATCATTAATAGAGCATTGTCCCAAAAAATAAAAAATGACAAATAAAAAGGCCAAATAAAAAAGAGGCAAAAAAATAATAAAAAGGGACAATGCTACTATCTTTTTTTCCACACTTGTGCTTCAAAGTAGCACCATGATCTTCATGATAGAGAGTCTCTTGTTTTTTCACTTTCATATACTAGTGGGAAATTTTTATTATAGAACTTGGCTTGTATATTCCAACAATGGGCCTCCTCAAGTTCCCTAGGTCTTCATGAGCAAGCAAGTTGGATGCACACCCACTTAGTTTCTTTTTTTGAGCTTTCATACATTTATAGCTCTAGTGCATCCGTTGCATGGCAATCCCTACTCCTTGCATTGACATCAATTGATGGGCATCTCCCTAGACCATTGATTAGCCACATCAATGTGAGACCTTCTCCTTTTTGTCTTCTCCACATAACCCCCTCATTATATTCTATTCCACCCATAGTGCTATATCCATCGCTGACGCTCATGTATTGCGTGAAAGTTGAAAAAAGTTTGAGATTACTAAAGTATGAAACAATTGCTTGGCTTGTCATCGGGGTTGTGCATGATGAGAGCATTCTTGTGTGACAAAAATGGAGCATGACCAAACTATATGATTTTGTAGGGATGAACTTTCTTTGGCCATGTTATTTTGAGAAGACATGATTGCTTAGTTAGTATGCTTGAAGTATTATTATTTTTATGTCAATATTAAACTTTTGTCTTGAATCTTACGGATCTGAACATTCATGCCACAATAAAGAGAATTACTTAGAGAAATATTTTAGGTAGCATTCCACATCAAAAATTCTGTTTTTATCATTTACCTACCCGAGAATGAGCAGGCATTAAGCTTGGGGATGCTGATACGTCTCCAACGTATCCATAATTTTTGATTGTTCCATGCTATTATATTATCAACCTTGGATGTTTTATATGCATTTATATGCTATTTTATATGATTTTTGTGACTAACCTATTAACCCAGAGCCAGTGCCAGTTTCTGTTTTTTTCCTTGTTTTAGAGTATCGCAGAAAAGGAAAATCAAACGGAGTCCAATTGACCTGAAACTTCACGGAACTTATTTTTGGACCAGAAGAAGCCCACAGAGTATCGGAGATGGACCAGGAGAGTCCCGGGCTACCCACGAGGGTGGGGGGCGCACCCACCCCCCTGGGCGCGCCCCCTGCCTCGTGGACAGCCCGAAGGTCCATCGACGTACTTCTTCCTCCCATATATACCCATATACCCTAAAAACTTCGGGGAGCACAATAGATCGGAAGTTTTGCCGCCAGAAGCCTCCGTAGCCATCGAAAACCAATCTAGACCCATTCTGGCACCTTGCCGGAGGGGGAATCCCTCTCCAGTGGCCATCTTCATCATCCCGGCGCTCTCCATGACGAGGAGGGAGTAGTTCTTCCTCGGGGCTGAGGGTATGTACCAGTAGCTATGTGTTTGATATCTCTCTCTCGTGTTCTTGAGGTGGTACGATCTTGATGTATCATGAGCTTTGCTATTATAGTTGGATCTTATGATGTTTCTCCCCCCTCTACTCTCTTGTAATGGATTGAGTTTTCCATTTGAAGTTATCTTATCGGATTGAGTCTTTAAGTATTTGAGAACACTTGATGTATGTCTTGCATGGGAAACCCGTGGTGACAATGGGGTATTCTATTGATCCACTTGATGTATGTTTGGGTGATCAACTTGCGGGTTCCGTGACCTTGGGAATCTATGCATAGGGGTTGGCACACGTTTTCGTCTTGACTCTCCAGTAGAAAATTTGGGGCACTCTTTGAGGTTCTTTGTGTTGGTTGAATAGATGAATCTGAGATTGTGTGACGCATATTGTATAATCATACCCACGGATACTTGAGGTGACATTGGAGTATCTAGGTGACATTAGGGTTTTGGTTGATTTGTGTCTTAAGGTGTCATTCTAGTACGAACTCTCGGGCTGTTTGTGACACTTATAGGAATAGCCCAACGGATTGATTGGAAAGAATAACTTTGAGGTGGTTTCGTACCCTACCATAATCTCTTCATTTGTTCTCCGCTATTAGTGACTTTGGAGTGACTCTTTGTTGCATGTTGAGGGATAGTTATGTGATCCAATTATGTTATTATTATTGAGAGAATTTGCACTAGTGAAAGTATGAACTCTAGGCCTTGTTTCAACGCATTGCAATACCGTTTGTGCTCACTTTTACCATTAGTTACCTTGCTGTTTTTATAATTTCAGATTACAAAAACCTTTATCTACTATCCATATTGCACTTGTATCACCATCTCTTCGCCGAACTAGTGCACCTATACAATCTACCATTGTATTGGGTGTGTTGGGGACACAAGAGACTCTTTGTTATTTGGTTGCAGGGTTGCTTGAGAGAGACCATCTTCATCCTACGCCTCCTACGGATTGATAAACCTTAGGTCATCCACTTGAGGGAAATTTGCTACTGTCCTACAAACCTCTGCACTTGGAGGCCCAACGACGTCTACAAGAAGAAGATTGTGTAGTAGACATCAGTAGCACACAAAGTGTTCCTCCGGTAAATGGGAGTTGCATAATCTCATAGTCATAGGAACATGTATAAGTCATGAAGAAAGCAATATCAACAAACTAAACGATCAAGTGCTAAGCTAACGGAATGGGTCAAGTCAATCACATCATTCTCCTAATGATGTGATCCCGTTAATCAAATGACAACTCTTTGTCTATGGCTAGGAAACATAACCATGTTTGATTAACGAGCTAGTCAAGTAGAGGCATACTAGTGCCACTCTGTTTGTCCATGTATTCACACATGTATTATGTTTCCGGTCAATACAATTCTAGCATGAATAATAAACATTTATCATGATATAAGGAAATAAATAATAACTTTATTATTGCCTCTAGGGCATATTTCCTTCAGTCTCCCACTTGCACTAGAGTCAATAATCTAGATTACACAGTAATGATTCTAACACCCATGGAGCCTTGGTGTTGATCATGTTTTGCTCGGGGAATAGGCTTAGTCAACGGGTCTGCAACATTCAGATCCGTATGTATCTTGCAAATCTCTATGTCTCCCACCTGGACTTGATCCCAGATGGAGTTGAAGCGTCTCTTGATGTGCTTGGTTCTCTTGTGAAATCTGGATTCCTTTGCCAAAGCAATTGCACCAGTATTGTCACAAAAGATTTTCATTGGACCCGATGCACTAGGTATGACACCTGGATCGGATATGAACTCCTTCATCCAGACTCCTTCATTTGCTGCTTTTGAAGCAGCTATGTATTCCGCTTCACATGTAGATCCCGCTACGACACTTTGTTTAGGACCGCACCAACTGATATCTCCACCATTTAATAAAAACACGTATCCGGTTTGCGATTTAGAATCGTCCGGATCAGTGTCAAAGCTTGCATTGACGCAACCATTTACGACGAGCTCTTTGTCACCTCCATAAATGAGAAACATATCCTTCATCCTTTTTAGGTATTTCAGGATGTTCTTGACCGTTGTCCAGTGATCCACTCCTGGATTACTTTGGTACCTCCCTGCTAAACTAATAGCAAGGCACACATCAGGTCTGGTACATAGCATTGCATACATGATAGACCCTATGGCTGAAGCATAGGGAACATCTTTTATTTCTCTCTATCTTCTGCAGTGGTCGGGCATTGAGTCTTACTCAACTTCACACCTTGTAACACAGGCAAGAACCCTTTCTTTGCTTGATCCATTTTGAACTTCAAAACTTTGTCAAGGTATATGCTTTGTGAAAGTCCAATTAAGCGTCTCGATCTATCTCTATAGATCTTGATGCCCAATATATAAGCAGCTTCACCGAGGTCTTTCATTGAAAAACTCTTATTCAAATATCCTTTTATGCTATCCAGAAATTCTATATCATTTCCAATCAACAATATGTCATCCACATATAATATCAGAAATGCTACAGAGCTCCGACTCACTTTCTTGTAAATATAGGCTTCTCCAAAAGTCTGTATAAAACCATATGCTTTGATCACACTATCAAAATGTTTATTCCAACTCCGAGAGGCTTGCACCAGTCCATAAATGGATCGCTGGAGCTTGCACACTTTGTTATCTCCCTTTGGATCGACAAAACCTTCTGGTTGCATCATATACAACTCTTCTTCGAAAAATCCATTCAGGAATGCATTTTTGACATCCATTTGCCAAATTTCATAATCATAAAATGCGGCAATTGCTAACATGATTCAGACAGACTTAAGCATTGCTACGGGTGAGAAGGTCTCATCGTAGTCAATCCCTTTAACTTGTCGAAGCAACAAGTCGAGCGTTATAGACAGTAACATTACCATCAGCGACAGTCTTCTTCTTGAAGATCCATTTATTCTCGATGGTTTGCCGATCATCGGGCAAGTCAACCAAAGTCCACACTTTGTTCCCATACATGGATCCCATCTCAAATTTCATGGCTTCAAGCCATTTTGCGAAATCTGGGCTCACCATCGCTTCTTCATAGTTTGTAGGTTCGTCATGGTCTAGCAACATAACCTCTAGAACAGGGTTACCATACCACTCTGGTGCGGATCTTACTCTGGTTGACCTACGAGGTTCAGTAACAACTTGATCTGAAGTTTCATGATCATCATCATTAACTTCCTCACTAATTGGTGTAGACGTCACAAGAACCGGTTTCTATGATGAACTACTTTCCAATAAGGGAGTAGGTACTGTTACCTGATACATATCCGTCGTATCTACTTTTCCAAACACTTTTGCCCTTGTTTTGGACTCTAACTTGCATGATTTGAATGGAACTAACCCGGACTGACACTGTTTTCAGCTGAATTGCCATGGTGTTATTTATGTGCAGAAACAAAAGTTCTCAGAATGACCTAAAACTTCACGGAACGTCTATTTGGAAATAATAAAAAATCCTTGCAAAAGATGAAGACCAGGGGGCCCACACCCTAGCCACGAGGGTGGGGGCGCGCCCCCTACCTCGTGGGCCCCCTGGAGCTCCTCCGGCCTCAACTCCAACTCTATATATTTGCTTTCGGGGAGAAAAAAAAGCAGAGAGAAGGATTCATCATGTTTTACGATACAGAGCCGCCGCCAAGCCCTAAAACCTCTCGGGAGGGCTGATTTGGAGTCCGTTCGGGGCTCCGGAGAGGGGATTCCGTCGCCATCATCATCATAAACCTTCCTCCATCACCAATTTCATGATGCTCACCGCCGTGCGTGAGTAATTTCATCGTAGGCTTGCTGGACGGTGATGGGTTGGATGAGATCTATCATGTAATCGAGTTAGTTTTGTTAGGGTTTGATCCCTAGTATCCACTATGTTCTGAGATGGATGTTGCTATGACTTTGCTATGCTTAATGCTTGTCACTAGGGCCCGAGTGCCATGATTTCAGATATGAACCTATTATGTTTTCACCAATATATGAGAGTTCTTGATCCTATCTTGCAAGTCTATAGTCACCTACTATGTGTTATGATCCGGCAACCCCGAAGTGACAATAATCAGGACCACTCCCGGTGATGATCGTAGTTTGACGAGTTCATGTATTCACTATGTGTTAATGCTTTGGTCCGGTACTCTATTAAAAGGAGGCCTTAATATCCCTTAGTTTCCATTAGGACCCCGCTGCCACGGAAGGGTAGGACAAAAGATGTCATGCAAGTTCTTTTCCATAAGCACGTATGACTATATTCGGAATACATGCCTACATTACATTGCTGAATTAGAGCTAGTTCTGTGTCAGCCTAGGTTATGACTGTTACATGATGAACCGCATCCGGCATAATTCTCTATCACCGATCCATTGCCTACGAGCTTTCCATATATTGTTCTTTGCTTATTTACTTTTCCGTTGCTATTATTACAATCACTACAAAATACCAAAAACATTACTTTTGCTATCGTTACCACTACTATCATATTACTTTGCTACTAAACACTTTGCTGCAGATATTAAGTTTCTAGGTGTGGTTGAATTGACAACTCAGCTGCTAATACTTGAGAATATTCTTTGGCTCCCCTTGTATCGAATCAATAAATTTGGGTTGAATACTCTACCCTCGAAAACTGTTGCGATCCCCTATACTTGTGGGTTATCAAGACTATTTTCTGGCGCTGTTGCCGGGGAGCATACCTCTATTCCTTGAGTCACTTGGGATTTATATCTGCTTATCATTATGAAGAACTTGAGAGATCCAAAAACCAAGATTTATCCCTCAACTACGAGGGGAGGTAAGGAACTGCCATGTAGCTCTGTACTTGATTCACCTTCTGTTTTGAGTAAGCTTGCGACACCTAAACCTGCTTCTGCTATTCGTTCTGATATGTCACATGTTATTGATGATGCCACTTCTGCTATGCATGATACTTATGATGAAACTACTTCTATGCTTGATACTACCGTGCCACTTGGTGAATTTCTTGATGAACAACTTGCTAGGGTTAGAGAGAATTAAAATATTGAAACTGATAATATTGATGAAAGTGATGATGAAGACTCTCCCCCTAATAAATATGAATCGCCTGTTATTCCTGAGGGTTATGTTTTGGAAAAAGAAGCTGCTTTAGCTATTTTAGCTTGCAATGATAGATACGAGCTGAAGAGGTTATTAGCTAAATGGAAGAAGCAATCTCTTAATGCTAGAATGAAACCTGACCCTGCTTTTGGTACTTCACCTATCTGTGTTACTGATAAGGATTATGAATTCTCTGTTGATCCTAATATAATTACTTTGGTTGAATCTGATCCTTTTCATGGCTATGAATCTGAAACTGTTGTGGCACATCTTACTAAATTAAATGATATAGCCACCCTATTCACTAATGATGAGAAATCTCGCTACCTTTATATCCTTAAAATATTTCTGTTCTCATTAAAGGGTGATGCTAAGATATGGTTTAATTCTCTGGATCCTGGTTGTGTGCGTAGTCCCCAGGATATGATTTATTACTTCTCTGCTAAATATTTCCCTGCTCATAAGAAACAAGCTGCTTTGAGGGATATACACAATTTTGTGCAAATTGAAGAAGAGAGTCTCCCACAAGCTTGGGGGAGGCTTCTCCAATTACTTAATGCTTTGCCTGATCATCCTCTTAAGAAAAATGAAATACTTGATATCTTTTATAATGGACTAACCGATGCCTCTAGAGATTACCTGGATAGTTGTGCTGGTTCTGTTTTCAGGGAAAGAACACCGGATAAAGATGAAATTCTATTGAATAATATGTTGACAAATGAAAATAATTGGACACCTCCGGAGCCAATTCCTGAGCCTATTCCTAAACCAACTCTGAAGAAGAGGGGTATTCTATTTCTCAGTCCTGAAGATATGCAAGAGGCAAAGAAATCTATGAAAGAAAAGGGCATTAAAGCTGAAGATGTTAATAATTTACCTCCTATTGAAGAAATACATGGTCTTAATTTACCGCCTGTTGAAGAAACATATAATCTTAATCCATTACCTATTGAAGAAACTTATGGTCTTGATAACCCGACACAGGTAGTAAAGGTAAATTCTCTCTATAGATATGATAAAGCTGAAATCCCATTTACTAAGTTTGCTAGCCCATGCTTAGATGAGTTTGATAAATTTATGGCTAGGCAAGAAGACTTTAATGCTTATTTTGGTAGACAGTTGAAATACAGTTCAAATATGCTTGAACACTTGGGTGATTATATGGCTAATGTCAAAGGTGAACTTAAACTTATTAGTAAACATGCTTCTATGGTTACCACTCAAGTAGAACAAGTACTTGAAGCTCAAAATCATTTGCTCAATGGATTACGCTGTTAGAGTTATGACTAGAGGTGGTAAAATGACTCAGGAACCTTTGTATCCTGAAGGCCACCCTAAGAGAATTGAGCAAAATTCTCAGAGAAATAATATAGATGCACCTAGTCCTTCTAAAAGGAAGAAAAAGAAAATGATAGGACTTTGCATGCTTCTAGTGAACCTATTGCTGAAACACCTAAGAATCCAAATGATGTTTCTATTTGTGATGCTGAAACACAATCTGGTAATGAAACTGAAACTAGTGAAAATGTTAATGATGATGTTCATGATGATGCTCAACCTAGCAATGATAAGGATGTAGAAGTTAAACCTGTTGTTGATCTTGATAATCCACAATCAAAGAATCAACGTTATGATAAAAGAGATTTTGTTGCTAGGAAGCACGGTAAGGAAAGAGAGCCTTGGGTTCAGAAACCCATGCCTTTTCCTCCCAAACCATCCAAGAAAAAGGATGATGAGGATTTTGAGCGCTTTGCTGAAATGATTAGACCTATCTTTTTGCGTATGCGATTAACTGATATGCTTAAAATGAATCCTTATGCTAAGTATATGAAAGAAATTGTCACTAATAAAAGGAAGATACTGGAAGCTAAAATTTCCACCATGCTTGCTAATTATACTTTTAAGGGTGGAATACCAAAGAAACTTGGAGATCCAGGAGTACCCACTATACCATGCTCCATTAAAAGAAACTATGTTAAAACTGCTTTATGTGATCTTGGAGCCGGTGTTAGTGTTATGCCTCTCTCTTTATATCGTAGACTTGACTTGAGTAAGTTGACACCTACTGAAATATCTTTGTAAATGGCTGATAAATCAACTGCTATACCTCTCGGTATTTGTGAGGATGTGCCTGTTGTGGTTGCAAACGTTACTATTTTAACGAACTTTGTTATTCTTGATATTCCCGAGGACGATAGTATGTCTATTATTCTTGGAAGACCTTTTTTGAATACTGCAGGGGCTGTTATTGATTGCACCAAAGGCAATGTCACTTTTCATGTTAATGGTAATGAGCATACGGTACACTTTCTGAGGAAACAACCTCAAGTCCACAGTATCAATTCTATTGAAAAATTCCATCGATTATTTTTGGAGGTTTTGAATTTCCTCTTCCTATTGTCAAGAAGAGATATGATATTCTTATTATTGGGGTGTGCATATGCCCGTTGAGGTAACATAGTGTTATTCGAAATTTCTCTGGTTCCATGTTATTCGGAATGAGTTCGTTAACAAGACTTGATCAACCTTGTTTGTGGATTCCTTTTGATGATCATGAGATGGATGAAGTTAGAAAACACAACTCTGTGTACCCTCCTTTTACTTTCTATTATTTATATAAAATAAAATAAAAATAAGTATTTTCCGTCTGTTGTCTAATTTATCCGTGCAATATAAAAATACCCCGAAAATAAAAGTTCTCCAAATGCCCTGAAATTTAAATATGTTTTTTCTGGAATATTTGAGAATATTTGGCACTGAGAACACAACATGCGGGGCATCCACCTGGCCACGAGGGTGGAGGGCGCCCCCCCTGCCTCATGGGCCCATGGTGGCCCTCCTCCACTTATTCCTGCACCCACACACTCCTTCTTCCTCCCACAAACACCAATATCCAGCTCAAACCCGAGTCCAAGCTCATTTTGCTGCCATTTTCGATCTCCTTGCTCAAAGCACCTTTCACAAAACTGCTTGGGGGGATTGTTCCTTGGTATGTGACTCCTCCATTGGTCCAATTAGTTTTTGTTCTAGTGCTTTATTCATCGCAAATTTATGCTACCTAGGTGACCATGTTCTTGAGCTTGCATGTCAAATTTATATGGTTCCAAGTAGTTTTGATGCATGATATAGGCTCTAGGCACTTGTAGGAGTAGTTGATATCAATTTTGTCGAGTTTGGTTTACTTTTACTTGAAGTTACTAAAAATTTCAGAAATTTTTCAAAGGAAGAAATATGCTTAGGAAAATGTACCAAGGTGGTTCTTCAAGGAAGCAAGGGCCCAGGCTTGCAATGCGTGATGCTGATGAAAAGGCACCAAGAGACGCTCCCGTGCATCCTTGTGAATGGCCTTCAGAAAACTTTATGGATCAAGCTGGAATTAAGGAAGAATTTAACGCATATTTGTGTAACGCTGATCTTGTGAGCTTCGAGGAAGAAAAGTGCCGCCAGTACCACTATCTCACTAGTTCCTTTGTGAGGAGGTTTGAGTTTTCATCTTCACATAATTCTCCAACTGTCCTGTTTGATCTTTATGAAAAATCTTATACTATGGACTTAGAGGATTTTACCACTGCTTGCAAACTCCCACAATGGGGTAGTGCTAGTAAACCCCGCAAATCTGAATTTAGAAATTTTCTTGCTAGCATAACTATGGGGGAATCTAGAGATATAGCACAAGCTACCATAGGGAGCATTCATTTTCCCGCTATACATTATTTTTCTCTCTTCATAGGTAGGTGCATAAATGATAAAGATGAAGCATGTCATATGTGTGTTCCTGACCTCAATATTCTTAGGTGTGCTGTGTTAGGAGACAAATCTTATAATTTGGGAGCCATTGTTGCCCGTAGGTTGCATAATAATAGATTTCATGGAGATTTCTTTGGTGGAATTTATGCAACCCGCTTAGCTGCTTTTCTTGGTGTAACCATATGAAATGATGATATTGAATTGCCTCCTGCTTATCTAGACTTTAATGCTATGGTTCACCACCAGTTTGTTGAGAGGAATGAATCACCTCTCCAGTATCACTTAATCTTTGACAGACGCCGTGTTGTCCGTATTACTCACCATGCTCCTGCCTTCTTTGATTATTAGGCAAAAGGAAGATATGTTATTACCAGAGAGGAGGCAGATGAGTACGAGAGGAGGGCGGAGGCCACTCGTCGCCATGCTGCAGCTCAGGAGGCGATAGCCGCTGCATCTCAGTACGACCCCAACTATTACTATGGATATCCGCCAGGCCAACCGTGGCCATAGACCAACTTAGGCCTAAAGCCTAAGCTTTGGGGAGTATGTATTTCTCACCGACATTACATTCATGTTCACACACTCATTGCTAGATGTCGGTGCTCATACTTTTTCATTGTAATATCCATGCTAGTTTATTTTTTATGCTTTCTTCTTGTGTGTTTAATAAACCTTAATAAAAAGAAAAAAAATTAGTTGTAGCTTTAATTAGTTTACTTTCCATGCTTGTAGTAGTAATTAAAAAGAAAACCCAAAAAGATTTCCTGTTCTTCTTTTGCTTGTTGGGAGCTTTCCCGTGTAAATAGTTTTATTTCTTTTCTTTTCTTTGGAGGTCGATAGGAGAAGACCACAATTAAATTGATGAAGTGGCCCTTATATGCATTATTGTTGATCTGACAAAAGAGCCCATATTGCCTTGTCTTCTCCTGTTTATTGAATGCTTGCAGACTCCAGCTTGGTCTAATGCATGTGCACTATTATTATTATCCACATCGTTCGGTCATGCAAGTGAAAGGCAATTATGACGATATATGATGGACTGATCGAGATGAGAAAAGCTGCTATGAACTCGACCTCTCTTGTTTTTGTAAATATGATTAGTTCATCGTTCCTGATTCAGCCTATTATGAATAAACATGTTTGCAATGACAACTAGAGATCATAGTTTCTTGTGCCATGCTTGATTATCTAGGAGCTTATAATGGTTTACCTTGTGTGCCAACATGCTATTAAAATGACTGTGATGTGGTATGATAGGGTGGTATCCTCCTCTGAATGATTCGAGTGGCTTGACTTGGCACATGTTCACGCATGTAGTTGAAACAAAATTAACATAGCCTTCACGATATTTATGTTCATGGTGGATTATATCCTACCCATGCTTGCATTCGGTGTTGATTAATTTTAATGCATGTTCATGACTGTTGTCGCTCTCTAGCTGGTCGCTTCCCAGTCTTTTGCTAGCCTTCACCTGTACTAAGCGGGAATACTGCTTGTGCATCCAACTCCATAAACCCCAAAGTTATTCCATATGAGTCCACCATACCTACCTATATATGGTATATACCTGCCGTTCCAAGTAAATTTGTATGTTCCAAACTCTAAACCTTCAAATAAATATCCTGTTTTGTATGCTCGAATAGCTCATGTATCAACTAGGGATGTCCGTATCTTCCATGTTAGGCGGGTTATTCTCAAGAGGAGTGGACTCCGCTCCTCACTCATGAGAAAAGGGTTGGTCACCGGCATGCCCAGTCCCATGCTTTATGGAAATCAAATCAAAATAATTGCAAACAAAACTCCCACTGGGACTCTTGTTAGTAGGAGGCACTCGTTGTTTCGAGCAAGCCATGGATCGATGCTTGTTGGTGGAGGGGGAGTATAAACTTTACCATTCTGTTTGGGAACCGCCTATAATGTGTGTAGCATGGAAGATATCGCCATCTCTTGGTTGTTATGTTGACAATGGAAGTATACCACTCAAAATATTATTCACCTCTATTTCAAAACCGAGCTCTGGCACCTCTACAAATACCTGCTTCCCTCTGCGAAGGGCCTATCTATTTACTTTCATGTTGAGTCATCATCCTCTTATTAAAAAGCACTAGTTGGAGAGCACCTCTGTCATTTGCATTCATTACTGTTAGTTTACATTGAGTATGACTTGACCGGATCTCTTTTACCATGAATTACAATGTCTAGTCTATCCTTGATCTTTAAAGGTGCTCTGCATTTATGTTTTGTGGTCTCAGAAAGGACTAGCGAGATACCATCTTGTTATATCATATTATGATTGTTTTGAGAAAGTGTTGTCATACGAGATTTATTATTATTGCTCGCTAGTTGATTATGCCATTGATATGAGTAAACATGAGACCTAAGCGTTATTGTGAATATGGTTAGTTTATAATCTTTGCTGAAAACTTGAATGTTGGCTTTACATATTTGCAACAACAAGAGCAAACAGAGTTTGTAAAAGTTTTTCTTTCTCTTTCAGTTTATCAACTGAATTGCTTGAGGACAAGCAAAGGTTTAAGCTTGGGGGAGTTGATATGTCTTCGTTGTATCTACTTTTCCAAACACGTTTGCCCTTGTTTTGGACTCTAACTTGCATGATTTGAATGGAACTAACCCGGACTGATGTTGTTTTCAGCTGAATTGCCATGGTGTTATTTATGTGCAGAAACAAAAGTTCTTGGAATGACCTGAAACTTCACGGAACGTCTATTTGGAAATAATAAAAAAATCCTTGCAAAAGATCAAGATCAGGGGGCCCACACCCTAGCCACGAGGGTGGGGGCGCGCCTGCCCCCCTCGGCGCGCCCCTACCTCGTGGGCCCCCTGGAGCTCCTCCGACCTCAACTCCAACTCTATATATTTGCTTTCGGGGAGGAAAAAAATCAGAGAGAAGGATTCATCACGTTTTATGATACGGAGCCACCGCCAAGCCCTGAAACCTCTTGGGAGGGCTGATCTGGAGTCCGTAAGGGGCTTCGGAGAGGGGAATCCGTCGCCATCGTCATCATCAACCTTCCTCCATCACCAATTTCATGATGCTCACCGCCGTGCGTGAGTAATTTCATCGTAGGCTTGCTGGACGGTGATGGGTTGGATGAGTTCTATCATGTAATCGAGTTAGTTTTGTTAGGGTTTGATCCCTAGTATCCACTATGTTTTGAGATTGATGTTGCTATGACTTTGCTATGCTTAATGCTTGTCACTAGGGCCCGAGTGCCATGATTTCAGATCTGAACCTATTATGTTTTCATCAATATACGAGAGTTCTTGATCCTATCTTGCAAGTCTATAGTCACCTACTATGTGTTATGATCCGACAACCCCGAAGTGACAATAATCAGGACCACTCCCAGTGATGACCGTAGTTTGAGGAGTTCATGTATTCACTATGTGTTAATGCTTTGGTCCGGTACTCTATTAAAAGGAGGCCTTAATATCCCTTAGTTTCCATTAGGACCCCGCTGCCACGGGAGGGTAGGATAAAAGATGTCATGCAAGTTCTTTTCCATAAGCATGTATGACTATATTCAGAATACATGCCTACATTACATTGATGAATTGGAGCTAGTTTTGTGTCACCCTAGGTTATGACTGTTACATGATGAACCACATCCGACATAATTCTCTATCACTGATCCATTGCCTACAAGCTTTACATATATTGTTCTTTGCTTATTTACTTTTCCGTTGCTATTATTACAATCACTACAAAATATCAAAAACATTACTTTTGTTATCGTTACCACTACTATGATATTACTTTGCTACTAAACACTTTGCTGCAGATATTAAGTTTCCAGGTGTGGTTGAATTGACAACTCAGCTGCTAATACTTGAGAATATTCTTTGGCTCCCCTTGTGTCGAATCAATAAATTTGGGTTGAATACTCTACCCTCGAAAACTGTTGCGATCCCCTATACTTGTGGGTTAATCATTACCTCATCAAGTTCTACTTTCCTCCCACTCACTTCTTTCGAGAGAAACTCCTTCTCTAGAAAGGATCCATTCTTAGCAACGAATGTCTTGCCCTCGGATCTGTGATAGAATGTGTACCCAACAGTTTCCTTTGGGTATCCTATGAAGACACATTTCTCCGATTTGGGTTCGATCTTATCAGGTTGAAGATTTTTCACATAAGCATCGCAGCCCCAAACTTTAAGAAACGACAACTTTGGTTTCTTGCCAAACCATAGTTCATAAGGTGTCGTCTCAATGGATTTTGATGGTGCCCTATTTAACGTGAATGCGGCCGTCTCTAAAGCATAATCCCAAAATGATAGCGGTAAATTAGTAAGAGACATCATAGATAGCACCATATCTAGTAAAGTACGATTATGACGTTCGGACACACCATTACGCCATGGTGTTCCGGGTGGCGTGAGTTGCGAAACTATTCCGCATTGTTTCAAATGTAGGCCAAACTCGTAACTCAAATATTCTCCTCCACGATCAGATCATAGAAACTTTATTTTCTTGTTACAATGATTTTCAACTTCACTCTGAAATTCTTTGAACTTTTCAAATGTTTCAGACTTATGTTTCATTAAGTAGATATACCCATATCTGCTTAAATCATCTATGAAGGTGAGAAAATAATGATACCCGCTGCGAGCCTCAACATTCATTGGACCACATACATTAGTATGTATGATTTCCAACAAATTAGTTGCTCGCTCCATAGTTCCGGAGAACAACGTTTAATCATCTTTCCCATGAGGCATGGTTCGCAAGTACCAAGTGATTCATAATCAAGTGATTCCAAAAGTTCATTAGTATGGAGTTTCTTCATGCGCTTTATACCAATATAACCCAAACGGTAGGGCCACAAATAAGTTGCACTATCATTATCAACTCTGCATCTTTTGGCTTCAACATTATGAATATGTGTATCACTACTATCGAGATTCATCAAAAATAGACCACTCTTCAAGGGTGCATGACCATAAAAGATATTACTCATATAAATAGAACAACCATTATTCTCAGATTTAAATGAATAACTGTCTCGCATTAAACAAGATCTAGATATAATGTTCATGCTCAATGCTGGCACCAAATAACAATTATTTAGGTCTAAAACTAATCCAGAAGGTAGATGTAGAGGTAGCGTGCCGACGGCGATCACATCAACTTTGGAACCATTTCCCATGCGCATCGTCACCTCGTCCTGAGTCAATGTTCGCTTAATCCGTAGTCTCTGTTTCGAGTTGCAAATATTAGCAACAGAACTAGTATCAAATACCCAGGTGCTACTGCGAGCTCTGGTAAGGCACACATAAATAACATGTATATCACATATACCTTTGTTCACCTTGCCATCCTTCTTATCCGCCAAATACTTGGGGCAGTTCCGCTTCCAGTGACCAGTCTGTTTGCAGTAGAAGCACTCAGTCTCAGGCTTAGGTCTAGACTTAGGTTTCTTCTCCTGAGCAGCAACTTGTTTGTTGTTCTTCTTGAAGTTCCCCTTCTTATTCCCTTTGCCCTTTTTTTCCTGAAACTGGCGGTCTTATTGACCATCAGCACTTGATGCCCCTTTTTGATTTCTACCTCCGCAACCTTTAGCATTGCGAAGAGCTCAGGAATTGACTTATTCATTCCTTGCATATTATAGTTCATCACAAAGCTCTTGTAGCTTGGTGGCAGTGATTGAAGAACTTTGTCAATGACATTATCAACAGGAAGATTAACTCCCAGTTGAGTCAAGTGATTATGTGAAAGTGCAACTATCCCTAGGTGGTTTTGGTAATTCATAACAACATATAGCTCATTGAGCTAATGCTATTTCAAGATGATTATTTCAGGAAAGCTCAATGATTAGCATGGCATGGATGTGAAAGTGGAACCCTCAAAATGCTAAGGACAAAGAATTGGCTCAAGCTCAAAAGTTCAAGACACTTCATTTTATATTTTAGTGATCCAAGATCACATTGAGTCTTTAGGAAAAGCCAATACTATCAAGGAGGGATGAGGTGTTGCTTAATGAGCCTCTTGCTTTATGTGCTTAATGATATGCTCCAAAATCCTCAGCTACTTTCCATATCCACAAATGACCTAAACCCTAAGCCAAACTCGGTCATACCGATTCTTTCAATCCGGCGCCACCGAGTTTCACTTGTCATTTGCCACTGCCAAACCCTAGCAATTCGGTCCTACCGATAAGGATCTCGGTCTCACCGAGATGGGATTGCACACTCTCTGTTTCCCTTTCGTAACTTTTCGGTCTCACCGAAAGAGCGAATCGGTCCCACCGAGATTGCAATGTAAACTCTATGTTTCCTACTTGTAACTTTTCGATCTCACCAAAAGAGCGAGTCGGTCCCACCGAGTTTGCCTGACCAACTCTCTGGTTAGCTTATTGCCAAACTCGGTCTCACCGAGTTTGTGCAATCGGTCTCACCGAGATTACGTTATGCCCAAACCCTAACTGAATCGGTCCTACCAAGTTGCATGTCAGTCCCACCGAAATTCCTAACGGTCACTAGGTTTACTATTTCAGTCTGACCGAGTTTTCTGATTCGGTCCCACCGAGATTGGTAAATTGTGTGTAACGGTTGGATTTTGTGTGGAGGCTATAAATACCCCTCCACCTCCTCTGCACTCGTGGAGAGAGGCATCAGAACACATACACCATTCCAACTCATATGTTCTGAAAGAGAACCACCTACTCATGTGTTGAGACCAAGATATTCCATTCAAACCATATGAATCTTGATCTCTAGCCTTCCCCAAGTTGCTTTCCACTCAAATCTTCTTTCCACCAGATCCAAATCCTATGAGAGAGAGAGTTGAGTGTTGGGGAGACTATCATTTTAAGCACAAGAGCAAGGAGTTCATCATCAACACACCATTTGTTACTTCTTGGAGAGTGGTGTCTCCTAGATTGGCTAGGTGTCACTTGGGAGCCTCCGACAAGATTGTGGAGTTGAACCAAGGAGTTTGTAAGGGCAAGGAGATTGCCTACTTCATGAAGATCTACCGCTAGTGAGGCAAGTCCTTCGTGGGCGATAGCCATGGTGGGATAGACAAGGTTGCTTCTTCGTGGACCCTTCGTGGGTGGAGCCCTCTGTGGACTCGTGCAACCATTACCCTTCGTGGGTTGAAGTCTCCATCAACGTGGATGTAGGATAGCACCACCTATCCGAACCACGGGAAAAACATCCGTGTCTCCAATAGCGTTTGAATTCTTCGAACCCTTCCCTTTATATTCTTGCAAGTTGCATGCTTTACTTTCCGCTGCCAATATACTCTTTGCATGCTTGCTTGAATTGTGTAATGATTGCTTGACTTGTCCTAAGATAGCTAAAAACTGCCAAGAACTAAAATTGGGAAAAGGTTAAGTTTTTATTTGGTCAAGTAGTCTAATCACCCCCCTCTAGACATACTTTCGATCCTACAAGTGGTATCAGAGCTTTGGTCTCCATTTGCTTTGATCTCCATAGCTTTTGGTGGTCATAGCCTTGGTTTCACAACCTAGGAGAGTATGGCGTCTAGCGAGGGAAATTATCACCATAGAGGTCCTTACTTTGATGGCACTAATTTTGCTAGTTGGAAGCATAAAATGAAAATGCATATTCTTGGACATAACCCCGCCATATGGGCTATTGTTTGTGTTGGTTTGCAAGGTGAGTTCTTTGATGGGAGAGAACCAAACCGTGAAGCTACCGCAGATGAGTTGAAGATGTTGCAATACAATGCTCAAGCTTGTGATATTCTCTTCAACGGATTGTGCCCCGAAGAATTCAACAAAATCAGCCGTCTTGAGAATGCAAAGGAAATTTGGGACACTTTGATTGATATGCACGAAGGTACCAACTCCGTCAAGGAATCCAAGTTGGATGTGCTCCAAAGTCAACTTGACAAGTTCAAGATGAAGGATGGTGAAGATGTCGCCGAAATGTACTCTAGGCTTGCTCTCATCACAAATGAGATTGCCGACTTAGGAAGTGAAGAGATGACCGATAGATTCATCATCAAGAAGATCCTAAGAGCTTTGGATGGGAAATATGATACCATGTGCACATTGATTCAAATGATGCCCAATTACAAAGATCTCAAACCAACGGAAGTTATTGGAAGGATTGTTGCTCATGAGATGTCACTCAAGGATAAAGAGGAACTTCACAACAAATCAAGTGGTGCCTACAAAGCCTCATGTGAAGTCCCCACATCATCAAGTGAGAAACAAAACTTCAATGAAGAATTGAGCTTAATGGTGAAGAACTTCAACAAGTTCTACAAGAGTAGAAGCAAAGATAGAAGCTTCAAGTCAAGGTAATACAATGACAAAAGATCTTCTAGTCGAGAGCGAAACTGCTATAATTGTGGAAGACCCGGATACTATTCCAATGAGTGTACGACTCCCTACAAGAGAAGAGAAGATTCTCCAGAAATAAGAAGCAAAGAATCACCACCAAGAGAGAGAAGGAGTAGAGATGATCGTTATGAATGGAGATACTCACGGAGAAGCAATGATTCGGAAAGGAAGGAAAGATCATCAAGGAGCTACACAAAACAAAGACATCAAGCTCATGTTGGTGAATGGGTATCCGGCTCTGACTCCGACAGCCACTCCGAGAGAAGTTATCACTCCGACTCCGAAGATACTCAAGATGAAGGTGTTGCCGGTCTAGCACTTGTGTCAACCAACTCCTACGACATATTTGACTCACCAAATGAAGGAATTGGAAGATGCTTCATGGCCAAAGGTCCTAAGGTAACACACCCCGAGTATGTTGATTTTAATAGTGATGAAGATGACTTGCTAGGTGATGATGACTTGCTTGTTGACAACTCTAGTGATGAGTACTATGATGAAACATCAATTAATCATGCTAAAACGAATGACAATGATAAGGAGAAGATTGAGGCTCTAACTAAAGAACTAAACACTCTTAAGTTAGCTCATGAAACTATCTTCGAAGATCATCGAGAACTTTTAAGAGCTCATGAGAAATTACGCTTTGAAAAGCTCAATCTTGAGCAAGAGCATGAGTTCTTAAAAGCAATCAATGATGATCTCCGCAAGAAAAGTTCTTCTTACATTGCCAAGCGTTTACTATTATCCACTTACATGCCTCAAGTCAAGTCTAGTAACAAGAACAAGAAAGATTCTTCCTCTAGTAGTAACAATGATCATGCTAAATCCAATATTGTTGCTTCTAGTAGTTCTCTTGATTCCACTAATGATTCTCTTAGCCAAGTTACACTTGAGCAAGAAAATAGCTTATTGAAGGAGATTATAGAGAAAGGAGTGTACAAAAGCCTTGCCAGGAGTAAGCAATTCGAGGAAATTGTGCGCAAGCAAGGAATGCGCCGGAAGAATCAAGGTGTTGCTTTTGAATGAAAGTTCAATGCCAATGGAGTTGAATGGGAAGAAGATCAATACCCCAAGACAAAGTTTGTTCCTCAACAAGAGAAGTATGACACCTCTTTCAAGGGGATACAAGCTCAAGATGATCTTCCACCACAAGACTACAAGCAAAAAGGCAAGGACAAGCTTCAAGAGGAGATCGATGCATTTGAAGAAGCTCCTAAGACCTTAGTCAAGTGGATTCCCAAGACCACGTCAAGTTCCACTTCATCAAGTACGACTACAACTCCAAGGATTCCCATCAAGATGGTGTGGATCCAAAAGAAAAAGAACTAGAGAGTTCTTGATCGTGACTCCGCCAACATATTTCACTCTCATCATTTTGGCAAGAACAAGTGCAATCAACTTCCACATCATGCACTAGTTCAAGGAGTCACAAACCCTCTTGTTGGTAAGACAAGGGAAAAGGTAACCTAAAGTTTTCACGGACATCATCTTGTGTATGCATCACTCTATGTCTATGGATATCCTTGTTTGTTCCTTGTGGGACTAACCCATGTAGGTATTGAAAGTGCAATTCACTCAAATGGATAGCTCCAAGTGATCTACATCAACATTGAGCATCCACATCTTCAACATCTACATGAAGTCATCATCGACAAAACCCAAGGTTAGTCCATCCCTCTTAGGGGGGATATCACATCTAGGGGGAGCTTTACTCTAAGACTTGAGCTAAAGCAACTCTAAAGATGTGAATACAACAATGCTTTATGTAAAAGTGGTAACCCCACTTGAGCTTAAACGATGAGTATGACCTACGATCAAGTGTTCTCACTTGACTCCTAAGTCAATATACTCATATATAGATGACCTAGTCATCGCAAATTGCTTGATAGATGCTAGAATTGGTTGTGCATGCTTTGCCACATATTTCATTTGCCATCTTATTGTGTGAGCATGTTGGTTGCATATTTTACTCATTCGAGGACATCCACTTGTTGTTTTGATTGTTTGGCTTTATTTCCTTTTGCCAAGTGGATGGACAAGAATGCCTAAGAACCTCCTCTAGCTATCTATGCTTTTCTAGTCTCAAACTCTATTCATGCTGCATCACAAAATTTGATCAAGTCAGATTCGAACCACTCTGTGTGAGGAGCGCTCGGAGTCCCCGATTCGTCATAGACTTAAACTTCCAAAACCTCTTTGTGATTCTCGGTCTGACCGATACCATTTCGGTCCTACCGAGATCATTAAGTTGATCTAGGTTTTCGATCTCGGTGCAACCGATTTGAACCACTCGGTCACACCGAGTTGCAATAACTGTATACAGTTTTGCATCTTGGTGCCACCGAGTTGTTCCACTCGGTCACACCGACAGGGTCGGGCTATATATAGTGACGGGCAAAATTTTGGAAATTTCTCCGAAACCTCTTCGCCCGCGCATAGCTCGCTCTGCCTCCTGGGTCTCCGGATCGTCCTCCTTTCCGCCAGCCGCCTCCAGTCGCTGGTCTCCGTCGCCGTCAACGGAATTCTGCCCCGCCGTTGCCGCCGTAGCGAGTCTCCGCCGAACTAGGGTATGGACTCGATCTTTGTGCTATTCTCCAATCCGATTCCTAGCACATTGTGATCATCATGATTCTTGCCACGTTTGATAAACTCCTATCCAGTCAATGAACTCATAGATTAGGTTTAATTCAAAAATTTTAGGGTTAGGTTTCCGCCGAAACCATCTCGGACCCGCCGAGTTGAAAAACTCGGTCCCACCGATTTGGCTTATGCCATTGCACAAGTAAAACTCGGTCTGACCGAGAATTACTTATCGGTGTGACCGATTTTGGAACTCTGTGAAACCCTAGCAGTCTCGGTGCCACCGAACTGTGACTCGGTCTGACCGAGTTCACTAGTTCTGGTGCCAAAACTGCTTCGGTGTCACCGAGTTTGAAAATCGGTAGACCCGAGATGATTTCAGTGGGAAACTAAAACTAAGTTTTTGAATTATTCTTTTGCAAAAATCTCTCATTTTGTGATGCCCATCCACTCTATCTCATCTATAATCTATTCACAGGGTCAGCAGTCAGAGTTTGCATCATGTCAGACCAAAGTGACAGCCAGAACTTGTCAGAGCAGCAAGTGCAGTTGAGTGAGGGCACTAGCCCCTCAAGTTCCTCAGATGATGGCAGCAGGAGCACACCCAGCAACCTGCCTAAAGCTGCCACTAGACAAAGGAAGAAGAGAACTTCTAATTCTGAAGATGAAGACTATGTGGCAGAGGAAGAGGCCACATCAAAGAGAGTTGAGCCAGCTCAAGGCACAAACAAGGGCTGAAAATCAAAAGGCCAGCAGGCAGGCAGCCCATGTCAAAGGCTAGAGCTTCAACTGAGAAGCCTGCTCCCATTGAGCCCGTTGCTGCTGAGGGCAAAAAGAGGAAAGAAAGAGTGAAGAAGACTGTAGCCAGAGTGCTTGGGAAGGCCTCCATCATGGAAGATGAGGAGGAAGAAGAAGAGGTTGCTGCACCAGCACCCAAGGCAGCCAAACTTATGGGAGATGCCATAAGGTCAGGGACAACTGCATCCAAGCCCAAGGAAGCACCCAAGGCTGCATCTAAGCCTAAGAGTGCACCAAAGAGAAACACAAGAAGCATCCCAGCCACTGAGAAGAACAAGGCCCCAGTGCCTGAAGTTGTAGAGGAAGAAGAAGAGCATGTCCTTAGGAAGCTCAAGCCCAAGATCCCAGACCACAACGATGCTCATCCCGTGGCTAAGAATATGAAGCTCAGGAAAGACTCAGGGCTGAGGAAGTGGAGAGAGGCAGATCCTTATGCTACCAGAAGGAGGACTGCAGTGGACTACAGGTTTCATACCAAGGAGCAGCAGGATTTCTATGAGACAGTTTTGCTTGACAAGAAGCCAATTGTATGTGACACGAGATGGGTCGGCTGGACCTACATGAAGGAAAATGAGGAACACTACCTTGGAGTATATGACAGCTTTAGTGCATGTGGAGTGGCAGACTTTGTTGGTCAGAAGCTCACAAAGTGGAACGAGGAGCTAATCATGCAATTCTACTCCACAGCACACTTCTACCCGGATGACAGGATCACTTGGATGTCAGAGGGTACAAGGTACCAATCAACTGTTGAGGAATGGGCGAAGTTGATCAATGCCCCAGAGGAGCAAGCAGATGACTTGGACATTTATGCCAAGAAGAAGATGGATCACAACTCCATGGCAAATATGTACAAGGAGATTCCCACAGATGATCTTGACACTCACCAGTTTGGGTCTGTGAAGCACTTGCTATCAGGATTGCCTACGATCAACTGGATCCTTAGGCACACTCTTCTGCCCAAGTCTGGAGATCACCGGATGATCAGAGGTCATGCCATTAACCTGCTACATATCTTTGATGTACCTCAGAAATTCAAAGTCATGAGCCTCATAGTGGAAACAGTCAAGAGGACAGCTGCCGATCAGAAGAGGAGTTGTGGGTATGCCCCACAGATTTAGGAGCTCATCAACTCAAAGATGGGCACGGGCGCATACCTGTTGGATAAGGAACACCTGCCCATCCGTCCAGACTTCGAAGATAATCAAGTGATCATGACTGAGAATGAGCCATCATCTGCCCATGCACAAGCTAAGAAGGAGAAGGCGAAGAAGGAGAAAGCTTCCAGGATGCCTACTCAAGAGGAGGCATCTGATTACTTCCTGAAAACCAAACAAGAGCAGCTTGGTTACCTGACTGCGTCCACCCTGCGGATTGAGCAAGGACTTGCCACCCTGACTCAGAACCAGGCAAGCTTAGAGAGGATCATGGAACAGAGGTTCTATGACTTGGACATCAAGGTGACAGAGATACAGACTACCGTGGAGCAGCTCCAGGATGACATGAATGATAGGAGAGGCAAGACCACGACTGATGCTTTTGCCAGGGTGCCACGAGGTCTGAGGTCGTCTGCACTGCCAGTTGCTGACACCAGAGCTACAACGTCTGCGCCAGCCACAGCCTCAGTTCCACCAGCTCCAGCATCCACTTCAGCCTCAACTCCGACCACGTCTACCGAAGGCTTCGTCCTTGGAGTGCTCCGGACTCCACCACCACCTGAAGATCAAGCCTGAGCGTCGACTTAGCACTATGCATTTTCTACGGACTTTTTGGTAACTTGTTGCCAAAGGGGGAGAAAATGTATAGATCATAGGCTTCGAGAGAGAGTGTTGCTTTTATTCTCTCTTGTTTTATTTGGTGGTTTTTCGAACTTTGTTTGCTTGTGTGTGAGATACTACGTCCTTATCTGTGAGACATCGATGATCATGTGTTTGATCATAAGCTACACTTAATGTTTGCTTAATGCTATTATTATTCTATCTATCTTATGTGATCACTCACTATTCTTGGTGATGAGTGCATGTATTTCAATCTTATCATTTTTGAGCGCTCCACCAAGATGTATGTGACATGGAAGAGTAACCCATGACTCTAACACCTTGTGCATTTGCAGTCCAAAGCAAATTTTAAATATGCACAAATTTAGGGGGAGCTCTTATTTGTCACATACTTCTCAAAGCGACGATATATTTCATGCTTATTATAATTTGTCGAAGCTTTGATCTATATGTTGTCATCAATTACCAAAAAGGGGGAGATTGAAAGTGCAACTATCCCTAGGTGGTTTTGGTAATTCATAACAACATATAGCTCATTGAGCTAATGCTATTTCAAGATGATTATTTCAGGAAAGCTCAATGATTGGCATGGCATGGATGTGAAAGTGGAACCCTCAAAATGCTAAGGACAAAGAATTGGCTCAAGCTCAAAAGTTCAAGACTCTTCATTTTATATTTTAGTGATCCAAGATCACATTGAGTCTTTAGGAAAAGCCAATACTATCAAGGAGGGATGAGGTGTTGCTTAATGAGCCTCTTGCTTTATGTGCTTAATGATATGCTCCAAAATCCTCAGCTACTTTCCATATCCACAAATGACCTAAACCCTAAGCCAAACTCGGTCATACCGATTCTTTCAATCCGGCGCCACCGAGTTTCACTTGTCATTTGCCACTGCCAAACCCTAGCAATTCGGTCCTACCGATAAGGATCTCGGTCTCACCGAGATGGGATTGCACACTCTCTGTTTCCCTTTCGTAACTTTTCGGTCTCACCGAAAGAGCGAATCGGTCCCACCGAGATTGCAATGTAAACTCTATGTTTCCTACTTGTAACTTTTCGGTCTCACCGAAAGAGCGAGTCGGTCCCACCGAGTTTGCCTGACCAACTCTCTGGTTAGCTTATTGCCAAACTCGGTCTCACCGAGTTTGTGCAATCGGTCTCACCGAGATTACGTTATGCCCAAACCCTAACTGAATCGGTCCTACCGAGTTGCATGTCAGTCCCACCAAAATTCCTAACGGTCACTAGGTTTACTATTTCGGTCTGACCGAGTTTTCTGATTCGGTCCCACCGAGATTGGTAAATTGTGTGTAACGGTTGGATTTTGTGTGGAGGCTATAAATACCCCTCCACCTCCTCTTCACTCGTGGAGAGAGCCATCAGAACACATACACCATTCCAACTCATATGTTCTGAAAGAGAACCACCTACTCATGTGTTGAGACCAAGATATTCCATTCAAACCATATGAATCTTGATCTCTAGCCTTCCCCAAGTTGCTTTCCACTCAAATCTTCTTTCCACCAGATACAAATCCTATGAGAGAGAGAGAGTTGAGTGTTGGGGAGACTATCATTTGAAGCACAAGAGCAAGGAGTTCATCATCAACACACCATTTGTTACTTCTTGGAGAGTGGTGTCTCCTAGATTGGCTAGGTGTCACTTGGGAGCCTCCGACAAGATTGTGGAGTTGAACCAAGGAGTTAGTAAGGGCAAGGAGATCGCCTACTTCGTGAAGATCTACCGCTAGTGAGGCAAGTCCTTCGTGGGCGATGGCCATGGTGGGATAGACAAGGTTGCTTCTTCGTGGACCCTTCGTGGGTGGAGCCCTTCGTGGACTCGTGCAACCGTTACCCTTCGTGGGTTGAAGTCTCCATCAACGTGGATGTAGGATAGCACCACCTATCCGAACCACGGGAAAAACATCCGTGTCTCCAATAGCGTTTGAATTCTCCGAACCCTTCCCTTTATATTCTTGCAAGTTGCATGCTTTACTTTCCGCTGCCAATATACTCTTTGCATGCTTGCTTGAATTGTGTAATGATTGCTTGACTTGTCCTAAGATAGCTAAAAACTGCCAAGAACTAAAATTGGGAAAATGTTAAGTTTTTATTTGGTCAAGTAGTCTAATCACCCCCCCTCTAGACATACTTTCGATCCTACATTATGATACCCAGACATTTTGAGTATATGCTCACTAACAGAAATATTCTCCTCCATCTTGCAACTATAGAACTTATTGGAGACTTCATATCTCTCAATTCGGGCATTTGCTTGAAATATTAACTTCAACTCCTGGAACATCTCATATGCTCCATGACGTTCAAAACATCGTTGAAGTCCCGGTTCTAAGCCGTAAAGCATGGCACAGTGAACTATCGAGTAGTCATCAGCTTTGCTCTGCTAGGTGTTCATAACATCTGGTGTTGCTCCTGCAGTAGGTTTAGCACTTAGGATGTTCATATCTGTAACATCCCAAATTTTCAATTTGGAATGTTAAACATTAGATCATCATGCATATCATATTTTCTTGCATTTTTGCCAATCCTAGAAATTTCACGCAACACAAGGACCCTCGGAAAGAGTTGGAGATTTCGTCATTTTCATATTTGAGTTCTTCTCAAATTTTGAAAAGAGGGTCATTGGATTTGTCGGAGTTTATTTGCCTTTTGTTTGGATAGGGAAAAATGCGCATTTTCAAGAATTGCATTTTAGGTCCCGAGAAAAGTTCATTTTGTTCGACTCATTTTTAGGAGTCAGGGAAAATTTACTTTAGAAGTTTTTTAGTTCGTTTAGGTTTCTTTTTCTGTGTTTTTCTGCACGCGAAACCGATTAAAAAAAATCCCGTAGCGCCTGGGCCAAGGCCCAAGCCGCCGGCCAGGCCAGGCTCCCCAAGCCGCGCCGCGCGCCTGGCGCAGGCAGGCCGCCACCGCCGCCCTAGGAGTCCTAGTAGGACTCGGTTTGTTTTTTTAGGACTCCCTCTCCTTCTCTTATTTCTTGCCCCCTCCCCCAAGCAACCCTCTCCCCTCACCCATATAAATACTCACCCCCCCTCTAAACCCCACATCAAGCCCCAAGCCCAAGCCGCGCCCCACCCCGCGCCCTTGCCCACGCCGCCGCCGCCCTTGTGCCCCGCCGTCGCCGCCGCCTTGCATCGCCGCCGCCGGAGCCCCTCGCCGGAGCCTCGCCGGAGGTACCGCGCCGCATCTCTTCTATCCCCGCGGTTCGGTTTTTCTTATAAACCGTTCCGATTCTTTTCTTCTCTTCCGATTCGTTTTCTCTCCGGTTCTTCCCTAAACCGTTCCGGTTTTCTAGATCGGTTTTTCGTTTGGTTTTCTTTTCTCGAAACCCTAGATCGGATCCGTTCTCTTTTCCGATTTAGTTGCCTAGAGACCGTTCGCCGGACCGTTCGTCCTAACGAACGTGATCACCGGATTATTCTCGGCTAACGAACGTCCGTTCGTTTAACCGTTCTTATTTTTCTTTTCGTCGGATTTATTCCGCGATCGCGATTTCATATCCGATCTTCGTTCTAGTTTATCTTCTCGCTCGTTTATCGGAATCAAGTGATTCAAGCGCCTGGAGTTTCGTTTCGAAACCGCCGTTCCGAATAATCAACTTAAACAAGTTTTTGCTAAGGTAAAATTTGACCTAGTTTCAACTTGCTAGAACCGAGTTGTTTTCTTCCGCCGTTTGTTTTCGGTTTCTTTGTTCGGTTCTTTCTCTCTTTGCAACCGGAGTTCTTAAGTTGAACTATCTGGTTCGATCTTTTGTTCGAGTTTTACTTGTGCATTAGATGAGTACTTATTGTATGCTTGTTGTTTGTCTATGATAGATTACCCGGATTGCGTCGCCTGTTACTTCGAATCTTTAGGACTCGCGGATCGTCAGCAAGGCAAGTAACACTTTGATCATACCTTTTCTACAACCCAGTTTTATTGCATTAGATCCATCCTTACACACTGCATGATTAGGATCTAATTAAATTGTGGGATGGGAAGTAGATGAGGTAGTACCTATTACCTGTTTATTATGAAACCTTTGGGAGTTACTTCTACGTTTGCTTATTATGCTATGCTATGTTAGTAGACGTGGATTAGGTGAGTGATATCCATGGCAGATGTGAGATTGATAATTTTAATGGTTTATCTAAGGTGGCAACTTAAACACACATCTAGGTGGATTGAGGCACCTGATGTCTATCAGGACTTGTCTGTTTTCTTTTGGACTGCCACCCAGGCTCAAAGGGATCATAAGATCTTTCATGCTAAATACTTACGTGTGCAGCCACAAGCCAATATGGGCTCTGGCATAGTTGACTAAGTCATGCGAACTCTTACAGGGTAGACTAGCAGATGTAGGGGAAAGTAGGTGTACCGGTCTATCCATCGTAAGGTGCTAGCGCTTCTAAAAGACTGTGTCTCGGTCATCCGTTTCTCAAACACCGGTAGTGCGAGAAATCCAACGGAGGCGATCGAGTCTTGTGGGGAAAAGTGCGCAAACCTCTGCAGAGTGTAACAAACTAATCATGATTAGCCGTGTCCCCGGTTATGGACATCTTGAGTATCTAGTACTTGAATATCATGTGAATCTCATCATTGTTACTTCTAATTAATATTGTTGGGTTATTAATGACTACTTTTAATTGGGATTGAGAATGCTGTCAACCATTCTCAATGTTTAACAACCACCATGATAGTTAAATAAATTTATTCCTTTGCAGTAGGGAAAATTTGGCTTTACGCAAAACAGTAACCATAGAGCTTTCCACCAGCCAAATATGCATATAGTATAGCTGTTTCATTCCATTACTCTCTATGTGTTACCTTGCCAGCATATTCCATGTGCTGACCCGTTTCGGGCTGCAACGTTAATGTTGCAGACTTTTCAGACGACGATTAAGGTGCTTTTAGGTCGTGGTTCTATACTCAGTGATGCCGTTGGAGTTGATGGACCCATTTATCTTCCAAGTCTTCCGCTGTTATCGATATTAGATGGCCTTAAGCCATATTATTGTAATAAGCTCTCTTTTGAGACATCGATGTAATAAGTGTGTGATTGCCACTCTGCTATAACTCCTTCGAAGTACTGTGTGGTGTCAGCATTACTGATCCAGGGATGACACCGGAGCATAGTAGACTTGATCCATTCGGGTCGGGTCACCACAGAGATGGTATCAGAGCACACGCTGACTGTAGGACACGACCACTAAGTTAAAGCCATAGATCACTATTCTCCCCTCATTTTCTAACTCCTCATCTTTTCTAGTCTTTAGGATGAAGGACGCGAAGATTAAGTACGCTCAACCGGATGAAGGCACACCTTTTGGATTTCACTTGAAGGAAGTCACCAAGTACCTAAACATTGGATTACCAAGTTTTACGGGAACTTTCAACACCACTTTGCCTGAAGAGGAGTGCTGGAAGATTCAAGCTCACATTCCGAGAAGGACATTCGCGCCAATCACGAAGCCCATAGATAGTGTTTTCAATGCACCAACCTGGAGTCTAGGAAGGAGCATGGCAGCCCATATCACCATAGGATGCATTGGAGAAGTTTATCTAGAAGACCTCAAGGACACTATCTACCAGATTTGCGGACGCCGAGATGAACAATGGGAGTTAGTAAGCACCAAGAAGGATAGACCCATTGCAGCTTTCATCCAGGAGTTAAATCAGCACATTCGACGCCACGAGAACCAGATGTGCAATGATATGATAGAGTTGAAGAATGCGAAGGCAAGGATCATCGAGCTAGAAGGAGAACTGAAGGCTACACGCAAGGACTACATGGACGAGATCGTAGCTCTAGCAAGACACAACTGCAATCTTAAGCAAGAGATTGAAGAACTCAAGATGGAGTTAGCATCCAGGAAGACATGTATGTCACATGTCCGGACAACTACATCATCATCGACGACACCGATTCGGATCCAAGTGAACCCGAATTTGAAGACGAAGCTGGAGCGGACATCATGGAGTCTTCCACCGGTTCAAATTTCTAGATGACCACCAAATATTAGTAGTATTTCCCCCCATGTAAAGACTATAGTTCGAGCACTTTCACGATAGCTAGATCGATTGTAATGCCCTTGTTTGATTGAATGAAGTGATTTTGTGTGAAATTGCGCATGTGCATTGGGGTAGTGTTTTCTCTTTAGACCTCATTCTATTCTTATATCTCGTCTTTTCTAAAACCCTCAGATGCCTCCGAGACGTGACAATGGATTTCCACCGGAGCTTACTCAGTTGATCCAGCAGCAGAATCAATTGATGCAGATGTTAGTTCAGAATCAGCAGAACAACAACAACAACAACCCACCACCACCACCACCTGTTGACCACTTAGCCCGTTTCCTTAGGCTAAATCCGCCGGTGTTTTCTAGTAGCATCGAGCCGATAGTAGCAGACGATTGGCTCCGCAAGATAGGAAGGGAGTTGACCACTGCAGGATGCACGGATGGTGAGAAAGTGAAGTTTGCCGCACATCAGCTAGAAGGACCCGCGTCAGCATGGTGGGAGAATTTCACAGCCACCTTCCCAGTTGACACAGTCACATGGGATCAGTTTCAGCAAGCTTTCTGCAGCACATGTTTCAGCAGGAGCTATGGCCATGAAGAAGCGTGAGTTTCGCAACTTATGCCAAGGAGGAAGGACAGTTGGCCAGTACATTGATGACTTCAGCAAGTTAGCACGTTATGCCCCAGATGACGTTGCTACGGATGCAACTAAGCAGGAGAAGTTCCTGGAAGGATTGAATGATGAGTTAAGCATGCAGTTGATGGTAGGAAGTTTCAACAACTACTAGGAGTTGGTAGATCGTGCCATCATGATTGAAGGGAAGCAACAGCAGATTGAGGACCGCAAGAGGAAGTATGGACAGGGGAAGTATAACTCTGGAGCCCAGTAGAAGCCCCATTTTACCCCTAAATCGGGATTTCAGTTTCAACATACCCATGGAGGAGGTAGTTCGCACAACCACAATGGCCACAAGAATGGTAATGGGAATGGAGGAAGCAACGGCCAGAATTGGACCACCCCATCAACCCCATCCAAGAGAGACCTGAGTCAAGTCACCTGTTTCAAGTGTTCCAAGACCGGACATTATGCCAATGAATGTCCTGAAGGACAGAATGGAAATGGTAACGGAAGCTCAGGGAAGAAGCCGAACCCTTTCAATAGGGGACAGGTGAACCACGTTAACGTGGAGGAGGTTGAAGATCAGCCTGATGCAGTAATCGGTAAGTTTTTGGTTAAGTCATTTACCGCACTCGTTCTTTTCGATACCGGTGCATCACATTCATACATATCAAGGGGATTTGTGGAAAAATATAGCCTGCCCACTAGGATTCTTAAAACACCTATGCTAGTAAGTTCGCCAGGAGCAGAATACATGGCCAGTCAAGGATGTTTCCAAGTGCCATTAAGTATAGGAAGGCATGCTTTCCCAACGGATTTAATTATCCTGGAATCCCAAGGTCTGGATGTAATTCTCGGTATGGATTGGTTGTCGAAGTATGGAGGAAACATCGATTGTGCTAGTAAGTCAATTTTGCTTACAACGCCAGAAGGAAGAAGGATCAAGTATGTATCCCGGCATGTGCCAAATAGGACCCAAGTGAATTGCCTGACAGGAGTTGTGCAGGAGGAAGTACCAGTGGTAAAGGATTTTCCTGATGTATTTCTGGAAGAGTTGCCAGGCATGCCATCGGATAGAGACATTGAGTTTTTGATTGAGTTATTGCCAGGTACAGGCCCAATATCAAAGAGACCGTACCGGATGCCAGCAAAGGATTTGGTAGAAATTAAGAATCAGATTAAGGAGTTATTGGAGAAAGGTTACATTCGCCCAAGTTCTTCGCCTTGGGGATCACCCGTACTTCTAGTGGAGAAGAAGGATGGATCATTACGGATGGTTGTTGATTATCGTGGATTGAATGAAGTAACCATCAAGAACAAGTACCCATTGCCAATGATTAATGATCTGTTTGATCGTTTGCAAGGAGATAAAGTGTTTTCCAAGATCGATTTGCGATCAGGGTACCACCAGTTGAAGATTCGAGAACAGGATATTCCGAAGACAACATTCACCACAAGATATGGACTGTATGAGTATACCGTTATGTCATTTGGATTGACTAACGCACCTGCCTATTTTATGAACCTGCTGAACAAAGTGTTTATGGAGTTTTTGGATAAGTTCATCGTAGTGTTCATTGATGATATCCTGGTTTATTCAAAGAATGAAGAAGAGCATAAGGAACATTTGCGTTTGGTTTTGGAGAAACTAAGGGAACATCAGTTATATGCCAAATTTAGCAAATGCGAGTTTTGGTTGAAGGAAGTAGGATTCCTCGGACACGTTATATCCGGAGAAGGGATAGCAGTTGACCCCACAAAGGTTGAGACCGTAACCAAATGGGAAGCACCAACGATAGTTGGAGAGATCCGGAGTTTTCTTGGACTCGCAGGATACTACCGGAGATTCATTGAGAACTTTTCAAAGATTGCGAAGCCTATGACGGAGCTGTTGAAGAAGGATACCAAGTTCAATTGGACTGAGGAGTGTGAGGCTAGTTTCCAGGAGTTGAAGAAACGTTTGGTTACCTCACCAGTGTTGATTTTGCCAGATCAGACCAAGGATTATGAGGTGTATTGCGACGCTTCACGTCGAGAACTTGGAGCAGTGCTTATGCAGGAAGGGAGAGTTGTTTCGTATGCTTCACGACAACTGAAACCTCATGAGTTGAATTACGCCACCCATGATTTGGAGTTAGCAGCCGTAGTGCATGCATTAAAGACATGGAGACATTTCCTCATTGGAAATCATTGTGAGGTGTACACGGATCACAAGAGTTTGAAGTACATTTTCACGCAGAAGGAGTTGAATCTCAGACAACGGAGATGGTTGGAGCTCATCAAGGATTATGATATGAGATTGCATTACCATCCCGGAAAAGCTAATGTAGTAGCTGAAGCATTGAGCCATAAGAGCCATGTCAATACGTTAATGACGGGAGAAATACCCAAGGAGTTAGCAGAAAACCTTCGTGAACTAAGTTTAGAGATAGTTCCGAAAGGCTATGTAGCAGCATTGGAGATTCAGACAACATTGATGGATAAAATCAGAGAGGCTCAGAAATCTGACAAGGAGATTGCTGCTATAAAGGAGAAACTAAGCAAAGGAAAAGCAAAGGGATTTCGTGAGGATGAGCACGATACCCTATGGTTTGAGGACCATGTTTATGTGCCCAATGACCCGGAGATCAGGAAGTTGATTCTGCAAGAGGCACATGATTCACCCTATTCGATTAACCCAGGAAATACCAAGATGTATTTGGATTTGAAGGTAACATTCTGGTGGACCGGAATGAAGAAGGATATTGCAGCATATGTAGCAGTTTGCGACATATGTCATAGAGTAAAGGCAGAACATCAGAAGCCAGCCGGATTGTTGCAACCATTGCCGATACCCGAATGGAAGTGGGATAAGATAGGCATGGATTTTATCACAGGATTACCCAGGACGAAAGCAGGATATGACTCGATATGGGTAGTAGTTGATCGTTTGACGAAGGTAGCACATTTCATTCCAGTTAAGACCACTTACACCAGTGCTAAGTTGGCAAAGATATATATGACTAGGATCATTTGTTTGCATAGAGTTCCAAGGAGTATTGTATCAGACAGAGGAACCCAATTTACCTCAAAGTTTTGGAATCAGTTGCATGAAACTTTGGGAACCAGGCTAGAGTTCAGCACCGCTTTTCATCCGCAGACAGATGGAAACACCAAGAGAGTCAATCAGATTTTGGAAGATATTCTGAGAGCTTGTGCACTAGATTATGGATCTAGTTGGGACGATAACTTGCCGTATGCGGAGTTTTCCTATAACAACAGTTACCAAACCAGTTTGAAAATGGCACCTTTCGAAGCTTTGTACGGAAGGAGGTGCAGGACACCGTTGTCATGGGACGAAGTTGGAGATCGTCAGTTCTTTGGACCAGATTTTATTAAAGAGTCTGAACAGAAGGTGAAGTTGATTCGCGATAGGCTCAAGGTAGCCCAGTCCAGGCAGAAGAGCTACGCAGATTCTAAACGCAAGGAGACAGTTTACGAAACCGGAGACAGAGTGTATCTCTGAGTATCCCCACTTCGAGGAGTTAGGCGTTTTGGAGTTAAGGGAAAATTAGCACCGCGTTTCGTTGGACCATATAAGATCTTGCAATGTATGGGAGAAGTCGCTTATAAGTTGGAATTACCAGAGGGACTGTCAGGAGTTCATGACGTATTCCATGTTTCTCAGCTGAAGAAATGTCATGCCGAGATGGCGGAGGTACCGTTAAGAGATACAGTGCCGCTTGAAGCGATTCAGTTGAAGGACGACTTAACGTATGAAGAGAAACCAGTCAAGATTCTCGAGTTTGCCAGCAGAGTTACCCGCAGCAAGGTTATCAAGTTTTGCAAAGCTCAGTGGAACCACCATTCAGAGGATGAAGCCACCTGGGAGAGAGAAGAAGATTTGCTCAAGGACCACCCTCACCTATTTTCTAGCCAACCCGAATCTCGAGGGCGAGATTCATCTTAAGGGGGGTAGGTTTGTAACATCCCAAATTTTCAATTTGGAATGTTAAACATTAGATCATCATGCATATCATATTTTCTTGCATTTTTGCCGATCCTAGAAATTTCACGCAACTCAAGGACCCTCGGAGAGAGTTGGAGATTTCGTCATTTTCATATTTGAGTTCTTCTCAAATTTTGAAAAGAGGATCATTGGATTTGTCGGAGTTTATTTGCCTTTTGTTTGGATAGGGAAAAATGCGCATTTTCAAAATTTGCATTTTAGGTCCCGAGAAAAGTTCATTTTGTTCGACTCATTTTTAGGAGTCGGGGAAAATTTACTTTAGAAGTTTTTGAGTTCGTTTAGGTTTCTTTTTCTGTGTTTTTCTGCGCGCGAAACCGATTTAAAAAAAAATCCCGCAGCGCCCGGGCCAAGGCCCAAGCCACCGGCCAGGCCAGGCTCCCCAAGCCGCGCCGCGCGCCTGGCGCAGGCAGGCCGCCGCCGCCCTAGGAGTCCTAGTAGGACTCGGTTTGTTTTTTTAGGACTCCCTCTCCTTCTCTTATTTCTTGCCCCCTCCCGAAGCAAACCTCTCCCCTCACCCATATAAATACTCACCCCCCTCTAAACCCCACATCAAGCCCCAAGCCCAAGCCGCGCCCCACCCCGCACCCTTGCCCACGCCGCCGCCGCCCTTGTGCCCCGCCGTCGCCGCCGCCTTGCATCGCCGCCGCCGGAGCCCCTCGCCGGAGCCTCGCCGGAGGTACCGCGCCGCATCTCTTCTATCCCTGCGGTTCGGTTTTTCTTATAAACCGTTCCAATTCTTTTCTTCTCTTCCGATTCGTTTTCTTTCCGGTTCTTCCCTAAACCGTTCCGGTTTTCTAGATCAGTTTTCGTTCGGTTTTCTTTTCTCGAAACCCTAGATCGGATCCGTTCTCTTTTTCGATTTAGTTGCCTAGAGACCGTTCGCCGGACCGTTCGTCCTAACGAACGTGATCACCGGATTATTCTCGGCTAACGAACGTCCGTTTGTTTAACCGTTCTTCTTTTTCTTTTCGTCGGATTTGTTCCGTGATCGTGATTTCAGATCCGATCTTCGTTCTAGTTTATCTTCTCGCTCGTTTATCGGAATCAGGTGATTCAAGCGCCTGGAGTTTCGTTTCGAAACCGCCGTTCTGACTAATCAACTTAAACAAGTTTTTGCTAAGGTAAAATTTGACCTAGTTTCAACTTGCTAGAACCGAGTTGTTTTCTTCCGCCGTTTGTTTTCGGTTTCTTTGTTCGGTTCTTTTTCTCTTTGCAACCGGAGTTCTTAAGTTGAACTATCTGGTTCGATCTTTTGTTCGAGTTTTACCTGTGCATTAGATGAGTACTTATTGTATGCTTGTTGTTTGTCTGCGATAGATTACCCGGATTGCGCCACCTGTTACTTCGAATCTTTAGGACTCGCGGATCATCAGCAAGGCAAGTAACACTTTGATCATACCTTTTCTACAACCTAGTTTTATTGCATTAGATCCATCCTTACACATTGCATGATTAGGATCTAATTAAATTGTGGGATGGGAAGTAGATGAGGTAGTACCTATTACCTGTTTATTATGAAACCTTTGGGAGTTACTTCTACGTTTTCTTATTATGCTATGCTATGTTAGTAGACGTGGATTGGGTGAGTGATATCCATGACAGATGTGAGATTGATAATTTTAATGGTTTATCTAAGGTGGCAACTTAAACACACATCTGGGTGGATTGAGGCACCTGATGTCTATCAGGACTTGCCCGTTTTCTTTTGGACCGCCACCCAGGCTCAAAGGGATCATAAGATCTTTCATGCTAAATACTTACGTGTGCAGCCACAAGCCAATATGGGCTCTGGCATAGTTGACTAAGTCGTGCGAACTCTTACAGGGTAGACTAGCAGATGTAGGGGAAAGTAGGTGTACCGGTCTATCCATCATAAGGTGCTAGCGCTTCTGAAAGACTGTGTCTCGGTCATCCACCGATAGTGCGAGAAATCCAACGGAGGCGATCGAGTCTTGTGGGGAAAAGTGCGCAAACCTCTGCAGAGTGTAACAAACTAATCATGATTAGCCGTGTCCCCGGTTATGGACATCTTGAGTATCTAGTACTTGAATATCATGTGAATCTCATCATTGTTACTTCTAATTAATATTGTTGGGTTATTAATGACTACTTTTAATTGGGAGTGAGAATGCTGTCAACCATTCTCAATGTTTAACAGCCACCATGATAGTTAAATAAATTTATTCCTTTGCAGTAGGGAAAAATTGGCTTTACGCAAAACAGTAACCATAGAGCTTTCCACCAGCCAAATATGCATATAGTATAGCTGTTTCATTCCATTACTCTCTATGTGTTACCTTGCCAGCATATTCCATGTGCTGACCCGTTTCGGGCTGCAACGTTAATGTTGCAGACTTTTCAAACGACAATTAAGGTGCTTTTAGGTCGTGGTTCTATACTCAGTGATGCCGTTGGAGTTGATGGACCCATTTATCTTCCAAGTCTTCCGCTGTTATCGATATTAAATGGCCTTAAGCCATATTATTGTAATAAGCTCTCTTTTGAGACATCGATGTAATAAGTGTGTGATTGCCACTCTGCTATAAATCCTTCGAAGTATTGTGTGGTGTCAGCATTACTGATCCAGGGATGACACCGGAGCACAGTAGACTTGATCCATTCGGGTCGGGTCACCACAATATCTCTCAATGGGCTTCCAGGACGTAATTCTTCTATGTAGCAATGAGGATAATCCTCAAGCTACGGACCCAGTATGTGTAATTGCTACCATCATCTTTCAACTTTGCTTTCTCAAGGAACGCATTAAAATTCAACGGAACAACAACACGAGCCATCTATCTACAACAAACATAGACATGCAAAATACTATCAGGTACTAAGTTCATGATAAATTTAAGTTCAATTAATAATATTACTTAAGAACTCCCACTTAGATTGACATCTCTCTAATCATCTAAGTGATCACGTGATCCAAATCAACTAAACCATAACCGATCATCACGTGAAATGGAGTAGTTTTCAACGGCGAACATCATTATGTTGATCATATCTACTATATGATTCACGCTCAACCTTTCGGTCTCAGTGTTCCGAGGCCATATCTGCATATGCTAGGCTCGTCAAGTTTAACCTGAGTATTCTACGTGTGCAAAACTGGCTTGCACCCATTGTAGATGAACGTAGAGCTTATCACACCCGATCATCACGTGGTGTCTGGGCACGACGAACTTTGGCAACAATGCATACTCAGGGAGAACACTTTTATCTTGAAATTTAGTGAGAGATCATCTTATAATGCTACCGTCAATCAAAGCAAAATAAGATGCATAAAAGATAAACATCACATGCAATCAATATAAGTGATATGATATGGCCATCATCATCTTGTGCTTGTGATCTCCATCTCCGAAGCACCGTCATGATCACCATCATCACCGGCGTGACACCTTGATCTTCGTCGTAGCATCGTTGTTGTCTCGCCAACTATTGCTTCTACGACTATCGCTACCGCTTAGTGATAAAGTAAAGCAATTACAGGGCGATATAACCAAAGTATGACATGCTAGAAAGCAGTATGACTTGTATCGCCCACAACTCACTTGTGTTCTACTCGTGCATATAACATCAACGCATAAAACCAGGCTTGGATGCCACTGTTGGGGAACGTAGTAATTTCAAAAAAATCCTACGCACATGCAAGATCATGGTGATGCATAGAAATGAGAGGGGAGAGTGTGTCCACGTACCCTCGTAGACCGAAAGCAGAAGCATTAGCACAACGCGGTTGATGTACTCGTACGTCTTCACGATCCGGCCGATCAAGTACCGAACGCACGGCACCTCCGAGTTCTACACACGTTCAACTCGATGACGTCCCTCGAACTCCGATCCAGCCGAGCTTTGAGGGAGAGTTCCATCAGCACGACGGCGTGGTGACGATGTTGATGTTCTACTGTCGTAGGGCTTCGCCTAAGCACCACTACAATATTATCGAGGTGGTCTATGGTGGAGAGAGGCACCGCACACGGCTAAAAGATCAAAGATATTAATTGTTGTGTCTATGGGGTGCCCCTCTCCTCCATATATAAAGGAGGGGAGGACAGGGCTGACCAAGGGGGGCGTCCTACTCCCATCGGGAGTAGTACTCCTCCTTTTCCTATTTGGAGACGGAGAGGGAAGGAAGAGGAAGAAGGGAGGAAGGAAAGGGGGGCCCGGCCCCCTCCCGATTCGGATTGGGCGGGGGGGGGGGGGGGTGGGGCTCCCTTGCTCCTTTCCCATCCGTTCCACTAAAGCCCATTAAGGCCCATATACCTCACGGGGGGTTCCAATAACCTCCCGGTGCTCCGGTATTATCCCGATCTCACCCGGAACCATTCCGGTATCCAAATATAGTCGTCCAATATATCAATCTTTACGTCTCAAACATTTCGAGGCTCCTCGTCATGTCCATGATCACATCCGGGACTCCGAACTACCTTCGGTACATCAAAAACCATAAACTCATAATATAACCGTCATCAAACTATAAGCGTGCGGACCCTACGGGTTCGAGAACTATGTAGACATGACCGAGACACTTCTCCGGTCAATAACCAATAGTGGAACCTGGATGCTCATATTGGCTCCTACATATTCTACGAAGATCTTTATCGGTCAAATCACATAACAACATACGTTGTTCCTTTTGTCATCGGTATGTTACTTGCCCGAGATTCGATCGTCGGTATCTCAATACCTAGTTTAATCTTGTTACCGGCAAGTCTCTTTACTCGTTCCGTAACACATCATCCCGCAACTAACTCATTAGTTGCAATGCTTGCAAGGCTTAAGTGATGTGTATTACCGAGTGGGCCCAAAGATACCTCTCCGACAATCGGAGTGACAAATCCTAATCTCGAAATACGCCAACCCAACAAGTACCTTCGGAGACACCTATAGAGCACCTTTATAATCACCTAGTTACGTTGTGACGTTTGGTAGCACATAAAGTGTTCCTCCGGTAAACGGGAGTTGCATAATCTCATAGTCATAGGAACATGTATAAGTCATGAAGAAAGCAATAACAACAAACTAAACGATCAAGTGCTAAGCTAACGGAATGGGTCAAGTCAATCACATCATTCTCCTAATGATGTGATCTCGTTAATCAAATGACAACTCTTTGTCTATGGCTAGGAAACATAACCATCTTTGATCAACGAGCTAGTCAAGTAGAGGCATACTAGTGACACTCTGTTTGTCTATGTATTCACACATGTATTATGTTTCCGATCAATACAATTCTAGGATGAATAATAAACATTTATCATGATATAAGAAAATAAATAATAACTTTATTATTGACTCAAGGGCATATTTCCATCAGGTGCAACTACTTCTTCTTCAATGGGAGGATTATATTTAAACCACTTCTCCTTAGGGAGATCAATATGAGTAGCAAAGGATTCACAGAAAGAAGCTACTGTCTTAGAGTTAAGTCCATATTTAGTGCTAAATTTACGGAAAACATCGGTGTCCATAAAAGATTTAGCACAATCAAACATAGGTGTTGTACCTAACTCCTTACCTTCATCGAGATCCCAATCTTCAGAGTTGCGTTTAATTCTTTCCAATAAATCCCATTTGAATTCAATAGTCTTAATCATAAAAGAACTAGTACAAGAAGTATCGAGCATGAGTGATTGTTGTTAGAAAGCCGAGCATAAAAAATTTGAATAATCATTTCTCTTGAGAGCTCATGATTGGGGCATGAATATAACATTGACTTAAGAGCTTGAGTGATGCTTTCCCCTTCGCGAGACCAAAAATTATATATATATATATATATATATATAATTACGATCATGATGAAAAAGATGCATAGGATAAAACTTCTGATGCAATTCCAATTTCAACCGTTTGTAGTCCCATGGTCCCATGTCATCACATAGCCTATACCATGTCAATGCATCTCCCTTCAAAGATAAAGGGAAGACCTTCTTCTTGATAACATTATCGGGCATACCTGCAAGCTTAAATAATCCACAAACTTCATCGACATAGATTAAGTGTAAATCGGGATGTAATGTTCCATCTCCTGCAAAAGGATTAGCTAGCAGTTTCTCTATCATACCCGAAGGAATTTCAAAGTAAACATTTTCATTTTCAGTAAGTCCAGTAGGTTGAGGAGCAACTATTTTCTCTACCGGTCGGGGTGAAGATACCCCGAACAAGCCCCTCAAAGGATTACTTTCCCTAGTAATAAGTGACAGTAAATTTTAGCACACTATATAAATTTTTCCTTACCAAATTCCACGTACCAAAGGCGCTTCACTCCCCGGCAATGGTGCCAGAAAAGAGTCTTGATGACCCACAAGTATAGGGGATCTATCGTAGCCTTTTCGATAAGTAAGAGTGTCGAACCCAGCAAGGAGTAGAAGGAAATGATAAGCGGTTTTCAGCAAGGTATTCTGTGCAAGCACGGGAATTATCGGTAACAGATAGTTTTGTGATAAGGTAATTGGTAAGGAGCAAAAAGTAATACAAGTAAATAAGGTGCAGCAAGATGGCCCAATCCTTTTTGTAGCAAAGGACAAGCCTGGACAAACTCTTATATGAAGGAAAGCGCTCCCGAGGACACATGGGAATTATCGTCAAGCTAGTTTTCATCACGATTATATGATTCACGTTCGGTACTTTGATAATTTGATATGTGGGTGGACCGGTGCTTGGTTACTATCCTTACTTGGACAAGCATCCCACTTATGATTAACCCCTATTGCAAGCATCCGCAACTACAAAAGAAGTATTAAGGTAAACCTAACCATAGCATGAAACATATGGATCCAAATCAGCCCCTTACGAAGCAACGCATAAACTAGGGTTTAAGCTTCTGTCACTCTAGCAACCCATCATCTACTTATTACTTCCCAATGCCTCCCTCTAGGCCCAAACAATGGTGAAGTGTCATGTAGTCGACGTTCACATGACACCACTAGAGGAGAGACAACATACATCTCATCAAAATATCGAACGAATACCAAATTCACATGACTACTAATAGCAAGACTTCTCCCATGTCCTCAGGAACAAACGTAACTACTCACAAAGCATATTCATGTTCATAATCATAGGGGTATTAATATGCATAATGGATCTGAACATATGATCTTCCACCAAGTAAACCAACTAGCATCAACCATAAGGAGTAATCAACACTACTAGCAACCCACAAGTACCAATCTGAGGTTTGGATACAAAGATTGGATACAAGAGATGAGATGGTGCTGGTGAAGAAGTTGATGGAGACTGACCCCCTCCCGATGAGAGGATCGTTGGTGATGATGATGGCGATGATTTCCCCCTCCCGGAGGGAAGTGTCCCCGGCAGAACAGCTCCGTCGGAGCCCTAGATTGGTTCCGCCAAGGTTCCGCCTCGTGGCGGCGGAGTCTCGTCCCGAAAGCTTGCTTATAATTTTTTTCTCGGACGAAAGACTTCATATAGTGGAAGATGGGCACCGGAGGGCCACCAGGGGGCCCACGAGGCAGGGGGCACGCCCCCACCCTTGTGGCCAGGGTGTGGACCCCCTCTGGTATTTTCTTCAATCAATATTTTTTATTATTTCCAAAAATGACTTCCGTGGAGTTTCAGGACTTTTGGAGTTGTGCAGAATAGGTCTCTAATATTTGCTCCTTTTCCAGCCTAGAATTCCAGTTGCCGGCATTCTCCCTCTTTATGTAAACCTTGTAAAATAAGAGAGAATAGGCATAAGTATTGTGACATAATGTGTAATAACAGCCCATAATTCAATAAATATCGATATAAAAGCATGATGCAAAATGGACGTATCACAATCCGTTTTTATTGGCCCACTCTCTTCAAGGATGCCCGTAAGTTTGTTTTGTCTTGTGATGAATGTCAAAGAATTGGTAATATTAGTAGACGTCAAGAAATGCCTATGAAATTTTCACTTGTTATTGAACCATTTGATGTTTGGGGCTTTGATTATATGGGACCGTTTCCTTCCTCTAATGGGTATACACATATTTTAGTTGTTGTTGATTACGTTACTAAGTGGGTAGAGGCTATTCCAACTAGTAGTGCTGATCATAACACCTCTATTAAGATGCTTAAAGAAGTTATTTTTCCTAGGTTTGGAGTCCCTAGATATTTAATGACTGATGGTGGTTCACATTTTATTCATGGTGCCTTTTGTAAAATGCTTGCTAAGTATGATGTTAATCACATAATTGCATCTCCATATCACCCACAGTCTTGTGGTCAAGTAGAATTGAGTAATAGAGAGCTCAAATTAATTTTGCAAAAGGCTGTTAATAGATCTAGAAAGAATTGGTCCAATAAACTTGATGATGCATTATGGGCTTATAGAACTGCATATAAAAATCCTATGGGTATGTCTCCGTATAAAATGGTTTATGGAAAAGCATGTCACTTACCTCTTGAACTAGAACATAAGGCATATTGGGCTATTAAAGAGCTCAATTATGATTTCAAACTTGCCGGTGAGAAGAGGTTATTTGACATTAGCTCACTTGATGAATGGAGAACCCAGGCCTATGAAAATGCCAAACTTTTTAAAGGAAAAGTTAAAAGATGGCATGACAAAAGGATACAAAAGTGTGTGTTTAATGTAGGTGATTATGTATTGCTATACAACTCTCGTTTAAGATTTTTTGCATGCAATCTTCTCTCTAAATGGGAAGGTCCTTATGTTATCGAGGAGGTCTATCGTTCCGGTGCCATAAAAATTAACAACTTCGAAGGCACAAATCCGAAGGTGGTGAACGGTCAAAGAATCAAACATTATATCTCAGGTAATCCCATAAATGTTGAAACTAATATTATTGAAACCGTAACCCCGGAGGAATACATAAGAGACACTTTCCAGAATGTTTCAGACTCCGAAAAGGAATAGGTACGTGGTACGGTAAGTAAACCGACTCCAAAACAATTCTAATGTCAATTTTTCTCCGTTTAGGAATATTTAAGAAAATAGGAAAAATAAGAAGCAGACCGGAAAGGACACGAGGCTTCCATGAGTGTGGAGGGCGCGCCCCCTGCCTCGTGGACACCTCGTGTGCTCCCCGGACTCCGTTTTCTTGCACGATACTTCTTTTGGTCGGTAAAAATTCATTATATAATCCCCCGAAGGTTTTGACCACCGTATCACGCAAATATCTCCTGCTTTTGTTTCAAGCTGTTTTCTGCCAGGGTTGTCAAGGCCAGGGATCATGTCATCTCCCTCCTCCTCCAACAATGAGGGCAACAATGCTTGGCTAATGAATATAGAGCCGAAGAGAGAAGAACCCGGAGAGATCAATAAGGATGATGGGATCAAGAAGGCCATGGGGTATCAAGTCCCGGCAGTAGCAAAAGAAGACATCCTTCAACCTCACCACAATCTCTTTACCCCAACGGAGATTGAAGCTTTCAAGATGATTGAGTTAGCTCACATTCAAAACAAGTATCTCACAAGTGAAAATATTTTTTTGAAGGAGCATATCATCGCACTTAAGGGCATTATCCGCAAATTGGAGGATCTCCTACGCTCGATGTGCGACTATCCATCATCGCCAACACCTTCTTCACCAACAAAGAAGAACTGAGCATCGGGTATGGGCACTCCCCTTGGCAACTGCCAAGCTTGGGGGAGTGCCCCGGTATTGTATCACCATCACTTTTATCTTTACCGTTTTTCTTAGTTCGGTCCTTTTGATAATATCTTGATCTAGTAGAATAAAGTTTTAGTATGATCTAGTTGTGAGTTTTCTTTTATGATCCTTCTATGTAATCGAGTCTATGAGCTATATATATAATAAAGATTAGTGTTGAGTCAAGGGCTTGATTATCTTGCTATGATCTTGAGGGAATAAAATAAAAGAGAAAGAATAAAAAGAAATAAAGAGATCATATGGATCTTATGGAGAGTGTCGGGGATATACCCCGCGGTGTAACCCGGCCAGACTTGGTGACTCACTAATGACCTGCCTTGACTGGACGACTCACTAAGTGACCCGCCCGAGCCTGGCGACTCATGGGTGACCTGGCGAGCGGCTCAGAGGAACGACAAGACCCGACAGCCCAGAAGGCGGTTCATGGAAGGCCGACTCATGCTATGGTGGACCGGTTTATGAGGGAAGCACAAGGAATATTCTCCTACAAAGGAAGCAAGACTAGGATTCCACTTGTAATAGAGTAATCCTAATCCAACTAGGACTAGTCATGTAAACCGCCCCTTCAACATATATAAGGAGGGGTAGGGCTCCCCAAAGAAGGAACAAGAAACAATCTCTAGGGTGTAACACCCCGAGACCGATGTGCCAGGGGTCTTCTAGTTATTCGCTGTCGTTGCCTTGTCATTGCTTGCGTGTCATGCATTCCATATCATGTCATCATGTGCATTTCATTTGCATTCATGTTCGTCTCATGCATTCGAGCATTTTCCCCGTTGTCCGTTTCCGTTTTGCAATCCGGCGCTCCTATGTCACCCGGTGTTCCTTTCTACCTCTTTTCGTGTGCGGGTGTTAAACGTTTTCGGATTGGACCGAGACTTGTCATGCGGCCTTGGTTTACTACCGGTAGACCGCCTATAAAGTTTCGTGCCATTTGGACTTCATTTGATACTCCAACGGTTAACCGAGGGACCGAAAAGCCCTCGTGTGTGTTGCAGCCCAACACCCCTCCAAAGTGGCCCAAAACCCACCAAAACCTCCTCCATCACCTAGGCCGTTCGATCACGATCGCGTGGCCGAAAACCGCACCTCATTTGGACTCTCCTAACTCCCTCTACCTATATATATGTGTCCCTCACGAAATTTCCGCCCAGATGAAACCCTAACCTCCTCCTCCGCATGCCGCCGGACATTTCGTCCCGCGCCGGACAATGTCCAGCCGCCGCCGCCACCTCACTCCGGCCAATGAGAGCCTGCCATGTCACCTCCGCCACCCCTCCAGGTCAATCTTGCAGCACCACTTGTCATCGCTGCCGTCCTTCCACCGCGCGACCCGCACACCCGGATCGGGCCCACGCAAGCCCAGATCTCGCCGCCGCCCGGGCATGTGAGCAACCGCACCTCGCCGCCCGTTCGCCGACCCCACCGCCTTCGCGCGTCGCCGGCGGCCAACTCCGGTGACCGAACCACCGCCGCCCGAGCGCCCGTCCGTGCGCCGCCGCCTCTCTCCCGCCGGAGACGCTGCGCGCCGTCGCCCCGTGCCTCGTCGCGCCTCCCTGTCACCTCCCTCTTCGACCTTGCCGGAGCAGGAGCTCCTCGACCTCCTCGGCGTTCCTCGCCGGTGATCTCGCGCCCGAACCCGACGACGGCTTCGCCTCACCGCTCCTCCCTCGCTGCTCCGCTCCGGATCTGGTGGATCCCGAGCCCGTGCTGCGCCGCCATGTCCCTTCGACGTCGTTCGCCATCTTGCGCACCCTGGGGAACCTCAACGGAGTTCCAAGATCGACGCCGGCCGGCCCTGCCTCGTCCCCGTACAGGAACAGGGAGACGACGACGCCCCCATTGACCCCTTCGTGGGCCCCGCCTTCGGCCCAGCGCGCCGGCCTCGTTAGGCCCAGCGCCAAGCCGGCCCAGTCTCCAGGCCCAGCTCCACTCCCTCCGGCCCGATTTTTTTTCGCGAAGGTACATTTCTCCAAGTCCTCAGTATTTTCAGGCCTTTTCATCGCATTATATCTTCCTCATCGTAGCTCCGATTCATGCGTGTAGCATATCAAAATGTTCGTCTCGACGAGTACATCATTTCATCTCATGGCATCATTTTCATTTGAGCTCATCTTGATGCCCGAAATGCTGTTGGAAGAGGGCTATATGATGATTGTTTCAGATCTGTTTCAGCAAATGCACTTTTGTTATTTTTGCCATGATTAATGTGTGCATGCTATGATCCTGAGCTCTACATGTGTTTTTCTATATGTCATGCCATCTTTACAGGGGTGTATGCCATGTATTTTTGTGATCTTTGTGGTGACTAGAACAAGCATGCAAAGTAGCTTACTCAATGATGCTGATTTCAGGAACTTAGAATTTCACTAAGTCCTTGTCCTGTTATTGTTTTTATGCCATATGTTCATGTTGTTTCCTAGTGATCCGTGCCTCTTTTGAGGATGACCAGTAAGGATGTTTTGTAGATATTGTGGTGCTTTATCCATCCATGTCTTTATTTGCAATTATGGAGCACCCTAGCTTGAGTCAATCGAGCTCTACTTTTGCTACAAAATGTTCCTGGCAGATTGTTAACATGTTAAGCGATTTTGCCAAGCTTATTGTTGTTGATCCGTGCATGTTATGTTGTTGTTCTTGCCATGTCTAGCTTCTATGCCCTGTATATTTGTTGGATGTATGCTTAGTTTGTCATTCAATGCCTCGTAGTGAGTGCATCGAGCTCGTAAACATGCCTACTTGTTAATCTGTTTTGCATGCTCCAGTTTTTCACTAAGTCTGAATCTGTTTATGTTTTAGCTATGTTCACATGCTTGCAATTGGATTTTCTGATCCCTTTTGGCTCATGGTCACTGAGGGACTTTTGTTTTATTCTTAGAGTAGCTTCATGCCATGCCTTGCTTTGCCATGATATGTTCCTGTAGCATGTTGTTATCATGCTCTAAACATTGCTTCCTGATGATAAATTCCTGACATGCTGTTATTTTTGCTAAGTCTGAAACTTGTTATCATTTGCACTTTTGCCATGCATGTTTGAGCCTGTTAATGAGTGATTTAGCCGTAGATCAGTGTTCACCTTTTCTCAAGCATCATGAGTGGATCCCTGCCATATATTTTGTTTTCATGTTTGAGTGCAGTAGCTTACTTATCTTGATGCATTTAGAAGGCTACTTGCTGTTTATCGCAGACCGGTGCCATATTTGTTTTGCTTGCCATTTCCAAACCGTGCATCCAATTCTGGTGACCTTTATATCGATTTCGACCGAAATCAACTCCTCTTTCTAGTGGCACTCTTGGTTTTCCAAGTTGAGGCCAGGTTCAATCATTCCTTTCCAAATCATGCATATGCATCACATACCGCATCCCGCATATCATGCCATGTTCATGTGTTGGTTGTTTACTATGTTGTGTGCTTCTTTCCGGTGTTGCTTCTTCGGGTTGGTTCTGATAACTTCACGTTTGTGAGGACCCGTTCGACTACGTCCATTTGTCTTCTTTATGGACTCGTTCTTCTTCCTTGCGGGATTTCAGGCAAGATGACCATACCCTCGAAATCACTTCTATCTTTGCTTGCTAGATGCTCGCTCTTTTGCTATGCCTATGCTGCGATACAAACCACTTGCTTATCATGCCTCCCATATTGTTGAGCCAAGTCTCTAACCCACCTTGTCCCAGCAAACCCTTGTTTGGCTATGTTACCGCTTTGCTCAGCCCCTCTTATAGCGTTGTTAGTTGCAGGTGAAGATTGGAGCTTGTTCCATGTTGGAACATAGATATTTTGTTGGGATATCACAATATCTCTTATTTAATTAATGCATATATATACTTGGTAAAGGGTGGAAGGCTCGGCCTTATGCCTGGTGTTTTGTTCCACTCTTGCCGCCCTAGTTTCCGTCATATCGGTGTTATGTTCCCAGATTTTGCGTTCCTTACACGGTTGGGTTATAATGGGAACCCCTTGACAGTTCGCTTTGAATAAAACTCCTCCAGCAAGGCCCAACCTTGGTTTTACCATTTGCACTAACAACCTAGCCTTTTCCCTTGGGTTTTGCGGACTCAAGGGTCATCTTTATTTTAACCCCCCGGGCCAGTGCTTCTCTAAGTGTTGGTCTGAAACGGGCAGCCTGCGGGGCCACCTCGGGGAAACTTGAGGGTTGGTTTTACTCGTAGCTTGACCTATCCAGTGTTGCCCTAAGAACGAGATATGTGCAGCTCCTATCGGGATTGTCGGTGCATCGGGCGGCTTTGCTGGACTTGTGTTACCATTGTCGAGGATGTCTTGTAACCGGGATGCCGAGCCTGATCGGATTGTCTTGGGAGAAGGAATATCCTTCGTTGACCGTGAGAGCTTGTGATGGGCTAAGTTGGGACTCCCCTGCAGGGTTTGAACTTTCAAAAGCCGTGCCTGCGGTTATGGGCAGATGGGAATTTGTTAATGTCCGGTTGTAGAAAACCTGAAATCTTATCTTAATTAAAATGCATCAACCACGTGTGTAACCATGATGGTCTCTTTCCGACGGAGTCCGGGAAGTGAACACGGTGTTGGAGTTATGCTTGATGTAAGTTGTTCTAGGATCACTTCTTGATCATAGTTTCTCGACCATGCTTTGCCTTCTCTTCTCGCTCTCATTTGCTTATGTTAGCCACCATATATGCTAGTCGCTTGCTGCAGCTCCACCTCATACCTTTTATCCTACCTATAAGCTTAAATAGTCTTGATCGCGAGGTTGTGAGATTGCTGAGTCCCCGTGACTCACAGATACTTCCAAAACCAGCTTGCAGGTGCCGTTGAACCGTGCAGGCGACGCAACCAAGCTCAAGGAGGAGCTCGATGAAGATCTTGTCCTTTGTGTTGTTTCGCTTCCTTTTGATTAGTAGTGGAGCCCAGTTGGGACGATCGGGGATCTGTGTAGCACTTGGGGTAGTCTTCTTTTATTTTGGGTTCCGTAGTCTGACCTTGAGTGTATCTGGATGATGTAATGTTATATTCATGTAATTGTGTGAAGTGGCGATTGTAAGCCAACTATGTATCTTTTTCCCTTATGTATTACATGGGTTGTGTGAAGGTTACCTCACTTGCGACATTGCTTTCAATGCGGTTATGCCTGTAAGTCGTGCTTCGACACGTGGGAGATATAGCCGCATCGAGGGCATTACAAGTTGGTTATCAGAGCCTTCCCCGACTTAGGAGCCCCCTGCTTGATCGAATCGCTGGCGTTGTTGAGTCTAGAAAAATGTTTTGAGTCATTTAGGATTATATATATATATATATATATATCGGAGAGTAGGATTCTTTTTACTCCTCAGTCCCTTCGTCGCTCTGGTGAGGCATCCTGACGTAGAGTTTTGACTCTTCTCTTCTCAAATTTCACTAAAAAAATTTAGGATCACGCGGGTATCTTGAAATCATTCCGATGGTTTTGTGACGAGAACATTGTTCTTGGTGCCTCCTGACATTTTGAGGTTGTGGCAGTGTCCCAGGGAGTTGAGCTCCGAGGTGTTGTCATCACAATTTTATCGTTGCAGTTCTGGAATACCTGAGTTCGCCGACATCGAAAATCTCTTTTATGCAGTTGTTGGTGAGATAACCTCGACGTCACCCAGTACTGGGGCGGGAGTTCGGGAGTATTGCCATAACTTGTATAACATATGCTTTTCGAAGGTTGAGGTAAATGATTTCCAAAGGTTTCTTGGTTATGTGTTGAAGGATGGATACAGCTGGATGTAGGATTTGCTAGTTTGGGTGAGATATTATGCTTCCCCTGTATCCCCAACACCCGATTGCATAACCGGAAAATTTCGGGAGTTTATAAGTGGGAATTCAAGTAGCTCTTAGGATATCTTTCCGACAGATGTATGATATGAAATTGGGGTTCAACATCTAGTGGTCCGCCTATTCACGGTTGGTTTTACAGTGGTCTCGTTGTGTCTTAGAGAGTCCTTGGCTATGCCGACTCGGGGACACTTCGTATGTCATGTGCACTGCCTTGTACATGATTGTGCTGTACGATCGAGCCCATGTAGGCCCCACCATGAAAACTTCGGACGAAATCTCTATCATATGTTTGTTCCGACTTATTCTGCAAGCCAATCCCTTGTTTTGTTTTGAGTTGTGGTATTTGAGTTGCTTTAAAGTCAAGTGTTGATTCCATACCTTTCCGAACTAGTGTTCTCATACTCCGATGTGAATACCAATACTTCTTGATCATCGAGGTTGTGCTGTCAATCCTTTTCAACCGGCGTGTTTCTCTTCAAGTGAATCCGATCGTTTTCAACATCCGCTAGAGCAAGTATCAGTTCTTCTCAACGGTGTTTGTTTCATCCGTCTCCAAGTTGCCTTTGTTTTTCTCGCCCACCCACCCTTTTTCCTCAAGGACTCAGATGTCTTAATCAAGTATCATATTATTGATGTGAAGTCTCTCCATTCTTTTCCTTCAATATTCTAATCTGATGATTCTCATGAAGATTCTAATGGAGCTTTAAGTTCGTCGCTCTTCACTCATTTTCTTCTCCGGTGGATTCAATTCAAGCTTTGGTATTGACCATAGTCTTTTCTTTTTGCCCAATCCTTTTCTTATGTCGGTGCACCTCTTAATCATCCACTTCTCACTATCCAATTGTTCCAGAGTGCTCAAGATATCTCGAAGATTCGTGTTTCCACTCTACATTTGTTCAAGCTCGTTCTAGGTAGTTATCTCATTCTAGCCATTTAATTCAACCGGTGCAATCTCTCGTTTCAAGCAATCATTCGACGGTGTTTCTTTTGATTGGGCCCTAACCCACATGTCATTTTCCAGGATCTTACCTGACTCTTCTTATTTTCCCAGAACTATTCTCAAATATTTTAAAGTTTGACGTAAGAATGAATTATCATCAGTCAAATGTCTTTCTCCAAGATCTTTCAAATTCTTTTCATCGTTGGTTCAACCTTTCTAATTTTCATCCCGGAGTATCTCAACAATTCATGGTGGTGTTTCTCATCGGTATTCTCAACATTTGAAGACCGAAGAAGAATTTCTCTTCAATCTTATCCATTCTCTCAGAGATTCGTGATTCTAGCTTGTTGCCATCCTCTCATAATTGTTTTCAATTGTCAGAATTCTTTTCACCCATCCGAAGCAATTCAGGAGTCCTTTTCAGTTTGATTATCCGTAGTCCATCAATTCAGGGCTATTCATTCTCAGGTGTCAGTTATCATTCTCCAATCTTACCGGTGCATCGCTCAAGTATTCTCTAATCAGTTCATGATCTCTTCATTCTCATGTATCTAAATTCCCTCAAGCATCTTCATTCGTTTTCTATTTCTTCCCGGTGTTTCTCTATATTTTCTTCGTTCATTTTGAATTCTATCGGTGCCTCTTCTAAGATTCTTCTTCCTTCGTTTCCTACCGGTGGTTCGTTGAAGACCTTCTCAAGTTTGCGCTATATCTATCTTAATCCTTTTTACGAGAATAAGTAGTATGCCAAATCCGTTTCTTGTCATCAATTTAAATTGATGAAGGATAAACATAACATAATTCTTATTCTTGTTTCATCAAGTAAACTCAATTCCCTATTCCGGAGGCTCATCAAATTCCTGATTTCAATTGTTTTCATCTTCTCTTTTCCCGGAGTTCCAACCTATTTCAATTATTTCATCATGAAGATCCATTTATATCATCGCAAGCCTTCACCTTGCGTTTTCAATTTCTCCTTCCTTTCGTTTGACCATCCTTTTGTTACCGAAGTTCTCACGAAGCTTCTACATGATGGTTCATCAAGGAGTCAATTCCTTCTCGAAGTGTTCATCTACATTCTTTCCTAAGGAGCTTAAGTTTCTTCATCTTGCAATCCGGAGTGCAATTCCTTCTTCTGTATCATTGGAGGTGGTATTATGTCATTCTTGATAATTTGAGTTTCATGTTGCATGATTCACATGTCATTAAGGATGAGGTATTTGAAATCCATCAACCTCTTCGTTGGAGTTATCTTGTGTCATGTTTCACCTAATGCCTTCCCTAAGAATTGTTGCTAGTTATGGTGTTTAAAAATGAGCCAAGTTCTTCTTTTATCCTACCGGTGAGATAAGTTCTCGTCTCCTTGTTGATATCAATCCAATCTATCATTTCCGTCAGTGGCAGGTTGTCACCTCATAATTTGAGATGTATTCCATAAGACCATATCAAGCTTATTCTTTTCGTTGTTGGGTTTCCAACAACTCTGTTTGACCCTTCTCTTAAAGATGCCTTTTCAAGCTCTTTTGTGGCAGAAGTTGGCATTTTCTTCTCCATTCTATCTTACTATTCTTTTGTTCCGGAGGTATTGTGATATTGCTCTTTTCAACCCATCATCTCGTTTTGTCAAAGATCATGTTCTTTTCATGCCTATACATTTAACTGGAGTGTTGTGTCCTTTGATCGAGTTCTTTCATCTTATCAAGTCTTGCATCTCTTTTCAACCGGAGTGCTACCCAAATCGGTTCTTTTTTTCCTCTTTCTTAACGGAGTGCTTTCAACTTCGTTCTTCTCCGTTGCACTCTTTCTTCAATATGTTCATCATCTCAAGGTTCTTTGGTTTCACTCCTTTGTCAAAGAAGCAACTTAGTCTTACCTCTACTCTTTCTCTTCCGTTTTCCCTCCGGTGCCATTCTAGATCTCGGGACGAGATCCTCTCGTAGTGGTGGAGTGTTGTAACGCCCTGAGACCGATGTGCCAGGGGTCTTCCAGTTATTCGCTGTCGTTTCCTTGTCATTGCTTGCGTGTCATGCATTCCATATCATGTCATCATGTGCATTTCATTTGCATTCATGTTCGTCTCATGCATCCGAGCATTTTCCCCGTTGTCCGTTTTGCAATCCGGTGCTCCTATGTCATCCGGTGTTCCTTTCTACCTCTTTTCGTGTGTGGGTGTTAAACATTTTCGGATTGGACCGAGACTTTTCATCTGGCCTTGGTTTACTACCGGTAGACCGCTTGTCAAGTTTCGTGCCATTTGTACTTCGTTTGATACTCCAACGGTTAACCGAGGAACCGAAAATGCCTCGTATGTGTTGCAGCCCAACACCCCTCCAAAGTGGCCCAAAACCCACCTAAACCTCCTCCATCACCTAGGCCGTTCGATCACGATCGCGTGGCCGAAAACCGCACCTCATTTGGACTCTCCTAACTCCCTCTACCTATATATATGTGTCCCTCCCGAAATTTCCGCGCAGATGAAACCCTAACCTCATCCTCCGCGCGCCGCCGGACATTTCGTCCCGCGCCAGACAATGTCCAGCCGCCGCCGCCACCTCACTCCGGCCAATGAGAGCCTACCACGTCACCTCCGCCACCCCTCCAGGCCAATCTCGCAGTGCCACTTGTCACCGCCGGCGTCCTTCCACCGCGTGGCCCGCGGACCCGGATCGGGCCCACGCAAGCCCGGATCTCGGTGCCGCCGGGCCTGTGAGCAACCGCACCTCGACGCCCGTTCGCCGACCCCGCCACCTTCGCGCATCACCGGCGGCCAACTCCGGCGACCGAACCACCGCCGCCCGAGCGCCCGTCCGCGCGCCGCCGCCCCTCTCTCGCCGAAGACGCTGCGCGCCGCCGCCCCGTGCCTCGTCGCGCCTCCGTGTCGCCTCCCTCTTTGACCTTGCCGGAGCAGGAGCTCCTCGGCCTCCTCGGCGTTCCTCGCCGGTGATCTCGCTCTCGGACCCGACGCCGGCTTCGCCTCACCGCTCCTCCCTCGCTGCTCCGCTCCAGATCTGGTGGATCTCGGACCCGTGTCGCACCGCCATGTCCCTTCGACGCCATTCGCCATCTTGCGCACCCCGGGGAACCTCGCCGGAGTTCCAAGGTCGACGCCGGCCGGCCCTGCCTCGTCCCCGTCCAGGAACAGGGAGACGACGACGCCCCCATTGACCCCTTCGTGGGCCCCGCCTTCGGCCCAGCGCGCCAGCCTCGTTAGGCCCAGCGCCAAGCCGGCCCAGTCTCCAGGCCCAGCTCCAGTCCCTCCGGCCCGATTTTTTTTCGCGTGGGTACATTTCTCCAAGTCCTCAGTATTTTCAGGCTTTTTCATCGCATCATAACTTCCTCATCGTAGCTCTGATTCGTGCGTTTAGCATATCAAAATGTTCGTCTCGACGAGTACATCATTTCAGCTCATTGCATCATTTTCATTTGAGCTCATCTTGATGCCTGAAATGCTGTTGGAAGAGGGCTATGTGATGATTGTTTCAGATCTGTTTCAGCAAATGCACTTTTGTTATTTTTGCCATGATTAATGTGTGCATGCTATGATCCTGAGCTCTACATGTGTTTTTCTATATGTCATGCCATCTTTACAGGGGTGTATGCCATGTATTTTTGTGATCTTTGTGGTGACTAGAACAAGCATACAAAGTAGCTTACTCAATGATGCTGATTTCAGGGACTTAGAATTTCACTAAGTCCTTGTCCTGTTATTGTTTTTATGCCATATGTTCATGTTGTTTCCTAGTGATCCGTGCCTCTTTTGAGGATGACCAGTAAGGATGTTTTGTAGATATTGTGGTGCTTTATCCATCCATGTCTTTATTTGCAATTATGGAGCACCCTAGCTTGAGTCAATCGAGCTCTACTTTTGCTACAAAATGTTCCTGGCAGATTGTTAACATGTTAAGTGATTTTGCCAAGCTTATTGTTGTTGATCCGTGCATGTTATGTTGTTGTTGTTGCCATGTCTAGCTTCTATGCCATGTATATTTGTTGGATGTATGCTTAGTTTGTCATTCAATGCCTCGTAGTGAGTGCATCGAGCTCGTAAACATGCCTACTTGTTAATCTGTTTTGCATGCTCCAGTTTTTCACTAAGTCTGAATCTGTTTATGTTTTTGTTATGTTCACATGCTTGCAATTGGATTTTCTGATCCCTTTTGGCTCATGGTCACTAAGGGACTTTTGTTACATGCTTAGAGTAGCTTCATTCCATGCCTTGCTTTGCCATGATATGTTCCTGTAGCATGTAGTTATGATGCTCTAAACATTGCTTCCTGATGATAAATTCCTGACATGTTGTTATTTTCGCTAAGTCTGAAACCTGTTATCATTTGCACTTTCGCCATGCTTTTTTGAGCCTGTTAATGAGTGATTTAGCCGTAGCTCAGTGTTCATCTATTGTCAAGCATCATGAGTGGATCCCTGCCATGTATTTTGTTGTCATGTTTGAGGGTAGTAGCTTACTTATCTTGATGCATTTAGAAGGCTACTTGCTGTTTATCGCAGACCGGTGCCATATTTGTTTTGCTTGTCATTTCCAAACCGTGCATCCGATTCCGGTGATCTTTATATCGATTTCGACCGAAATCAACTCCTCTTTCCAGTGGCACTCTTGGTTTTCCAAGTTGAGGCCAGGTTCAATCATTCCTTTCCAAATCATGCATATGCATCACATACCGCATCCCGCATATCATGCCATGTTCATGTGTTGGTTGTTTACTATGTTGTGTGCTTCTTTCCGGTGTTGCTTCTTTGGGTTGATTCCGATAACGTCGTGTTTGTGAGGACCCGTTTGACTACGTCCGTTTGTCTTCTTCATGGACTCGTTCTTCTTCCTTGCGGGATTTCAGGCAAGATGGCCATACCTTCGAAATCACTTCTATATTTGCTTGCTAGATGCTCGCTCTTTTGCTATGCCTATGCTGTGATACCTACCACTTGCTTATCATGCCTCCCATATTGTTGAGGCAAACCTCTAACCTACCTTGTCCCAGCAAACCCTTGTTTGGCTATGTTACCGCTTTGCTCAACCCCTCTTATAGCGTTGTTAGTTGCAGGTGAAGATTGGAGCTTGTTCCATGTTGGAACATGGATATTTTGTTGGGATATCACAATATCTCTTATTTAATTAATGCATCTATATACTTGGTAAAGGGTGGAAGGCTCGGCCTTATGCCTGGTGTTTTGTTCCACTCTTGCCGCCCTAGTTTCCGTTATATCGGTGTTATGTTCCCAAATTTTGCGTTCCTTACACGGTTGAGTTATAATGGAAACCCCTTGACAGTTCGCTTTGAATAAAACTCCTCCAGCAAGGCCCAACCTTGGTTTTACCATTTGCACTAACAACCTAGCCTTTTCCCTTGGGTTTCGCGGACTCAAGGGTCATCTTTATTTTAAGCCCCCCCCCCCGTGCCAGTGCTTCTCTAAGTGTTGGTCCGAAACGGGCAGCCTGCGGGGCCACCTCGGGGAAACTTGAGGGTTGGTTTTACTCGTAGCTTGACCTATCCGGTGTTGCCCTGAGAACGAGATATGTGCAGCTCCTATCAGGATTGTCGGCGCATTGGGCGGCTTTGCTGGACTCGTTCTACCATTGTCGAGGATGTCTTGTAATCGGGATGCCGAGCCTGATCGGATTGTCTTGGGAGAAGGAATATCCTTCGTTGACCGTGAGAGCTTGTGATGGGCTAAGTTCGGACTCCCCTGCAGGGATTCAACTTTCGAAAGCCGTGCCTGCGGTTATGGGCAGATGGGAATTTGTTAATGTCCGGTTATAGAAAACCTGAAATCTTATCTTAATTAAAATGCATCAACCGCGTGTGTAACCATGATGGTCTCTTTCTGGCGGAGACCGGGAAGTGAACACGGTGTTGAAGTTATGCTTGACGTAAGTTGTTCTAGGATCACTTCTTGATCATAGTTTCTCGACCATGCTTTGCCTTCTCTTCTCGCTCTCATTTGCGTATGTTAGCCACCATATATGCTAGTCGCTTGCTGCAGCTCCACCTCATACCTTTTATCCTACCTATAAACTTAAATAGTCTTGATCGCGAGGGTGTGAGATTGCTGAGTCCCCGTGATTCAAAGATACTTCCAAAACCAGCTTGCAGGTGACACAACCAAGCTCAAGGAGGAGCTCGATGAAGATCTTGTCCTTTGTTTTGTTTCGCTTCCTTTTGATCAGTAGTGGAGCCCAGTTGGAACGATCGGGGATCGGTGTAGCACTTGGGGTAGTCTTCTTTTATTTTGGGTTCCGTAGTCGGACCTTGAGTGTATCTGGATGATGTAATGTTATATTCATGTAATTGTGTGAAGTGGCGATTGTAAACCAACTATGTATCTTTTTCACTTATGTATTACATGGATTGTGTGAAGATTACCTCACTTGCGACATTGTTTTCAATGCGGTTATGCCTTTAAATCGTGCTTCGACACGTGAAGTTATAGCCGCATCGAGGGCGTTACATAGGGCTAGACACAAAAGGGAGCCGGCTTATGCGCCCACTCTCTCACGAGTATAATGAGATCTAGCCACAAACAGCATGTAGGGCTATTACTGGATGATGTTTCCCAGGGCCCGAAGCTTTCTAAATCCTTGTCTTGTGTTGCGTCTCTCGATTCCGCTCAACCCCTCTCAAGCTACTATAAAGATGCGTTGGCCTCACGACTAAGTCCTCACACTAGGACATCTGCCGTGACTTTTGCACGACAGTTGGCGTTCACCGTGGGGTCTGCGCATGGTGGTGTTAAGTTTTTGGAGGATCTCTTCTAGAGATCGAGGAGTTCGCAGTTCTCCGGATGAAAAAGAGTTGATGCGAAAGGATTTGCATCATCGGCGAATTTGTTAATCAGATCAATCCCGAGTTAATCTAGTACAGGCGCTGCCATGGTGTTCTTTTTTATCTAATCTACTCGGCTATCGTCAGTCGCCGGTGAAATTGCTTTTCTATCAAAGTCAGTATTGGTCTCGTCTAAAAGATCAAACTTGGAAGAATTTTTGTGGATAGTCTCGCTCACCACCGCGAAACGGATTCAATCTGCATCTACACATGTGTCCTCGGACAAGCACATCAAGTCAGGCCAGCCGATGCTGATTTCTACACCGTCGCAGCGACGAGGCAATCTACCAAAACGCTATGCGCCTACAGTCAGTACTACTCCCGAGACCGTGCCCAACTTCTACGCGGCTCACCTCACCGCACACAGTCAAACGCAAAGTCGTAAAATCAACCACGACCCGAACATGGGATGGTCAACGCCGGCCACGACCCAAAAGCAAAACGATGCTGTTGCTAGTATGATTGCGTAGTCGTACTAGTACTACCTACGTGGAGATCAAAAGCTACCGCCAGCTCTTCATGACAAAAAAAAGGAAAGAAGAAGTAGAAGACACCACGTGGATGGTCAAACCAACAACGACCCGGACCAGCACGGCCCGCCTCCACCGCTGGGCTTCGCCCACTCCAGTGTGCCTCCAAGCTGCCGGTCCCCGCCTGCTGAGCCGCGCCGGTGCGCCAAGACGGCTTCACCAGAGCCGCTGCCGCGTTTCTGAGCCGCCGTTGATGTCCTCCGCTCCAAGTCGTCTTCACGGCCACCTACGAGCAACCGTCGTGGCCGACATCGCGCGGCCTGCTTTCAACCTGCATGGCATCGGCTGCTTGCCGTTGAGCCACTGCCGTGGCCAACCTCGCGTGCCCGCGCTGCTGCTGCCTTACCTTCAACAAATCGCCTCTGAGACGGCGTGATCACCATAGGCCGCCGGCCTCACTCTTGTGCGGGTTCATTGCTCCGGGTCAGCCGTATATTGCCGAGCCGCCTCGCCTCAACGACCGCTCCGAGTCACCACCTATAGCGCCTTTTAAGTCGTCGGAGTACTCGGCCTCGTCTTCATGCTGCTGAGCCGATGCTTGCAAACCGGCGTCAGTTCATCATCGCCTCTACTGCGACACGGTCGTCGAGTTGCCGTCAATGGCGAGTCGCCGCGCCCGACTCTGCCACAACGCCTTTCAAACCGCCCGGTGTTGACCTGACCGCGCCGCTGTGGCCTCGTTTGCAAGCCGCCGGCCTCGTCCGAGTCGCTAGTGCGGCCCTGCTGCCACGAGCCGCCTTGCTGCTCTGTTGTTCAGAGCCGCCCCGTAAGATCAGCTTGCCTCTCCTTCTGCTGCGAGATGACGCCTCGTCAGTCCGTCGTGGAGCGCACCGCCTGCTCTCTAATACTCATTGGAGAAAACTCCCTGACACAGTAGCTGCAGGACGACGGGTCGGGTTGACAATGAGCTTTCAGTTCCCTTGATTTTGCTGAAGAACTGCTCCTACGGTGCTGAATGAATAAGCCACCATCACAGTCAAACGAACCTGTGCTTGCTATGGAATTATGTTCAGCTGCAGAAGTTTGACATACTGGCCTCTACAGAGCTGCACCCAATTGGCAGATTGAAAACTGCCGCTGAACTGACTGAGGGGTCAGCCGTTACCCGCCAACGCAGCCTTCACCTTCCAACCGGTTGAGTCACCTCCATACCATGAACCGTCGGCGCCGTGTTGAACCGCCTCTGTAGCGTTGAACTGCCGGCACCATATTGAGTCGCCGGTCTGCCTGAGCCGACTCCGTCATGTTGAACGGATCATTCGTCGAGTAAATCAGGTGATATCCAGCTAAGTTTGTTTTATTAACATGTATTGTTTTTATCAAAAGAACAATTACTTGGTCTATGATTTTTTTTTCACAGGACCATTATTTCTTACAAAAAGGTGTTGCAAAAAGGGCGTGAGCAAATATTATTTTTGCACTAGCGCTCGTCATGCGCAAATTGCCACCCCGCTACGTCAACACATGCGACTAACTTATTATCCATGCCCATGGACAACTCTCCTGCGTCCATGCCATTTCCAATGTCGTGGCCGACTCTCGTCCACACCGGCTTACAACGCTGCTGCTGACTCTCCCCATCCGCACCGGCTTACAACGCCACGGCCGATTCGACCGTGATTAATTTCAGCGTCACCGTGGTGAGCATCAACTCCGTGATGGATAATTTATGGCTTAACATATCAGGTGAAATCCATCCAGTATATTTTTATATTATATATTGTTTTCTTTTAAAGGAAAATTTACGCTGGCTTGCAGGTTCGCCAATGCAGGACAAGTTATATCATTGAGCTGTTGAAGGACTCATATACCGGTTTGTATCACGGCCAAATATGGAGAATCTCAAGACAACTCCTCGAGTCGCCTTAAGACTCGGGGGCTACAATGGCATGACTCGGCAAAATTGGCCAGTATCAACAATACAGAACTCCGGGTCATTGGAGGGAAAAAATAACCCGGCCCAGGCGACTACTGCTATATTGATAGAATTTAAAGGCCCGTCAGAAAATTTCTGGTTCAAAATGAAGAATGCCGGTTTAAAATCCGGCTCAAGGTAAACCTGTCTCCCACAAAGCTTTGAAGCTTTCAATACCCGGTTTGAAATTCCGGTTTAAAAAAGAATTCATCTCTCGCAAGTTCGAGTTTTCAGAAAAAATTACATGGACCAAAGAGAGTTTGTTGCATAGCACAACTCAAACATAGGCACCCTGCAAGCACAGCTCAGAAATATATCACTTGGGGGCTTCCGACTTATTGAGCTAAGCTATGATTACCCTTTGATCCGACTCATAGCCACAGTTACAGGTCATTTGGGGGCTTCCTGTTCAAACATAGGTCGTATTCGAACCAAAGAGAACATAGCTGTCGGTACCCTCTTAATCGGCGCAATACCAAATCCACTAGGGGGCTTCTTGATCGTATTCGAATCATAGCTTAACCCCTTTTGGGTACGACTTGGATCGTATTCGAATCAGGGTCATTAAAAACCAATCAAGGTCATTTGGGGGCTTCCTGTTCAAACATAGGTCGTATTCGAACCAAAGAGAACATAGCTGTCGGCACCCTCTTGATCCTAGCTTAACCCCTTTGGTCTGGTTTACTGATCATATTCGAATCAGAAGCCCCAATTTTTTGTATTTTGCTTAAGTTTTTTCGCAGTCTTTGTTTTTTCTTAAGATTTTGCCAGATCTAAGTGTGAGTGTGGTTTACATTTAACCCGGCTTGGTTTGGACGATAAGTCGCCAGCATGTGACAATCATAAACATTTGGAAGTCTTTTGCTTCTAAAGATTGGGTTATCACCCTTACTGCACAGGTATCCTAAACCGGCAGTATGATTCAATATCACAAGAACCGGTTTTTCAAACCGGGTTATATTATTCAAATCTTTAATAGCCCACATGGCTGGATTTTTATTATGGTTATCAATAACCAAAATTACGATTTTCAAAGTCGCTTCAGCACAATGGATATAATTTATTCTACAATGGAAGGAATAGTCCCGAGTCGCTGCAGGCTTACGACTCGACACTTGGGGGCTACATTATTCAAGTTGAGATTACATCGAATATGCAAGTCCCATGTTACTGCCAGCATGCACCATGGCACTTGGGGACTAATGCAAAGTCATTTTTACTGGCCTTATTGAAGACCCGACTCATCACATCATAATGAGCCGGCCCTTGGGGGCTACCAATTGCTCTTGTCAAAAATTCAAGATACACAAGCCTCAGTCCATTATATTGAAGGATCCCCTGCTCAGTTGATAAAGCACAAGGCTCTTAACCTTGTGGACGTGGGTTGAAGCCCCATGATGGGGGTTACATCATATGATATTATTGTCAATGAAGTATATATAAAGTTCCAGCTCAGTATTATCTTACTAAGCCGGCCCTTGGGGGCTACACGTGTTGAAAATATGCCCTAGAGGCAATAATAAAATGGTCATTATTATATTTCCTTGTTCATGATAATTGTCTATTGTTCATTCTATAATTGTGTTATCCAGAAATCGTAATACATGTGTGAATACATAGACCACAACATGTCCCTAGTGAGCCTCTAGTTGACTAGCTTGTTGATCAATAGATGGTTATGGTTTCCTAACCATGGACATTGGATGTCATTGATAACGGGATCACATCATTAGGAGAATGATGTGATGGACAAGACCCAATCCTAAGCATATCACAAGATCATGTAGTTCGTCTGCTAAAGCTTTTCTAATGTCAAGTATCTTTTTCCTTAGACCATGCGATTGTGCAACTCCCGGATATCGTAGGAGTACTTTGGGTGTGCCAAACGTCACAACGTAACTGGGTGGCTATAAAGGTACACTGCGGGTATCCCTGAAAGTATCTATTGGGTTGGCATGAATCGAGACTGCGATTTGTCACTCCGTACGACGGAGAGGTATCTCTGGGCCCACTCGGTAGGACATCATCATAATGAGCTCAGTGTGATCAAGGAGTTTATCACGGAATGATGTGTTATGGAACGAGTAAAGAGATTTTCCATAACGAGATTGAACAAGGTATCGGTATACCGATGATCGAATCTCGGGCAAGTGCTATATCGGTAGACAAAGGGAATTGTATACGGGATTGATTGAATCCTTGACATCGTGGAGCATGTGGGAGCCAACATGGGTATCCAGATCCCGCTATTGGCTATTGGCCGGAGAGATGTCTCAGTCATGTCTGCATGCCTCCCGAACCCGTAGGGTCTGCACACTTAAGGTTCGATGACACTAGGGTTATAGGGAATAGATGTACGTGGTTACCGAATGTTTTTTAGAGTACCGGATGAGATCTCGGACGTCACGAGGAGTTCCAGAATGGTCCAGAGGTAAAGATTTATATATGGGAAGTCCAGTTTCAGTCACCGGAAAGGTTTCGGGGTTTATTGGTATTGTACCGGGACCACCGAAGGGGTTCCGCGGGTCCACCGGGAGGGTCCACCTGCCCCGAAGGACCTAATGGGCTATAGTTGGGTGGGAACCAGCCCCTTTGTGGGTTGGTGCGCCCCCCAAGGGCCCAAGGAGCCTAGGGTTGGAAACCCTAGGGGGCCGCTGCCCCCCGGGGGCGGGCGCCCCCCTAGTTGGAAACCCTAAGGGGGCCACTACCCCCCCCCCCCCCGAGGGGCCGCCCCCCCTCTAGATGGATGTAGGGGGTCGTCCCCCTCTCCCCTTCCCCCTATAAATAGTGGGGGTGGGAGGGCAACCGCACCCCTTCTCCTGGCGCAGCCCTACCCCTCTCCCTCCTTGTCTCCCGCAGTGCTTGGCGAAGCCCTGCTGGAGTGCCACGCTCCTCCACCACCACCACGCCGTCGTGCTGCTGCTGGACGGAGTCTTCCCCAACCTCTCCCTCTCTCCTTGCCGGATCAAGGCGCGGGAGACGTCACCGGGCTGCACGTGTGTTGAACGCGGAGGCACCGTTGTTCGGTGCTTAGATCGGAATCGGCCGTGATCTGAATCGCTTCGTGTACGACTCCACCGACCGCGTTCTTGCAACGCTTCCGCATCGCGATCTTCAAAGGTATGAAGATGCACTCCTCTCTCATTGCTAGTAAACTCCATAGATTGATCTTGGTGATGCATAGAATTTTTTTAATTTCTGCAACGATCCCCAATAGTGGCATCATGAGCTAGGTCTATGCGTAGTTTCTATGCACGAGTAGAACACAAATTGTTGTTGGCGTCGATTTTGCCAATTTACTTGCCGTTACTAGTCTTATCTTGATTCGGCGGCATCGTGGGATGAAGCGGCCCGGACCGACCTTACACGTACGCTTACGTGAGACAGGTTCCACCGACTGACATGCACTAGTTGCATAAGGTGGCTAGCGGGTGTCTTTCTCTCCCACTTTAGTCGGATCAGATTTGATCAAAAGGGTCCTTATGAAGGGTAAATAGAAATTGGCATATCACGTTGTGGTTTTGGCGTAGGTAAGAAACGTTCTTGCTAGAAACCTATAGCAGCCACGTAAAAATTTGCAACAACAATTAGAGGACGTCTAACTTGTTCTTGCAGCATATGCCATGTGATGTGATATGGCCAAAAGGATGTGATGAATGATATATGTGATGTATGAGATTGATCATGTTCTTGTAATAGGAATCACGACTTGCATGTCGATGAGTATAACAACCGGCAGGAGCCATAGGAGTTGTCTCAATTTATTGTATGACCTGCGTGTCAATGAAAACACCATGTAATTACTTTACTTTATTGCTAACCATTAGCTATAGTAGTAGAAGTAATAGTTGGCGAGACAACTTCATGAAGACACGATGATGGAGATCATGGTGTCATGCCGGTGACGATGACGATCATGGCGCCCAGAAGATGGAGATCAAAAGGAGCAAAATCATATTGGCCATATCATGTCACTATTTGATTGCATGTGATGTTTATCATGTTTTTACATCTTATTTGCTTAGAACGACGGTAGCATAAATAAGATGATCCCTCATTAAAATATCAAGAATTGTGTTCCCCTAACTGTGCACCATTGCTAAGGTCCGTTGTTCCGAAGCACCACGTGATGATCGGGTGTGATAGGTTCTAACGTTTGCATACAACAGGTGTAAGCCAGATTTACACACGCAATACACTTAGGTTGACTTGACGAGCCTAGCATGTACAGACATGGCCTCGGAACACGGAGGACCGAAAGGTCGAACATGAGTCGTATAGAAGATACGATCAACATGAAGATGTTCACCTAAGATGACTAGTCCGTCTCACGTGATGATCGGGCACGGCCTAGTTGACTCGGATCATGTATCACTTAGATGACTAGAGGGATGTCTATCTGAGTGGGAGTTCATTAAATAATTTGATTAGATGAATGATACGTCTCCAACATATCTACTTTTCCAAACACTTTTGCCCTTGTTTTGGACTCTAACTTGTATGATTTGAACGGAACTAACCCGGACTGACGCTGTTTTCAGCAAAATTGCCATGATGTTGTTTTATGTGCAGAAAACAAAAGTTCTCGGAATGACCCGAAACTCCACGGGGTATCTTACAATAAATAATAAAAAATCCTCGCCAAAGATGAAGACCAAGGGGCCCACACCCTTCTCATGAGGGTGGGGGGCGCCCCCCTAGGGCGCGCCCCCTACCTCATGGGCCCCCTGGAGACCCCCCGACTCCAACTCCAACTCTATATAACTGCTTTCGGGGAGAAAAATAGAAGAGAAGAAATCATCATGTTTTACGATACGGAGCCGCCGCCAAGCCCTAAAACCTCTCGGGAGGGCTAATCTGGAGTCCGTTTGGGGCTCCGGAGAGGGGGATTCATTGTCGTCGTCATCATCAACCATCCTCCATCACCAATATCATGATGCTCACCGCCGTGCGTGAGTAATTCCATCGTAGGCTTGCTGGACGGTGATGGGTTGGATGAGATTCACCATGTAATCGAGTTAGTTTTGTTAGGGTTTGACCCCTAGTATCCACTATGTTCTGAGATTGATGTTGCTATGACTTTGCTATCCTTAATGCTTGTCACTAGGGCCCGAGTGCCATGATTTCAGATCTGAACCTATTATGTTTTCATCAATATATGAGAGTTCTAGATCCTATCTTGTAAGTCTATAGTCACCTATTATGTGTTATAACCCTTAACCCCGAAGTGACAATAATCGGGATACTTACCGGTGATGGCCGTAGTTTGAGGAGTTCATGTATTCACTATGTGCTAATGCTTTGTTCTGGTTCTCTATTAAAAGGAGGCCTTAATATCCCTTAGTTTCCATTAGCACCCCGCTGCCACGGGAGGGTAGGACAAAAGATGTCATGCAAGTTCTTTTCCATAAGCACGTACGACTATATTCGGAATACATGCCTACATTACATTGACGAATTGGAGCTAGTTCTATGTCACCCTATGTTATGACTGTTACATGATGAACCACATCCGGCATAATTATCCATCATTGATCCGATGCCTACGAGCTTTCCATATACTGGTTTACGCTTATTTACTTTCCCGTTGCTATTGTTACAATCACTACAAAATACCAAAAACATTACTTTGCTTTCATTACTCTTTTGTTACCGTTACCATCACTATCATATTACTTTGCTACTAAAACACCTCGCTGCAGATACTAAGTTTCCAGGTGTGGTTGAATTGACAACTCAGCTGCTAATACTTGAGAATATTCTTTGGCTCCCCTTGTGTCGAATCAATAAATTTGGGTTGAATACTCTACCCTCGAAAGCTGTTGCGATCCCCTATACTTGCGGGTTATCAAGACTAATTTCTGGCGCCGTTGCCGGGGAGCATAGCTCTATTGTTTGAGTCACTTGGGATTTATATCTGCTGGACACTATGAAGAACTTGGGAGATCCAAAAACTAAGATCTATCCCTCAACTACGAGGGGAGGTAAGGAACTGCCATCTAGCTCTGCACTTGATTCACCTTCTGTTATGAGTAAGCTTGTGACACCTACACCTGCTTCTGCTATTCGTTCTGATATGCCGCATGTTATTGATGATGCTACTTCTGCTATGCATGATACTTATGATAAAACTACCTCTATGCCTGATACTACTATGCCACTTAGTGATTTTCTCGAGGAACGACTTGCTAGGGCTAGAGAGATTGAAAATATTGAATCTGATTATGAAGATGAAAGTGATGATGAAGAATCACTTGTTATTCCTAAGGGTTAGTTATTTGATCAAGATGCTTCTTTAGCTATTTTAGCCTGGAAAGATAGATATGAACTCAAAATGTTATTAGCTAAATGGAATAAGCAATCTCCAAATGCTAGGATGAGACCTAACCCTGCTTTTGCTACTTCACCTATATGTGTTGCTGATAAGGATTATGAATTCTCTGTTGATCCTGATATAATTATTTGGTTGAATCTGATCCGTTTCATGGTTATGAATCTGAAACTGTTGTAGCACATCTTACTAAATTATATGATATAGCCACCCTGTTCACTAATGATGAGAGATCTCGCTACTTTTATATCCTTAAAATATTTCCGTTCTCAATAAAGGGTGATGCTAAGATATGGTTTAATTCTCTTGATCCTGGTTGTGTGCGTAGTCCCCAGGATATGATTTACTACTTCTCTGCTAAATGTTTCCCTGCGCATAAGAAAGAAGCTATTTTAAAGGAAATATACAACTTTGTACAAATTAAAGAAGAGAGTCTCCCACAAGCTTGGGGGAGGCTTCTCAAGTTACTTAACGCTTTGCCTGATCATCCTCTTAAGAAAAATGAAATACTTGATATCTTTTATAATGGACTAACCGATGCTTCCATAGATTACCTGGATAGTTGTGCTGGTTCTCTTTTCCGGGAAAGAACACCGGATGAAGCTGAAATCTTATTGAATAATATGTTCACAAATGAAAATAATTGGGCACCTCTTGAGCCAGTTCCTGAGCCAGCTCCTGCTCCAATTAATGATCCTATTCCTAAACCAACTCCGAAGAAGAGAGGTGTTCTATTTCTTAGTCGTGAAGATATGCAAGAGGCAAAGAAATTTATGAAAGAAAAAGGTATTAAAGCTGAAGATGTTAACAATTTACCTCCTATTGAACAAATACATGGTCTCAATTTACCGCCTGATGAAGAAATATATGATCTTAATCCTTTATTTATTGAAGAACCTCCAGACCTCGATAACCCGACACAGGTAGTAAAGGTAAATTCTCTCTACAGATATGATAAAGTTAAAATCCCTCCTACTAAAATTGCTAGTCAGTGCTTGGATGAGTTTGATAATTTTATGTTTAAGCAAGAAGACTTCAATGCTTATTTTGGTAGACAATTAAAACAAGATGCTGATATGATTAAATAATTGGGTGATTATATGGCTAATATTAGAGGTGAACTTAAACTTGTTAGCAAACATGCTTCTATGGTTACCACTCAAGTAGAACAAGTACTTAAAGATCAAAAATAATTTCTCAATGAGATGAATAGTAAGAAAAATGATTATGCTGTTAAAGTGGCTACTAGAACTGATAGAATGACTCAGGATCCTTTGTATCCCGAAGGCCACCCTAAGAGAATTGAGCAAGATTCTCAGAGAAATAAAATTGATGCACCTAGTTCTTCTAAAAAGAAGAAAAAGAAAAATGATAGAACTGTGCAAACTTCTAGTGCACCAATTGCTGAACCACCTGATAATCCAAATGATATCTCTTTGTCTGATGCTGAAACACAATCTGGTAATGAACATGAACCTAATGAAAATGTTAATGATGATTTTCATATTAATGCTCAATCTAGTAATGATAATGATGTAGAAATTGAACGTGCTGTTGATCTTGATAACCCACAATGAAAGAATTAACGTTATGATAAGAAAGACTTTGTTGCTAGGAAACATGGTAAAGAAAGAGAACCTTGGGTTCAGAAACCCATGCCTTTTCCTCCCAAACCATCCAAGAAAAAGGATGATGAGGATTTTGAGCGCTTTGCTGAAATGATTAGACCTATATTTTTGCGTATGCGATTGACTAATATACTCAAAACAAATCCTTATGCTAAGTACATGAAAGATATTATTACAAATAAAAGAAAGATACCGGAAGCTTAAATTTCTACCATGCTTGCTAATTATACTTTTAAGGGTGGAATACTAAAGAAACTTGGAGATCCAGGAGTACCTACTATACCATGCTCCATTAAAAGAAATTATGTTAAAACTGCTTTATGTGATCTTGGAGCCGGTGTTAGTGTTATGCCTCTCTCTTTATATCATAGACTTGATTTGAATAAGTTGACACCTACTGAAATATCTTTGCAAATGGATGATAAATCAACTGCTATACCTGTCGGTATTTGTGAGGATGTGCCTGTTGTAGTTGCAAACGTTACTATTTTAACGGACTTTGTTATTCTTGATATTCCCGAGGACGATAGTATGTCTATTATTCTTGGAAGACCTTTTCTTAATACTGTAGGGGCTGTTATTGATTGCAACAAAGGAAATGTCACTTTTCATGTTAATGGTAATGAGCATACGGTACACTTTCCGAGGAAACAACCTCAAGTTCATAGTATCAATTCTATCGGAAAAATTCCATCGATTATATTTGGAGGTTTTGAATTTCCTCTTCCTACTGTCAAGAAGAAATATGATATACTTATTATTGGGGATGTGCATATCCCTGTAGAGGTAACCTAGTGTTATTCGAAATTTCTCCGGTTTCATGTTAATCGGAATGGGTTTGTTAACAAGACTTGATCAACCTTGTTAGTGGATTCCTTTTGACGAGCATGAGATGGATGAAACTAGAAGCACAACCTTATGTACCCTCTCTATACTTTCTGTTATTTAGTTGAAATAAAGTAAAAATAAATAATTTTCTATCTATTATCTGATTATCCGTGCAATATAAAAATACCTCGAAAATAAAAGTTCTCCAAATGCCCTGAAAATTAAATATGATTTTTATAGAATATTTGAGGATTTATGGAACAAAGAACACACCAGGGGGGCCAACCACCTTGCCACGAGGGTGGAGGGCGCGCCCACCCCCCTAGGCGTGCCCCCTGCCTCGTGGGCCCACGGTGGCCCTCCTCCACTTATTTTTTTCAGCCACACACTTCATCTTCCTCCCCCAAACACGAAAAACCAGCTCAAACCCGAGTCCAAGCTCGTTTTGCTGCCATTTTCGATCTCCTTGCTCAAAGCATCTCTCACAAAACTGCTTGGGGAGATTGTTCCTTGGTATGTGACTCCTCCATTGGTCCAATTAGTTTTTTTTCTAGTGCTTTATTCATTGCAAATTTGTGTTGCTTAGGTGACCCTGTTCTTCAGCTTGCATGTCAAATTTATATGGTCAAAAATAGTTTTGATGCATGATATAGGCCCTAGGCACTTGTAGGAGTAGTCGCTATCAATATTATTGAGTTTGGTTTACTTTTATTTTGAAGTTACTAAAAATTTCAGAATTTTTCAGAAAATGATGAGGAGATTATTGAGGGGCTCATCGAACCAAAGCTCGAAGGAAAAGGCACCGAAGCCTAAGTATAATTTGCCGCACACCGCGGAGGTTCGGGCGTGTGAATGGCCTTCTGAGGATTTCTTGAGAGCAGCGGGGATTTATGAAGATTTTCATGAGTTGGCTTATAATGCAGGCCTCACTGCTTTCCTCCACGACCAATGCGATCAGTATCTCTTACTCACAAATACCTTTGTGTAAAACTTTCATTTCCATTCTAGGAACTCGCCGCCTACGGTGGAGTTTCATTTATATGATGAGCATAAGGAGATGTCACTTTATGATTTTTGTCGGATTTGTTTAGTCCCTTTTGGGGGCAAGACAGAAGAACCACATCATGATGATGTGGAGGGATTTATTAATACTATCACTGTAGGGGAAACTAGGAAGGTTTCCGATGCACGAATCACTAGCATACATTTTCCTGTCTTACGTTACTTTGCATTATTTGCTAGTCGTTGCTTAATTGGTCGCGGAAACTCTGGAAACCTTAGTATCCCTGATATTATTATTTTGCTCCAAGGTTTATACAGTGATAACACTTTTAGTATGGGCGGCATTATTGCTAGACGGTTAAGTATGAACCGTACTAAGGGTCCCATCTTTTGAGGCGTCTATGCCACACGCCTAGCTGCACATTTTAACATACCTATTAGGCATGCTGAGAAGGAGGAAAAAGTGCTATCTCGTGTTTATTTAGATTATAAAAGTATGGTGGCACATGATTTTATTGTTAAGAATAGGGCAGGAGAGCTTAAATATCAATTGTTCTTTAATAAACATCATCCTGAGACTATTAACTTGCCTGCTCCTGCTTTGTTTGATTTGACTGTAGGCAAGTACCTTGTTCCGTTGATGGCTATCCACGCCTATCGGAACCCTGCACCAGACGAGGAGCCAGAACCAGAACCACAATTTGATCCTTCACGACAGTCTAACTATCAGTGGGATCCGGAGATGATTGCCAACCAGTGGCAATCGGAGCCTTCTTCTTCCTCATCATAGTACGACCCCAACAACTATTATTATGGATATCAGCCAGGCCAGCCGTGGCCATAGACCAACTCAGGCCAAAAGCCTAAGCTTGGAGGAGTATGTATTTCTCACCGACATTACATTTATGTTCACACACACTCATTGCCAGATGTCGGTGCTCATACTTTTTCATTGTATCATCCATGCTAGTTTATTTTCTTTTATGCTTTCTTCTTGTGTGTTTAATAAACCTTAAGAAAAACCAAAAAAATTAGTTGTAGGTTTTAATTAATTTACTTTCCATGCTTGTAGTAGTAATTAAAAAGAAAACCCAAAAATATTTCTTGTTCTTCTTTTGCTTGTTGGGAGCTTTCCCGTGTAAATAGTTTTATTTCTTTTCTTTTCTTTGGGGGTCAGTAGGAGAAGACCATGATTAAATTGTTGGAGTGGCTCTTTTATGCATTATTGTTTATCTGACAAAAGAGCCCATATTGCCTTATCTTCTCCTGTTTATTGAATGCTCGCAGATTCCAGCTTAGTCCAATGCACATGCGCTCTTATTATTATTCACATCGTTCGGTCGTGCAAGTGAAAGGCAATTATGATGATATATGATGGACTGACTAAGATGAGAGAAGTTGGTATGAACTCGACCTCTTTTGTTTTTGTAAATATGATGAGTTCATCGTTCTTGATTCAGCTTGTTATGAATAAACATGTTTGCAATGACAATTAGAGATCATAGTTGCTTATGCCATGCTTGATTAGCTATTAGTTATAATGGTTTACCTGGCATGCCAACATGCTATTAAAATGGTTATGATGTGGTGCGATAGGGTGGTATCCTCCTCTGAATGATTTAAGTGACTTGACTTGGCACATGTTCACGCATGTAGTTTAAACAAATCAACATAGCCTTCACGATTTTTATGTTCATGGTGGATTATATCCTACTCATGCTTGCATCCAATGTTTATTAATTTTAATGCATGTACATGACTATTGTCGCTCTCTAGTTGGTCACTTCCCAGTCTTTTGCTAACCTTCACCTGTACTAAGCGGGAATACTGCTTGTGCATCCAAACTCCTTAAACCCCAAAGTTATTCCACATGAGTCCACTATACCTTCCTATATGCGGTATCTACCTGCCGTTCCAAGTAAATTTGTATGTGCCAAACTCTAAACCTTCAAATAATCATCCTGTTTTGTATGCTCGAATAGCTCATGTATCAACTAGGGTTGTCTGTATCTTCCATGTTAGGCGGGTTATTCTCAAGAGGAGTGGACTCCGCTCCTCACTCACGAGATAAAGGGATGGTCACCGGGATGCCCAGTCCCATGCTTTATGCAAACCAAATCAAAATAATTGCAAACAAAACTCCCCCTGGGACCTGATGTATGTTGGAGGCACTTGTTGTTTCGAGCAAGCCATGGATTGATGTTTGTTGGTGGAGGGGGAGTATAAACTTTACCATTCTATTTGGGAACCGCCTATAATGTGTGTAGCACGGAACATATCGCCATCTCTCAGTTGTTATGTTGACAATGAAAGTATACCACTCAAAACGTTATTCACCTCTATTTCAAAACCGAGCTCTCGCACATCTACAAATCACTGCTTCCCTCTGCGAAGGGCCTATCTATTTACTTTTATGTTGAGTCATCACCCTCTTATTAAAAAGCACTAGCTAGAGAGCGTAGCTGTCATTTGCATTCATCATTGTTAATTTATATTGGGTGTGACTATGGTTGGATCTCTTTTACCATGAATTACAATGTCTAGTCAGTCCTTGATCTTTAAAGGTGCTCTGCATTTATGTTTTGTGGTCTTAGAAAGGGCTAGCGAGATACCATCTTGTTATATCATATTATGATTGTTTTAAGAAAGTGTTGTCATCTGAGATTTATTATTATGGCTTGCTAGTTGATTATGCTATTGATATGGGTAATCATGAGACCTGAGAATTATTGCAAATGTGGTTAGTTATAATCTTTGCTGAAAACTTGAATGCTAGCTTGACATATTTACAACAACAAGAGCAAACCGAGTTTGTAAAAGTTTTTCTTTATTTCTTTCAGTTTGTCAACTAAATTACTTGAGGACAAACAAGGGTTTAAGCTTGGGGAGTTGATACGTCTCCAACGTATCTACTTTTCCAAACACTTTTGCCCTTGTTTTGGACTCTTACTTGTATGATTTGAATGGAACTAACCCGGACCGACGTTGTTTTCAGCAGAATTGCCATGATGTTGTTTTATGTGCAGAAAACAAAAGTTCTCTGAATGACCTGAAACTCCACGGGATATCTTACAATAAATAATAAAAAATCCTCGCCAAAGATGAAGACTAGGGGTCCCACACCCTTCTCACGAGGGTGGGGGGTGCCCCCCCTAGGGCGCGCCCCCTACCTCGTGGGCCCCCTGGAGACCCCCCGACTCCAACTACAACTCTATATAACTGCTTTCGGGGAGAAAAAAATAGCAGAGAAGAAATCATCATGTTTTACGATACGGAGCCGCCGCCAAGCCCTAAAACCTCTCAGGAGGGCTGATCTAGAGTCCATTCGGGGCTCCGGAGAGGGGGATTCGTCGCCGTCATCATCATCAACCATCCTCCATTACCAATTTCATGATGCTCACCGCCGTGCGTGAGTAATTCCATCGTAGGCTTGCTGGACGGTGATGGGTGTTGGGGAACGTAGTAATTTAAAAAAAATCCTACGCACATGCAAGATCATGGTGATGCATAGCAACGAGAGGGGAGAGTGTTGTCTACGTACCCTCGTAGACCGAAGCGGAAGCGTTGACGCAACGTAGAGGAAGTAGCCGTACGTCTTCCCGATCCGACCGATCCAAGCACCGTTACTCCGGCACCTCCGAGTTCTTAGCACACGTACAGCTCGATGACGCTCCCCGGGCTCCGATCCAGCAAAGCTTCGGGGATGAGTTTCGTCAGCACGACGGCGTGGTGACGATCTTGATGTTCTACCGTCACAGGGCTTCGCCTAAGCGCTGCTACAATATGACCGAGGTGGAATATGGTGGAAGGGGGCACCGCACACGGCTAAGGAACGATCACGATGATCAACTTGTGTGTCCTAGGGTGCCCCCTGCCTCCGTATATAAAGGATCCAAGGGGGGGTGCGGCCGCCCCTAGAGGAGGCGCGCAGGAGGAGTCCTACTCCTACCGGGAGTAGGACTCCCCTCCCTTTCCTTGTCCAAGTAGGAGAGGTGGAAGAAGAGAAGGAAAAAGGGGGGCACCGCCCCTCCCTCCTTGTCCAATTCGGACTAGGGGGAGAGGGGGCGCGCGGCCTGCCCTGGCAGCCCCTTCCCCTTCTCCACTTTAGGCCCATGAGGCCCATTAACCCCCCGGGGGGTTCCGGTAACCCCCCGGTGCTCCGGTTTTATCCAAAACTTCCCCGGAACGCTTCCGGTGTCCGAATATAGTCATCCAATATATCAATCTTTATGTCTCGACCATTTCGAGACTCCTCGTCATGTCCGTGATCACATCCAGGACTCCGAACTAACTTCGGTACATCAAAATGCATAAACTCATAATAACTGTCATCGTAACGTTAAGCGTGCGGACCCTACGGTTCGAGAACAATGCAGACATGACTGAGACAAATCTCCGGTCAATAACCAATAGCGGGACCTGGATTCCCATATTGGCTCCTACATATTCTACGAAGATCTTTATCGGTCAGACTGCATAACAACATACGTTGTTCTCTTTGTCATCGGTATGTTACTTGCCCGAGATTCGATCGTCGGTATCCAATACCTAGTTCAATCTCGTTACCGGCAAGTCTCTTTACTCGTTCCGTAATACATCATCTCGCAACTAACTCATTAGTTGTAATGCTTGCAAAGCTTATGTGATGTGCATTACCGAGAGGGCCCAGAGATACCTCTCCGACAATCGGAGTGACAAATCCTAATCTCGAAATACGCCAACCCAACATCTACCTTTGGAGACACCTGTAGAGCACCTTTATAATCACCCAATTACGTTGTGACGTTTGGTAGCACACAAAGTGTTCCCCCGGTAAACGGGAGTTGCATAATCTCATAGTCATGGGAACATGTATAAGTCATGAAGAAAGCAATAGCAACATACTAAATGATCGGCAGCTAAGCTAATGGAATGGGTCATGTCAATCAGATCATTCAACTAATGATGTGACCTCGTTAATCAAATAACAACTCTTTGTTCATGGTTAGGAAACATAACCATCTTTGATTAACGAGCTAGTCAAGTAGAGGCATACTAGTGACACTCTGTTTGTTTATATATTCACACATGTATTATGTTTCCGGTTAATACAATTCTAGCATGAATAATAAACATTTATCATGATATATGAGGAAATAAATAATAACTTTATTATTGCCTCTAGGGCATATTTCCTTCAGTCTCCCACTTGCACTAGAGTCAATAATCTAGATTACACAGTAATGATTCTAACACCCATGGAGCCTTGGTGCTGATCATGTTTTGCACGTGGAAGAGGCTTAGTCAACGGGTCTGCTACATTCAGATCCGTATGTATCTTGCAAATCTCTATGTCTCCCACCTGGACTAGATCCCGGATGGAATTGAAGCGTCTCTTGATGTGCTTGGTTCATTTGTGAAATCTGGATTCCTTTGCCAAGGCAATTGCACCAGTATTGTCACAAAAGATTTTCATTGGACCCGATGCACTAGGTATGGCACCTAGATCGGATATGAACTCCTTCATCCAGACTCCTTCGTTTGCTGCTTCCGAAGCAGCTATGTACTGCGCTTCACATGTAGATCCCGCCACGAGGCTTTGTTTAGAACTGCACCAACTGACAGCTCCACCGTTTAATGTAAACACGTATCCGGTTTGCGATTTAGAATCGTCCGGATCAGTGTCAAAGCTTGCATCAACGTAACCGTTTACAATGAGCTCTTTGTCACCTCCATATACGAGAAACATATCCTTAGTCCTTTTCAGGTACTTCAGGATGTTCTTGACCGCTGTCCAGTGATCCACTCCTGGATTACTTTGGTACCTCCCTGCTAAACTTATAGCAAGGCACACATCAGGTCTGGTACACAGCATTGCATACATGATAGAGCCTATGGATGAAGCATAGGGAACATCTTTCATTTTCTCTCTATCTTCTGCAGTGGTCGGGCATTGAGTCTGACTCAACTTCACACCTTGTAACACAGGCAAGAACCCTTTCTTTGCTTGATCCATTTTGAACTTCTTCAAAATCTTGTCAAGGTATGTGCTTTGTGAAAGTCCAATTAAGCGTCTTAATCTATCTCTATAGATCTTTATGCCTAATATGTAAGAAGCTTCACTGAGGTCTTTCATTGAAAAACTCTTATTCAAATATCCCTTTATGCTATCCAGAAATTCTATATCATTTCCAATCAGTAATATGTCATCCACATATAATATCAGAAATGCTACAGAGCTCCCACTCACTTTCTTGTAAATACAGGCTTCTCCGAAAGTCTGTATAAAACCAAATGCTTTGATCACACTATCAAAGCATTTATTCCAACTCCGAGAGGCTTGCACCAGTCCATAAATGGATCGCTGGAGCTTGCACACTTTATTAGCTCCCTTTGGATCGACAAAACCTTCCGGTTGCATCATATACAACTCTTCTTCCAGAAATCCATTCAGGAATGCAGTTTTGACATCCATCTCCCAAATTTCATAATCATAAAATGCGGCAATTGCTAACATGATTCGGACAGACTTAAGCATCGCTACGGGTGAGAAGGTCTCATCGTAGTCAACTCCTTGAACTTGTTGAAAACCTTTTGCGACAAGTCGAGCTTTGTAGACAGTAATATTACCGTTAGCGTCAGTCTTCTTCTTGAAGATCCATTTATTCTCAATTGCTTGCTGATCATCGGGAAAGTGAACCAAAGTCCATACTTTGTTCTCATACATGGATCCCATCTCAGATTTCATGGCTTCAAGCCATTTTGCGGAATCTGGGCTCACCATCGCTTCTTCATAGCTTGTAGGTTCATCATGATCTAGCAGCATGATTTCCAGAACAGGATTACCGTACCACTCTGGCGCGGTTCTCACTCTGGTTGATCTACGAGGTTCAGTGGTATCTTGTCCTGAAGTTTCATGATCATTATCATTAGCTTCCTCACTAATTGGTGTAGGTGTCAGAAACAGTTTTCTGTGATATACTACTTTCCAATAAGGGAGCAGGTACAGTTACCTCATCAAGTTCTAATTTCCTCCCACTCACATCTTTCGAGAGAAACTCCTTCTCCAGAAAGTTTCCGAATTTAGCAACAAAAGTCTTGCCTTCGGATCTGTGATAGAAGGTGTATCCAATAGTTTCCTTTGGATATCCTATGAAGACACATTTCTACGATTTGGGTTCGAGCTTATCAGGTTGAAGCTTTTTCACATAAGCATCGCAGCCCCAAACTTTCAGAAACGACAACTTTGGTTTCTTGCCAAACCATAGTTCATAAGGAGTCGTCTCAGTGGATTTTGATGGTGCCCTATTTAATGTGAATGCGGCCGTCTCTAGAGCATAACCCCAAAACGATAGCGGTAAATCAGTAAGAGACATCATAGATCGCACCATATCTAGTAAAGTACGATTACGACGTTCGGACACACCATTACGCTGTGGTGTTCCGGGTGGCGTGAGTTGCGAAACTATTCCGCATTGTTTCAAATGTACACCAAACTCATAACTCAAATATTCTCCTCCACGATCAGATCGTAGAAACTTTATTTTCTTGTTACTATGATTTTCAACTTCACTCTGAAATTATTTGAACTTTTCAAATGTTTCAGACTTATGTTTCATTAAGTAGATATACCCATGTCTGCTTAAGTCATTTGTGAAGGTGAGAAAATAACGATATCCGCCACGAGCCTCAATATTCATCGGACCACATACATCTGTATGTATGATTTCCAACAAATCTGTTGCTCTCTCCATAGTACCGGAGAATGGTGTTTTAGTCATCTTGCCCATGAGGCACGGTTCGCAAGTACCAAGTGATTCATAATCAAGTGGTTCTAAAAGTCCATCCGTATGGAGTTTCTTCATGCGCTTTACACCGATATGACCTAAACGGCAGTGCCACAAATAAGTTGCACCATCATTATCAACTCTGCATCTTTTGGTTTCAACATTATGAATATGTGTATCACTACTATCGAGATTCAATAAGAATAGACCACTCTTCAAGGGTGCATGACCATAAAAGATATTACTTATATAAATAGAACAACCATTATTCTCTGATTTAAATGAATAACCGTCTCGCATTAAACAAGATCCAGATATAATGTTCATGCTCAACGCTGGCACCAAATAACAATTATTTAGGTCTAATACTAATCCCGAAGGTAGATGTAGAGGTAGCGTGCCGACTGCGATCACATCGACTTTGGAACCATTTCCCACGCGCATCGTCACCTCGTCCTTAGCCAATCTTCGCTTAATCCGCAGTCCCTGTTTCGAGTTGCAAATATTAGCAACAGAACCAGTATCAAATACCCAGGTGCTACTGCGAGCATTAGTAAGGTACACATCAATAACATGTATATCACATATACCTTTGTTCACCTTGCCATCCTTCTTATCCGCCAAATACTTGGGGCAGTTCCGCTTCCAGTGACCAGTCTGCTTGAAGTAGAAGCACTCAGTTCCAGGCTTAGGTCCAGACTTGGGTTTCTTCTCTTGAGAAGCAACTTGCTTGCCGTTCTTCTTGAAGTTCCCCTTCTTCTTCCCTTTGCCCTTTTTCTCGAAACTAGTGGTCTTGTTGACCATCAACACTTGATGCTCCTTTTTGATTTCTACCTCCGCAGCTTTCAGCATTGCGAAGAGCTCGGGAATAGTCTTATTCATCCCTTGCATATTATAGTTTATCACGAAGCTCTTGTAGCTTGGTTGCAGCGATTGGAGAATTCTATCAATGACGCAATCATCTGGAAGATTAACTCCCATCTGAATCAAGTGATTATTATACCCAGACATTTTGAGTATATGCTCACTGATAGAACTGTTCTCCTCCATCTTGCAGCTATAGAACTTATTGGAGACTTCATATCTCTCAATCTGGGCATTTGCTTGAAATATTAACTTCAACTCCTGGAACATCTCATATGCTCCATGACGTTCAAAACGTCGTTGAAGTCCCGATTCTAAGCCGTAAAGCATGGCACACTGAACTATCGAGTAGTCATCAGCTTTGCTCTGCCAGACGTTCATAACATCTGGTGTTGCTCCAGCTGCAGGCCTAGCACCCAGCGGTGCTTCCAGGACGTAATTCTTCTGTGAAGCAATGAGGATAATCCTCAAGTTACGGACCCAGTCCGTGTAATTGCTACCATCATCTTTCAACTTTGCTTTCTCAAGGAACGCATTAAAATTCAACGGAACAACAGCACGGGCCATCTATCTACAATCAAACATACATAAGCAAGATACTATCAGGTACTAAGTTCATGATAAATTTAAGTTCAATTAGTTAAATTACTTAAAGAACTCCCACTTAGATAGACATCCCTCTAATCCTCTAGGTGATCACGTGATCCAAATCAACTAAACCATGTCCGATCATCACGTGAGATGGAGTAGTTTCATTGGTGAACATCATTATGTTGATCATATCTACTATATGATTCACGCTCGACCTTTCGGTCTCCGTGTTCCGAGGCCATATCTGTATATGCCTGGCTCGTCAAGTATAACCTGAGTATTTCGCGTGTGCAACTGTTTTGCACCCGTTGTATTTGAACGTAGAGCCTATCACACCCGATCATCACGTGGTGTCTCAGCACGAAGAACTTTCGCAACGGTGCATACTCAGGGAGAACACTTCTTGATAATTTAGTGAGAGATCATCTTATAATGCTACCATCAATCAAAGCAAGATAAGATGCATAAAAGATAAACATCACATGCAATCAATATAAGTGATATGATATGGCCATCATCATCTTGTGCCTGTGATCTCCATCTCCGAAGCACCGTCATGATCACCATCGTCACCGGCGCGACACCTTGATCTCCGTCGTAGCATCGTTGTCGTCTCGCCAATCTTATGCTTCCACGACTATCGCTACCTCTTAGTGATAAAGTAAATCATTACACCGTCATTGCATTGCATACAATAAAGCGACAACCATATGGCTCATGCCAGTTGCCGATAACTCGGTTACAAAACATGATCATCTCATACAATAAAATTTAGCATCATGTCTTGACCATATCACATCACAACATGCCCTGCAAAAACAAGTTAGACGTCCTCTACTTTGTTTGTTGCAAGTTTTACGTGGCTGCTACGGGCTTAAGCAAGAACCAATCTTACCTACGCATCAAAACCACAACGATAGTTTGTCAAGTTGATGCCGTTTTAACCTTCGCAAGGACTGGGCGTAGCCGCACTCGGTTCAACTAAAGTTGGAGAAACTGTCACCCGCAAGCCACCTATGTGCAAAGCACGTCGGGAGAACCGGTCTCGCGTAAGCGTACACGTAATGTCGGTCCGGGCCGCTTCGTCCAACAATACCGCCGAACCAAAGTATGACATGCTGGTAGGCAGTATGACTTATATCGCCCACAACTCACTTGTGTTCTACTCGTGCACATAAGATCAAACCATGAAACCTAGGCTCGGATACCACTGTTGGGGAACGTAGTAATTTCAAAAAATTCCTACGCACACGCAAGATCATGGTGATGCATAGCAACGAGAGGGGAGAGTGTTGTCTACGTACCCTCGTAGACCGAAGCGGAAGCGTTGACGCAACGTAGAGGAAGTAGTCGTATGTCTTCCCGATCCGACCAATCGAAGCACCGTTACTCCGGCACCTCCGAGTTCTTAGCACACGTATAGCTCGATGACGCTCCCCAGGCTCCGATCCAGCAAAGCTTCGGGGATGAGTTTCGTCAGCACGACGGCGTGGTGATGATCTTGATGTTCTACCGTCCCAGGGCTTCGCCTAAGCGCTGCTACAATATGACCGAGGTGGAATATGGTGGAAGGGGGCACCGCACTCGGCTAAGGAACGATCACATTGATCAACTTGTGTGTCCTAGGGTGCCCCCCTGCCTCCGTATATAAAGGATCCAAGGGGGGGTGCGGCCGGCCCTAGAGGAGGCGCACAGGAGGAGTCCTACTCCTACCGGGAGTAGGACTCCCCTCCCTTTCCTTGTCCAAGTAGGAGAGGTGGAAGAAGAGAAGGAAAAAGGGGGGGGGCGCCCCTCCCTCCTTGTCCAATTTGTACTAGGGGGAGAGGGGGCGCGCGGCCTGCCCTGGCAGCCCCTTCCTCTTCTCCACTTTAGGCCCATGAGGCCCATTAACCCCCCGGGGGGTTCTGGTAACCCCCCGGTGCTCCGGTTTTATCCGAAACTTCCCCGGAACGCTTCCGGTGTCCGAATATAGTCATCCAATATATCAATCTTTATGTCTCGACCATTTCGAGACTCCTCATCATGTCCGTGATCATATCCGGGACTCTGAACTAACTTCGGTACATCAAAATTTATAAACTCATAATAACTGTCATCGTAACGTTAAGCGTGCGGACCCTACGGTTCGAGAACAATGCAGACATGACTGAGACAAATCTCCGGTCAATAACCAATAGCGGGAACTGGATGCCCATATTGGCTCCTACATATTCTACGAAGATCTTTATCGGTCAGACCGCATAACAACATACGTTGTTCTCTTTGTCATCGGTATGTTACTTGCCTGAGATTCGATCGTCGGTATCCAATACCTAGTTCAATCTCGTTACCGGCAAGTCTCTTTACTCGTTCCGTAATACATCATCTCGCAACTAACTCATTAGTTGTAATGCTTGCAAGGCTTATGTGATGTGCATTACCGAGAGGGCCCAGAGATAACTCTCCGACAATCGGAGTGACAAATCCTAATCTCGAAATACGCCAACCCAACATCTACCTTTGGAGACACCTGTAGAGCACCTTTATAATCACCCATTTACGTTGTGACATTTGGTAGCACAAAAAGTGTTCCTCCGGTAAACGGGAGTTGCATAATCTCATAGTCATAGGAACATGTATAAGTCATGAAGAAAGCAATAGCAACATACTAAACGATCGGGAGCTAAGCTAATGGAATGGGTCATGTCAATCGGATCATTCAACTAATGATGTGACCTCGTTAATCAAATAACAACTCTTTTATCATGGTTAGGAAACATAACCATCTTTGATTAACGAGCTAGTCAAGTAGAGGCATACTAGTGACACTCTGTTTGTTTATATATTCACACATGTATTATGTTTCCGGTTAATACAATTCTAGCATGAATAATAAACATTTATCATGATATATGAGGAAATAAATAATAACTTTATTATTGCCTCTAGGGCATATTTCCTTCAATGGGTTGGATGAGATTCACCATGTAATCGAGTTAGTTTTGTTAGGGTTTGATCCCTTGTATCCACTATGTTCTGAGATTGATGTTGCTATGACTTTGCTATGCTTAATGCTTGTCACTAGGGCCTGAGTGCCATGATTTCAGATCTGAACCTATTATGTTTTCATCAATATATGAGAGTTCTAGATCCTATCTTGCAAGTCTATAGTCACCTATTATGTGTTATGACCCGTTAACCCCGAAGTGACAATAATCGGGATACTTACCAGTGATGACCGTAGTTTGAGGAGTTCATGTATTCACTATGTGCTAATGCTTTGTTCCGGTTCTCTATTAAAAGGAGGCCTTAATATCCCTTAGTTTCCATTAGGACCCCGCTGCCATGGGAGGGTAGGACAAAAGATGTCATGCAAGTTCTTTTCCATAAGCACGTATGACTATATTCGGAATACATGCCTACATTACATAGATGAATTGGAGCTAGTTCTATGTCACCCTATGTTATGACTCTTACATGATGAACCACATCCGGCATAATTATCCATCATTGATCCGATGCCTATGAGCTTTCCATATACTGGTTTACGCTTATTTACTTTCCCGTTGCTATTGTTACAATCACTACAAAATACCAAAAACATTACTTTGCTTTCATTACTCTTTTGTTACCGTTACCATCACTATCATATTACTTTGCTACTAAAACACCTTGCTGCAGATACTAAGTTTCCAGGTGTGGTTGAATTGACAACTCAGCTTCTAATACTTGAGAATATTCTTTGGCTCCCCTTGTGTCGAATCAATAAATTTCGGTTGAATACTCTACCCTCGAAAGTTGTTGCGATCCCCTATACTTGTGGGTTATCAATGAACTTAATTATCATGAACATAGTCTAAAACTTTGCAATATGTCTTGTAGATCAAATGGCCCACGCTAATGTTGCCCTCAACTTCAACGCGTTCCTAGAGAAAACCAAGCTGAAAGACGATGGTAGCAACTACACGGACTGGGTCCGTAACCTGAGGATTATCCTCATAGATGCCAAGAAAGCATATGTCCTAGAAGCACCGCTAGGTGATGCACCTGTTTTCCCAGCAACTCAAGATGTTATGAATGCCTAGCAGTCGCGTAGTGATGATTACTCCCTAGTTCACTGCGGCATGCTTTACAGCTTAGAACTGGGGCTCCAAAAGAGTTTTGAGCAGCACGGAGCATATGAGATGTTCCAAGAGCTAAAAATGGTTTTCCAAGCTCATGCCTGGGTTGAGAGATATGAAGTCTCCGACAAGTTCTACAGTTGTAAGATGGAGGAGAATAGTTCTGTCAGCGAGCACATACTCAAAATGTCTGGGTTGCACAACCGCTTATCTCAGCTAGGAGTTAATCTCCCAGATGATGCGGTCGTTGACAGAATCCTTCAGTCGCTCCCACCTAGCTACAAGAGCTTTGTGATGAACTTCAATATGCAGGGGATGGAAAAGACCATTCTTGAGGTATATTCAATGCTGAAATCAGCGGAGGTGGAGATCAAAAAGGAACATCAAGTGTTGATGGTGAATAAAACCACTAAGTTCAAGAAAGGCAAGGGTAAGAAGAACTTCAAGAAGGATGGCAAGGGAGTTGCCGCGCCCGGTAAGCCAGTTGCCGGGAAGAAGCCAAAGCATGGACGCAAGCCTGAGACTGAGTGCTTTTATTGCAAGGGAAATGGTCACTGGAAGCGGAACTGCCCCAAGTACTTAGCGGATAAGAAGGCCGGCAATACCAAAGGTATATGTGATATACATGTTATTGATGTGTACCTAACCAGCGCTCGTAGTAGCTCCTGGGTATTTGATACCGGTGCGGTTGCTCATATTTGTAACTCAAAAGAGGAGCTGCGGAATAAGCGGAGACTGGCGAAGGACGAGGTGACGATGCGCATCGGGAATGGTTCCAAGGTCGGTGTGATCGCCGTCGGCACGCTACCTCTACATTTACCTATGAGATTAGTTTTAAACCTCAATAATTGTTATTTAGTACCAGCTTTAAGCTTGAACATTGTATCTGGATCTCGTTTAATGCGAGATGGCTACTCATTTAAATCTGAGAATAATGATTGTTCTATTTATATGAGAGATATGTTTTATGGTCATGCCCCGCTGGTCAATGGTTTATTCTTATTGAATCTCGAACGTGATGTTACACATATTCATAGTGTGAATGCCAAAAGATGTAAGGTTGATAATGATAGTCCCACATACTTGTGGCACTGCCGCCTTGGTCACATTGGTGTCAAAGGCATGAAGAAACTCCATGTAGATGGACATTTGGAGTCTCTTCATTATGAATCATTTGACACATGCAAACCATGCCTCATGGGCAAAATGACCAAGACTCCATTCTCCGGAACAATGGAGCGAGCAACCAACTTATTGGAAATCATACATACTGATGTGTGCGGTCCAATGAGCGTTGAGGCTCGCGGTGGTTATCGTTATGTTCTCACTCTCATTGATGACTTAAGTAGATATGGGTATGTCTACTTAATTAAACACAAGTCTGAGACCTTTGAAAAGTTCAAGGAATTTCAGAGTGAGGTTGAGAATCAACGTGACAGGAAAATCAAGTTCTTACGATCAGATCGTGGGGGAGAATATTTGAGTCACGAATTTGGCATGCACTTAAGGAAATGTTGAATTGTTTCACAACTCACGCCGCCTGGAACACCTCAGCATAATGGTGTGTCCGAACGTCGAAATCGCACTCTATTGGATATGGTGCGATCCATGATGTCTCTTACTGACCTACCGCTATCATTTTGGGGTTATGCTTTAGAAACTTCCGCATTCACTTTAAATAGGGCTCCGTCGAAATCCGTTGAGACAACACCGTATGAATTATGGTTTGGGAAGAAACCTAAGTCGTCGTTTCTGAAAGTTTGGGGATGCGATGCTTATGTCAAGAAACTTCAGATCGAGTTGCTACTGAACTTTGTAGGTCCACAAGGACACGTTCCACACCAGAGTGGTACGACAACCCTGTCCTGGAAATCATGTTGTTAGACAATGGTGAACCTTCGAACTATGAAGAAGCGATGGCGGGCCTGGATTCCTACAAATGGCTTGAAGCCATGAAATCCGAGATAGGATCCATGTATGAAAACGAAGTATGGACTTTGACTGACTTGCCCGATGATCGGCGAGCCATAGAAAATAAATGGATCTTTAAGAAGAAGACAGACACGGATGGTAATGTAACCATCTATAAGGCTCGGCTTGTCGCTAAGGGTTATCGACAAGTTCAAGGGGTTGACTACGATGAGACCTTCTCACCCGTAGCGAAGCTGAAGTCTGTCTGAATCATGTTAGTAATTGTCGCATTCTATGATTATGAGATATGGCAAATGGACGTCAAGACGGCATTCCTTAATGGTTTCCTTAAGGAAGAATTGTATATGATGCAGCCGGAAGGTTTTGTCGATCCTAAGAATGCTGACAAGGTATGCAAGCTCCAATGCTCGATTATGGGCTGGTGCAAGCATCTCGGAGTTGGAACATTCGTTTTGATGAGATGATCAAAGCGTTTGGGTTTACGCAGATTTATGGAGAAGCCTGTGCATACAAGAAAGTGAGTGGGAGCTCTGTAGCATTTCTCATATTATACGTGGATGACATACTATTGATGGGAAATGATATAGAACTCTTGGAAAGCATAAAGGCCTACTTGAATAAGTGTTTTTCAATGAAGGACCTTGGAGAAGCTGCTTACATATTAGGCATCAAGATCTATAGAGATAGATCGAGATGCCTCATTGGTCTTTCACAAAGCACGTATGTGACGCCCGGGTAATTAAGCTACAGTGATCCTTTGCTAATGATGCCATGTCACCACTATTATTGTTACTAATCTCACGTTGATCCAAATCCGGTTCCAATTCAAATTCAAATAATAAGTGAAATTCTAAACTTCTCAAACATGAAAACTAAAATGATCATCATGTGGCAAATAATCCCTAACTTATTTTGGGTGTTGGAACCAACCTTTTTCAAAATGTTTAAGTGCCTAAACAATATAAAAACAGAGGCTAAAACATCTATTAAATATTTTTAAATAATAAACAAATGTAAAACTAATTTATTTAGTGCCAAATTAATTATGAAAGTAGCCTAACTAATAATGCTAATTTAGGGACTGAGTTGATATATTATAAAACTACATATAAAGTAAAACTAAAAGAGACAGAAAATAGATAAACAGAAGTAAAAGAAAAAGAAAATACAAAACAGAAAACAGAAACCAAAATAAAAATAAAGGTCACCCCCCTCTCACTCATGGGCCTCAGCCCACCAGGCCACCACCAAGGCCGGCCCACAGCCCAACTCCCTCCCCCTTAACCCCCACTACCCCGAACCCTAACCCCAGTGCGCCCCACTCCCCTCCCCACGTCGCTCGATCCCCACCCTCTCCCTCCAGCGCCGCCAGGGGAGAGCCCCACGCACCAACCCCCCCACTCTCCCCCACGTCTCTCGCTCCCTCTGCCTTCCCCCGATCCAGATCGGGGCAGCGACCTCCACCGGCCCGCGACCCTGGCACGCCCCGCCCCTGGCGCGCCCCGCCCCCGCCGCCGCTCGGATCGCCCGTCGCCTCCTCGCCTCTCCTTCTCCGTCGCGCGTCACCGGCCTAAGGCCTCTGCCTCGCCGTCGCCGACCAACATCGCCGTCGCCTACCGCGTCCTCGTCCCCGTCCTCAGCCCCGACGACCGCGCATGGCACCGCCCTCGCCGGATTCGTCAAGCCCTTCCTCGCCGGACTGCCTCCGCGACGAACTCCCACACGCCTCGACGCCCCCACTCCCCTTCAACGCCGGTGAGGACCCCGGTCCTCCTCTCTGCCCTCTACACGCGCCGTCCATGAGCCCTGCTGGCTCGCGCCCACGGCGGCCTCGCCTCCATCCCGTGCCCACGATTCGCCATGCCTCCCCTCGCCCCGCAGCTTCGTGCTACCGAAGATGCCGCTCGCGCTCCCCGCCATGGCCATCGCCCACACCGACGCCCTGGCCGCGCGCCCGCATCGATCGAGCCCCGCCTGACCCCCGCGGCCAAGCCACCGGCTGGCCTTCCCTGCACTGCCGCACACCCCGCGCCTCCCCGTTCGCGCCCTGCTCATCCCGCTCCGGCAGCGCCCACGTCTGCCTGGCCCCGCCGCCGCCCTCGCCTGCTCGACACCGCCGCTCGCCGATACGGGCCGGTCCTCCCCCGACCTCGTCGGCCCCGCCCCGGGCTGTCGTGCCTGTCACCGCCCGTGCGCCCCTGGGTGTGCGCCCGCTCGGGCTGGCGCCCGGCGCCCATCTCCACCCCAGCACCCGTTAGCCCGAACCGTTGTGGCCCCTTTGGCCCTATGACACAGGGGCCCACGCCCCAGAACTTTATTAAAAAAAGGAATTAAAATAAATAAATAAATAAATAATAATTACATTAATTAATTAATCATTAAGTGAATTAATTAAGTTAATTAATCATGTTTAATTAATCTAATTAACTAGTTATTTTAATTAAATAGTAATTAGTTTAACTAAGACCTAATTAACCTAAACAGAGTGTGACAGGTGGGTCCCACTGGACCCACATGTCAGTTTAACCCAGTCAACTCTGTGACTGCTGACATCAGCAGGACATCATGCTGATTCAAATTAATTTAAATAATTAATTAAATACCAGAAAGTAATAATATTTTTAGAAAACCATATCTTTTAATCCGTAACTCGGATTAAAATACTTTGAACATGAAAGTTGCTCAGAACGACGAGACGATTCCGGATATGCAACCCGTTCGTCCACCACACCTCCCTAACATATCGAACTCGCAACTTTCCCCCTCCGGTCCTCTGCCCGAAAACGCAAAACACCGGGGATACTTTCCCGGATGTCATCCCCCTTCACCGGTATCACCTACTACCGCGTTAGGGCACCTCTAACGCCGTTACTTGTCATGTCATGCATCACTATGCATATGCCTGTTTAGATATTTATTGTTTCTTCCCCCTCTTCTCTCGATAGACACCGAGACCGACGCCTCTGCTACCCAGTACGACTACGGAGTTGACGACCCCTCTCTCTTGCCAGAGCAACCAGGCAAGCCCCCCCTTTGATCACCAGATACCGCCTACTCTTCTCTATACTGCTTGCATTAGAGTAGTGCAGCATGTTACTGTTTCCCGTTAATCCTATACTGATGCATAGCCTGTCCTTGCTACTACTGTTGTTACCTTTACCTGCAAACCTAATGCTTAGTATAGGATGCTAGCTTATCATCAGTGGCCCTACATTCTTGTCCGTCTGCCATGCTATACTATCGGGCCGTGATCACTCGGGAGGTGATCACGGGTATATACTATATACTTTATACATGATACATGTGGTGACTAAAGACGGGTAGGCTCGTAGGAGCACCCGCGAGTGGATCTTTGAGGCGGAACGACAGGGCAGGTTCCGACCACCTAGGAGAGAGGTGGGCCTGGCCCTGGTCGGTGTTCGCGGATACTTAACACGCTTAACGAGATCTGGGTATTTGATTTGAGTCTGGCCATTTGGTCTATACGCACTAACCATCTATGCGGGAGTAGTTATGGGTATCCCGGCGTCGTAGTATCAGCCGAAGCCTTCGTGACGTCAGCGACTGAGTGGCGCGCCGGATTGGACTGGAAGGCCACTAGGCTAGGTCTGCTTCCGGCCGCGTTCGCAACGTGCAGGTGTGCAAAGGGCGATGGGCCCAGACCCCTGCGCCATAGTGTTTAGACCGGCGTGCTGACCTCTCTGTTGTGCCTAGGTAGGGCTGCGACGTGTTGATCTTTCGAGGCCGGGCATGACCCAGGAAAGTGTGTCCGGCCAAATGGGATCGAGCGTGTTGGGGTATGTGGTGCACCCCTGCAGGGAAGTTTATCTATTCGAATAGCCGTGTCCCTCGGTAAAAGGACGACCCGGAGTTGTACTTTGACCTTATGACAACTAGAACCGGATACTTAATAAAACACACCCTTCCAAGTGCCAGATACAACCGGTGATCGCTCTCTCACAGGGCGACGAGGAGAGGATCATCGGTTAGGATTATGCTATATGATGCTACTTGGAGGACTTCAGTCTACTCTCTTCTACATGCTGCAAGACGGAGGCTGTCAGAAGCGTAGTCTTCGAAAGGACTAGCTATCCCCCTCTTATTCCGGCTTTCTGCAGTTCAGTCCACTTATAATAGCCTTATCCCAGTTGATACCAATGCATACATATGTAGTGTAGCTCCTTGCTTGCGAGTACTTTGGATGAGTACTCACGGTTGCTTTCTCCTTCTTTTCCCTCTATCCCTTCTATCTGGTTGTCGCAACCAGATGTTGGAGCCCAGGAGCTAGACGCCACCGTCGACAACGACTCCTACTACACCGGAGGTGCCTACTACTACGTGATGCCCGCTGACGACGACCAGGAGTAGTTAGGAGGATCTCAGGCAGGAGGCCTGCGCCTCTTTCGATCTGTATCCCAGTTTGTGCTAGCCTTCTTAAGGCAGACTTGTTTAACTTATGTCTGTACTCAGATATTGTTGCTTCCGCTGACTCGTCTATGATCGAGCTCTTGTATTCGAGCCTTCGAGGCCCCTGGCTTGTAATATGATGCTTGTATGACTTATTTTATTTGTAGAGTTGTGTTGTGATATCCACCCGTGAGTCCCTGATCTTGATCGTACACGTTTGCGTGTATGATTAGTGTACGATTAAATCGGGGCGTCACAAGTTGGTATCAGAGCCGACTGCCTGTAGGAAACCCCCCTTCCACACTCCTTGGCCGAAGTCGAGTCTAGACATTGCAAAAACTTTTTACTAACTTGGCTGTGTGCCTTACGGGCCCACGTCGCCATCGGGTGATACTAGGATCTTTTACTCCTCGATCCTTACTCTGGGACTCTAATCTCTCCCCTATTCGGGTTAAATGAATTTTGCTAAATCTAACATTAGGATCTCGTTATCACTCTCTCCCGGAGAGCCCTTCATTACAGATGATCGACTGCTTCAATAGGAGATTCTGATAATACTCTCTGTTGTTCTCCTGAAACTTTGTGCCATTGCTTTTGCAATTCCCTACCACCGAAAAATTCCTATGGATAAATACTTACACCTGTCGTTCTTACTTTTATTCCCAGTTGGTCTTGTTATTACAAGACACCCCGAAATACTCGTCGTTGTTACGATAATCCTTTGAGCTTACTGCCTTGCTGTTCTTTGTCACCTGAATACCCCTATGAATAATTCTCGCGCTTATCGAGTATCTGCTCATCCCCCAGTTGTTCATGTGTTTCACAATGGTCTTCGAAATACTATTCGATCCTCCAAAAATCCTTAGTAGCTTATTGCTCTGCAATACTTGCCTGCTTGCATTATGGATGCTTTCCATATGTCTGGCGATATTCGTTAGTATCCTTAGGCATCATCTTTTGATCCTATTGATTCAACTTGAGTGCGAATGCACGCAATCATCAATTGATCCTTTTAAATTATCTTTCCGGCTCAGACGTTATTTTAAAACATGAGCTGGATCTTGACCAATCAAATTGCTGTCGATTGTACCCTTAAGGCTATTCAACTTATCCATCCCTGATCAGAGCATTGCTTCTGATCCCTTGTCTTGGAATTGATAATTCTTTGCATTTGAGTCTTGAATTAGTCAGTTGTTTCTAAAGTCTGATCTCCTTGCATTGTTTCTCCCTCTGGTTGAGTACCGATGCTCGCACCAGATCCCTTGAGAACCACCAGATCATTTGCGTGATTTTATCCGACAACGTCCTTCATATTCAATAAGTCTGTGAGCCTTTCCTCGGATACATAGTACCTTTGGTAAATTGTATCCTCTGCTTTCTCAAACATGCTCTACTATCGAGCTGGTGTTATTTATTCTTGAAATTTGTGGTATATACTCCTAAGATGCCCTGATGGGTTGAACATATGCCTTCTCTAAACTGTGTGAACTCGAAAGTTTTCACGAGTCATACTCTTCTGGTATTTTGCTAGATAAAATTTCTATACTACAGCTTCATCAAAAGCGAGAAGTAAAATGAAAGGTTATGCATGGAAGAATTGGGAGTCGACCTTGAGCCTTTGCGTTCATGCCCATGGACCCGATGTGAAACTTATCATCGAAGCTTCTTGTAAATGTTATTAGTTCCCTTGGTATAAGTTCATCTTATATCTGGGATCCGGCCTTTTACAATCGTGGTTCTGACCATGTTCTCTTTTAAATACCATTTTCGATGCAAGTGTAAGCACTTGTCTCACGTGGATCAATACCTCGGTCCAACCTCTACTTTGATCCGTCTTCGAGTATTAACCCCCTGGTATCTCGAGATTATCTTGAAACTGCATAACTTCTTATGAGTTCTTCATCAAGTACTACATTCTCACTGAGTACAGTTTTCATGGGCTCTGAGTTATTAAACACTCAAAGACACCGATAACTGAACCGAGTCTGCACTACGGTTCAGCAACTCTTGATAATCTTCTTTAAGTCCGAGTTTGTACTCGATCATGTCATTCCTAGCCTGATCGGCTATATCATTATCGTGCTAAATTTTAACTGTGCTACTTGGTCCTTAATCCCGGAGCACAACTTTCGATGATGAGCTAAGCTTACGTCGATCTTCCTCGTCATATCAATTCACCTTGAACAACAAGCTTGATTTCAAGTTGTGCCCTACCCATGGTTCCAATAACCTTCCGCTTCATCATTCCTTTGATTTGATGTTGTCACTGATTGATTACATCTTGAAATCTCTCGACCAATGTGCCGTGAAGATCATCAACCTTATGAGGTCTTCCTGGATATCAATTGAATTCATGATGAGAAATACCATCCTTGCCCCCGATGAATTGTATTATCTTCGGCCACTTTATTGCCTTCCCTCCAACTCAAACTTATTCGTGTTTTGAGTTATACCTTGAGATCCTTGCTATACAGCATTTGTTCTTCTTTACCTTGGAATGTTACCACCTTTTATGTCAAGAATGTCGTGGTAATTTTACCACCTCTTGAGAATTCTTGATATAGTAATATCTCTCGCCATCTGCGTTCATTTCTTGGTCTCCGTGTTGTTTCTAACCGGAATACCGACAAATGGTCTGTGATGTGTAAATTCTAAACTTCTAGCAACCCTATTGCTTTGAAGTTATTGGTCTACAGTTTCATTAGAATTCTATTGCTTATTGAATCATCATTCGAACATTGTTCGTGCTACATAGTCCACATTCCTGGGTGCACCCTTCTATCATTGTTAAGTTGTGTATGTTTCCCTCGAGCATACATCATTATATCATTTGATCTGACAAATGATATTTACTTGTTCACATAATTGTGGAAATCAATCCTTTGGTAATCTCGATGATTTTTTGCTGAGCCTATCAGCCACCTCATCCTCTCCTTGGTTTAATGATGAACTCTTGTTTCGGAACTCGCTTCCATAGTTCATTTCCCGAGAATCTTACAATGTCATCTCGTCAAATTGTGCCGCACCTTTTCTTCTCAGGCATCCTAAGTCTGAGGTATCGTGACACCAATCAGATCTGAATCTCGGTCAGATATGATGGTTGGAACTTATTTCCAAGAGTTATAATGTTGGTCTTTATATATGACCCGGTAAGGTTATGTCAGGCCTAGCACACCTGGCCGGAGGACCTATTGTTATAGTTTCCTTTTCAGCAAGGTTATCCATTCTTCCATGAAGAAATGATAAGACTTATTCTATAAGTTGTTCCTGATGGATCCTTTGTGCATCCAAATTCCGACCCTTACTTGATGACCATGTCAATGCTATCTCGAAGCATGTCTATGGTACTCCGATTTTCAATAAAATCCTTTGAAGCACCATGCTGAATGTTTCTTGTTGAAATTACCCAAACACCGTTGTATGGGTAATGTCATGAGATTTCTCTCCCCTTACTTAAAGGGTTTTCTACATGATATCCTGCCACGGATATCCTGCTCTGCTTGTCCTTGGGAAGGATATATCCCTGAAATATGTGTTTAATCACATTTTCCTTTCCATTCTTCTGTTTAATCTGATAATCACATTTTCCTTTCCATTGTCCTGTTTAACCTTCTTGAGGTTTATATGGTCTAAGCAGTAATACGTCACTGCTTTTATAAGCACCTCAGCGTACGACTCTGTCAGTAAGACCCTATTGCTTTTGTTGATAGCATTCCGGTAACCACCGATGGACGAGAACTTTGCCTATTGGTCCGCCTCGTTCAACGAGCAGGAAAATGGTTCTCTTCATCCCTCGCCCTTGGTACCGATGTTGTTACCGACATAATTGACAGTCTACCCTCTGACATGCCTTGCTATCATGACCATGCAAGATGTCAACGCCCATCCCTACTTTTAACCCACATGTGGGCCCATAACCCACAGTTCCACAGGATCGAAACCTGACACTCCTGTACACCCTGTTGTCAAAGTTATTCCTCGTGCTTGACTTTGTATGTAATTCATGGGCCTCCTGCCCGTTGATCTATTCTGGTATAAGACGCAATACTTATTCCCGATTGCTTTGAACCCCATTCACGCTCTGTTTCAGGCAATGAACGATTGCCTATCCGCTTGAAACTTCTTATTGCACCACTTAGCTCTCGATGTGTTTCATTTGTACAACTCAAGAGATACTCTTATGTTCATACTTGGGAAACCCCCAGAAGATTTTTCCCTTATAACATCCTATCGTTGTAGGGTTGCCACTTACCTATTCGTAAGTACGATGGAGATCCCGAAGAAAGGATGACAAATTGATCATGGTGACTTGAAGCAGTGAAATGAAGACATCCATGCTATGGATCGACCTCTTCGAGAAGAGCAACCAAGACCGAGAAGATTCGTTAGAATATCGTAACAAGAACTTTCCCCCTTACTCCCCTCTTAAATCTCGGGACGAGATTTCTTGTAGTGGAGGAGAATTGTGACGCCCGGGTAATTAAGCTACAGTGATCCTTTGCTAATGATGCCATGTCACCACTATTACTGTTACTAATCTCACGTTGATCCAAATCCGGTTCCAATTCAAATTCAAATAATAAGTGAAATTCTAAACTTCTCAAACATGAAAACTAAAATGATCATCATGTGGCAAATAATCCCTAACTTATTTTGGGTGTTGGAACCAACCTTTTTCAAAATATTTAAGTGCCTAAACAATATAAAAACAGAGGCTAAAACATCTATTAAATATTTTTAAATAATAAACAAATGTAAAACTAATTTATTTAGTGCCAAATTAATTATGAAAGTAGCCTAACTAATAATGCTAATTTAGGGACTGAGTTGATATATTATAAAACTACATATAAAGTAAAACTAAAAGAGACAGAAAATGGATAAACAGAAGTAAAAGAAAAAGAAAATACAAAACAGAAAACATAAACCAAAATAAAAATAAAGGTCACCCCCCTCTCACTCATGGGCCTCAGCCCACCAGGCCACCACCAAGGCCGGCCCACAGCCCAGCTCCCTCCCCCTTAACCCCCACTACCCCGAACCCTAACCCCAGTGCGCCCCACTCCCCTCCCCACGTCGCTCGATCCCCACCCTCTCCCTCCAGCGCCGCCAGGGGAGAGCCCCACGCACCAACCCCCCCCCCACTCTCCCCCCACGTCTCTCGCTCCCTCTGCCTTCCCCCGATCCAGATCGGGGCAGCGACCTCCACCGGCCCGCGACCCTGGCACGCCCCGCCCCTGGCGCGCCCCGCCCCCGCCGCCGCTCGGATCGCCCGTCGCCTCCTCGCCTCTCCTTCTCCGTCGCGCGTCACCGGCCTGAGGCCTCTGCCTCGCCGTCGCCGACCAACATCACCGTCGCCTACCGCGTCCTCGTCCCCGTCCTCAGCCCCGACGACCGCGCACGGCACCGCCCTCGCCGGATTCCTCAAGCCCTTCCTCGCCGGACTGCCTCCGCGATGAACTCCCACACGCCTCGACGCCCCCACTCCCCTTCAACGTCGGTGAGGACCCCGGTCCTCCTCTCTGCCCTCTACACGCGCCGTCCATGAGCCCCGCTGGCTCGCGCCCACGGCGGCCTCGCCTCCGTCCCGTGCCCACGATTCGCCATGCCTCCCCTCGCCCCGCAGCTTCGTGCTACCGGAGATGCCGCTCGCGCTCCCCGCCATGGCCATCGCCCACACCGACGCCCTGGCCGCGCGCCCGCATCGATCGAGCCCCGCCTGACCCCCGCGGCCAAGCCACCGGCTGGCCTTCCCTGCACTGCCGCACACCCCGCGCCTCCCCGTTCGCGCCCTGCTCATCCCGCTCCGGCAGCGCCCACGTCTGCCTGGCCCCGCCGCCGCCCTCGCCTGCTCGACACCGCCGCTCGCCGATACGGGTCGGTCCTCCCCCGACCTCGTCGGCCTCGCCCCGGGCTGTCGTGCCTGTCGCCGCCCGTGCGCCCCTGGGTGTGCGCCCGCTCGGGCTGGCGCCCGGCGCCCATCTCCACCCCAGCACCCGTTAGCCCGAACCGTTGTGGCCCCTTTGGCCCTATGACACAGGGGCCCACGCCCCAGAACTTTATTAAAAAAAGGAATTAAAGTAAATAAATAATTAATTAATTAATAATTACATTAATTAATTAAACATTAAGTGAATTAATTAAGTTAATTAATCATGTTTAATTAATCTAATTAACTAGTTATTTTAATTAAATAGTAATTAGTTTAACTAAGACCTAATTAACCTAAACAGAGTGTGACAGGTGGGTCCCACTAGACCCACATGACAGTTTGACCCAGTCAACTCTGTGACTGCTGACATCAGCAGGACATCATGCTGATTCAAATTAATTTAAATAATTAATTAAATACCAAAAAGTAATAATATTTTTAGAAAACCATATCTTTTAATCCGTAACTCGGATTAAAATACTTTGAACATGAAAGTTGCTCAGAACGACGAGAAGATTCCGGATATGCAACCCGTTCGTCCACCACACCTCCCTAACCTATCGAATTCGCAACTTTCCCCCTCCGGTCCTCTGCCCGAAAACGCAAAACACCGGGGATACTTTCCCGGATGTCATCCCCCTTCACCGGTATCACCTACTACCGCGTTAGGGCACCTCTAACGCTGTTACTTGTCATGTCATGCATCACTATGCATATGCCTGTTTAGATATTTATTGTTTCTTCCCCCTCTTCTCTCGATAGACACCGAGACCGACGCCTCTGCTACCCAGTACGACTACGGAGTTGACGACCCCTCTCTCTTGCCAGAGCAACCAGGCAAGCCCCCCCTTTGATCACCAGATACCGCCTACTCTTCTCTATACTGCTTGCATTAGAGTAGTGTAGCATGTTACTGTTTCCCGTTAATCCTATACTGATGCATAGCCTGTCCTTGCTACTACTGTTGTTACCTTTACCTGCAAACCTAATGCTTAGTATAGGATGCTAGCTTATCATCAGTGGCCCTACATTCTTGTCCGTCTGCCATGCTATACTATCGGTCCGTGATCACTCGGGAGGTGATCACGGGTATATACTATATACTTTATACATGATACATGTGGTGACTAAAGACGGGTAGGCTCGTAGGAGCACCCGCGAGTGGATCTTTGAGGCGGAACGACAGGGCAGGTTCCGACCACCTAGGAGAGAGGTGGGCCTGGCCCTGGTCGGTGTTCGCGGATACTTAACACGCTTAACGAGATCTGGGTATTTGATCTGAGTCTGGCCATTTGGTCTATACGCACTAACCATCTACGCGGGAGTAGTTATGGGTATCCCGGCGTCGTAGTATCAGCCGAAGCCTTCGTGACGTCAGCGACTGAGTGGCGCGCGCCGGATTGGACTGGAAGGCCACTAGGCTAGGTCTGCTTCCGGCCGCGTTCGCAATGTGCAGGTGTGCAAAGGGCGATGGGCCCAGACCCCTGCGCCATAGGGTTTAGACCGGCATGCTGACCTCTCTGTTGTGCCTAGGTAGGGCTGCGACGTGTTGATCTTCCGAGGCCGGGCATGACCCAGGAAAGTGTGTCCGGCCAAATGGGATCGAGCGTGTTGGGGTATGTGGTGCACCCCTGCAGGGAAGTTTATCTATTCGAATAGCCGTGTCCCTCGGTAAAAGGACGACCCGGAGTTGTACTTTGACCTTATGACAACTAGAACCGGATACTTAATAAAACACACCCTTCCAAGTGCCAGATACAACCGGTGATCGCTCTCTCACAGGGCGACGAGGAGAGGATCATTCGTTAGGATTATGCTATATGATGCTACTTGGAGGACTTCAGTCTACTCTCTTCTACATGCTGCAAGACGGAGGCTGTCAGAAGCGTAGTCTTCGAAAGGACTAGCTATCCCCCTCTTATTCCGGCTTTCTGCAGTTCAGTCCACTTATAATAGCCTTATCCTAGTTGATACCAATGCATACATATGTAGTGTAGCTCCTTGCTTGCGAGTACTTTGGATGAGTACTCACGGTTGCTTTCTCCTTCTTTTCCCTCTATCCCTTCTATCTGGTTGTCGCAACCAGATGTTGGAGCCCAGGAGCTAGACGCCACCGTCGACAATGACTCCTACTACACCGGAGGTGCCTACTACTACGTGCTGCCCGCTGACGACGACCAGGAGTAGTTAGGAGGATCCCAGGCAGGAGGCCTGCGCCTCTTTCGATCTGTATCCCAGTTTGTGCTAGCCTTCTTAAGGCAGACTTGTTTAACTTATGTCTGTACTCAGATATTGTTGCTTCCGCTGACTCGTCTATGATCGAGCTCTTGTATTCGAGCCTTCGAGGCCCCTGGCTTGTAATATGATGCTTGTATGACTTATTTTATTTGTAGAGTTGTGTTGTGATATCCACCCGTGAGTCCCTGATCTTGATCGTACACGTTTGCGTGTATGATTAGTGTACGATTAAATCGGGGCGTCACAACGTACCTTGACAAGATATTGAAGAAGTTCAATATAGATCAGTCCAAGAAGAGGTTCTTGCCTGTATTGCAAGGTGTGAGTGTAAGTGCATCTAGTGCCCCTTAGTGATTTTGGTGTATTGAAGACTTATAGGTTAAGGGACTAATGCGTTTGTGAGTGTACACATCTCTATAAGTCTATGAGGAGTTTGATATTTACAGGAAAAGTTGGCCCCTAAAAATGAATATCTTCGACTGAAGATTTTGGTATTTCTGAAGACTTTCATGAAGACTTTGAAAGTGAAGAAATTGGTGTGTCCGTGAAGACTTGATATTCATGCGAGGAATATGAAGCTTGAAGACTTTCGTTTTCATAGTTTTGTTTTTTCTCTTTCTTGAGTCATAGGAAACACCGTACTGTTAAAGGGGGTCAAGGAAATACTAAGGAAAAATTTCCATGTGATGCTCAACTCAAAATCCTACACCTACCAATCCCTTCGAGTGAAGCCATTGGAAATCTCATACAGTTCAGTCAATTTCTTCAGTGACAGAGACGAAGTTCTTCTGGTCTCTGAGGAATTTGTCCTGACTGAGGAGTTAGGAATTCGCTACTGCGGATTGCCTACACAGTGAGGAACATGATAGCCCTGAGGATTTTGCTACTCAAAATTCCGACCGTTGCTGTGCTATGCGTCAGCTGTCCCAAAATATCTATCCACCTAACGGTCATATCATTGAAGGGCATTTATGTCTTATCATGTCGGGCTGCTCCCTAGGCTATAAATAGCCGCCCCCTACAACCACTAGCGGGTTGGCTGCTCCGAGAGAAACTGACACTTGTCATTTGAGAGCAACCCATCCTCTGAGGACTTTGAGCGAAAATCATCAAGTGAGGAAAAACCAAAAACCAAAAACCCAAACACCTACAAACCCCAAGTGATTGAGCATCACTAAAGAGATTGATCCTGCGTGGATCTGACGCTTGTTACCTTTGAAGATTGTGCTTCTTCCAGACGGTTAGGCGTCATGGTCTAGAGCATCCAAGAGGAATTGTGGATCGCCGAGTGACCAAGTTTGTGAAGGTTTGGAAGTCGCCTGAAGACTTACCACGAGTGATTGGACGAGGTCTGTGTGACCTTAGTTCAAGGAGAATACGGTGAGGACTGGGTGTCCTGAGCTGCGTGTTCAGGACTGGGTGTCCGGGACTGTTTGTCCTCGAGTTTAAATACTCAGCCGCTCCAACCAGACGTACAACTGAGACAACAGTTGGAACTGGTCTACCAATTCATTGTCTTCACCAAGCTTACTATTTCTATTCCCTCAACTCTTTCATTTCCTCATAACTTTGTTGTGTGTTTGTTCATATCTGTGTTTGAAGACTTTGACTGAAGACTTTCTCAATTTCCTCAATTCAATTTCTTCAGTCTGTTTGTCTTCATCCTGTGTTATCCTGTGATTACGCTTCCTGTACTCTGTGCCTGTCTTCATTTCATCATGATGATAATGCTTGTATTCTGTTATGTTTACTTTTGAGTACTTATTCCGCTGCTAGTAGTTCTTCGCTAAGGAATTTCCTCACCGACAAATTCCTCAGTGAAGAATTTCATAAAAATCGCCTATTAACCCCCCTCTAGTCGATATAACGCACTTTCAATTGGTATCAGAGCGGGGTACTCCCTTGTTCTGTGTGATTTTAGTTTAACCACCTGGAGTTTTAGTTATGTCGACCGCAGGTATGATCAAGGTCTCTGCTGGGTGTCCTACCTTCGATGGGACAGACTACCCCTACTGGAAGAATAAGATGCGAATGCATCTTGAAGCAATTGATAACGATCTCTGGTATGTTGTGGAAAATGGTGTTCCCTCAGTCACACCTTCTCTGAATGTTGCTGATGTGAAGAGATTCAAGAAACTCGACTCTCAAGCGAAGAATATCATATGTGGCCATCTGAGCAAAGGACAGTATGGCAGAGTGAGTGCTTTGGAGACAGCAAAGCTTATCTGGGACAGGTTGTCCAAAGTGAATGAACGAGTCTCAACTCAGCGTGACTCTCGAGTTGATGTTCTTCGCAATCTCTTCAACCGCTTCAAAAGACTCGACAATGAAAATGTTCAACAAACCTTCGATCGCCTCACTGACATCTCAAGTGACCTTCAAGCACTTGGTGCCACTGACATCACCGACCATGAGGTGGTGAAGAAATTGCTGAGATTGCTTGATTCCTCATTTGACACTCTGGCATTGATGATACAAGAACGTGCTGATTACAAGTCACTTGATCCCGCTGATATTCTCGAGTGGCTAAGTACTCATGAGTTCCAACTTGCTGAGAAGAGAGATCTCTATGGTTCAAGCTATGGCAGATCACGTGCACTAAAGTCCAAGGCAGTATCTGAGTCCGAAGATGAAGACTCTGATAGCAGCCTTGGTGATCCTGAAGAACTGAGCCATGATCTGGCTCTACTCGTGAAGAAGTTCCAAAAGTTCTCAAGACGTGGTCGCCTTGGAAGACCCTCAAGGAGCAATGATTCCTGATCAAGTGACTACAAGAGGAGGCTCTGCCACAAATGCAAGAAGCCTGGACATTACATTCAAGACTGTCCTCAATGGGAAAAGGAATCAAAGAAGAAGAAATACAAGGATTACAGTTCTGATGATGCGAAGAAAAAGAAGAAATCCTCAAAATCCTCATCATCAAAATCCTCAAAGCCTTCATATCACAAGAAGAGCAGCTCCAAGAAGGCCAGGGCATTCATTGGCAAGGAAATGGACTCTGAGGCTGAATCTGAAGAAAATGAGGAAGAGGAGTCATCTGAGGAGTCTGAATCCAGAGTGGCGAGCCTAGCTCTCGCTACTGCATTCGTCAACAAGTCTATCTTCAACACTGAAGAAAATAACCTCACCAACAAAGCTGATGAAGGGGATGATGACTATGCTCCCACCTACTTCTTCATGGCAAAGGGTGCCAAGGTACTCAAATATACCTCATCTGAATCAAGTGAGAATGAATCTGATGAAAATCTTAAGCCCAGCTATTCTAAACTTGCTAAGATTGCTATAAAACAACAAAGGGCTTTAGAAAAGGTTCAAAACATGCTAGACAAAAGTGATGATATGTTGGGTGAAGAAATGGATCACACTAAAGCCCTGACTGAAAATCTTCAGAGATTTCAGACTAGGTTTGACAATCTTCAAAGTCATCATAACACTCTCTTATCCGATCATGAGAAGCTTTCTTATGAATTTCTTCAAAGAAAGCAAGACCTTGAGAAGCTAAGAGTGAGTTATGAAGATCTTCAAAAGGAGCGCGATTCATTACTTGCTCAACAAATCAGCGCTTCTCACGAAGAATTTGTTCCTCCATGCTTGAAGTGCATTGAACGTGAATCTGCTAATTCTTCACCTGAATGTTCCAATGCTGCTAATGTTTCAAATTCTTCACATGCCTCTGCTATCACTAATTCCTCATCTGAGGACATTGCTAGTATCACTAACGATGCAGGGCTGAAGGAATTGTACACGACAGGCATGTACAAAAGCCTCAAAGGGCATCAGGCTCTTTGTGACGTGCTTAAAAAGCAGATCCTCAACAGGAACCCTAGGAAAGAGGGTATCGCCTTTGAGAGGAAACTCAATGCTGATGGTACATATTGGAAGCCTAAGCAGTACCCCAAAACTACATGGGTTGCTGCAAAGGGACCTCCAATTGATCCATCTAACCTATCTGGATATGCATGTGAATCTCCTCATTTTGATGATGAGTCATTTGACCCCAACTACAAACTATTCAAAAATTAGAATGGTGAAGTATTTGCTAGATATGTTGGCACTAACTGCAGGAACGGTCCCCCTATGAAGAAAATCTGGGTTCCCAAAAGATGCCTTGAAAATCTTCAGGTGAATGTCATCATGACGCCACCTGTGAAGAATAGGAACCCCAGATCAAATTCTTCATATGGATCCAAGTCCTCATATGGACCAAACTCCTCACATGGATCAAAGTCCTCATATGAACATCATCGTGCTAACCTATCTGTTTCGCAGGAAGATCTAAGGATTATGGATATGTGCATTATTCTTCAAATCATTATGTCCATAAGTCCTCGAAGAATTTCTCTGCATACTCTTATGCTTACTCTAATCCCTCTTATGTGAAACGAAATGGACTGGCTTCTATGCCATCCTTCTCGTATGTAGCTCATAGAATGATGAACTCTTTGCCACCCCTTCAGATGTGGGTGGTGAAGAAAAAGAACTAACCTCTTCTGCAGGGTCAGGTCTCCAGACGCACGTAATGGTCTGAAGAATTTGCTGGAGACCTGAGCATGCCTGATAGGACGCAGGCTAATCATGAAGAAATGAACTTTCATTTCTCACATCCTCATATTGCTTTATCAGTTCTTTTACTTGATGAAATTGATCTGATGAATTGATGTCATATTCTTCACTGATGAAGTATATGAGTTTGTAAGCTGCACTAATTCATCTGCAGGATGATCAACCCAAAGCCACTGAGTGGGTCCTCGATAGTGGATGTACAAACCACATGACTGGTGAGAAGAATCTATTGATGGATGCTCCATTATCTCCATCGCATCTGAAGCATATCATCTTTGCTGACAAAGGCAAAAGTCAAGTATTGGGTCTAGGTAAGGTTGCGATTACAAAGGATCGACACATGGATAAAGTCATGCTTGTTGAGTCCTTAGGATACAACCTTATGTCTGTCTCAATGCTTTGTGATCTTGATATGGTTGTTGTCTTTGGCAAGTACCGTTGTGTTGTGGTTATGGAAGCTGACAATTCCAAAGTCTTCGAAGGCTTTAGGAGAGGAGACCTATATATTGTTGATTTCTCTATAGACCACAACCAGCCATGTGCCTACTTGCAAAAGCTTCAGAAGGCTGGCTCTGGCATCGATGACTTGGTCATGCAGGCATGAGGAATTTGCACACGCTTGCGAAGAAGAAGCATGTCATTGGCATCGAGAATGTCAAATTCCTCAAGGATCACCTATGCGGAGCCTGTGAAGCTGGGAAGATGACGAAGGCCAAGCATCCAGCAAAGACTATCATGACCACCACTCGCCCGTTTGAATTGCTTCACATGGATCTCTTTGGTCCTAATCATTATTCTGCTATTTCAAATGAAGCATATCAATATGGCTTTGTTATTGTTGATGATTATTCTCGCTACACATGGGTACACCTTGTTACTTACAAACATGAAGTGCAGGAAGTCTTCAAACGATTTTCCTCGAGGGATTCAACTAACTTCGGTGTGAAGATCAAGCACATCAGAAGTGACAATGGCACCGAGTTCAAGAATTCTGGTCTCGATGACTATCTTGATGAACTTGGTATTACTCATGAGTTATCTGCTCCTTACACTCCTCAGCAAAATGGCGTCGTGGAGCGCAAGAACAGGACTCTTGCTGAGATGGCTCGCGCTATGCTTGATGAATACAAAACGCCTCGTCGTTTCTGGACTGAGGCAATTGATACTGCATGCCACATCATCAACAGAGTATATCATCACAAATTCTTCAAAAAGACTGCCTATGAACTCCTCACTGATAAGAAACCGAATGTAAGTTATTTCAAAGTCTTCGGTGCTAAATGTTGCATTAGAGATCCTCATCACAACTCAAAATTTGCACCGAAAGCACATGAAGGTTTTATGCTTGGTTACGGAAAGGACTCGCACACCTACAGAGTCTTCAACAACGTTCTTCACAATGTTGTTGAAACTGTAGATGTGCGGTTCGATGAAACTAATGGCTCGCAAAGAGAGCACCTACCTACTGTGATAGATGAACCAGCACCTGAGGAAACTATCAAGTTCAAGGCTACTGAGGATGTCATTCCTACTAAAGAATCTGCTGAAGAATTCATTCCAGAACATGAAGAACATCGGGCTACTGAGGATGTCAACAAGTCTATCTTCAACACTGAAGAAAATAACCTCACCAACAAAGCTGATGAAGGGGATGATGACTATGCTCCCACCTACTTCTTCATGGCAAAGGGTGCCAAGGTACTCAAATATACCTCATCTGAATCAAGTGAGAATGAATCTGATGAAAATCTTAAGCCCAGCTATTCTAAACTTGCTAAGATTGCTATAAAACAACAAAGGGCTTTAGAAAAGGTTCAAAACATGCTAGACAAAAGTGATGATATGTTGGGTGAAGAAATGGATCACACTAAAGCCCTGACTGAAAATCTTCAGAGATTTCAGACTAGGTTTGACAATCTTCAAAGTCATCATAACACTCTCTTATCTGATCATGAGAAGCTTTCTTATGAATTTCTTCAAAGAAAGCAAGACCTTGAGAAGCTAAGAGTGAGTTATGAAGATCTTCAAAAGGAGCGCGATTCATTACTTGCTCAACAAATCAGCGCTTCTCACGAAGAATTTGTTCCTCCATGCTTGAAGTGCATTGAACGTGAATCTGCTAATTCTTCACCTGAATGTTCCAATGCTGCTAATGTTTCAAATTCTTCACATGCCTCTGCTATCACTAATTCCTCATCTGAGGACATTGCTAGTATCACTAACGATGCAGGGCTGAAGGAATTGTACACGACAGGCATGTACAAAAGCCTCAAAGGGCATCAGGCTCTTTGTGACGTGCTTAAAAAGCAGATCCTCAACAGGAACCCTAGGAAAGAGGGTATCGCCTTTGAGAGGAAACTCAATGCTGATGGTACATATTGGAAGCCTAAGCAGTACCACAAAACTACATGGGTTGCTGCAAAGGGACCTCCAATTGATCCATCTAACCTATCTGGATATGCATGTGAATCTCCTCATTCTGATGATGAGTCATTTGACCCCAACTACAAACTATTCAAAAATCAGAATGGTGAAGTATTTGCTAGATATGTTGGCACTAACTGCAGGAACGGTCCCCCTATGAAGAAAATCTGGGTTCCCAAAAGATGCCTTGAAAATCTTCAGGTGAATGTCATCATGACGCCACTTGTGAAGAATAGGAACCCTAGATCAAATTCTTCATATGGATCCAAGTCCTCATATGGACCAAACTCCTCACATGGATCAAAGTCCTCATATGAACATCATCGTGCTAACCTATCTGTTTCGCAGGAAGATCTAAGGATTATGGATATGTGCATTATTCTTCAAATCATTATGTCCATAAGTCCTCGAAGAATTTCTCTGCATACTCTTATGCTTACTCTAATCCCTCTTATGTGAAACGAAATGGACTGGCTTCTATGCCATCCTTCTCGTATGTAGCTCGTAGAATGATGAACTCTTTGCCACCCCTTCAGATGTGGGTGGTGAAGAAAAAGAACTAACCTCTTCTGCAGGGTCAGGTCTCCAGACGCACGTAATGGTCTGAAGAATTTGCTGGAGACCTGAGCATGCCTGATAGGACGCAGGCTAATCATGAAGAAATGAACTTTCATTTCTCACATCCTCATATTGCTTTATCAGTTCTTTTACTTGATGAAATTGATCTGATGAATTGATGTCATATTCTTCACTGATGAAGTATATGAGTTTGTAAGCTGCACTAATTCATCTGCAGGATGATCAACCCAAAGCCACTGAGTGGGTCCTCGATAGTGGATGTACAAACCACATGACTGGTGAGAAGAATCTATTGATGGATGCTCCATTATCTCCATCGCATCTGAAGCATATCATCTTTGCTGACAAAGGCAAAAGTCAAGTATTGGGTCTAGGTAAGGTTGCGATTACAAAGGATCGACACATGGATAAAGTCATGCTTGTTGAGTCCTTAGGATACAACCTTATGTCTGTCTCAATGCTTTGTGATCTTGATATGGTTGTTGTCTTTGGCAAGTACCGTTGTGTTGTGGTTATGGAAGCTGACAATTCCAAAGTCTTCGAAGGCTTTAGGAGAGGAGACCTATATATTGTTGATTTCTCTATAGACCACAACCAGCCATGTGCCTACTTGCAAAAGCTTCAGAAGGCTGGCTCTGGCATCGATGACTTGGTCATGCAGGCATGAGGAATTTGCACACGCTTGCGAAGAAGAAGCATGTCATTGGCATCGAGAATGTCAAATTCCTCAAGGATCACCTATGCGGAGCCTGTGAAGCTGGGAAGATGACGAAGGCCAAGCATCCAGCAAAGACTATCATGACCACCACTCGCCCGTTTGAATTGCTTCACATGGATCTCTTTGGTCCTAATCATTATTCTGCTATTTCAAATGAAGCATATCAATATGGCTTTGTTATTGTTGATGATTATTCTCGCTACACATGGGTACACCTTGTTACTTACAAACATGAAGTGCAGGAAGTCTTCAAACGATTTTCCTCGAGGGATTCAACTAACTTCGGTGTGAAGATCAAGCACATCAGAAGTGACAATGGCACCGAGTTCAAGAATTCTGGTCTCGATGACTATCTTGATGAACTTGGTATTACTCATGAGTTATCTGCTCCTTACACTCCTCAGCAAAATGGCGTCGTGGAGCGCAAGAACAGGACTCTTGCTGAGATGGCTCGCGCTATGCTTGATGAATACAAAACGCCTCGTCGTTTCTGGACTGAGGCAATTGATACTGCATGCCACATCATCAACAGAGTATATCATCACAAATTCTTCAAAAAGACTGCCTATGAACTCCTCACTGATAAGAAACCGAATGTAAGTTATTTCAAAGTCTTCGGTGCTAAATGTTGGATTAGAGATCCTCATCACAACTCAAAATTTGCACCGAAAGCACATGAAGGTTTTATGCTTGGTTACAGAAAGGACTCGCACACCTACAGAGTCTTCAACAACGTTCTTCACAATGTTGTTGAAACTGTAGATGTGCGGTTCGATGAAACTAATGGCTCGCAAACAGAGCACCTACCTACTGTGATAGATGAACCAGCACCTGAGGAAACTATCAAGTTCAAGGCTACTGAGGATGTCATTCCTACTAAAGAATCTGCTGAAGAATTCATTCCAGAACATGAAGAACATCGGGCTAATGCACCTGAAGAAAATGGTGCTGAAGAAAACGCTGATCAAATTCTTCAACGACAACCAACTCATCCTCGCATTGCAAAAGAAGTGCAAGTTGAAAAGATCATCAATGACATCAAAGCGCCAGGTCCTCTCACATGCTCAAAAGCTCCAAATTTGTCTAACTTTTGTGGGCACTATGCTTTTGTCTCTATTACAGAGCCCACTAAGTTAGATGAAGCATTTCTGGAGCCTGAGTGGATTCAGGCCATGCAAGAAGAATTACATCAGTTCGAGCTCAACAATGTCTGGAACTGGTCAAACGTCCAGATCCTCGCAAGCACAATATCATCAGCACAAAGTGGATATACCGCAACAAGCAAGATAAATGGCCTTGTGGTGAGGAATAAGGCACGGCTTGTAGCTCAAGGCTACACATAGGTTGAAGGAATTGATTTTGATGAAACTTTTGCACCTTTTGCTAGACTTGAGGTTATTCGCATATTACTTGCTTATGCTAACCATCATGATATCACTTTATATCAAATGGATGTGAAAAGTGCATTCCTCAATGGTAAGCTTGAGGAAGAAGTATATGTTGCTCAACCCCCAGGTTTTGAAGATCCAAAGAATCCTGACAAAGTCTTCAGACTCAACAAGGCCCTCTATGGCCTCAAGCAGGCCCCACGGGCTTGGTATGATACCTTGAAGGAACTCCTCATGAAGAAAGGATTCAAACCCGGTTCACTCGACCCTACTCTTTTCACTAAATCTTATGATGGTGAATTGTTTGTGTGCCAAATATATGTTGATGATAGTATCTTTGGCTGTACTGACCAACGTTATATTGATGAATTTGCCTATATGATGAGTGAAGAATATCAAATGTCTAGGATGGGAGAGTTGAAATTCTTCTTAGGCCTTCAAATTCGTCAACAACGCAATTTGCATATTCATATCTCAGGAGAAATACCTCAAGGATGTACTGAGGAAATTCGGCATGCAAGATTGCAAAGGCGTCAAAATTCCTATGCCCACAAATGGCCACCTGTGCACTGATGAAAATGGTATTGACTTCGATCATAAGGTATACCGCTCCATGATAGGTTCCTTATTGTACTTATGGGCATCTAGGCCAGATATAATGCTTAGTGTTTGCATGTGTGCCTGAGGGAGTCCTGGATTAGGGGTGTCCGGATAGCCGGACTATACCTTCGGCCGGACTCCTGGACTATGAAGATACAAGATTGAGGACTTTGTCCCGTGTCCGGAAGGGACTTTCCTTGGCGTGGAAGGCAAGCTTGGCGATACGGATATGTAGATCTCCTACCATTGTAACTAACTCTGTGTAATCCTAGCCCTCTCCGGTGTCTATATAAACTCGAGGGTTTTAGTCCATAGGACGAACAACAATCATACCATAGGCTAGCTTCTAGGGTTTAGCCTCCTTGATCTCGTGGTAGATCTACTCTTGTACTACCCATATCATCAATATTAATCAAGCAGGACGTAGGGTTTTACCTCCATCAAGAGGGCCCGAACCTGGGTAAAACATCGTGTCCCCTGCCTCCTGTTACCATCCGCCTAGACGCACAGTTCGGGACCCCCTACCCGAGATCCGCCGGTTTTGACACCGACATTGGTGCTTTAATTGAGAGTTCCTCTGTGTCGTCACTTTTAGGCCCAATGGCTCCTCCGATCATCAACGACGATGCAATCCAGGGTGAGACTTTTCTCCCCGGACAGATCTTCGTATTTGGCGGCTTTGCACCGCGGGCCAATTCGCTTGGCCATCTGGAGCAGATCGAAAGCTAAGCCCCTGGCCGTCAGGTCAGATTTGGAAGTTTAAACTACACAGCGGACCTCCGCGGAGACTTGATCTTCAACGGATTCGAGCCACAGCCGAGTGCGCCGCACTATCACGATGGGCATGATCTAGCTCTGCCGCCGAACAGTGCCCTGGAGGCCGCACCCGCATCAGCTCCGACCCTTAATTCAGAGCCAACTGCGCCAATCGAGGATGGGTGGTTGGACACCGCCTCGGGGGCTGCAATCTCTACGGCGATCGAGCCGAACACCAGCCCTATTCTCTGCGAAGCCCGTGACTCCAAGGAGCCGGACTCCTCTCCAGACTCCGAGCCCTCCACGCCCCTACCGATCAAACCCTATTGGGCGCCGATCATGGAGTTCACCGCCGCGGACATCTTTCAGCACTCGCCCTTCGGCAATATTCTGAATTCACTAAAGTCTCTCTCTTTATCAGGAGAGCCCTGGCCGGACTATGGTCAACAAGGTTGGGATGCGGATGATGAAGACATTCAAAGCCCACCCACCACCCACTTCGTAGCCACTGTCAATAATTTAAACGACGTGCTTGACTTCAACTCTGAAGACATCGACGGTATGGACGACGATGTAGGAGATGAACATGAACCAACACCTATAAGGCACTGGACAACCACCTCATCTCATGATGTATACATGGTGGACACACCCAAAGGAAGCGACGACGAGGAACACAGGGATGCAACGAGGGATCGTTCACTCGAAAAGCAATCAAAGCAGCGACATAAGCACCGCTCCAAGGCCTGCCTCGACAGAGACAGCAGCCATACAGACCCAGCCATAGAGCAGGACGAGCCGGTGGACGACGAACATGCCTTCGAGCAACCGTCCAAACAGGGCAACTTGGATAAACAAACCGAACACCCCGTCCCCGGCGAAAACAACAGTCCAGACGACCTTACGCCAGATAGGCTCATGGAGCAGAAGAACCTCCACAAAAGGCTCGTCGTCACTGCGCGTAGCCTAAAAAAGCAGAAGCGGAAGCTCAAAACTGCGGAAGATGCACTCAGAATCCGATGGAGCAAAGTACGCAACACCGCAGACAAATATGGCGGCAGTCGCCGCACAAAAAGCTATCCAAAGCGAAAGCTACTGCCTGAATTTGACAAGGAGGCCTTAGAGCCCCCGCAGTCAAAAAATAGGAAAACCACCTGGTCGGATAGACGACCGCATGGCCAGCATGGAGCGGCAAGCGGCGTCGCACACAAGCCGGCACGCGATCCACCAAAGGATCTGCATCAAAAAGATGGCCCAGTCGGATCTATCTACGGGCCAAGAAAGAAAGCTCTAGTAAGCAATGCAACACAACAAATATCCGAACATCACGGCACACCCAAATACAGGGGTGCCGCACACCCCCTATGTTTCACCGATGAGGTGCTGGACCATGAATTTCCAGCGGGATTCAAGCCCGTAAACATAGAGGCGTACGACGGAACAACAGACCCTGGGGTCTGGATCGAGGATTATATCCTCCACATACACATGGCCAGAGGAGATGACCTCCACGCCATAAAATACTTACCCCTCAAGCTTAAAGGGCCAGCCCGGCATTGGCTCAAAAGCCTTCTCGAAAACACCATTGGAAGTTGGGAAGAGCTTGAGGATGCTTTCCGGGCAAATTTTCAAGGGACCTATGTCCGCCCTCCAGATGCAGACGATCTTAGTCACATAACTCAACATCCCAGAGAGTCAGCCCGGAAATTCTGGAACAGATTTCTTACTAAAAAGAATCAGATAGTCGATTGTTCGGACGTCGAAGCCCTAGCAGCTTTTAAGCATAACGTTCGAGACGAATGGCTTGCCAGACACCTCGGCCAAGAAAAGCCAAGAACAATGGCCGCATTAACAAGCCTCATGACCCGCTTTTGCGCAGGAGAGGACAGCTGGTTGGCAAGATGTAGCACCAGCGACCCAAGTACATCCAAAGTTAGGGATGGAAATGGAAAACCCCGACGCAGCAAGGACCATTGCCGGAATAAGGGAAACAACCCAAAGAGCACGGTGGTCAACGCCGGATTCAAAAGCTCGTGACAGAATCAGAGAAAACCGCCCCTCAAGGATAACAGGGACGAGCTATCCAACTTAAACAAAATCTTGGACAAGATATGTCAAATACACAGTACTCCCAGGAAGCCTGCGAACCATACCCACAGAGATTGTTGGGTTTTCAAGCATTCCGGCAAACTCAACACCGAACACAAGGGGCTCGACACACCAATTGAGGATGACGACAAACCCCACAAGCAGAGTACCGGGAAACAAAAGGATTTCCCACAAGAAGTCAAAACAATAAACTTACTTCACGTGACGAACAGAATGGCGCCAACAGAGATACGCGCCATACGGCCTATCCCAAAGGAGTCTCGCCAATGGTTGTTAAAACCGATCACCTTCGACCATCAGGATTACTCTAGAAGTATCCGGAACGCAGGCTGGACTGCCTTGGTATTAGATCCAATAATCGGCGGACTCCACTTTACAAATGTCCTGATGGACGGCGGCCGTGGTCTAAACCTGTTATACCAGGACACAATCCGCAACACGGGGATAGACCCAACAAAAATTCGCCATAGCAAAACCTCCTTTCAAGGGGTAACGCCAGGCCTGGATGCCCGTTGCATGGGTTCTCTCTAGCTAGAAGTTATGTTCGGCTCCCCCGATAACTTCCGTCACGAACAGCTAACTTTCCACATCGCCCCATTCTCAAGTAGCTATCAAGCACTACTGGGATGCGAAGCTTTCGCCCGCTTTAACGCAATACCGCATTATGCATCTCTTACGCTTAAGATGCTCAGTCCACGAGGCATCATCTTATTAAAGGGAAAACATTGAATGTTCCTCCCGCGTGGAAGACAGTGCGGCTGCCTTGACAGCCCCACAATAAAGCGGCTTCACCAACCAAAGCACCTAAACAGGTCGTCAAGACCACGGACACGGCTAGACGAGTCCGGCATAAACATACAATTGATAAAGGCTTAATAGCCGTATACCCCTGTACTAGGGGCTCCGCGCATATAAAAACAAGAGACAATAAAGCTCAATTTTACCCATTTCGATTTATACTTCGTTTATTTAGTATAACTCATGTTCGACACAATCTTTCCTAAACTAAGTTCCTCTCTTTTACAGATGAACACCGTGCTACGCCCGTCCAGGAGACGGCACAACGGAGACACAGGCGCAGACGTGCAGCAGGGACCCATTCCAAGGATTCTTTTCAGATTAAGACCCTGCGTAGACCTTTTTTACTGTCTCTTGTTGATACACATCCCCTGGTTTCTTGGTATAACCAAGGAGGAGGCTGGCGTTTTGGCATGTGGCCACGTCAGAGTTTTGCGCGTACCTAGCCACTAGGGGCTTATTACTAAGGGCGTTATCCCGCCCGCCCTCATAAAGACCGAATACCTAAGGGAGTGTTTGGCGTCGCGAGTTTGGCCTTATATGCATCAGCTCCGAATCATGTCTTTGGTCAAATGTTGGGTTTGCCCGGCTCCTGTGTTTTGCTACCTTACGTTCCGCTCTATCGGCTAAGGCGGCACCAGGAGAACTACTGTGATTGTGCCCCGGTTCGGCCAGGCGAGCAGCTCAGTAGAGAAAGCCGAAAACTGACTGTCATGATATAGCGTGAGACTAGTCAACCACTCGATGACTTACCAGAATCTTTAGGATTCCTCCGCATTAACAAAGGGCCGCTTCCCGGCCAGGCACATACGCGCCCCGAGTTCGGGCGAGCGCAGGCGCCACCAGGGGCTATATAAGTAGCCTCACTGTCAAACTCCTATGGCTAAGTGAAAGTGATAAAGCATCATAGTCTGATTGCCTAATTCGCTGCGCTATCACCTCCTTTGTAGGACCAAGACACTGGATCAAGTGTGAAAATGCGCCTTCTGCGAACACCCCCGCATTATGTGCGTGGGGGCTGAAGCCGACGACTGCCATCTTTCAGATTATATATACACATATGTTAAACGGCCGCACAGGAGGTATTATAATACTTGCAGGCACAAGTATAAAAAGCTTCTACAATTTATCAAAATATTGTTTTACAATAATATATGATATTCGAATATAGTATCCTTCGAGCACTGTGTCTCTATTAAACGAGCGCCTTGCAGAACTTCCTGAAAATAGTGCTCGGCAGGTACTCGGCTTCCATCCGAGTCTGGGGATGCAACAGCGGTGGCCTCCATTTCCGCCCAGTATGTCTTCACATGGGCAAGAGCCATCTGCGCACCCTCTATGCACGCTGACCTCTTCATCGCATTGATATGCGGCGCCGCACCAAGGAACTACTGCACCAAGTTGAAATAACTTTTCGGCTCTAGCCTCTCTGGCCATAGATGACTTATGACATACTTCATGGCAAGTCCGGACAACCTATTTAGCTTGGCCCATTCGGCCAAACGATCGGCTAATGACAGTGGACGCTCCGGATTGTGGAACTGCAACCAAAAGAGCTTTTCCACTTCGCGATCTTCTTGATCTCGGCAGTGTTTGGCCGCATCTGTGGCACTCGCTGCCAAATCCAGATAGGTGTCCGCCGTACTCCACATCCTGTCTAACGGAGCATGTTTAGGATCACATAACTTCCTCCACAGCATAAAGGGCTTTCCAGCCGCGATCTCTCCGGCCTGATGCAGCTCCTCCTTCATAGCTCTCATTGCAGAGCGAGCATCCTTGGCATCGGAAACGGCCTTATCCAGGTCCGTCTGTTCCACCCGATCTTCTTTTTCAAGAAGCTTGCAATGGTCAGCAGTGTTCTTCAGCTTCATGGCCATCTCGGCCATTTCCTTCTTGCTTCGGCAGTGAGTTGCCTGTTCGGCTTTCAGCTCTTCAATTGCCTTTCCGGCAGCCGCATCACTTTTCCTGGCTTGCTCCTTGGCTCGGGCAAGTTCCGCACGAAGATTCTCCATGGCAGCAGCACCATCTTCATCAAGCGCACACATTGTAAGATACTGGCATAAAGCTCCTCTTACCAGGTGCCGCCAGAGGAATTACATACCTTGTGCCTCGTCAAGCCGCTTGTTGACAGGCGCGATGTCGGCATCTGCCACGTCAAGTTGCCGCTTTAGCTCGGCAAATTCATCAGTCCGGCTTGCCACCAGACACTTCGCCACCTACGTATGAAGGCGGCATATTAGACCTGGGATTATGATCCTCTGCTCGCCGTCACTTTTGACAACGCACAGAGTCTCAGGGGCTACTATCTACACATGGTGCATCTTATTTATGCGCAACTGTCCAAAAAGGGTACATTATTTCGCGTACCTCAAAACCTTTCAGTAAACTCCCGACGGCCTCGTGCAATCCGCTCTTCGCGGATGAAATCCTCTCAATCACCGTACCCATCAATGCATGGTGCTCCTCTGAGATAGATGCTCGCCCTAGCAGATCCTTCAGCTCCTCCAACCGCGCACCAGATGGCGCCGGACTTGTCCGATGGCCCTTTTCGAAGGCCGGACACGGAGGGCTTTGGGGGGCCATATGACTACCTTCTGGCCCTGCTGGATTCGGAGAAACCCTTCGCGAGGATACCTCAGGGTCGCTCGCCTCGCAAAGAGGTACGGCAAGGGGAGGCGTTCCACTCTCCATCATCTCCGGAAGAAGATCCCCCGAAGACGAGCTCTGCTGAGAAGGGCTAAGGTCCGAGCTACAAGGTAAATTTTCGATTACTTTTCTCAGATATAAAGCAAGGATTTCTCTCGTTTCTTAAAAAGAAAACTCCTCTATACTTACGGCTCAGTGGAGGGCTGATCCCCTTGAGGGCATAATTCGGCCGAAGTATCCCCCAGCATAGGACCCTCTGGCTAAGATTTCTTCCCCCGCTTTGAGGCCATGGTCTCCGGGTCTTCAGAGGCGGTCCTCTTCTTCCCCTGAGGAGAGGAATTTTTGATTCCTCCCTTCCGGACAACCTCCTTCGAGGAGGCTATAGCCTCCTTGTCCCCTCCCTCGCTTTCCTTTGAAGGCACAACCTCCAACATCCTGACTAGCACGGGACCCGGTGTGGTCTCGGGGAGGGGGGCCGGACACCTGATTAGCTTTGCATCCGCTATCCACTCCTATTTAAAGGACAACTCTTTTAGGGGCAATTTTATGATAAATATACAAATAGCGAGTCCGGGCACAAAGCTACTTACTTGAGTATCTGGACGATTGCAGCTCAGACCTGCGTCCTCCATAGAATCCGGACACACTACTTGTGGTCCGAAGAACAATTTGTGCATCTCCACGGGCGTCATGCCAAGAAAATGTTGGAGAACTCGTGGTCCCTCCGGGTTGAACTCCCATAGGCGGAGGGGGCGACGTTTGTAGGGCAGAACTCAGCGAATTAACATAACCTGTGTCACCACGACCAGACTGATGTCTCTTTCTAGGAGATCTCGGATGCGGCCCTGCAACAGGGGCACGACCTTTACCGACCCCCAGTCTAGCCCCTTATTGACCCATGACGCCAGTCGTGGCGGGGGACCCGAGCGGAAAGCAGGCAACGCCACCCACTTGGTGCTCCTGGGAGCTGTGATATAAAACCACTCTTGTTGCCATAAGCTGGACTCCCCTTGAAAAGAGCCCTCGGGCCATGGAGCACCAGCATTCTTGCTTATAAAAGCACCTTCGCACTCCGCGTGTCGTCCCTCGGTCATCTTCGGCTCTACTTTGAAGGTCTTGAGCCATAGTCCGAAGTGAGGAGTAATACGGAGGAAGGCTTCACACACGATGATGAATGAGGAAATATGGAGGATGGACTCCGGAGCTGAGTCGTGAAATTCCAGCCCATAATAAAACATGAGCCCCCTCACGAAGGGATACGTCAGGAAGCCTAGCCCCCGAAGGAAGTGACACATGAACACCACACTCTCACCAGGCTTGGGAGTGGGAATGACCTGCCCTTGAGCAGGCAGCCTATGCCAGATTTCATCGGTCAAGAACCTGGCCTCTCTCAACTTCAGCACGTCCTCCTCCGTGACGAAGGAGGGCATCCATTGGCCTCGAAGGTTGGAACCGGACATTGTCGAAGGTCCGAAGCGCCTGAAATCTGGAGCCTTAGGTGTTGGAACTCGAGGCGAAGGGCGAACTCGTTTGAGATTGAAAGAAAGGAGTAGGGACTTGGTCTCTTTATAAGAGGTTGAATACCAAGGGCCCTCCCCGTGACCGTTTGGGACTCGCCTTTGATCAAGAAAACATACCAACGGGTATGGTTGGGTTACCCACGCCCGTATTGATGAGAATCCCGGAATAAGGGGACACGATCTCTGCTTTGACAAGATATGCTAAGGAAACCGCCTCGCTAAACGCGCTGAGGTGGGACAATAAAACGATTCGAATAAAGACTTGGCCGCGGTGTGATGTCACGCTATGGAATACGTCAGCAGATTAGATTTGTGTAAATATTATTCTCTCTATGGCAATATGTGGAAACTTATTTTGCAGAGCCGGACACTAACTTTGGGTTCAAAATCTTCTATGAATTACTTGGAGGAGGAACCCGCCTTGCAATGCCGAAGACAATCTGCGCGCCAGACTCATCGTCTTTGAAGCCTGGTTCAGGGGCTACTGAGGGAGTCCTGGATTAGGGGGTGTCCGGATAGCCGGACTATACCTTCGGCCGGACTCCTGGACTATGAAGATACAAGATTGAAGACTCCGTCCCGTGTTTGGAAGGGACTTTCCTTGGCGTGGAAGGCAAGCTTGGCGATACGGATATCTAGATCTCCTACCATTGTAACTGACTCTGTGTAACCCTATCCCTCTCCGGTGTCTATATAAACCGGAGGGTTTTAGTCCGTAGGACGAACAACAATCATACCATAGGCTAGCTTCTAGGGTTTAGCCTCCTTGATCTCGTGGTAGATCTACTCTTGTACTACCCATATCATCAATATTAATCAAGCAGGACGTAGGGTTTTACCTCCATCAAGAGGGCCCGAACCTGGGTAAAACATCGTGTCCCCTGCCTCCTGTTACCATCCGCCTAGACGCATAGTTCGGGACCCCCTACCCTAGATCCGCCAATTTTGACGCCGACAGTGCCTGATTTCAAGCTACACCGAAGGAATCACACCATAAGGCTGTGAAGCATATTCTTCGATATCTAGCTCACACACCAACACTTGGATTATGGTACCCCAAGGGCTCGGCTTTTGATCTTGTTGGATATTCTGACTCTGACTATGCCGGTGATCGTGTGGATCGCAAGTCAACATCTGGTACATGTCATTTCCTCGGACGATCTTTGGTCTGTTGATCCTCGAAGAAACAGAACTGCGTATCACTATCTACTGCTGAAGCTGAGTACATTGCCGCTGGTTCTTGCTGTGCCCAATTTCTATCGATGAAGCAAACTCTCAGGTACTACGGCGTCAACATGAAGAATGTGCCTCTCTTCTGTGACAATGAGAGTGCCATCAAGATTGCTCACAACCCAGTTCAGCACTCGAAGACAAAGCACATTCAGATTCGTCATCATTTTCTTCGTGATCATGTGTTGAAGGGCGACATTTCTATTGAGCATGTGAAGACTGAAGAACAACTAGCCGATATCTTCACAAAGCCCTTGGATGAGAAGAGATTTAGCAAGTTGCGGTGTGAGCTAAACATCCTAGAATCTTCGAATGTTCTTTGAAAAGGACACTCATCCTAACACTTATGCAAAATTGATGACTTAGATGTGCAACACATGAAGAAACATTTTTCTTCAATCAATGAAGAATAACACTCTTAGTGTGAAGAAATTAATGAAGAATTTGATTCTCAGAACCCTACGATAATTGTACGCGGTGTCTGAAATCATCATTCTTATACGGTGGGTCACGCCACCACCAAAAGTTGAAATTCCTAAAATTATTCATATTCTTCAACTTTGCATAGTCTTCACTTGTCCCGTCATTTTTCTTCATTGGCTATATATATATATATATATATATATATATATATATATATATATATATAATGTCCTATACAGCATTCACTTATTGCTATTTCTTCAAGTTGGTTTTCTGCTAAGTGAATGTGATCGGACCCTTCCCCTCTATGCTATACTCAACCCAATCTGTTCACAAATTCTTCATGTGCGTTCTATTTGAAACTCGTCCAAAATCTTCACTGTGTCCTTGTCAGCTGAAGAAATTGCGAACGGAACTTTAAAACCCATCTTATAGAAATTTTTGGCTTTGCCGCTCAAACCGTTCTGCATCCCACGATACACTTATCCACTCGCTCACGATCTAACACGATCTCCACCTCTCACTACGTGGGTGACACATGTCATGCGAATGAGAAGGGTTAGGGGCACGTTCGTCCAATTTCTTCGGGCGAGCAGTTTTTCACCGTGGCTATAAATACCCCTCCGTCCCTTCCTCACTTATTTTACTCCGCTCGACCTCTCTCTCTAGCTCGAGCTTCTCAAACCCTAGCGCTGCCGCTACTTCATCGCCGCCGGTGAGGAAGAGCTTCACTGCCTCGACCTCGTCGCCGACGTACTCGCGCCGACCGCGGAAATCTTCACTCCGCCGCCGCCGTAGCTGTCTTCCTCCGCCGAGTTAGGGCGTGGAAGATCTACACAGACGAACTTCACCTCTCCACTTCACTGTTCGTCGTGTTCTTCATCCAGGGTAATTAAAAGTTACTTTTACTGCTCTTGTTGACTCGAATGATTATCTACAAAATCTTCAAAAGTGTTTTTCTTCATATCTTCACACATTGAACACCTCACAAGTCATCTGTTCTTGATTCGTTTCTCTAAGCATCATTTTTCTTCAAGATTCCTCAATTGTGTGGATCTTCGATCTATACAACTCTGGAACCTAAGACAAAGAACGCTTAGTGAAAATCTTCAAGACTCATCTGTTCAAATTCCTCAAACTTGTTCTTTTTACAAAACCTTCTTAGAACGCATATGACCTCTCCAAATTCCTCGCAACTATACTCTGTTCACAGGTACACATGTCAGCTGCTGAATCACTAGGTTCTCATCAACTTAACTCATTTGCAGCGTTCCTCGAAGAAAAGTTGCATACTTCTTCAGAGAATTTGATTGTTCAAATTCCTCAACTAAAGAAAATGGCTGATGGTAAAAGGCCACAGAAAGGAGGAAAGCAGCCTGAGGTAAATACAGTGTTTGAGATCCCTGATGACATATATGCTGGGTACTGCACACCTACCGAGGAAACCAAGAATGAGCGCAAAGTGCGCAAACAGAGGATAGAGAGGAGATGGGCAAGAGAATGGAGGGAGTACAGATATGTCACTCCTAAGTACATGAAGAAATTCGCACTCAATCCTCCATGCCCAAGAGCTCCATTGGCACCTGGCCAAATAGCAGATCCCACCAGCCTCAAGCACGGTGAGGACTATCCTGATGAATGGGCCAAGCGCCAAGCCAAGTTGACTAAGCAAGCCAGAGAAGCAGTGAGGAAATTCAATGAAGACTCTGCTGCTGCTGCTGCCTCTGCTGAGGCCTCTACTGTCAAGCCAAAGAAGGCTATGTCTAAGAAGCCTGCGCGCAGGCCAAGTTCCTCAGCAACGCCCTCACGGCCAGAATCATCAAAGCCCTCACGGCCAATTCCTCATGCTGCTCCTGTTCCTCCAAAGTCCTCAGCTCCTCCGCCAAAGCCCTCAGCTGTTCCGACTAAATCCTCAGCACCTGTGCATCTCGCCTCATGCCAAAGGACTGCCAGCATCTCCATTGCCTCAGGTGTCTCAGCTAGTTCCTTAGCTACACCAAGTTCCTTAGTTGGCCCCTCACTGCTGAAGACAAAGGCCACTGCTGGACAAGGTCCTTGCCCAAGTCCTCAAAAGAAGCAAGTCGCTTTCCAAGTGCCGTTTGATGAAGACGAAGTTGATGATGATGAACTTGCAGAAATCATCAGAGACAGGCAAGTCAGGGCCGCTAGAGCCAAGGGATCAGAGATGTCACTGCTTTTGGATCCCAAGCTGATCCTCGACTACATTGATGATTGGCACAAGGACCCCAATACTCCCTTGCCTGACTTCAAGCTGACTCCTAGCCAGAGTCACATGCTGACCCACTTCATTCAAGAAGAAAAGTGGAAATTTGAGAAGGCCAGGCAGATCAAGAAAGCGCGGTACAAGAAAGAGCGCTATCTGAAGAAAAATGTTGTCTCTATGACAACTGAAGAACTTGTCACTATTCAGACTGAGATTAAGAAATTCAGTAATGACTTTGACGCATATCGCACTGATTGGCTTGGTGCCAAGGTTCATTTTGTGAAAATTGCGGATAACTTCACTTCTAATTTTGCAGCCCCAACGCAACAGAAAATTCCTCAGGCTGAAGCATCTGCTCAGCCTACTGAAGAAAATGCCAGCACCGCTGATGACAATCAGGCTGCTGAAGATAATGTGAGTCCCAGGGCTGATGACAGCATTCCAGCCACTGAAGAAATTGCCAGGGCACCCACTAGTGGTGTGCCTGAAGAAACTGAAGAACTCAGGGCAACTGCATCAGTTGTGCCTGAAAAAAATCAACCAGATTCCTCAGTTGCTCCTGCACCAACTTCAACTCCAATCCTTCCATCTACATCAGATGTGAAGAAGACCAAGGCTGCAGAGCATGCTGCAGTGAAGAAAAGGAAAGCATCAGCTGCTTCAGATTCTTCAGCTCCGAAGAAAATGAAGTCCATGACAAGTTCATTTGCAAATCCGATTGATGTTGTTCCCATCTCAACCAGGCCATCAAAGAACCTTGTTCCTTTTGATGAAGAATATGTGATCCCCAGCGGATCTGATGAAGAAACTCCTTCTGCTGCTTCGTCTGAACCGTTGGATGAAGAAATTGAAGTGGATGCGATCCCTTCAACACCTATCATCTCCTCGCCTATGCCTCAGTTCACAACTGAAGAGGCTGGCGTTGAAGAAATGGAAGATGAAGATGTGGACATTGGCTGCTCCACACCCGTAATCAGTGATGAATTCTGGGAAAGTCAGCATCCAAACTCACCAATGTTCACCCCTCTACAGCAAATTCCTCAGTCCCCCACACAAACTATTCACATGGGCTCTGAAGAAACTCATCCCACTGCAATATGTCCGTGAGGAAATTACAGCCACTAGCGCTGAAGAAACTGCTGCTGCTGAACAGCCAATGACGCAGACTGCCACTGAGGAGGAACCAGAAATTCCTCAGCCTGAAGAACCTGCGATTGAGATTCCTGAGGTCATGATGCAACTCACTGACACTCCTCTGCCGAAGCCAAAGGATCCATTCTCACACAAGCAAAAGTTCAAGGCTGATGATTTCTTCGGCGAGCATGTATTCTTCGAAGATTACAACCCATGTGACTCTGCTCGCATTAGGAAGAGGCGTTTCTGGACTGCTAGTCAAGCCAATTTCTATTCCTCAGTGATGTTCAACAAGGAGAAGATCTTCTACCATGAGCATATTCCTCACGTGGATATGGAATCTCTGCCATGCTTCGCACCAATCCTCAGTGTTCTTCATGACGCTGGACTGCTAAACTTTTGCTCTGACATCTGCGATTGGAATGAAGAACTGATTCTTCAATTCTATGCAACGCTGCACATCACCGGAGATGCTGAAGATGTGAATTCATGGGTGCTGGACTGGATGTATGAAAACACTCACTACACTGCACCAACCTCTAAATTGCTTCGTGCTCTACCACTCAGTCCTCCCCTTGAAGAAGCTCGCTGCATCTAAAGTGAACATGAGCTCACACATCATTACATGCAGGTGCTGATGAAACCTTTGAAGTCAGGTCAAGCACCAAGAACCAAATTCCTCATGAAGGAATTGCTGTACGTGCCTAGAACTGTATATCGTATTCTTACGAGGACAATCAGTCCTATCAAAGGCCATGACTCATCTGATGAGGAAATTGTTGGCATCATGAAGAATTTGGTATTCAACATCGTTCATGGCATTCCTGTCAATTATCACGATTTCTTCATGAGGACTATGGCAAATGTTGCACTGTCACCATTTGAGCTGAAGCCTTATGCACCTTGGATTATGAGATTCCTCAGAACAAGGTCTTCACTCAACTACAAAGTTGATTTCCAGAATCACCTCAGCTACTTGCCCCCAATTGAAGTCCTCAAGCAGACATATTCCTTAGTTGATGGAAAGGGCAAGGCACCAGCTGTAATTGATGAAGGCATTCATCCATTGGATGGTCAGTTTCGCAAAGCTGCATCTTATTCCACCAATGATGACTATACCACACATGACTCTGCCAATGCACCCAAGTCCACTCCTCAAGCCACTGCTCCGCGCGTGATGACTGACCGTGAACTTCTGCTTAGTCTTCACCAGAAGGTGGATCGAAATCACAAATGGGTTAAGCGTCGGTTTGGTTCACTTCTTCACAACATGACTGCCACACACAATGCAGTGAAGAAAAACCACTACTACCTCCATCAAGTCTTCGGTCGCACCTGGGCAATCCTGTCACATCTGTGTGGTGAAGAAGATCTGAAGAACATGGGTCACAAAGAAGATTTTGACTGGTCTGCACCTCCACCGAAGAAATTCAAGAAGGTCCAGGTTCCTTCTCTGGTGGCCAGCTCATATTCTTCATCACGCGACACGGATGGACATGAAGATTTGGACGACACTGCGGCAGGCCCTACATCAACAAATGACCCCAACAAAGCTGGCGCTCCTTCATCAACTTGATTATCTTCAGGGGCGTTAGTCCTCATTTTCGATCCTTTTGGTCATTCGATGACAAAGAGGGAGAAATATGAGTTAGTCTTCAAGCAGGTCTACCATATGGGCGTTTTTTTGCGAAGTTACAACTCTCGTTCTTCTGAAACTTTATTGGATCGACTTGTAAGCTTAAACTCGATGGTGCTTTGATACTTTTGATGCAATGTGCTCTGATACTTTTGATGCACTATTCTGCATGCTTATTCCTCATCAATATTATTGCACGCATGTTGAATTTCATCAGACACCATATTTCATCATGCATTTCAAATTCTTCATATTATATGTTAAATGCGTGTATGAATTACAAGATATAGGGGGGAGATCTCCATGATTCAACTCTTCAAGTGTGCATTGCTTCAAAAGAAAATTCCTCACTACGCACATCTTCAGGGGAGTTCTTCTATATCTTGCAATCAAATTCCTCAATATCAGTAGTTACACTTCATTGGTTTATCCCCGTTGAAAACTTAACCTATATTGTCATCAATCACCAAAAAGGGGGAGATTGTAAGTGCATCTAGTGCCCCTTAGTGATTTTGGTGTATTGAAGACTTATAGGTTAAGGGACTAATGCGTTTATGAGTGTACACATGTCTATAAGTCTATGAGGAGTTTGATATTTACAGGAAAAGTCGACCCCTAAAACTGAATATCTTCGACTGAAGATTTTGGTATTTTTGAAGACTTTCATGAAGACTTTGAAAGCGAAGAAATTGGTGTGTCCGTGAAGACTTGATATTCATGCGAGGAATATGAAGCTTGAAGACTTTCGTTTTCATAGTTTTGTTTTTTCTCTTTCTTGAGTCATAGGAAACACTGTACTGTTAAAGGGGGTCGAGGAAATACTAAGGAAAAAATTTCATGTGATGCTCAACTCAAAATCCTACACCTACCAATCCCTTCGAGTGAAGCCATTGGAAATCTCATACAGTTCAGTCAATTTCTTCAGTGACAGAGACGAAGTTCTTCTGGTCTCTGAGGAATTTGTCCTGACTGAGGAGTTAGGAATTCGCCAGTGCGGATTGCCTACACAGTGAGGAACATGATAGCCCTGAGGATTTTGCTACTCAAAATTCCGACCGTTGTTGTGCTATGCGCCAGCTGTCCCAAAATATCTATCCACCTAACGGTCATATCATTGAAGGGCATTTATGTCTTATCATGTTGGTCTGCTCCCTAGGCTATAAATAGCCGCCCCTACAACCACTAGCTGGTTGGCTGCTCCGAGAGAAACTGACACTTGTCATTTGAGAGCAACCCATCCTCTAAGGACTTTGAGCGAAAATCATCAAGTGAGGAAAAACCAAAAACCCAAACACCTACAAACCCCAAGTGATTGAGCATCACTGAAGAGATTGATCCTGCATGGATCTGACGCTTGTTAGCTTTGAAGATTGTGCTTCTTCCAGACGGTTAGGCGTCATGGTCTAGAGCATCCAAGAGGAATTGTGGATCGCCGAGTGACCAAGTTTGTGAAGGTTTGGAAGTCGCCTGAAGACTTACCACGAGTGATTGGACGAGGTCTATGTGACCTTAGTTCAAGGAGAATACGGTGAGGACCGAGTGTCCTGAGCTGCGTGTTCAGGACTGGGTGTCCGGGACTGTGTGTCCTCGAGTTTAAATACTCAGCCGCTCCAACCAGACGTACAACTGAGACAGCAGTTGGAACTGGTCTACCAATCATTGTCTTCACCAAGCTTACTAGTTCTATTCCCTCAACTCTTTCATTTCCTCATAACTGTGTTGTGTGTTTGTTCATATCTGTGTTTGAAGACTTTCACTGAAGACTTTCTCAATTTCCCCAGTTCAATTTCTTCAGTCTGTTTGTCTTCATCCTGTGTTATCCTGTGATTACGCTTCCTGCACTCTGTGCCTGTCTTCATTTCATCATGATGACTATGCTTGTATTCTGTTATGTTTACTTTTGAGTACTTATTCCGCTGCTAGTAGTTCTTCGCTAAGGAATTTCCTCACCGACAAATTCCCCGGTGAAGAATTTCATAAAAATCGCCTATTCACCCCCCCCCCCCCTCTAGTCGATATAATGCACTTTCAGTGAGATTGAGCATGGCTCAATGCCCGACCACGGCAGAAGATAGAGAAAAGATGAGTGTCATCCCCTATGCCTCGGCCATAGGGTCTATTATGTATGCCATGCTGTGTACCAGACCTGATGTAAACCTTGCCGGAAGTTTGGTAGGAAGGTACCAAAGTAATCCCGGCATGGAACACTGGACAGCGGTCAAGAATATCCTGAAGTACCTGAAAAGGACTAAGGATATGTTTCTCGTTTATGGAGGTGACGAAGAGCTCGTCGTAAAGGGTTACATCGATGCTAGTTTCGACACATATCTGGATGACTCCAAGTCACAAACCGGATACGTGTATATTTTGAATGGTGGGGCAGTCAGCTAGTGCAGTTGCAAGCAAAGCATCGTGGCGGGATCTACATGTGAAGCGGAGTACATGGCAGCCTCGGAGGCAGCACATGAAGCAATCTGGATGAAGGAGTTCATTGCCGACCTAGGAGTTATTCCCAATGCGTCGGGCCCAATGACTCTCTTCTGTGACAACACTAGAGCTATTGCCCTTGCCAAGGAGCCCAGGTTTCACACGAAGACCAGGCATATCAAGCGTTCAAGCGTCTCTTCAACTCCATTCGTGAAAATGTTCAAGATGGAGACATATAGATTTGTAAAGTGCATATGGACCTGAATGTCACAGATCCGTTGACTAAACCTCTTCCACATGCAAAACATGATCAACACCAGAACTCTATGGGTGTTCGATTCATCACAATGTAACTAGGTTATTAACTCTAGTGCAAGTGGGAGACTATGCCCTAGAGGCAATAATAAAATGGTTATTATTATATTTCCTGGTTCATGATAATTGTCTGTTGTTCATGCTATAATTGTGTTATCCGGAAATCATAATACATGTGTGAATACATAGACCACAACATGTCCCTAGTGAGCCTCTAGTTAACTAGCTCGTTGATCAATAGATGGTTACGGTTTCCTAACCATGGACATTGGATGTCATTAATAACGGGATCACATCATTAGGAGAATGATGTGATGGACAAGACCCAATCCTAAGCATAGCACAAGATCGTGTAGTTCGTCTGCTAAACCTTTTCTAATGTCAAGTATCTTTTTCCTTAGACCATGAGATTGTGCAACTCCCGGATACCGTAGGAGTACTTTGGGTGTGCCAAACATCACAACGTAACTGGGTGGCTATAAAGGTACACTGCGGGTATCCCCAAAAGTATCTGTTGGGTTGGCACGAATCGAGACTGGGATTTGTCACTCCGTATGACGGAGAGGTATCTCTGGGCCCACTCGGTAGGGCATCATCATAATGAGCTCAGTGTGATCAAGGAGTTGATCACGGGATGATGTGTTATGGAATGAGTAAAGAGATTTGCCATAACGAGATTGAACAAGGTATCGGTATACAGATGATCGAATCTCGGGCAAGTGCTATACCGGTAGACAAAGGGAATCATATACAGGATTGATTGAATCCTTGACATCGTGGTTCATCCGTTGAGATCATCCCGCTATTGGCTATTGGCCGGAGAGATGTCTCAGTCCTGTCTTCATGCCTCCCGAACCTGTAGGGTCTGCACACTTCAGGTTCGATGACGCTAGGGTTATAGGGAATAGATGTACGTGGTTACCGAATGTTGTTTGGAGCCTCGGATGAGATCCCGGACGTCACGAGGAGTTCTGGAATGGTCCAGAGGTAAAGATTTATATATGGGAAGTCCAGTTTCAGTCACCAGAAAGGTTTTGGGGTTTATCGGTATTGTACCGGGACCACCGAAGGGGTTCCGGGGGTCCACCGGGAGGGTCCACATGCCCCGAAGGACCTAATGGGCTGTAGTGAAGGAAATATGCCCTAGAGGCAATAATAAAGTTATTATTTATTTCCTTATATCATGATAAATGTTTATTATTCATGCTAGAATTGTATTAACCGGAAACATAATACATGTGTGAATACATAGACAAACAGAGTGTCACTAGTATGCCTCTACTTGACTAGCTCGTTAATCAAAGATGGTTAAGTTTCCTAACCATGAACAATGTGTTGTTATTTGATTAACGAGGTCACATCATTAGTTGAATGATCTGATTGACATGACCCATTTAATTAGCTTAGCACCCGATCGTTTAGTATGTTGCTATTGCTTTCTTCGTGACTTATACATGTTCCTATGACTATGAGATTATGCAACTCCCGTTTGCCGGAGGAACACTTTGGGTGCTACCAAACGTCAGAACATAACTGGGTGATTATAAAGGAGTACTACAGGTGTCTCCAATGGTAGATGTTGGGTTGGCGTATTTCGAGATTAGGATTTGTCACTCCGATTGTCGGAGAGGTATCTCTGGGCCCTCTCGGTAATACACATTATACAAGCATTGCAACTAATGAGTTAGTTGCGGGATGATGTATTACAGAACGAGTAAAGAGACTTGCTGAAAGAACGTGCGGTACCCCCATGTTTGGTTTTGGTAATTGATGACAATCTCTATGGACTAATGGTTGCCTTGAGTTATATTTGAAGGTTTTGTCCATAGGCTTTTCTTGGAGTACATGTGTTGGTTTCAATAAGAGTTTGTGTCGACCAAGGTGCTATTCAAGGAATTACCTAAAGATTGGTCTTGTGAGAGATTGATCAAGACTAAGTTAAAGAGTGAATCAAGTTGATCAACCCACAAAGCGTAGAAGATGTACCGAGAGGGATCAAGTGATCCCATGGTATGGTAAGCATTGTCAATTACGCTTTGTGTACTAACCCATGGTCTTCATGAGGGTTCTTTGTGGGGTTAGGTTGCGGTGTGCAAGTTCAAGTGGAGCACCACGAAGAGATCAAATGCTTGAAGCGTGCTATACTTTGTGGTGACAATGGACCTGTGAAGATGTGCGGAAGAGTAGCTCACCCATATTAGAGCATGGGGGAGCAATCAACTAGTCTTCATCGACTCAACACAATCAAGAAAGGTTGCGGTGTGCAAGTTCAAGTGGAGCATCACGAAGAGATCAAATGCTTGAAGCTTGCCGTCCATTGTGGTGACAATGGACTCATGAAGATGTGCGGAAGAAAGGCTCACCCATAGTGGAGTATGGGGGAGCAATCAACTAGTCTTCATCGAGCCAACACAATCAAGAAAGGTGGTCCAACTTGAGGGAGTCAAGATCGTCATCATCTAGCTCAAGTGGACCATGTGCAAGGCAAAGGTTTGCCCTTGGTAGGTTTTCTATTTTACCGGTCTCATGATGGTAGTTGGGAGACCGGGTTATAGGATCGATTGCCGTACTATCAAGGGGGGCTCTCGATGAGTAGCTTGATCGTATCGTTCGCTGAGAGCTCAAACCATTGCATCCTTGCATCATCTTTCTTGGTTCTTGTTTGGTTCTCTTTGTGAGTCTTAGAGCTTATGGTCATCTTGATGACAAGCTTGAGTTCATTGAAAACGGAGTTCGCATGCATCTTCTATGATGTTTTCGATGTTGGAGGTTTTGCCGGTTCTTCTCGGTTGGAGGTTTCACTCCTCTATTTGTTGGCATACCTCCCTTGCCTCTTCTTATGCAGAAGTTATGGCAGTTCTGGTTTGCTCAATTCGGAGCTCATATGCAGAAGTTATGGCAGTTCTGGTTTTCTGGAGTGTGGTTTTTCTCCTAGACCCAGCGGTAGTACCGCGGGCCACAGCGGTAGTACCGCTGAGGCTCACTAAGCGGCAGTACCGCTCCTCGGAGCGGTAGTACCGCTTGATGGCCTCAGCAGCAGTGCCTTTGCGGATCCGTGCTCCTACCGCCTCGACACAGTGGTTGGAGCGATAGTACGGCTGCAGTCCACTAAGCGGTAGTACCGCTCCTCGGAGCGGTAGTACCGCTTGCTGGGCTCAGCCGCAGTACCGCTGTGGCTTCGTGCTCCTTCCGCTTCGATTCGAGTGCGCATTTTCTTGTGTCGGGTTTTGCGGTACTAGCTGCGGTAGTAGTGGCGGTAGTGCTGCTTGTGAGCGGTAGTACCGCCCTACCCCCACGGTAGTACCGCTCTGGGTCCCAGCCCCAGCCCTTTTCTTCTGGCGCGGCAGTACCGCTGAGGGGGAGCGGTAGTACCGCCCTGCCTCCGCGGTAGTACCGCTCTCTGCGGGGCTGAGTGGGGGTTAACGGTTGTATTTTCCCCCTCCTATAAAAGGGGGTCTTCTTCCCCGTTGAACCTTAATCCTTTGAGCTCGTGTTCTTCCCCCATTGTTGACCTTCTTCGAGCTTGCTAACTCTCAATCCCTCCATGGATTCTTGCTAGTTTTTGAGGGAAAATAGAGAGGAGATCTAGATCCACATTTCCACCAATCACTTTCTCCTCTATGTGAGGGGAACCCCTTGGATCTAGATCTTGGAGTTCTTGGTGTTCTCTTTCTTGTTCTTCCTCTCATTTTCTTCCCTAGCATTAGTTGCTTCGGTGGGATTTGAGAGAGAAGGACTTGGGCACTCCCTGTGCCCTTGCCATTGCATTTGGTGCATCGGTTTGAGTTCTCCACGTGATACGTGGAAGTTACAAGTTGAGAAGCTTATTACTCTTGGGTGCTTGGTACCCTTGAGCTTGTTCCTCTTGGGTGCTTGGGCGCCCTAGACGGTTGTTGGTGTTCGGAGCTCAATCATTGTGGTGCAAAGCTCCGGGCAAGCGTCGGGGTCTCCAATTAGGTTGTGGAGATCGCCCCGAGCAATTTGACGGGTACCGGTGACCGCCCCCAAGGGTTGCCAAAGTGTACGGGTTCGGTGACCGCCCCCAAGGGTTGCCATTTGTACGGGTTCGGTGACCGCCCTCAAGGGTCCCTTAGTGGAATCACGGCATCTTGCATTGTGCGAGGGCGTGAGGAGATTATGGTGGCCCTAGTGGCTTCTTGGGGAGCGTTGTGCCTCCACACCGCTCCAAACGGAGATTAGCATCCGCAAGGGTGTGAACTTCGGGATACATCGTCGTCTCCGCATGCCTCGGTTATCTCTTACCCGAGCCCCTTTACTTATGCACTTTACTTTGTGATAGCCATATTGTTTCTTGTCATATATCTTGCTATCACATAGTTGCTTATCTTGCTTAGCATAAGTTGTTGGTGCACATAGGTGAGCCTAGTTGTTTTAGGTTTTGTGCTTGACAAATTAACCGATAGGTTTATTCCGCATTTGTTCAAGCCTAAACCGTAATTATTTTAAAACGCCTATTCACCCCCCCCCCCCCCCCCCTCTAGGCGACATCCACGATCTATCACTTGCCAGTAACGAGATTGAACTAGGTATTGGATACCGACGATCGAATCTCGGGCAAGTAACATACCGATGACAAAGGGAACAACGTATGTTGTTATGCGGTCTGACCGATAAAGATCTTCGTAGAATATGTAGGAGCCAATATGGGCATCCAGGTCCTGCTATTGGTTATTGACCGGAGACGTGTCTCGGTCATGTCTACATTGTTCTCGAACCGTAGGGTCCGCACGCTTAACATTACGATGACAGTTATTATGAGTTTATGCATTTTGATGTACCGAAGGTTGTTCGGAGTCCCGGATGTGATCACGGACATGACGAGGAGTCTCTAAATGGTCGAGACATAAAGATTAATATATTGGAAGCCTATATTTGGATATCGGAAGTGTTCCGGGTGAAATCGGGATTTTACCGGAGTACCGGGAGGTTACCGGAACCCCCCGGGAACCATATGGGCCTTATTGGGCCGTAGTGGAAAGGTGAAAGGGGCAGCCCAAGGTGGGCTGCGCGCCTCCCCCCTCCCCTAGTCCTATTAGGACTAGGAGAGGTGGCCGGCCCCCTTCTCTCTCTCTCTCTCTCTCTCTCTCTCTCTCTCTCTCTCTCTCTCTCTCTCTCTCTCTCTCTCTCTCTCTCGGAATCCTATTAGGAATAGGATTGGGGGGGGAGTCCTACTCCCGGTAGGAGTAGGACTCCTCCTGCGCCCTCCTCCTTGGCCGGCCAACCCTCCCCCTTGGATCCTTTATATACGGGGGCAGGGGGCACCTCTAGACACACAAGTTGATCATTGAGATCGTTCCTTAGCCGTGTGCGGTGCCCCTGCCACCAAATTCCACCTCGATCATATCGTTGTAGTGCTTAGGCGAAGCCCTGCATCGGTATTACATCAAGATCGTCACCACGCCGTCGTGCTGACGGAACTCCTCCCCGAAGCTTTGCTGGATCGGAGCCCGGGGATCGTCATCGAGCTGTACGTGTGCTAAGAACTCGGAGGTGCCGGAGTAACGGTGCTTGGATCGGTCGGATCGGGAAGAAGATGTACGACTACTTCCTCTATGTTGTGTCAACGCTTCCGTTGCGATCTAAAAGGGTACGTAGATCAAACTCTCCCCCTCGTTGCTATGCATCACCATGATCTTGCGTGTGCGTAGGAAAATTTTTGAAATTACTACGTTCCCCAACAGTGGCATCCGAGCCTAGGTTTTATGGTTTGATGTTATTTGCACGAGTAGAACACAAGTGAGTTGTGGGCGATACAAGTCATACTGCCTACCAGCATGTCATACTTTGGTTCGGCGGTATTGTTGGACGAGACGACCCGGACCAACCTTACGCGTACGCTTACGCGAGACCGGTTCCCTCGACGTGCTTTGCACATAAATGGCTTGTAGGCGACTGTCTCTCCAACTTTAGTTGAACCGAGTATGGCTACGCCCGGTCCTTGAGAAGGTTAAAACGGAGTCTATTTGACAAACTATCGTTGTGGTTTTGATGCGTAGGTGAGATGAGTTCTTGCGTAAGCCCGTAGCAGCCACGTAAAACTTGCAACAACAAAGTAGAGGACGTCTAACTTGTTTTTGCAGGGCATGTTGTGATGTGATATGGTCAAGGCATGATGCTGATTTTTATTGTATGAGATGATCATGTTTTGTAACCAAGTTATCGGCAACTGGCAGGAGCCATATGGTTGTCGCTTTATTGTATGCAATGCAATCGCGATGTAATGCTTTACTTTATTACTAAGCGGTAGTGATAGTCGTGGAAGCATAAGATTGGCGAGACGACAACGATGCTACGATGGAGATCAAGGTGTCGTGCCAGTGATGATGGTGATCATGACGGTGCTTCGGAGATGGAGATCACAAGCACAAGATGATGATGGCCATATCATATCACTTATATTGATTGCATGTGATGTTTATCCTTTTATGCATCTTATCTTGCTTTGATTGACGGTAGCATTATAAGATGATCTCTCACTAAATTATCAAGAAGTGTTCTCCCTGAGTATGCACCGTTGCCAAAGTTCTTTGTGCCCAGACACCACGTGATGATCGGGTGTGATAAGCTCTACGTCCATCTACAACGGGTGCAAGCCAGTTTTGCACACGCAGAATACTCAGGTTAAACTTGACGAGCCTAGCATATGCAGATATGGCCTCGGAACACAGAGACCGAAAGGTCGAGCGTGAATCATATAGTAGATATGATCAACATGACGATGTTCACCGATGAAACTACTCCATCTCACGTGATGATCGGACATGGTTTAGTTGATTTGGATCACGTGATCACTTAGAGGATTAGAGGGATGTCTATCTAAGTGGGAGTTCTTAAGTAATATGATTAATTGAACTTAAATTTATCATGAACTTAGTACCTGATAGTATCTTGCTTGTTTATGTTGATTGTAGATAGATGGCTCGTGCTGTTGTTCCATTGAATTTTAATGCGTTCCTTGAGAAAGCAAAGTTGAAAGATGATGGTAGCAATTACACGGACTAGGTCCGTAACTTGAGGATTATCCTCATTGCTGCACAAAAGAATTACGTCCTGGAAGCACCGCTGGGTGCCAGGCCTGCTGTTGGAGCAACACCAGATGTTATGAACGTCTGGCAGAGCAAAGCTGATGACTACTCGATAGTTCTGTGTGCCATGCTTTACGGCTTAGAATCGGGACTTCAACGACGTTTTGAACATCATGGAGCATATGAGATGTTCCAGGAGTTGAAGTTAATATTTCAAGCAAATGCCCGGATTGAGAGATATGAAGTCTCCAATAAGTTCTATAGCTGCAAGATGGAGGAGAACAGTTCTGTCAGTGAGCATATACTCAAAATGTCTGGGTATAACAATCACTTGATTCAGATGGGAGTTAATCTTCCAGATGATTGCGTCATTGACAGAATTCTCCAATCACTGCCACCAAGCTACAAGAGCTTCGTGATGAACTATAATATGCAAGGGATGAACAAGACTATTCCCGAGCTCTTCGCAATGCTGAAAGCTGCGGAGGTAGAAATCAAGAAGGAGCATCAAGTGTTGATGGTTAACAAAACCACTAGTTTCAAGAAAAAGGGCAAAGGGAAGAAGAAGGGGAACTTCAAGAAGAACGGCAAGCAAGTTGCTGCTCAGGAGAAGAAACCCAAGTCTGGACCTAAGCCTGAAACTGAGTGCTTCAACTGCAAGCAGACTGGTCACTGGAAGCGGAACTGCCCCAAGTATTTGGCGGATAAGAAGGATGGCAAGGTGAACAAAGGTATATGTGATATACATGTTATTGATGTGTACCTTACTAATACTCGCAGTAGCACCTGGTTATTTGATACTGGTTCTGTTGCTAATATTTGCAACTCGAAACAGGGACTACGGATTAAGCGAAGATTAGCTAAGGACGAGGTGACGATGCGCATGGGAAACGGTTCCAAAGTCGATGTGATCGCGGTTGGCACGCTACCTCTACATCTACCTTCGGGATTAATATTAAACCTAAATAATTGTTATTTGGTGCCAGCGTTGAGCATGAACATTATATCTGGATCTTGTTTAATGCGAGACGGTTATTCATTTAAATCAGAGAATAATGGTTGTTCTATTTATATGAGTAATATCTTTTATGGTCATGCACCCTTGAAGAGTGGTCTATTCTTGTTAAATCTCGATAGTAGTGATACACATATTCATAATGTAGAAGCCAAAAGATGCAGAGTTGATAATGATAGTGCAACTTATTTGTGGCACTGCCGTTTAGGTCATATCGGTGTAAAGCGCATGAAGAAACTCCATACTGATGGACTTTTGGAACCACTTGATTATGAATCACTTGGTACTTGCGAACCGTGCCTCATGGGCAAGATGACTAAAACACCGTTCTCCGGTACTATGGAGAGAGCAACAGATTTATTGGAAATCATACATACCGATGTATGTGGTCCGATGAATATTGAGGCTCGTGGCGGATATCGTTATTTTCTCACCTTCATGGATGATTTAAGCAGATATGGGTATATCTACTTAATGAAACACAAGTCTGAAACATTTGAAAAGTTCAAGGAATTTCGGAGTGAAGTTGAGAATCATCGTAACAAGAAAATAAAGTTTCTACGATCTGATCGTGGAGGAGAATATTTGAGCTACGAGTTTGGTATACATTTGAAAAATTGTGGAATAGTTTCGCAACTCACGCCACCCGGAACACCACAGTGTAATGGTGTGTCCGAACGTCGTAATCGTACTTTACTAGATATGGTACGATCTATGATGTCTCTTACTGATTTACCGCTATCGTTTTGGGGATACGCTTTAGAGACGGTCGCATTCACGTTAAATAGGGCACCATCAAAATCCGTTGAGACGATGCCTTATGAACTGTGGTTTGGCAAGAAACCAAAGTTGTCGTTTCTTAAAGTTTGGGGTTGCGATGCTTATGTGAAAAAGCTTCAACCTGATAAGCTCGAACCCAAATCGGAGAAATGTGTCTTCATAGGATATCCAAAGGAAACTATTGGATACACCTTCTATCACAGATCCGAAGGCAAGACTTTTGTTGCTAAATTCGGAAACTTTCTTGAGAAGGAGTTTCTCTCGAAAGAAGTGAGTGGGAGGAAAGTAGAACTTGACGAGGTAACTGTACCCGCTCCCTTATTAGAAAGTAGTACATCACAGAAAACTGTTTCTGCGACACCTACACCAATAAGTGAGGAAGTTAATGATAATGATCATGAAACTTCAGAACAAGATACTACTGAACCTCGTAGATCAACCAGAGCAAGATCCGCGCCAGAGTGGTACGGTAATCCAGTTCTGGAAGTCATGCTACTAGATCATGATGAACCTACGAACTATGAAGAAGCGATGGTGAGCCCAGATTCCGCAAAGTGGCTTGAGGCCATGAAATCTGAGATGGGATCCATGTATGAGAACAAAGTATGGACTTTGGTTGACTTACCCGATGATCGGCAAGCAATTGAGAATAAATGGATCTTCAATAAAAAGACTGACGCCGACGGTAATGTTACTGTCTATAAAGCTCGACTTGTTGCAAAAGGTTTTCGACAAGTTCAAGGGGTTGACTACGATGAGACCTTCTCACCCGTAGCGATGCTTAAGTCTGTCAGAATCATGTTAGCAATTGCCGCATTTTATGATTATGAAATTTGGCAGATGGATGTCAAAACTGCATTCCTGAATGGATTTCTGGAAGAAGAGTTGTATATGATGCAACCGGAAGGTTTTGTCGATCCAAAGGGAGCTAACAAAGTGTGCAAACTCCAGCGATCCATTTATGGACTGGTGCAAGCATCTCGGAGTTGGAATAAACGCTTTGATAGTGTGATCAAAGCATTTGGCTTTATACAGACTTTTGGAGAAGCCTGTATTTACAAGAAAGTGAGTGGGAGCTCTGTAGCATTTCTGATATTATATGTGGATGACATATTGCTGATTGGAAATGATATAGAATTTCTGGATAGCATAAAGGGATACTTAAATAAGAGTTTTTCAATGAAAGACCTCGGTGAAGCTGCTTACATATTGGGCATTAAGATCTATAGAGATAGATCAAGACGCTTAATTGGACTTTCACAAAGCACATACCTTGACAAGATTTTGAAGAAGTTCAAAATGGATCAAGCAAAGAAAGGGTTCTTGCCTGTGTTACAAGGTGTGAAGTTGAGTCAGACTCAATGCCCGACCACTGCAGAAGATAGAGAAAAAATGAAAGATGTAACCTATGCTTCAGCCATAGGCTCTATCATGTATGCAATGCTGTGTACCAGACCTGATGTCTGCCTTGCTATAAGTTTAGCAGGGAGGTACCAAAGTAATCCAGGAGTGGATCACTGGACAGTGGTCAAGAACATCCTAAAATACCTGAAAAGGACTAAGGATATGTTTCTCGTATATGGAGGTGACAAAGAGCTCACCGTAAGAGGTTACATTGATGCAAGCTTTGACACTGATCCGGACGATTCTAAATCGCAAACCGGATACGTGTTTACTTTAAACGGTGGAGCTGTCAGTTGGTGCAGTTCTAAACAAAGCGTCGTAGCGGGATCTACATGTGAAGCGGAGTACATAGCTGCTTCGGAAGCAGCGAACGGAGGAGTCTGGATGAAGGAGTTCATATCCGATCTAGGTGTCATACCTAGTGCATCGGATCCAATGAAAATCTTTTGTGACAATACTGGTGCAATTGCTTTGGCAAAGGAATCCAGATTTCACAAAAGGACCAAACACATCAAGAGACGCTTCAATTCCATCCGGGATCTAGTCCAGGTGGGAGACATAGAGATTTGCAAGATACATACGGATCTGAATGTTGCAGACCCGTTGACTAAGCCTCTTCCACGAGCAAAACATGATCAGCACCAAGGCTCCATGGGTGTCAGAATCATTACTGTGTAATCTAGATTATTGACTCTAGTGCAAGTGGGAGACTGAAGGAAATATGCCCTAGAGGCAATAATAAAGTTATTATTTATTTCCTTATATCATGATAAATGTTTATTATTCATGCTAGAATTGTATTAACCGGAAACATAATACATGTGTGAATACATAGACAAACAGAGTGTCACTAGTATGCCTCTACTTGACTAGCTCGTTAATCAAAGATGGTTAAGTTTCCTAACCATGAACAATGTGTTGTTATTTGATTAACGAGGTCACATCATTAGTTGAATGATCTGATTGACATGACCCATTTCATTAGCTTAGCACCCGATCGTTTAGTATGTTGCTATTGCTTTCTTCATGACTTATACATGTTCCTATGACTATGAGATTATGCAACTCCCGTTTGCCAGAGGAACACTTTGGGTGCTACCAAACGTCACAACGTAACTGGGTGATTATAAAGGAGTACTACAGGTGTCTCCAATGGTAGATGTTGGGTTGGCGTATTTCGAGATTAGGATTTGTCACTCCGATTGTCGGAGAGGTATCTCTGGGCCCTCTCGGTAATACACATTATACAAGCCTTGTAAGCATTGCAACTAATGAGTTAGTTGCGGGATGATGTATTACAGAATGAGTAAAGAGACTTGCCAGTAACGAGATTGAACTAGGTATTGGATACCGACGATCGAATCTCGGGCAAGTAACATACCGATGACAAAGGGAACAACGTATGTTGTTATGCGGTCTGACCGATAAAGATCTTCGTAGAATATGTAGGAGCCAATATGGGCATCCAGGTCCCGCTATTGGTTATTGACCGGAGACGTGTCTCGGTCATGTCTACATTGTTCTCGAACCGTAGGGTCCGCACGCTTAACGTTACGATGACAATTACTATGAGTTTATGCATTTTGATGTACCGAAGGTTGTTCGGAGTCCCGGATGTGATCACGGACATGACGAGGAGTCTCGAAATGGTCGAGACATAAAGATTAATATATTGGAAGCCTATATTTGGATATCGGAAGTGTTCCGGGTGAAATCGGGATTTTACCGGAGTACCGGGAGGTTACCGGAAGCCCCCGGGAACCATATGGGCCTTATTGGGCCGTAGTGGACAGGTGAAAGGGGCAGCCCAAGGTGGGCTGCGCGCCTCCCCCCTCCCCCTAGTCCTATTAGGACTAGGAGAGGTGGCCGGCCCCCTTCTCTCTCTCTCTCTCTCTCTCTCTCTCTCTCTCTCTCTCTCGGAATCCTATTAGGAATAGGATTGGGGGGGTCCTACTCCCGGTAGGAGTATGACTCCTCCTGCGCCCTCCTCCTTGGCCGGCCAGCCCTCCCCCTTGGATCCTTTATATACGGGGGCAGGGGGCACCTCTAGACACACAAGTTGATCATTGAGATCGTTCCTTAGCCGTGTGCAGTGCCCTCTGCCACCAAATTCCACCTCGATCATATCGTTGTAGTGCTTAGGCGAAGCCCTGCGTTGGTAGTACATCAAGATCGTCACCACGCCGTCATGCTGACGGAACTCCTCCCCGAAGCTTTGCTGGATCGGAGCCCGGGGATCGTCATCGAGCTGTACGTGTGCTAAGAACTCGGAGGTGCCGGAGTAACGGTGCTTGGATCGGTCGGATCGGGAAGAAGACGTACGACTACTTCCTCTACGTTGTGTCAACGCTTCCGTTGCGATCTACAAGGATACGTAGATCAGACTCTCCCCCTCGTTGCTATGCATCACCATGATCTTGCGTGTGCGTAGGAAATTTTTTGAAATTACTACGTTCCCCAACATGTAGTTGGGTGGGAACCAGCCCCTTAGTGGGCTGGTGCGCCTCCCCCCAAGGGCCCAAGGCGCCTAGGGTTGGAAACCCTAGGGGGCCGCTGCCCCCCCCCCCGGGGGGCGGGCGCCCCCCTAGATGGAAACCCTAAGGGGGCCGCTGCCCCCCCCCCCGACGGGCCGCCGCCCCCCTCTAGATGGATCTAGGGGGCCGGCCTCCTCTCCCCTTCCCCCTATAAATAGTGGGGGGTGGGAGGGCAACCGCACCCCTTCTCCTGGCGCAACTCTACCCCTCTCCCTTCTCATCTCTCGCAGTGCTTGGCGAAGCCCTGCTGGAGTGCCACGCTCCTCCACCACCACCACGTCGTCGTGCTGCTACTGTACGGAGTCTTCCTCAACATCTCCCTCTCTCCTTGCTGGATCAAGGCGCGGGAGACGTCACCGGGCTGCACGTGTGTTGAACGCGGAGGCACCGTTGTTCGGTGCTTAGATCGGAATCGGCCGCGATCTGAATCGCTTCGTGTACGACTCCACCGACCGCGTTCTTGCAACGCTTCCGCATCGTGATCTTCAAAGGTATGAAGATGCACTCCCCTCTTGTTGCTAGTAAACTCCATAGATTGATCTTGGTGATGCGTAGAATTTTTTTAATTCCTGCAACGATCCCCAACAACACGTTGCTGCTCAAAATCTACATGATCATATCTACAAAGTCCCTGCTCATTATTGCATAATGACCCAGCCCTTCGGGGCTACACTGGTTGAAATTTTTATGAGCATCAGGCAATTACAAGTCCTAGGTTGCTGCAAGCATGACAACCCGACATTTGGGGCTACATATATGGAGTGTTCAGTATTTACTAGTGACTTATATGAACAACATGGATTTCTTCAAAGTGGCAGTATTTATATTGAAGCAAGTTTTAAAGCCATTACTTTGTTCTGCTCAAGACTTTGGGGCTACAGTTAATATGGATATAAGGGAGAAAAAATCTTCAAATTCTCAGTTTTGAGTAAACAATCATGACCCGGCGTCACCAAAGATCATGACCCGGCGTCACCAATAATTATGACCCGGCGCTGGCAACAATCATAACCTGGAATTATCAGTTTCTATAACCCGATGATTTTGGAAGTCATAGCTCAGCAAGATCTACAAGCCGGCTGAATATCAGTTGAATATTCCAGAACCAATATTTTTGTCAAGTCAGAGCATTGAAGGCCGATTCAAATGGATTCTTTATTTACAATATTTCTTCTCCAAGCAAGTTGATTATGAAGCTGGTCTATTGACCCGGATTTTCTAGAAGAAGGAAATGACAAGGACTTAAGGATGTTCAGGTGCCGATTTACAGGAATTCTTAACCCGGAGCACAACCTGTCAAAAATTTTCTTGTGTTTATTTTGCAGCATAAGTTTACCATGGATAAATCCAAGCTAAACTTGGGGGCTAATGTCGGGGATATACCCCGCGGTGTAACCCGGCCGGACTTGGCGACTCACTAATGACCTGCCTTGACTGGACGACTCACTAAGTGACCAGCCCGAGCCTGGCGACTCATGGGTGACCCGGCGAGCGGGTCAGAGGAACGACAAGACCCGGCGGACCAGAAGGCGGTTCATGGAAGGCCGACTCATGTTATCGTGGGCCGGATTATGAGGAAAGCACAAGGAATATTCTCCTACAAAGGAAGCAAGACTAGGACTCCACTTGTAATAGAGTAATCCTAATCCAACTAGGACTAGTCATGTAAACCACCCCTTCAACATATATAAGGAGGGGCAGGGCTCCCCAAAGAAGGAACAAGAAACAATCTCTAGGGCTAGACACAAAGGGGGAGCCGGCTTATGCGCCGACTCTCTCATGAGTATAATGAGATCTGGCCACAAACAGCATGTATGGCTATTACCGGATGATGTTTCTCAGGGCCCGAAGCTGTCTAAATCCTTGTCTTGTGTTGCGTCTCTCGATTCCGCTCAACCCCTCTCAAGCTACTACAAAGATGCGTTGGCCTCACGACTAAGTCCTCACACTAGGACATCTGCCGTGACAATTCCATGAGAGAGAGTAATGGCTTCACATATAAAGAGTATGATGAATAAAAATTGTTGAAAGTTGACAAACATAGTTTTGGTCATTGTTGCAATTAATAGGAAGTAATAAAGAAAGATAGGTCTTCACATATAAATATACTATCTTGGATATCTTTTATGATTGTGAGCACTCATTAAAATATGACATGCTAAAGAGTTGATGTTGGACAAGGAAAACAACGTAATGGGTTATGTTTTCTTACATCTAAGATAAATTATATTGTCATGGATCATCCAACATGTTGAGCTTGCCTTTCCCTCTCATGCTAGCCAAGTTCTTTGCACCAAGTAGAAATACTACTTGTGCTTCCAAATATCTTTAAACCCAGTTTTGCCATGAGAGTCCACCATACCTACCTATGAATTGAGTAAGATCCTTCAAGTAAGTTGTCATCGGTGCATGCAATAAAAATTGGTCTCTAAATATGTATGACTTATTAATGTGAAGAAAATAAGCTTTATACGATCTTGTGATGTGGAAGTAATAAAAGCGACAGACTGCATAATAAAGGTCCATATCACAAGTGGCAATATAAAGTGACATTCTTTTGCATTAAGATTTTATGCATCCAGCCATAAAAAGCGCATGACAACCTCTGCTTCCCTCTGCGAAGGGCCTATCTTTTACCTTTATCTTCTACCTTATATAAGAGTCATGGTGATATTCACCTTTCCTTTTTTACATTTTATCATTTGGCAAGCACAATGTGTTGGAAAGATCCTGACATATATGGCTAATTGGATGTGGGTTTGCATGAACTATTATTGTTGACATTACCCTTAAGGTAAAACGTTGGGAGGCAAAACTATAAGCCCCTATCTTTCTCTGTGTCCGATTAAAACTCCATACCCATAAATATTGTGTGAGTGTTAGCAATTGTGAAAGACTAAATGATAGTTGAGTGTATGGACTTGCTGAAAAGCTCTTATATTGACTCTTTCCTATGTTATGATAAATTGCAATTGCTTCAATGACTAAGATTAGAGTTTGTTAGTTTTCAATGAAGTTTATGATTCATACTTGAAATTATGATTGAATTGTTACTTTAGCATAAGAGATCATATGACAATATATATATATATATATATATATATATATATATATATATATATGTTGTTGTTGTTCTAAGAATGACCATGATGCCCTCATGTCCGTATTTTATTTTTATCGACATCTCTATCTCTAAGTATGTGGACATATTTTTCGATTTCAGCTTTCGCTTGAGGATAAGCGAGGTCTAAGCTTGGGGAGTTGATACGTCCATTTTGCATCATGCTTTTATATCGATATTTATTGCATTATGGGCTGTTATTACACATTATGTCTCAATACTTATGCCTATTCTCTCTTATTTTACAAGGTTTACATGAAGAAGGGGAATGCCGGCAGCTGGAATTCTGGGATGGAAAAGGAGCAAATACTAGAGACCTATTCTGCATAGCTCCAAAAGTCTTGAAACTTCACGGAAGTTATTTTCAGAATATATAAAAATACTGAGCAAAGAAAGCACCAGAGGGGGGCCACCCACCAGCCACGAGGGTGGGGGCGCGCCCTACCCCCTGGGCGCGCCCCCTGCCTCATGGGCCCCCTGGTGGCCCTCCGATGCCCATCTTTGGCTATATGGAGTCTTTCGTCCAAGAAAAAATCATAAGCTAGCTCATGGGACGAAACTCCGCCGCCACGAGGCGAAACCTTGGCGGAACCAATCTAGTGCTCCGGCGGAGCTGTTTTGCCAGGGAAACTTCCCACTGGGAGGGGGAAATCATCGCCATCGTCATCACCAACAATCCTCTCTTCAGGAGGGGGTCAATATTCATCAACATCTTGACCAGCACCATCTCATCTCAAACCCTAGTTCATCTCTTGTATCCAATCTTTGTATCCAAACCTCAGATTGGTACATGTGGGTTGCTAGTAGTGTTGATTACTCCTTGTAGTTGATGCTAGTTGGTTTACTTGGTGGAAGATCATATGTTTAGATCCATTATGCATATTAATACCCCTCTGATTATGAACATGAATATGCTTTGTGAGTAGTTATGTTTGTTCCTGAGGACATTGGAGAAGTCTTGCTATTAGTATTCATGTGAATTTGGTATATGTTCGATATTTTGATGAGATGTATGTTGTCATCCCTCTAGTGGTGTCATGTGAACGTCGACTACAAGACACTTTACCATTGTTTGGGCCTAGAGGGAGGCATTAGGAAGTAATAAGTAGATGATGGGTTGCTAGAGTGACAGAAGCTTAAACCCTAGTTTATGCGTTGCTTCGTAAGGGGCTGCTTTGGTTCCATATGTTTCATGCTATGGTTAGGTTTACATTAATACTTCTACTGTAGTTGCGGATGCTTGCAATGGGGGTTAATCATAAGTGGGATACTTGTCCAAGTAAGGGCAGTACCCAAGCACTGGTCCACCCACATATCAAATTATCAAAGTATCGAACACGAATCATATGAGCGTGATGAAAACTAGCTTGACGATAATTCCCATGTGTCGTTGGGAGCGCTTTTCCTTATATAAGAGTTTGTCCAGGCTTGTCCTTTGCTACAAAAAGGATTGGGCCATCTTGGTGCACCTTATTTACTTCTATTACTTGTTACTCGTTACCAATTACCTTATCACAAAACTACCTGTTACCGATAATTTCAGTGCTTGCAGAGAATACCTTGCTGAAAACCGCTTATCATTTCCTTCTGCTCCTCATTGGGTTCGACACTCTTACTTATCGAAAGGACTACGATGTATCCCCAATACTTGTGGGTCATCGGTAGGCATAGCCTTCGAGGCCACTCGGGCCGCCGCCGTCATCCCGTTTGGCCATCGATTGAAGCCCACCTAGGCACCACGACATTTGTCACCGACCGTGGCAACGCACTCGCGCTGCAGCCGCCGCATGTCTGTCTCCGCCTTGCGCCGACCCTTCTCCTCCTTGAGGGCGGCCCGCTCAGACTCGACGACGTCGAGGTAGAGGAGCTCCTTGCTGATCTAGGACCGGTCCAAGGCCCATGTCGGCGAGCACACATGACACCACCGCCTAGGTCTTGGCAAACTATGCCGAGTGGCGTTGTCAGCGCGACTCCGCCTTGGTGAGGGCTTTCGAGCCCCTAGACGAGGAGGAGGCCGCACCGTGTAACCCGCTGCCTTTGAGGTAGTACACGAGAGGGTGTGCAGGTGTGGCGAGACGGTTGCCGCTCCTCCTTCACAATGGTCGGGCGCCACAGGCGATGACACGATGGGAAGGGCCGCTGCTTCTGCTTGACGGCGACCAGGTGCCACTAGGTGTTGGGCTGGCGGCGCAGTGGGGGCGAATGCTCCTTCTTGACGTGACTTTTGATCTGGATGCCCCAGTTGTGGCGAGGATGGTTGCGGTTGCACCGGCTCATCGAGGAGGGACATGACAAGCCCGGCCAGCAGCAAAAGTTGATCATCATCCTTCATCTGAGGCGACCGGGGCAGCGGCGCCTCCTCGCCCAATGACCTAGCCGCCGCATCCCAATTGATCTCATCGTCGTTGGAGGCGGGCTCCTACATCACAATGAAGAAAGGCTCGACATCATGTGTCGGCGAGGCACATTACTCGAGGTGGGATGCGCCGATGATTTGTCTCGCCGCAAGCCCGAGTTGCCTTTGCTACCCAATTCGTCAGTGTACGACACATTGGAGAGGTGCTGGCTTGAGGTACAACATCATTGGCTTCACAAAGGCCTTCTCCGACGTCTTCTTCTTTCCCATGCGGGGAGGCGGGCGAAAGCAGTGTGGTGGGCAATTGACGACCTCGTCACCGTCGCCTCCCAATCAATGTCATCGAAGGTGGGGAGCAGGCTCCCACTTCATGATGGAGGAAGACGGGCTTGACGTCATGCGCCGGCGAGGGACATTAGGCGGGATGGAATGTGGCAACGATGTGTCTCGCCACGAGCCAGAGTTGCCTCTGGTGCCCAATTCGTCGTCATGGCGAGGTGGCGACACGCTGCAGGGGTACCCACATCATCAGATTCAAGCCTCCTTCAGCATCTTCTTCTTTCCGAGGCACATTAGTCGGGATGGAATGTGGCAACGATGTGTCTCGCCACGAGCCCGAGTTGCCTCTGCTGCTGTAAGGGAATATTTATCCCTACGGTGTTTTGGTGATTGATGACAATTCAATTTGCGGACTAATCGGGTGCTTTGAGTTCTTTCAGATATTCTTTCTTCGGCACGAGACGGTTATTTCTCCTCGGCGTTTTACTCAAGACGGTGTAGCTTCTTTCGTTTCTTTGTTGATGGACCAAGTTTCATAGTAGTCACCGTACTATCAAGAGGGGATCCGTTTCAGTATGGTTTGGGTGGAATCAACACGTACATGTCCTGTTCTCTCCCACCGGTTCTTTCCACCTCTTGGAGCTTCTCTTTTCTCCCCTCTCTCTCCTTTCCTGGACCCAGCGGTAGTACCGCGGGCCACAGCGGTAGTACCGCTGAATCTCACTAAGCGGTAGTACCGCTCCTCGGAGCGGTAGTACCGCTGCCTCAGCAGCAGTACCGCTGCGGCTCCGTGCTCCTACCGCCTCGACCCTGTGCGCCCCTTCTTGTGTCTGGGGGTTGCGGCACTAGCTGCAGTTGTAGCGGTAGTACCGCTCCTCGGAGCGGTAGTACCGCTTGATGGCCTCAGCTGTAGTACCGCTGCGGCTCTGTGCTCCTTCCGCCTCGACTATTTTGCGCATTTTCTCGTGTCGGGTTTTGCGGTACTAGCTGCGGTAGTAGGGGCGGTAGTACCGCGTTCGCGCGGTAGTACCGCCCTGCCTCCACGGTAGTACTGCTCTGGGTCCCTGCCCCAGCCCCTTCCTTCTGGCGCGGCAGTACCGCTGAGGGGGAGCGGTAGTACCGCTTATGAGCGGTAGTACCGCTCTACCTCAGCGGTAGTACCGCTCTCTGCGGGGCTGAGTGGGGGGTTTGTTTCCCCCACTATAAAAGGGCGTCCCCTTCTTCCTTTCCACTTACCTCTTCCCCCAAGCTTCAATCATTGCCCTAGCTCCATTTATTGCTCAAGCTCCATTAAATACTCCAAGCTTCATTTTGCCCGATCTATCTCCCTAGCCAATCAAACTTGTTGATTTGGTCGGGAGTGGTTGAGAAGGCTCCGATCTACACTTCCACCAAGAGATTTTCGATTTCCCCACTCATCCCTAGCAGATCTTGTTACTCTTGGGTGTTTGAGCACCCTAGACAGTTGAGGTCACCTCGGAGCCATATTCCATTGTGGTGAAGCTTCGTGGTCTTGTTGGGAGCCTCCGATTAAGTTGTGGAGATTGCCCCAACCTTGTTTGTAAAGGTTCGGTCGCCACCTTCAAGGACACTAATAGTGGAATCACGGCATCTCGCATTGTGTGAGGGCGTGAGGAGAATACGGTGGCCCTAGTGGCTTCTTGGGGAGCATTGTGCCTCCACACCGCTCCAACGGAGACGTACTTCCCCTCAAAAGGAAGGAACTTCGGTAACACATTCTCGTCTTCACCGGATCCACTCTTGGTTATCTCTTACCTTTACTTGTGCAAGCTCTTAGTGTTTGTTCCCTTGCTCGCTTGTATGCTTGTTGTTGCATCATATAGGTTGCTCACCTAGTTGCACATCTAGACAACCTACTTTGATGCAAAGTTTAATTTGGTAAAGAAAAGCTAAAAATTGGTAGTTGCCTATTCAAACCCCCCCCCCCCCCCCCTCTAGTCAACCATATCGATCCTTTCAGCTGCCAAATCCATCGTCATGGCAAGGTGGCGACATGCTGGAGGGGCACCCACATCATCGGATTCAAGCCTCCTTCACCATCTTCTTCTTTCCCATGCAAAGAGGCTGTCGGAAGCGATGTGGTGGGCAACGTCTTCAGGAGGGGAGAGAAGTGGTTAAGCATAAGGTTTAGGGGGGACATCCGGTGGCTTTGGTATCCAGAATAGATTCCTCACATGACGCACGGGGCGGTGGCTAACGCACGTCTAATCTGGCCTAAATGGATTGCCGCGTTGAAGGTCTAAAAGTGTTTCGGACCGAACATATGTGAGACTTTGATTTCTCTAATTTAACAAATGTGAGACTTTGATTTCTCTAATTTGAAGTTTATACATGAATGGCTCAGAATTCATAAATTAAAGGTAGAAAATATTGGTATTCGAACTTTAAGATTTGAGAATACATACTATGGAAGACCTGTTGAATCTAGGAGCAGACGAGACGAGAAGCAAACGGTGCTCTTTAATTTTGTGCTACATATAGATACCACATAGAAAAAAACACTACACTAACTTGCGACTTCCCGCGTACAAACATATTTCGGCCCTGGTGCAGGAACCAGCTGCAAAATTTCAAATCTCAATACAGTACAGCACAGGTGTGTGAACAATGGCACCCCAAAACCCCCGCTTCCAATAGCCAAACCAAAGCTGTCGTTTGACTCCATGAGAAGAATCTTTGTATACTTCTCAAGTGTTTGAAAATAGCCATGGCAAGAAAACCCAGGTCCGCATTCTGTTATGCGCATCTCTCACCACATTAACTGGGTACTACTGTCTCATCAAGTCCTCCGATGTGAAGCTGTCCTCTTCGCTTGTTTCGCAGACGCCTTCTTTACGTTCGGGTTCGGTTTTACTCTCTGAATGACCCGCTTGAGTTCATCAGGCTTCTCATGAGGATCAATTTCCCCGTACTGTATTGGCTTAATAACAACACCAGGCTTCTTCACAATCTGAAAGGTAGGACAGAAAACAGCAATTAGAACCATAGAAGCGTGTCTTAATCAACTGCATTAAGGAATCAAGGGGTTGACAAAAAGTTAATGTATTGGTCATTGTTGCTTCAAGATAATTGTCCACAACCTCAGATTCTTGTTTCAAAATAACTGTATCAAGGGAATCAAGGGTATAGTTGTTTGGGAAGTTTCCACTTTTGTGGCCATAACCCACATGCCACTATGCTTCATTTGTTATCTATTATCTAACTTACAAATAATTTATTTTAAATTAGAAGGTGATCAATTGGAAATAAGATACCCCTTAGCTTGAGCTTAAGACAATTTGAGATAAAATATCACTGATAGATCGGCCATACTGCGCGGCCATCCTTCTGGTGCTATTTAACCTCACGAACCCTAGTTCATGACAGATTTATACCCGTAATAAATGCTTCAGGAGAGGATAAGTGGATGCAGCTAGTATGTCATCTAATAGGGGTATGAATGGTCATTTCTTAGAATTGGTACTTTTTCAGTCTGCGTGTCTGTTGGGTTGTCGAGAATTATAGTTAAACTTAGCTAAGTACAAAATTAGAGCCTGGAGACTTAAGACGCTGTACAAGTATTTCCAAGTCAAGAGTGTTTTACTATTCTGGTAACAGAAGTATTATAATCAAGAAAAACATTATCATCAAATGTGGTTTACTATTCACGGAAAAGAAGTCTTATTGTCAAGAAAGATTAATCATCAAATATATGTACATAACATTCTCTATCCAGAATGTTAAATATAATAAACAAAATGAAAATCCTAAACGAGCTTATAAACAAACACCTTGGTTGCATATGCACAGGAAATAAACTTTCACTGTACATGCAGTAGGATGAATAGTTGTAACTTCCAAAGTGCAGCTTTGGATCACTCCACACAACCATTAATAATCTTAAATGCTTAACAGCTTCATGCATCAGCTAGATTTAGATGTACTTACCGCAGGTCGGTTAAGAGCAGAGAGTGATATTGCTGGGTTGAAATCAGGTCCAAGAGGCATACGCATGCTATTTTCATACACATCATTTGAGGTGTACGGGAAAGGAAGATTCGTTGCTAAAAGTTTTTCAGCCTGCAAACAGCAGAGTACTCCAAATTATTGCTTAATAGCAACAGTTCATGGTCAAGTAACATCCCAGAAACAAATATGATATATAACAAGGCACATATTTTACCTTCTTGTCAACATGTTCAGAAATAATAACGTGTTTTAGCTTTGCATCCTTCCTACTCTTTAAGGTTTCTTCCCTCTTCCTTTTGGCATCTTCATGTTCTTTCACCATCCATGAAGGAAGTCCTCTTTTCTGTTGTACATGAGTCCACTGCCCCCAACCAGGAACAAGTGCAGGTTCTTCAGGTTCAGGATTTTCTTCATTTAAAGCTTCCACTTTATCTTTCACAAACTCAGCTTCAACATCATCACCAGCAAAAGCTTGACGTATAAGATCAGCTTGCGATGGAAGTTCATAAGTTTCCTTTTCATCAGAGACAGTCAAGAAACCGTCAACCATCTCTTCCTCAGAATCTGAATCAGAATTGTGAGGCTGCTACCCCCCCAAAAAAAGCAATGAGTAACCATAATCAACTTGATTAGAAAGTAGGAACCAACGTCGGTGCTGAAGGCAAACCTTAGGGTTTGAATCCACAGAAGGGATCTGCACTTTGGAGTTATTGCCACTCTCTTTAATATTGTTACCACCATTTGTTTTGCTATTTTTGACCTGGTCAGTAACAAAAGTTACAGATATGGAAGAGAAATATGGCAAGGAATCAAAGAGCTTTCAACACAAGGTGCCAGTACAAGTACCTTCTTCCACGAATTATCCGCTAACATTCGAACTTCAATGTCTGTCTTTGGGCCTGGGCTTTTTCTAGTACCATCAAAGCTCTACATGGGATTATACATAAGATTTCTATGGTAAAAATCATATGATACTGCAAAAGTGTAAAGGTTAGAACATCTTACAACGTATAGATCATTCTGTTGTTCATCGTCGAGCAGTGCAGTCCCAAGTTGGACATCATCTGCCTTGTTATTCGCATATTCTGCCTTCTTATTTACTTCACTGCTGTCGAAATGTTGACCAGAGTCAGAGTCATACTCACTGTCACTGTTCTTGTCAGCATCACCTAATTTTCGCCTCTTGTTTGCCTCTTCATGTGCCCTTTTCACAGGCCCAAAAGTTCTTTTACCCGTCACCTTCATTGAATCTACATTCTCCTCGGTGTTGTCATCCTCCAATTTCCTTAAGGATTCCTCCAATTCTTCATAATCTAGCCGTGTTTCCTCATAAGTTGCATCTGCACGCTTTTTCATAGCACGCTCCTGCAGATAAGAAAATAATTATGATGATGGGTTGTGTGATGCAACAGCAGCAACGCAAGCAAAATTATATTTAGTAAACATATGCACAAACAGGAACACGATGTAAAACTGAAAGCGCACCATGAAAGGCAAAGAAAAAACTCCAGACTTTGGAATCTCATTATCTTCTTCAATCACTTTACGAATCTTTTCTTTCCCTCTGTTCAGAAGCTTTGCTTCTAATTTGCTTTCATCTTCTTCATCATCATCATCGTCATCAGAACTTTCATCACTACTACTAGATCCATCTTTTATGGAATTCATTTTTCTAGTAAGAAGAGCATGTTGTTGGAGTTGTGCTGTAATAGCATCTCGGGTGCCATCGTCTTGAACAGACAAACCACGCTTCAAGATTCGCTTTGCCCATTTCGAATTATTCTTGTGCTTCAGTGTCATCCTTTCCTGATAGATAGATTAGCAAAGTTAACAGGGAGATACACAAGGGAATTGTCAAAATAAACTATGAATTACCTCTGCACGCTTAAATTCTAGTTTCTTAGCAGAGTCTTTTGCAGCTTCAGGATCTGCTTCCAAGTCTGCTGCCTTCAGTTTGTCCTTCTTCAACAACCGGTGGAAAGTCCTGGACTTAATCTTCTTCACGCGTTTTGCTTTCGTTTCATGACGAAACAGAAGGCTGCGCATTTTAGCAAGACGATTTTGGCGCTCTCTCACATCCTCCACCTCCATCTACACAAATTCATGAACCTATTAGCATAGGAACTTCTGAGCTCTGAAGCTTGAAAATTACACATTATCACTAAATATGCCCAGTCAGCAAACCAATAAGCATTAACACTCATCAAGTACCTAACTGATCTAGTGAAGTGAGATAAAGCAGCATACCTTGTTAAGTTCCAAGATTTTAGCACCATCATTCTTGTGTGCTTCCATAATTTCTGTGTTGTTAAACACACTGGCCATCTGCTTCTCAAACGATGACCTTGGTTCAAATTTGCTAGCAATTGCCCCAACAGTATCAACACCTAAGTTCAAATCATTTTCAAAGCGAAGCGTGGCAGCTTCCCGGTTGTCCTTCACTATCCGCTCCCACTTGCCGATTTCCTTCTTGGATAGGACGTATGCCACACTACGGTCCATCTTGTCCCTCTGCCCTTTTGGAAGTGGGGGCTGCACGACCATTGGCTTTTTCTCCTGCTGCTGGACCATCTTACGTATCTTGCTATACCCAGGCTTATCCTGGATATTATCCAAGAGATCATGAATTGTTACCGGACCATCTCCAGGCTGCAAAAGCAGCTCCTGTGCCTGTTTCTTCTCCTTCTTCTTCCTATTGCCTATTCAAGAATGACACAAATGGGTTAAATCTTTATCATGATCTTTAGAATGTCATGACAAGGACTAAACTTTCATGCACGTCATTTTTTAGTTCAACATCTTTGGTTAAAAACCCTAAAATATGTGTAGGGGCTAGCAACTGTTACAAAACACAGAGAAATTCAGCATAACTGACCCAATTTTGTTCCATGATAGGTATAGCAATCTCCTAGGAGTATATAACTATCTAACTAATATGCCCCAAATGTATTACCATCGAAGGCTTCTCTAGGCATTCCCGTCGTTTCCTGGAGTATTCTTATCTGCTTCTCCTCGTCCACATCTCCGTCATCATCTTCTTCCATATCCTCGCCTTCATCCGAAGGCACATCCTCGTCCTAAAATATAAGCACAAATGTTTACTATAGCTTTGCTTCCAAATATGCATGTAGTTTAACACCGAGATCTCTTTACTGGTCGAAACCACCTCGCCATTTTCTTCTACAATGCACACCAAGAGCCGAAGACCCGCAAAGTTGCATCTTTACCGCTAAACCAGAAGCTAAAATCACGCGCACAGGGGAGAAGTGGCACGTACCGCATTGGAGCCGTCGCTGTCGAAGTCGTACTCGCACTTGGCGACGGCGTCGTAGCGGTCGTTCTTGCGCGCCTCCTCCTCGGGCACCCCCTCCTCGTACTCGTACACGTCCTCGCCCACCACATCATCCTCGTCGTCGTCGTCGTCGGAGCCCCGGTCGCGGGCAGGTCCCAGCGACTCGAGCTCCCGGCGCAGCTTGTTGGGGAGATGAGGCCCGTGGCTGCGCTTCTCCCCGGGCCTCCCCGCCCCGCCCCTGCCCCTGCCCCTGCCCCGGCCGCGGCCCCTCCCGGTGCCGCGTGATGCCCTGGGGGCCAGGGTATTGGTTCTCACCTTTGCGTTGGGCCTCGTTCCGCCCATGGCGTCGGTGGTGGCTGGGATGCGTGCTCAATCGGCGGCTACAGCAGCGCAGCCAGGCGTAAGGCGGCGGCGGCGGAAGGTTAGGAATCAGGAGGAGGAGAGAAGAGGGAGATGCCACGGCGGGCTGGGAGGGGCGCCCAGTTAAGGACTCTACGCCGCTGCTACTGGGCCAGGCCCATTTTCAGCTTTTGCGTGGCTGTTCGCTGCGGGTTTTCTGGTTTCTGTTCCGATTTTGCCAGTTTCTTTTTTCTGTTTTCTTCTTTCCTTCACTGTTTTCCTTTTCTTTTCTGCTTATTTTTATTTTTACAGCTTTCTGTTTTCTTGCAAATTTTTTATAAGTATTTTTACCATTTCTAAGGTCGACGAGGAAGTATGGATCGGACATGGTGATAGGGTTTGGCTAGAAGAGTAGGGAAGCAGGCAAGGAGGTAGAGTGGATGAGGAGGTGGAAAATGGGTCTGGAGGTGGCGGTGGAAGGGAAGGTGAGAAGGAGAAGATGAGAGGCAGGACCGCATGAGCGGATAAGAAAAGAGGCTCCACTAGCCAGCTTGAGAAGAAATCGAGATCAAGCCCGTGGAAAGCACACACACGCGCCTGGGGAATGAATCCACTTTTTCATTCTCAATACTAGGGGGCCTTCTCCGGTCGATTGCTTTCGCTGCTATTCCCCAGATTGGCGAAATGACCTTTTGTATTGCTTCCATAAATAAAATAATAAAATGTGTTTTCGCCTGAAGAAGAAAAAGGAAGATAGCTCAGCAAATGACATTCAAGTAAAGCCAAGAAAGAGGCCTTGCTTTCGCATAGGAAGGAAACAATTGACTCGGGTAATTCATAACAACCGATACACCATAGGTTGACCCAACCCAGTCTCTCTCATACTAAGGTTGCCTCCTTGCAGTTCTCCCTTTAACACCAACTGTAAATAAGAACCAAACCGTCTTACGACGTTCTAAACCCAACTCACGTGCCACTTTCATCGGCAAACAACTGGACCCTTGGGACCTTCTTCAACCCATGATGTGATGAGTCGACATCGAGGTGCCAGACAACTCTGTCAATAAGAGCTCTTGGGAGTCATAAGCATGTTATCCCCGGTGTTCTTTTGATCCATTGAGGAAGAGCCCTTCCACACAAGACTCTCGGATCACTATGGCTGACTTTCGTCTCTATTCGACCAGTTAGTCTCACAGTCAGGCAGGTTTATACAAAAAAAACTAACCCAAAGACTATTCATGATTCCATCCATAATCAATTCTCTATACTACTTTGCAATGAAAAGATGATTGTTTGTTATGGTAAACTTCAGTTAAAAAGATGTGAAGTTTGATAGGGAATTCACATTCCTAATAAGTTTGCTCATTTTAGTCATTCTCATTCAAATCTACTCCCAAGGCATGTGAAGTACCAGTTGTGGATAGATCCCTTGGCAGAGTATCAACTTGAGATTCTTCTTTCACCCTCCAAGAGTTCGGTTATTTTCCTTCTATATAAGAATGGGACGCAGATGCTGAGCATGCTGATTGATCGGACTAGCCAAGTAAGGGCCCATTCACTTTTATAGAAAAATAGGTGTATCGCGTAAAAGCTTCTCTTTATGAAAACACCTCTGAGTCATTTATAGCCGCCAAATCCCTTTTGATTCTTTCTGTTAGAGGTGCCTTTCAATTTTGACCTTGGTGCTGCATTTCATAGATACCTCCGCTATTACATCATGTAATTCTCCACTGAGGGGAGGAATTGTAGCTCTCATGCCCAACGCGAACCATCACTAGACACATACGAGCTGAGTAGCGAGGACGGGGACGACACGTGAAAATCAAGGAATACCCCTGCTCAAGAGCCTAAACCACGAGCATAACCACAACAACCCCTCTCTCGCTTACAAACCAGACCACAAGGACGACCTGTTGCCCCTAACACATGGGGTCGAGCAAAGAAACTGAGGAGTAGATCCACACGAAGACAAGGAGGTGGGAGAGTGAGGTTGGGGTAATGAGAAAATAAGTGGCAATCATTGATCAGGATCCAAACTAGCAATGAACTGAATCGCCACCATTCCAGTGGCCCCGAGAATCTATCTTATTCAACATGTATTAAGAAGATAGATAAGTCACCACATAGCTCACGTATAGCTAATACATTTATCAAACTACTCTTGTCAAAGGATTGTCACGCGTGATGATGTATGCTAACCCCAGATGGTTACATCATCTCCAACAGGCCCCATAAAAACTGCCCTAAAAGTGGTTTTGCCGAGTGCTCGTTTAATTTAGGGGAGGCTCATAGGAGAAGTGTTTTAGTAGATCACGTAAATATATTCCTCTAAAATCAGTCTTTTCCCTATTTTCTCCATAAAATAATGTACAAATAGTCATGCGCGGTGCGCGGTTGGCAGTGGTTGTGATGGCGGCCGGTGGTGACGCGATGGACTCCGACAGTGGCGTGTTGACATGGCATTTTAGGGGAATGTTTATGAGAAGGATCATCTTCCCCTAGATGAAGGGGAAGTTGGGCAGATTATAGGGGTTCCTAAAAAAATTGTGTTTACAAGATTCGTTGGAGCGCTTTTCATTGGCCAGCTTCCCCTAAACCAGATTTTTTTGGGATACATGATCTTTTGGAGATACACTATGTAGTTAAGTACTCGCTTGGATAAGTTTTCATGTGTTGATGTGTTGTAGACATGAGGTTTATTACTAGTTACCGCTAAGATGTGGTGACACTCTTACCTAAGGTTAGTCATAGTGTGAGTAACTTACACTAGTAGAAAACCGGACAATAGCACCGGTTTGTAAGGCCCTTTAGTGCCGGTTTAAGAACCGGCACTATTATTTCGGCACTAAAGGCCACCCCCTTTAGTATCGGTTCAGCACGAACCGGTGCTAAAGGGATACCACGTGGCACGAGCCAGCTCCGGGGGCCGGGAGCCCTTTAGTACCGGTTGGTAAAACCAACCGGTACTAAATGGTTTGAGGGTTTTTTGGTTTTATGATTTTTTTTCATTTAATTTTGTGTTTTCCATTTTAATTCTTTTTCGTTTGCTGATATTTTACGGTACTACATATTGTACATGTTATGCATATATATATATATATATATATATATATATATATATATATATATATATAATTTCTAGTAGAACCAATCATATATATATCATCAATCATGTCTCACAAACCACCATATTAATTCACACATACACACATGTATAGCTATATACAATTTCTCCTACATATGCATGTGTTGCCTTCGGAGCCAGTGGCATTAGCCTGATTGGTGCCTTCGGAGCACGATGACAATTGGAAGTGGTTCATGACTTGGTCGATGGGGGCGGTAGCGGGTAATAGTATTCTCCCTTCGGATTTATGACCTGGTCGAGCAAAAATCCCGCTATTTCCTCTTGAAGTGCTTGTACGCGCTCCGTTGGTAGGAGCTTGTCCCGCACCTCTTTGAACTGTTAAGAAGGAGATCAATATGCATGTGTATTAGTTGTGTGACTAGATATCGATAATGGTGTAAAAATTGTGAATAGTGTTCTGACAAGCGTACCCATTCCTGTCTTTGAGATCTGCTCCTTTCGGACACCATCATGCGAATGTTCTCGCAAACACAGTATGCACACAGATTAGTCCCCTGCACCTGCTTCAGGGCCTTTATTACGAGAATGGAATTTAATTTGATCAGATAATAATTAATCAAGCGTGATAATTAAAGAGATGGCAGCTAGCTAGCTAGCTAGTACTACTTAATTACTTACCTTGGATCGAAACCATTTCAGCTGTGGTTTCCATTCGCCTTCCGTGACGCTGATGAACCTTGCCCAAGCCCTGCCCGCCGACAAAGAAAATGAATAAAGGGGTTATTAAATAGTTCATATCATGAAATGACGAACTAAATAGGCCGAGATATGTAGTTATAAATAATGATTGAAATTACCTGTTGACTATCCCATACAAGATGTTGTAGTCACCTTTTGCTGTGAGTAGCGAGTCCAGTATTTCAACTGTTCCGGCGTCAATTTTAATGATACACAAGATCCAGTGAAATCTGCATGCACACACGTTTGTATGTCTTAATTAAGCGGGCATATATAAGCAAAAACATGTAGCTAGCTAGTAGGCAAAAACAGAGAATTTGTAGTACAAGAAAGTGTGACTCACTCGAAGTTCTAAGGAAGTAGTATATCTTCATTGTATTTGAGGTGCTTCAAGAACTCTAGCATGCTGTCCTCTACCTCTTTTTCATAATATGCATCTAATTTCCATGTGTATTCATTAACGGTGTTTGGGTCAATGAACCCAATGCCATAGCGTCCACCTTTTCTCATTTCATACATCTTCATCCTGCATAATACCACAGAAAAGAATATAGTGAGGATAATTACACGTAATGATTGATCAAAAGGATCACTACAGCTAGCTTGAGACTTAAATTACAGAAAGAAATCACTTACAGACAATAGCAACTAATGATAGATTTGTCGAGTGCGCCTTGATTGTATAACTGAAACAGTTCAGAATACTCAACGGCCACAGCTTTCTCATGGTAGTAATGATCCTTCTTGACATACACCATGAGGGACTCTCGATCGGATCTCTTGCTAATGTCCATGTACCATTGATGCAATTCATACATTCTCGTTGGGAGCTTCTTGACATCTTCTGGCTCGACCAAAGGTTGGCCCCGGACAAATTTCCGTTTTATTTCCTCCTCTCTAATCGGAGGCATGTCCTCGATCTCGAGGAGATGTCCCACAGTGATCTTGAGTTCTTCAGCCTGCATTATATGCTCCTGGGTTATTACCACATCGCCCACCTCGGGAACGTAAACTGTTTGGCCACAATAATATTGGGCGCGCGTACTGTCACGTGTTGTTGGCGGCACAACAAGCGGGGGGATCGATTGCGCCGCCTGTTTTCCCAGCTGGGCAACGGTTTTCCCGCATTTTTTGACAGCTGCTTGTTGTTTGCTCGAGCTCGAGCTCGCCTCCTTCTGTAGACATTGTCGATGTAACTTTCTGATGTGGCGCTCATAGTCTGAGTCAACAGGCTTAGGAGCTGGTGGTTGAGCCATACGAATGAAGTGGTCAACTACTTCCACAGGCACTTTCTCCCTTGGCGGCGGTGGCGGTTTCGGTCCAAAATGGGTGTCGACTTCTGCCCGCACTATGGCATTGGTTTGCTCCTCGGTCCTATCGTAAGCCCTCACAGGAAGAGGAGTACTGAGGTTTGGACCATATTTATATCGCTTGCCTCCGCCTGTACTTCCTGTACTATGACCTCGACTCGTACCGCTATGCACCATAGCTGCGGGGTGTCTCTTCTGCGATTGCTGAGGCAGCGGAGACGGCTGACGGGGCTGAGTTGGACGAGGAGGAGTGGCCTGAAGCTGTGCCGGACTTGGAGGAGGAGTGGACGTCTGACGCTGTGTCGGAGTTGGAGGAGGAGTGGCCTGACACTTTGCCGGACTTGGAGGAGGAGGAGTGGCCTCACGCGTTGGTGGACTTGGTGGAGCGGGTGTCTGCTGACTCGGTGGCGGACTTCGACGAGGAGTCGGGTGATGCGGTGTCGGTGGCCTTCGAAAAATGATGCAATCCTTTCTCCATAGGATGATACGATGTTTGGCATCTCCGAGTGTGTGCTCCTCGTCACCTCCAGGAATGTCAAGCTCTAGCCCCGAATATTGGTCCGCCACCTCATCAACCAAGACACGAGCATAGCCCGCTGGAATCGGGTTGCAATGGAAGGTTTCCTCGGGGGAATTTGAAAAAGCAACGGCGTCCGCCACCTTCATGGATATGTTCTTCATTTTGAAGTGTAGCTCGCCGTTAGTGTTCTCCATGATGTCATCCACGGGGTATCTATCCAGCACTACTGCGTCGCCCGGGGCGGAACCCACGCTGCTTCTCGGCATGGATGGGGCGGTGGTATCCAAGGCTGGATCATCCGCTAGCTGCTGCAGCTGCTGAGACCCCCTTTGCTGGCTAAGTCAGTCGATCTGCTCCTGCTGCCGCTGGAATTTAGCTGCCAATTCTGCTTGACTTGCTTCTAGGCCTTGAAGGCATTCATAGTCCCGCTTCCTCTGCTTCTCCTCCATCTTCCTCTTCTTGTCCTCCGCAATCTTCTTTCTCGCACGGGTTCTGTAGTCCGCGTTCCAGTCCGAAAACCCCTCATACCACGGAATAGCGCCCTTGCCTCGTGTTCTTCCCGGGTGTTCAGGATTTCCCAGGGCACGCGTAAGCTCGTCGTTCTCTCTGTTGGGCTGGAACACCCCCGATCGAGCCTCTTCTATTGCAACAAGTAGTGCATCGTCGGCTCCGTTCGGACATGCCTTCGTCGAAACATTGCCTGTCTTCGGGTCCAACTCCCCCCCATGCGCATAGAACCAAGTCCTGCACCTGGGGGGCCAGTTCTTAGTAACCGGAGTGACACTTGCATCCTCCATCTCTTTCTCAGACTTATCCCACTTAGGCATTGCCATCGCGTAGCCACCTGGCCCCAGCTTATGGAACTTATCCTTTTTTCGGCATTGGCCTTGTTTATTCTCGACCGTTCCTTAGCTAATTCTGAATCCTTGAATTTCACGAAATCGTCCCAATGAGCACTTTGATTCTCTAGTATCCCCTCGAATACTGGAGTCTTCCTTCCTCCCTTGACGTACTTCTCCCACGTCATTCTCTTGTGGTTTTTGAATGCAACCGCCATCTTCCTAAAAGCAGCGTCCTTGACTTTCCGCACATCTGCTTCTGTGATATTATCTGGTAGGGTGAAATGTTCCATGAGAGTATCCCAAAGCAGTTTTTTTATTCTCGTCGACAAAAGTAACATCTGGACGTGGCTTTGCTGGCTTTCTCCATTCTTGAAGGGAGATCGGGAGTAGGTCCTTCACAAGAACTCCGCACTGACGAACGAACTTGTCCGCAATCTTCTTAGGCGTTAATGGTTCGCCATTAGGTTTGAATGCCTCGATATTGTACTTTACGCCCTCCTTCAACTTTTTGTTCGGGCCTCGTTTCGTCCTTTTGCCTAAAGATTTGCTCGATCCGGATGTCTGAAAGAAGAAAGATCGATTCGTTAATATATCTTCAACTCATTTAAAATATGCGATGATCACCAGATTCCTGCTTATATAAATATATATACCTCGCCGGTGTTTGTTGTTTCAGGATCAACATGTTCTTCGTCGTAGTTCATGACTTCATCTTCTCGGTCGTCGCGATCGAATATCATATCACCCTCTCCGGTGTTGTTTAGAAATTCAGAGCCGTCAAAATCTTCTTCATTCTGATCATCATCTGGCCCGCGTATGATATCGAACATGGTCTATTCTCTCTCTCTCTGTCGGTATTGTCCGCCATAGCTTTTATTTAACTATGCCAAAAGAAATATAAAACAATTTAGTATAATCTCGAATAATAGATATAATCTCGAATACATCGTCTCGAATAATAGATATAATCTCGAATACATCGTCTCGAATAATAGATTTAATCTCAAATACAACGTCTCGAATAATAGATATAATCATCTCGAATATTATATATCGAATACATCACTAGCTAGCTAGCTAGCTAATAAAGATCGAATACTACAGAGTAATCTAGGCCACTCGCGGTTCCTGAGGTGCGGGCGGTGGACACCCAAAGAGAAGGAACCATCACTGGATCATAGCTCGGGTGATCTCCCCAAAGAACCTGCCAGGTATTGAAGAACCTGACGTCCATAGCAGCCATGTAGCGATGGACGTGCTCGTCCTCCTCCCTGACACGGCGACGTACCACCTCCGGCGGGGCCGGCTCCCTCCGCACCGAAAGTGGCCCACGCGAATGCCACCAAAGAAGATGAGGGTCGACGACGGGACCGGGGGCCGGGTTCCTCACCAAGCGTCGCGCCCCTGAAGGTAGCACCTCCCAGTGCCAGCCCGGCGGAGCCCAGTCCCGGACATGGGTCCTCTGAAGCAGGACGTCGTCGCGGACGTGTCGACGGCGAGGATGCGGGCCGGGCATCGTCGACAACAAAATACTATATGCCGCAAAAGTAAAGTAACATTTTTTAAATGATGGATTGTGATGATTTCATATATGCAAATTCTAAATTTTATAACTAAAAATATGAGAAACTAAAAAAATCGATCATCGTCTAACAATTTGAAATTAATCTAATTCATCTAGCTAGCTAAAACTAACATTTTCAAAATTTCTAACATTTCTATATAACTAACATTTCTATAACATTTGACATTATATATATTATAACTAACATTTCTACATACTATTTGACATTAATCTAATCTAATTAATTAATTCATCTAAAACTTTTTATGAAAAACAGAAAAACAGAAAAAACTAAAAGCTAAAAACAGAAAAATTGTGTGTGTGTGCGCGCGTCTAGTGTGTGTGTGTGTGTGCATGTAGTGTGTGTGTGTGTGTGCGCGCGTGTGGGTGCGCTACGGTCGGCGCCGGCGCCGGCGCCGGTGTGCGCTATGATCGATTGGAGGGAGGAGAGGGGCCGGGGGAGGGGCTCACAGCGACGGCGAGGCGAGGTCGAGGCGACGGCGACGGCGAAGCGAGGGGATCGGCGACCGGGACGGCGACGGGGACGAGGGCGGCGACGGCGACGGGGGCGGCGACGGGGACGAGGGCAGCGACGGCGACGGGGACGAGGGCGCGACGGGGACGGCGTAGGACGGGTGCGGCGTCGATCGGGAAGAAACAGAGTGGGAGAATGAAATTTTTCGAAGTGTTGTATATATAGAAGGCACTTTTAGTACCGGTTGGAGCCACCAACCGGTACTAAAGGCCTGTTTTGGCCAGGCCAAGCGGCGGGAAGCACCCCCCTTTAGTACCGGGTGGTGGCTCCAACCGGTACTAAAGGCCCCCCCTTTAGTACCGGTTGATGCCACGAACCGGTACTAAAGGGGGGTGCGCTGCCAGGCGAGGGGCGCAGAAGTTTAGTCCCACCTCGCTAGTCGAAGGGCGCTTACACCTGCTTATAAGCCCCGCCGCTGCTGCTGTCTCGAGCTCCTCTCTAAAGAGGCCTTCTGGGCCTACCTCTGCTACTCTGCCCTGTGGGGCCTATTGGGCTTGCGGGCCTGCATCCCGGCCCAATAACAGGTTGGGTTTCTAGTCGTATGCAGGCCGCTGTGGCCTGGTAGGTGGGCTTTTTTCATTTAGTTTTTTCTTTTCTGCTTTATTTATTTTGTTTTATTTATTTTTAGTTGTTTTTTTGCTGTATTTAGAGTTTCTTTGTGAATATTTTTGATAGTTTTTAGAAACTTTCAGTTAGTGCCGGGAGTTTTTAAATTTGAATAGTTTAAATTTTGAATTATTTGAAATTTGTGTGAATCACTAGTTTGTGAATAACTTAACTTTAAAAATACATTTTTCCAGTGATTCTTTTTTCTTATGTTTAATATTAGTGTGTTTTATCATTATATTCAATTTGGTAATGCTTAAGTTATTTAAAAAATGAAATGACTTTGTAACGGATGAGTTTTCGTCCGAAACCGTGATACTTCGAAACAGATTGTCCATTTTGTACATGAAGTGCATTCAGTTTTTCCGGTAACCCTCTCTACTTTTTTGCACATGCTATGTGGGTGAAATTATGATGCCATGCCAACTTTCATCCTTTTCTGAGTTCATTTGAAATGCTTTTCAACTTCAGGGTCATTTAGCTGAAAAAATCAGTAAATGCATGAAAGAATTTGCTTGCATCCCAGATCACATCCCAGATCTTTGGGTGTGAAACTTTTTCTTCGCGTGTGTCCCTTTGCGTCGTAGCCATGGAAAATCTTCATCATTTAACGGGATGCTCGGGTCAATATTCACTGTGAATGGAGCAATTTCATCAAACTTTTCATAATCTTCTGACTTGTCTGTCTTGTCATCCACTCCCACGATGTTTCTCTTCCTAGAAAGAACTATGTGCCGCTTTGGCTCATCGTACGATGCATTCGCTTCCTTATCTTTTCTTTTTCTTGGCTTGGTAGACATGTCCTTCACATAGAAAACCTGTGCCACATCATTGGCTAGGACGAATGGTTCGTCTGCATACGCAAGATTGTTGAGGTCCACTGTTGTCATTCCGTACTGCGGGTCTTCCGTTACCCCACCTCGTGTCATATTGACCCATTTGCACCGAAACAAAGGGCCTTCAAACCACGTCGATAGTCAAGTTTCCATATGTCCTGTATATAACCATAATATGTTTCCTTTCCCGTCTTGGTTTCTGCATCAAAGCGGACACCACTGTTTTGGTTGGTGCTCTTCTTATCTTGGGCGATCGTGTAAAATGTATTACCATTTATCTCGTACCCTTTGAAAGTCATTATATTCGAAGATGGTAACTGGGACAACAAGTACAGGTCATCTTCAATAGAGGTGTCATGCATGGTACGTGCTTGCAACCAGCTGGCGAAACTCCTGGTTTGTTCACGTGTAATCCAGTCATCAGACCGCTCCGGGTGTTTGGAGCGTAGCAAATTCTTGTGTTCATCCATATACGGAGCCACCAAGGCGGAATTCTGTAGAACTGTGTAGTGTGCTTCAGTGAGAGAATGTCCGTCCATACATATTATTTGTTCCCCTCCTAGCGTGCCTTTTCCATCCAGTCTGCCCTTATGCCGCTATTCAGGAACACCAATCGGCTTAAGGTCAGGAATAAAGTCAATACAAAACTCAATGACCTCCTCATTTTGACGGCCCTTGGAGATGCTTCCTTCTGGCCTAGCACGGTTATGAACATATTTCTTTAAGACTCCCATGAACCTCTCAAAGGGGAACATATTGTGTAGAAATACAGGACCCAAAATGTTAATCTCTTCGCATAGGTGAACTAGGACGTGCGTCATGATGTTGAAGAAGGATGGTGGGAACACCAACTCGAAACTGACAAGACATTGCACCAAATCATTCTGTAACCTTGGTATGATTTCTGGATCGATTACCTTCTGAGAGATTGCATTGAGAAATGCACATAGCTTCACAATGGCTAATCGAACGTTTTCCGGTAGAAGCCCCCTCAATGCAACCGGAAGCAGTTGCGTCATAATCACGTGGCAGTCATGAGACTTTAGGTTCTGGAACTTTTTCTCTGCCATGTTTATTATTCCCTTTATATTCGACGAGAAGCCAGACGGTACCTTAATACTGAGCAGGCATTCAAAGAAGATTTCCTTCTCTTCTTTGGTAAGAGCGTAGCTTGCATGACCCTGATGTATGCCGTCTTTTCCGTGCATACGTTGCTGGTCCTCCCGTGCCTCAGGTGTATCTTTTGTCTTCCCATACACGCCCAAGAAGCCAAGCAGGGTCACACAAAGATTCTTCGTCACGTGCATCACATCGATTGCGGAGCGGACCTCGAGGTCTTTCCAATAGGGCATGTCCCAAAATATAGATTTCTTCTTCCACATGGGTGAGCGTCCGTCAGCGTCATTCGGAACAGGTTGTCCACCAGGACCCTTTCCAAAGACCACCTTCAAATCCTTAACCATATCATGTACATCAGCACCAGTACGGTGGCGAGGCTTCGTCCGGTGATCCGCCTCACCTTTGAAATGCTTGCCTTTCTTTCTTACGGGATGCCTGCTCGGAAGAAATCGACGATGTCCCAGGTACACATTCTTATTAGCCAAATATATACTGTCGGTATCGTCCAAACAGTGCGTGCATGCGCGGTATCCCTTGTTTGTCTGTCCTGAAAGGTTACTGAGAGCATGCCAATCATTGATGGTCACGAACAGCAATGCCTTTAGGTCAAATTCTTCCCCCATGTGCTCATCCCACGCACGTACACCTGTTCCATTCCACAATTGTAAGAGTTCTTCAACTAATGGCCTTAGGTACACATCAATGTCGTTGCCGGGTTGCTTAGGGCCTTGGATGAGCACTGGCATCATAATGAACTTCCGCTTCATGCACAACCAAGGAGGAAGGTTATATAAACATAGAGTCATAGGCCAGGTGCTATGGTTGCTGCTCTGCTCCCCAAAAGGATTAATGCCATCTGCGCTTAGACCAAACCATACGCTCCTTGCGTCATCTGCAAACTCCGTCCCGTACTTTCTTTCGATTTTTCTCCACTGCGACCCGTCAGCGGGTACTCTCAACTTTCCGTCTTTCTTACGGTCTTCTCTGTGCCATCGCATCGCCTTGGCATGCTCTTTGTTTTGGAACAAACGTTTCACCCGTGGTATTATAGGAGCATACCACATCACCTTGGCAGGAATCTTCTTCCTGGGGCGCCGGCCCTCGACATCACCAGGGTCATCGCGGCATATCTTATAGCGCAATGCACCACATACCGGGCAAGCGTTCAAATCCTCGTACTCACCGCGGTAGAGGATGCAATCATTAGGGCATGCATGTATCTTCTGCACCTCTAACCCTAGAGGGCAGACAGCCTTCTTTGCTTCGTATGTACTCTCGGGCAATTCGTTGTCCTTTGGAAGCATATCCTTTATCATTACCAGCAACTTTCCAAATCCCTTGTCAGATACACCATTCTCTGCCTTCCATTGCAGCAAATCCAGTGTGGTGCCCAGCTTTTTCTTGTCACCTACGCAATTCGGGTACAACAATTTTTTGTGATCCTCTAACATGCGCTGCAACTTCTTCTTCTCCAAATCACTTGCGCAGTTTCTCTTTGCATCGGCAATGGCCCGACCTAGATCATCAACGGGCTCATCTGATGCCTCTTCTTCAGCTTCTTCCCGCATTGCCGGCTCAGCTTCTTCCCGCATTACCGGCTCAGCTTCTTCCCCCATTGTTGTATCATCGTATTCAGGGAACCCATGGCTAGGATAGCTGTCGTCGTCCTCTTCTTCTTCATTGTCTTCCATCATAACCCCTCTTTCTCCGTGCTTGGTCCAAACATTATAATGGGGCATGAAACCGGACTTAAACAGGTGGACGTGAATGGTTCTTGACGTAGAGTAATTGTGACCATTCTTACAGCGAGCACATGGACAAGGCATAAAACCATCCGCCCGCTTGTTTGCCTCAGCCGCAAGCAGAAAAGTATGCACGCCCTCAACAAACTGGGGAGAGCATCGGTCATCGTACATCCATTGCCGGCTCATCTTCATTACACAACACCGAATAGACCAAATTAATACAAGTTCATACAATTAATACAAGTTCATACATAAAGTTCATACAACACTTAAATTCAACAAACAAATAACTCTCTAGCTAACGCATTTAAATGCAACAACAAATATGATCAAGACCGCAACTAAGGTAACAATGGATCCAATAGCATAATGATACCAAGCCTCACTATCGATGGCATATTTTCTAATCTTTCTAATCTTCAAGCGCATTTTCTCCATCTTGATCTTGTGATCATCGACGACATCGGCAACATGCAACTCCAATTCCATCTTCTCCCCCTCAATTCTTTTCAATTTTTCTTTCAAGTACTCGTTTTCTCTTTCAACTAAATTTAACCTCTCGGCAATAGGGTCGGTTGGAATTTCCGGTTCACATACCTCCTAGAAAAAATTTCTATGTCAACTTGATGGGCATAATTTGTCATAAACACGAAATGCAACTAGTTTTAAAAGAGAATATACATACCACATCCGAATCATAACAAGGACTAGGGCCGACGGGGACGGATATCAAAACCATGGCACTATATGTATAACAAACAACGTACGGGTAAGATAATTATACGAGTAACTATTATCCAAATCACACAAACATCAATTTTTATATAAAATTTCATGAACAAGAGGCTCACCACAAGGTGGTGCCGGCAACGGGATGGTGCGGGCGATCGACGGTGGCTACGATGGAGATTTAGAAGGCACTAAGTAAACCACACCTACATATGCAAACTAAGTGTTATTTTTGACCTCAAATTGCATATAAATCAAATACTAGCACATATATATATCCTCCCAAATTACTAAACTCACAAATTAATCACTATATAAACCAATGCAAGAGCTAATCTAGCAATGAGAGATGAAAGGACAAAGTTGCTAACCTTTGTGATCATTTGAATGGATGAGGGCCTTCAAATCTTGACAAATTTTGGGCAAATTTTGTGATGAACTCGAGAGGAAGAAGGGAAGAACAGAGGAGAGGGAGAGGGGAAAGGGGGAAGAACAGAGTGCTGGTGGACGAAGGGTCTATGTAGGACGACCTTTAGTACCGGTTCGTGCCAAGAACCGGTACTAAAGGGGCTGGAGGGGCCCCATTCTGACAACATCCTGCCACCACTCTCATTAGTACCGGTTCGTGGCACAAACCGGTGCTAAAGGTTCGCCACGAACCGGTACTAATGAAAGCGGCCCGGCTAGCCGTTGGAACCGGCACTAATGTATACATTAGTGCCGGCTCAAATACAAACCGACACTAATGTGCTTCACGTTTGACCCTTTTTCTACTAGTGTTACCCCAAAGAAAATTTGCTTATGTGGCAAGTAGTTAATGCTAAGAGAGATGTTTGTGGTGACATAACACACCATAAGGAAAAATGCGTCTCCATCTAAATAAATGATACTAGTTTGCATGAGACTACACATATATTGTTACTATCGACTATAAATGTAGTAATATAGACTAGTGTCATATGCATGACACTAGTCTAAGTTACTTCCCACTCATATGACTGCCTAATCATGGTGGTAATAGTTGTCACCATGATTATTAACTTAACAAATTGTAAGATTGCTTACCATGCTATTTAGAAAATTGTTACAATTGTAGTTGTGTTGTACCAGTTACAACGATAATGATGCACGTATCTACCATGTCGTGTGGTCAAAACTATTAGGTGATAGCTAAGAGAAAGAACAATAGAAAGGTTGTTTTTCTCCTTCTTCTGTTGTGAACGAGAGGCGAAAAGGGTGGAGAAAGCACTCCCTCCAACCTTCCACGGTGAGCCCGGGAGTCTGCCTCCCCTATGCCTGCTAGAGTGGCAGGCTAGTGGCAGGGAGGGGATTCCAGATGTCTCTGTTTTGGCCTATAGATAAGGTAGAGCTAGGTACTCCCGGGCCGTTGCTCGGAGATGGTACTCCGGGCTCCGATGCACGCCAAGCTCTTATGTCAGGACGGAGTCGACAGAGACCTCACATACATACATGGTGTTCCCTTGGGGCATCGAGCTTAGGGTTTTTTGACATGCGTGCACGCCAACCAAATCTAGTGTGAGGTGTCATTTTAGGTATGGTGGACTGGAATGACTCAAGGGTTTTGGCGACGGCGACTGTGACTCCGAGACGCATGCTCAAAGACTTTCAATCTATGATCGACAAGGTTAGGTCGGCTCCGGTAGGGGAGCAACGCCAACGATGCATCTTCTGCTCATTCTAATGGTGGCAGTGATTTTTTTGGTGATCTAAGGACCTCAATGTAATTTTCATTATATTGGGGTGATTTGTACTATCGATGTATCTTTATAATAAATTAGAGGATACCCCGCGCGTTGCTATAGGAATTGGTTGATGAACATGGCTAGGAATCAAAATTCAAAATAAATGTGACTAATTATGTTTGATTATGTATAGTTAGAGCAATATTTATTGAATATAAGTAGAATATAATTGAATGGAAAACATTTTCCCACACATCGAGTTGAATGTTGTGGTGTGTCTTTTCAATGCATGATTGCATGTTGAGGTGGGCCATGTATCATTCATAATTGTATGGTGAAGTGACATGCTTACATGTTGAGATAAATCAGTTAGTTGGGATGATTCTCTTAGGTATATAGGATTTGGTCTCTTTTCACAAAAAACCTACTAGGTGATACATTTAGCATGATTATTAGTGTTAGTTGCCACCAAGGTTGTGATGTACTTACTGGATGGTTGATACACCATAGTGAATTGGTGATAATTTACTCATTCACACTGACCATCACTGCCAACACTTTTTTTACAGTATCATTACCACCATTTTTATAAGATTACATGGCAAATTGTCACAAAATAGGATGGTAACTAGTATATTACGATGAGGTACCAACAGATTATGTTTTCTTTCTCGAAACATATTTGGTGGGATATAATTTTGAATCTCTTGTCGATACGAAGGTAATGGTGAACAAATTGTCCATCAGATGGAAGATTTAGGCTATCCAACATTTTAGATATTCGAAATGAGCTTTAGTTGCTCATGTCATTGTGTTTGTCATGTTGGACATTTTAAAACAAGAACATTCATACAATGGGCCCGAGCACAGGCACGGGAATCGAGAGCGCTCCATGGTCACGCTGACGAACTCCATGAGATGCATCAAGTCTGGATATGGTTGTAGATCGAGTCGTGCTTGGAATGTACTCCATCCATTCCAACATACAAGGTGTATTTTTTTTTTCAAAATGTCAAACTTCTTTAATTTTGATCAAGTTTACAGACAAAAACATTATCATTTATACGTTATGAAATATATTTCTCATATTTCATTTTTTGGAGGGAGATCATATATCATTTATGTAGTATTATTGTAGGGGTTGATATAAGCTTGATGAAACGTAGGAATATTTGACTTTAGAAAAACAAGTGCACTTTATACTTTAAGAACGGAGGACTCGCTATATTTTCCGAAAAAGACCATTTATTGCACACAGGCACATGTTTGGGTACCACAAATGTGCCAAACATTCTGTTGATACGACACTGTACACAAAGAAATTAACACGGATACTAGCTATTTGCCCGTGCGTTGCAACGGGACCATACATATTCAAATAGTATAACATCAATTGTATGTTTATAGGATACTCATGCACAACAGACAACATTGTTCTCCCACAAAAAACAACAACATTATTGACTATTGTTTCACCACTCAATCACACTCTTCTTCTTTCACCACTATTCCCACCTCTTCGTCGCCCTACTCCAAGTAGCCTCCCTAGTCCAATCTATCCACACCGTTCTCAATAGTGCATCCGGGTCGCATCCTCAACCACTTCCACCCTCACACACACACACACACTGGAATTTCAAGCATGCAACCATGTAGTTGGGGTATATTTTCAATAGAGTCATATTATTCCAGACGCAGAAATAGTAAAACAGAAACAAATATTCTGGAGGTTAAATATTTGTACAAGTTCAACGAAGACTAATGCATGCTACAACATCAAATTCCTTTAGCAAGATAATACTTCCCCAAAATACGTTTAACATCTAACTTTTCCAATAATTGTACGACGGCTCCATGAAAATAAACTGAGCAGTGCTACAGGGACGATAATATTGGACGATTGTGGACAACAATTAAATGCAGCGGAGAAATCTTGTCCATGGCCGAGCAACGACCGCTGGATTCTCTAGTCGTGCACATATCGCCCTAAGTTTGACGTGTCTGGATCACTTTTGATATTAAATTGGATTGAATCATTTGTACTCTGATTCAATTTTGTGAATTTTGCATCTCGAGCTTTAGGTCGAACAATATGTGAGATAGTACTAGAATATACTGGGAGATTGGATGATTTGCCACACTTTACTTGGTGCTTAGATGATTCGCCTTGCTTTAGTTAGGATTAGATGATTTGCCCCATTTTTCTTTTATCTTTTGATCATTTGCCCTAATCTGTATTCTAATTAATTCTTAATTATTTTAATTCAAAGAATCAACGTGGAATGACCTTTGTGCCCCTATGGTAGTTTTGCAATTTCTATGCCTAATCTACCTGGTTCGACCCTTCATAGTTCATATTGAACCTGCTGCTCTGTAACGCCCCAGATATAACTTTCCCAATTTGTACTCCAACTCTTGCCGTTTCCGGCATTAAGTTATATTTATTTCTCAGGTTCGGGTCTTTGTCTCCATGTGTTGTTTTCGTTTTCATGCATCTCATATCATGTCATCACGTGCATTGCATTTGCATACATGTTCATCTCATGCATTCGAGCATTTTCCCCGTTGTCCGTTTTGCATTCCGGCGCTTCGTTCTCCTCCGGTGGCCATTTCTAGCTTTCTTTTGTGTGTGGGGATTAAACATTTCCGGATTGGACCGAGACTTGCCATGCGGCCTTGGTTTACTACCGGTAGACCGCCTGTCAAGTTTTGTATCATTTGGACTTCGTTTGATACTCCAACGGTTAACCGAGGGACCGAAAAGGCCTCGTGTGTGTTGCAGCCCAACACCCCTCCATTTTGGCCCAAAACCCACCAAACTCTGCTCCATGTCCTAGAGCGTTCGATCACGATTGCGTGGCCGAAAACCGCACCTCATTTGGACTCTCCTAGCTCCCTCTATGCCTATATATAGACCCCCCCATTTTTCGGATCTCTCCCTCTCCTCCGAAACCCTAAATTTTTCCCTCGCACCGGCCGGACGTGTCCGCCCCGGCCGGACGAGATCGCCCCACCAACCGCTCGCTGCCACGTGTCCCGAGCCCCACATCGCCGCCTCCTCCCGCCGCCGGCCCGCTCGGCCCGTGCGGGGCCCCCGCGGCCCAGAGGCGCCCGTGCCCCGCCGCCCTTCTCCTCCTTCGGCGCTGGCCGCCCGAGCCACCGCGCCTCGCCGCGAGCCCCGCCGCCAAGCTCTCCGGCGCCGACAGCCGCCTCCGCCACCGCGCCGGCAAGGCCGCGCCGCCATCGCCCGGCGCCGGCGACCACGCCGGCGAGCGCCCCGCGACGACCCCGTCCAAGGCCGGCCTCTCCTTCCCGCGACGACCGCCGTCGCCGGCGACTCCTTCCACCTCGACGCCGGCCTTCCTCGGATTCCGCGCCGGCCGGTGAATAGTAACTGCTACAGTGGCGCTAGATCTAGATCCAAAATATCCTCCTCGGTTGACTTTTCCCCTCCAACCCTAATTTTTTTGTGCATACTTTGACTGATGATATCTCCGCATCCGTAGCTCCGTTTTGGCCATATAGTATATCAAAATGTTCGTCTCGACATGTACATCATTTCATTCCATTGCATCATTTTCATTTGAGTTCATCTTGATGCCCGAAATACTGCTAGAAGGAGGCTTCGTGAGATAATTGTCAGATCTGCTAGTTCATCTTAGACTATTGTCATTTTTGCCATGATTATTGTGTGCATGATATGCCTGTGAGTCCTTGATATGAATTGTTAAGCATTTTGTCTTCTTTCCAGAGGTGCAACCCATGCATTTTTAGGATGTGTGTGGTGACTTGTGCAAGCTTGCCAAGTGAGGCACTTGGTAGATCTGTTTTCAGGGACTTAGTGGATTTCACTAAGTCTGGGATTATTTAGTTCATGATGCCATGTGTTCAGCTTGTTTCCTAGCGATCCATGCCTCTTTTGAGGATGATCAGTAAGGGAGTTTTGTTAATCATGTTATGCTCTATCCATCCATGTCTTTTTTTTGCATATGTGGAGTACTCTAGCTTGAGTCAATCGAGCTCTACTTTTGCTTCATGGTAAATCTGGGCAGATCGTCAACTTGTTTGCGATTTTGCCGATGCTATTGTTATTGATCCGTGCATGCTATGCCATTGTTCTTGCCATGTCTAGCTAGCATTTTGTGCCTTCTTTATGGATATATGCTTGCCTTGCCATGACTTGCACCGTAGTGAGTGCATCGAGCTCGTTTACATGCCTTCGTGAGTTAAATTCCAGCATTTCTCAGTTTTCACTAAGTCTGAAAACTGATTGTGTGTGAGCTATGTTCGTGTGCTTGTTAGTATATTTTGTGACCCCTTTTGGCCCCAGGTCACTTTGGGACTTTTGATAAGCTTGTTGAGTAGCTCCATGCCATGTTCTTACTTGTCATAATCAGGTCATGTATCATGTTGTTTTGCTGCTCCGGAGAGAGCTTCGTGATCTGAAATTTTAGACTAGTGTTAATTTCACTAAGTCTGAAATCTGTTTTGCGTTTGCGTTTTTGCCATGCTTGTTTGAACCTCATAATGGATGAATTTGGCCGTGGCTCAGTGCTAGTGTTTTGTTAAGCATCTTGTGGGAATCCCTGCCATGTATTTTGTTGTCATGTTTGGTGGCTGTAGCATGTTCATTTCGTTGCATTTAGGTGCCTACTTGCTGTAAATCGCAGACCGGTGTCATATCTTAAAACGCTTGCCATTTCCAAACTGTAACTCCGATTCCAATGATCTTTATATCGTTTTCAAGCGATTTCATCCCCTCTATCCAGTGGAACACTTGGTTTTCCAAGTTGAGGCCAGGTTCATGTATTTCCTGTCAAGTCTTGCATTTTGCATCTCGCATCGCATCCCGCATAACATATCATCTTTGCATCTTATTGCTTGAGTCTGCACGTGGTTGATTGTATCCTTGTTGCTTGTTTGTGTTGTTTGGGTAGAGCCGGGAGACGAGTTCGCTAACGAGGAGCCCGTTGAGTTTGCTTTTGAGGATCCAGTCAACTCTGACAACTCTGCAGGCAAGATGATCATACCCTCGAAATCACTACTATCTTTGCTATGCTAGTTTGCTCGCTCTTTTGCTATGCCAATGCTACGATGCCTACCACTTGCTTGTCAGCCTCCCAATTGCCATGTTGAACCTCTAACCCACCATTGTCCTAGCAAACCGTTGATTGGCTATGTTACCGCTTTGCTCAGCCCCTTTTATAGCGTTGTTAGTTGCAGGTGAAGATTGGAGCCATTCCTTGTTGGAACATTTATTTACTTGTTGGGATATCATTATATTGCTATGTTATCTTAATGCATCTATATACTTGGTAAAGGGTGGAAGGCTCGGCCTCTCGCCTAGTGTTTTGTTCCACTCTTGCCGCCCTAGTTTCTGTCATATCGGTGTTATGTTCCCGGATTGTTGCGTCCCTTACGCGGTTGGGCTATAATGGGAACCCCTTGATAGTTCGCCTTGATTAAAGCTTTTCCAGCAATGCCCAACATTGGTTTTACCATTTGCCACCTAGCCTCTTTTCCCTTGGGTTTCCGGAGCCCGAGGGTCATCTTATTTTTACCCCCCCGGGCCAGTGCTCCTCTGAGTGTTGGTCCAAACCGTCAGCCGCCGGTGGCTACCAGGGGCAACTCTGGGCTGGCCTACCGGAAGTTTGGACAATCTAAGTGTGCCCTGAGAAAGAGATATGTGCAGCTCCTATCAGGATTTGTCGGCACATTTGGGCGGTGTTGTTGGACTTGTTTTAACCTGTCGAATCATCTTGTTGTACCGAGATACCGAGTCTGATCGGTGTGTCTTGGGTGGAGGTCTATTCCTTCGTTGACCGTGAGAGCTTGTTATGGGCTAAGTTGGGACCCCCCTGCAGGGATTGATCTTTCAAAAGCCGTGCCCGCGGTTATGGGCAGATGGGAATTTGTTAATGTCCGGTTGTAGATAACTTGAACCTTAATTAATTAAAATGAATCAACTGAGTGTGTTACCGTGATGGCCTCTTCTCGGCGGGGTCCGGGAAGTGGACACGGTGTTGGAGTTATGTTTGCGCAGGTTGCTCTCTAGTTTCTCGCTCGCGCCTTGCCTCCTCTTCTCGCTCTCTTTTGCGAATAAGTTAGCCACCATAAATGCTAGTCGCTTGCTGCAGCTCCACTTACATTTACCCCCATCCTACCTATTAAGCTTAAATAGTCTTGATCGCGAGGGTGCGAGATTGCTGAGTCCCTGTGGCTCACAGATTACTATTACACCAGATGCAGGGACAGATGATACAACTCCATATGGCGCGCTTGAGCTCAAGTGGGAGTACGACGAGGATTCTCAGCGTTACTATGTGTCTTTTCCTGATGATCAGTAGTGGTGCCCAGTTGGGGTGATCGGGACCTATGTCGCTTGTTGGGTTGTCTTTTATTTTGGCGCCGTAGTCGGGCCATGAGTGTTTGGATGATGTATGTTATTTATGTACTTTGATGTGACGTGGCGAGTGTAAGCCAACTATTGTATCCCCTTTATTATATATATTACATGGGATGTGTGATGATTTTCCTAACTTGCGACATTGCTTTCAATGCGGTTATGCCTCTAAGTCGTGCCTCGACACGTGGGAGATATAGCCGCATCGAGGGCGTTACAAGTTGGTAATCAGAGCCTTCCCCGACCTTAGGAGCCCCATTGCTTGATCGTTTGTAGCAGCCGAGTTGTGTCTAGATAAATGTTTTGAGTCACTTAGGAATTATATATCGGAGAGCTTAGGAATTATTTTTACTTCCCAGTCTCCTCATCGCTCTGGTAAGGCATCCTGACGTAGAGTTTTGACTCTTCTCTTCTCAAATTTCACTAAATTTTTTTTAGGATCACGCGAGTATCTTGGATTTGTTCCGATGGCTTATGATGAGAACACTGTCTTGGTGCCTCCTGTCAGGGGTTTAGTGGAAGTGTCCCGGGGAGTTGAGCTCTGAGGTGTTGTCATCATAATTTTATCGTTGCAATTCTGGAATACTTGAGATATGTTCGCCGACATAAAAAATCTCCTTTATGCAGTTCGTTGGTGAGATAACCTCGACGCCACCCAGTACTGGGGCGGGAGTTCGGGAGTATCGCCATAACTTATATAACGGATGCTTTTCGAAGGTTGAGGCAGATGGTTTCCGAAGGTTTCTTGTTTATGTGTTGAAGGATGGATACAGCTGGATGTAGGATTTGCTAGTTTGGGTGAGATATTATGCTTCCCCTGTATCCCCAACACCTGATTGCATAACCGGAAAGTTTCGGGAGTTTCATAGGTGGGAATTCAAGTAGCTCTTAGGATATCTTTCCGACAGATGTATGATATGAAATTGGGGTTCGACGTCTAGTGGTTCGCCTATTCACGGTCGATTTTACAGTGGTCTCGTTGTGTCTTAAAGAGTCCTTGGCTATGCTGACTCGGGGACGCTTCGTATGTCATGTGCACTGCCTTGTACATGATGGTGCTGTACGATCGAGCCCGTGTAGGTCCCACCATGAAAACTTTGGACGAAATCTCTATCATATGTTTGTTCCGGCTTATTCCGCAAGCCAATCCTTGGTTTTATTTTGAGTTGTGGTATTCGAATTGCTTCGAAGTCATATGTTGATTCCATCCCTTGTTGATTTACCTCTTCTACCTAATTCTACGTGGCTTCGCAATTTAGGGATATGTGACCACTTCAAGAGAAGTGCATTCGTTCATTTTGTTCGGATGTGAAGACTTTATGTTGCAATTTTCATTCCGTTGGTTTCAGCTTCAATATTTTCTGTCTATGTGCTAATGGTGGTCAACCTCTTTAGGATGGCTCCTCCAACGCGCACGACTTCGAATCCTGATCCGCCACCACCTCCACCTCCTCCGGAGGCTTGGCAAGCTGTGATGGCCGCAACCAATGCAAACACACAGTTGATCATGCAAATCCTCCAAGAGCGCAATCAAGGTAGTCAAGGGAATCAAGGCAACAATCAGAACCATTTTGCTACTCTGAACCAGTTCCTTGCAAATGGTCCAAAGACGTTCAACAATTGTGTTGAGGCTACCGATGCTGACGATTGGCTAGTGGATCTGGGCAAGCATTTTTGAATGCAGCAACGTCAGGCCTGAAGATTTCGTCAAGTTCGCTTCTTTCCAGCTCAAAGATCAGGCTGCAGAGTGGTTCCAGCAGTATAAGGATTCCAGAGGTGGACGTTTGATCACTTGGGATGATTTCCGTCGAGATTTCCGAGCTCATCACATCCCTCAGAGTGTGACTGAAAGCAAACGTGAGGAATTCCGCAATCTGAAGCAAGGCTCTTTGTCTGTCTATGACTACAACAAGTTGTTCCAGAAGCTCGCCCGCTTTGCCAAGCAGGACGTACCTGATGAGAAGAGCATGATATACTAGTTCAGGGGTGGTCTCAGAGAAGAAATTCAGCTCGCTCTTGTCCTCTTTGAGCCGTTGAGATACGATGAGTTCTACAACATGGCACTGAAGCAAGAGGCTGCTCAGTTGAGGTGTGATGCTTCCAGGAAGCGAGTCAGAGACACTACGCCTTCTTCCTCTACTCAAGTGGCCAAGAAGCAAAAGTATTGGCTTCCTCCTCCTCCGTTCCGTCAGCCGTATCAGCAGAAGAGCAAAGGTGGCAGTGGTTCTTCCCACCCACCCAACCCAGGCTTTCAGAACAAGACTTCGTCTCAAGCTCCAAGATCAAGTGCTCTGTACCACCGTCCGCTTTCAGAGGTCACGTGCAACAAGTGCCAACAGAAGGGTCACTACGCCAACAAGTGTTTCAACCAGAGGCGTCTTCCTCTCCTCCTCCTGTCAGATCGGCAAGTACAACTGTGGTCAAGCATAACCCCAAGCACGCCAAGGTCAACTTGATGAACGCAGCTCAGGCAGAGGATTCGTCAGATGTCATCATGGGTAACCTTCCTGTTAACGATGTCCCTGCTAAAGTACTTTTTGATACTGGTGCATCACATTGTTTCATCTCGAAGCCTTTTGCATCTAAGCATGAGTTGATTTCCCAAGCTATGCATAGTCCGTTAGCAGTGGTCTCTCTTGGTAAATGTTTGCTCGCCAACCACGAGATTCCGGATATTTCCATCATGATGGGTGATTTCAAGTTTCTGGCTTCTCCTATGGTTCTTGGTAATTCAGATATCGATCTTATTCTCGGGATGGACTGGCTCTCTAAGCACAAGGCTCACCTCGATTGTGCAGCCAGGCAGATTCAAGTGACTCATTCGTCTAAGGATGTAATTGTCTTTACCGCTCGGGATAGTACCATCCGGTTGTTTTCTCTCAATGAGAAGGGTGAATTGGATGCGATTTTGCAGATTCCAGTCGTTTGTGAGTATCAAGACGTCTTCCCAGAAGAGCTCCCAGGAATGCCTCCGCACTGGCCCGTTGAATTTGTTATTGAACTTGAGCCCGGTACGGAACCGGTGTGCAAACGTCCCTACAAGCTCGGACCTGAAGAGTTGAAGGAGCTGAAGAAACAACTCGATATTCAAGAAAGAATGGGTCTCATCCGGCCTAGTTCTTCTCCGTGGGGTTGTGGTGTTCTTTTTGTGAAGAAGAAGGATGGAACGGACCGACTTTGTGTTGATTACCGTCCATTGAACAAGAAGACCATTAAGAACAAATACCCACTTCCCAACATCAATGAGCTGTTCGAACAACTCAAGGGTGCCCAAGTATTCTCCAAGCTTGATCTCCGTATGGGTTATCATCAGATTCGAATCCGTGAGCAAGATATTCCCAAGACGGCCTTCAGGACAAGCTATGGGTCATATGAATACACTGTCATGTCTTTTGGCCTCGCCAACGCTCCTCCGACGTTCTCTCGCATGATGAACTTCATCTTCAACCCCTACACCAATGACTTTGTTTTGGTCTATCTCGACGACATTCTGGTTTTCTCCAATAACAAGGAAGATCATGCCAAGCACTTGCGTTTGGTTCTTGACAAGCTCAGGGAACATCAGTTCTACGCCAAGTTCTCCAAGTGTGAATTTTGGCTCGATGAGGTGCTTTATCTTGGCCATATCATCTCTGCCAAGGGCATTGCCGTGAATCCTGAGAAGGTGTCTGCAATTGTTAATTGGGAACCACCTCAGAACGTGAAGCAACTCCGTAGCTTCCTCGGTCTCGCAATCTACTGCTGAAGATTCGTTGAAAACTTTTCTAAGATCGCGAAGCCTCTCTCAAATCTTCTTCAGAAGCACGTCAAGTACGTTTGGTCTCCGGAGTGTGATATTGCTTTCAACACTTTGAAAGAGAAGTTGATCACTGCTCCAGTTCTGACTTCGCCTGATGAATCCAAGCCGTATGAGGTCTTTTGTGATGCCTCTCTCCAAGGTCTCGGTGCTGTACTGATGCAAGAGAAGAAAGTTGTTGCTTATACCTCTCGCCAGTTGAAGCCTAATGAGAAGAACTACCCCACTCATGATCTCGAGTTGGCGGCAGTTGTGCATGCTTTGTTGACTTGGAGACATCTTCTATTGGGAAGGAAAGTGGATATTTTCACTGATCACAAGAGTCTCAAGTACATCTTCACCCAGCCTAATCTAAACCTCAGGCAAACTCAATGGGTCGAAATGATTCAAGAGTACAATCCGAGTATCAAGTATACTCCAGGCAAGGCCAATGTGATTGCTAACGCTTTGAGCAGGAAAGCATATTGCAACAGTCTGATTTTGAAGCCTTATCAGCCCGAGCTTTGTGAAGCTTTCCGCAAACTTAATCTGCAAATTGTTCCTCAAGGTTTCCTCGCCAACCTTCAAGTCTCTCCTACCTTGGAAGACCAGATTCGTCAAGCCCAGCTTCTTGATGCTATGGTGAAAAAGGTGAAGATTGGTATCGCAAAGAGTCAGTCCAAGTACAAGTGCTACCGCCTTGATGACAAGGACACTCTCTTCTTCGAGGATCGAATTGTGGTACCCAAAGGTGAACTTCGTAAAGTGATCATGAACGAGGCTCACAATTCCCTCCTCTCCATCCACCCTGGGAGCACGAAGATGTATCAGGATCTCAAGCAAACTTATTGGTGGACTCGAATGAAGCGCGAGATCGCTCAATTCGTAAATGAATGTGATGTCTGCAGAAGAGTGAAGGCAGAACACCAAAGGCTAGCAGGTCTCCTCCAACCTCTTGCCATTCTAGAATGGAAGTTTGACCACATTGAAATGGACTTCGTGACTGGGTTTCCAAAGTCCAAGCGTGGCAATGATGCTATATTCGTTGTCATCGACAAGCTCACCAAAGTGGCTCACTTTCTGCCTATCAAAGAGTTAATCACTGCAGCTCAATTGGCGGAACTCTATACCTCTCGAATTGTCTCTCTGCACAGTATTCCTCAAGTGATATCTTCAGACCGTGGCAGCATCTTTACCTCCAAGTTTTGGGATTCTTTTCAGAAGGCCATGGGCACCAACATTCGCTTCAGCACTGCTTTCCATCCTCAAACAAGCGGTCAAGTCGAGCATGTCAACCAGATTCTTGAAGATATGCTCAGGGCTTGTGTGATCTCCTTTGGCATGAAGTGGGAGGATTGTCTTCCTTATGCTGAATTCTCATACAACAACAGTTTTCAAGCAAGTTCGGGCAAGGCCCCATTTGAAATTCTGTATGGTAGGAAATGCCGTACCCCTCTCAACTGGTCTGAAACCAATGAACGTCAGCTGCTGGGTAATGACTTAATCACAGAGGCAGAAGAAATGTGCAAGGTCATTCGTGATAACCTCAAAGCAGCCCAATCCCGCCAGAAGAGCTACTATGATAATAAGCACCGTGATTTGGCTTTCGAGATCGGAGATCATGTTTACCTCCGCGTCTCTCCTATGAAAGGGACTCGTCGCTTCGGTTTCAAAGGGAAGCTTGCCCCTAGATACGTCAGACCTTTCAAGATTGTCAGCAAGAGAGGCGACCTCGCCTATCAACTCGAGCTTTCTTCAAACTTTGCAAATGTTCATGATGTGTTCCATGTCTCCCAACTCCGAAAGTGCTTCAAGACGCCTGAACGCACCATCAACTTCGAGGACATTGAGCTCCAAGAAGATCTCTCCTATCGTGAGCACCCAGTTGCAATCCTTGAAGAGACAGAACGCAGGACTCGCAACAAATCAATCAAATTTCTCAAAGTCAAGTGGTCACACCATTCCGACCGTGAAGCTACCTGGGAACGCGAGGATCACCTCCGTTCTGAGTACCCGGAGTTCTTTCAGTCCTAGATCTCGGGACGAGATCTTTTCGTAGTGGCGGAGTGTTGTAACGCCCCAGATATAACTTTCCCAATTTGTACTCCAACTCTTGCCATTTCTGGCATTAAGTTATATTTATTTCTCGGGTTCAGGTCTTTGTCTCCGTGTGTTGTTTTCGTTTTCATGCATCTCATATCATGTCATCACGTGCATTGCATTTGCATACATGTTCATCTCATGCATTCGAGCATTTTCCCCGTTGTCCGTTTTGCATTCCGGCGCTTTGTTCTCCTCCGGTGGCCATTTCTAGCTTTCTTTCGTGTGTGGGGATTAAACATTTCCGGATTGGACCGAGACTTGCCATGCGGCCTTGGTTTACTACCGGTAGACCGCCTGTCAAGTTTCGTATCATTTGGACTTCGTTTGATACTCCAACGGTTAACCGAGGGACCGAAAAGGCCTCATGTGTGTTGCAGCCCAACACCCCTCCATTTTGGCCCAAAACCCACCAAACTCTGCTCCATGTCCTAGAGCGTTCGATCACGATCACGTGGCCGAAAACCGCACCTCATTTGGACTCTCCTAGCTCCCTCTATGCCTATATATAGGCCCCCCATTTTTCGGATCTCTCCCTCTCCTCCGAAACCCTAAATTTTTTCCCTCGTGCCGGCCGGACGTGTCCGCCCCGGCCGGACGAGATCGCCCCGCCAACCGCTCGCTGCCACGTGTCCCGAGCCCCACATCGCCGCCTCCTCCCGCCGCCGGCCCGCTCGGCCCCCGCGGCCCAGAGGCGCCCGTGCCCCGCCGCCCTTCTCCTCCTTCGGCGCCGGCCGCCCGAGCCACCGCGCCTCGCCGCAAGCCCCACCGCCAAGATCTCCGGCGCCGACAGCCGCCTCCGCCACCGCGCCGGCAAGGCCGCGCCGCCACCGCCCGGCGCCGGCGACCACGCCGGCGAGCGCCCCGCGATGACCCCGTCCAAGGCCGGCCTCTCCTTCCCGCGACGACCGCCGTCGCCGGCGACTCCTTCCACCTCGACACCGGCCTTCCTCGGATTCCGCGCCGGCCGGTGAACAGTAACTGCTACAGTGGCGCCAGATCTAGATCCAAAACATCCTCCTCGGTTGACTTTTCCCCTCCAACCCTAATTTTGTTGTGCATACTTTGACTGATGATATCTCCGCATCCGTAGCTCCGTTTTGGGCATATAGTATATCAAAATGTTCGTCTCGACATGTACATCATTTCATTCCATTGCATCATTTTCATTTGAGTTCATCTTGATGCCCGAAATGCTGCTAGAAGGAGGCTTCATGAGATAATTGTCAGATCTGCTAGTTCATCTTAGACTTTTGTCATTTTTGCCATGATTATTTTGTGCATGATATGCCTGTGAGTCCTTGATATGAATTGTTAAGCATTTTGTCTTCTTTCCAGAGGTGCAACCCATGCATTTTTAGGATGTGTGTGGTGACTTGTGCAAGCTTGCCAAGTGAGGCACTTGGTAGATCTGTTTTCAGGGACTTAGTGGATTTCACTAAGTCTGGGATTATTTAGTTCATGATGCCATGTGTTCAGCTTGTTTCCTAGCGATCCGTGCCTCTTTTGAGGATGATCAGTAAGGGAGTTTTGTTAATCATGTTATGCTCTATCCATCCATGTCTTTGTTTGCATATGTGGAGTACTCTAGCTTGAGTCAATCGAGCTCTACTTTTGCTTCATGGTAAATCTGGGCAGATCGTCAACTTGTTTGCGATTTTGCCGATGCTATTGTTATTGATCCGTGCATGCTATGCCATTGTTCTTGCCATGTCTAGCTAGCATTTTGTGCCTTCTTTATGGATATATGCTTGCCTTGCCATGACTTGCACCGTAGTGAGTGCATCGAGCTCGTTTACATGCCTTCGTGAGTTAAATTCCAGCATGTCTCAGTTTTCACTAAGTCTGAAAACTGATTGTGCGTGAGCTATGTTCGTGTGCTTGTTAGTATATTTTGTGATCCCTTTTGGCCCCAGGTCACTTTGGGACTTTTGATAAGCTTGTTGAGTAGCTCCATGCCATGTTCTTACTTGTCATAATCAGGTCATGTATCATGTTGTTTTGCTGCTCCGGAGAGAGCTTCGTGATCTGAAATTTCAGACTAGTGTTAATTTCACTAAGTCTGAAATCTGTTTTGCGTTTGCGTTTTTGCCATGCTTGTTTGAACCTCATAATGGATGAATTTGGCCGTGGCTCAGTGCTAGTGTTTTGTTAAGCATCTTGTGGGAATCCCTGCCATGTATTTTGTTGTCATGTTTGGTGGCTGTAGCATGTTCATTTTGTTGCATTTAGGTGCCTACTTGCTGTAAATCGCAGACCGGTATCATATCTTAAAACGCTTGCCATTTCCAAACCGTAACTCCGATTCCAATGATCTTTATATCGTTTTCAAGCGATTTCATCCCCTCTATCCAGTGGCACACTTGGTTTTCCAAGTTGAGGCCAGGTTCATGCATTTCCTGTCAAGTCTTGCATTTTGCATCCCGCATCGCATCCCGCATAACATATCATCTTTGCATCTTATTGCTTAAGTCTGCACGTGGTTGATTGTATCCTTGTTGATTGTTTGTGTTGTTTGGGTAGAGCCGGGAGACGAGTTCGCTAACGAGGAGCCCGTTGAGTTTGCTTTTGAGGATCCAGTCAACTCTGACAACTCACTAGTAGAAAAAGGGGCTATGGTCCAGGCCGCCTCAGCCCATTAGTCCCGGTTCAGTCTTGAACCGGGACCAATGTGGGCATTGGTCCCGGTTCGTGAGCCCAGGGGGCCGGCCGGGCCACGTGGGCCATTGGTCCCGGTTTGTATGGACCTTTTGGTCCCAGTTGGTGGGCTGAACCGGGACCAAAGGGCCTCCCTCCTGGCCCACCACCATTGGTCCCGGTTGGTGGCATGAACCGGGACCAAAGGCTCCCCTTTAGTCCCGGTTCATGCCACAAACCGGGACCAATGAATTGCCTATATATACCCCCTCGCGCAAGGGCAGAGCACAGTGCTCTGTTTTTTCTGGCCGAGGGGGAGAGGCCTTTGTGGTGCTCTAGCTCACCTCCTATGCACATGAGGTGTTCGATGGAATGCCCGAGCCACGCTACTTAAGCTTTCTCCTCTCGAAGCTCGACCTCCAAGCTCCATTTTCCTCGAGATTTGTCTAGATTTAGCGGTCCGTCACGCCCCGTCCCCGTCTTCACCGCCGTCGATCACCCGCGCCGATCTCATCACCGACACCACCGTGGTGAGCCTCTTGTTCTTATCTTCTTTCTGAAAGGAAAAATATTCTTACTTGTATGTTTAGATAGATACTTGTATCATTTTCTTACATTTATTATTGCATCTTATATAGTGCGATGGTTTTGGTATCCGCCCCCGTCGGCCCTCGTCCTGTCTATGATTCGGATGTGGTATGTATATTATCTTTATAACTATTGGTTCATTTATTGTTTATGAAAATTATGCCGACCAACGTGACATAGATTTTATTTATCTAGGATGTATGTGAATCGGAAATGCCAATCGACCCTATTGTCGAGAGGTTAAATTTAGTTGAAGAAGAAAACAATTTGTTGAAGGAAAAAATAAAAAAAATTGAGGAGGAGAAGATGATATTGGAGTTGCATGTTGCGGATGTCGTCGATGATCACAAGATCAAGATGGATGCAATGCGCTTGAAGATTAGAAAGACTAGAAAATATGCCATTCATACCGAGGCTTGGTATCATTATGCCGTTGGATCAATTGTTACCTTGGTTGCGATTATGATCGCATTTGTTTTCGCATTGAAATGTTTTACATAGTTTCAATGTATGGTTTAATTTATTAGATGCTCTGGAGAGCTATATGTTGTTAGATGAGAACTATGTATGTACTTTGGTTTTAATGTGATGATGAACTTCTATTAATTTGGACACTTAATTATATATAATGCACGCAGATGAACCGGCAATGGATGTACGGTGACGGACACACCCGCGAGTACATTAAGGGCGTGCATGAGTTTCTCGATGCGGCTGAGGCAAACAAGCAGAATGGTTTTATGTGTTGTCCATGCACTGAATGTGGGAATACGAGGTCTTACTCTAACCGGAAAATCCTTCACTCCCACCTGCTTTACAAGGGTTTCATGCCACACTATAATGTTTGGACGAGGCACGGAGAAATAGGGGTTATGATGGAAGACGGCGAAGAAGAAGAGTACGATGACAACTATGTGCCCCCTGAATACGGTGATGCTGCAACGGGGGGAGCTGGTGAAGATCAAGAGGAACCAGATGATGTGCCCAATGATGCTGCCACGGGTGAAGCTGCTGAAGATCAAGAGGAACCAGACGATGTGCCCGATGATGATGATCTCCGCCGGGTCATTGTCGATGCAAGGACGCAATGCATTAGTCAAAAGGAGAAGCTGAAGTTCGATCGCATGTTAGAGGATCACAAAAAAGGGTTATACCCCAATTGCGAAGATGGCAACACAAAGCTCGGTACCGTACTGGAATTGCTGCAGTGGAAGGCAGAGAATGCTGTGGCTGACAAAGGATTTGAGAAGCTATTGAAAATATTGAAGAAGAAGCTTCCAAAGGATAACGAATTGCCCGACAGTACATACGCAGCAAAGAAGGTCGTATGCCCTCTAGGATTGGAGGTGGAGAAGATACATGCATGCCCTAATGACTGCATCCTCTACCGCCGTGCATACAAGGATCTGAACGCATGCCCGGTATGCGGTGCGCTGCGGTATAAGATCAGACGAGATGACCCCGGTGATGTTGACGGCGAGCCCCTCAGGAAGAGGGTCCCTGCAAAGGTGATGTGGTATGCTCCTATAATACCACGGTTGAAACGTCTGTTCAGAAATGAAGAGCATGCCAAGTTGATGCGATGGCACAGTGAGAACCGAAAGAAAGATGGGAAGTTGAGAGCACCCGCTGACGGGTCGCAGTGGAGAAAAATTGAGAGAAAGTACTGGGATGAGTTTGCAAAGGACCCAAGGAATGTATGGTTTGCTTTAAGCGCGGATGGCATTAATCCTTTCGGGGAGCAGAGCAGTAATCACAGCACCTGGCCCGTGACTCTATGTATGTATAACCTTCCTCCTTGGATGTGCATGAAGCGGAAGTTCATTATGATGCCAGTTCTCATCCAAGGCCCTAAGCAACCCGGCAACGAAATTGATGTGTACCTAAGGCCATTAGTTGAAGAACTTTTACAGCTGTGGAATGGAGACGGTGTACGTACGTGGGATGAGCACAGACAGGAGGAATTTAACCTTAAGGCGTTGCTGTTCGTGACCATCAACGATTGGCCCGCTCTCAGTAACCTTTCAGGACAGACAAACAAAGGATACCACGCATGCACGCACTGTTTAGATGACACTGAAAGTATATACCTGGACAAATGCAGGAAGAATGTGTACCTGGGCCATCGTCGATTTCTTCCGACCAACCATCAATGTCGAAAGAAAGGCAAGCATTTCAAAGGCGAGGCAGATCACCGGAAGAAGCCCGCCATGCGCACCGGTGATCACGTGCTTGCTATGGTCAATGATTTACCCTACGTCATCTTTGGAAAGGGTCCCGGTGGACTAGCTGTTCCGAATGATGCTGAGGGACACGCACCCATGTGGAAGAAGAAATCTATATTTTGGGACCTACCCTACTGGAAAGACCTAGAGGTCCGCTCCTCAATCGACGTGATGCACGTGACGAAGAACCTTTGCGTGAACCTGCTAGGCTTCTTGGGCATGTATGGGAAGACAAAAGATACGCCGGAGGCACGGGAGGACCTGCAACATTTGCACGAAAAAGACGACATGCCTCCGAAGCAGTATAAAGGTCCTGCCAGCTACGCTCTTACGAAAGAAGAGAAAGAAATCTTCTTTGAATGCCTGCTTAGTATGAAGGTCACGACTGGCTTCTCATCGAATATAAAGGGAATAATAAATATGCCAGAGAAAAAGTTTCAGAACCTAAAGTCTCATGACTGCCACGTGATTATGACGCAACAGCTTCCGGTTGCATTGAGGGGGCTTTTACCGGAAAACGTCTGATTAGCCATTGTGAAGCTATGTGCATTCCTCAATGCAATCTCTCAGAAGGTGATCGATCCAGAAATGGTACCAAGGCTAAGGAGTGATGTGGCGCAATGTCTTGTCAGTTTCGAGCTGGTGTTCCCACCATCCTTCTTCAATATCATGACGCACGTCCTAGTTCATCTAGTCGACGAGATTGTCATCCTGGGGCCCGTATTTCTACACAATATGTTCCCCTTTGAGAGGTTCATGGGAGTCCTAAAGAAATATGTCCGTAACCGCACTAGGCCAGAAGGAAGCATCTCCATGGGCCATCAAACAGAGGATGTTATCGGGTTTTGTGTTGACTTCATTCCTGGCCTTAACAAGATAGGTCTCCCTAAATCGCGGTATGAGGGGAGACTGACTGGAAAAGGCACTCTTGGAAGAGACTCAATAATATGCAGGGACGGATATTCTTGGTCTCAAGCACACTACACAGTTCTACATAACTCTACCTTGGTGACCCCGTATGTCGATGAACACAAGAACAGTCTGCGCTCCAAACACCCGGAGCAATGCGACGACTGGATTACATGTGAACACATCAGGACTTTCAGCAGTTGGTTGGAAACACGTCTCAGAGGTGACAACACTGTTTGTGATGAGTTGTACTTGTTGTCCAGGGGACCATCTTTGACTGTATTGACTTTCAAAGGATACGAGATAAATGGGAATACATTTTACACGATCGCCCAAGATCAAAAGAGCACCAACCAAAACAGCGGTGTCCGCTTTGATGCAGCAACCGAGAGCGGAAAGGACACATATTATGGTTACATAGTGGACATATGGGAACTTGACTACGGACCTGATTTTAAGGTCCCTTTGTTTAAGTGCAAATGGGTCATTCTGTTTGGCGGCGGCGTACAGGTAGACCCACAGTACGGAATGACAACAGTGGATCTGAAAAATCTTGGGTACACTGACAAACCGTTCGTCCTAGCCAATGATGTGGCACAGGTTATCTATGTGAAGGACATGTCTACCAAACCGAGAAAAAGAAAAGATAAGGAAGCGAATACATCATACGATGAGCCAAAGCGCCACATAGTTCTTTCAGGAAAAAGGGACATCCTGGGAGTGGACGGCAAGACAGACATGTTTGAAGATTATGAAAAGTTTCATGAAATTCCTCCCTTCAATGTCAAGGCTGACCCAAGCATCCTGATAAACAATGAAGATTATCCATGGTTACGGCGCAATAAGCAAATGACACAAGCGAAGAAAAAGTGAATACTTTCTCCCGCAACTATTATGATGATACCATGCCAACTTTGTAACAGATGATCTTTCGTCCGAAACTCTGATACTTCGAAAGAGATTGTTCGTTTTGTACACGAAGTGCATCCAGTTTTTTCCGTAACCATCTCAACTTTGTTGCACATGCTATGTGGGTGAAATGATGATACCATGCCAACTTTCAACCTTTTCAGAGTTCATTTGAAATGCTTTTCAATTTCAGGGTCTTATAGCTCAAAAAAAATCAATAAATCCATGAAAAATAACAAATGAAGTCAGAAAGGGTTGAAAATTGATGATGTGTCTTTGAATGGTGCATTTTGAACACAGAAAAAATATGGAGTTCAAATAAGTTCAAGAAAATGAAATCCCTTTGTAACAGATGATCTTTCATCCGAAACCCTGATACTTCGAAAGAGATTGTCTGTTTTGTACACGAAGTGCATCCAGTTTTTGCCGTAACCATCTCAACTTTGTTGCACATGCTATGTGGGTGAAATGATAATACCATGCCAACTTTCAACCTTTTCGGAGTCCATTTGAAATGCTTTTCAATTTCAGGGTCTTGTAGCTCAAAAAAATCAATAAATGCATGAAAAATAACAAATGAAGTCAGAAAGGGTTGAAAATTGATGATGTGTCTTTGAATGGTGCATTTTGAACACAGAAAAAATATGGAGTTCAAATAAGTTCAAGAAAATGAAATCCCTTTGTAACAGATGATCTTTCGTCCGAAACCCTGATACTTCGAAAGAGATTGTCCGTTTTGTACACGAAGTGCATCCAGTTTTTGCCGTAACCATCTCAACTTTGTTGCACATGCTATGTGGGTGAAATGATGATACCATGCCAACTTTCAACCTTTTCGGAGTTCATTTGAAATGCTTTTCAATTTCAGGGTCTTATAGCTCAAAAAAATCAATAAATGCATGAAAAATAACAAATGAAGTCAGAAAGGGTTGAAAATTGATGATGTGTCTTTGAATGGTGCATTTTGAACACAGAAAAAATATGGAGTTCAAATAAGTTCAAGAAAATGAAATCCCTTTGTAACAGATGATCTAACTTCATAGTAAAGTTATTCATAAACTAGCGATTCACATACATTTTAAAACTATAAGTATTTAGTACAAATAAAAAAAATAAAAAGCAAAAAATAAAACAAAAGAAGAAAACAAAAAAAATTAAATTATAAGTAAAATAAAACTATAAGTATCACTAAAAAACTGTAAGTAATTAAACTAAAATAAAACTATAATATTCTTCAAATTTTTAAAAATTCAAATTTAAACTATTTAAAATTTAAAACTAATGGCACTAACAGAAAGTTTATAATTTTTGTGACCTAAAAGCAAAAAGAAATCACTAAAAAACTGTAAGTATTTAGTTTTAAGTAGAAATAAAAAATAAATAGAAAAAAAATTCTAATTTTATAGTAAAGTTATTCATAAACTAGTGATTCACACAAATTTTTCAAAATTCAAATTTAAACTATTTAAAATTTAAAACTAATGGCACTAATAGAAAGTTTATAATTTTTGTGACCTAAAAGCAAAAAATAAAAAACCAAAAAAATATAGAAATAAAAAAGAAAAAACAAAAAAATGCCACCTACTGGGCCTCCACGGCCTGAATACGACTAGAAACCCTACATGGGCCAGGATTCAGGCCCGCAGAAGGCCCAATAGGCCCACAGGCAAAGCAGTGTCAAATTAGGCCCATAGGCCTTCAGTTCGGAGGAGTTCAGGAGGGAGGAGGCAGCAGACCTTATAAACTGGTCTCGGGCGCTCTCAACTAGCGATGTGGGACTAAACTTTTGGACCCGGGGCGCACAAGGGCATTGGTCCCGGTTGGTGGCACCAACCGGGACTAAAGGTGGCATTGGTCACGGTTCGTGGCTCCAACCGTGACCATTGCCACCCTTTAGTCCCGGTTGGTGCCACCAACCGGGACCAATGGGCTTCGCTTCCCGCCCTCTGGGCTGCTGAAAGTTGGCCTTTGGTCCCGGTTCGTGGCTCCAACCGGGACTACAGGGTGGCATTGGTCCCGGTTGGTGCCACGAACCGGGACCAATGCCCTTGCTATATAACCAGGACTTGTGAAAATTTCACATCTCCCTCGCCTCCCTAGCCAGTTGCCCCCGCCGCCAGGCTGCCCAAATCGCTCGCGCGCTCCTCGTCGCCGTCGCCGCCGCCGGCCGCCATCCCCGTCTCCCCGTCCCCCTGCCCCGCGCCCGAGCCCACGCCGGCCGCCGCCCCGTGCCCCTGCCCCGTCCCCGAGCACGCACGGCCGCGCCCCTGCGCCCCGGCCCGCCCCCACCATTGTCGTCGTCGCCGGCGCCCGCCCCCACTGCCGCCCCTGCCTCGATGCCGCCCCTCCTCCCCGTTCGGTCCGGCTCCAGCGACCCCCTTTCCTCCCTGTCCCCTCGATCCTCTTCATATAATTTTTTTTCATATAATTTTTTTTCATATGCATATGTTGATTATATGGATGGATGGATGATGTATATGTTCATTATATGGATGGATGGATGATGTATGCTTTTTTCATATAATTTTTTAGGCAGATTTTTAGATTTTTTAGGCAGATTTTTAGAATTTTTTGTGTATGTATGTTATGTTTATATGTATGTATGTATGTTCATATGTATGTATGTTTATGTTCAGATTTTTAGAAAATGTATGTATGTATGTTTATATGTATGTATGTTCAGATTTTTAGAAAATGTATGTATGTATGTTCATATGAAAGAAAAATGTATGTATGTATGTTCATATGCATATGCAAAGAAAATGTATGTTCATATATATGATGATATGTTCAAATGTTTGTATATTCATATGAACAATGAATTAGGCAAAACCTTTACTTTTTTCTAAAATTTATATTTGATCATTATTTTAAAAAAACAAGCAATACTACTTCATGTATTTTTAAGAAAGGACGAAGAAGAAAAAGAATGAGAGGAAAAAGGAAATAAGAAGAGGAAGAAAGGAGAAGAAGAGGGGAGAGGAAGAAGAGGAGAAATAAATAAGAAGAAGAAAAAAGAAGAAAAAAAAGAGGAGAAGAAGAAAGGAATAGAGGAGAAAAGAGAAAATAGAAAAAACAAGCAATACTACTTCATGTATTTTTAAGAAAGGACGAAGAAGAAAAAGAATGAGAGGAAAAAGGAAATAAGAAGAGGAAGAAAGGAGAAGAAGAGGGGAGAGGAAGAAGAGGAGAAATAAATAAGAAGAAGAAAAAAGAAGAAAAAGAAGAGGAGAAGAAGAAAGGAATAGAGGAGAAGAAGAGAAAAATAGAATATATATTCTATTTTCTCTTTTCTCCTCTATTCCTGTCTTCTTCTCCTCTTTTTTTTCTTTTTTTTTTTCTTCGACACATGGGGGGGGGGTCGAGAACGCCGGGCATTCATGAGAGAGGCGAGGAAGAAGGGGAAGAAGAGGGAGAAGAAGAGGAGAGGAAGAAGAGGAAGTCTTCTCCTCTATTCTTTCTTCTCTTCTTTTTTCTTCTTCTTCTTCCTCTTTATTTTATCGGGAACAAGGGTCGTCGAGAGGTCGAGGAGCGGTAAAGGAGAAACCCTAAATAGAAAGTATCGTCGGTGTGAGATACATGTACCGTCGGTGTCAGACACTGCACCCACATCCCACAAGTGGCGCGGGCTTCGACGCCCACATCACTTGTGGGACGTGGATGTAGTGTCCGACACCGAAGGCCACATGTATCTCACACCCACGAAACTTGCTAGCTATTTAGGGTTTCCTCTACCGAAAAGAAGAGGAGAAATAAATAAGAAGAAGAAAAGAAGAAAAAAAAGAGGAGAAGAAGAAAGGAATAGTGGAGAAGAAGAGAAAATAGAATATATTCTATTTTCTCTTTTCTCCACTATTCCTTTCTTCTTCTCCTCTTCTTTTTCTTTTTTCTTCTTCTTCTTCTTCTTCTTCTTCTTCTTATTAGCCGGAAGTAGAGAGAGGTTTCCTAGTGTCAAAGTATTGAAGAAATCCATGCCTTCATCATTAGCCGGAAGTAACCAGGGCATGTTGGTACGAAGTTCTGCAAAGTTGTTTTGGAATGGAGTCCCGGATAGAATAATCCGCCTTTTGGTACCAATTCAGCAAAGGCCTTCCAAATAGCGATATTCGGAAGGCTCTTGCTGAACTTTGTACCAAAAGGCGGATTATCCTATCTGGGAGCCCGTTCCAGAACAAGTTTGAAGAGCTTCGTACCATCATGCACATGTTACTTTCGCCTAATGATGAAGACATGGTTTTGTTGAATCCTGAGACACTACGCAACCTCCCGACCCCTCGGTGATCCTATCGAACATGAGAGGAAGAAGAGGATAAAAAAAGAAGAGGGAAGAAGAAAAAAAGAGGAGAAGAAAGGATAGAGGAGATCTATCCTTTCTTCTCCTCTTTTTTTCTTCTTCTTCCTCTTTTTTTATCGGGAACGAGGGTCATCGAGGGACATATATAGATGTAGTGTCGTCGTTGTCGATATATACCCCCTCCCGATAGCTTACTATGATTAGGTAGCTAGTTCTACGTTTGGCACTAATATATCCATCTGTCATGTTTGAATAATAATTGCCATGTTGTAAATATTTGTAGAAACTATGGACACCGCCCTAGACGAAGCAAGAAAAGAAGCGTTGTTGAGGGAGATAATCGCAGAAGGAAGTGATGCCGTCTCGTACTATCTCAACGATATCTTCGATGGTCCGGAAGGAGAGGGTGAACAAGCTGGCTACGGTGACCTAATGCCGGTGCAAGAAGAAGAACATGAGGACGGCGCCGGTGACCCAATGCCGGTGCAAGAAGGAGAAAGTGATGACGGCTCCGGTGACCGAACCGAGTCCGGCCAGGTATATATATTAGTTAAGCCTATGCTGACTAGCTGATTGATGCATTCATTGTTTTGGTATGTACACATATTAATTAAGTCTTTGTTCTTTTTTCTAGCCCTCCGGATCGAGCACAACTTCGGTAAAGAGACGAGGCCCGAAGAAAAAGTTGAGCTCGGATGAAAAGCTTGAGATCACAGCAATCGCGCCCGACGGCCAACCTATTGAACCCCTCCGGACAAAGAGGGCATTTGTTGCTCAGTGCGGGGTTCTGGTTAGGGACAAGATCCCGATAAGCATCCAACAATGGTTTAAGCCGGCTAAAGAAGACCCTGAGGTGTCTTATGTCAATGATATGCAGAAAAATGATCTTTGGACTGAGCTGAAGTCAAATTTCACCCTACCGCCAGAGGATAATCCAGAGAACCCAATTAAAGAGAAATTAATCAAGTCTTTTGCTCTGAAGAGGATGGCAGATCTATTTAGGAGGTGGAAGAAAGAGCTCAATAGGTTTGTCGATAAAAAAGAGACACCAGAATTCAAGGGCAGATATGAGAAGATCAGAGATCACTGGCCCGCATTTGTGGCCTACAAGACATCGGAAAAGAGTAAGAAGATGTCGGCGACAAACAAGCAGAATGCCGCGAAGAAGAAGCTTCACCATCGCACGGGGTCAGGTGGCTACCTCATAGCCCGGCCTAAGTGGTCCAAGGTTGAGAATGATCTGCTTCATAAAGGGATCAGACCAGAGACATATAACTGGCCAGACCGTTGCCGGACTTGGTTCTTCAGGGCTGGCGGAACCTTGGACCCTGAAACAGGGGGATGCATTTGGACGAACGAACAAATGGACATACCAGTCAGTAGGCTTAAGCACTATATCGACGCAGCGCAGGAAGGGACGTTCTTTCCAGACAGAGAGCACGACGAGCTCACAATGGCCCTCGGGAATCCTGAGCACCCTGGACGGACACGAGGCACGCCAGGCTCCGTTCCATGGAATGTTGGGTTTCCGGACGCAGGCGGTTACAAATCCCATGAGAGGAGGAAAAAAGTGCAGCAGACCGAACTGCAGGCGCTGCACGCAAGGGTACAAGCGATAGAGGAACGAGAAGCAAATCGCAGCAAACATACTGCCGAAGCCTCCCCCGAAGCTACCCCGCCATCTCAGCGCAGAAGCAGCGTGGCTTCCACCGAGCAGCTTCAGCTGCAGCATGCCTTGACGGCTCCTGCCAGCTATCCTGTGGATGCTATAACGGAGTCTCAAAATTGCCACCTTATGACGCAATGGATGAATTTGAAGGTCAAGGCGGCTGTTGGCTCTGTTTATCCTACTGAACCCGGCGCAACTTTTCACTGCATGCCGATTCCAGAAGGATATGCTAGGGTGATGGTGGATGAGATAACGGAGGGATTTGAGGACCTCCAGCTTGACCACCCTACCGGTGAAGGGGAGACTCGGCTGGGGTCTGCTCTGAAGACTCCATGCCTATGGCAGAAGGACCTCATCAACCTTCCGAACTGGACGCCTCCGCCTCCTCCTCCTCCTCCGGCGAGTCAGGGCACTCCGCCTCCTCCACCGCCTCCTCCTCCGGCGAGTGACGATCAGGGCCCTCGGCCGGCTCCTTCTCCGGCGCGTGGCGGCACTCCGCCTCCGTCTCCGCCTGCGCCGACGCGCCCGAGTAGCCAACCTCCTCCTTCTCCGCCTCGTCAGCAAGGGCAGAAGAGACCTGCCGCCGCTCCAGCTGCTCCGGCGGGTCATAGTCCTTCTCCTCCGCCTCTTAAGCAAGTAAAGGAGACAACCGCTTCGTCTGCTCGGTCGGCATCTAGCAGTACAACCAGAGGCGGGAGGACATACAGATTTGGTCCTTCTCTGAAGACTCCAGAGAAGTTACCATACGAGAGGACCCAGGAGGAGAACGCCGAGATCGCGCGAGAAGAAGTGAGGAAATTCTTTGAAGGGGTGAAAGCAAAGCAACATCCACCTCCGGAGGAGAAGGTAGATGGGGTGAAAGTGAAGCGCACTCTGGCTGCCCTGACAAAACCACCAAAGTCTGATCCGCCGAAAGGAAACTATGACCGCATTATTGGAAAGGAATTTGCCGAAGCGGAGCGGTCGGGAACTACTGTCAGTGATGAAAGGCTGAAAAAACGACGAGCTGGGAAACAAATTGCCCAGGTCGGCAAACAAGCGAAGCAATCATGCCCCCCGCTCAAGGTGCCTAGCCACAACGTCGCTAATGACCCGAGGATGGTGCCCGGTTATAATAATCTTGCAGATTACCTGCCCGACGAAGTACATTATGAACCCATGGACATGCGGATGCAAAGATACGAGTACGGGAAGCCTCTCGTCAAAGATGAAATATCTCTATCAACGATGATGCGAAGATTGCATGATTGGTACTTGAAAATCTGCAGAGACTCTGGGGGGAGGAGTACTTTGTATGTGAGAGTTAAAAAGGAGCATGACCTCGTTGGAATTGATCTGTTGCCTGTTCCATTTGAGGAGTTCTATCAGTTTTTCAATCAATTGGCCCTCGATAAAACAACGATCGCCTGCTACTGTCTGTAAGTAGTACTACTTCTGTCATTAAGTTTCTCTATATAGCTTAGCTCTTTCATTGCATGTATTTATAATCATCCTCACTATATTATGCAGATTGAAGATCATCGAATTGAAGAAAAGACAAGTTGGTGATGTTGGGTTCATTAACACATATCTCATAGATGCAACCGAGGTTAAACTTCATGCCGCAGCTACCGAGGCCAACATGCTACAATCGTTCGTAATAAATCAAAACAAAGATATAATACTCTTTCCTTACAACTTCAAGTGAGTGTTACTGTCTTGTGCGTATTCGGTTTCCCTTAATTATATATTACTCAAGGTTATAGTAATGTAATTCATGAGTTATGCATGCGTGTGCAGTTACCACTATATTCTCCTAGAGATTAAGCTTGAGCAGGGACTAGTAACCGTCTTAGACTCAAGACGAAAAGATCCCCAGGACTATGCAGACATGACTGAAATCCTCAAGAAGTAAGTTAAATCGATCATTATCCACCATATCAGCAACTTTGTTCATTTCCTGATATCAAGTAATTGTTTTCTTTGTCCGGTAGGGTTTGGAGAAAATTCACCAAAAAAGTTCCGGGACTGCCGAAGGAGCTGGAATTTAGACACCCGAAAGTAAGTACTATAGTAGCATGTTCCGCGCATCTCCTAGTGATTCAATCGCTAGTTTCATCAATACCATTTAGCATTCTTGCTTATTAGTTTGATTGACCTCTATTTCTTGTAAAGTGGTTGTGGCAGGAACAAGGGAATGATTTCTGTGGATACTACATCTGCGAGTCCATCCGCCACACGACGTGTGAGCGGGGCGGGTACTCTAACGAACAATATGAAGTACGTAAATAACAATATTCACAATTTTATTTTATTACCATCATTTGTGTTGAGTTTCATTCATTCATATATATATATGTATTGACCCCCTTCTTCAAATTAGATGTTTCGGAAGCGGGATGAACTCCTAGCACCAGCTCGCATGCGAGAAATTCAAGAGGAATTGGCGGCATTCTTTCTTGACCACGTGATCCCTGAAGACGGAGAATTCTATGTTAAACCTGAGTCCGTATGATTATATTTGTAAGAGATAATTACTGTATATATGTAGCCGGTACTGTCAGATAGATATACGAGAACTTGTTGTTCGACCAATCTCTCGGAGAAGGAGAGGTGGTCGATATCACTTCTCTCTGTATGCATATATGTTCATGACGATCTTCTGTTTCCTTCGTTTGCTTTACTAGCTAGCCAGCGTGTCTAGTCCTCTCTATACGTATGTATAGTACGTAGCGTTGACCAAGCACGGACATAAGAGAGGACACTTCTCTATATAAATTATAGCTAGCTAACACAATATATGAAACACCTAAATTAACCCCCCAAAACCCCCAACCCCCCCCCCCCATTTCAAAAAAAAAACAAAAACCCTAGCCACAGAAATGCTGACGCGTGGATGCCTATTGGTCCCGGTTGGTGCCACCAACCGGGACCAAAGGGTCTCCCGACTGGGCTCTGTGCACTGCCCACGTGGATGGGCTTTAGTCCCGGTTCTGGATTGAACCGGGACTAAAGGTGGGAGGTATTAGTACCGACACTTTAGTCCCGATTCAGGAACCGGGACTAAAGGCCCTTACGAACCGGGACTATAGGCCCTTTTCTACCAGTGACTCTGCAGGCAAGATGATCATACCCTCGAAATCACTACTATCTTTGCTATGCTAGTTTGCTCGCTCTTTTGCTATGCCAATGCTACGATGCCTACCACTTGCTTGTCAGCCTCCCAATTGCCATGTTGAACCTCTAACCCACCATTGTCCTAGCAAACCGTTGATTGGCTATGTTACCGCTTTGCTCAGCCCCTCTTATAGCGTTGTTAGTTGCAGGTGAAGATTGGAGCCGTTCCTTGTTGGAACATTTATTTACTTGTTGGGATATCATTATATTGCTATGTTATCTTAATGCATCTATATACTTGGTAAATGGTGGAAGGCTCGGCCTCTCTCCTAGTGTTTTGTTCCACTCTTGCCGCCCTAGTTTCCGTCATATCGGTGTTATGTTCCCGGATTGTTGCGTCCCTTACGCGGTTGGGCTATAATGGGAACCCCTTGATAGTTCGCCTTGATTAAAGCTTTTCCAGCAATGCCCAACATTGGTTTTACCATTTGCCACCTAGCCTCTTTTCCCTTGGGTTTCCGGAGCCCGAGGGTCATCTTATTTTAACCCCCCGGGCCAGTGCTCCTCTGAGTGTTGGTCCAAACCGTCAGCCGCCGGTGGCTACCAGGGGCAACTCTGGGCTGGCCTACTGGAAGTTTGGACAATCTAAGTGTGCCCTAAGAAAGAGATATGTGCAGCTCCTATCGGGATTTGTCGGCACATTCGGGCGGTGTTGCTGGACTTGTTTTAACCTGTCGAATCGTCTTGTTGTACCGAGATACCGAGTCTGATCGGTGTGTCTTGGGTGGAGGTCTATTCCTTCGTTGACCGTGAGAGCTTGTTATGGGCTAAGTTGGGACCCCCTGCAGGGATTGATCTTTCGAAAGCCGTGCCCGCAGTTATGGGCAGATGGGAATTTGTTAATGTCCGGTTGTAGATAACTTGAACTTTAATTAATTACAACTGAGTGTGTTACCGTGATGGCCTCTTCTCGGCGGGGTCCGGGAAGTGGACACGGTGTTGGAGTTATGTTTGCGCATGTTGCTCTCTAGTTTCTCGCTCGCGCCTTGCCTCCTCTTCTCGCTCTCTTTTGCGAATAAGTTAACCGCCATAAATGCTAGTCGCTTGCTGCAGCTCCACTTACATTTACCCCCATCCTACCTATTAAGCTTAAATAGTCTTGATCGCGAGGGTGCGAGATTGCTGAGTCCCTGTGGCTCACAGATTACTATTACACCAGATGCAGGGACAGATGATACAGCTCCAGATGGCGCACTTGAGCTCAAGTGGGAGTACGACGAGGATTCTCAGCGTTACTATGTGTCTTTTCCTGATGATCAGTAGTGGTGCCCAGTTGGGGTGATCGGGACCTATGTCGCTTGTTGGGTTGTCTTTTATTTTGGCGCTGTAGTCGGGCCATGAGTGTTTGAATGATGTATGTTATTTATGTACTTTAATGTGACGTGGCGAGTGTAAGCCAACTATTGTATCCCCTTTATTATATATATTACATGGGATGTGTGATGATTTTCCTAACTTGCGACATTGCTTTCAATGCGGTTATGCCTCTAAGTCGTGCCTCGACACGTGGGAGATATAGACGCATCGAGGGCGTTACATGCTCGTCCTTCTCGCTACTCTTATTACTGAAACACCGATGCAGCAAGAACACGAAAGCAGCGCTGCAACTCAGCGGCCCGGTGGCTACTGCTGCCGCTCGGAGGCCCGGCGGTTCCCGCTGCTGCCCGACGGCTCGACTGCCCGACAGCTTCCTCTCCACCCTAGTGGCTCCCACTTCTGCTCGGCGGTCTGACGGCTCCCGTTGTTGTTCGAAAGCCGGAGGCTCCTGGTGCTGCTCAACGGCCCAGTGCCTCCCTTTGCACCTGGGTGGCTCATGCTGCTGCTTGGTTGACGGCCGCTCCCTCTACTGCTCGTCCACCCGGCGACCAAGTGCCCTGTATTTCCTTGCTCCTTTCGATCCCCTTGCTCCACTCGATTCCTCCGCAAGGCAGCATGCAGCTTACAGCAGGGGAGAGATTTAGTGTTTGACCAGTGCATTTTGAGCATTTTCCTCTGATCCCTTACTCTGAACTTGTGCATAGAATTTTGAGAAATCCCATTATCCCATGTAAGCATAGGTTCTGCATCAGTTACTAATGTTTCTATCTTGAACAGGAATACATGGACAATCAGTTAAATGATTTTTTTGCCTGTTAGATAGGAGTCATATCTCATTCAACAGATGACTCTGTGTTCACATTTAAAATTAATGCATATCTTCACACAAAATAAATGATTCAGAGTTCACATCTCACAATTTATCACAAGTTGCCACACGAAACAAATAAATGATTCAGAGTTCACATCTCCTAATTTAAAATAAGTCATCACATCATTGAAATCAATCTAGCATCTTAATGCAATAAAATTTTAGTGTTTTTTCTTCCTTAGGGTCAATTTCTTCCTGGATGCTATAGAGCTTGAAGGCATGTCAAAAAGAGTTGCTGGAGAAGAACATTTTTTGTTCAATATGTTGGTCAATCACACGATGAGACATTGTCAAAGAGACCCAGGACAACATATTAGTCTCACCCATCTGGAGCGGCAGCCGTTGTAGGTTTGTTGTCCTTGCCACCGCTGTCACCGTGGAACATCGCGGCTCCTGCGAAGTTGCCGGAGTCGCCTCGCCTTGCCCCGTCATGATTGCTGGAGTGGTTGTGCCCATATGTGACTACTTGTGGCTGCCAGTCTGCTTCTCGTCCTGGTCCACAGCGGTGATGGTGGCTTCGGCGATCTTGTGCTCGTGAGGACGGTGCAATGCTAATGGCGTGCTGCCTTTTTACCATAGAAGAGAGAGTTTATGGCCTTATACATAAGAGATTCGGTGAGTTTATGACAGAGATAGATTGATTATTTGGTTTCCGTGTGTTTATAACCTTACCATATGTGAATTAATTTATTACCATAATTGTCATATTTGCGATTTTCATGAGGTTATGGCCTTACCATACGTGAATTGATTTATTACCATAATTGCCATATTTGAGATTTTCGTGAGTTTATGGCCTTACCATACGTGAATTGATTGATTACCATATTTGAGATACGTTGGGTTTTCACGTGAGACGAAAAAACTCAGTAAGAGAGAAAACCCGGTTGAAGGGGGAGAAAAATCGGTGGAAGGGGGAGAAAAACCGATGGGAGTGGGGGTTCTCGTACATGGAGGGGCGGACGAAAGGTGGGACGACGTAAGAGAGGAGAGGGAACGTTACGTTTCTTTTAGATAGTAGAGACTAGTTACAAATTGTACATTTCAAAATAATAATTGAATCCGATACAATCGGGTTGGGTTGCATGCAATTGGGATCAAGCAATCAGTAGTTAGCCATGGAGCACCTGAGCCTCACCTCCACGGGCATTCCCTTTGGCGGAGGTATGTTTCCCATCTTCACCATGGCCTTGGCAAAGTCCCTCGCGAACACCTCACCGTCGGCGCTGTACATCTCCACGAGATTGTCCTGCAGACCTCCACCGCCGTAGAGAGTCTGGTCTGAGGTAAGGAGACCGCGGCGTGCGATAAGGTTCCTGTAGTAGGCGTTGTCGAACCTCATCGGTGTCTGCACGTCGAACGGCGCCTTACCAGAAGTACCCTGACACGTCTGCCTCGTGGTCTGTGCGAAGGAGGGGTCGATGTCGCCATTAGGGCCGTAGACACGGTCCCTGTAGGTGTCGCAGCTGGCCATCCCGACGGTGTGGGCACCGGAGAGCGCGGTCATGTCACGAGCATCGAGGTTGAGCTCCGCGAACATGGTGACGAGCTCGCCGAGGTCGTCTTTGGGACTGGGGAGGCCCTTCTTGGTGGACTCCGGGTCGGCGGCGAAGCGTGAGTCCTTGCGGCCGAGGGGCACGCTCCAGGTGGGACCTCCGAGCAGGGCGACGGCGTCGCGGGACGCAAGGGCGATGACGTCGGCGCAGGAAACGGTGGCCGGGCAGTCGTGCTCGAGCGCGGACTTGATGTCGTGGATGACGGTGTAGCCGGTTAGGGAGGCGTTCGGCTCCGCATCCTTCTCGCCGGGGGAGGAAGGAGTTGCGTCCAGGAGGACCGAAGCGTCGCATCCCTGGCATGTCATTTGTAAATCGTACAGTATTTAGCAAATGTAACCATACATAGTACCGTAGTAGGTAGAGTATATGTACAAGTATAGAATAGAGAGATGCGTATATACGTTGATGAAGCAGTCATGGAAGAAGAGGCGGAGGACGGCGGGGGCCATCCTCGGCTGGGCGGCTACCCTGCTCGCCATCACTGACCGCACCACGCGCTGCACGTTGGGGCACGTCTTCTCGTAGTAACCTGCGGAGAGCTCGCTGCCATTGGCGGTGGCAACCAGAGCAAGGAAGAGGAACAGCGCGACCCAACAAGGAGCCCTGGAGGACGCCATGCCTATTGACTGGTGATGAGAGCGATCGCTGCACAGTGCAGAAGAAGCAAGCAAGGAGAGAATGTGTGGAACATGAATGGAAGCATATGCTTATGTAGTAGTGCTTGTGTACAAGCTGCATGCTTTTATGCGCGTGCGCATGTGCGAACGCTGTGCAATATTGTAGAGCTTCATTGACGAGCTGTAGCCTCGTGCTTACTGACCGGAAGGCTGACAAGGTCAGGACCGGACCAGAAGAAGAGAAAACAAAAGCGCAGGGAATTGACAGGGGATTGCACAAAATTAGGATGCGTTGACGTGGTTGCTTGCTTGGATGGTGCAATTGTGCACGCCCAGAATCTTGATTGATGATGCAATTGGGTGGCTGGAATGAAAGGGTGTTAGACAAACCGTTTAATCGCAAATAGGCATGTTGTCCACTTGGGCTGTTTGCCTGGTTCAAAAGATGAGTACTGGTCGATTTTTGCACGGTCTGAGAAAACACGCTCTAAGCACACGCTTTCTGGACGCCTGGATGTATGCACACCTTACAGTCGGCCTTATATGATTGAAAAATTTAAAAAGGAATTTGCAAATCCGATTACAAATCTGATTTATTTTTACAGTTTTGCTAAAGCACATCTAAATGTGCGATAAGTATTGCACATTTAAATCCTATGTCATTGATCTTACGTTGAGATTCGGGTGGGTATTTCTTTTTTTTTCTTTTTTTTTTTCTTTATGCTTGATTCACTCACTTAGATGTGCCCTAGACACACCCTTATTTTTAGAAATTACAAAATCGACTGATGTCTTCTTTGCTCTGATTCAAAGTTTGACTGCAGCTCCAAAAACATACTGCACGTACATCCCATATTTGTTAAGTACTCCCTCCATCTTGTTTTTCTTGTCGCGGAGGGAGAGCTACAGTAGTACAAATCAGGTATACAAATGGCGACAACAAAAACGAAACAGATGGAGTATTTTGTTTGACTTCATATTCCATTTTATTTCTAGCTCATGCTTTCATATGCATGCATGACTCTCAACGTTAGCGCGTTGAGTGCTATGACTCGGAGCAGATTTATGCACTTAATTAACCAAGTTGATGTGTATGTCATCGTTGATGGCTCTACCAATAAGAATGATCTTCAAAAGCTCAGGCTGATTGTTGTATCATGCTGCAAAACGATCACATGGCCGACGACCAACTTTTCTTGACTTTTGGTGTGTGTGTGTGTGGGTGGGTGAGAGAGAGAGGGGTAGAGAGAAAAAGCTTCTGTTGGCTGCTACTTCCACACCGTTGATCTCCCTCCCTCCCTGACAGGCCCAGGCGGAGCATGTGTCAGCTCAGCCATGTGGCCCTTTTGGGCTCACCAACCTCTTTAGATTCATTCCCCACCCCGTCGCTTGGGATCCGTTACCGCTTCCTCGGATATGTGCTAGCGTGGGTAGGGGTGAAGTGCTTCTGGCCCTACTCCACGTGTGGCACCACACGTTGGCGAAGGCTGGTAAAGAAATATTCACCATCCTATTTTTCCAGAGTTAATTATCTCCATATGGCGATAAAATAATGACAGGAGGCAGAAAACTGGTACCTTAGAACTGACATACAATCTCGGGGAAGGAGCTCTTCACCATAGCCGTGAAAACTTGGAGTGGAAACACCTATTGTTACTGGGGAGAAGGCCAAGGAAGAAAAATAAGGAGGTGCCCCTTCCCCTTTCCACATGTGGTGCCTGAATGCTGACGCACATATCTATGCCATCTCCATCACCATCACCAACAACTCTTTTTGTTGTAATCCTCTCATGATGATGTGTGTAGGTCTGAGAGTTTGTAAGTAATAGGTGCGTGTTGTCTCTCTTTCTCTCTCTATCATATAATGCGAGGCTGTTATATTGGGCTTTATTAATGTAGTTAACTATAAGATGTGCTTGTGGATATGAGGTTCTTTATATTGGATTTGAATTTTGTTCATGTTGTGTATTCAACTTTGTGAATCATGAAGATCATATGGTCATTGTTTGGTACTCCCTCTGTCCCATAATATAAGAGTGTTTTTTACGCTAGAGTCGTGTAAAAAACGCTCTTACATTATGGGACGGAGGGAGTACAATTTTGGGAGGCACGCGAGATGACATTGAAGTGCTCATTAGATCAAGATTAGAAAGATGACAATTCGGTGTAACGCTTTCCCGTGCTTACAGGTCTAATCCTATTTTCATCAAATAAAACTAGAACTTTGCCAAGTTAGATCATATATCTTAATCAAATTATTAATTTGATAGTTGCCATTAGCCAACCTACAAACCCTAGGCCTTGTTTTAAACCACTAAAATCATTTCTTTCATGCTTAACACGCTTCCACTTTGATGTTTTTATCTATTCCGAAACTATAAAAATGAATCTACCATCTATATTATCAATCCCTGCACCGAAGTAGGGCACTACAAAATTGACAAGTGTGCTACTGTATTATGAACACTAGAGACTACTTGTATCTTGATTGCAAGGTTGCTTGAGAGGAGAATTATTTCATTGTATGCCTTATATACTGATAAACCTTAGGTCATCTACTTGAGGAAAACTGATGGTTCCCTACAAGCCTCTACACTTGGAGGCCCAACAAAGGACTACACAAATAGAAGTGTGTAGTAGACATTAGGCCACCACTCCGATGAACAATGAGTAGATGTACCATGAGTGATTTACCGGATAGTGGACTACTTCCTAAGAACGGCACACCATGGTTATGTCAGGATTTGGGCTATGAGTAGTGGAAGACTTGTAGCATAAATGATATGTTGTGAAGCTCCGCTCTCTCTAGGCACTCACATCTCGGTTATGAGTGGCAAGTTGGGTGTGGTGGTAATCTTTACCCCATATAAGATAATGACCTCACAACTTGAACACAAATATATTTTTTGGGAAAAATCCCAATTGGGTCCCCTAGATTTGGCTTTATTTTGACATAAAAAATACAAAGTTGTTCCCTCTTTAAGTTTCTATCTTTTCATCTAGTTAGGGAGATTGGCGAATAAACATCTAGCGGGGGAAATTAGTTACTTGTTGTACTACCTTCGTCCTGGTTTATTAATTAGCCCGCCCCCCTTGTATTTTGGGTCAAAATTTGACCTTTAATTTAAAATCAAAAGATATATTATATACCACAAAAAAAGTAGCATTGAAAACATCTTTCGAATATGAATCCCAGAATATAACTTTTATGACACATAATTTATATTTGTTAGTTAAATCTACAGTCAAAATTTGGCACAAAACACGAAGGGGCCAATAAACCCGGACAAAGGTAGTATTATTCATCGACCAATTATCTTGCAAAAAAAAATCAAAAGTGCTAAAGGTACCTGAGGGAGGCCTGGGCTAAGGGGTCCTCGGGCGTCCGACCTGTTATCTATGGGCCGGACTGATGGGCTATGAAGATATGAAGACCGAAGACTGTACCCGTGTCCGGATGGGACTCTCCTTGGCATGGAAGGCAAGCTTGGCGAACAACTATGAAGATTCCATCTTATGTAACCGACTCTATGTAACCCTAGACCCCCCCGGTGTCTATATAAATCGGAAGGTGTAGTCCGGAAAGGATATACTCAATACCTTAGTCATACAGGCTAGACTTCTAGGGTTTAGCCATTACGATCTTGTGGTAGATCAACTCTTGTAATACTCATATTCATAAAGATCAATCAAGCAAGAAGTAGGGTATTACCTCCATAGAGAGGGCCAGGACCTGGGTAAACATCGTGTCCCCTGTCTCCTGTTACCATCAACCTTAGACGCACAGTTCGGGACCCCCTACCCGAGATCCGCCGGTTTTGACACCGACATTGGTGCTTTCATTGAGAGTTCCTCTATGCTGTTGCTGAAAGGTTCGATGACCCCTTTAATCATCAATAATGACGCTATCTGCGGAGAAACTTTCCTCCCCGGACAGATCTTCGTGTTCGGCGGCTTCGCACTGTGGGTCAACTCGTTTGGCCATCTGGAGCAGATCGAAAGCTACGCCCCTAGCCATCATGTCAGATTCGGGAGCTTGAACTACGTCGCGGACATCCATGGAGATTTGATCTTCGTCGGATTCGATACCGTGGCGGCCGCATCCAGGAGATCGCTCCTGTAACCGATCTGGCCCTAGAACCGGAGCAGGCCGCGCCATCCAAAGACGGGAGGATTACCCCACCTCGGAGGCCGCAGATTCCACGACGTTGGAGCCGCACATGGACCTGGTCTCACATGATGCCTATACCACCGGAACGCTGGACTCGTCTCCGGCCATAGGTTCCGAACCGCGTGAGCCCACGAACGCCGAGCTTGATTGTTTATCGATCTTCAAATTCAGCGCCGTAGACATCTTCCAGCACTCGCCCTTGGGCGATGTGCTAACCTCATTAAAAAACCTGTCCTTGGCGGAGGACTCTCAGCCGAACTATATCCGGCTCGAACTAGGGGCTGACGATGGAGAATTTTACTTCCCACCCGCCACCCACTTTATAGCCACGATCGAGGATTTGACGACGAACTTGATTATGACTGCGAGGACATCGATGGTATGGACGACGATGCCGGAGAAGAAGAGGTACAGAACCCGCCGTTCACCGGGCGCTGGACGGCCACTTCCTCGTATGACATATACATGGTGGATGCACCAAAGGAGAATAGAGGCGACGATAAGGAAGACCCAGTTGAGGATAAACCTTCCGAAATATAGTCCAAGCACCGGCGTCAGCGGTGCCGCTCTAAGTCACGCCACAGTAAAGATAGCAACACCGGCACAGGAGAAGATGACACTCCGGAAGGTGCCGAAGACAACGAAGACCCCATCGATAAATCAATCAAACAAGATGAACAGGTTAGCCCTGTTAAACAGGCCACACACGAAGATTCAGAGGACGATAATTACTTGTCATTTGAGAGCAACCCATCCTCCGAGGACTTTGAGCAAAAATCATCAAGTGAGGAAAAACCCAAAAACCCAAAACCCAAACACCTACAAACCCCAAGTGATTGAGTATCACTGAAGAGATTGATCCTGAGTGGATCCGATGCTTGTTACCTTTGAAGACTGTGCTTCTTCCAGACGGTTAGGCGTCATGGTCTAGAGCATCCAAGAGGAATTGTGGATAGCCGAGTGACCAAGTTTGTGAAGGTTTGGAAGTCGCCTGAAGACTTACCACGAGTGATTGGACGAGGTCTGTGTGACCTTAGTTCAAGGAGAATACGGTGAGGACTGGGTGTCTTGGACTAAGTTTCCTTGACTGGGTGTCCGGGACTGTGTGTCCTCAAATTTAAATACTCAGCCACTCCAACCAGACGTACAACAGAGACAACAGTTGGAACTGGTCTACCAAATCATTGTCTTCACCGAGCTTACTGGTTCTATTTCCTCAACTCTTTCATTTCCTCATAACTGTGTTGTATGTTTGTTCATATCTGTGTTTGAAGACTTTGACTGAAGACTTTCTCAATTTCCTCAGTTCAATTTCTTCAGTCTATTTGTCTTCATCCTAAGTTATCCTGTGATTACGCTTCCTGTACTCTGTGCCTGTCTTCATTTCATCATGATGACTATGCTTGCATTCTGTTGTGTTTACTTTTGAGTACTTATTCCGTTGCTAGTAGTTCTTCGCTAAGGAATTTCCTCACCAGCAAATTCCTCAGTGAAGAATTTCATAAAAATCGCCTATTCACCACCCTCTAGTCGATATAACGCACTTTCAATTGGTATTAGAGCAAGGTACTCCCTTGTTCTATGTGATTTTGGTTTAACTGCCTGGAGTTTTAGTTATGTCGACCGCAGGTATGACGAAGGTGACATGCCCCATCATTGACGGTCACGAGTATCCCAAGTGGAAGGCCATGATGAAGAAATGCCTCATGGCGATGAACAACGAGTTGTGGACCGTCACTGAGATTGGCCTGACTGATCTGTGCAAGATGGAGGATGCTGATGACATTCGCAAGTATACTCTTCTTAACCTCACGGCGAAGGATGTCATCTGCTCCAGCCTGTCTCAAAATCAGTTCAGGAATATCATGCATCTCGATCATGCGAAACTCATCTGGGACTGTCTCTCTGAGGTCTATGAAGGTCATCGAACTTGTCATGATCCTTGGTTTGATGACTTCAAGGAATCTCTCAAAACGATGACATTCGAACAAGAATCATCATATTCTGCATCATGCCTTATGGCAAAAGATGCTGAGGTAACTGAATACTACCTATCCGAGTCCAGTGATGATGAATCTAGTGATGAATTTGGACCCAGCTATGTCAAACTTGCTTCCCTTGCTACTAAACAACAAAGAGCTTTGGAAAAAGCTCACTATATGCTAAACAAGAGCGATGATATGTTGGGTGAGGAAATGGATCAGTCAAAAGCTTTGGCTGAAAGTCTTCAGAGACTTCATACTAAGTATGACACCCTTCAAGATCAACATAACACTCTCTTATCGGATCATGAGAAGCTTTCTTATGAATTTCTTCAAAGAAAGCAAGACCTTGAGAAGCTAAGAGTGAGTTATGAAGATCTCCAGAAGGAGCGCGATTCATTACTTGCTCAACAAATCAGCGCATCTCAGGAAGAATTTGTTCCTCCATGCTTGAAGTGCATTGAATGTGAATCTGCTAATTCTTCACCTGAATGTTCAAATGCTGCTAATGTTTCAAATTCTTCACATGCCTCTGCTATCACTAATTCCTCATCTGAGGACATTGCTAGTATCACTAACGATGCAGGGCTGAAGGAATTGTACACCACAGGCATGCACAAAAGCCTCAAAGGGCATCAGGCTCTTTGTGATGTGCTTAAAAAGCAGATCCTCAACAGGAACACTAGGAAAGAGGGTATCGCCTTTGAGAGGAAACTCAATGCTGATGGTACATATTGGAAGCCTGAGTAGTACCCCAAAACTACATGGGTTGCTGCAAAGGGACCTCCAGTTGATCCATCTAACTTATCTGGATTTGCATGTGAATCTCCTCATTCTGATGATGAGTCAATTGTCTCCAACTATAAGCTATTCAAAAATCAGAATGGTGAATTATTTGCTAGATATGTTGGCACTAACTGCAGGAACGGCTCCTCTGTGAAGAAAATCTGGGTTCCCAAAAGATGCCTTGAAAATCTTCAGGTGAATGTCCTCATGACGCCACCTGTGAAGAATAGGAACCCCAGATCAAATTCTTCGTATGGACCAAATTCTTCATATGGATCAAAGTCCTCATATGAACATCATCGTGCTAACCCGTCTATTTCGCAGGGAAGATCTAAGGATCATGGATATGTGTATTATTCTTCAAATCATTATGTCCATAAGTCCTCGAAGAATTTCTCTGCTTACTCTTATGCTTACTCTAACCCCTCTTATGTGAAACGGAATGGACTGGCTTCTATGCCATCCTTCTCGTATGGAGCTCGCAGAATGATGAACTCTTTGCCACCCCTTCAGATGTGGGTGGTGAAGAAAAAGAACTAATCTCTTCTGCAGGGTCAGGTCTCTAGACGCACATAATCGTCCTGAAGAATTTGCTGGAGACCTGAGCATGCCTGAAAGGACGCAGGCTAATCATGAAGAAATGAACTTTAATTTCTCACGTCCTCATATTGCGTTATTAGTTCTTTTACTTGATGAAATTGATCTGATGAATTGATGTCATATTCTTCACTGATGAAGTATATGAGTTTGTAAGCTGCACTAATTCATCTGCAGGATGATCAACCCAAAGCCACTGAGTGGGTCCTCTATAGTGGATGTACAAACCACATGACTGGTGACAAGAATCTATTGATGGATGCTCCATTATCTCCGTCGCATCTGAAGCATATCATCTTTGCTGACAAAGGCAAAAGTCAGGTATTGGGTCTAGGTAAGGTTGCGATTACAAAGGATCGACACATGGACAAAGTCATGCTTGTTGAGTCCTTAGGATACAACCTTATGTTTGTCTCAATGCTTTGTGATCTTGATATGGTTGTTGTCTTTGGCAAGTACCGTTGTGTTGTGGTTATGGAAGCTGACAATTCCAAAGTCTTTGAAGGCTTTAGGAGAGGAGACCTGTATATTGTCGATTTCTCTACTGGACCACAACCAGCTGTGTGCTTACTTGCAAAAGCTTCAGAAGGCTGGCTCTGGCATCGACGACTTGGTCATGCAGGCATGAGGAATTTGCACACGCTTGCGAAGAAGAAGCATGTCATTGTCATCGAGAATGTCAAATTCCTCAAGGATCACCTATGCGGAGCCTGTGAAGCTGGGAAGATGACCAAGGCCAAGCATCCAGCGAAGACTATCATGACCACCACTCGCCCATTTGAATTGCTTCACATGGATCTCTTTGGTCCTAATCATTATTCTGCTATCTCAAATGAAGCATCTCAATATGGCTTTGTTATTGTTGATGATTATTCTCGTTACACATGGGTACACCTTGTTACTTACAAACATGAAGTGCAGGAAGTCTTCAAACGATTTTCCTCGAGGGCTTCAACCAACTTTGGTGTGAAGATCAAGCACATCAGAAGTGACAATGGCACTGAGTTCAAGAATTCTGGTCTCGATGACTATCTTGATGAACTTGGTATTACTCATGAGTTATCTGCTCCTTACACACCTCAGCAGAATGGCGTTGTGGAGCGCAAGAACAGGACTCTTGCTGAGATGGCTCGCACTATGCTTGATGAATACAAAACGCCTCGTCGTTTCTGGACTGAGGCAATTGATACTGCGTGCCACATCATCAACAGAGTATATCTTCACAAATTCTTCAAAAAGACTGCCTATGAACTCCTCAGTGATAAGAAACCCAATGTAAGTTATTTCAAAGTCTTCGGTGCTAAATGTTGGATTAGAGATCCTCATCACAAATCAAAATTTGCACCGAAAGCACATGACGGTTTTATGCTTGGTTACGGAAAGGACTCGCACACCTACAGAGTCTTCAACAATGTTCTTCACAAAGCTGTTGAAACTATAGATGTGCGGTTTGATGAAACTAATGGCTCGCAAAGAGAGCACCTACCTACTGTGATAGATGAACCAGCACCTGAGGAAACTATCAAGTTCAAGGCTACTGAGGATGTCATTCCTACTGAAGAATCTGCTGAAGAATTCATTCCAGAACATGAAGAACATCGAGCTAATGCACCTGAAGAAAATGGTGTTGAAGAAAACATTGATCAAACTCTTCAACGACAACCAGCTCATCCTCGCATAGCAAAAGAAGTGCAAGTTGAAAAGATCATCAATGACATCAAAGCGCCAGGTCCTCTCACACGCTCAAAAGCTTCACATTTGTCTAACTTTTGTGGGTAGTATGCTTTTGTCTCTATTATAGAGCCCACTAAGGTAGATGAAGCATTTCTGGAGCCTGAGTGGATTCAGGCCATGCAAGAAGAATTACATCAGTTCGAGCTCAACAGTGTCTGGGAACTGGCCAAACGTCCAGATCCTCGCAAGCACAATATCATCGGCACAAAGTGGATCTACCGCAACAAGCAATATGAAAATGGCCTTGTTGTGAGGAATAAGGCACGGCTTGTAGCTCAAGGCTACACACAGGTTGAAGGAATTGATTTCGATGAAACTTTTGCACCTGTTGCTAGACTTGAGGCTATTGGCATATTACTTGCTTATGCTAACCATCATGATATCACTCTATATCAAATGGATGTGAAAAGGGCATTCCTCAATGGTAAGCTTGAGGAAGAAGTATATGTTGCTCAACCCCCAGGTTTTGAAGATCCAAAGAATCCTGACAAAGTCTTCAGACTCAACAAGGCCCTCTATGGCCTCAAGCAGGCCCCACGGGCTTGGCATGATACTTTGAAGGAACTCTTCATGAAGAAAGGCTTCAAAACCGGTTCACTCGACCCTACTCTTTTCACTAAATCTTATGATGGTGAATTGTTTGTGTGCCAAGTATATGTTGATGATATTATCTTTGGCTATACTGACCAACGTTATAGTGATGAATTTGCCTATATCATGAGTGAAGAATATCAAATGTCTAGTATGGGAGAGTTGAAATTTTTCTTAGGTCTTCAAATTCGTCAACAACACAATGGCATATTCATATCTCAGGAGAAATACCTCAAGGATGTACTGAGGAAGTTCGGCATGCAAGATTGCAAAGGCGTCAAAATTCCTATGCCCACAAATGGCCACCTGTGCACTGATGAAAATGGTATTGACTTCGATCATAAGGTATACCGCTCCATGATAGGTTCCTTATTATACTTATGTGCATCTAGGCCAGATATAATGCTTAGTGTTTGCATGTGTGCCCGATTTCAAGCTGCACCGAAGGAATCACACCATAAGGCTGTGAAGCATATTCTTCAATATCTAGCTCACACACCAACACTTGGATTATGGTACCCCAAGGGCTTGGCTTTTGATCTTGTTGGATATTCTAACTCTGACTATGCTGGTGATCATGTGGATCGCAAGTCAACATCTGGTACATGTCATTTCCTCGGACGATCTTTGGTCTGTTGGTCCTCGAAGAAATAGAACTGCGTATCACTATCTACTGCTGAAGCTGAGTACATTGCCGTTGGTTCTTGCTGTGCCCAATTGCTATGGATGAAGCAAACTCTCAAGGACTACGGCGTCAACATGAAGAATGTACCTCTCTTCTGTGACAATGAGAGTGCCATCAAGATTGCTCACAACCCAGTTCAGCACTCGAAGACAAAGCACGTTCAGATTCGTCATCATTTTCTTCGTGATCATGTGTTGAAGGGCGACATTTCTATTGAGCATGTGAAGACTGAAGAATAGCTAGCCGATATCTTCACAAAGCCCTTGGATGAGAAGAGATTTAGCAAGTTGCGGTGTGAGCTAAATATCCTAGAATCTTCGAATGTTCTGTGAAAAGGACACTCATCCTAACACTTATGCAAAATTGATGACTTAGATGTGCAACACATGAAGAAACATTTTACTTCAATCAATGAAGAACAACACTCTTAGTGTGAAGAAATTAATGACGAATTTGATTCTCAGAACCCTACGATAATTGTACGCGGTGTCTGAAATCATCATTCTTATACGGTGGGTCACGCCACCACCAAAAATTGAAATTCCTCAAATTATTCATATTCTTCAACTTTGCATAGTCTTCACTGGTTCCGTTGTTTTTCTTCATTGGCTATATATATATATATATATATATGTCCTCTACAGCATTCACTTATTGCTATATATATATATATATATATATATGAGTTTATGTCCTCTACAACATTCACTTATTGCTATTTCTTCAAGTTGGTTTTCTGCTAAGTGAATGTGATCGGACCCTTCCCCTCTATGCTATACTCAACCCAATCTGTTCACAAATTCCTCATGTGTGTTCTATTTGAAACTCGTTCAAAATCTTCACTGTGTCCTTGTCAGCTGAAGAAATTGCAAACAGAACTTTAAAACTAATCTTATCCAAATTTTCGGTTTTGCCGCTCAAATCATTCCGCATCCCACGATAAATTTTTAATTCACCCACGATCTTACATGATCTCCACTACACAGTACGTGGGTGACACATGTCGTGCGAAGGGGAAGGGTCAGGGGCACGTTCGTCCCAAATCTTCGGGCGAACAGTTTTTCACTGCTACTATAAATACCCCCTCATCCCTTCCTCACTTCCTTTACTCCGCTCGATCTCTCTCTCTCCCACTCGAGCTTCCCAAACCCTAGCGCCACCGCTACTCCATCATCGCCGGTGAGGAAGAGCTTCACTGCCTCGACCTCGTCATCGTCGTACTCGCGCCGACCGCGGAAATCTTTACCTCTGCCGCTGCCGTAGACGTCTTCCTCCGCCAAGTTAGGGCGTGGAAGATCTACACCGACGAACTCCACAGTTTCACCTCAGTGTTCGTCGTGTTCTTCATCCAGGGTAATTAAAAGTTACTTTTACTGCCCTCTTTGATTTGAAGTTTCTCTACAAAATCTTCAAAGGTGTTTTATTCTTGAAATCTTCACACACTAAACACCTCACATGTCATCTGTTCTTGATTCGTTTCTCTAAGCATCATTTTTCTTCAAGATTCCTCAATTGTGTGGATCTTCGATCTATACAACTCTGGAACCTAAGACAAAGAACGCTTAGTGAAAATCTTCAAGACTCATCTGGTCAAATTCCTCAAACTTGTTCTTTTTGAAAAACCTTTTGAAAACACATATGACCTCTCCAAATTCCTCGCAACTATACTCTGTTCATAGGTGCACATGTCCGCTGTTGAATCACTAGGTTCTCATCAAGTTAACTCATTTGCAGCGTTCCTCGAAGAAAAGTTGCATACTTCTTCAGAGAATTCAATTGTTCAAATTCCTCAACTGTAGAAAATGGCTGACGGTAAGAAGCCACAGAAGGGAGGAAAGAGGCCTGAGGTAAATACAACGTTTGAAATCCCTGATGACATATATGCTGGGTACTGCACACCTACTGAGGAAACCAAGAATGAGCGCAAAGTGCGCATTTAGAACATAGAAAGGAGATGGGCAAGAGAATGGAGGGAGTACAGATATGTCACTCCTAAGTACATGAAGAAATTCGCACTCAATCCTCCATGCCCAAGAGCTCCATTGGCACCTGGCCAAATTGCCGATCCCACCAGCCTCAAGCGCGGTGAGGACTATCCTAATGAATGGGCCAAGCGCCAAGCCAAGCTGGCCAAGCAAGCCAGAGAAGCAGTGAGGAAATTCAATGAAGACTCTGCTGCAGCTGCTGCTGCCTCTGCTGAGGCCTCTGTCAAGCCGAGGAAATCCATGCCTAAGAAGCCTGCTCGTAAGCCAAGTGCTTCACCAACAGTGCCCTCATGGCCAAGTTCCTCAGCTGCGCCCTCACGGCCAGACTCTTCAAGGTCCTCATGACCAATCCCTCAAGCTGCTCCTTCAAAATCTTCAGCACCTCCTCCAAAGTCTTTAGCTGTTCCGACCAAATCCTCAGCACCTGTGCATCTCGCTTCATGCCAAAGGACTGCCGGCATCTCCATTGCCTCTGTATCTTGCAAATTTCTATGTCTCCCACTTGGACTAAATCCCGAATGGAATTGAAGCGTCTCTTGATGTGCTTGGTTCTCTTGTGAAATCTGGATTCCTTTGCCAAGGCAATTGCACCAGTATTGTCACAAAAGATTTTCATTCGACCCGATGCACTAGGTATGAGACCTAGATCGGATATGAAATCCTTCATCCAGACTCCTTCATTTGCTGCTTCCGAAGCAGCTATGTACTCCACTTCACATGTAGATCCCGCCACGACGCTTTGTTTAGAACTGCACCAACTTACATCTCCACCGTTTAGTAAAAACACGTATCCGGTTTGCGATTTAGAATCGTCCGGATCAGTGTCAAAGCTTGCATCAACGTAACCATTTATGATGAGCTCTTTGTCACCTCCATATACGAGAAACATATCCTTAGTCCTTTTCAGGTATTTCAGGATGTTCTTGACCGCTATCCAGTGATCCACTCCTGGATTACTTTAGTACCTCCTTGCTAGACTTATAGCAAGGAAAACATCAGGTCTGGTACATAGCATTGCATACATGATAGAGCCTATGGCTGAAGCATAGGGAACATCTTTCATTTTCTCTCTATCTTCTGCGGTGGTCGGACATTGAGTCTTACTCAACTTCACACCTTGTAACACAGGCAAGAACCCTTTCTTTGCTTGATCCATTTTGAACTTCTTCAAAACTTTGTCAAGGTATGTGCTTTGTGAAAGTCCAATTAAGCATCTTGATCTATCTCTATAGATCTTAATGCCCAATATGTAAGTAGCTTCACTGAGGTCTTTCATTGAAAAACTCTTATTCAAGTATCCCTTTATGCTATCCAGAAATTCTATATCATTTCCAATCAATAATATGTCATCCACATATAATATCAGAAATGCTACAGAGCTCCCACTCACTTTCTTGTAAATACAGGCTTCTCCAAAAGTCTGTACAAAACCAAATGCTTTGATCACACTATCAAAGCATTTATTCCAACTCCGAGAGGCTTGCACCAGTCCACAAATGGATCGCTGGAGCTTCCACACTTTGTTAGCTCCCTTTGGATCGACAAAACCTTCTGGTTGCATCATATACAACTCTTCTTCCAGAAATCCAATCAGGAATGCAGTTTTGACATCCATTTGCCAAATTTCATAATCATAAAATGCGGCAATTGCTAACATGATTCGGACAGACTTAAGCATCGCTACGGGTGAGAAGGTCTCATCGTATTCAATCCCTTGAACTTGTCGAAATTTTTTTGCAACAAGTCGAGCTTTGTAGACAGTAACACTACCGTCAGTGTCGGTCTTCTTCTTGAAGATCCATTTATTCTCAATTGCTTGCCGATCAACGGGCAAGTCAACCAAAGTCCACACTTTGTTCTCATACATGGATTCCATCTCAGCTTTCACGGCTTCTAGCCATTTTGCGGAATCTGGGCTCACCAACGCTTCTTCATAGTTCGTAGGTTCATCATGATCTAGTAGCATGACTTCCAGAACAGGATTACCGTACCACTTTGGTGTGGATCTTACTCTGGTTGATCTAGAGGTTCGGTAGTAACTTGATCTGAAGTTTCACGATCATGATCATTATCATTAGCTTCCTCACTAATTGGTGTAGGTGTCATAGAAACCGGTTTCTGTGATGTACTACTTTCCAATAAGGGAGCAGGTACAGTTACCTCATCAAGTTCTACTTTTCTCCCACTCACTTTTTTCGAGAGAAACTCCTTCTCTAGGAAAACTCTGAATTTAGCAACAAAAGTCTTGCCTTCGAATCTGTGATAGAAGGTGTACCCAATAGTTTTCTTTGGGTATCCTATGAAGACACATTTCTCTGATTTGGGTTTGAGCTTATCAGGTTGAAGCTTTTTCACATAAGCATCGAAGCCCCAAACTTTCAGAAATGACAACTTTGGTTTCTTGCCAAACCATAGTTCATAAGGCGCCGTCTCAATGGATTTCGATGGTGTCCTATTTAACGTGAATGCAGCCATCTCTAAAGCATAACCCCAAAACGATAATGGTAAATCAGTAAGAGACATCATAGATTGCACCATATCTAATAAAGTACGATTACGATGTTCGGACACACCATTACGCTGTGGTGTTCTGGGTGGCGTGAGTTGTGAAAGTATTCCGCGTTGTTTCAAATGTAGACCAAACTCGTAACTCAAATATTCTCCTCCATGATCAGATCGTAGAAACTTTATTTTCTTGTTACGATGATTTTCAACTTCACTCTGAAATTCGTTGAACTTTTCAAATGTTTCAGACTTATGTTTCATTAAGTAGATATACCCATATCTGCTTAAATCATCTGTGAAGGTGAGAAAATAACGATATCCGCCACGAGCCTCAACATTCATTGCACCACATACATCTGTATGTATGATTTCCAACAAATCCGTTGCTCTCTCCATAGTACCGGAGAACGGCATTTTAGTCATCTTACCCATGAGGCACGGTTCACAAGTACCAAGTGATTCATAATCAAGTGGTTCCAAAAGTCCATTAGTATGGAGTTTCTTCATGCGCTTTACACCGATATGACCTAAACGGCAGTGCCAGAAATAAGTTGCACTATCATTATCAACTCTGCATCTTTTGATTTCAACATTATGAATATGTGTATCACTACTATCGAGATTCATCAAAAATAGACCACTCTTCAAGGGTGCATGACCATAAAAGATATTACTCATATAAATAGAACAACCATTATTCTCTGATTTAAATGAATAACCGTCTCGCATCAAACAAGATCCAGATATAATGTTCATGCTCAACGCTGGCACCAAATAACAATTATTTAGGTCTAATACTAATCCCGAAGGTAGATGTAGAGGTAGTGTGCCGACCGCGATCACATCGACTTTGGAACCATTTCCCACGCACATCGTCACCTCGTCCTTAGCCAATCTTTGCTTAATCCGTAGCCCCTATTTCGAGTTGCAAATGTTAGCAACAGAACCAGTATCAAATACCCAGGTGCTACTGCGAGCATTAGTAAGGTACACATCAATAACATGTATATCACATATACCTTTGTTCACTTTGCCATCCTTCTTATCCACCAAATACTTGGGGCAGTTCCGCTTCCAGTGACCAGTCTGCTTGTAGTAGAAGCACTCAGTCTCATGCTTAGGTCGAGACTTGGGTTTCTTCTCCTGAGCAGCAACTTTTTTGCTGTTCTTCTTGAAGTCCCCTTTCTTCTTCCCTTTGCCCTTTTTCTTGAAACTAGTGGTCTTATTGACCATCAACACTTGATGCTCCTTCTTGATTTCTACCTCCGCGGCTTTTAGCATCGCGAAGAGCTCAGGAATAGTCTTATTTATCCCTTGCATATTATAGTTCATCACGAAGCTTTTGTAGCTTGGTGGCAGTGATTGAAGAACTCTATCAATGACACTATCAACAGGAAGATTAACCCCCAGTTGAGTCAAGTGATTATGATACCCAGACATTTTGAGTATATGTTCACTGACATAACTATTCTCCTCCATCTTGCAGCTATAGAACTTATTGGAGACTTCATATCTCTCAATCCGGGCATTTGCTTGAAATATTAACTTCAACTCGTGGAACATCTCATATGCTCCATGACATTCAAAACGTCGTTGAAGACCCGGTTCTAAGCCGTAAAGCATGGCACACTGAACTATCGAGTAGTCATCGGCTTTGCTCTGCCAGACGTTCATAACATCTGGTGTTGCTCCTGCAACAGGCTTGGCACTTAGCGGTGCTTCCAGGACGTAATTCTTCTGTGCAGCAATGAGGATAATCCTCAAGTAACGGACCCAGTCCGTGTAATTGCTACCATCATCTTTCAACTTTGCTTTCTCAAGGAACGCATTAAAATTCAACGGAACAACAGCACGAGCCATCTATCTACAATCAAACATAGACAAGCAAGATACTATCAGGTACTAAGTTCATGATAAATTTAAGTTCAATTAATCATATTACTTAAGAACTCCCACTTAGAAAGATATCCCTCTAATCCTCTAAGTGATCACGTGATCCAAATCAAATAAACCATGTCCGATCATCACATGAGATGGAGTAGTATCAATGGTGAACATCAATATGTTGATCATATCTACTATATGATTCACGCTCGACCTTTCGGTCTCCGTGTTCCGAGGCCATATCTGTTATATGCTAGGCTCGTCAAGTTAAACCTGAGTATTCCACGTGTGCAACTGTTTTGCACCCGTTGTATTTGAACGTAGAGGCTATCACACCTGATCATTACGTGGTGTCTCAGCACGAAGAACTTTCGCAACGGTGCATACTCAGGGAGAACACTTATACTTTGATAATTTAGTGAGGGATCATCTTATAATGCTACCGTCAATCAAAGCAAGATAAGATGCATAAAAGATAAACATCACATGCAATCAATATAAGTGATATGATATGGCCATCATCATCTTGTGCTTGTGATCTCCATCTCCGAAGCACCGTCATGATCACCATCGTCACCGGCGCGACACCTTGATCACCATCGTAGCATCGTTGTGATCTCGCCAATCTTATGCTTCCACGACTATCGCTACCGCTTAGTGATAAAGTAAAGCATTACAGCGCAATTGCATTGCATACAATAAAGCGACAACTATATGGCTCCTGCCAGTTGCCGATAACTCGTTTACAAAACATGATCATCTCATACAATAAAATTTAGCATCATTTCTTGACCATATCACATCACAACATGCCCTGCAAAAACAAGTTAGACGTCCTCTACTTTGTTGTTGCAAGTTTTACATGGCTGCTACGGGCTTAGCAAGAACCGTTCTTACCTACGCATCAAAACCACAACGATAGTTTGTCAAGTTGGTGCTGTTTTAACCTTCGCAAGGACCGGGTGTAGCCACACTTGGTTCAACTAAAGTTGGAGAAACTGACACCCGCCAGCCACCTGTTTGCAAAGCACGTCGGTAGAACCAGTCTCACATAAGCGTACGCGTAATGTCGGTCCGGGCCGCTTCATCCAACAATACCGCCGAACCAAAGTATGACATGCTAGTAAGCAGTATGACTTATATTGCCCACAAATCACTTGTGTTCTACTCGTGCACAACATCAACACATATAACCTAGGCTCGGATGCCACTGTTGGGGAACGTAGTAATTTGAAAATTTTCCTACGCACACGCAAGATCATGGTGATGCATAGCAACAAGAGGGGAGAGTGTTGTCTACGTACCCTCGTAGACCGGCAACGGAAGTGTTGACACAACGTAGAGGAAGTAGTCATACATCTTCTCGATCCGACCGATCCAAGTACCGACGTACGGCACCTCCGAGTTCTGCACACGTTCAAATCGGTGACGTCCCTTGAGCTCCGATCCAGCAAAACGTTGAGGGAGAGTTTTGTCAGCACGACGGCGTGATGATAGTGATGATATTCTACCGACGCAGGGCTTCGCCTAAGCACCGCTACGATATGACCGAGGTGGAATATGGTGGAAGGGGGCACCGCACACGGCTAAGGAACGATCACGAGGATCAACTTGTGTGTCATGGGGTGCCCCCTTCCCTCAGTATATAAAGGAGGGAGAGGGGGAGGTGCGGCCGGCCCTAGGGGTGCGCCTGCAGGAGTCCTACTCCAACCGGGAGTAGGACTCCCCCCTCTTGCCTTGTTGGAAAAGGAACGAGGAAGGGAGAAAGAGGAAAGGGGGGCGCCGCCCCCCCTTCCTTGTCCTATTCGGACTAGGGGGGGAGGGGGCGCGCGGCCTGCCCTGGCCGACCCTCCTCTTCTCCCTTATGGCCATGTAGGCCCAATACCCCCCCCCCCCGGGTGGGGGGGGGGGGGGTTCCGGTAACCCCCCGGTACTCCGGTAAAATCCCGATTTCACCCGGAACATTTCCGATATCCAAATATAGGCTTCCAATATATCAATCTTTATGTCTCGACCATTTCGAGACTCCTCGTCATGTCCGTGATCACATCCGGGATTCCGAACAACCTTCGGTACATCAAAACACAAAAACCCTAATCACAAACTTTAAGCGTGCGGACCCTACGGGTTCGAGAACTATGTAGACATGACTGAGACACGTCTCCGGTCAATAACCAATAGCGGAACCTAGATGCTCATATTGGCTCCTACATATTCTACAAAGATCTTTATCGGTCAGATCGCATAACAACGTACGTTGTTCCCTTTGTCATCGGTATGTTACTTGCCCGAGATTCAATCGTTGGTATCTCAATACCTAGTCCAATCTCGTTACCGGCAGGTCTATTTATTCGTTCCATAATACATCATCCTGCAACTAACTTATTAATTGCAATTGTCGGTGTCAAAACCGGCAGATCTCAGGTAGGGGGTCCCAAACTGTGCGTCTAGGCCGGATGGTAACAGGAGACAGGGGACACTTTGTTTTACCTAGGTTCGGGCCCTCTCGATGGAGGTAAAACCCTACTCCTGCTTGATTAATATTGATGATATGGGTAGTACAAGAGTAGATCTACCACGAGATCAAGGAGGCTAAATCCTAGAAGCTAGCCTATGGTATGATTGTTGCGTATGGAGTTGATTCTGTCCTACGGACTACTACCCTCCGGTTTATATAGACACCGGATAGGGTTAGGGTTACATAGAGTCGGTTACAATGGTAGGAGATCTTGAATATCCTCATTGCCAAGCTTGCCTTCCACGCCAAGGAAAGTCCCCTCCAGACACGGGACAAAGTCTTCAATCTTGTATCTTCATAGTCCTGGAGTCCGGCTGAAGGTATAGTCCGGCTACCCGAACACCCCCTAATCCAGGACTCCCTCAGTAGCCCCTGAACCAAGCTTCAATGACGACGAGTCCGGCGCGCAAAATTGTCTTCGACATTGCAAGGTGGGTTCCTCCTCCAAGTCCTTCATAGAAGATTATAATCACCAAGAGTAGTGTCCGGCTCTGTAAAAAATAAGTTTTCACATATTGCCATAGAGAGAATAATATTAACACAAATCAAATCTGCTAACATATTCTGCAGTGCACCATCACATTACAGCCAAGTCCTTTATTCGAATCGTTTTTACTTTTCCACCTCAGCATGTTTCTCGAGGCGGTTTCCTTGGCACGTCTTGTCAGAGCAGAGATCGTGTACCCCCTTTTACGGGATTCTCATCAAATGCGGATGTGAGTAACCCAATCGTGCCCGTTAGCCTACCTTCTTGATTAAAGGCGAGTCCCAAATGGTCACGGGGAGGGCTCCCGGTATTCAACCTCTTATAAAGAGACCAGAGCCCTGCTCCTTTTTCGATCTTGAACGAGTTCGCCCGTCGCCTCGAGTTCCAACACCCTAGGTTCCAGATTCCAGATGCTTCGGACCTTCGACAATGTCCGGTTCCGACCTTCAGGGCCGATGGATGCCCTCCTCCATCACGGAGGAGGACGTGCTAAAGTTGAGAGAGGCTAAGTTCTTGACTGCCAAAATTCCTCACAGGTTGCCTGCTCAAGGGCAGGCTATCCCCAGTCCCCAGCCTGGTGAAAGCGTGGTGTTCGTGTCTCACTTCCTTTGGTGGTTGGGCTTCCCGATAGATCCTTTCGTGAGGGGGCTACTGTTTTATTACGGGCTGGAATTTCACGACTTAGCCCCGGAGTCCATCCTCCACATTTCCTCATTCATCATCGTGTGCAAAGCATTCCTCCGTGTTACTCCTCACTTTAGATTATGGCTCAAGACTTTGGGAGTGGAGCCAAAGATGATCAAGGGACGGCACGCAGAGTGCGGAGGTGCTGTCATAAGTAAGAATGCCGATGCTCCATGGCCCGAGGGATCCTTTCAAGAGGAGCTTGGCTTGTGGCAACGAGAGTGGTTCTATATCACCGCTCCCAGGAGCGCCAAGTGGGTGGCGCCTCCTACCTTTCGCTCGGGTCCCCCACCACGGCTAGCGTCATGGGTTAACAAAGGATTAGATTGGGGGTTATCCAAAGACGTGCCCTTGTTGCAGGGCCGCATTAGGGATCTCTTAGAAGGATACCTCAACCTGGTCAAGGTGACGCAGGTCATGCTGATTCGCCGAATATTGCCCGGCAAACGTCGCCCCCTTCGCCTGCGGGAGTTTAATCGAGAGGGACCGCGAGCTCTCTAGAATTTCATGGGCGCAACACCCGTGGAGATGTATAAACTATTCTTCGGATCACAAGAGATGTGTTCGGATTTAACCGAGGATGCAGGTCTAAGCTGCAATCGCCCGGATACTCAAGTAAGCAACCTTGTGCCCGGACCTTCTATCCATATAATAAACTTGCCCCTAAAAGAGCTGTCCTTTTAAACAGGAGTGGATAGCGAAGGCAAAGCTGATCAGGTGTCCGGCTCCCCTTCCTGAAACCAGGCCGGATCCCGTGCTAGCCAGGATGCTGGAAATAATGCCTTTGGAGGGGGAGGACAAGGAAGCTATGGCCTCCTCGAAGGAGGCTGCTTCGAAGGGAGGAACCGACAATTCCTCTCCTAAGAGGAAGAAAAGAGCCGCTTCTGATGATCCAGAAACCATGGTCTCGAAGCGGGGGAAGAAATTCTCGTCAGAGGGTCCGACGCCGGGGAGTCCCTCGGCCGGACTACGCCCTCAAGGGGATCAGCCCTCTAGCGACCGTAAGTAGAGAGAGGTTTTCCTTTTGAGGGATGAGAGAAATCTTTATATCTGAGAAGATTAACCGAAATTTTACCTTGTAGCTCGGACCTCAGCCCTTCTTAGCAGAGCTCGTCTTCGAGGGATATTCTTCCGGAGATGATGGAGAGCGGGACGCCTCCCCCTGCCGTGCCGCCTAGCGAGGCGGGCGACCCTGAGGTGTCGTCGCGGAGGGTTTCACCGAATCCAGCAGGGGCGGAAGGTGGCAGTGCGGCCCCCCGAAATTCTCTGCGTCCGGCCTTCGAAAGAGGCCACAGGACAAGTCTGACATCGTCTGGTGCTCGGCTGGAGGAGCTAAAGATTCTGCTGGGGCGAGCTTCTATCTCAGAGGAGCACCGTGCATTGATGGGCACGGTGATTGAAAGGATTTCATCCGCAGAAGATGGATTGCATGAGGCCGTCAAAAACTTGCTGACGGGTTTTGAGGTATGTTAAATGATGTACCCTTTTGTCAGTTGCGCATAAGTAAGATGCGCCCTGTGTAGATAGTAGCCCCTGAGACTCTGCGCGTTGTCAAGAAATGACGGCACGCAGAGGAACATAATCCCAGGTCTAAGATTTCGCCTTTGAATTTAGGTGGTGGTGTGTTCGGAATCGAGCCGAACGGATGAATTTGCCGAACTAAAGCGGCAACTGGACGTGGCAGATGCCGACATCGCGCTTGTCAACAAGAGGCTTGACGAAGCTCAATGTATGTGATTTCTTCGGGCAGCGCCAGGTAAGAGGAGCTTCATGCCAGTGTCTTACAATGTGTGTGCTTGATGCAGATGGTACGGCCGCCGTGGAGAATCTTAGGGCGGGACTTGCCTGAGCTAAGGAGCAAGCCAGAAAAAGCGATGCGGCTGCCCAGAAGGCCCTTGAAGGGCTGAGAGCCGAACAGGCTGCTCATTGCCGAAGCAAAGAGGAGATGGCCGAGATGACCAAAATGTTGAAAAGTGCTACCGACCGTTGCAGGTTTCTTGAGAAAGAAGACCATGCGAAATAGACGAACTTAAAGAAGGCCGTCGCCGATGCCAAGGACGCGCGTTCTGCAATGAGAGCTGCGAAGGAGGAGCTGCGTCAGGCCGAATAAATTGTGGCTGTAAAGCCCTTTATGCTGCGAAGGAAGGTTTGTGATCCGAAGTTTGCTCTGTTGGACCGGATGTGGAGTGTGGAGGACACCTATCTGGATTTGGCAGCGAGTGCTGCTGATGCGACCGAACACTTTCGAGATCAGAAAGATCGCGAAGTGGAAAGACTTTTTTGGTCGCAGTTTCACAATCCGGAGCGTCCACTGGCAGTGGGTGATCATTTGGCTCAATGGGCCGAACTGAATAGGTTGTCTGGACTCGCCATGAAGTACGTCGTGGGTCACCTGTGGCCTGGGAGTTCGGAGCCGAAGAGTTATTTCAGCTTGGTGCAGCAATTCCTTGACGCGGTGCCACGTATAAATGCAATTAAGAAGTCGGCATGCATAGAGGGCACTAGGATGGCTCTAGCCCGTGTTAAGACATACTAGGCAGAGATGGATACCACCGTTGTTGCGTCCCGAGACTCGGACCAAAGCCGAGTATCTTTCGAGCACTATTTTCAGGAAGTTCTTGAAGGCGCTCATGTAATAGAGACGCAGTGCCCGAAAGATGCTATGTTATGATAGCATATGTAATTATAAAGTAATATTTTGATAAACTGTAGTGGCCTTTTTTATACTTGTGCCTCCAAGTATTGTAAACACCTTCTATGCGGCCGTTTTACGATATATATATATATATATATGTGTGTGTGTGTGTGTGTGTGTGTGTGTGTGTGTGTGTATAGAATCTGAAAGTTGGCAGTCGTTGGCTTCAGCCCCCACGCACATAATGCGGGGGTGCTCGCAGAAGACGCATTTTCACACTTAACCCAACGTCTTGGTCCTACAAAGGAGGTGATAGCGCAGCGGGCCAGGCAACCGGACTATAATGCTTTAACACTTTCACTTAGCCATAGGAGTTTGAAAATGAGACTCTTTAGGTAGCTCCTTGGTGGCAACTGCGCTCGTCCGAATTCGGGGCACGTATGTGCCTGACCGGGAAGCGGCCCTTCGTTAAAGCGGAGGAATCCGATAGATTCTGATAGGTTATCGAGTGGCTGACCAGTCTCACGCTACATCATGACAGTCAGTTTTTGGCTTTCTCTACTAAGGTGCTCGCCCTGGCCGAACCGGGGGCACAATCGCAGTAGTTCTCCTGGTGCTACCTTAGCCGATAGAGCGGAACGTAAGGTAGCCGAACTCAGGAGCCGGGCAACCCAACATTTGACCAAAGACATGATTCGGAGCTGATGCATATAATGCCAAAACTCATGACGCTGAACACTCCCTAAGGTGTTCGGTCTTTATGAGTGTGGGTCAAACGACACTCTTTATTAAAAAAGCCCCTAGTGTCCAGGTACGTGCAAAAATTCTGACGTGGCCACATGCCAAGACGTCAGCCTCCTCCTTGGTTATACTGGAAAGAAAAACCCAGGGGATCTGTAGCAACAAGAGACAGTAAAAAAGGTTTACGCAGGGTCTTAATCTAAAAAGAATCCTTTAGGACGGGTCCCTACTGCACGTCTGCGCCTGTGTCTCCATTGTGCCGTATCCTGGACGGGCGCCGCACGACGTTCATCTGTAAAAGAGAGGAACTGAGTTGAGAGCGGGTCGTGCCAAGAAAATAAGCAAAGTATAAAGTAAAATATGGAAGTTTGAGCTTTATTGTTTCTTATTGTATATGCGTGGAGCCCCTTGTGCGGGGGTATATGGCTTCTAGGCCTGCATCAATGATGATTTTGCACCGAACTCGTCTATCCGCGTTCGTGGTCTTGAAATGACCTAAAGTTTTTTGGCCGGTATGGCCATTTTTCTGTGGGGCTGTTAAATCGGCCGCACTGTCCTCCGTTTAGGGAGGCGCACTTTAGTGATTTCCCGTCAAAGATATGATGCCTCATGGACCGGGCATCTTAAGCGTAAGAGATGCATAATGCGGTATTGCGTTAAATCGAGCGAAAGCTTCGCATCCCAGTAGCGCTTGATAGCGACTTGCGAATGGGATGACGTGGAAGGCCAGCTTTTCGCAGTGGAGGTTATCGGCAGAGCTGAATGTGACTGTGAGCCGGAGAAGGCCCGTACAACGGGTGTTCGGACCAGGTATTACCCCTTGAAAGGAGGTTTTGCTGCGACGGATTCTTGCTGGGTTTATCCCCATGTGCTGTATTGTATCCTGATATATCAGGTTTAGTCCGCTGCCGCCGTCCATATGGACATTTGAAAACTTGAGTCCGCCAATTATTGGATCGAGTATCAAGGCAGTCCATCCTACATTCTTGATATTCCTAGAATAATCTAGCTGAGCGAAGGTGATCGGTTTTGACAACCAGTAGCAGGATCCTTTGGGGATGGGCCGTGTGGTGCATACCTTTACAGGCACTGCACGTTTTGTTACATGAAGTGAGTTCATCGTTTTTACTTCTTGCGAGAAGTTCTTTTGTTTCCTGGTGCTCTGCTGTTGGGGTTCGTCCTCATCTGTGCTTGGTGTGTCGAGCCCCTTGTGTTCGGCATTGAATCTGCCGGATTGTTTGAAGACCCAACAGTCTCTATGGGTATGGTTCGCAGGCTTCGCGGGAGTATTGTGTATCTGACATATCTTGTCCAGGATTTTATTTAGGTTGGATGGATCGTCCCTGTTATCCTGGGGGGGGGGGGGCAGTTTTTCCTGATTTTGTCATGAGCCTTTGAATCCGGCGTTGACTGCCGTGCTCTTCGGACTTTTGTCCTTAGTCCGGCGATGATCCTTGTTACGTCGCGGTCTTCCATTTCCATCCCTGGTTTCGGATGTACTTGGGTCGCTGGGGCTGCACCTTGCCAACCAGCTGTCTTCCCCTGCACAAAAGCGTGTCATGAGGCTTGTAAGTGCGGCCATTGTTCTTGGTTTTTCTTGGCCGAGGTGTCTGGCTAGCCACTCGTCTCGGACATTATGCCTGAAAGCTGCTAAGGCTTCGGCGTCCGGACAGTCAACTATCTGATTCTTTTTAGTGAGGAATCTATTCCAGAACTGCCGAGCTGATTCTCCGGGTTGTTGAGTTATGTGACTAAGATCGTCTGCATCTGGAGGACGGACATAGGTCCCTTGAAAGTTTGCTCGGAAGGCATCCTTGAGTTCTTCCCAGCTTCCAATTGTGTTTTCTGGAAGGCTTTTAAGCTAATGTCTGGCTGGCCCTTTAAGCTTAAGGGGTAGATATTTTATGGCGTGGAGATCATCTCCTCTAGCCATGTGTATATGGAGGATATAGTCCTCGATCCAGACTCCAAGGTCTGTTGTCCCATCATATGCCTCTATGTTTACGGGTTTGAAGGATGGGAATTCATATTCCAGGACCTCATCGGTGAAACATAGGGGGTGTGCGGCACCCCTGTATTTGGGTATGATGGATTCTGATGATGGCTTCATAGCGTTGCTTACGAGAGCTTGCTTTCTTGGCCCATAAATGGACCTGACTGGGCCATGATGCGAATCCTTAAGTGGGTCGCATGCCGATTTAGGTGCGGCGCCGCTTGTCATTTTATGGGGTCATCCATCCGACCGTGTGGTTTTTTCATTTTCCGAATGCGAGGGCTCGAGGGCCTCTTCGTCGAATTCAGGCAGTAGCTTTCTTTCCGGATAGCTTCTAGTGCGGCGACTGTCGCCATACTTATCTGTGGCATTGATTACCTTGCTCCATCTGATCCGGAGTGCATCTTCCATTGTTTTTAGCTTCCGCTTCTGCTTTTTTAGGCTGTGTGCGGTTGCAACGAGCCTCTCATGGAGATTCTTCTGCTCCGTGAGTTTATTCGGCGTGAGGTCATCTGGAATGCCGTTTTCGCCGGAGGAGGGATGTTCGGTTTCCGTGTTGCCCTGTTCGGACGGTTGCTCCAAGGCCTGCCTGTCGTTTACCGGCTCGTTCTGCTCTGTGGCTAGGTTTGTGCCGAGGCGGGGCTTGGGTCGGCGTTTGCGCCGATGCCTTGATTGCTTTTCGGGGGGTCGATCTCTCGTCTCCTCCCCTTTTTCCTCGTTGTCGTCTCCCTTAGGGGTGTCCACCATGTACACATCGTGAGATGAGGTGGCTGTCCAATGCCCTATGGGCGTTGGTTCGTCGGTATCTCCTCCATCGTCATCCATGCTGTCAATGTCTTCGGAGCCGAAGTCGGGCATGTCGGTTAATTCGTCGACAGTGGCTATAAAGTGGGTGGTGGGTGGGTTTTGGATTTCTTCGTCATCCGCATCCCAATTTTGCTGACCGTAGTTCGGCCAGAGCTCTCCTGACAACGAGAGAGACTTTAGAGAATTCAGGATGTCACTGAAGGGCGAGTGCTGAGAGATGTCTGCGGCGGTGAACTCCATTATTGGCGACCGATCGGATTCGATTAGCAGGGGCGCGGGGGGTTCGGAGTCCGGAGTGGAGTCCGAACCCGTGGACTCACGGGTTGTGCAGAGTGCGGGGCTAGCATTCGGCTCGATCGCTTTTGGGATCGCAGCCCCTGAGGTGACGTCCAACCGCTCATCCTCGATTGGCGCAGTGGGCTCCGAATCAATGGTCGGAACCGGTGCGTGTGTGGCCTTCAAAGCGCTATTCGGCGGCAGAGCTATATCATGCCCATCAAGGCAGTGCGGCGCGCCTGGCTGTGGCTTGAATCTGTCAAAGATCAAGTCCCCGTGGGTGTCAGCCATGTAGTTTAGGCTTCCAAGCGTGACCTGATGGCCGGGGGCGTAGATTTCGATCTGCTCAAGGTGGCCAAGCGAATTGGCCCGCAGTGCGAAGCCGCCAAAGACGAATATCTGTCCGGGGAGAAAAGTTTCACCCTAGACCGCATCGTTGCTGAAGATCGAAGGAGCCATCGGGCCTAAAGGTGACGACACAGAGGAACTCTCAATGAAAGCACCAATGTCGGTGTCAAAACCGGCAGATCTCGGGTAGGGGGTCCCGAACTGTGCGTCTAGGCCGGATGGTAACAGGAGACAGGGGACACTTTGTTTTACCCAGGTTCGGGCCCTCTCGATGGAGGTAAAACCCTACTCCTGCTTGATTAATATTGATGATATGGTAGTACAAGAGTAGATCTACCACGAGATCAAGGAGGCTAAACCCTAGAAGCTAGCCTATGGTATGATTGTTGCGTATGGAGTTGATTCTGTCCTACGGACTACTACCCTCCGGTTTATATAGACACCGGATAGGGTTAGGGTTACATAGAGTCGGTTACAATGGTAGGAGATCTTGAATATCCGCATCACCAAGCTTGCCTTCCACGCCAAGGAAAGTCCCCTCCGGACACGGGACAAAGTCTTCAATCTTGTATCTTCATAGTCCTGGAGTCCGACTGAAGGTATAGTCCGGCTACCCGAACACCCCCTAATCCAGGACTCCCTCAGCAATGCTTGCAAGGCTTGAGTGATGTGCATTACCGAGAGGGCCTAGAGATACCTCTCCAACAATCGGAGTGACAAATCCTAATCTCTAAATACGCCAACCCAACAAGTACCTTCGGGGACACCTGTAGAGCACGTTTATAATCACCCAGTTACGTTGTGACGTTTGGTAGCACACAAAGTGTTCCTCCGGTAAACGGGAGTTGCATAATCTCATAGTCATAGGAACATGTATAAGTTATGAAGAAAGTAATAGCAACAAACTAAACGATCAAGTGCTAAGCTAACAGAATGGGTCAAGTCAATCACATCATTCTCCTAATGATGTGATCCCGTTAATCAAATGACAACTCATGTCTATGGTTAGGAAACATAACCATCTTTGATCAACGAGCTAGTCAAGTAGAGGCATACTAGTGACACTCTGTTTGTCTATGTATTCACACATGTATTATGTTTCCGGTTAATACAATTCTAGCATGAATAATAAACATTTATCATGATATGAGGAAATAAATAATAACTTTATTATTGCCTCTAGGGCATATTTCCTTCACATGGATCATATGAGATGTTCCAGGAGTTGAAGTTAATATTTCAAGAAAATACCCAAGTTGAGAGATATGAAGTCTCCAACAAGTTCTATAGCTAAAAGATGGAGGAGAATAGCTCAAGCAGTGAGCATGTGCTCAAATTGTCTGGGTACTACAATCACTTGAATCAAGTGGGAGTTAATCTTCCAGATAAAATAGTGATTGACAAAATTCTCTAGTCACCATCACCAAGTTAGTAGAACTTCGTGATGAACTATAGTATGCAAGGGATGACGAAAATGATTCCCGAGCTTTTCATGATGATGAAATTGGTGAAGGTAGAAATCAAGAAAGAGCGTCAAGTGTTAATGATTAAAAAGACCACTAGTTTCAAGAACAGGGCAAAGGGAAAAAGGGAACTTCAAGAAGAACAGCAAGCAAGTTGCTGCTCAAGTGAAGAAGCCCAAGTTTGGACCTAAGCCTGAGACTAAGTGCTTCTACTGCAAAGGGATTGGTCACTGGAAGCGGAACTGCCCTAAGTATTTGGCGGATAAGAAGGATGGCAAAGTGAACAATGCTATATTTGATATACATGTTATTGATGTGTACTTTACTAGTGTTTATAGCAACCCCTTGGTATTTGATACTGGTTCAGTTGCTAAGAGTAGTAACTCGAAACGTGAGTTGCAGAATGAACAGAGACTAGTTAAGGGTGAAGTGACGATGTGTGTTGGAAGTGGTTCCAAGATTGATATGATCATCATCGCACACTCGCTATACTTTCGGGATTAGTGTTAAACCTAAATAAATGTTATTTGGTGTTTGCGTTGAGCATGAATATGATTTGACCATGTTTATTGCAATACAATTATTCATTTAAGTTAGAGAATAATTGTTGTTCTGTTTACATGAATAAAACCTTCTATGGTCATACACCCAATAAAAATGGTTCGTTGGATCTCGATCATAGTGATACACATATTCATAAAATTGAAGCCAAAAGATGCAAAGTGAATAATGATAGTGCAACTTATTTGTGGCACTGCTGTTTAGGTCATATTGGTGTAAAGCGCATGAAGAAACTCCATGCCGATGGGCTTTTGGAATCACTTGATTATGAATAATTTTGATGCTTGCGAACCATGCCTCATGGGCAAGATGACTAAAACTCCGTTCTCCGGAACAATTGAGCGAGCCACTGACTTATTGGAAATAATACATACCGATGTATGCGGTCCAATGAGTGTTGAGACTCACGGCGGGCATCATTGTTTCTTGACCTTCACAGATGATTTGAGCAGATATGTGTATATCTACTTGATGAATCATAAGTCTGAAACATTTGGAAAAGTTCAAAGAATTTAAGAGAGAAGAGGAAAATCATCGTAACAAGAAAACAAAGTTTCTATGATCAGATCACAGAGGCGAATATTTGAGTTACGAGTTTGGTCTTCAATTAAAACAATGTGGATTAGTTTCACAAACTCATGCCACCTGGAACACCACAGCATAATGGTGTGTCCGAACGTCATAACCGTACTTTATTTGATATAGTGCAATCTATGATGTCTCTTACCGATTTACCACTATCGTTTTGGGGTTATGCATTAGAGACAATTGCATCCACATTAAAAAGGGCACCAGCTAAATCTGTTGAGACGACACCGTATGAATTGTGGTTTAGCAAGAAATCTAAGTTGTCATTTCTTAAAGTTTGGGGTTGCAATGCTTATGTGAAAAAGTTTCATCTTGATAAGCTCAAACCCAAGTCAGAGAAGTGCGTCTTCATATGATACCCAAAAGTAACTGTCGGGTACACCTTCTATCACAGATCCGAAGGCAAGATATTTGTTGCTGAGAATGGATCCTTTCTAGAGAAGGAGTTTCTCTCGAAAGAAGTGAGTGGGAGGAAAGTAGAACTTGATGAGGTAACTATACCTGCTCCCTTATTGGAAAGTAGTTCATCACAGAAATCTATTTCTGTAACTCCTACACCAATTAGTGAGGGAGCTAATGATGATGATCATGTAACTTCAGATCAAGTTACTACCGAACCTCGTAGGTGAACCAGAGTGAGATCCGCACCAGAGTGGTACGGTAATCCTATTCTGGAGGTCATATTAATTGACTATGGCGAACCTACGAACTATGAGGAAGCGATGATGAGCCCAGATTCCGCGAAATGGCTTGAGGCCATGAAATCTGAGATGGGATCCATGTATGAGAACAAAGTGTGGACTTTGGTTGACTTGCCCGATGATCGGCAAGCCATAGAAAATAAATGGATCTTCAAGAGGAAGACAGATGCTGATAGTAGTGTTACTATCTACAAAGCTAGACTTGTCGAAAAAGGTTTTGACAAAGTTCAAGGTGTTGACTACGACGAGATTTTCTCACTCGTAGCGATGCTTAGTCTGTCCGAATCATGTTAGCAAATTGCCACATTTTATGAAATCTGGCAAATGGATGTCAAAACTACATTCCTTAATGGATTTCTTAAAGAAGAGTTGTATATGATGCAACCAGATGGTTTTATCGATCCTAAAGGTGCTAACAAAATGTGCAAGCTCTAGCGATCCATCTATGCACTTGTGCAAGCATCTCAGAGTTGGAATATACGCTCTGAAGAGTTGATCAAAGCATATAGTTTTATACAGACTTGTGGTGAAGCCTGTATTTACAAGAAAGTAAGTGGGAGCACTACAACATTTCTGATAAATATATGTGAATGACATATTGTTGATCGGAAATAATGTAGAATTTTCCGGAAAGCATAAAGGAGTATTTGAAAGGAGTTTTTCAAATAAAGACCTCGGCGAAGCTACTTACATATTGAGCATCAAGATCTATAGAGATAGATCAAGACACTTGATAAGTTTTTTCAATGAGTACATACCTTGACAAGATTTTGAAGTAGTTCAAAATGGAACAGTCAAAGAAAGAGTTCTTACCTGTGTTACAAGGTGTGAAATTGAGTAAGACTCAAAGCCCGACCATGGCAGAAGATAGAAAGAGAATGAAAGTCATTCCCTATGCCTCAACCATAGTTTCTATAAAGTATGCCATGCTGTGTACTACATCTATTGTATACCCTACACTGAATTTAGCAAGGGAGTACAATAGTGATCTAGGAGTAGCTCACTGGACAATGGTCAAAATTATCCTTAGTGGAATAAGGATATGTTTCTCGATTATGGAGGTGACAAAAGGTTCGTTGTAAAGGGTTACGTCGATGCAAATTTTGACACTGATCCAGATGACTCTAAGTCTCAATCTAGATACATTCTGAAAGTGGGAGCAATTAGCTAGAGTAGCTCCGTGTAGAGCATTGTTGACATAGAAATTTGCAAAATACATACAGATCTGAATGTGGCAGACCCGTAGACTAAACTTCTCTCACAAGAAAAACATGATCACACCTTAGTACTCTTTGGGTGTTAATCACATAGCGATGTGAACTAGATTATTGACTCTAGTAAACCCTTTGGGTGTTGGTCACATGACGACGTGAACTATGGCTGTTAATCACATGGTGATGTGAACTATTGGTGTTAAATCACATGGCAATGTGAACTAGATTATTGACTCTAGTGCAAGTGGGAGACTGGAGGAAATATGCCCTAGAGGCAATAATAAAGTTATTATTTATTTCCTTATTTCATGATAAATGTTTATTATTCATGCTAGAATTGTATTAACCGGAACATAATACATGTGTGAATACATAGACAAACATAGTGTCACTAGTATGCCTCTACTTGACTAGCTCGTTAACCAAAGATGGTTAAGTTTCCTAACCATAAACATGAGTTGTCATTTGATTAACGGGATCACATCATTAGGAGAATGATGTGATTGACTTGACCCATTCCGTTAGCTTAGCACTTGATCATTTAGTATGTTGCTATTGCTTTCTTCATGACTTATACATGTTCCTATGACTATGAGATTATGCAACTCCTGTTTACCGGAGGAACACTTTGTGTGCTACCAAACGTCACAACGTAACTGGGTGATTATAAAGGTGCTCTACAGGTGTCTCCGAAGGTACTTGTTGAGTTGGCGTATTTCGAGATTAAGATTTTTCACTCCGACCGTCGGAGAGGTATCTCTGGGCCCACTCGGTAATGCACATCACTATAAGCCTTGCAAGCATTGTAACTAATGAGTTAGTTACAGGATGATGTATTACGAAACGAGTAAAGAGACTTGCCGGTAACGAGATTGAACTAGGTATTGAGATACCGACGATCGAATCTCGGGCAAGTAACATACCGATGACAAAGGGAACAACGTATGTTGTTATGCAGTTCGACCGATAAAGATCTTCATAGAATATGTAGGAGCCAATATGGGCATCTAGGTTCCACTATTGGTTATTGACCAGAGAAAGTGTCTCGGTCATGTCTACATACTTCTCGAACCCGTAGGGTCCGCATGCTTAACGTTCATTGATGATATATTATTTATGAGCTATGTATGTTGGTAACCGAATGTTGTTCGGAGTTCCACATAAGATCACAGACATGATGAGGAACTCCGGAATGGTCGGGAGATAAAGTTTGATATATGGGATAATAGTGTTTGGTCTCTGGAAGGGTTCCGGAATTCACCGGAAGGGGTTTCGGATGTTTCCCGAAATGTTTGGGTACGAGAACACTTTATTTGGGACAAAGGGGAAAGCCCACAAGGTTTTTGGAAAGCGCAAAAGGAAGTTTTGCGGAGTCCAGGGGCCAGACGCCAGGACGCCCTGGAGTCCGAGAAGGACTCTTGCCTTTCGGGTGAAACCGACTTTGTGGAGGCTTTTACTCCAAGTTTTGACCCCAAGGCTCAACATATAAGTAGAGGGGTAGGGCTAGCGCCCAAGACACATCAAGAAACACCAAGCCGTGTGCCAGCAACCACGTCCCCTCTAGTTTATCCTCCATCATAGTTTTCGTAGTGTTTAAGCGAAGCCCTGCGGAGATTGTTCTTCACCAACACCGTCACCACGCCGTCGTGCTTCCGAAACTCATCTACTACTACACCCCTCTTGCTGGATCGAGAAGGCGAGGATGTCATCAAGCTGAACGTGTGCTGAACGCGAAGGTGCCGTACGTTCGGTACTTGATCGGGACGGATCGTGAAGGTGTACGACTACATCAACCGCGTTGATAAATGCTTCCACTTTCGGTCTACGAGGGTACGTAGACATACTCTCCCCTCTCGTTGCTATGCATCACCATGATCTTGCGTGTGCGTAGGAATTTTTTTTGAAATTACTACGTTCCCCAACAGTCATTCCAGGCATAGAGGCCCGTTGTACGGGCTCAATCATATTAGAGGTTGTCTTCGGATCTCCGGACAACTTCCGAAGCGAGGAGTTAGTTTTCGATATCGTCCCATTCCGCAGCGGCTATCATGCACTACTCGGACGAACTGCGTTTGCTTGATTCAACATAGTGCCACACTATGCTTATCTCAAGCTCAAGATGCCTGGCCCACGCGGCGTCAAAATAGTCAATGGCAATACGGAATGCTCTCTCCGTATAGAAGAGCACACAGCTGCCCTGGCAGCAGAAGTACAAAGCGGCCTTCTCAAGCAGAACCTTCATTCGGATGCCGAGCCTTCAGACAACCTTAAGAGGGTCCGAACTACTCTGCAGCAGGAGATCTCGGCTCGTCAGGAGCTCGACTAGCAATCCGGCCTCCGTCTCAGTCCCGATCAAGCGGTGGCATGCGCGCCGTGCGTACATAACTACGCACTCAAAATTCCATGGGCATCGACGGAGGCATAGCTAGCCTGTGATCCACGACACGACATCAGATTCAGACATACTTTCACTTCTACTTGTTTTCTTGCAGGTTTTAATCCTACTGGCCCCATCGGGTGGTCTGGTTATCGGTCCTCTTGAAGGATAAATACACCAGGATGGCGAGGAGCGCAGACATACGGGGACTTTCTAGGTGATTCCGTTAACGATAACTCTACCTATCTTCCAGGACCCACATGCAGCTCTCCCCTGGTTTCGGCATGTTAAATAGCCTGTTGCTTATTGCACTAATTGTATCAATGTGCCTTGACATACTAATTACATTACAATAAAAAGAGTTTGTAGCTGGACCTGTAGGACCCCAGCCTTTTACCTTTACATCTTTTCTGTTTTCTTTCTCTCTTTTCTTTTTTCCAGTTTCCCTGTGGATAACCCCATCAGGTAGCACCCGTACACTTTGGTACTTCTTGATGTTTGCTAGGGGCTTTATAGCAACCCACATTACAGCAACAAAAGTTCGAACACTTCTCATAAGTATAGTTCGGCACCCCGAATTTAGCATTATATGCATTGGCTCCGAATCATGTCTTTGGTCAATAGTTGGGTTGCCCGGCTCCTGTGCTTGCTACCCTATGTTCCGCTACATCGGCTAGGGTAGTAAAGGGAGAACTACTATGATTGTGCCCTGGTCTAAACCGGATGAGCACCTCAATAGAGAAAGCCGAAAACTGACTGTCATGATGTGACGAGAGCTGGTCAGCTATTCGAAGGTCTCAGATCGTTGGAGGTTTTTCCGCATTTCGCGAAGGGTCGTACTTCCCGATCAGACGATGACATCACTCTGGTTCATATACCAGGGGCCGCGCCTATGTTTTATTATAAAACTCCTATGGCCAAGTGAGGGCGTTCAAGCCGTATAGTCTGGTTGCCTGGTTTGTTGCGCTAAACAACTCCTTCAAGGACCATATAATTGGATCAAGATTGTTGAGATACCATCCCAAACACCTCCATACTACCTATGTGAGGGCAAAAGCTGACGACTGGCCAACCCTCAGATTTCATACAACACAGCCGCACAGGAGGACACAATCAAAACATAAATTATATTACAAAGCGGATTTGTTGTCATCATACAAGAAAAAATCCGAGTGTTTTCACTCGAAAATAATGTCCCGCCCGCACTGCGTGGCTACAATACGAGACCCCTCTAGGACATCCGCAGAATAGCGCTCGGGTGTACGGTGCTCCTTGCCCTTCGGCGGCCCCTTGGTCAGCTCGACGGCATCCATCTTCGCCCACCACATCTTGCAGCGAGCAAAGGACGTTCGGGCACCTTCAATACAGACTGACCGCTTTACGACCTCAAGCCGCGGGCAGGCACTAATAAGCCACTTCACAAGCCCGAAGTAGCTACTGGGTACCGGTGCGGCAGGCCATAGCCAAACTATCAGGTCCCTCATGGCCAGCTTGGCTGCCTTGTGTAGCTCGACCAACTGTTTTAGCCGGTCGCTGAAGGATACCGGATGTTCTGGTCCAAGATATTGAGACTAGAATAGCTTCTTCGTCGAACTCCCTTCCTCAGATCGATAGAATTCAGCAGCATCGGATACGCTGCGCGGCAAACCCATAAATGCCCCTGTAGAGCACCAAATTCGGTAAGTAAAAGGAGCGTCTCCTTCACAGACTTGCTTTGCATAATGAAAGCCTTACCCACCGCGATCTTCTTAGCCGCCTGGAGTTCCTGAAGGGCGCTCTGGGCCTCGGCTCGAGCCTCTTATGCGCTCTGGCGGGCCTTTGCAAGTTCGGACGCCTGCGTCTTAGAATCACGCTCCAAGGACTCGTACTTCTTGACGGCATTGATGACCCACAAGTATAGGGGATCTATCATAGTCCGTTCGATAAGTAAGAGGGTCGAACCCAACGAGGAGCAGAAGGAAATGATAAGCGGTTTCCAGCAAGGTATTCTCTGCAAGTACTGAAATAAGTGGTAACAGATAGTTTTGTGATAAGATAATTTGTAACGAGCAACAAGTAGCAAAAGTAAATAAGGTGCAGAAAGGTGGCCCAATCCTTTTTGTAGCAAAGGACAAGCCTGGACAAACTCTTATATGATGTAAAGCGCTCCCGAGGACACATGGGAATATCGTCAAGCTAGTTTTCATCACGTTCATATGATTCACGTTCGGTACTTTGATAATTTGGTACGTGGGTGGACCGGTGCTTGGGTACTGCCCTTACTTGGACAAGCATCCCACTTATGATTAACCTCTATTGCAAGCATCCACAACTACAACAAAAGTATTCAGGTAAACCTAACCATAGCATGAAACATATGGATCCAAATCAGCCCCTTACGAAGCAACACATAAACTAGGGTTTAAGCTTCTGTCACTCTAGCAACCCATAATCTACTTATTACTTCCCAATGCCTTCCTCTAGGCCCAAATAATGGTGAAGTGTCATGTAGTCGACGTTCACATAACACCACTAGAGGAGAGACAACATACATCTCATCAAAATATCGAACGAATACCAAATTCACATGACTACTAATAGCAAGACTTCTCCCATGTCCTCAGGAACAAAAGTAACTACTCACAAAGCATAAACATGTTCATAATTAGAGGGGTATTAATATGCATATAGGATCTGAACATATGATCTTCCACCAATTGAACCAACTAGCATCAACTACAAGGAGTAATTAACACTACTAGCAACCTACTAGCACCAATCCCGGACTTGGAGACAAGAATTGGATACAAGAGATGAACTAGGGTTTTGAGATGAGATGGTGCTGATGAAGATGTTGATGGAGATTGCCCTCTCCCGATGAGAGGAGGGTTGGTGCTGACGGGCGATGATTTCCCCCTCCGGGAGGGAAGTTTCCCCGGCAGAACAACTCTGCCAGAACCCTAGATTAGTTCCGCCTCGTGGCGGCAGAGTTTCGTCCGAGAAGATGGCTTATGATTTTTTTCCCATCGAAAGACTCCATATAGCAGAAGATGGTCACCGGAGGGCCACCAGGGGGCCCATGAGGTAGGGGGTGCGCCCAGGGGGGTAGGGCACGCCCCCCACCCTCGTGGGCAGGATGTGGCCCCCCTGGTGAAGTTCTTGCTCTCAGTATTTTTTATATATTTGGAAAACATCTTCCATGAAGTTTCAGGACTTTTGGAGCTGTGCAGAATAGGTCTCTACTATTTGCTCCTTTTCCAGCCCAGAATCCCAGCTGCCGGCATTCTCCCTCTTTATGTACACCTTGTAAAATAAGAGAGAATATGCATAAGTATTGTGACATAATGTGTAATAACAGCCCATAATGCAATAAATATTGATATAAAAGGATGATGCAAAGTGGATGTATCAACTCCCCCAAGCTTAGACCTCGTTTTCCTCAAGCGAAAAGCCGAAATCGAAAAATATGTCCACATGTTTAGAGATAGAGGTGTCGATAAAAATAAAATACGGACATGAGGGCATCATGATCATTCTTAGAACAAAAACTTATACAATTCTTGTCATATAATCTCTAATGCTAGAGTAATAATTCAATCACAATATCAAGTATGAATCTTAAACTTCTTTGAAAACTAACAAACTATAATCTCAGTCATTGAAGCAATTGCAATTTATCATAACATAGGAAAGAGTCAATGTATAAGAGCTTTTCAGCAAGTCCACATACTCAACTATCATATAATCTTTCACAATTGCTGACACTCACGCAATACTTATGGGTATGGAGTTTTAATTGGACACAGAGAAAGATAGGGGCTTATAGCTTTGCCTCCCAATGTTTTACCTCAAGGGTAATGTCAACAGTAGCAGTTCATGAAAACTCACATCCAATTAGCCATATATACTAGGATCTTTCCAACATACTGTGCTTGCCAAAGGAATAAAATGTAAAAAGGAAAGGTGAATATCACCATGACTCTTATGCAGGGTAGGAGATAAAAGTAAAAGATAGGCCCTTCGCAGAGGGAAGCAGAGGTTGTCATGCGCTTTTATTGTTGGATGCACAAAATCTTAATGCGAAAGAACGTCACTTTATATTGCCACTTGTGATGTGGACCTTTATTATGCAGTCTGTCGCTTTTATTACTTCCATATCACACGATCGTATAAAGCTTATTTCCTCCACACCAATCAATCATACATATTTAGAGAGCAATTTTTATTGCTTGCACCGATGACAACTTACTTGATGGATCTTACTCAATCCATAGGTAGATATGGGGGACTCTTATGGCAAGACTGGTTTAAGGGTATTTGGAAGCACAAGTAGTATCTCTACTTGGTGCAATGAATTTGGCTAGCATGAGGGGGAAAGGCAAGCTCATCATGTTGGAAGATCCAAGACAATCTAATTCATCTCAGATGTAAGAAAACATATCCCATTACATTGTCTTCCTTGTCCAATGTCAACTCTTTTGCATGTCATATTTTAATGAGTGCTCACACTCATAAAAGATGTCCAAGATAGTATATCTATATGTGAAGACCTCTCTTTCCTTATTACTTCCTATTAATTGCAACGATGACCAAAACTATGCTTGTCAACTCTCAACAACTGTTATTCATCATACTTTTTCTATGTGAGCTCATTACTCTCCATGAGACTCACATGATCTCTTTGTTTCTTTTTATTTCTTTCTCTTTTCTTTTATTCACTTAGGATCATGGCAAAATAATCAAGCCCTTGACTCAACACTAATCTTTATTATATAGCTCAGGGACTCGATTACATAGAAGGATAATAAAGCAAAACTCACAACTAGATCACACTAAGAACTTTTATTCTACTAGATCAAGATATTACCAAAAGGATCGAACTAAGAAAAACGGTAAAGATAAAAGTGATGGTGATACGATACCGGGGCACTCCCCCAAGCTTGGCAGTTGCGAAGTGGAGTGCCCATACCAGATACTCAATTCTTCTTTATTGGTGGAGACGGTGGTGATTTTGTTGATGGCGTAGGCTTCTTCCTTAATTTCCGTTTGAGGACAGAATTTTGGTCCTTTAGGTCCTTGATCTCCTGTTCCAGGCTCAGTATCTTTTTGCATAGTTCCTGCTTGTTTTCCTGCAAGAGGCAAAAAGGGATGAACACAATCTTATGTTTCTTTACTCTATCCGGGGGACTTGACTTTTTGAACTCCACATGCATGTCCCTAGGTTGAGGTAGTGGGACTTCATCTTCATATGAGCTCGTCTCCTCCTTTCCCTTGGGTTCATAGTCTTCTTCTTCTTCTTCTTCTTCTTCTTCTTCTTCTTCTTCTTCCGTAGTCCAACCACAATGCTCCACATCCCCATAGACCTTAGGATCTGCAAGGTAATCAGCTACATAGCTTTCTCCTTTCGAATCCTGGGACGACATGTTGCTTTGTCTGCAGCAGGACAGCTCAAAACAAAGGCAAGAGATTTTTGTGTGATATGGGAGTCAAAACCCCCGGGAGGTTATATAATGAATTTTTACCGACCAAAATACGTGTCGTGTATGAAAACGGAGTCCGGAGAGCACACGAGGTGCCCACGAGGTAGGGGGGCGCGCCCAGTAGGGTAGGGCACGCCCTCCACCCTCGTGGAGCCCTCGTGTCCTTCCCGGACTACTGCTTACTTTTCTATTTTTCTAAATATTCCAAAACGGAGAAATATTGCCTTAAAAACTGTTTTGGAGTCGGTTTACTTACCGTACCACATACCTATTCCTTTTCGGAGTCTGAAATGTTCCGGAAAGTGTCCCTTATGTATTCCTCCGGGGTTATGGTTTCAATAAGATTGGTTTCAACATTTATGGGATTACCTGAGATATAGTGTTTGATTCTTTGACCGTTCACCACCTTCGGATTTGTGCCTTCAAAGTTGTTGCTTTTTATGGCACCGGAACGGTAGACCTCCTCGATAACGTAAGGACCTTCCCATTTAGAGAGAAGTTTTCCTACAAAAAATCTTAAACGAGAGTTGTATAGCAATACATAATCACCTATATTAAACTCACGCTTTTGTATCCTTTTGTCATGCCATCTTTTAACTTTTCCTTTAAACAACTTGGCGTTTTCGTAGGCTTGGGTTCTCCATTCATCAAGTGAGCTAATATCAAATAACCTCTTCTCACCGGCAAGTTTAAAATCATAATTAAGTTCTTTAATAGCCCAATAAGCCTTGTGTTCTAGTTCGAGAGGTAAGTGACATGCTTTTCGATAGACCATTTTATACAGAGACATACCAATAGGATTTTTATATGCAGTTCTATAGGCCCATAATGCATCATCAAGTTTCTTGGAACAATTCTTTCTAGACCTATTAATAGTCTTTTGCAAAATTAATTTGAGTTCTCTATTACTCAATTCTACTTGACCACTATACTAAGGGTGATAAGGAGATGCAATTCTATGATTAACATCATATTTAGCAAGCATTTTACGGAAAGCACCATGAATAAAATGTGAACCACCATCAGTCATTAAATATCTAGGAACTCCAAATCTTGGAAAAATAACTTCTTTAAGCATTTTAATAGAAGTGTTATGATCAACACTACTAGTTGGAATAACTTCTACCCACTTAGTAACGTGATCAACAACAACTAAAATATGTGTATATCCATTAGAGGAAGGAAAGGGTCCCATATAGTCAAAGCCCCAAACATCGAATGGTTCAATAACAAGTGAATAATTCATAGGCATTTCTTGACGTCTACTAATATTACCAATTATTTGACATTCATCACAAGATAAGACAAACTTACGGGCATCCTTGAAGAGAGTAGGCCAATAAAAACCAGATTACAGTACCTTATGTGCAGTCCTATCTCCAGCATGGTGTCCTCCATAAGCTTCGGAGTGACACTTGCGTAGGATCTGTTCCTGTTCATGCTCAGGTACACAATGTCTAATAACACCATCTACTCCTTCTTTATAAAGATGTGGGTCATCCCAAAAGTAATGCCTCAAATCATAGAAGAACTTTTTATTTTGCTGGTATGTGAAACTAGGTGGTATAAACTTAACAACAATGTAATTAGCATAATCAGCATACCATGGAGCAGTATGAGAAGCATTTATGACATTTAATTGCTCATCAGGAAAGCTATCATCAATAGGTAGTGGGTCATCAAGCACATTTTCTAACCTAGACAAGTTGTCTGCAACAGGGTTCTTAGGTCCTTTTCTATCAACAATATGCAAATCAAATTCTTGTAGCAAGAGAACCCATCTAATAAGTCTAGGTTTAGCATCTTTCTTTTCCATAAGATATTTAATAGCAGCATGATCAGTGTGAATAGTTACTTTAGAATCAACAATATAAGGTCTAAACTTATCACAAGAAAATACAACTGCTAAGAATTCTTTTTCAGTAGTAGCATAATTTCTTTGAGCATTGTCTAGAGTTTTACTAGCATATTGAATAACATTTAGTTTCTTATCAACCCTTTGTCCTAGAACAACACCTACAGCATAATCACTAGCATCACACATAATTTCAAAGGGTAAATTCCAATCAGGTGGCTGAACAATAGGTGCAGAGATCAATGATTTCTTAAGTATTTCAAATGCCTCTACACAATCATCATCAAAGACAAATGGTATATCTTTTTGTTATAAATTAGTCAGAGGCCGAGAGATTTTTGAGAAGTCCTTAATGAACCTCATATAAAAACCGGCATGACCAAGGAAACTTCTTATACATTTGATGTCCTTGGGACATGGCATCTTTTCAATAGCATCAACCTTGGCTTTATCAACTTCAATACCTCTTTCAAAAACTTTATGCCCCAAGACAATACCTTCATTAACCATAAAGTGGCACTTTTCCCAATTCAAGACAAGATTAGTTTCTTCACATCTCTGCAAAACTCGATCAAGGTTGCTCAAGCAATCATCAAAAGAAGATCCACAGACGGAAAAGTCGTCCATGAAAACCTCACAAATATTTTCACAAAAGTCAAGAATATAGCCATCATGCATCTTTGAAAGGTAGCAGGTGCATTACATAAACCAAAAGGCATACGTCTATAAGCAAAAGTACCAAAAGGGCATGTAAAAGTAGTCTTTGATTGATCTTTGGCTGACACAGGTATTTGAGAGAAACCAGAATAACCATCTAGAAAGCAAAAATGTGTATGTTTGGACAATCTTTCTAGCATTTGATCAATAAAAGGTAAGGGGTAATGATCCTTTTTAGTGGCCTTATTTGATTTGCAGAAATCAATTACCATCCTATAACCTGTAATAATTCTTTGAGGAATCAATTCATCTTTATCATTAGGAACAACAGTAATACCTCCCTTCTTAGGGACACAATGGACATGGCTTACCCATTGATTATAAACAACGGGATCAATTATACCTGCCTCAAGGAGCTTTAGTATCTCCTTTCTTACCACTTATTTCATTTTAGGATTCGGCCGGCATTGATGATCATGAACTGGTTTAGCATCTTCTTCCAAATTAATTTTATGTTGACATAGAGTGGGACTAATGCCCTTAAGATCATCAAGAGTATACCCAATAGCAGCGCGGTGCTTCTTCAGAGTTTTTAATAATCTCTCTTCCTCATGCTCTGAAAGGTTAGCACTAATAATAACAGGATATATCCTTTTCTCATCAAGATAAGCATATTTAAGAGTATTAGGTAACAGTTTAAGCTCGAACACAGGATCACCCTTGGGTGGAGGAGGGTCCCCTAGGATTTCAACAGGTAAATTGTTTTCCAGAATAGGTTCCTGTTTAAAGAATACTTCATCTAATTCCCTTCTTTCATTCATAAACATATCATTTTCATGGTCTAGCAAGTATTGTTCTAAAGGATCACTAGGAGGTACGAAAATACAAGCAAGACCAATAATTTCATCCTTACTAGGTGATTCTTCTTCATGGTGTTGTCTACTAAATTTAGAAAAATTAAATTCATGAGTCATATCATCTAAACCGATAGTAACAACATCTCTTTTGCAATCTATAGTAGCATTAACAGTATTTAAGAAGGGTCTACCAAATATAATGGGACAAAAGTTATCTTGTGGGGAACCAAGAACAAGACAATCAGTAGGATATTTAGTTTTCCCACACAAGACTTCAACATCTCTAACAATTCCCATTGGTGAAATAGTATCTCTATTGGCAAGTTTAATTGTGACATCAATATCTTCCATCTCAGCAGGTGCAATATCATGCATAACTTCTTTGTATAAGGAATAAGGTATTGCACTAGCACTAGCACCCATATGACATAAGCCATGATAGGCATGCCTACCACAGGTCTAGGTTTATCTTTATCACGGGGTTTAGCAATTCTAGCAGTTTCATCATAGAAATAAATAACATGCCCATCAATATTATTAGACAAGAGATCTTTAACGATAGCAATATTAGGTTCAACTTTAACTTGCTCAGGAGGTGTATATGTTTTAATATTGCTTTTATGAACCACAGTTGAAGCTTTAGCATGATCCTTTATCCTAACAGGGAAAGGTGGTTTCTCAACATAAGAAGTAGGAATAATAGGATCATTATAAGTGATAGTCTTTTCTTCAACTTTAATAGGTGCAGCTACTTTTACTTCTATGGGAGGATGATATTCAAACCACTTCTCCTTGGGGAGATCAACATAGGCAGCAAAAGATTCACAGAAAGAAGCTACTATCTCAGAGTCAAGTCCATATTTAGTGCTAAATTTATGAAAAATATCGGTATCCATAAAAGATTTAACACAATCAAAACTAGGTGTAATACCTGACTCCTTACCATTGCCGAGGTCCCAATCTTCAGAGTTGCGTTTAATTCTTTCCAATAAATCCCATTTGAATTCAATAGTCTTCATCATAAAAGAGCCAGCACAAGAAGTATCAAGCATGGTGCGATTGTTACCAGAAAGCCGAGCATAATTTCTTTGAATAATCGTTTCTCTTGAGAGCTCATGATTGGGGCATGAATATAACATTGATTTAAGGCTCCCCCAAGCTTGAGCGATGCTTTCTCCTTCGCGAGGCCAAAAATTATATATATAATTGCGATCACGATGAACAAGATGCATAGGATAAAACTTCTGATGAAATTCCAATTTCAATCGTTTATAATTCCAAGACCTCATATCATCACATAGCCTATACCATGCGATGCATCTCCCCTCAAAGATAAAGGGAAGACCTTCTTCTTAACAACATTCCGGGTACACCTGCAAGCTTAAATAAATAATCCACAAACTTCATCCACATATATCAGATGTTCATCACCTAAAAAAGGATTAGCTAGCAGTTTTTCTATCATACCCGAAGGAACTTCAAAGCAAGCATTTTCATTTTCATTTTCAGTAGGTTCAGTAGGTTGAGGAGCAACTCTTTGCTCTACTGGTCGGGGTGAAGATACCCCAAACAAGCCCCTCAGAGGATTACTTTCCATGGTAACAAGTGACAGTAAATTTCAGCACACTATAGAAATTTTTCCTTACCAAATTCCACCTACCAAAGGCGCTTCACTCCCCAGCAACGGTGCCAGAAAATAGTCTTGATGACCCACAAGTATAGGGGATCTATCTAGTCCTTTCGATAAGTAAGAGTGTCGAACCCAACGAGTAGCAGAAGGAAATGATAAGCGGTTTCTAGCAAGGTATTCTCTGCAAGTACTGAAATAAGTGGTAACAGATAGTTTTGTGATAAGATAATTTATAACAAGCAACAAGTACCAAAAGTAAATAAGGTGCAGAAAGGTGGCCCAATCCTTTTTGTAGCAAAGGACAAGCCTGGACAAACTCTTATATGATGTAAAGCCCTCCCGAGGACACATGGGAATATCGTGAAGCTAGTTTTCATCATGTTCATATGATTCGCGTTCGGTACTTTGATAATTTGGTACGTGGGTGGACCGGTGCTTGGGTACTGCCCTTACTTGGACAAGCATCCCACTTATGATTAACCTCTATTGCAAGCATCCACAACTACAACAAAAGTATTAAGGTAAACCTAACCATAGCATGAAACATATGGATCCAAATCAGCCCCTTAGAAAGCAACGCATAAACTAGGGTTTAAGCTTCTGTCACTCTAGCAACCCATAATCTACTTATTACTTCCCAATGACTTCCTCTAGGCCCAAATAATGGTGAAGTGTCATGTAGTCGATGTTCACATAAAACCACTAGAGGAGAGACAACATACATCTCATCAAAATATCGAACGAATACCAAATTCACATGACTACTAATAGCAAGACTTCTCCCATGTCCTCAGGAACAAAAGTAACTACTCACAAAGCATAAACATGTTCATAATTAGAGGGGTATTAATATGCATATAGGATCTGAACATATGATCTTCCACCAATTGAACCAACTAGCATCAACTACAAGGAGTAATTAACACTACTAGCAACCTACTAGCACCAATCCCGGACTTGGAGACAAGAATTGGATACAAGAGATGAACTAGGGTTTTGAGATGAGATGGTGCTGATGAATATGTTGATGGAGATTGCCCTCTCCCGATGAGTGGAGGGTTGGTGATGACGATGGCGATGATTTCCCCCTTCGGGAGGGAAGTTTCCCCGGCAGAACAGCTCTGCCAGAACCCTAGATTGGTTCCGCCTCGTGGCGGCGGAGTTTTGTCCGAGAAGATGGCTTATGATTTTTTTCCCATCGAAAGACTCCATATAGCAGAAGATGGTCACCGGAGGGCCACCAGGGGGCCCATGAGGTAGGGGGTGCGCCCAGGGGGGTAGGGCACGCCCCCCACCCTCGTGGGCAGGATGTGGCCCCCCTGGTGAAGTTCTTGCTCTCAGTATTTTTTATATATTTGGAAAACATCTTCCGTGAAGTTTAAGGACTTTTGGAGCTGTGCAGAATAGGTCTCTACTATTTGCTCCTTTTCCAGCCCAGAATCCCAGCTGCCGGCATTCTCCCTCTTTATGTACACCTTGTAAAATAAGAGAGAATAGGCATAAGTATTGTGACATAATGTGTAATAATAGTCCATAATGCAATAAATATTGGTATAAAAGCATGATGCAAAGTGGACGTATCAGGCATCCTGAAGCTCTTGCTGAACCTCGCTGACCCGGGCCTCATGCTTTACACGTACAACGTGTTCCTTGGCCGCTTTGTCGTCGGCCTTGGCTAATGCCTTCTTGAGGGCCGCCACCTCGGTCGTGGCCCCTAGCATAGTCCATGACACTTTAGTCAGCACTAAGTATTCATCCTTCCTAATATACACACATACCTTACTGCATACCCTGGCTGTCCTCCAGCTGCTTCTTCACAAGGCTGAGCTCTTCCTCGGCCCGCTCCAGGCTCCGCTTCAGTTTGGAGATGATAACCCACAAGTATAGGGGATCAAAACAGCTTTCGAGGGTAGAGTATTCAACCCAAATTTGTTGATTCGACACAAGGGGAGCCAAAGAATATTCTCAAGTATTAGCAGCTGAGTTGTCAATTCAACCACACCTAGAAACTTAGTATCTGCAGCAAAGTGTTTAGTAGCAAAGTAATATGATAGTGGTGGTAGCGGCAACAAAAGTAAAGACAGCAAAAGTAATGTTTTTGGTATTTTGTAGTGATTGTAACAGTAGCAGCGGGAAAGTAAATAAGCGAGAACCAGTATATGGAAAACTCGTACGCACCGGATCAGTGATGGATAATTATGCCGGATGCGGTTCATCATGTAACAGTCATAACATAGGGTGACACAGAACTAGCTCCAATTCATCAATGTAATGTAGGCATGTATTCCGTATATAGTCATACATGCTTATGGAAAAGAACTTGCATGCCATCTTTTGTCCTACCCTCCCGTGGCAGTGGGGTCCTATTGGAAACTAAGGGATATTAAGGCCTCCTTTTAATAGAGAACCGGAACAAAGCATTAGCACATAGTGAATACATGAACTCCTCAAACTATGGTCATCACCGGGAGTGGTCCCGATTATTGTCACTTCGGGGTTGCCAGATCATAACACATAGTAGGTGATTATAGACTTGCAAGATAGGATCAAGAACTCACATATATTCATGAAAACATAACAGGTTCAGATGTGAAATCATGGCACTCGGGCCCTAGTGACAAGCATTAAGCATAGCAAAGTCATAGCAACATCAATCTCAGAACATAATGGATACTAGGGATCAAACCCTAACAAAACTAACTCGATTACATGATAAATCTCATCCAACCCATCACCGTCCAGCAAGCCTACGATGGGATTACTCACGCACGGTGGAGAGCATCATGAAATTGGTGATGGAGGATGGTTGATGATGACGACGGCGACGAATCCCCCTCTCTGGAGCGCCGAACAGACTCCAGATCAGCCCTCCCGAGAGGTTTTAGGGCTTGGCGGCGGCTCCGTATCATAAAATGCGATGATTTCTTCTCTCTGATTTTTTCTCACCGAAACTCAATATATGGAGGTGGAGTTGGAGTCGAGATGCAACAGGGGGCCCACGAGGTAGGGGGCGCACCCTAGGGGGGGCACCCTCGTGAGAAGGGTGTGGGCCCCCTGGTCTTCATCTTTGGCGAGGATTGTTTTCTAAGATGTTCCGTGGACTTTCAGGTCATTCCGAGAATATTTGTTTTCTACACATAAAACAACACCATGGTAATTATGCTGAAAACAGCGTCAGTCTGGGTTAGTTCCATTCAAATCATACAAGTTAGAGTCCCAAACAAGGGCAAAAGTGTTTGGAAAAGTAGATACGACGGAGACGTATCAACTCCCCCAAGCTTAAAGCCTTGCTTGTCCTCAAGCAATTCAGTTGACAAACTAAAAGAAAGAAAGAAAAACTTTTACAAACTTTGTTTGCTCTTGTTGTTGTAACAAGGTCAAGCCAGCATTCAAGTTTTCAGCATAGATCATTACTAACCACACTTGCAATAATTCTCAGGTCTCATCATTACTCATATCAATAGCATAATCAACTAGCAAGTCATAATAATAAATCTCGGATGACAACACTTTCTCAAAACAATCATAATATGATATAACAAGATGGTATCTCGCTAGCCCTTTCTGAGACCGCAAAACATAAATGTAGAGCACCTTTAAAGATCAAGGACTGACTAGACATTGTAATTCATGGTAAAAGAGATCCAATTATAGTCATACCCAATATAAATTAACAGTGATGAATGCAAATGACGGCTATGCTCTCCAGCTAGTGCTTTTTAATAAGAGGGTGATGACTCAACATAAAAGTAAATGGATAGGCCCCTCACAGAGGGAAGCATGGATTTGTAGAGGTGCCAGAGCTCAGTTTTGCAATAGAGATAAATTGTATTTTGAGCGGTATACTTTCATTGTCAACGTAACAACTAAGAGATGGCGATATCTTCCTTGCTAAACACATTATAGGCGGTTCCCAAATAGAATGGTAAAGTTTATACTCCCCCTCCACCAACAAGCATCAATCATGGCTTGCTCGAAACAACGAGTGCCTCCAACATACATCAGGTCCCAGGGGGAGTTTTGTTTGCAATTAATTTTGATTTAGTTTGCATAAATCATGGGACTGGGCATCCCGGTGACCAACCATTTTCTCGTGAGTGAGGAGCGGAGTCCACTCCTCTTGAGAATAACCCGCCTAACATGGAAGATAAGGACAACCTTTGTTGACACATGAGCTATTCGAGCATACAAAACAGAATGTTTATTTGAAGGTTTAGAGTTTGGCACATACAAATTTACTTGGAATGGCAGGTAGATACCACATATAGGAAGGTATAGTGGACTCATCTGGAATAACTTTGGGGTTTAAGGGATTGCATGCACAAGCAGTATTCCCGCTTAGTACAAGTGAAGGCTAGCAAAAGACTGGGAAGCGACCAACTAGAGAGCGACAACAGCCATGTACATGCATTAAAATTAATAAACATTGGATGCAAGCATGAGTAGGATATAATCCACCATGGACATAAATATCGTGAAGGCTATGTTGATTTTGTTTCAACTACATGCGTGGACATGTGCCAAGTCAAGTCACTTAAATCATTCAAAAGAGGATACCACCCCATCATACCACATCATAATCATCTCAATAGCATGTTGGCATACAAGGTAAATCATTATAACTCATAGCTAATCAAGCATGGCACAAGCAACTCTGATCTCTAATTGTCATTGCAAACATGTTTATTCATAATAAGCTGAATCAAGAACGACGGGCTCATCATATTTACAAAAACAAAAGAGGTCGAGTTCATACCAGCTTTTCTCATCTCAGTCAGTCCATCATATATCATCATAATTGCCTTTCACTTGCACGACCGAACGGTGTGAATAGTAATAAGAGTGCACGTGCATTGGACTAAGCTAGAATCTGCGAGCATTCAATAAACAGGAGAAGACAAGGCAATATGGGCTCTTGGTTAAATCAACAATAATGCATATAAGAGCCACTTCAACAATTTAATTATGGTCTTCTCCTACTAACCCCAAAGAAAAGAAAAGAAATAAAACTATTTACACGGGAAAGCTCCCAACAAGCAAAAGAACAACGGGAAATATTTTTGGGTTTTGTTTTTTTCATTATTACTACTACAGCAGAAAAATAAACTACTACTAATTTTTTTGTTTGTTTTTCTTAAGGTTTAACAAACACACAAGAAGAAAGAAGGAAAAATAAAATAAACTAGCATGGATATTACAGTGAAAAAGTATGAGCACCGACATCTGGCAATGAGTGTGTGTGAACGTAAATGTAATGTCGGTGAGAAATACGTACTCCCCCAAGCTTAGGCTTTTGGCCTAAGTTGGTCTATGGCCACGGCTGGCCTGGCGGATATCCATAATAATAGTTGTTGGGGTCGTACTGTGATGAGGAGGAATAGTTGGGATCATACTGTGATGAAGAAGAAGACTCTGACTGCCACTGGCTGGCAGTCATCTCTAGATCCCAAGAATAAACAGATTGTCGTGGAGGCTCATCTTGTGGTTCCTGTTCTGGCTCCTCGACTGGTGCAGGGTTCCAGTAGGCGTGAATAGCCGTCAACGGAACAAGGTACGTGCCTGCAGTCAAATCAAACAAAGAAGGAGCAGGCAAGGTAATAGTCTCAGGATGATGTTCATTAAAGAACAATTGATATTTAAGCTCCCCTGCCCTATTTTTAACAATAAAATCATGTGCCACCATACTTTTATGATCTAGATAAACACGAGGCAGCACCTTTTCTTCCTTCTCAGCATGCCTAATAGGTATGTTAAAATGTGCGGCTAGTCATGTGGCATAGATGCCTCCAAAGATGGGGCCCTTAGTACGGTTCATATTTAACCGTCTAGCAATAATACCGCCCAAACTAAAAGTGTTATCACTGTATAAACCTTGGAGCAGAATAATTAAATCAGGGATGCTCAGGTTTCCAGAATTTCCGCGTCCAATTAAACAACGACTAGCAAATAATGCAAAGTAACGCAAAACAGGAAAATGTATGCTAGTGATTCGTGCATCGGAAACCTTCCTGGTTTCTCCTACAGTGATATTATCAATAAACCCAGCCACATCATCATGATGTGGTTCTTCTATCTTGCCCTCAAAAGGGACTAAACAAATCTGACAGAAATCATAAAGTGACATTTCCTTATGCTCATCATATAAATGAAACTCCACCGTAGGTGGTGAGTCCCTAGAATGAAAATGAAAGTTTTGCACAAAGGTATTTGTGAGTAAGAGATACTGATTGCACTGGTCGTGGAGGAAAGCGGTGAGGCCTGCATTGTGAGCCAATTCATGAAAATCTTCATAGATACCGGCTACTCTCAAGAAATCATCAGAAGGCCAATCACATGCCCGAATCTCCGCGGTGCGTGGCAAACTATACTTAGGCTTCGGTGCCTTTTCCTTTGAGCTTTGGCTCGATGAGCCCCTCAATAATCTCCTCATCATTTTTTGATTTTTTTTGAAATTTAGTAACTTCAAAATAAAAGTGAACCAAACTCAATAAAACTGATAGCAACTACTCCTACAAGTGCCTAGAGCCTATATCAAGCATTAGAACTACTTGGAACCATATAAATTTGACATGCAAGCTCAAGAACGTGGTCACCTATGCAACACAAATTTTCAAAGAATAAAGCACTAGAACAAAAACTAATTGGACCAATGGAGGAGTCACATACCAAGGAACAATCTCCCCAAGCAGTTTTGCGAGAGGTGCTTTGAGCAAGGAGATCGAAAATCGCAGCAAAAGTGGCTGGAACTCGTGCTTGAGTTGGTTTTTCGGGTTTGTGTGAGATAGATGAAGAAGATGGGTGCTGAGATAAGTGGAGGAGGGCCACCGTGGGCCCACGAGGCAGGGGGCGCGCCCTATAGGGGGGGGGGCACCCACCACCCTCGTGGCCAGGTGGCAGCTCCTCCCGCGGTAATTTTTGCACAGTAAATCCTCAAATATTCCTGAAAAAATCATATTAAACTGGCATGGCATTCTGAGGACTTCTATTTTTGGGATATTTTTATATTGCACAGACAAGTCAAGAAACAGATAGAAAATACTATTTTTACTTTATTTAATATAAATAACAGAAAATATAGAGAGGGTACAGAAGGTTGTGCTTCTAGTTTCATCCATCTCATGCTCATCAAAAAGAATCCACTAACAAGGTTGATCAAGTCTTGTTAACAAACTCATTCCGATAATCATGAAACCGGAGAAATTTCAAATAACAGTAAGTTACCTCAACAGGGTTATGCACATCCCCAATAATAAGAATATCATATTTCTTCTTGACAGTAGGAAGAGGAAATTCAAAACCTCCAAATATAATCGATGGAATTTTTCCAATAGAGTTGATACTATGAACTTGAGGTTGTTTCGTCGGAAAGTGTACCATATGCTCATTACCATTAACATGAAAAGTGACATTGCTTTTATAGCAATCAATAACAACCCCCGCAGTATTAAGAAAAGGTCTTCCAAGAATAATAGACATACTATCATCCTTGGGAATATCAAGTATAACAAAGTCCGTTAAAATAGCAACGTTTGCAACCACAACAGGCACATCCTCACAGATACCGACAGGTATAGCAGTTGATTTATCAACCATTTGCAAAGATATTTCAGTAGGTGTTAGCTTATAAAAGTCAAGTCTATGATATAAAGAGAGAGGCATAACACTAACACCGGCTCCAAGATCACATAAAGCAGTTTTAATATAATTCCTTTTAATGGAGCAAGGTATAGTAGGTACTCTGGGGTCTCCAAGTTTCTTTGGTATTCCACCATTAAAAGTGTAATTAGCAAGCATGGTGGAAATTTCAGCTTCTGGTATCTTTCTTTTATTAGTAATGATATCCTTCATATATTTAGCATAAGGATTCGTTTTGAGCACATCAGTTAATCTCATACGCAAAAAGATCGGCCTAATCATTTCAGCAAAGCGCTCAAAATCCTCATCATCCTTTTCCTTGGATGGTTTCGGAGGAAAAGACATAGGTTTATGAACCCAAGGTTCCCTTTCTTTACCATGTTTCCTAGCAACAAAGTCTCTTTTATCATAACGTTGATTCTTTGATTGTGGGTTATCAAGATCAACATCAGGTTCAATTTTTACATCATTGTCATTACTAGGTTGAGCATCATCATGAACATCATCATTAATATTTTTACTAGGTTAATGTTCATTACCAGATTGTGTTTCAGCATCAGACATAGAAATATCATTTGGATTATCAGGTGGTTCAACAATAGGTTCACTAGAAGTTTGCACAGTTCTATCATTTTTCTTCTTCTTCTTTTTAGAAGAACTAGGAACATCAATATTATTTCTTTGAGAATCTTGCTCGATTCTCTTAGGGTGGCCTTCAGGATACAAAGGTCCCTGAGCCATTTTACCAGTTCTAGTAGCCACTCTAACAACATAATCATTTTTCTTTCTATTCATTTCATCAAGCACTTCTTTTTGAGCCTTAAGTACTTGTTCTACCTGAGTGGTAACCATAGAAGCATGTTTGCTAACAAGTTTAAGTTCACCTTTAATATTAGCCATGTAATCACCCAAGCGTCTAATCATATAAGCATTTTCTTTTAATTGTCTACCAAAATAAGCATTGAAGTCATCTTGTTTATACATAAAGTTATCAAACTCATCCAAGCATTGACTAGCAACTTTAGTATGAGGGACTTCAGCTTTATCATATCTATAGAGAGAATTTACCTTTACTACATGTGTTGGGATATCAGGATCAGGAGGTTCTTCAGTAAATAAATAATTGAGGTCATAGGTTTCTTCAACAGACGGTATATTAAGACCATGTGTTTCTTCAATAGGAGGTAAATTCTTAACGTCTTCAGCTTTAATACCTTTCTCTTTCATAGATTTCTTTGCCTCTTGCATATCTTCGGGACTGAGAAATAGAACACCTCTCTTCTTCGGAGTTGGTTTAGGAGGTGCCCAATTATTTTCATTTGTCAACAAATTATTCAATAGAATTTCAGCTTCATCCGGTGTTCTTTCCCTGAAAAGAGAACCAACACAACTATCCAGGTAATCTCTGGAAGCATTGGTTAGTCCATTATAAAAGATATCGAGTATTTCAGGTTTCTTAAGAGGATGATCAGGCAAAGCATTAAGTAACTTGAGAAGCCCCCCCAAGCTTGTGGGAGACTCTCTTCTTTAATTTGCACAAAGTTGTATATTTCCCTCAAAGCAGCTTGTTTCTTATGAGCAGGGAAATATTTAGCAGAGAAGTAATAAATCATTACCTGGGGACTACGCACACAACCAGGATCAAGAGAATTAAACCATATCTTAGCATCACCCTTTAATGAGAACGGAAATATTTTGAGTATATAAAAGTAACGCGATCTCTCATCATTAGTGAACAGGGCAGCTATATCATTTAACTTAGTAAGATGTGCCACAACAGTTTCAGATTCATAGCCATAAAACGGATCAAATTCAACCAAAGTAATTATATCAGGATCAATAGAGAATTCATAATCTTTATTAGGAACACATATAGGTGAAGTAGCAAAAGCAGGGTCGGGTTTTATTCTATCTCTAAGTGATTCTTTGTTCCATTTAATTAATAACCTCTGAAGCTCATATCTATCTTTGCAAGCAAAAATAGCGGCAGAAGATTCCATATCAAAAAGATAACCTTCAGGAATAACAGACATATTTTCATCATCACTATCATCATCGTATTCAGATTCAATAATTTCTTTTTCTCTAGCCCTAGCAATTTGTTCATCAAGAAATTCACTAAGGGGCACAGTAGTATCAGGCATAGAAGCAGTTTCATCATAAGTATCATCCATAGCAGAAGTGGCATCATCAATAACATGCGACATATCAGAACGAATAGCAGAAGCAGGTGTAGGTGTCGCTAACTTACTCATAACAGAAGGTGAATCAAGTGCAGAGCTAGATGGCAGTTCCTTACCTCCCCTCGTAGTTGAGGGATAGATCTTGGTTTTGGACCTCTCAAGTTCTTCATAGTGTCCAGCAGATATAAATCCCAAGTGACTCAAAGAATAGAGCTATGCTCCCCGGCAACGGCGCCAGAAAAAGGTCTTGATAACCCACAAGTATAGGGGATCGCAACAGCTTTCGAGGGTAGAGTATTCAACCCAAATTTGTTGATTCGACACAAGGGGAGCCAAAGAATATTCTCAAGTATTAGCAGCTGAGTTGTCAATTCAACCACACCTGGAAACTTAGTATCTGCAGCAAAGTGTTTAGTAGCGAAGTAATATGATAGTGGTGGTAGTGGCAACAAAAGTAAAGACAGCAAAAGTAATGTTTTTGGTATTTTGTAGTGATTGTAACAGTAGCAACGGGAAAGTAAATAAGCGAGAACCAGTATATGGAAAACTCGTAGGCACCGGATCAGTGATGGATAATTATGCCAGATGCGGTTCATCATGTAACAGTCATAACATAGGGTGACACAAAACTAGCTCCAATTCATCAATGTAATGTAGGCATGTATTCCGTATATAGTCATACGTGCTTATGGAAAAGAACTTGCATGACATCTTTTGTCCTACCCTCCCGTGGCAGTGGGGTCCTATTGGAAACTAAGGGATATTAAGGCCTCCTTTTAATAGAGAACCGGAACAAAGCATTAGCACATAGTGAATACATGAACTCCTCAAACTATGGTCATCATCGGGAGTGGTCCCGATTATTGTCACTTCGGGGTTGCCGGATCATAACACATAGTAGGTGACTATAGACTTGCAAGATAGGATCAAGAACTCACATATATTCATGAAAACATAATAGGTTCAGATCTGAAATCATGGCACCCTGGCCCTAGTGACAAGCATTGAGCATAGCAAAGTCATAGCAACATCAATCTCAGAACATAATGGATAGTAGGGATCAAACCCTAACAAAACTAACTCGATTACATGATAAATCTCATCCAACCCATCACCGTCCAACAAGCCTATGATGGGATTACTCACGCACGGTGGTGAGCATCATGAAATTGGTGATGGAGGATGGTTGATGATGACGACGGCGACGAATCCCCCTCTCCGGAGCCCCGAACAGACTCCAGATCAGCCCTCCCGAGAGGTTTTAGGGCTTGGTGGTGGCTCCATATCGTAAAACGCGATGATTTCTTCTTTCTGATTTTTTTCTCATCGACACTCAATATATGGAGGCGGAGTTGGATTCGGAGACGCAACAGGGGGCCCACGAGGTAGGGGGCGCGCCCTAGGGGAGGGGGAGGGCGCCCCCACCCTCGTGAGAAGGGTGTGGGCACCCTGGTCTTCATCTTTCGCGAGGATTTTTTTTATTTTTTCTAAGATGTTCCATGGAGTTTCAGGTCATTCCGAGAATATTTGTTTTCTGCACATAAAACAACACCATGGTAATTCTGCTGAAAACAGCGTCAGTCCGGGTTAGTTCCAGTCAAATCATACAAGTTAGAGTCCAACACAAGGGCAAAAGTGTTTGGAAAAGTAGATACGACGGAGACGTATCAGGAGACCTCTGCAGTATGAGCGGCAGCAGCCAGCAGTGACGCCTGCTTATTTACATAGACATCATATGTTAGACTCCTGCGAAAATTGTTTTGATCCTCTGTTCGGCTTTTCTTGCCGAACACCGAACAGAGCATCAGGGGCTACTTTCTACACTGTGATATTATTTCTACAATTATTATTACCTCAAAGCCTGTTAAAAGGCTAGTGCAGGCTTCGGTCAGCCCACTTTTGGTAGACTGAACCTTTTTGATCACCGCACCCATAAGGACATGGTGTTCATCTACAATGGAAGCGCCTCACAGTGCTTCCAGCAGATTATCCGGCGCCTCTGGTCGGACAGAGGTCACCAGCGGAACAGGCACACCCCCTCCTTTTGGGGAAGGCCGTTCGTCGGACTCCAGAGCCGTGCAGGTCTCCGGAATGATATCCGGCTGAGGGCCGAATGGAACTCGGCCCCCACCACCAGTCCCCATGGGGGCTTCTTCCCCCATGTGTCCGACGGCCGTGGAGTCATCCTTGGACGCCGCCCTGACGATCTCCCGAGCCTCCCCTTGGTCGGGAAAGGCCCTTTGGGACACCACCTCATCATCACCTATGGGCGAGGTAGAGTGAGCAGGTGGCGGCGACATGCTAGCCATCTCCTTTGAGTCTAGCGAGCCCTCTGTCGAGGATTGCGGAGAATTGTGGCGGGCCGGACTGCAATAGCATAAATTAAACATATTGATATGGCAAAGGGGAAGGGCCATACATTTGGACGACCATAAGGTCTTTGATACTTACGAAGCGGCCCGAGGCTTGGTCCGGGGCATTCGTTCCGGACTGCTGTCGACATCCCACGCGTAGTTATCTGCGAGGGAGCCCTTCCCTCTCTTGGGTGCCTTCACCTCCAGGTTCATGGAGGGCACCCTTTTCTTCCTTCCCTCCTCAGGGGGGAGTTGTCTTCTACCTCCTCCTCCTCGTCTTCGGTGACCTAAGGGTTAGTCTCGTCTTCGGACGACAGGGCCGAAGTATCCTTTCAACGATGGCCACTCCTAGTCCCCTTGGCCGCCTTCTTGGTCTTCTTCTCTGACACGCCATAAGGCGTCGGGAACAACATCTTCGTCAGGAGTGGGGTATCTTTGTCTTCGTGTAGTGGGGCTGGACAGTTAATCCACCTCGCTATGTCGGTCCAGGCCTAAGGAAAAAACTGATAGGAGAGCTTAGACTTCTTTCTCACAATATGCCAGTATAGATTATGCCTTGAGAGCGTGAAAGAACTTACTGAATTGGCTTGGCGCTTGGAGCTAAGACCACGGTCCTCGGTTGTAGGCGGTGGCGTATCGCCAACCTTGAAGAGCACTTTCCAGATATCCTTGTGCGTCATGCCAAAGAGCTCTGGCAGCGCCTGGTGCTTGGTCGGATCGAATTCCCACAAATAGCAAGTGTGGCATTGGCACGGGAGGATCCGGCGGATGAGCATAACCTGGATCACATTGACAAGCTTGATCTTGTTGGATATCATGTTCTGGACACATGTCTGGAGCCCTGTAAGCTCGCCTGGAGAACCCCAGGTTTAGCCCTTCTCTTGCCAGGAGGTGAGCCGCATCGGAACTCCGGATCGGAATTCGGGGGCCGCCGTCCAGTTGGTGTCGCGTGACTCGGTCATGTAGAACCAGCCTGATTTCCACCCCTTCATCGTTTCCACGAAAGAACCTTTGAGCCAGGTGACGTTGGGCATCCTTCCCAACATAGCTCCTCTGCACTCTACCTGTTGACCGCTCACCACCTTCGGCTTCACATTGAAGGTCTTCAGCCATAGGCTGAAATGAGGTGGGATGCGGAGAAAGGCCTCGCACACGACTATAAATGCCGAGATGTTGAGGATAAAGTTGGGGGCTAGATCATGGAAATCTAGCCCATAATAAAACATCAATCCACGGACAAACAGGTGGAGAGGGAATCCCAGCACATGGAAACAATGCGTGAGGAACACCACTCTCTCATGAAGCTCGGTGGTGGGGACGATCTATCCCTTGGCCGGAAGTCGGCGAACGATCTCCTTGGCCAGGTATCCGGCCTCTCGGAGCTCCTCTATATCTTTCCTCTTAATGGAGGAGGCCATCCACTTGCCGCCGGCTCCGGATCCGGACATGGTTGAGTGCTTTCTCGAGACAGGGAAATGAGAACTTGGGCGTTCGAGCTCAAGAACGGAGAGGCAAGAAGAAAGCGTGGGAGAAGAAAGGGGAATCTTATCTCCTTATAAGGGTGGTGAATATCGAACGCCCCCCCCATTCACCTTAAAATCCGTCTGCTCCCAAGGGCTGTGTAAACGGCACGGTTGGGTTACCCACGCCCGTGTTGATGAGAGTCCCGTAATAAGGGGACACGATCTATGCTTTGACAAGACGTGCCCATGACAATCGCGTGATGAGGAGATCAATACCATTGTTACACCCACGTTCCCTCCTGCTATACATACTGGACCAATTAGTAGAGCTCGCGCACGCCAATTAAATTATCAGGTACTTTAGTTTCCTGGTAATGATTCTAATGTTCATGAGAATATGATGCTGCCTAAATTGGATACATTTCTTTTGCTTACAAATGAAGGGCCTGGCATGGATAAGAGGGATGGACACTAGAGCAAGACGAAGCATGGAGATGATGGTATGCGCAAGGGTATCAAGAACAGAGTTACAAGTGATGATGTCAGGACTTTGAAGCCACCATAAGGAGTGCATGAAGCCTTGGACGAAATATACAAGATGCCACTTCACAAATTTCGTCCAGAGGCTATTCTAGGTGCTGCGTCACCTTATTATTGGGCCATGCCCATGTATTTTCGAAATACTTAAGTATAGGCTGTTTTTAGAGTCCGTATGTGTGGGGAAACAAGAGTTAGGGTTGGTTTTGGACCCCTCCTCCAAGGGCCACGAAATTCCCCCCTCTTCCTCCATATATACAGCCCTTAGGGCGTCGTTTAGACTTTGGGATTTGTTTAGATTAAAAGTTCGCCATAGCTGCAACTTCGCCTACTTCGTTTGTGTCCAACGACCAGACCAAGATATCACAGAACCCCACCTTCATTAATAAAGCTTTCCTCTTTAATTCGCAATATCCAGATTGCAATCTCAGCTTCTTGCTTGTTCTTCGTTTGCTCGTAGGAAATAGACCCTCATGGTCAGGTTGATCGTGCTCCGGTATGGTCAATAACCCTTGGAAGTTGGTTTAGCGATTGCTAAGGCGCGATGTATTTGCACGTTCGTAGTCGGATCGTCAAAGTCGACTCCCACAGAAAACGATATCTATCTCATCGAAACATCAGGACACCTTCACCTCTATCAAGTGGTATCAGATTTCCAGGTTGCTTGGTGAGATTTTACAGTTTTTCATAGTTTAGATCGAGTTTGTTCTTCATACCTACAGTCCATGAAAAAAAGCCAAAAAATTAGGGTTAGTTCATCATATCCGAACCAATCTGAGCCTTTGCATAGTCTTTTTATTGTTTTGCTTTGTTGAATTTGCGGTTGCATCGTCTAGCGTCTAGTCCCTTAGAGTTTCGAGTTCTGTTCACAGGTTGTCACACCGCCGCCGCACCATTGTCATCATCATTGCCATATACCACAACCCCTCCATATACATCGCCGCTGCCATATACAACCACCAATCCGAGTCTACATATAGCATCACCATATACAACCACCAATCCGAGTCCTCATATACCATCACCATATACAACCACCAGTCCGAGTTCCACCAGATTCATCACCGCCACCAGTCCGAGTTCCACCAGATTCATCTCCGCCACCAGTCCGAGTCCAGTATTTGTTGCTTTGTTTTCGGTTTCCAGATCACGGGATACTTCGTGTCATGACCAAGTTGGACTCCCCAACTTTCGTGCTACCCGCAGTAGAAAAATACTTCCAAACTAAAAAAAACTAAGTCTGGAAAATTCTGGCTAGGCAGTTTTGAGACTATTTGTAGACTTTTTGGAAAAAAATTGTTGCGGAGCAAAAAAGAGAGGAAAAAGTGCAAAAAAACTGAAAAAAGAAAAAAATTCAGAGCGTGCTCCTCCCTTGTTTACGTGCCACGTCGTGATTTTGTTAGTGTTCTAGGCTCGCATCTCTAGCACAGTCTAGCCTAGGACCAGCACAATACCGTCGTTAAGCATTTATTCAACTTTGCATCTTTGAATTGATTATTGATGAACCTTTTTGCTACCATATTATAAGCCTTCCAAGCTCCACATACATCTACGTCGTGCGTTTGACTCTCCCTGGTAATCGCTCTATCCAAGCTTTGAGAGTTTTGACTACGACAGTTGCCGATCATCGCCTGCTGCTGGGTAAGAACTGGTAAGAATTTGAGATTTTCTTGACGGATTTGTGACACCCGCCACCACCTCTTATTAGTAGTCTGTAGGATCATATTCTTGTGTGTTTCTATTGCTTCTAACCATGGCAGGATCACAAGCCGATGAGACTGACTGGGAGAACATGACGAATAAGGAGTTGCATGATAAGTTTCAGCAAATGATGAGTGGACAGGTGCAAGATGTGCTAAACAGATTTGAAGAGGCCATGGAGAAGATAGATGGCATGGAGAAGACGTTAGAAACAAAGCTCGATACCAAGTTTAATGAATTGCTCACGTGTCTTCCACCGCCACCACTGGCTGCACCTAACGCACCTCTACAACCACAACAACAACAACGACTACCTCCACGTCACGAAACAGCCCTCCGCCGAGCGAGTCGTCTCCCTCTTGTGCCTGGCCAAACTGTTGGTGCTGTTGTTGATACTTCTGTGGCTCCTGCTGCTGATGCGGAGGAGGATGATTTTGTGGGAGATTACGAGGATGAGGTTCATCAAAATCAGAACTACGTGCAACCACCAGCACCACAGCCATCAGGTCGTCCACATGCAAATAATGGTAATGGTAGGGCTCCCCCTCAGGTACGAGATCATGACCATCTCCCTAAACTGGAATTGAATATTCGACCATTTGAGGGTAGATATGTTCCTGATATATATCTTACTTGGGAGTTAGAAACTGAACAACGTTTTATATGTTTACAATATCCCGAGGAGAGACGTGTTCCTACTGTTGTTTGTGCTTTCACTAGTTTTGCATGTGTTTGGTGGTCTGAACATTGTAGATTATATCCTATTCTAGCTACTTGGGCTGCTTTGAAAACTGCTATGCGTACTTGTTGGGTTCCACCATATTGTCAACATGAATTACTTCAAAAATTGCAGCGTTTAAGGCAAGGAAAAAATTCTATAGAAGAATATTATCAGGAATTACAAACTGGCATGATTCGATGTGGTATTGTTGAGGAGAATGAAGCTATGCTTGCACATTTTATGGGTGGATTAAATAGAGAGATTCAGACCATTCTAGAGTATAAGGAGTATACTAATATCACTTGTTTATTCCATCTTGCTTGTAAAGCTGAACGTGAAGTGCAGGATCGACAGGCATTGGCATGAACTAACTTTTCTATAGGTCAATCTTCATCATGGAAACCACGTGCATCCTCTACTTCCACTATACTAGCACCTCCATCCGGTGCCACCCCCAGCCATGATACAATAAAGCAAGCACAACCACCACTATCTGCCAAGAGCACACCTGCTGGGCCTGCGCAGAGCTCTTCTTCTTCCATGGCATCAACAGGGCACACAAGTGATATTATTTGACGTCGTTGTAAGGGAAGAGGACATTTTGCGAGAGAATGCAAATCTCAGCGTGTGATGATTGCTACTGAGGATGGCGGGTATGAGTCCACTAGTGACTATGATGAGGAGACTTTGGCTCTTATTATACATGAAGAACACGGTGGAGATGATTCTGATCATGAGACGCAATACATGGTTGCTGAAGATGCTGACATGTATGAATGTTTAGTTTCTCAACGTGTTTTGAGTGTGCATGTTACACAAGCTGGGCAAAATCAGAGGCATAATTTGTTCCATACAAAGGGAGTTGAGGAACGTTCTGTTTGCGTCATCATAGATGGAGGGAGCTGCAACAACTTGGCTAGCATGGAGATGGTGGAGAAGCTATCTCTCACCACAAGACCACATCCACATCCTTACTACATCCAATGGTTCAACAAAAGCGGCAAGGTTAAGGTAACACGTACTGTTCGTGTGCATTTTAGTATCTCTACATATGCTGATTATGTTGATTGTGATGTGGTATCTATGCAAGCATGTTCCTTATTACTTGGTAGACCATGGCAATTTGATAAAAATTCTGTACACCATAGTAGAAACAATCAGTATACTCTTGTTCATAAGGATAAAAATATTACTCTGCTTCCTATGACTCCTGATTCCATTTTGAAAGATGATATTAATAGAGCTAATAAAGCAAAACAGGATAAAAGTAAGAGTGAAAATCAGATTGTGGCAAAAGAATTTGAGCAACAAATGAAGCCTAATAATAAACCATCTACTGTTGCTTCTAAAATTAAATTGAAAAGTGCATGTTTACTTGCCACAAAATCTGATATTGATGATATAGATTTTAGCAAATCTGTTTGCTATGCTTTTGTGTGCAAAGAGGCATTATTTTCATTCGAGGATGTGCCTTCCTCTTTGCCTCCTGCTGTCACTAACATTTTGCAGGAGTTTGCTGACGTCTTTCCACGAGACGTGCCACCGGGATTACCACCTATTCGAGGGATTGCGCATCAAATTGACTTAATTCCCGGTGCATCATTACCCAACCGCGCACCATACCATACCAATCCAGAGGAGACGAACGAGATTATGCGTCAAGTACAAGGACTGCTCGACAAAGGTTATATACGCGAATCCCTTAGTCCTTGTGTTGTTCCTATCATTTTAGTGCCGAAAAAGGATGTTACATCACGTATGTGCGTTGATTGTAGAGGCATTAATAATATTACTATTCGTTATCGTCATCCTATTCCTAGGCTAGATGATATGCTTGATGAATTGAGTGTCTCTACAATATTCTCCAAAGTTGATTTGCGTAGTGGATACCATCAAATTCATATGAAATTGGGAGATGAATGGAAAACATCATTTAAAACTAAGTTTGGATTATATGAGTGGTTAGTCATGCCTTTTGGGTTAATTTATGCGCCTAGTACTTTCATGAGATTAATGAACGAAGTTTTACATGCTTTCATTGGACGATTTGTGGTTGTTTACTTTGATGACATATTGATTTATAGCAAATCTTTGGAGGATCATTTAGAACATTTACGTGCTATTTTTATTGCTCTACGTGATGCACGTTTGTTTGGTAACCTTGGAAAGTGCACCTTTGCACTGACCGAGTATCTTTTCTTGACTATGTTGTTACTCCACAGGGAATTGAAGTTGATAAAGCCAAGATTGAAGCTATTGAGAGTTGGCCGCAGCCCAAAATGGTCACACAAGTGAGGAGTTTCCTTGTCCTCGCTGGTTTCTATAGGAGTTTTGTGAGAGATTTCAGCACCATTGCTGCACCTCTCAATGAGCTTACAAAGAAGGATGCGCCTTTTGTTTGGGGTACCGCACAGGAAGAAGCCTTCAAGGTATTGAAAGATAAGTTGACACATGCTCCTTTACTCCAACTTCCTGATTTTAATATGACTTTTGAGCTTGAATGTGATGCTAGTGGAATTGGATTAGGAGGCGTGTTATTACAAGATGGCAGACCTGTTGCATACTTTTCTGAAAAATTGAGTGGGCCTAGTCTGAAATATTCTACTTATGATAAAGAATTATATGCTCTTGTTTGGACCTTAGAAACATGGCAACATTATTTATGGCCCAAGGAATTTGTTATATGTTCTGATCATGAATCATTGAAACACATTAAAAGTCAAGCAAAACTAAACCGTAGACATGCTAAATGGGTTGAATTCTTTGAGACTTTCCCTTATGTCATTAAACACAAGAAGGGTAAAGAAAATGTTATTACTGATGCATTGTCTCGTCGTTATACTATGCTTTCACAACTTGACTTTAAAATATTTGGTTTGGAGACCATCAAAGATCAATATGTGCATGATGCTGAATTTAAAGATGTATTGCGGAATTGTATGGAAGGGAGAACTTGGAACAAGTTCGTTCTTAACGATGGATTTGTGTTTCGTGCTAACAAGCTATGCATTCTAGCTAGCTTCGTTTGTCTTTTGTTGTTGCAGGAGGCGCATGGAGGAGGATTAATGGGACACTTTGGCGTCAAGAAGACGGAGGATATACTTTCTACACATTTCTTTTGGCTAAAGATGAGATAGGATGTTGAGCATTTTGTTGCTCACTACACTACATGTCAAAAAGCTAAGTCACGACTCAATCCTCATGGTTTATATATGCCTTTGCCTGTATCTAGTGTTCCTTGGGAGGATATATATATGGACTTTGTTTTAGGTTTACCTCGGACAAAGAAGGAGAGAGATAACATCTTTGTTGTCGTGGATAGGTTCTCGAAAATGCCACACTTTATACCATGTCATAAAAGCGATGATGCTGTTAATGTTGCTGATTTGTTCTTTTGTGAAATTATTCGTTTGCATGGTGTGCTAAATACTATTGTTTTAGATCGTGATACTAAATTTCTTAGCCACTTTTGGAGATGTTTATGGGCTAAGTTGGGGACTAAACTGCTTTTTAGTACTACTTGTCACCCCAAACTGATGGACAAACTAAAGTAGTCAATAGAGCATTGTCTACTATGCTTAGGGCTGTTTTGAAGAATAATAAGAAAATATGGGAAGAATGCTTGCCTCATATTGAATTTTCTTATAATCGTTCATTGCATTCTACTACTAAGATGTTCCCTTTTGAAATTGTGTATGGTTTCCTACCTCGTGCACCTATTGATTTGTTGCCTCTTCCATCTTCGGAGAAGATTAATTTTGATGCTAAAGAACGTGCTGAATTGATTTCAAAAATGCATGAGTTAACCAAGGAACACATTAAGCGTATGAATTCTAAATATAAACTTGCTTGAGATAAGGGTAGAAAACATGTTGTGTTTGCACCTGGAGATCTTGTTTGCTTACATTTGTGTAAGGATAGATTTCCTAATTTGCGCAAATCAAAGCTAATGCCACATGCTGATGGTCCTTTTAAGGTGTTAGAGAAAATAAATGATAATGCATACAAACTTGAGCTGCCTGCAGATTTTGGGGTTAGTCCCACTTTTAACATTGCAGATTTGAAGCCTTATTTGGGTGAGGAAGATGAGCTTCCGTCGAGGACGACTTCATTTCAAGAAGGGGAGGATGATGAGGATATCAATACCATTGTTACACCCACATCCCCTGCCTCTATACATACTGAACCAATTACTAGAGCTCGCGCACGCCATGCTGCCCCCCATTCACCTTAAAATTCGCCTGCTCCCAAGGGCTGTGTAAATGGCACGGTTGGGTTACCCACGCCCGTGTTGATGAGAATCCCGTAATAAGAGGACACGATCTATGCTTTGACAAGATGTGCCAATGACAACCACATGATGAGGACATCAATACAATTGTTACGCCCACATCCCCTGCTGCTATACATACTGGACCAATTACTAGAGCTCGCGCATGCCAATTAAATTATCAGGTAGTTTCGTTTTCTTGGTAATGATTCTAGTGTTTATGAGAATATGATGCTGCCTAAATTGGATACATTTGTTTTGCTTACAAATGAAGGGCCTGGCATGGATAAGAGGGATGAACACTGGAGCAAGACCAAGCATGGAGATGATGGCATGCGCATGGGGATAAAGAACGGAGTTACAAGTGATGATTTCAGGACTTTGAAGCTACCATAGCGAGTGCATGAAGCCTTGGACGAAATATACAAGATGCCACTTCATAAATTTCGTCCAGAGGCTAGTCTAGGTGCTGCGTCACCTTATTATTGGGCCAGGCCCATGTATTTTCGAAATACTTAAGTATAGGTTGTTTTTAGAGTCCGTATGTGGGGGGAAACAAGAGTTAGGGTTGGTTTCGGACCCCTCCTCCAAGGGCCACTAAATTCCCCCCTCTTCCTCCATATATACAGCCCTTATGGCATCGTCTAGGCTTTGGGTTTTGTTTAGATTAAAAGTTCGCCATAGCTACAACTTCGCGTACTTCGTTTGTGTCCAACGACCAAACCAAGACGTCACAGAACCCCACCTTCATTAATAATGATTTCCTCTTTAATTCGCAATATCCAGATTGCAATATCAGTTTCTTGCTTGTTCTTCATTTGCTCACAGGAAATAGACCCTCGTGGTCAGGTTGATCGTGCTCCGGCGTGGTCAATAACCCTCGGAAGTTGGTTTAGCGATTGCTAAGGCGCGACGTATTTGCACGTTCGTAGTCGGATCGTCAAAGTCGACTCCCACAGAAAATGATATCTATCTCATCGAAACATCGGGACACCTTCGCCTCTATCACCGCATCTCGAAACATGGGGGCAAAAAACAGTTCGAAATTATGATCGGACGGGCATGATGTCGCATTACTAAAGTTGTCAGCAGATTGGACTTGTGTGTTATTATATTCTCTCTGCGGTTGTGTGCGGTGTGTGTTATAGGTCCGGACACGATCAATTCATCTGGGGACTATTCGGGAGTTCGGAAGGAGGAACCCGCCTTGCAATGCCGAAGACAACACTATGCGCCGGATACCTTGTCATTGAAGCCAGGTTCAGGGGCTACTGAGGGAGTCCTGGGCTAAGGGGTCCTCGGGCGTCCGGCCTATTATCTATGGGCCAGACAGATGGGCTGTGAAGATATGGAGACCGAAGACTGTACCCGTGTCCGGATGGGACTCTCCTTGGCGTGGAAGGCAAGCTTGGCGAACAAGCCGCTTCACAAGCCCGAAGTAGCTGTGGGCAGGCACTAACAAGCCACTTCACAAGCCCGAAGTAGCTGCTGGGTACCGGCGCGTCAGGCCATAGCCTGACTATCAGGTCCCTCATGGACAGCTCGGCCGCCTTGTGTAGCTCGGCCAACTGTTCCAGCTGGTCGCTGAAGGATACCAGATGTTCTGGTCCAAGATATTGAGACCAAAACAACTTCTCCGTTGAACTCCCTTCCTCGGCTCTATAGAATTCTGCAGCATCGGATACGCTGCGCGGCAAATCCGTAAATGCCCCTGTAGAGCACCAAATTCGCTAAGTAAAAGGAGCGTCTCCTTCACAGACTTGCTTTGCATAATGAAAGCCTTACCTGCCGCAATATTCTTAGCCGCCTGGAATTCCTGAAGGGCGCTCTAGGCCTCAGCCCGAGCCTCTTGTGTGCTCTGGCAGGCCTTTGCAAGTTCGGATGCCTGCGTCTTAGAATCACGTTCCAGGGACTCGTACTTCTTGACGGCATCCTGAAGCTCTTGCTGAACCTCGCTGACCCGGGCCTCGTGCTTTACACGTACATCGTGTTCCTTGGCCGCTTTGTCTTCGGCCTTAGCTAATGCCTTCTTAAGGGCCGCCACCTCGGTCGTGGCCCCTAGCATAGTCCATGACACTTTAGTCAGCATGAAGTATTCATCCTTCCTAATATACACACATAGGTAACTACATACCCTGCCTGTCCTCTAGCTGCTTCTTCACAAGGCTGAGCTCTTCCTCGGCCCGCTCCAGGCTCCACTTCAGTTCGGAGACTTCCACAGTATGAGCAGTAGCAGCCGGCAGCGACGCCTGCTTATTTACATAGACATCATATGTTAGACTCCTGCAAAAATTGTTTTGATCCTCTGTTCGTCTTTTCTTTCCGAACACCGGACAAAGCATCAGGGGCTACTGTCTACGCTGTGATATTATTTCTACAATTATTATCACCTCAAAGCCTGTTAAAATACTAGTGCAGGCTTCGGTCAACCCACTTTTGGCAGACTGAACTGTTTTTGATCACCGCACCCATAAGGACATGGTGTTCATCTACAATGGAAGCGCCTCGCAGTGCTTCCAGCAGATCATCCGACGCCTCTGGTCGGACAGAGGTCACCAGCAGAACAGGCACACCCCTCCGTTTGGGGAAGGCCGTTCGCCGGACTCCGGATCCGTGCAGGTCTTCGGAATGATATCCGGCTGAGGGCCGAATGGAACTCAGCCCCCACCATCAGTCCCCATGGGGGCTTCTTCCCCCATGTGTCCGGCGGCCGTGCAGTCATCCTTGGACGCCGCCCTGACGATCTTCGGAGCCTCCCCTTGGTCGGGAAAGGCCCTTTGGGACACCACCTCGTCATCACCTTTGGGCGAGGTAGAGTGAGCAGGTGGCGGCGACATGCAAGCCATCTCCTTTGAGTCTAGCGAGCCCTCTGTCGAGGATTGCGGAGAACTATGGCGGGCAGACTGCAATAACATAAATTAAACATATTGATATGGCAAAGGCAAAGGGCCATACATTTGGACAAGCATAAGGTCTTTGGTACTTATGAAGCGGCCCGAGGCTTGGTCTGTGGCATTCGTTCCGGACTGCTATCGACATCCCACACGGAGTTATCTGCGAGGGAGCCCTTCCCCCACTTGGGTGCCTTTGCCTCCAGGTTCATGGAGGCCACCCTTTTCTTCCTTCCCCCTCCTCCTCCTCCTCCTCGTCGTCGTCTTCGGTGACCGAAGGGTCAGTCTCGTCTTCGGACGACAGGGCCGAAGTATCCTTTCGACGAAGGCCACTCCTGGTCCCCTTGGATGCCTTCTTGGTCTTCTTCTCTGGCACGTCATAAGGCGCCGGGAACAACATCTTCATCAGGAGTGGGGTCTCTTTGTCTTCGGGTAGCGGGGATGGACAATACAGTTAATCCGCCTCGCTATGTCGGTCCAGGCCTAAGGAAAAAATTGATAGGAGAGCTTAGACTTCTTTCTCACAATACGCTAGTAAAGATTATGCCTTGAGAGCGTGAAATAACTTACCGAACTGGCTTGTCGCTTTGAGCTAAGCCCATGATCCTTGGTTGTAGGCGGTGGCGTCTCGCCGACCTTGAAGAGCACTTTCCAGATATCCTTGTGCGTTGTGCCGAAGTGCTCTAGCAGCGTCTGGTTCTTGGTCGGATCGAATTCCAACAAATAGCAAGTCCAGCGTTGGCATGGGAGGATCCGGCGGATGAGCATAACCTGGATCACATTGACATGCTTGATCTTGTTGGATATCATGTTCTAGACACACGTCTGGAGCCCTGTAAGCTCACCCAGAGAACTAAGTCCTTCTCTTGCCAGGAGGTGAGCCGCATCGGAACTCCGGATCGAAATTCGGGGGCCGCCGTAGAGTTGGTATCGCGCGGCTCGGTGATGTAGAACCACCCCGATTGCCACCCCTTCACCATTTCCATGAAAGAACCTTCGAGCCAGGTGACATTGGGCATCCTACCCAACATAGCTCCTCCGCACTCTGCCTGTTGACCGCTCACCACCTTCGGCTTCACATTGAAGGTCTTCAGCCATAGGCTGAAATGAGGTGGGATGCGGAGAAAGACCTCGCACACGACTATAAATGTCGAGATGTTGAGGATAAAGTTGGGGGATAGATCATGGAAATCTAGCCCATAATAAAACATCAATCCATGGACAAACGGGTGGAGAGGGAATCCCGGCCCGTGGATAAATTGCATGAGGAACACCACTCTCTCATGAGGCTCGGCAGTGGGGACGATCTATCCCTTGGCCGAAAGTCGATGAACGATCTCCTTGGCCAGGTATCCGGCCTCTCGGAGCTCCTCTATATCTTTCCTCTTAACGGAGGAGGCCATCCACTTGCCGCCGACTCCGGATCCGGACATGGTTGAGTGCTTTCTCGAGACAGGGAAATGAGAACTTGGGTGTTGGAGCTCAAGAACGAAGAGGCAGGAAGAAAGCGTGGGAGAAGAAAGGGGAATATTATCTCCTTATAAGGGTGGTGAATATCGAACGCCCCCCATTCACCTTAAAATTCGCCTGCTCCCAAGGGCTGTGTAAACGACACGGTTGGGTTACCCACGCCCGTGTTGATGAGAATCCCGTAATAAGGGGACACGATCTATGCTTTGACAAGACGTGCCAATGACAACCGCGTGATGAGGACATCAATACCATTGTTACGCCCACATCCCCTGCTGCTATACATACTGGACCAATTACTAGAGCTCGCGCACGCCAATTAAATTATCAGGTAGTTTCGTTTTCTTGGTAATGATTCTAGTGTTCATGAGAATATGATGCTGCCTAAATTGGATACATTTGTTTTGCTTACAAATGAAGGGCCCGACATGGATAAGAGGGATGGACACTGGAGCAAGACCAAGCAAGGAGATGATGGCATGCGCATGGGGATAAAGAACGGAGTTACAAGTGATGATTTCAGGACTTTGAAGCCACCATAACGAGTGCATGAAGCCTTGGATGAAATATACAAGATGCCACTTCATAAATTTTGTCCAAAGGCTTTTCTAGGTGCTGCGTCGCCTTATTATTGGTCCAGGTCCATGTATTTTCGAAATACTTAAGTATAGGCTGTTTTTAGAGTCCGCAAGTGTGGGGAAACAAGAGTTAGGGTTGGTTTCGGACCCCTCCTCCAAGGGCCACGAAATTCCCCCCTCTTCCTCCATATATACAGCCCTTTGGACGTCGTTTAGACTTTGGGTATTGTTTAGATTAAAAGTTCTCCATAGCTGCAATTTCACGTACTTCGTTTGTGTCCAACGACTAGAGCAAGACGTCATAGAACCCCTGTTGGTGTCAAAACCGGCGGATCTCGGGTAGGGGGTCCCGAACTGTGTGTCTAAGGCGGATGGTAAAAGGAGGCGGGGAACACGATGTTTTACCCAGGTTCGCGCCCTCTTGATGGAGGTAAAACACTACATCCTGCTTGATTAATATTGATGATATGGGTAGTACAAGACTAGATCTACCATGAGATCAGAGAGGCTAAACCCTAGAAGCTAGCCTATGGTATGATTGTATGTATATGATCTATCGACTAGCCTGGCCTCGGTTTATATAATGCACCAGAGGCCTAGGATAACAAGAGTCCTAGCCGAATACGCCGGTGGGGTGGAGTCCTTTTCTTGATCACCAAATCTTGTGGAAACTTCCATGTATGCGGCAGTTGTCCGGACTGGCCCATGAGTATACGGCCATGTGGGTCCTTGGCCCAATCTAACAGATCGGGAGACGATGTGGTGAGTACCCCCTAGTCCAGGACACCGTCAACCCCACCTTCATTAATAAAGCTTTCCTCTTTAATTCGCAATATCTAGATTGCAATCTTAGTTTCTTGTTTGTTCTTTGTTTGCTCGCAGGAAATAGACCCTTGTGGTTAGGTTGATTGTGCTCCGGCATGGTCAATAACCCTCGGAAGTTGTTTTAGCGATTGCTAAGGCGCGACGTCTTCGGACGTTCTTAGTCGGATTGTCAAAGTCGACTCCCACAGAAAATGATATCTATCTCATTGAAACATCGAGACACCTTCGCCTCTATCACCGCGTCTCGAAACGTGGGGGCGAAAAACGGTTCAAAATTATGTCCGGACAGGTGTGACGTCACATTACTGAAGTTGTCAGTAGATTGGACTTGTGTGTTATTATATTCTCTCTGCGGTTGTGTGCGGTGTGTGTTATAGGTCTGGACATGATCAATTCGTCTGGGGACTATTCGGGAGTTCGGAAGGAGGAACCCGCCTTGCAATGCTGAAGACAGCACTACGCGCCGGATACCTTGTCATTGAAGCCAGGTTCAGGGGCTACTGAGGGAGTCCTGGGCTAAGGGGTTCTCGGGCGTCCGACCTGTTATCTATGGGCCGGACCGATGGGCTGTGAAGATATGAAGAGCGAAGACTGTACCCGTGTCCGAATGGGACTCTCCTTGGTGTGGAAGGCAAGCTTGGTGAACAACTATGAAGATTCCATCTTATGTAACCCTAGATCCCCCCGGTGTCTATATAAACCGGAGGGTATAGTTCGGAAAGGATATACTCAATACCGTAGTCATACAGGCTAGACATCTAGGGTTTAGCCATTACGATCTCGTGGTAGATCAAATCTTGTAATACTCATATTCATCAAGATCAATCAAGCAGGAAGTAGGGTATTACCTCCATAGAGAGGTCCCGAACCTGGGTAAACATCATGTCCCATGTCTCCTGTTACCATCAACCTTAGACGCACTGTTCGGGACCCCCTACCCGAGATCCGCCGGTTTTGACATCGATAGTACCGAAATCAATTTTTAAAAGAGAGGTATTTTTGACAAGTCTTTGCCACCTACGTAACTTAAGACTAGAGAGATATACTTCAAGTATTCATTTTGAACTTTGTGTGGTTAGGAATCATGATCAAGTGCAACCCTTCAAATATTAGTACAATGTTGTATAAGGTTGCTGGAGTTCTAAATAAAAAAATTCTACATCTCCTCCATTTTGCATCTTGTTTTCTCGGAGATATTGCATTAGTCATGTTGCACTTTCACCATTTTCTGCTCCCACTTCATCGAAATCAGAAAAATCTTGATGGTTGTCTTTGATCATAGGATTTTAGGTATTTTATTGAAACCATCACCAAGATTGAGAGGAATAAGGGGTGACGAACAACTTCCCTAAAGAAGAGATAGCAAGAAGGAGCATCTAGGTGCCTAGACAAGGGCTGATATGAGTGGGGCCGCTCATACCGCTGCTTGTACCATGTGGCGCCGCCACCGTATCTTCAAACCCCACGACTCTTCTAAGTAGAATGAAAACATTCAGATCATAGAGTAGGGCAAAAACACAAAAGCCCTAGAAGTACATGAGAAGAGAGGATATCCAGAGGGAATATCTTCACTTAGATCCATCCCAAATCCCTCCATCGAGGAGATTCACTACTTCACCACCAATGACTCCATGAGGGTGAAAGAGAATGAAAACTCGAACATTGTGAGATTATGGTTTGAATCTTTGCTTCGTACTTTGACTCAAAGAATGAGACTTGGATAATCATTCATCTTGTTGTGACGATTACGGTATTATCAATATGATTTCCCTTTATTTGATACCATTGTTTGATTGCGACACCCTCAAGTGTGAGATAGGAGGGAATAGAGGGATGTGATCGTGCCTATTACTTCTATTACTAATGTGTGATGACTTGGAAAATTGAATAATGTTGGGAAATGTGCAATTTCAAAAAAATTCCTATGCTCACGCAAGATCTATCTAAGAGATGCATAGCAATGAGGGGGAGAGTGTGTCCACGTACCCTCGCAGACCGAAAGCGAAGTGTTTAGACAACGCGGTTGATGTAGTTGAACTTGTTCTAGATCCGACCGATCAAGCACTGATCGTACAGCTCCTTCAAGTTTTGCACACGTTCAGCTCGATGATGTCCCTCATTCTCTTGATCCAACAAGGTATCAGGGAATTATATGAGTTCTGCGAGCACGACAGCGTGGTGACGGTGATGGTGAAGTGATCCGCACAGGGCTTCGCCTAAGCACCGCGAGAATATGACCGGGGGTGTAAACTATGGAGGGGGCGCCGCACACGGCTAACAATTGATGTTGTGTGTTCTAGGCGCCCCCTCCCCACATATATATAGGTGGGAGGGGAGGAGAGGCAGTCAAGGGGCGCCCAAGTAGGATTCGAATCCCACTTGGGGTTTCCCAAGTGGCGCCCCCTTCCATATATCATCGAAGAGAAAAGGGAAGGGGGACGAGAGAAAGGAAGGGGGCAAACCCCCCCTTTTCCTTCTCCAATTCGGCCTCCTGCCTAAGGGGGGGGGCACCCCTGGTGGGCTGGTGTGCTCCCCTCTTATGTCCCATATGGCCCATATCTTCCCCCCGGGGGTTTCGGTAGCCCCCCGGTACTCCGATAATTACCCGATACACTCCGGAACACTTCCGGTGTCTGAATACTATCATCCTATATATCAATCTTTACCTCTCGACCATTTAGAGACTCCTCGTCATGTCCGTGATCTCATCTGGGACTCGGAACAACATTTGGTGACCAAATCACATAACTCATATAATACTATATCATCATCGAACGTTAAGCGTGCGGACCCTACGGGTTCGAGAACTATGTAGACATGACCAAGACACCTCTCCAGCCAATAACCAATAGCGGAACCTGGATGCTCATATTGGCTCCTACATATTCTATGAAGATCTTTATCGATCGAACCGTTATGACAACATACATTATTCCCTTTGTCCATCGGTATGTTACTTGCCTGAGATTTGATCGTCGGTATCCACATACCCAGTTCAATCTCGTTACCGACAAGTCTCTTTACTCGTTCCGTAATACATCATCTTATAACTAACTCATTAGTCACTTTTCTTGCAAGGCTTCTTACGATGTGCATTACCGAGAGGGCCCAGAGATACCTCTCCGATACTCAAAGTGACAAATCCTAATCTCGATCTATGGCAACCCAACAAACACCTTTGGAGATACCTGTAGAGCATCTTTATAATCACCCAGTTATGTTGTGATGTTTGATATCACACAAGGTATTCCTCTGGTATCCGGGAGTTGCATAATCTCATAGTCGAAGGAATATGTATTTGACATGAAGAAAGCAATAGCAATAAAACTGAACGATCAATATGCTAAGCTAATGGATGGGTCTTGTCCATCACATCATTTTCCTAATGATGTGATCCCATTCATCAAATGACAACACATGTCTATGGTTAGGAAACTTAACCTTCTTTGATTAATGAGCTAGTATAGTAGAGGCTTACTAGGGACACGGTGTTTTGTCTATGTATCCACACATGTATCAAGTTTCCGGTTAATAAAATTCTAGCATAAATAATAAAAATTATGATGATATAAGGAAATATAAAATAAAAACTTTATTATTGCCTCTAGTGCATATTTCCTCCAGTCTCCCACTTGCACTAGAGTCAATAATCTAGTTCAAATCACCATGTGATTTAACACTAATAGTTCACATCTTTATGTGATTAACACCCATAGTTCACATCGCCATGTGACCAACACCTAAAAGGTTTACTAGAGTCAATAATCTAGTTCACATCGGGATGTGATTAACTCCCAAAGAGTACTAAGGTGTGATTATGTTTTGCTTGTGATAGAAGTTTAGTCAACGGGTCTGCCACATTCAGATCCGTATGTATTTTGCAAATTTCTATGTCTACAATGCTATGCGTGGAGCTACTCTAGCTAATAGCTCCCACGTTCAATACGTATCTAGATTGAGACTTAGAGTCATCTAGATCAGTGTCAAAGCTTGCATCGACGTAACTCTTTACGACGAACTCTTTATCACCTCCATAACAGAGAAACATTTCCTTAGTCCTCTTTAAGGTAACTAAGGACAATTTTGACCGATGTCCAGTGATCTAGTCCTGGATCACTATTGGTCCCCCTTGCCAAACTCATGGCAAGGTACACAACATGTTTGGTACACAACATGGCATACTTTATAGAACCTATGGCTGAGTGATACGTCTCCAACGTATCTATAATTTTTTATTCTTCCATGCTATTATATTATCAACCTTGGATGTTTTATATGCTATTTTATATGATTTTTGGGACTAACCTATTAACCTAGAGCCAAGTGCCAGTTTCTGTTTTTTCCTTATTTTTGAGTATCATAGAAAAGGAAAACCAAACGGAGTCCAATTGACCTGAAATTTCATGGAGATCATTTTTGGACCAGAAGAAGCCCACGGAGTACCGGAGGTGGGCCAGAAGAGTCCCGAGGCCACCACATGGGTGGGGGGTGCGCCCCCTACCTTGTGGCCATCTCGGGGACCCCCCTGATTTGTTCCCGACTCCAACACCTCTTATATAACCCCAAATTTCCAGAAAGAAACCTAGATCGGGAGTTCCACCCCCGCAAGCCTCTGTAGCCACCGAAAACCAATCTAGACCCGTTATGGCACCCTGCCGGAGGGGGGAATCACTCTCCGGTGGCCATCTTCATCATCCCAGCGCTCTCCATGACAAGGAGGGAGTAGTTCACCCTCGGGGCTGAGGGTATGTACCAGTAGCTATGTGTTTGATCTCTCTCTCTCTCTCTCGTGTTCTTGACTCTACACGATCTTGATGTATCACGAGCTTTGCTATTATAGTTGGATCTTACGATGCTTCTCCACCTCTACTCTTTTGTAATGGATTGAGTTTTCCCTTTGAAGGTATCTTATCAGATTGAGTCTTTAGGGATTTGAGAACAATTGATGTATGTCTTGCATGTGCTTATATGTGGTGACAATGGGACATCACATGGTCCACTTGATGTATGTTTTGGTGATCAACTTGCGAGTTTCGTGACCTCATGAACTTATGCATAGGGGTTGGCACACGTTTCCGTCTTGACTCTTTGGTAGAAACTTTGGGGCACTCTTTGAAGTTCTTTGTGTTGGTTGAATAGATGAATCTGAGTTTGTGTGATGCATATCGTATAATCATACCCACGGATACTTGAGGTGACATTGGAGTATCTAGGTGACATTGGAGTTTTGGTTGATTTGTGTCTTAAGGTGTTATTCTAGTACGAACACTAGGATAGATTGAACGAAAGGAATAGCTTCGTGTTATTTTACTACAGACTCTTGAATAGATCAATTAGAAAGAATAACTTTGAGGTGGTTTCATACCCTACAATAATCTCTTCGTTTGTTCTCCGCTATTAGTGACTTTGGAGTGACTCTTTGTTGCATGTTGAGGGATAGTTTTATGATCCAATTATGTTATTATTGTTGAGAGAACTTGCACTAGTGAAAGTATGAACCCTAGGCCTTGTTTCCTAGCATTGCAATACCGTTTACGCTCACTTTTACCACTTGCTACCTTGCTGTTTTTATATTTTCAGATTACAAAAACCTATATCTACCATCCATATTGCACTTGTATCACCATCTCTTCACCGAACTAGTGCGCCTATACAATTTACCATTGTATTGGGTGTGTTGGGGACACAAGAGACTCTTTGTTATTTGGTTGCAGGGTTGTTTGAGAGAGACCATCTTCATCCTACGCCTCCCACAGATTGATAAACCTTAGGTCATCCACTTGAGGGAAATTTGCTACTGTCCTACAAACCTCTGCACTTGGAGGCCCAACAACGTCTACAAGAAGGTTGTGTAGTAGACATCACTGAGGCATAGGGAATGACTTTCATCCTTTCTTTATCTTCTGTCGTGGTCGGGTTTTGAGTCTTTACTCAACTTCACACCTTACTATACAGGCAAGAACCCCTTCTTTGACTGATCCATTTTGAACTCCTTCAAAATCTCGTCAAGCTATGTACTCATTGAAAGTCTTATCAAGCATCTTCATCTATCTCTATAGATCTTGATGCCCAATATGTAAGCAGCTTCACCGAGGTCTTTCACTGAAAAATTCTTAATCAAATATCCATTTATGCTACCCAGAAATTGTACATCATCTCCAATCTACAACATGTCATCCACATATAATATCAGAAATGCTATAGAGCTCCCACTCACTTTCTTGTAAATACATGCTCCACCATAAGTCTGTATAAAACCATATCTTTTGATCACCTTATCAAAGTGTATATTCCAACTTCGAGATGCTTGCACGAGTCCATAGATGGATCGCTGGAGTTTACACACTTTGTTAGCACCATTAGGATCCACAAAACCTTTTGGTTGCATCATATACAACTCTTCTTCAAGAAATCCATTAAGGAATGCAATTGTGACATCCATTTGCCAGATTTCATAAAATGCGGCAATTGCTAACATGATTCGGACAAACTTAAGCATCTCTACGAGTGAGAACGTCTCATCATAGTCAACACCTTGAACTTGTCAAAAACCTTTTGCAACTAGTCGAGCTTTGTAGACAGTAACACTACCATCAGTGTCCGTCTTCCTCTTGAAGATCAATTTATTCTCAATGGCTTGCCGATCATTGGGCAAGTCCACCAAAGTCCACACTTTGTTCTCATACATGGATCCTATCTCAGATTTCATGGCCTCAAGCCATCTGTCGGAATCTGGGGGCATCATAGCTTCTTCATAGTTTGTAGGTTCACCATGGTCTAATAACTTGACTTCCAGGATGGGATTACCATACCACTCTGGTGCGGAACGTGTTTTGTTCGACCTACGAGGTCTAGTAGTAACTTGATCCAAAGTTTCATGATCATCATGATTAGCTTCCTCTCTAGTTGGTGTAGGCATCACGGAACAGATTTCACTGATGTGCTACTTTCCAATTCGAGAGAAGGTATAATTACCTCATCAAGTTCTACTTTCCTCCCACTCACTTCTTTTGAGAGAAACTCCTTCTCTAGAAAGGCTCCATTCTCGGCAACAAAGATCTTGCCTTCGGATCTGTGGTAGAAAGTGTACCCAATTGTTTCCTTAGGGTATCCTATGAAGATGCACTTCTCCGATTTGGGTTCGAGCTTATCAGGCTGAAGCCTTTTGACATAAGCGTCGTGACCCCAAACTTTAAGAAACGATAGCTTAGGTTTCTTGCCAAACCACAGTTCATACGTGTCATCTCAACGGATTTAGACAGTGCCCTATTTAACGTGAATGCAGCTGTCTCTAATGCATAACCCCAAAACAATAGTGGTAAATCGGTACGAGACATCATAGATCGCACCATATCTAATAAAGTACGGTTACAATGTTTGGACACGCCATTATGTTGTGGTGTTCCAGGTGGCGTGAGTTGTGAAACTATTGTTTTAAATGAAGGCCAAACTTGTAACTCAAATATTCAACTCCGCGATCAGATCATAGAAACTTTATTTTCTTGTTACGATGATTCTCCACTTCACTCTGAAATTTCTTGAACTTTTCAAATGTTTTAGACTTGTGTTTCATTAAGTAGATGTACCCATATCTGCTCAAATCATCTATGAAGGTCAGAAAATAACGATACCTCCCGCGTACCTCAACACTCATCGGACCGCATACATCAATATGTATTATTTCCAATAAGTCATTGGCTCGCTCCATTGTTTTGGAGAATGGTGTTTTAGTCATCTTGCCCATGAGGCATGGTTCACCACTACAAAAAAGAGACACATTCGTGACATTTTGGGCCGATTTTTTTTCTATCATACATATGACACTTCTATGACGATAATTGTGACAAAACCCGGTATCATCATAGATGTGGTGGGCTCCTACTTCTATGACAAAAAATCATGACAGAAAATGGGCTTTTCGTCCTGGGCGGGCCGGAGACGCAACTGCATGACATTCTTTGGGTCGTCCATGACGGAAAAAACCATGGTAGAAGCGAGGGGGAGGAAAATTTCGGGGAGTTCCCGGTTAGGGTGGGAGGTCGGGGGCCGAGCGATGCGCGTTTCTCTCTTACACGTACGCGTGTGTGTGCGAGGCGTTGGCTCTAACTGAACCAGAGTGAGGCATTGGGCTCTAACTGAACCCGAGCGATTGCACTGCAGGCTACGCGTTACTGAACCCGAGCGATCGATCGATGGCTGTTAACTGAACCCGATCGAGCGATTCCTTCGCTACTGCTGCTAACTGAGGCCGATCGATGCTGCCTCTGGGATGAACAGTGAGCGTTGGGGGGGGGGGTTGGATGAACAGTGAGCGGTGGCGTTGCCTCTGGATGAACAAGACCCCGTGGTGTGGTGGAGGGCTGGATGAACAGTAGACGGTGGAGGGGTGCCCGTGGAGGGGTGGTTGAACAGGACCCCATGGTGTGGAGGGCTGGATGAACAGTAGATGGTGGAGGGGTGCCCGTGGAGGGGTGGTTGAACAGTAGCCGGTGGAGTAGCTTGCGGTGGAGGCTGGATGAATAGGATCCCGTGGAGGCTGGAGGAGGTCGACGGTAGCCCGTGGAGGCTGGAGGAGGTCGACGGTGGAGATGAACAGTATCCCGTGGAGTCCCGTTTTGTGGTACGCCACACCCCTCCCGATGAATAGGACCCCCGTTTTGACCGTAGGAGGTCCGTTTCATCCGTTTTGCGGTATGCCACACCCCTCCCGATCAACAAGACCCCCGTTTCGACCGTAGGAGGTCCGTTTCCTCCGTTTTGCGGTACGCCACACCCCTCCCGATCAACAGGACCCCCGTTTCGACCTTAGGAGGTCTGTTTCGTCCATTTTGCGGTACACCAGACCCCTCCCGATGAACAGGATCCCGTTTCGAACGTGGCCGGTCGAACACAAGGCCGTTTCCTCCGTTCTGCGATACGCTAGGCCTCGTTTCCATCACCTGTTCCGTCCAAGCCCTCCCGATGAACACAGCCACGCATTCTGTTCCGACCAAGCTGGTTGTTTCCCATGCGTTCCGTTGCCTCCCGATGAACACGACAGATTCCGTTGCCTCCCCATGAACATGACGCATTCTGTTGCCTCCCCATGAACATGACGCATTCCATTGCGTCCCCATGAACACGACGACGACACTGTTTCTCTGTTCCGACCAAGCCATCTCAATGAGCCCTCACCATACGTATGCATGAGTAGGCGTTTGAGACCCCGCCCGTATGTACACATACGTGGCCGTATTTTCTTTCTTGCACCCTGGCCACTGTACGTACGTGTACGTGCTACGTGCGCGCCTCTACTTTGACACGTGCGCGCCTCTACATCCACCAGTATATATGTACGTACACATTCATGACCAGAATGACAATGCTACGTACGCTTTGACCAGGTGGGTCCCGACTGTCAGACACTTCCTTGCGTGCGAAGATGTAGTTGGTGGGTCCCAGCAGTAAGGGGGGGGGGGTGAATCGTTTTGTTTTTTTTCCCGGACGCACTTCCTTGCATGTGAAGGTGTAGCTAGTGGGTCCCAGGAGTCAGGGGGAAACGTTTTTTCACGAAATACGGTGGCCCGTTCGGTGGGTCCCTGCTGTCAGGTGGAGGAATAATTATTTTGCGCGTAATAAGGAGGCACTTCCTTGCTGCGGCCGTGGACCTAGGTGTCAGCGTCTCCACACACAGTACTCTTCCGATGTAAGTCGGTCGTTGACCACATTGACCACGCCGCACCGAGAGCACCACGGCGGTGGACGACGGCAAGGCCTAGGAAGGGACGACACGGAGATAGGGAAGACTCGGCAGTTGTTTCCCACGCGGAGGGGAGTATGACTGTACGAGGGTCTACTGGTTCATCTGCCCTCGCCGGATAATAACAACAGGTGTGGGTGAGTAGAGGGATGGCTAGGCCAGCGATGGGGGTACGGTGGGGCGGTGAGGCCTGCGCGGCAGCATAGCCGACCGCGGGAAGGAGGGAGCAGGCAGTCCCGCCGGCGCTTGTTTGAGCGGCTAGAGCAGGAAGAGCAGAGATTGAAGAAGCACGACGGCCATTGGATGGACATCCAACAGTCAGTGCTTGTGCGTCAACCTTTTTTTAGGAAAGCCTCAAATCTATGGAAAACAACATACAACCCATCTGCCATTATTTCTAATAATTTACAGCCCATTTGCTAATTCTTAAGGTTTTTTTGGAGCCCATATTCTTTTTGTTAGCATTACAACCCATATTGTGGCCATGGTTAAAAAATTATACCAAATTTTGCATATTTCGGTGCAGTCCGAACTGTTTTTAATCCCAAAATTTCGACTCACATTCAAACTGATTTTAAAAATAAATGTATATCAATATAAAATCCAACAAATTCTCCACGCATAAAAATTAATGTAATTTAAAATCTTGAAATGAAAAAAAAGATATTTGAAACTAATTGCCGATTTGATGTGTTTTAAAAATGTACAACCCATTTCACATTACTTATGGGCCATTTTCTCGGCCAGCCGAATGAAAGCTCTCCTCGTCTTGAAAGATTTGCAGCCCAACAGGCCTCACAAAGCGACTTACTTGGCAAATCACAAAAAAACTGGGCTATGGCCGTGGACCCAGCTGTCAGCCTCTCCACGTACAGTACTCTTCCGATGGACGTCGTTCCTTAACCACGTTGACCACGCCGCGCGGAGAGCACCACGGTGATGGACGATGGCGAGGCCTAGGAAGGGGACGACGCGGAGCCGGGGAAGATGCGGCAGTGGAAGCTCGCGCGGAGAGGAGTACGAGGGTTCACTGGTTCGGCACTGGTGTGAGGCTGCCGTCACCGTAGGGCCTGGCCAGCGGTGGGGATAGTAGGGGCGGTGAGGCCTCTGCGGCAGCACAACCGGCCATGGGAGGCAGGAGCATGCGGCACGACCGGCGCTGCTTTGGGAGGCTGGAGCAAGAAGACCAGAGGTTGAAGAAGCACTATGGCCGTTGGATGGACATCGTACGGTCACTGTTGCTAGAATCATTCATATTGACTAAGTTGACAAAGCCCTTCGTCCCCGTCAACTTAGTCGGCCCACAAGTCAACCGCCCACCAAGGTGGGTCCCAGCTAGCCGGGGAGTATTCATTTTTTTGTGCGTAATAAGGAAGCACTTCCGGTGGGTCTGAGCTGACAGCGAGGGGAACATTTTTTCGCGAAATATGGTGGCCCGTCCGATGGGTCCCAGCAGTCAGGGGGAAAAGATTTTTTTCGCAAAATATTGGTGGCCCGTCCGGTGGGTCCCCGCTGTCAGGTGGAGGAATAATTATTTTCCGCATAATAAGGAGGCACTTCCTTGCAGCTGCCGTGGACCCAGATGTCAGCCTCTCCATGTACAGTACTCTTCCGATGGAAGTCGGTCGTTGACCACATTGACCATGCCGCACCGAGAGCACCATGGCGGTGGATGACCGCGAGGCCTAGGAAGGGGACAACATGGAGCCGGGCAAGACTCGGCAGTGGATGCCCATGCGAAGAGGAGTATGAGCGTTCACTGGTTCGGCTGCGGTGTGAGGCTGCCGTCGCCGCAGAATAACAGAGGGTGTGGGTGAGTGGAGGGATGGCCTGGCCAGTGGTGGGAGTAGTATGGGGGCAGTGAGGCCTCCGCGGTAGCACAGCCGGCCACGGGAGGCAGGAGCAGGTGGTACGACCGGCGCTGCTTTTGGCGGCCGGAGCAACAAGACCATAGGTTGAAGAAGCACTATGGCTGTTGGATGGACATCATACGGTCACTGGAGTATTGACTAAGTTGACAAAGCCCTCCATCCCCGTCAACTTAGTAGGCCCACTAGTCAGCCCAACAATATGGTGGGTCCCAGCTAGCAGGGGGTATTCATTTTTTGGGCGTAATATGGAGGCACTTCCTTGCGTGCGAAGATATAGCTGGTGGGTCCGACCTGTCAGCGGGGGGAACGTTTTTTTTGCGAAATACAGAGGCCCTTCCTGTGGGTCCTAGCTGTCAGGTGGAGGAATCATTATTTTGCGCATAATAAGGAGGCATTTCCTTGCGCGTGGCCATGGACCCAGCTGTCAGCCTCTCCACGTACTGTCCACTTCTGATGGATGTCGTTCATTGACCACGTTGACCAGGCCGCTGATACATCTCCAATGTATCTATAATTTTTGATTGCTCCATGCTATATTATCTACTGTTTTAGGCATTATTAGGCTTTATTATCCACTTTTATATTATTTTTGGGACTAACCTATTAACCGGAGGCCCAGCCCAGATTTGTTGTTTTATGCCTATTTCAGTGTTTTGAAGAAAAGGAATATCAGACGGAGTCGAAACGGAACGAAATCAACTAGAGAAGTTATTTTTGGAACGAAAGCCACCCGATAGACTTGGACCCCACGTCAAGGAAGGAAGGAGGAGCTCATGAGGGTAGGGGCGCGCCCCCTGCCTTGTGGGGCCCTCGTGGCTCCCCTGACGTGCTTCTTTTGCCTATATAACTCCATATACCCTAAAACGATTAGATCGGGAGTTCCACCGCCAGAAGCCTCCTTAGATACCGAAAACCTATCTAGACCCATTCTGGCACCCTGCCGGAGGGGGCAATCCTTCTCCGGTGGCCATCTTCATCATCCCGGCGCTCTCCATGATGAGGAGGGAGTAGTTCTCCCTCGGGGCTGAGGGTATGTACCAGTAGCTATGTGTTTGATCTCTCTCTCTCTCTCTCTCTCTCTCTCTCTCGTGTTCTTGAGGTGATACGATCTTGATGTATTGCGAGCTTTGCTGTTATATTTGGATCCTATGATGTTTCTTTCCTCCTCTACTCTCTTGTAATGAATTGAGTTTCCCTTTGGAGTTATCTTATCAGATTGAGTCTTTAAAGATTTGAGAACACTTGATATATGTCCTGCCGTGGATATTTGTGGTGACAATGGGATATCACGTGATTCACTTGATGTATGTTTTGGTGATCAACTTGCGGGTTCCGCCCATGAACATATGCATAGGGGTTGGCACACGTTTTCATCGTGATTCCCCGGTAGAACTTTGCGGCACTCTTTGAGGTCCTTTGTGTTGGTTGAATAGATGAATCTGAGATTGTGTGATGCATATCGTATAATCATGCCCATGGATACTTGAGGTGACATTGGAGTATCTAGGTGACATTAGGGTTTTGGTTGATTTGTATCTTAAGGTGTTATTCTAGTACGAACTCTATGGCTGTTTGTGACACTTATAGGAATTGCCCAATGGATTGATTGGAAAGAATAACTTTGAGGTGGTTTCGTACCCTACCATAATCTCTTCATTCGTTCTCTGCTATTAGTGACTTTGGAGTGACTCTTTGTTGCATGTTGAGGGGTAGTTTTATGATCCAATTATGTTAGTATTGTTGAGGGAACTTACACAAGCGAAAGTATGAACCCTAGGCCTTGTTTGAACGCATTGCAATACCATTTACGCTCACTTTTATCACTTGCTACCTTGCTGTTTTTATTATTTCAGATTACAAATACCTTTATCTACTATCCATATACCACTTGTTTCACCATCTCTTCGCCGAACTAGTGCACCTATACAATTTACCATTGTATTGGGTGTGTTGGGGACACAAGCGACTCTTTGTTATTTGGTTGCAGGGTTGCTTGAGAGAGACCATCTTCATCCTACGCCTCCTACGGATTGATAAACCTTAGATCATCCACTTGAGGGAAATTTGGTACTGTCCTACAAACCTCTGCACTTGGAGGCCCAACAACGTCTACAAGAAGAAGGTTGTGTAGTAGACATCAAGCTGTTTTCTGGCGCCATTGCCAGGGAGGTTAGCGCTTGAAGGTATATTTTTATATCTTGCAATCGAGTCTTTTAGTTTCTTGTTTTATCACTAGTTTAGTTTATAAAAGAAAATTACAAAAAAATGGAATTGAGTTTGTCTCATACGCTTCACCTTTTTAATATCTTTCATGAGTATGATGGAAAGGATAATTGTGCTCAAGTGTTAGAAGAATAAATCTATAAAATGTTTGGCACTAAATATTTGAATGATGATCATGACTGTAATGTTGTTAGTATGAATTCCTTGAATATCCAAGATGCTAATGATATGCAAAGCCACAAGCTTGGGGAAGCTATGTTTGATGAAGATGATATTTTTTGTCCCCCAAGTTTTGATGAGCAAATTTATTATGATGAAAGCATGCCTCCTATTTATGATGATTATATTGATGAAAGTGGATTTGGAGAGGTCATGACTTTATTTTGTGACGAATCCACTATTCCGCAAGAGGTTCCAATTGATTATGAGAACAAAGTTGCTATCTATGATGATTATTGTGATGACTTGTATGCTATAAAGAATAATGATATCCATGAAACTTGTCATCATGATTTTAGTTTTCAATTGGATTATGCCTCACATGATAATTACTTTGTTGAGTTTGATCCCACTACTATTAATGAGAAGAATTTTGCTTGTGTGGAGAGTACTAAATTTTCTATGCTTGTAGATCATGAAAATAATGCTTTAGGTGCTGGTTATATTGTTGAATTCATTCACGATGCTACTGAAAATTATTATGAGGGAGGAATATATGCTTGTAGGAATTTCAATAATATCAAATTTCCTCTCTATTTGCTTAAAATCTTGAAGTTATGCTTGTTTTGCCTTCCTATGCTAGTTGATTATTGTTCCCATAAGTTGTTTGCTCACAAAATCCCTATGCATAGGAAGTGGGTTAGACTTAAATGTGCTAGTCATATTATTCATGATGCTCTCTTTATGTTACAATTCTTATCCTTCATGTGAGCATCATTGAAATCATCATGCCTACCTAGGGGCATTAAACGATAGCGCTTGTTGGGAGGCAACCCAATTTTATTTTAGCTCCTTGCTTTTTGTCCCTGTTTAATAATAAATAATCCATCTAGCCTGTGTTTAGATATGGTTTTATGTTTTAATTAGTGTTTGTGCCAAGTAGAACCTTTGGGAAGACTTGGGGAAAGTCTTTGCGATCATGCTGTAAAAAAACAGAAACTTTAGAGCTCACGAGAACTACTGCCATTTTTATTTGGAGAGTGATATTTAGTTAATTCTCTTTGAAGATGATTAATAGATAAATTCCTCAGGTCCAGGAATTTATTTGAGAATTTTATGAGTTCCAGAAGTATACATTTGATCCATATTAGTACAGACTGTTCTGATATTGACAGATTCTGTTTTTCGTGTGTTGTTTGCTTACTTTGATGAATCTATGAGTAGTATCGGAGGGTATGAACCATAGATAAGTTGGAATACAGTAGATATTACACCAATATGAATTAATAATGAGTTCATTACAGTAACTTGAAGTGGTGATTTATTTTCTTATACTAACGGAGCTTATGAGTTTTCTGTTAAGTTTTGTGTTGTGAAGTTTTCAAGTTTTGGGTAAGGATTCGATGGACTATGGAATAAGGAGTGGCAAGAGCCTAAGCTTGGGGATTCCCAAGGCACACCAAGGTAATATTCAAGGATATCCAATATCCTAAGCTTGGGGATGCCCCGAAAGGCATCCCCTCTTTTGTCTTCGTTCATCGGTAACTTTACTTGGAGCTATATTTTTATTCACCACATGATATGTGTTTTGCTTGGAGCGTCATTTTATTTTATTTAGTTTTGCTTGCTGTTTGAATAAAATACCAAGATCTGAAATTATTAAATGTTAGAGAGTCTTCACATAGTTGCATAATTATTCGACTACTCATTGATCTTCACTTATATCTTTCGGAGTAGTTTGTCATTTGCTCTAGTGCTTCACTTATATCTTTTAGAGCATGGTGGTAGTTTTATTTTGAAGAAATAGATGAACTCTCATGCTTCACTTATATTATTTTGAGAGCCTTAAATAGCATGGTAATTTGCTTAAAATCCTAATATGCTAGGTATACAAGATTAATAATAAAATTCTCTTATGAGTGTGTTGAATACTATGAGAAGTTTGATACTTGATAATTGTTTTGAGATATGGAGATGGTGATATTAGAGTCATGCTAGTTGAGTAGTTGTGAATTTGAGAGATACTTGTATTGAAGTTTGTGATTCCCGTAGCATGCATGTATGGTGAACCATTATGTGATGAAGTCGGAGCATGATTTATTTATTGATTGCCTTCCTTATGAGTGGCGGTCAGGGACGAGCGATGGTCTTTTCCTACCAATCTATCCCCCTAGGAGCATGCGCGTAGTACTTTGTTTTGATAACTAATAGATTTTTGCAATAAGTATGTGAGTTCTTTATGACTAATGTTGAGTCCATGGATTATACGCACTCTCACCCTTTCACCATTGCTAGCCTCTCTAGTACCACGCAACTTTCGCCGGTACCATACACCCACCATATACCTTCCTCAAAACAGCCACCATACCTACCTATTATGGCATTTCCATAGCCATTCCGAGATATATTGCCATGCAACTTTCCACCGTTCTGTTTATGACACACTCCATCATTGTCATATTGCTTTGCATGATCATGTAGTTGACATTGTATTTGTGGCAAAGCCACCGTACATAATTCTTTCATACATGTCACTCATGCATCATTGCACATCCCGGTACACCGCCGGAGGCATTCATATAGAGTCATATCTTGTTCTAAGCATCGAGTTGTAATTCTTGAGTTGTAAGTAAATAAAAGTGGGATGATCATCATTCAATAGAGCATTGTCCCCCCCCAAAGGCCAAATAAAAAAGGGAAAGGCCAAATAAAAAAATAAAAGGGACAATGCTACTATCCTTTTACCACACTTGTGCTTCAAAGTAGCACCATGATATTCATGATAGAGAGTCTCCTATGTTGTCACTTTCATATACTAGTGGGAATCTTTCATTATAGAACTTGGCTTGTATATTCCAATGATGGGCTTCCTCAAATTGCTCTAGGTCTTCGTGAGCAAGCGAGTTGGATGCACACCCACTAGTTTCTTTTGTTGAGCTTTCATACACTTATAGCTCTAGTGCATCCATCGCATGGCAATCCCTACTCACTCACATTGATATCTATTGATGGGCATCTCCATAGCCCGTTGATACGCCTAGTTGATGTGAGACTATCTTCTCCTTTTTGTCTTCTCCACAACCACCATTCTATTCCACTTATAGTGCTATGTCCATGGCTCACGCTCATGTATTGCGTGAAGATTGAAAAAGTTTGAGAACATCAAAAGTATGAAACAATTGCTTGGCTTGTCATCGGGGTTGTGCATGATTTAAATACTTTGTGTGGTGAAGATAGAGCATAGCCAGACTATATGATTTTGTAGGGATAGCTTTCTTTAGCCATGTTATTTTGAGAAGACATGATTGCTTAGTTAGTATGCTTGAAGTATTATTATTTTTATGTCAATATGAACTTTTGTCTTGAATCTTTCGAATCTGAATATTCATATCACAAGTAAGAAGAATTACATTGAAATTATGCCTAGTGAAATTATGCCAACTAGCATTCATCATAAAAAATTATCTTTTTATCATTTACCTACTCGAGGACGAGCAGGAATTAAGCTTGGGGATGCTTGATACGTCTCCAACGTATCTATAATTTTTGATTGCTCCATGCTATATTATCTACTGTTTTAGGCAATATTGGGCTTTATTATCCACTTTTATATTATTTTTGGGACTAACCTAGTAACCGGAGGCCCAGCCCAGATTTGCTGTTTTATGCCTATTTCAGTGTTTTGAAGAAAAGGAATATCAGACGGAGTCGAAACGGAACGAAATCAACTAGAGAAGTTATTTTTGGAACGAAAGCCACCCGATAGACTTGGACCCCACGTCAAGGAAGGAAGGAGGAGCTCATGAGGGTAGGAGGCGCGCCCACCCCCCTGGGGCGCGCCCCCTGCCTCGTGGGGCCCTCGTGGCTCCCCTGACGTGCTTATTCTGCCTATATAACTCCATATACCCTAAAACTTCCAAAACGGAGATTAGATCGGGAGTTCCGCCGCCAGAAGCCTCCATAGCTACCAAAAACCAATCTAGACCCATTTCGGCACCCTGCCGGAGGGGGCAATCCTTCTCCGGTGGCCATCTTCATCATCTCGGTGCTCTCCATGACGAGGAGGGAGTAGTTCTCCCTCGGGACTGAGGGTATGTACCAGTAGCTATGTGTTTGATCTCTCTCTCTCTCTCTCTCTCTCGTGTTCTTGAGGTGATACGATCTTGATGTATCGCGAGCTTTGCTGTTATATTTGGATCCTATGATGTTTCTTCCCCCCTCTACTCTCTTGTAATGAATTGAGTTTCCCTTTGGAGTTATCTTATCGGATTGAGTCTTCAAAGATTTGAGAACACTTGATGTATGTCCTGCCATGGATATCTGTGGTGACAATGGGATATCACGTGATTCACTTGATGTATGTTTTGGTGATCAACTTGTGGGTTCCGCCCATGAACCTATGCATAGGGATTGGCACACGTTTTCGTCGTGATTCTCCGGTAGAACTTTGGGGCACTCTTTGAGGTCCTTTGTGTTGGTTGAATAGATGAATCTGAGATTGTGTGATGCATATCGTATAATCATGCCCACGGATACTTGAGGTTACATTGGAGTATCTAGGTGACATTAGGGTTTTGGTTGATTTGTATCTTAAGGTGTTATTCTAGTACAAACTCTATGGTTGTTTATGACACTTATAGGAATAGCCCAACGGATTGATTGGAAAGAATAACTTTGAGGTGGTTTCATACCCTACCATAATCTCTTCGTTCATTCTCCGCTATTAGTGACTTTGGAGTGACTCTTTGTTGCATGTTGAGGGATAGTTTTATGATCCAATTATGTTAGTATTGTTGAGGGAACTTACACTAGCGAAAGTATGAACCCTAGGCCTTATTTCAACGCATTGCAATACCGTTTACGTTCACTTTTATCACTTGCTACCTTGCTGTTTTTATTATTTCAGATTACAAATATCTTTATCTACTATCCATATACCACTTGTTTCACCATCTCTTCGCCGAACTAGTGCACCTATACAATTTACCATTGTATTGGGTGTGTTGGGGACACAAGAGACTCTTTGTTATTTGGTTGCAGGGTTGCTTGAGAGAGACCATCTTCATCCTACGCCTCCTACGGATTGATAAACCTTAGGTCATCCACTTGAGGGAAATTTGCTATTGTCCTACAAACCTCTGCACCTGGAGGCCCAACAACGTCTACAAGAAGAAGGTTGTGTAGTAGACATCAGCTGCGCCGAGAGCACCAGGGCGGTGGATGACGGCGAGGCCTAGGAAGGGAATGACACGGAGCCATGGAATACTCGGAAGTTGTTTCCCACACGGAGGAGTACAAAGGTTTACTGGTTCGTTTGCCGTCGCCGGAGAATAACAGCATGTGTGGGTGAGTAGAGGGATGGCTAGGCCAGGGATGGCAGTATGGTGGGGCCGTGAGGCCTGCGCGGCACCATAGCCGGCCGTGGGCGGAGGGAGCAGGCAATCCCGCCGGCGCTTGTTTGAGTGGCTGGAGCATGAAGAGCAGAGTTGAAGAAGAACGACAGCCGTTGGATGGACATCCAACAGTCACTGCTCTCGTGTGTTGACTAAGTTGACAGGGCGTTGCGCGTGCGTCAACCTTGTTTTTTAATGAAAGCATACGCGTCAACCTGTAGTAGGCACACAAGTCAGCCTCAAATCTGTGGAAAACAACATACAACCCATCTGCCATTATTTCTAATAATGTATAGCCCATTTGATAATTCTTAAGAATTTTTTTGGAGCCCATCCTCTTTTTGTTAGCATTACACCCCATATTGTGGCCATGGTTAAAAAGTATACGAAATTTTGCATATTTCGGTGTGATCAACTGTTTTTAATCCAGAAATATCGATTCACATTCATACTATTTTGAAAAATAATTTATATAAATATAAAATCCAAATAATTGTCCACGCATAAAAATCAATGGAATTTAAGATCTTGTAATGAAAAAAATTGAAACTAATTCCCGGTTTGATGTGTTTTAGAAATGTACAAGCCATTTCTGGGCAAACTGAATGAAACTCTCCTTGTCTTGAAAGATTTGCAGCCCAGCAGGGCCGATAAAGCAAGTAGGGCTTGTTTGGGTATTTCTTTAAAAAAATAGAACTGGGCTAGCCATTTTCTGCAAGAAAAAAACACAACTGGGCTCATGATGTGGTAAACATAAATAAAACCCTGGCTAGACGGGCCACAGCCCCCGCACAGCCCCATTGTTACCCTGATCCGTCGCTAAAACTAGTATAAATAACAACTGCTTGTTCCTCAAAACAAAACTGCGCGACTTGCTGGGTCCCTGGTGTCAGCCGCTCGTAGTGTAATTCTCTCGTTTATTGACTACGTTGACAATGGCGTGAGCCCCAGATGTCCAACCATTAGGAGGAACCATATTTTTGGGGTTGTACTATAGAGGCACTTGCTTGCGTACTGCAATGACGCTAGTGGGTCCCTACTGTCATCTTCTCCACGTACAGTCATCTCCTTGTTCCTCTCGGTTGTTGACGACGTTGACAATGCAAGAGGGCGGCGCACCGCGCATGGTGAGCGAACCAAGGCCGCAAGGCAGAGGACGACGGCGAGGCCTCGGACAGAACAAACAGGAGCCGTTGAAGATGCGCCGGTCCAGTCGCAGGTGAAGGGGAGTACGAGGGTTGACTGGTTCGGGCGCGGGTGTGTGTTGGGGCTGACGTCGCCGGAGAATAACAGGACGTGTGGGGGAATAGAGGGAGGGACTAGCCAACGTTGGAGGGTACGCGCGGTAGGGCAGCGGAGGCGCAGCCAGCCATGGGAGGCGGGAGCAGGCGGAGCCGACATGGTGGTTTCGTTTGGGCGGCTGGAGGAAGAAGAAGACAAGAGATAGAAGATACACGACAAATGTTGGATGTAAATCCAACGGCTGGTAGGCAGAATCGTTTGTTGACTGGCTAGTAAGTCGACACCACCTTGGATAGGCTATTTCCTCACGGGTTCCAAATGTTAGAATCCAAATTTGTCACGGTCATGCAACCTTTCCTATGAGAATTTACAGCCCATTTGATGTGCTAGTTCGAAATAAGTTTGTGGGTGCTGATGGGGGCTAATCACTTGGCTTCTGTAATGCACAGTGAGCTCAAGTAGCTGACGAGAGTGATGTTATTTCCCTTGGTTAGGATTTGTTACAATATTTCACTCTAAATTAAACGAATGGCAAGCCATTTGCCTTGTTTCAAAGAAAATATGACAGTCACAGCTGAGTTGAAAAGGGCAGGAACATCTAACTCCAGCTTACAAACTGTACAAAAGCACGAGGGTTAATTGTTCATCAGGTTGACAAAAAAAACAGATTGAAAAGGGAAACAACATCTAACTCCAGGACTGTTTTCGGTAGTCACAGTCAAATGGATCGGTCAGGTCCATAGAATGAACATCCTGGGTCGTAAAATTTACTGGATTATGACCACAATATGTTGTAAATAGAAGCCCGACACGTTCAGAAGCTCTTTTGCCCACCTGAAACTCCTTTTTTGCTCTTCGACATACCCATCCGTCAATTTAGTTAATATATGGGCTTTTGAATTGATTTTACTATTTACTAGTGTGGATGGGCTGTTTTGTCTTCGGCCCAGAGAAACAATTACTACTAGTATAGTGGAGACAGTCTACAGCTACCCGGAAAAACAATTACTACTAGTACAGTGGAGGCACTCTACCGCTTCTGGCTCCTCCTAGGTCATTGAAACGTCTCCCTCTACTGAATGTCGTTATGCTTTTGTACCTCGACATGCGGGCCATGCAGCGCGCGGGTGTAGGACCTTGAAGTAGATGTGTCTAGAGGGGGGTGATTAGACACTTCATGCCAAAGTTGCAATTTTTAAGCTTTTTCGGTTTGAGTGGAGTTTAAGCATAATTTCAACACTCACAATACATATCAAGCAAGTATGCAAAGTGTATATAGGCAGCGGAAAGTAAAGCATGCAACTTGCAAGAATGTAAAGGGAAGGGTTTAGAGAATTCAAACGCAATCGGAGACACGGATGTTTTTCCCGTGGTTCGGATAGGTGGTGCTATCCTACATCCACGTTGATGGAGACTTCAACCCACGAAGGGTAACGGTTGCGCGAGTCCACGGAGGGCTCCACCCATGAAGAGTCCACAAAGAAGCAACCTTGTCTATCCCACCATGGCCATCGCCCATGAAGGACTTGCCTCACTAGCGGTAGATCTTCACGAAGTAGGCGATCTCCTTGCCCTTACAAACTCCTTGGTTCAACTCCACAATCTTGTCGGAGGCTCCCAAGTGACACCTAGCCAATCTAGGAGACACCACTCTCCAAGAAGTAACAAATGGTGTGTTGATGATGAACTCCTTGCTCTTGTGCTTCAAATGATAGTCTCCCCAACACTCAACTCTCTCCCATAGGATTTGGATCTGGTGGAAAGAAGATTTGAGTGGAAAGCAACTTGGGGAAGGCTAGAGATCAAGATTCATATGATAGGAATGGAATATCTTGGCCTCAACACATGAGTAGGTAGTTCTCTCTCAGAAATAGGATGCTGGAAGTGTAGGCTTCGTCTGATAGCTCTCTCTACAAGTGAAGAGGAGGTGGAGGGGTATTTATAGCCTCGACACAAAATCCAACCGTTACACACAATTTACCAATATCGGTGAGACCGAATCAGAAAACTCGGTCGGACCGAAATAGTAAACCTAGTGACCGTTAGGAATTTCGGTGGGACCGATTGGAACAACTCGGTGGGACCGATGTGCTAGGGTTAGGGAAAATCCAAAACTCGGTTTGACCGATTACTCAAACTCGGTGGGACCGATTTGGGTAATAAGAGAAACAGAGAGTTGGCCAAGCAAACTCGGTGGGACCGATTGCATATCTCGGTTGGACCGAAGATATTACAACAGGTAACAGAGAGTTTGTAAGCCCATCTCGGTGAGACCGAGATCCCATCGGTGAGACCGAATTGCTAGGGTTTGGCAGTGACAAATGACAAGTGAAACTCGGTGGCGCCGGATAGATAGAATCGGTATGATCGAGTTTGGCTTAGGGTTTAGGTCATTTGTGGATATGGGAAAGTAGCTGAGGATTTTGGAGCATATCATTAAGCACTTGAGCAAGAGGCTCATTAAGCAACACCTCATCCCTCCTTGATAGTATTGGCTTTTCCTATGGACTCAATGTGATCTTGGATCACTAAAATGTAAAATGAAGAGTCTTGAACTTCAAGCTTTAGCCAATCCTTTGTCCTTAGTATCTTGGAGACCTTCCCACACCCTTTAGTCCATGCCACTCCATTGTTGAACTTATCTGAAACATACAAGATGAAAACGTTAGTCCAACAAGAGATATATTGTCATCAATTATCAACACCACCTAGGGAGCACTTGTGCTTTCAATCTCCCCCTTTTTGGTAATTGATGGCAACATACATCAAAGCTTTAGATAAAGATACAAAGAATAGTAAGTAAAGCTTTGGAAGGACATGTAACAAACATAGGCTCCCCCTACATGTATGCAATCATGTGAATATAAAATATAGAAGCATGTGAGAGCATAATCATGACAGAGTAGGCAATGGGTTACATGTATCTTGGCCATATGCATCAGAGCAAAAGATTATTAAGGAAAATGCCTTCATGCTCATGTGTCCTTCTTGCAAATAGTATGTACATAGGCAAGAATTCCTCATACTCATGATTTTGATGCATACACTTACCTTGTAGTCTTAAGTTGGCTTAGGATGGAATGAACCTGCACAAACAAGGTTAGATAACACAGGTACATCCACTAGCCAGAGCAAACAAAAGAAACCACAAGAATACCAAGACTGGGATGACATGTAGAGAGTGAGTACAAGGTACCACATTGGATTCAACATGTCCCCAAGAGTAAAGATATGCAATGAATTTGACTGATTTCTTTCCCATGGGTGTCTTGCTCCCCCTGAATCTTTCATGTGATATTGGGAGAAGATAGGGAACAGAAAATCAGAGCTGAAAGATACAAATGAATATGTCTTTCCCCCTAAAAAGACATGTGACATCTCTCCTCTTGAACATCAAGCATCTGGGATCCTTGAGTATTGTCTCTCCCCCTAGAGATCTCTTTCTCCCCCTTAATACATTATCTGGGACGTCTCGGATCCTTGAGACTTTCTCTCCCCCTTTAGTGCTTTGATGTGATCTCTCTCTCCCCAAAGATAGGCTTTGATGTGATCTCTCTCTCCCCCTTTGACATCAATTTCCAAGAAGGTTTTTCTGGAATCCGTCGAATAGGGTTGGTCCTTGAGACTCAGCATAAAGCAAAGAATAAAATTGAGGAAAGATTCATTGAGTGAAGCTGGATCAGAAGAAATATAGCTTATGTGACAAACTATTTTTCTTGTTGCGAAATCGGTGGCACCGAGTGGTATGTTTTGGTGGTACCGAAGGGATTCGGTTGGACCGAAAATTTCAAATCGGTGAAACCGAGTTCATGACAGAGAGAACACTTGTCAGCTCAGCTCACTAGTCAAATAAGATCTCACAAAGATTTGCAATGAATTACCTGAAGGATTTGCAAGGAATTAAAATGCAGAAAATGCAGAACAAAAGCAAAGAGAAAAGAGAAGAAACTGAAAGATCTAGATGAAGTTTTTTTTTGGAAAAGAGAAAGAAAATAAACATGCATGAGAAAAATGCAATAACACAAAGAAGGAACACAAGAGAACTTCATCTAGAGTTGGGCGGTGACATAGTCACCTATGTTAGAGTATATTGACTTAGGAGTCAAGTGAAAACACTTGATCATAGGTCATACTCATCGTTTAAGCTCAAAATGGGGTTACCATTTTTCGTTTAAGCATCTTGATGTATTCACATCTTGTTGAGTTGCTTTGACTTCATGTCTTGGAGTAAAGCTTCTCTAAGATGGAATAACATACCTTGGGTGGTGGTGTGGTTCTTGCTCATGTAGTTGAACTTGTGTGGGTGCTCAAGGTTGATGTAGCTCATCAAGAGTTGGGAGCACCACTTGGAGTGTGAGTTCACCTACCTACATGGATTAGTTCTTGCAAGGAAAAGCACTTGTATATCCAAAAATGACATTCATGAAGCTCAACATAGAATTTGTCAAAGGATATGTTTGAATGATTTTGTGCGTACTTGTCCTCAACCACCATCGTGTAGAGACTTGGTGATGTAGAGATTGCTCAAGATGTGAGTGAGTCGCAATCTCATGGAATTAGATTCAACCAAGCACCTACATGGGTTAGACAACATGCAAGGTACAAATATATCCAAGACATAAGATAGTCATCATAAGAGATATATCATGGATTAGTCATAAGCTCATGTCTTGCATGTATCCAATGGAGTTCCTACTCCAAGTTCGAAGCATCAATGATGTTCAATTCTCCTCTCAGCCTGCAAAACACTTTCTCATCAAGTGGTTTAGTGAATATGTCCGCTAATTGCTTATCGGTGCGAACATGCTTAAGATCAATGTCACCCTTAGCAACATGATCTTGAATGAAATGATGACAAACTTCAATATGCTTAGTTCGAGAATGTTGTACAGGATTATGACCAATTTTAATAGCACTTTCATTGTCACAAAGCAGTGGAACATGTTTCACGTAGATCCCATAATCTTTAAGAGTTTGGGTCATCCAAAGTAATTGAGCACAACATGAACCAGCAGCAATGTATTCAGCTTTGGCAGTGGATAAGGATATGGAGTTTTGTTTCTTGGAAGACCAAGACACAAGAGATCTACCAAGAAATTGACAAGTACCCGAAGTTGACTTTCTATCAACCTTGTCTCCGGCATAATCCGAGTCAGAATAGCCAACAAGATCAAAAGAAGACCTCTTAGGGTACCAAATGCCAAAATTTGGTGTATGAATTAAGTATCTAACTATCCTTTTCACGGCCTTAAGATGACATTCTTTAGGGGCAGCTTGATATCTTGCACACATGCACACACTTAGCATAATATCGGGACGTGAAGCACATAGGTATAACAATGAACCAATCATAGAGCGATAAACCTTTTGATCAACCGGTTCACCATCTTTGGTCAAATCATTATGTCCACTAGTAGGCATGGGTGTAGACATACCGTTGCATTCTTGCATATTGAACTTCTTGAATAAGTCCTTGGTGTACTTCGTTTGAGAGACAAATGTACCTTCCTTAGTTTGCTTGATTTGCAAACCGAGAAAGAATTTGAGTTCACTCTTCATAGACATCTCAAACTTCTCTGACATTAGCTTTCCAAACTTTTCACTAAAGAGAGGGTTAGTTGAACCAAATATGATATCATCAACATAAATTTGCATACAAATAGTTCTCCATTAACCCTTTTAGTAAAAAGAGTAGAATCAATTTTACCAATTTCGAAACCACTTGCAATAAGGAACTTGGTCAAGCATTTATACCATGCTCTAGGAGCTTGTTTAAGACCATAAAGAGCTTTGTGAAGTTTGTAAACATGATTAGGTTTCTTAGGATTGACAAAGCCGGGAGGTTGTTTGACATAAACTTGCTCCTCTATTTCACCATTTAGAAAAGCACTTTTAATGTCCATTTGGTACAAGGTGATGTTATGGTGATTGGCATAGGCAAGTAAGATGCGAATGGACTCAAGTCTAGCAACGGGAGCATATGTCTCACCATAGTCCATACCTTCGACTTGTGTGTATCCTTGGGCGACGAGACGTGCTTTGTTGCGAACCATTTGTCCATCTTCATCCTGCTTGTTGCGAAACACCCATTTGGTACCAATGATGTTGTGGTTGTTGTCGGGCTTCTCAACCAATGTCCAAACTTGGTTTCTCTCAAAATTGTGTAGCTCTTCATGCATAGCGTTTATCCAATCCTGATCTTCCAATGCTTCTTCAACCTTCATAGGTTCAATGCTAGAGATGAATGAATAGTTTTCACAAAAGTTAGCTAAACGAGTTTTTGAGCGAGTGATTCTCCCGGTTTGTATATCATTGAAGATTTCCTCGACGGGATGATCTTTGGCGATTCTTGCTCGAACTCGTGAGAACTTTTGCTTGGGTCTTTGTTGAACATTTTCTTCATCTTGTTCTTCTTCTTGGCCTTCTTCATTGTTGACGTTGTCATTATCTTGTCGTGGTGGAGAAGGAGGTTGTTGATGTTCGTCTTGATGCATTTCCTTGTCTTCTTCATCTTGGTGTGTCCCACTTGTGGATGCTTCCGTATCAATTCTTGGTTCACCTTGTTGTGAAGTAGAAGCCTCCACTTGGACGGATGAAGTACTCTCCTTCACCTCCGTTGGACGAACTTTGCCTATGGACAAGTCTTGGATTGCTTCTGAAGCGTCTTTGTCTCCTACATCAATTGGCAATTGCTCTACTTGCGAGCCATTAGATTCATCAAACTTCACATCTACCGTCTCTTCAACCTTTCGGGTGAAATTGTTGTAGACACGGTAAGTGTGAGAGTTTGAGCCATAACCAAGTAGAAAACCTTCATGAGATTTAGGAGCAAACTTTGAACGACGATGCTTATCAAGAATGTAGCACTTTGAGCCGAATACTCGAAAGTATCCAACTTGGGGTTTGTTACCGGTGAGGAGCTCGTATGCTGTCTTGCCGAGTAGCTTGTGAAGATACAAGCGATTTGTAGCATGACAAGCTGTCTCAACCGCTTCTGCCCAAAAGTGCTTCGGCGTCTTGTATTCATCAAGCATCGTTCTTGCCATTTCAATGAGCGTCCGGTTCTTCCTCTCAACAACTCCATTTTGTTGAGGTGTGTACGTAGCCGAGAACTCGTGTGAAATCCCTTCTTCGTCAAGAAAGGTGTCCACATTTGCGTTCTTGAACTCCGTTCCGTTGTCACTCCGAACCTTCTTGATCTTCACGTCAAAGTGATTTTGGTCCTTCCTAGCGAAATTTTTGAAGATCTTCTGAACCTGCGACTTGTCATTAAGAAAGAACACCCACGTAAATCTTGAAAAACCATCAACTATAACTAGACCAAAAGAATTTCCACCGAGACTCTTGTAGGCGTTGGGACCAAAAAGATCCATATGAAGTAGCTCGAGTGGCCTCCTTGTGGTCATGATGTTCTTCACGGGATGTCTTCCTCCAACCTGTTTACCTGCTTGACAAGCACTGCAAAGTCTATCCTTATCAAATATGACATCGTTAACTCCAAGGATATGATTTCCTTTAATAAGCTTGCCAAGATTTCTCATGCCAACGTGACCTAGTCGTCTATGCCACAACCAACCTTTTGAGGATTTAGCAATAAAGCAAGTTTTATGTTGTGCCTTTTTAGAGAAGTCGACAATGTAAAGGTCACCTTTACACATACCGGTAAAGACCATTTTATGATTGTCTCGACGAAACACTTGGCAATCTACCTCAGTAAATAGGACATTTAAACCGAAATCAGCAAGTCTAGATACTGAAAGTAAGTTGTAGCCGAGAGATTCAACGAGCATGGCATTTTGAATGGAACTATCATGTGAGATGGCCACCTTACCAAGGCCAACTACTTTACCCTTTGAATTATCACCAAAGGTGACATATTTTCGAGGGCCGTCATTTTCAGCAAGTTCACGGAACATCTCTTCATCTCCGGTCATATGATCAGTAAATCCACTATCAAGAACCCATTCCTTTCCTCCTGATTCATATCCCCAAAGATTTGCCGTAAGACCAAAGTGTCTCATTGCATCATCAAGATTGAAGTCACTATCATCATCATCATCATCATCATCATCATCATAGTATCCATGTTCACCATGATCTTGTGACTCATCATTTCCTAGAGAGGGTAATTCATTAGATAAATGATCATCAAAATGGTCACTTTTATGAATTCTTATAGCTTCGAATATAATATCACTAATGATTCCAACATCTCCCTTAGCTCGCTTGAGATTGACAAGCTCAATTAGACAATCACCAAAGTTAGGATCACTAGAGTTCATCTTACTCAAGGCAATAGATTTATGGTGAATTTTGTCCAAATTTTTTAAGGAATGGTCGGGAAATCGTTCCTCAAGAAATTTCCATATAGTATAAGCACAATTAAGAGTAGGCAAACTAGTAATCAAGTTTTTGGGCAATCCTCTAATGATGAGCTCAATAGTTCTAAGATTGCGAATCATGTCAATATCTTCATCTAGGGTAGGATGCAAGGGATCAATGTGAGGTGCACAAGGGCTAGCAATATACTTGTTTAAGTGATATTGATTGAAAATTGCAAGCATCTCATTTTTCCACTCATGAAAATACTCTCCATCAAGAACAGGCACTCTATGTCTAAGACTCCCTAAAGTAGACACATCCATCTTCCTCCGATGGTGATTAAACCAAGGCAATGGAGACCAAAGCTCTGATACCACTTGTAGGACCTTGAAGTAGATGTGTCTAGAGGGGGGTGATTAGACACTTCAAGCCAAAGTTGCAATGTTTAAGCTTTTTCGGTTTGAGTGGAGTTTAAGCATAATTTCAACACTCACAATACATATCAAGCAAGTATGCAAAGTGTATATAGGCAGCGGAAAGTAAAGCATGCAACTTGCAAGAATGTAAAGGGAAGGGTTTGGAGAATTCAAACGCAATCGGAGACATGGATGTTTTTCCCGTGGTTCGGATAGGTGGTGCTATCCTACATCCATGTTGATGGACACTTCAACCCACGAAGGGTAACGGTTGCGCGAGTCCACGAAGGGATCCACCCACTAAGGGTCCACGAAGAAGCAACCTTGTCTATCCCACCATGGCCATCGCCCACGAAGGACTTGCCTCACTAGCGGTAGATCTTCACGAAGTAGGCGATCTCCTTGCCCTTACAAACTCCTTGGTTCAACTCCACAATCTTGTCGGAGGCTCCCAAGTGACACCTAACCAATCTAGGAGACACCACTCTCCAAGAAGTAACAAATGGTGTGTTGATGATGAACTCCTTGCTCTTGTGCTTCAAATGATAGTCTCCCCAACACTCAACTCTCTCCCATAGGATTTGGATCTGGTGGAAAGAAGATTTGAGTGGAAAGCAACTTGGGGAAGACTAGAGATCAAGATTCATATGATAGGAATGGAATATCTTGGCCTCAACACATGAGTAGGTAGTTCTCTCTCAGAAATAGGATGCTGGAAGTGTAGGCTTAGTCTAATAGCTCTCTCTACGAGTGAAGAGGAGGTGGAGGGGTATTTATAGCCTCCACACAAAATCCAACCGTTACACACAATTTACCGATCTCGGTGGGACCGAATCAGAAAACTCAGTCGGACCGAAATAGTAAACCTAGTGACCGTTAGGAATTTTGGTGGGACCGATTGGAACAACTCGGTGGGACCGATGTGCTAGGGTTAGGGAAAATCCAAAATTCGGTTTGACCGATTACTCAAACTCGGTGGGACCGATTTGGGTAATAAGCGAAACAGAGAGTTGGCCAAGCAAACTCGGTGGGACCGATTGCATATCTCAGTTGGACCGAAGATATTGCAACAGGTAACAGAGAGTTTGCAAGCCGATCTCGGTGAGACCGAGATCCCATCGGTGAGACCTAATTGCTAGGGTTTGGCAGTGGCAAATGACAAGTGAAACTCGGTGGCGCCGGATAGATAGAATCGGTATGACCGAGTTTGGCTTAGGGTTTAGGTCATTTGTGGATATGGGAAAGTAGCTGAGGATTTTGGAGAATATCATTAAGCACTTGAGCAAGAGGCTCATTAAGCAACACCTCATCCCTCCTTGATAGTATTGGCTTTTCCTATGGACTCAATTTGATCTTGGATCACTAAAATGTAAAATGAAGAGTCTTGAACTTCAAGCTTTAGCCAATCCTTTGTCCTTAGTATCTTGGAGACCTTCCCACACCCTTTAGTCCATGCCACTCCATTGTTGAACTTATCTGAAACATACTAGATGAAAACGTTAGTCCAACAAGAGATATGTTGTCATCAATTATCAAAACCACCTAGGGAGCACTTGTGCTTTCAGCGGGCCCAAATGCCATCCACCAAATTAGAAGGCAGTATGCAGGCGGAGAGTCACCCCAGTCGTAGCGCGGCAGTAACGAGCCGTCGTATCACAAAACCACACCCCCATGCAGTCTAAGTTTGACAGACGAAGCAACCATCATTTCACTCTTCGCTGAATCCCCTTCTCCCCCACCGTCTTCAAGAAAGGCAACACTCGCATCTGCCACTATTCTTCTCTCCGAACGAAGGGAAGGTAAGCGGATTCGTGATGTTGGTATATTTTCGTTCAGAAAAAAAGAACTTTTGCAAAGCAGTAACCGATCCTCACTCTCTTTTTTGTTTCACTGTCATTACGATTGTGTTTTCCTTTTAGTGGTCTCCTAGTATTCGTCAGTTTCATGACAGACCAAGGAGAACCAGGCAAAGATCTGCCGATATTGGAGCAGACGTGGGAGGCTGATCCCCACGAGACAAAGAGCTCCAAGAAGATGGAGGCAACCACCGAGCCGACCCCAAATACGCTCACGGCCACTACTGAGATGGTCAACGCGCCGTTTGAGGTTACAGCCCCCGTGGCACTGCAGGAGCAGTTTTCCACCTTCGAGGATGTGTCCCCCCCCCTGCTGAGCTGCCCAAGGTGATTTCCTTCTTTGCCGATCTCGATTGTGGTTTTTCATCTAAGTATGTGGTGATTGTTTTAGAAAAGGAAGTATGTGGTGATTAATAATGCAAAATTTTATTTGCTTCGATGCCATGCTATACATAGTGGTTTAAATAACTTGTTTTCTTATACTGAAAAGTAATTCACAATTTGTTTCTGTTTCAATTAGAGCCCTGATGCGGACAAGCATTGTGTGGTTGTACATGTCACTCGCTATGAGGCGGACGACCTGAATATACACACTGGGAAAACAAAGTTCTTAGGCTGTTGGATCCTGGAAGCCATTTGCGGTTATACCAATGAAGAGTTGTATTCCAGCCTCACTATTGTCAGGCATGATGTCCAGGGTGTACTGAAGCACAAGAAGTTCAAAGCTACTCCTTCGTTTGTGAGGCATACTGTTCTTGTCAAGCTTACGCAGGAAGATGATGTGGCATGCCTCCACAAACAAGTTTATCAGTGGCAAGGCCACAAGGTTGTCTTCATGAAGGTTCACAGGATTGAGCTGCTGCGGGACGTCCTCGATGATGTTCATGGCAAGGTCCATCTTGTGTCCAGCACAAATTAGATCGAGGCATGAAATAGTTGCCCCAACTAGTGTTTAATTGTAGTTTGGATTGTGTCTAATTATCCGAACCTTTCTTGTTATCGACCCCTCTGGGCTAGTACTCTGTTTGAATCCGTCTATGGGAACTGCTGCTACTTTTGTGTGCCCGTGAATCATGTGAGAACCATCGTAATTGTTGTCGAAACAGATGCGTCCTCACTAGTTTTTTCATGAATATGACATGGTAAGACATAAGTTGTCACGGTTTATCATACGAGCAGTGTGTGTTTTGATGAAATAGAGCACTCGTTCGAGAACCGTGCGCTGACGTATACATAAGTACTTGTAAACACTGTTGGTGCTACCCCACTTGTCAGCAGTTGTGCAAAACACGTCACATTGGCTCAGCTCACTTCAACACTAGGCTATCGACCAACTAACAATCAACAATCTGCTGTCTGACATATAAGAAACTATGTATCTTGTTACTGTGGTTCATGCAGTTAATTGAGGCCACAATGTAATAAATTCCAAACGTTCACACGCTAGTCCAGCGCTCATGTGGAACACTCACATTAAACTCGTCTTCATAAAAAACTTGAAATGCATAAGTTAAGCAATTTTATACATCTCAATGATTCATAGAACATAACAAACATATACTAGTTCACAGCAAAAGACGAAGTTGTGAGAAGTTTTACAAATCAGGAAAAAACAAGCAAGGCTTCTCTGAGCAAAGGGCCTCCCGGCAGGCTTAAATTTCCTGGAGTTCACTCTGGTTTTTTCTTGTTGCCACCATCTAGGGTTAGGTTCTCTCATTCCAGAATAACCAATTATAATTGTGGTCTCAGCTGGAATGCTGAACTGAACCATGCAGTGTACTGACCAGCTAAAATGCTTGTGCATTCCACTAAATTTAAGCACCGCTATTTGCAGAAATAAGCAGACCACAATGCCTCTTGTCCGCGCACCTGTCCAAAAACCCACCGTGCAGCCGTGCCAGCTAGTCCTCGGTCCATGGATGAACTGGTAGAAAGTGCATTCCGGACTAGGATACAGTTGTTTTCACTCGTCCCTGCACTGCAATCAGGAAGTAAAACATACTAAACAACTTCTTTTAGATTACGTTGGTCATTCTACCTTAGTTACTACCAATGTAGGGATACCTTGAAGACAGGAGGTTAGACGATGGCAATGAGGGATAGCCATCTCATTTTGCGCAGTTGTACTAAAACTGAGGTGTGTGCTTTTGATTGTGCGGATAGAAATGTTACGGAGACAGACATCCCGAAATGATATGGGGACAGACATCCCTGTTTGCGCAAATACGAAATACGGTTATTCAAATAGTGACAGATATTACTACTTTCCCCCGTTTCCTCTTAGAACCAAGTCCTAGATTCATGCTACAGCTTTCCCACTTTCTTCCCTATTTGAACCAACGCTTTGAGTCGACTGTATGAACTAGCTTTACTTCTAATAATAGTAGAAGCCTAGGTGGCTTTGGAATAGCGGACGGAAGTAGAAAAGGATCCACACGAAGGGAGCTGGGGTAGTAGAGCAAGGCAGGTTTCGAAGGAATACATACCTGAGGGTCGTCGGCATGTGGCAAAGACGGCGTCGGGAGGCCGCATCTTGGCCACAATACCGCAGGGAGGAAGAAGGGGTCGGAGGCCCTCCCGAGCCGGTGCTCTCTCGGAGAGAACGTCACAGCCGCCGATCGGGATGCGCGGGCAGCCATTGGTCTCCTCCCTCGCCGCTGACGACAGCGTGAACGATGCACCTACACCCCTACCCCGGTCGAGGTTGTCCGGCGGATTTGTGACTAGCCGTGAGTTGAGAGAGAGTGTGGCCACCTATTTGTTGCTTAGATCTGGAGAGCATGAGAGAGTGAACGAGAGGAACCCTAGTAAAGCAAGCGCTAAGGCTCTTGCTTTTATATATAGTGGAGTGATTTTGTTGTACCAGCTTAAAAAAATGCGCTCCTACATGTACCCGCGAGTGGGTGTGAGAGAACTAGTGCGTGCGTGCACCGCTTCTCCGCGTGAGAGTACAATATACTATGCCCAAAGAACGTTCGTCGCAAGAGTAATTGTATAAGTGTGTGACATGTGAGCTAAAATAAAATGTGCGCGCCGTCTTTTGTTTTTTAGAAGTTCTGAGGGTAGGGTGTGAAGAGCACATATGTGCGTGACGTCTACCTGCAGATAGACGGTGGGTGCGACGTGCGAGTCTGTGAGAGGACTCGAGAGAGTCGTGACTCGTGAGGGTGCGTGTGCGTGAGAGAGAGGGGGGCACGTATCAATGCAATGCATGTGTCCGTAAATCATTATCCGACAAACATTCGCCACAAGCCTTTTCCTGACGAATGTCGTAAGAACCGTTAGATCGGCATCCGACAGTGTCAGTTTTGCCATGTCATTTAACAGAACAGCCACTCCTCCTACACAGAAATCTTCCACGTGAGTGTTAGCAACTGTCGTATGCTCCCTCCGTTCTGAAATGCAGTGCATACAGCTTTATTGAAAATTCGAACCTCGCAAACTTTTACCGAGTTTTTGTGTACCAAATTGCACATGTAGAATACCATGTATATATCATTTCATTCATCTTCGAGAGGTAACTATAAAGATGGGTGAGGAGTCTACAAAGAAAGACCATCGTATCACCCGCAACAATTTCAAGCATTCTTTAGTGTCGAGGAATATCATAGGAACTCTATATGATATGATTTTTATAGGATTTTTTTCCTTTTGAGCCAATTGGTTCATAGGAATAGATTCATATACTCCACATTTCAAAGGAAATAAACATGATATCATTTCTATAGCTTTAGAGCCACTTGGTTCATATGAATGGATTCCTATACTCCCTTAATTTCAAAGGAAAATAAACATTAGCGTATATTCAATAGAAAAGTTCCTATCATATGAACCAAATTACATCTCTTTTCTAATCTCTCCTCATAGGATTTGAGATACATGTCATCTCTAGATTCAATTGAAAAGTTCCTATGATGTGAACCAAATGACATCTCTTTTCCAATCCCTACTCATAGGAATTGAGATGCTCCATGTCATCTCTTTCCCTACAACTTCCATGTATACATCTTCTATTCCTAAATAGATAGTACAACCCACTAGTAGCTTTTTTCCAAAACATGCAACTATGACACAAGAACTATATAGTGTGTCAATAACTCTGAAAGATGGTCGCTGGATGAAGCTAACCCGACAACGCAGAGATAGGCAAATCCGAGCACTACTGGCCGTTGGATATCATCAACATTCCACCAAATCTGCCACATGTACAATATAGAAGACTCCATGGTTGAACTTGAGCATAATGCACAAACCACAAAACACAAGCACTTCTCCTTTGTTCTAGAATCTTCTGTATCATAATTGATTATTTTTTTCTAAATGAATTGCCATTATTTGTTTTTACTTTATGATTTACAATGCACAACCCCATGAATCTTAACATTTTTATAAAACTAATTGATTTTGAATGAGATGAACTATAAGAACTAAACGAACATCTACATCATGCATATATGACTCAAAGCTTTACATGCTATGTGTATTTATTCATAATTTGGTTTCAAAATCTCATGCGTTCAATACATGTGTACCTTACTAGTTTTGAGTAGAGTAGCAAATTTCACGCGGCCCCGGGTATACCAAAATGCAGGGCCCATGCATCATTGCCTTTCGGTCGAACCTACGTCCACATTTTTTTGTACGTACTATATCTCCACTGGTCCCCGAACCCAAAATGCTGCCTTGTTCCCGTAAAACCAAGCGGCCCACACATATTTAAGGCGTCGGCTCGAACCCGTTTACTATGACGTGGCCCCGCACGCCGTAGTACTCCTACAAACCCTACCACCGCCGTAGTGGAGGCGCTTTAAAAAAAGGATCTGTAGTGGAGACCCCTACCCTAGGGTGCCCTAGGTAGCTGCCGCACACATCATTGTTTTCTCTTTTCTTTATGCTCTTGCGCCCTAGAGTGAAATGATGGTTGCTTCGTCCGTCCAGCTTAATGCGGGAAAGGTGGGGCTTTGTGATTTGACCCCTCATCGCTCATTTTCTACTACTGCGGCACTACGACCGGGGTGCCTCCAATTCCAACTGCTACTCCGAACTGTAATTTGGTGCATCGCACGTGGAACAAGACGGTGGATGAGCCACATGTCGGCCAAAGGGGTCCTGTTAAGTGTGTCGCCATTTCGTGTGTGGACTGACCCTGCTTGAGTTGCTACGCCAACATGACAGGAGCAACCTACTACTTGGTTTTTCTCCTTGGTGAATCCCGACTATATTGATCTAAAAAGACACGTGCTGAACTACCCTCTCCGTCTCGGTTTCTTTATTTTTAGGCGTCTCGGTTTATAGGGCCTGCATGTAGTTCTAGGTCATCCATTTGACTAACTAAATATGAGTTACTATGTCACAAAAAGTACATCATTGGATTCTTAAGCGGATGTAGTTGTATTTAAAAGTCGAGGGCGGGGATTTTCCTGTGCGGTAGGCGGGGCAGTTCTGCCTAGTCGGTTCAACAGAGATGCGAGAAGACGAGGGAGTAGGCTACTGCAAACGTAGGGCTGTGTGATTTGACAGTGAGTTACTGCTGGAGAGGTGGGGCCCCGTGATTTGACTTGCCATTATCATTTTAACTACGGTGCTACGACCGACGTGAGTCTCCCGATTCCTGACCACCTCCTTACAGGTGCCTCTCCCAATGCTCCACCATATAGTAGAGGCTGGCTCTTGCATGAGAGCCCACTTCTCCACTTTTTCCTTGCCTCTCTTTCCTCCACATATGCAAAAATGCCATGTAAAGCGCACTATTGTACTTACTTTTACTTGCTCCTACAGGTGCTTAAGCTTGCCACATAGGCATAAAGTCTGATGTGGCAAGTTAATCAAGAAGAGAGAGACTAGTTTGGTGACCCAAGGAAGAAATGGTGCTAAGCGTGTGTACCTAGGTGAAAAAGACAATTTTGGGTCTATAGCTAATTAAATGAAGCAAACTTAGCAACACCATTTCATTGGAAGAGGTCACTCCTTGGCAAATGCAATAAATACTAGTACTCCCCGTGTCCCATAATATAAGAACGTTTTTGGCACTACACTAGTGTCAAAAACGTTCTTATATTATGGGACGGAGGGAGTACGAAGAAAGAGATAGAGAGGAGTAAAAAATACACTTATAGCCAACCTTGTTGTAATATGAGTGACTAAGTGATGACTATGTATGACATGCCAACATCAGATAGCCTAACGCACCGTGTTAAATCTCCAAGGGTGCGACCGCGCGAGCGACGCGACGGTCGTGGTAGGTGTGACCATGATACAGGCTGCTGGCAGCCCTTGGATATGAGATCAAACGGTCGCATGCTAAGTTGCTGAAAATTTGCAGAATAATCCTCCAGGATAGGATATTCACCCATAGGTCTAGAATCACACCATGCAACCATTCGATCTCAAATCCAAGGGCTCTCGGAAGCCCGTATCATGGGAGAATGGAAAGCCACTACCCTGCCGTTCGCACACTGGCAGTTCGCTCCTACTCGTCCCCGCATGTCCTTCAATACTACGACGGTTCGCTCCTAGTCGTCCCATCCATTCACATTACGGCAGTTCCACTAATCCTAATCCTCCTCCCAAATCCATGGTGTCCCAAATCTCCACAATCGGTGGTGAGTCCAAGGTTAGAACCATCACCGGCGATGAGTTCGACATCATCTACACCCGTTCTTCCGCGACAGTGAAAGGATGCCTTTCTCGCTTCAGACGCATGTTCGAAAACTCAGATGATGAGTGGGTCGCTGGGCTAGATGTTGAGTACACCACAGTCCTGGGACGAGAGAAGGATCTAAAGGACGAAGAGAGGAAGAAGCCCGCCGTGATCCAGGTTTGCGTACATAACGTTTGCTTGGTCTACCACATATGCCATGCCGACATTGAGTGCCAGGATTTTAAGAACTTCCTCAAGGACAAAAGACTAAAATTCGTTACTGTAGGCTTTAAGAACGACAGGGATGTCCTGCATCGGATAGGTCTCATTGTAGGCCAGCCCTTCGATCTCCAGAAGGCAAGCCTGGTGTCCTCCTCTCAACCTTCAATGCTGACCATGGCAGGAGCCATGGTTCATCCTTCGTACTGTAAACTGGAGAAACCTCATTACACGTTTCATCGTCATGCATGGTAGCGGAATGTACTAGATATAGACCACATCCACTACGCTGCAATGGATGGCTACCTTTGTTTCAATATCTACAAGGGTTGGATGAAGAGCTACAGCCAAGTGTGCGGTTCAAGCAAGGAAGTATTGGCCAAGAGGGAGAGGGACAAGGACAAAGTCGAGGACGTGGACGAGGACTCCGAGTAAGGTGGCAGTGTCGTTGCTCATGGTGGTTCTAAACTTCTAATGCGGTGTCTACCGGATTAGTTGCATAGTTTAATTTCAGGTGTGCTTTGTTTAATTTGAGGGGTGTGTTGTGCTGAGCCCCTAGCAGAACTATGTTATGTTTCTTCTCGTTACTTTAACTCTTCAGTATGTACATACTACTAGTATTTCTTTAATAGAATTTAGCACCCCAATTAAGCACATACTAGCTTTTTTTAATAGTACTATATGCATAATTTGGCGACGAGCGCACATAATTTCAATTTTTGCTCCATGGCACAATCCATCAATAGTACTACTGTACAAAAGTATACATTTTTTAAAAGGCTAGAGTATTGTTCATCACCTATATAGCCAGTTAAATTCTCAACATAGATTGACATGCATGCCATGTAGTAAACCGATATGGAGGAAGTATAGTAAAAATGAGGTGATTTTACCGAGCGATCGGTGGGGGAGCATGGCCTGTCATGCGGTCCCACGTGTCATGATGTACCAAGGCGATGCGCGTGTCCCTCTTGAGGCAGAAGCAATACTACGTGGTTTGAGATGATGGCGAACCGAAGTGTGAAATAATGGTTGCTTCGTCCGTCTGGGAAGGTGCGACATTGTGATTTGACGTCTCATTGCTCATTACTACTATTGGGCAGGTACGAGTGGGGTGCGTCCCCCTTGTTGTTCTGCACTATTATTTGGTGCTTGACACGTCGACCCGGTTGCTATATGTCCCACATGTCGGCGACAGGAAGTACATAATTCATGAAAGGGAGCGTCGACGGAGGAGTATACTACAGAATGCATGAAAGGGAGCGACTTAGTTTTGGAAAAATCTGTTTTTACAGAGTACGTACCCACTAGGGTTTATAGGGCTCATCTAAAAAACATCTGTTTTTCCGTTTGATAAGTCTCAATTCTACTATACTAGTAGTAGTAGCATTACATGTTGGATTTCGAGGTGCGTTAGATCACCCGACGCAAGCAGTGTCAAGAGGAAACTAACCAATGCATGTACAAGTTCATGGAAATTTAGTGGTCATTCATGCATTCATTCTAATTAATGCCTCGGTAAACATAACTTCTTGAGAAAAATGAGCGTACTAATTACTTTGCAAACTATGAAATTAATTCGACCACTCACCGTCTACCTTGCTTGGAGAGATTTTGAAATTGAGCCATAAACTGGAAAGGAGGGAGTAGTAACTTTTGTCTCGATTACTATTTGTGTCCTTGTATGGATGCAAAATGTATTTTTTTATAGTGGCCTTGTATAAGTAAATGGAGGGAGTACTAACCAAAGTACGTAGTAGGGACAAGGAGTAAACGGAGGGAGTAGTAAAATTTTCTCCTCGTGCTACGAGCCACCGCGCACGTGGGCGAGGGAGCGGGCGTAAAGGCGTACAGCAGCAGCAGTAGTAGTAGTACTACTACTCGTAAGCAAGCTTCACCTCATCCTGCGAGCCACCGCGCCCGTGGGTGGCGGAGACAATGTACTAAGCAAGCTTCTCCTCATTCTGCGAGTTGACGGGACACATTAAAAGTACTCCAGTGTATAGAGCCTTGCCTCTAAGGTAGGCCCCACATGGTTTGCCTCTTTTTTAATTTAACATAACGCATCAAGTCGCAATTTGTTTGTTCACCCGTGGTAGACGATCCTCCCTCCACCAAGTGGACAACCAGTACACGTGCCAAATTACCACGTGGGCTGCCTTTTTCGTACAGAAATGAACTCCACCGTGTACCCGCGCGGGTGTGGTTGGGAAAGAGACGGGAGTACGTGCGCCGTGCATGCACCTCTTCTCTTCGTGCACGTCCCCCACCTACGTGGGTGTGTGTGGGAGAGATAGAAACCTAGACATAATGTGCCGTCCATCCCCATGCCTCCGCCCAGTCCGCAGACCGACCGGCGACCCGCAAATTACGCCATCCAACCGTAGCCGCACACATTATGACAACAACTCAACCAACCGGACGAAATTCACGCAAACATGTAAACAAACTGATATTTCATATAAACAACGACGGAAATCATATAAAATACCGGATTTTCATACAAACATGACGGATTTCATTACATTCAAATGAACTACGCGGTGCTAGTTCTGGACAGCACAGGTATATAATACCTGGCCTAAATGGTCGCCCGCCGACCGATTTGTGTTCCTCATGTCCGCAAGCACGATCACCGGACTGCCGGGAGCCCCGGAGGTATATGCTTCAGTGCAAAGGACGGCTCGCTTCCCCATTGCCCAACTAGTATCATTGGTTGGCGCCGAAGATGATGGTGGCCGGCACCAGTTTGAGTTCATCACCGGCAACTACTTCGCCATGGCCAGCACCGGCTCGAGTTCATCCTAACATTCCCCTCTTCCGTGGAGCCCACGCGGGGTCGACGAAGGTGCTCGCAACAAGAGGATCCGGCAAGACATCTGCTGTGTACGCCGGCGTCGCCTCCGCGGTGGCCTTCATGGGACCCAAGCGGCGGCGGCAGCCTCCCGTGTTCTACTTCTCCTCGATGATGGCGGCAGACGCAGAGGCACTGGCCACCGACTCATCGCTCTCCATGCACCCGGCTTCTGTCGCTGCTTGCATGGCGCGGCCGCCAGCATGGGAGTCTCGGCCACAGAAACGGGAGACGCGGTATGATGCGGCGGCGTGGATGACAGCAACGACGGCCGTGCGCCGCTCCTTGTCGAGCTGGCCTGGAGCGGCGAGTTGCTGAACCGCGCGCCGGCTTGGGGTGGCAACTAGCTCCGTTGGGCGAGGGGAGGGAGGTGGATCAGCGAGCTGCATAGCTCGTATCTGGCGGGCTACCCAGCCGGCTTGGGTGCGGAATAACTACTCTTCGTAAGCCATTGTAAGAGTGGACAAAATGGTGGAGGAGATAGGGGAGCGGCGGAGGTGTGCGATTCTTGGTCGGTGTTTGGGCTCATTTAAATAGGAGATTAAATAGACGGCAGACGGGAGGAGCTCAGCCGGCGCTGCATTTAACGCCGGCCCGGTCATGAATGGACATGTGTCCAGAGTGGGTTTCTCGGCTTCCACACGGGCGGGTTTCATGGAGGCGCTTGAATGCGGCACGGAGGCGTGTTCAGCCGGGCGTGCCGCGAGTGGCGCCCTCGACTCTGACCTAGGACACCGCGCCATTCTTCCACTCACGTGTGGGCTCTTTTGGGTGCATGGCCTGCATGTCAGTGACCCAACGCAGGCAGCGCACAGCAGAGGAACCTTTGGTGGGCCAGGGCGGTCAGAAGCGGGCATTTCATAAACCGATGATTGTTCATTGAGTGTGATGTCATCTTTTTCATGTAGATAAGCCTACTATGTTGATAGCCTATTCGATACGTTGTGATTCATAAAGACCGCTGCAAACATCAATGTTCAGCTTATCACAGATAAGATTGATTAATACCCGTAACAATCCATGTCCTTAACACAGGGTGCATGCACGTATAGGTTGAGCGTGTGTATTGCGTCGTGTGCTGTGTGCATGCATGTAGGCGTGCGAGTGTTGCGTGCGTGCAAGGGTATGTTTCAGTGTTGCATGCATGGGTGCGTACGTGCATGTGTTCGTGAGTGCATGTGTACGTGTCAGTGTTGTACGCCAGCATGCGTGCATGTGTACGTGTCAGTGTTGCATGCTAACATGTGTGCATGTCTTGCATGCGTGCATGTGTACGTGCGGGGTGAGGGTACACGTCAGTCGACTGGCTTTTTCATCTCTCGTCATTAGATTTTCCAGCCGTTGGATACGAAATCAAGAGCCTCCAGTTTATCATCAAACTCCACCCCCAGAGCCGCCAGCCACCACCGGCCGAACTGCCAGCCCCCGCCGCCCGCGGCCAGCCCGCACTCCCCGAAACCACTCCCCACCGCCGGTCCGCCGCCGCACCGGCCATCCCTCTAGCCCCCCCCCCCACCGAGCTTTTTCTCGGGGGATCCCCACCCCACCGCCCAATGAACGCCCCCAACCGCCGGTGACTGTCAACCAGAGGTCTCACGACTTCAAATACCCACCGACCGCTAATTTATTACCATTTCTGTCCTTCATATATGCGCCGACGGGTGGGCCCTATGGTAATGTGCGCTGCTGAATGTGAACCATTTGACTGGTCAATTGATCGTGTTATCAACAAATTACGGAGCTGTATGGTGAGCCAACGACCGTATGATCACCCTAAAATGTACTCCTATTTTATTAACACAGTACAGACTCAAACTACCATTTCTTTCTTTCATATACAGGCTAACAGGTGGGCCCCACGGTTATGCGCCCCGATGGTGCAACACTAGTTGCGCCGCGTGGAACGTTTGACTGGTCAATTGATTGTGTCATCAACAAAATACGGAGTTGTACGGGTGAGCCAGTGACCGTATAATCATGATATGTATTTTTTTAACACGGTACAGACGCAAGGGCTCATATATACGCGCAAGCACTCACCGCTATAAGCGCACACGCGCGAACCCTACCCCTATGAGCACCTTCGAGAGAGTGGGCCAGCGTATATGATCTTGAGATTTTATGAAGTCACCATAGGTGCCTCGTAGTCAAGTGGAACGTCTCCTCCCACTGAACGTACTTTGCCGGAAAATACTGAAATTAACACAAGATAAATGCGAGCACCGGGACTTTAACCTTGGTGGGCTCGAGAAACCACTGTCCTCTAACCATCCAACCACATGTTGGTTAGCACGACAAAATGTATGTGGTAACCGTGATGAGGTTATTCTGAAGTCCAGTGACCATATCGTGCTTTCGCTTCAAATACAATGACTTTAAGTTTCGTCAACAGAATACGGAGCACGCATCAAATGCAAAGTCCGCCAGTGTCATCAACAAAATAAGGAGACGTATCGTGAGCTAGATACCGTTGTACTATTATATATGCTTATTTCCTTAGTGGCCGATTGTGTGTGTGGTGTGGTGGGCACATCATTTCTAGTTGTGGTGGGTCAACATGAAGACTCATGGGTCATCCATACTGCACCACATATAGGTTGGACCGAGACGAGTTATACGAATACCCATGTGGAGGACTCGGCGTACAACACGAAGCTACCAGAGTCGCGGAGGACTCTATCCCCAATGGTGATAAGCCGACTATATATGATTTGTAACCCTAGGCCCTTAGTATGTTATACAAGATTGGGCGCTAGTTCGTCGATAGTATACACACATGCACAATTCCTGGTATTCACGTGTACTTTGTACACACCCCTATCACTAATATACAGTACCAGGAGTAGGCTCTTTCTTCAACTGCAAGGGTCCGATCCGAACTAGGGTAAAACTTTGCCTCGTATTACCATCCAGCCTAATAGCCAGGCATATCCTACCGAATGATATGATGAAATCATATCTGCCAACTACTAAGAGAGATGTGTGTCGGGGGGGGGGGGGCAATGTGTGTGAGAGAGGCCTAAAGATAATGTGCGTGCAGGAGACATGTAGGCACATATATGTGCGTATAGAGGGCTAGTAGAGACCGTGCATGTGCATATATGCATGTGAGAGAAATAGTGTTTTCCAACTGAGATTAGTGAAAAGAGTGGTAGATAGTAGTCAGAGAGAGAGAGAGAGAAACAGAGAGAGCATGTGCGTGAGACACCCTGACACCCTGAGAGAGATTGTGAGCATGTGTGAAAGAGAAATGCCGATGCATATAAAGTGTGTGCACTTATGCGTTAGATAGAGAGATATATAACACATTTGTGAGAACGGGGCGAGGCATAGTGCATCTACGTGTAAAAGGCGGTTCTACACATTAAATTAAAATATAAATGGCATTATTATTTTTGGATGAGATCATGAATTTTGCAAATTGCGTATGGACAAAAATCGGTCTATCAGACACCCGTACTCTATTGAATTCTATCATGTGCATGTGTTTATTTCATATTATCGATCCATAGAGTGAGAGTGGTTTGAAATACAGGAAATGGATGCTTTTGCAATTCATATATAAACATTAATTAGTGCACTCCATGTTGTTACTGTAAAGCACTTTATACATTTGTCACTTGCATGGATACATTCCAAATTGCTAGCTACGAAATAGAATACATGTCGAATTCAACATAAAGGGGGTTTCGAAGATTCGAATTCATAGGAAGTGCATTCATCTATTTGAACCCAAGATAATGGCATTTGTAAATCAGATGTAAAAGGGGGCATCAATCTTTGTTTTGAGTATGAACATGCTATATATATATATATTCATACGCATATCTAAATTTTTTTTGCAACCAAGGAGATTATATCTGGAACCATTCATGAACTGAGGTAAGTTGCATATTTTTTAATATATACTCGTGTACAATGTATATTCAAATGTACCCCCTCCATTCCAAAATAATTGTAGCTTTAGGATTTTCAAGAGTAAAGATTTGTGAAGTTTGACAAATCCTAAAAGTTCAATTCAAGAGAACCGAAAACGTTAATGCTTCTGCACCCAAATATTGAATGAAGTGCCAAATAGGCCTCTGGTCACCCGAAACTGCGCGAGACTAATGTTTTGGTGGTAGGAAATTACTGTCCTGACTCTGGCCCGTGTAGCCTATCGGCCTGATGTCCAAAGGTCCAAACCGGGGTAGGTTTGTAACTTCACCAAGACGCCAGTCTCAACCGCCTCCGAGAAGCATTCATGCGCCGTGGGCGCCTACCCATGCACTCGACCGAAATCTATCCCGCCCACATTTGGGACACCTGACATGACTGTCCTACCCCCAACCCGCAATATGTCCGAAATTTTAGATGGGGGCAAAGATTGTAACTTTCCCCAAATTTCAAACAAGCACGTCTCAAACCGAAACATGGTTCCCCCTTACTTCCCCGCCTCCCTCCATTTCCGCATTCATACTCCATGGGCGCGAAAACGCCCTCTCCACCAGCCGCGAAACCCCAGCCTCCTCCATCCTCCACCCCATAGAGGACAATCCACCGCCGCCCTCCTCCATCACGCCGGAGCCGGTACCCCAACATCGTCATCCAACACAACCGCAACCGCAATGCCCTCAAGGACGTAGCAGCTGAAGCCGAGGCAGAGCTGCCTCCACGACGCTGATGCCAACGTGCGCCGTACCAGAACCACTCCGACCACACCGTCCTGCGCCTCACTGCTGCGGCTCCACTGTCGCAACCGTCCATAGCACCGGAGCTATTCCTACTACACTGTCATTCGCCGCCTTAGATCTGCTTCGCCGCCGACAGACGGCCACCACACCACACTCAACAACTTGGCCATGGGTTCGTCCAAGGCTGCACCGTCCTCCAAAACTTCTAGTTTCCAGTGAACAACAAGAAGATCGTTAGAAAAATAGAAGGAGGACACATCACTGCCAGCAGAAAGAGGTACTCCTCTTCCCTTATTCGTGCAAATCTTACGTCTCCGCTCACACCGTATTCATCCCACGAAAGAAACTAGTTGAGCGCTTCTTACTGCATCTTCTTCGTGATACTAAATGCACAAGGTTTCCTCCCTTTTACTATTTCACCTTTGCTAGAGGTCAGTAGCCCGCCTGGATTTCAATTCAGGGTCAGTCGAACCGCAATTAAAAGAAGTAGCACCCGCTTCGGCGCGCGGAGCACCTAGTCCGCCTGTTCCACGGGGAAGCGGCGCATCGGTGTCTATCATAGGGGTGTGGGGCGCAGGAGCTGCTTGCGCCCGATCTGGTGGTCGGTGGGGCTTGAATGGATGGCCGGGGGTGCCAAGAACGGCGGTGCAGTGAGGTCGAGGGGAGGGCGCAGACAGGGGAGGAATACTGGGCCGGTGGTCGCTGGCGTTTCGAGGAAGATTGTCAACACTGACTGGATGGAGGTAGATGAAGGTGATCTGCCCGTTCTTTGTACATCGGACGATGCAGAAAAAATGGACTGACCTATTTGCTTTCAGTCGACTGTTATTTTCATAGAATCCTGTAGTAATTTAGTGTGCCATGCATGTTGTAGAGCTATCATATGTCTCCCGTCATTTATTTCTCACCGACCTACTATCTGCTACCTTTACACTTTTCTAATTGTGCACACACTTCACCCATACTCACACTATTGTTTTTTTATGCATGGGTATTTCAGACTCTGACGCAGTGTTGATGGATGCAGAAAAGAAAAGATAGAAGTCGCTCCAGTGTAATTCGAAGATAAGCACTAAGCATTTCAGCGCTCTAATGGGTGTATTGTCAGCAGTTGGAGACAGTAAACGTAGCTCTGCAGTTGATGATCTCAATTTCCACACACAACCATCCCAGGTGCTTGCTTTAACTTCGCGCTGTCAAATGTGGTTGCATGTTGCATATGGTGTCTAGCTCGTATTGCTTCCAATTTGGTTAAATTGCATCTTCTTACTTTACACATTATACCTTTGATAATGACATGCCTTCCTGTTTTTGATACATACTACATATGTCTATTAACCATGTTCGTACATCAAACTAATGCTAGTTTGTATCCCTCGTCAATCACTTATGATGAGACAGTCACCCGAGTGGGTTACTGTGAGACGCCCTACTCGTTTAAAGAGTGAAGTGTCATCCTCCCCACATGATTCTCAAGAAAGAGCAAGGCTAAATGACGATAGTCAACGTAGCTCTCTAGATGATCACCGCAATTCCCCCACACCACCATCACAGGTGCTTGCTCTTACTTGGCAGTGTGATATGTGGTTGCATGTTGCATATGGTGTCTACCTTGTAATGCTTCTAATTAGGGTAAATTGCATCTGCTTAGTTAACACATTATACCTGTGAATATGACATGCCTTCCTGTTTTTGGTACATACTACGTCTTTCTATTAACCATGTTCTTACATCAAAATACTTTTCTTGTGTATCCCTCATCAATGCTCCTAATTTGTTAAATTGCATCTCCTTAGCTTACACATTATACATGTGAATATGAGACGCCTTCCTGTTTTGGTACATACTACATCTGCCCATCACACCATGTTCTTACATCAAACTACTGTTCTTGTGTATCCCGCGTCTATCGCTTATGATGAGACATTCACGCGCGTGGGTTAATATGAGACGCAATACTCTTATAAAGAATGCAATTTCATCCTCTCCACATAATTCTCAAGAAACAACAAGCCTAAATGAATATATTGAACGTAGCTCTGTACCTGAAGACCGCACTTCCCCTACACCACCATCACAGGTGCTTGCTCTAACTTCGCAGTGTGATATGTGGTTGCATGTTGCATACGATGTCTAGCTTGTAATGCTTCTAATTAGGGTAAATTGCATCTGCTTAGTTTACACACTATACCTGTGAATATGACATGCCTTCCTATTTTTGGTACACACTACATCTATGTGTTAACCTTGTTCTTACATGAAACTACCTCTCTTCTGTATCCTGCATCAATCACTTACGATGAGTCACCTTTATTCGTTGCGTATTGCATATTATTTCTTGCCTGTTGCCATGTATTGCTTCTAATTTGGTCAAATACATTTGTTAGGGAACCCTTTTAATTTGGCAGAGTGATATTGGTTTCATTTTTCATATGGTTTCTAGCTTGCATCGATTCTAACAAGTTCAAGCACCTTGTGCTTAGTTTACACTTTATACATCATACATGTCAATATGTCACGTCGTCCTGTTTTTCATAGATATTCCATCCTCCTATCATGCGACTGCCTTACATGAAAGTAGTGTTCGTCAGTATCATGCATCAATGAGTTCTGAAGAGCAAAATTTTATTCCTTTTTCTTGTGGGTGTGACTTGACAAGGCAAAATCAAGAAAGAGGAAGGAAAAGAGTAAGGAAGACAATGATGGTGGTCCTCTGCAGTAACGTAAACGGAGCATCTATACCGATTCTCCTTGTATTGATAGTGCATTACAAGGTCCAAGTCTCCGCCCCCCTACTCCACCATCCAAGGTGCTTGCTCTAACTTGGCAGTGTGATATCTGGTTGCATGTTGCATATGGTGTCTAGCTCGTATTGCTCCTAATTAGTGTAAACTGCATCTGCTTAGCTTACACATGATACATGTGAATATATATGACACGCTTTTCTATTTTTGGTACATACTATATCTGTCTATCACACCATGTTCTTACATGAAACTACTCTTCTTGTGTATCCTGCATCAGTCACTTATGATGGGACACCTTTAAGTTGGCAGTGTGATATTGGTCTGCATCTTGAATATGATTTCTAGCATGTATTGCTTCTAGTTTGATGAATGCCACCTATGACGAGACAATTTTAACTTGGCAGAGTGATATTGATTGCACCTTCCATATGGTGTCCTGCAGTGTTTCTAATTTGTTGAAGTGCCTTCTGCTTAGTTACCACATCATAGGTGTGAATATGTCAAACCGTCCATTTTTCGTACATATTCCATCCTCGTATCATGACTTTGCCTTTCATCAGAGTAGTGTTCGTCAGTATCATGCATGAATGAGTTCTGAAGAGCGAATGATATTCCTTTTTCTTGTCGGTATGACCTCACAATGCAAAATCAATAAAGCCGAAGGAAATTGGGAAGGTATTGGATGATGGTGGTCCTTCCGAGCAATTGAAACGGAGGTTCTCTACAGATTCTACTCCGCCATCCTCCCAACAAGATTCGAAGACAACGCAAGGCTAGACAGTCAACGTAGCTATGTAGATGATGAGCACATCTTCCCTACTCAACCATCACATGTGCTTGCTCTAACTTGGCACTATTATATGTGGTTGCATGTTGTGTACGATGTCTAGCTTGTATTGCTTCTAACTTTGTTGAATTGCATCTGCTTACTTTACACATAATGCTTGTGAATATGACATGTGTTCCTGTTTCTACATCAGACTACTATTCTTGCATATCCCGCATCAGTCACTTATGATAAGGCACCTTTAAGTCGCCACTGTGATATTGGTTGTGTCTTGCATATGATTTCTAGCATGTACTTCTTCTAATTTGTTGAAACGCCATACAATTTGAACTTGGCAGAGTGATATTGGTTGCATCTTTCATATGGTGTCTAGCTTGCAGTGCTTCTAATTTGTTGAAATGCCTTCTGCTTAGTTACCACATCATAGGTGTGAATATGTCACACCATCCTGTTTTTCCTACATATTCCATCCTCGCATCATGTGTTTGCCTTTCATCCAAGTAGTGTTCATCAATATCATGCATGAATGAGTTCTGAAGAGCAAATTTTATTCCTTTTTCTTATCAGTTTGACTTCACAATGCAAAATCATTACAACTAAAGGAAATTAGTCCGGCAGTGGATGATGGTGGTCCTTCGGAGCAACTCAAACATGGGGTCTCTATAGATTCTACTCCGCCATCCTCCCAACAAGATTCGCAAGACAACACAAGATTGGACAGTCAACGTAGCTGTGTAGATGATGAGCACATCTCCCCTACTCCACCATCACAGGTGCTTGCTCTAACTTGACACTATTATATGTGGTTGCATGTTGCGTATGATGTCTAGCTTGTATTGCTTCTAACTTGAATTGCATATGCTTACTTTACACATAATGCCTGTGAATATGACACGTGTTCCTGTTTCTAGAACATACATGTACATGATGAGAACATCTCCCCTACTCCACCATCACAGGTGCTTGCTCTTACTTGGAACTGTTATACGTAGTTGCGTTTTCCATATGATGTCTAGTTTGTATTGCTTCTGATTATGTTGAATTGCATCTGCGTAGCTTACAACTTATACCTGCAACGGTCACTTACCCATAAGACACATTTAACTTGGGACTGTGATGTAGGTTGCATCTTGCATTGTCTTCTAGCTTGTACTACTTCTAATTTCTTGAAATGGCACTTATGACGAGACACTTTTTACCTGATAGTGATATTGGTTGCATGTTCATATGGTGCCTAGCTTTCATTTCTTCTAATTTTGTTGAAATGCCTTCCGCTTACTATTTTTTCATACATACTCCATCCTCCTATCGTATGTGTGAATATGAAACGCTATCTTTTTTTGGTATATATTCCATCCTCCTATCCTGCGCTTGCCTTACATCAAAGTAGTGTTCGTCTGTATCACGCATCAACTAGTTATGCAGAGCTAATTTTATTCATCTTCTTGTGGTTTTGACTTCATAAGGCAATATCAGAAAATAGGAAGGAAAAGAGTAAGTTAGGGGATGTTGGTAGTCCTCCGCACTGACGCAAACAGAGACTCTCTAGATTTGCCACTTCTACTACTAATGAAGTTGAAGTCCCAAGTCTACATGATGAGTTCATCTCCCGTACTCCAGCATCGCAGGTGCTTGCTCTAAGTTGACAGTGTCATAATTGGTTTCATGTTGCCATTGTTGTCTAGCCTGTATTTCTTCTATTTTGTTTAAATTGCACCTGCTGAGTTTATACGTTATACATGTGCATATGACATGGCTTTCTGTGTCTAGAATACACTGCATCTATCTATCATTCCATGTTCTTACATCAAAGTACTGTTGTTGTGTATCCTGCATCAGTCACTCATGATTGGACGCTTTTAACATGGCAGTTTGATAGTGGTTGCATCTTGCATTGATTTCTATGTTGTATTGCTTCTAATTTTTTGAATTGCCACTTATGACAAGACACTTTTAACTTGGCAGAGTAATATTGGTTGCATCTTTCATATGGTGTCTAGCTTGCATTACTTCTATTTTCTTGAAAATCCTTCTGCTTAGTTTGCACATCGTAGCTGTGAATATGTCATGCCATCCTGTTTTGCTTACATATTCCATCCTCATACGGTTGTCTTACATCAAAGTATTGCTTGTATGTATCATGCATCAATGAGTTCTGAAGAGTGATTTTATTCTTTTGTGTTGTGGGTACAGCTTGACATGGCAAAGTCAAGAAAGAGCAAGGAAAATAATATAGTAGGGAGTGTTGTTACTCGTCAGGTGAAACAGAAAAGGTTATGCCGTCGAGATTCTGCTAGTACTTATAGTGCAGTAGAAGGTCCAAGTCGACCGGCTAAATCTATAAACATAGTATCACCTGCTTGACCAGCCGCAGCATCCGCTTCAACTGTACCAGCATCTCAACCAGTTACCCGTTCATTTGCTCCGGAACTGGCCAGTTCCCAAGCTGTCTTCACACCTAACACTACTTCCGAAGCACTGCTGACACAACAGGACTAGGCAAGATCAGATGAACCTCGTGAGCATCAACACCAAGACGATACCCGACCGAGTCAAGTTGCAGTTGCATGCTCCTTTATATGTACTCTCACAGTTTGATGTACACTAACACTTTCCATATTTGTTGTTGAACTAGCACCATGGCGCAAGCGGAAACAGACATCAGGGATAATGCTTGACAGATTAACAAAATCTAAAGGAGGAAGAATAAAGATCCATTTTGAGGCAGGTTTAAAAAGGCCACATGATGCTAAAGAGTCAGCCAAGTTAGTATCAGAGGCAGCCGTTGCCGTTAGGTGTCATGCACGTATCCTCCCAACATGGATCCAATACAGGAATGAGAAAGACAATACCCAGTTTAACACCTTCCTTGACCATTTATCTGTAAGTAATGTTATTCATCACAATTAGTAATATTGTCTTGCTCTTTCCCATGCTTTCTAGCTTCCTCCTAATAAGACTCACATTATTTTTTCAAAAGATGAGGTTCAAGTTGGATCCGAAAGATGATGCAACTAAACAAGCATGCACTCACGTTTTTTAGTCTGCTCTGCGACAGTATCGGTACCACCTTAGAAAATCTCACTTTGAAGGCAAGGCTAACAATGAAATCGCCCAAACATCTCCAGTGGAATATATTACAGATGAAGACTGGACAGCCATCGTTAAACACTGGTCTGATCCAAAGTATCAGGTAGGCTATATGTATTTGATCAGACCACATATTGAACTTGTATTTATGTATGTGCCTTACAAGTGTATCTTCTTCTAGGCTAACTGTTTGAAGAACAAAACCAACCGTTCTAAAGTGAAATTCCAACAGACAACAGGATCTCGTAGCTATATTGCACACTGCGAGGCTCTTGTAAATAGCTGCTACTTCCTTCTTTTTTTGTGCCATATTATCGTATATATATTGACTTGTTCCAAATACAGAGGAAAGCCCGTGCGGACCAAAAAGAACCTGAACCGAATGCAGTGCAAATCTTCAAGGATTGCCACACCAGCAAGATGAAGGGCATGAGCACAGCAGTTCAAGCCGCTGTTGTAAGTCCTTACTCCTCCTGCCTAGAACTGATTGGTACTGTGATGTGTTCATTTAACTACTTGGTTTGCAGACAATGTCAGTTACTCTGTTCACTTTTATTCACAATTGTCTTAACGTATCATTTCACCTTACATGGTTTAAAAGAGATGAAGGATATTCTTTTGGTCTTGATCTGTAATCTAGTTGTTATGTTCACGTGCGCACACAATGATATAATAGCTTGTTTGTTTTATATCTGTTTGCCCATGATATGAATGATGTCATACTATGTTCATCCTACTTTAAACCATGTCTCTTTATCCTTAGATGTCAACGAATGTGAGGAAATAGACAATACAGTAGGCATGCTACATGGACATATGTTCCGAAAGTGATTTTATTATGTAGTTGGCATTACAATACATGCTAATGTATTACTGTAGTTCACCAAAATAAGTTATGTATAAACGTTTAACCTACTTTTTTTGTTTTTGTCTCATTGGTAACTTATCTGGTACACTAATCTACAAGTTCAAACTTTCAGGAAGCTATGGAACAAATGATTGAACAACCACAACCACCTGAAGGTGACGAGGCTACTATAGGCACAATGTCACCTCTTGCTGCAGTGCGTCAGTATCTCTGCACTAACAGTGCAAAAAGCACCTTCCTGCGTAATTCTAGGTTGGTTGTCAAGGTAACCTCGTCCAAATCGCCTACTGAACAAAATCTTCCTGCTAGACAGAGTGATATATCTGTGCTCCAGACACAAGTCCAATCCCTAATGGATGTTGTTTCGGAAACAAGAATAGTGGTTGAGAAATGTCGTCAAGATATGAATGGTTTTGAAACCAGACTATCAGACATTCGCTTCGTTGTTCAAGAGCAATGGCGGAAAAAAGCCGGAGATCGTGCTGCTCCATCAGATTCTACAGCCTGAAACATTAGCACTCAGGTCAAATAATCTGTGGTTCTATACATCTGATGGTGCTTTTATCTAGAAGGACTGTAAACTTTATGCCAAGAGGCCTTTTGTTGTATGGTTGGAATTAATTTTGTTGTGATACAATATTTATGATGCTGCCTCAGGCTACAGTAATTACGACGCTATTTTTGTATAGTTTAGGTTTATCTTAGTAATGTAGTCGGCCGAAAGCTTCGTAGGAGCCCAACATGCCAACATTCGTCGGGCCCATTTCCAATTGGGCTAAAAACGATTACGGGCCGAAATTGGCATGTAGCCCACTAAAAATATATGGGCCTAAATCAGCATAAGCTTTCATATTTTTCTGGTAGGCTTGTGCCCATAGTGGGCCTTTAACAGGCCTAAACATAATTTGGGCACACAGTAAAAATAGGCCGTTTACAGGTGTAAATATCTTGAGCCCATAAAAAACATGTGCCTTTAATAGACCGAAAGTGCGATTGGGCCAAATAACCCCTTGGACTTAGCAGGCCGAGATGGTGGCCCATTTACGATGCGGATCTTTGATAGGCCGAAATTCGGACGGGCCGTAAATGCGCCGACCTAATACACGGGACTTTAATAGGCCGGAACTTCGGCCAGGCTAGATTATCGTCATTTTTATATGGGCCGTTAATTGGCCTGATATGACGTTGGGCCACATATGGCCCATGGTTTACATCCGACGTTAACAGGCCAAAAATGACAACAGGCCGAAAGTGGCCAAAAGCTGTAGTGGGCCTCTAAGAGGCTGAATGTCAGACATGGCCGAATGTGACCCAAATCCTTCACGGTCGTTTATGGGCCGAAAGTTTTGATGGCCTGTAAATGGGCCCAAATAAAGCCGGACCTTTAACAGTCGGAAATACACCGGGCTGTAATTCGACGCAATTACTTAGTGGATTGTTAACGGGCCAGAAGTGACCACGGGCCGTGTTGACGACAAGTTTAGGACAGGCTGTTGACGGGCCGATTTGATAGAGAATGTTGGGCCTTTAGCTGGGCCGACCCATTATGGTCTGCAGAATCTTGTGGGCCTTTAGCTGGGCCGGCCCATTATGGTCCGCAAAATCTTGTGGGCCTTTAGCTGGGCCAGCCCATTATGGTCTGCAATATCGTGTGGGCCTTTAGCTGGGCCGGCCCATTATGATCTGCTAAATTTTGTGGGCCTTTAGCTGGGCCGGCCCATTATGGTCCGCTAAATCTTATGGGCCTTTGGTTGGGATGACCCATTTAAACTTTGTGGGCCACTTTTGAGCCAGTCCACGTGTCAACATATCATAGGCCCATCTCGACCGTTGGATGAGTGACACCTGTGCCAACGCGGAGCTGACGCGTGGACCCGTCAGCTAATGAGAATTTTACACGTGGAAAATCGGCATTGGTCGTGGCTATTAATGGGTTATCGGATCCAAAATGCGACCCGATAGCTTAACGGCGTCCCGTTACGGTGGATGCCACGTGTCGGTCACCCTTGACGAAAGCACTTTTGTGACGCGCGATTTATCGTCATGGAAGTGGACACTTCCGTGATGATAATTTTGGCAATGTCATGGAACACTTCTATGATAGCACAGGTATGACTATCTTGATTCTGTCATCAATTTGTCATGGATGTACATGCATGACAGAAAACGCGACCTACTGTCACAAACACGTATCATCATGGAAGTGTATTTTTTTTGTAGTGCACAAGTATCAAATGATTCATAATCAAGTGGTTCCAAAAATCCATCCATATGGAGTTTCTTCATGCGCTTTACACCAATATGACCTAAATGGCAGTGCCACAAATATGTTGCACTATCATTATCAACTTTGCATCTTTTGGCATCAATATTATGAATATGTGTATTACTACGATCGAGATTCAGTAAACATTTACATTGGCTGTATGACCATAGAAGGTTTTATTCATGTAAACAGAACAACAATTATTCTCAAACTTAAATGAATAATAGTATCGCCATAAACATGATTCAATCACATTCACGCTCAACGCAAACACCAAATAACATTTATTTAGGTCCAACACTAATCCTGGAGGTAGAGGGAGTGTGCGATGGTGATCTTATCAACCTCGGAATCACTTCAAACACACATCGCCACCTCGCCCTTAACTAGTCTCTGTACATTTTGCAACTCCTCTTTTGAGTTACTAATGTTAGCAACCGAACCAGTATCAAATACACTGGGGTTACTATGAGCACTAGTAAAGTACACATCAATAAAATGTATATCAAATATACCTTTCTTCACATTGCCATCCTTATTATCTGCCAAGTATTTGGCGTAGTTCCACTTCAAGTGACCATTCCCTTTGCGGTAGAAGCGCTCAGTTTCAGGCTTAGGTCTAGCTTTGAGCTTTGAGGGAGTCCTGGATTAGGGGGTCTCCGGACAGCTGGACTATATCCTTTGGCCGGACTGTTGGACTATGAAGATACAAGATTAAAGACTTCGTCCCGTATCCGGATGGGACTCTCCTTGGTGTGGAAGGCAAGGTTGGCAATATGGATATGTAGATCTCCTCCCTTGTAACCGACTTTGTGTAACCCTAGCCCCCTCCGGTGTCTATATAAACCGGAGGGTTTAGTCCGTAGGATAACAACAATCATACCATAGGCTAGCTTCTAGGGTTTAGCCTCTATGATCTCGTGGTAGATCAACTCTTGTAATACTCATATCATCAAGATCAATCAAGCAGGACGTAGGGTATAACCTCCATCGAGAGGGCCCGAACCTGGGTAAACATCGTGTCCCCTACCTCCTGTTACCATCCGCCTTAGACGCAAAGTTCGGGACTCCCTACCTGAGATCCGCCAGTTTTGACACCGACATTGGTGCTTTCATTGAGAGTTCCACTATGCCGTCACTGTAAGGCTTGATGGCTCCTTTGATCATCGGTAACGGTGCGGTCCAGGGTGAGGTTTTCCTCCTCGAACAAATCTTCATATTCGGCGGCTTCGCACTGCGGGCCAACTCGCTTGGCCATCTGGAGTAGATCGAGAGCTACGCCCCTGGCCATCAAGTCAGGTTCGGAAACTTAAGCTACACTATCAACATCCGCGGAGACTTGATCTTTGACGGATTCGAGCCCATGTCAGGTGTGCGGCACAATCACGACGAGCATGACGTAACTCTGCCGTCAGACGGTGTTCGGGACATCGCATCTGCAACTACTCTGGCCTTCAATCTGGAGCAAATTGCGCCATCCGAGGACGAAGGGATAGACCCCGCCATGGAGGCCGCACTCTCAGTGGCGATGGAGCCAGATACTGACTTCACCCCCTACGAGAGCCGTGTTGCCGAACCACTGGATTCGTCTCCGGCCACGGACTCCGAGCCGCCTGCATCTATGCCTATCGAATTCGATTGGGCGTCGATCATGGAGTTCACCTCTACGAATATCTTTCAGCACTCACCTTTCGGCGACATGCTAAATTCATTAAGGTCTCTCTCCTTGTTAGGAGAACCTTGGCCGAACTATGTCCGGCTAGAATGGGATGCGTACAACAAAGAAATTCGCTGCCCACCCACCACCCACTTAGTACCCTGTGTCAATGATTTAACCGACATGCTCGATTTCGACTCCGCAAACAACGACGGCATGGAAGACGATGCAGGAGAGGAACGGGAACTAGTGCCCACAGGGCACTGGACAACCTCTTCACCACATGACATATACATGGTGGATACACCCAAAGAAAACGATGACGAGGAACGGGAGGAGACAATGGAGGATGACCCCTCCAAGAAGCAAACAAAGCGTCGGCGTAGGCGCCGCTCCAAATCCCGCCTCGGCAAAAACAGTGATAACAGCGCAAGAGAAAATAACACTCAGTCGACTCCAGAGGAAACGACGACCACATTGCCCTGGCGACAGAGCATGATGAAGCTACAAACGGTGAACATTGTACGGATCCAACGTCCGAACACGATGACGCCGAGGATAAACCTCATCAAACCCCCTCTGGGGAGGAAAATAGTCCGGACGAAGATGCACACATCATCCTGGAAACGCACTTGGAGCAAGAGAACCTCCGCAGAAGGCTTATTGCCACAGCGAGGAGTCTAAAGAAGAAGAAGAAAAGGCTTAAGGCCGCACAAAATATGCTCAACAGTAGGTGGAACAAGGTGCTCGACAATGAAGAAAAGTATGGTGGAAGTTACCACATAAAGAGCTATCCAAAGAGCAAGCTATTACCTGAATTCGACGATGAGGCCTTAGAGCCCACACAGCCGAAAAATGCAACGGCCAACCGGCCGGATCAATAACCTTGTGACTGCGATAGAGCGGCTAACAAGGCCGCACATAAGTTAACACACGGCCTACGTGAGGATTTGCGCCAAAAATCCAGTATGACCAGATCCATCTATGGATCTTGGAAGCGCGCTCCGGCACAAAATCAAAACCGAATACTACAACCGTCCGAACGTCATGATACATCCAAATATAGGGGTGCCGCACACCCCCTATGTTTCACCGATGAGGTGCTGGACCACGAATTCCCAGAAGGATTCAAACCAGTGAACATAGAGTCATACGACGGGACCACAAACCCTGGGGTGTGGAGGACTTTATCCTCCATATCCGTATGGCTCGCGGAGACGACCTCCATGCCATCAAGTACTTGCCCCTCAAGCTTAAAGGACTAGCTCGGCACTGGCTGAAAAGCCTCCTCGAAAACTCAATTGGAAGTTGGGAGGAGCTCGAGGACGCTTTTCGGGCTAATTTTCAAGGGACCTATGTCCGATCTCTGGATGCAGACGATTTAAGTCATATAATTCAACAACCCGGAGAGTCAGCCCGAAAGCTTTGGAATAGGTTTCTCACTAAGAAGAACCAAATCGTCGACTGTCCGGACGCCGAAGCCTTAGCAGCTTTCAAGCACAGCGTCCGAGACGAATGGCTCGCCAGACACCTCAGCCAAGAAAAACCGAGAACAATGGCAGCCCTGACAAGACTCATGACCCGCTTTTGCGCGGGCGAAGATAACTGGTTGCCCGCAGTAGCACCAGTGACCCAAGCACATCCGAAGTCAGGGATGGCAATGGAAAACCACGACGCAGTAAAAACAAGCGCTGAAATAAAGAAGACAACCCAGATAATACGGCGGTCAACGCCGGATTCAGGGGCTCTCGACCAGGTCAGTAGAAAAAGCCTTTCATAGGCAGCAAAGATGGACCGTCTAGCCTAAACAAGATTCTCGACAAACTATGTCAGATTCATGGCACCCCCGATAAACCTGCAAATCACACCCACAGAGAATGCTGGGTCTTCAAGCAGGCCGGTAAGCTAAACGCCGAACACAAGGGGGGAGACACCAAGCAAAGACGAGGACGGACCTCGCCAGAAAAGCACTGGAGGACAGAAAAAAATCCCACCAGAGGTTAAAACATTAAACATGATCCATGTGACGAAGAGGAGAAGCAAACATGCACTCCGAGACATACGCGCCATAGAGCCCGTCACCCCTAAGTTCAACCCCTGGTTGGCCTGCCCGATCACTTTTGATCACGGGGATCACGCGACAAGCATCCGACATGAAGGATTGGCTGCCTTGGTGTTAGACCCAATAATAAACGGATACCACCTCACACGAGTCCTTATGGACGGCGGCAATGGTCTAAATCTGATATATCAGGACACAGTCCGCAAAATGGGGATAGACCCAACAAAAATAAGCCACAGTAATACTACCTTCAAGGGAGTAATACCAGGCCCAGAGGCCCGCTGTACGGGCTCTCTATTACTAGAGGTTGTATTCAGTTCTCCCGAGAACTTTGGAAGCGAAAAGTTAACTTTTTACATAGCTCCATTCCAAAGTGGCTATCAAGCACTACTCGGAAGAGCGGCTTTTGCTCATTTTAATGTAGTACGACATTACGCTTCTCTCAAGCTTAAGATGCCCGGTCCATGTGGCACCATCACAGTTAGTGGAAATATTGAGCGTTCTCTACGCGCAGAAGAATGTGCGGCGGCCTTAACAGTCGAGCACTAGACGGCCTCCCAACCAGAATAAATGACAGGTCGTCAAGACCACGGACATTGTTAGAATAGTCCGGCGCATCACCACATACACATGAGATTGGTTTGATGTTTAAACCCTCATAGACGGTACCAGGGGCTTCCCGCGTGTAATCAGGGCCAGTTCGGCTCAACTTGACTTATCTTGAATTTCAATGGTTTATTGATAATAACCAATTTTCTGGCACGACAACTTTCACCTAAGTTCTTCTCTTTTACAGATGACAATCGTGCTACACCCGTCCAGGACATGTCACAACGGAGACACAGGCGCAGACGTGCAGCAGGGACCCGCTCAAAGGTTTCTTTTCAGATTAAGACCCTGCGTAAACCTTTTTTATTGTCTCTTGTTGTTCACATCCTCCGGATACTCAATACAACCGAGAAGGATACTGACGTTATTGGCATGTGGCCATGTCAGGATATTGCACGTACCTGGACACTCGGGGTTTATTATTAAGGATATTGTTCAGTCCGACATATGTTATAAAGACCGAATACCTTAGGGAGTGTTCGGCGCCGCGAGTTTGGCCTTATATGCATCAGCTCCGAATCATGTCTTTGGTCAAATGTTGGGTTTGCCAGCTCCCATGTTTTGGTACCTTACGTTCCGCTATATCGGCTAAGGGAGCACTGGGAGAACTACTGCGATTGTGCCCTGGTTCATCCGGATGAGCACCTCAGTAGAGAAAGCCGAAAATTGATTGTCATGATAAAGCGCAAGAAAGGTCAACCACTCGATGACTTAGCGGAATCTTCGGGATTCCTCCGCATTAACGAAGGGCCGTTCCCCGGTCATGTACGTATGCGCCCCGTATTCGGATGAGCGCAGAGGTACCAGGGGCTATCTAGTAATCCCGCCGTCAAACTCCTATGGCTAAGTGAATGTGTTAAAGCAATATAGTCTGATTGCCTCATTCGCTAGGCTACCACCTCCTTTATGGACCAAGACGTTGGATCAAGTGTGAATACGCGTTTTTTGCGAACACCCCCGCATTATATGCGTGGGGGCTGAAGCCGGCGACTGCAAACTTTTAGGTTATATTCATATATACATAAACGGCCGCATAGGAGGCATCATAATACTTTCAGGCAAAAGTATAAACACGGCTTTTATAATTCAATAAAACATTGTTTTTACAATGGGAATACATGTCACTAGAACATAATATTCTTCGAGCACTGAGCCTCTATCGAACGAGCGCCTTCAAGGACTTCTTGAAAGTAGTGCTTGGCAGCTACTCGGCCCACGGCCGAACCCTATGTTGCAATAGTGGTGACCTCCATCTTTGCCCAGTATGTCTTGACACGGGCAAATGTCATCCGCGCACCCTCTATGGACACCGACCTCTTCATAGTGTCGATGTGCGACACAACACCAAGGAATTATTGCACTAAACTAAAGTAACTATTCTGCCTTGGCCCTTCAGGCCACAGATGATCCACAACAGACCTCATGGCAAGTCCGGACAACCTATGGAGCTCGGCCCACTCGGCCATTCGCTCATTCAACAGCCGCGGATGCACTGGAGCATGGAACTATGACCAGAAGAGCTTTTCCACTTCACGATCTTTTTGATCCTTGAAGTACTCGGCCGCATCAACAGCACTTGCTACCAAATCCACGTATGCATCTGCAGAACTCCATAATTGATCCAGAGGGGCATACTTCGGATCTCCGAACTTAGTCCGCAACAAAAAGGGCTTCCCAGCCGCGATATCTCCAGCTTAACGCAGCTCCTCCTTCGTCGCTCTGATTTTGGAGCGGGCTTCCTTGGCTGCTACCATGGCCTTCTCCAGGTCCGTCGCCTTCGCTCGGCTTTCTTTTTCAAGAAGCTGGTAACGGTCAGCGACATCTTTCAACTCAACGGCCATCTTGGCTATTCTTTCCTTGCTTTGGCAATGCGCGGCCTGTTCGGCCCTCAGCTATTCGACCGCCTTTAGAGCGGCCGCATCGCTATTTCTGGCTTGTTCCTTGGCTCGGGCAAGTTCCGCTCGAAGGGTGTCCATGGTGGCGGCTCCATCTGCAGTCACAACATATTAAAGATACTGACATCATGCTCCTCTTACTATGTGTTGATCACCAGAGAAATCACATACCCTATGCCTCGTCAAGATGCTTGTTGACAAGCATGATGTCGGCATCTGCCACATCAAGTTGCCGCTTTAGCTCGGCAAACTCATCAGTCCCGTTAGCCACCAGACCTTCAACCACCTTCACATGAAGGCAGTCTGGTTATTACCTGGGACTATGATCCTCTGTTTGCCGCCGTTCTCATCGGCCACCAGAGTCTCAGGGGCTACTATCTGCATAGGGCACACCTAACATGTGCGGTACTATCAAAAACATACACTATTTCACGTACCTCAAAGCCTTTCAGCAGACTCATAAAAGCTTTATGCAACCTGCTTTTGGCGGATGAAATCCTTTCAATCACCGTACCCATTAGCGTACGACGCGCTTCTGATATGGCCGCTTGCTCCAGAAGATCCTTCAGTGCGTCCGACCGCACACTGTACGGTTCTGTTCTATTTCTGTTGCTCTCTTTAGGAGCTGAATACTGGGGACTTCGGGTGGCCAAAGGATTACCCTATGGCCTTGGCGGATCAGAAGAAACCCTCCGCGACAACACTTCAGGGTTGCCCGCCTCATGAGGCGGGGTGGCAGGGGGAGGTGTTTCGCTCTGCATCATCTTCGGAAGAAGATCCCCCGAAGACGAACTCTGTCAAGAAGGGTTACGATCCGAACTGCAAGATATATTCTTCGGTTATTATCTTCAGAAGTAATATAAGATATTTTTACTATTAAGTACTTTTTGTTTACTTATAGCTCGGTAGAGGGCTGATCACCTTGCGGACACTGTGCGGCAAGAGTACCCTCCGAGGCAGGACCCTCTGGCGGAGATTTGTTCCCCCGTTTGGAAACCTTTGTTTCCGGGTCTTCTGAGGTGGTCCTGTTCCTTCCTTGGGGAGAGGGAATTTCAGATTCTTCTCCCTGGCTATCCACCTTCGCGGAGGCGCTAACTCCCCCGGTTTGGGCGAATAGTGAGTGAGGCCTGCTTTCAGCCTCTTTATTCCCCCCTTATCTTCCTTTGAGGGTTCCTGATAAGGCGCCAGCTCGAGCATTCTGTCTAGTACTGGATTGGCCGAGCCTTCGGGAAGGGGGGCCGAACACCTGATCATCTTCGGCTTTGTTAGCCAGTCCTAGTCAAAGAGTGACTTTTCATAATGATGTTATGATATATAGAAAGACAATGTGTTCGGCCATGGAATTACTTACTTGGGTATCGGGGCGATTACAGGTCAGACCCGCATCCTCGGTGGTGTCCGGACACTCTAGTTGGGGTCTGAAGAACAATTTGTACACCTCTTCGAGAATCATGCCATGGAAGTGCTGAATTGTTCGTGGTCCTTCTGAGTTGAATTCCCACATACGGAGGGGTCGACATTTGCAAGGCTGGACTCGACGAACTAGCATGACTTGCATTACCATGACCAGGCTGACATCTCTCTCAAGGAGATCTCATATGCGACTCTGCAATATCATCACATCATTTACTGGCCCCCAGTTCAGCCCCTTGTTGATCCATGACGTCAGTTGTGGTAGAGGGCCCGAGCAAAAGGCAGGGGCGGCTACCCACTTGGCACTTTGGGGAGCTGTGATATAAAACCACTCCTGTTGCCATAAACTGGACACCTCTGGGAAGGAACCCTCTGGCCACGGAACATCAGCACTTTTGCTTATTGCGGCACCTCCGCACTCTGCGTGACATCCCTCGATCATCTTCGACTTCACATTGAAAGTCTTGAGCCATAGGCCGAAGTGTGGGGTAATGTAAAGGAAGGCCTCACACACGACGATGAACGACGAGATGTGAAGGAGGGAATCCGGGGCCAGATCATCGAAATCCAGCCCATAATAGAACATGATCCCCCAAACAAAGGGGTCTAGAGCGAGGCCTAGCCCTCGGGGGAAGTGAGATATGAACACAACACTCTCATTGGGTTCGGGAGTGGGGATGACCTGCCCTCGGGCAGGCAGCCTGTGCGAGATTTCGGCGGTCAGATACCTGGCCTCTCTCAGCTTCTTGACGTCCTCCTCTGTGATAGAGGAAGGCATCCACCGACCTTGGAGGTTGGATCCGGACATGGTTGAAGGTCCGAAGCGCCTGACCTGAGCCTTGGGTGTTGGAACTTGAGGCGGGGGAAGGATTCAATTAAGCATGAGAGGGAAAAAAGGACATGCCTTGGCCTCTTTATAAAGAGGGTGAATATCAAGCGTCCTCCTCGTGGCCGTTTGGGACCTGCCTAAAATCGAGGAGTCATACCAACAGGCATGATTGGGTTACCCACATCTGTATTGATGAGAATCCCGTAATAAGGGGGACATGATCTCTGCTTCGACAAGACGTGTCAGGAAAACCGCCTAGCGATATGTGTAGTGCTAGTTGAGAAAAATGGTTCGAATAAAGATCGGGCCATGGCATGATGTCATGTTGCTAAACATGATAGTAGATTAGATTTGTGGAAATATTATTCTCTCTACGGTGGTATGTGGAACTTGTTTTGCAGAGCTGGACACTATTCTTGTGTTCGAAATCTTCTATGGAGTATTCGGAGGAGGAACCCGCCTTGCAATGCCGAAAACGAATCTGCGTGTCGGAATCATCGTCACTGAAACCTGGTTCAGGGGCTACTAAGGGAGTCCTAGATTAGGGGGTCTCCGGACAGCCAGACTATATCCTTTGGCCAGGCTGTTGGACTATGAAGATACAAGATTAAAGACTTTGTCCCGTGTCTGGATGGGACTCTCCTTGGCGTGGAAGGCAAGCTTGGCAATACGGATATGTAGATCTCCTCCCTTGTAACCGACTTTGTGTAACCCTAGCCCACTCCAGTGTCTATATAAACTGGAGGGTTTAGTCCGTAGGACAACAACAATCATACCATAGGCTAGCTTCTAGGGTTTAGCCTCTACGATGTCATGGTAGATCAACTCTTGTAATACTCATATCATCAAGATCAATCAAGCAGGACATAGGGTATTACCTTCATCGAGAGGGCCCGAACCTGGGTAAACATCGTGTCCCTTGCCTCCTGTTACCATCCTCCTTAGACGCATAGTTTGGGACCCCCTACCCGAGATCTGCCGGTTTTGACACTGCCATGCTTCTTCACGGGAGTGGCAACTTGCTTGCCATTCTTCTTGAAGTTCCCTTTCTTTTCCTTTGCCCTTTTTTTGAAACTAGTGGTCTTGTTAACCATCAACACTTGATGCTCTTTCTTGATTTCTACCTTCGCCGATTTCAGCATCACGAAGAGATCGGCAATCTTTTCCGTTATCCCTTGCACATTATAGTTCATCATGAAGTTCTAGTAGCTTGGTGATAGTGACTAGAGAACTCTGTCAAGCACTATCTTATTTGGAAGGTTAACTCCCACTTGATTCGAGTGATTGCAGCACCCGGACATTTTGGGCACATGCTCACTGGTTGAGCTATTCTCCTCTGTCTTGTAGGCAAAGTACTTGTCAGAGGTCTCATACCTCTCTACATGGGCATGAGTCTAAAATACCAATTTCAGCTCTTGGAACATCTCATATGCTCCGTGGCATTCAAAACGTTTTTGAAGTCCCAGTTCTAAGCCGTAAAGCATGATGCACTGAACTATCAAGTAGTCATCATATCGAGCTTGCAAAACGTTCATAACGTTTGTATCTACTCCTATAACAGGTTTGTCACCTAGCGGTGCATCAAGGACATAATTCTTCTATTCAGCGACAAGGATAATCCTCAAATCAGGGACCCAACACACATCATTGCTACTATCATCTTTCAACTTTTCTCTAGGAACATATCAAAAATATATAGGAGCTATATCGCGAGCTTTTGATCTACAACATAGATATGAAAATATTATCAGGACCAAGTTCATGATATATTATGTTCAATTAATCAAATTACTTAAGAACTCCCACTTAGATAGACATCCCTCAAGTCATCTAAATGATATGTGATCCAAATCAACTAAACCATGTCCGATCATCACGTGAAATGGAGTAGTCATCAATGGTGAACATCTCTATGTTGATCATATCTACTATATGATTCACGTTCGACCTTTTGGTCTCCAGTGTTCCGAGTTCATGACTGTACATGCGATGCTCGTCAAGTTTAACCCGAGTATTCCACATGTGCAAAACTGTCTTGCACCCGTTGTATGTGAACGTAGAGTCTATCACACCCGATCATCACGTGGTGTCTCAACACGACGAACTGTCGCAATGGTGCATACTCAGGGAGAACACTTATACCTTGAAATTTAGTTAAGGGATCATCTTATAATGCTACCGACGTACTAAGCAAAATAAGATGCATAAAAGATAAACATCACATGAAATCAAAATATGTGACATGATATGGACATCATCATCTTGAGCTTTTGATCTCCATCTCCAAAGCATCGTTATGATCTCCATCGTCATCGGCTAGACACCTTGATCTCCATCGTAGCATCATGGTCCTCTCCCCAACTATTGCTTCTACAACTATCGCTAACACATAGTGATAAAGTAAAGCAATTACATGGCGTTTGCATTTCATACAATAAAGAGACAACCATAAGGCTCCTGCCGGTTGTCGATAACTTTTACAAAACATGATCATATCATACAATAAAGTATATCAAATCTATTGGGGAACATAGTATTTCCAAAATTTGCCTATGATCAGACAAGATCTATCTAGGAGAAGCATATATCGCAACAAGCGGGGAGAGTGTGTCCACGTACCCTCATAGACCGAAGGCGTAAGCGTTTAGTAACGCGGTTGATGTAGTCGAATGTCTTCATGATCCAACTGATCCAAGTACCGAATGTACGGCACCTCCGCAATCAGCACATGTTCAGCTCGGTGACGTCCCTCAAACTCTTGATCCAGTTGAGACCGAGGGAGAGTTCCATCAGCATGACGGCTTGGTGACGGTGATGATGAAGTTACCGGCGCATGGCTTCTCGTAAGCACTACGACGATATGATCGAGGTGTGTAACTGTGGAGGAGGACACCGCACATGGCTAAAAGATCAACTTGTGTGTTCTAGGGTGCCCTCCTCCCCACGTATATAAAGGAGGGAGGGAGGAGGAGGCCGTCCAAGGGTGGCGCGCCCAAGGGGGGGGAGTCCTACTCCATGTAGGATTCGCCCCCCTTTCCTATTCCTACATGGAGATGGGGGAAAGAGGAGGAGGAGAGAAAGGAAAGGGGGGCCGCCCGCAACCCCTAGTCCAATTTGGTTTGGGCTTGGGGGGGGGGCACGCGCCTGGACCTGGCTGCTGTCTCCTCTCTTCCACTAGGGCCCATGAAGGCCCATTAACCCCCCCAGGGTTCCGGTAACCCCCGGTACTCCGGAAAATACCCGATACACTTCAGAACCATTCCGGTGTTCGAATATAACCTTCCAACATATCAATCTTTATGTCTCGACCATTTCGAGGCTCCTCGTCATGTCCGTGATCTTATGCGGGACTCCGAAAAACCTTCGGTACATCAAATCACATAACTCATAATACAAATCGCCATCGAACGTTAAGAGTGCGGAGCCTACGGGTTCGAGAAGTATGTAGACATGACCGAGACACATCTCCGGTCAATAACCAATAGCGGAGCCTGGATGCTCATATTGGTTCCTACATATTCTACGAAGATCTTTATCGGTCAAACCGCATAACAACATATGTTGTTCCCTTTGTCGTCGGTTTGTTACTTGCCCGAGATTCGATCGTCGGTATCACCATACCTAGTTCAATCTCATTACTGGCAAGTCTCTTTACTCGTTCTATAATGCATCATCCCTCAACTAACTCATTAGTCACATTGCTTGCAAGGCTTATAGTGATGAGCATTACCGAGAGGGCCCAGAGATACCTCTCCAACAATCGTTGTGACAAATCCTAATCTCGAGCTATGCCAACTCAACAAGCACCATCGGAGACACCTGTAGAGCATCTTTATAATCACCCAGTTATGTTGTGATGTTTGATAGCACACAAGGTGTTCCTCCAGTATTCGGGAGTTGCATAATCTCGTAGTCAGAGGAACATGTATAAGTCATGATGAAAGCACTAGCAATAAAACTGAACGATCATTTATGCTAAGCTAACAGATGGGTCTTGTCCATCACATCATTCTCTAATGACGTGATCCCATTGATCAAATGACAACACATGTCTATGGTCAGGAAACTTAACCATCTTTGATTAACGAGCTAGTCAAGTAGAGGCATACTAGGGATACTCTGTTTTGTCTATGTATTCACACATGTACTTAGTTTCCAGTTAATACAATTCTAGCATGAATAATAAACATTTATCATGATATAAGGAAATATAAATAAAAACTTTATTATTGCCTCTAGGGCATATTTCCTTCAGTCTCCCACTTGCACTAGAGTCAATAATCTAGTTCACATCATCATGTGATTTAACACCAATAGTTCACATCTTTATGTGATTAGTTCACATCTCCATGTGACTGACACCCAAAGGGTTTACTAGAGTCAATAATCTAGTTCACATCGCTATGTGATGAACACCCAAAGAGTGATCATGTTTTGCTTGTGAGAGAAGTTTAGTCAACGGGTCTGCCACATTCAGAGCCGTATGTATTTTGCAAATTTTCTTTGTCTGCAATGCTCTGCACGGAGCTACTCTAGCTAATCGCTCCCACTTTCAATATGTATCTAGATCGAGACTTAGAGTCATCCAGATCGGTGTCAAAGCTTGCATCGACGTAAATCTTTACAACGAACTCTTTGCCACCTCCATAACCAAGGAACATTTCCTTATTCCACTAAGGATAATTTTGACTGCTGTTCAGTGATCCACTCCTGGTTCACTATTGTACCCTCTTGCCAAACTCATGGTGAGGTACACAATAGGTCTGGTACACAACATAACATACTTTATAGAACCTATGACTAAGGCATAGGGAATGACTTTTCATTCTCTTTCTATTTTCTTCCATGGTCGTGTTTTGAGTCTTACTCAACTTTACACCATGCAACACAGGCAAGAACTCCTTCTTTGATTGTTCTATGTTGAACTACTTCAAAAATCTTGTCCAGGTATGTACTCATTGAAAAATCTTATCAAGCGTCTTGATCTATCTTTATAGATATTGATGCTCAATGTGTAAGCAGCTTCATCGAGGTCTTTCTTTGAAAAACTCCTTTCAAAAACTCCTTTATGCTTTCCAGAAAATTCTACATCATTTCCTTTCAACAATTTGTCATTTATATATACTTATCAGAAAGGCTGTAATGCTCCCACTCACTTTCTTGTAAATACAGGCTTGACCACAAGTATGTATAAAACTATATGCTTTGATCAACTCATCAAAGCATATATTCCAAATCCGAGATGCTTGCACCAGTCCATAGATGGATCACTGGAGCTTGCACATTTTGTTAGCATCTTTAGATTGACAAAACCTTCTTGTTGCATCTTATACAACTCTTCTTTAAGAAATCCATTAAGGAATGTAGTTTTGACATCCATTTGCCAGATTTCATAGAATGTGGCAATTGCTTAACATGGTTCGGACACACTTCAGCATTGCTACGAGTGAGAAAATCTCATCATAGTCAACACCTTGAACTTGTCGAAAATTGTTTTTTGACAATTCGAGCTTTGTAGATAGTAACACTACTATCAGGGTCCGTCTTCATCTTGAAGATCCATCTATTCTCTATGGTTTGCCGATCATCGGGCAAGTCAACCAAAGTCCACACTTTGTTCTTATACATGGATCCCATCTCAGATTTCATGGCCACAAGCCATTTCGCGGAATCTGGGCTCATCATCGCTTCCTCATAGTTCGTAGGTTCGTCATGGTCAAGTAACATGACCTCCATAAAAGGATTACCGTACCACTCTAGTGCGAATCTTACTCTGGTTGACCTACGAGGTTCGGTAGTAACTTGATCAGAAGCTTCATGATCATCATCATTAGCTTCCTCACTAATTGGTGCAGGAATCACTGGAACTGATTTCTGTGATGTACTACTTTCCAATTCGAGAGAAGTACAATTACCTCATCAAGTTCTACTTTCCTCCCACTCACTTATTTCGAGAGAAACTCCTTCTCTAGAAATGATCCACTCTTAGCAACAAAGATCTTGCCTTCGGGTCTGTGATAAAAGGTGTAGCCAACAATTTCTTTTGGGTATCCTATGAAGACGGACTTCTCCGATTTGGGTTTGAGCTTTATCAGGCTGAAACTTTTCTCATAAGCATCGCAACCCCAAACTTTAAGAAACAACAACTTAGGTTTCTTGCTAAACCACAGTTCATACGGTGTCGTATCAACGAAATTTTTAGACGGTGCCCTATTTAACGTGAATGCATCCGTCTCTAATGCATAACCCCAAAATGATAGTGGAAAATCGGTAAGAGACATCATAGATCGCACCGTATCTAATAAAGTACGGTTACGATGATCAGACACACCATTACGCAGTGGTGTTCCAGGTGGCGTGAGTTGTGAAACTTTTCCACATTGTTTTAATTGAAGGCCGAACTCATAATTCAAATATTCGCCTCTCGATCAGATTGTACAAACTTTATTTTCTTGTTATGATGATTCTCCACTTCACTTTGAAATTCTTTGAACTTTTCAAATGTTTCAAACTTTGTGTTTCATTAAGTAGATATACTCTGCTCAAATCATCTGTGAAGGTCAGAAAATAACGATACCCGCCGCGATGCTCAACACTCATCAGACTGCATACATCAGTATGTATTATTTCCAATAAGTCAGTGGCTCGCTCCATTGTTCCGAAGAACGGAGTCTTAGTCATCTTGCCCATGAGGCATGGTGCGCAAGCATCAAGTGATTCATAATCAAGTGATTGCAAAAGCCCATCAGCATGGAGTTTCTTCATGCGCTTTACACTAATATGACCTAAACGGCAGTGCCACAAATAAGTTGCACTATCATTATTAACTTTGCATCTTTTTGGCTTCAATATTATGAATATGTGTATCACTACAATCGAGATCAAATAAACCATTCACCTTGGGTGTATGACCACAAACGGTTTTATTCATGTAAACAGAATAATAATTATTCTTTGACTTAAATGAATAACCGTATTACAATAAACATGATCCAATCATATTATGCTCAACACAAACACCAAATAACATTTATTTTAGGTTCAACACTAATCCCGAAGGTAAAGGGAGTGTCCGATGGTGATCTTCTCATCCTTGGAATTAATTCCAACACACATCGTCACCTTGCCCTCAACTAGTCTCTATTCATTTTATAACTCCTGTTTCAAGTTACTAATCATAGCAAGTGAACCAGTATCAAATACCCAGGGGCTACTATGAATACTAGTAAAGCACACATCAATAACATGTATATCATATATACTTCTATTCACTTTTCCATCCTTCTTATCCGCCAAGTATTTGGGGTAGTTTCACTTCTAGTGACCATTTCCTTCGCAGTAGAAGCACTCAGTTTCAGGCTTGGGTCTAGCTTTGGGATTCTTCATGGGAGTGGAAACTTGCTTGCCATTCTACTTGAAGTTCCCTTTCTTTCCCTTGACCTTTTTACTTGAAACTAGTGCTGTTGTCTACCATCAACACTTGATTCTTTTCTTGATTTCTACCTTCGCCGATTTCAGCATCGCGAAGAGCTCGGGGAATCGTTTTTGTCATCCCTTGCATATTATAGTTCATCACGAAGTTCCAGTAACTTGGTGATAGTGACTAGAGAACTCTGTCAATCACTATCTTATCTGGAAGATTAACTCCCACTTGATTCAATCGACTGTAGTACTCAGACATTCTGAGCAGATGCTCATTGGTTGAGCTATTCTCCTCCATCTTCGGCAAAATACTTGTCAGAGGTCTCATACCTCTCGACTAGAGCATGAGTCTAAAATACCAATTTCAACTCTTGGAGCATCTCATATGCTCCGTGATGTTTCTAAAACATTTTTGAAGTCCCGGTTTTAAGCCGTAAAGCATGGTGCACTAAACTATCAAGTAGTCATCATACCGAGCTTGTCAAACGTTCATAACATCTGCATTTGCTCCTGCAATAGTTCTGTCACCTAGCGGTGCATCAAGGACATAATTCTTCTGTGCAACAATGAGGATAATCCTTAGATCACGGACCTAGTCCACATCATTGCTACTATCAACTTTCAACTTAGTTTTCTCCAGGAACATATCATAAATAAAGTGGGGAAGCTATACGTGAGCAATTGATCTACAACATAGATATGCAGAAACTATCAGGACTAAGTTCATGATAAATTAAAGTTAAATTAATCATATTACTTAAGAACTCCTACGTAGATAGACATCCCTCTAGTCATCTAAATGATCACGTGATGCAAATCAACTAAACCATGTCCGTTCATCACGTGAGATGGAGTAGTTTTCAATGGTGAACATCACTATGTTGATCATATCTACTATATGATTCATGTTCGACCTTTCAGTCTCAGTGTTCCGAGGCCATATCTACATATGCTAGGCTTGCCAAGTTTAACCCGAGTATTCCGCGTGTGCAAAACTGGCTTGCACCCATTGTATGTGAACGTAGAGCTTATCACACCCGATCATCATGTGGTGTCTCGACACGACGAACTGTAGCAATGGTGCATACTCAGGGAGAACACTTATACCTTGAAATTTAGTGAGGGATCATCTTATAATGCTACCGCCGTACTAAGAAAAATAAGATGCATAAAGGATAAACATCACATGCAATCAAAATAAGTGATATGATATGGCCATCATCATCTTGTGCCTTTGATCTCCATCTCCAAAGCACCGACATGATCACCATCGTCACCGGCTTGACACCTTGATCTCGATCGTAGCATCGTTGTCATCTCGCCAACTATTGCTTCCACGACTATTGCTACCAAATAGTGATAAAGTAAATCAATTACATGGCGATTGCATTTCATACAATAAAGCGACAACCATATGGCTCCTACCAGTTGCTGATAACTGATACAAAACATGATCATCTCATACAACAATTTATATATCATCACATCTTGACCATATCACATCACAACAAGCCCTACAAAAACAAGTTAGGCATCCTCTACTTTGTTAATTATTGCAAGTTTTACGTGGCTGCTATGGGCTTCTAGCAAGAACCGTTCTTACCTATGCATCAAAACCACAACAATTTTTCGTCAAGTGTGCTGTTTTAACCTTCAACAAGGACCGGGCGTAGTCAAACTCGATTCAACTAAAGTTGGAGAAACAGACACCCACTAGCCACTTGTGTGCAAAGCATGTCGGTAGAACCAGTCTCATGAACGTGGTCATGTAATGTCGGTCTGGGCCGCTTCATCCAACAATGCCGCCGAATCAAAGTAAGACATTGCTGGTAAGCAGTATGACTATTATTGCCCACAACTTATTATGTTCTACTCGTGCATATAACATCTACGCATAGACCTGGCTCTGATGCCACTATTCGGGAACATAGTATTTCAAAAATTTGCCTACGATCACACAAGATCTATCTAGGAGAAGCATAGCAACGAGATGGGTGAGTGTGTCCATGTACCCTCGTAGACCGAAAGCGGAAGCGTTTAGTAACGCGGTTGATGTAGTCGAACGTCTTCGCGATCCAACCGATCCAAGTACTGAACGTATGGCACCTCCAAGATCAGCACACATTCAGTTCGGTGACGTCCCTCGAACTCTTGATCCAGTTGAGGCCGAGGGACAGTTCCGTCAGCATGACAGCGTGGTGACGGTGATGATAAAGTTACCGGCGCAGGGCTTCACCTAAGCACTACAATGATATGACCGAGGTGTGTAACCGTGGAGGGGGGCACCACACATGGCCAAAAGATCAACTTTTGTGTTCTAGGGTGCCCCTCCCCACGTATATAAAGGAGGGAGGGAGGAGGAGGCCAGCCAAGGGTGGCGCGTCCAAGGGGGGATTCCTACTCCAAGTAGGATTCGCCCCCCTTTCCTATTCCTACAAGGAGAAGGGGGAAAGAGGAGGAGGAGAAAAAGGAAAGGGGGGACTCCCCCAACCCCTAGTACAATTCGGTTTGGGCTTGGGGGCGGGGCGCCTCCACCTGGCGGCTGCCTCCTCTCTTCCACTAGGGCCCATGAAGGCCCATTTACCCCCCGGGGGGTTCCGGTAACCACTAGTACTCCGGAAAACACCCGATACACTTCGGAACCATTCCAGTGTCTGAATGTAACCTTACAATACATCAATCTTTATGTCTCAACCATTTGGAGACTCCTCGTCATGTCCGCGATCTTATGCGGGACTCCGAACAACCTTCGGTACATCGAATCACATAACTCATAATACAAATCATCATCGAACATTAAGTGTGCGGACCCTACGGGTTCGAGAACTATGTAGACATGACCAAGACACATCTCCGGGCACTAACCAGTAGCGGAACCTAGATGCTCATATTGGCTCGTACATATTCTACGAAGATTGTCGGTGTCAAACCGGCGGATCTCGGGTAGGGGGTCCCGAACTATGCGTCTAGGCTGGATGGTAACAGGAGGCAAGGGACACGAAGTTTAACCCAGGTTGGGGTCATCTCATTGGAGGTAAAACCCTACGTCCTGCTTGATTAATATTGATGATATGGGTAGTACAAGAGTAGATCTACCACGAGATCGGAGAGGCTAAACCCTAGAAGGTAGCCTTGGTATGATTGTTGTTCTGTATGTTGTCCTACGGACTAAAACCCTCTAGTTTATATAGACACCGGAGAGGGTTAGGGTTACACAAAGTCGGTTACAATGGTAGGAGATCTGCATATCTGTATCACCAAGCTTGCCTTCCACGCCAAGGAAAGTCCCTTCTGGACATGGGACAAAGTCTTCAATATTGTATCTTCACAGTCCAGGAGTCCGGCTGAAGGTATAGTCCGGCCATCCGGACACCCCCTAATCCAGGACTCCCTCAGTAGCCCCTGAACCAGGCTTCAATGACGACGAGTCCGGCACGCAGATTATCTTCGGCATTGCAAGGCGGGTTCCTCCTCCAAGTACTTCATAGAAGATTTTGAACACAAAGATAGTGTCCGGCTCTGCAAAATAAGTTTCCACATATTGCTATAGAGAGAATAATATTTACACAAATCTAGTTTGCTGACGTATTCCGTAGTGTGACACACCACGACCAAGCCTTTATCCGAGTCATTTCATTATCCCACCTCAGTGCGTCATGCGAGGCGGTTTCCATGGCACGTCTTGTTAAAGCAGAGATCGTGTCCCCTTATTCTGGGATTTTCATCAATACGGGCATGGGTAACCCAACCCCGCCATTGATTACGGCGCTTGGAGATAAGCGAGTTTTACCAGGCTGGTGGGGACATGTAGTTGCGCCACCCATATAAGGGGATAAGGATCCACCTTTTTACCTACGCCTTCTTCCTCCCTTGCTTATCCATTCTCGCGCACTCGAGCTCCAGCGCCCAAGTCCGCACTCCCCACCTCAACCTTCTCCAGCCATGTCCGGAGCGAGAGGCAAGTAGATGGTCTCCTCCGTCATAGAGGGACACATCAAAAAACTGAGGAAGGCCGGATACTTGTCCAACGACATTGCTTACCGGCTTCCCGAAAAGGGGCAGCTCATCCCCACCCCTAGGCCCCATGAGAGGGCGGTGTTCCTCCCCCATTTCCTCTGTGGACTGGGCTTCCCCCTTCACCCATTTGTCCGGGGGCTCATGTTCTACTATGGCCTGGATTTCCATGATCTGGCCCCGAACTTTGTCCTCAACATCTCGGCGTTTATCATCGTGTGCGAGGCTTTCCTCCGCATCCGCCCCCATTTCGGCCTATGGCTCAAGACTTTCAATGTCAAGCCGAAGGTGGTGCGCGGCAACCAGGCGGAGTGCGGAGGCGCCATGGTGGGCAAGATGGCCAACGTCTTATGGCTCGAGGGCTCCTTTGTGAAGACCCTGAAGGGGTGGCAATCGGGGTGGTTTTACATCACCGAGCCGCGCGACCCCGAATGGGTCGCAATCCCCGAGTTCCAATCCGGACCCCCTATGAGGCTCACCTCCTGGAAGGAGACGGGCCTGTCGTGGGGTAAAAAAGGAGAGCTGACCGGACTCCAAACATGCGTCCAAACCCTGGTGGACAAGAAGCTCAAACTTGTCAACGTAGTCCAGGTTATGCTCATCCGCCTGATCCTCCCGAGTCAACAACAGGCTTTCAACCTGTGGGAGTTCGACCCGGCGCGACACCAAACTCTGAGCAGGATCTTCGACACGACGCACGAAGATGCCTGGAAGGTGCTTTTCAAGGGCACCAAGGCCCCCGCATCCCCTACCGAGGATCATGGATTCAGTACGTAGCGTCACGCTCATGCAGTAAGCTGTTTTTTCCTTTTACAGGGTATCCATTTTTCATAGCTTGACTCCATGCGGGATCTAAGCTCCCTTACCTTTGACAGGATTGGCAGGTGACATTCGGATAGATCAACTGTCTGGCTCCTTTGCCCGAAGGCCCAGCGGACGCTCTTTTGGCGAAGCTGCTGGTTCCGGCACCCTATGTGGTGCCGGAGAAGAAGGCCGCGAAAAAGGCCACGGGGACTCGAAAGAGTGCCCGGTGCCAGGAGGTGTCGGATCCATCATCCGACGGTTCTGAGGCGCATTCCTCCCGTGAAGACGAGGAGGAAGAAGAAGAGACCTCTCCCCCTCCAGCGGGAGGAGAGAAGAAAAGGAAGGCCGCCCTCTCTAGGGAGGCCGGAGGGTCCAAGAAGGGGAAAACCCTTCCTCCGGACTAATCCACCGACGCCGACGGCGGCGGAGAGGAGTGGCCGCCTAGGGCCAAGCCCCTGGCAAAATCGTAAGCATCCGGATACTAGAGTAATTCATAGTATTCGTTTATTGCACAGCTTTCCCTTATGTCAAAGATGTTTATGCAGCCCACCCAAAGACCGGCTCGACGCATCGTCGAGCGGCTCACTGGACTCGTCGGATGTGAACTCGCTTCCGACGGCTTCCTCCCCCCGCCCTACGGACGACACCGAAGTGTTGTCCCAACAGGTTCCAGGCCGGGAGGAGGTGGTCCTGGAGGCGCCGCAAGGCGACCTCCCAGACTGCAGGAGTAAAGGGGATGAAACCACCCAGGGCTCCAAGTCCAGCTCTAGGCCGGACACCGCTCCGGAACCTTCAAAGGTTCCAGAGTCCGGCGGGGGACCTCCTTCCAAGAGGAGCAAGCCCACCGTGCCGGTGACCCCCGCCCAACCGGAGGCGCTGGACAATCTATTGGAGGCGCTCCAAGGCGCCTCCATCGACGAGGAGCACCACACCATTATGAGTGCGGTGGTCCAGAAGGTTCAGTCCGCCAAGAGCGGACTGACTGAAGCTTGTACTAGCCTTTTAATAGGCTTTGAGGTAAGTAAAGAATGTGTAAATAATATTACCGCATAGACAGTAGCCCCTGATGCTCTGTTTGGCGTTCAGGAAGAAAAGCCAAGTAGAGGATCAAATAAAATTCGCAGGAGTCTAACAAAAAGGAGTCAATATGCGTATGCAGGCTTCTCTGCTGGCGTCCGCCGCCCTGGCTGCGGAAGTGGACATGCTAAAGAAGAACCTCGAGCGTGCCAAGAAGCAGCTCGAGGACAATGAAGGTAAGAAATACCTTGTTTAAATATATATAAAAAGGTGCAATTGCAAAAAATGACAGGATTATCGTGGCTATTGTAGGGGCCACGTCTGAGGTGGCGACCCTTAAGCAAGCGCTGGTCGAGGCCGAGAAGAGGGCGGCCACGGAGCGCACCGAGCGGGAGAAGTATGAGGCCAAGATTGGCAAGGTACAGCAAGAGCTCCAGGATCTCATGGAAAAACATGAGAGTTTGGAGCTTGACTCAAAGACGCGAGCATCCGAGCTCGCGATGGCTATTGAAAATGCCAAGTCTGCCAAGGCCGAATCCCAGAAGACCCTCCAGGAGTTGGATGAGGTGAAGAAGATAGCGGCGGGTAAGGCATTCTTTATGCAAAGCAAATGCATAAACGTGAGTTACTTGTTACTTACCTAAATCCGGAGCTCTCCAGGAGCGTTCGTAGATCTTCCCAGGAGTGTGTCCGATGCCGCCGCATTCTATCGAGCCGAGGAGGGCAGCTCGACAGAGAATGTGTTCTGGTCTTAGTATGTTGAGGCCGGACACGCCGTGCCCCTGCGCGACCAGCTGAAGCAACTGGTCGAGCTCCACAAGGCGGCCGAACAGGCCATGAAGGGCCTCATAGTTTGGCTGTGGCCTGGAGGGGCTCTGCCTGGGAGCTATTTCGGGCTGGTGCGGCAGCTGGTGGAGGCCTGTCCAAGGCTCGAAGTCATCAAGCGCTCCATCTGCATTGAAGGTGCCCGTAGGGCCCTTGCCCGTGCTAAGGTGCACTGGGGCAAGCTAGATGCTAAGAAGCTTGTGAAGGACGGGCCACCGCCGGGGAAAGAGCATCGCAAGCCCGAGAATTATTATAAGGATGTTCTGAAGGGTGCCTGCCTTGTGGCGGATGAATGTTCTAGGGATGTAATCTTTGAGTGAAACTTGCTCGTTTTGTCCTATGCGCTGAAAACTTGTTCATATGCGCTAAGCAATGCTGTTGGAATTTAAAATATTACCTTTTGTGCGGCTGTTTATCAATTTTGAGAGATGGCAAGTCGTCGGCTTCTGCCCCCGTGCCGCTAGTGCTGGGGTGTTCGGGGATAAACCTGAGCGCTCTTTTTCCCATGTTTGGGTCCTTGGAGGGAGGCACTCAGCCCAACGAACAAGGCAATCGGACTATAATGCATGAACACTCTCACTTAGCCATAGAATTCTATAATTTTAAATTTCGGCGAAGACCCTGGTATTCGGAAGACCGAGTTCGGGGCGCTATCCACGCCTTGGCCGGACAGAGCCGGCTCCTCGCTCTAAGCGGCATAAGTCGTTAGGGACTCGAAAAACCTCTCGAATAGCGACCAGCTCTCACTTCATCATGACAGTCAGTTTTAGCTTTCTCCACTGAGGTGCTCGACCCAGCTCAACAGGGGCACAATCGCAGTGGTTCTCCTAGTGCTAGCTTAGCCGATATAGTGGAACGTAAGGCACCAAAACATAGGAGCCGGGAAAACCCAACTATTGACCCAAGACATGATTCAGAGCCGATGCATATAGTGCTATAAGTTCGGGGTGCCGCACTTGTTAAAGTGTTCGGACTTCTCACACCATATTGAGGGGTACTAAAGCCCCTGGCGTATTTAGGCCGTACCAAAGTGTACGGGTGCAATATGTCGTTAAGGAACATATATATATATATATATATATATATATATATATATAAAGAGTAATGCAAAAATAGACAAAAGCTATTCACTGTTTATTAAAGAGGGCTGCGATCAAAGCAGAACGATACAAATAATGCGATAAGCAAAAGGTTGGACTATGTAACATGTCCGTTCCAGGGGCAAGATGCGGAATAGTATGCGAAACAGGTATACTGCTCGTGATAGAGACCACCTGGGAGTTCCGTAATGTGGCGTGGCTTGTCTGCTTCCCTGGTTCTTGCATCGTTTTTTCGGCAATTGAACTGCCGAACAGGCCTTCCGAAGTGTGGAGTCTTGAAAGTAAGAGAAAATTAAAAAATTGGCAGCCCCTGGTGCGGTTTAAGCCGTGTTTCGGGCATGCCGTGATGGTGCCCCTTCCCCTGTACCCATGGTATTTCTAGAGCGTAGTTATGTACGCGAAGTACTGGTGTCACATTTTTGCGAGGGCTGGGGTTCGGGCCGCATTGCTACGCCTACTCGGATCATGCCAGGCGGTCTTGTTGTAGGTTACTCCGGGCGTGCTTGATGGTGTCCGGTAGTTTAATGGTCGGACTGGAGAACTTCCTGGAGAGGCTGCTTTGTACTTCCGCTCCAAGGGCCGCCGTGTGCTCCTCCGTTCGGAGGGAGCGTTCGGTGTTTCCATTGACCGTAATTACTCCTCGAGGGCCTGGCATCTTGAGCTTAAGGTATGCGTAGTGCGGTACCACATTGAACTTGGCGAATGCGGTTCGCCCGAGCAGCGCGTGATAGCCACCGCGGAATGGGACTATATCGAAGATTAACTCCTCGCTTTAGAAATTATCCGGAGATTCGAAGACCACTTCAAGTGTGACTGAGCCTGTATAGTTGGCCTCTACACCTGGTATTATGCCTTTAAAGGTCATTTTGGTGGGCTAAATCCTCGAGGGATCTATGCCCATTTTCTGCACTGTATTCTGGTAAAGCAGGTTCAGGCTACTGCCGCCATCCATAAGGACTCTAGTGAGATGAAATCCGTCAATAATTGGGTCTAGAACCAATGCGGTGAATTCGCCATGACGGATGCTAGTGGGATGGTCCCTTCGATCAAAGGTGATCGGGCAGGAGGACCATGGGTTGAACTTTGGGGCGACTGGCTCTACCGCATATACGTCCCTTAACGCGTGATTCCGCTCTCTTTTGGGGACGTGGGTTGCGTATATCATGTTCACCGTCCGCACTTGTGGGGGAAAACCCTTCTGTCCACTGTTGTTCGGCTGCCGAGGCTCCTCGTCGTCATCACTATGCAGCCCCTTGTCTTCATTTTCGGCGTTTAACTTGCCTGCCTGCTTGAACACCCAACAATCCTTGTTGGTGTGATTGGCCGGCTTTTTGGGGGTGCCATGTATCTGGCACAAGCGGTCGAGTATTCGTTCCAAACTGGACGGGCCCCTAGGATTCCTTTTGAATGGCTTTTCCGCTGACCGGATTTAGAGCCTCTGAATCTAGCATTAACTGCCATATCCTCAGCATTGTCGCCGTTAATGCGGCGCTTCTGCTTGTTGCGACGCGACCTGCCACTACTGTCCCTGGTATCCGAATTACCAGGGTTCTTGGTCATATTGTTGCTACGAGCAAGCCAGCTGTCTTCTCCCACGCAAAAGCGGGTCATGAGTGTCGTGAGTGCTGCCATAGACTTCGGCTTTTCCTATCCAAGGTGCCGGGCAAGCCACTCATCACGGATATTGTGCTTGAAGGCCGCTAGGGCCTCAGCGTCCGGACAGTCGACTATTTGATTTTTCTTTGTTAGGAACCGTGTCCAGAATTGCCTGGCCGATTCCTCTGGCTGCTGAATTACGTGACTTAGGTCATCGGCGTCTGGGGGTCGCACATAAGTGCCCTGGAAATTGCCGAGGAATGCGGCTTCCAGGTCCTCCCAACAACTGATTGATCCTGTTGGCAAGCTGTTAAGCCAATGCCGAGCTAGTCCTTTAAGCTTGAGTGGGAGGTATTTGATGGCGTGGAAATCATCGCCGCGGGCCATGTGGATATGAATGAGATAATCCTCGATCCATACCGCAAGATCTGTTGTGCCATCATATGATTCGATATTTACGGGTTTGAAACCCTCGGGGACTTGATGATCCATTATTTCGTCTGTGAAGCATAGTGGGTGTGCGGCGCCTCTGTACTAGGCTATATCACGACGTAGCTCCAATGAGCTTTGTCTACTGTGTTCGACCCTGCCGAATTTGTGGCCGGCGTGACGGTTACCGTCTCGAGCCATGGGGCGCCCACGCGATCCATAGATCGATCTTGTTTGCCTTGCCTTATCCTCCAACATATCTCGTAAGTCCGGCGCATATTCCCGTGCCTTGGTACAGGGTGCGGCTTGAGTGGAGGGCCGAGAGGCCTCTCTGTCGCGGCCACGAGGTGGCCGGTCGGCCGCATCAAGTGCTTCCTCCTCTAATCGGGGTAGCAACCTGCGCTTTGGGTAGCTCTTGGAGGGGCGTTCGAATTTATGCTCTTCGGCCGCAAGGACTTCAGTCCATCTGTCGACTAGCAAATCTTGATCAGCTCTAAGCTGTTGCTGTTTTTTCTTGAGGCTTCTTGCCGTGGCCATAAGCCTCCGTTGAAAACGCTCTTGCTCGATGGGATCCTCTGGCATGACGAATTCGTCGTCGTCGAGGCTTGCCTCGTCTTTGGAGGGAGGCATATAATTATCGTCCTCGACCTCTCTGTCTGCCGCTCTCTCAGGAGGGCTGGTTTCTCCATCCTCCTGTGCTAAATCTTGCTGGAGGGTGTTTTCTTCGGCACTTTCCAGAGTATTATTATCTCCCATGCTGGAATCACCGTATTTGTTTTGGCGGGATTTTGAGCGGCACCGCTGACGCCGGCGCTTAGGCTGTTTCTTGGAGGGGTCATCCTCCGCTGTTCCATCGCCATCTCCTTCTTTTGGGGTGTCCACCATGTATATGTCATATGACGAGGTGGCTTTCCAGGGCCTGATAGGCGCTGGTTCTTCAACGTCTCCTTCATCGGCGTCCATACCGTCGATGTCTTCGGAGTCGAAGTCGACCATGTCAGTTAAGTCGTCGACTGTGGCTACAAAGTGGGTGGTGGGTGGGCTTTGAATTTCTTCATCGTCCGAATCCCAACCATGCTGACCGTAGTCCGGCCAGGGCTCTCCTGATAAAGAGAGAGACTTCAGTTTCTTCAGAATATTGCCGAAAGGCGAGTGCTGAAAGATGTCTGCGACAGTAAACTCCATAATCGGCGCCCAATCGGATTCGATCGGCAGGGGCGCGGAGGGTTTGGAGTCTGAAGAGGAGTCCGGCTCCTTGGAGTCACGTGTCTCGCAGAGTGCGGGGCTGGTGTTTGGCTCGATCGCCGTTGGGATCGCAGCCCCCGAGGCGGAGTCCAACCACCCATCCTCGATCGGCGCAGTTGGCTCCGAATTAAGGGTCGAAGCCGATGCGGGTGCGGCCTCCAGGGCACTGTTCGGCGGCAGAGCTAGATCATGCTCGTCGTCACAGTGCGGTTCGCTCGGCAGTGGCTCGAATCCGTTGAAGATCAAGTCCCCGCGGATGTCAGCCGTGTAGTTTAAACTTCCAAATCTGACCTGACGGCCAGGGGCATAGCTTTCGATCTGCTTCAGATGGCCAAGTGAACTGTCCTGCAGTGCGAAGCCGCCGAAGACGAAGATCTGTCCAGGGAGGAAGGTCTCACCCTGGACTGCATCGCCATTGATGATCGTAGGAGCCATCAAGCCTGACGGCGACGACACAGAGGACTCTCAATGAAAGCACCAATGTCGGTGTCAAAACCGGAGGATCTCGGGTAGGGGGTCCCGAACTGTGCGTCTAGTCCGGATGGTAACAGGAGGCAAGGGACATGAAGTTTTACCCAGGTTCGGGCCCTCTCCATGGAGGTAAAACCCTACGTCCTCCTTGATTAATATTGATGATATGGGTAGCACAAGAGTAGATCTACCACGAGATCCGAGAGGCTAAACCCTAGAAGCTAGCCTATGGTATGATTGTTGTTCTGTATGTTGTCCTACGGACTAAAACCCTCCGGTTTATATAGACATCGGAGAGGGTTAGGGTTACACAAAGTCGGTTACAATGGTAGGAGATCTGCATATCCGTATCGCCAAGCTTGCCTTCCATGCCAAGGAAAGTCCCTTCCGGACACGGGACGAAGTCTTCAATCTTGTATCTTCATAGTCCAGGAGTCCGGCTGAAGGTATAGTCCGGCCATCCGTACACCCCCTAATCCAGGACTCCCTCAAAGATCTTTATTGGTCAAACCGCATAACAACATACATTGTTCCCTTTGTCGTCGGTATGTTACTTGCTCGAGATTCGGACGTCAGTATCACCATACCAAGTTCAATCTCGTTACTAGCAAGTCTCTTTACTCGTTCCGTAATGCATCATCCCACAACTAACTCATTAGTCACATTGCTTGTGAGGCTTATAGTAATGAGCATTACCGAGAGGGCCCAGAGATACCTCTCCGATATACGGAGTGACAAATCCTAATCTCGATCTATGCCAACTCAACAAACACCATCGGAGACACCTGTAGAGCATCTTTATAATCACCCAGTTACGTTGTGACGTTTGATAGAACACAAGGTGTTCCTTCCGGTATTCGGGAGTTGCATAATCTCATAGTCAGAGGAACATGTATAAGTCATGATGAAAGCACTAGCAATAAAACTAAACGATCATTTATGCTAAGCTAACAGATGGGTCTTGTCCATCACATCATTCTCTAATGATGTGATCCTGTTGAACAAATGACAAGACATGTCTATGGTCAGGTAACTTAACCATCTTTGATTAACGAGCTAGTCAAGTAAAGGCATACTAGGGACACTCTATTTTGTCTATGTATTCACACATGTACTAAGTTTCTGGTTAATACAATTCTAGCATGAATAATGAACATTTATCATGATATAAGGAAATATAAATAACAACTTTATTATTTCCTCTAGGGCATATTTCCTTCAACATCATGTCTTGACCATATCACATCACAACATGCCCTGCAAAACCAAGTTAGACGTCCTGTATTTTGTTGTTTCAAGTTTTACGTGGCTGCTATGGGCTTCTAGCAAGAACCATTCTTACCTACGCATCAAAAGCACAATAGTGTTTCATCGAGTTTGCTCTTTTAATCTTCTTCAAGGACTGGCTGTCAAATTCTATTCAACTAAAGTAGGAGAAACAGACATCCGACAACCACCTTTATGCAAATCAAGTTGCATGTCTGTCGGTGGAACCGGTCTCATGTGCGTGGACATGTAAGGTTGGCCCGGGCCACTTCATCCCACAATACCGCCAAATCAAAATAAGACGTTGGTGGTATGCAGTGTGACTATCACCGCCCACAACTCTTTGTGTTCTACTCGTGCATATCATCTACGCATAGACCTGGCTCGGATGCCAATGTTGGGAAACGTAATGTGCAATTTCCAAAAAATTCCTATGCTCCGGCAAGATCTATCTAGGAGATGCATAGCAACGAGGGGGAGAGTGTGTCTACGTACCCTCGTAGACCGAAAGCGGAAGCATTTTGACAATGTGGTTGATGTAGTCAAACTCTTCTAGATCCGACCGATCAAGCACCGAACGTAAGACACCTCCGAGTTCTGCACATGTTCAGCTCGATGACGTCCTGCGTTCTCTTGATACAACAATGTGTTGAGGAAGTAGATGAGTTCTGTCAGCACAACAGCGTGGTGACAGTGATGGTGAAGTGATCCGCGCAGGGCTTCGCCTAAGCACCGACGAGAATATGACCGGGGGTGTAAACCATGGAGGGGGCGCCGCACATGGCTAACAATTGATGTTGTGTGTTCTAGGTGCCCCCTCCCCACATATATATAGGTGGGAGGGGAGGAGAGGTATTCAAGGGGAACCCCAAGTAGCATCCGAATCCTACTTGGGGTTTCCCAAGTGGCGCCCCCTTCCATATATCATCGGAGAGAAAAGGGAAGGGGTAAGAGAGAAAGGAAGCGGGGGGTGGGTCCTTCTCCAATTCAGCCTACTACCTAAGGGGGGGCACCCCTTGTGGGCTGGTGTGCTCCCCTCTTATGGCCCATATCTTCCCCCAGGGGTTCCGGTAACCCCCCCGGTACTCCAATAATTACCCGATACACTCTGGAACACTTCCGGTATCCGAATACTATCATCCTATATATCAATCCTTGCCTCTCGACCATTTTGAGACTCCTTGTCATGTCCGTGATCTCATCCGGGACTCCGAACAACATTCAGTCACCAAATCACATAACTCATATAATACTAAATCATCATCGAACGTTAAGTGTGCGGACCCTACGGGTTCGAGAACTATGTAGACATGACCGAGGCACCTCTCCGGTCAATAACCAATAGCGAAATATGGATGCTCATATCGGCTCCTACATATTCTACGAAGATCTTTATCGGTCGAACCATTATAAAAAATACGTTATTCCCTTTGTCCATCGGTATGTTACATACCTAGTTCAATCTCGTTACCGGCAAGTCTCTACTCGTTCCGTAATACATAATCTTGTAACTAACTCATTAGTCACTTTGCTTGCAATGCTTCTTATGATGTGCATTACCGAGAGGGCCCAGAGATACCTCTTCGATACTCGGAGTGACAAATCCTAATCTCAATCTATGCCAACCCAACAAACACCTTCAGAGATACCTATAGATCATCTTATAATCACCCAGTTACGTACTTACTTTTAATAGCACACAAGTTATTCCTCCGATATCCGGGAGTTGCATAATCTCATAGTCGAAGGAATATGTATTTGACATGAAGAAAGCAATAGCAATAAAACTGAATGATCAATATGCTAAGATAACGGATGGGTCTTGTCCATCACATCATTTTCCTAATGATGTGATCCCGTTTATGAAATGACAACACATGTCTATGGTTAGGAAACTTAACCATCTTTGATTAACAAGCTAGTCTAGTAGAGGCTTACTAGGGACACAGTGTTTTGTTTATGTATCCACACATGTATCAAGTTTCGGGGTAATAGAATTCTAGCATGAATAATAAACATTTATCATGATATAAGGAAATGTAAAATAAAAACTTTATTATTGCCTTTAGGGCATATTTACTTCAATTAAGAGGTTATTTATGAATGGTATACACATTGCTTGTTGTCTAATTTAAGGGCCCAAAAAACTAGATCCATACATTCACGTGTACGCATGCAATGTTTAGCGAATCTGTGACCTCCATATGATAGGTGTTGGCATCAATGAGGCACAAAGATGATATGAGGAGCACATGAAGTCATATAACCTAAAGTATTGGTTTGTCTACATATCTTAATTTTTGAGTCGAAATTGATAATGGAAACGAAAGGTCGGACAATGTGGTCAAACTAGCCCGACAGGAGGAGTTTGGCTATTCGTGGGTGACCCACCTACCAAACTAAAGGATCAAAGATATTCGATATGTCGACTAGGACCTAGGGGCAGAATAGGTGGCTGCCAAATTTACTGTTTTCTTTGTTGATTTTTGAGACAAGTACAGAAATGTAAGTTCTCTAGATATGCAACTAGGTGATACACCGTATATGTTGCGTCACAACATGCGAGCAAGGTACACAAGCCAAACAAGCAAGCAAGTAATAATTAGTACCCAATGAAGATAGGGTTAGAGACGACCAGAAGTGATGGACACAAAAATGTAATGCGAAATTAACACTCTTGGGAGAGTGCAAATCTCCGTTGGAGAGGTGGGTGGGGTCAACGGATGATTCCATGATTATGAATGTCTCATGCGATTCCCTGAGTACCTTGGACAATGAATGACCAAGTACCCCCACACTAGGGTGAATTGCCTGGCTAATTAATACACGTACCTAGCTTGAATTGCACAAAATTAAGGATGCGTCAACATGGTTGCTTGCTTAGATGGTTCAATTGTCCATGCCGAGAATCTTGATTGATCCGTTGAATTGTAAACACACATGTTGTCCACTTGGGCTGTTTGCCTAGTTCAAAAGGTGAGCAGGGTGAATTAGGAGTCGATTTTACGTAGTTTGACAAAAAAATCATGTAAACACATCCTTGTGGGAACTGGAAGCCTAGAATGTATGCAATCCGTACAATGGTGGAGTTTTATAATTCGAAGATATATGATATGTTTCTAGAACCAAACAACTTAGAAAACTGATTATTGAGTATTTCTTTGCACTAACTCAAACCTTGAGTCGCCTACGGAAAAATTGTACTACATGTATGCCCCATATTCATTAAGAACTTTGTATGACCTCTTCATAATTTCATCTTATGTCTGCCTCATGGTTTCTTATGTATGTATGACCCTCAAGTCTCAACTTAGCATGTTGAACGTCATCGAGTGGGGCAGATTCTTGCACTTTATGATCAAGTTGATGTATACTATTGTTCATGGCTTTAGCAATAATACTATATACAATAACGTACTTATTGATATACTGTAACTAGTTAGGTTGTCCGCACATTTCCATGTATGCCAAGTAGTAGATCCGTACCAACCATGCATAGTTAACAATCTTGCATAGTTTTAATGCTAAAAAATGATAATGCAAAATGCTAAATATAATACATATGTGTTTCGTGCGTCTCAGCGTAGTAGAGGCCAAACTACATGTTTACATTAGGACGCAGTTGCCATATTTGCCACCTCCAAAAGTCTTTTGGAGCGCACACCATAAATTTTCGAAGGTTGCATAGGCGATGTTAAATAAAAAGTCTTCAAAACAGCAGGCCCTGTAGTTTTCTTCCTTTTTTCTTCTAGCTACTCTACTACTCTAATTTGACATTGAAATCAAACAATTCAAAAATATTATTACAAGCCATCCAAATGAATACAATAATAATATGAAGGCAACAAATAATCGAGAACCAAATTGTCCAAGTACAAAAATAACGAACTTAGGAAATGTAAACACACTATCGCCCATGCAGATGTCATTGATGTTCTATGAAATCTTCACACAACTGATCATGGGAGCCCGATCTTCATTCTTCCGGCATGCCTCGTGACATGCTTGAATGCAGTTTGTGTGTCTGTGAGGCTTGATAGTTGTGCCAACATTGTCATACTCTTGGACCATCTGTGTATTCCTCTCATCTGCGCTGATCATGTCATGTAGGATCAGACAAAAAGTCATGATCCTTGCCAAGGTATCTTTGTTTCATAAATGAGCAAGACACCAGACAATTTCTAACCTAGCTTGCAACATTCCAAATGACCTATCAATGTTCTTCCTTGCTACTTCTTACATCTTTGCAAAATGTTTGTTTGGGGATCATAAATGTTGACTAAGATGGATAGTTATCATTGGCTAGATAGTATAATTGGTCATAATCGTGCATGGTCATTCACCTTGTCATATCTTGGAGTAGTACCACATATTACCTAACAAACATATAGATCTCTACACGCATTGATGTCATTGTGAGATTCAGGCAGGCCAAAGTAGCCATGCCAAATCTACAAATCCTCAGAGGCAACAACTTACAAGATAATAGTTAGATCATGGCAACCGACTGAATTGCCCGTGCCATGTTGTTGGGCAATTATTCCACCTCCAATGATAAAGTGAACGATCCCAAGCATCCTAGGTCATCCTCTTACTTTACTCATTGCTAAAGCCTCTTTCATCAGCATTGAGTGCTCACAGATACTGAGCTCCATAAACCCTAACCACACATCGAAGAACAATTTTGTGCATTTTGTGGTCGGCCTTCCGAAGATATTCATCTGACATCTGTAGGTGTGCCTTATGCAATCATATTTGAACTGCCATGGTCATCTTCTGGAAAAAAAGACCGGCGACATTTCTCTTGAAGAACGGTTCATTAGATTCCATGTTATTGGCAACGGAAGCATCACTGATAATCCCCAAGTGCAAAAATATAACAATAAAATGCGAGCTCATTATATAACTATCGAACGTGAGCTCATTATATATTTCCTGTTAAAACAAACTTGAGAAACACCATTTATTACACACACATGTATGGAACGTTTGTGTCAAACATTCTGTTGAGCCGACATTGTATGAGGAAAAAAATTAAAAATTAAACACGTACTAGTACTGTTACATTTTGTACATTTAATAATTGAATCCAATATGATCAGGCCGGGTTGCATGATGCACTTGGGATCGAGGCATCAAGCAATCAATAGTTATTTGCCATAGAGCACTTGAGCCTCACCTCCACGGGCATTTCCTGCGGCGGAGGCACGTTTCCCATCTTCACCATGGCCTTGGCGAAGTCCCTCGCGAACGCCTCACCGTCGGTGCTGTACATCTCCACGAGATTGTCTTGCAGACCCCCACCGCCGTAGAGAGTCTGGTCAGAGGAAAGGAGACCGCGCCGTGCGATAAGGTTCTTGTAGTAAGCGTTGTCGAACCTCATCGGCGTCTGCACGTCAAATGGCGCCTTACCAGAAAGACCCTGGCACGTCTGCTGCGTGGTCTGTGCGAAGTATGGGTCGATCTCCTCATCACTGTCGGTGCCGTAGACACGGTCCCTGTAGGTGTCACAGCTGGCCATCCCGACGGTGTGGGCACCGGAGAGCGCTGTCATGTCACGGGCGTCCAGGTTGAGACTTGAAAACATGGTGACGAGCTCGCCGAGGTCGTCGTGCGGGCTGGGGAGGCCGTTCTTGGTGGATTCCGGGTGGGCGGCGAAGCGCGAGTCCTTGCGGCCGAGGGGCACGCTCCAGGTGGGTCCTCCGAGCAGGGCGACGGCGTCGCGGGATGCCAGGGCGATGACGTCGGCACAGGAGACGGTGGCCGGGCAGTCGTGCTCGAGCGCGGACTTGATGTCGTCAATGACGGCGTAGCCGGTGAGGGAGGCGTTCGGCTCCACATTCTTCTCGCTGGGGGAGAAGGGAGTTGCGTCCAGGAGAACAGAAGCATCACATCCCTGTCACGCCATATTTGTAAACCATAGCATTAGCAAATGATAGTGAAACCATAGCATTTGTAGGTAAGAATATATGTAGAAGTAGTACAGAGAATAGATGTTTTTTTAGGGGTGAAACCAATTTATTCATCACCAAAATCCACATGAAGTGGGATATATAAAGAATAGAGGTGATATACGTTGATGAAGCAGTCGTGGAAGAAGAGGCGGAGGACGGCGGGCGCCATCCTCGGCTGGGCGGCGACGCTGCTCGCCATCACTGACCGCACAACGCTATGCACGTTGGGGCACGTCTTCTCGTAGTAACCCGGGGAGAGCTCGTCGCCATTGGCGGTGGCAGCGAGAACAACCAAGAGGAGCAGCGCATGTGCAAGCCAAGAAGGGACGCTGGAGGACGCCATGCCTATGGTCTGGTGTGTGGTGATGAGAAGAATCAAGCAGGGTCTGGTGTGTGGTGATGAGAAGAATCAAGCAGGCAAGGAGAGAATGAGATGCTTAGCTTGCTAGGTTGCAGTGCACGAGTGTGGGGAACATGAATGGATGCATGTGCTTATATAGAGTTCGATTAGTGCTGCCTTCTCCCCGTGCAATGCTAAGTAAACTGCCCATGTGTCTAGGATTTTCGGTGCATGTACAAGCTGCATGCAGGCTTTTACGCCCGTGTGTCATGTGCGAACGCTCTGTAATTCAGCACCACTCACAAGCCGCAGCCTCGTGCTTCCATTCAGGGTGATTGACGAGGTCATGACTGACAGAAGAGAAAACAAAAGCGCAGGGAATTGACAGGCTAACTAATACACGTACAAAACTAATGATGCAGCCTCGTGCTTGAATTGCACGCGTCGTTGCTTGCTTGGATGGTGCAATTCTCTGGAATCATCAATTGGCTGGAATCAAAGGGTGTTAGAGAACGGGCAATGACAAACTGTTGAATCGCAAACATGCATGTTGTCCACTTGGACTGTTTGCCTAATTCAAAAGATGAGCGGTCGACTTTTGCATGGTCTGAGAAAACATCCTCTAAGCACATACTTTAGAGCATCTCCACTCACCCCCTCCCCCCACCCCCCTCCCCCAACAGGCCCCAAGCCCCTTTTTTATTGCCGGCTCGGAAAAATCGGTCCACTCGTGTGCCCAGAAGCCCAATTTTCGCCGGTTAGGACTGAAATTGACGCCGGCGGATCCAGGTCGAACCCGACACGTTGCGGGGGTGCCCGGGGAAACGTTTTTGACGCGAATGTCTGATGGATCCGCCGAGTCAGCGACTGGGCAACGCCAAGAATCTACGTCGTCCTCATCGCCTCGGTTTCCTGCAGGAATCAATGCGAAGGCTGTCGCCGGTCAGCCTTCCATTGATTGGCGGCGCAATGAAGACGCGCGACCGTCATCCGTCCCGCCCCATCCCGCCACGCGTCCACACTGTTGCCGCCCGCTCGCCGCCCGCTCGCCGCTATAAAAGCCACACTCCCTCGCCGATGGCAGCACACTTCACTACTAGGGGAAACCCTAGTACTATCGCTTATTTTATAGCTAGTTGTAGCGCTTGTACAAGTGTTATCACTAAGGCCCTACAGTTAACTGGTAGCAGTACCGTTCCCCCCCCCCCCCCCCCCAAAAAAAGCGCTACTGCTAATAGTAAGTAGCAGTAGCGTTTTTTTCGAAAAGCGCTGCCGCTAACTTTTCCTGTATTTTTAAAAATACAGCTTACTTTCGTTGTGGTTTTATATACAGTACTTTCATCATATGAGTTTATAACCATGATTAGTTATTATATATAATAATGGGTGAAATGATTGTGGAGTAAATTCAAGTGGAGGCAACATGTGATCTATGTCGAAAGTACTACTAATCCAAACTTGATCTAGTTTGGATTAGTAGTACTTTCGATGTGCACCACATATTGCCTCCACTTGAATCTAATCCATATTCATTTCACCTACTGATATATATAATAAACCATCATGCTCATATAACAACTTAGCATCATGCACCATCGATCATAATAATAAATAACTTTATCATTGGTATCATAATAACAATTCCTATTCATCATCATCGATCATACAACTTCTACTCGATACCATAATAACAAGTCATACTCATCATAGTCATAGTCATCTAACCAATCCTACTTAGTTGTTCTTAGCACATGATCACGAGTATTAGCTAGGACCTAAATACCCTCTCTAAGGTAAAATAGCATAAAACAAGATAGGCCCCGACTCTCCATTGTGGAGAATGGAGATTATCTCGTCTCCAATTCTTGCCCTTCGCACAATGTTGCTTCCAAGTAGCTCCCTACGATTGACCATACATTTTTTCCAATCTATGATTGTCATGTATTCATCGATTTTAGAATTTGGTATGGACAGGAGTGATTCCTAGGATGCCCTGGCCGTAAGTTCAAAACATCAAGGCGACCTATCCGAAACATCAGATGAGGTACACAATCCTTTGGGATTTTCTGTTGGAAAACATAGTAATGACTTCGTAGTTAGCAATGTAGTTGAGTTTTAGAAGAATTTATGAAAAAGATGCACGGATGTCGTAATAGTAAAAAAATCTTACCATGACATCTCCATGGATGTTACCGTAGTTCAACACGTGCACTAGTGGTACGTATTGACCATAATGTGGAGGAGTTTGATAATAGATATTGTATTTTTCAAGATCAGTAATAAGTGAGATCAGATGATTTTTCTCCTGATAAGTTAATTCTGATCCATGTCATAATTAACCCATTTCTTCAGTTTTTCAAAATAAGTATTGGTGATTTTCTATGTTGCTATAAACCCATTTCCACTACAATTGTTACTGATCTAGTTTTAAATATTATAGGATGAATGGAACTGTTCTTACTTGGAGTGGGTTGATCAAGAGTGGCTGATAACTCACAAGTATAGGGGATCGCAACAGTTTTCGAGGGTAGAGTATTCAACCCAAATTTATTGATTCGACACAAGGGGAGCCAAAGAATACTCTCAAGTATTAGCAGTTGAGTTGTCAATTCAACCACACCTGGAAACTTAATATATGCAGCAAAGTGTTTAGTAGCAAAGTAATATGATAGTAGTGGTAACGATAGAAAAAGGTAACAGTAGTAAAAGCAATGTTTTTGGTATTTTGTAGTGATGATAGCAATAGCAACGGAAAAGTAAATAAGCGAAGAACAATATATGGAAAGCTCGTAGGCAATGGATCGGTGATGGAGAATTATGCCGGATGCGGTTCGTCATGTAACAGTCATAACCTAGGGTGACACAGAACTAGCTCCAGTTCGTCAATGTAATGTAGGCATGTATTCCGAATATAGTCATATGTGTTTATGGAAAAGAACTTGCATAACATCTTTTGTCCTACTCTCCCGTGGCAGCGGGGTCCTTACGGAAACTAAGGGATATTAAAGCCTCCTTTTAATAGAGAACCGGAACAAAGCATTAACACATAGTGAACACATGAACTACTCAAACCACGGTCATCACCGGTAAGTATCCCGATTATTTTCACTTCGGGGTTAATGGATCATAACACATAATAGGTGACTATAGACTTGCAAGATAGAATCAAGAATACTCGTATATTGATGAAAACATAATAGGTTCAGATCTGAAATCATGGCACTCGGGCCCTAGTGACAAGCATTAAGCATAGCAAAGTCATAGCAACATCAATCTCAGAACATAGTGGACACTAGGGATCAAACCCTAACAAAACTAACTCGATTACATGATAGATCCCATCCAACCCATCACCGTCCAGCAAGCCTACGATGGAATTACTCATGCACGGCGGTGAGCATCATCAAATTGGTGATGGAGGATGGTTGATGATGACAATGGCGATGGATTCCCCTCTCCGGAGCCCCGAACGGACTCCAGATCAGCCCTCCCGAGAGGTTTTAGGGCTTGGCGGCGGCTCCGTATCGTAAAACGCGATGATTTCTTCTCTCTCAATTTTTTTCTCCCCGAAACACAATATATCGAGTTGGAGTCGGAGAGGCAACAGGGGGCCCATGAGGTAGGTGTTGGGGAACGTAGTAATTTCAAAAAATTTCCTACGCACACGCAAGATCATGGTGATGCATAGCAACGAGAGGGGAGAGTGTTGTCTACGTACCCTCGTAGACCGAAGCGGAAGCGTTGACGCAACGTAGAGGAAGTAGTCGTACGTCTTCCCGATCCGACCGATCCAAGCACCGTTACTCCGGCACCTCCGAGTTCTTAGCACACGTATAGCTCGATGACGCTCCCCGGGCTCCAATCCAGCAAAGCTTCGGGGATGAGTTCCGTCAGCACAACGGCGTGGTGACGATGATGATGTTCTACCGACGCAGGGCTTCGCCTAAGCACTACAACGATATGACCGAGGTGGAATATGGTGGAAGGGGGCACCGCACACGGCTAAGGAACGATCACGAGGATCAACTTGTGTGTCCTAGGGTGCCCCCTTACCTCCATATATAAAGGATCCAAGGGGGGGGGGTGCGGCCGGCCTAGAGGAGGCGCGCAGGAGGAGTCCTACTCCTACCGGGAGTAGGACTCCCCCCCTTTCCTTGTCCAATTAGGAGAGGTGGGAGAAGAGAAGGAAAGAGGGGGGCGCCACCCCTCCCTCCTTGTCCAATTCAGACTAGGGGGAGAGGGGGCGCGCAGCCTGCCCTGGCAGCCCCTTCCTCTTCTCCACTTTAGGCCCATGAGGCCCATTAACCCCCCGGGGGGTTCCGGTAACCCCGGGTGCTCCGGTTTTATCCGAAACTTCACTGGAACGCTTCCGGTGTCCGAATATAGTCATCCAATATATCAATCTTTATGTCTCGACCATTTCGAGACTCCTCGTCATGTCCGTGATCACATCCGGGACTCCGAACTAACTTCGGTACATCAAAATGTATAAACTCATAATAACTGTCATCGTAACGTTAAGCGTGCAGACCCTACGGTTCGAGAACAATGTAGACATGACCGAGACACGTCTCCGGTCAATAACCAATAGCGGGACCTGGATGCCCATATTGGCTCCTACATATTCTATGAAGATCTTTTATCGGTCAGACCGCATAACAACATACGTTGTTCCCTTTGTCATCGGTATGTTACTTGCCCGAGATTCGATCGTCGGTATCCAATACCTAGTTCAATCTCGTTACCGGCAAGTCTCTTTACTCGTTCCGTAATACATCATCTCACAACTAATTCATTAGTTGTAATGCTTGCAAGGCTTATGTGATGTGCATTACCGAGAGGGCCCAAAGATACCTCTCCGACAATCGGAGTAACAAATCCTAATCTCGAAATACGCCAACCCAACATGTACCTTTGGAGACACCTGTAGAGCACCTTTATAATCACCCAGTTACGTTGTGACGTTTGGTAGCACACAAAGTGTTCCTCCGGCAAACGGGAGTTGCATAATCTCATAGTCATAGGAACATGTATAAGTCATGAAGAAAGCAATAGCAACATACTAAACGATCGGGTGCTAAGCTAATAGAATGGGTCATCTCAATCAGATCATTCACCTAATGATGTGATCCCGTTAATCAAATAACAACTCTTTGTTCATGGTTAGGAAACATAACCATCTTTGATTAACGAGCTAGTCAAGTATAGGCATACTAGTGACACTCTGTTTGTCTATGTATTCACACATGTATTATGTTTCCGGTTAATACAATTCTAGCATGAATAATAAACATTTATCATGAAATAAGGAAATAAATAATAACTTTATTATTGCCTCTAGGGCATATTTCCTTCAGTCTCCCACTTGCACTAGAGTCAATAATCTAGATTACACAGTAATGATTCTAACACCCATGGAGCCTTGGTGCTGATCATGTTTTGCTCGTGGAAGAGGCTTAGTCAACGGGTCTGCTACATTCAGATCCGTATGTATCTTGCAAATCTCTATGTCTCCCACCTGGACTAGATCCCGGATGGAATTGAAGCATCTCTTGATGTGCTTGGTTCTTTTGTGAAATCTGGATTCCTTGGCCAAGGCAATTGCACTAGTATTGTCACAAAAGATTTTCATTGGACCCGATGCACTAGGTATGACACCTAGATCGGATATGAAATCCTTCATCCAGACTCCTTCGTTTGCTGCTTCCAAAGCAGCTATGTACTCCGCTTCACATGTAGATCCCGCCACGACGCTTTGTTTAGAACTGCACCAAGTGACAGCTCCACCGTTTAATGTAAACACGTATCCGGTTTGCGATTTAGAATCGTGCAGATCAGTGTCAAAGCTTGCATCAACGTAACCGTTTACAATGAGCTCTTTGTCACCTCCATATATGAGAAACATATCCTTAGTCCTTTTCAGGTACTTCAGGATGTTCTTGACCGCTGCCCAGTGATCCACTCCTGGATTACTTTGGTACCTCCCTGCTAAACTTATAGCAAGGCACACATCAGGTCTGGTACACAGCATTGCATACATGATAGAGCCTATGGCTGAAGCATAGGGAACATCTTTCATTTTCTCTCTATCTTCTGCAGTGGTCGGGCATTGAGTCTGACTCAACTTCACACCTTGTAACACAGGCAAGAACCCTTTCTTTGCTTGATCCATTTTGAACTTCTTCAAAATCTTGTCAAGGTATGTGCTTTGTGAAAGTCCAATTAAGCGTCTTGATCTATCTCTATAGATCTTTATGCCTAATATGTAAGCAGCTTCACCGAGGTCTTTCATTGAAAAACTCTTATTCAAGTATCCCTTTATGCTATCCAGAAATTCTATATCATTTCCAATCAGTAATATGTCATCCACATATAATATCAGAAATGCTAAAGAGCTCCCACTCACTTTCTTGTAAATATAGGCTTCTCCGAAAGTCTGTATAAAACCAAATGCTTTGATCACACTATCAAAGCGTTTATTCCAACTCCGAGAGGCTTGCACCAGTCCATAAATGGATCGCTGGAGCTTGCACACTTTGTTAGCTCCCTTTGGATCAACAAAACCTTCCGATTGCATCATATACAACTCTTCTTCCAGAAATCCATTCACGAATGCAGTTTTGACATCCATCTGCCAAATTTCATAATCATAAAATGCGGCAATTGCTAACATGATTCGGACAGACTTAAGCATCGCTACGGGTGAGAAGGTCGCATCATAGTCAACCCCTTGAACTTGTCGAAAACCTTTTGCGACAAGTCGAGCTTTGTAGACAGTAACATTACCGTCAGCGTCAGTCTTTTTCTTGAAGATCCATTTATTCTCAATTGCTTGCAGACCATCGGGCAAGTCAACCAAAGTCCAGACTTTGTTCTCATACATGGATCCCATCTCAGATTTCATGGCTTCAAGCCATTTTGCGGAATCTGGACTCACCATCGCTTCTTCATAGTTCGTAGGTTCATCATGATCCAGGTGCATGATTTCCAGAACAAGATTACCGTACCACTCTGGCGTGGTTCTCACTCTGGTTGATCTACGAGGTTCAGTAGTATCTTGTCCTGAAGTTTCATGATCATTATCATTAGCTTCCTCACTAATTGGTGTAGGTGTCGCAGAAACAGGTTTCTGTGATGTACTACTTTCCAATAAGGGAGTAGGTACAGTTACCTCGTCAAGTTCTACTTTCCTCCCACTCACTTCTTTCGAGAGAAACTCCTTCTCTAGAAAGGATCCATTCTTACCAACGAATGTCTTGCCTTCGGATCTGTGATAGAAGGTGTACCCAACAGTCTCCTTTGGGTATCCTATGAAGACACATTTCTCCGATTTGGGTTCGAGCTTATCAGGTTGAAGCTTTTTCACATAAGCATCGCAGCCCCAAACTTTAAGAAATGACAACTTTGGTTTCTTGCCAAACCATAGTTCATAAGGCGTCGTCTCAACGGATTTTGATGGTGCCCTATTTAACGTGAATGCGGCCGTCTCTAAAGCATAACCCCAAAACGATAGCGGTAAATCAGTAAGAGACATCATAGATCGTACCATATCTAGTATAGTACGATTATGATGTTCGGACACACCATTACGTTGTGGTGTTCCGGGTGGCGTGAGTTGCGAGAATATTCCGCATTGTTTCAAATGTACACCAAACTCGTAACTCAAATATTCTCCTCCACGATCAGATCGTACAAACTTTATTTTCTTGTTACGATGATTTTCAACTTCACTCTGAAATTCTTTGAACTTTTCAAATGTTTCAGACTTGTGTTTCATTAAGTAGATATACCCATATCTGCTTAAATCATCTGTGAAGGTGAGAAAATAACGATATCCGCCACGAGCCTCAATATTCATCGGACCACATACATCGGTATGTATGATTTCCAACAAATCTGTTGCTCTCTCCATAGTACCGGAGAACGGTGTTTTAGTCATCTTGCCCATGAGGCACGGTTCGCAAGTACCAACTGATTCATAATCAAGTGGTTCCAAAAGTCCATCAGTATGGAGTTTCTTCATGCGCTTTACACCGATATGACCTAAACGGCAGTGCCACAAATAAGTTGCACTATCATTATCAACTCTACATCTTTTGGTTTCAACATTATGAATATGTGTGTCACTACTATCGAGATTCATCAGAAATAGACCACTCTTCAAGGGTGCATGACCATAAAAGATATTACTCATATAAATAGAACAACCATTATTCTTTGATTTAAATGAATAACCGTCTTGCATCAAACAAGATCCAGATATAATGTTCATGGTTAACGCTGGCACCAAATAACAATTATTTAGGTCTAATACTAATCCCGAAGGTAGATGTAGAGGTAGCGTGCCGACCGCGATCACATCGACTTTGGAACCATTTCCCACGCGCATCGCCACCTCGTCCTTCGCCAGTGTTCGCTTAATCCGTAGTCCCTATTTCGAGTTGCAAATATTAGCAACAGAACCAGTATCAAATACCCAGGTGCTACTGCGAGCTCTAGTAAGGTACACATCAATAACATGTATATCACATATACCTTTGTTCACCTTGCCATCCTTCTTATTCGCCAAATACTTGGGGAAGTTCTGCTTCCAGTGACCAGTCTGCTTGCAGTAGAGGCACTCAGTTTTAGGCTTAGGTCCAGACTTGGGTTTCTTCTCCTGAGCAGCAACTTGCTTGCCGTTCTTCTTGAAGTTCCCCTTCTTCTTCCCTTTGCCCTTTTTCTTGAAACTAGTGGTCTTGTTGACCATCAACACTTGATGCTCCTTCTTGATTTCTACCTCCGCAGCTTTCAGCATTGCGAAGAGCTCGGGAATAGTCTTATTCATCCCTTGCATATTATAGTTCATCACGAAGCTCTTGTAGCTTGGTGGCAGTGATTGGAGAATTTTGTCAATGACGCAATCATCTGGAAGATTAACTCCCATCTGAATCAAGTGATTATTATACCCAGACATTTTGAGTATATGCTCACTGACAGAACTGTTCTCCTCCATCTTACAGCTATAGAACTTATTGGAGACTTCATATCTCTCAATCCGGGCATTTGCTTGAAATATTAACTTCAACTCCTGGAACATCTCATATGCTCCATGACGTTCAAAACGTCGTTGAAGTCCCGATTCTAAGCCGTAAAGCATGGCACACTCAACTATCGAGTAGTCATCAGCTTTGCTCTGCCAGACGTTCATAACATCTGGTGTTGCTCCAGCAGCAGGCCTGGCACCCAGCGGTGCTTCCAGGACGTAATTCTTCTGTGCAGCAATGAGGATAACCCTCAAGTTACGGACCCAGTCCGTGTAATTTCTACCATCATCTTTCAACTTTGCTTTCTCAAGGAACGCATTAAAATTCAACGGAACAACAGCACGGGCCATCTATCTACAATCAAACATACATAAGCAAGATACTATCAGGTACTAAGTTCATGATAAATTTAAGTTCAATTAATCAAATTACTTAAAGAACTCCCACTTAGATAGACATCCCTCTAATCTTCTAAGTGATCACATGATCCAAATCAACTAAACCATAACCGATCATCACGTGAAATGGAGCCGTTTTCAATGGTGAACGTCGTTATGTTGATCATATCTACTATATGATTCACGCTCGACCTTTCGGTCTCCGTGTTCCGAGGCCATATCTGCATATGCTAGGCTCGTCAACTTTAACCTGAGTATTTTGCGTGTGCAAAACTAGCTTGCACCCATTGTAGATGGACGTAGAGCTTATCACACCCGATCATCACGTGGTGTCTGGGCACGACGAACTTTGGCAACGGTGCATACTCAGGGAGAACACTTCTTGATAATTTAGTGAGAGATCATCTTATAATGCTACCGTCAATCAAAGCAAGATAAGATGCATAGAAGATAAACATCACATGGAATCAATATAAGTGATATGATATGGCCATCATCATCTTGTGCTTGTGATCTCCATCTCCGAAGCACCGTCATGATCACCATCGTCACCGGCGCGACACCTTGATCACCATCGTAGCATCGTTGTCGTCTCTCCAATCTTATGCTTCCACGACTATCGCTACCGCTTAGTGATAAAGTAAAGCATTACAGCGCGATTGCATTGCATACAATAAAGCGACAACCATATGGCTCCTGCCAGTTGCCGATAACTCGGTTACAAGACATGATCATCTCATACAATAAAATTTAGCATCATGTCTTGACCATATCACATCACTACATGCCCTGCAAAAACAAGTTAGACATCCTCTACTTTGTTGTTGCAAGTTTTACGTGGCTGCTACGGGCTTAAGCAAGAACCAATCTTACCTACGCATCAAGACTACAACGATAGTTTGTCAAGTTGATGCCGTTTTAACCTTCGCAAGGACCGGGCGTAGCCACACTCGGTTCAACTAAAGTTGTAGAAACTGTCACCCGCAAGCCACCTATGTGCAAAGCACGTCGGGAGAACCGGTCTCGCGTAAGCGTACGCGTAATGTCGGTCCGGGCCGCTTCGTCCAACAATACCGCCGAACCAAAGTATGACATGCTGGTAGGCAGTATGACTTCTATCGCCCACAACTCACTTGTGTTCTACTCGTGCACATAACATCAAACCATAAAACACCTGGCTCTGATACCACTGTTGAGGAACGTAGTAATTTCAAAAAAATTCCTACGCACACGCAAGATCATGGTGATGCATAGCAACGAGAGGGGAGAGTGTTGTCTACGTACGCTCGTAGACTGAAGCGGAAGCGTTGACGCAACGTAGAGGAAGTAGTCGTACGTCTTCCTGATCCGACCGATCCAAGCACCGTTACTCCGGCACCTCCGAGTTCTTAGCACATGTATAGCTCGATGACGCTCCCCGAGCTCCGATCCAGGAAAGCTTCGGGGATGAGTTCCGTCAGCACAACGGCGTGGTGACGATGATGATGTTCTACCGACGCAGGGCTTCGCCTAAGCACTACAACGATATGACCGAGGTGGAATATGGTGGAAGGGGGCACCGCACACGGCTAAGGAACGATCACGAGGATCAACTTGTGTGTCCTAGGGTGCCCCCTTGCCTCCATATATAAAGGATCCAAGGGGGGGGGGGTGCGGCCTCCTAGAGGAGGCGCACAGGAGGAGTCCTACTCCTACCGGGAGTAGGACTCCCCCTTTCCTTGTCCAATTAGGAGAGGTGGGAGAAGAGAAGGAAAGAGGGGGGCGCCGCCGCTCCCTCCTTTTCCAATTCGGAATAGGGGGAGAGGGGGCGCGCGGCCTGCCCTGGCAGCCCCTTCCTCTTCTCCACTTGAGGCCCATGAGGCCCATTAACCCCCCGGGGGGTTCCGGTAACCCCCGGTGCTCCAGTTTTATCCGAAACTTCACCGGAGCGCTTCCGGTATCCGAATATAGTCATCCAATATATCAATCTTTATGTCTCGACCATTTCGAGACTCCCCGTCATGTCCGTGATCACATCCGGGACTCCGAACTAACTTCGGATGTATAAACTCATAATAACTGTCATCGTAACGTTAAGCGTGCGGACCCTACGGTTCGAGAACAATGTAGACATGACCGAGACACGTCTCCGGTCAATAACCAATAGCGGGACCTGGATGCCCATATTGGCTCCTACATATTCTACGAAGATCTTTTATCGGTCAGACCGCATAACAACATACGTTGTTCCCGTTGTCATCGGTATGTTACTTGCCCGACATTCGATCGTCGGTATCCAATACCTAGTTCAATCTCGTTACTGGCAAGTCTCTTTACTCGTTCCGTAATACATCATCTCGCAACTCATTCATTAGTTGTAATGCTTGCAAGGCTTATGTGATGTGCATTACCGAGAGGGCCCAGAGATACCTCTCCAACAATCGGAGTGACAAATCCCAATATCGAAATACGCCAACCCAACATGTACCTTTGGAGACACCTGTAGAGCACCTTTATAATCACCCAGATACGTTGTGACGTTTGGTAGCACACAAAGTGTTCCTCCGACAAACGGGAGTTGCATAATCTCATAGTCATAGGAACATGTATAAGTCATGAAGAAAGCAATAGCAACATACTAAACGATCGGGTACTAAGCTAATAGAATGGGTCATGTCAATCAGATCATTCACCTAATGATGTGATCCAGTTAATCAAATAACAACTCTTTGTTCATGGTTAGGAAACATAACCATCTTTGATTAACGAGCTAGTCAAGTAGATGCATACTAGTGACACTCTGTTTGTCTATGTATTCACACATGTATTATGTTTCCGGTTAATACAATTCTAGCACGAATAATAAACATTTATCATGAAATAAGGAAATAAATAATAACTTTATTATTGCCTCTAGGGCATATTTCCTTCAGTAGGGGCGCGCCACCCACCCCCGTGGAGAGACGGTGGCCCCCCTGGCCTTCATCTTTGGCAGGTATTTTTCTTATTTTCTGAAAAGTGACTCCGTGAAGTTTCGAGTCATTCCGAGAACGTTTGCTCCTGCACATAAATAACATCATGGTAATTCTGCTGAAAACAGCGTCAGTCCGGGTTAGTTCCATTCAAATAATGGAACTTAGAGTCCATAACAAGGGCAAAAGTGTTTGGAAAATTAGATATGTTGGAGACGTATCAGTGGGCATAGTCTTTGAAGATGTGCCTAGCAAAGCTCTGAAGCATGTATGAGGAAGAGAACAGAGGTAGGCTTAGAGAAAGTGTTGTCAACGCTGAAGAATATTTGAAAATGCGGGATAAAAATAGGAAGGTGGAGAATGAGCTCAGATTTTTTAAATCGGACTTTGCTAAGATGGTGTTGGCAAAGGAGGAGACACTTTCCCAATTTGACAGTGCAAAACATGTTCTTACTGAACTGAAAGCAGAGGTGGATAAGACGTTCCTGGATGATCTTGATTAGGGAAATGCATATATTGTTTTAATATTGTTCTTATGAAGTTGAACTAGCTATATGTTGTACTGTGGTGTTTTCAGGTAGCTATCGTACTATGATGTTAAAATATATTTATGTGCGTGATATGAAATTGGCAAACAGCTGTTTGATATGAAATGTGAATTTGCGTAATACTAGAATTATTAATTGTAAACTAATAAACCTGCTAAATGGGTCATGGAACTTTGCAAACGGTTCTAGCAGTAAAAGCACTTGTGATTGATAGCCCAATGCCACACAGTTTTCTTCATCAAATTGTGTGTGATGTAGTTGATAAAAGCAAATGGTTAACCAAGGCAGTGTGTGTGTGTGTGTGTGTGTGTGTGTGTGTGTGTGTGATAGTTACACCTTTCACACACGAGCCTATTCATAAAACTATGTGGGATGTACATACGAACGAAAACGTTTTCTCTGGATTGACTGTGTGGGATGTACATAAGAATGGAAACGTATTCCTTGGATTGAATGTGTGTGATATACATATGAACGGAAATGTTTTTTCTAGGATTCACCGGGTGGGGTGTATATACGAATGGAAACGATTGGGTTTCGATGCCTCGCCCGATCGCACACGAACTCATTTTGCCCCGGCCTATGTGCCAGGAGGGCCTATCCTCGACGGTTTCTGGGTCGTGTGGGAAGGACCCCCCTGTCGCCCACACTCACTTGGCAACGGTTCCAAATGCCGTTGCGGAAAGGGGTTAAAAACCGTTTGTATAGCACCGACGTGTACCGGTGCTAGGGAAACCCTAGGGTAGCTTGCCCCCCAAGCCACGTGGAGGTAGCCCTAGGGGGGCGCCCCACCTCCTCTGGTGATTGGGGGGAGGGTGAGGGGCGCACAACCCCTTAGTCGGCTGTGTGCTCCCTCCCCTTGGCCCATGAGCCCCCCAACTATTGTCGGGGCCCCCGAAACCCTTTTCGGTTCTCCTGGCCATAACTCGGTACCTCAGAACACTTCCGGACTCCAATACCCTTCGTCCTATATATCAATATTCACCTCCGGATCATTCCGTACTTCCTCGTCACGTCTGGGATCTCATCCGGGACTCTGAGAAACCTTCGGTTACCACCATAACAACTTAACTATACTTATATCGTCACCAAACGTTAAGTGTGTAGACCCTGCGGGTTCGAGAACTATGCAGACTTGAACGAGACACCTCTACGGCCAATAAACACTAGCAGGATCTGGATGTCCATATTGGTTCCTACATATTATATGAAGATATTTATCGGTCGAACCTCGATGTCAAGGATTCAGATAATCCCATATGCAGTTCCCTTTGTCTATTGGTATGTTACTTGCCCGAGATTAGATCGTCAGTATCACCATACCTAGTTCAATCTCGTTACAGGCAAGTCTCTTTACTCGTTCCATAATACAAGATCCCATGGCTAACCCATTAGTCACATTGCTTGCAAGCTCATTGTGATGATGTATTACCGAGTGGGCCCTGAGATACCTCTTCGTCACACAGAGTGACAAATACTTGTCTTGATCCATGCCAACTCAGCAGATACCCTCAGAGATACCTGTAGAGCACCTTTATAGTCACACGGTTACAATGTGACATTTGGTACGCACAAAGGTACTCCTCCGGTGTCAGTGAGTTGCATGATCTCATGGTCATAGGAACATATACTTGACATGTAGAAAACGATAGAAATAAACTTGATACGATCATATGCTACGTTCATAGTTTGGGTCTTGTCCATCACATCATTCTCCTAATGATGTGTTCTCGTTATCAAATGACAACTCATGTCTACGGCTAGCAAACCATAGCCATCTTTGATCAATGTGCTAGTCTGGTAGAGGCTCACTAGGGACATGTTGTTGTCTATGTATCCACACATGCATTTCACTTTCCGGTTAATACAATTATAGCATGGATAATAAACAGTTATCGTGAACAAGGAAATATAATAATAACCACTTTATTATTTCCTCCAGGGCATACTTCCGACAGTCTCCTACTTGCACTAGAGTCAATAATCTAGTATTACATGGTAATGAATCTAATACCCATAGAGTTCTGGTGTTGATCATGTTTTGCATGTGGAAGAGGTTTAGTCAATGGATCTGCAACATTCAGATTTGTATGTAGTTTGCAAATGTTTATGTCCTCCTCCTTGACTGCATCATGGATGGAATTGAAGCGTCGCTTTATGTGTCTCGCCCTCTTGTGAAACCTTGGTTCCTTGGATAGAGCAATGGCACCAGTGTTGTCATAGAACAAAGTCATTGGGTTCAGTACATTGGGCACAACTCCAAGATCTGTCATGAACTGCTTCATCCAGACACCTTCCTCCGCTGCCTCCAAGGCATCTATGTACTCCACTTCGCATGTAGAATCAGCTACCACGCTTTGCTTGGAAGTGCACCAGCTTACTGCTCCCCCATTCAGAATGTATACGTATCCGATTTGAGACTTAGAGTCATCCGGATCAGTGTCAAAGCTTGCATCGATGTAACCCTTTACGACGAGCTCTTGATCACCTCCATAAACGAGAAACATTTCATTAGTCCTTTTCAGGTACTTAAGGATATTCTTCACCGCTGTCCAGTGATACGTCTCCATCGTATCTATAATTTTTTATTGTTCCATGCCAATATTCTACAACTTTCATATACTTTTGGCAACTTTTTATACTATTTTTGGGACTAACATATTGATCCAGTGCCCAGCGCCAGTTCCTGTTTGTTGCATGTTTTTTGTTTCACAGAATATCCATATCAAACGGAGTCCAAACGGGATAAAAACTGACGGAGATTTATTTTGGAATATATATGATTTTTGGGAATACAAATCCACGCGAAATGGTGCCCGAGGTGGCCACGAGACAGGGGCGCGCCTGCCCCCCTCGTGGGCCAACCGTCAAGAGGTTGGTGCCCTTCTTTCGCCGCAAGAAAGCTAATTTCCAGATAGAGATCGTGTTAAAAATTTAGCCCAATCGGAGTTACGGATCTCCTGGAATATAAGAAACGGTGAAAGGGAAGAATCTGAGAACGCAGAAACAGAGAGAGACAGAGAGACAGATCCAATCTCGGAGGGGCTCTCGCCCCTCCCACGCCATGGAGACCATGGACCAGAGGGGAAACTCTTCTCCCATCTAGGGATAAGGTCAAGGAAGAAGAAGAAGAAGGAGGGGGCTCTCTCCCCCTCACTTCCGGTGGCACCGGAACGCCGCCGGGGGCCATCATCATCACCGCGATCTACACCAACACCTCCGCCATCTTCACCAACATCTCCATCACCTTCCCCCTCTATCTACAGCGGTCCACTCCCCCGCAACCCGTTGTACCCTCTACATGAACATGGTGCTTTATGCTTCCTATTATTAATGATGTGTTGCCATCCTATGATGTCTGAGTAGATTTTCGTTGTCCTATCGGTGGTTGATGAATTGCTATGATTGGTTTAATTTGCTTGTGGTTATGTTGTTGTCCTTTGGTGCCCATCATATGATTGCGCGCGTGGATCACACCCTAGGGTTAGTTGTATGTTGATAGGACTATGTATTGGAGGGCAAGAGTGACAGAAGCTTCAACCTATCATAGAAATTGATGCATATGGGATTGAAGGGGGACCAATATATCTTAATGCTATGGTTGGGTTTTACCTTAATGAACATTAGTAGTTGTGGATGCTTGCTAATAGTTCCAATCATAAGTTCATAGAATTCCAAGTCAGGGATGACATGCTAGAAGTGGCCTCTCCCACATAATACTTGCTATCGGTCTAGTAAAGTAGTCAATTGCTTAGGGGCAATTTTGCAACTCCTACCACCACTTTTCCACACTCGTTGTATTTACTTTATTGTTTATTTATCTGAACAGCCCCTACTTTTTATTTACGTACTCTTTATTATCTTTCAAACCTATCCAACAACACCTACAAAGTAATTCTAGTTTCATAATTGTTCTAGGTAAAGCGAACGTCAAGCGTGCGTAGAGTTGTATTGGTGGTCGATAGAACTTGAGGGAATATTTGTTATACCTTTAGCTCCTCGTTGGGTTCGACACTCTTACTTATCGAAAACTGTTGCGATCCCCTATACTTGTGGGTTATCAAGACCTTTTTCTGGCGCCGTTGCCGGGGAGCAATAGCGTGGGGTGAATATTCTCGTGTGTCCTTGTTTGCTTTATCACTAAGTAATTTTATTTGCTGTTCTTAGTTGTTTTCTATCTTTAGTTATGGGTAGGAAACGCAAAATACCAAAAAAATTAGTTGTACCTACTAAACCAATGGTTGAAGAACCACTCAAAATCTATCACACTGTTGAAGCTTATTACTTGGATCATCTTCGATCCCTATGTGCTCGTGCTGAAACCCAAACTAGCTTAGTTGAGGGCAAATCTTTAGATGAGCATGCTTGTTATGTGCGACACCGAATATCTGAAAAAGGGAAAACTTTACTGCATCAAATACATCGTTTGCAATGCTATGCTTGGAATTTATGTGAAATATATGATTATACTTGTTGTTCTGAAGACCCTAAGAAAAACCTTCCCTACCAATGTTTGTTTAGTGATAATGGAATCGTATCCTCTTATGCTAAGGGTGTTTATAGTTACTATGATGTTCAACAAATTGAAGAATTTGTTGCGTTTAAGGGTGCTTACGAAATTGCTTCTTTGATTGAAAAGTATGATGCTACTCTTTACAAATCTGAAATTTTTCCCATACTTAAATATTGCTGTGATAATTATGCTTGTAATGCCTATGTCGAACCATATATTGAGTACTACTCCGCCATCCAAGAAGAGACTAATATTTTGCAGGAGTCTATGGAAGAAGAAATTGATGAAGCTGTGAGCTCATTGGATGAAAAAGATGATGAGAAGAGCGAAGAACAAAAGGAGGAAGAGCGGATTAGCTACCCGTGCCCACCTTCTAATGAGAGTAACTCTTCAACTCATACATTGTTTAATTTCCCTTCATGCTTACCGAAGGATGATTGCTATTATGATTGTTATGATCCCGTTGATTCTCTTGAAATATCCCTTTTTGATGATGTTTGCTATGCTTGTGGCCAAGATGCCAATATGAATTATGCTTATGTAGATGAACTTTCTATAGTTCCTTATGTTAATCATGAAATTATTGCTATTGCACCCACACATGATAGTCCTATTATCTTTTTGAATTCTCCCATCTACACTATATCGGAGAAGTTTGCCCTTATTAAGGATTACATCGATGGGTTGCGTTTTACTATTACACATGATGATTTTGATAGATATAATATGCATGTGCTTGATGCTCGTACTTGCAATTATTATGAGAGAGGAACTATATCTCCACCTCTCTATGTTTCCAACATGATAAAATTGCAAGAAACTGTTTATACTATGCATTGGCCTTTACTTTGTGTGCATGAATTGTTCTTTTATGACATGCCGATGCATAGGAAGAGAGTTAGACTTCGTTGTTACATGATATATGTTACTTCGTGCTCACTACTAAATTACAAAATCATTGTTAATTAAAATTGGCTTTGATATACCTTGGGATCCGGGTGGATCCATTACTTGAGCACTATATGCCTAGCTTAATGGCTTCAAAGAAAGCGCTTCTAGGGAGACAACCCGGAAGTTTTAGAGACACATTTATTTCTGTTGAGTGCTTTTATATAGTTTAAAAACAATAAAAATAAAGAGGGGAACCCAAAACTTTTTCAAAAAGGAAAGCGAAAGTGAGAAAGACAAGCATTGTTGAAGTGGGAGCTAGCCTTGAACTTTGTTCATGCTCACGGAAACTTTGTGAATCTTGATTACATAAACTTTTGAAAAAAATAATTATCCCCTTGTACAATTCCTTGTATTATAAAAATAATGTACCAAGGTTTGCCTTTAGGATGTTTACATTTGCTTGATGGTTTGTATGGTGCAGGACAGAAACTTTGGCTGTAGTGCGCGATTTTACATTTTTAGCTGGAACTTAAAATGGTTCTGATTCTTTTTGCACTTTCTTCCTATACAAATTATTTATTTTTCCTAATTTTGGTAGAATTTTTAAAGTATCATAAGTATGGTGAATGTTCAGATTACTACAGACTGTTCTGTTTTAGACAGATTCTGTTTTTGATGCATAGTTTGCTTGTTTTGATGAAACTATCGATTCATATCAGTGGATTAAGCCATGAAAAAAGCTATATTACAGTAGACACAATGCAAAAACAAAATATTAATTGGTTTGCAACAGTACTTAGAGTAGTGATTTGCTTTATTATACTAATGGATCTTACCGAGTTTTCTGTTGATGTTTTGTGTGGGTGAAGTGTTCGATGATCGAGAAGGTCTCGATGTGAGGAGAAGGAAGATAGGCAAGAGCTCAAGCTTGGGGATTCCCGAGGCACCCCAAGTAAATATTCAAGGAGACTCAAGCGTCTAAACTTGGGGATGCCCCGGAAGGCATCCCCTCTTTCTTCAACAAGTATCGGTATCTTTTCGGATTCGTTCCGTTCATGCGTTATGTGCAATCTTGGAGCGTCTTTTGCATTTAGTTTTCATTTTTCTTTTATGCACCATGCTGGTATGAGATAGTCCTTGGTTTATTTATAGAATGCTCTATGCACTTCACTTATATCTTCTGAGTATGGATTTATAGAATGCTTCATGTGCTTCACTTATATCATTTGAAGTTTGGATTGCCTGTTTCTCTTTACATAGAAAACCGCCATTTGTAGAATGCTCTTTTGCTTCACTTATATTTGTTAGAGCGTGGGCATATCTTTTGTAGAAAGAATTAAACTCTCTTGCTTCACTTATATCTATTTAGAGAGATGACAGGAACTGGTCATTCATATGGTTAGTCATAAAATCCTACATAAACTTGTAGATCACTGAATATGATATGTTTGATTCCTTGCAATAGTTTTGCGATATAAAAGTGGTGATATTAGAGTCGTGCCAGTTGAGTAATTGTGAAATTGAGAAATACTTGTGTTGAGGTTTGTGATTCCCGTAGCATGCACGTATGGTGAACCGTTATGTGATGAAGTCGGAGCATGATTTATTTGTTGATTGTCTTCCTTATGAGTGGCGGTCGGGGACGAGCGATGGTATTTTCCTACCAATCTATCCCCCTAGGAGCATGCGCGTAGTACTCTGTTTCGATGACTAATAGATTTTTGCAATAAGTATGTGAGTTCTTTATGACTAATGTTGAGTCCATGGATTATACGCACTCTCACCCTTCCACCATTGCTAGCCTCTCTAGTACCGCACAACTTTCGCCGGTACCATAAACCCACCTTATACCTTCCTCAAAACAGCCACCATACCTACCTATAATGGCATTTCCATAGCCATTCCGAGATATATTGCCATGCAACTTCCATCATCATCATATACATGACTTGAGCATTCATTGTCATATTGCTTTGCACGATCGTAAGATAGCTAGCATGATGTTTTCATGGCTTGTACGTTTTTTGATGTCATTGCTACGCTAGATCATTGCACATCCCGGTACACTGCCGGAGGCATTCATATAGAGTCATATCTTTGTTCTAGTATCGAGTTGTAAGTAAATAAAAGTGTGATGATCATCATTATTAGAGCATTGCCCTAGTGAGGAAAGGATGATGGAGACTATGATTCCCCCACAAGTCGGGATGATACTCCGGACTTTACAAAAAAATAAAAGAGGCCAAAGAAGCCCACCAAAAAAATATAAAAAAAATTAAAAAATGAGAGAAAAAGAGAGAAGGGGCAGTGCTACTATCCTTTTTCCACACTTGTGCTTCAAAGTAGCACCATGTTCTTTCATATACTAGTGGGAATTTTCATTATAGAACTTGGCTTGTATATTCCGATGATGGGCTTCCTCAAAAGCCCGAGGTCTTCATGAGCAAGCAAGTTGGATGCACACCCACTTAGTTTCAGTTGGAGCTTTCATACACTTATAGCTCTAGTGCATCCGTTGCATGGCAATCCCTACTCACTCACATATGATATCTATTGATGGGCATCTCCATAGCCCATTGATACGCCTAGTTGATGTGAGACTATCTTCTCCTTTTTGTCTTCTCCACAGTCACCATTCTATTTCACCCATAGTGCTATGTCCATGGCTCACGCTCATGTATTGCGTGAAAGTTGAAAAGGTTTGAGAACGTCAAAAGTATGAAACAATTGCTTGGCTTGTCATCGGGGTTGTGCATGATGTGAATATTTTGTGTGGTGAAGATGGAGCATAGCCAGACTATATGATTTTGTAGGGATAACTTTCTTTGGCCATGTTATTTTGAAAAGACATGCTTGCTTTATTGGTAGGCTTGAAGTATTATTGTTTTTATGTCAAATGATAGACTATTGCTTTGAATCATTTATGTCTTAATATTCATGCCATGATTAGACATATGATCAAGATTATGCTAGCTAGCATTCCACATCAAAAATTATCTTTTTTATCATTTACCTACTCGACGACGAGCAGGAATGAAGCTTGGGGATGCTGATACGTCTCCGTCGTATCTATAATTTTTTATTGTTCCATGCCAATATTCTACAACTTCCGGATAGATATCGTGTTAAAATTTCAGCCCAATCGGAGTTACGGATCTCCGGGAATATAAAAAATGGTGAAGGGGAAGAATCTGAGAATGCAGAAACAGAGAGAAACAGAGAGACAGATCCAATCTCGGAGGGGCTCTCGCCCCTCCCATGCCTTGGAGACCATGGAATAGAGGGGAAACCCTTCTCCCATCTAGGGAGAAGGTCAAGGAAGAAGAAGAAGGAGGGGGGCTCTCTCCCCCTCGCTTCAGATGGTGCCGGAACACCGCCGGGGGCCATCATCATCACCGTGATCTACACCAACACCTCCGCCATCTTCACAACATCTCCATCACCTTCCCCCCTCTATCTACAGCGGTCCACTCTCCCGCACACCGCTGTACCCTCTACTTAAACATGGTGCTTTATGCTTCATATTATTATCCAATGATGTGTTGCCATCCTATGATGTCTGAGTAGATTTTCGTTGTCCTATCGGTGGTTGATGAATTGCTATGATTGATTTAATTTGCTTGTGGTTATGTTGCTGTCCTTTGGTGACCATCATATGATTGCGCGCGTGGATCACACACTAGGGTTAGTTGTATGTTGATAGGACTATGTATTGGAGGGCAAGAGTGACAGAAGCTTCAACCTAGCATAGAAATTGATGCATACGGGATTGAAGGGGGACCAATATATCTTAATGCTATGGTTGGGTTTTACCTTAATGAACATTAGTAGTTGCGGATGCTTGCTAATAGTTCCAATCATAAGTGCATAGAATTCCAAGTTAGGGATGACATGCTAGCAGTGGCCTCTCCCACATAATACTTGCTATCGGTCTAGTAAAGTAGTCAATTGCTTAGGGGCAATTTCGCAACTCCTACCACCACTTTTCCACACTCGTTGTATTTACTTTATTGTTTCTTTATCTAAACAGCCCCTACTTTTTATTTACGTACTCTTTATTATCTTTCAAACCTATCCAACAACACCTACAAAGTACTTCTAGTTTCATACTTGTTCTAGGTAAAGCGAACGTCAACCATGCATAGAGTTGTATCGGTGGTCGATAGAACTTGAGGGAATATTTGTTATACCTTTAGCTCCTCGTTGGGTTCGACACTCTTACTTATTGAAAATTGTTGCGATCCCCTATACTTGTGGGTTATCATCCAGCGATCCAATCAAGGCTTCTATTTCTTGTGGGTCATATTCTACTTCTTCTATCAGGAATTCAGACAATTTGGGAGATGTGTCCTTCTTCTCCACATGAATAGCAAGACTTAGTGAAGGGTTTACTCGGGTCTTCTTTAGGTGTGTACTCCATCTCTTCCTTCATCCCGGTTTCTTCTAAAATTTCCATAAGGGCTCCTTTCATTACTTCTTTCTTCTGCTGGATGGTTCGTTGTACCATGGGGTAAATGTGACACTGAGCAGGATAGTGGGTAGTCCCTTCACACAAGAAACAAGTAATCTGCCTAATTGGGCATTCTTCAACTGGGTGACTTCCTTCACAATTAGGGCATTCATCCTTGTGTTCTTTATGGGTGCGTCCGATCTCTCCACAAATCTTGCATGCACAAGGTTTCTTCATATCCTTTCCATAAGGCTTCAACTTCTGGGACACAAGCCGAGATCTTTGTAGAGTCAACTTAAATTCTTTCCAAGTGGTTACTCCTTGCCATCCATTTATGGTTTGGTACATCCTCCACCAAGTAGCAGCACCTCTTTCAAAGCACTGAAGAGCATGCTGGGTCATTTCATTTCCAACTATAGGGTTATTCTCCATGTGATCCTCCATGTTCTGAATCCATCGGTCTGTCTCCAACTGACTCATCGGTCCAGAAAATAGAAGCTCATCTTCATTCATCCTCTATTGGGTCCATGGGTTTGGGGTGAGATAAGAGAGATAGAGAGGGATACACACAATACAAACAAAAGTTTTGAAAAGACAGATTTTATTGTGGCTGTCGAAAAACATCAAACAAATGACAGCTCACAATCATCGCATCTAACGTAGGCATATGAAAGGGGTTTGGTCTTCTAAAGGTCAATAAATCTTCAAGGTCGTATAACTCTTCAAGTCTTGTTCATGCCTCCAATGGCTTCTTCCGGTCATACTTGTCTTTCTCAAGTCCTTTTGCCAGCTCATCTTGGCTGACGTGAAATCTCTCGTAACATCCTTTAATATTTCGTAGTTGCATTTCAAACTTCTAGGTTTCAACATCCTTGGCATGAACCATGGTCAAGTTCCTAACGAATCTCTGGTTTCTCGAGGTTTTGCTCCTCTAGCTTGGCTACTCTCATCTTCAGGGTCCTGAGTTCCTGATGAAACACTTCCTTGTCAAAATACTGCTTCTTGTAGGTCCATCTTAACTTCTTGATGTAATACTCCAGATCCTGGTGATACACCGGCTAAGGTTAAAACTTCATATTGCTAATGGGTGCTCCATCAGCCTTCTACCATCCAATCCTTCCATGCATATACATGCTTAACTCAGCACGGTGACAATAGCATAAGCGGGCCATAACATCATGGATAGCTGGGTTTCCGCTCTTGTTATTTCCATGAGCTATCTCTCCATAGTTGATATCTCCTGCCTTAGGGTTTTCCTTAACAAAACTTTGAGTTATCATGCTCCTTGTTTCATTCTTTCTCCGATACACCTTGATCTCGGGTATTGACAACTTCCATAGTTTGCCAAGTTCCATAAGGGTAGCCTTCCTAGGTCACACAAATCTGGAAATTCTTCGGAGCCTCCAATTCTCCTAGTCTTCTAGAGTCTTCAGCTGTTGTAGTCTTCCTTTATCATGATGTATGGTAAAATCCTCTTCATTCCAAAGTGGTCTTAGTTGTCTAATATCTTGTACTTCTTGGAGTGGTCTCATCAGTCGAATCTTCGTGTGGTCAAAAGGGGAAAGGGGTATGGTCTCACTAAAGGGAATTTTTTGAATAAGCTCAGAAGAGAAGAGAGGTAAAAGGTCTTTTGAAAGGGAAAGTTGTAGAGAAAAATCTTTGCTATGGGCTTTCCAGTTTCTAGGGTCATGTCCTACAGTCATCATGTGCTCTGATACCATCTTGTAGCGACCCGACCCGAATGGGTCAAGTCTCTATGCTTAAGTGTCATCCCTGGATCAGTATGCTGACACACACAGTACTCGAGGATTTATAACAGAGGTAAATCACATGTAAAAGTAACGTAAATACTATTACCTCAATCCAAATAGCGGAAGTAAAAAGGTTGTGGGTTCCCATCAACACCAATGGCAAAGTTGAGTGTAGAAATCGTAACCCTAACGTGTCACTTACTCGTCGTAAGATAATCCTGCAACATGAGACGTTGCAGCCACAAAGGGTTAGTACATTGAATGTACTAGAAAATTCACACTCTAGAGCAATGATGAACAATGGCTATCACTACATGCATATATGGCTGGTGGAAAAGCTCTATGGTTATAAGGTTTTTTGCGAAAAGCCAATTTTTCCCTACTACAAAGGAATAAATTTTATTTAACTCTCATGGTGGTTGTTGAACATTGAGAATGGTTGACAACATTCTCAATCCCAATTAAATAACATCATTAATCCCAACAAACTTAATTTAAAGTGACATGATGAGATTCACCTGATAATCCAAGTACTAGATACTCAAGATGTCCATAACCGGGGACACGACTAATCATGATTAGTTTATACACTCTGTAGAGGTTTGCGCACTTTTCCCCACAAGACTCGATCGCCTCCGTTTGGTTTCTCGCACTACATGGTGTTTGAGAAGACGGATGACCGAGACATAGTCTTTCAGAAGCGCTAGCACCTTACGATGGGTAGACCATTACACCTACTTTCCCTTACATCTGCTAGTCTACCACTTTAAGAGTTCGCACAACTTAATCAACTATGCTAGAGCCCATAATAGCTTGTGGCTGCACACGGAAGTTTCTAGTGTGAATAATCTCATGATCCCTTTGAGCTTGGGTGGCGGTCCATAAAAAAATAGGTAATCCTGGTCTACCCAGGTGCCTAGACAGGCAATCCTGGAATAACCAGGTGCCTCAATCCACCCAGATGTGTGTTTAAGTTGCCACCTTAAGTAAACCATTAATTAACAATCTCACATCTGTCATGGATACTCTCAAAACCCAATCCATGTCTACGAGCATAGCATGGCGAACTAAGCATAACGTAATAGTAACTCCCAAGGTTTGAATGCAGGGCAATATGTTCCTACCTCGTCAACTACTTCCCAATACCCACAATTTAATTAGATCCTAATCATGCAATGTTTGAGGATTGATCTAATGCAATAAAACTGGGTATGAAAGAGGTATGATCAAAGTGTGAACTTGCCTGCAATGTTGATGAAGATGATTCGCACTCAAAACTCTTGATAGCTCTACTCGTCACACTCCGGTCAATCTATCGTAATCAAGCAATAGTAACCACACATAAGCAATCACTCAAAAGACCAGAAAGATCGAAGAAGTCGATTCGGAAAACAAAAAAACCAAGCAAATAGTTCTTGCAACATAAAACAATTTCTAACATTACCAAAATTATGTGAATTTGGCCTTATCAGAAAGTTTAGGTCAAGAGCTTCGATTTGCAATAAAGAATCAACTCAAACGGAGCTACGAAACTCAAGTTATGATCAGACGAAGTTTGAATACAAATTAGATCTAATTCAAATTTTAAACTTTTCAAAAACATGTTTAAGTTGTTTATCTGGATAGAGGAGACCATAACGAAGATGTGAGCGTTGGTTTCATTGAATTTGAACAAACGAGCAAAAAGTTGTGATAGATTCAAGATTAGGGACTAAACTGTGAAGAAACTAATTACATACGGGTCCCTGGCCAAAATTAAAAAGAAAAGGAAAAAGACTAAATAGCGAACGTTCGCTGCAGAAGCCTATAGGACAAAAACCGTTCGCTACAAATCCTAAACTAGCGAATGTCCACTAATTAACCTAGCTATTAAATAAAACTGGCTTTAGAAGAAAACCAGAGAAAACCAAAAATAAAATAAACCGGACCGGGCGGTTAATTACCGGTTCGAGCGGTTTTCGTCGAAAAGACCACCGGCGGAGGTTAGTAGATCGGCGGTGACGCCGGATCGAGCGGCAGCGGCGGCTCCGGCGGCAGCGAGCGGTGGCGCGGTAGCTGGCAGCAGCGGCGGTGGCGGTGCGGGCTAGCGGCGATGCGGGCAGCGGTGGGCGGCGGCTCCACGCGGCGAGCAGCGGCGCTGCAGGCGGCGGGTCGAGGCGGCAGCGGCGAGCTCCGGCGGTGATGCCGGGCTAGATGTGCGGCGGCGGCAACGGAACGAGGAGAGGGAGAGAGCCGGGGCGGATTTATAGGAGGAGGGGCCTCGGGAGGCGTGCGGCAGGAGCAAAGGCGGCGCGAAGAGCGCGACTCGGCCACGGCGGTGACCGGCGAGTTGTGCGGCGGTGGGAGTCCTACGGGAGCTCAGGGACAGCTCGGCTGGGCTGGCTTGGCCTGGCCCGGTTGGGTGCTGGGCCGGCCAAGTCGGCGGAAAAGATTAAAAAAAAACATTTTCCAGACAAATAAAATAATAAAAACGAAATAACTAAAAATATTATATAGGCATATAATATACCAAAAGTTGCAGAAAAAGATTTTCTACAACATGGACATTTCTATTATGCCAGATAAAATCCTCACAAAATAAGATAAATCAAAGAATGCTAGTGCTCTAATAAAATCCAGCAAAATCATTTTAAAAAATACAAAAATGATTTCAAATTAATTTTTCTCTAATTTTCTAATGTAGGGAATCATGTTACCCTATTTTCCATATATTTTATTTTTGGAGAAAAACAATTTGAATAAAACTCAAACAATTCCAAATTGAAAATAATTTCAAAAGGACTTTGAATTTTGATCCTTGAAACTCCCAGCTCATATTTCATAATTTGAAGAAGTCATTTTATCTCCTCTCGTGAAAATCATTGAGTAGCTTAAAGTTTCTGAATTGGAAATATTTTCCAAATGAAATTCAAATATTTTCAACACCCCTTGTCATTTAAATAATGGAAGAAGTCATGTCATCTTCTCTCTAGGGTTTTGTATTTGAAAAGAATTTGAATTCACGGTGATCACGAATGAAAAATGAAAGTTTGGGAAAGTCCTTTTATTCCCTCTCATTTAAATTTCAAAAAGGTTTGGAATTTCACTCAATCAATCACACAACAATCAACCAATAAATCAATCTATCTATTTATTATAACATTCCAAAATTTAGAATTTTGGGATGTTACACTGACTCAACTTCACACCTTGCAAAATAGGCAAGAACCCCTTCTTGGACTGATCCATTTTGAACTTCTTCAAAATCTTATCAAGGTATGTTCTTTATGGAAGTCCTGTTAAGCGTCTCGATCTATCTCTATAGATCTTGATGCCTAATATGAAAGCAGCTTCTCCTAGGTCTTCATTGAAAAACTCTTGTTCAAATATTCCTTCACGTTTTCCAAAAGGTCTATATTGTTTCCAATCAATAGTATGTCATCCACATATAATATTAGAAACACTATAGAGCTCCCACTCACTTTCTTGTAAATACAAGATTCTCCAAAAACTTGTATAAACCCAAACGCTTTGATCACCTCATCAAAGCGAAGATTCCAACTCCGAGATGCTTGCACCCATCCATAAATGGATCGCTGGAGTTTGCACACTTCGTCAGCATTCTCTGGATCGACAAAACCTTCCGGTTTTATCATGTACAACTCTTCCTTAAGAAAACTGTTAAGGAACGCTGTTTTGACATCCATCTACCATATTTCATAATAGAAAAATGCAGCTATTGCTAACATGATTCTGGTGGACTTGAGCATCGCTACGGGTGAGAAAGTCTCATCGTAGTTAACCACTTGAACCTACGAAAACCCCTTTTCCACAAGTTGAGCTTTACAGACGGTAACATTACCATCCACGTCTGTCTTCTTCTTGAAGATTCATTTATTCTGAATGGCTTTCGCCCTTCAGGTAATACTTCCAAAGTACATACTTTGCTTTCATACATAGATCCCATCTCGGATTTCATGGCCTCTAACCATTTTTCGACATCCGAGCCAACCATCGCTTCTCCATAGCTCGTAGGTTCACCGTTGTCCAACAAGATGACCTCTAAGACAGGGTTACCATACCACTCAAGAGCTACGCGCACCCTTATCGACCTGCGAGGTTCGATACTAACTTGATCCGAAGCTTCATGATCATCATCATTAGCTTCCTCTTCAACTGAGGTAGGTGCCACAGAAACATCTTTCTGTGTTGCGCTACTCTCTGGTTGAAGTGACGGTTCAACAACCTCATCAAGTTCTATCTTCCTCCCACTCAATTCTTTCGAGATAAACTCTTTCTCGAGAAAGGACCCGTCCTTAGCGACAAACACTTTGCCTTCAGATCTGAGATAGAAGGTATACCCAACCGTCTCTTTTGGCTATCCTATGAAGACACATTTGTCCGCTTTGGGCTCGAGCTTTTCTGGCTGAAGCCTTTTGACATAAGCATCGCAGCCCCAAACCTTAAGAAACGACAACTTAGGTTTCTTGCCAAACCATAGTTCATACGGTGTCATCTCCATGGACTTAGATGGTGCCCTATTTAAAGTGAATGCAGCCGTCTCTAACACATAACCCCAAAATGATAGTGGCAGATTGGCAAGAGACATCATAGAATGCACCGTATCCAATAGGGTATGATTACGACATTCGGACACACCATTACACTATGGTGTTCCAGGTGGTGTCAACAGTGAAACTATTCCACATTGTTTTAAGTGATTGCCAAACTCATAACTCAGATATTCTCCCCCTCGATCAGATCATAGGAATTTAATCTTCTTGGTACGATGATTCTCAACTTCACTCTGAAATTGCTTGAACTTTTCAAACGTCTCAGTCTTGTGCTTCATTAAGTAAATATACTCATATCTGCTCAAATCATCGGTGAAGGTGACAAAGTAACATTATCCACCGCGCATGTCAGCGCTCATTGGACTGCACACATCAGTATGTATGATTTCCAGCAAGTCACTTGCCCGTTCCATTGTTCTAGAAAACAGGCTTTAGTCATCTTGCCCATGATGCATGGTTCACATGTGTCAAGTGATTCAAAATCAAGTGACTCCAAAAGTCCATCAGCATGGAGTTTCGTCATTTGCTTTACACCAATATGACCTAAGCGGTAGTGCCACAAGATAGTGGTACTATCATTATCAACTCTACATATGTTGGCATCAATGTTATGAACATCTGTATCATCACTATCAAGATTCAATAAGAATAAACCCCTCACAATGGGTGCATGACCATAAAAGATATTACCCATATAAATAGAACAACAATTATTCTCTGATTTAAATGAGTAACTGTCTCGCATTAAACAAGAACCAGATATAATTTTCATGCTCAATGTAGGCACTAAATAATTATTATTTAGGTTCCTCACTAATCCCAATGGTAATCGAAGAGCGAGCGTGCCGACGACGATCACATCAACCTTGGAACCATTTCCCACGTGCATAATTACTTCGTCCTTCACCAGCCTCTGTCTATTTTGTAGTTCTCGCTTTGAGTTGCAATTGTGAGAAACCGAACCGGTATTAAATACCCAGGCACTACAATGAGAGTTGGTAAGGTACACATCAATAACATGTATATCATATATACCTTTGTTGACGTTGGCCCCCTTCTTATTGGACAGATACTTGGGGCAGTTCCACTTCCAGTGGCGAGTTCCCTTGCAATAGAAGCATTCAGTCTCTGGGTTGGGTCCAGCCTTGGGATTCTTCACGGGAGGAGTGATGTCTAGTACACAACCTTCTTCTTGTAGAAGTTGTTGGGCCTCCAAGTGTAGAGGTTTGTAGGACAGTAGCAAATTTCCCTTAAGTGGATGACCTAAGGTTTATCAATCTGTGGGATGCGTAGGATGAAGATGGTCTCTCTCAAACAACCCTGCAACCAAATAGCAAAGAATATCTTGTGTCCCCAACACACCCAATACAATGGTAAATTGTATAGGTGCACTAGTTCGGCGAAGAGATTGCGATACAAGTGCAATATGGATGGTAGATAAAGGTTTTTGTAATCTGAAAATATAAAAACAACAAGGTAACTAATGATAAAACTGAGCGTAAACGGTATTGCAATGTGTTGAAGCAAGGCATAGAGTTCATACTTTCACTAGTGCAAGTTCTCTCAACAATAATAACATAACTGGATCATATAACTATCCTTCAACATGCAACAAAGAGTCACTCCAAAGTCACTAATAGAGGAGAACAAACGAAGAGATTATGGTAGGGTATGAAACCACCTCAAAGTTATTCTTATAGATCAATCCATTGGGCTATTCCTATAAGACGCAAATCAACCAAAACCCTAATGTCACCTAGATACTCCAATGTCACCTCAAGTATCCGTGGGTATGATTATACGATATGCATCACGCAATCTTAGATTCATCTATTCAACCAACACAAAGAACTTCAAAGATTGCCCCAAAGTTTCTACCGGATAGTCAAGACGAAAACGTGTGCCAACCCCTATGCATAAGTTCACAAGGTCACGGAACTCGCAAGTTGATCACCAAAACATACATCAAGTGGATCATGTGATATCCCATTGTCACCACAGATAAGCACATGAAAGAAATACATCAAGTGTTCTCAAATCCTTAAAGACTCAATCCAATAAGATAACTTCAAAGGGAAAACTCAATTCATCACAAGAGATTAGAGGGGGAGAAACATCATAAGATCCAACTATAATAGCAAAGCTCGTGATACATCAAGTTCGTACCACCTCAAGAACACGGGGGAGAGAGAGAGATCAAACACATAGCTACTGGTACATACCCTCAGCCCCGAGGGTGAACTACTCCCTCCTCATCATGGAGAGTGTCGGGTTGATGAAGATGGACACCGGAGAGGGATTCCCCCCTACGGCAGGGTGCCAGAACGGGTCTAGATTGGTTTTCAGTGGCTACGGAGGCTTCTGGCGGCGGAACTCCTGATCTAGGTTATTTTCTGGAGGTTGATGTATTTATAGGAATTTTTGGCGTCGGTCTCACGTCAAGAAGGTGCCCGAGTCGTCCACGAGGCAGGCCCACGCGCCCGGGGGGGGGGGGGGGCTGGGCGTGCCCCCACCCTCGTGGACGGCCCGTGACTCTTTTGGCCCAACTCTTTTACTCCGGGGTCCTCTTTTGGTCCATAAAAAATCATCAAAAATTGGCATGTCAATTGGACTCTGTTTGGTATTCCTTTTCTGCAAAACTCAAAAACAAGGAAAAAAATATAGACTGGCACTAGGCTCTAGGTTAATAGGTTAGTCCCAAAAATCATATAAAATAGCATATAAATGCATGTGAAACATCCAAGGTTGATAATATAATAGCATGGAACAATCAAAAATTATAGAAACATTGGAGACGTATCAAGCATCCCCAAACTTAATTCCTGCTCGTCCTCTAGTAGGTAAATAATAAAAACAGAATTTTTGATGTGGAATTTTCTAGCATGTTCTTCAATGTATTTTTCTCTATTGTAGCATGAATGTTCAGATCCGAAAGATTCAAGATAAAAGTTTATTCTTGACATAAAATAGTAATACTCCAAGTATGCTAACCAAGCAATTATGTCTTATCAAAATAACATAGCCAAAGAAAACTTATCCCTACAAAATCATATAGTTTGGCCATGCTTCATTTTCGTCACACAAAATGCTCTCATCATGCACAACCCCAATGACAGGCCAAGCAATTGTTTCATACATAGCCTTTTCAAACTCTTTCAACTTTTACGCAATATATGACCGCGAGCCATGGACATAGCACTATGGGTGGAATACAATATAATGATTGTGGTTATGTGAGAAGACAAAAGGGAGAAAGTTTCACATTGATGCGGCTAATCAATGGGCTATGGAGATGCCCACCGATTGATGTCAATGCAAGGAGTAGGGATTGCCATGCAACGGATGCACTAGAGCTATAAATATATGAAAGCTCATCAAAGAAACTAAGTGGGTGTGCATCCAACTTGCTTGCTCACGAAGACCGAGGGCACTTGAGGAAGCCCATCATAGGAATATACAAGCCAAGTTCTATAATAAAAAATTCCCACTAGTATATGAAAGTGACAAAATAAGAGACTCTCTATCATGAAGATCATGGTGCTACTTCGAAGCACAAGTGTGGAAAAAGGATAGTAGCATTGTCCCTTCTCTCTTTTTTTCTCTTCTTTTTTGGGCCTTTTTATGGCCTCTTTTTTTTCGTTCGGAGTCTCACCCCGACTTGTGGGGGAATCATAGTCTCCATCATCCTTTCCTCACATGGGACAATGCTCTAATGATGATCATCACACTTGTATTTACTTACAACTCAAGAATTACAACTCGATACTTAGAACAAAATATGACTCTATGTGAATGCCTCTGGCGGTGTACCGGGATTGCGATGAATCAAGAGTGACATGTATGAAAAATTAAGCATGGTGGCTTTGCCACAAATATGATGTCAACTACATGATCATGCAAGCAATATGACAATGATGATGCGTGTCATAATAAACGGAACGGTGGAAAGTTGCATCGTAATATATCTTGGAATTGCTATGGAAATGCCATAATAGGTAGGTATGGTGGCTGTTTTGAGGAAGATATAAGGAGGCTTATGTGTGATAGAGCGTATCATATCACATGGTTTGGATGCACCGGCAAAGTTTGCACCAACTCTCAAGGTGAGAAAGGGCAATGCATGGTCCCAAAGAGGCTAGCAATGATGGAAGGGTGAGAGTGCGTATAATCCATGGACTCAACCTTAGTCACAAAGAACTCACATACTTATTGCAAAAATCTACAAGTCATCAAAACCAAGCACTATGTGCATGCTCCTAGGGGGATAGATTTGTAGGAAAAGACCATCACTCGTCCCCGGCTGCCACTCATAAGGAAAGCAATCAAAGAACACCCCATGCTTCAAATTTGTCACACAACATTTACTATACGTGCATGCTACGGGACTTGCCAACTTCAACACAAGTATTCATCAATTTCACAATTACTCAACTAGCACACCTCTAATATTACCACCTTTATATCTCAAACCAACTATCAAGCATCCAACTTCTCTTAGCATTTAAAATTTATAACCAAAGTGAATTACCATGCTGTTCTAAAGGATGCTCAAAATGATATAAGTGAAGCATGAGAGATCAATTATTTCTATAAAATAGAACCACCGCCGTGCTCTAAAGTATATAAGCGAAGTACTAGAGCAAAAATTATCCAACTCAAAAGATATAAGTGAAGCACATAGAGTATTCTAATAAATTCCAATTCATGTGTGTATCTCCCAAAAGGTGTGTACAGAAAGGATGATTGTGGTAAACTAAAAATCAAAGACTCAAATCATACAAGACGCTCCAAGCAAAACACATATCATGTGGCGAATAAAAATATAGCTCCAAGTAAAGTTACCGATGGACGAAGACGAAAGAGGGGATGCCTTCCGGGGCATCCCCAAGCTTAGGCTTTTGGTTGTCCTTGGATTTTACATTGGGGTTCCTTGGGCATCCCCAAGCTTAGGCTCTTGCCACTCCTTGTTCCATGATCCATCAAATCTTTACCCAAAACTTGAGAACTTCACAACACAAAACTTAAAAGAAAATCTCGTCAGCTCCGTTAATAAAACAAAACAAACCACCACTTCAAGGTACTGTAAAGAACTCATTCTTTCTTTATATTGGTGTTAAACCTACTGTATTACAACTTTCCTATGGTTCATAAACTCTATTACTAGCCATAGATTCATCAAAATAAGCAAACAACACACGAAAAACAGAATCTGTCAAAAGGAGAACAGTCTGTAGTAATCTGTAAGTTTCGAATACTTAAGGAACCCCAAAAATTCTAAAATAAATTTCTGGACGTGAGGAATTTATCTATTAATCATCTGCAAAAATAATTAACTAAATAGCACTCTCTAGTAAGAAAATGGCAGCAAATCTCGTGAGCGGTAAAATTTCTGTTTTTTACAGCAAGATCGCAAAGACTTTCCCCCAAGTCTTCCCAAAGGTTCTACTTGGCACAAACACTAATTAAAACATAAAAACTCAATCATAATAGAGTTTAGATAAATTATTTATTACTAAATAGGAACAAAAAGCAAGAAATAAAAATAAAAATTGGTGCCTCCCAACAAGCGCTATCGTTTAACGCCCCTAGCTAGGCGTGATGATTTCAATGATGCTCACATAAAAGATAAGAATTGTAACATAAAGAGAGCATAATGAAGAATATGACTAGCACATTTAAGTCTAACCCACTTCCTATGCATAGGGATTTTGTGGGCAAACAACTTGTGGGAACCATAATCAAGTAGCATAGGAGGGGAAAACAAGCATAACTTCAAAACTTTAAGCACACAGAGAGGAAACTTGATATTAGAGCAATTCCTACAAGCATATATTCCTCCCTCATAATAATTTTCAGTAGCATCATGAATGAATTCAACAATATAACAATCACATCAAGCATTCTTTTCATGATCTACAAGTATGCAAAGTTGACACTCTTCCAAAATAGTGGGCTTAACATTTACTAAAGTCATGACCTCTCCAAACCCACTTTCATAATTATCATAATAAGATTCAACACCATCCATAATAGTGGGATCATTACTTCCTAAAGTTGACACTCTTCCAAACCCACTTTCAACAATATAATCATCATAAATAGGAGTCATGATGTCCTCAAAATAAATTTGCTCATCAAAACTTGGGGGACAAAAAAATATCATCTTCATCAAACATAGCATCCACAAGCTTGTGGCTTTGCATATCATTAGCATCATGGATATCGTTAGCATTAATACTAACAACATTGCAATCATGCTCATCATACAAAGATATAGTGACAAACATTCTAATGCATTCTTCTTCTAACACTTTGACACAATTATTGGAATCCTTATTTTCACGAAAGACATTAAAAAGATGAATCATATGAGGTAACCTTAATTCCATTTTTTGTAGTTTTCCTTTATAGGCTAAACTAGTGATAAAACAAGAAACAAAAAGATTCGATTACAAGATCTAAAGATATACCTTCAAGCACTAACCTCCCCGGCAACGGCGCCAGAAAAGAGCTTGATGTCTACTACACAACCTTCTTCTTGTAGACATTGTTGGGCCTCCAAGTGCAGATGTTTGTAGGACAGTAGCAAATTTCCCTCAAGTGGATGACCTAAGGTTTATCAATCTGTAGGAGGCGTAGGATGAAGATGGTCTCCCTCAAACAACCCTGCAACCAAATAGCAAAGAATTTCTTGTGTCCCCAACACACCCAATACAATGGTAAATTGTATAGGTGCACTAGTTCGGCGAAGAGATGGTGATACAAGTGTAATATGGATGGTAGATAAAGGTTTTTGTAATCTGAAAATATAAAAACAACAAGGTAACTACTGATAAAACTAAGCGTAAATGGTATTGCAATGTGTTGAAGCAAGGCATAGGGTTCATAATTTCACTAGTGCAAGTTCTCTCAACAATAATAACATAATTGGATCATATAACTATCCCTCAACATGCAACAAAGAGTCACTCCAAAGTCACTAATAGCGGAGAACAAACAAAGAGATTATGGTAGGGTACAAAACCACCTCAAAGTTATTCTTTCTGATCAATCCATTGGGATATTCCTATAAGTGTCACAAACAGCCCTAGAGTTTGTAGTAATATAACACCTTAAGACGCAAATCAAGCCAAACCCTAATGTCACCTAGATACTCCAATGTCACCTCAAGTATCCATGGGTATGATTATACGATGTGCATCACACAATCTCAGATTCATCTATTCAACCAACACAAAGAACTTCAAAGAGTGCCTGAGGGAGTCCTGGATTAGGGGGTCCCCGGACAACCGGACTATATCCTTTGGCCGAACTGTTGGACTATGAAGATACGAGATTGAAGACTTCGTCCCGTGTCTGGGTGGGACTCTACTTGGTGTGGAAGGCAAGCTAGGCAATATGGATATGCATATCTCCTCCTTTGTAACCGACCTTGTGTAACCCTAGCCTCCTCCGGTGTCTATATAAACCGGAGGGTTTTAGTCCGTAGGACAACAGACAATCATACCATAGGCTAGCTTCTAGGGTTTAGCCTCTCTGATCTTGTGGTAGATCAACTCTTGTACTATTTATATTATCAAGAATAGTCAAGCAGGACATAGGGTTTTACCTCCATTAAGAGGGCCCGAACCTGGGTAAAACATCGTGTCCCCTGCCTCCTGTTACCATCCGCCTAAGACGCACAGTTCAGGACCCCCTACCCGAGATCCGCCGGTTTTGACAACGACATTGGTGCTTTCATTGAGAGTTCCTCTGTGTGTAGCCATCATTAGGCTTGATGGCTCCTTCGATCATCGATAGCGATGTAGTCCAGGGTGAGACTGTTCTACCCGGACAAATCTTTGTATTCGGCGGGTCCGCACTACGGGCCAACTTGCTTGGCCATCTAAAGCAGACCGAGAGCTATGCCCCTGGCTATCAGGTCAGATTTGGAAATTTGAACTATATAGCCGACATCCACAGAGACTTGATCTTCTACGGATTCGAGCCCGTGCCGAGTGCGCCGCACGGTCACGATGAGCACGACTTAGCTCTACCATCGGATAGTGTTCGGGAGATCGCCTTGGCGACCGCTCCGACCCTCAAGTCGGAGCCAATTGCGCCATCCAGTGACGGGTGGTAGACCCCGCCGCAGAGGCCACACTCTCATCGGCGATCGAGCCGAGTATCAACCTTACCCTTCACAATAGCCGTGACGCCAAACTGCCGGATTCTTCCCCGGCCACGGACTTCGAACCGCCTGCGCCCGTGCCTATCGAATCCAACTGGGCGCCGATCACGGAGTTCACCTTAGCGGATATCTTTCAGCACACGCCCTTCGGCGACATACTGAACTCATTAAGGTCTCTCTCTCTCTCTCTCTCTATCAGGAGAGCCCTGGCCGAACCATGTCCGGCAGAATTAGGATGCGGATGAGAAAGAAATTCACCGCCCACCCACCACCCACTTAGTAGCCACTGTTGATGATTTGACCGACATGCTCAACTTCGACTCTGAAGGCATCGACGGTATGGACGACGATGCAGGAGACGAATAGGAACCACTGCCCACAGGGCAATGGACGCCCACTTCATCACATGACGTATACATGGTGGGCACACCCAAAGAAAACGACGACGAAGAACGGAAGGATGTAGCGAAGGGTTGTTCCCTCGAGAAGCAGTCAAAGCGGCGGCGTAAGTGCCGCTCCAAATCCCGCCTCGGTAGAAGCAATGATCATATAAACCCAGCGATAGAGCAAGGCGAGCCAGCGGATGGCAAACACGGCATTGAACCATCATGCAACCACGGCAACACAGAGAATCAAACCGAACAATCCGACTTCGTCGAAGATAACAGTCCGGATAACATTACACCGGACAGGCACCCGGAGCAACAGAATACCCATAAAAGGCTTGTTGCCACTGCGAGGAGTCTGAAAAATCAGAAGCAAAGGCTCAAGGCTGCACAAGACACATTCAAAATTAGATGGAGTGAAGTACTCAACACTGAAGCGAAGTACGGCGGTAATCGCCACACAAAGAGCTACCCGAAGCGAAAGTTGCTACCTAAATTCGATGAGGAGGCCTTAGATCCCCCGCAATCAAAAAACAAAATGGTCATCCGGTCGGATAGACGACCTCGTGGCCAACATAGAGTGGCAAACGACGCCGCACATAAGCCAGTACGCGATCCGTGTGAGGGCTCGCATCAAAAGGACGGCGCAACCAAATCCATCTATGGGCCACGCAAGCGTGCTTCGGCATGCAATGCAACACAAACAAACATCCCAACACCACGGTACAGCCAAATACAGGGGTGTCGCACACCCCCTATGTTTTACCAATGAGGTGCTGGACCACGAATTTCCAGAGGGATTCAAACCCGTAAACATAGAGGCGTACGATGGAACGACAGACCCTGGGGTCTGGATTGAGGACTACATCCTCCATATCCATATGGCTCTAGGAGACGATCTCCACGCCATCAAGTACTTACCCCTCAAGCTCAAAGGGCCAGCTCGGCACTGGCTTAAAAGCCTCCCCGAAAACTCCATTGGAAGCTAGGAAGAGCTCGAAGACGTTTTTCGGGCAAATTTTCAAGGGACCTATGTCCGACCACTGGATGCACACGATTTTAGTCATATAACTCAACAGCCCGGAGAGTCAGCCCGAAAGCTTTGGAACAGGTTCCTCACTAAAAAGAACCAAATAGTCGACTGCCCGAATGCCGAAGCCCTAGCAGCTTTTAAGCAGAGCATTCGAGACGAATGGCTTGCCACACACCTCGGCCAAGAAAAGCCGAGAACAATGGCATCATTAACAAGCCTCATGACCCGCTTTTGCGCGGGCGAGGATAGGTGGTTAGCCCGATGCAGCACCAGCGACCCAAGTACATCCGAAGTCAGGGACGAAAATGGCAAACCACGACGCAGCAAAAACAAGCGCCGGAATAAAGAAGACAACCCAAAGAGCACGGCGGTAAGCGCTGGATTTAGAAGCTCTCGGCCAGGTCAACAAAAGCTGCCCTCCAAAGGCAACAGAGACGAACTGTCCAGCCTAAACAAGATTCTGGATAAAATATGTCAGATCCACAGCACCCCTGATAAGCCTGCAAATCATACCCATAGAGAATGTTGGGTTTTCAAGCAGTCCGGCAAGCTCAACGCCGAACATAAGGGGCAGGATACACCAAGCGAAGACGAGGACGAGCCTCGCAAGCAAAGCACTGGGGAACAGAAGCAGTTCCCACCAGAAGTCAAAACAGTAAACGTGTTACATGTAACAAAGGGGAGAAACAAAGCAGCACTCCTAGTGACACATGCCCCAAGGCCTATCACCGCGGAGTTCTGCCACAGGTCGTCCCAACCGATCACCTTTGACCATCCGGATAACTTGGCAAGTATCCGGCATGCAGGATGGGCTCCCTTGGTATTAGACCAAATAATCGACAGATACCACTTCACACGAGTCCTGATGGACGTCGGCAACAGTTTAAACCTGATATATCAGGACACGGTCCGGAAAATGGGGATAGACCCAACAAAAATTAGCCGCAGCAATACTACCTTTAAAAGAGTAACGCCAGGCCCAGAGGCCCATTGCACGGGCTCCCTGCTACTAAAGGTTATATTAGGCTTTCCCGATAACTTCCGCAGCAAAAATTTAATGTTCCACATCGCTCTGTTCCAAAGTGGTTATCAAGCACTACTCGGACGCGAAGCTTTCGCTCGCTTTAACGCAATACCGCATTACGCTTCTCTCATGCTTAAGATGCCCAGTCCACATGGCATCATTACAGTAAATGGAAGTATTGAGCACTCCTTGCGCACAGCCGCACACTAAACAGCCTCACCAACTAAAGCATCTGACAGGTTGTTAAGACCACGGACGCGGTTGGATGAGTCCGGCGCAGCTATATGTAATTGATACAGGTTTGATGGCCATACCCCTATTACAATAAAAGGGGCTCAACGCGTGCAAACATGTGGCAATTAGGCTCAACTTTACTCATTTTGAACTGTACATGGTTTATTTAGTATAACCTACCTTTTGCACGACAACTTTTCAATTAAGTTCCTTTCTTTTTCAGATGACCATCGTGCTACACCCGTCCAGAATACGACACAATGGAGACACAGGCATAGACGTGTGGCAGGGACCCGTTCCAAGGATTCTTTTTAGATTAAGACCCTGTGTAAACCTTTTTTACTCTCTCTTGTTGATACACATCCCTCGGATTCTCAGTACAATTGAGAAGGATGCTGACATATTGGCATGTGGCCACGTCAGAATATTGCACGTACCTGGACACCAGGGGCTTATTACAAAGGGCACTGTTTAGGCCCGGTTTACATCATAAAGACCGAATACCTTAGGGAGTGTTCGGTGTCGCGAGTTTGACGTTATATGCATCAGCTCCGAATCATGTCTTTGGTCAAATGTTGGGTTTTCTTGGCTCCTGTGTTTTGCTGACTTGTCTGCTCTATCGGCTAAGGCGGCACCAGGAGAACTACTGCGATTGTGCCCTGGTTCATCTGGACGAGCACCTCAGTAGAGAAAGCCGAAAACTGACTATCGTGATATAGCGTGAGACTGGTCAACCACTCGATGACCTAGCGGAATCTTCGGGATTCCTCTGCCTTAATGAAGGGCCGTTTCCCAGCCAGGCATGTACGCGCCCCGAATTCGGATGAGCGCGGAGCCACCAGGGGCTATATAGTAGCCCCACTGTCAAACTCCTCTGTCTAAGTGAATGTGTTAAAGCATTATAGTCCGGTTGTCTAGTTCGCTGCGCTATCACCTCCTTAATGGACGAAGACGTCGGATCAAGTGTGAACATGCGTCTTCTGCGAACACCCCCGCATTATATGCGTGGGGGCTGAAGCCGACGACTGCCATCTTTCAGGTTATATACATATATACATAAACGGCCGCACATGAGGCATCATAGCACTTTCGGGCAAAAGTATATATACAGCCTTGATAAATTCAATAAAACATTGTTTGTAAAATGGGACTACATGTCACTGGAAAATAATATTCTTCGAGCACTGAGCCTCTATCAAACGAGCGCCTTCAAGGACTTCTTCAAAGTAGTGCTCGGCAGCCACTCGGCCTATGGCCAAACCTTGTGCCGCAATAGTGGTGGCCTCCATCTCCGCCCAGTATGTTTTGTCATGGGCAAGGGCCATCCGCGCACCTTCTATGCACGCTGATCTCTTTATAGCATCGATGCGTGGCACAACTTCAAGGAATTGTTGCACTAAGCTAAAGTAGCAACTCGGCCTTGGCCCTGCCGGCCACAGGTGATCCACAACGGACCTCATGGCAAGTCCGGACAACCTATGGAGCTCGGCCCAACCGATCAATTGCTCATTCAGCAGTAGCGGACGGACTAGAGCGTGAAACTGTGACCAGAACAGCTTTTCCACTTCGGGACCTTTCTGATCCTTGAAGTACTCGGCTGCATTAGCAAAACTTGCAGCAAAATCCATGTACGCGCCCGCAGAACTCCATAGCCAGTCCAGAGGAGCATACTTCGGATCTCCGAACTTAGTCCGCAACAAGAAGGGCTTCCCAGACACGATATCTACAGCTTGATTCAGGTCCGCCTTCGTCGCTCTAATTTTGGAGTGGGTTTCCTTGGCAGCCACCCGGGCCTTCTCCAGGTCCGTCGCCTTCGCCTGGTTTTCCTCTTCAAGAAGCTGGTAACGGTCAGCAGCATCTTTTAACTCCACGACCATCTTGGCAATTTTTCTTTGCTCTCGCAATGTGCGGCCTATTCGGCCCTTAACTCTTCGGCCGCCTGTAAAGCAGCCGCATTGCTACTCCTTGCTTGCTCCTTGGCTCGAGCATGCTCCACCCGAAGGGTCTCCAAGGTGGCCGCTCCATCTGCAATCACAACATATTAATGATACTGGCATCATGTTGCTCTTATTATGTGACGATCACCAGAAAAATCACTCACCCTGTGGCTCATCAAGACGCTTGTTGACAAGCACGATGTCGGCATCTGCCGCGTCCAGTTGCCGCTTTAGTTTGGCAAACCCATCAGCCTGCTAGCCACCGGAGCTTCAACCACCTGGACATAAAGGCGGTCTGGTTATTACCTGGGACTATGATCCTCTGTTTGCCGCCATTCTCGACAACAACCAGAGTCTCAGGGGCTACTATCTGCATGGGCATACCTAACGTATGTGGTACTATTAAAGGCATACATTATTTTAGTACCTCGAAGCCTTTCAGCAAACTCATAAAAGCTTCGTCCAAACCGCTTTCGGCGGATGAAATCCTTTCAATTACCATACGCATTAGTGTATGATGCGCTTCCGAGATGATAGCTTTCCCCAGAAGATCATTCAGCGCGTCCGACCGCACACAGTACGGACCCTTGCTGTCGCTCTCCTCAGGAGCCGGATACTGGGGATGCCGGGTAGCCAAAGGGTTATCCTCTGGCGATATTGGATCCGGAGATACCCTTCGCGACGACACTTCAAGGTCGCCCGCTTCTTGAGCTGGGGTGTCCGGGGGAGGCATTTTTCTCTCCATCATCTCCGGAAGAAGATCCCCCGAAGATGAACTCTGTCGAGAAGGGCTGCGACCCGGACTACAATTTACAAGCATCGGTTATTGTTTTCGGAAGTAAGGTAGGATATCTTCACTATTAAGTACTTTTTGATTACTTACATCTCGGTAGAGGGCTGATCCCCGCGCGGACATTGTGCGGCAAGAATACCCTCCGAGGTAGGACCCTCTGGCGGAGATTTCTTCTCCCATTTGGAAACCTTAGTTTCCGGATCTTCAGAGATAGTCCTCTTCCTTCCCCGGGGAGAGAGAATGTCAGATTCTTCCCCTTGGTTATCCTCCCTCGAGGAGGCGCTCATTCCCTCGATTGGAATAGGTAGCGATGGAGTCCCGCTTTCACCCTCTTTATTCCCCCCTTCATCTTCCTTTGAGGGCACTAGACAAGGTGCTGGCTCGAGCATCTTTTCCAGCACTAGATTGTCCAAGCCTTCAGGAAGGGGGCCAAACACCAGATCATCTTCGGCTTTGTTATCCAGTCCTGGTCAAAGAGTGATTCTTCAGAATGCTGTCATGATAAATAGAAGGACAATGTGTTCGGCCATGGGATTACTTACTTGGGCAAAGGGGCGGTTGCAGCTCAGGCCCACGTCATCGGTAGTGTCCGTACACTCTATTTGGAGTCCGAAGAACGATTTATACATCTCCTCGTGCGTCATGCCGAGGAAATTCTGAATAGTGTGCGGTCCTTTCGGGTTGAATTCCCACATGCAGAGGGGCCAGCGTTTGCAAGGCTGGACTCGACAAACCACCATAACTTGCATTACCATAACCAGACTGAAATCTCCCTCGAAGAGATCTCGGATACGGCTCTGCAGTATTGGCACGTCCTTGGCTGGACCCCAGCTCAGCCCCCTGTTGATCCATGACATTAGTTGTGGTGGAGGGCCTGAGCGGAAGGTGGGGGCAGCTGCCCACTTGGCACTTCGGGGAGCTGTGACGTAAAACCACTCCCGTTGCCACAATCCGGACACCTCTAGAAAGGAACCCTTTGGCCATGGAGCGTCAGCAATTTTGCTTATTAGAGCACCTTCGCACGCTACGTACTGCCCCTCGACTATCTTCAGCTTCACATCGAAGGTCTTGAGCCATAGGGCGAAGTGAGGGGTAATGTGGAGGAAGGGCTCACAAACGATAATAAATGACGAGATGTGAAGAAGGGAATCCGGGGCCAGATCATGAAAGTCCAGCCCGCAATAGAACATAAGACCCCTAACAAAGGGATCCAGAGCGAGGGCTAATCCTCGGAGGAAGTGGGAGACGAACACAACGCTCTCATTGGGTTCGGGAGTAGGGACGACCTGCCCTCGGGCGGGCAGCCTATGCGAAATTTTGGCGGTCAGATATCTGGCCTCCCACAACTTCTTGATGTCCTCCTCCGTGACGGAGGAAGGCATCCACCGGCCGTGAAGGCTGGATCTAGATATGATTGAAGGTCCGAAGCACCTGACCTGGGCTTTGGGTGTTAGAACTCGAGGTGGGGGAAGGACTCGATTGAGCACGGGAGGGAAAAAAGAAAAAGCCTTGTCCCTTTATCAAGGGGATGAATACCAAGCGTCCTCCTCGTGGCCGTTCGAGACTTACCTAAGATCTAGGAGTCATACCAACAGGCACGGTTGGGTTACCCATGTTTGTACTGATGAGAATCCCGTGATAAGGGGAACATGAACTCTGCTTTGACAAGACGTGTCAAGAAACCACCTCGCGTTATGTGCGGGCACTACTAGGGAAAACCCTAGCAGTAGCGCTGGTTTTGTGCTCACTAGTAGCGCGGGTAGGCGCGCTACTAATAAGGCGCTACAGCTATTGCTTAGCAGTAACGCGTGCCGCACGCGCTACTGCTAGGACAAATAGCTGCAGCGCTTGTTCACTCCCACGCTGCTGCTAATGTAACTACTGGCAGCGTGTTTTCTTTCCATCACTACTAGTATTTTTTTATTTTTTTATTTTTTTATTTTTAGTGTATTTATGCGCCATCGTACAAATATTGGTACAATACCAGTTATGAGGTTTACATCATTATGTCCATAACAGTGTGTCAAATGAAGGTGGATTAGGTTCAAGTGGAGGCAATATGTGGTGCATGTCAAAAGTATACTACTAATCAAAACTTGATCTAGTTTGGACTAGTAGTACTTTCGATGTGCACCACATGTTGCCTCCACTTGAATATAATCCGCCAGCACAAGCTATTTAATCATCATCATAATCATAAGCACCAACAATATTTATTTAATCACCACTAACACTAGCCAATAATAATCATCAGTCATTACCACCAACACTAGCTATTTTATCATCATAGTAATAGTGTAGCACATCATCATGCTCAAACTCATTTCTAGCTAATCACTCCTGCTGCTCTCTCTTAGGTAAAACAACATAAAACATGTGTAGCTCTCCTCCTTGATCAAGTTGGAGCATGAAGATGAACCTGTCTCCTAATTTTGGGTAGCACATCTGTTTGCTGCCCCCTAGTACTTGTCTGCGCTCCCCCATCACATATCTGGTCCAGTCTTGCACTATTAAGCATTCATCGCTGATCTTGAATGCACTAAAGTAACATGTAGGATATCTTGGCCGTAAGCTAATAATACTCATGGTAACTTTAGTCTCGATCCCATAAGGCACAACATTCATCGGGAGTCCCTGTTGAAGAACATCGTATGGTCACATACTTAGCAATGAAGTTTAGCTTCACAAATAATGTATGGAAAAGATGCACTGAGGACAAATAGGAAAAATCTTACCATCCTTCCTAAATAGATGTGACCGTAGTTCATGACGAACACTATTGGTCGCACGTTTTCAGTACTAAGATTTCTAAGTCCAGGAAGAAAATTTTTCCTGACGGTATCAAGATCCTCAAGCCATGAAACATAATGACTTAGCTCCTCGCAGTTTAGTTCAGCCCCGGGACAGTAGTAGGTCCTGTCTACCATGCGCTGGACATGTTTGCTTGCACCGAAATAAGCTGACAATACAAATTAGTTGTCAACTATTTTTGAATAAACAATATCAAAGACATAAATATGGTTGAGAAACTTACATTTTGGTGTAACTAGAGGCGTCTGCACATCGACCCAGATGTCGGTATTACCTTCAATATCATCTTCCGGACGAATATCAAAGGTGATAACCATATCAGGCTCAAATGCATAAGTCTTGCATAGTGCTCGCCATGTTTTGCATCCAAAATAGGTGTAGTCATCTGAATTGTATAATTTTGCGTGGAAAATATAACCATGCTCGGTCTTCAAATAAACTTTCTTTACCTCCATAGTATGACTGAAACCTATCTTATCCAATACAAAAACTCTTGCATGGCAGGGGATACGATAGTAGAATAGTAAAAAAGAGTATAAGTTGAAGCAAATGAAGCAGATGTCATGCTTAATTACGAAAAAAGACTTATCGTTGTGACTTACTGTATCCACTTCGAAGTTCTCGTCCAGCTTGATGCTGAAGCGCCTATCATCATGTAGGAAGATTCCGTCGCACAAGCCGCGCTCATCTTCGCAGTATTTGCAAATACCGAAATCCTTTTTGTCGTTAGACATTTCCTATGTTCATAGTTAAAACATTAATTGAAAATCGATAAAAGACAACTACTAGGATACTCAACACACAAATCCGGGGCACTCGATATTTCCTACATATTCTGGCAAAAGTCATGCCAAAATTCACTGAAAATTCCGGCATGACCTTTGCTAAAATAGGATATATCGAGCGCCTGAAATTTGCCGGAATGGAAATGAATCAACACTCCGGCAAAACATAGGCCACTCGGAGGTGTAACCTGCAAACATTACCGGCCACTTGGATATTGAGCAACACAAGATATACATTTCAAAATATCTTATAAGACTCAAATTAGCATGCATTCAATAAGCAAAAGTAAATCATCTCATGCGTCCGTACATCATCGAATATTATCACTAATACATCCCGAATAGTGTCATACATATAACATCACTAGTACAACTAAAACCCTAGCACACGACGGGTATCAGCACGGGCGGTGGACACCCACAGAGAAGGAACCATCACGGGATCATAGCTCCAGTGAGATCCCTGGAGAACCTGCCAGGTATTGGAGAACCTGTGCTCCAATGCAAACAAGTAGCGACGGACGTGCGCGTCCTCCTCACTGACACGGTGACGCACCACCTCCGCGGAGTCCTCGAGCCTCTGGACCATCACTGGCCCATGCGACCGCCACCAAAGAAGGTTCGGGTCAACGACAGGCTGGCTCCTCACCATCATGTGCCCCCCGGTAGGTAGCGCCTCCCAGTACCACCCCGGCGGAGCCCAGTCCCGGACATGGCCCATCTGGTCAAGCAGGTGTCATCCTCCGCCGACTCGACGACGAGGATGCGGGATAGGCATCGTCCACGTCGATGCGGGAAAATTTCTTTAACTAAAAAAATAGCAACAAGTTCTTACTATCTAGTTCTATTAATTCAACTAGTTCTTACTAAAAATAAACTTACTATAAATAAAAATATTCTAGTACCTAATTAGTACCTACTTCTTACTAACTAATTAGTACCTAAGAACTACTGCCCTAATTACCATCTAATTTGATGAACCTATAGGGGTGGAAAGTGGTAGAAACTCTAACTAATTTGATGGAGGTAGAAACCCTAGACAGAGGTAGGGGAGAGGGAGGAGCAGGCGTGCTCACCTCGGGTGCCTGCGACGAGGGAGGGGCAGGCGGCATCGAGGTCGTGGTCGGGGCTCCGGGGCGGCGTTGAGGTCGGCGGCGGGGCCGGCGTTGAATCTGGGGTCGGGGGCGGCGTGGGGAGAGCACGCGGCGGCGAGAGTGGAGTTGATTTGGGGGATGAAGTGGCCCTGAGGAAGGACGAACCGCATGGTTAAGTCAGAAGTACCAGTAGCGCGTTCCCGAAAGGGCGCTACTGCTACGTTAGCTACAGAGCGTTCTGGAATACACGCTGCAGCTAAGGAGATTAGCAGTAGCGCTGGGCCATTATACGCGCTACTGCTAGGTTGGGCTAGCCATGTGCGCCCAGTTCAAACGTAGCAGCAGCGCTTTTCGCTAGTACGCGCTACTGCTAAAGTCATAGCAGTAGCGTGGTTTATTTACACGCGTTTCTACTAAGTAGCAGCAGCGCTTGATTTTGTACAACGCTAATGGTAAAATTCTGTGTATAGGCTTTTCCCTAGTAGTGGGGGCTGGTTAAAGAAATACGGTTAAAATAATTACTGGGCCGTGGCGTGATGTCGTGTTGCCAAGGCGTGTCAGCAGATTAGATTTGTGGAAATATTATTCTCTCCACGGTGGTATGTGGAACTTATTTTGCAGGGTCGGACACTATCCTTGTATTCAAACTCTTCCGTGCTATATTCAGAGGAGGAACCCTCCTTGCAATGCCGAAGACAACACTGCGTGCCGGACTCATCGTCATTGAAGCCTGGTTCAGGGGCTACTGAGGGAGTCCTGGATTAGGGGGTCTCCGGACAGCCGGACTATATCCTTTGGCCGGACTGTTGGACTATGAAGATACGAGATTGAAGACTTCGTCCCGTGTCCGGATGGGACTCTACTTGGCGTGGAAGGCAAGGTAGGCAATACCGGATATGCATATCTCCTCCTTTGTAACCGACCTTGTGTAACCCTAGCCTCCTCCGGGGTCTATATAAACCGGAGGGTTTTAGTCCGTAGGACAACAGACAATCATACCATAGGCTAGCTTCTAGGGTTTAGCCTCTCTAATCTCGTGGTAGATCAACTCTTGTACTACTCATATTATCAAAATAATCAAGCAGGACGTAGGAATTTACCTCCATTAAGAGGGCCCGAACCCGGGTAAAACATCATGTCCCCTGCCTCCCATTACCATCCACCTTAGACGCACAGTTCGGGACCCCCTAGCCGAGATCCGCCGGTTTTGACACCGACAGTGCCCCAAAGTTTCTACCGGCGAGTCAAGACGAAAACGTGTGCCAACCCCTATGCATAAGTTCACGAGGTCACGAAACTCGCAAGTTATCACCAAAACATACATCAAGTGTCGGGTGGTAGGAGCGACATATGCCAATGGGTGGCTTATCATTGTGGGAGCCAATAAAACATCGCCGGTGCCTGGAAACGGGATAAGGCGTAGACATGCACGCCGGCGAATCTTACCCAGCTTCAGGGCTCTCCGAGGAGATAACACCCCTACTGCTGCTCTGCGGGGTCTCCGCATGGTTACTAAATGAACAAGTAGCTACAATGCTCCTTGAGCTGTTTTGGGTGGAAGGAGGAAGAAGGGCTCAGCTAGCTTGCTTCCTCTCCTTGTTTTGTGTCTAGGTCTAACTTGAGAATCCAGCCCTTTGCATGGGTGCACCAGGGGGTTTATATAGGCCTACCCCCTGGGGGTACAATGGTAATCCAGCTGGGCGCGGGGCCCAGCTGCCTTTGACTATGCTTGCCGGCTTCTACGCCGGCTACTGGGGCCCGCCGGCAGCCGGCTCCTTGGTCGACAGGCAGGCCCCACAGGCCGGGGCCTGGTCGGTGGCTGGTTACTGTTGCTCCTTGCTGTTGACGTAGGCTTGGTCGGGGTAAGCGTGGCTACAGTAACGCCGCCTTGGCGGGTGATTATTGTAGCCCTGCCGTATCTTGTCTCCTTAATGGGCGTCTCCTTCGAGGAAAGTGGCAAGCCGGCTATGGGAAGCCTGCCCTCTATCTTGCCAGCTTGAGAGGAGGTGCGGCCGCCTTCGGTATCTCTCTGCCCGAAGGGGCCCACTGCCTCGGGGGCCACGCTGGCGGCCCGTCGTGGACGACGTTGGAGCCGCCGTGGCAACAGTGCCGCGCCGGATGGGTCGTGGCCACCCGTACGGCACACTGTACCAGGCGTGCTCCGGGTCTTGGGGATGGCAGGCTCCACTGTAGCCACGCCCTGCTTCATCATCGCAGGGTGGACGCGTACATTGCAGGTACGGCTTTGACTGCTTTATGGGAGCCGGCTTCTCATAGCCGGCCTTGCTGCAGCCGGCTTCTCGTAGTCGGCCCTCCACAGCTTTCTTCATGAGGGTAAAGGGCGGGCCGCCCCCGAAGCCGGCCAGGAGGTAGTCGGCCGAGGGGGGAGGCGGCCCTAGGTCTTGAATCTTCTTGAGAGTTGGCCAGTCTTGTAATTTTTCTGATGGGCCAGGGGAAGCCGGCTAGGCTACCCATGGCTATTTACCCCGACAGTAGTCCCCGAAGCTGGGCGAGCTTCACGACGGACAGAGGGACGAGAAGCTTGGTCAGCTTCATACCCTGAGGAGCCGACTTCGCCGTTGTAAACCGACTTCGGAGAGCTTCCTTGTTTATTAATATGACCGTGGCTGACCCGCGGGCTGGCCGCGGGCCCCATGACGGGCCACGTGGCGGAGAAGTCCCGCCATCGCACGCGCCCGATGGGACGCCGCCACAGGCCCGGGCCCGCCACTCCTTGGCCTCGGCCCGGGCGCAGATCTTCTGTGGCCCGAGGAGACTGCTCGCCTCCCCGCGGCCGTTTCTTTGTGTCTTCAAGGCGCGTAATTAACGCGGGGCGTGGGGGAGATGGGCACGATCGATCCCCACGATCCCCCACGCCGCGCCTCCTCGGCTCCGGCGCACGAGCCTACAAGTAGGAGGGGGAGGGGGAGAGACAAAGGCTCGTTCGCTCCCCCGCTCCCCGTCCCTCCTTGCTCTTCTTTCCTCCTTTCTTCTTCCTCGCGCCCGACGCAGCCTCCCATCGCAGCCTGCCCACGCCACCATGTCCATGGCGCTGTCAAGCTCGTGGGACGGGTCCAACGTCCATGAAGACCACATCCAGTTTCTCCGCCAGAACCGGCGCCTGCCCGCCGCCAACCTCGTGCAGGCTCGCCTTGCGCCGGAGACGGAGATTTTGCCGGTGCCAGAGGAAGGCAAGCGCGTCGTCTTCCGCACGCACTTCTTGCATGGCTTCGGCTTCCCAGCGAGCGGCTTCATGCGATCCTTCCTCGACTTCTACCATCTCCAGCCGCATCACCTCACGCCCAACGCGGTGATGCAGCTGTCGGCCTTCGTCTCTCTCTGCGAAGGTTTCTTGGGCGTGCTGCCGACGCTGGAGCTGTGGGCGGAGCTCTTCCAAAACAAGATCGGCACCGTCTCCGCCGGCGTGCCCGCCCCCTGCGGGGCCTTCATCGCGATGAAGAGGGCAAGCGACAACAACCCCTTCCCGCACATTCCTCTAATCCAATCTGTCAAACTCTGGCAGAAATCTTATTTCTATGTCAAGAAGGTCGCCCCGCAAGGAGATTACGTGAATCTGCCGGCTTACGTAGCCGGCCCGCCGGCTGGGAGGCGGCCGTCCTAGGGCTTCCGGGCCAAGTCCTTGTCTCAGGCCGGGAACGCCGCCATCGCCCGGCTTCGGGTAATGATCCAGTCGGAAGGCCTGCATGGAGCCGACTTGGTGGCCGCCTTCGTCTAGCACTGGATCCTTCCCCTTCAGAGCCGGCCCCACATGCTATGTCAGATGAGCGACCGCTTCGACCCCTGCCGGCTGAGCACATGGGAGATGCCCCATGCCGAGGTAGCGCTCATGGTGAACTACGTCGCCAACCTCAAGCTCGCCGACGACTGGCAATACGGCAAGGCGCCGTACTCCCGCGCCCATCCTCCGCCCGTGGTGAGTCCTTCTTTCTGTCATCAGCCGGCTTGAGTCGGCCGGCTTCTGACCAGGCAGCTCTTCTCTTTTCTCTTTTATCAGAACCCTCTTCTCCCGCCGCCAGCCGGGGCGGCAGGAGTCGAACGCTAGTATGCCCCGGATCGCACGGTAGACGACCTCGACGATCCGGACTTGGCTGCGGTCGCCATGGAGGACGCCGCCACGGGGGACGTCGCCGAGCCCGGAGGCACGGGGCTCTCGGCCAGCTTTGATGACTGGCCGGATGACGCCGATGTTGAAGAAATCCCGCGCCAGCAGCCGGCAGCTGACTGTCACAGCGCGGGTACGTCCACCGCGCCGGCTGCCGGTGGTAGAAAGGCGAAACGCCGGGCCGCGCTTCCCCTCTTCGGCAGCCGGCCAAAAAAGATGAGGGCCTCCGCCGCGGCCACGAAGCGAGACGAAGTGGCGGCGAAGGCGGCCCGCTTCCGGAAGGCGGTGAAGAAGCCTCCAGCAGTTTCCACGTAAGCCCTTCGGCCGCTTGCGTGCTTGTTACTTTGTTGTCTTTCTTTGTTTTAATTCTTCTCCGATTTCTGAGCAGGACACCGCTTTCCCTCGAGCGAGGCCCAGGCGGCTCTGTGGTCGGGCCGGGTGCTGGATCTTCAGGGCCCTGCCGCGTGGACCCCCGCGCCGATCTTGCAGAAGCCACGGAGCGGAACGCTCGCGAGGCGCGACGAGAGAGGGAGGTAGCGGAGCGGGAGGCCGCCCGGGCGGCGACGGAGCGAGCGAACGCGGCGGCCGAGACTCCATCGGAGCGGGCGGCCGTGGAGACGGAGGCGGAGGGCACGCATAGCCGGCCTCCGCTGCTCGCCATCCCCCTCCACACCTTGGACCCGGACATCCCGCTGCCTACGGTGGAGGAGATCACCCCCGATCAGCCGCCGGTGCAGAGGGATGAACTCTTCGAGATCTTCGCGGAGAGGACACCGCCGGCAGCGCCAGCCGGAGCAGGCGAAGGCGGCCAGTCGTCGGCGGTGCCGGAGGAGCCGGCCCGGGCCGCACCCGAGGCCGGAGCCGGTCTTGAAATCGAGCTGGCGGCGAGCCAGCGCGCCGGAGGGAGCACGGCCCCGCCGGACACGCGCCGAGCCGCAGGTGCCGACCAGACGGCAGACGCCTTGGAGGCGGCCAGCTCCGCCACGTCTGGGTGGACTCCCAGCGGAGGAAGCGGCGAGCTGAACGTCGCGGCCCAAGGGGTTCGGAGCCGGCTGCAGCCACAGGCCGGCCTCCTGAGGCAATTTACTCAGGAGTTTCTGTCGACGCGGTCTACAATTCGGGTAAGTTTTTTATTTGTTGACCGTTCTGGTCCTCTGATTTTTTCTGTGGGGGCGCGCTAGCGCACCCACTGGGTGTAGTCCCCGAGATCCGGGCCGACTGCAGCGCAGTCGGGTCGGATCTTACTCGACGACTATCTTAATTGTTTTCTGTCTGATCTTTAGGATTATCACAACTCTCGTGCTGCCGCCTTCAACTCCCAGGCTCGGGAGCTGAGCCGGAGGACCGAAGACCTGGCCAGTAGCCGGCGTAAGTGTATTGCTTTTATCTGTTTCTCGTGGGGGCGCGGCAGCGCACCCACTGGGTGTAGTCCCCGAGATTCGGGCCGACTGCAGAGCAGTCGGGTCGGATCTTCCTTGACGACTTTTCCCTTGCTGATTTTTCTCTTTGTCTTTTGCTCGTGCAGAGGCCAAGGCCGACTTGCGGAGGGAACTCGGCGAAGTGCAGGCCGCTCTTCGTGCCAGGGACGCCGAGTACGCCGACTTGGTTCAGGAGCGCGACCGCCTGGTCAAGAAACTGGCCGACCAGGAGGAAAGCCATAAGGCGGCCCTGCAGAAGGCGCAGGACGGCGAGGCTGCCCTGAAGGCGGAGTTCGAGACCAGGGAGGCGAGCTGGGCCGAGACGCGCCAGGCGCTGGAAGAAGGCTTCGGCCGAATCGAGGATCTGATCGATGGTAAGCCGCCTTTCTTGCCCTTCCTCCATCTGCCGGCTGCCTGAGGTTTTGTTTTGACTTGTGCTTGCTTTCTTGCGCAGAATACTTTCCTGGCCACTCCGTCCTCGCCGCCCAAGCCATCGAGGCCCATCGCGAGGCGCGCCGTCAGGCCGGAGTCGTTATTCCGCCGGATGCGAATCGAACGCTGTCGGAGCAGCTCGTCGCCATCCAAGCGCGACTGTAGCCGGCCCATCGGATGCTCCGCCGGCTCCAACGTGCCGGGCCGCAGGTGCTGGCCGCGCTCTGGCCGGGCCAGACGATTCCCCGCACCCCGAGTCGGACTGCCGACTGCCTAGAAGTCGCAGTCGGCCACTTCGAGGCTTGGAAGGCGTCCGCAGCCCATCTCGGAGCCGGGCGTGCGTTGGAGTTCGTCCGTGCGTGGTACCCGTGGCTGAGCCTGGACCAGTTGCGGACTTGGCGATTGGAGGCCGACGCGGAACTGGAGGAGGTGCGGCCGGCGATCGCGCAGCGCGCCTCGACGATCGCCGAGTGCACCGACACCAGCGTCTTCGCGCCGGAGCTCAATGACGACGGCGTCGCCCAGCTGGAGGAGTGGTTCGGGCTGAACCCGGCGGAAGGCGAGGACTCGGCCGAGGAGATCGCCTCCAGCGACGAGGGCGAGGACGACGAGGAGGAAGACGGCGGAGACGTCGAGCCGACTGGTGAGACGGCCGACCGCCCTCAAGCCGACCGTGCCTCCAGCAACGAGCCACGCGGGAGCGCGCCCTCTGCCGGAGGCGATGACCAGGCCGAAGTTGGCCAGCCGGCCGCTCCTTCAGTCGGCACGACCGCCTCCACCGCCTAGCCCGACTCGTCAGTGGCCCCGCCAGCTTGATCTGCCGTTCCTATTGTTCCTGCTTTTGCTTTTTCGAACAATTTTAAGTTTCCGCAATTCCACCCACTGGGGGTGTATCGAACAATGTTGGATGTTAACCTCTCTGGAGATCCTTTGTGTAAATATTAATGTATGCATGTGTTGGCTTCCATTCAAGTGCACTTTTTTATCCTTAGGCTTTTTCCTTTGCCGCCTTCCCTCTTTGGGAAGGCAAGTACTCGAGCTTTCTAGGATTTGAAGCAAACTGAATGTAAGCCGGCCGGCCGGCTACTCTGGTAGTCGGTCGGCGGGAGGCGGCAAGCCGGCTTTTGTTATATATATAAGCCCGTTAGTCCCTAGCCGTTTTTCGTGTGCGCACCCTTTCCGGCTTATGACTCTTGCCAGCCGGGCAGTCGGTTCTTCGAACTGTGATTTTTGCAAGAGCCAAGCCTGGGTGTCGGCACATTACTTGTCTGACTGCGGGTAGGGCTCCTAATATAACTCTAGTCAGCTAGTCCCCAGGCCGACTCGTCGAACCCGGTGCCGGACAAAATAAATGAACACGTGATATCATGCGCATGATAACTTTCATTCATAAAATAAAGGATGGCAGTCCCCGAGTCCTCCTCGGGGAGCCTATTGTTTCGTACTTAATACAAAAGTGGACATAATACATACTACATTTTAACTGTAAAACTTCCGAAGAAGATTTGCATTCCATGGTCGCTCCGACTCCTTGCCGGAGTCGTCTCTCTTGCGTGCCTTCGGCTTCTGCGCGTCGATGAGGTAGTAGGCATCGTTGCCTACAGCTCTGCTGACGACGAAGGGGCCCTCCCAGGGGGCTGCGAGCTTGTGCTGGCCGGCTGTTCGCTGGATCAGCCGAAGCACAAGGTCGCCCTCCTGGAAGGATCTTGGTCGGACCCTCCTAGAGGAATTCACATCCATCGAAGTATCCGCTGATTTGCTGCACTAGGAAGCGGTAGCTCGCCATGTTTACGTCCTTGGCGTCCCAGTCGCCAGAAGATTGCTGCACCACCAAGTCCGAGTCGCCATAGCACAGGATCCGGCGGATGCCGAGTTCCTTGGCAAGCCGGAGCCCGATTATGAGCGCCTCGTACTCAGCTACATTGTTGGAGGCGGCGAAGTGGATCTGCAGCGTGTATCTGAGCTTGTCGCCATTAGGAGAGGTAAGGACGAAGCCGGCTCCCAAGCCGGTGCGCATCTTGGATCCATCAAAGTGCACGCGCCAATGGGTGGAGTCGGGAGCTGGTGGTAAGTACTGGGTCTCGGCCCAGTTGACGAGGAAGTCGGCCAGTGCTTGCGACTTGATGGCGGTGCGAGGCTGGAAGAAGATCGTGTAGGGGGCCAGCTCGATGGCCCATTTAGCCACCCGGCCGGATGCATCCCGGCTGCCTATGATCTCGGCCAGCGGGGCAGTGCATACGACCGTGATGGGATGTTCTTGAAAGTACGGCTTCAGCTTCTTGGCGGCGAAGTACATGCCGTAGCACATCTTCTAGTAGTGCGGGTAATTCTGTTTCGAGGCGGACAGCACCTCGCTCAGGTAATAAACCGGCCTCTGGACCGGCTGGGCTCGGCCTTCTTCGGGGCATTCGACCACGATGACGGTGCTGACCACCCGGCTAGTGGCGGCAATATAAAGGAGCATGGGCTCTTTCTCAGTTGGTGCCGCCAAGACAAGCGGTGTGGACAGCATTTTCTTCAGCTCGTGGAAAGCTTGGTCGGCCTGGTCATTCCACTCAAAGTGGGTACTCTTCTTCATGAGGCGGTAGAGAGGGAGAGCTTTCTCCCCAAGCCGGCTGATGAAGCGGTTCAGAGAGGCCAGGCACCCGGTGAACTTCTGAATCTCTCTAAGCTTGGTTGGGACCGCCATCCTCTCGATGGCCTTGATCTTCACAGGGTTGCACTCTATGCCGCGTTCGGAGACCAGAAAGCCTAGGAGCTGGCCGGCTGGCACTCCGAACACGCATTTCTCAGGGTTGAGCTTGATTCGGAACCGGCGCAGGTTCTCGAATGTCTCCTTCAAGTCTTCCAGCAGAGTGCCACGCTTCTCCGTCTTCACCACAATATCATCCACGTAGACGTGGGCGTTCTTGCCGAGTTGCGTGAGGAGGCACTTCTGCATGCAACGCTGAAAAGTGGCGCCGGCATTCCTCAAGCCGAACGTCATGGTCAGGTAGCAGAAGGCTCCAAACAGCGTGATGAAGGCGGTCTTCAGTCGGTCATTCGGGTTCAGCTTTATCTGGTGGTATCCCGAATAGGCATCCAAAAAGCTCAACAGCTCGCATCCCGCTGTGGAGTCTATCACTTGATCAATTCTGGGCAGAGCGAAGGGATCTTTTGGGTAGGCTTTGTTGAGGCTTGTGTAATCTATACACATGCGCCACTTGTTATTCTTTTTCAGCACGAGAACCGGGTTCGCGAGCCACTCGGGGAAGAAAACTTCCATGATGAAGCCGGCTGCAAGAAGCCGGGCTATCTCCTCCCCTACGATCCTTCTCTTCTCCTCTAACAGTCGGCGGAGAGGCTGCTTGACTGGTTTGGCATCCTCCCGCACATGCAATTTGTGCTTGGCGAAATCCTTCGGAACACCCGGCATGTCCTTGGGGGACCATGCGAAGATATCCCGATTCTTACGGAGGAAATCGACGAGCTCGCCTTCCTATTTGCTATCCAAGCTCGCCCCAATGACGGCAAACCTCTCAGGGTGCTCGGGGTCGAGCTGTATCTTCTTGGTCTCCTTGGCCGGCTGGAAAGATCCTTGGGCATCATACTCCTTGGAGTCGGCGGGTTGGTTTAGCTGCTTGCTGGCCAGGGCCACGACCCTGTTCAGTGTCTTCTTCTCCTCGGCAATCACGAGGGATTTGGCCAGCCGGCTGCTGGCCGCGGCGCAGTGGGCGGACTTCTTGTAGTCGCCGGCGATGGTGATGACGCCCTTGGAGCTTGGTATCTTCATCTTGAGGTAAGCGTAGTGGGGGACCGCCATGAACTTGGCCAAGGCGGGTCGGCCAAGCAAGGCGTGGTAAGGGCTCTCCAGGTCCACCACCTCGAACCAGATTGCTTCCCGGCGGAAATGATCCTTGCCCCCAAAGAGTACATCGATCTTGATCTTGCCGATGGGGGCGCAGGACAAACCGGGTACGATGCCGTGGAACACCGTTCGAGTCGGCGCAAGCTGCTTTGCCTTGACACCCAGCTTCTCCATGGTGTCGTGGTACAGGATGTTGATGCTGCTTCCACCGTCGATCAGCACGCAGGAGAAGCGGGCGGCACGCGTGTCCGTCGCAAGGGTGGCCTCCAGGACCAAAGCGTAGGAGCCGGGGGACGGCATCACCTCTGGGTGGTCGGCCCGGCTCCAACTGATGGATTTCTCTGACCAATGCATGTGGCCGGCTGGGTTGGTGGCGGCCACATTGACTTCTTGTTGCTCTCGGCGCTTGCTGCGCCGGTCCTCGGGCTGGCTCGTGAAGACAACGTAAGATGCTTGCTCATCGGGGAACTCGTCCTGCACGGCGTCGACCGCGGGCCGAGTGGCCTTGGGCGGCGGGGCCGGAGGCGGCGGGCCGGCAGGCGGAGTCGGCGTGAGCCCTTCGCCCTTGGAGATTCGGGTGAGCCAGTTGCACTTCCGGGTCGTATGGTTGGACGGCTTCGCGCCGCTGTGGAACTTGCACGGGGCATCAAGGGTTTTCTCGTAGGAGAAGGCCGGCTGTCAAGCCGGCCGGCCGCCCTTGGGTTTCTTGGGCGCGGGCCGCCCCTCAGGCAGCGTATCTTTGACCGTGGCCACCTGCCGGCTAGCGGGAGGCGGCGCAGGGCCTTTGTGCTTCTGATCGTTCTGGTGTTGGCGCCGGCCGGAATCGCCAGCAGGTGGTTGGGGCGCCGGATTGAGCACTTTTCCGGACACGTCCACCCGGAGCTCGGTCTTCATTGAGGAGTCGACGGTGGCGTACTTGGCGGCGATGTTCAGGAGCTCATCGAGGGTAGTCGGCTTATCGCAGAGAAGCTTGTGCTTGAGGAGGGTTCCCTCTCGGCACCCGGCAGTGAAGTATTCGATGGCCTGCACCTCGTGCACCCCTTCGCAGGAATTGCGGAGCTCGGCCCAACGCGTGAGGTAGTCGCGAGTGGACTCGGCTGGGCCCTGTATGCACCGGGAGAGCTGTCTGGGCTTGGGAGCCCGCTTGTAGGTGCTGGTGAAGTTGCGAACGAAGGCTTCAGTGAAATCCACCCAGCTGTTGATGCTGAGAGGCTTGAGGCTGTTAAGCCAAGTCCGTGCCGTGCCTTGCAGCATGAGGGGCACGTACTTCACGGCAACGCGCCGGTTGCCATTGGCGATGCTGACGGCTGTGGAGTAGTCGGTCAGCCAGTCTTCCGGCTTCACCGAGCCGTTGTACTTGGGCGTGTCTCTTGGGAGCGAGAACCCTTTGGGGAAGGGCTCGTCGCGGATGCGGGGGCCAAAGCAAGGCGGGCCGGCATCATCTTCTTCTTCTAGCGCCAGGGAACGGGCCAAGCAGTCGATCCGGTGGCGGGCGTCGTTTTCGCCGACTCCCTCGCGGCGACCAAGCCGGCCGCTGAGAGTCGGGTGAGCCACTGGAGGCGGGGTGGGATATCTCTCTCTGCAAGCTCGAGGCGGAGGCGGGGTGCCCCGCCATTCCATGGCTCGGGGGCGGCCGTCCGCGTCTTGCTCGATGGAGATCTGGGTCCGGCTTCGGCTAGAAGCCGGCTCTTTCTCGCGCCGCGCGCAGGTGTTGCTCGTAGTCGGCGACCGGGAAGTCGCGCCATGCTCGCGGCGCGGGGGAGGGCTCCCCGCGCAGGCGTCGGCTTCGTGCCGCCGAGCGGCTGCATCGATTAGTTGTTGTATACGCCGCGTCATGTGGGGGAGGTCTTCGGCTTCCAAGCCGTCCAGCTCGTCTACGGCCGCCTGGGCGGCGCGCAGATTCTCGAGCGGGGTGGCGTAAACCGGGCGATCGACTCCAAGCGTGTCGGCGATGACGGCGTCGCGTTGCCTGACAGCACCAGCCCGGCTTGGGCCAGCCGGAACCGGCGTGCCGAAGGTGGCGCGGTCAGCTTCGCGCTGGTAGGCCTCGGTGAGGCGTCTTACGGAGGCCAGCCACCGGCCCTCCGCGAGGAGGGCGAGGCGGCGCGCCTCCAATACTTCGTCGTTGGCGTCAGCCGGAAGGGGGGCGGACAAGTCGTGGGCCGCCGCGCGTGGGGCGTCGCGGGCGCCCTCGTCAGTCGGGCCGTCGAGGCCGATAACCATCACCTCGGAAGTGTCAGAATCGCGATCACTAGCCGGAGGGAGCGGGTCATTGTAGATCGTGACGTTGGTGGGGAAGGTGTCGTAGGATGCCGTGTCGGAGTCGACACGCATCGGGTCGGTGGAGCCAACCGACTCCAAATCCGCAGCGGGCTCGCTGGAGACGTGGAGCTGGCCGAGGAGGTTGGCGAGATGATCGGTGCCCGCATCAGAGGCAAGCTCGTCGGAGATGCGGGCCTTGTCGAAGAGGTCGGCGAGGTCGCTCGCCGCGCAGATGTTGGTGACGCCATGCAGCGCGTCGCGGCAAGCGCCATCGGGCGAGCCGGGCTGGCTACGCTCGCGGGGAAGGAAAAGGGTTCCCGTCCAGAACAGGTCTCCGGACGACGGTGCACCTGGCCCCACGGTGGGCGCCAAATGTCGGGTGGTAGGAGCGACATATGCCAACGGGTGGCTTATCATTGTGGGAGCCAATAAAACATCGCCGGTGCCTGGAAATGGGATAAGGCGTAGACATGCACGCCGGCGAATCTTACCCAGCTTCAGGGCTCTCCGAGGAGATAACACCCCTACTGCTGCTCTGCGGGGTCTCCGCATGGTTACTAAATGAAAAAGTAGCTACAATGCTCCTTGAGCTGTTTTGGGTGGAAGGAGGAAGAAGGGCTCAGCTAGCTTGCTTCCTCTCCTTGTTTTGTGTCTAGGTCTAACTTGAGAATCCAGCCCTTTGCATGGGTGCACCGGGGGGTTTATATAGGCCTACCCCCCGGGGGTACAATGGTAATCCAGCTGGGCGCGGGGCCCAGCTGTCTGTGACTATGCTTGTCGGCTTCTACGCCGGCTACTGGGGCCCGCCGGCTGGTGGGTCCCGCCGGCTGCCGGCTCCTTGGTCGATAGGTAGGCCCCACAGGCCGGGGCCTGGTCGGTGGCTGGTTACTGTTGCTCCGTGCTGTTGACGCAGGCTTGGTCGGGGAAAGCATGGCTATAGTAACGCCGCCTTGGCGGGCGATTACTGTAGCCCTGCCGTATCTTGTCTCCTTAATGGGCGTCTCCTTCGAGGAAAGTGGCAGGCCGGCTATGGGAAGCCGGTCCTCTATCTTGCCGGCTTGAGAGGAGGTGCGGCCGCCTTCGGTATCTCTCTGCCCGAAGGGGCCCACCGCCTCGGGGGCCACGCTGGCGGCCCATCGTGGACGGCGTTGGAGCCGCCGTGGCAATAGTGCCGCGCCGGACGGGTCGTGTGTCACACCCTAGATAGGTTATGCATTAGAGTGTGCATCATGTTTACATTCATCAGAAATTGAAATGGGGAAAGCAGAACCCCCAGCACCCCCCCCCCTGAAATCAACTAGGGTTTACTAAAAATAAATTCAATGAACCTGAAATGCCCTTCAAATATGTTCACCCTCTTTGCCTTGGGTTATAACCCTTGGGAAAAATGGTGCATATAATTTTAGGTCAACAAAAGGGGCATTGACTTAATTCATAAATATTTGAATTTGGGCATTTAAATACTATTAAATAATTCAAATGCTCAAATAATGTTGGAATTATTTTTGGGCCACTGAAATATTTCAGAAAGTGTCCATAAATATTTTCAGGATTTTATAAAATGATTTAGTATTTAAACTAAATCAAAACAGAATAGCAAAAATAGAAAACAGAAGAAATTAGAGAGAAAGAACAGAGGCTCACCTGGACTTACCTGCCGGCCCAGCACTGTAGCTGGACGGCCCAGCCCACCAGGCCGACGCCAGTCTTCCCCTAGCTGCTGCCAGGAGGACGCCGGGCGTGTGCCCGCGGTGCGCCGGCACACGCGCGGCCACCGACGGCCACCTCCTGCTTGCCGCGCCTCCCCTCGACGCCTGGACGTCGCTATGGACGCCACGCACCCCCTGGCCCCCTCATATCCCTCTCCCTCGCTCTCCCTCCTCCCCTGTTTCTCTCCCGCGCGACCACCCGAACGCGCCGTCGCCGCCATTCGCTGCCACCGCGCTCCCCGACCCCCTCTCGCCTTCCCGTGTTGCGTGGAAGCTCCGCCACTGTCGCCTACGCCCTCTGCACCGAGCCAAGCGAGCCGGGAAGCCTTGCTTCGTCCTCGGCGTCGTCTTCTTCAACCTCGGGACCGCCGGCCATCTCCGTCAAATTCGCCGTTGCAGAAGCGTCCCCGAGCCCGCTGAGTCCTCCCTCGAGATCGCTGTGAGCTTCCGAGCATTTCCCCCTTCTCCCCGCAGTGATTCTCTTCCCCTAACTAGCCTAGCCACTGGAGCCGTGAGCTCCTCGCCGCCGGCCATGGCGCCGTCGTGGCTACGGCCGTGCAAGCACGCGTCCGAGCGCACCACCGCCTTCAACGCGTCCCCAGGAGCCCGTAGCCATCACCAGCTCCTCCTCCCGTGCACCGCAGCATCGATTCCGCGAACACCCGAACTCCGGCCGCCGCCCAAGTGGTCGCCGCCGTCGACTTAGGCCGTCTCCGGTGAAACGGAGGGCACTAGTGGATGCGCGCGAGCACCAGCTCCTCGGAGATGGTCTCCGCGGCCCATTTGGTCACCGGAGACGCATTTCCGACGCCCTCCGCCGCGTCTGGCCTCGCCGGCGTCAAGTCGCCGGCAGGTTTGACCCTGCTGGCTAGGGGTTTGACCCCCCTGACTGACTGACGTGTGGGCCAGGCCCCTTTTAATTAGTGTTAGATTTAGTTAGTCCTAATTAACTTAATTATGTTAAATAGACACTGACATGTGGGCCCAGGCTCTAATTAACTTTAGTTAGTTAATCAGTCACTGACCAGTGGGTCCCACTGGTCAGGTTTGACCTGGAGGCAACCCTGTTGACTTGCTGATGTCATGCTGACGCAAGGCTGACGCAGTAAATCATTTTCTAGTTTAAAAATAATTCAGGAAATTCCAGAAAATACCCAAAACTTTGAAAAATCATAGAAATTCAACCATAACTCCAAATGAGATAAATTATATATGTAAAATTATCAGAAAAATTCAAGGAATCCATCTGTACCATTTTCATGCATGTTTGAACAATGTTTGTCCTCTGTTTTGGACAAAACAAATAAAGGGCATTTAAATAATCATATATGGGGTTGGAATTTGAATATTGCACTCAAACCAACTTCATTTAAATCATAGCTAGTTGCATTAGCTCAAGACACATCCATATTGCCATGTCATAGCATGCATCATATTGTTGCATATCGTCATGTGTTGATTGTGCTCGGTTGTGTTCTTCGTGGTAGGTTCTGCCTCCGAGGATATTCACGAGTATCCAACTGAAGGGCAGTATCCCGTTACCACTCCATCAGGCAAGCAACCATTGATCATTCCGATACAACCCATGTTCTCGCTCCTGCTCTTGTTTACTGCATTAAGACAACACGATTCAAACTGCTGTGTGCTACGGTAGTTGAACCCTTATCCTCTGCATGACCTGTCATTGCCACAGTAACTAGATGAAACCCACTAGCATGTGTAGGAGTTGATTGAGCCATGTTTTGTGATTCCTACCTTGCTATGCCTGCTATGCTTAGAGTTGTGTCAGGTCTGGTTCATCTGGGTGATGGGCTAGAGTGAAATGCTTGTGCCAGTAATATGTGGGATGTGTTGAACATGTTTTGGTAAAGGTATCGATGAGAGGCCATGTAGGAGTACATGGTGGGTTGTTTCATTGAAGCCGTCCCTAAGAACTGAGTTCTGTATGCGTGAATTAAGATTCAGCTACTACCACACATTGGGCCCTGAAATATGACCCCGCTCGACTTACTGACCCCTCTCGCCTCAGTCCAGGAGTTGCAACTAGTTTCTAGTGTTTGTAGGATATGTGTTGGCGGCCGTGCGTAGCGCTGACCCTAGGGGTGGGCTATGTTGCGGTAGATACACCATGGCACGGTGTACCGAGTCACCCGTTTGGTGTCTCGGGAACCCTGTTCACATCGTTCGGGGCCGTTGAGGACACCCCGGCCGGATTTCCTTGCAGATGGAACCTGAATAGGCGATGACCCTGGACTAGAGACTTGTGAGGTTAGTCAGGTCGTGGTCTACACCCACGTCGGTTTTCGCTTGAAGTCTGCCGAGCACATTTCGTGTGCAGACGCTAAGTGGTGGAAACATGTGTGACGAAGTACACCCCTGCAGGGTATGAAACTATTCGAATAGCCGTGTCCGCGGTAAAGGACTACTTGATTGCATATATAGTTCATAGACAAGTTAATGGATACTACTAAAAGACTCAAGATAAGTGTGAGTACCGAGGATGGCCCCCTCGCAGGTTACGAGGGAGGATCCACGGTGGAGTATTGTGATGGTGAGTAGTGGACTCGTGTGCGAAAACTATTTTGCTAAAAGATTCCATAGGATAGCTTAGCCAAGAGTCAAAGCTGGCTTGCTGCATAAACCCCACCACCTTCTTGAGAATGAGCATGTACAGTAGGTTCTGATGTAAGACTTGCTGAGTACCTTTGTACTCATGTTTGCTTATTTATTGTTTTCAGACGACAACACTGCCCCCTCCGATGGGTTTTATGTAGACCTTGACGTCGACGGGTGACTAGCCACCCAGGTGGTGATCCAGGCCATGGAGGGCCCTATGTAGATAGACAGGCTTCGAGAAGCCTTCTTTCTTTCTAGAGTCTGTACTCAGACTAGTTGCTTCCGCATGTGCTTGTATGACTGTATGACTTGAGTGTCGGGTCATGTGACCCCTACCTGTATGGATATGTTATGTATGGCTCCCTGGAGCCTTTAAATAAGTACTTGAGTTGTAGAGTTTTGTTGTGATGCCATGTTGTATGTACTCATATCGAGCATATTGTATGTATGATTGAAATGCTTGGTATGAGTGGGATCCGACAATCTAGTTGTTTGTCCTTCGCAGCCTTTCTTATGGGGAAATGTAGTCTAGTGCTCCTCGAGCCATAGTAGTCCGCTACAGCCCGGTTCACCGGAGTCCTGCTAGCCCAGCACTACTGTTCAGGACACTTGACTGGCCGGCATGTGTTTCACTTTGTCCCTATGTCTGTCCCTTCGGGGAAATGTCACGCGGTGATCTCCGGAGTCCTGTCTAGCCTGCTACAGCCCGGGATCCCCGGAGTCCTGTTAGCCCAGTGCTACAGCTCGGAATAACTCGTTGATGACCGACATGTTCGTTGTGAATCATGTATGCCTGTCTCCATAGGTCTGTGCCGCCTTGGGTTCACGACTAGCCATGTCGGCCCGGGTTCTCGGTCATATGGATGCTAGCGACATTGTCATATACGCGAGCCAAAAGGCGCAAACGGTCCCGGGCCATGGTAAGGCGACACCCGTGGGATACCGTGTGTGAGGCCGCAAAGTGATATGAGGTGTTACCGGCTAGATCGATGTGGCTTAGAATCGGGGTCCTGACAGCGTTGGCATCAGAGCCGGACTGCCTGTAGGTTCGTTCAGCCAAACTGGTCGATGTCGAGTCTAGAAATGCTTTAGTTATATGTAAGGGAATTGATTGTGGGAGGGAACGTAAGGTTCTTTTTACTCCTTTACCCTATGCTTCTGATCTGAGTCATTCTCTTCTCATTCAACGTGGGTTAAGGACTAGGCTCTCTTCTTCTATCAGGTTCACGTGTTACTAATCCGTAGTAGTTCATAGGATTATTGCTACGAGTTCCAGTCCAGTTTCTACTATTTTAGTACGTTGCTATTTGAATCAGAACCTTGATATGATGCTGTTGAGCGGTATTGTGAACTGTTGTGGATGTCTCAAATCTTTTTCTGAGCATTTACAGCCGTTATGCTGCCCAATTTTCCCTAGGAATTCTGATGTCTTTGTCTTGTGGTTGTGCTTTCAGATGGCCAACCAGTCTCAAAATCAAGTGGTTCGCCTGACCAGGTGCCTCGACGTGCCCGGTCATACTGCTATGTTGGTCCGGGTCATGATCGAGGCAGGATACCGTTGGTATCCCGAATACACTGTTGAAGAGCAGTTCCGCGACTTTAATCAAAGCCAGTATTTATGCACCGTCAGGATATTTCCTTCCTATCCTGGATCTATCGAGCCCCTTCACTGTTCCTATGGACTCGGAGTTACCATTGAGATGGCTGTGCAGGATGCTGCCTATTCCATGATGACCATCTTGCGAGTCCGGACTGGCCTGCTTCGGAACACTGACTTCCGTTACATGCCAGCTTCACTTCCGGGAGCGCAGGGGTATCTTCAGGCTATCTATGCTGACTCCACTCAGGAGGACTCATTAACCCGTACCACCGCTGAGATGCTCGAAGATAAGGACCGAGAGAATCGGGCCTTGAGGCTGGAGCTCTTTAATACCCGTGCTGATCATTGGGCCACATTGACTCGGTTTGCACCCGCGGTGCAAGCGGGATGTATGGATACCAGGGATCTGTATCCTGTGAGAGCAGCTCTGCCAGACATGGTGGATTGGCGTGATGTGGGAGGCATCACCCCACCCCTTGGTCCCCGCAGGCCACCGTTTGTTGGTCCAAGACCTTATCCTAGCCCCTATGGTCCACAGGCTCCTCAGGACCGTCTGTTTCCGGATGATCACGTTGAACTTCCAGGCTATGGAGGTGACTTCTATGAGGACTACTACGGAGCTATCTGAGTTAGTAGTAGTACCACTAGTATTGTAGTAGTTGTATCTCCACTGTCCTGTGTGACTTGTGGAATACAACTTGGTGTGTAATCGATTCCGGAGGTGTAGACAAATAATGTATAGGGACTCGGAATGCCTCCGATGAGATGTAACGTCTACCTTCATAGTTGTACTGTAGCATGGGCTTGTACTAAACTATGTATGACGAGTATGACCGTTGGTGTATATATGGCAGTTTTATATTACCATGGCATACGAATGAGCATCTCTGCATTCCGTGTTATCCTTTACATTCTGCACTTCCCTGTTAAGTTTGAGCCATCCTTGTCTAAACCGTTGTCTTGTTTCCTTCTAGGATGGTCAACACCCGCGGAAACCCTGCTGCCCCGGAGCAGGGGGAAGCCAATGCAGCTAGAGGTGAAAATTTGCCTCACCCGCCTTCCCTGGCCGAAGTGATGCTGGAGGCGGAAAGGAACAAGCGTGAGACCAACCGCCTGCTGGAGCGGATTGAGCAGAACACTGCACGCCACCCACGAAATGATTTGGTGTCAATCAACGACTTTATCAAGCTGTACCCACCAAAGTTTAACCATTCCGTCGAGCCCCTCGACGCGGATGATTGGCTTCGCAGCATCACCCACAAGCTACGTTCTACCAACGTAGCTGAAGCCGACAAGGTTACCTATGCTGCTTACCATCTTGAGGGCCCCGCTAGCCATTGGTGGGAAAACTACGAAGCTATGCACCCGGTCGGCCAAATCACTACCTGGGCTGAGTTCAGCGAGGCTTTCCGTGAGCATCACATTCCGGAAGGTCTCATGGATCGCAAGAGGGAGGAGTTCTGCAACTTCACCCAAGGAAGGCTGACTGTGGATGCATATAGCCGAGAATTTGGGAACCTAGCACGCTATGCTCCTGAAGAGGTTTCTACTGACGCCAAGAAGCAGGCAAGGTTCCGTAAGGGACTTAGCCCTGAGCTTCGCCGCCATCTCCGTCTGCATGAGTGCACATCCTTCCAGAAGCTGGTCAATAAAGCTATCAGTGCTGAGACAGGCCAGACTAATTATGACGCTTCACGCAAGCACTCTCGTGATTTTGGGTCTTCATCCGGCTCTGGAGCTCAGAAGCGCCGGGTGTGGATTCCAAGCACCGCACTGCCACCCAGATTCACCCCGAGGCCATCCTTTGAGGTGCCTCATCCCAACCAGCAATTTGCACCGCCCAAGCCCTATGGTGGCCCCGCTGCTAATGTTGCTCCACGCCCCACTGTGGTAACATGCTTCAAGTGTGGAGAACCGGGTCACTATAGTCGAGAGTGTCCCCAGAACAACCCCAATCAAGCTGGAAAGTCCGTTGGCCGTGGTAAGCCCGCGGGAAAGACTTTCTACGCCAAGCCGGCCACTACTGCACGTGGCCATGTCAACTACGTCTCAGCCGAAGAGGCTCATGAGGATCCCAATGTCGTCCTTGGTACGCTCCTTGTTAACTGCCATCCGGCATCTGCTCTTTTCGATACTGGAGCATCTCATTCATTCATATCCGAGAATTATGCTCGGTTGCATAACACGACATTCTGTGACATGCCCACTTCCATGGTAATTCAAACTCCGGGTTCCAAATGGCAAACTTCTAGGGTAAGCCATGGGAACGAAATTCTTGTCGATAGGCTTGTTTTCCTTGCATCTTTAATAGCTCTCAAGTCCTCCGACATAAACATCATCTTGGGTATGGACTGGATGTCGGCTCATTATGCCAAGATCGATTGTGCCACTAGAACCGTTCAACTTACTCATCCCTCGGGCAAGACAGTTAATGTCTTAACTCGAGTGGCCAAGCGCCAACTTTATTCTCTCAATGCCAACCCTCTTCCAGACCTTGAGGACGTTCCGGTAGTCCGAGACTTCCCGGATGTGTTTCCGGAAGAACTGCCAGGTGTTCCACCTGACCGGGATGTCGAGTTTGTGATAGACCTTGTTCCAGGAACCGTTCCAATTGCTAGAAGACCCTACAAGATGGCACCCTTAGAACTAGCCGAGCTTAAGAACCAACTCGATGAGTCCTTGAACAAAGGGTTCATCCGTCCTAGCTCCTCTCCTTGGGCTTGCCCCGTCCTCTTCGTCAAGAAGAAGGATGGAACGGATCGAATGGTTGTGGATTACCGACCTGTCAATCTGGTCACCATCAAGAACAAATACCCGCTTCCCAGGATCAACGACCTGTATGATCAGCTCGCTGGATCCTCAGTCTTCTCCAAGATGGATTTGAGGTTGGGCTACCATCAAATCAAAATCAGAAACGGGGACATTCCCAAAACGGCTTTTGTTACTCGTTATGGCCAATACGAGTACACCGTCATGTCCTTCGGTTTAACCAATGCCCCGGCCACTTTCTCCCGGTTAATGAACTCGGTTTTCATGGAGTACTTGGACAAATTCGTCGTAGTATACCTCGATGACATACTCATCTACTCCAAGAATGAAGAGGAACATGCCGAACATCTAAGGCTGGTATTGATGAAACTTCGAGAGCATCGCCTTTATGCCAAATTCTCCAAGTGTGAATTTTGGTTGTCAGAAGTGACCTATCTAGGCCATGTAATCTCTGGTAAGGGTATTGCTGTCAATCCCGAGCGAGTTCAAGCCGTCCTTGATTGGACTCCACCTGTTTCGGTCAAGCAAGTTCGGAGTTTCCTTGGCCTAGCGAGCTATTGCCGCCGCTTCGTCGAGAATTTCTCCAAGGTTGCTAAACCTCTAACTGAACTCCTCAAGAAAGATAAAAAGTTCGAGTGGACTCCGCAGTGCGAGTTCAGTTTTCAGGAACTGAAAAGACGCCTGACATCTGCTCCCGTACTGGTACCACCAGATTTCTCCAAGGACTTTATTACCTATTGCGACGCCTCGCGACAAGGACTAGGTTGCATACTCATGCAAGATCGTCAGGTAATTGCCTATGCTTCACGGCAATTACACCCACATGAGGAAAATTATCCCACACATGATCTAGAGCTTGCAGCTGTAGTCCATGCACTCAAAACCTGGCGACATTACCTCCTCGGTAATCGTTGCGAGATATTCACCGATCACCAAAGCTTGAAATATATCTTCACCCAACTAGATTTGAATCTCAGGCAAAGACGTTGGGTCGAGTTGATCTCGGATTACGACTTAGGAATAACTTACACCCCTGGCAAGGCCAATGTCATGGCCGATGCACTAAGTCATAAGTCCTACTGTAACAACCTGAGGTTACAACAAAGTCAACCACTTCTCCATGAGGAATTTCGCAAGCTTAATCTTCACATTGTTCCTCGTGGATTCCTGTCTACCCTGGTGGCAAAACCTACCCTTATGGATCAAATCATAACTGCCCAAAAGCGTGATAAGGGCATATCCCGGATTAAGGAAAACATTGCTAGCGGAGTAGCTAAATGTTTTTCCATGGATGAGCAAGGTGCTATCTTCTTTGAGAACCGCCTGGTGGTTCCCAAGAACCAACATCTATGCCAGATGATCCTTAAGGAAGCTCATGAATCCCCTCTCACCATTCATCCCGGTAGTACCAAAATGTATCAAGACCTACGCCAGAGGTTTTGGTGGACTAGGATGAAGAGAGAAATTGCTCAATACATTGCTAATTGCGACGTTTGTCGTCGTGTTAAAGCAGAGCATCAACGGCCCGCTGGCACCCTTCAACCTTTGGCTATTCCTGAATGGAAATGGGACAAAATCAGTATGGATTTCATCACTGGGTTTCCCAGGACCAAGAGGGGAAATAATGCCATCTTCGTCGTGATCGACCGTCTTTCCAAAGTAGCCCATTTTCTACCTGTTCGTGAGAGTATCACCGCTAGCCAGCTAGCTGACCTATACATCTCCCGAATAGTGTCTCTTCATGGTGTCCCATTGGAAATTAACTCAGACCGTGGAAGTCTCTTCACCTCTCGATTTTGGGAAAGTTTCCAAAATGCTATGGGAACTCATCTCTCCTTTAGCACCGCCTTCCATCCTCAATCAAGTGGTCAAGTAGAGCGAGTAAATCAAATTCTGGAAGATATGCTCCGAGCTTCTGTTATCTCGTTCGGAATGAGTTGGGAGAAATGCCTTCCATTCGTGGAGTTTGCCTATAACAATAGCTATCAAGCTAGTTTGGGCAAGGCTCCCTTCGAAGTTCTCTATGGACGAAAATGTCGAACGCCTCTTAACTGGTCAGAAACCGGGGAAAGACAACTCTTTGGCCCGGATATGATTCAGGAAGCAGAAGAGCAGGTTCGCGTTATTCGTGAGAAATTGAAAACGGCCCAATCTCGCCAAAAGAGTCAATATGATCGTAAGCATAAGCCTATGACATTTGAAATTGACGAGAAAGCTTACCTTCGGGTTACCCCGTTAAAGGGAACCCATCGCTTCGGTATCAAAGGCAAATTGGCTCCTCGTTACATTGGACCTTTTCGCATTCTTGCCAAACGAGGAGAAGTTGCCTACCAATTGGAACTACCTCCGCATCTTTCCAGAGTTCACGATGTATTCCACGTTTCGCAACTCAGGCGTTGCTTCGCGGATCCTATCCGTGGAGTGGACCACAAAACGCTTGACTTACAAGATAACCTTTCTTATCGGGAATACCCCGTTCGTATCCTTGATCAAGCCGAGCGTACCACTCGACGTCATAATATCAAGTTTCTCAAGGTTCAATGGTCACACCATTCCGAGGAAGAAGCCACTTGGGAAAGGGAGGATCGTCTTCGACTCGAGTACCCCGCCTTCTTCCCAGATGATCCTAAATCTCGGGACGAGATTCTATTGAGTGGGGGTGAGTTGTCACACCCTAGCTAGGTTATGCATTAGAGTGTGCATCATGTTTACATTCATCAGAAATTGAAATGGGGAAAGCAGAACCCCCAGCACCCCCCCCCCCCCTGAAATCAACTAGGGTTTACTAAAAATAAATTCAATGAACCTGAAATGCCCTTCAAATATGTTCACCCTCTTTGCCTTGGGTTATAACCCTTGGGAAAAATGGTGCATATAATTTTAGGTCAACAAAAGGGGCATTGACTTAATTCATAAATATTTGAATTTGGGCATTTAAATACTATTAAATAATTCAAATGCTCAAATAATGTTGGAATTATTTTTGGGCCACTGAAATATTTCAGAAAGTGTCCATAAATATTTTCAGGATTTTATAAAATGATTTAGTATTTAAACTAAATCAAAACAGAATAGCAAAAATAGAAAACAGAAGAAATTAGAGAGAAAGAACAGAGGCTCACCTGGACTTACCTGCCGGCCCAGCACTGTAGCTGGACGGCCCAGCCCACCAGGCCGACGCCAGTCGTCCCCTAGCTGCTGCCAGGAGGACGCCGGGCGTGTGCCCGCGGTGCGCCGGCACGCGCGCGGCCACCGACGGCCACCTCCTGCTTGCCGCGCCTCCCCTCGACGCCTGGACGTCGCTATGGACGCCACGCACCCCCTGGCCCCCTCATATCCCTCTCCCTCGCTCTCCCTCCTCCCCTGTTTCTCTCCCGCGCGACCACCCGAATGCGCCGTCGCCGCCGTTCGCTGCCACCGCGCTCCCCGACCCCCTCTCGCCTTCCCGTGTTGCGTGGAAGCTCCGCCACTGTCACCTACGCCCTCTGCACCAAGCCAAGCGAGCCGGGAAGCCTTGCTTCGTCCTCGGTGTCGTCTTCTTCAACCTCGGGACCACCGGCCATCTCCGTCAAATTCGCCGTTGCAGAAGCGTCCCCGAGCCCGCTGAGTCCTCCCTCGAGATCGCTGTGAGCTTCCGAGCATTTCCCCCTTCTCCCCACAGTGATTCTCTTCCCCTAACTAGCCTAGCCACTGGAGCCGTGAGCTCCTCGCCGCCGGCCATGGCGCCGTCGTGGCTACGGTCGTGCAAGCACGCGTCCGAGCACACCACCGCCTTCAACGCGTCCCTAGGAGCCCGTAGCCATCACCAGCTCCTCCTCCCGTGCACCGCAGCATCGATTCCGCGAACACCCGAACTCCGGCCGCCGCCCAAGTGGTCGCCGCCGTCGACTTAGGCCGTCTCCGGTGAAACGGAGGGCACTAGTGGATGCGCGCGAGCACCAGCTCCTCGGAGATGGTCTCCGCGGCCCATTTGGTCACCGGAGACGCATTTCCGACGCCCTCCGCCGCGTCTGGCCTCGCCGGCGTCAAGTCGCCGGCAGGTTTGACCCTGCTGGCCACGGGTTTGACCCCCCAAACTGATTGACGTGTGGGCCAGGCCCCTTTTAATTAGTGTTAGATTTAGTTAGTCCTAATTAACTTAATTACGTTAAATAGACACTGACATGTGGGCCCAGGCTCTAATTAACTTTAGTTAGTTAATCAGTCACTGACCAGTGGGTCCCACTGGTCAGGTTTGACCTGGAGGCAACCCTGTTGACTTGCTGATGTCATGCTGACGCAAGGCTGACGCAGTAAATCATTTTCTAGTTTAAAAATAATTCAGGAAATTCCAGAAAATACCCAAAACTTTGAAAAATCATAGAAATTCAACCATAACTCCAAATGAGATAAATTATATATGTAAAATTATCAGAAAAATTCAAGGAATCCATCTGTACCATTTTCATGCATGTTTGAACAATGTTTGTCCTCTGTTTTGGACAAAACAAATAAAGGGCATTTAAATAATCATATATGGGGTTGGAATTTGAATATTGCACTCAAACCAACTTCATTTAAATCATAGCTAGTTGCATTAGCTCAAGACACATCCATATTGCCATGTCATAGCATGCATCATATTGTTGCATATCGTCATGTGTTGATTGTGCTCGGTTGTGTTCTTCGTGGTAGGTTCTGCCTCCGAGGATATTCACGAGTATCCAACTGAAGGGCAGTATCCCGTTACCACTCCATCAGGCAAGCAACAATTGATCATTCCGATACAACCCATGTTCTCGCTCCTACTCTTGTTTACTGCATTAAGACAACACAATTCAAACTGCTGTGTGCTACGGTAGTTGAACCCTTATCCTCTGCATGACTTGTCATTGCCACAGTAACTAGATGAAACCCACTAGCATGTGTAGGAGTTGATTGAGCCATGTTTTGTGATTCCTACCTTGCTATGCCTGCTATGCTTAGAGTTGTGTCAGGTCTGGTTCATCTGGGTGATGGGCTAGAGTGAAATGCTTGTGCCAGTAATATGTGGGATGTGTTGAACATGTTTTGGTAAAGGTATCGATGAGAGGCCATGTAGGAGTACATGGTGGGTTGTTTCATTGAAGCCGTCCCTAAGAACTGAGTTCTGTATGCGTGAATTAAGATTCAGCTACTACCACACATTGGGCCCTGAAATATGACCCCGCTCGACTTACTGACCCCTCTCGCCTCAGTCCAGGAGTTGCAACTAGTTTCTGGTGTTTGTAGGATATGTGTTGGCGGCCGTGCGTAGCGCTGACCCTAGGGGTGGGCTATGTTGCGGTAGATACACCGTGGCACGATGTACCGAGTCACCCGTTTGGTGTCTCGGGAACCCTGTTCACATCGTTCGGGGCCGTTGAGGACACCCCGGCCGGATTTCCTTGCGGATGGAACCTGAATAGGCGATGACCCTGGACTAGAGACTTGTGATGTTAGTCAGGTCGTGGTCTACACCCACGTCGGTTTTCTCTTGAAGTCTGCCGAGAACATTTCGTGTGCAGACGCTAAGTGGTGGAAACATGTGTGACGAAGTACACCCCTGCAGGGTATGAAACTATTCGAATGGCCGTGTCCGCGGTAAAGGACTACTTGATTGCATATACAGTTCATAGACAAGTTAATGGATACTACTAAAAGACTCAAGATAAGTGTGAGTACCGAGGATGGCCCCCTCGCAGGTTACGAGGGAGGATCCACGGTGGAGTATTGTGATGGTGAGTAGTGGACTCGTGTGCGAAAACTATTTTGCTAAAAGATTCCGTAGGATAGCTTAGGCAAGAGTCAAAGCTGGCTTGCTGCATAAACCCCACCACCTTCTTGAGAATGAGCATGTACAGTAGGTTCTGATGTAAGACTTGCTGAGTACCTTTGTACTCATGTTTGCTTATTTATTGTTTTCAGACGACAACACTGCCCCCTCCGATGGGTTTTATGTAGACCTTGACGTCGACGAGTGACCAGCCACCCAGGTGGTGATCCAGGCCATGGAGGGCCCTATGTAGATAGACAGGCTTCGAGAAGCCTTCTTTCTTTCTAGAGTCTGTACTCAGACTAGTTGCTTCTGCATGTGCTTGTATGACTGTATGACTTGAGTGTCGGGTCATGTAACCCCTACCTGTATGGATATGTTATGTATGGCTCCCTGGAGCCTTTAAATAAGTACTTGAGTTGTAGAGTTTTGTTGTGATGCCATGTTGTATGTACTCATATCGAGCATATTGTATGTATGATTGAAATGCTTGGTATGAGTGGGATCCGACAATCTAGTTGTTTGTCCTTCGCAGCCTTTCTTATGGGGAAATGTAGTCTAGTGCTCCTCGAGCCATAGTAGTCCGCTACATCCCGGTTCACCGGAGTCCTGCTAGCCCAGCACTACTGTTCAGGACACTTGACTGGCCGGCATGTGTTTCACTTCGTCCCTATGTCTGTCCCTTCGGGGAAATGTCACACGGTGATCTCCAGAGTTCTGTCTAGCCTGCTACAGCCTGGGATCCCCGGAGTCCTGTTAGCCCAGTGCTACAGCCCGGAATCACTCGTTGATGACTGACATGTTCGTTGTGAATCATGTATGCCTGTCTCCATAGGTCTGTGCCGCCTTGGGTTCACGACTAGCCATGTCGGCCCGGGTTCTCGGTCATATGGATGCTAGCGACATTGTCATATACGCGAGCCAAAAGGCGCAAACGGTCCCGGGCCATGGTAAGGCGACACCCGTGGGATACCGTGCGTGAGGCCGCAAAGTGATATGAGGTGTTACCGGCTAGATCGATGTGGCTTAGAATCGGGGTCCTGACATCGTGGCCACCCGTACGGCGCACTGTACCAGGCGTGCTCCGGGTCTTGGGGGTGGCAGGCTCCACTGTAGCCACGCCCCGCTTCATCATCGCAGGGTGGACGCGTACATTGCGGGTACGACTTTGACTGCTTTATGGGAGCCGGCTTCTCGTAGTCGGCCTTGCTGCAGCCGGCTTCTCGTAGTCGGCCCTCCACAGGTTTCTTCATGAGGGTAAAGGGCGGGCCGCCCCCGAAGCCGGCCAGGAGGTAGTCGGCCGAGGAGGGGAGGCGGCCCTAGGTCTTGAATCTTCTTGAGAGTCGGCCAGTCTTGTAATTTTTTCTGATGGGCCAGGGGAAGCCGGCTAGGCTACCCATGGCTATTTACCCCGACATCAAGTGGATCACGTGATATCCCATTGTCACCACAGATAAGCACATGCAAGACATACATCAAGTGTTCTCAAATCCTTAAAGACTCAATCTGATAAGATAACATCAAAGGGAAAACTCAATTCATCACAAGAGAGTAGAGGGGAGAAACATCATAAGATCCAACTATAATAGCAAAGCTCGCGATACATCAAGATCGTACCACCTCAATAACACGAGAGAGAGAGAGAGCAAACACATAGCTACTGGTACATACCCTCAGCCCCGAGGGTGAACTACTCCTACCTCGTCATGGAGAGCGCCGGGATGATGAAGATGGCCACCGAAGAGGGATTCCCCCTCCGGCAGGGTGCCGGAATGGGTCTAGATTGGTTTTCAGTGGCCAGTGAGGCTTCTGGCGGCGGAACTACCAATCTAGGTTATTTTCTGGAAGTTTATGTATTTATAGGAATTTTTGGCGTCGATCTCACGTCAAGAAGGCGCCCGAGTCATCCACGAGGCAGGCCCAAGCGCCCCCCCGGGGGGGCGTCCCCCTCCCTCGTGAACGCCCGGGACTCTTCTGGCGCAACTCTTTTACTCCGGGTCTTCTTTTGGTCCATAAAAAATCATCAAAAAGTGGCACAGCAATTGGACTCCGTTTCGTATTCCTTTTCTGCAAAACTCAAAAACAAGGAAAAAACAGAAACTGGCACTGTGTTCTAGGTTAATAGGTTAGTCCCAAAAATCATATAAAATAGCATATGAATGCATATAAAACATCCAAGGTTGATAATATAATAGCATGGAACAATAAAAAATTATAGATACGTTGGAGACGTATCAAGGAGCAACTGCTTTGCCACCTTTCTTGAAGTTTCCCTTCTTTCCCTGGCCTTTGTTGAAACTAGTGGTTTTATTCACCACCAACACTTGATGGTCCTTCTGGATGTCTGACTCAGTGACTTTTAGCATCATGAACAGCTCGGAGACTGATTTGTTCATCCCTTGCATGTTATAGTTCAACACAAAGCTCTTGTAGCTAGGTGGAAGCAATTGAAGAACTCTATTAGTGACAGCCTCTAGCGGGGGCTCAACTGCCAACTCAGCCAGACAGTTGTAGTACCCAGACATTCTGAGTATGTGTTCACTGAGAGACCTGTTGTCCTCCATCTTGTAGGCATAGAACTTATCGGAGGTCTGATACCTCTCGATCCGGGAATTCTTCTCAAAGATAAACTTCAACTCCTGAAACATTTCATATGCTCCATGGCGTTCAAAACGCCTTTGAAGTCCCGACTCTTAGCCATACAACGTGGTACACTGAACTATTGAGTAGTCATCAACACACGACTGCCAGGTATTCACAACATCCACAGTTGCTGGAGGGGTGGCGCACCAGGAGGTGCATCAAGGACATAAGACTTTTGGGAAGCCGTGAGGATAAACCTCAGATTATTGGCCTAGTCTACAAAGTTGCTTCCATCATCTTTCAGCTTAATTTTCTCTAGGAATGCATTGAAATTCAGGGGAGCTACTGCGTGAGCCATTAATCTACAACATAATTTGCAAAGATAGTTTATACTATTGTTCATGATAAATGAGTTCAATTAATCATATTACCTAAGAACTTCCACTCAAATCAACATCCCCCCCAGTTGTTCGAGTGTAACACGATCCAAATTCACCAACCAAGTCCAATCATCACGTGAGATGTGTTGGTTTCAATGGCGAACATCTCCATGTTGATCATATCTGGCTTGCACCTAAGTCCCCAAGTGTTCAACATGTGCAAAACTGGCTTGCACCCGTTGTATGCGAACGTAGAGTCTATTGATATGTCTCCAACATATCTATAATTTATGAAGTATTCATGCTATTTTATTGTCATTCTTGGATGTTTTACAATCATTTTATAGCAACTTTATATCATATTTTGGGACTAACCTATTGACCCAGTGCCCGGTGCCAGTTGTTGTTTTTTCTTGTTTTTTACATCGCAGGAAATAGATATCAAAGAGAGTCCAAACACCGCGAAACTTTTTGTGGATTTTTTATGGACTAGAAGACATCAAGTGGGCCAGAGAAGCACCTGGGGAGGGGGGTGACCTGAGGGGGGCACAACCCACCAGGGCGCACCTAGGGGCCAGGCACGCCCAGGTTGGTTCTGCCCACCTCGGTGGCCTCCTGCACCCCCTCTTGGCCCTATAAGTCACCAAATATTCCAAAAACCCTCGAGGTTAACCTAGATCAGAAGTTCCGCCGCCACAGGCCTCTGTAGCCACCGAAAACCAATCTAGACCCCGTCCCGGCACTCCACCTGAGGGGGAAATCATCACCGGTGGCCATCTTCATCATCCCGACGGCCAGCACGATGATGAGGGAGTAGTACACCCTTGGGGCCGAGGGTTTGTACCAGTAGCTATGTGTTTAATCTCTCTCTCTCTCTCTCGTGTTCTTGATATGTCATGATCTTTATGTATCATGAGCTTTGTTAATATAGTCGGATCATATGGTGTTTTCCCCTCTCTATCTTGTTGTGAATTGAGTTTTCCCTTTGAGATATCCTTTTATCAGATTGAATACTTTTATGGATTTGAGAGCACTTGATATATGTCTTGCATATGAATACTCGTGGTGACAATGGGGTATCATATTGATTCACTTGATATATGTTTTGGCACTCACCTCGCGGATTCCCGAGGTGACATTGGGGTAATCTACGCATAGTGGTTGATGCACATTCTTGTCTTTGTTTCTCTGGTAGAAATCTTGGGGCACTCTTTGGGGTTCTTTGTGTTGGATTGAGTATTATGAATCTGAAATTATTTGGTGTTATTTTAGTACGAACTCTTGGATAGATCAATCGGAAAGAATAGCTTCGAGGTGGTTTCGTACCCTACAAATAATTTCTTCTTATGTTCTGCGCTAGATAGGAACTTTGGAGTGATTCTTCATCGCACTCTGAGGGGTGGTTATATGATCCAATTATATTAGCATTGTTGAGAGATTGCACTAGCGAAAGTATGGACCCTAGGCCTCATTTTCAAGCATTGCAATACCGTTTTTGCTCCGTTTATCAATTGCTACTTTGCTGTTTTTTATTACTCAGATTATAAAAATATATTTCTACCATCCATATTGCACTTTTATCACCATCTCTTCGCCAAACTAGTGCACCTATTCAAGTTACCATTGTATTTGGTGTGTTGGGGACACAAGAGACTCATTGTTATTTGGTTGCAGGGTTATTTGAGAGAGACCATCTTCATCCTACGCCTCCCCTGAATTGGTAAACCTTAGGTCATCCACTTGAGGGAAAATTGCTATTGTCCTACAAAACACTGCGCTTGGAGGCCCAACACAAGTCTACAAGAACAAGTTGTGTAGTAGACATCAAGCTCTTTTTTGGCGTCGTTGCCGGGGAGGTGAGTTCTTGAAGGTATATCTTTACATCTCGCAATTGAATCTTTTAGTTTCTTGTTTTATCACTAGTTTGGTTTTATAATAGAAAACTACATAAAAATGGAATTGAGGTTGCATCATATTGTTGATCATCTTTATAATATCTTTCTTGAAATTGATGGATCAGAAAACTGTGCTCAATTGTTAGAAGAAGAAGTCAATAAAATGTTTGGCACAAAATATTTGAATGATGAGCATGATTGTGATGTTTTTAGTATGAATTTTCGAATATCCAAAATCCTAATGATTATTCCACAAGTCAAGACAAAAATGTTTCTTGTAAGCATGTCAATTTTTGCGGAGTGCATAAAGTTTGTGAAGACGTCCCTTATAAGGAAGATAGATTTTGCAAGAAGCATAAACATGATAGAATCAATTCTTTGCTCAAAGTGATAGATGAATTTTCTACAAAATTATATTCTCTTTGTCCTATTACTTGTGAACTTTGCAATAAGGTTGGTCATCTTAATTTCCAATGCATGCTTTTTCATGATCGAATCGTGTCCAAATATTGCAATAACTTGATCACCCTTGAACTTTATAATGAGTTTTATGTATTTTTCGGGAGTGATGAATTGACATATAAAAATAGTTGGTTTGAAGTATTCATTCTCATGGACGACATTGAAACTAAACTAAAAAATATCTATATGTTATGCATGGTTAATTGCAACAAGAATGCTTATATTGCCAACTATAGAAATATGTGAAAACCAATAGAATATAAATGGAATACTAATGAAAGGGTAAAGATTTCTTCTTTCCCTCCTATTTTCTCTCATGATGAAATAGTTAACGAGGAGGAGCTTCCTATCCAATCAATCTCTTCAACAAGAAGCTTGAAAAAACTACTTAAACACACACATGATGTAGTGAAGAAGAAGAAAAGAAGATGAAAGAATATAGGTAAAAAGGTATCTCTCCCAAATAATGCCGCTCCTATTATTGTTGTGCCTCATGAAAATGAATGAAAAATAATTGTGGCAGATGATGCACTTGATGATGATATTGCTTCTTTGTCTTATGGCACAATGTCCGAGAGCACTATTGATGATGATTTTGTTATGCCTATTGTTGTTGTGATGATTATGATTGATAAGATAATGATACTTCTTATAATCTTGGAAATCGTTTTCGCACCAACTTGGTAAATTATGATGATAGCAATTATTATACCATTGGTGCTATTCATACTATTAATGATGAGAATGATTATGCTTATGATATGCCAAACCACAAGCTTGGGGATGCTATGTTTGATGAGAATGACATGTTTCATAATTTATTTGCTGCAATTAATGTTTGTCCCAACTTGGGGGTGCTATGCTTAATGGAGATGATCTTTTTAGTCCCCTTACTTTGAATGATCAAATTTGCTATGATGATTTCATGCCTCCTACTTATGATGATTATTATGATGATACTTATGTTATGAAAAGTAGTGATAATTATTGTCATAATTTTGAATATCCTTTTAGTGAGCATTACTCTCTTAATGTGGGAACAATTTTTAGTATTCAAGTTTCATATGATACTCCCACTATTGTGAATGAGAATAAAATTGCTTATATGGAGAGTATTAAGTTTTCTATGCTTTTGTGTCATGAAAATAATGCTTTATGTGATGGTTATATTGTTGAATTTCTTCATGATGCTACTGAAAATTATTACGAGGGAGGAACTAATGCTTGTAGGAATTTCAAGAATATCAAGTTTCCTCTCTATGTGTTGAAAGTTTTGAAGTTATGCTTGTTTTCCTTCCTATGCTAGTTGATTCTTGTTCCCATGAATTGTTTTCTCACAAAATCCCTATGCATAGGAAGTGGGTTAGGCTTAAATGTGCTAGTCATATGCTTCATGATGCTCTCTTTATGTTTCAATTCTTATCTTTTATGCGAGCATCATTGAAATCCTCATGCCTAGCTTAAAGGGCATTAAAGAAAAGCGCTTGTTGGGAGACAACCCAACACTTTTACCTACTGTTTTTGTGTGTTCACATGATTAAGCTACTGTATTAATCATGTTTTATAGATGTTGTTTCAATAAAGTGCCAAGTAAGACCTTTGGGATGGTCTATGGTGATAGTTCATTTGATCTTGGTGAAAAATAGAAACTTTTGTGCTCAGGAAAATAATTCTCATTTTTAACAGAAGCGTGATAAAATGCCGATTCTTTTGAAGATTAATAGACATATTGCCCAGACTGTCCTAATTTTTCAGAAGTTTTGGAGTAGCAGAAGTATGGTTGGAGTACAGATTACTATCGGTGTCAAAACCGGCGGATCTCGGGTAGGGGTCCCGAACTGTGCGTCTAGGATCGATGGTAACAGGAGACGGGGGACACGATGTTTTAGCCAGGTTCGGGCCCTCTCTATGGAGGTAATGCCCTACTTCCTGCTTGATTGATCTTGATGAATATGAGTATTACAAGAGTTGATCTACCACGAGATCGTAATGGCTAAACCCTAGAAGCCTAGCCTGTATGACTAAGGTAATGAATATTTCTTTTCCGGACTAACCCCTCCGATTTATATAGACACCGGGTGGGGGGAATCTAGGGTTACATAGAGTCGGTTACATAAGAAGGAATCTTCATAGTCGGTCGCCAAGCTTGCTTTCCACGCCAAGGAGTGTCCAATCCGGACACAGGTACAGTCTTCGGCCTTCATGTCTTCACAACCCATCAGTCTGTCCCATGGATAACAGGCCGGACGCCCGAGGACCCCTTAGTCCAGGACTCCCTCAGTAGCCCCTGAACCTGGCTTCAATGACGAGGAGTCCGGCACGCAGATTGTCTTCGGCATTGCAAGGCAGGTTCCCCCTTCCGAACTCCTAGTTGATCTTCAGATGTAATGATTGTATCCGGACTTATATGCATAACCGCAGGGGACATAATATTTCATGAGTTCAACCCACCAACCACTTTTTGGTAATATGACACCACGCCTGCCTGGCCACTACTTGCGAACCGTTTTAGCAGGTCCGTCGCCCCACATCCCAAGACGTGGTCTTATTGGTGTGTCTTATCCAAGCGGAGATCGTGCCTCCCTTTTTTACGGGATTCCTGTCAACTCAGACATGGGTAACCCAACCGTCACTTGGGTACAAGTCCTTGGAAACAAGCAAGTTTTTGAGGCCCAAGAGGAGACGTTTGATATTTGCAGCCTTTATATAGGGGTATAGACCCGTCTTTTCCTTCCACACTTGCCTCTTTCTCAACCCCTTCTACCCTGAGTTCCAACACCCGGGTTTCGGTCGCCACCAGCCCCAATCATGTCCGGATCCAGCCATCAAGGTCGGTGGGTAGCTTCTTTTGTTGCGGAGGAAGACAATGCAAAGCTTTGGGCGGCGAGGTACCTGACCGCTAAAATCTATCATCGGCTTCCTGCTGAGGGGCAGGTTATTCCCACCCCCAGATCCGGCGAGAGGGTCGTGTTCGTGTCCCACTTCCTCCGTGGGTTGGGGTTTGCACTTAACCTCTTCGTCCGAGGGCTCATGTTCTATTACGGGCTAGACTTTCATTATTTGGCCCCGGACTCTATTCTTCTTATCTCGGTGTTTATCGTCACGTGCGAAGCCTTCCTCCGAACTCCTCCGCACTTTGGCTTGTGGCTCAAGACCTTCGATGTGAAGCAGCAAGTGGTAGAGGGGGAGCAGGCCGAGTGCAGCGGCGCTACAGTGAGCAAGCTTGCTAGCGCCATTTGGTTGAAAGGATCCTTCACCAAATCTTCCGATCTGTGGCAGGAGGGGTGGTTCTATATCACCAAGCCCCGCGGCTCCAAGTGGGCAACTGCGCCCGCATTCCGATCCAGCCCCCCAATTCAGCTTGCATCATGGATTAACAAGCACTACTGGAATCAGCTAATTTGCCATCTGCCAGCTCTTTGCCGTCTGCTAGCTGACGGCAAAGCAGCTCTTTGCCATCAGCTACCAAAAAGCAGACGGCAAAGAACTGGCAGACGGCAAAGAAGCTCTTTGCCGTCAGCCAGTTCTTTGCCGTCTGCTGGCAGATGGCAAAGAATCTTTGCCATCAGCTGGCGGACGGCAAAGAGAGAGGTGGCCCCCACCCCCCGCCCGTTTGGGGAAAACTTAACGGGCCACCTCTTTGCCGTCCGCCAGCAGACGGCAAAGAGGCAATGTGGCGGACGGCAAAGAGAGGCGGACGGCAAAGAGGGCACTATCTAACGGCCCGTGCCCCCGCCCGCCTCTCTGTTCTCAACACCCCGCGCCCCACACCACGCACCCCCGCCGCCGCCGCCCGCCACCCGCCGCCGCCTCTTGCCCCCGCCGCCGCGCGCCGCCGCCCCGGCCCCCACCGCCCCGTCGCCCCTCCCCGCCGCCCCGGTGCCCCAGCCCCCCGCCGCCCGGGCGCCCCAGCCCCCCGCCGCCCCGGCGCCCCGCCGCCCCGCGCCCCACCGCGCCGGGCCCGGCCCCCCGCCGCCCCAGGCCGCCCCGCGCCCCGGGGGGCTCCTCCACCGCCCCGCCCCCTCCTCCACCGGCGGAGAAGGTGAGCCCCGGCCTCTCCTTTTTCTGTTTTTTTTTCTGTTTTTTTTCTTTTTAGTTTTTGTTTAGATTTAGTTTTAGTTTTAGTTTTAGGTTTAGTTTTAGTTTAGTTTTAGGTTTAGATTTAGTTTTTTCCTTTTTTTCTGTTTTATTTGTTTTAGGTTTATGTTTAGTTTAGTTTTAGTTTTAGTTTTAGTTTTAGGTTTAGTTTAATTTGAGGAAAGAAGAAGAAGAAGAGAAAAAGAGGAGAGGAGGAGAAGAAGAAGAGGAAGAAGAAGAAGAGGAGGAGGAGAAGAAAAAAGAAGAAGAGGAAAAAGAAGAAGAAAAAAGAGGAGAGGAGGAGAAGAAGAAGAGGAAAAAGGAAAGGAGGAAGAAGAAGAAGAAGAAGAAGAAGGAAAAAAAGGAAGAAAAGGAAGAAGAAGAAAAGGAAAAAAGAGGAAAAACCCCCGACCCGACACGGCACCCCGACCCGACACGGCACCCCGACCCGACACCGCACCCCGACCCCGACCCGGCACCCCGACTCCTAGACCCAGACCCCGACACCCCGACTCCTAGACCCCGACCCCTAGACCCCGACCCCGACACCCCGACCCCGACCCCGACACCCCGACCCCGAGCCTGACCCGGCACCCCGACCCCGACACGGACACGGCACCCCGACCCCAACCCGACACCCCGACCCCGAGACCCCGACCCCGACACCGACACGACACCCCGACACCGACACCCTGACACCACACCCACCTTTACCCCGACACCGACACGGCACCCCGACCCCGACCCGGCACCCCGACCAGACACCCCGACCCCGAGACCCCGACCTCGAGCCTGACCCGACACCCCGACCCCGAGACCCCGACCCCGAGACCCCGGGCCTTACCCGACACCCCGACCCCGACACTGACACGGCACCCCGACCCTGACCCGGCACCCCGACCCGACACCCCGACCCCGAGACCCTGACCCCGACCGTGAGTCGGACCCGACACCCCGACCCCGACACCGACACGGCACCCCGACCCCGACCCGGCACCCCGACCCGACACCCCGACCCCGAGACCCTGACCCCGACACGGCACCCCGACACCGACAGGGCACCCCGACCACCGACACCTCCCGAAAATTAAGGTGTTCTTTGGCCTTCCAGAGGCCGACGGGGTCATATATTTGTGAATTATTAGTTAGGTCATATATTTTTCGATTTAGTTATGAAAAACATCATATATAATTGTGTTGATCGTGTAGTTTTAAATGTGCAGTTGTTTCATCGCTTCGAGGTTTGGTGTTCGACGACCTCGCCGTGCGTTTGACGAGCTCTGCCCCTTCGTTCGTGGGTGAGCACAAATGACAAGTCCTCCCCCATTAATTATTTGATCTATTCCGATGAAACTTGATAGCTAGCTATATATGTGTCTTGAATCATCAGTATGCGTAACCAATATGTGTCTCCCGTTCGAAAGCGTCATAGTTATAAATATGCATGCATTTGCATATTTATAACCTTGATTCTTTCGAATTGTCCAACGCTATCCATGGACAGCCCGAGTATGTGTAGATTGGGTTCGTTTTCCCATATGCTTTGCTCCGGATCCGACGCATATATTTCGTCAGTGCCTCCCCTGTTGTTCTCCGGGTACACATCCTCTCTGTTTATTGCAGAGACGTGTATCAGGAGAACAGCGGGGAGGTGCTGCCGAAATTTTGCGTCGGATCCGGAGCATAGCATGGGAAAATGAACCCAATCTACACATACACGGGTGGGATTAGGACCTATCATTACCTATTAGAGTGTAGGTTGCATGGACGTAATAAAATTGACAAAGTAGATCAACTGATGAATATATACATGGTGAATTACATATATAATTGTTGTGTGTCCAGTAGCTCTGAAAGTCAAGATGAGTGACCGTGCTTGGATGTATACCGGTCACACTGGTCAGAACAAATGGAGCGCTGAATGGTTCACAAAAACTAAGGGGTTTGTGCAAGCCGCATTTGCAAATGGCCAAAAGAAAACCTGGTGCCCCTGTTTCCGGTGCGGCAATTGGGAAAAGAAGACAGAGGCTGAAATGGGCAAACACCTGCAGAAGAGTGGTTTTACGCCCGATTATACGGTGTGGACATTTCATGGTGAGTCTGCCCAACGTGACCGAGCTGAGGTGGATCGTCGTCGCACCAGCGAGCATGGTACCGGGATGGAAAACATGGTGCAAGACTATGATGATGCTCGGGATTCGGATGAGGAGATGGAGGAATCTGCAAAGGCCTTCAATGAAATGTTGGAGTCTTCGAAACGTCCGCTCCACGAGCACACTGAGCTTTGTCAGTTGGATGCCATCTCACAAGTAATGGCTCTGAAGGCTCAGTTCAACTTGGGCAGAGAATGCTATGACGCAATTATGACAGTATTTGGACGCTTTCTACCCAAAGGCCATGTAATGCCTGCAAACCTATACCAGTCGGACAAAATCCTCCGTGCACTGAAGATGCCCTATGAGAAGATACATGCCTGTGAGAAAGGATGTGCCTTATTTAGGCTTGACTATGCGGACTTGAACTATTGTCCCATTTGCAAGTCTTCCAGGTATATTGTGGTAGACAACGGTATGGGTGAGAAGACACAGACCAAAATCCCCGTTAGTGTTCTTCGGTATATGCCAATCGTACCAAGACTTCAACGTCTTTTCATGGTCGAAGAGACGGCCAGACAGATGACATGGCACAAAACAGGCAAAAGAACCGAACTAGATGCAGATGGGAATCTGATGATGGTACACACATCGGATGGTGTTGCGTGGAAAAAGTTTGATGAATTACATGCTGACAAAGCGGCAGATCCGAGGCATCCTCGAGTCGGCATCAGCACGGATGGGTTCAGTGTGTTTGGTATGACGGCAGCCCAATATAGTTGTTGGCCCGTATTTGTCTTTCCACTCAATCTTCCCCCCGGACAGATTATGCAAAGAAAGAACATTTTCCTGACGTTGATAATTCCAGGACCCAACTATCCGGGCAAAAATATGAATGTGTACATGCAGCCGCTTAAGGACGAATTGCAAGAAGCCTGGGATAATGGGTTCAAGACATACGACGCCTTTAGCAAACGGAACTTCATAATGCGTGTCTGGTACATGTACTCGACGCATGACTTGCCGGCGTATGCGCTATTCGTTGGCTGGTGTGTGCATGGAAGGTTCCCGTGCCCCACATGCAAGGGAGCTCTTGAGTTTCGTTGGCTTCAGGCCGGTCGCAAGTTTTCTTGCTTCGACATGCATAGACAGTTCCTGGATCCTCGCCATAAGTTCAGGAAAGACAAGAAGAACTTCATCAGGGGTAGAGTTGTCAAAAACTCTGCACCACCTGCATTGATAGGCCAACAGACCCTGGATGAGTTAAACGCTCTCGAGCCAGATCCACAATGTCCAGGGTACTTCAAGGGGTATAATACTAAGCACGCGTGGACTCACAAAACATGCTTATGGGATCTGCCTTACTTCAAAGACCTCCTTTGCCCACACAACATCGACGTGATGCACACTGAGAAGAATATCGCCGAGGCACTTTTTGGTACATTGTTCGGCATAGATGGGAAGTCAAAGGATAATACTAAGGCTAGAGTCGATCTGGAGGCGCTATGTGATAGGCCGTTACAAAACATGAAAGAACCGAAAGGAAAGCAGAACTGGACGAAGCCAAAGGCATGGTTCAATCTTGGAAGGCCAGCTATGAGGGAAATTCTCTTGTGGGTGCAACAGCAGTTGATGTTTCCCGATGGGTATGCAGCGAATCTAAAGAGGGGAGCGAATCTTGATAAACTGAAGATATTTGGTCTCAAGAGTCATGATTGGCACATATGGATTGAGCGGGTAATGCCGGTGATGTTGCGTGGCTTCATCCCTGAGGATGAATGGCTAGTACTGGCAGAACTCAGCTATTTCTTCCGTGTTCTTTGTGCGAAAGAACTATCGCCTGGCGTGCTAGAAGAAATGGAAGAGTTGGCGCCGGAGTTGATCTGCAAGTTAGAGAAGATCTTTCCACCGGGCTTCTTTAATCCAATGCAGCATTTGATTTTGCATCTCCCGACCGAGGCAAGATTGGGGGGGCCCGTGCAAAATCGTTGGTGCTACCCAACTGAGAGGATGCAGAAGACGCTTCGAGAAAAATGTAAAAATAAACGTAGAATTGAAGCATCGATGGCTGAGGCATTCATTACAGAGGAGGCGGCAAACTTCGTAACAGCGCACTACGAAGCCAAAAATCGTCATTTGCATAATCCGAAGCCTCGGTACAATGCTGACGAGCCTAAAAAGGGTGGATCCAACCTCAGCCTATTCAAAGGGAATCTCGCACCAGCTAGTGTTTCACATCCAGTATCTTTGGATAACGAAGAATGGCGGACCATTTCGTTGTATATCTTCAACAACCTGATAGAAGTGTGGCCGTACATCGAGTAAGTTCTCGGTACATTGTTTCGCAACTTCTATTTCCTTTGAACTACTCTTATTCCTGGATATGTCATACAGTCGATACGTTACCATATTCTCGTATGGAGCGGAGATCCAAAAGGATTCCATCGAAGAGTATGAGCTTCTCGCAAAGCAAGGAGGTGGCTATCCCGGTTTCATCTCTTGGTTCAAACAAACGGTAATTTCTATTAGACAATTTCATTTCATTCGCTAATTTGTGCATAATGCAACAATCCTTTCATATTAAACCTGTAGGCTAATTCAGAGTCTATGGACGCCGAATTGAGACAAGTCGCTAATGGTTTTGACTATAAGGTCCGTTCATTTGACAAGTACGACATCAACGGGTATCGCTTTCGTACCTATGGCAAAGAGCTATCGATGGCGGACCGAAAGTCAACAAATTGTTGTGTATCTGCTATCGGTGAAGGAGGTACCGAGTATTATGGGAGAGTTGAAGCAATTTATGAACTTCTGTTCTATGGTGAAAACCCATTGAATGTCGTAGTCTTCAAATGTTATTGGTTTCAGCCGAAGGAGACTAGAAGGACTCATGAACATGTAGGGCTAGTTGAAATCAACCAAAGCACTCATTTAGATGTTCCTGATGTCTATATTATGGCTCAACAGGCGACCCAAGTATTCTATCTACCGTGGGCCTGCCAAACTAATCCAAATCTGAAAGGTTGGGATGTCGTTTATGAAGTGCCGCCACGTGCTAGACTTTCTCCCCCAAAGGAAGAGGATTATGAACCTCACATTAACCCAGACACATATGAAGGAGAATTCTTCCAAGAGACACGTCTTTCCAAAAAGCGTTTCAAGAACCACTATACTTCACCCCAAAACATTGAAGTAGACAGCGACAATGAATCCGACATCACCCCAGAGGAGGAACAAGAAGAGCCGGAACAAGAAGAGGTTACTGCTGCGGATGACCTGTCAATGCTTGACCGATTACGTCAAGGTGGCCTTGCACATGTTGATGCCAATGAACCCTATGAGCCCGTCATTGATTATAGTGATGATGATGATTATGCATTTATTGATGATACTGATCGAGATTATTAGTAGTGTCAGGTATTACATTTTTTTATGTTGTACTTGATGATGATACACTTAAGTGATACACATATTATTATTCATTTCGGTCTTTTTTTATGTTGTACTAATTTCGTTTACTGTTTGTCATGGCAGGTGTTGAAAGATGGTGGGCGCTGGTCGGGAGCGTGGTCTGAGGTCTTCCATTCCAGACGCACCTCTCCGCCGAGCGTTGCTGGACAGTATGGCCACACCGCCGGGCCCTTCTTCGTCGACCGTGGTGCCCAGCAGGGGACGAGGTAGGAAGAGAGGAGGTGGGGCACGTGGTCGTGGGAGAGGAGGTAGGGTGACTGCTACGGTGCCTTCCTCGCCGCCACCACCAGCCGTTTCACCCGAGCACGTGACAGCTAGGGTGGACTCGTCCGAGGAGGAGGCTACACGGACTCCGGTCCACGAGCCTCCGGTCCACTGGTCTTCGGCCCACGAGAGTTTGGCCCACGTGACCCCAGAGGAGCACACGTCCGGATGGGGTACCTGGCCGGATCAGCCCGAGGAGCCGAGTGGCCATGCTGATGATGGCGGGGAGCCGACTGATCTTGAGGAGGAGGGGGGCACCGTCTACCAGCGTGGTGCTACACGGCTCCCGTCCGTGCCGGTGACCCGTGAGCAGAGGTGGTTGATTTTCCCTGATGGGGAGAGGTACGTAAGTGCATTTAATATTTTTGTACCTTGTGCATTCACGTTTTTTCAAATAACTAATGCGTTGGCCTTGTCATGCCGCAGGGGTTGGGACCACCATCATAGTGTCCGCCGGCCCAACTCCGTCCTTGGAGTTCTTTGCCGGCAAAACTTCCCGGGGTTTGTCACGTTGCCTGGTGAGGGTCGGCTTCCAGAGCTTGGATTGAGCTGGGAGCACTACGTGGCTGCCCCGGCCCCGCCAAATGAGATTATCGACGGTGTCATGTGTGACACGAGGGCAGACATGGTGATCAGAAAGTTCTGGGTAATTTCTCCTTTACACATTTAAAAATCTTCAACTAGCTAGTTATTAATTGTACTAATCAACACTGTCTCATTTGATTGCAGACATTCTACAGGTGTGAGGAGGGATACGAGGAGGACGCGGCACATGTTATCGAGAACGTATGCAAGCGCCTACTCCAGAACTTACGGCACGAGGCTCGGGTGCAGGCTGTTCGAGACTACTACGCCTTGCGTGGTATCAAGAAGACCAAGCCGGCGTGCCGCGATAAGTTCCTGAGTAAGGAGCAGTACATGAAGGTAATTCTTAAGGCCTTCTCTACTTAAGTTCCTTCATTTAGTAATTCTTAGCCGTAGCGCTCAAGTTTCTATTTGCTAACTTAGGCGCCTCCGAGATGGTGTGCGGATCGGATGGATTGTTGGGAGGTGTTGGTCGATGAGTGGTGCTCACAACGATGGCTAGCCCTCCACAACGAGGCCAAGGACAAACGTGCCCAAATGGAAGGTGTGCCACACCATCAAGGCAGCTCCAACTTATATCAGTTCGGGCGCAACTGGGTATGTGGTTTGCTTCATGATTCATGCAATTCATTCATCATGCTAGCTTGAGCCCTTTAATTACTAATTTTCATTGTTTCTCTCTTTCAGGCACGCTACAATAAGGCGGATAAGGTGCCAGAGGTGTACGACCTGTATGCCATGGCCCACACTGCCTCTTTCAAGAAAGTCAAGGCTTTCTCTCAGTCTGACCTCGATGATGCAAACAACTTCACCAACATCTCCTCCCACAACAAGCTCGTGAGATATAGAGATGAGGGGAAGGCGAGGAAAGGGGAGGACTTTAACCCGAGCCAGGGTCCCATTGATCCAGAGCTGTTGATGATATCTGGTGGCGGGAGGTCCCATGGCTCCATAGCCATTGGAGATGGACTTATCCGTTGTCCTAGCACTCTCCCGGAGATCAAGGCACGCCAGTCGAGCTCCGCTCCTGAGATAAGGCCTCGTGAACGGCCAGTGCAACTCGCCATCAAGGTTAGTGATACGTACTGAGTTATCTTTCTCCATTACATTGTGTGCGCTTTCATCAATGATTACAAATGGTCATGTGAGTGGTGTTGCAGGCTGCTATACAGAGTGAGAGAGATAGAACGGAGAAACTTCTGGCGGAGGCGGCGGAGAGGCAGCGGGAGTTGGAGGAGAGGACGACAAAGATGATGGAGGAGGAGAGGGCACGGAATGACATGCAGGAAAGGGCCATGTACGAGCTCCTTGTGGTAAGTTTCTTCTGCAGATTAGCCAAAACATTCATGTAGTGTTTGTCTCATTACTAACTAGTATGACTGAGTCGTCAAAACCAAATGTGCAGTCTGTGTGCGAGAAGACAGGTCAGACCGCTCCGCCGATGCCAGTGATTGCTCCTGGGACCACGGTGAGTTTTATTTGAATGGACATTACTTGCTAGTCTTAACATTTTAGTGTCATCATGCTAACAAGACATTGGAAATGATCTTTGGTGCAGCGTAACTCCAGACAAGCATCGCACGATCCTTCTCCAGCTACCGACACGAGCCACCCCGCTCCTACACCTCCTGGATCTTGGTAAGTTTATCTAGTGTTTTGCTTAACACATGCATAAAGACCTAGACTTAGCTTTATTTCCTCCAATGCTTACCATAATGACGTAGACTTAGCTTCTTCTCCTCCAAAATGAATTAATAAGCTTACTGACCTCCAAAACCATCCATTTTACCTAAGTTAGCTCTAAAACGATCTATACTTAGCTTACTTATGTCAAAAATTGCATAATTAGCTTAGTTAGCTCATAGACAATCCATTTTACCTAAGTTAGCTCCAAAATGACCCATCTTACCTAGGTTAGCTTATAAATGATCCAGTTTATCCAAGTTAGCTCTAAAATGACCCAATTTACCTAGAGTAGCTCCTAAACGATCCATTTCACCTAAGTTAGCTAAAAACGATCCATTTCACCTAAATTAGCTGTGAAATGATCCATTTCACCTAAGTTTGCTCAAAAACGATCCATTTCACCTAAATTAGCTCTTAAATGATCCATTTCACCTAAGTTTGCTCAAAAACGATCCATTTCACCTTAGTTAGCTCAAAAACGATCCATTTCACCTAAATTAGCTCTTAAATGATCCATTTCACCTAAGTTTGCTCAAAAACGATCCATTTCACCTTAGTTAGCTCAAAAACGATCCATTTCACCTTAGTTAGCTCAAAAACGATCCATTTCACCTTAGTTAGCTCAAAAACGATTCATTTCACCTAGTTAGCTCAAAAACGATCCATTTCACCTAGTTAGCTCAAAAACGATCCATTTCACCTTAGTTAGCTCAAAAATGATGCCCTTCACCTTAGTTAGCTCAAAAACGATCCATTTCACCTTAGTTAGCTCAAAAATGATGCCCTTCACCTTAGTTAGCTCAAAAACGATTCATTTCACCTTAGTTAGCTCAAAAACGATCCATTTTACCTAAGTTAGCTCATAAACAATCTATTTTACCTAAGTTAGTTCTAAAATGATCCATTTAACCTTACTTAGCTCATAAATGATCCATTCTACCGAAGTTAGCTCTAAAATGACCCATTTTACCTAGGTTAGCTCCAAAATGATCCATCTTACCTAGGTTACCTCTAAAATGATGCATTTTACCTAAGTTTGCTCATAAGCGATCCATTGCACCTAGGTTAGCTCATAAACGATCCATTTGACCTTACTTAGCTCATAAACGACCCATTTCAACTAAGTTAGCTCATAAATGATCCATTTCACCTTAGCTAGCTCATAAACGACCCATTTCAACTAAGTTAGCTCACAAATGATCCATTTCACCTTAGCTAGCTCATAAACGACCCATTTCAACTTAGTTAGCTCATATATGATCCATTTCACGTAAGTTAGCTCATAAATGACATACTCTTCTTGTTCTAGTCTTCTTCTTGTTCTAACTTTCTTATTTTTCATTTTGCAGATTTCATTCACTTGACGAAAGCTTGCATAGATGGAGTGCTCCTTATCCCTTTCTCTGTTTCTTTTATATCGTTGAACTATGCATGTATCGTTGGATGAAACTATTGTAATATATATGGTTGGATGCCTCTTTGTTGAACTTGTTATGTATGATGGAACTATGCATGTAATATATATGGTTGGATGATGAAGTTATGTGTTGGATATCTTATATGTTTGCTCTGTAATGGCCTTTTGAAATATATCTATATATGTCATATATATTTGTGATGAAAATTGTTGGATTTAATAAAAAACAGATAAAAGAGCCAATATGCAGGCTCTTTGCCGTCTGCCACCGACGGCAACCTGCTCTTTGCCGTCTGCCGCGGACGGCAAAGAAGCCACGTGGCGTCCACCTGTGCTTCCTGGGAGCTGACCCATTTGGTCAGTTTGCCTACAGTGGCAGACGGCAAAGACTTTGCCGTCAGTGGCAGACGGCAAAGAACCTGCCACGTAGTGACGTGCAGATGACATCATACGGCGGACGGCAAAGACCCTAGAAATTTTGCCGTCCGCGGCGGACGGCAAAGGCCTTCCGTTAGCCACTTAACGGACTGACAGCGCACCTATTGCCGTCGGCCGTCTTTGCCGTCTGCCGCTCTCTCTTTGCCGTCGGCGGCGGACGGCAAAGACTTTGCCGTCGGTAGCAGACGGCAAAGTACCTGTTTACCGAAGCCTACTTTGCCGGAGCCTTTTGCCGTCCGCCGCTGACGGCAAAAGCCTTTGCCGTCCGCCGTTCGTGCCTTTGCCGTCCGCCATGGCAGACGGCAAAGTAGCTGATTCCTGTAGTGAAGGGGCTAGATTGGGGATCAATGAATGATGTGCGAACTCTGCAAAGTCGCATCCGAAGCCTCATTGAGAGGGACATCAACAAGCCAACGTCGTTCAAGTAATGCTAGTTCGTTGGAACCTGCCGTGCCAGCGACGGCCTGTCTGCCTATGGGAGTTCAATCCAGAAGGGTCGCGGACTCTTCAGCACTTCTTCGGCACAACGCACAAAGGAATGTGAGGATTATTCTTCAGGAAACGAAGGCAATGGCCGGACACCACCGAAGATGTCGGCCTAGACTGTAACCATCTGGATACCCCGGTAAGTAGTCGTTTACCAACTACCTTATAGTCAGATACCCAGTGGCAAGATACCAACAGTATCATCCTTTTTCAGGGCTGGACAAAGAAGGTGGAACGGATTAGGTGTCCGGCTCTCCTTCCCGAAGACTCAGCTACTCCTATGTTAACAAGGATGCTGGCCTCGGCGCCATACCAGGCACCAGCAGGGGAGGGCGAGAAGACCCAAGATGACCTTGGTTCCGAAGGTAAGTCGGACACTGAGTCCGGAGAAATCAACCTTTCCTCGCCCGAAGACAGAGGCGGAAAAGGACCCAGTATCCCTTCTCCAAACAGGAGGAAAAGAGACGCCTCCGAAGATTGGGAGGGGCGGTCTTCCAAGAAGGTCAAGATGCCACCGTCGATCGGCTTGGGTTTGGAAAGCGACGCCGTTGAGAAGTTCCAATAGGGGGACAAGCCCTCGGCCAAACTGTAAGAGAATCCAGAGTACTTTGATAGCGTCCCGCTCCATTATTGTTACCGAAGATACACGTAACACATTTATGCATTTTTACAGGTCAGCACATAATTTTTCTGGGCGATCCTCTTCTTCGGGGAGTCTCCTCCCAGAGATGGTGGAGAGCGATATGCCTCCTCCGATCCCCACACCCAATAAGGCGGATGACTCTGAAGTGTCATCGCGGAGGGTCCCTTTAGACCAGGGGATAAAAGAGGCAGTACCCAAAGGTGGACCTCCGACCATCCGGGATTCCGGGGCTGATGATAACAAAGGCCCCAAACTGTCTAGTTCATAGCCGACAGTGATTTTGGAGACGGGTGAACAGATTCCTTCAAAGGATGATTGTGCTTTTGGAGCGGCTTTCGGAGACCCGGGGACTCCGGATATGTTGCGGAAAGCATCTGTCTCGGGGGAACAGCGTACCTTGATGGGTACAGTGATTGGAAAGATTTCATCCGCGAAGAGCGGATTAAATGAAGCCTTCATGAGCCTACTAAAGGGCTTCGAGGTTTGTGACATAATGTTTTCAGCTATGTTTCATTTGCAAAGATGTACATGTGTATAGGTAGTAGCCCCTGATACTCGGGCTGGCTTCCGTTGGGAAGCAAAACGGAAGATCGAAAAGGATCGTTTGAGGACTAACCTGATCAACTCTGAACACATGCTGCTTCCCCCTTGGCCGCTTCCCGGACTATGGAAATTGCCAATTTGCAGCAGAAGCTTGATGTGGCAGGGGATGATCTTGCTTTAATCAATATGCGTCTTGACGAGTCGCATGGAATGTATTTGGGGCAATCCTCATGCGTTTTGTGGTATAAGCATGATGTTGAGATTTAGATGCTGGAATATGCATGGCTGCAGATGGTGCTGCCGCCGTTGAAGTTCTTCGAGCGGAGCTGGCCCGGGCCAAGGAGCAGGCCCGTCGTACTAATGCTGCTGCCGAAATGGCATTGGCTGAATTAAAAGCTGAACAAGATGCACGGCGCCGAGATGAGGAGAAGATATCCACTATGACACTCGAACTGGAGAATGCTACCGGCTGCTGTGAATTTCTAGAGAAGGAGAGTAGAGCCTTAACGGTTGATCTGGACAAGGCCTTACAAGAGGCTAGAGCAGCACGGTCGGAATCCGGAGCAGCCCGTGTGGAGGTTCGACAGGCGAGGGAGATTGCGGATGGAAAGCCATTTCTCCTGCAAACTAAGTTCGGTGACACGAACTATGCCCAGCTTAACCAAGTGTGGAGTTCTCCGAACGAGTTCTTGGACTTGCCGAAGAGTTCTGCCGATGCGGCACAGTATTACCAAGTGCGAGATGGATATGCAACGGAGAAGCTTTTCTGGTCGTAGTTTAGCGCATCAAAGCGCCCTCTATTGCTCAATGAACAGATGTCCCAATGGGACGAACTTCATAGGATATACGGCGCTGCCATGAAGGATGTCGTAATCCGGTTGTGGTCAACCGAGCCTGTTCCGAATAGCTATTTCAGTTTGGTGCAAAGGCTTGTTGATGCGGTGCCGCGTATCGATGCTGTGAAGCGATCATCATGCATTGAGGGTGCGCGGATGGCTTTTTCCCGAGTCAAGACATTCTGGGGGAAGATGAAGGCCATCGATGTTGCGACAAAGAGTCCACCCAAAGGCAAGGACCGCCCGGAACAAGAGCATTATTTCGAAGATGTCCTAGAGGCGCTCGCTTTATAGAGGGTCAGTGCTCGAAAGACATAATGTTCGAGTGAGGTGTATGAAAATTGTAAAAGACAATTTTATGGTTAATCTATTTATGTTTTGCTTGAAAGCTTGAATTCCTCTTGTGCGGCCATTTTGATATAATCTGAAAGTTTCCAATCATCGGCTTCAGCCCCCTCGTAGGAAGTACGGGGGTGTTCGGAAAGGCATTTAATCACTCTTTATCTAACGTCTTGGTCCATGAAGGAGGTGATAAATGCGGCGAACCAGGCAATCAGACTATAGCGCGTTAACGCTTTCACCTAGCCATAGGAGTTTTATTGTGGGGCTACGACATAGCCCCAGGTATGTATGTGGCGTATGGTGCCTTACATGTTTGATCTGAAAAACATCCCTCGTGTAACACGGAGAATCGCTAAAGATTCCAAGAAGTCGTCAAGTGGTTGACCAGCTCACGCCGCATCATGACAGTCAGTTTTCGGATTTCTCTACCGAGGTGCTCGTCTGGTTTAGACCGGGGCACAATCACAGTAGTTCTCCCTTTACTACCCTAGCTGATAGAGAGGAACATAGGGTAGCAAGCACAGGAGCCGGGCAACCCAACTATTGACCCAAGACAATGATTCGAAGCTGATGCATATAAGGCCAAACTTGCGACGTTGAAGTATGCTATAGAGCTGTCCAGACTTTTACTGGCAACTCATTTGTTCCCACACCAAGCCCCTGGCAAGTTATGCCAAGGTATTTGTGTGAAATAACCGTAGGAGCCATATTTTTTGGGGAAACAATGGAGATGATTAGTTCGGATATTGTTTAATGGGAACTGAGCGATATGGCAATGATTACTTATGATCTATATATATATATATATATATATATATATATAATGCATCCTCCCGGCTATTTGACATGCTCAGGGTTGGAGGCGGAGGAACAGACATAGTACAGGCTCGAGAAATAGAGAGTGCGGTCTACAAAAAGTTATTTTGGACCTCCTGTCGCACGTCTACGCCGCTAGTCCTCGGTGGGGGGAATCCTTGATGGAAATAGCCCCTTAGGTGAGTGTACGGATCCGGACTCCGATAGAGCCAGTTTCCGATGTTTATCCCGTTCGTCACCTGTTTTTAAAGGATAGCGAAGGAAGAAATAAACAGAAAATAAATAATAATAATAATAATAATAAAAGTTACTGGAGTGCTTGCAGGATTGTCCGTATTGTGCTTCCGCCAATGCCCATGGTATCTTGAGTGCATAATGATGTATGCGCGGTACAAACTTTGTAGGTGTACGGAGTGGGCGGTGGAAGCCGGGTTGCTATTTCCGTTCTAGGAGTAGTTGATCCTCGGGTGGAGACTGCTTTTGACCCCCGGTGTTTCGTTGGTGAACCTTTCCGTCATCCCTGTCGCTTGGAGGCCTCCTTCCCCTGTATTCGGCGTTGATCTTGCCAGCCTGTTTAAAGACCTAGCAGTTTCTGTTGGTATGATTAGCTGGTTTATCGGGGTGGCCATGAATCCGGCAGGGTCGGTCCAATATCCTGTCCAGGTTGGATGGTTCGTCTCGATTCTCCTTGAATAGCTTCTTCCGCTGACCGGGCTTGGGGTTGCTGAATCTGGCGTTGACCGCTATGTCGCCTGATCTTTCATTGTCATTGCGACTGTTGTTTTTGCTTCCTCGTGGCTTGCCGTTGGCGTCCCGAATTTTGGAGGTACCCTGGTTGCTAGCGCTATTGCTTCTATGAGCGAGCCAGCTGTCTTCTCCCGCACAAAAGCGGGTCATCAGAGCAGTGAGGGCTGTCATGGATTTAGGTCCTTCTTGGTCGAGGTGGCGTGCAAGCCATTCGTCCTGGACGGTGTGTCTGAAAGCCGCAAGGGCTTCCGCGTCCGTACAGTCAACGATTTGGTTCTTTTTGACTAAGAACCAAGTCCAGAGCTCCCTGGCTGATTCTCTGGGCTGTTGGACAATGTGACTTAGGTCATCGGCATCCGGTGGCCGGACATGTGTTCCTTGGAAGTTATCGAGGAAGGCCTCTTCCAAGTCCTCCCAGCTGCCTAAGGAGTTTTCAGGCAGGCATTTTAACCAGTACTGAGCTGGCCCTTTTAGTTTTAGTGGGAGATATTTAATGGCGTGGAGGTTGTCCCCACGGGCCATATGGATGTGGAGGATGAAATCTTCTATCCATACCGCGGGATCGGTTGTCCCGTCGTATGATTCAATGTTGACGGGTTTGAGTTCTTCAGGGAATTCATTATCCATTACTTCATCAGTGAAGCAAAGCAGGTGTGCGGTGCCTCTATGTTGGGCCACACTGCGATGTAACTCTGAAGGAGTCCCTTTGCGGTTTCCGGATCGGTTGTGGCGAGGTTTGACACGTCCGAATAGGTAGCCATCGTCGCGTGTCAAAGCATGCTTTCACAGTCTGTAGATCGGTCTTGTGTTTCTTGCTCTATTGTCCAAGTCCCTCTGCAGGTTGTCTGGGTAATCGTGACCTGCATTGTTCTTGCCTTTACGGCGAGGTGGGGTGGTCTGGTGTTTGGCTTGAGTTGCCTCTTTATCCGGACAGAGTTGTCGGCGACCTGCCGCATTGTGTGACGATGGTATGGGCTCCAACACCCCGTCATCGAACTGGTATAGCAATCTGTGCTTTGGGTAGCTTTTGGCTAGGCCACTAAGGTCATATTCTTCGGTGACCAGGACTTCGGTCCATTTGTCGTTGAGTAGCTCTTGGTCAGCTTGAAGCTGCTGCTGCTTCCTTTTTAGGCTCCTTGCCGTAGCTATCAGCCTGCGCTTGAAGCGCTCCTGCTCGAGGGGCTCTTCGGGTACAATGAAGTCTTCGTCGCTGAGGCTTACCTCATCTTCAGAGAGTGGAAGGTAGTTGTCGTCCTCCGAATTGTCGCTGGGCGGGGCCTGTTCATCGGGGCTAGCATGCTCGTTTTCCTGTTCCTCCTGCTCGGATATTGCTCCACAGGGTCTTCATTGCTTTCGGCGCCGTCTGGAGTACTATTTTCTCCAGTGCCGTCGTTGCTGCGGCATGACTGGGGCGGCGTTTGTGGCGCTAGAACTTAGAATGTGTCTCAGGAGTTTTAACTGGATCTCCCTTGTCCTTGCCGCGAGGCTTTTTAAGTGTATCGATCATGTACACGTCATATGAAGGGGTGGCCGTCCCATGCCTAATGACTGGTGGGTCTTGGCCTTGCTCCTTATCGGCATCGTCGTCTATGCTGTCAATGTCTTGGAGCCAGAAGCAGGCATGTTGGTTAAGTCCTCGACATAGGCTATGAAGTGGGTGGCGGGTGGGAAGCGAAATTCTCCATTGTCAGCCTCTAGCTCGAACCGGACATAGTTCGGCCGTGAGTCCACCATTGGGGACAGGTTTTTCAACGAATTCAGCACATCGCCAAAGGGAGAGTGTTGGAAGACATCTGCGGCGCTGAACTCGATGATTGATAACCGATCCAGCTCGGTGTCCAGGAGCGCGCAAGGTTCGAAACTTATAGTCGGAAACGGGTCCAAAATTCCGTTGACGCTGATATTGGTTGGTGTTGAGTTTGTGAGCGGCTCCAACGCCGCGAACTCTGTGGCTTCGGATGGTGCAAACTGCTCCGGATCTAAGGTCATAGAAGTTATAGGAACAATCTCCAAAACCTGGTCCGATGACAGATTTAGGTCATGTTTAGCGGAGTGAGGGGGAGCGATCGCCGCAGTCTCAAATCCATCAAGTCTCCAAGGATATCCGTGACATAGTTCAGGCTTCGAAATCCAACCTAATGGCCAGGGGCATAGCGATCGACCTACTCCAGATGGCCAAGTGAGTTGGCCCGCAGTACGAAGCCGCCAAACATGAAAATTTGTCCGGGGAGGAAAGTTCCACCTTGGACAACGTTACTATAGACAATTGAAGGGGCCATCGAACCTTTTGTCGAAGGCACAACGAATCTCTCAATGAAAGCACCAATGTCGGTGTCAAAACCGGCGGATCTCGGGTAGGGGGTCCCGAACTGTGCATCTAGGATCGATGGTAACAGTAGACAGGGGACACAATGTTTTACCCAGGTTCGGGCCCTCTCTATGGAGGTAATACCCTACTTCCTGCTTGATTGACCTTGATGAATATGGGTATTACAAGAGTTGATCTACCAGAAGATCTAATGGCTAAACCCTAGAAACTAGCCTATATGACTATGGTAATGAATATATCTTTTCCGGACTAACCCCTCCGGTTTATATAGACACCGGGGGGGGGGGATCTAGGGTTACATAGAGTCAGTTACATAAGGAGTCTTCATAGTCGGTCGCCAAGCTTGCCTTCCACGCCAAGGAGAGTCCAATCCGGACACAGGTACAGTCTTCAGCCTTCATGTCTTCACAGCCCATCAGTCCGGCACATGGATAACAGGTCGGACGCCCGAGGACCCCATAGTCCAGGACTCCCTCAATTACTACAGACTGTTCTGTTTTTGACAGATTCTGTTTTCAATGCATAGTTTGCTTGTTTTCTAGTTTCTATGACTTATATTGCTCAATATAAATTGTGGAAATGATATGCTACAGTAGGAATTTTGTGGTAACAATTATGAATCTTGTCCTTGACAGTACTAAAGTGAAATGGTTTCCTCTTTATCATACTAACCTATCTCACGAAGTTCCGTCAAGTTTTGTATGATTGAAGTTTTCAAGTCTTGGGTGAGATGTCGGTATGAGGAGAATAAGGAGTGAGAGCACCCTAAGCTTGGGGATGCCCAAGGCACCCCAAGTTAATATCCAAGGAAAGTCCAAGCAACTAAGCTTGGGGATGCCCCAGAAGGCATCCCCTCTTTCGTCTCCAACATTATCGGTAACCTCACTTGGAGCTATATTTTCATTCGTCACATGCTATAAGTTTTGCTTGGTGCATCATTTTATTTTACTAGGACTTTCTTTCTATTATTTAGAATAATATTTTGCATCTTTATTGTCAATAAAAATGCCAAGGATAGTCTTTTCCATGCTTATTTTGCAAGTCTACATGTTGCAGTTTCAAATCAGAAAGTTTATCGCTGTTGCAAAAATTCCCGAGAAAAGTCAGAATAATAAAATGTTGAAACTTTTTTCACAATAAGCTCTGATAAATTTTCTACAGTGTGGTAAATTTTCATAATTTTTGGAGTTAAAGAAGTATTGATACTCTTGCATTCTTTACATACTATACTATTTTGGCAGATTGTCGTTATGTTTGCATTTTTTTTCATATGTTTGCTTGTTTAATGATTCTATTTGAGGATAGGAGTATTAAATATGCAGAGGCATTTAGTATGCAATGTTGAATAATAATTTTAGTGATTTGCTACAGTAGAGAATGATAAGGTTTTTGCATTGGTTATACTAACTTATCTCATGAGTTCTTGTTGAGTTTTGTGTAGTTGAAGTTTTTAAGATTTAGGGAAACCGTGATATAAAAGGAATTAAGGAGACACAAGCGCTCAAGCTTGGGTATGCCCAAGGGATTCCAAGATAATATTTCAAGAAGTCACAAGCATCTAAGCTTGGGGATGCCTCGGTAGGCATCCCACCTTTCTTCACCAACAATTATTGGTTAGTATTGATTGATCCTAAGTTTTTGCTTCTTCACATTATATGTGCTATTCTTGGAATTTCATTTGTTTTGTTTTGGTTTCTGTTTTAATAAATTACTTAGATCTGAAACTTTTGAATAAGAGAGAGTCCTCAAATAGCTACTCATATACATAATTACTCGCTTGATCTTCACTTATATATTTTTGGAGTAGCTTGTCATTTACTCTTGTGCTTCACTTATATCCTATGTGTAAATTGTTGAATGAATTGAATATCATGAAGTTGAAATTATATCATGCCTAGTGGTAGCTTCACATTGGGTTTAGGAAGTGAAATATTTTGAAGCTTGACAATCACAATATTGGTCATACAAGCAATTAACGAATAATTAGTATAAGGAAGAGAAATTTCACATGCAAATACACTATCATGGAAATCTTTTGTGATTGTGAGACCCCATCAAAATATTATCTGCCAAATTGTTGTAACATCCCAAATTTTCAATTTGGAATGTTATACATAGGTCATCCATGCATATCATATTTTACTGCATTTCGTTCTTGTGATCCTCGAAATCCTAAGAAACTCAAGGACCCTCGGAGAGAGTTGGGGATTTTCCCTCGTTCTAATATTTGAGTTTTATCAAATATTGAAACAAGGATCAGTTTGGTTTTAATTATTTTTCTCCCCCAAAAATATTTCATATTAAAATTATTATTTTTTTGACCAAAGAATAGTAGGGCAAACCCCATACTGTGAGTCATTTTTTATTATTAAACAAAGGTATCAAAGTACATAGCATTGGTTGATGGGGGGACAACCAAAGGAAGGCTATCTAATAAGAAAGTAAAGTGAAACTATGGAGAAGATAAAAAGTGGAAAATTAAATATTGTCTATCCAAGAGGACATGCCCTCTTTCAGAGTAGGTCTAGCCCTTAACATGGTCATTTTGAAATTTCTGATAAAATCATTCTTGCATTCATTTATTGAGCATGGTATCCCTTCAAAAATCATCCCATTTCTCTGATTCCATATGCTCCAGCATCCTAGTATCATGGTTTCCATAAAGTGATCAATTTTTTATCTGTGGTTGGCATCAATAATCATATTGTTGATGTCCAGATCCGAATTCCATTCAAAGCAAATGTTCCACCAGAACCCTTGAATAAATGGACATGTAAATAGGAGATGAGTCATGTATTCCATGTCATCATTGTTGCATAATACACATACTGTGGAATCGAGATGCATGTTTTTTCAGACCAAAAGATCACATGTATTTATTCTGTCATTGAGCATTAACCAGCAGAAGAATTTGTGTCTTGGTAAGCAACATGATTTCCATATCCATTTGAAAGTGTCACCAGCATCCTCACCATTCATTAGATATCTATAGATCTTCTTGGTAATGTTCTTGTTATTGCCCCAGTTGAAATGCCACGTGTCCTTATCATAGATGTTTCTGATACTATTTAAATCATCTGATAACAAATGGAACTGCTGGTGGGCTTGGATGGATAAAGGTAGTTGAAATAAGCTGTAATAATTATCCAATTCTTTGGCCTCTTTGATAGATATGTTTTATTTTTGAGTAAAAGAATGTAGCTCAGGGAACTTTATTTTCATAATGTCTTCCCAAAGCATATTAGTGCTCCCAGACTTGATATCACAAGTAGTCATATCTCTAAAAAGGTCAAACATTTTCATGCAGTCTTTCCACCAAAAGGAGCCTTTGTTCCTGTTAGAGTGTGGGACCTTATTATTATGATAGTGGGCTTCCCAAATTAATTTAACCCAAGGGACATCAACCTTGTTGTAGAATTTGAAGAGGTGCTTGATAAGGAGTTCTTTATGTTGTTCTCTTAAATTCAAAACCCCAAGCCCTCCTTGTTGTTTGGGTTTGCATATCATCTCCCAGATGGCCAGACATTTGCCTCCTTTATTGATCTCATTCCCATACCAGAGGAAGTTTCTGCTTGATTTATCCACGTGATCCAGAATGGTAACATGAACTTTAAGGGAGCACATAGCAAATATTGGCATGCATGCAACAACAAAGTTGATATAAGTGAGTCTACCAGAATGGTTCATGAATCTAGCAACCCCTGAGAGTCTCCTATCAATTCTTGATATAACTAGGATGAGGTCTTGAATAGAAGGCTTGGTGGTGCCCATAGGTAGTCCTAGATATGTAAAAGGGAGTCTTTCAGCTTTGCATCCAAAAGAGGTTGCAAGCCTGGTGACTGTTTGTTGGTCAATATTAATTGGTATCATGGAGGATTTACTGAAATTGACAAATAGACTAGTGGACATACTGAAGAGGTTAAGGAGATATTTAAGGTGATTGAGTAGTTCCTCATCAGCAGGCATGATCATCAGAGTATCATCAGCATACTGTATAATTGGGTAATCCAGTCCATATGCCTGATTGATGGGGAGTGAGAGTTCACCATTAGCCCAAGCAACATTAATAACTGACTGTAGGAGATCAGCAGCAATGATATAAAGAAGTGGAGAATGGGGATCTCCTTGCGTGACTCCTCTTTTACATATGATTTCTTTCCTGTAACTCCATTAAGTAGGAGAGATGTTGAAGCAGTTTGGAGTATGTTGTTTACCCAATTTATCCATCTAGGTCCAAAACCTTTGGCTGTTAACATGGTAATTATTGCTTTGTATTCAACCTTATCAAATGCTTTCTCAAAGTTAAGTTTGAGAATGATGATAGGTTTTTTTGACTGATGGCATAGGTGAATATATTCAAAAGCAAATCCCAAACAGTCCTGAATGTTCCTCCCTTTGATGAAGCCATATTGATTTTGATGAATGACAGAGGTGATGATTTTATGAGCTCTACTGGCCACAAGTTTTGTAATAATTTTGAGAGGAAGGCTGACCAGGGAAATAGGTCTAAAATCATTCATGTTAAGTGGGTTCGCAATCTTTGGAATGAGTGTAATGGATGCAGAGTTGATACTCTGAATGTCATTCTTCCCTTCAAAAAATCCAAGATCATAGTGTAAATGTCTTGTTTGATGACATCCCAGCATTTCTTCGGGAATAATCCATTGAAACCGTCTGGTCCTAGTGCTCTATCAGAATGTATGTCTTTAATAACCTGGTCAATCTCTTCCATGGAAAAAGGAGCTTCAAGTTCAGATAGGTCTTTTGGTTGAATAAGTCCCTCAAGATTGAATAACATAGGAGGGTAATATGACTTCTCCAAAATAAATGAAATGTTGGAGGAAAATATTAAAATCAATTTGTACTTTTATTTGCAGTTTTATCGCTATTCTATTTGAATTAGGAAAAATATGCGTTTTCCAAAATTGCATTAGAGGCCCAAATAAATGTTCACCTTGTCCGGCGTATTTTTAGAGGACGGGGAAAATTTATTTCAGGATTTTTGGAGTCCGCTTAGTATTTTTGTTTCTTCGTTTTTCCATGCGGAATTATTTAAAAAAAGTAACCGACCAAACCGGGCCGTGTCCGCCTAGGACTCCTGGCCCAGCCGGCCTTTATAAGCCGGGAGGCCCGACCCCAGCAGCCCAGCGCCCTGCCCAAAACCCTAAGCTGCCGCTGCCCTAGCGCCACCACCGCACCAGCCGCCGCCGTCGCGTGCTGCTGCTGCCGCCTCGCCGCCGTGTCGCCGCCCCGTCACGCCGCCGTTCCGCGCCGCCAACCGCGCCGCTCGCCGGAGTTCGCCAGAGTTCGCCGCCGCCAATTTTCTTCGCCGGCTCGGTTTTTCCGGTAAAAACCCTAGATCCTTTTTAATTGATCGGTTCGGTTTTTATTTTTTACTGGTTTATTTATTTAGCGAACGCCCGTTCGTACGTTCGTTTTAACGAACGGTTTTCACATGTAACCCTCTTTCTGTTTTAGTTTTAGTTTATCTTTTCGCTTGTTTATCGAATCAGGCGATTCAAGCGCCTAGATCTTCGTCTCGAAACCCTTTTTCTGTTTAACCAACTTGAACAAGATTTTGGTACTGTAAAATTTGACTTTAGTCCAGATTAGTAATTAGATCTTTTTTCTTTCGCAGTTTGAGTTTCGTTGCTCCGTTTGATTTGATTCTTTTTGCAAACCGGAGTTCTTTAGTTGAACTTTCCGGTTAGATCTTCTTATTTGAGATTTTCCCGTGCATTTTGCTTGATTGCTTATGTATGCTATTGTTTGTTTGCGATAGAACACCCGGAGTGCGAAGCGTGCTACTACAAGTCTTTAGGATTTGCAGATCATCAGCAAGGCAACTAACACTTTGATCATACCCCTTTATCACCCAGTTTTTATGCATTAGTTTCTATCTTTCACACATTGCATGAGTAGCATCTCTTAACATGTGGGTCTGGGAAGTATATAATGAGCTAGAACCTATTACCTGTTTTATTATCAAACCCTTGGGAGTTAATTCTACGTTATGCTTATATTGCCATGCTATGCTCGTAGACGTGGATTGGGTTTGAGTGTATCCATGACAGACATGAGTTGTTAATTAATGGTTCAACTTAAGGTGGCAACTTTAATACACATCTAGGTGGATTGCTTGTGGGCACCTAGAGAATCTAGTGTTGTCCTAGGATATCCCAGAGTACCCGTGTGATCATCCTACGGTCCGCCACCCAGGCTCAAAGGGGTCATAAGACTATTCATGCTAGAAACTTCCGTGCGCAGCCACAAGCCATTATGGGCTCTGGCATAATTGAGTAAGTTGCGTGAGTTCTTGAAGAGGTGGACTAGCAGATGTAGGGGATTGTAGGTGTACAGGTCCGTCCGGAGTAAAGAGCAAATGCTTCTGAAAGATTGTGTCTCGGTCATCCGTTTCTCAAACACCCTCTAGTGCGAGAAATCCAACGGAGGAGATCGAGTCTTGTGGGGAAAAGTGCGCAAACCTTTGCAGAGTGTATAAACTAATCATGGTTAGCTGTGTCCCTGGTTATGGACATCTTTAGTATCTGGTTCTTAGATTATCATATGGATCTCATCACTCTAAAATAATTTGTTGGGTTGATAATTACTTTTAATTGGGATTGAGTTGGAGGAACCTTCTCAATATTGTTCAACTACCAAGATAGTTAAATAAAATATATTTCTTTGTTGTAGGGAAAAATTGGCTGTTCGCAAAACATATTAACCATACAGCCTCCACCAGCCATACATGCATATAGTGATAGCTTTTATCTGTTCATTACTCTCCTGTGCTACATTGCCAGCATATTCCATGTGCTGACCTGTTTTCGGGCTGCAACATATCCTGTTGCAGACTTTTCAGACAAGGAGTAAGGTGTGGTAGGTCGTTTGTCATGCACTTAGCTATGCCATTGGAGTTGATGGACTCACTTTATCTTCCGAGCCTTCCGTTGTTATTGTATTAGATGGCCTTAAGCCATATTTATTGTATTAAGTTCTCTCTTGAGACATTCGATGTAATAAGTGTGTGATTGCCACTCTGTTATAAATTCTTCGAGTACTGTGTGTGCCAGCATTACCGATCCAGGGATGACACCGAAGCACAGAGACTTGACCGTTTGAGGTCGGGTCGCTACAAGATGGTGTCAGAGTACACGCTGAATGTAGGACACGACCACTACGAAAAGCCATAGGCCACTCTTCTCTACTTATTCCTGACTCCTCTCCATTTTCTACTCATTAGGATGGCAGACACGAGGAACAAGTTTGCACAACCGGATGAAGACACACCTTTTGGACGACACAAAATTGAAGGAAGTCACTAAGTACCTAAACATTGGAATACCAAGCTTCACTGGGACCTACACAACCACTTGACTAGAAGAGGAGCACTGGACGATTCGAGTTCAAGTTCTAGGAAGGACGTTCTTGCCAGTCACCAAACCCATAGAGTTTTCCTTTGATGCACCCACCTGGAGTCTAGGCAAGAGTATGGCAGCCCACATCGCTATAGGACACATCGATGAAGTTTACCACAAAGAGCTGAAGGACACTATCTACCAGATATGTGGATTGTGAGATGAGCAATGGGAGATGATCAACACCAGGAAGGACAGGTCCATTGTAGCATTCATCCAGGAATTAAACCACCACATTCGTCGCCAGGAGAACTAGATGTGCACAAGCATGATAGATTTGAAGAAGGTGATGACCAGGAACCCAGAGCTAGAAGAGGAGCTTAAGTCTACATGCGATGGATATGAGGAGGAAATGATGATACTTGTGGAGAGGAATGACGGCATGACCAGGAAGCTAGGAGTTTTTATGGGAGACCCCACGCCAGGAGGAGAAGACGACGAACCCAAGGAGATTCGTTCTGAAGACTACATCATCATAGACGACACCGATCCCGACCCAGATAATAGTGATGATTACTATGAAGACGAAGCTGGAGCAGATATCATGGAGTCTTCCACCAATCAAAATTTCTAGTAGACCACCATACCATTAGTAGTACCCCCCATGTAAATATTAGTAGTCCGAGCACTGTAACGATAGTTAGAGCGATTGCATGCCCTTGCTTGCTTGATTGAGTGATATGATATGATTGTGTTTGTATCATGTGCATATGGGTAGTGTTTTCTCATTAGACCTCATTCTATTCTAATCTCTTCCCTCTAAACCCATCAAATGCCTCCGAGACGGGACCCCGGTTTTGCTATCCCACCGGAGCTCACTCAATTGATCCAGCAGTAGAATGCCTTGATGCAGTTGTTAGTTCAGAACCAAGGCAACAACAACAATAACAACCCACCGCCACCACCACTAGTTGACAACTTAGCCAGTTTTTTGAGGCTGCAGCCGCCGGTGTTCTCTAGTAGCACCGAGACAATAGTTGCTGATGGTTGGTTGTGTAGGATAGGAAGGGAGTTGACCACCGCAGGTTGCACAGCTGCGCAGAAGGTGTGTTTTGCCGCACACCAATTGGATGGACCAGCAGCCGCATGGTGGGATAATTACACAGCCACTTTTCCTGTAGCCAATGTCACCTGGGAGCAGTTTCAGCAAGCATTCCGCACAGCCCACGTATCCATCGGAGATATGAGCATGAAGAAGCGTGAGTTTCGCAACTTACGCCAACGGAACCGTACTGTAGGCCAGTACGTGGAGGAGTTTAGTAAGTTATCCCGCTATGCTCCAGATGATGTGGCCACAGATGCCGCGAAGCAGGAGAAGTTTATGGATGGGATGAATCATGAGATGAGTATGCAGTTAATGGTGGCAACATTTAACAACTACCAGGACTTGGTAGATAAAGCTCTCATGATCGAAGGGAAGCAGCAGCAGATAGAGAGCCGCAAAAGGAAATATGGACAAGGGAAGCACAATTCAGGAGCTCAACAGAAGCCTCGCTTTACCTCGAAATTGGGAGGGCTTACCCATAACCATGGAGGCCACACTCACAATGGAGGAAGTACCCATAATCATACTGGCCAAAGGAATGGGAATGGAGCAAGCAGCAATCAAAACCGTTCCAATCCAGCAACACCCGCCAAGAGGGACTTAAGCCACGTTACTTGTTTCAAGTGCAGGAAGACTGGACACTATGCCACGGAGTGCCCTGAAGCGAAGAACGGAAATGGTAATGGGAGCTCTGGGAAGAACCCCAATCCATTTAACAAAGGACAAGTGAACCACGTGAACGTGGAGGAGGTTGAAGAGCAACCAGATGCAGTTATCGGTAAGTTTTTTAGTTAAGTCCTTCACTGCAATCATTCTTTTTATACTGGTGCATCGCATTCATACATATCAAGGGGATTTATGGATAAATATAAGTTGCCCACTAGAGTTCTTAAGACACCTATGCTAGTAACCTCACCCGGAGCCGAGTATATGGCATGCCATGGATGTTTTTAGATGCCATTAACCATAGGTAGTCATGTTTTCCCCTCTGACTTGATAATTTTGGAGTCGCAAGGATTGGATGTGATACTAGGAATGGAATGGCTGTCAATGTATGGAGGAAACATCGATTGCGCCAGTAAGTCAATTCTGCTTACTACCCCGGAGGGAAAAAGGATCAAGTATGTATCTAGGCATGCGCCAGGGAGAACCCAAGTACGTTCTCTCACGGGAGTTGTTCAGGAAGAAGTGCCTGTTGTGAAGGATTACCCAGATGTATTTCCAGAGGAGTTACCAGGCATGCCGCCAAATCGAGACATCAAGTTTTTGATAGAGCTGTTGCCAGGCACCGGGCCTATATCAAAGAGACCATACCGGATGCCCGCGAATGATATGGAGGAGATCAAGAAACAGATTAAGGAGTTATTGGAGAAAGGTTACATCCGACGGAGTTCATCACCATGGGGAGCCCTAGTGCTATTGGTTGAGAAGAAGGATAAATCTCTAAGAATGGTTGTTGATTATTGGGCGTTGAATGAAGTGACAATCGAGAACAAGTACCCACTGATGATGATCAATGATCTCTTTGACCAGCTGCAAGGAGCTAAAGTGTTTTCGATGATCGACCTGCGATCAGGTTACCACTAGCTGAAGATTCGAGAAAAGGATATACCTAAGACAGCTTTTACCACAAGGTATGGGCTTTATGAGTATACGGTTATGTCATTTGGATTGACTAACGCCCCTGCCTATTTCATGAGTATGATGAATAAGGTGTTCATGGAGTTCTTGGATAAGTTTTTCGTCGTGTTCATTGATGATATTTTATTATACTCGAAGAATGGAGAGGAACAAAAGGAGCATTTGCACTTAGTTCTCGAGAAACTTAGGGAGCATCAGTTGTATGCCAAGTTCAACAAATGTGAGTTTTGGTTGAAGGAAGTTGGATTTCTTGGATATGTTATATCAGGAGAATGTATAGCAGTAGACCCCACCAAAGTTCAGTCAGTAGCTGAGTGGTTGGCACCCACCTTAGTTGGAGAGATCCATAGTTTTCTTGGACTTGCGGGATACTATCGGAGGTTCATTGAAAATTTCTCTAAGATTGCAAAGCCTATGACGACGTTATTGAAGAAGGACACTATCGGTGTCAAAACCGGCGGATCTTGGGTAGGGGGTCCTGAACTATGCGTCTGGGCCGGATGGTAACAGGAGGCAAGGGACATGAAGTTTTACCCAGGTTCGGGCCCTCTCGATGGAGGTAAAACCCTACGTCCTGCTTGATTAATATTGATGATATGGGTGTTACAAGAGTAGATCTACCATGAGATCGGAGAGGCTAAACCCTAGAAGCTAGCCTATGGTATGATTATGTTGTGATTGTTGTCCTACGGACTAAAACCCTTCGGTTTATATAGACACCGGAGAGGGTTAGGGTTACACAAGGTCGGTTACAAAAGGAGGAGATATCCATATACGTATTGCCTAGCTTGCCTTCCATGCCAAGTAGAGTCCCATCTAGACACGAGACGAAGTCTTCAATCTTGTATCTTCACAGTCTAAAAGTCCGGCCAATGGAGATAGACCGGCTGTCCGGAGACCCCCTAATCCAGGACTCCCTCAGTAGCCCCTGAACCAGGCTTCAATGACGATGAGTCCGGCACGCAGTTGTCTTCGGCATTGCAAGGCGGGTTCCTTCTCCGAATACATCACAGAAGAATTTGAATACGAGGATAGTGTCTGACCCTGCAAAATAAGTTCCACATTCCACCGTAGAGAGAATAATGTTTGCACAGATCTAATCCACTAGCTTGTTATGACGTTACATCATGGCCCGGTGATTATTCGAACCGTTTCTTTTAACCAGCCCCGCACATAACGCGAGGCAGTTTTTTGACACGTCTTGTCAAAGCAGAGATCGTGTCCCCTTATTACAAGATCCTCATCAATACGAGCGTGGGTAACCCAACCGCGCCATCAATTACGGCGCTTGGGGGATAAGCGAGTTTTACCAGGCAAGTGGGGATGCTTAGTTTTGTCCGCCCATATAAAGGGATAAGGATTCACCTTTCTATCCACGCCTTCTTCCTCCTTTGCTGATCCGCTCCCGCACACTCGAGCTCTAGCACCCAAGTCCTCACTTCCATCTCAACCTTCTCCAACCATGTCCGGAGCGGGAGGCAAGTGGATGGTCTCCACCGTCACGGAGGGAGACATCAAGAAACTAAGAGAGCCGGATACCTGCCCGACGACATGGCGCACCGGCTCCCAGATGAGGGGCAACTCATCCCCACCCCCAGGCCCCATGAGAGGGTTGTATTCCTCACCCATCTCTTCCGCGGATTGGGATTCCCTATCCATCCCTTTGTCCGGGGCTCATGTTCTATTACGGCCTGGATTTCCACGATCTGGCCCCGAACTTCATCCTCAACATCTCGGCGTTTAACGTCGTGTGCGAGGCCTTTCTCCGCGTCACGCCCCACTTCGGCCTATGGCTGAAGACCTTCAACGTCAAGCCGAAGGTGGTCGGCGGCCGCCAGGTGGAGTGCAGAGGCGCCATGGTGGGCAAGATGCCCAACATAACATGGCTTGAGGGCTCCTTTGTGGAAACCATAAAGGGGTAGCAATCGGAGTGGTTCTATATCACCGAGCCGCATGACCCCGCATGGGTAGCGGCCCCCGACTTCCGATCCGACACCCCCATGCGGCTCACCTCCTGGAAGGAGGAGGGCCTGTCCTGGGGTAATTCAAAAGAGCTGACCGGACTCCAGTCATGTATTCAAAACATGGTGGACAAGAAGCTCAAGCTCGTCAACGTAGTCCAGGTTATGCTCATCCGCCGGATACTCCTGTGCCAACAACGGGAGTTCACCTTGTGGGAGTTCAATCCGGCGCAGCACCGAACTCTGAACATGCTCTTCTACACGACTCATGAAGATGCCTGGAGGGTGCTATTCAAGAGCGTCGAGGTCCCTCCCCCCATTACTAAGGATCGCGGATTCAGCGCGAAGGGCCAAGCCAGCGCGGTAAGTTGTTTTAGCTTTCACAAGATACTTGTTTTTATATAGATTAACTCTATGCGAGATCTAAACTCCCGTGTCGTTAACAGGACTGGCAGAAGATGGCCGGACAAATCGACTGTCCGGCTCCCTTGCCCAAAGGCCCTGTAGACGCTCTTCTAATGAAGATGCTGACTCCAGCCCCTTATAAGGTGCCGGAGAAGACCAAGAAGGCCAAGGGAGCTCGAAAGAGTTCCCGACGCCAGGCGTCGTCGGACTCACCGTCCGATGACTCTGCGGCGCACTCTTCCCCCGAAGACAAGGAAGAGGAAGAAGAGGCTCCCCCACCGACTGGGGTAGACAAGAAAAAGAAGGCCTGTTGGGGAAGGTAGTAATTTCAAAATTTTCCTACGCACACGCAAGATCATGGTGATTCATAGCAACGAGAAGGGAGAGTGTAATCTACATACCCTTGTAGATCGACAGCGGAAGTGTTATGACAACGCGGTTGATGTAGTTGTACGTCTTCACGGCCCGACCGATCAAGTACCGAAACTACGGCACCTCCGAGTTTTAGCACATGTTCAGCTCGATGACGATCCCCGGACTCCGATCCAGCAAAGTGTTGGGGAAGAGCTCCGTCAGCACGATGGCGTGGTGACGATCTTGATGTACTACTGTCGCAGGGCTTCGCCTAAGCACCGCTACAATATTATTGAGGACTATGGTGGCAGGGGGCGCCCCACACGGCTAAGAATATGATCACGTGGATCAACTTGTGTGTCTATGGGGTGCCCCTGCCCCCGTATATGAAGGAGTGGAGGAGGGGAGGGCCGGCCCTCTCTATGGCGTGCCCTAGGGGAGTCCTACTCCCACCGGGAGTAGGATTCCCCCTTTCCTAGTCCAACTAGGAGTCCTTCCATGTAGTAGGAGTAGGAAACAAGGAAGGGGCGCAGCCCCTCCCCCTAGTCCAATTCGGACTAGGCCTTGTGGGGGCGCGCGGCCTTCCCTAGGCAGCCCCTCTCTCTTTCCCGTATGGCCCAATAAGGCCCAATACTTCTCCCGGCGAATTCCCGTAACTCTCCGATACTCCGAAAAATACCCGAATCACTCGGAACCTTTCCGATGTCCGAATATAGTCGTCCAATACATCGATCTTTACATCTCGACCATTTCGAGACTCCTCGTCATGTCCCTGATCTCATCCGGGACTCCAAACTCCTTCGGTACATGAAAACTCATAAACTCATAATATAACTGTCATCGAAACCTCAAGCGTGCGGACCCTACGGTTCAAAAACAATGTAGACATGACCGAGACACGTCTCCGGTCAATAACCAATAGCGGGACCTAGATGCCCATATTGGCTCCTACATATTCTACGAAGATCTTTATCGGTCAGACCGCATAAAAACATACGTTGTTCCCTTTGTCATCGGTATGTTACTTGCCTGAGATTCAATCGTCGGTATCCAATACCTAGTTCAATCTCGTTACCGGCAAGTCTCTTTACTCGTTCTGTAATACATCATCCCGCAACTAACTCATTAGTTGCAATGCTTGCAAGGCTTAAGTGATGTGCATTACCGAGAGGGCCCAGAGATACCTCTCCCACTTTCGGAGTGACAAATCCTAATCTTGAAATACGCCAACCCAACAAGTACCTTTGGAGACACCTGTAGAGCACCTTTATGATCACCCAGTTACGTTGTGACGTTTGGCAGCACACAAAGTGTTCCTCCGGTAAACGGGAGTTGCATAATCTCATAGTCATAGGAACATGTATAAGTCATGAAGAAAGCAATAGCAACATACTAAACGATCGGGTGCTAAGCTAATGGAATGGGTCATGTCAATCAGATCATTCAACTAATGATGTGACCTTGTTAATCAAATAACAACTCTTTGTCCATGGTTAGGAAACATAACCATCTTTGATTAACGAGCTAGTCAAGTAGAGGCATACTAGTGACACTCTGTTTGTCTATGTATTCACACATGTATTATGTTTCCGGTTAATACAATTCTAGCATGAATAATAAACATTTATCATGAAATAAGGAAATAAATAATAACTTTATTATTGCCTCTAGGGCATATTTCCTTCAGTCTCCCACTTGCACTAGAGTCAATAATCTAGTTCACATCGCTATGTGATTAACACCAATAGTTCACATCATTATGTGATTGGTTCACATCTCCATGTGACTAACACCCAAAGGGTTTACTAGATTCTATAATCTAGTTCACATTGCTATGTGATTAACACACAAAGAGTGATCATGTTTTGCTTGTGAGAGAAATTTAGTCAACGGGCCTGCCAAATTCAGATCCGTATGTATTTTGCAAAATTCTATGTCTACAATGCTCTACACGGAGCTACTCTAGCTAATTGCTCCCACTTTCAATATATATCTAGATTGAGACTTAGAATCATCTGGATCAGTGTCAAAAACTTGCATCGACGTAACCCTTTACGACGAACTTTTTGTCACGTCCATAATCGAGAAACATATCCTTATTTCACTAAGGATAATTCTGACCGCTGTCTAGTGATCTACTCCTAGATCACTATTGTACTCCCTTGCCAAATCAGTGCAGGGTATACAATAGATCTGGTACACAGCGTGACTTACTTTATAGAACCTATGGCTGACGCATAGGGAATGAATTTCAATCTCTTTCTATCTTCTGTCGTGGTCGGGTTTTGAGTCTTACTCAACTTCACACCTTGTAATACAGGCAAGAACTCTTTCTTTGACTGCTCCATTTTGAACTACTTCAAAATCTTGTCAAGGTATGTACTCATTGAAAAAACTTATCAAGCGTCTTGATCTATCTCTATAGATCTTGAAGCTCAATATGTAAGCAGCTTTACCGAAGTCTTTCTTTGAAAAACTCCTTTCAAATATTCCTTTATGCTTTGCAGAATAATTCTACATTATCTCCGATCAACAATATGTCTTTCACATATACTTATCAGAAATGCTGTAGTGCTCCCACTCACTTTCTTGTAAATACAGGCTTCACCGCAAGTCTGTATAAAGCTCATCAAAGCGTATATTCCAACTCCGAGATGCTTGCACCAGTCCACAGATGGATCGCTGGAGCTTGCACATTTTATTAGCACCTTTCGGATTGACGAAACCTTCTGGTTGCATCATATACAACTCTTCTTTAATAAATCCATTAAGGAATGCAGTTTTGTTTATCCATTTGCCAGATTTCATAAAATGCGGCAATTACTAACATGATTCGGACAGACTCAAGCATAGATACTAGTGAGAAACTCTCATCGTAGTCAACACCTTGAACTTGTCGAAAACCTTTTCCGACAATTCTAGCTTTGTAGATAGTAACACTACTATCAGCGTCCGTCTTCCTCTTGAAGATCCATTTATTCTCAATTGCTTGCCGATCATCGGGCAAGTCAACCAAAGTCCAAACTTTGTTCTTATACATGGATAATATCTCAGATTTCATGGCCTCAAACCATTTCGCGGAATCTGGGCTCATCATCGCTTCCTCATAGTTCGCAAGTTCGTCATGGTCTAGTAACATGACTTCCAGAACAGGATTACCGTACCACTCTGGTGCGGATCTCACTCTGGTTTACCTATGAGATTTGGTAGTAACTTGATCTGAAGTTACATGATCATCATCATTAGCTTCCTCACTAATTGGTGTAGTAGTCACAGGAACAGATTTCTGTGATGAACTACTTTCCAATAAGGGAGAAGGTACAATTACCTTATCAATTTCTACTTTCCTCCCACTCACTTCTTTCGAGAGAAACTCCTTCTCTAGAAAGGATCCATTCTTAGCAACGAATGTCTTGCCTTCGGATTTGTGATAGAAGGTGTACCCAACTGTCTCCTTTGGGTATCCTATGAAGACATATTTCTCCAATTTGAGTTTGAGCTTATCGAGATGAAACTTTTTCACATAAGCATCGCAACTCCAAACTTTAAGAAACGATAGCTTAGGTTTCTTGCCAAACCATAGTTCACACGGTGTCATCTCAATGGATTTAGATGGTGCCCTATTTCACGTGAATGCAGCTGTCTCTAATGCATAACCCCAAAACGATAGTGGAAGATCGGTAAGAGACGTCATAGATCGCACTATATCTAATAAAGTACGGTTATGACGTTCGGACACACCATTACACTATGGTGTTCCAGGTGGCGTGAGTAGTGGAACTATTTCACATTGTTTTAATTGAAGGCCAAACTCGTAACTCTATTTTACCTCTGCAATCATATCGTAGAAACTTTTATTTTCTTGTCACGATGATTTTCCACTTCACTCTGAAATTCTTTGAACTGTTCAAATGTTTCAAATTTATGTTTCATCAAGTAGATATCCCCATATCTGCTCAAATCATCTGTGAAGGTCAGAAAATAATGATACCTGCTACAAGCCTTAATATTCATCGGACCACATACATCAATATGTATGATTTCCTCCAAATCTGTTGCTTGCTTCATTGTTCCGGAGAACGACGTTTTAGTCATCTTGCCCATAAGGCATGGTTCGCAAGCATCAAGTGATTCATAATCAAGTGATTCCAAAAGCCCATTAGTATGGAGTTTCTTCATGCGCTTTACACCAATATGACTTTAAACGGCAGTGCCACAAATAAGTTGCACTATCATTATTAACTTTGCATCTTTTGGTTTCAATATTATGAATATGTGTATCACTACGATCGAGATCCAACGAACTTGTTTCATTGGGTGTATGACCATATAAGGTTTTATTCATGTAAACAAAACAACAATTTATTCTCTTACTTAAATGAATAACCGTATTACAACAAACATGATCAAATCATATTCATGCTCAACGCAAACACCAAATAACACTTATTTAGGTTCAACACTAATCCCGAAATTATAGGAAGTGTGCGATGATGATCATATCAATCTTGGAACCACTTCCAACACACATCGTCACTTCACCCTTAACTAGTCTCTGTTTATTCTGCAACTCCTATTTCGAGTTACTACTCTTAGCAACTGAACTAGTATCAAATACTGAGGGGTTGCTATAAACACTAGTAAAGTACACATCAATAACATGTATATCAAATATACTTATGTTCACTTTGCCATCCTTCTTATCCGCCAATCACTTGGGGTAGTTCCGCTTCCAGTGACCAGTTCCTTTGCAGTAGAAGCACTTAGTCTCAGGCTTAGGACCAGACTTGGGCTTCTTCACTTGAGCAGCAACTTGCTTGATGTTCTTCTTGAAGTTCCCCTTCTTCCCTTTGCCCTTTTCTTGAACTAGTGGTCTTGTTAACCATCAACACTTGATGTTTTTCTTGATTTCTACCTTCGTCGATTTCAGCATCACGAAGAGCTTGGGAGTTGTTTCCGTTATCCCTTGCATATTATAGTTCATCACGAAGTTCTACTAACTTGGTGATGGTGACTAGAGAATTCTTTCAATCACTATCTTATCTGGAAGATTAACTCCCACTTGATTCAAGCGATTGTAGTACCCAGACAATCTGAGCAAATGCTCACTAGTTGAGCGATTCTCCTCCATCTTTTAGCTATAGAACTTGTTCGAGACTTCATATCTCTCAACTCGGGTATTTTCTTGAAATATTAACTTCAATATCTGGAAAATCTCATATGGTCCATAACGTTCAAAACGTCTTTGAAGTCCCGATTCTAAGCTGTTAAGCATGGTGCACTAAACTATCAAGTAGTCATCACATTGAGCTAGCCAAACGTTCATAACGTCTGCATCTGCTCCTGCAATAGGCCCGTCACCTAGCGGTGCATCAAGGACATAATTCTTCTGTGCAGCAATGAGGATATACCTCAGATCACGGATCCAATCCGCATCATTGCTACTAACATCTTTCAACATAGTTTTTCTCTAGGAACATATCAAAATAAACACAGGGAAGCAACAACGCGAGCTATTGATCTACAACATGATTTGCAAAATACTACCAGGACTAAGTTCATGATAAATTTAAGTTCAATTAATCATATTACTTAAGAACTCCCACTTAGATAGACATCCCTCTAATCCTCTAAGTGATCATGTGATCCAAATCAACTAACCCATGTCCGATCATCACGTGAGATGGAGTAGTTTCATTGGTGAACATCACTATGTTGATCATATCTACTATATGATTCACGCTCGACCTTTCGGTCTCCGTGTTCCGAGGCCATATCTGTATATGCTTGGCTCGTCAAGTATAACCTGAGTATTCCGCGTGTGCAACTGTTTTGCACCCGTTGTATTTGAACGTAGAGCCTATCACACCCGATCATCATGTGGTGTCTCAGCACGAAGAACTTTCGCAACGGTGCATACTCAGGGAGAACACTTCTTGGTAATTTAGTGAGAGATCATCTTATAATGCTACCGTCAATCAAAGCAAGATAAGATGCATAAAAGATAAACATCACATGCAATCAATATAAGTGATATGATATGGCCATCATCATCTTGTGCTTGTGATCTCCATCTCCGAAGCACCGTCATGATCACCATCGTCACCGGCGCGACACCTTGATCTCCATCGTAGCATCGTTGTCGTCTCGCCAATCTTATGCTTCCACGACTATTGCTACCTCTTAGTGATAAAGTAAAGCATTACAGCGCGATTGCATTGCATACAATAAAGCAACAACCATATGGCTCCTACCAGTTGCCGATAACTCGGTTACAAAACATGATCATCTCATACAATAAAATTTAGCATCATGTCTTGACCATATCACATCACAACATGCCCTGCAAAAACAAGTTAGATGTCCTCTACTTTGTTGTTGGATGTTTTACGTGGCTGCTACGGGCTTAAGCAAGAACCAATCTTACCTACGCATCAAAACCACAATGATAGTTTGTCAAGTAGGTGTTGTTTTAACCTTCGCAAGGACCGGGCGTAGCCACACTCAGTTCAACTAAAGTTGGAGAAACTGTCACCCGCAAGCCACCTATGTGCAAAGCATGTCGGGAGAACCGGTCTCGCGTAAGCGTATGCGTAATGTCGGTCCGGGCTGCTTCATCCAACAATACCGCCGAACCAAAGTATGACATGCTGATAAGCAGTATGACTTATGTCACCCACAACTCACTTGTGTTCTACTCGTGCATATAACATCAAACCATAAAAACCTAGGCTCGGATGCCACTGTTGGGGAACGTGGTAATTTCAAAATTTTCCTACGCACACGCAAGATCATGGTGATGCATAGCAACGAGAAGGGAGAGTGTAATCTACATACCCTTGTAGATCGACAACGGAAGCATTATGACAACGCGGTTGATGTAGTCGTACGTCATCACGGCCCGACCGATCAAGCACCGAAACTACGGCACCTCCGAGTTTTAGCACACGTTTAGCTCGATGACGATCCCTGGACTCCGATCCAGCAAAGTGTTGGGGAAGAGTTCCGTCAGCATGACGGCGTGCTGACGATCTTGATGTACTACTGTCGCAGGGCTTCGCCTAAGCACCCCTACAATATTATCGAGGACTATGGTGGCAGGGGGAGCCGCACACGGCTAAGAATATGATCACGTGGATCAACTTGTGTGTCTATGGGGTGCCCCCTGTCCCCGTATATAAAGGAGTGGAGGAGGGGAGGGCCGGCCCTCTCTATGGCGCGCCCTAGGGGAGTCCTACTCCCACCGGGAGTAGGATTCCCCCTTTCCTAGTCCAACTAGGAGTCCTTCTATGTAGTAGGAGTAGGAAACAAGGAAGGGGCGCAGCCCCTCCCCCTAGTCCAATTCGGACTAGGCCTTGGGGGGGGGGCGCGTCCTGCCCTAGGCAGCCCCTCTCTCTTTCCCGTATGGCCCAATAATGCCCAATACTTCTCCCGGCAAATTCCCGTAACTCTCCGGTACTCCGAAAAATACCCGAATCACTCGGAACCTTTCCGATGTCCGAATATAGTCGTCCAATATATCGATCTTTACGTCTCGACCATTTAGAGACTCCTCGTCATGTCCCTGATCTCATCCGGGACTACGAACTCCTTCGGTACATCAAAGCTCATAAACTCATAATATAACTGTCATCGAAACCTTAAGCGTGCGGACCCTACGGTTGAAGAACAATGTAGACATGACCGAGACACGTCTATGGTCAATAACCAATAGCGGGACCTAGATGCCCATATTGGCTCCTACATATTCTACGAAGATCTTTATCGGTCAGACCGCATAACAACATACGTTGTTCCCTTTGTCATCGGTATGTTACTTTCCTGAGATTCGATCGTCGGTATCCAATACCTAGTTCAATCTCGTTACCGGCAAGTCTCTTTACTCGTTCCGTAATACATCATCCCGCAACTAACTCATTAGTTGCAATGCTTGCAAGGCTTAAGTGATGTGCATTACCGAGAGGGCCCAGAGATACCTCTCCAACATTCGGAGTGACAAATCCTAATCTCGAAATACGCCAACCCAACAAGTACCTTTGGAGACACCTGTAGAGCACCTTTATGATCACCCAGTTATGTTGTGACGTTTGGTAGCACACAAAGTTTTCCTCTGGTAAACGGGAGTTGCATAATCTCATAGTCATAGGAACATGTATAGGTCATGAAGAAAGCAATAGCAACATACTAAACGATCGGGTGCTAAGCTAATGGAATGGGTCATGTCAATCAGATCATTCCACTAATGATGTGACCTCGTTAATCAAATAACAACTCTTTGTCCATGGTTAGGAAACATAACCATCTTTGATTAACGAGCTAGTCAAGTAGAGGCATACTAGTGACACTCTGTTTGTCTATGTATTCACACATGTATTATGTTTCCGGTTAATACAATTCTAGCATGAATAATAAACATTTATCATGACATAAGGAAATAAATAATAACTTTATTATTGCCTCTAGGGTATATTTCCTTCAAGGCCGCCCCAACTGGGGAGGCCGGAGGGTCTAAGAAGGGAAGGATTCTCCTTCCGGACAGCTCCACCGCCGCCGACGAAAGTGAAGATGAGTGGTTTCCCAGGGCCAAGCCCCAGGGGAGATCGTAAGTATTCAGATACAAAAGTAATCCATAGGATTCCTTTGTTGCATTGCTTTCCCTAATCGCCGAACATAATTACGCAGGCCGCCACGAGCCAATATCGAGGTAACATCGGACGGCTCCCTGGGTTCGTCGAACATGGATAGTGATCCAGTCCCGACTGCCACCTTCGCTCATCCTGCGACGATGCCAAGGTGTTGTCTAAAGAGGCACTAGATCGAGGGGAAACAGTCCCGGAGGCGCCTCAAGGCAACCTTCCGGACTCCGGGAGCAGAGGGTACGGGGCCCCTGAGAGCTCCGAGTTCGGCCCTCAGCCGAACACCGCGCCGGAACCTCCAGCGGTTCCGGGCTCGGGCAGGCTGTCTCCTTCTAAGAGGGGTGAGACGCCTGTGCCGGTGACCTCTGTCCATCCAGAGGCGCCGGACAATCTATTGGAAGCGCTTTGCAGCGCTTCCATCGAGGGGGAACACCGCACTATCATGAGTGCGGTGATCCAGAAGGTTCAGTCCGCCAAGAGCGGATTGACTGAAGCCTATACTAGCCTTCTAACAGGCTTCAAGGTAAGTGTTTTAAAATGTAGTAGAAGTATTACCGCATAGACAGTAGCCCCTGATGCTTTGTTTGGTGTTCAGAAAGAAAAGCCGAACAGAGGATCAAATAATATCGCAGGAGTCTAATATAAGTATATCAATATGCATATGCAGGCTTCGCTGCTGGCGTCCGCCGCACTAACTGCGGAGGTCGCCTTACTGAAGGAGGCCCTCGAGGGGTCCCGGAAAGAGCTCGACCTTCCTAAGAGGCAGCTCGAGGAGAACAAGGGTAAGTAATACCCCGTCTATAGATATGTGTATACGAGAAAAAGGACGCGATTGCCAAATGACAGGGTCGTTGTATGTTTGTCAGGGGCCACGGCCGAGGTGGCGACCCTGAAGCAAGCATTGTCCCAGGACGAAGAGAAGGCGGCCCAGGAGCGCACTGAGCGAGAGAAGCACGAGGCTCGGGTGGGCGAGGTGCAGCAATAGCTCCAGGCTCTCGTGACAAAGCACGAGGCGTTGGAGCTTGACTCAAAGACACGAGAGTCTGAGCTTGCTGTGGCCCTTGAGAGCATGAAGAGTGCCACGGCCGAGGCCCAGTAGGCCCTCCAGGAAATCGACGCAATGAAGAAGATAGCAGCGGGTAAGGCTTTCTATATGCAAAGCAAGCATGTAAAAGTAAATTACCGATTTCTTCAGGAGCTTTCGCAGATTTGCCCCGCATTGTGTCTGATGCCGCGCGATTTTACCAGGCCGAGGACGGAAGCTCGACGGAGAAGCTGTTCTGGTCTCAGTATGCTGAGGCCAAACATCCGGTGCCGATGAGCGACCAGCTGAAGCAGATGGTCGAGCTACATAAGGCGGCCGATCAGGCCATGAAGGGCTTTATAGTCCAGCTATGGCCTGGCGACGCCCTTCCGAACAGCTTCTTCGGCCTGGTGAGGTGGCTTGTGGATGCCTGCCCGCGGCTGGACGTTGTCAAGCGATCCGTCTGCATTGAAGGTGCACGTCGGCCTTTTGCCCATGTGAAATTGCAGTGGGTCAAGCTAGACGCCATGAAGCTGGTCAAGGAGGGGCTGCCGGAGGGCAAGGAGCACCGCCACCCCGAGATGTACTACGAGGGTGTTTTGCCGGGTGCCCGTCTTGTTGCGGATGAGTGCTCAAAAGATGTAATATTTGAGTAAACTCGCTCGTTTTATCCTGTATTTATGAAAACATGTTTCACATGCGCTATGCAACGCTTGTTTGAATTTAAAATATTACCTTCTGTTTGGCTGTTTATCCAATCTGAGAGGTGGCTAGTCCTCAGCTTCTCCCCCCATGCCACAATTGCTGGGGTGTTCGGGATAAACCTGAGCACTCTTGTTCCCATATTTGGGTCCTTCGAGGGAGGTGCTCAGCACAACGAACAAGGCAACCGGACTAATAATGCTTTATCACTCTCACTTAGCCATAGAATTCTATAATTTTAAATTTCGTCGAAGCCCCTGGTATTCGGAGGGCCGAATTCGGGGCGCGATACACGCCCGTAAGATGGGCGGAGCCGGCCCGTCGCCCTAAGCGGCATAAGTCTTTAGGGACTCGAAAAACCTCGCCGAACAGCGACCAGTCTCTCGCCTTATCATGACAGTCAGTTTTAGATTTCTCTACTGAGGTGCTCAACCCGGCAGAACCGGGGCACAATCGCAGTAGTTCTCCTAGCGCTACCTTAGCCGATAGAGCGGAACGTAAGGTACCAAAACATAGGAGCCGGACAAACCCAACATTTGACCAAAGACATGATTCAGAGCTGATGCATATAATGCTATAAGTGCGGGTGCCGCACTTGTGAAAGTGTTCGGACTTTTCACACCATATTGTGGGTACGTAAGCCCCTGGTGCATTGGCCGTACCAGAGTGTACGGTTGCAAGGCGTCATTAATTAATACACACACACACATATAACAAAATTGCAATAATAGTCGTAATGTCATGCATCGTATATTTAAAAAATTGCATTAAAGCGGAGTGATACGGATAGTGCAATAAAGCAAAAGAGTAGGACTATGTCCCTTCCAAGGGCGAGCTGAGGAATGATATGAATCTGTAATCAACTTGGGAATTCCGTTATATAACGTAGTTGTCTGCCTCCTTGGTTGTTGTATCATGTGTTCGGCAATAGAGCTGACGGATAGTGTTTCCAGAGATTAAAGTCCTGAAAAAACAGAAAAATAACCAAACGGGAAGCCCCTAGTGCGGTTTAGGCCGCGTTTTGGGGCGTGCCGCAGTTGTGCCCCCCCTCCCCACCTATGCCCATGGTATTTTTAATGCGTAATTATGTACGCGCGACACGAATATCACCGTTGGGCTGGGATTGGGGTGGCAGCCGTATTGCTACGCGAGCTCACATCGCACCAGGCAGCCTATTTGCCGATTGCCCCGAGCGCGCTTGAAGGTGTCCGGGCTTTGAAACGCCGAACTGGTAGATTGCCTTGAGAGGCTGCTTTGCGCTTCTACTGCAAGGGCCGCGGAGTGTTCCTCTGTTCGGAGAGAGCGCTCTGTGTTTCCATTGACTGTAATAACTCCGTGAGGTCCTGGCATCTTGAGCTTGAGGTATGCATAATGTGGTACCACATTGAATCTAGAAAATGTGGTTCGTCCGAGCAGCGCGTGATAACCACTTCAGAACGGGACTATATCGAAGATTAACTCTTCGCTTCGGAAGTTATCCGGGGATCCAAAGACCACTTCCAGTGTAATTGAGCCTGTGCAGTGGGCCTCTACGCCTGGAATGACACCCTTCAAGGTCGTTTTTGTGGGTTTGATCCTTGAGGGGTCTATACCCATTTTGCGCACTGTGTCCTGATAAAGCAGGTTCAGGCTGCTGCCACCGTCCATAAGGACTCGAGTGAGGTGGAATCCGTCGATGATTGGGTCTAGGACCAGTGCGGCGAATCCGCCATGACGGATACTGGTGGGGTGGTCTCTGCGATCGAAGGTGATCGGACAGGAGGACCAAGGGTTGAACTTTGGGGTGACTGGCTCCAACGCATATACGTCCATGAGCACACGCTTCCGCTCCCTCTTAGGGATGTGGGTTGCGTATATCATGTTCACCGTCCGCACTTGTGGGGGAAACCTCTTCTGTCCTCCAGTGTGCGGCTGCCGGGGTTCTTCCTCGTCATCGCTATGCGGCCCCTTGTCCTTGTTTTTGGCAATTAACTTGCCGGCCTGCTTGAACACCCAACAATCCCTGTTGGTGTGATTGGTTGGCTTGTATGTGGTGCTGTGTATTTGACACGAGCGATCGAATATCCGGTCCAAGCTGGACGGACCCAGCGTACTTTGTTTGAATGGCTTTTTCCGCTGATCGGGTTTAGAGCCTTTGAATCCGGCATTGATTGTCGTATCCTCGGTACTTTCGCTGTTAATGCGGCGCTTATGCTTGTTGCGACGTGACCTGCTATTGCCGTCCTTGGTATCTAAGGTACCATGGTTCTTTGATATGTTATTACTGCGAGCCAACCAGCTGTCTTCTCCCGCACAAAAGCGGGCCATGAGCGTCGTGAGAGCTGCCATAGATTTTGGCTTTTCCTGACCAAGGTGCCGGGCAAGCCACTTGTCTCGGATGTTGTGCTTGAAAGCCGCTAAGGCCTCCGCATCCGGACAATCGACGATTTGATTTTTCTTTGTAAGGAACCGAGTCAAGAATTGCCTGGCCGACTCTTCTGGCTGCTGAATTATGTGGCTCAAGTCATCGGCGTCTAGTGGTCGCACATAAGTGCCCTGAAAGTTGTCGACGAATGCAGCTTCCAGATGTTCCCAACAGCTAATGGAGTCCGTGGCAAGCTATTAAGCCAATGCCACGCTGGTCCTTTGAGTTTTAGTGGGAGGTACTTGATGGCATGTAAGTCATCACTGCGGGCCATGTGGATGTGGAGGAGGAAGTCCTCAATCCATACTGCGGGATCTGTTGTGTCGTCGTATGATTAAATGTTTATAGGCTTGAAACCTTCTGGGAATTGATGTTCCATTACTTCGTCTGTGAAGCATAAGGGGTGTGCGGCACCTCTGTATTGGGCTATATCACGACGCAGCTCGAATGGGTCCTGCCCGCTGTGTTCGGCCCGACCGGATTTGCTTTTACTGTATCTGGCGTGACTTTTACCGTCCCGTAGAGTGGTGCGCTCTCGTGATCCATAGATCGATCTTGAATGCTTTGCTTTGTCCACCAATATCTCTCGCAGGTCTGGCGTATCTCCCCGTGCCTTTTTATTTGGATGGCGTTGGGGTGGAGGCTGAGCTTTTGGCTGGAATGCCTCTCTATCGCAGCCACGGGGTGGCCGATCAGCTGTTTCATATGCTTCTTCCTCTAGTCGGGGTAGTAACCTGCGCCTTGGATAGCTCTTGTAGGGACAGTCGAGATTATATTCCTCGGCTGCGAGGACTTCAGTCCATATGTCAGCTAGCAGATCTTGATCAGCTTGAAGCTGCTGCTACTTTTTCTTCAGGCTATTTGCCGTGGCCACAAGCCTGCGCTTGAAGTGCTCTTGTTCGGCGGGATCCTCTGGTACGGCGAATTCATCGTCGCCGAGGCTTGCCTCGTCTCCGGAGGGGGGCATGTAATTGTCATCCTCCTCCTCTCCGCCAGCCGCTCTCTCAGGGGAGCTGGCTCCTTCATCCTCCTGCTCTAAATCTTGCTGGAGGGGAATTTCGTTGTCTTCGGCGCTATCCGGAGTGTTATTATCTCCTGTGCCGGTATCACCACTTTTGCTTTGGCGGGACTTAGAGCGGGGCGCTGACGTCGGCGCTTGGGTTGCTTCTTGGAGGGGTCATCCTCCGCTATCTCGTCGCCATTGCCTTCATTGGGTGTATCCACCATGTATATGTCATACAACGAGGTGGCTGTCCAGTGCCCTATAGGTGCTGGTTTATGTTCGTCTCCTACATCATCGTCCATACCGTCGATGTCTTCGGAGTCCAAGTCGACCATGTCGGTTAAATCATCGACAGTGGCTACAAAGTGGGTGGTGGGTGGGCGTCGAATTTCTTTGTCGTCCGCATCCCAACCCTGTTGGCCATAATCTGGCTAGGGCTCTCCTGACAAAGAGAGAGACCATAGTGAATTCAGAATGTCGCTGAAGGGCGAGTGCTGAAAGATATCCGAGGCGGTGAATTCCATGATCGGCGCCCAATCAGATTCGATCGGCAGGGGCGCAGATAGTTCGGGGTCTGGAAGAGAGTCTGGCACCTTGGAGTCATGGGCTATGTAGAGGATTATGCTAGTGTTTGGCTCGATCGCCGTCGAGACTGCAGCCCCTGAGGCGGTGTCTAGCCACCCATCCTCGATTGGCGCAGTTGGTTCAAAGCTAAGGTCGGAGCTGATGCGGGCGTGGCCTCTGGAGTACCGTCCGGTGGCAGAGCTAGGTCATACCCATCGCGATAGTGCGGCGTGCCCGAATGTGGCTCGAATTCATCGAAGATCAAGTCCCCATGGATGTTGGCCATGTAATTCAAACTTCCAAATCTGACCTGATGGCCAGGGGCGTAGCTTTCAATCTGCTCCAGATGGCCAAGCGAATTAGCCCGCGATGCAAAGCCGCCGAATACGAAGATCTGTCCGGGGAGAAAAGTCTCACCCTGGACCGCATCGCTATCGATGATAGTAGGAGCCATCAAGCCTAACGGCGACGACACAGAGGAACTCTCAATGAAAGCACCAATGTCGGTGTCAAAACCGGCGGATCTCGGGTAGGCGGTCCCGAACTGTGCGTCTAGGCCGGATGGTAACAGGAGGCAAGGGACACGAAGTTTTACCCAGGTTCGGGCCCTCTCGATGGAGGTAAAACCCTACGTCCTGCTTGATTAATATTGATGATATGGGTGTTACAAGAGTAGATCTACCACGAGATCGGAGAGGCTAAACCCTAGAAGCTAGCCTATGGTGTGATTGTATGTTGTGATTGTTGTCCTATGGACTAAAACCCTTCGGTTTACATAGACACCTGAGAGGGTTAGGGTTACACAAGGTCGGTTACAAAGGAGGAGATATCCATATACGTATTGCCTAGCTTGCCTTCCACGCCAAGTAGAGTCCCATCCGGACACGAGACGAAGTCTTCAATCTTGTATCTTCATAGTCTAACAGTCCGGCCAATGGAGATAGTCTGGCTGTCCGGAGACCCCCTAATCCAGGACTCCCTCAGACACCAAGTTCCATTGGACTAAGGAATGTGAAGCAAGTTTCCATGAGTTGACAAAACGTTTGAATACAGCCCCAGTGCTGATCCTGCTGGATATACGCAAGGATTTCTGAGTGTATTGCGACGCCTCTTGCTTAGGACTTGGAGGAGTACTTATGCAAGACGGAAGAGTTGTTTCATATGCCTCATGACAACTTCAACCGCATGAGTTGAATTATGCCACACATGACTTGGAGTTGGCAGCCGTAGTACATGCACTCAAGACCTGGAGACATTTTCTTATTGGAAACCATTGTGATGTGTACACAGATCATAAGAGTTTGAAGTACATTTTTACACAGAAGGAGTTGAACCTCAGGCAAAGGAGATGGTTGGAGCTTATAAAGGATTATGATATGAAGTTGCACTATCATCCGGGAAAGGCCAATGTCGTAGCAGACGCTTTGAGCCGAAAATGTTATGCCAATACCTTAGTAACAGGAGGATTGCCAAAGGAGTTAGCAGAAGATTTCAGGGAGCTACGTTTAGAGATTGTTCCCAAAGGTTTTGTTACAACCATGGAAGTTTAGTCGACCTTGTTGGGAAAGATTCGAGAAGCCCAGAAGGATGACAAAGAAATTTTCAAGATAAAGGAGAAGATGAGCGAAGGCAAAGCCAAAGGTTTTCGTCAGGATGAGCATGACACCTTGTGGTTAGAGGACCGGATATATGTGCCCAATAATGCATAGATCAGGAAGTTAATATTACAGGAAGCTCACGACTCCCCATACTCGATACACCCCAGAAACACCAAGATGTATTTGGATTTGAAGGATCGTTTGTGGTGGACTGGAATGAAGAAGGATATTGCCGAGTATGTAGCCGTATGTGATGTATGTCAGAGAGTGAAGGCAGAACATCAGAAACCAGCAGGATTACTATAGCCTATGCCGATAACCGAATGGAAGTGGGATAAACTTGGCATGGATTTTATCACCGGATTACCCAGGACCCGATCAGGATATGATTCTATCTGGGTAGTAGTGGACCACTTGACCAAAGTAGCTCACTTTATCCTAGTGAAAACCACATATACAAGTGCAAAGTTGGCCAAGATATATATGACCAGGATCGTATGTCTGCATGGAGTTCCGAGGACCATCATATCAGATAGAGGAACACATTTTACTTCAAAGTTTTGGCATCAACTACACCAGACTTTGGGAACCAGGCTGGAGTTTAGTACAGCTTTTCACCCGCAAACAGATGGACAGACTGAGAGAGTCAATCAGATTCTGGAAGACATGTTGAGACCTTGTGCACTAGACTATGGGTCTACTTGGGATGATAATTTACCCTACGCGGAGTTCTCATACAAAAATAGCTACCAAGCTAGTTTGAAGATGGCACCGTTTGAAGCCCTGTACGGAAGAAGATGCCGAACACCGTTGATGTGGGATGAAGTTGGAGACCACCAGTTGTTTGGACTAGATTTGATTAAGGAGCCCGAGGAGAGAGTTAAGCTAATTCGAGATAGACTGAAAGTAGCTCAGTCTAGACAGAAGAGTTATGCAGACTCGAAACGCAAGGAGGTAGTCTATGAAATCGGAGACAGAGCATATCTGCGAGTGTCACCTCTGCGAGGAGTTAAGCGTTTTGGAGTTAAAGGAAAATTAGCCCCGAGACTTGTAGGACCGTACCATGTTCTGGAGCGCATGGGAGAGGTTGCCTACAAGTTTGAATTACCTGAAGGATTGTTGGGAGTTCATGATGTGTTTCACATTTCCTATTTAAAGAAGTTCCATGCCGAGATGACTGATATTTCTCTGAGAGATACAGTGCCCCTAGAATAAATTCAGTTGGATAGTGATTTGACGTATGAGGAGAAACAAGTCAAGATTCTCGAGTTTGCCAGTCGAGTTAGCCGCAGCAAGGTTATCAAGTTTTGCAAAGTTCAGTGGAGCCACCATACCGAGGACGAAGCCACCTGGGAAAGAGAGGATGATCTACGCAAGGACCACCCACACCTATTTTCTAGCCAATCCGAATCTCGAGGGCGAGATTCATCTTAAGGGGGGGTAGGTTTGTAACATCCCAAATTTTCAATTTGGAATGTTATACATAGGTTATCCATGCATATCATATTTTATTGCATTTCGTTCTTGTGATCCTCGAAATCCTAAGCAACTCAAGGACACTCAGAGAGAGTTGGGGATTTTCCCTCATTCTCATGTTTGAGTTTTATCAAATATTGAAACAAGGATCATTTTGGTTTTAATTATCTTTCTCCCCAAAAATATTTCATATTAAAATTATATGAGAGAAGATAATATGACTTCTCCAAAATAAATGAAGTGTTGGAGGAAAAATATTAAAATCAATTTGTATTTTTATTTGGGGTTTTATCGCTATTTTATTTGAATTAGGAAAAATATGCGTTTTTCAAAATTGCATTAGAGGCCCAAATAAATGTTCACCTTGTCCGGCGTATTTTTAGAGGACGGGGAAATTTATTTCAGGATTCCTGTCCGGGCCGTGTCCGCTTAGGACTCCTGGCCCAGCCGGCCTTTATAAGCCGGGAGGCCCGACCCCAGCAGCCCAGCGCCCCGCCCGAAACCCTCAGCCGCCGCCGTCCAAGTGCCACCGCCGCACCAGCCGCCGCCGCCCCGCCGCTGCGCCGCCACCCGCGCCACCCGTGCCGCTTGCCGGAGTTCGCCGCCGCCGGTTTTCTTCGTCGGTTCGGTTTTTCCAGTAAAAACACTAGATTAGTGTTTTTAATAGATCGGATCGGTTTTTATTTTTTCCCCGGTTTAGTTATTTAGCAAAAGCCCGTTCGTACGTTCATTTTAACAAACTATTTTCACCCGTAACCCGCAGTCAGCGAACGTTCGTTCGTTAGCCTCTTTGTTAGTTTTTTCTATGGTTTTTCCGCGATTATTTTCGATCGCGATTTCTGCCCAGTTTTTTGTTTTAGTTTATCTTTTCGCTCGTTTATTGGAATCAGGCGATTCAAGCGCCTAAATCTTCGTCTTGAAGCCCTCTTTCTTTTCAACCAACTTGAACAAGATTTTGGTACTGTAAACTTTAACTTTAGTCCAGATTGGTAATCGGATCTTGTTTCTTTCGCAGTTTGAGTTTCGTTGCTCCGTTTGATTTGATTCTTTTTGCAAACCGGAGTTCTTCAGTTGAACTTTCTGGTTATATCTTATTATTTGATATTTTCCCGTGCATCTATGCTTGATTGCTTATGTATGCTAATGTTTGTTTGCGATAGAACACCCGGAGTGCGAAACGTGCTACTACAAGTCTTTAGGATTTGCATATCGTCAGCAAGGCAAGTAACACTTCGATCATACCCCTTTATCACCTAGTTTTTATGCATTAGTTTCAATCTTTCACACATTGCATGAGTAGGATCTCTCAACATGTGGGTCTGGGAAGTACATAATGAGGTAGAACCTATTACTTGTTTTATTATCAAACCCTTGGGAGTTACTTCTACGTTATGCTTATATTGCCATGCTATGCTTGTAAACGTGGATTGGGTTTGAGTGTATCCATGACAGATGTGAGTTGTTAATTAATGGTTCAACTTAAGGTGGCAACTTTAATACACATCTGGGTGGATTGCTTGTGGGCACTTGGAGAATCCAGTGTTGTCCTAGGATATCTCGGAGTACCCGTGTGATCATCCTACGGTCCGCCACCCAGGCTCAAAGGGATCATAAGACTATTCATGCTAGAAACTTCCATGTGCAGCCACAAGCCATTATGGGCTCTGGCATAATTGAGTAAGTTGCATGAGTTCTTGAAGAGGTGTACTAGCAGATGTAGGGGATTGTAGGTGTACCGGTCCGCCCGGAGTAAAGAGCAAATGCTTCTGAAAGATTGTGTCTCGGTCATCTGTTTGTCCAACACCTTGTAGTGCGAGAAATCCAATGGAGGAGATGGAGTCTTGTGGGGAAAAGTGTGCAAACCTCTGCAGAGTGTATAACCTAATCATGGTTAGCCATGTCCCCGGTTATGGACATCTTGAGTATCTGGTTCTTGGATTATCATATGGATCTCATCACTCTAAAATAATTTGTTGGGTTGATAATTACTTTTAATTGGGATTGAGTTGGAGCAACCTTCTAGATATTGTTCAACTACCAAGATAGTTAAATAAAATGTATTCCATTGTTGTGGGAAAAAATGGCTTTTCACAAAACATATTAACCATACAGCCTCCACCAGCCATACATGCATATAGTGATAGCTTTTATCTGTTCATTACTCTGTTATGCTAAATTGCCAGCATATTCCATCTGCTGACCCATTTTCGGGCTGCAACGTATCCTATTGCAGACTTTTCAGACGAGGAGTAAGGTGTGATAGGTCGTTTTTCATGCACTCAGCTATGCCATTGAAGTTGATGGACTCACTTTATCTTCCAAGCCTTCCGCTGTTATCATATTAGATGGCCTTAAGCCATATTTATTGTATTAGGTTCTCTCTTGAGACATTAGATGTAATAAGTGTGTGATTGCCACTCTATTATAAGTCCTTCGAGTATTGTGTGTGTCCGCATTACCGATCCAGGGATGACACTGAAGCACAGAGACTTGACCGTTTGAGGTCGGGTCGCTACAATTGTGGGCGTTGGACAAGGAAGACAACATAATGGTTTACGTTTGTTCATATTCACATAGAAGTTATATTGTTATAGATCCTTCAGCATGTGGTGCTTGCCCCCATCCTTGCTAGCCAAAAATCCCGCACCAAGTAGAGATACTACTTGTGCATCTAAAAACCCTTAAACCCAAATCTTATTTTCAAGAGTCCACCATACCTACCTAAGGATTGAGAAAGATCCTTCAAGTAAGTTGACATCGGTGAAATAGGGCAATAAAAATTGCTTCTAAAAGTGTTAGATCATTTAGTGTAAGAGAAAATTGAGCATTGTACGAACTTGTGATGGCAAAGAATAAAAGCGACAGACTGCAAAAGAAAGGTTGCTATCATAAGGGGCAATATAACGTGACATTCTTTGGTACTAAGGGGTTGAGCATACAAACAAATAAGCGCATGGCAACCTCTGCTTCCCTCTGTGCATGGCTTATCTTTTACTTTTATGTATTTACTTTCATGCAAGATTCAATCTTTTTCTCTCTATTCCTTTTTAATTTTCTCTTTTGGCAAGCATCATGTGGTGAGGAAAGATCTAGACACATATATCCAGTTGGATATGGGTAGCATGAGTTATTATTGTCGATATCACCCTGGAGGTGAATATGTTGGGAGGCAAAATTATAAGCCCCTATCTTTCTATATGTCTGGTTGAAAGTCTTGCTCTGTGTATGTGGTGAGTGTTAGCAATCATAGAAGACTATATGATGGTTGAGTATGTGGAGCTCTTCCTTAAACTCTATTGAATAAGTTGAATTACAATTGCTTGGTGACTAAGAACATAGGTTGTTGAGTTTCAAGAGAATTCATTGTTTGAACCAGCTGGGCAGGCACCTGCGTGGGAACATGGAGCTTCCAGGCCAAATCAGCAAGCACCTGCGTGGCGACATGCAGATCTTCATGAAGGCCCTACCACCACGCCACCTCAGCTGCCTGCCTGCCTATATGGCGCTGCATGCATTACTGGTCCGGGCGCGTGTCGAAGCGAGACGAAGCGGCGACGGATGGGACGGGCCTCGTTCCCGTCACCGATAAAGCTAATGGACACCTACATAGCGCATTTAATGCACTTTGTCCCGTAATGCCGTGCGATAAGCTCGCGCACTGTAAGCCTTTCCACCTCCTGTGTGCCACTGTGGCAACCCCTTTTTCCTATAAAAGGAGGCCCGAGGTGACCAGGAGAGGGATTCGGCTTTTTGAGAACAGACAGCCACCGTAGCTAGTTCAAAAAGCTTAAGAACACTCAATACATCCACCAAAGTAGGATTAGGGTTTTATGCATCCTGGCGGCCCGAACCTGGGTAACGATCCGTGTGCTTGCTCCTAAACCTGCTCTCCTCACGACCCCGCGACAGCCAACCATAGAAGGGATCCCAGTGATCCCATAGGTGTCGTTGCCACCGACATTCCGCGGTGTGCCCGAGAGTTTGCCTCCCCTATGCCTGCTAGAGTGGCAGGCTGGTGGCAAGGAGGGGATTCCGGATGTCTATGTTCTGGCCTATAGATAAGGTAAGGCTAGGTACTCCTGGGCCATTGCTTGGAGATGGTATTCCGGGCTCCGATGCACATCAAGCTCTTATGCTAGGACGGGGTCGACCGAGATCTCACATACAAACATGGTGTTCCCTTGGGGCGTCGAGCTAGCTTAGGGATTTTTGACATGCGTGCACGCCAACCAAATCTAGTGTGAGGTGTCATTTTAGGTATGGTGGACTGGAATGACTCAAGGGTTTTGGCGACAACGATTGTGACTCCGAGATGTGTGCTCAAAGACTTCTAGTCTATGATCGACAAGGTTAGGTTGGCTTCGGTAGGGGAGCAGCACCAACAATGCATCTTCTACTCATTCTAATGGTGGTAGCGATTTTTTTGATGATCTAAGAACCTCAATGTAATTTCCATTATATTGGGGTGATTTGTATATTGATGGATCTTTATAATAAACTAGAGGACACCCCGCGCGTTGCTACATGAATTAGTTGATGAACATGGCTTGGAATCAAAATTAAAAATAAATAGACTAATTATATTTGATTATGTATAGTTATAACAATATTTATTGGATATAAGTAGAATATAATTGAATGGAAAACATTTTCCCACATATGGTTGGATGTTGTGATGTGTCTTTTCAATGCACGATTGCATGTTGAGGTGGGCCTTGTCCTATTCATAATTGTATGGTGAGGTGCAATACTTACATGTTGAGATAAATAAGTTAGTTGGGATGACTCTCTTAGGTGTAGAGGATTTCGTCTCTTTTCGCAAAAAACCCACTAGGTGATACATTTACCATGATTATTAGTGTTAGTTGCCACCAAGGTTGTGATGTACTTACTGGACAGTTGATACACCATAGTGAATTTTTGATAATTTACTCATTCGCACTAACCATCACTACCACCACTTTTTTAAGATTACATGGAAAATTGTCACAAATTAGGATGATAACTAGCATATTACAATGAGGTACCAAAAGATTATATTTTCTTTCTCGAAACATACTTGGTGGGATATGCTACGTCTTGAGCTTGTGTTGGTTTTCCCCGAGGAGGAAGGGATGATGCAGCAGAGTAGCGTAAGTATTTCCCTCAGTTTTTGAGAACCAAGGTATCAATCCAGTAGGAGGCCACGCTCAAGTCCCTCGTACCTGCACAAAGCGATATCTACTCGCAACCAACGCGATTAGGGGTTGTCAATCCCTTCACGGTCACTTACGAGAGTGAGATCTGATAGATATAATATTTTTGGTATTTTTGATATAAAGATGCAAAGTAAACAGTAAAAGCAAAGCAAGATTAAAGTGATGGAAATTGATATGATGAGAATAGACCCGGGGGCCATAGGTTTCACTAGTGGCTTCTCTCAAGAGCATAAATATTCTACGGTGGGTGAACAAATTACTGTTGAGCAATTGACAGAATTGAGCATAGTTATGAGAATATCTAGGCATGATCATGTATATAGGCATCACGTCCGTGACAAGTAGATCAAAACGATTCTGCATCTACTACTATTACTCCACTCATCGACCGCTATCCAGCATGCATCTAGAGTATTAAGTTAAAAACAGAGTAACGCCTTAAGCAAGATGACATGATGTAGAGAGATAAATTCATGCAATATGAAATAAACTCCATCTTGTTATCCTTGATGGAAACGATACAATACGTGCCTTACTGCCCCTTATGTCACTGGGTAAGGACACCGCAAGATCGAACCCAAAGCTAAGCACTTCTCCCATGGCAAGAACTACCGATCTAGTTGGCCAAACCAAATGGATAATTTGAAGAGACTTGCAAAGATAACCAATCATACATAAAAGAATTCAGAGAAGATTCAAATGTTATTCATAGATAGACTTGATCATAAACCCACAATTCATCAGTCTCAACAAACACACCGCAAAAAGAAGATTACATCAAATAGATCTCCACGAGAGAGGGGGAGAACTTTGTATTGAGATTCAAAGAGAGATATGAAGCCATCTAGCTACTAACTATGGACCCGAAGGTCTGAAGTAAACTACTCACACTTCATTGGATAGGCTACGATGATGTAGAAGCCCTCTGTGATGACGGCCCTCTTCCGGCGGAGCTCCGAAACAGGCCCCAAGATGGGATCTCGTGGATACAGAAAGTTGCGGCGGTGGAATTAGGTTTTTGGCTCCTCTTCTGATCGTTTGGGGGTACGTGTGTATATATAGGAAGAAGAAGTACGCCGGAGGAGCAACGAGGGGGCCACGAGGCAGGGGGCGCGCCCTAGGGGGGCACACCCCACCCTCGTGACCGCCTCTTTTGTTCCTTGGAGCAGGGTCCAAGTCTCCTGGATCACGTTCGGTGAGAAAATCATGTTCCCGAAGATTTTATTCTGTTTGGACTCCGTTTGATATTCCGTTTCTTCGAAACACTGAAATAGGCAAAAAAACAATTCTGGGCTGGGCCTCCGGTTAATAGGTTAGTCCCAAAAATAATATAAAAGTGGAAAATAAAGCCCAATATAGTCCAAAACAGTAGATAATATAGCATGGTGCAATCAAAAATTATAGATACATTGGACACGTATCAGGCATCCCCAATCTTAATTCCTGCTCGTCCTCGAGTAGGTAAATGATAAAAAGAGAATTTTTGATGCGGAGTGCTACTTGGCATAATTTCAATGCAAATCTTCTTAATTGTGGTATGAATATCAGATTAGAAAGATTCAAGAAAAAAGTTTATATTTACATAAAAATAATAATACTTCAAGCATACTAACAAAGCAATTATGTATTCTCAAAATAGCATGGCCAAAGAAAGTTATCCCTAAAAAATCATATAGTCTGGCTATGCTCCATCTTCACCACACAAAGTATTTAAATCATGCACAACCCCGATGACAAGCCAAGCAATTGTTTCATACTCTAACTTTTTCAAAACTTTTTCAATCTTCACACAATACATGAGCGTGAGCCATGGATATAGCACTATAGGTGGAATAGAATGGTGGTTGTGGAGAAGACAAAAATGAGGAGAAGATAGTCTCACATCAACTAGGCGTATCAACAGGCTATGGAGATGCCCATCAATAGATATCAATGTGAGTGATTAGGGATTGCCATGCAACAGATGCACTAGAGCTAATGTATGAAAGCTCAAAAAGAAACTAAGTGGGTGTGCATCCAACTTGCTTGCTCACGAAGACCTAGGGCAATTTTGAGGAAGCCCATCATTGGAATATACAAGCCAAGTTCTATAATGTAAAATTCCCACTAGTATATGAAAGTGACAACATATGAGACTCTCTATATGAAGAACATGGTGCTACTTTGAAGCACAATATATGAGACTCGCTATATCATGGTGCTACTTTGAAGCACAAGTGTGGAAAAAAGGATAGTAGCATTGCCCCTTTTTTTTGTTGGGACAATGCTCTACTGAATGATGATCATCACACTTTTATTTATTTACAACTCAATGATTACAACTCGATTCTAAAACAAAGTATGACTCTATATGGATGCCTCCGGCGGTGTACCGGGATATGCAATGAATCAAGAGTGACAAGTATGAAAAAATTATGAATGGTGCCTTTGCCACAAATACTATGTCAACTACATGATCATGCTAGGCAATATGACAATGATGAATGTGTCATGATGAACTAGATGGTGGAAAGTTGCATGGCAATATATCTCGGAATGGCTATGGAAATGCCATAATAGGTAGGTATGGTGGCTGTTTTGAGGAAGGTATATGGTAGGTGAATGATACCGGCGAAAGGTGCGCGGTATTAGAGAGGCTAGCAAAGGTGGAAGGGTGAGAGTGCGTATAATCCATGGACTCAACATTAGTCATAAAGAACTCATATACTTATTGCAAAAATATAGAAGTTATCAAAGCAAAGTATTACGCGGATGCTCCTAGGGGGATAGATTGGTAGGAAAAGACCATCGCTCGTCCTCGACCGCCACTCATAAGGAAGACAATCAATAAACAAATCATGCTCCGACTTCGTCACATAATGGTTCACCATACGTGCATGCTACGGGAATCACAAACCTTAACACAAGTATTCTTTAAATTCACAACTACTCAACTAGCATGACTTTAATATTATCACCTCCATATCTCAAAACAATTATCATGCTTCAATCTTTTCTTAGTATTCAACACACTCAAAAGAAAGTTTCACAAATCTTGAATACCAAGCATATTATTATTAAGCAAATTACCATGCTATTAAGAGACTCTCAAAATAATTTAAGTGAAGCATGCGAGATCAATAGTTTCTTTAAAACAAATCCACCACCGTGCTCTAAAATATCTAAGTGAAGCACATAGAGCAAAATTATCTAGCTCAAAATATATAAGTGAAGCACATAGAGCAAAACTACTTAGCTCAAAAGATATAAGTGAAGCACATAGAGCAAAACTACTTAGCTCAAAAGATATAAGTGAAGCACATAGAGCAAAACTACTTAGCTCAAAGGATATAAGTGAAGCACATAGAGTATTTTATCAAATTTTAATTCATATATGGATCTCTAAAAAGGTGTGTATAGCAAGGATGATTGTGGCATACTAAGACACAAAGACACAAATAATACAAGACGCTCCAAGCAAAACACATATCATGTTGGTGAATAAAAATATAGCTCCAAGTAAATTACCGATGGAAGTGGACGAAAGAGGGGATGCCTTCCGGGGCATCCCCAAGCTTTGAATTTTTGGTGTCCTTGGATTATCTTGGGGGTGCCATGGGCATCCCCAAGCTTAGGCTCTTGCCACTCCTTGTTCCATGATCAATCAAAAGAATTCACCCAAAACTTGAAAACTTCACAACACAAAACTCAAAATAGAAAACTCGTGAGCTCCGTTACCGAAAGAAAACAAAAGACCACTTCAAGGTACTGTGATGAACTCATTATTTATTTATATTGATGTTAAACCTACTGTATTCTAACTTCTCTATGGATTATAAACTATTTTACTAGCCATAGATTCATCAAAATAAGCAAACAACACACGACAAACAGAATCTGTCAAAAACAGAACAGTCTGTAGTAATCTGTAGGTAGAGCAAGATCTGGAACCCCAAAAATTCTAAAATAAACTTCTGGACGTGAGTAATTTATCTATTAATCATCTGCAAAAATAATCAACTAAATATCACTCTTCAAATAAAAATAAAAGCAGTTCTCGTGAGCTCTAAAGTTTCTGTGTTTTACAGCAAGTTCAACAAGACTTTCCCCAGGTCTTCCCAATGGTTCTACTTGGCACAAAAACTAATTAAACACAAAAAACACAGCCAAAACAGAGGCTAAATAATTTATTTATTACTAAGCAGTATCAAAAATCAAGGAATAAAAATAAAATTGGGTTGCCTCCCAACAAGCGCTATCGTTTAACGCCCCTAGCTAGGCATAAAAGCGAGGATAGATCTAGGTATTGTCATCTTTGGTTCTAGAGAGAAATAGAGCAAACTTGTTATCTATGGAATTAATCTTTCTATTTTGACAGAGCACATGTCCATTAATGGTAGAAGAAAGATTAAGAATGTTGGGAAAATTGGCATCTAGGCTAGCTTTTATCTCTTTAATAGATTCATTTTGGTAAGAAAGCAAGAGAGATGTAATTTCAGTTTTCTCATTAATGGGGTGCCCAAATATTGTTTTCATCCTCTCATAGGTATCTATGGGGTCCCCTTCAAGAAAACCCCCCTCGAAAATAGAATGTAAACTTGTTTGAACGAAGCGGGTAGCCCAACATAGAAGCTTTTTAAGTAAGCCTCAATTTGATATTGGGGCACATAGCTAGCCCGGATCCTTAACAGCCTATCCCAAGCATCTTTCAAAGATTCATCAAGTAAATAACGAAAAATTCCAGAATCATCTTCATCAAAATTACTAAGGTTCTCATTGATAATTCCAGAAAGTTGTTCTATAGCATTCCGATTTAGGAGTTTAGATAAGATAGCAGGATTGTCTAAAGCACTAGAACTTGGGAGAGAACCCCCAACTCTTTTTGGTTCTGACATGGCGAGGGAAAAGAGGAAAATAGAGAGGGAGGATAGAGAGAGAGAGAGGGCGAATAAAACGGCAAGGGTGAGCTGGGGGGAGAGGAAAACGAGAGGCAAATGGCAAATAATGTAATGCGTGAGATAGAGATTGTGATGGGTACTTGGTATGTTGACTTTTTGCGTAGACTCCCCGGCAACGGCGCCAGAAATCCTTCTTGCTATGTCTTGAGCTTGCGTTGGTTTTTCCCGAAGAGGAAGGGATGACGCAGCAGAGTAGCGTAAGTATTTCCCTCAGTTTTTGAGAACCAAGGTATCAATCCAGTAGGAGGCCACGCTCAAGTCCCTCGTACCTGCACAAAGCGATAGCTACTCGCAACCAACGCGATTAGGGGTTGTCAATCCCTTCACGGTCACTTACGAGAGTGAGATCTGATAGATATAATATTTTTGGTATTTTTGATATAATGATGCAAAGTAAAAAAGTAAAAGCAAAGCAAGATTAAAGTGATGGAAATTGATATGATGAGAACAGACCCGGGGGCCATAGGTTTCACTAGTGGCTTCTCTCAAGAGCATAAATATTCTACGGTGGATGAACAAATTACTGTTGAGCAATTGACAGAATTGAGCATAGTTATGAGAATTTCTAGGCATGATCATGTATATAGGCATCACGTCCGTGACAAGTAGATCGAAACGAGTCTGCATCTACTACTATTACTCCACTCATCGACCGCTATCCAGCATGCATCTAGAGTATTAAGTTAAAAACAGAGTAACACCTTAAGCAAGATGACATGATGTAGAGAGATAAATCCATGCAATATGAAATAAACCCCATCTTGTTAACCTCGATGGCAACGATACAATAAGTGCCTTGCTGCCCCTTCTGTCACTAGGTAAGGACACCGCAAGATTGAACCCAAAGCTAAGCAGTTCTCCCATGGCAAGAACTACCAATCTAGTTGGCCAAACCAAACGGATAATTCAAAGAGACTTGCAAAGATAACCAATAATACATAAAAAAATTCAGAGAAGATTCAAATATTATTCATAGATAGACTTGATCATAAACCCATAATTCATCGGTCTCAACAAACACACCGCAAAATGAAGATTACATCGAATAGATCTCCACAAGAGAGGGGGAGATCTTTGTATTGAGATTCAAAGAGAGAGAAGAAGCCATCTAGATACTAACTATGGACCCGAAGGTCTGAAGTAAACTACTCACACTTCATCGGAGAGGCTATGATGATGTAGAAGCCCTCCATGATGACGGCCCTCTTCTGGCAGAGCTCCGAAACAGGCCCCAAGATGGGATCTCGTGGATACAGAAAGTTGCGGCGGTGGAATTAGGTTTTTGGCTCCTCTTCTGATCGTTTGGGGGTACGTGTGTATATATAGGAGGAAGAAGTATGCTGGAGGAGCAACGAGGGGCCCACGAGGCAGGGGGCGTGCCCTAGGGGGCCGCCCCCCACCTGCCTCTTTTGATCCTTGGAGCAGGGTTCAAGTCTCCTGGATCACGTTCGGTGAGAAAATCACGTTCCCAAAGATTTTATTCCGTTTGGACTCCGTTTGATATTCCGTTTCTTCGAAACACTGAAATAGGCACAAAAAAACAGCAATTCTGGGTTGGGTCTCCGGTTAATAGGTTAGTCCCAAAAATAATATAAAAGTGGAAAATAAAGCCCAATATAGTCCAAAACAGTAGATAATATAGCATGGAGCAATCAAAAATTATAGATACGTTGGAGACGTATCAGAATATAATTTTGAATCTCTCATCGATACTAAGGTAATGGTGAACAAATTGTCCATGGATGAAAGATTTAGGCCATCCAACATTTTAGATATTCGAAATGCGCTTTAGTTTCTCGTGTCATTGTGTTTGTCATGTTGGACATTTTAAAACAAGAACATTGGTTCAATGGGCCTGAGCACATGCGCGGGAATCGAGAGCGCTCCATGGTCACGCTAACGAACTCCACGAGATGCATCAAGTCTGGATATTGTTGTAGATAGAGTCATGCTTGGAATGTACTCCATCCGTTTCAACATACATGGTGTGTTATTTTTCCAAAAAGTCAAACTTCTTTAATTTTGACCAAGTTTACAGACAAAAACATTAACATTTATATGTTATGAAATACTCCCTCTATAAAAACATATAAGAGCGTTTAGATCACTAAAATAATGATATAAACGTTCTTATATTTCTTTTTGGAGGGAATATATTTTTCATATTTCATTTTTTGGAGGGAGTTCATATATCATTTATGAAGTATTGTAGGGGTCAGTATTGTAGAGCTTCATTGACGAGCTATAGCCTCGTGCTTACTGACCGGAAGGCTGACAAGGTCAGGGCCGGACCAGAAGAAGAGAAAACTATTTTTGAGAGTACGCAATCGCGTACCTTAGCTTTATAGAAGGCAGAAATATGTACAAGAATGTGACACAAAGAGCCCAGGCGCCACCCACTAGGCCACCCTCCGGCCCGAAGACTCCACTCCTAGCACTAAACTCGACTACTCACAAAATACATTGACTCTGGTACCTCCCGCCCTAACCCAAGTTTACAACTCATCAAACACTTGAGAGGTGAAAGTTGCTACAGTAGACACTTCTCTCCTAGGGCCAAAGACCATTCCGTTGCGATGCTTCCAAAGGTGCCAACAAACAATCATGATAAGTGAGTCAAACCCCTTTCTGTTCTCCTTCGGCATCCTCTTGCGGGTCTCCATCCACCAAGATATAATGGAGTCGTTGGTTGTAGGCACGAGCATGATGTTGATGCTGGCTCTCAAGAAGCAACAGTGTCAGACTTGCCGAGCGAAGACACATTGGAGCAAGATGTGGTACACTGAGTCTTCCTCCTGATCCCAAATGTAGCAAGGTGAGATTTGGTCTTGCAGTCCGTGACGCAGGCGCCGATCTAATGTCCATAGTCTGTAATGGGTGGCCAGCCACATGAATAGCTTGCACGACAAAGGCGCCCAACATTTCCAAATCGCCATAGCTGGTGCAAAACGGATGCTTCCCTGCCACATCATCTCATAGGCTGATTTTGAGGTGTATGAGCCTCCAGTATTCCATCTCCAGATGGGGACATCAGTTTGTGTCGGCACCAGGATAATCTCAATCATGATTTCCCAGAGGTGAATGATCTGGATCATGGCATCCGCGGAAGGGCTTCCAGATATGTCATCAGCCCAACGATGAGAAGATAGAGCTTCACTAACCGTTCGCATGTTGATGATTTGCGTGCGTACTAGCACGAGAACCAAGCGTGCAACATCAGCCATAGACTGTCCCTCGATCCATCTGTCCTTTCAAAATAATGTGCGTCGACCATTTCCCACTTTCCATTGCACGAGACTATTGAACGCAGCTTGTACCTGAGTGTCCATAAGATGCGGTAAGCCCTGCCAGGGTCGAGTCTCGTCGGTGTGCTTAAGCCATTCCCACCTCAATCTTAAAGCCAATCCATGCTTACTTAGGTCCAACACACCCAGACCACCAAGTTGCTTAGGACGGCAAACTCTTTGCCAGGAGACTAGGCACTTGCCACCATGAATGTGCTCCGAGCCTGCCCAAAAAAATGCGCGACAACTCTTGTCGACACGTTCCAGGGCCCACTTTGGCGCGCCGGCAACCAATAGGTGATGTGTGGGTTTAGCTCTGATCATGCTGTTCACAAGGATTAATCTACCAGGCCTTGTCACCAATCCACGTTGCCATCCCGGCAAAAAGTTGAGAACATCATCCACCACTGGTTGCCACTCCGAGCGCGTGAGCTGCTTGATAGAAAGTTGCATGCCAAGGTACTTGCATGGGAAAACTTCCACATGCCACGGCAGAGCATTGGAGACCCTCACCGTGTCAGCCTCGTTTGATCTAATCATGATCGCCGAAGATTTGGCTAAGTTGACGTGTTGTCCTGAAGTTGTACCAAACATCTGCAAGGCTTCTCTGGTGAAGTTCAAGTACGCAATGAGAAGAAGAGAAAACAAAAGCGCAGGGAATTGACAAGGGATTGCACAAAATTAGGATGCGTTGACGTGGTTGCTTGCTTGGATGGTGCAATTGTGCACGCCCAGAATCTTGATTGATGGTGCAATTGGATGGCCGGAATGAAAGGGTGTTAGACAAATAGTTTAATCGCAAATAGGCATGTTGTCCACTTGGGCAGTTTGCCTGGTTCAAAAGATGAGTACTGGTCGATTTTTGCACGGTCTGAGAAAACACGCTCTAAGCACACGCTTTCTGGACGCCTGGATTTATGCACACCTTATAGTCGGCCTTATATGATTGAAATTTTTTAAAAAGAATTTGCAAATCCGATTACAAATCTGATTTATTTTTACAGTTTTACAAAATCACATCTAGATGGGCGATAAGTATTGCACATCGAAATCCTATGTCATTGATCTTACATTGAGATTCGTGTGGGTATTTCCTTTTTCTTTTTTTTCTTTTTCTCTTTATGCTTGATTCACTCAATTAGATGTGCAATAATTAGAGCATATCTATATGTGCCCTAGACACACCCTTATTTCTAGGAATTACAAAATCGACTGATGTCTTCTTTGCTCTGATTCAAAGTTTGACTGCAGCTCCAAAAACATACTGCACGTACATCCCATATTTGTTAAGTACTCCCTCCATCTTGTTTTTCTTGTCTCGGAGGGAGAGCTACAGTAATACAAATCAGATATACAAATGGCGACAACAAAAACAAAACAGATGGAGTATTTTGTTTGACTTCATATTCCATTTTATTTCTAGCTCATTCTTTCATATGCATGCATGACTCTCAACGTTAGCGCGTTGAGTGCTATGACTCGGAGCAGATTCATGCACTTAATTAACCAAGTTGATGTGTATGTCATCGTTGATGGCTCTGCCAATAAGAATGATCTTCAAAAGCTCAGGCTGATTGTTGTATCATGCTGCAAAAGGATCACATGGCCGATGACCAACTTTTCTTGACTTTTGGTGTGTGTGTGTGGGTGGGTGGGTGGGTGAGGGAGAGAGAGAGGGAGAGGTAGAGAGATAAATCTTCTGTTGGCTGCTACTTCCACACCGTTGATCTCCCTCCCTCCCTGACAGGCCCAGGCGGAGCATGTATCCGCTCAGCCATGTGGCCCTTTTGGGCTCACCAACCTCTTTAGATTCATCCCCCACCCCGTCGCTTGGGATCTGTTACCGCTTCCTCGGATATGCGCTAGCGTGGGTAGGGGTGAAGTGCTTCTGGCCCTACTCCACGTGTGGCACCACACGTTGGCGAAGGCTGGTAAAGAAATATTCACCATCCTATTTTTCCGGAGTTAATTATCTCCATACGGCGATAAAATGATGACATGAGGCAGAAAACTGGTACCTTAGAACTGACATACAATCTCGGGGAAGGAGCTCTTCACCATAGCCGTGAAAACTTGGAGTGGAAACACCTATTGTTACCGGGGAGAAGGCTAAGGAAGAAAAATAAGGAGGTGCCCCTTCCCCTTCCCACATGTGGTGCCTGAATGCTGACGCAAATATCTATGCCATCTCCATCACCATCACCAACAACTCTTTTCGTTGTAATCCACTCATGATGATGTGTGTAGGTCTGAGAGTTTGTAAGTAATAGGTGTGTGTTGTCTCTCTTTCTCTCTTTATCATATAATGCGATGTTGTTATATTGGGCTTTATTAATGTAGTTAACTATAAGATGTGCTTGTGGATATGAGGTTCTTTATATTGGATTTGAATTTCTTTCATGTTGTGTATTCAACTTCGTGAATCATGAAGATCATATGGTCATTGTTTGGTACTCCCTCTATCCCATAATATAAGAGTGTTTTTTACGGTAGTGTTCTGTAAAAAAAACGCTCTTATATTATGGGACAAAGGGAGTACAATTTTGGGAGGCACGCGAGATGACATTGAAGTGCTCATTAGATCAAGATTAAAAAGATGACAATTTGGTGTAACGCTTTCCTGTGCTTACAGGTCTAATCCTATTTTCATCAAATAAAACTAGAACTTTGCCAAGTTAGATCATATATCTTAATCAAATTATTAATTTGATAGTTGCCATTAGCCAACCTACAAACCCTAGGCCTTGTTTTAAACCACTCAAATCATTTCTTTAATGCTTAGCACGCTTCCACTTTGATGTTTTTATCTATTCCGAAACTATAAAAATAAATCTACCATCTATATTATCAATCCCTGCACCGAAGTAGGGCACTACAAAATTGACAAGTGTGCTAGTGTATTATGAACACTAGAGACTACTTGTATCTTGATTGCAAGGTTGCTTGAGCGGAGAATTATTTCATTGTATGCCTTACAGACTAATAAACCTTGGGTCATCCACTTGAGGAAAACTGATGGTTCCCTACAAGCCTCTGCACTTGGAGGCCCAACAAAGGACTACACAAATAGAAGTGTGTAGTAGACATTAGGCCACCACTCCGATGAACAATGAGTAGATGTACCATAAGTGATTTACCGGATAGTGGACTACTTCCTAAGAACGGTACACCATGGTTATGTCAGGATTTGGGGTATGAGTAGTGGAAGACTTGTAGCATAAACGATATTTGTGAAGCTCTGCTCTCTCTAGGCACTCACATCTCGGTTATGAGTGGCAAGTTGGGTGTGGTGGTAATCTTTACCCCATGTAAGATAATGACCTCACAACTTGAACAAAAATATATTTTTTGGGAAAAATCCCAATTGGGTCCCCTAGATTTGGCTTTATTTTGACATAAAAAATACAAAGTTGTTCCCTCTTTAAGTTTCTATCTTTTCATCTAGTTAGGGAGATTGGCGAATAAACATCTAGCGGGGGAAATTAGTTACTTGTTGTACTACCTTCGTCCTGGTTTATTAATTAGCCCGCCCCCTTGTATTTTGGGTCAAAACTTGACCTTTAATTTAACAATCAAAAGATATATTATATACCACAAAAAAGTAGCATTGAAAACATCTTTCGAATATGAATCCCACAATATAACTTTTATGACACATAATTTATATTTGTTAGTTAAATCTACAGTCAAAATTTGGCACAAAACATGAAGGGGCCAATAAACCCGGACAAAGGTAGTATTATTCATTGACCAATTATCTTGCAAAAAAATCAAAGGTGCTAAAGGTACCTGAGGGAGGCCTGGGTTAAGGGGTCCTCGGGCGTCCGGCCTGTTATCTATGGGCCGGACTGATAGGCTATGAAGATATGAAGACCGAAGACTGTACCCGTGTCCGGATGGGACTCTCCTTGGCGTGGAAGGCAAGCTTGGCGAACAACTATGAAGATTCCATCTTATGTAACCGACTCTATGTAACCCTAGATCCCCCCGGTGTCTATATAAACCGGAGGGTGTAGTCCGGAAAGGATATACTCAATATTGTAGTCATACAGGCTAGACTTCTAGGGTTTATCCATTACGATCTCGTGGTAGATCAACTCTTGTAATACTCATATTCATCAAGATCAATCAAGCAGGAAGTAGGGTATTACCTCCATAGAGAGGGCCAGAACCTGGGTAAACATCGTATCCTCTGTCTCCTGTTAGCATCAACCTTAGACGCACAATTCGGGACCCCCTACCCGAGATCCGCCAGTTTTGACACCAACATTCGTGCTTTCATTGAGAGTTCCTCTGTGATGTCGCTAAAAGGTTGGATGGCCCCTTCAATCGTCAATAATGACGCTGTCTGCGGAGAAACTTTCCTCTCCGGACAGATCTTCATGTTCGGCGGCTTCGCACTGCGGGCCAACTCGTTTTGCCATCTGGAGCAGATCGAAAGCTACGCCCCTAGCCATTTATGTCAGATTCGAGAGCTTGAACTACGTCGCGGACAACCGTGGAGATTTGATCTTCGCCGGATTCGATACCGTGGCGGCCGCATCCAGGAGATTGCTCATGTAACCGTTCTGGCCCTAGAGCCGGAGCAGGCCGCGCCATCCAAAGACGGGAGGATTAACCCCACCTCGGAGGCCACAGATTCCACGACGTTGGAGCCGCACATGGACCTGGTCTCACATGATGCCTATACCACCGGAATGCTGGACTCGTCTCCGGCCGTAGGTTCCGACCCGCGCGAGCCCACGGATGCCGAGCTTGATCGTTTATCGATCTTCAAATTCAGTGTTGCGGACATCTTCTAGCACTCGCCTTTGGGCGATATGCTAACCTCATTAAAAAAACATGTCCTTGGCGGAGGACTCTCAGCCGAACTATATCCGGCTCGAACTAGGGGCTGATGATGGAGAATTTTACTTCCCACCCGCCACCCACTTTATAGCCACGATCGAGGATTTGACCGACAAACTTGATTACGACTCCGAGGACATCGATCGTATGGACGACGATGCCGGAGAAGAAGAGGTCCAGAACCCGCCGTTCACCGGGCGCTGGACGGCCACTTCCTCGTATGATGTATACATGGTGGATGCACCAAAGGAGAACAGCGGCGACGATAAGGAAGACCCAGTTGAGGATAAACCTTCTGAAATACAGTCCAAGCACCGGCATCAGCAGCGCCGCTCTAAGTCACGCCGCAGTAAAGACAGCAACACCGGCACAGGAGAAGATGACACTCCGGAAGGTGCCGAAGATAACGAAGACCCCGTCGATAAATCAAACAAACAAGATGAACGGGAAGATGAGAAGGTTAGCCCTGTTAACAGGCCACACACGAAGATTCGGAGGATGATAATTACCTTCTGCTCTCCGAAGACGAGGTGAGACTCGGCACCGAAGATTTCATCGTGCCCGAGGAACCTCTTGAGCAGGAGCGCTTCAAGCGCCAGCTAATAGCCACGGCAAGGAGCCTGAAAAAGAAGCAGCAGCAGCTTCAAGCTTACCAAGATCTTCTCAATGATAAATGGACTGATGTCCTAGCAGCCGAAGAATACGGCCTCAAGCGCCCAACCAAAAGCTACCGAAAGCGCAAACTGCTACCTCAGTTCGACGAGGAGGCGCCGGAGTACATACCACCATCGCACAATACAGACGATCGACCACCATGTGGTCAGGACAAAATGGCAACTCATGCCAAACACCAGCCCACCCTGCCTCATCACTCAAGCAGAGGTAAATTAGCCCACGGCCATACATACGACCTCTGGCAGAACCTGAACAATAAAGCAGGACATACCAGATCAATCTACGGATCGCGAGGACGCGCCTCGACACGTGAGAATGGCCACCTATTCGGACGTGACAAACCCAGTCATGCGAGATGACATTGGAGTGCTCATTGGATCAACATTAGAAAGATGACAATTTGGTGTGATGCTTTCCCGTGCTTACAAGTCTAATCCTATTTTCATCAAATAAAACTAGAACTTTGCCAAGTTAGATCATATAACTTAATCAAATTATTAATTTGAGAGTTGCCATTAGCTAACCTACAAGCCCTAGGCCTTGTTTTCAATCACTAAAATCATTTCTTTCATGCTTAGCACACTTCAACTTTGATGTTTTTATCTATTCCGAAACTATAAAAACAAATCTACCATCTATATTATCAATCCCTTCACTGAAGTAGGGCACTGCAAAATTGAGAAGTGTGCTAGTGTATTATGAACACTAGAGACTACTTGTATCTTGATTGCAAGGTTGCTTGAGAGGAGAATAATTTCATTCTATGCCTCACACACAGATAAATCTGAGGTCATCCACTTGAGGAAAACTGATGATTCCCTACAAGCGTCTGCACTTGGAGGCCCAACAAATGACTACACAAATAGAAGTGTGTAGTAGACATTAGGCCATGAGTGATTTACTGGATAGTGGACTACTTCCGAAGAACGATACACCATGGTTATGTCAGGATTTGGGCTATGAGTAGTGGAAGACGTGTACCATAAACATTATGTTGTGAAGCTCTGCTCTCTCTAGGCACTCACATCTCGGTTATGAGTGGCAAGCAGGGTGTGGTCGTAATCTTTACCCCATGTACATAGTTTATAAAACCGGACCGGACCGATGGTCGAACTAGAAAAAAATGGAACCGGTGGCCTCCTTGATTTTTAAGCTAATAAGACGGTTCTGCAATCAGACCGGAGAAAACCGGTAAAACCAGACGGGTCTTTGGAAAACCGGTGAAAAAACCAAGCCATTGAACCGGGAAAAACCGGAATTTTTTAAATATAAATTGGGAGAAGTGGAATTCAATCCTAGGACGTGTGAGCAGTACGGGGGGCCTGCCCACGGCCTAATAATCAACTCGGCTGTGCTACTTTGTTGTCCACTACATGGAAATTATTTTATTTGACCATTGTTTCACACTATATTACTCAACATATGTTATTTTATTGCTTAAAAAACCGACAATCGAACCGGTGAACCGACGGTCCGACCGGTAAAAACCTGAACCGACAACCTTTTTGGTTCGATTTCCGGTTCGGTTTTTAATACTATGCCCATGTAAGATAATGACCTCACAACTTGAACACACATATATTTTTTGGGAAAATCCCAATTGGGTCCCCCTAGATTTGGCTTTATTTTGACAATTTTTTTAAGTTGTTCCCTCTTTAAGTTTCTATCTTTTCATCTAGTTAGGGAGATCGGCGAAGAAACATTTAGCGGGGGAAATTAGTTACTTGTTGTACTACCATTGTCCTAGTTTATTAGCCCCCCTTGTATTTTGGGTCAAACTTTGACCTTTATTTAACTATCAAAAGATATGTTATGTACCACAAAAAAGTAGCATTGAAAACAACTTTCAAATATGAATCCTACAATATAACTTTTATGACACAAAATTTATATTTGTTAGTTAAATCTACAGTCAAAATTTGGCACAAAATATGAAGGGGCCAATAAACCCGGACAAAGGTAGTATTATTCATCGACCAATTATCTTGCAGAAAAAACAAAAGTGCTAAAGGTACCGAAATCAATTTTTAAAAGAGAGCTATTTTTCCACAAGTCTTCGCCATCTACATAACGTAAGACTAGAGAGATATACTTCAAGTATTCATTTTGAACTTTGTGTGGTTAGGAATCATGATCAAGTGCAACCCTTCAAGTATTAGTACAATGTTCTATAAGGTTGTTGGAGTTCTAAATACAAATATTGTACATTTCCTCCATTCTGCATCTTGTTTTCTAGGAGATATTGCATTCATCATGTTGCATTTTCACCATTTTTGCTCCCACTTTGTCGAAATCAGAAAAACCTTGATGGTTGGCTTTGATCACATGATTTTAGATATTTTATTGAAACCATCACAAGATTGAGAGGAATAAGGGGTGACGAACAACTTCCCTTAAGAAGACAGAGCAAGAAGGAGCATCTGGGAGCCTAGACAAGGGCTGATATGAGAGAGGCCGCTCATACCACTGATTTTCGAGACAAGTATAGAAATGTAAGTTCTCTAGATATGCAACCAGGTGATACACCGTATATGTTGCGTCACAACAAGTGAGCAAGGTACAGAAGCCAAACAAGCAAGCAAGTAATAACTAATAACCAATGAAGATAGGGTTAGAGATGACCAGAAGTGCTCGATACAAAGATGTAATGCGAAGTTAACACTCTTGGGAGAGTGCAAATCTCCATTGGAGAGGTGGGTGCGGTCAACGTATGCTTCCATGATTATGCATGTCTCATCCAATTCCCTGAGTACCTTGGACAATGAATGACCAAGTACCCTCACACTAGGGTGAATTTCCTGGCTAATTAATGCATGTACCTAGCTTGAGTTCAACAAAATTAATAAGGATGCATCGACATGGTTGCTTGCTTAGATGGTGCACTTGTCCATGCCGAGAATCTTGATTGATCCTTTGAATTGCAAACACACATGTTGTCCACTTGGGCTGTTTGCCTAGTTCAAAAGGTTTGTAGGTTGAATTAGGAGTCAATTTTATGTGGTTTGAAAAAAATGTAAACACACCCTTGTGGGAACTGGAAGCCTAGAATGTATGCAATCCATACAATGGTGGAGTTTTATATTTGGAAAATATAGGATATGTTTCCAGAACCAAAAAATTTAGAAAACTGATTATTGAGTGTTTCTTTGCTCGGACTCAAACCTTGAGTTCAGCTCTGGAAAAATTGTAATGCATGTATGTCCCATATTCATTACGAACTTTGTTTGACCTCTTCATAATTTCATCTTATGCCTGCCTCATGGTTTCATATGCATGTATGACCCCCCAAGTCTCAGCTTAGCATGTTGAATGTCATCGGGTGGAGCAGATTATCACACTTTATGATCAAGTTGATGTATATTATTGTTGATGGCTTTAGCAATAATACCATATACAATAATGTACTTATTGATATACTATAACTAGTTAGGTTGTTCTCACATTTCCATGTATGCCAAGTAGTAGAGCCGTACCAACCATGCATAGGTTAACAATCTTGCATAGTTTTAATGCTAAAAAATGATAATCCAAAATGCCAAATATAATACATTTGTTTCGTGCGTCTCAGCATAATAGAGGCCAAACTACATGCTTACATTAGGATGAAGTTGCCATATTTGCCACTTCCAAAAGTCTTTTGGAGCGCACACCATAAATTTTCGAACGTTGCATAGGCGATGTTAAATACAAAGTCTGCAAAACAATAGGCTCTATAGTTTTCTTCCTGTTTTCTTCTAGCTACTCTACTACTCTAATTTGACATCAAAATCAAACAATTCAACAATATTATTACAAGCCATCTGTATGAATACAATAATAATCTGAAGGCAACAAATAATCCAGAACCAAATTGTCCAAGTACAAAAAATGAATTAAAGAAATGTAAACACACTATCCCCCATGCAGATGTCATTGATGTTCAATGAAATCTTCACACAACTGATCATGGGAGCCCGATCTTCATTCTTCCGGCACGCCTCGAGACATGCTTGAATGCAATTTGTGTGTCTGTGAGGCTTGATAGTTGTGCCAACATTGTCATACTCTTTGACCATCTGTGTATTCCTCTCATCTGCACTGACCATGTCATGTAGGATCAGACAAAAAGTCATGATCCTTACCAAGGTATCTTTGTTTCATAAATGAGCAGGACGCCAAACAATTTCTAACCTAGCTTGCAACATTCCAAATTACCTATCAATGTCCTTCATTGCTACTTCTTACATCTTTGCAAAATGTTTGTGTTTGGGGATCATAAATATTTTTTTCTCGAATATGCACGAGTGTGCATATCATATATTAAAGAAGAAAGGCAAAGAGTGCCTCCACCATAGTTACAATAACAACATATCACGCTACTCCTCATGACTCTCCCGCCTTGATAGCTTACTAAAGAAGGGGTTTACATTCCCTTTCAGTAGGCCCGCCGACACCCACACCAAACCCTCTAGCCTAATACAATGCAACAACAAGTCAACGGACGGCCGTGCACCATAAAAAACTATGACATTCCTATGCTTCTAGATCTCCCACATTGTGAGCCCGAGGATGGTGCGAAGATCCTTGATGGTCATGCTGTGTGGCCCTTGCTTGCTGATTAGCCAAGGGGCTAGAGAGACGGCTCCCAATCTGGCCGCCCCAAGGCCTCACAGATCCTAGTCCACACACTGTCCTTGTAAGCACACATATGAGTAGTAGGTGATTTATCGTTTCCTCCTCCTGGTCACAAAAGGGGCATGCGTCTTGGTGTGGCAGCTCTCGCCGTGCTAGGCGATCCGAAGTCCAGCTTCTATTCCGTAGAGCTAGCCACGTAAAGAAGCGGCAATGCATGCATGGGTGCCCGTGATTTCCATGTAAGAGCTGATGTAGGGCTCACCTCCCTGCCCCAGAATCTGGTTGCGTACGACGAGCGAACCTAGAACTGCCCATTGGCCTCCCAAGACCAAGCAATGTCATCTGACACATTTTCCATAGGATCCCATGTGCCAAGTCTCTGCCTTAACTCGAGGAACTCTTGTAGTGCCTTCGGATCCATGTTTGGGCCAATATCAAATGCCCATGATCCATCCTCCATAGCATGCCTGACCGTCCTGGATGCCTTCATCGGTGATGGAATCTTGGTATAGATCAAAGGGGTGTGTCGGGGGTGCTGATCCCACGGACACCTATGGGGATCGGCGGACCGAGCCCCTTTCGGTTCGGCAGGGGCGGAGGATGCACAAAGAGCAGATCGAGGCGGACGCACGAGTGACGCGGTCGGTTTACCCAGGTTCGGGCCGCACGGATGCGTAAAACCCTACTCCTGCTTTGGTTTGTATTGTGCTCTTGTTCGGGAGCGATGAATGCTACAGTACACTTGGGTGGCTAGCAAGACCGAGCGTGAGAATGGTCGTCCCCCTCCCCACTGTTGCGCATGGGTCTCCTTTTATATGTCAAAGGGGTCACCGACAGGTGGCAACAGAGGTGAGGGCAAAAATGTAAAAGAGGTGGTAGTTGGCGCCACCGCTTGCTACAGTTGTATCATACCTAACCCTGACGGCAGGGGACAAAGGCATTAAATGCCTGTCTGTGTCGCCTAGACGGCGCGGAAAGGGACCGTCAGGGGCGCCACCGTTTGCCACGATGGCTACCTTGTCAGCGCCTGCTTGCCACCGCATGCCCCTGGCTGCACAGCCTCCCGCCACGTACGCCAGGAACGGTCCCAGAGCGACACGTTGGTGGGTGAGCTGGAGCGCGGGCTGCAGAGTAGTAGCTTGCCGCGGCAAGCGCCTTGCCGCGGATGTTGTCTTGTCGCGTCCGGGGGCTTGTCGCCCACCGGGTCTTGCCGGGACGCGCAGCGCGTCGCATCAAGCTTCTCGAGATGCTTTGGTTGGTCTTCCCGGCAAGCTCCTCTTGCCGGGGTCTTTGTGCTTCCTCCCGGCAAGCTCCTCTTGCCGGGGTCTTGGATACTTTGAGCGGCTTTCCCGGCAAGCTCCTCTTGCCAGGGTCTCGCGTCTTGGCTCGAATACTTTGTTCTTGAATGGCTCCAAAGGAACCACGGAGGGTCTTGGCGGTCGTCCGGCAAGCCTTGCTGTAGGTCGCTGCGTCTGCCCGTGCACAAGTTCGGGATACTAAGGTACCCCTACTTTAGTACACCGACAGGAGCCCCCGGGCCTGGGCCATACACGGTGCCGAGCGCTGTTGGGCCAGGCCCAAAACAGTGCACGGGCACGCGTGGCCTAGGTTACGCCATAACTCACTCCGCATCCACCGTGCCCTCCCCGCACGGCACGCGTTGAACGCGGCATCGTGGGAGAGATCGTGGGCGGCGTGCGCGGTTTTCGAGGCGTCCACTCCCCACGATCACGGGGTGGGGAGAGGTCGCCCCAACCGTCGCCTCGATTCTGCACGCCTGCCACGCGGCTACCATGCTCTTGGGGTCGTGGACGGTGGAGGCGGGAAACTGGGCCATCGCGGGTCGAGGCAGCAGGTCGGCCCCAGCTCCCTGCTCTTCCTGTGTATTGTTTCGTTGAGCGGGGCAGCCGAGCCCCCACCTCGCTCCTTTATAAAGAGCGGGAGGGGAGGACGGAAGCCCGCGTTCTTTCATTTCCTCCTTCCTTCAGCTTCTGCTCCCCTTTCTCTCATTCGCCATGGAGAAAGGGAACCCTGGTCCTTCATCAGTGGCGGCGAGGGTCACCGCCAGACAGCGCATCCCTCCCTCTCCCGCACCCGTGGTGGCAGAGCCGGCCATAAGGGGAAGAGGGAGGGGGCGAGGTCGCAGACGAGGTCGAGGACGAGGCCGCGGCGCTCGGGGAAGAGGTGGACGGGGCGGTGCGCCGGCCTCGCCTCCGCCGGCGGCTCCTCTTCCCACGGGGGTCCATGTTGGGGACGACACTTGCGAGTTCTTCGTCAGGCTGCGCCGGGCACCTCGTCGTCGACTCCGTCTCCCAGCTCCGTTCACGGGCGCGATGGAGCTGGACCCACCCGAGATACTGAGACTGGACATGAGGGGCTGTGGGATCAGCGGCACGCGAGTCCGCGTTGAAATCCCAGCCCCCGGTGTGATGTATCTTGGTCGAGGGTGGAAGTTGTTCGCCCGTATCCACAGCTTGACGGCGGGGCTCACCCTCCATTTTAAGTTGATGGAGGGCGATCTCCTCTCCGTCAAGGTCTTCGGGTGCTTCGGCCCTCGGGCGAAGTGCTGCGTGGACAGCTCCTCCGATAGCGAAGGCCCTCCTCGAGCGAGAGTGACGAGGAGGGGAGCGACAGCGACGACGAGGGTAGCAGGGGGCAGGACGACGGGTCCGACTAGGTGTCGGGCGCCGCTCCGTGCGGCACCGGCGACCCCATCATCCGTGTCGCCAGCTCCTTGAACTCCCCGGGGTCGTCTCCTTGGGCGGCTGGCGTAGGGAGGCTGCGGAAGAGGAAGAGGGCAGGCGGCAAGACCGTCAAGCCGGAGTACGAGGGCGTGGTGCCCTCGACAGCATGCTGACGTCCTGCCGCCTTGTCTTCGAGCCCTGCTTCCGGCGCCACCATCACCGTCCAGCCTTCGGACAGCCCCCGGGATGTTCTCTTGGTGTCTTCTGGCACCCGTAGCTCGCCTAGGTGCTCCTTTTGCCCTTCTCGCCTCCTTGACCTACCTCTTGAAGAGAGGGACAAGAAAGGGATTACGGGCATCTTATCTTTTCAATTTGTAAGCCTTCGGGCCTTAGTTGCATTTAAAACTTGTAATCCTCTCTTTCATGTTTTCCATCCTCTATGGACTATACCTGAGTGGAATGTTTTTTTAATGAAAAGGGGATGCTTGCTGGGTTGTTTGTCTCGCGGGTAGAACCCACGTCAAGGAGCGAATCCTTGGTATCTTTCAGATAGACACTTCTTCCCCGGCAACAGGTCCTGCCGTCTTCCCACGTCGCCCGACCTTTCTCATGCTTTTGACGGAGGTAAGGACGAGGCGGGTGCGGCCCCTCATTTCATCCCTTTGCTACCGCGACTACAACCAAACTTGGTCCCAGGAACGAGCCCCAGGGCCTAGAGTTAAGGGAGCGCATTAGTTTTCGGGAAGAAATGAGGTTTCGTATTCCCCAGTCCATAAGAGAATGCATGAAGAGGGACGAAAGACTTATCTGAGACCGCAGCCCCCGGCAACTCTGGCTTGCCGCGGGTGAATCTTGGTACTTGCAGCCCCCGGCAACACTGGCTTGCCGGGGTCCAGGTGCCGGTGCGTCCGTCTTGTCCTTTTCGTCCGCAAGTGGTCCGGCAAGGATATGCGAGCCCTGCGGACCAAAGGAAACAAAAGAAAGGCAAAAAAGGGACGCACACTCGACCTCTAAGTTAGGGGTTAGCCGCTGTTAAGCACTATCAACCCTAACCAAGGACGGGACTCGACCTAGCATGCATGCTATAACTTAGGGCGTCAGCGCTTCATTTACTTGTGCTCAGGGTCTGCGCCTGGCTTTGTACAAAGGATTACATGCAACAGCGGCAAGACTTGTACAAAAGGGTGGTTGCCGGACAGGGTCCGACAACCGCGCCTTACGGGTAAAACTTACGAAGATGCTCGATATTCTAGGAGTTGCGCACTGGGATGGCATCTTCGGTCTCCAGGCGGACAGCGCCAGGCCTGGTGACTCGTTTCACCCGGTAAGGGCCTTCCCACTTCGGCGTCAACTTGTTGGAATTCTTGGTGGACTGAACGCGCCGAAGAACAAGGTCGCCTTCCTCGAGACTTCTAGCATTAACTTTGCGGCTATGATAGCGGCGCAAAGCTTGCTGGTAGCGAGCGGCTCGCACAGCAGCCTGAAGACGATCTTCCTCAAGGAGCAGCGTGTCGTCTTTCCGCAGCTGCTCTTGCTCAAGCTCATCATAAGCGAGCACTCGAGGTGACCCGTATACGAGTTCCGTGGGGATAACTGCCTCCGCTCCATAGACTAGAGCGAAGGGTGTCTGGCCGGTGGCTCGATTTGGCGTCGTCCTGATCGACCAAAGAACCACCGGCAGCTCCTCGATCCAGTTTCTTCCGCACTTGTGCAGCCTGTCGAAAGTTCTGGTCTTGAGCCCGCGCAGCACTTCAGCATTTGCCCTCTCCGCTTGAACGTTGCCTCTCGGGTGGGCAACAGAAGCGAAGCAGACCTTGGCGCCAAGATCTTGGACGTACTGCATGAAGGTGCGTCTCGTAAATTGCGTACCGTTGTCTGTAATTATCCTGTTAGGGATCCCGAAACGGCAAACAATCGACCTGAAGAACTTGACCGCTGACTGTGCTGTCACCTTCCTCACTGGTTCCACTTCCGTCCACTTTGTGAACTTGTCGATTCCAACGTACAAGTACTCAAAGCCCCCGACAGCTTGGGGAAAGGGGCCGAGGATATCGATCCCCCAGACCAAAAATGGCCAGGATAAAGGGGTCGTCTGGAGAGCTTGAGCTGGCTGGTGTATCTGCTTGGAATGGAACTGGCACGCTTCACACTTGGTTACTTGTGCAGTTGCATCCTGGAGGGCTATCGTCCAGGAGAAACCTTGCCGGAATGCTTTTCCGACAAGGGCTCTTGCGCCAATGTGGTGACCACATATGCCTCCATGTATCTCTGCCAATAGCTTCTGTCCATCTTCACGGGGAATACACTTCAATTTCACACCGTTGAGTCTTCTGCACAGTGTGTTGTCGACAAACTGGTACATACTAGACTGTCGGGCTACTCTTTCCGCTTCTTCTGGTTCCTCGGGAAGTTCTCCTGTCTGAAGGAAACGGACAATCTGCTGCGCCCATGTTGGAGCCTGTGGCTCGACAACAAGGACTAAAGGCACATCTGCCGCTGCGGGAACGTCTGCTTCTACGGCAAGAGCCCGCGGCTCCGCCGGAGCTTGACGTTCCCCGGCAAGCTTGCCGGAGCAAAACTTGTCGGGAGAATCTGGTTCAACGGAACAAACCCTGGGGCTCGCCGGACTAGACTGCTGCTCAGCATTCTTGGTGTTGATCTTGGGGACCTTTTTGGCGGCGGCTTCGGGAAGCTCTGCCGGGAAATAGTCGCCAGAAATCAACTTCCTCTTCTTGCTCTGTCCAGTTGGTGGTGTTACGGACGGCTGAGTCAGCTTGAGCACAAAAATCCCTGGTTCCACAGGCAATTTAAGTGCAGCGCACTTTGACAGGCCATCGGCAATGTCATTCTGAGCTCTGGGGACATGCTCCATTTGCAGGCCGTCAAAGTGCTCTTCTAGCTTTCTCACTTCATCGACGTAAGCTTCCATTAAAGGACTCTGGTAGTTCTTGTTCACTTGGCGGACGACAAGCTGCGAGTCACCCCTGACAATGAGCTTCTTAATCCCAAGTTCTACCGCGATCCTGAGACCGGCAAGCAAGCCTTCATACTCTGCAGTATTGTTTGTCGCTTGCTCCTTGGGAAAGTGCATCTGGACTATGTACTTGAGGTGCTCTCCGGTGGGTGCGACAAGCAGTACACCAGCACCGGCGCCTTGGAGCGAGAAGGCACCGTCAAAGTACATGAGCCACTCTTTGTTTGCTTCCTTGGCGGGGATGCTCGTCTCCGGAATTTCTTCGTCAGGAGTTGGCGTCCACTCTGTTATGAACTCTGCCAATGCTCTGCTTTGGATTGTTGATGTACTCTCAAATTTGAGGCCAAAGCTTCACAGTTCCAGTGCCCACTGGACAATCCTGCCTGTTGCTTCTGGATTTTGCAATATCCTTTTCAGCGGAAAGCGAGTGACAACTGTGATTTCATGTGCTTGGAAGTAATGGCGCAGCTTTCTCGAGGCCATGAGAAGGCCGAAAAGCAACTTCTGCACACCAGAGTACCTTGACCTAGCCCCCTGCAAGAGGGAACTGACAAAGTAAACTGGGCGTTGCACCATCTTCGTCTGTATCTCCTCTTGCATCTGCGCGGATCCTTGCTTGTCGGGACCAGAGCTTGTCGGGGAAGCCCCCTGCTTGTCGCTAGATGTGCTTGCCGCGGTCGCTGGCTCGTCATCTGCCTCCCTCTCTGCTACTAACGCAGCACTAACCACTTGATTGGTTGCCGCTATGTACAGCAGCAACTTCTCTTGTGGCTTAGGTGCGACAAGTGTTGGAGTGGAGGACAGGTATCTCTTCAAGTCTTGCAGCACAGCCTCCGCTTCCAGAGTCCATTTCATTGGACCTGCCTTTTTCAAAATTTTGAAAAATGGCAGGGCGCGCTCAGCAGACCGAGAGATAAACCTGCTGAGAGCAGCCACGCAACCGGCAAGCTTCCGTACATCCTTGACGCGCTTGGGTGCTTCGATCTGCTCAATGGCCTTGATCTTGTCGGGATTGGCTTCGATTCCTCGCTGAGACACAAAGAACCCGAGAAGCTTGCCGGAAGGGACTCCAAACACACACTTCTCGGGGTTGAGCTTGAGGTTGATTTTGCACAGATTTGCAAAAGTCTCTTCTAAATCTTGGATCAGAGTCGCCCTGTCCTTGCTTTTGACCACTATATCATCCATGTAAGCTTCTACATTTCTGTGTATTTGTGGCTTCAAAGCGACATGGACTACTCTGGAAAATGTTGAACCAGCATTCTTTAATCCGAAAGGCATCCGTATGAAACAGTATGTGCCACATGGAGTAATGAATGCGGTTTTCTCCTCATCCTCTTCTGCCATGAAGATCTGATGGTATCCTGAATATGCATCAAGAAATGAAAGCAAGTCACACCCGGCTGTGGAGTCAACAATCTGGTCAATGCGCGGCAAGGGAAATGGATCTTTGGGACAAGCTTTATTAACATCAGTAAAGTCAATACAAAGACTCCATTTCCCATTCGCCTTGCGCACTACAACCGGATTGGCCAACCACGTGGGATGGAGCACCCCTCTGACAAGGCCTGATGCTTCCAATTTCTTGATTTCTTCTGCTATGAACTCTTGGCGCTCCACTCCCTGCTTTCTGACTTTCTGCTTGACGGGCCGTGCATGAGGACAGACGGCAAGATGGTGCTCAATTACTTTCCTGGGAACACCGGGGATATCAGACGGTTGCCATGCAAACACGTCGTCATTCGCCCGCAGGAAAGCAACGAGCGCGCTTTCCTATTTAGGGTCAAGCGTGGCACTGATGGTGAAGGTACCACCAGTGCCGTCCTCCTTGGCGGACACCTTCTTGGTATGTGGTGGAGCTGCCATTGCCTTCTTACACTTGCCGGTGGAGCTCGATGGTGCGTCCTTGATGGTAGCGCAGCACTCCAAAGAGGTGCGCTTGCCGGAGTGGGCAACAGAGCTCTTGCTAGACTTGGTCTTCTTCTTCTCCTCGGGAGCTTCAGCGACAAGTGCCTTGCGGTCTGTCGCAATAGCTACTTCCCGGTAGATCTTGTCAGCGCAGATGGGGGCATCCTTCTTGTCGCCAGGGACAGAGATGACGCTTATCGGGCCTGGCATCTTGAGCATGTTGTATGCATAGTGAGAGGCTGCCATGAACTTGGCGAGTGCTGGACGGCCAAGTATCCCATTGTAAGGCAATGGGAAATCAGCAACGTCAAAAGTGACCCTCTCCGTTCTAAAATTCAGCTCGCTGCCTAATGTCACCGGCAACGTGACCTTCCCTTTCGGCTTACTCCTTCCCGGGTTAATTCCTTGGAGTCTCTTCGAGCTCGCTGTCCGGGATCTGGAGTTTCTGGAGCACAGCGGAGGAGATCAGATTTAAGCCGGCCCCGCCGTCAACTAGCATCTTAGTGACTTTGAGGTTGCGGATTGTCGGGGAAACCAACAACGGCAAGCACCCGACCGCAGATGTGCGATCAGGGTGGTCCTCAATGTCAAAGATGATAGGCGTGCTGGACCACTTCAGAAGCTTGCGTGATTCAACAGGTGGCTCTGCCGCATTAACTTCCTGGAGCCACTATTTGAGCTAGCGGTGGGAAGTATGCAAAGAAGCCCCACCGTCAACACACAAGACTTCTGTAGCCTTCTGAAACTCCTGCTCACTGTTCTCAACATCATCCATGTCTTCGTCGCCGTCTTCATCATCATCTTTGTCGCGGACGCGGGGAGGTCTGTCTCCTTGCCGCTGCTTGACCTTGTCGCGGCGTCCTCCCTGGCCAGTGCGCTTCTTGCCGGCCTCTCCACTGCCTCCCTGGGCTCTCTCCTTGTCGCGCCGCTCGTACTCAGCTCTTTGTTGCTGGACAAGCTGCTCGACCTTCTTGCAGCTCTGGAGATCGTGGCCCTTGGTGCGGTGGATCTTGCAGTACTGCTTGTCGGAGCCGTCTTGCTTGTCGGCGGCCGCCACAGCTTGGCAGTTGGTGCATGCGGCAACCTCCTTGCCGGAGCTACCAACTTTGGCTTGCTTGGCGGCGCCATCATCGCCGGACTGCTCGGCGACTAGCACCTCTGTGCCCTTATTCCTCCTGTTGCGCCTCTGGTTTTTCATCGCCGGGGCAGCATCTTCACTGTCAGATCCTCCTGCTCCAGTGTTCTCTCCGGGGAGTTTCCTCCCTTCTTCAGCGCGTGCACACTTGTCGGCCAGGGCGTAAAGCTCGCTGACGTCTCTGATCCTGCCCATCGCCATCTCCTCCCGCATCCTGCGGTTGCGCATGTTCTGATGGAATGCGCTGATAACCGCGGCAGGGTGGATGTCTGGGATGTTGCGCTGCACGCGGCTGAACCTCTGGATATACTTGCGCAGGGGCTCTCCTTCCTTCTGGGCAAGCAGGTGGAGGTCACTTTCCTGGCCATGTGGCTTGTGGCCGCCTGTAAAGGCGCCGACAAACTGATGGCACAAGTCCGCCCAAGAGGATATGGAGTTGTCCGGCAAGTGCATGAGCCAGGATCTGACCTCGGGCTTGAGCACGAGCGGGAAGTGGTTGGCAAGGACCTTGTCGTCTCGCCCCCCGGCAGCTTGCACCGCAATGGTGTAGATGCTGAGGAACTCTGACTGGTGCGACTTGCCGTCGTACTTCTCCGGCATGTCTGGCTTGAAATGTTTCTGGCTGGGCCACTGGACTTGCCGTAGCTCACGGGTGAACGCAGGGCAACCTACCGCGTACGGCAAGTCGCCTGGTTCTCCGGGCGCATGCATGTCAACAGAAGGCCCAACGCGCAGGTCTGATTGACGCCGCGCTTCCCTTCGGCGCTCGATGCGTGTTCGAGCGTCTTCTTGCTGCCTCTCATGAAGAACCTGGCGCTGATCGCGACGAGCTCGCGGATCTGACGACGCGGTGGAGTAGCTGTCGAGGTGGATCTGGCGAGTCGGCGATCTTGGCCTTCGGGGTGGAGAGTGCACAGTGGTTGCACCCTCGCCGGTCTTGTCGCCACCGGCTCGCGCCTGGCTGACTTGCCGCGGCAGCGACGTGCTCGGCTGCCGTGGGTTGCCACCGTTGGCGAAGCTGATGAGGCTCTGGATAGTGGCCCTCCAGTCATCGATCTTCTCTGGCGCTGGAGGGTAATCTAGGAGCAGTTGGGCCCGTGCCAACGCTTCCGCTGGAGTGGCTGGCAGCAGCGGCGAATGGTGCGAGGAACGGGATATGCTCGGACTTCTAACTACGGTAGAAGGAGCAATATCTCGCCCAAGCGACCGTGCCACACTCGTGCCAGCATGTTGGCGTGCATGCTGGCCTTGAGCACTCCGGGACCCGCCAGCTTGATCTTGGTCCAGCAAACGTATGGTACCATGAGTACCATGACGCTGCTGGTCCCGCGCCTCCTGGGACGGGCGCGGTGCATGTACGGACACCGAGGTCTTGGAGTGCGCTCGGTCGTTGTGGGAGGCGACCGCGCCGCCGACGTGTGGCGCAGCCTTGTCCTTGGACCTGGCAGCACCATGAGCCTCCTCATCGGCGCACATTCTTCCGCCGGCGCCTACTCCACCAACCGTTCACTCTGGCGATGGTGGGCGCGGCGCAGACGGAGCAGCTACCTCCGAAATCTTCTTCTTCGGCGGCATGTTGATGAAGATGATGAAGATTCGGCTCGTGCAAACGCCGGATCAGGTTCGCACAACCTCGACGCACCCCCTACCTGGCGCGCCAAAGATGTCGGGGGTGCTGATCCCACGGACACCTATGGGGATCGGCGGACCGAGCCCCTTTCGGTTCGGCAGGGGGCGGAGGATGCACAAAGAGCAGATCGAGGCGGACGCACGAGCGACGCGATCGGTTTACCCAGGTTCGGGCCGCATGGATGCGTAAAACCCTACTCCTGCTTTGGTTTGTATTGTGCTCTTGTTCGGGAGCGATGAATGCTACAGTACACTTGGGTGGCTAGCGAGACCGAGCGTGAGAATGGTCGTCCCCCTCCCCACTGTTGCGCATGGGCCTCCTTTTATATGTCAAAGGGGTCACCGATAGGTGACAACAGAGGTGAGGGCAAAAATGTAAAAGAGGTGGTAGTTGGCGCCACCGCTTGCTACAGTTGTATCATACCTAACCCTAATGGCAGGGGACAAAGGCATTAAATGCGTGTCTATGTCGCCTAGACGGCGCGGAAAGGGACCGTCAGGGGCTCCACCGTTTGCCACGATGGCTACCTTGTCAGCGCCTACTTGCCACTGCATGCCCCTGGCTGCACAGCCTCCCGCCACGTACGCCAAGAATGGTCCCAGAGCGACACGTTGGTGGGTGAGCTGGAGCGCGGGCTGCGGAGTAGTAGCTTGCCACGGCAAGCGCCTTGCCGCGGATGTTGTCTTGTCGCGTCTGGGGGCTTGTCGCCCACCGGGTCTTGCCGGGACGCGCAGTGCGTCGCATCAAGCTTCTCGAGATGCTTTGGTTGGTCTTCCCGGCAAGGTCCTCTTGCCGGGGTCTTTGTGCTTCCTCCCGGCAAGCTCCTCTTGCCAGGGTCTTTGTGCTTCCTCCCGGCAAGCTCCTCTTGCCGGGGTCTTGGATACTTTGAGCGGCCTTCCCGGCAAGCTCCTCTTGCCGGGGTCTCGCGCCTTGGCTCGAATACTTTGTTCTTGAATGGCTCCAAAGGAACCACGGAGGGTCTTGGCGGTCGCCCAGCAAGCCTTGCCGCGGGTCGCTGCGTCTGCCCGTGCACAAGTTCGGGATACTAAGGTACCCCTACTTTAGTACACCGACAGGGTGATTTCCTGTATTCTCCACTTGTGTGACCAATGGTCCTCCCAAAAGAGTGTCGTCAGGCCGTTGTTAGCTGTACTCCTTGTAGCAGCCTGAAAGAGTTGCATCGAATCATCCGGCACTCTGATCTTAAATTCATTCCATGGCCTGGTTGCGTCCGTCCTCATGAGACAGGGCCATCTACCTTGCATGGCCACATTCATCCACTTCAAGTTCGATAGTCCAAGTCCACCTACACACACTACACCACAACACTGATATAAGGACAGAAAAACTGTCGGGAGAACATACTTATAAGGGCAGACAATCTGCCGGGATAGCGTTTCTCCCGGCAGATAGAACCGCCACGGGAACGGCTGCCGGGGATTACTTGTCCCGGCAGATACACTTCTCCCGGCAGTTTCCCTGCCCTGGCCCTTAGATTTGGCGGCATTTGTTTTCTCTCGGCAGATTGGTCAGCACACATGAAACTACAATTGCCGGCAGTTTAGCTGCCTGCACATGCATGTTTTCCCGGCAGTTATGATGCCAGCACTTCAATTTCACTAGCAAACTATTGTATGCATTCCTGATATAATTTCCATTCATTATGTTAAGCAATCAGGGCACCTCGCACAATTTATACATACACTACAAAGTAACATATAGGTCTCATCGGAAACCTTAAACTTCATTCCATAAACATAAGAATGTATATAAGCAGATTGTGCCACAAAAGAGTACATAAATGTTTCTAGATACATGTGCCACACAACCAAAATGAAGTAGTTCCACAAAGGGAGAAGTATATATGTTTCTAAATGTGTCACGCAACCAAAATGGCCATATAGTGGCCTATGTGCCAAAACAACCACCAAAATGAGCAGAACTTGCCAATGTCTCCAGGTTCAACAAACAAGGCGCATTACATTATCACTCCACCAACTTAATAGTAGATTTTGCAAACCTTCAACAGCTTGTAGATCATCCAAATCTCCATCAAGTAGTATATCTTTGGGAAACCTGCAACAGAACGGAAACTCAAAATGGAGCTCTCATAGCACAATAAACCTGTTGTAACATACATGAACATGCAACTAGTACTGGAAGCACAATAAAAATGCAATTTTTACATCACATAAGGACAAGTGTTTTAATGCCTTCTTTGTTTGCCTTGCTGTTGGGCGTTGGCTGTAGCAGCACACGCTGTGAAATTATTCAGTACATGGAGTTTGAATGAAGGCTGATGTTGTACACAGATTATTCATTGGAGATGAAAAGGATTTTAATCAGGCTAACGTACACAGCCCATTCCATTCCAGTTATAGTAACAAAACAGGAAAACGTTATAATTTGATATTCTTGTTGTTCCAAACTTGTTTATAGTAACCTAAAGGTCGAGGTTATGACATACCCTGAAGAAAAGCACCCAACTTGTTAGGCATACAAATAAGCCACCAACAATACACGCCATTTCATCTAATGTGCTTGTAACAGGATAAAATGTTTACCACGGTCACCTTTCGCAAAACTGCTACTCGACTACAGTGGTTGCAGAGATCTCTAGCTTGATTTGTTGTCCCTTAGATGGTTCCTTCTCCCTCTGGATGATATGGCTGCAGAAGAAAGCAAAGCGAAAAGGATTGGTTCATTCTGTAAAATTGGGACGAGGACACCTCCAAGTTTACACTCACATTTTCTTCACTAATCTCCGGTAGACCTGGAGTTCAAGTTTGTCCAAAACAAGGTAGACACCGCATTTTACTAACCTTGCAAGAGAAATAAGCAATCAGTGTCCATGCAAAGCAATTAGTGTCCCTGTACAAAAAAAGTAGGACGCAATCAGTGACAGCAAAGGGCCGAAACTTTTTCAGCACACAAATATGTGAACTTAGTGGTGTTCATGTCTATCAAGGGCTTGCTTAAGGAGCCTGAGATCTGCCATCCCAAGTGAAGTCACAATATCTGCATACTGGAAGGTTAAATTACCACTTGTACAAATCAAAATGGTTACGGGGAAATCTTTAGGTGGGCTATTTCATTTTTCCTCTGTATTCCCATTTTCCCTAACTTTGTTGTTTACTAAAATGGATACAGATTAAAATGGACTAAAATGGTGTAGGTTCCTATATATAGGTTGTGAATCAGATCACAATTGTAGGGTCACGCTATTCTTCACCCTGGGTGAGGAATAGTTATTCTTCATCCCCCTCTATTTTACCATCAATGCACCGTAATTTTACGTTCCGTAAGTTTTGTCTTATTTCGGACGCAAAAGGAGACCGTAAGAAAATATATAATCGTCGTAAAAAATATTTTATGTTATGTAAAATTACAAACGTAAAAATATAGTCTAAAATACACATAAGCTGTAAATTCTCTTGTCTTATGACCTATATTTTTATTTTCTTATGTCAAATTTTACGTAGTGAATCAATACGGATGTAACTATTTGAATTCGAAACGTAATTTAATTATGAAATGATAGTAAGATTACCTCGGGTGAAGAATAACTTATTCTGCACCCTGGGTGATGAATATTAACACTACACAATTGTAATTATCTTTATATTTGAATTTTAAACAATAACATAATAATCTAGAGCATATAGTTGAGAATGAGGTATAGAAAATATGTTTAGTTGTGGAATCAGACCCATTTTGTTGCGACATTATTGTATTTTATTTGTATTTAGTAAAATATGGACAAATTGATACCTAATACATTCAGAAACAATTCAAGTCAGTAACATTAACAAAAAAAGGGCAGCCCGGTGCTTGTAGCTCCCGCTTGCGCAAGGTCCGAGGAAGGGTCCGACCACTTTGAGTTCAAGTGAGTTGATAAAAAATAAGGAGGAATCCATGTGACAAAACTGTAGTTAGGCATATCCTAAGAATATATTGGAAGAATAAGTGCACAAACACATGTAGGAGCTGTCACACTGTAGTTAGGCATATCCTAAGAATATATTGGAAGAATAAGTGCACAAACACATGTAGGAGCTTTGCATTGAGAAATCATGTAGCTGCTCGATCTCACAAATGCTCCTCTTAAAATTATACTTGATTTCTCCCATGTCCTTAAGCACACTGAATGTCTTATATTCATCAGAAACAATTATATATTACTATGGCATCGGGAATGGAAATAGGAAGAGCGACAAACACAGGAAGAGAAATCAATTCCAAACATTCAGAAATGCAGACTAAGCTAAAGTCGACTCGCAAGAGCAACCATACTGAAAACTGCAGTAACTAAGATCATATAATAACTTGAGATAAAGTTTTTTGCCTCATATTAACAATCTTCATACATAAGTTGACTCAGAGATATCTTGTACTGTTTATAGTGCAGAATATTGTTTTGACAAAGTCAATGTAGTTAAAGGCATATAGAAATCTAAATATTATGATGTGCACAGTGGAACATATAATTCTACCATTTTGGTGAAAACAGATTTAACCGGCAATATGTTGACTTCTATCAATGTATAGAATCCATTGCTATTGGACATTTTGGTGTAACTCAAATGCTCCATTAAGCTCGCATAAATTTGGTTAATAACACTTTTAAAGTGTGAGTAACAATCTATGAAAGAAAGACTATAAACACTATTGGACATGATATTGAGAAATCTGGGAAGTTGCTACAACTCTACCATCAAATATAGGAAATATTCAAAGTCTAGGCCTCATACACTTTGCTTGATGTTGGAAGGCATAATGATTTGGTAGGACATGAAGATAGTCATAGTCTTAGCCTTTATTTCCGAGAAATAAAATAAGAGATGCATACCACCCCTACAGAACACATAAAACTGCTTCGCAAGTCTTCGAGCAATGTGAAGCAGAAACAATCAATTAACTGATACTTGAAATGAACAAAGTGTATTATCTACAATACTTGTAATCTTTAGTACACCATCAAAACAAACCTATTTATTGTTTGCTAACCAGGGGCGGAGCTTTGTTGGGGCCAAACTAGGCCATGGGCACCCAGTTTTTGGCACTTTTAATTTTACCTATGCATCAAAGCACAGCCCACTAAGAATACGATCAATCCATGTAGCCGGCACGAGCATGTAGTAACATATGTTAAGCAATCAGGGCACCTCGCACAATTTATACATACACTACAAAGTAACATATAGGTCTCATCGGAAACCTTAAACTTCATTCCATAAACATAAGAATGTATATAAGCAGATTGTGCCACAAAAGAGTACATAAATGTTTCTAGATACATGTGCCACACAACCAAAATGAAGTAGTTCCACAAAGGGAGAAGTATATATGTTTCTAAATGTGTCACGCAACCAAAATGGCCATATAGTGGCCTATGTGCCAAAACAACCACCAAAATGAGCAGAACTTGCCAATGTCTCCAGGTTCAACAAACAAGGCGCATTACATTATCACTCCACCAACTTAATAGTAGATTTTGCAAACCTTCAACAGCTTGTAGATCATCCAAATCTCCATCAAGTAGTATATCTTTGGGAAACCTGCAACAGAACGGAAACTCAAAATGGAGCTCTCATAGCACAATAAACCTGTTGTAACATACATGAACATGCAACTAGTACTGGAAGCACAATAAAAATGCAATTTTTACATCACATAAGGACAAGTGTTTTAATGCCTTCTTTGTTTGCCTTGCTGTTGGGCGTTGGCTGTAGCAGCACACGCTGTGAAATTATTCAGTACATGGAGTTTGAATGAAGGCTGATGTTGTACACAGATTATTCATTGGAGATGAAAAGGATTTTAATCAGGCTAACGTACACAGCCCATTCCATTCCAGTTATAGTAACAAAACAGGAAAACGTTATAATTTGATATTCTTGTTGTTCCAAACTTGTTTATAGTAACCTAAAGGTCGAGGTTATGACATACCCTGAAGAAAAGCACCCAACTTGTTAGGCATACAAATAAGCCACCAACAATACACGCCATTTCATCTAATGTGCTTGTAACAGGATAAAATGTTTACCACGGTCACCTTTCGCAAAACTGCTACTCGACTACAGTGGTTGCAGAGATCTCTAGCTTGATTTGTTGTCCCTTAGATGGTTCCTTCTCCCTCTGGATGATATGGCTGCAGAAGAAAGCAAAGCGAAAAGGATTGGTTCATTCTGTAAAATTGGGACGAGGACACCTCCAAGTTTACACTCACATTTTCTTCACTAATCTCCGGTAGACCTGGAGTTCAAGTTTGTCCAAAACAAGGTAGACACCGCATTTTACTAACCTTGCAAGAGAAATAAGCAATCAGTGTCCATGCAAAGCAATTAGTGTCCCTGTACAAAAAAAGTAGGACGCAATCAGTGACAGCAAAGGGCCGAAACTTTTTCAGCACACAAATATGTGAACTTAGTGGTGTTCATGTCTATCAAGGGCTTGCTTAAGGAGCCTGAGATCTGCCATCCCAAGTGAAGTCACAATATCTGCATACTGGAAGGTTAAATTACCACTTGTACAAATCAAAATGGTTACGGGGAAATCTTTAGGTGGGCTATTTCATTTTTCCTCTGTATTCCCATTTTCCCTAACTTTGTTGTTTACTAAAATGGATACAGATTAAAATGGACTAAAATGGTGTAGGTTCCTATATATAGGTTGTGAATCAGATCACAATTGTAGGGTCACGCTATTCTTCACCCTGGGTGAGGAATAGTTATTCTTCATCCCCCTCTATTTTACCATCAATGCACCGTAATTTTACGTTCCGTAAGTTTTGTCTTATTTCGGACGCAAAAGGAGACCGTAAGAAAATATATAATCGTCGTAAAAAATATTTTATGTTATGTAAAATTACAAACGTAAAAATATAGTCTAAAATACACATAAGCTGTAAATTCTCTTGTCTTATGACCTATATTTTTATTTTCTTATGTCAAATTTTACGTAGTGAATCAATACGGATGTAACTATTTGAATTCGAAACGTAATTTAATTATGAAATGATAGTAAGATTACCTCGGGTGAAGAATAACTTATTCTGCACCCTGGGTGATGAATATTAACACTACACAATTGTAATTATCTTTATATTTGAATTTTAAACAATAACATAATAATCTAGAGCATATAGTTGAGAATGAGGTATAGAAAATATGTTTAGTTGTGGAATCAGACCCATTTTGTTGCGACATTATTGTATTTTATTTGTATTTAGTAAAATATGGACAAATTGATACCTAATACATTCAGAAACAATTCAAGTCAGTAACATTAACAAAAAAAGGGCAGCCCGGTGCTTGTAGCTCCCGCTTGCGCAAGGTCCGAGGAAGGGTCCGACCACTTTGAGTTCAAGTGAGTTGATAAAAAATAAGGAGGAATCCATGTGACAAAACTGTAGTTAGGCATATCCTAAGAATATATTGGAAGAATAAGTGCACAAACACATGTAGGAGCTGTCACACTGTAGTTAGGCATATCCTAAGAATATATTGGAAGAATAAGTGCACAAACACATGTAGGAGCTTTGCATTGAGAAATCATGTAGCTGCTCGATCTCACAAATGCTCCTCTTAAAATTATACTTGATTTCTCCCATGTCCTTAAGCACACTGAATGTCTTATATTCATCAGAAACAATTATATATTACTATGGCATCGGGAATGGAAATAGGAAGAGCGACAAACACAGGAAGAGAAATCAATTCCAAACATTCAGAAATGCAGACTAAGCTAAAGTCGACTCGCAAGAGCAACCATACTGAAAACTGCAGTAACTAAGATCATATAATAACTTGAGATAAAGTTTTTTGCCTCATATTAACAATCTTCATACATAAGTTGACTCAGAGATATCTTGTACTGTTTATAGTGCAGAATATTGTTTTGACAAAGTCAATGTAGTTAAAGGCATATAGAAATCTAAATATTATGATGTGCACAGTGGAACATATAATTCTACCATTTTGGTGAAAACAGATTTAACCGGCAATATGTTGACTTCTATCAATGTATAGAATCCATTGCTATTGGACATTTTGGTGTAACTCAAATGCTCCATTAAGCTCGCATAAATTTGGTTAATAACACTTTTAAAGTGTGAGTAACAATCTATGAAAGAAAGACTATAAACACTATTGGACATGATATTGAGAAATCTGGGAAGTTGCTACAACTCTACCATCAAATATAGGAAATATTCAAAGTCTAGGCCTCATACACTTTGCTTGATGTTGGAAGGCATAATGATTTGGTAGGACATGAAGATAGTCATAGTCTTAGCCTTTATTTCCGAGAAATAAAATAAGAGATGCATACCACCCCTACAGAACACATAAAACTGCTTCGCAAGTCTTCGAGCAATGTGAAGCAGAAACAATCAATTAACTGATACTTGAAATGAACAAAGTGTATTATCTACAATACTTGTAATCTTTAGTACACCATCAAAACAAACCTATTTATTGTTTGCTAACCAGGGGCGGAGCTTTGTTGGGGCCAAACTAGGCCATGGGCACCCAGTTTTTGGCACTTTTAATTTTACCTATGCATCAAAGCACAGCCCACTAAGAATACGATCAATCCATGTAGCCGGCACGAGCATGTAGTAGCACGCTATTTCTCATGGCTGCAGCAGGCAGCGGCACACTAGGCCTAGCACTAGCCGCTCGCCGACATCCCGCGCAGATCTGGCAGCGCACAACCAGGGGCCGGCCGGAACACACGCCCCCCAAACTCCACTCCCCTATCACCTCCGACTCACCATACGGGAAACCACTCCATCTAATTTCCCTGCAACTACGATTCAGCAAGAGATCACAGGTAATCTAATTTGTTTTCCCAAATTCCGAGTTCAACGAAGGAGTTAGATACAAATTATCCATATGCTTATTCTGTCCATCATACTGTCCTGGATAGATAGCTTGGTTGTTCCACTCAATTGAGGACATGAATTAGATGCAAATAGTACTGCACTATACATCTAATTTTCCTGCAATTGCTTCATTAGATAGATAGCCTGAGTGTTCACCCAATTGTTCTTAACATTTTAAATAGCACAAAATATATTTTGTAGCCATAAGCAATGATAAGCAAGCTCACTCACAATTTATGAATTGATATATATATATATATATGCTCGCTCCATATTGTAATCCTGTATTATATACTAAAATGCCTATGACTCAGAATCTATAAAAAAATATGTACACCCTTTGCCTGGCCCGCCCAATATTTTCTTTGAAGCTCCGCCACTTTTGATAACCTTCAAGTTTTACCAATTTCAGGATTGGGTGATCCTTGATGACCAGCGTTGTTTTTGAGGAACCCTTCCCAGATTAATTAATAGACTACATACATAGATTTTGGAGCTACACACCAATTTCTGCTGTGATCTAGGAAATATCACCTGTCAAATTCTCGTGGTTGGAGCAAGGAAGTAGAGAAGGCAGTGCTGTCCAGGGAAAGGCAGAGCTGCTCGCGAGGAGGGTCGACGCTCCGCTGCCTGGGGTAGAGGACGTAGAGGAGGGGTCTCCGCTAGGTTCTCTGGTGAAGCTTGTGGGGAGGAGGCCTGGTCGGGGAGGAAGCTCGCGAGATGGGTGGTGGTGAGGGAAGACATTCGGCGGAGGAGGGTGGTCGCCGCTTGCGGTCTGGAGTGGCAGCTCGGTGGCGCCGCTCTGGAGTGGTTGGGAAGGGGGGCGGCAGTGGTCTGGGTGGAGGTCGGCCGCCGGCTTGGATCTGGAGTGGTTGGCGACTGCGGTCAATTCGGTGCTTGGCGCCGCCGCTCTGGCGTGGTTTGGGGCGACGGCGCAAGTGCTCCGGGTGGAGGGCGTTCGGCGGCGGTGGGATGGTTAGGGCGGATGGGACGGTGGGGGCGACGGCGGCAGTGGTGGTGGAGGGCATGAAGGATTTGGGGGTCGATTTGGGGGCAGCGGCGCTATCTGATTTTTTTTAGTGGCTGATGGCACTATCTGATGGAGGGCCGGCGCGTGCGCGTCTTTTTTGGGCCAGAGTTTAAGCCACTTGCGCACTTTCCTCTCATCGCACGCGCTTAGTAGGCCCGATATTTTGGTCTCGCGTCAAAGTCGATTCCCGGCAGATTATGGGCCATGGTGCAGTTGTCTCGGCAGAAGATGTGCCCTAAAGTGTACCGGCAGTCCATGTGTCATCACTGTTCAAGTTCTCCCGGCAGTTTCTCTACCCAATATGTTTATACCGGCAGAAACAAATGTCCCGGCAGTTGTTTTGCCCCTGATCAAGTATTTCTCCCGGCAGTTAATTGCCCCCAATCAAGTGTTGTGGTGTAGTGACATTTTGGTGCACACACCGTTTCCCATGAGACCGCACAGTTACCGCCGTTGGCCTCTGCTCGTCTGCACCACAGGAAGCCCCTACACACCTTATTCATTCTCGCAATCATTTTCATGGGCAGGTCGAGGGCCATCATATATAGCGTGAATAGGCATGGCGCACAAAACTGAATGGACCAAGGTTAATCTCCCACTTTTTGGCATGAGGGCAGCCCACTACTAGGGAAAAGCCTAGCAGCAGCACGGGTTTTAGGCCTATCAGTAGCGCGGGGCGATGCGCTACTGATAAGACGCTACAGCTAACGTATAGCAGTAGCGTGCCTCCACCCATGCTACTGCTAAATCGACTTAGTAGTAGCGACTTCCCGAAGGAGCGCTACTGGTAATTAGTAGTAGCGCTTCTCCCTGCCCGTGCTGCTACTATTATTTCGTATTTTATTTCTTTTTTATTTCATGTTGTATTTGTACACCTTTACACAAGTTTTCATACAACATGAATTTAAAAATTGTTTTTACATCATAATGAGTTATTACATCACGGGGTGAAAGAACCTTGGACTAGTTTCAAGTGGATGGACATCCACTTGAAACTAATTCGCAGTTCTTTCGCCCAATGATATAATAAATATCATCATCATCATATCATTAACAACTTATCATCATAATACATCATTGTCATATAACACCGCCTCAAGATCATCGTTTTCATCAATGAGACATCACATAGCAAATTGGTCACTAGTCGTAATCACAAGTACTCCTCATCATCAACTCTAACACATTGTATCACATAATAAACATATTGTACCTCGTAGGACCTACTACATTCTCTTAGGACCTACTATATTCTCTAAGGTAAAATAGCAAAAAACAAGATAGCCCTTGACTCTCCATTATGGAGAATGGAGATTATCCTGTCTCCAATTCTTGCCTTTCGTTTAGTGTTACTTCCAAGAACCTCCTTGCGAATGTCCAAACATTTTTTCTATTCTTTGATTAGCATGTGTTCACCGGTTTTAGAAATCTGATTTGCACAGGTGAGCTCCTTAGATTGACCAGGCTGTATGTTCATAACTGCAAGGCGGCCATTCTGATACATCAGATGAGGCATACAATCCATTGGGATTTTTTGTTGAAAAACATAGTAATAACTTCGTAGTTAGCAATGATGTACTAGTTTTAGAAGTATGCAAAAGATGCACGGATGTCGTAATAGTAAAAAATCTTACCAGGGTATCTCCATAGAAGTTATCGTGGTTCAACACGTGCACTAGTGGCACGTATTCACCATAATTTGGAGGAGTTTGATAATAGGTATTGTAATTCTCAAGATAAGTACAATAAGCAATCAGATGGCTTTTCTCCTTATAAGTTAATTCGGAGCCATCAGTGTAGTGGGTTTTGTCTACCATCTTCTGCACATTCTTTGAAGATTCAAAATAAGCTATCAATGAAAATAAGCTGTCAACTATTTTGAAATAAACAATATAAATTAGTTAATAACTATGTTTGAGAAACTCACATTGCGGTAGAATCGGAAGCATATCAACAAGGACCCAAATGTCCATATTGTCTTGCTCGATGTCAGGATCACCAAGATCCATAGTGACAATCATACCCTCATAAAAACCATACATTTTGCAAACTGCTTCCCAATTTTGGCAACCAAAATGGGTTATGCTCTGAGAATTGTATAGATTTACTTCAAAATCGATATCATGATGGGTCCTTAGGTATATTTTCTTTGTTTGAAAATTTTCATGGTCTTCAAAACCCATCCTCTCCAAGACATAGCGTCTTGCATGGCATGGGATAAGCTAGTCGAATTGTAAAAGATGAAAATTAGACATTGAAATAGTTGAAGTCGTGCTTAATTACGAAAAAAAACACTTGTCATTGTTGCGTACCGTTTCAACATCGAAGGTCTCGTCGAGCTTAATGTTGAAGCACCGATCTTCGTCCAGCTCAACGAACATGCCGCACATACCTCGATCGTCGTGGCACCAGCTGCACTCCCCCGGGAGACTGTCGTCGTCCGAGTATGACATTTCCTACGTTCATAATTCAAAGATTAAACTTGTATAATTAAATATATGTACTAAAAAACCTAAATTAGATCATTATTTTTCGAGAAAATCCAGGCCACTCGATATTTCCTACATATTCTAGCACAAGTCATGCCAGAATTCACGGAAAAATGCGGCATGAACTTTGCTAAAAAAGGACATATCGAGCGCCTGAAATTTGCCGGAACGGAAATTAATCAACACTCCGGCAAAACATAGGCCACTCGGAGGTGTAAAGTGAACATGAACGACCACTTGGAACAACATATCCTATTTGAGCAAATATGACATGTTCAACTAGTTTTATTAATTCAACTAATTCTTACTAAATATAAACTTACTATAAATAGAAAAAAACTAGTTCTTTATAAAAATAAAGTAGTTCAACTAGTTATATTAATTATCTTACTAAAAATACATTAGTTCTATTAATTCAACTAGTTCAACTAGTTTATTAATTTACTTACTAAACTAGTTCAACTACAACTAAAGTAGTTCAACTAGTTTATTAATTTACTTACTAAAAATAAAATAGTTGCTTTAACTAAAAAAATAAACTAGTTCTATTAATTTTCGTACTAAAAATAAAATAGTTGTATTAACTCAACTAGTTCAATTAAGAACTTACTATGAAAAAAAATAAACTAGTTCAACTAGTTATATTAATTTTCGTACTAATGCTATTAAACACTTAGGGAGAGGGGCACGCGACGTCGAGGTTGGGGACGGGGTCGGGGCGGCGGGCGCACGGCGGAGGGCGGCGATGTAGGGGGGGTGTCGAGGTCGGGGTCGGGGGCAGCGTCGAGGTCGCGATCGAGGGAGGGGCGGCGTCGAAGTCGTGCGGAGAGCGACGGGTCGCATGTGGCGGCCGACGACGATGCAGGGCGGCGACAGCGGAGGAGTAGGGATTTGGGGGAAGTGGGCGTGGGGGGAAGAACGAACCGCATGGTTAATTAAGTTAAAAGTAGCAGTAGCGCGTTTCAGGAAGTGTGATGCTGCTACGGTAGTTATAGCGCGTTTCCTAACAAGCGCTACTGCTATTCCTTCTCTTTTTTATTTGCTTTCATTTAATTTTATTTTCATTAGCAGTAGCTCCTTTGTCCGTAAACACGCTGCTACAAAACAAGTAGCGGTAGTGTGGTTCCACGTAGATCGCTATTACTATGTGTAGCCTATCGGCTAAACCGTGGGAATTTTAGTAGTAGCGCTTTTGTACTCGGGCGCGCTACTGCTATAACTGTATCTGTAGCGCGCTTTTAAATACCGCATTGCTGCTAATTAGCACTAGCGTGCGTTTTTATCCCGCGCTACTGCTAATATTCTGTGTATAAGGTTTTCCCTAGTAGTGGCCCTCCACTTTGGCAGCCTATTGGCCATTTGATCCACCAGGTACTACAATTGTGTTGCCATTTTCTTCCTCAAAGATGGAGCGAGCCCAAGGTACTTGATAGGAAACGGTCCAAGGGGTTAGCCAAGCTGAGTGCAAACCATGGAGATCTCATGCTCTGAACATCTAATCAGTAGTGCAATAGACTTATTCATGTTGATCCGAAGGCCGGATGCCTCCCCAAACAACTGAAAATGCACTTGCATACTTCAAGGTCCCTCTGATTCGGCTTGATGAACAAGGCCACGTCATCCGCAAAGATGGATAGTCTTTTCCTCATGCTCACCTAAGCCAGTGGTGTCAAGGCTCCTCTGCTCTTCAGAAATTCAAATAATCTCTGTAGTGGCTCCATTGTGAGGATGAATAACATCGGCGAGATCCGATGACCTTGGCATAGCCCCTTGCAGTTAAAGATAGTGTCACCGGGGTCACCATTAACCATGACTTTGGTAGTCGAAGTAGCCAGAATGCCACATATCCATGCGCTCCATGGAGGCCCAAACTAACTGCTGAAGAACCTCAAATAGGAATGACCATCTTACCGAGTCAAAAGCCTTTGCAATATCAAGTGTCGGTGTCAAAACCGGCGGATCTCGGGTAGGGGGTCCCGAACTGTGCGTCTAGGCCGCATGGTAACAGGAGGCAAGGGACACGAAGTTTTACCCAGGTTCGGGCCCTCTCGATGGAGGTAAAACCCTATGTCCTGCTTGATTAATATTGATGATATGGGTAGTACAAGAGTAGATCTACCACGATATCGGAGAGGCTAAACCCTAGAAGCTAGCCTATGGTATGATTGTTGTTGTGTATGTTGTCCTACGGACTAAAACCCTCCGGTTTATATAGACGCCGGAGAGGGTTAGGGTTACACAAAGTCGGTTACAATGGTAGGAGATCTGCATATCTGTATCGCCAAGCTTGCCTTCCACGCCAAGGAAAGTCCCTTCCGGACACGGGACGAAGTCTTCAATCTTGTATCTTCATAGTCTAAGAGACCGGCTGAAGGTATAGTCCGGCCATCCGGACACCCCCTAATCCAGGACTCCCTCAGTAGCCCCTGAACCAGGCTTCAATGACGACGAGTCCGGCGCGCAGATTGTCTTCGGCATTGCAGGGCGGGTTCCTCCTCCAAGTACTTCATAGAAGATTTTGAACACAAAGATAGTGTCCGGCTCAGCAAAATAAGTTTCCACATATTGCCATAGAGAGAATAATATTTACACAAATCTAATCTGCTGACGTATTCCGTAGTGTGACACACCACGGCCAAGCCTTTATTCGAGTCGTTTCATTATCCCACCTCAGCGCGTCATGCGAGGCGGTTTCCATGGCACGTCTTGTTATAGCAGAGATCGTGTCCCCTTATTCCAGGATTCTTATCAATACGGGCGTGGGTAACCCAACCGCGCCATTGATTACGGTGCTTGGCGATAAGCGAGTTTTACCAGGCTGGTGGGGACATGTAGTTGCGTCCACCCATATAAGGGGATAAGGATCCACCTTTTCACCAATGCCTTCTTCCTCCCTTGCTTATCCATTCTCGCGCACTCGAGCTCCAGCGCCCAAGTCCGCACTCCCCACCTCAACCTTCTCCAGCCATGTCCGGAGCGGGAGGCAAGTGGATGGTCTCCTCCGTCACGGAGGGACACATCAAAAAACTGAGGAAGGCCGGATACTTGTCCAACGACATTGCATACTGGCTTCCCGAAAAGGGGCAGCTCTTCCCTACCCCTAGGCACCATGAGAGGGTGGTGTTCCTCCCCCATTTCCTCCGTGGACTGGGCTTCCCCCTTCACCCATTTGTCCGAGGGCTCATGTTCTACTATGGCCTGGATTTCCACGATATGGCCCCGAACTTTTTCCTCAACATCTCGGCGTTTATCGTCGTGTGCGAGGCTTTCCTCCGCATCCGCCCCCATTTCAGCCTATGGCTCAAGACTTTCAATGTCAAGCCGAAGGTAGTGCGTGGCAACCAGGCGGAGTGCGGAGGCGCCATGGTGGGCAAGATGGCCAATGTCTTATGGCTTGAGGGCTGCTTTGTGGAGACCCTGAAGGGGTGGCAATCGGGGTGGTTTTACATCACCGAGCTGAGCGACCCCGAATGGGTCGCAACCCCCGAGTTTCGATCCGGACCCCCTACGTGGCTCACCTCCTGGAAGGAGACGGGCCTGTCGTGGTGTAAAAAAGGAGAGCTGACCGGACTCCAAACATGCGTCCAAACCCTGGTGGACAAGAAGCTCAAACTTGTCAACGTAGTCCAGGTTATGCTCATCCGCCTGATCCTCCCGTGTCAGCAACGGGCTTTCAACCTATGGGAATTCGACCCGGCGCGGCACCAAACTCTGAGCAGGCTCTTCGACACGACGTACGAAGATGCCTGGAAGGTGCTTTTCAAGGGCGCCGAGGCCCCCGCATCCGCTACCGAGGATCGCGGATTCAGTACACAGCGTCACGCTCATGCGGTAAGCTGTTTTTTTCTTTTACAGGGTATCAATTTTTCATAGTTTGACTCCATGCCGGATCTAAGCTCCCTTACCTTTGACAGGATTGGTAGGTGACGTACGGACAGATCAACTGTCCGGCTCCTTTTCCCGAAGGCCCAGCGGACGCTCGCTTGGCGAAGCTGCTAGTTCCGGCACCCTATGTGGTGCCAGAGAAGAAGGCTGCGAAAAAGGCCACGGGGACTCGAAAGAGTGCCCGGCGCCAGGAGGTGTCGGATCCATCATCCAACGGTTCCGAGGCGCATTCCTCCCGTGAAGACGAGGAGGAAGAAGAAGAGACATCTCCCCCTCCAGCGGGAGGAGAGAAGAAAAGGAAGGCCGCGCTCTCTGGGGAGGCCGGACGGTCCAAGAAGGCGAAAATCCTTCCTCCGGACTACTCCACCAACGCCGACGACAGCGGAGAGGATTGGCCGCCCAGGGCCAAGCCCCTGGCAAAATCGTAAGTATCCGGATACTAGAGTAATTCATAGTATTCATTTATTGCACAACTTTCCCTTATGTCGAATATGTTTATGCAGCCCACCCAAAGATCGGCTCGACGCGTCGTCGAGCGGCTCACTGGACTCGTCGGATGTGAACTCTCTTCCGACGGCTTCCTCCCCCCGCCCTACGGATGACACCGAAGTGTTGTCCCAACAGGTTCCAAGCTGGGAGGAGGTGGTCCTAGAGGCGCCGTAAGGCGACCTCCCGGACTCCAGGAGTAAAGGGGATGAAACCCCCCAGGGCTCCAAGTCCGGCTCTAGGCCGGACACTGCCCCGAAACCTTCAAAGGTTCCAGAGTCCGGCGGGGGACCTCCTTCCAAGAGGAGCAAGCCCACCGTGCCGGTGACCCCCGTCCAACCGGAGGCACCGGACAATCTATTGGAGGCGCTCCAAGGCGCCTCCATCGACGAGAAGCACCGCACCATTATGAGTGCGATGGTCCAGAAGGTTCAGTCCGCCAAGAGCGGACTGACTGAAGCTTGTACTAGCCTTTTAATAGGCTTTGAGGTAAGTAAAGAATGTGTAAATAATATTACCGCATAGACAGTAGCCCCTGATGCTCTATTTGGCGTTCGGGAAGAAAAGCCGAATAGAAGATCAAATAAAATTCGCAGGAGTCTAACAAAAAGGAGTCAATATGTGTATGCAGGCTTCTCTGCTTGCGTCCGTCGCACTGACTGCGGAAGTAGACACGCTAAAGCAGAACCTCGAGCGGTCCGAGCAAGAGCTCGGGCGTGCCAAGAAGCAGCTCAAGGACAATGAAGGTAAGAAATACCTTGTTTAAATATATATAAAAAGGTGCAATTGCAAAAAATGACAGGATTATCGTGGCTATTGTAGGGGCCATGTCTGAGGTGGCGACCCTTAAGCAAGCGCTGGTCGAGGCCGAGAAGAGGGCGGCCATGGAGCGCACCGAGCGGGAGAAGTATGAGGCCGAGGTTGGCAAGGTACGGCAAGAGCTCCAGGCTCTCATGGAAAAACATGAGAGTTTGGAGCTTGACTCAAAGACGCAAGCGTCCGAGCTCGTGGTGGCTATTGAAAATGCCAAGTCTGCCAAGGCCGAATCCCAGAAGACCCTCCAGGAGTTGGATGAGGTGAAGAAGATATCGGCGGGTAAGGCATTCTTTATGCAAAACAAACACAGAAATGTGTGTTACTTGTTACTTACCCGAATCCGGAGCTCTCCAGGAGCGTTCGCAGATCTTCCCCGGAGTGTGTCCGATGCCACCGCATTCTATCGAGCCGAGGAGGGCAGCTCGACAGAGAAGGTGTTCCGGTCTCAGTATGCTGAGGCCGGACACCCCGTGCCCCTGAGCGACCAGCTGAAGCAACTGGTCGAGCTCCACAAGGCGGCCGAACAGACCATGAAGGGCCTCATAGTTCGGCTGTGGCCTGGAGGGGCTCTGCCTGGGAGCTATTTCGGGCTGGTGCGGCGGCTGGTTGAGGCCTGTCCAAGGCTCGAAGTCATCAAGCGCTCCGTCTGCATTGAAGGTGCCCATAGGGCCCTTGCCCGTGCTAAGGTGCACTGGGGCAAGCTGGATGCTGAGAAGCTTGTGAAGGACGGGCCACCGCCGGGGAAAGAGCATCGCAAGCCCGAGAATTATTATAAGGATGTTCTGAAGGATGCCTGCCTTGTGGCGGATGAATGTTCTAGGGATGTAATTTTTGAGTGAAACTTGCTCGTTTTGTCTTGTGTGCTGAAAACTTGTTCATATGCGCTAAGTAATGCTGTTGGAATTTAAAATATTACCTTCTGTGTGGCTGTTTATCATTTCTGAGAGATGGCAAGTCGTCGGCTTCTGCCCCCGTGCCGCTAGTGCTGGGGTGTTCGGGGATAAACCTGAGCGCTCTTTTTCCCATGTTTGGGTCCTTCGAGGGAGGCGCTCAACCCAACGAACAAGGCAATCAGACTATAATGCGTGAACACTCTCACTTAGCCATAGAATTCTATAATTTTAAATTTCGGCAAAGCCCCTGGTATTCGGAAGACCGAGTTTGGGGCGCTATCCACGCCTTGGCCGGACAGAGCCGGCTGCTCGCTCTAAGCGGCATAAGTCATTAGGGACTCGAAAAACCTCTCGAACAGCGACCAGCTCTTGCTTCATCATGACAGTCGGTTTTAGCTTTCTCCACTGAGGTGCTCGACCCAGCTCAACTGGGGCACAATCGCGGTGGTTCTCCTAGTGCTACCTTAGACGATATAGTGGAATGTAAGGCACCAAAACATAGGAGCCGGGAAAACCCAACTATTGACCCAAGACATGATTCGGAGCCGATGCATATAAAGCTATAAGTTCGGGGTGCCGCACTTGTTAAAGTGTTCGGACTTCTCACACCATATTGAGGGGTACTAAAGCCCCTGGCGTATTTAGGCCGTACCAAAGTGTACGGGTGCAATATGTCGTTAAGGAACATATATATATAAAAAAAGAGTAATGCAAAAATAGACAAAAGCTATGCACTGTTTATTAAAGAGGGCTGCGATCAAAGTAGAACGATACAAATAATGCGATAAGCAAAAGGTTGGACTATGTAACATGTCCGTTCCAGGGGCAAGCTGCGGAATAGTATGCGAAACAGGTATACTGCTCGTGATAGGGACCACCTGGGAGTTCCGTAATGCGGCGTGGCTTGTCTGCTTCCCTGGTTCTTGCATCATTTGTGCGGCAATTGAACTGCCGAACAGGCCTTCCGAAGTGTGGAGTCCTGAAAGTAAGAGAAAATTAAAAAATCGGCAGCCCCTGGTGTGGTTTAAGCCGTGTTTCGGGCGTGCCGTGATGGTGCCCCTTCCCCTGTACCCATGGTATTTCTAGAGCATAGTTATGTACGCGAAGTACTGGTGTCGCATTTTTGCGAGGGCTGGGGTTGGGGCCGCATTGCTATGCCTGCTCGGATCGTTCCAGGCGGTCTTGTTGTAGGTTACTCCGGGCGCGCTTGACAGTGTCCGGTCGTTTAATGGCCGGACTGGAGAACTGCCTGGAGAGGCTGCTTTGTACTTCCGCTGCAAGGGCCGCCATGTGCTCCTCCGTTCAGAGGGAGCGTTCGGTGTTTCCATTGACCGTAATTATTCCTCGAGGGCCTGGCATCTTGAGCTTAAGGTATGCGTAGTGCGGTACCGCATTGAACTTGGCAAATGCGGTTCACCCGAGCAGTGCGTGATAGCCACTGCGGAATGGGACAATGTCGAAGATTAACTCCTCGCTTCGGAAATTATCCGAAGACCACTTCAAGTGTGACTGAGCCTGTACAGTTGGCCTCTACACCTGGTATTATGCCTTTAAAGGTAGTTTTGGTGGCTTAATCCTCGAGGGATCTATGCCCATTTTCCGCACTGTATCCTGGTAAAGAAGGTTCATGCTACTGCCGCCGTCCATAAGGACTCTAGTGAGATGAAATCCGTCAATAATTTGGTCTAGAACCAATGCAGCGAATCCGCCATGGCGGATGCTAGTGGGATGGTCCCTTCAATCAAAGGTGATTGGGCAGGAGGACCATGGGTTGAACTTTGGGGCGACTGGCTCTACCGTGTATACGTCCCTTAACGCGCGCTTCCGCTCTCTTTTGGGGACGTGGGTTGCGTATATCTTGTTCACCGTCCGCACTTGTGGGGGAAAATCCTTCTGTCCACTGTTGTTCGGCGGCCGGGGCTCCTCATCGTCATCACTATGTAGCCCCTTGTATTCATTTTCGGTGTTTAACTTGCCTGCCTGCTTGAACACCCAACAATCCCTCTTGGTGTGATTGGCCGGCTTTGAAGGAAATATGCCCTAGAGGCAATAATAAAGTTATTATTTATTTCCTTATATCATGAGAAATGTTTATTATTCATGCTAGAATTGTATTAACCGGAAACATAATACATGTGTGAATACATAGACCAACAGAGTGTCACTAGTATGCCTCTACTTGACTAGCTCGTTAATCAAAGATGGTTATGTTTCCTAACCATAAACAAAGAGTTGTTATTTGATTAACGAGGTCACATCATTAGTTGAATGATCTGATTGACATGACCCATTTCATTAGCTTAGCACCCGATCGTTTAGTATGTTGCTATTGCTTTCTTCATGACTTATACATGTTCCTATGACTATGAGATTATGCAACTCCCGTTTGCCGGAGGAACACTTTGGGTACTACCAAACGTCACAACGTAACTGGGTGGTTATAAAGGAGTACTACAGGTGGCTCCAAAGGTAGATGTTGGGTTGGCGTATTTCGAGATTAAGATTTGTCACTCCGATTGTCGGAGAGGTATCTCTGGGCCCTCTCGGTAATACACATCACATAAGCCTTGCAAGCATAATAACTAAGATGTTAGTTATGAGATGATGTATTACGGAACGAGTAAAGAGACTTGCCAGTAACGAGATTGAACTAGGTATTGGATACCGACGATCGAATCTCGGGCAAGTAACATACCGATGACAAAGGGAACAACATATGTTGTTATGCGGTCTGACCGATAAAGATCTTCGTAGAATATGTAGGAGCCAATATGGGCATCCAGGTCCCGCTATTGGTTATTGACCGGAGACGTGTCTCGGTCATGTCTACATTGTTCTCGAACCGTAGGGTCCGCACGCTTAATGTTACGATGACAGTTATTATGAGTTTATGCATTTTGATGTACCGAAGGTTGTTCGGAGTCCCGGATGTGATCACGGACATGACGAGGAGTCTCGAAATGGTCGAGACATAAAGATTGATATATTGGAAGCCTATGTTTGGACACTGGAAGTGTTCCGGGTGAAATCGGGATTTTACCGGATTACCGGGAGGGTTACCGGAACCCCCCGGGAGCCAAATGGGCCAACATGGGCCTTAGTGAAAAGGTGAGAAGGCAGCCCACATAGGGCTGCGCCTCCCCCCTCTCCCTAGTCCTATTAGGACTAGGAGAGGGGCCGGCCACCTCTCTCTCTCTCCCCTTTAAGGATTCCTAGTTGGACTAGGATTGGAGGGGGGAGTCCTACTCCCGGTAGGAGTAGGACTCCTCCTGCGCCTCCCTCTCTTTGGCCGGCCAGCCCCCCTCCCTCCATCCTTTATATACGGGGGCAGGGGACACCCCAAGACACACAAGTTGATCCTTGAGATCGTTCCTTAGCCGTGTGCGGTGCCCCCTGCCACCAAATTCCACCTCGATCATACCGTTGTAGTGCTTAGGCGAAGCCCTGCGTCGGTAGTACATCAAGATCGTCATCACGCCGTCGTGCTGACGGAACTCTTCCTCGACGCTTTGCTGGATCGGAGCCCGAGGATCGTCATCGAGCTGAACGTGTGCTAAGAACTCGGAGGTGCCGGAGTAACGGTGCTTGGATCGGTCGGATCGGGAAGAAGACGTACGACTACTTCCTCTACATTGTGTGATCGCTTCCGCAGTCGGTCTGCGTTGGTACGTAGACAACACTCTCCCCCTCGTTGCTATGCATCACCATGATCTTGCGTGTGCGTAGGAAATTTTTTGAAATTACTACGTTCCCCAACAGTGGCATCCGAGCCTAGGTTTTATGGTTTGATGTTATATGCACGAGTAGAACACAAGTGAGTTGTGGGAGATACAAGTCATACTGCCTACCAGCATGTCATACTTTGGTTCGGCGGTATTGTTGGACGAGACGATCCGGACCAACCATACGCGTACTCTTACGCGAGACCGGTTCCCTCGACGTGCTTTGCACATAGATGGCTTGCGGAAGACTGTCTCTCCAACTTTTGTTGAACCAAGTGTGGCTACGCCCGGTCCTTGAGAAGGTTAAAACGGAGTCTATTTGACGAACTATCGTTGTGGTTTTGATGCGTAGGTGAGATGAGTTCTTACTTAAGCCCGTAGCAGCCACGTAAAACTTGCAACAACAAAGTAGAGGACGTCTAACTTGTTTTTGCAGGCCATGTTGTGATGTGATATGGTCAAGGCATGATGCTGATTTTATTGTATGAGATGATCATGTTTTGTAACCGAGTTATCGGCAACTGGCAGGAGCCATATGGTTGTCGCTTTATTGTATGCAATGAAATCGCGATGTAATGCTTTACTTTATTGCTAAGCGGTAGTGATAGTCGTGGAAGCATAAGATTGGCGAGACGACAACGATGCTACGATGGAGATCAAGGTGTCACGCCGGTGACGATGGTGATCATGACGGTGCTTCGGAGATGGAGATCACAAAGCACAAGATGATGATGGCCATATCATATCACTTATATTGATTGCATGTGATGTTTATCCTTTTATGCATCTTATCTTGCTTTGATTGATGGTAGCATTATAAGATGATCTCTCACTAAATTATCAAGAAGTGTTCTCCCTGAGTATGCACCGTTGCAAAAGTTCTTCGTGCTGAGACACCACGTGATGATCGGGTGTGATAGGCTCTACGTTCAAATACAACGGGTGCAAAACAGTTGCACACGCGGAATACTCAGGTTATACTTGACGAGCCAAGCATATACAGATATGGCCTCGGAACACGGAGACCAAAAGGTTGAGCGTGAATCATATAGTAGATATGATCAACATAATGATGTTCACCATTGAAAACTACTCCATCTCACGTGATGATCGGTTATAGTTTAGTTGATTTGGATCACGTGATCACTTAGAGGATTAGAGGGATATCTATCTAAGTGGAAGTTCTTAAGTAATATGATTAATTGAACTTAAATTTATCATGAACTTAGTCCTGGTAGTATTTTGCAAATTATGTTGTAGATCAATAGCTCGCGTTGTTGCTTCCCTGTGTTTATTTTTGATATGTTCCTAGAGAAAAATGTCTTGAAAGATGTTAGTAGCAATGATGCGGATTGTATCCGTGATCTGAGGTTTATCCTCATTGCTGCACAGAAGAATTATGTCATTGATGCACCGCTAGGTGACAGACCTATTGCAGGAGCAGATGCAGACGTTATGAACGTTTGGCTAGCTCAATATGATGACTACTTGATAGTTTAAGTGCACCATGCTTAATGGCTTAGAATCGGGACTTCAAAGACGTTTTGAACGTCATGGAGCATATGAGATGTTCCAGGAGTTGAAGTTAATATTTCAAGCAAATACCCGAGTTGAGAGATATGAAGTCTCCAACAAGTTCTATAGCTAAAAGATGGAGGAGAATCGCTCAACTAGTGAGCATGTGCTCAGATTGTCTGGGTACTACAATCACTTGAATCAAGTGGGAGTTAATCTTCCAGATAAGATAGTGATTGACAGAATTCTCTAGTCACCATCACTAAGTTAGTAGAACTTCGTGATGAACTATAATATGCAAGGGATAACGGAGACAACTCCCAAGCTCTTCGTGATGCTGAAATCAACGAAGGTAGAAATCAAAGAAAAACATCAAGTGTTGATGGTTGACAAGACCACTAGTTTTAAGAAAAAGGGCAAAGGAAAGAAGGGGAACTTCAAGAAGAACGGCAAGCAAGTTGCTGCTCAAGTGAAGAAGCCCAAGTCTGATCCTAAGCCTGAGACTAAGTGCTTCTACTGCAAAGGGACTGGTCACTGGAAGTGGAATTACCCCAAGTGATTGGCGGATAAGAAGGATGGCAGAGTGAACATAAGTATATTTGATATACATGTTATCGATGTGTACTTTACTAGTGTTTATAGCAAACCCCTCAGTATATGATGCTAGTTCAGTTGCTAAGATTAGTAACTCGAAACGGGAGTTGCAGAATAAACAGAGACTAGTTAAGGGTGAAGTGATGATGTGTGTTGGAAGTGGTTCCAAGATTGATATGATCATCATCGCACACTCCCTATAATTTCGGGATTAGTGTTGAACCTAAATAAGTGTTATTTGGTGTTTGCGTTGAGCATGAATATGATTTGATCATGTTTATTGTAATACGGTTATTCATTTAAGTAAGAGAATAAATTGTTGTTCTGTTTACATGAATAAAACCTTATATGGTTACACACCCAATGAAAATAGTTCGTTGGATCTCGATCGTAGTGATACACATAATCATAATATTGAAACCAAAAGATGCAAAGTTAATAATGATAGTGCAACTTATTTGTAGCACTACCGTTTAGGTCATATTGGTGTAAAGCGCATGAAGAAACTCCATGATGATGGGCTTTTAGAATCACTTGATTATGAATCAGTTGATGCTTGCGAACCATGCCTCATGGGCAAGATGACTAAGACTCTGTTCTTCGGAACAATGGAGCGAGCAACAGATTTGTTGGAAATCATACATACTGATGTATGTGGTCCGATGAATATTGAGGCTCGCGACATGTATCATTATTTTCTGATCTTCATAGATGATTTGAGCAGATATGAGTATATCTACTTGACGAAACATAAGTCTGAAACATTTGAAAAGTTCAAAGAATTTCACAGTGAAGTGAAAAATCATCGTAACCAGAAAATAAAGTTTCTATGATCTGATCATAGAGAAGAGTATTTGAGTTACGAGTTTGGCCTTCAGTTAAAAACAATGTGAAATAGTTTCATTACTCACGCCACAAGGAACACCATAGTGTAATGGTGTGTCCGAACGTCATAACCGTACTTTATTAGATATAGTGCGATCTATGATGTCTCTTACCGATCTACCACTATCATTTTGGGGTTATGCATTAGAGACAGCTGCATTCACGTTAAAAAGGGGCACCATCTAAGTCCGTTGAGACGACACAATCTGAACTATGGTTTGGCAAGAAACCAAAGTTGTCGTTTCTTAAAGTTTGGGGCTGCGATGCTTATGTGAAGAAACTTCAACCTGATAAGCTCGAACACAAAGCGGAGAAATGTGTCTTGATAGGATACCCAAAGGAAACTGTTGGGTATACCTTCTATCACAGATCCGAAGGCAAGACATTCGTTGCTAAGGAATGGATCATTTCTAGAGAAGGAGTTTCTCTCGAAAGAAGTGAGTGGGAGGAAAGTAGAACTTGACGAGGTAACTGTACCTGCTCCCTTATTGGAAAATAGTACATCACTGAAAACTGTTTCTGCGACACCTATACCAATTAGTGAGGAAGCTAATGATGATGATCATGAAACTTCAGGGCAAGATGCTACTGAACCACGTAGATCAACCAGAGTGAGATCCGCACCAGAGTGGTACGGTAATCCAGTTCTGGAAGTCATGCTACTAGATCATGATGAACCTACAAACTATGAAGAAGCGATGGTGAGCCCAGATTCCGCAAAGTGGCTTGAGGCCATGAAATCTGAGATGGGATCCATGTATGAGAACAAAGTATGGACTTTGATGGATTTGCCCGATGATTGGCAAACCATAGAAAATAAATGGATCTTCAAGAGGAAGACGGACGCTGATAGTAGTGTTACTATCTACAAAGCTAGAATTGTCGAAAAAGGTTTTCAACAAGTTCAAGGTGTTGACTACGATGAGTTTTTCTCACTCGTATCTATGCTTAAGTCTGTCCGAATCATGTTAGCAATTGCCGCATTTTATGAAATCTGGCAAATGGATAAACAAAACTGCATTCCTTAATGGATTTATTAAAGAAGAGTTGTATGTGATGCAACTAGAAGGTTTTGTCAATCCTAAAGGTGCTAACAAAATGTGAAAGCTCCAGCGATCCATCTGTGGACTGGTGCAAGCATCTCGGAGTTGGAATATATGCTTTGATAAGTTGATCAAAGCATATAGTTTTATACAGACTTGCGGTGAAGCCTGTATTTACGAGAAAGTGAGTGGGAGCACTACAGCATTTCTGATAAGTATATGTGAATGACATATTGTTGATCGGAAATAATGTAGAATTATTCTGTAAAGCATAAAAGGAGTGTTTGAAAGGAGTTTTTCAAAGAAAGACTTCGGTAAAGCTGCTTACATATTGAGCTTCAAGATCTATAGAGATAGATCAAGACGCTTGATAAGTTTTTCAATAAGTACATACCTTGACAAGATTTTGAAGTAGCTCAAAACGGAACAGTCAAAGAAAAAGTTTCTTGCCTGTGTTACAAGGTGTGAAGTTGAGTAAAGACTCAAAGCCCGACCACGGCAGAAGATAGAAAGAGAATGAAAGTCATTCCCTATGCCTCATTCATAGGTTCCATAAAGTATGCCATGCTGTGTACCAGATCTATTGTATACCCTGCACTGATTTGGCAAGGGAGTACAATAGTGATCTAGGAGTAGATCACTGGACAGCGGTCAGAATTATCCTTAGTGAAATAAGGATGTGTTTCTCGATTATGGACGTGACAAAAAGGTTCGTCGTAAAGGGTTACGTCGATGCAAGTTTTTGACACTGATCCAGATGAATCTAAAAGTCTCAATCTGGATACATATTGAAAGTGGGAGCAATTAGCTAGAGTAGCTCCTTGCAGAGCATTATAGACAAAGAATTTTGCAAAATACTTACGGATCTGAATGTGACAGACTCGTTGACTAAAATTATCTCACAAGCAAAACATGATCACACCTTAGTACTCTTTGGGTGTTAATCACATAGAGATGTGAACTAGATTACTGACTCTAGTAAACCCGTTGAGTGTTGGTCACATGACGATGTGAACTATGGGTGTTAATCACATGGTGATGTGAACTATTGCTGCCAAATCACATGGCGATGTGAACTAGATTATTGACTCTAGTGCAAGTGGGAGACTGAAGGAAATATGCCCTAGAGGCAATAATAAAGTTATTATTTATTTCCTTATATCATGATAAATGTTTATTATTCATGCTAGAATTGTATTAACCGGAAACATAATACATGTGTGAATACATAGACCAACAGAGTGTCACTAGTATGCCTCTACTTGACTAGCTCGCTAATCAAAGATGGTTATGTTTCCTAACCATAAACAAAGAGTTGTTATTTGATTAACGAGGTCACATCATTAGTTGAATGATCTGATTGACATGACCCATTTCATTAGCTTAGCACCCGATCGTTTAGTATGTTGCTATTGCTTTCTTCATGACTTATACATGTTCCTATGACTATGAGATTATGCAACTCCCGTTTGCCGGAGGAACACTTTGGGTACTACCAAACGTCACAACGTAACTGGGTGATTATAAAGGAGTACTACAGGTGGCTCCAAAGGTAGATGTTGGGTTGGCGTATTTCGAGATTAGGATTTGTCACTCCGATTGTCGGAGAGGTATCTCTGGGCCCTCTCGGTAATACACATCACATAAGCCTTGCAAGCATAATAACTAAGATGTTAGTTATGAGATGATGTATTACGGAACGAGTAAAGAGACTTGCCAGTAACGAGATTGAACTAGGTATTGGATACCGACGATCGAATCTCGGGCAAGTAACATACCGATGACAAAGGGAACAACGTATGTTGTTATGCGGTCTAACCGATAAAGATCTTCGTAGAATATGTAGGAGCCAATATGGGCATCCAGGTCCCGCTATTGGTTATTGACCGGAGACGTGTCTCGGTCATGTCTACATTGTTCTCGAACCGTAGGGTCCGCACGCTTAACGTTACGATGACAGTTATTATGAGTTTATGCATTTTGATGTACCGAAGGTTGTTCGGAGTCCCGGATGTGATCACGGACATGACGAGGAGTCTCGAAATGGTCGAGACATAAAGATTGATATATTGGAAGCCTATGTTTGGACACCGGAAGTGTTCCGGGTGAAATCGGGATTTTACCGGATTACCGGGAGGGTTACCGGAACCCCCCGGGAGCCAAATGGGCCAACATGGGCCTTAGTGAAAAGGTGAGAAGGCAGCCCACATAGGGCTGCGCCTCCCCCCTCTCCCTAGTCCTATTAGGACTAGGAGAGGGGCCGGCCACCTCTCTCTCTCCCCCCTTTAAGGATTCCTAGTTGGACTAGGATTGGAGGGGGGAGTCCTACTCCCGGTAGGAGTAGGACTCCTCCTGCGCCTCCCTCTCTTTGGCCGGCCAGCCCCCCTCCCTCCATCCTTTATATACGGGGGCATGGGACACCCCAAGACACACAAGTTGATCCTTGAGATCGTTCCTTAGCCGTGTGCGGTGCCCCCTGCCACCAAATTCCACCTCGATCATACCGTTGTAGTGCTTAGGCGAAGCCCTGCGTCGGTAGTACATCAAGATCGTCATAATGCCGTCGTGCTGACGGAACTCTTCCTCGACGCTTTGCTGGATCGGAGCCCGAGGATCGTCATCGAGCTGAACGTGTGCTAAGAACTCGGAGGTGCCGGAGTAACGGTGCTTGGATCGGTCGGATCGGGAAGAAGACGTACGACTACTTCCTCTACATTGTGTGATCGCTTCCGCAGTCGGTCTGCGTTGGTACGTAGACAACACTCTCCCCCTCGTTGCTATGCATCACCATGATCTTGCGTGTGCGTAGGAAATTTTTTGAAATTACTACGTTCCCCAACAGGCTTTTCGGGGGTGCCATGTATCTGGCACAAGCAGTCGAGTATTCGGTCCAAACTGGACGGGCCCCTAGGATTCCTTTTGAATGGCTTTTTCCGCTGACCGGATTTAGAGCCTCTGAATCCAGCATTAACTACTATATCCTTAGCATTGTTGCCGTTAATGCGGCGCTTCTGCTTGTTGCGACGCGACCGGCCACTACTGTCCCTGGTATCCGAATTACCAGGGTTCTTTGTCATATTGTTGCTACGAGCAAGCCAGCTGTCTTCTCCCGCGCAAAAGCGGGTCATGAGTGTCGTGAGTGCTGCCATAGACTTCGGCTTTTCCTGTCCAAGGTGCCGGGCAAGACACTCGTCACGGATATTGTGCTTGAAGGCTGCTAGGGCCTCAGTGTCCGGACAGTCAACTATTTGCTTTTTCTTTGTTAGGAACCGTGTCCAGAATTGCCTGGCCGATTCCTCTGGCTGTTGAATTACGTGACTTAGGTCATCGGCGTCTGGGGGTCGCACATAAGTGCCTTGGAAATTGTCGAGGAATGCGGCTTCCAGGTCCTCCCAACAACTGATTGATCCTGTTGGCAAGCTGTTAAGCCAATGCCGAGCTGGTCCTTTAAGCTTGAGTGGGAGGTATTTGATGGCGTGGAAATCATCGCCACGGGCCATGTGGATATGAAGGAGATAATCCTCGATCCATACCGCAGGATCTGTTGTGCCATCATATGATTTGATATTTACGGGTTTTAAACCCTCGGGGATTTGATGATCCATTATTTCGTCTGTGAAGCATAGTGGGTGTGCGGCGCCTCTGTACTGGGCTATATCACGACGTAGCTCCAATGAGCTTTGTCTACTGTGTTCGGCCCTGCCGAATTTGTGGCTGGCGTGATGGTTACCGTCTCGAGCCGTGGGGCGCCCACATGATCCGTAGATCGATCTTGTTTGCCTTGCCTTGTCCTCAAACATATCTCGTAAGTCCGGCGCATATTCCCATGCCTTGGTACGGGGTGCGGCTTGAGTGGAGGGCCGAGAGGCCTCTTTGTCGCGGCCACGAGGTGGCAGGTCGGCCGCATCAAGTGCTTCCTCCTCTAATCGGGGTAGCAACCTGCGCTTTGGGTAGGTCTTGGAGGGGGCGTTCGAGTTTATGCTCTTTGGCCGCAAGGACTTCAGTCCATCTGTCGACTAGCAAATCTTGATCAACTCTAAGCTGTTGCTGTTTTTTCTTGAGTCTTCTTGCCATGGCCATAAGCCTGCGTTGAAAACGCTCTTGCTCGACGGGATCCTCTGGCACGACGAATTCGTCGTCTTCGGAGGGAGGCATATAATTATCGTCCTCGACCTCTCTGTCTGCCGCTCTCTCATGAGGGCTGATTTCTGTTGGGGAACGTAGTAATTTCAAAAAAATTCCTATGCACACGCAAGATCATGGTGATGCATAGCAACGAGAGGGGAGAGTGTTGTCTACGTACCCTCGTAGACCGAAGCGGAAGCGCTGACGCAACATAGAGGAAGTAGTCGTACGTTTTCCCGGTCCAACCGATCCAAGCAACGTTACTCCGGCACCTCCGAGTTCATGGAACACGTTCAGCTCGATGACGCTCCCCAGGCTCCGATCCAGCAAAGCTTTGGGGAGGAGTTCCGTCAGCACGACGGCATGGTGACGATCTTGATGTTCAACCGTCGCAGGGCTTCGCCTAAGCACCGCTACAATATGACCGAGGTGGAATATGGTGGAGGGGGGCACCGCACATGGCTAAGGAACGATCACGAAGATCATCTTCTGTGTTCTGGAGTGCCCCCTGCCCCCGTATATATAGGAGCCAAGGGGAGGGGGCGGCCGGCCAAGGAGGGCGCGCCAAGGGGGAGTCCTACTCCCGGTGGGAGTAGGACTCCCTTATTTCCTAGTTGGAGAAGGAGAAGTCGGGAAGAGGAGGAAGAGGGAAAGGAAAGGGGGGTGCCGCCCCCTCTCCTTGTCCTATTCGGACTAGGGAGGGGAGGGGCGCGGCCACCTCTTGCCTCCTTTCCCCTTCTCCCTTAGGGCCCATGTAGGCCCAATAACCCCCGGGGGGGTTCCGGTAACCCCCCGGTACTCCGGTAAAATCCCGATTTCACCCGAAACGATTCCGATATCCAAATATAGGCTTCCAATATATCGATCTTTATGTCTCGACCATTTCGAGACTCCTCGTCATGTCCATGATCACATCCGGGACGCCAAACAACCTTCGGTTCATCAAAATACATAAACTCATAGTGAAACTGTCTTCGTAACGTTAAGCGTGCGGACCCTACGGTTCGAGAATAATGTAGACATGATCGAGGCACGTCTCCGGTCAATAACCAATAGCGGAACCTGGATGCTCATATTGGTTCCTACATATTCTACGAAGATCTTTATCGGTCAGACCGCATAACAACATACGTTGTTCCCTTTGTCATCGGTATGTTACTTGCCCGAGATTCGATCATCGGTATCTCAATACCTAGTTCAATCTCGTTCCCGGCAAGTCTCTTTACTCCTTCCGTAATACATCATCTCACAACTAACTCATTAGTTGCAATGCTTGCAAGGCTTATGTGATGTGCATTACCGAGAGGGCCCAGAGATACCTCTCCGACAATCGGAGTGACAAATCCTAATCTCGAAATACGCCAACCCAACATGTACCTTTGGCGACACCTATAGAGCACCTTTATAATCACCCAGTTACGTTGTGACGTTTGGTAGCACACAAAGTGTTCCTCCGGCAAACGGGAGTTGCATAATCTCATAGTCATAGGAACATGTATAAGTCATGAAGAAAGCAATAGCAACATACTAAACGATCGGGTGCTAAGCTAATGGAATGGGTCATGTCAATCAGATCATTCACCTAATGATGTGATCCCGTTAATCAAATAACAGCTCTGTGTCCATGGTTAGGAAACGTAACCATCTTTGATTAATGAGCTAGTCAAGTAGAGGCATACTAGTGATACTCTGTTTGTCTATGTATTCACACATGTATTATGTTTCCGGTTAATACAATTCTAGCACGAATAATAAACATTTATCATGATATAAGGAAATAAATAATAACTTTATTATTGCCTCTAGGGCATATTTCCTTCAGTCTCCCACTTGCACTAGAGTCAATAATCTAGATTACACAGTAATGATTCTAACACCCAAGGAGCCTTGGTGCTGATCATGTTTTGCTCATGGAAGAGGCTTAGTCAACGGGTCTGCTACATTCAGATCCGTATGTATTTTGCAAATCTCTATGTCTCCCACCTGGACTAGATCCCGAATGGAATTGAAGCGTCTCTTGATGTGCTTGGTTCTCTTGTGAAATCTGGATTCCTTTGCCAAGGAAATTGCACCAATATTGTCACAAAACATTTTCATTGGACCCGATGCACTAGGTATGACACCTAGATCAGATATGAACTCCTTCATCCAGACTCCTTCATTTGCTGCTTCTGAAGTAGCTATGTATTCCGCTTCACACGTAGATCCCGCCATGACGCTTTGTTTAGAACTGCACCAACTGACAGCTCCACCGTTTAATGTAAACACATATCCAGTTTGCGATTTAGAATCGTCTAGATCAGTGTCAAAGCTTGCATCAACGTAACCATTTACGATGAGCTCTTTGTCACCTCCATAAATGAGAAACATATCCTTAGTCCTTTTCAGGTATTTCAGGATGCTCTTGACCGCTGTCCAGTGATCCACTCCTAGATTACTTTGGTACCTCCCTGCTAGACTTATAGCAAGGCACACATCAGGTCTGGTACACAGCATTGCATACATGATAGAGCCTATGGCTGAAGCATAGGGAACATCTTTCATTTTCTCTCTATCTTCTACAGTGGTCGGCATTGAGTCTTACTCAACTTCACACCTTGTAACACAGGCAAGAACCCTTTCTTTGCTTGATCCATTTTGAACTTCTTCAAAACTTTGTCAAGGTATGTGCTTTGTGAAAGTCCAATTAAGCGTCTTGATCTATCTCTATAGATCTTAATGCATAATATGTAAGTAGCTTCACCGAGGTCTTTCATTGGAAAACTCTTATTCAAGTATCCCTTTATGCTATCCAGAAATTCTATATCATTTCCAATTAGTAATATGTCATCCATATATAATATCAGAAATGCTACAGAGCTCCCACTCACTTTCTTGTAAATACAGGCTTCTCCAAAAATCTGTATAAAGCCAAATGCTTTGATCACACTATCAAAGCGTTTATTCCAACTCCGAGAGGCTTGCACCTGTCCATAAATGGATCGCTGGAGCTTGCACACTTTGTTAGCTCCCTTTGGATCGACAAAACCTTCTGGTTGCATCATATACAACTCTTCTTCTAGAAATCCATTCAGGAATGCAGTTTTGACATCCATTTGCCAAATTTCATAATCAAAAAAATGCGGCAATTGCTCACATGATTCGGACAGACTTAAGCATCGCTACGGGTGAGAAGGTCTCATCGTAGTCAATCCCTTGAACTTGTTGAAAACCTTTACAAGTCGAGCTTTGTGGATAGTAACATTATCGTCAGCGTCAGTCTTCTTCTTGAAGATCCTTTTATTCTCAATTGCTTGCCGATCATCGGGCAAATCAACCAAAGTCTACACTTTGTTCTCATACATGGATCCCATCTCAGATTTCATGGCTTCAAGCCATTTCGCGGAATCTGGGCTCACCATCGCTTCTTCATAGTTCATAGGTTCATCATGATCTAGTAGCATGACTTCCAGAACAGGATTACCGTACCACTCTAATGCGGATCTTACTCTGTTTGATCTATGAGATTCAGTAGCAACTTGATCTAAAGTTCTATGATCATCATCATTAACTTCCTCACTAATTGGTTTAGATGTCACAGAAACCGGTTTCTGTGATGTACTACTTTCCAATAAGGGAGCAGGTACAGTTACCTCATCAAGTTCTACTTTCCTCCCACTCACTTCTTTCGAGAGAAACTCCTTCTCTAGAAAGGTTCCATTTTTAGCAACAAATGTCTTGCCTTCGGATCTGTGATAGAAGGTGTACCCAACAGTCTCCTTTGGGTATCCTATGAAGACACATTTCTCCAATTTGGGTTCGAGCTTATCAGGTTGAAGCTTTTTCACATAAGCATCATAGCCCCAAACTTTAAGAAACGACAACTTTGGTTTCTTGCCAAACCATAGTTCATAAGGCGTCGTCTCAAGGATTTTGATGGTGCCCTATTTAACGTGAATGCGGCCGTCTCTAAAGCATAACCCCAAAACGATAGCGGTAAATCAGTAAGAGACATCATAGATCGCACCATATCTAGTAAAGTGCGATTACGACGTTCGGACACACCATTACGCTGTGGTGTTCCAGGTGGCGTGAGTTGCGAAACTATTCCGCATTGCTTCAAATGTACACCAAACTCGTAACTCAAATATTCTCCTCCACGATCAGATCGTAGAAACTTTATTTTCTTGTTACGATGATTTTCAACTTCACTCTGAAATTCTTTGAACTTTTCAAATGTTTCAGACTTATGTTTCATTAAGTAGATATACCCATATCTGCTTAAGTCATCTGTGAAGGTGAGAAAATAACGATATCCGCCACGAGCCCACATATATCTGTATGTATGATTTCCAACAAATCTGTTGCTCTCTCCATTGTACCAGAGAACGGTGTTTTAGTCATCTTGCCCATGAGGCACGGTTCGCAAGTACCAAGTGATTCATAATCAAGTGGCTCCAAAAGTCCATCAGTATGGAGTTTCTTCATGCGCTTTACACCGATATGACCTAAACGGCAGTGCCACAAATAAGTTGCACCATCATTATCAACTCTGCATCTTTTGGCTTCAACATTATGAATATGTGTATCACTACTATCAAGATTTAATAAGAATAGACCATTTTTCAAGGGTGCATGACCATAAAAGATATTACTCATATAAATAGAACAACCATTATTCTCTGATTTAAATGAATAACCGTCTCGCATTAAACAAGATCCAGATATATTGTTCATGCTCAACGCTGGCACCAAATAACAATTATTTAGGTCTAATACTAATCCCAAAGGTAGATCTAGAGGTAGCGTGCCGACCGCGATCACATCGACTTTGGAACCGTTTCCCACGCGCATCGTCACCTCGTCCTTAGCCAATCTTCGCTTAATCCGTAGTCCCTGTTTCGAGTTGCAAATATTAGCAACAGAACCAGTATCAAATACCCAGGTGCTACTGCGAGCATTAGTAAGGTACATATCAATAACATGTATATCACATATACCTTTGATCACCTTGCCATCCTTCTTATCCGCCAAATACTTGGGGCAGTTCCGCTTCCAGTGACCAGTCTGCTTGCAGTAGAAGCACTCAGTTTCAGGCTTAGGTCCAGACTTGGATTTCTTCTCTTGAGCAGCAACTTGCTTTCCGTTCTACTTGAAGTTCCCCTTCTTCTTCCCTTTGCCCTTTTTCTTGAAACTAGTGGTCTTGTTGACCATCAACACTTGATGCTCCTTTTTGATTTCTACCTCCGCAGCTTTCAGCATTGCGAAGAGCTCGGGAATAGTCTTATTCATCCCTTGCATATTATAGTTCATCACGAAGCTCTTGTAGCTTGGTGGTAGTGATTGGAGAATTCTGTCAATGACGCAATCATCTGGAAGATTAACTCCCATCTGAATCAAGTGATTATTATACCCAGACATTTTGAGTATATGCTCACTGACAGAACTGTTCTCTTCCATCTTGCAGCTATAGAACTTATTGGAGACTTCATATCTCTCAATTCGGGCATTTGCTTGAAATATTAACTTCAACTCCTGGAACATCTCATATGCTCCATGACGTTCAAATCGTCGTTGAAGTCCTGATTCTAAGCCGTAAAGCATGGCACACTGAACTATCGAGTAGTCATCAGCTTTGCTCTGCCAGACGTTCATAACATCTGGTGTTTCTCCAGCAGCAGGCCTGGCACCCAGCGGTGCTTCCAGGACGTAATTCTTCTGTGCAGCAATGAGGATAATCCTCAAGTTACGGACCCATTCCGTGTAATTGCTACCATTATCTTTCAACTTTGCTTTCTCAAGGAACGCATTAAAATTCAACGGAACAACAGCACGGGCCATCTATCTACAATCAAACATACATAAGCAAGATACTATCAGGTACTAAGTTCATGATAAATTTAAGTTCAATTAATCAAATTACTTAAGAACTCCCACTTAGATAGACATCCCTCTAATCCTCTATGTGATCACGTGATCCAAATCAACTAAACCATGTCCGATCATCACGTGAGATGGAGTAGTTTCATTGGTGAACATCACTATGTTGATCATATCTACTATATGATTCACGCTCGACCTTTCGGTCTCCGTGTTCCGAGGCCATATCTGTATATGCTTGGCTCGTCAAGTATAACCTGAGTATTCCGCGTGTGCAACTGTTTTGCACCCGTTGTATTTGAACGTAGAGCCTATCACACCCAATCATCACGTGGTGTCTCAGCACGAAGAACTTTCGCAACGGTGCATACTCAGGGAGAACACTTCTTGATAATTTAGTGAGAGATCATCTTATAATGCTACCGTCAATCAAAGAAAGATAAGATGCATAAAAGATAAACATCACATGCAATCAATATAAGTGATATGATATGGCCATCATCATCTTGTGCTTGTGATCTCCATCTCCGAAGCACCGTCGTGATCACCATTGTCACCGGCGCGACACCTTGATCTCCATCGTAGCATCATTGTTGTCTCGCCAATCTTATGCTTCCACGACTATCGCAACCGCTTAGTGATAAAGTAAAGCAATACAGCACGATTGCATTGCATACAATAAAGCGACAACCATATGGCTCCTGCCAGTTGCCGATAACTCGGTTACAAAACATGATCATCTCATACAATAAAATCAGCATCATGTCTTGACCATATCACATCACAACATACCCTGCAAAAACAAGTTAGACGTCCTCTACTTTGTTTGTTGCAAGTTTTACGTGGCTGCTACGGGCTTAAGCAAGAACCAATCTTACCTACGCATCAAAACCACAACGATAGTTTGTCAAGTTGGTGCCGTTTTAACCTTCGCAAGGACCGGGCGTAGCCACACTCGGTTCAACTAAAGTTGCAGAAACTGTCACCCGCAAGCCACCTATGTGCAAAGCACGTCGGGAGAACCGGTCTTGCGTAAGCGTACGCGTAATGTCGGTCCGGGCCGCTTCATCCAACAATACCGCCGAACCAAAGTATGACATGCTGGTAGGCAGTATGACTTATATCGCCCACAACTCACTTGTGTTCTACTCGTGCATATAACATCAAACCATAAAACCTAGGCTCGGATGCCACTGTTGGGGAACGTAGTAATTTCAAAATTTTCCTACGCACACGCAAGATCATGGTGATGCATAGCAACGAGAGGGGAGAGTGTAATCTACATACCCTTGTAGATCGACAGCGGAAGCGTTATGACAACGCGGTTGATGTAGCCGTACGTCTTCACGGCCTGACCGATCAAGCACCGAAACTACGGCACCTCCGAGTTTTAGCACACGTTCAGCTCGATGACGATCCCCGGACTCCGATCCAGCAAAGTGTTGGGGAAGAGTTCCGTCAGCATGACGGCGTGGTGACGATCTTGATGTACTACTGTCGCAGGGCTTCGCCTAAGCACCGCTACAATATTATCGAGGACTATGGTGGCAGGGGGCACCGCACACGGCTAAGAATATGATCACGTGGATCAACTTGTGTCTTTCTGGGGTGCCCCTGCCTCCGTATATAAAGGTTCAAGAGAGGAGGAGGCCGGCCGGCCCCTATGGCGCGCCAAGGAGGAGTCCTCCTCCTAGTAGGAGTAGGACTCCTACTAGGAGGGGGAAAGAAGGGGGGAGGAGAAGGAAAGGGGGGCGCCCCCCCCCCCTCTCCTAGTCCAATTCGGACCAGGGGGGAGGAGGCACGCGGCCCACCTTTGGCTGCTCCTCTCTCTCTCCACTAAGGCCCATATGGCCCATTACTTCTCCCGGGGGGGTTCCAGTAACCCTCCGTCTTTCCGGTTTTCTCCAAAATCACCCGGAACACTTCCGGTGTCTGAATATAGCCGTCCAATATATCAATCTTTATGTCTCGACCATTTCGAGACTCCTCGTTATGTCTGTGATCACATCCGGGACTCCGAACAACCTTCGGTACATCAAAACGTATAAACTCATAATATAACTGTCATCGAAACCTTAAGCGTGCGGACCCTACGGGTTCGAGAACAATGTAGACATGACCGAGACATGTCTCCGGTCAATAACCAATAGCGGGACCTGGATGCCCATATTGGCTCCTACATATTCTACGAAGATCTTTATCGGTTAGACCGCATAACAACATACGTTGTTCCCTTTGTCATCGGTATGTTACTTGCCCGAGATTCGATCGTCGGTATCCATTACCTAGTTCAATATCGTTACCGGCAAGTCTCTTTACTCGTTCTGTAATACATCATCTCACAACTAACTCATTAGTTGCATTTCTTGCAAGGCTTAAGTGATGTGTATTACCGAGAGGGCTCAGAGATACCTCTCCGATGATCGGAGTGACAAATCCTAATCTCGAAATACGTCAACCCAACATGTACCTTTGGAGACACCTGTAGAGTACCTTTATAATCACCCAGTTACGTTGTGACGTTTGGTAGCACACAAAGTGTTCCTCCGGCACACGGGAGTTACATAATCTCATAGTCATAGGAACATGTATAAGTCATGAAGAAAGCAATAGCAACATACTAAACGATCGGATGCTAAGATAATGGAATGGGTCATGTCAATCAGATCATTCAACTAATGATGTGATCCCGTTAATCAAATGACAACTCTTTGTCAATGGTTAGGAAACATAACCATCTTTGATTAACGAGCTAGTCAAGTAGAGGCATACTAGTGACACTCTGTTTGTCTATGTATTCACACATGTATTATGTTTCCGGTTAATACAATTCTAGCATGAATAATAAACTTTTATCATGATATAAGGAAATAAATAATAACTTTGTTATTGCCTCTAGGGCATATTTCCTTCACCTGTGACCCATAAACACAATTCAGCCACCATGGCTGAGCATCATCCGTGTACTTAACATGCACCGTAAGCGTATGATTAGTATGATGCGGGTTCGATAGTTGGGTGATCGTTTCATCCCATGCTATCAATATACCCCCACGTGTCCCCACAGCAGGCAAGTAAAAGACCTTTCCCAATTTATTGCCAAGGCACTGTCGTACAATAGTGTCCGAGATCTCATGCATTTTCGTTTCCTGCAGACATACAATGGCCGGGCTAGCCGAATTTACCACCTGAAAGACCACATTCCTCCTCACAGGAGCGTTGAGGCCTCGCACATTCCACACAAGCATCTTCAAAGGTTGCGTGTTCATTGGCACATCCTACTTAACCACCACAGTGGCGTTGCGGCATCTACGCCATCGCGCCTTCCAGCGGCGTTCCCAAGAGCGGCTCAACTGGCGACTCCCAGCCAAAGAGAGCTAAAACAGCCGCTATATGTGCATCTGAGAGCGGCCATGAGAATAGATCAATATACATTCTTAGCGCAGGAGGAAGAGGTCATCTCTTCATAAATGTTGACCAAGATGGATAGTTGTCATCGGCTAGATAGTATAATTGGTCATAATCATGCATCACTACTAGGAAAAACCTTATACACAGAATCTTAGCAGCAGCGCGTCTTAAAAACAAACGCTACTGCTAATTAGCAGTAGCGAGCTTCAGAAAAGAGCGCTACTAATGACTAAGTAGCAGTAGCGCTCTAGGTGAAAGAGCGCTACTACTATAATTGCCACGGTGTTGCCCCCAGGCTAGATATAGTAGTAGCGCCCTTCCCATGGACGCGCTACTGCTAAAGAACTTAGTAGCAGCGGTTTTCTTCAAAACACGCTACTGCTAAGTATCACCGCAACTAATTAAGTTTAGTCCCATAGTGCTAAGCAAACAAGGTGTTTACCACCTTAAATATGCTAGTTCTCAACCTATCTCGAGCACTTGGTCTTCATCGAACTATATGTGTATGATTTGTGGTTGCAATATGAATCCTCGCCTGTACCTATACAGGTACAGTGAGGATTCATGTTGACTATTTAGATTATACACAAAAAGATCAATGATGACCAATGTATATTTTTGATATAACTGCTTCCATTAGCAGTAGCGGTTTTCACTGAAGCGCGCTATAGATAAGTTAGCTATAGCGTGTTTTCCATATGAGCGCTACTGCTAGTTCGAGTTAACCACCCCCCCCCCCCCCCGGCTCAAAATTTTGCTAAGTCCTCCTTCCCGCCCCCCCCCCCCGGCCTGTTCCCCTACTCCTGTCGCCGCCGCCCGAGCCCGAGCGCGCCTGCCCTCACCGCCGCCGCCTGAGCCCGCCCTCAACCTCACCGCCGCCGCTCTCGACCACACTCTTGCCGCCCTCGACCTCACCACCGCCGCCCTCGACCAAGCCCGCCGCCTAGGACCGCCGCCTCCCGATCCCGAACCCGCCCTCGCCGCCCCTCCGTCGTCGAGCACCTCCCCGCCACCGTATCTCCCTCTGTAAGCCCCCCACCCCTCCCCCACCCCCTCTCTCTTTGCTTAGGTAGTAGATGATTTTAGTAGTAGTAGATGTTAATTTAGGGTTCATAGATAATGATTTTTAGAAGTAGTGGATATTAATTACTAGTAGTGATGGTAAACTAGTTGTATAATTAGCAATAGTAGATGTTAATTAGTAGTAGATGTAGTAGTTAGATGTTAATTAGTAGTAGTAGATGTACTAGTTTCTTTCTATTTATAGTAAGTTTATATTTAGTAAGAACGAGTTGAATTAATAGAACAAGTCTAGTTTTAGTTGAACTAGTTAAGTTTTAGTTGAACTAGTATAGTAAGTAAATTAATAAGTAGTTGAACTACTTTATTTTTAGAAAGAACTAGTTTTTTCTTTTTATACTAAGTTTATATTTAGTAAGAACTAGTTGAATTAATAGAACTAGTTGAACATGTCATATTTGTTGTTATTTTTTAGTTTAAGCAATTGTTTCATGTTTTGGTTACACCTCCGAGTGGCCTATGTTTTGCCGGAGTGTTGATTAATTTCCGTTCCGGCAAATTTCAGGCGCTCGATATGTCCTTTTTTTAGCAAAGGTCATACCGGATTTTTCCGTGAATTCTGGCATGACTTGTGCTAGAATATGTACAAGTTTAATCTTTGAATTATGAACGTAGGAAATGTCGTACTCGGACGACGACAGTATCCCGGGGGAGTGCAGCTGGTGCCACGATGATCGAGGTATGTGCGACAGGTTCGTTGAGCTGGATGAAGATCGGCGCTTCAGCATTAAGCTCGAGGAGACCTTCGATGTTGAAACGGTAGGCAACAACGACAAGTGTTTTTTTCGTAATTAAGCATTACTTCAATTATTTCAACGTCTAATTTTCATCTTTTACAATTCGACTAGCTTATCCCATGCCATGCAAGACGCTATGTCTTGAAGAGGATGTGTTTTGAAGACCATGAAAATTATGAAACAAAGAAAATACACCTAAGGACCCATCATGATATCGATTTTGAAGTAAATTTGTACAATTCTCAGAGCGTAACCCATTTTGGTTGCCAAAATTGGGAAGCACTTTGCAAAATGTATGATTTTTATGAGGGTATGATTGTCACCATGGATCTTGGTAATCCTGACATCGAGCAAGACAATATGGACATTTGGGTCCTTGTTGATACGCTTCCGATTCTACCGCAATGTGAGTTTCTCAAACATAGTTATTAACTAATTTATATTGTTTATTTCAAAATAGTTGACAGCTTATTTTGAATCTTCAAAGAACGTGCAGAAGATGGTAGACAAAACCCACTACACTGATGGCTCCGAATTAACTTATAAGGAGAAAAGTCATCTGATTGCTTATTGTACTTTTCTTGAGAATTACAATACCTATTATCGAACTCCTCCAAATTATGGTGAATACGTGCCACTAGTGCACGTGTTGAACCACGTTAACTTCTATGGAGATACCTTGGTAAGATTTTTTACTATTACGACATCCATGCATCTTTTGCATACTTCTAAAACTAGTACATCATTGCTAACTACGAAGTTATTAGTATGTTTTTCAACAGGAAATCCTGATGGATTGTGTGCCTCATCTGATGTATCAGAATGGTCGCCTTGCAGTTATGAACATACAACCAGGTGAATCTAAGGAGCTCACCTGTGCATATCGGATTTCTAAAAGCGGTGAACACATGCTAATCAAAGAATGGAAAAAATGTTTGGACATTGGCAAGGAGGTTCTTGGAAGTAACATTAAGCGAAAGGCAAGAATTGGAGACAGGATAATCTCCATTCTTCATAATGGAGAGTCAGGGGCTATCTTGTTTTTTGCTATTTTACCTTAGATAATATAGTATGTCCTAAGAGAATGTAGTAGGTCCTATGAGGTACAATATGTTTTTATGTGATACAATGTGTTAGAGTTGATGATGTGAGGAGTACTTATGATTACGACTAGTGACCAATGATATGATGATGATGATGATGATGATAAGTTGGTAATGATATGATGATGATGATGATATTTATTATATCATTGGGTGAAAGAACCGCATATTAGTTTCAAGTGGATGTCCATCCACTTGAAACTAGTCCACACGGTTCTTTCACCCCGTGATGTAATAACTCATTATGTTGTAAAAACAATTTCTAAATTCCTGTTGTATGAAAACTTGTGTAAAGGTGTACGAATACAACATGAAATTAAAAAGAAATAAAATACAAAATAATAGTAGCAGCGCGGGCAGGGAGAAGCGCTACTACTAATTACCAGTAGTGCTCCTCCGGGAACTTGCTACTACTAAGTCGATTTAGCAGTAGCATGGGAGGAGGCACGTTACTGCTACACGTTAGCTATAGCGCCTTATCAGTAGCGCAAAACCCCGCGCTACTGATAGGTCTAAAACCCGCGCTGCTGCTAGGCTTTTCCCTAGTAGTACATGTCCATTCACCTTGTCGTATCCTGGAGTAGTATCACATATTACCTAACAAACATATAGATCTCTGCAAGCATTGATGTCATTGTGAGATTCATGCAGGCTAAAGTAGCCATGTCAAATCCAGAAATTCTAGGAGGCAACAACTTACAAGATAATAGTTAGATCATGGCAACCGACTGAATTACCCGTGCCATGTTGTTGGGCAATTATTCCACCTCCAATGCATAAAGTGAACACTCCCAAGCGTCGCAAGTCATCCTCTTACTTTACTCATTGCCAAAAGCCATTTTCATCGGCATTGAGTGCTCACAAATACTGGGCTCCATGAACCCTAACCACACATCGAAGAACAATTTTGTGCATTTTGTGATCAGCCTTTTGAAGATATTCAACTTTCATATCTGCAGGTGTGCCATATGCAATCACATTTGAAGTGCCGTGGTCATCTTCTGAAAAAAAAAGACCGACGTCATTTCTCTTGAAGAACGGTTCATTAGATTCCATGTTATTGGCAATTCAATAGAATAGCCGTTCGGACATACGGAAGCATCACTAATAATCCCCGGGTGCAGAAATATAATAATGAAATGCAAGCTCATTATATAACTATCAACGCGAGCTCATTATATATTTTCCGTTAAAACAAACTTGAGAAACACCATTTATTACACACACATGTATGGAGCGTTTGTGTCAAACATTCTGTTGAGGCGACATTGTATGGGGAAAAAATTTAAAAATTAAACACGTACTAGGACTGTTACAATTTGTACATTTAATAATTGAATCCAACATGATCAGGCCGGTTCCACATGATGCACTTGGGATCAAGGCATGAAGCAATCAATATTTGTTTGCCATGGAGCACTTGAGCCTCACCTCCAAGGGCATTCCCTGGGGCGGAGGCACGTTTCCCATCTTCACCATGGCCTTGGCGAAGTCCCTTGCGAACGCCTCACCGTCGGCGCTGTACATCTCTACAAGATTGTCTTGTAGACCTCCATCACCGTAGAGAGTCTGGTCCGAAGAAAGGAGACCGCGCCGCCCGATAAGGTTCTTGTAGTAAGCGTTGTCGAACCTCATGGGCGTCTGCACGTCAAACGGCGCCTTACCAGAAGGACCTTGGCACGTCTGCTGCGTGGTCTGTGCGAAGTATGGGTCGATCTCCTCATCGCGGTCGGTGCCGTAGACGCGGTCTCTGTAGGTCTTGCAGCTGGCCATCCCGACGGTGTGGGCACCGGAGAGCGCAGTCATGTCACGAGGTGATATACGTTGATGAAGCAGTCGTGGAAGAAGAGGCGGAGGACGGCGGGCGCCATCCTCGGCTGGGCGGCGACGCTGCTCGCCATCACTGACAGCACCACGCGCTGCACGTTGGGGCACGTCTTCTCGTAGTAACCCGGGGAGAGCTCGTCCCCATTGGCGGTGGCAGCGAGAGCAACCAAGAGGAGCAGCGCAATTGCAACCCAAGAAGGGACGCTGGAGGACGCCATGCCTGTAGGCCGACTGATGATGAGAGAGATCGCTGCACGGTGCAGAAGAATCAATCAAAGAGACAGTGAGATGCTTACTATCAGCTAGTTGCAGTGGATGATCGAGTGGGAAGCATAGGCTTATATAGAGTTTGGTTTGTGCTGCCGTCTTCCTACACGCGCGTGCGAATGTGCGAACGCTCTGCTCGACTGACAAGGTCTCCGTTCTGTCTGCCGCCTTGTGCATCTTGGCCAGAACCTTGACGAGGTCAGGGTCGGAAGAAGAGAAAACAAAAGCGCAGCGAATTGACGGGCTAACTAATACGATCGAGTACGTACCTAGCTTAAATTACATAAAATTATGTGTATGTGATCCCGTCGACACGGTTGCTTGCTTGGATGGTGCAATTTTCCACGCCAAGAATCTTAATTGATCGAATCATTCGCTGAAATCAAAGGGTACGTGTTGGAGAACGAGCTGGGACAAACCATTGAATCGCAAACACGCATGTTGTCCACTTGAACTTTTTGCCTAGTTCAAAAGATGAGTGGTCCATTTTTGCACGGTCCGATAGAACACCCTCAAAGCACTAATTTTGCCTACATTCACGGACTCATTTTACTTAATCAACGGACTTTTTTCCTTTCCCCCTCTCACTAATCTCGCTCCCCCCCCCCCCCCCCCCCCCCTCCCTATTTTCAGGGGGGGCCAACGTCCTAGAAGCCTTCCCAGCAGTTCGCTCCACCTTCCCTATGACATATTTGGGGCTCCCTCTTTCAGTTTCGAGGCTTAAGAGGATTCACTTTCAGTTCTTAGAGGATAAAGTTGCTGCGAAGCTACCACCTTGGGTTGCCAAACATGTGGCCACGCCGGGCCGCATCGTCTTGGTCAAGGCAGTGCTTACAACCATTACTATATACCATATTACACCCTTGGAGTTGCCGGTGGAAGTGAGGAAGAAGATTGACAGCTTGCGGCGTGCCTATCTTTGGGCGGGGTGTGATAAGGTGATCGGCGGAAAATGCAAGGTCAACTGGGGACTCGTTTGTAAGCCCAAGAGCTGTGGTGGTTTGGGCATCCTCAACCTTGAGAAGTTTGCTACTGCCCTTCGATTGCGCTGGCTTTGGTATGAGTGGGCTGACCCGCCCAAGACTTAGGCTGGGACGGGAACACCGTGCAATGATGATGATAGAGACCTTTTTGCAGCAGCCACTACTGTTAGTGTTGGAGATGGATGTAAGACGAAGTTTTGAGAATCATCTTGGCTCGACGGCCTGAGACCCAAAGATATTGCTCCAAAGATATTTGACCTCTCAAAAAAGAAATCTACCTCAGTCCAAAAAGCTCTTCTCAACAATTATTGGGTTAGTCAGATTGATACCCATCATGGGCTTACCATGGAGCATATTCAGGAGTTTGCCTTGCTTTGGGAGAAGCTATCCTCTGTTACTCTTGACAATGATGTGCATGATTCTATCCTATGGAAGTTCACGTCTCATGGAGAATACTCGGCGTCGACTGTCTATATGGCACAGTTTGCGGGACACACGACAAGCATCATGCCTGCTGCTGTTTGGAAGGGTTGGGCCCCTCCGAAATGCAAATTTTTTGCTTGGTTGATACTTCAAAACAGAGTTTGGACGGCCGATCGATTGCACCGTTGTGGATGGCCGAACTGCAACCTTTGCCTACTCTGCAAGCAAGTCCAGGAAACCGCGGCACACCTTCTCTTCCAATGCAGGTTCTCCCAGCGTGTCTGGATCGAGGTTGCAACATGGCTTGGTATACATGGTGATGTGGTGAGGAGCTGGCGAAATGAGGCTACGGTTCGAGAATGGTGGATTAAAAATGTGATTGAGCGTGGAGATCAGAGAAAGGCTATCGCCTCCTTGTTCATGCTTATCTCTTAGGAGATTTGGAAAGAGCGTAATGCAAGGGTTTTTCATAACACCGCTGCTACGACGATGATGCTCGTCATGAAGATAAAAGAGGAGGCTCGTCTTTGGGCTATTGCCGGTGCCACGCACTTGAGTATTGTAATGCCGCGAGAGTAGATATTTGTCTCCCGCTTTACGGTTATTTGTCTTAAACCTTCTTCCTTAATCAATGAAAATGGCAAATCTTTTGCCTTGTTTCAGAAAAAAAAATTTAACGAAACCCACGTTCAGCCTAGACCCGTAAAACGTCCGTAAAGTGCCCGTGTATATAGCATTGCTCCATTGTGGACTTCATCTCCGTTTGTTACTACAACTTTCTTGATCCTCAAGGATGTTTCAGGAGAGGACAAAACTCACCTAGAGCCCTTGGATTAAAAGAGATATGCTATATCGACAGAGGAGGCTACATGAGAACTATTACATATACTCAATCAACCCTAGCCGCCGTCATTGTCCATCATATTCATCATCAAGCCATCTCATCTCTATCTCCAACCGCTGTCTACATCAGGAACACCATTGTTCCAACCCGTGGTGGGACAAGACTCACCGATCTTTTTTAGGAATTACAAACCTGAATGTTGTCTATCTCTTTGCTCTGATTTAAAATTTCAGTTCAGCTCCAGAAACATTGTGCACGTACATCCCATATTTGTAAGTACTCCCTCCATCCTGTTTTCCTTGTCGCGGAGGAAGAACTACGGTAGTACAAATTAGACATACAAATGGCGATAACAAAAACAAAACGGAGGGCGTATTTTGTTTGACTTCTTCATATTCCATTTTATTTCTAGCTCATGCTTTCGTATGCATGCATGACTCTCAACGTTAGCGCGTTGAGTGCTATGACTAGGAGGAGATTCATGCACTTAATTAATCAAGTTGATGTGTACGTCATCGTTGATGGCTCTGCCAATAAGAATGATCTTCAAAAGCTCAGGCTGACTGTAGTATCATGTGTGTGTGTGCGTGCGTGCGTGCGTGCGTGCGTGCGTGTGTGTGTGTGTGTGTGTGTGTGTGTGTGAGAGAGAGAGAGAGAGAGAGCTTCTGCTGGTTGCCACTCCCACACCGTAGATCTCCCTCCCCTCCCCTGCCCCCCCCCCCCCCCCACCCCACCTCACCCGACCTCTTATGATCCGTTACCGCCTTCTAGGATATGAGCTAGTGTGGGTGGGGGTGAAGTGATTCTGACCCTACTCCATGTGCGGCACCACACGTTGGCGAATGCTGAAAAGGAAATATTCGTCATCCTATTTTTCCGGAGTTAATAATCTCCATACGATGGTAAAATGGTAACGGGAAGCAGAAATCTGCTACCTCAAAATTGACATACAATCTCTGGGAAGGAGCGCTCTTCACCATAACCATGAAATCTTAGAGTGGAAACACATATTCATGCTGGGGAGAAGGCCAAGGAAGAAAATTAAGGAGGGCCCCTTCCCCTTTCCTCCTGTGGTGCCTCAATGCTGACGCGGACATCTATGTCATCTCCATCACCATCACCAACAACTCTTTCATTGTAATCCTCTCAGGGTGATGAGTGTAGACTCCTTTAGGGTTGAGGGTTTGTAAGTAATAGGTGTGTGTTCTCTCTCTTTCTCCCTTGATCATATAATGCGAAACATGATTGTTATATTGGGCATTATTAATGTAGTTAACTATATGGTGGGCTTCTGGATATGAGTTTCTTTATGTTGGATTTGAATATCTTCATGTTGTGTATTCAACTTTTCATCAAGTTTGGGAGATTGGTGAACAAACATCTAGCGTTGAAACTAATTACTTGTTGTACTTCCTTCGTCCTGGTTTATTAGTCCCCCTTGTATTTTTGGCTAAACTTTGACCTTTAATTTAACTATCAGAAAATATGTTGCGTACCATAAAAAATGTAGCATTGAAAACATCTATCGAATATGAATGCAACAATATTATTTTTATAACACATAATTTATATTTGTTAGTAAATCTACAATCAAAATTTGGCACAAGATACGAAGGGGCCAATAAACCCGAACAGAGGTAGTATTATTCATCGACCAGTTATCTTGCAAAAAAAGTGCTAAAGGCACCAAAATCAATTTTTAGAAGAGAGTTGTTGTTGACAAGTCTTCGTCGCCTCCGTAACTTAAGACAAGAGAGATATACTTCAAGTATTCATTTAAACCTTTGTGTGGTCACGAATCATGATTAGGTGCAACCCTTCAAATATCAGCACAATGTTGTATAAGGTTGCAGGAGTTCTTAATACGAAAATTCTACATCCCCTCCATTTTGCTTCTTGTTTTCTCGGGGATATTGCATTGCTCGTGTTGAGATTTCACCCTTTTTTGCTCCCATTTTGTCAAAATCAAAAAAACCTTGGTTGTTGGCTTTGATCACAATATTTTAGGTATTTATGGAAACCATCACCAAGATTGAAGCGAGTGAGGGGTGATGATCAATTTCCCTAAAGAAGAGAGAGAGCAAGAAGGAGCATCCAAGAGCCTAGACGAGCGCTCATATGAGCGGTCCGCCGATACCGCTGCTTGTACCGCCGCCACCATATCTTCAAACCCCATCACTCTTGTAATTTGAATGAAAACATTCAGATAATAGAGTAGGGCGAAAACACACAACCACTAGAAGTACAAGAGAAGAGAGGGGATACAGAGGGAATATCTTCACTTAGATTCATCCCAAATCCCTCCATTGAGGAGATTCACCACTTCACCACCAATAACTCCACGAGAGATAAAGAGAATGAAAAGTCCAACATTGTGAGATTAGGGTTTGAATCCTTGCTTCGTACTTTGACTCAAAGATTGAGACTTGGATAATCATTCATCTTGTTGTGACGATTACGGTATTATCAAATATTATTTCCCTTTATTTGATATCATTGTTTGATGGTGACCCCCCTCTCATGTGCAAGTAGTCCCCCTCAAGTGTGAGAGAGGAGCGAATAGTAGGATCTGATCGTGCCTATTACTTCTATTACTAATGTGTGATTACTTAGAAGATTGATTGAGAGATTATTTATGCATGTTATACACATTGCTTGTTGTCTAATTTAAGGCCCCAGTAAACTATATCCATACATTCACGTGTATGCACGTAAAGTTTAGCGAATCCGTGACCTCCACGTGATAGGGGTTGGTATCAACGAGGAGCAAAGATGATATGAAAAGCATGGGCAAACATATCATCTAAAGCATTAGTCCGTCCAATGATCTTAATTTCTGAGCTGAACATTGATGGTGGCAATGGAAGGTGGGACAATAGGGTCAAACTAGCTGACATGCAGAGTTTGGCTATTCATGGGTGTTGCACCTACCAAACTGAAGGATCAAAGATGCTCGATATGTCGACAAGGACCCGGGGGGTGAATATGTGACTGCCAAATTTACTATTTTCTTTGTTGATTTTGGTGGCGAGTATGGAAATGTAAGTTCTCTAGATATGCAACCAGATGATGCACCGTGTATGTTGCATCACAACAAGTAGGGAAGGTACACAAGGCAAACAAGCAAACAAGTAGTAATTAATAACCAATAAAGCTAGGGTTAGAGACAACCCAAAATGATGGATACAAAGATGTAATGCGAAGTTAATACTTTTGGGAGAGTGCAAATCTCCGTGGGAGAGGTGGTGGTCAACGAATGCTTCCATGATAATGAATATCTCATCCAATTCCCTGAGTACCTTGGACAATGAATGACCAAGTACCCTCACACTAGGGTGAATTGACTGGCTAACGAATACACATACCTAGCTTGAATTGCACAAAAATAAGGATGCGTCGACATGGTTGCTTGCTTGGATGGTGCAATGGTCCACGCCGAGAATGTCGATTCATCTGTTGAATTGCAAACACACATGTTTGTCCACTTGGGCTGTTTTCTTAGTTTAAAAGGTGAGTAGTGTGAATTAGAAGTCGATCTTACATGTTTTGACAAAAAAAACCTATAAAGAACTTGTCGGCATTCTGGAACGGGGGTCCCAGACTTGCCTGCCTGCGGCCTGCGGCGTGGCTCAAAGGAGGCCCAGCATGGCCCATCTTCATCAACGCAAGACTCAAGACCCTCGTGAGGGGCCAAGCCTCGCGAGGCGGATGACACAGAGCTTCCTCAGGAACGGCCTCGTCAGGCTGGCTTGCGAGGAGGCGGAGAGATCAAGGTGGGGTACCTCGCGAGGTGCCCGTGACGCAAGCCATGACGACTCAGGGCGCCAGGCGAACGCCAGCGTGCGCATCGTCCTTCTTTCCTCTTTGGTGCAAAGGGGGCAAGCGCAGCCGCGGAGTACCGAGGCATCAGGCAAAGGTCGCCATTTCAGTGCAACGAGACCAAGACCAGGAGGACTACGAGACGGAGGTCACCATGGGGCCCAGGACGGCGTCATCACCAGACACTAGTGCAGAACCGGGCAATAGCACCGGTTTGTAAGGCCCTTTAGTGCCGGTTTAGGAACCGGCACTAAAGTGTGGGCACTAAAGCCCCCCCCCCCCCTTAGTACCGGTTCAGCACGAACCGGTGCTAAAGGGAAACCACGTGGCACGAGCCAGCTCCGGGGGCCGGGAGCCCTTTAGTACCGGTTGGTAACACCAACCGGTACTAAATGGTTGTGGGTTTTTGTTTTATTTTGTATTTTTCAATTAAATTTGTGTTATCAATTTAATTTAGGATTGTTTTACGTTATAATGAGTTGTAGTCATCATCATCATCATCATCATCGCATATTAATAAATAAATAAACTCTAGCTAGCTAAAAATTATCATAGTCATCTAATTACCACTATTTAATCATCATAGTCATTGCCGCTAGCTATCTAATCATCATCAACGCTGGCTAGCTTAAAGAGCAAACATTCACTTTGTAACAGAAGCAAAGATATCATCAAGTTCAACATAATCATCACCAACATCGAAGTTCAGGACATGGACATGAGACAAGTACTAATTAAGAGCATGAACTAGTAGCTACTGATCCTGCTGCTCCCTCTCAGGTAGAATAGCATAGAACATGTATAGCTCTCCTGATTCATCATACTGGAGCATGCAGATGAATCTGTCTCCTAATCTTGGGTTGCGCTTCTCCTTGCTGCCCCCTAGTACTTCTCTGCGATCGTTAACAATTTTGCTCCAATCTTTCACTATTAAGCATTCTTCGCTTTCAGAAATCCTGAATACACTCATGTGCAATGTAGGAAATCTTGGTCGTAAGCTAACCATTGACATGCGACCTTTTGTCTCGATCCAATGAGGCACAACTGTCATCGGAAGTCCCTGTTGAAGAACATCGTATAGTAATTAATATACTAAGCAATGAAAGTTTAGCTTCAAAAATAATGTATGCAAAAGATGCACTAATTAAGGACAAATATTTAAAATCTTACCATCTTTCGATTATAGATGTGACTGTAGTTCAATACGATCATCATTGGTCGCACGTTTTGAGTACTAACATTTCTAAGTTTAGGAAAAAAAATTGTCTTGACAGTATTAAGATCCTCAAGCCATGAAACATAATGACTTATCTCCTCGCAGTTTAATTGAGCCCCGGGGCAGTAGTAGGTCCTGTCTACCAAGCGCCGGACATGTTTGCTTGAACCAAAATAAGCTGACAATACAAATTAGTTGTCAACTATTTTTGAATAAACTGTATCAAAGACATAAACATATACATGCATGGTTGAGAAAAACTCACCAAATGGTAGAACTGGAGGCGTTTGCACATCGACCCAGATGTCTATATTACCTTCAATATCATCTTCCGGACAAATATCAAAGGTGATAACCATATCAGGCTCAAATGCATAAGCCTTGCATAGTGCTTGCCAAGTTTTGCATTCAAAATGGGTGTATGTGTCTCCATTATATAATTTGACGTTGAAAGTATACCTATGCTCCGTCTTCAAGTAAACTCTATTTACCTCCATATCATCTATAGCACTAAAACCTATCTTATCCAAGACAAAAATTCTTGCATGGCAGGGGATGCGGCTAGTAGAATAGTGAAAATTTAAAATTATAAGTTGAAGCAAATAAAGCATAAGTTTTGCATTCAAATAATAATTGACAAAGTGACTTACTGTATCAACTTCAAATGTCTCATCCAGCTTGATGCTGAAGCGCCTACCATCAACAAGGAATTTTTGTCGCACAGGCCGCGCTGGTCTTCACAGTGTTCGCACATAATGAAATCTTTTTTGTCGCCAGATGACATTTCCTATGTTCATATAGGTGAAACATTAAACACCTATATCTAGCCAAATGTATATTCATCTAACATTTGACATTAATATATCTAACTATATTCATCTCTAACAATTGACATTACTATATATTTAACTTTTCTATCTAATTCATCTAACATTCAACATTAATTTAACATTTATATAAACTCAAAATATATAAAAAATTAAATAAACAGAAAAACTCATTAATAAATAATATTTTAATTAGATCATCAAATCTCAGATATCTAAATTTTCTTACTAAAAATAAACTAGTTGTATTAATTATTAAACTAGTTCAAATCTCATATACCTAAATAAACTAGTTCGACAATTTTCTAACTAAAAATAAACTAGTTATATTAATTATTCAACTATAGTTCTAATCTCTAGTTCGACAATTTTTCTATCTAGCTAGCTAATTCATCTAACATTCGACATTAATCTAACATTCGATCATCTAATTAACTTTTCTAAAAAACAAAAAATAAGTAAAAAAATGTGTGTGTGTGTGTGTATGTGTGTGTATATATACGTATATTATGTGTGTACGTATGTGTGTCTGTATGCGTGTGTGGTATGTGTGTGTGTGTGCGGCCCCGTACGCCGCCGCCCCGTACGTACGAGCGGGGGCGCCGGCGTACGGGGCGGGGGCGGCGGCGTATGGGGCGGGGGCGCCGGCGTACGGGCCGGCCGGCCGGGTGCGCGCGACGAGACGACGGACGGCGCGCGGCGCGGCGGGTACGCGAGGAGAGCGAGATACGTACGTATACGGGACCGCGGCGCGGGACGACGACGGACGGCGGCGCGCGGCGTTCGGGGCGGCGGCGGGGACGACGACGACGACGATGGGCGACGGGCGGCGACGACGGGAGCGGCGCGCGAGAGCTTGGAGATGCGAAGAAGTGGGGAGATGTAACTGAAATTTTCGTAAGTGCTATATACATAGGAGAGGCCTTTAGTACCGGTTGGAGCCACCAACCGGTACTAAAGGCCTGCTCTGGCGGGAAGAGCAGGCCTTTAGTACCGGTTGGTGGCTCCAACCGGTACTAAAGGGTGGTCTTTAGTACCGGTTGGAGCCACCAACCGGTACTAAAGGCCTTGCGCTGCCATCCCAAAGTTTAGTCCCACCTCGCCGGGCGAAGGGCAGCCGCACTGGTTTATAAACCCAGCCGCGGCTACCTCTTCGAACTCCTCTATATAGCAGGCTTCTGGGCCTAATTAATTAGAGCGCGCTGCCCTGTGAGCCTGCTGGCCCTTCTGGGACTGCATTTGCACACCCTAGGACTGGCAGGCCCACTGGGCTGCGCGCCAACAAATTTTTTATATTGTTTTTTCTTTTCTGCATTATTTATTTTTCTTCTATTTATTTTTGAGTAGTTATTTATATAGTTTTTTCTTTTCTGCATTATTTATTTTCTTTTGTTTATTGTTGAGTAATTTTTTTGTATAGTTTTTTTATTTTCTGCATTATTTCTTTTCTTCTATTTATTTTCTTCTGGAAATTGAATGCTGCATACTGAACAATTAGGTAAATGACCGAAAAACAACAAATGATGTCAGAACATGTTGGAAATTAATGACGTCGCTTTGAATGCTGCATACTGAACACAAAAGAAGTCCGGAGTTTAAATAAGTTTAAAAAACATTGAAGTTGGCCGTGTAACAGATGAGTTCTCGTCCGAAACCCTGATACTCCGAAAGTGTTTGTCCAGTTTGTACATTAAGTGCGTCCAGTTTTTGCCGTGACCCTCTCTATTCTTTCGCGCATGCTATGCGGGTGATATGATGATACCATGCCAAGTTTCAACATTTTCAGGATTCATTTTGTAGTGATTTTCAATTTCACGGTTATTTAGCTCTCTAAAACAATTAGGTAAATGACCGAAAAACAACAAAAGATGTCAGAACATGTTGAAAATTGATGACGTCGCTTTGAATGCTGCATACTGAACACAAAAGAAGTCCGGAGTTCAAATAAGTTTAAAAAACATTAAAGTGGCCGTGTAACAGATGAGTTCTCGTCTGAAACCCTGATACTCCCAAAGAGTTTGTACACGAAGTGCGTCCAGTTTTTGCCGTGACCCTCTCTACTCTTTCGCGCATGCTATGCGGGTGATATGATGATACCATGCCAAGTTTCAACATTTTCAGGATTCATTTTGTAGTGATTTTCAATTTCACGGTCATTTAGCTCTCTAAAACAATTAGGTAAATGACCGAAAAACAATAAATGATGTCAGAACATGTTGGAAATTGATGACGTCACTTTGAATGCTGCATACTGAACACAAAAGAAGTCCGGAGTTCAAATAAGTTTAAAAAACATTGAAGTGGTCGTGTAACAGATGAGTTCTCGTCCGAAACCCTGATACTCTGAAAGAGTTTGTCCAGTTTGTACACGAAGTGCGTCCAGTTTTTGCCGTGACCCTCTCTACTCTTTCGTGCATGATATACGGGTGATATGATGATACCATGCCAAGTTTCAACATTTTCAGGATTCATTTTGTAGTGATTTTCAATTTCACGGTCATTTAGCTCTCTAAAACAATTAGGTAAATGACCGAAAAACAACAAATGATGTCAGAACATGTAGGAAATTGATGACGTCGCTTTGAATGCTGCATACTGAACACAAAAAAAGTCCGGAGTTCAAATAAGTTTAAAATACATTGAAGTGGCCATGTAACAGATGAGTTCTCGTCCGAAACCCTGATACTCTGAAAGAGTTTGTCCAGTTTGTACACGAAGTGCGTTCAGTTTTTGCCGTGACCCTCTCTACTCTTTCGCGCATGCTATGCGGGTGATATGATGATACCATGCCAAGTTTCAACATTTTCAGGATTCATTTTGTAGTTATTTTTAATTTCACGGTCATTTAGCTCTCTAAACAATTAGGTAAATAACCGAAAAATAACAAATGATGTCAGAACATGTTGGAAATTGATGACGTCGCTTTGAATGTTGCATACTAAACACAAACGAAGTCCGGAGTTCAAATAAGTTTAAAAAATATTGAAGTGGCCATGTAACAGATGAGTTCTCGTCCAAAACCCGGATACTCTGAAAGAGTTTGTCTAGTTTGTACACGAAGTGCGTCCAGTTTTTGCCGTGACCCTCTCTACACTTTCGCGCATGCTATGCGGGTGATATGATGATACCATGCCAAGTTTCAACATTTTCAGGATTCATTTTGTAGTGATTTTCAATTTCACGGTCATTTAGCTCTCTGAACAATTAGGTAAATGACCGAAAAACAACAAATGATGTGAGAACATGTTGGAAATTGATGACGTCGCTTTGAATGCTGCATACTAAACACAAAAGAAGTCCGGAGTTCAAATAAGTTATTAAAAATAAAAAGAGGTGCAATGCTGGTTAATTTGCTTCAAGCCATTCGGAATAGTGTAGACTGCACTGCACATAGCTCAGTGCAATCTATGCTATTCCGCAAGGCTTGAAGCTAATCAACATGTAGGTGAGCATTGCAACTCTTCGTCATTGTCTGTGCACTCACGGCTTATAAACTGCTCATACTGCCTCTCTCTTAGCGAGGTGGGACTAAAAATCAGCTTACAAAGAAACTCTAGTACCAGTTCACGGCATGAACCGGTACTAAAGGTCTTCGTGGGGGCCCCAGACTGACCATAGCCTGACACAGCCTCATTAGTACCGGTTCGTGGCATGAACCGGTACTAAAGGTTACCCACGAACCGGTACTAATGATGCCCGCCCGCCTAGCCGTTGGAACCGGCACTAATGGTCACATTAGTGCCGGCTCAAATTCAAATCGGCACTAATGTGCTTCACATTTGACCCTTTTTCTACTAGTGAGAGCTTTGCGCAGGCGAAGACTGCTTTTGTCAGGATAGTTGATGCTTGCTGTCCCCCTTCAAATTAGCCCGCCATTGCTGCGGGAGGACAGAGAAGAAGAACTCGGAGAAAGGAGGCACCAGGCCCGCAGCAATGGAGCTTACAAAGAGAGGATAAAAGGTGCTCCCTCGGCCCTTAGGGATGGCGGAGCCGGCCTTGAACAACTTCATCCCGTTGATGCCCTGCGCCGCCGCCATCTGGCGCAGCCGGGCAAGGCCAGCCTTGGACACATTCGGCAAGTCCAGAGCAGGAGAATACCAAGCTTCGGCCGGAGGCTGGCGAGGCGCCATGGCTTCCTAGGTCACGCAGCCGGAGTAGATCTGGAAGTTTGGGGGAAGAAAGGGAAGGCGCAAGAAAGGGGATCTGAGCAGCAACCGGAGAAAGCAAAAGGCCAAGTCTGGGCAGATGCCGCTCCTTTATCAACCTGCGCGGTTGCTGAGGCACTCGCGTCCCATCAACCGCCACGCGGCGCCCAAGGCCGCAGGCTGTTTGGGCCCGCGGCGCTTCGCCCCTGCCCTTTCGCCTCTCGGCACGGCCAAGTCCGGGCGCGCCTTGGGCCTGGGGGCTACTGTCGGCGTTCTGGGAACGGGGGTCCCCAGACTTGCCTGCCTGCGGCCTGCGGCGTGGCTCAAAGGAGGCCCAGCATGGCCCATCTTCATCAACGCAAGACTCAAGACCCTCGCGAGGGGCCAAGCCTCGCGAGGCGGACGACACGGAGCTTCCTCAGGCACGGCCTCGTCAGGCTGGCTCGCGAGGAGGCGGAGAGATCAAGGCGGGGTACCTCGCGAGGTGCCCGTGACGCAAGCCATGACGACTCAGGGCGCCAGGCGAGCGCCAGCGCGCGCAGCGTCCTTTTTTCCTCTTTGATGCAAAGGGGGCAAGCGCAGCCGCGGAGTACCGAGGTATCAGGCAAAGGTCACCATTTCGGTGCAACGAGACCAAGACCAGGAGGACTACGAGACGGAGGTCACCATGGGGCCCAGGACGGCGTCATCACCAGAGCTTTGCACAGGCGAAGACTGCTTTTGTCAGGATAGTTGATGCTTGTTGTCCCCCTTCAAATTAGCCCGCCATTGTTGGCTCCCTTCCCGCTCGATATTTGGGAAGAGGACCAGGGCCTCTATAAATAGGACCAGCCGCCCACAGAGCAAAGGGTAGAGGCGGAAAAAGAGAGAGGGGATCGAAACCAGAGTGAGAGAGGGAGAGAAGGGTGACTGAACTCCTCCTAGCAGTTCATCGCCCCAGCCAAGAACAGACCCTCGCGAGGCTGTTCTTTCTTGTATTGTTTATCATCACCAGCCCCAGGAGGCAATCCACCAACCACATACTGGAGTAGGGTATTACACCACAACGGTGGCCCGAACCAGTATAAATCTTGCGTCCCTTGTGTAGTTTTTTCAGTAGTTTAGATCTTTGCGAGACGGAGAGGTAGAAGGTGTAATCTCCGCACGCACCCGAGTGTTCGAACCTTAAGGGTCTGCCGGAACCTGAAATCCGACAGAACTGGAAGCCTAGAATGTATGCAATCCTTACAACCGTGGAGTTTTGTAATTGGAAGATACATGATATCTTTCCAGAATCAACGAATTTATGAAACTGATCATTGAGTATTTATTTGCACTGATTCAAAATTTGAGTTAAGCTCGGGGAAAATTTTACTACGTGTACGTCCCATATTTGTTAAGAACTTTGTTTGACTTCTTCATAATTTCATCTTATGTCTACCTCATGGTTCCATATGTATGTATGACCCTCAAGTCTCAACTTAGCATGTTGAACGCCGTCGGGTGGAGCAGATTCTCGCATTTTATGGTCAAGTTGATGTATATTATGGTTGAGATCTAGCAATAATATCATATACAATGATGTACTTATTGATATACTATAACTAGTTAGGTTATTCGCACATTTCCATATATGCCAAGTAGTAGAGTCGCACAAACCATGCATCGTTAACAATCTTGCATAGTTTTAGCACTAAAAATTAATAATCCAAAACGCCAAATATATAATATATATAGATATGTGTGTGTGTGTGTGTGTGTGTGTGTGTGTGTGTGTGTGTGTGTGTGTGTGTGTGTGTGTGTGTGTTTCATGTGTCTCAGCGTAGTAGAAGCCAAACTACATATTTACATTAGGATGCAGTTGCCATATTCGCAACCTCCAAAAGTTGCCATATTGGTGCGCACTCTATAAATTTCCGAAGGTTGCGTAGGTAATGTTAGATACAGAGTCACCAAAACACCAGGCTCCGTAGTTTTCTTCCGGTTTTCTTCTATCTACTCTACTAGTCCAATTTGACATCAAAATCAAACAATTCAACAATATTATTACAAGCCATTCATCTGAATACAATAATAATCTGAAAGCAACAAATAATCCAGAATCAAATTGTTCAAGTACAAAAATAACGAAGTAAAGAAATGTAAATACACTATCACCCATGCAGCTATCATTGATGTTCAATGATATCTTCACACAACTGATCATGGGAGGCCCGGTCTTCATTCTTCCGGCACGCCTCGAGGCACGCTTGAATGTGGTTTGTGTGTCCATGAGGCTTTATAGTTGTGCTAACATGGTCATACTCTTTGGCCATCTGTATATCCCTCTCATTCGCGCTGACCATGTCATCTAGGATCAGACAAAAGGTCATGATCCTTGCCAAGGTATCTTTGTTTCAGAAATGAGCAGGACACCGGACAATTGCTAGCCTAGCTTAAAATATTCCAAATGACCTATCAATGTCCTTCCTTGCTACTTCTCACATCTTTGCAAAATGTTTATGTTTGGGTATTAGAAATTGTCTTCATAGATGTTCACCAAGATGGATAGATGTCATCGGATGCTAGATAGTATCCTTGGTCATAATCATGGCCATTCACCTTGTAGTTGAATCCCAGACCTGAAGTAGTACCCACATGTTGCCTAACAAACATAAGATATCTGGAAGCATTGATGTCATTGTGAGATTTCGGCAACCAAAGTAGCCGTGCCAAATCCATAAATCCTCGAAGGCTACAACTTACAAGATAATAGTTGGATCATGGCAACCCACTGAATTGCCGGTGTCATGTTGTTGGGCAATTATTCCATCTCCAATGTATAAAGTAAACGCTCCTAAGCATACCAGGTCATCCTCTTGCTTTACTCATTCTTAAAAGCCTCTTTCATCGACATTGAGTGCTCACAAATACTGAGCTCCATGAACCCTAACCACATATTAATGAACAATTTTCATATCTGCAGGTGTGCCATATGCAATCATATCTGAAGTGCCGTGGTCATCTTCTGACACAAAAGACCGGCAACATTTCTCTTGAAGGATGGTTCATTAGATTCCATGTTATTGGCAGCCGTTCGGACATGCGGAAGCATATCGCTGATAATCCCCAAGTGCATAAATATAACAATAAAATGCGAGCTCATTATATAACAATCGAACACGATATCATTATATATTCCCCATTAAAACAAACTTGACAAACACCATTTATTACACACACACACACACACACACACATGTATGGGAACATTTGTGTCAAACATTCTGTTGAGACGACATTGTATGGGCAAAAAAATAAAAAATTGAACACGTATTAGTACTGTTATAATGTGTACATTTAATTGAATCCAATATGATCAGGCAGGGTTGCATGATGCACTTGGGATCTTACAATCAATAGTTGTTTGCCATGGAGCACTTGAGCCTCACCTCCATGGGCATTCCCTGGGGCGGAGGCACGTTTCCCATCTTCACCATGGCCTTGGCGAAGTCCCTCGCGAACGCCTCACTGTCAGCGCTGTACATCTCCACGAGATTGTCTTGCAGACCTCCACCGCCGTAGAGAGTCTGGTCTGAGGAAAGGAGACCGCGCCGCGCGATAAGGTTCTTGTAGTAAGCATTGTCGAACCTCATCGGCGTCTGCACGTCAAACGGCGCCTTACCAGAATGACCCTGGCACGTCTGCTGTGTGGTCTGTGCGAAGTATGGGTCGATCTTTTCATCGCGGTCGGTGCCGTAGACGCGGTCCCTGTAGGTATCGCAGCTGGCCATCCCGACGGTGTGGGCACCAGAGAGCGCGGTCATGTCACGAGCGTCGAGATTGAGCCTTGAAAACATTCTGATGAGCTCGCCGAGGTCGTCGTGCGGGCTGGGGAGGCCGTTCTTGGTGGATTCCGGGTCGGCGGCGAAGCGCGAGTCCTTGCGGCCGAGGGGTACGCTCCAGGTGGGGCCTCCGAGCAGGGCGACGGCGTCACGGGACGCGAGGGCGATGACGTCGGCGCAGGAGACGGTGGCCGGGCAGTCATGCTCGAGCACGGACTTGATGTCGTCGATGACGGCGTAGCCGGTGAGGGAGGCGTTCGTCTCCACATCCTTCTCGCTGGGGGAGAAGGGAGTTGCGTCGAGGAGAACCGAAGCATCACATCCCTGTCACGCAATTTGTGAATCTTATTTAGCAAGTGGAACTAATAGTACTAGGCATCAGGTAAGACTATACGTAGAAGTAGAGATGCGTATATACGTTGATGAAGCAGTCGTGGAAGAAGAGGCGGAGAACGGCGGGCGCCATCCTCGGCTGGGCGGCGACGCTGCTCGCCATCACTGACCGCACGACGCGCTGCACGTTGGGGCACGTCTTCTCGTAGTAACCCGGGGAGAGCTCGTCACCATTGGCGGTGGCAGCGAGAGCAACCAAGAGGAGCAGCGCAAGTGCAACCCAAGAAGGGACGCTGGAGGACGCCATGCCTGTAGGCCGACTGATGATGAGAGCGATCGCTGCACGGTGCAGAAGAATCAAGCACTGAGAGAGTGAGATGCTTATGGCTTACTATCAGCTAGTTGCCCTGGATGATTGAGTGGGGAAGCATATGCTTATATACAGTTCGGTTTGTGCTGCCGTCTTCCTTCACGCGCGTGCCAATGTGCGAACGCTCTGCTCGACTGACAAGGTCTCTGGTCTGTCTGCCGCCTCGTGCATCTTGCGGGAACCTTGACGAGGTCACGGCAGGAAGAAGAGAAAACAAAAGCGCAGGGAATTGACAGGCTAACTAATACACGCACCTAGCTTGAATTACATAAAATTATGGATGTAATCCCGTCGACACGGTTGCTTGCTTGGATGGTGCAATTGTCCACGCCGAGATGCATGTTGTCCACTTGGGCTGTTTTGGCTAGTTCAAAAGGCGAGTAGTACGACTTAGCACACGATTTTGGCACGGTTCGAGAAAACATCCTTCAAACACACCCCGCTGGAACTGGAAACCTGGTACGTATGCACACCTTACAGACAGCCAGCCTTGTATATTTGAAATTTATGGAAGATACCGAGAACCTAAGAATTTGCTCTTTGCACACACGTCACAGTGCTGCGTGCCCCGACTCCAGCAAGATAGGCAGCACACGTCGCCAAGGGAGCCTAGCCGGGAACATGATACACAGGACATGCTGGCGAGGTCTCTTCAAGACCCAAAACCCCACACACCCATGACGGACCCTGTCAGGACGAACGGTGGCTATGGGCTGCCCCTCGGTCGGCCTTACCGCCCTAAGGACTCGAGGTTTGCTCTGATCAAACACGAAAAACAACGAAGAACAAGAAAGAATAAAATGATGGAGTAAAAGTAAAAGCTAAAAGTGATAGATTGGTTTGACAATTGTATCTTGTTCGATAGGCTGCCACATCCCCCCCTCCATCCCGAATTCGGGACAAAGGTAATATTTATGAGACGGACAGTCTTCCCATACAAATATGTGATAGATAGGTCGGTCGCCCTCCAACCACCCAATTCGCCCGCATGCAGCCATAGGATTTGGTCCTCCCCTCCCACGTCATCGTCTTCCCATGTCGCACGCGCGAGTCCCCCCCCCCCCCCCCCGCACTACCGGAATAACCCTATATGCCTACGCCCTTATCTATGCCGACAGTTTTTTGTCGGGGCCGTCGGCATACCTCAAGCTATGCCGACAGCCTGGGAAAAGCCGTCGGCATACCTCCATCTATGCCTACGGCAGCCGTAGGCATAGTTAGGCCGTCGGCATATATCGATCTATGCCTACGGTAGCCGTAGGCATAGTTAGGCCGTCGGCATAGATGTGGCCCGGGTGGCTCAGGGACAAACGGCGGGCTGACGCCGTCAAATCTATACCGGCGGCCTGACGGCGGCCGTCGGCATAGATATTATCTGTATTTATTTATTAGGAGCTGCCACATGGCAGAGCTATGCCGACGGCAAAGCCGTAGGCATAGTTCTCCTTGCCGTAGGCATAGCCCCGCCACGTGGCGCCTCCTGGCAGCCCCTGGCCGTAGGCATAGATATTATTTGCTTTTATTTTAAATTATTTTTATTTTTAAGTTAAAATTTGTTTAATTTAAATCGAACTTATCTAAACTTAAACATACGCAAATTATACATCGATTTAGGGTAGAATTTTCCATAGATTATGAATATCCAGTTCGTTTTTGTTTTTGAGTATGTTAGAAATGTGGCCTCCTGTACTTTTGCATATATGTCCTTATGCTTTGTTAAAATCATAAGTAATTGATACTTGGATCGATTTTGACAAATTTTATATGGGTTTTATCAGAATCTTGAAAGGATTCTGTGCTATACTATGTTTCAAATTTGAACAAACTTAAATCATGTTTGCTTTAGATTTACAGAAAACACCCTTTTGTTTTGACTTTTTTTGTATATTTGTCATTCCTTGCCCAAACGAGACAAATTTTATATCTACATCCATCAGATTGTTTCAAGGATTGTCGTTCATGAGGAAACGGCCATGTCGGGTTGACACGAAAGGAATCTTATGGTGGGTTTGGCCCAGACCTTGTTCTCAAGTGTTCCTATGGGCCGACCTATCACAACCAGGTGAAAACGTCCATTGGTTAAAGCTCGTCCGGTGAAAGTCAAAGGCATAGATTTTTGGGTCAACTTGTCTAGGGTTAGGCCGACCGGGGGCCTTCGGGGGAGGGGTAGCAATGCCACCAGAGCATCGCGTCGAGTCCTCATACATGTCGAAAGGTGTGGTGCCATGTCTAAAGAGGCAATACGTGGCTCCGGTGTGAGGTTCGACCTCATGAACGACGATGAAATCGAAGTAATCCTTCTGCGGTTTTGGCGTTGCATGAATATTCCTGAACACTTGGAGCGTAATCAATTCATGAGATTTTTACACAGTGCAGACACATATGATATAATATGCATGGCAATTTCTTATATTTTTGTAAGATGCAGGAGTATGTGAAAAAAATCCCCCACCATTGATTGTTTTCCGCGTGTCTACAAGTGTGGTCGGGGGCCTTTGGGGGCTAGCTATGCCACCAAATCTTGCACTAGGTCCTCTTACATGTCTAGAAATGTGTTGTCAGGTGCAAACAAACGACATTCGGCTCCCGGAGTGTGACCCCCCTTCACGGAAGGCGCTGCCGCCAGCACTTGGAGGGGGCAAATGGCCGCATCGGGTCGACACGAGGGGGGTCCGCTAGTCGGTTGGGCCCAAACCTTGTTCTGAAATGTTCCTATGGGCTGACCTGTCACAACTAGGTGGAAAAGTACGTTGGTCAAAGGCCGTTCGGTAAAAGTCAAAGGCCTAGATCTTCGGGTCAATCGGGCTAGGATTAGGCCGATCGGGGGCCTTGGGGGTAGCAATGGTACCAAACTCACATTGTGTCTTAATATATGTATAAAAGTGCGATGGAGGGTTGAAATAGCCAACGGAGCAACGGGCGGCGCACTTCCTTCACAAAACTGGGCACACTCTCTCTCGATAGCTAGATACTACCTCGGAAATGGTGCAGTTTACAAGAGGCCTTCGGTTAGGCTTATGCGGAATGCGCTCAAACTTTTACCACAACCTACAAGGGCCACATGACGCCACCGTGCTAGGTCTCGAGAATTTCCGGCATCGTATGATTTCCCGTGGATTTTAACGGCTAGATCCAGCATGTCGCTGAGGCACATTCACCCTTTGGTGGTGGGGCCTGCCCCTCCTTTGGTTGCACTAGGCCTACACATACCGCAAAGACATCATATATGATTTGACAAACCACTTCTGGACATCATTTCAGGTGGTCGTCATGCAGATCTGTAACTTCCTGCATTGAAACCCTATGGATGCAATAAATGTCTCAAATATTACAGGCGGCCCCGGAAAATGCCATGTCCTGCCATGTGTCATGTGATGGCCCCATTTGAGATCACGAGAAGTTTCGAGGTCAACGGAGAAACGGGAAACACACTTCCTTCACAAAATCAGACAAGTTCTCTCTCGATAGCCATATACTACCTCGGAGATCTTGTAGTTTACAAGCGGCCTACGGCCAGGCTTCTACGAAACGCGCTCAAACTTTTACCACACCCTACAAAGGCCATATGATGACACCGTGCCAGGTCCTGAGGATTTCCGACATCATATGATTTCCTGTGGATTTTAACGGCTAGATCCGGCATGCCGCCAAGGTACATTCGCGCCCGGGTGGTGGGTCCTGCCCGTCCTTTGGTTGCACTAGGCCTACACGTACCGTGAATACATCATATATGGTTTTACAAACCACTATTGGACATCATTTCAGGTGCTCGCAGTTTACCAGCGGTCTCCGGTCAGGCTTCTCCAAAACGCGTTGAAACTTTACCACACCCTACCGTGGCGGGCTCGGCCCGGTCGGGAAGCATGGGAAGGACCGAGCCGTTTATACCGATTCCCTTCTCCAAAATTGTTAAGTGTTTACTCGGAATAAGAGGAGAAAATACAATTGCAATAGCTTAAATCTCATTGGTGGAACCAATTGTGGCATGGATTGATGACATGGCTCACATCTATCCATCCATATCTCCACACCACATGCCACATCCATCCATCTAAAGAAAAGGAGGAAAAAAAGAAAAAGAAAAACAAGGCAGAAACCCATCGCACGCCTCTCCCTCTCCCTCTCTCGCTCGTCTCTCCCTTCTCCGGACCTGCTCCCTCCCCCCACCCACGAAACCCTCGCCGCCGCTGCCTATGCCGCTCGATTCCGGCGTGTTCCGGCGGCCCTCGCCGACGCGCAGCACAGATCTGTGCTCCCCTGCCGCCGCTCTTCCCTTCCCTCCTGCCAGATCCGCCTCTCGCCGCCCCGAGAGCTCACCCACGACCCCTCCCCATGGCTAGGGTTTCGAGGGTGGCGTCCCCTTCAACTCCGGCGTGTCGCTGGCGACTCTGCTCCGCCCTCTCCGACGCCCACCGCAAGTCGCATGGGCGGCTCCGCCTCGTGGTCGGTGCTCCTGCACCCGGTGGCTGCGGGGCGGACGCACGCGGCGGGTAAACTCCGGCAAGACGGCGGCCCCCTCCACGGCGTGACGGCGGTGCACTGCATCGGGTAAAGCACCCCCATGGTGAGCCCCTCTGCACTCCTCTGTTCCGCCCTTTTCCTTATATAATGATGCTTCACATTGCTTGATATGAATGTGATTTTGGTCAATCTTCACTTCCGCCTAGCTAGCTAAAAGAAACGTGTGTTTGTTTATGTATGCTATGACAAATCACGTACATGTATGCTAGCTAAAAGAAGCAACCAAGCTAGTAGCTTAATTGATATACAGGAAACTAGCTAAATGTGCATTTCTAACAATGTGTTCATCAGGCCACTCTCAGGTATCGTTTGAGTGCGCCAATTAGTTCGGCCAGCCTCTATGATTTATTCTGGTAGTTGCTGGAGTGCTTCTATTGTGAAAAAATCGACGCAACAAAAAAATGTTAATCAGTCCGCTCTCTCAAAGTCAAGTTTGGGCTGCTGCATATGAATGGATTTTTTTCTCAGTTTGGGAGCTAGGTACTGGTGGAGTTGGTATATCCATAGATAGCATACACTTGTGCATTTTTTTGAGTTCTTTTGTTGCGAATGAAAACAACCATCATGGATCTCCTCTGTTTTCAAGCAGCTTGCTTCTCCATGTATGTCTTATGCAGCATATTCGCAGGAGGGAGGGACCTCCATGGATTGGACTGCAAGGATTGGATGCAAACCAATGCACAGGAGGAGGAGAGATGCAAGCCATGCCATGACCTGAAGGTCCCTGCCGTGAACCCCTTCCCCTTCACGTGTATAATCATGCTCTGAAGGAAATATGCCCTAGAGGCAATAATAAAGTTATTATTTATTTCCTTATTTCATGATAAATGTTTATTATTCATGCTAGAATTGTATTAACCGTAAACATAATACATGTGTGAATACATAGACAAACAGAGTGTCACTAGTATGCCTATACTTGACTAGCTCATTAATCAAAGATGGTTATGTTTCCTAACCATGGACAAAGAGTTGTTATTTGACTAATGGGATCACGTCATTAGTTGAATGATCTGATTGACATGACCCATTCCATTAGCTTAGCACCCGATCGTTTAGTATGTTGCTATTGCTTTCTTCATGACTTATAAATGTTCCTATGACTATGAGATTATGCAACTCCCGTGTGCCGGAGGAACACTTTGTGTGCTACCAAACGTCACAACGTAACTGGGTGATTATAAAGGTGCTCTATAGGTGTCTCCAAAGGTACATGTTGGGTTGGCGTATTTCGAGATTAGGATTTGTCACTCCGATTGTCGGAGAGGTATCTCTGGGCCCTCTCGGTAATGCACATCACATAAGCCTTGCAAGCATTGCAACTAATGAGTTAGTTGTGAGATGATGTATTACGGAATGAGTAAAGAGACTTGACGGTAATGAGATTGAACTAGGTATTGGATACCGACGATCGAATCTTGGGCAAGTAACATACCGATGACAAAGGGAACAACGTATGTTGTTATGCGGTCTAACCGATAAAGATCTTCGTAGAATATGTAGGAGCCAATATGGGCATCCAGGTCCCGCTATTGGTTATTGACCAGAGACGTGTCTCGGTCATGTCTACATTGTTCTCAAACCCGTAGGGTCCGCACGCTTAAGGTTTCGATGACAGTTATATTATGAGTTTATACGTTTTGATGTACCGAAGGTTGTTCGGAGTCCCGGATGTGATCACGGACATGACGAGGAGTCTCGAAATGGCCGAGACATAAAGATTGATATATTGGAAGCCTATGTTTGGATATCGGAAGTGTTCCGGGTGAAATCGGGATTTTACCGGAGTACCGGGAGGTTACCGGAACCCCCCCCCCCCCCGGAGCTATATGGGCCTTAGTGGGCCTTGGTGGAAAAGAGAAGGGGCAGCCTAAGATGGGCCGCGCGCCCCTCCCCTCCCTTGGTCCGAATAGGACAAGGAGAGGGGGCCGGCCCCCCTCCGCGAATCCTATTCCAACTAGGATTGGGGGGGGGGGGAATCCTACTCCTAGAGGGAGTAGGACTCCTCCTGGCGTGCCTCTCCTAGGCCGGCCGCACCCCCCCCCCTTGATCCTTTATATACGGAGGCAGGGGCACCCCAGAGACACACAAGTTGATCCTCGTGATCGTTTTCTTAGCCGTGTGCGGTGCCCCCCTCCACCATACTCCTCGATAATATTGTAGTGGTGCTTAGGTGAAGCCCTGCGATAGTAGAACATCAAGATTGTCACCACGCCGTCGTGCTGACGGAACTCTTCCCCGACACTTTGCTAGATCGGAGTCCGGGGATCGTCATCGAGCTGAACGTGTGTTAGAACTCGGAGGCACCGTAGTTTCGGTGCTTGGATCGGTCGGATCAGGAAGACGTACGACTACTTCCTCTACGTTGCGTCAACGCTTCCTGTAAGTGCATCTAGTGCCACCCCTAGTTGGTTTTGGAGTATTGACGACAAACCTAGTTGAGGGACTAATGTGTTTGTGAGAATTGCAGGCTAACATAGGTAGAAGTCCCTCATTGATTCGGTTTTCCTACCAGAGATGACCCCTAAAAATGTACGAAGACATTGAAGTCAATGGTGGTATATGAAGATATTCACATTGAAGGCTATGACAAGAGAAGACACCACATGAAGCCTGTGGAGCTCGAAGACTTAGGTCCTTCGTAGTTCTTTTTCATTTGTGTTGAGTCATAGGAACCACCGTACTGTTAAGTGGGGTCCAAGAGAACCAGTCAGAATGACTGAAGTGATGCCTAATTAAAAACCTATGTCTTCGAGTGAAGACTATGAGAGCTAATCTTGTCCAGAGTCGGACAAGTCAGCTTTGCTTGTAGCCCAAGTAAAGTTGCCGTGTGAGTTTGAAATCTGACCGTTGGAACACGTGTCAGTTCCTTAGTGGCCCAGGGTCATTTCGAACAAATCAGGTCGGGTTGCCTAGTGGCTATAAATAGCCCACCCCCTACAACCTTAAATGGTTGGCTGCTCAGATTCAGTGCACGGCTTTTGTCGTTTGAGAGAAACCCACCTCGAAGCCTTTGAGAGAGAATACCTAGCAAGGATAAAGCCCTAACCACCCAGAGCCAGAGAGAATTGGGCATCACTTAAGTCTTCTTGTCTGTGTGATCTGAAGACTTATTACACTTGAGGACTGTGCATCCTCCAGCCGGTTAGGCGTCGCGTTCTGAGCATCCAAGAGACATTGTGGATTGCCGGTGAACAAAGTCTGTGAAGGTTTGGGAGTCTACCTTGAAGACTTACCAGAGTGATTGGGCAAGGTCTGTGTGACCTTAGCTCAAGGAGAATATGGTGAGGACTAGGTGTCCTGAGCTGCGTGTTCAGGACTGGGTGTCCGGGACTGTGTGTCCTAAGGTTTAAATACCTGGCCGCTCCAACCAGACGTACAGTTTGTCACAGCAACTGAAACTGGTCCAACAAATCATTGTCTTCAATGAGTCACTGGTTTCATCTTCACTTCCCTTTACTTACTGTGACTCGTTGTGAAGTCATTGCATGTTTGTTCTATCTTTTGTCTTCACTGAGTGACTGTGCGTTCTGTTTTCTTCATAATTTCTTCCAACCTGATCCTTACTACACTGCAGCTATTTGTTATTGTGCTTTCACTCTATTGAATATTTGACCATGGCTTGCCTAGTGTAGTCTACCTCCCACTGCATAGTAATAGGCATATCTCTACTATTTGTCTTCATAACTTCCACATTTTGAAGACTTTCATAAAAATCGCCTATTCACCCCCCCTCTAGTCGATATAACGCACTTTCAATTGGTATCAGACCGAGGTGCTCCCTTGTTCTGTGTGATTCGGTTTAACCACCTGGAGTTTTTGCTATGTCGACTGCAGGGATAATTAAAGTCTCCGCTGCGTGCCCTGTCTTCGATGGAACTGAATATCCCTACTGGAAGAATAAGATGCGCATGCATCTTGAAGCCATTGACGTCGACCTATGGTATGTCGTCGAGAACGGTGTTCCCAAGGCTGGAGAAGGTGTCACTGCTGCTGATGTCAAGAAATTCGTTCAACTGGACTCTACTGCCAAGAATATCATCTATGGTCATCTGACCAAAGGACAGTATGGCCGTGTGAGTGCTTTGAAGACATCCAAGCTGGTCTGGGACTGGCTCTCCAAGGTCAATGAAGGCATCTCAACCCAGAGAGATCAGAGAATCAGTGTCCTTCACAACCTCTTCAACCGCTTCAAGCGAAATGACAATGAGAATGTCCAGCACACATTTGATCGACTCACTGACATCACAAATGAGCTTCAAGCCCTCGGCACCACTGAGATCACCAAACATGAAGTCGTCAAGACGCTGCTGAGATCACTTGATAGCTCGTTTGACATCCTAGCCCTGATGATTCAAGAACGTCCTGATTTCAAGACACTCGATCCGTCTGACATACTTGAGAGGCTCAACACACATGAGTTTCAGTTTTCTGAGAAAAGAGATATCTACGGTCCAAACTATGGGCGAACTCGTGCCTTGAAGGCAAAAGTTGTTTCCTCATCTGAAGAAGAATCTGATAGCAGTTCTGATGATCCTGAAGACATTGGAAGGGAACTTGCAATGCTTGTGAAGAAGTTCCAAAAATTCACCAAGAAGAAAGGCTTCAGAAAGTCTTCACGATCAAGCTCAAGGAATGATGAAGCTTCTGCTCATGACTACAAGAAGAAAACATGCCACAAGTGCAAGAAAACTGGACACTTCATCTCTGAGTGTCCATAGTGGGACAATGAGAACAGAAAGAAGAAGAAGAGCAAGGAATATGACTCTGACGACAAGAAGAAGAAGAAATACTCAAAGTCTTCTTCCAAGTCTTCCTCAAAGTCTTCATCACATAAGAAGAGCTCATCTGGCAAGGCACGTGCATTTGTTGGCAAGGAAATGGATTCAGAGGAGGAGTCCGCTTCTGAGGAGGCAGAGGTGGAGTCTGAGGAGGAGTCTGATTCTGGCATTGCAAGTCTAGCTACAGCATACGTCTCCAAGTCCATCTTCAACACTGAAGACAATGACTTCATCACCGACACTAATGCAAATGACAAGGACTACTCCACTCCTACCTACTTCTTTATGGCACGCGGTGCCAAGGTAAACACACGCACTACTCACTATCAAACATCTAGTGATGATGACTCTGAGTGTGGTTCAAAACCCAGCTACAAAACACTTGCTAAAATTGCAACTGAACAACAGAAAACTATGGAACATATTCAAAAACTGTTAGACAAAATCGATGATCTATTGGGTGCTGAAATGACTCGGTCTGAATCCTTAATTGAAGACATAAAAAATCTTCACGTTAAGTATCAGGAACTTGAAATTCGTCATGATACTCTCTCAACAACTCATGAAAAGCTTTCCTATGATTATCTTCAAAGGAAGCAAGATCTTGAGAAATTGAGAGCGGCTCATGAAGATCTTCAAAAGGAAAACGAGTCACTTCGCGCCAAACAGATCAGTTCCGCTCAGGAAGGATTTGAACCATCATGTCTTAAATGCATTGAGCGTGATAATGCTGCTTCTGTTGCTGAATGTTCTACTGCTGCTGCTGTTGCAATATCTTCAACTGTTGATGTGGTAACTAACCCCTCTGCTGAGGATACCACTGCTATTGCTGATGAGAATGCTAGGTTGAAGACATTGCTTGAAACAGGGATGTACAAAAGTCTTAAAGGTCATCAGACATTATGTGATGTCCTCAAGAAGCAGATTTTGAACCGAAACCCTAGGAAAGAGGGTGTTGGGTTCGTAAGGAAAATGAATGCAGATGGCTCTTACTGGAAACTTGAGCAGTACCCCAAAACCAAGTGGGTTGCTGCAAAGGAACCTTCAGCAGATCCATCCAATCTATCTGGCTTCACTTGTGCTAACCCCATTATCATTGATGAATCCTTTGATGCAAACTATAAACTGTTTAAGAATCAGAATGGTGAAGTGTTTGCCAGGTACATTGGTACTAACTGCAGGAATGGACCGCCTATGAAGAAGATCTGGATTCCAAAAAGGTGTCTGGAAAATCTTCCTGTGAATGTCTTCATGACACCTCACATAAAGAAGACAAACCTTAGACCAAAGGCTTCATACGGTCCAAAGGCTTCATACAGACAGAGGATTCACCTGAGTTGCACTAACGCAAATGTTTTGCAGGGAAACCATACTCAGGCATATGAATATGAGAGCGGTCCATCAAACCGCCATGTTCATATGACCAAGAACTATTCTGCCTATTCTTATGAGTACTATTGTCCGCCTACTAGACTGTTTGCTAGGGCTCCAAAGCCAAAATTCTCAGATGCTGCACTTAGACTTATTGCTTCTAAGCCACCCTTGAAGATGTGGGTGGCTAAGAAAGCTTAACTCTCTTTTGCAGGGAAAGGTCTCCAGCAGAAAACCAAAATCTTCTGACGCTATTGCTGGGGACCTTAAACATCTTGTAGGGCGCAAGATCAAATGCCCAAATGGCATCACTATGTACTTCGTTCCTGAATCGCATCCTACTCTCCCTATTAGTCCTAATCTGGATCTAAGTTTTCATAACCCACTGGTTCGTCAAATGTTTTTGCTTCACAATCCTCTTCATGAAGCCTATCCCCCTAACTGCACTATAGGGTACGACACCAGCGTCTTCAGAATGGATTATTGACAGTGGGTGTACAAATCACATGACTGGCAAAAGAAGCCTTCTTATGGACTCAACCTTACGTCCATCCGACAAGAGCCACATCACATTTGCTGACACTGGTAAAAGTAAGGTATTGGGTCTAGGTAGAGTTGCAATCTCAAGGGATCAACACATGGATAAAGTCATGCTTGTTGAATCCCTTGGCTTCAACTTAATGTCTGTTTCAATGCTTTGTGATTTGAACATGATCGTAATATTTGGAAAATATCGTTGCCTGGTACTAACGGAATCTGACAAGTCTCTAGTGTTTGAAGGGTGTCGGAAAGATGATTTGTATGTGGTAGATTTCTCAGCAGGGCCACAGCTTGCAGTATGTATTCTAGCAAAAGCTTCAGAATGCTGGCTTTGGCATCGGAGGCTTGGGCATGCTGGCATGAGGAACCTCCACACCCTTGCAAAGAAGAAGCATGTCATAGGCATCGAAGGCGTCAAGTTCAAGAAAGATCACTTATGCGATGCCTATGAAGCAGGGAAGATGACGAGGGCATAACATCCCTCGAAGACAATCATGACCACTACTCGACCCTTCGAACTGCTTCACATGGATCTCTTTGGTCCCACTCACTACTCAACTTTTACCACTACTGCTTGCCTCTATGGCTTTGTCATTGTTGATGATTACTCTAGATACACTTGGGTGCACATAATCCTTTACAAGACTGAAGTGCAGGATGTCTTCAGACGTTTCACCAATCGAGCTATGAACAATTACGGCGCCAAGATAAAGCACATCAGAAGTGACAATGGCACTGAATTCAAGAACACTGGACTTGATACATATCTTGATACCTTGGGCATCACACATGAATTCTCAGCCCCGTATACGCCACAGCAGAATGGCGTCGTCGAACGCAAGAACAGAACACTCATTGAGATGGCCAGAACGATGCTAGATGAATACAAGACTCCAAGAAAATTCTGGCCTGAAGCCATTGACACTGCATGCCATACAATCAATCATGTTTATCTTCAAAAGCTTCTGAACAAGACATCTTATGAACTCCTAACTGGCAAGAAGCCAAATGTCAGTTATTTCAGAGTATTTGGCGCAAGGTGCTGGATCAGGGACCCACACCACACCTCAAAGTTTGCACCAAAAGCACATGAGGGTTTTATGCTTGGATATGGAAAGGATTCGCACTCCTACAGAGTCTTCAATCTCTTTCATTACAAAGATGTTGAAACAGTGGATGTGCGGTTCGATAAGACTAATGGTTCACAAAGAGAGCAATTGCCAAATGTGCTAGATGAAGTTCCATCTAGTGAATCAATCAAGCTAATGGGAACTGGAGAGATTATACCTTCTGAAGCTCATCCTGAAGAAGAACTTATCATCTCAGCACCTGATCCACAAGAAGACAATGCTCAGCCTGAAGACATTCCTCCCAACAACAACATAGATCAGCAAGAGCAAAGTCTTCGCCATGTGCATCCTCGTGTTGCCAATGAAGTGCAAATTGAGAGAATAATTGACAGCATCAATGCACCTGGTCCACTCACTCGTTCAAGGGCAACTCAGCTGGCAAATTTCTGTGGGCACTTCGCATTCGTCTCAATTACAGAACCCAAAAAAGTTGAAGAAGCCTTCATGGAACCTGAATGGATTCAAGCTATGCAAGAAGAGCTTCAACATTTTGAGCTGAACAATGTATGGGAACTGGTTAAGCGTCCTGATCCACGGAAGCACAATGTAATAGGCACCAAATGGATATACCGCAACAAGCAAGATGAGCATGGTCAAATTGTCAGAAACAAAGCTCGTCTCGTTGCTCAAGGATATACTCAAGTGGAAGGCATTGACTTCGATGAAACATTTGCTCCTGTGGCTAGACTTGAAGCCATACGTATACTGCTGGCCCATGCAAATCATCATAACATACTTCTATATCAAATGGATGTGAAGAGTGCCTTTCTCAATGGCAAGATTGAAGAAGAAGTGTATGTTGCACAACCGCCTGGGTTTGAAGATCCAAAACATCCTGACATGGTATAAAAGCTCAACAAGGCACTGTATGGCCTCAAACAAGCCCCTCGGGCCTGGTATGACACACTCAAATATTTCCTGAAGAGCAAAGGCTTCATACCTGGTTCCCTAGACCCCACTCTCTTCACGAAGACATATGATGGTGAACTGTTTGTGTGCCAAATATATGTGGATGGCATTATCTTCGGCTGCACCAATCAGAAGTACAGTGAAGAGTTTGGCTATATGATGCAAGAGCAATATCAGATGTCTATGATGGGGGAGCTGAAGTTCTTCCTCGGTCTTCAAATACGACAACAACGCAACGGCATCTTCATATCTCAAGAGAAGTATCTCAAAGAGTGCATGAAGAAGTTTGGTATGCAAGACTGCAAAGGCTTCACAACACCAATGCCAGCCAAACATCATTTGGGTCCCGACGACAATGGTAAAGAGTTCGATCAAAAGGTATACCGCTCCATGATTGGTTCTTTGCTTTATTTATGTGCATCTAGGCCAGATATTATGCTTAGTGTTTGCATGTGTGCTCGATTTCAAGCGGCACCAAAGGAGTCGCATCACTTAGCTGTGAAGCGAATTCTTCGATATTTGGCTCACACCCCAACTCTAGGATTATGGTATCCAAAGGGCTCAGAGTTTGATCTGGTTGGATTCTCGGATGCTGATTATGCTGGTGACAAGGTTGATCGGAAGTCTACATCAGGCACATGTCACTTTCTGGGACGATCACTTGTATGTTGGTCTTCAAAGAAGCAGAACTGTGTATCCCTCTCCACTACTGAATCCGAATACATTGCTTCTGGATCTTGCTGCGCTCAGCTTCTGTGGATGAAGCAAACTCTCAAGGACTATGGCATTCATCTGAAGCAAGTGCCACTTTACTGCGACAACGGAAGCGCCATCAAGATTGCCAACAACCCAGTTCAGCACTCGAAGACAAAGCACATAGAAATTCGTCATCACTTTCTCAGAGATCATGTTGTGAAGGAAGATATTGATATCATACACGTCAACACTGAAGAGCAATTGGTAGATATCTTCACCAAGCCCTTGGATGAGAAGAGATTTTGCAAGTTACAGTGTGAGCTAAATATCCTGGAATCCTCAAATGTCCTGTGATCAGGCACACATCCTAACACTTATGCATATTGATGACTTAGATGTGCAACACACGAAGTAACGTATATCTTCAATCAATGAAGACATACATTCTAAGTGTGAATACATTAACGTGGAATTTGACTTCGGAGCGCCACGATAATTGTGCGCCGTGTCTGGGTCTAATATTTCCTATACGGTGGGTAACGCCACCACCAAACGTTCTATTTTGAAGTGTTTCACTCATGGTGTTACCTTGCAATGTCTTCACATTTGGTTTGGCTTCAATCTCAACATGTCTTCATGATTATCTTCACTATGTTAATTATATAGATATATATAGTAGTGTTCTGTCCTCTACAACATTAACTTATAGCTATGTCTTCTTGTTTGAATCTTTTGAACTAAGTGAATGTGATCGGACCCTAACCTCTCTATGCTTTCTATCTCAAATTCTATCTCTCCAAGTCATATGCATTCTATTGAAACTGTCGAATGTCTTCTCTGCGCCCTTGTCAGCAGAAGACACAGAGACAACCTTTAAGTCCGTTTTCAATGCTCATTTATCCACATGAAATCCGGAGAAGTAGGAACGACCACCCGACAATCCAGGCGTGCGTGGGACATGGAACAAACCCCAAAATTCCGCATGATGGCCACGTGTTACTCAGATGCGAATCGCCAGGGACACCTATGCAATAGCACAGCGCCGCCCCTGTACCTATAAATACACACTTACAACGGTCATTATCCCTTCTTCCACCCTCGCACGAACCCTAGCGCCACCGCTAGCCCTCGACGACGCCGGCGATGAAGTGCTTCGCTGCCGCAACCTCTCCGACACCGTCTTCACGCCGATCGCGGACATCGTCCTCTCCGCCGTCGCCGTAGGTGTCCTCCGTCGCCAAGTTAGGGCACGGAAGATTGAACTGCTCGGCCTCATCTCCCACTCCGTGTAGCAGTTCCTAGTGTGGTAAATAAAACTTCTTTTTATGGCCCCTTTTGATCCTATGGCTTTGTCACTTTCTACCATAAGAAGTTTCTATTCACACAAGTTAGATCTCTCTCATACTGCATCTCATAACATGCCTAGTATATTCACTTGTGCTTCACAAAGTAGTTAGATTCCTCACTTGTACTGATCTGTGGATTCGTACAAATCTGGAACCAACTTCTTATCTATGAGTGAATGTCTTCGCACGATGAGGTCAATGTCTTCTAAACTGATTTATCTTCCAAATCTTCTGAGAATGCATATGACCTCTTCCCCTTCCCTCGCACCTTAATGCTGTCACAGGTACATGTCTGTGGGAGAATCCTTTGGTTCTCATAGTCTGCATTCATTTGCAGAATTCTTACAGCATCACATAAATTCTCCTGAAGCCAGTTCCTGTTGGTCCAGCAAGAGAAAGCCTTTGAAGCCTTTGAACGTCTTCAAGCCTTTCAAGTTAAAGTTTATGGCTTCAGAGAAAGCAGCAAGGAAGGGGGGCAGACAGCGTCGTGGCGGAACATCCAGAGATCTGCCAGATGAACTCGCAGAAATGTACAAGACAGATCTTGAAAAAGATTACAGTCAGCGCAAGATCCGAATCCAATGGATTTGACGATATTGGGCAGAACAATGGTTCAAATACCGCTTCGTAACCCAAGAGTATGCTGAGAAAAGTGCCATCAAAAGGCCGTGGGGAGACATCCTATACAAGAATCTTCTACCCAGGTCCAGAGATGAAGCCATTGCCCAAAGCTTCTATCCATGCATGGTCCGTGGGCCACAGCCTGATGATGCACATCCGTCGTCACTACTCTGGTGTCGTGACGACCATCTATTCAAGCGCAACTTCCAGTTTGCCCAAAACTCAGCGAAGCAGAACAAGAAGAAATTTGGGTTAGACTTCAACCCTGGTCCCTCAGCACCAAGGGCAGATGGCACACGAGAAGCAGAACCCAATGTCATCGGTCCTTATGCCAACCTTGAAGGCCTCATCACCCGCATATTAGTTCAAGGGACTGCAGTGAATGAGCCTCCAGCTGACTCTGAATCAGAAGAAGCTCCTGCAGTGCTGAAGCCAAAGAAGATGAAGAAGCCTAAAGCTTCAAAGCCTGCCCCTTCACCCAAAATTTCAAGGGCAAAGCCACTGGCAACTGCACCTCCTGAAGACAGTGTGCCGTCTGAAGACTTATCACGCATCGCAAAGCCCTAGAAGGCCAAGGTGCCTCTGCCACACAGCGGCCAAGAGCTCACAGCTGCTGCCATTCTGCACAATGATGACATTGACCTGTCAAGTGATGAAGACCTAGCAGATGACGCTCTTGAGCAACTCATCAAGAGCAAAGAAGAAGCAGAAATCTTCAATAATATGCCGCTCTTTGACGTCACCATCATCCACAACTTCATTGACTAGTGGTTTGACACGCCAAACATCAGCTTTGATGATCTGCAGCTACCCATTGGCCTCAGTGTCGCCTTCCAAGGAGCCATTGCTTCAGAACTAGCCATCGCCCAGCGCGTTGTTGAGCTGAAGCAGAAGATTGACTATGAAAAGGCTCAGTTCAAGAAGCATATGGCCAAGCTCAGCGTGCAAGATGTGAAGAACTTCAAGATCGTGCTGCACGAGCTCAAGGAAGCCTTTCTAAAGAAACGTGCAGAAGCTCAGGGTTCGCGTGAGCACATGAAGACTCTGGCTGACAGATGTGTGCAAGCCTACAATGAGGCTGAGAAGCGCAAGGCACTTGGGCGTCCTGGCATCGACCCTAGGATGGCCGCAAAGAAGAAGAAGAAGTCTGTTACAGCTGAACCCGATGCACCAAGGCAGAAAGCAGTTCCGATTGTCTTCCCCACAAGAATGACTGGCTCGAAGCCAAAAAGCTGGTCAACAGCTTCAGAGCTCAAGAAGATGAAGACTGCTGAGGCTGAAGCAAGGAAAAGGAAATATCCTGAAGCCTCTCCTACTGCCCCCTCTAAGAAGAAGAGGAAGACCAAGAAAGATCGGGCTGCTCCCATAGAGCCCTTGATGGTTGAACCCCTTTCTGTGGTCTATCCTGAAGTTGAACGCCAACTGACTGTCCATGAGCCTGCTTCCATAGAGGCTCATGAAGCTGAAGACATTCCAGTAGCTGATCCCATCGCTGCTAAAGACATTGGTCAACATGACAATGTAGAAGATGATGCAGTCCTTCCTCAGCAAGACAACAGTGAACTCATCAGCATTGGTCGTCCATTGATGCCAATTTCCCAGGATGTCTCATGGGCGGATCGCCCACAAGAGGAAGAATACAATGAGGCCCAGCCCACTCAATCTCCAAAGGCGTCGCCCGCGTTGCGTAGGCTTCGCAAAGGTCCAAGGCCTTACGTCTCTGCTGAAGACATTCCGGCTGCATCAGCCGAAGAAGAAGAAATACCACAAGTCCCCTCGTCTCATCAAAAAGTAGTTCTTACAAAGAACGTGCATGTGTCCGACCCTCCAGCTCGTCAAGTGGAGGATGAAAATCGTGAGGCTGCCACAACTAACAGTGAAGCTAATGTGGAGCCCTCCCCGCCAAAAGCATCAGAAGAAAGCGAAGCCACTGATCCTGACACTTCTGTTCTTGAGTCTGCTGCCTGTCCCCAGTTCGACTATCATGTTGAGCACAGGCCTCAGGTACAGAAGCCAATCCCAAGACTGCCAAGGTTCCCAGGTCCTGCATCAGCACCTGGCTCCTTCAACATCAATGGCTTCAAGGCAGACAATACATTCTTCAATAGCTCCAAGAACCCCTACTCAAGGGAAAGGATTTCATCAGATCGGTTCTGGAGCTATCCTCAGCGAAGCTATTACTCATGCATACTGTACAACCAAGGTCGCATCTTCCCACACAAGCACCTTGACGTTGAAGCTATAGCTGGTTTGCCCTGCCTAGAAGAAGCCTTGGATTGCTTCAAGCAAGTTGGACTGCTTCCATTCATAACTGACCAAGAGCATTGGAATGAAGAGCTGCTGCTCCAATTCTATGCCACACTCCACATCCGAGGGTACAACAGAGATCCGAAGACTTGGATCCTGGAGTGGATGACCGGAAATGTTCATCACAAAGCCAATGCATTTGACATCATTGAGCTCACTGGCTTGCCCACTCCTGGCGATCTCTTCGAGCAATGCTGTCAGCTGCATACTGAAGCTATTGAGAGCATCTTTCAGAGACCTGAACCTGATATGAGTTAGATGCTTAGCATGATGAAGCCATTGCCCCAAGATGCTGCTTATCCCACAGCGTTCTTCATTGACGACCTTGAGTATCTACCAAGAACCATTTATCACATCATCCGGTGGACTCTCTGACCCATTAAAGGACACTCTCCAAATGCCAAGATTGAGGGTGCAATGAAGACTTTGATATTCTATATCCTTCATGGCAAATGCTTCAATGCACAGGACTTCTTCATACGCCAACTTGCTGCATCAGGCTCTGATCTGTTTGGTTTGAAGTTCTATGCCCCTTGGGTAATGCGGCTGATCAAACTTCACTCTGCTATCTCGTATCAGCCCTCAGCCCGCAACCATCGGATCTTCTTGCCTGATGTGGATACCTCTGCTGAAGCCATCTATCCTGTGCCGGCCAAGCAACCTCTAAGTCTTCAGAATGCAGAACACCAGAGCTTCACTCAAAACATTGAAGGAGTTGAAGCAGTCTCTCGGGTGTATCCGTTGGCTGGCACTACACGTGCACCACGCCCTGCTTCCACTGAAGCCACTGACAGCACAACTGCTCCAAGACCCAAGAAGCACACTCGTGTCCTCAATGACCGAGAGCTTCTTGTGGCCCTTCATCAAAAACAGGATAGGCATCATGACTGGCTGAAGCGTCAGATGAAAAGCCTCTTGGTGGATGTTAATCGCATTCGAAATCTTGCCACCAAGAATGCTTTCGTTACCCATGAAACCTGTCGCCGTACATGGAAAGGGCTAACGATGATGTGTTCTGAAGCTGATCTTCAAGAGGATGGCTTCAGTGAGCGATTCAAGTTTGAATCCACACCTCCTAGAAGGGTTGTGCTGCGAGGAACACCATCCCTTGAAGACTCTGAGTTTTCTTCCTCTGCTGCCACAGTGACTGCCAGAGTTATCGAGGATGAAGATGATGCTACTTCACCGCCACCTCCCTCAGCACACATCGATACTGCTCCAAGTTCGTCTGCACCGCCAAACACCACCGAAGACCCTGCTACTTCACCTACTCCTCATGGGAACGAGTAGATGCTCTATGTCTTCAAACCTTTTTGGTCCTCACTGACAAAAGGGGGAGAAGCATATGAGGTTGATAGTCTTCAAGCGGGTCCATATGGGTGGGTGCTTTCTATTTTGCTATATTTTGCTTCGTGCTTACAACTCTCATTTTGCTACATTTGGTTCTTTGAGTTGTAACACTTAAACTCGATGGTTGTCTGCTACTTATTTGCCAACTTGTTTTGCGATGATAAATTCCGCATGTGCGACGATAAATTCCGCACTTAGATCATTCTGCAGACGTCCATTTTTCATTATGCATGTCATTATCTTCATATACTTTCACATGCATAGTGGAATGTCATCATAAGGTGAAGTGGATCTCCACAAGTACAACCTGCCATGTGCATTTGCATTCCAAACGCAAATTACTTATATGCACATCTTCTGGGGGAGCCCTTGCAACTTATGAAGACAATTCCTTATCCTCTAAAATTTCACAAATTATATTCCCCGTTGAAAACTTCAACTAGCTTGTCATCAATCACCAAAAAGGGGGAGATTGTAAGTGCATCTAGTGCCACCCCTAGTTGGTTTTGGAGTATTGACGACAAACCTAGTTGAGGGACTAATGTGTTTGTGAGAATTGCAGGATAACACAGGTAGAAGTCCCTCATTGATTCGGTTTTCCTACCAGAGATGACCCCTAAAAATGTACAAAGACATTGAAGTCAATGGTGGTATATGAAGATATTCACATTGAAGACTATGACAAGAGAAGACACCACATGAAGCCTGTGGAGCTCGAAGACTTAGGTCCGTCGTAGTTCTTTTTCATTTGTTTTGAGTCATAGGAACCACCGTACTATTAAGTGGGGTCCAAGAGAACCAGTCAGAATGACTGAAGTGATGCCTAATTAAAAACCTATGTCTTCGAGTGAAGACTATGAGAGCTAATCTTGTCCAGAGTCGGACAAGTCAGCTTTGCTTGTAGCCCAAGTAAAGTTGTCGTGTGAGTTTGAAATCTGACCGTTGGAACACGTGTCAGTTCCTTAGTGACCCAGGGTCATTTCGGACAAATCAGGTCGGGTTGCCTAGTGGCTATAAATAGCCCACCCCCTACAACCTTAAATGGTTGGCTGCTCAGATTCAGTGCACGGCTTTTGTCGTTTGAGAGCAACCCACCTCGAAGCCTTTGAGAGAGAATACCTAGCGAGGATAAAGCCCTAACCACCCAGAGCCAGAGAGAATTGGGCATCACTTAAGTCTTCTTGTCTGTGTGATCTGAAGACTTATTACACTTGAGGACTGTGCATCCACCAGCCGGTTAGGCGTCGCATTCTGAGCATCCAAGAGACATTGTGGATTGCTGGTGAATGAAGTCTGTGAAGGTTTGGGAGTCTACCTTGAAGACTTATCAGAGTGATTGGGCGAGGTCTGTGTGACCTTAGCTCAAGGAGAATACGGTGAGGACTGGGTGTCCTGAGCTGCGTGTTCAGGACTGGGTGTCCGGGACTGTGTGTCCTAAGGTTTAAATACCTAGCCACTCCAACCAGACGTACAGTTGTCACGGCAACTGGAACTGGTGCAACAAATCATTGTCTTCAACGAGTCACTGGTTTCATCTTCACTTCCCTTTACTTACTATTACTCATTGTGAAGTCATTGCATGTTTGTTCTATCTTTTGTCTTCACTGAGTGACTATGTGTTCTGTTTGTCTTCATAATTTCTTCCTACCTGATCCTTACTACACTGCAGCTATTTGTCATTGTGCTTTCACTCTATTGAATATTTGACCATGGCTTGCCTAGTGTAGTCTACCTTCCGCTGCATAGTAATAGGCATATCTCTACTGTTTGTCTTCATAACTTCCACGTTTTGAAGACTTTCATAAAAATCGCCTATTCACCCCCCCCTCTAGTCGATATAACGCACTTTCACTTGCGCTTCGGTCTACGAGGGTACGTAGACAACACTCTCCCCTCTCGTTGCTATGCATCACCATGATCTTGCGTGTGCATAGGAAATTTTTTGAAATTACTACGTTCCCCAACAGTGGTTTCAAAGCCTAGGTTTTTATGGTTTGATGTTGTATGCACGAGTAGAACACAAGTGAGTTGTGGGCGATATAAGTCATACTGCTTACCAGCATGTCATACTTTGGTTCGGCGGTATTGTTGGATGAAGCGGCCGAGACCGACATTATGCGTACGCTTACGCGAGACTGGTTCTACCGCCGTGCTTTGCACACAAGTGGCTGGCGGGTGTCAATTTCTCCAACCTTAGTTGAACCAAGTGTGGCTACGCCCGGTCCTTGCGAAGGTCAAAACAGCACCAACTTGACAAACTATCGTTGTGGTTTTTGATGCGTAGGTAAGAACGGTTCTTGCTAAGCCCGTAGCAGCCACGTAAAACTTGCAACAACAAAGAAGAGGACGTCTAACTTGTTTTTGCAGGGCATGTTGTGATGTGATATGGTCAAGACGTGATGAGATATAAGTGGTTGTATGAGATGATCATGTTTTGTTGAAGTTATCGGCAACTGGCAAAAGCCTTATGGTTGTCTCTTTATTGCATAAGATGCAAGCGCCAAATAATTGCTTTACTTTATCACTGTGCGATAGCAATAGTTGCAAGAGCAATAGTTGGCGAGACGACCGTGTGACGACACATTGATATAGATCAAGATGATGGAGATCATAGTGTCATGCCGGTGACGATAGAGATCATGACAGTACTTTGGAGATGGAGATCAAAGGCGCAAGATGATGATGGCCATATCATGTCACATATTTTGATTGCATATGATGTTTATCTTTTATACATCTTATTTTGCTTTGATTGATGGTAGCATTTTAAGATGATCTCTCACTAATTATCAAGAAGTGTTCTCCCTGAGTATGCACCGTTGCAAAAGTTCTTCGTGCTGAGACACCACGTGATGATCGGGTGTGATAGGCTCTACGTTGCGTGAATCATATAGTAGATATGATCAACATAGTGATGTTCACCAATGAAACTACTCCATCTCACGTGATGATCGGACATGGTTTAGTTGATTTGGATCACGTGATCACTTAGAGGATTAGAGGGATGTCTATCTAAGTGGGAGTTCTTAAGTAATATGATTAATTGAACTTTAATTTATCATGAACTTAGTCCTGGTAGTATTAGCATATCTATGTTGTAGATCAATAACTCGCGTTGTTGCTTCCCTGTGTTTATTTTGATATGTTCCTAGAGAAAATTGTGTTGAAAGATGTTAGTAGCAATGATGCGGATTGGGTCCGTAATCTGAGGTTTATCCTCATTGCTGCACAGAAGAATTATGTCCTTGATGCACCGCTAGGTGACAGACCTATTGCAGGAGCAGATGCAGACGTTATGAACGTTTGGCTAGCTCAATATGATGACTACTTGATAGTTTAGTGCACCATGCTTAATAGCTTAGAATCAGGACTTCAAAGACGTTTTGAACGTCATGGACCATATGAGATGTTCCAGGAGTTGAAGTTAATATTTCAAGCAAATACCCGAGTTGAGAGATATGAAGTCTCCAACAAGTTCTATAGCTAAAAGATGGAGGAGAATCGCTCAACTAGTGAGCATGTGCTCAGATTGTCTGGGTACTACAATCGCTTGAATCAAGTGGGAGTTAATCTTCCAGATAAAATAGTGATTGACAGAATTCTCTAGTCACAATCACCAAGTTAGTAGAACTTCGTGATGAACTATGATATGCAAGGGATAACGGAAATGATTCCCAAGCTCTTCGTAATGCTGAAATTGACGAAGGTAGAAATCAAGAAAAACATCAAGTGTTGATGGTAGACAAGACCACTAGTTTCAAGAAAAGGGCAAAGGGAAAAAAGGGGAACAAGAAGAACAGCAAGCAAGTTGCTGCTCAAGTGAAGAAACCCAAGTCTGGCCCTAAGCCTGAGACTAAGTACTTCTACTACAAAGGGACTGGTCACTGGAAGCGGAACTACCCCAAGTATTTGGTGGATAAGAAAGGATGGCAAAGTAAACAAAGGATTATTTGATATACATATTATTGATGTGTACTTTACTAGTGTTTATAGCAACCCCTCAGTATTTGATACTGGTTCAGTTGCTAAGAGTAGTAACTCGAAACGGGAGTTGCAGAATAAACAGAGACTAGTTAAGGGTGAAGTGACGATGAGAGTTGTAAGTGGTTCCAAGATTGATATGATCATCATCGCACACTCCCTATACTTTCGGGATTAGTGTGGAACCTAAATAAGTGTTATTTGGCGTTGAGCATGAATATGATTTGATCATATTTATTGGAATACGGTTATTCATTTAAGTAAGAGAATAAATTGTTGTTTTGTTTACATGAATAAAACCTTATATGGTCACACACCCAATGAAAATGGTTCGTTGGATCTCGATCGTAGTGATACACATATTCATAATATTGAAACCAAAAGATGCAAAGTTAATAATGATAGTGCAACTTATTTGTGGCACTGCCGTTTAAGTCATATTGGTGTAAAGCGCATGAAGAAACTCCATGCTGATGGGCTTTTGGAATCACTTGATTATGAATCACTTGATTCTTGCGAACCATGCCTTATGGGCAAGATGACTAAAACGCCATTCTCCGGAACAATGAAGCAAGCAACAGATTAGTTGGGAATCATACATACTGATGTATGTGGTCCGATGAATATTAAGGCTTGCAGCAGGTATCATTATTTTCTGACCTTCACAGATGATTTGAGCAGATATGGGGATATCTACTTGATGAAACATAAGTCTGAAACATTTGAACAGTTCAAAGAATTTCAGAGTGAAGTGGAAAATCATCGTGACAAGAAAATAGAAGTTTCTACGATATGATCGCAGAGGTAAAATATTTGAGTTACGAGTTTGGCCTTCAATTAAAACAATGTGGAATAGTTTCACAAATTCGTGCCACCTAGAACACCACAGCATAATGGTGTGTCCGAATGTCATAACCGTACTTTATTGGATATAGTACAATCTATGATGTTTCTTACCGATTTACCACTATAGTTTTTGGGGTTGTGCATTAAAGACAGCTACATTCACGTTAAAAAGGGGCACCATCTAAATCCGTTGAGACGACACAATCTGAACTGTGTTTTGGCAAGAAACCAAAGTTGTCGTTTCTTAAAGTTTGGGATTGTGATGCTTATATGAAAAGGTTTCATCCTGATAAGCTCAAACCCAAATCGGAGAAATATGTCTTCATAGGATACCCAAAGGAGACTGTCGGATACACCTTCTATCACAGATCCAAAGGCAAGACATTCGTTGCTAAGAATGGATCCTTTCTAGAGAAGGAGTTTCTCTCGAAAGAAGTGAGTGGGAGGAAAGTAGAAAACTTGATAAGGTAATTGTACCTTCTCCCTTATTGGAAAATAGTTCATCACAGAAATCTGTTCCTGTGAAGACTACACCAATTAGTGAGGAAGCTAATGATTATGATCATGTAACTTCAGATCAAGTTACTACCGAATCTCATAGGTAAACCAGAGTGAGATCCGCACCAGAGTGGTACGGCAATCCTGTTCTGGAAGTCATGCTACTAGATCATGATGAACCTACGAACTATGAAGAAGCGACGGTGAGCCCAGATTCCGCAAAATGGCTTGAGGTCATGAAATCTGAGATGAGATCCATGTATGAGAACAAAGTATGGACTTTGATTGACTTGCCCAATGATCGGCGAGCCATTGAGATTAAATGCATCTTCAAGAGGAAGATGGACGCTGATAGTAGTGTTACTATCTACAAAGCTAGAATTGTCGCAAAAGGTTTTCGACAAAGTTCAAGGTGTTGACTACGATGAGAGTTTTTCACTCGTATCTATGCTTAAGTCTGTCCGAATCATGTTAGCAAATTGCCACATTTTATGAAATCTGGCAAATGGATGTAAAGACTGCATTCCTGAATGGATTTCTGGAAGAAGAGTTGTATATGATGCAACCTGAAGGTTTTATCGATCCAAAGGATGCTAACAAAGTGTGTAAGCTCCAGCGATCCATTTATGGACTGGTGCAAGCCTCTCGGAGTTGGAATAAATGCTTTGATAGTGTGATCAAAGCATTTGGTTTTATACAGACTTTCGAAGAAGCCTGTATTTACAAGAAAGTGAGTGGGAGCACTACAGCATTTCTGATAAGTATATGTGTATGACATATTGTTGATCGGAAATAATGTAGAATTATTCTGCAAAGCATAAAGGAGTGTTTGAAAGGATTTTTCAAAGAAAGACCTCGGTGAAGCTGCTTACATATCGAGTATCAAGATCTATAGAGATAGATCAAGATGCTTGATAAGTTTTTTCAATGAGTACATACCTTGACAAGATTTTGAAGTAGTTCAAAATGGAACAGTCAAAGAAAGAGTTCTTGCCTGTGTTACAAGGGGTGAAGTTGAGTAAAGACTCAAAGCCCGACCACGGCAGAAGATAGAAAGAGAATGAAAGTCATTCCCTATGCCTCAGTCATAGGTTCTATAAAGTATGCCATGCTGTGTACCAGATCTATTGTATACCCTACACTGATTTTGGCAAGGGAGTACAATAGTGATCTAGGAGTAGATCACTGGACAGTGGTCAAAATTATCCTTAGTGGAATAAGGATATGTTTCTCGATTATGGAAGTGAAAAAAGGGTTCGTCGTAAAGGGTTATGCCGATGCAAGTTTTGACACTAATCTAGATGACTCTAAGTCTCGATCTAGATACATATTGAAAGTGGGAGCAATTAGCTAGAGTAGCTCCGTGCAGAGCATTGTTGATATAGATATTTGCAAAATACTTACGGATCTGAATATGACAGACCCGGTGACTAAAATTATCTCACAAGCAAAACATGATCACACCTTAGTACTCTTTGGGTATTAATCACATAGCGATGTGAACTAGATTACTGACTCTAGTAAACCCTTTGGGTGTTGGTCACATATCGATGTGGACTATGGGTGTTAATCACATGGTGATGTGAACTATTGCTGTTAAATCACATGGCGATGTGAACTAGATTATTGACTCTAGTGCAAGTGGGAGACTGAAGGAAATATGCCCTAGAGGCAATAATAAAGTTATTATTCATTTCCTTATTTCATGATAAATGTTTATTATTCATGCTAGAATTGTATTAACCGGAAACATAATACATGTGTGAATACATAGACAAACAGAGTGTCACTAGTATGCCTCTACTTGACTAGCTCGTTAATCAAAGATGGTTATGTTTCCTAACCATGGACAAAGAGTTGTTATTTGATTAACGGGATCACATCATTAGTTGAATGATCTGATTGACATGACCCATTCCATTAGCTTAGCACCCGATCATTTAGTATGTTGCTATTGCTTTCTTCATGACTTATACATGTTCCTATGACTATGAGATTATGCAACTCCCGTGTGCCGGAGGAACACTTTGTATGCTACCAAACGTCACAACGTAACTGGGTGATTATAAAGGTGCTCTACAGGTGTCTCCAAAGGTACATGTTGGGTTGGCGTATTTCGAGATTAGGATTTGTCACTCCGATTGTCGGAGAGGTATCTCTGGGCCCTCTCGGTAATGCACATCACATAAGCCTTGCAAGCATTGCAACTAATGAGTTAGTTGTGAGATGATGTATTACGGAACAAGTAAAGAGACTTGACGGTAACGAGATTGAACTAGGTATTGGATACCGACGATCGAATCTCGGGCAAGTAACATACCGATGACAACGGGAACAACGTATGTTGTTATGCGGTCTGACCGATAAAGATCTTCGTAGAATATGTAGGAGCCAATATGGGCATCCAGGTCCTGCTATTGTTTATTGACCAGAGACGTGTCTCGGTCATGTCTACATTGTTCTCGAACCCGTAGGGTCCGCACGCTTAAGGTTTCGATGACAGTTATATTATGAGTTTATACGTTTTGATGTATCGAAGGTTGTTCGGAGTCCCGGATGTGATCACGGACATGACGAGGAGTCTCGAAATGGTCGAGACATAAAGATTGATAGATTGGAAGCCTATGTTTGGATATCGGAAGTGTTCCGGGTGAAATCGGGATTTTACCGGAGTACCGGGAGGTTACCGGAACCCCCCGGGAGCTATATGGGCCTTAGTGGGCCTTAGTGGAAAAGAGAAGGGGCAGCCTAAGATGGGCCGCACGCCCCTCCCCTCCCTTGGTCCGAATAGGACAAGGAGAGGGGGCCGACCCCACTCTCTCTTTTCCTCCCTCCGCGAATCCTATTCCAACTAGGATTGGGGGGGAATCCTACTCCCAGAGGGAGTAGGACTCCTCCTGGCGCGCCTCTCCTAGGCCGGCCGCACCCCCCCCCCTTGATCCTTTATATACAGAGGCAGGGGCACCCCAGAGACACACAAGTTGATCCTCGTGATCATTTTCTTTGCCGTGTGCGGTGCCCCCCTCCACCATACTCCTCGATAATATTGTAGCAGTGCTTAGGCGAAGCCCTGCGACAGTAGAACATCAAGATCGTCACCACGCCGTCGTGCTGACGGAACTCTTCCGCGACACTTTGCTGGATCGGAGTCCGGGGATCGTCATCGAGCTGAACGTGTGTTAGAACTCGGAGGCACCATAGTTTCGGTGCTTGGATCGGTCGGATCAGGAAGACGTACGACTACTTCCTCTACGTTGCGTCAACGCTTCCGCTTCGGTCTACGAGGGTACGTAGACAACACTCTCCCCTCTCGTTGCTATGCATCACCATGATCTTGCGTGTGCGTAGGAAATTTTTTGAAATTACTACGTTCCCCAACATGCTCAACATATGATTTTTTTTAATCTTCAATTCAGCCTAGCTAGCTGTTGTAGTACTTGCTTGTCTCCTTCCAAATGTTGCCCCAGTCCGTTGAGTTTCTTATTGCTCCAGGTAGTACTGCTATTTTTCTGCTCTGCGATTTGACATGCATGGTTCCAGGCTCTCAGTCTACCACTTTTGTTGATGTGATGTCGAGCTGTGCTTTCTTTATTATCATGAGTTGCAAAATTAGTAGGAAGTAAACTTTTGTTAACTTGTTGGCTGAACCAATGGAACTACTATTATTGATTTGTCGCTCAACTAGTTCTCCAATGATTGGATCGAATGATGGCATGACCCTACTGTTATCATTGCAATTATCTTGGTCTTATAGATGTTATTGTTCCTGTCATATATCACATGCTACTTTCTTTATTAGTTGGCTGCTGGTTCTATTTGTTCATATGTATAAGTGCTAATGTTTCTTTGTTATCTTATAAAGGATATAGTCCTTCATTTGTATATAGTTGTAACTCTCTTATTGATCAACATATACTGATTCATCTCTTTACTGCAATTACTCTGTAGTTCATGATTTGCTCCCGTAGTGGTATAAAATAATAGTTTCTCTTTCCAGCTGGTACTGTGTTTGATATATACTAGTCTTTATCTAAATACCATGTATTGGTATTTCTTGTATGGTTTAGTACATCATCTACTGGTGGTTTAGTTGTATATTGTACAGGACATAGTCCTGATGGTTGCATGTAGTGATAATTCTTTCTTTGCATTAGCTATTTCATATGTTTCAGATGATTTAGATGCATACTTATACTCCTATCTATACCAGGTGCATGTGTTGTGCTTGTGTACCTATATACAGAATAGTACCCATGTGTAAGTGGGTGTATGTGTTCTGCTTACAGCAGACGTTTAGTAAATGTGCTATCAATGGCCTATTTCTTCTTGCAGGTTATGGACTATATCTTTCCTTGCTAATTCCCTCTCTCTTAAATATGATTTGCACAGATGCTACACTGGTCTCTTCACTTTCTTTCTTTCTGTCCTACTCTCACTGATAAGAACAGGTGCTCCTTAATCTTGCCATGACAATGATGGTGTCCTGAGGCTCTCATCGTTACTTAACAACAGATGCTGCACTACTTGATCCAATGATGCAATAGTCCTAGCACTACTAGGCTGCGTGAGGACAATCCCTACTTCAAACCCTACCTCTGGGCTAGTTGATTAGTAGTGGGTTAGTTGGATTTCGTCTGAAAACTAACCCAAGCTTAATTGTGGGATCCCCTAATCATGGAGTTAGTGCTAGTTTGAGTTGATCTTTGGGTTTGGCTTTGATCTATACTTTGCTGGCTCTACTTCTGTCTTGGGTTATTGGCTCCATTTATGCAGTGTTGGCTCTCTTCTACTGTTTCTTTGACCAACTTAATCTGATTGGGGTTAGACTAATGTTTCCAAACTCCTAAGTGCTAGCTCCTACAACAAAGGCATTTTGCTAAGGGGAATGCTACATTTAAACCTTGATCAAGTTTTTCCTGTTTGTTGTTTCTTGTTTTGCAGGTTGATGAACTGGAAGAAAGAAGCAGAAGATGAAGAACTAGATAGTTTAGTATAGGTTTAGTGTAGGACTTTTTCTTTCTTCTTTTATTTCTTTTTCCTCTAAGTGTAATTCCTGAATGCTTGTAATTGACATTTATATTAATAAAGTCTATTGTTTATTATTCAGACCAAATAATTGTAGTGTTCCATATATTGTGAATATAGTTTCTTTTATTCACTTTTTGCAATATAACTTGTATTATTTATTCATCAATATAGGTTTGTATATATGCCTACAGCAAAGCCGTCGGCATAAATGCCATGTGGTAGCTCCTAGCCGAGGACTATGCCTACGGCAAAGCTGTCGGCATAGATCATCTATGCCTACGGCAAAGCCGTAGGCATAGTACTCAGCCAGGAGCAACCTTGAGCTGCCACATGGCAGGACTATGCCGACGGCAAAGCCGTAGGCATAATTTCGCCACGTGGCAGCTCCTGGTTGGTTGGACTTAGCGACGGTGCCGTCAGCTGCCGTCTCGTCCTTTTTTTTGCCGACGGCTGTACGGAAGCCGTCGGCATAGCTTCCTATGCCGACGGCTTTAGTACACCGACGGTCTGACAAGAGTACGCTGACGCATTCTATGCCGATGGGGATATGCCGACGGCAGCCGTAGGCATAGCTGCTGATTCCGGTAGTGCCGATTGCTGGACATGGTTGCAACAATTGTTGCCTCACTGGCCCGCTTCCAGCTAGAATTAACAAAGGTTCCAGGAAAAAAAGACACAACAGGAAACTCCAATAATGTTCGATGTAGCAAATGAACTAACCTGTTGCAGCAAAAACAATGTTAGGAAAAAAAATCTCAATGGTAAGTTGAAGCAAAAAGATTGCCGGTTCCCGCCAGAATTTACCAAGGTTACAACAAAAAAGACATAGCAGCAAACTCAAACAAAAATCCGATGTAGCAAATGAAGAAGCCGATTCCAGCAAACAAAATCACTAGTTCTAGCAAAAAATGAAGTCGTCGGTCAGGGCATCTTCTGGTTCCAGCCTGTAGCCTTGCTGGTTGCACCAAACACCGACGCAGGTTCCAGCAAAGGGTCCCCCCCCCCCCCCCCCGCGCACGCATCCGCCGCAACATCTCTATCGCGCCGCGGCCGGTGGTTTCTCCCCAAAGCATCTCTGTGATGCCGGGGTTGGTGGTTGCAGCAAAACGCACGCCATGGCATCTCTATCGCGCCGCCGCCGCCGGTGGTTCGTCACCAAAGCTGCAACGCCAAGCCGCGTTGGTCGCCGCCGTGCGGCAGCAGGGGTCGGATTTTGTTGGTGAAAAAAGAAAAACGAGTGGTGGAGAATGGAGTAGGTGACACGAGCAAAGGGATAAGGCCGCGTCCCAACCGTTAGTGGACCCTGCCAGCACGTGGACGCGTGCGAGTGTGTTTGAGGAGGAAATGTGAGCATCCGATCTGGAGGCATCAGATGGCGCGCGCGAGGCCGACACAAAGCTTTGGCCGGCCAACCGGTGGAAAATGTTTCCCTACAAATAAACAGACCATTAAATTGAGGTTCATGAGGAAAAAAAAACCTTTGAACTTATCATAACTTCCAGGTCTGAGCTCAGATTTGAGTTGCCCTTAATCTTTTATATCCATTCTAATATTCTAGTGAATCCAATGGCGGCATCCGACTATTAATCCAATAGGCTCAAGCCATTGTTTGTGTTCCTTCCCATTTTGTTTCTATTGCCACTTTTGGGCGTCAACATTCGCAAAACTAAGTGTTAACCACTTCTTTGATGTGATTCAAAATTGGAATTCAGTTCCAGAAATTTGTGCATGTATGCACCATATTTCTTAAGTAGTTTTTTCACTTCTTCATAATTTGATTATATTCTAGCTCATGCTTTCATATGCATGACTCAACGTTAGCGTGTTGAACGCTATCATTTGGAGAACATTCACGCACAACATTCGCAAAACTAAGTGTTAACCACTTCTTTGATGTGATTCAAAATTGGAATTCAGTTCCAGAAAATTTGTGCATGTATGCACCATATTTCATAAGTAGTTTTTCTTCACTTCTTCATAATTTGATTATATTCTAGCTCATGCTTTCATATGCATGACTCCACGTAAGCGCGTTGAACGCTATCATTTGGAGAAGATTCACGCACGTAATAATCAAGTTGATGTATATTTTTGTTGATCGCTACACAATAATACTATGTATATAGTTATGTGCTGGTTGTATAATGCATTCCAACTAGCTAGGCTGTTGGTACATTTTCGCACCTAAGTAGTATATTTAAATAGGTGTACGAAACATCACTATCGACCTTCCATAGTTTTAGCACAAAAAGCAAGGAAAGTCCAGCATTCCACTTAGAATACATATGCATTTTGTGTGTCTTGGCGCTATGGAGGTCAAACTACATATTTACATCTTAATCACAGTCCAAAAGATTAAGCATCGATATAGTCTGGCCACTTTTAAATGTTAGACAGACTTGGCCATACATACAACCATACAAGTTTGACGGAAACCTGGTTAGGATGCACATGTTTTTCCAAGCTTTGGCTCCATTATCATGTATTATGTGTGGTTGTCTCTCACTTCAATAATCCTAAACTATAGGTTGACACGTCCGATGCCTGCCCCCTTCACCTCCCCCATTTTCACCATGAGCCGCCACCTAATCCCATAAACCCAATATTTAAGAAAAATTTCATTAATTCTTTGTTGATTTTCATATACATTTTGTGTGAGGAATTTAGTCATGTCTCTATATTCTTCTTGCCTTCACATTAAACCACATATTAGGATCTTTTTGAATAGCGCGCTATGCCTCTTGGCAGCGGACCTCTTTAAATGCTATAGCGATGCTAAAGTTGCGCTATAGCGTGCCATTTAGAACTTTTGTTCATGTGTTAGGACAAAAAAACTTAGTGCATGACCCCTCTAAATGGTATAGCGGCGCCACAATTATCAGGATACTAACACTAGCTGAAAATACACATCTAGGGTTAGCTACTCCCGTGGCGACCTTGTGATGAAGCCACCGTACCGATGGTGGATCGGAGACATTTTCCAGTACAATGTTAGAGTACTCTATGTAGGGCTTACTCTATAAAGGGCATAGCTCCGGAAGTGTCTTAGCACTAGGTTTCTGATGGCATGTGAGGATCAGTGGATGACGGCGTGAGTGCTTGTCTTCTAGGCAAGTTGCACCTTGAAGGAAAGAAGGGCGAGTAGATTAACCTTGAGGACATGTTTAAGAATACGAAGGTACCGGCAAGGTGGAATAAAATATCTAGGGATCGCACAAACAAGCGCTTCAGCCAGAAGTTTTTCATCTCCACAATCAACTTGGCACGGAAGCCAACAGTGGATGTATGGTTTCGAGAAATAGAGCCAAATCTGCTCATGGTCCAATTTCAATCTAGGTAACTAAAAGCGGGCAAAGGAGGATGATATGTCCCAAATGTATCTACTTTTGCAAACACTTTGCTCTTGTTTTGGACTCTAATTTGCATGATTTCAATGAAACTAACCTAGACTGATGCCGTTTTCAGCAGAATTATCATGATGTTATTTTTGTGCAGAAATAGAAATTCTCGGATTGGGATGAAAATTTACGAAGAATGTTTCTAAAATATATGGAAATTATTGGCGAAAAGACCTGCTGGAGGGAGGTCACCAAGGAGGCACAAGCTCAGGGGGGTGCCCCCTAGGGCGCGCCACGTGAGCTCGTGGGTCCCACAGACCTCTGTTTGCCCTAACTCCAAGTCCATGAGTATCGTCTCGCGGAGAAAAAAGGGAGATAAGAAATCATCACGTTTGAAGATACGGAGCCGCCGCCACCTCCTGTTCTTCATTGAGAGGGCTGATTTGGAGTCCATTCGGGGCTCCGGAGAGGGGGATTCTCGCCGTCGTCATTATGAACCATTCTTCATCAACAATTTCATGATGATCACCACCGGGAGTGCGTAATTCCTTTGTAGGCTTGCTGGACGGTGATGGAGTTGAATAAGATTTGTCATGTAATGGAGTCAATTTGTTAGGGCTTAATCTCTAGTGTCCACTATGTTCTGAGAATGATGTTGCTATGACTTTGCTATGCTTAATTCTTTGTCACTAGGGTCCAAGTACCATGATTTCGGATCTGAACCTATTATGTTTTCATGAATATAAATGAGTTTTGGATCCTATCTTGCAAGTTGTATGCACCTATTATGTGTTATGATTCGCAGACCCCATAATTAGGAATCACTCCGGTGATGACCTTAGTATGAGGATTTCATGTATTCATTGAGTGCTAATGTTTTGTCCCGGTTCTCTATTAAAAGGAGGTCTTAATATCCCTTAGATTTCTTTATGGACCCCGCTGCTATGGGAGGGCAGGACAAAAGATGTTATGCAAGTTCTTATTATAAGCATGTATGACTACACACGGAATACATGCCTACAATGAATTGATGAATTGGAGCTATTGTGTATCACTCTAGGTTGCTTTTCTCATATTGATCTTTGCTAAGTTACTACTGTTGCGGCTGTTGTTACAATCATCACAAAACTACTACTCTTATTGTTCTTGTTACTACTGCTACTATCAAAACCATCAACATATTGTGCTACTAAACACTTTGTTGCACATATCTTATTTTCCAGGTGTGGTTGAATTGATAACTCTATTACTAAGGCTCGTAATTATTCTTTGGTTTCTCTTGTGTCAAATCAATAAATTTGGGTGAAATACTACCCTCGAGGACTATCTCGATCCCCTGTGCTTGTCGGTTATCAGAGGACAGCCCGTGGCTATTCGGCGACTATGTTGTGCTACTGAAAGAATATGACATTTTTTTATTATATTGATACATTCGACATGAATTCCATTGATATTTCTGTTTGAGTGATGAAAGTACCTGGTGGACTCATTAACAAACTGGTTGTTAAGGTTATGGGTTACAAAGTAGGTGAATTTCTGGCATTAGCTCTAGGAATTTCATTGGTGATTTTAATGAGGTTGAGAGTTAGGTTGAAGATGAAAAAGCCTTTGATGCGATTCATCCATATTACTCTGCAGAAGAGTAAACCCCACAAGTCATATCATGTGATGTCTGAGAAAATTCCATGCTTGTGTGATGCATGCGAGGTGATGGGGCACAAGTTGACAGAGTGGCGCTAGAATTTGGGAAGAAGAGGACTTACAATGAGGTGACTGGAGGTTGGTTTGGCCGCCCAATAGAAAAACAGTGATCGGTTCATGTACACTTTGGGAGGCGATGGAGGAAGGGTCAGATATTGTGGTTGTGGGAATAGAGGTGGTCGAGAAGATGAAAACAATTTCCCTCATGATGACTGCAATGATATGACCTCTAGGCCCGTAAAACAAATCTTACGGTAACCGACCCAAAGTCTCACAAGTGACAACCATTTTTGTCACCGCGGAGCAAGATCCTCCACCCCAGATTTTTCTTTAGCTTGGTTTAGACCCAAATTAGCTAAATCTTATCATGGAGTGTGTTACAACAACGCAGTTCTAGGTTCGCCATTAGTAATGAGTTTTCTAACTGCTTCACATCTATGAGGAGAGTTTGTCAGGTTTAGCCACTCTCGCCCTATATGTTTATCTTATGTGATGAAGGGCTCACAAGATTACTAATGCATGAAGAAGAATTTGGGTATTTGGTGGGAGATGAAGTGTGTAGAGAGGCACCACCCATCTTCTATTTTTTGACTACCCGCTCATATTGATGAAGGCGAATGGTGGTAATGTTGCTAACCTCTGCAGACCATTTAATGCTTATTGTGCGGTGTCTGGTCAGTTAGTGAGTGAAGGTAATCGAGTATGATTTTTGGTCCATGTTCTGTTAATACTCTAGAGTGAGGGTTTACATTCCATTAACATTATGATAGAATCTATTAGGGATAAATATTTGGGGCTGCCTCCAATTGTGAGAATGGACAAGTCTGACTCCTTCCAATATTTGGTGGGTTGAGTTTGTATCATCCTTAAAGTTTGCAAGGAAAAAGAAGCTTTATTTTGGTGGAAAATAGGTATTAATAAAGCAATTACCCAAGACCCCGTTATATGCAATGCTAATCCTTAAGGTACTCAATAGCAAGCATGTTAAGGGATACTTACAAAATGGGGTTAGGGGTTTGTAGTGCATTAACTTAGCTATTATTTCTACCAACGTTGGTGAATTCTTGCAAAGCCAACAACATTATGTGCGAGGTCCTAAGAGCTAAATATTGCTCGAATGGTGATCTTCTAAATTGTCAACTAAAAAAGGGAGTTCTTTCACATGGCAAATTTGATGGGCTCTGATACAAAAATTCAAGAAAGGGCACATATGGTGAATATGTGATTGTTCAAGTATAAATATTTGGGATGGTTCATGGAAATCATATTTACAAAAGACTCTGAGTTGATTAATCATGCAAGAAGGGAATGACCGACACACACATCCCTCCCACATGGGCTCGACCAATTTCCTTTTCCTTCTTGACCAGACATTTTCGAGGCAACACACACAATTTCGTAAGTAAAATGGGCAACGCGACATTGTTTGTTTCTTCGGAAGAGAACCAGCTGGTTTTCGTGAAGCTTGTTAAGCTCTCGGCCAGTTTTGGGAAGCTTCTGACCTTTTTTTCTTTTTTGGGCTTTTTGGATGATTTTTATTTAGGTTTTCCTTTTTCCTTTTCTTTTCTTTTCATTCCTTTTTATTTTGCATTTTTTCTTTTTATTTTTTCCCTTTTTAAACGCGCGAATTTTTTTAGATTCAAACACTTTCTTCAAATTTGTGAATTTTTTTCTCAAATTTATAAACTTTTTATGAGCATTTTTCCTTAAAACCATGAATTTTTTCTATTATGTGAACTTTTTTCCTCAAATACGTGATTTATTTTCAAATCCGAGAACATTTACTTACCAAAGTGTGAACTTTGTCTCCTCAAAATCACAAAGTTTTTTCAAATCCGTGAACTTCTTTTCAAACGCATAAACTTCTTTCGAAATCCGTGAACTTTTTTTGAACTCGTGAACTTTTTCACAAGTCCACGAAACATGTGAATCTTTTTTCAAATGCATGACCTTTCTTGAAATATGCAAAAATAGAACTCGTGAACTTTTTTAAATCCACAAAGTTTTTTGGACCCGTGAACTTTGTCGAGTCCGTTAACTTTTTTCAAATCCATGAACTTTTTTCTGAACCCCGCGAACTTTTTTGAACTCTTAAACTTTTCTCAAGTTCATGAACATTTTTTGAAACCATGAATTTTTTTGAATTCATGGACTTTTTTTTCTATTGTTATTTTTTTTAAAAAAAATCTCAAAAATTAAATGGTCAAATCAACCATGGGCCGGTCAACCTTGACCAACAAACCGAGAAAATTGGGCGTCTTGATCTCCTTTTCTAGACGAACCGGGCATCCCTACCAAATGATCAATCTAGCACTGCCTCTTCTGTTGGCTCGCCCACGAGGGGGTGTGCGTGAGCATCGGTTCCGTCTCTGGCACTAAATGCGATGGGGAGGAGGTCTCGTCCTATTATCGCACGAAGGCAATGGAACACGACCAAATGTGCACCTTGCACGCGTAGTGGGCCAACCCAATTAGTTGTTCTCTTTTTGGTTTGACAATTTTGGTCACACAAGCAGGTTCGGGTATGCTAGGCCGACCTTTTTGAGCCTTTTCTAAAACTAGGTACTAATGATAATTTTAAATATATTCTTATATTATATAAATGTTATAAATTTTTGAAAATTTCATGGTTTTTCAAGCTATTCTGAAAGTTAATTATTTTATGTATTCCTGAAAAATGTTCCAAAAAATTCGAAAAATAGTGAATGTTTCCAAAAATGTTCACAAATTTTAGAATTTTTTCATGAAATTATAATTTTCCACAAATTATTAAAATGCTTCCAAAGTTTTTAAACATGCCCATGATTTTTTTGAAAATATTTTTAGGTACAAAAACGTTTGCATTTCAGTAAACATTCATATTTTCAGAAAAGCAAACACATAAAATAAACAATATTTCAATTGAATAACGAGGAAATAAAAACCCATGGGGGAATGGCAGAAAAATGAAAAACGAAAAGACAGGCCAAAAATCAAGAGAAACCCATGCATAGGGTGCTAGCCAGCCCGAAGAGAACTAGGTCTGGGGAGAGGTGATGCAAAGTTCGTTGTTAGCCAATGACGGGAGAATATCAGGTACTCCCACCCTTTGGGGTGCTCCGGGTGCACCGATGCCGAAAAACATTTTTAAAATATTTGAACAATTTTGGAAAAAACTTAGCACATTAACACAACATTGATGCATCTTGTCACAAAATTTCAGATCAAAATTCAAAACATTGCTTGAGATACAAAAATGACAAATTGATAGTAAATAGTACATAACATAAGTTGGGCTATAGATTTGGCCCATTATCACATTGATGTCAAATTTGTCATTTTTTGTATCTCGAGCAACGTTTCGAATTTTGATTTGAAATTTTGTGACAAGATACATCAATGTTGTGTGACTGTGCTAATTTTTTTCAGAATTTTCAAACAATTTTAAAATGTTTTTCGGCATCGATGCACCTGGAGCACCCAAGGGGTGGGAGTACCTGATATTTTCCCAGCCAATGACCTACACGTGTAATAAGGCGAGAGCCCCTACTTGATGCTTGTTGCATCAAATAGGCGGCTGAACACAGAGGGTCCCTGACTAGGCCGGTCCATTTATGTGGCCATAGAGCGAGCCGAATTGATTACTACAATGGCAATTTTATCTATCTTGTTTTTAATTAGTTTGTATTTAGCTTTCCAAAACCTATGCGAAAATATATTTTAGAAAATTCTTTAGTAAATTTGAGAACACTTTTTAAAACAACTTGTGAAAATTAAAAAAACACAAATATTGGTTGAATATTTTAAAAATATTTTCTAAAACTCTGAACCTTCTGAAGTAGATGGCACATTTTATAAAATGCAAATAATTTCTTAAATTTAAGCACGTTTTTCAAAAAAATGATTTTTTAAACACAGACATGTTTAAAAAAATTCTATGGCATTTTCGAAAATTATTATTTTTTGAAATTGTGAACATTTTGATATATTTGATTTTTTTGAAAAGTTTGAAATTTCAAACATCTTTGTTAAAGTGAACAACTTTTGAAATTTTTGAGAAAGAGAAAACAATGTAAATAAATATTCACAAAGTCTTAAGAAAAATATAGTAAAAGTAAAAAAACCCGCCAATAAACATTATAAAAACTTCTAGAAGCGTCGCAAAACTGTAATCCCTGCACACATAATGTCATATTTTAAAATGCATACTGCATCAAATAGATTTGTCGTCTAAGAATAATATGGCCCATTAGACCTAAAGCCACCTTGTTTGTGCTCTACTAGTAGATGTATCGTGGGCCGTTCCATGAAGTGTATATGTCGCTTAAAGCAAGTATAGTTTCCATCTCGCCTGAAGATTTTCTTCCCCAGTCATAACAGGGGCGACCCTTTTCATTGTGTTTCTATATCGCTTGTGGTAGGTTCGTTGGACTTGTCTTGTTCTATTTTTTTATTTCCTTCCTTTTAAAGTTCTCTTCTTAAGGATTTGGTTGTTTGTTCACTAGTTTTCTTCGTTGTACTTCAGTTTTCTTTGTTTCTTCAGTGGGTTTCTTCTGTTTTTCCCATTTCTTTGTTGTACTCAGTTTTCTTTGTTTCTTCCCAGATTTTCTTTGGTTTTGCCTTTTTTCCGATGTACTTCAATTTTCTTCATTTTTATGTTTCTTTGTCGGTTTTCATCATTTTTTTCCGACACATGTCTACGTTTTCTCAGTGCACAATCTATATTTTCAGTGTACACATGAAACATTTTTGTAACACATATTGTAAATTTATAAAATGCATATTGTACATATTTTTTCTTAACACCATGTTTTTGAACACTTTTTTAATATATGGTCAACAACTTTTTCAAATACAGGCTTAACAGTTTTTTTCCCAAAGTACTAGACCTTTTCTTACATTGCGCAAACATTTATTAAATTTCCATGGATATTATTTTTTGGAAACACATGAATATTTCTTTTAAAATGTCACATACACTTTTTAATGGAAAAAACTTTTTTTAGCAAGTGAATATATTTTTGCACATTTTGCAAACATTTAAAATGTCACAACATTTCCTTGAAACTCGAGAATATTTATTTAATGTCATGCATATAATTTTAAGTAGTACAAAAATACTGCTTTATATAATACTCAAATTTGTTTTTTCATTGTACATGTTCTGATGATGTACATTTTTCTTTTAATACATGTTTTCCATACATTGTTTTTTTTGAAATGCACGCTCAAATATATTGTTAATGGCAATAATTGTTTTTCTAAAACCATGTTGATTTTTTTAATATTGTATAAACAGTTTTTTAGTATTAGAAACATTTGTTTTGCAGCACGGAAACATTTCTTTAAAATGCCACTTTACATTTTGTTAAATGCTATGAACTATTTTAAAAAAATTGAGATGCAGATTTTTTTTTGAAAGCTGTCAAGAATTTTTCTAATTGCGCAAAAAAATTTATATACCTTGTGAAAACTTTTAAAATTCACAGATTTAAAAAAAGTGCAAGTAAATTTAAGTTTTCTAAATGTATCAATTTAAATATAATTAAAATAGTAAAGAAGGAAAGATGAACTTAGTGTTATGTCAACGTGAGGACCCACGTCCCTACTGGGTTGGTCCACCATCGACTCTCAGTACTGAGCTCACAGGCAAGGGAACCATCTGTCTCACTATAAATGGGACAGAAGCCCGTCGCGGGTGTTCCACCTACCTGTCTTTTGACTCATGGATCAGTTATGGGCTAATGTATGTAACAACCTATTGAACCAGATGAGGCATTTAGTTCGGCCATGATCGCCAGCCCAACAGCCCAGCCAGACACAGATGGTGATGGAATGACACTGTCCCATTGAAAAAGGGACCATATAAATAGGTAGATGAAAAAGTGAACATCTTTTCCCACTGTCTGAACATCATCGAAAAAACTAAAATGAATTCAAATACGAGCATCTGTGTCAAGTTTATGGCTTGAAACTTGATGGCTTGGTTCCACCACAAATAAGCTGACCATCTGAGTTATGCTCAGTTTGCTAGAAAAAGGGACACATTTTCATTGTCATACTAGATAATCTTATCTTTATTAGCAAAAATGAAATATTTTTTAAAAAACAACAACAACAACAAATTATATCCCTTGTCAAAGGGCAGATAAGTTCACGTTAAATTTTCTTCTTTATTGATAGATGTCCTGTAAAGAGTGAGCTCTTGCATTCGGAATGTGTGTATATATGACAGTGTTCTTCACATTGCTGATAGGTCCTCTTGTAATTGATATTCTCGGCTTTCTATAAAACATATGGTACGCAATTTGCATACTCTAAAAAGAACATTATTGACATTGGTACAATTTTGAAGATGTTAATGTGCCCATGAAATAAAGGTATAGTGCATGCACGCAACCTAGCCAAATTGTAATATTTCGAAAACAGTTAGCGAGTGACAACCCTAAACTTATGATTCAATTTTTCAATCCATATATTTTTAAAAGTTGGTCAAAAAAGTTAATTTTTTTGATTCAAGTTGTATTCAAAGCTTCATCTATTTCTAAACTTTCATGCGGGCGTACGCCGAGGAGAAAGGCACCCCGAGACACACGAGTGTGAGCAGGGAACATTTCGAGATTTGCGGTGATTAGTTTCGAAGCACGCAGGGTGGCAGACAAGAGGAAACAGCAAATTTGCACATGACTCCAAGCGCCCCATTTGTTCCATCCGCGGATCCGCCGCTGATGGCACTGGATTACACGGGGATCGGGGCTGTACGAAGGAGATATCGCCTGCCTAACGAGCATCCAGGCAACAGCAGTGTGAAGGCGCAGAAGATCTGCATCTAACGGAATATGTTTGCCTGCGTTCGCGGCGGGTCTTCAGCCAAGGCAGTGCTCATGCACAGGCTAGAGACAAACCCGAAATTCGGAGAAAGTACAACAACACATAGGAAGTCCACCACGAAACTACTAGAGCTGAGCGAGCGCTGAGCTGCAGGGCTTAGTTAATTAGGGCAGGGACAGGGGTCTCTGGGCTAGATCTCTGAGTCCCATATGCTTTATTTAGTCCAATGTGGGCTAAAACAGTGCTACTGGTTAACTAGTTGATTAACTATTGGTTGTCGTCTAGGGTTTAGGAGGGGATGTCTGTGCCCTCCTGCTCTATGCTTGCTGCATTTTATTCTCCTTGTATTTTAATCGTATTTTAGATTCTCCCTATATTTTATACTACTTGGCTGGCTATTATTGTGGAGACCAGCTCTACATCCATGCGCAAACATTCTTTAAACCGTATTAATTTCAACTGGAAGACACTGAAATGACTGAGAATAGTTAAGTTTCAGTTGAGGCTCAAGATGTAGCAGTGCTGATATAGTAAAAAGCGGTGGCATCATTTCATTAAAGTCTGAGAGTACCTTTCACTTTCTTATGTTTAGTCGATATCTTATAGTCATTGATATGTATCTTCTTGAGCATCTGTAGTTCAATTGCAAATCTAGCTCGTATTAAATAGTATAATTAGAGAGTACTACTATCATGTGATACCACGCTTTAGATGCTATCATAATATGTACCAACTCGCGGTAGCACCACTATAATGTTTTTTCTTAATCAAGAAAAACCTTATTATATAGAAGCAACATGTATCTACCATTCAACAAAATTTCAACTCCAATTTCTAGCCAAAGTTCACGCTGTAAAAGAGATAAATATGACAATATGACAGTGGGATACAAGACAAGTAGTGTTTTCATGTACTATTCACAATTGATTTTTTTAATCTTGAAGTGGTTTTTGAATTTATAATTTGAAATCATGTGAGATAGTACGTACATACATGTTGTTTCTATATACTCAGTTTTTCTTTGATTTTTTTTTAAAACGCTTTGAGTAGGTATTGCGGTAGTAACTAAAATATCATATCACACAACAATCCACTACAACTCCAATCTAGCTACTCAATTATATACATGCAAAGAATATGCGCATATGCATCGTTGAATGATTCGCCCGAATTCTCAAGGACATGCTTGCATTATTCGACTATTGTAGTTTATTTCTGGTTTCCCTGCAAAGGGAACACATAAGATTGAGATCATCTAATTCTCTACCAGTAATTTTGATATGTTGTTTTCTATGTAAAGTACAATCCACAGTCGCATACCTGAAAGATTACCGTTATATCTAGTTTGCATTCCTGTGTATCACAGAGTTAGTCACACGGCACATTAGTTTGCAGATTCACTACAGCTCCTTCCCTCGATCGGCTCCCCCACATCCAGCGCATAACCCGGCCATCTAGGAATTATATTAACCAGTAAGAGTTAGTAGTCTTGGTGCATCAAGGTACGTGCTATTTTACTTGTGGTAGCCCTGGAATGTTTGTCCTCTACTACATTTGGAATCCCTATACACATGTGGGCATGGTTGTCGGTGTTGCTCATGCATCCAAGCATGTGCTTATATGTTGATAATAATTATGCTTCTATAATTAAGAGCGCTTGATCTATGTGTCATTCAGATCACATTTTGCTTATTCGCGAAGGAAAGAAATGTAGATTCACTATGCATTTGATGTCCACACGCTACCTATCCCCAGCAATTTATTTTTGTTTATCATATACCGCATGAATATCCAAAACTAGGGCAAATAATCCTCAAGCATCAGTTTGGAGTTGCTGAATGTGTTCTTTTGCACAAGTTAGCATTCTTCTTGGTAAAATAGATAATACTACACTTACACAAATAAGGACACTACACTTGCACAAATTAGTTAAAATGGATGCATCAATTTTTAATTGTCGATCTTCCTGGATTATGTTCGATCCGCGCACGACTTCTAAATGATACTGCTAGAGTATCAATTAGCAAGCAAGAGTTGAGTTGGTATATGGCATCGTTAGCACCATATATGTTTTGGCAGAACTAACATGCGGACAAGGTCGGAATTCTGCTGAAAACGTTGTTTAGCGTCAAGTGCCCAAGCCTGTCCAAAGGGGGCTCAGATAATTAGCAGCTGACACCTAATCCTGACAGCATCCTGTGTTAACGATTCCCCACCACGTCACACGGTTGACCTTCTCTACCCCCTAGGCTGTCCATCTTATCCCTGTCATTAAAACAATGTGAGCATCAGTAAGTAGTTAATCACAGAAAACACACAATTTGGTGCCCTAGATGCATGTCCATAAACAAATGCAGCGAAAGTACAAAACTGTAGGCTGTCATTTTGTCTCATGCCGCGGCCACAACTACTGACCAAAGTCCTCTTTTGCCTTTGAGCCAATGCACCTCGGAGCTAAAGGTTACGGCCGGAATGTAATGGCTTGGAGTGTGGGAAAAGGGGTGGTGGGATATGGACAGTGGAGCCTTTACGAGTGGCTAGAGACAATTGTTGCGAAACCTTTTGGGGAACGTATTGTCTGGTCCTGCTCCATCATGTGGTGGTACTAACTCCAAAGTCCATACTTATTTATTTTTCTTCATCTTATTATTAATAGAAGAAGAATCATGCATGGTCTATCACAATGGAATGTTTGCATAGCAGCTATTTTAGTTTATATTTTGGACTCGGAAATTCCAGACGTATGTAGAAAAAAGATTAGCGGACACCATTAAAGAATATAATAAACACCAGAAATGGAGTAATGTTGGTACAGAGAAACGTTGGAACATAGGAGTATGCCGTCATGCATGCCAACGTTGTACTAGTAGTTTCATGAAGGGGGTGGAATTAATGAGCTGTAGCTCACCACTTCAGTAGGATTCTTTGGAAATTATTCTAAGGTCGTATGTCAGCTAGACGGTACGATTGCTGAGTAAAGTATACGTGCGCGCTCAACGAACACCTGCAATTGTCCCTTGTTGATCCATCTGCTACCTTCGAGGACTGCAACACGCTGATTTGATAACTGCGAAATGGCAACAATGCAGTACCGCATGGATCACTTGAAAGAATGCTGAAAGCATATGTCTGTCCAAGCGATTGTTTGTTAATTGGTTAGGTATAATTCTGCGATCCACCCTTCTTAGTTTTCAATACGAGAACACACCTGCTTCCGCGGACGACTGCATGCAGTGCTCCTAAAATAGAGTCGATCCGCGTCAGTGGCAGAGCCTATAGTAAGAGTGAATTTCAATTTTTACCTTATGTTTTGACAAAAAAATTGTGTCAGTTACCTCATTTAGCAGTTTTTTTCTCCGGATTGCCCTATTTAAGCTACTTTATCAGTTTTTACCTTAACTTTGTTGCTAGTTTTCACCCCATTCAGCGATCTATCTGGTGTCACTAGTAGAAAACAGGGCTATGGTCCAGGCCGGCTCAGCCCATTAGTCCCGGTTCAGTCTAGAACCGGGACTAATGTGAGCATTGGTCCCGGTTCATGCGGCTAAGGCATTAGTCCTGGTTCACTAGGGCCCTTTAGTCCCGGTTTAAGCCACGAACCGGGACTAAAGGGTGCGATGACCTTTAGTTCCGGTTCGTGCCTCAAACCGGGACTAAAGATTAAACCTTTAGTCCCGGTTTGAGGCACGAACCGGAACTAATGGGGTTGAGACCTTTAGTCCCGGTTCGTGCCACGAACCGGTACTAAAGGTCCCATTTTCAAACTCTACCCCCCCCCCCCCCCCCCCCCCGTGGATCGCCTTTTCAGTTTTTTAAAAAATAAAAGAAAATAATGGAAATGTCAAAAAAAATAAAAGAAAATAAGTTTCTCATGTGATATGTGGTCTAGTTGTTGGGAAAATTTGCAAATGTGAATTTTGACTTTATTTGCAAAATCTCTCTGAAATTTGTAAAAATGGGCATAACTTTTGCATACTAACTCGGATGAAAAAGTTTTTTATATGAAAAATCATCTACTCGAAAAGTTACATCCAAATTTAACGGGGGAACCCCGTTAAACATTTTCAAAATCCTCAAAAACCTAATAGAAAAAAGTTACGGGGCTTTTAAGATTTAGAGTGGAAAAAATTGAAAAATATTCAAACAGTGGGCAAACTATGGTCAAACAATGGTCAAACTAATTATTCTAGAATATTAGTGTTACTAAATAATTATTTTAATTTTTTCAATTTTGGTCAAATCTGGTCAAACTGTGGTCAACTGTGGTCAAACTATGGTCAAACAATGGTCAAACTAATTATTCAAGAAATATTAGTGTTACTAAATAATTATTATTTTTTAAAACAATAGTTTCAAACTCAAACAGTGAAATGTGTCACTTCATGCTCAAGCAAAATTCCTAAAGGTTAATAGGATTGACATCTTACTATTGTCAGGAAAACAACAAGTGCAGACTTGGAGCATGGGAGAATAGAACCCGGAAGTTAAGCGTGCTTGGGCTAGAGTAGTGAGAGGGATGGGTGACCGGTCGGGAAGTTAGATGATTTGGAATGATGAGGGGTGATTAAAGGATAAATTGAGAAGTGATGAGGGGTGGTGATTACAGACTAGAGGTTAAAATAATTCAGAAATTTAAAAATAAAAAATTTTCAAAAAAAAATTCATAAAATTTCCTTTAGTCCCGGTTGGTGTTACCAACCGGGACTAAAGGTGGAGCTCCACGTGGCCGCGCCCTTTAGTCCCGGTTCTGGATTGAACCAGGACTAAAGGGGGGAGGTATTAGTACCGACACTTTAGTCCCGGTTCAGGAACTGGGACTAAAGGCCCTTACGAACCGGGACTGTAGGCCCTTTTTCTACCAGTGTGTGTCCCTGTCGTCAGGTAGACGTAGCGTCGCAATTTTCCACCTGGATAATTTCCTCCCGTGTGAACCTGTTGAATGTCTTAACCAGAACACGTTTCTTCCTTGTTAGAAGGAGAGAGGGATTTGGTAAAATTATTCGTTGTATTGCTTGAGTCTTATGGGCATATATATATAGGAGTACAATGATCTACTTGAATTACAAGACAAGCCAGAACAAATCATAGTCTATCTCGTTTTTCCTAATAATCAATATACTTAACATCCCCCCGCAGTTACAATGATAGCAATGCAGACGATGCGATTGGAGAAGAATCCGAAGGCAAGCCGACGGACATCCCCCCAAAGTCATAATGGTCAATATATCACGGAAGTTGTCGTTGGAGTGAAACCCGACGAGGTTGCTCAAGCAAGGTGGTAGCCCTTTGTGCCGTTTGTCGAGGTAGCCGATACCGTATGTGGTGTAGCCGTAGTCGAGCTAGCCGTGCGAAGAACGCCGTGGTCGGTATCGAGTCGGGGGTCGCCGGTGTCGAGGTAGTGGCCGTGGAGCTGCAGAAGAAGAGCAGCAGCAGCGGCGGCCTAAGGAGGCGGCGGCTAGAGAAGGAGCGCGGCGGCGGTGCTCGAAGTAGGTGATAATGAGCCCGACAGCGTGACGAAGACCGGCGCGGACGGTGACGTTCTCGCGCCAAGGGAGGCGGCGCGGCGCATATCACGTGGAGGTCAACGTGCGTGGACGGCGGTGGACCGCGGGCCGCTGCATAACGGCCCGAAGGGGCGACACAACGGCGGCGGGAAGGTCGGGGCGACGACGGGGAAGACCTCAGGGCGGTTGCAAAGGCCGCGTGCCACGCTCGCTACGGCCCGATGGGGCGACGCAACGGCAGCGCGAGGGTCGGTGCAGCCTCGGGGACGGCCTGGAGCGGACGACCTCGGAACGGTAATTGATCGCGGGCCCCGACACTACGGCCAGAAGGGGCGACGCAGCGGCAGCGCGCGATGTGGCGGCGGCAGGGACCGCGTGCCGCGACGCTACGGCCCGTAATCGCAACGACCCAATTGCAAGAGCGGAGCTCTACCAACTGAGCTATACCCCCCACTACTAGGAAAAGGCCTACTAATGGCGCACCTAATTTGGCCATTAATGGCGCATTAGTGGTGCGCCATTAGTAGCACGCCATTAGTATATTTTACTAATGGCGCACCACTGGTGCGCCATTAGTATCTGGTATACTAATGGCGCACCACGCGGTGTGTCATTAGTATAGTCCACGGTGCGCCATTAGTATGCCTCCCAGGGGGCCATGTATACCCAGGTGCTTTGGCATACTAATGGCGCACAACAACAGTATGCGCCATTAGTAACTTCGGCATACTAATGACGCACTGTTTAATGATGCGCCATTAGTATCCTTTGGCACACTAATGGCGCACTATGATGTGATGCGCCATTAGTATGAATATTAGGTTTTTTTGTTTTTTAATTTTCTATTTTTTGCACAGGTTACAAAATGTATAATTGGACAAAATATAGACAGCACACATCAACAACAGATTCATCGAATAAAATAGAAGATTAGTCTCTGAATACAATTCATCATATTAGTCTCCGAATTGAAAAGATCGAACAAAGATAGAACATTATATTACAAGTCTCGAGACCGCGAGTTTGTCTTCACATTACAAGTCGATATCGATCATCTAAACTACCATCACATAAAAGAGAGCTGCGGTCATCACGATGAGCATCATCGCGATGAAACTCGTCTTCATCCGGTTCCTCCAACGCTCCCTCCCCCCTCCCGCTAGATAGCGGGCGTATCTAGATTCGGCCTCGGCCCTAGTGGTGTACCCTTTGTAACTGTTACCGCTGAATCAGTGAACCTGTCTCCGACACTCCTCCCAGTCGTTGTAGACTCCGGGAACCTTACCCTTGTACACGACATACCACGTCATCGCTATGCAGTAGCCAAACGAAACGTTAGTACCAATTCACAGACAATACATAAGCAACATATAAGTATGCAACAGAACGATCGGAAGAGAAAGGCAAAACATTAATAGCATCGATTACATCTAAGTTGAATGACTCTCGAAACCAAAGAGACATACTACAATTTCATTAAAGTTTAATTACAACATATGAGCCAATCGATGTTTCAGAACTAGACACAGCATCACTGTTTTCGACTCGACTCAAGGGACTAGAGTGTGGATGAAGCCGCTGTCTATCGTGGGAGTCATGAAACAACGGGCGTTGTCAGCCTGCATTTGTAGGATTGTGTCGATGTCACTGTTGGACGGTTGATTTCTGAGGTAGAACTGCCCCAAGGTACGAAGGACATCTTGATGGATGATTTCCGCAAACTCTGACTGGATGCGAAAGAATTCTTGTCTGATGTCCGCGTCCTGGATTGCCGACACGCTCGCGACCCAATCTTTGAGTCTACTCGGTAGCAGAAGTTGATGATGGTCCCGTACGATCGCCCGCATGTGATGGATGGCGTAGTAGGCACCCTTCTGACCGCCAGTTGGCTGCTTGACGCAGCAGAACATCGTATTGTGGGAGAAGACGTGCTTGCCGTACTTACGAATAGGCCTGGTGAAGGTGCCTCCAGATTTGACGTAGCCGGGGAGAACATCATCAAGAACCTTCTTGACATTTGTGTAGTCTACGTTCGACTGACGGTCCGGGTCGAAATATGTGGCCATGGAATATTTGGGGCTTAGGAGGATGAGCGTGCAACGTGTGTCACTGTAGAAAACACGGAATGTTAAAAGAAAAACGATCGAAATCTAAGAATTCATATGTTACGGGGCGGTTGAGGGGAGGACTTACTCGGGAAAGTAAGGCACGAGGAAGTTATCCTTATCTTGGTTTGCCAGAATGACGCCTTCGAGGTAAGAACTCGCGACTTGCCGGTCCCCAGCGCTGCCCAAGATCTTGGCACGCATGTAGAAGGGGTCGACTATCACGATGTCCGGGGTCTTGTCGCGAATGATCCGCATCTCCATACTCAGCGAAAATAGCCGAACGAAGGTGTAGTGCAGCGGATGAAGGTTCAACATAGTGTGGATGTCATCAAACCGCAGGACGACCGTACCCCCGATGGAGTTATCCACAAAGCCCTTGCCCTCTGGCACCTTGGCCGCGAAAACCGGGTATGCCACATCCTTCTCTCCGAGACGCCGCTTCTCCAAAGAAAGAACACTGTCATGCAGACTCCGCATAGCACCGGTTGCAGCATCGAGCATATTTCTCGGTAGCATCGGCCTACCCGCCACATGCACCCTTCTCGAGATATCCTCAGGTGCAGGTGGCCCGTCCTGAGCACGGATCGTACTCGGTGCCGGCTGGCCCGCACCCTTGTTAGTCTTTCTTTTGCGTGCCTTCTTCTTCTCCTGTAATGGGACCGAGTTCTGCTCACGGACCGCCTTCTGGAGTGTGTTGGGGCTGATAATATTTCGCTCCTCCCCTATCTGAGGCTCGGTGAAGTCGGCAGCTGGAGGCGTCTCCTGAGAGCTGAACGCTAGACGACGCCTGTTGCAACTTGACTTCTCCGCGGTACCAGCTAGATCGCGCACGTCTTTTGTTGGGTTGGGTTCTTGAGAAGGAGGCCCCATGAAGTCGCCACCGTACCCATGATCGGCAAAGTACTGATCGACGTTGGCAAATGTATCGTCGTCGTCGTCATTCTGATCCTGTGCCATATGCATGTTTGGATCCAGTGGCATAGGGATGTCCGGCACCGTTGCGGTGGTCTTGCCATGGGGCCGACTTGGCGCCGGCACGACTGGCGGTGTTGTCTTTGGGGTGGTGTCCCCTGCCCCCAAACGAATCTGGCTCTTCGGCCAAAGCAGGGGCCAGCTCAGGCAGGCGCTGAGGGTCATCACGTCATCATCGTCGGCCCCGACGGGTCAAATCGGAGGTAACAACTCGTCGCAGCCTGGCAGCACCCGAACTAGTTGAACCCTAAACAAGTTGGGTGGCATCTGGGTACCGTGGAACAAGGGGTTGCCCGGTTGAACGATTTTGCCCTTGGCGACATCGACCAACTCGTTGTTCACGAAGTGCAGGAGAGTGCACGGAACGTCGGCGGCGCCCTGCGAAAACATGTAGGGCGTCGGGGATGCCCAGTCAAAGGCAAGGAGATGAAGTCCTCGGCCGAGAGAGGCTTAATTAGTTACCGTGATGATGGCGTCGAGCTCGGCTAATGTCGAGGCACCGCCAACGGCGGGCGTGCAGTGGACGGAGGGGCCGCTTGCTGCAGAGGTGCCGGCCGACGTACACCCGGGTGCATTAAGCTCCCGTGCCAGCGTCGGAGACACCAATGCCGCCTCCGTCGGAGACACCAATGGCCCCGCCATCGCGTTCTGCGAGTTGCTGGACGTGAAGCTAGGAATCGGGGGCGGCCCCTGTTGGCCGCCCGCAATCCACGCACTAATCCCCTGGATCAAGGTAGGCACAATGGCGGTCATCGTCCTTCCGAGTTGTTGTTCCACTTGCTCTTGGACCATCTCCGGAATCCGCGCCACCTGTGCCCTGAGTTCTTGAACCTCGCGCGCCTGGCTTTCTGAGCTGGTCTTTTTCTCCTTTCGCCCACCAGTGTTATAGTATGACGACCATTTTGTCGACAAGCCTTTGCCGGCCACACGACCAGCTAACGTCGGCTTACTGAGCTTATCCTTGTTCTTCATTACATTCAACGCCCTATTTAGAGTGGTGTCCCAAGGGTTGCTCTTAGTCGACCCCACGCTACTGCTTTCAGTCGCCTGCGGAAGGAATGTGAACCATTTAGAAATTTGGCTTCATTAATTAGAATGCAACCATATGAAGCTAATTACGCGGGGGTGTATTCCTTACCAGAACAAGCTCAAGCTCCCTGGTCTTCGGATCCGTGGTAAGCTCCTTTGTTTTCGGGTCCTTCTTGTACCGGGTCCTGACAAAGTTCCTGGTCTGCTTGTCACCGTATTTATCAAAGAGGGGCGGTAGGCCTTGCTCTGCACGATCCGCATCCTCCTTGTCCCATATAGGCTCCGCCACTCTGTAACCGCCGGGACCGAGTGTGTGTTCCCCTAAGTTCAGCTCCCGCATTTCTTTCCCCCACTTACTTGAATCGGAGCTTGCGGTGCTCGAGCAATTGATCTTGAAGTCGTTGTAGTCATCTTCAGTGATCGAAGGATTTTTCTCCTTGATCTTCTCATAACTCTCACCTTTCTGGATCATTCTCTTCACATTGCTTTTCCAAGTAGACAGGGCCGTGCTCATCTTCGTGAGGGCAGCATTGTTCACTTTATTCCCTTTAAGGCTTGTGTTTTCAAATTCAGCGGGGAACTTGTATCGTTCGTGCAGCTTCGTGAAGAGGAGGTTGCGCAAATTCCCTCGGTCAGGATGCCTGAGGTTCTCGGTGTTGATCGAGACGGTGCTCCGGAGAATGCACCCGAGCTGAAGCGAGTACCCCTTGACTATTCGTTCGGGCGCCGTTGGATTCCCGTCGGAGTCCACTTCAGTAACTTCCTCCTTGAGGGTGCGGAGCACGGTCGGGCGCCGGTCCTTCCGTTGCCTCTTCGGTTGGCTGCCATCTGTGCGTGCGCCGCCATCATCAGTGGTGGCATCCTCAGCGGCACCATCAGTGGTGGCATCAGTGGGGTCATCCTCGGCGGTACCATCAGTGGTCTCAGGATCGGTGGGGAAGGCGGCGGCCTCATACAAGTGAGGTTGTTCCTCCATCTCCTGGGACAGCTGCCAGAATGCCTTGACGCCCGAACCCCCGGCCTCATCGTTGTTGGCCATGTTTCTCTCTAAATAGGAACAAAGTTAGGTCAAAAAGTTGGTTATTGTCAAGGAACAAGATCATGGTCTCATCATTTAGGGTTTGTCGACACCGAGGCATCCTAAAAGCTAAGCTTTTATCATTGAGGGTTTTTCGACGCCGAGGCACCCTAAAAGCCTAAGCTTTCATCATTTCGGTTTTTATCGACACCGAGGCACCCTAAAAGCCATGCATTAGTCACAAGTACGCTGGGGCACTTGATCCTACTTAATTAACTACTAAGATACCCCGGCCCATGCATTAGTCACAAGTACCCCATATGTCCTATTTTTAGCAAAGTCATGCTAAAATTCACGGAAAATTTCAGCATGACCTTTGCTGAAAATAGGACATATGGAGTACCCGAATTTGCCGGAACGGAAGTTAATCGACATTCCGGCAAACTCAAGGGCCTCTCGGGGTACCTGCAAAATCATTATCCAATGAAGGAATTGTGCCGCACATTGCTGCCTCACACTGCTGCCAAAATCATTATCGACAGGCTGAACTTGTATTTCACTCTGCATAGCTGAACAGTCTAACAACCAGAAATTCTAGGGTATATTACACTGTAATTCTAGGGTATATTTCAGTGAGATGATCTAACACTGACAAAATAAAGGAAACACCCACTGAACCAATACAGGGCTAAAAACACATGGGGGTTACACTTAAAAACATCCAGTGAAAGGTTACATGTTCACTGCGAATTAATAGATGCGTGAGTTCCAGTGCCCATATATGAAAATCTTGAGCAGCAAAGGGCATCATCATCAAAGTGAAACTCTTAAGCCCTACATAATTATGCAGCCATGATCACACATGACATTACTGGATTTAGATCACAAACTGTCAATAAAAATGATGTACTGCTGCTTTCAGTTAATTCAAATTAGCTAAAACATTTTACTGTCAAATAGTGCTAATGTTTACTCTATGAAATAAACTACTCCTCCTCTCTTCTCGTCTTCAGTTAATTAGGATTAGTTTTATAGGTAACTAACTGAAACTATTTATCATGTTGACAACAGTAGCATGTGGACCTATCATGGTGATTTCATATCAAAATAGAGGAGTACTCCTGTTCATTTGGAGAACTCATACAACAATTGTTATGCATCAAACTTGGGATCAATAGTAGCATGTGGCCTTATCATTCTGGTTTTTGGATGATTTAGTTAATCAAATTCCTCAATTGAGGAACACCTGGACTTGTCATTCCGGTCTTGGGATCAACAGTAGCATATGGACTTATCATTCTTGTTTCTGGATGATTTAGTTAATCAATTTGACATCAATTGACCTGGTTTTTGGATCAACTACAGTTGCTGCTGCTGTGAATCAACTATACAAAGGTCCAAAATTACACTAATAATTACAGTGTAAAAACCATGGAAATACACAGTAATTCCACTAAAAATGCCACTTGCAAATACAGAGCAAAAATCCACTAGAAGTACACTGTAAAGCCACTAACATTTACAGTGTAAATTCCACTAACAATTACAGTGTAAATTTCACTGAAAATGCACAGTAATTACACTAAAAGTACACTGTAAATACCACTTAAAACACACAAAAGAATTACACTGCTGGAGAGGGCGATTCCTCCATGATCTAGAGTTCTAGACACAAACATGGCTGGAGAAGCAAAAAAAAAAATCACAGGTAACCAGTCAAGAGGGGGAGAGGGGGAGAGGGGGAGAGGGGGAGAGAAGGAGGGGGAGCTCACGGGGGCCGGGGAGTGGGGCGCGGGGAGGATGTCGGGGACGAGGTCCGGGTGGTGGTGGTGCTCCGGCGACGGTGGTGTCGACGGGGCGGCGTCCGGGCGGCGGGGTCGCGTTGAGGCGGCGGGGCAGCGTCGAGGTGGCGGGGCAGCGGCGTCGGGGCGGGGTCGAGGCGGCGTCGCGGCGGTGGGGTAGCGTCGAGGCGGCGGGGCAGCAGCGTCGGAAAAGGAGAGGGGAAGGGGATCGAGGGCGAGGGCGAGGGAGAGAGAGGGGATAGGGAGGGGCCGGCCGGGGAGGGAATATGGATGGGGCCGGGCACAATACTAATGGCGCACCACCCCTCGGTGCGCCATAAGTACATCCATACTAATGGCGCACCTCACCGTGGTGCGCCATTAGTATTTTTTTTATTTCTGCTCGAGCCAACAGGTTATCTTCCACCTGACCTGATAGACACCAAGTTGCCTCTACTAGCTCGACTGGTCAGCAGCCAGTTCTCACACCAGGAGGTCTTGGGTTCGATTCCCAGGCTCCACAAATTTTTTTATGCATTAAAATGCTGTTTGATACTTATTTGTGTTTAAATATGTTCAAACTTGTTTAAATCATAACAATAATATTTTTTTATAATACAGTAATAATTTTTTAAATAATATCATCAAACAATAATGCCGGTGGAGCGGGGAAGGGTGCGCGGGGTGCGGGGGGTCGGCGGCGGCGGTTGAGTAGGGGAGGGGTGCGGGGGGTCGGCGGCGGCGGTTGAGTAGGGGAATCGAGGGTGCGGGGGGCCGGCGGCGGCCGGTGGACCGGGGGGTGCTCGGCAGCGAGGAGGACCGGATCTGGCGAGGTGGGATAGCGATCGAGATGGAGGGGGATCGAGATCGAGTGTCCATGAGATTTAAAAATATTCATGTTAGTTCAAAAAGTGCCCATGAAATACAATCGAGAAATGAAGGCTCCGATTTAAATACAATCGATCTTAGCTAGCTATCTGTTCACAATCTTCTTGCCCTTCTTTTTCGCAAATGGAGTTCTTCTGTGGAACAGACGTCCTTTAGGTAGGGTGGTCCTGCTTCTTCTTGTGGTGTATGCTGCTACTTCATCATCGTCGTCATGTTCGATCCTTGGGTCGCCGTACTTGTCGAAGTCTTGCTCACTGGCTACTCCATCCATTCCGATGATCTTCCTTTTGCCTCTCCTCACGACAACACGACTGGGCTTTGACGGGTCGGTAATGAAAAAGCATTGGTCCACTTGGGAAGCCAGTACCCAAGGCTCATTTTTCGCGGTGACGTTTGCGCCCGCGGTCTTGGATTTGGCTTCGGGTATAACCATGGTGGTGAAATACCGGTCTTCTTTTAGGACGCTCTTGGCCCATCTGACACGGAACATTGGGACCTTCTCTCCAGCATAGCTCAGCTCCCAGATCTCCTCGATCCTTCCGTAGTATCTGTCCTTGTCGTTACCGGTGTAGGATTCCATCGTTACCCCGGAGTTCTGATAACCATCGCTCTTCATGTCCTTGGCCTCGGTGTAGAATGTATAGCCGTTGATATCGTACGCCTCATAGGTCATCAGGTTGTGCTCGGCGCCCTGTGACAAGGCGAATATGAGTTGTTCTTCCGCGGAAGAATCCTCATGTAAAGGGTACGACAGAAGCTTCTGCTTGAACCAACGCGTGAAACATGAGTTGTGCTCTTTGAGTATATCTCCGTCCGTCCTCTGTTGGCCTCAGTCATTGTACGTCTTCTTAATAAAGGTTTTGTGCTGTACCACCCAAGGATCGACCACGTCTATGTGTTGTAGCGCGACTAGGTTTGCTCTTTCAAAGTCGGCGAGTCGACCCTCGAAGTCGACATGCATTTCGTGATGACCCTCACGGTGACTCCATCCAGCGAGCCTACCGAGGTGCCTGTTCACGGGCAGACCAACAGGGTTCTCGATGCCTAGATAATTCGTGCAGTAGGAGATGCACTCTTCGGTCAGAAAGCCCCTGGCTATGCTTCCCTCTGGACGTGACATGTTCCGAACGTATCCTTTGATGACACCATTCATCCTTTCGAAAGGCATCATGCTGTGCAGGAACGTCGGCCCGAGTTGGATGATATCGTCCATGATATGGACCAGCAGATGCACCATAACGTCGAAGAATGCGGGCGGGAAGTACATCTCAAGCTCGCATAGTATCACCACGATCTCTTCTTGTAGCCTTCTGAGTTGCCTCACGCCAACAGACTTCCGAGAGATGACGTCGAAAAAATTGCATAGGCCAAATAGGGTTTCACGGACGTGCGCGTCCATGATCCCACGGATTGCAACTGAAAGTATCTGCGTCATCAGCACGTGACAGTTGTGAGACTTCATCCCGCTGAATTTCTGCTTTGCTGGGTCTAGGTATCTGCTTATCTTCCCCGCGTAACTGTAAGGAAGTTTTACTCCTACGAGGCAGGTGAAAAACTGCTCGATCTCCTCCTGACTTAGAGTGAAGCACGCGGGAGGGTAGTCATTTCCGGTCTTCTTGGCCTTCTTGCCTTTGCGATGACTTTCCGTGTCCTGCTTCGCCTCATCATCATCATCATCATCATCATGATCATCATATATAGTGTGAAGCTCCTGCCTGATGCCCATTGATTTCAAGTCTACCCTTGCTTTCGGCCCATCTTTGGTCCTCTCTGGCATGTTGAGCAGGGTACCAAGCAGACTCTCGCACACGTTCTTCGTGATATGCATGACATCAAGGCTGTGAGGCACACGGTGGATCTTCCAGTACGGCAAGTCCCAGAAAACAAACGTCGTTTTCCATACCTTCAGCAGCGGCTCTGGCGCCTTTCTCTTTTTTCCCGGCTCTGACGCCTTTTGCTTCTTTCCCGGTAGTGGGCAGTCTTTCCAATTTTTCAACAGCTCGTCTATTTCCTCGCCGCTCCTCGTACGCGGGCGTCCTCGGGGTTCGGTTTCACCATCGAACAGATCCTTGCGTTTTCTCCACGGGTCATCGTCGCGAAGCCACCTTCGATGTCCCATGAACACGGTTTTCAAAGACCCGGGATCTCTATCTAGCTGGCGATACATTGTGTCATCCATGCACCTGGCGCATCCAGAAAATCCGTGGACCACCTGCCCCGCGACATATCCGTAACCGAGATAGTCGTGCACCGTCGTGAGCAGCGCGGCTCTCATAGGGAAATATTCTTTCTCTGTGGCGTCCCACGTATTGGCTGGAGTTTTCCACAGCGTGTCAAGCTCCTCTTTTAGCAGCCCCAGATACAGATTGATGTCGTTCCCTGGTTGTTTCGGTCCTTCAATTAGCATACTCATGTGAATGTACTTCCTCTTCATGCACAACCAGGGGGGAAGGTTGTACATCCACACAAACACAGGCCAGGTGCTATGTGTGATTCTCTGGCTGCCAAACGGATTGACTCCATCGGTGCTCGCGCCCATCACGATGTTCCTTGGATCGTTCCCAAATTCTGGGTCTTCGAAGTTCAACGCTTGCCACTGGCTCGCATCCTTAGGGTGACTCGGCATCTTGTCTTTTTTATCTATCTCCGGATCATTTGCGTCATCTTCTCGCTTCTTCTCCTCCCTATCCGCGTGCCAACGCAGGAGCTTTGCTACCTTAGGGTCCGTAAAATACCGCTGCAGACGAGGAGTGATCGGAAAGTACCACACCACTTTTTGAGGAGCTTTCTTCCTCTTCTTGTATCGAGTGACGCCGCACACCGGACATATGGTAGACTCCGCGTGCTCGTCCCGATAAATGATGCAATTGTTCATGCACACATGGTATTTCACGTGCGGTAAATCCAGAGGACACACGATTTTCTTCGCCTCCTCCAAACTGGTCGGGCACTTGTTCCCCTTGGGAAGACGTTCGTGCCAGAATGACATGTTCTCGTCGAAGCATGCGTCAGTCATTTTGTGTTTTACCTTCATCTCCAGAGCCATGAGCGTTACTTTCAGGCGGGTATCCTCGGGCCTGCATCCTTCATACAATGGAGTGACCGCGTCTAACTCAAGTTGATCCATCTTGGCTTTCTCTCGGGCGGCAGCTCTTGCGTTATCCGTCTGCTTGAGAAGCAGCTCTTGAATATGAGGGTCCTGCACCCAGCCCATCGATGGTCCAGCGTCGTCTGCTCCGGCATCTTCCTCATCATCATGTCCTGCATCTTCTACATGATGACTGTGTACAGCATCATCGTCGTGATCATCTCCTGGGGATTCTTCGTCTTCTCGCCCGCCCGAGCCGCGGTGGTTGTCTTGCTGCCCTTCCTCATTTCTTGCCCGGCCCCCATGAACGACTTCGTAGTCATCTTCATCACCTTGCCACCGATAGCCATCCATGAAACCACGCAAGAGCAGGTGGTCCCGCACCTGCCCGGATTCCGGGTCCGCAATAAGGCTCTTCAACTTGCATCTTCGACATGGACATCTTATCTCCGTCTCGTTCTTTTGAAGCATCTCGGCCTTCACGGACCTCAAAAACCTATTCACGATGCCTTCGGTCATCATGCGGACCATGGTCGCCTGCGGGGTAGAGCAAAACGATATTTTAGAACCAAGAAAACATTTGGCATGACTTCCCCTAAAAATAGGACCAAAAAGAATGCTTAATGCCAAAATTCTCGCCGAAACGGAAATGAATCAACATTCCGGCAAAATATTGGCAACTATCGCATTTCAAATACCGGTACACCTCCAAACACAAACATATATGCAACACCACAAACATATGCAACACCACGAACATACATAGATCTAGCTAGGCCATAAAAAGTGCATATGTGCACATTGTTGTAGGGAGAAATACATAAATATAGCTTCCCCCATTACTTACCTATCAAAACAAGGTAATTTAACCACTTAAATTGAATGAATCTATGGTGGAAATGAGGTGAAAAAGAGGAGGCACCCGAGACAAGGAGGAGGTGGAGAGAATGAAGTGGGGAGAAAGTGAGTGTGGGTAGGAGAGCCTCCCCAAAATATCTTGTTGCTGCCCACTTACTAATGGCGCACCAACTCAAAATGCGCCATTAGTAATCTAGGTTACTAATGGCGCACCTTCTGGTGGTGCGCCATTATTAGTTTTGCAAAAAAAAAATTTACTAATAGCGCACTGTCCCCCAGTGCGCCATTACTAGTTTGAACTAGTAATGGTGCACGGTGCGACAGTGCGCCATTAGTAGTTTTGCAAAAAAGGGGAAAAAATATAATAAAAGAAACAACATTAGTGGCGCACTTTCCGACAGGTGCGCCATTAGTATGTTTGGACAGGCGCACTAGTTCCAAATTTTTTTTTGATACTAATGGCGCACCCTGGGCTAGGTGCGCCAGTTTCAACTCTAATGGCGTACTTGATGGTGGTGCGCCATTAGTATATACTAATGGCGCACCCCTTGTCAGGTGCGCCATTACTGTCAATCCCATCTATAGCCCTTTTTCTAGTAGTGCCCCCCCTCCGAGCCAAGTGGAGTATGCATGAAAGAGTCAGATGCTTCTTCTATTCTTTTCCCTGGCGCAGTTGGGCCATCCTGGACTTGAACCAGAGACCTCGCCCGTGAAGTAAATCATCGCCCCTATGATCCAACCAATTGGGAGAGAATCAATAAAAGAAGGGGCGACGCAGCGGCGGCGCGAATTGGTGCAGCCACGGGTAGAACCATGGGGCGACGGCGCAGCGGTTCGATGGGGCGACGCAACGACAGCCCGTTGCTCGATCGGTGGAGGGACGCGCTGAACTCGGGGACAGGGCGATGATGGCCCGCGTAGATCGACGAGCGGGCCGACGCGCGAACGACAGCCGTGAGGGGCCGCCTGTCGCGCAAGGCCACCGGGTCGGGTTGGCAGGCGGGCAGATGCGCGGACGAGGGCCGTAGGGGCCGCCTGTCACGCGAGGCCGCCGGATCGGTGAAGAGGCCGGCCGGTCATGCCAGTGTCGGAGTAAAAGTGCATGGGAGTCGACGGCGGCGGTAGACGACACAAACCGATCAAGTATAGATCGGAAAATTAAAAAGAAAAATGCCGATCAAAACGAATGGCGAGAGAGCAGAAAAACTCGGAGCAAGGACTCGAGAAAAAGACTCTCTAGGGCAGCCGGTCAACACGACCGGCGGACGAACCCTAGGTACGGGCGGCACGACCCCCAGTGGCGGTCATGGAGGCGCACCGCCCCGGGACGGCGCGCGGGTGCGGAAACAACGACGGCGGGTTTAGAACCCGGAAACTGATACCATGTAGAAGGGAGAGAGAAATTTGGTGAAATTATTCGTTGTATTGCTTGAGCCTCGTAGCCATATATATATATATACATATATATATATATATATATATATATATATATATATATATATATATATATATATATATATATATATATATATAGAAGTATAATGATCTACTTGGAATACAAGACAAGCCAGAACAAATACTAGTCTATCTCATTTTTTCTAATAATCAAGATACTCAACATTCCTAATAGTCGTCGGGTGTATGTACGCACCGGTTTGCCTAGCTGAGTTCCTTATTCTTTTTTTTTGAAAAATTTCCCATTTATTCATTCTTAATCATGGCAATACAAAGAACATCGAAGGTAATAAAAATTACTACCAGGTCAGTGGACCACCTAGCGACGACTACAAGCATTGGGCGAGCAGAAGGCGCGCCGCCATCATCGCCCCTCCCTCGCTGAAGTAGGGCAAACCTTGCTGTAGTAGACAGTCAGAAAATTGTCATGCTAAGGCCTCACCAGAGCAGCAACCATCACCGATAAAAAAATTCGTAGATTTCGTGGATCAAACATGTAAACATCCAAACAAAGATGAACGAAGACCGGATGCAAATAGATCCACCGAAGATCAACACCGACCGAATCCTGCAAGATCCAACGGAGACACACCTGCACACACCCTACACAAAGCTAGATACACCATCAGAACAAGGATAGAACGTGTGAGACATTATTACTACTAAGGGACAGCGCCGCGACCACACAACCCCAACCAAGACGTTGAAACCAACAAGAACGAGAACGGAGTCCCGCTCGCCGGCGGGGACTGAGGTCCTCTACACCGCCATGGCCCAAAGGCCATCGGAGATTAAATGGACCGGCGCCGGCGTAGATGGAAGGAGGAAAGCTTTTTCTTGTTCATTGCTCATTGCTTCCAGCTTATTCTTCTTCACCACGTTCTTCACCACGTTTGCTTCCACGTGTTGCATTGTACTAGACATAAGAGCATCTCCAGCTATTCGGCATCCCTGGGACTGAAATAGCGCCTTCTGGGGCTAGCCGGCGCTATTTTCGCTGTGGGGGCGCTGGGGTTCCCAACCGCCGCCCCAAGTTGGCCCCAGATGCCGTTTTTTGAAATGCAAATTCGGCTAATGTTCGAACAAAATGAGACGAATTTGAATGAAATTCAGGCGGTTTTCATTCATATTTGTACAAATTTAAAAAGTTAATTAAAAAACTTAAAAAAACTACGTCGCCGCCCCGAGCCTACTACATGTTGAGGAGCTTGTAGAAGGCGGTGTAGTCACCGCTGTCGCCGCTGCCATCGTCCTACACGCTGCCGTCCTTACAGCAGCCCTTTCCTAGTCGCCGCTGCGGACGGGGTTGGTCGGCACCGGTGCCTCCTCGTCGCTGTCGTCGAGGACGATGACGCCGCCCTCGTCGCGGCCGAGGCGCCGAGTGGCGATCTCCTCCAGGGTGCGGCGCTGGCGCTCCATCTCCTCCCGTATGTAGTCGTCCCGCGCCTATTTCAGTTCGGTTTCAAGGTCGGCGGCCATGTCGACGTGCTCCTACTTGACGACAACAGGCGCGTCGCTGGCTCCTTCTTCGGCCTGACCAGACACAGATGGCTGCGGGAAGGAGGGGAAGGTTGGCGGCGGCCCTCGTTTATGACGAAGCTGCCGCTGCGGCTACGCTGGCACTCCGACGTCTCCTGGGGCTCGGCCTTGACGGCGGCAAGCAGTGTCGTTGTACCGGAGGAGTGGGATCCAAAGGAAGAGGATAACTCCCCCGCCATGCGCCTTGGCAACCACGATCTGCCGCTCCGGCGCGAGAAAGAGGGTGTCGGGTACTCCAGCGCTTGCACATTGCCGTCCTCGATGTGCTTGAGGCCGGCGTGGAGCGTGTGCCCGGGGACGCCCCACCACTGATGGCGGCCATCGGAGTTGTGGCGCCCCCTTGGTGCCGGAGCGCCATTCGGGGACGCGAGCTGGTCGGCGTGACAGTGCTGGAAGTACACCTTCCACAGAGCATGGTTGTCAGGGGCGTACTTCGGCTACTGCCGCGCTTCCCTCGGCAGCGCCTCCCGGCTCCGCACGATCTTGCCGCGGTGTTCGGCGTCGAAGGGCGGCGGGGGCATGGGGACGCCAATGGCGCTGACCCTCCACGAGCCCGACACGCGCATGTCGGGCGGCTCCAGGTAGTTAGCCTCATAGAGGAGACGCGCCTCCCACTCGTGCAGATGGCGGCAGCCGAAGAGGTTGGCCACCGCTCCATCGCCGGGGAACCTCTTCGCCATTGGTCGGGCTTGAGACGGGGAAAGGAGAGAGGGGTGGTCGGTGGCAAAGCGGAGAGGGGTTGGCGGCGAGAGAGAAGGTTGTGGCGAGGCAAGTGTGCGGCCAACGGCGAGGGGGCAACTTTTATAGCGGCGGGGGGAGGGGGGGAGGGGGGCAGCTGTTATAGCGGAGAGGGGGCGACAGCAGTGTGGACACGTGGCGGGAAGGGGCGGGATGCGCGGCGGCTCGCCTTCATTGCGCTGCCCATGATCAATGGAAGGCTGACCGGCGGCAGCCTTGCCATTGTTTTGCACGGGAGTTGAGGCAATGAGATGAGGACTATGATGCAGTCGTTGACTCGGCGGGTTCACGGGGTGGGAATCTGGCATGGGGAGTTTTGGCGCGTTTTTCCTTTCCCCCGGCGCCCTCGTTCGCCCCCCAGCATGCTGGGTTCGGCCTGAGTCCGTTAGTGCCAATTTCGGCACTAATCGGCAAAATTTGGGCTCCTGGAGGTGCGATTGGGCCGTTTTTTGGAGCCAGCGATAGGAAAGCGGCCTGGGGGAGTGGAGATGCTCTAACTCCACCAATGCTTTGTGCAGCAAATGAATCATTGGAGGACTCTGATAACCCACAAGTATAGCGGACCATAAAAGTTTTCAAGCGTAGAGTATTGAACCCAAATTTATTGATTTGACATAAGGGGGGCCAAAGAATATTCTCAAGTATTAGCAACTGAGTTGTCAATTCAACCACACCTGAAAGACTTAATATGTGCAGCAAAAAATTTAGTAGCAAAGTAATATGGAAGTAGCGGTAACAGTGGCAAAAGTAACAGTAGCAGTTTTGTAGCAATCGTAACAGTGGCAACAAAAGAGAAACTTAGCAAAGATCAATATGAAACGATCTCGTAAGCAATGGATCAATGATGGATAATTATGTTGGATGCCATTCATCATGCAACAGTTATAATCTAGGGTGACACAAAACTAGCTCCAATTCATCAATATAATGTAGGCATGTATTCTGAATATAGTCATACATACTTATGGAAAAGAACTTGAATGACATCATTTGTCCTACTCTCCCGTGCCAGCGGGGTCCTATTGGAAACTAAGGGGTATTAAGGACTCCTTTTAATAGAGAACCGGACCAAAGCATTAGCACTTAGTGAGTACATGAACCCCTCAAACTACGGTCATCACCCGGAAATGTCCCGACTATTGTCACTCCGGGGTTGCCGGATCATAACACGTAGTATGTGACTATAACTTGCCAGATCGGATCAAGAACACAAATATATTCATGAAAATATAATAGGTTCTGAAATCAAGGCACTCGGGCCCTAGTGACAAGCATTAGGCATAGAAAGTCATAGGAACATCAATCTTAGAACGTAGTGGATACTAGGGATCAAACCCTAACAAAACTAACTCGATTACATGGTAAATCTCATCCAACCCATCACGTTCCAACAAACCTATGATGGAATTACTCACGCACAACAATGAGCATCATGAAATTGGTGATGGAGAATGGTTGGTGATGATGATGGTGATGATTTCCCCTCTCCGGAGCCCAAGACGGACTCCAGCTCTGCCCTCACGAGGAAGAACAGGGCTTGGCAGCGGCTTCGTATCGTAAAACATGATGAATCCTTCTCTCTGTTTTTTCTCCTCGAACGTAAAATATATGGCGTTGGAGTTGAGGTCTGTGGAGCTTCGTGAGACCCACAAGACAGGAGGGCGCGCCCTCCACCCTTGTGGACAGGTGGTGGGTCCCCTCTGGTTGATTCTTCCACCAATATTTTTTATTTATTCCAAAAATATTCTTCATGAAGTTTTAGATTATTCCGAGAAATTTTATTTCTGCACAAAAATAACGCCATGACAATTCTGTTGAAAACAATGCCAGTCCGGGATAGTTCCACTCAAATCATGCAAATTAGAGTTCAAAATAAGGGCAAAAGAGTTTGGAAAAGTAGATACGATGGAGACGTATCAACTCCCCCAAGCTTAACCCATTGCTTGTCCTCAAGCAATTCAGTTGACAAACTGAAAGTGATAAAGAAAAAACTTTTACAAACTCTGTTTGATCTTGTTGTTGCAAATATGTAAAGCCAGCATTCAAGTTTTCAGCAAAGATTATGAACTAACCATATTCACAATAACATTTAGGTCTCACATTTGCTCATATCAATGGCATAATCAACTAGCGAGCAATAATAATAAATATCGAATGACAACACTTCTTCAAAATAATTATGATATGATATAACAAAATGGTATCTCACTAGCCCTTTCTGAGACCGCAAAACATAAATACGAAGCACCCCCTCGAGATCAAGGACTGACTAGACATTGTAACTCATGATAAAAGAGATCCATTCACAGTCATACTCAATATAAATTAAGAACAATGCATACAAATGACAGTGATGGTCTCTAACTGGTGCTTTTTATAAGAGGATGATGGCCCAGCAATAAAAGTAAATAGATAGGCCCTTCGCAGAGGGGAGCAGGGATTTGCAAAGCTCGAGTTTTGAAATAGAGAGGAATAATATTTTGAGAAATATGCTTTCAATGTCAACATAAAAACCAAGAGATCTCGGTATCTTCCATGCTACATACATTATAGGTGGTTCCCAAGAAAAATGGTAAAGTTTATACCCCCCACCACCAACAAGCACACTCCACGGCTGGTCCGAAACAACGGGTACCGTCCAACTATAGTCCTGGGGGTGTTTTGTTTGCAATTATTTTGATTTGATTTGAGCATGGGACTAGGCATCCTGGTTACCAGCCATTTTCTCGTGAATGATGAGCGGAGTCCACTCATTGTGAGAATAACCCACCTAGCATGGAAGATATTGACAACCCTAGTTGCCACATGAGCAATTCGAGCATATAAAACAGATTATCATTTGAAGGTTTAGAGTTTGGCACATGAAAATTTACTTGGAACGACAGGTAAATACCGTATATAGGAAGGTATGGTGGACTCATATGGAACAATTTTGGATTTATGAAAGTGGATGCACAAGCAGTAATCCCACTTAGTACAAGTGATGGATAGAAAAAGACTGGGGATTAGAGTCCAAAACAAGGGCAAAAGAGTTTGGAAAAGTAGATATGATGGAGACGTATCAGACTCGATCATCCGTAACTTAAAAAACAGTTTAGAAGGGGCCAAAACTGGAAAACTGTGCCTTAAACAGGTCAAACTTGATGGAAAGCCATTAAATAGGATTATTAACATAAAATCTCAACATAGGGGGTAAAAACTGAAATTCACTATATAAAGAACTAACAAATAGAATGTATCTTGTGAACATAATCATTCATTTACTTGTGAATTTCATCTGTTATATTAAAATTCATTTTTTCAAAAAGGAGGATAACTCACAGCCTTTGCATCGAGCGACGCACACAACCGTATACTATTAAGAATGCAAAATCCATCAACCAAACAATATCAACCCAATAAAAAGCGAAAAGGAAACTCAAGGCCGCATGCCTCGCGACAGTAACTCCACCAGATAGACACTAACCCTATGATACAAGAAGAAATCAAAATGAAAAATACACAACTTCTAGGCTACGCCTTCAAGAAAGAATCATCGCATGTGCTCCGATGATGGCGATTCCAACATAAGGTTGAACTCTCGATTCCACCGGATTGGATAAAGTTGTCGTTGAAGCCATATGTACCATAATACCCTTATCCGGCTACCAACGCCTCGGATACCTATGGAGAAGACACCAAAAGACAGATATCGCATACCGTCTATTTCCACCATTGTTGCACCACCTTCGATCCAACGGCAACAGTCTAGACATAAAACCTTCGCCAGAGCCACCATATTGGACGTGCCGGTAGCAGGCATGACTTGACGCCTCCGCATGAGACATCGTGTGTAGCATGCATCCGCCAGCGACACATCCAATGGAGTCTTAACCTATCGACGACAGGCACCACCCAATGACTTTGAAAGAGATGCACATGTCACCTGCCGAGCCGCATCTAACATGATCTGTTGATGGACATGACGTCCCATACCATCGCCAGCCTCAGACGTCCCATACCGTCCACCACCTCGAGATCTAGACTTCGAGTCACCCACACGACCACAGAGTCTGTAGCCATCGAAGAAGAGGGGCCACCACACCCCGATTCCGGATGCTACAGGGAGCACCCACCGTCGCACCAGTTGTTGTCATCGCCCATACAACAGCAACCGCTGTCGTGATCACACATAAAACATTGTCGACCCTAGAGGAAGCTTAGGCCGCCACGCATGTTCTACGACACTCCGGGAGGAAGATCCCGATATCCACCATAAGGAGCTACCACCTAGCCCGTCATCCTCCACGGATGGGACACCACCACTTCCATGATTGGAGCCGCTACTCCGGGGATCATGCACCATCGATAGGCCAGATCCCCTCCCGATCTACCCTCCCCACAAAGCTAGTGGAGCAACACCACACCACCGGGATGGACGATTGCTAGAGGACGATCTCGCGCCACCTGTCCCTCCAGAGAGTCGGGTTATAGCTAAGATTCCCACCGTCCCCATCACTAGTAGCACACGTCCCTGGAGACGATGAGGGGGGAGAGAGGGGGGAGGGGGTGATGACCCACAAGTATAGGGGATCAATTTTAGCTCTTTTCAATAAGTAAGATTGTCGAACCCAACGAGGAGTAGAAGGAAATGACAAGTGGTTTTCAGCAAGATAATGTCTGCAAGTGTTGAAATTGTAAATAACAGAGTAGTTTGATAACAAGATAATTTGTAACGAGCAAGTAACGATAATAGTAGCAAAAGTGCAGCAAGGTAGCCTAATCCTTTTGAGGCAAAGGACAGGCCAAATGGTCTCTTATAATCGGCAAAACGTTCTTGAGGGTACACGGGAATTTCATCTAGTCACTTTCATCATGTTGATTCGATTTGTGTTCACTACTTTGATAATTTGATATGTGGGTGGATAGGTGCTTAGGTGTTGTTTTTACTTGAACAAACCTCCTACTTATGATTAACCCCCTCGCAAGCATCCGCAACTACGAGAAAAGTATTAAGAATAAATTCTAACCATAGCATTAAACTTTTGGATCCAATCGGTCCCTTACGGAATAGCGCATAAACTAGGGTTTAAGCTTCTGTCACTCTCGCAACCCATCGTCTAATAACTACTCCGTAATGCATTCCCTTAGGCCCAAATATGGTGAAGTGTCATGTAGTCGATGTTCACATGACACCACTAAGGGAATCAGAACATACAGACTATCAAAATATCGAACACACATCAAGTTCACATGATTAGTTGCAACATGATTTCTCCCGTGACCTCAAGAACAAAAGTACCTACTCACAAATGATAATCATGCTCAAGATCAGATGGGTATTAAATAGCATATTGGATCTGAACATGTAATCTTCCACCAAGTAAACCATATAGTAATCAACTACAAGATGTAATCAACACTACTAGTCACCCACAAGCACCAATGTACAGTTCCGATAACAAGATTGAACACAAGAGATGAACTAGGGTTTGAGATGAGATGGTGTTGTTGAAGATGTTGATGGAGATTGCCCTCCCCAAGATGGAGAGTTGTTGGTGATGATGATGACAATGATTTCCCCCTCCGGGAGGGAAGTTCCCCCGGCGGAATCGCTCCGCCGGAGGGCAAAAGTGCTCCTGCCCAAGTTCCGCCTTGAGACGGCGTCGCTCCAACCTGAAATTCCTCTCCTTATTTTTTTTCTAGGTCAAAATGACTTATATACCAGAAGATGGGCACCGGAGGTGGGCCTGGGTGAGCACAATCCACCAGGGCGCTCCTGGGGGCCCAAGCACGCCCTGGTGTCTTGTGCTCACCAGGGTGGCCCCCTCTCGTACTTATTTGCTCCAATATTCTTCATAGATTCCATAAAAATTCTCCATAAAGTTTCAGCTTGTTTGGAGTTGTGCAGAATAGGTAGCCTGATGTAGCTTTTCCAGGTCCATGTTTCCAGCTGTCGGAATTCTTCCTCTTTGTGTATACCTTTGCATATTATGAGAGAAAAGGCATTAGAATTACTCGAAAAAGCATTATTATGCATAAAAACATCGTAAATAACAGTAAGAAAACATGATGCAAAATTGACGTATCAGGGGGGCAGCGGTTGGGGGGCTAGGGTTCCCCCCTGATCTCCCTGGAGGGGTCGAGACAAGGGGGTACAAGGACGAGGGTGCGTAACTACTAAATGTTGGGAGAGAGTTTCACTTCCTGGCCTCTGCACCAACTAGGTGTTGGGAACGCAGTAATTTCGAAAATTTTCCTACGCACACGCAAGATCATGGTGATGCACAGCAACGAGAGGGGAGAGTGTTGTCTACGTACCAACGCAGACCGACTGCGGAAGCGATCACACAACATAGAGGAAGTAGTCGTACGTCTTCTTTCCGATCCGACCGATCCAAGCACCGTTACTCCGGCACCTCCGAGTTCTTAGCACACGTTCAGCTCGATGACGTTCCTCGGGCTCCGATCCAGCAAAGCGTTGAGGAAGAGTTCCGTCAGCACGACGGCGTGGTGACGATCTTGATGTACTACCGACGCAGGGCTTCGCCTAAGCACTGTAACGGTATGATCGAGGTGGAATTTGGTGGCAGGGGGCACCGCACACGGCTAAGGAACGATCTCAAGGATCAACTTGTGTGTCTTGGGGTGTCCCCTGCCCCCGTATATAAAGGTTGGAGGAGGGGGGGCCGGCCGGCCAGGGAGAGGGAGGCGCAGGGGGAGTCCTACTCCTACCGGGAGTAGGACTCCCCCCTCCAATCCTATTCCAATTAGGACTCTCGGGGGAAAAGGAGAGAGAAGGGGGGCCGGCCCCTTATCCTAGTCCCACTAGGACTTGGGGAAAGGGGGGGGCGCCGGCCAGCTATGGGCTGCCCCTTTTCTCTTTTTCCACTAAGGCCCAATAGGCCCATTAGTCTCCCGGGGGGTTCCGGTAACCCTCCCGGTATTCCGGTAAAATCCCGATTTCACCCGGAACACTTCCTATGTCCAAACATAGGCTTCCAATATATCAATCTTTACGTCTCGACCATTTCGAGACTCCTCGTCATGTCCGTGATCTCATCCGGGACTCCGAACAACCTTCGGTACATCAAAATGCATAAACTCATAATAACTGTCATCGTAACGTTAAGCGTGCGGACCCTACGGTTCGAGAACAATGTAGACATGACCGAGACACGTCTCCGGTCAATAACCAATAGCGGGACCTGGATGCCCATATTGGCTCCTACATATTCTACGAAGATCTTTATCGGTCAGACCGCATAACAACATACGTTGTTCCCTTTGTCATCGGTATGTTACTTGCTCGAGATTCGATCGTCGGTATCCAATACCTAGTTCAATCTCGTTACTAGCAAGTCTCTTTACTCGTTTCGTAATACATCATCTCACAACTAACATATTAGTTGCAGTGCTTGCAAGGCTTATGTGATGTGCATTACCGAGAGGGCCCAGAGATACCTCTCCGACAATCGGAGTGACAAACCCTAATCTCGAAATACGCCAACCCAACATCTACCATTGGAGACACCTGTAGTACTCCTTTATAATCACCCAGTTACATTGTGACGTTTGGTAGTACCCAAAGTGTTCCTCCGGTAAACGGGAGTTGCATAATCTCATAGTTATAGGAACATGTATAAGTCATGAAGAAAGCAATAGCAACATACTAAACGATCGGGTGCTAAGCTAATGGAATGGGTCATGTCAATCAGATCATTCAACTAATGATGTGACCTCGTTAATCAAATAACAACTCTTTGTTCATGGTTAGGAAACATAACCATCTTTGATTAACGAGCTAGTCAAGTAGAGGCATACTAGTGACACTCTGTTGGTCTATGTATTCACACATGTATTATGTTTCCGGTTAATACAATTCTAGCATGAATAATAAACATTTATCATGATATAAGGAAATAAATAATAACTTTATTATTGCCTCTAGGGCATATTTCCTTCAGTCTCCCACTTGCACTAGAGTCAATAATCTAGATTACACTGTAATGATTCTAACACCCATGGAGCCTTGGTGCTGATCATGTTTTGCTCGTGGAAGAGGCTTAGTCAACGGGTCTGCAACGTTCAGATCCGTATGTATCTTGCAAATCTCTATGTATCCCACCTGGACTAAATCCCGGATGGAGTTGAAGCGTCTCTTGATGTGCTTGGTCCATTTGTGAAATCTGGATTCCTTTGCCAAGGCAATTGCACCAGTATTGTCACAGAAGATTTTCATTGGACCCGATGCACTAGGTATGACACCTAGATCGGATGTGAACTCCTTCATCCAGACTCCTTCGTTTGCTGCTTCTGAAGCAGCTATGTACTCCGCTTCACATGTAGATCCCGCTACGACGCTTTGTTTAGAACTGCACCAACTGACAGCTCCACCGTTTAAAGTAAACACGTATCCGGTTTGCGATTTAGAATCGTCCGGATCAGTGTCAAAGCTTGCATCAACGTAACCTCTTACGGTGAGCTCTTTGTCACCTCCATATACGAGAAACATATCCTTAGTCCTTTTCAGGTATTTCAGGATGTTCTTGACCGCTGTCCAGTGATCCATTCCTGGATTACTTTGGTACCTCCCTGCTAAACTTATAGCAAGGCACACATCAGGTCTGGTACACAGCATTGCATACATGATAGAGCCTATGGCTGAAGCATAGGGAACATCTTTCATTTTCTCTCTATCTTCTGCAGTGGTCGGGCATTGAGTCTGACTCAACTTCATACCTTGTAACACAGGCAAGAACCCTTTCTTTGCTTGATCCATTTTGAACTTCTTCAAAATCTTGTCAAGGTATGTGCTCTGTGAAAGTCCAATTAAGCGTTTTGATCTATCTCTATAGATCTTTATGCCTAATATGTAAGCAGCTTCCCCGAGGTCTTTCATCGAAAAACTTTTATTCAAGTATCCCTTTATGCTATCCAGAAATTCTATATCATTTCCAATCAGCAATATGTCATCCACATATAATATTAGAAATGCTACAGAGCTCCCACTCACTTTCTTGTAAATACAGGCTTCTCCAAAAGTCTGTATAAAGCCAAATGCTTTGATCACACTATCAAAGCGTTTATTCCAACTCCGAGATGCTTGCACCAGTCCATAAATGGATCGCTGGAGTTTGCATACTTTGTTAGCTCCCTTTGGATCGACAAAACCTTCTGGTTGTATCATATACAACTCTTCTTCCAGAAATCCATTCAGGAATGTAGTTTTGACATCCATCTGCCATATTTCATAATCATGAAATGCGACAATTGCTAACATAATTCTGACGGACTTAAGCATCGCTACGGGTGAGAAGGTCTCATCGTAGTCAACTCCTTGAACTTGTCGAAAACCTTTCGCGACAAGTCGAGCTTTATAGACAGTAATATTACCGTCAGCGTCAGTCTTTTTCTTGAAGATCCATTTATTCTCAATTGCTTGCCGATCATCGGGCAACTCAACCAAAGTCCATACTTTGTTTTCATACATGGATCCCATCTCAGATTTCATGGCCTCAAGCCACTTTGCGGAATCTGGGCTCACCATCGCTTCTTCATAGTTCGTAGGTTCATCATGATCTAGCATCATGACTTCCAGAACTGGATTACCGTACCACTCTGGTGTGGATCTCACTCTGGTTGATCTACGTGGTTCAGTAGTATCTTGTTCTGAAGCTTCATGATCATCATCATTAGCTTCCTCACTGATTGGTATAGGTGTCGCAGAAACAGTTTTCTGTGATGTACTATTTTCCAATAAGGGAGCAGGTACAGTTACCTCGTCAAGTTCTACTTTCCTCCCACTCACTTCTTTCGAGAGAAACTCCTTCTCTAGAAAGTTTCCGAATTTAGCAACAAAAGTCTTGCCTTCGGATCTGTGATAGAAGGTGTATCCAATAGTTTTCTTTGGATATCCTATGAAGACACATTTCTCCGATTTGGGTTCGAGCTTATCAGGTTGAAGCTTTTTCACATAAGCATCGCAGCCCCAAACTTTAAGAAACGACAACTTTGGTTTCTTGCCAAACCATAGTTCATAAGGTGTCGTCTCAACGGATTTTGATGGTGCCCTGTTTAACGTGAATGCGGCCGTCTCTAAAGCATAACCCCAAAACGATAGCGGTAAAGCAGTAAGAGACATCATAGATCGCACCATATCTAGTAAAGTACGATTACGACGTTCGGACACACCATTACGTTGTGGTGTTCCGGGTGGCGTGAGTTGCGAAACTATTCCACAATTTTTCAAATGTACACCAAACTCCTAACTCAAATATTCTCCTCCACGATCAGATCGTAGAAACTTTATTTTCTTGTTACGATGATTTTCAACCTCACTCTGAAATTCTTTGAACTTTTCAAATGTTTCAGACTTATGTTTCATTAAGTAGATATACCCATATCTGCTTAAATCATCTGTGAAGGTGAGAAAATAACGATATCCGCCACGAGCCTCAATATTCATCGGACCACATACATCGGTATGTATGATTTCCAATAAATCTGTTGCTCTCTCCATAGTACCGGAGAACGGTGTTTTAGTCATCTTGCCTATGAGGCACGGTTCGCAAGTACCAAGTGATTCATAATCAAGTGGTTCCAAAAGCCCATCAGTATGGAGTTTCTTCATGCGCTTTACACCGATATGACCTAAACGGCAGTGCCACAAATAAGTTGCACTATCATTATTAACTTTGCATCTTTTGGCTTCTACATTATGAATATGTGTATCACTATCTTCGAGTTTCAACAAGAATAGACCACTCTTCAAAGGTGCATGACCATAAAAGATATTACTCATATAAATAGAACAACCATTATTCTCTGATTTAAATGAATAACCGTCTCGCATTAAACAAGATCCAGATATAATGTTCATGCTCAACGCTGGCACCAAATAACAATTATTTAGGTCTAATATTAATCCCGAAGGTAGATGTAGAGGTAGCGTGCCGACCGCGATCACATCGACTTTGGAACCGTTTCCCACGCGCATCGTCACCTCGTCCTTTGCTAGCGTCCGCTTATTCCGTAGTCCCTGTTTCGAGTTGCAAATATTAGCAACAGAACCAGTATCAAATACCCAGGTGCTACTGCGAGCTCTAGTAAGGTACACATCAATAACATGTATATCACATATACCTTTGCTCACTTTGCCATCCTTCTTATCCGCCAAATACTTGGGGCAGTTCCGCTTCCAGTGACCAGTCTGCTTGCAGTAGAAGCACTCAGTTTCAGGCTTAGGTCCAGACTTGGGTTTCTTCTCCTGAGCAGCAACTTGCTTGCTGTTCTTCTTGAAGTTTCCCTTCTTCTTCCCTTTGCCCTTTTTCTTGAAACTAGTGGTTTTGCTAACCATCAACACTTGATGCTCCTTCTTGATTTCTACCTCCGCAGCTTTCAGCATTGCGAAGAGCTCGGGAATAGTCTTGTTCATCCCTTGCATATTATAGTTCATCACGAAGCTCTTGTAGCTTGGTGGCAGTGATTGGAGAATTCTGTCAATGACGCAGTCATCTGGAAGATTAACTCCCATCTGAATCAAGTGATTATTATACCCAGACATTTTGAGTATATGCTCACTGACAGAACTGTTCTCCTCCATCTTGCAGCTATAGAACTTATTGGAGACTTCATATCTCTCAATTCGGGCATTTGCTTGAAATATTAACTTCAACTCCTGGAACATCTCATATGCTCCATGACGTTCAAAACGTCGTTGAAGTCCCGATTCTAAGCCGTAAAGCATGGCACACTGAACTATCGAGTAGTCATCAGCTTTGCTCTGCCAGACGTTCATAACATCTGGCGTTGCTCCAGCAGCAGGCCTGTCACCCAGCGGTGCTTCCAGGACGTAATTCTTCTGTGCAGCAATGAGGATGATCCTCAGGTTACGGACCCAGTCCGTGTAATTGCTACCATCATCTTTCAACTTTGCTTTCTCAAGGAACGCATTAAAATTCAACGGAACAATAGCACGAGCCATCTATCTACAATCAACATAAACAAGCAAGATACTATCAGGTACTAAGTTCATGATAAGTTTAAGTTCAGTTAATCAAATTACTTAGGAACTCCCACTTAGATAGACATCCCTCTAATCTTCTAAGTGATCACGTGATCCAAATCAACTAAACCATAACCGATCATCACGTGAGATGGAGTAGTTTTCAATGGTGAACATCGTTATGTTGATCATATCTACTATATGATTCACGCTCGACCTTTCGGTCTCCGTGTTCCGAGGCCATATCTGTATATGCTTGGCTTGTCAAGTATAACCTGAGTATTCTGCGTGTGCAACTGTTTTGCACCCGTTGTATTTGGACGTAGAGCTTATCACACCCGATCATCACGTGGTGTCTGGGCACGATGAACTTTGGCAACGGTGCATACTCAGGGAGAACACTTCTTGATAATTTTGTAGTGAGAGATCATCTTATAATGCTACCGTCAATCAAAGCAAGATAAGATGCATAAAAAGGGATAAACATCACATGCAATCAATATAAGTGATATGATATGGCCATCATCATCTTGTGCTTGTGATTTCCATCTCCGAAGCACCGTCATGATCACCATCGTCACCGGCGCGACACCTTGATCTCCATCGTAGCATCATTGTCGTCTCGCCAATCTTATGCTTCCACGACAATCACTACCGTTTAGTAATAAATTAAAGCATTACATCGCGATTGCATTGCATACAATAAAGCGACAACCATATGGCTCCTGCCAGTTGCCGATAACTCGGTTACAAAACATGATCATCTCATACAATAAAATCAGCTTCATGCCTTGACCATATCACATCACAACATGCCCTGCAAAAACAAGTTAGACGTCCTCTACTTTGTTGTTGCAAGTTTTACGTGGCTGCTACGGGCTTAAGTAAGAACTCATCTCACCTACGCATCAAAACCACAACGATAGTTCATCAAATAGACTCCGTTTTAACCTTCTCAAGGACCGGGCGTAGTCACACTTGGTTCAACTAAAGTTGGAGAGACAGTCTTCCGCAAGCCATCTATGTGCAAAGCACGTCGAGGGAACCGGTCTCGCGTAAGAGTACGCATAAGGTTGGTCCGGATCGTCTCACCCAACAATACCGCCGAACCAAAGTATGACATGCTGGTAGGCAGTATGACTTGTATCGCCCACATCTCACTTGTGTTCTACTCGTGCAAATAACATCAAACCATAAAACCTAGGCTCGGATGCCACTGTTGGGAACGCAGTAATTTCGAAAATTTTCCTACGCACACGCAAGATCATGGTGATGCACAGCAACGAGAGGGGAGAGTGTTGTCTACGTACCAACGCAGACCGACTGCGGAAGCGATCACACAACGTAGAGGAAGTAGTCGTACGTCTTCTTTCCGATCCGACCGATCCAAGCACCGTTACTCCGGCACCTTCGAGTTCTTAGCACACGTTCAGCTCGATGACGTTCCTCGGGCTCCGATCCAGCAAAGCGTTGAGGAAGAGTTCCGTCAGCACGACGGCGTGGTGACGATCTTGATGTACTACCGACGCAGGGCTTCGCCTAAGCACTGTAACGGTATGATCGAGGTGGAATTTGGTGGCAGGGAGCACCGCACACGGCTAAGGAACGATCTCAAGGATCAACTTGTGTGTCTTGGGGTGTCCCCTGCCCCCGTATATAAAGGTTGGAGGAGGGGGGGCCGGCCGGCCAGGGAGAGGGAGGCGCAGGGGGAGTCCTACTCCTACCGGGAGTAGGACTCCCCCCTCCAATCCTATTCCAATTAGGACTCTCGGGGGAAAAGGAGAGAGAAGGGGGGCCGGCCCCTTATCCTAGTCCCACTAGGACTTGGGGAAAGGGGGGGCGCCGGCCAGCTATGGGCTGCCCCTTTTCTCTTTTTCCACTAAGGCCCAATAGGCCCATTAGTCTCCCGGGGGGTTCCGGTAACCCTCCCGGTATTCCGGTAAAATCCCGATTTCACCCGGAACACTTCCTATGTCCAAACATAGGCTTCCAATATATCAATCTTTACGTCTCGACCATTTCGAGACTCCTCGTCATGTCCGTGATCTCATCCGGGACTCCGAACAACCTTCGGTACATCAAAATGCATAAACTCATAATAACTGTCATCGTAACGTTAAGCGTGCGGACCCTACGGTTCGAGAACAATGTAGACATGACCGAGACACGTCTCCGGTCAATAACCAATAGCGGGACCTGGATGCCCATATTGGCTCCTACATATTCTACGAAGATCTTTATCGGTCAGACCGCATAACAACATACGTTGTTCCCTTTGTCATCGGTATGTTACTTGCCCGAGATTCGATCGTCGGTATCCAATACCTAGTTCAATCTCGTTACTGGCAAGTCTCTTTACTCGTTCCGTAATACATCATCTCACAACTAACATATTAGTTGCAGTGCTTGCAAGGCTTATGTGATGTGCATTACCGAGAGGGCCCAGAGATACCTCTCCGACAATCGGAGTGACAAACCCTAATCTCGAAATACGCCAACCCAACATCTACCATTGGAGACACCTGTAGTACTCCTTTATAATCACCCAGTTACGTTGTGACATTTGGTAGTACCCAAAGTGTTCCTCCGGTAAACGGGAGTTGCATAATCTCATAGTTATAGGAACATGTATAAGTCATGAAGAAAGCAATAGCAACATACTAAACGATCGGGTGCTAAGCTAATGGAATGGGTCATGTCAATCAGATCATTCAACTAATGATGTGACCTCGTTAATCAAATAACAACTCTTTGTTCATGGTTAGGAAACATAACCATCTTTGATTAACGAGCTAGTCAAGTAGAGGCATACTAGTGACACTCTGTTGGTCTATGTATTCACACATGTATTATGTTTCCGGTTAATACAATTCTAGCATGAATAATAAACATTTATCATGATATAAGGAAATAAATAATAACTTTATTATTGCCTCTAGGGCATATTTCCTTCACTAGGGATACACGCAACATTTTTAGTATGAGTACGAAGATAAGCATGGTCCCCATAGAATTTATTGAAATTCAATTAGGCTAAGGATGTACATAACAATGTATAGCCTTTTCTTCCTCTTATTTTTACTCTAGGGGTAATAATGTTTGTGAGGTGTGTCTTATTCTCTTTGAGCTCCTGTTCTACATGAAGTTCCAAATGGAAGTACTTCACTAAGGAGTGTCACTGACACCATTTAAAGGCATAATGAAATAGACTATACAAATTGCAGTGATATCATTTGGTTGATTGGCAACAATCCACTAGCTAGCAACCACGACTAGGTGAAAGTCAACAAGTTTTGTCGGCATTTTTGAAAGGACTGGCTCCGACGAGACAACATTGCAAGCACATATATCGTCATCTGATTGTGTGCCATTACTGCGAGGTGTTAGGGCAATGCCATCAAAGGGCATTGCAAAATCAGGATTCCACTAAGAAACATTTACCTTGACGAGGAGCTCGGCCATAGGGATAACTACTACGACGCAAGCATGCCTATTCATTTTGAAGTTTAATGACATATTTTTCCTGTTTTCGTCAAATTAGTTATGATTTTGAGTACTAATGTACTAATATTCACCAAAAGACTTTTTTCAATAGCATATTTTAAGTACTTTTTAATAAAATAATCCAAGAGATGTTTTAAGGAAAATCATGACAAACTACGAAAGGTCGCTAGTGGTGACCACCAAAGGATGGAGCACCACATGCTATGGGTGTGTGGGCACACAAGGGTCTGCCCCGAAACCCTTCTAATTTTCATAAAATGTTTTGTGGCCATCACACAGAAATATCAGTGGAACAAAACTGGAGTAGGTGATTGGTCGCTTCCCCAACATCTCACCGGAGGGGAAATTACCGTCGAACATCATAAAGATCATTACCACACTATTCTTCGAAGAGGTGGGAGCAGTCCACCCCTAGAATATGGGTTTGTAGTAATAGGTACATAGTCTTTCTCTGTATGTGGTTCATTGTTTAGATCATATGAGCTGGTGTATATGATCTATGTAATTCTTGTGATGGAACTTTGTCATAAGTTTAATAATTCCATATATTTTTCTTAATTGGCTAAAGACAATATTTTTGTTATCTCGGTTGTAAGGTTGATTATGTAGATGCATATCGGTTATCTAGTCTATTAGTATAATCTTCGTTAGTTTAGAGGAGAGGAAACTAACAAAATGGTGTGCATTAGTTGTAGTATACCGAGGGATGTAGTCGGTCCAGTAGCAGAAAAGGTAAAATCATGTGTACCCATAGGTGAGTTCTTTTCATGCCTCACTAAGGGCAAAATGTGGCCTAAATTAAGTAAGCCCTTAATAGTATTTTAGTTTTTTATGTAATTCTTGATAGTTTTTTTAATAATTTATTGTTGCATGGTTATTGGCATCAGAAGTTGAGTATTAAACAAGTGACTTATTGTGTTGAGTTCTGCATGTATTGGGCGGATTGCATATCTAAATTTATATATGCAACTATCATTATGATTATGTGTATTATGGGGAAAAGTTAAGCCTAAACCATAGAACGAATGTTCTATGGTAATTTTCATTATAATGGTAAGTAAATACATGGTGGGATATTTACAGAGCCAAAGAGAAACCAATCTAGTCTATCCAATACTAGCTCTAGGCAACATTAGGGAACATGTTGAATGATCTATACTAAGACAACTACATCATGTATGAGTGCCAATCCATCTTTGTAGGAAATCTGCATTTTTTCCTTTTCACCTTGTGATGAAGCTATGAGAGATCATGTTTGAAGGAGTGTGTCTAGAAAGATAATGCTTAGGTTTTCTTGTTTTTAAAAATACCCATTCCTCTACATCCTATATTTTAGGAGCTTGAAATGATGATGTATATGGATATTTGTTTGAGGAAAGGGAGAGTATCAATACATTCTTTATCAAAGAATGATATTCCTCTTTTTTTATTTGGAATGGTGGAATTCCAACAAGCTTGAGTTATGTGCAATCCTAGAACAAGTGAAGTGCAGCTTCCTCCATATTTTTGTTGTATAGAACCAAGCTATAGGAGTGTAAGTGAAATGACTTCATTTCCAGAAGGTTTTTTGGTGTTGGTTGTGTTTGATCCTGCTGTTACCCTTTCAACGTTTCTGGAAGAGATGGCGAGCTTGAAATTCCCCAGTCGGGCATTTATAGAATTGCATCAAGGAAAAACATTGTTTAAAATGTAACTCCATTTATTAATAGTGTCAGGATTGTAATTCTACCAATTTGTATATCAACAAAATGGTCAAAATCTAGGGCTAATAGAGGAGTTTGGAAATTATCAGCCAAACGGTCAGAAGAGGCCAGTTGAGCAACAAAGACCAAACGATTAACTACAAAAGAATGAAGCTCTTAGAATTTACTTCATGGGAAATGCCCATCTAATTGTCCTACCAGAAAAGCAGAGAATTTCCATTGCCAGGATGGCAAACAACCTCTTATTTAAATGTGTCAATCAAATTAAGACGAGTCATCCGCCAGTGAAATCACTCTATTTTTCCAATGGGTTGACTACTTTGGTAATAGGTTTCCCAAATGAGCATAACCCAGGGTAGTTGGTACTGGTTAAAGAACTTGTGATGATTTTTGCTTCGTCGTGGAAAGCTAAACATCCAAAACACCCAACCCACCTTGTGTTTTAGGCTTGCAAACTTTATCCCGTGCAATGAGAGCAGAACCTCTTTCATCTGAACCAAAATTTCTCCAGAAACAACGCCTCAAGTATTTGTTGATTTGATCAATGTAGACACAAGTAGGGCTGATGTTCACATTAAGAAAATGGGGAGAGGATAAGACAAATCTTATCAACTGCAATTTGCTATTGTATAAGAGCATGGCGGAGCACCCTACAAGTCTCCTCACAATTCTTTGGCTAATTGGCATGAAATCTAGGTCTTTTAGTCTGCAAGATCTTAGAAGAACCCCAAGTATGTAAATGGAAGGATCCAACGTGACATCCTAAATCAGTGACCAACTATTGTAACGTCTATTGGGGAACATTCAAAGGAGCCATGACCGATTTAATGTAGTTGATCTTAATCTAGTGCAAATAGTGTATTATGGAATTGATTGAATCTCATGCCTGTGTTTATCTTTATGTGTCACCATGTTTATAAGAGATGTTACTAGTGAACCTATAAACTTCTATCCAATTTTTGCTTAAGAAAATAATCTAAAAATACTTTACTTACTGTTTGAGAATCATTTAATATTTATTTCAAAAATAGAATAATATCTTATGTGTCAGTGTCTACTAATAATATCTTGTCACAACTAAGAATACTAGTATTACTGACAAGCACACTAAAGTTGTTGTTGCACAGGAAGTTATCATATATTTATTTCAGTGTTGTTCGAGGGAGAAGATTCCTTTCCATTATTTTTGGTGGCTTTATAATCATAGGTCACTCACTTAACAAAATGATTGCCAATTTTGCTACAATACATTACACCTAGGGGATCAACATTATGCTACCAGCAATAGGTGTTGCAGCAACCAACAACCCAGATCACTTTGTGATGTGAGGCTGGCCACCTGTGCCATTGAAGAGCCATGATCAACCAAGACTGCATCGTGGACACAAACTCACCACATTACTCGTGACCATCACCACCGAATGTAGTCAAGCTTGGGTAACAAAACAAAGAGCCAATATGAAAGGAATAATACAACTAGTTCATGGGGGAGTAGATTGGAACTTTCTAAATGCATGGAGGCATCTCTACCGAACTTGAACACCATCCCATCTATGACCACAATTGCATACTAGAGAAAACGAGCACACCTACATGTGACAAGAGTTGTAAGGCGACACCTCCAACAATGAAATGACATCAAATAGCTTAGTAGAATGAGAAGTCCATACTATGCTTCATAAAATAGTATTTCGTCCCACTTTATGGATAAAGCCAAACTCCACAATGCATAGTAGCAGCTAAGGAAGAAAATGAGATGGCAGAACCAGATACAAAGTGCTGAGGAGAACAACTAATAAATGTTGCGAACAAAACAAGCATACAAAGTGTAGAAAACGGCCTCCTGACACTACCGAAGCCCTCGTCAGCTGAAACGCTCGTCCACCAAGGTAGAGACAAGGCGATGCCAACATGCAAGAGGCAGTCAATGTAGGGGGAGGGCTTCACCTACTTCAAGAAGGGTGAACGTCGTCATAGTACCATTCACCCATCAACAAAGTGGTGGCACCTGCCCCCTCACAATAGCACAAAGAGTGTTGATCCTTCATACTCCCTCCATTCCCTTATACAAGGCCACAAACTCAAATTACAGGTCAATTATTGCTTTGCAAGTCAATTATTCTTTTCGTTAACCGGGATCATTAATACACCCACATGCATGCAAAGAAGGAATGGAAAGAAGTAGCACAGTATCATTATGACTACATGCATGCAAGTATTAAACAAGTTGGTAGTATGAGGAAACATCATTAATTTTTGCCTCGATTATTGTTAGTGGCCTTGTATAGATGCAAATTGTATTTTTCATAGTGGCCTTGTATAAGTGAATGGAGGGAGTACTACAGATAGCTCACCATCATGAATGACAACATGAATCCATGCCACTAAGGAAGAAGACACTCGAAGCGCGATCACCTACACAAGCGACCCCACACCAACAATACCACCGCTTCTATTCACGAACCACACCAATGATGATCCGCTTATAAGGACCTTGCTTCCAGAACAACGCCTCCAAGAATGGCACGATGCCAAAATGTCGTTGTCTCCTGGTCCGAAAGGTTGAACCAAGGGTTTTTACCCAGAGCAAAAGGTGGAGAGGCACAATAGTGATGCCTCCAAAGAGAACAAAGCTAGGGAGTGTCGCCATCACCGACATCGACACTGTCTAGATGGCATTAATCCACTTCCTGAGCACCTACCACATGCACATCCCCCTCCCCCCGTAACATGTCAAAAGGGATCGATGAAGATGAGGCCTAGATCTGGACCAGAGTGCCACCATAACACCACTGAACCACAAATGCCTCCCACGATTGCCACCTCGCCGCGCTCATAGCCAAGACAGCAACCCAACATCAACACAACAGAACCAATGTCGCTGCCGCTCCCATCACATGGAGTCACCACCGTGGACTCGAGAGAACCACCTTACCCACCGGGATACCCCACTGCCACACCATGACTCCACCACCGCACACACCTCATGCTCTTGTCGGCAACAACCCATCGTCCAATGGGAGTTGCATTGTGCATATATATCAATGTCTAGGATATCTTATCTCCCCACCCGACGCCCATAATGGTGAAGGCAGCAGAACCGCCACAACCCAGACTAACCTCTAGCGTGGTACCCTGGGGGGAGATCCAATCCGGCGTGGTTCGCCGTGGACGGGCATGAGGACAAGAGATCAAGGCTCGGTAAGGACGAAAATGCTGCAGGAGAGGCCCAGCCACCGCTGCGGGCCGGTGGCCACCAGCAGCAGTCGGAGGAAGGGTGTTGGGGGAGGTTGGCGGCGGTGGCAAAGGAAACTCTACTTGTCGAGTTGCCCGAGAGGGGACGACATGAGGTTGTGAGCCTCGTCGACGTTTGTTTTTGAGAAACACAATGCATAAGCAAAAGCACACACACTTACACCTATGACCGCGCGGACGCACACCCTACCCCATGAGAACATCGGAGAGACTGTGTTGGTTGTCACCATGGGCAACTCATAGCCATTGACACGTCGTACCAACGAGAGAATAGCATGGATAGGTCTAAAATAAATCCTGGGTATGTTGATTTCACCACAAGAAACCTTAACCTTTAACATATGTTTTGTTTGCTACCGTCGATGTTTCTTATGTGGAGCTGGTGCAAAAGTATTCTCTCAAAAAAGGAAAATGGATGCCAAAGTGGAATAACGGGATCCTCATCGATGTTTTCTTCTTTTAGTAGCCAGAAACTACAAGAGCAAACCTTTTTCATGCAGTTAACCTCAGGACTGATCTAGAACCAACACACTTTTCGTTGTCACGAAAAGGAAAACAAACGAGAAACAGAAAGAACTTAACCATGTCAATATGCATGATGGCACCTTTATCTGGTTCAGCTCACAGGACATGGCGCAGCCATAATTATTGGCGGACGCCCAGCCGTCATTGTCAGTTTGTCACGCTACAAGGATATGGCCAGCCGGCTAATTCTACTTTGCTGCCCAGCGAACCCGCCATGTAGTACAGTGGGATCATGCATAGAATCCGTGAGGACATAACCATGTACTATATGGACCAGCATGCACGTGTGTGAAACGCCTCCCTTTTTAGAAGCAGCGCTGATCATGAGACCCTGAACTTACATCTTCCCATTTATACTCCATACCCGCTAAAGGACACGCCAACTTGGTACCAACCCTTTTCCTTTCCATCCATAATAAAAACTTTTAAATCCCTTTGAATTAAAAACTTTTTTGATAAAAAAAATAACAAAAACTTGTGTGCTCTAGCTACTTATAAACCCCTTTGAATAATTCGTGTCAATTTGCTCCATAATTATATGCATTGTCCTCAATTATGCACATGAAGGATGTAGGGTTTGGCTCTTAATTTGCAGCTCTTTTTTTCTCGAATACGCACGAGTGTGTGTACTATATTATAAAGAAGAGGATGGGGGTAAAGAGAACCTCCACGCTAGTGTTGCAAATTACATGTACACCAACACCACTTTCACCCTATCTAAAGGATAACATAGTTCTTGGACGGCGTTGCTCCATCGAAAACTATGCCATTGCGATGTTTTCATAACTCCCACATGACTAGGATGAATATTGACCTAAAAGTCTTCTTGTGCTGCCCTGTGTCTCCCTTATCCATGCAACAATATGAGAGGTACTGTCCGGCCGTCGGCATCCATTCCTGCTTGCCCAAAGAGTGAAGGATCGCCATCCACACCTCTCATGCAAACACGCAATCGAGCAAAATGTGATTTATGGTCTCCTCCTCTTGGTCGCACAAGGGGCATCTGTCTTGATGGTCCAATCCATGTCTTGCTAGATGGTCAGACGTCCAACACCTATTTTGTATGGCAAGCCACACAAAGAAACGGCATTGCAGTGGTGCCTTGAACTTCCAAGTGAACTCCACCGTTGGTATAACTTCTCTTCCCCACAACTTGACCTCATATGTGGACTTCGTTGAGAACTCATCATTTGTTTCCGAGGACCAAGTCAACTAGTCCAGCTCGTCCTGATCAAGCTCCACCCCCATAGTCCTCGTCCACAATGTTAGATATTCATTTGCAGCTCTTCTGGTGATGACGACTTCCTCTCCAAGGCATTGGTCTAGTATGACCGTGGTCTTGATGACTTGTTGCCTGCGGCCAACAACGATAGGCTGGCTCCGGCGATGGCATGACATGAGGCGGCAGGCCGTCGGCCCATTCAGGTGGAAGAAGATGGCTAGACCCTAGGAACTTTGATGTAATTTCTTTATTTTCTAGGGGTGTTAATATTACTAGTTGTTTTTAATAGATGTGAGTGTTTTTTCATAAGAAGTGATGAGAATAGGTTCTAAGAATTTGCATGCTAATTTTTTGCTGTTTAACTGGCTTAATTGGCTCGAATAGCTTCCTTTTGGTAATTTATAAAGTCCAATCTGATTCGATAATCTTTCCCTATTCTAGTCTGAGCCTGAGAGGGATAAAATGGCACTCATCAAAGCTAGTCGAAATTCTGGATCAGAATGTCCAAGTGGACTCATTCTCTACAAGCAGAGAGAATCTGCCCCAGAGATGTAGACGTGCATTTCTGAAACAATAAAATTTGGCCATGCATCGCATGACAAGCAGCTGGCTAAAAGAAGAATCATCTTGTGCTAGAAAGGGACAATATGTGCGGGCTTCGTGCATACATAGGTCAACTAACAAAAGCTTGTTTTTATCACGGAGAGGACGCTCAGATCCACACGACAAGGGGGTCAGCCAGCGACCCAATCAGAACAGTTTGAAAAATCAAATTGCTTTTGGATTGGAGCCAGACTGGCCGTTTGGGTCACATGAGCTAGCAGCTAGCTAGCACTGGCTCCAACCCGATCGTGCACCCGCGCGATATTGAACTGAAAGTGCAGTGTAAAGTAATGTACTTCACATTAACCTTGTGACAGCCCGCCACATGATTGAAGTCATTCGTTGCAGGCTGAGCCGCAAGCGTCGCAACTGGCAACACAGGTTGCGCAAGCAGTGAAAGTTCAAGAGCCAAATTTCTACACAGATTGCCAAGTCCTCGCTGACGCGGCTGCAAAAAGAAACCCAGTAAAGTTCATACAGCATTGGACGATAAGACCTCATCTTCGCCGGTTTGTTCAGTTCACTCATGAAAATGAGGCAAGAATCTTCGAGATAAACAAAGAGAACAACAGGATTACTCACAGACAGGCTCGGGATGCTTAGAGCATCTACAACCGGGCGCCCCAAACCCGCCTCAAACGTTTGGGCGGACAGCCTGGTCATTGACCGGTCACAAAAATTCGACCCAGACGGGTCTCAAAGGTTCGGGTTGACCGGTCTCATATTCAGCCCAAATATAAGATGGATATGACGGTGCCCCGGTGCGTCCGCCGACGCCAACCGGCTTAAATAGCCACGCCAGCGGATGGCGGTAAGCTTCTCTGTTGTTGCATAGGTCAATCACTTCTTGCCGTGTGAACGAGTTAACTTGACACTAGATTGCATTTCATCAACTAATGATTGTTCATCGAGTGTCAAATTCGTCTCGTTCATATACATCGATACCCCTACTACAGTGATAGTAGAATTTTATTTTGTTCATCGAGTTGTATCGACAAATTATGATTCAAAAAAAGCAATACTGACATGGAAGTTTCCCTCGCCAAGGAGATAGACCCTGACTATGAATATTCTATGTGATAAGCATAGAAGGTTCATAGTGATAGTCTTTCTTCTTAAGAAAGGATGTAATGATGTCAGAACCTTATCGCTTCTGGATGACCCAGCTATTTAAGCCGGTCGACTAGCTTGTCATGCGGTGAGCTGGGACTAATACGGATGTGAAAATCTTAATATGAGCAATTTTTGGTGTGTTTTGACAGCCCCGCCGGTCCAGGACGGACGTGATGATTGTCATGCATGGCCCTGCATGTAATAGTTATTTTGAAAATAAGGTACGTGACCCCGCAAAAAAAGAAAAGAAAATAAAGTATATGGTTGCAAATGGTAAAATTTGAGGCCCGTCCGGTCATTGTCCACAAGCGCATCAGCGGACGTTTGAGGGCTCAAATTCATAGGTACCGGCTGTAGATGCTTTTATAATCACTTCAACGTTGGTACCTGCCTTTATACTTGCTTAGGTGTGCGGCATGACATCTAAATGCCATGTGAAAAGCTGTTCTCGGCTCTCTTAATGTGCTATCTTGCCCACTGATGTTAGTGACATGCCCTTAAAGTTGAAACAAAAGTTTTAATTGCCAAAAAAGCTTATTCCCTTCTTTACCTCCTAGTTGTGCATTTATGACACAAATTACTAATCTGATGGCATCTCTTGGTATTTTTGTGCAATCGGAGAAGATGAATTAATTCTTGCATTGCGAGTTATTACTGAGGTTGGACAACGATTTGTGGCACACAAGGGGCGGGTACACGAATTTCTGGCCACATGATTGAATTATTATCCATAAAGTGGATCGGCCCCTCGCATGTGTTTAGGGCTTAATCTCCTGCGAATTCCTGCATGAGGCAGCTTTTGGCAGAGACAACACGGTCCACAAATCACACCTCTCATACGTTTTCTTTTGACTTCAAAATTTCAATCTATTGTATCTTTGAGAAAAAAGGTTTCCCCCGCTTTATATTATAAAGCAAACCACCAAGCATCCAAATCTATTGTATCTTTTGACCCTACAGTCCAATTGTTTGCACATTCGTGTTCGTAGTGATGAGGGTTTTGAAACAACACGACTCATGAACACGTTTGGATAGGTTTTACAAACTTCACCAAGTTTCAACTACTTAAACTTGATAAGAACAAATGATAAATTCACCAAGTATGAAAACTGAAAACTGAAACCTAAACACAAACTCTAAACCCTAAATTTCAAACCTAAGCGCTAACCCTAAAATCCTAAAAACAAATGAAACTTGGTAAAATTTGAGGAAACTTGATAAAAACTTAATATTACGACTATGGAGCTTGGATGTTTGAAACTTGCAAAATTTTAAGTTGTTGAAATGTATTTAAGATTGACCTTGTTCGAAAGTCCTCGCGCAACGAACACAAATATGCAAATGAAACATAATGATTAACTTTCGGTTCAAAAGATATAGTAGATTCAAATTTGAAGATGAAATGAAATAGCATAGGACGTAGGTTGGATGGTGCATGCGACTCTGACAAAAGCTGTCAAAAGCATGCGTGGAGCCATGGATAGATCCCTCCCTCTAGTAATCAAAGGCCTTAAAACCAAACAAGTCTACAAATTTTAAAGCAATCCAATGGATGCAAGCATCTGTGCTCCCATCGCGGTGTGCCTCTGCGAGTTTACGAGTGTTAGGTATCGTGATTAGATTAGAAATATAGAATGGACTAGGAAGTATTCTAGCTTGTCTTGTAGTCCAAATAGATTATGTACTCTTATATATATGCCTACGAGGCTCAAGCAATAAACAAATAATTCAACCAATTCCTTTCTATTCCCTCTAACTATGAGGTTTGTGGACTCATCACTACTTTTTTCTGGAGATGGAAGTGTTGTGTCTTTATTCATCAGTCTCGGCAAGATCCGAGATAGGTACTTTGGTGTTGCGCGGAGCCGGGCTTGAGGGGCTCAGGCGCACCATGCCACACTGAACCAAACACAAATAGAGATGTAATTACATAGTGTCGAACTTACTTGGCCTCCTTCTATTTTGAGATAATCAAAACAGTGGAGCATCAGAGATCACATCATTAACAAAGTAGCTCATGCTCGTGCTAAAAGAGCTTTTTTTTAGATGAAAAGGGCCACGCCCCTGTTCCATTCCTTGCCGAAATGAAACAACAATATAGAATCGTCTTACATTTTAGGCAAACGGCGGACAGCAGTAGGCTGCCACAGTAAAAGCAGGACAAGTTACAAACTAAAGCCTGAACTAAAATAGCAAACACCAAAGAAACAAGGCACTACAGTGCAATGAGTCCGAAGCCAAATCTAGCCAGCGACATGGCTTCAGAAGGTGTCTCCACGCCTCATCCAGGGTCTGGCCACATTAGCAGAGGTGGGCTTCTCGCTTTCCTCTCGAGTTCTTTCGCAGTCCACACCACCTTGTCCCTGGCACATCCTGAGGATAGGCACTCCCACGAAGACAGATTTGACACAGTTTTTCGCCAGATAGCCTGTAAACCAGGCCAAACCACATTATTGAAAACCATGTCATTGCGAGTTTTCCAGATAGCCCAAAGCCCAGCTGCATGGACAATATTTGTTACAGCAAAGGTATCTCCTCTGATCCAGTACTGGGAGATGGACATTATATTAATGTCTTCATCAATTCCAGTTAGGATACACAAGGCTTTCCAGAATTCAACAGCAACAACACAGGAGCTAAATAAATGGGAACAAGTTTCCTGTTCAGCACAAAAAACGCAGGTGGAATCGCCTACCTCCTGCCTTTTCGACAAGTTATCTCTGGTTAATAACTTGTTGTTAGTCAATAGCCAAAGAAAAATCTGGATCCTAGGAGGAATTTTGATCTTCCAAATGGCAGGAGAACTAATGGGCAAAACACCTCTAAAATTTAAGAACTTATAAAAGGATTTAACAGAGTATATCCCTTTGGAATTCAGATTTCAGACAGGGGTGTCATCCTCTACAGTGAGATGAATAGAACTGGTAATTTCTAAAAGCTCATACCATAGAGACATAAGTTCATGGGTAAAACATCTACGGAAAGTAATTTTAAGGTTACCGCCGTCCCAGACTTTATCAATGGTGACACTATGCTCATTAGCAAGAACATAAAGGTCCCAATATTGGGTGGCCAAGGTGGTATTACCAAACCAATGATCCTCCCAGAATCTGATCCTTTTTCCATTACCAATTTTCCAAGAGAAACCAATTTTAGCAGCTTGAGCTGCCCAGAGCACCCCTTTCCAAAAGGGAGATGCTCCAGCATTGGGGCAAGCAAATAAGTTGCTTTGAGGATTATATTTGGAATCACTTATATTTTTCCAGATCTTGCCCTCAGAGTTATAGTATCTGCTGACCCAAGAGGCTAATAAAGCCAAATTCATGTCCCTGATGTCAGTGATACCAAAACCCCCAAATTCTTTCCTCATGGTAATAGACTTCCAGGCAGTCAGATGGGTGCTAAAAGAGCTATTCGAGTTTTTTCTCTCGGAAAATGATTTGGTGCTTCTTGTGATTGTTTTTGTGAAGTGCTCATCACATATTCTCTTCTTGTCCGCTCTAATATGTACTCACAAGACTAAAGATTTCACATGGGAATCCGCAAGCTGTACTTTGTCTTGTATGGATATGTTCCTATACTCTTCAAAAATAAGCCACTGCTTGTAAGTGCTTTGATACGCCACATAGAAACTCTCGAACAAAATGCAAAAAACGTTGAAGTTGATCCCTGTAGATCTTATATCTGAAATACTCCTAAAAATAATTTGGGTGCACATGTCTAATGTTTGTTGTAAATCTATGGTTTTAAAGTTGAATTATTTGATTGATGGATATATAAACTTGTTTGCAACCATCGGATTAATACATATGCATGATATTTTTAAACTTCGAATATATAAACTTCTTAAAGCAAACCCCTTTTTTTACATATACATCAACTATCTCAAAAACGAAGGCATGCGAGTTTTTCAATACTTTGTTTTAATCAACAATTTAGTCCTCCCTAGCCAAACAAAACGATTAATAACCCCAACTATGTTCAGGGTGAAAATCTAGATTCTGGCCTAGATGGTTGGATCTGGTGACGACGGCACGTGAGTGTCGCTTCCTTCCCGAAGGCATTGTTGTTGAAGAATTTTGCCGTCCGTGTGTGTCTTGAGATGGTTTGTGCGGATATGATCCTTGCTATAGTTTGTCGATCGGATTTCATCGCTTTGTTTTTCCCTTGCCTACGCATAGCCTTGGTCTTACACTATGACTTTGCTAGTAGTCGGCGTGTGTTTTGGGTGTATTGGTGTTGGCTGTAAATGCTAACTATACAGAGATCGGGTGTGTGCTTATAGTGTTTTTATCCTCTTGATGCTTTATTTTGAGCTGATAAAATCCACGCTTTATCGAAAAAATAACCCCAATTATATGTGTACTAATAGGTACAGTCATTACAACTGCAAGTGTTTTTAATATATGAATGGGTATTAACAGAACCATAATGAATTGCAATAAGGCTTAGATTCCTTTTTTTTGGTAATGCACTTGAGAGCGTATCTTTGCATTCACAGAGAGAAAGAAAACAATAGGTCCACACCACATTCACATACACAAAATGGTGTGTCTGTGGTGATCGTACGAGCAGAAAGCAATGAGGATGCTCAGCCTCTCACATAAGTTCAGGTTACAGGGATAAATTCGCTAAGTCCTTTGGCTCCGCCAGTGACCCAGGAGCGAGCATCGTCTTCGATTGTGGCAACAAGGCTTACGGTCTTATTTCTCTTGAGAAAATAGGTGCTCAAATGCTTTGCAGGTGTATTTTTTTCAGGAAGGAACATCCCAGCTTTGAATTTAATAATACACGCAACTTAATTTTAGAAGAAAAAAGTTCATTATTTCTTAAGGTATCATTGTATAAAATATCATAACAACACGCGTCAAGTGGTGCATAGATCCTACTAGTATCACCTACTCCCTTCGTTCCAAATTACTTGTCGCACGTATGAATGTATCTAGATGTATTTTAGTTCTAGATACATCCATTTCAGCGACGAATAATTTAGAGCGGAGGGAGTACTTGTGAAGTCCCAACCCCCCACCACCCAAGCAGGGAAGAGAGGAAGCCCCCTCACCACCAACACTGTCCGGGCTTCGCTCGTGGTGCGAACCGGTGGCGGCCATTGGGGGGGGGGGGGGGGGGCGCCAATCTAGGGTTTCGCCTTGTTTTTTGGTCGTGGGGACAACAAGGGAGGGAGGGTAGTTACTCCACCAGAAACACAGTGTGTAGGCCCAACCCTATGAATTTATTGCACATGTTGAAAGCATTACAATCATAACATAGGTAATTTTCCTACCGACAGCACGCTAGGCGCCCATGTATGCAAGATTTTTTTCCCTTGCTTATGCTCCTGAACTTGCACTAGATCTAATATATGTAAATTAATGCTCTCTGAATTAGTTACTAAAGTCTACATTCTGCACTTCATCAGTAAGTATTTTTGTGAAAGACATATGAAGTCAACATGTGCAAATGTCCTAAAGATTGGGGAAATTTCTGGGCGGCAAGCTATAAAGATTCTACCCACTGAAAGGAACATGTTGTACTAGTGTTTAGTTAACAAACAAGCTATATGGAATAACGAGCGTCAGCAGAAACGTACCATTCACACACCTTCAACACTGACGTGTCCTACGAATGACCAAGAGAGAGACCAAGTATATACGTACGTAGAAATTTTTGCAACTTTCGACATCAGTCAACAGAGCCCATCAGCTCAACATCATGGGGCCGCAGTACGTACCTAAGCAATCAACTTGTACTTATAAAGTCTTCAGATCGACCTCAGTCAAACTCCCATTTCATTCGATTTGATCGGTCCAGATCTTTTTGCTGAACCGGTCGTACTTAAAATACTACTGCTATTTGTGCTATCGCATAATCTGTACCTTGCCCAGAAAAATTGACTTGTGAAGTTCCGGCCGGTGTCACCTAAATATCTAAATGTGAAACAAATTCTTTTTTTCTGTGAATGAAATATGAAAACAAATATAGCTCAAAGAAACACATGTGTTTGTTTGTTATGCTCAGTGTTGGCTCCATACCATACCCTTGAGATTTAAGTACCTAAGCATATCACATCTATTATACCATCATAATTGCATTTAAAGAGATCATAGCCATTACATCTACATAACCATACTTAGCACATCTAAAATAAATCGCAACCTTTAGATGTACATACCCATACATAAACAAATCACATATGTTAAACAATTTATAACTGATAAATATCTGTATAAACTTACCAATAGATCATTATAGTTGCACTCAAAGAAATCTCAGATATGATGTTTTTCAAACACGTTACTAGAGATGTAAACATGTTAGTCCTCACCACATACACCAATGGTAATGCAATGGAGAAATGCACGATTCAAACCTGATATAAAAATATATCCAGTGAAAATATTTCTTTTACCATCTTATGCTATGTAGAAATTAGTACAATCAGTAACATACAAAATTCTCTACAGGCTATAAGTAAAAGAAAATGGCCAAAGAGTGTGACAAAGATATGAGAAACACGGGGAGATAAATAAATGAATGTTTATTACTGGAACTGAAGGGATGCAAAATGCAGTTGAGCTCATTGCCTAAAGTATACTAGATGATACCCCGCACATTATTGCGGGAATTCGTTGCTCTATATTTTGATGAAGTTGGAACATGAATATTTGATTATTGTATTATGTAAAATATTTAGGGAATATAAGTAGTGTAATAGTTTTCACATGCATGGTTGCATGCATGTTGAGGATCTCTTCCCATGCATGGTAGCATGCTGAGGTGGCCCTTTCCCCATGCATGAATGCAAGTTGAGGTAGCATAGTTGCATGTTTTGAGTTAAATAAAACTAGGGGTGGTCACTCTCTTAACTATATATGATAGGATTGTTGCTTGATTACACTTTGCTTCGTCTGACTTTCTACCCCTAGTACGTCCAAGTCAGCAAGCTAATAAGCTATAGAGTCAACAATCAAACCATGTTTGATTACTTGGTTCCACCAACCCTTCTGAACAGCCTTGCACAAGAAGATGTGAGTTCTTTTCATGGTATGATGGGAGAGGTCGGGGTAGAGAAACATTTCAAGTAGAAGTAGGTGGTGGCAGCCTTCTCTTCCTCCTCGACCCAACAGTGGCAGCATTATCCTCCCTTGGGCGATGATGGCAGAGCAGGCAGCGGCAAGATTTTCCTACCTTCATGTGGGTGAATGATATGATGGAGTCCGCCATCCTCGAGGTGACCATAGAAAAGTTGGTGGCGTCCAACTCCTCTCCATATATAGGTGAAACAATGGACACCATTGACCCCATTTGCTATAGAGGTGGCAGCCGTAGTGTTGGTGGTTTTCTCCTCCTCGGAGTGACAGTGAAGGTGGAGGCACACTCGCCATCCCCTAACATAGTGATGACAGTCTTCCATCTACTTTGTGATGCGGTTTGTGGTAGTTTTGTCCTTAGATCTCCTTGCACGAGGGTGCTGAGACAAAGCTAGTGAGGAGTATGGGACACCGTTGGGATGGAGGGGGTGGGTTAGGGTAGAGGAGAGAAGGGGAAGGAGGAAAGAGACGCCAGTTCAGTGGATATAGGTTGAGCGGAAAAAATGATCGTTTGCGTTCACAAAAGGTATGCCTTGATAAAAGTTAGTTACTTTGTTTTGGTAAAAGTCAATGGCTCCAAAGAAGAAATAGTCAGATGATTCCCTTGGAGAGAATCTGTGATAAATAGGTGCACACATCCAGCCCTCGGTCTTACTAAAGATTGAATTGATGTACCATCTATGATAACTTGTTTTGGATGCACAAGCCATTAAATAATAGTGTATGTTTTGAAGAACAAGGTATTTCACTCCAGGTACAATAGGTATTGCCCCTTCACAACACAAGGCAAACACAACAAATGTAATTTTGTGGGACATTTTGGAGAATGGATCTTCTACTGTGCACGGGAGGTCCCGTGCATGGATTGGTCATTCGACTACTTTGGGTGGGCCCCTACATGCAGCTTTCGGCAGAGATTCCATGCTCCACCCATCTAATATCCCGTGGTTTTTATTTTAGCTTTCAAATTAAAATCTATTGTATATATTGAACCAAAAGGCCAATTTATGTTTTGTTTGCGTATTTGTGTTCCTTGAGATGAGGGCTTTCAAACAAGATCACTCTTGAATATGTATTGACAGGTTTTAAAAACTTTATCAAGTTTCACCTATTAAAACTTGATACGATGAAGGATAAAATCACCAAGTTTTAAAGACTAAAACTTAAAACCCTAAACCCTAAACCCTAAACCCAAGACCTAATAAGCCCTAAACCCTAAAAACTAATAAAACTTGGTGTGAAAACATAATATTATGACTACCAAGTTTAAATATTTGGAACTTAGTAAAGTTTCCGTCGCAACGAACACAAATGTGCAAACGAAACTTAATTTGTACTTTCGTTTCAAAACATATAATAGATCAAATTTAAAGATGAAATGAAAAGTATGGGAGATGTGGTGGGTGGAGCATGCAGTTCTTTGACAAAGAGCATGCATGCATGGGAATCTCCAACCAAATGGACGGATGAGGCATGCATGGGATATCAGGATAAATTTCTTTTTTACAGTTTAGAAAAGAGATGCATGGTTAAGGAGCCAGCTGCGAACCAACCCGTGATTGGATGGTTAGAGGAACTGTGGTATCCCCAGCCCATCATGGTTCAAATCCTGGTGCTCGTATTTATTCCTGGATTTATTTCAGGATTTCCGGCGATGCGCATTCAGTGGGAGGAGACGTTCCCGTCGACGACGAAGGTGCCTATGGCGACTTCGTAAATTTCATGATGATATGCCGGCTCAGTCTTTCGGAGGTGCTCATAGGGATAGAGTGTATGTGTGCGTTCATAGGGATGAGTGTATGCGCGTGTATATGAGCGCTTGCGTCTGTACGGTGTTCAAAAAAAAACATTAGGTATAGTTATTTCCGGGGCTATATGTACATGGAAAGAATTGCCACGCTTATACCATGTACTAGGCACACAACTAATGTGACAAAAAAAAATGGGGAGCAGCAGTTATTGTCACTACAAGAGTCTAGTGGCAAGTGTCAACGTTCCCCTTTTGCTTCATTTCCCACACAACCCAGTCATGAGCCAATGTATTGATAATCAGCCCCCCTCCCCACCCCAATTATATAAACCCCAACGGCCATCACAAAATTAAATAACAAGAGTGTAGTATACTCCCCAATTCCATGAGACTATAGAAAAAGGGATGGGACGGAATACCAGTCCTGAAAACTAGTCAATGTGGTGAAATTACTACCTGTCCATTCCCCCGTCCCCTATTTTAATTCCTAGCTACTATACATCACTCGCTTGCTTATGCTAGCTGCTTCCTCCCATCTCCCTACTAATTATTCCCATCACAGTCCCCTCTTCTTCCTACCCCCATATCATTCCAATCCTAACATGGTGCGTGACATGGACTGCATGTAGAGAGGCAGACGAGGTCAAGGACAAGCGGTGGAGGCCAGGAGGCCCGGGCATGGGGGAGGTGAAGGAGAAGGAGGCGCTGGCGGAGGTCCTTGAAGACCATCGGAAGGGATCTTCCGATGACTCCCTACCTCCCGCGGGGCTGGACCTCAACGAAGGCTTCAGTGAGGCCAGCGACGAAGGGGAAGACGCCGGCGAGGAGAACGACGACGACGATGGCGGTAGCACAAGCGAGGTTGCTGGAGGAGGCAGGAGCTCAAGCAACAACAACAGCGCCAACCATGAATCCGAAAGCAGCAGGGGTCGTCATGACAAGGCGGAGGGCAGCGGCGAGAGGGTTCCCACGGTGCGGCAGTACAACCGGTCCAAGCACCCCCGGCTCCGCTGGACGCCGGACCTCCACATGGCGTTCCTCCATGCCGTCGAGCGGCTGGGCGGCCAAGAGAGTAAGTAACCCACCTCCATATTTTTTTGGTTGTGCATTTTTTTCTTCGTAATTAATGTTTTCCCCATCGATTCCTGATCTAAACTTTTATTTGTGTTTATTTTTCGACAGGAGCAACGCCAAAGCTGGTGCTTCAGATGATGAATGTGAGGGGGCTCAGCATTGCTCATGTAAAAAGTCACTTGCAGGTAAAGGCAGAAAAAGGAACAGCCTACTTCTCATGACTGCTTGGTAGCTGTTCTTCTATAGCTAGCTACTTGTTTCTTTCCTTCACACGACAAGCGTTGGACCTAACCCTTTTCTTGTTCATCCCTTTCGACTTTTCAGATGTACAGAAGCAAAAAGATAGAGCACGAGTCCAGCCACGAGAGGGCAGCAATGTCCTCAGGTAATTGTCTATACAATCGCTGATGCTGGACATCTCACTATTTCCCCACCAGGAATTCAGTTCCATGATTTGGTTTCCTCTTAATTTCCACAGTATTTTCGCCCATGAATTTTCACATGAGGAGAGGGGACCATCCGTTTCACGACATGTTCTTCCAGCGAGCTGCGGCCGGCTCGACGCTCTCCTCCAGGTTCAACGATAACGGCGGGGTCTTCGCGCCGAGAAACGCCGGCTTGCCGGATGCTAGCCGGATTTATGGCCTCCTCCAGCGCCGGCAGCCTCCATTACAAACCTTCGACTTCAAGAACAGCACGAGCCTTAGGTACTAAAATTAAGCAGGCCATGGCATCTTACATGCATGTGACGATCATGCCGAAACCCTAATCGGTACATGCTTGCGTCTAGGAATCAAGAATGGGCGTTCACCCAGCACGCGGCAGCGGCGAGGGCACGCGCAGTTAACGACAATGGTCTGGGGAAAGGGCTTATCCACGAGATGATCTTCAGGAAGGACGGCAAGCCGACGTCGCATTTGTTCGACGTGAGGGACGCCGTCGCCTCCAACGGGACGTCGTCGCCGTCAACAAGCACGAGCCCGGCCGACAGTAGGTCAGATGGCGCGAAGATTGGAAGCATCAACAGCTGGATCGGCAGCAGCTCCCGGCCGCTCTCGAAGGCAATGTCGGCTACTGGTTTGGAGCAGGGCGGCCACGCTCAGCTCCCGTTTAGGTGGCGAGGTGCCGCCGGCAGCAATGGCTGCCACCCGAACGGCAACCCTGGCAGAACAACGTCATCTTCAGATCCGGTGGTGACCCATGAAGCTGGTTCCCCACTGTTGGTACGCATCATTGTTTACATATCTTGCTTGGAATTGATGCATTCACTTGTAAATAAATCGTAACTTCTCACAAAATATCAACAATTAATGGTTGCTTCTGTGCATGAAGCTGCCGAAGCAGGGAATGCTGAGGGCTCCTGCCGAGGAGACGAGCATCGGAGCAGAGGCGAGGAGGACGAAGACATCGGCTGCGGCGGAGGAGAACGGTTGGGCGCCGGAGTTGCAGCTAAGCCTGAGCCCCAACGCGGTGGCAGACACTGCAGGAAGGGGCAAGAAGAGGAACAACGCTGGGCAGGAGGTGAGCAGCGACAAGGTGCCACACTCTCTCTCGCTGTCATTACATGGTGGCGTCGTCGACGACGACGGTGGTGGCCGGGATGGCAGGAGGTTAGACGTAGCGACAGGTAGCAGCAGCAAGAAGGCCGCTCTGGGGCTGAGTACTTTGGATCTGACCATGTCGATCAAGGCATTGGAGTGAGATCTTTCAAGTACTTGTCCCAAGGCCTTCCAAAACTTGCACACTGCACCATGAGATTAATTAATAAGATTGTTGATCTAATTTAACCATGCTTCCAGACAAATATATAATTAAATATATATTTCTTATCTTGAGTGACATGTAGTAGCTAGGATGACTGTGTTCCTCCACATATATATATGTCACATGCATGATCAGAACAATATTTTTCAGGCATGTTATCATTGGGCTTCTGAATCATATATATCTGTATATGAAATGAAACAAAATGCACACTTATTGATCAAACGCTTAATCATAATTACAATTTCTTTCGCCGTAAGAGTTTCTTTTGGGTACATCAGGGCAGACCCAGTGCACTATAATCTAAACATCTAGTATTGGATATATAGTGCACTATATCTAATGGCATTATAAACATTTGCAAAAGTAAATAATGACATTATTAAAAAGTCCCAGTGCACTATATCGTCCTGCTAGTGTAATATGTATCTAAAATAAAACCCTTATTTAATTAGTGTCTTTGTGAGAGAAAAGTTATGAGATGTTTTGGATTTGGTACTAAGATCTATATCTAGATGAAGATAGGGTTGTTTTCTCTTAGTTTCTCATTAAATAGGGGGTCACATCAAACTTGTACGTAGGAAACCATGCTTAAGATGGAAGCATTTTTACCTACATGCATATAAACTCGTTTTTTTTATGATGAATAAACTGATTTAATTTGTTCTGGTGCACTTGCTCAAATACATGAATTTCTATACTAGATTAGGATGGGAAGTACTTGTTACACGGTGTAATTTAAGCGCAGCACAGGTTAGTCTGGACATTGTAGAAAGTTGCTAGGTTCACCTTCCACTTCCATACTTTTTATAATCATGTATACAACTCAGCTCAACTAAATAAAATTAATTATACCATCGTAGAGTAATAGAAATGATAAGTGACCCACTAAGTTGTATTTGCTATGTTTCACAGTTGCAGTTTTGATTTCATGAGAAACGTAAAATCATACATACATATCTATTTATTTTCACCAAGAAACAGCATAAAATAACTAAGACTAACAATATGAAAATATTATGCATGCTTAAGCATTTGTTGATAACAAGTTACACTTGTAAGTAAAGTGGTTATATATATCATATTAATTTTAGATGATATTGATAATATTAATCTTTCACGTCCAATTGAATATACTGCGTCTAGTTCTTGCCAATGGAACCTTTAAAATATGTTTATATCCATCTTATACAAAACATATTTAGGGCTGAGCCTTTGAGTGTACACTGGCCAGTATTCAAGATTTTGTATTCTAGAAAAAGAGTATTCAAGATTGTATATTTTTCGTTTTAGCTAGAATATAAATTTCTGAAATATAATCATATCTAGAATTATCCACCAGATCTACTCAAGTACTTGTTCGAAAATTGGAAACATTAGCAGTCCAACAATCACTTAACTAATAATGATTGTGTTGCTCAGTTTTTATGTTTGCTTTCCTCTATAATATGCATATATGATGAATATTATTATCATATATCGGATAGAAAAATATAAATGTAGTGTTGTAACACCAGCAAGCGTACTTACTTAGTTTCCATAATAACATTCAATTTGCAAGAATATATAGCAAAAATTTGGATGAAAATATTTAATAATAGAATGCCATTTAATTTTGATCTAAAATTTAATGTCCACATATGTACTATATATATGAGGTAAACCTGGAGAATAACAACTTTGATGTTTGCACTTCATTGATGATATATAGCGGGGAACATGACATTATAATCCAGCATGTACACTGGCATGGCATATCTTTATCATATTATGCTCCTGTATTCTTATAACTCTTCTAGTCTAGATGAAAAGTTGCAAATATCCTTTTTGTTCAACATGAGTTCAAGGTGATTAATTGCAACATGCATGTTCCATTAACATGGTATTAAGTACTGTAAAAAGCATATTATAATATTGCATATTTTATTATACCATATATTATGATACATACGTTTGCCCATATGTCATATGCATTGATAGAAAATATGCAAGTTTTTTGCTTCTGCTGAAAATGTTCCGTTTGTCCGTTGAACTGCAAGCCTAAAAACTTCTTTTTTCAAGCCCCGTGATGTAGTTTATATTATACAGATGATTTAGTGGAAAATTAGGAAATATCACAATATTATCTTAATTCCATGCATCTCTGGGAGGACTTTTTCTACCCAGCTCGCTTCAACTTTTTGGGGGCAACTGGGATGCGTTCCTTACCAAAAAAAAAACAGATTTTTTTATGTACGTGTGCAACTCCTATAAACTCCCATTACTCGTACATGAGAGCATATTAGATTGGTCATGTTTTACTCATGTCACTATTACTCCATATGTCCGAAATATATATGCGCCATGTGACTATTTACAGTCCCTAATGCATTATTTTGTCTATATTTATTTATAATATATGCCTATAAAGGTAGCAGAAGAACATGAGACACAAAACGTTTTCAAACAGATAAAATGTATTACTGTTACATGCATTTAATCCATATCCTTCTGCATACATTGATAGTCAAGGTTTTAAACATTGATCACAAATATAATTACCTTTTCCTTCTATTTTTTAATTGAAGGAGTACTTTGCATTTCAGAATTTACTAAAGGAATCGAATGCAAACGTTAGACCGTACAGGAATCCAATTTATTTTAAAAATTAAAGGCTAACTAACTATTTGAGTTCACTGTAATTGATAAATGCAGTAAGCCAATAACAATATTATTAGACAAGCGTATGAATGAAATATTGTTAGAAATCAACAAATGAGATAAATAAACAAATACACAGATATTTCCATGAAAAACACTTGCCAAGAAAAATCAACGGGCTCATTTTCTCGATAAAGGACATAACGGGCTCATGACTTCAATCTTTCACCATACGAGGAGATTTTACATGCATGTGATTTACAATGCGTCGTCGAGTGATTGATCTCGTCCTATGTGTTCTTGTTAATCTAGTCTACATGAGAACTGAAGAATCATAGTAACACTTCTTTGAATAAAATGCCTTGCTTATGTTCGGTTGGCAGCAAGCACCCAGTCTTATTATGTACGTATATGGCAGAATCTTTGGGACGGTGGGCAATCCCCGGCTATAAGCTTTGGTGAAGGGGATACGTAAAACTGAATGCACAGCGTACAGACTACCTTAACAGTTGATATTTTGTTTGACAGTACGTACGTGCCTACCCTATTCCCTTGATTTCTGCGTTTGCAGCAGGCTCTGGAGGCAAATTTGACAAATCTAATCTATAGACAAAATCAAATCACGGAATGAACTGTCCGTGAAACTATTTCACACGCCTGACCCTTTTGTGTAGCGCCCCCCACGACGGCGCCACACTACACTGTGCAACGTCTCACAGATAAGCGCTACACGGCCAGCGTTATACCCGAAAATTACTAAAACAGTGTGCAGCGCCTGAGAGCTAGGCGACACACTATACAGTGCAGCGCCTAGCTCCCGGGCGTTGCACTAGTACAGCGCCTAAGAGCTAGACGCCACGGGTCAGCTGTGTGAAATAATTTGACAGACAGTTCATTCTGTGATTTGATTTCGTCTATAGGTCAGATTTATCAAATTTGCCGGCTCTGGAGGCCCAGTGTACAGGCCAGTCACCTGTGAGAGCTTCGGAAAAACACCAAAGTGGCGAAGGTGACTGTTAGCCATTTGCGTAGAGTAGCTAGGAGAGGTAGACGAGGACAAGGAAGCGTTAACCACCGAAGGGACGGCGAGATGACAGCCTCTGACCAACGCACAGCGGCTGCAGTGCGCAACAGAATGTTGCGGTCGACCGGTCATGCATGCATGCCGCCGCTGCAGTTGCAGCGGTGCTGTATGGCTATGTGTAGCTCGCTTGACCGTTTCACGTTGTGTACTGTGTGCATGCATGGCGCACCCGGCCGGCCTAGCTAGCTAGCTAGGGCATCGACGGGATCGTCCCCAAACCTTGCCAAGAAATTCCAACGACGGGACAGCCATAGCTCGGCTCCTACCGATGGACGAGAGTTATCATGTTTCAGCGCATCATGCGATATATAATTTGCTACCATTTGATGTAGCTATGCTTTAAAACAATGGCATTGCCTTCGGACTCTGCATCAAACGATGCACATGAACATTTTATTAAATAAGGTAGCTAAGCACCAAATCCATTTCAGATACGCAAGCAAAAACAATACAAAAGAATAGAATGCCACAACTGGCAAAAATAGAACATGATGCCTAAGCACCTATCATATTATTTAATCATCATTTAACGGTTGTATGTAGCCCGTTCTACCGTCTTCCAGCAGTTACACCCAAAAGCCATATCCTCTTTGACTTCCGCACGGCTGAGTAATGACCACTTATGGATGTTATTGAGTGGACAAATATTAAAGGATACATGTAATGTATGCCACAATAACTTGACTAGCGTGCATTTGAGAAAAAAGATGTTGGGTCGTTTTCTCTTGACCACAAAAACATCGTTTACTAGCTTTCCATCTACATTTTGCCAAGTTGTCCTTAATCAAACTCACTCCGTTGTGCAGAAATCACATAAAGACCTTTATTTTTAATGGCACCTTAATTTTCCAAATATGAAGCGAACTTGGGATTGATCCAATGTTAATCAAGTCGACATACATAGATTTGACTGAGAACATGCCTGAAAGCGAAAGTTTACAATGGAGTGTATCTGGCACATTAGACAGGTTGACCTCTACCAATCTACGCACTAAATGTAACCATCTATCCGAACATTCCCCACTAGTACCCCCATGAACTTTATGTTTAAGAGAACCGAACCTAGTATTGTACTTACGAAGGTGTCTTTATGTTGTATAATACTATTATATAGTGTTGTATACTACAAGGCTATAGGCATCTTCCCTAGCCAAGTATATTTTCAAAATCTTAGTAGTGCGACCATTCCAATTTTCTCCTATTAAAGAAAACGACATTTGTCCTAATTAATCTCTTTCAAAAAGGAGAGTCATTCGGTTGCGCTGTAACTTGTGCTACAATTTTGGAATGCACATACTTGTTATGCAATAACTGTATCCACGCCCATCCTTTTCTACAAATAGCCGATATAACTATTTGCTAAGTAGGCACTTGTTCTTTAGTTTGAGGTTCTCAATACCCAAACCCTATTGGTCTTTCGGTCTACAAAGTATGTTCCACTTAGCCAGTATGTACTTAGATTTATTCTCATCACTGTGCCAAAAAAATCTTGATCGATAAAAATCCAACCTTTTTCGTACCCCTACGAGTATCTTAAACAAGGATAACATGAAAATCGGCATGCTTCTAAGCACGTAATTAATAAGAATTAACCTACCCTCATAATACATAAGCTTTCCCTTTCAACAGCTTAGTTTTTTTTTCTCAAATCGATCTTCAGTGCACTTCCATACTTTGTTGGTCAATTTTCGGTGATGGATTGGGCACTAGTAGAAAAAGGGCCATTTGTCCTGGTTCGTAAGGCCCATTTGTCCCGGTTGGGGAACCGGGACTAAAGGGTCGGTACTAAAGCCCTACACCTTTAGTCCCGGTTCTTACACCAACCGAGACAGATGGGGCTTCACGTGGCCATTGCGGCTTGCCCTGACAGGGGGGCCTTTGTCCCAGTTGGTGGCACCAACCGGGACCAATAAGCTACCATGTGTCAGCATTCCAGGGGATAGGATTTTTGTTTTTTTTGAAGGGGGGGGGGGGAGGGGGTGTATGGTTAATTTTGGGGGGTTTCATATATTGTGTTAGGTAGGTAAATTAATAGAGAGAAGTGTCCTCTCTTATCTCCGTGCTTGGTCGACGCTACGTACTATACATATAAAGAAGCCCTCGACACGCTAGCTAGTAAGCAAATGAAGGAAACCATTAAGTACAAAAGTTCGTCATGAACATATTCATACAGAGAGAAGTGATATCGACCTCTCCTTCTCCGAGAGATTGGTCGAACAATAAGTTTTCGTATATCTATCCGTCGCTACTGGATACATATATACAATATTAAAATCTCTTACAATATAATCCCCTAATTATATATGAACTCAGCTTCCTGATGGTATTCTCCGGCTTTATTGATGGCGTGGTCAAGAAAGAATCCCGCCAATTCCTCTTGAATTGCTTTGATGCGATCTTGTGGTAGGAGTTCGTCCCGCATCTGCCACATCTAATTTGAAGAAGGGGGTCAATACATATATATGAATGAAACTTAACACAAATGATGGTAATATAACGAAATTGTGAATATTATTGCTTACGCACATCAAATTGTCTTTTAGAGTAGCCCCGTTTTTTTGTAAGTTGCGTTGTAGATGAATTCGTAAACGTAGTATACACAGTAATCATTCCCTTGTTCAAGCCACAAGCACTTTACAAGAAATAGAGGTCAATCAAACTAATAATGAAGCATTATAAATGGCATTGATGAAAGTAGGTAGAATCAACGGGATCGAGATGCGCGGAACTAGCTAGCTAGTACTACTTACTTTCGGGTATGTCCATCGTAGCTCCCTCGGTAGTCCCTGAGATTGTGCAGTGAATACTTTCCAAACCCTGTGAGACAAAGAAAACTATTACTTGATATTAGGAAATGAACAAAATGTTGCCGATATGGTGCGATAATGATCGATTGAACTTACTTCTCGAGCATTTTAGCCATCTCCGCATAGGTCTCGGGATATTTTCGTCTCGAGTCTAAGACGGTTACTAGTCCCTGCTCAAGCTTAATCTCCAGCAGAATATAGTGGTAGCTGCGCACGCATGCATAACTCATCAATTACATTACTATAACCTCGAGTAATAAGGGAAACCGAATATGCTCAAGAGAGTAACACTCACTTGAAGTTGTAAGGAAAGAGTATTTTATCTTTGTTTTGATTTATTATCAACGATTGAAGCAAGTTGGCCTCGGTTGCTTTGCCATCAAATTTAACCGTATATTCATCTATGAGATTTGTGTTAATGAACACAATATCATAGATTTCTGCTTTTCTGCATTCGGCGATCTTCAATCTGCATAATATAGTGAGGAAAATTATATATACATGCAATGAAAGAGCTGAGCTATATATAGAGAGACTTAATGACAGAAGTAGTACTTACAGACAGTAGCAAGTGACCGTTAATTTATCGAGGTCCTTTTGATTGAACCACTGGAAGAACTCCTCAAATGGAACAGACAACAGTTCAATTCCAATGAGGTCGTGCTCCTCTTTAACTCTCAGCGTCAAAGTATTCTTCCCCGAGACTCGCTGCATGTTTTCATGTACCAATCATGGAATCTTCACATCATCGTTGTCAGAATAGTTCCATCTCTGACGAGAGGCTTCCCGTACTGGTATTTGTGTTCGTCCACCTCCATTATATCAAAATTTGCATCATCGGGCAACTAATCTCCAAGATTGGTATAACCGGGCACCATCCTCGAATCATTAGCGACGATATCACTAGAAACCTTGAGCGGGGGGGGGGGGCATGATTGGTTCGCTTGTTCGCCGAGCTGGGCAATTTTTTCCCCAGCTCGTCGTTCTGCTAACCTTCGATCACTGATAGTACTTCCCGACCGCTTCGCTTCGATAAATGACTTTCCAATAATGCGCTCATAGTTGGTTTTTGGCGGAGATGGTGGTGGTTTCTTCGGGGCATCGAGTGTGCACTTTGCTTTCATTGGATCTACCTTCTCCTCCGGAGGTGGATGTTTCTTTGCTTTCACCGCTTCAAAGAGGTCCCTCACTTCGGCTTCCACGATATTCGCGTTTTCCTCCACGGACCTCTCGTATGGTAACTTCTCTAGAGGCTTTAGAGATGGACCGGATCTTAATTGCCTCCCGCCTATGGTTGTATTGCTAGATGCCGGAGCAGACGGAGCGGCTGCGGCTGTCTTCTTTGCTTGCTTACGAGGCGGAGGAGAATGCGTACGGTGCGCCGGAGCAGCCAGAGCGGCGGCGGGTCTCTTCCGCCCTTGCTGGCGAGGCGGAGAAGGAAGAGGCTAGCCGCTCGGGCACGCCAGCGCAGGCGGAGAAGGAGGCGGAGTGCCGCCACGCGCCGGAGAAGGAGGCAGAGTGCCCTGATCACTCGCCGGAGGAGGAGGCGGAGTACCCTGCCTCGCCGGAGGAGGAGGAGGAGGCGGAGTGCCCTGACTCGTCGGAGGCGGAGGCGTCTAGTTCGGAAGGTTGATGAGCTACTTCCGCCATAGGCATGGAGTCTTCAGAGCTGAACCCAGCCGAGTCTCCCCTTCACCGGTAGGGTTGTCAAGCTCGAGGTCCTCAAATCCCTCCGTTATTTCGTCCACCATCACCCTAACATATCCTTCTGGAATTGGACGACAGTGAAAAGTTGTGTCGGGTTCAGGATGTCGAACAGAGCCGACAGTCGCCTTGACTTTGATCTTCTGCCATTGCATCATAAGGTGGCAATGTTGAGACTCTGTGATAGCATCCACGGGGTAGCTACCAGGAGCCGTGAAGACAGGCTCCAGCTGAAGCAGCTCGGTGGAAGCCACGCCGCTTCTCCGCTGAGATGGCGGGGTAGCTTCGGCAGGTCGCTTGCTGCGAACTGCTTCTCGTTCCTCTATTGCTTGTACCCTTGCGTGCAGCGCCTGCAGTTGAGTCTGCTCCACTTTCTTCCTCCTCTCCTGGCATTTGTAACCGCATGCGTCCGAAAACCTAGCCTTCCACGGAATGGAGCCTAGCGTGCCTCGTGCCCATCCAGGGTGCTCAAGATTCCTGAGGGCCATTGTGAGCTCGTCATTCTCTCTATCTGGAACGAACATCCTGTCCTGCGCTACGGCGATATAGTACTTAAGCTTCGTGACGGATATTCGCATTTGCTCTTTCATCCAAACGCACTTCCCTATTACATGGTCCATGCTTCTGCCAACCCCGAAGAACCAAATCCGGCAACGGTCTGGCCAGTTCAATGTCTCTGGTTCGACCCCTTTATCAAGTAGGTCATTCTCAGCCTTGGCCCACAACGGCCGGGCTTTTAGGTAGCCACCTGACCCCGTGCGATGGTGATGCTCCTTCTTCGCAGCATTTGTCTTGTTTCTCGCTGACATCTGCTTACTCTTCTCCGATGTCTTATGGGCCACAAATGCGTACCAGTGATCTCTGGTCTTCTCATACCGGCCGGTGAATTCTGGTGTCTCTTCTTTGTCGACAAACGTTGTTTTCAGCTCATTCTTCCACCTCCTGAATAGTTCTGCCATCTTCTTAAGAGTGTGAGACTTGATCAATTGCTCTTTAACTGGCTTCTCCGGATCCTCCTCTAGCGGTAGGGTGAAATTTGCCTTCAGCGCAGTCCAAAGATCATCTTTCTGCATATCGTTGACATAAGAGACCTCAGGGTCTTCCATCTTAGGCTTCAACCATTGCTGGATGCTGATCGGGATCTTATCCCTAACAAGAACCCCGCACTGAGCAAAAAATGCTTCCTTTGTCCGGATGGGTTCAATCGGTTGGCCATCACGCGCAATTGATGTTCGGTCACCGGAGCCGTCATCACGGTATCCTTCTTGCACCGGCATTCGGTCACCGGAGCCATCATAATCATGTCTTTCCTCCTCCATTGTTCGATCACCGTAGCCTGCTTCTTCATCATTTTTCCTCTCCTTCTTTTTCTTCTTCTTCCTTCTTAATATCACTTAGCACTTTTGCAACGAAGGGGGTGCTCCCGTGGTCTAAAATCGGTCTATGCACGATAGAATTTGAAAAAATACATCTATGATCCCTCATACATACATACATACATACAAAAAATACATATATGATCCCTCATACATATATACATACAAAAAACATCTGAAAACAGCATATAAGAACATCTAAAAATACATATATGATCCATCACACATACATACCTACATCTAAATTTCTTTTATGAACAACTAAAAACATCTGAAAACAGCATATAAGAACATCTAAAAACATCTAAACAAATAGCATATATATATAACAAAAAAATAAAGGAAACCTAGGGACGGGCCAGACAGAGGAACATGGCGGCGGCGGCGCCGGCGGGGCAGGGCAGGGGCGCAGGTGCGCGAGGCAGGGCAGGGGTGTGATACGTCTCCAACGTATCTATAATTTTTGATTGCTCCATGCTATATTATCTTCTGTTTTGGATGTTTATGGGCTTTACTATACACTTTTATATTATTTTTGGGACTAACCTATTAACCTAGAGCCTAGTGCCAGTTTCTGTTTTTTCTTTTTTAGATTATCGTAGAAAAGGAAAATCAAACGGAGTCCAATTGACCTGAAACTTCACGGAACTTATTTTTGGAAGGAAAGCAACTCGGAAGACTTGGAGTCCACGTCAAGGAAGCTTCGAGGAGGCCACGAGGTAGGGGGGCGCGCCCACCCCCCTGGGCGCGCCCTCCACCCTCGTGGGCCCCTCATGGCTCCCCTGATGTACTTCTTCTACCTATATATCTCCATATACCCTAAAATGATCGGGGAGCACAATAGATCGGGAGTTCCGCCAGAAGCCTCCGTAGCCACCGAAAACCAATCTAGACCCATTCCGGCACCCTGCCGGAGGGGGCAATCCCTCTCCGGTGGCCATATTCATCACCCCGGTGCTCTCCATGACGAGGAGGGAGTAGTTCTCCCTCGGGGCTGAGGGTATGTACCAGTAGCTATGTGTTTGATCTCTCTCTCTCTCTCTCTCTCTCGTGTTCTTGAGGTGATACGATATTGATGTATCGCGAGCTTTGCTATTATATTTGGATCCTATGATGTTTCTTCCCCCCTCTACTCTCTTGTAATGGATTGAGTTTTCCCTTTGAAGTTATCTTATCGGATTGAGTCTTTAAAGATTTGAGAACACTTGATGTATGTGTTGCCGTGCGTATCTATGGTGACAATGGGATATCACGTGATTCACTTGATGTATGTTTTGGTGATCAACTTGCGGGTTCCGCCCATGAACCTATGCATAAGGGTTGGCACACGTTTTCTTCGTGATTCTCTGGTAGAACTTTGGGGAACTCTTTGAGGTCCTTTTTGTTGGTTGAATAGATGAATCTGAGATTGTGTGATGCATATCGTATAATCATACCCATGGATACTTGAGGTGACATTGGAGTATCTAGGTGACATTAGGGTTTTGGTTGATTTGTGTCTTAAGGTGCTATTCTAGTACGAACTCTAGGGTTGTTTGTGACAATTATAGGAATAGCCCAACAGATTGATTGGAAAGAATAACTTTGAGGTGCTTTCATACCCTACCATAATCTCTTCATTTGTTCTCCGCTATTAATGACTTTGGAGTGACTCTTTGTTGCATGTTGAGGGATAGTTATATGATCCAATTATGTTATTATTGTTGAGAGGACTTGCACTAGTGAAAGTATGAACCCTAGGCCTTGTTTCAACGCATTGCAATACCGTTTGTGCTCACTTTTACTACTTGTTACCTTGCTGTTTTTATATTTTCAGATTACAAAAACCTATATCTATCATCCATATACCACTTGTATCATCATCTCTTCGCCGAACTAGTGCACATATACAATTTACCATTGTATTGGGTGTGTTGGGGACACAAGAGACTCTTTGTTATTTGGTTGCAGGGTTGCTTGAGAGAGACCATCTTCATCCTACGCCTCCTACGGATTGATAAACCTTAGGTCATCCACTTGAGGGAAATTTGCTACTGTCCTACAAACCTCTGCAGTTGGAGGCCCAACAACGTCTACAAGAAGAAGGTTGTGTAGTAGACATCAAGCTCTTTTTTGGCGCCGTTGCCGGGGAGGTTAGCGCTTGAAGGTATATCTTTAGATCTTGCAATCGAGTCTTTTAGTTTCTTGTTTTATCACTAGCTAGTTTAGTTTATAAAAGAAAACTGCAAAAATATGGAATTGAGTTTGTCTCATACACTTCATCTTTTTAATATCTTTCGTGAGTATGATGGAAAAGAAAATTATGCGAAAGTGTTAGAAGAAGAATGCATTAAAATGTTTGGTACTAAATCTTTGAATGATGATCATGATTGCAATGTTGTTAGTACGAATTCTTTGAATATCCATGATACTAATGATGATTGCACTAGTTATGATGAAAATGTCTCCTATAAACATGTCAATTTTTGTGGAGTGCATTGGGTTTGTAAGTACACACCAAATAGGGAAGATAGATATTGCAAGAGGCATAAGTACTTAGAAACTAAATTGTTGCAAGAAATACTTGATGATTGTGCTGAAAATTTAAATTTTCTTGGCCGTACTTGTGGACTTTGCAATGAACAGGGTCATTTAGCTATCCGATGCAAATTGTTTCATGATCTAATCGTGTCCAAAAATTGTGATGACTTGATTTCCCTTGCACATTATAATGAACTTAGTTTGCTTATGGGTTATGAAGAAATGAAACATTTAACTAATCATCTTCCAGAATTTGCCCGTTACAAACTTCTTGGCTTTGATCTAGAGGAAATTTATATGTATTGTTCGGTGAATTGCATTGAAAATCCTTATATTGCCAATTACATAAAGAAAAGAAAACAAATAGAAGATGAAGAGAATACTGATGAAGGGAAGAGACTTCCCAATATCCTCCTATTATTTCTTATGATGAATCAGGTAACGAGGAGGAGCCACCTATTCAACCAATCTCATTAATAAGGAGCTCCAAAAAGAAGATTCAACCCACACATGATGTGGTGACGAAGAAGAAAAGAAAAAGGAAGAGAGGTAAGAAGATATCTCCCCCAAATAATGCTGCTCCTATTACTATTGTGCCTCATGAAAATATAATTGTGGAAGATAATGATACTCCTTATGATCTTGAAAATCTTTTTGGCACTTGCTTGGAAGAATATGATAATTGCTATACTATTGGTGCTATCCATACTATTAATGATGAGAGTGATTATGCTTATGATATGAAAAGGCCCAAGCTTGGGGATGCTATGTTTGATGAACATGATGTTTTTGAGAATATATTTGCTGCAATTAATGTTTATCCCAAGCTTGGGGATGCTACGTTTAATGAAGATGATATTTTTAGTCTCCCAAGTTTTGATATGCAAATTTATAATGATGATAACATGCCTCCTGATGAAGCTATGTACCTAGGGTAGGGTCATGGACCTGTCCTAACTGCCCTACCCAAGGACATCTCCAAAAGAAATCACCTTCAAGGTGTTCCACTCGACAGACTCGAAGACTTGGTGGTGTTTCACTCGACGGACTCGAAGACACTCGACCAAGAAGCAATCACTCGACCAAGATCCAACCACTCGACGGCGAGGAGACCTCAAGTCACTCCTCACGCTAACGGTCGGTCATTAAATAGCTTTTATGGTCATCATAGCACTTTATTACTAGCGTTACCAGTAACGCCCTGCCTTAATGTACATTAAAACCTTTGTAACATGGGCTGGCCGGGGTCCTGGCGCACTCTATATAAGCCACCCCCCTCCTCCGAGACAAGGGTTCGCACCTCTGTAACTCATACTCTCATAATCCAGTCGACCGCCCCCGGGCTCCGAGACGTAGGGCTATTACTTCTTCCGAGAAGGGCATGAACTCGTAAACCTTGCGTTCTTACAACTTCTCCATAGCTAAGATCTTGCCTCTCCATACTTACCCCCCTACATCACTGTCAGACTTAGAACCACGACAGTTGGCGCCCACCGTGGGGCAGGTGTTTTAGCGTTTGTTGGAGGAGTTGCGACCTTTTCCGACCCAAGTCATCATGGTTTTCGGCAGAGTTTCGGTGGAGGGCTGCGAGATCCGTCTCGGCGCGCTCACGTTCATCGTCGACGACTCTGCTTGGCTCCAGGAGGCTCCGCTCAACGTGTACGCACTCCTTGCTCGCGGGGCAACGCACTTTAGCGCGTGCGTTGGTGGCGTTCTCCTGCGGCAACCATCGACCCCCTACCGGTCGGCTCCTGTGTTGTCCTCCCTCCTCGTTTCCCGCCGTCGCAAGCGCTCCGGTCGGTCGAGACTTCAGCGGTGGGTGAGGCACGCGGTGGCACGTCAGTCAGCCACCTCCCAAGTCACGGCGATCGAGCCCGACGAATCCCTCTACAGCCCGTTCGACCTGTCGACTGGCTCTGTAGAGACCGCATCCGAGTGCGACAGCAGCGACCCGGCGGCGGAGGTTTTGATGGTCGATGGACTGCCCAGTCCTCCCGGTTTTCCCCGCACCGACGGAGGCGCGGGTGGAGGCGACCCGTCGCGTCTCCGTGAGGAGTATCTTCCCGAGCCTCTCACGTCGCTGCAGAGAGAAGAACTTCGCCGCCGGAACGTGGATGCACTACACACTCCTATCGTTGGAGAAACCCCCGAGGCTCGCGCCTTGGAGGACGCGCGCCTGGCAAATTTGGCCGAGCGCACTCGACTGGAGAACCTCCAGCGAGCACTCGACAAGCGTGCGCGACAACGGGTTCCCGAATCCAGTCGACGTCAGCTCTTCCCGCCCCCGCAGGTATATCGAACTCCGATTCAGGATTTAGCAGCTGCGGCCCGTATAGCGGAGTCGATTCAGCCTTCCCAGTCGGAGGCTGGCAGAGGCTTGCTGCAGATCAGAGCGTTACTCTAGGCAGCAGGAGATTAGAATTCTACTGTTTCTCAGTCGCGGAACAGGATTCACAGCAGATCCGTTGCCACGGACATAGTCCAGTCGGCTCACAGCCCGAGATCGCCCCCGAGGCGTGAGGGACGTGGAGACCGGCGTGACCAGTATGGGAACCATGAGCGGGTCGTATGTGCCTTGCCAGCAGGATGACAGGAGCCCTCATAGTGGTGGGCGAAGGATTCCAGTCGACCCCAGAGGGCCAGGCTTTGACGCGAGATCCATTCTCGTCCAGGGCTTGGTCGACAATTACAGGGCTCACCGAGAAGGTCACGACAGGGATGCACCTACCAGCAGCAGAGTACATGTTTCGGGGCTAGAGTGCTTTAGTAGAGCCATCGGGGCCGCTGTGATTCCTCCCAACTTCAGGTTGGCGACTGGAGTCAGTAAGTTCACTGGCGAGTCCAAGCCTGATACTTGGCTTGAGGATTACCGAGTGGTCGTCCAGATTGGCGGCGGCAATAATGAAGTGGCCATGAAGCACCTGCCTCTCATGTTAGAGGGCACGACCAGAGCGTGGCTGAACCAGTTAGCACTTAGCAGTATTTACACTTGGGAGGATCTCTCCCGAGTGTTCATCACCACATTTGAGGGCATGTGCAAGCGACCGGCAGGGCTGACGGAACTGCGGTCTTGCGTGCAGAAGCCGAATGGAACTTTGAGGGATTGCATCCAGAGGTGGATCGCGTTACATCACTCGGTGGAGAATGTGCCTGACCACCAAGCAGTTTGTGCCTTCAAGGAAGGTGTCAAGTACAGAGAACTGAATTTGAAATTCGGTCGAACCGGGGATATGTCCCTGAATCGGATGATGGAGATTGCCACCAAGTATGCTAATGGTGAAGATAAGGATCGACTCAGGAGTGGCAAGCTCAAGTCAGTCGCCCAAGAAACCGGAGGCAATTTCAATCGGAAACAGAAGCGGAAAGCCGAGCTAGCGGCTCCCTGGGAAGCCTTGGCTTTAACCCAAGGAAAGTTTAAAGGGAAACCTAAAGGGCCTTGGAACCCCAAAAAGGTTAAAGACCAGGACCGAAATGATGTGTTGGAGTTGCCATGTCTCGTCCACACAAAGAAAGATGAAGAGGGTAATTTCATTTACCCGAAGCATACCACTCGACAGTGTCGACTCTTGATCCAGCAGTTCCAGGGCAAGCAGCCCAAAGGTAAGGAAAAGGAGTCAGACAAGGTCGAGGACAAAGAGGATAGTGACGACGGATACCCTCAAGTCAATTCCACCCTGATGATTTTTGCTGATGTTGAGAGCAAAAGTCGACTGAAAGTCATCAACCGTGAGGTGAATATGGTTGCTCCGGCGACACCAAGTTATTTGAAATGGTCCTAGACTGCCATCACATTCGACCAGTCCGATCACCTTACGCATATTGCCACCCCTGGGAGGCAAGCTCTGGTGGTCGACCCAGTGGTTGAAGGCACTCGACTGACCAAAGTCTTGATGGATGGTGGCAGTGGTTTGAACATATTGTATGCTGAGACGTTGAAAGGGATGGGCATTCTGATGTCGAGACTCAGTGCCAGCAACATGAGTTTCCATGGAGTCATTCCTGGGAAGAAGTCTGAATCACTCGGCCAGATTGCTCTTGATGTGGTTTTCGGTGATTCAAAAAATTACCGCAAAGAGAAGTTGACATTTGAAGTTGTAGACTTCTAGAGTGCCTACCACGCTATTTTGGGCAGGCCAGCTTATGCACGCTTCATGGCCCGACCATGTTACGTGTACCTCAAATTGAAGATGCCTGGCCCCAAAGGTGTGATCACTATCATGGATAGTCGGAAGAAAGCGGAAGAATGTTTTCAGAAAGGTTCGAAGATCGCTGATGCTCAGATGGCAGTGGTGGAGTTGCAGGAATACCAGAAGACTGCAGACCCGAGTGATCTATTGCGAGCCAAGAAGCCCGCTACAGAGTCAGCTTTTTAGTCGACTGGCGATACGAACACAGCTCAAATCCACCCGACCGACCCCAGCGCCGCTCCGGCTCATATCTCGACAACACTCGACTCCAAATAGGAAGAAGCGCTCATCCAGTTCCTCCTTGAGAACTGGGACATTTTTGCATGGAAGCCTTTTGACATGCCGGGTGTTCCCAGGGGGCTGGCTGAGCACCGCCTAAGAGTCGACTTGAAAGTAAAACCTGTCAAGGAACATCTCAGACGGTCCGCCGTCCAGAAGAGAAAAGCTATTGGCGAGGAGGTGGCTCGGCTCTTAGCAGCAGAGTTCATCCGAGAAATCTACCACTCCGAGTGGCTCGCCAATGTTGTCATGGTACCAAGAAGGACAAGTCACTTCGCATGTGCATTGACTTTAAACATATCAATCGGGCCTGCCCAAAAGATCATTTTCCTCTCCCCCGCATCGACCAGATAGTCGACTGACTTCGGGATGTGAGCGACTGTCTTTTTTAGACGCCTATTCCGGGTACCATTAGATCCGTCTGTATGGGCCTGACGAGATCAAGACAGCCTTCATCACTCCATTTGGGTGCTTCTGTTATGTTACCATGCCGTTCGGCCTCAAGAATGCCGGAGCCACATTCATGAGGATGATTCAGAAGTGTTTACTCACTCAAATCAGTCGGAATGTGGAAGCATACATGGATGATATTGTGGTAAAGTCTCGGAAGGGTTCCGACCTGCTGACTGACCTTGCTGAAACCTTTGCCAACCTTAGGAGGTATGATATCAAGCTTAATCCATCAAAGTGTACATTCGGAGTTCCTCGCGGGAAATTACTCGGTTTTCTCGTTTCCGAACGGGGAATCGACGCCAATCTAGAAAAAGTTGGTACTATACTCCAAATGAAAAGTCCTGTGCGAGTGCACGACGTCCAGAAGCTTACTGGTTTCTTGGCCGCGTTAAGTCGATTCATATCTCGTCTTGGTGAGAAGGCATTACCTCTTTACCGATTGATGAAGAAGTCTGACAAGTTCGAGTGGACTCCTGAAGCTGACGAAGCGTTCACAGAGCTCAAAGCTCCGCTCTCTACCCAGCCGGTGCTTGCTGCCCCAATCAGCAAGGAGCCTTTGCTGCTTTACATTGCAGCCACAGGACAAGTTGTTAGTACGGTACTTACGGTCGAGCGGGAAGAAGAAGGGAAAACCTTCAAAGTTTAGCGCCCAGCGTATTATATTTCTGAAGTCTTGACCCCATCGAAGCAAAGATATCCTCATTATCAGAAGCTCGTATATGGGATTTATATGACCACAAAGAAAGTTGCCCACTACTTCTCTGATGATTCCATTACAGTCGTCAGCGACGCTCCGTTGTCAGAGATCTTTCATAACAGGCACGCAACTGGTCTGGTGGCAAAATGGGCGATTGAACTCCTTCCTCTAGATATCAATTTTGAGGCAAAGAAAGCTATCAAATCCCAGGCAATCGCGGATTTCGTCACCGAGTGGATTGAACAGCAGCTGCCGACTCAGGTTCACTCAGAGCATTGGACCATGTTCTTTGACGGTTCCAAGATGCTAAATGGTTCCGGCGCCGGAGTTGTGTTGGTCTCCCCCAGAGGAGATAAACTCAGATATGTTCTTCAAATCCACTTTGATTCCTCTAACAACGAGGCAGAATACGAAGCACTTTTATCTGGGTTGCGCATGGCCATTTCACTCGGCGTCCGTCGCCTCATGGTCTATGGCGACTCAGATTTGGTGGTCAATCAAGTGATGAAAGAATGGGACGTCAGAAGTCCAGCCATGACTGGTTATTGCAATGCAGTGAGAAAGCTGGAGAAGAAATTCGAGGGGTTAGAGCTTCATCACATACCCCGACTGAAAAATCAAGCAGCTGATGATCTGGCAAACATAGGTTCCAAAAGAGAAGCCATTCCCAGCAATGTGTTTCTGGAACACATCCACACACCATCAGTCCAGGAGGATCCCTTCACTGAAGAGGCCCCGCGGCCAAAAAGTGCCCCGGATCCGACTGAAGTTGAAGTTCCAGCTGTGGTCGACCTGGTCATGGAAGTCTTGGTTATCACTCCCGTCTGGACAGAACCGTACATCGGGTACATCCTAAGGAAAGAACTCCCAGAAGACGAAGAAGAGGCTCGACAGATCGTCCATCGATCCAAGGACTTTAAAGTCATAAAGGGACAGTTATATAGAGAAAGCGCGACTGGGGTCGGCCAGAAGTGTGTTACACCAGAAGAAGGTCAGATGATCCTTAACGAAATCCACTCGGGGACCTGTGGTCATCATGCGTCCTCTCGGACCATTGTGGCTAAAGCATACTGAGCGGGGTTCTACTGGCCAAGAGCCAATGAGATGACAAAAGAGATAGTCGACAAATGTGAAGGATTTCAGTATTACTCCAATATGTCGCACAAGCCCGCGTCAGCCCTGAAAACCATTCCACTCGTCTGGCCCTTCGCTGTTTGGGGGCTGGACATGGTTGGACCACTGAGAACAGGCAGGAGCGGCTTCACTCATGTGCTGGTAGCAGTCGACAAGTTCACCAAATGGATTGAAGCCAAGCCTATCAAGAATCTCGATGCTTGCACCGCTATCATTTTCATCAGAGAGTTGATATTCAGATATGGAGTTCCGCACAGAATCATCACGGACAATGGGTCAAACTTCGATTCCGACAAATTCAGGGCCTTTTGCGCCTCTCAGGGCACTTGGGTCGACTATGCTTCGGTCGATTACCCCCAGTCGAATGGGCAAGCAGAAAGGGCAAACGACCTAATTCTCAAAGGACTGAAACCCCGATTGATGCGCGATCTCAAGCACGCAGCAGGTGCATGGGTCGACGAGCTTCCGTCAGTCCTTTGGGGATTGAGGACAACCCCAAACCGATCGACCAGAAGAACCCCATTCTTTCTGGTCTACGGAGCCGAGGCAGTCTTACCAAGTGACCTGCTTCACAACGCTCCCAGAGTCGAGCTCTACTCAGAAGATGAAGCAGAACAAGCCCGGCAGGACGCAGTCGACCTCCTAGAAGAAGAAAGAGAAATGTCGTTGATTCGATCGAGGCCCGGGCAATCGACGAAGAAGGCAAAGCACTCGACAGTGGCTCGGCGAAGGTAACAGAATCCCGATTGACGTCGCCAGTGTCCTGAACGACTGGTTCCGCCCTCGGCGTTGACTGTAGCGCCTCGCCTACAGGAGCTTGCCTACTCTTCCTCGTCAAAGGCCTTTCGGGCTCTTCATCATCATCAAGGAGGTCAATAATGTTGGGAGCTGTGCAAAGTTAGATTGCCAAAACCATGTCACCCAATGGTGCACATTGCAGTTGAATCAACCGAATAAAGATAGTATGGCAGAAATCATACCCGGATTAGAAGTGACCGCATCCTCCATCACCTCATCATCATCCCTGTAAGCTGAGGTCCCAGAAGTGGCAGCGCTGACAATTCCAAAGTTCGTCCAGTTAAAACAAGAAAAACAAACAACGCAGAGTGTTGAGTGAATACAAAGAGTGACGCTCACGCGGAGGCGATGGGGATATCAATCTTGATCTTCGGCAACGCCTTTCGAGTCCTCGGCTCTGCAACTTTGGGATGCTTGGGCGCCTTCTCAGTCGGGGTTGGTGAAGAGATCCGAGGACGCTTCAAAGACTGACCAGCTTGAGCAGTTGCCTTGTCGCGAGCACTCGGCCGTTCTTGGTCAAGCTTGGGTCGCCTCTCCCTGCAAGGGGGCGACTCGACTTCTTCTCCATCACTTGAGTCGTCGCTTCCTCCATCCCCTTCACCATCGGAAGTCCACTCGCCACTTTCGCCGCCACTCGCCTCGCCTTCCAGAACTTGCTCTTGCTCCCCGTTGGGCATTGAATACATTTCAATAATGGCCTAAAAGAAAGCAAGGAGAGCAAAGTCAGTTGACGCAATATAGGCATCTGCGCGAGTGAATTCAGATTACAAGCAAAAACTCGGAATCAGACCTGTTCTGGTGCATGAGATTGGTCGAATGGGGGAATTCTCCTGGCTCCCCTGGGATTGTCCTTGTTCCCGGTAATGCCCGACAGCCACTTCTCCAGTGTGTCGTCGTCGACCTCCTCCGGATGGATCCGAGTGGAGTCTTCAAGACCCAAATACATCCACATCGGATGGTCTCAAGCTTGAAGAGGCTGGATGCGCTGCTGAAGGAAGACCTCCAAGAGATCCATACCAGTGACCCCGTCACGAATAAGCTGGACCACTCGATCAACCAACACCTTCACGTGCGCCTTCTCCTCCGGGAGCACCTTCAAAGGGGAGGGTTTCTCCACTCGGTCCATGGTAAAGGGAGGGAGGCCAGTCGATTGCCCTGGCGTCGACTGGTCTTTGCAGTAAAACCAGGTCGACTGCCATCCGCGGACTGAGTCAGGAAGAATCATGGCCGGAAAGGAGCTTTTCCCTCTCATCTGGATGCCAAGGCCCCCACACATCTGGATCACTTGGGTCCTCTCGTCACTCGGATTAGCCCTTTTCACTGCCTGGGAGCGACAAGTGAAAATATGCTTGAAAATACCCCAGTGAGGCCGGCAACCCAGGAAATTCTCACACAAAGAAATGAAAGCGGCGAGATAAACGATTGAGTTGGGGGTAAAATGGTGGAGTTGTGCCCCAAGGATGTTCAGAAACCCTCAAAAGAAGGGGTGAGGAGGCAAGGAAAATCCACGGTCGACGTGGGTGGCAAGAAGAACACGCTCACCCTCCCGAGGTTGCGGCTCAGATTCCTTCCCCGGACGCCGTGCCGAGTCGTAGGGGATCAGCCCCCCTTCAGCCAGGTCATCGAGGTCCTCTTGGGTGATCCTCGAGTGGATCCAGTCGCCCTGGATCCAGCCCTTCGGCAGGCCGGTCCGTGAAGAAGATCCGCCCCGGGTGGTCACCTTCCCCTTCGACCTCGCCGTCGCCTTCTTTGCCCGCTCCAGAGCCGCCATCTTCTCCTTCCCCATTGCCGCCGACGAGACGCGTACGGAGCGGTGATGCTGGGGCGAGAACAAGCGCAACGGAGGGACATGGAGAGGAGAAGAGGAAATGAGACTCCGGTCCAATGCCTTATATGAGGCCGCTTCTGAGTGGCTGACGGGTAGGCCTAGGTGACTCTGTCAAATCCCGTAACGACCGCGCGCGTGATTCGTGGCGAAAAAGGCGGTGCGGGGATCGAGGCGGCTCCACTCTATCACATCCGATTACTGCGGCCTCCCCCGTCCCGCGCGCTTCCCAAAATTTGGATCCCACGAAATCCGCGGGCAGCAAACAACTTGTCAGACCAAAAGATCTCCTCCGCACCATCACTCGGAGCCTTACAAGTAAAGAAAGTCACTTGACAAAGAATTAGGAACGGATCAAGGCGACTGAAAAGGAAGTTGCTGTCATCACTCAGGTCCGTTGATCCGAAACAAGATACGCTCACGGCATGAAAAACGAGTCGGAGAAGTTCTCAACTCCTTCCACACTCAAACCTCGATCCATTCGGGGGCTAATGATGAAGCTATGTACCTAGGGTAGGGTCATGGACCTGTCCTAACTGCCCTACCCAAGGACATCTCTAGAAGAAATCACCTTGAAGGTGTTCCACTCGACAGACTCGAAGACTTGGCGGTGTTTCACTCGACAGACTCAAAGACACTCGACCAAGAAGCAATCACTCGACCAAGATCCAACCACTCGACGGCCAGGAGACCTCAAGTCACTCCTCACGCTAACGGTCGGTCATTAAATAGCTTTTATTGTCATCATAGCACTTTATTACTAGCATTACCATTAACACCCTGCCTTAATGTACATTAAACCCTTTGTAACATGGGCTGGACGGGGTCCTGGAGCACTCTATACAAGCCACCCCCTCCTCCGAGACAAGGGTTCGCACCTCTGTAACTCATAATCTCATAATCCAGTCGACCGCCCCCGGGCTCCGAGACGTAGGGCTATTACTTCCTCCGAGAAGGGCCTGAACTCGTAAACCTTGCGTTCTTACAACTTCTCCATAGCTAAGATCTTGCCTCTCCATACTTACCCCCCCCCCTACATCACTGTCAGAATTAGAACCATGACACCTCCTACTTATGATAATTATTGTGATGATACATATGCTATAAAAAGTAGTGAGGATTATATTTATAAAAATTGTCATGATTATGATTAACCCTTTTATGAACATTACTCTTTTAATGTGGAAACAATTTATAGTATTCGAGTCCCTTATGATACTCCCACTATTCCGAATGAGAAGAATTTTGCTTATGTGGAGAGTAATAAAATTTCTATGCTTGTAGATCACGAAAATAATGCTTTAGGTGCCGGTTATATTGTTGAATTCATTAATGATGCTACTGAAAATTATTATGAGGGAGGAATATATGCTTGTAGGAATTGCAATAATATCAAGTTTCCTCTCTATATGCTTAAAATTTTGAAGTTATGCTTGTTTTACCTTCCTATGCAAGTTGATTATTTTTCCCATAAGTTGTTTGCGCACAAAACCCCTATGCATAGGAAGAGGGCTAGACTTAAATGTGCTAGTCATATTCTTCAAGAAGCTCTCTTTATGTTACAATTCTTATCTTTAATGTGAGCATCATTGAAATCATCATGCCTAGCTAGGGGTGTTAAACAATAGCGTTTGTTGGGAGGAAACCCAACTTTACTTTTGTTCCTTGCTTTTTTGCTCCTTCTTACACTGGTAGAAAAAGGGCCTATAGTCCCGGTTCATAAGGGCCTTTAGTCCCGGTTCCTGAACCGGGACTAAAGTGTCGGTACTAATGCCCCGACCCTTTAGTCCCGGTTCAATCCAGAACCGGGACTGATGGGCCTCCACGTGGGCAGTGCGCAGAGCCCAGGCAGGAGACCCTTTGGTCCCGGTTGGTGGCCCCAACCGGGACCAATAGGCATCCACGCGTCAACATTTCTATGGCTGGGGTTTTAGTTTTTTTTGAAGGGGGGGGGGGTTGGGGGTTTTGGGGGTTTAATTTAGGTGTTTCATATATTGTGTTAGCTAGCTATAATTAATAGAGAGAAGTGTCCTCTCTTATGTCCGTGCTTGGTCGACTCTACGTACTATACATACGTATAGAGAGGACTAGACACGCTGGCTAGCTAGTAAGCAAACGAAGGAAACAGAAGATTGTCATGAACATATATGCATACAGAGAGAAGTGATATCGACCACCTCTCCTTCTCCAATTGATTGGTCGAACAACAAGTTCTCGTATATCTATCTGACACTACCGGCTACATATATACAATAATTATCTCTTACAAATATAATCATACGGACTCAGGGTCCACATAGAATTCTTCGTCTTCAGGGATCACGTGGTCAAGAAAGAATGCCGCCAATTCCTCTTGAATTGCTCGCATGCGAGCTGGTGCTAGGAGTTCATCCCGCTTCCGAAACATCTAATTTAAAGAAGGGGGTCAATACACACACATATATATATATATATATATGAATGAATGAAACTCAACACAAATGATGGTAATAAAATAAAATTGTGAATGTTGTTATTTACGTACTTCATATTGTTCTTCAGTGTAGCCCCGCTCACAGGTCGTGTGGCGGATGGACTCGCAAACATAGTATCCACAGAAATCAGTCCCTTGTTCCTGCCACAACCACTTTATAAGAAATAGAGGTTAATCAAACTGATAAGCAAGAATGCCAAATGGTATTGATGAAACTAGCACTTGAATGACTAGTAGATGCGCTTAAAATGCTACTATAGTACTTACTTTCGGGTGTCTAAATTGCAGCTCCTTCGGCAGTCCCGGAGCTTTTCTGGTGAATTTTCTCCAAACCCTGCCGGACAAAGAAAACAATTACTTGATATATCAGGAAATGAACAATGTTGCTGATATGGTTGATAATGATCGATTTAACTTACTTCTCGAGTATTTGAGTCATGTCTGCATAGTCCTGGGGATCTTTTCGTCTTGAGTCTAAGACGGTTACTAGTCCCAGCTCAAGCTTAATATGTAGGAGAATATAGTGGAAACTGCACACGCATGCATAACTCATCAATTACATTACTATAACCTTGACTAATATATAAGGGAAACCGAATACGCACAAGACAGTAACACTCACTTGAAGTTGTAAGGAAAGAGTATTATATCTTTGTTTTGATTTATTACGAACGATCATAGCATGTTGGCCTCGGTAGCTGCGGCATGAAATTAACCTGAGTTGCATCTATGAGATATGTGTTAATGAACCCAATATCACCGACTTGTCTTTTCTTCAATTCGACGATCTTCAATCTGCATAATATAGTGAGGATGATTATAAATACATGCAATGAAAGAGCTAAGCTATATAGAGAAACTTAATGACAGAAGTAGTACTACTTACAGACAGTAGCAGGCGACTGTTGTTTTATCGAGGGCCAATTGATTGAAAAACTGATAGAACTCCTCAAATGGAACAGGCAACAGATCAATTCCAACGAGGTCATGCTCCTTTTTAACTTTCACATACAAAGTACTCCTCCCCCCCAGAGTCTCTACAGATTTTCATGTACCAATCATGCAATCTTCGCATCATCATTGATAGAGATCTTTCATCTTTGACGAGAGGCTTTCCGTACTCGTATCTTTATATCTGCATGTCCATGGGTTCATAATGTACTCCGTCGGGCAGGTAATCTTCAAGATTGCTATAACCGGGCACCATCCTCGGATCATTAGCGACGTTGTGGCTAGGCACCTTGAGCAGGGGGCACGATTGCTTCGCTTGTTCGCCGAGCTGGGCAATTTGTTTCCCAGCTCGTCGTTCTTTCAGCCTTTGATCACTGACAGTACTTCCCGACCGCTCCGCTTTGGAAAATTCCTTTCCAATAATGCGATCATAGTTTCCTTTCGGCGGAGACTTGGGTGGTTTTGTCAGGGCAGCCAGAGTGCGCTTCGCTTTCACCGGATCTACCTTCTCCTCCGGAGGTGGATGTTTCTTTGCTTTCACCCCTTCAAAGAAGTTCCTCACTTCTTCTCGCACGATCTCGGTGTCGTGGTTCTAAGTCTGACAGTGAGGTAGGGGGTGTGTATGAAGAGGCTAGACCTTAGCTATTGGGAAGTTGTAAGCACGCAAGGTTTACGAGTTCAGGCCCTTCTCGGAGGAAGTAACAGCCCTACGTCTCGGTGCCCGGAGGCGGTTGATTGGATTATGCGTGTGTAGATAACAAGGGTGCGAACCCTTCATACTGAGGAGGGGGGTGGCTTATATAGAGTTCGCCGGCCCCCTCCTGCCCTCAGTAATGCAGGGTTTAAGGTACATTTAAGGTGGGGCGTTACTGGTAACGCCCCTAATAAAGTGCTATAATAACCATAATGACTACTTAATGCCCGACCGTTTGCCTGCGGAGTGACTTTAGGTCTTCTGGCTTCATGGTCGAGTGGTTGTTCTTTGGTCGAGTGTCTTGACCCCGTCGAGTGGGATGCCTTCCAGTTGTTTGAGAGGTGGCTCATTCTAGGGATGTCCTTGGGTGGGGATTTTTCTGGATGGGTCCGTGCCCCTACCCTAGGTACATAGCTTCATCATTAGCCCCCGAATGGATCGAGGCTAGAGTGAGAAAAGGGTTGGTGACCTTTCCGACCGATTCTTCAGGTTATATGAGTGCTTCGTTCTGGGTCGACCGTCATGGATGACGTCATCAACCTCTTTTAGTCGCCTTGATCCATTCCAGGCCTTTCGTCGAGTGGATTTCTTTACCTGTGATGTACCGAGCGCCGGTGCGCGCGGGGTTTTCTGTTTTGACAAATTGTTCTGCAGCCAGCGGATATCAAGGGATTCGGATTTTTTGGGAAGCGCGCGGAACGGGGGCGGCCGCAGTAATCGGAAGTGACAACGCGAAGGCTCCTCGATCTCCGCGTCGCCTTTTTCGCCACGTACTGCGCGCGCCTGCCGCGGGATTTGACTGGATAGCCTGGGCCTACTGGTCAGCCACTTGGAAGCGGCCCCTTATAAGTTGCCGGCGCAGAGTCCCCCAATAGTGCGCGTGCTCTTCTCTTCTCCTTCTTCCTCTCTTTCTTCGTAACCTCTTCCGCTGCCTTCGCTCTCGCCCAACCACCGCAAACCCATTCGAGATCTCACCGGTGACGATGGTGAAGGGCAAGACGACCGCTCTGGAGCGTGCGAAGAAGGCGGCGGCGGTGGGGAAGGGGAAGAAGTCTGCGCGCGGCGGATCTTCCTCCAGGACGGCCCTGCCCAAAGGTTGGATCCAGGGCGACTGGATGCCATCGGTGCTCCGGCAGGAGGATCTCGACGACATGGTTGAGGGCGGAGCCATTCCCCACAAAGCCACGCGTCTTCCGGGGGGAGAGATCGAACCTCAACCTCGCGACGGTGAGTGCGTGCTTCTGGCCACTCACATCGACCGAGGGTTTTCTCTGCCTCCCCATTCTTTCTTCCGAAACTTCTTGAACTTCTTTGGAGCGCAGCTCCATCACTTTACCCCAAACTCCATTGTCTACCTCGCCGCTTTCATTTCTATGTGTGAGGCGTTCCTGGGTTGCCGCCCACACTGGGGGCTTTTCAAGCACATTTTCACTTGTCGCTCTCAGTCGGTCAAGAAGGCCAAGTCGAGTGATGAGAAGACGCAAGTGATCCAGTTGTGTGGGGGCTTGGCGATCCAAACAAGGGGGAAGAGCTGTTTCCCATCCATCACTTTCCCGGAGTCGGTCCAAGGTTGGCAGGCGACTTGGTTCTACTGCCAGGACCAGGTGACTCAAGGGCAGTCGACTGGTCTCCCGCCTTTCTCTCTTGACCGAGCCGAAAAGCCTGCTTCTCTGAAGGTGACGCCGGAAGAAAAAGCCCAGGTCAAGGTACTGGCGGGTCGAGTGGTTGAACTTGTCCGCGAGGGTGTGACGGGAATGGATCTGCTGGAAGTCTTCCTCAAGAGGCGAATCCAACCGCTCCAGGCTCATGACCACCCGATGTGGCTGTACTCTGGCCTCGTGGACACCACTCGGATCCACCCGGAGGAGGTCACCGACGAGATGTTGGAGGGGTGGCTGTCAAGCATCACGGGGAACAAGGACAACCCCCGAGGAGCCAGGAGGGTCATTCCACTTGACAATTCGTACGAGGTTGACCAGGTGTGTCTTTATGCTCCCGACTGAAATCTTCGTTTTCTTCGTTGGTCTTCTTTTGGGTAGGTCGATTGACTTTCGTTTTGTCTGCTGCTTTCCAGGCGACCACTGAGATGTACTCGACGCCCAACGGGGCACAGGGGTCGACTGAGGAAGGGGAAGGGAGCGGAGGCGAGAGCGGGGATGACCAAGGCGAGTACGAGTCTGATGGTGAAGGAGAGGGAGGCGATGACATCTTCTCCAGCAAAGAGGAGGAGGAGGAGGTCGAACCCCTCCGTCCGGAGAGGCGATCCAAGCTCGCCCACGACCCGGCACAGGAACGTGGCAAGGCGACTGCCTCCGTTGGGCCATCGTCAAAACGCCCTCGGACTTCTTCTCCAACACCGACTGGGAAGGTCTCCAAGCAACCACGCACGACGCTGTCCAAGCTGCCCAAGGCTCTGCCGAAAATGAAGATAACCGTCCCTGTTATTTCCGGGTAATAAAGCCTGTTTTCCTTCATCGATCGTGGACGGATCCTTGGTCGATTCATTGAGCTAACTGACTGACTTTTCAAAATTTGCAGCGCTGCTACCTCTAAGGTCTCTGCCAAGGACGATGACCAAGATATGGGGGACGCTGTTACCTCCAACCCTGGTACGATTACTGACGTCCTATTTTTGAGTCGACTGGTCATTTCTTGCAATTTTGGTCGATTGAAAGTTTCCCTTGCAGCCCCTCCTCATGTTATCGACCTCCGGATGACGACGACAATGAACCGCTGAGGATGAGGAGGACCAAGAGGTCGTCGGCTGACAGGACTCCCCAGCCTACTCCGGCGCCTGAGACCATGGCTCGGGATGGTGGCGACGCCCCTCGGGCTTCTGTGACTTTTGCCAATCCTCTGTCGAGTGCGCAGCCTTCGGCGTCGACTGCAGATCCAACTTCGCTTTTTGTCGCATACCCCGTCCCTGAGGACGAAGTGGCTGCTGTGAAGGAGGCTATACGCCAGGCGGGGGTCATGATGGAGCAGGTGAAGAAGGCTCAGGAGGCCAGCCAGGCAGCCTATGACGCAAGTTCGGCGCTTCAGAGCAACGTCCAGGTCAGTCGACTTGACACTTGATCATTTGAAGAGTCTTTCTCCCCCTTTTTGGACTAGTGGGGGCACACTGAGTGCACCCACTGGGTGTAGTCCCCGAGACTACGGTGGAGTGCTGGCAGTCGACTTGAGTCTTTACATTGTGTTTCTGTATCTGTATTCCTTTTCTTGGTCTGGTCAGGCCATGTCGAATGGATCTATATCCGGTCGACTGCGGACAGTCGACTTTTCGCTCTTTTTTTGTTTTTGTTTTTTTGAACCAGTGGGGGCACGCTGAGTGCACCCACTAGGTGTAGTCCCCGAGACTACTGTCGAATGTTTTTGATTCGGCTGTAGTCTTAGAAACGTCATCTTTTTTTTCTCAGTTACTCGGAAGCAACTTATCTTGGATGTTTGTCGACTGATTTTTCCTTTTGCAGAAATCCTGTGAACTTGCATCTCGCTATACTGAGTTGGAGAAGCAGCGGATTCAACTGAACCTTGATCTGGAGCTGGCCAGAACAGAGCTGCAGAAGGTCAGAGATGGCGTTGCTGGTAAGACGACTTGGTCGACTGGTTTTGTTTTTAGGCTTGAGTACCCTTCTGCTGTTTCTGAACCAATCATCGTTCTTTTGCAGGAGAACTGAGCGAGGCCCTGGTGAAGAAGGATCGGGACTTGGCTGCTGCCTACAAGGAGGCTAACGACAAGATTGCTCTGGCTGAACAGAAGCTGGCTTCGGTCAGCCAAATAGAAGATGAGAATACTAGGCTGAAGGCCGCTCTGAATGAAGCCAACAGGGAGTGCTCGCGTTGGAAGAAGGAGAACCTCTCCCTGAGTGAGTAGATGGAAGGCATCGCTCGCAGGAGGGACGACCTGGAGAGCTACTTGAGGAGCCTCGCCAAGAAGTTGTACATCAAGCTTGAAGGTGCGCATTCAATTCTGACTGGTTTTCTTTTGTGTCGACTCAGTCTGTGAGAATTGACTTATCCTTGGGTCGTGTATGCAGAGTTTTGCCAGAACTTTGAAGAGGAGACTAGGCGGATTGAAACGGGTTTGGACCCAATCAATTCTCCGGTGAATGATGACGCTGCCATGAATCTGCTCCGACTGGAATCTCGTATCGATGGCGCCGTGCATTACTTGGCTCGGCTGAAGGTTGCCATGTCGCGGATTGACCCGACACTTTGGCCAGAGTCTACGCTCCAGAACGATCTCGAGTCTCTGATGACTCGACTTGACAGAATCCCTGACCGAGTGCAGGAGTGGAAGAAGTCTTCTGCTCGGTGCGGCGCTGATGCGGCTCTATCTTTAGTCCGCGTCCATTGCAAGGAGGCGCGAGAAGAGAAGCTGGCCACCATCCAAGTCGCCAATACCAAGAGGCACAGCTTTCAAGACTTCATGGAGACCTTTATTGCTGCTGCCACCCGTATTGCGGACAGAATCGACCTGGATGAGTTCGTCGCCCCTGCCAGTCCTCCACCTGAGGAATGAAAAACTTTTATGCTTCTCCTTAAATTTGCCTCAGAATGCCGAGTGGATTTGTAACCGTTTAAACTCTGCCGAGCCGAGGGCTCGAGTACTTTGATTTGAGGTCTGGGGCCTTTTAGGCTTTATCCGAACTTGATTTCTTGCTGAATATCTTCGTGGTTTTGATCTGTCGTGTGGGACTTTGGTCTTGTATTTAGACGAGTGCTGGACTGCAGCTAAGTCTCTGAGTGCGAGGTTTGCTCTCCACTCGGTAGGGTTTTTTCAAACTTAGGTGAGTGCTCGACCGCAGCTAAGCTTCCGAGTGGGAGAACTTAGGCGAGTATTGGACTGCAGCTAAGCCCCCGAGTGGGAGGTTTGCTCTCCACTCGGTAGGATTTTTTCAAACTTAGGCGAGTGCTTGACTGCAGCTAAGTTTCCGAGTGAGAGAACTTAGGCAAGTACTGGACTGCAGCTAAGCCCCCGAGTGGGAGGTTTGCTCTCCACTCGGTAGGATTTTTTCAAACTTAGGCGAGTGCTTGACTGCAGCTAAGTTTCCGAGTGGGAGAACTTAGGCGAGTACTGGACTGCAACTAAGCCCCCGAGTGGGAGGATTGCTCTCCACTCGGTAGGATTTTTTCAAACTTAGGCGAGTACTTGACTGCAGCTAAGCTTCCGAGTGGGAGAACTTAGGCGAGTACTGGACTGCAGCTAAGCCCCCGAGTGGGAGGATTGCTCTCCACTCGGTAGGATTTTTTCAAACTTAGGCGAGTGCTTGACTGCAGCTAATTTTCCGAGTGGGAGAACTTAGGCGAGTACTGGACTGCAGCTAAGCCCCCGAGTGGGAGGATTGCTCTCCACTCGGTAGGATTTTTTCAAACTTAGACGAGTGCTTGACTGCAACTAAGTTTCCGAGTGGGAGAACTTAGGCGAGTACTGGACTGCAGCTAACCCCCGAGTGGGAGGTTTTCTCTCCACTCGGTAGGATTTTTTCAAACTTAGGCGAGTGCTTGACTGCAGCTAAGTTTTCGAGTGGGAGAACTTAGGCGAGTACTGGACTGCAGCTAAGCCCCCGAGTGGGAGGTTTGCTCTCCACTCGGTAGGATTTTTCAAACTTAGGCGAAACGGATTCGCAGCCAAGTCACCCACTGGGGGATTTTGTATGCAAACAAAGTGACAACCATTATTGGAACACTCTTGTCTTTGATAAAAATGAACTGTAGATTTTTTTTTTCTTATTACATCTCATCTAAGGGAGAACTCAGGTGTAAAAGGGGCGGAGCAGTTCCGCGTTCCAAGCTCGTGGCTCGTCGATCTGGCGATCGACATTGTAGAGGTGGTATGCTCCATTGTGGAGGACTCTGGTGACTATGAAGGGGCCTTCCCAAGTAGGAGCAAGTTTGTGTGGTTTCTGTTGATCCACTCGGAGGACCAGATCTCCTTCTTGGAAAGCTCGACTTTTCACATTCCGGGCGTGAAAACAGTGCAAGTCTTGCTGATAAATGGTCGATCTGATCATGGCCATCTCCCTTTCTTCTTCTAAGAGGTCGACTGCGTCTTGCCGGGCCTGTTCTGCTTCATCTTCAGTGTAAAGTTCAACTCGGGGTGCATTATGAAGAAGATCACTCGGCAGGATTGCTTCGACTCCATAAACTAGAAAGAATGGAGTTCTTCCAGTCGGCCGGTTAGGGGCGGTCCTTAATCCCCACAGAACTGACGGAAGCTTGTCGACCCAAGTGCCTGCCGCGTGCTTGAGATCGCGCATCAATCGAGGCTTTAGCCCCTTGAGAATCAGACCATTCGCTCTCTCAGCCTGTCCATTCCACTGGGGATGGGCGACCGATGCGTAGTCGACTCGTGTGCCTTGAGAGGCACAAAAAGCTCTGAACTTGTCCGAATCAAAGTTTGACCCATTATCAGTGATGATGCTGTGCGGGACTCCATATCTGAATGTTAACCCTCTGACGAAACTGATAACAGTGCAAGCATCGAGGTTCTTGATGGGCTTAGCTTCGATCCATTTGGTAAATTTGTCGACTACCACAAGCACATGAGTGAATCCACTCCTGCCCGTTCTTAGTGGACCAACCATGTCCAATCCCCAAACGGCAAAGGGCCAGACGAGTGGAATGGTCTCCAGGGCGGATGCAGGCTTGTGCGACATGTTGGAGTAGAACTGGCACCCTTCACACTTGTCGACTATCTCTTTTGCCATCTCATTTGCTCTTGGCCAGTAAAATCCAGCTCGGTATGCTTTAGCCACAATAGTCCGAGAGGACGCATGGTGACCACAGGTCCCCGAGTGGATATCATTAAGGATTATCTGACCCTCTTCTGGTGTTATGCATTTTTGACCGACTCCAGTCGCGCTCTCTCTATACAGCTGTCCCCTTATGACTGTGAAGGCCTTGGATCGGCGGACGATCTGTCGAGCCTCCTCCTCGTCTTCCGGGAGTTCTTTCCTTAGGATATACGCGATGTACGGTATTGTCCAGTCAGGGGTGATTGCCAAGACTTCCATGATTAGGTCGACCACTGTAGGTACTTCAACTTCAGTCGGATCTGTGGCACTTTTCGGCTGCGGGGCTTCTTCTGTGAAAGGATCCTCTGCCCAACATTATGGGGGCGCCTGTCATCTCGATGTCGAGGTGCATATGACCCACTCCTCGGGGGAGGGGATGGCACTCGACATCGATCATCACGGTCGGGTCGGTGATCATACTGCTCATTTCTCCTGTACTGATCGTGCCGGTCCCCACGTCCCTCACGCCTCGGGGGCGATCTCGGGCTGTGAGCCGACTGGACGGCGGAATCGACTGTGGATCCTGTTCCGCGACTGAGAGACGGTGGAATTCTGATTTCCCGCCGCTCGGAGCAATGCTCTGATCTGCAACAAGCCCCTGCCAGCCTCCGACTGGGAGGGATGAATTGACTCTGCTATGCGGGCCGCGGCGGCCAAATTCTGAACTGGAGTTCGGTATACCTGCGGTGGCGGGAAGAGCTGACGTCTACTGGATTCGGGAGCTTGCTGTCGTCGACTGGACTCGGGAGCCCGCTGACGCGCTTGCTCATCGAGTACTCGCTGTAGATTTTCCAGTCGAGTGCGCTCGGCCAGGTTAGCCAAGCGCGCGTCCTCCAAGGCCCGGGCCTCGGGGGTTTCTCCAACAATAGGAGTGTGGAGCGCGTCCATGTTCCGGCGGCGAAGCTCCTCTCGCTGCAATGATGTATGAGGTTCGGGGAGGTACTCATCGTGGGGATGCGACGGATCGCCTCTATCCGCACCACCATCAGCGTGATGGAATCCGGGAGGATTGTGTGTCCCCTCGACCGCCAGAACCTCTGCCAAAGGGTCGCTGCTATCACACTCGGATGCGGTCTCCGTGGAGCCAGTCGACAGATCGAACAGGCCGCAGAGGGATTCGTCGGGCTCGATTGCCGCGACTTGTGGGGCCGCCGACTGGCGGGCCATGGCGTGCCTCACCCACCGCTGGAGTCTCGACCGACCTGAGTGCTTGCGCTAGTGGGAGACGAGGCGGGGAGACGACATGGGGGCCGACCGATATTGGGTCGACGGCTGCCGCAGGAGGATGCCACGAACGCACGCGCGGAAGTGCGTCGCACCGCGGACGGGGAGCGCGTCGATGTCGAGCGGCACCTCTTGGAGCCAGGCGGAGTCGTCGGCGATGAAGGTGAGCGCGCCGAGATGGATCTCGCGGCCCTCTGCCAAAACTCCGCAGGAAACCATGATCAAATGGATCGGAAAAATCGCAACTTCTCCAATTAGGCGCTAAGACTAATGCCCCATGGTGGGCGCCAACTGTCGTGGTTCTAAGTCTGACAGTGAGGTAGGGGGTGTGTATGAAGAGGCTAGACCTTAGCTATTGGGAAGTTGTAAGCACGCAAGGTTTACGAGTTCAGGCCCTTCTCGGAGGAAGTAACAGCCCTACGTCTCGGTGCCCGGAGGCGGTCGATTGGATTATGCGTGTGTAGATAACAAGGGTGCGAACCCTTCATACTGAGGAGGGGGGTGGCTTATATAGAGTTCGCCGGGGCCCTCATGCCCTCAGTAATGCAGGGTGTAAGGTACATTTAAGGTGGGGCGTTACTCGTAACGCCCCTAATATAGTGCTATAATAACCATAATGACTACTTAATGCCCGACCGTTTGCCTGCGGAGTGACTTTAGGTCTTCTGGCTTCATGGTCGAGTGGTTGTTCTTTGGTCGAGTGTCTTGACCCCGTCGAGTGGGATGCCTTCCAGTTGTTTGAGAGGTGGCTCATTCTAGGGATGTCCTTGGGTGGGGCTTTTTCAGGATGGGTCCGTGCCCCTACCCTAGGTACATAGCTTCATCATTAGCCCCCGAATGGATCGAGGCTAGAGTGAGAAAAGGGTTGGTGACCTTTCCGACTGATTCTTCGGGTTATATGAGTGCTTTGTTCTGGGTCGACCGTCACGGATGACGTCATCAACCTCTTTCAGTCGCCTTGATCCGTTCCAGGCCTTTCGTCGAGTGGATTTCTTTACCTGTGATGTACCGAGCGCCGGTGCGCTCGGGGTTTTCTGTTTTGACAAATTGTTCTGCAGCCAGCGGATATCACAGGATTCAGATTTTTTGGGAAGCGCGCGGAACAGGGGCGGCCGCAGTAATCGGAAGTGACAATGCGAAGGCTCCTCGATCTCCGCGTCGCCTTTTTCCCATGGACTGCGCGCGCGCCTGCCGCGGGATTTGACTGTATAGCCTGGGCCTACTAGTCAGCCACTCGAAAGCGGCCCCTTATAAGTTGCCGGCTCGGAATCCCCCAACAGTGCGCGTGCTCTTCTCTTCTCCTTCTTCCTCTCTTTCTTCGTAACCACTTCCGCTGCCTTCGCTCTCGCCCAACCACCGCAAACCCGCTCGAGATCTCGCCGGCGATGATGGTGAAGGGCAAGACGACCGCTCTGGAGCGTGCGAAGAAGGCGGCGGCGACGGGGAAGGGGAAGAAGTCTGCGCACGGCGGATCTTCCTCCAGGACGGCCTTGCCCAAAGGTTGGATCCAGGGCGACTGGATGCCATCGGTGCTCCGGCAGGAGGATCTCGACGACATGGTTGAGGGGGGAGCCATTCCCCACAAAGCCGCGCGTCTTCCGGGGGGAGAGATGGAACCTCAACCTCGCGACGCTGAGTGCGTGCTTCTGGCCACTCACATCGACCGAGGGTTTTCTCTGCCGCCCCATTCTTTCTTTCGAAACTTCTTGAACTTCTTTGGAGTGCAGCTCCATCACTTTACCCCAAACTCCATTGTCTACCTCGCCGCTTTCATTTCTATGTGTGAGGCATTCCTGGGTTGCTGCCCACACTGGGGGCTTTTCAAGCACATTTTCACTTGTCGCTCTTAGTCGGTCAAGAAGGCCAAGTCGAGTGATGAGAAGACGCAAGTGATCCAGTTGTGTGGGGGCTTGGCGATCCAAACAAGGGGGAAGAGCTGTTTCCCATCCATCACTTTCCCAGAGTCGGTCTGAGGTTGGCAGGCGACTTGGTTCTACTGCCAAGACCAGGTGACTCCAGGGCAGTCGACTGGTCTCCCGCCTTTCTCTCTTGACCGAGCCGAAAAGCCTGCTTCTCTGAAGGTGACGCCGGAAGAAAAAGCCCAGGTTAAGGTACCGGCGGGTCGAGTGGTTGAACTTGTCCTCCCGCCTCTGGTTGTACTGCTAGACGCCGACCGAGCAGACGGAGCAGTTGTCTTCTTTACTTGCTTATGAGGCAGAGGAGAAGGACTACGACACGCCGGAGCAGCTGGAGCGGCGGCAGGTCTCTTCCGCCCTTGCTGACGAGGCGGAGAAGGAGGAGGCTGGCTGCTCGGGCGCGTCGGCGCAGGCGGAGAAGGAGGCGGAGTGCCGCCACACGCCGGAGAAGGAGCCGGCCGAGGGCCCTGATCGTCACTCTCCGGAGGAGGAGGCGGAGTCCCCTGACTCGCCGGAGGAGGAGGAGGAGGCGGAGGCGTCCAGTTCGGAAGGTTGATGAGCTCCTTCCGCCATAGGCATGGAGTCTTCAGAGCAGACCCCAGCCGAGTCTCCCCTTCACCGGTAGGGTGGTCAAGCTAGAGGTCCTCAAATCCCTCCGTTATCTCATCCACCATCACCCTAGCATATCCTTTTGGAATCGGCGGCAGTGAAAAGTTGCACCGGGTTCAGTAGGATAAATAGAGCCAACAGCCGCCTTGACCTTCAAATTCATCCATTGCGTCATAAGGTGGCAATTTTGAGACTCCGTGATAGCATCCACGGGATAGCTGGCAGGAGCCGTCAAGGCATGCTCCAGCTGAAGAAGCTCGGTGGAAGCCACGCTGCTTCTGCGCTGAGATGGCGGGTAGCTTCGGGGGAGGCTTCGGCAGTATGTTTGCTGCGATTTGCTTCTCGTTCCTCTATCGCGTCTACCCTTGCTTGCAGCGCCTGCATTTGGGCCTGCTTCACTTTTTTCCTCCTCTCATGGGATTTGTAACCGCCTGCGTTCGGAAACCCAACCTTCCATGGAATGGAGCCTGGCGTGCCTTGTGTCCGTCCAGGGTGCTCAGGATTCCCGAGGGCCATTGTGAGCTCGTCGTTCTCTCTGTCTGGAAAGAACATCCCTTCCTGCGCTGCTTCGATATACTGCTTAAGCTTACTGACTGGTATGTCCATTTGATCGTTCGTCCAAATGCACTTCCCTGTTACAGGGTCCAGGGTTCCGCCAGCCCCGAAGAACCAAGTCCGGCAACGGTCTGGCCAGTTAATTGTCTCTGGTTCGATCCCTTTATGAACCAGATCATTCTCAGTCTTGGACCACTTAGGCCGGGCTACGAGGTAGCCACCTGACCCCGTGCGATGGTGAAGCTTCTTCTTTGCAGCATTTTGCTTGTTTGTCACTGACATCTTCTTACTCTTTTCTGATGTCTTGTGGGCCACAAATGCGGGCTAGTGATCTCTGATCTTCTCATATCTGCCCTTGAATTCTGGTGTCTCATTATTTTCGACAAACTTATTCAGCTCTTTCTTCCACCTCCTGAATAGTTCTGCCATCCTCTTCAGAGCAAAAGACTTGATTAATTTCTCTTTAACTGGGTTCTCTGGATTATCCTTAGGCGGTAGGGTGAAATTTGACTTCAGCTCAGTCCAAAGATCATTTTTCTGCATATCATTGACATAAGACACCTCAGGGTCTTTTGTAGCCGGCTTAAACCATTGCTGGATGCTTATCGGGATCTTGTCCCTAACCAGAACCCCGCACTGAGCAACAAATGCGCTCTTTGTCCTGAGGGGTTCAATAGGTTGGCCATCGGGCGCGATTGCTATGATCTCAAACTTTTCATCTGAGCTCAACTTTTTCTTCGGGCCTCGTCTCTTTACCGAAGTTGTGCTCGATCTGGAGGGCTAGAAAAAAGAACAAAGACTTAATTAATATGTGTACATACCAAAACAATGAATGCATCAATCAGCTAGTAAGCATAGGCTTAACTAATATATATATACCTGGCCGGACTCGGTTCGGTCACCGGAGCCGTCATCACGGTCTCCTTCTTGCACCGGCATTGGGTCACCGGAGCCGTCCTCATGTTCTTCTTGCACCGGCATTAGGTCACCATAGCCAGCTTGTTCACCCTCTCCTTCTAGACCATCGGTTTCGTTGGGAAACAACGAGATGGCATCACTTCCTTCTACGATTATGTCCCTCAACAACGCTTCTTTTGTCGCTTCGTCTAGGGCGGCGTCCATAGTTTCTACAAATATTTACAACATGGCAATTATTATTCAAACATGACAGATGGATATATTAGTGCCAAATGTAGACCTAGCTACCTAATCATAGTAAGCTATCGGGAGGGGGTATATATCGACAACGACGACACTACATCTATGTCCCTCGACGAACCTCGTTCCCGATAAAAAAAAGAGGAAGAAGAAGAAAAAAAAGAGGAGAAGAAAGAATAGAGGAGAAGAACTCCTCTATTCTTTATTCTCCTCTTTTTTTTCTTCGTCCTCTTATTTTTTTATCCTCTTCTTCCTCTCATGTTCGAGAGGATCGCCGAGGGGTCGGGAGGTTGCCTAGTGTCAAAGGATTCAACAAAACCATGTCTTCATCATTAGGCGAAAGTAACATGTGCATGATGGTACGAAGCTCTTCAAAGTTGTTCTAGAACGGAGTCCCAGATAGGATAATTTGCTTTTTGGTACAAAGTTCATAAAGAGCCTTCCGAATATCGCTATTTGGAAGGCCTTTGCTGAATTCGTACCAAAAGGCGGATTATTCTATCCAGGACTCCATTCCAGAACAACATTGCAGAACTTCGTACCAACATGCCCTGGTTACTTCCGGCTAATGATGAAGGCATGGATTTCTTCAATACTTTGACACTAGGAAACCTCTCTCGACCCCTCGGCGATCCTCGACCCCTCGAACCCTCGACGACCCTGGAACCCTCGACCCCTAGACGACCCTCTTCTTCCTCTCATGTTCGAGAGGATCGCCGAGGGGTCGGGAGGTTGCCTAGTGTCAAAGGATTCAACAAAACCATGTCTTCATCATTAGGCGAAAGTAACATGTGCATGATGGTACGAAGTTCTTCAAAGTTGTTCTGGAATGGAGTCCCAGATAGGATAATTCGCTTTTTGGTACAAAGTTCAGCAAGAGCCTTCCGAATATCGCTATTTGGAAGGCCTTTGCTGAATTCGTACCAAAAGGCGGATTATTCTATCCGGGACTCCATTCCAGAACAACTTTGCAGAACTTCGTACCAACATGCCCTGGTTACTTCCGGCTAATGATGAAGGCATGGATTTCTTCAATACTTTGACACTAGGAAACCTCTCTCGACCCCTCGGCGATCTTCGACCCCTCGAACCCTCGACGACCCTGAAACCCTCGACCCTTGACCCCTTAACGACCCTCTACCCTCTACCCTAGTTCCCGACCCTCGACCAATAGAGGAGAAAAGAAAGGAATAGCTAGAGGAGAAGATCGAAGAAAAAAAAGAAGAAAAAAAAGAGAAGAAGAAGAAATGAATAGTGGAGAAGAAGAGAAAATAGAATATATTCTATTTTCTCTTCTTCTCCACTATTCCTTTCTTCTTCTCCTCTTTGTTTTCTTCTTTTTTCTTATTCTTATTTATTTCTCCTCTTCTTTTCCTCTACTCTTCTTCTTTCTTTCCTCTTCTTATTTTCTTCTTTCCTATCCTTCTTTTTCTAAAATTGTAACTTTTGCATATATAAAACTTTTCTAAAATTGTAACTTTCTATATAGAACTTTCCTATCGGGAGGGGGAGAAGATCGAAGAAAAAAAAGAAGAAAAAAAAGAGGAGAAGAAGAAAGGAATAGAGGAGAGGAAGAAAAAATAGAATTTTTTTTCTATTTTTTCTTCTTCTCCTCTATTCCTTTCTTCTTCTTCTCTTCCTTTTCTTCCTCTCCTCTTCTTCTCCTTTTTCCTCTTCTTTTTTTCTCCTCTTCTTCCCGACCCTCGCCCCCTCGAACACTTGGCGACCCTCGACCCTCTACCCTAGCTAGTTCCCGACCCTCGCCCCCTCGATCCCTCGAACACTCGGCAACCCTCGACCCTCGACCCTCGACGACCCCCTCCCCCATCATGTTGAAGTTATCGGGGAGGGGGTATATCGACCCCCCTCATGTCGAAGTTATCTCGTACACACATATACATACATACACATATACACTACACACATGCATACATACACATACATACACATACATATACATATCTGCATGCACACACATATACACTGCACACACATACACATATATATACACTACACACATGCATACATATATCTCAAAAAAATTAACAGAGGCGGGCGGCGGCGCGGCAAGCGGAGCGCGGCCAGGCGGTAGCGTCGAGGCAGAACACGACGGGCGGCGGCGGCGAACCAGCGGCGGCGCGGCAAGCGGAGCACGTACGGTCAGGCGCCGTCGTCGGGGCAAAGCACGGCGGGCAGTGGCGTCGGGCAGCGGCGTCGGGGCGCGGTAAGAGAGCACGGCTGGCGGCGGTGGCAGGGTGCGGCGGGGGGGGGGGGGGGGGAGGAGAGGAGGGGAACGGCACGGCAGCTCATAGTGGGAGCGGGCCGGGAAGGCGTCGGGGTAGGGCTCGGCGGCGGCAGCGAGGACGGCGAAGTGGAGCAGCCTGACGGCGTCGGGGCAGGGCTCGGCGGTGGCGGAGGCGACGATGAGGGGCAGGGCTCGGAGGCGGCGACGACGCGAGAGGGGCAGCCTGCCGGCGTCGACGATGAGGAATGGGAGCAGTTGGCGGAAATTTCCCAGGTGTTGTATATATTGCCAGAGCAATGGTCCCGGTTCGTGGCACCAATCGTGACCAATTCCCCCCTTTGGTCCCGATTGGTGCCATGAACCGGGACCAAAGGCCAATTTTCAGCAGCCCAAAGGGCGGGAAGCGGCGGCCTTTGGTCCCGGTTGGTGGCACCAACCGGGACTAAAGGGGGGAATTGGTCACGGTTGGTGCCATGAACCGTGACCAATGCCACCTATAGTCCCGGTTGGTGCCACCAACCGGGACCAATGGCCTTGTGCTGCCCCGCGCCCAAAAGTTTAGTCCCACATCGCTAGCTGAAGGGCGCCGGCATTGGTTTATAAGCGCTGCTGTGCCTCCCCATTCGAGCTCCTCTCTAATGTAGGCTTTCGGGCCTAAACTTGCTACTGCCTGTGGGCCTGTTGGGCCTTCTGCGGGCCTGAATCCTGGCCCATGTAGGGTTTCTAGTCGTATTCAGGCCGTGGAGGCCCAGTAGGAGGCATTTTTTTGGTTTTTTCTTTTTTATTTCTACATTTTTTTGGTTTTTTATTTTTTTTCTACTTAAAACTATATACTTACAGTTTTTTAGTGATTTCTTTTTTGCTTTTAGGTCACAAAAATTATAAACTTTCTGTTAGTGCCATTAGTTTAAAATTTTGAATAGTTTAAATATGAATTTTTAAAAATTTGTGGGAATCACTAGTTTATGAATAACTTTACTAGAAAAATAGATTTTGTTTTCTATTTATTTTTTATTTATACTTACAACTAAATACTTATAGTTTTTTAGTGATTTCTTTTTGATTTTAGGTCACAAAAATTATAAACTTTCTGTTAGTGCCATTAGTTCTAAAATTTTGAATAGTTTAAATTTGAATTTTTAAAAATTTGTGTGAATCACTAGTTTATGAATAACTTTACTATAAAAATAGAATTTTTTTTCTATTTATTTTTTATTTATACTTACAACTAAATACTTATAGTTTGATTTTAGGTCACAAAAATTATATTCTTTTTGCTATTGAAGAATATTATAGTTTTATTTTAGGGCATCATAACATAATATTTTAATTGATTGTTTTTATTTTCATAAAAGTTTTGTAGTTCATTCTGTTTGCTATTAATTCATTCTTTGAGCTAAATGACTCTGAAATTGGAAAGCATTTCAAAATGATATCATCATAATAGTTGGCATGGTATCATCATTTCACCCACATAGCATGTTCCAAAAAGTAGAGAGGGTTACGACAAAAACTTGATGCAGTTCGTGTACAAAATGGACAATCACTTTTGAAGTATCAAAGTTTCGAATCATAAGACATGAAAGCATTTCAAATGAACTCTGAAAAAGTTGAAAGTTGGGATGGTATCATAATTTTACCCACATAGCATGTACATGTACAAAACGGACAGTGGTAGCATGTTCGTCTGTTACAAATTTGGCATGGTATCATCATAATAGTTGCGGGCGAAAGTCTTCACTTTTTCTTCGCTTGTGTCATTTGCTTATTGCGCCGTAACCATGGATAATCTTCATTGTTTATCAGGATGCTTGGGTCAGCCTTGACATTGAAGGGAGGAATTTCATGAAACTTTTCATAATCTTCAGACATGTCTGTCTTGCCGTCCACTCCCAGGATGTCCCTTTTTCCTGAAAGAACTATGTGGCGCTTTGGCTCATCGTATGATGTATTCGCTTCCTTATCTTTTCTTTTTCTCGGTTTGGTAGACATGTCCTTCACATAGATAACATGTGCCACATCATTGGGTAGGACGAACGGTTCGTCAGTGTACCCAAGATTTTTCAGATCCACTGTTGTCATTCCGTACTATGGGTCTACCTGTACCCCACCACCTAACAGATTGACCCATTTGCACTTAAACAAAGGGACCTTAAAATCAGGTCCGTAGTCAAGTTCCCATATGTCCACTATGTAACCATAATATGTGTCCTTTCCGCTCTCGGTTGCTGCATCAAAGCGGACACCACTGTTTTGGTTGGTTCTCTTTTGATCTTGGCGATCGTGTAAAATGTATTCCCATTTATCTCGTATCCTTTGTAAGTCAATACAGTCAAAGATGGTCCCCTGGACAACAAGTACAACTCATCACAAACAGTGTTGTCACCTCCGAGACGTGTTTCCAACCAACTACTGAAAGTCCTGATGTGTTCACATGTAATCCAATCGTCGCATTTCTCTGGGTGTTTGGAGCGCAGACTGTTCTTGTGTTCATCGACATACGGGATCACCAAGGTAGAGTTCTGTAGAACTGTGTAGTGTGCTTGAGACCAAGAACATCCGTCCCTGCATATTATTGAGTCTCTTCCAAGAGTGCCTTTTCCAGTCAGTCTCCCCTCATACCGCGATTTAGGGAGACCTATCTTGTTAAGGCCAGGAATTAAGTCAACACAAAACCCGATAACATCCTCTGTTTGATGGCCCATGGAGATGCTTCCTTCTGGCCTAGCGCGCTTATGGACATATTTCTTTAGGACTCCCATGAACCTCTCAAAGGGGAACATATTGTGTAGAAATACGGGCCCCAAGATGACAATCTCGTCGACTAGATGAACTAGGACGTGCGTCATGATATTGAAGAAGGATGGAGGGAACACCAGCTCGAAACTGACAAGACATTGCGCCACATCACTCCTTAGCCTTGGTACGATTTCTGGATCGATCACCTTCTGAGAGATTGCATTGAGGAATGCACATAGCTTCACAATGGCTAATCAGACGTTTTCCGGTAGAAGCCCCCTCAATGCAACCGGAAGCAGTTGCGTCATAATCACGTGGTAGTCATGAGACTTTAGGTTCTGAAACTTTTTCTCTGGCATATTTATTATTCCCTTTATATTCGACGAGAAGCCAGTCGTGACCTTCATACTGAGCAGGCATTCAAAGAAGATTTCTTTCTCTTCTTTCGTAAGAGCGTAGCTGGCAGGACCTTTATACTACTTCAGAGGCATGCCGTCTTTTCCGTGCAAACGTTGCAGGTCCTCCCATGCCTCAGGTGTATCTTTTATCTTCCCATACACGCCTAAGAAGCCTAGCAGGTTCACGCAAAGGTTCTTCGTCACGTGCATCACGTCGATTGAGGAGCGGACCTCTAGATCTTTCCAGTAGGGTAGGTCCCAAAATATAGATTTCTTCTTCCACATGGGTGCGTGTCCCTCAGCGTCATTTGGAACAGCTAGTCCACCGAGACCCTTTCCAAAGATTACGTAGTGTAAATCATTGACCATAGCAAGCACGTGATCACCGGTGTGCATGGCGGGCTTCTTCCGGTGATCTGCCTCGCCTTTGAAATGCTTGCCTTTCTTTCGACATTGATGGTTGGTCGGAAGAAATCGACGATGGCCCAGGTACACATTCTTCCTGCATTTGTCCAAGTATATACTTTCAGTGTCATCTAAACAGTGCGTGCATGCGTGGTATCCTTTGTTTGTCTGTCCTGAAAGGTTACTGAGAGCGGGCCAATCGTTGATGGTCACGAACAGCAACGCCTTAAGGTTAAATTCATCTTGTCTGTGCTCATCCCATGTACGTACACCGTTTCCATTCCAAAGCTATAAAAGTTCTTCAACTAATGGCCTTAGGTACACATCAATGTCGTTGCCGGGTTGCTTAGGGCCTTGGATGAGAACTGGCATCATAATGAACTTCCGCTTCATGCACATCCAAGGAGGAAGGTTATACATACATAGAGTCACGGGCCAGGTGTTGTGATTGCTGCTCTGCTCCCCGAAAGGATTAATGCCATCCGCGCTTAAAGCAAACCATACATTCCTTGGGTCCTTTGCAAACTCATCCCAGTACTTTCTCTCGATTTTTCTCCACTGTGACCCGTCAGCGGGTGCTCTCAACTTCCCATCTTTCTTTCGGTTCTCACTGTGCCATCGCATCAACTTGGCATGCTCTTCATTTCTGAAAAGACGTTTCAACCGTGGTATTATAGGAGCATACCACATCACCTTCGCAGGAACCCTCTTCCTGAGGGGCTCGTCGTCAACATCACCAGGGTCATCTCGTCTGATCTTATACCGCAACGCACCGCATACCGGGCATGCGTTCAGATCCTTGTATGCACCGCGGTAGAGGATGTAGTCATTAGGGCATGCATGTATCTTCTCCACCTCCAATCCTACAGGGCATACGACCTTCTTTCCTGCGTATGTACTGTCGGGCAATTCGTTATCCTTTGGAAGCTTCTTCTTCAATATTTTCAATAGCTTCTCAAATCCTTTGTCAGCCACATCATTCTCTGCCTTCCACTGCAGCAATTCCAGTACGGTACCGAGCTTTGTGTTGCCATCTTCGCAATTGGGGTATAACCCTTTTTTGTGATCCTCTAACATGTGATCGAACTTCAGCTTCTCCTTTTGACTAATGCATTGCGTCCTTGCATCGACATTGACCCGGCGGAGATCATCATCATCGGGCACATCGTCTGGTTCCTCTTGATCTTCAGCAGCTTCACCCGTGGCAGCATCATTGGGCACATCGTCTGGTTCCTCTTGATCTTCACCAGCTCCCCCCGTTGCAGCATCACCGTATTCAGGGGGCACATAGTTGTCATCGTACTCTTCTTCTTCGCCGTCTCCATCATAACCCCTATTTCTCCGTGCCTCGTCCAAACATTATAGTGTGGCATGAAACCCTTGTAAAGAAGGTGGGAGTGAAGGATTTTCCAGTTAGAGTAAGTCCTCGTATTCCCACATTCAGTGCATGGACAACACATAAAACCATTCTGCTTGTTTGCCTCAGCCGCATCGAGAAACTCATGCACGCCCTTAATGTACTCGCGGGTGTGTCTGTCACCGTACATCCATTGCCGGTTCTTCTACGTGCATTATATATAATTAAGTGTCCAAATTAATAGAAGTTCATCATCACATTAAAACCAAAGTTCATACATAGTTCTCATCTAATAACATATAGCTCTCCAGAGCATCTAATTAATTAAACCATACATTGAAACTATGTAAAACATTTCAATGCGAAAACAAATGCGATCATAATTGCAACCAACGTAACAATTGATCCAACGGCATAATGATACCAAGCCTCGGTATGAATGGCATATTTTCTAATCTTTCTAATCTTCAAGCGCATTGCATCCATCTTGATCTTGTGATCATCGACGACATCCGCAACATGCAACTCCAATATCATCTTCTCCTCCACAATTTTTTTTTTATTTTTTCCTTCAACAAATTGTTTTCTTCTTCAACTAAATTTAACCTCTCGACAATAGGGTCGGTTGGCATTTCCGATTCACATACATCCTAGATAAATAAAATCTATGTCACGTTGGTCGGCATAATTTTCATAAACAATAAATGAACCAATAGTTATAAAGATAATATACATACCAAATTCGAATCATAGACAGGACGAGGGCCGACGGGGGCGGATACCAAAACCATCGCACTATATAAGATGCAATATAAAATGTAAGAAAATGGTACAAGTATCTATGTAAACATACAAGTAAGAATATTTTTCCTTTCAGAAAGAAGATAAGAACAAGAGGCTCACCATGGTGGTGTTGGTGATGAGATCGGTGCGGGTGATCGACGGCGGTGAAGACGGGGACGGGGCGTGACGGACCGCTAAATCTAGACAAATCTCGAGGAAAATGGAGCTTGGAGGTCGAGCTTCGAGAGGAGAAAGCTTAAGTAGTGTGGCTCGGGCATTCCATCGAACACCTCATGTGCATAGGAGGTGAGCTAGAGCACCACAAAGCCCTCTCCCCCTCGGCCAGAAAAAACAGAGCATTGTGCTCTGCTCTTGCGCGAGGGGGTATATATAGGCACCTCATTGGTCCCGGTTGATGACATGAACCGGGACTAAAGGGAAGCCTTTGGTCCCGGTTCAAGCCACCAACCGAGACCAATGGCGGTGGGCCAGGAGCGAGGCCCATTGGTCCTGGTTCGTCCCACCAACCGGGACCAAAAGGTCCAGATGAACCGGGACCAATGGCCCATGTGGCCCGGCCGGCCCCCTGGGCTCACGAACCAGGACCAATGCCCACATTGGTCCCGGTTCTAGACTGAACTGGGACTAATGGGCTGAGCCGGCCTGGACCATAGCCCTGTTTTCTACTAGTGTTAGTAATAAATAATTCATCTAGCCTATGTTTAGATGTGGTTTTATGCTTTTAATTAGTGTTTGTGTCAAGTAGAACCTTTGGGAAGACTTGGGGAAAGTCTTGTTGATCATGCTGTAAAAAACAGAAACTTTAGCCCTCACGAGAATTGCTGCCATTTTTATTTGGAGAGTGATATTTAGTTAATTCTTTTTGCAGATGATTCATAGATAAATTCCTCAGGTCTATCAATTTATTTGAGAATTTTATGAGTTCCAGAAGTATACGTTTGATACAGATTACTACAGACTGTTCTGTTTTTGACAGATTCTGTTTTTCGTGTGTTGTTTACTTATTTTGATGAATCTATGTCTAGTAAAAGAGTTTATAAACCATAGATAAGTTGGAATACAGTAGGTTTAACACCAATATAAATAAAGAGTGAGTTCATTACAGTACCTTGAAGTCGTGTTTTGTTTTCTTTCGCTAACGGAGCTTACGAGTTTTCTGTTAAGTTTTATGTTGTGAAGTTTTCAAGTTTTGGGTAAAGATTCGATGGACTATGGAATAAGGAGTGGCAAGAGCCTAAGCTTGGGGATGCCCAAGGCACCCCAAGGTAATATTCAAGGACAACCAAGAGCCTAAGCTTGGGGATGCCCCGGAAGGCAACCCCTATTTCGTCTTCATTCATCGGTAACTTTACTTGGAGCTATATTTTTATTCGCCACATGATATGTGTTTTTCTTGGAGCGTCATTTTATTTTATTTAGTTTTGCTTTCTGTTTAAATGAAATACCAAGATCTGAAACTCTTAAATGTTAGAGAGTCTTTACATAGTTGCATAATTATTTGACTACTCATTGATCTTCACTTATATCTTTCGGAGTAGTTTGTTGTTGCTCTAGTGCTTCACTTATATCTTTTTAGAGCACGGCGGTGGTTTTAATTTTGAAGAAATAGATGAACTCCCGTGCTTCGCTTATATTATTTTCAGAGTCCTAAACAGCATGGTAATTTTCTTTCGTTATGAAAGTAGTCCTAATATGATGGGCATCCAAGAGGGATATAATAAAAACTTTCATATAAGTGCATTGAATACTAAGAGAAGTTTGATGCTTGATGATTGTTTTGAAATATGGCAGTAATAATATCAAAGTCGTGCTAGTTGAGTAGTTGTGAATTTGAGAGATACTTGTGTTTAAGTTTGCAAGTCCCGTAGCATGCATGTATGGTAAATGTTGTGTAACAAATTTGAAACATGAGGTGTTATTTGATTGTCTTCCTTATGAGTGGCGGTCGGGGACGAGCGATGGTCTTTTCCTACCAGTCTATCCCCCTAGGAGCATGCGCGTAGTGCCGAGGTTTTTGATGACTTGTAGATTTTTGCAATAAGTATGTGAGTTCTTTATGACTAATGTTGAGTCCATGGATTATACGCACTCTCACCCTTCCATCATTGCTAGCCTCTTCGGTACCGTGCATTGCCCTTTCTCACATTGAGAGTTGGTGCAAACTTCGCCGGTGCATCCAAACCCCGTGGTATGATACGCTCTTTCACACATAAACCTCCCTACATCTTCCTCAAAACAGCCACCATACCTACCTATTATGGCATTTCCATAGCCATTCCGAGATATATTGCCATGCAACTTTCCACCATTCCGTTTATTATGACACGCATCATCATTGTCATATTTCTTTGCATGATCATGTAGTTGACATCGTATTTGTGGCAAAGCCACCGTTCATAATTTTTCATACATGTCACTCTTGTTTCATTGCATATCTCGGTACACTGCCGGAGGCATTCATATAGAGTCATATTTTGTTCTAGTATCGAGTTGTATCATTGAGTTGTATAAATAAATAGAAGTGTGATGATCATCATTTTCTAGAGCATTGTCCCAAGTGAGGAATAAAAAGAAAGGCCATAAAAAAATAGAAGGCCCAAAAAAAAGAGAAAGGCCATAAAAATAGAAGGCCCCAAAAAAATGAGAGAAAAAGAGAGAAGGGACAATGCTACTATCCATTGCCACACTTGTGCTTCAAAGTAGCACCATAATCCTCATGATAGAGAGTGTCTTGTTTTTTCACTTTCATTTACTAGTGGGAAATTTTCATTATAGAACTTGTCTTTTATATTCCAACAATGGGCCTCCTCAAGTGCCCTAAGTCTTCGTGAGCAAGCAAGTTGGATGCACACCCACTTAGTTTCTTTTGTTGAGCTTTCATACATTTATAGCTCTAGTGCATCAGTTGCATGGCAATCCCTACTCCTTGCATTAACATCAATCGATGGGCATCTCCATAGCCCATTGATTAGCCTCGTTGATGTGAGACTTTCTCCTTTTTGTCTTCTCCACATAATCCCCATCATCATATTCTATTCCACCCATAGTGCTATATCCATGGCTCGCGCTCATGTATTGCGTGAAGGTTTATGAGTTTGAGATTACTAAAGTATGAAACGATTGCTTGGCTTGTCATTGGGGTTGTGCATGATGAGAGCATTCTTGTGTGACAAAAATGGAGAATGACTAAACTATATGATTTTATGGGGATGAACTTTCTTTGGCCATGTTATTTTGAGAATACATGATTGCTTAGTTAGTATGCTTGAAGTATTATTATTTTTATGTCAATACGAACTTTTATCTTGAATCTTTCGTATCTGAATATTCATACCACAATTAAGAAGGATTACATTGAAATTATGCCAAGTTGCACTCAACAATTAGGACGAGCAGGAATTAAGCTTGGGGATGCTGATACGTCTCCAACGTATCTATAATTTTTATTGCTCCATGCTATATTATCTTCTGTTTTGGATGTTTATGGGCTTTACTATACACTTTTATATTATTTTTGGGACTAACCTATTAACCCAGAGCCCAGTGCTAGTTTCTGTTTTTTCTTTGTTTTAGAGTATCGCAGAAAAGGAAAATCAAACGGAGTCCAATTGACCTGAAACTTCACGGAACTTATTTTTGGAAGGAAAGCAACCCGGGAGACTTGGAGTCCGCGTCAAGGAAGCTTCGAGGAAGCCACGAGGCAGGGGGGCGCGCCCTCCACCCTCGTGGGCCCCTCGTGGCTCCCCTGACGTACTTCTTCCGGCAATATATCTCCATATACCATAAAACGATTGGGGAGCACAATAGATCGGGAGTTCTGCTGCCAGAAGCCTCCGTAGCCACTGAAAACCAATCTAGACCCGTTCCGGCACCCAGCCGGAGGGGGCAACCCCTCTCCGGTGGCCATCTTCATCATCCCGGTGCTCTCCATGACGAGGAGGGAGTAGTTCTCCCTCGGGGCTGAGGGTATGTACCAGTAGCTATGTGTTTGATCTCTCTCTCTCTCTCTCTCGTGTTCTTGAGGTGATACGATCTTGATGTATCGCGAGCTTTGCTATTATATTTGGATCCTATGATGTTTCTTCCCCCCTCTACTCTCTTGTAATGGATTGAGTTTTCCCTTTGAAGTTATCTTATCGGATTGAGTCTTTAAAGATTTGAGAACACTTGATGTATGTGTTGCCATGCGTATCTGTGGTGACAATGGGATATCACGTGATTCACTTGATGTATGTTTTGGTGATCAACTTGCGGGTTCCGCCCATGAACCTATGCATAAGGGTTGGCACACGTTTTCGTCGTGATTCTCCGGTAGAAACTTTGGGGCACTCTTTGAGGTCCTTTGTGTTGGTTGAATAGATGAATCTGAGATTGTGTGATGCATATCGTATAATCATACCCACGGATACTTGAGGTGACATTGGACCATCTAGGTGACATTAGGGTTTTGGTTGATTTGTGTCTTAAGGTGATATTCTAGTACGAACTCTAGGGCTGTTTGTGACACTTATAGGAATAGCCCAACGGATTGATTGGAAAGAATAACTTTAAGGTGGTTTCGTACCCTACCATAATCTCTTCGTTTGTTCTCCTCTATTAGTGACTTTGGAGTGACTCTTTGTTGCATGTTGAGGGATAGTTATATGATCCAATTATGTTATTATTCTTGAGAGGACTTGCACTAGTGAAAGTATGAACCCTAGTCCTTGTTTCAACGCATTGCAATACCGTTTGTGCTCACTTTTACTACTTGTTACCTTGCTGTTTTTATATTTTCAGATTACAAAAACCTATATCTATCATCCATATACCACTTGTATCATCATCTCTTCACCGAACTAGTGCACCTATACAATTTACCATTGTATTGGGTGTGTTGGGGACACAAGAGACTCTTTGTTATTTGGTTGCAGGGTTGCTTGAGAGAGACCATCTTCATCCTACGCCTCCTACGGATTGATAAACCTTAGGTCATCCACTTGAGGGAAATTTGCTACTGTCCTATGAACTTCTGCACTTGGAGGCCCAACAATGTCTACAAGAAGAAGGTTGTGTAGTAGACATCAGGGTGCGGGAGCGAGGTAGGTGCTCACAGGGGGTGGCGGGGCACGCCTGGCGGCGTCGGGGCGGGCGCGCGCAGGAGCGCGGGGAGCTGCGCCGGCGTCAGGCCGGGCTGTTGGCGTCTAGGGCGTCGGCCACGACGAAGTTGGGCGGCGTTGAGTGGCGTCGGGGCGGACGACGGTGTCGGGCGGCGTCGGGGCGGCATCGGGGCAGGGCGCGGCATCGGCGACGGCGACGAGGAGCTACCTGGCAGCGTCGGGGGAGAATGGGAGCAGTTGGGAATTTTTTTCTATATGTTGGCTTATATAGTCACACCTTTGTTCCCGGTTCGTAGCACCAACCGGGACCAATACCCCCCTTTGGTCGCGGTTCGTGCCACCAACCGGGACCAAAGGTCTCTTTTCAGAAGCCCAAAGGACGGGAAACAGAGACCTTTGGTCCCGGTTGGTGGCATGAACCGGGACCAAAGGATAGTATTCGTACCGGTTCGTCCCACCAACCGGGACCGAAGGGGGGGTATTCGTACCGGTTCGTCCCACCAACAGGGACCAAAGGGTGGCACGGCGGTGGTGTGGTGGGAGTTTAGTCTCACCTCGCTAGCTGAGAGAGCTCAACACATGTTTATAAGCTGTGTTGCGGCTCAGGTGCTGAGCTCCTCTCTTATATGTAGGCAGTACTTGCCTACCCTTGTCACCACCAGGTTGGGCCTATTGGGCCTGCGAGCCTGCATCCTGGCCCATGTACAGATGGGTTTCTAGTCGTATGCAGGCCGTGTGGCCCAGTAGGCGGCATTTTTTATTTTTTTTCCAGTATTTTTTTGTTTTTTGAATTATTTATTTTCTTTTGATTTTTGCTTTATTTATTTTTATTCTTTTTTGCTTTTAGGTCAGAATGATTATAAACTTTCTGTTAGTTCTATTAGTTTCCAAATTTGAATAGTTTAAATTTGAATTCTTTGAAATTTGTGTGAATCACTAGTTTGTGAATAACTTCACTATAAAAATATATTTTGAGTGATTCTTTTTGATGCTATTTAATATAACTGCGCTTTATCATTATATTAAAAACAGATTTTGTTATTTTAGTTTCTATCAAAAAATTCTTTATGAAAAATCTTTTTGCTACTAAAGTTTCTAACAAATTTTTTATGATAATTCGTTTTGCTTTTCATGTTTTGATAATTCTTTCATGCTTTTAGTTGCATAAATTTTATATAATTTTAGTTTAAAAATACTAAAGGTTTATAAAATCTTTTTAGTTGATTCCTTTTGCTATTAGAGTTTTATATAAACTTTTTAGTTGATTGTTTTTGCTATTTAAGAATATTATAGTTTTATTTTACTTGATCATGGTATCATCATTTCACCCACATAGCATGTGCTAAAAAGTTGATTGGGTTACGGCAAAAACAAGATGCACTTCATGTACAAAACGGGCAATCTCTTTCGAAGTAGGTTTCGAATGAAAACTCATATGTTACAAAGGGATTTCATTTTTTTGAACTTATTTGAATCCAGACTTTTTGTGTGTTCAAAATGCACCATTCAAAGCCACATAATCAATTTTCAACCCTTTGTGACTTCATTTGTTATTTTTCATGCATTTATTGATTCTTTTTGAGCTAAATGACCATGAAATTGAAAAGCACTACAAATAAACTCTGAAAAGGTTGAAAGTTAGCATGGTATCATCATTTCACCCACATAGCATGTGCTAAAAATTTGAGAGGGTTACGGGAAAAACTGGATGCACTTCGTGTACAAAATGGACAATTTCTTTCGAAGTATCAGGGTTTCGGACGAAAACTCATCTGTTACAAAGGGATTTCATTTTTTTGAACTTATTTGAACTCCAGACTTTTTGTGTGTTCAAAATGCACCATTCAAAGACACATCATCAATTTTCAACCCTTTCTGACTTCATTTGTTATTTTTCATGCATTTACTGATTTTTGAGCTAAATGACCCTGAAATTGAAAAGCACTACAAATGAACTCTGAAAATGTAGAAAGTTGGCATGGTATCATCATTTCACCCACATAGCATGTGCTAAAAAGTTGAGAGGGTTACGAGAAAAACTGGATGCACTTCATGTAGAAAATGGACAATCTCTTTCGAAGTATCAGGGTTTCAAACGAAAACTCATGTGTTACACAAGGATTTCATTTTTTGAACTTATTTGAACTCTAGACTTTTTGTGTGTTCAAAATGCACCATTCAAATCCACATCATCAATTTTCAACCCTTTCTACCTTCATTTGTTATTTTTCATGCATTTACTGATTTTTTGAGCTAAATGACCCTGAAATTGAAAAGCACTACAAATGAACTCTGAAAAAGTTGAAAGTTGGCATGGCATGTGCTAAAAAGTTGAGAGGGTTACGGAAAAAACTGAATGCACTTCGTGTGCAAAATGGACAATCTCTTTCGAAGTATCAAGGTTTTCAGACGAAAACTCATATGTTACAAAGGGATTTCATTTTTTTAACTTATTTGAACTCCAGACTTTTTGTGTGTTCAAAATGCACCATTCAAAGCCACATCATCAATTTTCAACCCTTCTGACTTCATTTGTTATTTTTCATGCATTTACTGATTTTTTTAGCTAAATGACCCTGAAATTGAAAAGCACTATAGATGAACTCTGAAAAGGTTGAAAGTTGGCATGGTATCATCATTTCACCCACATAGCATGTGCTAAAAAGTTGAGAGGGTTACGGGAAAAACTGGATGCACTGCGTGCATTATATATAATTATGTGTGTCAAAAACAGTTACTGATTCACATGGATAGATAAGTGACCAAATTAATAGAAGTTCATCATCACATTAAAAACAAAGTACATACATAGTTCTCATTGAGCAACATATAGCTCTCCAGAGCATCTAGTTAAACCATACATTGAAACTATATAAAACCTTTCAATGCAACAACAAATGTGATCATAATCACAACCAATGTAACAATTGATCCAACGGCATAATGATACCAAGCCTCGGTATGAATGGCATATTTTCTACTCTTCTAATCTTCAACCTCATTGCATCCATCTTGATCTTGTGATCATCGACGACATCCGCAACATGCAACTCCAATATCATCTTCTCCTCCTCAATTTTTTTTATTTTTTCCTTCAAGTAATTGTTTTCTTCTTCAACTAAATTTAACCTCTCAACAATAGGGTCGGTTGGAATTTCCGGTTCAACTACCTCCTACATAAATAAAATCTATGTCACATTGGTCGGCATAATTGTCATGAACAATAAATGAACCAAATAGTTATAAAAAGATAATATATACCACATCTGAATCATAGACAGGACGAGGGCCGACAGGGGCGGATACCAAAACCATCGCACTATATAATAACAAGCAATAATAAAAGTAAGAAAATTAGACAAGTATCTATCTAAAGTAAGAATTCTTTTCTTTTAGAAAGAAGATAAGAACAAGAGGCTCACCACGGTGGTGCCGTCGACGAGATCGGCGCGGGCGATCGACGGCGGTGAAGACGGGGACGGGACGTGACGGACCGTTAAACCTATGCAAATCTCGGGGAAAATGGAGCTTGAAGGTTGAGCTTCGAGAGGAGAAAGCTTAACTAGTGTGGCACGAGCATTTCATCGAACACCTCATGTGCATAGAAGGTGAGCTAGAGCACCCAAATGCCCTCTCCTCGCCGGCGAGAAAAAACGGAGCACTATGGAGTGCTCTGCTGTGGCGGTGGGGTATATATAGGCAACTCATTTGTCCCGGTTCATGGCTGGAACCGGGTATAAAGCTCCCCCTTCTGTCCTGGTTCGAGCCACGAACTGGGACCAATGTATGTGGGCCAGGAGCGAGGCCCATTGGTTCCGGTTCGTGCCAGAAACCGGGACAAATGTGTCCAGACGAACCGGGACCAATGCCCACGAGGCCTCGGCCGCCCCATGGGCTCACGAACCGGGACATATGCCCCCATGGGTCCCGGTTCGTGCCTGAACCGGGACAAATGGGCTATCCAGGCCCGAACCAAAGCCCTATTTTCTACTAGTGGGGATCCCTAGGTAACTAAAAGGTAAGGATCCATCGCTTCAAGCTGCTGCGTCCTCTCCAAGAAAAGGCTAGGGTTCCTCTGCCTCTTGCTGGTCCCGCCGATGGTCCGCCTCCTCTTCGGTGGCCTTAGGGCCATTGGGGCACGGTGGATCCTGACCCTTTCCAGCGGGAAGGCTCCTTTTTAGATATTTTTTTGAGTTTTGTTAGGGTTTGTGTCCTGCTCAGGAAGACAAGATGGCGGTGTCTCCCTAAAGATGGAATAAGGTTCACCTCGCCTAGCCCCCGTCCCGGCGGTGCGTCTAGCATCATCTGTGGGCGTGAGGAGGTGTGTTTCTAATGGATCTGTCTTTGGAGGATCTGCTCGGATGTGGTTGTCGTTTGTCTATGCTCATGTGTCTTTAGGTTGGATCCTTCTGATCTACACTACTATTCATCGATGGTGGGTGCTATTCTGGTGCGCTGATCCTATGGGGCCTTAACACGATGAATTCCTGACTGTTTAGTACAACAAGTTTTTCCCAACACCAACGAGGGAGGAGCAATGACGGTGGCGTGCCTTCGACTCGCTTGAGTGCTTATAATCGTCGCTAGGTGGTCTACAGATCTTAACCTAAATTTTATTATTTTTGGTTTTGTTGTACTACCATGATTTAAGATGAATAAATTAGAAGTTTTCCTGCAAAAAAGGTAAGGGTCCAATTTCACAACCGAACAAATGTCTATAGTTTTCCTGTTCCTCCTTGACGCGCCCAAAGTAGAAAAATTCTCACTTTTATGGAAATTTATTTTCAAACTGGATAGTTGTTTGAAGAGACATAAAACTAGCTTCATATTTCTAGCTTTTTTCATATCACGCTCCATGAAAATAATTAAATCGTCAGCATATTGTTATATGCGACCTGCCTCCCCCCATCCAGAAGATGTGGAATGAGCCCTCCTACTATGTTTATGACACAGTACTTGCTATGGGAGAAATTGTAACGCCCCAAATGTAACCTTCCCGAATTGTACTCCAACTCATGCCGTTTCCGGCATTAAGTTATATTTAATTCTCGGGTTCGGGTCCTTGTCTGCGTGTGTTTTTTTTGTTTTCGTGCATCTCATATCATGTCATCACGTGCATTGCATTTGCATACATGTTCATCTCATGCATTCGAGCATTTTCCCCGTTGTCCGTTTTGCATTCCGGCGCTTCGTTCTCCTCCGGTGGCCATTTCTGGCTTTCTTTCGTGTGTGGGGATTAAACGTTTCCGGATTGGGCCGAGACTTGCCATGAGGCCTTGGTTTACTACCGGTAGACCGCCTGTCAAGTTTCGGGTCATTTGGACTTCGTTTGGTACTCCTACGGTTAACCGAGGGACCGAAAAGGCCTCGTGTGTGTGCAGCCCAACACCCCACCATTTTGGCCCAAAAACCCACCAAACTCTGCTCCATCGTCTCGGTCGTTCGATCACGATCGTGTGGGCGAAAACCGCACCCCATTTGGACTCTCCTAGCTCCCTCTATGCCTATTTAAACACCCCCCATTTCGGATCTCGTCTTCCTCCTCGTCCTCCTCCTAAAAAAAACAGATCAACCCCCCCCCCCCCCCCCCACCGATGGACGTGTCCGGATCCGTCCGGACAGCATCTGCCCGATCCGCCCCGCCGAATCCCGCGCCGCCACGTGGGCCGCGCCCCACATCGCCGCCGCCGGGGCCCGCTAGGCCCGCGGGGAGCCCCCTCGGCCCGGGCGCCCGCGCCCCCGTGCCATCCTCCAGCGCTGCTGCCTTCCCCGGCTCCGGCGGGAGCCGCCGCCGCGGGCCGCCACCACCGCCGAATCGGGCCTCGCCGCCCGCGCGCCCGGCGCTCCCCGCCGCCGTCCGCCACCCGCGGTCGCCGGCCGCCGCCCCTCGCCCCGTCTTCTTCTCCCCTCCCTCGCCGGCCTCCCCACCAGCGAAACTCCGGCAGCTACAGGAGCTTCAGCGTGAACAGTGCCCGGCCGCCTCGGGATCCGTGCCGCCAGATCTAGATCTGAGAAACCCTAACTCGGTTGACTTTCCCTCCTCCTCCCAGATTTTTATGCCATGTTTGACCTGCCATATATTTGCATCCGTAGCTCCGATTTGGGCATATGATATGTCAAAATCTTCTTCTCGACGAGTAAATCATTTCATTCCATTGCATCATTTGCATTTGAGGTCATCTTGTTACCCAAAATGCTGTTGGAAGGAGGCATCATGAGTTAATTTGCAGATTCGTTAGTTCATCATGCACTTTTGTCATTTTTGCCATGTTTAATCTGTGCATGATATGCCTGTGCCCCTTTGGGATGAATTGTTAAGCATGTTGTCTTCTTTCCAGAGGTGCCTCCCATGAATTTTTAGGATGTGTGTGTTGTCTTGTGAAAGCTTGCGAAGTAGGGTATCTGAGTTTACTGATTTCAGGGACTTAGTGAAAATCACTAAGTCTGGGATGTTTTAGTGCACGATGCTATATGTCCAGCTTGTTTCCTAGTGATCCGTGCCTCTTTTGAGGATGATCAGTAAGAGTGATTTGTTATGCTTGTTGTGCTTAATCCATCCATGTCTTTACTTGTTATGTTGGAGCACCCTAGGTTGACTCAATCGAGCTCAACTTTTGCATAGTTGCTGTTTTGGGCAGATCGTGAACTTTTTTGCGATTTTCCGGAGTTATTGCTAGTGATCCGTGCATGCTATGCCATTGTTCTTGCCATGTCTAGCTAGCATTTTGTGCCTTCTTAATGTATATATGCTTTCCTTGCCATGACTTGCACCGTAGTGAGTGCATCGAGCTCGTTTACATGCCTTCGTGAGTTATTATTTCAGCATGTCCCAGTTTTCACAAAGTCTGAAAACTGATTGTGTTTCATCGATGTTCGTGTGCTCGGTAGAGTATTTTGTGAACCCTTTTGGCCCCAGGTCATTTTGGGTGTTTTGTTAAGCTTGTTGAGTAGTTCCATGACATGCTCTTACTTGCCATGTTCAGGTTTTGCTTCATGTTGTTTTGCTGCTCCGAAGAGAGCATCGTGGTCTGAAATTTTAGACTAGCGTTAATTTCGCTAAGTCTGAAATCTGTTTTGCTTATTCAGTTTTGCCATGCTTGTTTGAAGCCCTTAATAGATGAATTTGCCTATGCCTCAGTCCTGGTGATTTGTTAAGCTTCTTGAGTACATCACTGCCATGCAATTTGTTTTCATGTTTGGTGGCTGTAGCATGTTTATTTCGTTGCATTTAGGAGCCTACTTGCTGTAAATCGCAGATCGGTTCGTTTAGTAATTCGCTTGCCATTTCTAAACCGTAGCTCCGATTGTCATGATCTTTATATCGTTTTCAGGGGATTTCTTCCCCTCTATCCAGTGGCACACTTGGTTTTCCAAGTTGAGGCCAGGTTCATGCATTCCCTGTCACGTCTTGCATTTTGCATCCCGCATCGCATCCCGCATAGCATATCATCTTTGCATCTTATTGGTTGCCTTTGCACGTGGTTGATTGTATCCTTGTTGCTTGTTTGTGTTGTTGGGTAGGGCCGGGAGACGAGTTCGCTAACGAGGAGCCCGTTGAGTTTGCTTTTGAGGATCCAGTCAATTCGGACAACTGTGCAGGCAAGATGATCACACCCTTGAAATCACTACTATCTTTGCTATGCTAGTTTGCTCGCTCTTTTGCTTTGCCAATGCTACGATGCCTACCACTTGCTTGTCAGCCTCCCAATTGCCATGATTGAGCCTCTAACCCACCTTTGTCCTAGCAAACCATTGATTGGCTATGTTACCGCTTTGCTCAAGCCCCTTCTTATAGCGTTGTTAGTTGCAGGTGAAGATTGGAGCCGTTCCTTGTTGGAACATTTATTTACTTGTTGGGATATCATTATATTGCTATGTTATCTTTATTCATCTATATACTTGGTAAAGGGTGGAAGGCTCGGCCTCTCGCCTAGTGTTTTGTTCCACTCTTGCCGTCCTAGTTTCCGTCATATCGGTGTTATGTTCCCGGATTGTTGCGTCCCTTACGCGGTTGGGCTATAATGGGAACCCCTTGATAGTTCGCCTTGATTAAAGCTTTTCCAGCAATGCCCAACATTGGTTTTACCATTTTCCACCTACCCTGTTCTTTCCCTTGGGTTTCCGGAGCCCGAGGGTCATCTTATTTTAACCCCCCCGGGCCAGTGCTCCTCTGAGTGTTGGTCCAACTGTCAGCTGCCGGTGGCCACCAGGGGCAACTCTGGGCTGGCCTACCCGTACCTAGGACAATCTGAGTGTGCCCTGAGAAAGAGATATGTGCAGCTCCTATCGGGATTTGTCGGCACATTCGGGCGGTGTTGCTGGACTAGTTTTGACCTGTCGAATCATATTGTTGTACCGGGATACCGAGTCTGATCGGTGGGTTCTGGGTGGAGGTCTATTCCTTCGTTGACCGTGAGAGCTTGTTATGGGCTAAGTTGGGACCCCCCTGCAGGGATTGATCTTTCAAAAGCCGTGCCCGCGGATATGGGCAGATGGGAATTTGTTAATGTCCGGTTGTAGATAACTTGAACCTTAAATAATTAAAATGAATCAACTGCATGTGTTGCCGTGATGGCCTCTTCTCGGCGGAGTCCGGGAAGTGGACACGGCGTTGGAGTTATGTTTGCGTAATCTGCTCTATATAGTTTCCCCTTGTGCTTTGCCTCCTCTTCTCGCTCTACTTTGCGAATAAGTTAGCCACCATATATGCTAGCCGCTTGCTGCAGCTCCACTTACATTACCCCCTTTCCTACCTATTAAGCTTAAATAGTCTTGATCGCGAGGGTGCGAGATTGCTGAGTCCTTTGTGGCTCACAGATTACTATTACACCAGATGCAGGGACCGATGATACCTCTCCGGATGGCGCGCTCGAGCTGAAGTGGGAGTACGACGAGGACTCTCAGCGATACTATGTGTCTTTTCCTGATGATCAGTAGGGATGCCTATTCTGGGTTAGATTCAGGGCCTAGTCGCTTGTTGGGGGTCTTTTCTATTTTGGCGCCGTAGTCGGGCCATGAGTGATTGTATGATGGATGTTATTTATGTACTTTGATGTGACGTGGTGAGTGTAAGCCAACTATGCTATTTTTTTCCCTTTATATTATATATGTACATGGGTTGTGTAATGATTCCCGACTTGCGACATTGCTTTCAATGCGCCTATGTCTCTAAGTCGTGCCTCGACACGTGGGAGACATAGCCGCATCGAGGGCGTTACAAGTTGGTAATCAGAGCCTTCCCCGACCTTAGGAGCCCCATTGCTTGATCGTTTTTAGCAGCCGAGTGTGTCTAGAAAAATGTTTTGAGTCCTTAGGAATTATATATCGGAGAGCTAAGGAATTCTTTTTTACTTCCCAGTCTCCTCATCGCTCTGGTAAGGCATCCTGACATAGAGTTTTGACTCTTCTCTTCTCAAATTTCACTAAATTTTTTTTTAGGATCACGCGAGTATCTTAGTTTTGTTCCGATGGCTTATGAGGAGAATACTGTCTTGGTGCCTCCTGTCAGGGGTTTAGTGGAAGTGTCCCGGGGAGTTGAGCTCTGAGGTGTTGTCATCATAATTCTATCGTTGCAATTCTGGTATACTTGAGATATGTGCGCGACATCGAAAATCTCCTTTATGCAGTTCGTTGGTGAGATAACCTCGACGCCACCCAGTACTGGGGCGGGAGTTCGGGAGTATCGCCATAACTTGTATAACGGATGCTTTTCGAAGGTTGAGATAGATGGTTTCCAAAGGTTTCTTGGTTATGTGTTGAAGGATGGATGCAGCTGGATGTAGGATTTGCTAGCTTGGGTGAGATATTATGCTTCCCCTGTATCCCCAACACCTGATTGCATAACCGGAAAGTTTTGGGAATTTCATAGGTGGGAATTCAAGTAGCCTTAGGATATCTTTCCAACAGATGTGTGATATGAAATTGGGGTTCGACGTCTAGTGGTTCGCCTATTCACGGTCGATTTTACAGTGGCCTCGTTGTGTCTTAAAGAGTACTTGGCTATGCTGACTCGGGGACGCTTCGTATGTCATGTGCACTGCCTTGTACATGATGGTACTGTACGGTCGAGCCCGTGTAGGTCCTACCACGAACACTTCGGACAAAATTTCTATCATGTGTTTGTTCCGGCTTATTCCGCAAGCCAACCCTTGGTTTTATTTCGAGTTGTGGTATTCGTTCTTCTTCGACGTCATATGTTGATTCCATCCCTCGTTGATGTACCTCTTCTACCTGATTCTTCGTGGCTTCGCAATTTAGGAATATGTGACCACTTCAAGAGAAATGCATTCGTTCATTTTGTTCGGATGTGAAGACTTTGTGTTGCAATTTTTCATTCCGTTGGATTCATCTTCAATATTTCTATATTTGTGTGCTAACGGTGGTCAACCTCTTCAGGATGGCTCCCGCTAAGAGCACCAGTCCGAACCAGAATCAAGATCCTCCGCCACCTCCGCCTCCTCCGGAAGCATGGCAAGCAGTGATGGCTGCTACTAATGCAAATACTCAGCTGATCATGCAAATCATCCAAGAGCGGAATCAAAGCAGTCAAGGAAATCGAAGCAACAACCAGAACCAATTTGCAACTCTGAATCAGTTCCTCACAAATGGTCCAAAGACGTTCAGTAACTGCGTTGAGGCTACCGATGCTGATGATTGGTTAGTCGATCTGGGCAAGCATTTTGAATGCAGCAACGTCAGACCTAATGATTTCGTCAAGTTCGCGTCTTTCCAGCTCAAGGATCAGGCCGCAGAGTGGTTTCAGCAATACCGGGATTCCAGAGGTGGACGTTTGATCACTTGGGATGATTTCCATCGTGATTTCCGCGCTCATCACATTCCTCAAAGTGTGACTGAAAGCAAACGTGAAGAATTCCGCAATCTGAAGCAAGGCTCTTTGTCTGTCTATGACTACAACAAGTTGTTCCAGAAGCTCGCCCGTTTTGCCAAGCAGGATGTTCCTGATGAGAAGAGCATGATCTATCAGTTCAGGGGTGGTCTTCGTGAAGAAATTCAGCTCGCTCTTGTCCTCTTCGAGCCGCTGAGATACGATGAGTTCTACAACATGGCACTGAAGCAAGAGGCTGCTCAGTTAAGGTGTGATGCTTCTAGGAAGCGAGTCAGAGACACTACGTCTTCTTCCTCTACTCAAGTGGCCAAGCAGCAGAAGTATTGGCTTCCTCCTCCTCCGTTCCGTCAGCCGTATCAGCAGAAGAGCAAAGGTGGCAGTGGTTCATCCCACCCACCCAACCCAGGCTTCCAAAACAAGACTTCGTCTCAAGCTTCAAGATCGAGTGCTCCGTACCACCGTCCGCTCTCAGAGGTCACGTGCAACAAGTTCCAACAGAAGGGTCACTACGCCAACAAGTGTTTCAACCAGAGGCGTCTTCCTCCTCCTCCTGTCAGATCGGCAAGTACAGCTGTGGTCAAGCATAACCCCAAGTCCGCCAAGGTCAACTTGATGAACGCAGCTCAGGCAGAGGATTCGTCAGATGTGATCATGGGTAACCTTTCTGTTAATGATATTCCTGCAAAAGTTCTTTTTGACACGGGTGCTTCGCATTGTTTCATTTCAAGGCCATTTACTTCTAGGAATGAATTGGTTTCACAAGTTCTGCCTAGCCCATTAGCGGTTGTTTCTCCTGGTAAGCGTATGCAGGCTAACTCCATTGTTCCGGATGTTACAATCACTTTGGGGGATCATAAGTTTCTGGCTTCTCCAACGGTCCTTGGTGATTCTGATATTGATCTTATTCTTGGGATGGACTGGCTCTCTAAACACAAGGCTCACCTCGATTGTGCAGCCAGGCAGATTCAACTGACTCATTCCTCTGAAGATGTCATTGTCTTTGCTGCTCGGGATAATACCATTCGGTTGTTCTCTCTCAATGAAAAGGGTGAATTGGATGCTATTTCACAGATTCCGGTTGTTTGTGACTATCCAGATGTCTTCCCTGAAGAACTCCCAGGCATGCCTCCAAACCGGCCGGTTGAATTTGTTATTGAACTTGAGCCCGGTACGGAACCTGTGTGCAAACGTCCCTACAAGCTCGGCCCCGAAGAGTTGAAGGAGTTGAAGAAACAACTCGATGTTCAAGAAAGAATGGGTCTCATTCCGCCTAGTACTTCTCCGCCGGGTTGTGGTGTTCTTTTTGTGAAGAATAAGGATGGAACGGACCGACTTTGTGTTGATTATCGTCCATTGAACAAGAAGACCATCAAGAACAAATACCCACTTCCCAACATTAATGAGCTGTTTGAACAACTCAAGGGTGCCCAAGTATTCTCCAAGCTTGATCTCCGTACGGGTTATCATCAAATTCGCATTCGTGAACAAGATATTCCAAAGACGGCGTTCAGAACAAGCTATGGGTCATATGAATACACTGTTATGTCTTTTGGCCTCGCCAATGCTCCTCCGACGTTCTCTCGCATGATGAACTTCATCTTCAACCCCTACACCAACGACTTCATTTTGGTCTATCTCGACGATATCCTGGTTTTCTCGAAGAACAAGGAAGATCATGCCAAACACTTGCGTTTGGTTCTTGACAAGCTCAGGGAACATCAATTCTACGCCAAGTTCTCCAAGTGTGAGTTTTGGCTCGATGAGGTTCTTTATCTTGGCCATATTATCTCTGCCAAGGGCATTTCCGTGGATCCTGATAAGGTGTCTGCAATCGTTAATTGGGAACCTCCTCAGAATGTGAAGCAACTCCGTAGCTTCCTCGGTCTTGCAAGTTATTGCCGAAGATTCGTTGAAAACTTCTCCAAGATCGCGAAGCCTCTCTCAAATCTTCTTTAGAAGCACGTCAAGTACGTTTGGTCTCCGGAGTGTGATATCGCGTTCAATGCTTTGAAAGAGAAATTGATCACTGCTCCAGTTCTAACTCCGCCTGATGAAGCCAAGCCGTACGAGGTCTTTTGTGATGCCTCTCTCCAAGGTCTAGGTGCTGTACTGATGCAAGAGAAGAAAGTTGTTGCTTATACCTCTCGCCAGTTGAAGCCTAATGAGAAGAACTACCCCACTCATGATCTCGAGTTGGCGGCAGTTGTGCACGCATTGTTGACTTGGAGACATCTTCTCTTGGGAAGGAAAGTGGACATCTTCACTGATCACAAGAGTCTCAAGTACATCTTCACTCAGCCTAATCTCAACCTCAGGCAGACTCATTGGGTCGAAATGATTCAAGAGTACAATCCGAGTATCGAGTATACTCCAGGCAAGGCTAATGTGATTGCTAATGCTTTGAGCAGAAAAGCATATTGCAACAGTCTGATTCTCAAGCCTTATCAACCCGAGCTTTGTGAACCATTCCGCAAACTTAATCTGCAAGTTGTTCCTCAAGGTTTCCTCGCCAACCTTCAAGTTTCTCCTACCTTGGAAGACCAGATTCGCCAAGCCCAGCTTCTTGATGCTATGGTGAAAAAGGTGAAGATTGGTATTGCAAAGAGTCAGTCCAAGTACAAGTGCTACCGACTTGATGACAAGGACACTCTCTTCTTCGAGGATCGAATTGTTGTGCCCAAAGGGGAACTTCGTAAAGTGATCATGAATGAGGCTCACAACTCTCTCCTCTCCATCCACCCTGGGAGCACGAAGATGTATCAAGATCTGAAGCAAACTTATTGGTGGACTCGAATGAAGCGCGAGATCGCTCAATTCGTGAATGAATGTGATGTCTGCAGAAGAGTGAAAGCAGAACACCAAAGGCCAGCAGGTCTCCTCCAACCTCTCGCCATTCCAGAATGGAAGTTTGACCACATTGAAATGGACTTCGTGACTGGGTTTCCTAAGTCCAAGCGTGGCAATGATGCAATATTCATTGTCATCGACAAGCTCACCAAAGTGGCTCATTTCCTGCCCATCAAAGAGTCAATCACTGCAGCTCAATTGGCGGAGCTCTATACCTCTCGAATTGTCTCTCTGCACAGTATTCCTTAAGTGATATCTTCAGACCGTGGCAGCATCTTTACCTCCAAGTTTTGGGATTCTTTTCAGAAGGTCATGGGCACCAACATTCGCTTCAGCACTGCTTTCCACCCTCAAACAAGCGGTCAAGTTGAGCGTGTCAACCAGATTCTTGAAGATATGCTCAGGGCTTGTGTTATCTCCTTCGGCATGAAGTGGGAGGATTGCCTTCCTTATGCTGAATTCTCGTACAACAACAGTTTCCAAGCAAGTTCCGACAAGGCCCCGTTTGAAATTCTGTGTGGTAGGAAGTGCCGTACACCTCTCAACTGGTCTGAAACCGGTGAACGTCAGCTGCTGGATAATGACCTGATCACAGAGGCAGAAGAAATGTGCAAGGTCATTCGTGATAACCTCAAAGCAGCCCAATCTTGTCAGAAGAGCTACTATGACAGCAAGCACCGTGATTTGGCTTTCGAGATCGGAGATCATGTCTACCTTCGCGTCTCTCCTATGAAAGGGACTTGTCGCTTCGGTATCAAAGGGAAGCTTGCCCCCAGATACGTCGGGCCTTTCAAGATCGTCAGCAAGAGAGGCGACCTCGCCTATCAACTCGAGCTTCCTGCAACCTTTGCCAATGTTCATGATGTGTTCCATGTCTCGCAACTCCGAAAGTGCTTCAAGACGCCTGAGCGCACCGTCAACTTCGAGGACATTGAGCTCCAAGAAGATCTCTCCTACCGTGAGCACCCAGTTGCAATCCTGGAAGAGACTGAACGCAAAACTCGCAACAAGTCAATCAAGTTTCTCAAAGTCAAGTGGTCACACCATTCCGACCGTGAAGCTACCTGGGAACGTGAGGATCACCTCCGTTCTGAGTACCCGGAGTTCTTTCAGTCCTAGATCTCGGGACGAGATCGTTTCGTAGCGGTGGAGTGTTGTAACGCCCCATATGTAACCTTCCTGAATTGTACTCCAACTCATGCCGTTTCCGGCATTAAGTTATATTTAATTCTCGGGTTCAGGTCCTTGTCTCTGTGTATTGTTTTTGTTTTCGTGCATCTCATATCATGTCATCACTTGCATTGCATTTCCATACATGTTCATCTCATGCATTCGAGCATTTTCCCCGTTGTCCGTTTTGCATTCCGGCGCTTCGTTCTCCTCCGGTGGCCATTTTTGGCTTTCTTTCGTGTGTGGGGATTAAACATTTCCGGATTGGGCCGAGACTTGCCATGCGGCCTTGGTTTACTACCGGTAGACCGCCTGTCAAGTTTCGGGTCATTTGGACTTCGTTTGGTACTCCTACGGTTAACCGAGGGACCGAAAAGGCCTCGTGTGTGTGCAGCCCAACACCCCTCCATTTTGGCCCAAAACCCACCAAACTCTGCTCCATCGTCTCGGTCGTTCGATCACGATCATGTGGGCGAAAACCGCACCCCATTTGGACTCTCCTAGCTCCCTCTATGCCTATTTAAACACCCCCCATTTCAGATCTCGTCTTCCTCCCCGTCCTCCTCCTAAAAAAAACAAATCAACCCCCCCCCCACCGACGGACGTGTCCGGATCCGTCCGGACAGCGTCCGCCCGATCCGCCTCGCCGAATCCCTCGCCGCCACGTGGGCCGCGCCCCACATCGCCGCCGCCGGGGCCCGCTAGGCCCGCGGGGAGCCCCCCCGGCCTGGGCGCCCGCGCCCCCGTGCCCTCCTCCAGCGCCGCCGCCTTCCCCGGCTCCGGCGGGCGACGCCACCACCGCGGAGCCGGGCCTCGCCGCCCGCGCGCCCGGCGCTCCCCGCCGCCGTCCGCCGCCCCGGGCGCCGCCGCCCCTCGCCCCGGCTTCTTCTCCTCTCCCTCGCCGGCCTCCCCACCGGCGAAACTCCGGCAGCTACAGGAGCTCCGGCGTGAACAGTGCCCGGCCGCCTCGGGATCCGTGCCGCCAGATCTGGATCTGAGAAACCCTAACTCGGTTGACTTTCCCTCCTCCTCCCAGATTTTTAGGCCATGTTTGACCTGCCATATCTTTGCATCCGTAGCCCCGATTTGGGCATATGATATGTCAAAATCTTCGTCTCGACGAGTACATCATTTCATTCCATTGCATCATTTGCATTTGAGGTAATCTTGTTACCCAAAATGCTGTTGGAAGGAGGCATCATGAGTTAATTTGCAGATCCGTTAGTTCATCATGCACTTTTGTCATTTTTGCCATGTTTAATCCGTGCATGATATGCCTGTGCCCCTTTGGGATGAATTGTTAAGCACGTTGTCTTCTTTCCAGAGGTGCCTCCCATGCATTTTTAGGATGTGTGTGTTGTCTTGTGCAAGCTTGCGAAGTAGGGTACCTGAGTTTACTGATTTCAGGGACTTAGTGAAAATCACTAAGTCTGGGATGTTTTAGTGCATGATGCTATATGTCCAGCTTGTTTCCTAGTGATCCGTGCCTCTTTTGAGGATGGTCAGTAAGAGCGATTTGTTATGCTTGTTGTGCCTAATCCATCCATGTCTTTACTTGTTATGTTGGAGCACCCTAGGTTGACTCAATCGAGCTCAACTTTTGCATAGTTGCTGTTTTGGGCAGATCGTGAACTCTTTTGCGATTTTGCCGGAGTTATTGCTAGTGATCCATGCATGCTATGCCATTGTTCTTGCCATGTATAGCTAGAATTTTGTGCCTTCTTAATGGATATATACTTGCCTTGCCATGACTTGCACCATAGTGAGTGCATCGAGCTCGTTTACATGCCTTCGTGAGTTATTATTTCAGCATGTCCCAGTTTTCACTAAGTCTGAAAACTGATTGTGTTTCATCGATGTTCGTGTGCTCGGCAGAGTATTTTGTGAACCCTTTTGGCCCCAGGTCATTTTGGATGTTTTGTTAAGCTTGTTGAGTAGTTACATGCCATGCTCTTACTTGCCATGTTCAGGTTTTGCTTCATGTTGTTTTGCTGCTCCGAAGAGAGCATCGTGGTCTGAAATTTCAGACTAGCGTTAATTTTGCTAAGTCTGAAATCTGTTTTGCTTATTCAGTTTTGCCATGCTTGTTTGAAGCCCTTAATGGATGAATTTGCCTATGCCTCAGTCCTGGTGATTTGTTAAGCTTCTTGATTACATCACTGCCATGCAATTTTTTTTTATGTTTGGTGGCTGTAGCATGTTTATTTCGTTGCATTTAGGAGCCTACTTGCTGTAAATCGCAGATCGGTTCGTTTAGTAATTCGCTTGCCATTTCTTAACCGTAGCTCCGATTGCCATGATCTTTATATCGTTTTCAGGGGATTTCTTCCCCTCTATCCAGTGGCATACTTGGTTTTCCAAGTTGAGGCCAGGTTCATGCATTTCCTGTCACGTCTTGCATTTTGCATCCCGCATCACATCCCGCATAACATATCATCTTTGCATCTTATTGGTTGCCTTTGCACGTGGTTGATTGTATCCTTGTTGCTTGTTTGTGTTGTTGGGTAGAGCCGGGAGACGAGTTCGCTAACGAGGAGCCCGTTGAGTTTGCTTTTGAGGATCCAGTCAATTCTGACAACTGTGCAGGCAAGATGATCACACCCTTGAAATCACTACTATCTTTGCTATGCTAGTTTGCTCGCTCTTTTGCTTTGCCAATGCTACGATGCCTACCACTTGCTTGTCAGCCTCCCAATTGCCATGATTGAGCCTCTAACCCATCTTTGTCCTAGCAAACCATTGATTGGCTATGTTACCGCTTTGCTCAAGCCCCTTCTTATAGCGTTGTTAGTTGCAGGTGAAGATTGGAGCCGTTCCTTGTTGGAACATTTATTTACTTGTTGGGATATCATTATATTGCTATGTTATCTTTATTCATCTATATACTTGGTAAAGGGTGGAAGGCTCAGCCTCTCGCCTAGTGTTTTGTTCCACTCTTGCCGTCCTAGTTTCCGTCATATCAGTGTTATGTTCCCGGATTGTTGCGTCCCTTACGCGGTTGGGCTATAATGGGAACACCTTGATAGTTCCCCTTGATTAAAGCTTTTCCAGCAATGCCCAACATTGGTTTTACCATTTGCCACCTACCCTTTTCTTTCCTTTGGGTTTCCAGAGCCCGAGGGTCATCTTATTTTAACCCCCCTGGGCCAGTGCTCCTCTGAGTGTTGGTCCAACTATCAGCTGCCGGTGGCCACCAGGGTCAACTCTGGGCTGGCCTACCCGTACCTAGGACAATCTGAGTGTGCCTTGAGAAAGAGATATGTGCAGCTCCTATCGGGATTTGTCGGCACATTCGGGCGGTGTTGCTGGACTAGTTTTGACCTGTCGAATCATCTTGTTGTACCGGGATACCGAGTCTGATCGTTGGGTCCTGGGTGGAGGTCTATTCCTTCGTTGACCGTGAGATCTTGTTATGGGCTAAGTTGGGACCCCCCCTGCAGGGATTGTTCTTTCGAAAGCCATGCCCGCGGTTATGGGCAGATGGGAATTTATTAATGTCTGGTTGTAGATAACTTGAACCTTAAATAATTAAAATGAATCAACTGCGTGTGTTGCCGTGATGGCCTCTTCTCGGCGGAGTCCGGGAAGTGGACACGGCGTTGGAGTTATGTTTGCGTAGTCTGCTCTATATAGTGTCCGCTCGTGCTTTGCCTCCTCTTCTCGCTCTACTTTGCGAATAAGTTAGCCACCATATATGCTAGCCGCTTGCTGCAGCTCCACTTACATTACCCCCTTTCCTACCTATTAAGCTTAAATAGTCTTGATCGCGAGGGTGCGAGATTGCTGAGTCCTTTGTGGCTCACAGATTACTATTACACCAGATGCAGGGACCGATGATACCTCTCCGGATGGCGCGCTCGAGCTGAAGTGGGAGTACGACGAGGACTCTCAGCGATACTATGTGTCTTTTCCTGATGATCAGTAGGGATGCCTATTCGGGGTTAGATTCAGGGCCTAGTCGCTTGTTGGGGGTCTTTTCTATTTTGGCGCCGTAGTCGGGCCATGAGTGATTGTATGATGGATGTTATTTATGTACTTTGATGTGACGTGGCGAGTGTAAGCCAACTATGCTATTTTTCCCCCTTTATATTATATATGTACATGGGTTGTGTAATGATTCCCGACTTGCGACATTGCTTTCAATGCGCATATGTCTCTAAGTCGTGCCTCGACACGTGGGAGACATAGCCACATCGAGGGCGTTACAGAAATACACTTGACAGAGGCACCCCCAACCTTGACAAAAATGACTGAAGATGAAGGTGCTTAGTTACAAAAGTTATATGTTACAAAGATTATATTCTTTGGGCCCCTTGGGTATTGCTGTATTTGCCATTTGTCGCTTCAACATTCCCTGTCTAGCTCCGCTACTATTTTTCGAGTTGCGGTTGTGCGCCAGTTGCTTTTCGACCACACTTGGGTTTGGAAGGACTTTGCCAAGTCCCCAGTGCCCCACAAGAACCACTCGGCAATTAACAGTTAGTGACACTACATAATCACACATGTAGATGTAGTGTCGAGACCTTGGTAGGTGCCCCTGTTGCACACGAAACAAGTTGTCGCCTGCTTTATAGATAAAACATATATCAAAGTGCACAACCGAATGATGCAAGGTAGTGAGACGGTCCTCTTACAAAGTAGACCCAAGATAACCAGACAACACACGCACACTATGTTGCCAAGAAAGAATATAGGATTGACTAAAGACTATGCCACACCATGCCATAGAACACCTAAGATCCACGACAGCACCCTCGGGAGGGAGAAGGCTCAAACTATGGTCATTGCCGAGTCAATAGTAGATAAAAGTCTTCACGTAGAACCCTGACACAGAGACACGAGAAGCCAACAATGACCTACATAGGAGAAGGACGCCTGCACACGTCAGCACCGAAGCGCGGCGCTTTCACCCGATAGCTCAATAGAGGCCCATGGGACAACCACGACGAGCACAGACCTCCATACCCGCCCGGGTTTGAGCGCTGGCATAGCTAGTGATAGAGAATGTTCCCTAGCCACTAACGCTACCCCCCCCCTCGTTGCCCCCACGGCAGAGGCATAGTCACCACCGCCACCATGATAGCCGTCCAAGAGCCTAGACCACCATCTCGGACCGCCACCCCGACATCCAAATCTCAAGACTGCGCCACCCATCCACATCTCAACACTTCAACAGGAAGAGTAGCAGGCATCTCCTTCCAGTATTCACTCGGCATCAGCCATCAGGTCTGGGTCCAAGCCTCCACGGTTGGACGCATCGACACATGCATCCCAAACTAGTAACCGTGGATCCGGGGTGGGTAGGGGACTGTTGGTGTCGGGGATATACCCCGCGGAATGACCCTGCCGGAAGTATGACCCGGCCGGACTTGGCGATTCACTAGTGACCCGCCCTGACTTGGCGACTCACGAAGTGACCCGCCCGGATCTCTTCACTCACTGGTGACCCGCCTGTGCCTGGTGACTCATTGGTATCCCGGCAGGTGAGTCAGAGGAACAACAAGACCCGATGGCCCGACAGACGGTTCATGGAAGACCGGCTTATGTTATGGTGGGCCGGCTTAAGAGGAAAGCATAAGGAATATTCCCTTACAAAGGAAGCAAGACTAGGACTCCACTTGTAATAGAGTAATCCTAATCCTAATATGACTAGTCATGTAAGCCGCCCCTTCAACATATATAAGGAGGGGCAGGGCACCCAAGAGAGACAGATTTCACAAGTTAGGTTTAGACAAGCAAGTCAATAGCTGTCGAAATAGAGCACCCATGTAATCGTGATGATCATCATCAATATCAATGAAGCAGGATGTAGGCTTTTACCTCCACCGTGAGGGGCCGAACCTGGGTAAAACCTCGCGTCTTTCATCCCGCTCAACCCCTCTCAAGCTACCACATAGATGCGTTGGCCTCACGACTAAGTCCTTTCAACTAGTACATCTGCCGTGACAATTCCATGATAGTTGACGCCCACCATGAGGCCTGCGCATGATGGTGTTGAGTTCTTGGACGGATCTCTCCTAGGATCCTAGAAGCTCGCGATTTCGTTGGGTGAGGAAAAGCCGACAAGATCATTGTTTTTGGATCCAGCATGTGCAAGACTGAGATCAAAGAAATTAGGTTTGCATCTTGTGCACCGCCGCAAGTCGCCATCTCGAGGCCTACAAGAATTTCTGCTGTAAGTTCCGAGATGTACAGTAGCCGTATCCGACTACTATTGTTTTTGAGATATACTGGATCAAGTTTCGAGCCGGCCGGTCGTGGCGCACTGGAAAACACGGGCTTTCTAGTAATATTTTCTATGGCCTTGGACAGCCGGCCGGTGGCGATTGCTGCGGTACTTATCCAAACATAAACAGCATGCACTAGTGCCAAAATCTCAACCTGTTTCAGGATCAATCGCATGGTGTGCTAATACTACAATACGAGAAAGAGAAAGAAAGCCAGGATTTCTTTCGATATACGGATCGAGGAGACAATCATCATTACATAAAAGGAAATATGACTATACACAAAAAGGAACTACGTTCTGAAGCAAGAAACCTAATTGGTCAAAACAATGATTGGTCAAAACTCTACGACTCGAAAAAAGGACTCGGCTGCAGTTCGCGAGTGCCTCTGAGCTACAGTCGGATCGTCCTGCCATTGCCGTGGCTCGCCGCGTTGCCGGCTTTCCGTCGCCGAGGAGCTGCCGGGCGAAACCCTCGCATTGAACCGCCGCCGCGCTTGCCTCCGCCTCTGTCATGTCCCGGCTCTGTCCGGTTTGCCGCGCCGTTTCCTCTGTCGTCAAGAGCTACCCCCTGAACCTGCGTTGGCCAGACCGCCTTACGGGTGTCCTCTGCTGTGGCCCCCGCGGCCCTCAGGCCTGCGCCCCGTTGCCACTCCGCTCCGTGATGCTAACTCGCCGGCTGTTGTGCCTGTCACCGGGGAATGCCGGGTGAGCCGCCTTGATGTTCACTTCCGAGCCGCCCGCTTGCGCCGACTTGAAACTGCGATCTTTATCTAAAACCGCCTGCTGCTACTGCTGCTGCTGCAAGACGAGCGCCCGTCATCCTAACCGCGCCCTGAGCCAGGCGGTCTCGTCATCCGCGCCCTAAGCCGCCGGACCTCAAACAACTACATTGCCGGCTTACCTCGCTGCCATGCCTTCGCCCACGGCTATACCAGCTGCCGTTGCAACCTGGCCAAGTCGTGTCGAGCCATCTCATCTTCAACTCCCTTGCGGTCTGCTCCAGTGACGCTGCACCTTCGCAAAGTCATTTCCATGGCTGTTTTCAGAGCTGTCGTGACCAAGTCAAAGGTCAACAGTGGTGGAGATTGCAACGAACAGGTCTTCGAGCAAGGGAGCATATTTTGGCTATTCAAAAGGCCACTGAATCGCTGCATCCAACATCCCCTAGCGCTATGCTGTCAGTAGCACAACATTTTGCATTGCTACTACCTTGGAGGTGTGAGAGCTGTTGGGGCCGCAAGCCGCTTTTAACGTGTTGAGCCGCTCGGAGTTGCCGGTCTGCCCGAACCGTCGGGACTATTTTGAGTCGCTGGTCTCCGTGAGCCGCCTCTGTCACGATTGAAAGGATCATCCGTCATCCGAACAAATTAGGTGATATTCATCTAAAGATTATTTTTTCTTAACACATATTGTTTTTATCAAAGAACAAATACTTGGTCTATGATATTTTTTCACAGGACCATTGTTCCTTACAAAAAGGTGTTGCGATAGGGGCGTGAGCAAATATTATTTTTGCACTAGCGCTCATCCTGCGCAGGTTGCCACCCCCGCTACATCAACACACGTGATTGACTTATTGTCCGCCCCCACGGCCGATTCTCCCGCCCACGCCGGTTTACAATGCCGCAGCCGACTCATCTGTCTGCTCCCGCAGCCGACTCGGCCGTGGCTATTTTTAGCTTCACCCGGTGATCATCAACTCCGCGGTGATAATTACTGACCTGACGCATCAGGTGAAATCCATCCGGTATATTTTTTATATTACATATTGCTTTCTTTAAAGGAGCAATTGCTCTGGCTTGCAAGTTTTCTAATGCAGGACAAGTTGTCCGCTGCAAAAGGGATTGTTATATCACTGAGCCGTTGAATGACTCATACCGGTTTATATCATGGTCAAATATGGAGAATCTCAAGACAGCTCCTCGAGTCGTCTTAAGACTCGGGGGCTATGATGACATGACTCAACAAATCTTGCCAGTTTCAGTAGGCTCAAGAACTCCGGATCATTAGAGGGAAGATAACCCGGTCCCGGAGGCTACCACCATATTGGTAAAAATGTAAAGGCCGTCAGAAAATTTCCGGCTCACAATGATGCTTCGGTTTACAATCCGGCTCAAGGTAAACCTGTCTCCCACAAAGCTTTGAAGCTCTAAATATCCGGTTTGAAATTCCAGTTTAAAAAGAATTCATCTCTCGCAAGTTCGAGTTTTCAGAAAAATTTACAGGTACCAAAGAGAGTTTGTTCCACAACACAACTCAAATATAGGCACCCGGCGAGCACAGCTCAGAAATATATCACTTGGGGGCTTCCGACTTATTGAGATAAGCTATGATTACCCTTTGATCCGGCTCATAGCCACATTTACAGGTCATTTCGGAGCTTCCTATTCAAACATAGATCGTATTCGAACCAAAGAGAACATAGATGTCGATACCGTCTTGATCGGCGCAACGCCAAAGCCACTGGGGGCTACATGATCGTATTCGAATCCTAACTTAACCCCTTTGGTCCGGTTTACTAATCGTATTCGAATCAGAAACCTCAAGTTCTTCTTTCTATTTTTCTTAAGTTTTTTGAAAACAGTCTTTTGGGTTTGTCTTGAGACTTTTTGTTCACATCTGAAGCATATATGTGGTTTTGATTAACCCGGCTTGACTTTGGATGATAAGTCGCCATATATGACAATCATAAACATTTGGATGTTTTTGGCTTCTAAAGATTGGGTTATCACCCTTACTGCACAGGTATCCTAAACTGGCAGTACGATTCAATATCACAGGAACCGGTTTTTCAAACCGGGTTATATTATTCAAATCTTTAATAGCCAACATGGCTGGATTTTTATTATGGTTATCAATAGCCAATATTATGATGCAGGTCTTTAAAGTCGCTTCAGCGAAAATGGTTATTATTTTATTAATGGACATGATTTATTTTTACAATGGAGGGAATAGTCCCGAGTCGCTGCAGGCTTACGACCCGGCACTTGGGGGCTACATTATTCAAGTTGAGATCACATCAAATATGCAAGTCCCATGTCACTGCCAGCATGCACCATGGCACTTGGGGGCTAATGCAAAGTCATTTTTTACTGGCTTTATTGAAGACCCGACTCATCACATTATAATGAGCCGGCCCTTGGGGGCTACCAATTGCTCCTGTCAACAATTCAAGGTACACAGGTTTTATTCCATTATATGGAAGGGTCCACTACTTAGTTGGTAAAGCACAAAGCTCTTAAACCTTGTGGATGTGGGTTCAATCCCCATGATGGGGTTACATCATATGAGGTTCTTCTCAAAGAAGTATATATAAAGTCCCGGCTCAATATTATCTTACTGAGCCAGCCTTTGGGGGCTACACGTTGTTGTTCAAGTCTATATGATCATATTTATAAAGTCCCTGCTCATTATTGCATAATGACCCGGCCCTTGGGGGCTACACTGGTTGAAGTTTTTATGAGTATAAGGCAATTACAGGTCATAGGTTGATGCACGCATGACAACCCGTCACTTAGGGGCTACATATATGGACTATTCAGTCTTTACTAGTGACTAAGATGAACAACATGGATTTCTTCAAAGTGGCAGTATTTATATTGAAGCAAGTCTTAAGTCATCACTTTGTTTCTGAACAAGACTTGGGGGCTACAGGTAATATGGATATAAGGGAGAAATATCTTCGAATTTTCAGTTTTCAGCAAACCAGATTGACCCGGCGTCACCAACAATCATGACTCGGTGTCACCAATAACTATGACTCAGCATCGGCAACGATTATGACACGGTGCTATCAATATTTACAAACCGGATATTGGCAATGATAAACCGGCAAGTTCTACATCTTCAAGCCGGCTGAAAATCAGATGAGTATTTCAAGACCAATATTTTTTGTTAAGCATTGGTAGCTGAATCAAATGAATTATTCTTCACAATATTTTTCGGTGAGAAACCAATGACAGCAAATTGATTATGAAGCTGGCCTATTGACCCGGACTTTCTAGAAGAAGGAAATGACAAGGACTTCAGAATGATCAGGTGCCGGCTTACAAGAATTTTTAACCCGGAGCACAACCTGCAAAATTTGTTCTTGTGTTTATTTTGCAGGATAAGTTTAACATGGATAAATCCAAATTAAATTGGGGGCTAATGTCGGGGATATACCCCGCGGAATGACCCGGCCAGACTTGGCGATTCACTGGTGACCCGCCCTGACTTGGCGACTCACGAAGTGACCCGCCCGGATCTCTCCACTCACTGATGACCCGGCTGGGCCTGGTGACTCATTGGTAACCCGGCAGGTGCGTTAGAGGAACAACAAGACCTGATGGCCCGATAGGCGATTCATGGAAGACCGGCTAATGTTATGGTGGGCCGGCTTAAGAGGAAAGCATAAGGAATATTCCCTTACAAAGGAAGCAAGACTAGGACTCCACTTGTAATAGAGTAATCCTAATCCTAATAGGACTAGTCATGTAAGCCGCCCCTTCAACATATATAAGGAGGGGCAGGGCACCCCAAGAGAGACAGATTTCACAAGCTAGGTTCAGACAAGCAAGTCAATAGCTCTCGAAATAGAGCACCCCTGTAATCGTGATGATCATCATCAATATCAATGAAGCAGGATGTAGGCTTTTACCTCCACCGTGAGGGGCCGAACCTGGGTAAAACCTCACATCTTTCGTCCCGCTTAACCCCTCTCAAGCTACCACATAGATGCATTGGCCTCACGACTAAGTCCTTTGAACTAGGACATCTGCCGTGACAATTCCACGATAGTTGGGGAATGTAGTATTTCAAACAAAATCCTTTGATCACATAACTAGGAGATGCATAGCAACGAGAGGGGAGAGTGTGTCCATGTACCCTCGTAGACCGAAAGAGGAAGCGTTTAGTAATGCGGTTGATTTAGTTGAACGTCTTCACGATCCAACTGATCTAAGTACCGAATGTACGGCACCTCCGTGTTGAGCACACGTTCATCATGGTGACGTCCCTCGAGCTATTGATCCAGTTGAGGACGAGGGAGAGTTCCGTCAGCACGACGACATGGCAACGGTGATGATGAAGTTATCGGTGCAAGGCTTCACCTAAACACTACGACGATATGGCCGAGGTGGTAAACTGTGGAGGGGGGCACCGCACACAGCTAAGACAATTGATCCTGTGTGTTCTAGAATGCCCCTGCCTCCGTATATAAAGGAGGAGAGACGGAGGCCGGCCGGCCCCTGTAGGGCGCACCAAGAGATAGGAGTCCTACTAGGACTCCAAGTCCTAGTAGGATTCCACTTGGTGGAAGGGGGAGAAGGAAGGGAGAGGCAGAGAGAGACAGGGAAAGGGGGGCCGCGACCCCTCCCCTAGTCCTATTCGGACTCCCCATGGGGGGGGCCGTGCCACCTCCTCATGGCCTGCATGCCCTCTCTATCCCCTAAGGCCCATGTTGGCCCATTACTTCCCCATGGGGTTCTGGTAACCCCTCCGGCACTCCATTTTTACCCGGTACCTCTCGGGACTCTTCCGGTGTCCGAATAACATCGTCCAATATATCATTATTTATGTCTTGACTATTTCGATACTCCTTGTCATGTCCATGTTGTTATCCGGGACTCCGAACAACATTCGGTCATCAAAACACATAACTCATGTAATACAAAATCATCATCGAACGTTAAGCGTGCGAAGCCTACAGGTTCGAGAACTATGTAGACATGATCGGGACACCTCTCCGGTCAATAACCAATAGCGGAACCTAGATGCTCATATTGGCTCCTACATATTCTACGAAGAACGTTATCGGTCAAACCGCATAACAACATACGTCATTCCCTTTGTCATGGTATGTTACTTGCCCGAGATTCGATCGTTGATATCATCATACCTAGTTAAATCTCGTTTCTAGCAAGTCTCTTTACTCATTCCATAATGTATCATCACGTAACTAACTCATTATTCACATTGCTTGCAAGGCTTGTAGTGATGTGCATTACCGAGAGGGCCCAGACATACCTCTCCGATACTCGGAGTGACAAATCCTAATCTTGATCTATTCCAACTCAACAAACACCATCGGAGACACCTGTAGAGCATATTTATAATCACCCAGTTATGTTGTGACATTTGATAGCACACAAAGTGTTCCTCCGGTATTTGGGAGTTGCATAATCTCATAGTCAGAGGAATATGTATAAGTCATGAAGAAAGCAATAGCAATAAAACTAATAAACAATCATTTATGCTAAGCTAACGGATGGGTCTTTGTCCATCACATCATTCTCTAATGATGTGATCCCGTTCATCAAATGACAACACATGTCTATGGTCAGGAAAATTAACCATCTTTGATTAATGAGCTAGTCAAGTAGAGGCATACTGGGGACACTCTGTTTGTCTATGTATTCACACATGTACTAAGTTTCTGGTTAATACAATTCTAGCATGAATAATAAACATTTATCTTGATATAAGGAAATACAAATAACAACTATGTTATTGCCTCTAGGGCATATTTCCTTCAGTCTCCCACTTGCGCTAGAGTCAATGATCTAGATTACATAGTAATGATTCTAACACCCATGGAATCTTGGTGTTGATCATGTTTTGCTCGTGAGAGAGGCTTAGTCAACAGGTCTGCAACATTCAGATCCGTATGTATCTCACAAATCTTTATGTCTCCCTCCTTGACTTGATCGCAGATGGAATTGAAGCATCTCTTGATGTGTTTGGTTCTCTTGTGAAATCTGGATTCCCTCGGCAAGGCAATTGCTCCAGCATTGTCACAAAAGATTTTCATTGGACCCGATGCACTAGGTATTACACCTAGATCGGATATGAACTCCTTCATCCAGACTCCTTCATTTGCTGCTTCCGAAGCAGCTATGTACTCCACTTCACACGTAGATCCCACCACAACGCTCTTCTTGGAACTGCACCAACTGACGGCTCCACCATTCAATATAAACATGTATCTGGTTTGTGAATTAGAGTCATCCGGATCAGTGTCGAAGCTTGCATCGACGTAACCATTTACGACGAGCTCTTTGTCACCTCCATAAACGGGAAACATATCCTTAGTCCTTTTCAGGTATTTCAAGATGTTCTTGACCGCCGCCCAGTGATCCACTCCTAGATTACTTTGGTAGCTCCCTGCTAAACATATAGCAAGGCACACATCAGGTCTGGTACACAGCATTGCATACATGATAGTACCTATGAGTGAAGCATAGGGAATGACTTCCATTTTCTCTCTATCTTCTACAGTGGTTGGGCATTGAGTCTGACTCAACTTCAGACCTTGTGACACAGGCAAGAACCCTTTCTTTGACTGATCCATTTTGAACTTCTTCAAAACTTTATCAAGGTATGTGCTTTGTGAAACTCCAATTAAGCGTCTTGACCTATCTCTGTAGATCTTGATGCCCAATATATAAGCAGCTTCACTGAGGTATTTCATTGAAAATTTCTTATTCAAGTATTCTTTTATGCTATCTAGAAATTCTGTATTATTTCCAATCAACAATATGTCATCCACATATAATATTAGAAATACTAGAGAGCTCCCACTCACTTTCTTGTAAATATAGGCTTCTCCAAAAGTCTGTATAAAACCATATGCTTTGATCACACTATCAAAGCGTATATTTCAACTCCGAGAGGCTTGCACCAGTCCATAAATGGATCGCTGGAGCATGCACACTTTGTTAGCACCTTTTGGATCGACAAAACCTTCTGGTTGCATCATATGTAACTCTTCTTTAAGATATCCATTTAGGAATGCAGTTTTGACATCCATTTGCCAAATTTCATAATCATAAAATGCGGCAATTTCTAAAATGATCAGGGCAGACTTAAGCATCGCTACAGGTGCGAAGGTCTCATCGTAGTCAACTCCTTGAACTTGTCAAAAACCTTTCGCAACATGTCGAGCTTTGTAGACAATAACATTACCGTCAGCATCAGTCTTCTTCTTGAAGATCCATTTATTCTCTATTGCTTGCCGATCATCGGGCAAGTCAACCAAAGTCCACACTTTGTTCTCATACATGGATCCCATCTCAGATTTCATGCCCTCAAGCCATTTCGCGGAATCTGGGCTCATCATCGCTTCCACATAGTTCATAGGTTTGTCATGATCAAGTAACATGACGTCCAGAATAGGATTACTGTACCACTCTGGTGCGGATCGTACTCTAGTTAACCTATGTGGTTCGGTAGTAACTTAATCAGAAGTTTCATGATCATCATCATTAGCTTCCTCACTAATAGGAATCACTGGAACTAATTTCTGTGATGAACTACTTTCCTCTGGAGAAGGTATAATTACCTCCTCAAGTTCTACTTTTCTCCCACTCACTTCTTTCGAGAGAAACTCCTTCTCTAGAAAGGATCCATTCTTACCAACGAATATCTTGCCTTCGGATATGTGATAGAAGGTGTACCCAATAATCTCCTTTGGGTATCCAATGAAGACACGTATCTCCGATTTGGTTTCGAGCTTATCAGGTTGAAGCTTTTTCACATAAGCATCGCAACCCCAAACTTTAAGAAACGACATCTTTGGTTTCTTGCCAAACCACAGTTCATATGATGTCATCTCAACGGATTTAGATGGTGCCCTATTTAACGTGAATGCAACCGTCTCTAAAGCATAACTCCAAAACGATAGCGGTAAATCAGTAAGAGACATCATAGATCGCACCATATCTAATAAAGTATGATTACGATGTTCGGACACACCATTACGCCGTGGTGTTCCGAGTGGCGTGAGCTGCGAAACTATCCCGCATTGTTTCAAATCATGACCAAACTCGTAACTCAAATATTCACCTCCACGATCAGATCGTAGAAACTTTATTTTCTTGTTACGATGATTTTCCACTGCACTCTGAAATTCTTTGAACTTTTCAAATGTTTCAGACTTATGTTTCATTAAGTAGATATACCCATATCTGCTCAAATCATCTGTGAAGGTCAGAAAATAACGATACCCACCGTGAGCATCAACACTCATCGAACCGCATACATCAGTATGTATTATTTCCAATAAGTTTGTTGCTTGCTCCATTGTTCCGGCGAACGGAGTCTTAGTCATCTTGCCGATGACGCATGGTTGGAAAGCATCACGTGACTCATAATCAACTGATTCCAAAACCCCATCAGCATGGAGTTTCTTCATGCGCTTTACACCAATATGACCCAAAGGGCAGTGCCACAAATAAGTTGCACTATCATTATTAAACTTATATCTTTTGGCTTCAATACTATGAATATGTGTATCACTACTATCGAGATTCGATAAAAATAGACGACTCATCAAGGATGCATGACCATAAAAGATATTACACATATAAATAGAACAACCATTATTCTTTGATTTAAATGAATAACCGTATTGCATTAAACAAGATCCAGATATAATGTTCATTCTTAACACTAGCACCAAATAAAAATTATTTAGGTCTAAAACTAATCCTGAAGGTAGATGTAGAGGTAGCGTGCCGACGGCGATCACATCGACTTTGGAACCATTTCCCACGCGCATCGTCACCTCGTCCTTAGCTAATCTTTGCTTAATCCGTAGTCCCTGTTTTGAGTTGCAAATATGAGCAACAAAACTAGTATCAAATACCTAGGCACTACTGCAAGCATTAGTAAGGTACACATCAATAACATGTATATCAAATATACCTTTCACTTTGCCATCCTTCTTATCCGCCAAATACTTGGGGCAGTTCCGCTTCCAATTACCATTCCCTTTGCAGTAGAAGGACTCAGTCTCAGGCTTAGGTCCAGAATTGGGCTTCTTCACTTGAGCAGCAACTTGCTTGCCGTTCTTCTTTAAGTTCCCCCTCTTCCCTTTGCCCTTCTTCTTGAAACTAGTGGTCTTATTGGCCATCAACACTTGATGCTCCTTCTTGATTTCTACCTCCGCATCCTTTAGCATTGCGAAGAGCTCAGGAATTGTCTTATCCATCCCTTGCATATTATAGTTCATCATGAAGCTTTTGTAGCTTGGTGGCAGTGATTGAAGAACTCTATCAATGACACTATCATCCGGAAGATTGACTCCCAGTTGAGTCAAGTGATTGTGGTACCCAGACATTCTGAGTATATGCTCACTGACAGAACTATTCTCCTCCATTTTGCAGCTGTAGAACTTATTGGAGACTTCATATCTCTCAATTTGGGCATTTGCTTGAAATATTAACTTCAACTCCTGGAACATCTCATATGCTCCATGACGTTCAAAACATCGTTGAAGTCCCGGTTCTAAGCCGTAAAGCATGGCACACTGAACTATCGAGTAGTCATCAGCTTTGCTCTGCCAGATGTTCATAACATCTGGAGTTGCTCCGATAGCGGGTTTGGCACCTAGCGGTGCTTCCAGGACGTAATTCTTCTGTACAGCAATGAGGATAATCCTCAAGTTACGGACCCAGTTCGTGTAGTTGCTACCATCATCTTTCAACTTAGCTTTCTCTAGGAATGCATTAAAATTCAATGGAACAGTAGCACTGGCCATTTATCTACAACAACATAGACATGCAAAATACTATCAGGTACTAAGTTCATGATAAATTAAATTTCAATTAATCATATTACTTAAGAACTCCCACTTGGATAGACATCCCTCTAATCATCTAAGTGATCACGTGATCCATATCAACTAGACCATGTCCGATCATCACGTGAGATGGAGTAGCTTTCAATGGTGAACATCAGTATGTTGATCATATCTACTATATGATTCACGCTCGACCTTTCGGTCTCAGTGTTTCGAGGCCATATCTGCATATGCTAGGCTCGTCAAGTTTAACCCGAGATTTCTGCGTGTGCAAAACTGGCTTGCACCCGTTGTATGTGAATGTAGAGCTTATCACACCCGATCATCACATGGTGTCTCGGCACGACGAACTATAGAAACGGTGCATACTCAGGGAGAACAATTGTACCTTGAAATTTAGTGAGAGATCATCTTATAATGCTACTGCCGTACTAAGCAAAATAAGATGCATAACGGATAAAGATCACATGCAATCAAAATATAAGTGATATGATATGGCCATCATCATCTTGTGCCTTTGATCTCCATCTCCAAAGCACCGGGCATAGTCACACTCGATTCAACTAAAGTTGAAGAAACAGACACCCACTAGCCACCTATGTGTGAAGCACGGCGGTAGAACCAGTCTCATGAACGCGGTCATGTAATGTCGGTCTGGGCAGATTCATCCAACAATACCGCCGAATCAAAGTATGACATGCTGGTAAGTAGTATGACTATTATCGCCCACAACTCCTTGTGTTCTACTCGTGCATATAACATCTATGCATAGACCTGGCTCGGATGCCACTGCTGGGGAACTTAGTATTTCAAAAAAATTGCCTACTGCTACCTCTTGAGCATGCGTTGGTTTTCCCGTGAAGAGGAAAGGGTGATGCAGCAAAGTAGCGTAAGTATTTCCCTCGGTTTTTGAGAACCAAGGTATCAATCCAGTAGGAGACTACATGCAAATCGCCTAGTACCTGCACAAAACAATTAAGAACCTTGCAACCAACGCGATAAAGGGGTTGTCAATTCCTTCACGGCCACTTGCAAAAGTGAGATCTGGTAAAGATAATAAGATGAATATTTTTGGTATTTTTCTTGTATAGATTGAAAAGTAAAGATTATAAAATAAATAGTAAACTAGAATTATAGATCGGAAGCTTATATGATGGAAAGTAGACCCGGGGGCCATAGGTTTCACTAGTGGCTTCTCTGAAGATAGCATATATTACAGTGGGTGAACAAATTACTGCCAAGCAAATGATAGAAAAGCGCATAGTTATGAGAATATCTAGGCATGATCATAAACATAGGCATCAGGTCCGTGTCAAGTAGACCGAAACGATTCTACATCTACTACTATTACTCCACACATCGATCTCTATCCAGCATGCATCTAGAGTATTAAGTTCATACGAACAGAGTAACACATTAGGCAAGATGACATGATGTAGAGGGATAAAATCAAGCAATATGACATAAACCCCATCTTTTTATCCTCGATAGCAACAATACAATACGTGCCATACTGCCCCTACTGTCACTGGGAAAGGACACCGCAAGATTGAACCCAAAGCAAAGCACTTCTCCCATTGCAAGAAAGATCAATCTAGTAGGCCAAACTAAACAGATAATCCGAAGAGACTTGCAAAGATATCAAATCATGCATATAAGAATTAAGAGAAGAATCGAATATTATTCATAGATAAACTTGATCATAAAACCACAATTCATTGGATCTTGGCAAACACACCACAAAAAGTATTACATCGAATAGATCTCCAAGAACATCGAGGAGAACTTTGTATTGAGAACCAAAGAGAGAGAAGAAGCGATCTAGCTAAAAACTATGGACTCGAAGGTCTGTGGTAAACTACTCACACATCATCGAAGAGGCTATGGTGTTGATGTATGATACGTCCATTTCGCATCATGCTTTTAGATCGATATTTATTGCATTACGGGCTGTTATTATACATTATGTCACAATACATATGCCTATTCTCTCTTATTTTACAAGGTTTACTTGAAGAGGGAGAATGCCGGCAGCTGCAATTCTGGGCTGGAAAAGGAGCAAATATTAGAGACCTATTCTGCACAATTCCAAAAGTCCTGAAACTCCACGAAGTCAGTTTCAGAATATATAAAAAATATTGGGTGAAGAAAGCACCAAAGGGGGGCCACCCACCGTCCATGAGGGTGGGGGCGCGCCCTGATACGTCTCGAACGTATCTATAATTTTTGATTGCTCCAAGCTATATTATCTACTATTTTGGACATTATTGGGCTTTATTATCCACTTTTATATTATTTTTGGGACTAACCTATTAACCGGAGGCCCAACCCAGAATTGCTGTTTTTTGCCTGTTTTAGGGTTTCGAAGAAAAGGAATATCAAACGGAGTCCAAACGGAATGAAACCTTCGGGAACGTGATTTTCTCACCGAATACAACTCAGGAGACTTGGACCCTACGTCAAGACACGTAACAGGAGGCCACGAGGTAGGGGGCGCGCCTACCCCCCCCCCCCCCAGGCGCGCCCTCCACCCTCGTGGGCCCCCTGTTGCTCCACCGATGTACTTCTTCCTCCTATATATACCCACGTACCCCAAACGATTAGAGAAGGATCCAAAAACCTAATTCCACCACCGCAACTTTCTGTATCCACGAGATCCCATCTTGGGGCCTGTTCCGGAGCTCCGCCGGAGGGGGCATCGATCACAGAGGGCTTCTACATCAACACCATAGCCCTCCGATGAACTATGAGTAGTTTACTTCAGACCTACGGGTCCATAGTTAGTAGCTTGATGGCTTCTTGTCTCTTTTTGGATCTTAATACAAAGTTCTCCCCCTCTCTTGTGGAGATCTATTCGATGTAATCTTCTTTTTGCGGTGTGTTTGTTGAGACCGATGAATTGTGGGTTTATGATCAAGTCTATCTACGAATAATATTTGAATCTTCTCTAAATTCTTTTATGTATGATTGGTTATCTTTGCAAGTCTCTTCGAATTATCAGTTTGGTTTGGCCTACTAGATTGATCTTTCTTGCAATGGGAGAAGTGCTTAGCTTTGGGTTCAATCTTGTGGTGTCCTTTCCCGGTGACAGTAAGGGCAGCAAGGCGCGTATTGTATTGTTGCCATCGAGGATAACAAGATGGGGTTTTCTTCATATTGCATGAGTCTATCCCTCTACATCATGTCATCTTGCTTAAGGCGTTACTGTGTTTTTAACTTAATACTCTAGATGCATGTTGGATAGCGGTCGATGAGTGGAGTAATAGTAGTAGATGCAGGCAGGAGTCGGTCTACTTGTCTCGGACATGATGCCTATATACATGATCATACCTAGATATTCTCATAACTATGCTCAATTCTGTCAATTGCTCAACAGTTATTTGTTCACCCACCATAGAATACTTATGCCCTCGAGAGAAGCCACAAGTGAAACCTATGGCCCCCGGGTCTATCTCTATCATATTAATCTCCTACTACTTTGTTATTTACTTTGCCTTTATTTTACTTTGCATCTTTATCATAAAAATACTAAAAATATTATCTTATCATATCTATCAGATCTCAGTCTCGTAAGTGGCCCTATAGGGATTGACAACCCCTATTTGTGTTGGTTGCGAGGATTTATTTGTTTTGTGCAGGTGCGAGGGACTCGCGCGTAGCCTCCTACTGGATTGATACCTTGGTTCTCAAAAACTGAGGGAAATACTTACGCTACTTTACTGCATCATCCCTTCCTCTTTGGGGAAAACCAGCGCAGTGCTAAAAGAGGTAGCAAGAAGGATTTCTGGCACTGTTGCCGGGGAGGTCTACGCAAAAGTCAACATACCAAGTACCCATCACATACCCTTATCTCCTGCATTACATTATTTTCCATTTGCCTCTTGTTTTCCTCTCCCCCCAATTCACCCTTGTCGTTTTATTCGCCCTCTCTCTCTATCCTCCCTCTCTATTTGCCTCTTGTTGCCCATTTGCCTTTTTGTTTGCTTGTGTGTTAGTTTGTTTGCTTGTCGTTATGGCTAGTCCTTTACCTTCTGCCTCTATGTCTGAAATTGGGGATACTATTGTCGATAACAATTTTGATGCTCCTACTAAAGAACCCACTGTCTCACATATAAAAAGATTCCGTGTTGGTAGTGGTAATATTATTGGAAAAGGAGTTATTCAAGATTTCTTTACTTGTGCCGGTGCTTTACCCTCTATGGGTAGTTCTATCCTTCATAGAACTAGTAGTCTTGCGGATGCTATTGCCATGCTTGTAGTTGAACTTGAAAGACAATTCATGCACATGCATCCTTCCATACAAAGGATTTTCCTGGAATTTTCTAATATTGAGCATTCTTCTGTTAAGCGTGCCGTTACTATATTTCTGGCTCATGAGTTTAGGTTCATAATAAAAGAGGCCAAAGAAATCTTTGCGCATTATAGGGTGGATGCTTGTCGTCCTCCCATAGAGTCTATCCTCTTTGATCAAGAAGAAATAATGCGTTTTCAATCTCTAGGCTATGTTGCTTTCAATGAAATCTTAGAAAAAGGGTTCCTACCAATGTTTTAGTTGATAGAATTTCTGAACTTAATGATGATTTGGCTATTCGAAATAATGTACTAGGATATTCTCTCGAATATAGGCTCACAAAGTTCTGTCAAAAGAATGCTTATAATGATGAATTGGTTGTGCAATACGAAGGACCAAAGGAGGAACCTATACCTCCCAAGGTTGATCTTGGGGACTTTTGTCGCAATAAATTTAGCCCTTTTGATTACTTTTGCTTGCCTCAAAGAAAACTTGTTGCTGAACATAGAGAATATGAAATGAGTTTTAATAATTTAGCTTACTATTATGGCAATACCTAGATCTATTCTTGCTTGTTATGCCTAGCTAGGGGCGTTAAACGATAGCGCTTGTTGGGAGGCAACCCAATTTTATTTTTATTCCTTGCTTTTTGCTCCTGTTTAGTAATATATAAATTATTTAGCCTCTGTTTTGGTTGTGTTTTTTTGTTTAATTAGTGTTTGTGCCAAGTAGAACCGTTGGGAAGACTTGGGGAAAGTCTTGTTGAACTTGCTGTAAAAAACAGAAACTTTAGCGCTCACGATAACTGCTTTCATTTTAATTTGGAGAGTGATATTTAGTTAATTCATTTTGAAGATGTTTAATAGATAAATTCCTCACGTCCATCAATTTATTTTAGAATTTTTGGGGTTCCAGATCTTGAGCTAGCTACAGATTACTACAGACTGTTCTATTTTTGACAGATTCTGTTTTTCGTGTGTTGTTTGCTTATTTTGATGAATCTATGGCTAGTAAAATAGTTTATAAACCATAGAGAAGTTGGAATACAGTAGGTATAACACCAATATAAATAAATAATGAGTGCATTACAGTACGTTGAAGTGATCTTTTATTTTCTTTCGCTAACGGAGCTCACGAGATTTTCTACTTTAAGTTTTGTGTTGTGAAGTTTTCAAGTTTTGGGTAAAGATTTGATGGATTATGGAACAAGGAGTGGCAAGAGCCTAAGCTTGGAGATGTCCATGGCACCCCCAAGATAATCTAAGGACACCTAAAATCCAAAGCTTGGGGATGCCCTAGAAGGCATCCCCTCTTTCATCTACTTCTATCGGTAACTTTACTTGGAGCTATATTTTTATTCGCCACATGATATGTGTTTTGCTTGGAGCGTCTTGTATGATTTGAGTCTTTGATTGTTATTTTACCACAATCATCCTTGCTGTACACACCTTTTGAGAGAGCCATATATGATTTGGAATTTGTTAGAATACTCTATGTGCTTCGCTTATATCTTTTGAGTTATATAATTTTGCTCTAGTGCTTCACTTATATCTTTTAGAGCACGGTGGTGGATTTGTTTTATAGAAACAATTGATCTATCATGCTTCACTTAGATTATTTTAAGAGTCTTAATTGCATGGTAATTTTCTTAAAATCCTAATATGCTTGGTATGCAAGATTAATAATAAAACTTTCTTATGAGTGTGTTGAATACTAAGAGAAGTTTGATGCTTGATGATTGTTTTGAGATATGGAGGTAATAATATCAAAGTCGTGCTAGTTGAGTAGTTGTGAAACTTAGAAATACTTGTGTTGAGGTTTGCAAGTCCTGTAGCATGCACGTATGGTAAACGTTATGCAACAAATTTGAAACATGAGGTGTTATTTGATGTTCTTCCTTATGAGTGGCGGTCGGGGACGAGCGATGGTCTTTTCCTACCAATATATCCCCCTAGGAGCATGCGCGTAGTACCAAGGTTTTTGATGACTTGTAGATTTTTGCAATAAGTATGTGAGTTATTTATGACTAATGTTGAGTCCATGGATTATACGCACTCTCATCCTTCCATCCTTGCTAGCCTCTTCGGTACCGTGCGTTGCCCTTTCTCACATTGAGAGTTGGTGCAAACTTCGCCGGTGCATCCAAACCCCGTGATATGATACACTATTTCACACATAAACCTCCTTATATCTTCCTCAAAACAGCCACCATACCTACCTATTATGGCATTTCCATAGCCATTCCGAGATATATTGCCATGCAACTTTCCATCATTCTGTTCGTCATGACACATTCATCATTGTCATATTGCTTAGCATGGTCATGTAGTTGACATAGTATTTGTGGCAAGGCCACCATTCATAATTCTTTCATACATGTCAGTCTTGGTCCATTGCATATCCCGGTACACCGCCGGAGGCATTCATATAGAGTCATCTTTTGTTCTAGTATCGAGTTGTAATCATTGAGTTGTAAATAAATAGAAGTGTGATGATCATTATTTTCTAGAGCATTGTCCCAAGTGAGTAATAAAAAAAGAGAAAGGCCATAAAAAAATAAGAAGGCCCCAAAAAAGAGAAAGGCCATCAAAAAGAGAAGGCCCAAAAAAAGGAAAAAATAAAAAAAATGAGAGAAAAAGAGAGAAGGGACAATGTTACTATCCTTTGCCACACTTGTGCTTCAAACTAGCACCGTAATCTTCATGATAGAGAGTCTCATGTTTTGTCACTTTCATATACTAGTGGGAATTTTCATTATAGAACTTGGCTTGTATATTCCAACAATGGGTCTCCTCAAGTGCCTTAGGTCTTCGTGAGCAAGCAAGTTGGATGCACACCCACTAGTTTCTTTTGTTTAGCTTTCATACATTTATAGCTCTAGTGCATCCGTTGCATGGCAATCCCTACTCCTTGGATTAACATCAATCGGTGGGCATCTCCATAGTCCATTGATTAGCCTCGTTGATGTGAGACTTTCTCCTTTTTTGTCTTCTCCACATAACCCCCCTCATTATATTCTATTCCACCTATAGTGCTATGTCCATGGCTCGCACTCATATATTGCGTGAGAGTTTATAGGTTTGAGATTACTAAAGTATGAAACAATTGCTTGGCCTATCATCAGGATTGTACATGATGATACCATTGTTGTGTGACGAAAATGAAACATGACTAAACCATATGATTTTGTAGGGATGAACTTTCTTTGGCCATGTTATTTTGAGAAGACATAATTGCTTAGTTAGTATGCTTGAAGTATTATCATTTTCATGTCAATATGAACTTTTGTCTTGAATCTTGCGGATCTGAATATTCATATCACAATTAAGAAGAATTACATTGAAATTATGCCAAGTAGCACTCCGCATCAAAAATTCTTTTTTATCATTTACCTACTCGAGGACGAGCAGGAATTAAGCTTGGGGATGCTTGATACGTCTCCAACGTATCTATAATTTTTGATTGCTCCATTCTATATTATCTACTATTTTGGACATTATTTGGCTTTATTATCCACTTTTATATTATTTTTGGAACTAACCTATTAACCGGAGGCCCAGCCCAGAATTGCTATTTTTTGCCTGTTTTAGGGTTTTGAAGAAAAGGAATATCAAACGGAGTCCAAACGGAATAAACCTTCGGGAACGTGATTTTCTCACCGAATACGACTCAGGAGACTTGGACCCTACGTCAAGACACGTAACAAGAGGCCACGAGGTAGGGGGGCGCGCCTACCCCCCCAGGCGCGCCCTCCACCCTCGTGGGCCCCCTGTTGCTCCACCGACATACTTCTTCCTCCTATATATATCCACGTACCATCAAACGATCAGAGAAGGAGCCAAAAACCTAATTCCACCGCCGCAACTTTCTGTATCCACAAGAGACCATCTTGGGGCTTGTTCTAGAGCTCCGCCGGAGGGGGCATCGATCACGGAGGGCTTCTACATCAACACCATAGCCCTCTGATGAAGTGTGAGTAGTTTACTTCAGACCTACGGGTCCATAGTTAGTAGCTTGATGGCTTCTTCTCTCTTTTTGGATCTCAATACAAAGTTCTCCCCCTCTCTTGTGCAGATCTATTCGATGTAATCTTCTTTTTGCGGTGTGTTTGTTGAGACCGATGAATTGTGGGTTTATGATCAAGTCTATCTATGAATAATATTTGAATCTTCTCTGAATTCTTTTATGTATGATTGGTTATCTTTGCAAGTCTCTTCGAATTATCAGTTTGGTTTGGCCTACTAGATTGATCTTTCTTGCAATGGGAGAAGTGCTTAGCTCTGGGTTCAATCTTGCGGTGTTCTTTCCCGGTGACAGTAAGGGCAGCAAGGCACATATTGTATTGTTGCCATCGAGGATAACAAGATGGGGTTTTCTTCATATTGCATGAGTCTATCCCTCTACATCATGTCATCTTGCTTAAGGCGTTACTGTGTTTTTAACTTAATACTCTAGATGCATGCTGGATAGCGGTCGATGAGTGGAGTAATAGTAGTAGATGCAGGCAGGAGTCGGTCTACTTGTCTCGGACGTGATGCCTATATACATGATCATACCTAGATATTCTCATAACGATGCTCAATTCTGTCAATTGCTCAACAGTAATTTGTTCACCCACCGGAGAATACTTATGCTCTCGAGAGAAGCCACAAGTGAAACCTATGCCCCCCGGGTCTATCTTTATCGTATCAATCCCCTACTACTTTGTTATTTACTTTGCCTTTATTTTACTTTGCATATTTATCATAAAAATACTAAAAATATTATCTTATCATATCTATCAGATCTCACTCTCGTAGGTGGCCCTATAGGGATTGACAACCCCTATTTGCGTTGGTTGCGAGGATTTATTTGTTTTGTGCAGGTGCGAGGGACTTGCACGTAGCCTCCTACTAGATTGATACCTTGGTTCTCAAAAACTAAGGGAAATACTTACGCTACTTTACTGCATCATCCCTTCCTCTTCGGGGAAAACCAACGCAGTGCTAAAAGAGGTAGCACGCCCTACTCCCCTGGGCGCGCCCCCTACCTCGTGGGCCCCCTGGCAGGCCTCCAGTGCTCATCTTTGGCTATATGAGGTCTTTTTCCCTGGAAAAAATCATAAGCAAGCTCACGGGATGAAACTCCACAGCCACGAGGCAAAACCAATCTAGGGTTCCGGTGGAGCTGTTCTGCTGGGGAAACATCCCCCCGGGAGGGGGAAATCATCACCATCGTCATCACTATCAATCCTCTCATCAGGAGGGGGTCAATATCCATCAACAACTTCACCAGCACCATCTCCTCTCAAACCCTAGTTCATCTCTTGTATCCAATCTTTGTCTCAAAACCTCAGATTGGTACCTATGGGTTGCTAGTAGTGTTAATTACTCTTGTAGTTGATGCTAGTTGGTTTACTTGGTGGAAGATCATATGTTCCGATCCTTTATGCATATTAATATCCCTCTGATTATGAACATGAATATGATTTGTGAGTAGTTACGTTCATTCCTAAGGACATGGGAGAAGTCTTGCTATAAGTAGTCATTTGCATTTGGTATTAGTTCGATATTTTGATGAGATGTATGTTGTCTTTCCTCTAGTGGTGTCATGTGAATGCCGACTACATGGCACTCACCATTGTTTGGGCCTAGAGGAAGGCATTGGGAAGTAATAAGTAGATGATCGGTTGCTAGAGTGACAGAAGCTTAAACCCTAGTTTACGTGTTGCTTCATAAGGGGCTGATTTGGATCCATATGTTTCATGCTATGGTCAGGTTTACCTTAATACTCCTATTGTAGTTGTGGATGCTTGCAAGTAGGCTTAACCATAAGTGGGATACTTGTCCAATCAAGGATAGTACCCAAGCACCGGTCCACCCACATATCAAATTATCAAAGTACCGAACGCGAATCATATGAGCGTGATGAAAACTAGCTTGACGATAATTCCCATGTGTCCTCGGGAGCGTTTACCATTATATAAGAGTTTGTCTAGGCTTTTCCTTGCTAAAAAAATGATTGGGCCTTATTGCTGCACCTTATTTATTTTTATTACTTGTTACCCGTTACAAATTACCTTATCACAAAACTATTTGTTACCAATAATTTTAGTGCTTGCAGAGAATACCTTACTGAAAACTGCTTATCATTTCCTTCTGCTGCTCGTTGGGTTCGACACTCTTACTTATCAAAAGGACTATAATAGATCCCCTATACTTCAATACTTGTGGGTCATCAAGACTATTTTCTGGCGCCGTTGCCGGGGAATGAAGCGCCTTTGGTAGGTGGAATTTGCTAAGGAAAATTTTATATAGTGTGCTGAAATCTACTGTCACTTGTTACTATGGAACATAATCCTTTGAGGGGCTTGTTCGGGGTATGTTCACCCCGACTAGTAGACCAAAGAGTTGCCCCTCAACCTACTGAACCTACTGAAAATTTTTACTTTGAAATTCCTTCGGGTATGATAGAGAAACTGCAGCTAATCCTTTTACGAGAGATGGAATATTGCATCCCGATTTGCACCTAATCTATGTGGATGAAGTTTGTGGATTATTTAAGCTTGCAGGTATCCCCGAGGATGTTATCAAGAAGAACATCTTCCCTTCTTCTTTGAAGGGAATGGCATTGACATGGTTTAGGCTCTCTGATGATATGGGATCATGGAAATACAACCGATTGAAATTGGAATTTCATCAGAAGTTTTATCCTATGAATCTTGTTCATGATGATCGTAATTATATATATATAGGCCTCGCGAAGGAGAAAGCATCGCTCAATCTTGAGGGAGGCTTAAGTCAATGTTATATTCATGCCCCAATCATGAGCTCTCAAGAGAAATTATTGTTCAAAAATTTAATGCTCGGCTTTCTCTCAATAATCGCTCCATGCTTGATACTTCTTGTACTGGTTCTTTTATGATGAAAACTATTGAATTCAAATGGGATTTATTGGAAAGAATTAAACGCAACTCTAAATATTGGGAACTCGAAGAAGTTAAGGCGCCAGGTATAACACCTAAGTTTGATTGTGTAGAATCTTTTATGGATACTGACGTTCTCTGTGAATTTAGCACTAAATATGGACTTGACTCTGAGATAGTAGCTTCTTTTGTGAATCCTTTGCTACTCATGTTGATCTCCCTAAGGAGAAGTGGTTTAAATATAATCCTCCCATTGAAGTAAAAGTAGTTGAACCTATTAAAGTTCAAGAAAAGATTGTCACTGATAATGTTGATCCTATTGTTCCTACCGCTTATATTGAGAAACCACATTTCCCTACTAGAATAAAGGATCATGCTAAAGCTTCAACTGTGGTTCGTAAGAGTAATACTAGAACACCTACACCCTCTGAGCAAATTAAAGTTGAACCTAGTATTGCTATGGTTAAGGATCTCTTGGCCGATAATATTGATGGGCATGTTATTTACTTCTGTGATGAAGCTACTAGAATTGCTAGACCCGATACTAAAAATAAACATAGACCTGTTGTAGGCATGCCTGTTATTTCTATTAAAATAAGAGATCATTGCTATCATGGCTTATGTGATATGGGTGCTAGTGCAAGTGCAATACCTCATTCCTTATACAAAGAAATTATGCATGATATTGCATCTGCTGAGATAGAAGAGATAGATGTTACAATTAAGCTTGCCAATAGAGATACTATTTCACCTGTTGGGATTGTTAGAGATGTTGAAGTCTTGTGTGGGAAAGTTAAATATCCTGCTGATTTTCTTGTTCCTGGTTCCCCACAAGATGACTTTTTCCCCATTATATTTGGTAGACCCTTCTTGAATACTGTTAATGCTAAGATAGACTGCAAAAAAGGATATTGTTTCTGTTGGTTTAGGGGATATGTCTCATGAATTTAACTTTGCTAAATTTCGTAGACAACCCGATGATAAAGAATTGCCTAGTAAATATGAAATTATTGGTCTTGATTCTATTACCGTGCCTCCTCGTGAAAATGATATGTTTATGAATGAAAGAAGGGAAATAGATGAAGTATTCTTGAAACAGGGACCTATTTTGAAACACAATTTGCCTGTTGAAATCTTAGGGGATCCTCCTCCACCCAAGGGTGATCCCGTGTTTGAGTTTAAACCATTGCCTGATACTCTTAAATATGCTTATCTTGATGAAAAGAATATATATCCTGTTATTATTAGTGCTAACCTTTCAGAGCAAGAAGAAGAGAGATTATTGAAAACTTTGAAGAAGCACCGTGTAGCTATTGGATATACTCTTGATGATCTTAAGAGCATTAGTCCCACTCTATGCCAGCACAAGATAAAATTGGAGAAGGAAGCTAAACCGGTTGGTGATCACCAATGACAGTTAAATCATAAAATGAAAGAGGTGGTAAGAAAAGAAATACTAAAGCTTCTGGAGGCAGGTATAATTTATCCCGTTGCTGATAGTCAGTAGGTAGGTCGTGTCCATTGTGTCCCTAAGAAGGGAGGTATTATTGTTGTTCCTAATGATAAAGATGAATTGATGATACATCCATTTTGCATCATGCTTTTATATCGATATTTATTGCATTATGGGCTGTTATTACACATTATGTCACAATACTTATGCCTATTCTCTCTTATTTTACAAGGTTTACATGAAGAGGGAGAATGCCGACAGCTGCAATTCAGGGCTGGAAAAGGAGCAAATATTAGAGACCTATTATGCACAACTCCAAAAGTCCTAAAACTTCACGGGAGCAAGTTTTAGAATATATAAAAATATTGGGCGAAAGAAGTACTAGAGGGGGGCCACCCACCATCCACGAGGGTGGGGGCGCCCTACCCCCTGGGCGCGCACCCTGCCTCGTGGGCCCCCTGGAAGCCCTCTGATGCACATCTTCTGCTATATGAGGTCTTTGATCGAGGAAAAAATCATAAGCTAGCTCACGGGACGAAACTCCACCGCCACGAGGCGGAACCAATCTAGGGCTCTGGCGGAGCTGTTCTGCCGGGGAAACTTCCCTCTGGGAGGGGGGAATCATCAGCATCGTCATCACCATTGATCCTCTCATCGGGAGGGGGTCAATGTCCATCAACATCTTCACCAGCACCATCTCATCTCAAACCCTATTTCATCTCTTGTATCCAATCTTTGTCCCAAAGCCTTAGATTGGTACCTGTGGGTGGCTAGTAGTGTTGATTACTCTTTGTAGTTGATGCTAGTTGGTTTATTTGGAGGAAGATCATATGTTCAGATCCTTTATGCATATTAATACCCCTCTGATTATGAACATGAATATGATTTGTGAGTAGTTACGTTTGGTCCTGAGGAAATGGGAGAAGTCTTGCTATAAGTAGTCACGTGAATTTGGTATTCATTCGATATTTTGATGAGATGTATGTTGTCTTTCCTCTAGAGGTGTCATGTGAACGTTGACTACATGACACTTCACCATTGTTTGGGCCTAGAGGAGGGCATTGGGAAGTAATAAGTAGATGATGGGTTTCTACAGTGAAAGAAGCTTAAACCCTAGTTTATGTGTTGCTTCATAAGGGGCTGACTTGGATCCATATGTTTCATGCAATGGTTAGGTTTACCTTAATACTTCTGTTGTAGTTGCGGATGCTTGCAATATGGGTTAATCATAAGTGGGATGCTTGTCCAAGGAAGGGCAGTACCCAAGCACCGGTCCACCCACATATCAAATTATCAAAGTACCGAACGCGAATCATATGAACGCGATGAAAACTAGCTTGACGATAATTCCCATGTGCCCTCGGGAGCGCTTTCCTTTATATAAGAGTTTGTCTAGGCTTGTCCTTTGCTACAAAAAGGATTGGGCCATCTAGCTGCACCTTATTTATTTTTATTACTTGTTACCCGTTACAAATTACCTTATCACAAAACTATCTATTACGGATAATTTCAGTGCTTGAAGAGAATACCTTACTGAAAGCCGCTTATCATTTCCTTTTGCTCCTCGTTGGGTTCGACACTCTTACTTATTGAAAAGTCTACGATAGATCCCCTACACTTGTGGGTCATCAAGTCTCTTTTCTGGCGCCGTTGCCGGGGAGTGAATCGCCTTTGGGCGGTGGAATTTGGTAAGGAAACATTTATATAGTGTGCTGAAATTTACTATCACTTGTTACTATGGAACATAATCCTTTGAGGAGCTTGTTTGTGTTATCTTCACCCCGACCAGCAGAGCAAAGAGTTGCTGCTCAACCTACTGAACCTACTGAAATTTTTTACTTTGAAATTCCTTCGGGTATGATAGAGAAACTGCTAGCTAATCCTTCCACAGGTGATGGAACATTGCATCCCGATTTGCACCTAATCTATGTGGATGAAGTTTGTGTATTATTTAAGCTTGCAGGTATGCCCGAGGATGTTATCAAGAAGAAGGTATTCCCTTTATGTTTGAAGGGAAATGCATTGACATGGTTTAGGCTATGTGATGATATGGGATCATGGAACTACAACCGATTGAAATTGGAATTTCATCAGAAGTTTTATCCTATGCATCTTATTCATTGTGATCGTAATTATATATATAATATTTGGCCTCGCGAAGGAGAAAGCATCGCTCAAGCTTGGGGGAGGCTCAATTCAATGTTATATTCATGCCCCAATCATGAGCTCCCAAGAGAAATTATTATTCAAAAAATTTAATCTCGGTTTTGTCTCGATAATCGCTCAATGCTCGATACTTCTTGTACTCGCTCTTTTATGATGAAGACTATTGAATTCAAATGGGATTTGTTGGAAAGAATTAAACGCAACTCTGAAGATTGGGATCTCGACGAAGGTAAGGAGTCAGGTATAACACCTAAGTTTGATTGTGTTAAATCTTTTATGGATAACGATGCTTTCCGTGAATTTCGCACTAAATATGGACTTGACTCTGAGATAGTAGCTTTTTCTGTGAATCCTTTGCTACTCATGTTGATCTCCCTAAGGAGAAGTGGTTTAAATATAATCCTCCCATTGAAGTAAAAGTAGTTGCACCTATTAAAGTTGAAGAAAAGACTATCACTTATAATGATCCTGTTGCTCCTACTACTTATATTGAGAAACCACCTTTCCTTGTTAGAATAAAGGATCATGCTAAAGCTTCAACTATAGTTCATAAGAGTAATACTAGAACACCTACACCCTATGAGCAAATTAAAGTTGAAACTAGTTTTTCTATGGTTAAAGATCTCTTGGCCGATAATATTGACGGGCATGTAATTTACTTCTGTGATGAAGCTGCTAGAATTGCTAGAACTGTTACTGAAAATAAACATAGACTTGTTGTAGGCATGCCTGTTATTTCTGTTAAAATAGGGGATCATTGCTATCATGGCTTATGTGATATGGGTGCTAGTGCAAGTGCAATACCTCATTACTTATATAAAGAAATTGTGCATGATATTGCACCTGCTGAGATAGAGAAAATTGATGTTACTATTAAGCTTTCCAATAGAGACACCATTTCCCCAGCTGGGATTGTTAGAGATGTTGAAGTCTTGTGTGGGAAAGTTAAATATCATGCTGATTTTCTTGTTCTTGGTTCCCCACAAGATAACTTTTGTCCCATTATATTTGGTAGACCCTTCTTGAATGTTGTTAATGCTAAGTTAGACTGCAATAAGGATATTGTTTCTATTGGTTTGGGGATATGTCTCATCTATACCTATACTAATTCTAGGCTTCCTAGAAATTCCTACGTAAATTAGATTTTACGTGCCATTCATCAGAAGTGGGACTGAGTTATTATGGTGTAGATTCAACCAAGTCCCTAGAAATTCCCACGCAAATTAGATTTTTTTAGCCATTCGTCTGGCGGGGGACCGAGTTATTACGGTGTAGATCCAACCATAAAATCTTGAGCAAAAAAACACTTTTCTCAGCTGTAAAAACAGAACAATAAATGTATCTCAATCTATGTAAATCTTCACGTCCTTTCATAAGAAAAAAACCATCCACTAAAAAAGGAGGAAAAAGCTTCACGTCCTTTCACAAGAGGAAAAACTACACATCATCAACAACCTCCTCCAAAACCAAATCAGAGTATCAATTAAGGACTCCTCTGCACCGTTCCCAATGTCTCACGATACCTCTTCTTCTTATTTGGCCGAATAAAACTCTCCCAAAATAGGTGTGTCATGCACATTCCTTTCCTTCCCACCGATCTAGAAAAAAATCTCCCAACATCGTTCTAGGTTCCTCTTCTTCCCTTCGATCTGAAAGATGGAATCGCCGTAGTCATGGTTGGCTGCCGTGCTCCCTCTCCTAATCTTGCATGCCTGCCAGCTATCATGTTGACATGTGCTTCAAGTTCACATGTTCCCGATCCACGCGTACACGATCTTCAAGGCCGTCATCACCATGGCGTGTGCTGCTCGCGTGCCCGGTGGTGAAAACTATCATCACACTGCTCCTGTCGGTGAGTTCAATTGATGAGTTATGCCCCCGAGAACCCACAATGATGCGCTGAGGCAGATGGTGGGGAAGAACTGGACTGGGCGAGCTAGCTGGATGGCAAGTTGCTGGAGGTGGTGGACGTGGCCAGCGCGGCTATGCACCTGGAGTTGGGCACGCCCAATTATGTGACCAGGTATATAGATTTCTACTTCGATCTGTCGTCTGTGCAGTTAAGGGAGGGTCATCCTCCCACCATGCTTCATATGTTGGTTCTCTTCTTAGGACAATCAACAGCAAGTTGTTTTATGCATCGAGGAGCAATTGGAGTCTCAAGAAATAGATAGGGTGCCTATGGTGACCGTGTACGTATAGAAGAGTCACCCAGCCGTCCTCTCCCCCTCCTCTAATCAGAGCAGTGCTAAGCATTGCGGCAAGGAGGAGAGGATCAGAGGATATCCAAAGAAAAAATAGGCGATACGTCATGTGCTTGGCTGTAGGATCACATGGCATATGGCGTCAGCCAATGACACACGATGGTGCACCTGGTATCAAGTTTTTCTTTCTCTTAAGTTGCATGTTTTGTTGGTAGTCATGTTCTATCGATGTCTTGGCCTGAAAATGACACATATTTTAGCTCTGTAGCGGCCAATGTCACTCTCTGTTTACGATCTAGCTTCTAGATTTATATTTTTTGTCACTCATGAATCATGTCGACTGCTATTGACTTTTGCCATGTTTTCATTTAGCTGAATTGGCTTTAAATTTATGGGATTTGTCATATGCCATATGTGTCTGCAGTAATATATAATATAGTGATTAATAGTACTGGAAGTATTACATGTTCTTTGTGATATTTTCAGGTTCTTCTAGCAGGGAGTCCTTGCGTCCTTGGTCATTACTCCATTGTACAAATGGTAATAGTTCTTGGATTTATGCTACTGGACATCAATCTTCAATGAAAATTATTTATCAGCATGATTTTTGGAATTAATGAATAGTTACTCAATCTTCAACTTTGTATGTGTATTTTTTCTTCTCTTTATGTTTAGATTGAAAAATTCATGGTGTCTCAGTTTTCTCCCATGTATAGTCTAGATTAGGATGACGTAAGCCAAAAAAAGATGATACCGTGTGCCAAACATAACATCTTGGATTAGTAAAGCTCCACGTGTCAGACAAACAATTTCAGTTTTTCACCTAGGATACATGCCGGGCCTTGGACAACTATTTTCTTACCAACCTGTAGAAAAGAGTACTCCGGCATGAATGATCTGAGGGTATGTATAACCATCTAATGTATACATCACATGCAATCATTATATCCTTCTAGCTATTCCAATGTACCGTATCTGAAATGTGTGACCTACACAAAACAATTTATTTGTCTATATTTCCTGTATGTTTGACTAAACAGATACATTTATATGTTGAGTTTGTCTTCTCACTATCTTCAACAATGATGCAATGAGGTAAGTTTCTGTTTACTTTTACGCCATACTGTCCATTGATATGCTCCTACATATTTGAGATGGTTAACACTCATGCACCTTCTATACTCGAACATTATTTTTCCTAGAATTTTTCCCTTACTAAAATGGAGATTGTTACTCTAATGGCTCAAGTTTGCCGGACCCCCCACCTTTTATCTACCATAGAAGGAGTACAAAAAACAGCTTATTTTGTAGATCATCATAAACCTGATATTTAGACATAATTTTGTAGATCATCTATTATTTTCTTCTGTATGTTTGTCCTCTGTGTTTTTAGTTAATTACCCTAAATTTTATAGAAAACAGCTTATTTACAGAATATTAGTTATTATTATTTCCAATAACATCTTATTAACATGATTATATTCTTCCACTGAGTAGCCATTTTTTGCATGGAATTTAGATTGAGATTTCAACAGTTCATGTACAAATAGATCTTATTTAGTGAATTAGTACTATATAATTATGATAATATCCAGCTCGGACCCCTTTTCAAGAATGTTCAATACATGGGCTCCCCACCCCCTCCCAGTACACATTCTTACATTATGTGGGATGAATTATTTTTTGTGCTCGGTTACTTGACACATTGATTTTGTTTTTGTTTTTTTAGATCAGTATACCTGTGTATACAAATAAGAAGTTGCTAAATAAAAACAGAACTGGAAGTCATAAAAATGTTATTAAGCATTGAAGAACATAAATTTCACTAATATGACTTACGGTACAAAGTATTATATGTTTTGAAAGGAAATCTTAATCTTTCAAAAGAATATGCCTTTGGGAGCAGAAACTGCAAGTTCTATTGATAGGTCATCTACTCCAATTGGTGAGAAACATTTAGGCATAGGTGATGTCGTTATAAATCTGAAGTATCTACATTTTCTTCAATCTAGCCACATGTTGTTTTACAAACATAACACACTTCATTCTGTTCTTAAACCGAACACAAAGGAGTCATTGGGGTTTTCTACAGTCTCATCATATAGTACTATCACTATGTTCTAGGGAGGAAATTCCGCAATTAGACAAGATTTAATCACACTACTAATTGAAAGGAATCGATATTAAAAACACTTGATGGAAAACATACAAATACTTTTAGAGTAAACTATTTACCTTAACATTGTTTTCTATGAATAAGTTAGAGCTCCGGAACATTCAGTTAGAAAATATGCAAAGGAACATGAATATAGCATTCATGTTGTTTTGTACTGACTTTTCCATTAATTAATAGTGTATTGATCTACAAACAAGTCCCAAAAAAATAATGAGACAATAAAACATTAGTGTCGCATAATTTGTCAACCATAAATAGATGTATATCTATCACCTAACCAATATACATTGTTGCGTGCTATTGCTTGCAATCAATAAAAATCTACTAGAAATACTATTTCCGTTTAATTTCTAATAAGTATACAATGTAATAAATATCAAAAAAAGTCCAACTTACATACTTCTACCTAATGTAGGCTAGCCCGTGCACCGCACGGGTTGACGACTAGTGAGTTTAATTTTGCTAAATTTTGTAGACAACCCCATGATGAAGAATTGCCTCGTAAAGATGATATTATTGGTATTGCTTCTATTGCCATGCCTCCTTGTGATCCTTTAGAACAATATTTGCTAGACCATGAAAATGATATGTTTATGAATGAAAGAAGGGAAATAGATGAAGTATTCTTTAAATAGGGACCTATTTTGAAACATAACTTGCCTGTTTAAATTCTAGGGGATTCTCCTCCACCCAAGGGTGATCCCGTGTTTGAGCTTAAACCTTTACTTGATACTCTTAAATATGCTTATCTTGATGAAAATAAGATATATCCTGTCATTATTAGTGCTAACCTTTCAGAGCATTAAGAAAAGAAATTATTGAAAACTCTGAAGAAGCATCATGCTGCTATTGGATATACTCTTGATGATCTTAAGGGCATTAGTCCCACTCTATGCCAGCACAAAATAAAATTGGAGAAAGACGTGAAACCGGTTGTTGATCACCAACGATGGTTAAATCTTAAGATGAAAGAAGTGGTAAGAAAAGAAATTCTAAAGCTTCTGGAGCCGGGAATAATCTATCCCATTGCTGTTGGTCAGTGGGTGAGTCCTGTCCATTGTGTTCCTAAGAAGGGAGGTATTACTGCTGTTCCTAATGATAAAGATGAATTGATCCCACACAGAATTGTTACATGTTTTAGAATGGTAATTGATTTCTGCAAATTAAATAAAGCTACTAAAAAGGAGCATTACCATATACCTTTTATTGATCAAATGCTAGAAAGATTATCCAAACATACACATTTTTGCTTTCTAGATGGTTACTCTGGTTTCTCTCAAATACCTGTGTCAAAAGTGGATCAAGAAAAGACAACTTTTACTTGCCCTTTCGGTACATTTGCTCATAGACGTATGCCTTTTGGCTTATGCAATGCACCTGCTAATTTTCAAAGATGTATGACTGCTATATTCTCTGACTTTTGTGAAAAGATTGTTGAGGTTTTCATGGACGATTTCTCTGTATACGGAACTTCTTTTGATGATTGCTTAAGCAACCTTGATCGAGTTTTGCAGAGATGTGAAGAAACAAATCTTGTCTTGAATTGGGAGAAGTGCCACTTTATGGTTAATGAAGGTATTGTCATGGGGCATAAAATTTCTGAAAGATGTATTGAAATTGATAAAGCTAAAGTTGATGCTATTAAAAAGATGCCGTGTCCTAAGGACATTAAAGGTATAAGAAGTTTCCTTGGTCATGCCGGTTTTTATAGGAAGTTCATTAAGGACTTCTCAAAAATTTCTAGGCCTCTGACTAATCTCTTACAAAAAGATGTTCCTTTTGTCTTTGATGATGATTGTGTAGAAGCATTTGAAATACTCAAGAAAGCTATGATTTCTGCACCTATTTGTTCAGCCTCCTGATTGGAATTTACCATTTGAAATTATGTGTGATGCTAGTGATTATGCTATAGGGGTTGTTCTAGGACAAAGGGTTGGTAGGAAATTAAATGTTATCCAATATGCTAGTAAGACTCTGGACAGTGCCCAGAGAAATTATGCTACTACTTAAAAAGAATTTTTAGCAGTTGTATTTGCTTGTGATAAGTTCAGTCCTTATATAGTTGATTCTAAAGTAACTATTCACACTGATCATGCTGCTATTAAATATCTAATGGAAAAGAAAGATGCTAAACCTAGACTTATTAGATGGGTTCTCTTGCTACAAGAATTTGATTTGCATATTATTGATAGAAAGGGAGTTGAGAACCCCGTTGCAGACAACTTGTCTTGGTTAAAAAATGTTCTTGATGACCCACTACCTATTGATGATAGCTTTTGAAAGGATCGATATAGTTGACTAGAGGGGGGGGGTGAATAGGAAACTAACAATTTTTAGCTTTTCTTTACCAAATTAAACTTTGCATCAAAGTAGGTTGTCTAGATATGCAACTAGGTGGGCAACCTATATGATGCAACAACAACAAGCACACAGGCAAGCAAGGTAAATAACACAAAAGCTTGCACAAGTAAAGGGACGAGATAACCAAGAGTGGAGCCCGTGAAGACGATGATGTGTTACCGAAGTTCCTTCCCTTTGAGGGGAAGTACGTCTCCGTTGGAGCGGTGTGGAGGCACAATGCTCCCCAAGAAGCCCCTATGGCCACCATATTCTCCTCACGCCCTCACACAATGCAAGGTGCCGTGATTCCACTATTGGTGCCCTTGGAGGCGGCGACCGGACCTTTACAAACAAGGTTGTGGCAACCTCCACAACTTAATCGGAGGCTCCCAACAACACCACAAAGCTTCACCACAATGGAATATGGCTCCGTGGTGACCTCAACCGTCTAGGGTGTTCAAACACCCAACAGTATTAAGACTAGCACTAGGGATTAGTGGGGGGAATCAAATTTCTCTTGGTGGAAGTGTGGATCGGGGCCTTCTCAACCAATCCCGAGCAAATCAACAAGTTTGATTGGCTAGGGAGAGAGATCGGGCAAAAATGGAGCTTGGAGCATTAATGGAGCTTTTGGGGGAGGAGGTAAGTAAACGAAGAAGAAGAGGACCCCCTTTTATACAAGGGGAAACCATCCAACCGTTACCCCCAACACAGCCCTGCAGAGGGTGGTACTACCGCAGGTGGCAGCGGTACTACCGCTCCCCCTCGCGGTACTACCGTGCAGTCTGGGACGGCTTGAAGAAAGAGTCGGAACCAAGCCCAGTGCGGCACTGCCGCGGTGGTAGGGCGGTACTCACTACAAAAAAAGACACATCCGTGACATTTTGGGCTGAATGAAATTTTTTTCTGTCATACATATGACACTTCTATGACGGTAATTGTGAAAAAACCCGGTATCATCATAGATGTGGTGGGCTCCTACTTCTATGACAAAAAATCATGACAGAAAATGGGCTTTTCATCCTGGGCAGGCCGGAGACGCAGCTGCATGACATTCTTTGGGCCGTCCATGACGGAAAAAACCATGGTAGAAGCGAGGAGGAGGAAAATTTTGGGGAGTTCCCGGTTATGGTGGGAGGTCGGGGCCGAGCGATGCGAGTTTCTCTCTTACACGTACATGCGTGTGAGCGAGGCGTTGGATCTTACTGAACCCGAGTGAGGCGTTGGGCTCTAACTGAACCCGAGCGATTGCACTGCAGGCTATGCGTTATTGAACCTGAGCGATCGATCGATGGCTATTAACTGAACCCGATCGAGCGATTCCTTCGGTACTGCTGCTAACTGAAGCCGATCGATGCTGCCTCTGGGATGAACAGTGAGCGTCGCGGGGGGTTTGGATGAACAGTGAGCGGTGACATTGCCTCTGGATGAACAGGACCCCGTGGTGTGGTGGAGGGCTGGATGAACAGTAGATGGTGGAGGGGTGCCCGTGGAGGGGTGGTTGAATAGGACCCCGTGGTGTGGAGGGCTGGATGAACAGTAGACGGTGGAGGGGTGCCCATGGAGGGGTGGTTGAACAGTAGCCGGTGGAGTAGCGCGCGGTGGAGGCTGGATGAACAGGAGCCCGTGGAGGCTGGAGGAGGTCGACGGTGGAGATGAACAGTATCCCGTGGAGTCCCGTTTGCGGTACGCCAGACCCCTCCCGATGAACAGGACCCCCGTTTCGACCGTAGCGCTCCAACACAAGTCCGTTTCGTCCGTTTTGCGGTACGCCACACCCCTCCCGATCAATAGGACCCCCGTTTCGACCGTAGGAGGTCCGTTTCGTCCGTTTTGCGGTACGCCACACCCCTCACAATCAACAGGACCCCCGTTTCGACCGTAGGAGGTCCGTTTCCTCCGTTTTGCGGTTCGCTAGACCCGTCCTGATCAACAGGACCCCGTTCTGAATGTAGGAGGTATGTTTCCTTTGTTGTGCGGTACGCCAGGCCTCATTTCCATTGCCTGTTCCATCCAAGCCCTCCCGAGGAACACGACCACGCATTCCGTTCCGACCCAGCCGGTTGGCTCCCACACGTTCCATTACCTCCCGATGAACACGACGCATTCCGTTGCCTCCCCATGAACACGACGCATTTCGTTGCCTCCCCGTGAACACGATGATGATGTTGTTTCTCCGTTCCGACCCAGCCATGTACACGAGCCCTGGTCGTACGTATGCGCGAGTAGGCGTTCGAGACCCCGCCCGTATGTACACATACGTGGCCGTATTTTCTTTCTTGCACCCTGGCCGTTGTACGTACATGTACATGCTACGTGCGCGCCTCTACTACGACACGTAAGCACCTCTACTACAACACGTGCGCGCCTCTACATCCACCAGTATATATGTACGTACACGTTTGCGACCAGAATGACAACGCTACATATGCTTCGACCAGGTGGGTCCCGACTGTCAGGCACTTCCTTGCTTGCGAATATGTAGCTGGTGGGTCCCAGTAGTCAGGGGGGCGAATCGTTTTTTTGCCTGGACGCACTTCCTTGCGTGCGAAGATGTAGCTGGTGGGTCCCAGCAGTCAGGGGGAAACGTTTTTTTCGCGAAATACAGTGGCCCGCTCGGTGGGTCCCAGCTGTCAGGTGGAGGAATCATTATTTTCCGCATAATAAAGAGGCAGTTCCTTGCTGCGGCCGTGGACCCAGCTGTCAGCCTCTCCACGTACAGTCCATGTCCGATGGAAGTCGTTCCTTGACCACGTTGACCACGCCGCGCCGAGAGCACCAGGGCGGTGGACGACGGCGAGGCCTAGGAAGGGGACGATGGGGAGCCGAGGAAGACGTGACAGTGGAAGCCCGCGCTGAGAGGAGTATGAGGGTTCACTGGTTCGGCTGCGGTGTGAGGCTGCCGTCACCGCAGGGCCTGGCCAGCGGTGGGAATAGTAGGGGGCAGTGAGGCCTCCGCGGTAGCACAGCCGGCCACGGGAGGCAGGAGCATGCAGCAGGACCGACACTGCTTTGGGCGGCTGGAGCAAGAAGACCAGAGGTTGAAGAAGCACTACGACCATTGGATGGACATCGTACGGTCACTGGAGTTAGAATCATTCATATTGACTAAAGTTGACAAAGGCCCTCGTCCCAGTCAACTTAGTATGCCCACAAGTCAGCCTCCCACCATGGTGGGTCCCAGATAGCAGGGGGAGTATTCATTTTTTTTGTGTAATAAGGAGGCACTTCCGGTGGGTCCGAGCTGACAGCGGGGGGAATGTTTTTTCATGAAATATGCTAGCCCGTCCGGTGGGTCCCAGCAGTCAGGGGGGAAACGTTTTTTTCGTGAAATAAGGTGGCCCGTCCTGTGGGTCACTGGTGTCAGGTGGAGGAATAATTATTTTGCGCGTAATAAGGAGGCACTTCCTTGCGGCCGCCTGGACCCAGCTGTCAGCCTCTCCACGTACAGTACTCTTCCGATGGAAGTTGGTCGTTGACCATGTTGACCACGCCGCGCCGAGAGCACCAGTGCGGTGGTCTGGACGAGGCGAGGCCTAGGAAGGGGACAACACGGAGCCGGGGAAGACGCAACAGTGGAAGCCCGCGCGGAGAGGAGTACAAGGGTTCACTGGTTCGGCTGCAGTGTGAGGCTGCCGTCGCCACAGAATAACAGGGCATGTGGGTGAGCACTACAAGAAATATGTCAACTTGTGACCTTGACTATTGGTCACAGAAAGGTCATTGTTTTTCATTTGCGACCTTTTTGTGATGAAAAACAGAAGGTCAAAAGCTGGTGGTCGTAAACTGAAATTAACGACCTTCTCTACGAGAAGGTCGTGGACGTTTACGACCCAAATATGCCTACTATTTTGTTTTGGTCACTAGCAGCCTCCCCAGGCCACATAGGCAGCCGACGTGGCAATCTGATGTGGCACAAGATTCAGCCCGGTCCAATTTGGTGTTTATATGGGCCGAGCCCATTAATTCGGCCTTTTTAATATTTGTTTTTCCTATTAATTTTTGCTAGCTACATGGGCTGGCCCAGCAATTCGGCCTTTTATTTCTAGATGCGGCCTTTTACACCGTATGATCTTTTATTTGTTTCCATTTTATTTTCCACTGTTTTACATTTGTCCCAAATATCATAATATCATAAACTGGTCCCACACATCAGAAATTTCAAATGTGCTCAAATTATTTTGATAAGTGGGTCGCATGAGTCATGTTTCCATTGCACACATTTTCAAATCACATACATAATTACTTTTTCATATGAAACAGAAATTGTAATTCTGAAACATACATGAAAATCACAAACAAAGAGAAGATACATTAATTCACATACATAATTACTATTTCATTCACTAACAGAGAGAAGATAGATTAAATTCCCAGATAACCCAGCTATTATTACATAACTTGCTATATAAGAATGTCTTGGAGCTTTTTTGAATATCTTTCATCTTGAATTTACTCAAAATATCTGCCAACAAGAAAACAAAACAGCAAGGATAGGGTGAATAACAACAACAACAACAACAATAACAACAACAACAGGTGATGGGGTGCTATTCCATCTAAACAAGAGACTGAACCCAACAAGCTAGATTCATTTAGCATCATCAACAATTCTGTAAAGTACTGCAGTTTAGAACTGATGAGAAAAAACAACTACACGACTTCATAACCGAACATATTCAAGCAAAAAGTGTACAAGTTACATTCCAGTAAACAAACTGTAAAAGTTGACGATTCCCCGCTGCATATACATATCACTTGTGTCATGTTTGGGGGTTCAGAATGTACACAACATGTTTATGGTAGATGAACTGCAGCTGCTAGGAATAGTAAAGCAAAGATGTACTGCCACTAATCAGCAAAAACATAACATTTTCTGTGAGTTAATGATAGCACATGGATAAAGATGGAAACAAAAAATATTTCTAATCTTGGAACCCACCATAGCAAATCAAAACAAGAGAGGGGAAGAGGTGGCATGGAGGAGAAAGGACCTTGATCTGCTGCTCCTCTCCATGGCTGTGTGTCACCCTCCATCTCCTTCCCTGCATCCAGTGAGTTGAGTTCTTCTGCAGAGCACCAAAAAATCATAGGAAACAGATAGGCGCGAGGAACAACACAAATACATATGTTAGGAAGGGTGTACTGGTGCAATGCTAGCAACTTTGCCTTATTCAAACTCTGGTTCAACTCTGAACACATACATTTGACAAGAAAGCTTTGACAGAAAAGACACATTGGAGCAGCAGAGCATCCTTCACACTGTAATGCTAGCAAATGTCCAATTTTCCTTTTGTTTGGTGGTTTATCAATCATCGCGACCGTGCTAGCGATCAAGTAGAAGATTAGTTGTGGAGCATGCATGTATTATTAGCAACGAAAGCAAGGGTCTACTCTAGTATCCGGCAAATCAGAAGAGGAAGGACAGAACATGAACAACCTTCCATGGCGTCATGTACTAAACCTACAACATTCTGATTGTCCAATTGGAAGCAAAAATTCCAATGGATTAAGCCACGTTTGTACTAAACCTACCATATATTCCCATCTAATTTATTCCAATGGATTATGCCATGTTAGTACTGAACCTACATCATTCTAATTACCTGGAACAAATCAGTAGAATACATGACATCAAAGGGATGCAAACTAGATAATTTAGTAGTCTTCTACAACACAGAATAGTAGGCATTCTAACTCGCAACAGAAAATCAGTAGCTAGATGACCACCAACAACACAAATCAGCTCAAACACTCGGTCCTCGACGTGGCGTACAGCAAGTAATTAGCCATGGAACCGAGGCCAAACTCTAGCATCACAGGAAGCAGAGGGGAACAAAGGGGTGGAGGGGCTCACCATGGGGGTCCTGCTGCTGCTCATCCATGGCCGGTCGTCCTACATCCATCCGGCGACAACTGCTCATTCATGGCAGGAAACGACATCACATCTCAGTCAAAGGAATGGAGGGTAAGGGAAGAAGAAGAAGAAACTGAAGGTAAGAAGACCTGGATGGCGTCGGAGCAGTGGTGGAGGGGCGTCCTCCATGGGCGGCGCCTCTGCGTCCACCACCGGGAACATCTCGTTCAGGTCCTTCGCCCGCAGTGCCTGCACGCACCAGATTAGATCACAACGCGGCATCGAAGCTAGAGATCGATGCAACTTCAATTCAAAACTGGATATCAAAGAACAATGTACAGAAGAACTTGCCATTTAGTTCTGCATGATCATCACAGTCTACAATAACAATACAGCATGGCCTTCTGGTTTTGTAGCTAATCAGTACACGTAAGGTAGAAATCCTCTAGGGCACAAGCTAGTACTCTGCCAGTAGTCTGCCCAGATGTCCTTGTACTTCTCCGAGCACCTCGCATCGTCTCGTCTCTCCCTCCATATCAGCAGGATCAGCAGGTAGGTCGGGTAGAAGTACGGGATCACAAAACTGCACCAGAGACTATAAGGTTATCCATCCTTGACTGGATTAATAAGATACTAGTCCCTCTATCCCAAAATAAGTGTCGTTGATTTAGTACAACTTTGTACAATCAACAACACTTATTTTGGGAAGGAGGGAGTAATTAGTTTTTTTACTCACCTAGCTCCATAGGAAGCTGAATGAAAGCGCCAAGAGTAGATCTCCGAGGTAATTGCAGTGCCTTGAAATGCCCCTAAATGCAACAAAGAAGGGCTTGTTATAGTATTTTTACATTCAATCAGGACAACAACTTTTCTTTTTCTTGCAAAAGGACAGCAGTTAACAAGTATAATTACTCCCAAGAGAAGGTTTGAAAAACCCAACATGTCTAAGAAAGAACTGTTCAGTAAAGTGCAGCGGCTGGATAAATTTGTCATGCACATCATTTAAGCGAAAAGTGTTCCAACTAGTATGGAACCACATATTTGTTATCTGTGTATCTACACACCTTTTGGTGTCCCTGCATTTTTTCTTTGTTCGACTAAATAGGACGGGCTGATTGTTCAGAAAAGACGCAAGTGTATGTGGGCTCTTATTTTGTTTACACTCCATAAACAGAAAGAGGTTACTTGCAATATGTGATGCTATTGAAATAGTTGACACTCCACACTTCAGAACAAGGCATGCACAGATAACTAGTCAATAGAGAAGAAAAACACTACCAGTAGATGTCAGTGTTTGATGCCTCACAAAATAATTGGTCAAGCTGCTTCTAGAGCAGGTTGGCGAAGCCACGTGGGTTGGCGGTGGGCGCCGCCTCCGCGTCCACCACCGTGAACATCTCGTTCAGGTCCTTGGCCCGCAGCGCCTGCACGCACCAGATCGGATCACAACGCGGCGTCGAAGCGGGGCGAGAGGATCTGCGCGAGAAAAAGAGGCAGGTACCTCGTGGGGCTGGAGGACGTAGGGGAGGAAGGCGTCGAGCAGGCCGTCGGCGTAGGGAAGGCCGAGCGCGCCCCGCTGGCGCGACATAGCCTGGCGTAGGCCTTGGGGTAGCCCAGCGCATCGTCCACCACCCTCTCCTCCTCCGTGAATGCCGTCATCGATCCGCATCAGACGCGCCGGCCCCTCCGACGGCTGCAGCTCCATCAGCGGGAGAGGAGGTTGGACTTGCCCACGCCGGAGTCGCCGATCAGCACCACCTTGAGATGGTGAGGGGAGGGAGGGACGAGGTCGGCGGCGGTGGGTGAGTAGGACGGCGAGGTCGGAGGTGGGTGGGAGCGGCGGGGAGAGGACTGGATCGGGAGGGGGCCGGGGACGGGGAGGAGGGGCCGTAGACGGCGGCCGCGGCGCAACTAGGCGGCGGAGACGAGTGGGGATGGATCGGGTTGGGTGGAACCAAGAGTGGGTCGGGGTGGGTGGTGGATCTGGCCGTGGATCGATGGGATGCCGCGAGAGCGAGGAAGGAGAAGAGAGCGAGGGGAATTCGCAGCGCGGGAGAGAAAGAAAGGAGGCGAGGGTGGATGGAAAATGACCACGAGGACATAGCTAGGGTTTTGGGGTTGGTGTGGAAGGGTTGATGACTGCCGTTGGATCTGTGAGCATGGAACGGTATTTGATGCATGATCTGCGTGAGACGTCCGCGGACAAATCAAAATACAGTATGACATTATGACCATTTAAATTGGTCACAATTGATTAAAATTAGGCGGTTACTACAAATCATCCGGATGATTTTAGCCAAAATAAGCCGCCCGGAGAGCCGTTCGATCAGACGCACCGTAGCCACTGAATCGGGCAACTCCCATGGCAGCAACATGCAACAGTTCCATGGCACCACCGTGCACTGGAACTTCAACGACCCCGGCGGCGCTTCGTTGTAGCTCCACCCTCGTCGGAGCTTCAACGAACCCGGGTGCTTCACTTCAGCTCCGACGATGCTTCACTACAACTGCAGCGGTGCTTCACTGCAGCTCCACGGGCGCTTCATTGAAACTTCGGTAGCACTCCCGCCGGCCGCCGGTGAGGCTTCACTGCAGTGCCACCGCTGCACGGCGGTGGACCATAGCAACATCGGCTACCCCGTCGAAGCTCCACTGCAGCATCCAATGGTTGCCGGTGAAGTTTCACTATAGCGCAACGTGAGGGCGACGGGTGCTGCAATGAAGCACGCATCGGTGACGACGGATCCTGTGATGCAACACAGCAGCGAACGGATCCCGCAATGCAACACGGCGGCGACGACGGATCCCGCGAAGATTCATGGCTTTCAGGCCAAATGATCAATCTTATGGCCACATTCATGGCATAGTCTGTTTAAATGATCTCATATTGTGCACGAGGGTGCATCCTGGAATGACAAACAATGTTGCCTAAGGAAGTTATCATTTTCTTTGCATGAAAAATCATTTTCCATTTTTTGAGTGCCCAAGATGAGCTTTTTTTGTGAAGGACCTACCAAATATTTGTTGCAAAATTGTACCAAATCAATTTTCTAAAATACTAGGACATATTTGATGCACAATTGACCAAATGGTTGGGTGTAAAAAGTTTTGATACACCTCTCGTGAAAAAGACAAACTCCCGCCGATTCAGTAGGAAGCGGGTCAAATTCGAACTGTAGCTACCTCATAGTTTGATGTTTATTTTTTCCAAAAATCATTTCTAGGTACATAAGTATCTATTTAATCAGAGAAACACCAAAAAAATTCTAAGATTCAACCACTAGCTAGGAATGGTCTAGCCCGCCGTTTTGACCGCATTTTGAAACAGGCATAAAAAATTCAAAAAAATCAAAAAATTGTAAAACCTTCGCATTGTGTCACTATATGTAGCCAAGTTACCAGGAAAAATAATAAACTTGTACTACGATAATTACTTTCAAAAAGTGTTCTCAGAAACGAGCTATCATGCGTGAAGATTCATGGCTTTCAAGACAAATGATCAATCTTATGGCCGTATTCATGGCATAGTTTGTTCAAATGATCTCATATTGTGCAAAAGGGTGCATCTTGGAATGGCAAACAATGTTGCCTAAGGGATTTTTCATTTTCTGCGCATGGAAAATTCATTTTCCATTTTCCGAGTGCCCCAAATCAGGTTTTTCTGTGAAGGACCTACCAAATAATTCTTGCAATATTGGACCAAATCATTTTTCTAAAATACAAGGCCATATTTAATGCACAATTGACCAAATGGTTGGGCGTCAAAATTTTTGATCCACCTCTGCTGAAAAAGATAAATTTTCGACGATTCAGTTGGAAGCGGGTCAAATTTGAACTGCAGCTGCCTCATAGTTTGCTCTTTATTTTTTACAAAAATCATTTCTAGGTACATAAGTATCTATTTAATCAGAGAAACATCAAATTTTTTCCAAGATTCAACTACTAGCTAGGAACAGTCAAGCCCGTCGTTTTGACCGCATATTTAAATGGGCATAAAAAATTCAAAAAAAATCAAAAAATTGGAAAATCTTCGCATTGTGTCATCATATGTGACCAAGTTTCCAAGAAAAATAATAAACTTGTAATACAGAATTTTTTTTAAAAATGTGTTCTCAGAAATGAGGTGTCATGCGTGAAGATTCATGGCTTTCAAGCCAAATGACCAATCTTATGGCCACATTCATGGCATAGTTCGTTCAAATGATCTCATATTGTGCAAAAGGGTGCATCTTGGAATGGCAAACAATGTTTCCTAAGGGAGTTTTTATTTTCTGTGCACGGAAAATTCATTTTCCATTTTCCGAGTGCCCCAAATGAGGTTTTTTTGTGAAGGACCTACCAAATAATTCTTGCAAAATTGGACCAAATCATTTTTCTAAAATACTAGGACATATTTAATGCACAATTGACCAAATGGTTGGGTGTAAAAACTTTTGATCCACCTCTGGTGAAAAAGATAAATTTCCACCGATTCAGGTGGAAGCGGGTCAAATTTGAACTGCAGCTGCCTCATAGTTTGCTCTTTATTTTTTCCAAAAATCATTTCTAGGTACATAAGTATATATTTAATCAGAGAAACATCAAAAGTTTTCCAAGATTCAACCACTAGCTAGGAACGGTCAAGCCCGCCGTTTTGACCGCATTTTGAAACGGGCATAAAAATTCTAAAAAATCAAAAAATTGGAAAACCTTCGCATTGTGTCATTATATGTGACCAAGTTTCCAGGAAAAATAATAAACTTGTAATACGGAAATTATTTTTAAGAAGTGTTCTCAGAAATGAGCTGTCATGCGTGAACATTCACGGCTTTCAAGCCAAATGATCAATCTTATGGCCACATTCATGGCATAGTTTGTTCAAATGATCTCACATTGTGCAAAAGGGTGCATCTGGGAATGACAAACAATGTTGCCTAAGGAAGTTTCCATTTTCTGTGCACGGAAAATTCATTTTCAGTTTTTCGAGTGCCCGAAATGAGTTTTTTTTGTGAAGGACCTACCATATTTTTGTTGCAAAATTGGAACAAATCAATTTTGTAAAATACTAGGCCATATTTAATGCACAATTGATAAAATGGTTGGGTGTCACAAGTTTTGATCCACCTCTCGTGAAAAAAGACAAATTCCCGCCGATTTAGTAGGAAGCGGGTCAAATTTGAATTGTAGCTGCCTCATAGTTTACTATTTATTTTTTCCAAAAATCATTTATAGTTACATAAGTACCTGTTTAATCATAAATACATGGTTTGGTGGCGATACGTCGAGGTTTGGGCGGTGGCCGAGGCCCCCAACTTTAGAGCGCGTAAACTCGCATGGCCGCCGCATGGTCACCGCGTGACCGTGGCGTTGCCATGTGTTCTGGGCAGCCTAGGCATGTCTAGTGGGTTGGGCACTCCCCAGGTAGGTGCTAGGAAGAAAATTACAACATAAGATTCTCACGAGGAGACCGATCGATGCTCAAACATGAATTAGCAGCCAAGTGTTTGATTAGCGGTACGGGAAATGTACATGGCTAATGGGCGTGAGTTTTGGCTGTGGATGATCAGTTACTAAGAAGACCGTCTTCAAAAATTTTGAGCTCAAAAGGAGGAGCCTAGGTGGTACTTGCTTTGCAAACTACCACATTGGACATAAATACGAATGTTGAAGCTCGGCTCAAAATAATGAATGGATTGAGCCGGAATTTGGTGGAGGATGGTTATTTGGGCATAGGAAAGCACTGTAGAAAATGGATACTATTTGGACATGCCTAAGTGGTACTTCCTTCACAAACTGTTGTTCTAAACAAAATAAGAAAATGAATATTTTTGAATTATTTTTAAACTAGGCAAGGAAGGTTTTTTTTACATATTTGACGAAGATATGACCCAAAATATTTATGAGATTTTTTTGGGAATTTTGGGAATGACAGAAATATAGGTTGCTTCACAACCTAGGGCAAAAACTACCACATGGACATGACACATAGGCAAAACTGATGAGGTGGCGCCTAGTCATAGCAACCCACCACAATTTACAAGGTTATGACCATCTATATTGGTCATGATCAGCTAGAAATAAGGCAGCAGACTAGTGCTATCTGCTTTATGACCATTTCGTGTAAGGAAATTATGACCTTTGTGACCAAAATGGTCGTTATAGTTTAGGGTTTGGATCCCCCCGAACAGCTTTTGACCAATTGGTCTGAAATGGTCACAGATCTCTGACCAATTCTTCTAGGGTCACTAAAAGAAGGTCACTAGTTGACATATTTCTTGTAGTGGAGTAGAGGGATGGCCTGGCCAGCGGTGGGAGTAGTACGCGGCGGTGAGGCCTCTGCGGCATCACAGCCGGCCACGGGAGGCAGGAGCACACGACACGACCGGCGCTGGTTTGGGCGGCTGGAGCAAGAAGACCAGAGGTTGAAGAAGCACTACGGCCGTTGGATGGACATCGTACGATCACTGCAGCTAGAATCGTTTATATTTACTAAGTTGACAAAGCCCTCGGTACGCGTCAACTTAGTAGGCCCACAGCTCGGATTTGGTAAAGAACATATAGCCCATTTGCGATTTGTAAGAATGTACAACCCATTTTTTAATTCTAATGGAATTTACTACTGCCCATTTACAGTTTGTTAAAAGTACATCCCAACTTCTAGCTAGGACAACGATTAATAATTTCAAACAACCGCTCCAAACAGAATTCAAAAAAAATTCCCACATTTTGATGGGATCCGAAATATTTTTATCCGAAATTTCTAGTCAGGTTAAATATAATTTCAAAATAAAGTTGTATTATGTTAAAATCCAACAAAATATTGTGCGCACAACAAGTAATGAAATTAAAATTTTCAAATTCCAAAAATAATATATTTTTCAAACTAATTACGTGTTTGGTGCATAGTGACTGTCCGGTTATTATAATTACATCCCATTTATTATTTCTTAAAGTCAATTTTCTTGTTAAGCCTAATGCATACCTCCTAGGAAAGTTTGCAGCCCAGCGGGGCGGAGAATAACAAGTTGACCCGGATATTGTGTACAACTGTCGGCCCAGTTGCATTGCTGATGTTGAAAAAAAGGCCTGTGTAGTACAGTACAACCTAACATGGTTACTCAGCCCACATTCAGCGATACTGGAAAGGCCCAAACAAGGCTTCTGTACAACTTTTTGAAGTCACTGAGCTCAATTAATAACTTAAGAAAAAAGTTAGATTATGGTGGAACCTAATTAAAAGCTGTCATGAGCAAATAAATAATTCAACGGGTCCCACTTGTGCGTGTGCGTGTGTGTGTGAGAGAGAGAGAGAGACCCATCGGTCGATGCTCGTAAATACATCTTTCAGCCATACGCATTGCTGATGCTCAGTAAAAACTTATATAGTTGACACAATCATATAGAACATCATAGCACACTGAACTTGCATACAAAAATTTCACGCAGGCGGCACAATCAGGATGGAAGTAGTGGATCGCTACGGGAAGGGCTATGTTGAAACCAACGAAGTCGTACATAACGGTTCATCGTCTTTATCAATGACGGGGAAATATCTTGAATGTTGTGCAAAGAAAACAGACAGACAACACAATAAGTTCTGCGAGCACATTAAGTTGACGTACAACCCTTTTTCACAAATTAAAGCACATCCAGGCAGCCAGCCCTGCCTCTTCTCCCAAAGAAGCAGTGGCATCCGCCATGCGATGGAGTAGGCCATGTGCCATCCATCATTCCGAGCAACACGGGGAAAGTCTGACGTTGACTCCTGTAATGGACGTTGTCGACGGACCCTGGCACCAGCGGCGGCGGTAGGACTTCAATTGATGGATTGACCACTTCTTCGACATGCACGAACACTCGATACAGGTACATCCCTAATGTGGTCCGCGGCGGCCTTGGTGGCGACGAATAGTACAACCTTGGTTCCTGCACCGGTATCTCAACACCAATCACCTTCGGTATGGTGGACGCCTTCTTCATCCATGCCATAATTGTCAGAGCCCAGCTATCTGGAGGAACAAACATACTTACGAGCTCACCTCCAAGGTCGTTGATAAGCTCGTTCATGGAATCGCTGTTCCAAGCACATCGAGGCATGCCGTGGAAGGTAAGCTTTGTAAAAAAACTCAAGCTCAGAGGGCACCGAGCCCCATCCTGGGTGCCACCGATCAAAGCTCACCAGCGCCCCATCGCAAAACAAATGCCGGGAAGATTCGAACACACGACTGTAGTCGAAAGTTTTCCGGAACCTGACGAAGAAATCAGCCGGTGGCGGACAGACTTCGACGCGCAAATATGCTCTCGGCGCGCAAGTGCACGAAAACACCGGTGGCGCCCACATGTCTTATTCTTTCTTTTTTGGAGAGCCCGGCCTTTTTTCAGGATCTTTTGAGAGCCCGGCCTGAGAGTCATAATTAACCTATTTGGCATTGCGTTACTACTCGGCCCATATTCAATGACACCTCACAGGCCCAAACAAGTGTACATCATCGAAAAGACACCGAGCTCAAATTATATAACTTGAAAAAAGGAGATATACTCTGAACACTGGAGAATGGTGATGCCCTCATTTAGCCCACCAGTAGTTCGAGACATAAACAGTTCGAAACAATGATATATACAACATTCAAACACTGACTATTCACTACTACTGACATAAACAGCAAGACATGAGAGTTCATAAGAAGTCATGCTACACCACCAAAATGCACCCATCTGCAGCGCTCACACTCTCGTGATCCAGACGAGAATGACATTCTAAATAGAAGCAACTATTACATAGTAAGAGTGACATAGATGAGGATGACCAAATGACAAGGAATATGCATAACAAAAGAAAGAACTACCCATTCAGAACCAGCAGCAAAGACAACAAAGTCATTCGAAGAGATGATCCAACACCATCATAATTTGCAGCCCCGCTTCAGCGACCAGTGATCCGGAGACACCAGTACTCCACCCTTTCGATGGAACAACCCAATTACCTATCAACCTGAAGGCTTGAACCCAATTACCAATCCAAAGATCAAAGTTAATCCGGATGCCTTTGTCATTCTCACCTTCTTTTGGCTGTAGGCTGTATCGTTGACAATCAGGGGAGTTTGCTCCCGAACTCCTAGGGCTCACCGTGTAGACACAGTTTTCCATAGCAAACAGAGCCTCTCTGCCATCAAGGTCCTTGCCAATGGTGATCTCCTAGTTAATCGGATAATTGAGTCCGAGAAACAGAGAGTGTGAACCAAGGTTGTTTACCTGCCTCCAACTAAAAAATCCTAAAGGACCCAACAAGCTGGTATCCTGCTCATAGACGTAACAGCCACTGTCCGGATACTCACATATTACACGGTGCTTGTATATAGTGGGGTTTTTTGCAATATAACTTTTCCGGCTCATGTGTCCGAATGATCATCAGTCTTTTGTCGTCATCTGATCGAGCGAGGAACCAGTTGTGCTTCCCTGTTTTTGGCAAAGGTGGTGTGATTACAAAGGGCAGTAACTGTAGGGACACTGCATCATATCAAAAAGGACAGGCATTGTTAATGTAAGATCAGCATTGTTCAGAGTATGAGTAGGATAATGCAAGAAACAGCATTGATATGTCCCTGTTGGAACTAGGAGGAAAATACAGGGAAATGTATACTGGGTTCAAAAATATAGAAGTGCCATGCATGGTTATACTCATGTTATCTCGCAATCGATTCTTCACAGGAAACTACCATGTCATGCATGTTATGTAATCATGTTCTGTCCTCACAAACAAATTCTTCAAGGTAACTAATAGACCATGCATTGTTATATACTTGTGTTCTGTGGGCAAAAAATTTGTTAGGATATTATTCTAGCCATTGATTGCTAAAGGGCGAATATAGGTATGTACACATGGTAAGCATTGCAAGATTTCACTACTTCCAAATATAGAGTTCTCTATATGCACATTTACTTCCCTAATGTATGGTTACATGAAACCAACAGTGTGGTGTGTGTTTCTACAATCTTCTGCAAAACAAGGTCCATCCAACTGACGTAGTAATCTAGATGACTTGGACCGCGATGGTAATACTCTATATAATCCAACGGAGGAAGGATAATCTCATGGGCGGTCTGGAAGTTCACGAGCACCAACTTTTTACCGTCTTCTCTGAAGGTAGCCATCCAGTGGGAGTTCATGCCGACCCAGTACATACCTGCCAAGAAGTTTCGGGCGATGGTGATCAGATCGATGTCGAGGGAAATGATGTACAGTGACCCACTACATACCTGCAAAGAAGTTTCGGCTAATGGAGATCGGATTTAAGTCGAGGGGCATCATGCACGCCTCCGTATCATGGTGAGCCAATCTCGCAAGACCAGATAGCAGCAAGCAGGGTGTCTTGAAAAGCTTAGGCCTCGCTTCGACGATGGCCGTGTGCATGTCCCTCGAGCATGCAGCCAGCCGCATGGCGCTCAACTGGGCTTGATTTACGGGGGAGATGGATGTCGGTACTAGAGCGGCTAGCGAGGGAATAGTGGTACTGGGGGAGGCGAGTGAGGCGATGGTACACGGGGGCACAGTGAGATGGAGACGGAGACAGAGAAGGAGTTGGAGATGGAGTGGTGCTATGGGAGCGGAGAGGGAGACGAGGTGAGGCGCCAATGTGTTGTACAACGGCGGTGACAGACTGCATAGTGCACAGGGTGAGGCTGACTTTGGGAACCCAAACACGCCGTCTGGACTAGTGTTAGGCGCAGGGTGTTGTCACTTCACTGTGAGGACTGGATGAATAGTATTTTGACCATCAAGTGTACCACAGTTGTACTACTACTACTACTACTACTAGTAGGAACATGAGTACTTCAGTATTGTATAGCGGAAATAGGTCTCCCGTGCTAGCATGCATGTTCACTTCATCGTTCAGGTATCATCCATATTGCAAGCAGAACCAAATTCTCGTGCATGCCGAATCAACGCCCAGTCGCGATGCATGCAGTAGTCGTTCTGGTGCATCAAGGACGGCATGCATATTGTTCCACCTTGAGAAGAGGAAAAATGGAAAGGTAGAACACGGGAGCAGAGGAAGAGAACGCTGGCTAACGAGGCTGGCAGGGGATCGAGCAGGAAGTTAATGCTCCACGCCTAAAGGTTTTGGGAAAAGCTGATTTTCATAAGGTGACTTATACTCACCTAAACGGAGGGAGTATTCCTTAACCAGAGAATGTTGTGTCTCCACTCACGCGCTCAAAACAAACTACGACCTATTTTTTATCTGTTTGCATAGGTCCCACCTATCAGGAAGGATGGGTATGTACACGAACATTTACGACTCATCAGTCTACCCGCATAGCCTTTTCGTTTAGTCTACCTAGCCGTCTAATCAACTGCCTGCACGCCACTTCTCCCATTTACTTCTCCATCGGGAACCAATTCTCCTCGGCTTCTTCACCTCCCCTTCGTCTTCATTTGCATCCAAACCCCACTGCGTTCACATTGTTTTAACCTCTTTAAATAATCATCTGCTACTTCAGTTAGACTAGCCATCTAATCCTAATTCTCCAAACCTCTTTAAATAATCATCTACTACTTCAGTTAGACTAGCCATCTAATCCTATCACTGCCTTGCCCTGCCTTTCCTTCGCTGATAGGTGGGACCCACGCTTATGGGTCCCACATGTCAGTGACAGAATGGTAGGATTGTTCGCGTCAGGGGATCCTCATCCCCCCGGTGTGCCCCTCATCCCTCTCGGCCCCACCACTCCTCTGCCTTTGTGTGCATGACATGCGAGCCAGCTGAACTACGGCGACCATCAACTTTCTACCACAGACACACCCGACTGGACGTAGTTTGCCTGCTCCGCTGTTGTGCTCTAATCCGTACTCCCACACCATCGAATTTTCATCCAGCGGTTGTGACACATTTCATCACGAGCATCAATCCTCAGCTGGAGTACTTATGTACTATAGGTAGTACCCGCCGGTGTGGCCATCTACGCCTCGTAACGCCCCGACGCCCAACTGTGGCACCCTCGCCACGGCCACGCCATGATAGGCCGGTTCATCTTGAATGAGTGAGTCACGAGCCACGCCACCACCATGAGAATGACATGTGGGCCAGCCGCATTTAAGGTCCGCATGTCATTGACTCATAGGCCGGGCACTAAGCCACTGAAGTTCGGTCCCATGGGCCCCGAGAGGGAAATGTAACTCCTGCAGCAGGCCTTGTGGTGCTCCCGCAGTACGAGCTTGTGCCAAAACTGGAATTTGTTTCTTACTACTACCAACTAGTACTAGTAAGGTACATGTGCATTGCACGCATGAGATTCTGGTGGTTTGTGCATTATGCTTCTACATGTGGAGCTTTTTGGATTCTAACATGTGGCAAAATCTTGTGGGATGTAAGGTTAGGCAAGTTTGATTAACTTAGGTGAGTGTTTGGTTCAAGCCACACCTTAGGCAAGCCACACTAAGGCCCCACATGACATACACACAAAAAATGTGGCAAGATTCCCTTAGGCTTGCCAACTTGTGGCTCTCATTTTGAAGAACTAATAACTTTGCCTAATCTTAGTTGTGGAAAAGTTAGTCATGAATTAAATTCAACCATGGAGTCTTCTAGATTATACATGTGGCAGAATCTGGTGGATGATATCCAACGGCCAGTAGTGCTCGGATTTTCCATCCTTGTACCGTCAGATTGGCTTCATCCAACGACCAACTTTCAAAGTTTTTCGCACACTATATAGGGGGTATAGATATAGATGTGCCGGTCCGTTGCAATGGATCCAAAGTATATCTATTTAGTGGAGTGCACTCTAAACACATTATCTATTTATTTTTCTCTAACCTTCCGTAGCCATGCAACCAAGCCACATAAGCTTCATGGGTTCCCCCCACATCATATTATTCATACTACGTTGATTGAAAAAAGATAAATCACCCAAAACAAGATCTTCCCGTTTTTTGTTCCTACGATGTTGTGTCATGCACATACCTACTAGTTGTATAGTGGTAGTACTAGTAATATAGTATTAGGAGTACAAACTTGGTACTAGTAGGAGTAGTACTAGTACGGAATGCTCCTACTCTATCAATGAGCCCAGTCTGACACCAAATTTCTTGGCTTCCATGCTACATCTAGATCTTCCCCTCGTTTCTGTTTTCCAACTCGGCGGCGGGCGAGGTGTCAGTTTGCTCAACGACGGTCCCACATGAAAGTGAAAATGCTAGGCAACACGCCTTCCCTAATCAATGTGTCGTGCCGGACGGGCCGTGTTGTACTCCCGATTCCTGGGCGTGTGGGGGTGCGACGCGAACGCGGCAGGCCTTTTCCTTTTACCAGCAATGTGCCCGTGCGTTGCGACGGATCCAAAGTAGTAGAATAGTAGTATTTGTTCACAAACTTGAAAGAAATCACTATTGTTTTGATATATTCCTAAAATATTACTTCCTCCGTACCTAAATATTTGTCTTTTTTTGAGATTTCAATTGGACTTTCACATACGGATTATATAGACATATTCTAGTGTTTCTAGCAAGATGCCCGCGCGTTGCACGAAGTTGATGGAAAAGGTAAGCACAACTTATAAATTGACGGATGGAGTACTAGTTACAGTGATGCATATAATTAAACAAAGGGATCGCACATGCGGTATTGACTGGAACGAGAATGCAACAGCACAATAAGAATTAAGGCCACGATGATGCGATTGCAGTGATGGTTACAGAAGGCAAGAAGAAAGATGGATCCACGAACGTACGACCTCCTCCTCCCCAACTTAGTGCACCGGGCCACCGACCGGCGGCTAAGGAGCGGCGGCTTTTGTGGCGAGGTCGAGGTGCTTCTCAGCAAAGGCATCCAAGGCTTCCAGTCGGTAGAGGAAGGCAAACCTCGTAGCATCCTCACTGGCCTTGTAGATACCTATGTACACGATTTCCTCATACACGTGGATGTGTAGGTCGACGAATTCTTGCAGGGTGAGGTGCCTCGCAGCGAGCGCGACCTCCAGGTGGACATTCTTCATGGCGTCGGCGGGCAGTCGCAGGGCCACCAGTGCTTGAAAGAGGTTCCGGCCATGGAGGCCGATTAGGGTGGAAGGCAATGAGGAGCCCGGGCGCGCGGGCTGGAGGAGTACGACGATGTCGTCCATGAGCTTCTTGAGGATGGTGAACTTGTTGCTGGTGGCAACGATCATCTGGTCCAACTAAGAGTCGTAGTTGGCATTGACGGCGGCCATCCACCAGCTGGTCTCCAACACCGTCTGGACACGATCCTCGGGGCCATGCCGCAGGCCAGCGTCATGGACCATCTGGCGCAGCTACTGGCCTCTCACGCACATCGCCACCATGGGTCTGGAGTGAGCTCTTTTAAGCTTAGTGTAGGTCCTTAGGCAAATGCTTAGGTGCGTACGATGTGGTAGGTGCATTGGAATGGAGGGGCACCTTTATATGAGGGAAATGAGGGAAAACTACGTTGCATTCACATCGTGCAGCCTCTTTTCCCGGACCTCCTCCCATTACTTCCCTCATGCATTAATTGAAGGAGGATGCATTGGCCTTTCAACATATCAGTAACCGCTACTCCCTCCCTCGTCTGCATTAAAGCCGTATCAGGAACTGCGTGCCCGCTGTCAAATCGAATACTCCCTCCGTCTAGGTGAGTATTAAGTCATCTTACAAAAACCAAATAGTAAACACATTGGCGTGGTGCATTAACTCTCACGTTGCTTCTTATTTTTTGACATAAATAGAGGAACCAACCAAGAAGAGATGTGGGGCTTGTATGCTTTTAATGACTTGATACTATCAAACATGACATGCAGTGGTCAGTTCGTTGCACAAGAACAAATACAACCCACGTCAGCACACACGCATCTTATATAGCATCACATCCAATGGCTATAAAAGAGGAATGAGACCAGATTATATCTCATCTAGATGATTTCTAGAAAAACTATATTAATAATACTTAGTACTCCTGCGCCATGTATCATATATTAGTATCATTTAGTACTTTATTTATTTATGAGGTATCCAGATGGCATTGCACCGCCAAGAAAATAGGGTACCATCAAAATTATGGACTACTTTTTTGAGTATGTTGGTAAGGTCCGGTCATACTCACTTGTTGAAATCTCTAAAAAGATAAATACTCCCTCTGCCCGGAAATACTTGTCATCAAAATGGATAAAAGGAAATGTATCTAGACGTATTTTAGTTTTAGATACATCTCTTTTTATCCATTTTGATGTCAAGTATTTTCGGACAGCGAGAGTAGAAAATAGAGTTTGTGATGATGGTGTGCACGCCATCCTGCAATATAGGCCATCGGATTTATATCTAACGGATAGGAAAGAAACTATGGCAAAGTAGAGAATACGGTGAGGACTGGGTCTCCTGAGCTGCGTGTTCAGGACTGTGTGTCCGGGACTGTGTGTCCTAAGGTTTAAATACCTAGCCGCTCCAACGAGACGTACAGTTGACACAGCAACTAGAACTGGTCCAACAAATCATTGTCTTCAACGAGTCACTGGTTTCATATTCACTTCCCTTTTCTTACTGTTACTCGTTGTGAAGTCATTGCATGTTTGCTCTATCTTTTGTATTCACAACGTGAATGTATGTTCTGTTTGGCTTCATAATATCTTCCTACCTGATCCTTACTACACTGCAGCTATTTGTCATTGTGCTTTCACTCTATTGAATACTTGACCATGGCTTGCCTAGTGTAGTCTACCTTCCGCTGCATAGTAATAGGCATAGCTCTACTGTTTGTCTTCATAACTTCCACGTTTTGAAGACTTTCATAAAAATCGCCTATTCACCCCCCCTCTAGTCGATATAACACACTTTCAATTGGTATCAGAGCAAGGTGCTCCCTTTTTCTATGTGATTCGATTTAACCACCTGGAGTTTTAGCTATGTCAACTGCAGGGGTAATTAAAGTCTCCGTTGCGTGCCCCGTCTTTGATGGAACTGAATATCCCTACTAGAAGAATAATATGCGCATGCATCTTGAAGCCATTGACGTTGACCTATGGTATGTCGTCGAGAACGGCGTTCCCAAGGCTGGAGAAGATGTCACTACTACTGATGTTAAGAAATTCGTTCAATTGGACTCTACTGCCAAGAATATCATATGTGGTCATCTGACCAAAGGACAGTATGGCCGTGTGAGTGCTTTGAAGACATCCAAGCTGGTCTGGGACTGGCTCTCCAAGGTCAATGAAGACATCTCAACCCAGAGAGATCAGAGAATCAGTGTCCTTCACAACCTCTTCAACCGCTTCGAGCGAAATGACAATGAGAATGTCCAGCACACATTTGACCGACTCACTGACATCACAAATGAGCTTCAAGCCCTCGGCGCTACTGAGATCACCAAACATGAAGTCGTCAAGACGCTGCTGAGATCACTTGATAGTTCATTTGACATCCTAGCCCTGATGATTCAAGAACGTCCTGATTTCAAGACACTCGATCTCTCTGACATACTTGAGAGGCTCAACACACATGAGTTTCAGCTTTCTGAGAAAAGAGATATCTACGGTCCAAACTATGGGCGAACTCGTTCCTTGAAGGCAAAAGCTGTTTACTCATCTGAAGAAGAATCTGACAGCAGTTTTGATGATCCTGAAGACATTGGAAGGGAACTTGCAATGCTTGTGAACAAGTTCCAAAAATTCACCAAGAAGAAAGGCTTCAGAAAGTCTTCACGATCAAGCTCAAGGAATGATGAAGCTTCTGCTCATGACTACAAGAAGAAAACATGCCACAAGTGCAAGAAAACTGGACACTTCATCTCTGAGTGTCCATAGTGGGACAATGAGAACAGAAAGAAGAAGAAGAGCAAGGAATATGACTCTGACGACAAGAAGAAGAAGAAATACTCAAAGTCTTCTTCCAAGTCTTCCTCAAAGTCTTCATCACACAAGAAGAGCTCATCTGGCAAGGCACGTGTGTTTGTTGGCAAGGAAATGGATTCAGAGGAGGAGTCCGCTTCTGAGGAGGCAGAGGTGGAGTCTGAGGAGGAGTCTGATTCTGGCATTGCAAGTCTGGCTACAACATACGTTGCCAAGTCCATCTTCAACACTAAAGACAATGACTTCATCACCGACACCAATGCAAATGACAAGGACTACTCCGCTCCTTCCTACTGCTTCATGGCACGCGGTACCAAGGTAAACACACGCACTACTCACTATCAAACATCTAGTGATGATGACTCTGATTGTGGTTCAAAACCCAGCTACAAAACACTTGCTAAAATTGCAACTGAACAACAGAAAGCTATGGAACATATTCAAAAACTGTTAGACAGAAGCGATGATCTGTTGGGTGCTGAAATGACTCAATCTGAATCCTTAATTGAAGACATAAAAAATCTTCACGTTAAGTATTAGGAACTTGAAAGTCGTCATGATACTCTCTCAACAACTCATGAAAAGCTTTCCTATGATTATCTTCAAAGGAAGCAAGATCTTGAGAAATTGAGAGCGGCTCATGAAGATCTTCAAAAGGAAAATGAGTCACTTCGCGCCAAACAGATCAGTTCCGCTCAGGAAGGATTTGAACCACCATGTCTTAAATGCATTGAGCGTGATAATGCTACTTCTGTTGCTGAATGTTCCACTGCTACTGCTGTTGTAATATCTTCAACTGTTGATGTGGTAACTAACCCCTCTGCTGAGGATACCACCGCTATTGCTGATGAGAATGCTAGGTTGAAGACATTGCTTGAAACAGGGATGTACAAAAGTCTTAAAGGGCATCAGACATTATGTGATGTCCTCAAGAAGCAGATTCTGAACCAAAACCCTAGGAAAGAGGGTGTTGGGTTCGTAAGGAAAATGAATGTAGATGGCTCTTACTGGAAACCTGAGCATTACCCCAAAACCATGTGGGTTGCTGCAAAGGAACCTTCAGTAGATCCATCCAATCTATCTGGCTTCACTTGTGCTAACCCCATTATCATTGATGAATCCTTTGATGCAAACTATGTACTGTTTAAGAATCAGAATGGTGAAGTGTTTGCCAGGTACATTGGTACTAACTGCAGGAATGGACCGCCTATGAAGAAGATCTGGGTTCCGAAAAGGTGTCTAGAAAATCTTCCTGTGAATGTCTTCATGACACCTCACATGAAGAAGACAAACCTTAGACCAAAGGCTTCATACAAACAGAGGACTCACCTGAGTCGCACTAACGCAAATGTTTTGCAGGGAAACCATACTCAGGCATATGAATATGAGAGCGGTTCATCAAACCGCCATGTTCATATGACCAAGAACTATTCTGCCTATTCTTATGAGTACTATTGTCCGCCTGCTAGACTGTTTGCTAGGGCTCCAAAGCCAAAATTCTCAGATGCTGCACTTAGACTTATTGCTTCTAAGCCACCCTTGAAGATGTGGGTGGCTAAGAAAGCTTAACTCTCTTTTGCAGGGAAAGGTCTCCAGCAGAAAACCAAAATCTTCCGACGCTATTGCTGGGGACCTTAAACATCTTGTAGGGCGCAAGATCAAATGCCCGAATGGCATTACTATGTACTTCGTTCCTGAGTCGCGTGCTACTCTCCCTATTAGTCCTAATCTGGATCTAAGTTTTCATAACCCACTGGTTCGTCAAATGTTTTTGCTTCACAATTCTCTTCATGAAGCCTATCCCCCTAACTGCACTGTAGGGTACGACACCAGCATCTTCAGAATGGATTATTGACAGTGGGTGTACAAATCACATGACTGGCAAAAGAAGCCTTCTTATGGACTCAACCTTACGTCCATCCGACAAGAGCCACATCACATTTGCTGACACTGGTAAAAGTAAGGTATTGGGTCTAGGTAGAGTTGCAATCTCAAGGGATCAACACATGGATAAAGTCATGCTTGTTGAATCCCTTGGCTTCAACTTAATGTCTGTCTCAATGCTTTGCGATTTGAACATGATCGTAATATTTGGAAAATATCGTTGCCTGGTACTAATGGAATCTGACAAGTCTCTAGTGTTTGAAGGGTATCGGAAAGATGATTTTTACGTGGTAGATTTCTCAGTAGGGCCACAGCTTGCAGTATGTCTTCTAGCAAAAGCTTCAGAATGCTGGCTTTGGCATCGGAGGCTTGGGCATGCTGGCATGAGGAACCTCCACACCCTTGCGAAGAAGAAGCATGGCATAGGCATCGAGGGCGTCAAGTTCAAGAAAGATCACTTATGCAGTGCCTGTGAAGCAGGGAACATGACGAGGGCCAAACATCCCTCGAAGACAATCATGACCACTACTCGACCCTTCGAACTGCTTCACATGGATCTTTTTGGTCCCACTCACTAATCAACTTTTACCACCACTGCTTGCCTCTATGGCTTTGTCATTGTTGATGATTACTCTAGATATACTTGGGTGCACATAATCCTTTACAAGACTGAAGCGCAGGATGTCTTCAGACGCTTCGCCAATCGAGCTATGAACAATTACGGCGCCAAGATAAAGCACATCAGAAGTGACAATGGCACTGAATTCAAGAACACTGGACTTGATACATATCTTGATACCTTGGGCATCACACATGAATTCTCAGCCCCGTACACGCCACAGCAGAATGGCATCGTCGAACGCAAGAACAGAACACTCATTGAGATGGCCAGAACGATGCTAGATGAATACAAGACTCCAAGAAAATTCTAGCCTGAAGCCATTGACACCGCATGCCATACAATCAATCGTGTTTATCTTCACAAGCTTCGGAACAAGACATCTTATGAACTGCTAATTGGCAAGAAGCCAAATGTCAGTTACTTCAGAGTATTTGGCGCAAGGTGCTGGATCAAGGACCCACACCACACCTCAAAGTTTGCACCAAAAGCACATGAGTGTTTTATGCTTGGATATGGAAAGGATTCACACTCCTACAGAGTCTTCAATCTCTTTCATTACAAAGTGGTTGAAACAGTGGATGTGCGGTTCGATGAGACCAATGGTTCACAAAGAGAGCAACTGCCAAATGTGCTAGATGAAGTTCCATCTAGTGAATCAATCAAGCTAATGGGAACTGGAGAGATTATACCTTCTGAAGCTCATCCTGAAGAAGAACTTATCATGTCAGCACCTGATCCGCATGAAGACAATGCTCAGCCTGAAGACATTCCTTCCGACAACAACACTGATCAACAAGAGCAAAGTCTTCGCCCTTTACATCCACGCGTTGCCAATGAAGTGCAGATTGAAAGAATACTTGACAGCATCAATGCACCCGGTCCACTCACTCGTTCAAGGGCAACTCAGCTGGCAAATTTCTATGGGCACTTCGCATTCGTCTCAATTACAGAACCCAAGAAAGTTGAAGAAGCCTTCATGGAACCTGAATGGATTCAAGCTATGCAAGAAGAGCTTCAACAGTTTGAGCTGAATAATGTATGGGAACTGGTTAAGCGTCCTGATCCAAGGAAGCACAATGTAATAGGCACCAAATGGATATACCGCAACAAGCAAGATGAGCATGGTCAAGTTGTCAGAAACAAAGCTCGTCTCATTGCTCAAGGATATACTCAAGTGGAAGGCATTGACTTCGATGAAACATTTGCTCCTGTGGCTAGACTTGAAGCCATTCGCATACTGCTGGCCTATGCAAATCATCATAACATACTTCTGTATCAAATGGATGTGAAGAGTGCTTTTCTCAATGGCAAGATTGAAGAAGAAGTGTATGTTGCACAACCGCCTGGGTTTGAAGATCCAAAACATCCTGACATGGTATACAAGCTCAACAAGACACTGTATGGCCTCAATCAAGCCCCTCGGGCCTGGTATGACACACTCAAATATTTCCTGAAGAGCAAAGGCTTCATACCTGGTTCCTTAGACCCCACTCTCTTCACGAAGACATATGATGGTGAATTGTTTGTGTGCCAAATATATGTGGATGACATTATCTTCGGCTGCACCAATCAGAAGTAAAGTGAAGAGTTTGGCTATATGATGCAAGAACAATATCATATGTCTATGATGGGGGAGCTGAAGTTCTTCCTCGGTCTTCAAATACGACAACAACGCAATGGCATCTTCATATCTCAAGAGAAGTATCTCAAAGAGTGCCTGAAGAAGTTTGGTATGCAAGACTGCAAAGGCTTCACAACACCAATGCCAGCCAAACATCATCTGGGTCCCGACGGCAATGGTAAAGAGTTCGATCAAAAGGTATACCGCTCCATGATTGGTTCTTTGCTTTATTTATGTGCATCTAGGCTAGATATTATGCTTAGTGTTTGCATGTGTGCTCGATTTCAAGCGGCACCAAAGGAGTCGCATCACTTAGCTGTGAAGCGAATTCTTAGATATTTGGCTCACACCCCAACTCTAGGATTATGGTATCCAAAGGGCTTAGAGTTTGATCTGGTTGGATTCTCGGATGCTGATTATGCTGGTGACAAGGTTGATCGGAAGTCTACATCAGGCACATGTCACTTTCTGGGACAATCACTTGTATGTTGGTCTTCAAAGAAGCAGAACTGTGTATCCCTCTCCACTGCTGAATCTGAATACATTGCTGCTGGATCTTGCTGCGCTCAGCTTCTGTGGATGAAGCAAACTCTCAAGGACTATGGCATTCATCTGAAGCAAGTGCCACTTTACTGCGACAACGAAAGCACCATCAAGATTGCCAACAACCTAGTTCAGCACTCGAAGACAAAGCACATAGAAATTCGTCATCACTTTCTCAAAGATCATGTTGTGAAAGAAGATATTGATATCATACACGTCAACACTGAAGAGCAATTGGCAGATATCTTCACCAAGCCCTTGGATGAGAAGAGATTTTGCAAGTTACGGTGTGAGCTAAATATCCTGGAATCCTCAAATGTCCTGTGATCAGGCACACATCCTAACACTTATGCATATTGATGACTTAGATGTGCAACACATGAAGTAACGTATATCTTCAATCAATGAAGACATACATTCCAAGTGTGAATACATTAATGTGGAATTTGACTTTGGAGCGCCACGATAATTGTGCGCCGTGTCTGGGTCTAATACTTCCTATACGGTGGGTAACGCCACCACCAAATGTTCTATTTTGAAGTGTTTCACTCATGGCGTTACCTTGCAATGTCTTCACATTTGGTTTGGCTTCAATCTCAACATGTCTTCAAGATTATCTTCACTATGTTGATTATATAGATATTTATATACTAGTGTTCTGTCCTCTACAGCATTCACTTATAGCTATGTCTTCTTGTTTGAATCTTTTGAACTAAGTGAATGTGATCGGACCCTAACCTCTCTATGCTTTCTATCTCAAATTCTATCTCTCCAAGTCATATGCATTCTATTGAAACTGTCGAATGTCTTCTCCGCGCCCTTGTCACCTGAAGACACAGAGACAACCATTAAGTCCGTTTTCAATGCTCATTCATCCACATGAAATCCGGAGAAGTAGGAACGACCACCCGACAATCCAGGCATGCGTGGGACGTGGAACAAACCCCAAAATTATGCATAATGGCCACGTGTTACTCAGATGCGAATCGCCAGGGGCACCTGTGTAATAACGCAGTGCCGCCCATGTACCTATAAATACACACTCACAGCGGTCATTATCTCTTCTTCCACCCTCGCACGAACCCTAGCGCCATTGCTAGCCCTCGACGACGCCGGCGACGAAGCGCTTCGCTGCCGCAACCTCTCCGACGCCATCTTCACGCCGATCGCGGACATCGTCCTCTCCGCCATCGCCGTAGGTGTCCTCTGTCGCCAAGTTAGGGAACGGAAGATTGAACTGCTCGGCCTCATCTCCCACTTCGCCTAGCAGTTCTTGGTGTGGTAAATAAAACTCGCTTTTACAGCACTGTTGATCCTATGGATTTATCACTTTCTACCACTAGCAGTTTCTATTCACACAAGTTAGATCTCCCTCATACTGCATCTCATAACATGCCTAGTATATTCACTTGTGCTTAACAAAGTAGTTAGATTCCACACTTGTACTGATTTGTGGATTCGTACAAATCTAGAACCAACTTCTTATCTATGAGTGAATGTCTTCGCACGATGAGGTCAATGCCTTCTAAACTGATTTATCTTCAAAATCTTCTGAGAATGCATATGACCTCTTCCCCTTCCCTCGCACCTTAATGCTGTCACAGGTACATGTCCATGGGAGAATCCTTTGGTTCTCATAGTCTGCATTCATTTGCAGAATTCTTACAACATCACATAAATTCTCCTGAAGTCAGTTCCTTTTGGACCAGCAAGAGAAAGGCTTTGAAGCCTTTGAGCGTCTTGAAGCCTTTCAAGTTAAAGTTTATGGCTTCAGAGAAAGCAGCAAGGAAGGGGGGCAAACAGCGTCGTGGCAGAACATCCAGAGATCTGCCAGATGAACTCGCAGAAATGTACAAGACAGATCCTGAAGAGGATTACAGTCAGCGCAAGACCCGAATCCAATGGATTCGACGATATTGGGCAGAACAATGGTTCAAATACCGCTTCGTAACCCAAGAGTACGCTGAGAAAAGTGCCATCAAAAGACCGTGGGGAGACATCCTATACAAGAATCTTCTACCCAGGTCCAGAGATGAAGCCATTGCCCAAGGCTTCTATCCATGCATGGTCCGTGAGCCACAGCCTGATGATGCACATCCCTCGTCACTACTCTGGTGCCGTGACGACAATCTGTTCAAGCGCAACTTCCAGTTTGCCCAAAACTCAGTGAAGCAGAACAAGAAGAATTTTGGGTTAGACTTCAACCCTGGTCCCTCAGCACCAAGGGCAGATGGCACACGAGAAGTAGAACCCAATGTCATTTGTCCTTTCGCCAACCTTGAAGGCCTCATCACACGCATCTTAGTTCAAGGGACTGCAGTGAATGAGCCTCCAGCTGACACTGAATCAGAAGAAGCTCCTGCAGTGCTGAAGCCAAAGAAGATGAAGAAGCCTAAAGCTTCAAAGCCTGCCCCTTCACCCAAAATTTCAAGGGCGAAGCCACTGGCAACTGCACCTCCTGAAGACAGTGTGCAGTCTGAAGACTTATCACGCATCTCAAAGCCCCAGAAGGCCAAGATGCCTCTACCTCACACTAGCCAAGAGCTCACTGCTGCTGCCATTCTGCGCAATGATGACATTGATCTGTCAAGTGACGAAGATCTTGCAGATGACGCTCTTGAGCAACTCATCAAGAGCAAAGAAGAAGCAGAAATCTTCAATGATCTGCCACTCTTTGATGTCACCATCATCCACAACTTCATTGACGAGTGGTTTGACACGCCAAACATCAGCTTTGATGATCTGCAGCTACCCATTGGCCTCAGTGTCGCCTTCCAAGGAGCCATTGCTTCAGAACTAGCCATCGCCCAGCGCATTGTTGAACTGAAGCAGAAGATTGACTATGAAAAAGCTCTGTTCAAGAAGCATATGGCCAAGCTCAGCGTGCAAGAATTGAAGAACTTCAAGATCATGATGCACGAGCTGAAGGAAAACTTTCTGAAGAAACGCGCAGAAGCTCAGGGTTCGCGTGAGCGCATGAAGATTCTCGCTGACAGATGTGTGCAAGCCTATAATGAGGCTGAAAAACACAAGGCACTTGGGCATCCTGGCATCGACCCCGGGATGGCCGCGAAGAAGAAGAAGAAGCCTACTACGGCTGAACCCGACGCACCAAGGCAAGATGAATTTACGATTGTCTTCCCAACTTCAATGACTGGCTCGAAGCCAAAGAGCCGGTCAACCTCTTCAGAGCTCAAGAAGACCAGGACTGCTGAGGCTGAAGGAAGGAAGAGAAAATATCCTGAAGCATCTGCAACTGCCCCCTCTAAGAAGAAGAGGAAGACCAAGAAAGATCGGGCTGCTCCCACAGAGCCCTTGATGGTTGAACCCATTTCTATGGTCTATCCTGAAGTTGAACGCCAACTGACTGTCCATGAGCCTGCTTCCATAGAGGCTCCTGAAGCTGAAGACACTCCGGCAGCTGATCCCTTCACTGCTGAAGACATTGGTCAACATGACAATGTAGAAGATGATGCAGTCCTTCCTCAGTTTGAACACAGCGAACTCATCAGCATTGGTCGTCCACTGACGCCAATTGCACAGGATGCTTCATGGGCGGATCGCCCACAAGAGGAAGAAGACAATGAGGCCCAGCCCACTTAAACTCCATAGGCGTCGCCCGCATTGCGCAGGCTTCGCAAAGGTCCAAGGCCTCAAGTCTCTGCTGAAGACATTCCGGCTGCATCAGCCGAAGACGAAGAAGTACCACAAGTCCCCCCGTCTCACCAAGAAGCACTTCTTACGGAGAACGTGCTTATGTCCGACCCTCGAGCTCGTCAAGTGGAGGATGAAAATCGTGAGGCTTCCACAACTAACAATGAAGCTAATGTGGAGCCCTCCCCAGCAAAAGCATCAGAAGAAAGCGAAGCCACTGATCCTGACACTTCTGTTCCTGAGTCTGCTGCCGGTCCCATGTTCGACTATCATGTTGAGCACAGGCCTCAGGTACAGAAGCCAATCCCAAGACTGCCAAGGTTCCCAGGTCCTGCATCAGCACCTGGCTCCTTCAACATCAATGGCTTCAGGGCAGACAATACATTCTTCAATAGCTCCAAGAACCCCTACTCAAGGGAAAGGATTTCATCAGATCGGTTCTGGAGCTATCCTCAGCGAAGCTATTACTCATGCATACTGTACAACCAAGGTCGCATCTTCCCACACAAGCGCCTTGACGTTGAAGCTATAGCTGGTCTGCCCTGCCTAGAAGAAGCTTTGGATTGCTTCAAGCAAGTTGGACTGCTGCCATTCATAACTGACCAAGAGCATTGGAATGAAGAGCTGCTGCTCCAATTCTATGCCACACTCCACATCCGTGCGTACAACAGAGATCCGAAGACTTGGGTCCTGGAGTGGATGACCGGCAATGTTCATCACGAAGCCAATGCATTTGACATCATTGAACTCACTGGCTTGCCCACTCCTGGCGATCTCTTCAAGCAAGGCTGTCAGCTGCATACTGAAGCTATTGAGAGCATCTTTCAGAGGCCTGAACCTAATATGAGTCAGATGCTCAGCATGATGAAGCCATTGCCCCAAGATGCTGCTTATCCCACAGTGTTCTTCATTGAAGACCTTGAGTATCTGCCAAGAACCATCTATCACATCATCAGGCGGACTCTCTGGCCCATTAAAGGACACCCTCCAAATGCCAAGATTGAGGGTGCAATGAAGACTTTGATATTCTATATCCTTCATGGCAAATGCTTCAATGCACAGGACTTCTTCATACGCCAGCTTGCTGCATCAGGCACTGATCTGTTTGGTTTGAAGTTCTACGCCCGTTGGGTAATGCGGCTGATCAAACTTCACTCTACTATCTCGTATCAGCCCTCAGCCCGTAACCATCGGATCTTCTTGCCTGATGTGGATACCTTTGCTGAAGCCATCTATCCTGAGCCTGCCAAGCAACCTCTAAGCCTTCAGAATGCAGAACACGAGAGCTTCACTCAAAACATTGAAGGAGTTGAAGCAGTCTCTCAGGTGTATCCTTTGGCTGGCACTACACGTGCACCACGCCCTGCTTCCACTGAAGCCACTGACAGCACAACTGCTCCAAGACCCAAGAAGCGCACTCGTGTTCTCAACAACCGAGAGCTTCTTGTAGCTCTACATCAGAAATGGGATAGGCATCATGACTGTTTGAAGCGTTAGATGAAAAGCCTCTTGGTGGATGTTAATCGCATTCGCAATCTTGCCACCAAGAATGCTTTCGTTGCCCATGAATCCTGTCGCCGCACATGGAAAGGACTCACGATGATGTGTTCTGAAGCTGATCTTCAAGAGGATGGCTTCACAGAGCGATTCAAGTTTGACTCCACACCTCCTCGAAGGGCTGTGCTGCGAGGAACTCCATCACTTGAAGACTCTGAGTTCTCTTCCTCTGCTGCAACAGTGGCTGCCAGAGTTATCGAGGATGAAGACGATGGTACCTCGCCGCCACCTTCTTCAGCACTGCCAAACACCAACAACGACCCTGCTGCTCATGAGAACGAGTAGAAACTCTATGTCTTCAAACCTTTTTGGTCCTTACTGACAAAAGGGGGAGAAGCATATGGGGTTGATAGTCTTCAAGCGGGTCCATATGGGCGGGTGTTTATATTTTGCTATATTTTGCTTCGTGCTTACAACTCTCGTTTTGCTACATTTGGTTCTTTGAGTTGTAACACTTAAACTAGATGGTCGTCTGCTACTTGTTTGCCACCTTGTTTTGCGAAGATAAATTCCGCATGTGCGACGATAAATTCCACACTTAGATCATTCTGCAGACGTCCATTTTCCATTATGCATGACATTATCTTCATATACTTTTACATGCATAGTTGATTGTCATCATAAGTTGAAGTGGATCTCCACAAGTAAAACCTGCCATGTGCATTTGCATTCCAAAAGCAAATTACTTATATGCACATCTTCAGGGGGAGCTCTTGCAACTTATGAAGACAATTCCTTATCCTTTACAATTTCACAGATTATATTCCCCGTTGAAAACTTCAACTAGTTTGTCATCAATCACCAAAAAGGGGGAGATTGTAAGTGCATCTAGTGCCACCCCCTTGTTGGTTTTGGAGTATTGACGACAAACCTAGTTGAGGGACTAATGTGTTTGTGAGAATTGCAGGATAACACAGGTAGAAGTCCCTCATTGATTCGGTTTTCCTACCAAAGATGACCCCTAAAAATGTATGAAGACAAAGGTGGTATATGAAGATATTCACATTGAAGACTATGACAAGAGAAGACACCACATGAAGCCTATGGAGCTCGAAGACTGAGATCCTTCGTAGTTATTTTTGATTTGTGTTGAGTCATAGGAACCACCGTACTATTAAGTGGGGTCCAAGAGAACCAGTCAGAATGACTGAAGTGATGCCTAATTAAAAACCTATGTCTTCGAGTGAAGACTATGAGAGCTAATCTTGTCCAGAGTCGGACAAGTCAGCTTTGCTTGTAGCCCAAGTAAAGTTGTCATGTGAGTTTGAATTCTGACCGTTGGAACACGTGTCAGTTCCTTAGTGACCCAGGGTCATTTCGGACAAATCAGGTCGGGTTGCCAAGTGGCTATAAATAGCCCACCCCCTACAACCATAAACTGTTGGCTGCTCAGATTTAGTGCACGACTTTTTTCGTTTGAGAGCAACCCACCTCGAAGCCTTTGAGAGAGAATTCCTTGCGAGGATAAAGCCCTAACCGCCCAGAGCCAGAGAGAATTGGGCATCACTTAAGTCTTCTTGTCTGAGTGATCTGAAGACTTATTACACTTGAGGACTGTGCATCCTCCAGCCGGTTAGGCGTCGCGTTCTGAGCATCCAAGAGACATTGTGGATTGCCGGTGAACGAAGTCTGTGAAGGTTTGGGATTCTACCTTGAAGACTTACCAGAGTGATTAGGCGAGGTCTGTGTGACCTTAGCTCAAGGAGAATATGGTGAGGACTGGGTGTCCTGAGCTGCGTGTTCAGGACTGGGTGTCCGAGACTGTGTGTCCTAAGGTTTAAATACCTAGCCGCTCCAACCAGACGTACAGTTGTCACAGCAACTTGAACTGGTCCAACAAATCATTGTCTTCAACGAGTCACTGGTTTCATCTTCACTTCCCTTTACTTACTGTTACTCGTTGTGAAGTCATTGCATGTTTGCTCTATTTTTTGTCTTCACAACGTGAATGTATGTTCTATTTGGCTTCATAATATCTTCCTACGTGATCCTTACTACACTGCAGCTATTTGTCATTGTGCTTTCACTCTATTGAATACTTGACCATGGCTTGCCTAGTGTAGTCTACCTTCCGCTGCATAGTAATAGGCATATCTCTACTGTTTGTCTTCATAACTTCTACGTTTTGAAGACTTTCATAAAAATCGCCTATTCACACCCCCCCTCTAGTCGATATAACGCACTTTCATAGCCGAATCTGCTGCTGCTGCTGCTCCGGCTCTCGCTCGCTCGCTTGCGCTGCTGCTACTGCTCTCCCCCTCGCTCGTGCTGCTGCTCTGCTCCGATTAAGCCACACTTCAGTCGACTGAATCAACTTTTGGGTCAGTCGATTTTCAAGGGTTGGGGTGGCAGGCCGGAGTTAAGGAAGAACCACCCGCAGCAGGGACGGGGGCTCGCCGGAGAGGTACCCCACTATCTATCTTAGGGATCAGGGTGGGGGCGGGGGCCTAGAGGGCTGGCCGGGGTGGCGGTGGCGAGTTGTTTCGGGGCGGCAAGGTGGTGCTGGGGCCGGCGGTTCGGCCGGTGGTGGCTGGCGGATCAGGGGGGTGCAGGTTGAAGATGAACTGCAGGCCCTCCCTAAAGTACATGTCAAGTGCCTCTCTGCTACCATTGCGTTCAGTTTCGACAGTAGCATTCAGATTCCGCAGTAAATTTCAGTTTTGACAGTTAAGTTCAGAGTCAACAATTTTTACCTCATTTGTTGTAGTCAGGTGGTTTTTGGTGATGTTAATTTTACATCCATTTTACAACATCTATTGGAGATGCTATTAGAATCCCACTTGAGATTGACGATGTATGTCTTGTGCTGCTTCAGCCTTGACGTCTTACGGCTTACCGGAGCTGCTCCAACGACAGAACGATCCATCAAAAGAGAGCAGTGCCCTGGACGCCATCTACAGATTCCTCAGATCTTCCTCCACACCTCCGACCGCCACCTCTGCCTCAACTGCTTCAGCGAACAACCCAATGATGCTGAGGTCGACACAGCTATGGCAAAGAGGTTGTACATTTGTTGCATCACTTATTACTATACATTCACGTCGATCCATTAGGGCTATTTTGGTTCAGCGGAAAAACGTCGATCCACTGGTTGTTACCATCACTCTAAATTTCTGCATGCTCTCCTTACATAATCTCACCATATTTTTTTCGTATGCATGTCAGATATTATACATAGTCATGCTAAACATGTAGAGAAAAAGAGAAGAGTTTTGCGCGGCAATACAATGTCATGCAGACATCGCTCCATGGTGGGTTCAATGGCAAACCCTCCCCACCCCTCTCCAGATTGTAATCCAGAGGAAGATATCTGTTCTGAGGCAGATTCAGACGCCGCTGACCACTCCTATTTACCCCCAAGGTGTTTGCTCTACCTTGGCATGATGATGTTAGTCATATCATGCATATGTTGCCTTGCAGTGCCTACTTTTGACATCATGTATGTCATCTGCTTAGTTTAGACATGTTCTGTAATGCCACCTGTTTAGTTTCTATATCATATATGAGAATTATGCAGTCTCATGTCTTTTAGCCAGCCATAATATATGTGAAATGTGCAATGCCATCCTGTTTAACCAGGCATCATATATTTGAATGATATCTTTCCCATCCTTTTCTTCATTACATTTCCATTTGTCGACAATGTTTGTACATTAAACTACTCTTCCTGTGAATCAGCCATTTGGGTGGGAGATGGAAAAATCTGGAGTGAAAACAAGGCCTTCAGAGCAGACAGTGCTACTTGTCGAAGCAGATCTCTTGTTGGGTCCCGATAGCTCCTCAGAGATGGATTCAGAGACAGATGACCAGTCCTATTCCGCCACTGAGGTGTATGCTCTAACTTGGCACGGTTATACTGCTCATTTCATGCATACGGTGTCTTGCATTGCATAGTTCAGACATCATATACACAATATTGAACACAATGTTCTTAGTTCAGACATCATATCGAATGCCCTCTGTTTAGCATATAAATCACATATGTGAATTAAATGATGCAATCCTGATTACTTAGATAACATGTAGGTGAATTATGTCATGTGATCCTATTTACTTATTCATCATATCTTTGAATTATGTTATGCTATGCTATCCAGTTTAGATAGACATCACATATGTGAAATTATGTCATGCTATCCGTTTTAGTTAAACAATATACATGTCAACTATTTCATGCCCTCTTTTTTCCACACTATCTATTGCATCTGTCTCTCGTACAATGTCTGTACATTCAACTATGTTTCCTGTTTATCAGCCATTTGAATTGGAGCGGGTGATGCTAGTATCTAGCGGACTAAAAACACGGTCTTCAAATAAAACAGTGCTACCTCTTGGTGGAGATAGCACCCCGGTTGTACATGCACAAGAACCAGCCCTACCACACATAACCCAAACTCTCGCAGATTGTACCCCAACTGCGATGGACAGAGAACCAGCCTCACCCAATCTAACCCCAACCCCAGCTGATAGTAACCAAGTTGCTGTTGACACAACACCATCTCCACCACAGAGCTCCCGAACAAGAGAAGTTAGTAAGGCAGCTCCAGTGCCCAAAGGGCCAGTACTATCACGGCGAATCCCAACTCCACCAGTTAGTACGCCTATTCCTGTGGATGAAGCACAACCAGCTAGTCGTAGTTTAGCATCTATCACATTTGATGTTGTTCAATCGTATGTGCGCATCTTCCTATCTTGGAAATATTATACTGAAGATGAAGGAAAATGCCAGTTGCAGGTGTTTGTCCAGGAGTTATGTGTAAGTAATGTCATTCATGGCAATTACTTTGCTTCATCCCATACATCCTACCTCCATGATGGTTATAATACAACAAATTTTCCCATTTTTCTCTATAGAGAAGGACCGATTTGGAAACTCAGGATGAGGTAACCTGTGCTAATACCTCTGCTATCTTCAAGAATGCTTGGTGGCAGTATCGGAATTACCTGAAGAAAACGTACTTCACCGGCAAAGAAACTCATCAAATTCCCTTACGTTCTCCTGAGAGACATTTACTGGATGATGACTGGGAATGCCTTGTTCTGTATTGGTCCCAAGCCAAGAATGTGGTAAGGTCTATGAGCTCATTTTCTATTTCTAAGTATTATATTCTTGCGTCTTACTGTACTCTGTTCATCTAGAACAAGTGCCTAAACCTGAAGAACTACTGTTCTAATTCAAGATTCCATTGCTATCATAGTTCAAAAAAGCACTAGGCTTAATTGTGCGTTTTGCCACCACCTTGCGCTTTACTGACCAAAGCGCATGCTTATGCGCAGTTATGCACAGATTATGCGTAGTTATGCGCAATGCGTTTTGCCAATGCCTAGAGCCTAGGCGCGCTTAAGCGCTCGCTTAGGCGCGCCTTTTTTAACTATGATTGCTTTGCTCTTGTATCACTGTATTTACTCATACAAACTTATTTTTAAATTGAAGGATCCAATCGAATCTCCAATGGCACAGCAGGTATGTTCACGCATGTTTCTTTAACAGGTTTGCTCTTATCAATAGCTCTGTTGATTTCAATTTCAATTGTGTATACAGTTGACTTTCATATCATGCACGTTACTAGCATCACAACAGAGCCAATAGTGTTGTTGTACATGTAGACCCGTGGTACCCATCTGAAATCTTATTGTGCCGTGTAGTTTCCCATGCTTTGTATTCTTTCACTACTGCTTTGTCTTGAACTGATATGATTTGAACCGTGTCTCTCTTTTAATTTGGCAAGACAATGCAGTGACCATAGGACATAGATATATGTTTGTTTGATGCTTTTATTATGTACTAGTACTTGGCAATAGAAGACTTGGTACTTTAACCCTGTCCAGCTTACTAATGAACTGGTTCACCGAAATGAGTTTCATATACTAGTACATGCTAAACTTGTTATGTGTCTGCTTGTTTCTTCTTTTAGAATGCTGACAGAATATTTGGGAAGAGTGCCTTATTAAGCAATGGTAAAGGAAGTAATGCAGATAAGGTTCAGGATAGTGACACATCCTTGTTGGCCTCCAACAAAGCTGATAAAACTGCTAAGGAAGACTATCTTGAAGACAATGAGACAACCCCATAGTCATGTCTTGCTTTAGTGTTCGAGTTACTGGTCACTAACGCTTGCACAAGCTATTCAAACTCACTGCCTGAATTAGTTCGGTTTCTTGAGTCTCAACTACAAGCTGAAAGACATCGATCAGCTGTGCTGCGACAAGAAGCACAAGGAGTGCAGAAGTCCCTGGAGCATTCAGATGCATACTTTTTGGTGCAACAGCAAGCGTTGGAGGATTTTAGCGCCAAACAGGACAAAGCTAATCAGCTTGCTAAGCTTATTGCCAGCATGGTGGATACCCAGGATAACATTTCTTGAGCTCTTCTGAAGTTGTTTCAGTTATGCTCTAGTTTTGCTGCCACGTTTATTTGCACTGGTGGCCAATTTTGACGGCCAGTGTATGTAATGTGCTGCTTTGTTCCCTATATTTGCACTGGTCGCGAACTTTGATGCCCAGTGGATGTAATATGTGTAATAGCGGTAATAGGCTAGCGTTAATTGCTTGCTTATTTATTTCCTTATTGTCTTTTTTAGTTGTTTGCTTGTAGTCACCGCGGTTCTTTTTCTGTTTTTTTCTAGTGGCTGCAATAGCCTATTTTTGGTAACTAGGCCAAAATAATCATGGCAACACACAGACTGTTGTAACCATGGGCCTCCTACAGGCCATATGATCCATGGGCCTTCGTCCGGCCATAGGATCCATCGACCTTCCATATGGGCCTTAGGGTCCATGGGCCTTCTACGGGCCGTAGGGTCCATGGGCCTTCTACGGGTCACACGATCCATGGGCCTTCTACGGGCCGTACTATCCATGGGCCTCATACGGTCCGCAGGATCCATGGGCCTTCTACGGGGCGTATCATCATTTCACCAATCATGGGCCGTACTATTCGTGGACCATAACGGGTGGATAATAGGCCGTATTTGATAACTCTATGAAAACAGCCCAACGGGTTTTTTTGACATGAAAACGGCCCAACGTATTAACGGTCCGCAAACGGGTCGACTGTAACGAAGGGCTGAATTTGGCCCACAAGCAGAAAATGACAGTAACGGGCCGTATGTAACCAAATGGTGCAAATGAGCCCAAGAATCAATGGGCCCTAAGAAGGCTGAAAGATAACTTGGGCTGGAAATGGCCCAATGGAATAACGGGCCGTTAATGGGTATAAAGTGATACACTGTTCATTACGGGCTAGTTTCACCATGGGCCATTAACGGGCCAAGAGTTACAAAGGTCCTCATATGGGCCGAAAGAAGTCATGGGCCACACATGGGCCGGAAGTTAAAACGGGCTGAATCATGTTGGACGGCCCAGATGATGCTACTGGGCCTAATTTGGAAAGGGCGTAACGGGCCCTGGGTTAGCGGGTTGTAATGGGCTATAAGCGAACAGGCCATTAACAGGCGGCCGGGCCGCCACCTTTTGACCAAGTCAAATGGGCCGGCCTTTTCACAGGAATGGGCCTCTGTTGGGTCGTGCCACGTGTCGCCGTATCATAGGCGCCTTCGGTCCAATGAGCGGATGACATCTGTCCCAACGGTGAGCGGACACGTGTTTCCTCCAGCCAATGATGATTTTACACGTGGAAAATCCCCATTGGTCGGGGCTGTTAACGGGTTATCGGATCCAAAACCCGACCCGATAGCTTAACGGTGTTCTCTTACGATGGATGCCACGTGTCGGTCACCCTTGACGAAAGCACTTCTGTGACGCACGATTTATCGTCATGGAAGTGGACACTTCCATGATGATAATTTTGGTAATGTCATGGAACACTTCTACGACAGCACAGGTATGACTATCTTGATTCTGTCATAAATTTGTCATGGATGTACATGCATGACAAAAAACGCAACCTACTGTGACAAACACGTATCATCACGGAAGTGTATTTTTTTGTAGTGACTACCGCTCTCAAGTGGTACTACCGCTTCTACTGCCACTGCGAAGTGCCGCACAACCCGACATGGGAGGCGCCCCCTCGAGTCGACGCAGTAGGAGCCCTGTACCGCAGCGGTACTGTGGCTGTGAACGTACAAGCGGTACTACCGCTGGGTACCGTGGTACTGCGGCTGAGAACCCACAAGCGGTACTACCGCGGGGTACCGCAGTACTACCGCTTGGACCACAACATGGTCAAAATGCAAGAAAAGAGACCTCCATCGACGCGGGAAGGCTCAGAGTGTGCAAAAAGGAAGTGTACATGATGATTCCACCCAATCCTTACCAAAGCGGACCCCCTCTTGATAGTACGGAGACTCCTACGAGACAAGACCGCAAAACTAGAAACGAAAGAGCTACACCGTATTGAATAACAAACTCCGAGGGGAAAGAATCGTCTCGTGCCAAAGGATGAATCCTTGAAAAGCTCAAAGCACATGATTAGTCCGCAAAAGCATTGTCATCAATCACCAAAACACCTTAAGGATAAATATGCCCTTACAATCTCCCCCTTTTTGGTGGATTGATGACAATACGAGATTTGCACAAAGGGAAAAATATATATGACATAAGCAAACCCCACATCTCTAAAATATAGACGGGCTCCCCCTAGATGTGTGCTATCTTATGAAAGTGCTTCGGACAGCACGACACACATATTAGGATCAACACTCCCCCTATATTTTATAGACATAGCATATCTTGCAACGAATAATGCTAACACTAAGCAGGATAATAGATAAGAGCAAAGAATAACTAGCACAAGATAACTTAAGCTCAATATGATGCGATAGAGTGCATATGTCTTACACCATATGACAGAAAGTCTCACGAGCACACCCAAACCAACACATGAAAGGTTCAAACACGAGAAAGACAGGCAAGACAACCACGCCACACAAACACAGGCTCACAACTCAAACAAAGACACAAATCCCTAAACTCTCTCCCCCTTTGGCATCGAGACACCAAAAAGGCAAAGAACAAAGCTACGGCTCCAGGTGATAGCCAACTAAGGATCTTGAACATCATATCCTAGCGTGATCGTCTGCACCGCCGTCATCGGTCGGAAATTGCTCGGTGTCCGAGTCGGTCCATGGAAAGTGCTACTGAATCCACTCCTCTCATCAGTGATCTTGCCCTCAGATCTGCTGGCAACGGTCTCACCCAACTGACGCATGAGCTCCTTGTGACGACTCCTGGCCTGCTTGTCAGCCACATGAGTCATTTACTGACCGTGAGACTCCATGCAGAAGAGTTTCTTCATCTTGCGCTTGAGCTTCTTTGCCCAAGAGGGTTCTACTCCAAATGGCTCATAGTCATCATCATCAGCAGCATCAGCCTCGGTCTCCATGTCAGCAGCTTCAGGCGGAATGCCAGAACTCGGAGCAGTTGTGCCCCAGTTCTCCTTCTTCCTTAGATGCTTGATCTCATGAGAAACTAGATCTCCAGTCTCCAGCACCACCCTCAGATACACACGCTCCCAGGCCTTCTCAATGAGTAACATGATAAACGGAAACCAACTCAGACCACATGACATGGGAGATATCCAAAGATTCTCTAGAGTTTTCTTCTCATGTTGACAGAAAAAGATGCATGTCCACAAGATAAGAGTGTACCATATCCAAGTTGCCGATGCGAGGGAAGAGTGTCTCCCTGAAGATGCGATGGAGAATATCTAGAAATGCTAGCAGCTCATAGGTCTCCTTCTTAGTCACTTGGTTAACCTTCACGGTACAGTATGGACAGAGAGCTTGCTTGTGTGCGGAGGTAGCATTGCGGTGAGGGAGAAAGCCAACCGGGTTCTCAAGACCTTGATCTTCAACTTCAAGAAGCTCCATGAAGGCCTTCCACTTGATAGTAAGCAGCCTGCCATTTGTCATCCAGGTCAGAGTCCTGTCCGCATCAGTCCCAAGATGGACGGTGGCATAAAACTGAGCCACTAGATCTGCATCAAAATCCTTGTTGAACTGCATGATCCTGAGGATGTTCAACTGAGAGCACATCTGAAGTTCCTCCCCAAAGTAGTCCGGATCCTTCTCCATAAAGGCAACGTCGATGGAGCGAACATCAACAAAAAGGTTTTTCTTGGCCTTGATCACATCAAAGTAGATAACATACAAAAAGCGGTTCCAGAACGGGCGGTTGACCAAGGCAGGCTCTTGACCGACCTCATAGGGGTTGCGCCGACGCTTCTCCCAGAATTCCTTGGAAGACATCTCTGTCACAGACTTGGCCCTTGGCTTGGGCTTGGACGCACTCATCTTCTTCATTTGAGGCGGAACACTTGGAGGAACACCTGGCGGAGCACTTGAAGAGGCCGCCGTTCTCTCAGAGGTGCGGTAGCGCTTGGACGTTGCACGTCCGGGGTTGACACGGCGGACTTGTTGCTCAGGATGTTCATCACTTGGAACCAAACACACGAGCAGAAGAAACAACACGAAAGAAAGAGCATAAGCCTCCAAACAAGACAACACAGATCAAAGAGTGGTAGGAAATAGTGGAATTGGGCATCCAGCGGTAGTACCGTGACCATACCGCGGCAGTACCGCTCGACAGGTAGTACCGTGCTTGAAGAGTGGTAGTACCACCCTAGACGGGGAATAGCGGTTCCCTACTGCCATGGACAAATCCGACACTACTGGGGATGCCAAATTCAAAAATATGTCTACCAGTCATCAATCCAAAAGGCCTAGATGCCATCTCCATCCTACTCAAGCCTCGACTTAGCCAAAAATCGAGAAAAGCAATGCCTATTGCCCCTAACAACTAGAAGTTAGATCTAGGCAAAAAGAGAACAGGAACGGGGGCAATACCGGCATCCATGGCAAGAGGACGCGGTGGGGATCGACTCCATCAGAGGAACTGGAGAGGAACGACACAAAGACGGCGGCCGATCGAAGCCCTCCTGCGGGGAGACGTCGCTGGAGCGACGAGGAAGACGAGTGAGTGGGGCGAATGGGTATGGGGGAGAAAAGCAACTCCCCCGACCCCAACATAACCCCCCCCCCCCCCGCGCCCGCCCCATAGCGGTAGTACCGCTGGTGTGGGCGGTAGTACCACTTGATGTTCATCAGCGGTAGTACCGCGCACCCAGCGGTAGTACCGCACACCCAGCGGTAGTACCGCTCTGCCGCAACAAGACAGGCTAAACACGGCTTAGCTCAAAAAAAAAGAAAACGACTAGAAAACAAGAGAGAACACACACTCAAAACCAACACGAAGAAGACAAAGAACACACACTCCTACAAGATAGGGCGGTGGCCGAGACCACCTATGTTTGAGTTTGAAGGTATGGCGCCGCGAATATTTTAACCTTGGGCCCATGACCAAAACTCATCTTTGAAGCACAAGAGCCATCAAAAATGGCTAGAGTGAAAGAGTTTGATTAGTTTATGCATAATGGGGGGAGGGAGAGTCCATTGAGAGAACAACACTCCCCATATGTCCATGCCTACATCTAAACAAGATAACAAGTTAAGTATGGTGGGTGTGCACGGGTTCAAGCAACATTGCTCGAATCAATGATATTTAGCTCATGCCTTAACTCGCGAAATCTTGCTTCATCCAAGGGCTTCGTGAAGATATCTGCAAGGTTATCAAGAGTGTTGACATAGTTGAGCTCGTTCTCTCCTCGCCTAATATGATCCCGGATGAAGTGATACCGGATCTCCATATGCTTTGTCTTGAAGTGTTGCACCGAGTTGAGAGAAATCTTGATTGCACTTTCATTGTCACACCAAAGAGGCACTTTGTCACAAATGACACCATGATCCTTTAAAGTTTGCCTCATCCATAAGAGTTGTGCACAACAACTACCGGCCGCCACATACTCTGCTTCGGTGGACGAGAGAGACACACAACTTTGCTTCTTGGAAGACCAACTCGCCAAAGAGCAACCGAGAAATTGGCACCCTCCGGAAGTGGACTTCCTATCCACTTTGTCGCCCGCCCAATCTGAGTCCTAATAACCTACAAGCTTCAAGTTTGCTCCTCTTGGGTACCATATGCCAAAGTTTGGGGTATGAGCCAAATATCGAAAGATTCGCTTGACTGCCACAAAGTGACTTTCCTTAGGTGCCGCTTGAAACCATGCACAAATTCCCACACTCAACATGATATCCGATCTAGATGCACAAAGGTAAATCAAAGAGCCAATCATGGAGCGATATACCTTTTGATCCACCGCTTTACCATTGGGATCTATGTCAAGTTAGCATTTGACGGGCATAGGAGTGGACGCCGGCTGTCGGGGGTTTGGTGCGACATATGCCAACGGATGACTTATCATGGTGGGGGCGAGTAGAACGTCGCCGGTGCCTGGAAACGGGATAAGGCGTAGACATGCACGCCGACGAATCTTACCTAGCTTCGGGGCTCTCCGGGGAGATAATACCCCTACTGCTGCTCTGCGGGTGTCCACATGATCACTATGGCCAAGTGCTTACACGGTTGCAGCTTGAGCTGTTTTCTGGTGGTGGGAGAGGGCAAGACTAGCTCTCTCCTTTCTATATGATTTGGTCTAGAGCTAATGGGTTCCAACCCTTTGCATGGGTGCCCTGGGGGTTTATATAGGCCTACCCCCCAGGGGTACAATGGTAATCCGGCTGGGCACGGGCCCAGCCATCAGTGCCTTTGGCCTCCGTCTTCTCTACTGACCGCTGGGGCCTGCCGATTGGCGGGCCCCGCCGACTGGCCGGGTCCGCCGTGGGCGGGTCTTGCCGGCTGCTGATCACTGTTGCCGTACTTCTTATGACGCGGGCTTGATCATGAGATCGTGGCAACAGCCCCACCGCCTGGCGGGTGATCACTGTTGCCACTCCCCATTTCATCTTGATTAATGGCGCGTGGGCCCCGGGGGAGGGCTCGGCTGACTCCCCCGGGCCGACTCCCGACGGGTCCGACTGGTGGTTCTCCCGCCGTCTCCCGAGGACTCACTGACTGGTGGGCCCTGTTGCCTCCAGGCCGTACAGACAAGCCGTCATGGGTGCAGGATTTGGCCCTGCGGTGCTGATGTCAGGGCCGGCATGGCAACAGTGCCACGCTGCACGGAGATCTTCCGGCGTACGGCGTGCTGTGGCCATGCCTGCCCTTGGAGAGGGGCGGGGGTGGGCTTTGCTGTAGCCACGCCCCTGCCTTGCCCCCTTTTATGAGGTCATGGGGTTTGCTGGAGTCGCAGGCCGACTCCCCAAAGCCGTCTTCTTTGGAAGTCTTCCCTGGGACTCGGCCGTGAGCGGGCAGTCGACCGCCTTGCTGTCGATTCCTCAGGAGGCGGCTCTTTGTCCTAGGGTCTTGAGGGGCGCTGCCTGCCCCGATGTCTTGAAAGGTTATGGACTCGGGTTGGCCTACCCGTGGCCCATTACTCTGATAGTAGTCCCCGAAGCTGGTGAGGCGCCGAGGACGATCGGCCGAGAAGCCTCAACAGTTTCTCTTTCCAGGTGCTTAACACATGGTCTTTGATTGACTTATGCCGGGCCGACTAGAAGGAGTCGGACTTGCTCAACTCGGACTCACTTAATTCCAACTCCCTCAGTATTTTGAACGTTGCGGCGGGATTTTAAGGGGCGTGCTAGCTAAGCCTCCAGGCTGCCGCCCGTTCTTGGCCTATCACACGAGGGCACGTGGCTAGGATGTCCTGCGAGCCTACGCGCGCGATGGGACAGGCCCATAGGCGGGGCCCGCCACTACCGCGCCTCGGCGCCCGAGCGGATCCGCTGCGGCCCTGGTGGACGGTTGGGATTCCCGTGGAGTTACTGCATGCAGTAACTTTATCGTGGGTCATGGGGGTCGTGGGGTTATGGGCGCAGTAAATCCCCACGTCCGCCCCCTCGGCTTCGCAGCCCACGAGGCTATAAGTAGGGGGAAGAGGGGGGCTCGCGCGCCCCTCCTTCCCACTACTCCTCGTTCTCTTCCTCCTTGCTGCTCCTCGCTCTCCTCCTTCCTCTTCTCCTCTTCGCTCCGCCACATGCCCAAGCTCTGGCGAACGCTACGGCGACAGCTCGCGATGAGTTCTTCCTCCGTCGCCGCACCTCCCCAGTGCGCTCCGGCACCTGGGACGGCTCCGAAGTTCATGAAGACCACATTGAGTTCCTCCACCGGACCCATCAGCTTCTCGGTGAGGATCGCGTGCAGGTGTGTCTTGCGCCGAAGGGGGAGATTTCCCCCGCACCACAGGAGGGCGAGCGGGTCATCTTCCGCTTGCACTGCCTGCGCGGGCTGGGGCTGCCGGCGAGCAGTTTCTTCCGGTCCTTCCTGGAGTTCTAAGGTCTCCAGCCGCACCACCTCACCCCCAACGCAATGGTGCTACTATCCGCCTTTGTGGCCATGTGCGAAGGCTTCCTCGGAGTCCTACCCACCCTCGAGCTCTGGGGGGGGGGGGCTTATTCTTCTCCAAGCTCGGCACCCAGGCTGCGGGCGTGCCAGCTCAGTGCGGCGCTTTCATCGTCGTGCGAAGGTCGGGGGCCGACAATCCCTTCCCCACCATCTCGCTGATCAAGTCGGTGAAGATGTGGCAGAGATCCTACTTCTACGTCAAGAATGCCTCCTCAAGGGGAGACTGGGTCAACTTGCCGGCTTTCAAAGCCGGCCCGCCGGCTGGGCAACTGCCCAACTGGTCGTACTGGGCCAAGTCGCTGACGCCTGTGGGAGCCGGCGCCGTCACGCGACTCCGAGTGCTGATGCAGTCGGAGGGTCTGACTGGTCCAAACCTGCTGGCCGCCTTCGTTTCGTGCCGAGTTCTCCCACTCCAAGGCCAGCCTCATATGATATGCCAGATGAGCAGGCACCGCGACCCGAGTCGGATGTGCACCAAGGACATGCCTCACGAAGAGGTGGCCTTCATGGTGAACTACCTCTCGGACAGCAGGCTCCTGGAAGACTGGCAATTCGGCAAGGAGCCGTACTGCCGCGCCAACCCCCCGCCCGTGGTGAGTCGCCTTTCTTTTCTTTCTTTGGATTGTCTTCTTCTTGCCGAGTTTTGTTTTGACCAGTCGGCTTTGGTTAGAATCCCCTCCTTCACCCACCAGCCGGCACCTCGGGGCCGGCCCGCGAGTTCCTCGCCGACCGGGCGGAGAGCGATGTCGACGAACCTGATCTGGGGGCAGCGGCTCTGGAAGATGACGCCAAGGGAGGAGGAACAGCGGGTGACTTCAGGCCTTCGGCCACTTTCGCCGACTGGCCTGACGACGACGCCGAGGGAGAAGTCGCCCCTCGCCATCGGCCAGGAGCCAGCCAGCCTGGCGCAGGTTCTTCTGCCGCGCCGGGCGCTCCAGGCGGCGGGAAAAAGCGCAGGGCCGTGCCGACCTTGTTCGGCAGTCGGCCGAAGAAGCCTAAGGGTTCAGCTGCGGCGACCCGGCGGGACGAGGCGGCCGCGAAGGCCGTCCGCTTCCGTAAGGAAGTGAAGAAGCCGTCGTTGGTCTCCGCGTAAGTATTCTGTCTTCAAAGTTTTATTCTTTCTTCATGATTTGTCTGAGTCTCTGCTTGCCCCTCTTGCTTCAGGGCTCCCCTCTCTCTTGAGAGGGTCACCGCCGCCTCCGTCATGGGGTCAGCGGAGACGTCCGCCACCACTCGGCGGATTGACCCCACTGCTGACCTCCGGGAGGCGACAGAGCAGAATGCGTAGGAGAAGCGCAATGAACAAGAGGCCCTCCACATGGAGAAGGCGGAGCCCGACAGTGCGGAGGCCTCCGCTAAGAAAAAACTAGCAGAGGCCGAAGCCGCCGCCACGGCGAAGCAGTAGGCTGAGGAAGCCGCAAGCCGCTAGTCGGCAGTGCTTGTCACCCCGTTGAACTCTGCGCCGCCGCCTCCAGAGTTCACGGGGCTGACCGGGGAAGCCGGCGGGGAGAACCCCGTTGTGGTGGGGGAGGGCGGCGACCCCTTTACGCTGGATGCGAACGTTCCGTCGCCGCCTCCGCCGCCGTCTGAAGGTGCGCAGGGCGAGCAGCCGGCGGGCCCTCCGGTGCCGCCGACCGAAGACGAGGCCGTGGTGAGGATACTCCTCCAAGTCAGCTCGCCAATGCGCCGCCGTCTGGAGAAGGTGACTTCGGCACCCCGTCCCCTGGAAATCGGTGCTGCCAGCTCGGTGATCCCAGACGCCGATGCGACAAGTGCCGCGCCCATTGGGTGGGTGCGAGGAGGCGGCACAGGGACGCTGAACCAGGCGCTTCTGGACGTCTAGGCGAAGCTTCGTGTCAAGGGCGATGCTCTCCATAATTGCACCAAGGCATACCTGGCGTCGCGGGCAGCCGTCCGGGTATGTTTTTCCTTTTGGCCTTTGTTTTTCTTGTTCCTCTCTGTGGGGGGCGCGCCAGTGCACCCACTGGGTGTAGTACCTGAGTTTCGGGCTGGCTACTGAGCAAGCAGCCCGGAACTCCAATTGATGAACTTTGGGTACTAACTTTTTGTCTGAAACGTTCGTCGCAGGATTACCACAACCTCCGCGTCACTGCCTTCAACCGTAATGTTGAAGAGCTGGGCAAGCGGACCGTTGATTTGTTGGAGAGCCAGAGTAAGTCCTTTTCCTTCTTTGCGGGGGCGCGCTGGCGCACCCGCGGGCTGTAGTCCCCGAGATTCGGGCCGACTACTGAGCAGTCGGGCCGGATCTCCCGGCGACCTTCTTTACTGGTGGCTTGATGCCTTCTTTCTTTCTTCTTCTCAGGGGCCAACGCTGCTCTTCAACAGCAGCTAAGCAACGCCAAAGCCTCTTTGCGCGCCAAAGAGGAGGAGTGCAGCAAGCTCGCCACGGAGCGCGATCTGCTGGCACTCAATTGGCAGAGCAGAAGGAGCTGCTTGTGAAGTCGCAGAGGGAGGCGGAGGAGATGGAAACTGCCCTCTTGGCCGAGTTCGTGAGCGAGCGCTCCTCCTGGTCTGACAAGGAGGCGCTGCTGTCCTCCGGCTTCCACGAGATTGAAGACATTGTTGATGGTAAGCCTCTTTATTTTCTTTCTTTGAGCTGCCGATTTAAGTCGTGCCGACTCCTGGTTTTTGACTAGCTTCTTCATTTCTTTGCGTCTTTGCAGACTTCTTCCCTGGGCAGTCGCAGGCCGCCATCCAAGCCATCGAGGCTGACCGTGAAGGTCGGAGGACGGAGGGCACAGAGATTGCCGCCGATGCCCCCCGAACTCTTGACGAGCACATCCTGAGCATCGAGGCTCGCCTCCGGCCAGCTCACCGGATGTTGCGCCGGCTTCAGCGTGTCGGTGCCAAGGCGATTGCCGCCCTATGGCCGGATATGCAGGCTCCGCGCACCCTAGCCTGACGGCCGACTGGCTGGAGGTCGCGGCCGGTCGTCTTGAGGCCTGGAAGGGCTCTTCGGCCCGAGATGGAGCGCGCCGGAGCTTGGAGTTCGTCAAGGCATGGTATCCGGGGCTCGACCTAGACCAGCTAGCCACGCTTCGGTCGGAGGCCCAGCCGGAGCTGGCGGCCGCGGAAGACGCCCTCGTCAAGCGTGCTGTGGCGATTGCCGAGTACACCGACACCAGCATCTTTGTCCCTGAGCGGTCTGAAGACGGCGAGGAGGTACCGCCGAAGTGGTTTGGGATGAACCCAGACTACGGCGAGGACTCGGCGGAGGTGATTGGCTCTAGCGTCGAGGAAGAGGGCGAGGCGGAGGACGCAGGCGAGGTGGAGGCACCAGAAGACGGAGCAGACGGCCATGCTTAGCTCGACCGTGCCTCCAGCAATGAGCCGCGTGCAACCGACCCGACTGCTGCCGGAGGCGATCAAGCCGAGATTAGCCAGCCGGCCGCCCCAACGCCTGGCGCTGGCGCCTCCTATGATCCTCCGAGTCCGTCTGCTGCTTCCTAAGCTGCTGCTGTATCTTTGTTTTGTCCGCTTCAGTAGTCTTTGAAGAACTTTGTTAATTCGCACAATTCCACCCGCGGGGTGTATTTTGAACCTCTACTCGACAATTCGGCCAAGGGCCTATGTTATGTAAATATATATATATCTATCTTTTCTTGCTCATTGCTCTTTTGGCTTTTTTCCTTTGCCGCTATCTCTTAGTTGCCTGCCTTGCCAATCGGATAGCCGCTCTGCGGACTATCGCTGGATCAAGTTCTAGGCTACTTTGGGAAAGCAAGTACTTAGCCGTTTTCAAGATTTTTTTTGAGCAAGTTAGATAGAAGACGGCAATCCGACTATCCAAGAGTCGGTTTGCGAGAAAGGCTGGAAGCTATCTTGAGCTATGTTTTATGCTTTGAGTCCTTAGCCATTTTCATGCGAATGCCCATTCTACCTTACTGCTGCCCACCGTACGGTCGTTCTGCGAGCTACGGCTTCTGACAGGAGACGGTTTAGGCGTTTACACACTTCTTGTCTGACTGCAGGAAGCATTTCATAGTGTAAGGCGGCAAGTCCCCGGGCCGACTTGTCGAGCCCGGTGCCAAACGGCATAAAAAGGAGCAACATACTCGCAGTCATAATTTTTATCATGGAGACAAAAGAGGGTAGTCCCCGAGCTCGCCTCAGGGGGCCCGAAGTCTTGGTACTTTAATACAAAGGGTAGCATGGTACATACTGCATCAACTGTAAAATCTTCGGAGGAGGTTTGCATTCCATGGCCGCTCTGACTCCTTGCCGGAGTCGTACCTATTGCGTGCTTGGGGCTTCTGAGCGTCGATCAGGTAGTAGGAATCATTGCCCAGTACTTTGCTGATGATGAAAGGGCCTTCCCAAGGCGCCGACAGCTTGTGCTGGCCGGCTGTTCGCTGGATCAGCCGGAGCACAACGTCGCCTTCTTGGAAAGATCTTGGCCTGACCTTCCTGTTGTGGTATCGGCGCAGGCTCTGCTGGTAGATGCTAGACCGGCTGAGTGCCAACAACCGGCCCTCTTCCAGCAGATCGACGCCATCTTGTCGTGCTTCTTCTGCTTCCTCCTTGGTGTACATGGTTACTCGTGGGGAGTCGAACTCTATGTCCGTTGGGATGACGGCTTCGGCACCGTAGACGAGGAAGAAGGGCATGAAGCCGGTTGACTTGTTTGGAGTCGTGCGCGGACTCCAGAGGACGGCTGGCAGCTCGTTGAGCTAGCAGCCAGCCGAGCGCTCTAGAGGCTCGATCAGCCGAGGCTTGATGCCGGACAGGATGAGGCCGTTTGCTTGCTCCACTTGGCCATTTGACTGCGGATGGGCGACGGACGCTAGGTCCAGTCGGATGCCCTGTGTAGCGCAGAAGCGGGCCAAGGCGCCTTTGGCGAAATTTGTGCCGTTGTCAGTGATGATGCTATGTGGCATGCCGTACCGAATTGTGATATTGGAGATGAAAGTTACGGCAGTCGGACCGTTCAGCTTCTTGATTGGCTTTGCTTCTATCCACTTGGTGAACTTGTCCACTGCGACAAGTAAGTGAGTTAAACCACCTCGTGCTGTTTTGAATGGTCCCACCATGTCTAGACCCCAAACTGCGAAAGGCCAGGCAATAGGGATGGGCTTGAGTGCAGAAGCTAGCTGGTGCGGCTTGGAGCTGAACTTCTGACAGCCTTTGCATTTTTGGACTAACTCTCTGGCCTCTTCCAAGGCAGTTGGCCAGAAGAAACCATGTCGAAAGGCTTTGGCGACGAGTGCTCTTGAAGCCGCATGGTGGCCGCACTCGTCTTGATGGATGTCTTTGAGAATCGCTTGGCGTTGCTCTGGCTCTACGTAGCGCTGGTAGACACCAGTGACGCTGCGCCTGACCAGCTCTCTGTTGACTATGGTGTAGGCTACCGCCCGGCGTTGTATTTGACGAGCTGAAGTTTCATCCAACGGCAGCTCTTTGTTCACCAGGAATTTGAGGATGGGCTGGGCCCATGAGGGTGCTGCTATTTCTTCGACTACCAGAACTGCGACTTGAACGAGGGCGGTTGGGCTGGGAGGCGGCGGGTTGGAGTCAACAGCCGCTTGCTGGGTTGATGAAGTCCCCAAGCCAACTGGCACGGTCCTTGGGCCGAGTTCTGGAGTCTTCGAGTCCGCCACCGCAGTCCCCGGGCCAGGTTTGACTGTGGCATCTTTGGGGTCTTCCGCCAAAATCCCCGTTCCGACTGCCGGAGCCCCGGAGTCGGATCCGCCGTCTTCGGGAGGAGACGGCACAAAAATGGAGTCTGATTCTGGTGAAGGCTTGACAGACGGCTTGAGGAGGCGTTGAAGGGCGACGCCAGATGGTATTGCTTGGCGGGCAGAGCCTATTCGTGCCAAGGCATCTGCTTGGTGGTTGTCGTTTCTTGGCACATGGAGAAACTCGCACCCTTCGAAATTCCCGCTGAGTTGCTGCACGAGGAAACGGTAACTCGAAATACCCAGTCGCCGGATGATTGCTGGACCACTAAGTCCGAGTCGCCATAACACAAGATCCGGCGGATGCCAAGTTCTTTGGCAAGCAGAAGCCCATGAATGAGCGCCTCGTACTCGGCGACGTTATTGGAGGCGGCAAAGTGGATTTGCAGTGCGTATTTGAGCTTATCGCCTTTGGGGGAGGTGAGGACGACGCCGGCTCCCAAGCCGGTGCGCATCTTGGAGCCATCGAAATACATCCGCCAATGGGTGGAATCAGGTGCTGGAGGTAGGTACTGGGTCTCGGCCCAGTCGACGAGGAAGTCGGCCAGTGCTTGTGACTTGATGGCGGTGTGGGGTTGGTAGTGGATGGTGTAGAGAGCCAACTCTATGGCCCACTTGGCCACTCAGCTAGAAGCATCTCGGCTACCAATGATCTCGGCAATTGGGGCCGTGCAGACCACCGTGATTGGATGCTCTTGAAAGTAATGCTTCAATTTCTTGGCAGCAAAGTGCACGCCATAGCACATCTTCTGGTAGTGGGAGTAGTTCTGCTTGAAGGTCGACAGTACCTCGCGCAGTTAATATGTACTGGTCTCTGGACAGGTAGCGCCTTGCCTTCCTCCTGGCGTTCCACTACAATGACCGTGCTGGCTACCCAGCTGGTGGCGGCGATGTACAGGAGCATAGGTTGCTTGGGAGTCGGAGCCGCCAGGACGGGTGGAGTAGTCAGCATTTTCTTCAACTGGTGAAAAGCTTCATCCGCCTTATGGTTCCACTCGAAAAAAGTGGTCTTCTTCATGAGTTGTTATAAGGGGAGAGCTTTCTCGCCCAGCCGACTGATGAACTGGCTGATGGACGCTAAGCAGCCGGTGAACTTCTGCACATCCAGCAGTCGGCTGGGTACCTCCATTCTCTCAATGGCCTTGATTTTTACTGGGTTGCATTCTATGCCGCGTTCAGAGACCAGGAAACCTAGCAGCTGGCCGGCTGGTACCCCGAAGACACACTTCTCGGGGTTGAGCTTGATCTGGAATCGGCGCAGGTTCTCAAAAGTCTCCTTGAGGTCTTCCAGCAGTGTTCCACGCTTCTCCGTCTTCACCACCACGTCGTCCATGTAAACATGGGCGTTCCTGCCGAGCTTCTTGAGGAGGCACTTCTGCATGCAACACTGAAAGGTGGCGCCAGCGTTCCTTAAGCCGAACATCATGGTGAGGTAGCAGAAGGATCCAAACGGCGTGATGAAGGTGGTTTTTAGTCTGTCAGCCGGGTTTAGCTTGATCTGGTGATATCCTGAGTATGCATCCAAAAAACTCAACAGCTCGCATCCGGCTGTGGAGTCTATCACCTGATCGATTCTTGGCAAAGCGAATGGATCCTTAGGGAAGGCCTCGTTGGGGCTTGTGTAGTCAATACACATTCACCACTGCTTGTTCTTCTTTAGTACCAGGACCGGATTTGCTAGCCATTCTGGAAAGAACACTTCCATAATGAAACCGGCTACTAGGAGTCGGGCTATCTCTTCTCCAACAACTCTTCTCTTCTCTTCTGATAAGCGGCGCAGGGGCTGTCTGACCGGCTTTGCATCAGATCGGACATGTAACTTGTGCTCGGCGAATTCCGTCGGTACACCTGGCATGTCTTTGGGGGACCATGCAAAGATGTCCTGATTCTCACGGAGGAAATCGACGAGCTCGCCTTCCTATTTGCTGTCGAGGTTTGCACCTACGACAGCGTACTTCTATGGGTGCTCCGGGTCCAAGGGTATCTTCTTTGTCTCTTTGGCCGGCTTGAACGAACCCTCAGCCTCCGACTCTTTTGGGCTGGGCGATACCTCAGGCTGCTTGTCGGCCATCGCCATAACTCGCTCAAGGAGCCGCTTCTCAGCCGCGATTACCAGGGACTCGGCCAGCCGACTACTCTCAGCTGCGCAAGCAGACGACTTCCGGTAGTCGCCAACCACAGTCAGAATTCCCCTGGAACTGGGCATCTTCATCTTGAGGTAGGCGTAGTGGGGGACAGCCATGAACTTGGCCAAAGCAGGTCGGCCAAGCAGCGCATGGTATGGGCTCTCAAGATCCACCACCTCAAACCAAACGGGCTCTCTACGGAAGTGATCTTTGTCCCCAAAGAGGACGTCCATCAGGATCTTGCCGATTGGCGAGCAGGAAAGCCCAGGAACAATGGCGTGGAAAACAGTTCGGCTGTTCTGAAGCTGTCTTTGCTTGATCCCTAACTTCTCCATGGTGTCCTTGTACAGGATATTGATGCTGCTGCCCCCGTCTATCAGAACTCGCGAGAAACGCGCAGCTCGTCTGTCCGTAGCAAAGGTGGCGTCTAGGACCAAGTCGTAGGATCCCGGACTCGGCATCACCTCTAGGTGGTCAGCCCTGCTCCAGCTGATGGGCTTCTCAGACCAGTGCATGAACTCTGGCGTCTCCGACGCTATTGCATTCACCTCTTGTCGCTGCAGCCGCCTGCTGCGTCGATCATCAGCCACACTGGTGAACACTACATAGGCTCCATGCTCTTCAGGGTATTCGTCTTGTACTGCGCCGACTGGCCTGACTGCCGCCTGCTGGGGCGGAGGCGGAGGCGGCTGCCCAGCAGGCGGGGGAGGCAGGAGGCTGTCTCCCTTGGCGATCCTGGTGAGCCAGTGGCACTTCCGGGTGGTGTTATTCGACGGCTTTGCGCCACTGTGGAACTTGCAAGGTCCATCCAAGGTCTACTCATAGGAGAAGGCCGGCAACCAGTTTGGCTTGCCGCCTTTCTGTCGCTTGGGCGGAGGCTGCTCTTCTGGCTGCTGGGCTTCAACGGTCGTGACCTACCGGCTGCTGGAAGCCGGCTGCGGGGCCTTGCGCTTGTTGTTGCCCTGCAGTTGTCGCCGGCCGGCGTCTGCCGCCGGAGTTCTTGGAGCTTGAGGAGCCACTTTGCCAGTCGTGCTGATTTGAATTTCCGCCTTCATGGAGGAGTCGGCTGTGGCGTACTTGTCCGCTATGATCAGCAGCTCGTCGAGGGTTTCTAGCTCGTCGCAGAGGAGCTTGTGCTTGAGGAGGGTGCCTTCCCTGCACCCGGCTGTAAAGTACTCGATGGCCTGCACCTCATGCACGCCCTCGCAGGAGTTCCGAAGCACGGCCCAACGCGTGAGGTAAGCACGAGTAGACTCGTCGGGGCCTTACACGCACAAGGAGAGCTGACAAGGCTTGGGAGGATGTTTGTATGTGCTAGTGAAGTTGCGCATGAATGCTTCGATGAAGTCGACCCAGCCGTTGATGCTGCGGGGCTTTAGGCTGTTCAGTCATGTCCGGGCCGTGCCCTGGAGCATGAGCGGAACGTACTTTACGGCGACACGCTTGTTGCCGTTTGCTATGCTGACAGCCGTGGAGTAGTCGACTAGCCAGTCTCCTGGCTTCACGGAGCCGGTATACTTGGGCGTGTCTCTTGGGAGCGTGAACCCTCTGGGAAACGGCTCGTCCCCAATGCGGGGCCCGAAACAAGGCGGTCCCAGCTCGTCTTCTTCTTCCAGTGCTAAGGATCGGTGGAGTCGGTCGATCCCATGGCGGGCGTCGTTCTCTCCAACCCCCTCTCGGCGGCCAAGGCGGTCTCCGAGAGTCGGATGGTCAACAGGCGGTAGGGAGACTCGCCTCTCCTTGCGGGGAGGGGGAGGCGGACAGTCGTCCCGTCGTTCCACTGCCCTTGGGTGGCCGTCTCGGTCGCGCTCTATGATAATGCGAGTCCGACTGTGGCTGACAGTCGGCTCCTTGTCTCTTCTTCCTCGACCGCCGCCAGTCGGCGTCCGAGACATCGCGCCTTGGTCTCGATGAAGGTCGTCGTTGGGCCGTAGAGGCGCCTCCGCGCGACAGCCGACCTCATTCTGCGCGGCGGCCGCGTCATGAGGCGGCGTTCTTCGCCCTCGAAATTGTCCAGCTCATCCATCGCTGCCTGGGCGGCTCGGATGTTCTCCGCTGGTGTAGCGTACACAGGGCGGCTTGCCCCAAACAGGTTGGCGATGGCTACGCCGCGCTGCCAGACCACGCCAAGGCGGTTGGGCTCCGTCGGGGCCGACGAGCCGCCGACGGCGCGATCCATCTCCCGCTGGTAGGCTTCTGACAAGCGCCTCATGCTGGCCAGCTTCTTCGCACCTTCGACGAGCTGAAGGCGGCACGCCTCCAACGTCTCTGGATTAGCGTCTTCCGGAATGGGCGCAGCTAGGTCTTGCAGCGCCGCGCCGAGTGAGTCGGGCGCTCCTCCGCCGGGGAACTCGTCATGACTGATGACTAGCACCTCAGTGACCGTGCTTCCGTCGCTCTCTGCGTGGGGGAGAGTTTCGTCGTAGACCACCATGTTGGTGGGGAACACGTCGAGCGACGCGGTCTCGGAGTCGACCAGCATCGGGTCGGTGGAGCCTACGGACTCCAAGTCTATGGCAGGCTCGCCGGAAACATGGAGTTGATCGAGGAGGCCCGCGAGGAGGTTCTCGGGGCTGCCCGTGCCTGCATTGGATGCAGGTTCATCGGAGAGGCGGACCTCGCCAATGAGTTCGGCCAAGGAGCTGACCGCGCAGGCGATCTCGACGCCGCTTAGCACGTCGGTGCAAACTCCATCTGGCGTGCCTGGCTGGCTGCGCTCGCCAGGGAGGAAAAGGGTTCCCGTACAGAACAGATCTCCGGACGGCAGTGCACCAGGCCCCACGGTGGGCGCCAAATGTCGGGGGTTTGGTGCGACATATGCCAACGGATGGATTATCATGGTGGGGGGCGAGTAGAACGTCGCCGGTGCCTGGAAACAGTATGAGGCGTAGACATGCACGCCGGCGAATCTTACCCAGCTTCGGGGCTCTCCGGGGAGATAATACCCCTACTGCTGCTCTGTGGGGTCTCCGCATGATCACTATGGCCAAGTGCTTACACGGTTGCTCCTTGAGCTGTTTTCTGGTGGTGGGAGAGGGTAAGACTAGCTCTCTCCTTTCTATATGATTTGGTCTAGAGCTAATGGGTTCCAACCCTTTGCATGTGTGCCCTGGGGGGTTTATATAGGCCTACCCCCAGGGGTACAATGGTAATCCGGTTGGGCCCGCGTCTTCTTTGCTGACCGCTGGCCTCCGTCTTGAGTGCCTCTGGCCTCCGTCTTCTTTGCTGACCGCTGGGGCCCGCCGATTGGCGGGCCCTGCCGACTGGCCGGGTCCGCCGCGGGCGGGTCTTGCCGGCTGCTGATCACTGTAGCCATACTTCTGATGATGCGGGCTTGATCATGAGATCGTGGCAATAGCCCCGCCGCCTGGTGGGCGATCACTGTTGCCACTCCCCATCTCATATTGATTAATGGCGCGTGGGCCCCGGGGGAGGGCTCGGCTGACTCCCCCGGGCCGACTCCCGACGGGTCTGACTGGTGGTTTTCCCGCCGTCTCCCGAGGTCTCACTGACTGGTGGGCCCTGCTACCTCCAGGCCGTACAGACAAGCCGTCGTGGGTGCAGGATTTGGCCCTGCGGTGCTGATGTCAAGGTCGGCATGGCAACAGTGCCACGCCGCACGGAGATCTTCCAGGGCACGGCGTGATGTGGCCATGCCTGCCCTTGGTGAGGGGCAGGGGTGGGCTTTGCTCTAGCCACGCCCCTGCCTCGCCCCCTTTGATGAGGTCATGGGGTTTGCTGGAGTCGCAGGCCGACTCCCCAAAGCCGGCTTCTCTGGAAGTCGTCCCTGGGACTCGGCCGTGAGCGGGCAGTCGGCCGCCTTGCCGTCGATTCCTCAGGAGGCGGCTCTTTGTCCTGGGGTCTTGAGGGGCGCTACCTGCTCTGATGTCTTGAAAGGTTTTGGACTCGGGTTGGCCTACCCGTGGCCCATTACTCCGACACCGGCTTCACATCACTTAGCTTGAATCTCTTGAGCATGTCTTGAGTGTATTTGGCTTGGTTAATGAAGGTGCCTTCTCTTCTTTGCTTCACTTCGAACCCGAGAAAGAACTTCAACTCTCCCATGGAAGACATCTCGAACTTTGAGGTCATGAGAGCGGCAAATTACTCATTGAAAGCTTTGTTAGGGGAACCAAAGATAATATCATCAACATATAATTGGGACACAAACAACTCCCCTTTGACCTTCTTAGTAAAGAGAGTGGGGTTGATTAGCCCAACTTCAAAACCACGGTCTTGTAAAAACTCAGTAAGGTGGTCGTACGATGCACGTGGGGCTTGTTTAAGGCCATAGAGTGCCTTATCGAGTTGATACACATGATCGGGAAAGTAGGGATCCTCGAACCCGGGGGTTGCTTGACATAAACCAACTCATTAATGAGACCATTAAGAAAAGCACTCTTCACATCCATTTGTTGTAACTTAAAGTTATGATCAGAAGCATATGCAATCACATCCATTAAGACAGGCAACGGGGGCAAAGGTTTCACCGTAGTCAATACCCATTACTTGGGAGTAGCCTTGTGCTATGATACGTCTCCAACGTATCTATAATTTTTTTATTGCGCCATGCTATATTATCTACTGTTTTGGACTATATTGGGCTTTATTTTACACTTTAATATTATTTTTGGGACTAACCTATTAACCGGAGGCCCAGCCCAGAATTGCTGTTTTTGCCTATTTTAGTGTTTCGAAGAAACAGAATATCAAACGGAGTCCAAACGGAATGAAACATTCGGGAACGTGATTTTCTCATCAGATAAGACCCAGGAGACTTGGACAATCCGTCAAGAAAGCCACGAGGCGGTCACAAGGGTGGAGGGCGCCCCCCTAGGGCGCGCCCCCTGCCACATGGCCCCCTCGAAGCTCCACCGACATACTCCTTCCTCCTATATATACCTACGTGCCCCCAATCCATTGGGGACGGAGCCAAAAACCTAATTCCACCGCCGCAACTTTCTGTATGCACGAGATCCCATCTTGGGGCCTATTCCGGAGCTCCGCCGAAAGGGGAATCGATCACGGAGGGCTTCTACATCATCATCCACGCCCCTCCGATGAAGTGTGAGTAGTTTACTTCAGACCTACGGGTCCATAGTTAGTATCTAGATGGCTTATTCTCTCTTTTTGGATCTCAATACAATGTTCTCCCCCTCTCTTGTGGAGATCTATTCGATGTAATCTTCTTTTTGCGGTGTGTTTGTTGAGACCGATGAATTGCGGGTTTATGATCAAGTCTATCTATGAATAATATTTGAGTCTTCTCTGAATTCTTTTATGTATGATTGGTTATCTTTGCAAGTCTCTTCGAATTATCAGTTTGGTTTGGCCTACTAGATTGGTTTTTCTTGCCATGAGAGAAGTGCTTAGCTTTGGGTTCAATCTTGCGGTGTCCATTCCCAGTGACAGAAGGGGCAGCAAGGCACGTATTGTATTGTTGCCATCGAGGATAACAAGATGGGGTTTTTTTTATCATATTCCATGAAACTATCCCTCTACATCATGTCATCTTGCTTAAGGCGTTACTCTGTTTTTTAACTTAATACTCTAGATGCATGCTGGATAGCAGTCGATGAGTGGACTAATAGTAGTAGATGCAGGTAGGAGTCTGTCGGTGTACTAAAGTAGGGGTACCTTAGTATCCCGAACTTGTGCACGGGCAGTCGCAGCGACCCACGGCAAGGCTTGCCGGGCTACCGCCAAGACCCTCCGTGGCTCCTTTGGGGCCATTCAAGAACAAAGTATCGAAGAGCAAAACCAGGCCCCAGCAAGAGGAGCTTGCCGGAAGGAGTAAAGGCCCCGGCAAGAGGAACTTGCCGGGAAGGAGACGAGACCCCGGCAAGAGGAGCTTGCCGGGAAGACCAATCAAAGCATCTCAAGAAGCTCGCTGCGGCGCACCGCGCGCCCCGACAAGGCCCGGTGAGCGACAAGCTCCCGGACGCAACAAGACAACATCCGCGGCAAGGCGCTTGCCGCGGCAAGGCGCTTGCCGCGGCAAGCTACTACCCCGCAGCCCGCGCTCCGGCTCACCCACCAATGTGTCGCCCTGGGACCATTCCTGGCGTACGTGGCGGGAGGCTGTGCAGCCGGGGGCATGCGGTGGCAAGCAAGCGCTGACAAGATAGCCATCATGGCAAACGGTGGCGTTCCTAGCGGTCCCTCTCTGTGCCGTCAAGGTGACACAGACGGGCATTTAATGCCCTTGTCCCCTGCCGTCAGAGTTAGGTATGATAAGTCTGTCGTGGGCGGTGGATCCAACTACCACCTCTTTTACATTTTTACCCCCACCTGTGTTGCCACCTGTCGGTGACCCCTTAGACATATAAGGAGGCCCATGCGCAACAGAGGGGGGGATCCATTCTCACGCACAGTCTCGCCAGCTGCTTGAGTGTACTGTAGCACTCGCCGCTCCCGAGCAAGAACTCAATACAACCACCAAAGCAGGAGTAGGGTTTTACGCATCCGTGCGGCCCGAACCTGGGTAAACCGATCATCTCGCTCGTGCATTCGCCTCGATCTGCTCTTTGTGCATCCACCGCCCCCTGCCGAATCGAAAGGGGCTCGGTCCGCCGATCCCCATAGGTGTGCGTGGGAACAGACACCCCCGACATCTTTGGCGCGCCAGGTAGGGGGTGCGTCGAGGTTGTGCGAACCTGATCCGGCGTTCGCGCGAGCCGAATCTTCATCGTCTTCATGAACATGCCGCCGAAGAAGAAGGCTTCGGGCGTAGCCGCTCCGTCTGCGCCGAGCCAGCCATCGCCGGAGCGGACGGTATGTGGAGCAGGCGCCGGCGGAAGAGCGGGCGCCGACGGGGAGACTCGTGGCGCTGCCAGGTCCAAGGACCAGGCTGCGCCGCACGTCGGCGGCACGGTCGCCTCCCACAACGACCGCGCGCACTCCAAGACCTCGGCGTCCGTACACGCACCGCGCCCGTCCCAAGAGGCGCGGGACCAGCAGCATCCTGGTACCCACGGTACCATACATCTGCTGGGCCAAGATCAAGCTGGCAGATCCCGAAGTGCTCAGGATCAGCATGCACGCCAACATGCTGGCGCGAGCGTGGCGCGGTCGCTTGGACGGGATGTTGCTCCTTCTAACGCAGTTAGGAGTCCGAGCATATCTCGCTCCTCGCACCGTTCGCTGCCGGCGCCCACCTCTCCGGCGGAAGCGTTGGCGCGTGCCCAGCTGCTCCTAGACTACCCTCCAGCGCCAGAGAAGATCGATGACTGGAGGACCACCATTCAGAGTCTCATCGGCTTCGCCAACGGCGACAACCCACAGCAGCCGAGTGCATCGCTGCCGCGGCAAGTCAGCCAGGCGCGAGCCAGTGGCGACAAGACCGGCGAGGGTGCAACCACTATGCACTCTCCGCCCCGAAGGCTAAGGTCGCCGACTCACCAGATCCACCTTGACAGCTACTCCACCGCGTCGTCGGATCCGCGAGCTCGTCGCAATCAACGCCAAGTCCTTCATGAGAGACAGCAAGAAGACGCTCGAACACGCATCGAGCGCCGAAGGGAAGCACGGCGTCAATCAGACCTGCGCGCTGGGCCCTCTGTTGACATGCATGCACCCGGAGAGCCAGGTAACTTGCCATACGCGGCAGGTTGTCCTGCGTTCACCCGTGAGCTGCGGCAAGTCCAGTGGCCCAACCAGAAGCATTTCAAGCCAGACGTGCCGGAGAAGTACGACGGCAAGTCGCACCCGTCGGAGTTCCTCAGCATCTACACCATTGCGGTGCAAGCTGCCGGGGGGCAAGACCACAAGGTCCTTGCCAACTACTTCCCGCTCGTGCTCAAGCCCGAAGTCAGATCCTGGCTCATGCACTTGCCGGACAACTCCATATCCTCTTGGGAGGATTTGTGCCATCAGTTTGTCGGCGCCTTACAGGCGGCCACAAACCGCATGGCCAAGAGAGTGACCTCCACCTGCTTGCCTAGAAGGAAGGAGAACCCCTGCGCAATTATATCCAGAGATTCAGTCGCGTGCAGCGTAACATCCCAGACATCCACCCTGCCGCGGTTATCAGCGCGTTCCATCAGAACATGCGTAACCGCAGTATGCGGGAGGAGATGGCGATGAGCAGGATCAGAGACGTCAGCGAGCTGTACGCCCTGGCCGACAAGTGCGCACGCGCTGAAGAAGGGAGGAAACTCCCCGGAGAGGATGGTGGAGCAGGGGGATCTGACAGCGAGGATGCCGCCCCAGCAAGGAAAAACCGGAGGCGCAATAGGAAGAAGAGCGGCAAAGAGGTGCTAGTCGTTGAGCAGTCCGGCGACGACGGCCCCGGCAAGCAAGCCAAAGCTGGCAGCTCCGGCAAGGAGGTTGCCGCGTGCACCAACTGCCAGGCTGTGGCGGCCGCCGACAAGCAGGGCAGCTCCGACAAGCAGTACTGCAAGATTCACCGCACCAAGGGCCATGATCTCTAGAACTGCAAGAGGGTCGAGCAGCTTGTCCAGCAACAAAAAGCCGAGTACGAGCGGCGCGACAAGGAGAGAGCCCAAGGAGGCGGTGGAGAAGCCGGCAAGAAACGCGCTGGCCAGGGAGGAAGCCGCGGCAAGGCCAAGCAGCGGCAAGGAGACAGACCTCCCCGCGGCCGCGACAAGGACAAATACGAAGACGACGACGAAGACATGGATGATGTTGAGAACAACGAGCAGGAGTTTCAGAAGGCTACAGAAGTCTTGTGTGTTGATAGTGGCGCCTCTTTGCATACTTCCCACCGCCAAGTCAAATAGTGGCTCCGGGAAGTTAATGCGGCAGAGCCACCTATCGAATCACGCAAGCTTCTGAAGTGGTCCAGCACGCCTATCGTCTTTGACGTTGAGGACCACCCTGATCGCACAACTGCGGTCGGGTGCTTGCCGTTGTTGGTTTCGCCAACAATCCGCAACCTCAAGGTCACCAAGATGCTCGTTGACGGCAGGGCCGGCCTAAATCTGATCTCCTCCGCTGTGCTCCAGAAACTCCAGATCCCGGACAGCGAGCTCGAAGAAACCGGTACATTCCAAGGAATTAACCCGGGAAGGAGCAAGCTGAAAGGGAAGGTCATGTTGCCGGTAACATTCGGCAGCGAGATGAACTTCAGGACTGAGAGGGTCACCTTTGACGTTGCTGATTTCCCATTGCCTTACAATGGGATACTTGGCCGTCCAGCGCTCGCCAAGTTCATGGCAGCCTCTCACTATGCCTACAACATGCTCAAGATGCCAGGCCTGATAAGCGTCATCTCTGTCCCTGGCGACAAGAAGGATGCCCTTATCTGCGCCGACAAGATCTACCGGGAAGCAGCTGCCGCGACAGACCACGAGACATTTGCCGCCGAAGCTCCCGGGGGAAAGAAGACTAAGTCCAGCAAGAGCTCTGGTGCCCACTCCGGCAAGCACGCCTCTTTGGAGTGCCGCGCTGCTGTCGATGACGCACCATCGAGCTCCGCCGGCAAGAAGACCAAGTCCGGCAAGAGCTCTGATGCCTACTCCGGCAAGCGCACCTCTTCGGAGTGTTGCGCTGCCGTCGAGGACGCACCATCGAGCTCCACCGGCAAGAGTAAGACGACGATGGCCGCTCCACCACTTACCAAGAAGGTCCCGCCAAGGAGGATGGCACTGGTGGTACCTTCACCATCAGTGCCACGCTTGATCCTAAATAGGAAAGCGCGCTCATTACTTTCCTGCGGGCGAATGTCAACGTGTTTGCATGGCAACCGTCCTCATGCACGGCCCGTCAAGCAGAAGGTCAGGAAACAGGCGGTGGAGCGCCAAGAATTCATAGCCGAAGAATTCAAGAAGTTGGAAGCAGCAGGCCTCATCAGAGGGGTGCTCCATCCCACGTCGTTGGCCAATCCGGTTGTAGTGCGCAAGGCGAATGGGAAATGGAGGCTTTGTATTGACTTTACTGATGTTAATAAAGCTTGTCCAAAAGATCCATTTCCCTTGCCGCGCATTGACCAGATTGTTGACTCCACAGCCGGATGTGAGTTGCTTTCATTTCTTGATGCGTATTCAGGATACCATCAGATCTTCATGGCAGAAGAGGATGAGGAGAAAATTGCATTCATTACTCCATGTGGCACGTACTGTTTCGTACGGATGCATTTCAGATTAAAGAATACCGGTTCAACATTTTCCAGAGTAGTCCATATCGCCTTGAAGCCACACATACACAGAAATGTAGAAGCTTACATGGATGATATAGTGGTCAAAAGCAAAGACAGGGCAACTCTGATCCAAGACTTAGAAGAGACTTTTGCAAATCTGCGCAAGGTCAACCTCAAGCTCAACCCCGAGAAGTGTGTGTTTGGAGTCCCTTCCGGCAAACTTCTCGAGTTCTTTGTATCTCAGCGGGGAATCGAAGCTAATCCCGACAAGATCAAGGCCATTGAGAAGATCGAAGCATCGAAGCGCGTCAAGGATGTACGGAAGCTTGCCGGCTGCATGGCTGCTCTCAGCAGGTTCATCTCTCGGTCTGCTGAGCGCGCCCTGCCATTTTTCAAGATTCTGAAAAAGGCAGGTCCAATGAAATGGACTCCAGAAGCGGAGGCTGCGCTGCAAGACTTGAAGAGATACCTGTCCTCCACTCTGACACTTGTCGCGCCTAAACCACAAGAGAAGTTGCTGCTGTACATAGCGGCAACCAATCAAGTGGTTAGTGCTGCGTTAGTAGCGGAGAGGGAGGCAGACGAGCCAGCGACCGCGGCAAGCACATCCAGCGACAAGCAGGGGGCTTCCCCGACAAGCTCTGGTCCAGACAAGGATGGATCTGCGCAGATGCAAGAGGAGATACAGAAGAAAATGGTGCAGCGCCCAGTTTACTTGTTCAGCTCCCTTTTACAGGGGGCTAAGTCAAGGTACTCTGGTGTGCAGAAGCTGCTTTTCGGCCTTCTCATGGCCTCGAGAAAGCTGCACCATTACTTCCAAGCACATGAGATCATAGTCGTCACTCGCTTTCCGTTGAAGAGGATATTGCAAAATCCAGAAGCAACAGGCAGGATTGTCGAGTGGGCACTGGAACTGTCAAGCTTTGGCCTCAAATTTGGAAGTACATCAACAATCCAGAGCAGGGCATTGGCAGAGTTCATAGCAGAGTGGACGCCAACTCCAGACAAAGAAATTCTGGAGACGAGCATCCCCTCCAAGGAAGCAAGCAAAGAGTGGCTCATGTACTTTGACGGTGCCTTCTCGCTGCAAGGCGCCGGTGCTGGTGTACTGCTTGTCGCACCCACCGGAGAGCACCTCAAGTACATAGTCCAGATGCACTTTCCCAAAGAGCAAGCGACAAACAATACTGCAGAGTATGAAGGCTTGCTTGCCGGTCCCAGGATCGCGGCAGAACTTGGGATTAAGAAGCTCATTGTCAGGGGTGACTCGCAGCTTGTCGTCCGCCAAGTGAACAAGGATTACCAGAGTCCGTTGATGGAAGCTTACGTTGATGAAGTGAGGAAGCTGGAAGAGCGCTTTGACGGCCTGCAAATGGAACATGTTCCAAGAGCTGAGATCGACATTGACGATGGCCTATCAAAGTGTGCAGCACTTAAGTTACCTGTGGAACCAGGGACCTTTGTGCTCAAGCTGACTCAGCCATCCGTAACACCATCAACTGGACAGAGCAAGAAGAGGAAGTTGATCTCTGGTGACTATCTTCCGGCAGAGCTTCCCGAAGCCGCCGCCAAGAAGCTCCCCAAGATCGACGCCAAGAATGCTGAGGAGCAGTCTACTCCGGCAAACCCCAGGGTTTGTTCCGTTGCAGCAGACACTCCCGGCAAGCTCTGCTCCGGCATGCTTGTCGGGGAACGTCAAGCTCCGGCAGAGTCGTAGGCTCTTGCCGTAGAAGCGGACGTTCCCGCAGCAGCAGATGTGCCTTTAGTCCTTGTTGTCGAGCCACAGGCTCCAACATGGGCGCAGCAGATTGTCCGTTTCCTCTAGACAGGAGAGCTTCCCGAGGAACCAGAAGAAGCGGAAAGAGTAGCCCGGCAGTCTAGTATGTACCAGTTTGTCGACAACACACTGTGCAGAAGAAGACTCAACGGTGTGAAATTGAAGTGTATTCCTCGGGAAGATGGACAGAAGCTATTGGCAGAGATACATGGAGGCATATGTGGTCACCACATTGGCGCGAGAGCTCTTGTCGGAAAAGCATTCCGGCAAGGCTTCTTCTGGCCGACAGCCCTCCAGGATGCAACTGCACAAGTAACCAAGTCTGAAGCATGCCAGTTCCATTCCAAGCAGATACACCAGACAGCTCAAGCTCTTCAGACGATCCCTTTATCCTGGCCATTTTTGGTCTGGGGGCTCGACATCCTCGGCCCCTTCCCCCGAGCAGTCGGGGGCTTTGAGTACTTGTACGTTGCAATCGACAAGTTCACAAAGTGGCCGGAAGTGGAACCAGTGAGGAAGGTGACGGCGCAGTCCGCGGTCAAGTTCTTCAGGTCGATTGTTTGCCGTTTTGGAATCCCTAACAGGATAATCACCGACAACAATACACAATTTACGAGCCGCACCTTCATGCAGTACGTCCAAGGTCTTGGCGCCAAGGTCTGCTTTGCTTCTGTCGCTCACCCGAGAAGCAACGACCAAGCTGAGAGGGCAAATGCTGAAGTGCTGCGCGGGCTCAAGACCAGAACCTTCGACAGGCTGCACAAGCGCGGACGCAACTGGATCGAGGAGCTGCCAGTGGTTCTTTGGTCGATCAGAATGACGCCAAATCGAGCCACCGGACAGACACCCTTCGCTCTAGTCTATGGAGCGGAGGCAGTTACCCCCACGGAACTCGTATACGGGTCACCTCGAGTGCTCGCTTATGATGAGCTTGAGCAAGAGCGGCTACGGCAAGATGACGCGCTGCTCCTTGAGGAAGATCGTCTTCAGGCTGCTGTGCGAGCCGCTCGCTACCAGCAAGCTTTGCGCCGCTATCATAGCCGCAAAGTTAATGCCAGAAGTCTCGAGGAAGGCGACCTTGTTCTTCGGCGCGTTCAGTCCACCAAGAATTCCAACAAGTTGACGCCGAAGTGGGAAGGCCCTTACCGGGTGAAATGAGTCACCAGGCTTGGCGCTGTCCGCCTGGAGACCGAAGATGGCGTACCAGTGAGCAACTCCTGGAATATCGAGCATCTTCGTAAGTTTTACCCGTAAGGCGCAGTTGTCGGACCTTGTCCGGCAACCACCCTTTTGTACAAGTCTTGCCGCTGTTGCATGTAATCCTTTGTACAAAGCCAGGCGCAGATCCTGAGCACAAGTAAATGAAGCGCTGGCACCCAGAGTTATAGCATGCATGCTAGGTCGAGTCGAGTGTGCGTCCCTTTTCTTTTCTTTCGTTTCCTTTGGTTCGCAGGGCTCGCATACCCTTGCCGGACCACCCGGGGACGAGAAGGAGAAGAAGGACGGCCGGCATTTGGACCCCGGCAAGCCAGTGTTGCCGGGGGCTGCAAGTACCAAGGTTCACCCACGGCAAGCCAGAGTTGCCGGGGGCTGCAATCTCAGATAAGTCTTCCATCCCTCTTCATGCATTCTCTTATGGACTGGGGAACACGAAACCTCGTTTCTTCCCGAAAGCTACCGTGCTCCCTTAGCTCTGGGCCCTGGGGCCCCAGGGCCAAGTTAGGTCATAGTCGCGGCAGCAAAGGGAGGAAACGAGGGGCCGCACCCGCCTCGTCCCTGCCTCCGCCAAAAGCGTGAGAAAGGTCAAGCGACGCGGGAAGACGGCAGGGCCTGTTGCCGGGGAAGGGGTGTCTATCTGAAAGATACCAAGGATCCGCTCCTTGGCGTGGGTTCTACCCGCGAGACAAGTGACCCGGCAAACATCCCCTTTTTCATTAAACATTCCACGCAGGTACAGTCCATAGAGGATGAAGAACATGAAAGAGAGGATTACAAGTTTTAAATGCGACTAATGCCCGAAGGCTTACAAATTAAAAAGATAAGATGCCCGTAATCCTTTTCTTGTCCCTCTCTTCAGGAGATAGGTCAAGGAGGCGAGAAGGGCAAAAGGAGTGCCTAGGCGAACTACGGGTGCCAGAAGACACCAAGAGAACACCCCGGGGGCCGTCAAGGCGGGGCGGTGATGGCGGCGCCGGAAGCAGGGCTCGAAGACGAGGCGGCAGGACGTCAGCATGCTGTCGAGGGCACCACGCCCTCGTACTCCGGCTTGACGGCCTTGCCACCAGCCCTCTTCCTCTTCCGCAGCCTCCCTACGCCAGCCGCCCAAGGAGACGACCCCGGGGAGTTCAAGGAGTCGGCGACACGGATGATGGGGTCACCGGTGCCGCACGGAACGGCGCCCGACACCTAGTCGGACCCGCCATCCTGCCGCCCGCTCCCCTCATCGTCGCTGTCGCTCCCCTCCTCGTCACTCTCGCTCGAGGAGGAGCCTTCGCTGTCGGAGGAGCTTTCCATGCAGCACCGTGCCCGGACGCCGAAGCACCCGAAGACCTTGACGGAGAGGAGATCGCCCTCCACCAACTTAAAGTGGAGGGTGAGCCCCGGCGTCAAGCTGTGGATGCGGGCGAACGTCTTCCACCCTCGACCAAGATACATCACACTAGGGGCTGGGAATTCGGCGCGGACTCGCGTGCCGCTGATCCCACAGCCCCTCATGTGTAGTCTCAGAGTCTCGGGCGGGTCCAACTCCACCACCTCCGCAAACGGAGCTGGGAGTCGGAGGCGACGATGAGGCGCCCGGCGCAGCCTGACGAAGAACTCGCAAGGGTCGTCCCCAGCATGGGCCACCGCGGGAAGAGGAGCCGCTGGCGGAGGCGAATCCAATGCACCGCCTCGTCCACCTCTTCCCCGAGCGCCGCGGCCTCGTCCTCGACCTCGTCCACGACCTTGCCCCCTCCCTCTTCCCCTTACGGCTGGCTCCACCACCGCGGGCGCGGGAGAGGGAGGGATGCGCTGTCTGGCGGCAACCCTTGCCGCCACCGATGAGGGACCAGGATTTCCTTTCTCCATGGCGAATGGGAGGAAGGGGAGTAGAAGCTGTAGGAAGGAGGGGATGAGAGGATGCGGGCTTCCGTCCTCCCCTCCCGCCCTTTATAAAGGAGCGAGGTGGGGGCTCAGCTACCCCGCTCAACGAATCAAGACACGGGGAGGGCAGGGAGCTGGGGCCGACCCGCTGCCCCGACCCATGACGGCCCGGTTTCCCGCCACCGCCGTCCGCGACCCCAAGTGCATGGGAGCCGCGTGGCAGGCGTGCCGAACCGAGGCGACGAATGAGGCGACCCCTCCCCACCCCGTGATCGTGGGGAGTGGACGCCTTGAAAACCGCCCACGATCTCTCCCACGATGCCGTGTTTGACGCGTGCCGTTTGGGGAGGGCACCGTGGATGCGGAGTGAGTTATGGCGTGCCCTAGGCCGCGCGTGCCCATGCACTGTTTTGGGCCTGGCCCAACAGCGCTCGGCACCGTGTATGGCCCAGGCCCGGGGGCTCCTGTCGATGTACTAAAGTAGGGGTACCTTAGTCTCCCGAACTTGTGCACGGGCAGTCGCAGCGACCCGCGGCAAGGCTTGCCGGGCGACCGCCAAGACCCTCCGTGGCTCCTTTGGGGCCATTCAAGAACAAAGTATCCAAGAGCAAAACAAGGCCCCGGCAAGAGGAGCTTGCCGGGAAGGAGTCAAGGCCCCGGCAAGAGGAGCTTGCCGGGAAGGAGACGAGACCCCGGCAAGAGGAGCTTGCCGGGAAGACCAATCAAAGCATCTCAAGAAGTTTGCTGTGGCGCACTGCGCGCCCCGACAAGGCCCGGTGAGCGACAAGCTCCCGGACGCAACAAGACAACATCCGCGGCAAGGCACTTGCCGCGGCAAGCTACTACCCCGCAGCCCGCGCTCCGGCTCACCCACCAACGTGTAGCCCTGGGACCATTCCTGGCGTACGTGGCGGGAGGCTGTGCAGCCGGGGGCATGCGGTGGCAAGCAAGCGCTGACAAGATAGCCATCGTGGCAAACGGTGGCGTTCCTAGAGGTCCCTCTCTGTGCCGTCAAGGTGACACAGGCGGGCATTTAATGCCCTTGTCCCCTGCCGTCAGAGTTAGGTATGATACGTCTGTCATGGGCGGTGGATCCAACTACCACCTCTTTTACATTTTTACCCCCACCTCTGTTGCCACCTGTCGGTGACCCCTTAGACATATAAGGAGGGCCATGCGCAACAGAGGGGGGAGGACAGCCATTCTCACGCTCGGTCTCGCCAGCTGCTTGAGTGTACTGTAGCACTCGCCGCTCCCGAGCAAGAACTCAATACAACCACCAAAGCAGGAGTAGGGTTTTACGCATCCGTGCGGCCCGAACCTGGGTAAACCGATCGTCTCGCTCGTGCGTTCGCCTCGATCTGCTCTTTGTGCATCCACCGCCCCCTGCCGAACCGAAAGGGGCTCGGTCCGCCGATCCCCATAGGTGTGCGTGGGAACAGACACCCCCGACAGAGTCGGTCTACTTGTCTCGGACGTGATGCCTATATACATGATCATACCTAGATATTCTCATAATTATGCTCAATTCTGTCAATTGCTCAACAGTAATTTGTTCACCCACCGTAGAATACTTATGCTCTTGAGAGAATCCACTAGTGAAACCTATGGCCCCCGGGTCTCTTTCTCATCATATCAATCTCCATTACTTTATTATTGCTTTGCTTTTTTACTTTGCCTTTTACTTTTCACTTTGCATCTCTATACCAAAAATACCAAAAATATTATCTATCATCTCTATTAGATCTCACTTTCGTAAGTGGCCGTGAAGGGATTGACAACCCCTAAGCACGTTGGTTGCGTTGAGCTATTGTTTTTGTGTAGGTACGAGGGACTCGTGCGTAGCCTCCTACTGGATTGATACCTTGGTTCTCAAAAACTGAGGGAAATACTTACGCTACTTTGCTGCATCATCCTCTCCTCTTCGGGGAAATCCAACGTAGTGCTCAAGAGGTAGCAAGAAGAATTTCTGGCGCCGTTGCCAGGGAGTCTGCGCAAAATTCAACATACCAAGTACCCATCACAATCCCTATCTCCCACATTACATTATTTGCCATTTTCCTTTCATTTTCCTCTCCCCTGCTTCACCCTTGCTGTTTTATTCGCCCTCTCTCTCTCTCTCTCTCTCTCTCTCTCTCTATCCTCCCTCTCTTTCTCTATTTGCCTCTTTTTGCCCGCTTGCCTTTTGTTTGCTTGTGTGTTGGATTGCTTGTTTGTCACGCTGGCTCAAGATAATACCAAATTGTGTGACTTCACCAATACCAAAAATAATGATTTCCTCAGCACTCCGATTGCTCCTCTTACCGATGCTAAATCTTGTGAAATTAATGCCGCTTTGCTGAATCTTGTCATGAAAGATCCATTTTCCGGCCTTCCTAGTGAAGATGCCGCTACCCATCTTAATAGCTTCGTTGATTTGTGTGACATGCAAAAGAAGAAAGATGTGGATAATGATATTGTTAAATTGAAGCTATTTCCTTTTTCGCTTAGAGATCGCGCTAAAGCTTGGTTTTCATCTTTTCCTAAAAATAGTATTGATTCATGGAACAAGTGCAAAGATGCTTTTATCTCTAAGTATTTTCCTCCCGCTAAGATCATCTCTCTTAGAAATGATATTATGAATTTTAAGCAACTTGATCATGAACATGTTGCACAAGCTTGGGAGAGAATGAAATTAATGATACGTAATTGCCCTACTCATGGTTTGAATTTGTGGATGATTATACAAAAAATTTATGCTGGATTGAATTTTGCTTCTAGAAATCTTTAGATTCGGCCGCAGGAGGCATTTTTATGGAAATCACTTTAGGAGATGCTACTAAACTCCTAGATAATATTATGGTTAGTTATTCTCAATGGCACACTGAAAGATCTACTAATAAAAAAGTGCATGCGATAGAAGAAATTAATGTTTTGAGTGGAAAGATGGATGAACTTATGAAATTATTTGCTACTAAGAGTGTTTATGCTGATCCTAATGATATTCCTTTGTCTACTTTGATTGAGAATAATAATGAATCTATGGATGAGAATTTTGTTGGTAGGAATAATTTTGGTAACAACGTGTATAGAGGGAATTTTAATCCTAGGCCTTATCCTAGTAATCCTTCTAATAATTATGGAAATTCCTACAACAACTCTTATGGAAATTTTTAATAAGATGCCCTCTGAATTTTAGAGTAGTGTTAAAGAGTTTATGAATTCACAAAAGAATTTTAATACTTTGCTTGAAGAGAAATTGCTTAAAGTTGATGATTTGGCTAGGAACGTTGATCGAATTTCTCTTGAGGTTGATTCTTTAAAGCTTAGATCTATTCCTCCTAAGCATGATATCAATGAGTCTCTCAAAGCCATGATAATTTCCATTGATGAGTGCAAGGAAACAACCGCTAGGACGCGTGCTATGAAAGATGCCTTTATTAAAGCGTGTTCTTCCAATTCCTATGAAAATCAAGATGAAGATCAAAAAGTTATTGATGTGTCTCCTAGTAAATCTTTGTTTTGAAATATAAATCTTGATGAAACTGAATATGATCCACCTTTACCTAGAAGGCGTTGTAAAAATTCAAAGTATTTAGATCTTGATGATGAAATTGATAAAAGTGGGATTAAAATAAATAAAATCCTAGATGTTGCTAAACCCACTATATTGGATTTCAAGGAATTTAATTATGAAAGTTTCTATTTAATTTATTGTATTTCCTTGTTGCAATCCTTGCTAAATTCTCCTCATGCTTATAGTCAAAATAAAGCCTTTACCGAACATATCGTTGATGCCTTGATGCAATCTTATGAAGAAAAACTTGAGTTGAAAGTTTCTATCCCTAGAAAACTTTATGATGAGTGGGAACCAACTATTAAAATTAAAATTAAAGATTATGAGTTTTATTCTTTGTGTGATTTGGGTGCTAGTGTCTCTACTATTCCCAGAACTTTGTGTGATTTGCTAGATTTCCGTGATTTTGACGATTGCTCTCTAAATTTGCATCTTGTGGATTCCACTATTAAGAAACCTATGAGAAGAATTAATAATGTTCTTATTGTTGCAAATAGGAATTTTGTGCCCATAGATTTTATTGTTCTTGATATAGATTGCAATCCTTCTTGCCCTATTATTCTCGGTAGACCTTTCCTTAGAATGGTTGGTGCAATTATTGATATAAAGGAAGGGAATATTAGATTTCAATTTCCATTAAAAAGGGCATGGAACACTTCCCTAGAAAGAAAATAAAGTTGGCATATGAATCTATCATGAGAGACACTTATGGATTACCTACCAAAGATAGCAATACGTAGATCCATTCTTGCTTGTTACGCCTAGCTAGGGGCGTTAAACGATAGCGCTTGTTGGGAGGCAACCCAATTTTATTTTTATTCCTTGATTTTTTTTTATTCTGTTTAGTAATAAATAATTTATCTAGCCTATGTTTTGGTTGTGTTTTTTTGTTTAATTAGTGTTTGTGCCAAGTAGAACCGTTGGGAAGACTTGGGGAAAGTCTTGTTGAACTTGCTGTAAAAAAACAGAAAACTTTAGCGCTCACGAGAACTGCTGTCATTTTTATTTGGAAAGTTATATTTAGTTAATTATTTTTGCAGATGATTAATAGATAAATTCCTCATGTCCAGAAATTTATTTTAGAATTTTTTGGGGTTCCAGATCTTGCGCTAGCTACAGATTACTACAGACTGTTCTGTTTTTGACAGATTCTGTTTTTCGTGTGTTGTTTGCTTTTTTTGATGAATCTATCGCTAGTAAAATAGTTTATAAACCATAGAGAAGTTGGAATACAGTAGGTTTATCAAAAATATAAATAAAGAATGAGTTAATTACAGTACCTTGAAGTGGTCTTTTGTTTTCTTTGGCTAACGGAGCTCACGAGATTTTCTACTTTAAGTTTTGTGTTGTGAAGTTTTCAAGTTTTGGGTAAAGATTTGATGGATTATGGAACAAGGAGTGGAAAGAGCCTAAGATTAGGGATGCCCATGGCACCCCCAAAATAATCTAAGGACACCTAAAAGCCAAAGCTTGGGGATGCCCCGGAAGACATCCCCTCTTTCGTCTACTTCTATCGGTAACTTTACTTGGAGCTATATTTTTATTCACAACATGATATGTGTTTTGCTTGGAGCGTCTTTTATGATTTGAGTCTTTGCTTGTTAGTCTACCACAATCATCCTTTCTGTACACACCTTTTGATAGAGCCATACATGATTTGGAATTTGATAGAATACTCTATGTGCTTCACTTATATCTTTTGAGCTTTATAGTTTTGATCTAGTGCTTCACTTATATCTTTTAGAGTACGGTGGTGGATTTTGTCTATAGAAACTATTGATCTCTCATGCTTCACTTAGATTATTTTGAGAGTCTTAATAGCATGGTAATTTGCTTAACATCCTAATATGCTTGGTATGCAAGATTAATAATAAAACTTTCTTATGAGTGTGTTGATTACTAAGAAAAGTTTGATGCTTGATGATTGTTTTGAGATATGGAGGTAATAATATCAAAGTCGTGCTAGTTGAGTTGTTGGGAAATTGAGAAATACTTGTGTTGAAGTTTGCAAGTCCCGTAGCATGCACGTATGGTAAACTTTATGCAACAAATTTTAAACATGAGGTGTTATTTGATTGTCTTCCTTATGAGTGGTGGTCGGGGACGAGCGATGGTCTTTTCCTACCAATCTATCCCCCTAGGAGCATGTGCATAGTGCCGAGGTTTTTGATGACTTGTAGATTTTTGCAATAAGTTTGTGAGTTCTTTATGACCAATGTTGAGTCCATGGATTATACGCACTCTGCCCCTTCCATCCTTGCTAGCCTCTTCGGTACCGTGCATTGCCCTTTCTCACATTGAGAGTCGGCGCAAACTTCGCCGGTGCATCCAAACCCCGTGATATGATACACTCTTTCACACATAAACCTCCTTATATCTTACTCAAAACAGCCACCATACCTACCTATTATGGCATTTCCATAGCCATTCCGAGATATATTGACATGCAACTTTCCATCATTCCGTTCATCATGACACATTCATCATTGCCGTATTGCTTAGCATGATCATGTAGTTGACATAGTATTTGTGGCAAAGCCACTGTTCGTAATTCTTTCATACATGTCACTCTTGATTCATTGCATATCCCGGTACACCACCGGAGGCATTCTTATAGAGTCATCTTTGTTCTAGTATCGAGTTGTAATCATTGAGTTGTAAATAAACAGAAGTGTGATGATCATCATTATTAGAGCATTGTCCCAAGTGAGGAATAAAAAAAGAGAAAGGCCATAAAAAAGAGAAGGCCCAAAAAAATAAAGGCCATAAAAAAAGAAAAGGCGCAAAAAATGAGAGAAAAAGAGAGAAGGGACAATGTTACTATCCTTTTACCACACTTGTGCTTCAAAGTAGCACCATGATCTTCATAGTAGAGAGTCTCTCATGTTATCACTTTCATATACTAGTGGGAATTTTTCATTATAGAACTTGGCTTGTATATTCCAACAATGGGCCTCCTCAAGTGCCCTAGGTCTTCATGAGCAAGCAAGTTGGATGCACACCCGCTAGTTTCTTTTGTTGAGCTTTCATACATTTATAGCTCTAGTGCATTCGTTGCATGGAAATCCCTACTCCTTGCATTAACATCAATCGGTGGGCATCTCCATAGCCCATTGATTAGCCTCGTTGATGTGAGACTTTCTCCTTTTTTGTCTTCTCCACATAACCCCCCTCATTATATTCTATTCCACCCATAGTGCTATGTCCATGGCTCGCGCTCATATATTGCGTGAAAGTTTATAGGTTTGAGATTGCTAAAGTATGAAACAATTGCTTGGCTTGTCATCGGGGTTGTGCATGATGAGAGCACTCTTGTGTGACGAAAATGAAACATGACTAAACTATATGATTTTGTAGGGATGAACTTTCTTTGGCCATGTTATTTTGAGAAGACATAATTGCTTAGTTAGTATGCTTGAAGTATTATCATTTTTATGTCAGTATGAACTTTTGTATTGAATCTTTCGGATCTAAATATTCATACCACAATTAAGAAGAATTACATTAAAATTATGCCAAGTAGCACTCCGCATCAAAAATTCTGTTTTTATCATTTACCTACTCGAGGACGAGCAGGAATTAAACTTGGGGATGCCTGATACGTCTCCAACGTATCTATAATTTTCGATTGCTCCATGCTATATTATCTACTGTTTTGGACTATATTGGGCTTTATTTTCCACTTTTATATATTTTTGGGACTAACCTATTAACTGGAGGCCCAGTCTAGAATTGCTGTTTTTTTGCCTATTTCAGTGTTTCGGAGAAATAGAATATCAAACGGAGTCCAAACGGAATGAAACCTTCGGGAACGTGATTTTCTCATTAGATAAGACCCAGGAGACATGGACCCTCCATCAAGAAAGCCACGAGGCGGTCACGAGGGTGGAGGGCGCCCCCCCTAGGGTGCGCCCCTGCCTCATGGGCCCCTCGAAGCTCCACCGACGTACTTGTTCCTCCTATATATACCTACGTGCCCCCAAACGATCAGGGATGGAGCCAATAACCTAATTCCACCGCCCCAACTTTTTGTATCCACGAGATCCCATCTTGGGGCCTGTTCCGGAGCTACGTCGGAAGGGGAATCGATCGCGGAGGGCTTCTACATCATCATCCAAGCCCCTTCGATGAAGTGTGAGTAGTTTACTTCAGACCTACGGGTCCATAGTTAGTAGCTATATGGCTTCTTCTCTTTTTTGGATCTCAATACAATGTTCTCCCCCTCTCTTGTGGAGATCTATTCGATGTAATCTTCTTTTTGCGGTGTGTTTGTTGAGACCGATGAATTGTGGGTTTATGATCAAGTCTATCTATGAATAATATTTGAATCTTCTCTGAATTCTTTTATGTATGATTGGTTATCTTTGCAAGTCTCTTCGAATTATCAGTTTGGTTTGGCCTACTAGATTGGTTTTTCTTGCCATGGGAGAAGTGCTTAGCTTTGGGTTCAATCTTGTGGTGTCCTTTCCCAATGACAGAAGGGGCAGCAAGGCACGTATTGTATTGTTGACATCGAGGATAACAAGATGGGGTTTTTATCATATTGCATGAAACTATCCCTCTACATCATGTCATCTTGCTTAAGGCGTTACTCTGTTTTTAAATTAATACTCTAGATGCATGCTGGATAGCGGTCGATGAGTGGAGTAATTGTAGTAGATGAAGGCAGGAGTCGGTCTACTTGTCTCGGATGTGATTCCTATATACATGATCATACCTAGATATTCTCATAACTATGCTCAATTCTGTCAATTGCTCAACAGTAATTTGTTCACCCACCGTAGAATACTTAAGCTCTTGAGAGAAGCCACTAGTGAAACCTATGGCCCTTGGGTCTCTTTCTCATCATATCAATCTCCATCACTTTATTATTGCTTTGCTTTTTTACTTCGCCTTTTACTTTTCACTTTGCATCTCTATACCAAAAATACAAAAAATATTATCTATCATCTCTATCAGATCTCACTTTCGTAAGTGACCGTGAAGGGATTGACAACCCCTAAGCACGTTGGTTGCGTTGAGCTATTGTTTTTGTGTAGGTACGAGGGACTCGCGCGTAGACTCCTACTGGATTGATACGTTGGTTCTCAAAAACTGAGGGAAATACTTACGCTACTTTTTTGCATCATCCTCTCATCTTTGGGGAAATCCAACATAGTGCTCAAGAGGTAGCATGCTACCAACCGAGCCTTGTTGCGAATGATAATCCCATGAGCATCTTGCTTGTTCTTGAATATCCACTTGGTTCCAATGACATTGTGGTTCCCCGTTGGCCTTGGCACCAATCTCCACACCTTGTTGCGCCCGAAGTTGTTGAGTGCATGGCATTGAGCCAATCCGAATCTTCGAGCGCCTCATAGACCTTTTGGGGTTCAACACAAGAGACAAATGTGTGATGTTAACAATAGTTTGCTAATTGTCTACGAGTGCTTACCCCCTTTCTTAAGCTTCCAAGCACATTTGTCATGAGATTATCCTTGGTGGAGAGCTTGGAAGCAATCTTGGCGGCACGATGCTCCAATTCCTCCTCGGGGGTGAGACGAGGAGTGGTCACTTGATCATCTTGAGCGCCGTCTTGAGCTTGTTCTTGATCTCGAAGAAGCTCTTGATCTTGAACTTGCTCGGAGGAGAGAACTTGACCTTGGGCATCACTTGATGTTACAACACCATCTTGAAATTGACCTTGCCCTTGGCCTTGTTCTTGAGGTTGAGGGCCTTCACTTTGATCTTCGGAAGCGTGTGGGCCTTGGGTTGGCGATGGCTCCACAAGAGTGGAGCATTGTCCTTCTCCTTCGGCCACAAGGGGTTCCTCAATGGGTATGATAAAACCAACACTCATTATTCTTATGACTTGGGGAGGAATTTCATCACCTACATCACAAGTGCCACTTTTCTCCACTTGGGAGCCGTTATTCTCATCAAACTCCACGTTACATGTCTCCTCGATAAGTCCCGTGGACTTATTGAGGACACGGTAAGCATGTGAGTTTTTAGCATAACCAACAAATATGCCCTCATGAGCTCTAGCCTCAAATTTAGACAAACGAACACCTTTCTTGAGAATGAAACACTTACGCCCGAACACCCGGAAGTACTTGAGGTTGGGCTTGTTCCCGGTGAGTATCTCATATGGAGTCTTGTTCAAGCCTTTGCGGAGGTAGAGTTGATTTGATGCATGACATGCGGTGTTGATGGCTTCGGCCCAAAAGTTTTATGGAGACTTGAACTCTGCCATCATGGTCCTTGCCGCATCCATCAACGTCCGGTTTTTCCTCTCCGCTACACCATTTTGTTGAGGGGTGTATGGTGCGGAATGTTGATGCTTGATCCCCTCATCACTAAGAAACTCATCCAAGGTGTAGTTCTTGAACTCGGTGCCGTTGTCACTTCTTATAGTCAGGATCTTTGCATTGTGTTGACGTTGAGCCTCATTTGCAAAGTCGATGACGGTTTGTTGGATATCCCTCTTCCTCTTGAAGAAATATACCCAAGTGTATCTTTAATAATCGTCCACAATCACCAAGAAATACTTCCTACCCCCAAGAATATCAAAATATGGAGGCCCAAAGAGATCCATGTGAAGGAGCTCCAAAGGCCTCTTCGAGAAATGATAGTCGTGGGAGGGTGAGCCTTTTCATGTAGCTTTCCTTCGATACAAGCACTGCAAGCACGATCTTTGGCAAAACTAACATTTGTTAGTCCACGGACATGGTCCCCCTTGAGAAGACTTTGCAAAGATATCATATTGACATGGGCAAGACGGCGATGCCAAAGCCATCCCACGTCAACTTTAGCCATTAGGCATGTCGCGGTCTTAGTGGGTCGCTCCGAAAAGTTAATCACATACAAACTGTTCTCTACATGCCCAACAAAGGCTACTTTAAGATTCTTGCTCCACAAGAGGGACACGGTATCAATATCAAAGAAAGTGGAAAAGCCCATGAGTGTAAGTTGACGAATGGAAAGTAAATTGTATGCAAGGGACTCAACAAGCATGACTTTCTCGATCGTGAGATCATGAGAAATGACAACCTTGCCAAGACCCAATACCTTAGAAGATGTGGCATCACCCCACTCGACATTGGTGTGCATAGATGAAATCTTGTGCACGTCCACCACCAAGTCCTTGCTTCCCATCATATGATTTGTGGCTCCACTATCGAGAAACCATGATCCTCCATTGGAAGCAAAAACCTACAAGAGATCAATGCTTGGCTTTAGGTACCCATTTTGTAATGGGTCCTTTGATGTTAGTAACAAGGGTCTTAGGAACCCAAATGGACCATTCAATGCACTCATAAGGAGAACCAACAAGTTTAGAATAAACATGCCCATCACTAGCATGGCATAACACATAGGAGGGGTTAAAGTCGCCGGCTTTGTTGGAAGGGGTGGCATTGCCCTTCTTGACACCACCACCCTTCTCATTGTTCTTCTTCTCCTTAGAAGCACCCTCTCCCTCCTTCACAAAAGTTTGCCTCAGAGGAGGAGTTTGTTTGGCCTTGTCATTCTTCTTCTTGTTCTTGGACTTGGGCACGTACTCAATCCCTTCCTTGGCCACAACTCCCTTTGGGTTGGTCAAAAGGTCGTTAAGGTTCTCCTCGCCTTGTATGCAAGACACAAGACCTTTCTCAAGTTTCACCTTTAACTTAGCGTTCTCCTCAACAAGATGCACATGCTCACAACATGGGTTAGTAGCATTTGCATTATCAATTAACATCATACGAGGAAAAGTGGCTTTCTCCTTTGGTTAGCTTTACTTGAAATTGATCATGAGACTCTTTGAGGCTAGCATGAGCACCCTTCAAGACCTTGTGAGCCTTGTCAAGTAGGTCAAACTCCTCTTTGAGTCTAGCAAGATCAACCCCAAGCTTGGCCTTCTCAGAGTTTAGCACATGAGAAACAACAAGAGCATGATCAAAATCTTTCTTTAACTTAGCATGATCAATGTTGTGTGACTCCTCAAGAGCCAAACGAAGACCACACTCTTCCTCAAGAGCATTGGAAAGATCCGAAATCTCATCAGCATAATCATGACTATGCCCCTCCATCTTGTAGATAGTATCTTCATGAGCTTCGATCATATCATTGGCTTCACCAAGTTGTTCCAAGAGAGCAACAAAATGCTTCTTGGATTTACCCTTGAGTTTAACCATAAAGGATTCAAAGTCATTTTCCTCCACACTAGATCCCTCATATTCATTAATGCAATCCATAAAGGAAGGATTATTAATGATGGTAGTTTTGATGTTGGGGGTTACCTTGTTGGTGGCTTTAGCCATGAGGCACTTGGCGGTGATGTTCTCATTGGGTGAGTCAAAGAGAGACACTCGTGGAGTTGTTGCAATGGCAACGGAGGCCATGGCAACCGACTCACCATCTTCATCATCATCATCATCCTCATGGCACTCTTCTTGAACCACCAACGCCTTGTGAGGGGTTTTCTTGGTAAATTTTCTCTTGTTTGGGAAAGACTTGGCTTTGTCCTTTCGGATGAGCTTGCCACCACATTTTCTTCCCTCTTCTCATATGGGCACTCTGCAACAAAATGGCTCACATTGCCACAATTATAGCAAGTCCTCGCATGTTGCTTGCTGTTCGTGCCAGTTGAGATGTTCTTGTTGAAGTTTGGCCTTGAGTTTTTCTTGCTCCAAAATTGCCTTGAAGCAAGTGCCCTGTGTTCATGATAGGCATACTTTGTATCTTCGGGGTTGCTTTCCTCTTCTTCCTCTTCTTCTTCTTCTTCAACACAAACCTTGGCCTTCAATGCAAGGTTGGGCTTCTTTGCCCTTTGAGAGCGAAGCACCGCATTGTCGGCGGTCTTGTCCAAGATGCTCATAGCCACAAAATCATCCAACACCTTCCTTGAGGACAAGGTGTAGAAGTCCGGCCTTTGACGAATGACGGAAGACATAGCCTTGTGGGAAGGCATCATTGCCATGAGGAATTTGCGCTTGATCCAATTGTCATCCGTGTCCTTGCTCCCATGATCTCGGAGTGAAACCGCGAGTTTGGTTACTCTTCGATAAAGCTCACGAGGTTCTTCATCTTCCTTCATAGCAAACTCATCGGCTTCATCTTGCACCATGCCATAGTTAGAGCATTGAATGCTTGCGCTTCCCCGGTAGAGAGAAACAACTTGGTGCCATGCATCTTTGGCTATGGCGTAGGGCCGGAGGTGAGGAAGATCTTCGGGTGGAATTGCATCTTGGATGATGAAGAGAGCATTCTCATTGAATTGATTATCCGCAGCTTCTCTTGGAGTGAAGTTGCTTCGGTCATGTGGATAGAAACCTTCTTCAATAATTCTCCAAAGATTAGTATTCACATGATTTAAATGATGCTTAAACCGATAGACCCAAGAGTCAAAGTCCTCATTTTTCACAATCTTAGGGGGAAGACCAACATGATTCAAATGAGTAGAGGGAATCGGTCCACCATACACAAGTGGAGGTTCCACATGGACAAAGGTGCCGGTGCCATCCTTACCACTAGATGAAGGAACTTTTTCACTAATAGCATCCCCCTTGTCGGAGTTAGCATCTGTCACCTTGTTAATGGGATCACCCACTTTCAAAGGTGCGGTGGATAGTTTAAGCCCTTCTATGAATTTATTAAACATGCTTTCAACCTCGGTCGTCATGCAGGTTTTCAATGTTTCCAAGGCCACATTGAATTCCTCATGAGAGATCGTGGTTTCCCCATCGCCCGTAGACGAGATAGGATTCACACAAGAGTGCTCCTCCACACCGTCTACGGTGTCAACCATACTCTTCGGACGGTAAAATCCTTAGTAAAGAGACAAGGCTCTGATACCAATTGAAAGGATTGATATAGTTGACTAGAGGAGGGGTGAATAGGCAACTAAGAATTTTTAGTTTTTCTTTACCAAATTAAACTGTGCATCAAAGTAGGTTGTCTAGATATGCAACTAGGTGGGCAATCTATATGATGCAACAACAACAACATGCACACAAGCAAGCAAGGTAAATAACACAAAAGCTTGCACAAGTAAAGGGACGAGATAACCAAGAGTGGAGCCGGTGAAGACGATGATGTGTTACCGAACTTCCTTCCCTTTGAGGGGAAGTACGTCTCCGTTGGACATTTGGAGGCACAATGATGCCCAAGAAGCCACTAGGGCCACCATATTCTCCTCACGCCCTCACAAAATGCGAGGTGCCGTGATTCCACTATTGGTGCCCTTGGAGGCGGCGACCGGGCCTTTACAAACAAGGTTGGGGCAATATCCACAACTTAATCGGAGGCTCCCAACAACACCACGAAGCTTCACCACAATGGAATATGGCTCCGTGGTGACCTCAACCGTCTAGGGTGCTCAAACACCCAAGAGTAACAAGATCCGCTAGGGATTAGTGGGGGGAATCAAATTTCTCCTGGTGGAAGTGTGGATCGGGGCCTTCTCAACCAATCCCGAGCAAATCAACAAGTTTGACTGGCTAGGGAGAGAGATTGGGTGAAAATGGAGCTTGGAGCATTAACGGAGCTTTTAGGGGAAGAGGTAAGTCAATGAAGAAGAAGAGGACCCCCTTTTATACAAGGGGAAACCATCCAACCGTTACCCCCAACACAGCCCCAAAGGTGGCAGCGGTACTATCGCTCCCCCTCGCGGTACCACCATGCAGTCTGGGAGGGCTTGAAGAAAGGGCCGGAACCAAGCCCAATGTGGCACTGCCGTAGTGGTAGGGCGATACTACCGCTTCTACTACCGCTGTGAAGTGCCGCACAACCCGACACGAGAGGCGACCCCCTCAAGTCGACGCGGTAGGAGCCTTGTACCGCAGCGATACTGCAGCTGTGAACCCACAAGCGGTACTACCACTGGGTACCGCGATACTGCGGCTGAGAACCCACAAGCGGTTCTACCACTAGGTACCGCGGTACTACCGCTTGGACCATAGCATGCTCAAAACGCAAGAATGAGACCTCCATCGACGCAGGAAGGCTCAGAGGGTGCAAAAAGGAAGTGTACGTGATGATTCCACCCAAGCCTTACCAAAGCGGACCCCCTCTTGATAGTACGGAGACTCCTACGAGATAAGACCACAAAACTAGAAACAAAAGAGCTACACCGTCTTGAATAACAAACTCCGAGGGGAAAGAATCGTCTCGTGCCAACGGATGAATCCCTCAAAAGCTCAAAGCACATAATTAGTCCACAAAAGCATTGTCATCAATCACCAAAACACCTTAGGGATAAATATGCCCTTACAGCTTTCCCAATGAATAATTAGCTATCATAAATGCCTCTCTTACTGCTCCATGGTATGTTGATTATGCTAATTATATTGTTGCTAAATTTATACCACCTAGTTTCACATACCAGCAAAAGAAAGAGTTCTTCTATGATTTAAGACATTACTTTTGGGATGACCCACACCTTTATAAGGAAGAAGTAGATGGTGTTATTATACATTGTGTACCTGAGCATGAACAGGAACAGATCCTACACAAGTGTCACTCTGAGGCTTATGGAGGACACCATGCTGAAGATAGAACTGCACATAAGGTATTGCAATCCGGTTTTTATTGGCCCACTCTCTTCAAAGATGCCCGTAAGTTTGTCTTGTCTTGTGATGAATGTCAAAGAATTGGTAATATTAGTAGACGTCAAGAAATGCATGTGAATTATTCACTTGTTATTGAACCATTTGATGTTTGGGGCTTTGATTATATGGGATCGTTTCCTTCCTCTAATGGGTATACACATATTTTAGGTTCTGTTGATTACGTTACTAAGTGGGTAGAAGCTACTCCAACTAGTAGTGCTGATCATAACACCTCTATTAAGATGCTTAAAGAAGTTACTTTTCCGAGGTTTGGAGTCCCTAGATACTTAATGACTGATGGTGGTTCACATTTTATTCATGGTGCCTTTCGTAAAATGCTTGCTAAGTATGATGTTAATCATAGAGTTGCATCTCCGTATCACCCACAGCCCAGTGGTCAAGTAGAACTGAGTAATAGAGAGCTTAAATTAATTTTGCAAAAGACTGTTAATAGATCTAGAAAGAATTGGCCCAAGAAACTTGATGATGCATTATGGGCCTATAGAACTGCCTACAAAAATCCTATGGGTCTATCTCCATATAAAATGGTTTATGGAAAAGCATGTCACTTACCTCTCGGACTAGAACATAAGGCATATTGGGCCATTAAAGACCTCAATTATGACTTCAAACTTGCCGATGAGAAGAGACTTGTAGCGACCAGACCTCAAACAGTCTAATCTCTGTGCTCCGGTGTCATCCCTGGATCAGTAATGCTGACACCACACAGTACTCGGAGGATTTATAGCAGAGTAGCAATCACACACTTATTACGTCGAGTGTCTCAAAATAGAACTTATTACAATAAATATGGCTTAAGACCATCAAATAACGATAACAGCGGAAGGCTAGGAAGATAAGTGAGTCCATCAACTCCAATGGCATCACTGAGTATAGAACCACGACCTAAAAACTCCTTAATCGTTGTCTGAAAAGTCTGCAACATTAACGTTGCAGCCCGAAAACGGGTCAGCACATGGAATATGCTGGCAAGGTAACACATAGAGGATAATGGAATGAAACAGCTATACTATATGCATATTTGGCTGGTGGAAAGCTCTATGGTTACAGTTTTGCGTAAAGCCAATTTTTCCCTACTTCAAAGGAATAAATTTAATTACTATCATGGTGGTTGTTAAACATTGAGAATGGTTGACAGCATTCTCAATCCCAATTAAGCATCATCATTAATTATAACCCAACAAAATTAATTTAGAGTAACATGTTGAGATTCACATGATAATCCAGGTACTAGATACTCAAGATGTCCATAACCGGGGACACGGCTAACCATGATTAGTTTATTACACTCTGCAGAGGTTTGCGCACTTTTCCCCACAAGACTCAATCGCCTCCGTTTGGTTTCTCGCACTACATGGTGTTTGAGAAGACGGATGACCGAGACATAGCCTTTTAGAAGCGCTAGCACCTTACGATGGGTAGACCGTACCACCTACATCCCCTACATCTGCTAGTCTACCACTGTAAGAGTTCGCACGACTTAGTCAACTATGCTAGAGCCCATAATAGCTTCTGGCTGCACACGGAAGTTTCTAGTATGAATAGTCTCATGATCCCTTTGAGCCTGGGTGGCGGTCCAAAAGAAAACAGGCAAGTCCTGGAATACCCAGGTGCCTCAATCCACCCAGATGTGTGTTTAAGTTGCCACCTTAGATAAACCATTAATTAACAATCTCACATCTGTCATGGATTTCACTCACCCAATCCACGTCTACTAGCATAGCATGGCATAATAAGCAAACGTAGAAGTAACTCCCAAAGGTTTGAAAATAAACAGGTAATAGGTACTACCTCATCTACTTCCCATCCCATAATTTAATTAGATCCTAATCATGCAATGTGTGAGGATTGATCTAATGCAATAAAACTGGGTAGTAGAAAAGGTATGATCAAAGTGTTACTTGCCTTGCTGATGATCCGCGAAACCTAACGATTCGAAGTAACAAGCGGCGCACTCCGGGTATTCTATCGCAGACAAACAAACAAGTATACAATAAGTACTCATATAATGCACAGGTAAAACTCAAATAGGAGATCTAACCAGAAGGTTCAACTTAAGAACTCCGGTTGGCAAAAAGAATCAAATCGAACGAAGCAACGAACGTCAAACGGCGAAAGAAAACACTTCGTTCTAGTAATCTGGATCTAGGGCAAATTTTACAGTAACAAAAACTTGTTTAAGTTGGTTAAACGGATAAAGGGTTTCGAGACGAATGCCTAGGCGCTTGAATCGCCTAATTCTCATAAACAAGCGAAAAGTTATACTAAAACAAAAATCGGATCAAGAATCACGATCAAAAAAATCGCGGATTTAATCCAAGAAAAAGAAAAACGATGAACGCCGAATTTTTTTTTCGGCACGGAAATCGAGGCGCGACGAACCTCGGGCAGCGGGATCATCGGCGGCGGTGGCTCCGGTGGCACGCGCGGATCAAGGCGGGGCTGATGGGCTGGGGCGGCTCGGGGCGGCGCTATTTAAAGGCTGCCCCCGGGCGGTGTCCCGCTCGTGTACGGCCCGAAGTCGGTTCGTTTTTTTTGTTTTTTTTAAATATTCCGCTTGGAAGAAAAATGAAATGAAATACTAAACGGACTCCAAAAATCCCGAATTAAATTTTCACGGGCTTCTAAAATCAAGCCGCACAAGGTGAACATTTATTTGGGCCCTAAATGCAATTTTGAAAAACGCACTTTTTTCCTAAATTCAAATAAAACATCGAAAAACTCCGAAATAAAATCTTATTTGATTTTATTATTAAATCCTCAATATTTATTTATTTTGGGAAAGTCATTTTATTCCCTCTCTCATATTTTTGTAATAGAAATAATTGATGATAAAATAAATATAATCAAATGATCCTATTCTCAAAGTTTGAGAGAACTCAAATATTAAAATATCGAAATCCCCAACTCTCTCCGTGGGTCAATGAGTTGCGTAGAATTTCTAGGATCAGCCAAAATGCAAAATAAAATATGATATGCATGATGCTCTAATGTATAACATTCCAAATTGAAAATTTGGGATGTTACAAACCTACCCCCCTTAAGATGAATCTCGCCCTCGAGATTCGGGTTGGCTAGAAAATAGGTGAGGGTGGTCTTTGAGCAAATCTTCCTCTCGCTCCCAGGTGGCTTCATCCTCCGTGTAGTGGCTCCACTGAACTTTGCAAAACTTGATAACCTTGCTGCGAGTAACTCGGTTGGCAAACTCGAGAATCTTGACTGGTTTCTCCTCGTAGGTCAAATCGTTATCCAACTGAATAGTTTCCAAAGGCACTGTGTCTCTGAACGGTATGTCAGCCATCTCCGCGTGACACTTCTTCAATTGGGAAACGTGGAACACATCATGAACTCCTGACAATCCTTCAGGCAATTCCAACTTGTAGGCCACTTCTCCCATACGCTCCAAAACTCGATATGGTCCTACAAATCGTGGCGCTAACTTCCCTTTAACTCCAAAACGCTTTGTTCCCCGAAGTGGAGATACTCGAAGATAAGCTCTATCCCCAACTTCGTAAACTGTCTCCTTGCGTTTAGAATCCGCATAACTCTTCTGTCTGGACTGGGCTACCTTGAGCCTATCGCGAATCAGCTTCACCTTCTGTTCAGACTCTTTAATCAAGTCAGGATCAAACAACTGGCGGTCTCCAACTTCTTCCCACGACAGCGGTGTCCTGCTCCTCCTTCCATACAATGCTTCGAAAGCGGCCATCTTTAAACTGGTTTGGTAACTGTTGTTGTAAGAGAACTCTGCATATGGCAAATTATCGTCCCAACTAGATCCGTAATCTAGCGCACAAGCTCTCAGCATCTCCTCCAAAATCTGATTGACTCTCTCGGTCTGTCCATCTGTCTGTGGATGAAAAGCTGTACTGAATTCTAGCCTGGTTCCCAAAGTTTTGTGCAACTACTTCTAGAACTTTGAGGTAAACTGGGTTCCTCTATCCGATACGATACTCCTTGGAACTCCATGCAAACATACGATCCTGGTCATGTATATCTTTGCCAACTTAGCACTGGTATAAGTGGTCTTTACTGGGATGAAATGAGCTACTTTCGTCAATCGATCAACTACAACCCAAATCGAGTCATAGCCTGAACGAGTCTTGGGCAATCCTGTGATAAAATCCATGCCTAGCTTATCCCACTTCCATTCGGGTATCGGCAATGGTTGTAACAATCCTGCTGGCTTCTGATGCTCTACCTTTACTCTCTGACATACATCACAAACTACTACATACTCCGCTATATCCTTCTTCATTCCGGTCCACCAGAAAATATCCTTCAAATCCAGATACATCTTGGTATTTCCTGGGTGAATTGAATACGGTGAGTCGTGTGCCTCTTGCAAAATCAACTTCCTGATCTCTGGGTCATTGGGCACGTACACATGGTCTTCAAACCATAGGGTGTCATGCTCATCCTCACGAAATCCTTTAGCTTTTCCTTTGCTCAGTTTCTCCTTTATAGCGGCAATCTCTTTGTCAGCTTTCTGACCTTCCCTGATTTTATCCATCAAGGTTGACTGAATCTCCAATGCTGCTACATAGCCTCTCGGAACTATTTCCAAACATAGTTCATGAAGATTATCTGCTAACTCCTTTGGTATTCCCCCCATCATTAATGTATTGACATGGCTCTTGCGGCTTGATGCGTCAGCTACTACATTAGCCTTTCTAGGATGATAATGCAATTTCATATCATAATCCTTAATGAGCTCCAACCATCTCCTTTGTCTGAGGTTTAACTCCTTCTGTGTGAAAATGTACTTCATACTCTTATGATCCGTGTACACCTCACAATGGTTTTCAATGAGAAAATGTCTCCATGTCTTCAATGCATGCAATACGGCTGCTAACTCCAAATCATGCGTAGCATAATTCAACTCATGAGGCTTCAGTTGTCTTGAGGCATATGAAACAACTCTCCTTCCTGCATAAGTACTGCTCCAAGTCCTCGATGTGAAGCGTCCCAATACACCTCATAATCCTTGGTCTGGTCTGGCAAAATCAACACCAGTGAGGTAAGCAAACGTTTCTTCAACTCCTGGAAACTAGCCTCACACTCCTCTGTCCATATGAACTTGGTATCCTTCTTCAACAACTCAGTCATAGGCTTCGCAATCTTTGAGAAATTCTCAATAAATCTCCGGTAGTATCCTGCGAGTCCAAGAAAACTCCGGATCTCTCCAACTGTTGTTGGGGCTTCCCACTTGGTCACGGTTTCAACTTTAGCGGGATCTACAGCTATACCTTCTCCAGATATAACATGTCCGAGGAATCCTACTTCCTTCAACCAAAACTCACATTTGGTGAACTTGGCATATAATTGATGTTCTCTGAGCTTTCTAAGTACCAAACGCAAATGTTACTTATGCTCCTCCTCATTCATCGAATAAACCAGGATATCATCAATGAACACTAAGACAAACTTATCCAAAAACTCCATAAACACTTTGTTCATCATGTTCATAAAATAGGCAGGTGCGTTAGTCAGACCAAATGACATAACGGTATACTCATAGAGCCCATACCTAGTGGTAAAAGCTCTCTTCGGAATATCCTGTTCTCGAATCTTCAACTGGTGGTATCCTAATCGCAGATCGATCTTGGAAAATACCTTAACTCCTTGCAATCGATCAAATAGATCGTTGATCATTGGTAGCGGGTACTTGTTCTTGATCGTTACTTCATTCAATCCTCGATAATCAACAACCATCCTTAACGATGCATCCTTCTTCTCCACTAGAAGTACTGGCGATCCCCAAGGTGAAGAACTTGGGTGAATATATCCCTTATCCAGTAACTGCTTAATCTGCTTCTTAATTTCCAACAAATCCTTTGCTGGCATCCTATATGGTCTCTTTGATATTGGACCTGTGCCTGGCAATAGCTCAATCAAAAACTCAATATCTCTATCCGGTGGCATGCCTGGCAACTCCTCTGGAAATACATCAGGGAAATCCCTTACCACTGGTACTTCCTCCTGCACAACTCCTGTTAGGCAATTTACTTGAGTCCTCTTTGGCACATGCCGGGATACATACTTGATCCTTCTCCCTTCTGGTGCGGTAAGAAAAATTGACTTGCTAGCACACTCAATATTCCCTTCATACTTTGATAACCAATCCATGCCTAATATCACATCCAATCCTTGGGATTCCAATACTATTAGGTCTCAGGGAAAAACATAGTTACCAATCCTTAATGGTAAACGATCACACCATAGACTAGCCATATACTCTGCTCCTGGCGAGGTTACTAACATGGGTGACCTAAGGGCTTGGGTTGGTAGGTTATACTTATCCACAAATCCCCTTGAGATGTATGAATGCGATGATCCAATATCAAAAAGAACGAGTGCAGTAAATGACTTAACCAAAAACTTACCTATTACTGCATCGGGCCGAGCTTCGACCTCCTCCACGCTAACGTGGTTCACCTGTCCCCTGTTGAAAGGGTTCGGCTTCTTCCCAGAACTTCCATTGCTATTTCCATTTTGTAATTCAGGACATTCATTGGCATAATGTCCGGTCTTCGAACACTTAAAACAAGTGACTTGGCTTAAGTCCTTCTTGGCTGGGGTTGATGGGTTGGTGCAGTTCTGGCTGTTGCTTCCTCCATTGCCATTACCATTCTTGGTGCCATTGTGATTGTGCGAGTTACCTCCTCCATGGGTATGCTGAAAATGTCCTCCTGGTCTAGGGGTAAAACGTGGCTTCTGCTGAGCTCCTGAATTGTACTTTCCTTGTCCATACTTCCTCTTGCGATTCTCAATTTGCTGCTGCTTCCCTTCAATCATAAGAGCACGATCTACCAACTCCTGGTAGTTGCTGAAAGTTGCTACCATTGACTGCATGCTCAACTCATTATTCAGTCCTTCCAGAAACTTCTCCTGCTTAGCTGCATCCGTAGCGACGTCATCTGGGGCATAACGTGCTAGCTTACTAAATTCCTCCACATACTGGCCAACTGTCCTTCCTCCTTGGCGCAAGTTGTGAAACTCACGCTTCTTCATGGCCATAGCTCCTGCTGAAACATGGGCAGTACGAAAAGCCTGCTGAAACTGGTCCCATGTGATAGTGTCGACTGGGAAAGTGGCTGTGAAATTCTCCCACCATGATGCTGCGGGTCCTTCTAGCTGATGTGCGGCAAACTTCACCTTCTCCGCATTTGTGCATCCTGTTGTGGTCAACTCCCTAGCTGTCTTGCGGAGCCAATCATCTGCTACTATCGGCTCGGTGCTACTGGAAAACACCGGCGGATTCAGCCTAAGAAAACGGGCTAAGTGGTCAACAGGTGGTGGTGGTGGTGGTGGTGGGTTATTGTTGTTGTTCCCCTGATTCTGATTCTGCACTAGCAACTGCATCAATGTGTTCTGCTACTGGATCAACTGGGTGAGCTCCAGTGGAAAGGCAAATCCGGGGTCACGTCTCGGAGGCATCTGAGGGTTTAGAAAAGATAAGATATAAGAATAGAGGGGGTCTAAAGAGAAAACACTACCCATATGCACATGAGGCAAAAGCAAACAATTCACTTCAATCAATCAAACAAGGGCATACAATCGATCTATCTATCGCAAAAGTGCTCGGACTACTATATTTGTATGGTGGACTACTACTAATGATGAGGTGGTCTACTAGAAATATTCTTCAGTTGCAGACTCCATGATATCTGCTCCAGCTCCATCAACATAGTCATCATCGCTACTATCTGCTTCTGAGTCGGTGCCGTTGATGATGATGTAGTCTTCCGGGCTAATCTCCTTGGGTTCTTCGTCTTCATCTACTGGCGTAGGGTCTCCCATAAATATTCCAATCTTCTTGATCAGGTCGTCATTCTTCTCCACCAATACTTCAATTTCCTCTTCATAATCTTCACATGTAGCCTTGAGTTCTTCCTCCAGTTCCTTGATTCTAGTCTTAGCCTTCTTCAGATCTATCATGTCGGCGCACATCTGGTTCTCTCGTTGTCGAATGTGCTGGTTTAACTCCTGGATAAAAGCTGCGATTGACCTATCCTTCCTGGTGCTGATCATCTCCCAGTGCTTATCTCGGCGCCCACAAATCTGGTACATAGTATCCTTGAGATCCTTGTGGAAGACTTCTCCAATGCGTCCCATGGTGATGTGTGCTGCCATGCTCTTTCCTAGACTCCAAGTTGGTGCATCAAAAGAAAACTCTATGGGCTCAGTGACTGGCATGAACGTCCTTCCTGGAACTTGAACTTGAATCATCCAGCGCTCTTCTTCAGGTAAAGTGGCGTTGTAGGTTCCTATGAAGCTTGGTACTCCTATGTTCAGGTATCTAGTGACTTCCTTCAAGTGACGTCCAAAGGGTGTTTCTTCATCCGGTTGTGTGAACTTGTTCCTTGCATCCGCCATCATAAAGAGTACAAAAGATGAGATGTCAGAAGAGAAGAGTGTGAATAGTGATCTAGGTCTTTAGCTTAGTGGTCGTGTCCTACAGTCAGCGTGTGCTCTGATACCATCTCTGTAGCGACCAGACCTCAAACAGTCTGATCTCTGTGCTCCGGTGTCATCCCTGAATCATTAATGCTGACACCACACAGTACTCGGAGGATTTATAGCAGAGTAGCAATCACACACTTATTACGTCGAGTGTCTCAAAAGAGAACTTATTACAATAAATATGGCTTAAGGCCATCTAATAACGATAACAGCGGAAGGCTTGGAAGATAAGTGAGTCCATCAACTCCAATGGCATCACTGAGTATAGAACCACAACCTAAAAACTCCTTAATCGTCGTCTGAAAAGTCTGCAACATTAACATTGCAGCCCGAAAACGGGTCAGCACATGGAATATGCTGGCAAGGTAACACATAGAGGATAATGGAATGAAACAGCTATACTATATGCATATTTGGCTGGTGGAAAGCTCTATGGTTACAGTTTTGCGTAAAGCCAATTTTTCCCTACTTCAAAGGAATAAATTTAATTACTATCATGGTGGTTGTTAAACATTGAGAATGGTTGATAGCATTCTCAATCCCAATTAAGCATCATCATTAATCACAACCCAACAAAATTAATTTAGAGTAACATGTTGAGATTCACATGATAATCCAGGTACTAGATACTCAAGATGTCCATAACCGGGGACACGGCTAACCATGATTAGTTTATTACACTCTGCAGAGGTTTGCGCACTTTTCCCCACAAGACTCGATCGCCTCCATTTGGTTTCTCGCACTACATGGTGTTTGAGAAGACGGATGACCGAGACATAGTCTTTCAGAAGCGCTAGCACCTTACGATGGGTAGACCGTACCACCTACATCCCCTACATCTGCTAGTCTACCATTGTAAGAGTTCGCACGACTTAGTCAACTATGCTAGAGACCATAATAGCTTGTGGCTGCACGTGGAAGTTTCTAGTATGAATAGTCTCATGATCCCTTTGAGCCTGGGTGGCGGTCCAAAAGAAAACAGGAAAGTCCTAGAATACCCAGGTGCCTCAATCCACCAAAATGTGTGTTTAAGTTGCCACCTTAGATAAACCATTAATTAACAATCTCAAATCTGTCATGGATTTCACTCACCCAATCCACGTCTACTAGCATAGCATGGCATAATAAGCAAACGTAGAAGTAACTCCCAAAGGTTTGAAACTAAACAGGTAATAGGTACTACCTCATCTACTTCCCATACCACAATTTAATTAGATCCTAATCATGCAATGTGTGAGGATTGATCTAATGCAATAAAACTGGGTAGTAGAAAAGGTATGATCAAAGTGTTACTTGCCTTGCTGATGATCCGCGAAACCTAACGATTCGAAGTAACAAGCGGCGCACTCCGGGTATTCAATCACAGACAAACAAACAAGCATACAATAAGTACTCATCTAATGCACAGGTAAAACTCAAGTAAGAGATCTAACCACAAGGTTCAACTTAAAAACTCCGATTGGCAAAAAGAATCAAATCGAACGAAGCAACGAAAGTCAAATGGCGAAAGAAAACACTTCGTTCTAGTAATCTGGATCTAGGGCAAATTTTACAGTAACAAAAACATTTTAAGTTAGTTAAACGGATAAAGGGTTTCGAGACGAATCCCTAGGCGCTTGAATCTCGTGATTCCGATAAACGAGCGAAAAGTTATACTAAAACGAATATCGGATCAGGAAATCGACGCTGAATTTTTTTTTCGGCACGGAAATCGAAGCGCGACGAACCTCGGGCGGCGGGATCGTCGGCGGCGGCGGCGGCGGCTCCGGCGGCGCGCACGAATCGAGGCGGGGCTGATGGGCTGGGGAGACTCGGGGCGGCGCTATTTAAAGGCTGCCCCCGGGCGGTGTCCCGCTCGGGTACGGCCCGAAGTCGGTTCGTTTTTTTAAATAGTCCACTCGGAAGAAAAATAAAAAGAAATACTAAATGGACTCCAAAAATTCCGAGATAAATTTTCACGGGCTTCTAAAATCAAGCCGCACAAGGTGAACATTTATTTGGGCCCTAAATGCAATTTTGAAAAACGCACTTTTTTCCTAAATTCAAATAAAACACCGAAAAACTCCGAAATAAAATCTTATTTGATTTTATTATTAAATCCTCAGTATTTCTTTATTTTGGGAAAGTCATTTTATTCCCTCTCTCATATTTTTGTAATAGAAATAATTGATGATAAAATAAATAAAATCAAATGATCCTATTCTCAAAATTTGAGAGAACTCAAATATGAAAATATCGAAATCCCAACTCTCTTCGTGGGTCATTGAGTTGCGTAGAATTTCTAGGATCAACCAAAATGCAAAAAAAATATGATATGCATGATGCTATAATGTATAACATTCCAAATTGAAAATTTGGGATGTTACAAGACTATTTGACATTAGCTCGCTTGATGAATGGAGAAACCAGGCCTATGAGAATGCCAAACTGTTTAAAGAAAAAGTTAAAAGATGGCATGACAAAAGGATACAAATACGTGAGTTTAACGTAGGTGATTATGTATTGTTATACAACTCCCGTTTAAGATTTTTTGCAGGAAAACTCCTCTCTAAGTGGGAAGGTCCTTACGTTATTGAGGAGGTCTATCATTTTGGTGCCATAAAAATAAACAACTTCAAAGGCATGAATCCGAGGGTGGTGAACGGTCAAAGAATCAAACATTATATCTCAGGTAATCCTATAAATGCAGAAACTAATGTCATTGAAACCGTAACCCCGGAGGAGTATATAAGGGACACCTTCCAGAACGTTTCAGCCTTCGAAAAGGAGGAGGTATGTGGTACGGTAAGTAAACCGACTCCAAAACAGTTCTAACGGAAAAATTTCTCCGTTTTGGAATATTTAAGAAAATAGGAAAATAAGAAGCAGTCCAGAAAGGACACGAGGCTTCCACGAGGGTGGAGGGAGCGCCCTACCCCCTGAGTGCACCCCCTGCCTCGTGGGCACCTCGTGTGCCCTCCGGACTCCGTTTTCTTGCACGATACTTCTTTTGGTCGGTAAAAATTCATTATATAATCTCTCGAAGGTTTTGACCACCGTACCACGCAAATATCCTCTGTTTTTGTTTCCAGCTATTCTAGTGCAGATTTAGATCAGATGTCTTCTCAAGAGTCGGTCGGGGAGAGCCGGGTGTCCAATCCGACACTGGGACCAGGAGCAAATAGTGATGCTTACCACATTGGACCATCAATGGAGGAAGAGATGGAGGCTGACTTGAAAAGGATAGATGCCATGGAAGAGGATCAAGAAGTTACTTCTTGTTTCTGAGCTGGATTCACGATGAGGGAACTACAGAGCTCAGCTATTCCAAACTCGGTCATCGCTTCCAATGTTATATTTTTTTCTTATGAAAATATGAAAAAGAGTGTTACTTGTTCTCCCGCAGCTATGCAACGTCCATGGGTGAAAGGAGCTTTAGCCATCACGGGCAAGCTCCGTAAGGAAATAATGGACCTCAAGGAACAAGTTAATAAGATCGAGGAAGAGAATCACATCCTAAGGGGCATCATCGCCAAGAATATCACATCACCACCTCCGAAGAAAGAGACATAAATACATGGGTATGGGCACTCCCCTTGGCAACTGCCAAGCTTGGGGGAGTGCCCCGGTATCGTATCACCATCACACTTTTATCTTTACCGTTTTTTCTAGTTCGATCCTTTTGTTTATATCTTGGTCTAGTACAATAAATTTTTGTATGATCTAGTTTTGAGTTTTGCTTTATGATCCCTCTATGTAATCGAGTCCGTGAGCTATATATATAATAAAGATTAGTTTTGAGTCAAGGGCTTGGTTATCTTGCTATGATCTTGAGAGAATAAAAATAAAAGAGAAGAGTAAGAATAAAAAGAAATAAAGAGATCATGGATCTTATGGAGAGTAATGACTTCACATATAAAGAGTATGATGAATAAAAGTTGTTGAGAGTTGACGAACATAGTTTTGGTCATCGTTGCAATTAATAGGAAGTAATAAAGAAAAAGAGGTTTTCACATATAAGTACACTATTTTGGACATCTTTTATGATTGTGAGCACTCATTAAAATATGACATGCTAAAGAGTTGATGTTGGACAAGGAAGACAACAAAATGGGTTATGCTTTCTTACATCCGAAATAAATTATATTGTCATGGATCATCCAACATGTTGAGATTGCCTTTCCCTCTCATGCTAGACAAATTCTTTGCACCAAGTAGAGATACTACTTATGCTTCCAAATATCCTAAACCCAGTTTTGTCATGAGATTCCACCATATCTACCTATGGATTGAGAAAGATCCTTCAAGTAAGTTGTCATGTTGCAGGCAATAAAAATTGCTCTCTAAATATGTATGATTTATTAGTGTGGAGAAAATAAGCTTTATACGATCTTGTGATGTGGAAGCAAAGTGACGGACTGCATAATAAAGGTCCATATCACAAGTGGAAATTTATAGTGACGTTCTTTCGCATTAAGATTGTGTGCATCCAACCATAAAAGCACATGACAACCTCTGCTTCCCTCTGCGAAGGGCCTATCTTTTACTTTTGTCTTATAACTTATACAAGAGTCACGGTGATCTTCACCTTTCCTTTTTACATTTTATCCTTAGGCAAGCACATTGTGTTGGAAAGATCCAGATATATATATATATCCAATTGGATGTAAGTTATCATGAACTATTATTGTTGACATTACCCTTGAGGTAAAAGGTTGGGAGGCAAAACTATAAGCCCCTATCTTTCTCTACGTCCGATTAAAACTTCATACCCATAAATATTGCGTGAGTGTTAGCAATTGTGAAAGACTAAATGATAGTTGAGTATGTGGACTTGCTGAAAATCTCTTACATTGACTCTTTTATGATGTTATGATAAATTGCAATTGCTGCAATGACTGAGATTATAGTTTGTTAGTTTTCAATGAAGTTTGTGATTCATACTTGAAATTGTGAATGAATTGTTACTTTAGCATAAGAAATCACATGACAATATATATATATATATATATATGTGTGTGTGTGTGTGTGTGTTGTTGTTGTTGTTCTAAGAATGATCATGATGCCCTCATGTCCGTTTTTTATTTTATCGACACATCTATCTCTAAACATGTGGACATATTTTTCGATATCGGCTTCCGCTTGAGGACAAGCGAGGTCCAAGCTTGGGGGAGTTGATACGTCCATTTTGCATCATGCTTTTATATCGATATTTATTGCATTATGGGATGTTATTATACATTATGTCACAATACTTATGCCTATTCTCTCTTATTTTACAAGGTTTACATGAAGAGGGAGAATGCCAGCAGCTGGAATTCTGGGCTGGAAAATGAGCAAATATTAGAGACCTATTCTGCACAACTCCAAAAGTCCTGAAACTCCACGGAAGTCAGTTTCAGAATATATAAAAAATATTGGGAAAAGAAAGCACCGGAGAGGGGCCACCCACCATCCACGAGGGTGGGGGGCGCGCCCCCTGCCTCGTGGGCCTCCTGGCAGGCCTCCGGTGCCCATATTTGGCTATATGAGGTATTTTGCCCTGGAAAAATCATAAGCAAGCTCACGGGATGAAACTCTTCCGCCACTTGGCGAAACCAATCTAGGGCTCCGGCGAAGTTGTTCTGCCAGGGAAACATCCCTCCGGGAGGGGGAAATCATCACCATCGTCACCACCATCCATCCTCTCATCGGGAGGGGGTCAATCTCCATCAACATCTTCACCAGAACCATCTCCTCTCAAACCCTAGTTCATCTCTTGTATCCAATCTTTGTCTCAAAACCTCGGATTGGTACGTGTGGGTTGCTAGTAGTGTTAATTACTCCTTGAAGTTGATGCTAGTTGGTTTACTTGGTGGAAGATCATATGTTCAGATCCTTTATGCATATTAATATCCCTCTGATTATGAACATGAATATGCTTTGTGAGTAGTTACGTTCGTTCCTGAGGACATGGGAGAAGTCTTGCTATAAGTAGTCATGTGAATTTGGTATTCGTTCGATATTTTGATGAGATTTATGTTGTTTTTCCTCTAGTGGTGTCATGTGAATGTCAACTACATGACACTTCACCATTGTTTGGGCCTAGAGGAAGGTATTGGGAAGTAATAAGTAGATGATGGGTTGCTAGACTGACAGAAGCTTAAACCCTAGTTTATGCATTGCTTCGTAAGGGGCTGATTTGGCTCCATATGTTTCATGCTATGGTTAGGTTTACCTTACTACTTCTTTTGTAGTTGCAGATGCTTGCAAGAGCGGTTAATCATAAGTGGGATGCTTGTCCAAGGAAGGATAGTACCCAAGCACTGGTCCACCCACATATCAAATTATCAAAGTACCGAACGCGAATCATATGGGCCTGATGAAAACTAGCTTGATGATAATTCCCATGTGGACTCGAGAGCATTTTCCTTTATATAAGAGTTTGTCCAGGCTTGTCCCTTGCTACAAAAAGGATTGGGCCATCTTGCTGCACCTTATTTAATTTTATTACTTGTTACCCGTTACAAATTACCTTATCACAAAACTATTTGTTACCGATAACTTCAGTGCTTGCAGAGAATACCTTACTGAAAACTGCTTATCATTTCCTTCTGCTCCTCATTGGGTTTGACACTCTTACTTATCGAAAGGACTATGACAGATCCCTATACTTGTGGATCATCAATGTAGAAGCCATCCGTGATCGAATCCCCCTCCGGCAGATCGCCAGAAAAGGCCCCAAGATGCGATCTCACGGGTACAGAAGGTTACGGCGGTGGAAATTTGGTTTCGTGGCTCCCCTGGATGTTTTCAGGATATAAGAGTATATATATATATAGGCGAAAGAAGTAGGTCGGTGGAGCAACGAGGGGCCCATGAGGGTGGGGGGCGCCTACCCCCTGGGTGCGCCCTCCTACCTCGTGGCCGCCTCGTTGCGTCTCTTACTTCCACTCCAAGTCTCATGGATTGTGTTTTTTCCAAGAAAGATCCTCGCGAAGGTTTCATTCCATTTGGATTCCGTTTGATATTCCTTTTCTGCAAAACACTGAAATAGGCAAAAAACAGCAATTTGCACTGGGCCTTCGGTTAATAGGTTAGTCCCAAAAATAATATAAAGGAGCATATTAAAGCCCATTAAACATCCAGAATAGATAATTTAATAGCATGGAACAATAAAAAATTGTAGATACGTTGGAGACGTATCAACATCCCCAAGCTTAATTCTTGCTCGTCCTTGAGTAGGTAAATGATAAAAACATAATTTTTGATGTGCAATGCTACGTAACCTAATTTTCAATGTAATTCTCTTTATTGCAGCATGAATGTTTAGATCCAAAAGATTCTAGACAAGAGTTTAATATTGACATAAAAATAATAATACTTCAAGCACGCTAACCAAGCAATTATTTCTTATCAAAATAACAGAGCGAAAGAAAGCTTATCCCTAAAAAATCATATAGTTTGGCCATGCTTCATTTTCATCACACAAATGCTCCCATCATGCACAACCTAGATGACAAGCCAATCAATTGTTTCATACTTAGCCTTTTCAAACTCTTTCAACTTTCACGCAATATATGAGCATGAGCCATGGAAATAGCAGTATGGGTGGAATAGAGTATGATGATGGAGGTTGTGTGAGAAGACAAAAAAGGAGATAGTCTTACATTGACGCGGCTAATCAACGGGCTATGAAGATGCCCATCAATTGATGTCAATGCAAGGAGTAGGGATTTCCATGCAACGGATGCACTAGAGCTATAAATATATGAAAGGTCAACAAGAGAAACTAAGTGGATGTGCATCCAACTTGCTTGCTCACGAAGACCTAGGGCATTTTGAGGAAGCCCATCATTGGAATATACATGCCAAGTTCTATAATGAAAAATTCCCACTAGTATATGAAAGTGACTAAATAAGAGACTCTCTATCATGAAGATCATGGTGCTACTTTGAAGCACAAGTGTGGAAAAAGGATAGTAACATTGCCCCTTCTCTCTTTTTCTCTCATTTTTCTATTTGGGCCTTTTTTCTCTTTTTTATGACCTCTTTTTTCGTCCGGAATCTCATCCCGACTTGTGGGGGAATCATAGTCTCGATCATCCTTTCCTCACATGGGACAATGCTCTAATAATGAAAATCATCACACTTTTATTTACTTACAACTCAAGAATTACAACTCGATACTTAGAACAAAATATGACTCTATGTGAATGCCTCCGGCGGTGTACCGGGATGTGAAATGAATCAAGAGTGACATGTATGAAATAATTATGAAGGTGGCTTTGCCACAAATACGATGTCAACTTCATGATCATGCAAAGCAATATGACAATGATGGAGCATATCATAATAAACGGAATGGTGGAAAGTTGCATGGCAATATATCTCGGAATGGCTATGGAAATGCCATAATAGGTAGGTATGGTGGCTGTTTTGAGGAAGATGTAAGGAGGCTTATGTGTGATAGAGTGTATCATATCATGATGTTTGGATGCACTAGCGAAGTTTGCACCAACTCTCGAGGTGAGAAAGTGCAATGCACGGTACCGAAGAGGCTAGCAATGATGGAACGGTGAGAGTACGTATAATCCATGGACTCAACATTAGTCATAAAGAACTCACATACTTATTGCAAAAACCTACAAGTCATTAAAACCAAGCACTACGCGCATGCTCCTAGGGGGATAGATTGGTAGGAAAAGACCATCGCTCGTCCCCGACCGCCACTCATAAGGAAAGCAATCAAAGAACACCTCATGCTTCAAATTTGTCACACAACGTTTACCATACGTGCATGTTACAGGACTTGAAACTTCAACACAAGTATTTCTCAATTCCACAATTACTCAACTAGCACAAATCTAATATTACCATCTTTATATCTCAAGACAACTATCAAGTATCAAACTTCTCATAGTATTTAATGCACTCTATATGAAAGTTTTTATTATGCCCATCCTGGATGCCTATTATATTATGACTAATTTTATAGCCAAAGAAAATTACCATGCTGTTCTAAAAGACTCTCAAAATAATATAAGTGAAGCATGAGAGATCAATAATTTCTATACAATAAAACCACCACCGTGCTCTAAAAAGGTATAAGCGAAGAACTAGAGCAAAATTATCTAGCTCAAAAGGTATAAGTGAAGCACATAGAGTATTTTAATAAATTCTTATTCATGTGTGTCTCTCCAAAAGGTATGTACAGAAAGTATTATTGTGGTAAACTAAAAAGCAAAGAATCATACAAGACGCTCTAAGCAAAACACATATCATGTGATGAATAAAAATATAGCCTCGAGTAAAGTTACCGATAGACGAAGACGAAAGAGGGGATGCCTTCTGGGGCATCCCCAAGATTAGGCTTTTTTTTGTCCTTGAATTTTACCTTGGGGTGCCTTTTCCATCCCCAAGCTTAGGCTCTTGCCACTCCTTATTCCAAAATCTATCAAATCTTTACCCAAAAACTTGAAAACTTCACAACACAAAACTCAACAGAAAATCTCATGAGCTTCGTTAGTATAAGAAAACAAACCACCACCTTAAGGTACTGTAATGAACTCATTATTTATTTATATTGGTGTTAAACCTACTATATTCCAACTTCTCAATGGTTCATACCCCCGATACTAGCCATAGATTCATCAAAATAAGCAAACAATACAGGAAAAACAGAATCTGTGAAAAACAGAACAGTCTGTAGCAATCTGGAAGTTTCGAATACTTTTGTAACTCTAAAAATTCTGAAAAACTAGGACGTCCTAAATAATTTGTATACTGATCTACTGCAGTTGGAATTGTTATTTTATCACTCTCTGGTAAAAAATGAAAAGCATTCTCGTGAGCGCATACTTTCTGTTTTTTCAGCAAGATCAAATAACAATCACCCAAGAAGATCCTAAAGGCTTTACTTGACACAAACACTAATTAAATTATAAAAACACAATCATAACAGAGGATAGATGAATTATTTATTATTAAACAGGAATAAAAATCAAGGAACAAAAATAAAATTGGGTTGCCTCCCAACAAGCACCATCGTTTAACGCCCCTAGCTAGGATCTAGGTATTTTCATATTTGGTATGCAATCCATAAGTGGCTCTCATAATTTATTCATAAGGAAATTTAATTTTCTTTCTCGGAAAGTGTTCCATGCCTTTCCTTAACGGAAATTGGAATCTAATGTTTCCTTCTTTCATGTCAATAATTGCACCAATCGTTCTAAGGAAAGGTCTACCAAGAATAATATGACATGTAGGATTGCAATCTATATCAAGAACAATGAAATCTATGGGAACATAATTCTTATTTGCAACAATAAGAACATCATTAATCCTTCCCATAGGTTTCTTAATGGTGGAATCCGCAAGGTGCAAATTTAAAGAACAATCATCAAATTCACAGAAACCTAACACATCACACAAAGTTTTTGGATTCATGGAAACACTAGCACCCAAATCACATAAGGCATAGCATTCATGATTTTTAATCTTAATTATAATAATAGGTTCCCACTCATCATAAAATTTTCTAGGGATAGAAACTTCTAATTCAAGTTTTTCTTCATAAGATTGCATTAAAGCATCAACAATATGCATAGTAAAAGCTTTGTTTTGATCATAAGCATGAGGAGAATTTAACACGGATTGCAACAAGGAAATAAAATCTATCAAAGAGCAATTATCATAATTAAATTCCTTGAAATCCAAAATAGTGGGTTCATTGCTATGTAAAGTTTTGACCTCTTCAATCCCACTTTTACCAATTTTTGCATCAAGATCTAAAAACTCCGAATCATTGGGACGCCTTTTAACTAAAGTTGACTCATCTCCAGTCCCATCATTATCAAGATTCATATTGGAAAACAAAGATTTAATAGGAGACACATCTATCACATCTTCATCATTATCATTATCTAGATCTTCCGGTTTAGCGGCCATCTTATTAACTAAGGTGGCTTGCTTATACGAAATTTGGGCTATTGAGTTTTCAAGATGAGCAAACTGAGATTTCAAACCATAAAGTTCCTTAGACATATCATCGAGCTGTTTATTCATGTACTCCATAAAACTTTTCTGTTCTTTGAGCTCGTTTCTGAAGAAATTATTATGCTCAAATTGCAAAGACATAAAGCTTCTAACTTTTTTTCGATTTCTTCCAACCTTCTAAGGTGAAGATCAACGCTTTTTGGTGGAGCCATTAAAGCAAAACGAGCACACTAACACACAAAAACACAAGAGGCAAGCGGAAATAAGCGAACGGAAAAAGGGCAAATAAAATGGCAAAGGTGAAGTGGGGAAGAGGCAAATGGCAAATAATGTAATGCGAGGGATAAGAGTTTGTGATGGGTACTTGGTATGTCTTGACTTGAGCATAGATCTCCCAGGCAACGGCGCCAGAAATCCTTCCTGCTACCTCTTAAGCATGCGTTGGTTTTCCCTTGAAGAGGAAAGGGTGATGCAGCAAAGTAGCATAAGTATTTCCCTCATTTTTTGAGAAGCAAGGTATCAATCCAGTAGGAGACTACACACAAATCGCCTAGTACCTGCACAAAACAATTAAGAACCTTGCAACCAACGCGATAAAGGGGTTGTCAATCCCTTCACGGCCACTTGCAAAAGTGAGATCTGATAAAGATAATAAGATAAATATTTTTGGTATTTTTGTTGTATAGATTGAAAAGTAAAGATTGCAAAATAAATAGTAAACTAGAATTATAGATCGGAAACTTATATGATGTAAAGTAGACCCGGGGGCCATAGGTTTCACTATTGGCTTATCTCAAGATAGCATATATTACGGTGGGTGAACAAATTACTGCCCAGCAATTGATAGAAAAGCGCATAGTTATGAGAATATCTAGGCATGATCATAAACATAGGCATGACGTCCGTGTCAAGTAGCCGAAACGATTATGCATCTACTACTATTACTCCACACATCGACTGCTATCCGGTATGCATCTATAGTATTAAGTTCATACGAACAGAGTAACACATTAGGCGTGATGACATGATGTAGAGGGATAGACTCAAGCAATAAGAAAAAAACCATCTTTTTATCCTCGATGGCAACAATACAATACGTGCCTTGCTACCCCTACTGTCACTTGGAATGGACACCGTAAGATTGAACCCAAAGCTAAGCACTTCCCCTATTGCAAGAAATATCAATCTAGTATGCCAAACTAAACCGATAATTTGAAGAGACTTGCAAAGATAACAAATCATGCATATAAGAATTCAGAGCAGAATCAAATATTGTTCATAGGTAAACTTGATCATAAACCCACAATACATCGGATCGCGGCAAACACACCGGAAAAAGTATTACATCGAATAGATCTCCAAGAACATTGAGGAGAACTTTGTATTGAGAACCAAAGAGAGAGAAGAAGCCATCTAGCTAATAACTATGGGCCCGAAGGTCTATGGTAAACTACTCACACATCATCGTAGAGGCTATGGTGTTAATGTAGAAGCCCTCCGTGATCGAATCCCCCTCCAGCAGATCGCCGGAAAAGGACCCAAGATGGGATCTCATGGGTACAGAAGGTTGCGGCGGTGGAAAAGTGGTTTCGTGGCTCCCTGGAAGTTTTCTGGGTATAAGAGTATATATAGGCGAAAGAAGTAGGTCAGTGGAGCTACGAGGGGCCCACGAGGGTGGGGGGCACGCCCTCCTACCTCGTGGCCGCCTCGTTGCGTCTCTGACTTCCACTCCAAGTCTCCTGCATTGCATTTGTTCCAAGAAAGATCCTCGCGAAGGTTTCATTCTCTTTGATATTCCTTTTCTACGAAACACTGTAATAGGCAAAAAAAACAGCAATTTGCACTCGGCCTTCGGTTAATAGGCTAGTCCCAAAAATAATATAAAAGGGCATATTAAAGCCCATTAAACATCCAAAATAGATAATATAATAGCATGGAACAATCAAAAATTATAGATACGTTGGAGACGTATCACCTACGATCACGCAAGATCTATCTAGGAGAAGCATAGCAATGAGCAGGGAGAGTGTGTCCACGTACCCTTGTAGACCGAAAGCGCAAGTGTTCAGTAACGCGGTTGACGTAGTCGAACGTCTTCGCGATCAAGTACAGAACGCACGGCACCACCGTGATCTGCACACGTTCAGCTCGGTGACGTCCCTCGAACTCTAGATCCAGCTGAGGCCGGGGAAGAGTTTCTTCAGCACGACGGCGTGGTGAATGATACGTCTCCGTCGTATCTACTTTTCCAAATACTTTTGCCCTTGTTTTCGACTCTAACTTGCATGATTTGAATGGAACTAACCCGGACTGACGCTGTTTTCAGCAAAATTTCCATGGTGTTATTTTTGTGCAGAAATAAAAGTTCTCGGAATGACCTAAAAATCAACGGAGATTATTTTTGGAATATATAAAAAATACTGGAAGAAGAATCCACGTCAGGGGGGCCACACCCTGTCAACAAGGGTGGGGGCGCGCCCCCTGCCTCGTGGGCTCCCTGACGCTCCACTGACCTCAACTCCAACTCCATATATTCGTGTTCGGGGAGAAAAAAATCAGGGAGAAGGATTCATCGCGTTTTACGATACGGAGCCGCCGCCATGCCCTAAACTCTCTCGGGAGGGCTGATCTGGAGTCCGTTCGGGGCTCCGGAGAGGGGAATCCGTCGCCATCGTCATCATCAACCTTCCTCCATCACCAATTTCATGATGCTCACCGTTGTGCGTGAGTAATTCCATCATAGGCTTGCTGGACGGTGATGGGTTGGATGAGATTTATCATGTAATCGATTTAGTTTTGTTAGGGTTTGATCCCTAGTATCCACTATGTTCTGAGATTGATGTTGCTATGACTTTGCCATGTTTAATGCTTGTCACTAAGGCCCGAGTGCCATGATTTCAGATCTGAACCTATTATGTTTTCATGAATATATGTGAGTTCTTGATCCTATCTTGCAGGTCTATAGTCACCTATTATGTGTTATGATCCGTTAACCCCGAAGTGACAATAATCGGGACCATTACCAGTGATGACCATAGTTTGAGGAGTTCAACTATTCACTGTGTGTTAATGCTTTGGTCCGGTACTCTATTAAAAGGAGGCCTTAATATCCCTTAGTTTCCAATAGGACCCCGCTGCCACGGGAGGGTAGGACAAAAGATGCCATGCAAGTTCTTTTCCATAAGCACGTATGACTATATTCGGAATACATGCCTACATAACATTGATGGACTGGAGCTAGTTCTGTGTCACCCCATGTTATAACTGTTGCATGATCGATCGCATCCGACATAATTCTCCATCACCGATCCAATGCCTACGAGGTTTTTCTATATTGTTCTTCGCTTATTTACTTTTCCGTTGCTACTGTTACAATCACTATAAAACCCAAAATATTACTTTTGCTATCATTACCACTACTATCATATTAATTTGCTACTAAACACTTTGTTACAAATATTAAGTTATCCAGGTGTGCTTGAATTGACAACTCAGTTGCTAATACTTGAGAATATTCTTTGGCTCCCCTTGTGTCGAATCAATAAATTTTGGTTGAATACTCTACCCTCGAAAACTGTTGTGATCCCCTATACTTGTGGGTTATCAAGACTATTTTCTAGCGCCGTTGCTGGGGAGCATAGCTCTATTCTTTGAGTCACTTGGGATTTATATCTGCTTATCACTATGAAGAACTTGAAAGATCAAAGAACCAATATTTTTCCCTCAACTACGAGGGGAGGTAAGGAACTTCCATCTAGCTCTGCACTTCGTTCACCTTCTGTTTTGAGTAAACTTGCGACACCTACACATGTTATTGATTCTGATAGGTCGCATGTTATTGATGATGCCACTTCTGCTTTGCATGATATTTATGATGAAACTACTTCTATGCTTGATACTACTATGCCACTAGGTGAATTTCTTGATGAACAACTTGCTAGGGCTAGAGAGAATTAAATTATTAAAACTGATAATATTGATGAAAGTGATGATGAAGATTCTCCCCCTAGATATGAATTGCCTGTTGTTCCCGAGGGTTATGTTATGGATGAAGAAACTGCTAGAGACTTCTTAGCTTGCAGTGATAGATCCGATCTTGAGAAATTATTAGCTAAGCTTAAAGAAAAGTCTTTGAATGCTAGAATGAAAAATGTCCCTGCTTTTGCTACTTCACATATCTTTATTACTGATAAGGATTATGATTTCTCTATCGATCCTGAGTTAATTACTTTGGTTGAATCTGATCCTTTTTATGGCTATGAATCTGAAACTGTTGTGGCACATCTCACTAAATTAAATGATATAGCCACCCTGTTTACACATGATGAGAAAACTCGCTATTACTTTATCCTTAAATTGTTTCCATTCTCATTAAAGGGTGATGCTAAAACATGGTTTAATTCTCTTGATCCTGGTTGTGTGCGTAGTCCCCAGGATATGATTTATTACTTCTTTGCAAAATATTTCTCCGCTCATAAGAAACAAGCCGCTTTAAGGGAAATATATAATTTTGTGCAAATTGAAGAAGAGAGTCTCCCACAAGCTTGGGGGAGGCTTCTCCGATTACTTACTGCTTTGCCTGATCATCCTTTCAAGAAAAATGAAATACTTGATATCTTTTATCTAACCGATGCTTCACAGACCACCTGGATAGTTGTGTTGGTTGTGTTTTCAGGGAAAGAACTATTGGTCAAGCTAAATTGTTATTGAATAATATGTTTACTAATGAAAATAATTGGACACTTCCTGAACCAACTCCTAAGCCAACTCCGAAGAAAAGGGGTATTCTATTTCTCATTCCTGAAGATATGCAAGAGGCAAAGAAATCTATGAAAAAAATGTATTTAAACTGCAGATGTTAAGAATTTACCACCTATTGAAGAAATACATGGTCTTAATTTGCCGCTTGTTGAAGAAATACATGGTCTTGATAACTCGACATAGGTAGTAAAGGTAAATTCTCTCTATAGATTCGATAAATGTGAAATCCCATTTAGTAAGTTTGCTAGTCCATGTTTAGATGAGTTTGATGACGTTATGGTTAAACAAGAAAACATCAATGCTTATGTTGGTAGACAATTGAAACACAATGCTGATATGCTTGAACACTTGGGTGGTTATATGGCTAATGTTAAAGGTGAACTTAAACTTATTAGTAAACATGCTTCTATGGTTACCACTCAAGTAGAACAAGTACTAAAAGCTCAGAATGATTTGCTCAATGAATTAAATAATAAGAAGAATGGTAATGCTGTTAGAGTTATGACTAGAGGTGGTAAAATGACTCAGGAAGCTTTTTGTGTCCTGAGGGCCATCCTAAGAGAATTGAGCAAGATTCTCAAAGAACTAACGTAGATGCACCTAGTCCTTCTAAGAGGAAGAAAAAGAAAAATGATAGGACTTTGCATGCTTCTAGTGAACCTGTTGTTGACACATCTGAGAATCCCAATGATATTTCTATTTCTGATGTTGAAACACAATCTGGTAACGAACATGAACCTAGTGATAATGTTAATGATGATGTTCATGTTGATGCTCAACCGAGCAATGATAATGATGTAGAGATTGAACCTGATGTTGATCTTGATAACCCACAATCAAAGAATCAATGTTATGATAAGAGAGACTTTGTTGCTAGGAAGCACGGTAAAGAAAGTGAACCATGGGTTCAGAAACCCATGCCTTTTCCTCCTAAACCATCCAAGAAAAAGGATGATGAGGATTTTGAGCACTTTGCTGAAATGATTAGACCTACCTTTTTGCGTATGCGTTTTACTGATATGCTTAAAATGAACCCTTATGCTAAGTACATGAAGGAAATTGTTACTAATAAGAGAAAGATACTGGAAGCCGAAATTTCCACCAAGCTTGCTAATTATACTTTTAAGGGTGGAATACCAAACAAACTTGGAGATCCAGGAGTACCAACTATACCATGCTCCATTAAAAGAAACTATGTTAAGACTACTTTATGTGATCTTGGAGCCGGTGTTAGTGTTATGCCTCTCTCTTTATATCATAGACTTGATTTGAATAAGTTGACACCTACTGAAATATCTTTGCAAATGGCCGACAAATCAACTGCTATACCGGTCGGTATTTGTGAGGATGTGCCTGTTGTGGTTGCAAACGTTACTATTTTGACGGACTTTGTTATTCTTGATATTCCCGAGGACGATAGTATGTCCATTATTCTTGGAAGACCCTTCTTGAATACTACAGGGGCTGTTATTGATTGCACCAAAGGCAATGGCACTTTTCGTGTTAATGGTAATGAGCATACGGTACACTTTCCGAGGAGACAACCTCAAGTCCACATTATCAATTCTATTGGAAATTTTTCAAAAATCACTATTGGAGGTTTTGAATTTCCTCTTCCTACTGTCAAGAATAAATATGATATTCTTATTGTTGGGGACATGCATATCCTCGTTGAGGTAACCTAGTGTTATTCGAAATTTCTCCGGTTTCATGTTACTCGAAATAAGTTTGTTAACAAGACCTGATCAACCTTGTTAGTGGATTCCTTTTGATGAGCATGAGATGGATGAAGTTAGAAAACATAACTCTCTGTACCCCCTTTTTACTTTCTGTTATTTATATTAAATAAAGCAAAAATAGTATTTTTTTGTCTGTTTTCTGAATTATCCATGTAATAAAAAATACCCCGAAAATAAAAGTTCTCCAAATGCCCGGAAATTTGAATATGATTTTTTCTAGAATATTTTAGAATATCTAGCACTGAAAATACAGCAGGGGGAGCAGCCACGTGCCCACGAGGGTCGAGGGGGCGCCCACCCCTGGCACGCCCCTGCCTCGCAGACCCCACATGGGTCCCCTCCACTTATTCCAGCCACCACACACTCCTTCCTCCCAAAAAATCACTAGCCGACTCAAACCTGAGTTCTTGCTCATCTTGCTGCCATTTTTGATCTCCTTGCTCAAAGCTCCATTCACAAAACTGCTTTGGGGGATTGTTCTTTGGTATGTGGCTCCTCCAATGGTCCAATTAGTTTTTGTTCTAATGCTTTATTCATTGCAAATTTTGGCTGCTTAGGTGACCCTGTTCTTGAGCTTGCATGTCAAATTTATGTGGTCAAAAGTAGTTCTAATGCATGATATATCCTCTAGGCACTTGTAGGAGCAGTTGCTATCAATTTTGTTGAGTTTGGTTCACTTTTATTTTAAGTTACTAAAAATTTTAGAAATTTTCAGAAAAAGATGAAGAGATTTTTGAGGGGCTCATCGAGCCGAAGCTCGAAGGATAAGCAAAGTGAAGAGAACAAGAAGCCCAAGTATAAACTCCCTCGTACCGCGGAGGTTCGGCCATGTGAATGGCCTTGTGATGAGTTCTTGAAAGAGGCCGGGATTTATAAAGAATTTTATTACTTGGCTGAGAATGCGGGCCTCACCGCCTTCCTCCACATCCAGCATGAACAGTATCTCTTACTCACCAATATCTTTGTGCAAAACTTTCATTTCCATGCTAGAAGCTCGCCACCTCCGGTGGAATTTTATTTATACGATGAGCATAAGAAAATGTCACTTCGTGATTTTTGTCGGGTTTGTTTGATACCTTTTGAGGGCAGCATAGAGGAACCACATCGTAATGATGTGGAGGTTTTTGTATATGATTGCTGTGGGGGAAACGAGGAAAGTTTCCGATGCGAGAATCACTAGCATACATTTTCCTGTTCTACATTACTTTGCAATATTTGCTAGTAGATGCTTAATTTGGTCGCAGGAACTGTGGGAACCTCAGTGCTCCTGATATCGTTATTGTGCGCCATGCCTTGTTTCAAGATACTACTTTCAGTTTAGGCGCTATCGTTGCTAAACGGTTAAATCTGAACCGTACTAAGGGCCCTGTCCTTGGAGGCATTTTTGCCTCACGCCTAGCTGCACACTATAACATACCTATCAGGCATTATGAGAAAGAGGAAAAGTTGCTACCTAATATTTTTGTAGATTATAAGAGCATGGTAGCACATGACTTTATTGTTAAGAGTAAGAAGAAGATGCTTAACTATAGACTGATTTTTGGTAAGAATAACTTTGATACTATCACCTTGCCTGCTCCCTCTTTGTTTAACGTATTTTCAGGCAAGTACCTTGTTTTACCGAAGGACATTTATGCATACTGGAGTGTGACACCAGCTCTAGAGCCTGAGCCAGAACCACCCTAGGACCCTTATCGACAGTCAGTTTATCAGTGGAATCCTGAGGAGATTGCCAACCAGTAGCATCCAGAGGACACTCCTCCTTACACCAGATAGGGCCAATTTGATCCATGGGCATAGACAAACTTAGGCCAAAAGCCTAAGCTTGGGGGAGTATGTATCTCTCACCGACATTACATTCATGTTCACACACTCATGTCAGTTGTCGGTGCTCATACTCTTTCATTGTATCATCCATGCTAGTTTATTTTCATTTTTCTCATTTTCTTCTTGTGTGTTTGAAAAACCTTAAGAAAAACCAAAAAAATTAGTTGTAGATTTTAGTTAGTTTACTTTCCATGCCTGTAGTAGTAGTAATTAAAAGAAAACCCCAAAAGATTTCTGGTTCTTCTTTTGCTTGTTGGGAGCTTTCCCGTGTAAATAGTTTTGTTTCTTTTCTTTCCTTTGGGGGTCAAGAGGAGAAGACCATGATGAAAATGTTGAGTGGCTCTTATATGCATTATTGTTGATCTAACAAAGAGCCCATATTACCTTGTCTTCTCTCTTGAATTGAATGCTTGCAGATTCCAGCTTAGTCCAATGCACATGCACTATTATTATTTTCCACACTATTCGGTCATGCAAGTGAAAGGCAATAATGATGATTATATGATGAACTTATTGAGATGAGGAAAGCTGGTATGAACTCAACCTCTCTTGTTTTTGTAAATATGATTAGTCCATCATTCCTAATTCAGCCTATTATGAAAGAAACATATTTATAATTACAATTAGAGACTATAGTTGCTTATGCCATGCTTAATTAGCTATGAGTTTATAATGGTTTACCTTGCGTGCCAACATGCTATTAAAATGGTTGTGATGTGGTATGACAGGGTGGTATCCTATTTTGAATGATTCGAGTGGCTTGATTTGGCACATGTTCATGCATGTAGTTGAAACAAAATCAACATAGCCTCTACGATATTTATGTTCATGGTGCATTATATCCTACTCATGCTTGCATTCGGTGTCGATTAATTTTAATGCATGTTCATGACTGTTGTCGCTCTCTAGTTGGTCGCTTCCCAGTCTTTTTCTAGCCTTCACTTGTACTAAGCCAGAATACTGCTTGTGCATCCAATTCCTTAAACCCCAAAGTTATTCCAAACGAGTCCACCATACCTACCTATATACGGTATCTACCTGCCGTTCCAAGTAAATTTGTATGTGCCAAACTCTAAACCTTCAAATAAACATTCTGTTTTGTATGCTCGAATAGCTCATGTATCAACTAGGGCTGTCTGTATCCTCCATGCTAGGCGGGTTATTCCCAAGAGGAGTGGACTCCGCTCCTCATTCACGAGAAAATGCCTAGTCACCGGGATGCCCAGTCCCATGCTCAAATCAAATCAAAATAATTGCAAACAAAACTCCCCCAGGATTGTTGTTAGTTGGAGGTACCTGTTGTTTCGGGCAAGCCATGGATTGATGCTTGTTGGTGGTGGGGGAGTATAAAATTTATCATTCTGCTTGGGAACCGCGTATAATGTGTGTAGCATGGAAGATATCGAGATCTCTCGGTTGTTATGTTGACAATGAAAGTATACCACTCAAAATATTATTCATATCTATTTCAAAACTAAGCTCTGGCACCTCTACAAATCCCTTCTTCCCTCTGCGAAGGGCTTATCTATTTACTTTTATGTTGAGTCATCATCCTCTTATTAAAAAGCACCAGTTGTAGAGCACCTCTGTCATTTGCATCCATTACTGTTAGTTTACATTGAGTATGACTGTGACTGGATCTCTTTTACCATGAATTACAATGTCTAGTCAGTCCTTGATCTTTAAAGGTGCTTTGAATTTATGTTTTGCGGTCTTAGAAAGGGCTAGCGAGATACCATCTTGTCATATCATATCATGATTGTTTTGATAAAGTGTTGTCATCCGAGATTTGTTATTATTGCTCGCTAGCTGATTATGCCATTGATATGAGTAAACATGAGACCTAAATGTTATTGTGAATATGGTTAGTTCATAATCTTCGTTGAAAACTTGAATGCTAGCTTTACATATTTACAACAACAAGAGCAAACAGAGTTTGTACATTTTTTCTTTATCACTTTTAGTTTATCAACTGAATTGCTTGAGAGCAAGCAAAGGTGTAAGCTTGGGGGAGTTGATACGTCTCCGTCATATCTACTTTTCGAAACACTTCTGCACTTGTTTTGGACTCTAACTTGCATGATTTGAATGGAACTAACCCGGACTGACGCTATTTTCAGCAGAATTGCCATGGTGTTATTTTTGTGCAGAAATAAAAGTTCTCAGAATGACCTGAAAATTAACGGAGATTATTTTTGGAAAAGATAAAAAATACTGGAAGAAGAATCCACGTCAGGGGGGCCCACACCCTGTCAACAAGGGTGGGGGCGCGCCTACCCCCTGGGCGCGCCCCCTGCCTCGTGGGCTCCCTGACGCTCCACTGACCTCAACTCCAACTCCATATATTCGTGTTCGGGGAGAAAAAAATCAGGGAGAAGGATTCATCGCGTTTTATGATACGGAGCCGCCGCCAAGCCCTAAACTCTCTTGGAGGGCTGATCTGGAGTCCGTTCGGTGCTCCGGAGAGGGGAATCCGGCGCCATCGTCATCATCAACCTCCCTCCATCACCAATTTCATGATGCTCACCGTTGTGCGTGAGTAATTCCATCGTAGGCTTGCTGGACGGTGATGGGTTGGATGAGATTTATCATGTAATCGAGTTAGTTTTGTTAGGGTTTGATCCCTAGTATCCACTATGTTCTGACATTGATGTTGCTATGACTTTGCTATGCTTAATGCTTGTCACTAGGGCCCGAGTGCCATGATTTCAGATATGAACCTATTATGTTTTCATGAATATATGTGAGTTCTTATCCTATCTTGCAAGTTTATAGTCACCTATTATGTGTTATGATCCGTTAACCCCGAAGTGACAATAATCGGGACCATTACCGGTGATGACCGTAGTTTGTGGAGTTCATGTATTCACTATGTGTTAATGCTTTGGTCCGGTACTCTATTAAAAGGAGGCCTTAATATCCCTTAGTTTCCCATAGGACCCCGCTGCCACGGGATGGTAGGACAAAAGATGTCATGTAAGTTCTTTTCCATAAGCATGTATGACTATATTCGGAATACATGCCTACATTACATTGATGAACTGGATCTAGTTCCGTGTCACCCTATGTTATAACTATTGCATGATCGATCGCATATGACATAATTCTCCATCACCGATCCAATGCATACGAGATTTTCCTATATTGTTCTTCGCTTATTTACTTTTCTGTTGCTACTGTTACAATCACTATAAAACCCAAAAATATTACTTTTGCTATCGTTACCACTACTATCATATTACTTTGCTACTAAACACTTTGCTGCAGATATTAAGTTATCCAGGTGTGGTTGAATTGACAACTCAGCTGCTAATACTTGAGAATATTCTTTGGCTCCTCTTGTGTCGAATCAATAAATTTGGGTTGAATACTCTACCCACAAAAACTGTTGCGATCCTTGATATGTCCATTTTGCATCATGCTTTTATATCGATATTTATTGTATTATGGGATGTTATTACACATTATGTCACAATACTTATGCCTATTCTCTCTTATTTTACAAGGTTTACATGAAGAGGGAGAATGCTGGCAGCTGGGATTCTCGGATGGAAAAGGAGCAAATATTAGAAACCTATTCAGCACAGCTCCAAAAGTCCTGAAACTTCACGGAAGTTATTTCTAGAATATATAAAAAATATTGAGCGAAGAAAGTTCCAGAGGGGGGCCACACCCTGGCCACGAGGGTGGGGGGCGCGCCCTACCCCCTGGGTGCGCCCCCTGCCTCGTGGGCTCCCTGGTGGCCCTCCGATGACCATCTTCTGCTATATGAGGTCTTTCGTCTGAGGAAATATAATAAGCAAGCTCACGGGACGAAACTCCACCGCCACGAGGCAGAACCTTGCCGGAACCAATCTAGGGCTCCGGCGAAGCTATTCTGCCGGGAAACTTCCCTCCGGGAGGTGGAAATCATCAGCATCGTCATCACCAACGATCCTCTCATCGGGAGGGGGGAAATCTCCATCAACATCTTCACCGGCACCATCTCATCTCAAACCGTAGTTCATCTCTTGTATCCAATCTTTGTATCCAAACCTCAGATTGGTACCTGTGGGTTGCTAGTAGTGTTGATTACTCCTTGTAGTTGATGCTAGTTGGTTTACTTGGTGGAAGATTATATGTTTAGATCCATTATGCATATTAATACCCCTCTGATTATGAACATCAATATGATTTGTGAGTAGTTACGTTTGTTCCTGAGGACATGGGAGAAGTCTTGCTATTGTAGTCATGTGAATTTGGTATTCGTTCGATATTTTTATGAGATGTATGTTGTCATCCCTCTAGTGGTGTCATGTGCATGTCGACTACATGACACTTCACCATTGTTTGGGCCTAGAGGTAGGCATTGGGAAGTAATAAGTAGATGATGGGTTGCTAGAGTGATAGAAGCTTAAACCCTAGTTTATGCGTTGCTTCATAAGGGGATGATTTGGATCCATATGTTTCATGCTATTGTTAGGTTTACCTTAATACTTCTGTTGTAGTTGCGGATTCTTGCAATGGGGGTTAATCATAAGTGGGATGCTTGTCCAAGTAAGGACAATACCCAAGCACTGGTCCAACCACATATCAAATTATCAAGGTACCGAACGCGAATCATATGAACGTGATGAAAACTAGCTTGATGATAATTACCATGTGTCCTCGGGAGCGCTTTCTTTCATATAAGAGTTTGTCCAGGCTTATCCTTTGCTATAAAAAGGATTGGGCCATCTTGCTGCACCTTATTTACTTTTAATACTTGCTATTCGTTACAAATTATCTTATCACAAAACTATCTGTTACCGATAATTTCAGTGCTTGCAGAGAATACCTTGCTGAAAACCGCTTATCATTTCCTCGTGCTCCTTGTTGGGTTCGACACTCTTACTTATCAAAAGGACTATGATAGATCATCTATACTTGTGGGTCATCAGACTCTTTTCTGGCGCCGTTGCCGGGGAGTGAAGCGCCTTTGGTAGGTGGAATTTGGTAAGGAAAAATTTATATAGTGTGCTGAAATTTACTGTCACTTGTAACTATGGAACATAATCCTTTGAGGGGTTTGTTGGGGGTATCTTCACCTGGTCCGGAACCACAATTTGTTACCCCTCAACCTACTGAATCTACTGAAAATGTTTACTTTGAAATTCCTTCGGGTATGATAGAGAAACTGCTAGCTAATCCTTTTGCACGGATGGAACATTGCATCCCGATTTAAACTTAATCTATGTGGATGAAGTTTGTGGATTATTTAAGCTTGTAGGTATGCCCGAGGATGTTATCAAGAAGAAGGTATTCCCTTTATCTTTGAAGGGAGATGCATTAACATGGTATATTCTATGTGATGATATGGGATCATGGGACTATAAGCGATTGAAATTGGGATTTCACTAGAAGTTTTATCCTATGCATCTTGTTCATCGTGATCGTAATTATATATAATTTTTGGCCTCGCGAAGGAGAAAGCATCGCTCAAGCTTGGGGGAGGCTTAAGTCAATGTTATATTCATGCCCCAATCATGAGCTCTCAAGAGAAATGATTATTCAAAAAATTTATGCTTGGCTTTCTCTCAGTAATTGCTCCATGCTCGATACTTCTTGTATTGGATATTTTATGATGAAGACTATTGAATTAAAATGAGATTTATTGGAAAGAATTAAACGCAACTCTGAAGATTGGGATCTCGATGAAGGTAAGGAGTCAGGTATAACACCTAAGTTTGATTGTGTTAAATCTTTTATGGATACCGATGCTTTCCGTGAATTTACCACTAAATATGGACTTGAATCTGAGATAGTAGCTTCTTTCTGTGAATCATTTGCTACTCATGTTGATCACCCTAAGGAGAAGTGGTTTAAATATAATCCTCCCATTGAAGTAGAAGTAGTTGCACCTGTTAAAGTTGAAGAAAAGACTATCACTTATAATGATCCTGTTGTTCCTACTGCTTATGTTGAGAAACCACCTTTCCCTATTAGAATAAAGGATCATGCTAAAGCTTCAACTGTAGTCAACAAAAGTAATATTAAGACACCCAAACCCCCTGAACAAATTAAATTTGAACATAATATTGCTATGGTTAAAGATCTCTTGGCTGATAATATTGATGGGCACGTTATTTACTTCTGTGATGGGACTACTAGAGTTGCTAGACCTGATACTAAAAATAAACATAGACCTGGTGTAGGCATGCCTGTTATTTCTATTAAAATAGGAGATCATTGCTATCATGGCTTATGTGATATGGGTGCTAGTGCAAGTGCAATACCCCATTCCTTATACAAAGAAATTATGCATGATATTGCACCTGCTGAGATAGAAGATATTGATGTTACCATTAAGCTTGCCAATAGAGATACTATTTCACCAATTGGGATTGTTAGAGATGTTGAAGTCTTGTGTGGGAAGGTTAAATATCTTGTTGATTTTCTTGTTCTTTGTTCCCCACAAGATAGCTGTTGTCCCATTATATTTGGTAGACCCTTCTTGAATACTGTTAATGCTAAGATAGACTGCAATAAGGATATTGTTTCCGTTGGTTTAGGGGATATGTCTCATGAGTTTAATTTTGCTAAATTTCGTAGAGAACCCCATGATGAAGAATTGCCTAGTGAAGATGAAATAATTGGTCTTGCTTCTATTGCCTTGTCTCCCACTGATCCTTTAGAACAATATTTGCTAGACCATGAAAATGATCTGTTCATGAATGAAAGAAGGGAAATAGATGAAGTATTCTTTAAACAGAGACCTATTCTGAAACACAAGTTGCCTGTTAAAATCCTAGGGGATCCTCCTCCACCCAAGGGTGATCCCGTGTTTGAGCTTAAACCATTGCCTGGTACTCTTAAATATGCTTATCTTGATGAAAAGAAGATATATCATGTTATTATTAGTGCTAACCTTTCAGAGCATGAAGAAGAGAGGTTATTGAAAACTCTGAAGAAGCACCGTGCTGCTATTGGATATACTCTTGATGATCTTAAGGGCATTAGTCCCACTCTATGTAAACACAAAATAAATTTGGAGAAAGACGCCAAACTAGTTATTGATCACCAAAGACGGCTAAATCCTAAGATGAAAGAAGTGGTAAGAAAGGAAATATTGAAGCTCCTTGAAGCACGTATAATTTATCCCGTTGCTGATAGTCAATGGGTAAGTCCTGTCCATTGTGTCCCTAAGAAGGGAGGTATCATTGTTGTTCCTAATGATAAAGATGAATTGATTCTGCAAAGAATTATCACAGGTTATAGGATGGTAATTGATTTCCGCAAATTAAATAAAGCTACTAAAAAGATCATTACCCTTTGTTGGGGGTTGGGTGCGAGATATACCAAAGGATGGCTTTGTCATGGTGGGAGCAAGTAGAACATCGCCGGTGCCCGGAAGCGGGATGAGGCGTAGACACGAACACCGACGTACTTTACCTAGGTTCGAGGCTCTCCTAGGAGATAACACCCCTAGTCCTGCTCTGCGGGGTCTCCGCATGCTCACTAAGGCACTAGTGTGTACAATCATGCTCCTTGAGTTGTATGCTAGAGGTAGAAGAAGGCAGTCTTGCTCTCTCCTTCCTCTGGGTATGAGTCTAGGTCTAACAGGTTCGAAACCCTTTGCATGGGTGCCCTGGGGGGTTTAAATAGGCCTACCCCCCAGGGGTACAATGGTAATCTAGCCGGGCATAGGACTCGGCTGTCAGTGTCTCTGGTCGCCGGCTTCTCCGCCGGCTGGTCCGGTACAGAGCCGACAGGCCGCTCCCGCCGCTTGCGGGTCTTGCCGGCTGCTGGTTATTGTAGCCGTAACGCTAATGACGCGTACTTGGTCGGGGGAGCGTGGCTATAGTCCCGCCGCCTGGTTGGAGATCACTATAGCCACGCCATGTTTCATCTATTTAATGGCGCATGGACCTTGAGGGAGGAGGGGCCACCTGCTAGAGGCGGGCCTCCCTTGGGTCCGACTGGTCTGGCTTCCGCCGTCTTCCGGGCCCTCGCTGCCCGATAGGGCCCGCCGCCTGCAGGCCGTACCGACAGGCCGTCGTGGGAATAGGGCTCTGCTTGTCAGGAGTGACGTCAAGGGTGGAGTGGCAACAGTACCGCATCATGCGAAGATCTCCGCCTGTACGGGGCACTGTGGCCGCACCTTGCCCTGGGTATGGGGGAGATGGGCTACGCTATAGCCACATCCTGTCTTGTCTTCTTAACAGGGGCGCAGACTTTGAGGACGCCATGGGCCGCCTGCTAGGAGCCGACCTCTCTAGAGGCCGCCTGCTAGGAGTCGGCCCATCTCGGTGCCGCCTTCTGGAGCTTGGTCATCTTCTGGCAGCTGGCCGTTCGAGCCAGCCAGCCATCAGAAGGCGGCGCTTCATTCCGGTCATTTGTGGGGCGTGGCCGGCCCATTGCCTTGAAAGGTTCAGGGACCCGGGTTAGACTTCCCGTGGCCCATTACTCCGATAGTAGTCCCCGAAGTTGGCGAGGCATTGCGGCTGATGAGCCGAGAAGCCTCAGCAGTTTCCTTCTCTGAGTGCTTTGGGTGGGAGTTACATCCGACTCCCGGCTGGCCGCCTGGAAGGAGTCGTCCACGACCAGACGGACTTGTCTGAAAACTTCGAACGCAACGACGGGAAATGGGTGGCGGGCTAGCTAAGCCTCCAAGCCCGCCGCCCGTCGTGGGCACACCACGTGGACGCGCATGATGGGACGCGACAGCAGGCTAGGCCCGCGACTACTGGGCCTCAGCACGCGAGCGGATCCGCTGTGGCCGTGGCAGTTGGTTGAGCTTCTTCGCGGAGTTACTGCACGCAGTAACTCGCGTGATAACCGTGGGGACGCGGGGTCATGGGCACAGTTAATCCCACGAACCCACGCCCCGCCCCCTTGGCTTCATAGCCCATCGGCTATAAGTAGGGGGGAGGGGGAGAGGCGGAGCACGCGCACCCTCCTCCCCCATTCTCGTCTCCTTCCTCTTCCCGCCGCAGCACCCCCGAACTGCGCCGGAGTGCCGCCGCTTCTCGTCTCCGTCGAGCACTTCCGTCTCGGGCCCTCTTGGCCCCGCACCAATCTTCAGCACCCCGCCACGGCATTTTCCTTGTGGAGCTCTTCATGGCGCGTGAGCGAGGTGGAGACTGGGATGGGTTGAACATCAATGAGGACCACATCGCCTTTCTCCATGACACGCGGCACCTTCCCGACGCGGGCTACGTGAAGGCGCGTGTGCCTCCAGCGGGGGAGATTTTGCAAGTGCCGGGGGAGGGCGAGCGGGTCGTCTTCCGCTCGCACTTCATCCGTAGCTTCGGCCTGCCGGCGAGCGGCTTTCTCTGCTCGTCCCTCGAGGTCTATCATCTCCAACCACATCATATCACGCCCAACACCATGATGTTGCTGTCCGCCTTCGTCACGATGTGCGAAGGTTACCTCGGCATCCTACCCACCATCGAGCTATGGGGAGCGTTGTTTTACACCAAACTAGGCACCTCAGCCAAGGAGAAGGCGGCCTAGTGTGGTGCCTTCATCGTGGTGCACCGGCCGTCATTGAAGAATGCCTTCCCCGCCATCAAGCTGCCGTAGTCAGTCAAGTTATGGTAGTAATCTTACTTCTACATGGAGAATGTCAACCCTGTAGTCGACTTCATCAACCTGCCGGCCAACGAAGCCGGCCCACCGGCCGAGCCTCGGGCCAACTGGGGCTACAAGCTGAAGCCCATGTCAGCAGACGGCACCGCCGACATCAACTAACTCCGGGTGCTAACCGATGCCGAAGGCCTCAAGGCGTCCGACTAGGTGGTCGCCTTCGTCGTGCGTCGGGTTCTCCCGCTCCAAGGGTGGCCTCACTTGATCAGCCAGATAAGCGGGCATCGCGACCCGTGCCAGCTGAGTACCTAGGAGATGCTGGCTACTGAGGTGGTGAACTTGGTGAACAATATCTCCGACCTCAAGCTCGAGGGGTCCTGGCGGTTCAGCAAGTGCTACCTCTTGAGCACTGCGTTGGTTTTCCCTGAAGAGGAAGGGATGACGCAGCAAAGTAGCGTAACTATTTCCCTCAGTTTTTGAGAACCAAGGTATCAATCCAGTAGGAGGCTACGCGCGAGTCCCTCGTACCTGCACAAAACAAATAAATCCTCGCGACCAACGCGATAAGGGGTTGTCAATCCCTACATGGCCACTTATGAGAGTGAGATCTGATAGATATGATAAGATAATATTTTTGGTATTTTTATGATAAAGATGCAAAGTAAAATAAAAGCAAAGGAAAAAAGCAAAGGAAATAACTAAGTATTGGTAGATTAATATGATGAAGATAGACTCGGGGGCCATAGGTTTCACTAGTGGCTTCTCTCGAGAGCATAAGTATTCTACGATGGGTGAACGAATTACTGTTGAGCAATTGACAGAATTGAGCATAGTTATGAGAATATCTAGGTATGATCATGTATATAGGCATCACATCCGAGACAAGTAGACCGACTCCTGCCTGCATCTACTACTATTACTCCACTCATCGATCGCTATCCAACATGCATCTAGAGTATTAAGTTCATGAAAACAGAGTAACGCCTTAAGAAAGATGACATGATGTAGAGGGATAAACTCATGCAATATGATGAAAACCCCATCTTGTTATCCTCAATGGCAACAATACAATACGTGCCTTGCTGCCCCTACTGTCACTAGGAAAGGACACCACAAGATTGAACCCAAAGCTAAGCACTTCTCCCATTGCAAGAAAGATCAATCTAGTAGGCCAAACCAAACTGATAATTCCAAGAGACTTGCAAAGATAACCAATCATACATAAAAGAATTCAGAGAAGATTCAAATATTGTTCATAGATAGACTTGATCATAAACCCACAATTCATCGATCTCAACAAACACACCACAAAAAGAAGATTACATCGAATAGATCTCCACAAGAGACGAGGAGAACATTGTATTGAGATCCAAAAAGAGAGAAGAAGCCATCTAGCTAATAACTATGGACCCGTAGGTCTGAGGTGAAGTACTCACAATTCATCGGAGGGGCTATGGTGTTGATGTAGAAGCCCTCCGTGATCGATGCCCCCTCCGGCGGAGCTCCGGAACAGGCCCCAAGATGGGATCTCCTGGATACAGAAAGTTGCGGCGGTGGAACTAGGGTTTTGGCTCCGTATCTGATCGCTTGGGGGTAGGTAGGTATATATATAGGAGGAAGGAGTACGTCGGTGGAGAAACAGGGGGCCCACGAGGGTGGAGGGCACTCCTGGGAGGGGGGGGGGTAGGTGCGCCCCCTACCTCGTGGCCTCCTCTTTTGTGTCTTGATGTAGGGCCCAAGTCTCCTGGGTCTTGTTCGTTGAGAAAATCACGTTCCCGTAGGTTTCATTCCATTTGGACTCCGTTTAATATTCCTTTTTTCGAAACCCTAAAACAGGCAAAAAACAGCAATTCTGGGTTGGGCCTCCGGTTAATAGGTTAGTCCCAAAAATAATATAAAAGTGGATAATAAAGCCCAATAATGTCCAAAACAATAGATAATATAGCATGGAGCAATCAAAAATTATATATATGTTGGAGACGTATCAAGCATCCCCAAGCTTAATTCCTGCTCGTCCTCGAGTAGGTAAATAATAAAAACAGAATTTTTGATGCAGAGTGCTACTTGGCATAATTTTAATGTAATTCTTCTTAATTGTGGTATGAATATTCAGATCCAAAAGATTCAAGACAAAAGTTCATATTGACATAAAATAATAATACTTCAAGCATACTAACTAAGCAATTATGTCTTCTCAAAATAACATGGCCAAAGAAAGTTCGTCCCTACAAAATCATATAGTTTAGTCATGCTCCATTTTCATCACACAAGAATGCTCTCATCATGCACAACCCCGATGACAAGCCAAGCAATTGTTTCATACTTTAGTAATTTCAAACCTGTAAACTTTCACGCAATATATGAGCGCGAGCCATGGACATATCACTATGGGTGGAATAGAATATAATGAGGGGGTTATGTGGAGAAGACAAAAAAGGAGAAAGTCTCACATCAACGAGGCTAATCAATGGGATATGGAGATGCCCATCGATTGATGTTAATGCAAGGGGTAGGGATTGCTATGCAACGGATGCACTAGAGCTATAAATGTATGAAAGCTCAACAAAAGAAACTAGCGGGTGTGCATCCAACTTGCTTGCTCATGAAGACCTAGGGCACTTGAGGAGGCCCATTGTTGGAATATACAAGCCATGTTCTATAATGAAAAATTCCCACTAGTATATGAAAGTGACAAAACAAGAGACTCTCTATCATGAAGATTACGGTGCTACTTTGAAGCACAAGTGTGGCAAAGGATAGTAACATTGTCCCTTCTCTCTTTTTCTCTCATTTTTTATTTGGCCTTTCTATTTTTTTTGGCCTTTCTCTTTTTTTATAATTCCTCACTTGGGACAATGCTCTAGAAAATGATGATCATCACACTTCTATTTTTTTACAACTCAATGATTAAAACTCGATGCTAGAACAAAAGATGACTCTATATGAATGCCTCCGGCGGTGTACCGGAATATGCAATGGACCAAGAGTGACATGTATGAAAGAATTATGAAAGGTGGCTTTTCCACAAATACTATGTCAACTACATGATCATGCTAAGCAATATGACAATGATGAATGTGTCATGATAAATGGAATGGTGGAAAGTTGCATGGCAATATATCTCGGAATGGCTATGGAAATGCCATAATAGGTAGGTATGGTGGCTGTTTTGAGGAAGATATAAGGAGGTTTATGTGTGAAAGAGCATATCATATCACGTGGTTTGGATGCACCGGCGAAGTTTGCGCCAACTCTCAATGTGAGAAAGGGCAATGCACGGTACCGAAGAGGCTAGCAAGGATGGAAGGGTGAGAGTGCATATAATCCATGGACTCAACATTAGTCATAAAGAACTCACATACTTATTGCAAAAATATACAAGTCATCAAAAACCTCGGTACTACGTGCATGCTCCTAGGGGGATAGATTGGTAGGAAAAGACCATCGCTCGTCCCCGGCCGCCACTCATAAGGAGGACAATCAAATAACACCTCATGTTTCAAATTTGTAACATAACGTTTACCATATGTGCAAGCTACGGGACTTGCAAACTTCAACACAGGCATTTCTCAATTTCACAACTACTCAACTAGCACGACTTTGATATTATTACCTCCATATCTCAAAACAATCATCAAGCATCAAACTTCTCTTAGTATTCAAAACACTCATAAGAAAAAAAAATCATCTTGAACACCTAGCATATTAGGATTATTTAAGCAAATTTCCATGCTATTTAAGACTCTCAAAATAATCTAGGTGAAGGATGAGAGATCAATAGTTTCTATAAAACAAATCCACCACCGTGATCTAAACGATATAAGTGAAGTACTAGAGCAAAACTATATAACTCAAAAGATATAAGCGAAGCACATAGAGTATTCTAACAAATTCCAAATCATGTATGGCTCTCTCAAAAAGGTGTTTACAGCAAGGATGATTGTGGTAAACTAAAAAACAAAGACTCAAATAATACAAGACGCTCCAAGCAAAACACATATCATGTGGTGAATGAAAATATAGCTCCAAGTAAAGTTACCGATAGAAGTAGACGAAAGAGGGGATGCCTTCTGTGGCATACCCAAGCTTTGGCTTTTAGGTGTCCTTAGATTATCTTGGGGGTGCCATGGACATCCCCAAGCTTCGGCTCTTGCCACTCCTTGTTCCATAATCCATCAAATCTTTACCCAAAACTTGAAAACTTCACAACACAAAACTCAAAGTAGAAAATCTCGTGAGCTCCATTAGAGAAAGAAAACAAAATACCACTTCAAGGTACTGTAATTAACTCATTCTTTATTTATATTGGTTTTAAACCTACTGTATTCCAACTTCTCTATGGTTTATAAACTATTTTACTAGCCATAGATTCATCAAAATAAGCAAACAACACATGAAAAACAGAATCTGTCAAAAACAGAACAGTCTGTAGTAATCTGTAGCTAGCGCAAGATATGGGACCCCAAAAATTCTAAAATAAATTTCTATAAGTGAGTAATTTATCTAATCATATTCAAAAAGAATTAACTAAATATCACTTATCAAATAAAAATGGCAGCAGTTTTCGTGAGTGCTAAAGTTTCTGTTTTTTACAGCAAGTTTAACAAGACTTTCCCCAAGTCTTCCCAACGGTTCTACTTGGCACAAACACTAATTAAACACAAGAAACTCAACCAAAACAGAGGCTAGATAAATTATTTATTACTAAACAGGAGCAAAAAGCAAGGAATAAAAATAAAATTGGGTTGCTTCCCAACAAGCGCTATCATTTAACGCCCCTAGCTAGTCATAAAAGCAAGGATAGATCTAGGTATTGCCATAATAGTAAGATAGATTATTAAAATTCATCTCATATTCTCTATGTTCGGCAGAAAGTTTTCTTTGAGGCAAGAAAAATGAATCAAAAGGGCTAAATTTAATGGGACAAAAGTCCCCAAGATCAACCTTGGGAGGTATAGGTTCCTCCTTTGGTCCTTCATATTGCACAACCATTATAAGCATTATTTTGATAGAACTTTGTGAGCCTATATTCAAGAGAATATCCTAGTTCTTTATTTTGGATGGCCAAATCATTATTAATTTCAGAAATTCTATCAACTAAAACTTTGGTAGGAACCCTTTTTCTAAGATTTTCATTGAAAGCAACATAGTCTAGAGATTGAAAATGCATTATTTCTTGTTGATCAAAGAGGATAGCCTCTATGGGAGGACGGCAAGCATCCACCCTATAATGCGCAAAGATTTCTTTGGCATCTTTTATTATGAATCTAAACTCATGAGCCAAAACGATAGTAGCGGCACGCTTAACAGAAGAATGCTCAATATTAGAAAATTCTAGGAAAATCCTTTGTATGCAAGGATGCATCTACATGAATTGTCTTTCAAGTTCAACTACAAGCATGGCAATAGCGTCCGCAAGAGTACTAGTTCTATGAAGGATAGAACTACCCATAGAAGGTAAAGCACCGACACAAGTAAAGAAATCTTGAATAACTCCTTTTCCAATAATATTACCACTACCAACACGGAATTTTTTTTGTATGTAAGATGGGTGGTTCTTTAGCAGGAGCATTAGAAATTTTCATGATATTACTATTGTCCATATCGATAATAATTTCCCCAATTTCAGACATAGTGGCAGAAGGTAAGGGACTAGCCATAACGACAAGCAAACGAACTAACGCACAAGAAAACAAAAAGCAAGTGGGCAAAAAGAGGCAAACGGGAAAGAGAGGGAGGATACAGAGAGAGGGAGAATAAAATGGAAATGGTGAAGTGGGGGAGAGGAAAACTAGAGGCAAATGGCAAATAATGTAATGCGGGAGATAAGGGTATGTGATGGGTACTTGGTATATTGACTTTTGTGTAGACCTCCCCGGCAACGGCGCCAGAAATCCTTCTTGCTACCTCTTGAGCACTGCGTTGGTTTTCCCTGAAGAGGAAGGGATGATGCAGCAAAGTAGCGTAAGTATTTCCCTTAGTTTTTGAGAACCAAGGTATCAATCTAGTAGGAGGCTACGCGCGAGTCACTCGTACCTGCACAAAACAAATAAATCCTCGCAACCAACGCGATAAGAGGTTGTCAATCCCTACACGCCCACTTATGAGAGTGAGATCTGATAGATATGATAAGATAATATTTTTGGTATTTTTATGATAAAGATGCGTAGTAAAATAAAAGCAAAGTAAAAAAGCAAAGGAAATAACTAAGTATTGGTAGATTAGTATGATGAAGATAGACCCGGGGGGCATAGTTTTCACTAGTGGCTTCTCTCGAGAGCATAAGTATTCTACGGTGGGTGAATGAATTACTGTTGAGCAATTGACAGAACTGAGCATAGTTATGAGAATATCTAGGTATGATCATGTACATAGGTGTAACGCCCTTGATGCGGCTATATCTCCCACGTGTCGAAGCACGACTTAGAGGCATAACCGCATTGAAAGCAATGTCGCAAGTGAGGTAATCTTCACACAACCCATGTAATACATAAGGGAAAGAGTTACATAGTTGGCTTACAATCGCCACTTCACACAATACATGAATAAAGCATTGCATCATCCAGATACAATCAAGGTCCGACTACGGAACCAAAATAAAAGAAGACTACCCCAAATGCTACACAGATCCCCGATCGACCCCAACTGGGCTCCACTACTGATCAACTGAAACGAATCAACATAAAGGACAAGATCTTCATCGAGCTCCTCCTTGAGCTTGGTTGCGTCACCTGCTCGGTAACATCGGCACCTGCAAACTGGTTTTTGAAGTATCTGTGAGTCACGGGGACTCAGCAATCTCACACCCTCGCGATCAAGACTATTTAAGCTTATAGCTAAGGTAAAAGGTATGAGGTGGAGTTGCAGCAAGCGACTAGCATATATGGTGGCTAACATATACGCAAATGAGAGCGAGAAGAGAACGCAAAAGCATGGACGAACAACTATGATCACGAAGTGATCCTAGAACAACCTACGTCAAGCATAACTCCAACATCGTGTTCACTTCCCGGACCCCACCAAGAAGAGACCATCACGGTAACACACACGGTTGATGTATTTTATTTAAGATCAACTTCAGGTTTTCTACAACCGAACATTATCAAATTCCCATCTGCCCATAACCGCAGACACGGCTTTCGAAAGTTCAAACCCTGCAGGGATGTCCCAACTTAGCCCATCACAAGCTCTCACGGTCAACAAATGATATTCCTTCTCCCAGGAAGACCCGATCAGGCTCGGAATCCCAGTTACAAGACATTTCGAAAATGGTAAAACAAGACCAGCAAAGCCACCCGAATGTGCCGACAAATCCCGATAGGAGCTGCACATATCTCGTTCTCAAGGCACACCGGATTGTCCAAACTTCCAGTAGGCCAGCCCAGAGTTGCCCCTGGTGGCCACCGGCGGCTGACAAGTTGGACCAACACTGAGAGGAGCACTGGCCCAGGGGTTTAAACAAAGATGACCCTTGGGCAGGCCTACCCAAGGGAAAGAAAAGGCTAGGTGGCGAATGGTAAAACCAATGTTGGGCCTTGCTGGAAGAGTTTTATTCAAGGCGAACTGTCAAGGGGTTCCCATTATAACCCAACCGCGTAAGGAACACAAAATCAGGGAACATAACACCGATATGACGAAAACTAGGGCGGCAAGAGTGGAACAAAACACCAGGCATAACGCCGAGCCTTCGACCCTTTACCAAGTATATAGATGCATTAATTAAATAAGAGATATTGTGATATCCCAACAAGTAAACATGTTCCAACAAGGAACAACATCTCCATGTTCCAACAAGGAACATACTTCAATCTTCACCTGCAACTAACAATGCTATAAGAGGGGCTGAGCAAAGGGTAACATAGCCAAACAACGGTTTGCTAGGACAAGGTGGGTTAGAGGCTTGGTTCAACAATATGGGAGGGATGATAAGAAAGTGGTAGGTATCGCAGCAAAGGCATAGCAAAAGAGCGAGCAAGTAGCAAGCAAAGATAGAACTGATTTCGAGGGTATGGTCATCTTGCCTGAAATCCCACAAGGAAGAAGAACGAGTCCATGAAGAAGACAAATGGACATAGTCGAACGGGTCCTCACAAACGCGACGTTATCGGAACCAACCCAAAGAAGCAACATCGGAAAGAAGCACACAACATAGTAAACAACCACCACACGATTATGTCATGATGCAGAATCAAGTATGATGCATGTCCGGTTTAATGAAGCATGGCATGGCAAAGTGCACAAGCAACCCTACAAATTAAGTGGAGCTCAATATGCAACCCCGTTGCATATTGACGAAACACCACATCCAAGTTATTTAGTTCGATCTCGTTTATGTACCCAACAAATATTAAATGTTGTTAAACATGGCAAGAGGGTGAAGCAAATGAAAACTACCTATCTAGGCAAGATTAAATGAGGCCGGAACGACAAACAACAAGTCCAGAAACTCCTCATGTGCATATTTTGGTTATGGTACTGTTCTGCCCTAAACACAATTTTAGGGTTGTTAAACTTGCAGAGATGCCACCATGTTAAACTATGCATTTTCCAACCCATTTACATATAAAGTTTATTAAAATCCGAGGTACGGCTATTTAGGTATGAATTAGACCGTTTTAGCAAGTTATTTAAGCAAATTTAAACAAACAGCTTTTTAAACATTTCAAACATGGATGAAAGTTGGAAATTATTAATCTACACGAAATTCTAAGCAGGTTTCATATGTTAAGTTTTTACATTTGATACATGGTTGGTGAGTTATTAAATGGAAGAAGAACAGGGACTTTTTTGTAAAACAATCATCTCTGGAATATTGGCAAAAATCGCAGGACCAGGGAAAAACCATAGCGGGCCGAATCTGGCCGGCCCAAAAGTGCAGGGGGGGGGGGCTCGGGTGCATGCTCACATTGGGCCAGCTCTGGCCGAAACCGGAGCTGGGCCGGCTCTCGAAGAGGCCCAAGCGGAGGCGATGCTGGGCCGAAGCACTGGACTCGCTCGAGTCAATGCGGGTGCCTGACTTGGAACGGATCGAGCGAGGTGTTCATCCTCCTCTTCTCGGTGCAGAGGCTAGAACTGGGCAAGGCAAGGAAGGGGACGACAGCTTGGCGCGGGAACGCCGGAGATGGCCGGAGATGCGCGGACTTGGAGCTTGGGGAGCGGCTGTGGCCTGGTTTGGTGAGGTTGCCGGCAGCGGTGCTAGGAGGTGGTGTGCCACGGTCTACTGCTGCTCTTGCTGGCGAGGCAGCGAGGCCGGACGGAACCAGAGAAGGAGGGAGTCGGCGATGGAGACGTCCCAGGCGGCGGCATTGTCTCCTGTGAGAGAAACGGGACGAGGGAGGTGGTCAGGGAGAGCTTCAGCGAAAACAGAATAAAGGAAGGGAGCAGGGGCGACGCTCATCTGTTCTTGCACCAAGTGGCCGGCAGCACTGCAGCAGGTCTGACGCGAGACGAGGCGGCGAAGGCCTGGATGAGGAGGCCGCAGACGAAGGATGACGACGGTTTGAGGTGCGTGGGACGCCCGGGCAGAGGAGCTTGAGCATCTGGCGCGTGAGAGGACCGGCGATGTGGCACCCCGGTGGTCGTGCTCGTGAGGGCAAGGCAGAGGAGGCTGCGGGTGCGTGGAGGTCGAGCAGAGGAGCCCGACGGGGCTGGATCGATGGGTGGATCAGGGAAGGTGGTAGGCTCGATGGGGAAAACAAGGAAGGAGGAGGCGGCTTTGGTGGATCGGGTAGGGGAGATCCCGAGGGGGATTTGTAGTGGCAGCGCGCAGGAGGATTCGGAGGATGGGACATCTCCCCTCAATTTTAGGGTTGGACGATATATATAGCAAAAGGATTTTCGGATAGGGGCATTTGGTTCCTCCGATCTTAATCGGACGATCCCGGATAAATAGGTTAGGGGGCCCAATTAACAAAACAGAGATGTTTTGTAGATGTTTGGGGATGGTCCGGACACAATGGTGGCAACAGTCCGGGTCGGGTCCGAGACAACTTTTCGGACGCGCGCGCGAGGGGGTTTGATGCATTGAGCAGAGAGGGTTTCGGACCGTGCGGTCGCATCGGACAACTCCGGAAGCGAAGAGGGGAAGGAGGATGGACTAGGTGGGCTGTGGCGAGACTGCAAGGGGGAGAAGAGAGAGAGAGAGAGAGAGAGAGAGAGAGAGAGAGGGCCCGGCATCTGTTTCCGGAGACTGAAAACGTCCGACGATTTGACCGACTATATTGCCGCTATAGTTAACCGTTGGGGCGTCAAACGGACTCCGACTGCGATGAAATTTGGTAGGCGACCTACTGATAACATAAAAACACCGCATGCCAACTTTCAACCCATTCCGAGAACATTTTCTGGCCACTTATAAAATAATATTTCGGACATGTCGCCGGCGCGTGCAAGTGTGTCTGGGGTCAGAACGGACAACGGACGGACTGGGGGAACCCGAACGAATGCAAGTTTTGAAAACATGATGATGCAACATGATGACATGACAAAGATGCAACACGCAAGCGAAAGACATGGCAAGGATAGAGAATAACTGGAAGACACCTGGCGCAACGGTCTCGGGGCGTCACAACACTCCACCACTACGAGAGGATCTCGTCCCGAGATCTAGAATGGCACCGGAGGGAAACGGAGGAGGAAGAGAAGAGGTAAAACTTAGTTGCTTCTTCGACAAACGAGTGAAACCAAAGAACCTTGAAATGGTTGAGAAAAATGAAAGAAAGAAAGCAATGGAGAAGAACAAAGTTGAAAACACTCCGTTAGTAAGGAGGAACAAGGAAGAACAACTTCAAACAGCACTCCGGTTGGAAAGATATGCAAGGCTTGATAAAATGAAAGAACTTGAGCAGCGGGCACACACTCCAGTTAAATGGATAAACATGAAAAGAACACGATCCAAGATGATGAAAGAAAAGAGCAACATCACAATGGCTCCGGAACAAAAGAATAGAAGATAGATAATTGAAATAAAAGAATGGAGAAGAAAATGCCATCTTATGCCACAAAAGAGCTTGAGAAGGTATCCTTAGGAGACGGGTCGAGCGGAGTTGCTAGAAAACCAACAACAGAAAGAGAAAGCTTGTTGTGGGCTTATGGAAAACATCTCAAAACTGAGTTGAAATTCTGCCACTAATGGAAAACAATGGATTGATATGAACGAGGAGACGAGAAACTTATTTCACCGGGAGGGTAGATGAAGAACTTGGATCATATATGAGCACCATAAGTAGCAACAATCCTTAGGGAAGGCTTTAGGTGAAATATAACCCAAGATAACTCCAACGAAGAGGTTGATGGATTTAAAATATCTCCTTCTTAACAACATGTGAATCATGAAACATGAACTCAAATTATCAAGAATGACATAATACCACCTACAATGATATGGAAAAAAGAATTGCACTCCAGATATCAAGATGAAGAATGCTTCAGCTCCTTAGAAAAGAATCTCGATGAAAAACCTCGAGAAGGAATTAAATCCTTGATGAACCATCATGTAGAACCTCCATGAAGAACTCCGGTAGACAAAGGAATGAAAAGAAAGAGAAATTGAAAACAAAAGGTGAATCCTTGCAATGATTTAGATGGATCTCCGTGATAATTAGAGCTTGGAACTCCGGGAAAGAAAGACGAGCACTTGAAACCAAGAATTTAATCATTGTGAACAAACTCCGGAAGAAAAGATTAACATAAGGATGAAACAAGAATAAGAATTACATTATGCTTATCCTTCACCAATTTAATTGATTACAATCAACGGATTTGACATATTACTTATTCTCGTGGAAAGGTTTAAAGAGAGGTATAACTTGAGCTTGAGAAGGTCTTCAACGATCCACGAGTAGAATTTGGAAAACACGAATGCATTTATATGATACACGAAGGAAGAAAACTCTTGAACGAACCACCATAAGAATTGAAAAAGAACGATTTAAAACATGAAGAAACACTGGGAAGAATTAACGAATGAACGAAACAAACTTGAGACAAACTAGATACAAGAGAACAAAGAGATCATGAACTGATTAGAGGATATTTGACGATGCACCGGTAAGATTTGGAGAACGAGAGATGAAAGCTGAATAAGAATGATCCTGAAATGATGACCTTCGGAGGATCGAACTGAAAGACTCTTGAAATGCTCCGGATGGGTGAAAAGAATTTTCGCGATCAAAACAATTACGAGAGGATGGCCTTGAACTAGAACCACGAATCTCTGAGAGAACGGATAAGATATGGATGTAAACTCTTCTTCAGTCTTCAAATGATGAGAATGACAACGAGAAACACCACCAAGAATTATTGAGGCACACCGGAATAATCAAAAGCGAAGAGACTGAGCCAATGATGAAAATAATGTGAAAGATCTTGGAGAAAAGCATGTGACTGATGATAAATCATTCTTACGTCAAACTTTAAGATGAATTTGAGGGTAGCTCCAGGAAAATAAGAAGAGTCAGGTAAGATCCTGGGAAAAGACCTGTGGGATAGGGCCCACTCAAGAGAAACACCGTTGAGATGATTTAAAGAGAGAGATTGAACTGGTTGAATTAAAAGACTTGAATGAGATAACAACCTCGAGATATCTTGAGCACTCCAGAACAATTGAATAGCAAACGGGGAATGATTATGAGGTGCACCGACATGTGAATAGCATTAGAAACAAAGAAAAGAATATGATCAACACTGAAAACTCGAATTGAATCCACCGGAGAAGGAAAATGAGTGAGAAATGACGAACTAGAAGAGCATCTTCATGTGAACCACCGGGTAGAACATTGAAAGAAAAGAATGAAGAGACTTCATAAGAATAAAAGGATGCTTGATTAAGAAATCTGAGTCCTTGAGGAAAAAGGGTGGGTGGGCGGGAAAACAAAGGGAACTTGGAGACGGATGAAACAAACACCGTTGAGAAGAAGTGATAATTGATCTTGCGGAAGTTGAAATGATCGGATCCACTTGAAGAGAAACACGCCGGTTGAAAAGAAATTGGCATGACAATCTCGATTATCATGAAGGATTGGTATTCACATAGGAGTATGAGAACACCTCTTAGGAATAGGTATGGAATCAACATTTGACTTCGAAGCAACTCGAATACCACAACTCAAAAACAAAAACAAAGGATTGGCTTGCGGAATAAGCCGGAATAAACATATGATAGAGATTTCATCCGAAGTTTTCGTGGTGGGGCCTACACGGGCTCGATCGTACAGCACCATCATGTACAAGGCAGTGCACATGACATACGAAGCGTCCCCGAGTCGGCATAGCCAAGGACTCTTTAAGACACAACGAGACCACTGTAAAAAAACCAACCGTGGATAGGCGGACCACTAGACGTCGAACCCCAATTTCATATCATACATCTGTCGAAAAGATATCCTAAGATCTACTTGAATTCCCACTTATAAACTCCTGAAATTTTTCCGGTTATGCAATCAGGTGTTAGGGATACAGGGGAAGCATAATATCTCACCCAAAACTAGCAAATCCTACATCGAGTTGTATCCATCCTTCAACACATAACCAAGAAACCTTCGGAAATCATCTACATCAACCTTCGAAAAGCATCCGTTATACGAGTTATGGAAATACTCCTGAACTCCTGCCCCAGTACTGGGTGGCGTCAAGGTTATCTCACCAACAACTGCATAAAATAGGTTTTCGATGTCGGCAAAACTAAACTCAGGTATTCCAGAACTGCAACGATAAAATTATGATGACAACACCTCCGAGCTGAACTCCCCGGGACACTGCCACAACCCCTAAATGACAGGAGGCACCAAGAACAATGTTCTCGTCACAAAACCATCGGAACGATTCCAAGATACCCGCGTGATCCTAAAATTTTGTTAGTGAAATTTGAGAAGAGAAGAGTCAAAACTCTACGTCAGGATGCCTTACCAGAGCGATGAAGGGACTGGGGAGTAAAAAGAATTCCTAACTCTTTGATATATATAATCCTAAATGACACAAAACATTTCTAGACTCAATAACGCCAGCAATTCGATCAAGCAGGGGGCTCCTAAGGTCGGGGAAGGCTCTGATACCAACTTGTAACGCCCTCGATGCGGCTATATCTCCAATGTGTCGAAGCATGACTTAGAGGCATAACCGCATTGAAGGCAATGTCGCAAGTGAGGTAATCTTCACACAACCCATGTAATACATACGGGAAAGAGTTACATAGTTGGCTTACAATCGCCACTTCACACAATACATGAATAAAGCATTACATCATCCATATGCAATCAAGGTCTGACTACGGAACCAAAATAAAAGAAGACTACCCCAAATGCTACACAGATCCCCGATCGACCCCAACTGGGCTCCACTACTGATCAACTGAAACGAAACAACATAAAGGACAAGATCTTCATCGAGCTCCTCCTTGAGCTTGGTTGCGTCACCTGCTCGGTAACATCGGCACCTGCAAACTGGTTTTTGAAGTATCTGTGAGTCACGGGGACTCAGCAATCTCACACCCTTGCGATCAAGACTATTTAAGCTTATAGGTAAGGTAAAAGGTATGAGGTGGAGCTGCAGCAAGCGACTAGCATATATGGTGGCTAACATATACACAAATGAGAGCGAGAAGAGAAGGTAAAAGCACGGCCGAACAACTATGATCAAGAAGTGATCCTAGAACAACCTACGTCAAGCATAACTCCAACACCGTGTTCACTTCCCGGACCCCGCCGAGAAGAGAACATCACGGTAACACACGCGGTTGATGTATTTTATTTAAGATCAACTTCAGATTTTCTACAACCGGATGTTAACAAATTCCCATCTGCCCATAACCGCGGGCACGGCTTTCGAAAGTTCAAACCCTGCAGGGGTGTCCCAACTTAGCCCATCATAAGCTCTCACGGTCAACGAAGGATATCCCTTCTCCCAGGAAGACCCGATCAGGCTCGGAATCCCGGTTACAAGACATTTCGACAATGGTAAAACAAGACCAGCAAAGCCACCCAAATGTGCCGACAAATCCCGATAGGAGCTGCACATATCTCGTTCTCAGGGCACACCGGATTGTCCAAACTCCCGGTAGGCCAGCCCAGAGTTGCCCCTGGTGGCCACCGGCGGCTGACAAGTTGGACCAACACTCAGAGGAGCACTGGCCCGGGGGTTTAAATAAATATGACCCTTGGGCAGGCCTACCCAAGGGAAAGAAAAGGCTAGGTGACGAATGGTAAAACCAATGTTGGGCCTTGCTGTAAGAGTTTTATTCAAGGTGAACTGTCAAGGGGTTCCCATTATAACCCAACCGCGTAAGGAACGCAAAATCCGGGAACATAACACCGATATGATGGAAACTAGGGCGGCAAGAGTGGAACAAAACACCAGGCATAAGGCCAAGCCTTCCACCCTTTACCAAGTATATAGATGCATTAATTAAATAAGAGATATTGTGATATCCCAACAAGTAAACATGTTCCAACAAGGAACAACATCTCCATGTTCCAACAAGGAACAAACTTCAATCTTCACCTGCAACTAACAATGCTATAAGAGGGGCTGAGCAAAGTGGTAACATAGCCAAACAATAGTTTGCTAGGACAAGGTGGGTTAGAGGCTTGGTTCAACAATATGGGAGGCATGATAAGCAAGTGGTAGGTATCTGTCAACATTCTGGGAACGGGGGTCCCCAGACTTGCCTTCCTGCGACCTGCGGCGTGGCTCAAATGGGAGCCCAACATGGCCCATCTTCATCAACACAAGACTCAAGACCCTCGCGAGGGGCCAAGCCTCGCGAGGTGGATGACACGGCGCATCCTCAGGTGCAGCCTCATCAGGCTAGCTGGCGAGGAGGCGGAGATATCAAGGCAGGGTACCTCGCGAGGTGCCCATGACGCAAGCCATGACGACTCAGGGCGTCAGGCGGGCGCCAGCGCGCAGCGTCCTTCTTTCCTCTTTGGTGCAAAGGGGGCAAGCGCAGCCGCGTAGTACCGAGGCATCAGGCAAAGGTTGCCATTTCGGTGCAACGAGACCAAGACCAGGCGGACTACGAGACAGAGGTCACCATGGAGCCCAGGACGGCGTCATAACCAGAGCCTTTGCGCAGGAGAAGACTACTTTGGTCAGGATAGTTGATGCTTGCTGCCCCCCTTCAAATTAGCCCGCCATTGTTGGCTCCCTTCCCGCTCAATATTTGGGAAGAGGACCAGGGCCTCTATAAATAGGACTAGCCACTCCCAGAGGGGATAGAGGATCGGACAACCCAGAAGCAAGGGGGTCAGTTCGTTCGGTCGACAAGAGAGAGAGAGAGAGAGAGTAAGAGAGGGAGAGAGAGAGGTGACTGAACTCCTCCTAGTAGTTCATCACCCCAGCCAAGAACAGACCCTCGCGAGGCTGTTCTTCCTTGTATTGTTCATCATCACCAGCCTCAGGAGGCAATCCATCCACCACACACAGGAGTAGGGTATTACACCACAATGGTGGCCCGAACCAGTATAAATCTTGCGTCTCGTGTGCAGTTCTTTTAGTAGTTTAGATCCTTGCGAGACGGGGACATAGAAGGCGTGATCTCCGCGTGCACCCCAGTGTTCGAACCTTAAGGGTCTGCCGGAACCCACGAATCCGACATTTGGCGCGCCAGGTAGGGGTGCGCCGGAATCTGTCTTCCGCCGCTCCGCTCTCCTCCGACCGTCGCATCCATGTCTGACGCTCGTCGGGCCCCCGCCGAGCACCGGGCCGCCATCGCTTCTCGCGTCGCCCAGACGGCCCCGTCGGTGGGCGTCCTCGTCGTTCCCCGTCGCCCGCCATCAACGCCGCCACCGGCCCGGCGGGGGGCGAGCAGCAGGCATCGTCTCAGCACCCGTCCGTGCGGCAAGACGGCCGCACCGCTACTCCATCACTCACCCCAGCCGGCTCTTCGTCCCGCGCGCTCCGCGCACCCTTGGAGGCTCGAGCTGCGCTCATCACGGCAAACAAACTCCTGCGCTACCGCCTAGTCGATGACGTCTACGAGGAGTGGCTCGACCGCGTCGCCGAGCTCGTCCGCGCCGCAGGGGGATCTCCTGCGCCGTCCGCTCCGCTTCACCGCACTCCGCCCCGCGCGGGCAATGAAGCCCCGGGGGCATACCAGCTGCCTCCTCTCCAAGAAGACGCCATGGCTCCAAGGCGCGTGGCCCCTGGGCGGAACCCGCTCCGCCAGGCGCCGGCACAGCAGGAACGGAGCTGCTAAGAAGTCCCTCGCCCGCAAGGAGCTGCCCGGGCGCTCCCTGCTCCAACTCCGGCATGCCAAGACCCCGCTTTGCTCCTAGCTGCAGCGCGTGGGGACCCTCAAGACCGAGCTCTCCACCAACCGAAGCCTTTCGTGGCCACCGCAGGCTGCCGCGCCTACACCACCGAGCTGCGCAGCGTCGCGTGGCCCGGCAAGTTCAAGCCAGACCTGCCTCCTCGCTACGACGGCACAACTGATTTCGCAGAGTTCCTCCAGCTCTATGAGCTGGGCATCGAGGCTGCCAGCAGGGACAAGAAGGTCATGGCGATCTGCTTCCCCATGGCGTTGAAGGAAGGAGCTCGCACCTGGCTCCTGAATCTGGCTCCGGGCACAATCTCCTCCTGGGACCAGATGTGCACCCGCTTCATCGCCAACTTCCAAGGTACCCGCGACCGGCCGCCCGCCGTGAGCGACATGCGCCGCATCAAGCAACAACCCGGAGAAACCCTGCAAAAGATCATCCAACGCTTCAATAGCGCGCGCCTCAAGATCCCCAAGGTGTCTGAGGAAGCCATTATCTCGGCTTTCTCCGATGGCGTGCGCGACGTCAAGATGAAGGAGGAGCTAGCGATGCATGAAGACCTCTGCACCTCCCTAGAGCTGTTCAACTTGGCGACCAAGTGCACCAGGGATGAGGAGGGATGTCTCTCCCTCCTCGAGCTGCTTGCCGCATACCCAGATGAGAAGAAGCCCAAGGCCAAGGACGTGAAGCGCAAGGGGGCTGCCGTACTCGCGGCAGAACCAGACACCAAGCGGGGCAAGGATCTTCCCGAATCCTCCAGAGGCAGCCGGTACTGCATGTACCACGACCTCCACACCCACAACACCAATGAATGTCAAGAACTCCGCGCCGTGCGAGAAGGAAGGATGGGCCGTCGCCCTGGCCGTGCTGACCGGGGCTATGGCCGAGGAGGAGGAAGAAACCCAGGACGCTGGGAGGATCGCGGCCCGCGCCAGGGGTGGCGCGCCCAACCTCACGAGGACCGCTGGCGGGACCTGCCTCGCGAGGGGGACTGGAGGGATCAGCCTCGTGAGGATCGCCCTCATAGCAACGCAGGCCTACCTCCGCTGCCACCTCAGCCAAAGAGGACCGAAGACCGCTATCAAGACGAGGGGGTTGGGGGCTTCCAAGAGCCGCGCGCAATCGCCTGCATTCTAGGCGGAGCTCAAGCCCCAGCCTCTCAACGTATCTTCAAGCAGTTCGCCCGCGAAGTGAATGCAGTTCTCCCCAAGCTCGAAGCTACGTGCCCCCTCAGGTGGTCGGCGTGCCCCATCACGTTCAGCTCAGCAGACCATCTCACGTGCGCAGCCACGGCCGGAGTCCTCCCAATGCTTTGCTCCCCAGTCATCAGCAAGGTGTTGGTCACCAAGACCCTCATCGACGGAGGGGCAGGGCTCAACGTCCTGTTCGTGGAAACATTCAAGAACCTCCAAGTGCCCTATGACCAGCTTCAGCCAACCAAACCTTTCTCCGGAATCACCGACGGTTCCACAGTCCCGATCGGGCAGGTCCGCCTCCCTGTCACCTTCGGGGCCTGCAGCAACTATCGCACCGAGCTCGTCGACTTCGAGGTCACCCACATCCGCCTGCCGTACAACGCCATCCTCGGGTACCCAGCGCTGGCCAAGTTCATGGTTGTGACTCACCACGGCTACAACGTCCTCAAGATGCCAGGAAGTGGCGGCATCATCACGGTGCCCTGTGAAGAGAAGGATGCAGTGTGTTCCCTGGAGCGAGCCTTTCAGGCTGCGTCGGTAGAAGACCCAGATCGCGGAAGCAGGAGGCTTCCTGAGACCACCCCCAAGAAGAAGAAGACGTCGTCAGGCTCAGCCCCTCAGGAGGTAGGCCCCTCTGGGCCCGCATCTGCCCAGGGGGAACCTCCTTCCATTGCATAGGAAAGCGCGCCCGGCGCCCTCCTCAAGCAGGGCTCGGGGGCTTTCACCTGGAGGGCCACCGACCTAGCCAGGGTCACGAGGGAGGCGCTTGGGCACCATGTGGAGGCGTGCTTCGAAGCACGTTTCCCTCAAGAAGGAGCCAGGCAAGGAAGGTCAAACGAGCAGGGGTTTGTTAACAAGGCCATCCAAGAACTACGGGAGTCAAGGGTCATGGCAGGTTGCCGTCGTCCACCAGCTGCGGCTCCACATCCAGGCGAGGATGGTGGGCTGCGCGTCTGCGTCAACATACCAAGGCTCAATCAGATCGCCACAACGAAGCGCCTCTGGCCCTCGTGACTGGATCGCTGCGGGGGTCCACCCCACATCTATGTTCGCATGCCTTACGGCCTGCCGAGCATGGCTGCGGCGTACCAGCGCCTCATGAGGGGCATCATGGAGGCTCAGGAAGACAGGCGTTCCGCGGCCCTGGCGGAGATGAAGATAGCTCGCGAGGAGCCACCAGTGCCTCCGGGGCCTCTTGAGGCCCCAAGGCCTGGGGGCTCGTGAGGATTGGCTTCTGTAGCCCATCGAGTCTGCTGCACCAATGCCACTACACCGACGACATCCTCAGGTGACATCTTTCAAGTTCCATTCCCAGCTGGGAGCGCCCTCCCAGGGTTGCATCACTCCCAGGCCGCGTGGGTCCGTCCCTGCGGCATGTATCCCCTTTTATTTCTCGGTCGTTAGTTTGCCTTGTTGGGGGCGCCCCTCGGGCTGCATCATCCCCAAGCCGCTCGGGCCAGGCCCAGCGGCATGTATCTCCCTCGCGTTTATTTCCAACTATGCATTCGCCTATCACGCTTGATTACTTGATGCCCGTCCACGGCATCGCTTCTTCTCCATGTCGACCACTTGCATGTTAAAGGGGGGGTGCCCGAGCATCGCAACTCAGGGCTCTTACTGGCTCTCCAGGCGTCACCCTCTGGCCTTGTCCACGGCATCGCGACCTGGCATACCAGCGACGGCTGAGACAAGCTCGAGGGCCGGGACCGAGGACGTAGAGTGCCGGCATCTAACCAAATTTTGCAGGGACCCACCTCAAGATACGGCCCAGTGCCAGGCGCAACCCGCCTAGAGGTAGGGCTTCGTGAGCCCCGCGCTGGCTCACGGGTGCCCAGATACACCTCACCTGCTTCAACTAGCGAACTCTTGAGCAACTAACGATTGACTGATGATTGCCATGGCAACCCCATCTTCTTTCTGTGATGAATCTGCAGGATCCTTGGAGGGAACTGCGCTAGCCAAGGCCCTCACGAGGTTCCCTTCACCCTCATCCGCGCGAACCGCTTGCACGTTTAAGGGGGGGCGCCTGAGCATCGCGACTCAGGGTTCCTACTGGCTCTCCAGCCCTCACCCTCTGGCCTCGTCCACGGCATCGCGACCTGGCATACCAGCGACGGCTGAGACGAGCTCGAGGACCGGGACCCGAGGACGTAGAGCAGAAAGGGGAGCAAAGGCGAGGGAGAAGGGGCTCGCGAGGACCTTGCCGAGCGATTCCATTCCTACCGACGCGCGGACCTTACGGAACACCAGGAATAATCCCCGACTCTCGAGATAAGTCACCACCCCAAAGCACTGGCTACCATGGCACTGCCCCCGCACCTAAAGCAATTCCGTACTAGCGATGTTGCTTCCCTTTCTCACCAAACGACAGCTGCTTGGGCGCCAAAGGGGACCTCCTGAGCATCGCGACTCAGGGGCTCTTACCGGACCCTGGGTCGCTCACCTCTTGGCCTTGACCACAGCATCGCGACCTGGCATACCAGCGACGGCTGACGCCGCCTTGGGACTGGGACCTGTCGATGCAGAGCACCAAGCCTCGCGAGGTGCGAAAGGGAGGACTGAACTACAACGGAATCAGCAACTCACACGGATCCATAGCAAAAGTTATGTATTAACAAACGGGACTACAGGCACCTTACAAGCCCCCGTGGGGCGCATTTTGATTCCTCGCAGGGAACGGATCCTAAGGGATGCTAACTACACGAGCTCCTGCGAAAGATGCAATCATCAACAGTGGGCCGTCAGACACCGGCGCCAACCCCATCCAGACCAGGGTCGGCGACGGCCTGACGAGCCCACCCTGCTCCGGGAGCGGCGCCGGCTCGGGGGCTCGTAGCTGTTGTCGCTCGTCCCTGGAGTTGCGAAGATTTCGCTGGAGTCGCTGGACCCTCCGGTGCCCCCGCCAAGGGAGCGGTCGACGGGCCTAGCCCTCACCAGGGCAAGGTCCTGGCCACCCCTCCCAGGGCAACACTCTAGCCGGCGCCCCTTTGAGTCGAAGACCTTGAAGAACATCACCGCAGCTCCATCGTACTCCAAGTGGACCGTGAAGATGCCCCTTTCCTTACAGACCCGTGCGATCTCTCTCCAGCCGCAGGACATGTAGACCTCGCCCGGGGCAGCGACCACGACCTCAGCCTCGGTCGCGAGGGCGCTACAGTAAGCATGCTGCAGCCAGAACTCCAGGGGCCCTCCTGGAGGGACGATGAAGGCGAAGAAGGGAGGCAGACGGATCCAGGACTGGAGAGGAATGGCGACGTGGAGCACGAACTCATGGGCGGAGCCCTCGGCATGGACTCTAGGAGGAACAACCCACGCCTTCATGACCCGACGGCGCCGACGACGGCGCTGGCCGTGGGGATCAGCATCGACACCTTCGGGGCCCTCGACGTGGGCATACAAGGGTAGCGGGAACCCCGGCGGAGCCCGCTCGCGCCAGGGCCTCGCCACCACCTGACGGTCCTCCTTGTCCCGGCTGCAAAGGGCGAGTCGCTTCTTTGGCGGGAGCGGGTCTGGCCCCTCTCGAGGAGCCTTTCCCTTCTCCGCTGCAGAGAATCGGCGAATTGGAGCCATCTCACCAAGACGAAGAAAGAACTGAGGCAAAGGAGAAAGCAAGAAGAGATGGACTGGAAGGGCACGCACGGCTCCGTACTTATAGCCGGCGAAGGCCAACCGCCGGCCTCCACGATCACAGGTAATCATGACACGATTTGCATGCAGGGACTTGTCCGACTCGCGCGATCACCGAGGCATCATGGGGAAGTGGAGTCGCCCACGTCCAATCAACCGCCACGCGGCGCCCAAGGCCGCAGGCTGTTAGGGCCCGCGGCGCTTCACCCTTGCCCTTTCGCCTCTCGGCATGGCCAAGTCCATGCGCGCCTTGGGCCCGGGGGCTATTGTCGGTGTTCTGGGAACGGGGGTCCCCAGACTTTCCTGCCTGCGGCCTGTGGCGTGGCTCAAATGGGGGCCCAACATGGCCCATCTTCATCAACACAAGACTCAAGACCCTCGCGAGGCGGACGACACGGCGCATCCTCAGGCGCAGCCTCATCAGGCTGGCTCGCGAGGAGGCTGAGATATCAAGGCAGGGTACCTCGCGAGGTGCCCATGACGCGAGCCATGACGACTCAGGGCGTCAGGCGGGCGCCAACGTGCAATGTCCTTCTTTCCTCTTTGGTGCAAAGGGGGCAAGCACAGCCGCAGAGTACCTTAGGCATCAGGCAAAGGTTGCCATTTCGGTGCAACGAGACCAAGACCAGGCGGACTACGAGACGGAGGTCACCATGGAGCCCAGGACGGCGTCATCACCAGAGCCTTTGTGCAGGCGAAGACTACTTTGGTCAGGATAGTTGATGCTTGCTGTCCCCCTTCAAATTAGCCCGCCATTGTTGGCTCCCTTCCCGCTCAATATTTGGGAAGAGGACCAGGGCCTCTATAAATAGGACTAGCCACTCCCAGAGGGGATAGAGGATCGGACAACCCGGAAGCAAGGGGGTCAGTTTGTTCAGTCGACAAGAGAGAGAGAGTAAGAGAGAGAGAGAGAGAGGTGACTGAACTCCTCCTAGCAGTTCATCACCCCAGCCAAGAACAGACCCTCGTGAGGCTCTTCTTCCTTGTATTGTTCATCATCCCCAGCCTCAGGAGGCAATCCATCCACCACACACTGGAGTAGGGTATTACACCACAATGGTGGCCGGAACCAGTATAAATCTTGCGTCTCGTGTGCAGTTCTTTTAGTAGTTTAGATCCTTGCAAGACGGGGAGGTAGAAGGCGTGATCTCCGCGCGCACCCCAGTGTTCGAACCTTAAGGGTCTGCCGGAACCCGTGAATCCGACAGTATCGTAGCATAGGCATAGCAAAAGAGCGAGCAACTAGCATGCAAAGATAGAAGTGATTTTGAGGGTATGGTCATCTTGCCTAAAATCCCGCAAGGAAGAAGAACGAGTCCATGAAGAAGACAAACGGACGTAGTCGAACGGGTCCTCACAAACGCGATGTTATCGGAACCAACCCAAAGAAGCAACACCGGAAAGAAGCACACAACATAGTAAACAACCACCACACGATCATGTCATGATGCACAATCAAGTATGATGCATGTCCGGTTTAATGAAGCATGGCATGGAAAAGTGCACAAGCAACCCTACAAATTAAGTGGAGCTCAATATGCAACCCCGTTGCATATTGACGAAACACCACATCCAAGTTATTTAGTTCGATCTCGTTTATGTACCCAACAAATATTAAATGTTGTCAAACATGGCAAGAGGGTGAAGCAAATGAAAACTACCTATCTAGGCAAGATTAAATGAGGCCGGAACAACAAACAACAAGTCCGGAAACTCCTCATGTGCATATTTTGGTTATGGTACTGTTCTGCCCTAAACACAATTTTAGGGTTGTTAAACATGCAAAGAGATGCCACCATGTTAAACTATGCATTTTTCCACCCCATTTACATATAAAGTTTATTAAAATCCGAGCTACGGCTATTTAGATATGAATTAAACCGTTTTAGCAAGTTATTTAAGAAAATTTAAACAAACAGCTTTTTAAACATTTCAAACATGGATGAAAGTTGGAAATTATTAATCTACACAAAATTCTAAGAAAGTTTCATATGTTAAGTTTTTCATTTGATGCATGGTTGGTGAGTTATTAAATGCGAGAAGAACAGGGACTTTTCTGTAAAATAGTCACCTCTGGAATATTGGCAAAAATCCCAAAAGTGCAGGGGGGCTCGGGTGCATGCTCACATCGGGCCAGCTCTGGCCGAAACCGGAGCTGGGCCGGCTCTCGAAGAGGCCCAAGCGGAGGCGATGCTGGGCCGAAGCGCTGGACTCGCTCGAGTCAACGCGGGCGCCTGACTTGGAACGGATCGGGCGAGGCGTTCGTCCTCCTCTTCTCGGTGCAGAGGCCAGAACTGGGCACGGCGGCTTCAGGGAAGGAAGGGGACGACAGCTTGGCGCGGGAACACCGGAGATGGCCGGAGACGCGCGGACTTGGAGCTTGGGGAGCGGCTGTGGCCTGGTTTGGCAAGGTCGCCGGCAGCGGCGCTAGGAGGTGTTGCGCCACGGTCTACTGCTGCTCTTGCTGGTGAGGCAGCGAGGCCGGACGGAACCAGAGACGGAGGGAGTCGGCAGTGGAGACGCCCCAGGCGGCGGCGTTGTCTCCTGTGAGAGAAACAGGACGAGGAAGGTGGTCAGGGAGAGCTTCAGCGAGAAAAGAATAAAGGAAGGGAGGAGGGGAGACGCTCATCTGTTCTTGGACCAGGTGGCCGGCAGCACTGCAGCAGGTCTGACGCGAGACGAGGCGGCGAAGGCCTGGACGAGGAGGCCGCGGACGAAGGACGACGACAGTTTGAGGTGCGTGGGACGCCCGGGCAGAGGAGCTTGAGCATCGGGCGCGCAAGAGGACCGGCGATGTGGCGCCCCGGTGGTCGTGCTCGCGAGGGCGAGGCAGAGGAGGCTGCGGGTGCGTGGAGGTCGAGCAGAGGAGCCCGACGGGGCTGGATCGATGGGTGGATCAGGGAAGGTGGTAGGCTCAATGGGGAAAACAAGGAAGGAGGAGGCGGCTTTGGTGGATCGGGCAGGGGAGATCCCGAGGGGGATTTGCAGTGGCGGCGCCCAGGAGGATTCGGAGGATGGGACATCTCCCCTCAATTTCAGGGTTGGACGATATATGTAGCAAAAGGATTTTCGGATAGGGGCATTTCATTCCTCCGATCTTAATCGGACGATCCCGGATAAAATAGGTTAGGGGGCCCAATTAACAAAACAAAGATGTTCCGGACACAACGGTGGCGACAGTCTGGGTCGGGTCCGAGACAACTTTTCGGACGCGCGCGCGAGGGGGTTTGATGCACTGAGCAGAGAGGGTTTCGGACCGTGCGGTCACATCGGACAACTCCGGAAGCGAAGAGGCGAAGGAGGATGGACTAGGTGGGCTATGGAGAGACTGCGAGGGGGAGAAGAGAGAGAAAGAGGGCCCGACATCTGTTTCCGGAGACTGAAAACGTCCGACGATTTGACCGACTATATTGCCGGTATAGTTAACCGTTGGGGCGTCAAACGGACTCCGAATGCGATGAAATTTGGCAGGCGATCTACTGACAACATAAAAACTCCGCATGCCAACTTTCAACCCATTCCGAGAACATTTTCTAGCCACTTATAAAATAATATTTCGGACGTGTCGCGGGCGCGTGCAAGTGTGTCTGGGCTCAGAACGGACAACTGACGGACTGGAGGAACCCGAACGAATGCAAGTTTTGAAAACATGATGATGCAATGCACATGATGACATGACAAAGATGCAACACGCAAGCGAAAGACATGGCAAGGACAGCGAATAACTGGAAGACACCTGGCGCAACGGTCTTGGGGCGTCACAATAGGCATCACGTCCGAGACAAGTAGACCGACTCCTGCCTGCATCTACTACTATTACTCCACTCATCGGCCGCTATCCAGCATGCATCTAGAGTATTAAGTTCATGAAAACAGAGTAACGCCTTAAGCAAGATGACATGATGTAGAGGGATAAACTCATGCAATATGATGAAAACCCCATCTTGTTATCCTCGATGGCAAAAATACAATACGTGCCTTGCTGCCCCTACTGTCACTGGGAAAGGACACCGCAAGATTGAACCCAAAGCTAAGCACTTCTCCCATTGCAAGAAAGATCAATCTAGTAGGCCAAACCAAACTGATAGTTCGAAGAGACTTGCAAAGAAAACCAATCATACATAAAAGAATTCAGAGAAGATTCAAATATTGTTCATAGATAGACTTGATCATAAACCCACAATTCATCGGTCTCAACAAACACACCACCAAAAGAAGATTACATCGAATAGATCTCCACAAGAGAGGGGGTGAACATTGTATTGAGATCCAAAAAGAGAGAAGAAGCCATCTATCTAATAACTATGGACCTGTAGGTCTGAGGTGAACTACTCACACTTCATCGGAGGGGCTATGGTGTTGATGTAGAAGCCCTCCGTGATCGATGCCCCCTCCCACGGAGCTCCGAAACAGGGCCCAAGGTGGGATCTCGTGGATACAGAAAGTTGCGGCGGTGGAATTAGGGTTTTGGCTCCATATCTGATTGTTTAGGGGTACGTAGGTATATATAGGAGGAAGGAGTACGTCGGTGGAGCAACGGGGGCCCACGAGGGTGGAGGGCGCGCCTGGGGGGGGGGGGGGGGTAGGCGCACCCCCCTACCTCGTGGCCTCCTCTTTTGTGTCTTGACGTAGGTTCCAAGTCTCCCGGGTCTTGTTCGTTGAGAAAATCACGTTCCCGAAGGTTTCATTCCGTTTGGACTCCGTTTGATATTCCTTTTCTTCGAAACCCTAAAACAGGCAAAAACAGCAATTCTGGGTTGGGCCTCCGGTTAATAGGTTAGTCCCAAAAATAATATAAAAGTGGATAATAAAGCCCAATAATGTCCAAAATAGTAGATAATATAGCATGGAGCAATCAAAAATTATAGATACGTTGGAGACGTATCAGCAAGCAGCCGTACTCCCGCGCAGATCCGCCGCCTGCCATAAGCTCTTTGATCTTTTCCTTCTTCAGCACTTCATCTTGATTCCGTCTTGTTGTATCGAACATTCGGCCTCTTACTTTGAAGCAGATCAACATGTCTGAGGCGACGACCGCCATCGTGGGGGCGGGTGGTGACTACCTGCCGGACCAGGCAGTGAGTGATGTGGACGACCCCGACTTGGGGGCGGCCACCTTGGAAGATGACGCCACAGGCGGCGTCTATGAAGCAGGCGGCTCCGAAGAAGGGGGCAGCGTCGAGACGTGCCCGGAAGACTTCGAGGAGGAGGACGCGCCGTGCCACACGCGGGTGGGGGGGCGAAAAGGCGGTTGCAGGCTCCTACGTCGCGCCGACCGCGCAAGCCAGCACGTGCAAGAGCAAACAAGGCGCCGCCTTGTTTGGCAGTGCGCCGAAGAAAGTTAAGAACCCAACCCTTGTGACCAAGCGGAAGGAGGCCGCCGTGAAGACGGCCAAATTCCAGAAGCTTCCTTGTGTTTTCCTTCCTTGCTGATTCTGTCTGAGTTTCCTGCCTTCATTTTTCTTGACATAGGGCTCCTCTCTCACTTGAGAAGTCGGCCGCCGCCTCCGTCATTGGGTCGGCGGAGACCTCCACCACCAGCCGGCGAATCGATCCCGTGGCAAACCTCCAGGAGTCGCAAGAACGAAACACACGTGAAGCAGACAAGGCGAAGGCCGCCGCTGTAGGATCGGAAGTATGTCTATAGGGGGGTGATTAGACTACTTGACCAAATAAAAACTTAACCTTTTCCCAATTTTAGTTCTTGGCAGATTTTAGCTATATTAGAACAAGTCAAGCAATCATCACACAATTCAAGCAAGCATGCAAAGAGTATATTAGCAGCGGAAAGTAAAGCATGCAACTTGCAAGAATGTAAAGGGAAGGGTTTGGAGAATTCAAACGCAATTGGAGACACGGATGTTTTTCCCGTGGTTCGGATAGGTGGTGCTATCCTACATCCACGTTGATGGAGACTTCAACCCACGAAGGGTAACGGTTGCGCGAGTCCACGGAGGACTCCACCCACGAAGGGTCCATGAAGTAGCAACCTTGTCTATCCCACCATGGCCATCGCCCACGAAGGACTTGCCTCACTAGCGGTAGATCTTCACGAAGTAGGCGATCTCCTTGCCCTTACAAACTCCTTGGTTCAACTCCACAATCTTGTTGGAGGCTCCCAAGTGACACCTAGCCAATCTAGGAGACACCACTCTCCAAGAAGTAACAAATGGTTTGTTGATGACGAACTCCTTGCTCTTGTGCTTGAAATGATAGTCTCCCCAACACTCAACTCTCTCTCATAGGATTTGGATCTGGTGGAAAGAAGATTTGAGTGGAAAGCAACTTGGGGAAGGCTAGAGATCAAGATTCATATGGTAGGAATGGAATATCTTGGTCTCAACACATGAGTAGGTGATTCTCTCTCAGAACATATGAGTTGGAAGTGTATATGTGTTCTGATGGCTCTCTCCACGAATGAAGAGGAGGTGGAGGGGTATATATAGCCTCCAAACAAAATCCAACCGTTACACACAATTTACCAATCTCGGTGGGACCGAATCAACAAACTCGGTCGGACCAAAAAGGTAAACCTAGTGACCGTTAGAGATTTTCGGTGGGACTGACATGCAACTCGGTAGGACCGATATGGTTAGGGTTAGGGCATAACGTAATCTCGGTAAGACTGATTACACAAACTCGGTGAGACCGATTTTGGTAATTAGCTAACCAGAGAGCTGGTCAGGCAAACTCAGTGGGACCGATTTGCTCTTTCGGTGAGACCGAAAAGTTACAAAAGGGAAACAGTGAGTTTACATTGCAATCTCGGTGGGACCGATCCGCTCTTTCGGTGAGACCGAAAATTTACGAAAGGGAAACAGAGAGTTTGCAATCCCATCTCGGTGAGACCGAGATCCCTATCGGTAGAACCGAATTGCTAGGGTTTGGAAGTGGCTTATGACAAGTGAAACTCGGTGGCGCCGGATAGAAAGAATCGGTAGGACCGAGTTTGGCTTAGGGTTTAGGTCAAATGTGGATATGGGAAAGTAGTTGAGGGTTTTTGGAGCATATCACTAAGCACATGAAGCAAGAGGCTCATTAAGCAACACCTCATCCCTCCTTGATAGTATTGGCTTTTCCTAAAGACTCAATGTGATCTTGGATCACTAAAATATAAAATGAAGAGTCTTGAGCTTTTGAGCTTGAGCCAATCCTTTGTCCTTAGCATTTTGAGGGTTCCACTTTCACATCCATGCCATGCCAATCATTGAGCTTTCCTGAAATAATCATCTTGGAATACCATTAGCTCAATGAGCTATATGTTGTTATGAATTACCAGAACCACCTAGGGATAGTTGCACTTTCAATCTCCCCCTTTTTGGTAATTGATGACAACATATAGATCAAAGCTTTGACAAATGATAATAGGCATGAAATATATCATCGCTTTGAGAAGTATGTGATAAGTAAGAGCTCCCCCTAAATTTGTGCATATTTAAGATTTGCTTTGGACTGCAAATGCACAAAGAGTTAGAGTCTTGGGTTACTCTTCCATGTCACATACATCTTGGTGGAGCACTTAAAATGATAAGAATGAAATACATGCACCCATCACCAAGAATAGTGAATGATCACATTAGATAGATAGGATAATAACATTAAGCAAGCATTAAGTGTAGCTTATGATCAAACACATGATCATCAATATCTCACAAATAATGACATAGTAACATAGTACTCAAGCACTCAAAAGCAAACAAAGTTTGAAAAACCACCAAATAAAACAAGAGAGAATAAAAGCAACACTCTCTCTCGAAGCCTATGATCTATACATTTTCTCCCCCTTTGGCAACAAGTTACCAAAAAGTTCCTAGAAAATGCATAGTGCTAAATCGACACTCAGGCTTGATCTTCAGGTGGTGGTGGAGTCCGGATCACTCCAAGGACGAAGGCTTCCGTAGACACTGGAGTTTGAGCTGAAGTAGATGCTGGAGCAGGTTGGGCTGGTGCTATGGCTGGAGCTGAGGCGGTTGCTCTTGTGTCAGGAACTGGCACTGCAGACGACCTCGGAGCTCATGGCACTCTGGCAAAGGCATCAGTGGTTGTCTTCCCTTTCCTCTCCTGCATGTCATCTTGGATCTGCTCCACTGCAGTCTGAATCTCTGTCACCTTGATATCCAAGTCATAGAACTTTTGTTCTACGATCCTCTCTAGGCTTGCCTGGTTCTGAGTTAGGGTGGCTAGTCCTTTGTCAATCCGCAGGGTGGATGCAATCAGGTAACCAAGCTGCTCTTGTTTGGTTTTCAAGAAATATTCAGATGCCTCCTCTTGAGTTGGCATCTTGGCAGCTTTCTCCTTCCTTGCCTTCTCCTTCTTGGCTTGTGCTTGTGCTGAAGATAGTTCATTCTCAGTCATAACAACTTGATTATCTTCAAAATCTGCACGGATGGGCAGGTGTTCCTTGTCCAATAAGTATATGCCCGTGTCCATCTTGGAGTTAATGAGCTCCTGAATTTGTGGGGCATACCCACAGCTCCTCTTCTGGTCTGCTGCAGTCCTCTTGATTGTTTCTATCATAAGGCTCATCACCTTGAATTTCTGTGGCACATCAAAGATATGAAGCAAGTTGATTGCATGGCCTCTGATCATCTTGTGATCACCTAACTTGGGCAATAAGGTGTGCCTCAGTATCCAGCTGATGGGTGGCAGCCCTGATAGAAGATAGTGTACTGAGCCAAACTTGAAAGTGTCAGGTGCTTCATTTGGAATCTCCTTGTACATGTTTGACATTGAGTTGTGGTCCGTCTTCTTCTTGGCATAGATATCCAAGTCATCCTCATGCTCTTGTGGGGCATTGATCAGCTGAACCCATTCAGCAACTGTAGACTGGTACCTCGTACCCTCAGACATCCAAACAATTCTCCCATCTGAATAAAAATGTGCGGTGGAGTAGAACTGCATGATGAGTTCCTCGTTCCACTTTGTGAGCTTCCGCCCAACAAAGTCCTCTACTCCACATGCCTTGAAGTTGTCCTGCACTCCAGGGTAGTACTCTTCGTTGTCCTTGATGTATTGCCAATCAACCCATCTCATATCACATACAATTGGCTTCTTATCTAGCAGCACTGTCTCATAGAAGTCCTGCTGTTCCTTGGTGTGAAATCTGTAGTCCACAGCAGTCCTTCTCCTTAAAGCATATGGATCTGCTTCTCTCCACTTCCCGAGTCCTGAATCTCTCCTGAGCTTCATGTCCTCAGCCACAGGATGAGCATCGTTGTGGTCTGGGATCTTGGGCTTGAGTTTTCTGAGAACTTGCTCTTCATCATCTTCTGTAGTGTCAGGCACTGGGGCCTTGTTCTTCTCAGCAGCTGGGATGCTTCTTGTATTCCTCTTTGGCTTTGGCTTTGGAGCTGGCTTGGCCTTGGAAGCAGCTGCCCCTGATCTTATGGCATCACCCATCAGCTTGGGTGCCTTTGGTGCTGGTGCAGGTACCTCTTCTTCTTCCTCCTCATCTTCCATGATGGAAGCCTTTCCAAGCACTCTGGCTACGGTCTTCTTGACCCTTTTCTTTCTTTTCTTGCCTTCAGCAGCAACTGGCTCTATGGGAGTGGGCTTCTCAGTTGAAGCTCTGGCCTTTGACATAGGCCGCCTGCCTGCTGGCCTTTTGATCTTTAACCCTGGCTTTGTGCCTTGTGCTGAGCCATGTTCCTTCTCAAGCACTACTCTCTTTGAAGTTGCTTCCTCTTCTTCCACATAATCCTCATCCTCTGAATCTGAAGTTCTCTTCTTTCTCTGTCTGGTGGCAGCTTTAGGCAGATTGCTAGGAGTACTTCTGCTGCCATCATCTGAGGAACTCGAGGGACTAGTGCCCTCACTCATCTGCACTTGCTGCTCTGACAGGTTCTGGCTATCACTCTGATCAGACATGTTGCAAACTCTGACTGCTCACCCTGTGAATAGGTTATAGATGAGATAGAGTGGATGAGCATCACAAAATGTAGAGATTTTTGCAAAAGAATAATTCAAAAACTTAGTTTTAGTTTCCCACTGAAATCATCTCGGATCTACCGATTTTTAAACTCGGTGATACCAAAGCAGTTTTGGCACCTGAACTAGTGAACTCGGTCAGACCGAGTCTCACTTGTGCAATGGCATAAGCCAAATCGGTGGGACCGAGTTTTTCAACTCGGTGGGTCCGAGATGGTTTCGGCGGAAACCTAACCCTAAAATTTTCGAATTAAACCTAATCTACGAGTTCATTGACTGGATAGAAGTGTGTCAAACATGGCAAGAATCATGATGATCACAATGTGCTAAGAATCGGATTGGGGAATAGCACAAAGATCCAGTCCATACCCTAGTTCGGCGGAGACTTGCTACGGGGGCAACGGCGGTGTTGATTCCCGTTGACGACGACGGAGACTAGCGACTGGAGGTGGCTGGCGGCGAGGAGATGATCCGGAGACCACGTTGGCAGAGCAGGCTATCGCGCGGGCGAAGGGGTTCGGAGAAATTTCCAAATTTTTGCCCGTGACTATATATAGCCCGACCCTGTCGGTGTGACCGAGTGGAACAACTCTGTCGGATTTCGGGTTCCGGCAGACCCTTAAGGTTCGAACACTAGGGTGCGCGCGGAAATCACGCCTTCAACCTCTCCGTCTCGATGGGATCTAAACTACTAAAGAGCTGCACGAAAGACACAAGATTTATACTGGTTCGGGCCACCGATGTGGTGTAATACCTTATTCCAGTGTGTGGTGGATGGATTGCTTCCTGGGGCTGGTGTGGATGAACAATACAAGGAAGAACAGCCTCGCGAGGGTCTGCTCTTGGCTGTGGTGATGAAATGCTATGAAGAGTTCAGTCACCTTTCTCTCTCTTTCTCTCTCAGATCCCGGACCGAACAACCAGGAATCAAACCCTTTGCTATGTGGGTGGCTAGTCCTATTTATAGAGGCCCTGGTCCTCTCCCCAAATATTGAGCGGGAAGGGATCCAACAATGGTGGGCTAATTTGAAGGGGGACAGCGAGTACATCTATCCTGACAAAAGCAGTCTTCGCCTGCCAAAGGCTCTGGTGATGACGCCGCTCTGGGCTCCATGGTGACCTCCGTCTCGTAGTCCTCCTGGTCTTGGTCTCGTTGCACCAAAGTGGAAACCTTTGCCTGATGCCTCGGTACTCCGCGGATACGCTTGCCCCCTTTGCACCAAAGAGGAAAGAGGGACGCTGCGCGCGCTGGCACCCGCCTGGTGCCCCGTGTCGTCATGGCTTGCTTCATGGGCACCTCACGAGGTACCCCGCCTTGAACTCTCCGCCTCCTCACGAGCCAGCCTGACGAGGCTGTGCCTGAGGATGCGCCATGTCATCCTCCTCGCGAGGCTTGGTCCCACGCGAGGGTCTTGAGCCTCATGTTGATGAAGTTGGGCCGCGCTGGGCCCCCATTTGAGCCATGCCGCAGGCGGCAGGCAGGCAAGTCTGGGGACCCCCGTTCCCAGAACGCCGACAGTAGCCCCGGGCCCAAGGGGCGCATGGACTTGGCTGTGCCGAGAGGCGAAAGGGCAAGGGCGAAGCGCCGCAGGCCCTAATAGCCTGCGGCCTTGGACGCCGCGTGGCGGTTGATTGGACGTGGGTGCCTTAGCAACCGCGCGGGTTGACAAGGGAGATGCATCTTCCCAGACTTCGCCCTTGCTTTCTCTGGTTGCTGCTCAGATCCCCTTTCTTGCGCCTCCCCTTTCTTCCTCCAAACTTCCAGATCTACTCCGGTTGCGCGACCTAGGAAGCCATGGCGGCTCGCAAGCCTCTGTCCGAAGCTTGGTATTCCCCTGCTCTAGACCCGCCGACTGTGTCCAAGGCCACCTTTGCCCGGCTGTGCCGGATGGCGGCGGCACAGGGCGTTGTCGGGACGGAGGTGTTCAAGGTCGGCTCCGCCTCCCCTGAAAGTCGAGGGAGCACCTATTATCCTTTCTTTGTGAGCGCCATCGCAGCGGGCTTGGTGCCTCCCTTCTCCGAGTTCTTCTTCTCTGTCCTCCGCCATTACAACTTGCTGGCTCTGCATCTCCACCCCAACTCTGCCCTTCTCCTGGCGGTCTTCGCTTACTACTGCGAGGCCCATGTAGGGGTGCAGCCCTCGATGGCCTTGCTGCACCACTACTTCTACCTCCGGACTACTGGCAGTTCTCCTTCCGTGTGCGCGAGCTTCGTCGCGCATGGCAGCACCATTACCATCTCGAGTCCCGAGAAGAGGGCTGATGGCTTCCGGAGCAAGTGGGTCTTGGTTGACGCCGGGCGCGTCCACCCTCAACTGATCCTGCCCACGGAGCAGGCCGTGAGCGCCAGTAACTGGGGCCGGGCGGAGCTCACGGATCCCCGCGCGAAGCTAGTGTTGGAGAAGATGGATGCGGACTTGAGGCCAGCCAACATGGCGACGGCGAAGTTGACTGGTGCGTCACTGTTGAGAGAGTTCTTGGAGCAGCAGCTGGCTCCACTCCGGCAGTACTCTTCTCCGATGTGGAGGCCTCATCTGAGCCTCGGGCCTGTGGACGAAGAGGACGTGAATGCGGTTCTTCAATCTCTGGTCGGAGGCACGGTGGCAAAGTTGGAGGGCGCTCCCGATCCCTTGTTTCTTTGCAGCGACTGGGAGCAGGCGGTGAAGTCCATGCCCATTTTCAACGGGGTCGGGCTCGTGCCCGGGGCGCCTTCTGAAGGACTGCTGGACGTGGCCTCCGGTGACTCCAGCGAGGAGGAGGACGAAGAGGAGCGGGGAGAGGGGCCCGACTCCGGGGCGACTGACGGAGAGCCGAGGGCTCCCCTCCCTCGGCGCTCGCCCCGTACTCTCCGCCTATCGCTGAGCGATGATGAGGATGATGATGACGATGACGATGTGTTGGGTAGCGGGAGCTCGCCCCCGATCCTGAAGAAGGACAGGACCAGGCTGGCCCCCCACGGGCCAGCCCCTACCCCGGGGCAGTCCGCTGCCGCGGCTTCTGCTCCCAAGGTCCACCCTTCCAGCCGGCTGTTTGGCTTGAAGTTGGGCCGAAAGCTGCCCAAGCTCACCGGCGATGACCCGTAAGCGCTTGATCCTTGTTCTCTTGTTTCTCATTCTGCCGACGAGGCTTGATGATTGCTTCTCTTGAGTAGGCGGGCGCCCACGGCGAAGAAACCGAAGCGGGCTCCTGAGGCTCCATCCGCGGCAGCGCCCCTGCCTGTGAAAGGGGGCGATCGCAGTGCGCGGGCTTCTCCTGGTCGGTCGCCGTCAGGAGGTCTGGCCATGCTGGCGGGGGCGAGCTCAGCCCCCATGGCCCAGGTGACTCCTGAAGTGTCCTCGTCTGGCGCCACTGCCATGGCTGGGGAGACGCAGCGAATGCTGGCTCGGGATTCGGCGGCCTTGCCGCCGCCACCTTCTCCTCCCATTTTGCTGGCCACTGCTCCCTCAGCTCCTCCTATCGTCCTGCAGTGCGCCGAGGCTCCTCTGTCTTCTTCCTCCGTCTTGGAGCATGCTGCTGCTGAACTGGACCGGCTGCGTCAGGACCTTCTCGGTGCCGACCCTCGCCTGGTGGCCGGGCGTCTGGAACTGGCTTCGGGGTGGATTCGCTCTGATGCTTCGATCCAGGCGGTGTTGGTTCAGGCCTCGACGGCCTGCGACGAGGTGAAGCGGGTCGTCCTTGAGGCGAAGATTGCTCGCGACGCGGCCCTAGGGGAAGCGGTCAAGGCCCGCGACCGCTGCAAGGCGCTGGAGGACGAGCTGCAAGGCCTGCGGGGCCAACTTGCGGAGGAGGTTCGCCTTCGCCAAGAGCAGGAGAAGGGGGCGAAGGCGCGTCAGGCGGCGCTCGAGGACTCGGAGGCCAAGCTCAAGAAGCGCCGCGAGCGTCTAGGCATGTGGAAGAAAGAGCTGGAGGCGACGAAGACCGAGCTGGACGCCAAGGCTCAGGTCCTCGCCGAAGATCGCGTGGCCTTCGCGGACATGGAGAAGGACGCCCACGCTTCGGTGAAGATGCTTTACGAGAGCGGCTTGGACAGCCCGCTTGCTGGTGACGAGGATGGCCCCGCCAAGCTGCTTCCCTTCCTGGTCAAGGCTCTTGGGGATGTCGTCCTTGGCATCGGCCCCGCGGCCGAGGCCGAGGCGCACGTCCTGTCTTCTGCCGCGCTGACTCGGGTCTTCGCCCACGTCTACCTCCGCGATCCCAACACCGACATCGACGCCCTGCTAGAACCGGTGAGCGGCGAGGGTGCTGCTGCCGCTGTCGAAGCCGTGAAGGGGCACGCGGAGGCGCTGCTGGAGAAGTTCCGGGCCTTCAGCACCAGCCCGAAGCAAGGCGCTGCCGACCCTGCTGTTCCACAAGGCGAAACCAGCGCCGACCAGTGACTCCGTCCCATCCCTGCTCTTCTTTAGGTTCCTGCACATGCATCACGCCTCGGGGAGGCATTTAAACTTGCGTTTGGCATTGAGATTTACAGTATGGACTGCAATATTTGCTTTTAAGTTCCTTGGATTTTATGCTTTTCTTCCCTACTTGCTTGCGTCCTACGCCAGCAGGGCCCGGCCCCGCGCATGCCTCACCCAGCATCAGCCCCGACCGGAAACCAGGACTGGACCAAAGGAGTGAGGGGCCACGTGACAGGTTAGGCTCCTGAGTCGCGATGCTCAGGAGTCCCCCTTGGCGCTCGAACAACAAGTAGGGAAGCGTGATGTAGGTGTGTTTTCCGTTCTACGTCTGAAGAGCCCGGCCCCGTGCGTACCTCACCCAGCATAGCCTTTCGGAACTAAGGAGTGAGGGGCTATGGGACCAGTTAGGCTCCTGAGTCGCGATGCTCAGGAGTCCGCCTTGACGGGCGAACAGAGGGTGATGAGGCGAGATGTAAGCGTGGCTACCGTTCTACGTCTGCAGAGCCCGGCCCCGCGCGTACCTCACCCAGCATAGCCTTTCGGAACTAAGGAGTGAGGGGCTAGGGGACCAGTTAGGCTCCTGAGTCGCGATGCTCAAGAGTCCCCCTTGACGCGCAAACGGCCTTCATACCTTGGCTCTGCTCGGGGAGAGACGCGCGACGAACCAGGCCTGAGGGGCCTGGCTGGGCGGCGTACGTCTGGGCGTGACCCAGCCGTAGCCCCCGTGCCCAGCCCCCTCGCGCGGCACTCCCGAGGGGAGGCGTTGCGATGAGGCCAGCCACTGAGCTCTGGGCTCCCTGAGGTTAACGCGGCCCGGAGGCCACCCTCAGTTGTTTATCACCAGCGCGGAGCATAGCGCTTCCGTATGTGTACGGGCATAGCCGCTCCTCGGTAGTGTCGTCAGCCAGCGCGGAGCATGGTGCTTCCACTGGTACGTGGGAGGGGGCTCCCCTCCGGGAGGAGCCCCGGGGGCGTATACAGCCCCACCCTGACACATGACCGGCACGGTAGAGCTAGGTGAGGTGTATCTAGGCACCCATGGGCCAGCGCGGGACTCACGAGGCCCTACCTCTGGGCGGGTTGCGCCCGGCACTGGGCCGTATCTTGAGATGTGTCCCTGCAAATTTTGGTTAGATGCCGGTACTCTACGTCCTCGGGTCCCGGCCCTCGAGCTTGTCTCAGCCGTCGCTGGTATGCCAGGTCGCGATGCCATGGACAAGGCCAGAGGGTGAGGGCTGGAGAGCCACTAAGAGCCCTGAGTCGCGATGCTCAGGAACCCCCCCTTTAACGTGCAAGTAGTCGACATGGAGAAAAAGGGATGCCGCGGCGGACAACAAGCAATCTAGCGTGACAAGCAAATGCATAGTTGGAAATAAACGCGACGGAGATACACGCCGCTGGGCCTGGCCCCGGCGGCTTGGGGATGATGCAGCCTGAGGGGCGCCCCCAATCAAGGCAAGCTTACTGCCGAAAAGTAAATGCAGGTACATGCCGCAGGGACGGACCCACGCGGCCTGGGAGTGACGCACCCAGGGGGGCGCTCCCAGCTGGGGATAAGGCTTGGAAGATGTCACCTGAGGATGTCGTTGGCGAGGTGGTGTTGGTGCAGCAGGCTTGGTGAGCTGCGTAAGCCGATCCTCACGAGCCCCCAGGCCCCGGGGCCTCGGGAGGCTCCGGAGGCACTGGTGACTCCTCGCGAGCTGTCTCCGCCTCCGCCAGAGCCGCGGACCGCCTGTCTTCCTGTGCCTCCATAATGCCCCTCGTGAGGCGCTGGTACGCCGCAGCCATGCTCGGCAGGCCGTAAGGCATGCGAACATAGCTGTGGGGCGGACCTCTGTAGCGCCCCACTTGCGAGGGCCAGAGGCGCTCTATTGTGGCGATCTGATTGAGCCCTGGTACGTCGACGCGGACGCGCAGCCCACCATCCTCGCCTGGATGTGGGGCCACGGCTGGCAAGCGGCGGCAACCTCTCATGATCCTTGTCTCCTGTAGCTCTTGAATGGCCTCGTCAACGAACTCTTGCTGGTTTGATCTTCCTCGCCTGGCTCCCTCTCGAGGGGAACATGCTGCGAAGCACGCCTCCACATGGTGCCCAAGCGCCTCCCTCGTGACCCTGACTAGGTCGGTGGCCCTCCAGGTGAGAGCCCCCGAGCCCTGCCTGAGGAGGGCGTCGTGCGCGCTTTCCTATACAATGGAAGGAGGGTCCCCGTGGGCAGACACGGGCCCTGAAGGGCCTGCCTCCTGAGGGGCCAAGCCTGACGACGTCTTCTTCTTCCTGGGGGTGGTCTCAGGAAGCCTCCTGCTTCCGCGATCTGGGTCCTCCAGCAACGCGGCCTGATAGGCTCTCTCCAGGGAACACACTGCATCCTTCTCTTCATAGGGAACCGTGATGATGCCGCCACTTCCTGGCATCTTGAGGATGTTATAGCCGTGGTGAGTCACAACCATAAACTTGGCCAGCGCTGGGTACCCGAGGATGGCGTTGTACGGCAGGCAGATGTGGCCGACGTCGAAGTCGATGAGCTCGGTGCGGTAGTTGCTGCAGGCCCCGAAGGTGACAGGGAGGCGGACCTGCCCGATCGGGACTGTGGAACCGTCGGTGATCCTGGAGAAAGGCCTGGTTGGCTGAAGCTGGTCGTAGGGCACTTGGAGATTGTTGAATATTTCCACGGGCAGGACGTTGAGCCCTGCCCCGCCATCGATGAGGGTCTTGGTGACCAGCACGTTGCTGATGACCTGGGAGCAGAGCATCGGGAGGACTCCTGCAGTGGCTGCGCACTTGAGCTGGTCTGCCGAGCTGAACGTGATGGGGCACGCCGACCACCTGAGGGGGCGCGTTGCTTCGAGGTTGGGGAGAACTGCATTCACTTCGCGGGCAAACTGCTTGAAGATACGTTGGGAGGCTGGGGCTTGAGCTCCGCCCAGGACGCAGGCGATCGCATGTGGCTCCTGGAAGCCCCTAGCCCCCTCGTCTTGATGGCGGTCTTCATTCCTTCTTGGTGGAGGCGGCAGCGGAGGCAGGCCTGCGTTGCCATGAGGGCGATCCTTGCGAGGTTGGTCCCTCCAGTCCCCCTCACGAGGCAGGCCCCGCCAGCGGTCCTCGCGAGGCTGGTCTCGCCCCCCTGGGCGGGCTGCGGTCTTCCCAGCACCCTGGGTTTCTTCCTCCTCCTCGGCTGTAGCCCCGGTCAGCACGGTCAGGGCGACGACCGATCCTTCCTTCTCGTACGGCGCGGAGCTCTTGACATTCGTTGGTGTTGTGGGTGTGGAGGTCATGGTACACACAGTACCGGCTGCCTCTGGAGGGTTCGGGCAGATCCTTGCCCCGCTTGGTGTCTGGTTCTACCGCGAGTACGGCAGCCCCCTTGCGCTTCACGTCCTTGGCTTTGGGCCTCTTCTCTTCTAGGTCCGCGGCAGGCAGCTCGAGGAGGGAGAGACGTCCCTCCTCAGCCCTGGCGCACTTGTTCGCCAAGTTGAACAGCTCCAGGGAGGTGCAGAGGTCTTCGTGCATCGCCAGCTCCTCCTTCATCTTGACGTCACGCACGCCATCGGTGAAGGCCGAGATAATGGCCTCCTCGGACACCTTGGGGATCTTGAGGCGCGTGCTGTTGAAGCGCTGGATGTACTTTTGCAGAGTCTCTCCGGGTTGTTGCTTGATGCGGCGCATGTCGCTCACAGCGGGCGGCCGGTTGCGAGTACCTTGGAAGTTGGCGATGAAGCGGGCGCGCATCTGGTCGCAGGAGGAGATCGTGCCTGGAGCCATATTCAGGAGCCAGGTTCGCGCCCCTTCCTTCAACGCCATGGGGAACCAGTTAGCCATGACCTTCTCATCCCCACCGGCAGCCTCGATGCCCAGCTCATAGAGCTGGAGGAACTCTGCGGGATCGGTTGTGCCGTCGTAGCGAGGCGGCAGGTCGGGCTTGAACTTGCCGGGCCACGCGACGCTGCGCAGCTCGGTGGTGTAGGCGCGGCAGCCCGCGGTGGCCACGAAAGGCCTCGGTTGGTGGAGAGCTTGGTCTTGAGGGTCCCCACGCGCTGCAGCTAGGAGTGTTGGAGTAAATAGCCATGGGTAGCCTAGCCGGCTTCCCCTGGCCCTTCTGAAAAAATTACGAGCCCGTCCGGCTCTCAAAGAACTCAAGACCTGGAGCCGCCTTCCCCCGGCCGGCTGTCTTTTAGGCCGGCTTTGGGGGGGCGGCCCGCCCTTTGCCCTCATGAAGGAGGCCGTGGGAGGGCCGACTTCGAGAAGCCGGCCACAAGAAGGCCGACTCCAAGAAGCCGGCTCCCATAAAGCAGTCAAGATCGTACCCGCGAAGTCCGCGTCCACCCAGCAATGATGAAGCGGGGCGTGGCTACAGTAAAGACTGCCACCCCCAAAACCCGGAGCACGCCCAGCACAGTGCACCGTACGGGTGACCACGACCCGCCCGGCGCGGCACTGTTGCCACGGCGACCCTGACGCCGTCCACGACGGGCCACCAGCGTGGCCCCCGAGGCGGTGGGCCCCTTCGGGCAGAGAGATACCAAAGGCGTCCACACCTCCTCCCAAGTCGGCCAGATGGAGTGCCGGCCCCCCATAGCCGGCCTGCCGTCCTCCTCGAAGGAGACGCCCCATTAAGGAGACAAGACACAGTGGGACTACAGTAATCGCCCGCCAGGGCGGCGGTACTGTAGCCACGCTTACCCCAACCAAGCCCGCGTCATCAGCACAGAGCAACAGTAACCAGCCACCGACCAGGCCCTGGACAGTGGGGCCTGCCTGTCGACCAGGGTGCCGGCAGCCGGCGGGACCCACCAGTCGGCGGGCCCCAGCAGCCGGCGCCAAAGGCGAGCATAGTCACAGACAGCTGGGCCCCGTGCCCAGCCAGATTACCATTGTACCCTCGGGGGTAGGCCTATATAAACCCCCCGGTGCACCCATGCAAAGGGTTGGACCCCCAAGCTAGTCTTAGACACCATACGAGGAGAGGAAGTGAGCTAGCCGTGCCCTTCTTCCTCCTTCCACCAAAACAGCTCAAGGAGCTTTGTGTAGCTACCTGTTCATCTAGTGATCATGCGGAGACCCCGCAGAGCAGTAGTAGGGGTGTTATCTCCATGGAGAGCCCTGAAGCTGGGTAAAGTACGTCAGCAAGCTTTTCTTCGCCTCATCCCACTTCCAGGCACCGGCGATGTCTTATTGGCTCCCACAATGATAAGCCACCCGTTGGCATATGTCGCACCTACCACCCGACATTTGGCGCCCACCATGGGGCCAGGTGCACCGTCGTCCGGAGACCTGTTCTGGACGGGAACCCTCTTCCTCCGTAGCGAGCGTAGCTAGCCCGGCACGCCCGATGGCGCTTGCCACGACGCGCTGCAAGGCGTCACCAACATCTGCGCGGCAAGCAGCCTCGCCGATCTCCTCGTCGAGGCCCGCATCTCCGACGAGCTTGCCTCCGATGCGGGCACCGACCACCTCGCCAACCTCCTTGGCCAGCTCCATGTCTCCAGCGAGCCTGCTGCGGATCTGGAGTCGGTTGGCTCCACCGACCCGATGCCTGTCAACTCTGTCGACTCCGATACGGCCTCCTATGACACCTTCCCCACCAACGTCACGATCTACAACAACCCGCTCCCTCGGACCGACGATCGTGATACTGTCACCACTGAGGTGATGGTTATCGCCCACGGCGATCCGGCCGACGAGAGCGCCCACGACGCCCCACACGCGGCGGCCCACGACTTGTCCGTCCCCCTCCTGGCTGATGCCGACGACGAAGCACTGGGGCACGCCGTCTCGCCCTCCTCGCGGAGGGCCGGAGGCTGGCTTCCCTGAGACGCCTCACTAAGGCTTACCAGCGCGAAGCTGACCGCGCCGCCTTCGGCACGCCGGCCCCGGCTGGTCCAAGCCGGGCTGGTGCTGTCAGGCAACGCGGCGCTGTCATCGCCGACACGCTGGGAGTCGAACGCCCGGTCTATGGCACTCCGCTCGAAAACCTGCGTGCCACCCAGGCGGCCGTGGACGAGTTGGACGGCTTGGAGGCCGAAAACCTCCCCCACATGACCCGGCGCATACAGCAACTGATTGACGCGGCCGCTCAACGGCACGAGGCCGACGCCCGCGCGGGAAGCCCACCCCCGTGTCGGGATCACGGCGCGACTTCCCGGACGCCGACTAAGAGTAACACTCGCGCACGGCGTGAGAAAGAGCCGGCTTCCAGCCGAAGCCGGACCCGAATCTCCATCGAGCGCGACGCGGACGGCCGTCCCCTAGCCATGGAATGGCGGGGCAGCCCGCCTCCGCCTCGGGCTCGTGGAGAGAGATACCCCACCCTGCCGCCAGTGGCGCATCCGACTCTCAGCGGCCGGCTGGGCCGCCGTGAAGGAGTCGGCGAAAACGACGCCCGCCATCGGATCGACCGCCTGGCCAGATCCCTGGCGCTGGAAGAAGAAGATGATGTCAGCCTGCCCTGTTTCGGCCCCCGCATCCGCGACGAGCCCTTCCCCAAAGGGTTCTCGCTCCCGAGAGACACGCCCAAGTACAACGGCTCCGTGAAGCCGGAAGACTGGCTGATCGACTACTCCACGGCTGTCAGCATAGCCAACGGCAACCGGCGGGTTGCCGTGAAGTACGTGCCCCTCATGCTGCAAGGCACGGCACGGACTTGGCTTAATAGGCTCAAGCCTCTCAGCATCAACAGCTGGGTAGATTTCACCGAAGCCTTCGTTCGCAACTTCACTAGCACCTACAAGCGGGCTCCCAAGCCCAGGCAGCTCTCCCTGTGCGTACAGGGCCTAGCCGAGTCCACTCGCGACTACCTCACGCGTTGGGCCGAGCTTCGCAATTCTTGTGAAGGGGTGCACGAGGTGCAGGCCATCGAATACTTCACTGCCGGGTGCCGAGAAGGCACCCTCCTCAAGCACAAGCTTCTCTGCGACGAGCCGACTACCCTTGACGAGCTTCTGAACATCGCCGACAGATACGCCACCGCCGACTCTTCGATGAAGACCGAGCTCCGGGTAGACGCGTCCGGGAAAGTTCTTAACCCGACGCCCAAGACGCCAGCAGGAGATTTCGGCCGACGCCAGCACCCGAACGACCAGAAGCGTAAAGGCCCTGCGCCACCTCCCGCTAACCGGCAGGTGGCCACGGTCGAAGACACACCGCCTGAGGGGCGGCCCGCGCCCAAGAAGCCCAAGGGCAGCCGGCCGGCTTGGCAGCCGACTTTCTCCTACGAGCAAACTCTTGACGCCCCGTGCAAGTTCCATAGCGGCGCGAAGCCGTCCAACCACACAACCCGAAAGTGTAACTGGCTCGCCCGAATCTCCAAGGGCGAAGGACTCACGCCGCCTCCTCCTGCTGGCCCGCCGCCTCCGGCTCCGCCACCTCAGGCCGCCCGGCCCGCAGTCGGCGCTGTGCAGGACGAGTTCCCCGACGAGAAAGTATCCTACGTCATCTTTACGAGCCAGCCAGAAGACTGGCGCAGCAAGCGCCGAGAGCATCAGGAAGTCAGTATGGTCGCTGCTAACCCAGCCGGACACATGCATTGGTCAGAGAAACCCATCAGCTGGAGTCGGGCCGACCACCCAGAGGTGATGCCGTCTCCCGGCTCCTATGCTTTGGTCCTGGAGGCCACCCTCGCGACGAACAGACGCGCCGCCCGCTTCTCCCGCGTGCTGATAGATGGCGGAAGCAACATCAACATCCTGTACCGCGACACCCTGGAAAAGTTAAGTGTCAAGACGAAGCAGCTTGTGCCGACTCGGACAGTGTTTCACGGCATCGTACCCGGCTTGTCCTGCGCCCCCATCGGCAAGATCAACATCAACGTACTCTTTGGGGACAAGGAGCATTTATGCCGGGAAGCGATCTGGTTCAAAGTGGTGGAGATGAAGAGCCCTTACCATGCGTTACTTGGCCAACCCGCCTTGGCCAAGTTCATGGCGGTCCCCCATTACGCATACCTCAAGATGAAGATACCAAGCTCCAAGGGCATCATCACCATAGCCGGCGATTACAAGAAGTCTGCCGAGTGCGCTGCGGCCAGCAGCCGGCTGGCCGAGTCCCTTGTGATTGCCGAAGAAAAGAAGACACTGGACCGGGTCGTGGCCCTGGCCAGCAAGCAGCTGAGCCAGCCCACCGACTCCAAGGAGCATGATGCCCAAGGATATTTCCAGACGGCCAAGGAAACCAAGAAGATACCTCTTGACCCCGAGCACCCCGAAAGGTTTGCCGTCATTGGGGCAAGCCTGAACAGCAAATAGGAAGGCAAGCTCGCCGATTTCCTCCGTGGGAATCAGGATATCTTTGCATGGTCCCCCAAGGACATGCCGGGTGTTCCGAAGGATTTCGCCGAGCACAAGCTACATGTGCGAGAAGACGTAAAACCAGTCAAGCAGCCTCTCCGCCGACTGTCAGAGGAGAAGAGAAGGATCGTAGGGGAGGAGATAGCCCGGCTTCTTGCAGCCGGCTTCATTATGGAAGTTTTCTTTCCAGAGTGGCTTGCCAACCCGGTTCTTGTGCTGAAGAAGAATAACAAGTGGCGCATGTGTATAGACTACACAAGCCTCAACAAAGCCTGCCCCAAAGATCCCTTCGCCCTACCAAGGATTGACCAAGTGATAGACTCCACTGCCGGATGCGAGCTGTTGAGTTTTTTGGATGCTTATTCAGGATACCACCAGATAAACTAAACCCGGATGTCCGCCTAAAGACCGCCTTCATCACGCCATTTGGAGCCTTCTGCTACCTGACCATGACATTCGGCTTAAGGAATGTCGGTGCCACTTTTCAGCGTTGAATGCAGAAGAGCCTCCTCACGCAGCTCGACAAAAACGCTCACGTCTACGTGGACGATATCATGGTGAAGACGGAGAAGCACGGCACCTTGCTAGAAGACCTGAAAGAAACATTTGAGAACCTGCGCCGGTTCCGAATCAAGCTCAACCCCGAGAAATGCGTGTTTGGAGTGCCAGCCGGCCAGCTCCTAGGCTTCCTGGTCTCCGAACGCGGCATCGAGTGCAACCTGGTGAAGATCAAGGCCATCGAGAGAATGGCGATCCCCACGAAGCTTCGAGAAATCCAGAAGTTCACCGGGTGCTTGGCCTCTTTGAACCGCTTCATCAGCCGGCTTGGAGAGAAAGCCCTCCCTCTCTACCGCCTCATGAAGAAGAGCACTCACTTCAAGTGGAACGACCAAGCCGATCAAGCCTTTCACGAGCTGAAGAAGATGCTGGCCACGCCGCCTGTCCTGGCGGCGCCGACTGAGAAAGAGCCCATGCTCCTTTACATTGCCGCGACCAGCCGGGTGGTCAGCACCGTCATCGTAGTCCAACGCCCAGAAGAAGGCCGAGCCCAGCCGGTCCAGAGGCCGGTGTATTACTTGAGCGAGGTGCTGTCCGCCTCAAAACAGAACTACCCGCACTACCAGAAGATGTGCTACGGCGTGTACTTCACCGCCAAGAAGCTGAAGCCCTACTTTCAAGAACATCCCATCACGGTCGTATGCACTGCCCCGCTGGCCGAGATCATAGGCAGCCGGGCTGCATCCGGCCGGGTGGTGAAGTGGGCCATCGAGCTGTCCCCTTACACAATCTTCTATCAGCCCCGCACCGCCATCAAGTCCCAAGCACTGGCCGACTTCCTCGTCGACTGGGCCGAGACCCAGTACCTGCCGCCAGCTCCTGACTCCACCCATTGGCGCATGCACTTTGACGGGTCCAAGATGCGCACCGGCTTGGGAGCCGGCATCGTCCTTACCTCTCCCAAGGGCGACAAGCTTAGATACACGCTGCAGATCCACTTCGCCGCCTCCAACAATGTAGCCGAATACGAGGCGCTCATACATGGGCTCCGGCTTGCCAAGGAACTCGGCATCCGCCGGATCCTATGTTATGGCGACTCGGATTTGGTGGTGCAGCAATCATCTGGCGACTGGGACGCCAAGGACGCAAACATGGCAAGCTACCGCTTCCTAGTGCAGCAAATCAATGGATACTTTGAAGGATGCGAGTTCCTCCACGTACCGCGAGCCGACAACGAGCCAGCCGATGCCCTGGCCCGAATAGGCTCCACTCAGCAAGAAATACCAACCGGCGTCGCTCTACAACGCCTCCTCAAGCCGTCCATCAAGCCGTCTCCAGAATCCGACTCCATCTTCGTGCCGCCCAACCCCGACAGGGCCGGGTCCGGCTCGAAGAACCAAGCAGACGACCCGGGGACTTCAGTACTCGGCCCGGGGACTGCCGCACCCGGCCCGGGGACTGCGGTAGCCGGCCCGGGGACTGCAGTAGCCGGCCCGGGGACTACGTCAATGCAGCAGTCGGCGGCCGACTCCAGCACTTCATCACCCAGCCCGCCCACCCTGGTGGCAGTAGCCACACTGGCGGTAGGGGAAGTCGCAGCTCCGTCATGGGCTCAATCCATCCTCAACTTCCTAGTAAATCAAGATCTGCCGGCTGACGAAACAGAAGCGAGAAAAGTCCAACGTCGAGCCGGAGCATACACGATCGTCAACAGAGAACTGGTCAAGCGCAGTGTCACTGGAGTCCTCCAACGGTGCGTCGAGCAAGAGAAGGGCATTGCGATCCTCAGAGATATACACCAAGGAGAATGCGGCCACCATGCCGCCTCAAGATCACTTGTCGCCAAAGCTTTCCGCCACGGCTTTTTCTGGCCGACTGCTTTGGATGACGCCAAAGAATTAGTTAAGTATTGCAAAGGCTGCCAACTTTTCAGCTCCAAGCAACACATGCCGGCTTCGGCACTCAAGACCATTCCCATCACTTGGCCCTTCGCTGTTTGGGGATTGGACATGGTGGGCCCATTCAAGACGGCACGCGGCGGCATGACACATTTGCTCGTCGCCGTGGATAAATTCACCAAGTGGATCGAGGCAAATCCGATCAAGAAGCTGAATGGGCCGACTGCTGTGACATTCATCGCAGACATAACAACTCGGTACGGCGTGCCACACAGCATCATCACCGACAATGGCACGAATTTTGCCAAAGGAGCCTTGGCATGTTTCTGCGCTGCACAAGGTATCCGGCTGGACTTAGCGTCTGTCGCCCACCCGCAGTCAAACGGCCAGGTCGAGCGAGCCAACAGCCTCATCCTCTCCGGCATCAAGCCCCGACTGGTCGTACCTCTGGAGCGTTCAGCCGGCTGTTGGCTCGATGAGCTGCCGGCTGTCCTCTGGAGTCTGCGCACCACCCCAAACAAGTCAACCGGCTTCACTCCTTTCTTCCTCGTGTACGGCGCCGAAGCAATCATCCCAACCGACATCGAGTTCGACTCACCTCGGGTGACCATGTACACGGAGGCGGAGGCCAAGGAAGCACGAGAAGATGGCGTCGACCTGTTGGAAGAAGGCCGGCTGTTAGCCCTCAGCCGGTCTGCCATCTACCAGCAGGGGTTGCGCCGTTACCACAGTCGGAAGGTTAGGCCAAGATCCTTCTAGGAGGGCGACCTTGTGCTCCGGCTGATCCAGCGAACAGCCGACCAGCACAAGCTCTCGGCCCCCTGGGAAGGCCCCTTCGTCATCAGCAGAGCTCTAGGCAACGACTCCTACTACTTAATCGACGCACAGAAACCCAAGGTACGCAAGAGAGACGACTCCGGCAAGGAGTCGGAACGACCATGGAACGCCAACCTCCTTCGAAGATTTTATAGTTGAAATGCAGTATGTATCACGTTAACTTTCGTACTAAGTACGAGACAATAGGCCCCCCGAGGAGGACTCGGGGACTGCCATCTTTTATCTATGAATGAACAATATCATGCTTATGACCTTGTCATTTCATTTACTTATTCTGTCCGGCACCGGGTTCGACCAGTCGGCCCGGGGACTAACCGACTAGAGTTATATTAGAAGTCTTACCCGCGGTCAGGCAAGTAGTGTGCCGACACCCAGGCTTAGCTCTTGCCAAAGCCGCAGTCCGAAGAACCGGCTGTTCGGCTGGCAAGAGTCAAAAGCAGGAAAGGGTGCGCACACGAAAAATGGCTAGGGACCAGCAGACTAATATAACAGGAGCCGGTTTGCCGCCTACCGCCGACCGACTACCAGAGTAGCCGGCCGGCCGGTTTCCATTCACTTCACTTCAATCCAAGAAAGCTTGAGTACTTGCCTCCCCAAAGTGGGAAGGCGGCAAAGGAAAACGCCTAAGGATAAAAAGCGTACGCGAATGGAAACCAAACATGCACATAATAATATTTACATAAAAGACCTCTAAGAGGCCGACATCCAACATAGTTTGATACACCCCCAGCGGGTGGAATTGCAAAAACTTAAAAGATTGTTCAAAAAGACAACAAGCAGGAAAAATAAAGACGGCAAGTCAAGCTGGAGGAGCGGTTGGCGAGCTGGGCTGGTCGGTGGAGACGGTTGCGCCGGCTGAGGGAGCGGCCGACTGGCCAACTTTGGCTTGATCACCACCTCCTGCAGAGGGCGCGGTTCCGCGCGCCTCGTTGCTGGAGGCACAATCAGCTTGAGGCTGGCCGGTTGTTCCGCTAGCCGGCTCGACGTCTTCGCCGTCTTCGCCCTCGTCATCCTCGCCCTCATCGCTGGAGGCGATCTCCTCGGCTGAGTCCTCGCCCATCGCTGGGTCCAGGCCGAACCAGTCCTCCGGCTGGGCAACGCCATCATCATTGATCTCGGGTGCAAAGACACTGATGTCGGTACACTCGGCGATCGTCGAGGCGCGCTGGGCGATTGCCGGCCGCACTTCCTCCAGCTCCGCGTCAGCTTCCAGCCTCCAAGTACGCAACTGGTCCAGGCTCAGCCCTGGGTACCAGGCGCGGACGAACTCCAACGCCCGCCCGGCTCCGAGACGGGCCGCCGGCGCCTTCCAAGCTTCAAAACGGCCGACTGCGACCTCCAGCCAGTCGGCGATCCGGCTTGGGGTGCGGGGGATCGTCTGGCCGGGCCAGAGGGTGGCCAGCACCTGCGCCCCGGCACGTTGAAGCCGGCGAAGCATCCGGTGAGCCGGCTACAGCCGCGCTTGGACGGCCACGAGCTGCTCCTCCAGCGTCCGATTTGCGTCCGGCGCGACGTTGACGCCCGCCTGACGACGCGCCTCGCGATGAGCCTCGATGGCTTGGGCAGCAAGGGTGGAGTGGCCGGGAAAGTAATCTGCACAAGAAAATGGGCGGCAGCATAAGCTAGCCCATGACCCCAAGCGGCCAGCAGGCAGAAGAAGGGCGAGAAAAGCAGCTTACCATCGATCAAGTCCTCGATGAGGCCGAAGCCCGCATCCAGTGCTTGACGAGTCTTAGCCCAGCTCGCCGCCTCGGTCTCATACTCCGCCTTCAGGGCGGCCTCGCTGTCCTGCGCCTTCTGCAGGGCCGCCTTGTGGCTTTCTTCCTGATCGGCCAGCTTCTTGGCCAGGCGGTCGCGCTCCTGGACCAAGGTCGCATACTCGGCGTCCCTGATACGAAGGGCGGTCTGCGCCTCGCCAAGCTCTCTCCGCAAGTCGGCGTTGGCTCCTGCAAAGAGCAAAAGACAAAAAGAAAAAACCAATGAGGAAAAGGTCGTCAAGGAAGATCCGACCCGACTGCTCAGCAGTCGGCCCGAATCGCGGGGACTACACCCAGTGGGTGCGCTGACGCGCCCCCACAAGAAACAGATAAAAACAAGCACTTACTTCGGCTGTTGGCCAGGTCATCGGTCTTCCGACCCAACTCCTGAGCCTGGGAGTTGAAGGCGGCAGCACGGGAATTATGTTATTCCTGGAAGTTAAGATAGAAAGCAATGATAAGACGGTCGCCAAGAAAGATCCGACCCGACTGCTCAGCAGTCGACCCGAATCTCGGGGACTACACCCAGTGGGTGCGCTGACGTGCCCCCACGGAAGAAATCAAGGAACCAGAGCGGTCAAGAGCAAAAAACTTACCCGGATGGTGGCTCTCCTCGACAGGAACTCCTGCGTGTATTACTGCAGGAGGGTGGCCTGAGCTCGCAGCCGACTCCGGACCTCTTGGGCCGCCACATTCAGCTCGCCGGTCCCCGCGCTGGAAGTCCACCCGGACATAGCGGAGCTGGCCGCCTCCAAGGCCTTCGCCGACTGGCCGGCGCCTGCGGCTTGGCACGACTCCGGCGGAGCGGCGCTTCCCCCTGCACGCTGACGCATCACTGGCTGTATTTCGAGGCCGGCTCCGACTTCGGGCGCGCCCCTGGCCGGCTCCAATGGCAGCGTCGACGACTGGCCGCCTTGGCCCGCGCCGACTGGCGCGGCCGGCGGCGTCCTGCCCACGAAAACATCGAAGAGCTCCTCCCTTTGCACCGACGGCGGGTCTTGGATGATCTCCTCCGCCAGGGGCAATGGGGTGTCCGGGGCTACGGTTCGGAGTGGGATGGCGAGTAGTGGGGGTTGGTCGCGCGAGCCCTCCGCCTCTGTCTCCACGGTTGCCCGCTCCGCCTGAGCCCTGGCCGCCGCCTCAGCCCGCTCCTTTGCCACCTGAGCGGCCTCCCGATCCGCCGCCTCCCTCACTTCCTGCGCCTCACGAGCATTCGGCTCTGTGGCTTCCATGAGGTCGGCGCGGGGATCCACGCGGCAGGAGCCTGAAGACCCTCCAGCCGGCCCGACGACGGAGCCTCCTGGGCCCCGCTCAAGAGAAAGCGGCGCCCTGCTCAGAAAACGGAGAAAAGTCAGGAAGAATGATTCAAACAGAAGAACACAGCAAAACAAGCATACAAGCAGTCGGATGCTTATGCCGAGACCGTCTGGGGCTGCTTCACCGCTTTTCGGAAGCGGGCCGCCTTCGCGGCCGCCTCGTCTCGCTTCATCGCTGCGGCGGAGGCTTTGGGCTTCTTCGGCCGACTGCCGAAGAGAGTTGACGCGGCCCGGCGCTTCGGAGCGCCGCCGCCTGCAGCAGGCGCGGCAGACGAGCCCGCGCTTTGGCGGTCGGACGCCGGCTGGCGACACGGGACTTCTTCGGCATCAGCGTCGTCCGGCCAGTCCTCGAAGCTGGCGGAGAGCCCGGTGCCTCCGGGCTCGATATTGTCCCCCACGACGGCCTCCTCCATGGCGGCCGCCCCCAAGTCCGGGTCGTCAACATCGTCCACCGTGCGATCGGGGGCATACTGACGTTCGATCCCTGCCGCCCTAGCCGGCGGCGGAAGAAGGGGGTTCTACTAACAAAAACCGGCTGATCAGAGGCCAGCCATCATGGAGTCGGCTGATAACAAAAAGAAGACAGAGAGAGAAGCTTACCACAAGAGGAGGATTGGTGCGAGAGTACGGCGCCTTGCCGTATCGCTAGTCCCCGGCGAGCTTGCAGTTGGCGATGTAATTGACCATGAGCGCCACCTCCGTGTGCGGCATTTCCCGTGTGCTCAGCCGGCTTGGGTCGAAACGGCCGCTCATCTGGCACATCATGTGGGCTGGCTTTGGAGAGGAAGAATCTGGCGCTCCACGAAGGCGGCCACCAAGTCGGATCTGCGCAGACCTTCTGACTGGATCATCACCCGAAGCCGGGCGATGGCGGCGTTCCCAGCCGGAGACAGGGACCTGGACCGGTAACTCCATGATGGCTGCCTCCCAGCCGGCGGGCCGGCTACGTAGGCCGGCAGATTTACGTTATCTCCCCTCGGGGGCGAGCCGGCGTTCTACACATAGAAACATGACTTTTGCCAGATCTTCACCGACTAGATGAGGGGGATGAGGGGGAACGGATTGTTATCGCCTGACCTCCTCATGGCGATGTAGGCTCCGCAGGGGGCAGGCACGCCGGCGGTGACGGTGCCGAGCTTGCTCTGGAAGAACTCTCCCCAGAGCTCCAGCATGGGGAGCATGCCCAGGAAGCCTTCGCAAAGGGAGACGAAGGCCGACACAAGCATCACCGCGTTGGGCGTGAGATGGTGCGGCTGCAAGTTGTAGAACTCCAAGAAGGAGCGCAGAAATCCCCTCGCCGGCAGGCCGAAGCCGCGCAGGAAGTGCGAGCGGAAGACGACCCGCTCGCCTTCCTCCGGCTCCGGTGAGACCTCCGTCGCGGGCACCAGGCGAACTTGCACAAGATTGGCGCCGGGCAGGCGCCGCGTCTGGCGGAGGAACTCCATTTGGTCATTGTCGACGTTGGAGCCGTCCCATGAGCTTGATAACGCCATGGAGCAGGGCGCGGTGGGGGTGCTGCGGTGAGAAGCTGCGACGGCAGCAAGAGGAAGAAGAAGTAAGAGGAAGACGAGGAGGGATGGAGTGTGGGAGAGCGAGCGAACCTCTGCATCTCCCCTCCTCCCCCTACTTGTAGGCTCGGGTGGCAGAGCCAAGGAGGCGCGGTGTGGGGGAACGTGGGGATCGATCGTGCCCACTTCCCCCCACGTCCCACGTTTATTGCGCCCTAATGGCGAATTCAAGGCGCCACAGGAAGGCGAGTCGTCTCCCTGGGCCGCAGAAGATCAGCACTCGGGCCGAGGCCAGGGAGTGGCGGGCCCGGGACTGCGGCGGCGTCCCGTCGCGTGCGTGCGTGGGCAGGATTCCGTCGCCACATGGCCGCAAGATACAAGAACTCTTTGAAAACGACCTACGCTAGCAAAGCCGGCTCCTCGGGATAAGAAGCTGACCAACCTTCTCGTCCCTCTGTCCGCCTCGAAGCTCGGCCAGCTTCGGGGACTACTGTCGGAGTAAATAGCCATTGGTAGCCTAGCCGGCTTCCCTGGGCCCTTCTGAAAAAATTACGAGCCCGTCCGGCTCTCAAAGAACTCAAGACATGGAGCCGCCTTCCCCCTATCGGATGTCTTCTAGGCCGGCTTCGGGGGCGGCCCGCCCTTTGCCCTCATGAAGGAGGCCGTGGGAGGGCCGACTTCGAGAAGCCGGCCACAAGAAGGCCGACTCCAAGAAGCCTTCTCCCATAAAGCAGTCAAGATCGTACCCGCGAAGTCCGCGTCCACCCAGCAATGATGAAGCGGGGCGTGGCTACAGTAAAGCCTGCCACCCCCAAAACCCGGAGCACGCCCAGCACAGTGCGCTGTACGGGTGACCACGACCCGCCCGGCGCGGCACTGTTGCCACGGCGACCCTGACGCCGTCCACGACGGGCCACCAGCGTGGCCCCCGAGGCGGTGGGCCCCTTCGGGCAAAGAGATACCAAAGGCGGCCACACCTCCTCCCAAGTCGGCCAGATGGAGAGCCGGCCCCCCATAGCCGGCCTGCCGTCCTCCTCGAAGGAGACACCCCATTAAGGAGACAAGACACAGTGGGACTACAGTAATCACCCGCCAAGGCGGCGGTACTGTAGCCACGCTTACCCCGACCAAGCCCGCGTCATCAGCACAGAGCAACAGTAACCAGCCACCGACCAGGCCCTGGACAGTGGGGCCTGCCTGTCGACCAGGGTGCCGGCAGCCGGCGGGACCAACCAGTCGGCGGGCCCCAGCAGCCAGCGCCGAAGCCGGCGAGCATAGTCACAGACAGCTGGGCCCCGCGCCCAGCCGGATTACCATTGTACCCCCGGGGGGTAGGCCTATATAAACCCCCCGGGCACCCATGCAAAGGGTTGGACCCCAAGCTAGTCTTAGACACCATACGAGGAGAGGAAGCGAGCTAGCCGTGCCCTTCTTCCTCCTTCCACCAAAACAGCTCAAGGAGCATTGTGTAGCTACTTGTTCATCTAGTGATCATGCGGAGACCCCGCAGAGCAGCAGTAGGGGTGTTATCTCCACGGAGAGCCCTGAAGCTGGGTAAAGTACGTCGGCGAGCTTGTCTTCGCGTCATCCCGTTTCCAGGCACCGGCGATGTCTTATTGGCTCCCACAATGATAAGCCACCCATTGGCATATGTCGCACCTACCACCCGACAAGGAGCAGGGCGGGGTCTCGGCGTGCCGGACCTGGAGCAGGGTCGCGGCGTGCCAGAGCAGGGAGCGCCCTGGCAGACCCTTGCGGGCGAGGAACTTCTTGGCAGCTTCGCTCTTGCTGCGCTGGCGCCTGACGGAGCGGGTTCCGCCCAGGGACCAAGCGCCTTGGAGCCATGGCATCTTCTTGGAGGGGAGGAGGCTGGTGCACCTCTGGAGCTTCGTTGCCCGTGCGGGGCGGAGTGCGGCGCAGAGGGACGGACGGCGCGGAAGAGCCCCCTGCGGCGCGGACAAGCTCGGTGACGCGGTCGAGCCATTCTTCGTAGACGTCGTCGACGGGACGGTAGTGCAGGAGCTCATTTGCCGCGAGGAGCGCAGCCCGAGCCTCCAAGGGTGCGCGGAGCGCGCGGGACGAAGAACCGGCTGGAGCGAGTGATGGAGTGGTGGTGCGGCCGTCTTGCCGCACGGACGGGTGCTGAGACGATGCCTGCTGCTTGGCCACCGCCGGCCCGGTGGCGGCGTTGATGGCGGGCGACGGGGAACAACAAGGACGCCCACCGACGGGGGCCGTCTGGGCAACGCGAGAGGCAATGGCGGCCCGGCACTTGGTGCGGGCCCGACGAGCGTCGGACATGGATGTGACGGTCGGAGGAGAGCGGAGCGGTGGAAGACGAATTCCGGCGCACCCCTACCTAGCACGCCAAATGTCAGATTTCGGGTTCCGGCAGACCCTTAAGGTTCGAACACTGGGGTGCGCGCGGAAATCTCGCCTTCAACCTCTCCGTCTCGATGGGATCTAAACTACTAAAGTGATGCACGAAAGGCACAAGATTTATACTGGTTCGGGCCACCGATGTGGTGTAATACCCTACTCCAGTGTGTGGTGGATGGATTGCCTCCTGGGGCTGGTGTGGATGAACAATACAAGGAAGAACAGCCTCGCGAGGGTCTGTTCTTGGCCGTGGTGATGAACTGCTATGAATAATTCAGTCACCTTTCTCTCTCTTTCTCTCTTAGATCCCGGACCGAACAACCAGGAATCGAACCCTTTGCTATGTGGGTGGCTAGTCCTATTTATAGAGGCCCTGGTCCTCACCCCAAATATTGAGCAGGAAGGGATCCAACAATGGCGGGCTAATTTCAAGGGGGACAGCGAGTACATCTATCCTGACAAAAGCAGTCTTCGCCTGCCAAAGGCTCTGGTGATGACGCCGCGCTGGGCTCCATGGTGACCTCCATCTCGTAGTCCTCCTGGTTTTGGTCTCGTTGCACCGAAGTGGCAACCTTTACCTGATGCCTCGGTACTCCGCGGATACGCTTGCCCCCTTTGCACAAAAGAGGAAAGAGGGACGCTGCGCGCGCTGGCACCTGCCTGGTGCCCCGTGTCGTCATGGCTTGCGTCATGGGCACCTCGCGAGGTACCCCACCTTGAACTCTCCGCCTCCTCACGAGCCAGCCTAACGAGGCTGTGCCTGAGGATGCACCGTGTCGTCCACCTCGCGAGGCTTGGTCCCTCGCGAGGGTCTTGAGCCTCGTGTTGATGAAGTTGGGCCGCGCTGGGCCCCCATTTGAGCCACGCCGCAGGCCGCAGGCAGGCAAGTCTGGGGACCCCCATTCCCAGAACGCCGACAAACTCGGCGGCACCGAGATGCAAAACTGTATACAGTTATTGCAACTCAGTGTGACCGAATGGTTCAAATCGGTTGCACCAAGATAGAAAACCTAGATCAACTTAATGATCTCGGTAGGACCGAAAGTAGGATATCGGTCAGACCGAGAATCACAAAGAGGTTTTGGAAGTTTAAGTCTATGACGAATCGGAGACTCCAAGCGCTCCTCACACAGAGTGGTTCGAATCTGACTTGATCAAATTTTGTGATGTAGCATGAATAGAGTTTGAGACGAGAAAAGCATAGATAGCTATAGGAGGTTCTTAGGCATTCCTGTCCATCCACTTGGCAAAAGGAAATAAAACCAAACAATCAAAACAACAAGTGGATGTCCTTGAATGAGTAAAATATGCAACCAACATGCTCACACAATAAGATGGCAAATAAAATATGTGACAAAGCATGCACAACCAATTCTAGCATCTATCAAGCAATTTGTGATGACTAGGTCATCTATATATGAGTATATTGACTTAGGAGTCAAGTGAAAACACTTGATCAAAGGTCATACTCATCGTTTAAGCTCAAGTGGGATTACCACTTTTACATAAAGCATTGTTGTGTTCACATCTTTAGAGTTGCTTTAGCTCAAGTCTTAGAGTAAAGCTCCCCCTAGATGTGAGATCCCCCCTAAGAGGGATGAACTAACCTTGGGTTTTGTCGATGATGACTTCATGTAGATGTTGAAGATGTGGATGCTCAATGTTGATGTAGATCACTTGGAGCTATCCATTTGAGTGAATTGCACTTTCAATACCTACATGGGTTTGTCCCACAAGGAACAAACAAGGATATCCATGGACATAGAGTGATGCACACACAAGATGATGTCCATGAAAACTTTTAGGTTACCTTGTCCCTTGTCTTACCAACAAGAGGGTTTGTGACTCCTTGAACTAGTGCAAGATCTGGAAGTTGATTGCACTTGTTCTTGCCAAAATGATAAGAGTGAAGTATGTTGGTGGAGTCACCCTCAAGAACTCTCTAGTTCTTCTTCTTTTGGATCCACACCATCTTGATGGGAATCCTTGGAGTTGTAGTCGTACTTGATGAAGTGGAACTTGACGTGGTCTTGGGAATCCACTTGACTAAGGTCTTGGGAGCTTCTTCAAATGCATCAATTTCCTCTTGAAGCTTGTCCTTGCCTTTTTGCTTGTAGCCTTGTGGTGGAAGATCATCTTGAGCTTTTGTTCCCTTGAAGGAAGTATCATACTTCTCTTGTTGAGGAACAAACTTTGTCTTGGGGTATTGATCTTCTTCCCACTCAACTCCATTGGCATTGAACTTTCGTTCAAAACCAACACCTTGATTCTTCCGGTGCATTCCTTGCTTGCGCACCATTTCCTCGAACTGCTTACTCCTAGCAAAGCTTTTGTACACTCCTTTCTCTATAATGCCCTTCAATAAGATATTTTCTTGCTCAAGTGTAACTTGGCTAAGAGAATCATTAGTGGAATCAAGAGAACTACTAGAAGCAACAATATTGGATTTAGCATGATCATTGTTACTACTAGAGGAAGAAGCTTTCTTGTTCTTGTTACTAGACTCGACTTGAGGCATGTAAGTGGATAAGAGTAAACGCTTGGCAATGTAAGAAGAACTTTTCTTGCGGAGATCATCATTGATTGCTTTTAAAAACTCATGCTCTTGCTCAAGATTGAGCTTTTCAAAGCGTAACTTCTCATGAGCTCTTAAAAGTTCTCGATGATCTTCGAAGATAGTTTCATGAGCTAACTTAAGAGTGTTTAGTTCTTTAGTTAGAGCCTCAATCTTCTCCTTATCAGTGTCATTCATTTTATCTTGATTAGCATGATTAATTGACGTTTCATCATAGTATTCATCACTAGAGTTGTCAACAAGCAAATCATCATCACCTAACAAGTCATCTTCATCACTATTAAAATCAACATACTCGGGGTGTGTTACCTTAGGACCTTTGGCCATGAAGCATCTTCCAATTCCTTCATTTGGTGAGTCAAATATGTCGTAGGAGTTGGTTGACACAAGTGCTAGACCGGCAACACCTTCATCTTGAGTATCTTCGGAGTCGGAGTGATAACTTCTCTCGGAGTGGCTGTCGGAGTCGGAGCCAGATACCCATTCACCAACATGAGCTTGATGTCTTCGTTTTGTGTAGCTCCTTGATGATTTTTCCTTCCTTCTGAATCCTTGCTTCTCCGTGAGTATCTTCGTTCATAACGATCATCTTTACTCCTTCTCTCTCTTGGTGGTGGTTCTTTGCTTCTTCTTTTTGGAGAGTCTTCTCTTCTCTTCTCTTGTAGGGAGCCGTACGCTCATTAGAATAGTGTCCGGGTCTTCCACAATTGTAGCAGTTTCGCTCTCGACTAGAAGATCTTTTGTTATTGTAGGACCTTGACTTGGAGCTTCTATCTTTGCTTCTACTCTTGTAGAACTTGTTGAAGTTCTTCAGCATTAAGCTCAATTCTTCATTGAAGTTTTGTTTCTCACTTGATGATGTAGGGGCTTCACATGAGGCTTTGTAGGCACCACTTGATTTGTTGTGAAGTTCCTCTTTATCCTTAAGTGACATCTCATGAGCAACAATTCTTCCAATCACCTCTGTTGGCTTGAGATCTTTGTAATTGGGCATCATTTGGATCAATGTGCACACGGTATCATATTTTCCATCCAAGGCTCTTAGAATCTTCTTGATGATGAATCTATCTGTCATCTCTTCACTCCCTAAGCCGGCAATCTCATTTGTGATGAGAGCAAGCCTAGAGTACATTTCAGTGAAACCTTCACCATCCTTCATTTTGAACTTGTCAAGTTGACTTTGAAGCACATCCAACTTGGATTCCTTGATGGAGTCGGTACCTTCGTGCATATCAATCAAAGTGTCCCAAATTTCCTTTGCATTCTCAAGACGGCTGATTTTGTTGAATTCTTCGGGGCACAATCCGTTGAAGAGAATATCACAAGCTTGAGCATTGTATTGCAACATCTTCAACTCATCCGCGGTAGCTTCACGGTTTGGTTCTCTCCCATCAAAGAAGTCACCTTGCAAACCAACACACACAATAGCCCAAACTGCGGGGTTATGTCCAAGAATATGCATTTTCATTTTATGCTTCCAACTAGCAAAATTAGTACCATCAAAATAAGGACCTCTACGGTGATAATTTCCCTCGCTGGACGCCATACTCTCCTAGGTTGTGAAACCAAGGCTATGACCACCAAAAGCTATGGAAAAAAAGCAAATGGAGACCAAAGCTCTGACACCACTTGTAGGATCGGAAGTATGTCTAGAGGGGGGTGATTAGACTACTTGACCAAATAAAAACTTAACCTTTTCCCAATTTTAGTTCTTGGCAGATTTTAGCTATATTAGAACAAGTCAAGCAATCATCACACAATTCAAGCAAGCATGCAAAGAGTATATTAGCAGCGGAAAGTAAAGCATGCAACTTGCAAGAATGTAAAGGGAAGGGTTTGGAGAATTCAAACGCAATTGGAGACACGGATGTTTTTCCCGTGGTTCGGATAGGTGGTGCTATCCTACATCCACGTTGATGGAGACTTCAACCCACGAAGGGTAACGGTTGCGCGAGTCCACGGAGGGCTCCACCCACGAAGGGTCCACGAAGTAGCAACCTTGTCTATCCCACCATGGCCATCGCCCACGAAGGACTTGCCTCACTAGCGGTAGATCTTCACGAAGTAGGCGATCTCCTTGCCCTTACAAACTCCTTGGTTCAACTCCACAATCTTGTCGGAGGCTCCCAAGTGACACCTAGCCAATCTAGGAGACACCACTCTCCAAGAAGTAACAAATGGTGTGTTGATGATGAACTCCTTGCTCTTGTGCTTCAAATGATAGTCTCCCCAACACTCAACTCTCTCTCGTAGGATTTGGATCTGGTGGAAAGAAGATTTGAGTGGAAAGCAACTTGGGGAAGGCTAGAGATCAAGATTCATATGGTAGGAATGGAATATCTTGGTCTCAACACATGAGTAGGTGATTCTCTCTCAGAACATATGAGTTGGAAGTGTATATGTGTTCTAATGGCTCTCTCCACGAATGAAGAGGAGGTGGAGGGGTATATATAGCCTCCACACAAAATCCAACCCTTACACACAATTTACCAATCTCGGTGGGAACGAATCAACAAACTCGGTCGGACCGAAAAGGTAAACCTAGTGACCGTTAGAGATTTTCTGTGGGACTGACATGCAACTCGGTAGGACCGATATGGTTAGGGTTAGGACATAACGTAATCTCGGTGAGACCGATTACACAAACTCGGTGAGACCAATTTTGGTAATTAGCTAACCAGAGAGTTGGTCAGGCAAACTCGGTGGGACCGATTTGCTCTTTCGGTGAGAGCGAAAAGTTACAAAAAGGAAACAGTGAGTTTACATTGCAATCTCGGTGGGACCGATCCGCTCTTTCGGTGAGACCGAAAAGTTACAAAAGGGAAATAGAGAGTTTGCAATCCCATCTCGGTGAGACCGAGATCCCTATCGGTAGAACCGAATTGCTAGGGTTTGGCAGTGGCTTATGACAAGTGAAACTCGGTGGCGCCGGATAGAAAGAATCGGTAGGGCCGAGTTTGGCTTAGGGTTTAGGTCAAATGTGGATATGGGAATGTAGTTGAGGGTTTTTGGAGCATATCACTAAGCACATGAAGCAAGAGGCTCATTAAGCAACACCTCATCCCTCCTTGATAGTATTGGCTTTTCCTAAAGACTCAATGTGATCTTGGATCACTAAAATATAAAATGAAGAGTCTTGAGCTTTTGAGCTTGAGCCAATTCTTTGTCCTTAGCATTTTGAGGGTTCCACTTTCACATCCATGCCATGCCAATCATTGAGCTTTCCTGAAATAATCAGCTTGGAATAGCATTAGCTCAATGAGCTATATGTTGTTATGAATTACCAAAACCACCTAGGGATAGTTGCACTTTCAGCCGCGCTGAAGAAGCTGGCGGAGGCTGAGGCCGATGCTGCTGCGAAGAAGCGGCTTGAAGAAACCGCACGCCGCCAGTAGCCGATGTTCATCATTCCCCTGAACTCACAGCCGCCTTCACCATAGTTCACGGCGCCGACTGGGGGAGCCGGCGATGAGCACCCGATCATGGAGAGGGACGGCGGCGATGTCGTCATGCCGAACGTGGCCGTGCCTCCGCCACCGCCATCTGGAGGGGCGCGAGATAAGCAACCGGCCGCCATGCCAGCGCCACCCGCCGGAAACGAGGTGGTGACGGGCCCGACTCCTGAGGCCCTCATACCTACGCTCCATTGCTTTGCAAAGGAGGCCTCAGCGCCGCGGCCGCCGGAAGCCAGCGCTGCGAGCTCATCAATCCCAGATGCCAAAGCGACCAGCGCCGCGCCTGCTGACTGGGTGCGGGGAGGCAGATCGGGAACCTTAAATAAGGCGATCCTAGACATCCAGGCCAAGCTCCGAGCTGAGGCCGACGCTCTCAAGCACTGCAACAAGGCGTTCTTGGACTCGCGAGCGGCCATCTGGGTATGTTTCTTACTTCTTCATTTTTGATTCTTGTACTTCTCTGCGGGGGTGTGCCAGCGCACCCACTGGGTGTAGTCCCTGAGTTTCGGGCCGGCTGCTGAGCAGGCGGCTCGAAACTTTAAATGGCAAGCTTGAGTACTAACGTGGTCTAATATATTTACTGTAGGATTATCATAACCTTTGCACGGCCGCCTTCAACTCCAACGTCTGAGAGCTGGACCAGCGGACCGCTGAGTTAACGGAGTGTCGGCATAAGTCTTCGCCTTCTCTCTCTGCAGGGGCGCGCTGGCGCACCCGCGGGCTGTAGTCCCCGAGATTTGGGCCGAATGCTGAGCAGTCGGGCCGTATCTCCCCGGCGACTGTACTTATTATCTGTTGGTTGATGATGTCTTTTCTTTCTCTTTTCTTGCAGAGGCCAACGCTACCTTGGAGCAGCAGCTGGGCGAAGCCAACACCGCGTTGCGTGCCAAGGAGCACTACAAAAAAATACACTTCCGTGATGATACGTGTTTGTCACAGTAGGTCGCGTTTTTTGTCATGCATGTACATCCATGACAAATTTATGACAGAATCAAGATAGTCATACCTGTGCTGTCGTAGAAGTGTTCCATGACATTACCAAAATTATCATCACGAAAGTGTCCACTTCCATGACGATAAATCGCGCGTCACAGAAGTGCTTTCATCAAGGGTGACCGACATGTGGCATCCACCATAACGGAACACCGTTAAGCTATCGGGTCGGGTTTTGGATCCGATAACCCGTTAACGGCCCCGACCAATGGGAAATTTCCATGTGTAAAATTCTTATTGGCCGAATGAAACACGTGTCAGCTCATCAATGGGTCAGATAGGCGCCTATGATACGTCGACACGTGGCACGGCCAACAGAGGCCCATTCCTGTGAAAACGCCGGCCCGTTTGACTTGGCCAAAAGGTGGCGGGCCGGCCCATGTAAAGCTTGTTAACGGCCTGTTCGCATATAGCCCATTTACAGCCCGCTAACCCAAGGCCCGTTACGCCCTATCCGAATTAGGCCCAGTAGCGTCATCTAGGCCATCCAATATGATTCCAGCCCATTTTCACTTCTAGCCCATGTATGGCCCATGACATCTTTCGGCCCATATGAGGCCCTATGTAACTCTTGGCCTATTAACGGCCCATGGTGAAACTGGCCCGTAATGAACAGTGTATCACTTTACACCCATTAATGGCCCGTGGTGAAACTGGCCCGTAATGAACAGTGTATCACTTTATACCCATTAACGGCCCGTTATTCCGTTGGGCCGTTTCTAGCCCATGTTGTCTTTCAGCCTTCTCAGAGCCCATTTATTCTTGGGCTCATTTCCAGCATTCGTTTACTTACGGCCCGTTACTGTCATTTTCTGCTTATGGGCCAAATTCAGCCCGTGGTTATAGTCAGTCCGTTTGTGGTCCGTTAATAAGGTGGGCCATTTTCATAGCATCATCTAATATAGCCTATTAACGATGGCCCATTACGGTCGGCCCATGAACGGATGATTCCAACTCTAGCCCGTTTATGGCCATAATGTGGCCTGTTATTGGCCCATGTGTAACGCCTCATATGTAACCTTCCCGAATTGTACTCCAACTCTTGCCATTTCCGGCATTAAGTTATATTTAATTCTCGGGTTCGGGTCTTTGTCTCCGTGTGTTGTTTTTGTTTTCGTGCATCTCATATCATGTCGTCACGTGCATTGCATTTGCATACATGTTCATCTCATGCATTCGAGCCTTTTCCCCGTTGTCCGTTTTGCATTCCGGCGCTTCGTTCTCCTCCGGTGGCCATTTCTAGCTTTCTTTCATGTGTGGGGATTAAACATTTCCAGATTGGACCGGGACTTACCATGCGGCCTTGGTTTACTACCGGTAGGCCGCCTGTCAAGTTTCGGGTCATTTGGACCTCGTTTGATACTCCAACGGTTAACCGAGGGACCGAAAAGGCCTCGTGTGTGTTGCAGCCCAACACCCTTCCAAAGTGGCCCAAAACCCACAAAACTCAGCTCCATCGTCTCGGTCATTTGATCACGATCGTGTGGGCGAAAACCGCACCTCATTTGGACTCTCCTAGCTCCCTCTATGCCTATATATACACCCCCCTCCAAAATTTCGCGGATCCCCTCCTCTAACCCTAAAAAAAATCGTCTCCGCCGCCATCGGACACGTCCGGATGGAGCCGGGCGCGTCCGCCCCGCCGCCGCCAGCCTATCAGATGCCGCCACGCATCCCCCCGCGGGGACAGCTTCGCCGCCCGCGCTCCGGCCCGCCTGGGCCCAAGTCGGGCCCCCCCCCCTCACCGCGCGTCGGGCCGCGCCCCGCGCCCGACCCCGCCGCCGTCTTCCTCAGCCCCGGCCGCCGCCGCCCGGCGCGCCATCATCGGCGGGAACTCGCTCCGGCGACAGCCTCCTCCACCAGACCTCGCCCGCCGCCGCCAAGTCCCCGCCGGAGCCGCGCCGCGCCGCCTTCCTCGGGAGCTCCGCCGCCCCGGGCCTCCTCTTACTCCGGCAAGCCGCCGGCCGGCCCTTTCCCCATCTACTCCGGCGAGGGTCCGACGATCTCCTCGGTTCGCGTGCCGCCGCGCCGTGCTACAGTGCCCGTGGATCTGAGATCTGAAAAAAAAACCCTAACTCCCGGTTGACTTTCTCCTCCAGTTTCAGATTATTGTGCATACTTTGACCTGCCATATCTCCTCATCCGTAGCTCCGTTTTGGGCGTATGGTATGTAAAAATCTTCCTCTCGACGAGTACATCATTTCATTCCATTGCATCATTTGCATTTGAGGTCATCTTGGTGTCCAAAATGCTGTTGGAAGGAGGCATCATGAGTTAAATTGCAGATCCGTTAGTTCAACATGCACTTTTGTCATTTTTGCCATGTTTAATCCGTGCATGATATGCCTGTGCCCCTTTGGGATGAATTGTTAAGAATGTTGTCTTCTTTATAGAGGTGCCTTCCATGTATTTTTAGGATGTGTGTGTTGTCTTGTCCAAGCTTGCGAAGAGGGCTACCTGAGTTTACTGATTTCAGGGACTTAGTGAAAATCACTAAGTCTGGGACGTTTTAGTTCATGATGCTATATGTCCGGCTTGTTTCCTAGTGATCCATGCCTCTTTTGAGGATGATCAGTAAGAGTGATTTGTTATGCTTGTTGTGCTTAATCCATCCATGTCTTTACTTGTTATGTTGGAGCACCCTAGGTTGACTCAATCGAGCTCAACTTTTGCATAGTTGCTGTTTTGGGCACCCTTCTTATAGCGTTGTTAGTTGCAGGTGAAGATTGGAGCCGTTCCTTGTTGGAACATTTATTTACTTGTTGGGATATCATTATATTGCTATGTTATCTTTACTCATCTATATACTTGGTAAAGGGTGGAAGGCTCGGCCTCTCGCCTAGTGTTTTGTTCCACTCTTGCCGCCCTAGTTTCCGTCATATCGGTGTTATGTTCCCGGATTGTTGCGTCCCTTACGCGGTTGGGCTATATGGGAACCCCTTGATAGTTCGCCTTGATTAAAGCTTTTCCAGCAATGCCCAACATTGGTTTTACCATTTTCCACCTACCCTTTTTTTACCTTGGGTTTACGGAGCCCGAGGGTCATCTTTATTTTAGCCCCCCCACGGGCCAGTGCTCCTCTGAGTGTTGGTCCGAACCAGGCAGCCTGCGGGGCCACCTCGGGGAAACTCGAGGGTTGGTTTTACTCGTAGCTTGACCTATCCGAGGGTTGGTTTTACTCGTAGCTTGACCTATCCGAGCGTGCCCTGAGAAAGAGATATGTGCAGCTCCTATCGGGATTTGTCGGCGCATTCGGGCGGTGTTGCTGGACTAGTTTTGACCTGTCGAATCATCTTGTTGTACCGGGATACCGAGTCTGATCGGTGGGTCCTGGGTGGAGGTCTATTCCTTCGTTGACCGTGAGAGCTTGTTATGGGCTAAGTTGGGACCCCCCTGCAGGGATTGATCTTTTGAAAGCCGCGCCCGTGGTTATTGGCAGATGGGAATTTGTTAATGTCCGGTTGTAGATAACTTGAACTTAAATAATTAAAATGAATCAACTGAGTGTGTTGCCGTGATGGCCTCTTCTCGGCGGAGTTCGGGAAGTGGACACGGCGTTGGAGTTATGTTTGCGTAGTCTGCTCTATTTAGTTTCCGCTCGTGCTTTGCCTCCTCTTCTCGCTCTACTTTGCGAATAAGTTAGCCACCATATATGCTAATCGCTTGCTGCAGCTCCACTTATATTACCCCTTTCCTACCTATTAAGCTTAAATAGTCTTGATCGCGAGGGTGCGAGATTGCTGAGTCCTTTGTGGCTCACAGATTACTATTACACCAGATGCAGGGACCGATGATACTCCTCCGGATGGCGCGCTCGAGCTGAAGTGGGAGTACGACGAGGACTCTCAGCGATACTATGTTTCTTTTCCTGATGATCAGTAGTGGTACCTATTCGGGGTTCGATTCAGGGATTAGTCACTTGTTGGGGGTCTTTTCTATTTGGCGCCGTAGTCGGGCCATGAGTGATTGTATGATGGATGTTATTTATGTACTTTGATGTGACGTGGCGAGTGTAAGCCAACTATGATATTTATTACTCCCCTTTATATTATATTGTACATGGGTTGTGTAATGATTCCCGACTTGCGACATTGCTTTCAATGCGCCTATGTCTCTAAGTTGTGCCTCGACACGTGGGAGACATAGCCGCATCGAGGGCGTTACACCATGTTTGGCCAATCGATCATACGGCCCGTATAAGGCCCATTGATGATACGGCCCGTAGAAGGCCCATTGTTTCTACAGCCCGTAGAAGGCCTACTGTTTCTACGGCCCGTAGAAAGCCCACTGTTTCTACGGCCCATAGGAGGCCCAGTGTCACTACAGTAAATATTAGCCCATGGTTATTGTGGCCTAGTTTTAAAAAATAGGTTATTGTAGCCACTAGTTAACCGTGGAAAAAGAACTACAATGACTACAAGCAAACAAATAAACAAGACAACAAGGAAATAAATAAGCAAGCAACTAACGCTAGGCTATCACGGTATTACATCCACTGGGCATCAAAGTTCGCCACCAGTGCAAATATAGGGAACAATGCAGCATATCATATACACTAGCTGTCAAAATTGGCCACCAGTGCAAATAAACGGGGCAGCCAAATAAGAGCATAACTGAAACAACTTCAGAAGAGCTCAAGAAACATTATCCTGGGTATCCACCATGCTGGCAATAAGCTTAGAAAGCTAATTAGCTTTGTCCTGTTTGGCACTAAAATCCTCCAATGCTTGCTGTTGCACCAGAAAGTATGCATATGAATGCTCCAGGGACTTCCATAGTCCTTCCGCTTCTTGTCGCAGCACAACTGATCAATGTCCTTCAGCTTGCAGTTGAGACTCAAGAAACCGAACTGATTCAGACAGTGAGTTTGAATAGCTTGTGCAAGCGGTAGTGGCCAGTAACTCCAACACTAAACCAAGACAGGATGTGTCACTATCCTGAACCTTATCTGCATTACTTCCTTTACCATTTCTTAATAAGGCACTCTTCCCCAATATTCTGTCGGCATTCTAAAAGAAGAAACAAGCAGACACATAACAAGTTTAGCATGTACTAGTATATGAAACTCATTTCGGTGAACTAGTTCATTAGTAAGGTGGACAGGATTAAACTACCAAGTCTTCTATTGCCAAGTACTAGTACATAATAAAAGCATCAAACAAACATATATCTATGTCCTATGGTAGCAATGGAATCTTAAATTAGAACAGTTATTCTTTAGGTTTAGGCACTTGTTCTACATGAACAGAGTACAGTAAGACGCAAGAATATAATACTTAAAAATAGAAAATGAGCTCATAGACCTTACCACATTCTTGGTTCGGGACCAGTACAGAACAAGGCGTTCCTAGTCATCGTCCAGTAAATGTGTCTCAGGAGAACGTAAGGGAATTTGATGAGTTTCTTTGCCGGTGAAGTATGTTTTCTTCAGGTAATTCCGATACTGCCACCAAGCATTCTTGAAGATAGCAGAGGTATTAGCACAGGTTACCTCATCCTGAGTTTCCAAATCGGTCCATCTCTATAGAGAAAAATGGGAAAATTTGCTGTATTATAACCATCATGGAGGTAGGATGTATGGGACGAAGCAAAGTAATTGCCATGAATAACATTACTTACACATAACTCCTGGACAAACACCTGCAACTGGCATTTTCCTTCATCTTCAGTATAATATTTCCAGGATGGGAAGATACGCACATACGATTTAACAACATCAAATGCGATAGATGCTAAACTACGACTAGCTGGTTGTGCTTCCTCCACAGGAATAGGCGTACTAACTGGAGGAGTTGGGGTTCGCTGTGATAGTACTGGCCCTTTGGGCATTGGAGCTACCTTACTAACTGCTCTTGTTTGGGAGCTCTGTGGTGGAGATGGTGCTGTGTCAATAGGAACTGGGTTACTATCGGCTGGGGTTGGGGTTAGATTGGGTGAAGCTAGTTCTCTGTCCATCGTAGTAGGGGTACAATCTGCGAGAGTTAGGGTTATGTGTGGTAGGGCTGGTTCTTGTGCATGTACAACCGGGGTGCTATCTCCACCAAGAGGTAGCACTGTTTTATTTGAAGACCGTGTTTTTAGTCCGCTAGATACTGGCATCAACCGCTCCAATTCAAATGGCTGATAAACAGGAAACATAGTTGAATGTACAGACATTGTATGAGAGACAAATGCAATAGATAGTGTCGAAAAAAGAGGGCATGAAATAGTTGACATGTATATTGTTTAATTAAAACGGATAGCATGACATAATTTCACATATATGATGTCTATCTAAACTGGATAGCATAGCATTACATAATTCAAAGATATGATGAATAACTAAACAGGATCGCATGACATAATTCACCTACATGTTATCTAAGTAATTAGAATCGCATCATTTAATTCACATATGTGATTTATATGCTAAACAGAGGGCATTCGATATGATGTCCGAACTAAGAACATGATGTTGAATATTGTGTTTATGATGTCTAAACTATGCAATGCAAGACACCGTATGCATGATATAAGCAGTATGACCGTGCCAAGTTAGAGCATACACCTCAATGGGGGAATAGGGCTGGTCATCTGTCTCTGAATCCATCTCTGAGGAGCTATCGGGACCCAACAAGAGATCTGCTTCGACAGGTAGCATTGTCTGCTCTGAAGGCCTTGTTTTCACTCCAGATTTTTCCATCTCCCACCCAAATGGTTGATTCACAGGAAGAGTAGTTTAATGTACAAACATTGTCGACAAATGGAAATGTAATGAAGAAAAGGATGGGAAAGATATCATTCAAATATATGATGCCTGGTTAAATAGGATGGCATTGCACATTTCACATATATTATGGCTGGCTAAAAGACATGATACTGCACAAGACAGACATCGTCAATCTCAAGTGGGATTCTAATAGCATCTCCAATAGATGATGTAAAATGGATGTAAAATTAACATCACCAAAAACCAGCTGACTACAACAGATGAGGTAAAAACCGTTGACTCTGAACTTAACTGTCGAAACTGAAATTTACTGTGGAATCTGAATGCTACTGTCGAAACTGAACGCAATGGTAGCAGAGAGGCACTTGACATGTAGTTTAGGGAGGGCATGCAGTTCATCTTCAACCTGCACCCCCCTGAGCCGCCAGCAACCACCGGCCGAACCGCCGGCCCCAGCGCCGCCTCGCCGCCCCGAAACAACTCGCCACCATCGCCCCGGGCAGCCCTCTAGCCCCCCCCCCACCCTGAACCCTAAGATAGATAGTGGGGTACCTCTCCGGCGAGCCCCCGTCCCCGCTGCGGGTGGTTCTTCCTTAACTCCGGCGAGCCCCCCCCCCCCCCCCCCCCCAACCCCTGAAAATCGACTGACCAAAAGTCGATTCAGTCAACTGATGTGTGGCTTAATTGGAGCAGAGCAGCAGCACGAGCGAGGGTGAGAGCAGCAGCAGCAGCTGGGCGAGCGAGCGATCGAGCGAGAGCCGGAGCAGCAACAACATATCCGACTAGTATGGACGCTGTCGCCAAAGGGCCCTCGCACTGGGGGAGAGCCGCCGTGGAGATGTCGCCCGCGGCGCCGGCTTCAAGGTAGCCGCTCCATGGGGGTGCGGGATGGAGCACCTTCAGCGCCGGGAGGTCGAGTTAAGGAGAAGGTGCGATGCTATGAGTGTACAACTTCTTTGGTGGGGCCGAGTAGGCCTCGGCTTCGTCCGAGGAGTCGGTGAGGATGTTGCGGTTCTGGTGGAGCAGGTTAAGGTGGCGCTGTGGGGATGGAGCAGCCGCGACAGACGAGGCGGTCGTCAGAGCAGCTCCTTGGAGGTGGAGGACGGGGCGGCTGAACCGGTGGGACGACGAGATAGACGACAGATCCTCATCCGGGGAGGTGGACGAGGGACGTCGAGCCGTTGTGGTGGACAACATCGTCGGGGAAGAGGCTTTGGCTGGGCAGCGGTGACGTGGCGGACAGAGGAGGGTGGGGTTTCGCGGCTGGAGCGGAGAGGTTATGGCGGCCTGGGATTTCGAATGGCGAAAAGGGGGCGATGGGAGGGGGTGAAGCATGACTTAGAATCACGCTTGTCCAAAATGTAGGGTGTGTTACAAAAGTACCTCCCACCGATTTGAACTAGCGGCCCTTTCGGCTCAGGGTTAGAAGGGGTATTTCGCGTGTCGAGATTTGGCAGCTGGAGGGAGTTTTCACGCGCGTTGTAATTTCGGGATAGCAAGGCGCGGGTTGTGAAGGTGCCAGTTTTGGGAGCACGATATCTGAATTTTCGGGATATAACAAGACGCGGGTTGAATTTTAGGGACAAGCCTAACGTGTAGTAATATTGTACTTGTACGTACCAAATCAATTCGCACTTCCCTCAACCAAAAAGAAAACGAAAAAAATAAAACTATTCACACCACATAAAGAGAGAGTCTTGCCCCGTTTTACTATACAAATGCTATTCAAAGCTACTCCCTCCTTCCATCTATATAGGGCATAATGCGTTTTTCGATGCTAACTTTGACCAAATATTAGAGCAATGATATATGACATGCAACTTACACAAAGCACACCGTTAAATTCGTTTGTGAAAGGTTCTTTCAATGATATAATATTCACATTGTGCATGTCATGTACTATTAATCTTGTCAATAGTCAAAGGCGGTCTTAAAAATTTCATTACGCCCTATATAGATGGAAGGAGGGAGTATGAATCCATGTTATGTCTGATTAAATTTTTTCGCTTGCTGTATAATGCATGTAACCTACTCATACCAACATTTTAGTGCATTCCAAATGTCTATACTACCGCTGCAATTCAAACTAAATTTGAATTCGTTTCTCTATTTCAATAAGAATCTACAATCATGATTGTTGCCAACTTCAACCATCATAGTTTCCTTGCTATCCGCCAGATATAAATCAGACGGCCTATAATGCAGGATGGCAGGCACACCATCATCAACAACTCTGTTTTTTATAAGAGTAGAGATAAAATATATTAAATGTAGTATACCATGTTCATAACCACACCATGTGTATCACCGTTATATATATTCACACATCCGTCGGTTTGAAACACTATGATAAATTCTTCAAATATCCGAATTCGCTTTTTATAATGAAGTATATATGATCTCTATTCGTCTTTTACACCCACACAACCCTCTTATCTTTGTAGCTAGTGCTAACTTTCTCTTGTGCATGCACACGCCCGCATCCCTCTCACCCTCCCTCAGCATTCTCTAGCTCCATCACGCAAATTCGTCTTTTCACTTTAGGTCGTTCACCCACGGTGTGTGTAGGTCCCCCAGCTCCTTCTTTAAGGCACACATCGATCGATATGCCTCTCTAGCCAGGTGTGCCTAGCACAAACACAAGCTTCCCCTCTTCTCTTGTCACTGTCCATGCCTCACTCCCACCACTCTTTTCACCATTCTCGTACTCGCACACTCCTCCCCCTCGATATAGTATGCCTCTCGTACCACCTCCTACATGCATCCCTCTCTCTCTCTATCCTTCTCCTCGTGCCTCATTTGCTTCTAACACAGACATGCATGTATACCGATCGATCTCCCAACATATACCTAGATTGACTTTAACTTACCCCCCCCCCCCCATCGATCGACATACCTCACAAGTTATGTCTCTCATTTCTCTTACAAAGGGCGATTGATCTTCCTATGTAGTTACATCTGCTTACCACAGCCACATCGCCCCCCCCCCTCATCATTCGTGCATGCCTCCTGACCCGTCTCTCACACGCACGTGCACAGACAACAAGCAGCCGTCTCCTCTCTTATTGATATTGCGGGCGTGCCCTCCGTTTGTCTAGCAAGTGTATCCCACCATTTGTTAGAAGCAACTCCACTACCACCCCCTCCAACTGTCGGCGTTCTGGGAACGGGGGTCCCCAGACTTGCCTGCCTGCAGCCTGCGGCGTGGCTCAAAAGGGGGCCCAGCACCGCCCATCTTCACCAACACAAACCCAAGACCCTCGCGAGGGGCCAAGCCTCGCGGGGCGGACGACGCGGAGCTTCCTCAGGCACGGCCTCATCAGGCTAGCTCACGAGGGGGCGGAGAGATCAAGGCGGGGTACCTCACAAGGTGCCCGTGATGCAAGCCATGATGATTCAAGGCGTCAGGCGGGTGCCAGCCCGCACAGCGTCCTCCTTCCCTCTTTGGTACAAAGGGGGCAAGCGCAGCCGCGGAGTACCGAGGCATTAGGCAAAGGTTGCCATTTCGGTGCAACGAGACCAAGACCAGGAGGACTACGAGATGGAGGTCACCGTGGAGCCCAAGACGGCATCATCACCAGAGCTTTGCGCAGGCGAAGACTACTTTTGTCAGGATAGCTGATACTTGTTGTCCCCCTTCAAATTAGCCCGCCATTGTTGGCTCCCTTCCCGCTCGATATTTGGGAAGAGGACCAGGGCCTCTATAAATAGGACCAGCCACCCACATAGCAAGGGGGTCGATGAGCTGAGGATTGAGGGAGTTCGGTCGGCTGGTTGGAAGCAGAGAGAGAGAGAGAGAGGGGGGAAAAGGCGACTGAGCTCCTCCCAGCAATTCATAGCCTCAGCCAAGAACAGACCCTCGCGAGGCTGTTCTTCCTTGTATTGTTCATCATCGTCAGCCCAAGAGGCAATCCACACACCACACACTGGAGTAGGGTATTACACCACAACAGTGGCCCGAACCAGTATAAACCCTGTGTCTCTTGCGTTGTTCTTTCGACAGTTTAGATCCTAGCAAGGCGGAGGGGTGCAGGTAGGTAGGAGGCGATATCTCCGCGCGCACCCCAGTGTTCGAACCTCAAGGGTCTACCAGAACCCGAAATCCGACATTTGGCGCGCCAGCTAGGGGTGCGCCGGAATTCATCTTCCATCACCCCGTTCTCCTCCGACCATCGCGCTCATGTCTGACGCTCGTCGGGCCCGCGCGGAGCGCTCGGCCGCCCTCGCTTCCCGTGTCGCCCAGACGGCCCCTGTCGGCGGGCATCCTCGCCGTTCCCCGTCACCGGCCGTCAACACCGCCACCAGCCCGGCGGGGGACGCACAGCAAGCATCATCTCAGCATCCATCCGTGTGCCAAGACAACCGCATCGAACTCCCTCGCTCGCCCCACCTGGATCTTCGTCCCGCGCGCTCTGCGCGCCCATGGAGGCTCGGGCTGCACTCATCGCGACAAACGAGCTACTGCTGAAAGTGCAACTATCCCTAGGTGGTTTTGGTAATTCATAACAACATATAGTTCATTGAGCTAATGATATTTCAAGATGATTATTTCAGGAAAGCTCAATGATTGGCATGGCATGGATGTGAAAGTGGAACCCTCAAAATGCTAAGGACAAAGAATTGGCTCAAGCTCAAAAGTTCAAGACTCTTCATTTTATATTTTAGTGATCCATCACATTGAGTCTTTAGGAAAAGCCAATACTATCAAGGAGGGATGAGGTGTTGCTTAGTGAGCCTCTTGCTTTATGTGCTTAATGATATGCTCCAAATCCTCAGCTACTTTCTCCATAGCCACAAATGACCTAAACACTAAGCCGAACTCGGTCATACCGATTCTTTCAATCCGGCGCCACCGAGTTTCACTTGTCATTTGCCACTGCCAAACCCTAGCAATTCGGTCCTACCGATAAGGATCTCGGTCTCACCGAGATGGGCTTGCAAACTCTCTGTTTCCCTTTCGTAACTTTTCGGTCTCACCGAAAGAGCGAATCGGTCCCACCGAGAATGCAAGGTAAACTCTATGTTTCCTTCTTATAACTTTTTGGTCTCACCGAAAGGGCGAGTCGGTCCCACTGAGTTTGCCTCACCAACTCTCTGGTTAGCTTATTGCCAAACTCGGTCTCACCGAGTTTGTGCAATCGGTGTCACCGAGATTACGTTATGCCCAAACCCTAACCGAATCGGTCCTACCGAGTTGCATGTCAGTCCCACCGAAATTCCTAACGGTCACTAGGTTTACTATTTTGGTCCGACCGAGTTTTCAGATTCGGTCCCACCGATATTGGTAAATTGTGTGTAATGGTTGGATTTTGTGTGGAGGCTATATATACCCCTCCACCCCCTCTTCACTCGTGGAGAGAGCAATCAGAACACATACAACATTCCAACTCATATGTTCTGAGAGAGAACCACCTACTCATGTGTTGAGACCAAGATATTCCATTCAAACCATATGAATCTTGATCTCTAGCCTTCCCCAAGTTGCTTTCCACTCAAATCTTCTTTCCACCAGATCCAAATCCTATGAGAGAGAGTTGAGTGTTGGGGAGACTATCATTTGAAGCACAAGAGCAAGGAGTTCATCATCAACACACCATTTGTTACTTCTTGGAGAGTGGTGTCTCCTAGATTGGCTAGGTGTCACTTGGGAGCCTCCGACAAGATTGTGGAGTTGAACCAAGGAGTTTGTAAGGGCAAGGAGATCGCCTACTTCGTGAAGATCTATCGCTAGTGAGGCAAGTCCTTCGTGGGCGATGGCCATGGTGGGATAGACAAGGTTGCTTCTTCGTGGACCCTTAGTGGGTGGAGCCCTCCATGGACTCGCGCAACCGTTACCCTTCGTGGGTTGAAGTCTCCATCAACGTGGATGTAGGATAGCACCACCTATCCAAACCACGGGAAAAACATCCGTGTCTCCAATAGCGTTTGAATTCTCCAAACCCTTCCCTTTATATTCTTGCAAGTTGCATGCTTTACTTTCCGCTGCCAATATACTCTTTGCATGCTTGCTTGAATTGTGTAATGATTGCTTGACTTGTCCTAAGATAGCTAAAAACTGCCAAGAACTAAAATTGGGAAAAGGTTAAGTCTTTATTTGGTCAAGTAGTCTAATCACCCCCCCTCTAGACATACTTTCGATCCTACAAGTGGTATCAGAGCTTTGGTCTCCATTTGCCTTGATCTCCATAGCTTTTGGTGGTCATAGCCTTGGTTTCACAACCTAGGAGAGTATGGCGTCTAGCGAGGGAAATTATCACCGTAGAGGTCCTTACTTTGATGGTACTAATTTTGCTAGTTGGAAGCATAAAATGAAAATGCATATTCTTGGACATAACCCCGCCGTATGGGCTATTGTTTGTGTTGGCTTGCAAGGTGAGTTCTTTGATGGGAGGGAACCAAACCGTGAAGCTACCGCGGATGACTTGAAGATGTTGCAATACAATGCTCAAGCTTGTGATATTCTCTTCAACGGATTGTGCCCCGAAGAATTCAACAAAATCAGCCGCCTTGAGAATGCAAAGGAAATTTGGGACACTTTGATTGATATGCACGAAGGTACCGACTCCGTCAAGGAATCCAAGTTGGATGTGCTCCAAAGTCAACTTGACAAGTTCAAGATGAAGGATGGTGAAGGTGTCGCCGAAATGTACTCTAGGCTTGCTCTCATCACAAATGAGATTGCCGGCTAACCGATAGATTCATCATCAAGAAGATCCTAAGAGCCTTGGATGGGAAATATGATACCGTGTGCACATTGATTCAAATGATGCCCAATTACAAAGATATCAAGCCAACGGAGGTGATTGGAAGGATTGTTGCTCATGAGATGTCACTTAAGGATAAAGAGGAACTTCACAACAAATCAAGTGGTGCCTACAGAGCCTCATGTGAAGCCCCTACATCATCAAGTGAGAAACAAAACTTCAATGAAGAATTGAGCTTAATGCTGAAGAACTTCAACAAGTTCTACAAGAGTAGAAGCAAAGATAGAAGCTCCAAGTCAAGGTCCTACAATAACAAAAGATCTTCTAGTCGAGAGCGAAACTGCTACAATTGTGGAAGACCCAGACACTATTCTAATGAGTGTACGGCTCCCTACAAGAGAAGAGAAGACTCTCCAAAAAGAAGAAGCAAAGAATCACCACCAAGAGAGAGAAGGAGTAAAGATGATCGTTATGAATGAAGATACTCACGGAGAAGAAAGGATTCGGAAAGGAAGCAAAAATCATCAAGGAGCTACACAAAACGAAGACATCAAGCTCATGTTGGTGAATGGGTATCTGGCTCCGACTCCGACAGCCACTCCGAGAGAAGTTATCACTCCGACTCCGAAGATACTCAAGATGAAGGTGTTGCCGGTCTAGAACTTGTGTCAACCAACTCCTACGACATATTTGACTCACCAAATGAAGGAATTGGAAGATGCTTCATGGCCAAAGGTCCTAAGGTAACACACCCCGAGTATGTTGATTTTAATAGTGATGAAGATGACTTGTTAGGTGATGATGACTTGCTTGTTGACAACTCTAGTGACGAGTACTATGGTGAAACATCAATTAATCATGTTAATCATGCTAAAACGAATGACAATGATAAGGAGAAGATTGAGGCTCTAACTAAAGAACTAAACACTCTTAAGTTAGCTCATGAAACTATCTTCGAAGATCATCGAGAACTTTTAAGAGCTCATGAGAAATTACGCTTTGAAAAGCTCAATCTTGAGCAAGAGCATGAGTTCTTAAAAGCAATCAATGATGATCTCTGCAAGAAAAGTTCTTCTTACATTGCCAAGCGTTTACTATTATCCACTTACATGCCTCAAGTCAAGTCTAGTAACAAGAACAAGAAAGATTCTTCCTCTAGTAGTAACAATGATCATGCTAAATCCAATATTGTTGCTTCTAGTAGTTCTCTTGATTCCACTAATGATTCTCTTAGCCAAGTTACACTTGAGCAAGAAAATAGCTTATTGAAGGGGATTATAGAGAAAGGAGTATACAAAAGCCTTGCCGGGAGTAAGCAATTCGAGGAAATTGTGCGCAAGCAAGGAATGCACCGGAAGAATCAAGGTGTTGGTTTTGAACGAAAGTTCAATGCCAATGGAGTTGAATGGGAAGAAGATCAATACCCCAAGACAAAGTTTGTTCCTCAACAAGAGAAGTATGACACCTCTTTCAAGGGGATACAAGCTCAAGATGATCTTCCACCACAAGACTACAAGCAAAAAGGCAAGGACAAGCTTCAAGAGGAGATTGATGCATTTGAAGAAGCTCCTAAGACCTTAGTCAAGTGGATTCCCAAGACCACGTCAAGTTCCACTTCATCAAGTACGACTACAACTCCAAGGATTCCCATCAAGATGGTGTGGATCCAAAAGAAAAAGAACTAGAGAGTTCTTGAGGGTGACTCCGCCAACATATTTCACTCTCATGATTTTGGCAAGAACAAGTGCAATCGACTTCCACATCATGCACTAGTTCAAGGAGTCACAAACCCTCTTGTTGGTAAGACAAGGGACAAGCTAACCTAAAGTTTTCATGGACATCATCTTGTGTATGCATCACTCTATGTCTATGGATATCCTTGTTTGTTCCTTGTGGGACTAACCCATGTAGGTATTGAAAGTGCAATTCACTCAAATGGATAGCTCCAAGTGATCTACAACAACATTGAGCATCCACATCTTCAACATCTACATGAAGTCATCCTCGACAAAACCCAAGGTTAGTTCATCCCTCTTAGGGGGGATATCACATCTAGGGGGAGCTTTACTCTAAGACTTGAGCTAAAGCAACTCTAAAGATGTGAATACAACAATGCTTTATGTAAAAGTGGTAACCCCACTTGAGCTTAAACGATGAGTATGACCTACGATCAAGTGTTCTCACTTGACTCCTAAGTCAATATACTCATATATAGATGACCTAGTCATCGCAAATTGCTTGATAGATGCTAGAATTGTTTGTGCATGCTTTGCCACATATTTCATTTGCCATCTTATTGTGTGAGCATGTTGGTTGCATATTTTACTCATTCGAGGACATCCACTTGTTGTTTTCATTGTTTGGCTTTATCTCCTCTTGCCAAGTGGATGGACAAGAATGCCTAAGAACCTCCTCTAGCTATCTATGCTTTTCTCGTCTCAAACTCTATTCATGCCGCATCACAAAACTTGATCAAGTCAGATTCGAACCACTCTGTGTGAGGAGCGCTCGGAGTCCCCGATTCGTCATAGACTTAAACTTCCAAAACCTCTTTGTGATTCTCGGTCTGACCGATACCATACTTTCGGTCCTACCGAGATCATTAAGTTGATCTAGGTTTTCAATCTCGGTGCAACCGATTTGAACCACTCGGTCACACCGAGTTGCAATAACTATATACAGTTTTGCATCTCGGTGCCACCGAGTTGTTCCACTCGGTCACACGGACAGGGTCGGGCTATATATAGTGACGGGCAGAATTTTGGAAATTTCTCCGAAACCTCTTCGCCCGCGCATAGCTCGCTCTGCCTCCTGGGTCTCCGGATTGTCCTCCTCGCCGCCAGCAGCCTCCAGTCGCTGGTCTCCGTCGCCGTCAACGGGAATTCTCCCCCGCCATTGCCGCCGTAGTGAGTCTCCGCCGAACTAGGGTATGGACTCGATCTTTGTGCTATTCTCCAATCCGATTCCTAGCACATTGTGATCATCATGATTCTTGCCATGTTTGATAAACTCCTATCCAGTCAATGAACTCGTAGATTAGGTTTAATTCGAAAATTTTAGGGTTAGGTTTCTTTCGAAACCATCTCGGACCCACCGAGTTGAAAAACTCGGTCCCACCGATTTGGCTTATGCCATTGCACAAGTAAAACTCGGTCTGACCGAGAATTACTTATCGGTGTGACCGATTTTGGAACTCTGTGAAACCCTAGCAGTCTCGGTGCCACCGAACTGTGACTCGGTCTGACCGAGTTCACTAGTTCTGGTGCCAAAACTGCTTCGGTGTCACCGAGTTTGAAAATCGGTAGATCCGAGATGATTTCAGTGGGAAACTAAAACTAAGTTTTTGAATTATTCTTTTGCAAAAATCTCTGCATTTTCTGATGCTCATCCACTCTATCTCATCTATAATCTATTCACAGGGTCAGCAGTCAGAACTTGCATCATGTCAGACCAGAGTGACAGCCAGAACTTGTCAGAGCAGCAAGTGCAGTTGAGTGAGGGCACTAGCCCCTCAAGTTCCTCAGATGATGGCAGCAGGAGCACACCCAGCAACCTGCCTAAAGCTGCCACTAGACAAAGGAAGAAGAGAACTTCTGATTCTGAAGATGAAGACTATGTGGCAAAGGAAGAGGCCACATCAAAGAGAGTTCAGCCAGCTCAAGGCACAAAGCCAGGCCTGAAAATCAAAAGGCCAGCAGGCAGGCAGCCCATGTCAAAGGCTAGAGCTTCAACTGTGAAGCCTTCTCCCATTGAGCCCATTGCTGCTGAGGGCAAAAAGAGGAAAGAAAGAGTGAATAAGACTGTAGCCAGAGTGCTTGGGAAGGCCTCCATCATGGAAGATGAGGAGGAAGAAGAAGAGTTTGCTGCACCAGCACCCAAGGCAGCCAAACTTATGGGAGATGCCATAAGGTCAGGGACAACTGCATCCAAGCCCAAGGAAGCACCCAAGGCTGCATCTAAGCCTAAGAGTGCACCAAAGAGAAACACAAGAAGCATCCCAGACACTAAAAAGAACAAGGCCCCAGTGCCTGAAGCTGCAGAGGAAGAGGAAGAGAATGTCCTTAGGAAGCTCAAGCCCAAGATCCCAGACCACAAGGATCCTCATCCTGTGGCTGAGGATATGAAGCTCGGGAGAGATTCAGGGCTGAGGAAGTGGAGAGAAGCAGATCTGTATGCTTCTAGGAGAAGGACTGCAGTGGACTACAGGTTTCATACCAAGGAGCAGCAGGATTTCTATGAGACAGTTTTTCTTGACAAGAAGCCAATTGTATGTGACATGAGATGGGTCGACTGGACCTACATGAAGGAAAATGAGGAACACTACCCTGGAGTATATGACAGCTTTAGTGCGTGTGGAGTGGCAGACTTTGTTGGGCAGAAGCTCACAAAATGGAACGAGGAGCTAATCATGCAATTCTACTCCACAGCACACTTCTACCCGGATGGCAGGATCACTTGGATGTCAGAGGGTACAAGGTACCAATCAACTGTTGAGGAATGGGTGAAGTTGATCAATGCCCCAGAGGAGCAAGCAGATGACTTGGACATTTATGCCAAGAAGAAGATGGACCACAACTCTATGTCCAACATGTACAAGGAGATTCCGAATGAAGCACTTGACACGTTCAAGTTTGGCTTAGTGCACCATCTTCTGTCAGGACTGCCCACTATCAATTGGACACTGAGGCACACCCTATTGCCCAAGTCTGGAGATCACAAGATGATCAGAGGTCACGCGATCAATTTGCTTCATGTCTTTGACGTGCCTCAAAAATTCAAAGTCATGAGTCTCATAGTGGAAACAATCAAGAGGACAGCAGCAGACCAGAAGAGGAGCTGTGGATATGCCCCACAGATTCAGGAGCTCATCAACTCCAAGATGGGCACGGGCATATACCTCTTGGATAAGGAACACCTGCCCATCCATCCAGATTTTGAAGATAACCAAGTGGTCATGACTGAGAATGAGCCATCATCTGCCCATGCACAAGCTCAGAAGGAGAAGGCGAAGAAGGAGAAAGCTGCCAGGATGCCTACTCAAGCGGAGGCATCTGATTACTTCCTGAAAACCAAACAAGAGCAGCTTGGTTACCTGATTGCGTCCACCCTGCGGATTGAGCAAGGACTTGCCACCCTGACTCAAAACCAGGCAAGCTTAGAGAGGATCATGGAACAGAGGTTCTATGACTTGGACATCAAGGTGACAGAGATACAGACTGCCGTGGAGCAGCTCTAGGAGGACATGAATGAGAGGAGAGGCAGGACCGCAACTGATGCTTTTGCCAGGGTGCCACGAGGTCCGAGGTCATCTGCACTGCCAGTTGCTAACACCAGAGCTACAACGTCTGCGCCAGCCACAGCCTCAGTTCCCCCAGCTCCAGCATCCACTTCAGCCTCAACTCCGACCACGTCTACCGAAGGCTTCGTCCTTGGAGTGCTCCGGACTCCACCACCACCTGAAGATCAAGCCTGAGCGTCGACTTAGCACTATGCATTTTCTAGGAACTTTTTGGTAACTTGTTGCCAAAGGGGGAGAAAATGTATAGATCATAGGCTTCGAGAGAGTGTGTTGCTTTTATTCTCTCTTGTTTTATTTGGTGGTTTTTCGAACTTTGTTTGCTTGTGTGTGAGATACTACGTCCTTATGTTTGTGAGACATCGATGATCATGTGTTTGATCATAAGCTACACTTAATGTTTGCTTAATGCTATTATTATTCTATCTATCTTATGTGATCACTCACTATTCTTGGTGATGAGTGCATGTATTTCAATCTTATCATTTTTGAGCGCTCCACCAAGATGTATGTGACATGGAACAGTAACCCATGACTCTAACTCCTTGTGCATTTGAAGTCCAAAGCAAATTTTAAATATGCACAAATTTAGGGGGAGCTCTTATTTGTCACATACTTCTCAAAGAGACGATATATTTCATGCTTATTATGATTTGTCGAAGCTTTGATCTATATGTTGTCATCAATTACCAAAAAGGGGGAGATTGAAAGTGCAACTATCCCTAGGTGGTTTTGGTAATTCATAACAGCATATAGTTCATTGAGCTAATGATATTTCAAGATGATTATTTCAGGAAAGCTCAATGATTGGCATGGCATGGATGTGAAAGTGGAACCCTCAAAATGCTAAGGACAAAGAATTGGCTCAAGCTCAAAAGTTCAAGACTATTCATTTTATATTTTAGTGATCCAAGATCACATTGAGTCTTTAGGAAAAGCCAATACTATCAAGGAGGGATGAGGTGTTGCTTAATGAGCCTCTTGCTTTATGTGCTTAATGATATGCTCCAAAATCCTCAGCTACTTTCTCCATAGCCACAAATGACCTAAACACTAAGCCAAACTCGGTCATACCGATTCTTTCAATCCGGCGCCACCGAGTTTCACTTGTCATTTGCCACTGCCAAACCCTAGCAATTCGGTCCTACCGATAAGGATCTCGGTCTCATCGAGATGGGCTTGCAAACTCTCTGTTTCCCTTTCGTAACTTTTCGGTCTCACCGAAAGAGTGAATCGGTCCCACCGAGAATGCAAGGTAAACTCTATGTTTCCTTCTTGTAACTTTTCGATCTCACCGAAAGAGCGAGTCGGTCCCACCGAGTTTGCCTGACCAACTCTCTGGTTAGCTTATTGCCAAACTCGGTCTCACCGAGTTTGTGCAATCGGTCTCACCGAGATTACGTTATGCCCAAACCCTAACCGAATCGGTCCTACCGAGTTGCATGTCAGTCCCACCGAAATTCCTAACGGTCACTAGGTTTACTATTTCGGTCCGACCGAGGTTTCTGATTCGGTCCGACCGAGTTTTCTGATTCGGTCCCACCGAGATTGGTAAATTGTGTGTAACGGTTGGATTTTGTGTGGAGGCTATATATACCCCTCCACCTCCTCTTCACTCGTGGAGAGAGCAATCAGAACACATACACCATTCCAACTCATATGTTCTGAGAGAGAACCACCTACTCATGTGTTGAGACCAAGATATTCCATTCAAACAATATGAATCTTGATCTCTAGCCTTCCCCAAGTTGCTTTCCACTCAAATCTTCTTTCCACCAGATCCAAATCCTATGAGAGAGAGTTGAGTGTTGGGGAGACTATCATTTCAAGCACAAGAGCAAGAAGTTCATCATCAACACACCATTTGTTACTTCTTGGAGAGTGGTGTCTCCTAGATTGGCTAGGTGTCACTTGGGAGCCTCCGACAAGATTGTGGAGTTGAACCAAGGAGTTTGTAAGGGCAAGGAGATCGCCTACTTCGTGAAGATCTACCGCTAGTGAGGCAAGTCCTTCGTGGGGATGGCCATGGTGGGATAGACAAGGTTGCTTCTTCGTGGACCCTTAGTGGGTGGAGCCCTCCGTGGACTCGCACAACCGTTACCCTTCGTGGGTTGAAGTCTCCATCAACGTGGATGTAGGATAGCACCACCTATCCGAACCACGGGAATAACATCCGTGTCTCCAATAGCGTTTGAATTCTCCAAACCCTTCCCTTTATATTCTTGCAAGTTACATGCTTTACTTTCCGCTGCCAATATACTCTTTGCATGCTTGCTTGAATTGTGTAATGATTGCTTGACTTGTCCTAAGATAGCTAAAAACTGCCAAGAACTAAAATTGGGAAAAGGTTAAGTTTTTATTTGGTCAAGTAGTCTAATCATCCCCCCCCTCTAGACATACTTTCGATCCTACACCTGCGCTACCGTCCTGTCGATGACATCTACGAAGAATGGCTCGACCGCGTCGCCGAGCTCGTCCGTGCTGCGGGGGGCTCTTCCACGCCGTCCGTTCCGCTGCACCGCACCCCGCCCCGCACGGGCGAAAAGGCTCCAGCGGCGCCCTGGCCGCCTCCTCCTCAAGAAGACGCCATGGCTCCAAGGCGCATGGCCCTTGGGCGGAACCCGCTCCGTCAGGTGCCAGCGCAGCAAGAACAGAGCTGCCAAGAAGTCCCTTGCCCGCCAGAAGCTGCCTGGGCACTCCCTGCTCCAGCACGTCGCGACCATCCCCCTGCTCTAGCGCGTGGGGACATGCAAGACCAGGCTCTCCGTCCCCAAAGGCCTCCTGTGGCCACAGCAGGCTGCCGCGCCTACACCGAAGGACTACGCAGCGTCGCGTGGCCCGGCAAGTTCAAACCAGACCTGGCTCCTCGCTACGACGGCACGGCCGACCCTGCGGAGTTCCTCCGGCTCTACGAGCTGGGCATCGAAGCTGCCAACGGAGACGAGAAGGTCATGGCGAACTGGTTTCCCATGGAGCTCAAGGACGGGGCCCGCACCTGGCTCCTGAACCTGGCTCCAGGCACAATCTCCTCCTGGGAAGAGATGCGCACCCGCTTCATCGCCAACTTCCAAGGTACTCGCGACCGGCCACCCGCCGTGAGCGACAGGCGCCACATCAAGCAACAACCCGGGGAGACCCTGCAGAAGTACATCCAGCGCTTCAACAACGCACGCCTCAAGATCCCCAAGGTGACTGCGGAGGCCATCATCTCAGCTTTCTCCAACGGCGTGCGCGACGTCAAGATGAAGGAGGAGCTGGCGATGCATGAAGACCTGTGCACTTCCTTGGAGATGTTCAACTTGGCAAACAAGTGCGCATGGGCTGAGGAGGGGCGTCTCTCCCTCCTCGAGCTGCCTGCCGCAGACCCAGAAGAGAAGAAGCTCAAGGCCAAGGATGTGAAGCGCAAGGGGGCTGCAGTGCTCGTGGCAGAACCAGACACCAAGCGGGGCAGAGATCAGCCCGAACCTCCCAAGGGCAGCCGGTACTGCGTGTACCACGACCTCCACACCCACAACACCAACGAATGCCAAGAACTCCGAGCCGTGCGTGAAGGAAGGATCGTCCGTCGCCCCGACCGCGGTGACCGGGGTTACGGTCGAGGAGGAGGAAGGATCATAGGACGCTGGGAAGACCATGGCCCGCGCCAGGGCTGGCGCGACCAACCTCGCGAGGATCGCTGGCAAGATCAGCCTCGCGAGGGAGGCTGGAGGGATCAGCCTCGCGAGGATCGCCTGCAAGGCAACGCAGGCCTCCCACCGCTGCCGCCGCAGCCAAGGAGAAACGAGGACCGCCATCAGGACGAGGAGGCTGGGGGCTTCCAGGAGCCGCACGCGATCGCCTGCATCCTGGGTGGAGCTCAAGCCCCAGCCTCTCAGCGCATCTTCAAGCAGTTCGCCCGCGAAGTGAACGCAGTCCTTCCCAGGCTCGAAGCCACACGCCCTCTCAGGTGGTCGGTGTCGGCGTTCTGGGAACTGGGGTCCCCAGACTTGCCTGCCTGCGGCCTGTGGCGTGGTTCAAGTGGGGGCCCAGCGCAACTCATCTTCATCAACACGAGGCTCAAGACCCTCGCGAGGCGGGCGACACGGCGTATCCTCAGGCACAGCCTCATCAGGCTAGCTCGCGAGGAGGTGGAAAGTTCAAGGTGGGGTACCTCGCGAGATGCCTATGACGCAAGCCATGACGACATGGGGCACCAGGCGGGTGCCAGCGCGCGCAGCGTCCCTCTTTCCTCTTTGGTGCAAGGGGGGCAAGCGTATCAACGGAGTACCAAGGCATTGGGCAAAAGGTTGCCACTTCGGTGCAACGAAACCAGGACCAGGAGGACTACAAGACGGAGGTCACCATGGAGCCCAACGCGGCGTCATCTCCAGAGCCTTTGGCAGGCGAAGGCTGCTTTTGTCATGATAGATGTACTCGCTGTCCCCCTTCAAATTAGCCCGCCATTGTTGGATCCCTTCCCGCTCAATATTTGGGGAGAGGACCAGGGCCTCTATAAATAGAACTAGCCACCCACATAGCAAGGGGTTCGATTCCTGGTCGTTCGGTCCGGGACGAGGACGAGTGAGAAAGAAAGTAGAGAGAGAGAGAGAGAGAGGGTGACTGAACTATTCGTAGCGGTTCATCACCACAGCCAAGAACAGACCCTCGCGAGGCTGTTCTTCCTTGTATTGTTTGTCCTCAGCAGCCCCAGGAGGCAATCCATCCACCACACACTGGAGTAGGGTATTACATCATATCGGTGGCCCGAACCAGTATAAATCTTGTGTCTTTCGTACAGTTCTTTTAGTAGTTTAGATCCCATTGAGACGGAGAGGTTGGAGGTGAGATTTCTGCGCGCACCCCAGTGTTCGAACCTTAAGGGTCTGCCGGAACCCGAAATCCGACATTTGGCGCGCCGGGTACGGGTGCGCCGGAATTCGTCTTCCACCGCTCCGCTCTCCTACGACCGTCGCGTCCATGTCTGATGCTCGCCGAGCCCGCGCCGAGCGCCGGGCCACCATTGCTTCTCGCGTCGCCCAGACGGCCCCCGTCGGTGGGCGTCCTCGTTGTTCCCCGTCGCCCGCCGTCAACGCCGCCACCGACCCGGCGGGTGGCGAGCAGCAGGCATCGTCTCAGCACCCGTCAGTGCGGCAGGACGGCCGCACCGCCACTCCGTCACTCGCACCAGCTGGCTCTTTGTCCCGTGCGCTCCACGCACCCTTGGAGGCTCGAGTTGCGCTCCTCGCGGCAAACGAGCTCCTGCGCTACCATCCCGTCGATGACGTCTATGAAGAATGGCTCGATCGCGTCGCTGAGCTTGTCCGCGCCGCAGGGGGCTCTTCCGCGCCGTCCGTCCCTCTGCGCCGCACTCCGCCCCGCGCGGGCAACGAAGCTCCGGAGGCGCACCAACCACCTCCTCTCCAAGAAGATGCCGTGGCTCCAAGGCGACTGGCCCAGGGCGGAACCCGCTCTGTCAGGCGCCATCGCAACAAGAGCGGAGCTGCCAAGAAATCCCTTGCCCGCAGGGGGCTGCCCGGGCGCTCCCTGCTCCGGCACGCCGCGACCCTGCTCCAGCTCCGGCATGTCAAGACCCCGCCCTGCTCCTAGCTACAGCGTGTGGGGACCCTCAAGACCAAGCTCTCCACCAACCGAGGCCTTTCGTGGCCACCGCAGGCTGCCACGCCTACACCAGTGAGCTGCGCAGTGTCGCGTGGCCCGGCAAGTTCAAGCCCGGCATGCCTCCTCGCTACGACGGCACAACTGACCCTGCGGAATTCCGAGAGGCTCTATGAGCTGGGCATCGAGGCTGCCGGCGGGGATGAAAAGGTCATGGCGAACTGGTTCCCCATGGCGCTGAAGGAAGGGGCGCGAACCTAGCTCCTGAATCTGGCTCCAGGCACGATCTCCTCCTGGGACAAGATGCGCGCCCGCTTCATCGCCAACTTCCAAGGTACTCGCGACCGGCTGCCTGCCGTGAGCGACATGCGTCGTATCAAGCAACAACCCGGAGAGACTCTGCAAAAGTACATCCAGCGCTTCAACAGCGTGCGCCTCAAGATCCCAGGGTGTCAGAGGAGGCCATCATCTCCGCCTTCTGTGATGGCGTGCGTGACCTCAAGATGAAGGAGGAGCTGGCGATGCACGAAGACCTCTGCACCTCCCTGGAGATGTTCAACTTGGCGAACAAGTGCGCCAGGGCTGAGGAGGGACATCCCTCCCTCCTCGAGCTGCCTGCCGCAGACCCAGAAGAGAAGAAGCCCAAGGCCAAGGACGTGAAGCGCAAGGGGCCTAACGCGCTCGCAGCCGAACCAGACACCAAGCGGGGCAAGGATCTGCCCGAACCCTCCAGAGGCAGCCGGTACTATGTGTACCATGACCTCCACACCCACAACACCAACGAATGTCAAGAGCTCTGCGCCGTGCGAGAAGGAAGGATCGGCTGTTGCCCTGACTGTGCTGACCGGGGCTACGGCAGGGGAGGAGAAAGAAACCCAGGGCGCTGGGAAGACCGCGGCCCGTGCCAGGGGTCGCGCGACCAGCCTCGCGAGGACCGCTGGCAGGACCTGCCTCATGAGGTGGACTGGAGAGACCAGCCTCGTGAGGACCGCCCTCATGGCAACGCAGGCCTACCTCCGCTGCCACCTCCACCAAGAAGGAACGAAGACCGCCATCAAGACGAGGGGGCTGGGGGCTTCCAGGAGCCGGGCGCGATCGCCTGCATCCTGGGCGGAGCCCAAGCCCCAGCCTCCCAACGTATCCTCAAGCAGTTTGCGCGCGAAGTGAATGCAGCACTCCCCAAGCTCGAAGCAACGCGCCCCCTCAGGTGGTCGGCGTGCCCCATCACGTTCAGTTCGGCAGACCAGCTCAAGTGCGCGGCCACAGCAGGAGTCCTCCCGATGCTCTGCTCCCCGGTCATCAGCAACGTGCAGGTCACCAAGACCCTCATCGCTGGTGGGGCAGGGCTCAGCGTCCTGTCCGTGGAAACATTCAACAACCTCCAAGTGCCCTGCGACCAGCTTCAGCCAACCAGTCCTTTCTCCGGGATCACCGACGGTTCCACAATCCCGATCGGGCAGGTCCACCTCCCTGTCACCTTCGGAGCCCGCAGCAACTACCGCACCGAGCTCATCGACTTCGACGTCGCCCACATCCTCCTGCCGTACAACGCCATCCTCGGGTACCCAGCGCTGGCCAAGTTCATGGCCGTGACCCACCACGGCTACAACGTCCTCAAGATGCCAGGAAGCGGCGGCGTCATCACGGTGCCCTGTGAAGAGAGAGATGCAGTGTGTTCCCTGGAGCGAGCCTTTCAGGCCGCGTCGCTAGAAGACCCAGATCGCGGAAGCAGGATGCTTCCTAAGACCATCCCCAAGAAGAAGAAGACATCGACAGGCTCAGTCCCTCAGGAGACAGGCCCCTCAGGGCCCGTGCCTCCTCAGGAGGCCCCTCCATCCATCGCATAGGAAAGCACGCCCGGTGCCCTCCTCGGGCAGGGCTCGGGGGCTCTCACCTGGAGGGCCACCGACCTAGCCGGAGTCACGAGGGAGGCGCTTGGGCACCATGTGGAGGCGTGCTTCGCAGCACGTTTCCCTCGAGAGGGAGCCAGGCGAGGAAGATCAGACCAGCAAGAGTTCGTTGACGAGGCCATTCAAGAGCTACAGGAGACAAGGATCATGAGAGGTTGCCGCCGCTTGCCAGCCGTGGCCCCACATCCAGGCGAGGATGGTGGGCTGCGCGTCTGCGTCGACATACCAGGGCTCAATCAGATCGCCACAATGGAGCGCCTCTGTCACATCCCTAGTTCTGGTATGACCTAGGCTAGCCCTTCATGCTTGCATCATGTTTAAACTCCTTTTAAATTTGAAATGGGGATTTGTGAAACCCTAAGAATCATTTCTGAAAATAAATCAAATAAAAAGTGCTCCAAAAGGGTCCAAGAAAATGTTCATGTCTCTCTCTGAAAATATTGGTGAGAGGTAAAATTCAAACCAATATTTTTAGGAGCTCATAAATATTTATTTTGGCCATTTTGAATTAATGCATAATTATTTGTATTGGATTTATTTTTGTTATATATTCAAATATACTCCAATAATTCTGATTTTTAATGTGGGGCTTTGGAATAATCCAATTAGTTCCTACAATAATTTTCAGGGCAATATAAAATGATTTTGTATTTTTATCAAATCAAAACAAATGTCGGAAAATAGAAAACAAAGACAAAAATGGAGAGTTACTTACCTGGGCCAACTCACCTGTGCAGCCTGGCCTGGCCCTGCGGCCCAGCAGGCCGGCCCAGCCCAACTGCCAGGAGCTTCTTCAAGCTCCTGCCAGTAGGAGCTGCTGCGTGGCCGCGCCATAGCCGGCCGTGGCCACGTTCCCCGCCACCTCCTGCTTCTCCTCGTCGTCGTCTGGATGCCCCGCGCGACGCCACGCACCGCCCCGACCTCTCTCCCTCTCCCTCGCTCTCCCTCCTCCCCTGGTTCTCTCCCGCGCGACCGCCCGAGCATTGCCGTCGCCGCCGTTCGCCATTTCCGTAGCCACCGCCTCCCCCTCACTTCTCCGACCAGCTCAGAAGCTCCGCCATGTCGTCGTCCACCTCTCTATCGAGCCACATGACGCGGGAAGCCCTGGAGCACCGCCATTGCCATCTTCTTCGCCTCGGCCGCCGTGGATCGCCGCCGTCAAATTCGCGGCAACCAACGCTTCCCCGAGCCCGCTTCGACGCCCTCTGCAACTGCTGTGAGCTCCATCGTCGTTTTCCCCTCTTCCCCTTGCTTCTCGAACACCGCAGCCGCCGTTTCGACCGAAGCCATAGCACCTCGCCGCCGGCCATGGCGCCACCGTGGCCAGGGGCCGAGCCAGCCGCAACCGAGCACACCATCATGCTCAGTGCAACGCCAGGACCCCAAAACCCTCACATGCTGCCCCTGCCATGCACCGTAGCCCCTTCTCCCCTCCCCGCCGAACTGCGGCCGCCACCCAAGTGGTCGCCGCCGTTGATTTAGGCCGCCTCCGGTGAAACAGAGGGCACCAGTGGATGCGCGCGAGCACCAGCTCCTCGGAGATGGTCTCCGCGACCCATTTTGTCACCGGAGACGCGTTTCTGACGCCCTCCGCCACGTCTGGCTCACTGGCGTCAAGCTGCCGGTGGCTTTGACCCCGCTGACCAGGGCTGACCCTCCCCCTTATGTCACTGACGCGTGGGCCACCCCCTAACATTTAGTTAGTATTAGATTAACACTAATTAACCTAGGTTAGTTAGCTAGTTAGTCAATGACTGGTGGGCCCGGCGCCCACTAACCCTAATTAGACTAATTAAACCCCGGTTAACTAACTGAGTCACTGACGTGTGGACCCCACACGTCAGGTTTGACTCGATCAGCTCCTTTGACCTGCTGACGCAATGCTGCTATCATGCTGACGCAATAAATCATTCTCTGGTATTAAAATTAATCAGGAAATTTCAGAAAATGTTCAAAACTTCAAAAATTCATATAAATTCAACCGTAGCTCGGATTGAAATAATTTATATATGAAAAATTATCAGAAAAATTCAATCTATCCATCTGTACCATTTTCGTGCATGACAAACCAACCTATACATGCTGTATATGTGAAAACACACTTATGGCATATTTAAGAGCTTATTTTGGAGTTACATTTGAATCTTTAGTTCAAATGGACTTTAACCAAATGAATGCTAGTTGCATTAGCTCCAATAACATTACATCTTCATGCCATGGTCATGCATCATAATGTTGCATATGCTTCTGTTTGATTGCCGACACCGTTCCTTCTCGATAGGTCCTGCTCCGGAGACCGTTCCAGAGTACCTGTCTGAGGAGCAGTGCCTTCCTTGTTGTTCTACCAGGCAAGCAACCCCCTTGTTCATTCCGATACAATCCCACTCTCTCGCCCCTGCTCTCATTTATTGCATTAGGACAACAACGATTCAACTGCTACTTTATGCTGCGGTAGTTGAACCCATTCCTCTGCATGACCTGTCATTGCCACAGTAAATAGTTAAAACTCACTAGCATGTGTAGGAATTGATTGAGCCATGTTGTGTTCCTACCATGCCATGCCTGCTATTGCTTAGAGTTGTGTCAGGTCTGATTCATCGGGAATGAATTGGAGTGTTATGATATGTTCTGGTGCTGAGAGTTAAACGTGTGAACACGATTTGGTAAAGGTAGCGGTGAGAGGCCACATAGGAGTACATGGTGGGTTGTCTCATTGGGACCGTCCTTAAGAACTGAGTTCTGTGTAAGTTGTCCAATGACTAGCTACTACCACACATTGGGCTCCGGGCGCTCCAAGCTCTCTCGACTTATTAACCGCCTCGAGCTCTGTCCAGGAGTTGCAAATAGTTTCTGGTGTTTGTAGGTAGTGCTATTTTTCTACCGAGTGGCACCCGGCAGGGTGGACTTGGGACAGACTAGGCACACGTGGCCCGGTGTACCGAGTGGCACCCGGATGGTGGGCTCGGGAACCCTGTACACATCGTTTGGGGCCGTGAGCGAAACCTCGGCCGGATCTCCTTGCGGATGGTACCCGAATAGGCGATAAACCTGGACTAGAGTCTTGCGTGGTTAGTCAGGTCGTGGCCGACACCCTCGCCAGGCTTTCGCTTGAAGGTTGCCGAGATACATGACGTGTACATGGCGGTAAGTGGCGAGAGCGTGTGTGATGAAGTACACCCCTGCAGGGTTATCATGATCTATTCGAATAGCCGTGTCCTCGGTTATGGACTTCTTGGATGCTTACGTGGTACATAGACAACTTAAAGTGGATACTCTAAAATGCTCAAGACAAGTGTGAGTGCTATGGATGGCCTTCTCGTAGGGAGACGAGGATGAATCCTTAGTCGTGTATTGATGTGGTGATTAGTGGACTCGCGTGCGCTGCCTCATCTCAAAGAAGTTTCTCGTTGTCGTAGAACAGGATAGCCACTGAGTCAAAGCTGGCTTGCTGCAACTAAACCCCACATTACCTTCTTGATACTAATGCATATATGATAGGATCTGATGTAAGTCTTGCTGAGTACCTTTGTACTCACGTTTGCTTTATTTATGTTTTGCAGATGAGACATCTGTCTTACTAGTAGTTCCGCTTGGACTTCGACGAGTAGCTTGTTACCTCAGCTACGATCTTGTACCCTTGGGAGGGTCTTGTAGATAGTTAGGCTTTCCAGCTCTTTTCTTTTGTAGTTGTCTGTACTCAGACATGTAATGCTTCTGTTGCTTGTATGCTCTGAATGATGGGTCATGTGACCCCTGCTTGTATTTATGCTATGTGGCTCTTCTGAGCCTTTATCTATATGAGTTTGCGTTATGTTGTGATGCCATGTTGTACAGCACATACTTGCATGTTATGTGTACGTGTAGCGTGTATTGCTATGTGTGGGATCTGACAATCTGGTTGTTTATCCTTGGCAGCCTATCATATGGGGAAATGTAGTCTAGTGTTTTCTGAGCGATAGTAGTCCGCTACAGCCCGGTCCACTGGAGTCCTGCTAGCACAGCACTACTGCTCGGAACACTTGACTGGCCGGCATGTGTTTCACTTCGTTCCTGTGTCTGTCCCTTCGGGGAAATGTCACGCGGTGATGACTGGAGTCCTGCCTAGCCTGCTACAGCCCGGGTTCCCCGGAGTCCTGTTAGCCCGGTGCTACAGCCCGGATTCACACGCTGCTGACCGACACGCTCGATGTGAATCATGTATGTCTGTTCCCATAGGTTAGGGCCGCTTTGGGTTCACGACTAGCCTTGTCGGCCCGGGTTCTCTGTCATACGGATGCTAGCGACACAATCATATACGCGAGCCAAAAGACGCAAACGGTCCCGGGCCATGGTAAGGCGTCACCCGTGGGGATACCGTGCGTGAGGCCGCAAAGTGATATGAGGTGTTACATGCTAGATTGGTGTGACTTAGAATCGGGGTCCCGACAGCCTTGGTATCAGAGTCTGACTGCCTGTAGGATTGCCAAGCCAACCTGGTCGAAGTTGAGTCTAGAAATTCTTTAGCTATATAGGGGAATTGATTGTGGAAGGGAACGTAAGGCTCTTTTTACTCCTTATGCCTCATGCCTTCTGATCTGAGTCATCCTATCTTTCCTACGGGGTTAAGGAACTAGGCTTTCTCTTCTGTCTATCAAGATCACGTGTTACTACTCCGTAGTCTCTTAGGATTGGTTGATCAGAGTCATATCCCAGTTCGAGTACCTCTGGTGTAGCCTGTTTAGTAACATCTCAGAACCTAGAGTAATGATGTTGAGCATGGTGCTACCCCATCTTTTGCAGAATGTCTCATTTTGAGCAGTTTACTGCCGTTATGCTGCCGGATTTGTCCTAGGAGTTCAAGCGATAGTATTTTTCTCATACTATAATCTACATCCTCATGATGATGCTGAATCCATCCTTGTTCCCTTGGTTGGTTCTTCAGGATGTTGCCGGCTAACCGAAGTTCTGTTGCTCATATCCGGAACCACGGAGATGGTAGGGATGAGGATCCTCCTGACCAGTCTTCGTTGGCAGAGTTCATGTTAGAGGTTGATAAGAACAAGCGAGAGTCGAACCGCTTGTTAGCACGTACTGAGGAGAATACCTCCCATCAGCACAAAGAGTTTGTGTCCATCCATGACTTCATCGGTCTGAAACCACCCACCTTCCATCATTCCATTGAACCACTCGATGCAGATGACTGGCTCCGTAGTATCACACACAAGATGCGTTCTTCGAACGTAGCTGAAAGTGACAAGGTCACCTATGCTGCTTATCACCTGGAAGGTCCTGCCAGTATTTGGTGGCAGAACTATGAGGCTATGCTTCCAGCTGGCCAGATAATCACCTGGAGAGATTTCACTGAGGCTTTCCGCGAGCATCACATTCCTCAGGCTCTCGTTGATCGCAAGAGAGAAGAGTTTTGTAGTTTCACCCAGAGTAAGATGGCTGTAGATGCTTACAGTAGAGAGTTTGAGAACCTCGCCCGCTATGCTACAGAAGAAGTGTCCACAGACGCCAAGAAGCAGGCTAGGTTCCGGAAGGGTCTCAACCCCAAGTTGCGTCGTGATCTCCACCTGCACCGTTGCAATACATTCCAGGCTCTTGTGAACAAGGCCATTAATGCGGAGACAGCTCAGCTCACTTACGAGGAGTCTCGTAAGCACACCCGTGATTTGGTTTCTTCCTCCGGCTCTACCTTGCAGAAGCGCCGGTTTTGGGTTCCGAACTCCGCTCTTCCACCCGGTTACTCACCGAGGCCCTCTTATGTGGCACCTCACCCAGTTCAGTTACATGCTCCACCCAGGCCTATTGGTAGACCGCTTGTCAAGGCGGGCCCATGTACTACTTCAGGGACTTGCTTCACATGCGGAGAGCCAGGACACTATGCACATGACTGCTCTCAAACCAGCTATGCCCCACCCCAGCCTGAGAAGTCTGTTGGCCGTGATAAGCCATCACGCAAGATGATTAGTGTCAAGTCAGCTCCCACTGAACGTGGATGTGTGCATCACGTCTCAGCTAAAGACACTCGTGATGATCCGGATGTCATTCTTGGTACCCTCCTTGTCAATTGCCATCCAGCTTCGGTTTTGTTCGATACCGGAGCATCTCACTCCTTCATCTCTGAAGGCTATGCTCGTTTGCACGACATGTCATTTTGTGCTATGCCAACTCCACTTGAAATCCAAACTCCAGGGTCTAGATGGCAAACTACCAGAATAAGCCATGGTAATGAAATCCTTGTTGACCGACTGGTATTCCTTGCATCACTTATAGCCCTCAAGTCTACAGATATTAACATCATCCTGGGTATGGACTGGATGAAAGCTCATCATGCCAAGATTGATTGTTACACAAGGTCTTTTCAGCTTACACACCCATCTGGCAAGATAGTCACCATCTCCACTAGAGTTGCAAAGCGTCAGCTCTATTCTCTTAATGCCAACCCTCTTCCTGACCTAGAAGATATCTCGGTAGTCCGTAAATTTCCGGATGTCTTTCCAGAGGAACTGCCAGGTATTCCACCTGACAGAGATGTAGAATTTGTCATAGATCTTATCCCAGGAACCGCTCCAATCTCTAGGAGACCTTACAAGATGGCACCCTTAGAACTAGTTGAGCTTAAGAAACAACTCGATGAATCCTTGCAAAAGGGTTTCATCCGTCCCAGTTCTTCTCCCCGGGCTTGCCCCGTTCTCTTCGTCAAGAAGAAGGATGGTACGGACCGGATGGTTGTAGATTATCGTCCCGTTAATTCGGTCACGATAAAGAACAAGTATCCGCTCCCCAGGATCAACGACCTGTACGATCAGCTCGCTGGATCCTCAGTCTTTTCCAAGATGGATTTGAGGTTAGGCTACCACCAAATCAAGATCAGAAATGGGGACATTCCTAAGACGGCTTTTGTCACTCGTTATGGTCAGTACGAGTACACCGTCATGTCCTTTGGTCTAACCAACGCTCCAGCTACTTTCTCTCGCTTGATGAACTCGATCTTCATGGAGTACCTAGACAAGTTTGTCGTGGTTTACCTCGATGATATCCTTATTTACTCGAAGAACGAGGAAGAGCATGCCGAACATCTTAGACTTGTGCTAGAAAAACTCAGAGAACACCGCCTTTACGCCAAGTTCTCCAAGTGCGAATTTTGGTTGCCAGAAGTGACCTATCTCGGCCACGTAATCTCTGGTAAGGCATTGCTGTCAATCCCGAAAGAGTTCAAGCCGTTCTTGATTGGACTCCACCTGAAACGGTTAAGCAAGTTAGGAGTTTCCTTGGCCTAGCCAGTTATTGTCTCCGCTTCGTTGAGAACTTCTCCAAAGTGGCCAAACCTCTCACGGAACTTCTCAAGAAAGATAAAAAGTTTGAGTGGTCCCCACAGTGTGAACACAGTTTTCAGGAGCTGAAAAGACGTCTTACTTCTGCCCCCATACTTGTGCCACCGGACTTCACTAAAGACTTTGTTATCTACTGCGACGCCTCACGGCAGGGACTAGGTTGCATTCTTATGCAAGATCGCCATGTGATTGCCTATGCATCTCGACAGTTGCATCCACACGAGGAGAATTATCCTACCCATGATCTAGAGCTTTCAACCGTAGTCTATGCACTTAAGACCTGGCGACATTACCTTCTTGGTAAACGTTGCGATATTTACACCGATCACCAGAGTCTCAAGTATATCTTCACCCAACCAAATTTGAACCTTAGGCAAAGACGTTGGTTGGAGTTGATCTCAGATTACGACTTAGGGATTACCTACACCCCAGGCAAGGGGAATGTCATGGCTGATGCGCTAAGTCGTAAGTCCTATTGCAACAATCTCATGTTGCAGCAGGGCCAACCACTTCTCCATGAGGAATTATGTAAGCTTAACCTTCACATTGCTCCTCATGGATTCCTTTCTACCTTGGTGACGAAACCTACTCTTGTGGATCAGATCATCTCTGCTCAGAAGCAGGATACGGGAATTTCCCGGATCAAGAGAAACATTAACAAGGGAGTTGGTGGTAGTTTTTCGATAGATGGTCGCGGTGTTGTTTTCTTTGAGAGTCGCTTGGTGGTTCCCAAGAATCAACATCTTCGACAATTAATCCTTAAGGAGGCGCATGAATCTCTTCTCACGATTCATCCCGGTAGTACTAAGATGTATCAGGACCTACGCCAGAGGTTCTGGTGGACTAGGATGAAGAGAGAAATTGCTCAGTTTATTGCTAACTGTGACGTTTGTCGTCGCGTTAAGGCAGAGCATCAAAGACCTGCTGGCACCCATCAACCTTTAGCTATTCCTGAGTGGAAATGGGATAAAGTTGGCATGGACTTCATCACCGGCTTTCCCAGGACCAAGAAAGGGAATAACGCTATCTTCGTAGTCATTGATCGTCTTTCCAAAGTGGCTCACTTCCTACCTGTTCGAGAGAGTATCACTGCTAGTTAGCTCGCTGACTTATATATTTCTCGAATAGTGTCACTTCATGGTGTTCCACTAGAGATCAATTCAGACCGTGGTAGTCTATTCACTTCTCATTTCTGGGAGAGTTTCCAAACTGCCATGGGCACCCATCTTTCTTTCAGTACCGCTTTCCACCCTCAATCAAGTGGTCAGGTGGAAAGGGTCAACCAGATTCTCGAAGACATGCTTAGAGCTTGTGTTATCTCATTCGGTATGGATTGGGAGAAGTGTCTTCCTTTTGCCGAGTTTGCTTATAACAATAGCTATCAATCCAGCCTCAAGAAAGCTCCTTTTGAGGTTCTGTATGGACGAAGATGTCGAACACCTTTGAACTGGTCAGAAACCGGTGAACGGAAATTCTTTGGACCGGATATGATCCAGGAGGCAGAAGAGCAAGTTCGCATCATTCGTGAGAATTTGAAAACCGCACAATCTCGTCAAAAGAGCCAGTATGACCATCGTCATAAGGAAGTGGCTTATGAAGTTGGCGATAAGGCTTATCTTCGGGTTACTCCTCTAAAGGGTACCCATCGATTCGGTATCAAGGGCAAGTTGGCTCCTCGTTACATTGGTCCCTTTCTCATTCTCGCTAATTGAGGAGAGGTTGCCTACCAGTTGGAACTACCACCACATCTTTCTCGAGTTCATGATGTCTTCCACGTCTCTCAACTCAGGCATTGCTTCTCGGATCCCATCCGCGAAGTGGACCACGAAACGCTTGATCTCCAGGATAACCTCACCTATCGAGAGTACCCTGTATGCATCCTTGATCAAGTAGAGCGTGTCACCCGACGTCATAACATCAAGTTCCTCAAGGTTCAGTGGTCTCATCATTCTGAGAGAGAAGCCACTTGGGAGCATGAAGATCGCCTTCGACTTGAGTACCCCGCTTTCTTCCCGCCGACTCCTGACTCTCGGGACGAGATTTCTTCGAGTGGGGGCGAGTTGTCGCATCCCTAGTTCTGGTATGACCTAGGCTAGCCCTTCATGCTTGCATCATGTTCAAACTCCTTTTAAATTTGAAATGGGGATTTGTGAAACCCTCAGAATCATTTCTGAAAATAACCCAAATAAAAAGTGCTCCAAAAGGGTCCAAGAAAATGTTCATGTCTCTCTCTAAAAATATTGGTGAGAGGTAAAATTCAAACCAATATTTTTACGAGCTCATAAATATTTATTTTGGCCATTTGGAATTAATGCATAATTATTTGTATTGGATTTATTTTTGTTATATATTCAAATATACTCCAATAATTCTGATTTTTAATGTGGGGCTTTGGAATAATCCAATTAGTTCCTACAATAATTTTCAGGGCAATATAAAATGATTTGGTATTTTTATCAAATCAAAACAAATGTCAGAAAATAGAAAACAAAAACAAAAATGGAGAGTTACTTACCTGGGCCAACTCACCTGTGCAGCCTGGCCTGGCCCTGCGGCCCAGCAGGCCGGCCCAGCCCAACTGCCAGGAGCTTCTTCAAGCTCCTGCTAGTAGGAGCTGCTGCGTGGCCGCGCCACAGCCGGCCGTGGCCACGTTCCCCGCCACCTCCTGCTTCTCCTCCTCGTCGTCTGGATGCCCCGCGCGACGCCACGCACCGCCCCGACCTCTCTCCCTCTCCCTCGTTGTCCCTCCTCCCCTGGTTCTCTCCCGCGCGACCGCCCGAGCATTGCCGTCGCCGCCGTTCGCCATTTCCGTAGCCACCGCCTCCCCCTCGCTTCTCCGACCAGCTCAGAAGCTCCGCCACGTCGTCGTCCACCTCTCTGTCGAGCCACGTGACGCGGGAAGCCCTGGAGCACCGCCATTGCCATCGTCTTCGCCTAGGCAACCGTGGATCGCCGCCGTCAAATTCGCGGCAACCGACGCTTCCCCGAGCCCGCTTCGACGCCCTCTGCGACTGTTGTGAGCTCCATCGTCGTTTTCCCCTCTTCCCCTTGCTTCTCGAACACCGCAGCCGCTGTTTCGACCGAAGCCGTAGCACCTCGCCGCCGGCCATGGCGCCACCGTGGCCAGGGGCCGAGCCAGCCGCAACCGAGCACACCATCGTGCTCAGTGCAACGCCAGGACCCCAAAACCCTCACCTGCTACCCCTGCCATGCACCGTAGCCCCTTCTCCCCTCCCCGCCGAACTCCGGCCGCCGCCCAAGTGGTCGCCGCCGTCGATTTAGGCCGTCTCCGGTGAAACAGAGGGCACCAGTGGATGCGCGCGAGCACCAGCTCCTCGGAGATGGTCTCCGCGGCCCATTTGGTCACCGCAGACGCGTTTCCGACGCCCTCCGCCGCGTCTGGCTCGCCGGCGTCAAGCCATCGATGGCTTTGACCTTGCTGACCAGGGTTGACCCTCCCCCTTGTGTCACTGACGCGTGGGCCACCCCCTGACATTTAGTTAGTATTAGATTAACACTAATTAACCTAGGTTAGTTACCTAGTTAGTCACTGACCAGTGGGCCCGGCGCCCAATAACCCTAATTAGACTAATTAAACCCCGGTTAACTAACTGAGTCACTGACGTGTGGACCCCACACGTCAGGTTTAACTCGATCAGCTCCTTTGACCTACTGACGCAATGTTGCTGTCATGCTGACGCAATAAATCATTCTCTGGTATTAAAATTAATTAGGAAATTTCAGAAAATGTTCAAAACATCAAAAATTCATATAAATTCAACCGTAGCTCGGATTGAAATAATTTATATATGAAAAATTATTAGAAAAATTCAATCTGTCCATCTGTACCATTTTCATGCATGACAAACCAACCTATACATGTTGTATATGTGAAAACACACTTATGGCATATTTAAGAGCTTATTTTGGAGTTACATTTGAATCTTTAGTTCAAATGGACTTTAACCAAACGAATGCTAGTTGCATTAGCTCCAATAACATTACATCTTCATGCCATGTTCATGCATCATAATGTTGCATATGCTTGTGTTTTATTGCCGACACCGTTACTTCTCGATAGGTCCTGCTCCGGAGACCGTTCCAGAGTACCTGTCTGAGGAGCAGTGCCTTCCTTGTTGTTCTACCAGGCAAGCAACCCCCTTGTTCATTCCGATACAATCCCACTCTCTCGCCCCTGCTCTCATTTATTGCATTAGGACAACAACGATTCAACTGCTACTTTATCCTACGGTAGTTGAACCCATTCCTCTGCATGACCTGTCATTGCCACAGTAAATAGTTAAAACTCACTAGCATGTGTAGGAATTGATTGAGCCATGTTGTGTTCCTACCATGCCATGCCTGCTATTTCTTAGAGTTGTGTCAGGTCTGATTCATCGGGAATGAATTGGAGTGTTATGATATGTTCTGGTGCTGAGAGTTAAACGTGTGAACACGATTTGGTAAAGGTAGCGGTGAGAGGCCATGTAGGAGTTCATGGTGGGTTGTCTCATTGGGACTGTCCTTAAGAACTGAGTTCTGTGTAAGTTGTCCAATGACTAGCTACTACCACACATTGGGCTCCGGGCGCTCCAAGCTCTCTCGACTTATTAACCGCCTCGAGCTCTGTCCAGGAGTTGCAAATAGTTTCTGGTGTTTGTAGGTAGTGCTATTTTTCTACCGAGTGGCACCCGGCAGGGTGGACTTGGGACAGACTAGGCACACGTGGCCCGGTGTACTGAGTGGCACCCGGATGGTGGGCTCGGGAACCCTGTACACATCGTTTGGGGCCGTGAGCAAAACCTCGGCCGGATCTCCTTGCGGATGGAACCCGAATAGGCGATAAACCTGGACTAGAGTCTTGCGTGGTTAGTCAGGTCGTGGCCGACACCCTCGCCAGGCTTCCGCTTGAAGGTTGCCGAGATACATGACGTGTACATGGCGGTTAGTGGCGAGAGCGTGTGTGATGAAGTACACCCCTGCAGGGTTATCATGATCTATTCGAATAGCCGTGTCCTCGGTTATGGACTTCTTGGATGCTTACGTGGTACATAGACAACTTAAAGTGGATACTCTAAAATGCTCAAGACAAGTGTGAGTGCTATGGATGGCCTTCTCGTAGGGAGACGAGGATGAATCCTTAGTGGTGTATTGATGTGGTGATTAGTGGACTCGCGTGCGCTGCCTCATCTCAAAGAAGTTTCTCGTTGTCGTAGAAAAGGATAGCCACTGAGTCAAAGCTGGCTTGCTGCAACTAAACCCCACATTACCTTCTTGATACTAATGCATATATGATAGGATCTGATGTAAGTCTTGCTGAGTACCTTTGTACTCACGTTTGCTTTATTTATGTTTTGCAGATGAGACATCTGTCTTACTAGTAGTTCCGCTTGGACTTCGACGAGTAGCTTGTTACCTCAGCTATGATCTTGTACCCTTGGGAGGGTCTTGTAGATAGTCAGGCTTTCTAGCTCTTTTCTTTTGTAGTTGTCTGTACTCAGACATGTAATGCTTCCGTTGCTTGTATGCTCTGAATGATGGGTCATGTGACCCCTACTTGTATTTATGCTATGTGGCTCTTCTGAGCCTTTATCTATATGAGTTTGCGTTATGTTGTGATGCCATGTTGTACAGCACATACTTGCATGTTATGCGTACGTGTAGCGTGTATTGCTATGTGTGGGATCCGACAATCTGGTTGTTTATCCTTGGCAGCCTATCATATGGGGAAATGTAGTCTAGTGTTTTCTGAGCGATAGTAGTCCGCTATTGCCCGGTCCACCGGAGTCCTGCTAGCCCAGCACTACTGCTCGGAACACTTGACTGGCCGGCATGTGTTTCACTTCGTTCCTGTGTCTGTCCCTTCGGGGAAATGTCACGCGGTGACGACCGGAGTCCTGCCTAGCCTGCTACAGCCCGGGTTCCCCGGAGTCCTGTTAGCCCGGTGCTACAGCCCGGATTCACACGCTGCTGACCGACACGCTCGATGTGAATCATGTATGTCTGTTCCCATAGGTTAGGGCCGCTTTGGGTTCACGACTAGCCATGTCGGCCCGGGTTCTCTGTCATATGGATGCTAGCGACACAATCATATACGGGAGCCAAAAGACGCAAACGGTCCCGGGCCATGGTAAGGCGACACCCGTGGGGATACCGTGCGTGAGGCCGCAAAGTGATATGAGGTGTTACATGCTAGATTGGTGTGACTTAGAATCGGGGTCCTGACAGCCTCTGGCCCTCGCAAGTGGGGCGCTGCGGAGGTCCACCCCACAGCTATGTTCGCATGCCTTGCGGCCTGCCGAGCATGGTTGTGGTGTACCAGCGCCTCATGAGGGGCATCGTGGAGGCTCAGGAAGACAGACGTTCTGCGGCCTTGCCGGAGATGGAGGCAGCTCGCGAGGAGTCACCAGTGCCTCCGGAGCCTCCCGAGGCCCCAGGGCCTGGGGGCTCGTGAGGGTCGGCTTCTGCAGCCCGTCAAGTCTGCTGCACCAACGCCACTACGCCGACGACATCCTCAGGTGAAATCTTTCAAGTTCCGTTCTCAGCTGGGAGCATCCTCCCAGGGTTGCATCACTCCCAGGCCGCGTGGGTCCGTCCCCGCGACATGTATCTGCATTTACCTTTCCGTCGTTATTTTGACTTGTTGGGGGCGCCCCTCGGGCTGCATCATCCCCAAGCCGTTCGGGCCAGACCCAGCGGCGTGTATACCCCTAGTGTTTATTTCCAACTATGCATTGCCTATCACGCTTAGCTGCATGGTGCCCGTCCGCGGCATCTTCTCTTCCCATGTCGGCCACTTGCACGTTAAAGGGGGGTGCCTAAGCATCGCGACTCAGGGCTCTTACTGGCTCTCCAGCCCTCACCCTCTGGCCTTGTCCACGGCATCGCGACCTGGCATACCAGCGACGGCTGAGACAAGCTCGAGGGCTGGGACCCGAGGACGTAGAGTACCGGCATCTAACCAAATTTTGCAGAGACACATCTCAAGATACAGCCCAGTGCCGGGCGCAACCCGCCCAGAGGTAGGGCCTCGTGAGTCCCGCGCTGGCTCACGGGTCCCCAGATACACCTCACCCAGCTCTACCGTGCCGGTCACGTGTCAGGGCGGGGCTGTATACGCCCCGGGGGCTCCTCCCGGAGGGGAGCCCCCTCCGACGTACCAGTGGAAGCACCATGCTCCACGCTGGCTGACGACACTGCCGAGGAGCGGCTATGCCCGTACACATACGGAAGCGCTATGCTCCGTGCTGGTGATAAACAACTGAGGGTGGCCTCCGGGCCGCATTAACCTCAGGGAGCCCAGAGCTCAGTGGCTGGCCTCATCGCAACGCCTCCCCTCGGGAGCGCCGCGCGAGGGGGCTGGGCACGGGGGCTACGGCTGGGTCACGCCCAGACATACGCCGCCCAGCCAGGCCCCTCGGGCCTGGTTCGCCGCGCGTCTCTCCCCGAGCGGAGCCAAGGTATGAAGGTCGTTTGCGCATCAAGGGGGACCCCTGGGCATCGCGACCCAGGGGCCTAACTAGTCTCGTAGCCCCTCACTCCTTAGTTCCGAAAGGCTATGCTGGGTGAGGTACGCGCGGGGCCGGGCCCTGCAGACGTAGAATGGTAGCCATGCTTACATCTCGCCTCATCACCCGATGTTCGCGCGTCAAGGGGGACTCCTGAGCATCGCGACTCAGGGACCTAACTGGCTCCGTAGCCCCTCACTCCTTAGTTCCGAAAGGCTATACTGGGTGAGGTACGCGCGGGGTCGGGCTCTGCAGACGTAGAACGGAAAACACGCATACATCACGCTTCCCTACTTGTTGTTCGCGCGCCAAGGGGGACTCCTGAGCATCGCGACTTAGGAGCCTAACTTGTCACGTGGCCCCTCACTCCTTTGGTCCCGTCCTGGTTTTCGGTCGGGGCCAATGCTGGGTGAGGCATGCGCGGGGCCGGGCCCTGCCGGCGTAGAACACAAGCAAGTAGGGAAGAAAAGCATAAAATTCAAGGAACTTAAAAGCAAATATTGCAGTCCATACTGTAAATCTCAATGCCAAACGCAAGTTTAAATGCCTCCCCGAGGCGTGATGCATGTGCAGGAACCTAAAGAAGAGCAGGGATGGGACGGAGTCACTCGTCGGCGCAGGTTTCACCTTGTGGAACAGCAGGGTCGGCAGCGCCTTGCTTCGGCCTGGTGCTGAAGGCCCGGAACTTCTCCAGCAGTGCCTCCGCGCGCCCCTTCACGGCTTCGACAGCGGCAGCAGCACCCTCGCCGCTCACCGGTTCCAGCAGGGCGTCGAGGTCGGTGTTGGGATCGCGGAGGTAGACGTGGGCGAAGACCCGTGTCAGCACGGCAGAAGACATGACGTGCGCCTCGGCCTCGGCCTCGGCCGCGGGGCCGATGCCCAGGACGACATCCTCAAGAGCCTTGACCAGGAAGGGAAGCAGCTTGGCGGGGCCATCCTCATCACTAGCAAGCGGGCTATCCAAGCCGCTCTCGTAAAGCATCTTCAGCGAAGCGCGGGCGTCCTTCTCCATGTCCGCGAAGGCCACGCGATCTTCGGCGAGGACCTGAGCCTTGGCGTCCAGCTCGGTCTTCGTCGCCTCTAGCTCTTTCTTCCACACGCCTAGACGCTCGCGGCGCTTCTTGAGCTTGGCCTCCGAGTCCTCGAGTGCCGCCTCATGCGCCTTTGCCCCCTTCTCCTGCTCTTGGCGAAGGTGAATCTCCTTTGCAAGTTGGCCCCGCAGGCCTTGCAGCTCGTCCTCCAGCGCCTTGCGGCGGTCGCGGGCCTTGACCGCTTCCCCCAGGGCCGCGTCACGAGCAATCTTCGCCTCAAGGACGGCCCGCTTCTCCTTGTTGCAGGCTGTCGAGGCCTGAACCAGCGCCGCCCGGATTGAATCATCAGAGCGAATCCACCCCGAAGCCAGTTCCAGACGCCCGGCCACCAGGCGAGGGTCGGCGCCGAGAAGGTCCTGACGCAGCCGGTCCAGTTCAGCAGCAGCATGCTCCAAGACGGAGAAAGAAGACGGAGGAGCCTCTGCGCGCTCCAGGACGACAGGAGGAGCTGAGGGAGCAGTGGCCAGCAAAACAGGAGGAGAAGGTGGCGGCGGCAAGGCCGCCGAATCCCGAGCCAGCATTCGCTGCGTCTCCCCAGCCATGGCAGTGGCGCCAGACGAGGACACTTCAGGAGTCACCTGGGCCATGGGGGCTGAGCTCGCCCCCGCCAGCATGGCCAGACCTCCTGAGGTCGACCGACCAGGAGAAGCCCGCGCACTGTGATCGCCCCCTTTCACAGGCGGGGGCGCTGCCGCGGATGGAGCCTCAGGAGCCCGCTTCGGTTTCTTCGCCGTAGGCGCCCGCCTACTCAAGAGAAGCAATCATCAAGCCTCGTCGGCAGAATGAGAAACATGAGAACAAGGATCAAGCGCTTACAGCTCATTGCCGATGAGCTCGGGTAGCTTTCGGCCCAACTTCAAGCCAAACAGCCGGCTGGAAGGGTCGACCTTGGGAGCAGAAGGCACGGCAGCGGACTGCCCCGGGGTAGGGGCAGGCTCGCGGGGGACCAGCCCGGTCCTGTCCTTCTTCGGGATCGGGGGCGAGCTCCCGCTACCCAGCACATCGTCATCGTCATCATCATCATCATCATCATCGCTCGGCGATAGGCGGAGAGTACGCGGTGAGCGCCGAGGGAGGGGAGCCCTCGACTCTCCGTCAGTCGCCCCGGAGTTGGGCCCCTCTCCCCGCTCCTCTTCGTCCTCCTCCTCGCTGGAGTCACCGGAGGGCACGTCCAACAGTCCTTCAGAAGGCGCCACGGGCACGAGCCCGACCCCGTTGAAAACGGGCATGGACTTCACCACCTGCTCCCAGTCACTGCGAAGAAACAAGGGCTCAGGAGCGCCCTCCAACCTTGCCACCGTGCCCCCAGCCAGAGATTGAAGAACCGCGTCCACATCCTCTTCGTCCACAGGCCCGGGGCTCAGATGAGGCCTCCACATCGGAGAAGAGTACTGCCGGAGTGGAGCCAGCTACTGCTCCAAGAACTCCCTCAACAGTGACGTGCCAGTCAACTTCACCATCACCATGTTGGCTGGCCTCAAGTCCGCATCCATCTTCTCCAACACTGGCTTCGCGCGGGGATCCACGAGCTCCGCCCGGCACCAGTTACTGGCGCTCACGGCCTGCTCCGTGGGCGGGATCAGCCGAGGGTGGACGCGCCCGGCATCAACCAAGACCCACTTGCTCCGGAAGCCATCAACCCTTTTCCTGGGACTCGAGATGGTAATGGTGCTGCCATGCACGACGAAGCTCGCGCACGCGGAAGGAGAACTGCCAGTAGTCTGGAGGTAGAAGTAGCGGCGTAGCAAGGCCACCAAGGGCTGCACCCCTACGTGGGCCTCGCAGTAGTAAGTGAAGATCGCCAGGAGAAGGACAGAGTTAGGGTGGAGATGCAGAGCCAGCAAGTTGTAATGGCGGAGTACAGAGAAGAAGAACTCGGAGAAGGGAGGCACCAAGCCCGCTGCGATGGCGCTCACAAAGAAAGGGTAATAGGTGCTCCCTCGACCTTCAGGGGAGGTGGAGCCGACCTTGAACACCTCCGTCCCGACGACGCCCTGCGCCGCCGCCATCCGGCACAGCCGGGCAAAGGTGGCCTTGGACACAGTCAGTGGGTCCAGAGCGGGGTAATACGAAGCTTGAGCCGGAGGCTTGCGAGGCGCCATGGCTTGCTAGGTCGTGCAACCGGAGTAGATCTGGAAGTTTGGAGGAAGAAAGGGGAGGCGCAAGAAAGGGGATCTGAGCAGCAACCGGAGAAAGCAAGGGCGAAGTCTGGGAAGATGCCTCTCCCTTGTCAACCCGCGTGGTCCCTAAGGCACCCACGTCCAATCAACCGCCACGCGGCGTCCGAGGCCGCAGGCTGTTGGGGCCCGCAGCGCTTCGCCCTTGCCCTTTCGCCTCTCGGCACGGCCAAGTCCATGAGCACCTTGGGCCCGGGGGCTACTGTCGGTGTTCTGGGAACGGGGGTCCCCAGACTTGCCTGCCTGCGGCCTGCGGCGTGGCTCAAGTGGGGGCCTAGCGCGGCCCATCTTCATCAACACGAGGCTCAAGACCCTCACGAGGGGCCAAGCCTCGCGAGGCGGACGACACGGCGCATCCTCGGGCACAGCCTCGTCAGGCTGGCTCGCGAGGAGGCGGATAGTTCATGGAGGGGTACCTCGCGAGGTGCCCATGACGCAAGCCATGACGACACGGGGCACCAGGCGGGTGCCAGCGCGCGCAGCGTCCCTCTTTCCTCTTTGGTGCAAAGGGGGCAAGCGTATCCGCGGAGTACCGAGGCATCAGGCAAAGGTTGCCACTTCGGTGCAACGAGACCAAGACCAGGAGGACTACGAGACGGAAGTCACCATGGAGCCCAGCGTGGCGTCATCACCAGAGCCTTTGGCAGGTGAAGACCGCTTTTGTCAGGATAGATGTACTCACTGTCCCCCTTCAAATTAGCCCGCCATTGTTGGATCCCTTCCCGCTCAATATTTGGGGAGAGGACCAGGGCCTCTATAAATAGGACTAGCCACCCACATAGCAACGGGTTCGGTTCGGTTCGGTTCAGTTCGATTCCTGGTTGTTCGGTCCGGGATCTGAGAGAGAAAGAGAGAGAAAGGTGACTGAACTCTTCATAGCAGTTCACCACCACAGCCAAGAACAGACCCTCGCGAGGCTGTTCTTCCTTGTATTGTTCATCCACACCAGCCCCAGGAGGCAATCCATCCACCACACACTGGACTAGGGTATTACACCACATCGGTGGCCCGAACCAGTATAAATCTTGTGTCTTTCGTGCAGCTCTGTTAGTAGTTTAGATCCCATCGAGACGGAGAGGTTGAAGGTGAGATTTCCGCGCGCACCCCAGTGTTCGAACCTTAAGGGTCTGCCGGAACCCGAAATCCGACAGCGCCCTCCTCAGCAGGGCTCGGGGGCTCTCCCCTGGAGGGCCACCGACCTAGCTAGGGTCACGAGGGAGGCGCTTGGGCACCACATTGAGGCGTGTTTCGAAGCACGTTTCCCTCAAGAAGGAGCAAGGCAAGGAGATCCAGACCCACAGGAGTTCGTCAGCAAGGCCATTCAGGAGCTACAAGAGTCAAGAGTCATGAGAGGCGCCCGCCGCCTACCAGCAGTGGCTCCCCATCCAGGCGAGGATGGCGGGCTGCGTGTCTGCATCGACGTACCAGGGCTCAACCGAGTCGCCTCCCTGGAGCGCCTCTGGCCCTCGCGAGTGGGGCGCTGCGGAGGTCCACCCCACAGCTACGTTCGCATGCCTTACGGCTTGCCGAGCGCGGCTGACACGTACCAGCGCCTCATGAGGGGCACCACTTAGGCACAAGAGGCCAGGCGCTCCGCAGCCCTGGCAGAGATGGAGATGGTCCGCGAGGAACCGCCAGCGCCTCCGGAGCCTCCCGAGGCCCCGGGGCCTGGGGGCTCATGAGGATCGGCTTCCGCGGCCCACCGAGCTGGCTACACCAACACCCCTTCGTCTTCAGCGTCATCAGGTGATATCTTTCAAGTTTCATTTCCAGCTGGTAGCGCCCCCAGAACTGCATTTTTTCCAGGCCGCGTGGGTCCGTCCCTGCGGCGTGTATCCCTTTTACTTCGCGTCGTTAGCTTACCTTGTTGGGGGCGCCACTCGAGCTGCATCACCCCCAAGTCGCTCGGGCCTGACCTAGTGATCTCCGCAATCCCAGCATCTATTTGAACGAATCCACTCCTTCACGGCTAATGTGTTTTACCTAGTTACCTGCTCAGCTGACGCCAACTAATGGAGCCGCTCCCGAACGGCACGACGCTTGCGCATGGGTCCGTCCCTGCAACACCGACAAACTTGGATGGCTGAGCTCTAGCCGCGGCAGCCCCGCATAGCGTCACCTTGTCAAGCCTTCAGTGCCTCACTACCCCTCGGAAGCAACCAACGGCTGACCATCAATTGTATGGCAACCCCTTGCTTTTTCTATGATGGACCTGCAGGACCTCCTGAAGGAGCTGCGTCAGGCGAGGCTCTTGTTGTGCCTCCTTTGCTCTCGTCCGCACGAACCGCTTGCACGTTAAAGGGGGGTGCCTGAGCATCGTGCCTCAGGGCTCCTACTGGCTCTCCAGCCCTCACCCTCTGGCCTTGACCACGGCATCGCGACCTGGCATACCAGCGACGGCTGAGATTCGCTCGAGGGCCGGGACCCGAGGACGTAGAGCAGAAAGGGGAGCTAAGGCGAGAGGGAGGAGACACACGAGGACCTCGCCAAGCAACCCCGCTCATGCCGATGCACGGACCCGGCCACGCACCAGAGAGCGTCCCCTGATCCTCGAGATAAGTTATCGCCCGGAAGCGCCAGCTACTGTGGCACCATCCCCGCACCTAATGCTATCCCTTGTTAGCGACGCCGCTCCCCTTTCTCACCAAACAACGGCTGCTTGGGCACCAGAGGGGACCTCCTGAGCATCGCGACTCAGGGGCTCTTACCGGACTCCGGGTCGCTCACCTCCTGGCCTTGACCACGGCATCACGACCTGGCATACCAGTGACGGCTGAAGCCGCCTTGGGACTGGGACCTGTCGGCGCAGAGCATCAAGCCCTCGTGAGGTTCAAAAGGGAGGACCAAGCTAAGATGGGATGAGCAACTCACGCAATTCTACGACAAAGGTTATATTAACAAAATAGGACCACAGGCACCTTACAAGCCCCCGCGGGGCGCGTTTTGGTTCCTCGCAGGGAACAGATCCTGAAGAGACGCGAACTACGCGCATCGCTACAAAAGATGCCATCATCAACAATGGGCCATCAAGCACCAACGCCAACCCCATCCAGATCAGAGTCGGCGGTGGCCTGACGAGCCCGCCCTGCTCCAGGAGCGGCGCCAGCTCGGGGGCTCGTAGCTGTCGTCGCTCGTCTCCGGAGTCACGAAGGGCTCGCCGGAGTCGTTGGAGCCTCCGACGTCTCCACCGCCCGAGGAGCTGCCAAGGGAGCGGTTGGCGAGCCCAGTCCTCGTCGCAGCAGGGCCCTGGCCGCCTTCACCGGGGCAGCACTCCAGCCGGCGCCCGCTCGCATCGAAGACCTTGAAGAGCATCACCGATGCACCATCGTAGTCCAAGTGGATCGCGAAGACGCCCCTTGTCCTGCAAACCCGGGCGATCTCTCTCCAGCCTCGAGTCATATAGACCTCGCCCGGGGCGACGACCGCGACCTCTGCCTCGGTCGCGAGGGTGCTGCAGCCGGCGTGCTGCAGCCAGAGCTCCAGGGGCTCCCCCTGCGGGATGATGGAGGCGAAGAAGGGAGGCAGGCGGATCCAAGATTGAAGAGGAATGGCGACGTGGAGCACGAACTCTTGGGAGGATCCCTCGGTGTGGACCCCAGGGGGGACGACCCACACCTTCGTGACCCGTCAGCGTCGATGGCAGCGCCGCCCGTGGCGGTCAGCATCAGCTCCTTCGGGGCCCTCGACATGGGCGTACAACGGAAGCGGGAACCCCGGCGGCGCCCGCTCGCCCCAAGGCCTCGCCCCAAGGCCTCGACACCACCTCGTTCGGGCCACGGTGGACAAGCCGTTTCTTTGGCGGGAGTGGGCCTGGTCCCTCTCGGGGGGCCTTTCCCTTCTCTGCCGTCGAGAACCGGCGGATCGGAGCCATCACGGCAAGACGGAGCAAGAATCAGGAAGAAGGAGAAGCAAGGAGGGATGGACTGGAAGGGCGCGCGATGTTCCGTACTTATAGCCGGCGGAGGCCAACCGTCGACCTCCACGATCGCAGGTAATCATGACCCGTTTTGCATGCAGGGACTTGTCCAATCCATGTACTGGCCGAGGCGCCATGGGGAAGTGGAGGCGCCCACGTCCAGTCAACCGCCATGCGGCGCCTAAGGCCGCAGGCTGTTGGGGCCCGCGGCGCTTCGATCTTGCCCTTCCGCCTCCCTGCACGACCAAGCCCAAGCGCGCCTTGGGCCCGGGGGCTACTGTCGGCGTTCTGGGAATGGGGGTCCCCAGACTTGCCTGCCTGCGGCCTGCAGCGTGGCTCAAAAGGGGGCCCAGCACGGCCCATCTTCACCAACACAAACCCAAGACCCTTCCGAGGGGCCAAGCCTCGTGGGGCGGATGATGCGGAGCTTCCTCAGGCACGGCCTCATCAGGCTGGCTCACGAGGGGGCAGAGAGATCAAGGCGGGGTACCTCACGAGGTGCCCGTGACGCAAGCCATGACGATTCAGGGCGCCAGGCGGGTGCCAGCCAGCGCAGCGTCCTCCTTCCCTCTTTGGTGCAAAGGGGGCAAGCGCAGCCGCGGAGTACCGAGGCATCAGGCAATGGTTGCCATTTCGGTGCAACGAGACCAAGACCAGGAGGACTACGAGACGGAGGTCACCATGGAGCCCAAGACAGCGTCATCACCAGAGCTTTGCGCACGCGAAGACTACTTTTGTCAGGATAGCTGATACTTGTTGTCCCCCTTCAAATTAGCCCGCCATTGTTGGCTCCCTTCCCGCTCGATATTTGGGAAGAGGACCAGGGCCTCTATAAATAGGACCAGCCACCCACATAGCAAGGGGGTCGATGAGCTGAGGATTGAGGGAGTTCGGTCGGCTGGTTGGAAGCAGAGAGAGAGAGGAAAAGGCGACTGAGCTCCTCCCAGCAGTTCATCGCCTCAGCCAAGAACAGACCCTCGCGAGGCTATTCTTCCTTGTATTGTTCATCATCGTCAGCCCAAGAGGCAATCCACACACCACACACTGGAGTAGGGTATTACACCACAACGACGGCCCGAACCAGTATAAACCCTGTGTCTCTTGCGTTGTTCTTTCGACAGTTTAGATCCTAGCAAGGCGGAGGGGTGCGGGTAGGTAGGAGGCGAAATCTCCGCGCGCACCCCAGTGTTCGAACCTCAAGGGTCTGCCGGAACCCAAAATCCAACACCAACACTCTAGCTCTATCTCTCTCCCAACCTTATTCATCTCCAGCACATATGCATGGATGCTGATCAATCTCCCTTAATACATGAGGCAGATCGATCTCCTTAATACATGAGGTAGGCCTCTCTCCTCCTCCACACATATACCAGCCATTGTACCTCTATAGTTAATTGGGCCTCCCTCTTCCCCCACCACACACCGATAGTCGAGCGCTGCAGGTAGGTATCCATGCCATAGAGACAAACTGCACATGTCCCATCTCACGTTCCTATAGGCCAGCCACTCTATATCTTTAACGGGCACACACACATTCGATGGCACTCTTTATCGATCGCGTGCGCACACACACACACATCATCATCCCTCTCTTCGATTCTATGGACACCTCAAGCCAATGATACCTCCACTCTCTTCTCATGGATCGCCCCCTCTATATATATGTTATATCCAGGACTCTATTTCACACACATTGCATATGTTAAATTTTTTGATTGACCTCCCCCCCCCACAAAAAAACTCTCAAGAACCCACACACTATATCTCTCTAGGTTTGTATCTCTCTCACACAACCCCACGTAGGTGGTGTACGTATACAAGAAGAGAACAGGTGCACCGTGCACGTACTCACGCTTCGTGCCCAGCCACACCCGCGCAGGTACACGGTGGAGCTCATTTTTCCGCAGAAGTTGAATTTGTTTTTGAAACATCAAGTGGCCAGAGACTTGAAAACTTATTTTCCCATTAGTGACTTGTCAGGGCGGTGGATTTTAGTTTGTAGGATAATGCTGCATCCACCTAAAGTAACGAAAGTTCTTACGTAAACTTCCTAGTAATTCCCTCTTCGTAGGTGCAGCATTACTCCTAACATTTGTAATATCAGTTTGAAACTTGTAATATTGCCGTGTCCTATTCCTGCGCTTTCAAAATCCTACGAATCAAATAGGTCCTGAGTTGGTGACGATGTTGTGCCTCCCATCTTTCACCAATAGCCGACGGATCTAGATCTGACGCATACAAACCAAGCTTCTCCATTTTTGCAAAAACATGCCCACACTTGTTCCCTATTTACAAACAACTCCTTGTCTCTCACAATCAGCCTCATCTCCTCCCCACCACATCTAGGAGTAGAAGGCCATGGAAAAATCTGGCGCGATGGCCGCTGCCGGAGCCGTCCACCCCCAATCTTGGTGTTTCGTGCAATGCTAGTACTCCTACTACTACTCCTACATTGGTAGTACTACTACTAGTACTAGTAGCACCACCGTCTGGATTTAGGAGTACTACCACGTCCATCTGGATTTTAGTATTTGACTAGCAATATCTAGTAATGCATGTCACCAAAAATGTACTACTCCCTCTGTAAATAAATACATGGTGTTTTATTCCTGTCGGCGAGAGAACTTAATGTTTTTTTGCTACTCCTAACCAGAGTACTAATAGGATTACATGCAATGAACTAAACACTGCATGTCATGTTTGGTAGTCTCAAGTCATTGAAAGCATGCACGTCCCACATCTCTCATTGGTTGATATGTCACGAAATAAGAAACAAGGAGGGAGTTAATGCACCGTGCCTAAGTATTTTGGGATTATTTGGTTTTCGTAAGGTGACTTACACAACATTTTTGTTTACATGCATCAACATTTTATTAGTTAAATCAAAGGTTAAAACTTGGCGCAAAATGCAAAGGGGACCAATAAACCAGTAAACATCAAACTTCTCTCGTTTGGCCCCAACTAGATGTCCCGTGAGATGACTATACTGCACCGGCACGGAGGGGGACACAGCTTCCTTTTGGGTGAATGACACGTGGCCCCAGGGGGTGGCTGGCCCACCTATCATACAGCCAAAGACAGGTGCAGTAGAGGGCCAAGGAGTAGTACGAAATCCTACGCACCTACGCACGCTAACCAAGGGCTGAGTGATCACTCGAATCGCAAGATCAGTTGACTAGAAGCTACGCTAGACCCATGGAGGCGATGAGCGCGAGCATCAGCCGGCTGTGCCAGATGGTCCACGACGCCGGCCTGCAGCCCGGCACCGAGGAACGTCTCCAGGTAGTATTGCTTGAGGCCGCCAGGGTGAGGGGCCACTTGGACGACATCTTCGTCTCCTTGTTCGACGAGGTCCTTGTCGGTTTCCTCGACAAGTTCACCGTCGTCAAGAAGCTTGCGGACGACTTTGACGTAAGCCTCCAGCTGACGCGCCCAAGCTCTGCGATGCCCACCACCCTCAACGGCCACTATGGTAACAACCTCTTCGACGCACTGGTGGCCCTGCGACTGCCCGCCGTCACGCCGGAGAATGTCCACCTCGAGGTCACGCTCGCCACGCAGCGCCTGGCGCAGCAAGACACCATCGACATAATCACCCACGTCTACGCGCAAATCGTCCACAAGGACTGCTACATGCAAGAGGAGGACGATAGGACACTGGCCTTCTTGGAGCGCAGGGCAACCTTGGACAGCACTGTTCAGAAGCACGTTGAGCTCGCCGCCAACGCTGCTGCTCCTCACACGTCGGTTGGTGACCCGGCGCACTAGGGCGCGAGGATGTCGTTAAACGTTGATGGATCGGTATGTATTCTTATCTTTCCGTCAAATCCATGTAGTAGTATATGATACTACAGTAATTATCTTACCTTTCGCATCAACTTCATAATTTTCATACGTACTCCATGCATGAACGGCGCCAGAACCAAACTTCTCATTACTCTAGGCAAAATCGTTATTTTCTATCTATCGGTCGCGCCATGGAGTAGAACCAAATTTTACAAGTTACGAGTTCAAAAGGAAAAGCCTGCCGTGTTTACGTCGCACCCCCACATGGTTGGTCCGGCACCCGCTCAAGCGGGAATGCGTGCGGTGTTGCATTTTAACTTACAAGTGGGATCACAGTTGAGCAAACCAACTATCGACAAACCCCCACCCCGCCCACCACGCGATGGATGAGAAAATAGGAGGGAGAAGAGATGGCTGTAGCATGGACTCCAAGAAAATTGGTGTCAGATGGGACTCGTGTGGGTGGCGTGTGCAGTACTACTAAACGTGAATGCTAGTTATGGCCCATGCCACCCCACTATATCGAGCCTATATCAAGGTACGTAGAACAAATTTCTTGCAGTCCATGCTCAGCCCTCCTCTATCACTCTTCTCAGCCAGCCAGCAGACACGCGGAGCCCATCATCTGTTTGCTCACATGCGGCCCCACATGTCAGTGAAAACGCAAGAGGACCCACTGAACCTGCACATCTTTCACCTCGATGTGCTGGTGATGAAAAACAAATCCAATAAAGATCTTCGGTGGCCGCTTTTGGAGTTACTCAAGAGTAGTAAGATTCTATTTACAGTTTAACCCAAGATGCACATCTCGTGGCTTCAACTACCACTCTATTTTCTTTCATGACACGACCTGGATGCTGGATGTCCCATGTGTCGGCAAAAGGAGGAAGAACCCGACCAAATCTTCTGTTCTGCTCTCAAATGAGATTAGTGCACTTGTTGATACTCCTACTAGAATAGAGGCTAGACATGAGACTAGATGCGAGGAAGCAACGTCTACTTATTTACACTCGAAGAAGAAAGAAGCACGCAAGATCGAACCTCCGCAGATCAACAATGAATGCATCGAGAAGGCACTAATCCAACTTACAGGAGTAGTAAAATGTATTCTTGTGGTTCTTGTTTTCTTTGGTCTTGCTTTTCTAGTCAAAATTATCGTTGGAGTTCATGCAAAACGGAGGTCCGTTTGGGGTCGTGCATTGGAGTTGGCCTTACAAGTGGGACCGCACTTAAGGAAACCGACTATCGGCAAACCCCCACCTCGCCCGCCGTGCGATGGCTGAAGTTAGAGAAACGACGAGGTTGAAGAGATTGTTCTAGCATGGAATCCAAGAAATAATATGGTGTCAGATGGATGTCGTGGTGGTGGCGTGTGCCGTACTCCTGGATGTGAATGCTTGTTCTGGCCCATGCCACCCTACTACTCCTACTACTTACTCCTACTAGTATATAGTATACTAGTATTGAGGAATCGAGGTGCTGGTTACGTACAATGAACACATTAACATATGGCTACAATAAAAACACCCGCCCGACGCGTGAAGCATGTGAAGCTAGTACAAATTTAGAGAAGCGACTCGAAAGCCATTCATAAATTTAGTAAGTTTATCACAGGCATATCATTTTATTACATACAACAGGTCATCAACCCACATCGACAACGAGGATGCATTATAAATACTAAAGTTTTCACCACACAACAAATAACAAGCCATGAAATGAACTTCAACTCAACCATTCCGCAGCGTTGGAAACGCTTGCTTTGAACCACAAGTGATTCTCTGGGACGGGCCATCGGTTGTCGATTTGGAGACCAGCACAGGACCGATCATCCAGGCTGAAGCGGCCTACTATATCAGTACCAGGGTAGGGAACCACCCAAATGTCCGAGGTATAGACACAGTTGCTTCTCATAAATGTGTCAACAGTAGTTGGATCGCCTTTCACCATCATCGGATAGTTTTGTCCAAGGAAGAGCGAGTTTTCTCCAAGACTATCAATTATGTGCCAAGGAGAAGGAGTTGGCGCTAGCACACTAGTATCCATCCCGAATACCATGCAACGGGTGTTGGAATAGGTCCGGAGAGTGCGACCATGGGAGACACCTGCTTCCTTAGCAGTAACATCATCAGTGGGCTATATACACACAAGAAAAGGTGATCCATCGGAATTAGTTGCCAGGTTCCACAGAGTATATGGGCGCTGCTCGTGATCATCACCATCGGCATCTCCCCCTTGGTTATAAAAACTTTCAAGTATAGGTGGTGGGATGTTCACAGGACATTGGAAACACAAGAAGAAGGTCAATTAGTAAAGGGAAACTTGCTAACCCGCATGCATGTGGATGAAACAATTATAATTACGGTGGAAGACAAACATGCCGAAACTACTAGGATGCCATGCAAAAACAGTGCCATGAGTGGTGGCAGCAAACACAAGGCCCTCGTATTGAATTGCATCACAGTACTCATCCGTGCACAGAAACTGATTTTTGAGCAATATCCATCGAGTCGAACCACGAAGGACGGCAACAAGCTTGTCAAAGATAGCAACAACTTGATAGTTGTTGTAATTCCAAGAGCGGTTGGGAACTTGACAAATTGCTATCTTCCGTAGAAGACAGTCGCCATGATCATATTTGAACATGCATACATTACCAGTGTGCTCAACCTCTGGGCAGTGTGCTGAGATTTTTGGAAGTGGAACCCGATGACTAGTGTACACATTCACAAGTTCCCACTCGCAGTTGGACCCAATGTAAACAACCCAATCTCCATTTGCGCCCGCCCAAGCCTTGCCCTCAAGCGATTGCATCTTAACATCATACGTATCATTATCAAGCGGCATCAACTGGCACAGGGCGAGGCCTCCGTCGTGCCGGCGCCAGTCATTAGGGTCACGGCGAAGAAGATAGGGGAGATCAAACCGCTCCTTAACTCTTGGGTTCTTTGTAATGATGTTATTATTTGAGTCGAGAATGGGCTTGAATGAACCTGCCATGCTAGCCGAGGTGATGACGTCGCACCGATCAATGAGTTCCTCCACCACGTCATCTTTCAGATCGGGGTAAGAATAACGCGGTCGTTTCCTGCCTGTTCCCTCCATGGAGAATACGATCGAACAATGGCAAAAGAAAGGGTGAAGGTCTGAAAGAAAATGGAGGAGGGAGAGGAAGAGCATGCAACAACAGTTCCAAATCGAGAGGGAAAGGCGAAGAGTCGGTGGACGGTTGCGAGTTTCACACGGTTCATGAAGAGGCGCCCCGGCCTACACGTCCATTCGGAAATACTCCTACTACTCGCCGTCGTCTCACTGATATGTTGGAACGGGACCACATGTCAACGAAACATGGTGTGTAATTTCTCGTGCAAAATACGATCTGGCCGCGTTGGCCCGAGGTGCCGCATTAGTTATCGACCTTTATTTTTTTAATGGCATGCCGATCAATTTTGAAGCACGACTAACTGGTACTGTACGTGGAGAGGATGACAGCAGGGACCCGCCAAGGTCATGGCAGTACGCAAGCAAGTGCCTCCTTATTTCAAGCCAATAAAAAAATGGCTCCTCCTAGTGGATTTCTGACATCTGGGTCCCATGCCATTGTCAACATAGTCAATAAACGAGAGAATTGCACAACGAGTGGCTGACACCAGGGACCCAGCAACTCGCCTAGTTATTTTTGTTTTGCGTTAATTTGATAAATGCCACTCCAAATCTGGTGTATCCAAGAAATGCCACTGCAATTTCCAAACTTTGAAAAATGCCATTTCATGCCATTTCTAGTGGCATTTTTCGAAGTTTGGAGTGGCGTTTTTCAAAGTTTGCAAACTACATTAGCGTTTTTCAAAGTTTGCAAAAATTGCAGACGCATTTTTCAAAGTTTGGAAATTGCAGTGGCATTTTTATGAATCGCCATAATTGGAGTGGCATTTATATAATTTGTTTTTGAGACGTAAGCAGGGTGTCAACTGGGCTGTGCGAGACACTCTAGCCTGTCTAGACAGCCTTTTCTTTTATGTTTACCACAGACCAGCCGAGTAGTTTTTTTTTCTTTCTGAAAATGGCTAGCCCAGTTCTTTTGTGATTTGTCAAGTAAGTCGCTTTATCATGCCTGCTGGGCTACAAATCTTTCAAGACGAGGAGAGCTTCATTCAGCTAGCCGAGAAAATGGCCTATCAGTAATGAGAAATGAGTTGTACATTTTTAAAACACATCAAACCGGCAATTATTTTCAAATATCTTTTTTCATTTCGAGATTTTAAACTGCATTGATTTTTATGCATGGACAATTTATTGGATTTTATATTGATATACATTTATTTTTAAAATCAGTCTTAATGTGACTCGAAATTTCTGGATTAAAAACAGTTCAGACCGCACCGACATATGCAAAATTTCGTATAATTTTTTAACTCTGGCCACAATATGGGCTGTAATACTAACATAAATAATATGGGCTCCAACAAACCCGTAAGAATTAGCAAATGAGCTGTAAATTATTTGAAATAATGGCAGATGGGTTGTATGCTGTTTTCCACATATTTGAGGCTTTCCACAGATGGCCTGTATACTATTGGATGTCCATCCAACGGCCGTCGTGCTTCTTCAATCTCTGCTCTACCTGCTCCAGCCGCTCAAACAAGCGCCGGCGGGACTGCCTGCTCCCTCCTCCCCGCGGTCGGCTGTGCTGCCGCGCAGGCCTCACCGCCCCACCGTACTCCCATCGCTGGCCTAGCCATCCCTCTACGCACCCACACCTGTTGTTATTCTCCGGCGTTGGCAGACAAACCAGTAAACCCTCGTACAGTCGTACTCCCCTCCGCGTGGGAAACACAAACAACGGCCGAGTCTTCCCTGCCTCCATGCCGTTCCCTTCCTAGGCCTCGCCGTCGTCCACCGCCCTGGTGCTCTCGGCGTGGCGTGGTCAGCATGGTCAACGAACGACATGCATCTGAAGTGGACTATACGTGGAGAGGCTGACAGCTGGGTCCATGGCCGCACGCAAGGAAATGCCTCCTTATTACGTGCAAAATAATGATTTCCTCCACTTGACATCTGGGACCCATCGAAACGGCCTCTGTATTTTGCGAAAAAACGTTACCGCCGCTGACAGCTCGGACCCACCAGCTATATCTTCGCGCGCAAGGAAGTGCCTCCTTATTATGCACAAAAAATGAGTACTCCCCCTGCTAGCTGGGACCCAGTATAGTGGGCCTACTAAGTTGACGAGGACGAAGGGCTTTGTCAACTTAGTCAATATGCACGATTCTAGCTCGACTGACCATACGATGTCCATCCAACGGCCGTAGTGCTTCTTCAACCTCTGGTCTTCTTGCTCCAGCCGCCCAAAGCAGCGCTGGTCATGCCGCCTGCTCCTGCCTCCCATGGTCGGCTGTGCTACCGTAGAGGCCTCACCGCCCCCATAATACTCCCACCGCTGGCCAGGCCATCCCTCCACTCCACTCACCCACACCCCTTGTTATTCTGCGGCGATGGCAGCGCAGCCGAACCAGTGAACCCTCGTACACCTCTCCGCGTGGGCATCCACTGCCGCGTCTTCCCCAGCTCCGCTTCGTCCCCTTCCTAGGCCTCATCGTCGTCCACCGCCATGGTGCTGTCGGCGTGGCGTGGTCAATGTGGTCAACAACCGAATTCCATCGGAAGAATACTGTACGTGGAGAGGCTGACAGCTGGGTCCACGGCAGCCGCAACGAACTGCCTCCTTATTACGCGGAAAATAATTATTCCTCCACCTCACAGCAGGGACCCACCTAACGCCCACCAGTATATCGCGAAAAAAACATTTCCCCTAACAGCTGGGACCCACCCGACGGGCCATCGTATTTTGCGGAAAAAAAACGTTCCCCCAACTGTCATCTCGGACCCACCGGAAGTGCCTCCTTATTACACACAAAAAAATGAATACCCCCTGCTAGCTGGGACCCACCTTAGTGGCAGGCTGACTTGTGGGCCTACTAAGTTGACGGGGACGGAGGGCTTTGTCAACTTAGTCAATATGCACGAGTCTAGCTCTAGTGACCCTACGATGTCCATCCAACGGCCGTAGTGCTTCTTCAACCTCTGGTCTTCTTGCTCCAGCCGCCCAAACCAGCGCCAGTCGTGCCTCCTGCTCCTGCCTCCCATGGCCGGCTGCGATGCGGCGGAGGCCTCACCGCCCCCTACTACTCCCACCACTGGACAGGCCATCCCTCTACTCACCCACACCCCCTGTTATTCTGCGGCGACGACAGCCTCACACTGTAGCGAACCAGTGAACCCTCGTACTCCTCTACGCGTGGGCATCCACTGCCGCGTCTTCCCCGGCTCCGCGTCGTCCCCTTCCTAGGCCTCGCCGTCGTCCACCGCCCTGGTGCTCTTGGCGCGGCGTGGTCAACGTGGTCAAGGAACGGCTTCCATCGGACCTGGACTGTACGTGGAGAGGCTGACAGCTGGGTCCACGGCCGCGGCAAGGAAGTGCCTCCTTATTACGTGCAAAATAATTATTCCTCCACCTGACAGCGGGGACCCACCGGACGGGCCACCGTATTTCACGAAAAAACGTCCCCCCTGCTGTCATCTCGGACCCACCGGAAGTGCCTCCTTATTACGCACAAAAAAATGAATACTCCCCCGGCTAGCTGGGACCCACCTTGCTGGGAGGCTGACTTGTGGGCCTACTAAGTTGACGGGGACGAATGGCTTTGTCAACTTAGTCAATATGAACGATTCTAGCTCCAGTGACCGTACGATGTCCATCCAACGGCCGTAGTGCTTCTTCAACCTCTGGTCTTCTTACTCCAGCCGCCCAAAGCAGTGCCGGTCGTGTCGCATGCTCCTGCCTCCCGTGGCCGGCTGTGCTGCCGCAGAGGCCTCACCGCCCCCTACTATTCCCACCGCTGGCCATGCCCTGCGGCAACGACAGCCTCACACCACAGCCGAACCAGTGAACCCTCGTAGTCTTCTCCGTGCGGGCTTCCACTGCCGCGTCGTCCACTTCCTAGGCCTCGCCGTCGTCCACCGCCGTGGTGCTCTCCACGCAGCGTGGTCAACGTGGTCAAGGAACGACTTCCATCAGAAGAGTACTGTATGTGGAGAGGCTGACAGCTGGGTCCACGGCCACAGCCCAGTTTTTTGTGATTTGCCAAGTAAGTCGCTTTGTCAGGCCTGTTGGGCTGCAAATCTTTCAAGACGAGGAGAGCTTTCATTCGGCTGGCCGAGAAAATGGCCCATCAATAATGAGAAATGGGTTGTACATTTCTAAAACACATCAAACCGGCAATCAGTTTCAAATATGTTTTTTCATTTCAAGATTTTAAATTACATTATTTTTTATGCGTGGAGAATTTGTTGGATTTTATATTGATATACATTTATTTTTAAAATCAGTTTGAATGTGAGTCAAAATTTCGGGATTAAAAACAGTTCGGACCGCACCGAAATATGCAAAATTTCGTATAATTTTTTAAGCGTTGCCACAATATGGGCTGTAATGCTAACAAAAAGAATATGGGCTCCAAAAAACCTTAAGAATTAGCAAATGGGCTGTAAATTATTAGAAATAATGGAAGATGGGTTGTATGCTGTTTTCCATAGATTTGAGGCTTTCCTAAAAAAAAGGTTGACGCACAAGCACTGACTGTTGGATGTCCATCCAACGGCCGTCGTGCTTCTTCAATCTCTACTCTTCCTGCTCCAGCCGCTCAAACAAGCGTCGGTGGGACTGCCTACTCCCTCCTCCTTGCGGCCAGTTGTGCTGCCGCGCAGGCCTCACCACCCGACCGTACTCCCATCGCTAGCCTAGCCATCCCTCTACTCACCCACAGCTGTTGTTATTCTCCGGCGATGGCAGACGACCCAGTAAACCCTCGTACAATCGTACTCCCCTCCGCGTGGGAAACAACTGCCGAGTCTTCCCTGCCTCCATGTCGTCCCCTTCCTAGGCCTCGTCGTCGTCCACCGCCCTGGTGCTCTCGGCGCGGCGTGGTCAACGTGGTCAAGGAACGACTTCCATCGGACGTGGACTGTACGTGGAGAGGCTGACAGCTGGGTCCACGGCCGCAGCAAGGAAGTGCCTCCTTATTACGCGGAAAATAATGATTCCTCCACCTGACAGCTGGGACCCACCGTACGGGCCACTGTATTTCGCGAAAAAAATGTTTCCCCCTGACTGCTGGGACCCACCAGCTACATCTTCGCACGCAAGGAAGTGCGTCCGGGCAAAAAAAATTATTCGCCCCCTGACTGCTGGGACCCACCAGCTACATCTTCGCAGGCAAGGAAGTGCCTGACAATCGGGACCCACCTGGTCGAAGCGTACGTAGCGTTGTTATTCTGGTCGCGAACGTGTACGTACATACTAGTCGATGTAGAGGCGCGCACATGTCGTAGTAGAGGCGCGCACGTAGCATGTACACGTACATACAGTAGCCAGGGTGCAAGAAAGAAAATACGGCCACATATGTGTACATACGGGCGGGGTCTCGAATGCCTACTCGCGCATACGTACGGCCAGGGCTCGTGTACATGGCTGGGTCGAAAAGCAGAAACAGCGTCGTCATCGTGTTCATGGGGAGGCAATGGAATGCGTCGTGTTCATGGGGAGGCAACGAAATGCGTCGTGTTCATGGGGAGGCAACAGAATGCGTCGTGTTCATCGGGAGGCAATGGAACGCGTCGTGTTCATCAGGAGGGCTTGTACGGAGCAGGCAATGGAAACGAGGCCTGGCGTACCGCACAATGGAGGAAACGGACCTCCTATGTTCGGAACGGGGTCCTGTTGATCGGGAGGGGTCTGGCGTATCGCAAAACGGAGGAAACGGACCTCCTACGATCGAAACGTGGGTCATGTTCATCGAGAGGGGTGTGGCGTACCGCAAAATGGAGGAAACGGACTTGTGTTGGAGAGCTACGGTCAAAATGGGGGTCTTGTTCATCGGGAGGGGTGCGGCGTACCACAAAATGGGACTCCACGGGATACTGTTCATCTCCACCGTCGACCCCCTCCAGCCTCCACGAGCTACTGTTCATCCACCGCCGACCTCCTCCAGCCTCCACCTGCGACTATTCATCCACGGGCTCCTGTTCATCCAGCCTCCACCGCGCGCTACTCCACGGGCTACTGTTCAACCAGCCCTCTCCACGGGCTCCTGTTCAACCACCCCTCCACAGGCTACTGTTCATCCTGCCCTCCACCGTCTACTGTTCATCCTGCCCTCCATGGGGTGGTCCTATTCATCCAGCCTTCCATGGGGTCCTGTTCATCCAGCCCCAACACCGGCTCGATCAATCGGGGTCCTATTCATCCAGAGGCAACACCACGGGGTCCTGTTCATCCACCCCCACCGGGAACTGTTCATCCACACCCCCCCCCCCCCCGCAACGCTTACTGTTCATCCAGAGGCAACATCGATCAGCTTCAGTTAGCAGCAGTAGCGAAGGAATCGCTCGATCGGGTTCAGTTAACAGCCATTGATCGATCGCTCGGGTTCAGTAACGCGTAGCCTGCAGTGCAATCGCTCGGGTTCAGTTAGAGCCAAACACCTCACTTGGGTTCAGTTAGAGCCAACGCCTCGCACACATGCGCATATGTGTACAAGAGAAGCGCGCATCGCTCGGCCCCTGACCTCCCACTGTAACCGGGAACTCCCCGAAGTTTTCCTTGCCCTCGCTTCTACCACGGTTTTTTCCGTCATGGACGGCCCAAAGAATGTCATGCAGCTGCATCTACGGCCCGCCCAGGACGAAAAGCCCATTTTCTGTCATGAGTTTTTGTCATAGAAGTAGGAGCCCACCACATCTATGATGATACCGGGTTTTGTCACAATTATCGTCATAGAAGTGTCATATGTATGACAAAAAAATTCGTTCAACCCAAAATGTCACGGATGTGTCTTTTTTTTGTAGTGGAGGCGGAGCGCACCGAGCTCGCCCAGGAGCGTGACCGGTTGGTCAAGTAGCTGACGGAGCAGGCGGAGCTTCTCCGGAAGGTCCAGAGGAAGGCGGGGGTGAAAGAGTCCAGTCTTCTTGCTGAGTTTGATATTGAACGCTCCCCCTGGGCCGACAAGGAGGTATTGCTAACTGTCGGCTTTGGCAAGGTTGAAGACATGGTTGACGGTAAGCTTTCTTCTTTTTCCTTTCCTTGATCTGCCGATTGTTTGATCAGGTCGGCTTCTAGCCTATGACTTCTAGTTTCTTTGCTTTATTGCCTGGGCAGACTTCATCTCTGGTCACTCCGATGCCGCCAACTAGGCCATTGAGGCCTATAGTGAGGAGCGAAGAGCCGAAGGTGCGCAGATTGCTGCCAACGCCCCCGGGAGTCTTAGTGAGAAGCTTCTCAGCATCCAGGCCCGTCTTTTGCCGGCTCATCGGATGCTGCACCATCTTCACTACATCGGGGCCCAGGCGATCTCCGCCCTATGGCCAGACATGCCAGTGATACGTCCATTTTGCATCATGCTTTTATATCAATATTTATTGCATTATGGGCTGTTGTTACACATTATGCCACAGTACTTATGCCTATTCTCCCTTATTTTACAAGGCTTACATAAAGAGGGAGAATGCCGGCAGCTGGGATTCTGGGCTGGAAAAGGAGTAAATATTATTGACCTATTCTTCACAGCTCCAAAAGTCCTGAAACTTCATGGAAGATGTTTTCCAAATATATAAAAAATACTAAGAGCAAGAACCTCACCAGGGGGGCCACACCCTGCCCACGAGGGTGGGGGGCACGCCCTACCCCCTGGGTGCGCCCCCCTACCTCGTAGGCCCCTGGTGGCCCTCCGATGGCCATCTTCTGCTATATGGAGTCTTTCGATGGGAAAAAAATAATAAGCCATCTTCTCTGATGAAACTCCGCCGCCACGAGGCGGAACCAATCTAGGGCTCTGGCGGAGCTGTTGTACCGGGGAAACTTCCCTCCCAGAGGGGGAAATCATCGCCATCGTCATCACCAACGCTCCTCTCATCGGGAGAGGGCAATCTCCATCAACATCTTCATCAGCACCATCTCATCTCAAAACCCTAGTTCATCTCTTGTATCCAATTCTTGTCTCCAAGTCTGGGATTGGTGCTAGTAGGTTGCTAGTAGTGTTAATTACTCCTTGTAGTTCATGCTAGTTGGTTTAATTGGTGGAAGATCATATGTTCAAATCCTATATGCATATTAATACCCCTCTGATTATGAACATGTTTATGCTTTGTGAGTAGTTACTTTTGTTCCTGAGGACATGGGAGAAGTCTTGCTATTAGTAGTCATGTGAATTTGGTATTCATTCGATATTTTGATGAGATGTATGTTGTCTCTCCTCTAGTGGTGTTATGTGAACGTCGAATACATGACACTTCACCATTATTTGGGCCTAGAGGAAGGCATTGGGGAGTAATAAGTAGATGGTGGGTTGCTAGAGTGACAGAAGCTTAAACCCTAGTTTATGTGTTGCTTCGTAAGGGGCTGATTTGGATCCATATGTTTCATGCTATGGTTAGGTTTACCTTAATACTTTTGTTGTATTTGCGGATGCTTGCAATAGAGGTTAATCATAAGTGGGATGCTTGTCCAAGTAAGGGCAGCACCCAAGCACCGGTCCACCCTGCTACCTCTTGAGCTTGCATTGGATTTCCCCGAAGAGGAAAGGATGATGCAGCAGAGTAGGGTAAGTATTTCCCTCAGTTTTTGAGAACCAAGGTATGAATCTAGTAGGAGGCAACGCTCAAGTCCCTCGTACCTGCACAAAACGATAGCTACTCGCAACCAACGCGATTAGGGGTTGTCAATCCCTTCACGGTCACTTACGAGAGTGAGATCTGATAGATATAATATTTTTGGTATAAAGATGCAAAGTGAAAAGTAAAGGCAAAGTAAAAAAGCAAAGCAAGATTAAAGTGATGGAGATTGATATGATGAAAATAGACCCGAGGGCCATAGGTTTCACTAGTGGCTTCTCTCAAGAGCATAAGTATTCTACGGTGGATTACTGTTGAGCAATTGACAGAATTGAGCATAGTTATGAGAATATCTAGGCATGATCATGTATATAGGCATCACGTCTGTGACAAGTAGACCGAAACGATTCTGCATCTACTACTATTACTCCACTCATCGACCGCTATCCAGCATGCATCTAGAGTATTAAGTTAAAAACAGAGTAACGCCTTAAGCAAGATGACATGATGTAGAGAGATAAATTCATGCAATATGAAATAAACCCCATCTTGTTATCCTCGATGGCAATGATGCAATACGTGCCTTGCTGCCCCTTCTGTCACTGGGAAAGGACACTGTAAGATCGAACCCAAAGCAAAGCACTTCTCCCATTGCAAGAACTACCAATCTAGTCGATCAAACCCAACGGATAATTCGAAGAGACTTGCAAAGATAACCAATATACATAAAAGAATTCAGAGAAGATTCATATATTATTCAAAGATAGACTTGATCATAAACCCACAATTCATCGATCTCAACAAACACACCGCAAAAAGAAGATTACATCGAATAGATCTCCACGAGAGAGGGGGAGAACTTTGTATTGAGATCCAAAAAGAGAGAAGAAGCCATCTAGCTACTAACTATGGACCCGAAGGTCTGAGGTAAACTACTCACACTTCATCGGAGAGGCTATGATGATGTAGAAGCCCTCCGTGATGATGGCCCTCTTCCGGCGGAGCTCCGGAACAGGCCCCAAGATGGGATCTTGTGGATACAGAAAGTTGCGGCGGTGGAATTAGGTTTTTGGCTCCTCCTCCGATCGTTTGGGGGTACGTAGGTATATATAGGAGGAAGAAGTACGTCGGTGGAGCTTCGAGAGGCCCACGAGGCAGGGGCGCGCCCTAGGGGGGGCACCCCCCACCCTCGTGACCGCCTCTTTGACTCCTTGGAGTAGGGTCCAAGTCTCGTGGATCACGTTCGGTGAGAAAATCACGTTCCCGAAGGTTTTATTCCGTTTGGACTCCGTTTGATATTCCGTTTCTTTGAAACACTGAAATAGGCAAAAAAACAGCAATTCTGGGTTGGGCCTCCGGTTAATAGGTTAGTCCCAAAAATAATATAAAAGTGGAAAATAAAACCCAATATAGTCCAAAACAGTAGATAATATAGCATGGAGCAATCAAAAATTATTGATACGTTGGAGACGTATCAGGCATCCCCAAGCTTAATTCCTGCTCGTCCTCGAGTAGGCAAATGATAAAAAAGAATTTTTGATGCGGAGTGCTACTTGGCATAATTTCAATGCAAATCTTCTTAATTGTGATATGAATATTCAGATTAGAAAGATTGAAGACAAAAGTTTATATTGACATAAAAATAATAATACTTCAAGCATACTAACAAAGCAATTATGTCTTCTCAAAATAACATGGCTAAATAAAGTTATCCCTACAAAATCATATAGTCTGGCTATGCTCTATCTTCACCACACAAAATATTTAAATCATGCACAACCCCGATGACAAGCCAAGCAATTGTTTCATACTCTAACTGTTTCAAAACTTTTTCAATCTTCACGAAATACATGAGCGTGAGCCATGGATATAGCACTATAGGTGGAATAGAATGGTGGTTGTGGAGAAGACAAAAAGAGGGGAAGATAGTCTCACATCAGCTAGGCATATCAATGGGCTATGGAGATGCCCATCAATAGATATCAATGTGAGTGAGTATGGATTGCCATGCAATGGATGCACTAGAGCTATAAGTATATGAAAGATCAAAAAGAAACTAAGTGGGTGTGCATCCAACTTGCTTGCTCATGAAGACCTAGGGCAATTTTGAGGAAGCACATCATTGGAATATACAAGCCAAGTACTATAATGAAAGATTCCCACTAGTATATGAAAGTGATAACATGAGAGACTCTCTACTACGAAGATCATGGTGCTACTTTGAAGCACAAGTGTGGTAAAAGGATAGTAACATTGTCCCTTCTCTCTTTTTCTCTCATTTGTTTGTTTTTTTTATTTGGGCCTTTTCTCCTTTTTTATGGCCTCTTTTTTTTATTTGGGCTTCTTTGGCCTCTTTTATTTATTTTTCGCCCGAAGTCTCATCCCGACTTGTGGGGGAATCATAGTCTCCATCATTCTTTCCTCATTGGGACAATGCTCTAATAATGATGATCATCACACTTTTATTTTTCTTACAACTCAACAATTACAACTCGATACTTAGAACAAAATATGACTCTATATGCAATGAGTCAAGAGTGACATGTATGAAAGAATTATGAATGGTGGCTATGCCACAAATACGATGTCAACTACATGATCATGCTAGCAATGTGACAATAATGGAGTGTGTCATAATAAACGGAACGTTGGAAAGTTGCATGGCAATATATCTCGGAATGGCTACGGAAATGCCATAATAGGTAGGTATGGTGGCTGTTTTGAGGAAGGTACATGGTGGGTGTATGATACCAGCGAAAGGTGCGTGGTATTAGAGAGGGTAGCAAAGGTGTAAGGTGAGAGTGCGTATAATCCATGGACTCAACATTAGTCATAAAGAACTCATATACTTATTGCAAAAATCTAGAAGTTATCAAAGCAAAGTATTACGCGCATGCTCCTAGGGGGATAGATTGGTAGGAAAAGACCATCGCTCGTCCCCGACCGCCACTCATAAGGAAGACAATCAATAAATAAGTCATGCTCCGACTTCATCACATACGGTTCACCATACGTGTGTCGGATTTCGGGTTCCAACAGACCCTTAAGGTTCAAACACTGGGGTGCGCGTGGAGATTACGCCTTCTACCTCTCCGTCTCACAAAGATCTAGACTACGGAAAGAACTGCATAAGAGAAACAAGGTTTATACTTGTTCGAGCCACCATTGTGGTGTAATACCCTACTCCAGTGTGTGGTGAGTGGATTGCCTCTTGGGGCTGATGATGATGAACAATACAAGGAAGAACAGCCTCGCGAGGGTCTGCTCTTGGCTGGGGCGATGAACTGTTAGGAGGAGTTCAGTCGCCTTTCTCTCTCTCTCTCACCAACTACCTCTTGCTTATTCTTTCCCCCCCCCCTTGCTAGGGCGGCTGGTCCTATTTATAGAGGCCCTGTTCCTCTTCCCAAATATCGAGCGGGAAGGGAGCCAACAATGGCGGGCTAATTTGAAGGGGGACAGCAAGTATCAGCTATCCTGACAAAGGTAGTCTTCGCCTGCGCAAAGCTCTAGTGATGACGCCGTCTTGGGCTCCACGGTGACATCCGTCTCGTAGTCCTCCTGGTCTTGGTCTCGTTGCACCGAAATGGCAACCTTTGCCTGATGCCTCGGTACTCCGCGGCTACGCTTGCTCCCTTTGCACCAAAGAGGAAAGGAGGACGCTGCGCGGGCTGGCACCCGCCTGGCGCCCTGAGTCGTCATGGCTTGCGTCACGGGCACCTCGTGAGGTACCCCGCCTTGATTTCTCCGCCTCCTCGTGAGCCAGCCTGACGAGGCCGCGCCTGAGGAAGCTCCGCATCGTCCGCCCCGCGAGGCTTGGCCCCTCGCGAGGGTCTTGAGTCTTGTGTTGATGGAGATGGGTCGTGTTGGGCCCCCTTTGAGCCACGCCGCAGGCCGTAGGCAGGCAAGTCTGGGGACCCCCATTCCCAGAACACCGATAGTAGCCCCCAGGCCCAAGGCGCGCCCGGACTTGGCCGTGTAGGGAGGCGGAAGGGCACGTGCGAAACGCCCCGGGCCCTAACAGACTGCGGCCTTGGGCGCCGCGTGGCGGTTGATTGGACGTGGGCGGCACTGTTCCCCCAGGCCCCCTTATTCTGCGCCCTGCTAGGCGGACTTGTAGTTGTACACGGCCGCTCCCCTTCCTGTTGTTCGAGCGTCCCCTGTTCTTCCTCCCTTCGAATGCCAGCTCCTGCCTCCAATCCAATCTCGAATCTTCCCCCTCCTTCCCATCGCCATTGCTCCGACGAAGAAGGAGAGTGGGAAGAAACCCATGCCTCCACCTTGTGTGCCGCCATCGGTGGCCCCCGCCGTCAGCCGGTCGACCATACTCAATCAAGAGTGCCTGGGCAAGGTCAGCTTGGCTCTGGCCACCATCTTTAATGAGTGCGGGAGGACGACGGCCTGGCCCGCGCCCCACTTCTCCATCGACAGGATACCTACCGAGGTCCCATATTTTACCGACGCCCTGTGGGCAGGTCTGGTTCCCCCCTTTTCTGATTTCTTCAATGCCATGCTCTCCCATTATCAGATCCACATGATGCATCTAAGTCCTGAGTCCATCACCCTCCTTTCGGTCTACGCCTTCGTTTGCGAAGCCATGGTTGTTGCGGAACGTAGTAATTTCAAAAAAATTCCTACGCACACGCAAGATCATGGTGATGCATAGCAACGAGAGGGGAGAGTGTGATCTACGTACCCTTGTAGATCGACAAAGGAAGCATTTGGTTGATGTAGTCGTACGTCTCCATAGCCCGACCGATCAAGCACCGAAACTACGGCACCTCCGAGTTCTAGCACACGTTCAGCTCGATGACGATCCCCGGACTCCGATCCAGCAAAGTGTCGGGGAAGAGTTCCGTCAGCACGACGGCGTGGTGACGATCTTGATGTGCTACTGTCGCAGGGCTTCGCCTAAGCACCGCTACAATATTATCGAGGACTATGGTGGCAGGGGCGCCACACACGGCTAAGAATATGATCACGTGGATCAACTTGCGTTCCTCTGGGGTGCCCCTGCCTCCATATATAAAGGCTCAAGGGGGGTGCGGCCGGCCTAGGAGAGGCGCGCCAGGAGGAGTCCTACTCCCTCCGGGAGTAGGACTTCCCCCCCCCCCCAATCCTAGTTGGAATAGGATTCGCGGAGGGGGAAAAGATGAAAGGGGGCCGGCCCCCTCTCCTTGTCATATTCGGACCAAGGGAGGGGAGGGGCGCGCGGCCCATCTCTGGCTGCCTCTTCTCTTTTCCACTAAGGCCCACTAAGGCCCATATATCTCCCGGGGGGTTCCGGTAACCTCCCGGTACTCTGGTAAAATCCCGATTTTCACCCGGAACACTTCCGATATCCAAACATAGGCTTCCAATATATCAATCTTTATGTCTCGACCATTTCAAGACTCCTCGTCATGTCCGTGATCACATCCGGGACTCCGAACAACCTTCGGTACATCAAAACGTATAAACTCATAATATAACTGTCATCGAAACCTTAAGCGTGCGGACCCTACGGGTTCGAGAACAATGTAGACATGACCGAGACATGTCTCCGGACAATAACCAATAGCGGGACCTGGATGCCCATATTGGCTCCTACATATTCTACGAAGATCTTTATTGGTCAGACCGCATAACAACATGTGTTGTTCCCTTTGTCATCGGTATGTTACTTGCCCGAGATTCGATCGTCGGTATCCAATACCTAGTTCAATCTCGTTACCGGCAAGTCTCTGTACTCGTTCCGTAATACATCATCCCGCAACTAACTCATTAGTTGCAATGCTTGCAAGGCTTAAGTGATGTGCATTACCAAGAGGGCCCAGAGATACCTCTCCGACGATCGGAGTGACAAATCCTAATCTCGAAATACGTCAACCCAACATGTACCTTTGGAGACACCTGTAGAGCACCTTTATAATCACCCAGTTATGTTGTGACGTTTGGTAGCACACAAAGTGTTCCTCCGGCACATGGGAGTTACATAATCTCATAGTCATAGGAACATGTATAAGTCATGAAGAAAGCAATAGCAACATACTAAATGATCGGGTGCTAAGCTAATGGAATGGGTCATGTCAATCAGATCATTCAACTAATGATGTGATCCCGTTAATCAAATGACAACTCTTTGTCCATGGTTAGGAAACATAACCATCTTTGATTAACGAGCTAGTCAAGTAGAGGTATACTAGTGACACTCTGTTTGTCTATGTATTCACACATGTATTATGTTTCCGGTTAATACAATTCTAGCATGAATAATAAACATTTATCATGAAATAAGGAAATAAATAATAACTTTATTATTGCCTCTAGGGCACATTTCCTTCAGTCTCCCACTTGCACTAGAGTCAATAATCTAGTTCACATCGCTTGTGTGATTAACACCAATTGTTCACATCTTTATGTGATTGGTTCACATCTCCATGTAACTAACACCCAAAGGGTTTACTAGATTCAATAATCCAGTTCACATCGCTATGTGATTAACACCCAAAGAGTGATCATGTTTTGCTTGTGAGAGAAATTTAGTCAACGGGCCTGCAAAATTCAGATCCGTATGTATTTTGCAAAAATCTATGTCTACAATGCTCTACACGGAGCTACTCTAGCTAATTGTTCCCACTTTCAATATGTATCCAGATTGAGACTTAGAATCATCTGGATCAGTGTCAAAAACTTGCCTCGACGTAACCCTTTACGACGAACCTTTTTGTCACGTCCATAATCGAGAAACATATCCTTATTTCACTAAGGATAATTCTGACCGCTGTCCAGTGATCTACTCCTAGATCACTATTGTACTCCCTTGCCAAATCAGTGCATGGTATACAATAGATCTGGTGCACAGCATGACATACTTTATAGAACCTATGGCCAAGGCATAGGGAATGACTTTCATTCTCTTTCTATCTTCTGCCGTGGTCGGGCTTTGAGTCTTACTCAACTTCACACCTTGTAATACAGGCAAGAACTCTTTCTTTGACTGCTCCATTTTGAATTACTTCAAAATCTTGTCAAGGTATGTACTCATTGAAAAAACTTATCAAGCGTCTTGATCTATCTCTATAGATCTTGATACTCAATATGTAAGCAGCTTCACCAAAGTCTTTCTTTGAAAAACTCCTTTCAAACACTCCTTTATGCTTTACAGAATAATTCTACATTTTTTCCGATCAACAATATGTCATTCACATACACTTATCAAAAATGCTGTAGTGCTCCCACTCACTTTCTTGTAAATACAGGCTTCACCGCAAGTCTGTATAAAACTATATGCTTTGATCAACTCATCAAAGCGTATATTCCAACTCTGAGATGCTTGCACCAGTCCACAGATGGATCGCTGGAGCTTGCACATTTTGGTAACACCTTTAGGATTGACAAAACCTTCTGGTTGCATCATATACAACTCTTTTTTAATAAATCCATCAAGGAATGCAGTTTTGTTTATCCATTTGCCAGATTTCATAAAATGCGGCAATTGCTAACATGATTCGGACAGACTCAAGCATAGATACGAGTGAGAAACTCTCATCGTAGTCAACACCTTGAACTTGTCGAAAACCTTTTGCGACAATTCTAGCTTTGTAGATAGTAACACTACTATCAGCGTCCGTCTTCCTCTTGAAGATCCATTTATTCTCAATTGCTTGCCGATCATCGGGCAAGTCAACCAAAGTCCAAACTTTATTCTCATACATGGATCATATCTCAGATTTTATGGCCTCAAACCATTTCGCGGAATCTAGGCTCATCATCGCTTCCTCATAGTTCGCAAGTTCGTCATGGTCTAGTAATATGACTTCCAGAACAGGATTACCATACCACTCTGGTGCGGATCTCACTCTGGTTTACCTACGAGATTTGGTAGTAACTTGATCTAAAGTTACATGATCATCATCATTAGCTTCCTCACTAATTGGTGTAGTAGTCACAAGAACAGATTTTGTGATGAACTACTTTCCAATAAGGGAGAAGGTACAATTACCTTATCAAGTTTTCTACTTTCCTCCCACTCACTTCTTTCGAGAGAAACTTCTTCTCTAGAAAGGATCCATTCTTAGCAACGAATGTCTTGCCTTCGGATCTGTGATAGAAGGTGTACCCAACCGTTTCCTTTGGGTATCCTATGAAGACATATTTCTCCGATTTGGTTTTTGATCTTATTAGGATGAAACCTTTTCATATATCACAATCCCAAACTTTAAGAAACGACAACTTTGGTTTCTTGCCAAACCACAGTTCAGATTGTGTCGTCTCAACGGACTTAGATGGTGCCCTTTTAAACATGAATGCAGCTGTCTTTAATGCATAACCCCAAAACGATAGCGGCAAATCTGTAAGAGACATCATAGATCGCACCATATCAAATAAAGTATGATTACGACGTTCGTACACACCATTATACTGTGGTGTTCCAGGTGGCGTGAGTAGTGAAACTATTTCACATTGTTTTAACTGAAGACCAAACTCGTAACTCAAATACTCTTCTCCACGTTCAGATCGCAAAAACTTTATTTTCTTGTTACGATGATTTTCCACTTCACTCTGAAATTCTTTGAACTTTTCAAATGTTTCAGACTTATGTTTCATCAAGTAGATATACTCATATCTGCTCAAATCATCTGTGAAGATCAGAAAATAATGATACCTGCCATGAGCCTCAATATTCATCGGACCACATACATCAGTATGTATGATTTCCAACAAATTTGTTGCTCTCTCCATAGTACCGGAGAACGGCGTTTTAGTCATCTTGCCCATAAGGCACGGTTTGCAAGTACCAAGTGATTCATAATCAAGTGGTTCCAAAAGTCCATAAGTATGGAGTTTCTTCATGCGCTTTACACCAATATGACCTAAACGGCAGTGCCACAAATAAGTTGCACTATCATTATTAACTTTGCATCTTTTGGTTTCAATATTATGAATATGTGTATGACTACGATCGAGATCCAATGAACCATTTTCATTGGGTGTGTAACCATATAAGGTTTTATTCATGTAAACAGAACAACAATTTATTCTCTTACTTAAATGAATAACCGTATTACAATAAACATGATCAAATCATATTCATGCTCAACGCAAACACCAAATAACACTTATTTAGGTTCAACACTAATCCCGAAAGTATAGGGAGTGTGCGATGATGATCATATCAATCTTGGAACCACTTCCAACACACATCGTCACTTCACCCTTAACTAGTCTCTGTTTATTCTGCAACTCCTGCTTCGAGTTACTAATCTTAGTAACTAAACTAGTATCAAATACTGAGGGGTTGCTATAAACACTAGTAAATTACACATCAATAACATGTATATCAAATATACTTATGTTCACTTTGCCATCCTTCTTATCCGCCAATCACTTGGGGTAGTTCCGCTTCCAGTGACCAGTTCCTTTGCAGTAGAAGCACTTAGTCTCAGGCTTAGGATCAGACTTGGGCTTCTTCACTTGAGTAGCAACTTGCCTGCCGTTCTTCTTGAAGTTCCCCTTCTTCCCTTTGCCCTTTTTCTTGAAACTAGTGGTTTTGTCAACCATCAACATTTGATGTTTTTCTTGATTTCTACATTTGTTGATTTCAGCATCACGAAGAGCTTTGGGAGTTGTTTCCGTTATCCCTTGCATATTATAGTTCATCACGAAGTTCTACTAACTTGGTGATGGTGACTAGAGAATTCTGTCAATCACTATCTTATCTGGAAGATTAACTCCCACTTGATTCAAGCGATTGTAGTACCCAGAAATCTGAGCACATGCTCACTAGTTGAGCGATTCTCCTCCATCTTTTAGCTATAGAACTTGTTGGAGACTTCATATCTCTCAACTCGGGTATTTGCTTGAAATATTAACTTCAACTCCTGGAACATCTCATATGGTCCATGACGTTCAAAACGTCTTTGAAGTCCCGATTCTAAGCCATTAAGAATGGTGCACTAAACTATCAAGTAGTCATCATATTGAGCTAGCCAAACGTTCATAACGTCTGCATCTGCTCCTGCAATAGGTCTGTCACCTAGCGGTGCATCAAGGACATAATTCTTCTGTGCAGCAATGAGGATAAACCTCAGATCACGGATCCAATCCGCATCATTGCTACTAACATCTTTCAACACAATTTTCTCTAGGAACATATCAAAATAAACACAGGGAAGCAACAACGCGAGCTATTGATCTACAACATGATTTGCAAAATACTACCAGGACTAAGTTCATGATAAATTTAAAGTTCAATTAATCATATTACTTAAGAACTCCCACTTAGAAAGACATCCCTCTAATCTTCTAAGTGATCACGTGATCCAAATCAACTAAACCATGTCCGATCATCACGTGAGATGGAGTAGTTTCAATGGTGAACATCACTATGTTGATCATATCTACTATATGATTCACGCTCGACCTTTCGGTCTCCGTGTTCCGAGGCCATATCTGTATATGCTTGGCTCGTCAAGTATAACCTGAGTATTCCGCGTGTGCAACTGTTTTGCACCCGTTGTATTTGAACGTAGAGCCTATCACACCCGACCATCACGTGGTGTCTCAGCACGAAGAACTCTAGCAACGGTGCATACTCAGGGAGAACACTTCTTGATAATTAGTGAGAGATCATCTTAAAATGCTACCGTCAATCAAAGCAAGATAAGATGCATAAAAGATAAACATCACATGCAATCAATATAAGTGATATGATATGGATATCATCATCTTGTGCTTGTGATCTCCATCTTCAAAGCACCGTTGTGATCACCATCGTCACCAGCACGACACCTTGATCACCATCGTAGCATCATTGTCGTCTCGCCAATCTTATGCTTCCATGACTATCGCTACCGCTTAGTGATAAAGTAAAGCATTACAGCGCGATTGCATTGCATACAGTAAAGCGACAACCATATGGCTCCTGCCAGTTGCCGATAACTCGGTTACAAAACATGATCATCTCATACAATAAAATTCAGCATCATATCTTGACCATATCACATCACAACATGCCCTGCAAAAACGAGTTAGATGTCCTCTACTTTGTTGTTGCAAGTTTTACGTGGCTGCTACGGGCTTAAGCAAGAACCAATCTTACCTACGCATCAAAACCACAACGATAGTTTGTCAAGTTGGTGTTGTTCTAACCTTCGCAAGGACCGGGCGTAGCCACACTTGGTTCAACTAAAGTTGGAGAAACTGTCACCCACAAGCCACCTATGTGCAAAGCATGTCGGGAGAACCGGTCTCGCGTAAGCGTACGCGTAATGTCGGTCTGGGCCGCTTCGTCCAACAATACCGCCGAACCAAAGTATGACATGCTGGTAAGTAGTATGACTTATATCGCCCACAACTCACTTGTGTTCTACTCGTGCATATATCATCAACACATAAAACCTAGGCTCGGATGCCACTGTTGGGGAACGTAGTAATTTCAAAAAAAATCCTATGCACACGCAAGATCATGGTGATGCATAGCAACGAGAGGGGAGAGTGTCATCTACGTACCCTTGTAGATCGACAACGGAAGTGTTTGGTTGATGTAGTCGTACGTCTCCACGGCCCGACCGATCAAGCACCGAAACTACGGCACCTCCGAGTTCTAGCACACGTTCAGCTCGATGACAATCCCCGGACTCCGATCTAGCAAAGTGCCGGGGAAGAGTTCCGTCAGCACGACGGCGTGGTGACGATCTTGATGTACTACTATCGCAGGGCTTCGCCTAAGCACCACTACAATATTATCGAGGACTATGGTGGCAGGGGGCGCCACACACGGCTAAGAATATGATCACATGGATCAACTTGCGTTCCTCTGGGGTGCCCCTGCCTCCGTATATAAAGGCTCAAGGGGGGTGCGGCCGGCCTAGGAGAGGCGCGCCAGGAGGAGTCCTACTCCCTCCGGGAGTAGGACTCCCCCCCCCCCCCCAATCCTAGTTGGAATAGGATTTGTGGAGGGGGAAAAGAGGAAAGGGGGCCGGCCCCCTCTCCTTGTCCTATTCGGACCAAGGAAGGGGAGGGGCGCACGGCCCATCTCTGGCTGCCTCTTCTCTTTTCTACTAAGGCCCATATATCTCCCGGGGGGTTCCGGTAACCTCCCGGTACTCCGGTAAAATCCCGATTTTTACCCGGAACACTTCCGATATCCAAACATAGGCTTCCAATATATCAATCTTTATGTCTCGACCATTTTGAGACTCCTCGTCATGTCCGTGATCACATCCGGGACTCCGAACAACCTTAGGTACATCAAAACGTATAAACTCATAATATAACTGTCATCGAAACCTTAAGCGTGCGGACCCTACGGGTTCGAGAACAATGTAGACATGACCGAGACATGTCTCCGGTCAATAACCAATAGCGGGACCTGGATGCCCATATTGGCTCCTACATATTCTATGAAGATCTTTATCAGTTAGACCGCATAACAACATACATTGTTCCCTTTGTCATCGGTATGTTACTTGCCCGAGATTCGATCGTCGGTATCCAATACCTAGTTCAATCTCGTTACCGGCAAGTCTCTTTACTCGTTCCGTAATACATCATCCCGCAACTAACTCATTAGTTGCAATGCTTGCAAGGCTTAAGTGATGTTGAAAGTGCAACTATCCCTAGGTGGTTTTGGTAATTCATAACAACATATAGCTCATTGAGCTAATGCTATTCCAAGATGATTATTTCAGGAAAGCTCAATGATTGGCATGGCATGGATGTGAAAGTGGAACCCTCAAAATGCTAAGGACAAAGAATTGGCTCAAGCTCAAAAGTTCAAGACTCTTCATTTTATATTTTAGTGATCCAAGATCACATTAAGTCTTTAGGAAAAGCCAATACTATCAAGGAGGGATGAGGTGTTGCTTAATGAGCCTCTTGCTTTATGTGCTTAGTGATATGCTCCAAAATCCTCAACCACCTTTCCATATCCACAAATGACCTAAACCCTAAGCCAAACTCGGTCATACCGATTCTGTCAATCCGGCGCCACCGAGTTTCACTTGTCCTTTGCCACCGCCAAACCCTAGCAATTCGGTCCTACCGATAAGGATCTCGGTCACACCGAGATGGGGTTGCAAACTCTCTGTTTCCCTTTTGTAACTTTTCGGTCTCACCGAAAGAGCGAATCGGTCCCACCGAGAATGCAATGCAAACTCTCTGTTTCCTTCTTGTAACTTTTCGGTCTCACCGAAAGAGCAAGTCGGTCCCACCGAGTTTGCCTGACCAACTCTCTGGTTAGCTAATTGCCGAACTCGGTCTCACCGAGATTATGTTATGCCCAAACCCTAACCGAATCGGTCCTACCGAGTTGCATCTCAGTCCCACCGAAATTCCTAACGGTCACTAGGTTTAGTATTTCGGTCAGATCGAGTTTTCTGATTCGGTCCCACCGAGATTGGTAGATTGTGTGTAACGGTTGGATTTTGTGTGGAGGCTATAAATACCCCTCCACCTCCTCTTCATTCGAAGAGAGAGCCATCATAACACATACACCATGCCTACTCATATGTTCTGAGAAAGAACCACCTACTCATGTGTTGAGACCAAGATATTCCATTCCTACCATATGAATCTTGATCTCTAGCCTTCCCCAAGTTGCTTTCCACTCAAATCTTCTTTCCATCAGATCCAAATCCTATGAGAGAGAGTTGAGTGTTCGGGAGACTATCATTTGAAGCACAAGAGCAAGGAGTTCATCATCAACACACCATTTGTTACTTCTTGGAGAGTGGTGTCTCCTAGATTGGCTAGGTGTCACTTGGGAGCCTCCGACAAGATTGTGGAGTTGAACCAAGGAGTTTGTAAGGGCAAGGAGATCGCCTACTTCGTGAAGATCTACCGCTAGTGAGGCAAGTCCTTCGTGGGCGATGGCCATGGTGGAATAGACAAGGTTGCTTCTTCGTGGACCCTTCATGGGTGGAGCCCTCCATGGACTCGCGCAACCGTTACCCTCCGTGGGTTGAAGTCTCCATCAACGTGGATGTAGGATAGCACCACCTATCCGAACCACGGGAAAACATCCGTGTCTCCAATTGCGTTTGAATCCTCCAAACCCTTCCCTTTACATTCTTGCAAGTTGCATGCTTTACTTTCCGCTGCCAATAAACTCTTTGCATGCTTGCTTGAATTGTGTGATGATTGCTTAACTTGCTCTAAGATAGCTAAAATCTGCCAAGAACTAAAATTGGGAAAAGGCTAAGTTTTTAGTTGGTCAAGTAGTCTAATCACCCCCCCCCCCTCTAGACATACTTTCGATCCTACAGATGTGCATTACCGAGAGGGCCCAGAGATACCTCTCCGACGATCGGAGTGAAAAATCCTAATCACGAAATACGTCAACCCAACATGTACCTTTGGAGACACCTGTAGAGCACCTTTATAATCACCCAGTTACGTTGTGACGTTTGGTAGCACACAAAGTGTTCCTCCGGCACACGGGAGTTACATAATCTCATAGTCATAGGAACATGTATAAGTCATGAAGAAAGCAATAGCTACATACTAAACAATCGGGTGCTAAGCTAATGGAATGGGTCATGTCAATCAGATCATTCAACTAATGATGTGAGCCCGTTAATCAAATGACAACTCTTTGTCCATGGTTAGGAAACATAACCATCTTTGATTAACGAGCTAGTCAAGTAGAGGCATACTAGTGACACTCTGTTTGTCTATGTATTCATACATGTATTATGTTTCCGGTTAATACAATTCTAGCATGAATAATAAACATTTATCATGAAATAAGGAAATACATAATAACTTTATTATCGCCTCTAGGGCATATTTCCTTCAATGGTGGGCATCCCTCCTTCGGTTGCCTTGCTGCGCCACTTCTTCTCACTGCATCTTGTCAACCCTACCCAATGCTGGGCGTGCGTGAGCTTCGCTGCCGAGCCTAAGACTGCGGCCTCTGGGATTGACTTCAAGCTCCCCCTACCCGCGGTTGGGTTCCGCGAGCGGTGGCTGTATGTGGACGCAGGGGTGCCCAGCCCCCTGCTATCGGAGCCGACCTCGCCTGCTATCCCCAATTCGGCTTGGGGCCAAGAGACGCTCGAGAACACCCGGCTCGTCTTCGTCTGGTGCCGCTTCACGCTCCTGAGGAAGCTCGGTGTGATAGCGCCCAAGGTGGTGAAGGAGTTTCTGTTATGCCGTGTTGCTCCCCTTCAACGCCACTCCCGCCGGATGTGGGACTTCCTGGGCGCGAGGATAGCATGAGGCTCCAGGAAGAGGACCTGGCTCCTGAGGTACTGAAGTCGGCGCTCTTGACCTTGGCCGGGGACCCCAACCCTGGCAGCGTCCGGCAGGGAGGGGCCTTGCTGTATCTCTGCCAGAGCAGGGTCGACTTCATGAAGCAGATGCCCGTCTTTGATGAGTGGGGGCTGCGCCCCGCCGGCCTCCAGGGACCTCGTGAGAATCCAGTGGTGGTGTCTGCCCTTCCAATCGGCCAAGGCGACTCCTCCTCAAGTGGCGGAGCAGGGAGGCAGGAGGCGCCGAAGGCCGAGGGGGCTCCCGATGAGGTGACAGCGCCGGGTGATGCTCTCGAGGGGACAGCTCCTGGGACCCGTGCCGCTGAGGCTGAGGGTGGCAAGCAGCCGCTCCCAGCGCCCGGGGCTGAGGCCTCGGGGGCCCCAGCCGCGTCTTCTGGCGAGGTGATGGGCCGCACGCGCCAGGCAGGCGCCCCTGACGCGGATCGCTCCGATGCTCCGTCTTCGTCGCAGGTTGATCCTTGTGCTCTTCTCTTGGGCCACTTCCGCGTGGACTTTGAGGCCCTCCGTAGGAAAAGGGAGGCCCTGGGTGATGACTTCCCTTGTCGCATGCTGAAGCGTAGGAAGTACTTCGCCACTGACGAGTAAGTCTTCTTCCTTTCTGGCTCCTGATCCTCTTGTTGCTTTCACTGATCCTTGCTCCGCAGGCCCCTTCCGGCCGAGCTCGCGGAAGTAGCCGAGGTGCCGCCTCCCTTGGCTTCGCCCCCTCTACCGTCCTCAAGTGCTCCGAGCAGCTCTGCCCTTGTGGTGAGGGCGATTGAAGGGGTGGACCATCCCGAGGTGCACCGCGGCCCTTCAATCCCCCCGATTTTCCTTCGCGGGCCCTCTCGAGGCATAGCCAGCCTGCCGTGGGCTTCTCGTCTAGTCGTGGACTGCGACTAGTTGAGGCGCCCCCTGCGCCCTTCATCTGGAGACGGGCTAGCTCCAGGCTGGGCTTCTGGTGCGGCGCGCCCGGCCATCGCGAGGGTGCCAGCCCCCAGCCCCCTGCCCGGAGGTGGAACGATGATTCGTGGCCCCCGGCGCTTGCTTGGGGCAGATGATGGTGTGGAAGACGTGCTGGAGCGCGCCCGGGAGCGCCGCGCTCGCCGCCAAGGGTTCCTTCGAAGGGAAACTGACGTGGTGAACCTGCTTGGGGGGGAACTTGCTGACGAAGACGCGCGGCTGGAGGCTGAGGGCCTGCGCCTGGCTGCAGGGAGGCGTGAGCTGGAGGCCGCCATTGCCCTCGTGCGCCGTCAGCGCGATCTTGACGATGAAGAGGTGAAGGCGTCGCTAGAGGCCTCTCGGGTGGCTCGATCCCAGGCTGCCGAGGAGGCCCGGGGAGCTGACCGACGGCGAGAGGCGGCAGAGGAGCGGGCTCGGGAGCTCCTGGCCTGGTGCCACTCACTGGAGGAGCAAGTGGAGCTACGCGAGTCGGCCCTTGCGTCGATGCGGGTGGCCTCCGGCGACCCAGCTGAACTCTAGAAGCGTGAGGAAGCGTTGACGCTGGAAGCCGCTGAACACACCCGCGAGTACAAGCGGCTGGAGACGAGGGAGCGCTTGGTGACGCAGGCGGAGGACGATGTCGCCGCACGGGAAGCTCGTGTCCTGGAGGAGGTCGGACGCCGGGTGGCGATGGCGCGACAAGACCTCGAGCGTGAGTTCGAGGGGAGGCTGGAGTTGATCCGGGTCGAAGCTGAAGGGAGGACCGCAGCCTTGAGGGCCAAGCGGGAGGAGGCGACGCGGCTGGCCGACGCCTCTCGGGCCACCCTTGAGGTAGCGCAAGGGGAGTTAGCTGCCTCCCAGGCCGAGATGCTCCGTCTTCGCCAGCGGGTGGAGGAGGCTGAGGGCGTCGCGCGCCAGAACGCGGATGAGATATGTCAGCGGCAGGTCCTGGAGCACGTGCACGGCCCCATGCTCGCCACGTTCCGGGAGAGAGCTAGCGCAGCCTTGGGCAACATCTGTGAGGCGGCTGTTGGCGAGTCGCACACAGCCAACTATGCTGGCAACCTTCAGTTCTTCACCGCCGTGGTGACGCAGCTGGAGGCGCGGTCAGCCAGGGCCGACAGGTTGGTGGAAGAGAGGAGCCGCGCCCTACTCAGGCGCGCCTTTTCCCGTGTCTTCGGTCATCTCCTGAACATGGATTCTCACTTCGATTTTGACACCGTCACCACCCCAGTTCCCCAGGCCGTCCGAGGCAACCTGGCGCACTGGGTGGAAGACAACATGGACGCCCTTGTCAGGGCCTTCGCTTCGGACAATGACGACGTGATCGTGGCTGTTGACGAGGGCGGTGCGGTGAACGGCCCTAACGCTGCTGGTGGCGACGCAGACAACGATGGTGAGTTCGGCGACGCCAGCGACGGCTCGGGAGGTGCTTCCGAGGACGCATTGGGGGATTGGTCCGACATCGCTCCTGTCTTTTTTACCCTGCATGAATAGAACTCAGGTTTTTGACCTGATGGCTGTGAGAGCATTTTGGGAGGGGAAGCCCCTCATGTAAAACCCGTGTTCATTGTATTAGTAGCTTTCATATTGCACGAGTGCCCGCGCCTGGTGGTTGGCTGGTTTACCTCTGTTTCGCGTGAGCCCCGAAGCAGCCTGTGGGAGGGCATGACGTCTTGGGTGTTGTTTAGTTGAATCCGTAGGATATGAGAGTGTCACTGGTGGGGAGCTTCACAGGTGTTGGCCTTTTTCACAGGCTCCGGGCCTTTTCCCAAATGCGACGGCTTCACAGGCATTTGCCTTCTTCACAGGCTCTGGGCCTTTTCCTGAACGCCTCAGCTTCACAGAAACTCACCTTGCTTCACAGGCTCTGGGCCTTTTCCCAAAATGCGATAGCTTCACAGGCACTCGCCTTGCTTCACAGGCTCTGGACCTTTTCCCAAAACGCGATAGCTTCATAGGCACTCACCTTGCTTCACACGCTCTAGGCCTTTTCCCAAAACGCGATAGCTTCACAGGCACTCGCCTTGCTTCATAGGCTCTGGGCCTTTTCCCAAAACGCAATAGCTTCACAGGCACTCGCCTTGCTTCACAGGCTCTGGGCCTTTTCCCAAAACGTGATAGCTTCACAGGCACTCGCCTTGCTTCACAGGCTCTGGGCCTTCTCCCAACAGGACAACCTCCGCAGGCACCCGAAAATTCTCCCGAGAGGGAGCAACAGCGGCAGTTTGGGTTGCGCACGAGCCAGGCCTGACCCGACTCGCGAGGGGCTCGCGAGGGGAGGCAGCTGTGGCGAAGCGGTAACCAGAACGCGAGAAATGGCTCAGGCGAGAATAAGCACTCCTTCCCCGAACACACGCAAATCTCAAATTCGAATCCAACTTAAGTCCAGCGGGGGAAAAGATACAGCCAAAGGGAAAGGCAATGAAAGCAGACAAAAGGCCGTGTCCGGCACCTAATCTAGTCTTGGACGTCTTCTCACCAGCGCGGAGCTAAGTGCTGTCCACTGGGCGTGGGAGGGAGCCCCAGGGCCTGAGACCGGCACCCCTGAGACTCCGGGGCGTATACAGCCCCACTCATTATTACGTGAGAGTGTCACGGGGCGGCGAGCTTCACAGGAACCGGGCCTTCTTCACAGGTACTGGCCTTGCTTCATATCGCCAGATGAGGGCCCCGCCTTGCGCCACACTCTAGTGCCATCAACAACGACCGGAACCCAGGACGCCGCCCGATGGGGTAGAGCGGTCACCAGCGGTTCCCCCGACGACCACGGGTCCTCCGCCAGGGGCAGGCCCTGAGGCACCTCCCCAGCAGAGGGCCTACCTCCTGAGAACACCTTGCTTCGAACGCCGCGATGGTGATGTCGGATCTCGGCCCCTCTCCTGCAGCCCCCTGCGCCCTCCTCCCGAGGGGTAGGAGACTGTGGGAGCGGGGCAGCTGCTTGCTGCGGCGACCTGTACCTCCTGCGATCCATGGTTAGCGTATACCTGCTCTTGAAGAATTAACGGTGCCCGATAATAGTTGCCTCCAGCGTGGCCAGTGGGACCGTTCCAGGGCTCCTGGAAAGGCTCAGCTTCTAGTGTCTCGTCCCCCCAGGTTGGGCTGAGGAGCGAGCCTTGTCCGTTCTCGTGAGGGTGTCCTTGGTCCATCATGAGGGGCACGTATTCCTCCAGCGCCGTCATCCCGAATGCCGCACCGTAATGCCCCGCATGCCACGCGGTCCTGCCTGTCACGCCCACTGCGGGGTGGCAGCGCGGCCGCCCACTGGATCTGCGGGTTGCGTTGAGTCCTTCTTCTTCGCGGGCCGGGGGCGGGGGCAGTGCCACCGCCGGTCCAGTGCTGACAGCTTCGCTGGCTTCGGAGTAGCCTTGGAGCCCGCGGGCGCGCGCGGAGCCCCCGCGCGGGTCACCCTGGGCTTGAGATGGGAGCTGGGTGGAGAAGGGGTGAGCCCCCGAGGCGACGAAGCCCAGGAGCTCCGCCACTCGCTCCAGCAGCATGTCGTGGCCGCCCTCCAGCAGTTTGCACTGCAGCAGCTCTCGGGCCACCATGAGTGCGGCCCTTGAGTTCGCCTGCTCCTGGCGGGTGTACGGCGTCGTGGTAGCGGCGTGATTGGAGGCCCTTGCTGCCAACCGTGCCTGCCGCGGTGTAAGAGTGGTCAAAGCCTGTCCGCGTCGCCCGCGACCCGCAGCGCCCTGCAGACCGTGAGCTGCCTAGGGCACAAGGTCGCCCGAGGCGAGCGGTTCTGCACGGGCGGGCCACGCAGCCCATGGGTCGGGGTTGCCCCCCTGGTCGCCGGGCATGGTGATGATGACGCGACAGGGCACGGAGCGGTGGAATACGAATTCCGACGCACCCCTACCTGACGCGCCAAATGTCGGATTTCGGGTTCCAGCAGACCCTTAAGGTTCGAACACTGGGGTGCGCGCGGAGATTACGCCTTCTACCTCTCCGTCTCGCAAAGATCTAGACTACTGAAAGAACTGCACAAGAGACACAAGGTTTATACTGGTTCGGGCCAACGTTGTGGTGTAATACCCTACTCCAGTGTGTGGTCGGTGGATTGCCTCTTGGGGCTGATGATGATGAACAATACAAGGAAGAACAGCCTCGCGAGGGTCTGCTCTTGGCTGGGGCGATGAACTGTTAGGAGGAGTTCAGTCGCCTTTCTCTCTCTCTCTCTCTCTCTCACCAACTGCCTCCTGCTTATTCTCCCCCCCCCCCTTGCTCCGTGGGCGGCTGGTCCTATTTATAGAGGCCCTGGTCCTCTTCCCAAATATTAAGCGGGAAGGGAGGCAACAATGGCGGGCTAATTTGAAGGGGGACAACAAGTATCAGCTATCCTGACAAAGGTAGTCTTCGCCTGCGCAAAGCTCTGGTGATGACGCCGTCTTGGGCTCCACGGTGACCTCCTTCTCATTGTCCTCCTGGTCTTGGTCTCGTTGCACCAAAATGGCAACCTTTGCCTGATGCCTCGGTACTCCGCGGCTGCGCTTGCTCCCTTTGCACCAAAGAGGAAAGGAGGACGCTACGCGGGCTGGCACCCGCCTGGCGCCCTGAGTCATCATGGCTTGCGTCACGGGCACCTCGTGAGGTACCCCGCCTTGATTTCTCCACCTCCTCGTGAGCCAGCCTGACGAGGCCGCGCCTGAGGAAGCTCCGCGTCATCCTCCCTGTGAGGCTTGGCCCCTCGCGAGGGTCTTGAGTCTTGTGTTGATGGAGATGGGCCGTGCTGGGGCCCCTTTGAGCCACGCTGCAGGCCGCAGGCAGGTAAGTCTGGGGACCCCTGTTCCCAGAACGCCGACAACGTGCATGCTACGAGAATCACAAGCTTCAACACAAGTATTTCTCAAATTCACAATTACTCAACTAGCATGACTTTAATATTATCACCTCCATATTTGAAAACAATTATCATGCTTCAATCTTTTCTTAGTATTCAACACACTCAAAAGAAAGTTTCACAAATCTTGAATACCAAGCGTATTATTATTAAGCAAATTACCATGCTATTAAGAGACTCTCAAAATAATTTAAGTGAAGCATGAGAGATCAATAGTTTCTTTAAAACAAATCCACCACCGTGCTCTAAAAGATCTAAGTGAAGCACATGGAGCAAAATTATAACGCTCAAAAGATTTAAGTGAAGAACATAGAACAAATTACTTAGCTCAAAAGAAATCAGTGAAGCACATAGAGCAAAATTATAATGCTCAAAAGATATAAGTGAAGCACATAGAGCAAAACTACATAGCTCAAAAGATATAAGTGAAGCATATAGAGTATTCTGTCAAATTCTAATTCATGTATGGCTCTCTCAAAAGGTGTGTACAGCAAGGATAATTGTGGCACACTAACAAACAAAGACACAAATAATACAAGACGCTCCAAGCAAAACACATATCATGTTGGTGAATAAAAATATAGCTCCAAGTAAAGTTACCGATAGAAGTAGACGAAAGAGGGGATGCCTTCCGGGGCATCCCCAAGCTTTGGCTTTTAGGTGTCCTTAGATTATCTTGGGGGTTCCATGGTCATCCCCAAGCTTAGGATCTTGCCATTCCGTGTTCCATAATCCATCAAATCCTTACCCAAAACATGAAAACTTCACAACACAAAACTTAAGGTAGAAAACTCATGAGCTCCGTTAGCGAAAGAAAACAAAAGACCACTTCAAGGTACTGTAATGAACTCATTATTTATTTATATTGGTATTAAACCTACTGTATTCCAACTTCTCTATGGATTATAAACTATTTTACTAACCATAGATTCATCAAAATAAGCAAACAACACACGAAAAACAGAATCTGTCAAAAACAGAACAGTCTATAGTAATCTGTAGCTAGCACAAGACCTGGAACCCCAAAAATTCTAAAATAAATTGCTGGACGTGAGGAATTTATCTATTAATCATCTTTAAAAAGAATTAACTAAATAGCACTCTTCAAATAAAAATTACAGCAGTTCTCGTGAGCACTAAAGTTTCTGTTTTTTACAGCAAGTTCAACAAGACTTTCCCCAAGTTTTCCCAACGGTTCTACTTGGCACAAACACTAATTAAGCACAAAAAACACAACCAAAACAGAGGATAGATAATTTATTTATTACTAAACAGGAGCAAAAAGCAAGGAATAAAAATAAAATTGGGTTGCCTCCCAACAAGCGCTATCGTTAACGCCCATAGCTAGGCATAAAAGCGAGAATAGATCTAGGTATTGCCATCTTTGGTAGGCAATCCATAAGTGGCTCTCATGATAGTTTCATATGGAAATTTTATTTTATTTCTTGGAAAGTGTTCCATGCCCTTTTTTAATGGAAATTGAAATCTAATATTCCCTTCCTTCATATCAATAATCGCACCAGCCGTTCTAAGGAAAGGTCTACCAAGAATAATAGGGCAAGAAGGATTGCAATCTATATCAAGAACAATGAAATCTATGGGCACATAATTTCTATTTGCAACAATAAGAACATCATTAATTCTTCCCATAGGTTTCTTAATAGTAGAATCCGCAAGATGCAAGTTTAGAGAGCAATCATCAACATCGCGGAAATCTAGCAAATCACACAACGTTTTGGGGATAGTGGAGACACTAGCACCCAAATCACACAAAGCATAAAACTCATGATCTTTAATTTTAATTTTAATAGTTGGTTTCCACTCATCATAAATTTTTCTAGGGATAGAAACTTTAAATTCAAGTTTTTCTTCATAAGATTGCATCAAGGCATCAACAATATGTTCGGTGAAGGCTTTATTTTGACTATAAGCATGTGAAGAATTTAGCATGGATTGCAACAAGGAAATACAATCAATTAAAGAGCAACTTTCATAATTAAATTCCTTGAAATCCAATATAGTGGGTTTAGCAACATCTAGATTTTTATTTCTTTCAATCCCACTTTCATCAATTTCATCATAAAGATCTAAATACTCCGAATTTTTAGAACGCCTTCTAGGTAAAGGAAGATCATATTCAGTTTCATCAAGATTCATATTGCAAAACAAAGATTTAATAGGCGACACATCAATAACTTTTAGATCTTCATCTTGATTTTCATAGGAATTGGAAGAACACGCTTTAATAAAGGCATCTTTGGAAGCACGCATCCTAGCGGTTCTTTCCTTGCACTCATCAATGGAAATTCTCATGGCTTTGAGAGACTCATTGATATCATGCTTAGGAGGAATAGATCTAAGCTTTAAAGAATCAATCTCAAGAGAAATTCTATCAACGTTCCTAGCCAAATCATCAACTTTAAGCAATTTCTCTTCAAGCAAAGCATTAAAATTCTTTTGTGAATTCATAAACTCTTTAACACTATTCTCAAATTCAGAGGGCATCTTATTATAATTTCCATAAGAGTTGTTGTAGGAATTCCCATAATTATTAGAAGGATTGCTAGGATATGGCCTAGGATTAAAATTCCCTCCATAAGCGTTGTTACCAAAATTATTCCTACCAATAAAATTCGCATCCATAGATTCATTGTTATTCTCAATCAAAGTAGACAAAGGCATATCATTAGGATCAGAAGAAACACTCTTAGTAGCAAATAATTTCATAAGTTCATCCATCTTTCCACTCAAAACATTGATTTCTTCTATCGCATGCACTTTTTTATTAGAAGATCTTTCAGTATGCCATTGAGAATAATTAACCATAATATTATCTAGGAGTTTAGTAGCATCTCCTAAGGTGATTTCCATAAAAGTACCTCCTGCGGCCGAATCTAAAAGATTTCTAGAAGCAAAATTCAATCTGGCATAAATTTTTTGTATAATCATCCACAAATTCAAACCATGAGTAGGGCAATTGCGTATCATTAATTTCATTCTCTCCCAAGCTTGTACAACATGTTCATGATCAAGTTGTTTAAAGTTCATAATATCGTTTCTAAGAGAGATGATCTTAGCGGGATGGAAATACTTAGATATAAAAGCATCTTTGCACTTGTTCCAAGAATCAATACTATTTTTAGGCAAAGGCGAAAACCAAGCTTTAGCACGATCTCTAAGCGAAAAAGGAAATAGCTTCAATTTAACGACATCATTATCGACATCTTTTTTGTTTTGCATATCACATAAATCAACGAAGCTATTCAGATGAGTAGCAGCATCTTCACTAGGAAGGCCGGCGAATTGATCTTTCATAACAAGATTCAACAAAGCAGCATTGATTTCACAAGATTTGGTATTGGCAAGAGGAGCACTCGGAGTGCTAAGGAAATCATTATTATTGGTATTGGTGAAGTCACACAATTTGGTAGTATCTTGAGCCATCGCGACAAACAAGCAATCCAACACACGGGCAAACAAAAGCAAACGGACAAAAGAGGCAAATAGAGAGGGAGGATAGAGAGAGAGAGGGCGAATAGAACGGCAAGGGTGAATTGGGGGAGAGGAAAATGAGAGGCAAATGGCAAATAATGTAATGCGAGAGATAGGGATTGTGATGGGTACTTGGTATGTTGACTTTTTGCGTAGACTCCCCGGCAACGGCGCCAGAAATTCTTCTTGCTACCTCTTGAGCTTGCGTTGGATTTCCCCGAAGAGGAAAGGATGATGCAGTAGAGTAGCGTAAGTATTTCCCTTAGTTTTTGAGAACCAAGGTATCAATCTAGTAGGAGGCCACGCTCAAGTCCCTCGTACTTGCACAAAACGATAGCTACTCGCAACCAACACGATTAGGGGTTGTCAATCCCTTCATGGTCACTTACAAGAGTGAGATCTGATAGATATAATATTTTTGGTATTTTTGGTATAAAGATGCAAAGTGAAAAGTAAAGGCAAAGTAAAAAAGCAAAACAAGATTAAAGTGATGGAGATTGATATGATGAGAATAGACCCTGGGGCCATAGGTTTCACTAGTGGCTTCTCTCAAGAGCATAAGTATTCTACGGTGGGTGAACAAATTACTGTTGAGCAATTGACAGAATTGAGCATAGTTATGAGAATATCTAGGCATGATCATGTATATAGGCATCACGTCCGTGACAAGTAGACCGAAACAATTCTGCATCTACTACTATTACTCCACTCATCGACCGCTATCCAGCATGCATCTAGAGTATTAAGTTAAAAACAGAGTAACGCCTTAAGCAAGATGACATGATGTAGAGAGATAAATTCATGCAATATGAAATAAAGCCCATCTTGTTATCCTCGATGGCAGCGATGCAATACGTGCCTTGCTGCCCCTTCTGTCACTGGGAAAGGACACCGCAAGATCGAACCCAAAGCTAAGCACTTCTCCCATTGCAAGAACTACCAATCTAGTCGGCCAAACCAAACGGATAATTCGAAGAGACTTGCAAAGATAACCAATCATACATAAAAGAATTCAAAGAAGATTCAAATATTATTCAAAGATAGACTTGATCATAAACCCACAATTCATCGGTCTCAACAAACACACCGCAAAAAGAAGATTACATAGAATAGATCTCCACGAGAGAGGGGGAGAACTTTGTATTGAGATCCAAAAAGAGAGAAGAAACCATCTAGCTACTAACTATGGACCCGAAGGTGTGAGGTAAACTACTCACACTTCATCGGAGAGGCTATGATGATGTAGAAGCCCTCCGTGATGACGGCCCTCTTCTGGTGGAGCTCCAGAACATGCCCCAAATGGGATCTCGTGGATATAGAAAGTTGCGGCGGTGGAATTAGGTTTTTGGCTCCTCCTCTGATTGTTTGGGGGTACGTAGGTATATATAGGAGGAAGAAGTACGTCGGTGGAGCTCCAAGAGGCCCACGAGGCAGGGGGCGTGCCCCCCACCCTCGTGACCACCTCTTTGACTCCTTGGAGTAGGGTCCAAGTCTCCTGGATGACGTTCGGTGAGAAAATCACGTTCTCGAAGGTTTTATTCCATTTGGACTCCATTTGATATTCCGTTTCTTCGAAACACTGAAATAGGCAAAAAAACAGCAATTCTGGGCTGGGCCTCCGGTAGATAATATAGCATGGAGCAATCAAAAATTGTAGATATGTTGGAGACGTATCACACCCACATACCAAATTATCAAAGTATCGAACGTGAATCATATGAACGTGATGAAAACTAGCTTGACGATATTCCCATGTGTCCTCGGGAGCGCTTTACATCATATAAGAGTTTGTCTAGGCTTGTCCTTTGCTACAAAAAGGATTGGGCCACCTTGCTGCACCTTATTTACTTTTGTTACTTGTTGCTTGTTACAAATTATCTTATTATAAAACTATCTGTTACCACTTATTTCAGTACTTGCAGAGAATCTGGAAACCGCTTATCATTTCCTTCTGCTCCTCGTTGGGTTCGACACTCTTACTTATCGAAAGGACTATGATAGATCCCCTATACTTGTGGGTCATCAAGACTCTTTTTTGGCGCTGTTGCCAAGGAGTGAAGCGCCTTTGGTAGGTGGAATTTGGTAAGGAAAATTTTATATAGTGTGCTGAAATTTACTGTCACTTGTTACTATGGAAAGTAATCCTCTAAGGGGCTTGTTCAGGATATCTTCACCACGACCAGTAGAGCAAAGAGTTGCTCCTCAACCTACTGAACCCACTGAAAATGAATATGAAAATGAAAATGCTTGCTTTGAAGTTCCTTCGGGTATGATAGAAAAACTACTAGCTAATCCTTTTCTAGGAGATGGAACAAAACATCCTGATGAACATCTAACATATGTGGATCAAGTTTGTGGATTATTTAAGCTTGCAGGTCTACCCGGAGATGTTGTTAAGAAGAAGGTCTTCCCCTTATCTTTGAGGGGAGACACATCGACATGGTATAGGCTATGTGATGATATGAGGTCTTGGAATTACAAACGATTGAAATTAGAATTTCATTAGAAGTTTTAGCCTATGCATCTTGTTCATCATGATCACAATTATATATATAATTTTTGGCCTCGCGAAGGAGAAAGCATCGCTCAAGCTTGGGGGAGGCTTAAATAATGTTATATTCATGCCCCAATCATGATCTCTCAAGAGAAATGATTATTCAAAAAATTTATGCTCGGCTTTCTGGTAACAATCGCACCATGCTTGATACTTCTTGTGCTGGCTCTTTTATGATGAAGACTATTGAATTCAAATGGGATTTATTGGAAAGAATTAAACGCAACTCTGAAGATTGGGACCTTGACAATGGTAAGGAGTCAGGTATGACACCTATTTTTGATTGTGTTAAATCTTTTATGGATACCGATATTTTTCATAAATTTAGCATTAAATATGGACTTGACTCTGAGATAATAGCTTCTTTCTGTGAATCTTTTGCTGCTTATGTTGATCTCCCCAAGGAGAAGTGGTTTAAATATCATCCTCCCATAGAAGTAAAAGTAGCTGCACCTATTAAAGTTGAAGAAAATACTATCACTTATAATGATCCTATTGTTCCTACTTCTTATGTTGAGAAACCACCTTTCCCTGTTAGGATAAAGGATCATGCTAAAGCTTCAACTATGGTTTGTAAAAGCAATATTAAAACATGTACCCCTCCTGAGCAAGTTAAAGTTGAAGCTAATATTGCTATTGTTAAAGATCTCTTGTCTGATAATATAGATGGGCATGCTATTTATTTCTGTAATGAAACTACTAGAATTGCTAAACCCCGTGATAAAGATAAACCTAGACCTGTGGTAGGCATGCCTGTTATTTCTGTTAAAATAGGAGATCATTGTTATCATGGCTTATGTGATATGGTTGCTAGTGCTAGTGCAATACCTTATTCCTTATACAAAGAAGTTATGCATGATATTGCACCTGCCGAGATGGAAGATATTGATGTCACAATTAAACTTGCCAATAGAGATACTATTTCACCAATGGGAATTGTTAGAGATGTTGAAGTCTTGTGTGGGAAAACTAAATATCCTGCTGACTTTCTTGTTTTTGGTTCACCACAAGATAGCTTTTGTCCAATTATATTTGGTAGACCCTTCTTAAATACTGTCAATGCTACCATAGATTGCAAAAGGGATGTTGTTACTATCGGTTTAGATGATATGACTCATGAATTTAAATTTTCTAAATTTGGTAGACAACACCATGAAGAAGAATTATGTAGTAAGGATGAAATTATTGGTCTTGCTTCTATTGCCATACCTCCTAGTGATCCTTTAGAACAATATTTGCTAGACTGTGAAAATGATACGTTTATGAATGAAAGAAGGGAATTAGATGAAGTATTCTTTAAACAGGAACCTATTCTGAAAAACAATTTACCTGTTGGAATCCTATGGGATCCTCCTCCACCCAAGGGTGATCCCATGTTTGAGCTTAAACCGTTACCTGATACTCTTAAATATGCTTATCTTGATGAGAAAAAGATATATCCTGTTATTATTAGTGCTAACCTTTCAGAACATGAAGAAGAAAGATTTTTGAAAACTCTGAAGAAGCACCATGCTGCTATTGGGTATACTCTTGATGATCTTAAGGGCATTAGTCCCACTCTATGTCAACATAAAATTAATTTGGAAGAAGATCCTAAACCAGTTTGTGATCATCAGCGTCGGTTGAATCCTAAAATGAAAGAAGTGGTAAGAAAGGAGATTCTAAAGCTCCTTGAGGCGGGTATAATTTATCTCGTTGCTGATAGTCAGTGGGTAAGCCATGTCCATTGTGTCCCTAAGAAAGGAGGTATTACTGTTGTTCCTAATGATAAAGATGAATTGATTCCTTAAAGAATTTTTACAGGTTACAGGATGGTAATTGATTTCCGCAAATTAAATAAGGCTACTAAAAAGGATCATTATCCCTTACCTTTTATCGATCAAATGCTAGAAAGATTATCTAAACATACACATTTTTTCTTTCTAGATGGTTATTCTGGTTTCTCTCAAATACCTATGTCAGCTAAAGATCAATCAAAGACTACTTTTACATGCCCTTTTGGTACTTTTGCTTATAGACGTATGCCTTTTGGTTTATGTAATGCACCTGCTACCTTTCAAAGATGCATGATGGCTATATTCTCTAACTTTTGTGAAAAGATTTGTGAGGTTTTCATGGACGACTTTTCCGTCTATGGATCTTCTTTTGATGATTTCTTGAGCAACCTTGATCGAGTTTTGCAGAGATGTGAAGAAACTAATCTTGTCTTGAATTGGGAAAAGTGCCACTTTATGGTTAATGAAGGTATTGTCTTGGGGCATAAAGTTTCTGAAAGAGGTATTGAAGTTGATAAAGCCAAGGTTGATGCTATTGAAAAGAAGCCATGTCCCAAGGACATCAAAGGTATAAGAAGTTTCCTTGGTCATGCCGGTTTTTATAGGAGGTTCATTAAGGACTTCTCAAAAATTTCTCGGCCTCTGACTAATTTATTACAAAAAGATATACCATTTGTCATTGATGATGATTGTGTAGAAGCATTTGAAATACTTAAGAAAGCATTGATCTCTGCACCTATTGTTCAGCCACCTGATTGGAATTTACCCTTTGAAATTATGTGTGATGCTAGTGATTATGCTGTAGGTGATGTTCTAGGACAAAGATTTGATAAGAAACTAAATGTTATTCAATATGCTAGTAAAGCTCTAGACAATGCTCAAAGAAACTATGCTACTACTGAAAAAGAATTCCTAGCAGTTGTATTGGCTTGTGATAAGTTTAGACCTTATATTGTTGATTCTAAAGTAACTATTCACACTGATCATGCTACCATTAAATATCTTATGGAAAAGAAAGATGCTAAACCTAGACTTATTAGATGGGTTCTCTTGCTACAAGAATTTGATTTGCATATTGTGGATAGGAAAGGAGTTGAGAACCCCGTTGTAGACAACTTGTCTAGGTTAGAAAATGTGCTTGATGACCCATTACCTATTGATGATAGATTTCCTGATGAGAAATTAAATGTCATAAATGCCTCTCATACTGGTCCATGATATGCTGATTATGCTAATTACATTGTTGCTAAGTTTATACCACCTAGTTTCACATACCAGCAAAAGAAAAAGTTCTTTTATGATTTGAGACATTACTTTTGGGATGACCCACATCTTTATAAAGAAGGAGTAGATGGTGTTATTAGACGTTGTGTACCTGAGCATGAACGGGAACAGATCCTACGCAAGTGTCACTCCGAAGCTTATGGAGGACACCATGCTGGAGAAAGAACTGCACATAAGGTACTACAATCTAGTTTTTATTGGCCTACTCTCTTCAAGGATGCCCGTAAGTTTGTCTTATCTTGTGATGAATGTCAAAGAATTGGTAATATTAGTAGACGTCAAGAAATGCCTATGAATTATTCACTTGTTATCGAACCATTTGATGTTTGGGGCTTTGACTATATGGGACCTTTTCCTTCCTCTAATGGTTATACACATATTTTAGTTGTTGTTGATTACGTTACTAAGTGGGTAGAAGCTATTCCAACTAGTAGTGCTGATCATAACACTTCTATTAAAATGCTTAAAGAAGTTATTTTCCAAGGTTTGGAGTCCCTAGATATTTAATGACCGATGGTGGTTCACATTTTATTCATGGTGCTTTTCGTAAAATGCTTGCTAAATATGATGTTAATCATAGAATTGCATCTCCTTATCACACTTAGTCTAGTGGTCAAGTAGAATTGAGTAATAGAGAACTCAAATTAATTTTGCAAAAGACTATTAATAGGTCTAGAAAGAATTGGTCCAAGAAACTAGATGATGCATTATGGGCCTATAGAACCGCATATAAAAATTCTATGGGTATGTCTCCGTATAAAATGGTCTATAGGAAAGCATGTCACTTACCTCTCGAACTAGAACACAAGGCTTATTGGGCTATTAAAGAACTTAACTATGATTTTAAACTTGCCAGTGAGAAGAGGTTATTTGATATTAGCTCACTCGATGAATGGAGAACCCAAGCCTACGAGAATGCCAAGTTGTTTAAAGAAAAGGTTAAAAGATGGCATGAAAAAAGGATACAAAAGCATGAGTTTAATGTAGGTGATTATGTATTGCTATTCAACTCTTGTTTAAGATTTTTTTGCAGGGAAACTTCTCTCTAAATTGGAAGGTCCTTACGTTATCGAGGAGGTCTATCGTTCCGGTGCCATAAAATCAACAACTTCGAAGGCACAAATCCGAAGGTGGTGAACGGTTAAAGGATCAAACACTATATCTCAGGTAATCCCATAAATGTTGAAACCAATGTTATTGAAACCATAACCCCGGAGAAATACATAAGGGACACTTTTCGGAACATTTCAGACTCTGAAAAGGAATAGGTATGTGCTACAGTAAGTAAACCGACTCCAAAACAGTTTTTAAGGCAATATTTCTCCGTTTTGGAATAATTAGAAGAATAGAAAAATAAGCAGCAGTTCGGGAAGGACACGAGGGCTCCATGAGGGTCGAGGGCGTGCCCCCCTACCTCGTGGGCATCTCGTGTGCTCTCCAGACTCTGTTTTCGTACACGACACGTATTTTGGTCGGTAAAAATTTATTATATAATCTCCTGGAGGTTTTGAGTCCCGTATCATGCAAAAACCCCTTGTCTTTGTTTTGAGCTGTCCTGCTGCAGACAGAGCAACATGTCGTCCCGGGATTCAGAAGGAGAAAGCTACGTGGATGATTACCTTGCAGATCCTAAGATCTATGGGGATGTTGAGCATTGTGGTTGGACTATGGAAGAAGAAGAGGACTATGAACCCAAGGGAAAGGAGGAGACGAGCTCAAATGAAGATGAAGTCCCACTACCTCAACATGAGGACATGCATGTGGAGTTCAATAAGTCAAGTCTCTCGGATAGAGTAAAGAAACCTAAGATTGAGTTTATCCCTTTTCGCCTCTTGCAGGAGAACAAGCGGGAACTATGCAAAAAGATACTGAGCCTAGAACAGGAGATCGAGGACCTAAGGGACCAAAATTCCATCCTAAAGCGCAAATTAAGGAAGAAGCCCACGCCATCAACAAAATCCCCACCGTCTCCACCAACAAAGAAGAATTGAGTATCTGGTATGGGCACTCCACTTGGCAACTGCCAAGCTTGGGGGAGTTCCCCGGTATCGTATCACCATCACTTTTATCTTTACCGTTTTTCTTAGTTCGATCCTTTTGGTGATATCTTGATCTAGTAGAATAAAAGTTCTTAGTATGATCTAGTTGTGAGTTTTGCTTTATTATCCTTCTATGTAATCGAGTCTGTGAGCTATATAATAAAGATTAGTGTTGAGTCAAGGGCTTGATTATTTTGCCATGATCTAAGGGAATAAAAGAAAAGAGAAAGAAATAAAAAGAAACAAAGAGATCATATGAGTCTTATGGAGAGTAATGAGCTCACATAGAAGAGTATGATGAATAAAAGTTGTTGAGAGTTAACAAACACAGTTTTGGTCATTCTCGGATTTCGGTTTCCGGCAGACCCTTAAGGTTCGAACTCTTGGGTGCGCGCGGAGATTACGTCTTCTATCTCACCGTCTCGCAAAGATCTAAACTACTGAAAGAACTGCACAAAAGACACAAGGTTTATACTGGTTCGGGCCACCGTTGTGGTGTAATACCCTACTCCAGTGTGTGGTGGATGGATTGCCTCTTGGGCTGAAGATGATGAGAAATACAAGGAAGAACAGCCTCGCGAGGGTCTGTTCTTGGCTGGGGCGATGAACTGCTAGGAGGAGTTCCGTCACCCTTCTCTCTCTCTCTCTCTCTGGTCTCGATCTGATTACCCTCTTGTCTCTTTGATCTGATCCCACCCACTCTACACTATGGTGGCGAGTCCTATTTATAGAGGCCCTGGTCCTCTTCCCAAATATCGAGCGGGAAGGGAGCCAACAATGGCGGGCTAATTTGAAGGGGGACAGCAAGTATCAGCTATCCTGACAAAAGCAGTCTTCGCCTGCGCAAAGCTCAGGTGATGACGCCGTCTTGGGCTCCACGGTGACCTCCGTCTCGTAATCCTCCTGGTCTTGGTCTCGTTGCACCGAAATGGCAACCTTTGCCTGATGCCTCGGTACTCCGCGGCTGCGCTTGCCCCCTTTGCACCAAAGAGGAAAGGAGGACGATGCGCGGGCTGGCACCCGCCTGGCGCCCTGAGTCGTCATGGCTTGCGTCACGGGCACCTCGCGAGGTAACCCACCTTGATCTCTCCGCCTCCTCGTGAGCCAGCCTGACGAGGCCATGCCTGAGGAAGCTCTACGTCGTCTACCCCGCGAGGGTCTTGAGTCTTGTGCTGATGAAGATGGGCCGTGCTGGGCCCCCTTTGAGCCGCGCCGCGGGCCGCAGGCAGGCAAGTCTGGGGACCCCCGTTCCCAGAACGCCGAAAGTAGCCCCCAGGCCCAAGGCGCGCCTAGACTTGGCCGTGCTGGGAGGCGAAAGGGCTAGGGCGAAGCGCTGCGAGCCCTAACAGCCTGCGGCCTTGGGCGCCGCGTGGCGGTTGATTGGACGTGGGCGACACTGTTCCCCCACGCCCCCTTATTCTGCGCCTTGCTATGCGGACTTGTAGTTGTACACAGCCGCTCCCCTTTCTGTTGCCCGGGCGTCCCCTGTTCTTCCTCCCTTCGAACGCCAGCTCCTGCCTTCAATCCAATCTCGAATCCTCCCCCTCCTTCCCATCGCCATGGCTCCGACGAAGAAGGAGAGGGCGAAGAAACCTGTGCCTCCATCTTGTGTGTCGCCATCAGTGGCCCCCGCCGTTGGCCGGTCGACCGTACTCAATCAAGAGTGTCTGGGCAAGGCCAGCTTGGCTCTGGCCACCATCTTCAATGAGTGCGGGAGGACGACGGCCTGGCCCGCGTCCCACTTCTCCATTGACAGGATAGCTACTGAGGTCCCATATTTTACCGACGCCCTGTGGGCGGGTTTGGTTCCCCCCTATTCTGATTTCTTCAATGCCGTGCTCTCCCATTATCAGATCCACATGATGCATCTGAGTCCTGAGTCCATCACCCTCCTTTCGGTCTTCGCCTTCGTTTGCGAAGCCATGGTGGGCATCCCTCCTTCAGTTGCCTTGCTACGCCACTTCTTCTCGCTACATCTTGTCGACCCTACCCAATGCTGGGCGTGCGTGAGCTTCGCTGCCGAGCCTGAGACCGCAGCCTCTGGGATTGACTTCAAGCTCCCCCTGCCCGCGGTTGGGTTCCGCGAGCGGTGGCTGTATGTGGACGCAGGGGTGCCCAGCCCCCTGCTATCGGAGCCGACCTCGCCTGCTGTCCCCAATTCAAGTTGGGGCCAGGAGACGCTCGTGAGCCCCCGGCTCGTCTTCGTCTGGAGCCGCTTCGCACTCCTGAGGAAGCTTGGCGTGATAGCGCCCAAGGTGGTGAAGGAGTTTCTGTTGTGCCGTGTTGCTCCCCTTCAACGCCACTCTCGCCGGATGTGGGCCTTCCGTGGGCGCAAGGATAGCATGAGGCTCCAGGAAGACGACCTGGCTCCTGAGGTGCTGAAGTCGGCGCTCTTGACCTTGGCTGGGGACCCCAACCCCGGCAGCGTCCGGCAGGGAGGGGCCTTGCTGTATCTCTGCCAGAGCAAGGTCGACTTCATGAAGCAAATGCCCGTCTTTGATGAGTGGGGGCTGCGCCCCGCCGGCCTCCAGGGACCTCGTTGAAGGAAATATGCCCTAGAGGCAATAATAAAGTTATTATTTATTTCCTTATATCATGATAAATGTTTATTATTCATGCTAGAATTGTATTAACCGGAAACATAATACATGTGTGAATACATAGACAAACAGAGTGTCACTAGTATGCCTCTACTTGACTAGCTCGTTAATCAAAGATGGTTATGTTTCCTAACCATGAACAAAGAGTTGTTATTTGATTAACGAGGTCACATCATTAGTTGAATGATCTGATTGACATGACCCATTCCATTAGCTTAGCACCCGATCGTTTAGTATGCTGCTATTGCTTTCTTCATGACTTATACATGTTCCTATAACTATGAGATTATGCAACTCCCGTTTACCGGAGGAACACTTTGGGTACTACCAAACGTCACAACGTAACTGGGTGATTATAAAGGAGTACTACAGGTGTCTCCAATGGTAGATGTTGGGTTGGCGTATTTCGAGATTAGGGTTTGTCACTCCGATTGTCGGAGAGGTATCTCTAGGCCCTCTCGGTAATACACATCACATAAGCCTTGCAAGCATAATAACTAAGATGTTAGTTATGAGATGATGTATTACGGAACGAGTAAAGAGACTTGCCAGTAACGAGATTGAACTAGGTATTGGATACCGACGATCGAATCTCGGGCAAGTAACATACCGATGACAAAGGGAACAACGTATGTTGTTATGCGGTCTGACCGATAAAGATCTTCATAGAATATGTAGGAGCCAATATGGGCATCCAGGTCCCGCTATTGGTTATTAACCGGAGACGTGTCTCGGTCATGTCTACATTGTTCTCGAACCGTAGGGTCCGCACGCTTAACGTTACGATGACAGTTATTATGAGTTTATGCATTTTGATGTACCGAAGGTTGTTCGGAGTCCCGGATGAGATCACGGACATGACGAGGAGTCTCGAAATGGTTGAGACGTAAAGATTGATATATTGGAAGCCTATGTTTGGACATCGGAAGTGTTCCGGGTGAAATCGGGATTTTACCGGATTACCGGGAGGGTTACCGGAACCCCCCGGGAGCCAAATGGGCCAACATGGGCCTTAGTGGAAAGGTGAGAGGGCAGCCCACATAGGGCTGCGCCTCCCCCCCTCTCCCTAGTCCTATTAGGACTAGGAGAGGGGCCGGCCACCTCTCTTTCTCTCCCCTTTAAAGGATTCCTAGTTGGACTAGGATTGGAGGGGGGAGTCCTACTCCCGGTAGGAGTAGGACTCCTCCTGCGCCTCCCCCTCTTTGGACGGCCAGCCCCCCTCCCTCCAACCTTTATATACGGGGGCAGGGGACACCCCAAGACACACAAGTTGATCCTTGAGATCGTTCCTTAGCCGTGTGCGGTGCCCCCTGCCACCAAATTCCACCTCGATCATACCGTTACAGTGCTTAGGCGAAGCCCTGCGTCGGTAGTACATCAAGATCGTCACCACGCCGTCGTGCTGACGGAACTCTTCCTCGACGCTTTGCTGGATCGGAGCCCGAGGATCGCCATCGAGCTAAATGTGTGCTAAGAACTCGGAGGTGCCGGAGTAACGGTGCTTGGATCGGTCGGATCGGGAAGAAGACGTACGACTACTTCCTCTACGTTGTGTGATCGCTTCCGCAGTCGGTCTGCGTTGGTACGTAGACAACACTCTCCCCCTCGTTGCTATGCATCACCATGATCTTGCGTGTGCGTAGGAAAATTTTCGAAATTACTACGTTCCCCAACAGTGGCATCCGAGCCTAGGTTTTTATGGTTTGATGTTATATGCACGAGTAGAACACAAGTGAGTTGTGGGCGATACAAGTCATACTGCCTACCAGCATGTCATACTTTGGTTCGGCGGTATTGTTGGACAAGACGATCCGGACCAACCTTACGCGTACTCTTACGCGAGACCGGTTCCCTCGACGTGCTTTGCACATAGATGGCTTGCGGAAGACTGTCTCTCCAACTTTAGTTGAACCAAGTGTGGCTACGCCCGGTCCTTGAGAAGGTTAAAACGGAGTCTATTTGACGAACTATCGTTGTGGTTTTGATGCGTAGGTGAGATGAGCTCTTACTTAAGCCCGTAGCAGCCACGTAAAACTTGCAACAACAAAGTAGAGGACGTCTAACTTGTTTTTGCAGGGCATGTTGTGATGTGATATGGTCAAGGCATGATGCTGATTTTATTGTATGAGATGATCATGTTTTGTAACCGAGTTATCGGCAACTGGCAGGAGCCATATGGTTGTCGCTTTATTGTATGCAATGCAATCGCGATGTAATGCTTTACTTTATTACTAAGCGGTAGTGATAGTCGTGGAAGCATAAGATTGGCGAGACGACAACGATGCTACGATGGAGATCAAGGTGTCGTGCCGGTGACGATGGTGATCATGACGGTGCTTCAGAGATGGAGATCACAAAGCACAAGATGATGATGGCCATATCATATCACTTATATTGATTGCATGTGATGTTTATCCTTTTATGCATCTTATCTTGCTTTGATTGACGGTAGCATTATAAGATGATCTCTCACTAAATTATCAAGAAGTGTTCTCCCTGAGTATGCACCGTTGCAAAAGTTCTTCGTGCTGAGACACCACGTGATGATCGGGTGTGATAGGCTCTACGTTCAAATACAACGGGTGCAAAACAGTTGCACACGCGGAATACTCAGGTTATACTTGACGAGCCAAGCATATACAGATATGGCCTCGGAACACGGAGACCGAAAGGTCGAGCGTGAATCATATAGTAGATATGATCAAAATATTGATGTTCACCATTGAAAACTACTCCATCTCACGTGATGATCGGTTATGGTTTAGTTGATTTGGATCACGTGATCACTTAGAGGATTAGAGGGATGTCTATCTAAGTGGGAGTTCTTAAGTAATATGATTAAATTGAACTTAAATTTATCATGAACTTAGTCCTGGTAGTATTTTGCAAATCATGTTGTAGATCAATAGCTCGCGTTGTTGCTTCCATGTGTTTATTTTGATATGTTCCTAGAGAAAATTGTGTTGAAAGATGTTAGTAGCAATGATGCGGATTGGATCCGTGATCTGAGGTTTATCCTCATTGCTGCACAGAAGAATTATGTCCTTGATGCACCGCTAGGTGACAGACCTATTGCAGGAGCAGATGCAGACGTTATGAACGTTTGGCTAGCTCAATATGATGACTACTTGATAGTTTAGTGCACCATGCTTAACAGCTTAGAATCGGGACTTCAAAGACGTTTTGAACGTCATGGACCATATGAGATGTTCCAGGAGTTGAAGTTAATATTTCAAGCAAATACCCGAGTTGAGAGATATGAAGTCTCCAACAAGTTCTATAGCTGAAAGATGGAGGAGAATCGCTCAACTAGTGAGCATGTGCCCAGATTGTCTGAGTACTACAATCGCTTGAATCAAGTGGGAGTTAATCTTCCAGATAAAATAGTGATTGACAGAATTCTCTAGTCACCATCACCAAGTTAGTAGAACTTCGTGACGAACTCTAGTATGCAAGGGATGACGAAAACGACTCCCAAGCTCTTCGTGATGTTGAAATCAACGAAGGTAGAAATCAAAGAAAAACATCAAGTGTTGATGGTTTACAAGACCACTAGTTTCAAGAAAAGGGGCAAAGGAAAGAAGGGGAACTTCAGGAAGAACGGCAAGCAAGTTGCTGCTCAAGTGAAGAAGCCCAAGTCTGATCCTAAGCCTGAGACTAAGTGCTTCTACTGCAAAGGGACTGGTCACTGGAAGCGGAACTACCCCAAGTGATTGGCGGATAAGAAGGATGGCAAAGTGAACATAAGTATATTTGATATACATGTTATTGATGTGTACTTTACTAGTGTTTATAGCAAACTCTCAGTATTTGATACTAGTTCAGTTGCTAAGATTAGTAACTCGAAACGGGAGTTGCAGAATAAACAGAGACTAGTTAAGGGTGAAGTGACGATGTGTGTTGGAAGTAGTTCCAAGATTGATATGATCATCATAGCACACTCCCCTATACTTTCGGGATTAGTGTTGAACTTAAATAAGTGTTATTTGGTTTTTGCGTTGAGCATGAATATGATTTGATCATGTTTATTGTAATATGGTTATTCATTTAAGTAAAAGAATAAATTGTTGTTCTGTTTACATGAATAAAACCTTTTATGGTTACACACCCAATGAAAATAGTTCGTTGGATATCGATCTTAATAATACACACATTCATAATATTGAAACCAAAAGATGCAAAGTTAATAATGATAGTGCAACTTATTTGTCGCACTGCTGTTTAGGTCATATTGGTATAAAGCGCATGAAGAAACTCCATGCTGATGGGCTTTCGGAATCACTTGATTATGAATCACTTGATGCTTGCGAACCATGCCTTTTGGGCAAGATGACTAAAACGCCGTTCTCCGGAACAATGGAGCGAGAAAAGATTTATTGGAAATCATACATACTGATGTATGTGGTCTGATGAATATTGAGGCTCGCGACAGGTATCATTATTTTCTGATCTTCACAGATGATTTGAGCAGATATGAGTATATCTACTTGATGAAACATAAGTCTGAAACATTTGAAAAGTTCAAAGAATTTCAGAGTGAAGTGGAAAATCATCGTGACAAGAAAATAAAAGTTTCTACGATATGATCGCAGAGGTAAAATATTTGAGTTACGAGTTTGGTCTTCAATTAAAACAATGTGGAATAGTTTCACAAAATCATGCCACATGGAACACCACAGCATAATGGTGTGTCCGAACGTCATAACCGTACTTTATTGGATATAGTGCAATCTATGATGTATCTTACCGATCTACCACTATCGCTTTGGGGTTATGCATTAGAGACAGCTGCATTCACGTTAAATAGGGCACCATCTAAATCCGTTGAGACAACACCGTGTGAACTATGGTTTGGCAAGAAACCTAAGCTGTCGTTTCTTAAAAAAAATTGGGGTTGCGATGCTTATATGAAAAAGTTTCATCCTAATAAGCTCAAACTCAAATCGGAGAAGTGCGTCTTCATAGGATATCCAAAGGAAACTATTGGATACACCTTCTATCACAGATCCGAAGGCAAGACTTTTGTTGCTAAAATTCGGAAACTTTCTGGAGAAGGAGTTTCTCTCGAAAGAAGTGAGTGGGAGGAAAGTAGAACTTGACGAGGTAACTGTACCTGCTCCCTTATTGGAAAGTAGTACATCACAGAAAAATGTTTCTGTGACACCTACACCAGTTAGTGAGGAAGCTAATGATGATGATCATGAAACTTCAGAACAAGACACTACTGAACCTCGTAGATCAACCAGAGTAAGATTCGCGCCAGAGTGGTACGGTAATCCTGTTCTGGAAGTCATGCTACTAGATCATGATGATCCTACGAACTATGAAGAAGCGATGGTGAGCCCAGATTCCGCAAAGTGGCTTGAAGCCATGAAATCTGAGATATGATCCATGTATGAGAACAAAGTATGGACTTTAGTTGACTTGCCCGATGATCGGCAAGCCATAGAAAATAAATGGATCTTCAAGAGGAAGACGGACGCTGATAGTAGTGTTACTATCTACAAAGCTAGAATTGTCGCAAAAGGTTTTCGACAAGTTCAAGGTGTTGACTACGATGAGATTTTCTCACTCATATCTATGCTTAAGTCTGTCCGAATCATGTTAGTAATTGCCGCATTTTATGAAATATGGCAAACGGATAAACAAAACTGCATTCCTTAATGGATTTATTAAAGAAGAGTTGTATATGATGCAACCAGAAGGTTTTGTCAATCCAAAAGGTGCTAACAAAATGTGCAAGCACCAGCGATCCATCTATGGACTGGTGCAAGCATCTCGGAGTTGGAATATACGCTTTGATAAGTTGATCAAAGCATATAGTTTTATACAGACTTGCGGTGAAGCCTGTATTTACGAGAAAGTGAGTGGGAGCACTACAGCATTTCTGATAAGTATATGTGAATGACATATTGTTGATCGGAAATAATGTAGAATTATTCCGTAAAGCATAAAAGGAGTGTTTGAAAGGAGTTTTTCAAAGAAAGATTTCGGTAAAGCTGCTTACATATTGAGCATCAAGATCTATAGAGATAGATCAAGATGCTTGATAAGTTCTTTCAATAAATACATACCTTGACAAGATTTTGAAGTAGTTCAAAATGGAGCAGTCAGAGAAAGGGTTCTTGCCTGTATTACAAGGTGTGAAGTTGAGTAAGACTCAAAAGCCCGACCACGGCAGAAGATAGAAAGAGAATGAACGTCATTCCCTATGCCTTGGCCATAGGTTCTATAAAGTATGTCATGCTGTATACCAGATCTATTGTATACCCTGCACTGATTTGGCAAGGGAATACAATAGTGATCTAGGAGTAGATCACTGGACAGCGGTCAGAATTATCCTTAGTGAAATAAGGATATGTTTCTCGATTATGGACGTGACAAAAAGGTTCGTCGTAAAGGGTTACATCGATGCAAGTTTTTGACACTGATCCAGATGAATCTAAAGTCTCAATCTGGATACATATTGAAAGTGGGAGCAATTAGCTAGAGTAGCTCCGTGTAGAGCATTGTAGACATAGAACTTGCAAAATACTTACGGATCTAAATGTGACAGACCCGTTGACTAAACTTATCTCACAAGCAAAACATGATCACACCTTAGTACTCTTTGGGTGTAAATCACATAGATATGTGAACTAGATTACTGACTCTAGTAAACCCTTTGAGTGTTGGTCACATGATGATGTGAACTATGGGTGTTAATCACATGGTGATGTGAACTACTGCTGTTAAATCACATGGCGATGTGAACTAGATTATTGACTCTAGTGCAAGTGGGAGACTGAAGGAAATATGACCTAGAGGCAATAATAAAGTTATTATTTATTTCCTTATATCATGATAAATGTTTATTATTCATGCTAGAATTGTATTAACCGGAAACATAATACATGTGTGAATACATAGACAAACAGAGTGTCACTAGTATGCCTCTACTTGACTAGCTCGTTAATCAAAGATGGTTATGTTTCCTAACCATGAACAAAGAGTTGTTATTTGATTAACGAGGTCACATCATTAGTTGAATGATCTGATTGACATGACCCATTCCATTAGCTTAGCACCCGATCGTTTAGTATGCTGCTATTGCTTTCTTCATGACTTATACATGTTCCTATAACTATGAGATTATGCAACTCCCGTTTACCGGAGGAACACTTTGGGTACTACCAAACGTCACAACGTAACTGGGTGATTATAAAGGAGTACTACAGGTGTCTCCAATGGTAGATGTTGGGTTGGCGTATTTCGAGATTAGGGTTTGTCACTCCGATTGTCGGAGAGGTATCTCTGGGCCCTCTCGGTAATACACATCACATAAGCCTTGCAAGCATAATAACTAAGATGTTAGTTATGAGATGATGTATTACGGAACGAGTAAAGAGACTTGCCAGTAACGAGATTGAACTAGGTATTGGATACCGACGATCGAATCTCGGGCAAGTAACATACCGATGACAAAGGGAACAACGTATGTTGTTATGCGGTCTGACCGATAAAGATCTTCATAGAATATGTAGGAGCCAATATGGGCATCCAGGTCCCGCTATTGGTTATTGACCGGAGACGTGTCTCGGTCATGTCTACATTGTTCTCGAACCGTAGGGTCCGCACGCTTAACGTTACGATGACAGTTATTATGAGTTTATGCATTTTGATGTACCGAAGGTTGTTCGGAGTCCCGGATGAGATCACGGACATGACGAGGAGTCTCGAAATGGTTGAGACGTAAAGATTGATATATTGGAAGCCTATGTTTGGACATCGGAAGTGTTCCGGGTGAAATCGGGATTTTACCGGATTACCGGGAGGGTTACCGGAACCCCCCGGGAGCCAAATGGGCCAACATGGGCCTTAGTGGAAAGGTGAGAGGGCAGCCCACATAGGGCTGCGCCTCCCCCCCTCTCCCTAGTCCTATTAGGACTAGGAGAGGGGCCGGCCACCTCTCTTTCTCTCCCCTTTAAAGGATTCCTAGTTGGACTAGGATTGGAGGGGGGAGTCCTACTCCCGGTAGGAGTAGGACTCCTCCTGCGCCTCCCCCTCTTTGGCCGGCCAGCCCCCCTCCCTCCAACCTTTATATACAGGGGCAGGGGACACCCCAAGACACACAAGTTGATCCTTGAGATCGTTCATTAGCCGTGTGCGGTGCCCCCTGCCACCAAATTCCACCTCGATCATACCGTTACAGTGCTTAGGCGAAGCCCTGCGTCGGTAGTACATCAAGATCGTCACCACGCCGTCGTGCTGACGGAACTCTTCCTCGACGCTTTGCTGGATCGGAGCCCGAGGATCGCCATCGAGCTAAACGTGTGCTAAGAACTCGGAGGTGCCGGAGTAACGGTGCTTGGATCAGTCGGATCGGGAAGAAGACGTACGACTACTTCCTCTACGTTGTGTGATCGCTTCCGCAGTCGGTCTGCGTTGGTACGTAGACAACACTCTCCCCCTCGTTGCTATGCATCACCATGATCTTGCGTGTGCGTAGGAAAATTTTCGAAATTACTACGTTCCCCAACACTCGTGAGAATCCAGTGGTGGTGCCTGCCCTTCCAATCGGCCAAGGCGACTCCTCCTCAAGCGGCGGAGCAGGGAGGCAGGAGACGCCGGAGGCCGAGGGGGCTCCCGATGAGGTGACTGCGCTGGATGATGCTCTCGAGGGGACAGCTCCTGAGTCCCGTGCCGCTGAGGCTGAGGGCGGCAAGCAGCCTCTCCCAGCGTCCGGGGCTGAGGCCTCGAAGGCCCCAACCGCGTCTTCTGGCGAGGTGATGGGCGGCACGCGCCAGGCAGGCGCCCCTGATGCGGATCGCTCCAATGCTCCGTCTTCATCGCAGGTTGACCCTTGCGCTCTTCTCTTGGGCCGCTTCCACGTGGACTTTGAGGCCCTCCGGAGGAAAAGGGAGGCCCTGGGTGATGACTTCCCTTGTCGCGTGCCGAAGCGCAGGAAGTACTTCGCCACTGACGAGTAAGTCTTCCCCCTTCCTGGCTCCTGATCCTCTTGTTGCCTTCATTGATCCTTGCTTCTCAGGCCCCTTCCGGCCGAGCTCGAGGAAGGAGCTGAGGTGCCGCCTCCTATGGCTTCGCCCCCTCTACTGTCGCAAGTGCTCCGGGCAGCTCTGCTCTCGTGGTGAGGGCGATTGAAGGGGTGGATCATCCCGAGGTGCACCACGGCCCTTCATTCTCCCCGATTTTCCTTCGCGGGCCCTCTCGGGGCATAGCCAGCCTGCCGTGGGCTTCTCGCCTGGTCGTGGACTGTGACTGGTTGAGGCGCCCCCTGCGCCCTTCATCTGGAGACGGGCTGGCTCCAGGCTGGGCTTCTGGTGCTGTGCGCTCGGCCGTCGCGAGGGTGCCAGCCCCCAGCCCCCTGCCCGGAGGGGGGACTATGATTCGTGGCCCCCGGCGCTTGCTCGGGGCTGATGACGGTGTGGAAGGCGTGCTTGAGCGCGCCCGGGAGCACCGCGCTCGCCGCCAAGGGTTCCTTCGAAGGGCGACCGATGCGGTGAACCTGCTTGGGGAAGAGCTTGCTGACGAAGACGCGCGCCTGGAGGCCGAGGGCCTGCGCCTGGCTGCAGGGAGGCGCGAGCTGGATGTCGCCATCGCCCTCGCGCGCCGTCAGCGTGATCTTGACGATGAAGAGGCGAAGGCGTCGCTGGAGGCCTCTCGGGCGGCCCGATCCCAGGCTGCCGAGGAGGCCCGGGGAGCTGACCGACGGTGAGAGGCGGCGGAGGAGCGGGCTCGTGAGCTCCTGGCCCAGTGCCACTCACTGGAGGAGGAAGTGGAGCTGCGCGAGTGGGCCCTTGCGTCGATGTGGGTGCCCTCCGGCGACCCAGCTGAGCTCCAGAAGCGTGAGGAGGCGTTAACGCTGGAGGCCGCCGAACGCACCCGTGAGTATGAGCGGCTGGAGACGAGGGAGCGCTTTGTGACGCAGGCAGAGGACGATGTCGCCGCACGGGAAGCGCGTGTCCTGGAGGAGGTCGGACGCCGGGTGGCGATGGCGCGCCAAGACCTCGAGTGCGAGTTCGAGGGGAGGCTGGAGTTGATCCGGGTCAAAGCTGAAGGGAGGACCGCAGCCTTGAGGGCCAAGCGGGAGGATGCGGCATGGCTGGCCGACGCCTCCCGGGCCGCCCTTGAGGTAGCGCAAGGGGAGTTAGCCGCCTCCCAGGCCGAGATGCTCCGTCTTCGCCAGCGGGTGGAGGAGGCCGAGGGCGTCGCGCGCCAGAACGCGGATGAGATATGTCAGCGGCAGGTACTGGAGCACGTGCATGGCCCCATGCTCGCCACGCTCCGGGAGAGAGCTAGCGCAGCCTTGGGCAACATCTGTGAGGCGGCTGTTGGTGAGCCGCACACAGCCAACTATGCTGGCAACCTTCAGTTCTTCACTGCCATGGTGACGCAGCGGGAGGCGCGGTCGGCCAGGGCCGATAGGTTGGTGGAAGAGAGGAGCCGCGCACTACTCAGGCGCGCCTTCTCTCGTGTCTTCAGCCATCTCCTGAACATGGATTCCCGCTTCGATTTTGACGTTGTCATCGCCCCAGTTCCCCAGGCCGTCCGAGGCGACCTGGCGCACTGGGTGGAAGACAACATGGACGCCCTTGTCAGGGCCTTCGCTTCGGACAACGATGACGTGATCATGGGTGCTGACGAGGGCGACGTGGTGAGCGGCCCTGACACCGCTCGCGGCGACGCAGACGACGATGGCGAATTCGGCGACACCAGCGAAGGCTCGGGAGGTGCTTCCGAGGATGCATTGGGGGATTGGTCCGACTGAGTGTGTATCGCTCCTGTCTTTTTTTACCCTGCATGAATAGAACTCAGGTTTTTGACCTAATGGCTGTGAGAGCATTTTGGGAGGGGAAGCCCCTCATGTAGAACCTGTGTTCATCGTATCAGTAGTTGTCATATTGCCCGAGCACCCGCGCCGGGCGGTTGGCCGGTTTACCTTTGTTTCGCGCAAGCCCCGAAGCAGCCTATGGGAGGGCGTGACGCCTTTGGTGTTCTTTAGTTGAATCCGTTGGATATGAGAGTGTCGCTGGCGGGGAGCTTCACAAGCGTTGGCCTTCTTCACAGGCTCTGGGCCTTTTCCTGAACGCGAGAGCTTCACAGGCACTCGCCTTGCTTCACAGGCTCTGGGCCTTTTCCTGAACACGAGAGCTTCACAGGCACTCGCCTTGCTTCACAGGCTCTGGGCCTTTTCCTGAACGCGAGAGCTTCACAGGCACTCGCCTTGCTTCACAGGCTCTGGGCCTTTTCCTTCACAGGCACTCGCGTTGCTTCACAGGCTCTGGGCCTTTTCTTAACAGGATAACCTCCGTAGGCACCCGAAAATCCCCCCGAGAAGGAGCAACAGCGGCAGTTTGGGCTGCGCACGAGCCAGGCCTGACCCGACTCACGAGGGGCTCGCGAGGGGAGGCAGCTGTGGCGAAGCGGTAACCCGAACGCGAGAAACGGCTCGAGCGAATACAAGCACCCCTTCCCCGAACACATGCAAATCTCAAATTCGAATCCAACTTGAATCCAGCGGGGGAAAAGATACAGCCAAAGGGAAAGGCAATGAAAGCAGACAAAAGGCCGCGTCCGGCACCTAATCTAGTCTTGGACGTCTTCTCACCAGCGCGGAGCTAAGTGTTGTCCACTGGGTGCGGGAGGGAGCCCCACGGCCTGAGGCCGGCGCCCCTGAGACTCCGGGGCGTGTACAGCCCCACTCATTATTACGTGAGAGTGTCACGGGGCGGTGAGCTTCACAGGCACCGGGCCTTCTTCACAGGTACTAGCCTTGCTTCATATCGTCAGATAAGGGCCCCGCCTTGCGCCACACTCTAGTGCCATCAGCAACGACCAGAAACCAGGACGCCGCCCGATGGGGTAGAACAGTCGCCAACGGTTCCCCCAACGACCACGGGTCCTCCGCCAGGGGCAGGCCCTGAGGCACCTCCCCAGCAAAGGGCCTACCTCTTGAGAACACCTTGCTCCGAGCGCCGCGGTGGTGATGCCGGATCCTGGCCCCTCTCCTGCAGCCCCCTGCGCCCTCCTCCCGAGGGGTAGGAGACTGTGGGAGCGGGGCAGCTGTTTGCTGCGGCAACCTGCACCTCCTGCGATGCATGGTTAGCGTATACCTGCTCCTGAAGAATTAGCGGTGCCCAATAATCGTTGCCTCCACCGTGGCCAGTGGGAGCATTCCGGGGCCCCTGGAAAAGCTCATCTTCTAGTGCCTCGTCCCCCCAGCTTGGGTTGAGGAGCGAGCCTTGTCCGTTCTCGTGAGGGTGTCCTTGGTCTATCACGAGGGGCACATATTCCTCCGGCGCCGTCATCCCGAATGACACGCCGTCGTGTTGGGGAACGTAGTAATTTCAAAAAAATTCCTACGCACACGCAAGATCATGGTGATGCATAGCAACGATAGGGGAGAGTGTTGTCTACGTACCCTCGTAGACCGAAGCGGAAGCGTTGACACAACATAGAGGAAGTAGTCATACATCTTCCCGGTCCAACTGATCCAAGCACCGTTACTCCGGCACCTCCGAGTTCTTGACACACGTACAGCTCGACGATGCACCCCGGGCTCCGATCTGGCAAAGCTTCGGGGAGGAGTTTTTTTAGCACGACGGCATGGTGACGATCTTAATGTTTAACCGTCGCAGGGCTTCGCCTAAGCACCGCTACAATATGATCGAGGTGTAATATCGTCGAGGGGGGCACCGCACACGGCTAAGGAACGATCACGAAGATCAACTTGTGTGTCCTAGGGTGCCCCCTTGCCCCCGTATATAAAGGAGCCAAGGGGGGGTGCGGCCGGCCCTAGTAGGAGGCGCGCGGGAGGAGTCCTACTCCTACCGGGAGTAGGACTCCCCTCCCTTTCCTTGTCCAAGTAGGAGAGGGGGAAGGAAGGGAGAGAGGAGAGGAAGGAAAGGGGGGGCGCCGCCCCTCCCTCCTTGTCCAATTCGGACTAAGGGGAGAGGGGGCGCGCGGCCTGCCCTGCCTGCCTTTCCTCCTCTCCACTTTAGGCCCATGAGGCCCATTAACCCCCCCGGGGGGTTCCGGTAACCCCCCGGTTCTCCGGTTTTATCCGAAACTTCCCCGGAACATTTCTGGTGTCCGAATATAGCCGTCCAATATATCAATCTTTATGTCTCGACCATTTCGAGACTCCTCGTTATGTCCGTGATCATATCCGGGACTCCAAACAACCTTCGGTACATCAAAATACATAAACTCATAATGAAACTGTCATCGTAACTTTAAGCGTGCGGACCCTACGGTTCGAGAACAATGTAGACATGACCGAGACACGTCTCCAGTCAATAACCAATAGCGGGACCTGGATGCCCATATTGGCTCCTACATATTCTACGAAGATCTTTATCGGTCAGACCGCATAACTACATATGTTGTTCCCTTTGTCATCGGTATGTTACTTGCCCGAGATTCGATCGTCGGTATCCAATACCTAGTTCAATCTCGTTACCGGCAAGTCTCTTTACTCGTTCCGTAATACATCATCTCACAACTAACACATTAGTTGCAATGCTTGCAAGGCTTATGTGATGTGTATTACCGAGAGGGCCCAGAGATACCTCTCCGTCAAACGGAGTGACAAATCCTAATCTCGAAATACGCCAACCCAACATGTACCTTTGGAGACACCTGTAGAGCTCCTTTATAATCACCCAGTTACGTTGTGACGTTTGGTAGCACATAAAGTGTTCCTCCGGTAAACGGGAGTTGCATAATCTCATAGTCATAGGAACATGTATAAGTCATGAAGAAAGCAATAGCAACATACTAAACGATCGGGTGCTAAGCTAATGGAATGGGTCATGTCAATCAGATCATTCAACTAATGATGTGATCCCGTTAATCAAATAACAACTCTTTGTCTATGGTTAGGAAACACAACCATCTTTGATTAACGAGCTAGTCAAGTAGAGGCATACTAGTGACACTTTGTTTGTCTATGTATTCACACATGTATTATGTTTCCGGTTAATACAATTCAAGCATGAATAACAAAAATTTATCATGATATAAGGAAATAAATAATAACTTTATTATTGCCTCTAGGGCACATTTCCTTCAGTCTCCCACTTGCACTAGAGTCAATAATCTAGATTACACAGTAATGATTCTAACACCCATGGAGCCTTGGTGCTGATCATGTTTTGCTCGTGGAAGAGGCTTAGTCAATGGGTCTGCTACATTCAGATCCGTATGTATCTTGCAAATCTCTATGTCTCCCACCTGGACTAGATCCCGGATGGAATTGAAGCGTCTCTTGATGTGCTTGGTTCTTTTGTGAAATCTGGATTCCTTTGCCAAGGCAATTGCACCAGTATTGTCACAAAAGATTTTCATTGGACCCGATGCACTAGGTATGACGCCTAGATCGGATATGACCTCCTTCATCCAGACTCCTTCATTTGCTGCTTCCGAAGCAGCTATGTACTCCGCTTCACATGTAGATCCCGCCTCGACGCTTTGTTTAGAACTGCACCAATTGACAGCTCCACCGTTTAATGTAAACACGTATCCGGTTTGCGATTTAGAATCATCCGGATCAGTGTCAAAGCTTGCATCAACGTAACCGTTTATGATGAGCTCTTTGTCACCTCCATATATGAGAAACATATCCTTAGTCCTTTTTAGGTACTTCAGGATGTTCTTGACCGCTGTCCCGTGATCCACTCCTGGATTACTTTGGTACCTCCCTGCTAAACTTAGAGCAAGGCACACATCAGGTCTGGTACACAGCATTGCATACATGATAGAGCCTATGGCTGAAGCATAGGGAAAATCTTTCATTCTCTCTCTATCTTCTGCAGTGGTCGGGTATTGAGTCTTTCTCAACTTCACACCTTGTAACACAGGCAATAACCCTTTCTTTGCTTGATCCATTTTGAACTTCTTCAAAACTTTGTCAAGTATGTGCTTTGTGAAAGTCCAATTAAGCGTCTTGATCTATCTCTATAGATCTTAATGCCCAATATGTAAGCAGCTTCACCGAGGTCTTTCATTGAAAAACTCTTATTCAAGTATCCCTTTATGCTATCCAGAAATTCTATATCATTTCCAATCAGTAATATGTCATCCACATACAATATCAGAAATGCTACAGAGCTCCCACTCACTTTCTTGTAAATACAGGCTTCTCCGAAAGTCTGTATAAAACCAAATGCTTTGATCACACTATCAAAGCGTTTATTCCAACTCCGAGAGGCTTGCACTAGTCCATAAATGGATCGCTGGAGCTTGCACACTTTGTTAGCTCCCTTTGGATCGACAAAACCTTTCGGTTGCATCATATACAACTCTTCTTCCAGAAATCCATTCAGGAATGCAGTTTTTACATCCATCTGCCAAATTTCATAATCATAAAATGCGGCAATTGCTAACATGATTCGGACAGACTTAAGCATCGCTACGGGTGAGAAGGTCTCATCGTAGTCAACCCCTTGAACTTGCCGAAACCCTTTTGCGACAAGTCGAGCTTTGTAGATAGTAATATTACCGTCAGCTTCAGTCTTCTTCTTGAAGATCCATTTATTCTCAATTGTTTGCCGATCATCAGGCAAGTCAACCAAGTCCATACTTTGTTCTCATACATGGATCCCATCTCAGATTTCATGGCTTCAAGCAATTTTGCGGAATCTGGGCTCACCATCGCTTCTTCATAGTTTGTAGGTTCATCATGATCTAGTAGCATGACTTCTAGAACAGGATTACCGTACCACTCTGGTGCGGATCTTACTTTGGTTGATCTACGAGGCTCAATAGTAACTTGATCTGAAATTTCATGATCATCATCATTAAATTCCTCACTAATTGGTGTAGGTATCACAGAAACCAGTTTCTGTGATGAACTACTCTCCAATAAGGGAGCAGGTATAGTTACCTCATCAAGTTCTACTTTCCTCCCACTCACTTCTTTCAAGAGAAACTCCTTCTCTAGAAAGGATCCATTCTTAGCAACGAATGTCTTGCCTTCGGATCTGTGATAGAAGGTGTACCCAACAGTCTCCTTTGGGTATCCTATGAAGACACATTTCTCCGATTTGGGTTCGAGCTTATCAGGTTGAAGTTTTTTCACATAAGCATCGCAGCCCCAAACTTTAAGAAACGACAACTTTGGTTTCTTGCCAAACCATAGTTCATAAGGCGTCGTCTCAACGGATTTCGATGGTGCCCTATTTAACGTGAATGCGGTCGTCTCTAAATCATAACCCCAAAACGATAGCGGAAAATCAGTAAGAGACATCATAGATCGCACCATATCTAGTAAAGTACGATTACGACGTTCGGACACACCATTACGCTGTGGTGTTCCGGGTGGCGTGAGTTGCGAAACTATTCCGCATTGTTTCAAATGTACACCAAACTCGTAACTCAAATATTCTCCTCCATGATCAGATCGTAGAAACTTTATTTTCTTGTTACGATGATTTTCTACTTCACTCTGAAATTCTTTGAACTTTTCAAATGTTTCAGACTTATGTTTCATTAAGTAGATATACCCATATCTGCTTAAGTCATCTGTGAAGGTGAGAAAATAACGATATCCGCCACGAGCCTCAACATTCATCGGACCACATACATCTGTATGTATGATTTCCAACAAATTTGTTGCTCTCTCCATAGTACCGGAGAACGGTGTTTTAGTCATCTTGCCCATGAGGCACGGTTCGCAAGTACCAAGTAATTCATAATCAAGTGGTTCCAAAAGTCCATCAGTATGGAGTTTCTTCATGCGCTTTACACCGATATGACCTAAACGTCAGTGCCACAAATAAGTTGCACTATCATTATCAACTCTGCATCTTTTGGCTTCAACATTATGAATATGTGTATCACTACTATCGAGATTCATCAAAAATAGACCACTCTTCAAGGGTGCATGACCATAAAAGATATTACTCATATAAATAGAACAACCATTATTCTCTGATTTAAATGAATAACCGTCTCGCATCAAACAAGATCCAGATATAATGTTCATGCTCAACGCTGGCACCAAATAACAATTATTCGGGTCTAATACTAATCCCAAAGGTAGATGTAGAGGTAGCATGCCGACCGCGATCACATTGACTTTGGAACCATTTCCCACGCGCATCGTCACCTCGTCCTTTGCCAGTGTTCGCTTAATCCGTAGTCCCTGTTTCGAGTTGCAGATATTAGCAACAGAACCAGTATCAAATACCCAGGTGCTACTGCGAGCTCTAGTAAGGTACACAACAATAACATGTATATCACATATACCTTTGTTCACCTTGCCATCCTTCTTATCCGCCAAATACTTGGGGCAGTTCCGCTTCCAGTGACCAGTCTGCTTGCAGTAGAAGCACTCAGTTTTAGGCTTAGGTCCAGACTTGGGTTTCTTCTCTTGAGCAGCAACTTGCTTGCTGTTCTTCTTGAAGTTCCCCTTCTTCTTCCCTTTGCCCTTTTTCTTGAAACTAGTGGTCTTGTTGACCATCAACACTTGATGCTCCTTTTTGATTTCTACCTCCGCAGCTTTCAGCATTGCGAAGAGCTCGGGAATAGTCTTATTCATCCCTTGCATATTATAGTTCATCACGAAGCTCTTGTAGCTTGGTGGCAGTGATTGGAGAATTCTGTCAATGACGCAATCATCTGGAAGATTAACTCCCATCTGAATCAAGTGATTATTATACCCAGACATTTTGAGTATATGCTCACTGACAGAACTGTTCTCCTCCATCTTGCAGCTATAGAACTTATTGGAGACTTCATATCTCTCAATCCGGGCATTTGCATGAAATATTAACTTCAACTCCTGGAACATCTCATATGCTCCATGACGTTCAAAATGTCGTTGAAGTCCCGATTCTAAGCCGTAAAGCATGGCACGCTGAACTATCGAGTAGTCATCAGCTTTACTCTGCCAGACGTTCATAACATCTAGTGTTGCTCCAGCAGCAGGCCTGGCACCCAGCGGTGCTTCCAGGACGTAATTCTTCTGTGCAACAATGAGGATAATCCTCAAGTTATGGACCCAGTCCGTGCAATTGCTACCATCATCTTTCAACTTTGCTTTCTCAAGGAACGCATTAAAATTCAACGGAACAATAGCACGGGCCATCTATCTACAATCAAACATACATAAGCAAGATACTATCAGGTACTAAGTTCATGATAAATTTAAGTTCAATTAATCATATTACTTAAGAACTCCCACTTAGATAGACATCCCTCTAATCCTCTAAGTGATCATGTGATCCAAATCAACTAAACCATAACCGATCATCACGTGAAATGGATTAGTTTTCAATGGTGAACATCATTATGTTGATCATATATACTATATGATTCACGCTCGACCTTTCGGTCTCCGTGTTCTGAGGCCATATCTGCATATGCTAGGCTCGTCAAGTTTAACCTGAGTATTCTGCGTGAGCAAAACTGGCTTGCACCCGTTGTAGATGGACATAGAGCTTATCACACCCGATCATCACGTGGTGTTTGGGCACGACGAACTTTGGCAATGGTGCACACTCAGGGAGAACACTTCTTGATAATTTAGTGAGAGATCATCTTATAATGCTACCGTCAATCAAAGCAAGATAAGATGCATAAAAGATAAACATCACATGCAATCAATATAATTGATATTTTTTTGACTATAGAATATAAGTGATATGATATGGCCATCATCATCTTGTGCTTGTGATCTCCATCTCCGAAGCACCGTCATGATCACCATCGTCACCGGCGCGACACCTTGATCTCCATCGTAGCATCGTTGTCGTCTCGCCAATCTTATGCTTCTACGACTATCGCTACTGCTTAGTGATAAAGTAAAGCATTACAGGGCGATTGCATTGCATACAATAAAGCGACAACCATATGGCTCCTGCCAGTTGCCGATAACTCAGTTACAAAACATGATCATCTCATACAATAAAATCATGTCTTGACCATATCACATCACAACATGCCCTGCAAAAACAAGTTAGATGTCCTCTACTTTGTTTGTTGCAAGTTTTACGTGGCTGCTACGGGCTTAAGCAAGAACCAATCTTACCTATGCATCAAAACCACAACGATAGTTTGTCAAGTTGATGCCGTTTTAACCTTCGCAAGGACCGGGCGTAGCCACACTCGGTTCAACTAAAGTTAGAGAAACTGACATCCGCCAGCCACCTGTGTGCAAAGCACGGCGGTAGAACCAGTCTCGCGTAAGCATACGCGTAATGTCGGTCCGGGACGCTTCATCCAACAATACCGTCGAACCAAAGTATGACATGCTAGTAGGCAGTATGACTTATATCGCCCACAACTCACTTGTGTTCTACTCATGCATATAACATCAAACCATAAAACCTAGGCTCGGATGCCACTGTTGGGGAACGTAGTAATTTCAAAAAAATTCCTACGCACACGCAAGATCATGGTGATGCATAGCAACGAGAGGGGAGAGTGTTGTCTACGTACCCTTGTAGACCGAAGCGGAAGTGTTGACGCAACGTAGAGGAAGTAGTCGTACGTCTTCCCGGTCCAACCGATCCAAGCACCATTACTCCGGCACCTCCGAGTTCTTGACACACGTACAGCTCGATGATGCACCCCGGGCTCCGATCCAGCAAAGCTTCGGGGAGGAGTTTTGTCAGCACGACGGCGTGGTGACGATCTTGATGTTTAACCGTCGCAGGGCTTCGCCTAAGCACCGCTACAATATGATCGAGGTGTAATATCGTGGAGGGGGGCACCGCACACGGCTAAGGAACGATCACGAAGATCAACTTGTGTGTCCTAGGGTACCCCCTTGCCCCCGTATATAAAGGAGCCAAGTGGGGGTGCGGCCGGCCCTAGTAGGAGGCGCGCACGAGGAGTCCTACTCCTACCGGGAGTAGGACTCCCCTCCCTTTCCTTGTCCAAGTAGGAGAGGGGGGAGGAAGGGAGAGAGGAGAGGAAGGAAAGGGGGGGCGCCCCTCCCTCCTTGTCCAATTCGGACTAGGGGGAGAGGGGGTGCGCGACCTGCCCTGGCTGCCTTTCCTCTTCTCCACTTTAGGCCCATGAGGCCCATTAACCCCCCGGGGGGTTCCGGTAACCCCCCGGTTCTCTGGTTTTATCCGAAACTTCCCCAGAACATTTCCGGGGTCCGAATATAGCCGTCCAATATATCAGTCTTTATGTCTCGACCATTTCGAGACTCCTCGTTATGTCCGTGATCATATCCGGGACTCCGAACAACCTTCGGTACATCAAAATACATAAACTCATAATGAAACTGTCATCGTAACTTTAAGCGTGCAGACCCTACGGTTCAAGAACAATGTATACATGACCGAGACACGTCACCGGTCAATAACCAATAGCGGGACCTGGATGCCCATATTAGCTCCTACATATTCTACGAAGATCTTTATCGGTCAGACCGCATAACTACATACGTTGTTCCCTTTGTCATCGGTATGTTACTTGCCCGAGATTCGATCGTCGTTATCCAATACCTAGTTCAATCTCGTTACCGGCAAGTCTCTTTACTCGTTCCGTAATACATCATCTCACAACTAACACATTAGTTGCAATGCTTGCAACGCTTATGTGATGTGTATTACCGAGAGGGCCCAGAGATACCTCTCCGTCAAACGGAGTGACAAATCCTAATCTTGAAATACGCCAACCCAACATGTACCTTTGGAGACACCTGTAGAGCTCCTTTATAATCACCCAGTTATGTTGTGACGTTTGGTAGCACACAAAGTGTTCCTCCGGTAAACGGGAGTTGCATAATCTCATAGTCATAGGAACATGTATAAGTCATGAAGAAAGCAATAGCAACATACTAAACGATCGGGTGCTAAGCTAATGGAATGGGTCATGTCAATCAGATCATTCAACTAATGATGTGATCCTGTTAATCAAATAACAACTCTTTGTCTATGGTTAGGAAACACAACCATCTTTGATTAACGAGCTAGTCAAGTAGAGGCATACTAGTGACACTTTGTTTGTCTATGTATTCACACATGTATTATGTTTCCGGTTAATACAATTCAAGCATGAATAATAAACATTTATCATGATATAAGGAAATAAATAATAACTTTATTATTGCCTCTAGGGCATATTTCCTTCACGTGGTGCCCCGCATGCCACGCGGTCCTGCCTGTCACGCCCACTGCGGGGTGGCAGTGTGGCCGCCCACTGGAGCCGCGGGTCGCGTTGAGTCCTTCTTCTCCACGGGCCGGGGGCGGGGGCAGCACCGCCGCCGGCCCAGTGCTGACAGCTTCGCTGGCGTCGGAGTAGCCTTGGAGCCCGCGGGTGCGCGCGGAGCCCACGCGCGGGTCGCCCTAGGCTTGAGATGGGAGCTGGGTGGAGAAGGGGTGAGCCCCCGAGGCGGCGAAGCCCAGGAGCTCCGCCACTCGCTCCAGCAGCACGTCGTGGCCGCCCTCCAGCAGTCTGCACCGCAGCAGCTCTCGGGCCACCGTGAGCGCGGCCCTCGAGTTCGCCTGCTCCCGGCGGGTGTACGGCGTCGTGGTCGCGACGTGATTGGAGGCCCTCGCTGCCGACCGTGCTTGCCGTGGTGTAAGAGTTGTCGTAGTCTGTCCGCGTCGCCCGCGGCCCGCAGCGCCCTGCGGACCGCGAGCTGCCTGGGGCACGGGGTCGCCCGAGGCGAGCGGCTCTGCGCGGGCGGGCCACACAGCCCATGGGTCAGGGTTGCCCTCCTGGTCGCCGGGCATGGTGATGACGATGCGACGGGGCACGGAGCGGTGGAAGACGAATTCCGGCGCACCCCTACCTAGCGCGCCAAATGTCGGATTTCGGGTTCCGGCAGACCCTTAAGGTTCGAACTCTGGGGTGTGCGCGGAGATTACGTCTTCTACCTCACCGTCTCGCAAAGATCTAAACTACTGAAAGAACTGCACAAAAGACACAAGGTATATACTGGTTCGGGCCACCGTTGTGGTGTAATACCCTACTCCAGTGTGTGGTGGATGGATTGCCTCTTGGGCTGAAGATGATGAGCAATACAAGGAAGAACAGTGTAACACCCTTGATGCGACTATATCTCCCACGTGTCGAGGCACGACTTAGAGGCATAATCGCATTGAAGGCATAAGTCGCAAGTGAGGCAATCTTCACACAACCCATGTACATATGAATATAAAGGGGGAATAAATATAATAGTTGGCTTACACTCGCCACGTCACATCAAGGTACATAAATAGCATTCATCATACAAACACTCATGGCCCGACTACGGCGCCAAAATAGAAAAGACTCCCCAACATGCGACTAAACCCTGAATCGAACCCCGAGCAGGCACCACTACTGATCATCAGGAAAAGAAACATAGTATCGCTGAGAGTCCTCGTCGTACTCCCACTTCAGCTCGAACGCGCCATCCGGAGGAGTATCATCGGTCCCTGCATCTGGTGATATAGTAATCTGTGAGCCACAAGGACTCAGCAATCTCGCACTCTCGCGATCAAGACTATTTAAGCTTAATAGGTAGGAAGGGGTAATGTGAGTGGAGCTGCAGCAGGCGACTAGCATATATGGTGGCTACCTTATACGCAAAAGAGAGCGAGAAGAGAAGGCAAAGCACGAGCGATAACTAAGTAGAGCAGACTACGCAAGCATAACTCCAACGCCGTGTCCACTTCCCGGACTCCGCCGAGAAGAGGCCATCACGGCAACACACGCAGTTGATTCATTTTAATAAATTAAGTTCAAGTTATCTACAACCGGACATTAACAAATTCCCATCTGCCCATAACCGCGGGCACGACTTTCGAAAGATCAATCCCTGCAGGGGGGTCCCAACTTAGCCCATAACAAGCTCTCACGGTCAACGAAGGAATAGACCTCCACCCAGGACCCACCGATCAGACTCGGTATCCCGGTACAACAAGATGATTCGACAGGTCAAAACTAGTCCAGCAACACCGCCCGAATGCGCCGACAAATCCCGATAGGAGCTGCACATATCTCTTTCTCAGGGCACACTCAGATTGTCCAAACTTCCGGTAGGCCAGCCCAGAGTTGCCCCTGGTGGCCACCGGCGGCTGACGTTCCGGACCAACACTCAGAGGAGCACTGGCCCGTGGGGGGCTAAAATAAAGATGACCCTCGGGCTCCGAAAACCCAAGGGAAAGAAAAAAGGGGTAGGTGGCAAAAGGTAAAACCAATGTTGGGCATTGCTGGAAAAGCTTTAATCAAGGCGAACTATCAAGGGGTTCCCATTATAGCCCAACCGCGTAAGGGACGCAACAAACCGGGAACATAACACCGATATGACAGAAACTAGGGCGGCAAGAGTGGAACAAAACACTAGGCGAGAGGCCGAGCCTTCCACCCTTTACCAAGTATATAGATGAGTAAAGATAACATAGCAATATAGTGATATCCCAACAAGTAAATAAATGTTCCAACAAGGAACGGCTCCAATCTTCACCTGCAACTAACAACACTATAAGAAGGGCTGAGCAAAGCGGTAACATAGCCAAACAATGGTTTGCTAGGACAAAGGTGGGTTAGAGGCTCAATCATGGCAATTGGGAGGCTGACAAGCAAGTGGTAGGCATCGTAGCATTGGCAAAGCAAAAGAGCGAGTAAACTAGCATAGCAAAGATAGTAGTGATTTCAAGGGTGTGATCATCTTGCCTGCACAGTTGTCAGAATTGACTGGATCCTCAAAAGCAAACTCAACGGGCTCCTCGTTAGCGAACTCGTCTCCCGGCTCTACCCAACAACACAAACAAGCAACAAGGATACAATCAACCACGTGCAAGGGCAACCAATAATATGCAAAGATGATATGCTATGCGGGATGCGATGCGGGATGCAAGAATGCAACATATAACAGGAAATGCATGAACCTGGCCTCAACTTGGAAATCCAAGTGTGCCACTGGATAGAGGGGAAGAAATCCCCCGAAAACGATATAAAGATCATGGCAATCGGAGCTACGGTTAAGAAATGGCAAGCGTTTTACTAAACGAACCGATCTGCGATTAACGGCAACATGCCTCCTAAATGTAACAAAATGAACATGCTACAGCCACCCAACATGAAAACAAATTACATGGCAGTGATATACTCATCAAGCTTAACAAATCATCATGACTGAGGCATAGGCAAATTCATCCATTAAGGGCTTCAAATAAGCATGGCAAAACTGAATAAGCAAAACAGATTTCAGACTTAGCGAAATTAACGCTAGTCTGAAATTTCAGACCACGATGCTCTCTTCGGAGCAGCAAAACAACATGAAGGAAAACCTGAACATGGCAAGTAAGAGCATGGCATGGAGCTACTCAACAAGCTTAACAAAACACCCAAAATGACCTGGAGCCAAAAGGGTTCACAAAATACTCTACCGAGCACACGAACATCGATGAAACACAATCAGTTTTCAGACTTGGTGAAAACTGGGACATGCTGAAATAACAACTCACGGAGGCATATAAACGAGCTCGATGCTCTCCCTATGGTGCAAGTCATGGCAAGGCAAGCATATATCCATTAAGAAGGCACAAAATGCTAGCTAGACAAGGCAAGAACAATGGCATAGCATGCATGGATCACTAGCAATCACTCCGGCAAAATCGCAAAAGAGTTAACGATCTGCCCAAAACAGCAACTATCCAAAAGTTGAGCTCGATTGAGTCAACCTAGGGGGCTCCAACATAACAAGTAAAGACATGGATGGATTAAGCACAACAAGCATAACAAATCACTCTTACTGATCATCCTCAAGAGAGGCACGGATCGCTAGGAAACAAGCCGGACATATAGCATCGTGAACTAAAACGGCTCAGACTTAGTGAAAATCACTAAGTCCCTGAAATCTGAAATCTCAGGTAGCCCTCTTCGCAAGCTTGCACAAGACAACACACACATCCTAAAACTACATGGAAGGCACCACTGGAAAGAAGACAACATGCTTAACAATTCATCCCAAAGGGGCATAGGCATATCATGCACGGATTAAATATGGAAAAAATGACAAAAGTGCATGTTGGATTAACGGATCTGCAATTTAACTCAACATGCCTCCTTCGAACAGCATTTTGGGCAACAAGATGACCTCAAATGCAAATGATGCAATGGAATGAAATGATGTACTCGTCGAGACGAAGAATTTGACATATCATACGCCCAAAACGGATCTACAGATGCAAAGTTATGATGCTCCAAAGATTGCATAAAAAAACGAAGGAATTAGGGTTTCGGGTAGAGGTCAACCCAAAACTCAGATCTAGATCCGGATCCGACCGGAGTTACTGTAGCAGCGCGGGATTCGAGGTTCGCCGGCCGGACTTGGGCTCGCCGGGGGTGAAGAGGACGAGGTCGGCCGAGGAGGTGGCGTCGGCGGGGCGGCGATGCCCGGCGAGGGCGTCGGCGGGGCGGCGATGCCCGGCGAGGGCGGCGGCGCGGTGGACGGCGGCCGGCGATGGGCGCGGCGGCCGGGGACGGCGAACGGCGCCGCGGGGCGTCGGGCGGCGGGCTCCGGTGGGCGTCACGGTGGCGCGGGGCTGCTCCGGCCACCGGAGCGGAAGGAGGCGGCGGCGGGCGCTGGGAGGCGCGGTCGGCGGCGGACGGGCCCGCGGGGGCCAGTTGTGGGCTCCCCGGGCCGGCGGCGGTGGGAGGAGGCGCGGGCCACGTGGCGGCACGCCACTGGCTGCGGGCGGCGGCGGCGTTGTGTCCGGTGCGGCCCGGACGTGTCCGGCGCGCCGGATCCGGGATTTCTTTTTTTTTAGGGTTTCGAGGGGGAGAAGAAGAGATCCGAGATGGAGGGGTATAAATAGGCATAGAGGGAGCTAGGAGAGTCCAAATGAGGTGCGGTTTTCGCCCACACGATCGTGATCGAACGACCGAGATGATGGAGCTGAGTTTGGTGGGTTTTTGGGCCAAAATGGAGGGGTGTTGGGCTGCACACACACGAGGCCTTTTCGGTCCCTCGGTTAACCGTTGGAGTATCAAACGAAGTCCAAATGACCCGAAACTTGACAGGCGGTCTACCGGTAGTAAACCAAGGCCACATGGCAAGTCTCGGCCCAATCCGGAAATGTTTAATCCCCACACACGAAAGAAAGCTAGAAATGGCCACCGGAGGAGAACGAAGCGCCGGAATGCAAAACGGACAACGGGGAAAATGCTCGGATGCATGAGATGAACATGTATGCAAAAGCGATGCACGTGACGACATGATATGAGATGCACGAAAAACGAAACAACACACGGAGGCAAAGACCCGAACCCGAGAATTAAATATAACTTAATGCCGGAAACGGCATGAGTCGGAGTACAATTGGGGAAGGTTACATGTGGGGCGTTACAAACAGCCTCGCGAGGGTCTGTTCTTGGCTGGGGCGATGAACTACTAGGAGGAGTTCAGTCACCCTTCTCTCTCTCTCTCTGGTCTCGGTCTGATTACCCTCTCGTCTCTTTGATCTGATCCCACCCACTCTACACTATGGTAGTGAGTCCTATTTATAGAGGCCCTGGTCCTCTTCCCAAATATCGAGCGGGAAGGGAACCAACAATGGCTTGCTAATTTGAAGGGGGGCAGCAAGTATCAGTTATCCTGACAAAAGCAGTCTTCGCCTGTGCAAAGCTCTGGTGATGACGCCGTCTTGGGCTCCACGGTGACCTCCGTCTCGTAATCCTCCTGGTCTTGGTCTCGTTGCACCGAAATGGAAACCTTCGCCTGATGCCTTGGTACTCCACGGCTGCGCTTGCCCCCTTTGCACCAAAGAGGAAAGGAGGACGCTGCGCGGGCTGGCACCCGCCTGGCGCCCTGAGTCGTCACGGCTTGCATCACGGGCACCTCGCGAGGTACCCCACCTTGATCTCTCTGCCTCCTCGTGAGCCAGCCTGACGAGGCCGCGCCTGAGGAAGCTCTATGTCGTCCGCCCCGCGAGGCTTGGCCCCTTGCGAGGGTCTTGAGTCTTGTGCTGATGAAGATGGGCCGTGCTGGGCCCCCTTTGAGCCGCGCCGCGGGCCGCAGGCAGGCAAGTCTGGGGACCCCCGTTCCCAGAACACCGACAGTCATCATTGCAATTAATAGGAAGTAATAAAGAAAGAGAGGTCTTCACATCTAAATATACTATCCTGGACATCTTTTATGATTGTGAGCATCATAAAATATGACATGCTAAAGAGTTAACATTGGACAAGGAAGACAACGTAATGGGTTATGTTTTCTTACATCTGAGATAACTTATATTGTCTTGGATCTTCCAACATGATGAGCTTGCCTTTCCCCCTCATGCTAGCCAAATTCATTGCACCAAGTAGAGATACTACTTGTGCTTCCAAATACCCTTAAACCAGTCTTACCATAAGAGTCCACCATATCTACCCATGGATTGAGTAAGATCCATCAAGTAAGTTGCCATCTGTGCAAGCAATAAAAATTGCTCTCTAAATATGTATGATTGATTGGTGTGGAGGAAATAAGCTTTATACGAGCGTGTGATATGGAAGTAATAAAAGCGACAGACTGCATAATAAAGGTCCATATCACAAGTGGCAATATAAAGTGACGTTCTTTCGCATTAAGATTTTGTGCATCCAACCATAAAAGCGCATGACAACCTCTGCTTCCCTCTACGAAGGGCCTATATTTTACTTTTATCTCCTACATTGCATAAGAGTCATGGTGATCTTCACCCTTCCTTTTTACATTTTACCCTTTGGCAAGCACAGTATGTTGGAAAGATCCTGGTATATATGGCTAATTGGATGTGAGTTTTCATGAACTATTACTGTTGACATTACCCTTGAGGTAAAATGTTGGGAGGCAAACCTATAAGCCCCTATCTTTCTGTGTGTCCGATTAAAACTCCATACCCATAAGTATTGCATGAGTGTCAGCAATTGTGAAAGATTATATGATAGTTGAGTATGTGGACTTGCTGAAAAGCTCTTATAGATTGACTCTTTCCTATGTTATGATAAATTGCAATTGCTTCAATGACTGAGATTATATTTGTTAGTTTTCAATGAAGTTTACGATTCATACTTGATATTGTGATTCAATCATTACTCTAGCATTAGAGATTATATGACAAGAATTATATAAGTTACTATTCTAAGAATGATCATGATGCCCTCATGTCCGTATTTTATTTTTATCGACACCTCTATCTCTAAACATGTGGACATCTTTTTCGATTTCGGCTTTTCGCTTTAGGACAAGCGAGGTCTAAGCTTGGGGGAGTTGATGCGTCCATTTTGCATCATGCTTTTATATCAATATTTATTGCATTATGGGCTGTTGTTACACATTATGCCACAATACTTATGCCTATTCTCCCTTATTTTATAAGGTTTACATAAAGAGGGAGAATGCCGGCAGCTGGGATTCTGGGCTGGAAAAGGAGGAAATATTAGAGACCTATTCTGCACAGCTCCAAAAGTCCTGAAACTGCACGGAAGATGTTTTCCAAATATATAAAAAATACTGAGAGCAAGAACCTCACCAGGGGGGCCACACCCTGCCCACGAGGGTGGGGGGCGCGCCCTACCCCCTAAGTGCGCCCCCCTACCTCGTGGGCCCCCTGGTGGCCCTTCGGTGGCCATCTTCTGCTATATGGAGTCTTTCGATGGGAAAAAATAATAAGCCATCTTCTCGGACAAAACTCTGCCGACATGAGGCGGAACCTTGGCGGAACCAATCTAGGGCTCTTGTGGAGCTGTTCTGCCGGGGAAACTTCCCTCCCGGAGGGGGAAATCATTTCCATCGTCGTCACCAATGCTCCTCTCATTAGGAGAGGGCAATCTCCATCAACATCTTCATCAGCACCATCTCATCTCAAAACCCTAGTTCATCTCTTGTATCCAATTCTTGTCTCCATGTCCGGGATTGGTGCTAGTAGGTTGCTAGTAGTGTTAATTACTCCTTGTAGTTGATGCTAGTTGGTTTAATTGGTGGAAGATCATATGTTCAGATCCTATATGCATATTAATACCCCTCTGATTATGAACATGTTTATGCTTTGTGAGTAGTTACTTTTGTTCCAGAGGACATGGGAGAAGTCTTGTTATTAGTAGTCATGTGAATTTGGTATTCGTTCGATATTTTGATGAGACATATGTTGTCTCTCCTCTAGTGGTGTTATGTGAACGTCGACTACATGACACTTCACCATTATTTGGGCCTAGAGGATGGCATTGGGGAGTAATAAGTAGATGATGGGTTGCTAGAGTGACAGAAGCTTAAACCCTAGTTTATGCGTTGCTTCGTAAGGGGCTGATTTGGATCCATATGTTTCATGCTATTGGTCAGGTTTACCTTAATACTTTTGTTGTATTTGCAGATGCTTGCAATAGAGGTTAATCATAAGTGGGATGCTTGTCCAAGTAAGGGCAGCACCCAAGCACCGGTCCACCCACATACCAAATTATCAAAGTACCGAACACGAATCATATGAACATGATGAAAACTAGCTTGACGATATTTCCATGTGTCCTCGGGAGCACTTTACATCATATAAGAGTTTGTCCAGGCTTGTCCTTTTCTACAAAAAGGATTGGGCCACCTTGCTGCACCTTATTTAATTTTGTTACTTGTTGCTCGTCAGAAATTATCTTCTTACAAAAATATCTGTTACCACTTATTTCAGTACTTGCAGAGAATACCTTGCTGGAAACCGCTTATCATTTCCTTCTTCTCCTCGTTGGGTTCGACACTCTTACTTATCGAAAGGAATATGATAGATCCCCTATACTTGTGGGTCATCAGCCTGCTCCGCATACCCCAGTCGGACTGCCGACTGGCTAGAGGTGGCGGCCGGCCGTCTTGAGGCTTGGAAGGGTTCCTCGGCCCAGGCTGGAGCACGCCGGGCCCTGGAGTTCGTCATGGCATGGTACCCTAGGCTGAACCAAGCCCAGTTGGCCATGTTCCGGCATGAGGCCCAGGAGGAGCTGGTGGTGGTGGAGTAGGATCTTGTCAAGCGTGCCGCGGCGATCGTCGAGTACACCAACACTAGCGTCTTTGTTCCAGATCTGGCCGAGAACGGTGCCGAAGCACCGCCGGAGTGGTTTGGGCTGGACCCAGAGGACGACGAGGACTCGGCCGAAGTGATTGATTCTAGCGACGAGGGAGAAGGCGAGGAGGACAGGGAAAGTGAAGAGAAAGCACCAGGGGTTGGAGCGGACGGCCAGCCTCAGCTCGACTGTGCATCCAACAACATGCCACGCATGAGCGAGCAGACTGCTGCTAAATGCGACCAAGCGGAAACTGGCCAGCCGGCCGCTCCACCAACCGGCACTGCCGACTCCACCGTTCTGCTGGACCCATCCGCTGCTCCCTAGGCTGCCAATTTATCTTTTGTTTTACCTGCTTATCAGTCTCGACAAACTTTGTTAACTTTGCGCAAATCCACCCACGGGGTGTATTTCAAACTTCTGTTGAATGTTGGCCAAGGGCCTTTTGATATGTAAATATTTTTGCTGAGTTCTATCTTTCCTTGCTTTCTGCACCTTGGGTTTTTTTCCTTTGCCGCCCTCCCTGGGTTGCCGTCTTGCCAGCCAAACAGCCGCTCCGTGGACTGCGGCTGGTTAAAGTACTTGGCTGCTTTGGGAAGGTAAGTACTTAGCCGACTAGAGCATTTTAGCAAAAGTTAAGTAGAAGCCGGCCGGCTGCTCAGCAGTCGGTCGGTGAGGTGGGAAGCCGGCTTGGACTATGTGCATGCTTTGGGTCCTTAACCATTTTTCATGCGGACGCCCATTCTGCCTTTAACTCCTGCCCACCGGAGAGTCGCTCTGCGAGCTGCAACTTCTGGAAGGAGAAGGCTTAGGTGTCAACACACTACTTGTCCCGCTGCAGGAAGCACCACATAGTTCAAGGCGGCGAGCCCCTGGGCCAACTAGTCGAACCCGGTGCCAGGAGGAATAATGAAATAACACATTCATAGGCATAATATTTATCATATAGATAAAAGAGGGTAGCCCCTGAGCTCTTCTCGGGGGACCCGGAGTCTTCATACTTAATACAAAAGTTGGCGTGGTACATACTGCATCAACCGTAAAACCTTCGAAGGAGGTTTGCATTCCATGGCCGCTCTGTCTCCTTGCCGGAGTCATCCCTTTTGTGTGCTCGAGGCTTCTGAGCATCGATCAGGTAGTAGGAGTCGTTGCCCAACACCTTGCTGATGATGAAGGGGCCTTCCCAAGGTGCCGAGAGGTTGTGTTGGCCGGCTGTTCGCTGGATCAGCCGGAGCACAAGGTCTCCCTCTTGGAAGGATCTTGGCTTGACCTTCCGATCATAGTCTCGGCGTAGGCTCTGCTGGTAGATGGTGGACCGACTGAGTGCCAATAGCAGACCATCTTCCAGCAGATCGACGCCGTCTTCTCGTGCTTCTTGTGCTTCCTCCTTGGTGTACATGGTGACTCGGGGGGAGTCGAATTGTATGTCCGTCGGGATGACAGCTTCGGCATCATAGACGAGGAAGAAAGGTGTGAAGCCGATTGACTTGTTTGGAGTTGTGCGCAGACTCCAAAGGACGGCTGGCGGCTCGTCGAGCCAACAGCCGGCCGAACGCTCCAGAGGTTCGACCAGTCGGGGCTTGATGCCAGACAAGATGAGGCCGTTTGCTCGTTCGACTTGGTCGTTTCACTGTGGATGGGCAACGGACGCCAAGTCCAGTCGGATGCCATGCGTCGCTGCTACCTCTTGAGCACTGCATTGGTTTTCCCTTGAAGAGGAAAGGGTGATGCAACAAAGTAGCGCACCTTAGTTTTTGAGAACCAAGGTATCAATCTAGTAGGAGGCCACGCACGAGTCCCTCGCACCTACACAAACAAATAAAATCCACGCAACCAACGCAATAAAGGGGTTGTCAATCCCTTCACGGTCACTTACGAAAGTGAGATCTGATAGATATGATAAGATAAGATTTTTGGTATTTTTATGATAAAGATGCAAAGTAAAGAAAGCAAAATAAACGGAAAAGGAAATACCTTGTTGACGGAAGATTAATATGATGGAAAATAGACCCGGGGCCATAGGTTTCACTAGTGGCTTCTCTCGAGAGCATCAGTATTATGGTGGGTAAACAAATTACTGTTGAGCAATTGACAGAATTGAGCATAGTTATGAGAATATCTAGGTATGATCATGTATATAGGCATCACGTCCGATACAAGTAGACCGACTCCTGCCTGCATCTACTACTATTACTCCACACATCGACCGCTGTCCAGCATGCATCTAGAGTATTAAGTTCAAAAGAACAGAGTAATGCTTTAAGCAAGATGGCATGATGTAGAGGGATAAACTCATGCAATATGATATAAACCCCATCTTGTTATCCTCGATGGCAACAATACAATACGTGCCTTGCTGCCCCTACTATCACTGGGAAAGGTCACCGCAAGAATGAACCCAAAGCTAAGCACTTCTCCCATTGCAAGAAAGATCAATCTAGTAGGCCAAACCAAACTAATAATTTGAAGAGACTTGCAAAGATAACCAATCATACATAAAAGAATTCAGAGAAGATTCAAATATTGTTCATAGATAAACTTGATCATAAACCCACAATTCATCGATCTCAACAAACACACCGCAAAAGAATATTACATCGAATAGCTATCCACAAGAGAGGGGGAGAACTTTGTATTGAGATCCAAAAAGAGAGAAGAAGCCATCTAGCTAATAACTATGGACCCAAAGGTCTGAAGTAAACTACTAACACTTCATCAGAGAGGCTATGGTGTTGACGTAGAAGCCCTCCGTGATCGATGCCCCCTCCGGCAAAGCTCCGGAAAAGTCCCCAAGATGGGATCTCACGGGTATAGAAAGTTACGGCGGTGGAATTAGGGTTTTGGCTCTGTATCTGGTACTTTGGGGGTACGTAGGTATATATAGGAGGAAGAAGTACGTCGGTGGAGCAACATGGGCCCCACGACGGTGGAGGGCGCGTCTGGGGGGGGGGGGGTAGGCGCGCCCCCTACCTCGTGCCCTCCTGGTTGATGTCTTGACATAGGGTCCAAGTCCTCTAGATCATGTTCATTCCAAAAATCACGTTCCCGAAGGTTTCATTCCGTTTGGACTCCGTTTGATATTCTTTTTTGCGAAACTCTGAAATAGGCAAAAAAACAACAATTCTGGGTCGGGCCTCCGGTTAATAGGTTAGTCCCAAAAATAATATAAAAGTGTATAATAAAGCCCAATAATGCCCAAAACAGTACATAATATAGCATGGAACAATCAAAAATTATAGATACGTTGGAGACGTATCAAGCATCCCCAAGCTTAATTCCTGCTCGTCCTCGAGTAGGTAAATGATAAAAACATAATTTTTGATGTGGAATGCTACTTGGCATAATTTTAATGTAATTCTCTTAATTGTGGTATGAATATTCAGATCCGAAAGATTCAAGACAAAAGTTCAATATTGACATAGAAATAATAATACTTCAAGCATACTAACTAAGCAATTATGTCTTCTCAAAATAACATGGCCAAAGAAAGTTATCCCTACAAAATCATATAGTCTGGCTATGCTCCATCTTCACCACACAAAGTATTTAAATCATGCACAACCCAGATGACAAGCCAAGCAATTGTTTCATACTTTTGGTGTTCTCAAACTTTTTCAATCTTCACACAATACATGAGTGTGAGCCGTGGACATAGCACTATATGTGGAATAGAATGGTGGTTGTGGAGAAGACAAAAAGGGAGAAGATAGTCCCACATCAACTAGGCGTATCAATGGGCTATGGAGATGCACATTAATAGATATATTAATGTGAGTGAGTAGGGATTGCCATGCAACGGATGTACTAGAGCTATAAGTATATGAAAGCTCAACAGAAGAGACTAAGTGGGTGTGCATCCAACTCGCTTGCTCACGAAGACCTAGGGCATTTTGAGGAAGCCCATCATTGGAATATACAAGCCAAGTTCTATAATGAAAAATTCCCACTAGTATATGAAAGTTATGTCATAAGAGACTCTCTATCATGAAGATCATGGTGCTACTTTGAAGCACAAGTGTAGTAAAAGGATAGTAGCATTGTCCCTTCTCTCTTTTTCTATCATTTTTTTATTTGGGCCTTTTCTCTTTTTTATGGCCTCCTTTTTTCTTTTTCTTTTTATTTTTTTAGTCCGGAGTCTCATCCCGACTTGTGGGGGAATCATAGTCTCCATCATCCTTTCCTCACTTGGGACAATGCTCTAAAAATGATGATCATCACACTTTTTTATTTACTTACAACTCAACAATTACAACCCAATACTTAGAACAAAATATGACTCTATGTGAATGCCTCCGGCGGTGTACCAGGATGTGCAATGATGCATGAGTGACATGTATGAAAGAATTATGAACGGTGGCTTTGCCACAAATACATGATCATGCAAAGCAATATGACAATGATGGAGCGTGTCATAGTAAACGGAACGGTGGTAAGTTGCATGGCAATATATCTTGGAATGGCTATGGAAATGTCATGATAGGTAGGTATGGTGGCTGTTTTGAGGAAGGTATATGGTGGGTGTATGATACCGGCGAAAGGTGCGCGATATTAGAGAGGCTAGCAATGGTGGAAGGAAGAAAGTGTGTATGATCCATGTACTCAACATTAGTCATAAAGAACTCATATACTTATTGCAAAAATCTATTAGTTATCGAAGCAAAGTATTACGCGCATGCTCCTAGGGGGATAGATTGGTAGGAAAATCCCATCGCTCGTCCCCGACCGCCACTCATAAGGAAGACAATCAATAAAATAAATCATGCTCCGACTTCATCACATAACGGTTCACCATATGTGCATGCTATGGGAATCACAAACTTCAACACAAGTATTTCTCAAATTCACAACTACTCAACTATCATGACTCTAATATCACCATCTCCATATCTCAAAAAAATTATCAAGTATCAAACTTCTCATAGTATTCAACACACTCATAAGAATTTTTTTATTAATCTTGAATGCCTAACATAATTAAAGCAAATTGGCACGCTTTTTGTAGGACTCTCAAAATAATCTAAGTGAAGCATGAGAGAAAAATAGTTTCTATAAAACAAATCCACCACCGTGCTCTAAAAGATATAAGTGAAGCACTAGAGCAAAAACTGTATAACTCAAAAGATATAAGTGAAGCACATAGAGTATTCTAACGATTTCCAAATCATGTGTGTCTCTCGCAAAAGGTGTGTACAGCAAGGATGATTGTGGAAAACTAACAAATAAAGACTCAAATAAAACAAGATGCTCCAAGCAAAACACATATCATGTGGTAAATAAAAATATAGCTCCAAGTAAAGTTACCGATGGAAGTAGACGAAAGAGGGGATGCCTTCTGGGGCATCCCCAAGCTTTGGCTTTTAGGTGTCCTTAGATTATCTTGGGGTGCCATGGGCATCCCCAAGCTTAGGCTATTGCCACTCCTTGTTCCATAATCCATCAAATCTTTTACCCAAAACATGCAAACTTCACAACACAAAACTTAAAGTAGAAAATCTCGTGAGCTCCGTTAGCGAAAGAAAACAAAACACCACTTCAAGGTACTGTAATGAACTCATTCTTTATTTATATTTGTGTTAAACCTACTGTATTCCAACTTATCTATGGTTTATAAACTATTTTACTAGCCATAGATTCATCAAAATAAGCAAACAACACACGAAAGCAGAATCTGTCAAAAAAACAGAACAGTCTGTAGTAATCTGTAGCTAACGCAAGTTCTGGAACCCCAAAAATTCTAAAATAAATTTCTGGACGTGAGGAAATTATCTATTAATAATCTTAAAAAATAATTAACTAAATAGCACTTTCCAAATACAAATGGCAGCAATTCTCGTGAGCACTAAAGTTTCTGTTTTTTACAGCAAGATTAAAAAGACTTTCCCCAAGTCTTCCCAACGGTTCTACTTGGCACAAACACTAATTAAACACAAAAAACACAACAAAAACAGAGGATAGATAAATTATTTATTACTAAACAGGATCAAAAAGCAAGGAATAAAAATAAAATTGGGTTGCCTCCCAACAAGCGCTATCATTTAACGCCCCTAGCTAGGCATAAGATTTCAACGATGCTCACATGAAAGACAAGAATTGAAGCATAAAGAGAGCATCATAAAACACGTGACAAACACATCTAAGTCTAACATACTTCCTATTCATAGGCATCTTATAGGCAAACAAATTATCATGGCAAGCAAAAACTAACATATGCAAGGAAGCGGAAAGAAACAATAGCAGTCTCAACATAAAGAGAGGTAATTTAGTAACATGAAAATTTCTACCACCATATTTTCCTATCTCATAATAATTACATATAGGATCATAATAAAATTCAACAAAATAGCTATCACATAAAATATTTTCAACACGATCCACATGCATGCAAAGTTGACACTCTTCCAAAATAGTGGGATTAACATTAACTGAAGTCATGACCTCTCCAAACCCACTTTCAATGTTATAGCAAACACTATTATCAATCTCATATTCATCATGGGGCTTAAATAAATTTTCAAGATCATAAGAAGAATCACCCCAATCATGATCATTGCACCAAGTAGTAGACATAGCAAAACTAGCATCCCCAAGCTTAGGGTTTTGCATATTATTAGCACCATTGACATCAATAGAATTTATGATAACATCATTGCAATCATGATTTTCATCGAAGGAACTACCAAGTATGGGTGCAATAGCAACGATCTCATGTTTAACATAAGGAACTATAGCAAATTCATCTTCATAAATATTGGCATCATGGCCACAAGAATAGCAAGCATCATGTTCATCAAGGGATATTTCAATCAAATCATCGGAATCATCATTATCTATAGATTCATGCATATCATTATTTTCCTCCAAAGCAACGGTCATTCTCTCAATAAATTCTTTGACATAGACATTATGAGCATAGTTTTCATAGCAATATTTAAGTATGTCAAAATTTTCAGATTCGTACAGAGTAGTAGCATACTTTTCAATCAAAGAAGCAACTTCATAAGCACCCTTAAAAGCAACAAATTCTTCAATTTGTTCGATATCATAGTAACTATAAACACCCTTTGCATAAGAAGATAAGATTTCATTATCATTAAACTCACATAGGTAGGGGAGGTGTTTTTAGGGTTCTTAGAGCAACAAGTAAAATCATGAATTTCACAAAGATTCCAAGCAAAACACAGCAATTTGTTTATTTGATTCCATAAGAGTTTCCCTTTTTCAGACAAACGGTGACGCACAAAATGAGCATGCTCATCTAAATATTTCCCATCAACTAGGCTAGTTGGGGTATCAGCACGAGCGCATAAGGATCGAAGATGATCTAAGAAGAACACTTTAAGTGGATCCATATCAATAGATTTTTAGCAAGCAAAGATGCAAGCAAATAGAAGGCACATCGAACCATAAACAAGGATACATACGGGAAGAAGGAAAACAAAAGAAGAGGAAAATAGGGAAAGAGAAGGAGGGCAGAGAGAGAGGGCGAATAAAACGGCAAGGGTGAAGTGGGGGAGAGGAAAACAAGAGGAAAATGGCAAATAATGTAATGCTGGAGATAAGGGTTTGTGATGGGTACTTGGTATGTTGACTTTTATGTAGACTCCCTGGCAACGGCGCCAGAAATCCTTCTTGCTACCTCTTGAGCACTGCGTTGGTTTTCCCTTGAAGAGGAAAGGGTGATGCAGCAAAGTAGCGTAAGTATTTCCCTCAGTTTTTGAGAACCACGGTATCAATCTAGTAGGAGGCCACGCACGAGTCCCTCGCACCTACACAAACAAATAAAATCCTCGCAACCAACGCAATAAATGGGTTGTCAATCCCTTCACGGTCACTTACGAAAGTGAGATCTGATAGAGATGATAAGATAATATTTTTTGTATTTTATGATAATGATGCAAAGTAAAGAAAGCAAAATAAACAGAAAAGGAAATAGCTTGTTGACAGAAGATTAATATGATGGAAAATAGACCCGGGGGCCATAGGTTTCACTAGTGGCTTCTCTCGAGAGCATAAGTATTACGGTGGGTAAACAAATTACTGTTGAGAAATTGACGGAATTGAGCATAGTTATGAGAATATCTAGGTATGATCATGTATATAGGCATCACGTCCGAGACAAGTAGACCAACTCTTGCCTGCATCTACTACTATTACTCCACACATCGACCGCTATCCAGCATGCATCTAGAATATTAAGTTCAAAAGAACAGAGTAATGCTTTAAGCAAGATGACATGATGTAGAGGGATAAACTCATGCAATATGATATAAACCCCATCTTCTTATCCTCGATGGCAACAATACAATATGTGCCTTGCTACCCCTACTGTCACTGGGAAAGGACAACGCAAGATTGAACCCAAAGCTAAGCACTTCTCCCATTGCAAGAAAGATCAATCTAGTAGGCCAAACCAAACTGATAATTCGAAGAGACTTGCAAAGATAACCAATCATATATAAAAGAATTCAGAGAAGATTCAAATATTTTTCATAGATAAACTTGATCATAAACCCACAATTCATCGGTCTCAACTAACACACCGCAAAAGAAGATTACATCGAATAGATCTCCACAAGAGAGGGGGAGAACTTTGTATTGAGATCTAAAAAGAGAGAAGAAGCCATCTAGCTAATAACTATGGACCTGAAGGTCTGAAGTAAACTACTCACACTTCATCGAAGAGGCTATGGTGTTAATGTAGAAGCCCTCCATGATTGATGCCCCCTTCGATGGAGCTCCGAAAAAGGCCCCAAGATGGGATCTCATGGGTACAGAAAGTTATGGCGGTGGAATTAGGGTTTTGGCTCCGTATCTGGTAGTTTGGGGCTACGTAGGTATATATATAGGAGGAAGAAGTACGTCGGTGGAGGAACATGGGCCCCACAAGGGTGGAGAGCGCGCCTGGGGGGAGTTGGCGCCCCCCCTACCTCGTGACCTCCTGATTGATGTCTTGACGTAGGGTCCAAGTCCTCTGGATCATGTTCGTTCCGAAAATCACGTTCCCGAAGGTTTCATTCCGTTTGGACTCCATTTGATATTATTTTTCTATGAAACTCTGAAATAGGCAAAAAACAGCAATTCTAGGTCGGGCCTCCGGTTAATAAGTTAGTCCCAAAATAATATAAAAGTGTATAATAAAGCCCAATAATGTCCAAAACAGGATATAATATAGCATGGAACAATAAAAAATTATAGATACGATGGAGACGTATCAATCGCGCAGAAACGAGCCAAGGTGCCTTTGGCAAAGTTTGTGCTGTTGTCGGTGATGATGCTGTGTGGTATGCCATACCGGATGGTGATGTCGGAGATGAAAGTCACAGCAGTGGGACCATTCAACTTCTTAATTAGTTTTGCCTCTATCCACTTGGTGAACTTGTCCACCGCGACAAGCAGATGAGTCATGCCGCCACGTGCTGTCTTGAATGGTCCCACCATGTCCAGCCGCCAAACGACAAAGGGCCAGGCGATGGGGATAATCTTGAGTGCAGAAGCAGGCAGATGTGGCTTGGAGTGGAACTTTTGGCACCCTTTACACTTCTGGACCAAGTCTTTGGCATCCTCTAGAGCAGTCGGCCAGAAAAAACCGTGGCGGAAAGCTTTGGCAATGAATGATCTTGAGGCCACATGGTGACCGCATTCCCCTTGGTGGATGTCTTTGAAGATTGCTTGGCCTTGCTCCGGCTCCATGCAGTGCTGGTACACGCCAATGACACTGCGCCTCACAAGTTCTCTGTTGACGATGGTGTATGCTGCTGCCCGACGTTGCACTTGTCGGGCCGAGATCTCGTCAGTCGGCAGCTATTTATTCACCAGAAAGTTGAGGATAGGTTGAGCCCAGGAAGGTGCTACTATTTCTTCGACTGTTAGGACTGCTACCTGCACGAGGGTGGTTGGGCTGGGAGGCGGTGGGTTGGAGTCGGCCGCCGCCTGCTGGGTCGATGAAGTCCCCGGGCCGACTGCTGCAGTCCCCAGGCCGGGTTCTGAAGTCCCCGGGCTGGGTGCAACTGCTGCAGTCCCCAAGCCGCCTGTCGAATTCCCCACGTCGGTTGCTGGGGTCCTCAAGTCGGATCCGACTGCTTTAGGAGGAGCCGACATGAAAACAGAATCCAACTCCAGTGATGGCTTGACAGACGGTTTGAGGAGGTGTTGCAGGGCGACGCCGGCTGGTATTGCTTGTCGGGTAGAGTCAATCTGTGGCAAAGCATCGGCTTGCTCGTTGTCGTTTCGTGGCACATGGAGGAACTCGCACCCGTCAAAGTATCCACTGAGTTGCTGAACGAGAAAGCGGTAGCTTGCAATATTTGCATCCTTGGCATCCCAGTCGCTTGACGACTGCTGGACCACCAAGTCAGAATCACCATAACACAGGATCCGGCGAATGCCGAGTTCTTTGGCAAGCCGGAGCCCATGTATGAGTGCTTCGTATTCAACTACGTTGTTGGAGGCGGCAAAATGGATTTGCAACACATATTTGAGCTTGTCGCTTTGGGAGAGGTGAGGACGATGCCAGCTCCCAGACCGGTGCGCATCTTGGAACCATCAAAGTGCATCCGCCAATGGGTGGAGTCCAGCGCTGGTGGTAGGTACTGGGTCTCGGCCCAGTCGACAAGGAAGTCGGCCAGTGCTTGGGACTTGATTGCGGTGCAGGGCTGGTAGTAGATGGTGTAGGGGGCCAAATCTATGGCCCATTTGGCCACTCGACCCGAAGCATCTCGGCTTCCAATGATCTCGGCGAGTGGAGTAGTGCGGACAACAGTGATTGGGTGCTCTTGAAAATATGGCTTCAATTTCTTGGCGGCGAAATGCACATCATAGCACATCTTCTGGTAGTGGGGGTAGTTTTGCTTGGAGGCGGACAATACTTCACCCAGGTAATACACCGGCCTCTGGACTGGTAGTGCTTTCTCATCTTCCTTGCGCTCCACAACTATGACTGTGCTAACCACCTGGCTGGTGGCGGCGATGTAGAGGAGCATGGGCTCCTTAGCAGCCGGGGCCGCCAGGACAGGCGGAGTGGTCGACATCTTCTTGAGCTGGAGAAAAGCTTCATCCACCTTGTCGTTCCACTCGAAAAAAGTGGTCTTCTTCATAAGCTCATACAGGGGAAGAGCCTTATCGCCCAGCCGACTGATGAAATGGCTGATGGATGCCAAGTAGCCGGTGAATTTTTGCACATCCAGTAGTCGGGTGGGTACCTCCATCCTCTCAATGGCCTTGATCTTCACGGGGTTGCACTCTATGCCGCGCTCTGAGACCAGGAAGCCAAGGAGCTGGCCGGCTGGTACTCCAAAGACACATTTCTCCGGGTTGAGTTTGATCTGAAAGCGGCGCAAATTCTCAAAGGTATCCTTGAGGTCTTCTAGCAACGTACCACGCTTCTCCGTCTTCACCACAACATCGTCCACATAGACATGGGCGTTTCTGCCGAGTTGCTCGAGGAGACATTTCTGCATGCAACATTGAAACGTGGCACTGGCATTCCTCAAGCCGAACGTCATGGTTAGGTAGCAGAAGGCTTCAAACAGTGTGATGAAGGCGGTATTCAGCCTGTCGGCCGGGTTCAGCTTGATCTGATGATACCCTGAGTATGCATCCAAAAAGCTCAACAGCTCGCATCCGGCTGTGGAGTCTATCACTTGGTCGATTCTTGGCAAGGCAAATGGATCTTTGGGGCAAGCTTTGTTGAGGCTGGTATAATCAATACACATGCGCCACTGCTTATTTTTCTTCAGTACAAGAACTGGGTTGGCTAACCATTCTAGGAAGAACACTTCCATGATGAAGCTGGCGGCTAGAAGCCGAGCTATCTCTTCTCCAATGACTCTTCTCTTTTCTTCTGACAGGCGGCACAAGGGCTGCCTGACCGGTTTGACATCAGGTCGGACATGTAGCTTGTGCTCGGCGAAATCCGTCGGAACACCCGGCGTGTCCTTGGGAGATCACGCGAAGATGTACCAATTCTCACAGAGGAAATCGACGAGCTCGCTTTCCTATTTGCTGTCAAGGTTTGCACCTATGACAGCGTGCCTCTCCGGGTGCTCCGGGTCCAAGGGTATCTTCTTTGTTTCTTTGGCCGGCTTGAACGAGCCCTCAGCTTCCGACTCCTTTGGGTTGGGCGACATTTCCGGCTGCTTGCCTGCCATCTCCACAACCTGGTCAAGGAGCCGCTTCTCAGCCGCGATCACGAGGGACTCGGCTAGCCGACTGCTGTCTGCAGCACAGACGGACGACTTCTTGTAGTCCCCGGCTATGGTCAGGATTCCCTTGGAGCTCGGCATCCTCATCTTGAGGTAAGCGTAGTGGGGGACCGCCATGAACCTGGCCAGAGCAGGCCGGCCAAGCAGCGCATAATCAGGGCTCTCAAGGTCCACCACCTCGAACCACACTGGCTCTCGGCGAAAGTGATCTTTGTCTCCGAAGAGAACATCTATCTGAATCTTGCCGATTGGTGAGCAGGAAAGGCCAGGAACTATGCCATGGAATACAGTTCGACTGGGCTGAAGTTGTCTATGTTTAATTCCCAATTTTTCCATAGTATCTCGGTGCAGGATGTTGATGCTGCTGCCACCATCTATCATAACTCGGGAGAAGCGAGCAGCCCGCCTCTCTGTTGCGAAGGTGGCATCCGAGACCAGGGCATAAGAACCAGGGGAGGGCATCACCTCCGGGTGGTCAGCTCTGCTCCAGCTGATGGGCTTTTCGGACCAATGCATGAACTCAGGGGTCTCTGACACTACTGTGTTTACTTCTTGTTGCCGTAGCTGTCTACTGTGCTTATCGTCGGCCATGCTGGTGAACACGACATAAGCTCCATGCTCTTCAAGATAGTCGTCTTGTATTGCGCCGACTGGCCGGACCACCGGCTGCTGGGGAGGAGGAGGCGGCGGGCCAGCAGGCGGAGGAGGCTGGAGTCCATCGCCCTTGGCGATCCTAGTGAGCCAGTGGCATTTCCGAGTGGTGTGGTTGGACGGCTTTGCGCTGCTGTGGAACTTGCAGGGCGCATCTAGAGTCTGCTCGTATGAGAAGGCAGGCAACCAGTTGGGCTTGTCACCCTTCTAGCGTTTGGGAGGGGGCTACCCTTCCGGCTATTGGTCTTCAACTGTCGCCACTTGCCGGCTCATGGAAACCGGTTGCGCGGCCTTGCGCTTATGGTCATTCTGTTGCTGACGCCGACTGGTGTCACCAGCCGGGGTCCGAGGAGCCTGGGGATCCACCTTGCCAGAGGCGTCAACTTGGATCTCCGCCTTCATGGAGGATTCGGCCGTGGCGTATTTGTCTGCTATGATCAATAGCTCATCGAGGGTCACCGGCTCATCGCAGAGAAGCCGGTGCTTGAGGAGGGGCCTTCTCGACACCCGGTGGTGAAGTACTCGATGTCCTGCACCTTGTGCACGCCCTCACAAGAGTTGGGGCCTTGGATGCACAAGGAGAACTAGCGGGGCTTGGGCGGCCGCTTGTATGTGCTAGTGAAGTTGCAGATGAAGGCTTCGGTGAAATCGACCCAGCTGTTGATGCTATGGGGCTTCAGGTTGTTCAGCCATGTCCGAGCTGTGCCCTGGAGCATGAGCAAAACATACTTTACGGCAACTCGCTTGTTGCCGTTTGCTATGCTGACGGCCGTGGAGTAGTCGACCAGCCAGTCCACCGGCTTCACGGAGCCGGTGTATTTGGGCGTATCTCTGGGGAGCATGAACCCTTTGGGGAAGGGCTCATCTCGGACGCGGGGGGCAAATCAAGGCGGACCCAACGCGTCTTCTTCTAATAGCGCCAGGGATCGGTTGAGGTGGTCGATCCGGTGGCGGGCATCGTTTTCTCCGACTCCTTCCCGGCGGCCAAGGCGGTCGCCGAGTGTCGGGTGGTCAACAGGCGGCAGGGAAACGCACCTCTCCCTTTGGGGTAGGGGAGGCGGATAGTCGTCCCATCGTTCCATTGCTCTTGGGCGGCCGTCTTGGTCGTGCTCGATGGTGATGCGAGTCCGGCTACGGCTGGCAGTCGGCTCCTTGTCTCTTCTATCGCGAGCACCACCAGTCGGCGTCCAAGATGTCACGCCTTGATCTCGGTGAGGAGGTGGGTCGTTGTTCCGCCGGTTGGGCGCTTCAGTGCGGCAGCCGGCCTCTTGCTGCTCGGCAGCCGCATCAAGGAGCTGCTGGACGCGCTCCGTCATGTGGTGACGCTCGTCACCCTCGAGCGTGTCTAGCTCGTCTGCAGCCGCCTGGGATGCTCGTATGTTCTCTGCGGGCGTGGCGTAGATGGGGCGATCCGCCCTGAACATGCTCGCAATGGTCGCACCACGCTGCTTGAACGTGTCGATGTTGCTAGGCCCACCAGGAGCCGGTGTGCCGCCAACGGCATGGTCCATCTCATGCTGGTAGGCCTCCGAAAGGCGTCTCATGCTGGCAGCCTGTTGGCGCTCTTGATGAGCTGGATGCGGCGCGCCTCCAGCGTCTCGGCGTCGGCATCTTTGGGTATGGGCACGACCAGGTTTAGCAGTGCTGCCTACAGCGGATCCTGGCCACCTCCGCTAGAGTGCTCGCCGTGGCTGATGACGAGCACTTCCGTGACGGTGTTGTCGTTGTTGTCCGTGCGAGGAAGCGGTTCGTCATAGACCACCACGTTGGTGGGGAACGTGTCAAGCGACGCCGTGTCGGAGTCGACAAGCATCAGGTCGGTGGAGCCAACCGACTCCAAGTCTGTAGCCGGCTCGCTAGCGACATGGAGCTGATCGAGGAGGCTGACAAGACGGCTCTCAGGGCCCTCTGTGCCCGCGTCAGATACGGGCTTGTCAGAGAGGCGAATCTCACCAACAAGATCGGCGAGGCAGCACGCCGCACAGACGACCTCCGCGTCGTGCAGCGCACTGGCACAAACGTCGTCTGGCATGCCGGGCTGTCTGCGCTCGCTAGGAAGGAACAAGGTTCCCGTCCAGAGCAGGTCTCCGGACGACGGTGCACCTCGCCCCATGGTGAGCGCCAAATGTCGGGGGTTGGGTGCATCATATGCCAAAGGATGGCTTATCATGGTGGGAGCGACTAGAACGTCGATGGTGCCCGGAAGCGGGATGACGCGTAGACACGAACGTCGGCGTACTTTACCCAGGTTCGGAGCTCTCCTACGAGATAACACCCCTAGTCCTGCTCTACGGGGTCTCCGCATGCTCACTAAGGCACTAGTGTGTACAATCGTGCTCCTTGAGCTGTATGCCAGAGGTAGAAGAAGGCAGGCTTGCTCTCTCCTTCCTCTGGGTATGAGTCTAGGTCTAACAGGTTGGAACCCTTTGCATGGGTGCCCTGGGGGGTTTATATAGGCCTACCCCCCAGGGATACAATGGTAATCCAGCCGAGTGTAGGACCCGGCTGTTAGTGTCTCTGGACGCCGGCTTCTCCGCCGGCTGCCGGGGCCCGCTGCCTGGTGGGCCCCGTCGGCTGGTCCGGTACGGAGCCGACAGGCTGCTCCCGCCGCTCGCGGGTCTTGTCGGCTGCTGGTTACTGTAGCTGTAACGCTAATGACACGTACTTGGTCGGGGGAGCGTGGCTACAGTCCCGCCGCCTAGTGGCAAATCACTGTAGCCACGCCATGTCTCATCTGTTTAATGGCGCACGGACCTCGAGGGAGGACGGGGCCGCCTGCTAGAGGCCGGCCTCCCTTGGGTCCGACTGGTCTGGCTTCCACCGTCTTCCGAGCTCTCGCTGTCCGGTATGGCCCGCTGCCTGCAGGCCGTACCGATAGGCTGTCGTGGGAATAGGGCTCCGCCTGTCAGGAGTGACGTCAAGGGTGAAGTGGCAATAGTACCGCGTTGTGCGGAGACCTCCGCCTGTACGGGGCACTGTGGTCGCACCTTGCCCTGGGTATGAGGGGGATGGGCTACGCTATAGCCACATCATGTCTTGTCTTCTTAACGGGGGCGCAGACTTTGAGGACGCCGTGGGCCACTTGCTAGGAGCCGGCCTCTCTGGAGGCCGCCTGCTAGGAGTCGGCCCATCTCGGTGCCTCCTTCTGGAGCTTGGCCGTCTTCTGGCATTCGGCCGTTCGAGCCAGCCGGCCATCAGAAGGCGGCGCTTCATTCTGGTCATTTGTGGGGCGGCCGCCAGCCCATTGTCTTGAAAGGTTCAGGGACCCGGGTTAGACTACTCGTGGCCCATTACTCCGACACCCTTTGCCTTTCATTGATCAAATGCTAGAAAGATTATCCAAACATACACATTTTTGCTTTCTAGATGGTTACTCTAGTTTCTCTCAAATACCTGTGTGAGCTGATGATCAAGAAAATACTACTTTTACTTGCCCTTTTAGTACCTTTGCTTATAGATGTATGCCTTTTCGTTTATGTAATGCACCTGCTACCTTCCAAAGATGCATGGTGGCTATATTCTCTGACTTTTGTGAAAAGATTTGTGAGGTGTTCATGGATGATTTCTCCGTTTATGGATCCTCTTTTGATGACTGCTTGAGCAACCTTGATCGAGTTTTGCAGAGACGTGAAGAAACTAATCTCGTTTTTAATTGGGAGAAGTGCCACTTTATGGTTAATGAAGGCATTGTCTTGGGGCATAAAATTTCTGAAAGAGGCATTGAAGTTGACAAAGCAAAAGTTGATGCTACTGAAAAGATGTCGTGTCCTAAGGACATCAAAGGTATAAGAAGTTTCCTTGGTCATGCCGGTTTTTATAGGAGGTTCATTAAGGACTTCTCAAAAATTCGGCCTCTGACTAACCTATTACAAAACGATATTCCTTTTGTCTTTGATGATGATTGTGTAGAAGCATTTGAAATACTTAAGAAAGCTTTGATTTCTGCACATATTGTTCAGCCACCTGATTGGAATTTACCCTTTGAAATTATGTGTGATGCTAGGGATTATGCTGTAGGGGCTGTTTTAGGACAAAGAGTTGATAAGAAACTAAATGTTATCCAATATGCTAGTAAAACTCTAGACAATGCCCAGAGAAATTATGCTACTACTGAAAAAGAATTTTTAGCCGTTGTATTTGCTTTTGATAAGTTCAGACCTTATATTATTGATTCTAAAGTAACTATTCACACTGATCATGTTGCTATTAAATATCTTATGGAAAAAAAAGATGCTAAACCTAGACTTATTAGATGGGTTCTCCTGCTACAAGAATTTGATTTGCATATTATTGATAGAAATGGAGCTGAGAATCACGTTGTAGACAACTTGTCTAGGTTAGAGAATGTTCTTGATGACCCACTACCTATTGATGATAGCTTTCCTGATGAGCAATTAAATGTCATAAATACTTCTCGTACTTCTCCATGGTATGCTGATTATGCTAATTATATTGTTGCTAAATTTATACCACCTAGTTTCACATACCAGCAAAAGAAAAAGCTCTTCTATGATTTAAGATATTACTTTTGGGATGACCCACATCTTTATAAAGGAGTAGATGGTGTTCTTAGACGTTGTGTACCTGAGCATGAACAGGAACAGATCCTACGCAAGTGTCACTCCGAAGCCTATGGAGGACACCATGTTGGAGATAGAACTGCACATAAGGTATTGCAATCCGGTTTTTATTGGCCTACTCTCTTCAAGGATGCCCGTAAGTTTGTTTTGTCTTGTGATGAATGTCAAAGAATTGGTAATATTAGTAGACGTCAAGAAATGCCTATGAATTATTCACTTGTTATTGAACCATTTGATGTTTGGGGCTTTGATTATATGGGACCGTTTCCTTCCTCTAATGGGTATACACATATTTTAGTTGTTGTTGATTACGTTACTAAGTGGGTAGAAGCTATTCCAACTAGTAGTGATGATCATAACACCTCTATTAAGATGCTTAAAGAAGTTATTTTCCCGAGGTTTGGAGTCCCTAGATACTTAATGACTGATGGTGGTTCACATTTTATTCATGGTGCCTTTCGTAAAATGCTTGCTAAGTATGATGTTAGTCATAGAATTGCATCTCCTTATCACCCACAGTCTAGTGGTCAAGTAGAATTGAGTAATAGAGAGCTTAAATTAATTTTGCAAAAGACTGTTAATAGATCTAGAAAGAATTGGTCAAAGAAACTTGATGATGCATTACGGGCTTATAGAACTGCATATAAAAATCCTATGGGTATGTCTCCTTATAAAATGGTTTATGGTAAAGCATGTCACTTGCCTCTTGAACTAGAACATAAGGCATATTGGGCTATTAAAGAGCTCAACTATGAGTTCAAACTTGCCGATGAGAAGAGGCTATTTGACATTAGCTCACTCGATGAATGGAGAACCCAGGCCTATGAGAATGCCAAATTGTTTAAAGAAAAAGTTAAAAGATGGCATGACAAAAGGATACAAAAGCGTGGGTTTAATGTAGGTGATTGTGTATTACTATATGATACGCCTCCAACATATCTATAATTTTTGATTGTTCCATGCTATTATATTATCAACCTTGGATGTTTATGGGCTTTATTATACACTTTTACATTATTTTTGGGACTAACCTATTAACCGAAGGCCCAGCCCAAATTGTTGTTTTCTTGCCTATTTCAGTGTTTCGAAGAAAATGAATATCAAACGGAGTCCAAAGGGAATGAAACCTTCGGAAAAGTTATTTTTGAAACGGAAGCAATCCAGGAGACTTGGAGTAGACGTCAGTGAAGCTTCGAGGTGGCCACGAGGCAGGGAGGCGCGCCTGCCCCCCGAGCGCGGCCCCCACCCTCGTGGCTCCCCTCACCGACTTCTTTCACCCTGCCAAATCTAAACTCGTTTCGGCACCCTGCCGGAGGGGGAATCCCTCTCTGGTGGCCATCTTCATCATCCAGGCGCTCTTCATGACGAGGAGGGAGTAGTTCACCCTCGGGGCTGAGGGTATGTACCAGTAGCTATGTGTTTGATCTCTCTCTCTCTCTCTCTCGTGTTCTTGAGGTGGTACGATCTTGATGCATCGCGAGCTTTGCTATTATAGTTGGATCTTATAATGTTTCTCCCCCTCTACTCTCTTGTAATGGATTGAGTTTTCCCTTTGAAATTATCTTATCGGATTGAGTCTTTAAGGATTTGAGAACACTTGATGTGTGTCTTGCACGTGCTTATCTGTGGTGACAATGGGATGTCATGTGATCCACTTGATGTATGTTTTGATGACCAACTTGCGAGTTCCGTGACCTCTTGAACTTATGCATAGGGGTTGTCACACTTTTTCGTCTTGACACTCCGGTAGAAACTTTGGGGCACTCTTTGAAGTTCTTTGTGTTGGTTGAATAGATGAATCTGAAATTGCATGATGCATATCATATAATCATACCCACGGATACTTGAGGTGACATTGGAGTATCTAGGTGACATTAGGGTTTTAGTTGATTTGTGTCTTAAGGTGTTATTCTAGTACGAACTCTATGATAGATTGAATGGAAAGAATAATTTTGTGTTATTTTACTACGAACTTTTGAATAGATCGATCAGAAAGGATAACTTTGAGGTGGTTTCGTACCCTATCATAATCTCTTCGTTTGGTCTCCGTTATTAATGATTTTGGAGTGATTTTTTTTTTATGTTGAGGGATAGTTATATGATTCAATCGAACATATAAATGACGCTACCCAACCCGCCTTTCTGAGGCCTCCGCGCGCGCGACGCTGGTTGGACCGTGTGGTTCTTTTACAGTGCTTTTTTTTGACCGCTGGCAATTGGTCACCCGTCGTTTTTTTTTCACGTTTATGACTGCTTCGAGAGTGGATGACGAGTGGGTCTCTTTATGTGTGGGGCCGAGAGAATGGCGTGCGTTTTGCACAATTCTGCGTAAGAAAAGCATCGAGCCCCAGACCGATGAGGGGTAAAAAGAAAAAAGCAAGCCAGTCGCCTCCTCTCTCCCCGCTCGTCTCCTCCTCTCCCCACGCCGCCCCTCCTCTCCCCGCTCGTCTCCTCCTCTCCGGCCGCTCCCCCCAGCCGGCGGCCCGGCGCCCACTAGCTGCTCTCCAGATGCATCCTCCCCATGATCCTGGGATGGAGGGAGTCGTGGTGGCAGGGGACAGATGCGTGATGAGGAGGAGGCCGTGGTCAATTGGTCATGGTGCCGTGACGGAGGTCATGGCTCGCCCCCCGCCGCCTCTCTCGCGCGCCCATTTTCCCTGCCCCCTTCCCGGCGTCCTTACCTCTGCCATGGCCTCCACCCTCCCTCTCCATCGTCCTTCCCGAGCTCTTCCTCTTCGGGGGTCGCCGCCATCCGATGCCGCGCGCCATGATTCTAGATCGGCCGTAGGTCGAGAAGGAGCGGTTGCTACAGTGAGGGCAGCAGGGTCCCCACCCCGGCGGCTGTGTGCAGAGGGGGAGAGGTCAAGGACGGTTGCCAGTTCATGGAGGAGAGATGCGACACAGGTGAGCTCTTTCTTCCTCCTTTCCTCATTTTCCCATGGTGAACTGAGATCATCCTTCCTTTTTTCTTCTTCTTATGCACATAGTGTTTGGGTTGCTGTTGATTCCTACACTGATTTTTCAGTGGTGGCATGGTGTTCATCTCCAGGTCGGTTGCAACCTTCTGCCCCCATCATTCCCTGTGTTTTCTTTTCATGATCTACACACTATTTTGTAGATTGGTCGGATCTGTTGGCATTAGGCAGCACAAGAATAAGAACATTTCTCAGTTTTTTCATGTGAGACCGGATTCCAAATGGAAAGGAAGGGGATTTTCAATCCAAGTTTAATTTTCCTTTCTATCTATATGCTTCTGCATAATATTTGGTTTTTATGTTGTCTGTGTTTGACGAAATGACAAGGCCTTGCAGCAGAGGATGAAGATGGAGCTGGCAGCAGGGATCATGGGAGCAACGGGGGTGGCTGGCCTCCCGAAGCTAGACGAGAAAGGGGGCAGCAGTGCAGGGACGGAAGAGGGTGTCCATGTGCTATCCATTTCTGCTCATCTTCAGCTTGCAGGTTGCTGGGTTTTCTCCTCTCTGCTTGTTGGTTTTCTTTGATTAGTAGAACAAGTAGCACAGCATGTGTTTGTGAAAATGCTTCTCACAGATGAAACTTTTGGTGTCCCTAGACTTGCCTTCTTCCTTAGGAGAATATGCTTGCTGAGACAAATGGTCTAAATTTCATAAAGGACCAGCATCAATTAGTACAGACTTTTCAATTACCTAAGTATTATTAATGTAATTATTTCGTCTCCTATGACATATGCATGTGGCACTTTGATTTTGCTGTAGAAGGATGTACAAATGTTTACTGTTGAGTGATAATATTGATATTTTTCCTTGGTGCACCATCAAGAACTAGGAAGAGCAACATCTGTATGGCTAGATGTATCTTTTATGAGCACCTGAGTTCATGTATAATGAGCAACTGAGCATATTTGGTGTACATTCCTGAGATATATCTGTATGTGTCTCCTTTTTTTAGATTTTTATCTAAAAGCAGAGCTACCTACTAATGGCTCACAAGATAGAAAACTAAGCCTGATTTCTCAGGTAAATCGTGTTACTGAATACACTGCTTTTATATCTTAGTAAGAAATAAGAAATATATCATGATTTATAGTGTGCAGGTGCTCACAAGATCTTTTTTTTTGCAGAACCATCTTAGGAATCTTCCGCTGTGGCGCTTATGCGTCTAAGATATTAACAGGACAGAGGCTCTAGAGAGGAGGTTTGATTTTCCTTTTCGGGATTTGTATCATGAATGCAAGAATTTCTCCTGTAGGTATGGCTTCATTCCTCCATTCGCCATATGCAAATCTTGGTCTTCGATTTGTTTTATTTCCCATGAGTGACCTAAGATTACTGTCATGCTATGGAAGCCTAGAGTGTAGAGTGAGTCAAATATGTACTAGATGCACTAATTTAGCTCATTGCCTTGCTTCATGCACCTCAGATTTGGATATGTCCTTACTTTCATGGCTCAATCATCAAATGACGTCAAAATTGAATTCCTGAAAGCAAGGTATATCAAATCATCCTTGTTTTGTTGTCCAGTGCTTATTTCATTGTGGATATACATATTTACTATCACATATGGCGCAGATCTTGAATGACCTTTCTCTTGCAACCTCTCTTGACAATTAGATTTCATTTGTCTATGTGGGCTAATTAATGATGGAAAACTAACTGATGCTCTTGTTGTATCCGACTGTTGTTTGCGCAGTGGAGCGTCTGATAAATTACTTTGATTGTCCATTGATCAAAGGGAATAAATAATAAGTCTAGGCACAGGACAACGTAACAATATGTGCTTGAGTCCTTACATCATACGTGATCGTGTAATTCTATGGCACAACCTGTTTATGGAGTTAAATCTCGACAAGGCATATTTCCCATTTCTCAGCTTACTTTCTCATATCTTGCGCTAACCACTCCCAGGACACCAGATCCGCGTCCTCGTTGTCCCCCCAGCCTTTCTCATTGGACGAAGATGACAGGGAGGAGAGGATGCTAGCCAGGAAGGTGCACATGGCATTGGCGTCGCCGACCCCACACCAGCGATGGTACAATAAGATCACCTTAACCATCACCAGAATTTGATCCTCTTTCTTTCCTAATTTATTTAATCACATAGGCCAAGGAGCCATCGGCGATGGTGTAGCTGCAGCAGCCTGTCAATTGGAGGAGAGGCCAAGGACCATGGTTGATCTAAGAGCAGTCTCAACTTGCTTGTAGATCTGTTCTGGAGCATGGTTCATTTATCTATGATTCCCCACCCTAACAAAGCATGGTCCACATCTTGAATTTGAAGTGAACTTCAGTCTAATTTGTTGCTGGTTGTGCTGAACAGTTCGGTCAGGGTGGACGTGCTTTTGTTGTATTTGTGCTTGTGAAAAACTTGAGTTCCTTTGTCCGAGTTGAGTGCACCCAAAATTGACTGCCGGGAGAATTTGTAATGCCCACTTGACGGTTTTGGAGGCTCATGGTTTTGTGGCATGGATTGCTGCATATAACATCTTCTATATCGTTTGCCGGTAGAAAGATGTTATTGTCCTGAGATATACTCTTCTGGGATTATGGTGTACAGCTCCTGCTCTGTTGCAAACTGAAATTCCCATCAGGTTTCATGTGTTTATAGGGTTTCTTAGCCCCAATAGGCAGTGTGATAGGCACGGCCTTGTTGGTGATATTTCTCAATTGTTCTTTGAATGCCCTTTGGCCAAGCTGTGGTGGCCTGAACTTTCAAAATTAGTTGAGATCAATATGGGCATATTGCTAAATGTTGGTTCAGCAGTAACAAGAATAGGTGCTGTTGTTGCCTTTTGGTTGTTGGTTTCAGTTTCTGCTCTGGCAGAGTAGCAGTTCCAGTTCCGTGTAATACTGAATCTGTCAATTGGGCTGTAACGCTTATCGTTCTGTTCCATCACCTGGGATGAGGAAATATGTCTGTTTTGTGGGTCAAACAGAGTTAGCATGGAGAAACTTTCTTTCTCCATGTAGTATTGAAACCTATGAACGAAATGACCAATCATGCAAAACCTGGCATATCTTGTTGGATACCCAATGTTATATGGATACTTGCTAGATACATATCCACCAAGTATTGGGAATAACGAAATAAACAAGTATTTATTTCACTCTTACTACAGTCGAAGAATCAAATTTTTTTCAGTAAACAGAAGAATCAGTATATCACCCTGCCTCATCGTGTTCTACCGTAAACATGCCAAATCAGGCGTTCTTAAATGGGCCACGAAAAAAACAGGCCCACAACAGATGGCACCCAATCGAATCTATACCTAATAATAAAGTATCCCTCAAAAAAACTTACAAGAATAAAGTCATTCGTGCGTTTGGCGGTATGTCACATAAATTACCCCGAAAATTGCAAAATATTCCCACCAATGCAACTATAAGCCAAAAAAAATTCACACAGGGGAATCCACCACTTAAGCCGGCCCACAGAGTAGGGACCTCCTATAATACGCTCTGCACGCTGGGAGAAGACGCATCGCCCGTTAAGCCGGCCTGTTTTTAAATTTCTTTTTTATTTTTTATTTTTATTTTATATGTTCTTTTGTTCTCCTCTAAATTATATAATTTTATACCTAAAAATGTTCTAAAACTTAAAAAATATAAATTTTGAATAAAATAAAAGTATTCAATAAATAATAAAATATCTGTGGATTCAAACAATGTTTATAATTTTTAAAAAATATTTGCATATTCATAAAATGTTCAAAATTTTGAAAACAAATGTGTTAGAAATAAAAAAATGTACATGATTTAAAAAATCTCATGTATTATTTTTTTAATGAAATTGAACAAAAGGTTCGCCAAAATGTTATCGGTGATGTAGCAAAATATTGTCATGGCCTGTGGAGGTTATGATTTTTTTCTGGCGTTAGAACGCACTGGCTCTTTTACTATTAAATATTACAGAAAGTATATAGACTTATCAAAAAATGCATTGAAAAGTTCTATCATTATATGCATCTAACAATTAATTCTACTAGGCATCTACCATGCAAATGATCCAAAGTATTTCTTTACCGATCCACACCACTTCACCAAAGAATGTACATCAACATCTTACAGCATGTTCTCTTTGCAATTATGCAAGCTCTACCTTTTGAAATTTTTAGTGTGAAGATGCCTTATCAAGAATATTAGCTCCGATAAGTCCAGATGTATGCCAACTAAAAAGGCTCTTACATATGTTTCAATCTGTATCCACATATTTCAATGCACACTCCTCCAATACCTGGCTTGCGCTCGGTCTTTGTGCCGTGGGCGCAACGGGTCATCTAGTTATGTTATTATTGTTGAGGGAACTTGCACTAGTGAAAGTATGAACCCTAGGCCTTGTTTCAACTCATTGCAATACCGCTTGTGCTCACTTTTATCATTAGTTACCTTACTGTTTTATATTTTCAGATTACAAAAACCTATATCTATCATCCATATTGTACTTATATCACCGTCTCTTCGCCGAACTAGTGCACCTATACAATTTACTATTGTATTGGGTGTGTTGGGGACACAAGAGACTCTTTGTTATTTGGTTGCAGGGTTGCTTGAGAGAGACCATCTTCATCCTACGCCTCCCACAGATTGATAAACCTTAGGTCATCCACTTGAGGGAAATTTGGTACTGTCCTACAAACCTCTGCACTTGAAGGCCCAACAACATCTACAAGAAGAAGGTTGTGCAGTAGACATCAAGCTCTTTTCTGGCGCTGTTGCCAGGGAGGTTAGCGCTTGAAGGTATATCTTTAGATCTTGCAATCGAATCTTTTTGTTTCTTCATTTAGCACTAGTTTAGTTTATAAAAGAAAACTACAAAAAAATGGAATTGAGTTTGCCTCATACGCTTCATCTTTTTAATATCTTTCGTGAGAATGATGGAAAGGAAAATTGTGCTCAAATGCTAGAAGAAGAAGTCTCTAAAATATTTGGCACTAAATCTTTGAATGATGAGCATGATTGCAATGTTGTTAGTATGAACTCCTTGAATATCCGTAGTACTAATGATGATTGCACTAGTCATGATAAAAATGTCTCTTATAAGCATGTCAACTTTTGTGGAGTGCATAGAGTTTGCAAGTACAGACCAAATAGGGAAGATAGATTTTGCAAGAGGCATAAGTATTTGGAAACTAAGTGGTTGCAAGAGAGGCTAGATGTTTGTGCTGAAAATTTAAAATTTCTTCACCATACTTGTGAACTTTGCAATGAACATGTCATTTAAATCTCCGATGCAAATTGTTCCATGATCGTATCGTGTCCAAAAATTGTGATGATTTGATTTCCCTTGCACATCATAGTGAACTTAGTTTGCTTTTGGGTTGTGAAGAAATGGAACGTATAACTAAGCATATTCCAGAATATAACCTTGAGAAATTCCTCGATATTGATCTAGAAGAAATTTTTATGTACTGTGCGGTGAATTGCATTGAAAATCCTTATATTGCCAATTACATAAAGAAAACAAAACAAATAGAGGATGTAGAGAATACTAATGAAAGGGAAGAGGCTTCCCAATATCCTCCTATTATTTCTTATGATGAATCAGGTAACGAGGAGGAGCCTTCTAATCAACCAATCTCATCAATAAGGAGCTCCCAAAAGAGAATTGAACCCACACATGATGTGAAGAAGAAAAAGAAAAGACGGAGAAGCAAAGGTAAAAATGTATCCCTCCTAAATGATGTTGCTCCTACTACTCATTGTGATGATGATAATTCTTATACTATTGGTGCTATCCATACTATTAATGATGAGAGTGATTATGCTTATGATATGAAAAGGCCCAAGCTTGGGGATGCTATGTTTGACGAGAATGACAAGTTTGAAAATATATTTTCTGCAATTAATGTTTGTCCCAGCTTGGGGATGCTATGTTTAATGAAGATGATATTTGTAGTCTCCCAAGTTTTGATATGCAAATTTATTATGATGATAGCATGCCTCCTACTTATGATGATTATATTGATGAAAGTGGGTTTGGAAGAGTGTCAACTTTAGGAATTAATGATCCCACTATTTTGGAGGGTGTTGAATCTTATTGTGATAATTATGAAAGTGGATTTGGAGAGGTCATGACTTTATTTAGTAATGATTCCACTATCTTGGAAGAGGTTTCAATCGATTATGATGAGAACAAAGTTGCTACTTATGATAATTATTGTGATGACACGTATGCTATAAAAAGTAGTGATGATTATATTTATAAAACTTGTCATGATTATGATTACCCTTTTTCTGAACATTACTCTTTTAATGTGGAAACAATTTATAGTATTTGAGTCTCTTATGATACTTGCACTATTCCGAATGAGAAGAATTTTGCTTATGAGGAGAGTAATAAAATTTCTATGCTTGTAGATCATGAAAAAAATGCTTTAGGTGCTTGTTATATTGTTGAATTCATTCATGATGCTACTGAAAATTACTATGAGGGAGGAACATATGCCTGTAGGAATTGCAATAATACCAAGTTTCCTCTCTATGCGCTTAAAGTTTTGAAGTTATGCTTGTTTTGCCCTCCTATGCTAGTTGATTATGGTTCCCACAAGTTGTTTGCTCACAAAATCCTTATGCATAGGAAGTGGGTTAGACTTAACTGTGCTAGTCATATTCTTCATGATGCTTTCTTTATGTTTCAATTCTTATCTTTTATGTGAGTATCATTGAAATCATCATGCCTAGTTAGGGGCGTTAAACGATATCGCTTGTTGGGAGGCAACCCAAGTTTATTTTTGTTCCTGTTTAGTAATAAATAATTCATCTAGCCTCTATTTATATGTGGTTTTATGATTTTAATTAGTGTTTGTGCCAAGTAGAACCGTTGGAAAGACTTGGGGAAAGTCTTTGCGATCTTGCTGTAAAAAACAGAAACTTTAGCGCTCACGAGATTTGCTGCCATTTTTACTGGAGAGTGATATTTAGTTAATTCTTTTTGCAGATGATTAATAGATAAATTCCTCACGTCCAGAAATTTATTTTACAATTTTTGGGGTCCCAGAAGTATTTGAAACCTACAGATTACTACAGACTGTTCTGTTTTTGACAGATTCTGTTTTTCGTGTGTTGTTTGCTTATTTTGATGAATCTATGGCTAGTAATAGAGTTTACGAACCATAGAAAAGTTGGAATACAGTAGGTTTTACACCAATATTAATTTAGAATGAGTTCACAACAGTACCTAAGTGGTGATTTATTTTCTTATACTAACGGAGCTTACAAGTTTTCTGTTAAGTTTTGTGTTGTGAAGTTTTCAAGTTTTGGGTAAAGATTTGATGGACTATGGAATAAGGAGTGGCAAGAGCCTAAGCTTGGGGATGCCCAAGGAACCCCAAGGTAACATACAAGTACAACCAAGAGCCTAAGCTTGGGGATGCCCCGGAAGGCACCCCCTCTTTCGTCTTCATTCATCGGTAACTTTACTTGGAGCTATATTTTTATTCACCACATGATATGTGTTTTGCTTGGAGCGTCATTTTATTTTATTTTGTTTTGCTTACTGTTTGAATGAATTATCAAAATCTGAAATTATTAAATGGGAGAGTCTTCACATAGCTAAATAATTATTTAACTACTCATTGATCTTCACTTATATCTTTCGGAGTAGTTTATCATTTGCTCTAGTGCTTCACTTATATCCTTTTAGAGCACGGCGGTGGTTTTATTTTGAAGAAATAGATGAACTCTCATGCTTCATTTATATTAGTTTGAGAGTCTTTAGTACAGCATGGTAATTTGCTTTGGTTATGAATCTAGTCCTAATATGATGGGCATCCACGAGGGGTATAATAAAAACTTCCATATAGAGTGCATTGAATACTATGAGAAGTTTGATACTTGATGATTGTTTTGAGATATGAAGATGGCGATATTAGAGTCATGCTAGTTGAGTAGTTGTGAATTTGAGAAATACTTGTGTTGAAGTTTGTGATTCCCGTAGCATGCACGTATGGTGAATCGTTATGTGATGAAGTCGGAGCATGATTTATTTATTGATTGCCTTCCTTATGAGTGGCGGTCGGGGACGAGCGATGGTCTTTTCCTACCAATCTATCCCCCTAGGATCATGCGCGTAGTACTTTGTTCGATAACTAATAAATTTTTGCATTAAGTAATTGAGTTCTTTATGACTAATGTTGAGTCCATGGATTATACGCACCCTCACCCTTCCACAATTGCTAGCCTCTCTAGTACCGCAACTTTCGCCGGTACCATAAACCCAGCATATACCTTCCTCAAAACAGCCACCATACCTACCTATCATGTCATTTACATAGCCATTCCGAGATATATTGCCATGCAACTTTCCACCGTTCAGTTTGCTATGACACGCTTCATCATTGTCATATTGCTTTGCATGATCATGTAGTTGACATCGTATTTGTGGCAAAGCCACCGTTCATAATTTTTTCATACATGTCACTCTTGATTCATTGCATATCCTGGTACCCCGCCGGAGGCATTCACATAGAGTCATATTTTGTTCTAAGTATTGAGTTGTAATTTTTGAGTTGTAAGTAAAAAAAGTGTGATGATCATCATTATTAGAGCATTGTCCCGGTGAGGAAAGGATGATGGAGACTATGATTCCCCCACAAGTCGGGATGAGACCCCAGACGAAAAAAAGAGGCCAAAAAGAAAAAGGAAAGAAGAAGGCCCAAATAAAAAAAGAAATGAGAGAAAAAGAGAGAAGGGACAATGTTACTATCCTTCTTCCACACTTGTGCTTCAAAGTAGCACCATGCATGATAGAGAGTCTCTTATGTTGTCACTTTCATATACTAGTGGGAATTTTTCATTATAGAACTTGGCTTGTATATTCCAATGATGGGCTTCCTCAAATTGCCCTAGGTCTTCGTGAGCAAGCAAGTTGGATGCACACCCACTTAGTTTCTTTTGTTGAGCTTTCATACACTTATAGCTCTAGTGCTTCCGTTGCATGGCAATCCCTACTCACTCACATTGATATCTATTGATGGGCATCTCCATATCCCGTTGATACGCCTAGTTGATGTGAGACTATCTTCTCCTTTTTGTCTTCTCCACAACCACCATTCTATTCCACCATCGGGCTATGTCCATGGCTCACGCTCATGTATTGCGTGAAGATTGAAAAAGTTTAATAAAATCAAAAGTATGAAACAATTGCTTGGCTTGTCATCGGGGTTGTGCATGATTTAAATTTTTTGTGTGATGAAGATAGAGCGTAGCCAGACTATATGAATTTGTAGGGATAACTTTCTTTGGCCATGTTATTTTGAGAAGACATGATTACTTTGTTAGTATTCTTGAAGTATTATTATTTTTATGTCAATATTAAACTTTTGTCTTGAATCTTATGGATCTAAATATTCTTCCCACAATAAAGATAATTACATGGATAAATATGTTAGGTAGCATTCCACATCAAAAATTCTGTTTTTATCATTTACCTACTCGAGGACGAGCAGGAATTAAGCTTGAGGATGCTTGATACATCTCCAACGTATCTATAATTTTTTATTGTTCCATGCTATATTATATCCTGTTTTTGACATTATTGGGCTTTATTATACACTTTTATATTATTTTTGGGACTAACCTATTAATAGATCTAGAAAGAATTGGTCAAAGAAACTTGATGATGCATTATGGGCTTATAGAACTACATATAAAAATCCTATGGGTATGTCTCCTTATAAAATGGTTTATGGTAAAGCATGTCACTTACCTCTTGAACTAGAACATAAGGCATATTGGGCTATTAAAGAGCTCAACTATGACTTGAAACTTGCCGGTGACAAGAGGCTATTTGACATTAGCTCAGTCGATGAATGGAGAACCTAGGCCTATGAGAATGCCAAACTATTTAAAGAAAAACTTAAAAGATGGCATGACAAAAGGATACAAAAGCGTGAGTTTAATGTAGGTGATTATGTATTACTATATGATACGCCTCCAATGTATATATAATTTTTGATTGTTCCATGCTATTATATTATCAACCTTGGATGTTTATGGGCTTTATTATACACTTTTACATTATTTTTGGGACTAACCTATTAACCGGAGGCCCAGCCCAAATTGCTGTTTTCTTGCCTATTTCAGTGTTTCGAAGAAAAGGAATATCAAATGGAGTCCAAACGGAATGAAACCTTCGGGAAAGTTATTTTTGGAATGGAAGCAATCCAGAAGACTTGGAGTAGACGTCGGGGAAGCTTCGAGGTGGCCACGAGGCAGGGAGGCGCGCCTGCCCCCCTGGGCGCGCCCCCACCCTCGTGGGCCCCTCGTGGCTCCCTTGACTGACTTCTTTCACCTATATATATATATATACCCTAAAAACACCGAGGAACAGAATAGATCGGGAGTTCCGCCGCCAAAAGCCTCCGTAGCCACCGAAAACCAATCTAGACCCGTTCCGGCACCCTGTCGGAGGGGGGAATCCCTCTCCGGTGGCCATCTTCATCATCCCGACGCTCTCCATGACGAGGAGGGAGTAGTTCACCCTCGAGGCTGAGGGTATGTACCAGTAGCTATGTGTTTGATCTCTCTCTCTCTCTCTCTCTCTCTCGTGTTCTTGAGGTGGTACGATCTTGATGTATCGTGAGCTTTGCTATTATAGTTGGATCTTATGATGTTTCTCCCCCTCTACTCTGTTGTAATGGATTGCGTTTTCCCTTTGAAGTTATCTTATCGGATTGAGTCTTTAAGGATTTGAGAACACTTGATGTATGTCTTGCACGTGCTTATATGTGGTGACAATGGGATATCACGTGATCCATTTGATGTATGTTTTGGTGATCAACTTGCGAGTTCCGTGACCTCGTGAACTTATGCATAGGGGTTGGCACACATTTTCGTCTTGACTCTTCGGTAGAAACTTTGGGGCACTCTTTGAACTTCTTTGTGTTGGTTGAATAGATGAATCTGAGATTGTGTGATGCATATCGTATAATCATACCCACGGATACGTGAGGTGACATTGGAGTATCTAGGTGACATTAGGGTTTTGGTTGATTTGTGTCTTAGAGCATCTCCAATAGACGGTCCAAATGTAAAAATGCCTAACTTTTGGACCGTCTGGGGCAAAAAACGCTGCTCTAACAGGCGGTCCATATGCAAAAAAAATGGACGGCGGCCTCCTCGTGATGTAAAATCCAACATATCGCTATGCAAATATACATCACGAGATGCATCTGGCCCAAAACCAGCCGCCGCCCGCGAACGCCCAACCGCCATTTCATTTCGGTTCCCGCCCGCGCCCGTCCGCGGCCTGCCGGCCGGAATCCGCCGCCACGACCACCCAAAATCTCGCCGTCGCCCACGTCACCACCCCACATCCCCGTCGTTGCCCTCCGCCGCCGTAGCCCCCCTCACCTCCCCGCCGCCGCCCGGACACCGCCAAATCGGGAGGCGGACGGCGCGGGATTCGGCCCCTCCGGCGTGGTAGGCCTCTACAGGGTCTCGGGCTGCCGCCGACCTGCTCCCGTCGGCCGTGAGCTTGTCCACGGACGTTGCACCGGCCGCACGACGACCGCCGCACCAATCCCTCCGCCTGGCTACTGAATTTTTCTTCGCCGCCCACCTAGCTCCTCTTGGCCTGCCTCCAACCTCTTTTGTTATCACCGCCATCGTCCGGAGCCGTCCACAGTCGTAAAGCAGCAGCCAAGCCAACCGGCGGCCATCTTCCTCCACAGCGCGCACAAGGTGTTCGATGGAATTCCTCAAGGTAACAAAATGACAAACTTGATGAATTAACTCGGGATTGGATAGTATGTTTGACGGTGGTCATGTGCATTGTAGATGAGCTCGGTTGACTCCTCTTTCGTGGATGATTCATCGTCGGACGAGGAATTTGATTTCCATGGAGAAGAGGAGATTGCTATGCTAGTGGCCATGCACAAGAGGAAGAAACCGAAGCACGATGGTTCCGTTTATGGTCATGCGTTCATTTGGAGAGAACGGATTGATGCTCACAAACAGTTGGTGCGCAACTACTTTGCATCATCACCCGTCTTTCCGGAGAATTACTTTTGACGCCGTTTCAGAATGTCGAAGGACTTGTTTTTTCGCATTTGCAATGAAGTGAAGTAGCATAACCCAGTCTTCGAGCAGAGAAGGAACTGTGCGGGGTTGCTTGGCCATAGCATTGAGCAGAAGGTCACTGCCACTTTGTGCATTATGGCATATGGTGTTCCGGCAGATTACATTGATGACAACTTGGCGATGGCAGAGAGCACTTCTATCTTCTATGTCAAGCAATTTGCAATAACTATGGTAGAAGTGTTCGGTCCACAGTACTTGAGAGCACCCAATGCTTAGGACACTCAGAGGCTTTTGGAGATGAACAAAGCTCGAGGGTTTCCAGGTATGCTCGGGTCTGTAGATCGCATGCATTGGAAATGGAAGAATTGTCCAAAAGCATGGCATGGACAATTCAAGGGTCGTGGCAAGGATGCCACTATCATTCTTGAGGCAGTTGCTGATTATGAAACATGGATTTGGCATGCATATTTTGGTATGCCCGGTTCTTGCAACGACATCAACGTGCTTGACCGGTCACCTCTCTTTGCCAGCTTAGCAAATGGAGAAGCACCACCGGTGAACTTCGAAGAAAATGGCCGCACCTACAACTATGGGTACTATCTTGCAGATGGGATCTACCCGAGGTGGAGTACATTCGTCAAGCCGGTTGCAAGACCTCAAGGTAAGAAAGAACTTATCTTTCATAATGCACAAGCGGCGGCTAGAAAAGATGTTGAGAGGGCATTCGGGATTTTGCAATCCCAATTTTCTATTGTGTGAGGACCAGCTAGATTTTGGGATCAAAAGATCATTTGGTGCATCATGAACGCTTCCGTGATCATGCATAACATGATCATTGAGAACGAGCATGGAAAAGATTTAGATTACAACTTCTATCACTTGATGGGCATTCCTGTTAACCCCATGCGAAAAGAACAGCGCATCAGACATTTCATGAAGGTGTACAGCAAGATTAGAGACAGCGATGTGCATGACCAACTCCAGAAAGATTTGATGGAAGAGCATTGGAAATGGCATGGCGAAAGATCCGCATAGATTCATTATTTGTTTGTTCAAAACTATGTTGTATTTGTGTTGCATTTCATCTCCTGGATCTGAAGAACTATGTAATAATTTGATGTTGTGGACATGAAAAAAAATTATGTCATTTTAAAAACATGTTTTATGCAATATGTGTGGCTGTACAGTGGCTGGACAGCGGCTGAACAGCAGCCGCGCGGCTGTTGGCCAGTTTTGGACCATGAATTTGGACTATCTATTGGAGTTGCTCTTTTGGGCCATGAATTTGGACCATCTTTTGGAGTTGGCCTTTTTCGGAGCTCCAAAACGCACTTTTTGGCGGTCCAAATTTTACATCTTCGGTTTTGGACCGTCAAAATTTGGACCATCTATTGGAGATGCTCTTAAGGTGTTATTCTAGTACGAACTCTATGATAGATTGAACGGAAAGAATAGCTTCGTGTTATTTTACTATGGACTATTGAATAGATTGATCAGAAAGGATAACTTTGAGGTGGTTTCGTACCCTACCATAATCTCTTCGTTTGTTCTCCGCTATTAGTGACTTTGGAGTGACTCTTTTTTGCATGTTGAGGGATAGTTATATGATCCAATTATGTTATTATTGTTGAGGGAACTTGCACTAGTGAAATTATGAACCCTAGGTGTCATGGAATTGTCACGGCAGATGTCCTTTTGCAAGGACTTAGTCGTGGAGCCATCGCAACTAGGAAGCTTAAAGGGGTTAATCGAGACAAGGACACGTGAGGTTTATACTAGTTCAGCCCCTTACGGTGAAGGAAGGCCTACGTCTAGTTGGGTTGGAATTGCTTGAGGTTTCGATGAGAAGGGAGTGAGATACGCTATGCCTGGCTCTCGATCCGTTGTTTCTCGCCCTAAGCCGCTGGCAGGTCGTCCCCTTATATACACGGGTTGATGCCCTGCGGCCTACAGAGTCCGGGCCGGCTCATAAACAATGTCCGGCTCGGCGACTAGTTACTTCTACCTTACAGTACAAGTTATACCATCATGGCGGTTTATCTTTATGGGCCTCAGAGTCGCCTGTGGGCCTTTAAGCCTTTTAGTGAACCGCCATCTTCATGCCTTGGTCTTGGGTTTCTGATGAACCTCTATTTGCGTAACCCGGCCTCTCCTGGATGGCTTACACAAATAGTCATATCCCCAACATTAGGCCCCAGATTGATTTGAACCGGTTCATGTCAATCTTTGAAAATCTTATGAACTGGCCTTTAGTCTTCTGTCTTGCGTGAAAATTGTAACCCACCGTGACGTCATCCTCTGGCTCCGGGTTGAATCATCATGATGTCATCTTCAATAAAACTTATATTTTAATTCATCATATCTTCAACGGATCTTTGCCTTTACTGACTCTCCTGAAAATCGAGGCGTCGGGGCCGCTGGATAATGATGTCTTGGTCTCCTCGTTTCTCGCGCCGTCTCAGTCGGTCCTCCTTATAAATAGGCGCGACCTAGGTCTTTTTCATTTCCTCCGGTCGTCTTCTTCCTTGCACTCCCTCTTCTGTCGCTCGAGCTCCGCCGCCGCCACCGTCGAAAACCTCGTCTTCACCGACTCAGGCCGCTGCATCACCCTGTTTTTTGACCAGAGAACAACGGCAACCCTCCGCAGTTCTTCCACATTGGTGAGTTCTCTTTCCCCCCTTTCTCAGATCTGCATTAGTACTGTCTTGAGTTCGTCGACGTTCATCATCGCCCGACGCAACCTCCATTAGTTCTTACCTCTAATACCTTGTTCAGATCATAAAAACCACATAGAACTGCTGCGGAGGATGTTGTGTGCTTATTCTGTATGAAAACAGATCTCATTTCCTTGTTTTGGAAGCCCTCCTTGAGTATATGAACTTCCCTGTACTGTTTTAGGTCTAGAAAATTTTCCTTTCCAGAGCATCGTTTGATCCAAAATAATAATTGCAATTTGTGAAACCTGTTTGCTCCACACTTAGCCAAAAACTGTGTCTGTTGACTCTGTTTCAGCCATAGTAGTCCGTGTAACCGGTTTAAGATAATACCGGCTATCAGCACCGCTTGCCTCTGGCGACTTAAGAAAACCTTAATCATCTTTAATACCTGCAGCTGTTAAACATTATCACATAGTTACCTGTATGTCATTAGGCCCCTTCTTAAGCCGCCATCTTAAATAACCCAATAATGTTTATTCTCCGGGTATAATAAATCGGAAAATTTCCTTTATCTTGTTGTAGGCTTCAATTTACTCAATGGCACCCAAAGCTGTTAAACCTCTGGTTACCTGCAACTGGGTCCCATCCATTGTTACAGAGAGCAAACTGTCCGAGTTTGTAAACTCTAGCCATCTTCCCAAGAAGGATGTCATGTCTTATCGTGCTCCTGACCCGTCTGAAGAGAAACCTCAACCCAAGGAAGGGGAGGTGATCATTTTTACCGATCACATGAGCCGGGGATTTGCTCCTCCCGGTTCAAAATTCTTTAGAGACGTTTTGCACTTCTTTGACTTAAGACCTCAAGACATCGGGCCCAATTCCGTGTCAAATATCTGCAACTTCCAAGTTTTCTATGAGTTCTACCTTGGAGAAGAACCCAGCCTACTTTTGTTCAGGGAATTGTTCTATTTGAACCGGCAGAATGAGCGGGCCAACGGGCCCAGTCTGGAGCTTGGTGGCATATCGATTCAAAGGCGGAGAGACTGCCTGTTCCCTTATGCTGAATTGCCGAGTCATCCAAAGGACTGGAACCAGACATGGTTCTACTGCCAAGATACTTCTCCGGCTGGTGAAAACCGCTGCCCGGCTTCCGTGCATTGCGCCTTGAACCTACTCACCCGCTGCCGGATAAGTTGACTGCTATTGAACGTCTGCCACTCACCCCCAAGATCAAGAATATTAAAGCTCTTTTAGGGAACGGCTTAGATGGCATTGACCTGGTCCGAGTCTGGGTTGCTTGGAGAATAATTCCATTAAGCCGCCGCCCCGGCTTAATGTGTAATTATTCAGGCGGGAAAGATGACCCTCGGCGTCATAGTCCTGACGACTTACCAGATGACGTAGTGGAAGCTACAACTCAGTCTTTGTTAAAAGAGGGCACAGTGAATAGTAACGCCTTCGGCTTACTACCTTTTTGCAAGAAGAACCCGGCCCCTGCAGTAAGTTTCCAGCCGTCGGGTTATTTTTTATCATGTTATACTGTATTCTTACGCATAACCCTTTATAACCTTTTACAGGCAAATGATAACTTCTGAAAAATCCAATATGATCATGAGGCGGCCAAGAAAGCCAGGGCGGCCAAAAGAGCCGAAAGGAAAACCGCCAAGCCCACCACTTCAAGGAAAAGGAAGCCAAGCGCTTCTGAGCTGTTTCAGCTTGATGATTCTGATGATAATGAGGAAGAGGTAACTTTTTAATTTCCCTTTCTCCTTTATCACTACCTTACTGATATTAACCTTCTTTCAGGAAGACACGGGCAACAGCCAATCCGTCGAGGAAGAGGTAAATATAATCTCCTCCGACTCCGAGCTTCGGCCACGTCAGAAAATTCGAAGAGTAACCCGGAAAGTAAGATTTTCACACCCTTTGGCTTACCAAGATCCTGACTTTCTTTTGAAGCAACAGCAATTTGAAAACCGGAGGTAGACCCGGACCAGCAAGGATGCAGAGCTATCCTCCGGCTTGCCTGACACAACCTGGAAGCGTCGGACTGAGGTTATCTCCAACTTATACCCCTTTTTACCTTTGGCGGGTCTAATCCGTCAACCTCTCAATTCCTCCGACTCCAATTACCAGGATACCTCTCCTTCATCCGGCGAGTCCATGCAATCAAACATGCCGGCTTTTAAGACTGCCCCTGGGTAATATCAATTTATTCACCTTATGTTTTTCTTTCTTCATGTTTCTTTCCTTATTTCTCTGCTTTGCCCACAGCGTGCAGGTTAAGCCCAGGAAGAAAACCAAGAAGGATAAACTGGCCCAAACCCTTGTGGTGACTGAACCGGAACAGGGTATAGCTGCTCCCGACTCTTCCACACATCAACCGCCGCCTGAGCTGGCTCAAGACATTGTAGCACCAACTTTTGACTTGCCTGCTGAAGATATTCTTGATGGTTCTGTTAACCCGGAGGCACCTAGCCCAGTCAAAACGGCTGACCCAGAAGTGGAATTTCTCAAGGCTCAATTCGTTGAGCCGGCTAGGCCCACCGTCCTTGCCAAATGCTCGGTTCAAGAGGAGTTGCTAGAACGCCGTAAGGCCAAGATGGATATCGCCGACTATACTCATTTGAGTATTGGAGAGATCGTCTCGGGCTATATCAACCAGGTGCAAAGCAGCCGTGGCCTGGAAATTGACATGGTGAAGCAAATACAGCAAAAATCTGAGGTATGACTTATGCTTCCTTACTTTCAATCATACTTACTGTACCAGCCCCCAAGTCTATTGCTTATGAATAAATATGCTGTAGACTTAGAAAAATTGTTAGAGTTGCTTGCCCGGCTTAAAGAAAAATATTTAAACCAGATGTAAGACAATACCTTTAACTTGCGATACACATTAGCCCCCAAGTGCCAAGTATCTTTGCTTGCAAAGTATTTGGGACTTAATATCCAGGACCGGCTTAATAATTTAGAAAGCTTCGGTATACATTAGCCCCCAAGTGTCAAGTATCTTTGCTTGCAAAGTGCTTGGGACTTAATATTATTTACCGTAATCTTGACTACTATCCGGTGCAATGCAGGCCACCATAAGTCAATTTGAATCGGAGATTGCTGACCTGAAGAACCGCCTGGCAGTCCAGGAGATTGAAATTCAAAAGGCTAACTCCAAATTTGAATTCAGCGTCTCTAAACAAGAGAAGCTGAAGAAAAATTTTGAGTTGGAGAAGAAAATTTGGACTGATGAAAAGGCCGGACTGGTGACCCGGGCCGAGATAGCAAAGGCGTCGCTGGCAAATGCAACAGCCGAACTGACCGGCTTACAATGCCAGATATCTCGGATGGTCTCAGCGATCTTTGGTAAGTTATCTTAAGCAAGCATTAAATATTGTAAATATCCCTTCAATTGTTACCTGAGGTTTACCTTATACTTACCAATATAGGCCCCAGGAGCACAAACCTCAAACAGAATATGCTGATCAAATTGAAGGCGGTGTATACTCTAGTAGAGCAACTATACATCGGGTCACAACGTGCCTTGGCCGTTGTAGCCTTATCAAATGATGTGCCCCACCTCTTGCAAGATGTGTTACAACGGCTTGCTGTACTTCCTGAGCGGATTGAAGAGTTGAGACAGGCCCAAGCAAGAGCCGGAGCAATAGCCGCTTTGAGTCAGGCCAAAGCCTGGTTACCAGAGCTAGACCCGGCCGACATCGCTCTTGGGTATCCAAGTTTAAAGGAGGATGGCACTCCATTTGATAAAAAGGATTTTACCACCTGCGTGAGGGATATACGCCCTGTGGCCACTCAAATTGGAAATGACACTGACCTCACCAAGTATCAGTTGGGTTATGACAAGGAGAATCGGAGAATCCCCACGCCGCATTATGACGATGTCAGCTTGATCCCTCCAATCCGTAAGCACACCTTTGCCCCTGAAGTCGACCCAACCGGTTTAATAGATGATGAAGCTGAGTTTGAGGCCTTGAGTGGCATTGACTGGGCCTCATCATCCTTCCAGGACAAAGCAGCCGGCGGAGAGGTGGAGAAGGATAACCCGGAGGCTTCAAGTCAACCCCAAGAGTAGATTGCCAGGCGCCACCTGCTTATGTCGTTGTAGAAAAACAATGCCGCATCATTCAGACTTGGGGAGTGTTGTAACAGAGTAGAAAATACTTTGAGTTTTGCTATGCCTTTGCACATGCTTATGGCCCTTAATACTTGCATAAGCCACCGTCACTATGCACTTTGTAGTTTATATGAATCTGTTATGTCCTTTGCAGAAATGTCTTGCACTGCCCTGTGATGCTTACGGCTGCTTTTCCGGCTTATATAAGCCAACCCCTGAGGGTAAGTTTAACTCCTGAAAATTGGCACATAAAAGTTCAGCTGGTACTTAACAACCCGATGTAACCAATTTTAATCCTAGAGGATTGCAATGTACTCCATTGTATTTTCAAGAGGGTCGCAAGATATCCAATGTTGATACTTGTAAAATATGATGAACAAAAGGGTTTCTGATTCGAATACGATCAGTGAACCATTCCAAAGGGGTTGAGCTAAGATTCGGATACGATCTGTTAGCCCCCAGTGGCTGTGGCGATGCCGATCAAGTGGGTATCGACAGCTATGTTCTCTTTGGTTCGAATACAACCTATGTTTGAATAGGAAGCCCCCAAGTGACCATAAGAGTTGTTTAATGACGATGATTCGAATACGATCCACGTCAGACCCAAAGGGGTTAAGCTATGATTCAAATATGATCAAGAAGCCCCCAAGTGGGTTTGGCAGTATGCTGATCAAGTGGGTATCGACAGCTATGTTCTCTTTGGTTCGAATAGGACCTATGTTTGAACAGGAAGCCCCCAAGTGATCACGGCTAGATTCAGATATGATCATAAGCCGGACCATAGGAAAGCCGGATTCAGATATGATCCGCTTCTCCTTAGGTATCTCCACCACCTGACAAAGAAAACACATAAACCTTTTTTAGGAGTGGAAAAAAGGACAGAGGTCCTGCTTTATTGTTTTATGTAATATACATAGTATAAATATATACACATTAGAGCCGATGGCTCAAGTATAATAAGGCTGAAGATGAGCGATATTCCACGGCCGACGGGTCTCCTCCTCCGACTTACGTGAGTCTTTGTGCTCCCGAACGTCGATAAGGTAGTATGATCCATTGTTCAGATTCTTGCTGACCACAAAGGGTCCTTCCCAAGGAGGGGATAGCTTGTGCATGTCAGATTGATCCTGGATGAGTCGGAGCACTAAGTCGCCTTCCTGAAAGGTTCTGGACCTAACCCAATGGCTGTGGTAGCGACACAGGTCTTGCTGATAAATCGCCGAGCGGGCTATTGCCAAGTCTCGCTCTTCATCCAACAGGTCAAGTGCGTCTTGTCGAGCTTTTTCGTTGTCTTCCTCAACATAAGCCGCTACCTGGGGTGAGTTATGACGAATGTCACTTGGCAGGACCGCCTCTGCTCCGTACACCATAAAGAAAGGCGTGTAACCCGTAGATCTGTTAGGTGTAGTATTGATGCTCCAAAGTACAAAAGGTAACTCCTCCACCCAACAACCCGGCGTCCGCTGCAAGGGGACCAAGAGCCGGGGCTTGATACCCCTCAAGATTTCTTGATTAGCTCGTTCTGCTTGACCATTGGATTGAGGGTGAGCCACAGCTGAAATGTCAAGCCGGATATGCTCTCGTTGACAGAACTCTTCCATAGCTCCTTTGGAGAGGTTAGTGCCATTATCAGTTATGATGCTGTGTGGAAAACCAGAGCGAAAAATCACCTTTTTCATAAACTGGACCGCCGTGGCTGCATCACACTTACTGACCGGCTCTGCCTCCACCCACTTTGTGAACTTGTCAACCGCCACCAAGAGGTGCGTCTTTTTATCCTTAGACCTTTTGAAAGGCCCGACCATATCAAGCCCCCAGACTGCAAACGACCAAGTAATTGCAATCATCCTCAATTCTTGAGCCGGCCCATGGGCTCATCGTGAGAATTTTTGACATCCGTCACATTTACTGACCAGGTCTTCTGCATCATCATGAGCCGTCAGCCAATAAAACCCATGACGGAAAGCTTTGGCCACAAGAGATTTTGAGCCGGCGTGATGACCACAATCGCCTTCATGAATCTCACGAAGGATCTCCTGACCCTCTGTAGGTGACACGCAACGTTGAAACACTCCAGTGATGCTGCAATGATGTAACTCGCCATTGACAATTGTCATGGACTTGGACCGCCGGGCGATTTGTCTTGCCAAGGTCTCATCTTCAGGCAACTCTCCCCGGGTCATGTAAGCCAAATAAGGCACTGTCCAATCCGGGATAACGTGGAGAGCCGCCACCAGCTGTGCCTCCGGGTCTGGTATTGCCAGATCTTCCTCTGTAGGTAACTTAACAGAAGGATTATTCAAAACATCAAGAAAGGTGTTAGGCGGCACCGGCTTACGCTGAGATCCCAGCCGGCTTAAGGCATCAGCCGCCTCATTCTTCCTTCGATCAATGTGTTCCACCACATAACCCTTGAAATGTCCAGCCACAGCATCGACTTCACGACGGTAAGCCGCCATAAGGGGATCTTTAGAGTCTCACTTTCCTGACACCTATTGAGCCACAAGGTCTGAGTTTCCCAAGCATCTTACCCGGCTCAAGTTCATCTCTTTGGCCATCCGGAGACCATGGAGTAGGGCCTCGTACTCAGCTGCATTGTTAGTACAAGGAAACATAAGCCGGAGCACATAACAAAATTTGTCACCTCGAGGGGAAGTTAACACGACTCCAGCCCCCGAGCCTTCCAACTGTCTGGACCAATCAAAGTGAATAGTCCAATAAGTGTTATCGGGCTTCTCCTCAGGTGCCTGTAGCTCTGTCCAGTCATTGATGAAATCCACAAAAGCTTGAGACTTAATGGCAGTGCGTGGCATGTACTTCAGACCATGAGGCCCGAGCTCGATGGCCCACTTGGCGACTTGTCCTGTAGCCTCTCTGTTCTGAATAATGTCTCCCAAGGGGGCAGAACTTACCACAGTGATAGGGTGACCTTGGAAGTATTGCTTTAGCTTCCGGCTTGCCATGAACACCCCGTAAACAAGTTTCTGCCAATGAGGATATCTTTGTTTTGACTCGATGAGTACCTCACTGACATAATAAACCGGTCGTTGAACCGGATGTTCCTTACCAGCCTCCTTGTGCTCTACCACAATTGCCACACTGACGGCTCGTGAATTAGCAGCCACATATAACAGCAAAGGCTCTTTTTCAATGGGAGCTGCAAGAACTGGCGGCTCAGATAACTGCCTCTTCAAATCCTCAAAAGCAGCATTAGCAGCATTACTCCAGACAAAGGTGTCTGCCTTCTTCATCAGTTGGTACAGCGGTAGGGCCTTCTCACCTAACCGGCTTATGAACCGGCTTAAAGTGGCAACACGACCCGCCAGTCGCTGCACATCATTGATACATGCTGGTTTAGCCAAAGAAGTGATTGCCTTAATCTTCTCCGGATTAGCCTCGATGCCCCTGTTTGAGACCAAGAATCCCAAAAGCTTGCCTGCAGGCACACCAAATACACACTTCTCCGGGTTAAGCATCATTTTGTAAACCCGAAGATTGTCAAAGGTTTCTCTGAGATCAGATATCAAGGTTTCCGCCTCTTTGGATTTCACCACTATGTCATCCACATAAGCTTGCGCCCAATCTGATTGTGGAGACAATTCTGTACACACCGTTGATAAGTCGCCTGGGCACTCTTGAGCCCAAAAGGCATAGACACATAGCAGAAGGCTCCAAACGGAGTGATGAAAGCCGTCTTCTCCTGGTCCTTAACTGCCATCTTGATCTCATGATAACCAGAGCAAGCATCCAAAAAGCTCAAACGCGCACAACCCGCCGTAGCATCAATGATTTGATCAATACAGGGGAGAGCGAAAGGATCAGCCGGACAAGCCTTATTTAAGTCCGTGTAATCCACACAAATCCGCCAGGTGCCGTTTTACTTGAGCACAAGCACCGGGTTAGCCAACCACTCCGGGTGAAACACTTCGACAATGAACCCAGCCGCCAAGAGCCGGGCGACCTCTTCTCATATAGCTTTTCGTTGTTCCTCATTGAATCGCCGCAGAAACTGCTTGACCGGCTTATACTTTGGATCAATATTAAGAGTGTGCTCAGCGAGTCCTCTCGGTACACCCGGCATGTCAGAAGGCTTCCATGCAAAGATGTCCCGGTTCTCACGGATGAACTCGATGAGCGCGCTTTCCTATTTAGGATCCAAGTTGGCACTGATGCTGAATTGCTTAGACGAATCGCCCGGAGTAAAATCAACAAGCTTAGTCTCTGCAGCCGATTTAAACTTCATGGCCGGGTCATGCTCCATAGTCGGCTTCTTGAGGGAGGTCATATCCGCCGGGTCAACGTTATCTTGATAAAATTTGAGCTCCTCTGCTGCACAAACAGACTCGGCATAAGCCGCATCGCCTTCTTCGCATTCCAGGGCCACCTTTAGGCTTCCATGCACAGTGATGGTACCCTTGTAACCTGGCATCTTGAGCTGTAAATAAACATAACACGGCTGCGCCATGAACTTGGCATAAGCCGGCCGCCCGAACAAAGCGTGATATGGACTCTTGATTTTTACCACTTCAAAAGTTAACTTTTCTGCCCTAGAATCATGCTCGTCTCCAAAGGCCACCTCTAGCTCAATCTTACCCACAGGATACACCGACTTACCAGTCACCACTCCATGGAAGACGGTGTTGGAAGTCTTTAAATTCTTGTTAGTTAAGCCCATGCGCCGAAAGGTCTCGTAATAGAGGATGTTGATGCTGCTACCTCCATCCATGAGCACCTTAGTAAATTTATAACCACCAACCTGCGGTGCCACTACCAAGGCCAGTTGACCCGGATTATCAACCCGGGGAGGGTGATCCTCCCTGCTCCAGACAATAGGCTGTTTCGACCACCTCAAGTAACGAGGGACTGCCGGCTCAACAAAATTCACCGCCCTCCTATGAACTTTCTGATCACGTTTACACAAACTTGTGGTGAACACGTGATACTGCCCACTGTTTAGCTGTTTTGGATGGCTCTGATAACCCGACTGCTGCTACTGCTGACCTCCTTGACCAGACTGCTGTTGATTATAACCACCCTGGCTTCCCTGAAAACCGGATCCAGAACCGCCGCCCGGGCCATGAAAGCCGCCAGCTCCTGAGCCGCCGCATGGGCCTTGATTGCCATCAAACGTATTAGAATTGTTGAAAGCCTTCATGATTGCGCAATCCTTCCATAAATGAGTCGCTGGTCGTTCCCGGGTGCCGTGTTTCGGGCAGGGCTCATTGAGTAGTTGCTCAAGAGACGGACCTGACCCGCTAAACCGAGGGGGTGGCTTTCCTTTGCGCTTTTGATTGTTACCCTGTGCATTGGCCACAAATTCCGGGTTACCGTCCGCCTTACGCTTATTGCCTCCTTGACTCGCCGGGTTATGCTGCTGACCCTTTCCATTACCGTTCTTATTTCCCTTCCCTGTCTTTTCCTCATCAGACGCGGGATCCTTGGTACTATCAGAATCGGCATACTTGACTAAAGCCGCCATCAGCGTCCTTGTTGGGGATATTACTACTAGGCGTAAACCGGCCTATCTGGGCCGGGTTAATTTCATCAGTAGTTAAGTATGTTAAAGCCCATGAAGGTAGATGAGGGTTTAAAGCCCATGATCGGTTTAAGGCCTGTAGCCGTAAACCGGCATTGGTATGTAAACTTGTATTGTAAGTTAGGAATAAGTAGAGACCAAACCGAACACGTATATGAGCCGGTGTTGGGACTCTGTAAACCGACGGGCGTCACCCATGTATATAAGGGGACGACCCGGCGGCGGTTCAAGGACAACAGACAACAACTTGAGACTTATAGGAGAAGCTTGTTTGCTCCCTAGTCATCGAAACCCCATCAATTCCATCACAACTAGACGTAGGCTTTTACCTTCATCGAAGGGGCCGAACTAGTATAAACTCTCTTGCGTCCGTGTGTCCGCTTTAACCCCTTCAAGCTAACCCGTTACGATGGCTCCACGACTAAGTCCTTTCTCTAGGACATCTGCCGTGACAAAACCACGACAGTTGGCGCCCACCGTGGGGCTATCGCACGATGGTTTCAAGTTCTTGGAGGGCCGCTTTGAAGGACTCGAAGGCTACGCTGTGGGCCGGATGACTAAGAGTCGTCGCGGCAAGCTCTACATTGATGATGCAGGCTGGGGCCCTGAGGTTGGCTCAGTTGAGTACGGGTACCGGGTCCCCTTTGGTGGCATACACGTTTTCATCGGCAAGATTGGTGAACCGGGCCCTGAGCCGGACATCTGCACCGACCTCGTCAAAACGGCTCAGTGTGCGCGATCCACCTGGGTTAAACCGGCCGTGAAGCGTGCCTTCGTGGGAGCCATCCATGGAGGAAGTTATGAGGATGGATCGGAATCTCGCGGCGAGACCATCGTGTATTCCGGTGATGAGTCATCAACCGGAGAAACTGAATCTCTATATCAGCTACAAGATGGCCGGATTGGGGGCTGTTCCGATGGCGACAGTATTCCGGACCCCTCTGATCTACCCAACCGAGTTGGAATATTCATGGCCGGCACACAAGCAGCGCTTCATTCTTCGACCGCTGCGCCAATAACCTCCGGTTCAGTAGCGGCGACGGCTGCCGGGGCAGGAAGCTCTGTACGCCTGCCGGCTCAAGTTCTATCAGATCTATTTGATGCATTGGTTGTGCTTATGGCAGAAGCTAACCCGGCGGATCAGGACGCCCACAACATGGAGATTGCAAAGGTGAAGGAACAGATCACCCAGGCCAAGGCGGACCTGGCAGCTGAGAATGCCAGGATGACCGCAGAGCGGGCCACTTTAGACGCACAAGCCTACAGGCTCATGTTGGACCAGAACGCGTCGCATGAAGTCATGAAGAGGAAGTACCGATCTCGTCTGCCTTCGGTTTTCGAGGCCAGAGACCTTTTCAACACCCCAGGAGCAGGAACCAGTGATCCGCTGGAGGTAAATCGGGCGGAAGCTCCTGGGACCGGCGCGCCGGTTTAGCCCCGTCTGATGGATCTGCCTCATCAAAACACTGTTATACCTCAGGCTGTTTCAACACCTCCGGGTCACTACTCCAACCCGATGGACAATCTCATTGCCGCTGCTGCACGGCTGGAGGCCATTCCAATTGAAGGTGACTCGCCGCAGGCGGTAGAGACGCGATGGGTCAAGGAGCTTCTTAGGACAGCTTTGGTCCAACAGGAAGCATACTCGTACAGCCGCGACCGGATCCACTCGACCCCTCGTCCAAGCCGGAGCTATAGCAGGCGTATGGATGAACCGGCAGTGTCAAGTAATGAACAACGTGGAGCACCCCGCGGCAACAACCCGGCGGGTGGTGCTGATAACGCTCAGGAAGTGGTGGACCAGGCCCGAGCGCGCAGGGAGGCCGAGTTAGCTGCACAGTATCAGGCTCGGCAGCTTATGCCGGTTCGTCCAACTATCTCGGTCGAACCTGGTGTTACTTCTAGTTCTTTGGGGGTGCCTTGCCTTGTCCCCGCTTTACGCAATGTGCGCCTACCCAAGGATTTCAAAGGCCCGCGCAAGGTACCAAATTACATGGCGGATCAACCTCCAGAGACATGGGTGGAGAGCTATGAGATGGCCATGGAAATGCTTGATGTGGATGATGCGGCATGTGCGAAGTACTTCACCATGATGCTCGAAGGAACGGCCCGTACTTGGTTAAAAAGCTTACCGGCCAATTCTATCAGTTCATGGGCCCAATTACGAGCCTGGTTTATCAGTAATTTCAAGGATACATGTAAGCAGCCTATGTTGATAGTGGACTTAGCTGCCTGTGTCCAGGAGGAAGGAGAATCGACGACTCATTGGGTGCACCAGGTCTCGCAGGTTCTGCATTCATCAGACCGCATCAACGTTGACACTGCGGTTATAACCCTAGAAGGCAATTGCCGGTTTGGGCCCCTAAAGCTGAAATTAGGACGGATGAAGCGCCATTGCACTGACATGGGGACCCTCATGGCTACCTTGGTAAAGTATGCTGATTCTGATAGTACCAAGTATCCCGAGTCTGATGATGACAAGACAGGGAAGGGAAAGAAGAACAGCAACTCCAAAGGTCAACAGCACCACTCGGCAGGTAACGGTAACGGAGGCAAGCGTAAAGCGGATGGCAACATGGACTTCGTGGCTAATACCAATGCACAGGACTAGGGTTAGCGACGCAAGGGTAAACCGCCGAATCGCGGTGGAGCGCCTAACCCTAACCCGGACCGCTTAAATTATGTATTGAACCAGCCCTGTCCAAAGCATGGGACGAAGGAGGTGCCAGCAAACCACCTTTGGAAGGATTGCTTCATTATGCAGGAGTTCAAGAATTCTAATGCTTTCCGGTATGATCACGGCTCCGGCGGTGGCTCAGGATCCGGGCCGGGATACGGAGGAGGAAATTCCGGTTCAGGATTTAATGGTAATCCGGGCGGACATAACAATCAAAATAATCAGAACAACCAGGATAATTACAACCAGCAGCAGCATCAGTCGGGTTACCAGAGCAACCCAAAGCAGTTGAATAGTGGGCAGTACCATGTTTTCACTACTAGCTTGGACAAGCGAGACCGGAAGGTTTAGAGGCGGGCAGTCAACTCTATTGAACCGGCCGTGCCCCGTTATCTACGTTGGTCTGAACAACCAATCATATGGAGCAGAGAGGATCACCCTCCCTAGGTTGATAATCCGGGTTAGTTGGCTCTGGTGGTGGCGCCTCAGGTGGGAGGTTACAAGTTCACCAAGGTGCTCATGGATGGACGGAGCAGCATTAATATCTTGTACTATGGGACCTTCCGTCGTATGGGACTAACAGATAAAACTCTCAAACCGTCCAATACGGTGTTCCACGGTGTGGTACCTGGCAAGTCAGCATATCATGTTGGTAAGATAGCTCTAGAAGTGGCTTTTGGAGATGATCATGATTCCAGGTCGGAAACATTGACGTTTGAAGTGGTGAAAATCCAAAGTCCATATCACGCCCTGTTTGGGCGACCGGCCTACGCCAAGTTTATGGCACGGCCCTGTTATGTGTATTTGCAGCTCAAGATGCCGGGTCACAAGGGGACAATAACGGTTCACGGAAGCCGTAAAATCGCTTTGGAGTGCGAGGAAGGAGATGCGGCCTACGTAGAGTCGGTTTGTGCCACCGAGGAGCTGAAGTATTATAAGGACAATGTTGATTCGGCGGACATGACTCCATTAAAGAAGCCAACTACGGAGCATGATCCGACCCTGAAGTTCAAATCGGCAGCTGAAACTAAGCTTGTTGACTTCGTGCCTGGCGATTCGTCCAAGCAGTTCAGCATCAGTGCCAACTTGGATCCAAAATAGGAAAGCGCGCTCATTGAGTTCATTCGTGAGAATCGGGACATTTTTGCATGGAAGCCCTCTGACATGCCAGGTGTACCGAGGCATCTCGCTGAGCACACACTTAATGTGGATCCTAAATACAAACCGATGAAACAGTTCCTCCACCGGTTTAACGAAGAAAGACACAAGGCGATTGGAGAAGAGGTAGCCAGGCTCTTAGCAGCTGGCTTTATTATTGAAGTTTTCCACCCTGAGTGGCTTGCCAATCCGGTGTTGGTCCTTAAGAAAAACGGCACCTGGCGCATGTGTGTGGATTACACAGATCTTAATAAGGCTTGTCCAACAGATCCTTTTGCCCTCCCCCGTATTGATCAAATTATTGATGCTACGGCGGGTTGTGAGCGTTTGAGTTTCTTGGATGCATATTCTGGCTATCATCAGATCAAAATGGCAGTTAAGGACCAGGAGAAGACGGCATTCATAACTCCCTTTGGAGCCTTCTGCTATGTGTCTATGCCCTTTGGGCTCAAGAGTGCCCAGGCAACTTATGAACGGTGTGTACAAAATTGTCTTCACAAGCAGATTGGCCGTAATGTACATGCTTACGTGGATGATATCGTGGTTAAGTCAAGGGAGAAGGAGACTCTGGTTGACGACTTGAAGGAAACCTTTGATAACCTGAGGACGTACAAGATGATACTTAATCCGGCCAAGTGTGTCTTTAGTATACCGGCAGGCAAGTTATTGAGTTTTCTGGTGTCCAACAGGGGAATCGAGGCTAATCCGGAGAAGATCACAGCCATCACCTCCCTGGCTAAACCGAAGTGTATCAACGATGTTCAACGCCTGGCAGGCCGGATTGCCGCGTTAAGCCGGTTTATCAGCCACCTTGGTGAGAAGGAAATCCCCGAATCAATTCGTCTGGAGTTCTGTTGCCGACAAAGCATTTGAGGACTTAAAGCGGCAATTGGCCAATCCGCATGTGCTCACCGCTCCCATGGACAAGGAGCCGTTGCTGCTATATGTTGCTGCTAATGCTCGTGCGGTCAGTGTGGCTATTGTGGTGGAGCGAAAAGAGGCAGGCAAGGAGCATCCGGTTCAACGTCCGGTCTATTATATCAAGGAGGTGCTCATTGAGTCCAAGCAAAGGTATCCGCATTGGCAGAAGCTAGTATATGGAGTTTTTATGGCAAGCCGGAAGCTCAAGCAATACTTCCAAGGGCACCCCATTACGGTGGTCAGTTCTGCTCCCTTGGGGGATATCATCCAGAACCGGGAAGCGACTGTCCGGATTACCAAGTGGGCTATAGAGCTTGGGCCGCACGGGTTGAAGTATGTGCCTCGGACGGCGGTTAAGTCTCAAGCACTTGTTGATTTCATCAATGATTGGACGGAACTGCAAGCACCGAAAGAAAAGCCGGATCATACGTATTAGACCATCCATTTTGACGGATCCAGGCAATTGGAAGGCTCGGGGGCTGGAGTCGTATTAACTTCCCCATGAGGTGATAAGTTTTGTTACGTTCTCCGCTTAATGTTCCCTTGTACTAACAATGCAGCTGAGTATGAAGCCTTGCTTCATGGTCTCCGGATGGCTAAGGAGATGAATCTAAGTCGAGTTAAGTGCTTCGGTGACTCGGACCTCATGGCTCAACAAGTATCTGGCACTTGGGATTCCAAGGACCCACTCATGGCAGCATATCATCGTGAGGTGGATATTGTTGCAGGTCACTTTGAAGGCTATCAGGTGGACCACGTGGACCGGCGGAAGAATGAAGCGGCGGACGCTTTAAGCCGGCTGGGCTCTTAGCGCAAATCGGTCCCGCCCAATGTTTTTCTAGATGTGCTGCACAACCTGTCGGTTAAGCTCCCTGGTGAAGCGGATTTGGCTATTCCTGATCCGGAGGCTCAATTGGTGGCAGCTCTTCATGTCATTCCGGATTGGACGCTTCCTTACCTGGCGTACATGAACCGGGGCGAGTTGCATCATTGCAGTGTATCAGGGGCGTTTCAACGCTGTGTGTCTCCTGAAGAAGGCTGTGAAATTTTGCGTGAGATCCACGAAGGAGATTGTGGTCACCACGCTGGTTCAAAATCTTTGGTGGCTAAAGCGTTTCGCCATGGCTTCTATTGGTTAACTGCTCATCCTGATGCGGAGGATCTGGTCAGACGATGTGACGATTGCCAAAAGTTTTCAAGACGTGCTCATGTGCCGGCTCAAGAATTGAGAATGATTCCAATTACTTGGCCGTTTGCGACTTGAGGGTTGGATATGGTTGGGCCTTTCAAAAGGTCCAAGGATAAGAAGACCCACCTCCTGGTGGCGGTTGACAAGTTTACAAAGTGGGTGGAGGCAGAACCTGTTAGCAAGTGTGATGCGGCCACGGCGGTTCAGTTCATCAAAAAAGTGATTTTCCGGTTTGGCTTTCCACACAGTATCATCACAGATAATGGTACCAATTTGTCCAAGGGTGCCATGAAGGAGTTCTGCGAACGGGAGCACATCCGGCTTGACGTTTCATCAGTGGCACATCCACAGTCCAATGGTCAAGCAGAAAGGGCTAATCAAGAGATCTTGTGAGGCATCAAGCCCCGGCTTATGGTTCCTTTCCAGAGAACACCGGGTTGTTGGGTAGAAGAGTTACCATCTGTGTTATGGAGCATCAATACTACACCCCACAGATCAACAGGATACACACCGTTCTTCATGGTCTACGAAGCGGAGGCGGTTCTCCCTAGTGATATCCGTCATGACTCACCTCGTGTGGCGGCTTATGTTGAAGCAGAAAACAAGACAACACGGCAAGACGCTTTGGACCTGTTGGATGAAGAACGTGACATAGCAGTCGCCCGCTCGGCGATTTACCAACAGGATCTTCGTCGTTATCACAGTCGCCGAGTCAGAACCAGAACCTTTCAGGAAGGAGATTTGGTGCTTCGGCTCATCGAAGATCAGACTGATATGCATAAGCTATCCCCACCTTGGGAGGGACCTTTCGTGGTCAGCAAGAATTTGCACAACGGGTCATACTATCTGATCGATATTCGAGAGCATAAAGACTCACGTACATCAGAGGAGGAGACCAACAGGCCGTGGAACATAGCTCATCTTTGGCCTTACTATACCTGAGCCATTGGCTCTACTTATGTACATATTACGACGATGTATATATTATGATTAAATATAATAAACCGGAACCTCAGCTAAAACGGGGTATCTGTTCTTTTACATCATGTGTGGTTACACGGAGTTGTTGTAAAGCGGCCTCCGGTTTACCCCTTGAGTTAGCTTTTCAAAGCATCATGTTATATCACTTGGGGGCTTGGTCGTGTCCGAACCAATGCAACACCTCTTGATAGGCGAGAGCCACCAGATCACTTGGGGACTTGGTCACGTCTGAACCAGTCACGCCTCTTGATCGGCCTAAGGCCACAGAATCACTTGGGGGCTTGGTCGAACCCGAACCATTGCCACGCCTCTTGATCGACATAAATGCCACGGTTTCATTTGGGGACCTGGCTGACTTGAACCATATCTACACCTATCGGGAGCTTGGTCATGTCCGACCATGGTAACGCCATCTGATCGGCTCAAATAAAGCCTCTTTTTGCAAACGGTTTTATCATTGCCTTTGCTTCACAATTTTCTTTGATAGATATTTCTTTCTTTTTGTTGCATTTTTTAAACCGGCAAAGTTTTAAGCCGGTTCAAACTGTCAATTGACGGAAAACGGTCCATTTTTAATCCGGAGACTATTTGCCCGGTTTGATTTTTTATTAAACATCCTATTACGGAGTAACACGGTGTTTTATTATAACCCGGCACGGTTTACATGGTAAACCGGCATTATATATATACAGGAGCTGCTATCTCCTCCAATAGTGTGGGTTTATAAACCTCCGCTTCAAGATTGGCCAAGCCAACTTCTTGCCCAATGATGGAAGGTATTATGTATCTCAAAGATTTGATCATATGCTTAAATTTCAGATATTTTGATTTCATATATGCAGACATCATACTCCGCCTGACGGTACAACCGTGGTGGCACTTTAAGAATTTTTATATTGCAGAAAATACTTTGGAAAGTTCATCACCCAAAGGAAGAACAAGTTGCAGTAATTATGCACGAAGGCATATCAAAATCAAGAGTATCGGCTGGCCTATTACAAGGCAACACGGTGCCCAAAATAAGATCATTGTTTTTTCGCAAAGGAGAAGCAGTTTAAACCGGCTTCCGGTTCAAGCTTGGTCACCAGCCTGGCCTGATGGTTGTGGGTCATCCCGCGCCGCTTCAACTTCAGCTTCTCTACCCAGCGGCTGGAAATCAACAGTTGTCCAGTCGATTCCCATTAATGCTTGAAAGACAGCTTCATCATGGATCAGCAACGACGGTTCAATATCGGGAGCATAAGTATGCTTACGGATTGGAGGGATAAGATTTTCCGCTTCAGGAATGGGTGCAACTACTCGCTTGTTTTGGTTGTCATACTGGGCTTGATAATGATACAAGTCTGCTTCTTCAACCAATTGACAAGCTAGCGGATGCACCTCTCCGTTTATTGCTCGCGGATCCGCTTCACTAAACTCTGACCCGTCTTCTTTCAAGCTGGGATAGCCCTGAGCCGCTTCAACAGGATCAAAATCCAGCACCCAAGCTTTTGCCCGGATTAAGGCATTGATCGCATCGGTTCGAGCAGCAGATTTCTTCAGCTCTTCAACCCGGGAAGGAAGCATCGACAGTCTCTTCAGAGTGTCCTAAATCAAAGTGGGCGCCGAATTGTTGTGGGATGCAGTAGAGATGATCCGCTGTGCACCAGTGTACAGTTGTTCGATCAATGTGTAGGCAGCTTTCAATTTCTTCCGCACATCTGACCCCAAGTGACCAATGCGTGTCCCTGAAATATTACAAAGGGTTAACAAACCGGCAGCTCTATAAGACGGCCGAATCAATCCAGAAATCAAACCAGCTTACCAAAGATAGCAGCGGTCATGGCATGCACGTGCCGTTTATGCTGGTTAGTTCGTCCACCACCGGTTTCAGTGCAGCCTCGGCATCTTCTGCTCGTTTGGTTAAAGCGGATTTTTCAGTGGCCCAATCCGCCCACTCCTTGAAATCCTTCTTAAGCTGTTCCATGACGCTTAAGGCGCTGGTCAATTCCTCTTTTGCTTTTGAGGTTTCAGTCTGTTGGGACTTCAGATTTTCTTGGAGATCGGCGACTTGGTTTTCTTTTGTCTTCAGCTCAGCCTGCATACAGACAATTATATGATTCAGCAAGCAGTACAAGAATTGAAGCACCAACCACATAACAAGTTATGCACTTGGCACTTGGGGGCTAATGCCTATTTGATCTTCATATTTCACTTGATTATAAAGTCCCAAGATCAATACAAGTAATCAACTTGGCACTTGGGGGCTAATGGCTATTTGCTCGAATAAATTCTGATGCTGCGATCTCAATTACTTAAAGTCCCGGTTTAAATACACTAAGTTGAACCGGCCCTTGGGGGCTACATCAGCGAATTCCGAACCATTGGGATTTATATTAGCAAGTCCCGGTTTGAATGAAGATTCTAAACCGGCCCTTGGGGGCTAGGAGAGTTAACAAGATTGAAATATCCAAGCAGGAAAAAGTACATGAAAGTTACCTCAAATTTCTCTTTCATCATATTCACCAGACCAGCTTCATAATCACGGCTGGTATACAGCCGGTTCAGGTAGCCAGAATGAAGATCTTGGGCATTCAGAGCAGCATAGGTCGCCAAGTCAACATTCCACTTGCCTTTGCCCATGGCAGCAAATTCTTCTTTGGCGGTATGCTTGGATAAAACAACAGGATTGCTGGGCTCTGTACGGCCAATGCCAATAATTACAACTTCATCATCCTTAGCATCACCGGTTTGCACTGGCGCAGTCGGTTTGTTAGCAGGCTGGGATGGACTGGTGGATCTCCCAAACCGGATGGGGCTTGTGGGCTGGTTGACAGGGCTTGAGGTGTCAATAGGCCTTTCTTCAGCAATAAAATCTTCATCCTGCTGTGGTGGATCATTGGGTATATCTTCAGGAATAGCCGCTTCAAGATCTAGTGTTTTACCCGGTTCAGGGACGGCATCCTCCTCGGCCGCTTTATCCACGCGAGCCTTCTTGCTCGGCCTAGGCTTGGCCCTGAAAGGAATAACAAAGTCAAATACAACATATGTTCCAAGGTGATGTACCAGAAATATTATGATAAGTATAGCTTACCCAAGCACCGTTTTGAGTGGTGGCAGCTGAGTAGCCGATGACTCGCCAGAGGATGAGTGGGAAGTAACCTGATAATCGGAGTCAGATGGATTAAGAGGTTGACGAAAACAGCCCGCTTTAGGACAAGCACCGACAAGCAAATTAGAGACCTCTGAACGGCGTTTCCGAACCGGACTGTTCGGCAAACCGGCGGAGGTAACTACCTGGCCGCTGCGCCGGGTTGTGCGGCGAGCTTCGTGCTGTTGGGTCTTCATAAGAAATTTGGGATCCAAGTAAGCAAGAGGATGAGAAAATTTAACCTTCCGGTTTGCCTGACGGATTTTTAGTGAAGGCAAAGGGTTTGAATCGGAAGAGAGAGTAATTACCTCTGCAGCATCAGCATGGCTGGCTTCGGCATCATCCTGACAAATATCATCATCAATAAGGCGTATGAAAAATAAGCCAAGTGAGTCAAGCTCTACCTCAAGGTCCGGATTACCCACATCATCATCAGGGGTCGGATCAGAAGATGCAGTGGTTTTCTTCTTATGAGCAGGCCGTTTCACGACTTTAGTCTTTGGCCGGGTTGGTCTTTCCGGTTTGTCTGTTTTCTCTGGCTTCTCTTGCGGAAGCTTCTTGCTCCAAAACGGATCATTGCCCTGTTTAAACAGATATTGATATTAAACAATGACCAGATATATCAATAACAGGTTCAGTAAAAAGAAAAATCAGACTCTTACAGCTGGCGGTTTGTTGGTGGCACAGAAGGGAAGCAGGCCGGTTCGAGCACAGATGTGTTCCGGTTCATTCAGCATTTTATTCACAGCCTCTGTGATTTCTTCGTCGGTGACACTACTAGGGAAAAGCCTAGCAGCAGCGCAGGTTTTGGGCCTATTAGCAGCGCGGGGGCCGGCGCTACTAATAAGGCGCTACAGCTAACGTATAGCAGCAGCGCAGGTGCCACCCGCGCTACTACTACGTCCATTAGTAGTAGTGTGGGTAAAAACTCGCGCTACTACTAACCCGCGGATTTTTTTTCAATTTTTTTGCCCGAATTTTCAAATTTCTGAATTATTTTAACCTCTAATCTCTAATCACCCTCATCGCTGCTCAATTTAATCTCTAATCACCCCTCATCATTCCAAATTATCTAACTTCTCGGACGGTCACCCATCCTCTCACTACTCCAGCCTGAGCACACTTAACTTACCGGTTCTATTCTCCCTCGATTCCAAGTCTGCACTTGTTGTTTTCCTGACAATAGTAAGATGTCAATCCTATTAACCCTCGGGAGTTTAGCTTGAGCATGAAGTCACACATTTCGCTATTTGAGTTTAAAACTATTGTTCTAAAAAACAATAATTATTTAGTAACACTAATATTTCTTGAATAAGGAGTTTAACCACATTTTGACCACAGTTTGACCAGATTTGACCAAAATTCCAAAAAACTGAAATAATTATTTAGTAACAATAATATTCTTGAACAATTATTTAGTAACACTAATACATCTTGAATAAGTAGTTTGACCATAGTTTGACCAGATTTGACCAAAATTAAAAAAAACTAAAATTTGAGCATAACTTTTTTTCCTTTTAGAATTTGAGGATTCTAAAAATTTGCAAACAGGCCGTAGGCGGTCTCCATCATATGCGGATTTTTGTGCTGAACATTTTGATATATTATATGTTTTTTTTCTGACATCGTATGCAAAAGTTATAGCCGTTTTACATTTTCCCTACACTTTTTGCAAAACATGTCCAAATTTAAGTTTTTAAATTTTCCTAACTAGTATATGTAGTAACATAACTACATCTCGAAGGATTTTAATTTTTGAAACATTTTGATATATTATATGTTTTTTTCTGACATCGTATGCAAAAGTTATAGCCGTTTTACATTTTCCCTGCACTTTTTGCAAAACATGTCCAAATTTAAGTTTTTAAATTTTCCTAACTAGTAGATGTAGTAACATAACTATATCTCGAAGGATTTTAATTTTTGAAGTTTTTATCATTTTCTTTTGCTTTTTACAAAACTGAAAAGGCGATCCACCGGGGGGGTACAGTTTCAAAATGGGACCTTTAGTAGTAGCGAGGGATTTTACCCCTCGCTACTACTATGGCATGTCCCGGAGGGGCACGGTTGAAACCTCTTAGTAGTAGCGAGGGGTAAAACTTAGTAGTAGCGCGGGTTTATAACCCTCGCTACTACTATGGCATGGCCCAGGGGCACGGTAGAGACCGCTTAGTAGTAGCGAGGGGTAAAAACCAGCGCTACTGCTATCAACTTAGTAGTAGCAAGGGTTAAAAACCCGCGCTACTACTATGGCATGTCCCGGGGGGCACGGCAGAGACCGCTTAGTAGTAGTGAGGGTTAAAAACCAGCGCTACTGCTATCAACTTAGTAGTAGCGAGGGTTAAAAACCCGCGCTACTGCTACTTAGCAGAAGCGCCTGATTTTAAAGCGCGCTGCTGGTAAGATTCTGTGTATAGGCTTTTCCCTAGTAGTGTGAGCTGGATGTTAGCATGTCGCAGTGGGTCATCAACACTACCAGTATACTTGCACATCAAACCGGAGCGCTGACTAAGGGGCAGTATGCTCCACGATATCCAACAGCGAGCGAGATCAACCCCTGTTAAACCGTTGGCCATGAAGGCTCTGAGCTTGGACAGTTGAGGAGCGTATTTGCTTCTCTCCTTGGCAGTCAACCTTTGCAGAAAGGGGTGTGTATTGCTAAGCCGCTCCGGACGAAAGCCAGGCAAAGGATTTTCATCAGCAGGGGAGGTGTCTTTGCAATAGAACCATGTTTGATTCCACTCTTTGGGGTGGCTATGCAGTTTGGCGTGAGGGTATGTGACCTCTTTCCTTTTCTGAATCGCCACACCACCCAATTCCGTATTTGAACCATCAGTAAACTCAGTGCGGCGGTTTAGATGGAAGCAGTCTCTGAACAACTCAACTGTGGGCTCCTCTTGAAAGAACACCTCACAGAGCACTTGGAAGTGACACATGTTTGTAATAGAGTTGGGGCTAGTGTCTTGTGGGCAGAGTTGAAAATTGGCTAAAACGTCCCGGTAAAATTTAGAACCGGGCGGCTTAAAGCCCCGAGCTAAGTGATCTACGAAAACGACGACCTCTCCTTCTTGAGGTGTGGGAGGGCATTCTTTGCTAGGGACCCTCCAATGGATGGAGTTTTTGCTGCCTAAAGCGCCGATCAGGACTAAATTGTTCAGTTGAGTCTCTGTGACGCGAGAAGGAACCCAGTTTCACTCATATACTTGCTTGGCCATGATGAAATCTACAAGATAGGTGATTCCGGTTCAAGAATGCATTGATTAAAGTACACTGGTGTAACGCCATGAGACCGTTGCGCGAGGTGTCTTCCAGTTGTTCGCCGGCGTTGCCATGTCATTTGCTTGCGTGTTGCATTTCATCATGTCATCATGTGCATTGCATCATCATGTTTTCAAAACTTGCATCCGTCCCGGCCTCCTCGTTCTCTTCGTTGTCCGTTCTGAGCCCAAACACACTTGCACGCGCCCGCGGCATGTCCGAAATATTATTTTACATGTGGCCGGAAAAATGTTCTCGGAATGGGATGAGAGTTGACGTGTGGTCTTATTATAGTGTAGATAGACCGCCTCTCAAGTTTCATCGCATTTCGAGTTCATTTGATGCCCCAACGATTAACTATAGTGGCAGTATAGACGGTCTCTTCGTTGGACGCTTTCGGTCTCCGGAAACAGTCACCGGGTCTCTCTCTCTCTCTCTCTCTCTCTCTTTCTCTCTCTCTCTCTCTCTCTCTCTCTCTCTCTCTCTCTCTCTCTTCTCTCAGCTCGAGACCGTCTACACAGCCCACTGCTTACCGCCAGGCCCAACCTAACCTCTCCCGTCAGCCCGCGGCCCACCCCTCGCGCGTCCGAAAATTGTCCCGGACCCGACCCGAGCAGTCGTCACCATTGGATCCGGATCATCCCCAAACATCTACAAAACATCTCCGTTTTGTTAATTGGACTTCCTAGTCTATTTTTTCTCGACCACTCGACTTAATTGGAGAGATGGATTAGCCCCTACCCAATCCCTATCTGCGATATATAAAGCAGATGAAACCCTAGACCTCTAGGTTGTCCCGTCCATTCCATCCATCCCGCCGCCACCTCCTAGTTCCACCGGGATCTTACCCAGTTGACCTCCTCTTTTTCACCAACCGGCCAACCACCTTCCTCATCAGATCCAAACCAGCAACCTCCCTAGAATTGCGCCGCCGGCCAACCACAGCCGCCCAATCCCGCGGCCTCCTCTCTCCTCGAGCCCGAGGCCATGCCTCCTCTGCTTTGAGTCTCCCTGTGCGCTCGTCGTTCTGTCATCGCCAAACACCAGCGCCGCCGTGCGTCTGTCATCCGCGTCGTTGACTGCAGCGCCCAGCCATGGCGTCCATGGAGTCCTCCTCGCTGCCGTTTCTTCATCATCGGCTCCAGCCGCCTCTCGGGCGACCCTGCACAACCACCACCAGGCTGCACCTCTCCTTCCCTTCTTCCCCTATGGTTTTCTCTCCTTCCCCTTTGATCTCTCTCACGATCTCCCGCTCTCTCTGTACTTCATTGCTGCAGGAACAGCAGCTTGCCTCGCCTCCTCGTTTGCGGATCCCGTTCGCCCTCACTCCGTTTCCGCACGATCCGGCATGGTCCGGTCGGAAAGGGATCTCGTCCACAACCGCGCCAAGTCGCGCGAGGTGTTGCCCGTATCCGTTGATGGCATCGACCTCCCCTGCTTCTGCATCGAGCAAGAGAGGACGCACGCACCTAGCCACCCCGATCTATTGCCCGTTGACCCTCCGTGCTGACCCGATCGCCCTGCCTCCGCTTCGCTCTGCCTACGAGGACCAGCGCCGCGCCAAGCCCATCTCCGTAGCGCGTCTCCAGGCCCAGCCGCGCCAGATCCACCGGCCTGTTGTTTCCACCGCCTTGGGCCAAGGCCCACTGGGTGAGAACCCCCACTATGCACTATTGGCCCAGTCCGATTCGGCCCGCCTCTGTTTTTTTCAGATCTGCAATTTGTCTATTTTTCCAGAGGCTGGCAGTTTTACAGAAAACCCCCCAAGAATCATGCATTTAATAACTGTTGAACCGTGCATCGGATTAAAACAAACTTAATATGAAACTTGCTTAGAATTTTGTCTAGTTTAATAATATGCAACTTTCATCCATGTTTAAAATGTTAAAAATGCTGTTTGTTTAAATCTGATTAAATAACTTGCTAAAATGCTTTATTTCATAACTAAATAACCGTAGCTCCAATTTAAATAATCTTTATATGTAAATGGGGTAGAAAAATGCCTAGTTTAACATGGTGTACTTTTTTGCATCTTTAATAACTATAAAATTTGGTTTAGGGCAGAACAGTACCAAACCTAATATATGCATATGAGGATTTTTCCGGACTTGTTGTTTGTTGTTTCGGCCTCATTTAAGCTTGCCTAGATAGGTAGTTTTCATTTGCTTCACCCCTTGCCATGTTAATCAAAATTTAATATTGTTGGGTACATAAACAAGATCGAAACTAAATAACTTGAATGTGGTGTTTCGGCAATATGCAACTCGTTGCATATTGAGCTCCACTTAATTTGTAGGATTGTTTTGTGCATTTTGCCATGCCATGTTTCATTAAACCGGGCATGCATCATACTCGATTGTGCATCATGCCATGTTGATGTGTTGGTTGTTTACTATGTTGTTTGCTTCTTTCCGGTGTTGCTTCTTCGGGGTGGTTCCGATAACATCGTGTGTGTGAGGATCCGCTCGACTACGTCCGTTTATCTTCTTCATGGACTCGTTCTTCTTCCTTGCGGGATTTCAGGCAAGATGACCATACCCTCGAAATCACTTCTATCTTTGCTTGCTAGTTGCTTGCTCTTTTGCTATGCCTATGCTGCGATACCTACCACTTGCTGATCATGCCTCCCATATTGTTGAGCCAAGCCTCTAACCCACCTTGTCCTAGCAAACCGTTGTTTGGCTATGTTACCGCTTTGCTCAGCCCCTCTTATAGCGTTGTTAGTTGCAGGTGAAGATTGAAGTTTGTCCCTTGTTGGAACATGGAGATGTTGTGCCTTGTTGGAACATGTTTACTTGTTGGGATATCACAATATATCGTATTTAATTAATGCATCTATATACTTGGTAAAGGGTGGAAGGCTCGGCCTTATGCCTGGTGTTTTGTTCCACTCTTGCCGCCCTAGTTTCCGTCATATCGGTGTTATGTTCCCAGATTTTGCGTTCCTTACGCGGTTGGGTAATAATGGGAACCCCTTGACAGTTCGCCTTGAATAAAACTCTTCCAGCAATGCCCAACATTGGTTTTACCATTTGCCACCTAGCCTTTTCTTTTCCCTTGGGGGTCGCGTGCCCAAGGGTCATCATTATTTTAAACCCCCCCCCCCGGGCCAGTGCTCCTTTGAGTGTTGGTCCGACCAAGCAGACTGCTGGGCCACCTCGGGGCAACTTGAGGTTTGGTTTTACTCGTAGGATGTCTCATCTGAGTGTGCCCTGAGAACGAGATATGTGCAGCTCCTATCGGGATTTGTCGGCACATTCGGGCGGTGTTGCTGGACTTGTTTTGTCTTTGTCAAAATGTCTTGTAACCGGGATTCCGAGTCTGATCGGGTCTTCCCGCTAGAGGAATATCCTTGACCGTGAGAGCTTGTGATGGGCTAAGTTGGGACACCCCTGCAGGGAATTGAACTTTCGAAAGTCGTGCCCGTGGTTATGGGCAGATGGGAATTTGTTAATGTCCGGTTGTAGAAAACCTGAAGTTGACCTTAATTAAAATACATCAACCGTGTGTGTAACCGTGATGGTCTCTTTCCGGCGGAGTCCGGGAAGTGAACACGGTGTTGGAGTTATGCTTGACGTAGGTTGTTCTAGGATCACTTCTTGATCATAGATTTCTCAAACGTGCTTTGCCTTCTCTTCTCACTCTATTTTGCGTATATGTTAGGCACCATATATGCTAGTCGCTTGCTGCAGCTCCACCTCATACCTTTACCTTACCCATAAGCTTAAATAGTCTTGATCGCGAGGGTGCGAGATTGCTGAGTCCCCGTGACTCACAAATACTTCCAAAACCAGTTTGCAGGTGCCGTTGAACCGTGTAGATGAGCAACCAAGCTCAAGGAGGATCCCGATGAAGATCTTGTCCTTTGTGTTGTTTCGTTCTAGTTGATCAGTAGTGGAGCCCAGTTGGGGTCGATCGAGGATCTGTGTAGCTTTTGGGGTAGTCTTTTTTTATTTTGGCTCCGTAGTCGGGCCTTGATTGTATTTGGATGATGTAATGCTTTATTCATGTAATTGTGTGAAATGCGATTGTAAGCCAACTATGTATCTTTTCCCCTATTGTATTACATGGGTTGTGTGAAGATTACCTCACTTGCGACATTGCTTTCAATGCGGTTATGCCTCTAAGTCGTGCTTCAACACATGGGAGATATAGCCGCATCGAGGGCGTTACAAGTTGGTATCAGAGCCATCCCCGACCTTAGGAGCCCCCACTGCTTGATCGAATTAGCGGACGAGTTGAGTCTAGAAAAAATGTTTTGAGTCATTTAGGAATTATATATCAGAGAGTATAGGAATTTTTTTACTCCCAGTCCCTTCATCGCTCTGGTAAGGCATCCTGGCATAGAGTTTTGACTCTTCTCTTCTCAAATTTCACTAATTTTTTTTAGGATCACGCGGGTATCTTGGAATCGTTCCGATGGATTTGTGACGAGAACATTGTTCTTGGTGCCTCCTGTCATTTAGGGGTTGTGGCAGTGTCTCGGGGAGTTGAGCTCCGAGGTGTTGTCGTCACAATTTTATCGTTGCAGTTCTGGAATACCTGAGTTTAGTACGCCGACATCGAAAATCTCTTTTATGCAGTTGTTGGTGAGATAACCTCGATGCCACCCAGTACTGGGGCGGGAGTTCGGGAGTATTGCCATAACTCGTATAACGGATGCTTTTCGAAGGTTGAGGTAGATGATTTCCGAAGGTTTCTTGGTTATGTGTTGAAGGATGGATACAGCTGGATGTAGGATTTGCTAATTTGGGTGAGATATTATGCTTCCCCTGTATCCCCAACACCTGATTGCATAACTGGGAAAGTTTCGGGAGTTTATAAGTGGGAATTCAAGTAGCTCCTAGGATTTCTTTCCGACAGATGTATGATTTGAAATTGGGATTCGACATCTAGTGGTCCGCCTATTCACGGTCGGTTTTACAGTGGTCTCGTTGTGTCTTAAAGAGTCCTTGGCTATGCCGACTCGGGGACGCTTCGTATGTCATGTGCACTGCCTTGTACATGATGGTGTTGTACGATCGAGCCCGTGTAGGCCCCACCACGAAAACTTCGGACGAAATCTCTATCATATGTTTGTTCCGGCTTATTTTGCAAGCCAATCCTTTGTTTTGTTTTGAGTTGTGGTATCCGAGTTGCTTCGAAGTCAAATGTTGATTACATGCCTTTTCTTAAGTGGTGTTCTCATACTCCTATGTGAATACCAATCCTTCTTGATAATTGAGATTGTCATGTAAATCCTTTTCACCGGTGTGTTTCTCTTCAAGTGGATCCGATCATTTCAACATCCGCAAGATCAAGTATTAGTTCTTCTCAATGTTGTTTGTTTCATCCGCCCAAGCTGCCTTTGTTTTTCCCACCCTCCCACCCTTTTTTTCAAGGACTCGGATTTCTTTATCAAGTATCCATCTTATGGGTATGAAATCTCTCCATTCTTTTTCCTTCATGTTTTTACCCGGTGATTCTCAGGAAGATTGTATCGAAGCTTCAAGTTCAATATTCTCCATTCTTTTTCTTCTCCGGTGGAACCAATTTAAGCTTTCGGTGTTGATCATATTCTTTTCCGTATTTCAATGCTTTATCATGCCGGTGCAATTCTTGATCATTCACCTCTCGCTATTCAATTGTTCCGGAGTGCTGAAGATATCTCAGAAGGATCGTCTTGTCATTCAGGATCCGTTAATCCTATTTTGAGGATGTTATCTCAGTCAAGCCTTTTAATTCAACCAGTGCAATCTCTCTTTTTAATCATTTCAACGGTGTTTCTTTTGAGTGGGCCCTAACCCATAGGTCTTTTCCCAGGATCTTACCTGACTCTTCTATTTTTTCGGAGTTATTCTCAAATTCTTTTCTAAAGTTTGACGTAAGAATGAGTTATCATTAGTCATATGTATTTCTCCAAGATCTTTCAAATTCTTTTCATCATTGGTTCAACTTTTCCATTCTTCTTTATTCCGGAGTATCTCAACAATTTGGTGGTGTTTCTCGTCATCATTCTCAACATTTGAAGACCGAAGAATAGTTTTACCTCCATATCTTATCCGTTCTCTCAGAGATTCGTGATTCCAGCTTGTTGCCATCCTCTCATTATTATTTTTGATTGTGGGAATTCTTTTCACCCATCCGGAGTAATTCAGAGTATTTTCAGTTTGATTCTCCGGAGCCCATCATCTCATAAGTATTCATTCCCAGCTTTCAGCTATCGTTCTCCTAATCTTACCAGTGCTTCATTCAAGTGATCTCTAATCAGTTCATGATCCCTCCGTTCTCATGGATCTGAATTCTCTCATGTATCTTCGTTCATTTGCTAATTCTTACCCGGTGATTCATTCATCTCCAATTCTTACGGTGGTTCGTTCAAGAGTTTTTTTTCTTCCGGCGTGTATCATATCTATGCATTTGTGCTTTTCAAATTCTACCGGTGGTTCGTTGAAGACTTTCTCAAGTTTGCGCCATATCTCTCTAAAATCTTCCAACGGGAATAAGTTGTTTGCAATCCGTTGCTTGTCATCAACTTAAATTGATGAAGGATACACATAACGTAATTCTTATTCTTGTTTCATTCTAGTGATCTAATTTCCTGCTTTCCGGCATGGTTAATCATATCACATTCTCGGTGAGATGCTTTATCTTTCTTTTCCTGAGTTCCAAGCTCTCGCATTTATATCATCACGGAGATACACCTAAAGCATTACAAGGTTTCACCTTGTGTTTTCTACTTCCCTTTTCTTCTCGTTATCCTTTTGTTACCGGAGTTCTTCACGGAGGTTCTACATGATGGTCCATCTACGATTTAATTCATTCTCGAAGTGTTCATCGAGATTCTTTTCTAAGAAGCTCAAGCTTTCTTCATATTGTAATCCGGAGTGCAATTCTCTCTTCCGTATCATTGGAGGTGTTATTATGTCACTCTTGATAATTTGAGTCATGTTTCATGATTCACATGTTGTTAAGAATGAGATATTTTAAATCCATCAATCTCGTCATTGGAGTTATCTGGAGTCATATTTCACCTAAAGCTTTTCCTAAGGATTAATGCTATTAATGGTGATAATATATGATCCAAGTTCTTCATTTATCCTCCCGGTGAAATATTTTCTCGTCTCCTTGTTCATACCAATCCAATTCTTTTTCCCGTGAGTGGCAGGTGGTCACCTCATAATTTGAGATGTATTCTATAAGACCATATCAAGCTTATTCTTTTCGTTGTGGGTTTTCCAACAACTCCGTTCTAACATTTGTTGTAACCGTGCTCTCTCAAGATCTTGTTTTCCCTTCGTTCCAGAGGCATTGTGATGTTGCTCTCTCCAACCCATCTTCTTGCTTTGTCAGGATCGTGTTCTTTTCGTCCTTATCCTTTTAATCGGAGTGTCGTGCCCGCTTTTCGAGTTCTTCCCATCCTGTCAAGTTTTGCCTCCCTTCTCAACCGGAGGGCCGCCTGAAATCGTTCTTACCCTTTGTGCCATTCTTTCAATAGTTCCGGAGGCAGTGTATTGTTGTTTTTCATCAAGTATCCCCTCATCTTGTCAAATTCATGTTCAATTCCTTCCATTTACAGTTGGAATGCTGTCCAAATTATATCATTCTTAATCCTTCTCTATCTTGTTTTAACCGGAGTGGTTTCAACATATATCTTGCCCTTCAACCTCAAGGTTTTTCGCAATGTTCTTTGTCCCTCTTTTCTAACGGAGTGTTTTCGACTTGGTTCACCTTTGTTGTATTCTTTTCTCGAATTTGTTCAACCTCGCAAGGTTCTTTGGTTTCACTCGTTTGTCAAAGAAGCAACTTAGTTTTACCTCTTCTCTTTCTCTTCTGTTTTCCCTCCGGTGCCATTCTAGATCTCGGGACGAGATCCTCTCGTAGTGGTGCAGTGTTGTAACGCCCCGAGACCGTTGCGCCAGGTGTCTAACAGTTGTTCGCCGACGTTGCCATGTCATTTGCTTGCGTGTTGAATTTCATCATGTCATCATGTGCATTGCATCATCATGTTTTCAAAACTTGCATCCGTCCCGGCCTCGTCGTTCTCTCCGTTGTCCGTTCTGAGCCCGGACACACTTGCACGCGCACGCGGCACGTCCGAAATATTATTTTATAAGTGGCCGGGAAAATGTTCTCGGAATGGGATGAGAGTCGACGTGTGGTCTTATTATAGTGTAGATAGACGGCCTCTCAAGTTTCATCGCATTTGGAGTTCGTTTGACACCCCAACGATTAACTATAGCGGCAGTATAGCCGGTCTCTTCGTCAGACGTTTTCGGTCTCCGGAAACAGTCGCCGGGTCTCTCTCTCTCTCTCTTCTCTTCTCTCAGCTCAAGACCGTCTACACAGCCCACTGCTTACCGCCAGGCCCAACCTAACCTCTCTCGTCAGCCCGCGGCCCACCCCTCGTGCGTCCGAAAATTGTCCTGGACCCGACCCAAGCAGTCGTCACCGTTGGATCCGGATCATCCCCAAACATCTACAAAACATCTCCGTTTTGTTAATTGGACTTCCTAGTCTATTTTTTCTCGACCGCTCGATTTATTTGGAGGGACGGATTAGCCCCTATCCAATCCCTATCTGCGATATATAAAGCAGATGAAACCCTAGACCTCTAGGTTGTCCCGTCCATTCCATCCCGCCGCCACCTCCTAGTTCCATCGGGATCTCACCCAGTTAACCTCCTCTTTTTCACCAACCGGCCAACCACCTTCCTCATCAGATCCAAACGAGCAACCTCCCTAGAATTGCGCCGCCGACCAACCACAGCCGCCCAATCCTGTGGCCTCCTCTCCCCTCGAGCCCAAGGCCATGCCTCCTCTGCTTCGAGTCTCCCCGTGCGCTCGTCGTTCTGTCACCGCCAAACACCAGCGCCACCGTGCGTCTGTCGTCCGCGTCGTTGACTGCAGCGCCCAGCCATGGCATCCATGGAGTCCTCCTCACCGCCGTTTCTTCATCATCGGCTCCAGCCGCCTCTCGGGCGACCCTGCACAACCACCACCAGGCTGCACCTCTCCTTCCCTTCTTCCCCTATGGTTTTCTCTCCTTCCCCTTTGATCTCTCTCACGATCTCCCGCTCTCTCTGTACTTCATCGCTGCAGGAACAACAGCCTGCCTCGCCTCCTTGTTTGCGGATCCCGTTCGCCCTCGCTCCGTTTCCGCACGATCCGGTGTGGTCCGGTCGGAAAGGGATCTCGTCCACAACCACGCCAAGTCGCGCGAGGTGTCGCTCGTATCCGTTGATGGCATCGACCTCCCCTACTTCTGCATCGAGCAGGAGAGGACACACGCACCTAGCTGCCCCGATCTACTGCCCGTTGACCCTCCGCGCTGACCCGATCGCCCTGCCTCCGCTTCGCTCTGCCTACGAGGCCCAGCGCCGCGCCAAGCCCAGCTCCGTGGCGCGTCTCTAGGCCCAGCCGCGCCAGATCCACCGGCCTGCTGTTTCCACCGCCTTGGGCCAAGGCCCACTGGGTGAGAACCCCCACTGTGCACTGTTGGCCCAGTCCGATTCGGCCCGCCTCTGTTTTTTTTCAGATCTGTAATTTGTCTATTTTTCCAAAGGCTGGCAGTTTTGCAGAAAACCCCCCAAGAATCATGCATTTAATAACTGTTGAACCGTGCATCGGATAAAAACAAACTTAATATGAAAGTTTCTTAGAATTTTGTCTAGTTTAATAATATGCAACTTTCATCCATGTTTAAAATGTTTAAAATGTTGTTTGTTTAAATTTGTTTAAATAACTTGCTAAAATGCTTTATTTCATAACTAAATAACCGTAGCTCCGATTTAAATAATCTTTATATGTGAATGGGGTAGAAAAATGCCTAGTTTAACATGGTGTACTTGTTTTGCATGTTTAATAACTCTAAAATTTGGTTTATGGCAGAACAGTACCAAACCTAATATATGCATATGAGGATTTTTCCGGACTTGTTGTTTGTTGTTTCGGCCTCATTTAAACTTGCCTAGATAGGTAGTTTTCATTTGCTTCACCCCTTGCCATGTTAATCAACATTTAATATTGTTGGGTACATAAACAAGATCGAAACTAAATAACTTGAATGTGGTGTTTCATCAATATGCAACTCGTTGCATATTGAGCTCCACTTAATTTGTAGGATTGTTTTGTGCATTTTGCCATGCCATGTTTCATTAAACCGGACGTGCATCATACTCGATTGTGCATCATGCCATGTTGATGTGTTGGTTGTTTACTATGTTGTTTGCTTCTTTCCGGTGTTGCTTCTTCGGGATGGTTCCGATAATGTCGTGTGTGTGAGGATCTGCTCGACTACGTCCGTTTATCTTCTTCATGGACTCGTTCTTCTTCCTTGCGGGATTTCAGGCAAGATGACCATACCCTCGAAATCACTTCTATCTTTGCTTGCTAGTTGCTCGCTCTTTTGCTATGCCTATGCTGCGATACCTACCACTTGCTGATCATGCCTCCCATATTGTTGAGCCAAGCCTCTAACCCACCTTGTTTGTCTATGTTACCGCTTTGCTCAGCCCCTCTTATAGCATTGTTAGTTGCAGGTGAAGATTGAAGTTTGTCCCTTGTTGGAACATGGAGATGTTGTTCCTTGTTGGAACATGTTTACTTGTTGGGATATCACAATATATCGTATTTAATTAATGCATCTATATACTTGGTAAAGGGTGGAAGGCTCGGCCTTATGCCTGGTGTTTTGTTCCACTCTTGCCGCCCTAGTTTCCGTCATATCGGTGTTATGTTCCCGGATTTTGCGTTCCTTATGCGGTTGGGTAATAATGGGAACCCCTTGACAGTTCGCCTTGAATAAAACTCTTCCAGCAATGCCCAACATTGGTTTTACCATTTACCACCTAGCCTTTTCTTTTCCCTTGGGGGTCGCGCGCCCAAGGATCATCATTATTTTAAACCCCCCGGGCCAGTGCTCCTCTGAGTGTTGGTCCGACCGAGCAGACTGGGGGGCCACCTCGGGGCAACTTGAGGTTTGGTTTTACTCGTAGGATGTCTCATCTGAGTGTGCCCTGAGAACGAGATATGTGCAGCTCCTATCGGGATTTGTCGTCACATTCGGGTGGTGTTGCTGGACTTGTTTTGTCTTTGTCGAAATGTCTTGTAACCGGGATTCCGAGTCTGATCGGGTCTTCCCGCTAGAAGGAATATCCTTCGTTGACCGTGAGAGCTTGTGATGGGCTAAATTGGGACACCCCTGCAGGGAATTGAACTTTCGAAATCCGTGCTCGTGGTTATGGGCAGATGGGAATTTGTTAATGTCCGGTTGTAGAAAACCTGAAGTTGACCTTAATTAAAATACATCAACCGCGTGTGTAACCATGATGGTCTCTTTCCGGCGGAGTCTGGGAAGTGAACACGGTGTTCGAGTTATGCTTGACGTAGGTTGTTCTAGGATCACTTCTTGATCATAGATTTCTCGAACGTGCTTTGCCTTCTCTTCTCGCTCTCTTTTGCGTATATGTTAACCACCATATATGCTAGTCGCTTGCTGCAGCTCCACCTCATACCTTTACCTTACCCATAAGCTTAAATAGTCTTGATCGCAAGGGTGCGAGATTGCTGAGTCCCCGTGACTCACAGATACTTCCAAAACCAGTTTGCAGGTGCCGTCGAACCGTGCAGATGACGCAACCAAGCTCAAGGAGGATCCCGATGAAGATCTTGTCCTTTGTGTTGTTTTGTTCTAGTTGATTAGTAGTGGAGCCTAGTTGGGGTCGGTCGGGGATCTGTGTAGCTTTTGGGGTAGTCTTCTTTTATTTTGGCTCCGTAGTCGGGCCTTGATTGTATTTGGATGATGTAATGCTTTATTCATGTAATTGTGTGAAGTGGCGATTGTAAGCCAACTATGTATCTTTTCCCCTGTTGTATTACATGGGTTGTGTGAAGATTACCTCACTTGCGACATTGCTTTCAATGCGGTTATGCCTCTAATTCATGCTTCGACATGTGGGAGATATAGCCGCATCGAGGGCGTTACAACTGGTATGTACAATGTTAAACCGGAGACAGCTCTATCTAAACCGGAGTTTTATGAAGCAACAGCATCTGGCGGTTCAACAAGGGGACTAATGGTATATACCGGTTTGGCAATTTTTTCCACAAAGTTAAACCGCCTGGTCTAAACATTGAAACAGTCGAGATTGCAGATGAGTAAGTATGCAAAAACAGGTTTCACAAGATTATGCTACAGCGTTGGATCTGGAACATGTTCATAAAAGAGATAAAAATTCAAGGCCCAAAAGGAGCAGTGCCGAATCAATGAGCCATCGCTACGGATAAGATCTATGGTCTTAATATGCGAAAGTGAAAACAGAGGGTAAAAACTACTGCTACACAAAAGCAAAGATTCACAGACTCGTCTAAAGATCTAGCATATGAACAAGGAGCAGGCGATGAACACGAGAGAGCATGGAAACCCTAGAACAGATCTATAATGAAAAATATAGAAGACTTACCGGAGCGGAGGAAGACGTGGAAGGTCGCCGCGGTGCTCTGGTACGTTCAGGGTGATGCAGCGGCCAAGGTTGGTGCAGTAGTTGACGGCGGCGGCAGAGCTCCGAAGCTGGGCGACGCGAGGAAGACGAAGCAGAAGGGCACGAAGGGGAAAAAGAAATGACCCTTTGGTCCTATTTATAAAGAAAGGTACATGTGTCAGGCGCGAGAATCAAGGGGCCGCGAATTTGGAAACGGAGTTGTCGCCTTGATTGTCGCAGATCTATTAAACAAGAAGGTATCATGGATAGTTTCTTTATGACAGATGATGTCACTCCGGTTTACAGCAATCAGAGAAGATGACATCACGGCATTTCACCAAACTACAAGAAGATGTTGAAGATGAAGTTTTTGCTAAAGGATTGACATGAACCTGTTCAAATCAATTTGGGGACTAATGTTGGGGATATTACTACTGGGCGCAAACCGGCCTATCTGGGCCGGGTTAACTTCATCAGTAGTTAAGTATGTTAAAGCCCATGAAGGTAGATGAGGGTTTAAAGCCCATGATCGGTTTAAGGCCTGTAGCCGTAAACTGGCGTCGGTATGTAAACTTGTATTGTAAGTTAGGAATAAGTAGAGACCAAACCGAACACGTATATGAGCCGGTGTTGGGACTCTGTAAACCAACGGGCGTCGCCCATGTATATAAGGGGACGACCCGGCGGCGGTTCAAGGACAACAGACAACAACTCGAGACTTAGGCGAAGCTTGTTTGCTCCCTAGTCATCGAAACCCCATCAATTCCATCACAACTAGACGTAGGCTTTTACCTTCATCGAAGGGGACGAACTAGTATAAACTCTCTTGCGTCCCTGTGTCTGCTTTAACCCCTTCAAGCTAACCCGTTACGATGGCTCCACGACTAAGTCCTTTCTCTAGGACATCTGCCGTGACAAAACCACGACAGTCCCCATATCGTTGCAATCACGCTTAAGGCGCCCCAGTTTCTGTCTCAAAGGCTCAAAGCGGCAATTCTTCTCTAGCATGAGAACTGCTGAGCCGGCATCCATCTTGTTAGCCGAATGTATTATATCTTTGACCCGGCGCACCCAATGAGTTGTAGATTCACCTTCCTCCTGCTTACAATTTGTCAGGTCCACAATCGACATAAACTGCTTGCAAGTGTCCTTGAAGTTCTGGATGAAACGGGCCTTTAGCTCCTCCCATGAACTAATGGAATTGGGTGGCAAACCCTTTAACCAAGAACGGGCCGTTCCGTCCAACATCATGGTGAAGTATTTAGCCATCGCTTCATCACTAACCTCCAGCAGCTCCATGGCCATCTCTTAACTTTCAATCCACGCCCCAGGCTGTAAATCGGCCGTATAATTCGGCACCTTTCGAGGTCCCTTGAAATACATTACGTAGAGCCGGTACCAGACAAGGAACTCCTCCGGTTCTAGTAGCAACACCCGCCTCAACGGAAGTCGTCGGGTAAGCCGGTGAGTCCTGTTGGGCTGCTAGCTGAGCCGCCCGCTCGTCCTCCTGATGTATATGATCCTGAACCGGGTTATACCCGTCGGGCTGGTTCCGGTGCTGAGCGCTACTTGACAAGGCCTTTGACTCCATGTGTCTACTATAACTCGGGCTCCGATTTTGACGAGGCGGAGGTAACCAGGGCGGAGGAGTTGAGTGAATCCTGTCCCGGCTGTAGGAGTAGGTATCTTGCTGAGCCAGGGCTATTTGGACAAGTTCCCTGATCCTCCGGGTTTCCACCGCTGTCAGATCATCACCATCTACTGGGAGAGCCGCCAAACATGCTGATGCTGCGATTAAGTTCTCCATGGGGTTGGAGAAGTGACCCTGTGGTATTGGTACGTAATGGGGCGGTGCCATATTGTTGTGAAGAGGTGCCGTCACCGGAGGCTGGAGTGGGCCTCCCGCTCCGGATGTCATAAACTGATTTGCACCTGGCGGGTTACTTGGGTCGGCCCCGGGTGTAGCAAAGAGATTCCGAGGATCATAAATCTGAGGTAAACGGGACTGAGTTTTCTGATGTCTCCTCCTCATTACCTCATTAGATGCGTTCAAGCTCAACGCGAGCTGAAAGGCCTCTGCCTGAAGTTGCTGCGCCCGTACGTCCAAAGTCGTCCGCTCTGTCGCTAATCTAGTATCTTCAGCTACTAAGGTTTCCTTGGCCCGGGCGATCTCATCGCGAACCTGTGCCACCTCTGCCTCATGCTCAGATTGGTTCGCAGGGACGACTGTAGCAGTTAACAAGGCCGTAAGTTTATCCATGAGATCCATCAGCACCTGAGCCCGTGAGCGCACAGGGCCTCCTGCCCCGGCTGCTCCTAACCCGGACGTTATCGCCGCTAAGGCCGTAGAATTTTGGCCGGGTTGAGTACCAGCCATGAAGACTCCTGCCCAGAATAGTGCTGCCATCGAAACAGCCCCCAAGCACACCATCTTGAACTTGATACAGCGAATATGTTGAGCCGGCGGACGAATCACCGTCAGAGAGGACGGCCGGCTCACCATCACCTTCAGATCCTTCAGAAAGTTCACCTCCGTGGATGCAACCCACAAAGGCATGCTTCACGACGGGTTGAGCTTGGGCGGGTTTCGCACGCTGAGCCGTCTCGACGAGGTCGGTGCAGCTGTCCGGCTCAGGGCCCGGCTCACCAATCCGGCCGATGAAGACGTGAATTCCGCCAAAGGGGACCCGGTACCCGTACGCAATTGAGCTGGTGTCGGGGCCCCAGCCTTCGTCGTCGATGTAGATCTTGCCGCGACGACTCTTGGTCATCCGGCCAACTGCATATCCCTTGAGCCCTTCGAAGCTACCCTTCAAGAACTCAAATCCACTGTGCGCTGGCCCCACGATGGGCGCCAACTGTCGTGGAATTGTCACGGCAGATGTCCTTTTGCAAGGACTTAGTCATGGAGCCATCGCAACTAGGAAGCTTAAAGGGGTTAATCAGGACAAGGACACACGAGGTTTATACTAGTTCAGCCCCTTACAGTGAAGGAAGGCCTACATCTAGTTGGGTTGGAATTGCTTGAGGTTTCGATGACCAGGGAGCGAGATACGCTATGCCTGGCTCTCGATCCGTTGTTTCTCGCCCTAAGCCGCTGGCGGGTCGTCCCCTTATATACACGGGTTGACGCCCTGCGGCCTATAGAGTCCCGGTCGGTTCATAAACAGTGTCCGGCTCGGCGACTAGTTACTTCTACCTTACAGTACAAGTTATACCATCATGGCGGTTTATCTTTACGAGTCTCAGAGTCGCTTGTGGGCCTTTAAGCCTTTTAGTGAACCGCCATCTTCATGCCTTAGTCTTGGGCTTCTGATGAACCTCTATTTGCGTAACCCGGCCTCTCCTGGATGGCTTACACAAATAGTCATATCCCCAACACTAGGCCTTGTTTCAACTCATTGCAATACCGTTTGTGCTCACTTTTATCATTAGTTACCTTGCTGTTTTTATATTTTCAGATTACAAAAACCTATATCTATCATCCATATTTCACTTGTATCACCATCTCTTCGCCGAACTAGTGCACCTATACAATTTACTATTGTATTGGGTGTGTTGGGGACACAAGAGACTCTTTGTTATTTGGTTGCAGGGTTGCTTGAAAGAGACGATCTTCATCCTACGCCTCCCACGGATTGATAAACCTTAGGTCATCCACTTGAGGGAAATTTGCTACTGTCCTACAAACCTCTGCACTTGGAGGCCCAACAACGTCTACAAGAAGAAGGTTGTGTAGTAGAATTCACTATACAACTCTCGTTTAAGATTTTTTGCAGGCAAACTTCTCTCTAAATGGGAAGGTCCTTACGTTATCGAGGAGGTCTATTGTTCCGGTGCCATAAAACTCAACAACTTCGAAGGCACAAATCCGAAGGTGGTGAACGGTCTAAGAATCAAACATTATATCTTAGCTAATCCCATAAATGTTGAAAAAAATATTATTAAAACCGTAACCCCGGAGGAATACATAAAAGACACTTTCCAGAACGTTTCAGACCCCGAAAAGGAATAGGTACATGGTACGGTAAGTAAACCGACTCCAAAACAGTACTAATGGCAATTTTTCTCTGTTTTGGAATATTTAAGAAAATAGGAAAATAAGAAGCAGACCGGAAAGGACACAAGGCTTCCACGAGGGTGGAGGGCGCGCCCTAGCCCCCTGGGCGCCCCCTGCCTCGTGGGCACCTCGTGTGCTCTCCGAACTCTGTTTTCTTGCACGATACTTCTTTTGGTCGGTAAAAATTCATTATATAATCTCCTGAAGGTTTTGACCACCGTATCACGCGAATATCTCCTATATTTGTTTCGAGCTGTTTTTCTCACAGATCTAGATCGCCATGGCATCTTCAAATGCCCCCAAGGACAAGTTCTTCGAGAAGGTCATCAACCCCTACCTCGCGGAGGTGCTGCAACACCCTCAAACCATTAAGATGCGTGAGGGGTTGTTGCAGATCCGCGATGTGGAGGGACCAAGGAGGACCGTAAGTGTGGAGACAAGGCTCAAGGCGATGGAGCAACAAGTTTTCAAGTGTCCGGAGATGGTGGAGCGTGGACTTGACTCTAATCACATAATGATCACGGAGTTCATGAACAACCACAAGCTGGACGCCAAGGACATTGGGGAGGCCATCTTCAAGCTTCATGAGAAAATCGAGCGCCTCCAAGACCAGATCTATGACCTGTAAAACCAAAACAGTGAGTATGAATATAGATTTAAGAGGATGAGTTTGGCTGCAGATTTGAGGATTCCGAAGACTCGGTCATCCTTCTATGATGGGAAATCCTATGCCTTGGAAGATGGACGACAAGCCTACATCATCAACAACTTCCCTTTACATCACTTTTACCTTTACCGTTTTTCTTAGTTCGATCCTTTCGATAATATCTTGATCTAGTAGAATAAAGTTTTAGTATGATTTAGTTGTGAGTTTTGCTTTATGATCCTTCTATGTAATCGAGTCCATGAGCTATATATAATAAAGATTAGTGTTGAGTCAAGGGCTTTATTATTTTGCTATTATCTTGAGGGAATAAAATAAAAGAAAAGAAATAAAAAAATAAAGAGATCATATGGATCTTTTGGAGAGTAATGAGCTCACATATAAAGAGTATGATGAGTAAAAGTTGTTGAGAGTTGACAAACATAATTTTGGTCATCGTTGCAATTAATAGGAGGTAATAAAGAAAGAGAGGTTCACATATAAATATACTATCTTGGACATCTTTTATGATTGTGAGCACTCATTAAAGTATGACATGCTAAAGAGTTGATGTTGGACAAGGAAGACAACATAATGGGTTATGTTTTCTTACATCTGAGATAAATTATATTGTCATGGATCATCCAACATGTTGAGCTTGCCTTTCCCTCTCATGCTAGCCAATTTCCTTGCACCAAGTAGAGATACTACTTGTGCTTCCAAATATCCCTAAACCCAGTTTTTCCATGAGAGTCCACCATACCTACCTATGGATTGAGTAAGATCCTTCAATTAAGTTGTCATCGGTGCATGCAATAAAAAATTGCCTTCTAGATATGTATGACTTATTAATGTGGAGAAAATAAGCTTTATACGATCTTGTGATATGAAAGAAATAAAAGCGACGGACTGCATAATAAAGTTCCATATCACAAGTGGCAATATAAAGTGACGTTCTTTTGCATTAAGATTTTGTGCATCCAACCATAAAAGCACATGACAACCTCTGCTTCCCTCTGCGAAGGGCCTATCTTTTACTTTTATCTTCTACCTTATATAAGAGTCATAGTGATCTTCACCTTTCCTTTTTACATTTTATCATTTGGCAAGCACAATGTGTTGGAAAGATCCTGATATATATAGCTAACTGGATGTGAGTTTTCATGAACTATTATTGTTGACATTACCCTTGAGGTAAAACGTTGGGAGGAAAAACTATAAGCCCCTATCTTTCTCTATATCCGATTAACACTTCATAACCATAAATATCGCATGACTGTTAGCAATTATGAAAGACTAAAAGATGGTTGAGTATGTGGACTTGATAAAAAGCTCTTATAATGACTCTTTCCTATGTTATGATAAATTGCAATTGCCTCAATGACTGAGATTATAGTTTGTTGGTTCTCAATGAAGTATATGATTCATACTTGAAATTGTGATTGAATAGTTACTTTAGCATAAGAGATCATATGACAATATATATATATAGGGTCGCACTATTCGTCACCCTGGGTGAGGAATAGTTATTCTTCACCCCCTTCTATTTTACCATCAATGCACCATAATTTTACGTTCCGTAAATTTGTCTTATTTCCGACACAAAAGGAGACCGTAAGAAAATATATAATCGCCGTAAAAAATATTTTATGTTATGTAAAATTACAAATGTAAAAACATAGTCTAAAATACACATAAACTGTAAATTTTCTTTTCTTATGACCTATATTTTAATTTTCTTATGTCAAATTTTACGTAGTGAATCAATAGAAATGTAACTATTTGAATTCCAAACGTAATCTAATTATGAAATGATCGTAAGATTACCTCGGGTGAAGAATAACTTATTCTACACCCTGGGTGATGAATAGTAACACTATATATATATATATATATATATATATATATATATGGTCGCGCTATTCGTCACCCTGGGTGAGGAATAGTTATTCTTCACCCCCTCTCTATTTTGACGTCAATGCACTCTATGAATAGCAACACTATATATATGTGTGTGTGTGTGTTGCTGCTCTAAGAATGATCATGATGCCCTCATGTTCGTATTTTATTATATCGACACCTCTATCTCCAAACATGTGGACATATTTTTTGGTTTCGGCTTTCGCTTGAGGACAAGCGAGGTCTAAGCTTGGGGGAGTTGATACGTCCATTTTGCATCATGCTTTTATATTGATATTTATTGCATTATGGGATGTTATTACACATTATGTCACAATACTTATGCCTATTATTTCTTATTTTTACAAGGTTTACATGAAGAGGGAGAATGCCAGCAGGTGGGATTCTGGGCAGGAAAAGGAGCAAATATTAGAAACCTATTCTGCACAGCTCCAAAAGTCCTGAAACTTCACGGAAGTTATTTCCAGAATATATAAATAATATTGAGCGAAGATGACTACTAATAGCAAGACTCCCTCTAGGCCCACTAGGCCCAAACAATGGTGAAGTGTCATGTAGTCGACGTTCACATGACACCACTAGAGGGATGACAACATACATCTCATCCGGGACTCCGAACAACCTTCGGTACATCAAAACACATAAACTCATAATACGAATCGTCATCGAACGTTAAGCGTGCAGACCCTACGGGTTTGAGAACTATGTAGACATGACTGAGACACATCTCCGATCAATAACCAATAGCAGAACTTGGATGCTCATTTTGGTTCCTACATATTCTACGAAGATCTTTATCGGTCAAACCGCATAACAACATACGTTGTTCCCTTTGTCATTTGTATGTTACTTGCCCGAGATTCGATCGTCGGTATCATCATACCTAGTTCAATCTCGTTACCGGCAAGTCTCTTTACTCGTTCCGTAATGCATCATCCCACAACTAACTCATTAGTCACATTGCTTGCAAGGCTTATAGTGATGTGCATTACCGAGAGGGCCCAGAGAGACCTCTCCGACAATCGGAGTGACAAATCCTAATCTCGATCTATGCCAACTCAACAAACACCATCGGAGACACCTGTAGAGCATCTTTATAATCACCCAGTTATGTTGTGACGTTTGATAGCACACTAAGTGTTCCTCTGGTATTCAGGAGTTGCATAATCTCATAGTCAGAGTTACGTTGTGACGTTTGATAGCACACTAAGTCATGAAGAAAGCAATAGCAATAAACTAAACAATCATAGTGCTAAGGTAACGAATGGGTCTTGTCCATCACATCATTATCTAATGATGTGATCCCATTCATCAAATGACAACACATGTCTATGGCTAGGAAACTTAACCATCTTTAATTAAGGAGCTGGTCAGGTAGAGGCATGCTAGGGACACTCTGTTTGTCTATGTATTCACACATGTACTAAGTTTCCGGTTAATACAACTCTAGCATGAATAATAAAAATTTATCATGATATAAGGAAATATAAATAACAACTTTATTATTGCCTCTAGGGAATATTTCCTTCATGAGGATAATCCTCAAGTTAAGGACCCAGTTCGTGTAGTTGCTACCATCATATTTCAACTTAGCTTTCTCTAAGAACGCATTAAAATTCAACGGAATGGTAGCACTGGTCATTGATCTACAACAACATAGATATGCAAAAAACTATCAGGTACTAAGTTCATGATAAATTAAAGTTCAATTAATCATATTACTTAAGAACTCCCACTCAGATGGACATCCCTCTAGTCATCTAAATGATCACGTGATCCATATCAACTAAACCATGTCCGATCATCACATGAGATGCAGTAGTTTTCAATGGTGAACATCACTATGTTGATCATATCTACTATATGATTCATGTTCGACCTTTCGGTCTTTGTGTTCCGAGGCCATATCTGCATATGCTAGGCTTGTCAAGTTTAACCCGAGTATTCTGCACGTGCAAAACTGGCTTGCACCCGTTGTATGTGAACATAGAGCTTATCACACCCAATCATCATGTGGTGTCTCGGCACGACGAACTGTAGCAACGGTGCATACTCAGGGAGAACACTTGTACCATGAAATTTAGTGAGAGATCATCTTGTAATGCTACCACTGTACTAAGCAAAATAAGATGCATAAAGGATAAACATCACATGCAATCGAAATATGTGACATGATATGGACATCATCATCTTGTGGCTTTGATCTCCATCTCCAAAGCACCGTCATGATCTCCATCGTCACCGGCTTGACACCTTGATCTCCATCGTAGCATCATTGCCATCTCACCAACTATTACTTCTACGACTATCGCTACCGCTTAGTGATAAAGTAAAGCAATTACATGGCGATTGCATTTCATACAATAAAGTGACAACCATAAGGCTCCTGCCAATTGCCGATAACTTTTACAAAACATGATCATCACATACAACAATTTATATCTCATCATGTCTTGACCATATCACATCACAACATGCCCTGCAAAAACAAGTTAGATGTCCTCTACTTTGTTGTTGCAAGTTTTACGTGGCTGCTACGGGCTTCTAGCAAGAACCGTTCTTACCTACGCATCAAAACCACAACGATTTTTTGTCAAGTGTGTTCTTTTAACCTTCAACAAGGACTGACCGTAGTCAAACTCGATTCAACTAAAGTTGGAGAAATAGACACCCGTCGGCCACCTGTGTGCGAAGCACGTCGGTAGAACCAGTCTCATGAACGCGGTCATGTAATGTCAGTCCGAGCCGCTTCATCCAATAATACCGCCAAATCAAAGTAAGACGTTGGTGGTAAGAAGTATGACTATTATCACCCACAACTCTTTGTGTTCTACTCGTGCATATAACATCTACGCATAGACTTGGCTCGGATGCCACTGTTGGGGAACGTAGTATTTCAAAAAAATCCTACGATCATGCAAGATCTAACTAGGAGATGCATAGCAACAAGAGGGAAGAGTGTGTCCACGTACCCTCGTAGACCGAAAATGGAAGCGTTTAGTAATGCGGTTGATGTAGTTGAACGTCTTCACGATCCAACCGATCCAAGTACCGAACGTATGGCACCTCCGTGTTCAGCACACGTTTAGCACGATGACGTCCCTCGAGCTCTTGATCCAGTTGAGGACGAGGGAGAGTTCCGTCAGCACGATGGTGTGGCGACGGTGATGATGAAGTTACCGGTGCAGGGCTTCGCCTAAGCACTACGACGATATGACCGAGGTGGTAAACTGTGGAGGGGGGCACCGCACACGGCTCAGATAATTGATCTTGTGTGTTCTAGGGTGCCCTGCTGCCTCCGTATATAAAGGAGGAGAGGGGGAGGCCGTCCGGCCCCTGTAAGGCACGCCAAGAGAGAGGAGTCCTACTCGGACTCCAAGTCCTAGTAGGATTCCACTTGGTGGAAGGGGGAAGAAAGAAGGGAGAGGGAGGGAGAGGGAAAGGGAAAGGGGGGCGCGCCCCCTCCCCTAGTCCTATTCGGATTCCCCATGGGGGCGCGTGGCACCTTCTCCTGGCCTACCATCTCTCTCCCTAAGGCCCATGTTAGCCCATTACTTCCCCGGGGGGGTTCCAGTAACCCCTTCGGCACTCCGTTTTTACCCGGTACCTCTCAGAACTCTTCCGGTGTCCGAATAACATCGTCCAATATATCATTCTTTATGTCTCAACTATTTCGAGACTCCTTGTCATGTCCGTGATCTCATCCGGTACTCCTAACAACATTCGGTCATCAAAACACATAACTCATATAATACAAAATCGTCATCGAACGTTAAGCATGCGGACCCTACGGGTTCGAGAACTATGTAAACATGACCGAGACACCTCTCCAGTCAATAACCAATAGCGGAACCTGGATGCTCATATTGTCTCCTACATATTGTACAAAGATCTTTATCGGTCAAACCGCATAACAACATACGCCATTCTCTTTGTCATCAGTATGTTACTTGCCCGAGATTCGATCTTTGGTATCATCATACCTAGTTCAATCTCGTTTCCGGCAAGTCTCTTTACTAGTTCCGTAATGTATCATCCTGTAACTAACTAATTAGTCACATTGCTTGCAAGGATTATAGTGATGTGCATTACCGAGAGGGCCCAGAGATACCTCTTCGATACTCGGAGTGGCAAATCCTAATCTTGATCTATGCCAACTCAACAAACACCATTGGAGACACCTGTAGAGCATCTTTATAATCACCCAGTTACGTTGTGACGTTTGATAGCACACTAAGTGTTCCTCCGGTATTCGGGAGTTGCATAATCTCATAGTCAGAGGAATATGTATAACTCATGAAGAAAGTAATAGCAATAAAACTAAACGATCATTTATGATAAGCTAACGGATGGGTCTTTGTCCATCACATCATTCTCTAATGATGTGATCCCGTTCATCAAATGACAACACATGTCTATGGTCAGGAAACTTAACCATCTTTGATTAACGAGCTAGTCAAGTAGAGGCATACCAGGGACACTCTGTTTGTCTATGTATTCACACATGTACTATGTTTCTGGTTAATACAATTCTAGCATGAATAATAAACATTTATCATGACATAATGAATAAATAACAACTTTATTATTGCCTCTAGGGCATATTTCCTTCAGGGACAATACCCTGAGATTGCCGATGGCCCTTGCCAAGCAGGCCTTGGCCAAAGCTCATGGCTTGACCCAGGCAAATTCGTAAGACACCAAGTTTGAGGCCGCCAACATTGATCCGTCCAACGACAGCGGCATCACGACCATCACCATCATCCAGCATGCTCGCGAGAAGAGGAAATCGCAGATCGCATGCACATCCTGGGCCAAGCCCCATGTCTCCTAGCCAGAGCACTAGCCCCGGTCCACCTTGGGCCCATATCCGGTCCGCCCGGCACGGACCCTATATCCTCGCCTCCACCACCGTGCGTTCGGTCAACACCAACGACACCCACCCAGCCCCGCGCACCGTCATCTCGGTTCCAGAAGAAAGGAGATGTCCACTAAAACCCCATGCCGCTTGTAGGACCCCGATTGTCGTGCCAACATAGTTGTCACAAGCTTGCCCCATTGTGGGACCGAACAACTGCCCAAGGAGCGGGGAACCACCACCGCCGAGATGCGGTACAATAGCGTCCGGCCCGCCCCGTTGACCTGCCAGATCCGATCGCCGCTGCCTAGGTGCACCCCACCCTCCATGCAGCCCGGCCCGTCAAGCTGGCGTCAAGCTATACCGGACCGAGAGTCAAAACTAAAAGGAGAATGAGGTCTCAAGAACTTTTGAATTAATAAATATTTGTGTGCTTAATTTGCTTATCCTTCTCTGATCCATTATAGATAGTTGGGTAGATCGACTAAATGGTAGTTGTTTAGGGAATGCAATTGCTGGAGCACGAGAGAATGAAGAGTAATGATTTAAGCAAGAGCAGTCGGGGCCGAGGGGACCGGCCTATGTCGCCCTATCGCGTGAGAGGAGGATAGAACCCCACGGCCACCTCCGTCGGTCGCACGTCCGTGCCCTCTGGCGACGGTGAGGGAGAAAGAGTGGGGCTGGCGGCTGAGATCGAAGGAGCCATGGCCATCGCCTCGCAGGGGAGGCACGGGAGGGGATAGGGTTTTGTTCACCTCTGTAGACTATGTGAATTGCACGATATATTGCTCTTCGTGCATAGGCACCTATATATGATGTACAGAGGTGGGCCATGGACCTCAACTATACAAGGAACTAGGAGATGGGCCCAATACAAAATATGCACATAACACATATACTTAACACCTCCCCACCCCCCCGTAGTCGAAGCGGCACCGCGGCTAACGTAAAGACCGGACCGGAACTCCTCAAATGATGTCGTAGGCAAGCCCTTGGTCATGATATCGGCAAATTGTTGGGAAGTAGGGATGTGTAAAACACGAATATGGCCAAGGGCCACCTGTTCCCGAACGAAATGAATATCCAACTCAATATGCTTGGTCCATCGATTATGCACCCGGTTAGCTAAGAGGTAGACAGCCGAGATGTTGCGCAGTAGACCACCGTGGCACGGTCCACAGGATAAGAGAGCTCCTGAAGCAGCTAGCGAAGCCACGAACACTCGGCGACGGCATTGGCCACCGCATGATACTCAGCCTCAGCACTGGAACGAGAGACCGTAGGCTGCCGCTTGGATGACCACGAGATAAGTGAGGGTCCAAGGTTGACACAATAGCTCGAAGTGGAGCAACAAGTGTCAGGGCAGCCCGTCCAGTCTGCATCGGAGTAGGCGGTGAGGGCGGTGTCGCGGAGGCATGAAGCATGACACCAAGATCCATAGTGCCAGGCAGCCCAGTGAACGTCACGAGGAGCATACATATGAAGACACACCTGCTGCATGACATACTAGATCTCTGGTCGAGTCAGAGTCAGGTACTGGAGAGCACCAATGATAGACCGATAGAAAGCAGCATCCGAAGCAGGAGAACCATCCATGGCAGAAAGCTTGGCCTTCGTATCAACAGGCGTAGCGGCGGGCTTGCAGTTAAGCATGCCGGCGCGCTCCAGGAGCTCGTGAGCGTACTTCTGCTGATGAAGGAAGAAGCCATCCGGATGGCGCACCACCTCGACACCGAGGAAGTAGTGCAAAGGACCCAAGTCATTGATGGCGAACTCAGCGCGAAGACGAGCCATGAGCTGACTGAGGAGACCAGCCGTACATGCCGTCAGGATGATGTTGTCGACATAGAGCAGCAAGTACGCCGTGTCAGAGCCCTGATGATAGACGAAGAGTGAGGCATCCGAGCGGGTAGAGTGGAACCCAAGCTGGTGGAGAAACACCGCGATGCGCTGGTACCAAGCGCGCGGAGCCTGCTTGAGTCCGTACAAGGACCGTGAAAGCAGGCACACGTGGTCGGGAAGCGTCGGGTCAGCAAACCCGGTGGGTTGCTGGCAGAAGACCTGCTCCTCAAGGTGACCATGGAGGAAGGCATTGGAGATGTCCATTTGGTGCACCGGCCAAGCACGGGAGACCGCAAGGTGGAGAACCGTGCGTATCATGCCGGGCTTGATGACCGGAGCGAAGGTGTCGGTGAAGTCGATGCCAACATGTTGTCGGAAGCCACGAACGACCCAACGCGCTTTGTAGCGATCAAGGGTACGAGCTTGTGTTTAAAGACCCACTTCCCGGATATCACGTGGGCATGCCGGGGATGGGGAACAAGCTGCCACGTCCGATTGCGCAACAGGGCGTCAAACTCCTCTTGCATCGCAGCCATCCAGAGCGGGCACGAAGAGCGGCTCGAACGGAGGACGGCAACATCGACGGCTCAGAGGTGGATGCCGCATGGACGTAGTGATCTGAGGCGTAGCGCGAGCTCGGGCGAAAAATGCCCATACGGGCGCGGGTGACCGGACCGGCCACAGGCGCCGGGGGCACCGAGGGGCCCATAGGCGTCGGGGGGACCGCAGGCGCTGGGGGCGCCGTGGGTGCCAAGGGGGGCGCGGGCGCCAATGTTAGGGGCACCAGCGCCGCAGCTGGAGGAGGCGCCGCATGCGGGGGGTGCGCCTCAAAGCCAGGGCGGGCCAAGAGAGGCGCGCAACCGCCCTGGGAGAGGCGTCGAAGAGCCCGCGTCACCGGTGGCGGGAGGAATAGTCGGCGGTACCTGGTGAAACGGAAAGACATGCTTATCAAAGTAAACATGTCGGGAAGTGAACACATGGTGTGAGACGGGATCGTAGCACCGATATCCCTTGGAGTTGGAGGGGTAGCCAATGAAGATGCAAGCCACAAAACGAGGTGCGGGTTTGTGAGGAGCTGAGTCAACAGTGCTAGGATAGCAAAGGCACCCAAAAATACGCAAGCCATCATAAGATGGGGGCGTACCGAAGAGAAGATGGTGAGGTGCATAGTTCCACCGTGGGCGGCAAGGGCGAATGTTAAGGAGAAGAGAAGCAGTAGCGAGTACGTCCAACCAGAAACAAGGCGGTACGTTAGCATGGAACAGGAGCGTGCGAACGCAGTCGTTCAGAGTGCAAAGGACGCGTTCGGCTCGACCGTTCTGCTGGGAAGTATACGGGCATGTGAGACGAAAAATTGTGCCGTGGTGCGACAGAAAAGTGCGGAAAGCAAGGTTGTTGAACTCTTTTCCATTGTCAGTCTGAAGAGCAAGGATGGGACGCCCAAACTGTGTACTGACATAGGAGTAAAAAGCCATCAAAGTGGAGAGTGCATCCGACTTTCTGCGCAAAGGAAAAGTCCGCACATAATGAGAATAATCATCAAGGATAACCAGATAATATAAATAGCTCGAATTACTAGGAACCGAAGAGGTCCACACAGCGCTATGAATCAACTGAAAAGGAAAAGAAGCTATGATGGTGGAGTTATTAAACGGGAGGCGAACATGTTTGCCGACACGACAGGCATGACAGGTGTGATCCTCTATCTTATGGCAACTGAAACTGAAACTCCTAAGAATATGATGAAGTGTGACGGGGTTGGGATGACCCAAACGAGCATGCCAGAGATCGACGCCGGCAAAGAGAGCAACCGGTGCGGTGGTGGAGGTGGACGATGAATGCACCGAATAGAGCTTGTCGAGGTTGTCACATCGGTGAAGTACCATCCTGGTTCGAGCGTCCTTGACACAAAACCCAAGCTTGTCAAATTCAACAGTAACAGGATTTTCATGAGTTAAACGACGAACGGAAATAAGGTTCTTAATAAGATGAGGTGACACAAGTATGTTAGACAAAGTAATAGGCATGGAATTAGAAGGAAAAGAAGTGTGCCCAACATGTGTGATAGGGAGTGTGGAACCGTCGCCGACAATGATGCGGCGATCGGTGATGACAGGAGTGAAGGAGGCAAGATTACCACGATGAGCAAACATGTGAGCCGTAGCCCCGGTGTCCATGTACCAATCATCACCTTCGGTGTAGTTGTTCGGTGTAGGAGCGGCATGCAGTGCGGGAAGGAGCACCGGGTCCTAGGGCGCCGGCGACAGGGCCGGCGAGGGGGACGGAGACGCCATGGGGAGGCCGTAGCCACCGCTCGGCAGCGGCGGTGGGTACTCTCCAGACGGTATGGGAAGCAACCCTGGCTGCGAGTGTGGTGCCGGGTAGGCCGGATGGCCCGCCGAAAAAACATGTTGGCCCGCTGACAGATGACGACCCCCACCAGTACCCGGGAGCCCCGTACACGGGCGCGTCGAAGGCCCCGCGCAACAGCAAGGGGTCGACGGGCAGAGTCGGCACCGGCGGCGGGGCGACGACGGACTGGCCGAAGAGCGCCAGCGGTGGGGCGGCGACGTACGCCAGCGGGGGCAGCAGGGTCGAGCCGTGCGGCAAGTCGGGGCAGGCTGGCGGGGCGACGCCGAACGTGCTGTAATTGGCGGCCGCCCCGTACGGCGGCGGGGCCGTGTCGTAGGGCACCGGCGACGGAGCCGTACCTGAGGGTGCCGGCAGCGGGTCGGCAGAGGTGGCCACACGACATCGTCATCGACTCCTACAGATCAATGGCCACACGACGTCTTGGACCGTCCATGCGTGCGTCGGGTGCGCTGGTCCGGTGGTCACTGCGCGGTTGTACTATGCTGGCCCGTCGGGCTGGCCGCCTCGCAACTCGCGCGGCCGAGTTGGCTGCTGGAGCATCGGCGCGGCCGGTCATCCCCGCGGCCGAGCGCATGAGGCTACTCGCGAAGGGGTTTCGGGTTGGGACGGAAGCGGTTAGCGGGCGGGCACGGGTGGGAGTGGGCGGGATGGCAGCGGGCGATGGGGCGATGCGAAAGCGGCGATGGCAGCCGGCGATGCAGGTTGGCCGCTGGCGATGCGGGTTGGGACGGGTTTGGGCGATGCGGGTTGGGGTGAGTTGGCGGGCGACGCGGTGCAGGAATCAACGGGCGACGCGGACTGCATCTAGGGGCGTCGCGTGATGGCAGCTAGTGAGCGATGCAGGCATCGCGGGTTGGGAGAACGAGGAGCGGCGGGCGGCGCGGAGGCGCGCGGGCGGCGGCGGCGTGACAGAAAATATGAATTGGACAATGTATTGCTCTTCGTACATATACACGTATATATAATATATAAAGGTGGATCATGGACCTCAACTATAAAAAAATAGGAAACGGATCCAATACATAATATGCACATAACACATATACTACTCAACACCCTCCAACGGCTCTTGACACAGGCAGCTCCCGGGCGGCGATATTCGGACAACAAAGGTAGTGAGTCGGAGTGCCAGGGTTTTCGAGGTCATGATCCTGGGCGAGACATGCGTCAAGGAGTTGCATCGTACGTGCATCTGGGCCACGTGCGAGGAGTACTGCGCGTAATCCACAACATCTGCTCCCTGACCCGGACAGACCAGACCATAGGAATTGATTCGATCCATTCCCTCCTGGCCAGCCTGAATATGATATGAATCATATCATACGATCGATGCTATGTGATCACACATGCACATCGTCAGTAAATGATATGCGTCCATGATCGACATACTGCAGTCAGCTGCCACACACCGACCGACCAAGAGCTAATGAGCTAGTAATTACTATTACCTCCTCTTCCAAAATCTTCGATCTAAAACAAGTATTTTAGGACGGAGGGAGTATGTAAAAGAAACTAGTACAAGTTATTTTGAGGACAGGAAACACATGGTGGCTAGAAGCAAAGTACAGCTTCCATGCTTGATGCCTGCCGTTCATGTCCATTCACCATTGTAGAAGCGAAATGACCATCTTTTTTCTCCTTTTTGAGCATGCCATTTCAATCTCGTCGATGTTGGAAACGGCCGAAAAATCGCCGGTCGCGATGCGTGACCACTCGGATGAAAGAGGACAAACAAAATACAGGGCGCCCCTATGTCTCGCTTACAGCAAGATGGCAGGAAGCCTTGCTACAAGCCCCAGAATGGGCCGACCCAGCAGAGGCCACAGGCCTCTAGCGCATTTTTCTTCTTCCATCTTTTAACATTTTTGCTTTACTTTTTCTACTTTTTCATAAATTTCAAAAGATTTTAAAATATTCTAAATATATCCATTATAAAAATCATTTACATTATTGAAAAATGTTAATCATGTATTTTTAAAATGTTAAATGTGTATAAAGTAATGTTGTTGATGTATACAAAAGATTTACAGTGTGTATGGAAGAAAAATAGACATTAAAACACACACACACACACACACACACACACACACACACACATTAATCATACATTTAAATAATTATTAAACATGTATATGAAAAATGTTCTTGATGTATACATAAAATGTACAATTATTTATACAAAAAAGTAGAAATAAAAATGGATGTTTAATTATTATTTTTAAATATTGACCATGTACATAAAAAATTCCTGATGTAAAATAATGTACAGTATGTGTGCAAAAATTAGACATCAAAAACAATATCTATTAAAAAATGCCAATAATTTTATTGAAAAATGGTTAACATACATAAATAAAATGTTTTTGATGAATGAAAATGTAAAGTGTGTATGTAAAAAGTATACATAAAAAATATGTACTAAAAACATTAATCATCTAATGAAAAATGATAATACATTCGAAATGTATTAAAAAATTAGAATGTGTATGAATAAAAAGTTGATATAAAAATAGATGTTTGAAAAAAATTAATCATGTATTTGAAAAAGTATCCAACGTATATGCAAAAAATGTAAATGTGTATGAAAAAAGTTGATATGAAAAATAGATGTTTGAAAAAAAAATCATGTATTTGAACAAATATTAAACATGTATACAAAAAATATTTCATGTATTTGAATAAATTGTTAAACATGCATAAAAATGCCCCTATTCTATACAAAAAGAGAAAATGAGAAAACAGTGAAAACCAAAAAGAGAAACCAAGAAAAAAACAAAGAAAAGCAGAGAAAACAAAAAAGAAATGAAGGATACGAAAGTAAAGTGAAAACTAAAAATATAAACAAAGAAACTCGTACAAAAGAATGGGAAAATCAATGAAAATCAAAAAGGAACAAATAAAGAAAGAAAGGATAGCAAAAAAGAAATATCAGCTCTCGGGCTCATCTAATCTCGGTGAACGGTAAAATCGAAGTAAATACAAAAAATCGATTTTTTTTGCATGCAAGATATTTTAGTGCGTGAGGTCCGCCCCAAATTTCAGCACATTTGAACACCTGAGCAGCTCTCAGCAAAAAAGCAAAATCAGTCCCAAACAATGTGTACGAACATTAAACTTTTTCACAGATCCTAATTTTGTTTTTTCTGAGAAAAACTCAGATATCAAATGACCTGAAATTTTGCACGGACCTCATGCACTAACACGTCTTGCATGCAAAAAAATAGTTTTTTTTTAAAAAAACTATCATATTTCTTTTGTTTTAGTGTTTATTTGCAGGTGCAGATGAGCTCTGGAGCCATTTAGTCGCTCTCAAGAACCTAGAAAGGAAAAAAGAATAGCAAAATACTAGTGAAAACCAAGAAAAAATAATGAAAAATGAAACAACAGAAAGAAAAGAGAAACTAGTGAAAATTGTTAAAGAAACAGGTAAAACCGATAAGAAAACAAAGAAAAACAAAAAATGAATAAACCCCATGAACAAATAGAGAAAACTGAAAAAAATAGAAATAAAGGAAAACAGAAAAGAAAGGAAAGGGGGGAAAACAGAAGTAGCGAGTGATCGAACACAGTTGGGCATCCCAATCAATCAAACAGTGAAAAAAGGACTACAACGGGTTGGCCTCCTAGCTACAAATGGATGAAACCCCTTAAGACGAGTGTACAATTCATCTCGCTACAATCGAGATATATGGTTCTTGAAAGCACGTTGACTCGTTCATCTAAAAAAATGAAAAAGCCTTGATCAATGAATGTATTTGGACTGGGGATAATCTCTTAAAAGTGCAGGACGTTGAATCACTATCTCTTCATCATGATGCTGGATGAAAGATTTCACTTTCATAAAAAATCAAACCAACAAAAAAAGCTCGACACATCAGCATAAACTCATCAGATCCGAATAAACGAATATACAAGGACAGAAAACTCTATAACCTCACGACACCGTTAAAATAAAGAGATAACTTTATTTTCACAAAACTCTGATGATTACTAGACGTTGACAAAAAACATAAATGTTTTAAAGATATGAGGTCCCTCACCCCTCAACTCTAAGGACAACTGAAGGTGAGAGGATCTAAATTTATCACGACGGCCACGGCGGCACGAGAAACCCTCATGAGTAGTACTGTATAGTTCTCTCGGTTGCTCGCTGGAAGTGGGCGGCAAATAGGTTCGCCCTCGCAGCCCAGGCACGGCCCAAGGCGTGCCGAGCTAGATTTCACGACCGAGCCGCCCTCGTTCCCCTTTCTTACGGCGGCTGCAACCGGAGAAACAACGGTGTCGGCGACCACCTCCCAGTCCTTCCCAAGTCTCTCCGGCTCTCCTTCCCTTCCCCTTCGCCCAGCAGCGCCGTCGCCGCCGGCCGAGCCAGCGCTGCCGTCTTGCGCACCAGTGCCGCCGCCGCCGCGGTGTGCGGCTGCCTGGCAGTGGCCAGCGCCCATTCCGTGCGCCTGCTCTCCTTCTGCAGCGTCGCCGCCCCATCATCGGCGGCCCCTCACCCCTCAACTCTAAGGACAACTGAAGGTGAGAGGATCTAAATTTATCACGACGGCCACGGCGGCACGAGAAACCCTCATGAGTAGTAGTGTATAGTTCTCTCGGTTGCTCGCTGGAAGTGGGCGGCAAATAGGTTCGCCCTCGCAGCCCAGGCACGGCCCAAGGCGTGCCGAGCTAGATTTCACGACCGAGCCGCCCTCGTTCCCCTTCCTTACGGCGGCTGCAACCGGAGAAACAACGGTGTCGGCGACCACCTCCCAGTCCTTCCCAAGTCTCTCCGGCTCTCCTTCCCTTCCCCTTCGCCCAGCAGCGCCGTCGCCGCCGGCCGAGCCAGCGCTGCCGTCTTGCGCACCAGTGCCGCCGCCGCCGCGGTGTGCGGCTGCCTGGCAGTGGCCAGCGCCCATTCCGTGCGCCTGCTCTCCTTCTGCAGCGTCGCCGCCCCATCATCGGCGGCCCCGTTCGCCCCCCCCCCCCCCCCCCCCCCCCCCCCCGCGCGCTCTTTGGCCCGGGTTTCTCAGCTCCACGTCCACCCCACCTTCCTGAATCCGGCGTCAGTTAGGCGGTAGAAATCAGAACCTTGGCCGTCGACTGGCCGATTAGGCGCCGCAACGCCATCATCTTGGGTTGGCGATGGAAGCTCCAGCCCCAGATTGGTCCGGGCTACCGGCGGATATATTAACCACCGTACTCCAGTTGCTCGAGTGCCCGGATCTCCTCCGATCCGCCTCCGTCTGCACAGCCTGGCACAAGGCGGTCTCTGTGCTCCGGCCTATCGGTGTTTGCCCTGCCTCCCAGACACCCTGTTTACTCTATTGCACTGAGGCCGCTGGCAGGAGCGCTCTTGGCATGTACAGTCTCTCGGAGCGAAAGGCCTACACCATGCCCCTGCCTGAACCTCCCATCAACAACTGGATTGGCTCATCACATGGATGGATAGTCATCATGGATAAAAGGTCTGACCTGACGCTGCTCAATCCGATCACCGGTGACAGGATTGTACTCCCTCCCGCAACGACCATGGAACACGTCAAACCTATCCTTAATGATGGCGGAGTTCTTGAGAAGTATGAGGTGTCTTACTACGACGGAGAGCTTCCGAGGGTGGAGGATACACCCTATGTATCTGATTTGGACGAGTATGGTGATTTTTTCTATACTAAGGCAATTTTATCATCTGATCCATCGAAAGGTGAATGCATTGTCATGCTCATCCACCAGCCATATGCTCAGCTCTCGTTTACCAAAGTGGGAGATGTTCACTGGAATTGGCTCAAAATATGTAATTTCTATGCAGATTGCATATCCCATGATGGATGGTTCTATGCAATGACTCCTCAAGGTGCAATTGATGCGTTTAATTTAAATGGACCATCTGTCATCCACGAAAGAGTTTTGCCAGATATGTTTTTGTTTGGTGAAAGATCATACATTGTTAAGGCCCCATGGGGAGATGTCCTCCAGGTTGATAGGAAGCAGATTCTGGATCATGAACAACCAGGTGGTGAGACGTATATCACTAAAATCGAAGTGTACAAGGTAGATTTTGTTGAGCAAAAGCGTGTCAAGATGAAAGGAATAGGTGACCATGCGTTGTTTATCGGCAAAAGTACAACGTCTTGCTTCAGTGTAAAGCATCATCCAGACTTGATGCCAAACCATGTATATTTTACTGAGATCATGATGACGAACTAGTAACCGGGAAAGATGATCTCCGTGACATAGGAGTGTACAACTTGGAAACTGATACCACATGTAAGGTGGTATATCCTGAACCCTGGCGGACGTGGTTCCCTCCAATATGGTTGATACCCAACCTTGCAAAAAGAGGTACGGTTTCAACTTCTCTCCAGTATCTATATTCTCAAATGCTACTTGTTGTATATTCCATTTTCAATAGCAACCATTCTCTCATTTCATTTTTCAGTGCTTACGTACATAATAAGAGAAATGCACTTCGAATTATATGCGTGTCCGCGTAGGCTCGGTCCGAATTAGGATGTTCAGAATAGCTTCAGCAAAAAAGACAAAATTGAATGTGAATAATGTTCTAAACATAAAACTAAGCTTTCATTCTGTTCAGTCAATTTTATCTCTTATTATTTGATAAATGGAACATATTTGGAGTTGAACTTTGCACGGGTGTTATATATGCTCTTCTTTTTGCAGTACATTTTTATTTCATTTACGTTTGAGAATTTTTGAAAGCTCTTCATGTGTTTTTTAAATGGCATCCTCAGAAAGATGTGTATTTTAGAGATGATTTAGCATTGCATTGGTGGTGGAATCGCTGAAAGTATCTTTTAGATTTATCTTTTTTTCTGTTTTCAGTTTATTTTGGTACAGTGCCTTCTTCGTTTGCTCTAGTGTAGATCAAAATTGCATTTCAAACTTCACAACTGATTACCTTTTACTCCCTCTGTTTCTAAATATAAGTCTTTTTATAGATTTCAATAACGACTACATACGGATGTATATAGACGCACTTTAGAGTGTAGATTCACTCATTTTGCTCCGTTTGTAGTCCATATTGGAATCTCTAAAAAGACTTATATTTAGGAACGGAGGGAATATATGTTAAATAGGAGTGCGGTATCTATTGTACATAATGAAACGATGTTTATGCTTGCTAACTAATTCCTACTTATACTGGCAGGCTTTCAAGATAATAATGGTGGGAGGGAACTCTCCAGTGCTGTCATCAACAATCAGATCACGAAAGCATCGCTCGTTTGAACTGTGTTTTGTCTTTTGACAGATATTGAACTGTAAAATTTACAGTTTGATACGTGTCGAGCTTAATGATCTCATTGGCCATTTGTATTAAGACAGGAGATAGCTTTCCTTGTATTCTGTCTCGGGGCAGTGACTGGACTCGTTGTCGGGGTCGCAGTAAAGCTACAACGGAGGGAGATTAGCTGAGACGCCCAGCTGACATTTTATATCAATGAAACTTGCCATGTAGTCTTTGCTTTCAGTTTACTGAACTTCAAGTAGCCTTTGAGTCAACTCACCGTGGCATCGGGATCTTTGAGCTTCAAGTGAAACTGGGGTATCCTCTTTCTTCTTATTCCTATTAGTTTATCTTCATCTTTGTTACAGCTTAACAAATTTGGAATTATTATAAAATTCAGTCCTAAACTGTGAAACTGTCAGCATCCCTGTTGCAGTTTGTGTATTAGCTGACTTTTTTTTCGAATTATGATTCAGAACTAGTTTCTGGTCAATTGCTTGAGACCGAATTTCGGAATGGTGATGCATGACCGTTATGTAGCTGTTCGTCTGAGAAATTGTGGCGTGCAGAATTCTTGTATTCACACGCACACATCACAATTCTTGACAGTTCTGTTGTAATGCTGCAGCATTCGCATGCGCCATCATGATACCTTTGTTACCAATTCAGATCCCAGACAGGGAGGAAGAAATCAGAGAAGGATCATCTCATTAATGTATGGTATTATTCGTCTCTTGCGACAAACAATACAAATGTTATTGCTCTGGCAAGAAGCTTCCATGAGTCGGCCTCGTCAAGGGATGCATCGACCACCACCTGAAATTGGGTGTTTCGACAAGCAATATATGGTAGACGCCTATCGTAATGGCGAGGACGCTCGAGTCAACTACTGGTTTCTGCGAACACCAGTGGCAACTATCTTGTAGGTTCTCCTACAGTATGTTCAGCAGAAGAATCACATGGCTTCAAATGTTGCATTCTATTTCCTTCTGTAGAGGTACAGCTTCAAATACTCGCACATGTCTGTCATATCGGTTCGACACCCGGGCCCATCCTAAACAGAACAACCCCCTCCCCCGTTTGGTCCTCATAGTCTCCATTCTATCCTCTCCTTTCTGCTCCGCCCAAACCCTAGATCGATCTGACATCGCCATGTTTCAGGAGGGATCGGAGTTGGATAACATCGATTGGGACAAGGGCCGACAATATTTTGGGGCTATAAGACGAAGCCTACAACATGGGCCCTTAAGGTTGTATATATGCATCAACTTCACTTGCAAGGTTCCTGCAGAAAAACTTCATTTGCAAAGTAAGAGGATAAATGATTGTGGATCAATGTTATATTAGAACATAAAGACTAACAGAATGCTTGGTTAAAACCTTTAGCAAGATGTATGAGAAACATATACTTGCAATGTATCACTTGCAGAGTTTCTCATATAAAAAAGTGAAGTTTTTCATATATTGTGGAACAATGTATCACTTGCAATGTATCATTTGCAATGAATCATATATTGTGGAGCAATGTGTCATTTGCATCTTCACTTGCAATGTATCACTTGCAAAGTTTCTCATATATAAAAAAGTACAATGTGTATAGAGAATGAAAAAAGTAAGATGCACAAAGGTTTTTTAATACATGAGCAACTTTTTTCATACACATTGTACTTTTTAATACTATATGAGAAACATCTTCTCTATACACATTTAACATTTTTCAAATGCTTGGTTAACATCTTTTTCCAAATGTTTTATGTAAAGTATTTTTGTCATATATTTATTTAGAATTTTTGCAAGTATAAACAAAAGCAAAAAAACATAAAACATGAAAAAAAACAAAAAAGAATGAGGTTGTGTGCTCCCGTGCGCCTTCGTCGGCCCATCTCCCGCCTCCCATCAGGCGAGGTTTCCATCGGTCAAGCGAGATATAGTGGCGCCCTAAAAAACTAATCAGAGGGCATCACCTCGGGGGGGGAATCGAGCGGTCACTTTTGATGGACTGGGAGCACGCAAGTGATGCGCTCAGCTGCCTGCACGCGTTTATTTTTTTCTAGCTTTTGCTTGGTTATCTCGAGGTTTTGACAAGGTTTTTTGGGAAGCAATGCTTTTCCGTGGAAAGCACAATATGTTCTGAAGAAGAAGCATAGTTGGACACAGGTTGTGCTTTTTCCTATTCTTTGTTTTTCTTTTCGGTTTTCATTCTTTTTTTTCAGTTTCGTTTTGTTTTTGTTTTGGGGTTTTCCATGCTTTTTGATTTTTTTTCGACGAAAAAGTTCAACGAAATATCTTAACATGAGATCTAGTTTTGAGGATCTTGACATGAAAAATCAAATTGTGAAAACGGATCAGGATTTGGATGCACGATTCCAGAGATAAAACACTTTGAAAAAATGAGTCTACGAATAAAAAGCTCAGGTTTTTACAAATGCGGGCATGTAATGCGCCACTTGTATCACTGAAGGTGAGAGTGACCGTTATAAGGATACTCCCTAGTTAGTGATTTTGCACATACACGTAGAGCCAGCCACGTGACCTCCTATATGGCACGTTTGCGTCATATAGACGCACAACGCACATGGGCTTCGCCTGACTGTGCCTGCCCAGTGGGGCAGTGAATGCCAAGGGGACCACTATACTGATTCGGCTCCCATAGCGTGCCAATTTTTGAAAAAAAAATCCAGATGGTGCACTGCAACAAAAAAACACATTCGGTCGATGCGTTGTAACCAACCGACTTTTTGGTCAATTTTTTATTTCATTTTTTTTGAAAATCAAGAACGTTTTTTGAAAAATTTAAACACTTTTTGGAAACCTGATTTATTTTTTCTAAAATTCTGACATTTTTAAAAATCATTTTTAGTTCCTAAACAACTTTTGAGTTTGTGGATTCTGAAAATGGGAACATTTCTTGGAAACACAAACATTTTTTAAAATTTGTGAGCATTTTTTATATGCAAACAAAACTTTGAAACGGAAACATTTTTGGAATTTCAAAACAAAATGCTTAAAAGTACGGTTTTTTAAATTCCCTTAATATATTTTGAAAACGTAGTATTTTAATATGTGATCAAATTTTGCAAAAGGGATCATTTTTTTACATTTTAAAATTTTCAGAAAAACAAATAGTAAAAAAATGAAAGACAACAAAAGAGCCAGTAAATAATAAAAAGGAGGAAAAACTTGGCTCACGAACCTTCTAAAAGGTAGCAAAACCGGTCAGGAACCTTCCAGGAAGTTCTCAAAACCGGTAGCTCGCACGCATAATACAGCTCAATGGGTCGGCCCATGTGTCACTCCCTCGGTCAATTAGGGTGTGCGTAGCCTCCACTAGTTGTGGCAAAATGTGGCAAATAGGAAATCAAGCCAGCCAGCACAGTATCACCGGATTGAACCACCATTTTCCTTTTTTCTCACATAACGTATGGGCTCCTCTCTCTTATCCTCCCGCCTAGGCCCAAAGCCGACCCTAATTAGGACCACCTGGAGGCGGAGGAGATCGAGGAGCTCGCCCTCCGCCCCTTACTGCAACATGAAGTGCATGTCACAGGAGGACCTTGACACTACTCGAGCAGTCGAGCGCTATTCCTTGAAGGAAATATGCCCTAGAGGCAATAATAAAGTTGTTATTTATGTTTTCTTATATCATGATAAATGTTTATTATTCATGCTAGAATTGTATTAACCGGAAACTTAGTACATGTGTGAATACATGGACAAACTGAGTGTCACTAGTATGCCTCTACTTGACTAGCTCATTAATCAAAGATGGTTAAGTTTCCCAACCATAGACATGAGTTGTTATTTGACTAACGGGATCACATCATTAGAGAATGATGTGATTGACTTGACCCATCCGTTAGCTTAGCATGATGATTGTTTAGTTTGTTGCTATTGCTTTCTTCATAACTTATACATGTTCCTATGACTATGAGATTGTGCAACTCCCGAATACCGAAGGAACACTTAGTGTGCTATCAAACGTCACAATATAACTGGGTGACTATAAAGATGCTCTACAGGTGTCTCCGATGGTGTTTCTTGAGTTGGTATAGATCGAGATTAGGATTTGTCACTCCGTGTATCGGAGAGGTATCTCTGGGCCCTCTCGGTAATGCACATCACTATAAGCCTCGCAAGCAACGTGACTAATGAGTTAGTGACGGGATGTTGCATTACGGAACGGGTAAAGAGACTTGCCGGTAATGAGATTGAACTAGGTATTGAGATACCGACGATCGAATCTTGGGCAAGTAACATACCAATGACAAAGAGAACAACGTATGCTGTTATGCGGTTTGACCGATAAAGATCTTCATAGAATATGTAGGAACCAATATGAGCATCCAGGTTCCGCTATTGGTTATCGACCGGAGATGAGTCTCGGTCATGTCTACATAGTTCTCGAACCCGTAGGGTCCGCACGCTTAACGTTCGATGACGATCGGTATTATGAGTTTATGTGTTTTGATGTACCGAAGGTAGTTCGGAGTCCCGGATGTGATCACGGACATGACGAGGAGTCTCGAAATGGTCGAGACATAAAGATCGATATATTGGAAGGTTATGTTTGGACATAGGAATGGTTCTAGATGAGTTCGGGTATTTACCGGAGTACCGGGGGGTTACCGAAACCCCCCAGGGAGTCAATGGGCCTTATTGGGCCTTAGTGGGAGAGAGGAGGAGGCAGCCAAGGTGGGGGCGCCCCCCGCAAGCCCAATCCGAATTGGGAGGGAGGCCGCCCCCCTTTCCTTCTCTCCCTCCCCCTCTTCCTTCTTCTCCAACTCCAACTGGGGAAGGGGGGAAACCTACTCCTACTGGGAGTAGGACTCCCCCCTTGGGTGCGCCATAAGAGGGCCGGCCCTCCCCTCCTCCATTCCTTTATATACGGGGGAGGGGGCACCCCGTAGACACACAAGTTGATTGTTTAGCCATGTGCGGTGCCCCCCCTTCCACAGAATTCGACCTCGGTCATATCGTTGTAGTGCTTAGGCGAAGCCCCGCGTCGGTAACTTCATCATCACCGTCATCACGCCGTCGTGCTGATGAAACTCTCCCTCGGTCTCAACTAGATCAAGAGCACGAGGGACGTCACCGAAGCTGAATGTGTGCAGATCGCGGAGGTGTTGTGCGTTCGGTACTTGATCGGTTGGATCGTGAAGACGTTCGACTACATCAACCGCATTTCATAACGCTTCCGCTTTCGGTCTACGAGGGTATGTAGACATGCTCTCCCCTCTCGTTGCTATGCATCCCTAGATAGATCTTGCGTGATCGTAGGATTTGTTTTGAAATACTGCGTTCCCCAACAGTGGCATCCGAGCCAGGTCTATGCGTAGATGTTATATGCACGAGTAGAATACAAAGGAGTTGTGGATGTGAGTATATACATATTGCTTGTCGTCACTAGTTGATTCTTGATTCAATGGTATTGTTGGATGAAGCGGCTCAGACCGACATTACGCGTACGCTTACGCGAGACTGGTTCTACCGACATGCTTCACACACAGGTGGCTAGTGGGTGTCTGTTTCTCCAACTTTAGTTGAGTCGGTTTCAATGAACAGGGTTCTTTCTGAAGATCAAAAAGTAACCACTATACTACGTTGTGGCTTTGATGCGTAGGTAAGAACGGTTCTTGCTAGAAGCCCGTAGCAGCCACGTAAAACTTGCAACAACAAAGTAGAGGACGTCTAACTTGTTTTTGCAGGGCATGTTGTGATGTGATATGGTCAAGACGTGGTTATATAAATTGTTGTATGAGATGATCATGTTTTGTAACACAGTTATCTGCAACTGGCAGGAGCAATATGGTTGTCGCTTTATTGTATGAAATGCATTCGCCATGTAATTGCTTTACTTTATCACTAAGCGGTAGCGATAGTTGTAGAAGCAATAGTTGGCGAGATTACAATGATGCTTCGATGGAGATCAAGGTGTCAAGCCAGTGACGATGGTGATCATGACGGTGCTTTGGAGATGGAGATCAAAGGCACAAGATGATGATGGTCATATCATATAACTTATATTTGATTGCATGTGATGTTTATCCTTTATGCATCTTATTTTTCTTAGTACGGCGGTAGCATTATAAGATGATCTCTCACTAAATTTCAAGGTATAAGCGTTCTCCCTGAGTATGCACCATTGCTACAGTTCGTCGTGCCGAGACACCACGTGATGATCAGGTGTGATAAGCTCTACGTTCACATACAATGGGTGCAAGCCAGTTTTGCACACGCAGAATACTCGGGTTAAACTTGACGAGCCTACCATATGCAGATATGGCCTCGGAACACTGAGACCGAAAGGTCGAGCATGAATCATATAGTAGATATGATCAATATAGTGATGTTCACCATTGAAAGCTACTCCATCTCACGTGATGATCGGACATGGTTCAGTTGATATGGATCACGTGATCACTTAGGTGATTAGAGGGATGTCTATCTAAGTGGTAGTTCTTAAGTAATATGATTAATTGAACTTTAATTTATCATGAACTTAGTACCTGATAGTATTTTGCATTATGTTGTTGTAGATAGATGGCCCGTGCTGTTGTTCCGTTGAATTTTAATGTGTTCCTAGAGAAAGCTAAGTTGAAAGATGATGGTAGCAACTACACGGACTGGGTCCATAACTTGAGGATTATCCTCATTGCTGCACAGAAGAATTACATCCTGGAAGCACCACTAGGTGACAAGCCTGCTGCAGATGCTGCTGACAACGTTAAGAATGTTTAGCAAAGCAAAGCTGATGACTACTCGATAGTTCAGTGTGCCATGCTTTACAGCTTAGAACCGGGACTTCAACGATGTTTTGAACGTCATGGAGCATATGAGATGTTCCAGGAGTTGAAGTTAATATTTCAAGCAAATGACCGGATTGAGATATATGAAGTCTCCAATAAGTTCTACAGCTGCAAAATGGAGGAGAATAGTTCTATCAGTGAACATATACTCAGAATGTCTGGGTACCACAACCACTTGACTCAGATGGGAGTTAATATTCCTGATGATAGTGTCATTGACGGAGTTCTTCAATCACTGCCACCAAGCTAGAAGAGCTTCGTGATGAACTATAATATGCAAGGGATGGATAAGACAATTCCCGAGCTCTTCACAATGCTAAAGGCTACGGAGGTAGAAATCAAGAAAGAGCATCAAGTGTTGATGGTCAACAAGACCACCCGTTTCAAGAAGAAGGGCAAAGGGAAGAAGGGGAACTTCAAGAAGAATAGCAAGCAAGTTGTTGCTTAAGTGAAGAAGCCCAAGTCTGGACCTAAGCCTGAGACTGAGTGCTTCTACTTCAAAGGGACTGCTCACTGGAAGCGGAATTGCCCCAAGTATTTGGCGGATAAGAAGGATGGCAAAGTGAAAGGTATATTTGATATACATGTTATTGATGTGTACCTTACTAATGCTCACAATAGCACCTGGGTATTTGATACTGATTCTGTTGCTAATATTTGCAACTCGAAACAGGGGCTATGGATTAAGCAAAGATTGGCTAAGGACGAGGTGACGATGCGCGTGGGAAATGGTTCCAAAGTCGATGTGATCGCCGTCGGCATGCTACCTCTACATCTACCTTCGGGATTAGTTTTAGACCTGAATAATTGTTATTTGGTGCCAGCGTTAAGCATGAACATTATATCTGGATCTTGTTTGATGCGAGGCAGTTATTCATTTAAATAAGAGAATAATGGTTGTTCTATTTATATGAGTAATATCTTTTATGGTCATGCACCCTTGATGAGTGGTCTATTTTTACTAAATCTTGATAGTAGTGATACACATATTCATAGTATTCAAGCCAAAAGATATAAGTTTAATAATGGTAGTGCAACTTATTTGTGGCACTGCCATTTAGGTCATATTGGTGTAAAGCGCATGAAGAAACTCCATGCTGATGGACTTTTGGAATCACTTGATGCTTGCGAACCATGCCTCATGGACAAGATGACTAAGACTCTGTTATCCGGAACAATGGAACGAGCAATAGAATTTTTGGAAATAATACATACTGATGTATGCAGTCTGATGAGTGTTGATGCTCGTGGCGGGTATCGTTATTTTCTGACCTTAACAGATGATTTGAGCAGATATGGGTATATCTATTTGATGAAAATAAGTCTGAAACATTTGAAAAGTTCAAAGAAATTCAGAGTGAAGTGCAAAATCATCGTAACAAGAAAATTAAGTTTCTACGATTTGATCATGGAGGAGAATATTTGAGTTACGAGTTTGGTCTTCATTTGAAACAATGCGGAATAGTTTCACAACTCACGCCACCTGGAAAACCATAGCGTAATGGTGTGTCCGAACGTTGTAACCGCACTTTATTAGATATGGTGCGATCTATGATGTCTCTTACTGATTTACCGCTATCGTTTTGGGGTTATGCTTTAGAGACAACTGCATTCACGTTAAATAGGGCACCATCTAAATCCGTTGAGACGACACCTTAATTATGAACTGTGGTTTGGCAAGAAACCCAAGTTGTCGTTTCTTAAAGTTTGGGGCTACGATGCTTATGTGAAAAAACTTCAACCTGATAAGCTCGAACCCAAATCGGAGAAATGTGTCTTCATAGGATACCCAAAGGAGACTGTTGGGTACACCTTTTATCACAGATTCGAAGGCAAGATATTCGTTGCTAAGAATGGATCCTTTCTAGATAAGGAGTTTCTCTCGAAAGAAGTGAGTGGGAGGAAAGTAGAACTTGATGAGGTAATTGTACCTGCTCCCTTATTGGAAAGTAGTCCATCACAGCAATCAGTTCCTGTGATTCCTACACCAATTAGTGAGGAAGCTAATGACCATGATCGTGATACTTCTGATCAAGTTACTACCAAACCTCGTAGGTCAATTAGAGTAAGATCCGCACCAGAGTGGTACGGTAATCCTGTTCTAGAAGTCATATTACTTGACCATGACGAACCTACGAACTATGAGGAAGCGCTGATGAGCCTATATTCCACGAAATGGCTTGAGGCCATGAAATCTGAGATGGGATCCATGTATGAGAACAAAGTGTGGACTTTGGTTGACTTGCCCGATGATCGGCAAGCCATAGAGTATAAATGGATCTTCAAGAAGAAGACTGACGCTGACGGTAATATTACTGTCTATAAAGCTCGGCTTGTTGCGAAAGGTTTTTTTGGACAAGCTCAAGGAGTTGACTACGATGAGACCTTCTCACCCGTAGCGATGTTTAAGTCTGTCCGAATCATGTTAGCAATTGTCGCATTTTATGATTATGAAATTTGGCAAATGGATGTCAAAAATGCATTCCTTAATGGATATCTTAAAGAACAGTTGTATATGATGCAACCAGAAGGTTTTGTCGATCCAAAAGGTGCTAACAAAGTGTGTAAGCTCCAGTGACCCATTTATGGACTGGTGCAAGCATCTCGGAGTTGGAATATACGCTTTGATAGTGTGATCAAAGCATATCATTTTATACAGACTTTTGGAGAAGTCTGTATTTACAAGAAAGTGAGTGGGAGCTCTGTAACATTTCTGATATTATATGTAGATGACATATTGTTGATCGGAAATGATACTGAATTTCTGAATAGCATAAAAGGATACTTGAATAAGAATTTTTCAATGAAAGACCTCGGTGAAGCTGCTTATATACTGAGCATCAAAATCTATAGGGATAGATCAAGACACTTAATTGGACTTTCACAAAGCACATACCTTGGTAAAGTTTTGAAGAAGTTCAAAATGGATCAACCAAAGAAAGGGTTCTTGCCTGTGTTACAAGGTGTGAAGTTGAGTCAGACTCAATGCCCGACCACAGCAGAAGATAGAGAGAAAATGAAAGTCATTCCCTATGCTTCGGCCATAGGTTCTATCATGTATGCAATGCTGTGTACCAGACCTGATGTGTGCCTTGCTATTAGTTTAGCAGGGAGGTACCAGAGTAATCTAGGAGTGGAACACTGGACAACGGTCAAGAACATCCTGAAATACCTGAAAAGGACTAAGGATATGTTTCTCGTTTATGGAGGTGACAAAGAGCTCGTCGTAAACGGTTACGTCGATGCAAGCTTTGACACTGATCCAGATGACTCTAAGTCACAAAACGGATACATATTTTTTTGAATGGTGGAGCTATCAGTTGGTGCAGTTCCAAGCAGAGCATCGTGGCGGGATCTACGTGCGAAGCTGGGTACATAGCTGCTTCGGAAGTAGCAAACGAAGGAGTCTGGATAAAGGAGTTCATATCCGATCTAGGTTTCATACCTAGTGCATCGGGTCCAATGAAAATCTTTTGCGACAATACTGATGCAATTGCCTTGGCAAAGGAATCCAGATTTCACAAGAGACCCAAGCACATCAAGAAACGCTTCAATTCCATCCACGATCAAGTCAAGGAGGGAGACATAGAGATTTGCAAGATACATAGGGATCTAAATGTTGCAGACCCGTTGACTAAGCCTCTCTCACGAGCAAAACATGATCAGCACCAAGACTCCATGGGTATTAGAATCATTATTGTGTAATCTAGATTATTGACTCTAGTGCAAGTGGGAGACTGAAGGAAATATTCCCTAGAGGCAATAATAAAGTTGCTATTTATATTTCCTTATATCATGATAAACATGTTTATTATTCATGTTAGAATTGTATTAACCGGAAACTTAGTACATGTGTGAATACATAGACAAACTGAGTGTCACTAGTATGCCTCTACTTGAGTAGCTCGTTAATCAAAGATGGTTAAGTTTCCTAACCATAGACATGAGTTGTTATTTGATTAACGGGATCACATCATTAGAGAATGATGTGATTGACTTGACCCATCCGTTAGCTTAGCACGATGATCCTTTAGTTTGTTGCTATTGCTTTCTTCATAACTTATACATGTTCCTATGACTATGAGATTATGCAACTCCCAAATACCGGAGGAACACTTAGTGTGCTATCACACATCAAAACGTAACTGAGTGACTATAAAGATGCTCTACAGGTGTCTCCGATGGTGTTTGTTGAGTTAGCATAGATCGAGATTAGGATTTGTCACTCCGTGAATCAAAGAGGTATCTCTAGGCCCTCTCGGTAATGCACATCACTATAAGCCTTGCAAGCAATGTGACTAATGAGTTAGTGATGCGATGTTGCATTACGAAACGAGTAAAGAGACTTTCCGGTAACGAGATTGAACTAGGTATTGAGATACCGACGAACGAATCTCGCGCAAGTAACATACCGATGACAAAGGGAACAACATATGCTGTTATGCGGTTTGACCGATAAAGATCTTCGTAGAATATGTAGGAACCAATATGAGCATTCAGGTTACGCTATTTGTTATTGATCGGAGATGAGTCTCGGTCATGTCTACATAGTTCTCGAACTTGTAGGGTCCGCACGCTTAATGTTCGATGATGATCGGTATTATGAGTTTATGTATTTTGATGTACCGAAGGTAGTTCGGAGTCCTAGATGTGATCACGGACATGACGAGGAGTCTCGAAATGGTCGAGACATAAAGATCGATATATTGGAAGGCTATGTTTGGACATCGGAATAGTTCCGGATGAGTTCGGGCATTTACCGGAGTACTGGGGGGTTACTGGAACCCCCCGGGGAGTCAATGGGCCTTATTGGGCCTTAGTGGGAGAGAGGAGGAGGCAACCAAGGTGGGGGTGCCCCCCAAGCCCAATCCGAATTGGGAGGGGGCCCGACCCCCCTTTCCTTCTCTCCCTCTCCCTCTTCCTTCTTCTCCTACTCCAACTAGGTAAGGGGGGAAACCTACTCCACTGGGAGTAGGACTCCCCCTCTTGGGCGCGCCATGAGAGGGCCAGCCCTCCCCTCCTCCACTACTTTATATACGGGGGAGGGGGCACCCCATAGACACACACGTTGATTGTTTAGCCGTGTGCGGTGCCCCCCTCCACATAATTCCACCTCGGTCATATCGTTGTAGTGCTTAGGCGGAGCCCTGTGTCGGTAACTTCATCATCACCGTCATCACGCCGTCGTGCTGACGAAAATCTCCCTCGGTCTCAACTGGATCAAGAGCACGAGGGATGTCACCGAGTTGAACGTGTGCAAATCGCTGAGGTGCCGTGTGTTCGGTACTTGATTGGTTGGATCGTGAAGATGTTCGACTACATCAACCGCGTTTCATAACGCTTCCGCTTTCGGTCTACGAGGGTACGTAGACATACTCTCCCCTCTCGTTGCTATGCATCCCTAGATAGATCTTGCGTGATCATAGGGTTTTTTTTTGAAATACTGCGTTCCCCAACATTCCTGCCACCCCAGCGCTGGTGGAGCGATGACACGTCCTACTCATCCGGGTCATCGCGTCCGACACTCGGCGTGTCCTGTTCGGCAGAGGCGGAGCCAGGATTTGAGCATGGGGGGGGGGAGGGGGACAAAGCCTATGACCATGAAAATGTTTTTTTCGTCGATGACCACGCAAAAGAAACAGAATATAATGTAAATTTTGCAATTAGAAGTAAGGTATATTTTGATTAGTTTGAATGTAGCTCTTGCACCTACACACATGAAACAAAGTTGAGAATCTCATATTCCTATAGTCTGCTTTCAATTCTAGCTTGGGTAATTTCTAGTTATGTGAGAAAAAGTTGTCGTTAGCTATCAACTAAACAGAGATTGTAGCTAACTCCTCCTCCTCCCCCTTCCCCTGCCGCCGCCGGTGCTCCCCGCCGGGCAAAGCCCTGGCGGATCCGGCGGCGGGGGGACTTCGCTCCCAGGCTTCCTCCCCCCTCGAGCGTGGGGCTTGACGAGGCTGACAGAGCCGTGCTGCTCCGGACCTAGGGTTTCGCGACGGCGGCCCCAGATCCAGAGGGTCGGGCCTCTGGACCTGGCGTGGCGAGCACGCGGGCGGCGCGGCGTGACCCTTTGGGGGTGCGGCTGCGGCTGCTTGGCTGTGCCCCGGCGGATCCAGGTGGCGGAGGCTGCGGGTCACCGCGGCAGCGACCATGGTCGGCGGCAGCAAGGTGCAGGTGGCAGGTCCCCGCGACGGCGCCACTACCCCTGCTCGACGCGACCCCCTGCGGTGGCTGGCCTTGTTTGCCAGCCATCCGACGGCTGCTGCTCTGCGCTGGCCGGTGCTTCCCTACATCGACGGTGACGACACGTGGTTTCCTTCTCGGTGCTGATGGTCCTCTCCGGCGGTTTGCTTCCCCGCCTCCTGTCTGCTCTGCTTCGGCGGTATTTGGGGTTCTGGTCTTGGGCCGGGGCGAAATCCCTGCGCGGCGATGGCCTGCGCTGACAACGGCGACGCCTGAGGGTGCTGTAACCTCCATGGAGGCGCTGTCATGGCCCGGACTGACCCTCTCCTTGAGCACCGGGGGAAACCCTTGGTCCAGTTTATTGGACAAGGCAGCGGTGGCGCCTCAGCGCCATCCCCTTCTTGAAGGCGTTGCTTGGGTCGCACTTGGAGTCCCCGATGCAGCAGCTGGAGATGGTGGCCTCCCCGATCTTCCGGCGAGGCTTGATGGTAATGTGATGCTGTGATGAGGGCTTCAGCATAGAGCGTGGGCGTCCGGGGCGCTATGTACGCCGGCGCCGGCATGTCCAAGACGATGGCTTCACTAGTCCTGGTTGGGTCCTGCCATCCACCTGCCGTCTCTTAGGCACTTATGGGTGGAAGGTACGTTGGCCTGGACAGCCCTGGAGATGCGGTCTTCTTTGGAGGCGCCTGGCAACGGCTGTGACGCGGCCTTGAGGCTCTGAGTCTAGCTACCTCGCCGTCCATGGTTGGAGGCTGGACAAGGCTAGACCTTTCGTAGTTGCAATCTGTAGTTGGTAGCACCTCCTCGCCTGCTCGTTTGGTGAGGACGATGATGTGTGTGCGTGTGTCCCTCCTCTTGGGAGGTTGTACCTGTACTGCTGTTCTCTTCCTGTTCAATGGAATGAAACGCAAACTCTCTTGCGTTTTCTCGAAAAAAATTGTTTTTGGGATTGAAACTATGTATACAAACCAACATGTAATTTAAAATCAGCAAGACAAATAGTAACTAGCGTCCAGCAGCTTGTACAAAACCTAGTAATTTTAACTTACTACTATATGGTCTAGACATGAACCATATGATCTACCTTGGATCTGATGCGATCCCTAAACGTGAAATCTGAAAGCACAGAGAAATCATGAGATTGACGCACTAGCATGCCATAGACGACAGCATGATTGCTATTTCTTTTGCAGGTGCCATGACGTAATTCCTTGCGGGGCAATGGTCGACCAAGCCACGAAGCGCCGCCAGCGACTGACAATGCCCTAGGGAACGTATCCAGTGCACCGGTGCTTATGGTGCTATCAATGCACCTGACCTCCTAGCATATTTTAAAGTGTTCCAAAAATATGAAAAAATTTAGCACATTCACACGACATTAATGTCGTCGCAAAATTTCAAATCAAAATTCAAATATTACTTGAGATACAAGAATGACAAATTTGACATCAATGCGATAATGTGCCAAATCTAAAGCTCAGCTTATATTACATACTACTTAGTGTTAAATTTGTTATTTTTGTATCTTGAGCAATGTTTTCAATTTTAATTTATAATTTTGATTTATAATTGTGACAATGAACATTGATAACATGTGAATGTGTTTGATTTTTTTTCACATTTTTTGAATTTTAAAATATGCTACGGAGGTCCGGAGCACAAATAACACCACACAAGCACCGGTGCAGAGATATTTCCTCAATGCCCTAGCGCCCGAAGGCGACCGCGGGTCTAAAGTCAAAATAGTGGAAACTAATTGATCGTCTCTAGGCTAATGCATCCTTACTTGGGCCACTTGCCCATCCACGAGCCACCTAGTGATCTTATTTTAACACCATACAATCGAAGTCAGCAACGTACATGAGTATACATCCATGAACGCGCATACATACTCTCTATTTCAATGAGCATTTTCGAGAGATTGAGCTGGCACATCATTTTGAGATTCACAAAGTTACACAGATGTTTTTATAGTCAACGAAAACGTCTCCTCTCACTAAATGCACATCACCAATAGGTTTGAAATAAATACAGAAAAATGCGATCACCAATATCAAGTCTAGAACTTAAACTCTGATGGGTTGAGATACCACTGTCCTCCTAGCTATCCAACTATAGGTTAGAGCATCTCCAGCCGCGCCCCCAACAGGCCCTCCCCAGGCGTTTTTTCCGCGCGGGCGCCCAAAAATTGGTCCAATCGCGCCCCCAAAAGCCCGTTTTTCATCGGTTTGGGCTGAAACTGGCGCCTACGGCCCCAGGCCGAACCCGACGCGCTGGGGCGAGCGGTTTTGGTGCAAAAGAGCCGCGGCCCGCCGAGTCAGTGGCACGCGCCTCGTCTTCCTCCGGAACGCCTCGGTTTCCGCGGGAAATCAATGGCAAGGCTGATCGGCGGTCAGCCTTGCCATTGATTCCTCACGGGCGGCGCGTCACGGGTGGGCGCGGCGACGCCTCCCCTCCCGCCACGTGTACACACGACACGGGGCTATAAAAACCAGCGTCTCCCCCTCGCCGCTGGCCATACCAGCCCGAGCCCAAAACCATCCGCCGAGCTCTGCCTCTTTCCCGTCCGCCGTCGAGCTCTGCCTATCTCCCCTTTTCTCCCCTTCCCTTCCCTCTCAGCGATGACCGAACGCTTCCCTGGCGACGCTGCGGCGGCCAATTGCTTCGGCCGCCACTCGCTCCATGAGTGGGAGGCGTACCTCCTCTTCGAGGCCAACATCTTGACGTTGCCGGACATGCGCGTCGGGCCGACGGGGTGGAGGCTCAGCAACGGGGGCGTCCCGATCCCCCCGGTGCCCTACGTCGACGCGCGCCCCAACATCTTCGCCACCAAGGTCGACCGTGTGCGGGCGTTCCTGACGGACGAGCAGCGCACCCTCCCCCCGTACGCCGCCGACAACCACACATCGTGGGCGGCGTACTTCCAGCGCCGGCAGGCGCAGCGGCTGGCGTGCACCAACGGGGCGCCGGTGGTGGGCGGCATCAAGAACAGCGATGGGCGCCGCGTATGGTGGGGCGCCCCCGACAGCACGCTCCACGAGGTGCTGGCATAACTCGAGGGCGGCAATAACCTGCCGCTGGCATACCCTGCCGTGGCGGCCGCCCCACCCCCCCGCCAGAGCGCCGGGCAATGGGCACCCAGGAGGTTCGGCTCCTCCTCGTCTTCCTACTCTCAGTCCTCCTTCAGCTCCTCCTCCCTTTCCTCCGGCTCGCCGGTGCTGTTCAACGTCAAGGCCGAGCCCGCCGCAGAGGCGCCGCTCGGCCGGCAAACCCGCAACGCCGACATTGTCATCAACGAGGGCGGCAGGCGTGCCTCCTCCTCGGCTCCTCCGCGCTACGTCAAGCCAAAGACGGCCCGGGGCTCGCGGCCGCCGAGACGGAGCCGGGGCTCCCCGTCGTGAAGACGGAGCCCAGGCTCACCGGCGGCGTCAAGGAGGAGGAGCTCGACGACGCAGCGACCCTCAAATGGGCGCGTGAAGACTAGGCACGCACGGAGCTAGAGCGCCAGCACCTCGCCTACGAGCAGTTCGAAGCTCGGCGCCGTGGCCGAGATGAGGAAGGCGTCGTCGTCCTCGACGACAGCGACGACGACGCGCCGCCGCCACCGGTCCGCCAGGGCGACGCCGGGCAGGGGTCCAGCAGGGGCGACCACGTCAAGAAGGAGAAGGCCATCGACGACGACGAGGATGGCGGCGACATCGGCGACTTCGCCGCTCTCAGCGACTTCTCCTTAGTTGGTTTTTTAAAATAACTTATGTAACGTCGAACATGTCGAATATATGTCAAGTTTGCCGAACTTTAGCCGAACGTTTTGTCCAATTTGCCGAACTTTGCCGAATTCCTTTTTTTAAACCCGCATCTGAGGGTGACCCTGGGGCGAGCGGCTGGGAACCCGCTCGCCCCACGCCGATTTTAGCGCCGGCTCGCCCCCAGACGACGACTTTACGCACCTCCTGGGGGGCCAACGGCTGGAGATGCTCTTAGTTCGCAGCCACCTGGATATCTGTACTAATTCGCTATGGCTTTATCGGTGGTCATTGACTTGCCGAGTCAAAAAATTAGTGTTGGTAACAAATGGTCAGGCGGATTACTACAACCAGCCAACCCACACTGGAAAGTGGAAATCTATGGGGGTCACCAACCAATGGGAGGGGGGTGCCCCGCCCGCGCTCACCGCATCATGGCCGCGCCCCTTATCGCAAGCTCATGCCCACCCGTGTCGCGGCACGTCCGCTCTCGCTCGTGTCGTGGCCCGTTCGCGCTCGTTGTGTCCTATCCGCGCCCTCGCCCCGCTGTCTCCCGCTTCGTCTGTCCCTGGCCTCGCCTGCTTCTCGTCGTCGCCGCTGCCCGCTACAGCTTGTGTTGCCGATGTTACCTGCTACGTGTTGCACTGCTGCTGCCTGCTTCCGCTGCCGCTGCCCGCTGCTCCACCCCGCCCCTGGCCTCACTACAAAAAAATACACATCCGTGACATTTTGGGCCGAACGAAATTTTTTTCTGTCATACATATGACACTTCTATGACGATAATTATGAAAAACCGGTATCATCATAGATGTGGTGGGATCCTAATTCTATGACAAAAACTCATGACAGAAAATGGGCTTTTCATCCTGGGCGGGCCGGAGACGCAGCTGCATGACATTCTTTGGGCTGTCCATGACGGAAAAAACCATGGTAGAAGCGAGGGGGAGGAAAATTTCGGGGAGTTCCCGGTTGCGGTGGGAGGTCGGGGGCCAAGCGATGCGCGTTTCTCTCATACACATACGCGCATGTGTGTGAGGCGTTGGCTCTAACTGAACCTGAGCGAGGCGTTGGGCTCTAACTGAACCCGAGCGATTGCACTGCAGGCTACACGTTACTGAACCCGAGCGATCGATCGATGGCTGTTAACTGAACCCGATCGAGCGATTCCTTCGCTACTGCTGCTAACTGAAGCCGATCGATTGGATGAACAGTGAGCATTGCGGGGGGGGGGGGGGGGAAGGGGGGTTGGATGAACAGTGAGCGGTGGCGTTGCCTCTGGATGAACAGGACCCCGTGGTGTGGAGGGCTGGATGAACAGTAGACGGTGGAGGGGTGCCCGTGGAGGGGTGGTTGAACAGCACCCCGTGGTGTGGAGGGCTGGATGAACAGTAGACGATGGAGGGGTGCCCGTGGAGGGGTGGTTGAACAGTAGCCGGTGGAGTAGCGCACGGTGGAGGCTGGAGGAGGTCGACGATGGAGATGAACAGTACCGTGGAGTCTTGTTTTGCGGTATGCCACACCCCTCCCGATCAACAGGACCCCCGTTTTGACCGTAGGAGGTCCGTTTCCTCCGTTTTGCGGTACGCCAGACCCCTCCCGATGAACAGGATCCCGTTTCGAACGTGGCCGGTCGAACACAAGGCCGTTTCCTCCGTTTTGCGGCATGCCAGGCCTCGTTTCCATCGCCTGTTCCGTCCAAGCCCTCCCGATGAACACGACCACACATTCTGTTCCGACCCAGCCGGTTGGCTCCCACGCGTTTCGTTGCCTCCCGATGACACGACGCATTCCGTTGCCTCCCCATGAACACGAAGCATTCCGTTGCCTCCCCATGAACACGACGCATTCCGTTGCCTCCCCATGAACACGACGACGACGATGTTTCTCCGTTCTGACCCAGCCATGTACACGAGCCCTGGCTGTACGTATGCGCGAGTAGGCGTTCAAGACCCTACCCGTATGTACGTATGTGGCCGTATTTTCTTTCTTGCAGGCCGATGTACGTACGTGTACATGCTACGTGCGCGCCTCTACTACGACACGTACGTGCCTCTACTACCACATGTGCGCGCCTCTACATCGACCAGTATATATGTACGTACGCTTTCGCGACCAGAATGACAACGCTACGTACGCTTCGACCAGGTGGGTACCGACTGTCAGACACTTCCTTGCCTGCGAAGATGTAGCTGGTGGGTCCCAGTAGTCAGGGGGGCGAATCGTTTTGTTTTTGTTTTTTTGCCCAGACGCACTTCCTTGCGTGCGAAGGTGTAGCTGCTGGGTCCCAGCAGTTAGGGGGAATCGTTTTGTTTTTTTTGCCCAGACGCACTTCCTTGCGTGCGAAGATGTAGCTGGTGGGTCCCAGCAGTCAGGGGGCGAATCGGTTTTTTTCGGACACACTTCCTTGCGTGCGAAGATGTAGCTGGTGGGTCCCAGCAGTCAGGGGGGTGAATCGTTTTTTTCGGACACACTTCCTTGCGTGCGAAGATGTAGCTGGTGGGTCCCAGCAGTTAGGGGGAAACATTTTTTTTTCGCGAAATACGGTGGCCCGTCCGGTGGGTCCCCGCTGTCAGGTGGAGGAATAATTATTTTGTGCGTAATAAGGAGGCACTTCCTTGCTGCGGCCATGGACCCAGCTGTCAGCCTCTCCACGTACAGTCCACGTCCGATGGAAGGCATTCCTTGACCACGTTGACCATGCCGCGCCGAGAGCACCAGTGCGATGGACGATGGCGAGGCCTAGGAAGGGGACGACGCGGAGCCGAGGAAGACGCGGCAGTGGATGCCCACGCTTAGAGGAGTATGAGGGTTCACTCATTCGGCTGCGGTGTGAGGCTGCCGTCGGTGCAGAATAACAGGGGGTGTGGGTGCGTAGAGGGATGGCCTGGCCATCGGTGGGAGTAGTAGGGGGCGATGAGGCCTCCGCGGCATCACAGCCGGCCACGGGCGGTAGGAGCAGGCGACATGACCGGCGCTGCTTTGGGCGGCTGGAGCAAGAAGACCAGAGGTTGAAGAAGCACTACAGCCGTTGGGTGGACATCATACGGTCACTGGAGCTAGAATCGTTCATATATTGACTAAAGTTGATAAAGGCCTCCGTCCCAGTCAACTTAATAGGCCCACAAGTCAGCCTCCCACCAAGGTGGGTCCCAGCTAGCAGGGGGTATTCATTTTTTTGTGCGTAATTAGGAGGCACTTCCAGTGGGTCCGAGCTGACAGTGGGGGGAACGTTTTTTTGGCGAAATACGGTGGCCCGTCCTGCGGGTCCCAGCAGTCAGGGGAAACGTTTTTTCCGCGAAATACTGGTGGCCCGTCCGGTGGGTCCTTGCTGTCAGGTGGAGGAATAATTATTTTCCGTGTAATAAGGAGGCACTTCCTTGCGGCTGCAGTGGACCCAGCCGTCGGCCTCTCCACGTACAGTACTCTTCCGATGGAAGTCGGTCATTGACCACATTGACCACGCCGCACCGAGAGCACCACGGCGGTGGACAACGATGATGCCTAGGAAGGGGACGACACGGAGCCGGGGAAGACGCGGCAGCGGAAGCCCGCGCGGAGAGGAGTACGAGGGTTCACCGGTTCGGCTGCGGTGTGAGGCTGCCGTCGCTGCAGAATAACAGGGGGTGTGGGTGAGTAGAGGGATGCCCTGCCCAGCGGTGGGAGTAGTAGGGGGCACTGAGGCCTGCGTGGCAGCACAGCCGGCCATGGGAGGCAGGAGTAGGCGGTCCCGCCGGTGCTGCTTTGGCGGCTGGAGCAAGAAGATCAGAGATTGAAGAAACACGACGGCCGTTGGATTGACATCCAACAGTTACGTCTGCTAGAATCGTTTGTTGACGTATATAATAACTAAAAAAATCTTGCATACGCGTCAACTAAACAAGCCCACAAGTCAGACCACTCCCTCTTTTTTTAATAATTTACATATAGCTCATGGCAACTTCTTATGCAATTTATTGTAGTCGTTTTTTTGGTTGGCCAGGGCCAATTTCGCATATTTCTGTGGGTTCCAAACTATTTTTAATACTGAAATGTCGAGCCAGATTTAAAGTACTTTGAAGATATATTTAAATTAGGTTAATGCCCAGTGAAATAGGAATATGAAAATGTGAAAAAAATTCAGAAATTATAAAGTAATTTCCAATTTGTCATCTGTTTTTATATTTACAACCCATTTCATATTACTTTCAAGATTTGCAGGCGTCTTGAAAGAGTTGCAGCCCATCAGGGCGTAGAAAAATAAATAGGCCTGGATTGGGTATTCTTCAGAAAAAATAAACTGGGCTCATTTTCACAAAGAAAAAATAGCTGGGCTGGTGACATGGTGAACATAAAATATAAGTCTGGGTTAAACGGGCCACAGCCCAGTTCAAACCCTGCTCCGTCTCAGCAATACCAAACAAAAAAATACTGCTCAAGTAGCTACGTCCCAGGCGTCAGCCGATCTTGTGTTGTTCTCTTGTCTATTGACTATATACGCTCACAATGTCGTGGGTCCCAGATGTCAGGAAAACACTAGGAGGAAGCATTTTATTTTTCCATAAGCTGACGTGGTGGGCCCCTACTGTCACCCTCTCCACGTACTTCTGCCGATTCCTGTTGTTTGTTGACCATGTTGACAACGTGAGAGGGCGGCGCCGCGGCGAGCGCACCAAAGCACGCGGAGGACATTGACGTTAACGATTTATGAGACGATGGGGCGGCGATGCGTGCGCTGAGGCGCAGCCAGTCGTGGGAGGCGGAAGCAGGCGGCCCCGCCGGCGCTAGTTTGGTTTTGGCGGCTGGAGGAAGACAGGACTGAAGAAACACGACAGACTGTAAAAGCAGCAGGAGTACTTAACAACCTTAACTGAAACCAACAGGGGCACTTAACAACCAAAGCTGAAAGCGGTATGAGTACTTATACAGGTTCAACCGTAGAAAGCACGCCTCGAACAGTGCTACTTTGCCTACAGTTATCCAAGGGTGAGGCCGCCAAGCCCCAGGACAAGGCCCAGGCGCCACCCCGCGCATCCACAACCTTCTGAAAGCGGCTTCATATCGCAACGTGGTCAATAAACATGATATTCGCTTTAGAGCCATGGAAATGCATGAGCATAATCTTCCGTCCTATTCTCCAAGATGGACGGGCCTTCATTATTTGAGACCACCCATGAATAAGTATCTTTTCACCTCCAAGGGAAATTGAGTAGGTCGACATAAACATCATGTTGTGACCAAGCGCATGTCTGACCCGACCATGGTCAGGCATCTGTATAGGAACAATAGAACTCGACAGTTCCTATTTCAAGAAGATCACAACTGTAAAACTGTGTATAAGCAATAGTTTATGAACAACATATATAATAGAAAACAGCTCGTACCATAAGTTTCTCGACACAGTTGGACCTGTTCAACGAGTGCAACAGTGCCACACATATCCCACGTGGCCTTCCACCATTGAAACGCCCCACAAGGACCTCAAGACGATCAATAAAGTGTAGGAACTTGTGGATGTCAATCCAGTCAACTCCTGTGCCATTAGTAACAACCGAGTTATTACATAGTAACAAACGAGCAGACTGCTTAACTCTGAAAAAACCTACACGTGCCACCAATTATAAGAAAATATTAGTTAGAAGTAGCATCTTCGTGAGAGATTCGTTGCTACTTCTAAAGTTAAATTGTGATTAGTTAGACAAAATACTTGGATTAAGAAGTAATCGAGGCAACAAGCAAGAACCAGATATAAAACTAACATGGATGAATAATTGGAACAACATCGGGGTGGAAGATCGCAGTGAAGATGAGACCAAGTTCTGCTATTTCCATCAACATTCGTGTGCCAACTTTCAGTCCGTAACACTTGAGAAAGTTTATCCAAGTTCGGCCATAAAAAAAGCACCGATCTTCTTGGTTCATGAACCCAACTCAGAACTTATATCCATGGCTTGTCTTCACTGTGACCATTAAACTAGTGTATTCAGTTATGGCAAGGCCGAGCATCTTGAGTACATGTGTTCTGGCAGAGCAAATAATACACTGCAGGAAAATAATATGAGAACACAACATGTTCAAAATACCCCCACCCTCCCGGATAGAAAAGAGGATTCTAGGAACATACTATGCGCGTTTCAAAATGCTGTGTTAGGATGAGAAGGAACAAGTGTGGCATCTCGCCGAGGGCGCAGAAACCTGTAGGGTACTCGCACTTTGGGCACTGCAAATGAAACCCACTAGATTCAGTAGGAAGAAAAATGCATCAACGGCGGCGGCTACCATCCTAGCATTACCTGCGACCAAGGGACTTGGATTTATCGGGGATGGATGAAGAATTCATACCTGGTTCTCCATGAGAAAACCCTATGCAACCGCTGAGAGGGGGTTTTCTCTGAACAAGCAGATGAGGGAGAAGGGGATTCAGGCCCAGTGAAATATTGCCGCTTCGTCCGTCCAGCTTACTGCTAAAGCTGGAAGGGGGGGTTGTGATTTGACGGCTCATTGGGCATTACTGCGGCGCTACGACCGAGGTGTGTCTACCGTGAAGTTGTGCACTCTAATTTGTGCATATGGCACGTGGACCCCGTTGCCGATTGCCCCACATATCAGCGAAAGGAAGTAGAAAGACAGGAGTAACTAGTTACACATAAATATATTTTTTGACAGAGAGATACTCCCTCTGTAAAGAAATATACAAATCTTTTATATCATCGGCTCACCTTGTCGAGAAATATACTCCCTCTGCAACACACGGGCATTATGGGGGTTCAGTTGAGAATATAATACTGAGATAGGCTCACGGTTCTGGACTTTGGGCCGCAGGCCGACCCTACATGTTTGGGGGCCCATGTGTTCTATCTCAGTGCTTTTCATATTGCAAGCGATCGGTACGGCGCTGGTTTTAGATGCTGTCGCAAGGCGAATACACAAAATTGAATAAAGCACGACAAGTGTTGGAATGAAATCGAACGACAGTTCCTAACCAGCAATTAGAGTTGCAATTCTATCAACGATATACCATGTGATAAATAATACTGTCGTACTACTTATTCACACATGACACTTGTTTCACCATGCCAGATTATTACATCAAAATCTCTCGGAAGATAGATCAGTTCGGCAGTTGCGTGCTGCTACTGAAGAATTTCAAAGTTGATTTGGACCAGCTCTCCTTGCCGAGAATGTTCGATTTTGACATCATCCCCTACCGCAAGATACTCCCTCCGTCTGGAAATATTTGTCATTAAAATGAATAAAAGAGGATGTATCTAGATGTATTTTAGTTCTAGACACATCCCTTTTTATCAATTTTGATGACAAGTATTTCTGGACGGAGGGAGTATGATTTAGATTTGAATCTTGACCATCCTTTAGCATCAATCATCATGCGACCATCCTTTGTACTTATGGTATATTGAGCAGGTTCATTCACACCAAGGCTGTGCATGGTAAGAGAAACTTGGCCGCGGTCGCCCGGATTGTTGAATGACTCCCTCGTTGCTCTAGGAATTCTCTGTTTGCAAACAAGAAGACATACCCAAACAGTTAGATCAACACAGTGAATCATGTGAAACAACATGGAAAGAAAAAAGAACGAAGCACTTGGGCGGCCAATGCTTACCAAGGTGGACATGTTGGTTTTTGTAAGCTCTTTGGTATATGAAATGCGAACTGCAGCCCAGTCTGTCGCCGGTGCAACTGCATGGGCCGGAGCAGATGCAAGTGCAAGTGTTGGTGCGGGTGTCGAAGCCGCCGCTGCTGCCGGAGATGGTGCTCCTTGTAGAGCTGGTGCCGGTGTCGGAGCAGGTGCCGGTGTCGATGCCCGATCCTCCGGTAGATCAAACTGATCCACTGACGTGGTCGGTGCCCAATCCTCAGCCGGATCAGACTGAGCTGCTACCGTTGTCAGTGCTAGAGCAACTGCCGGTGCTTGATCTGTGCTAGAAAGCAGCAATCGTGTCTGGTCTGCTATGATCAGCTTTCTAACTTGACTAGGATCCGTGACCGTGATCCAGTTTTTTTCTTCATTTCTTTTAAACGCGAGAAGGACTAATTGTGGCGTTTTTGTTAAAACAAACTGCAGTTCATCATAGGGATTCAACTTGTACTCAGACAACAGACTGATCCAATTTTTTCCAGTAATATAAGTGATGGACAGTGCCTTCATTACTGACACGACATAAGAAGTGCAACCTACAAATATAGCCATCGTAGAGTAAACCAAACGGTTTATTCTGTGATGAATGTCACATGGCAAAACTTGCATCGTAAAATTGTAGGAAAAGAAAGAAAACATGACATTAAATCAATAAGATTTAGACAGTAAATCAATAAGATTTACTTGATGTGACACGAGTGAATCCTTACCAGGAAATCACTATGTTGAAGTACTAAACAGAAGATTGATCGTCCAACTACGCGTGGCATGCAGGGGCCTCGCCTACTCCCACAAGCAGGACAGTCCAAAGGTCGTGACAAATCGTATGGACTGAACATCCATGGGACTGGAAATCCTGGTGGGTGCGATAAACCCTGCTATGCATACAGATATTGGAGTGTAACCATAATTGATAAACCGTCCTCACAAAAAATATGATCTGGATACTTCAAAATATACAGACTGAATTGAGTGGACAAACATTGACATAGACCGTTCTCAGGACCGACCACACACCAAAAGCGGCAGTACTAATAAACAATACAGGGTTCACAAACACAAATCAAGTACTGAACAATAATACTTACTACAGACAAGCAAAGTTGCACTAACTAAACTCTGTAGAGTATTTCTTGCCACCGACCTACGGGATGAACCCTGCATAACTGACTAGGCCATGGACTTCGTGTGAGATGTCTACATGCACCATCACCATCTTGTCAACCTTGGAGAACCTAACAGAGTGGTCTTTCCACTCATAAACATGATGATGAAGACAGTCCGCATCAGATTTGTTGGGAAGCTTTACAAGAACCACACCCTTCGTAATCGTAGGCACATCCAGGAAATTGTTGTGGTCAAGTACAGCCTCGAGAACACGCCTGACAACAATGCTACAGGAAAACACTAGTTCAGGACACGTGGCAACAAGGACATGGCAGCTGGATAGTTCAACAGTAGAACACATCATCAGGTCTTCCAGTTCACACGGCATGACTTTGAGAACTTCATCTCCACCGCGGACCTGATTCTAATTCAAACAGAAATCATATTTTACTACTACCTCCATTCAGAAATATAAGATGATTTTCGATATTATACTCCATATATGACTACATATACGCACAAAAATGAGTGAACAAAGACACTAGAACATGTCTTCAAAGGCATGAGAGCAGAGGGATTACATGCAATATCCATAACACAAGTTACTGAGGCAAATATACCCTCTTAAAAGGTAGCATTGATGTTCATAAAGTACTCCCTCCGTCCCAAAATTCTTGTCTTAGATTTTTCTAGATACGGATGTATCAAGTCACATTTTAGTATTAGATACATCCGTATCTAGACAAATCTAAGACAAGAAATTTGGGACAGAGGGAGTAGTTGAAAGTAATCTATAAGAAATCAGTGTCAACCTCTCGCATGTTCTGGTCAAAAGAGGAATTTAGAACCGTCATTTGGCACACCAAAATCACATGCAAGATCACCCAGAAAGTTGTACTACCAGTACTAGTACTGCGTGTTATATGAAAAGACACGATCAAGATCGAGAAAAAGATCGTCAACAAGAGACATTACCTCGACTTGCTTAATGAGGGATCCCGGAGAGGGGGGCTTGGACAGGGCGATGGCTTTGAGCTTGTCTGTGGTAGTCTTGGCGAGGTGCTTGTGCTTCTTCGTACCATGAGCCCCGATGGTTTTGGCCAGAGCCATAGACATCACGTCGGCAGGTGCTCCGGCGTCCATCCAAGAGAGGAAGCTGAGAGAGAAGAGTGAAAGGAGGAACGAGATGAGGGAGAAGCGAAGCGAGTGGGGGTTTTCTTCAAGAGAGGAAGCTGAGAGAGAAGAGTGAAATGATGGTTGCTTCGTCCGTCCAACTTACTGCTGGAAAGGAGGGGGTTTTGTGATTTGATGGCTCATTGGGCATTACTGCGGCGGTTCGATCAGGGTAGTCTACCGTCACTCTACTATGGAGTAATTTAGTGCATGGCTGGTGGACCCAGGTGCTGGCCGTCCCACATGTCGGCGAAAGTGAGTAATTTAGTGCATGGCTGGAGGAGGATCCGCACGGTAGAGCATGTCCACTTTTTTTCTGAAGAAAAAAATGATTACAGCAAGCGTTTCCACTCTTACGACGGAGGAGTGCGAAACACACCAGCCACTTGAACATACACAGTGCTCCTACTACTAGGCATGTGCAGTGGTTCATACGTCTATACTACACAATCTTTTTGCTAGTGTAGTAAGATATGACGATAACAAATGATGTTGTGTGCATGTCAACTACTCCTATATGTAACATAGTACCGCTTTTTCGACTGTCCAGTCGAGAATGAACGGTGAGATCAATGTTAACAGAACTAGGTCCACAGCGCACGGAGAGTACGGTGCTACAGTACTCCACGAAACATGAACCATATGAAGCACGAATAGTGTTAGGCAGTGTGTATGAAGGGTGCACGGGATGGGAGCAAAAGTTCCCTTCTCGACCCACTTTTGGGCGTTTGGCAGAGTGCATGAAGGGTGCATGAGTCCACACTAGTAGGTTGACAAAAATACACGAAGAGGAAACAACTATATTGAGATGAGAATGCAACCAAACACACCCACACGCTTTGTGCTACAGTGACTGATTTGCACCGTCTGAGTTTGATCCAACGGTCATGTTGCGCCGAGACATGGACATGCCCATGCAGAGGGCGCCTAAACACCACCGAAGTTCCTCTGCTTCTTGAGGCGCACGACGTTGGTGATGCAGGGTGCAACTGCCCGTACAGCCCGCTCCCGGTCGACGGGAGCTAGTGTTAGGCGCCTCACCTCGGACTCCGTGATCTGCTGCGCCGCCATGGCACCAGGTAGAAGCAATGGGGAGAGGAAGCAAAGGGGGTGAAACGGCTCAAAGGCAATGCAATCTACGGGAAGGCGGAGGGAGCGGGGAATCTTTTGGTTTTCACCACGGTAAAACACCAGTCGACGACTTCTCACATCAAGGAGCAGTGGGTTTTTACAGGCAGAGTCATCGTGACTAATTGCTGCCGCGCCTGCTCCCGTCAATCAAAAAATTAAAAATCCTGCCGCGCCTGCTCTCGTCAATTAAAAAATTAAAAATCCTGCCACACCCAAACACCACAGCAACGCCGCGGTGGATATTTAAATTTACCTGCCGGCAAGTAGATAAAAAAGGGGTGAAAAAACAAATGTGGCGGTGGCTTAGCTAATCGGTCGAACTAGCCCAACTAGCTAGACACCATGCTTCACTGATGTACTCGGCGGGAAAGGTGGTCTTTCGTGATTTGACGACTCATTTACTTGCTTCGGCGCTACGGCCGAGGAGGACCCAGAAAACGCGTGGTAGGGTGTCCCATGTCAGGAAGAATATATGCGCGCACCACCCGGGAGGACCCCGAAACCGCGCGGTAGGGTGTGCCATGTCTCGTCACGGAGGAAAAATGTGCGTGTAAAAATATACTGTATTAGACATAGTACCTATGGTTCGACCTCGGGACCCAGCCAGTCGGTCGAAAACACCCCACTAGCCACACAGCTTCATCATGCAAACATGGCACGGAGGATAGATGTGGTTAGCTCCGTCTCGACCAGCCACAACGTCTCTTGTTCTAGGCGATTATTTTATTTTCCAAGCTTTTTTAGTTGTAATAACACCACGGCAAGCTAGCGCCGTTCTTCGTGTGTGCCCGTGCAAAGGTTAACGATGGAGAGAAGAGAGATTGAGATCGTAGACCTGGGACCCACCAGTAAGTGAGACAACGGTCATGCACGTGTTGACGAGGCACTCCCTCTACTCTACTCAACGCAAGTACTGTATAAAATCAAGTTATGGGACAAAGCCAACAACCATTCGTTGTTTCAGGCTATCGACTTACGCTTTGTAGTCCAGGTTGCTAGTTCAAATCTCGTCTTTCAGATTTGTTAGTTTTAGATCCAAATTTGATTAATGACAAGTGGGACCGTCGTGTGTTGTTCCGATATTTCAGTGTAGGATGGTTTTTTTGAACAAACACTTTGCGTAGTTAGACAAGTAATGGCACGAGTTACACGTATTTTGCAAGTTCACGAACAAAAATGACAGCGGCATAGAATATCACATCAACCCCGCAGCTTAGATACTATGGTGATATGAGTTTTTACACCGTTGGAAGTGAGATCCAATGGCTTGGGAGTAGTCTTTGTAATTATGCGCAAATTTCGAAACTCTCTAAACGTTTTTTTGCAAATAAAACATTCAGGCCTCGTGTGTGCCGCTGCATCTTCGATCCAACGGCTCCCCGGTGCTCATATTAGGTGCTCCCCGTAGCTTAATTAGCCGCTATGGTGATATGAGCATCTAGGTTGTATGATCAGTGATCAGATGGCACATGCGTAGTACTTGTACTTTCTGCGCATTTCCCAAACTCTATCATCCGTATATTGCAAAAACATTCAAACCTCCTACTGTGGGCCGTTAGATCTCAGTGAAATCGTATCACCATAGAATCTACGGTGCGGGATCACCTCATACTCTCCCGTGCGAGAAAGCATAAGGTGCTATCGCAGCTTGGATGCTACGGTGATACGAGCTTGGAGATCGTTTGATCTGAGATCCAATGGCATCTGAGCAGTCTTTGTGCTTGTAAGCAGTGGCCGAAATCTTTTGGGGCTTTTCTGCAAAAAACCATTCGAACCACCGAGGAGGTGTTGGGTCACAAATCCAATGCCTCCGAAGAGCTTGTATCACCAAAGCATCTAAGGTGTGGTAGCACATGATATTCTTACATACATGAGAATATGATGTCCTCCTTCATCTTAGATGCTACGGGGATACGAGCTTCGAGGTCGTTGGATATGGGATCAAAGGGCATCTAAGTAGTTTTTGTACAAATTGTGTGCAATTCTCAAACTCATCAAGGTTTCCTACAAAAATATTGAGACACATCATGTGAGCTGCTATATCTCAGATCTACAAGCTCCAAGCAACTCGTATCGGCATATAACATCTAAGGTATGGGGGCACATGATATTCTCCTGGGGAGGAGGGGTAGGGGGTGCACAACCAATCGGTGGTTGGGAGGGTGGGGACAAATATAATCTAAACAACCCTAAACAGAGCTCCACAATTTTATCTAAGGTCTAGGGGTTGACCCCCGACAATCATAGCTCCGCCTAAACACAACATTTGCATGTACTGTAGTACTAGACTTAATATTCATGTTTCAGTTTCATGTTCATTTTAAATATTGAACTGAGGACCATGGATGTCTTACATTTTACTCCCTTCGTTCCTAAATATTAGTCTTTTTAGAGGCTTCAAATGGACTGGCACATACGGATGTATATAGACATATTTTAGAGTCTAGATTCACTCATTTTGCTCCGTATGTAGTCACTTGTTGAACTCTCTAAAAGACTAATATTTAGGAATAGAAGGAGTATTTTTGAATTCGTGTCATACATGCATGGTTTGGAAAAATAGACGCACTATACTTATTGGATTGTTGTTGTGTTCGTGCGTGTGTGTCTCTCTGTGTGTGTGTGTGGTCATATGCTTGATACATACAAAGTTTTCTCACCTCCATATTGTTCATGTTTTAAATTTGAATTTGCATTGCAAAACTTACTAGGGATACCATGAAATGTGAAATCCACATTGAGATCACTATATCACAAACTCACTCTAATTCAACAACTCGTCATAAATCAATTACCACATTGAGATTAGTATTTGCAAGTAAAATACGAGTATTGTAATACACATAGATTCTTTTGGCAATTTAAAAGGTTCCTTTCGTATTCTCGAATGGTAGGACCCAATGGCGTACCAGCCAGACCTTGGCTCGTGTTGATCCTAAAAAAACCAGGCTCGTGTCCTTCGGTGGCGTGCGTGGTACGCACATTAGGCAACCCCAACCAGTCGAGCCTCAGCGTTTCATGTCGAAATATCTGGCGGCCAGAATTCCAGCCCTAGGAAATTCCCCTCATGTCCCCGGTCCATAATGACTACCGATGAACAACGGAGGGATGCTTTAGTAACTAGACAACGTTATCTACCGTGCCGAGCACAGTTCAATTCCCTCGGTCACCGCTCGTCAAGGTCACCCGTCAACTGCATTGCCTAGTACTACTACTACTACTACACTAGGATAAGCACAGAATTGAGCCCGTTTGTTCGTGCCTAGTACTTGAGTTAATATATCAGGAAATGCACTGGTACGGAGGGATTATCCTTTTACTCTGCATATATAACTTGTCTGAAGTCTAACTAAGCAAAATGTTTGACCAAATCCTTTCTTAAGAAATACAATAGGATAGATGTATGGCTTGAAAATTTATTGCATGATGCAGGTTATGATATTGTTTCGAATCCTGGATCTTAAATTTTAGACAATCCAAAAGTGAGCATAAATTCTTGAAACTAAGCGTGGTCACGTGATATGGCACAAATATTACTTCGTAAGTTTTTCTTCAATTTGAGACAAGCTGCTTATGACAAGTTGCACAAATGAAGAGCCAAGGTATTTTGGAACAAAGACCTGTCACGTTAAGGCGAACGCTTTCACTATTGAAACCGTAGGCGTTTACATGCCGCCATGAGTCCCCGCTTCTCATCGGCAGGTGCCATCCGAGCAAGTGTGTGAGTCAACGGGAGGCGTGCGAGCAGACCGCTGCGCCGGCTGTTAGGGAGGCATGCACTACAAAAAAAGACACATCCGTGACAATTTGGACCGAACAATTTTTTTTCTGTCATACATATGACACTTCTATGACGATAATTGTGACAAAACTCGGTATCATCATAGATGTGGTGGGCTCCTACTTCTATGACAAAAAATCATGACAGAAAATGGGTTTTCGTCCTGGGCGGACCGGAGACGCAGCTGCATGACATTCTTTGGGCCGTCCATGACGGAAAAAACCGTGGTAGAAGCGAGGGGGAGGAAAATTTCGGGGAGTTCCCGGTTACGATGGGAGGTCGGGGGCCGAGCGTTGCGTGTTTCTCTCGTACACGTACGCGCGTGTGTGCGAGGCATTGGCTCTAACTGAACCCGAGTGAGGCGTTGGGCTCTAACTGAACCCGAGCGATTGCACTACAGGCTACGCGTTACTGAACCCGAGCGATTGATCGATGGCTGTTAACTGAACCCGATCGAGCATTTCCTTCGCTACTCCTGCTAACTGAAGCCGATCGATGCTGCCTCTAGATGAACAATGAGCGTTGTGGGGGGGGGGGGGGGGTTGGATGAACAGTTCCCGGTGAGGGTGGATGAACAGGACCCCATGGTATTGCCTCTGGATGACCAGGACCCCGATCGATCGAGCCGGTTGGGGCTGGATGAACAGAACCCCGTGGAGGGCTAGATGAACAGGACCACCCCATGGAGGGCAGGATGAACAGTAGAAGGTGGAGGGCAGGATGAACAGTAGCCCGTGGAGGGGTGGTTGAACAGGAGCCAGTGGAGAGGGCTGGTTAACCAGTAGCCGGTGGAGTAGCGCGTGGTGGAGGCTGGATGAACAGGAGCCCGTGGATGAACAGTCGCAGGTGGAGGCTGGAGGAGGTCAACGGTGGATGAACAGTAGCTCGTGGAGGCTGGAGGGGGTCAACGGTGGAGATGAACAATATCCCGTGGAGTCCCGTTTTGCGGTACGCCACACCCCTCCCGATGAACATGACCCCTGTTTCGACAGTAGCGCTCCAACACAAGTCCGTTTCCTTCGGTGTGCGGTATGCCACACCCCTCCCGATCAACAGGACCCCCATTTCGACTGTAGAAGGTCCGTTTCCTCTGTTTTGCAGTACGCCAGACCCCTCCTGATGAACAGGATCGCGTTTCGAATGTGGCCAGTCGAACACAAGGCCGTTTCCTCCGTTCTGCGGTACGCCAGGCCTCGTATCCATCGCCTGTTCCGTCCAAGCCCTCCCGATGAACATGACGCATTCCGTTGCCTCCCCATGAACACGACGCATTCCGTTGCCTCCCCATGAACACGATGACGACGCTGTTTCTCCATTCCGACCCAGTCATGTACACGAGCCCTGGCCATACGTATGCGTGAGTAGGCGTTCAAGACCCCGCCCGTATGTACACATACGTGGCCGTATTTTCTTTCTTGCACCCTGGCCGCTGGACGTACATGTACATGCTATGTGCGCGCCTCTACTACGACACGTGCGCGCCTCTACATCGACCAGTATATATGTATGTACACGTTCACGACCAAAATGACAACGCTACGTACGATTCGACCAGGTGGGTCCCGACTGTCAGGCACTTCCTTGCATGCGAAGATGTAGCTGGTGGGTCCCAGCAGTCAGGGGCAAACGTTTTTTTTTGCAAAATATGGTGGCCCGTCCGGTGGGTCCCCGCTGTCAGGTGGAGGAATAATTATTTTGCGCATAATAAGGAGCACTTCCTTGCTATGGCCGTGGACCCAGCTGTCAGTGTCTCCACGCACAGTACTCTTCCGATGGAAGTCGGTTGTTGACCACATTGACCACGCCTTGCCGAGAGCACCACGGCGGTGGATGACGGCGAGGCCTAGGAAGGGGACGACGCGGAGCCGGGGAAGACGCGGTAGTGGATGCCCACGCGTAGAGGAGTATGAGGGTTCACTGGTTCGCTGCGGTGTGAGGCTGCCGTCGCCGCAGAATAACAGGGGGTGTGGGTGAGTAGAGGGATGGCCTGGCCAGCGGTGGGAGTAGTAGGGGGCGGTGAGGCCTCCGCCGCATCGCAGCTGGCCACAGGAGGCAGGAGCACGAGGCACGACCAGCGCTGGTTTGGGCGGCTGGAGCAAGAAGACCAGAGGTTGAAGAAGCACTATGGCCCTTGGATGGACATCGTACGGTCATTGGAGCTAGAATCGTGCATATTGACTAAGTTGACAAAGCCCTCCGTCCCCGTCAACTTAGTAGGCCCACAAGTCAGCCTCTCACCAAGGTGGGTCCTAGCTAGCAGGGGGTATTCATTTTTTCGTGCGTAATAAGGAGGCACTTCTGGTGGGTCCGAGCTGACAGAAGGGGGAATGTTTTTTTTGTGAAATACGGTGGCCCGTCGGGTGGGTCCCAGCAGTCAGGGGCAAACATTTTTTTCGCGATATACTGGTGGGCGTCCGGTGGGTCCCTGGTGTCAGGTGGAGGAATAATTATTTTCTGCGTAATAAGGAGGCACTTCCTTGCGGCTGCCGTGGACCCAGTTGTCAGCCTCTCCACATACAGTATTCTTCCGATGGAATTCGGTCGTTGACCACATTGACCACGCCGCGCCGACAACACCACGGTGGTGGACAACGGCCTAGGAAGGGGACGACGCGGAGCCGGGGAAGACGCGGCAGTGGATGCCCACGCGGAGAGGAGTATGAGGGTTCACTGGTTCGGCTGCGCTGCCATCGCCGCAGAATAACCGGGGGTGTGGGTGAGTGGAGTGGAGGGATGGCCTGGCCAGCGGTGGGAGTAGTATGGGGGCGGTGAGGCCTCCGCGGTAGCACAGCCGGCCACGGGAGGCAGGAGCAGGCGGCACGACCGGCGCTACTTTAGGCGGCTGGAGCAAGAAGACCAGAGGTTGAAGAAGCACTATGGCCATTGGATGGACATCATACGGCCAGTCGAGCTAGAATCGTGCATATTGACTAAGTTGACAAAGCCCTTCGTCCCCGTCAACTTAGTAGTCCCACTATACTGGGTCCCAGCTAGCAGGGGGAGTATTCATTTTTTGTGCGTAATAAGGAGGCACTTCCTTGCGTGCGAAGATATAGCTGGTGGGTCCGAGCTGTCAGCGGCGGTAACGTTTTTTTCGTGAAATACAGAGGCCGTTTTGGTGGGTTCCACATGTCAGGTGGAGGAAATCATTATTTTGCGCGTAATAAGGAGGCATTTCCTTGCGTGCGGCCGTGGACCCAGCTGTCAGCCTCTCCACGTACAGTCCACTTCAGATGCATGTCGATCGTTGACCATGCTGACCACGCCACGCCGAGAGCACCAGGGCGGTGGACGACGGTGAGGCCTAGGAAGGGAACGACACGGAGGCAGGGAAGACTCGGCCATTGTTTTTGTTTCCCACGCAGAGGGGAGTACGACTGTATGAGGGTTTACTGGTTCGTCTACCGTCACCGGAGAATAACAACAGGTGTGGGTGAGTAGAGGGATGGCTAGGCCAGTGATGGGAGTACGGTGGGGCGGTGAGGCATGCGCGGCAGCACAGCCGGCCGCGGGGAGGAGGGAGCAGGCAGTCCCGCCGGCGCTTGTTTGAGTGGCTGCAGCAGGAAGAGCAGAGATTGAAGAAGCACGACGACCGTTCGATGGACATCCAACAGTATACATACCATCTGTTGAAAGCCTCAAATCTGTGGAAAACATCATACAACCCATCTGCCATTATTTCAAATAATTTACAACCCATTTTCTAATTCTTACGGGTTTTTTTGGAGCCCATATTCTTTATGTTAGCATTACAACCCATATTGTGGCCACGGTTAAAAAATTATACGAAATTTTGCATATGTCGGTGCGGTCTGAACTGTTTTTAATCCCAAAATTTCGAGTCACATTCAGACTGATTTTAAAAATAAATGTATATCAATATAAAATCCAATAAATTGTCCATGCATAAAAATCAATGGAATTTAAAATCTTGAAATGAAAAAAAAGATATTTGAAAATAATTGCCGGTTTGATGTGTTTTAAAAATGTACAACCCATTTCTCATTACTGATAGGCCATTTTCTCGGCCAGGCGAATGAAGCTCTCCTTGTCTTGAAAGATTTGCAGCCCAACAAGCCTGATAAAGCGAGTTACTTGACAAATCACAAAAGAACTGGGCTAGCCATTTTCAGAAAGAAAAAAACTACTGGGCTGGTCTGTGGTAAACATAAAAGAAAAGGCTGTCTAGACATGCCAGAGTGTCCCACACAGCCCAGTTGACACCCTGCTTCCGTCTCAAAAACAAATTAGATAAATGCCACTCCAATTATGGTGATTCATAAAAATGCCACTGCAATTTTTGCAAACTTTGAAAAACACCACTGCAGTTTGCAAACTTTGAAAAACGCCACTCCAGACTTCGAAAAATGCCACTAGAAATGGCATGAAATGGCATTTTTCAAAGTTTGGAAATTGCAGTGGCATTTCTCGGATACACCAGATTTGGAGTGGCATTTATCAAATTAACCCAAAACAAAAATAACTGGGCGAGCTGCTGGGTCCCTAGTGTCAGCCGCTCGTTGTACAATTCTCTCGTTTATTGACTACGTTGACAATGGCATGGGACCCATTTTTTTAGGAGGAGCCATTTTTTTATTGGCTTGAAATAAGGAGGCACTTGCTTGCGTACTTCCATGACCTTGGAGGGTCCCTGCTGTCATCCTCTCCATGTATAATCATCTCCTGATTGTGTACACGTCAACTTGCTAGGCCCACAAGCCAGCCTCTAAACCGTGGAGGACAAATACAACCCATATAAAAAAATAACAGCCCATTCCATACGTTCAAACGGAAATTTCAACATTCAGACCAAAGTAACAGGTCTGATCCACATATAGAGTACTGAACTTCCACATTGACAACCATCATAGCCAAGTTAACTATCTACTCCCACTAACACTCTAGTAGCGTACAAGTACTAACTTACTCTTAGCTAACTAGACGATGCCGGCCGCCATCTGCTGTCCATGCTAAACGCCGGCACCGACGTCCTCCGCCTCACCTCGGACTTGCCAAAGGAGCGATAGGGAGCGTTGCTCGTGCGCGTTGGCCCTTTCCATGCCGACGTGGTCCACCGAAGCTTCGGCTTCCAAGCGGGAAACCCACTTGACGAGCTGGTAGTAAAAATCGGCGTCGCGAACGCGTGCGTGCCCGACGGCATCCAGGGCTATTTGCCGGGCGCCGGCCTCCATGTAGTCGGCCCAGTTGCGGGTGCTCTGCTCGCGACTCAGAGCATCGGTGCGCTCCTGCTCCATGTCCCGCTGGCGGCGCAACTTGGCGATACGCTGCTCCTCCGCCAGGCGGTGGTGCTCCAACAACTCCTGCTCCTCCACCATGCGGTCGTGCTCCAACAACTCCTCGATCTCTACATAGCCATCTAAAGACAGATATAATGCCTCCTCCCTCCGTCTGCCTTCCGGTGAAAACCCGAACACTAGTTCCGGCGGTGACCGCCTCCGGCGTCGCCTACTGCGGACGGGCAGGGGCATGGCGGACGTGGCGAGCGATGTCGGGCTGGTCGGGGCTTATGAGGATATGGCGAGTTGGGTCACGGTGGCACCTGAGAAGGCCGGGAAACAATACTTATAGGCGGAAGGTAGCGCGACGGTCATCGGAATTCAATGCATAATGGCTTAGCGCGCCAGCTTGCCGTGGAAAACTAGAGAAACTGAAATTATGACTGTGCCATCCCGTCCCGTCTAGGTCGCACGCCGGCATGGCGGTCAAACGAGTGCACTCGAATTATCAACCTCCTTGTCAATAATGATTCCATGGATTTAAAGTGTATCTTTTTACGCATCAGTTAGCTGCCTGAATTACAGCCGGCTGCATGCAGGCACTCAGAATTGCTCGCAGGCAGTACGCGAAGCAGCATGCAACGAGTCGCAGCCGAGGGCACGCATGCAACCACTTAAATCGCTGGAATTAATTAGGCTTAAACTTCTGTATGCCGTTAATTATTGCCATGCCTTGGTCTTGCTGCTTTACTCACGGGACTAATAAATCCCGGACGGAGGGAGTACCTTGGTTGGTGAGAGGTTTGAATTAAGCCTGCAAACCGGAAAGGAGGTACTCCCTCCGTTTTTATTTAGTTCGCATATTAGCTTTGGTCAAAGTCAAGATTTACAAACTTTGACCAAGTTTTTATACAAAAATATTAAGATATACAATAACAAATCAACAACAAAAATATTAAGATATACAATAACAGATGATATACAAATATGTAGCTCCAAAAGCAGAGATCTAGAAAAAACATCTGTTCTTCCTACTAACATGGAATGCTTCTCTTGGCCAACATTCAGTATAGACTGAAAGACAAATTTGTTTGTGAAGTCTACAATTCCTCTTGCAAACGTAAGTGGTTTCACCAACAGCTGGAACCATGAGAATGAACCACACATGATGGAGGAACATCCACTGCAATATGATTTGGTCTTCTCTCGATCACACCGTGAGACTATTTTCGGAATACAAACTTTAACTTAGGCAAAATGATGCCCATTGTATAATCAGACCAAAGCAATGAAGCACCTAGTGTTGGCCAATAAATAGTACAGTACTACTTTTCTACTATCCATGAAGTGACTACCCAGTCTTTCTGTGTCTATTTACAAATGGCACTGCATGCAGTGATTATTCTATTCTCTTGTGCAGTTCAACCAAAATTGCGGACACTTTGTTTGCCAAATAGCAATGGGCAGACATCTCTGTCTGCACAAATATCAAGTAGCTAGTAAACATATACCACACCTTGTATTTTCGGTGTAACATGTCTCTTCCGCTTAGCATATGTCATGTTCTGCACTGGACAATCTGATACAGTTATGTTTTGCCCTGGACAATTTCATACTGAATTGATTTGCTGGTTCAGAGCAGAAATATAGCGCCTATTCTTCATCAGATCAAGGATATCCATGTTCGCAGTGATGGAAGAGGTGAAATCAATACAACCGAAATTGAGCATCCAATCATTGAATCCTGTCCTGCACCTCCAATGTAGGTCCACCCTGCCAATAAATTCACATGCAAACCACTAGTATTACTATCTATCTAGTAGTACTACCAATGTAGTAGTAGGAGTACTAGCACTGTACTACCCATTGGTCAAATTATTACGTGCTGCTCCTCACAGTGAAGTGACAAGACCCTGCACCGGAGATGACACATGAGTATAGGCGCCGTGTTCGGCATACCATAGTCAGCCTCACCGTCTGCAGTCACTATCATCATGGCTGTAGAGCTAGCCTGCTTACAACTAGCCCTGTTCGACATAATTTCCCGTGCGTAGATGCCCGTGCATTGCACGGAACACCAAGATTGGGGGTGGACGGCTCCGGCAGAGGCCATCGCGCCAGATTTTTCCACGGCCTTCTACTCCTAGATGTGTACACGTGTGCTGGTGTGTGTTGTGTGCTGGGTGTGCGCGAGTGCGTCCTTCTATGCATGCTGCCGCGCAGTGGTGAATTGTGCGTGAGTGCGTCCTTTGCGCGCAAGAAGTTTGTCCTCAATGCGCCCTCAATTTACTAGCGTGCAGGGTGCTACCCCGAGTGGTTTCAACTTTGTTTACTTCACCGCGTGTCAGATGGGCCTCTAGTTTACTTATTTTCACCCACTGCCACATGGGCCAGCACACAAAGATACAGAACACGAGCTGACAAGGCAGCATGTGGATTGGTTGACCGGTCAACTAAACAATATACGAAGCTATACGCTGACACAGTGAGCGTATAATCCGTCGGTATAGAGAGTTCGAGTGAGAGGGGAGGCCCGTGAGAGATAGAAGAGAGAGAGAGAGAGAAAGAGCTACTCCCTCCATTCGATAATGTAGTTCCAACATTTTTTTAAGTCAAACTTTTGAAACTTTGACCAAGTTTATAAATAAATTACTTATATCTACAATATCAAAGATAAATGATAGTATGAAGTAAGTACATGTTGTGATGAATCTAATGATCGTTCCAGATGTAAATGTTTTTCTCCACATATACCTGGTCAAACGTTTCTGAGGTTTGACTTTTCAAAACATCCATATGCTTATGGACGTGACAGAGTCCATTACAAGAGAGAGAGAGAGAGAGAGAGAGAGTGAGTGAGTGAAAAAAGTGTGTGTGCGTGTGTGAAAGAGACATGGACAACACACGATAAAAGTAGAGAAAAAGCGTGTGTGTCTTATACAAACATATCACACATGCATCTTCGACAACGGTGGCAAGGTGAGGAGATAGTGTGTGGTTGTTTGGAACTGAGAGAGCAAGACCCCTAAGCTAGCACATGGCCAAGAGGGGTCTGACAAACAAGGGAGAGAGGTCGAGAGAGACGTACGGAGAAAATGCAAACATGGGGAGGAGAGAGTGTATGTTTGTCATAGAGAGATCCCCTGGAGATCATGATGGGACTACATGGGTGGGAGATCGAGTGACAAGGTGTGTGCGCGATAGAAGATGCCCCGAGAGATATCGAGATAGACGTATGGATGGAAGGAGACAATACGTGTGTTCCTGTTGGCTAGTAAGAGATAATCATACTTAGGAGGGGGGAGTGCTTGCGCCTATGAGGGATTGAGGGATTATGGTACTTAGGGGGGTGCGTGTCACATGGAGAGAGAACAAGGGCGGAGAGTGTTGGATGGGTCTATATGTATAGCGCGAGTGAGGCATGTGTATGTGTGAACCAGGGAGATATAAGACCAGTTTGGATTGCGTCCTGAGCATCTTTTGCCTGGCCTAGGGTTGTGGCTGGATTTCATGCACACTTTTTTGGTTGCTACCCTGTGAAAAAGAAAGCCCGCCTGGCCTGGGTTCCCTTGCACTTTAATTAGCCTGGCTGAACTCTAGACACTGCAAGTAGCCTGGCCCAGGCGACCGATTTCGAACGACCTTTCGAACGCCTGGTCGTGCCTGGTCATGTGGCCACGAGGCTAACAGCAACATGGATGGATATTAGCATTAAATAATTGATGCATGGATTGATTGATGGGACGTTGATGCTTTGCGTGGCCCAAGCATGAACCAAACGCTTCAGCACCACACAAGCCTGGCCAGGCAGAAATATTTTACATCTCACGTCCACACCAGGCAGTACCGGCCATCAAGGCATGAGGGTCAGGTTACGAACCAAACTGACCAATAAAGTTTGAGAGAGATTGAGGAGCCCCGATAAGGCTGAGTGGTGCGTCAGATAGCTAAGAGGGGGAAAGAGATATTCCATCCGCTCGATAATGCAGTGCATGTAAATTTTTTAGAAGTCAAACTTTGGAAACTTTGATTAGGTTTACACAAATGTTATTTATATCTACAATACCAAAGATACATCATACAAAACTACATCTCATGGTGAATCTAATGGCATATGTTTGCCGTACTAGATGTAATTCTTTTTCTCCACGTACATGGTCAAACTTTGTGATGTTTGAATTTTCAATAAGTCTATATGCTATGGACCGAGGAGAGTGCCTCAGTCGAGACAGATCAAGTGCGTGTGAAGGAGAATGAGTAAGTGTGCAAAAAGAGTATGTGTGTGAAAGAGAAAGTGACAACAAACGATAGATTAGAGAGAGAGAGTGTGTGTTTTTTCGTTTCTTATGCGAACATATCACGCATGCATCTCCGAGATGGAAAAGCAAGGCGAGGAGATACACGAAGATAGCTAGTGTGTGATTGTTTGCAACGGAGAGAGACACCCATGTAGCACATGTCCAATATAGGTGTGGCCAACAAGGAACAAAGGTCGAGAGGGACACATGGATGGCATGGACACATGCGGAGGGAGAGAGGGTGTGTTTGTGATAGAGAGATCCCGTCGAGATCGTGAGGGAACTATATGGGTGGGAGATCGAGGGAGTGCGTGCGCGATAGAAAGATGCCTCGAGAGAAACCGAGATAAACCATGCACATGTTTGTGATGGAGACTAAGATTAGTGCACCCAAGACATAGTGGTGCGTGAGAGAGTTACAGGCAAAGAGCCAAGGAATCTGTGTGCGTACGATGAGTGCACCCAAGATATCTAGCTTGGACTAGCTAGAGTATCGTACATAGTGTGCGAGAGAGACCTATAGATGGTGTATATATGCATGCGAACTAGAAAGACCCCCCCCCCACACACACAAAGAGAGGGAGAGAGATGGAGAGAAAGGGAGAGGGATGAACAAGGTTTTTGTGTTGGATGCGTGCGATAGAATTGAAGATTGTCGGTGAGAGAGAGAGAGAGAGAGAGAGAGAAAGAGAGAGAACAGGAGTCCAGGAGAGGGGGAGGTCGTGTTTTATGCATCAAAGACTGATATAAACCATGTTTCGATATAAACTTGCATTCAAATATTTAAATTGGAGAACATGTTGTCTGCAATCCACACATGAACGGATATATGCGTATATCAAACAAGTTCATTAATTTGACTTTCAACATGTTCATGGAGTACTATAATACTGTACAACATGTTACTCGATTGAGGTGTTCAATTTTGGATTTAGTTCACTATTTTGACCTACTAAACAAGCTATTTCATTGAATCGAGATATTTCATTTTGGGTTTGATTCGCGTTTTTGAGTGGGTCAACTTTTTGTCATATAGTAAATAGCTAGCAACGAGCATGTAAAAACACATCACTCCCGAGCATCATCTCTCCATCTAAAAAAGAAGTGGCAAGCTAATATTTCAAAATTTGATCAGAATCGACTTGGTAAGGTAGACGTGGATGCTCGTTCTCCCAAAATTTGAACGAACCGTTAAACATCCTCTCTACTCGGTGGAATTCGCCCGAGCAAATAAATGGGAGACGCAAAATTACCTTCCTATGTGGGACATGCATCAATTGGCCCGTTGTACATCGAGGGTAGGTTCATAACTTCATCCAAGCGTGCCTTCTCCTCGGCTGAAATGACATGTGCCGAATAATTCATAAACCATGGTCGGCAAAACACGCTCTCCTCGCACGAAATAGCTCACGCCCACTATTTCAAAACACGCTCTCCTCGCCCGAAATCGCTCGCGCCCACTATAGTTCAAAACACGCCCTCCTCGCGAGAAATCGCTCCTGCCCAGAGAAGCAAAGTTACTCTACTATCCCCGACCCTCAGTACACAGACCCAAACTGAGAAGCCTATAGGCAAGGGTAGAACTGTAACTCCCCCTCACATTTCAGACAAATGCGTCCGTAAGACATGGTTCCACTCCCCCCCCAATTTACCCCGCCCGCCCCCATTCATACCTCGTGGGCGCCAAATCACCTTCTCCCCGGGAAGCTCCCTTCTCCCGAGCCGCGAAACCTCAGCCCCACCTCCATGGCGCCCCCACCGCACCAATTTCACAGCCGCCCTCCTCCCTAATGCCGGAGGCGCTATCCATTTGCCGTCGTGCACTGGGCCATGCGCCTCTTACTCCGTGCTGCTGGTGCTGCCTCGACGACGGCCGCGTGAACCGTACCAGAGCCGATTCACCCCCGTCGTTGTTCATGGCGCCGGAGCGGCTCCAACTTTGGATCCGTCCAGAGTCCTGGCGCTGCTTCGGCGTAGCCGTCGACCATCGCGACATCGCTCTTTCCCTACCGCCGGTCGCCACCGCAACCGCGCCGGCCTCACCGACTCGACAGCTGGACCTGCCTACTTCACCATGCCGCCAGATAGGTCGCACCCTCATCTCAAATCACTTTATTTAGGCATCAGTTGTCTGAATTTTTATTCTAGGACAATCGATTTGCAATGGGAAGCAGCACCCCTCGAGGCTGCGGAGCTCCTAGGCTATCGGTTGGCTGGTGTCTAACGTAAGGGTGCAGGGCCGCAAAGTTCGTTGCGGAAGCAGAGCTTACATGGCTATCTTTTAGAGTTGCGTGGGTTGAAGGTACTGCCGCCGCCGGATCTGGATGACGGGGAGTCTTTGTGGATTGGCCCGGGGGCGGCGCAACCACGACAGTGCGGTGGGGCGGGGAGCGGGGTTTTGGCCAGGGCCACAGACGGCGGAGGCAGGCTGCTCTGCCGTTGGTCGCTGTCTCTCCGGGGAAGATTCCGAGCAGTGTCAGCTGGGAGGCACAAGACGGCCAGCCATCCGGCGTAGATCGGACAGTACCAAAATAAAATAAAATCGTGTGACCCCAATTTAGTCTTCAGTCAATAGACGTGTGACCACTCTCGTACCTTGCTGTTGATTTCTTAGTGTATTTCTTCAGATCAAAGAGATATGTTGTTCTTAACATTATGTGTTATCTGCATCTTCAGACACACCGTCTTCCGACTCACCGCAGTTGCTCCAACAAGGGAAGCATACACCAGAAGGGAGCTATAGTCCCCACTCAACAGTTCCCTGCATCGAATGCGCGTGCCCGACATGCACATCCACAACAACTGCAGGGCCATCCACAAGTCAGCACATGATGCTCACTCCTATGGATGGCAGCCAGATAGTTTGTACCCTCATCTTACTTGTGTGCAACATTTATGGCTTTGTTTTTCATCTAAGCATGGAAAATAGATCATCACATTTCACTGTATATTCATGCTGATCTCTTACGGGTCTTGTTTAGGAGTTAACGCTGTTCCATAGTTCAGCTAAGATACTTGTTCTTTAGGTAACACTGTTCCATAGTTATCATCCATCAGCCAATGCTATCCCACAGGCTAGTGATTATAGTATTATACCACTTCTAGTATTTCCTATGTTGTTCTTTAATACTTTTGTGTGCCATCTAGTTAATCTTGAGTACAAGCGATACATATTCTGTAGCTTTCATCTGTGTTCTCCCTTTAGTTTATGAGACATGTTGCTGCTAGTTAACCCCACTCCTACTATTTATGTCGTCTCCTACAGGCACTCATTACATAAATCTAACTACTAGTTATCTTCCATGCATGTCAGATATAATTGCACACACTGATATATCCACAAGAACCTCACGGAGCAATGTAAAGGCCAATAAACTTGATGTCAATGATACCCAATATGATGAAACATGTAAAGGCAGTTCTTCAGAAGACTTTCAGAAAGATGATGAATCCTCTTCACCCCACAAGGTCCTTGCTCTAACTTGGCCTGTGATATAGGTACAACATGCATATAATGTCCTGGAGTGTATCTACTCTGTTACAATGCCATGTGCTTAGCATGCTGATCATGCATGTAAATATGTCATGCCTTCCTATTTTTCAGTACCTATTCCATTCATGATAACATGTTTTCAAATTTAAGTACTGTCATTCTACTCTATCGCAATGCCATCTGCTTAATTTGGACATCATGCTTCTGAATATCTTATGCATTATTATTCATCAGTATGTACTTCATCTGTCTACCATACCATGTTTTTTTACATTGAAGTGCTGTTCTAGTGCTCTGTTGCAATGCCATCTTATTTTCTCAATCATACACGTGTATGTTGCCTTAGTTATTTCTGTATGTATTCCGCTAGCATACAGTTTTACATTCAGATAGTGTTTTTTTGCTGTGTTGTCCTGTCGTATCCCTAGCTCTTACACCATACTCCCTCTGTCCGGATTACATGTTGCCGAAATGGATAAAAAAGGATGTATCTAGAACTGAAATATGCCTAGACCCATCCTTTTTTTTTCCGGATGGAGGGAATACATGTCAATATGCCATGCCTTTCTATTCTTCAGTGCCTATTCCATCTCTCTGCTGCCGCATGTTTTATAATTAAAGCACCATTCTTCTATACAAGGCATGCAAGGGGAAGACGACTATGTTAGAATCTGAAGGGTTACAAACAAGGCCTTTGCAAAAGATCCAAATGCCAGGAGATAATAAACCAACTCCAGTTTTTAAAGATACTGCTCCAGCACAGAGAAACCCAACTCCTACTGATAATAAGGAGATTCCAGTGGCCAAAGAACTAGTCCGCTCCAGTCCAGCAAAAATATGTCAACTCAACTCTAAGAAGCGTGTGCGTATCCTTGCATCATGAAATTTTATAGAATGCTGATCATATTTTCTACATGTTTCTTACCCATCTCTCTTTTAGAAAATAAGCTTAACAGATAGAAGAATTTCTGCACTGTTATCGTCTGTGAGGAAAGATTCTTGCAGGAATTCTCTATACTCCAATGTAGATGTAAGTACCTGTTGTATATCACTATATTTTTACATCAGCATGTATTTTGTTAATCGGCATGAATCCAACCTTTATCTGATCTAAATTTAGTCGTAGCAAAATGTATGATTAAAGGTCACAATGTTGATTTTTGTAAGGAAAACTGCCTGGTAGTTTTGCATCCTGAGCGGCATGAGTGTACTATCTCATATCAGTGGGTTTGATTACTTTGGTTCTGCAGTGGCTTTTCAGTGTTTTTTTACTGTGTTGTCCTGTCGTATCCCTAGCTCTTACGTCATACTCCCTCCGCCCGGATTACATGTCGCAGAAATGGATCAAACTGGATGTATCTAGAACTGAAATACGCCTAGACCCATCCATTTATTTCCGGATGGAGGGAATACATGTCAATATGTCATGCCTTTCTATTCTTCAGTACTTATTCCATCTCTGCTATAGCATGTTTTATAATTGAAGCACCATTCTTCTATATAAGGCATGCAAGGGGAAGACAGCTATGTTAGAATCTGAAGTGTTACAAACCAGGTCTTTGCAAAAAGATCCAAAGGCCAGGAGATAATAAACCAACTCCATTTTTCATAGATACTGCTCCAACACAGAGAAACCCAACTCCCACTGATAATAAGCAGATTCCAGTGGCCAAAGAACTAGTCCGCTCTAGTCCAGCAAAAGAATGTCAACTCCATTCTAATAAGCGTGTGCGTATCCTTGCATCATGAAATTTTATAGCATTCTGATCATATTTTCTACATGTTTCTTACCCGTCTCTCTTTTAGAAAATAAAGTTAAACGATACAAGACTTCCTCCATTGGGATCGTATTCGAGGAAAATATCTTGCGGGAATTCTCTGTGCTCCAGTGCTGATGTAAGTACCTGTTGTATATCACTATATTTTTACATCAGCATGTATTTTGTTAATCGGCCTGAATCTAACCTTTATCTGATCTAAAATTAGTTGTAGCAAAATGTTAAAGGCGCCAATGTTGATTTTTGTAAGGAAAACTGCCTGGTAGTTTTGCGTACTGAGCTGCATGAATGTGCTATCTCATATCATGCACATTACTGAATTGTAGTGCTTCTCTGGTTGCCCATTCATTCATTGTGTCAATGTTGCTTTCGTATGACCTTACCTGGCTGATGATAGTTGTGCCATATTGTGTAAATTTGGTGTAGGCTAGTTGCCCAAACGTTCGTTGTGTCAATGTTGCTTTCCTATTATCTGACTTGGCCAATGATAGCAGTGCTAGTGTGTTAATTTTGTGCAGGCTGCTGAAGATAAGAAGACAAACTCTGAAAACAGCAAGGCAACCCCATTGTTTCTTTCCAGTAAATCTAGGCCAGGTAATATGGCAATAACTCATGATTAATCTATTTGGTTCCCATCCTAATTTATGTTATGATGCAGTGCTCAAGACACTCTCCACTATCAATAATACAAGCCTGCCAAAATAGCCATCTGAATCTGTTCAGTATCCTCTGTCTCGAATGCGACGGAATAAATGTATGTTTGTGAACCAATTAATGGCTGAAGCAATGATGGAAATGGTGGATGAATCAGTGGTGCAGAGTCGTGCGACACAACAACTGATCAATGTTTTCAGAGACAGTGTGGCAAAGCAGCAAGAACTTGCCCACATGCTTATGGGCATCATCTGTGCTGAGGTTGCAGATTGTGACGTTGTAGATGGTTAGGTTCTGCTCATTTATTTGCACTGGCATCAATCTTTGATTGCCCAGTGGATGTAATTTCCTGTAATATATTCTGGATGTGCAACATTATTCCCCGTATGCCGTACCTTTGCTCGTCGTAATGGGCTCAAATTATCTAATTTGGCCTAAAGACATGAACGAACTTTAGTGGGCCCATTAAGTTAATGGGCCATTAATAGGCCAAAAGTTAATGGTCGGCCCTCTTACCTCCCGGGTCGTTAACAGGCCGACATCGAAGCGGGCAAGAGGTGGCCCCAATTTATTTAACAGGCCGTTACTAAGTTTGGGCTACCTATGGCCCAACTATACTGTAGGCCTTTAGCAGGACGAAAGAGACAACAGGCTTGTATTGGACCATGAAGAGCATGTGCCACTAAGAGGCCGAAAGTCAGGTCGTATTGTAAACGGCCCAACTGTGTTGTGGGCCTTTAGCAGGCCGAAAGAGAAACCGGGCTGATATTGGACCATGAAGGGCATGGGCCGTTAAGAGGCCAAAACTAAGGTCCGACTACAAATGGCCCAACTCATTTATGGTCCGTTAACAGGCTGAAAGGCACACAGAGCCGGGAATTGGCCCAACACTTAAATGGGCCGCTAAAAGGCCAAAACTCAGGTCCGACTGCAATTGGCCCAACTAATTTATGGGCTGTCAACAAGCTGAAATTGACACCGGGCCAGAAATTGGCCCAACACTTAAATGGGCCGCTAAAAGGCCGAAACTCAGGTCCGACTACAAATGGCCTATTAGATTTATGGGCCGTCAATAGGCTGAAAGACACACCGGGCCGGAAATTAGCCCAACATTTAAATGGGTTGCTAAAAGAACGAAAGATGTACATCCTGAAAATTGGCCCATCCATTAAATGGGCCGTTAACAGGCCGAAATCTCATCGGGCCGATATTGAGCCCAAATATATAGCGGGCTGTTAACAGGCTCGAACTGACAATGGGCTGCAATGGTGTCAAATCTTTAACGGGCCGAATTGGCACATCTCGTATGGGCCGTGGGCTTAAATGCACCTAACACAAGTAGGCCTTATATGGGCCGGCCTGCTAATTTTTACTGGGCCAACCTTTTTCACCGGAATGGGCCACTATTGGGCTGTGCCACGTGTCAACCTATCATAGGCACCTCCTGTCCAATGAGTGGATGACATCTGTCCCAATGATGAGCCGACACATGTTTCCTCTAGCCAATGGTGATTTTACACGTGGAAAATCCCCATTGGTCGGGGCTGTTAACGGGTTATCGGATCCAAAACCCGACCCGATAGCTTAACGGCATTCTGTTACGGTGGATGCCACGTGTCGGTCACCCTTGACGAAAGCACTTCTGTGACGCGCGATTTATCGTCGTGGAAGTGGACACTTCCGTGATGATAATTTTGGTAATGTCTGTAACATCCCAAATTTTCAATTTGGAATATTATACACTAGATCATCATTGCATATCATATTTATTGCATTTTGGTTGATCCTACAAATTTCACGCAACTCAAGGACTATCGAAGAGAGTTGGGGATTTCGTTATTTTCATATTTGAGTTGTCTCAAATTTTGAAAATAGGATCATTTGATTTTATTTATTTTATCTTCAATTATTTCTATTACAAAAATATGAGAGAGGGAATAAGATGACTTTCCCAAAATAAAGAAATATTGAGGATTTAATAAAAAATCAGATAAGTTTTTATTTTGGTTTTATTTGCTATTTTATTTGAATTTAGGAAAAATGCGCGTTTTTCAAAATTGCATTTAGGCCCCCAAATAAATGTTCATCTTGTGCGGCTTGATTTTAGAAGCCAGGGAAAATTTATTTCGGGATTTTTGGAGTCCGTTTAGTATTCCTTTTGTTTTTTTCTGAGCGTAACTATTTAAAAACAAAACAAAAAAACGCAACCGACCTAGGGGCCGTGTCCGACCCGGACACTAGGCCCGTCCGGCTTTATAAGCCGGGGAGGCCCAGCCGGATCCCCGCTCAAACCCTAGCCGCCTAGCCCGCCGCCGCCGCCGCGTTCCGCCGCCGCCGCGCCGCCGCCCCGCCGCCGCCCCGCCGCCGCCGTCGCCGGAGGTATTTTTTCGCCTCCGGTTTTTCTCGAAAAACCGTTCAGTTTTTCTGACGATTTTGTTAGTTTTTTAGTTTCAGGTTTTTTAATAGATCGGTTTTCCGGTTTATTTAAATAGTGAGCGCTCGTCCGCTCGTTCGTTTTAACGAACATTCGTCGTTTTTCTTTTTTTCGGATTAAATCCGCGATTTTTCTGATCGCGATTTCTGATCCGATTTTCGTTTTAGTCTAACTCTTCGCTCTTTTATCGAAATCAGGCGATTCAAGCGCCTGGAGTTTCATCTCGAAACCCTCTTTCCGTTTAACCAACTCAGACAAGTTTTTGCCACTGTAAAAATTGCCTTAGATCCAGAATAGTAAACAAAGCTTGTTTCTTTTGCCGTTTGTCTTTGGTTGCTTCGTTCGATTTGATTCTTTTTGCCAATCAGAGTTCTTAAGTTGAACTTTCTGGTTAGATCTCTTATTTGAGTTTTACCTGTGCATTAGACGAGTACTTATTGTATGATTGTTTGTTTGCGATAGAGTACCCGGAGTGTGCCGCTTGCTACTTCGGATCGCTAGGTTTCCCGGATCATCAGCAAGGCAAGTAACACTTTGATCATGTTTTCCATCTACCCAGTTTTATTGCATTAGATCAATCCTCACACATTGCATGATTAGGAGCTAATTGAATTGTGGGTTTGGGAAGTAGTTGAGGTAGTACCTATTACCTGTTTCTTTTCAAACATTTGGGAGTTACTTCTACATTTGCTTATTATGCAATGCTATGCTAGTAGACGTGGATTGGGTGAGTGAAATCCATGACAAATGTGAGATTGTTAATTAATGGTTTACTTAAGGTGGCAACTTAAACACACATCTGGGTGGATTGAGGTACCTGGGTATTCCAGGATTGCTTGTTTTCTTTATGGACCGCCACCCAGGCTCAAAGGGATCATGAGATTATTCATGCTAGAAACTTCCGTGTGTAGCCACAAGCTATTATGGGCTCTAGCATAGTTGATTAAGTTGTGCGAACTCTTACAGTGGTAGACTAACAGATGTAGGGGAAAGTAGGTGTAATGGTCTACCCGATCGTAAGGTGCTGCGCTTCTGAAAGACTATGTCTCGGTCATCCGTCTTCTCAAACACCATGTAGTGCGAGAAACCAAATGGAGGCGATCGACTCTTGTGGGGAAAAGTGCACAAACCTCTGCAGAGTGTATAAACTAATCATGATTAGCCGTGTCCTCGGTTATGGACATCTTGAGTATCTAGTACCTGGATTATCATGTGCATCTCAACATGTTACTCTAAAATTAATTTTGCTGGGTTTGTTTAATGATGATGCTTAATTGGGATTGAGAATGCCGTCAACCATTCTCAATGTTTAACAACTACCAAGATAGTTAAATAAAATTTATTCCTTTGCAGTAGGGAAAAATTGGCTTTACGCAAAATGGTAACCATGGAGCTTTCCACCAGCCAAATATGCATATAGAATAGCTGTTTCATTCCATTACTCTCTATGTGTTACTTTGCCAGCATATTCCATGTGCTGACCCGTTTCGGGCTGCAACGTTCATGTTGCAGACTTTTCAGACGACGATTAAGGAGTTTTAGGTCGTGGTTCTATAATCAGTGATGCCATTGGAGTTGATGGACTCACTTATCTTCCAAGCCTTCCGCTGTTATCATTATTAGATGGCCTTAAGCCATATTTATTGTTCTCTTTTGAGACACTCGATGTAATAAGTGTGTGATTGCTACTCTGTTATAAATCCTTCAAGTACTGTGTGGTGTCAGCATTACTAATCTAGGGATGACACCGGAGCACAGAGATTGGACCGTTTGAGGTCTGGTCGCTACAATGTCATGGAACAGTTCTACGACATCACAGGTATGACAATCTTGATTCTGTCATAAATTTGTCATGGATATACATGCATGACAAAAAAAGCGACCTACTGTGACAAACACTTATCATCACGGAAGTGTATTTTTTTGTAGTGATGCAAGTAGACCACTGTGCAGGCTCACCGGGAGGCGAGCCCTTTGACCAGGCTCCGCTGCCCACCGTCGTCCCAACTGCTCCCACTTTTAATGTCGCCGGCGCCATAGTTTAAAATCAACCCCGCACTACCCGGTATCGCTACAATCCTCTCTCTTCCTCTCTGATTCTCATGTCGTCTACCTCCAACTAGCCTGACCTAAACGTACGCCATGCCGCATCACGATGGTCTGCCCTTAGTGTTCCAGTTTCCCGAGGAAGACACCCAGCCGGAGTCTCAAGAACATAAGGCGCTTTGGGACGAGCTTGAACTGGCGTTGCGGGAAAACGCCGCACCTGTTCCCGCTCCCGTTCCGGCTCCCGTCGCCCCGACTGCGCCAGCGCCCATCCCCGTGGCATTGATGGGCTGGGAGCTGCACATTGTCGCCGAGCTTGATCCCACAGGGTTCCACGAGGTCCCCGCCGACTTTCATGCGCCCGTGTACCTGCCAGCGCATGCGCCTGCGCGTGCACTGACACGCACGCCCGTGCCGGTGCCCATGCACCTGCCAGCGCATGTGCCTGTGCGTGCACTGACGTGCGCGCCCGTGCCGGCACCCGTGCACACGAATGTCTCCACTTCGCCATTCACAGCGCTTGTCCCCGCACGGGTGCTAGTCCCCCCCCCCTCAGCGACATGGATGGCCACCGTCGACCGCTTTCTTGCACCAACGCCCGTCGCCTCCTCCCGCCAGTTGACTCGCTCTGAAGTCCAGAACATTTTGGCCTTCCTTGAAGCTAGGCCAACATCCAGGAGTACGCCAACAACGGCGCAAGACGACACCGTCGCCGTCGGTCAGTGGCCCAACAACACACAGAGCACGACAGAGGAGCCGCTTCCCACCGCGAGACGCCCCCACTGCCGCCACGTAATCTAAATTTGCCATGAAAAATGTTCGGATTGCCATGCTTAAAATCTGAATGTTTATCATTTCCGTTTATTTTATATCGATCATCGTATAATTTAAAATCGGAGTCAGATTGAACGAAATGTATGGTTTGATCGATTGAATGTTCTGCTAGAGCCGTATCAAATTAAATATAAAACATCACCAAGCCACATGTATTCCTTATCATCGAATGACCTAGACTGCTTCAATGTCGAGCGCTCAACATGTTTAGCGTGCAGTTAATTTCATGCCAAAATAGTGCTAATCACATGACAACACAAAAATAATCTCCTAGTAGTTAATATCTGCAAGCACTTAATATACTTCCAAATTAACGTGCATTGCACGTACACACTAACTAGTGCTGCTAGTACGTGAAACTGGTGCCGTGACTTGTGAACGCATCCAGATATGGTCAACGGCAACATCGCCCGCGAGTTCTTCCTCTTTGCCCGTGCGTCTAAAAGCAGAAGGGGAGGAGAGAGAGAGAGCACACATGGAACCCACCAGTAAGTGAAGGCGAATAGTACTAAAAATAATATTACATGTTATCCATTAATTAGGCTGTGGTAATATAAAAACATTATGTGAACAAAGGGGGTACAACAAACATTGCTATTCTACGTATGTTGCCTATTGACGTGCGGCTTGAAGGCCCGGTCGCATGTTCAATCCTCGTCCTTTATTTTTTTAATTTGTATATGGGTCCAAATTTGTTTCATGACATATGGGCCACTTGGTGTGTAGTTTGTAGCACTTTAATTTGTGGGTCGAAATTTGTTCCATTCCAAGTGGACTATCAGTGTGTAGTTTTGTAGCTTATTTATAATAATTAAAGAGAACAACATAGTTTTTTCAATAATACCATGGTGCGACGTTGAAGGCGAGAAAGGACGTGCGAGAGAGCGATGACTGAGCCAGAGGGAAATCAACTAGGGGAGATGCGTGGGTTGCAACGGTGTTTGGAGTAGTTGTGGGCCGAATGCTACGAAAATATAATCTAAACTGACCGTAATAAATGCCTACACAAATTAATCGAAGGTTGGAATGCCCCTCGCAATGTAAATAGCCCCAGCTTTGCGAGGGATGGAGAGGTAGTAGCTTCAACGCGTGGAAGATATGGTGTGAGAAAGCGAGGTCAATCGAGAGACATATAGATAGAGAGACAAAGTGAGTGTGGTCCGACATTCATTGAACAAATATATATGCTCTGGAGAGATATTGTACGATTGAGCTTTTTGGCAAGGGTGAGGGCTGTAAGATAGAGCTTGAGAGATGATCCAGTCACAGACGTGTAGATATATTTTGTGCGTGGGAGGAAGCAAGGTCAACCGATCACATAGGGTCGCCGTGCGATCGAAAGAGTGAGACGGGTTGGAGAGAGTGACCTAGATAGACGATGTGCGTGAGAGAGTATACAATGTGAATAGGTCGAATTGGGCTCAAACATGGTGATATATCGTTTTTGTCCAAGAAAGAGTGAGGTCAATCGAGACATACGGGGAGAGAGAGAGAGAGAGATTGAGTGAGCGTGGCCTACCATGAGGTCGAAAGAGTGGCGGCGGCTTGGATGGACTGACCTAGATAGACAATCTGCATGAGAGAGTATAGAGTGTGTCGATTGAGGCCCGAACAGGGAGATATATCATTTGTGTGTGAAAGAAAACGAGGTTAAACGAGACTCAGATAAAGAGAGCGAGATTGAGCGAGTGTGGCCCGACATGTGGAAGAAAGAGTGAGACAGTCTCGAGGGAGTGACCTAGATATACAACGTGCGTGCGCACGAGAGGTTGGGGGGGGGGGCTAGATAGGCAATGCATGTATTTAGCGCGAGAGGGTGAGAGGGAGAGGGGGGAAGAGAGAGAGCTCGGCATGGGGTGCAATGGCGGGTGTGTGAGGTAAATACATTTGGTAACAGAGTGGAAAAATGGGTTGTGTAGTTGAGAGACTTAGAGATTGAAACATGGAGAGAAAGAATGAACATGTGTTGGAAACCGATAGCTTCTTAAGGTGGTTAGGAGAGGACGATTGACCGATACAGGAAGTATGTAGCGTTTGTGCGGGGGGGGGGGGGGCTAAAAACAACATTTGAATGTACATAGTACGAGACTTAATATCGACGTTTCAATTCAGTGTACATTGTAAGATTTGAACCGAGGACCAAGCATACGGGTAATTATTTCGAATTCATGCCATACGAAGTTTCGAAAAGTTGACATTGACTCAGTTTGTTGTGCTATTTTGTAGGTCATATGTTCGAATCCATCCAAAACTTTTCTCACTAACATGGTGTTCATCATATACATATGAATTTGTATTAAAAAAGTAGCATGGATACAGTGAAATGCGAAATCCATGTTAGAATTGGAGATCGCTATGTGACACACACTCTAATTCAAATAACTAACTACGTGACACACACTCTAATTCAAATAACTAATTATGTGACACACACTCTAATCCATGTTAGCGTGGGTACCGTTTTGATTTTTTTCAAATAACTCCTCATTAATTAATTTATAGTACTCCCTCTGTTCACTTTTATAAGACCTTGAAGACATTTCAGACAATGTGCAAAACTGTTCATTTTAAGTTGTCTAAAACGACTTACAAAAGTGAACGGATGGAGTATCTCGTTTCGAATGACTAATTATTGCAAGGAAAACATGGGCATGGTAATACATACAGATTCGTTTGCAAATGAAAGAAGAGTTGTTTGCATTCTCAAATGTAGGCGCACCAGGCAGACCAGGGTCGTGTCGGGGTGGACGCTGCTTCGGTGCCTTAAAGGCAACTGCCTTTGGGTCATTGACATGTGGGCCAGCCACCTGTTGGGCCCACATGTCATGGACACAAAGACAGGTGCCTTAAGGCACTGAAGCATAGTCCTGTCAGGGTGGTCGCGTGTGCCAGACGGACGCGTAGCACCCAGCCACCCACCCCCTCCCCCCCAAAAAAGGACGACGACAATATAAGTTCACGCTTCCATGTTTCGGATTGAAATATCTGGCGGCCCCAATTCCAGCCCTGCAAAATCTCTCTTCTCCACCGTCCCCTTCCGCGCGCAGATTGCTCAAATCCCTAATTCACCGCCAACCCTCGAATCGCCCCTCGTCTCGTCTCTTTCCCCACCGCTCCCCACCACTGTGCCAGACGACGATGACGAAGACGACGGTCGCGCTTCACCACCGCACCGGAGCTACCTCATCTATGCCCTCGTCCACCGCACTAGGTGGTCCACTGACAACGTCAGCCGCCGCAACCGACGTGCCTCACAGACACCGAGTTCCACCGCATCAGGTGCGCTTCACCGGCGCCGTCTCCCAGCTCACCGGGGCTACTTCACCGAGCACATCATCGCACCTCCGCCCCCTAAGGCTATTGGGGCTTCACCAACGGTCTCGTCCACCGCATCATAGTGCTCCGCTGCCACTCAAGATCTGCATCCGTGCATGGCCAGCTAACGCCAGCGCATCACCCGCAACGGCTCTGAAGTGACCCGCACTCTAGCTAGGCGAGCATGCCCAAACGCCGGCCCAAACTAGGTATCCACACATCACTCCCTTGTGCACTGTTCCGATGATGTTTGGATATCCTTTCACTGCTCTCTTAGCTTACACGCCTATGGAACTCCGACTTTAACTCTTATTTCTTCTGGAGATATCATCTGAAACAAGCAAATCCATTTTTTAGCGAAGCATGACGGCGCTACGGGATCTGGTACACATCCTGCACACCCGTATAACCTTGTAAGTATCTGTCCTCCAGTACAACATCAAGGTCGATTTCTCTTATTTGATCAACCATTCGCCATGTCAAAAATGCAGAGGGGGATGCAAGGAGCACAAGGCCTGCACATCCAAGCAAGTGGTAACATGGACTTGTACATGGAACATCCCAAGCGCAAGCAAAGCTGCAGTGAGCCTGTACAACAAGCTAGCGTAAGTCCGTGCATTTCGTTTAATTCATACTGGCATTCGTGTATGATTTGTGTGCAGTGGCTGATCCACGAATTCAAGTTACCAGGGGCGAACATTTAACTTAAAACATACGAAGGCACTTGCACTCCGGAAATCAACATAACTTGAGAAATGTGAAGCTACATGCACTTTGAAAACCAGCTAATGATCCAAAGAAGTTCAGATTATAAACACTAAATGATGCAAGCACCAAAAAACACAAAATTCAACATGGTGTACAAGGACTACAAACATGGTCTGTACCTGCTTGAATTACTCGTTCTCTAGCTGAAAATATCGAAGTGTAATTGCACATATAACCAGTGCGCAAACTGCATATCAATATATCTATCCTGCACAAGTACGCCAATAGTTTCAAACAATAGATTAGAAAAGTATTTATGCTATGTCGTCATGATACGGGGACTTTCTGGTAGATGGCCTCGACGTTTCCTCAAGCTATGAAAATGCACTATAATTTGCTTGTCATCAATGCCTGCAAGTCTCCATCTCTCTCTCAACATAGTTGATCATCATTAGACACTAAATCCTTCAATGAGCTTGCAAAATGCTTGCATTAGATCCCTCACTAGACACTATATGTTCAGCACCAGGAGCATGTAAAATGTTTGCATCAAATTCTTCATTAGCAGTCTGTTCATTAGACACTTCAGGCTCAAGAACAACATGAGCTTGTATGTTTGCACCGGAAACTTGATTAGATACATCAGATACAGTCAGTTCAGTATTGATTAGGGGAGTTATAAAATAAGTAGAAATTGGTTTCATTTTCTCATAGATTCCCTACATACAAGCAGTTTTACAACACCGTCAGGTTTAACTATTGGCCAGAAACTGAAGAGTTGAATTAGATATAATCAGGGATGTGATGTACCTGCTCGTTGCGCATGCTACTCTTGCAAGCTGCAACTGTCCGTTTGCGCAAGCTTGATGCCATGCCCGTGCTGCCGCCGCTGCCTCCCACGCAGGCTACACCCAGGGTTGGATCTTCATCTTCTTGTCCTTCCGTTCACTTGAAGCCCGGCGACCGCCCTCCAACGAGGGCGCGAGGAAGTGCTGTGTCGGTCTGTCCAGCAGCGACTAGGTTAGGAGCGAACCAGACTTGAGGCTGGAGTGAATGAATTGGGATTTTTCTTGCTGTCGATCGATATGGGAGGCGCTCGTTTGGGCCGCGAGCCTGCTATAGGTCCTACCTTGCACTTATGTTATTGGCCCATCCAAATTGAAACATTCTTCTTCATTTTTTACATTGCCTGCTCGTGCGTTGGGACGAACAAAACTAGCGTGGGCCAACTTGGATGACTCAAATTAGGTGCACACTTTCCAGCCACCTGAGGCGGCCGCCCATACCAGCCCCTATGGTGGCGTCGCCCATTTTTGCGTGTATGATTGGATAGTGAAAAATATTCCAGTGGCGCTTTTGATTTACCCACAGAATGGTTGAATTGCTTGTTTCTATGAACTGAATTCGCCAATAATGTGAAGGATGCTAGTCTTTTCATCGTACTGTAGATTGCTTAGATCTCGATATGCCAAAAGTAATCGCATGAAATATACAGTAAAAGCCAGTGTGATGTGTTTGGCTACAACTAGTCCGACTACACGTCCTCATATAACATATCAAGGACGCACCATCTTACCAGATTAACCATTCGACTTACCCATGCAGTGTGGGAAGAAAGAAGTATTGGGATTGCGTATCCAAGAAATTGATGCCATGGACTCCTTCGTACAACCTTGTAAGCGAAAAAGAAGTTGCAGTGTGCCTGTACAAAGAACTAGCGTAAGTTCAGTTACCTGCTTCTCGGAATTTTAGTTAGCCACTTATTGCAAAATTGTTCAATTACGTTGCTTGGCTGAATTTAGTTTGCTACTGATTACATAATTGCACAACCTGTTAATCATATTGTAGACTGCGCCTATCTATGTGTTTGATACTTACTGTTAAGAATTACCTGTTTGCCTTAACTTAAATATCTACTTGTTTGTTTAACTGCTTTGCTGCTGCAACAGCGGGTTACAATGATGTTAATAACTACTTTTCAGCATCCAATTGAAACTCTTTAATTCCTTGTTTGTTTAACTGGTTTGCTATTATAACTCCCAGTTGAGATGTTTTGCTAACTTCAAATTTTCTGAACCCAATCGGAACTTTAATGGCAAAACAGGTTAGCCCAAGATCAAAGAGCGAGGTCCCCATGGACGTTGCATCATCCCACAATAGTGGCACCGGCCCAATCGTGCATTATGAATTGCCAACTTTTGATGCTCTAGAGGCTAAACTAGTGGTAGAAAGAGATTCTGCTTCTGCACTTAGAGATGAAGTTGACATGTTGAGGAAGTAAACAACACAATCACAAGAAGTACTCAAGACAACCATTAAATATTTGGTGGATTTCAAAACGAAGCAAGGTGAGACTGACCAGATTGTTAAGGTCCTGAAGGAAAGAAGGAAATTAAATTCCTACTTGGTAAATCATAGGTGAAATGTTCTTTCCATAGTTGAATAACCTTTGCATTGTCTGTTCATGTAATCAATCAAACCATTTGTTTTAGAGATCATGTAATAATTGGTTTTTTTGTTTTTTGGTTTGTAATTTTATTTGAGCACAAGTCTGTATTAATTGATAAGACTCAGAGACATTTCATTTGGATTGCTGTGCCAGACCTACAAATATGCCAATCGGGCTGAATGTGCATTCAGCAATAGTAGTAGTATAGATGGACCATAAGTGGCACACATCGGAAAGGGCTGTTCGGAATTTAGGTTCGTCACTGGCATTGAAGGTAATAGTCGTGTCACTCCAAGGATTTATTTCCGCTATGTGGCAGATTTCAGCCATGCCGCGGAGTGTTCGCCTGCGTCTATTATTTGACGCCAAGGTCTCAAAGACCTATAACACCGTATTGTTGTCCACGGGATGGTGCTCTGTGGTATTTGGAGGAGTAGATCCTCACCACTTTTGGCCAACTGCCGGAGTATCCAACATGCTCTAAGGCTGTGCGTTGGTATTGCATCCGCTGTACTATGAATTTTGCAGGGTCCGTTGAGCCATCCCTCCAGTACGGTTCCTTGCCCTATAGAGGGCTTTTGCTTTTTGGTAGTTAACCCAGGTGTATTGTGATAATGCACCCTTTTATTCCGGACTGGGTTTGCATTCAGGGCCGGATTATCCCAAAATTTTATTTCGGTTTTCCAGGTGCTTTCCATCGCACAGTACTTTTGTACTATGGACACCAAGTCGGAAAAGCGTGTAATTTCGCGGCGACTTATGGCGTTGAGGATTCCCTTGTCCGTGCAATTATTGTAGAAGAATGAAATTGCGTCTTCCTCACGGCAGTCCTTTGTCCTGTTCATGACCAGGAGGAATCTGGCCCGGTAATGGTGTACTGTTTCTTTGGGCTCTTGCCTAATTTGGGATAGATCTCTTATGTTTGGGTGGGTGGGTGGAATTGAACTCGAATCCTCACCCAATCTGAGACTTAGGGGCCAAGGAGTTTCCGAACTCAGAGGTTTGGATTCTTGGAGGTTTTCCAATAAATCTAGCCCGCTGCCTAACTCTAGGTTCAGGTCTTGAGTGACGTCCTCCCCTCCGCGGGTATACGGCTTTGAGGGATCGGGAATCTGGACATAGCTGGTCCTTAATATAGATAAAGGGTTGCCGCATTGTTCCTCCACCACTGCAACGTGATGGGTGACCTGGGGAGAGTTGATCTCTCTTAGATCGGGTTTAGGCCCAATCAGATCATAGTCTGTAGCGACTCCCAGGGCGGCGATGCGATCCAAGAGCTCGTTCAGGGAAGAGAGCTCCATTGGATCTAACTGCTCGACGAGTTCCAAGTTGACGTGAAGATTGCTTTCGATGACCCGAGAAGTCATTGTCGGCGCAGCGGCCGAACAGGCGGTCATAAGAAAACCACCTAGCCGGAGAGTTTGGCCGATAGCCAAAGCTCCCTCCACTAGTAGAAAACCGGGCAATAGCACCGGTTCGTAAGGGCCTTTAGTGCCGGTTATGGAACCGGCACTATTATTTCGGCACTAAAGCCCCCCCCCCTTTAGTACCGGTTCATCATGAACCGGTGCTAAACCGGTGCTAAAGGGGTACCACGTGGCGTGAGCGAGCTCCGGGGGCCGGGAGCCCTTTAGTACCGGTTGGTAAAACCAACCGGTACTAAATGGTTGTGGGTTTTTGTTTTATTTTGTATTTTTCAATTAAATTTGTGTTATCAATTTAATTTAGGATTGTTTTACGTTATAATGAGTTGTAGTCGTCATCATCATCATCATCATCATCATCATATATTAATAAATAAATAAACTCTAGCTAGCTAAAAATCATCGTGGTCGTCTAATTACCACTATTTAATCATCATAGTCATTACCACTAGCTATGTAATATAATTCATCATCAACGTTGGCTAGCTTAAAGAGGAAACATTCACTTTGTAACAGAAGCAAAGAGATATCATCAAGTTCAACATAATCATCACCAACATCGAAGTTCAGGACACAGATCCATGAGACAAGTACTAATTAAGAGCATGAAGAGTAGCTATTGATCCTGCTGCTCCCTCTCAGGTAGAATAGCATAGAACGTGTATAGCTCTCCTGATTCATCATACTGGAGCATGCAGATGAATCTGTCTCCTAATCTTGCGTTGCGCTTCTCCTTACTGCCCCCTAGTACTTCTCTGCGATCGTTAACAATTTTGCTCGAATCTTTCACTATTAAGCATTCTTCGCTTTTAGAAATCCTGAATGCACTCATGTGCAATGTAGGAAATCTTGGTCGTAAGCTAACCATTGACATGCGACCTTTTGTCTCGATCCACTGGGGCACAACTGTCATCGGAAGTCCCTATTGAACAACATCATATAGTAATTAATATACTAAGCAATGAAAGTTTAGCTTCAAAAATAATGTATGCAAAAGATGCACTAATTAAGGACAAATATTTAAAATCTTACCATCTTTTGATTATAGATGTGACCGTAGTTCAATACGATCACCATTGGTCGCACGTTTTGAGTACTAACATTTCTAAGTGTAGGGAAAAAATTTGTCTTGACAGTATTAAGATCCTCAAGCCATGAAACATAATGACTTATCTCCTCGCAGTTTAGTTGAGCCCCGGGGCAGTAGTAGGTCCTGTCTATCAAGCGCCGGACATGTTTGCTTGAACCGAAATAAGCTGACAATACAAAATAGTTGTCAACTATTTTTGAATAAACTGTACGAAAGACATAAACATATGCATGCATGGTTGAGAAAAACTCACCAAATGGTAGAACTGGAGGCGTTTGCACATCGACCCAGATGTCTATATTACCTTCAATATCATCTTCCGGACGAATATCAAAGGTGATAACCATATCAGGCTCAAATGCATAAGCCTTGCATAGTGCTTGCCAAGTTTTGCATTCAAAATGGGTGTATGTGTCTCCATTATATAATTTGAAGTTGAAAGTATACCCATGCTGCGTCTTCAAGTAAACTCTCTTTACCTCCATATCATCTATAGCACTGAAACCTATCTTATCCAAGACAAAAATTCTTGCATGGCAGGGGATGCGCTAGTAGAATAGTGAAAATTTAAAATTATAAGTTGAAGCAAATGAAGCATAAGTTTTGCATTCAAATAATAATTGACAAAGTGACTTACTGTATCAACTTCGAATGTCACATCCAGCTTGATGCTGAAGCGCCTACCATCAACAAGGAAATTTTGGTCGCACAGGCCGCGCTGGTCTTCACAGTGTTCGCACATAATAAAATCTTTTTCGTCATCAGATGACATTTCCTATGTTCATATAGGTGAAACATTAAACACCTATATCTAGCCAAATATATATTCATCTAACATTTAACATTAATATATCTAACTATATATTCAATTGACATTATTATATATTTAACTTTTCTATCTAATTCATTAACAAATAATATTTTAATTAGATCATCAAATCTCATATACCTAAATTTTCTTACTAAAAATAAACTAGTTATATTAATTATTCAACTAGTTCTAATCTCATATACCTAAATTTTCTTACTAAAAATAAACTAGTTATATTAATTATTCAACTAGTTCTAATCTCATATACCTAAATTTTCTTACTAAAAATAAACTAGTTATATTAATTATTCAACTAGTTCTAATCTCATATAAATGTTCTTACTAAAAATAAACTAGTTATATTAATTATTCAACTAGTTCTAATCTCATATACCTAAATTTTCTTACTAAGAATAAACTAGTTATATTAATTATTCAACTAGTTCTAATCTCATATACCTAAATTTCCTTATTAAAAATAAACTAGTTATATTAATTATTGAACTAGTTCTAATCTCATATACCTAAATTTTCTTATTAAAAATAAACTAGTTATATTAATTATTCAACTAGCTAGTTCTAATCTCTAGTTCGACAATTTTTCTATCTAGCTAGCTAATTCATCTAACATTCGACATTAATCTAACATTCGATCATCTAATTAACTTTTCTAAAAAACAGAAAATAAGTAAAAAAAATTGTGTGTGTGTATGTGTGTGTGTATGCATGTGTGTGTATATATACGTATACATATATATGTGTGTACGTATGTGTGTGTGTATGCGTGTGTGTGCATGTGTGGTATATGTGTGTGTGTGTGCGGCCCCATATGCCGCCGCTCCGTACGTATGAGCGGGGGCGCCGGCGTACGGGGCGGGGGCGCCAGCCTACGGGGCGGGGGCGCCGGTGTGTGTGTGTGTATGTGTGTGTATATGTGTGTGTATGTGTGTGCGGGAGCGAGAGAGAGACGTTCGGCCGCGGCGATGACGACGAACGGCGGCGGCGTTCGGGGCGCGCGGCAGCGCGAGACGACGACGACGACGGGCGGTGGCGGGGACAGCGACGATGACGACGGACGGCGACGACGGGATCGAGCGGCGCGTGCGGCGGAGGTTGGAGACGAAGTGGAGTTGAAACTGAAATTTTCGTAAGTGCTGTATATATAGGATTGGCCTTTAGTACCGGTTCGTGGCTCCAACCGGTACTAAAGGCCTATTTTCCCCAGGCCAAGCGGTGGGAAACGACCCCTTTAGTACCGGTTCGTGCCATGAACCGGTACTAAAGACCCCCCCCTTTAGTACCGGTTGGAGCCACGAACCGGTACTAAAGGGGGTGCGCTGCCACCCGCGGTGCATAAAAGTTTAGTCCCACCTCGCTAGCCGAGGGGCACTCGCACCTGCTTATAAGCCCCGCCGCCGCTGCTGTCTCGAGCTCCTCTCTAAAGCAGGCCTTCTGGGCCTACCTCTGCTACTCTGCCCTATGGGGCCTATTGGGCTTGCGGGCCTGCATCCTGGCCCAACAACAGGTTGGGTTTCTAGTCGTATGCAGGCCGCTGTGGCCCAGTAGGTGGGCTTTTTTCATTTAATTTTTTCTTTTCTGCTTTATTTATTTTGTTTTATTTATTTTTAGTTGTTTTTTTGCTGTATTTAGAGTTTGCGCTGCCACCCCAAAATTTAGTCCCACCTCGCCCGGCGAAGGGCAGCCGCACTGGTTTATAAACCAAGCCGCGGCTACCTCTTCGAACTCCTCTATATAGCAGGCTTCTAGGCCTAATTAATTAGGGCGCGCTGCCCTGTGAGTCTGCTGGCCCTTCTGGGCCTGCATTTGCACACCCTAGGTCTGGTAGACCCACAGGGCAGTGCGCCAACAAATTTGCTATATAGTTTTTTCTTTTCTGCATTATTTATTTTTATTTATTTATTTTTGAGTAGTTTTTTATATAGTTTTTTTCTGCATTATTTATTTTCTTCTATTTATTTTTGAGTAATTTTTTTGTATAGTTCTTTTATTTTCTGCATTACTTATTTTTGCATAGTCCGAAACCCTGATACTCGGAAAGAGTTTGTTCAGTTTGTACACGAAGTGCGTCCAGTTTTTGCCGTGACCCTCTCTACTCTTTCGCGCATGCTATGTGGGTGATACGATGATACCATGCCAAGTTTCAACATTTTCAGGATTCATTTTGTAGTGATTTTCAATTTCACGGTCATTTAGCTCTCTAAACAATTAGGTAAATGACCAAAAAACAACAAATGATGTCAGAACATGTTGAAAATTGATGACGTCGCTTTAAATGCTGCATACTGAACACAAAAGAAGTCCGGAGTTCAAATAAGTTTAAAAAACATTGAAGTGGCCATGTAACAGATGAGTTCTCGTCCGAAACCCTGATACTCGGAAAGAGTAGGTCCAGTTTGTACACGAAGTGCATCCAGTTTTTGCCGTGACCCTCTCTACTCTTTCGCGCATGCTATGCGGGTGATATGATGATACCATGCCAAGTTTCAACATTTTCAGGATTCATTTTGTAGTGATTTTCAATTTCACGGTCATTTAGCTCTCTAAACAATTAGCTAGGTAAATGACCGAAAAACAACAAATGATGTCAGAACATGTTGGATATTGATGACGTCGCTTTAAATGCTGCATACTGAACACAAAAGAAGTCCGGAGTTCAAATAAGTTTAAAAAACATTGAAGTGTGGCCATGTAACAGAGTTCACATTTGACTGTTTTTCTACTAGTCAATAGAGTTTGCCAAACTTGAGTTTCCCAAGTCACTTACACAAAAAGCTATGAGTCATGGTTGTCAAATCCATAATTTCCAAACCACAACAACCTTGAGGCATAACAAGCTTTAAATGCTGCATACTGAACACAAAAGAAGTCCGGAGTTTAAATAAGTTATTAAAAATAAAAAAGAGGTGCAATGCTGGTTAATTTGCTTCAAGCCATTCGGAATAGTGTAGACTGCACTGCACATAGCTCAGTGCAATCTATGCTATTCCGCAAGGCTTGAAGCTAATCAACATGTAGAAGATCATCTTGAGCTTGTGTCCCCTTGAAGGAAGTAGGATACTTCTCTTGTTGAGGAACAAACTTTGTCTTGGGGTATTGATCTTCTTCCCACTCAACTCCATTGGCATTGAACTTTCGTTCAAAACCAACACCTTGATTCTTCCCTTCAATAAGCTATTTTCTTGCTCAAGTGTAACTTGGCTAAGAGAATCGTTAGTGGAATCAAGAGAACTACTAGAAGCAACAATGTTAGATCTTATGTCACAAAAAAGAAGTTGTATCAAACCTTTTATGTCGGATCTAGAACAAACCAATCGGTATCGCCATCATACATCCCTACCGTGGCTCGTGATGCATATATATGCATGTCGAATGTACGGTTGGGCGTATGATGGCGAATCCGAATGATTTGTATTCAGTCGATGAACTGGTAGATGTATGCAGTCGATGAACTGGTAGATGTATGTAGTCGATGAACTGAAATACTTATGCAGGGACGAAGGCGAGAGATGGGCTATATATAGGGTCGTCTGGCTCACAAAGTGATTGTGATAGTTTCGATCCAACGACTCACATGAGCTAGGAAGAAACACACCCTTGATCCAACGACTCGCAAGAGCTAGAAAGAAACACACGATCCGTGTGATTCTTCCTGATTGGTGGGATGCACATTAGTATCGGTTCGTGGCACGAACCGGTGCTAAAGATTGGCAACGAACCGGTACTAATGGTAGCAGCCCGCCTAGCCGTTGGAATCGGCACTAATGGTCACATTCGTGCCGGCTCAAATTCAAACCGACACTATAATGTGCTTCACATTTGACCGTTTTCTACTAGTCAATAGAGTTTGCCAAACTTGAGTTTCCCAAGTCACTTACACAAAAAGCTATGATTCATGGTTGTCAAATCCATAATTTCCAAACCACAACAACCTTGAGGCATAACAAGCTTTAAATGCTGCATACTGAACACAAAAGAAGTCTGGAGTTTAAATAAGTTATTAAAAATAAAAAAGAGGTGCAATGCTGGTTAATTTGCTTCAAGCCATTCGAAATAGTGTAGATTGCACTAAGCCACTGCACATAGCTCAGTGCAATCTATACTATTCCGCAAGGCTTGAAGCAAATCAACATGTAGGTGAGCATTGCAACTCTTCGTCATTGTCTGTGCACTCACGGCTTATAAACCGCTCATATTGCCTCTCTCTTGGCGAGGTGGGACTAAAAACAGCTTGCCGTAACCGGCACCGCTCATTAGTACCGGTTCGTGGTACACACCGACACTAAATGGTGATGGTGGGGCCATAGCCTGACCGGTTCTTGCCACGAACCGGTACTAAAGGTTCGCCACGAACCGGTACTATTGATCGCCGCCACGAACCGGCACTAATGTGCACATTAGTGCCGGCTCAAATACAAACCGGCACTAATGTGCTTCACGTTTGACCCTTTTTCTACTAGTGCTCAGCAACAATGTCATCTTTAAAGATAGGATGAGGCATCCTTCCTGATGGTGACGTCACAGTGGAACTCTCAATGAAAGCACCAATGTCGGTGTCAAAACCGGCGGATCTCGGGTAGGGGGTCCCGAACTGTGCGTCTAGGCCGGATGGTAACAGGAGGCAGGGGACACGATGTTTTACCCAGGTTCGGGCCCTCTTGATGGAGGTAAAACCCTACATCCTGCTTGATTAACATTGATGATATGGGTAGTACAAGAGTAGATCTACCACGAGATCGGAGAGACTAAACCCTAGAAGCTAGCATATGGTATGATTGTATGTTGTGGTTGTTGTCCTACGGACTAAAACCCTTCGGTTTATATAGACACCGGAGGGGGTTAGGGTTACACAAGGTTGGTTACAAAGGAGGAGATATCCATATCCGTATTGCCTAGCTTGCCTTCCACGCCAAGTAGAGTCCCATCCGGACATGAGACGAAGTCTTCAATCTTGTATCTTCATAGTCTAACAGTCCGGCCGAAGGATATAGTCCAGCTGTCCGGAGACCCCCTAATCCAGGACTCCCTCACAATGGATCATTGATGGATAATTATGTCGGATGCAATCAATCATGCAACAGTTATAACATAGGGTGACACAGAACTAGCTCCGGTTCATCAATGTAATGTAGGCATGTATTCCGAATATAGTCATACGTGCTTATGGAAAAGAACTTGCATGACATCTTTTGTCCTACCCTCCTGTGGCAGCGGGGTCCTATTGGAAACTAAGGGATATTAAGGCCTCCTTTTAATAGAGTACCGGACCAAAGCATTAACACATAGTGAATACACGAACTCCTCAAACTACGGTCATCACCGGTAAGTATCCTGATTATTGTCACTTCAGGGTTAACGGCTCATAACACATAATAGGTGACTATCGACTTGCAAGATAGGATCAAGAACTCACATATATTCTGGAAAACATAATAGGTTCAGATCTGAAATAATGGTACTCGGGCCCTAGTGACAAGCATTAAGCATAGCAAAGTCATAGCGACATCAATCTCAGAACATAGTGGATACTAGGGATCAAACCCTAACAAAACTAACTCAACTACATGATAAATCTCATCCAACCCATCACCGTCCAGCAAGCCTATGATGGAATTACTCACGCACGGTGGTGAGCATCATGAAATTGGTGATGGAGGAAGGTTGTCGATGATGATGGCGACGGATCCCCTCTTCGGAGCCCCGAATGGACTCCAGATTAGTCCTCTTGAGAGAGTTTAGGGCTTGGCGGCGGCTTCGTATCGTAACACGCGATGAATCCTTCTCTTTGATTTTTTCCCGGAACACGAATATATAGAGTTGGAGTTGAGGTCGGAGGAACACCAGGGGGCCCATGAGGTAGGGGCGTGTGCTCAGGGAGGTAGGCACCCCCACCCTCGTGGACAAGGTGTGGGCCCCCTGGCCTTGATTCTTTCGCCAGTATTTTTTATATATTCCAAAAATAATCTCTGTTGATTTTCAGGTCATTCCGAGAACTTTTATTTCTGCACAAAAATAACACCATGGCAATTCTGCTGAAAACAGCATCAGTCCTGATTAGTTCCATTCAAATCATGCAAGTTAGAGTCCAAAACAAGGGCAAAAGTGTTTGGAAAAGTAGATACGACGGAGACGTATCAACTCCCCCAAGCTTAAAGCTTTGCTTGTCCTCAAGCTCTTGTTGTTGTAAATACGTAAAGCCAGCCTTCAAGATTTCAACAAAGATTATGAACTAACCATATTCACAATAACATTTAGGTCTCATATTTACTCATATCAATGGCATAATCAACTAGCGAGCAAATAATAATAAATCTTGGGTGACAACACTTTCTCAAAACAATCATAATATGATGTGGTATCTCGCTAGCCCTTTCTGAGACCGTAAAACATAAATGTGGAGCACCTTTAAAGATCAAGGACTGACTAGACATTGTAATTCATGGTAAAAGAGATCCAATCAAGTCATACTCAATGCAAACTAATAGTAATGTATGCAAATGACTGCGGTGCTCTCCAACTGGTGCTTTTTAATAACTCAACATAAAAGTAAATAGATAGGCCCTTCGCATAGGGAAGCAGGGATTTGTAGAGGTGCCAGAGCTCAATTTTGAAATAGAGATGAATAATATTTGAGCGGTATACTTTCATTGTCAACATAACAACCGAGATATCTCGATATCTTCCATGCTATGCACATTATAGGCGGTTCCCAAGCAGAATGGTAAAGTTTATACTCCCCCACCACCAACAAGCATCAATCCATGGCTTGCCCGAAACAACGGGTGCATCCAACTCACAACAATCCTGGGGGAGTTTTGTTTGCAATTATTTTGATTTGATTTGAGCATGGGACTAGGCATCCCGGTGACCAGCCATTTTCTCGTGAGTGAGGAGCGGAGTCCACTCCTCTTGAGAATAACCCGCCTAGTATGGAAGATACAGACAACCCTAGTTGATACATGAGCTATTCGAGCATACAAAACAGAATGTTTATTTGAAGGTTTAGAGTTTGGCACATACAAATTAACTTGGAATGGTAGATAGATACCGTATATAGGAAGGTATGGTGGACTCATATGGAATAGGGGTTAATGGAGTTGGATGCACAAGCGGTATTACCGCTTAGTACAAGTGAAGGCTAGAAAGAGACTAGGAAGCGACCAGCTAGAGAGCGACAACAATCATGAACATGCATTAAAATGAATCAACACTGAATGCAAGCATGAGTAGGATATAATTCACCATGAACATAAATATCATGGAGGCTATGCTAATTTTGTTTCAACTACATGCATGAACATGTGACAAGTCAAGCCACTCGAATGGTTCAAAGGAGGATTGTCGGAGTAATGGGCCACGGGTAGGCTAACCCGAGCCCCAGAACCTTTCAAGACATCGGGGCAGGCTGCGCCCCTCAAGACCCCAGGACGAAGAGCCGCCTTCTGAGAAGTCGGCGGCAAGACAGCCGACTGCCCACTCGCGACTGAGTCCCGTTGACGACTTCAGGAAAAGCCAACTCCTGACTGGCGACTTCCAGGGAAGCCGGCTTTGGGGAGTCGGCCCGCGACTCCAACAAACCCCATGCCCTCATCAAGAGGGACGGGACGGGAAGTGGCTACAGTCAAGCCCACTCCCACCCCTTACCAGGGGCAGACATGGCTACAGCACGCCGTACCTGGGAAGATCTCCGTGCGGCGTGGCACTGTTGCCGTGCCGGCCCTGACATCAGCACCAAAGGACCGAACCCTGTGCCCACGACGGCTTGTCTGTACGACCCTGGGGCGGCGGGTCCCACCAGCCAGTGGGACCCCAAGAGACGGCAAGTGCACCCCCAGTCGGACCCGTTGGGAGTCGGCCCCCAAGAGTCGGCCGGATCCTCCCCCGGGCCCGCGCGCCATTAATCAGATGTGACGGAGAGTGGCAATAGTGATCACCCGCCAGGCGGCGGGGCTATTGCCACGACTCCATGACCAAGCCTGCGTCATCAGAAGCATGGCTACAGCAATCACCAGCCGGCAAGACCCGCCCGCGGCGGACGCGGCCTGTCGGCTCTGTACCTAGCCAGTCGGCAGGGCCCACCACTCGGTGGGCCCCAGCAGTTGGCGGAGAAGACGGAGGTCGGAGACACTAACGGCTGGGCCCGTGTCCAGTCAGATTACCATTGTACCCCTGGGGGGTAGGCCTATATAAACCCCCCAGGGCACCCATGCAAAGGGTTGGAATCCATTAGCCCTAGACTAGATCATATAGGAGGGAGAGAGCTAGCCTTGCCCTCTCCTACCTCCAGAAAACAACTCAAGGAGCAATCGTGTAAATTTTTTGCCATAGTAATCATGCGGAGACCCCGCAGAGCAGCAGTAGGGGTATTATCTCCCCGGAGAGCCCTCAAGCTGGGTAAGATTCGCCGGCGTGCATGTCTACGCCTCATCCCGTTTCCAGGCACCGGCGATGTTCTACTCACCCCCACCATGATAAGACATCCTTTGGCATATGTCGCACCCAACCCCCGACATTTGGCGCGCACCGTGGGGCCTGGTGCATCGTCGTCCGGAGACCTATTCTGGACGGGAACCCTTTTCCTCCCTGGCGAGTGCAGCCAGCCAGGCACGCTGGACGGAGTTTGCGCCGACGCGCTGCACGGCGTTGAGATCGCCTGCGTTGCTAGCCGCCTCGCCGAACTTGTTGGCGAGGTTCGCATCACCGATGAACCTGCATCCGACACAGGCACGGGCGGCCCCGAGAGCCTCCTCGCGGGCCTCATCGATCAACTCCATGTCGCCGGCGAGCCTGCCATGGACTTGGAGTCTGTAGGCTCCACCGACCCGATGCTGGTCGACTCCGACACAGCGTCGCTCGACGCGTTCCCCACTAATGTGGTGGTCTACGACGAGCCCCTCCCTCATGCGGAGAGCGACGGAAGCACCGTCACCAAGGTACTCGTCATCAGTCATGATGAGCCCTCCGGCGGAGGAGCGCATGACCCACTTGGCGCGACACTGCAAAACCTGACTGCGCCCATTCCGGAAGACGCTGATGCAGAGACGTTGGAGGCGCACCGCCTTCAGCTAGTCGAAGGTGCGAAGAAGCTGGCTAGCATGAGACGCTTGTTAGAAGCCTACTAGCGAGAGATGGATCGCGCTGTTGGCGGCTCGCCAGCCCCAGCTGGGCCCAGCCGCCTTGGCACGGTCCAGCAGCGCGGCGTAGCCATCGCCAACCTATTCGGGGCAAGACGCCCTATGTACGCTACACCTGCGGAGAACATTCGAGCCGCCCAGGCGGCGGCGGACGAGCTAGACAATTTCGAGGGCGAAGAGCGCCGCCTGATGGTGGAGCGAGTCTAGCGGCTCCTCGACGCGGCTGCCGCGCAAAACAAGGCCGGCTGCAGCTCAGAGGAGCCGCAGCGGAAAAACGACGACCTTCACCGAGACCAAGGCGCGACGTCTCGAGCACCGACTGACGGCGCCCGAGGAAGAAAAGACCAGGATCCGATTGTCAGCCACAGTTGGACTCACATCAGCATAGAGCACGACCGAGACGGCCGCCCGAGAGCAGTGGAACGACGGGACGACTGTCCGCCTCCTCCTCCTCGCAGGGAAAGGCGAGTCTCCCCGCCGCATGTTGATCATCCGACTCTTGGCGACCGCCTTGGCCACCAAGAGGGAGTCAGGGAAAATGATGCCCGCCACCGGATCCACCGGCTTCACCGATCGCTGGCGCTAGAAGAAGAAGACGAGTTGGGTCCGCCTTGTTTCGGGCCCCGCATTCAAGACGAGCCCTTTCCCAAAGGGTTCACGCTCCCAAGAGACACGCCCAAGTACACCGGCTCCGTGAAGCCGGAAGACTGGCTAGTCGACTACTCCATGGCTGTCAGCATAGCGAACGGCAACAAGCGTGTCACCGTAAAGTACGTTCCGCTCATGCCCCAGGGCACGGCCCGGACATGGCTGAACAGCCTGAAGCCCCGCAGCATCAACAACTGGGTCGACTTCACTGAAGCATTCATCCGCAACTTCACCAGCACGTACAAGCATCCTCCCAAGCCTCGTCAGCTCTCCTTGTGCGTGCAAGGTCCCGACGAGTCAACTCGCGACTACCTCACGCGTTGGGCCAAGCTTCGGAACTCCTGCAAGGGCGTGCACGAGGTGCAGGCTATCGAGTACTTCACCGCCGGGTGTAGAGAAGGCACCCTCCTCAAGCACAAGCTCCTCTGCGACGAGCTAGAAACCCTCGACGAGCTGCTGATCATAGCGGACAAGTATGCCACGGCCGACTCCTCCATGAAGGCGGAGATTCAAGTTAGCGCAACTGGCAAAGTGGCCCCCAGGCTCCAAAAACTCCGGCAGGAGATGCCAGTCAGTGGCAAAAGCAGAACAACCACAAGCGCAAGGCCCCGCAGCTGGCTTCCAGCAGCCGGCAAGTGGTGACAGTTGAAGACCAGCAGCCGGACGGGCAGACTCTGCCCAAGCGACAGAAAGGTGGCAAGACCAACTGGTTGCCGGCTTTCTCCTACGAGCAGACTCTAGATGGACCTTGCAAGTTCCATAGAGGCGCGAAGCCATCGAATCACACCACCCGGAAGTGCCACTGGCTTACCAGGATTGCCAAGGGAGACGGCCTCCTACCTCCCCCGCCTGCTGGGCAGCCGCCTCCGCCTCCGCCCCAGCAGCCGGCTGTCAGGCCAGTCGGCGCAGTACAAGACGAATACCCCGAAGAACACGGAGCCTATGTGGTGTTTACCAGTATGGCTGATGATCGACGCAGCAGGCGGCTGTAGCGACAAGAGGTGAATGCAATAGCATCAGAGACGCCAGAGTTCATGCACTGGTCCGAAAAGCCTATCAGCAGGAGCAGGGCTGATCACACAGAAGTGATGCCTAGTCTGGGCTATTATGCCTTGGTCTTGGATGCCACCTTTGCCACAGATAGATGAGATGCTCGTTTCTCACGGGTCCTGATAGACGGAGGCAGCAGCATTAACATCCTGTACAAGGACACCATGGAGAAATTAGGAATCAAGCAAAGACAGCTTCAGAACAGCCGGACTGTGTTCCACGGCATTGTTCCTAGGCTTTCCTGCTCACCAATCGGCAAGATCCTGATGGACGTCCTCTTCGGAGACAAACATCACTTCCGCTGAGAGTCAGTTTGGTTTGAGGTGGTGGACCTTGAGAGCCCATACCATGCACTACTAGGCCGACCCGCCTTGGCCAAGTTCATGGCGGTCCCCCACTACGCCTACCGCAAAATGAAGATGCCCAGCTCCAGGGGAATTCTAACTGTAGCCGGCGACTACCGGAAGTCGTCCGCCTGTGCGACTGAGAGCAGTCGGCTAGCCGAGTCCCTGGTAATCGCGACCGAGAAGCGGCTCCTAGAACGGGTTGTGGCGATGGCCGGCAAGCAGCCAGAGGTGTCGCCCAACCCAAAGGAGTCGGAAGCTGAGGGTTCGTTCAAGCCGGCCAAGGAGACAAAGAAGATACCCCTGGATCCGGAGCATCGAGAGAGGTACGCTGTCGTAGGCGCAAACCTCGACAGCAAATAGGAAGGCGAGCTCGTCGATTTCCTCCGTGAGAATCGGGACATCTTCGCATGGTCCCCCAAAGACATGCCAGGTGTACCGACGGAATTCGCCGAGCATAAGCTTCATGTCCGATCTGATGCAAAGCCGGTCAGGCAGCCCCTGCGCCGCCTATCAGAAGAGAAGAGAAGAGTTGTCGGAGAAGAAATAGCCCGGCTCCTAGCGGCCGGCTTCATTATGGAAGTATTCTTTCCAGAGTGGCTAGCCAATCCAGTCCTGGTACTGAAGAAGAACAAGCAGTGGCGAATGTGTATTGACTACACGAGCCTCAACAAGGCATGCCCCAAGGACCCGTTTGCTTTGCCAAGAATTGATAAGGTGATAGACTCCATAGCCGGATGCAAGCTTTTGAGCTTTTTGGATGCATATTCAGGATATCACCAGATCAAGCTGAACCCGGCTGACAGACTGAAGACCGCCTTCATCACGCCGTTTGGAGCCTTCTGCTACCTCACCATGACATTCGGCTTGAGGAATGCCGGCGCCACCTTTCAGCGTTGCATGGAGAAGTGCCTCCTCAAGCAACTCGGGAGAAACGCCCACATCTACGTGGACGATGTGGCGGTGAAGACGGAAAGGCGCGGAACGCTGCTGGAAGACCCCAAGGAGACCTTTGAGAACCTGTGCCGATTCCAGATCAAGCTCAACCCTGAGAAGTGTGTCTTCGGAGTACCTGCCGGCCAACTCCTTGGCTTCCTGGTCCCTGAACGCGGCATAGAGTGCAACCCCATGAAGATCAAGGCCATTGAGAGGATGGAGGTACCCAGCCGAATGCTGGACGTGCAAAAGTTCACCGGCTGCTTGGCGTCCATCAGCCGTTTCATCAGTCGGCTGGGCGAGAAAGCTCTCCCCTTATACCAGCTCATGAACAAGACCACTTTTTTTGAGTGGAACCACAAGGCGGATGAAGCTTTTCTCCAGTTGAAGAAGATGCTGACTACTCCACCTGTTCTGGCGGCTCCGACTCCTAAGGAACCTATGCTCCTGTACATCGCCGCCACCAGTCGGGTAGTCAGCACAGTCATTGTAGTGGAACACAAGGAGGAAGGAAAGGCATTACCTGTCCAGAGACCGGAATATTACCTGAGCAAAGTAATGTCGGCCTCCAAGCAGAACTATCCCCACTACTAGAAGATGTGCTATGGCGTGCACTTCACCGCCTAGAAACTGAAGCCTTACTTTCAAGAGCATCCAATCACTGTGGTCTGCACGGCCCCGCTTGCCGAGATCATCGGAATCCGAGATGCTTCTGGCCGAGTGGCCAAGTGGGCCATAGAGCTGGCTCCCTACACCATCCACTACCAGCCCCGCACCGCCATCAAGTCACAAGCACTGGCCGACTTTCTCGTTGACTGGGCTGAAACCCACTACCTACCTCCAGCGCCCGACTCCACTCATTGGCGGATGCATTTCGATGGCTCCAAGATGCGCACCGGCTTGGGAGCTGGCGTCGTCCTCACTTCCCCTAAAGGCGACAGGCTCAAATACGCACTGCAAATCCATTTCGCCGCCTCCAACAACGTCGCCGAGTACGAGGCGCTCATTCACGGGCTCCGGCTTGCCAAAGAACTTGGCATTCGCCGGATCCTGTGTTTTGGCGACTCGGACTTAGTGGTCCAATAGTCATTTGGCGACTGGGACGCCAAAGATGCAAACATGGCGAGTTACCGTTTCCTCATGCAGCAACTCAGTGGATATTTCAAGGGGTGCGAGTTCCTCCATGTGCCAAGAAATGACAACGACCAAGCAGACGCCTTGGCACGAATTGGCTCTACCCGCCAAGCGATACCATCCGGCGTCGCCCTTCAGCGCCTCCTCAAGCCGTCTGTCAAGCCTTCACCAGAATCAGACTCCATCTTCATGCTGGCTCCTCCCGAAGAAGTCGGATCCGACTCCAGAGCCCCAGCAGACGGTACGAGGATTTTGGCAGATGGCTCCAAAGGCGCCACAGCCGAAGCCGGCCCAGGGACTGCAGTACCCGGCCCGGGGACTGCGCGGCGGGCTCGAAGACTCCAGAACTCGGCCCAAGAGCCGCGCCAGTCAGCCTGGGGACTTCATTAACCCAGCAAGCGGTTGTTGACTCCAACCCGCCGCCTCCCGGCCCAGCCGCCCTCGTCCAAGTCGTAGTTTTGGCAGTCGAAGAAATAGCAGCACCCTCATGGGCCCAGCCCATCCTCAAATTCCTGGTGAGCAAAGAGCTGTTGACTGATGAAACCTCAGCTCGGCAAGTACAACGCCGGGCGGCAGCCTACACCATAGTAAACAGAGAGCTGGTTAGGCGCAGCGTCACTGGTGTCTACCAACGCTGCGTAGAGCCAGAGCAAGGCCAAGCAATTCTCAAAGACATCCATCAACGCGAGTGCGGCCACCATGCGGCTTCAAGAGCACTCGTTGCCAAAGCCTTGCGACACAATTTCTTCTGGCCGACTGCCTTAGAAGAGGCCAAGGAATTGGTCCAAAAATGCAAAGGGTGCCAGAAGTTCAGCTCCAAGCCGCACCAGCCGGCTTCTGCACTCAAGACCATCCCCATTGCTTGGCCTTTCGCAGTTTGGGGCCTAGACATGGTGGGACCATTCAAGACGGCACGAGGTGGCTTAACTCACTTACTTGTCGCAATGGACAAGTTCACCAAGTGGATAGAAGCAAAGCCAATCAAGAAAATGAACGGTCCGATTGCCATGACTTTCATCTCCGATATCACAATTCAGTACGGCATACCACACAGCATCATCACCGACAACGGCACAAATTTTGCCAAAGGCACCTTGGCCCGTTTTTGCGCAACACAGGGCATCCGACTGGACCTAGCGTCCGTCGCCCATCCACAGTCAAACGGCCAGGTGGAGCGAGCAAATGGCCTCATCCTGTCCGGCATCAAGCCCCGACTAGTCGAGCCTCTGGAGCGCTCGACTGGCTGCTGGCTCGATGAGTTGCCAGTCGTCCTCTGGAGTCTGCGCACGACTCCAAACAAGTCAACCAGATTCACGCCTTTCTTCCTCGTCTATGGTGCCGAAGCCGTCATGCCAACGGACATAGTGTTCAACTCCCCGCGAGTCACCATGTACACCAAGGAGGAAGCAGAAGAAGCACATCAAGACGGCGTCGATCTGCTGGAAGAGGGCTGGCTGTTGGCACTCAGCCGGTCCAGCATCTACCAGCAGAGCCTACGCCGATACTACAACAGGAAGGACAAGCCGAGATCTTTCCAAGAGGGCGACCTTGTGCTCCGACTGATCTAGCGAACAGCCGGCCAGCACAAGCTGTCGGCACCTTGGGAAGGCCCTTTCATCCATCAGCAAAGTGCTGGGCAACGACTCCTACTACCTGATTGATGCTCAGAAGCCCCGAGCACGCAAGAGGGATGACTCCGGCAAAGAGACAGAGCGTCCATGGAATGCAAATCTCCTCCGAAGATTTTACAGTTAATGCAGTATGTACCACGCTACCTTTTGTATTAAAGTACCAAGACTTTGGGCCCCCCGAGACGAGCTCGGGGACTGCCCTCTTTTGTCTATATGATAAAAGTTATGCCTATGAGTGTGTTACTCTTTGTTATGCCGCTTGGTACCGGGCTCGACAGGTCGGCCCGGGGACTTGCCGCCTTGCACTATGAAATGCTTCCTGCAGCCGGACAAGTAGTGTGTGACGCCTAAGCCGTCTCCTGTCAGAAGCCGCAGCTCGCAGAGCGACTGTATGACGGGAAGGGGTAAGGTAGAATGGGCGTTCGCATGAAAAATGGCTAAGGACTTGAAGCATGAAACATAGCTTAAGCCAGCTTCCAGCTTTCCTTTTACTAACCGACTATTAAGAAGTCAGCTCATCACTTTCTATTCAAATTGCTAAAAAAAACTCTAAAACGGCTAAGTACTTGCCTTCCCAAAAGAAGCCAAGCATTTGACCCAACGGCAGTCCGCAGAGCGGCTGTCCGACCGGTAAGACAGGCAACTAAGGGAAAGCGGCAAAGGAAAAAAGCCAAAAGAGCAATGAGCAAGAAAAGATAGAACTCGGATAAATATTTACATAGCACAGGCCCTTGGCCGAATCTTCGAGCAGAAGTTCAAAATACACCCCGCGGGTGGAATTGTGCGAATTAACAAGTTCTTCAAGATTACTAAAGCAGATAAAATAAAGATAAGGCGGCAGCCTATAATGTAGCAGACGGATTCGGAGGGTCGGAGGAGGCGGCAGCGTCAGGCGTTGGGGCGGCCGGCTGGGCAGTCTCGGCTTGATCGCCTCCGGCGGCAGTCGGCTCGGTCGCACACGGCTTGTTGCTGGAGGCGCGGTCGAGCTGAGGCTGGCCTTCCGCTCCGTCTTCTGGTGCTTCCGTCTCACCTCCGTCCTCCGCCTCGCCTTCCTCCTCGACGCTGGAGCCGATCACCTCCGCCGAGTCCTCGCCGTCTTCAGACCGCTCGGGGACGAAGACGCTGGTATCGGTGTACTCGGTGATCGCTGCGGCACGCTTAACGAGGGCGTCTTCTGCGGCTGCCAGCTCCAACTGGGCCTCTGACCGGAGTGTGGCCAGCCGGTCTAGATCCAGCCCCGGATACCACGCCTAGACGAACTCCAAGGCCTGGCGCGCTCCAGCTCGGGCCGAGGAACCCTTCGAGGCCTCAAGACGACTAGCCGCGACCTCAAGCCAGTCAGCAGTCAGGCTGGCGGTGCACGGAGCCTGCATGTCCGGCCACAGGGTGGCAATCGCCTGAGCGCCGACACATTGAAGCCGGCGCAGCATCCGGTGAGTCGGCCGAAGGCGAGCCTCGATGCTCAGGATATGCTCATCAAGGGTTCAGGGGGCGTCGGCGGCGATCTCTGCACCTTCCGCCCTCCGACCTTCGCGATCAGCCTCGATGGCTTGGATGGCGGCCTGCGAGTGCCCAGGGAAGAAGTCTGCCAAGATGGAAGAAATGAAGAAACAAGTCAAAAACCGGGAGTCGGCATGATTTATAATTGGTAGCTAGAAGAAAGAAAGTAAAGAAGCTCACCATCAACGATGTCTTCAATCTCATGGAAGCCGGGGGCCAGCATCGCCTCTCTGTCAATCCAGGAGGAGCGCTCGCTCGCGAACTCGGCCAGGAGGGTGGTTTCCGCCTCTTCTTCCTCCTTCTGCGTCTTCGAAAGCAGCTCCTTCTGCTCTGCCAATTGAGTGGCCAGCAGATCGCGCTCTGTGGCGAGCTTGCTGCACTCCTCCCCCTTGGCACGCAACACGGAGTTGGCTTCACTCAGCTGCTGTTGAAGAACAGCGTTGGCTTCTGAAGAGAAGGAAGAAAGAAGGTATTAAGTCATCAGTAAAGAAGGTCGCCGAGGAGATCGTGCCCGACTGCTCAGCGGTTGGCCCGAATCTCGGGGGCTACAGCCCGTGGGTGCGCCAGCGTGCCCCCACGAAGAAGAAAAAGAACTTACTCCGGCTCTTCGACAAGTCGGCGGTCCGCTTGCCCAGCTCTTCAACGTTGCGGTTGAAGGCGGTGACACGGAGGTTGTGGTAATCCTGCAACAAGTATTTTAGACAAAAGTTAGTACCCAAGAACTCACCAATTGGAGTTCCGGGCCGCCTGCTCAGCAGCCGACCCGAAACTCGGGGACTACACCCAGTGGGTGCGCTGGCGCACCCCCATAGAGAGGAACAAAAACAAGGAAAAAAAGAGGACCAAAGAGAAGCATACCCGGACGGCTGCTCGCGACGCCAGGTACGTCTTGGTGCAATTCTGGATCACGTCGCCCTCAGCTCGCAGCTTCGTCTGGACATCCAGAAGTGCCTGGTTCAGGGGCCCCGTGCCGCCTCCTTGCACCCACCCAATGGGCGTGGCGCTCGTCGCTTCAGCGTCTGGGATCGCTGAGCTGGCGGTGCCGGTCTCCAGGGGGCGTGGCGCCGAAGTCGCCTTCTCAAGACGGCGGCGCGTTGGCGAGCCGACTTGAAGAAGTAGCCTCGCCACGGCCTCGTCTTCGGTCGGCGGCACCGGCAGGACTGCCGCCGTTCGCCTTGCGCGCTCCCAGACGGCGGTGGCGCCCTCCCAGACAGCGGCGGAGGTGGTGGCGGAACGATCACGTCTGGCGTGGAGGAGTCGCCGCCTTCCCTCTCCAGGACGGGGTTCTCGCCGCCGGCTTCCCCAGTCTGCCCCGTGAACTCCGGAGGCGGCGGCGCAGAGTTCAGCGGGGTGACGAACACCACCGATTGGTGGCGCGCGGCCTCCTCAGCCTGCCGCTTCGCCGCGGTGGATGCTTCGGCCTCGGCCAGCTTCTTCTTGGCGGAGGCCTCCTCCTTATCGGCATCCACCTTCTCCAGGCAGGCGGCCTCTTCCTCGTTGCGCTTCTCCTGCGCATTCCACTCCATCGCCTCCCGAAGGTCGGCGGCGGGTTCAATCCGCCGAGTGGAGGCGGACGTCTCCGCTGACCCCATGACGGAGGCGGCGGCGACCCTCTCAAGAGTGAGGGGAGCCTTGAAGCAAGGGAAGCAGGTAAAAGACTCAGACAAAGCTACAGAGAAAGAATAAAGCGTCAAGACGGAATACTCACGCGGAGACCAGCGGTTGCTTCTTCACTTCCTTACAGAAGCGGATGGCCTTCGCAGCCGCCTCGTCCCACCGGGTCGCCGCAGCCGAACTCTTGGGCTTCTTCGGCCGACTGCCGAACAAAGTCGGCATGGCCCGATGCTTCTTCCCGCCGCCCGGAGCACCCGGCGCGGCAGAAGAGCCTGCACCAGGATGGCTGGCTCTTGGCTGGGGGAGGGGGGCGACCTCCTCATCATCGTTAGGCCAGTCCTCTAGACTGGCCCCGAGCCACGGGCCGCCTCCTCCCTCGGTGTCGTCTTCCAAAGCCGCCGCCCCCAGATCGGGGTCATCGACGTCGCTCTCCTCCCGGTCAGCAAGGAACTCACGGGCCGGCCCCGAGGTGCCGGCTGGTGGATGGAAAAGGGGATTCTGACCAAGGACGACTGGTCAGGTCGCACAAAATAGACTCGGTAAGAAAGAAGACAACTCGAAGAAAGAAAGAAGACAACTCGGAGAAATAAAGAAAGGGCAACTCACTGTAGGTGGGGGGTTGGCGCGGGAGTACGGCTCCTTGCCGAACCGCCAGTCCTCCAGCACCTTGCTGTCCGAGAGGTAGTTCACCATGTAGGCCACCTCCTCGTGAGGCATGTCCTTGGTGCACATTCGACTCGGATCACGGCGCCCACTCATTTGGCATATCATGTGGGGGTGGCCTTGGAGCGGGAGAACTCGGCGCGCCACGAAGGCGGCCAGCAGGTCCGGACCAGTCAGGCCCTCCAACTGCGTCAGCACTCGGAGTCGGGTGACGGCGCCAGCTCCTGCAGGCGTCAGCTACTTGGCCCGGTATGACCAGTTGGGCAGTCTCCCAGCCGGCGGGCCAGCTTCGAAAGCCGGCAGGTTGACCTAATCGCCCCTCGCAAAGACGCTCTTGACGTAGAAGTACGAGCGCTGCCACATCTTCACCGACTTTATCAGCTTGATGGTGGGGAAGGGGTTGTCGGCCCCCAATCTCCGCACGGTGATGAAAGCGCCACATTGTGCCGGCACGCCTGCAGCCTGGGTGCCGAGCCTGGAGAAGAAGAACTCCCCCCAGAGCTCGAGGGTGGGGAGGACTCCGAGGAAGCCTTCGCACAAGGCCACGAAGGCGGACAGCAACACCACCGTGTTGGGCGTGAGGTGGTGCGGCTGGAGGCCGTAGAACTCCAGAAAAGAGCGGAAGAAGCTTCTCGCCGGCAGCCCCAATCCGCGCAGGAAGTGTGAGCGGAAGATGACCCGCTCGCCCTCCTCCGGCGTAGGGGAAATCTCCCCCTTCGGCGCAAGACGCACCCGCACATGATCTTCGTCAGGGAGACGACGAGTCTTGCGGAGGAACTCGATGTGGTCATCATGCACTTCTGAGCCGTCCCAGGTGCCGGAATGCACCGAGGGAGGCGCGGCGACAGAAGATGAACTCATCACGAGCTGATCGCCACGGCATTTGGCAAAGCTTGGGTGCGCGGCGGAGCAAGGAAGAAGTAGGAGGAGAAGAGCAAGGAGTAGTGGGAAGGAGGGGCGCGCGTGCTCTGCCACGCCCCCCTCCTCCCCCTACTTATAGCCTCATGGGCTGCGAAGCCAAGGGGGCGGGTGTGGGATTTACTGCGCCCATGACCCCACGACCCCCACGTTTCCACGACAAAGTTACTGCATGCAGTAACTTCACCAGAATCCCAACCGTCGGCGCGGGCCATAGCGGATCCGCTCGAGGGCCGAGGCACGGTAGTGGCGGGCCCCTCCTACGGGCCTGTCCCGTCACGCCCGTAGGCTGGCACACTAGCTAGGCCGCGCACTGCCACATGACGAGCCCGGAACGGGCGGCCGCCTGGAAGCTTAGCTGGCACGCTACTTGGATACCGCCAATACGTTCGAAATACTGTGCAAAGTCAGAGTCGGGCGAGTCCGACTCCTTCAAGTCGGCCCGACGGAAATCAAGCAAGAAGCATGTGTCGAGCACCCGGAGAGAGAAACTGCTGAGGCTTCTTGGCCGATCGTCCATGGTGCCTCATCAGCTTCGGGGACTACTGTCGGAGTAATGGGCCACGGGTAGGCTAACCCGAGCCCCAGAACCTTTCAAGACATCGGGGCAGGCTGCGCCCCTCAAGACCCAGGACGAAGAGCCGCCTTTTGAGAAGTCGGGGGCAAGACAGCCGACTGCCCACTCGCGGCCGAGTCCCGTTGACGACTTCAAGATAAGCCGACTCCTGACTGGCGACTTCCAGGGAAGCCGGCTTTGGGGAATCGGCCCGCGACTCCAACAAACCCCATGCCCTCATCAAGAGGGACGGGATGGGAAGTGGCTACAGTCAAGCCCACTCCCACCCCTTACCAGGGGCAGACATGGCTACAACACGCCATACCCGGGAAGATCTCCGTGCGGCGTGGCACTGTTGCCGTGCCGGCCCTAACATCAGCACCAAAGGACCGAATCCTGTGCCCACGACGGCTTGTCTGTACGACCCTGGGGCGGCAGGTCCCACCAGCCAGTGGGACCCCAAGAGACGACAAGTGCACCCCCAGTCGGACCCGTTGGGAGTCGGCCCCCGAGAGTCGGCCAGATCCTCCCCCGGGCCCGCGCGCCATTAATCAAATGTGACGGAGAGTGGCAATAGTGATCGCCCGCCAGGCGGCGGGGCTGTTGCCACGACTCAATGACCAAGCCCGCGTCATCAGAAGCACGACTACAGTAATCAGTAGCCGGCAAGACCCGCCCGCGGCGGACGTGGCCTGACGGCTCCGTACCTAGCCAGTCGGCGGGCCCCAGCAGTCGGCGGAGAAGACGGAGGTCGGAGACACTGACGGCTGGGCCCGCGTCCAGTCAGATTACCATTGTACCCCTATGGGGTAGGCCTATATAAACCCCCTAGGGCACCCATGCAAAGGGTTGGAATCCATTAGCCCTAGACCAGATCATATAGGAGGGAGAGAGCTAGCCTTGCCTTCTCCTACCTCCAAAAAACAGCTCAAGGAGCAATCGTGTAAACATTTTGCCATAGTGATCATGCGGAGACCCCGCAGAGCAGCAGTAGGGGTATTATCTCCCCGGAGAGCCTTGAAGCTGGGTAAGATTTGCTGGCGTGCATGTCTATGCCTCATCCCGTTTCCAGGCACCGGCGACGTTCTACTCGCCCCCACCATGATAAGCCATCCTTTGGCATATGTCGCACCCAACCCCCGACAAGGATACCACCCTATCATACCACATCACAACCATTTTAATAGCATGTTGGCACGCACACTACTAGAAAAAGGGCTATAGATAGGATTGACACTAATGGCGCACCAGGGAAGTAGTGTGCCACTACTATATACTAATGGCACACCAGTTGGTGATGCGCCATTAGTGTGGAAGACACTAATGGCGCACCAGAAAACAGGTGCGCCACTAGTGATTTTTTTTCATTTTTACATACATACTAATGGCGCACCAGAAAACAGGGAGTGCGCCAGTACTGAATTTTTTTTATTCTTTTTTTTTGCAAAACTACTAATGGCGCAACGCCTCACAGTGCGCCATTACTAGTTTAAAAAACTAATGGCGCACCCTGTAAAAGTGCGCCATTAGTATATATATATATATATTACTTTTCTGCAAAATTACTAATGGCGCACCACCTGCAGGTGCGCCATTAGTAACCAGGGTTACTAATGGCGCATTTGCAGGTGGTGCGCCATTAGTAACCTGGGACCCCAACAAGATATTTTGGACAACCACACCTACCCACTCACTTTTCCCACTTCATTCCCTCCACCTCCTTCTCCAAGCTTTCGGTTGCCTCCTCCTCCTCACCTCATTTCCACCATAGATTCATCAAAATTAAGTGGTGAAATTACCTTTTTTTTGATAGGTAAGTAAGGGGAAAGCTATCTTCATGATGTAGATCTACTTTTTTTCTCCCTAGCTCGCTCCAACAACATGCACATGCACTTTTTGTGGCCTAGCTAGATCTATGTATGTTTGTGGTGTTGCATGTGTTTGTGGTGTTGCATATATGTTTGTGTTTGCAGGTACCAGTATTTGAAATGCGATAGTTGCCAATATTTTGCCGGAATGTTGATTCATTTCCGTTTCGGCGAGAATTTTGGCACTATGCATTCTTTTTGGTCCTATTTTTAGGGAAGGTCATGCCAAATTTTTTCTTGGTTCTAAAATATCGTTTTGCTCTACCCCGCAGGCGACCATGGTCCGCACGATGACCGAAGGCATCGTGAATAGGTTTTTGAGCTCCGCGAAGGCCGAGATGCTTCAAAAGAACGAGATGGAGATAAGATGTCCGTGTCGAAGATGCAAGCTGAAGAGCCTTATTGCGGACCCGGATTCCAGGCAGGTGCGGGATCACCTGCTCTTGCATGGTTTCATGGATGGCTATCGGTGGCAAGGTGATGAAGATGACTATGAAGTCTTCCATGGGGGCCGGGCAAGAAATGAGGAAGGGCAATAAGACAAGTACCACTGCGGCGAGGGCGGGCGAGAAGACGAAGAATCTCCAGGACATGATCACGACGGTGATGCTGTACACAGTCATCATGTAGAAGATGTCGTACATGATGATGAGGAAGATCAAGACGAAGGGCATGATCATGAAGATGAAGATGCCGGAGCAGACGATGATGGAGGCTGGGTGCAAGACCCTCATATTCAAGAGCTGCTTCTCAAGCAGACGGATAACACAAGAGCTGCCGCCCGAGAGAAAGCCAAGCTGGATCAACTGGAGATAGACGCGGTTACTCCATTGTATGAAGGATGCAGGCCCGAGGATACCCGCCTGAAAGTAACACTAATGGCTCTGGAGATGAAGGTAAAACACAAAATGACCGACACATGCTTCGACGAGAACATGTCATTCTGGCACGAACGTCTTCCCAAGGGGAACAAGTGCCCGACCAGTTTCGAGGAGGCGAAGAAAATCGTTTGTCCTCTGGATTTACCGCACGTGAAATACCATGTGTTCATGAACAATTGCATCATTTATCGGGACGAGCACGCGGAGTCTACCATATGTCCAGTGTGCGGCGTCACTCGATACAAGAAGAGGAAGAAAGCTCCTCAAACATCGGTGTGGTACTTTCCGATCACTCCTCGTCTGCAGCGGTATTTCACGGACCCTAAGGTAGCAAAGCTCCTACGTTGGCACGCGGATAGGGAGGAGAAGAAGCGGGAAGATGGCGGAAATGATCCGGAGATAAATAAAAAAGACAAGATGCTGAGTCACCCTAAGGATGCGAGCCAGTGGCAAGCGTTGAACTTCGAATACCCAGAATTTGGGAAGGATCCAAGGAACATCGTGCTGGGCGCGAGCACCGATGGAGTCAATCTGTTTGGCAGCCAGATAAGCACACATAGCACCTGGCCTATGTTTGTGTGGATGTACAACCTTCCCCCTGGTTGTGCATGAAGAGGAAGTACATTCACATGAGTATGCTAATTGAAGGGCCGAAACAACCAGGGAACGACATCAATCTATATCTGGGGCTGTTGAAAGAGGAGCTAGACATGCTGCGCAAAACGCCAGCCAATACGTGGGACGCCGCAGAGAAAGAATATTTCCATATGAGAGCCGCACTGCTCACGACGGTGCACGACTATCTCGGTTACAGATATCTCGCGGGGCAGGTAGTCCATGGATTTTCTGGATGCGTAAGGTGCATGGATGACACGACATATCGCCAGCTAGATAGAGATCCCGGGTCTTCGAAAACCGTGTTCATGGGACATCGAAGGTGGCTTCACGATGATGACCCGTGGAGGAAACGCAAGGATCTGTTCAATGGTGAAACCGAACCCCGAAAACGCCCGTGTATGAGGAGCGGCGAGGAAATAGACGAGCTGTTGAAAAATTGGAAAGATTGCCCACTGCCGGGAAAGAAGCAAAAGGCGCCAGAGCCGGGAAAGAAGCGAAAGGTGCCAGAGCCGTTGCTGAAGGTATGGAAAACGAGGTCTGTTTTCTGGGACTTTCCGTACTGGAAGATCCACCGTGTGCCTCACAGCCTTGATGCCATGCATATCACGAAGAACGTGTGCGAGAGTCTGCTTGGTACCCTGCTCAACATGCCACAGAGGACCAAAGATGGGCCGAAAGCAAGGGCAGACTTGAAATCAATGGGAATCAGGCAGGAGCTTCACGCTAATGATGATGATGATGATGAGGTGAAGCAGGACACAGAAACTCGTCGCAAAGGCAAAAAGGCCAAGAAGACCGGAAGTGACTACCCTCCCGCGTGCTTCACTCTAAGTCAGGAGGAGATCGAGCAGTTTTTCACCTGCCTCATAGGAGTAAAACTTCCTTACGGTTACGCGGGGAAGATAAGCAGATACCTAGACCCAGTGAAGCAGAAGTTCAGCGGGATGAAGTCTCACGACTGTCACGTGCTGATGACGCAGACACTTCCAGTTGCAATCCGTGGGATCATGGACGCGCACGTCTGTGAAACGCTATTTGGCCTATGCAACTTTTTCGACGTCATCTCTCGGAAGTCGATTGGAGTGAGGCAACTCAGAAGGCTACAGGGAGAGATCGTGGTGATACTATGCGAGCTTGAGATGTACCTCCCGCCCGCATTCTTCGACGTTATGGTGCATCTGCTAGTCCATATCATGGAGGATATCATCCAACTCGGGCCGACGTTCCGGCACAGCATGACGCCGTTCGAAAGGATGAATGGTGTCATCAAAGGATACGTTCGCAACATGTCACGTCCAGAGGGAAGTATAGCTAGGGGCTTTCTGACCGAAGAGTGCATCTCCTACTGCATGAATTATCTAGGCATCGAGAACCCCGTTGGTCTGCCCGTCAACAGGCACCTCGGCAGGCTCACTGGATGGGGTCACCGTGAGGGTCGCCGCGAAATGCATGTCGACTTCGAGGGTCGACTCGCCGACTTTGAAAGAGCAAACCTAGTCGCGCTACAACACATAGACGTGGTCGATCCTTGGGTGGTAGAGCACCAAACCTTTATTGAGAAGACGTACAATGACCGAGGCCAACAGAGGATGGACGGAGATATAATCAAAGAGCACAACTCATGTTTCACGCGTTGGTTCAAGCAGAAGCTTCTGTCGTACCCTTTACATGAGGATTCTTCCGCGGAAGAACAACTCATATTCGCCCTGTCACAGGCGCCGAGCACAACCTGATGACCTATGAGGCGTACGATATCAACGGCCACACATTCTACACCGAGAACAAAGACATGAAGAGCGATGGTTATCAGAACTCCGAGGTAACAATGGAATCCTACACCGGTAACGACAAGGACAGATACTACGGAAGGATCGAGGAGATCTGGGAGCTGAGCTACGCTGGAGAGAAGGTCCCGATGTTCCGTGTCAGATGGGCCAAGAGCGTCCTAAAAGAAGACCGGTATTTCACCACCATGGTTATACGCGAAGCCAAATCCAAGACCGCGGGCGCAAACATCACCACGAAAAATGAGCCATGGGTACTGGCTTTCCAAGTGGACCAATGCTTCTTCATTACCGACCCGTCAAAGCCCAGTCGTGTTGTCGTGAGGAGAGGCAAAAGGAAGATCATCGGAATGGATGGAGTAGCCAATGAGCAAGACTTCGACAAGTACGGTGACCCGAAGATCGAACATGACGACGACGATGAAGTAGCAGCACACACCACAAGAAGAAGAAGGACCACCCTACCTAAAGGACGTCCGTTCCATAGAAGAACTCCATTTGCAAAAAAGAAGGGCAAGAAGATTGTGAACAGATAGCTAGCTAAGATCGATTGTATTTAAATCGTAGTCTTCATTTCTCGATTGTATTTCATGGGCACTTTTTGATATCATGAATATTTTTAAATTTCACAGGCACTTTTTGAATTCATGAGGACACTCGATCTCGATCCCCCTCTACCGTCGCCGATGAGCACCCGGCCCCCCGCACCCTCCCCCGCTCCACCGCCGCCAACGGGCACCCCCCGCACCCTCCCCCGCTCCACTGCCGCCGCCGATGATATTTTCAACTAGCAAATTTGAACATATTTTTAAAAAAATTATTACTATTTTTATAAAAAATATTACTGTTATGATTTAAACAAGTTTGAACATATTTAAACACAAATAAATATCAAACAGCATTTAAAATGCAAAAAAAATATTGCGGAGCCTGGGAATCGAACCCAGGACCTCCTGGTGTGTGTGCTGTGTGCTGACCAGTTGGGCTAGTGGGCGGGTTCTGATGTGGATTGGGTTAGGTGCAATATAACCTGTGCTCGAACTGTAATAAAAAAATTCTAATGGTGCACCGCTGCGGGGTGCGCCATTGCTATCTAAAAAAAAGATTTCTAATAGCGCACCGAGGTGTGGTGCGCCATTAGTAAGCTTCCCCCTAGCTATCCTCCCTCTCCCTGGCCAGATCCCCTTCGACCCTCTCTCCCTCGCCACCAGATCCACCCGCGCGCTGCCCCGACCCATGATGCCGCCGCCCCGAACCTCACCGGACTCCACCCCCGCCGCCCCCGCGCCCCCACCCCCGCCGCCCGACCGTCTTCGGACTCCACACCCCCGCCGCCCCCGCGCCCCCACCCCCGCCGCCCCCGCGCCCCCGCGCACCCACCCCCGCCACCCCGACCCTCGTCGGACTCCTCCTCACCGTCGGCGCTGAGCAGCGACGCAGCACCATACGCCCCCCGACCCTCCTCCTCCCCTTGCCCCTCCTCCTCCTCCCCTTGCCCCCCGCCTGCGCAGCTGACGGCCCCTTCTTTGTCTCGCAGGGCAAGGTCTTCGGCGCCTCTATGACACCGACGCCTCCACCGTCTATGGCGTCTGCGCCTTCTTCTACCTCCGGCCACCGCGACCTCACCGTCTATGGAGGTATCTGCTCCTAAGATCTCTGCGTCCCGCTCCCCTTGGCCCTCCCGGTTCTTCTCCACTAAGGTGCGTTTCTCCATGCCCTGTCTCCGCCGTTCCAGGGCTTAATAGATCTCCTATGATATATGACTTGTTTATGAAGATTTTGATGTGTTATGCCTTGTTCTTGTCTGTACATTTGTGCCCTTCCAGGGCTTAACTTGCTTATGAATACATCTCCCATTGATTTTGATGTAGTTTTAGAGTGGCTAGTATGTATGTAGTGGAGCTAGCAGTAGCAGCTGCTTCTATGGCACCTTCTTTGCTGTTAGCTGTGTCAAACAAAATTCCAATGGCCAACTCATATGCCCTGCAATTTGCTCATGATTATTATTTATCTCACATCACCTTCTCCTCTTTGCTTGCCATGCACTCCCAGCTCCGTCATCGCGACCGCCTAATAGTCCGCGGGTGATACAACATGCTCAAATTCAGTAATTAACCAGTATATATATATATACCATAAGAGAAGTCTCAAAGATTGGGATTATCTTGCCTTATGTTTAAAACTTTGAACTATATACATGACTTCTATTTTATTTTTGATATTCACAGAGTTAGGACTATCGTGTGGATGATGCTAAACAGAGATAGGAGTAGTAGTGGTGGCCATCTAGTTGGACTACTACTGCTAGGACTTGCTGCAGATTTTAGGATTTCTTTTCTTTTAGGATTTATTTTCTTCTAGGACTAGGTTTTTATTATTTTTCTGTTGTGATTGTTTTTTGAGCTCTTTCTTTTTAATTTCCTACTATCCTTATCCTAATTATCTTAAATTGTTATGATGTATGTAACAGGATTAGATCTTCGATTTGCTAGTGGACTTTGGGAGTTTCTTAGCCAGCTTGGTGACTCCATATTTTTCACTATTTCAGCAAGTCTTTTGTAAGCATTAAACTTTCAGCACTACATTTCTATCTTATGTGTACATCTGTTTGCTTCCAATTGCTATATATGTATTGTTGTTACTAAAAATGATGAAGCTCCTGTCAATTGCTATACATATATATGTGTATGATGATCCTCCTTTCCTGCAGTAGTATAACTAGGATATAAAGCACATTGAACTAACAATCTTGTATGGTGCCTAAACTACAATGATTCAGGAACATCAGATGACATAGCATGTGGATATTGACATAGGATGAGTAGATTAATAAGTGAGCCAAAAGTGATGGACAAACCTCATGCTAGGAATTCTCGAGGGTTGCAGTACATGGAATGCATTTGCAAATGCAGCCAAAACCTGATATATACCAAAAAAATTGTATAGAAATATGCTGAATTTTCTGCTTTGATTGTTGCTCAAAGAAATTTAGCAAAAAAATGGGGTCCTGGGAGACGTCGCTGCTGCTTGAGGCCCTTGAGAGGCCCTTCGTGTCGTGATGATTTTGCAGGTACCCCGAGAGGCCCTTGAGTTTGCCGGAATGTCGATTAACTTCCATTCCGGCAAATTCGGGTACTCCATATGTCCTATTTTCAGCAAAGGTCATGCTGAAATTTTCCATGAATTTTAGCATGACTTTGCTAAAAATCGGACATATGAGGTACTTGCTACTAATGCATGGGCCGGGGTATCTTAGTACTTAATTAAGTAGGATCAACTGCCCCTTTATTCTTGCTGCATTAAACCATAGGTGGCAATAGAGCCAAGTGATTAGGCCCAACTTAGAAATTCTCCTTAGCATCGATAAACCCTAGATGATAAACCCAACATAGGTGGCAACAGAGCCAACTGATTAGTGCCAAGTGATTAGGCCCAACCTAGGGTGCCTCGGCATCGATAAACTCTAAATGATGAAAACTTAGCATTTAGGGTGCCTCCGCATCGACAAACCCTAAATGATGAAACCTTGGCTTTTAGGGTGCCTCGGTGTCGATGAGAACCTAAATGATGTACACTTAGGCTTTTAGGGTGCCTCGGCGTCGACAAACCCTAAATGATAAAAGCTTAGCTTTTAGGATGCCTCGGTGTCGACAAACCCTAAATGATGAGACCATGATCTTGTTCCTTGACAAGAACCAACTTTTTGACCAAAGTTTTTTCCTATTTAGAGAGAAACATGGCCCACAACGATGAGGCCGGCGGTTCGGGCGGCAAGCAATTCTGGGAGCTATCCCAGGAGTTGGAAGAAGAACCTCACCGCTATGAGGACGCCGTGGAAGACACCGATCCTGACTACACAACCCCTAGTGGCGTCGGGGATGACACCACTGATGAAGGCGCCACGGATGCCGCCACTGATGATGGCGGCGCACGCATAGATGGCAGCCAACCGAAGAGGCAACGAAAGGACCGATGCCCGAACGTGCTCGGCACCGTCAGGGAGGAATTTACTCAAGTGAACTCCGACGGGCATCTGATGGCGCCCAAACATGTAGTCAAGGGGTACTCGATTCAGCTCGGGTGCATTCTCCAGAGCACCGCCTCGATCAACACCGAGAACCTAAGGCATAAGGAACGAGGGAATTTGCTCAGCCTCCTGTTCACGAAGCTGCACGAACGATACAAGTTCCCCGCTGAGTTCGCAAACACACGCCTCTCGGGTAATAAAGTGAACGGTGCCGCCCTCACGACGATGAGCACGGCCCTGTCTACTTGGAAAAGCATGGTGAAGGCAATGATTGACAAAGGTGATAGTTATAAGAAGATCAAGGCGAAATATCCTTTGATGAGCGAAGATGACTACAAGGAGTTCAAGATAAAGTGCGAGAGCCCCGCAACCTCCGAATCAAGTCAGTGGGGGAAAGAAATGCGGCAGTTGAACATAGGGGTCCACCAACTCAGTCCCGCCGGTTACAGAGTGGCGGAGCCTGTATGGGACAAGGAGGACGCGGAGCGTGCCGAGCAAGGCCTACCGCCCCGCTTCGAGAAATACAGTGACAAGCAGACCAGGAACTTTCTCAGGGCCCGGTACAAGGAGGACCCGGTAACAAAGGAGCTTACCACGGATCCGAAGACCAAGGAGCTTGAGCTTGTTCTGGTAAGGAATACACCCCCGCTTAATTAGCTCCATATGGTTGCATTCTAATTAATCCCCAATATTTCTAAATGGTTCACGTTCCTTCCGCAGGACAAAGAAAGCAGTAGCGCAGGGTCATCTCAGAGCTCCTTGGTAACTAAGCCTCTCGGCCGAGGACTTCATCTCCTTGCCTTTGATTGGGCATCCCTGATGCCCTACATGTTTTCGCAGGGCGCCACCAACGTTCCTTGCACTCTCCTGCACTTCGTGGGCGGCGAGTTGGTCGATGTCGCCAAGGGCAGAATCGTTCAACCGGGCAACCCCGTGTTCCACGGTAATCCGATGCCACCCACAATGTATAGGGTTGAAGTAGTTCGGGTGCTGCCAGGCTGCGACGAGCTGTTACCTCCGATTCGACCCGCTGGGGCCGACGATGAAGATGAGATGACCCTCAGCGCCTGCGTAAGCTGGCCCCTGCTTTGTCCGAAGAGCCAGATTCGTTTGGGGGCGGGGGACACCACCGCATAGACAAGACCGCCAGTCGTGCCGGCGCTAAGCCATGGCAAGAACGCCGCAACGCTACCGGACATGCCGGACATCCCTATGCACAGGATCCGGACATGCATATGGCACAGGATCCGGACGACGAGGACAACGACGATGGTACATTTACCAACGCCGATAAGTACTTTGCTGAACATGGGTACGGTGACGAGTTCTGCAGGCCTCCTTCTCGAGAACCCAAACAAGACGACCGCGATCTAGCTAGTACGACGGAGAAACCCAATTGCAACAGGCGTCGTCTGACGTTCAGTTCTCAGGAGACGCCTCCAGCTGCCTGAAGGAAATATGCCCTAGAGGCAATAATAAAGTTATTATTTATTTCCTTATATCATGATAAATGTTTATTATTCATGCTAGAATTGTATTAACCGGAAACATAATACATGTGTGAATACATAGACAAACTTAATGTCACTAGTATGCCTCTACTTGACTAACTCGTTAATCAAAGATGGTTATGTTTCCTAACCATGAACAAGGTGTTGTTATTTGATTAACGAGGTCACATCATTGGTTGAATGATCTGATTGACATGACCCATTTCATTAGCTTAGCACCCGATCGTTTAGTATGTTGTTATTGCTTTCTTCATGACTTATACATGTTCCTATGACTATGAGATTATGCAACTCCTGTTTCCCGGAGGAACACTTTGTGTGCTACCAAACATCACAACGTAACTAGGTGATTATAAGGGAGCTCTACAGGTGTCTCCAAAGGTAGATGTTGGGTTGGCGTATTTCGAGATTAGGATTTGTCACTCCGATTGTTGGAGAGGTATCTCTGGGCCCTCTCGATAATGCACATCACATAAGCCTTGCAAGCATTGCAACTAATGAGTTAGTTGCGAGATGATGTATTACGGAACGAGTAAAGAGACTTGCCGGTAACAAGATTGAACTAGGTATTGGATACCGACGATCGAATCTCGGGCAAGTAACATACCGATGACAAAGGGAACAACGTATGTTGTTATGCGGTCTGACCGATAAAGATCTTCGTAGAATATGTAGGAGCCAATATGGGCATCCAGGTCCCGCTATTGGTTATTGACCAGAGACGTGTCTCTGTCATGTCTACATTGTTCTCAAGCCATAGGGTCCGCACGCTTAACGTTACGAGGACAGTTATTATGAGTTTATGCATTTTGATGTACCGAAGTTAGTTCGGAGTCCCGGATGTGATCACGGACATGACGAGGAGTCTCGAAATGGTCGAGACATAAAGATTGATATATTGGAAGCCTATATCTAGACATCGGAAGTGTTCCGGGTGAAATCGGGATTTTACCGGAGTACCGGGAGGTTACCGGAACCCCCCGGGAGCCATATGGGCCTTAATGGGCTTTAGTGGAAAGGAGAAAGGGGCAGCCCAAGATGGCCGCGTGCCTCCCCCCTCCCCTAGTCCTATTAGGACTAGGAGAGGTGGCCGGCCTCCCTCTCTCTCTTTCCCCCTCGGGGAATCCTAGTCCAACTAGGATTGGGGGGGGGGAGTCCTACTCCCGGTAGGAGTAGGACTCCTCCTGCGCCCTCCTCCTGGCCGGCGGCCCCCTCCCCCTTGGCTCCTTTATATACGGAGGCAGGGGGCACCTCTAGACACACAAGTTGATCATTGAGATCATTCCTTGGCCGTGTGCGGTGCCCCCTGCCGCCATATTCCACCTCGATTATATTGTAGCAGTGCTTAGGCGAAGCCCTGCGTCGGTAGAACATCAAGATCATCACCACGCCGTCGTGCTGACAGAACACCTCCCCGACGCTTTGCTGGATCGGAGCCCGGGGATCGTCATCGAGCTGTACGTGTGCTAAGGACTCAGAGGTGCCGGAGTAACGGTGCTTGGATCGGTCGGATCGGGAAGACGTACAACTACTTCCTCTACGTTGTGTCAACGCTTCCGCTGTTGATCTACAAGGGTACGTAGATCACACTCTCCCCTCTCGTTGCTATGCATCACCATGATCTTGCGTGTGCGTAGGAATTTTTTTGAAATTACTACGTTCCCCAACAGTGGCATCCGAGCGTAGGTTTTATGGTTTGATGTTATATGCACGAGTAGAACACAAGTGAGTTGTGGGCGATACAAGTCATACTGCCTACCAGCATGTCATACTTTGGTTCGGCGGTATTGTTGGACGAGATGACCCGGACCAACATTACGCGTACGCTTACGCGAGACCGGTTCCCCCGACGTGCTTTGCACACAGGTGGCTTGCGGGCGACTGTCTCTCCAACTTTAGTTGAACCGAGTGTGGCTACGCCCGGTCCTTGCGAAGTTTAAAACGGAGTCTATTTGACAAACTATCGTTGTGGTTTCGATGCGTAGGTGAGATTGGTTCTTGCTTAAGCCCGTAGCAGCCACATAAAACTTGCAACAAACAAAGTAGAGGACGTCTAACTTGTTTTTGCAGGGCATGTTGTGATGTGATATGGTCAAGACATGATGCTAAATTTTATTGTATGAGATGATCATGTTTTGTAACCAAGTTATCGGCAACTAGCAGGAGCCATATGGTTGTCGCTTTATTGTATGCAATGCAATCGCGATGTAATGCTTTACTTTATCACTAAGCGGTAGCGATAGTCGTGGAAGCATAAGATTGGCGAGACGACAACGATGCTACGATGGAGATCAAGGTGTCGCGCCGGTGACGATGGTGATCATGACGGTGCTTCGGAGATGGAGATCACAAGCACAAGATGATGATGGCCATATCATATCACTTATATTGATTGCATGTGATGTTTATCTTTTATGCATCTTATCTTGCTTTGATTGACGGTAGCATTATAAGATGATCTCTCACTAAATTATCAAGAAGTGTTCTCCCTGAGTATGCACCGTTGCCAAAGTTTGTCGTGCCCAAACACCACGTGATGATCGGGTGTGATAAGCTGTACGTCCATCTACAATGGGTGCAAGCCAGTTTTTGCACACGCAGAATACTCAGGTTAAACTTGACGAGCCTAGCATATGCAGATATGGGCTCGGAACACAAAGACCGAAAGGTCGAGCGTGAATCATATAGTAGATATGATCAACATAACGATGTTCACCATTGAAAACTACTCCATCTCACGTGATGATCGGTTATGGTTTAGTTGATTTGGATCACGTGATCACTTAGAAGATTAGAGGGATGTCTATCTAAGTGGGAGTTCTTAAGTAATTTGATTAATTGAACTTAAACTTATCATGAACTTAGTACCTGATAGTATCTTGCTTGTTTATGTTGATTGTAGATAGATGGCTCGTGCTGTTGTTCCCTTGAATTTTAATGCGTTCCTTGAGAAAGCAAAGTTGAAAGGTGATGGTAGCAATTACACGGACTGGGTCCGTAACTTGAGGATTATCCTCATTGTTGCTCAGAAGAATTACGTCCTGGAAGCACCGCTAGGTGCCAGGCCTGCTGCTGGAGCAACACCAGATGTTATGAACGTCTGGCAGAGTAAAGCTGATGACTACTCGATAGTTCAGCGTGCCATGCTTTACGGCTTAGAATCGGGACTTCAACGACGTTTTGAACGTCATGGAGCATATGAGATGTTCCAGGAGTTGAAGTTAATATTTCAAGCAAATGCCCGGATTGAGAGATATGAAGTCTCCAATAAGTTCTATAGCTGCAATCACTTGACTCAGATGGGAGTTAATCTTCCAGATGATTGCGTCATTGACAGAATTCTCCAATCACTACCACCAAGCTACAAGAGCTTCGTGATGAACTATAATATGCAAGGGATGAACAAGACTATTCCCGAGCTCTTCGCAATGCTGAAAGCTGCGGAGGTAGAAATCAAAAAGGAGCATCAAGTGTTGATGGTCAGTAAGACCACTAGTTTCAAGAAAAAGGGCAAAGGGAAGAAGAAGGGGAACTTCAAGAAGAACGGCAAGCAAGTTGCTGCTCAAGAGAAGAAACCCAAGTCTGGACCTAAGCCTGAAACTGAGTGCTTCTACTGCAAGCAGACTGGTCACTGGAAGCGGAACTGCCCCAAGTATTTGGCGGATAAGAAGGATGGCAAGGTGAACAAAGGTATATGTGATATACATGTTATTGATGTGTACCTTACTAGAGCTCGCAGTAGCACCTGGGTATTTGATACTAGTTCTGTTGCTAATATTTGCAACTCGAAACAGGGACTACGGATTAAGCGAACACTGGTGAACGACGAGGTGACGATGCGCGTGGGAAACGGTTCCAAAGTCGATGTGATCGCGGTCGGCACGCTACCTCTACATCTACCTTCGGGGTTAATATTAGACCTAAATAATTGTTATTTGGTGCCAGCGTTGAGCATGAACATTATATCTGGATCTTGTTTGATGCGAGACGGTTATTCATTTAAATCAGAGAATAATGGTTGTTCTATTTATATGAGTAATATCTTTTATGGTCATGCACCTTTGAAGAGTGGTCTATTTTTGATGAATCTTGATAGTAGTAACACACATATTCATAATGTTGAAGCCAAAAGATGCAGAGTTGATAATGATAGTGCAACTTATTTGTGGCACTGCCGTTTAGGTCATATCGGTATAAAGCGCATGAAGAAACTCCATACTGATGGACTTTTGGAACCACTTGATTATGAATCACTTGGTACTTGCAAACCGTGCCTCGTGGGCAAGATGACTAAAACACCGTTCTCTGGTACTATGGAGAGAGCAACAGATTTGTTGGAACTCATACATACCGATGTATGTGGTCCGATGAATATTGAGGCTCATGGCGGATATCGTTATTTTCTCACTTTCACAGATGATTTAAGTAGATATGGGTATATCTACTTAATGAAACATAAGTCTGAAACATTTGAAAAGTTCAAAGAATTTCAGAGTGAAGTTGAAAATCATCGTAACAAGAAAATAAAGTTTCTACGATCTGATCATGGAGGAGAATATTTGAGTTACGAGTTTGGTGTACATTTGAAAAATTGTGGAATAGTTTCGCAACTCACGCCACCTGGAACACCACAGAGTAATGGTGTGTCCGAACGTCGTAATCGTACTTTACTAGATATGGTGCGATCTATGATGTCTCTTACTGATTTACCGCTATCGTTTTTGGGGTTATGCTTTAGGGATGGCCGCATTCACGTTAAATAGGGCACCATCAAAATCCGTTGAGACGACGCCTTATGAACTATGGTTTGGCAAGAAACCAAAGTTGTCGTTTCTTAAAGTTTGGGGCTGCGATGCTTATGTGAAAAAGCTTCAACCTGATAAGCTCGAACCCAAATCGGAGAAATGTGTCTTCATAGGATACCCAAAGGAGACTGTTGGGTACACCTTCTATCACAGATCCGAAGGCAAGACATTCGTTGCTAAGAATGGATCATTTCTAGAGAAGGAGTTTCTCTCGAAAGAAGTGAGTGGGAGGAAAGTAGAACTTGACGAGGTAACTGTACCTGCTCCCTTATTGGAAAGTACTACATCACAGAAAATTGTTTCTGCGACACCTATACCAATTAGTGAGGAAGCTAATGATGATGATCATGAAACTTTAGGACAAGATACTACTGAACCTCGTAGATCAACCAGAGTGAGATCCGCACCAGAGTGGTACGGTAATCCTGTTCTGGAAATCATGCTGCTAGATCATGATGAACCTACGAACTATGAAGAAGCGATGGTGAGCCCAGATTCCGCAAAGTGGCTTGAAGCCATGAAATCTGAGATGGGATCCATGTATGAGAACAAAGTATGGACTTTGGTTAACTTGCCTGATGATCGGCAAGCAATTGAGAATAAATGGATCTTCAAGAAGAAGACTGACGCTGATGGTAATGTTACTGTCTACAAAGCTCGACTTGTCGCAAAAGGTTTTCGACAAGTTCAAGGGGTTGACTACGATGAGACCTTCTCACCCGTAGCGATGCTTAAGCCTGTCTGAATCATGTTAGCAATTGCCGCATTTTATGATTATGAAATTTGGCAGATGGATGTCAAAACTGCATTCCTGAATAGATTTCTGGAAGAAGAGTTGTATATGATGCAACCAGAAGGTTTTGTCGATCCAAAGGGAGCTAACAAAGTGTGCAAGCTCCAGCGATCCATTTATGGACTGGTGCAAGCCTCTCGGACTTGGAATAAATGCTTTGATAGTGTGATCAAAGCATTTGGTTTTATACAGACTTTTGGTGAAGCCTGTATTTACAAGAAAGTGAGTGGGAGCTCTGTAACATTTCTGATATTATATGTGGATGACATATTGCTGAATGGAAATGATATAGAATTTCTGGATAGCATAAAGGGATACTTCAATAAGAGTTTTTCAATGAAAGACCTCGGTGAAGCTTCTTACATATTAGGCATAAAGATCTATAGAGATAGATCAAAACGCTTAATTGGACTTTCACAAAGCACATACCTTGACAAGATTTTGAAGAAGTTCAAAATGGATCAAGCAAAGAAAGGGTTCTTGCCTGTGTTACAAGGTGTGAAGCTGAGTCAGACTCAATGCCCGACCACTGAGCTCACCGTAAGAGGTTACGTTGATGCAAGCTTTGACACTGATCCGGACGATTCTAAATCGCAAACCGGATACGTGTTTACATTAAACGGTGGACCTGTCAGTTGGTGCAGTTCTAAACAAAGCGTCGTAGCGGGATCTACATGTGAAGCGGAATACATAGCTGCTTCGGAAGCAGCAAACGAAGGAGTCTGGATGAAGGAGTTCATATCCGATCTAGGTGTCATACCTAGTGCATCGGGTCCAATGAAAATCTTTTGTGACAATACTGGTGCAATTGCCTTGGCAAAGGAATCCAGATTTCACAAGAGGACCAAGCACATCAAGAGACGCTTCAATTCCATCAGGGATCTAGTCCAGGTGGGAGACATAGAGGTTTGCAAGATACATACGGATCTGAATATTGCAGACCCGTTGACTAAGCCTCTTCCACGAGCAAAACATGATCAACACCAAGGCTCCATGGGTGTTAGAATCATTACTGTGTAATCTAGATTATTGACTCTAGTGCAAGTGGGAGACTGAAGGAAATATGCCCTAGAGGCAATAATAAAGTTATTATTTATTTCCTTATATCATGATAAATGTTTATTATTCATGCTAGAATTGTATTAACCGGAAACATAATACATGTGTGAATACATAGACAAACTTAATGTCACTAGTATGCCTCTACTTGACTAGCTCATTAATCAAATATGGTGTTATGTTTCCTAACCATGAACAAGGTGTTTTTATTTGATTAACGAGGTCACATCATTGGTTGAATGATCTGATTGACATGACCCATTTCATTAGCTTAGCACCCGATCGTTTAGTATGTTGCTATTGCTTTCTTCATGACTTATACATGTTCCTATGACTATGAGATTATGCAACACCCATTTCCCGGAGGAACACTTCGTGTGCTACCAAACATCACAACGTAACTGGGTGATTATAAAGGAGCTCTACAGGTGTCTCCAAAGGTAGATGTTGGGTTGGCGTATTTCGAGATTAGGATTTGTCACTCCGATTGTCGGAGAGGTATCTCTGGGCCCTCTCGGTAATGCACATCACATAAGCCTTGCAATCATTGCAACTAATGAGTTAGTTGTGAGATGATGTATTACGGAATGAGTAAAGAGACTTGCCGGTAACGAGATTGAACTAGGTATTGGATACCGTCGATCGAATCTCGGGCAAGTAACATACCAATGACAAAGGGAACAACGTATGTTGTTATGCGGTCTGACCGATAAAGATCTTCGTAGAATATGTAGGAGCCAATATGGGCATCCAGGTCCCGCTATTGGTTATTGACCGGAGACGTGTCTCGGTCATGTCTACATTGTTCTCGAACGGTAGGGTCCGCACGCTTAACGTTACGATGACAGTTATTATGAGTTTATGCATTTTGATGTACCGAAGTTAGTTCGGAGTCCCGGATGTGATCACGGACATGACGAGGAGTCTCAAAATGGTCGATACATAAAGATTGATATATTGGAAGCCTATATTTGGACATCAGAAGTGTTCCGGGTGAAATCGGGATTTTACCGGAGTACGCGGAGGTTACCGGAACCCCCCGGGAGCCATATGGGCCTTAATGGGCTTTAGTGGAAAGGAGAAAGGGGCAACCCAAGGTGGCGGCGCGCCTCCCCCCTCCCCTAGTCCTGTTAGGACTAGGAGAGGTGGCCGGCCTCCCTCTCTCTCTTTCCCCCTCGGGGAATCCTAGTCCAACTAGGATTGGGGGGGGGAGTCCTACTCCCGGTAGGAGTAGGACTCCTCCTGCGCCCTCCTCCTGGCCGGCGGCCCCCTCCCCCTTGGCTCCTTTATATATGGAGGCAGGGGGCACCTCTAGACACACAAGTTGATCATTGAGATCGTTCCTTAGCCGTATGCGGTGCCCCCTGCCACCATATTCCACCTTGATTATATTGTAGCAGTGCTTAGGCGAAGCCCTGCGTCGGTAGAACATCAAGATCGTCACCACGCCGTCGTGCTGACGGAACTCCTCCTCGACGCTTTGCTGGATCGGAGCCCGGGGATCGTCATCGAGCTGTACGTGTGCTAAGAACTCGGAGGTGCCGGAGTAACGGTGCTTCGATCGGTCGGATCGGGAAGACGTACGACTACTTCCTCTATGTTGCGTCAACGCTTCCGCTGTTGATCTACAAGGGTACGTAGATCACACTCTCCCCTCTCGTTGCTATGCATCACCATGATCTTGCATGTGCGTAGGAAATTTTTTGAAATTACTACGTTCCCCAACACTGCCGCCTTCACCGAGCCTCAGATAGCGGAGGTGCCAAATATTATCAGCCCCAACACGCTCAAGAAGGCGGTCTGTGAGCAGAAGTCGGTCCCATTATAGCAGATCAAGAAGAAGGGCCGGAAACGGCCAACTAAAAAGGCCGCCGGTGCGAGCCATCCGGTACCGAGTACGATCCGTGCTCAGGATAAGCCACCTTCACCTAAGGATATCTCGAGGAGGGTGCATGTGGCGGGTAGGGCTATGCTACCGACAAATATGCTCAATGCTGCAACCGGTGCTATGCGTAGTCTGCACGACAGTGTTCTTTCTTTGGAGAAGCGGCGTCTCAGAGAGAATGATGTGGCATACCCGGTTTTCATGGCCAAGGTGCCAGAGGGCAAGGGCTTTGTGGATGGCGCCATCGGGGGTACGATCGTCCTGCAGTTTGATGACATCTTTGCTATGTTCAACCTTCATCCGTTGCACTACACCTTCGTTCGGCTGTTTTCGCTGAGTATGGAGATGCGGATCATTAGAGACAAGACCCCGGACATCGTGATCGTCGACCCCTTCTACATGTGTGCCAAGCTCTTGAGCAGCGCTGGGGACCGCCAAGTCGCGAGTTCACACCTCGAAGACGTCATTCTGGCAAACCCAGATAAGGATAACTTCCTTGTGCCTTACTTTCCCGAGTAAGTCATCCCTTAACCACCCCGTAACATATGATTTCTTAGATTTCGATCGTTCTTTTTTTTCTAACATTCCGTGTTCTGTGCACTGACACACATTGCACACTCATCCTCTTAAGCCCGAAATATTCCATGGCCACGTATTTTGACCCGAACCGTAGCTCCAAGATAGACTACACAAATATCAACAAAGTTCTTGATGATGTTCTCCCTGGCTAAGCCAAATCTGGAGGCACCTTCATCAGGGTAGTTCGTAAGTACGGCAAGCACGTGTTCGCCCACAATACGACGTTCTGCTGCGTCAAGCAGCCGCCTAGCGGTCCGAAGGATGCCTACTACGCCCTCCATCACATGCGGGCGATCGTAAGGGACCATCATCACCTTCTTCTACCAAATAATCTCAAAGATTGGGCCGCGAGCTTGTCGGCAATCCAGGACGCGGACATCAGACAAGAATTCTTTCGCATCCAATCGGAGTTTGCGGACATAATCCATCAAGATGGCCTTCATACCTCGGGGCAGTTCTTCCTCAGATATCAACCGTCCAACATTGAGATAGATGGAATGCTACAAATGCAGGCTGACAACGCCCGCGATTTCATGACCATCGCGATAGACGGCGGCTTCATCCACGCTCCTGTCCATGAGTCGAGTTGAAAGTAGTGATGTGTAGTTCTGAAACATTGATTGGCTCATGTTGTAATTAAACTTTAATGAATTGTATGTCTCTTTGGTTTGGACAGTCGTTCAACTTAGATGTAATCGATGTTATTTATTAGTAGGACCATGAATCATGCTATTAATGTCTTGCTTTTCTCTTCCGATCCTTTTGTTGCATCCTTATATATTGCTTATGTATGTATTGTCTGTTGTTTGGCGTGTGCATAGAGATGCCGTCGTATGTCGTGTACAAGGGTAAGGTTCCCGGAGTCTACGACGACTGGGAGGAGTGTTGGAGACAGGTTCACCGTTTCAACGGTAACAGTTACAAAGGGTACACCACTAGGGTGGAGGCCGAAGCTAGATACGCCCGCTATCTAGCGGGAGAGAGGAGGGAGCGTTGGAGGAACCGGATGAAGACCAGTTTGGTCGCGATGATGCTCATCATGATGACCGCATCTCTCTTCTATGTGATGGTAGTTTAGATGATTGATATCGACTTGTAATGTGAAGACAAACTCGATACTCGCGGTCTCGAGACTTGTAATGTTTTATATTTGTTCGGTCTTTTGAATTCAGAGACTAATATGATGAATTGTATTCGGAGACTAATGTTCTATTGTATTCGATGAATCTGCTATTGCTGTGTGCTACTGTCAATATTCTGTCAAATAATATATTTTGTAACCTGTGCAAAAATCAGAAAAGAAAAAAAACAAATATTCATACTAATGGCGCATCACCACAAGGTGCACCATTAGTATGCCAAAGGATACTAATGGCGCATCAAGACAGAGTGCGCCATTAGTATGACAAAGCATATGGTTACATATGGCCCCCCGGGAGGCATACTAATGGCACACTTTCTGGTACGCCATTAGCATACCAGATACTAATGGCGCACCAGTGGTGCGCCATTAGTAAAAAATTCTAGTGGCGTGATACTAATGGCACACCGGTAGTGCGCCATTAGTAGGCAAAACCGGTGCGCCATTAGTAGGCCTTTTCCTAGTAGTGGCAAGGTAAACCATTATAAACTCCTAGCAAATTAAGCATGGCATGAGCAACTATAATCTCTAATTGTCATTGCAAACATGTTTCATTCATAATAGGCTGAATCAGGAATGATGAACTAATCATATTTACAAAAACAAGAGAGGTCGAGTTCATACCAGCTTTTCTCATCTCAATCAGCTCATCATATATCATCATTATTGCCTTTCACTTGCACAACCGAATAGTGTGGATAATAATAATAGTGCACGTGCATTGGACTAAGCTAGAATCTGCAAGCATTCAACTCAGGAGAAAAGACAAAGTAATATGGGCTCTTTGTTAGATCAACAATAATGCATATGAGAGCCACTCAACATTTTCATTATGGTCTTCTTCTCTCGACCCCCCAAAAAAGGAAGGAACAAAACTATTTACACAGGAAAGCTCCCAACAAGCAAAAGAAGAACGAGAAATGTTTTTGGGTTTTCTTTTTAATTACTACTACTACTACGTGCATGGAAAGTAAACTAACTAAAATCTACAACTATTTTTTTGTTTTTCTTAAAGTTTTTTAAACACACAAGAAGAAAGCTTAAAAAGAAAATAAACTAGCATGGATGATATAATGAAAAAGTATGAGCACCGACAACTGGCATGAGTGTGTGAACATAAATGTAATGTCAGTGAGAAATATGTACTCCCCCAAGCTTAGGCTTTTGGCCTAAGTTGGTCTATGCCCAAGGATCAAAGTTGTAGCTGGGGTCGTACTGAGAAGGATCCTCGGGTTGCCACTAGTTGGCGATCTCCTCCGGATTCCACTGATAAACAGACTGACGATGAGGATCAGATGGTGGCTCCGGCTCTGCAGCTGACATATGGCCCTGGTACGCATGAATGGCCTTGGGCAAAATGAGGTGCGTGCCTGAAAATATGTTAAACAAAGAGGGCGCAGGCAAGGTAATAATCTCACAATAATTTTTACCAAATATTAATTTGTACTTAAGTATCTTATTCTTATCCTTAACAATAAACTCATGTGCTACCATACTCTTATAATCTAGAACAAGAGGGGGCAGCAACTTTTCCTCTTTCTCAAAATGCCTGATAGGTATGTTAAAGTGTGCAGCAAGGCGCGAGGCAATGATACCTCTGAGGATGGGGCCCTTTGTACGGTTCAAATTTAACCGTTTAGCAACAATAGCGCCTAAACTGAAAGTAGTATCATGAAACATGGACACTAAGGTTCCCATGACCAATTAAACAAAATCAGGGACACTAAGGTTTCTGCAGTTCCCATGACCAATTAAACATCTACTAGCAAATATTGCAAACTAACACAGAATAGGAAAATGTATGCTAGTGATTCTTGCATCGGAAACCTTTCTAGTTTCCCCTACAGCAATCGTATCAATAAACCTTTCCACATTGTTACGATGCGGTTCCTCTACGCTGCCCGCAAAGGGTATCAAACAGACCTGGCAAAAATCCTAAAGTGACATCTCCTTATGCTCATCATATAAATAAAATACCACCGAAGGTGGCGATCTCCTAGCATGGAAATGAAAATTTTGCACAAAAATATTGGTGAGTAAGATATACTGTTCACGCCGGTCGTGGAGGAAGTCGGTGAGGCCTGCATTCTCAACCAAATGATAAAAATCTTCATAAATCCCGGCTTCTCTCAACAACTCATCACAAGGCCATTCACATGGCTGAACCTCCGTAGTATGAGGGAGATTATACTTGGGCTTCTTGTTCTCTTCACTTTGCTTATCCTTCGAGCTTCTACTCGACGAGCCCCTAAAAAATCTCTTCATCTTTTTCTGAAAACTTCTAAAAAATTTAGTAACTTAAAATAAAAGTGAACCAAACTCAACAAGATTGATAGCAAGTACTCCTACAAGTGTCTAGAGGCTATATCATGCATTAAAACTACGTTTGACCACATAAATTTGACATGCAAGCTCAAGAATAGGGTCACCTAAGCAGCAATTTTTTGCAATAAATAAAGCACTAGAACAAAAACTAATTGGACCATTGGACGAGTGACATACCGAAGAACAACCCCCCAAAGCAGTTTTGTGAATGGAGCTTTGAGCAAGGAGATCGAAAATGGCAGCAAGATGAGCAAGAACTCGGGTTTGAGCTGGTGGATGATTTTTTCTGGAGCAAGACGAAGTGTGTAGGTGCAAGAATAAGTGGAGGGGACCCACATGGGGTCCACGAGGTAGGGGGCACACAGGGGGTAGGGCGCACCCTCCACCCTCGTGGGCACACGGTGGGTCCCCCTGATGTGTTCTCAGTGCCAATAATTCTTAAATATTCTAGAAAAAATTCATATTTCATTTTCAGGGCATTTGGAGAACTTTTATTTTCGGGGTATTTTTTATTGCAAGGATAATTCAGAAAATAGACAGAAAATACTATTTTTGCTTAATTTAATATAAATAACAGAAAGAAAAAGGAGGGTACAGAAAGTTGTGCTTTCTAACTTCATCCATCTCATGCTCATCAAAAGGAATCCACTAACAAGGTTGATCAAGTCTTGTTAACAAACTCATTTCGAATAACATGATACCGGAGAAATTTTGAAGAACACTAGGTTACCTCAACGAGGATATGCATGTCCCCAACAATAAGAATATCATATTTCTTCTTGACAGTAGGAAGAGGAAATTCAAAACCTCCAATAGTAATTATTGAAAATTTTCCAATAGAATTAATACTGTGGACTTGATGTTGTTTCCTCAGAAAGTGTACCGTATGCTCATTACCATTAACATGAAAAGTGACATTGCCTTTGTTGCAATCAGTAACAGCCCCTACAGTATTCAAAAAGGGTTTACCAAGAATAATAGACATACTATCGTCCTCGGGAATATCAAGAATAACAAAGTCTGTTAAAATAGTAACGTTTGAAACCACAACAGGCACATCCTCACAAATACCGACAGATATAACAGTTGATTTCTCAGCCATTTGCAAAGATATTCAGTAGGTGCCAACTTATTCAAATCAAGTCTACGATATAAAGAGAGAGGCATAGCACTAACACCGGCTCCAAGATCACACAAAGCAGTTTTAACATAATTTCTTTTAATGGAGCATGGTATAGTTGGTACTCCTGGATCTCCAAGTTTCTTTGGTATTCCACCCTTAAAAGTGTAATTAGCAAGCATGGTGGAAATTTCAGCTTCCGGTATCTTTCTTTTATTGGTAACAATATCTTTCATGTATTTAGCATAAGGGTTCATTTTAAGCATATCAGTCAAACGCATACGCAAAAAGATAGGTCTAATCATTTCAGCAAAGCACTCAAAATCCTCATCATCCTTTTTCTTGGATGGTTTAGGAGGAAAAGGCATGGGTTTCTGAACCCATGGTTCTCTTTCCTTACCGTGCTTCCTAGCAACAAAGTCTCTCTTATCATAACATTGATTCTTTGATTGTGGGTTATCAAGATCAATAGCAAGTTCAATCTCTACATCATTATCATTGCTAGGTTGAGCATGAACATGAACATCATCATTAACATTAGCACTAGGTTCATGTTCATTACCAGATTGTGTTTTAGCATCAGAAATAGAAATATCATTGGGATTCTCAGGTGTGTCAACAACAGGTTCACTAGAAGCATGCAAAGTCTTATGATTCTTCTTCTTCTTAGAAGAATTGGGTGCATCAACATTAGCTCTTTGAGAATCTTGCTTAATTCTCTTAGGGTGGCCCTCAGGATACAAAGTTTCCTGAGTTATTTTACCCCCTCTAGTCATAACTCTAATAACATTATCATTTTTCTTATTATTTAATTCATTGAGCAAATCATTCTGAGCCTTTAAGTACTTGTTCTACTTGAGTGGTAACCATAGAAGCATGTTTACTAATAAGTTTAAGTTCACCTTTAACTCTAGACATATAATCGCTCAAGTGCTCAAGCATATCAGCATTGCGTTTCAATTGTCTACCAACATAAGCATTGAAGTTTTCTTGTTTAACAATAAAATGATCAAACTCATCTAAGCATTGGCTAGCAGACTTATTACGAGGAATATCACCTTCATCAAATCTCTAGAGAGAATTTACCTTTACTACCTATGTCGGGTTATCAAGACCATGTATTTCTTCAATAGGTGGTAAATTCTTAACATCTTCAGCTTTAATACCTTTTTCTTTCATAGATTTCTTTGCCACTTGCATATCTTCAGGACTGAGAAATAGAATACCCCTTTTCTTCGGAGTTGGCTTAGCAGATGTTCAGGAAGTGTCCAATCATTTTCATTACTCAACGTATTATTCAATAGCAATTGAGCTGGATCAATAGTTCTTTCCCTGAAAACACAACCAGCACAACTATCCAGGTAGTCTCTAGAAGCATCGGTTAGTCCATTATAGAAGATATCAAGTATTTCATTTTTCTTGAGAGGATGATTAGGCAAAGCATTAAGTAATCGGAGAAGCCTCCCCCCAAGCTTGTGGGAGACTCTCTTCTTCAATTTGCAAAAAAAATTCCCTTAAGGAAGCTTGTTTCTTATGAGCAGGGAAATATTTAGCAGAGAAGTAATAAATCATATCCTGGGGACTACGCAAACAACCAGGATCAAGAGAATTAAACCATGTTTTAGCATCACCCTTTAATGAGAATGGAAACAACTTAAGGATAAAGTAATAGCGAGTTTTCTCATCATGAGTAAACAGGGTGGCTATATCATTTAATTTAGTAAGATGTGCCACAACAGTTTCAGATTCATAGCCATAAAAATGATCAGATTCAACCAAAGTAACTAACTCAGGGTCGGCAGAGAAATCATAATCCTTATCAGTAATAAAGATAGGTGAAGTAGCAAAAGCAAGGTCATATTTCATTCTAGCATTCAAAGACTTTTCTTTAAGCTTAGCTAATAATTTCTTAAGATCAGATATATCATTGCAAGCAAGAAAGTCTCTAGCAGTTTCTTCATCCATAGCATAACCCTCAGGCACAACAGGCAATTCATATCTAGGGGGAGAATCTTCATCATCACTTTCATCAATATTATCAGTTTCAATAATTTCATTCTCTCTAACCCTAGAAAGTTGTTCATCAAGAAATTCACCTAGTGGCACAGTATTGTCATGCATAGAAGTAGTTTCATCATAAGTATCGTGCAAAGAAGAAGTGGTATCATCAATAACATGCGACCTATCAGAATCAATAGCATGTGTAGGTGTCGCAAGTTTACTCAAAGCAGAAGGTGAATCAAGTGCAGAGCTAGATGGCAGTTCCTTACCTCCCCTCGTAGTTGAGGGAAAAATCTTGGTTCTTTGATCTTTCAAGTTCTTCATAGTGACCAGCACATATAAATCCCAAGTGACTCAGAGAATAGAGCTATTCTCCCCGACAACGGCACCAAAAAATAGTCTTGATAACCCACAAGTATAGGGGGTCACAACAGTTTTTGAGGGTAGAGTATTCAACCCAAATTTATTGATTCGACACAAGGGGAGCCAAAGAATATTCTCAAGTATTAGCAGCTGAGTTGTCAATTCAACCACACCTGGAAACTTAATATCTGCAGCTAAGTGTTTAGTAGCAAAGTAATATGATAGTAGTGGTAACGGTAGCAAAAGTAATAATTTTTGGTTTTATAGTGATTGTAACAATAGCAATGGAAAAGTAAATAAGAGAAGAACAATATACGAAAAGCTTGTAGGCAATGGATCAGTGATGGATAATTATGTCGGATGCGATCAATCATGCAACAGTTATAACATAGGGTGACACAGAACTAGCTCCGGTTCATCAATGTAATGTAGGCATGTATTCCGAATATAGTCATACATGCTTATGGAAAAGAACTTGCATGACATCTTTTGTCCTACCCTCCCGTGGTAGCGGGGTCCTATTGGAAACTAAGGGATATTAAGGCCTCCTTTTAATAGAGTACCGGACCAAAGCATTAACACATAATGAATACATGAACTCCTCAAACTACGATCATCACTGGTAAGTATCCCGATTATTGTCACTTCGGGGTTAACGGCTCATAACACATAACAGGTGACTATAGACTTGCAAGATAGGATCAAGAACTCACATATATTCATGAAAACATAATAGGTTCAGATCTGAAATCATGGCACTCGGGCCTTAGTGACAAGCATTAAGCATAGCAAAGTCATAGCAACATCAATCTTAGAACATAGTGGATACTAGGGTTCAAACCCTAACAAAACTAACTCGATTACATGATAAATCTCATCCAACCCATCACCGTCCAGCAAGCCTACGATGGAATTACTCATGCACGGCGGTGAGCATCATGAAATAGGTGATGTAGGAAGGTTGATGATGACGATGGCGACGGATTCCCCTCTCCGGAGCCCCGAACGGACTCCAGATCACCCCTCCCGAGAGAGTTTAGGGCTTGGCGGCGGCTCCGTATAGTAAAACGTGACGAATCCTTCTCTTTGATTTTTTTTCTTCCGAACACGAATATATAGAGTTGGAGTTGAAGTCGGAGGAGCACCACGGGGTCCATGAGGCAGGGGGGCGTGCCCAGGGGGGTAGGCGCGCCCCCACCCTCATGGACAGGGTGTGGGCCCCCTGGCCTTGATTCTTTTGCCAGTATTTCTTATATATTCCAAAAATAATCTTCGTTGATTTTCAGGTCATTCCGAGAACTTTTATTTCTGCACAAAAATAACACCATGGCAATTCTGCTGAAAACAGCATCAGGCCGGGTTAGTTCCATTCAAATCATGCAAGTTAGAGTCCAAAACAAGGCCAAAAGTGTTTGGAAAAGTAGATATGACGGAGACGTATCAGGAGTGAATGAAATATTATGCATTGGAGAAGTGGGAGTCGGCCTTGAACTTTGTGTTCATGCCCATGGACATGATGTAGATCCTATCATGCATCACTACTAGGGAAAACCCTAGTAGTAGCACTTGTTTTATAGCTAGTAGTAGCGCTGGTTCCAATGCTACCACTAAGGCACTACAGCTAACTAGTAGGTGTATCGCTAGAAAGGGAGCGCTACTGCTATACCTAGTTAGCAGTAGCGCTTTCCTTTGGACAACGCTACTGCTACTAGTAAGTAGCAGTAGCGCTTGTTCTAAAAAGCGCTGCTGCTAACTTTTCCTATATTTTTAAAAATACAGCTTATTTTCGTTGTGTGGTTTTATATACAGTACTTTCATCATATGATTTTATGACCATGATTACTTACTATATAAAACAGTGGATGAAATGAACATGGAGTAGATTCAAGTGGAGGCAACATGTGGTGCATGTCGAAAGTACTACTCTAATCCAAACTTGATCTAGTACTTTCGATGTGCACCACATGTTGGCTCCACTTGAATCTAATCCATGTTCATTTCACCTACTGATAAATATATATATAATAACTCATCATGCTCATATAACAACTTAGCATCACGCATCATCGATCATAATAATAAATAACTCATCATTGGTATCATAATAACAAGTCATACTCATCATCTTCGATCATACAACTTCTACTCGATACCACATCATCATCATAGTCATCTAACCAATCCTACTTAGTTGTTCTTAGCACATGATCATGAGTATTATTAACTAGGACCTACTACCTTCTCTTAGGTAAAATAGCATAAAACAAGATAGGCCCTGACTCTCCATTATGGAGAATGGAGATTATCCTGTCTCCAATTCTTGCCTTTCGCACAATGTTGCTTCCAAGTACCTCTTTACGACTGTCCATACATTTTTTTCCATTCTTTGATTTTCATTTCTTCACTTGTTTTAGAAATCCAATATGGACAGGTGTGACTCATAGGATGACCTGGCTGTATGTTCAAAACATCAAGGTGACCATTCTGATACATCAGATGAGGCACACAATCCGACGAGATTTTCTGTTGAAAAACATAGTAATAACTTCATAGTTAGCAATGTACTTAATTTTTAAAAGAATATATGTAAAAGATGCACAGATGTCGTAATAGTAAAAAATCTTACCATGGCATCTCCATGGATGTTACCGTGGTTCAACACATGCACTAGTAGCACGTATTCACCATAATGTGGAGGAGTTTGATAATAGATATTGTAATTCTCAAGATAAGTACAAAATGCAATCAGATGATTTTTCTCCTGATAAGTTAACTCAGAGCCATCAGTATAGTAGGTTATGTCTACCATCTTCTGCACATTGTTTGAAGAATGAAAATAAGATGTCAACTATTTTGAAATGAACAAGATAAATTAGTTAATAACTATGTTTGAGAAACTCAGATAGCGGCATAATTGGAAGCGTATCAAGAAGGACCCAAATGTCCATATTGTCTTGGTCGATGTCAGGATCACGAAGATCCATGGTGACAAGCATACCCTCATAAAAACCATACATCTTGCAAAGTGCTTCCCAATTTTTGCAACCAAAATGGGTTACACTCTCAGAATTATAGAGATTTACTTCAAAATCCATACCATGATGGGTCCTTAGGTGAATTTTCTTTGTTTCAAAATTTTCATGGTCATCAAAATCCATCCTCTCCCAGACATAGCGTCTTGCATGGCATGGGATAAGCTACTCCAATTGTAAAATATGAAAATTACACGTTGAAATAGTTGAAGTCATGCTTAATTATGAAAAAAACACTTGTCGTTGTTGCATACTGTTTCAACATCAAAGGTCTCCTGGAGCTTAATGCTGAAGTACCAATCTTCATCCAGGTGAGGCCTGTCGCACAGACCTCGGTCTTTGTTGCACCAGCTACACTCCCCCGGGAGACTTTCGTCGTCCGATGATGACATTTCCTACGTTCATAATTCGAAGATTAAACTTGTACAATTCAATATATTTACCAGAAAAATTAAATTAGATCATTATTATTCATCACGGGTTGACTATCGGTCTGTCGAGTCTTTTTCTTGAAAACTCTCAGCTCGCGTGGTGTATACATTCGACCGTTGGTGATGGTCGCTCCTCCTTTCGTTCCCGAGTGCATTACACCAAAATCTCTAGCACACGGGAACGAATGAGAAGCGACCCCCACGATAACAGTCGGGATTTTTCATCCTCTCATATGTGGTGGAGACTCTCACTCACTGATTCCTCTCTGGCATTTGTGAGCGTCGGTGATGGTCATTACTCCTCCTTCCCCCAGTGCATAACAAAGGTCTAGCACCCGAAGAAGAAGGAGAAACGACCCACATGACAACAGTCGGGCTTCTTCGTCCTCTCTCATATATGTTGGATACACTTCCTCATTGATTTTTCGACCTTCGATGATGGAGCCTCGACAGACTTAAAGTCAACCCGAAATGTCATTTAATTATTTTTCTATAAAATCCAGGCCACTTGATATTTCCTACATAGTCAAGCACAAGTCATGCCATAATTCACGAAAAACTCTGGCATGACCTTTGCTAAAAAAGAACATATCGAGCGCCTGAAATTTGCTGGAACGGAAATTAATCAACACTCTGCCAAAACATAGGCCACTATAGGAGGTGTAACCTGCAAACATGGCCAACCACTTGGGCAAGCACATATCCTATTTGAGCAACACAACATATACATGTTTATATCTACATCGCATGAGCATTCAAACTTGATGGAGTAGTTTTCCAATTTGAGCATTCAATAAGCAAAACCAAATCATAAAATAAATTAGTACTCAAATTAGCAGTCATTCAATAAGCAAAACTAAATCATCTCTTTCATCTGTACATCGTCGAATATTATCACTAATAGATCTCGAATAGTATCATACATATAACATCACTAATACAGCTAAATCCGTAGCGAACGACGGGTATCGGCGTGGGCGGTGGACACCCAAAGAGAAGGAACCATCACAGGATCATAGCTCTAGTGAGATCCCTAAAGAACCTCCCAGGTATTAGAGAACCTGCTCTCCAACGCAACCATGTAGTGACGGACGTGCTCGTCCTCCTCGGTGACACGGTGACGTACCACCTACATGGGGTCCTCAAGCCTCCGCACCGTCACTGGCCCACGCGACGGCCACCAAAGAAGGTTCGGGTCAATGACGGGCTGGCTCCTCACCAAGCTGCGCCCCCCGGAAGGTAGCACCTCCTAGTACCAGCCCGGTGGAGCCCAGTCCCAGACATGGCTCCTCGCCAAGCCCAGGCCTCCTCTGCCGAGTCGACGACAAGGATGCGGGATAGGCATTGTTGACGTCGATGAGAGAATAATTGCTTTAACTAAAAAATAACAACAAATGTGACACCTAAAACACCTAAATTCTATTAACTACACCTAATTAAAAACCTACATTTTGAACATGATTCGATCATAACTAGGGTTCATACTAAATTAGTCTAAGATTAAACACCTATGAGGGTGTCCTGGATTAGGAGGTCTCCGGACAGCCGGACTATATCCTTTGGCCGGACTATTGGACTATGAAGATAGAAGATTAAAGACTTCGTCCCGTGTTTGGATGGGACTCTCCTTGGCGTGGAAGGCAAGCTAGGCAATATGGATTTGTATATCTCTTCACTTGTAACCGACCATGTGTAACCCTAGCCCCCTCCGGTGTCTATATAAACCGGAGGGTTTAGTCCGTAGGACAACATACAATCATACCATAGGCTAGCTTCTAGGGTTTAGCCTCTACGATCTCGTGGTAGATCAACTCTTGTAATACTCACATCATCAAGAACAATCAAGCAGGACATAGGGTATTACCTCCATCAAGAGGGCCCGAACCTGGGTAAACATCGTGTCCCCTGCCTCCTATTACCATCCGCCTTAGACGCACAGTTCGGGACCCCCTATCCGAGATTCGCCGGTTTTGACACCGACATTGGTGCTTTCATTGAGAGTTCCACTATGTCGTCACCGTAAGGCTTGATGGCTCCCTCAATCATCAATAGCGATGTGGTCCAGGGTGAGGCTTTCCTCCCTGGGCAGATCTTTGTATTCGGCGGCTTCGCACTGCGGGCCAATTCGCTTGGCCATCTGGAGCAGATCGGGAGCTATGCCCTTGGCCATCAGGTCAGATTCGGAAACTTGAACTACACAGACGACATCCGCGGAGACTTGATCTTCGACGGATTCGAGCCCATGTTAGGTTCGCCGCACAGTTGCGACGAGCATGACGTAACTCTGCCATCGGACCATGTTCGGGAAATCGCATCTGCAACTGCTCCGGCCATCAATCCGGAGCAAATCGCGCCATCCGAGAGTGGAGGGATTGACCCCGCCAGGGAGGCCGCACTCTCAGTGGCGATAGAGCCGGATACTGAATCCACCCCTTACGAGAGCCGTGTTGCCGAACCATTGGATTCTTCTCCGGCCATGGACTCCGAGCCGCCTGCGTCCGCACCCATCGAATCCGATTGGGCGCCGATGATGGAGTTCACCTCCGCGGATATCTTTCAGCACTCGCCTTTCGGCGATGTGCTAAATTCATTAAGGTCTCTCTCCTTGTCAGGAGAACCTTGGCCGAACTATGTCCGGATAGGATGGGATGCGGATGACAAAGAAATTCGCTGCCCACCCACCACCCAGTTAGTAACCACTGTCGACTATTTAACCGACATGCTCGACTTCGACTCCAAATACATCGACGGTATGGACGACGATGCAGGAGACGAACAGGAACCACCGCCCACAGGGCGCTGGACCGCCACCTCATCATATGATATATACATGGTGGATACCCCCAAAGAAAGCAATGGCAACGAAACAGCGGAGGATGACCCCTCCAAGAAGCAACCCAAGCGCCGAAGTCAGAGGCGCCGCTCTAAGTCCCGCGACAGCAAAAGTAGTGATACCGGCACAAGAGACAATAACACTCCGGGTAGTGCCGAAGACAACCACAATCCCCTCCAACACGATGAAGAGAGGGAGGATGAACAAGCTAGCCCTCCAGAGCAGGAAGAAGATGGAGAACCGGAGGAGGACAATTACATGCCTCTCTACGAAGATGAGGTGAGCCTCTGCGATGAAGAATTTATCATACCAGAGGATCCCGTCGAGCAGGAGCGCTTCAAGCGCCGGTTTATGGCCACAACAAATAGCCTGAAGAAAAAGCAACAACATCTTCAAGCTGATCAAGACTTGCTAGCAGACAGATGGACCGAAGTCCTTGCGGCCGAGGAATATGAACTCGAGCGCCCCTCCAAGAGTTACCCAAAACGCAGGTTGCTACCTCACCTCGAGCAGGAAGCAGTGAAACTTCCACCACCAGTGTACGATGCGGCTGACCGGCCACCGCGTGGCCGAGCCAGAGAAGCGTTTCAGCCTGAAGTTCAGCCTGCACCCCGCCGCCACTTAATCAAAAATACCAAGGCCCGGGGCAATACACGGGACCTGCGAGACGTATTGGACAGTAGGGCAAAACAGGCAAGGTCAATGTACAGGTCACGGGCGCGTGCGCCAATGCGGGACGATGACTCTCGCGCCGGGTACACTAAAGGTAAATCCGGCCGGGCCAAATACAGCAGACAAGACTCATATGAACTGCGTCATGATATAGCCCGGCACAGAGGCGCCGCACACCCCCTATGCTTCACTGATGAAGTTATGGATCACGAATTCCCAAAGGGTTTCAAACCCGTAAATATTGAATCATATGATGGCACAACAGATCCCGCTGTATGGATCGAGGACTTCCTCCTTCACATCCACATGGCTCACGGTGATGATCTACATGCCATCAAGTACCTCCCACTAAAACTCAAAGGACCAGCTCGGCATTGGCTAAATAGCTTGCCAGCAGACTCCGTTGGCAGTTGGGAGGATTTGGAAGACGCATTCCTTGACAACTTCCAGGGCACTTATGTGCGACCACCGGATGCTGATGACTTGAGCCATATAACTCAGCAGCCAGGGGAATTGGCCAAGCAATTCTGGACATGGTTCTTAACTATGAAAAACCAAATTGTCGACTGTCCAGATGCAGAAGCCTTAGCGGCATTCAAGCATAACATCTGTGACAAGTGGCTTGCCCGGCACCTCGGCCAGGAGAAGCTGAAGTCTATGGCAGCCCTCACGACACTCATGACCCGCTTTTGTGCGGGCGAGGATAGCTGGCTGGCTCGCATCAACAACACATCCAGGAATCCGGGCACTCCGGATACCAAAGATGCCAATGGCAAACCACGACGCAACAAACACAAGCGCCGCAAATATGGTGATAAAACCAAAAATACGGTAGTTAATGCCGGGTTCAGGGTCTCAAAGTCCGGTCAGCGGAAAGGGCCGCCCAAAAATACAAATCCGGGTCCATCCAGTCTGGACCGCATACTCGCTCATCAATTCCAAATTCACGGCACCCCAGAAACGCCAGCTACCATTACCAACAAAGAATGCTGGGTCTTCAAACAAGCCGGCAAGGCAGGCGCCGAAAACGAAGAGGGGTTTCAGAGCGACGATAGCGACAAAGAGCCCAGATCGCCGAACACAGGAGGGCAAAAGTAATCCCCCCCCCCCCCAAACTCAATCAGTAAATGTGGTAAATACCACCCAAATTGCCCACTTGCACCAGATATGCACCCTCAGGGATGGCGTCTCAACGGAACTGGCCATCCCACAATATCTTACCGCCGGATCTTACCAGGGTATAGTGCGCAAGATGGGCATCGATCATTCCGCGATCAAGTCCACTAAAGCCACTTTTAGAGGCATCTTACCAAGTATGGAGGTCATCTGTACATGCTCCATTACCCTCGAGGTAATCTTTGGATCACCAGAAAATTGCCGTATCAAAGAGTTAATCTTCGAAATCACCCCTTTCCGCAGTGACTATCAAGCACTGCTCGGGCGAACCGCATTCGCTCGATTCAACGCGGTGCCGCATTACGCCTAATGTAAGCTCAAAATGCCCGGTTCACGCGGCGTCATCATGGTTCATGGCAAGGCCGAACCCTCCTTTGGCACCAACAAATACATCACTGCCTTAGCAGCTGGAACACCGAGTAGCACCTTGCAGCCGAACCTCGAGTCAACACCTAGGCTCCCGGACACCGTCAAGGGGCTCCGAACTACTTTGCGGAAGGATACTCCGGCTCGTCCAGGACTCAACTAAACACTCCGGCGAAGGCCATGAAAGGCCGCACTCAGCGGTTCAACCACACTCCGGCACGCAAACATTTCTTATATCTCCTTTGCAGGTTCACCTTCGCACCGACTAGGACGGACTCCACAGAGGCAGCTCGAACACGTCAGGGGATCCTTAGACGTTCCCCGCAGTGAACGTCCGGCTACAATACGGATCCCCACTCAACCTCTTCCCCCTTTGTCACAGCAGGTTCTACTATCACAACCTTTTTTTATCACATTACTTGTACCCTTAGTCATAGACGTGTTACTCAAATACAACATGTGGATTCATATGACGTTTACCTACTGATATTTCTTATCAAAATCATTTCGTCAAATGGCATCCCTACACAGCGATATGCCTGAAGTATGACAGGGGCTTCATTTTCCCCGTAACACGGCAATAAAAGTATGAATACCTTCATGGAAGTTCGGCACCCCGAACTTATAGCATTATATGCATCAGCTCCGAATCATGTCCTGGGTCAATAGTTGGGTTTGCCCGGCTCCCATTTTTTGGTACCTTACGTTCCGCTATATTGGCTAAGGTAGCACTGGGAGAACTACTGCGATTGTGTCCCGGTTCTTCCGGATGAGCGCCTCAGTAGAGAAAGCCGAAAACTGACTGTCATGATACGGCGAGAGCTGGTCAGCTGTTCGAGCGGTCACAAGATCTTTAAGGATTTCTCCCGCATAATGCCATAATGATGACCCACAAGTATAAGGGATCTATCGTAGTCCTTTCGATAAGTAAGAGTGTCGAACCCAACGAGGAGCGGAAGGAAATGATAAGCGGTTTTCAGCAAGGTATTCTCTACAAGTACTGAAATAAGTGGTAACAGATAGTTTTGTGATAAGATAGGTTGTAACGAGCAACAAGTAACAAAAGTGAATAAATTGCAGCAAGGTGGCCCAATCCTTTTGTAGCAAAGGACAAGCCGGAACAAACTCTTATAATAGGAAAAGCACTCCTGAGGACACATGGGAATATCGTCAAGCTAGTTTTCATCACGTTCATATGATTCGCGTTCGATACTTTGATAATTTGATATGTGGGTGGACCGGTGCTTGGGTGCTGTTCTTACTTGAACAAGCATCCCACTTATGATTAACCTCTATTGCAAGCATCCACAACTACAACAAAATTATTAAGGTAAACCTAACCATAGCATGAAACATATGGATCCAAATCATCCCCTTACGAAGCAACACATAAACTTGGGTTTAAGCTTTTGTCAGTCTAGCAACCCATCATCTGCTTATTACTTCCCAATGCCTTCCTCTAGGCCCAAATAATGGTGAAGTGTTATGTAGTCGACGTTCACATAACACCATTAGAGGCTAGACAACATACATCTTATCAAAATATCAAACGAATACCAAATTCACATGACTACTCATAGCAAGACTTCTCCCTTGTCCTCAGGAACGAACGTAATTACTCACAAAGCATATTCATGTTCATAATCAGAGGGGTAATAATATGCATATAGGATCTGAACATATGATCTTCCACCAAATAAACCAACTAGCATCAACTACAAGGAGTAATCAACACTACTAGCAACCTACTAGCACCAATCCCGGACTTTGAGACAAGAATTGGATACAAGAGATGAACTAGGGTTTGGAGATGAGACGGTGCTGGTGAAGATGTTGATGGAGATTGCCCTCTCCCGATGATAGGAGCGTTGGTGATGACGATGGTGATGATTTCCCCCTCCCGGAGGGAAGTTTCCCCAGCAGAATAGCTCTGCCGGAGCTCTAGATTGGATCCGCCAAGGTTCCGCCTCGTGGCGGCGGAGTCTCGTCCCGAAAAGTTCCTTCTTATTTTTTCTCATCGAAAGACCTCATATAGGAGAATATGGGCATCGGAGAGCCACCAGGGGGCCCATGAGGTAGGGGGGCGCGCCCTAGGGAGGGGCGCCCCCACCCTCGTGAGCAAGGTGTGGGCCCCCTGGCCTTCATCTTTGGCGTGGATTTTTCTTTATTTCTTTTAGGACGTTCCGTGGAGTTTCAGGACTTTTGGAGTTGCGGAGAATAGGTCTGTAATATTTGCTCCTTTTCAAACCAGAATTCCAGCTACCGGCATTCTCCCTCCTTATGTAAACCTTGTAAAATAAGAGAGAATAGCCATAAGTATTGTGACATAAAGTGAAATAGCAGTCCATGATGCGATAAATATCGATATAAAAGCATGATGCAAAATGGGTGTATCAACTCCCCCAAGCTTAAACCTCGCTTGTCCTCAAGCGAAAAGCCGATAACAATAAATATGTCCTCATGTTTAGAGGTAGAGGCATCGATAAAAATAAAATACGGACATGAAGGCATCATGATTATTCTCATAACAGCAACATATATAGATTTTGTCATATGATTACTTATGTTCAAGTGATGATCTATTCACAATGCAAAAGTATAAATCATAAACCTTATTGGGCTCCGACAAACTATAATCTCAGTAATTGAAACAATTGCAATTTATCATAACATCGGAAAGAGTCTATGTCAGAGCTAAAAAGCAAGTCCACATACTCAACTATCATTTAGTCCTCCATAATTGCTAACACTCACGCGATACTTGTGGTTACAGAGTTTTAATCGGACAAAGAGAAAGATAGGGGCTTATAGTTTTGCCCCACAACCTTTTACCTCAAGGGTAATGTCAACAATAATGGTTCATGCTCCCCTACACCCAATTATATATATATATATATATCCTGTTCTTTCCAACATGCTGAGCTTGCCAAAGGATAAAAAAAGGTGAAGATCACTATGAATCTTGCATAAGGTAGAAGATAATAATAAAGGGTAGCCCCTTCGCAGAGGGAAGCAGAGGTTGCCATGCGCTTTTATGGTTGGATATATAAAATCTCAATGCGAAAGAACGTCACTTTATATTGCCCCTTGTGATATGAACCTTTATTATGCAGTCCGTCGCTTTTATTACTTCCACATCACAAGATCGTATAAAGCTTATTTCTCCCACACCAATCAATCATACATATTTAGAGCAATTTTTATTGCTTTGCACCGATGACAACTTACTTGAAGGATCTTACTCAATCCATAGGTAGATATGGTGGACTCTCATGGCAAAACTGGTTTAAGGGTATTTGGAAGCACAAGTAGTATTTCTACTTGGTGCTGAGAATTTGGCTAGCATGAGGGGGAAAGGCAAGCTCAACAAGTTAGAGGATCCATGAAAACATACTTTATCTCAGATATAAGAAAGACATAACTCATTATGTTGTCTTCCTTGTCCAACATCAACTCTTTAGCATGTCATATTTTAATGAGTGCTCCCAATCATAAAAGATGTCAATGATAATATATCTATATGTGAAAACCTCTCTTTCCTTATTACTTCCTATTAATTGCAACAATGACCAAAGCTATGTCTGCCAACTCCCAACAACTTTTAATCATCATACTCTTTCTATGTGAAGTCATTACTCTCAATAAGATCAATATGAACTTTTTGTTTCTTTTTATTCTTTTTCTCTTTCTTTTATTCACCCAAGATCATGGCAAAATAATCAAGCCCTTGACTCAACACTAATCTTTATTATATATACCTCACGGACTCGATTACATAGAGAGATCATAAAGCAAAACTCAAAACTTGATCATGACATAAACTTTATTCTGCTGGATCAAGATACTACTAATAGGATCGAACTAAGAAAAACGGTAAAGATAGGAGTTGTGATTGTGATACAATACCGGGGCACCTCCCCCAAGCTTGGCAGTTGCCAAGGGGAGTGCCCATACCCATGTGATTATGTCTCCTTGGTTGGTGAAGAAGGTGGAGGTGTTGTTGATGATGCGGTGTTGTCATCCATCTTCCAAGGCATAGGTTCACCATCATAGAAGGATGATCGAGTCCCCGGAATCCTCAAATCTGCAGCCAAACTCATTCTTTTGAATCTATATTCATACTCACAGTTTTGGTTTTGCAGGTCATAGATTTGGGCTTGGAGGTGCTCGATCTTCTCATATATCTTGAAGATGGCCTCCTCGGTGTTCTTGGCATCCGGCTTGTAGTTGTTAGTGAACTCCGTGAGCATCGTGTGGCTAGCATTGATTCCACGCTCCACCATCCCCTGGCACTTGAAAATTTGTTGCTCCATTGCTTCGAGCCTCATCTCCATGCTTCCGGTTCCCTTGGTCCCTCAACATCGCAGATGTGCAACAACCCATCATGCATCTCAATGGTTTGAGGGTGTCACAACACCTCCGCGAGGTAAGGGTTCATGACCTTCTCGAAGAACTTGTCCTTGGAAGCACTTGGGGACGTCATGATAATCTAGATCTGTAAGAAAAACAGCTCGAAACAAAGACATGAGATTTTTGCGTGATACGAGAGTCAAAACCCCCGGGAGAATATATAATGATTTTTTACTGACCAAAATACGTAACGTGCAAGAAAACGGAGTCCGGAAGGCACACGAGGTGCTCACGAGGTAGGGGGCGCGCCCAGGGGGGTAGGGCACGCCCACCACCCTCGTGGGGCCCTCGTGTCCTTCCCAGACTGCTACTTATTTTTCTATTTTCCTAAATATTCCAAAACAGAGAAATATTGCCTTAAAAATTGTTTTGGAGTCGGTTTACTTACCGTACCACATACCTATTCCTTTTCGGAGTCTGAAATGTTCCGGAAAGTGTCTCTTATGTATTCCTCTGGGGTTATGGTTTCAATAATATTGGTTTCAACATTTATGGGATTACCTAAGATATAATGTTTGATTCTTTGACCGTTTACCACTTTCGGATTTGTGCCCTCGAAGTTGTTGATTTTTATGGCACCGGAACGATAGACCTCTTGGATAACATAGGGGCCTTCCCATTTAGAGAGAAGTTTTCCTGCAAAAAATCTTAAACATGAGTTGTATAGCAATACATAATCACCTACATTAAACTTACGCTTTTGTATCCTTTTGTCATGCCATCTTTTAACTTTTTCTTTAAACAACTTGGCATTTTCATAAGCTTGGGTTCTCCATTCATCAAGTGAGCTAATATCAAATAACCTCTTCTCACCGGCAAGTTTAAAATCATAGTTGAGCTCTTTAATAGCCCAATATGCCTTATGTTCTAGTTCGAGAGGTAAGTGACATGCTTTTCCATAAACCATTTTATACGGAGACATACCCATAGGATGTTTATATGTAGTTCTATAAGCCCATAATGCATCATCAAGTTTCTTAGACCAATTCTTTCTAGACCTATTAATAGTCTTTTGCAAAATTAATTTGAGCTCTCTATTGCTCAACTCTACTTGACCACTAGACTGTGGGTGATAAGGAGATGCAACTCTATGATTAACATCATATTTAGCAAGCATTTTACGGAAAGCACCATGAATAAAGTGTGAACCACCATCAGTCATTAAATATCTAGGGACTCCAAACCTCAGGAAAATAACTTCTTTAAGCATTTTAATAGAAGTGTTATGATCAGCACTACTACATGGAATAGCTTCTACCCACTTAGTAACGTAATCAATAGTAACTAGAATATGTGTGCATCGATTAGAGGTAGGAAAAGGTCCCATATAATCAAAGCCCCAAACATCAAACGGTTCAATAACAAGTGAATAATTCATAGGCATTTCTTGACGTCTACTAATATTACCAATTCTTTGACATTCATCACAAGACAAGACAAACTTACGGGCATCCTTGAAGAGAGTAGGCCAATAAAAACCAGATTGCAATACCTTATGTGCAGTTCTATCTCCAGCGTGGTGTCCTCCATAAGACTCAGAGTGACACTTGCGTAGAATCTATTCCTGTTCATGCTCAGGTACACAACGTCTAATAACACCATCTACTCCTTCTTTATAAAGATGTGGGTCATCCCAAAAGTAATTTCTTAAATCATAGAAAAACTTTTTATTTTGTTGGTATGTCAAGCTAGGTGGTATAAACTTAGCAACAATATAATTAGCATAATCAGCATACCATGGAGTACTACGAGAAGTACTTATAACATTTAATTGTTCATCAGGAAAGCTATCATTAATAGGTAGTGGGTCATCAAGAATATTTTCTAACCTAGACAGGTTGTCTGCAACGGGGTTCTCAGCTCCCTTTCTATCAACAATATGCAAATCAAATTCTTGTAACAAGAGAACCCATCTAATAAGTCTAGGTTTAGCATCTTTCTTTTCCATAAGATATTTAATAGCAGCATGATCAGTTTGGATAGTTACTTTAGAATCAACAATATAAGATCTGAACTTATCACAAGAAAATACAACTGCTAAAAGCTCTTTTTCAGTAGTAGCATAATTTCTTTGAGCATTGTCTAGAGTCTTACTAGCATAATGAATAACATTTAATTTCTTATCAACTCTTTGCCCTAGAACAGCACCTACATCATAATCACTAGTATCACACATAATTTCAAAGGGTAAATTCCAATCAGGTGGCTGAACAACAGGTGCAGTGACTAATGCTTTCTTAAGTATTTTAAATGCTTCTACACAATCATCATCAAAGACAAATGGTATATCTTTTTGCAATAAATTAGTCAGAGGCGAGGAAATTTTTGAGAAGTCCTTAATGAACCTCCTATAAAATCCAGCGTGACCAAGGAAACTTCTTATACCTTTGATGTCCTTGGGACATGGCATCTTTTCAATAGCATCAACCCTGGCTTTATCAACCTCAATACCTCTTTCAGAAACTTTATGCCCCAAGACAATACCTTCATTAACCATAAAGTGGCACTTTTCCCAATTCAAGACAAGATTAGTTTCTTCACATCTCTGCAAAACTCGATCAAGATTGCTCAAGCAATCATCAAAAGAGGAACCATAGACAGAAAAGTCGTCCATGAAAACCTCACAAATCTTTTCAGAAAAGTCAAAGAATATAGCCATCATGCATCTTTGAAAGGTAGGAGGTGCATTACATAAACCAAAAGGCATACGTCTATAAGCAAAAGTACCAAAAGGGCATGTAAAAGTAGTCTTTGATTGATCTCTAGCTGACACAGGTATTTGAGAGAAACCAGAATAACCATCTAGAAAGCAATAGTGTGTATGTTTGCATAATCTTTCTAGCATTTGATCAATAAATGGTAAGGGGAAATGATCTTCCTTAGTAGCTTTATTTAATTTGCGGAAATCAACTACCATCCTATAACCTGTGATAATTCTTTGTGGAATCAATTCATCTTTATCATTAGGAACAACAGTAATACCTCCCTTCTTAGGGACACAATGTGCAGGACTTACCCACTCACTATCAGCAACGGGATAAATTATACCTGCCTCCAGAAGCTTGAGTATTTCTTTTCTTACCACTTCTTTCATTTTAGGATTTAGACGTCGTTGAGGATCACGAACTGGTTTGGCATCTGTTCCAAATTTATTTTATGTTGACATAGAGTGGGACTAATGGCCTTGAGATCATCAATAGTATATCCAATAGCAGCACGATGCTTCTTTTCAATAATCTTTCTTCTTCATGCTCTAAAGGTTAGCACTAATAATAACAGGATATATCTTCTTTTCATCAAGATAAGCATATTTAAGATTATCAGGCAACGGTTTAAGCTCAAACACGGGATCACCATTGGGTGGAGGAGGATCCCCTAAGATTTCAACAGGCAAGTTGTGATGCAGAATAGGTTCCTGTTTAAAGAATACTTCATCTATTTCCCTTCTTTCATTCATGAACATATCATTTTCATGGTCTAGCAAATAGTGTTCTAAAGGATCACTAGGAGGTACGGCAATAGAAGCAAGACCAATAATTTCATCCTTTCTAGGTAATTCTTCCTCACGATGTTGTTTACTAAATTTAGAGAAATTAAACTCATGAACCATATCATCCAAGCCAACAATAACAACATTCTTAGTGCAATCTATGGTAGCATTGATAGTATTTAAGAAGGGTCTACCAAATATAATGGGACAAAAGCTATCTTGCGGAGAAGTAAGAACAAGAAAATCAGCAGGATATTTAGTTTTCCCACACAAGACTTCAACATCTCTAACAATTCCAATTGGTGAAATAGTATCTCTATTGGCAAGTTTAATTGTGACATCAATATCTTCTAACTCAACAGGTGCAATTTCATTCTTAGTTTCTTTGTATAAGTCATGAGGTATAACACTAGCACTAGCACCCATATCACATAAGCCATGATAACAATGATCTCCTATTTTAACAGAAATAATAGGCACGCCTACCACAGGTCTATGTTTATCTTTAACACAAGGTTTAGCAATTCTAGCAGTTTCACCTTCGAACTGAATAACATGCCCATCAATATTATCAGACAAGAGATCTTTAACAATAGAAATATTAGGTTCTACTTTAACTTGCTCAGGAGGTGTATAAGTTCTAATGTTGCTTTTACGAACAACAGTTGAAGCTTTAGCATGATCCTTTATCCTAACAGGGAAAGGTGGTTTCTCAATATAAGAAGTAGGAACAATAGGATCATTATAAGTGACAGTCTTTTCTTCAACTTTAATAGGTGCAGCTACTTTACTTCTATGGGAGGATGATATTTAAACCACTTCTCCTTAGGGAGATCAACATAAGTAGCAAAAGATTCACAGAAAGAAGCTACTATCTCATAGTCAAGTCCATATTTAGTGCTAAACTTACGGAAAATATCGGTATCCATAAAAGATTTAACGCAATCAAACTTAGGTGTCATACCTGACTACTTACCTTCATCGAGGTCCCAATCTTCAGAGTTGCATTTAATTCTATCCAATAAATTCCATCCGAATTCAATAGTCTTCATCATAAAAGAGCCAGCACAAGAAGTATCGAGCATGGTGTGATTGTTTTCAGAAAGCTGGGCATAAAAACTTTGCAGAATTATTTCTCTCGGGAGCTCATGATTGGGGCATGAATATAACATTGGCTTAAGCCTCCCCAAGCTTGAGCGATGCTTTCTCCTTCGCGAGGCCAGAAATTATATATATAATTGCGATCACGATGAACAAGATGCATAGGGTAATACTTTTGATGAAATTCCAGCTTCAATCTTTTATAGTCCCATGATCTCATATCATCACATAGCCTATACCATATCAATGCGTCTCCCTTCAAAGATAAAGGGAAGACCTTCTTCTTAGCAACATCATCGGGTATACCTGCAAGCTTAACTAATCCACAAACTTCATCCTCATATATTAAGTGCTCATCAGGATGCTTTGTTCCATCTCCTGTAAAAGGGTTATCTAGCAGTTTTTCTATCATACCCGAAGGATACTCATAAGGAATTTCATTTTCAATAGGTTCAGTAGGTTGAGGAGCAACTCTTTGGTCTACTGGACGGGGTGAAGATACCCCGAACAAGCCCCTCCGAGAATTACTTTCCATAGTATCAAGTGACAGTAAATTTCAGCACACTATATAAATTTTTCCTTACCAAATTCCACCTACCAAAGGTGCTACATCCCCGGCAACGGCGCCAGAAAAGAGTCTTTATGACCCACAAGTATAGGGGATCTATCGTAGTCCTTTCGATAAGTAAGAGTGTCGAACCCAACGAGGAGCAGAAGGAAATGATAAGCGGTTTTCAGCACGGTATTCTCTGCAAGTACTGAAATAAGTGGTAACAGATAGTTTTGTGATAAGATAGGTTGTAACGAGCAACAACTAACAAAAGTGAATAAATTGCAGCAAGGTGGCCCAATCCTTTTGTAGCAAAGGACAAGCTGGAACAAACTCTTATAATAGGAAAAGCGCTCCCGAGGACACATGGGAATATCGTCAAGCTAGTTTTCATCACGTTTATAAGATTCGCGTTCGATACTTTGATAATTTGATATGTGGGTGGACCGGTGCTTGGGTGCTGTTCTTACTTGAACAAGCATCCCACTTATGATTAACCTCTATTGCAAGCATCCGCAACTACAACAAAAGTATTAAGGTAAACCTAACCATAGCATGAAACATATGGATCCAAATCAGCCCCTTATGAAGCAACACATAAACTAGGGTTTAAGCTTTTGTCACTCTCGCAACCCATCATCTACTTATTACTTCCCAATGCCTTCCTCTAGGCCCAAATAATGGTGAAGTCTTATGTAGTCGACGTTCACATAACACCACTAGAGGCTAGACAACATACATCTTATCAAAATATCAAACGAATACCAAATTCACATGACTACTCATAGCAAGACTTCTCCCTTGTCCTCAGGAACGAACGTAATTACTCACAAAGCATATTCATGTTCATAATCAGAGGGGTAATAATATGCATATAGGATCTGAACATATGATCTTCCACCAAATAAACCAACTAGCATCAACTACAAGGAGTAATCAACACTACTAGCAACCTACTAGCACCAATCCCGGACTTTGAGACAAGAATTGGATACAAGAGATGAGCTAGGGTTTGGATATGACATGGTGCTAGTGAAGATGTTGATGGAGATTGCCCTCTCGTGATGAGAGGAGCATTGGTGATGATGATGGTGATGATTTCCCCCTCCCGGAGGGAAGTTTCCCCGGCAGAATAGCTCTGCCGGAGCTCTAGATTGGATCCGCCAAGGTTCCGCCTCGTGGCGGTGGAGTCTCATCCTGAAAAGTTCCTTCTTATTTTTTTCTCATCAAAAGACCTCATATAGGAGAAGATGGGTGTCGGAGAGCCACCAGGGGGCCCACGAGGTAGGGGCGCGCCCTGGGGGCGCCCCCACCCTCGTGAGCAGGGCGTGGGCCCCCTGGCCTTCATCTTTGGCGTGGATTTTTCTTTATTTCTTTTAGGACGTTCCGTGGAGTTTCAGGACTTTTGGAGTTGCGCAGAATAGGTCTCTAATATTTTCTCCTTTTCTAGACCAGAATTCTAGCTACCGGCATTCTCCCTCCTTATGTAAACCTTGTAAAATAAGGGAGAGTAGCCATAAGTATTGTGACATAAAGTGAAATAGCAGTCCATAATGCGATAAATATCGATATAAAAGCATGATGCAAAATGGACGTATCACATAACCAATGCAGCGTTTGATGGATCGACTTTTTATCCGATCAGGCGCTTATAGAGCCCCTAGTACGTTCTTCCGAACACAAGGGGCTGCGCCGACCATACTAAAGCTCCTATGGCTAAGTGAGAGTGATAAAGCCCTATAGTCCGATTGCCTGGTTCGTTGTGCTGAGCACCTCCTTCGGAGGACCCAAAACTAGGATAATGAGTGCTTAGGTTTATCCCGAACACCCCCGTACTCTTTATGTGGGGGCAGAAGCCGACGACTGGCCAACTCTCAACCTTAACATACAACAGCCGCACAGGAGGGTAAACTTTTATATAACAGGTGACATATCAACGACCTTGTTCGAACATTACAACGGACAACATGATCAGCATTCATGGAAATATAATGTCCTTGGTACATAGCTCCGCGGCAAGGTAGGATCCTTTCAGGACACTCTTATAATACAATTCGGGCTTGCGATGCTCCTTCCCCTCCAGCGGCCCCTCGGTCACTAGCTTTTCGGCATCCATCTTCCCCCAGTGCACCTTTGCGAGGGCGAAAGCCATTCACGCTCCTTCTATACAGACCGACCGCTTGATGACGTCACATCGAGTGCAAGCACTTACAAGCCGCCTCACGAGCCCGAAGTAGCTGCTTGGAATCGGCTTGGCAGGCCATAGCTGGATAACCAGATATTTCATGGCTAGTTTCGCCGCCTTATGCAGTTCGATCAACTGTTTCAGTTGATCGGCAAAAGGCACGGATAATTCGGTGCAAAATACTGCGACCAAAAGAGCTTATCGGCGGTATTCCTTCCTTCGGCTCGGTAAGAAGTGAGCGGCATCTGATATACTATGAGGTAGCTCGGCAAATACACCTGAGAAGTCTGGATTAAAAATCAGAAACATAGTTTTCCCTTCAAATATTTGCCTTACATGGGTATTAGCTTACGCGCCGCGATCTTCCTCGCCTCTTGGATCCCCTGCAGGGCGCTTTGAGTTTCCCCCTGGGCGTCGCTCGTGGCTTGACGCACCTTGGTGAGTTAGGACTCTTTCTTCGTTAAACTCTGCTCCAAGGTCTCACATTTACTTACGGCCTCTTGCAGCTCCTGCTCAGCTTTAATAACTCTGGCTTCGTGTTTCTCACGAAGAGTCCGCTCCATGGCCGCCTTTTTCTCGGCCTCAGCAACGGCCCTTTTGAGGGCCTCGACTTTGGTCATAATCCCTAGCACAAATTAAGCGGCTTATTTCATACCGAACATTTATTTCGCAATAAATGCACGCAACGCTTGTGCATACCTTGTTTATCCCTCAACTGCATTTTTGATTGGCCAATTTCTTCCATGGCCTGCTTTAGACTTTGATTCAGTCCGGAGATCAGGCATCTGCTCGGAACAAAAGAGAAATCAATATCACTCAATGAGTCTCCCTGTGATCATCAATGCGGTCCCCTATCCGGTTACTTTTTTTACCGAACAGGGCATCAGGGGCTACTATCTATACTATGACACTCTTTGGCAAACTTATAAAACATACCTCAAAGCCTCTTATAAGGCTAATACAGGCTCCATTCAGTCCACTCTTGGTTGACTGAATCTTCTCAATCACCGCACCCATAAGGGCATGGTGTTCGTCAACAACGGAGGCGTCTCGTAACGCCGCCAACAAAGCATCGGACACCTCTGAATGGATAGAGGTCGCCGGCGGAACAGACATGCCCCCTCCAGCCGAAAGAGGCTGCCTTCTTGATTCTGGAGCCATATAAACCTCTGGAATCGCATCCAGTGAGGAGCCAAACTTAGGGTCGCCCCCGCCGTCAGACCCTGTGGGAATCTTTTCCTCCACGTGCCCGACCCCTGCGGTTTGACCTCCAGGCGCCGCCTTCACGGTTTCTTCCTTTCCTCCTTGGCTAGGGTCCTTCTGGGATGAAGCCTCGGTGTTATGCACCTGTTTGGCGGAAGGGGCCTTTTGGGGCATCCCACTCTCCATAGCATTTGAGCTCAGCAGGTCCTCTGATGAGGATTGTTTGGTACGGGACCTCACCGGACTACCAAAAAAAATATGGCTTAAGGTTAAATTACTAAGCCTCGATGAGTTCGGACGCTTAAACGTACTCGGATTTTATATACTTACGAGTTGACCAGGGGCTGGGCCCTGTGATCCCATACCAGGCCGCTGTCGGCGGCGGCAGTGGACTCCTCCAGAAGAGAAGCCCTTCCCCTTTTGGGCAGTTCGTCCTCCAAGGGTGCGGAGCCCGTCCTCTTCCTCTTTCCCCCTCCAGGGGATTCATCTTCCTCCTCCTTTTTATCCTCTTCGGAGGTAGAACGGGCATCAGAGCCTTCGTGTATTGGTCTGAAGGGCCGCCACGACGAAGGCCGCCCTGGGTCTTTTTGGCCTCCTTTTCGGCCGTCTTCTTCGGCACCTTGTAGGGCGCTGGGACCAGCATCTTCGTCAGAAGTGGAATGGCCGGGTCTTCGGGCAACGGGGCCGGACAATGGATCCGCTCCGCCTTCTTCGTCTAGCTCTGGGGAAGTTGAATAAACATGCGTTAAGCGCTTCCTTTGGGTCATGCGGATAGAAAAGTTTAATAAACTCACCGAACTTGCAGGGCGGGATAATTGGTACCCGCGGTCTTCGGCGGAGTCCGGCCATGATTCGCTGGACTTGAAAAGCACTTTCCAACTATCCTCGTGTGAGGAGCCGAAGAACCTTCGCAAAATTTGGTGCCTGGCCGGATCGAAATCCCATAGATTGCAAGTCCGGTGTTGACAAGGCAGTATATGGAGGACTAACATCACCTGGACTACATTGACAAGTTCAATGTTCTTATCTCCCATATCTTTAATCTGTGTCTGAAGCACCGACAGTTCGTCGGAGGAGGACCACTCCAGGCCTTTCTTGACCCAGGATGTAAGCCGCAGAGGGGCACCGGATCGAAACTCAGGAAAGGCAGCCCATTCCTTGCCGCACGGCTCAGTGATCTAGAACCACTGTTGTTGCCACTCCTTGACAGAATCATTAAAGGTTCCCGTTGGCCACACGATGTTGGGCATCTTGCTCACCATAGCGCCCCCGCACTCGGCGTGCTCGCCACCTACAACCTTGGGCTTCACGTTAAAAACCTTCAGCCATAAGCCGAAGTGCGGCAAAATACGGAGAAAAGCCTCGCACACGACAATGAACGTCGATATGTTGAGGAAGGAGTTAGGGGACATATCGTGAAGATCGATCCCATAATAATACATAAGGCCACGGACGAACGGGTGGAGGGGAAACCCTAGCCCGTGGACAAAGTGAGGAAGGAATACAACCCTCTCATGGGGTTCCGGAGTAGGGACGACCTGTCCCGCCGTCGGGAGACGATGGCTGATTTTCTTGACCAGATACCCGGGCTCCCGAAGATTTTTGATATCCTTCTCTCGGACGGTAGAGGCCATCCATTTGCCTCTTGTCGGCGTTCTAGGAACGGGGGTCCCCAGACTTGCCTACCTGCGGCCTGCGGCGTGGCTCAAGTGGGGGCCCAGCACGGCCCATCTTCATTAGCTCAAGCTCAAGACCCTCGCGAGGCGCCAAGCCTCGCGGGGCGGACGACGGAAAGCTTCCTCGGTGGCAGCCTCATCAGGTAGGCTCATGAGGAGGTGGAGAGATCAAGGCAGGGGTACCTCGCGAGGAGCCCGTGACACAAGCCATGACGATCGAGACTAGGCGGGCGCCAGCCTGCGCAGTGTCCATGTTTCCCCTTTGGTGCAAAGGGGGCAAGCACAGGCCAAGGCATCGGGCAAAGGTTACCATTCCGGTGCAACGAGACCAAGACCAGCAGAGCGGCAGGACGGAGGTCACTGTGGAGCCCAAGACGGCGTCATCACCAGAGCTTTTGGCAGCCGAAGACCACCTTTGGTCAGGATAACTTGTACTAGATGTTCCCCTTCAAAATGGCCAATTGTTGGCGCCCTTCCCGCTCATTATTTTGGGAAGAGGCCCAGGGCCTCTATAAATAGAGCTAGCCACCACAGAAGGAAGGGGACACCCAGGGGGAATGAAAGAGAGACGGCTAGAGATCTGGTAGGACCCCAGCAGAGAGAGAGAGAGGCGACTGAACTCACCCTAGCAGTTCATCACACCAGCTCAAGAACACCTCTCGCGAGGCTGTTCTCCCCTTGTATTGTTCATCATCAGCCCCTGAGGCAATCCACCACACCACACACTGGAGTAGGGTATTACACCACAACGGTGGCCCGAACCAGTATAAACCTCGTGTCCCTTGTGTTGTTCATTGTTTCCAGCTTAGATCATGCGAGGAGATTGGACATAGATCAGTAGGGGAGAGATCTCCACGCGCACCCCAGTGTTCAAACCTCAAGGGTCTGTCGGAACCCGAAATCCGACATTTGGCGCGCCAGGTAGGGGTGCGCCGGAATCTTTCTTCTGCTATTCGCATGTGATCTTCCGTCGTGTCCATGGCTGACGCTCGTCGGGCTCGCGCCGAGCGCCGGGCTGCTCTCGCCACCCGCGTCGCCCAGACGGCGCCCGTTGGTGGACGCCCTCGTCGTTCCCCGTCGCCTGCCGCCAACGCCGCCACCGGCCTAGCAGGGAACGAGCAGCAGGCCTCGTCCTAGCATCCTTCGGTACGGCGGGAAGGCCGCACCGCCACACCATCGCTGACTCCAGCTGCTTTGTCATCCCACGCCCGTCGCGCCCCCACAGACACGCACGCCGTGCTGCTCCTAGCAAGAGAGCTCTTGCACTACCGCCCCGTCGATGACCTCTATGAAGACTGGCTCGCCCGCATCACCGAGCTTGTCAGCGCCGCAGGGGGCTCCCCCTTGCCGTCCTTCTCGCTACCTCGCCCTCCATTCCGCGCAGGAGGCGAGGATCGGGAGGTGCCTCCACCACCTCCTCCCCAAGAAGGCGCCCTGGCTCCAAGGCGCGCAGCCCCAAGGCGAGACCCTCTGCGCCCGGCACCTGCGCAGCAAGAAAGGAGCTGCCAAGAGAACCCTCGTCCCCAAGAAGGTGCTCGCGCGCTCCCAGCGCCGGCGCGCCAAGATCACGTCCCTGCACCTCCACGCCAAGACCCCGCGCTGCTCCAAGCGGCGGCACGCAGTAATCCCCAGGAACAAGCCCAGTACCAGCAAAAGGCACCGGTGGCCATAGCAGGCTGTCGTGCCCTCACCCCCGAGCTGCGCGGCGTCGCATGGCCAGGCAAGTTCAAGCTTGACCTGCCCCCTTGCTACGATGGCACGGCGGACCCTGCGGAGTTCCTACAGCTCTACGAGCTATGCATCGAAGCCGCCAACGGAGACGAAAGGGTCATGGCGAACTGGTTCCCCATGGCGCTCAAGGACGGGGCCCGCACCTGGCTCCTGAACCTGGCTCCTGGCACGATCTCCTCCTGGGAGGAGATGCACACTCGCTTCATCGCCAACTTCCAGGGCACTCGCGATCGGCCCCCGGCTGTGAGCGATCTGCGCCGCATCAAGCAGCAGCAAGGGGAAACCCTGCAAAAATACATCCAGTGCTTCAATAACGCTCGCCTCAAGATCCCCAAGGTGACTGAAGAAGCCATCATCTCGGCCTTCTCCGATGGCGTACGCGACATCAAAATGAAGGAGGAGCTAGTAATCCATGAAGACCTGTGCACATCCCTGGAGCTGTCCAACTTGGCGACCAAGTGTGCCAGGGCTGAGGAAGGGCGCCTTTCCCTCCTCGAACTCCCGGCTGCCGTCCCAGAAGAGAAGAAGCCCAAGGACAAGGACGTGAAGCGCAAGTGGGCTGTCGTGCTTGTAGCGGAACCAGACACCAAGTGAGGCTGGGATCAGCCTGAGTCATCCAAGGGCAGCCGGTACTGCATGTACCATGACCTCCACACCGACAGCACCAACGAATGTCAAGAGCTCAGGGCCGTGAGAGATGGGCGTGTCGGCCGACGCCCCGAGCGCAACGACAGGGGCTATGGCCTAGGAGGAGGAAGAGGTGGCGGATGATGGGAAGACCGTGGCCCTCGCCAAGGGTGGCGAGACCATCCTCGCGAGGATCGCTGGCAAGACCAGCCTCATGAGGGAGGCTGGAGAGATCAGCCTCGTGAGGATCGCCCGCACGGCAATGCAGGCCTTCCTCCTCTGCCGCCACCGCCAAGGAGGAACAAAGACCAACATCAAGAAGATGGGGCTGGGGGCTTCCAGGAACCGCGCGCGATCGCTTGCATCTTGGGTGGCGCGCAGGCCCCAGCCTCACAGCGCATCTTTTCTCCCCCAAGCTTGAGGCCACACGCCCTCTCAGGTGGTCCGCGTGCGCTATCACGTTCAGCTCAGCGGATCAGCTCAAGTGCGCGGCAACGGCCGGGGTCCTCCAGATGCTTTGCTCCCCAGTCATCAGCAACGTGCAGGTCACCAGGACCCTCATTGACGGCGGAGCAGGACTCAACGTCCTGTCCGTCGAGACGTTCGACAATCTCCAAGTGCCGTACGATCAGCTTCAGCCAACCAAGCCATTCTCAGGACTCACTAATGGTTCCACCGTTCCAATAGGGCAGGTTCACCTTCCAGTCACCTTCGGGCAGCGCAACAACTACCGCACCGAGCTCATCGACTTCGACGTCGCCCACATCCATTTGCCATACAACGCCATCCTCGGGTACCCAGCCCTGGCCAAGTTCATGGCAGTGACTCACCATGGATACAATGTCCTCAAGATGCCCGGAAGCGGTGGAGTCATCACCGTATCCTATGAAGAAAGGGACGTAGTGTTCACTTGAGCGCGCGTTCCAGGCCACAGCAATCGAAGACCCGGACCGCAGGAACGGAACACTTCCCGAGGCGACCCTTAAGAAGAAGAAGGTTTCGCCTGGCCCAAGCCACAAGGAGGCAGGCGCCTCCGGAGGTGTTGCGTCAGGATCTACGCTCAATCAGGGAGTGCCACCCTCCCTCGCATAGGAAGGCGCGCCCGGCGCCCTCCTCAGGCAGGGTTCGGGGGCTCTTTCTTGGAGAGCCACCGACTTTGCCAAGGTCACGAGGGAGGCGCTCGGGCACCACTTGGAGGGGTGCTTCCAGGCACGTTTCCCTCTGGAAGGTACAAGGCAAGGAAGACCAAACCCACAGGAGTTCATTGCGAGGAGCACCCAGGAGCTACAGGAGTCGAGAATCATGCGCGGCAGCCGTCGCTTGCCCACCGTGGCCCCACATCCAGGCGAGGATGGTGGGCTGTGCGTCTGCGTCGACGTGCCAGGGCTCAACCGAGCCGCGTCTCAGGAGCGCCTCTGGCCTTCGCGCGCGGGGCATTGCGAGGGTCCACCTCACAGCTACATTCGCATGCCTTTCGGCCTGCCGAACGCGGTCGCCGCTCCTCAGCGCCTGCTGAGGAGCATTCTGGAGGCTCAGGAGGACAGGCATTGTGCGGTCCTGGCAAAGATGGAGATGGCCCTCGGAGACCCGCCTGTGCCCCCGGAGCCTCCCGAGGCTCCTGGGCCTAGGGGCTCGTGAGGGTTGACACCTTCATCGCGCATCGACTCCTTCTTCAGCATCACTTCAACTTCAACGACACCAGGTGACATCTTTCTAAGTTCCGTTTTTAGCTGGGAGCGCCCACAGGGCCGCATCATTCCCAGGTCGCGTGGGTCCGTCGCTGCGGCATGTATCCGTTTTGCTTATGCTCTTTACTTACCTTGTTGGGGGCGCCCCTCGGGCTGCATCATCCCCGAGCTACTCAGGCCTGGCCCTGCGGCGTTTGCTTTTCCCGCGTCTAATTATAATGAATTTCCTCCTGCGTGCTTAACATACCCGACCTAATCGCCTACTCGATTGACGCCTACCTATGGAGCCGCTCGCTCTGTCACGGCATCTGCGCATGGGTCCGTCCCTGTAACACCGATAAATCTGAGTGGTCGAGCTCTGGCCGCGGCAGCCCCGCAAGGCGCCACCTCACCAGGCCCTCGGTGCCCCTCACTTCCCCAGAGCGACAAAGGTTGGCCGGTAACCGTAACAACAGGTCTTGTTTCTCTTCATGATTGGTGTGCAGGACCTACTCCAGGAGCAACGCTAGGGATGTCGCGAGCTGTCTCTCCCCCTCTCCGGCATGGACCGCTTGCACGTTAAAAGGGGGCGCCTAAGCATCACGACTCATGGGCTCCTACTGGCTCTCCAGCCCTCACCCCTGGCCTTGACCCACGACATCGCGACCTGTCATACCAGCGGCGGCTGAGCTCGCTCGAGGGCCGGGACCTGAGGACGTAGAGCATTAAGGAAAGTGCGGGGGAGTAGGAAGAAGCTCGCGAGGACCTAACCCAGCAGCGCCTCAGCTGCCACCACTTGGGTCGGGCGCTTCATCGAGGAACTACACTAAACTCAAGAGATAAGTCACGCCCTTACAAGAGTTGGACCAACGCAGCACAAAATCCTCGCCCAGTGCGGCTCTGTCACGGCGACGCTGCCTTCCTCTCTGGCCCAGCGAGGGCTACTTGAGCGCTAAAGGGGACCTCCTGAGCATCGCGACTCGGGGGCTCTTACCGGACCCCGGGCCGCTCACCTCCTGGCCTTGACCACGACATCGCGACCTGGAATACCAGCGACGGCTGAAGCTTGCCTGGGGACTGGGACCTGTCAGCATAGAGCGCTAAGTCCTCGTGAGGATAGAAAGGGGGAGCCGAGCCGAGACAGGACAAGCACCTCGCATTGATTCATATTAAAGATATAATATTCATAAAAGACATGGCAGACACCTTACATACCCCCGCGGGGTGTTGCTTCGATTCCTCGCAGGGAACAAGAGTACTAATCCTAAGGAACGCTAATCGCCCGCACCGCCGCAAGGGATGCCATCATCAACAGTGGGCTGCCAAACATCGGCGCCAACCCCATCCAGATCAGTGGCGTCGGCGGCTGGACGCAGCTGCCCTGCTCTGAGCACCATGCAAGCTAGGGGGCTCGTAGCTGTCGTCGCTGGTTTCTGGAGTCGCGAGGAGCTCGGGGGAGCCGCTCGATTCCTCAGCTCCTCCGCTACTGCCTGAGGAGCTGCTGGGGGGCCGATGGGCGGGTCGGGTCGTCGCCAGTTCGTTGCCCCTGCCGCTCTCCCTGGGGCAGCACTCCAGCCGGCGCCCTTCAGCGTCGAAGACCTTGAAGATTACCAGGGAGGCGCCGTCATATTCAAGATGAATTACGAGGGCACCTACCGTCCGGCAGACCCGGGTGATTTCGCCCCAGCCCCGGGTCATGAAGACCTTGCCCGGAGCGACGACCGTAACCTCCGCTCCGGTTGCAAGGGTGCTGCAGTCAGCATGCTGTAGCCAGAGCTCCAGAGCCCCGCTCGGCGGCATCTTGAAGGCAAAGGAAGGAGAGAGGCGAATCCAAGAGCTTGGAGGCATGGTGGCGTGGAGCACGAGCTCACGAGAGGAGCGCTCGGCCTGGACTCCAGGAGGAACGACGCGCACCACTGTGACTCACCGGCGTCGATGGCGGCATCGTCGATGTTGCTCGACGCCTTCTCCCCCAGGACCCATGATGCGGGCGTGCAAGGGTGTAACATCCCAAATTTTCAATTTGGAATGTTATACATAGATCATCCATGCATATCATGATTTAGTGCATTTCCGTTCCGCAATCCTCGAAATCCTAAGCAACTCAAGGACCCACGGAGAGAGTTGGGGATTTTTCCAGTTTTCATATTTGATTTTTTTATCAAATAATGAAACCAGGATTTTGATTTTAATAATTTTTCTCTCCGGAAAATATTTCATATTAAATCAAATGAGTGGAGATAATATGACTTCTCCAAAATAATTGAAATATTGGGGGGAAAATATTAAAATCATTTATTGGATTTTATTTGGTTTTATTCGGATTTTATTTGCATTAGAAAAATTGCATGTTTTCAAAATTGCATTTTAGGGCCAAGAAAATGTTCAACTCGTCCTAAATATTTTATTTAGACGGTGAAAATTTGTTTTGGTATTTTTAGGTTTTTATTTTTTTTGGATTTTATTTCGGTCGGTGAAGTTTTTTCTTTAAAAAAAAGGGTTCCCGCGCCGACTGGGCCTAAGGCCCAGCCGCCGCCACCACTCGGACCAGAGTCCGAGTTGGGCTCCATCACCGCCGCCTTGCCCCCTCCTCCAAGTCGCCCCACCCCGCCCCCTTTATATACGCGCCGCCCGAGCCCCCACCGCCACCGCCGCCGCCTCCCGCACCCCGCCCGGAGCCGCGCCGCGCCCCGCCGCCGCCGCTGCAGCGCGCCGCCGCCGCCCACCGCCCGCCGCCCGCGCCGCCGCCGCACCCCGCCACCCCGCGAGCCGCTGCCCCGCCGTCCAAGCCCTCGCCGGAGGTAGCCGCCGGTTCCAACCGCCGGTTTTTCTAAAAAAAACGTTCGGTTTTATTTTATTTTGTTATTTTTTAAAAAAACCCTAGTTCTCTTTTTTTATATAGATCGGTTTTTCTCCGGTTTATTTATTTAGCGAGTGTTCGCTCGTTCGTTCGTTTTAAAGAACGCGTTCTATGTTTAGATCCAGATAACGAACGTTTGTTCGTTAATTTGCTCGTCGTTTTCTTTTTCTCAGATTTATTCCATGATTTTTCTGATCGCGATTTTTGATCCGATTTTAATTTCTGTTTATCTTTTCGCTCGTTTATCGGAATCAGGCGATTCAAGCGCCTGGAGTTTCGTCTGGAAACCCTCTTTCCGGTTAATCAACTCAAACAAGTTTTTGTTACTGTAAAATTTGACTTAAGTTCAAATTAGTAAACGAAGTGGTCTTTTGTTGCTTCGTTTGATTTGACTCTTTTTGCGTACCAGAGTTCTTAAGTTGAACTTTCTGGTCAACCTCTCTTATTTGAGTTTTGCCTGTGCATCGTTGCTTGTTACTTATGTATGTTATTGTTGCTTGCGATAGAATTCCCGGAGTGCGAAGCGTGTTACTATGAGTCTCTAGGATTCGCGGATCGTCAGCAAGGCAAGCAACACTTTGATCATATCCCATCATTACCCAGTTGTTATGCATTAGTTCCAATCCACAAACATTGCATGATTAGGATGTCATTAACTTGTGGGTTGGGAAGTAGTTGCTGAGGTAGAACCTATTGCCCTATTATATTCAAACCCTTGGGAGTTACTTCTACGTATTGCTTATATTGCTATGCTATGCTCGTAGACGTGGTTTGGGTTTGAGTGAAATTCATGACAGATGTGAGATTGTTAAAGAATGGTTCAACTTAAGGTGGCAACTTAATCAAACAACTGGGTGGATTGAGGTACCTGGGGAACCCAGTGTTGTCTGTTTTTTTTGGAAATCCCGGGGTACCCGTGTGATCTTCCTATGGACCGCCACCCAGGCTCAAAGGGAACTGGGATGATTCATGCTAGAAACTTCCGTGTGCAGCCACAAGCTATTATGGGCTCTAGCATAGTTGAGTAAGTTACGTGAAGCTCTTGAAGAGGTAGATCAGCAGGTAGTGGGTTTTGTAGGTTTAGTATGGTCTACCCGGAGTAGAGAGTTAACGTTTTTGAAAGACTGTGTCTCGGTCATCCATTTCTCAAACACCATGTAGTGCGAGGAATCCAACGGAGGTGATCGAGTCTTGTGGGGAAAAGTGCGCAAACCTCTGCAGAGTGTACAATCTAATCATGGTTAACCGTGTCCCCGGTTATGGACAATTCTTGAGTATTTAGTACTTGGGTTATCACATTTATCTCACCATATTTAATTAATACTGTTGGGTTGATAATCACTTTAATTGGGATTGAGTTGGGGTTACCTTCTCAATGATGTTTCAACCACAATGATAGTAAAATAAAAATCTATTCCTTTGTTGTAGGGAAAAATTAGTTTTTCGCAAAACTATAACCATAGAGCTTTCCACCAGCCATATATGCATGTAGTGATAGCATTATTCTGTTTCTGCTCTACTGTGTTATATTGCCAGCATATTCCATGTGCCGACCCGTTTTCAGGCTGCAACGTATTATGTTGCAGACTTTTCAGACGAGGAGTAAGGTTCGTTAGGTCGTTGCCGTGCAGCTTAGTTATGCCGTTGGAGTTGATGGACTCACCTTATCTTCCAAGCTTTCCGCTGTTATCGCATTAGATGGCCTTAAGCCATATTATTGTAATAAGTTCTCTTTGGAGACAATCGATGTAATAGTGTGTGATTTCTACTATGTTATAAATCCTTTAAGTATTGTGTGTGTCAGCATTACCGATCCAGAGATGACACTGAAGCACAGAGACTTGACCATCTGAGGTCGGGTCGCTACAAAGGGTAGCGGAAATCCAGGCGGTGGCCGCTCGTACTAGGGCCTCGGTGCCTCCTGCTGAGCACCCTCATCTCGGTGGCAAAGGACCAGCCGCTTCTTCAGCGAAAGTGGGTTAGGACCCTCTCGGGGGGCCTTTCCCTTCTCTTCTGCAGAGAACCAGCAGATTGCTGCCATTGGCGTAAGGAGGAGAAAGAACGAGGAAGAAGAAGGAAAGGAGCAGCAGGAAGGGATGGGCTGAAGGGGCTCGCCCAGCCCCGTACTTATAGCCAGAGGAGGCCAACCGGCGAGCACCACGATCGTAGGTAATCATGACCGGTTTCTCTGCATGCAGGGACTTGTCAAGTCATGCGATCGCTGAGGCATCGGGGGGAAGCGCATACACCCACAGCCAATCAATCGCCACGCGGCGCCCAAGGCCGCAGGCTGTTAGGGCCCACGGCGCTTCGCGCTTGCCCCTTCGCTTCCCTACTAGGCCAAGCTCGGGCGTGCCTTGGGCCCGGGGGCTACTGTCGGTGTTCTGGGAACGGGGGTCCCCAGACTTGCCTGCCTGCGGCCTGCGGCGTGGCTCAAGTGGGGCCCAGCGCGGCCCATCTTCATTAGCTCAAGCTTAAGACCCTCGCAAGGGGCCAAGCCTCGCGGGGCGGGCGACAGAAAGCTTTCTCGGAGGCAGCCTCATCAGGCAAGCTCGCGAGGAGGCGGAGAGATCAAGGCAGGGGTACCTCGCGAGGAGCCCATGACGCAAGCCATGACGATTGAGACCAGGCGAGCGCCAACCTGCGCAGTGTCCTTGTTTCCCCTTTGGTGCAAAGCAGGCAAGCACAGGCCAAGGCATCGGGCAAAGGTTACCATTCCGGTGCAACGAGACCAAGACCAGCAAAGCGGCAGGTCGGAGGTCACCGTGGAGCCCAAGACGGCGTCATCACTAGAGCTTTTGGCAGCCGAAGACCACCTTTGGTCAGGACAACTTGTACTAGATGTTCCCCTTCAAAATGGCCAATTGTTGGCACCCTTCCCGCTCATTATTTTGGGAAGAGGCCCAGGGCCTCTATAAATAGAGCTAGCCACCATAGAAGGAAGGAGACACCCAGGGGGAATGAAAGAGAGACGGCTAGAGATCTGATAGAACCCTAGCAGAGAGAGAGAGAGGCGACTGAACTCACCCAAGCAGTTCATCGCACCAGCTCAAGAACACCTCTGGCGAGGCTGTTCTCCCCTTGTACTATTCATCATCAGCCCCTGAGGCAATCCACCACACCACACACTGGAGTAGGGTATTACACCACAACGGTGGCCCGAACCAGTATAAACCTCGTGTCCCTTGTGTTGTTCATTGTTTCCAGCTTAGATCACGCGAGGAGATTGGACGTAGATCAGTAGGGGAGAGATCTCCGCGCGCACCCAAGTGTTTGAACCTCAAGGGTCTGCCGGAACCCGAAATCTGACACCTTTTGCTCCGGATCCGGACATCTTTGGAAGACCTTTTGTGGGTAGAGAAGGTGAACGCTTGGGCGCTGGAGCCTGAGCAGAATGGAATGAATTTGGAAGAAGGCGTGGGTGAAAAGAATGAATCATAATCCCTTTATAAGGGTGGAAGAGGCGATGTGCCTCCCCACTTGCCTGGTAAAACCACTTATTCCCAAAGCGCCGTAATTGATGGCGCGATTGGGTTACCTGCATCCGTATTGATGAGAATCCCGTGATAAGGGGACACGATCTCTACTTGGACTAGACGTGTCAAGAAAACTGCCTCGCGACATGTACGGTGCTGGTGGAGAAAAATGATTCAAATAATGATCGAGCCGCGACATGAGGTGACGTTGCTAAACGTGTCAGCAGATTAGATTTGTGGAAATATTATTCTCTCTATTGTGGGGTGTGGAAGTTGTTTTGCAGGACCGGACACTATCCTTGTGTTCAAAAATCTTCCATGAAGTATTTGGAGAAGAACCCGCCTTGCAATGCCGAAGACAATACTGCGCGCCGGATGATGTCTACTACACAACCTTCTTCTTGTAGACGTTGTTGGGCCTCCAAGTGTAGAGGTTTGTAGGACAGTAGCAAATTTCCCTCAAGTGGATGACCTGAGGTTTATCAATCCGTAGGAGGCGTAGGATGAAGATGGTCTCTCTCAAGCAATCCTGCAACCAAATAACAAAGAGTCTCTTGTGTCCCAAACACACCCAATACAATTGTAAATTGTATAGGTGCACTAGTTCGGAGAAGAGATGGTGATACAAGTGCAATATGGATAGTAGATAATAGTTTTTGTAATCTGAAAATATAAAAACAGCAAGGTAACTAATGGTAAAAGTGAGTGTAAATGGTATTGCAATATGTGGAAAAAAGGCCTAGGGTTCATACTTTCGCTAGTGTAAGTTCCCTCAACAATAATAACATAATTGGATCACATAACTATCCCTCAACATGCAACAAAGAGTCACTCCAAAGTCACTAATAGCGGAGAACGAACGAAGAGATTATGGTAGGGTACGAAACCACCTCAAAGTTATTATTTCCAATCAATCTGTTGGGCTATTCCTATAAGTGTCACAAGCATCCCTAGAGTTCGTACTAGAATAACACCTTAAGACACAAATCAACCAAAACCCTAATGTCACCTAGATACTCCAATGTCACCTCAAGTATCCGTGGGTATGATTTTACGATATGCGTCACACAATCTCAGATTCATCTATTCAACCAACACAAAGGACCTCAAAGAGTGCCCCAAAGTTTCTACTAGAGAATCACGACGAAAACGTGTGCCAACCCCAATGCATAGGTTCCCAAGGTCACGGAACTCGCAAGTTGATCACCAAAACATACATCAAGTGGATCATAGAATACCCCATTGTCACCACAGGTATCCCACGCAAGACATACATCAAGTGTTCTCAAATCTTTAAAGACTCAATCCGATAAGATTACTTCAAAAGGGGAAAACTCAATTCATTACAAGAGAGTAGAGGGGGAGGATAAACATAAGATCCAACTATAATAGCAAAGCCCGCGATACATCAAGATCGTGCCAAATCAAGAACACGAGAGAGAGAGAGAGAGAGAGAGAGAGATCAAACACATAGCTACTGGTACATACCCTCATCCCCGAGGGAGAACTACTCCCTCCTCATCATGGAGAGCACCGGGATGATGAAGATGGCCACCGGAGAAGGATTGCCCCCTCCGGCAGGGTGCTCGAACGGGTCTAGATTGGCTTTCAGTGGCTACGGAGGCTTCTGGCGGCGGAACTCCCAATCTATTGTGCTCTCGGATGTTTTTAGGGTATATGGAGATATATAGGCGGAAGAAGTACGTCAGGGGGGCCACGAGGGGCTCACGAGGGTGGAGGGCGTGCCCTCCTGCCTCGTGACCTCCTCGCAGATCCCCCGACGTGCACTCCAAGTCTTCTGAGCTTCTTTCCTTCCAAAAATGAGTTCCGTGAAGTTTCAGGTCAATTGGACTCTGTTTGGTTTTCCTTTTCTTTGAAACCCTAAAACAGGGTAAAAACAAAAACTGGCACTTGGCTCTGGTTTAATAGGTTAGTCCCAAAAATGATATAAAAGTGTATAATAAAGCCCATAAACATTCAAAACAATAGATAATATAGCATGGAGCAATCAAAAATTATAGATACGTTGGAGACGTATCAGCATTCCCAAGCTTAATTCATGCTTGTCCTCGAGTAGGTAAATGATAAAAACAGAATTTTTGATGCAGAGTGCTACTTGGCATAATTTCAATGTGATTCTTCTTAATTGTGGTATGAATAATCAGATCCCAAAGATTCAAGACAAAAGTTCATATTGACATAAAAATGATAATAATTCAAGCATACTAACTAAGCAATTATGTCTTCTCAAAATGACATGGCCAAAGAAAGCTCATCCCTACAAAATCATATAGTTTAGTCATGTTTCATTTTTGTCACACAAGAATGCTCTCATCATGCACAACCCCGATGACAAGCCAAGCAATTGTTTCATACTTTAGTAATCTCAAACTCATAAACTTTCACGCAATACATGAGCGTGAGCCATGGATATAGCACTATGGGTGGAATAGAATATAATGATGGGGGTTATGTGGAGAAGAGAAAAGTAGAAAGTCTCACATCAACGAGGCTAATCAATGGGCTATGGAGATGCCCATCGATTGATGTTAATGCAAGGAGTAGGGATTGCCATGCAACGGATGCACTAGAGCTATAAATGTATGAAAGCTCAACAAAAGAAACTAAGTGGGTGTGCATCCAACTTGCTTGCTCACGAAGACCTAGGGCACTTGAGGAGGCCCATTGTTGGAATATACAAGCCAAGTTCTATAATGAAAATTCCCACTAGTATATGAAAGTGATAACTCAAGAGACTCTCTATATGAAGAACATGGTGCTACTTTGAAGCACAAGTGTGGAAAAAATGATAGTACATTGCCCCTTTTTATTTATTTTCTTTTTTTGGTCCTTCTTTTTTTTTCTTTGGCCTTTCTCTTTTTTTGGGACAATGCTCTATTGAATGATGATCATCACACTTCTATTTATTTACAACTCAATGATTACAACTCGATACTAGAACAAAGTATGACTCTATATGAATGCCTCCGGCGGTGTACCGGGATATGCGATGAATCAAGAGTGACTTGTATGAAAGAATTATGAATGGTGGCTTTGCCACAAATACTATGTCAACTACATGATCATGCTAAGCAATATGACAATGATGAATGTTTCATGATAAACAGAATGGTGGAAAGTTGCATGCCAATATATCTCGGAATGGCTATGGAAATGCCATAATAGGTAGGTATGGTGGCTGTTTTGAGGAAGATATAAGCAGGTTTCTGTGTGAAAGAGCGTATCATATCACGGGGTTTGGATGCAACGGCAAAATTTGCGCCAACTCTCAATGTGAGAAAGGGAAATGCACGGTACCGAAGAGGCTAGCAAGGATGGAAGGGTGAGAGTGCGTATAATCCATGGACTCAACATTAGTCATAAAGAACTCACATAATTATTGCAAAAGTCTACAAGTCATCAAAAACCTCGGCACTACGCGCATGCTCCTAGGGGGATAGATTGGTAGGAAAAGACCATCGCTCGTCCCCGACCGCCACTCATAAGGAGGACAATCAAATAACACCTCATGTTTCAAATTTGTTACACAACGTCTACCATACGTGCATGCTACGGGACTTGCAAACTTCAACACAAGCATTTCTCAAATTCACAACTACTCAACTAGCACGACTTTGATATTATTACCTCTATATATCAAAACAATCTTCAAGCATCAAGCTTCTCTTAGTATTCAACACACTCATAAGAAAGTTTTTACTATTATTGGATACCTAGCATATTAGTATTTTAAGCAAATTACCATGCTATTTAAGACTCTCAAAATAATATAAGTTAAGCATGATAGTTCATTAGTTTCTATAAAACAAATCCACCACCGTGCTCTAAAAGATATAAGTGAAGCACTAGAGCAAATGACAAACTACTCCGAAAGATATAAGTGAAGATCAATGAGTAGTTGAATAATTATGCAACTATGTGAAGATTCTCTAACATTTAATAATTTCAGATCTTGGTATTTTATTCAAACAGCAAGTGAAACTAAATAAAATAAAATGATGCTCCAAGCAAAACACATATCATGTGGCGAATAAAAATATAGCTCCAAGTAAAGTTACCGATGAACGAAGACGAAAGAGGGGATGCCTTCCGGGGCATCCCCAAGCTTAGGCTCTTGGTTGTCCTTGAATATTACCTTGGGGTGCCTTGGGCATCCCCAAGCTTAGGCTCTTACCACTCCTTGTTCCATAGTCCATCGAATCTTTACCCAAAACTTGAAAACTTCACAACACAAAACTTAACAGAAAACTCGTAAGCTCCGTTAGCGAAAGAAAACAAAACACTACTTCAAGGTACTGTAATGAACTCATTCTTTATTTATATTGGTGTTAAACCTACTGTATTCCAACTTCTCTATGGTTTATAAACTCTTTTACTGGCCATAGATTCATCAAAAATAAGCAAACAACACACGAAAAACAGAATCTGTCAAAAACAGAACAGTTTGTAGTAATCTGGATCAAACATATACTTATGGAACCCCAAAAATTCTAAACTAAATTTCTGGACCTGAGGAATTTATCTATTAATCATATGCAAAAATAATTAACTAAATATCACTCTCCAAATAAAAATGGCAGCAATTCTCATGAGCGCTAAAGTTTCTGTTTTTGACAGCATGGTCAACAAGACTTTCCCCAAGTCTTCCCAAAGGTTCTACTTGGCACAAACACTAATTAAACACATAAAACCACATATAAACAGAGGCTAGATGAATTATTTAGTACTAAACAGGAATAAAAATCAAGGAACAAAAATAAAATTGGGTTGCCTCCCAACAAGCGCTATCGTTTAACGCCCCTAGCTAGGCATGATGATTTCAATGATGCTCACATAAAAGATAAGAATTGAAACATAAAGAGAGCATAATGAAGAATATGACTAGCACATTTAAGTTTAACATACTTCCTATGCATAGGGATTTTGTGAGCAAACAACTTGTGGGAATAAGAATCAACTTGCATAGGAAGGTAAAACAAGCATAGCTTCAAAATTTTAAGCACATAGAGAGGAAACTTGATATTATTGCAATTCCTACAAGCATATATTCCTCCCTCATAATAATTTTCAGTAGCATCATGAATGAATTCAACAATATAACCAGCACCTAAATCATTCTTTTCATGATGCATAAGCATAGAATTTTTATTACTCTCCACACAAGCAAAATTCTTCTCATGAATGATAGTGGGAGTATCATAAGAGACTTGGATACTATAAATTGTTTCCACATTAAAAGAGTAATGTTCAGAAAAATGGGTAACCATAATCATGATAAGTTTTATAAGTATAATCACTACTTTTTATAGCATAAGTATCATCACAATAATCACCATAGGTAGGAGGCATGCTATTATCATTATAAATTTGCATATCAAAACTTGGGAGGCTAAAAACATCATCTTTATTAAATGTAGCATCCCCAAGCTTGGGAAAAACATTAATTGTAGCAAATATATTCTCAAAAACATCATCTTCATCAAACATAGCATCCCCAAGCTTGGGCCTTTTCATATCATAAGCATAATCACTCTTGTAATTAATAGTACGGATAGCACCAATAGTATAGCAATTATCATTTTCTTCCAAGCAAGTGCCAAAAAGATTTTCAAGATCATAAGAAGTATCATTATCTTCCATAGTTATATTTTCATGAGGCACAATAGTAATAGGAGCACCATTATTTGGGAGGGGTACCTTTTTACCTCTCTTCCTTTTTATTTTCTTCTTCTTCACCACATCATGTGTGGGTTCAATCCTCTTTTTGGGGCTCCTTATTAATGAGATTGGTTGAATAGGAGGTTCCTCCTCATTACCTGATTCATCATAAGAAATAATAGGAGGATATTGGGAAGTCTCTTCCCTTTCATTAGTATTCTCTTCATCTTATATTTGTTTTTTTCTTTATGTAGTTGGCAATATAAGGATTTTCAATGCAATTCACCGCACAATACATATAAATTTTCTCTAGATCAAAATGAAGAACTTTATCAAGGGCAAATTTTGGAATATCCTTAGTTATACGTTTCATTTCCTCATACCCCAAAGGAAGACTAAGCTCTTTATGATGCTCAAGGGTAATCAAAATATCACTATTTTTGGATATGATTCGGTCATGAAACAATTTGCATTGGAGATTTAAATGACCATGTTCATTGCAAAGTTCACAAGGGGCACGGAAAATATTGAATTTTTAAGCACAATCATCAAGACTTTCTTGCAATAATTCAGTTTCTAAGTATTTATGCCTCTTGCAATATCTATCTTCCCTATTTGGTGTGTACTTACAAACCCAATGCACTCCACAAAAATTGACATGTTTATAGGAGACATTTTCATCATAACTAGTGCAATCATCATTAGTATCAGGGATGTTTAAAGAATTCATACTAACAACATTGCAATCATGCTCATCATTCAAAGATTTAGTGCCAAACATTTTATAGATTTCTTCTTCTAGCACTTGAGCACAATTATCCTTTCCATCATACTCACGAAAGATATTGAAAAGGTGAAGCGTATGAGACAAACTCAATTCCATTTTTTTGTAATTTTCTTTTATAAACTAAACTAGTGATAAAACAAGAAACTAAAAGACTCGATTGCAAGATCTAAAGATATACCTTCAAGCGCTAACGTCCCCGGCAATGGCGCCAGAAAAGAGCTTGATGTCTACTACACAACCTTCTTCTTGTAGACGTTGTTGGGCCTCCAAGTGCAGAGGTTTCTAGGACAGTAGCAAATTTCCCTCAAGTGGATGACCTAAGGTTTATCAATCCATAGGAGGCGTAGGATGAAGATAGTCTCTCTCAAGCAATCCTGCAACCAAATAACAAAGAGTCTCCTGTGTCCCCAACACACCCAATACAACGGTAAATTGTATAGGTGCACTAGTTCGGCGAAGAGATGGTGATACAAGTGCAATATGGATAGTAGATAATAGTTTTTGTAATCTGAAAATATAAAAACAGCAAGGTAACTAATGATAAAAGTGAGCGTAAATGGTATTGCAATATGTGGAAACAAGGCCTAGGGTTCATACTTTCGCTAGTGTAAGTTCCCTCAACAATAATAACATAATTGGATCACATAACTATCCCTCAACATGCAACAAAGAGTCACTCCAAAGTCACTAATAGCGGAGAACAAACAAAGAGATTATGGTAGGGTACGAAACCACCTCAAAGTTAGTCTTTCCAATCAATCCGTTGGGCTATTCCTATAAGTGTCACAAACAGCCCTAGAGTTCGTACTAGAATAACACCTTAAGACACAAATCAACCAAAACCCTAATGTCACCTAGATACTCCAATGTCACCTCAAGTATCCGTGAGTATGATTATACGATATGCGTCACACAATCTCAGATTCATCTACTCAACCAACACAAAGGACCTCAAAGAGTGCCCCAAAGTTTCTGCCGGAGAATCACGACGAAAACGTGTGCCAACCCCAATGCATAGGTTCCCAAGGTCACGGAACCCGCAAGTTGATCACCAAAACATACATCAAGTGGATCATAGAATACCCCATTGTCACCACAGGTATCCCACGCAAGACATACATCAAGTGTTCTCAAATCTTTAAAGACTCAATCCGATAAGATTACTTCAAAGGGGAAAACTCAATTCATTACAAGAGAGTAGAGGGGGAGGAGAAACATAAGATCCAACTATAATAGCAAAGCCCGCGATACATCAAGATCATGCCAAATCCAGAACACGAGAGAGAGAGAGAGAGAGAGAGATCAAACACATAGCTACTGGTACATATCCTCAGCCCCGAGGGAGAACTACTCCCTCCTTGTCATGGAGAGCACCGGGATGATGAAGATGGCCACCGGAGAAGGATTGCCCCCTCCGGCAGGGTGCCGGAACGGGTCTAGATTGGCTTTCGGTGGCTATGGAGGCTTCTGGTGGTGGAACTCCCGATCTATTGTGCTCTTGGATGTTTTTAGGGTATATGGAGATATATAGGCGGAAGAAGTACGTCAGGGGGGCCACGAGGGGCTCACGAGGGTGGACGGCGCGCCCAGGGGGGTGGGCGCGCCCCCCTGCCTCGTGACCTCCTCGCAGATCCCTCGACGTGCACTCCAAGTCTTCTGGGCTTCTTTCCTTCCAAAAATGAATTCCGTGAAGTTTCAGGTCAATTGGACTCCATTTGGTTTTCCTTTTCTTCGAAACCCTAAAACAGGGTAAAAATAGAAACTGGCACTGGGCTCTGGGTTAATAGGTTAGTCCCAAAAATGATATAAAAGTGTATAATAAAGCCCATAAACATTCAAAACAGTAGATAATATAGCATGGAGCAATCAAAAATTATAGATACGTTGGAGACGTATCACCGGACTCATCGTCATTGAAGCCTGATTTAGGGCTACTGAGGGAGTCCTGGATTAGGGGGTCTCCAGACAGCCGGACTATATCCTTTGGCCGGACTGTTGGACTATGAAGATACAAGATTAAAGACTTCGTCCCGTGTCTGGATGGGACTCTCCTTGGCGTGGAAGGCAAGCTAGGCAATACGGATTTGTATATCTCCTCCCTTGTAACCAACCTTGTGTAACCCTAGCCCTCTCCGGTGTCTATATAAACTGGATGGTTTAGTCCGTAGGACAACATACAATCATACCATAGGCTACCTTCTCAGGTTTAGCCTCTACGATCTCGTGGTAGATCAACTCTTGTAATACTCACATCATCAAGACCAATCAAGCAGGGCGTAGGGTATTACCTCCATCAAGAGGGCCCGAACCTGGGTAAACATCGTGTCCCCTGCCTCCTGTTACCATCTGCCTTAGACGCACAGTTCGGGACCCCCTACCCGAGATCCGCCGGTTTTGACACCAACAACCTAAAATACCTAAATTAAATTATCAACATGGGGTGGCTGCTCTCCCCTCGATCGAGGTCGGAGGGGTCGGTGACGGGGACGACGGCGGGGATGATGCAGGGGCTCCTTGATTTCTGCAAAAACAAAATATAAACAAAAACATTATTATCGTCATCTTAGGACTTCATGAAACTCCATAAGCTACATTAAATTATTTTATTTAAATTTACTTATTCAAAATTTCTAAAAATTTCCTATTCTATTCAAAAAACCTACATTTACTTATTTTTTTCAATTTCATATTTTATTCTATTCAAATTTACTTATTCAAAATTTCTAAAATTTTCCTATTCTATTCAAAAGACCTACATTTACTTATTCTTTTCAAATTACTTATTCAAATTTTCTAAAAACAAAATATACTAAAAACCTACATTTACTAAAAACAAAAACCTACATTTAACAAAAACTAAAGCCTATTTACAGAAAGGGGGAGGAGGAGGTGGGAGGAGGCCAGGGGGAGGAAGGAGGAGGAGGAGGGAGGAGGAGGGGAAGGAGGAGGGAGGAGGAGGAGAGAGCAGGAGAGTGAGGAGGAGGAGGAGGAGGAGGAGGAGGAGGAGGAGGGGGCTGTCGGAGAGGGAGGATGGGGCCGCCGGTGGAGAGGGAGGAGGAGGAGGGGGCCGCCGGCGCCGGAGAGGGAGGAGGAGGGAGGGATCGACCTTGGGGTGGAGGAGGAGGACGGCGAGGGCGACGCCGAGGGCGACGACGGAGGCGACGACAGCGGCGAGGGTAACGACGGAGGCGATAGAGACCATCGATGAGAGTGTGAGGGGGAGAGTGAGAGGATGCGCACGGGCCGGTTTGGATAAGGGCTTTTAGTGGTAGCGTTGGTCCGTAAAAAGTGTTGTTGCTAAAATAAGTAGTAGTAGCGCTTTCTTCCAATGAGCGCTACTAGTACCCCTAGCATACCATGGAACGGTCTGTCAGTTTTAGTAGTAGCGCGTTTTATAGCTTCAGCGCTACTGCTATGCTCATATTGGCAGCGCCTGTACAGCCCAAGCGCTACTGCTAAGTTGCAGCAACGCTTTGTCTGTAAAAGCGCTACTGGTAAGCTCCTGTGTATAAGAATTTCCCTAGTAGTGATGGAAGCTTCTTCTGATAATAACTAATTCCTTGATATAATATCATCCGGTGTCTGTGAATTGATCCTTTGCAATCATGGTTCCGACCGTATTTTCTCCTTGATTCCATTTCTCAAACAAGTTAAAACAATTGTCTTTTGCAGATCAATACATCTCTGCAACCTCTGTTTTGATCTTCCTTCGAGTATTACCCTGTGGTATCTCGAGAATATCAAAGAACTGTGTTGCTTCCTATGAGTCTTCCTCTAGTATTGCTTCTCACCGATTTCAGATTTCCCCCGGGTTCTGAGTTATTAGTCACTCAAGAACACCAATAAGTGAATCATTTCCGCACTCCAATTCTGTAACTCTAAGTAATTTTCGTTGCTTACGAGTTTAATAATCCTTCAAGTCATTCCTAGCCTGATCGGCTATATCATTATCGTGCTAAATTTTAAATTGTGCCACTTGGTCCTTCTTCCCGGAGCTCAACTTTCGATGCTGAGCTAAGCTTACGTCAATCTTCCCTGTAATACCATTTCACCTTGAGTAGCAAGCTTGATTTTGAATTTGTGTCATACACGTGGTTCCAATAAACTTTCTCTTCATCATTCCTTCAGGCTTGATGACATCGCTGATCGATTACATCTTCATGAAATCTCTCGACAATTGTGTCGTGATCATCATTAACAATTTGAGCTCTTCTAGGATATCAATCAGATTTCTGATGGGGATTACCATCCTTGCCCCTTGGTAATTTGCGTTGTCATCGACTACTTTCTTGCCTTCTTTCCAACACAAACTTGTTCATGCTTTGTGTTATACCTTGAGTTCCTTACTATCTAGCTCATGTTCTGTTCTACCGTGGAGTATTACCATCTTTTATGTCAAGGATGTTGTGAGAATTGCTCCAGCTCTTAAGAATTCTTGATATAGAAATACTTCTCGCCATCTTCGTTCATTTCTTGGTCCCCGTGTTGCTTCTATGAGGAATACCGACAATTGAACTATGATGCGTGATTTCAAAACTTCTAGCAACCCTATTGCTTTGAAGTAAATGGCCAATAGTTTCATTCTAAGTCTTTTGGTTGTTGAATCACCATTCTAACATTAATCGTGCTACTTGGTCCATATTTCCAGGTGCATTTTCAATCAGTGTTTAATTGTGGATGTTTTCCTCCAACATACCCAACTATATCATTTGGTCCGGTCATTGCTATCACCTTGTTCACTTAATTGTGGAAATCCATTTTTATGGAAATCTCGATGAATTGTTTCTGAGCTCGTTGGCCACATATTCATCTTTTACTTGCTGAATTTGTATGACTTATTTTATAAGTTGTTTCTGATGGATCCTTTGTGTATCCATAGTTTGATCTTTATCTGATGACCATGTCAATATTATCCCAAAGCATGTATGTGGTACTTCGATCATCAACAAGAACATTGTAAGCGCAATGCTAAATGTTTCTTGATCGATTATCCAAACACAGTTGTATGGGTAACATCATGAATTCCCTCGCCCCTTTACCAGAGTGGTTATGTACTTGGTGTTCTACCATATCCCGCTCTTCTTGTTCTAGTGAAGGACATACTCCTAATACTTGTGTTTAAACACATTTTCTATTCCACAGGGCTGTTTAATCTGTTAATCACATTTTCCTTTCCATTGTTTTGTTTAACCTTTCTCGTAATCTAACTTATCTGAGCAGAGGTAATTCCCTGCTTAGGTAAACACCTCGGTATACAACTCTGTCAGTAAGACCATGTTACTATTGTTGATGACATTCCGGTAACCTCCGATGGATGAGAGCTTTTCCGATTGGTCCGCCTCATTTCAACGAGCAGGAAAATGGTTCTCTTCGTCCCTCGCCGTTGGAACCAACATTGTTGCCAACGTAACTAACAGGTTATCCTCTGGCATGCCTTGTTATCATGTCCGTGCAAGATGTCAGCGCACTTTTTACATTCAACCCACATGGTGGGCCCATAACCCATAGTTCCACTGGATCGAAACCTGACTCTCTTTATACATCCCTGTTTCCAAATTTATTTCTCATTTTTGGCTTCATATGTAATTCATGAGCCACCTTCCTAGTGATCTATTCTGATATCAGACACAATACTTATTCTCGTTGTTCTGAACCCCTTTCACACCTGTTTCATGCATCGAACGACTGTCTATCCATTTGAAACTTCTCATGGTACCTTCTTACTTTGCTCTCGATGTTTTCTTCAATTTCAATTCAAGAGTTAATTTCCGCCACCTTCTTTGATGTTATCTACCAGATAAGCAACCTTGTAGGGGATCGTTCTTCTGGAGTTACCCCTTGTCCTTTCGTAAGTGCGATGAAGACCCTGAAGAAAGAATGACGACTTCATCATGATGACATGGAGCAGAGGAACAAAGACATCAACGCTGTGGATCAACCTCTTCGAGAAGAGCAACAAAAAACGAGAAGATCCGTTAGAATTTCGTAACCAGAACTTCCTCCCTTACTCCACCTCTTAAATCTCAGGACGAGATTTCTTGTAGTGGAGGAGATTTGTGACACCCCGATAGTTAAGCTACAGTAAACCATTGTTAATGATGCCAGGTCATCGTAATTAAAATTTTGCTAAACCTCACTCATTTCAAAATTAGTTCAAATACAAATTCAAATAACAAGTCAAATTATAGTTTCATAAAACAATGAATTAAAAATGTTCATTAGGTTGCAAATGTTCATTAGATAATTGTCATGCATTAACCAACATTTTTCTAAAGGTTTCAAAATGCCACTCGATATGAAAATAGTACCCAAAACAACCGCATTTAGGTCATTTCCGTTTCATAAAAATACAAACAACTTCTAATCACTACCAACCTTTTTGTGTTAGTGACATATGTTGAATACCAAATATTGAGACCAGCCACACATTTTACTAAAGTGAATTATTAACTAAAGTGCAAACAGGAAATAAAATAAAAAAACAAAACAAACAAATAAGGGAACAACAGACCACCTCCCCCCTGGGCCGAGAAGCCCAGCTGGCCAACAGGCCGGCCCAGCCTGGGGCCTACTTACCCCCAACCCTAAGCTAATCGCCTGCTACCATCCACTCCCCTGATTGAGAGCTCCTAGCTGACGCTCGCGAGCGTCAACCACACGAGCTTCCGCGCAGGCGCACGATCAAAATGGGCCGGCCCATTCAGTGGCGTCAAAACGAGCTGCTATTAATCCGAAAAAAAAGATGCGGCATCGAGGAATCTAACTCGACACCCGACGGTAGTGGCCAAGTGTCCAATACCACTTGAGCTGCTCACTGTTTAATGTATACACGCCGCGCGAATTTCTAAGAACTAAGAGCAGCGGAAGAAAAAAAATCAAAAGTTTTGACCATTAAACATTTTTTTGATAAATGCTGAACAATTCTTAAAAACACACTGAACATTTTTGTGATATACACTGAACATTTTGTAAGTACACAATGAACATTGTTATAAATACGTTGAACATTTTGTTAAATGTGTGATTATTTTTTTGTAATACACAATGAACATTTTTATAAACGCAAGGTGAATTTTTTTGCAATATACGTTGAACATTTCTTTAATATACGATGAACATTTTTTGTAATACACAGCGAACTTTTTATATAATACCAAAAAATGAGAAGAAAAAGGAAAATAAGAAAATAAATGAAAAGGTAAAAGGGAACAAAATAACCATAACAAAACCACTGAAAACCGGACAAAACAGTGAAAAGACCGGAAGCAAAAACAGCACAGAAGAAAAACGAAAAAAAAACACGAAACAGCGAGGGAAAACAGCAGGGAAGGGATAAACAGGTGAATCCCGCACGTGGGCCGGCCCAACCAGACGCTAGCCTCAGCGAAGGCAGGACGTTTGGACGCTAACGAGCGTCATATAGGATCCACCCCCCTGATTCCCACCCACTCTCCCGACGCCCTCGCTCTCCCCCGATCTGGACGCGCCGCCGCCCAAGGACCTCGCCGCTGGCCATCCCTAGCGCCACCGCCCTGTCCAGGGGATTCCTCTCCATCGACCTTGTCCATGGCGCCTACTGGAACAAGCCAGGAAGCCCTCACCCATCGGCATCGAGCTCATCTCCGCCACTGCATCTTGAAGATCGTCGTCGTTGCTTCGCCGTTTCTGGCACCTCCCCGAGCTTGCCAAGCCTTCCAAGTGCTTCGATGTGAGCTCCTGCTCCGATTCCCCTCTTGCCTTCTCTCATTTAGCCGCTATAGGCACCGCATGCGACCTCCCGTGCCATGGCCGGAGCTCGCCCCGCCCGTGCTCACTGCATCGTGGCCGCGCCCCTTACCGCCAGCTCGCGCCCACCCGCGTTGCGACACGTCCTCGCTCGCCCGTGCCGTGGCCCGTTTGTGCTCGCTGCGTCCTGTCCGCACCCTCGCCCCGCTGTCTCCCGCTTCGCCCGTCCTTGGCCTCGCCTGCTTCTCGCCGCCGCCGCTGCCAGCTATAGCTTATGTTGCGGCTGTTACCTGCTACGTGCTGCACTGCTACTGCCTGCTTCTGCCGCCGCTGCCCGCTGCTCCACCCCGCCCCTGGCCTTCCCTACCTCACTCCCACTCGCCTGTCCCACTCTCCTTGCTCCCCGCCCCTGGCCTTCCCTACCTCACTCCCACCGCCCATGACTGGCGCCACCGTCCATCGCTGCTGGCCAGCTCCTAGGTCCGAGCGCCCAACGCCCATGCCCGGCTCCCCCCCCCCCCCCGCTTCGCCCGTCCTTGGCCTCGCCTGCTTCTCGCCGCCGCCGCTGCCAGCTATAGCTTATGTTGCGGCTGTTACCTGCTACGTGCTGCACTGCTACTGCCTGCTTCTGCCGCCGCTGCCCGCTGCTCCACCCCGCCCCTGGCCTTCCCTACCTCACTCCCACTCGCCTGTCCCACTCTCCTTGCTCCTCGCCCACTGGCTGCTTTCGCCCTCCATGGCCGCACTGGAGCTCAGCTCCCTCACCCCCGCACTCTCGCGCCCACTTGCTGCAAGCTAGCGGCTCCCGCAGCCACCGCCCATGACTGGCGCCACCGTCCATCGCTGCTGGCCAGCTCCTAGGTCCGAGCGCCCAACGCCCATGCCCGGCTCCCCCCCCCTCCCGCTAGCGCATAGGGGATCGTTTGTAGCCTCCCCCCCCCCCCCCCGCCGCCGCTAGCGCATAGGGGATCGTTTGTAGCCTTCTTCGATAAATAAGAGTGTCGAACCCAACGAGGAGCTGAAGGTAGAACAAATATTCCCTCAAGTTCTATCGACCACCGATACAACTTTACGCACACTTGACGTTTGCTTTACTGAAAACAAGTATGAAACTATTTGGCAAGAATAAATCTACGAGTACTTTGCGGGAATAAAACTATGAATAAAATGCAAGGTAATAAAAGTGGATAGCTTTTGTCAATAAGAAAGTCATTTGTCTCTAGTCAATCGATAACAAGTACCGGTAATCATTCTTGTAATTCTATATGAGGGAGAGGCATTAGCTAACATACTTTCTCTACTTGGATCATATGCACTTATGATTGGAACTCTAGAAAGCATATGCAACTACTAAAGATCATTAAGGCCGTGACACCCAAGCATAGAACTAAGTCTCAAGTCTTCTTTACTCCCATACGCCATAACCCACTTATCCGCGTTTAGGCTGCTGTCACTGAGGGAGTCCTAGACTAAGGGGTCCTCGAGCGTCCGGCCTGTTAGCCATGGGCCGGACTGGTGGGCTATGAAGATACGAAGACCGAAGACTGCACTCGTGTCCGGATAGGACTCTCCTTGGCGTGGAAGGCAAGCTTGATGACTAGATATGTAGATTCCTTTATTTGTAACCGACCTTGTGTAACCCTAGATCCTCCCGGTGTCTATATAAACCGGAGGACTTAGTCCGGAGGACTTAGTCCGGAGGACACACATTATCATAACCATACAAGCTAGGCCTTTAGGGTTTAGCCATTACGATCTGGTGGTAGATCAACTCTTGTAATACTCATATTCATCAAGATCAATCAAGCAGGACGTAGGGTATTACCTCCATAGGGAGGGCCCGAACCTGGGTAAAACATCGTGTCCCCTGTCTCCTGTTACCATCGACCTTAGACGCATAGTTCGGGACCCCCTACCCGAGATCCGCCGGTTTTGACACCGACATTGGTGCTTTCACTGAGAGTTCCACTATGCCGTCGTCAAAAGGGTTGATGGCTCGACTTATCGTTAAGGAAACTATCACCTCCGGAGGAGCTCTGGCCTCAAGCCAAACCCTTTGGCTGGGCGGTTTCATCATGACTGCCCGTTCGGCCCTTGAGCCGACGATGATGACCACTCGAGTCATCAAAAATTGCCTCTGTGTTGATTCTGAATACGCCAAATGGATGGATCTGATGGAGTTATCGTCTTTAAACGAACTCCTAGATCGCATTGCCGCCTTGGGGGTCACTACAGACTATGATCGGATTGGGCTTAAACCTGACCAGAGAGAAATTAAATCTCCACCGATCACCCACCAGATAGCGGTAGTCGAGGAGCAAGATAACTCTTCCTCTATATTGAGGACGAACTATGTTTGGATCTCCGACCTCGAGAAGCCGGACACCTACCGGCAGAAAGACACGCCTTGTCCTCCGAACATAGAATCGGACGGTAAGCTTCAAAAATCTGTTGATATCCCGGAGCTCGAACCACTAAGTCCAGAAGATCTTCGGACTCCGAACCCAAAATTGGGTCAGGGTTTGGATTTAATTCCACCCACCCACCCAGACATAAGCGCTCTCTTGAGCACGCAGCAGCAATCTCAGGAAATGGTCCACCACTTTTGGGCCAGATTCCTCCTTGTCAAAAACAAGATCAAAGATTGCCGCGACGAAGACGCGATCTTAGCATTTCGCAACAATTGCACGGACGAGGAAATCCTCAACGCCATCAACCGCCGTCACATATTACACTTTGCTGACTTGGCAAATATCGTGCAGAAGTACAGCGCAATGGAACGCGCCTGGAAAACTCAGGCAACACAGTGGGGACCAGCAATCCCCACTCAACCCCTCGTTCAGACGAAAAGGGCGCACCATCATGGCACACCGGGACAAATGGTAAAGAAACACAAGCCCGTTACGGGGTGTGGAACCGTTCTGGAAGGATGGCTCGATGGGCCATGCAAAATACACACAACACCGGATAGCATACCAACCCACAGCCTTAGAGCATGCTGAATACTCCGGCAGGTGGCCAAGAGCGGTGAAGATATCCTCACCAGGAATAACTTAGAGCAGCACCCCCCCCCCCTAGAAGACGACGACCTCAAAGTATTGACGGTCCTCGAGATATTCGCCTCAAACAATAGGCGCAAAAGGGCACTCCGCGAACTCGCCGAAGTCTGCCAAATTGCAACAATAAACCCTTGGAACGACACAGCGATAACCTTTAATGCTGACGACGAGCCAAAATACAGGACAGTCCGAGCACCAGCCGCCTTGGTCCTCAGCCCAATTGTGGACGGCTTTCGGCTCACCAAGGTTCTCATGGACGGCGGCGGCGAACTAAACCTCATCTATGAGGATACAATACAAAAAATGGAAATAGATAGGAGCCGCATCGAGCAAAGCAACACGACCTTCCGAGGAATCATTCCCAGTCGGGAGGCACGGTGTGCGGGAAAAATCACACTCGGCATGGTATTCGGCACACGGTGAACTATCGGTCCGAAGAAATAACCTTCCAAGTGGCCCCTTTCAACAGCGGATATCACGCCCTCTTAGGGCGAGATGCATTTACGCGCTTCCAAGCGGTACCCCATTATGGATACATCAAGCTTAAGATGCCTGGCCCAACAGTATAATCACTCTAGCTAGTGATCTGGACATAACACTTCGCGCTGAGAATAAAACTGCATCCTTGGCCCTTGAGGCATTATCTGAAGCCCTCGAGGCATTATCTGAAGCCCTCGAGGCCGAAGAATTAACCGCGCTGCGCTCCACGGTGGACAGGGATGATATGGTCCTAGACAAAAGACTCAAATCCACCTCCTTCAAACTAGCAGAAGAAACAGTCAAATTCCAAGTCCATCCAACGGACCCCAAGAAGACAGCATCCATTGGAGCACAACTAGACCCAACGGTTGATGCCGCGCTACGAGAGTTCCTGTGCGAGAATTGGGATATATTCGCCTAGCACCCTTTTGATATGCCAGGAATCCCACGCGAGTTGGCCGAACACAGCCTCAATATATTGAAGGGATATAAACCGGTAAAGCAAACATTGCGGGGCTTTTCCGAACCCAAACATCAAGCTATGGGGGAGGAGCTAGCCAAGCTAATCGAGGCAAGAATCATTAGAGAAATAGAACATCCGGATTGGCTGGCAAACCTGGTGATGGTGCCAAAGAAGGACAAGTCCTGGCGCCTGTGCGTCGATTTCAAAGACCTCAACAAGGCTTGCCCTAAGGATCCCCCTCCCCCGCATTAACCAGATCATTGATGCTACCGCAGGACACGACTCATTATGCTTCCTTGACGCATATTCCGGATACCATCAAATTAAAATGAAGGAGTCTGATCAAGCTGCAACAACATTCATCACCCCATAAGGGCCATTCTGCTTCAACACCATGCCCTTCGGACTCAAGAACGCTGGCACCACTTATCAATGCATGATCCAAACATGCCTGGAGAAACAGATTGGAAAGACAGTTGAATCCTATGTGGTTGACGTCGTAATCAAGACATGGCACGTCGAAACACTAATAGATGACCTACGCCTCACATTTGACAACCTCCGCGCATATGACATTAAGCTCAATCCGGAAAAGTGTGTTTTTGGCGTCCCCGCTGAAAAGCTGCTGGGCTTCATCATTTCCAATAGTGGAATTGAACGTCCCCTACTGGAGACGTCGTTCAGTATGTACTCCAACTATACACAGACTCCAATAATGCAACCAAATACGAGGCCTTATTGCATGGTCTCCGGATGGCTGTCTCCATGGGCTTACAGTGCCTGGAAGTGCGCGGGGACTCCAACCTCGCAATATCTCAAATAAATGGAGACTTCGATGCCAAAGACCCGAAGATGGCAGCTTATCGTAATGCCGTCCTAAAAGTATCGGCTCGGTTCGAGGGACTCGAGTTCCATCATGTTGCCCGAGAAAGTAATCAAGCGGTGGACGTTCTTGCTCGCATAGGCGCTAAGCGCGACCCCATCCCACCTAACATTTTTCTAGAAAGGCTTTTTAAGCCATCCATGGTGTGGCAGGGGGAGGGCGGCAACACTAGTCCGGATCCGAATACAACCCTAGATTCCGAACACACCGATATCGTCGGAGGCTCAACCACCGAAATAACACCGTCGGCCCATCTTATTATGTGAGTCATTGCCCAATGGACCGAACCCTTCTTGGCCTACCTTAATAAGAAGGAGCTTCCCGAGGATCAGAATGAGGCCCGCTGCATTATCCGGCGTTCGAAGGCCTACAAGGTTCATGACGGAGAGCTCTATAAGAAAAGCACTACCGGGGTTCTTCAAAGATGTATCTCCAAGGAAGAGGGGTGGCAGCTCTTGGCTGAAATTCACACCGGATTCGGTGGTCACTGCGCCGTAGCTCAGGCCCTTGTTAGCAAGGCCTTCCATACAGGGTTTTATTGGCCGACAACCCGAGCAGATGCACAGGACCTTGTCTAACGTTGCGTCGGATGCCAACTCTTCGCCAACCAAAGCAATATGCCCCCCACTGACTTACAAACAATCCCCATCACTTGTCCTTTTGCGGGTCTGGGGACTCAATATGGTCAGACCCCTTAAAGGAGGAAGCTAGAAGAGAAAGTATCTGCTGGTCATGGTGGATAAATTCACTAAGTGGATAGAGGCCAAATGTGACGCCCCCGATTTGGCTGTACACTAATCATACACACAAACGTGTACGATCAAGATCAGGGACTCACGGGAATATATCACAACACAACTCTACAAATAAAATAATTCATACAAGCATCATATTACAAGCCAGGGGCCTCGAGGGCTCGAATACAAGAGCTCGATCATAGTCAGCGGAAGCAACAATATCTGAGTACCGACATAAGTAAACAAGTTTGCCTTAAGAAGGCTAGCACAAACTGGGATACAAATCGAAAGAGGCGCAGGCCTCCTGCCTGGGATCCTCCTAAACTACTCATGGTCGTCGTCAGCGGGCTGCACGTAGTAGTAGGCACCTCCCGAGTAGTAGTAGTCGTCATCGGCAGTGGCGTCTGGCTCCTGGACTCCATCATCTGGTCGCGGCAATTGGGTATAGGAAGGGGGAAAAGGGGGTGCAAAGCAACCGTGAGTACTCATCCAAAGTACTCGCAAGCAAGGAGCTAGACTACATATGTATGCATTGGTATGAAATGGAAAAGGGGTAACATATGTGGACTGAACTACAGAATGCGAGAATAAGAGGGGGGGTAGCTAGTCCTATCAAAGACTACGCTTCTGGCCACCTCCATCTTGCAGCAGAAGAAGAGAGTAGATGGTAAGTTCACCAAGGAACATCGCATAACATAATCATAACCGATGATCCTCCCCTTGTCACCCTGTGAGAGAGCGATCACCGGTTGTATCTGGCACTTGGAAGGGTGTGTTTTATTAAGTATCCGATTCTAGTTGTAATAAGGTCAAGGTACAACTCCAAGTCGTCCTGTTACCGAAGATCACGGCTATTCGAATAGATTAACTTCCCTGCAGGGGTGCACCACATTTCCCAACACGCTCGATCCCCTTTGTCCGGACACACTTTCCGGGGTCATGCCCGGCCTCAGAAAATCAACACGTCGCAGCCCTACCTAGGCACAACAGAGAGGTCAGCACGTCGGTCTAAATCCTATGGCGCAGGGGTCTGGGTCCATCGCCCATTGCACACCTGCATGTTGCGTACGCGACAGGTGAGCAGACCTAGCCTCCCTTATACAAGAGCAGGCGTTCTAGTCCAACCCGGCGTGCGCCACTCAGTCGCCGACGTCACGAAGGCTTCTGCTGATACCATGACATCGAGTGCCCATAATTGTTCCCGCATAGTTGGTTAGTGCATATAGGCCAGTAGCCAGACTCAGATCAAATACCAAAATCTCGTTAAGCGTGTTATTTTGAAGTAACCGCGAACGCTGACCAGGGCCATGCCCACCTCTCACCTAGGTGGTCTCAACCTGCCCTGTCGCTCCGCCACAAAGGTCCACCCAGAGGGCCGTCAGGACAAAGGTCCTTTCAGCCCCAATCCGTGAATCACTCGCGGGTACTCTACGAGCCAACACGACTTTAGTCACCACATGTATCATGTATAAAGTATATAGTATATACCCGTGATCACCTCCCGAGTGATCACGGCCCGATAGTATAGCATGGCAGACGGACAAGAATGTAAGGCCACTGATGATAAACTAGCATCCTATACTAAGCATTAGGATTGCAGGTAAAGGTAACAACAGTAGTAGCAAGGATAGGCTATGCATCAGGATAGGATTAACGGAAAGTAGTAACATGCTACACTACTCTAATGCAAGAAGTAGAGAGAAGAGTAGGCGATATCTGGTGATCAAAGGGGGGCTTGCCTGGTTGCTCTGGCAAGAGAGAGGGGACGTCAACACCGTAGTCGTACTGGGTAGCAACGGCGTCGGTGTCGGTGTCTAGCGAGAGAAGAGGGGGAAGAAACAATAAGTATTGAGCAAACAGATGCATAGCGATGCATGACATGAGAAGTATCGGTTCTAGGGGTGCCCTAACGCGGTATGAGGTGGTACCAGTGAAAGGCGAAAACATCCAGGAAATATCCCCGGTGTTTCGCGTTTTCGGACAGATGAACGGGAGGGGGAAAGTTGTGTGTTCGCGATGCTAGGGATGCGTGGCGGATGAACGGGCTGCGTATCCGGATTCGTCTCGTCGTTCTGAGCAACTTTCATGTATAAAACTTTTTCATCTGACGTACGGTTTATTTTATATGAATTATTAAAGTTGTAGAAATATTCTGAAATTATTATTAATTAAAAAGGATATATTGTAACAGCATGACGTCATCCTAACATCCGCAGTCAACCCAGCCAGACAGGTCAAACCGGACGGCTGGGTCCCACCCTTCATACTCAGTGGGGCTGACATAGTATTAATTTTAATTAATCTAACTAATTAGATAACGGGGGCCCACTGTCAGTGTTTAATCAGCTTAAATTTGATTAAACTAACTAAGTTAATTAGTGTTAGGGGCAGGGCCCACCAGTCAGTGACTGGCGGTTGCCCAGTCAGCGAGGTTGACCGGGTCAACCAGGTCAAGGGGGTGAGCGGGGGCCACTGGGGCCACCGGCCAGCGAACCAGGGTGGTGGCCCCATGCGGCCAAGTCAGCGGTGGCGGTGGAGCGCCGGCGGCAGACATAAAAACGGCGGTGATGCGCCGGAGTTGGCCGGAAAGAGGCCACGGGGGGCCTCCAGGCCGACGGTTTGGTCCTACGGGTGCGTCCCGGCGTCGCGCACGCGATGGTGAGACGGCCGGCGCCGGGGACGATTGGAGCATCGCCGACGTCGAGGTTTGGCGGCGGTTAAGAGCTGCAGCAGTGGAACGATAGAAGCAGCAGCGCTGCAGTGGTGGGCGGCGGAGGCGGCAACAAGAGGCGGGCACGGTCGGCACGGGAGGGAGCAGAGGGCAGCAACGAGCTCACGCGGCTGGGCGCACGGGGTGGGGGCGAGGAGGGAGCACGGCAAGGCGTGCAGGGGCGCGCGGGCGCGGGCGCGCGGCACTGCGGGGCTTTTCGAGGCAGGGGCGCGGACGGGGCGCGGGCAGAGGGAGGCCGGGGCGCGAGCTGGGCGCGGTGGGGGAGTGCGACGAGCGGGTGTGGGAAGTAGAGCCCCGATGCGCGGGCTGGCTAACAAGGGCACGCGGGATCAATGGCGGGTACCATGTTCGGCGGTGGCGGAGCTACGGGCGCAGTAGTGAGCGTGCTCGAGCTCGAATCCGAGCTTGAGAATAAACGAGGGGGAAGAGGGGCTCACAGAGGATCGGCAAGGATGGTCAGAGAGCTCGGGGGAGCCCTAGAAGCGGCGGATCGACGGTGATGGTGCGGCCATGGCGGAGGAAGGCGGGTCATTGGCGATGGGGAGGAGCACTCCAGCTCGATCTCGTGGTTGCAGTCGAAGGAGGGGAGGCCGGAGCATCTTCTGGCGAGGTATCACCTGGCAGGGACGACGATGGCCACGGCAAAGAGCTCGGCCATGGCGATGACTGCATCGGGCGTGTCCAGATCGGGACGAGGGAGAACGAGGGGAGGGGGAAAAGGCGGCTAGGGTTAGCAGGGTGGTCGACGGTGGCGCTCTTATCCATCTACAGCGTTGTAGCGACGCGTGGGCGCGAGCGGGTGCGGTGGAGGCGGCGACCTGCCTCGGGAGCGCGCGTGTTGCGTCCAGGGGTGGGAGGAAGGGGAAATGCCGAGCTAGGCCGGGCCAGGCTGTACTGTCGCGGAGCAGCCACAGTGTATAGTGGCCGGTGGCCTTTTCCTTTTGTTTTCATTTCTTTTCTGTTTTTCCTTTATGTTGTTGTTTTTCCTTTATTTTTAATAGTAAATGAGTTTTATAAAATATGAAAGTTGGCCCATATTTAGTGATGCAATATTAGACACTGCAACAAAAGTTTTGGGGGTTAATTAAATTAGTTTGTATTTTCATAAATTAGGAAAAGCATTTTAAACAATGAATTGGCCCATGTTTCATTTATTTTAGGACACTCAACCACCTTATAAAATGTTGGTTAACAAATGAGAATTAGTTAGTGAATATTTGCATCTCAAGTAACATTTTTAATGTACTATTTGAAGAAATAATATTTTGGCTTGTTATTTGAATTTGTATTTGACTCGTGTTTGAACCAAGGTGAGATTAGCAACATTAATGTTGATGACATGGGACCATTAACATGGAATTATTGTAGCTTAATTATCCGGGCGTCACACCAAACCAGTCAAAATGGCCGAGGCGGGTCCGGTAATAGAATTCATATCCGGCGTGGTACACCGTTATGGTGTTCCACACAACATCATCACCGATAATGGCTCTAATTTCACAGCAGATGAAGTGTAAACTTGGTGTGCTAATCTGGGCATTAAGCTCGATTACGCCTCTGTCTATCACCCGCAGACAAACGATCAAGTCGAACGGGCTAATGGTCTTATTATGAGCGGCATCAAATCTAGACTAGTGCGGTCTTTGAAAGAATCAGACAAGCACTGGGTGGAGGAACTTGACTCCGTACTCTGGGGGCTGCGGACCATGCCCAACCGCACAACTGGATATACACCTTTATTCATGGTGTATGGTGCGGAAGCAGTGTTACCCTACAACATTATTCATGACTCACCTCGAGAGCGCATGTACGAAGAGAGAGAGCCCGAGCTTGATCGGCAGGACAGCTTAGATGCCCTGGAGGAGGAGCGCGACGTTGCAAAAGCCTGTTCCGCATTTTATCAATAGCAGGCTCGCAGGTATCAAAGCAGAGAAGTGCGGGCCAAGACTTACAACGTTGGTGAACTTGTTCTACGCCTGTCGGGGAAGAAAAAGGACAAACTCAAGCCCAAGTGGGAGGGTCACTTCATCATTGACGAAGTTCTCACCGGAGGAGCGTACCGCCTGCGTGATGTGTCAGACAATCACTTGGAGCCGAACCCCTCGAATGCGGCCAGACTCCGACGATTCTATGCCTAGCGCTGAACTCTATGTTCGTCTCCTTCCTCCTGTCATTAACGTTATTTTTTCTCTTTTCGTTTTTTTATATCTTTTCGTTTTGCTCTTTAGCTCTACAGCTTTAGTATGGCTAGACCGTGCTCCCCTAATGTGTACATCTCCAAATATGTACATCCATTATACCTGGGGGCTTCTTGTACAGAAGCTTGCTATTATTCTTCGAGCATCATGCTCACCACATATGCGTTCTTCCCATATGTGCCTTTTCTTCACCATTATATGCATCGATATGACTTAAGTTTTGGCCAAGCTGGATTGCCTGGCTCCTGTGCTTATGCCCTACGTTCCCGTTAGTTCGGCTAGGGCATAAAGGGAGCACCTCTGTGATTGTTACTGCCGGGTAATCCGGATGTGTACATCAGACTGGGTGAAGCCGAAAGCTAGCATTCTTAAGGGAAAATATTCGGTCGGTGAATTAAAGACGTTTCCGCATTCACTCCATTGTGAAACCCCAGAAGTTACGTACTCTACGATTTTTTTCAATCACAGTTCAGACATGCACATTAAACGCATGCACACCCAGGGAAAGGAACCCTTAACGAAACTATTCTCTCTGGAAGATGTTTCTTACATAATGTAATATAGCATAACTAGCCGGATACACATTGTCTGTTCAAGCAACTATGACCCCTACGCTTGGTTCCCATGCATACCCCAGTATATTCTACTGCTAGGGTATTCGGAAACACTCCGCACCTTCGGGTCCAGACGTCGAAGCGAAAAGGTCGGCCATGACAATTGTTTTTACAATCCAGCTAGAAGGAAAGTACATAGTCACTTAGGACTTAAAGACTTCCTCCTCTATACCATCCAACAGGAGGTCTAACTTACAATCCTGCTGGGAATATCTCGCGGCCACCTCTACTTGGTAATATACTAAACTAACGCGAATTTCTTCCCCATTTGACCCTAGCGGTCCGACCCGGGCCATGTGATTCGGATCCAGCTTGGTATACCGTGTTTTTACCATGGCCCAGGCCTGTCGCGCACCCTCTCGGCATGCTGATATCTTCCATAGTCGGATACGCCTCCGCGCTCCCTTGAACAACTCTACAAGTTTCTCCATACTCCCTGGAGGGGAGGCGGATAGCCATAAGGCCTTGGCTACACTTTGCATTGCCTGTCGGGCTTGCTCGTGTAACTGCGACCGCCCTTGCAGAAGATCACTTGATGATCCAGACACCTCCTCTTTGGGACGGCCTGTCAACATACCTGTAATCACAGCTATATCAGTTAAGTTTACCCCCAAACTATTATAAGATAAATTCGGCCACATACTGAATATCCCACCTTGCAGCTTTTTGTTCTCCTTCACGGAGTCGGCTAGCTGGGCTCGCACATCTTTTAGTTCTTCACCCAGTTTGGTGTTTGCATCCTGGAGTTTATTTTTCTCCTCTCTGACTCGGGTCAAAACGCGCTCTCCTGCCGCATGTTGTCTCTTCGCCTCTTTTTCGCTCGTTTGAGCGGCCTTCAGTTCCTCTCCCAGTTGGCCCGATGACCCTGTTATGAGACAAGCAGCAGTTGCAATAGAACTGGCGTATAAATTTTTTTTTTCTCGATGGAGGAAATATTACCAGAGGACGCCTTCTTGAACTTTTCCAGTTCGGCGGTAGCAGCGGTTAGTTGTGTCCGGCACTACTCCAGCTCTTGGGCTAGCAGGTCGTTCTTCTCCGTAAGAGCCTGATTATACAATGATCCTTAAAACATTTGTCCCAACTGCTTCAAGTCTCGGGGGCTACGGGCACATGGTTATCAAATTCGCACAAGGTAAACTTACCTGCACATCTTTCAAATGTTACTCGGTGGCTCTGTTAAGCCCATCTCGAGCAGCTCGGATGTATGCATCAGCCGAGCTGAAGGCACCGAACGCCTCTTTTGAGAAGCGGGGATTTCGTAAAACAACCCTCCAGCGCCGGTGATTCATGTCGCTCTCCACGTCTGAATTGGTGACGGACATATTTTCCGAACCCTTGATAGAATGACAGTCCGGCGCCACTCCCATATCTGGCCCCGTCTCTTCGGCTAGGACCGAATCTTGGTTATCAGGAGTACGACTGGTCGGGTCCCTGGACACAGTCCGTCAAACCTTTTCCCAGTTGTACACGACTACTAATAAGAGCATAGTTGCATACCCATACCTCTTCAAGGAAGGCCCGACCGTATCTCCGTTTGCCTTCCTCTTCGAAGGCCTGCCTGACGCGGGATCCGCTCTCTCTGGAGATGCCCCCGGGGCACCACGACTCGCCAAACGCCTCCCCTTCTGAGCACAGGATGGTGCGGTGAGTGAGGAAGAATGAGAAAACCCTCTCGGACAAAGTGTCTCCTGATTACTTACATGAGAAGCAGGGAGAAGACCGGGGTAATTGGCGATGATGGGTACATCCGTGCCGTCATAGCTCGTCTGATAGAAAACTCCATCTTTGAGCTCCACGAATATGTCCGGATCTTCCTCATATCCGGGGTCAAGATCCCGATTGTGATTCTCTGGCTGAGGGGCAGGGTCATGGATCCCCTCGACAGCCTTTCGCCATTCCTGTCATGAATGAATAAGATACCTTCCTTCAAAAATAATTCAGGGAGAGGAGTCGAATAGTGGAGTTAGAGCTTACCCAGCTAGGAGAATTGTACATGGAAAACCCGTCTCGATTTTGGAGACGGGTGAACTCCTCCTGCTCCCCTTTATACGGTTGGGCCAATATTTTGGCCAGAGCGGCGGGAGTCTTCGGGCCCTTCCGACCACAGCGGGAGGTGTCGTCTTTCCCATTGTAATGCCACATGGGCAGCCCTCTATATTGGAGTGGTTGGACCCCCCGCATTATGGAGACTGCCATTACCTCGACTATTGACAATCCGGACTGGGCAAGCATCTTAATGCTACCCAGCAGCAGACTGACCTCTGCGCAATCCTCTTCCTTGAGGCTCCGAGGACGCCAGCTGTGGCATTTCTTCAATGGAGCACTTGATATTTCGGGGAGGCCCATCCGGACTGAGTCAGGAAGAGCGACGTCGTCAATATAAAACCATTCAGAGGTCCACTCTTCGGAAGCTTTCTTCGGTGTGCCGGATAGGTATCCGGTCTCAGCAATGCGCCATATTTTGGCCCCACCCACTTCAAATAGAGATCCCTCGTGGTTGCGCGGGACAAGACAAAACAACCTTCTCCATAGATCAAAATGGGCCTCACAACCCAGGAATAGTTCGCATAAAGCGACATAACCCGCAATGTGCATGATGGAGGCTGGGGTAAAATTGTGTAGCCGGAGGCCATAATACTCCAGAAGCCCTCGGAGGAATGGGTGAATTGGAAATCCCACGCCCCTCAGCAGATAGGGGACGAAGCACACTCGTTCCCTCGTAGATGGATTGGGGAAATCTTCCGCCTGGGTTTTGCCGCTGAAGGAAGCCAACCCTGCTCGAACAGGGATCAGATCCGCAGGGGGGAGATATCCCTGCGTTTGCAACTTTCCTAATTGACTATGGGACATAGAGCACCTCTCCCACTCGCCTTTCTCTGGGTCGGAATGGGAGGAGGAACTGGGAATGCTAGCCATGTTGGCATGGTCTTTCCTGACAATCTCTGAGGATTTTCTCCGCGTGGTGCCAAATGGATCTGAGGCCCAATCTCTTTAAATATACGCTCTTTCTTGCATGGTCGGGGTGTTATTTGCAAAAAATACCCTGACCGTCCGCATTCTCCCGACACGTGGAAGCTGAAGTCATGAATGCACAGAAGCCGAGGGGTGCGGCCTTGAATTAAAAACGGAATACATTACTTGGAAGTCGTTGGAGGAGGAACCCGCCTTGCAGTGCCGAAGACAATCTGCGTGCCGAACACCTCGTAATTGAAGCCTAGTTTGGGGGCTACTGGGAGTCCTAGACTAAGGGGTCCTCGAGCGTCCGGCCTGTTAGCCATGGGCCGGACTGGTGGGCTGTGAAGATACGAATACCGAAGGCTGCACCCGTGTCCAGATAGGACTCTCCTTGGCGTGAAAGGCAAGCTTGACGACTAGATATTTAGATTCCTTTCTTTGTAACCAACCTTGTGTAACCCTAGATCCTCCCGGTGTCTATATAAACCGGAGGACACACATTATCATAACCATACAAGCTAGGCCTCTAGGGTTTAGCCATTACGATCTCGTGGTAGATCAACTCTTGTAATACTCATATTCATCAAGATCAATCAAGCAGGACGTAGGGTATTACCTCCATAGAGAGGGCCCGAACCTGGGTAAAACATCGTGTCCCCTGTCTCCTGTTACCATCGACCTTAGACGAATAGTTTGGGACCACCTACCTGAGATCCGCCGGTTTTGACACCGATAGTCACCCCCGCAACACTGACAATAAGCAAACCATGAACGTATTGCAACACCCTACAACAGGGGCCCCTCACGTTTTCATGAGACGGAAGGCGCCGTAGGACAGCACCATAAATAAAATATGCAATCATACCAACCAAGATCACGATTAACCCACAGGACAAAACGGATCTACTCAAACATCATAGAATAACCATAGATCATTGGGAAATAATATATGGAGTTGAGCACCATGTTTAAGTAGACATTACAATGGAGAGAAGGGGTGTTACACCGTTGCATAGAGGGGGAGAAAGTTGGTGTAGACGGTAGCAAGATTGTTGATGTAGATCGCTGTCACGATCCTTGCCCCGGCGGCACTCCGGCGCCACCGGAAGAGAGGGGGAGAAAGCCCCCTCCTCCTTCTACTTTCTTGGCCTCCCCCCTCGATGGGAGGAGAGTTCCCCCTCTGGTCCAGGGCCTCCATGGCAGCAGAGGGGTGGGAGCCACTCCGAGATTGGATCTCCTCTTTGTTCTCTTCTATTTCGCGTTCTCAGATCTAGCCGAAAATCGTTTCTTATATTCCGGGAGACCCGTAACTCCGATTGCGCTGATATTTTAACATGACTTTTTTCAGATATAAGCTTCCTTGCGCCCGAAGTAGAGCTCCAACCGACGTTCTAGGAGGGCACAACCCACGACCACGCGCCAGGGGCCTGGGGCGCGCCCTGGTGTCTTGCGGGCTGTGTGGGCCTCCGTTTGTGGTGATTCCAACTCCCAAAAATCACACATATTTCAAAATAAATCTTTGTAAAATTTTATTGAATTTCGACTTCGTTTGATATGGATTTTCTGTGAGACAAAAAACATGCAAAAAACAGGAACTGACACTGGGCACTGGATCAATAGGTTAGTCCAATAAATCATATAAAAAGTTGCCAAAAATATGTGAAAGTTGTATAATATTGGCATGAAACAATCAAAAATTATAGATACGATGGAGACGTATCAGCATCCCCAAACTTAATTCCTGCTCATCCTTGAGTAGGTAAATTATAAAAAAAGATAATTTTGATGTGGAATGCTACCTAGCATAAACTTGATCATATATCTAATCATGACATGAATATTAAGACATAAGTGATTCAAAGCAATAGTCTATAATTTGACATAAAGACATCACTCAAGCATCCCAACAAACAATCATGTCTTTCCAAATACCAACGCTAAAGAAAGCTATCCCTACAAAATCATATAGTCTTGTCATGCTCTGTCTTCTTAACACAAAGTATTTATCATGCACAACCCCGATGACAAGCCGAGCAATTGGTTCATACTTTTTAATGCGCTTCAGCTTTTTCAACCCCCGCGCAATACATGAGTGCAAGCCATGGATATAGAACTACGGGTGGAATAGAATATGATGATAGGGGTAAATATAGAGAAGACAAAAAGTTAGAAAGTCTCACATCGACGCAGCTATCCAATGGGCTATGGAGATGCCCATCAATCGATATCAATGCGAGGAGTAGGGCTTGCCATGCAACGAATGCACTAAGAGCTATAAGTGTATGAAAGCTCAATATGAAAACTAAGTGGGTGTGCATCTAATCCTATAATGAAAAATTCCCACTAGTTTATGAAAGTGACAACATAGGAGACTCTCCATATGAAAAACATGGTTCTCCTTTGAAGCACAAGTGTGTTAAAGGATACTAACAATGCCCCTTCTCTCTTTGTTTATTTTTTTCTTTTTATTTTTCTTTTTTTTTCTCATTGCCCGGAGTCTCATCCCGACTTGTGGGGGAATCATAGTCTCCATCATCCTTTCCTCACTGGGGCACTGCTCTAAAAATGAATAATGATGATCATCACACTTCTAGTTACTTATAGCTCAAAAGAAATAAAAATTACAACTTGATACCTATGACAACGTATGACTCTATATGAATGCCTCTGGCATGTTCCAGGATGTGTGATGATCTAGCGTAACATGTACGAAAAATGATGAACGGCGGCTGAGCCACAAATACTATGCCAGCTATATGATCATGCAAAGCAATATGACAATAAATGCTCAAGTCATCAAAACATAAGTGGTGGAAGTTGCATGGCAATATATCTCGGAATGGCTATGGAAGGACCATAATAGGTAGGTATGGTGGCTGTTTTGAGGAAGATATGAAGGAAATATGCACTAGAGGCAATAATAAAGTTGTTATTTATATTTCCTTATATCATGATAAATGTTTATTATTCATGCTAGAATTGTATTGATACGTCTCCAATGTATCTACTTTTCCAAACACCTTTGCCCTTGTTTTGGACTCTAACTTGCATGATTTGAATGGAACTAACCCAGACTGGCGCTGTTTTCAGCAGAATTGCCATGGTGTTATTTTTGTGCAGAAATAAAAGTTCTTGGACTGACCTGAAAATCAACGGAGATTATTTTTGGAATATATAAAAAATACTAGCAAAAGAATCAAGGCCAGGGGGCACACCCTGTCCACAAGGGTGGGGGCGCGCCTACTCCCTGGGGTGCCTCCCTGCCTCGTGGGCCCCCTGGTCCTCCTCCGGCCTCAACTCCAACACTATATATTCGTGTTCGGGGAGGAAAAATCAGAAAGAAGGATTCATCGTGTTTTACGATATGGAGCCGCCGCCAAGCCCTAAACTCTCTCTGGAGGGCTGATCTGGAGTCCGTTCGGGGCTCCGGAGAGGGGAATCTGTCACCATCGTCATCATCAACCTTCCTCCATCACTAATTTCATGATGCTCACCACTGTGCGTGAGTAATTCCATCTTAGCCTTGCTGGACGGTGATGGGTTGGATGAGATTTATCATGTAATCGAGTTAGTTTTGTTAGGGTTTTGATCCCTAGTGTACACTATATTTTGAGACTGATATTGCTATGACTTTGCTATGCTTAATGCTTGTCACTAGGGCCCGAGTGCCATGATTTCAGATCTAAACCTATTATGTTTTCATGAATATATGTGAGTTCTTGATCCTATCTTGCAAGTCTATAGTCACCTATTATGTGTTATGATCCGTTAACCCCGAAGTGACAATAATCGGGATACTTACCGGTGATGACCGTAGTTTGAGGAGTTCATGTATTCACTATGTGTTAATGCTTTGGTCCGGTACTATATTAAAAGGAGGCCTTAATATCCCTTAGTTTCCAATAGGACCCCGCTGCCACGGGAGGGTAGGACAAAAGATGTCATGCAAGTTCTTTTCCATAAGCACGTATGACTATATTCGGAATGCATGCCTACATTACATTGATGAACTGGAGCTAGTTCTGTGTCACCCTATGTTATAACTGTTGCATGATTGATCGCATCCGACATAATTATCCATCACTGATCCATTGCCTACGAGCTTTTCATATATTGTTCTTCGCTTATTTACTTTTCCGTTGCTACTATTACAATCACTATAAAACCAAAACTGCTACCGTTACTTTTCCCACTATTTCCACTACTATCATATTACTTTGCTACTAAATACCTTGCTGCAGATATTAAGTTTCCAGGTGTGGTTGAATTGAAAACTCAGCAACTAATACTTGAGAATATTCTTTGGCTCCCCTTGTGTCGAATCAATAAATTTGGGTTGAATACTCTACCCTCGAAAACTATTGCGATCCCCTATACTTGTGGGTTATTAAGACTATTTTCCATAAGCATGTATGACTATATTCGGAATACATGCCCACATTACATTGATTAACCGGAGCTAGTTCTGTGTCACCCTATGTTATAACTATTGCATGATTGATCGCATCCGACATAATTATCCATCACTGATCCATTGCCTACGAGCTTTTCATATATCGTTCTTCTCTTATTTACTTTTCCATTGCTATTGTTACAATCACTATAAAACCAAAATTTTTACTTTTGCTACCATTACCACTACTATCATATTACTTTGCTACTAAACACTTAGCTGCAGATATTAAGTTTCCAGGTGTGGTTGAATTGACAACTCAGCTGCTAATACTTGAGAATATTCTTTAGCTCCCCTTGTGTCGAATCAATAAATTTGGGTTGAATACTCTACCCTCGAAAACTATTGCGATCCCCTATACTTGTGGGTTATCAAGACTATTTTCTGGCACCATTGCCGGGGAGCATAGCTCTATTCTTTGAGTCACTTGGGATTTATATCTGCTGGTCACTATGAAGAACTTGAAAGATCAAAGAACCAAGTTTTTTCCCTCAACTATGAGGGGAGGTAAGGAACTGCCATCTAGCTCTCTGCACTTGATTCACCTTCTGTTTTGAGTAAACTTGCGACACCTACACCTGCTATTCATTCTGATATGTTGCATGTTATTGATGATGCCACTTCTGCTTTGCATGATACTTATGATGAAACTAATTCTATGCATGATAATACTGTGCCACTAGGTGAATTTCTTGATGAACAACTTGCTAGGGTTAGAGAGAATGAAATTATTGAAACTGATAATATTGATGAAAGTGATGATGAAGATTCTCCCCCTAGATATGAATTGCCTGTTGTGCCTGAGGGTTATGTTATGGATGAAGAAACTACTAGAGACTTTCTTGCTTGCAATGATAGATCTGATCTTAAGAAATTATTAGCTAAGCTTAAGGAAAAGTCTTTGAATGCTAGAATAAAATATGACCCTTCTTTTGCTACCTCACCTATCTTTATTATTGATAAGGATTATGATTTCTCTGTCGATATTAAGTTAATTACTTTGGTTGAATTTGATCCTTTTTATGGCTATGAATCTGAAACTGTTGTGGCACATCTTACTAAATTAAATGATATAGCCACCCTGTTTACTCATGATGAGAAAACTCGTTGTTACTTTAACCTTAAGTTGTTTCCGTTCTCATTAAAGGGTGATGCTAAAACATGGTTTAATTCTCTTGATCGTGGTTGTGTGCGTAGTCCCCGGGATATGATTAATTACTTCTCTGCTAAATATTTCCCCGCTCATAAGAAACAAGCTGCCTTCAGGGAAATATATAATTTTGTGCAAATTGAAGAAGAGAGTCTCCCACAAACTTGGGGGAGGCTTCTCCGATTAATTAATGCTTTGCCTGATCACCCTCTCAAGAAAAATGAAATACTTGATATCTTTTATATTGTACTAATCGATGCTTCCAGAGACCACCTGGATAGTTGTGCTGGTTGTGTTTTCAGGGAAAGAACTGTTGATCAAGTTGAATTGCTATTGAATAATATGTTGAGTAATGAAAATGATTCGACACTTCCTGAACCAACTCCTAAGCCAACTCCAAAGAAAAGGGGTATTCTATTTCTCAGTCCCGAAGATATGCAAGAGGCAAAGAAATCTATGAAAGAGAAGGGCATTAAAGGGGTATTCTATGGTTACCACTCAAGTAGAACAAGTACTTAAGGCTCAGAATGATTTGCTCAATGAATTAAACAATAAGAAAAATGATAATGTTGTTAGAGTTATGACTAGAGGGGGTAAAATGACTCAGGAACCTTTGTATCCTGAGGGACACCCTAAGAGAATTGAGCAAGATTCTCAAAGAGCTAATGTTGATGCACCCAGTTCTTCTAAGAGGAAGAAAAAGAAAAATGATAGGACTTTGCATGCTTCTAGTGAACCTGTTGTTGACACACCTCAGAATCCCAATGATATTTCTATTTCTGATGCTGAAACACAATCTGGTAATGAACATGAACCTAGTGATAATTTTAATGATGATATTCATGTTGATGCTCAACCTAGCAATGGCAATGATGTAGAGATTGAACTTGTTGTTGATCTTGCTAACCCACAATCAAAGAATCGACGTTATGATAAGAGAGACTTTGTTGCTAGGAAGCACGGCAAGGAAAGAGAACCATGGGTTCAGAAACCCATGCCTTTTCCTCCTAAACCATCCAAGAAAAAGTATGATGAGGATTTTGAGCGCTTTGCTGACATGATTAGACCTATCTTTTTGCGTATGCGTTTGACTAATATGCTTAAAATAAACCCTTACGCTAAATACATGAAATATATTGTTACAAATAAAAGAAATATACCGCAAGCCGAAATTTCCACCATGCTTGCTAATTACACTTTTAAGGGTGGAATACCAAAGAAACTTGGAGATCCAGGAGTACAAACTATACCATGATCTATTAAAAGAAACTATGTTAAAAATGCTTTGTGTGATCTTGGAGCTGGTGTTAGTGTTATGCCTCGCTCTTTATATCATAGACTTGATTTGAATAAGTTGACACCTACTGAAATATCTTTGCAAATGGCTGATAAATCAACTGCTATACCTATCGGTATTTGTGAGGATGTGCCTGTTGTGGTTGCAGTCATTACTATTTTAACGGACTTTGTTATTCTTGATATTCCCGAGGACGAAAGTATGTCGATTATCCTTGGTAGACCCGTTTTGAATACTGCAGGGGCTGTTATTGATTGCAACAAAGGCAATGTCACTTTTCATGTTAATGGTAATGAGCATACGGTACACTGTCCGAGGAAAAAACCTCAAGTCCATAGTATCAATTCTATTAGAAAAATTTCAACAATTATTATTGGTGGTTTTGAATTTCCTCTCCCTACTACCAAGAAGAAATATGATATTCTTATTGTTGGGGATTTGCATATTCCTGTTGAGGTAACCTAGTGTTATTTCAAATTTCTCCGGTTTCATGTTATTTGAAATGAGTTTGTTAACAAGACCTGATCAACCTTGTTAGTGGATTCCTTTTGATGAGCATGAGATGGATGAAGTTAGAAAGCACAACTTTCTATACCCTCCTTTTACTTTCTGTTATTTATATTAAATAAAGTAAAAATAGTATTTTCTGTCTGAATTATCCTTGCAATAAAAAATACCCCAAAAATAAAAGTTCTCCAAATGCCCTGAAAATGAAATATGATTTTTTCTAGAATATTTAAGAATATTTGGCACTGAGAACACACCAGGGGACCCACTGCATGCCCACAAGGGTGGAGGGCGTGCCCACCCCCCTGGCCGCGCCCCCTGCCTTGTGGACCCCACGTGGGTCCCCTGCACTCATCCTTGCACCCACACACTTCATCTTGCGCCTGAAAAATCACCCACCAGCTCAAACCCGAGTTCTTGCTCATCTTGCTGCCATTTTTGATCTCCTTGCTCAAAGCTCCATTCGCAAAACTGCTTTGGGGGATTGTTCTTCAGTATGTGACTCCTCCAATGGTCCAATTAGTTTTTGTTCTAGTGCTTTATTTATTGCAAACTTTTGCTGCTAGGTGACCCTGTTCTTGAGCTTGCAGTCAAATTTATGTGGTTAAAAGTAGTTTTAATGCATGATATAGCGTCTAGACACTTGTAGGAGTAGTTGCTATCAATCTTCTTGAGTTTGGTTCACTTTTATTTTTAGTTACTAAAAATTTCAGAAAAATATGAAGAGATTTTTAGGGGCTCATCGAGCCGAAGCTCGAAGGATAAGCAAAGTGAAGAGAACAAGAAGCCCAAGTATAATCTCCCTCGTACTGCGGAGGTTCGGCCGTGTGAATGGCCTTGCGATGAGTTCTTGAGAGATGCCGGGATTTATGAAGATTTTTATTATTTGGCTAAGATTGCAGGCCTCGCTAACTTTCTCCACGACCAGCGTGAATAGTATCTCTTAGTCACCAATATTTTTGTGCAAATTTTCCATTTCCATGCTAGGAGATCGCCACCTTCGGTGGAATTTTATTTATATGATGAGCATAAGGAGATGTCACTTTATGATTTTTGCCGGGTTTGTATGATACCCTTTGCGGGCAGCGTAGAGGAACCGCATCATAACAATGTGGAAGGGTTTATTGATATGTTTGTTGTAGGGGAAACTAGAAAGGTTTTCGATGCAAGAATCACTAGCATAATTTTTCCTGTTCTGCGTTACTTCGTAATATTTGCTAGTAGATGTTTAATTGGTCGTGGGAACTGAGGAAACCTTAGTGCCCCTGATATTGTTATTTTGCGCCATGCCATGTTTCGTGATACTACTTTCAGTTTAGGCGCTATTGTTGCTAAATGGTTAAATCTGAACCGTACAAAGGGCCCCGTCGTTGGAGGTATCTTTGCCTCGCGCCTTTCTACACACTTTAACATACCTATCAGGCATTTTGAGAAAGAGGAAAAGTTGCTGCCTCCTATTGTTCTTGATTATCAGAGTATGGTAGCACATGAGTTTATAGCTAAGGATAAGAATAAGATACTAACGTACAAATTAATATTTGGTAAAAATTATTGTGATATTATTACCTTGCCTGCGCCCTCTTTGTTTAACATATTTTCAGGCATGTACCTCATTTTGCCTGAGGCCATTCATGCGTACCGGGGCTAGATGTCAGCTGTAGAGCCTGAGCCGGAGCCACCATCTGATCCTCACCGTCAGTCTATTTATTAGTGGAATCTGGAGGAGATCGCCAACCAGTGGCAACCTGAGGACCCTTCTCAGTACGACCCCAGCTACAATTTTGATCCATGGGCATAGACCAACTTAGGCCAAAATCCTAAGCTTGGGGAGTACGTATTTCTCATCGACATTACATTCATGCTCACACACTCATGCCAATTGTCGATGCTCATACTTTTTCATTGTATTATCCATGCTATATTTTCTTTTTAAGCTTTCTTCTTGTGTGTTTGAAAAACCTTAAGAAAAACCAAGAAAAATTAGTTGTAGCTTTTAGCTAGTTTATTTTCCATGCTTGTATTAGTAGTAATTAAAAGGAAAACCTAAAAATATTTCTCTTTCTTATTTTGCTTGTTGGGAGCTTTCCCGTGTAAATAGTTTTGTTTCTTTTCTTTGGGGGTCGAGAGGAGAAGACCATGATGAAAATGTTGTGTGGCTATCATATGCATTATTGTTGATCTAACAAAGAGCCCGTATTACCTTGTCTTCTCCCATGTATTGAATGCTTGCAGATTCCAGCTTAGTCCAATGCACATGCACTATTATTATTATCCACACTATTCGGTCATGCAAGTGAAAGGCAATAATGACGATATATGATGAACTGAATGAGATGAGGAAAGCTCGTATGAACTCGACCTCTCTTGTTTTTGTAAATATGATTAGTCCATCGTTACCGATTCAGCCTATTATGAATGAAACATGTTTGCAATGACAATTAGAGATGATAGTTGCTTATGCCATGCTTAATTTGCTAGGAGTTTCTAATGGTTTACCTTGTGTGCAAACATGCTATTAAAATGGTTGTGATGTGGTATGATAGGGTGGTATCCTTCTTTGAATGATCCGAGTGGCTTGACTTGGCACATCTTCACGCATGTAGTTGAAACAAAATAAACATAGCCTCTACGATATTTATGTTCATGGTGAATTATATCCTACTCATGCTGGCATTCGGTGTTGATTAATTTTAATGCATGTTCATGACTGTTGTCGCTCTCTAGCTGGCCGCTTCCCAGTCTTTTTCTTGCCTTCACTTGTACTAAGCGGGAATACTGCTTGTGCATCCAACTCCATAAACCCCAAAGTTATTCCATATGAGTCCACCATACCTTCCTATATATGGTATCTACCTGCCGTTCCGAGTAAATTTGTATGTGCCAAACTCTAAACCTTCAAATAAACATTCTGTTTTGTATGCTCGAATAGCTCATGTATCAACTAGGGATGTCTGTATCTTCCATGCTAGGTGGGTTATTCTCAAGAGGAGTGGACTCCGCTCCTCACTCATGAAAAAATGTCTGGTCACCAGGATGCCCAGTCCCATGCTCAAATCAAATCAAAATAATTGCAAACAAAACTCCCCCAGGATTGTTGTTAGTTGGAGGCACCCGTTGTTTCGGCAAGCCATGGATTGATGCTTGTTGGTGGTGGGGGAGTATAAACTTTACCATTCTGCTTGGGAACCACCTATAATGTGTGTAGCAGGGGAAGATATCGAGATATCTCGGTTGTTATGTTGACAATGAAAGTATACCGCTCAAAATATTATTCATCTCTATACCAAAATCAAGCTCTGGCACCTCTACAAATCCCTACTTCCCTCTGCGAAGGGCCTATCTATTAACTTTTATATTGAGTCATCATCCTCTTATTAAAAATCACCAGTTGGAGAGCACCGCTATCATTTGCATGTATTATCGTTAGTTTACATTGAGTATGACTTGACTGGATCTATTTTACCATGAATTACAATGTCTAGTCAGTCCTTGATCTTTAAAGGTGCTCTGCAATTATGTTTTGCGGTCTGAAAAAGGGCTAGCGAGATACCATCTTGTTATATCATATTATGATTGTTTTGAGAAAGTGTTGTCATCCGAGATTTATTATTATTGCTCGCTAGTTGATTATGTCATTGATATGAGTAAACATATGACCTAAATGTTATTGTGAATATGGTTAGTTCATAATCTTTGCTGAAAACTTGAATGCCGGCTTTACATATTTACAACAACAAGAGCAAACAGAGTTTGTAAAAGTTTTTCTTTAACACTTTCAGTTTATCAACTGAATTTCTTGAGGACAAGCAAAGGTTTAAGCTTGCGGGAGTTGATATGTCTCCAACGTATCTCCTTTTCCAAACACTTTTGCCCTTGTTTTGGACTCTAACTTGCATGATTTGAATGGAACTAACCTGGACTGACGCTGTTTTCAGCAGAATTGCCATGGTGTTATTTTTGTGCAAAAATAGAAGTTCTTGGAATGACATGAAAATCAATGGAGATTATTTTTGGAATATATAAAAAATACTGGCAAAAGAATCAAGGCCAGGGGGGCCACGCCCTGTCCACGAGGGTGGGGGCGCGCCCCCTGCCTCGTGGGCCCCCTGGTGCTTCTCCGACCTCAACTCCAATTCTATATATTCGTGTTCAGGAAGAAAAAAATCAAAGAGAAGTATTCATCGCGTTTTATGATACAGAGCCGCCGCCAAGCCCTAAACTCTCTCGGGAGGGCTGATCTATAGTCCGTTCGGGGCTCCGGAGAGGGGAATCCGTCGCCATCGTCATCATCAACCTTCCTCCATCACCAATTTCATGATGCCCACCACCGTGCGTGAGTAATTACATCGTAGGCTTGTTGGACGGTGATCGGTTGGATGAGATTTATCATGTAGTCGAGTTAGTTTTGTTAGGGTTTGATCCCTAGTATCCACTATGTTCTGAGATTGATGTTGCTATGACTTTGCTATGCTTAATGCTTGTCACTAGGGCCCTAGTGCCATGATTTCAGATCTGAACCTATTATGTTTTCATGAATATATGTGAGTTCTTGATCCTATCTTGCAAGTCTATATTCACCTATTATGTGTTATGATTCGTTAACCCCGAAGTGACAATAATCAGGATACTTACCGGTGACAATAATCCTATCTTGCAAGTTCGGGAGTAAAGTAATAGGATCATCATGGATTTGTCAGGGGCCACGGCCGAGGTGGCGACCCTGAGGAAGGCGTTGTCCGAGGCCGAAGACAAAGCGGCCAAAGAACACATTGAACAGGAGAAACAAGAAGCCCGAGTAGGCGAGGTGCAGCAAGAGCTCGAGGCTCTCGCCAAAACGCATGGGTCCTTGGAGCTTGCCTCCAAGACGCGAGAGTCTGAGCTCGCGCAGGCGCTTGATAGCGTCCGGAGCGCCAAGGCCGAAGCCCACAAGGCCCTCGAGGAGATTGACATGGTGAAGAAGATAGCAGCGGATAAGGCATTCATTATGCAAAGCAAGCACGTGAAGGAGACTTTCCTTTTTCTTACCCGAGTTCGGAGCTCTCCAGGAGCGTTTGCAGATCTTCCTGCAGTGTACTGGTGATGACCCACAAGTATAGGGGATCTATCATAGTCCTTTCGATAAGTAAGAGTGTCGAACCCAACGAGGTGCAGAAGGAAATGATAAGCGGTTTCCAGCAAGGTATTCTCTGCAAGTACTGCAATAAGTGGTAACAGATAGTTTTGTGATAGGATAATTTGTAACGAGCAATAAGTAACAAAAGTAAATAAAGTGCAGCAAGGTGGCCCAATCCTTTTTGTAGCAAAGTACAAGCCTGGACAAACTCTTATATGATGTAAAGCGCTCCCGAGGACACATGGGAATAACGTCAAGCTACTTTTCATCACGTTCATATGATTCGCGTTCGGTACTTTGATAATTTGGTATGTGGGTGGACCGGTGCTTGGGTACTGCCCTTACTTGGACAAGCATCCCACTTATGATTAACCTCTATTGCAAGCATCCGCAACTACAACAAAAGTATTAAGGTAAACCTAACCACATCATAAACCATATGGATCCAAATCAGCCCCTTACGAAGCAACGCATAAACTAGGGTTTAAGCTTCTATCACTCTAGCAACCCATCATCTACTTATTACTTCCCAATTCCTTCCTCTAGTCCCAAATAATGGTGAAGTGTCATGTAGTCGACGTTCACATAACACCACTAGAGGAGAGACAACATACATCTCATCAAAATATCGAACGAATACCAAATTCACATGACTACTAATAGCAAGACTTCTCCCATGTCCTCAGGAACAAAAGTAACTACTCACGAAGCATAAAAATGTTCATAATCAGAGGGGTATTAATATGCATATAGGATCTGAACATATGATCTTCCACCAATTGAACCAATTAGCATCAACTACAAGGAGTAATTAACACTACTAGCAACCTACTAGCACCAATCCCGGACTTGGAGACAAGAATTGGATACAAGAGATGAACTAGGGTTTTGAGAGGAGATGGTGCTGATGAAGATGTTGATGGATATTGCCCTCTCCCGATGAGAGGAGCATTGGTGATGATGATGGCGATGATTTCCCCCTCCGGGAGGGAAGTTTCCCTGGCAGAACACCTCCGCCAGAGCCCTAGATTGGTTCCGCCTTGTGGCAGCGGAGTTTTGTCCGAGAAGATGGCTTATGATTTTTTCCACATCGAAAGACTCCATATAGCAGAAGATGGCCACCGGAGGGCCACCAGGGGCCCACAAGGTAGGGGCGCGCGCCCAGGGGGTAGGGCGCGCCCCCACCCTCGTGGGCAGGGTGTGGCCCCCTGGTGAAGTTCTTGCTCTCAGTATTTTTTATATATTTGGAAAACATCTTCCGTGAAGTTTTAAGACTTTTGGAGCTGTGCAGAATAGGTCTCTAATATTTGCTCCTTTTCCATCCTAGAATCCCAGCTGTCGGCATTCTCCCTCTTTATGTAAAACTTGTAAAATAAGAGAGAATAGGCATAAGTATTGTGACATAATGTCTAATAACAGCCCATAATGAAATAAATATTGATATAAAAGCATGATGCAAAATGGACATATCAACTCCCGCAAGCTTAGACCTCGCTTGTCCTCAAGCGAAAAGCCGAAATCGAAAAATATGTCCACATGTTTAGAGATAGAGGTGTCGATAAAAATAAAATACGGACATGAGGGCATCATGATCATTCTTAGAATAGAAACTTATATAACTCTTGTCATATAATCTCGAATGCTAGAGTAATAATTCAATCACAATATCAAGTATGAATCGTAAACTTCATTGAAAACTAACAAACTATAATCTCAGTCATTAAAGCAATTGCAATTTATCATAACATAGGAAAGAGTCAATGTATAAGAGCTTTTCAGCAATTTACACATACTCAACTATCATATAGTCTTTCACAATTGCTGACACTCATGCAATACTTATGGGTATGGAGTTTTAATCGGACACAGAGAAAGATAGGGGCTTATAGTTTTGCCTCCCAATGTTTTACCTCAAGGGTAATGTCAACAGTAATAGTTGATGAAAACTCACATCCAATTAGCCATATATACCAGGATCTTTCCAACATATTGTGCTTGCCAAAGGATAAAGTGTAAAAAGGAAGGGTTAAAATCACCATGAATCTTATGCAATGTAGGAGATAAAAGTAAAAGATAGGCCCTTCGTAGAGGGAAGCATAGGTTGTCATGCGCTTTTATGGTTGGATGCACAAAATCTTAATGCGAAAGAACGTCACTTTATATTGCCACTTGTGATATGGACCTTTATTATGCAGTCTGTCGCTTTTATTACTTCCATATCACATGATCGTATAAAGCTTATTTCCTCCACACCAATCAATCATACATATTTAGAGAGCAAATTTTATTGCTTGCACCGATGACAACTTACTTGATGGATCTTACTCAATCCATAGGTAGATATGGTGGACTCTTATGGCAAGACTGGTTTAAGGGTATTTGGAAGCACAAGTAGTATCTCTACTTGGTGCAATGAATTTGGCTAGCATGAGGGGGAAAGGCAAGCTCATCATGTTGGAAGATCCAAGACAATATAATTCATCTCAGATGTAAGAAAACATAACCCATTACGTTGTCTTTCTTGTCCAATGTCAACTCTTTAGCATGTCATATTTTAATGAGTGCTCACAATCATAAATGATGTCCAAGATAGTATATTTATATGTGAACACCTCTCTTTCTTTATTACTTCCTATTAATTGCAACGATGACCAAAACTGTGTTTGTCAACCCTCAGCAACTTTTATTCATCATACTCTTTCTATGTGAGCTCATTACTCTCCATAAGACTCACATGATCTCTTTGTTTCTTTTTATTTCTTTCTCTTTTCTTTTATTCACTTAGGATCATGGCAAAATAATCAAGCCCTTTACTCAACACTAATCTTTATTATATAGCTCACAGACTCGATTACATAGAAGTATAATAAAGCAAAACTCATAGCTAGATCACACTAAGAACCTTTATTCTACTAGATCAAGATATTACCAAAAGGATCAAACTAAGAAAAAAGGTAAAGATAAAAGTGATGGTGATACGATATCGGGGCACTCCCCCAAGCTTGGCAGTTGCCAAGTGGAGTGCCCATACCAGATACTCAATTCTTCTTTGTTGGTGAAGAAGGTGAGGATGTTGATGATGGATAGTCGCACATTGAGCGTAGGAGGTCTTCTAACTTGCGGATAATGCCCTTGAGTGCGATGATATGCTCCTTCAACAAAATATTTTCACGTGTGAGATACTTATTTTGTATACGAGCTAACTCAATCATCTTGAAAGCTTCGATTTCTATTGGAGTAAGAAGATTGTGATCCAGTTGAAGGGTGTCTTCTGCTGCCGGAAGTTGGTCCTCCATGGCCTTCTTGATCCCTTCATCCTTGTTGATCTCCATGGGTTCTTCTCTCTTCAGCTCAATGTTCATTAGCCAAGCATCGTTGCCCTCATGGTTGGAGGAGGAGGGAGATGACATAGTGCCTGGCCTTGACAACCCTGGCAGAAAATAGCTCGAAACAAAGACAGGAGATTTTTGCGTGATACGGGGGTCAAAACCCCCGGGAGATTATATAATGAATTTTTACCAACCAAAATACGTGTCGTGTATGAAAATGGAGTCCGAAGAGCACAAGAGGTGCCCATGAGGTAGGGGGCGTGCCCTCCACCCTCGTGGAGCCCTCGTGTCCTTCCCGGACTACTGCTTATTTTTTATTTTTCTAAATATTCCAAAACGGAGAAATGTTGCCTTAAAAACTGTTTTGGAGTCGGTTTACTTACCGTACCACATACCTATTCCTTTTCGGAGTCTAAAACGTTCCAGAAAGTGTCCCTTATGTATTCCTCTGGGGTTACGGTTTCGATAACATTGGTTTCAACATTTATGGGATTACCTGAGATATAGTGTTTGATTCTTTGACCATTCACCACCTTCGGATTGGTGCCTTCGAAGTTGTTGATTTTTATGGCACCGGAACGGTAGACCTCCTCGATAACGTAAGGACCTTCCCATTTAGAGAGAAGCTTTCCTGCAAAAAAAATCTTAAATGAGAGTTGTATAGCAATACATAATCACCTACATTAAACTCACGTTTTTGTATCCTTTTGTCATGCCATCTTTTAACTTTTTCTTTAAACAACTTGGCATTTTCGTAGGCTTGGGTTCTCCATTCATCAAGTGAGCTAATATCAAATAACCTCTTATCACCGGCAAGTTTAAAATCATAATTAAGTTCTTTAATAGCCGAATAAGCCTTGTGTTCTAGTTCGAGAGGTAAGTGACATGCTTTTCCATAGACCATTTTATACGGAGACATACCCATAGGATTTTTATATGTAGTTCTATAGGCCCATAATGCATCATCAAGTTTCTTGGACCAATTCTTTCTAGACCTATTAACAGTTTTTTGCAAACTTAATTTGAGTTCTCTATTACTCAATTCTACTTGACCACTAGACTGAGGGTGATAAGGAGATGCAATTTATGATTAACATCATATTTAGCAAGCTTTTTACGGAAAGCACCATGAATAAAATGTGAACCACCATCAGTCCTTAAATATCTAGAGACTCCAAATCTAGGAAAAATAACTTCTTTAAGCATTTTAATAGAAGTGTTATGATCAGCACTACTAGTTGGAATAGCTTCTACCCACTTAGTAATGTAATCAACAACAACTAAAATATGTGTATAACCATTAGAGGAAGGAAAAGGTCCCATATAGTCAAAGCCCCAAACATCAAATGGTTCAATAACAAGTGAATAATTCATAGGCATTTCTTGACGTCTAATAATATTACCAATTCTATGACATTCATCACAAGATAAGACAAACCTACATGCACCCTTGAAGAGAGTAGGCCAATAAAAACCAGATTGCAGTACCTTATGTGCAGTCCTAGCTCGAGCATGGTGTCCTCCATAAGCTTCGGAGTGACACTTGCGTAGGATCTGTTCCTGTTCATGCTCAGGTACACAACGTCTAATAACACCATCTACTCCTTCTTTATACAGATGTGGGTCGTCCCAGAAGTAATGCCTCAAATCATAGAAGAACTTTTTCTTTTGCTGGTATGTGAAACTAGGTGGTATAAATTTAGCAACAATGTAATTAGCATAATCAGCATACCATGGAGCAGTATGAGAAGCATTTATAACATTTAATTGCTCATCAGGAAAGCTATCATCAATAGGTAGTGGGTCATCAAGCACATTTTCTAACCTAGACAAGTTGTCTACAACGGGGTTCTCGGCTCCTTTTCTATCAACAATATGCAAATCAAATTCTTGTAGCAAGAGAACCCATCTAATAAGTCTAGGTTTAGCATCTTTCTTTTCCATAAGATATTTAATAGCAGCATGATCAGTGTGAATATTACTTTAGAATCAACAATATAAGGTCTAAACTTATCACAAGCAAATACAACTGCTAAGAATTCTTTTTCAGTAGTAGCATAATTTCTTTGAGCATTGTCTAGAGTTTCACTAGCATATTGAATAACATTTAGTTTCTTATCAACTCTTTATCCTAGAACAGCACCTACAGCATAATCACTAGCATCACACATAATTTCAAAGGGTAAATTCCAATCAGGTGGCTGAACAATAGGTGTAGAGATCAATGCTTTCTTAAGTATTTCAAATGCTTCTACACAATGATCATCAAGGAAAAATGGTACATCTTTTTGTAATAAATTAGTCAGAGGCCGAGAGATTTTTGAGAAGTCCTTAGTGAACCTCCTATAAAAACCGGCATGACCAAGGAAACTTCTTATACCTTTGATGTCCTTGGGACATGGCATCTTTTCAATAGCATCAACCTTGGCTCTATCAACTTCAATACCTCTTTCGGAAACTTTATGCCCCAAGACAATACCTTCATTAACCATAAAGTGGCACTTTTCCCAATTCAAGACAAGATTAGTTTCTTCACATCTCTGCAAAACTCGATCAAGGTTGCTCAAGCAATCATCAAAAGAAGATCCATAGACGGAAAAGTCGTCCATGAAAACCTCACAAATCTTTTCACAAAAGTTAGAGAATATAGCCATCATGCATCTTTGAAAGATAGCAGGTGCATTACATAAACCAAAAGGCATGCGTCTATAAGCAAAAGTACCAAAAGGGCATGTAAAAGTAGTCTTTGATTGATCTTTGGCTGACACAGGTATTTGAGAGAAACCAGAATAACCATCTAGAAAGCAAAAATGTGTATGTTTGGACAATCTTTCTAGCATTTGATCGATAAAAGGTAAGGGGTAATGATCCTTTTTAGTAGCCTTATTTAATTTGCGGAAATCAATTACCATCCTATAACCTGTAATAATTCTTTGAGGAATCAATTCATCTTTATCATTAGGAACAACAGTAATACCTCCCTTCTTAGGGACACAATGGACAGGGCTTACCCACTGACTATCAGCAACGGGATAAATTATACCTGCCTCAAGGAGCTTCAGTATCTCCTTTCTTACCACTTCTTTCATTTTAGGATTCAGCCGGCGTTGATGATCACGAACTGGTTTAGCATCTTCTTCCAAATTAATTTTATGTTGACATAGAGTGGGACTAATGCCCTTAATTAAGATCATCAAGAGTATACCCAATAGTAGCGCGGTGCTTCTTCGGAGTTTTAAATAATCTCTCTCCCTCATGCTGTGAAAGGTTAGCACTAATAATAACAGGATATATCTTTTTCTCATCAAGATAAGCATATTTAAGGTTATCAGGTAATGGTTTAAGCTCAAACACGGGGTCACCCTTGGGTGGAGGAGGATCCCCTAGGATTTCAATAGGTAAATTGTTTTTCAGAATAGTTCCTGTTTAAAGAATACTTCATCTAATTCCCTTCTTTCATTCATAAACATGTCATTTTCATGGTCTAGCAAATATTTTTCTAAAGGATCACTAGGAGGTACGGCAATAGAAGCAAGACCAATAATTTCATCCTTACTAGGTAATTCTTCTTCATGGTGTTGTCTACTAAATTTAGAAAAATTAAATTCATGAGTAATATCATCTAAACCGATAGCAACAACATCTCTTTTGCAATCTATGGTAGCATTAACAGTATTTAAGAAGGGTCTACCAAATATAATGGGACAAAAGCTATCTTGTGGGGAACCAAGAACAAGAAAATCAGCAGGATATTTAGTTTTCCCACACAAGACTTCAACATCTCTAACAATTCCCATTGGTGAAATAGTATCTCTATTGGCAACTTTAATTGTGACATCAATATCTTCCATCTCAGCAGGTGCAATATCATGCATAACTTCTTTGCATAAGGAATAAGGTATTGCACTAGCACTAGAACCGATATCACATAAGCCATGATAACAATGATCTCCTATTTTAACAGAAATAATAGGCATGCCTATCACAGGTCTAGGTTTATCTTTATCACGGGGTTTAGCAATTCTAGCAATTTCATTACAGAAATAAATAACATGCCCATCTATACTATCAGACAAGAGATCTTTAACAATAGCAATATTGGGTTCAACTTTAACTTGCTCAGGAGGTGTATATGTTTTAATATTGCTTTTACGAACCACAGTTGAAGCTTTAGCATGATCCTTTATCCTAACAGGGAAAGGTGGTTTCTCAACATAAGAAGTAGGAACAATAGGATCATTATAAGTGATAGTCTTTTCTTCAACTTTAATAGGTGCAGCTACTTTTACTTCTATGGGAGGATGATATTTAAACCACTTCCTTGGGGAGATCAACATAAGCAGCAAAAGATTCACAGAAAGAAGCTACTATCTCGGAGTCAAGTCCATATTTAGTGCTAACTTTACGAAAAATATCGGTATCCATAAAAGATTTAACACAATCAAAATTAGGTGGCATACCTGACTCCTTACCATTGTCAAGGTCCCAATCTTCAGAGTTGCGTTTAATTCTTTCCAATAAATCGCATTTGAATTCAATAGTATTCATCATAAAAGAGCCAGCACAAGCAGTATCAAGCATGGTGCGATTGTTACCAGAAAGCCAAGTATAAAAAATTTGAATAATCATTTCTCTTGAGAGCTCATGATTGGGGCATGAATATAACATTGATTTAAGCCTCCCCCAAGCTTGAGCGATGCTTTCTCCTTCGCAAGGCCAAAAATTATATATATAATTGTGATCACGATGAACAAGATGCATAGGATAGAACTTCTGATGAAATTCCAATTTCAATCGTTTGTAATTCCAAGACCTCATATCATCACATAGCCTATACCATGTTGATGCATCTCCCCACAAAGATAAAGGGAAGACCTTCTTCTTAACAACATCTCCGGGTACACCTGCAGGCTTAAATAATCCACAAACTTCATCCACATATATCAGATGTTCATCAGGATGTTTTGTTCCATCTCCTAAAAAAGGATTAGCTAGCAGTTTTTCTATCATACCCAAAGGAACTTCAAAGCAAGCATTTTCATTTTCATTTTTAGTAGGTTCAGTAGGTTGAGGAGCAACTCTTTGCTCTATTGGTCGGGGTGAAGATACCCAAAAAAAGCCCCTCAGAGGATTACTTTCCATGGTAACAAGTGACAGTAAATTTCAGCACACTATATAAATTTTTCCTTACCAAATTCCACCTACCAAAGGCGCTTCACTCCCCGGCAACGGCGCCCGAAAAGAGTCTTGATGACCCACAAGTATAGGGGATCTATCGTAGTCCTTTTGATAAGTAAGAGTGTCGAACTCAACGAGGAGCTGAAGGAAATGATAAGCGGTTTCCAGCAAGGTATTCTCGGCAAGTACTGAAATAAGTGGTAACAGATAGTTTTGTGATAGGATAATTTGTAACGAGCAACAAGTAACAAAAGTAAATAAAGTGCAGCAAGGTGGCCCAATCCTTTTTGTAGCAAAGGACAAGCCTGGACAAACTCTTATGTGATGTAAAGTGCTCCCGAGGACACATGGGAATATCGTCAAGCTAGTTTTCATCACGTTCATATGATTCGCGTTCGGTACTTTGATAATTTGGTATGTGGGTGGACCGGTGCTTAGGTACTGCCCTTACTTGGACAAGCATCCCACTTATGATTAACCTCTATTACAAGCATCCACAACTACAACAAAAGTATTAGGTAAACCTAACCACGGCATGAAACATATGGATCCAAATCAGCCCCTTACGAAGCAATGCATAAACTAGGGTGTAAGCTTCTATCACTCTAGCAACCCATCATCTACTGATTACTTCCCAATGCCTTCCTCTAGGCCCAAATAATGGTGAAGTGTCATGTAGTTGACATTCACATAACACCACTAGAGGAGAGAGAACATACATCTCATCAAAATATCGAACGAATACCAATTTCACATGACTACTAATAGCAAGACTTCTCCCATGTCCTAAGGAACAAAAGTAACTACTCACGAAGCATAAACATGTTCATAATCAGAGGGGTATTAATATGCATATAGGATCTAAACATATGATCTTCCACCAATTGAACCAATTAGCATCAACTACAAGGAGTAATTAACACTACTAGCAACCTACTAGCACCAATCCCGGACTTGGAGACAAGAATTGGATACAAGAGATGAACTAGGGTTTTGAGATGAGATGGTGCTGTTGAAGGTGTTGATGGAGATTGCCCTCTCCCAATGAGAGGAGCGTTGGTGATGACGATGGCGATGATTTCCCCCTCCGGGAGGGAAGTTTCCCCGGTAGAACAGCTCCGCCAGAGCCCTAGATTGGTTCCACCAAGGTTCCGCCTCGTGGCGGTGGAGTTTCGTCCGAGAAGATGGCTTATAATTTTTTCCCATCGAAAGACTCCATATAGCAGAAGATGGCCACCGGAGGGCCACCAGGGGGCCCACGAGGTAGGGGGCGCGCCCTACCCCCTGGCATTCTCCCTCTTTATGTGAACCTGTAAAATAAGAGAGAATAGGCATAAGTATTGTGACATAATGTGTAATAACAGCCCATAATGCAATAAATATTGATATATAACCATGATGCAAAATGGACGTATCAACTGGATGCCGCAGAGTTTTACCGGGCTGAGGAGGGGAGCTCAACGGATAAGTTGTTCTGGTCTCAGTATAGTGGGACCGAACACCCCATGCCCTTGAGCGACCAACTGAAGCAGTTGGTCGAGCTTCACAAGGCGGCCGAACAGGCCATGAGGGGTGAGGGAGTGTTACACATGAAATTTCCACCAGAAGTCAAAACAGTGAACGTGTTACACGTGATAAAGGGGAGAAACAAAGCGGCACTCCCAGATAAATATGCCCAAGGGCCTATCACCGCGGAGTTCTGCCACTAGCCGTCTCAATCGATCACCTTCGACCATCAGGATTACTCGGATAGTATCCGGCGCACGGATGGGCTGCCTTGGTATTAGATCCAATAATTGACGGATACCACTTCACACGAGTCCTGATGGACGGTGGCAGCAGTCTAAACCTGATATATCAGGACACAATCCGCAAAATGGGGATAGACCCAACGAAAATTTCCCACAACAATACTACCTTTAGAGGAGTAACGCCAGGCCCAGGGGCTCATTGCACGGGCTCCCTGCTACTAGAGGTTATATTCGGCTTCCCCGACAACTTCCGTAGCGAAAATTTAACCTTCCACATGGCTCTGTTCCAAAGTGGCTATCAAGCACTACTTGGACATGAAGCTTTCGCTCGCTTTAACGCAATACCGCATTACGCTTCCCTCATGCTTAAGATGCCCGGTCCACGTGGCATCATTACAGTAAATGGAAATATTGAGCGATCCCTGCGCGCCGAAGAGAGTGTGGCTGCCTTGGCAGCCGCACACTAAAAGGCCTGGCCAACTTAAGCATTCGATAGGTCGTCAAGACCATGGACACGGTTAGACGAGTCTAGCTCAGCTATATGTAATTCCTACAGGTTTGATGACCACACCCCTATTACAAATACAAGGGGCTCAATGCGCGCAAGTGGCAATTTTTACTCATCTTAAACTATATGTGGTTTCTTTAAACCTACCTTTTTGCACAACAACTTTTCACCTAAGTTCCTTTCTTTTACAGATGACCATCGTGCTAGACCCGTTCAGCATACGACACAACGAAGACACAGGCGCAGACGTGCAGCAGGGACCCGTTACAAGGATTCTTTTTAGATTAAGACCCTGCGTAAACCTTTCTTACTGTCTCTTATTGATACACATCCCTTCGATTCTTAGTACTATTGAGAAGGATGCTGACAACTTATGTGGCCACGTCAGAATAATGCACGTACCTGGACACTAGGGGCTTCTTACAAAGGGCACTGTTTAGGCCCGGTTTATACCATAAAGACCGAATACCTTAGGGAGTGTTCGGCGTCGCGAGTTTGGCCTTATATGCATCAACTCTGAATCATGTCTTTGGTCAAATGTTGGGTTTTCTCGGCTCCTGTGTTTTGCTGCCTTACGTTCCGCTCTATTGGCTAAGGCGGCACCAGGAGAACTACTTCGATAGTGCCCCGGTTCATCCGGACAAGCACCTCAGTAGAGAAAGCCGAAAACTGACTGTCATGATATAGCGTGAGACTGGTCAACCACTCAATGACCTATCGGAATGTTAGAATTCCTCCGCCTTAACAAAGGGTCGTTTCCCGGCCAGGCATGTACGCACCCCGAATTCGGGAGAGTGCGGAGCCACCAGGGGCCATATAGTAGCCCCACCGTCAAACTCCTATGGCTAAGTGAAAGTGTTAAAGCATTATAGTCTGGTTGCCTCATTCGCTGCGCTATCACCTCCTTAATAGGACTAAGATGTTGGATTAAGTGTGAACACGCGTCTTCTGCGAACACCTCTGCATTATATGCGTGGGGGTTGAAGCCGACGACTGCAATCATTCAGGTTATATACATATATACACAAACGGCCGCATAGGAGGCGTCATATTACTTTCAGGCAAAAGTATAAATAAAACCTTAATAAATTTCATAAACATTGTTTTCACAATAGGAATACATGTCACTCAAACATAATATTCTTCGATCACTGGGCCTCTATCAAACGAGCACCCTCGAGAACTTCTTTGAAATAGTGCTCGGCAGCCACTCGGCCTATGGCCGAACCCTGTGCCGTAATAGTAGTGGCATCCATCTCCGCCCAATATGCTTTGACACGGGCAAGGGTCATCCGCGAGCCTTCTATGCATGCCGACCTCTTCATCGCATTGATGCGCGGCACTGCACCAAGGAACTGCTGCACTAAGCTGAAATAGCTATTCGGCTTTGGCTTTTCCGGCCACAGATTATCTACGACGGACCTCATGGCGAGTCTAGACAATCTATTGAGTTCGGCCCATTTGGCAAGCTGATCAGTTAGTGGAAGCGGATGCTCTGGAACGTTGAACTGCGACCAGAATAGCTTGTCCACTTCACGATCTGTTTGATCTCGGAAGTATTCGGCCGCATCAACAGCACTCTCCGTCAAATCCAGATATGCGTCTGCTGAACTCCACAGCCGATCCAGAGGGGCATACTGTGGATCTCCAAACTTCCTCCGCAGCAAAAAGGGCTTCCTAGCCACAATATCACCAGCTTCATTCAACTCTTCCTTCTTTGCCCTCATGGTAGAGCGGGTGTCTTTGGCCGCCATCATGGCCTTTTCGAGGTCCGTCGCCTTCGCTCGGTTTTCTTATTCAAGGAACCGGCAACGGTCGGCAGTGTCTTTTAACTTTACAGCCATCTTGGCCATCTTTTCTTTGCTCTTGCAATGCGCAGCCTTCTCGGCTCTTAACTCTTCGGCCGCCTTTAAAGCGGCCGCATTACTAATCCTTGTTGGTTCTTTGGCTCGGGCAAGTTCCGCCCGAAGGGTCTCCATGGTGGCAGCTCCATCTGCAGTCACAACATATTAAAGATACTGGCATCACGCTGCTCTTACTATGTGACATTGACCGAAAAAACATTACTTACCCTGTGCCTCATCAAGACGCTTGTTAACAAGCTCGATGTCGGCATCTGCCGCATCAAGTTGCCGCCTTAGTTTGGCAAACTCATTAGTCCGGCTAGCCACCGGAGCTTCCATCACCTGCACATAAAAGCGGTATGGTTATTACCTGGGACTATGATCCTCTGTTTGCCGCCATTCTCGGCGACAACCAGAGTCTCAGGGGCTACTATCTACACAGGGCACACCTAAAAATGTGCGGTACCATCACAAATGTACATCATTTTACGTACCTCAAAGCCCATCAGTAGACTCATAAAGGCGTCATGCAACCCGCTTTCGATGGATGAAATCCTTTCCATCACCGAACCCATCAATGTACGGTGTTCTTCCGAGATGGTCGCCCGCCTTAGCAGATCGCGCAGTGCGTCCGACCGCATACCAGATGGCGCCGGACTCTTTTGTTTGCTCTCTTCAAGAGCCGGATGCTGGGGACTTCGGGTGACTATAGGATTATCTTCTGGCCTCACCGGATCCAGAGAGGCCCTCCGCGACGACACTTCAAGGTTGCCCGCTTCTTGAGCGGGGGAGTCCGGGGGAGGCGTTTCGCTCTCCATCATCTCCGGAAGAAGGTCCCCTGAAGACGAGCGCCGTTGAGAAGGGCTAAGATCCAAAGTGCGAGATAAACGCTTCGGTTATTTTCCTCGGAAGTAAGGTAGAATATCTTTACTATTAAGTATTTTTTATCACTTATGGCTCGTTAGAGGGCTGTTCCCCGTATGGACTTTTGCGGCAAAAGCAACCTCCAAGGGAGGACCCTCTGGTGGAGACTTCTTCTCCCGTTTGGAAGCCTTGGTTTCCGGATCTTCAGAAGCAGTCATCTTCCTTCCCCGAAGCAAGAGAAGGTCAGATTCTTCCCCTTGGTTATCCTCCTCCACGGAGGCGCTCATTCCCTCGGTTGGAATTGGTAGCGATGGGGGCCCACTTTCGCCCTCATTGTCCCCCCTTTATCTTCCTTTGAGGGCTCCGGGCAAGGTGCTAGCTCGAGCATATTTTCCAGAACCGGATTGTCCAAACCCTCGGGAAGGGGGGCCGAACACAGAATCATCTTCGCCGTTGTTAGCCAGTCCTGGTCAAAGGGCGATTTCTCAGAATGACGTCATGATAAATGGAAGACGGTGTGTTCGGCTAGAGGATTACTTACTTGGTCGGCGGTATGGTTGCTGCTCAGGCCCACATCCTCGGTAGTATCCGGACACTCTATTTGGGGTCCGAAGAATGATTTATACATCTCCTCATGTGTCAGGCCAAGGAAATTCTGAATAGTGCACGGTCCTTCTGGGTTGAACTCCCACATGCGGAGGGGCCGGCGTTTGCAAGGTTAGACTCGACGAACCAGCATGACTTGCACCACCATAACCAGACTGAAATCTCCTTCGAAGAGATCTTGAATACGTCTCTGCAATATAGGCACATCCTTGGCTGGACCCCAGCTCAGCCCTCTGCTAATCCATGACATCAGTTGTGGTGGAGGGCCCGAGCGGAAAGTAGGGGCAGCCACCCACTTGGCACTTCTGGGAGCTGTGATGTAAAACCACTCCCGTTGCCATAATCCGAACACCTTTGGAAAGGAACCCCTTGGCCATGGAGCTCCAGCGATCTTGCTTATTAATGCGCCTCTGCACGCTACATGCTGCCCCTCGACCATCTTCGGCTTCACGTCAAAGGTCTTGAGCCACATGCCGAAGTGAGGGGTAATGCGGAGGAAGGCCTCACATACGACAATAAATGCTGAGATGTGGAGAAAGGAGTCCGGGGCTAGATCATGGAAATCTAGCCCGTAATAGAACATCAAGCCCCTAACGAAGGGATCCAGAGTGAGGCCTAGACCTCGGAGGAAGTGGGAGATGAACACAACGTTCTCGTTGGGTTCGGGAGTAGGGATGACCTGCCCTCGGGCAGGCAGCCGATGTGAAACCTCGGCGGTCAGGTATCTGGCCTCCCTCAACTTCTTGATATCCTCTTCCGTAATGGAGGAGGGCATCCACCGGCCTTGAAGGCTAGATCCGGACATGATTGAAGGTCCGAAGCACCTGACCTGGGCTTTGGGTGTTAGAACTCGAGGCGGGGGAAGGATTCGATTGAGCACGGGAGGGAAAAAAGTAAAAGCCTTGTCCCCTTATAAAGAGGGTGAATATCGAGCGTCCTCCTAGTGGTCGTTTGGGACTTGCCTAAAATCTAGGAGTCCTAGGCACGGTTGGGTTACCCATGACCGTATTGATGAGAATCCCCTAATTAGGGGAACACGATCTCTGCTTTGACAAGACGTGTCAAGAAACCGCCTCGCGTTATGTGTGGCGCTGGTTGAAGAAAAATGGTTCGAATAATCACTGAGCCATGGCCTGATGTCATGTTGTCAAAACGTGTCAGCAGATTAGATTTGTGGAAATATTATTCTCTCTGCAGAGGTATGTGGAACTTGTTTTGTAGGGTCGGACACCTTCCTTTTATTTAAACTCTTCTGTGGTATATCCAGAGGAGGAACCCGCCTTGCAATGCCGAAGACAACACTATGCGCTGGACTCATCGTCATTGAAGCCTGGTTCAGGGGCTACTGAGGGAGTCCGGGATTAGGGGTCTCCGGACAGCTGGACTATATCCTCTGGCCAGACTGTTAGACTATGAAGATACAAGATTGAAGACTTCGTCTCATGTCCGGATGGGACTCTACTTGGCGTGGAAGGCAAGCTAGGCAATACGGATATGTATATCTCCTTTGTAACCGACCATGTGTAACCCTAGCCCCCTCCGGTGTCTATATAAACCGGAGGGTTTTAGTCCGTAGGACAACATACAATCATACCATAGGCTAGCTTCTAGGGTTTAGCCTCTCTGATCTCGTGGTAGATCAACTCTTGTAATACCCATATCATCAAGAATAAATCAAGCAGGACGTAGGGTTTTACCTCCATCAAGAGGGGCCGAACCTGGGTAAAACATTGTGTCCCCTGCCTCCTGTTACCATCCGCCTTAGACGCATAGTTCGGGACCCCTTACCCGAGATCCGCAGGTTTTGACACCGACAAGGGGCCTTATAGTCCGAATGTGGCCTAGCGAGCCCCTGTTCGGTAGCTACTTCGGCCTGGTGAGGCAGCTTGTGGAAGCCTGCCCACGGCTTAAAGTCATCAAGCGGTCCGTCTGCATCGAGGGTGCACGCAGGGCTTTTGCCCGGGCAAAGGTGCACTGGGCGAAGCTGGACACCGTGAAGCTGGTGAAGGAGGGGCTGCCAGAGGGCAAGGAGCATCGCTGCCTCGAGAATTATTATGAGAGTGTCATGAAGGGTTCTCGCCTAGTGGCAGATGAGTGTGTCAAGGATGTAATTTTTGAATGAACATGCTCAAGTGATCATGTAATATAGAGTTCATTTGCGCCATGCGACGCTTTCTTAATTTAAAATATTAGCTTCTGTGCAGACGTTTATAAAATCTGAGAGTTAGCCGGTCGTCGGCTTCTGCCCCCATGTAACTAGTACTGGGGTGTTCGGGATAAACCTGAGCACTCTTTACCCCAATTTTGGGTCCTTGAAGGGAGGTGTTCAGTGCAACGAACCAGGCAATCGGACTATAATGCTTTATCACTCTCACTTAGCCATAGAATTCTATGATTTTAAATTTTGGCGAAGCCCCTGGTATTCGGAGGGCCAAATTTGGGGCGCTATACACGCCTAAGCCGGACAAGGTCGACTCCTCGCCCAAAGCGGAAAAAGTCTTTAAGGACTTGAGACCTCTCGAACAGCGACCAATCTCTCGCCTTATCATGACAGTCAATTTTTGGCTTTCTCTACTAAGGTGCTCGTCCGGAAGAACCGGGACACAATCGCAGTAGTTCTCCCACCGCTACCTTAGCCGATATAGCGGAACATAAGGTACCAAAGCATGGGCGCCGGGCAACCCAACATTTGACCAAAGACATGATTCGGAGCTGATGCATATAATGTTATAAGTTCGGGGTGCCGCACTATCGAAAGTGCTCGGACTTCTTGCGCCGTATTGTGGGGTAAACGAGAACCCCTGGCGAACTGACCGTACCCGAACGTGCGGGTGCGGATTGTCGTAAGTTGACATATAAGAGAGAGAGAGAGAGAGTGAAAAAACTTAAATAATGCAATGATAGATTAATGATATGCATTGTTATTTAAATAATACGTCGAAGCATACTGGTACAAGTAGTGCAAAAAGCATAAAGTAGGACAATTTGAAATGTCCTATCCCAGGGCAAGCTACACATAAATAGTGAAAAGCGGGTATATCAATTATTACTAGAGAGCACCTAGCAGTTCCCGTGTTCATCTTAGCTTCTTGCCGCCTTAGTTGTTGCTTCCGGAATGTGTCTGGCAATCGTATTGCCGGAGAGGGCTTCCAGAGAGTTAGGCCCTGAAAGAGAAAAGGAATGACAAAGGTATGCAACCCCTGGTGTGGTTAAGCCACAATGCGGGGCATGTCCTGATCGTGCCCACGCCTATGTCCATGGTATTTTCAATGCATAGTTATGTACGCGCAGCACAGATTTCGTCGCTTCACTGGGACTGGGACGGGGGCGAGCTCTGATCGTGCCAGGCGATCCTGTTGCAGCTTGTTTCGGACTCGCTTGAAGGTGTCCGGTGGCTGTGACGCCGAATGAGTGGTCTGCCTGAACAGGCTGCTTTGTGCTTCTGCTGTAGGGGCCGCAGTGTGCTCTTTCGTATGGAGCGAGCATTCTGTGTTTCCATTTACTGTTATGACCCCGCGAGGTCCTGGCATCTTGAGCTTGAGGTATGCGTAATGCGGCACTGCATTGAATTTTGCAAATGATGTCCGTCTGAGCAGTGCATGATAGCCACTGCAAAATGGGACGATGTTGAAGATTAACAATTCGCTTCGGAAGTTGTTTGGTGATCCGAAGACCACTTCCAGTGTGATTGAGCGTGTGCAATGGGCCTCTACACCTGGGATGACGCCTTTAAAGGTGGTTTTGCTGGGTTTGATCCTCGAGGGATTGGTACGCATTTTTTGCACTGTATCCTGATAAAGCAGGTTTAGACTACTGCCACCGTCCATAAGGACTCGAGTGAGGTGAAATCCGTCAATAATGGGGTCTAGGACCAGTGCGGCAGATCCACCATGACGGATGCTAGTGGGGTGGTCCCTGCGATTGAAGGTGATCGGGCAAGCAGACCACGGGTTGAACTTTGGGGCGACGGGCTCCATCACATAGACGTCCCTTAGTGCACGCTTCCGCTCCCTCTTGGGAATGTGGGTTGCGTATATCATGTTCACCGTCTTCACTTGTGGGCGAAACCCCTTCTGTCCTCCTGTGTTCGACGGTCGGGGCTCCTCCTCGTCGTCGCTATGTAGCCCCTTGTCCTTTTTTCGGCATTTAACTTCACGGCCTACTTGAACACCCAGCATTCTCTGTTGGTGTGATTGGCTGGCTTGTCGGGGGTGCCGTGGATTTGACACGAGTGATCCAGTATGCGATCCAGACTGGACGGAGCCGGAGTATTTCTTTTAAATGGCTTTTTCCGCTGACCGGATCTAGAGCCTCTGAATCCGGCATTAACTGCCGTATCTTCGGTGTTATCGCCGCTATTGCAGCGCTTTGGTCTATTATGACGCTGCCTACCGTTAACATCTTTGGTATCCGAGGTGTCCGGATTCCTTGATGTGTTGTTGCTGCGAGCCAGCCGGCTGTCCTCGCCCGCGCAGAAGCGGGTCATGAGTGTTGTGAGGGCTTCCATAGATTTCGGTTTCTCCTGGCTGAGGTGGCGGCGAGCCAAACATCGTGGATGCTATGCTTGAATGCCGCTAGGGCCTCTGCATCCGGACAGTCTACAATTTGGTTTTTCTTAGTCAGGAACTGTGTCCAGAATTGTCTAGCCGATTCCCCTGGCTGCTGGGTTATGTGGCTCAAGTCATCAGCATCCGGTGGCCGCACATAAGTGCCCTGGAAGTTTTCAAGGAATGCATCTTCTAGATCCTCCCAACTGCCAACTGAATGTGCTAGCAAGCTGTTCAGCTAATGCCGAGCTGGTCCTTTGAGTTTTAGTGGGAGGTACTTGATGGCATGTAGATAATCACCGCGAGCCATGTGGATGTGAAGGAGGAAGTCCTCAATCCATACAGTGGGATCTGTTGTGCCATCATATGATTCGACATTTACAGGTTTGAAACCCTTTGGGAATTCATGATTCATAACTTCATGAGTGAAGCATAGGGGCTGTGCGGCACCTCTATGTCGGGCTATATCCTGACGTAGTTCGTATGAGTCTTGTCTGCTGTATTCGGCCCGGCCAGATTTACTCTTGGTGTATCCGATGCGACGATCATCGTCCTGTGTGGGCGCACGTGCTCGTGTCCCGTATATTGACCTTGCGATTTTCCCCGTCACCAACCCCTCCGACCTCGATCGAGGGGAGAGCAGCCACCCCATGTTGATAATTTAATTTAGGTATTTTAGGTTGTTGGTGTCAAAACCGGCGGATCTCGGGTAGGGGGTCCCGAACTGTGCGTCTAAGGCGGATGGTAACAGGAGGTAGGGGAAACGATGTTTACCCAGGTTCGGGCCCTCTTGATGGAGGTAATACCCTACGTCCTGCTTGATAGTTCTTGATAATATGAGTAGTACAAGAGTTGATCTACTACGAGATCAAAGAGGCTAAACCCTAGAAGCTAGCCTATGGTATGATTGTATCTTGTCCTATGGACTAAAACCCTCAGGTTTATATAGACACCGGAGAGGGCTAGGGTTACACAAGGTTGGTTACAAAGGAGGAGATATACATATCTGTGTTGCCTAGCTTGCCTTCCACGCCAAGTAGAGTCCCATCCGGACACGGGACGAAGTCTTCAATCTCGTATCTTCATAGTCCAACAGTCCGGCCAAAGGATATAGTCCGGCTATCCGGAGACCCCCTAATCCAAGACTCCCTCACTCGGGGCTGAGGGTATGCACCAGTAGGTATGTGTTTGATCTCTCTCGCTCGTGTTCTTGAGGTGGTACGATCTTGATGTATCGCGAGCTTTGCTATTATAGTTGGATCTTATGATGTTTCTCCCCATCTACTCTCTTGTGATGAATTGAGTTTTCCCTCTGAAGTTATCTTATCGGATTGAGTCTTTAAGGATTTGAGAACACTTGATGTATGTCTTGCATGTGCTTATCTGTGGTGACAATGGGATATCACGTGATCCACTTGATGTATGTTTTGGTGATCAACTTGCGAGTTCCGTGACCTCGTGAACTTATGCATATGGGTTGGGACACATTTTCGTCTTGACTCTCCGGTAGAATCTTTGGGGCACTCTTTGAAGTACTTTGTGTTGGTTTGAATAGATGAATCTGAGATTGTGTGATGCATATCATATAATCATACCCACAGATACTTGAGGTAACATTGGAGTATCTAGGTGACATTAGGGTTTTGGTTGATTTGTGTCTTAAGGTGTTATTCTAGTACGAACTCTAGGATAGATTGAACGGAAAGAATAGCCTCGTGTTATTTTACTACGGACTCTTGAATAGATCGATCAGAAAAGATAACTTTGAGGTGGTTTCGTACCCTACCATAATCTCTTCATTTGTTCTCCGCTATTAGTGATTTTGGAGTGACTCTTAGTTGCATGTTGAGGGATAGTTATATGATCCAATTATGTTATTATTGTTGAGAGAACTTGCACTAGTGAAAGTATGAACCCTAGGCCTTGTTTCCTAGCATTGCAATACCGTTTACGCTCACTTTTATCATTAGTTACTTTGCTGTTTTTATATTTTCAGATTACAAAAACCTTTATCTACCATCCATATTGCACTTGTATCACCATCTCTTCGACGAACTAGTGCATCTATACAACTTACCATTGTATTGTGTGTGTTGGGGACACAAGAGACTCTTTGTTATTTGATTGCAGAGTTGCTTGAGAGAGACCATCTTCATCCTACGCCTCCCATGGATTGATAAACCTTAGGTCATCCACTTGAGGGAAATTTTCTACTGTCCTACAAACCTCTCCACTTGGAGTCCGAACAACGTCTACAAGAAGAAGGTTGTGTAGTATACATCAAGCTCTTTTCTAGCGCCGTTGCCGGGGAGGTTAACGCTTGAAGGTATATCTTTAGATCTTGCAATTGAATCTTTTTGTTTCTTGTTTTAGCACTAGTTTAGTTTATAAAAGAAAACTACAAAAATGGAATTGAGTTTGCCTCATACGCTTCATCTTTTTAATATCTTTCGTGAGAATGATGGAAAGGAAAATTGTGCTCAAATGCTAGAAGAAGAAGTCTCTAAAATGTTTGGCACTAAATCTTTGAATGATGAGCATGATTGCAATGTTGTTAGTATCAACTCCTTGAATATCCATAGTACTAATGATGATTGCACTAGTCATGATGAAAATGTCTCTTATAAGCATGTCAACTTTTGTGGAGTGCATAGAGTTTGCAAGTACACACCAATTAGGGAAAATATATTTTGCAAGAGGCATAAGTATTTGTAAACTAAGTGGTTGCAAGAGAGGCTAGATGTTTGTGCTGAAAATTTAAAATTTCTTCACCATACTTATGAACTTTGCAATGAACATGGTCATTTAAATCTCCGATGCAAATTGTTCCATGATCGTATCGTGTCCAAAAAATGTGATGATTTGATTTCCCTTGCACATCATAATGAACTTAGTTTGCTATTGGGTTATGAAGAAATGAAACGTATAACTAAGCATATTCCAGAATATAACCTTGAGAAATTCCTTGATGTTGATCTCGAAGAAATTTTTATCTATTGTGCGGTGAATTGCATTGAAAATCCTTATATTGCCAATTACACAAAGAAAATAAAACAAATAGAGGATGAATATAATACTAATGAAAGGGAAGAGGCTTCCCAATATCCTCCTATTATTTCTTATGATGAATCAGGTAATGAGGAGGAGCCTTCTAATAAACCAATCTCATCAATAAGGAGCTCCAAAAAGAGTATTGAACCCACACATAATGTGAATAAGAAAAAGAAAAGACGAAGGAGCAAAGGTGAAAAGTTATCCCTCCCAAATGATGTTTCCCCTATTACTCATTGTGATGATGATAATTGCTATACTATTGGTGCTATCCATACTATTAATGATGAGAGTGATTATGCTTATGATATGAAAAGGCCCAAGCTTGGGGATGCTATGTTTGATGAGGATGAAATGTTTGAGAATATATTTGCTGCAATTAATGTTTGTCCCAAGCTTGGGGATGCTATGTTTAATGAAGATGATATTTCTAGCCTCCCAAGTTTTGATATGCAAATTTGTTATGATGATAGCATGCCTCCTACTTATGATGATTATATTGATGAAAGTGGGTTTGGAAGAGTGTCAACTTTAGGAAGTAATGATCCCACTATTTTGGAGGATGTTGAATCTTATTGTGATAATTATGAAAGTGGATTTGGGAGGTCATGACTTTATTTAGTAATGATTCCACTATCTTGGAAGAGGTTTCAATCGATTATGATGAGAACAAAGTTGCTACTTATGATGATTATTGTGATGATACTTATGCTATAAAAAGTAGTGATGATTATATTAAAACTTGTGATGATTATGATTACCCTTTTTCTGAACCTTACTCTTCCAATTTGGAAACAATTTATAGTATTTGAGTCTCTTATGATACTCCCACTATTCCGAATGAGAAGAATTTTGCTTATGTGGAGAGTAGTAAATTTTCTATGCTTGTAGATCATGAAAAGAATGCTCTAGGTGCTAGATATATTGTTGAATTAATTCATGATGCTAATGAAAATTATTATGAGGGAGGAACATATGCTTGTAGGAATTGCAATAATATCAAGTTTCCTCTCTATGTGCTTAAAGTCTTGAAGTTATGCTTGTTTTCCTTTCCTATGCAAGTTGATTCTTGTTCCCACAAGTTGTTTGCTCACAAAATACCTATGCATAGGAAGTGGGTTAGACTTAAATGTGCTATTAATATTCTTCATGATGCTCTCTTTATGTTACAATTCTTATCCTTTATGAGAGCATCATTGAAATCATCATGCCTAGCTAGGGGCGTTAAACGATAGCGCTTGTTGGGAGGGAACCCAATTTTATTTTCGTTCCTTGCTTTTTGCTCCTGTTTAGTAATAAATAATTCATCTAGCCTCTGTTTAGATGTGGTTTTATGCTTTTAATTAGTGTTTGTGCCAAGTAGAACCTTTGGGAAGACTTGGGGAAAGTCTTTGCGATCTTGCTATAAAAAACAGAAACTTTAGCGCTCACGAGATTTGTTGCCATTTTTTATGGAGAGTGTTATTTAGTTAATTATTTTTTAAGATGATTAATAGAAAAATTCCTCAGGTCCACCAATTTATTTGAGAATTTTATTAGTTCGAGAAGTATACGTTTGATACATATTACTACAGATTGTTCTATTTTTGACAGATTATGTTTTATGTATTGTTTGCTTATTTTGATGAATCTATGAGTAGTATTGGAGGGTATGAACCATAGAGAAGTTGGAATACAGTAGATATTACACCAATATAAATAAATAATGAGTTCACAACAGTACCTAAGTGGTGATTTATTTTCTTATACTAACGGATCTTATGAGTTTTCTGTTAAGTTTTGTGTTGTGAAGTTTTCAAGTTTTGGGTAAAGATTCTATGGACTATGGAATAAGGAGTAGCAAGAGCCTAATCTTGGGGATGCCCAAGGCACACCAAGGTAATATTCAAGGGCAACCAAGAGCCTAAGCTTGGGTATGCCCCGGATGGCATCCCCTCTTTCGTCTTCGTTCATCGGTAACTTTACTTGGAGCTATATTTTTATTCACCACATGATATGTGTTTTGCTTGGAGCGTCATTTTATTTTATTTTGCTTTGCTTGCTGTTTGAATAATATCCCAAGATCTGAAATTCTTAAATGTTAGAGAGTCTTCACATAGTTGCATAATTATTCGACTACTCATTGATCTTCACTTATATCTTTCGAAGTAGTTTGTCATTTGCTCTAGTACTTCACTAATATCTTTTTAGTGCACGACGGTGGTTTTATTTTGAAGAAATAAATGAACTCTCATGCTTCACTTATATTATTTTGAGAGTCTTTATAATAGCATGGTAGTTTGCTTTGGTTATGAATCTAGTCCTAATATGATGGGCATCTAAGAGGGATATAATAAAAACTTTCATATAAAGTGCATTGAGTACTATGAGAAGTTTGATACTTGAAGATTGTTTTGAGATATAAAGATGGTGATATTAGAGTCATGCTAGTTGAGTAGTTGCGAATTTGAGGAATACTTGTGTTGAAGTTTGTGATTCCCTTAGCATGCACGTATGGTGAACCGTTATGTGATGAAGTCGGAGCATGATTTATTTATTGATTGTCTTCCTTATGAGTGGCGGTCGGGGATGAGCGATGGTCTTTTCCTACCAATCTATCCCCCTAGGAGCATGCGCGTAGTACTTTGTTTTGATAACTAATAGATTTTTGCAATAAGTATGTGAATTCTTTATGACCAATGTTGAGTCCATGGATTATACGCACCCTCACCCTTCCACCATTGCTAGCCTCTCTAGTACCGCTCAACTTCTGCCGGTACCATAAACCCACCAACCTTCCTCAAAACAGCCACCATACCTACCTATTATGGCATTTCCATAGCCATTCCGAGATATATTGCCATGCAACTTTCCACCGTTACGTTTATTATGACACGCTCCATCATTGTCATATTAATTTGCATGATTATGTAGTTGACATCGTATTTGTGGCAAAGCCACCATTCATAATCCTTTCATACATGGCACTCATGAGTCATTGCACATCCCGGTACACCGCCGGAGGCATTCATATAGAGTCATATTTTGTTCTAAGTATCGAGTTGTAATTCTTGAGTTGTAAGTAAATAAAAGTGTGATGGTCATCATTGTTAGAGCATTGTCCCATGTGAGGAAAGGATGATGGAGACTATGATTCCCCCATAAGTCGGGATGAGACTCCGAACGAAAAATAAAAAAGAAAAAGAAAAAAAGAGGCCATAAAAAAAGAGAAGGCCAAAAAAACAAAAAAATGAGAGAAAAAGAGAGAAGGGGCGATGCTACTATCCTTTTACCACACTTGTGCTTCAAAGTAGTACCATGATCTTCATGATAGAGAGTCTCCTATGTTGTCACTTTCATATACTAGTGGGAATCTTTCATTATAGAACTTGGCTTGTATATTCCAATGATGGGCTTCCTCAAAATGCCCTAGGTCTTCGTGAGCAAGCGAGTTGGATGCACACCCACTTAGTTTCTTTTTGAGCTTTCATACACTTATAGCTCTAGTGCATCTGTTGCATGGCAATCCCTACTCACTCACATTGAAATCTATTGATGGGCATCTCCATAGCCTGTTGATACACCTAGTTGATGTGAGACTATCTTCTCCTTTTTGTCTTCTCCACAACCACCATTCTATTCCACCTATAGTGCTATGTCCATGGCTCACGCTCATCTATTGCGTGAAGATTGAAAAGGTTTGAGAACATCAAAAGTATGAAACAATTGCTTGGCTTGTCATCAAGGTTGTGCATGATTTAAATATTTTGTGTGATGAAGATAGAGCATAGCCAGACTATATAATTTTGTAGGGATAGCTTTCTTTGGCCATGTTATTTTGAGAAGACATAAGTGCTTGGTTAGTATGCTTGAAGTATTATTATTTTTATGTCAATATTAAACTTTTGTCTTGAATCTTATGGATCTGAATATTCTTGTCACAATAAAGAGAATTACATGGATAAATATGTTAGGTAGCATTCCACATCAAAAATTCCGTTTTTATCATTTACCTACTCGAGGACGAGCAGGAATTAAGCTTGGGGATGCTGATACGTCTCCGATGTATCCATAATTTTTGATTGTTCCATGTTATTATATTATCTGTTTTCGATGTTAATGGGCTTTATTTTACACTTTTATATTATTTTTGGGACTAACCTATTAATCGGACGCCTAGACCAAATTGATGTTTTCTTGCGAATTTTAGTGTTTCGAAGAAAAGGAATATCAAACGGAGTCCAAATGGAATGAAACCTTTGGGGAGTTATTTTTGGAACGGAAGCAATCCAGGAGACTTGGAGTAGACGTCACAGAAGGTTCAAGGTGGCCACGAGGCAGGGACGCGCCTGCCCCCTGGGCATGCCCCTCACCCTCGTGGGCCCCTCGTGGCTCCCCTGACCGACTTCTTTCGCCTATATATGTCCATATACCCTAAAAACATCGTGGAACAGAATAGATCGGGAGTTCCGCCTCCAGAAGCCTCCGTAGCCACCGAAAACCAATCTAGACCCGTTCTGGCACCCTGCCAGAGAGGGGAATCCCTCTCCGGTGGCCATCTTCATCATCCCGGCGCTCTCCATGACGAGGAGGGAGTAGTTCACACTCGAGGCTGAGGGTATGCACCAGTAGCTATGTGCTTGATCTCTCTCTCTCTCTCTCTCGTGTTCTTGAGGTGGTACGATCTTGATGTATCGTGAGCTTTGCTATTATAGTTGGATCTTATGATGTTTCTCCCCCTCCACTCTCTTGTGATGAATTGAGTTTTCCCTCTGAAGTTATCTTATCGGATTGAGTCTTTAAAGATTTGAGAACACTTGATGTATGTCTTGCATGTGCTTATCTGTGGTGACAATGGGATATCACATGATCCACTTGATGTATGTTTTGGTGATCAACTTGCGAGTGCCGTGACCTCGTGAACTTATGCATATGGGTTGGGACATGTTTTCATCTTGACTCTCCGGTAGAATCTTTGGGGCACTCTTTGAAGTACTTTGTGTTGGTTTGGATAGATGAATCTGAGATTGTGTGATGCATATTTGTATAATCATACCCACGGATACTTGAGGTGACACTGGAGTATCTAGGTGACATTAGGGTTTTGGTTGATTTGTGTCTTAAGGTGTTATTCTAGTACGAACTCTAGGATAGATTGAACGGAAAGAATAGCCTTGTGTTATTTTACTACGGACTCTTGAATAGATCGATCAGAAAGGATAACTTTGAGGTGGTTTCGTACCCTACCATAATCTCTTCGTTTGTTCTCCGCTATTAGTGACTTTGGAGTGACTCTTTGTTGCATGTTGAGGGATAGTTATATGATCCAATTATGTTATTATTGTTGAGAGAACTTGCAATAGTGAAAGTATGAACCCTAGGCCTTGTTTCCTAGCATTGCAATACCGTTTACGCTCACTTTTATCATTAGTTACTTTGCTGTTTTTATATTTTCAGATTACAAAAACCTTTATCTACCATCCATATTGCACTTGTATCACCATCTCTTCGCCGAACTAGTGCATCTATACAACTTACCATTGTATTGGGTGTGTTGGGGACACAAGAGACTCTTTGTTATTTGGTTGCAGGGTTGCTTGAGAGAGACCATCTTCATCCTACGCCTCCCACGGATTGATAAACCTTAGGTCATCCACTTGAGGGAAATTTTCCACTGTCCTACAAGCCTCTGCACTTGGAGGCCCAACAACGTCTACAAGAACAAGGTTGTGTAGTAGACATCATACCTCACCATGAGAGGGTGCAATAGTGATCCAGGAGTGGATCACTGGACAGCGGTCCAAAATTATCCTTAGTGGAATAAGGAAATATTTCTCGGTTATGGAGGTGATAAAGAGTTCATCGTAAAGAGTTACGCGATGCAAGATTTGACACCGATCCGGATGACTCTGAGTCTCTATCTAGATACATATTGAAAGTGGGAGCAATTAGCTAGAGTAGCTCCATGTAGAGCATTGTAGACATAGAAATTTGCAAAATACTTACGGCTCTGAATGTGGCAGACCCGTTGACTAAATTTCTCTCACAAGCAAAACATGATCACACCTTATTACTCTCGGGTGTTAATGACATAGCAATGTGAACTAGATTATTGAATCTATTAAACCCTTTGAGTGTTGGTCACGTGGCGATGTGAACTATCACTACTAGAATCAGGGATTTTGCCGTCTGCCAGTTCTTTGCCGTCTGCTAGCTGACGGCAAAGAAGGTCTTTGCCATCAGCTACCAAAAAGCAGACGACAAACAACCAGCAGACGGCAAAGAAGGTCCTTGCCATCTGTTACTTCTTTGCTGTCAGCTGGCTGGCGGCAAAGAGGGAGGTGGCCCCCACTAACGAGCCAATTAGAAATACTTAACGGCCCCCTCTTTGTCGTCCGCTAGCAGATGGCAAAGATAAAAGGCAAGCGAACGGCAAAGGCTAACTAACCTAACCTAATGCCCGGCCGATCGAGCCCCACCCCCCGCCCGTTACTCTCTCTTCTCTCCCTCTCTCCTCCCCGACGCCCGGCCGCCACCAGATCCACCCACCAGCGCCCCCGCCGCAGCACTCCCCCCCCCCCCCCGCTCGCCGCCGCCCCGCCCCACCTTGCCCCGTCGCCCCACTATCCCGCCGCCCCCACCCCACCCGTCGACGCCGCCCCCGCCACCGCCCCAGCCCCTGCCGCCCGACATCGCCCCACCATCCCGCCGCCCCTGCCGCCCGTCGCCGGCCCACCCGCCCCACTGCCCCGACCGTCCCATTGCTCCGGTGAGTTTTTTTCTTTTTCTTTTTTTTCATATTTTTTGCTGTTTAATTGTTAGTGTTAGATTTAGAAGTAGAAGAAGTAGAAGTAGAAAAAAAGAAGAAGTAGAAGAATAAGAAAAGAAAAGAAGTAGAAAAAGATGAAAGAAGAAGAAGAAGAAGAAGAAGAAGAAGAAGAAAAGAAGTAGAAGAAAGGAAGTAAGGAAGAAAGAAAAGAAGTAGAAAAAAGATGAAAGAAGAAGAAGAAGAAGAAGAAGAAGAAGAAGAAGAAGAAGAAGAAGAAGAAGAAGAAGAAGAAGAAGAAGAAGAAGAAGAAGAAGAAGAAGAAGAAGAAGAAGAAGAAGAAGAAGAAGAAGAAGAAGAAGAAGAAGAAAGGAAGAAAAGAAAAGATAGAACAAGATGAAAAACGAAGAAGAAGAAAAGAAGTAGAAGAAATAGAAGAAGAAGAAGAAGAAGAAGAAGAAGAAGAAGAAGAAACGAACAGAAGTAAAAGAAGTAGAAAAAAGATGAAAGAAGAAGAAGAAGAAGAAGAAGAAGAAGAAGAAGAAGAAGAAGAAGAAGAAGAAGAAGAAGAAGAAGAAGAAGAAGAAAGGAAGAAAAGAAAAGATAGAACAAGATGAAAAACGAAGAAGAAGAAAAGAAGTAGAAGAAATAGAAGAAGAAGAAGAAGAAGAAGAAGAAGAAGAAGAAGAAGAAGAAGAAGAAGAAGAAGAAGAAGAAACGAACAGAAGTAAAAGAAGTAGAAAAAAGATGAAAGAAGAAGAAGAAGAAGAAGAAGAAGAAGAAGAAGAGAAAGAAAGAAGAATGATAGAAGGAAACACCCTGAGACCACACTCCGACCCCCTTACCCCGACACCCTGACCCCAACACCACACCCCGACACCCCGACCCCGACACCACACCCCGACCCCCTGACCCCGACACCCCGACCCCGACACCACACCCCGACACCCCTACCCCGACACCACACCCCGACCCCGACACGACCCCCTGACCCCCTGACCCCGACACCCCGACTCCGACACCACACCCCGACCCCGACACCCCGACCCCGACACCACACCCCGACCCCCAACCCCGAAACAGCACCCCGACCCCGACACGGCACCCCGACACCGACACGACACCCCGACCCCCGACACCTCCCAAAAAGGTGCTCTTTGGCCTTCCAGAGGCCGACGGGGTCATATATTTGTGAATTATGAGTTAGGTCATATATTTTTCGATTTTGTTATGAAAAACATCATATATAATTGTGTTGATCGGGTAGATTTAAATGTGCAGTTGTTTTATCGCTGCAAGGTTTGGTGTTCGACGACCTCTCCATGCGTTTGACGAGCTCTGCCCCTTCGTTCGTGGGTGAGTACAAATGACATGTCCTCCTCCCCCATTAATTATTTGCTCTGTTTCGGTGTTTGTGCCAATGAAACTTGATAGCTAGCTATATATGTGTCTTGAATCATTAGTATGCGTAACCAATATGTGTCTCCCGTTCGAAAGCGTTATAGTTATAAATATGCATGCATTTGCATATTTATAACCTTGATTCTTTCGAATTGTCCAACGCTACCCATGGACAGCCCGAGTATGTGTAGATTGGGTTCATTTTCCCATATGATTTGCTCCGGATCCGACGCATAAATTTTGTCAGTGCCTCCCCTATTGTTCTTAGGGTACACATCCTCTCTGTTTATTGCAGAGACATGTATCTGGAGAATAGCGGGGAGGTGCTGCCGAAATTTTGCGTCGGATCCGGAGCATAGCATGGGAAAATGAACCCAATCTACACATACTCAGGTGGCATTAGGACCTATCATTACCTATTAGAGTGTAGGTTGCATGGACATAATAAAATTGACAAAGTAGATCAACTGATGAATATATACATGGTGAATTATATATATATATATATATATATATATATATATATATTTGTTGTGTGTCCAGTAGCTCTGAAAGTCAAGATGAGTGATCGTGCATGGATGTATACCGGTCACACTGGTCAGAATAAATGGAGCGCTGAATGGTTCACAAAAACCAAGGGGTTTGTGCAAGCCGCATTTGCAAATGGCCAGAGGAAAACCTGGTGCCCCTGTTTCCGGTGTGGCAATTGGGAAAAGAGGACAGAGGCTGAAATGGGCAAACACCTGCAGAAGAGTGGTTTTACGCCCGATTATACGGTGTGGACATATCATGGTGAGTCTGTCCAACATGACCGAGCTGAGGTGGATCATTGTCGCACCAACGAGCATGGTACCGGGATGGAAAACATGGTGCAAGACTATGATGATGCTCGGGATTCGGACAAGGAGATGGAGGAATCTGCAAAGGCCTTCAATGAAATGTTGGAGTCTTCAAAACGTCCGCTCCACGAGCACACTGAGCTTTGTCAGTTGGATGCCATCTCATAAGTAATGGCTCTGAAGGCTCAGTTCAACTTGGGCAGAGAATGCTACGACGCAATGATGACAGTATTTGGACGCTTTCTACCGAAAGGCCATGTAATGCCTGCAAACTTGTACCAGTCGGACAAAATCCTCCGTGCACTGAAGATGCCCTATGAGAAGATACGTGCCTGTGAGAAAGGATGTGCCTTATTTAGGCTTGACTATGCGGACTTGAACTATTGTCCCATTTGCAAGTCTTCTAGGTATGTTGTGGTAGACAATGGTATGGGTGAGAAGACACAGACCAAAATCCCCGTTAGTGTTCTTCGGTATATGCCAATCGTACCAAGACTTCAACGTCTTTTCATGGTCAAAGAAACGGCCAGACAGATGACATGGCACAAAACAGGCAAAAGAACCGAACTAGATGCAGATGGGAATCTGATGATGGTACACACATTGGATGGTGTTGCGTGGAAAAAGTCTAATGAATTGCATGCTGACAAAGCGGCAGATCCGAGGCATCCTCGAGTTGGCATCAGCACGGATGGGTTCAGTGTGTTTGGTATGACGGCGGCCCAATACAGTTGTTGGCCCGTATTTGTCTTTCCACTCAATCCCCCCCCCCCTCGAACAGATTATGCAAAGAAAGAACATTTTCCTGATGTTGATAATTCCAGGGCCCAACTATCCGGGGGGAAATATGAATGTGTACATGCAGCCGCTTAAGGACGAATTGCAAGAAGCCTGGGATAATGGGTTCAAGATAGACGACGCCTATAGCAAACGGAACTTCATAATGCGTGTCTGGTACATGTACTCGACGCATGACTTGCCGGCGTATGCGCTATTCATTGGCTGGTGTGTGCATGGAAGGTTCCCGTGCCCCACATGCAAGGGAGCTCTTGAGTTTCGTTGGCTTCAGGCCGGTCGCAAGTTTTCTTGCTTCGACATGCATAGACAGTTCCTGAATCCTCGCCATAAGTTCAGGAAAGACAAGAAGAACTTCATCAGAGGTAGAGTTGTCAAAAACTCTGCACCACCTGCGTTGACAGGCCAACAGACCCTGGATCAGTTAAACGCTCTCGAGCCAGATCCAGAGCGTCCAGGGTACTTCAAGGGGTATAATTCTAAGCATGCCTGGACTCACAAGACATGCTTATGGGATCTGCCTTACTTCAAAGACCTCCTTTGCCCACACAACATCGACGTGATGCACACTGAGAAGAATATCGCCAAGGCACTTTTTGGTACATTGTCCGGCATATATGGGAATTCAAAGGACAATACTAAGGCTAGAGTCGATCTGGAGGCGCTATGTGATAGGCCGTTACAAAACATGAAAGAACTGAAAGGAAAGCAGAACTGGACGAAGCCAAAGGCTTGGTTCAATCTTGGAAGGCCAGCTATGAGGGAAATTATCTTGTGGGTGAAAATGCAGTTGATGTTCCCCGATGGGTATGCAGCGAATCTAAAGAGGGGAGCAAGTCTTGAAAAATTGAAGATATTTGGTCTCAAGAGTCATGATTGGCACATATAGATTCAGCGGGTAATGTCAGTGATGTTGTGTGGCTTCATCCCTCAGGATGAATGGCTAGTACTGGCAGAACTCAGCTATTTCTTCCGTATTCTTTGTGCGAAAGAACTATCGCCTGACGTGCTAGAAGAAATGGAAGAGTTGGCGCCGGAGTTGATCTGCAAGTTAGAGAAGATCTTTCCACCGGGCTTATTTAATCTAATGCATCATTTGATTTTGCATCTCCTGACCGAGGCAAGATTGGGGGGGCCGTGCAAAATCGTTGGTGCTACCCAACTGAGAGGATGCAGAAGATGCTTCGAGAAAAATGTAAAAATAAAAGTAGAATTGAAGCATCAATGGCTGAGGCATTCATCACTGAGGAGGTAGCAAACTTCGTGACAGCACACTACAAAGCCAAAAATCATCATTTGCATAATCCAAAGCCTCGGTACAATGCTGACGACCCTAAAAATGGTGGATCCAACCTCAGCCTATTCAAAGGGAATCTCGCACCAGCCAGTGTTTCAAATCCAGTATCTTTGGACAACAAAGAATGGCGGACCATTTCATTGTATATCTTCAACAACCTAATAGAAGTGCGGCCGTACATCGAGTAAGTTCTCGGTACATTGTTTCGCAACTTCTATTTCCTTTGAACTGCTCTTATTCCTGGATATTTCATACAGTCGACACATCGCCATATTCTCGTATGGAGCGGTGATCCAAAAGGATTCCGTCGAAGAGTCTGAGCTTCTCGCAAAGCAAGGAGGCGGCTATCACGGTTTTATCTATTGGTTCAAACAAACAGTAATTTCTATTAGACAATTTCATTTCATTCGCTAATTTGTGCGTAATGCAAAAATCCTTTCGTATTAAACTTGTAGGCTAATTCAGAGTCTATGGATGCCGAATTGAGACAAGTCTCTAATGGTTTTGACTATAAGGTCCGTTCATTTGACAAATACAACATCAACGGGTATCGCTTTTGTACTTATGGCAAAGACCTATCTATGGCCGACCGAAAGTCTACAAATTGTTGTGTATCTGCTATCGGCGAAGGAGGTACCGAATATTATGGGAGAGTCGAAGCAATTTATCAACTTCTATTCTATGGTGAAAACTGTTGGAAATATGCCCTAGAGGCAATAATAAAAGCATTATTATTATATTTCCTTGTTCATGATAATTGTCTTTATTCATGCTATAATTGTGTTATCCGGAAATCGTAATACATGTGTGAATAACAGACACCAACATGTCCCTAGTAAGCCTCTAGTTGACTAGCTCGTTGATCAACAGATAGTCATGGTTTCCTAACTATGGACATTGGATGTCATTGGTAACAGGATCACATCATTAGGAGAATGATGTGATGGACAAGACCCAATCCTAAACATAGCATAAAGATCGTATAGTTCGTTCGCTAGAGTTTTTCCAATGTCAAGTATCTTTTCCTTAGACCATGAGATCGTGTAACTCCCGAATATCGTAGGAGTGCTTTGGGTATACCAAACATCACAACGTAACTGGGTGACTATAAAGGTATACTACGTGTATCTCCGAAAGTGTCTGTTGGGTTGACATGGATCAAGACTGGGATTTGTCACTCCGTATGACGGAGAGGTATCATTGGGCCCACTCGGTAATGCATCATCATTATGAGCTCAAAGGTGACCAAGTGTCTGGTCACGGGATCATGCATTACGGTACGAGTAAAGTGACTTGCCGGTAACGAGATTGAACGAGGTATTGGGATACCGACGATCGAATCTCGGGCAAGTAACATGCTGATTGACAAAGGGAATTGTATACGGGGTTGCTTGAATCCTCGACATCGTGGTTCATCTGATGAGATCATTGAGGAGCATGTGGGAGCCAACATGGGTATCCAGATCCCGCTGTTGGTTATTGACCGGAGAGTCGTCTCGGTCATGTCTACATGTCTCCCGAACCCGTAGGGTCTACACACTTAAGGTTCGGTGACGCTAGGGTTGTAGGGATATGTGTATGCAGTAACCCGAATGTTGTTCGGAGTCCCGGATGAGATCCCGGACGTCACGAGGAGTTCCGGAATGGTCCGGAGGTAAAGAATTATATATAGGAAGTGCTATTTCGGCCATCGGGACAAGTTTCGGGGTTATCGGTATTGTATCGGGACCACCGGAAGGGTCCCGGGGGGTCCACCGGGTGGGGCCACCTGCCCCGGGGGGGCACATGGGCTGTAGGGGGTGCGCCTTTGCCTACATGGGCCAAGGGCACCAGCCCCAATAGGCCCATGCGCCTAGGGTTCCAAAAGGGGAAGAGTCCCACAAGTGGAAGGCACCCCTAGGTGCCTTGGGGGGAGGGAAACCTCCCTTGGCCGCCGCCCCCTAGGAGATTGGATCTCCTAGGGCCGGCTCCCCCCCTAGGCCCTCCTATATATAGTGGGGGAAGGAGGGTTTTTCATCCACGCCTTTGGTTGCCTCCCTCTCCCTCTCCAACACCTCCTCCTCCTCCATAGTGCTTGGCGAAGCCCTGACGGAGTACTGCAGCTCCACCATCACCACGCCGTCGTGCTGCTGCTGGAGCCATCTTCCTCAACGTCTTCTTTCCTCTTGCTGGATCAAGAAGAAGGAGACGTTACGCTGACCGTACGTGTGTTGAACGCGGAGGTGCCGTCCGTTCAGCGCTAAGATCTCCGGTGATTTGGATCACGTCGTGTACGACTACCTCATCCCTGTTCTTTGAACGCTTCCACTCGCGATCTACAAAGGTATGTAGATGCATCCGATCACTCGTTGCTAGATGAACTCATAGATGGATCTTGGTGAAACCGTAGGAAAATTTTTGTTTTCTGCAACGTTCCCCAACAGTGGCATCATGAGCTAGGTCTACGCGTAGTTCTTCTTGCGCGAGTAGAACACTATTTGTTGTGGGCGTAGATGTTGTCAACTTTCTTGCCGCTACTAGTCTTATCTTGCTTAAACGGTATTGTGGGATGAAGCGGCCCGGACCAACCTTACACATACGCTTACGTGAGACCGGTTCCACCGACTAACATGCACTAGTTGCATAAGGTGGTTGGCGGGTGACTGTCTCTCCTACTTTAGTTGGAGCGGATTCGATGAAAAGGGTCCTTATGAAGGGTAAATAGAAGTTGACAAATCACGTTGTGGCTTTCACGTAGGTAAGAAAACGTTCTTGCTAGAACCCTATTTCAGCCACGTAAAACTTGCAACAACAATTAGAGGACGTCTAACTTGTTTTGCCAGCAAGTGCTTTGTGATATGATATGGCCTAAGTTGTGATGAATGATGAATGATCTATATGTGATGTATGAGATGTTCATGCTATTGTAATAGGAATCACGACTTGCATGTCGATGAGTATGACAACCGGCAGGAGCTATAGGAGTTGTCTTTATTTTTTATATGACCTGCGTGTCATTGAGAAACGCCATGTAAATTACTTTACTTTATTGCTAAACGCGTTAGCCATAGTAGTAGAAGTAATAGTTGGCGAGGAACTTCATGGAGACACGATGATGGAGATCATGATGATGGAGATCATGATGATGGAGATCATGGTGTCAAGCCGGTGACAAGATGATCATGGAGCCCCAAGATGGAGATCAAAGGAGCTATGTGATATTGGCCATATCATGTCACTATTATTATTTGATTGCATGTGATGTTTATCATGTTTTGCATCTTGTTTACTTAGAACGGCGGTAGTAAATAAGATGATCCCTCATAATAATTTCAAGCAAGTGCTTCCCCTAACCGTGCACCGTTGCGACAGTTCGTTGTTTCGAAGCACCACGTGATGATCGGGTGTGATAGATTCTAACGTTCACATACAACGGGTGTAAGACAGATTTACACATGCAAACACTTAGGTTGACTTGACGACCCTAGCATGTACAGACATGGCCTCGGAACACAGAAGACCGAAAGGTCGAGCATGAGTCGTATAGAAGATACGATCAACATGAAGATGTTCACCGATGTTGACTAGTCCGTCTCACGTGATGATCGGACACGGCCTAGTTGACTCGGATCATGTTATACTTAGATGACTAGAAGAGGGATGTCTATCTAAGTGGGAGTTCATTAAATAATTTGATTAGATGAACTTAATTATCATGAACTTAGTCTAAAATATTTACAATATGTCTTGTAGGTCAAATGGACAACGTAGTCCTCAACTTCAACGCGTTCCTAGAGAAAACCAAGCTGAAAGACGATGGCAGCAATTACACGGACTGGGTCCGGAACCTGAGGATCATCCTCATAGCTGCCAAGAAAGATTATGTCCTACAAGCACCGCTAGGTGAAGCTCCCGTCCCACAAAACCAAGACGTTATGAACGCTTGGCAGACACGTGTTGATGATTACTCCCTCGTTCAGTGCGGCATGCTTTACAGCTTAGAGCCGGGGCTCCAAAAGCGTTTTGAGAGACATGGAGCATATGAGATGTTCGAAGAGATGAAAATGGTTTTCCAAGCTCATGCCCGGGTCGAGAGATATGAGGTCTCCGACAAGTTCTTCAGCTGTAATATGGAGGAAAATAGTTCTGTCAGTGAGCACATACTCACTATGTCTGGGTTACATAACCGCTTGACTCAGCTGGGAGTTAATCTCCCGGATGACGCGGTCATTGACAGAATCCTCCAGTCGCTTCCACCAAGCTACAAGAGCTTTGTGATGAACTTCAATATGCAGGGGATGGAAAAGACCATTCCTGAGGTATTTGCAATGCTGAAATCAGCGGAGGTAGAAGTCAAGAAGGAACATCAAGTGTTGATGGTGAATAAAACCACTAAGTTCAAGAAGGGCAAGGGTAAAAAGAACTTCAAGAAGGACGGCAAGGGAGTTGCCGCGTCCGGCAAGCAAGCTGCCGGGAAGAAGCCAAAGAACGGACCCAAGCCCGAGACTGAGTGCTTTTATTGCAAGGGAAGCGGTCACTGGAAGCGGAACTGCCCCAAATACCTGGCGGACAAGAAGGCCGGCAAAACGAAAGGTATATGTGATATACATGTAATTGATGTGTACCTTACTAGTACTCGTAGTAGCTCCTGGGTATTTGATACCGGTGCAGTTGCTCACATTTGTAACTCAAAGCAGGAGCTGCAGAATAAACAGAGACTGGCGAAGGACGAGGTGACGATGCGCGTCGGGAATGGTTCCAAGGTCGATGTGATCGCCATCGGCACGCTACCTCTACATTTACCTACGGGATTAGTTTTAAACCTCAATAATTGTTATTTAGTGCCAGCTTTGAGCATGAACATTGTATCGGGATCTCGTTTAATTCAAGATGGCTACTCATTTAAATCCGAGAATAATGGTTGTTCTATTTATATGACAGATATGTTTTATGGTCATGCTCCCATGGTGAATGGTTTATTCTTAATGAATCTCAAGCGTAATGCTACACATGTTCATAGTGTGAATACCAAAAGATGTAAGGTTGATAATGATAGTCCCACATATTTGTGGCACTGCCGCCTTGGTCACATAGGTGTCAAACGCATGAAGAAGCTCCATGCAGATGGACTTTTAGAGTCTCTTGATTATGAATCATTTGACACGTGCGAACCATGCCTCATGGGTAAAATGACCAAGACTCCGTTCTCAGGAACAATGGAGCAAGCAACCAACTTATTGGAAATTATACATACTGATGTGTGCGGTCCAATGAGTGTTGAGGCTCGCGGTGGATATCGTTATGTTCTCACCCTCACTGATGACTTGAGTAGATATGGTTATATCTACTTAATGAAACACAAGTCTGAGACCTTTGAAAAGTTCAAGGAATTTCAGAGTGAGGTTGAGACTCAATGTGACAGAAAAATCAAGTTTTTGCGATCAGATCGTGGAGGAGAATACTTGAGTCATGAATTTGGCACACACTTAAGAAAATGTGGAATAGTTTCACAACTCACGCCGCCTGGAACACCTCAGCGTAACGGTGTGTCCGAACGTCGTAATCGCACTCTATTAGATATGGTGCGGTCTATGATGTCTCTTACCGATTTACCGCTATCTTTTTGGGGCTATGCTTTAGAGACTGCCGCATTCACTTTAAATAGGGCTCCGTCGAAATCCATTGAGACGACACCATATGAATTGTGGTTTGGGAAGAAACCTAAGCTGTCGTTTCTAAAAGTTTGGGGATGCGATGCTTATGTCAAGAAACTTCAACCTGAAAAGCTCGAACCCAAGTCGAAAAAATGCGTCTTCATAGGATACCCTAAAGAAACTGTTGGGTATACCTTCTACCTCAGATCCGAGGGCAAGATCTTTGTTGCCAAGAATGGATTCTTTCTAGATAAGGAGTTTCTCTCAAAAGAAGTGAGTGGGAGGAAAGTAGAACTTGATGAAGTATTACCTCTTGAACCGGAAAATGGCGCAACTCAAGAAAATGTTCCTGAGGTGCCTGCACCGACTAGAGAGGAAGTTAATGATGATGATGATGAAACTTCAGATCAAGTTGCTACTCAACTTCGAAGGTCCACAAGGACACGTTCCGCACCAGAGTGGTATGGCAACCCTGTCTTGGAAATCATGTTGTTAGACAACGTTGAACCTTCGAACTATGAAGAAGCGATGGCGGGCCCGGATTCCGACAAATGGCTAGAAGCCATGAAATCCGAGATAGGATCCATGTATGAAAACAAAGTGTGGACTTTGACTGACTTGCCCGTTGAACGGCGAGCCATAGAAAATAAATGGATTTTTAAGAAGAAGACCGACGCGGATGGTAATGTGACCATCTATAAAGCTCGGCTTGTCGCTAAGGGTTATCGACAAGTTCAAGGGGTTGACTACGATGAGACTTTCTCACCGGTAGCGAAGCTGAAGTCCGTCCGAATCATGTTAGCAATTGCCGCATTCTACGATTATGAGATATGGCAAATGGACGTCAAAACGGCATTCCTTAATGGTTTCCTTAATGAAGAATTGTATATGATGCAGCCGGAAGGTTTTGTCGATCCTAAGAATGCTGACAACGTGTGCAAGCTCCAACACTCGATTTATGGGCTGGTGCAAGCATCTCGGAGTTGGAACATTCACTTTGATGAGATGATCAAAGCGTTTGGGTTTACGCAGACTTATGGAGAAGCCTGCGTTTACAAGAAAGTGAGTGGGAGCTCTGTAGCATTTCTAATACTATATGTAGATGACATACTTTTGATGGGAAATGATATAGAACTCTTGGACAGCATTAAGGCCTACTTGAATAAGAGTTTTTCAATGAAGGACCTTGGAGAAGCTGCTTATATATTAGGCATCAAGATCTATAGATATAGATCAAGACGCCTCATAGGTCTTTCACAATGCACGTACCTTGATAAGATATTGAAGAAGTTCAATATGGATCAGTCTAAGAAGGGGTTCTTGCCTATGCTACAAGGTGTGAAATTGAGCTCAGCTCAATGTCCGACCACGACAGAAGATATAGAAGAGATGAGTGTCATCCCCTATGCCTCAGCCATAGGTTCTATTATGTATGCCATGCTGTGTACTAGACCTGATGTAAACCTTGCCGTAAGTTTGGTAGGAAGGTACCAAAGTAATCCCGGCAAGGAACACTGGACAGCGGTCAAGAATATCCTGAAATACCTGAAAAGGACTAAGGAAATGTTTCTCGTTTATGGAGGTGACGAAGAGCTCGTCGTAAAGGGTTACGTCGACGCTAGCTTCGACACAGATCTAGATGACTCTAAGTCACAAACCGGATACGTGTATATTTTGAATGGTGGGGCAGTAAGCTGATGCAGTTGCAAGCAGAGCGTCGTGGCGGGATCTACATGTGAAGCGGAGTACATGGTAGCCTCGGAGGCAGCACATGAAGCAATCTGGGTGAAGGAGTTCATCACCGACCTAGGAGTCATACCCAATGCGTCGGGGCTGATCAAGCTCTTCTGTGACAACACTGGAGCTATTGCACTCGCCAAGGAGCCCAGGTTTCACAAGAAGACAAGGCACATCAAGCGTCGCTTCAACTCCATTCGTGAAAATGTTCAAGATGGAGACATAGATATTTGTAAAGTACATACGGACCTGAATGTAGCAGATCCGTTGACTAAACCTCTCCCTAGGGCAAAACATGATCAACACCAGAATTCCATGGGTATTCGATTCATCACAATGTAACTAGATTATTGACTCTAGTGCAAGTGGGAGACTGTTGGAAATATTGCCTAGAGGCAATAATAAAAGCATTATTATTATATTTCCTTGTTCATGATAAATGTCTTTATTCATGCTATAATTGTGTTATCCGGAAATCGTAATACATGTGTGAATAACAGACACCAACATGTCCCTAGTAAGCCTCTAGTTGACTAGCTCGTTGATCAACAGATAATCATGGTTTCCTGACTATGGACATTGGATGTCATTGATAACGGGATCACGTCATTAGGAGAATGATGTGAGGACAAGACCCAATCCTAAACATAGCATAAAGATCGTATAGTTCGTTCGCTAGAGTTTTTCCAATGTCAAGTATCTTTTCCTTAGACCATGAGATCGTGTAACTCCCGGATACCGTAGGAGTGCTTTGGGTATACCAAACGTCACAACGTAACTGGGTGACTATAAAGGTATACTACGGGTATCTCCGAAAGTGTCTGTTGGGTTGACATGGATCAAGACTGGGATTTGTCACAACGTATGACGGAGAGGTATCACTGGGCCCACTCGGTAATGCATCATCATTATGAGCTCAAAGGTGACCAAGTGTCTGGTCACAGGATCATGCATTACGGTACGAGTAAAGTGACTTGCCGGTAACGAGATTGAACGAGGTATTGGGATACCGACGATCGAATCTCGGGCAAGTAACATGCCGATTGACAAAGGGAATTGTATACGGGGTTGCTTGAATCCTCGACATCGTGGTTCATCCGATGAGATCATTGAGAAGCATGTGGGAGCCAACATTGGTATCCAGATCCCGCTGTTGGTTATTGACCGGAGAGTCGTCTCGGTCATGTCTACATGTCTCTCGAACCCGTAGGGTCTACACACTTAAGGTTCGGTGACGCTAGGGTTGTAGGGATATGTGTATGCAGTAACCCGAATGTTGTTCGGAGTCCCGGATGAGATCCCGGACGTCACGAGGAGTTCCGGAATGGTCCGGAGGTAAAGAATTATATATAGGAAATGCTATTTCGGCCATCGGGACAAGTTTCGGGGTTATCGGTATTGTACCGGGACCACCGGAAGGGTTCCGGGGGGTCCACCGGGTGGGGCCACCTGCCCCGGGGGGCCACATGGGCTGTAGGGGGTGCGCCTTGGCCTACATGGACCAAGGGCACCATCCCCAATAGGCCCATGCGCCTAGGGTTCCAAAAGGGGAAGAGTCCCACAAGTGGAAGGCACCCCTAGGTGCCTTGGGGGGAGGGAAACCTCCCTTGGCCGCCACCCCCTAGGAGATTGGATCTCCTAGGGCCGGCGCCCCCCCCGGGCCCTCCTATATATAGTGGGGGAAGGAGGGCTTTTCATCCACGCCTTTGGTTGCCTCCCTCTCCCTCTCCAACACCTCCTCCTCCTCCATAGTGCTTGGCGAAGCCCTGACGGAGTACTGCAGCTCCACCATCACCACGCCGTCGTGCTGCTGCTGGAGCCATCTTCCTCAACCTCTTCTTTCCTCTTGCTGGATCAAGAAGAAGGAGATGTTACGATGACCGTACGTGTGTTGAACGCGGAGGTGCCGTCCGTTCGGCGCTAAGATCTCCGGTGATTTGGATCACGTCGTGTACGACTACCTCATCCCCGTTCTTTGAACGCTTCCGCTCGCGATCTACAAAGGTATGTAGATGCATCCGATCACTCGTTTCTAGATGAACTCATAGATGGATCTTGGTGAAACCGTAGGAAAATTTTTGTTTTCTGCAACGTTCCCCAACAAAAACCCACCGAATATCGTAGTCTTCAAATGTTATTGGTTTCAGCCGAAGGAGACTAGAAGGACTCATGAACATATAGGCTAGTTGAAATCAACCAAAGCACCCATTTAGATGTTCCTGATGTCTATATTACGGCTCAACAGACGACCCAAGTATTCTATCTACCGTGGTCCTGCCAAACTAATCCAAATCTAAAAGGTTGGGATGTCGTTTATGAAGTGCCACCACGTGCTAGACTATCTCCCCCAAAGGAAGAGGATTATGAACCTCACATTAACCCAGACACATATGAAGGAGAATTCTTCCAAGAGACACGTCTTTCCAAAAAGTGTTTCAAGAACTGCTATACTTCACCCCAAAACATTGAAGTAGACAGCGACAGTGAATCCGACATCACCCCAGAGGAGGAACAAGAAGAGCCAGAACAAGAAGAGTTTACTACTGTGGATGACCTGTCAATGCTTGATCGATTACCTCAAGGTGGCCTTCCACATGTTGATGCCACTGAACGCTATGAGCCCGTCATTGATTATAGTGATGATGATTATTATGCATTTATTGATGATACTGATCGAGATTATTTGTAGTGTCAGGTATTCAATTTTTTTATGTTGTACTTGATGATGATACACTTAAGTGATATACACATTATTATTCATGTCGGTATTTTTTTATGTTGTACTAATTTCATTTACTCTTTGTCATGGCAGGTGTTGAAAGATGGTGGGCGCTGGTCGGGAGCGCTCCGAGGCCCCTTCTTCGTTGGCACGTGGTGTGAGGTCTTCCATTCCACACGCACCTCTCTGCCGAGCGTTGCTGGACAGTATGGCGACACCGCCAGGCCCTTCTTCATCGACCGCGGTGCCCAGCAGGGGACGAGGTAACAAGAAGAGAGGAGCTGGAGCACGTGGTCGCGAGAGAGGACGTACGATGACTGCTAGGGCGCCTTCCTCGCCGCCACCCCCAGCTATTTCACCCGAGCACGTGACTGCTAGGGTGGACTCATCCGAGGAGGAGGCTACACGGACTCCGGTCGACGAGCCTCCGGTCCACGGGCCTTCGGCCCACGAGCCTCGGGTCGATGGGCCTTCGGCCCATGAGAGTTCGGCCCACGAGACCCCGGAGGAGCACATGTCTAGATGGGGTACCTGGCCGGATCAGCCTGAGGAGCCGAGAGGCCATGCTGATGATGGCGGGGAGCCGACTGATATTGAGGAGGATGGAGCACCATCTACCAGCGTGGTTGTACATGAATTCCGTCCGTGCCGGCGACCCACGAACAGAGGTGGTTGATTTTCCCTGATGGGGAGAGGTAAGTGCATTTAATCTTTTTGTACCTTTTGAATTCACGTTTCTTCAAATAACTAATGTGTTGGCCTTGTCATGCTGCAGGGGTTGGGACCACCATCATAGTGTCCGCCGGCCCAACTCCGTCCTTGGAGTTCTTTGTCGGCAAAAATTCCCGGGGTTTGTCACGTTGCCTGGTGAGGGTCGGCTTCCAGAGCTCGGATTGAGTTGGGAGCACTACTTGGCTGCCTCGGCCCCACCGGGTGAGATTATCGACAGTGTCTTGTGCAAGACAAGGGCAGACGTGGTGATTAGAAAGTTCTGGGTAATTTCTCCTTTACACAATTAAAAATCTTCAACTAGCTAGTTATTAATTGTACTAATCAGTATTGTCTCATTTGATTGCAGACATTCTATAGGTGTGAGGAGGGATACGAGGAGGAAGCGGCAAATGTTATCGATAATGTCTGCAAGCGCCTAGTACAGAACTTACGGCATGAGGCTCGGGTGCAGGTTGTTCGAGACTACTACGCCTCGCATGGTATCAAGAAGACCAAGCCGGCGTGCCGCGAGAAGTTCTTGAGTAAGGGGGAGTACATGAAGGTAATTCTTAAGGCCTTGTACTTACTTCCTTCATTTAGTAATTCATAGTCGTAGCGCTCAAGTTTCTATTTGCTAACTTAGGCCCCTCCGAGATGGTGTGCGGATCGAATGGATTGTTGGGAGGTGTTGGTCAATGAGTGGTGCTCAAAAGAATGGCTAGCCCTCCACAACGAGGCCAAGGACAAACGTGCCCAAATGGAAGGTGTGCCACACCATCAAGGCAGCTCCAACTTATATCAGTTCAGGCAGAACTGGGTATGTGGTTTGCTTCATGATTCATGCAATTCATTCATCATGCTAGCTTTAGCCCTTTAATTACTAATTTACTTTGTTTCTCTCTTTCAGGCACGCTACAATAAGGCGGATAAGGTGCTAGAGGTGTACGACCTGTATTCCATGGCCCACACTGCCTCTTACAAGAAAGCCAATGCATTCTCTCCATCTGACCTCGATGATCCAAAGAACTTCACCAACATCTCCTCCCACGACAAGCTCATGAAATATAGAGATGAGGGGAAGGCGAGGAAAGGGGAGGACTTTAACCCGAGCCAGGGTCCCATTGATACAGAGCTGCTGATGATATCTCGTGGCGAGAGGTCCCATGGCTCCATAGCCATGGGAGATGGACTTATCCGTTGTCCTAGCACTCTCCCGGATATTAAGGCGCGCCAGTTGAGCTCCGCTCCTAAGATAAGGCCTCGTGAACGGCCAGTCCAACTCGCCTTCAAGGTTAGTTATACGTACTCAGCTATCTTTCTCCATTACATTGTGTGCGCTTCCATCAATGATTACAAATGGTCATGTGAGTAGTGTTGCAGGCTGCTATACAGAGTGATAGAGATAGAACGGAGAAACTTATGGCGGAGGCGGCGGAGAGGCAGCGGGAGATGGAGGAGAGGACGACAAAGATGTTGGAGGAGGAGAGGGCACGGAATGACATGCAGGCAAGGGCCATGTACGAGCTCCTTCTGGTAAGTTTCTTCTGCAGATTAGCCAAAACATTCATCTAGTGTTTGTCTCATTGCTAACTAGTATGTCTGAGTTGTCAAAACCAAATGTGTAGTCTATGTGTGAGAAGTCCGGTCAGACCGCTCCGCCGATGCTAGTGATTGCTCCTGTGACCATGGTGAGTTTAATTTGAATGGACATTACTTGCTAGTCTTAACATTTTTAGTGTCATCATGCTAACGAGACATTGGAAATGATCTTTGCTGAAACGTAACTCGAGACAAGCATCGCACGATCCTTCTCCAGCTACCGGCACGAGCCAGCCCGCTCCTACACCTCCATGATCACGCTAAGTTTCTCTAGTGTTTTGCTTAACAAATGCATAAAGAGCTAGACTTAGATTTATTTCCTCCCATATGCTTACCATAATGACCTAGAGTTAGCTTCTTTTCCTCCAAAATGACTTAATAAGCTTACTGACCTCCAAAACCATCCATTTTACCTAAGTTAGCTCTAAAACTATCTGTACTTAGCTTACTTATGTCAAAAATTGCATAATTAGCTTAGTTAGCTCATAAACAATCCATTTTACCTAAGTTAGCTCTAAAATGACCCACTTTACCTTAGTTAGCTTATAACTGATCCATTTTATCCAAGTTAGCTCTAAAATGACCCATTTTACCTAGATTAGCTCCTAAATGATCCATTTTACCTACGTTAGCTTTAAAATGACCCATTTCACCTAGGTTAGCTCCAAAATGAACCATCTTACCTAGGTTAGCTCCAAAATGACCATCACACCTAGGTTAGCTCTAAAATGATGCTTTTTACTAAGTTAGCTCATAAACGATCCATTTCAACTAAGTTAGCTCATAAATGATCCATTTCACCTAAGTTAGCTCAAAAACGATCCATTTCTCCTAAATTAGCTCTTAAATGATACATTTCACCTAAGTTAGTTCATAAACGATCCATTTCAACTAAGTTAGCTCATAAATGATCCATTTCACCTAAGTTAGCTCAAAAACGATCCATTTCACCTTAGTTAGCTCATAAACGATCCATTTCACCTTAGTTAGCTCATAAACGATCCATTTCAACTAAGTTAGCTCATAAACGATCCATTTCAACTAAGTTAGCTCATAAACGATCCATTTCACCTAAGTTAGCTCATAAAGGATCCATTTCACCTTAGTTAGCTCATACACGATCCATTTCACCTAAGTTAGCTCATAAAGGATCCATTTCACCTTAGTTATCTCATAAACGATCCATTTCAACTAAGTTAGCTCACAAATGGTCCATTTTAACTAAGTTAGCACATAAACGATCCATTTCACCTAAGTTAGCTCATAAATGATCCATTTCACCTTAGTTAGCTCATAAATGACCCATTTCAACTTAGTTAGCTCATATATGATCCATTTCACCTAAGTTAGCTCATAAATGACATATGCTTCTTGTTATAGTCTTCTTGTTCTAGTCTTCTTCTTCTAGTCTTCTTCTTCTAGTCACCTTTTTCTAACTTTCTTATTTGCCATTTTGCAGATTTCATTCACTTCACAGAATCTAGCTTGCTATGATGGAGTGCTTGTTTTTTCTTTCATTCTCTTCAAGTATTCTTCTAGCTTGCTATGATGGAACATGCTATCTTGATGAAACTTTGCATTGTAATATGTATGGATGGAACAATGTGTATGTGCAACTTGATGGAACTTGCTATGTATGAATGGATGGAACTATATATGTATGTACGATGAAACTTATGTGCCGGATATGTCATATGTTTGCTGTAAAATAGCCCTGTGAAATATATATATATATATATATATATATATCATATATATTTGCTGTCAAAATTGTTGCATTTAAAAAACAGAAAAATGAGGCAAAGCAGGATCTTTGCCGTCAGCCACTGATGGCAAAGCCACCTTTGCCAACAGCCGCGGACGGCAAAGCAGCCATGTGGCGGCCACCTGTGCCTCCTGGGAACTGACCCATTTGGCCAGTTTGCCTACAGTGGCGGACGGCAAAGGTTTTTCCTACAGTGGTTGACGGCAAAGAGTAAACAACTTTGCCTACAGCCGCGGACGGCAAAGGCCTGCCGTGTAGTGACGTCCAGCTGACATCATTCGGCGGACGGCAAACGCCGAACAAATTTTGTCGTTAGCGATGAACGGCAAAGGCTGCCGTTAGCCACCTAACGGACTAACAGCGTAATTATTGTCGTCTGCTTTCTTTGCCATCAGCTGCTGATGGCAAAGGCCCCTTTGCCGTCAGCCGCCGAAAGCAGACGGCAAAGTAGCTCTTTGCCGATCCTTACTTTGCCGGAGCCTTTTGCCGTCCGTGGCAGACGGCAAAGACCTTTGCCGTCCGCCATTCCTGCCTTTGCCGTCTACCGTGGCAGATGAAAAAGTAGTTGATTCCTGTAGTGTATGGGTATTAATCACATAAAGATGTGAACTATTGGTGTTAAATCACATGGCGATGTGAACTAGATTATTGACTCTAGTGCAAGTGGGAGACTGGAGGAAATATATGCCCTAGAGGCAATAATAAAGTTGTTATTTATATTTCCTTATATCATGATAAATGTTTATTATTCATGCTAGAATTGTATTAAACAAACTTAGTACATGTGTGAATACATAGACAAACAGAGTGTCCCTAGTATGCCTCTACTTGACTAGCTCGTTAATCAAAGATGGTTGAGTTCCCTGACCATAGACATGTGTTGTCATTTGATGAGCGGGATCACATCATTAGAGAATGATGTCATGGACAAGACCCGTCCGTTAGCTTAACACTATGATTGTTTAGTTTATTGCTATTGCTTTTTTCATGACTTATACATGTTCCTATGACTATGATATTATGCAACTCCCGAATACCGGAGGAACACTTGGTGTGCTATCAAATGTCACAACGTAACTGGGTGATTATAGAGATGCTCTACAGGTGTCTCCGATGGTGTTTTTTGAGTTGGCATAGATCGACATTAGGATTTTGTCACTCCGATTGTCGGAGAGGTATCTCTGGGCCCTCTCGGTAATACATCACTATAAGCCTTGCAAGCAATATGACTAATGAGTTAGTTGCGGGATGATGCATTATGGAACGAGTAAAGAGACTTTCCAGTAACGAGATTGAACTAGGTATGATGATACCGATGATCGAATCTCGGGCAAGTAACATACCAATGACAAAGGGAACAACATATGTTGTTATTTGGTTTGACTGGTAAAGATCTTCATAGAATATGTAGGAGCCAATATGAGCATCCAGATTCCGCTATTGGTTATTGACCGGAGATGTGTCTCGGTCATGTCTACATAGTTCTCAAACCCATAGGATCCGCACGCTTAACGTTCGATGACGATTTGTATTATGAGTTATGTGATTTGATGACCGAAGTTCGTTCTGAGTCCCGGATGAGATCACTGACATGACGAGGAGTCTCGAAATGGTCGAGACGTAAAGATCGATATATTGGAAGGCTATATTCGGACATCGGAAAGGTTCTGAGTGCTTCGGGTATTTTTCGGAGTACCGGAGAGTTACGGGAATTCGCCGGGGGAAGTATTGGGCCTTCATGGGCCTAGTAGTGGAAGAGAGGAGGCAGGCCAAGGTGGGGCGCGCGCCCCCTAGCCCAAACCGAATTGGACTAGGGGGGCCGGGCCCCCTTTCCTTCTCTTCTTCATCTCCTTCCTTTCTCTCCTACTTGGACTAGGAAAAGGGGAAACATACTCCTATTAGGAGTAGGAATCCCCCCTTAGGGCACGCCCTTGTGGCCGGCCCTCCTCCTCCTCCCCTCCTTTATATACGGGGAAGGAGGGCACCCCATAGACACACAAGTTGATCTTTAGCCATGTGCGGTGCCCCCCTCCACAATTTTCCACCTCGGTCATATTGTCGTAGTGCTTAGGCAAAGCCCTGCGCCGGTAACTTCATCATCACCGTCACCACACTGTCGTGCTGACGAAACTCTCCCTCGGCCTCAACTGGATCAAGAGCTCGAGGGACGTCACCGAGCTGAACGTGTGCAGATCACAGAGTTGCCGTGCATTCGGTACTTGATCGGTTGGATCGCGAAGACGTTCGACTACATCAACCGGGTTACTAAACGCTTCCGCTTTTGGTCTACGAGGGTACGTAGACACACTCTCCCCTCTCATTGCTATGCATCTCCTAGATGGATCTTGCATGATCGTAGGTAAATTTTTGAAATACTACATTTCCCAACAACATATAATAAGGCTTATGTGTGATAGAGCATATCATATCACGAGGTTTGTATGCACCTGTGAAGTTTGCACCGACTCTCAAGGTGAGAAAGGGCAACGCATGGTACCGTAGAGGCTAGCAAATTGCGGAAAGGTAAGAGTGTGTATAATCCGTGGACTCACATTAGTCATAAAGAACTCATATACTTATTGCAAAAGTTTATTAGCCCTCGAAGCAAAGTACTACTACGCATGCCCCTAGGGGAATAGATTGGTAGGAAAAGACCATCGCTCGTCCCTGACCGCCACCCATAGGGAAGACAATCAAAAATCATGCTTCAACTTCATAGCATAACGAGAGACTATACGTGCATGCTTTGGGAATCACAAACCTTAACACCAATATTCTTACTAAACACAACCGTTTACTAGTACCTCTCACATATTCCATCTCTATATCGCAAAACTATTGCAAGAACCAAACATATCATATTCAGTGATCCATAAGTTTTATGTAGGATTTTATGACTAACCATGCAATTGACCAGTTCTTGTTGACTCTCAAAATAGGTATAAGTGAAGAAAGAGTGTTTAATTATTACTAAAAAAGACCATGTTCTAACAAATATAAGTGAAGCAAAAGATCATTCTTCAAATAACGGTTTTCTATGTGAAGAGAAACATGCAATCCAAACTTCAAATGATATAAGTGAAGCACATGAAGCATTCTATAAAGCCACATGCAAAAGATATAAGTGAAGTGCAATGAACATTCTATAAATCAATCATGCACTATGGCATACCATCATGGTGGATAAAATAAAAGTAAAAAGTAAACACAAAATACGCTCCAAGATTCACACGTATCACATGAACGAAACGAAGACGAAAACATATCGATACTTATTGAAGAAAGATGGGATGCCTTCCAGGGCATCCCCAAGATTAGACGCTTGAGTATCCTTGAATATTTACTTGGGGTGCCTTGGGCATCCCCAAGCTTGAGCTCTTACCTCTCCTCCTTCTCCTCATATCAAGACCTCCTCGATCTTTAATTACTTCATCCACACGAAACTCAACAAAAAGCTCGGTAAGATCCGTTAATATAATAAAGCAAATCACTACTCTAAGTATTGTTGCAAACCAATTCATATTTTATTTTTGCATTGTAGCTACTGTAATATAACTTTTTCATGGCTTAATTCACTGATAGAATCGGTGTTTCATCAAAACAAGCAAAACAATGCATCAAAAACAGAATCTGTCTTAAACAGGAAGTTTGTAGTAATCTGAACATTCACCATACTTCGGGTACTCCAAAAATTCTGAAAAAATAGGGAAAATAAACATGTTGTATAGCAAGACTGTGTAGAAAGTTTCAGAAGCTTTCGACGTTCCAGTAAAAATGTAAAAGCGTGCACTACAACCAAAGTTTCCATTTCTGCACCGCGCATACCAACAAGCAATCTAAACATCCTAAAGGCAAATCTTGGCACATTATTTTTATAATACAATGGAATTGTACAAGGGGATAATTATTTTTGTTGAAAATTTTCTACAATTCAAGATTCACAAAGTTTCCAAGGGCATGAACAAAGTTCAAGGCATGCTCCCGCTTCCACGGTGCTCGTCTATCTCACTTTCACTTTTCTTTTTGTGAAGTTTTAAGTTCCCCTCTATTTTTTGTTTTTAAGATTTATAAAAGCACTAAATAGAAATAAATGACTCTCTAAAACTTCTGGGTTGTCTCCCTAGCAGCGCTTTCTTTAAAACCATTGAGCTAGGCATAAAGTGCTCAATTAAGGATCCACCCGGATCCCAAGGTATATCAAAGCCAATTTTAATTAACAATGATTTGGCATTTAGTAGTGAGCACAAAGCAACATATATCATGCAATGACGAAGTCTAACTCTCTTCCTATGCATCGGCATGTCATACGAGAACAATTCATGCACCTCAAGTAATGGCCAATAAATAGCATAAGCGGTTTCTTGCAATTTTTTCATATTGGAAACATAGGGAGGTGGAGATGTAGTTCCTCTCTCATAATAATTGCAAGTAGGAGCAGCAAGCACATGGATATTATACTCATTAAAATTATCATGTGTATCGGTAAAAGGCAACCCATCAATTTAATCCTTAATAAGAGCAAACTTTTCTCCAATATAGTGTAGTTGGGAGAATCCAAAAAGATAATAGGACTATCATGTGTGGGTGCAATAGCAACAATTTCATTCTTAACAAAAGGAACTATAGCAAGTTCATCTTAATAAGCATAATTCATATTGGCATCTTGGCTACAAGCATAGCAACCATCAAATTCATCAAAAAGGAATATTTCAAATGAATCAATGGGATCATAGCAATTATCATAGCATTCATCCTTCGGTAAGAACGAAGGGAAATTAAACAATGTATGATTTGAAGAGTTACTCTCATTAGAAGGTGGGCGCGAGTGATCAATCCGCTCTTCCTCCGCTTGTTCTTCGCTCTCCTCATCATCTTTTTCATCCAATGAGCTCACAGTTTCATCAATTCCTTCTTCCATAGACTCCTACGAAATATTAGTCTCTTCATGGACAGCAGAGACTCTCTCAATAAATTCATCAATATCGGAATTGAATTTATAATTATCATAGCCATATTTAAGGATAGAAAAATTTTCAGGTCTATAAACTGAATCATCAAAATCTTCAAACTTTTCAAACAAAGATTCAATTTCATAAGCACCCTTAAAAGCAATGAATTCTTCTATTCGTTCCACATCATAGTAATCATATATACCATTAGCATAGGAATCTAAGGTTTCATTATCATTAAAATTGCATGAAAAGGGAAGGTGTGGAGCATTCATCCTAGAGCAACAAGTATAATAATATCTCTAGCATAAATTCCAAGCATACCGGTGCAACATGTGAATTTGATCCCATAAAAGTTTCCCTTCTTGTGTCAAGCGATAATCCCTAAAGTATTCATGTTGATCCAACGTTACTCCCATTATCAAGTTGAATGGGGTTTTCTCGGGATTATCAAAGTAGTGCATAATATTTTTCACATAACAAACATCGAGGGTTTTAGGAGGTTCCCCATCTCCATGAGTAGCAAGTACAACCAAATTTTCTGGTGTTTCGTGTTCCATATCCATAACTAAAGATAGAGAACGACTTAGAACAGAAAATAAAAACTACTTAGTGATAAAGCAAACGAGCACACACGAGAATATTCACCCCAAGCTACTGCTCCCCGGCAACGGCGCTAGGAAAAGGTCTTGATAACCCACAAGTATAGGGGATCGTTTGTAGCCCTCTTCGATAAATAAGAGTGTCGAACCCAACGAGGAGCTAAATGTAGAACAAATATTCCCTCAAGTTCTATCGACCACCGATACAACTCTACTCACACTTGACGTTTGCTTTACCGAAAACAAGTATGAAACAATTTGGCAAGAATAAATCTATGAGTACTTTGCGGGAATAAAACTACGAATAAATTGCAAGGTAATAAAAGTGGATAGGTTTTGCCAATAAGAAAGTCATTTATCCCTAGGCAATTGATAACAAGTATCGGTAATCATTCTTGTAATTCTATATGAGGGAGAGGCATTAGCTCACATACTGATACGTCCATTTCGCATCATGCTTTTATATTGATATTTATTGCATTATGGGTTGTTATTACACATTATGTCACAATACTTATGCCTATTCTCTCTTATTTTACAAGGTTTACATAAAGAGGGAGAATGCCGGCAGCTCGGATTCTGGGCTGGAAAAGGAGCAAATATTAGAGACCTATTCTGCACAGCTCCAAAAGTCCTGAAACTTCACGGAAGGCATTTTCAGAATATATAAAAAGTAATGAGCGCAAGAAGTTCCAGAGCGGGGCCACACCCTGCCCACGAGGGTGGGGGTCGCGCCCTACCCCCCTAGGTGCGCCCCCTGCCTCGTGGGTCCCCTGGTGGCCCTCTGATGCCCATCTTCTGCTATATGGAGTCTTTCAATGAGGAAAAAAAATCATAAGCCATCTTTCCGGACGAGACTCCGCCGCCACGAGGCGGAACCTTGGCGGAACCAATCTAGGGCTCCGGGTTCTGCCGGGGACACTTCCCTTCGGGAGGGGGAAATCATCGCCATCGTCATCACCAACGCTCCTCTCATCGGGAGAGGGCAATCTCCATCAACATCTTCACCAGCACCATCTCCTCTCAAATCCCTAGTTCATCTCTTGTATCCAATTCTTGTCTCCAAGTCTGGGATTGGTACATGTGGGTTGCTAGTAGTGTTAATTACTCCTTGTAGTTGATGCTAGTTGGTTTACTTGGTGGAAGATCATATGTTCAGATCCTATATGCATATTAATACCCCTCTGATTATGAATATGAATATGCTTTGTGAGTAATTACGTTTGTTCCTGAGGACATGGCAGAAGTTTTGCTATTAGTAGTCATGTGAATTTGGTATTCGTTCAATATTTTGATGAGATGTATGTTGTCTCTCCTCTAGTGGTGTTATGTGAACGTCGACTACATGACACTTCACCATTATTTGGGCCTAGAGGAAGGCATTAGGAAGTAATAAGTAGATGATGGGTTGCTAGAGTGACAGAAGCTTAAACCCTAGTTTATGCGTTGCTTCGTAAGGGGCTGATTTGGATCCACATGCTTCTTGCTATGGTTAGGTTTACCTTAATACTTTTGTTGTAATTGGGGATGCTTGCAATAGAGGTTAATCATAAGTGGGATGCTTCTCCAAGTAAGGACAGCACCCAAGCACCGGTCCACCCACATACCAAATTATCAAAGTACCGAACGCAAATCATATGATCGTGATGAAACCTAGCTTGACGATATTCACATGTGTCCTCGGGAGCGCTTTACATCAGATAAGAGTTTGTCTAGGCTTGTTGTTTGCTACAAAAAGGATTGGGCCACCTTGCTGCACTTTATTTACTATTGTTACTTGTTGCTCGTTACCAATTATCTTACCACAAAACTATCTGTTACCAATAATTTCAGTGCTTGCAGAGAATACCTTGCTAAAAACCGCTTATCATTTCCTTTTGCTCCTCGTTGGGTAGACACTCTTACTTATCGAAAGGACTACGATAGATCCCCTACACTTGTGGATCATAAAGACTCTTTTCTGGCGTCGTTGTTGGGGAGTGAAGCGCCTTTGGTATGTGGAATTTGGTAAGGAAAAATTTATATAGTGTGCTGAAATTTACTGTCACTTATTACTATGGAAAGTAATCCTCTGAGGGGCTTGTTCGGGGTATCTTCACCCCGACCAGTAGAGCAAAGAGTTACTCCTCAACCTACTTAACCTATTGAAGATGAAAATTTTCACTTTGAAATTCCTTCGGTATGTTAGAAAAAATGCTAGCTAATCCTTTTGCAGTAGATGGAACAAAGCATCCTGATGAGCACCAAATATATGTGGATGAAGTTTGTGGATTATTTAAGCTTGCAGGTGTGCCCGGTGATTTTGTTAAGAAGAAGGTCTTCCCTTTATCTTTGAAGGGAGATGCATTGACATGGTATAGGCTATGTGATGATACGGGGTCATGGAACTACAAACGATTGAAATTGGAATTTCATCATAAATTTTATCATGTGCATCTTGTTCATCGTAATCGCAATTATATATAATTTCTGGCCTCGCGAAGGAGAAAGCGTCGCTCAAGGTTGGGGGAGGCTTAAATCAATGTTATATTCATGCCCCAATCATGAGCTCTCAAGAGAAATGATTATTCAAAAAATTTGGGCTCGGCTTTCTGATAACAATCGCACCATGCTCGATACTTCTTGTGCTGGCTCTTTTATGATGAAGACTATTGAATTCAAATGGGATTTATTGGAAATAATTAAACGCAACTCTGAAGATTGGGACCTCGACGAAGGTAAGGAGTCAGGTATGACACCTAAGTATGATTGTGTTAAATCTTTTATGGATACCAATGTTTTCCGTAAATTCAGCACTAAATATGGACATGACTCTGAGATAGTAGCTTCTTTCTGTGAATCTTTTGCTGCTCATATCGATCTCCCTAAGGAGAAGTGGTTTAAATATCATCCTCCCATAGAAGTAAAAGTAGCTGCACCTATTAAAGTTGAAGAAAAGACTATCACTTATAATGATCCTATTGTTCCTACTTCTTATGTTGAGAAACCACCTTTCCTTGTTAGGATAAAGGATCATGCTAAAGCTTCAACTGTGGTTCGTAAAAGCAATATTACAACTTATACACCTCCTGAGGAAATTAAAGTTGAACCTAATATTGCTATTGTTAAAGATCTCTTGGCTGATAATATTGATGGGCATGTAATTCATTTATGTAATGAAACCCCTAGAATTGCCAAACCTTGTGCTAAAGATAAACATAGACATGTGGTAGGCATGCATGTTATTTCTGTTAAAATAGGAGATCATTGTTATCATGGCTTATGTGATATGGGTGCTAGTGCTAGTGCAATATCTTTTGACTTATACAAAGAAATTATGCATGACATTGCACCCGCTGAGTTAGAAGATATTGATGTCACAATTAAACTTACCAATAGAGATACTATTTCACCAATGGGAATTGTTAGAGATGTTGAAGTCTTATGTGGGAAAACTAAATATCCTGCTGATTTTCTTGTTCTTGGTTCCCCACAAGATAGCTTTTGTCCCATTATATTTGGTAGACCCTTCTTGAACATAGTTAATGCTAAGATAGATTGCAAAAAGGATGTTGTTACTATTGGTTTAGGTGATATGTCTCATGAATTTAATTTCTCTAAATTTCATAGACAACACCGTGAAGAGGAATTGCCTAGTAAAGATGAAATTATTGGTCTTGCTTCTATTGTTGTGCCTCCTAGTGATCCTTTAGAACAATATTTGCTAGACCATCAAAATGAAATGTTTATGAATGAAAGAAGGGAAATATATGAAGTATTCTTTAAACAAGAACCCATCCTGAAACACAATTTGCCTGTCGAAATACTAGGGGATCCTCCTCCACCCAAGGGTGATCCCGTGTATGAGCTCAAACCGTAACCTGATACTCTTAAATATGCTTATCTTGATGAGAAAAAGATATATCCTGTTATTATTAGTGCTAACCTTTCAGATCATGAAGAAGAGAGATTATTGAAAACTCTGAAGAAGCACTGTGCTGCTATTGGATATACTCTTGATGATCTTAAGGGCATTAGTCCCACACTATGTCAACACAAAATAAAATTGGAGAAAGATGCCAAACCAGTTCGTGATCACCAACAACGGCTGAATCCTAAGATGAAAGAAGTGGTAAGAAAGGAAATACTAAAGATCCTTGAGGCAGGTATAATTTATCCCGTTGCTTATAGTCAGTGGGTAAGTCCTGTCCATTGTGTCCCTAAAAAGGGAGGTATTACTGTTGTTCCTAATGATAAAGATGAATTGATTCCGCAAACAATTATTATAGGTTATAGGATGGTAATTGATTTCCGCAAATTAAATAAGGCTACTAAAAAGGATCATTACCCCTTACCTTTTATTGATCAAATGCTAGAAAGATTATCCAAACATACACATTTTTGCTTTCTAGATGGTTATTCTGGTTTCTCTCAAATACCTGTGTTAGTTGATGATCAATCTAAGACCACTTTTACTTGCCCGTTCGGTACTTTTTCTTATAGACGTATGACTTTTGGTTTATGTAATGCACCTGCTACCTTCCAAAGATGCATGATGGCTATATTCTCTCACTTTTGTGAAAAGATTTGTGAGGTTTTCATGGACGATTTCTCCGTCTATGGATCCTCTTTTGATGATTGCTTAAGCAACCTTGATCGAGTTTTGCAGAGATGTGAAGAAACTAACATTGTCTTGAATTGGGAGAAGTGTCACTTTATGGTTAATGAAGGTATTGTCTTGGGGCATAAAGTTTCTGAAAGAGGTATTGAAGTTGATAAAGCTAAAGTTGATGGTATTGAAAAGATGCCATGTCCCAAGGACATCAAAGGTATAAGAAGTATCCTTGGTCATGCTGGTTTTTATAGGAGGTTCATTAAGGACTTCTCAAAAATTTCTCGGCCTCTGACTAATTTATTACAAAAAGATATACCATTTGCCTTTGATGATGATTGTGTAGAAGCATTTGAAATACTTATGAAAGCATTAATCTCTGCACCTATTATTCAGCCACCTGATTGGAATTTACCCTTTGAAATTATGTGTGATGCTAGTGATTATGTTGTAGGTGCTGTTCTAGGGAAAAGAGTTGATAAGGAATTAAATGTTATTCAATATGCTAGTAAAACTCTAGACAATGCTGAGAGAAATTATGCTACTACTGAAAAAGAATTCTTAGCAGTTGTATTTGCTTGTGATAAGTTCAGACCTTATATTGTTGATTCTAAAGTAACTATTCACGCTGATCATGCTGCTATTAAATATCTTATGGAAAAGAAAGATGCTAAACCTAGACTTATTAGATGGGTTCTCTTGCTACAAGAATTTTATTTGCATATTATTGATAGAAAGGGAGCTGAGTACCCCGTTGCAGACAACTTGTCTAGGTTAGAAAATGTTCTTGATGACCCACTACCTATTGATGATAACTTTCCTGATGAACAATTAAATGTCATAAATGGTTCTCACACTGCTCCATGGTATGTTGATTATGCTAATTACATTGTTGCTAAATTTATACCACCTAGTTTCACATACCAGCAAAAGAAAAAGTTCTTCTATGATTTTAGACATTACTTTTGGGATGACCCACATCTTTATAAAGAAGGAGTAGATGGTATTATTAGATGTTGTGTACCTGAGCATGAACAGGAACAAATCCTACGCAAGTGTCACTCCGAGTCTTATGGAGGACACCACGCTGGAGATAGAACTGCACATAAGGTATTGCAATCCAGTTTTTATTGGCCTACTCTCTTCAAGGATGCCCGTAAGTTTGTCTTATCTTGTGATGAATGTCAAAGAATTGGTAATATTACTAGACGTCAAGAAATGCCTATGAATTATTCACTTGTTATTGAACCATTTGATGTTTGGGGCTTCGATTATATGGGACCTTTTCCTGCCTCTAACGGTTACACACATATTTTAGTCGTTGTTGATTACGTTACTAAGTGGGTAGAAGCTATTCCAACTAGTAGTGCTGATCATAACACTTCTATTAAGATGCTTAAAGAAGTTATTTTTCCGAGGTTTGGAGTCCCTAGATATTTAATGACTGATGGTGGTTCACATTTTATTCACGGTGCTTTCCGTAAAATGCTTGCTAAGTATGATGTTAATCATAGAATTGCATCTCCTTATCACCCACAGTCTAGTGGTCAAGTAGAATTGAGTAATAGAGAACTCAAATTAATTTTGCAGAAGACTGTCAATAGATCTAGAAAAAATTGTTCCAAGAAACTTTATGATGCAATATGGGCCTATAGAACTGCATATTAAAATCCTATGGGTATGTCTCCGTATAAAATAGTTTATGGAAAAGCATGTCACTTACCTCTCGAACTAGAACATAAGGCTTATTGGGCTATTAAAGAGCTCAACTATGATTTCAAACTTGCCGGTGAGAAGAGGTTATTTGACATTAGCTCACTTGATGAATGGAGAACCCAAGCCTACGAAAATGCCAAGTTGTTTAAAGAAAAAGTCAAAACATGGCATGACAAAAGAATACAAAAGCATGAGTTTAATGTAGGTGATTATGTATTATTATTCAACTCTTGTTTAAGATTTTTTGCAGGAAAACTTCTCTCTAAATGGGAAGGTCCTTACGTTATCGAGGAGGTCTATCGTTCCGGTGCCATAAAAATCAACAACTTCGAAGGCACAAATCCGAAGGTGGTGAACGGTCAAAGAATCAAACATTATATCTCAGGTAATCCCATAAATGTTGAAACCAATGTTATTGAAACCATAACCCTGGAGGAATACATAAGGGACACTTTCCAGAATGTTTCAGACTCCAAAAAGGAATAGGTATGTGGTACGGTAAGTAAACCGACTCCAAAACAGTTTTTATGGCAATATTTCTCCGTTTGGGAATATTTAGAAAAATATAAAAATAAGAAGCAGTCCGGGAAGGACACGAGGTCTCCACGAGGATGGAGGGTGCGCCCTACCCTACTGGGCGCGCCCCCCTACCTCGTGGGCACCTCGTGTGCTCTCCGGACTCCATTTTCTTGCATGTTATGTATTTTGGTCGGTAAAAATTCATTACATAATCTCCCGAAGGTTTTGACTCCTGTATCACGCAAATATCTTTTGTTTTCGTTTCCAGCTATTTTTCTGATAGATCTAGATCATCATGACGTCTCCAAGCGCCCCCAAGGACAATTTCTTCAAGAAGGTTATCAACCCTTACCTCGCGGAGGTGCTACGACACCCTCAAACCATGGAGATGCGTGATGGGTTGCTGCACATCCGCGATGTTGAGGGACCGAAGGGGACCGGAAGCGTGGAGATGAGGCTCGAAGCAATGGAGCAACAAGTTTTCAAGTGCCAGGGGATGGTGGAACGTGGACTCAACTCCAACCACATGATGATCGCGGAGTTCACCAACAACCACAAGCTGGATGCCAAGAATATTGGGGAGACCATCTTCAAGCTTCACGAGAAGATCGAGCACCTTCAAGCCCAAATCTATTGACTTGCAAAACCAAAACTGTGAATATGAATATAGATTCAAAAGGATGAGTTTGGTTGCAGATTTGAGCATCCCGGAGACTCGATCATCCTTCTATGATGGTGAGCCTATGCCTTGGAAGATGGACGACAAGCCCGCATCATCAACAACCCCACCTTCTTCACCAGCGAAGGAGACATAATCACATGGGTATGGGCACTCCCCTTGGCAAACTACCAAGCCTGGGGGAGATGCCCCAGTATCGTATCACAACCACATCTCCTTTCTTTACCATTTTTCTTAGTTCGATCCTATTAGGTATTATCTTGATCTAGTAGAATAAAAGTTTTGGTATGATCTAGTTTTGAGTCTTTCTTTATGATCCCTCTTTGTAATCGAGTCTGTGAGCTATATAATAAAGATTAGTGTTGCGTCAAGGGCTTGATTATTTTGCCATGATCTTAAGTGAATAAAACAAAAGAGAAAGAATAAAAAGGAAGCAAAGAGATCATATGGATCTTATGGAGAGTAAGGAGCTCACATATAAAAAGTATGATGAATAAAAGTTGTTGAGAGTTGACAAACATAGTCTTGGTCATCGTTGCAATTAATAGGAAGTAATAAAGAAAGAGAGGTCTTCACATATAAATATACTATCTTGGACATCTTTTATGATTGTGAGCACTCATTAAAATATGACATGCTAAAGAGTTGACGTTGGACAAGGAAGACAACGTAATGGGTTATGTTTTCTTACATCTGAGATAAATTATATTGTCATGGATCATCCAACATGATTGAGCTTGCCTTTCCCCCTCATGCTAGCCAAATTCTTCGCACCAAGTAGAGATACTACTTGTGCTTCCAAACACCTTAAACCAGTTTTGCCATGAGAGTCCACCATACCTACCTATGGATTGAGTAAGATCCTACAAATAAGTTGTCATCGGTGCAAGCAACAAAAAAATTGCTCTCTGAATATGTATGACTTATTAGTGTGGGAGAAAATAAGCTTTATACGATCGTGTGATATGGAAGAAATAAAAGCGACGGACTGCATAATAAAGGTCCATGTCACAAGTGGCAATATAAAGTGACGTTCTTTCGCATTAAGATTTTGTGCATCCAACCATAAAAGCGCATGACAACCTCTGCTTCCCTCTGCGAAGGGCCTATCTTTTACTTTTATCTCCTACCTTATATAAGAGTCATGGTGATCTTCACCCTACCTTTTTACATTTTATCTTTTGGCAAGCACAACATGTTGGAAGATCCTGGTATATATTGCTAATTGGATGTGAGTTTTCATGAACTATTATTGTTGACATTACCCTTGAGGTAAAACGTTGGGAGGCAAAATTATAAGCCCCTATCTTTCTCTGTGTCCGATTAAAACTCCATACCCATAAGTATTGCGTGAGTGTTAGCAATTGTGAAAGACTATATGATAGTTGAGTATGTGGACTTGCTAAAAAGCTCTTATATGTTGAATCTTTCCTATTTTATGATAATTGCAATTGCTCCAATGACTGAGATTATAGTTTGTTAGTTTTCAATGAAGTTTATGATTCATACTTGAAATTGTGATTGAGTTGTTACTCTAGTATAAGAGATCATATGACAAGAATTATATAAGTTGTTGTTCTAAGAATGATCATGATGCCCTCATGTCCGTATTTTATTTTTATCGACACCTCTATCTCTAAACATGTGGACATATTTTTCGATTTCGGCTTTCGCTTGAGGACAAGCGAGGTCTAAGCTTGGGGGAGTTGATACGTCCATTTTGCATCATGCTTTTATATTGATATTTATTGCATTATGGGTTGTTATTACACATTATGTCACAATACTTATGCCTATTCTCTCTTATTTTACAAGGTTTACATAAAGAGGGAGAATGCCGGCAGCTGGGATTCTAGGCTAGAAAAGGAGCAAATATTAGAGACCTATTCTGCATAGCTCCAAAAGTCCTGAAACTTCATCGAAGGCATTTTCAGAATAAAAAAAAATAATGAGCGCAAGAAGTTCCAGAGCGGGGCCACACCCTGCCCACAAGGGTGGGGGCGCGCCCTACCCCCTGGGCGCGCCCCCCTGCCTCGTGGGTCCCCTGGTGGCCCTCTGATGCCCATCTTCTGCTATATGGAGTCTTTCGATGAGGAAAAAATCATAAGCCATTTTTCCGGACAAGACTCCGCTGCCACAAGGCGGAACCTTGGCGGAACCAATCTAGGGCTCCGGGTTCTGCCGGGGACACTTCCCTCCAGGAGGGGGAAATCATCGCCATCGTCATCACCAACGCTCCTCTCATCGGGAGAGGGGAATCTCCATCAACATCTTCACCAGCACCATATCCTCTCAAAACCCTAGTTCATCTCTTGTATCCAATTCTTGTCTCCAAGTCTGGGATTGGTACATGTGGGTTGCTAGTAGTGTTAATTACTCCTTGTAGTTGATGCTAGTTGGTTTACTTGGTGGAAGATCATATGTTCAGATCCTATATGCATATTAATACCCCTCTGATTATGAATATGAATATGCTTTGTGAGTAGTTATGTTTGTTCCTGAGGACATGGCAGAAGTTTTGCTATTAGTAGTCATGTGAATTTGGTATTTGTTCAATATTTTGATGAGATGTATGTTGTCTCTCCTCTAGTGGTGTTATGTGAACGTCGTCTACATGACACTTCACCATTATTTGGGCCTAGAGGAAGGCATTGTGAAGTAATAAGTAGATGATGGGTTGCTAGCGTGACAGAAGCTTAAACCCTAGTTTATGCGTTGCTTCGTAAGGGGCTGATTTGGATCCACATGCTTCATGCTATGGTTAGGTTTACCTTAATACTTTTGTTGTAGTTGCGGATGCTTGCAATAGAGTTAATCATAAGTGGGATGCTTGTCCAAGTAAGGACAGCACCCAAGCACCGGTCCACCCACATACCAAATTATCAAAGTACCGAACGTGAATCATATGATCGTGATGAAACCTAGCTTGACGATACTCCCATGTGTCCTCGGGAGCGCTTTACATCATATAAGAGTTTGTCCAGGCTTGTCCTTTGCTACAAAAAGGATTGGGCTACCTTGCTGCACTTTATTTACTTTTGTTACTTGTTGATCGTTACCAATTATCTTATCACAAAACTATCTAGTACCTATAATTTCAGTGCTTGCAGAGAATACCTTGCTGAAAACCGCTTATCATTTCCTTCTGCTCCTCGTTGGGTTCGACACTCTTACTTATCAAAAGGACTACGATAGATCCCCTATACTTGTGGGTCATCACATACTTTCTCAACTTAGAGCATATGCACTTATGATTGGAACTCTAGCAAGCATCCGCAACTACTAAAGATCATTAAGGTCGTGAAACACAACCATAGCATTAAGTATCAAGTCCTCTTTACTCCCATACGCCATAACCCACTTATCCGCATTTAGGCTATTGTCACCCCTGCAACACTAACAATAAGCAAACCATGAACATATTGGAACATCCTACAATGGGGGGCCCCTCACGTTTGCGTGAGACGGAGGGCACCGTAGGACAGCACCATAAATAAAATATACAATCATACAAACCAAGATCACGATTAACCCATAGGACAAAACCGATCTACTCAAACATCATAGGATAACCATAGATCATTGGGAAATAATATATGGAGTTGAGCACCATGTTTAAGTATAGATTACAATGGAGAGAAGGGGTGTTACACCGCTGCATAGAGGGGGAGAAAGGTGGTGTAGATGGTAGCAAGATTGTTGATGTAGATCGTCGTAACGATCCTTGCCCCATCGACACTCCGGCGCCACCGGGAGAGAGGGGGAGAAAGCCCCCCTCCTTCTTCTTCTTCCTTGGCCTCCCGTCTAGATGGCAGGAGAGTTCCCCCTCTGTTCCATGGCCTCCATGGCGGCAGAGGGGCGGAAGCCCCTCCAAGATTGGATCTCCCTCTTTGTTCTCTTTTGTATCGTGTTCTCAGATCCGTCCAGAAATTGTTTCTTATATTCTGGGAGATCCATAACTCCGATTGCGCTGAGATTTTAACACGATTTTTTCCAGATATAAGCTTCCTTGCGCCCAAAGTAGAGCTCCGACCGACGTTCGAGGAGGGCACAACCCACCACCACGTGCCAGGGGCCTGGGGCGCGCCCTGGTGTCTTGTGGGTTGTGTGGGCCTCCATTTGTGGTGATTCCAACTCCCAAAAATCACATATATTTCAAAATAATTCTCCATAAAATTTTATTGCACTTGGACTTTGTTTGATATGGATTTTCTGCGAGACAAAAAACATGAAAAAACAGGAACTGACACTGGGCACTAGATCAATAGGTTAGTCCAATAAATCATATAAAAAGTTGCCAAAAACATGTCAAAGTTGTATAATATTGGCATGAAACAATGAAAAAATATAGATACGACGGAGACGTATCACCCTGCTAGGCCTCTTGGCCACTGACTGCTGGGGCCCAGCCCCAGTAAAACAAAAAAGAATAGTATAATAAAAATAGTAATTAATTCATTAGTGAACTAATTAATTTAATTTAATTGGTTTAGTTAAACTAATTAAACTTAATCAACCTAACCACCTAATTATACTAATTAATCTTGTTTAGTTAAACCATGCCTATGACAGTGGGACCCACATGTCAGTTTGACCAGTCAATGGTTAGAGTTGACCGTTGATGTCATGCTTACGTCATGCCGATGCAATAAATGTTTCTGAAATTAAACTAATTTGTTAATTCTAGAAAATGATTTAAAATATTTAAAATTAATATAAAATAATCCATAACTCGGATGAAAATACTTTGTACATGAAAGTTGCTTGGAAAGATGAGCGAATCCGAATACGCAGTCCGTTCGTCCACCACATGTCCCTAGCATAGCGAACATTCAACAACCCCCCTCCGATTCGTCTGTCCGAAAACATAAAACACTAGGAATACTTTCCCGGATGTTTTCCCCCTTCGCTAGTAGCACCTACTACCGCGTTAGGGCACACCTAGCACCGCTCATTGTCATATCATGCATCGTCATGCATCTGTTTGCATTATATTTATTGTTTCTCCCCCTCTTCTCTCGTTAGACACCGAGACCGACACCGCTGCTACCTGCTACTTCTTGAGCTTGCGTTCGTTTTTCGCTTGAAGAGGAAAGAGTGATGCAGCAAACTAGAGTAAGTATTTCTCTCAGTTTTGGGAACCAAGGTATCAATCCAGTAGGAGACAACACACAAGTCACCAAATACCTGCACAAACAAACACCAACTTGCACCCAACGCGATAAAGGGGTTGTCAATCCCTTCACGGTCATTTGCAAAGTGAGATCTGATAGAGATGGATAAACTGTAAAGTAATATTTTTGGTTTATGGAACAGAAATTAAAAGATTGCAAAGGAACTAAATAGGAGACTAATATTGTAGATCAGAAACTTATATGATGGAAAGTAGACCCAGGGGCCATAGGTTTCACTGGAGGCTTCTCTCAAGATAGAAAATATTAAAGTGGGTGAACAAATTACTGCCGAGTAATTGATAGAAAAGCGCAAAGTTATGACGATATCTAAGGCAATGATCATGAATATAGGCATCACGTCCGTATGAAGTAGACCGACTCCTGCCTGCATCTAGAGTATTAAGTTCATGAAGAACAAAGTAACACATTAAGTAAGATGACATGATGTAGCGGGATAAACTCAAGAAATATGATGAAAACCTCATCTTGTTATCCTCGACGGCAACAATATAATACGTGCCTTGCTGCCCAACTGTCACTGGGAAAGGACACCGCAAGATTGAACCCAAAGCAAAGCACTTCTCCAATTTCAAGAAAAACCAATCTAGTTGGCCAAACCAAATCGATAGTTCGAAGAGACCTGCAAAGATATCAAATCATGCATATAAGAATTCATAGGACATTCAAATATTATTCAAAGATAAGCTGATTATAAATCCACAATTCATCGGATCTCGGCAAACACAGTGCAAAAAGGTATTACATAGAATAGATCTCCAAGAACATCGAGGAGAACATGGTATTGAGAGTCAAAGAGAGAGAAGAAGCCATCTAGCTACTAGCTATGGACCCATAGGTCTGTGGTAAACTACTCACGCTTCATCGAAGAGGCAATGGTGTTGATGTAGAAGCCCTCCGTGATCGTCTCCCCCTCCGATAGGACACCGGAAAAGGTCCCTAGATGGGATCTCACGGGTACAGAAGGTTGCAGTGGTGGGAAAGAGTTTTTGTGGCTCTCCTGGTTAGTTTGGGAATATTTGAGAATATATTAGCGGAAGAAATAGGTCGGTGGAGTCACGAGGGGCCCACAAGGGTGGGGGCGCGCCCTACCCCCTGGGCGCGCCCTCCGTCCTTTTGGTCGCCTCGTGGCTTCCCTGACGTGTACTCCAAGTCCTCTGGATGTCTTCTGGTCCAAGAAAAATCATCGCGAAAGTTTCGTTCCGTTTGGACTCCCTTTGATATTCCTTTTCTGCGAAACTCTAAAACAAGGAAAAATAGGAACTGACACTGGGCTCTAGGTTAATATGTTAGTCCCAAAATAATAATATAAAATAACATAATAATGCATATAAAACATCCAAACAGATAATATAATAGCAATAAAAAATTATAGATACGTTGGAGACGTATCAAGCATCCCCAAGCTTAATTCCTGCTCGTCCTCGAGAAGGTAAATTATAAAAATAGAATTTTTGATGTGGAATGCTCTCTAACATATTTATCCATGTAATTTTTTTATTGTGGCATGAATGTTCAGATCCGTATGATTCAAAACAAAAGTTTAATATTGACATAAAAACAATAATACTTCAAGCATACTAACAAGATAATTATGTCTTATCAAAATAACATGGCCAAAGAAAGGTTATCCCTACAAAACCATATAGTCTGGCTATGCTCCATCTTCATCACACAAAATATTTAAATCATGCACAGCCTCGATGACAAGCCGAGCAATTGTTTTATACTTTTGATGTTCTCAAAAATTTTCAACTTTCACGCAATACATGAGCGTGAGCCATGGACATAACACTATAGGTGGAGTAGAAGGTGGTTGTGGAGAAGACAAAAGGAGGGAGATAGTCTCCCATCAACTAGGCGTATCAACGGGCTATAGATATGCCCATCAATAGATATCAATGCGAGTGAGTAGGGATTGGCATGCAACGGATGCACTAGAGCTATAAGTTTACGAAAGCTCAAAAAGAAAACTATGTGGGTGTGCATCCAACTTGCTTGCTCATGAAGACCTAGGGCAATTTGAGGAAGCCCATCGTTGGAATATACAAGCCAAGTTCTATAATCAAAATTCCCACTAGTATATGAAAGTGACAACATAGGAGACTCTCTATCATGAAGATCATGGTGCTACTTTGAAGCACAAGTCTGGAAAAGGATAGTAACATTGCCCCTTCTCTCTTTTTCTCTCATTTTTTTCTTCTTTCTCTTTTTTTCTTTCTTTTTATCCTTTTTTCTTATTTCTTTTATTTCCTCAAATGGGACAATGTTCTAAAAAGGAAGATCCTCATACTTGTATTTACTTATAACTCAAAAATTACAACTCGATACTAGAACAAGATATGACTCTGTATGAATGCCTCTGGCGGTGTACCGGGATGTGCAATGAATCAAGAGCGACATGTATAAAAATGATGAATGGTGGCTTTGCCACAAATACAATGTCAACTACATGATCATGCAAAGCAATATGACAATGATGATGCGTGTCATAATAAACAGAACGGTGGAAAGTTGCATGGCAATATATCTCGGAATGGCTATGGAAATGCCATAATAGGTAGGTATGGTGGCTGTTTTGAGGAAGGTATATGGTGGGTTTATGGTACCGGCGAAAGTTGCCCGCACTAGAGAGGCTAGCAATGGTGGAAGGGTGAGAGTGCGTATAGTCCATGGACTCAACATTAGTCATAAAGAACTCATATACTTATTGCAAAAATCTATTAGTCATCGAAACAAAGTATTACGTGCATGCTCCTAGGGGGATAGATTGATAGGAAAAGACCATCGCTCATCCCCGACCGCCACTCATAAGGAAGACAATCAAAAAATACCCCATGCTCCAACTTCGTTACATAACGGTTCACCATACGTGCATGCTACGGGACTCACAAACCTTAACACAAGTATTTCTCAAATTCACAACTACTCACTAGCATGACTCTAATATCACCATCTTCATATCTCAAAAGAATCATAAGGAATCAAACTTCTCATAGTATTCAATGCACTTTATATGAAAGTTTTCATTATATCCCTCTTGGATGCCTATCATATTAGGACTAAATTTATAGCCAAAGCAAATTACCATGTTGTTTAGAGACTCTCAAAATAATATAAGTGAAGAATGAGAGTTCATAAATTTCTATAAAATAAAACGACTGTCGTGCTCTAAAAAGATATAAGTGAAGTACTAGAGCAAAATTGCCTAGCTCAAAATATATAAGTGAAGCACATAGAGTATTCTAATAAATTGTGATTGATGCGTGTTGATGTCTACTACACAACCTTCATCTTGTAGACGTTGTTGGGCCTCCAAGTGTAGAGGTTTGTAGGACAGTAGCAAATTTCCCTCAAGTGGATGACCTAAGGTTTATCAATCCGTGGGAGGCGTAGGATGAAGATGGTCTCTCTCAAACAACCCTGCAACCAAATAACAAAGAGTCTCTTGTGTCCCCAACACACCCAATACAATGGTAAATTGTATAGGTGCACTAATTTGGCGAAGAGATGGTGATACAGGTGCAATATGGATGGTAGATATAGGTTTTTGTAATCTGAAAATATAAAAACAGCAAGGTAACTAATGATAAAAGTAAGCGAAAACAGTATTGCAATGCGTTGAAACGAGGCCTAGGGTTCATACTTTCATTAGTGCAAGTTCTCTCAATAATAATAACATAATTAGATCATATAACTATCCCTCAACATGCAACAAAGAGTCAATCCAAAGTCACTAATAGCGGAGAACAAACGAAGAGATTATTGTAGGGTACAAAACCACCACAAAGTTATCCTTTCTGATCGATCTATTCAAGAGTCCGTAGTAAAATAATACGAAGCTATTCTTTCCGTTCAATCTATCCTAGAGTTCGTACTAGAATAACACCTTAAGACACAAATCAACCAAAACCCTAATGTCACCTAGATACTCCAATGTCACCTCAAGTATCCGTGGGTATGATTATACGATATGCATCACACAATCTCAGATTCATCTATTCAACCAACACAAATAACTTCAAAGAGTGCCCCAAAATTTTCTACCGCAGAGTCAAGACGAAAACGTGTGCCAACCCCTATGCATAAGTTCACCAGGTAACGGAACTCGCAAGTTGATCAGCAAAACATACATCAAGTGGATCATGTGAATATCCCATTGTCACCACAGGTAAGCACATGCAAGACATACATCAAGTGTTCTCAAATCCTTAAAGACTCAATCTGATAAGATAACTTCAAAGGGAAAACTCAATCCATTACAAGAGAGTAGAGGGGGAGAAACATCATAAGATCCAACTATAATAGCAAAGCTCGCTATACATCAAGATCGTGCTGAATCAAGAACACGAGAGAGAAAGATCGAACACATAGCTACTGGAACATACCCTCAGCCCCGAGGGTGAACTACTCCCTCCTCATCATGGAGAGCGCCAGGATGATGAAGATGGCCACCGGTCATGGACCCCCCCTCCGGCAGGGTGCCGGAACAGGGTCCCGACTGGTTTTTGGTGGCTACGGAGGCTTGCGGTGGCGGAACTCCCGATCTAGGTTATTTTCTGGAGGTTTCTGTATTTATAGTAATTTTTGGCGTCGGGAACAAGTCAGGGGGTCCCCAAGTCGTCCACGAGATAGGGGGGCACGCCCGGGGGGTAGGGCGCACCCCCACCCTCGTGGACGGCCCGGGACTCTTCTGGCCCAACTCTTTTACTCCAGGGGCTTCTTTTGGTCCATAAAAATCATCAAAAATTGGCACGTCAATTGGACTCCGTTTGGTATTCCTTTTCTGCAAAACTCAAAAATAAGGAAAAAAACAGAAACTGGCACTGGCACTGGGCTCTAGGTTAATAGGTTAGTCCCAAAAATCATATAAAATACCATATAAATGCATATAAAACATCCTAGATGGATAATATAATAGCATGGAACAATCAAAAATTATAGATACGTTGGAGACGTATTGATACGTCTCCAACGTATCTATAATTTTTGATTGCTCCATGCTATATTATCTTCTGTTTTGGACATTTTGGGCTTTATTATTCACTTTTATATTATTTTTGGGACTAACCTATTAACCGGAGGCCCAACCCAGAATTGTTGTTTTTTGCCTATTTTAGGGTTTCGAAGAAAAGGAATATCAAACGGAGTCCAAACGGAATAAAACCTTCGGGAACGTGATTTTTGGAACGAACAACATCCACGAGACTTGGACCCTACGTCAAGCAACCAACAGGGAGGCCACGAGGTAGGGGGCGCACCTACCCCTCCCCCCCCCCCCAGGCGCGCCCTCCACCCTCATGGGCCCCTGTTGCTCCACCGGCGTACTCCTTCCTCCTATATATACCTACGTACCCCCAAACGATCAGATACGAAGCCAAAACCCTAATTCCACCACCGTAACTTTCTCTATCCACGAGATCCCATCTTGGGGCTTGTTCCGGAGCTCCACCGGAGGGGGCATCGATCACGGAGGGCTTCTACATCAACACCATAGCCTCTTCGATGAAGTGTGAGTAGTTTACCTCAGACCTTCGGGTCCATAGTTATTAGCTAGATGGCTTCTTCTCTCTTTTTGGATCTCAATACAAAGTTCTCCCCCTCTCTTGTGGAGATCTAATCGATGTAATCTTCTTTTGTGTTTGTTGAGACCGATGAATTGTGGGTTTATGATCAAGTTTATCTATGAACAATATTTGAATCTTCTCTGAATTCTTTTATGTATGATTGCTTATCTTTGCAAGTCTCTTCGAATTATCAGTTTGGTTTGGCCTACTAGATTGATCTTTCTTGCAATGGGAGAAGTGCTTAGCTTTGGGTTCAATCTTGCGGTCTCCTTTCCCAGTGACAGTAGGGGCAGCAAGGCACGTATTGTATTGTTGCCATCGAGGATAACAAGATGGGTTTTTTATCATATTGCATGAATTTATCCCTCTACATCATGTCATCTTGCTTAAGGCGTTACTCTATTCTTATGAACTTAATACTCTAGATGCATGTTGGATAGCGGTCGATGTGTGGAGTAATAGTAGTAGATGCAGGCTGGAGTCGGTCTACTTGTCTCGGACGTGATGCCTATATACATGATCATACCTAGATATTTTCATAACTATGCTCAATTCTGTCAATTTCTCAACAGTAATTTGTTCACCCACCGTAAAATACTTATGCTCTTGAGAGATGCCACTAGTGAAACCTATGGCCCTCGGGTCTATCTTCATCATATTAATCTTCCAATACTTAGTTATTTTCATTGCCTTTTATTTTACTTTGCATCTTTATCATAAAAATACCAAAAATATTACCTTATCATATCTATCAGATCTCACTCTCGTAAGTGACCGTGAAGGGATTGACAACCCCTTATCGCGTTGGTTGCGAGGATTTATTTGTTTTGTGTAGGTGCGAGGGACTGGCGCGTAGCCTCCTACTGTATTGATACCTTGGTTCTCAAAAACTGAGGGAAATACTTACGCTACTTTGCTGCACCACCCTTTCCTCTTCAAGGGAAAACCAACGCAAGTGCTCAAGAGGTAGCAAGAAGGATTTCTGGCGCCGTTGCCGGGGAGGTCTACGCAAAAGTCAACATACCAAGTACCCATCACAAACCCTTATCTCACGCATTACATTATTTGCCATTTTCCTCTTGTTTTCCTCTCCCCCCACTTCACCCTTGCCGTTTTATTCGCCCTCTTTTCCGTTCGCCCTTTTTCTGTTTGCTTTAATGTCTTACTTGGCTCATTTGCTCGTTTGTTTGGAATAGTTGTTTATTTATTACTAAATAGAGAACCTAAGATCTATGGATCCTCATCCGCTTGCTAATCTTTTTAAGAGATCCAATTATGATGAACCAATTGCTAGTGAGTTTTGTGCACTAGATTATCTTTATGAAGTTTTGCTTGAAATTCGTGAATCTGAAAATTGTGATGAAGCACTTTATGGAGTATGATAGATCTTTGAATGAAAAACATGATTGCAATGATTTTACTATAAATTCTCTTGATGTCAATTGTGCTAATAATATGCAAAACCCTAAGTTTGGGATGGTAGTTTTGCTATGTCTACTACTTGTTGTAATGATCATGATTGGGGTGATTCTTCTTTTGATATTGAAAATTTATTTAAGCCCCATGATAAATATGAGATTGATAATAGTGTTTGCAATATTATTGAAAGTGGGTTTGGAAGAGTGTCAACTTTAGATCCCACATATTTGGAGAATGTTCAATCTTATGAAGTTTTTGATAAAGTGGGTTTAGAGAGGTCATGACTTTAGTTAATGTTAATCCCACTATTTTGGAAGAGTGTCAACTTTGCATGCATGTGGATCGTGTTGAAAATATTTTATGTGATAGCTATTTTGTTGAATTTTCTTATGATCCTACATGTAATTATTATGAGAGAGGAAAATATGGTGGTAGACATTTTCATGTTACTAAATTACCTCTCGTTATGTTGAGATTGATATTGTTTCTTTCCGCTTCCTTGCATATGCTAGTTTTTTCCTGCCTTGATAATTTGTTTGCTTATAAGATGCCTATGAATAGGAAGTATGTTAGACTTAGATGTGTTTGTCACGTGTTTTATGATGCTCTCTTTGTGCTTCAATTCTTGTCTTTCATGTGAGCATCATTAAAATTATCAATGCCTAGCTTTAAGGATTTATAGAGAAGCGCTTGTTGGGAGACAACCCAATATTTTCCCTTGCTGTTATTTAATAAATAATTTATCTATCCTCTGTTTTATTTGTGTTTTTTGTGTTTAACTAGTGTTTGTGCCAAGTAGAACCGTTGGGAACACTTGGGGAAATTCTTGTTAATCTTGCTGTAAAAAACAGAAACTTTAGCGCTCATGAGAACTGCTGCCATTCTTATTTGTAAAGTGCTATTTAGTTCATTCTTTTTGCAGATAATTAATAGACAAATTACTCACGTCCAGCAATTTATTTTAGAATATTTGGGGTTCCAGATCTTGCGCTAGCTACAGATTACTACAGACTGTTCTGTTTTTGACAGATTCTGTTTTTCATGTGTTGTTTGCTTATTTTGATGAATCTATGGCTAGTAAAATAGTTTATAAACCATAGAGAAGTTGGAATACAGTAGGTTTAACACCAATATAAATAAATAATGAGTTCATTACAGTACCTTGAAGTGGTCTTTTGTTTTCTTTCGCTAACGGAGCTCATGAGATTTTTCTACTTTAAGTTTTGTGTTGTGAAGTTTTCATGTTTTGGGTAAAGATTTGATGGATTATGGAACAAGGAGTGGCAAGAGCCTAATCTTGGGGATGCCCATGGAACCCCCAAGATAATATAAGGACACCAAAAAGCCAAAGCTTGGGGATGCCCCGGAAGGCATCCCCTTTTTCGTCTACTTCTATCGGTAACTTTACTTGGAGCTATATTTTTATTCACCACATGATATGTGCTTTGCTTGGAGCGTCTTGTATGATTTGAGTCATTTCTTTTTAGTTTACCACAATAATCTTTGATGTACACACCTTTTGAGATATACACACATGATTCGGAAATTATTAGAATACTCTATGTGCTTCACTTATACCTTTTGAGTTATATAGTTTTGCTCTAGTACTTCACTTATATCTTTTAGAGCACGGTGGTGGATTTGTTTTATAGAGACTATTGATATCTCATGATTCACTTAGATTATTTTGAGAGTCTTAAATATCAAGGTAATTTTCTTAAATAATCCTAATATGCTAGGTATATAAGATTAGTAAAAACTTTCTTATGAGTGTGTTGAATACTAAGAGAAGTATGATGCTTGATGATTGTTTTGAGATATGGAGATGGTAATATTAGAGTCATGCTAGTTGAGTACTTGTGAATTTGAGAAATACTTGTGTTAAAATTTGTGATTCCCGTCGCATGCACGTATGGTGAACCATTATGTGATGAAGTCGGAGCATGATTTATTTATTGATTGTCTTCCTTATGAGTGGCGGTCGGGGACGAGCGATGGTCTTTTCCTACCAATCTATCCCCCTAGGAGCATGCACGTAATACTTTGCTTTGATAAGTTGTATATTTTTGCAATAATTATATGAGTTCTTTATGACTAATGTTGAGTCCATGGATCATACGCACTCTCACCCTTCCACCATTGCTAGCCTCTCTAATACCGCGCACCTTTCGCCCGTATCATACACCCACCATATACCTTCCTCAAAACAGCCACCATACCTACCTATCATGGCATTTCCATAGCCATTCCGAGGTATATTGCCATGCAACTTTCCACCGTTCCATTTACTATGACACGCTCCATCATTGTCATATTGCCTTGCATGATCATGTAGTTGACATTGTATTTGTGGCAAAGCCACTGTTCATAATTCTTTCATACATGTCACTCTTGATTCATTGCATATCCCAGTACACCGCCGGAGGCATTCACATAGATTCATATTTTGTTCTAAGTATCAAGTTGTAATTCTTGAGTTGTAAGAAAATAAAAGTGTGGTGATCATCATTATTAGAGCATTGTCCCAGTGAGAAAAGGATGGTGGAGACTATGATTCCCCCACAAGTCGGGATGAGACTCCGGACGAAAAAAAAGAGGCCAAAGAAGCCCAAATAAAAAAGAGGCCATAAAAAAGAGAAGGCCCAAATAAAAAATGAGAGAAAAAAAGAGAGAAGGGACAATGCTACTATCCTTTTACCACACTTGTGCTTCAAAGTAGCACCATGATCTTCATGATAGAGAGTCTCCTTTGTTATCACTTTCATATACTAGTGGGAATTTTTCATTATAGAACTTGGCTTGCATATTACAATGATGGGCTTCCTCAAAATGCCCTAGGTCTTTGTGAGCAAGCAAGTTGGATGCACACCCACTTAGTTTCTTTTTGAGATTTCATATACTTATAGCTCTAGTGCATCCGTTGCATGGCAATCCCTACTCACTCACATTGATATCTATTGATGGGCATCTCCATAGCCCATTGATATGCATAATTGATGTGAGACTATCATCTCCCTTTTTTTCTTCTCCACAACCACCATTCTATTTCACCTAAAGTGCTATGTCCATGGCTCACGCTCATGTATTGCGTGAAGATTGAAAAAGTTTGAGAATGTCAAAAGTATGAAACAATTGCTTGGCTTGTCATCGGGGTTGTGCATGATTTAAATACTTTGTGTGGTGAAGATAGAGCATAGCCAGACTATATAATTTTGTAGGGATAACTTTCTTTGGCCATGTTATTTTGAAGAGACATAATTGCTTAGTTAGTATGCTTGAAGTATTATTATTTTTATGTCAATATTAAACTTTTATCTTGAATCTTTCGGATCTGAATATTCATACCACAATTAAGAAGAATTGCATTGAAAATATGCCAAGTAGCATTCCACATCAAAAAATTTGTTTTTATCATTTACCTACTCGAGGACGAGCAGGAATTAAGCTTGGGGATGCTTGATACGTCTCCAACATATCTATAATTTTTGATTGCTCTATGCTATATTATCTTCTGTTTTGGACATTAATGGGCTTTATTATTCACTTTTATATTATTTTTGGGACTAACCTATTAACCGGAGGCCCAGCCCAGAATTGCTGTTTTTTTCTATTTTAGGGTTTCGAAGAAAAGGAACATCAAACGGAGTCCAAACGGAATAAAACCTTTGGGAACGTGATTTTTGGAACGAACAAGATCCAGGAGACTTGGACCCTACGTCAAGCAACCAATAGGGAGGCCACGAGGTAGGGGCGCGCCTACCCCCCCCCCCCAGGCACGCCCTCCACCCTCGTGGGCCCCCTGTTGCTCCACCGACGTACTCCTTCCTCCTATATATACCTGCGTACCCCCAAACGATCATATATGGAGCCAAAACCCTAATTCCACCACCGTAACTTTCTGTATCCACGAGATCCCATCTTGGGGCCTGTTCCGGAGCTCCGCCGGAGGGGGCATCGATCACGGAGGGCTTCTACATCAACACCATAGCCTCTCCGATGAAGTGTGAGTAGTTTACCTCAGACCTTCGCGTCCATAGTTATTAGCTAGATGGCTTCTTCTCTCTTTTTGGATCTCAATACAAAGTTCTCCCCCTCTCTTGTGGAGATCTATTTGATGTAATCTTCTTTTGTGGTGTGTTTGTTGAGACTGATGAACTGTGGGTTTATGATCAAGTTTATCTATGAACAATATTTGAATCTTCTCTGAATTCTTTTATGTATGATTGGTTATCTTTCCAAGTCTCTTCGAATTATCAGTTTGGTTTGGCCTACTAGATTGATCTTTCTTGCAATGGGAGAAGTGCTTAGCTTTGGGTCAAATCTTGCGGTGTCCTTTCCCAGTGACAGTAGGGGCAGCAAGGCACGTATTGTATTGTTGCCATCGAGGATAACAAGATGGGTTTTTATCATATTGCATGAATTTATCCCTCTACATCATGTCATCTTGCTTAAGGCGTTACTCTGTTCTTATGAACTTAGTACTCTAGATGCATGCTGGATAGCGGTCGATGTGTGGAGTAATAGTAGTAGATGCAGGCAGGAGTCGGTCTACTTGTCTCGGACGTGATGCCTATATACATGATCATACCTAGATATTCTCATAACTATGCTCAATTCTGTCAATTGCTCAACAGTAATTTGTTCACCCACCGTAAAATACTTATGCTCTTGAGAGAAGCTACTAGTGAAACCTATGGCCCCGGGTCTATCTTCATCATATTAATCTTCCAATACTTAGTTATTTTCATTGCCTTTTATTTTACTTTGCATCTTTATCATAAAAATACCAAAAATATTATCTTATCATATCTATCAGATCTCACTCTCAAGTGACCGTGTAGGTATTGACAACCCCTTATCGTGTTGGTTGCCAGGATTTATTTGTTTTGTGTAGGTGCGAGGGACTAGCGTGTAGCCTCCTACTGGATTGATACCTTGGTTCTCAAAAACTGAGGGAAATACTTACGCTACTTTGCTGCACCACCCTTTCCTCTTCAAGGGAAAACCAACGCAAATGCTCAAGAGGTAGCACGTATCAAGCATCCCCAAGCTTAATTCCTGCTCGTCCTTGAGTAGGTAAATGATAAAAACAGAATTTTTGATGTGGAATGCTACCTAACATATTCATCAATGTAATCTTCTGTATTGTGGCAAGAATATTCAGATCCATAAGATTCAAGACAAAAGTTTAATATTGACATAAAAACAATAATACTTCAAGCATACTAACCAAGCAATTATGTCGTCTCGAAATAACATAGCCAAAGAAAGCTCATCCCTACAAAATCATATAGTTTGGCCATGCTTCATTTTCGTCACACAAAATGCTCCCATCATGCACAACCCCGATGACAAGCCAAGCAATTGTTTCATACTTAGCCTTTTCAAACTCTTTGAACTTTCACGCAATATATGAGCGCGAGCCATGGACATAGTACTATGGGTGGAATAGAATATGATGATGGAGATTGTGTGAGAAGACAAAAAAGGAGATAGTCTCACATTGACGCGGCTAATCAACGGGCTATGGAGATGCCCATCACTTGATGTCAATGCAAGGAGTAGGGATTGCCATGCAACGGATGCACTAGAGCTATAAATATATGAAAGCTCAACTAAAGAAACTAAGTGGGTGTGCATCCAGCTTGCTTGCTCACGAAGACCTAGGACATTTTGAGGAAGCCCATCATTGGAATTTACAAGCCAAGTTCTACAATGAAAAATTCCCACTAATATATGAAAGTGACAAAATAAGAGACTCTCTATCATGAAGATCATGGTGCTGCTTTGAAGCACAAGTGTGGAAAAAGGATAGTAACATTGTCCTCTCTCTCTTTTTCTCTCTTTTTTTATTTGGGCCTTTCTCTCTCTTTTTTATGGCCTCTTTTTTTGGCCTTCTTTGGCCTCTTATATATATATATATATATATTTCGTTCGGAATCTCATCTCGGTCTGTGGGGGAATCATAGTCTCCATCATCCTTTCCTCACATGGGACAATGCTCTAATAATGAAAATCATCAGACTTTTATTTACTTACAACTCAAGAATTACAACTTGATACTTAGAACAAAATATGACTATGTGAATCCGGCAGTGTACCGGGATGTGCAATGAATCAAGAGTGACATGTATTAAAGAATTATGAAGGTGGTTTCGCCACAAATACGATATCAACTTCATGATCATGCAAAGCAATATAACAATGATGGAGCATGTCATAATAAACAGAACGGTGGAAAGTTGCATGGCAATATATCTCGGAATGGTTATGGAAATGCCATAATAGGTAGGTATGGTGGTTGTTTTGAGGAAGATATAAGGAGGCTTATGTGTGATAGAGCGTATCATAACACGGGGTTTGGATGTACCGGCGAAGTTTGCACCAACTCTCGAGGTGAGAAAGTACAATGCACGGTACCAAAGAGGCTAGCAATGTTGGAAAGGTGAGAGTGCGTATAATCCATGGACTCAACATTAGTCGTAAAGAACTCACATACTTATTGCGAAAATCTACAAGTCATCAAAACCAAGCACTATGCGCATGCTCCTATGGGGATAGATTGGTAGGAAAAGACCATCGCTCATCCCCGATCACCACTCATAAGGAAAGCAATCAAAGAACACCTCATGCTTCAAATTTGTCACACAACGTTTACCATATGTGCATGCTACGGGATTTGCAAACTTCAACACAAGTATTTATCAATTCCACAATTACTCAACTAGCACGACTCTAATATTACCATCTTTATATCTCAAAACAACTATCAAGTATCAAACTTCTCATAGTATTTAATGCACTCTATATGAAAGTTTTTATTATACCCATCCTGGATGCTTATCATATTAAGACTAATTTTATAGCCAAAGCAAATTATCATGTTGTTCCAAAATACTCTCGAAATAATATAAGTGAAGCATGAGATTTCATCTATTTCTTCAAAATAAAACCACCATCGTGCTCTAAAAATATATGAGTGAAGCACTAGAGCAAACGACAAACTACTCCAAAAGATATAAGTGAAGATCAATGAGTAGTTGAATAATTATGTAACTATGTGAAGACTCTCTAACATTTAAAAATTTAAGATCTTGGGATATTATTCAAACAGCAATCAAAACAAAATAAAAATAAAATGACGCTCCAAGCAAAACACATATCATGTGGTGAATAAAAATATAGCTCCAAGTAAAGTTACCGATGAACGAAGACGAAAGAGGGGATGCCTTCCAGGGCATCCCCAAGCTTAGGCTCTTGGTTTTCCTTGAATATACCTTGGGGTGTCTTGGGCATCCCCAAGCTTAGGCTTTTGCCACTCCTTATTCCATAGTCCATCGAATCTTTACCCAAAACTTGAAAACTTCACAACACAAAACTCAACAGAAAACTCATAAGCTCCGTTAGTATATGAAAATAAATCACCACTTTTGGTACTGTTGTGAACTCATTCTAAATTCATATTATTGTAATATCTACTGTATTCCAACTTCCCTATGGTACATACCCTCCGATACTACTCATAGATTCATCAAAATAAGCAAACAACACATAGAAATCAGAATCTGTCAATAACAGAACAGTTTGTAGTAATCTAGAGATTTCGAATACTTCTGTAACTCCAAAAATTCTGAAAAATTAGGAAGACCAGGAAACTTTGTATATTGATCTACTACAGTTGGAATTGGTATTTTATTGCTCTCTGGTAAAAAATGATAATTATTTTCGTGAGCGCATACTTTTTGTTTTTATCAGCAAGATCAAACAACAATCACCCAAGAAGATCCAAAGGCTTTACTTGGCACAAACACTAATTAAAACATAAAAAACACAATCATAACAGAAACAATATGAATTGTTTATTACTAAACAGGAACAAAAGGCAAAGAACAAAAATAAAATTGGGTTGCCTCCCAACAAGCGCTATCGTTTAACACCCCTAGCTAGGCATGATGATTTCAATGATGCTAACATAAAAGATAAGAATTGAAACATAAAGAGGGCATCATGAAGAATATGACTAGCACATTTAAGTCTAACCCACTTCCTATGCATAGGGATTTTGTGAGCAAACAACTTATGAGAACAAGAATCAACTTGCATAGGAAGGTAAAACAAGCATAACTTCAAGATTTTCAACACATAGAGAGGAAACTTGATATTATTGCAACTCCTACAAGCATATATTCCTCCCTCATAATAATTTTCAGTAGCATCATGAATTAATTCAACAATATAACCATCACATAAAGCATTATTTTCATGCTGCACAAGCATAGAAATTTTACTACTCACCACATAAGCAAAATTCTTCTCATTCAGAATAGTGGGAGTAAACTCAACAAGATAACTATCGTATGATTGAAAATTGAAATCAAGATGACAAGTTTCATAAATATAATCATCACTACTTTTTCTAACATAATTGTCATCACAATAATCATCATAAGTAGGAGGGATGCTTTCATCATAATAAATTTGCTCATCAAAACTTGGGGGACAAAAAATATCATCTTCATCAAATATAGCATCCCCAAGCTTATGGATTTACATATCATTAGAATCATGGGTACTCAAAGAATTCATACTAACAACACTGCAATCATGCTCATCATCCAAAGATTTAGTGCCAAACATTTTAATACATTCTTCTTCTAACACTTTGGCACAATTGTCGGAATCCTTATTTTCACGAAAGACATTAAAAAGATGAAGCATATGAGGCAACCATAATTCCATTTTTTGTAGTTTTCTTTTATAGACTAAACTAGTGATAAAACAAGAAACTAAAAGATTCAATTGCAAGATCTAATGATATACCTTCAAGTGCTAACCTCCCCGGCAACAGCTCTAGAAAAGAGCTTGATGTCTACTACACAACCTTCTTCTTGTAGACATTGTTGGGCCTCCAAGTGCAGAGGTTTATAGGACAGTAGCAAATTTCCCTCAAGTGGATGACCTAAGGTTTATCAATTCGTGGGACTCTCTCAAACAACCTGTAACATCCTAAATTTTCAATTTGAAATGTTATACATTAGATCATAAATGCATATCATATCTTATTTTGTATTTTTGTTGATCCTAGAAATTTCTACGCAACTCAAGGACTCACGGAGATAGTTGGGGAAATCTTTATTTTCATATTTGAGTTTTCTCAAATTTTGAGAATAGGATCATTTGATTTTAATTATTTTATCATTAATTATTTCTATTACAAAAATATGAGAGAGGGAATAAAATGACTTTCCCAAAATAAAGAAATATTGAGGATTTAATAATAAAATCAAATAAGATTTTATTTCGGAGTTTTTCGTTATTTTATTTGAATTTAGGAAAAATGTGCATTTTTCAAAATTGCATTTAGGCCCCAAATAATTGTTCACCTTGTGCGGCTTGATTTTAGAAACCTGGGAAATTTTATTTCAGGATTTTTGCAGTCCGTTTAGTATTTCTTTTTATTTTTCTTCTGCACGTAATTATTTAAAAAAACAAAAAAACGAACGACCTACGAGCCGTGTCCGACCGGGACTCCGGCCCGCTAGCCTTTATAAGCCGGGGGGAGCCCAGCCAAACCCTAGCTGAGCCGCCCCCAGCCCCAGCCCCCCCGCCGCCGCCAGCGCCCGCCGCCGGACACCGCCGCACGCCGCCCGAGGTTCGCCGCGCCTCGTAATCCACGCCGTTTTTTTAGACCGTTCGGTTTTTCGTTGGTTTTTTTTAGTTTCGCTTTTTTTAAATAGATCGGTTTTTCTGGTTTATTTAATTTAGCGAGCGTTCGTCGTTTTTCTTTTTCTCGGATTAAATCCGCGATTTTTCTGATCGCGATTCCTGATCCGATTTTCGTTTTAGTATAACTTTTCGCTCGTTTATCCGAATCAGGCGATTCAAGCGCCTGGAGTTTCGTCTCGAAACCCTCTATCCGTTTAACCAACTTAAACAAGTTTTTGCTACTGTAAAAGTTGCCCTAGATCCAGATTCTAGAACAAAGTTGTTTTCTTTCGCCGTTTGACTTTCGTTGCTTCGTTCGATTTGATTCTTTTTGCAAACCGGAGTTCTTAAGTTGAACCTTCTGGTTAGATCTCTTATTTGACTTTTACCTGTGCATTAGATGAGTACTTATTGTATGCTTGTTTGTTTTTCTGCGATAGAATACCCGGAGTGCGCCGCCTGTTACTTCGAATCTCTAGGTTTCGCGGATCATCAGCAAGGCAAGTAACACTTTGATCATACCTTTTCTACTACCCATTTTAATTGCATTAGATCAATCCTCAAACATTGCATGATTAGGATCTAATTAAATTGTGGGATGGGAAGTAGTTGAGGTAGTACCTATCACCTGTTATATATCAAACCTTTGGGAGTTACTTCTACGTTTGCTTACTTATGCCATGCTATGCTAGTAGACGTGGATTGGGTGAGTGTATCCATGACAGATGTGAGATTGTTAAATTAATGGTTTATCTAATGTGGCAACTTAAATACACATCTGGGTGGATTGAGGTACCTGGGTATTCCAGGATTGCCTATTTTTCTTTATGGACCGCCACCCAGGCCCAAAGGGGTCATGAGATTTTTCATACTAGAAACTTCCGTGTGCAGCCACAAGCCATTATGGGCTCTGGCGTAGTTGATTAAGTGGTGCGAACTCTTACAGGGTAGACTAGCAGATGTAGGGAAAAGTAGGTGTTACGGTCTATCCATCGCAAGGTGCTAGCGCTTCTGAAAGACTATGTCTCAGTCATCCATCTTCTCAAACACCCTGTAGTGCGAGAAACCAAACGGAGGCGATCGAGTCTTGTGGGGAAAAGTGCGCAAACCTCTGCAGAGTGTAATAAACTAATCATGATTAGCCGTGTCCCCGGTTATGGACGTTTTGAGTATCTAGTACCTGGATTATCATGTGAATCTCAACATGTTACTCTAAATTAATTTGGTTGGGTTTTGATTAATGATCATGCTTAATTGGGATTGAGAATGCTGTCAACCATTCTCAATGTTTAACAACTACCATGATAGTTAAATAAATTTATTCCTTTGCAGTAGGGAAAAATTGGCTTTACGCAAAACTGTAACCATAGAGCTTTCCACCAGCCAAATATGCATATAGTATAGCTGTTTCATTACTCTCTATGTGTTACGTTGCCAGCATATTACATGTGCTGACCCGTTTCGGGCTGCAACGTTAATGTTGCAGACTTTTCAGACGATGATTAAGGAGTTTTAGGTCGTGGTTCTATACTCAGTGATGCCGTTGGAGTTGATGGACTCACTTATCTTCCAAGCCTTCCGCTGTTATCGTTATTAGATGGCCTTAAGCCATATTTTATTGTAATAAGTTCTCTATGGGGACACTCGATGTAATAAGTGTGTGATTGCTACTCTGTTATAAATCCTCCGAGTACTGTGTGGTGTCAGCATTACTGATCCAGGGATGACACCGGAGCACGGAGATCAGACTGTTTGATGTCTGGTCGCTACAGAGATGGTATCAAAGCACACGCTGACTGTAGGACACGACCACTAAGCTAAAGACCTAGATCACTATTCATTCTCTTCTTTTCTGACCTCTCATCTTTTCTACTCTTTAGGATGGCGGATGCAAAGAACAAGTTCACGCAACCAGATGAAGATACACCTTTTGGACATCACTTGAAGGAAGTTACTAGATACCTGAACATAGGAGTACCAAGCTTCATCGGAACCTACAACGCCACTTTACCTGAAGAAGAGCACTGGATGATTCAAGTTCAAGTTCCAGGAAGGACGTTCATGCCAGTCACTGAGCCCATAGAGTTTTCTTTTGATGCACCAACTTGGAGTCTAGGAAAGAGCATGGCAGCACACATCGCCAAGGGACGCATTGGAGAACTCTATCGAAATGATCTCAAGGATACTATCTACCAGATTTGTGGGCGCCGAGATGAACACTGAGAGATGATCAGCACCAGGAAGGATAGATCAATCGCAGCTTTTATCCAGGAGTTAAATCAGCACATTCGACGACGGGAGAACCAAATGTGCGCCGACATGATAGACCTGAAGAAGGCTAAGACAAGAATCAAGGAACTGAAGGAAGAACTCAAGGCTACACATGAAGATTATGAAGAGGAAATTGAAGTATTGGTGGATAAGAATGCCGACCTAACAATGAAGCTAGCAATATTTATGGGAGGCCCTACACCAGTAGATGAAGACGAAGAACCCAAGGAGATTAGCCCGGAAGACTACATCATCATCGACGACACCGACTCGGATCCAGATGAGAGCGATGATGACTATGTTGATGAAGCCGGAGCAGATATCATGGAGTCTGCAACCGAAGAGTATTTCTAGTAGACCACCTCATCAGTAGTAGTAGTCCACCATGTAAATACAGTAGTCCGAGCACTTTTGCGATAGTTAGATCGATTGTATGCCCTTGTTTGATTGAATGAAGTGAATTGTTTGTTTTTGCCTCATGTGCATATGGGTAGTGTTTTCTCTTTAGACCCCCCTCTAATCTTACATCTCATCTTTTCTAAACCCTTAGATGCCTCCGAGACATGACCCCGGATTTACCTTTCCACCGGAGCTCACCTGGTTGATCCAGTAGCAGAACACATTGATGCAGTTACTAGTCCAGAATCAGAATCAGGGGAACAACAACAACCCACCACCACCACCACCTGTTGATCACTTAGCCTGTTTTCTTAGGCTGAATCCACCGGTGTTTTCTAGTAGCACCGAGCCAATAGTAGCAGATGATTGGCTCCACAAGACAGCTAGAGAGTTGACCACAGCAGGATGCACATATGCGGAGAAGGTGAAGTTTGCCGCACATCAGCTTGAAGGACCCGCAGCATCATGGTGGGAGAATTTCACAGCCACTTTCCCCGTCGACACTGTCACATGGGACCAGTTTCAGCAGGCCTTTCATACTGCCCATGTTTCAGCATGAGCTATGGCCATGAAGAAGCGTGAGTTTTGCAACTTGCTCCAAGGAGGACGGACAGTTGGCCAGTATGTGGAGGACTTTAGTAAATTAGCACGTTATGCCCCAGATGACGTTGCTACGGATGCAGCTAAGCAGGAGAAGTTTCTGGAAGGACTGAATGATGAGTTGAGCATGCAGTTGATGGTAGCAACCTTCAACAACTACCAGGAGTTGGTAGACCGTGCTCTTATGATTGAAGGCAAGCAGCAGCAAATTGAGAACCGCAAGAGGAAGTATGAACAAGGGAAGTACAATTCAGGAGCTCAACAGAAGCCACATTTTACCCTTAGATCGGGAGGACATTTTCAGCATACCATGGAGGAGGTAGCTCGCACAATCACAACGGCACCAAGAATGGTAATGGCAATGGAGGAAGCAACGGCCAGAATCGCACCAACCCATCAACCCCAGCCAAGAAGCACCTGAACCAAGTCACTTGCTTTAAGTGTTAGAAGACCGGACATTATGCCAATGAATGTCCTGAAGGCCAGAATGGCAATGGAAGCTCTGGGAAGAAGCCGAACCCTTTCAACAGGGGACAGGTGAACCACGTTAACGTGGAGGAGGTTGAAGAGCAGCCGGATGCCGTAATCGGTAAGTTTTTGGTTAAGTCATTTACTGCACTCGTCCTTTTTGATACTGGTGCATCGCATTCATACATATCAAGGGGATTTGCGGATAAGTATAACCTGCCCACTAAGGTTCTTAGAACACCTATGCTAGTAAGCTCACCACGAGCGGAGTATATGGCCAGTCAAGGATGTTTTCAAGTGCCGTTGAGTATAGGTAGGCATGTGTTTCCCTCGGATTTAATCATTTTGGAATCACAAGGATTGGATGTAATTCTGGGTATGGATTGGCTGTCAATGTATGGGGGAAACATCGATTGTGCCAGTAAGACAATTTTGCTTACTACCCCAGAAGGGAGAAGGATCAAGTATGTATCCCGGCATGTGCCAAAAGGGACTCAAGTAAATTGCTTAACATGAGTTGTGTAGGAGGAAGTACCAGTAGTGAAGGATTTCCCTGAAGTATTTCCAGAAGAGTTGCCAGGCATGCCACGGTAGAGATATTGAGTTTTTGGTTGAGCTACTGCCAGGCACAGGGCCAATATTGAAGAGACCATACAGGATGCCTGCAAAGGATTTGGTGGAAATTAAGAAGCAGATTAAGGAGTTACTGGATAAGGGATATATTCGCCCAAGTTCTTCGCCTTGGGGATCGCCAGTACTTCTAGTGGAGAAGAAGGATGGATCGTTAAGGATGGTTGTGGATTATCGAGGATTGAATGAAGTAACCATCAAGAACAAGTACCCACTACCAATGATCAATGATCTATTTGATCGATTGCAAGGAGCTAAGGTATTTTCCAAGATCGATCTGCGATCAGGATACCACCAGTTGAAGATTCGAGAACAGGATATTCCTAAGACAGCTTTTACCACCAGGTATGGGTTGTACGAGTATACCGTTATGTCATTTGGTCTGACTAACGCACCTGCTTATTTTATGAACATGATGAACAAAGTGTTTATGGAATTTTTGGATAAGTTCGTCGTAGTGTTCATTGATGATATCTTGGTTTACTCAAAGAATGAAGAGGAGCATAAGGAGCATTTGCGTTTGGTTCTTGGAAAGCTCAGAGAACATCAATTGTATGCCAAGTTCAGCAAATGTGAGTTTTGGTTGAAGGAAGTAGGATTCCTCAGACACGTTATATCTGGAGAAGGTATAGCAGTTGATCCCACTAAAGTTGATACAGTGACCAAGTGGGAAGCACCAACCACCGTGGGAGAGATCCGGAGTTTTCTTGGACTCGCAGGATACTACCGGAGATTTATTGAAAACTTCTCGAAGATTGTGAAGCCTATGACTGAGTTGTTGAAGAAAGATACCGAGTTCAAATGGACTGAGGAGTGTGAGGCTAGTTTCCAGGAGTTGAAGAAACGTTTGTTTACTTCACCAGTGTTGATTTTTCCAGACCAGACCAGACCAAGGATTATGAGGTGTATTACGACGCTTCACGACGCGGACTTGGAGCAGTGCTTATGCAGGAAGGGAGAGTTGTTTTCTATGCCTCATGACAGCTTAAGCCTCATGAGTTGAATTATGCTACGCATGATTTGGAATTAGCAGCCGTAGTGCATGCACTGAAAACTTGGAGACATTTTTTGATTGGAAACCATTGCGAGGTGTATACAGATCATAAGAGTTTGAAGTATATTTTCACACAGAAGGAGTTAAACCTCAGACAAAGGAGATGGTTGGAGCTCATCAAGGATTATGACATGAAATTGCATTATCATCCCGGAAAGGCTAATGTAGTAGCTGACGCATTAAGCCGTAAGAGCCATGTCAATACGCTAATGACGGGAGAAATACCAAGGGAGTTAGCAGAAAATCTTCGTGAACTATGTTTGGAAATAGTTCCGAGAGGCTATGTAGCAGCATTGGAGATTCAGTCAACTTTGATGGATAGAATTAGAGAAGCTCAGAAGACTGACAAGGAGATTGCTTCTATTAAGGAGAAACTTAGCAAAGGAAAGGCTAAAGGATTTCGTGAGGATGAGCACGACACCTATGGTTTGAAGACCGTGTTTATGTGCCCAATGACCCGGAGATCAGGAAGTTGATTCTGCAAGAGGCACACGATTCACCATATTCGATTCACCCAGGAAATACCAAGATGTATTTGGATTTGACGGATATTTTCTGGTGGACCGAAATGAAGAAGGATAGTGCGGAGTATGTAGTAGTTTGTGATGTATGTCAGAGAGTAAAGGCAGAGCATCAGAAGCCAGCAGGATTGTTACAACCATTGTCGATACCCGTATGGAAGTGGGATAAGTTAGGCATGGATTTTATCACGGGATTACCTAGGACTCGTTCAGGCTATGACTCGATTTGGGTTGTAGTTGATCGGTTGACGAAAGTAGCTCATTTCATCCCGGTAAAGACCACTTACACCAGTGCTAAGTTGGCAAAGATATACATGACAAGGATCGTATGTTTACATGGAGTTCCAAGGAGTATCGTATCAGATAGAGGAACCCAATTTACCTCAAAGTTCTGGAAGCAGTTGCATGAAACTTTGGGTACCAGGCTAGAATTCAGTACAGCTTTTCATCCATAGACAGATGGACAGACTGAGAGAGTCAATCAGATTTTGGAGGATATGCTGAGAGCTTGTGCGCTAGATTATGGATCTAGTTGGGACGACAATTTGCCATATGTAGAATTTTCTTCCAACAACAACTATCAACCCAGTTTAAAGATGGCCCCTTTCGAAGCCTTGTACGGAAGGAGGTGCAGGACGCCGTTGTCGTGGGACGAAGTTGGAGACCGCCAGTTGTTTGGACCTGATTTGATTAAAGAGTCTGAACAGAAGGTGAAATTGATTCGCGATAGATTCAAGGTAGCTCAGTCCAGATAGAAGAGTTATGCAGATTCTAAATGCAAGGGACTGTTTACGAAGTTGGAGATAGAGCTTATCTTCGAGTATCTCCACTTCGGGAACAAAGCGTTTTGGTGTTAAGGGAAAGTTAGCGCCCCAATTTGTAGGACCATACCGAGTATTGGAACGTATGGGAGAAGTGGCCTACAAGTTGAAATTGCCCGAAGAATTGTCAGGAGTTCATGATGTGTTCCACGTTTCTCAGTTGAAGAAGTGCCACGTGGAGATGGCTGACATACCCTTGAGAGACACAGTGCCATTGGAAGCAATTCAGTTGGATAACGATTTAACCTATGAGGAGAAACCAATTAAGATTCTAGAGTATGCCAGTCGAGTCACCCACAGCAAGGTTATCAAGTTTTGCAAAGTTCAGTGGAGCCACCACACGGAGGATGAAGCCACCTGGGAACGAGAGGAAGATTTGCTCAAAGACCATCCTCACCTATTTTCTAGCCAACCCGAATCTCGAGGGCGAGATTCATCTTAAGGGGGGTAGGTTTGTAACATCCCAAATTTTCAATTTGAAATGTTATACATTAGATCATAAATGCATATCATAACTTATTTTGCTTTTTGGTTGATCTTAGAAATTTCTACGCAACTCAAGGACCCACGGAGAGAGTTGGGGAATTCTTTATTTTCATATTTGAGTTTTCTCAAATTTTGAGAATAGGATCATTTGATTTTAATTATTTTATCATCAATTATTTCTATTACAAAAATATGAGAGAGGGAATAAAATGACTTTCCCAAAATAAAGAAATATTGAGGATCTAATAATAAAATCAAATAAGATTTTATTTCGGAGTTTTTCGTTATTTTATTTGAATTTAGGAAAAATGTGTGGTTTTCAAAATTGTATTTAGGCTCCAAATAAACGTTCACCTTGTGCGGCTTGATTTTAGAAGCCTGGGAAAATTTATTTCGGAATTTTTGAAATCTGTTTAGTATTTCTTTTTATTTTTCTTCTACGCTTAATTATTTAAAAAAATGAACCGACCTACGGGTCGTGTCCGACCGGGACTCCGGCCCGCTAGCCTTTATAAGCCGGGGGGAGCCCAGCCAAACCCTAGTCGAGCCGCCCCCATCCCCAGCCCCGCCGCACCGCCAGCGCCCGCCGCCGCACGCCGCCCGAGGTTCGCCGTGCCTCGTAATCCGCGCCGTTTTTTAAAAAACCATTCGGTTTTTTTAGTTTCGGTTTTTTTAAATAGATCGGTTTTTCCGGTTTATTTAATTTTGCGAGCGTTCGTCGTTTTTCTTTTTCTCGGATTAAATCCGCAATTTTTCTGATCGCGATTCCTGGTCCGATTTTCGTTTTAGTATAACTTTTCGCTCGTTTCTCGGAATCAAGCGATTCAAGCGCCTGGAGTTTCATCTCAAAACCCTCTATCCGTTTAACCAACTTAAACAAGTTTTTGCTACTGTAAAAATTGCCCTAGATCCAGATTCTAGAACGAAGTTGTTTTCTTTCGCCGTTTGACTTTCGTTGCTTCGTTCGATTTGATTCTTTTTGCAAACCGGAGTTCTTAAGTTGAACCTTCTGGTTAGATCTCTTATTTGACTTTTACCTATGCATTAGATGAGTACTTATTGTATGCTTGTTTGTTTGTCTGCGATAGAATACCCGGAGTGCGCCGCCTGTTACTTCGAATCTCTAGGTTTCGCGGATCATCAGCAAGGCAAGTAACACTTTGATCATGCCTTTTCTACTACCCATTTTAATTGCATTAGATCAATCCTCAAACATTGCATGATTAGGATCTAATTAAATTGTGGGATGGGAAGTAGTTGAGGTAGTACCTATCACCTGTTATATATCAAACCTTTGGGAGTTACTTCTACGTTTGCTTACTTATGCCATGCTATGCTAGTAGACGTGGATTGGGTGAGTGTATCCATGACATATGTGAGGTTGTTAAATTAATGGTTTATCTAAGGTGGCAACTTAAACACACATCTGGGTGGATTGAGGTACCTGGGTATTCCAGGATTGCCTGTTTTTCTTTATGGACCGCCACCCCGTCCCAAAGGGATTATGAGATTTTTCATACTAGAAACTTCCGTGTGCAGCCACAAGCCATTATGGGCTCTGGCGTAGTTGATTAAGTCGTGCGAACTCTTACAGGGTAGACTAGCAGATGTAGGGGAAAGTAGGTGTAATGGTCTATCCATCGTAAGGTGCTAGCACTTCTGAAAGACTATGTCTCGGTCATCCATCTTCTCAAACACCCTGTAGTGCGAGAAACCAAACGGAGGCGATCGAGTCTTGTGGGGAAAAGTGCGCAAACCTCTGCAGAGTGTAATAAACTAATCATGATTAGCCGTGTCCCCGGTTATGGACGTTTTGAGTATCTAGTACCTGGATTATCATGTGAATATCAACATGTTACTCTAAATTAATTTGGTTGGGTTTTGATTAATGATGATGCTTAATTGTGATTGAGAATGTTGTCAACCATTCTCAATGTTTAACAACTACCATGATAGTTAAATAAATTTATTCCTTTGCAGTAGGGAAAAATTGGCTTTACGCAAAACTATAACCATAGAGCTTTCCACCAGCCAAATATGCATATGGTATAGCTGTTTCATTACTCTCTATGTGTTACATTGCCAGCCTATTACATCTGCTGACCCGTTTCGGGCTGCAACATTAATGTTGCAGACTTTTCAGACGATGATTAAGGAGTTTTAGTCGTGGTTCTATACTCAGTGATGCCGTTGGAGTTGATGGACTCACTTATCTTCCAAGCCTTCCGCTGTTATCGTTATTAGATGGCCTTAAGCCATATTTTATTGTAATAAGTTCTCCATGGAGACACTCGATGTAATAAGTGTGTGATTGCTACTCTGTTATAAATCCTCCGAGTACTGTGTGGTGTCTGCATTACTGATCCAGGGATGACACCGGAGCACAGAGATCAGACTGTTTGAGGTCTGGTCGCTACACAACCCTGCAACCAAATAACAAAGAGTCTCTTGTGTCCCCAACACACCAAATACAATGGTAAATTGTATATGTGCACTAGTTCGGCGAAGAGATGGTGATACAGGTGCAATATGGATGGTATATATAGGTTTTTGTAATCTGAAAATATAAAAACATCAAGGTAACTAATGATAAAAGTGAGCGAAAACGGTATTGCAATGCGTTGAAACAAGGCCTAGGGTTCATACTTTCACTAGTGCAAGTTCTCTCAACAATAATAACATAATTAGATCATATAACTATCCCTCAACATGCAATAAAGAGTCACTCCAAAGTCACTAATAGTGGAGAACAAACAAAGAGATTATTGTAGGGTACGAAACCACCTCAAAGTTATCCTTTCTGATCGATCTATTCAAGAGTCCGTAGTAAAATAACATGAAGCTATTCTTTTCATTCAATCTATCCTAGAGTTCGTACTAGAATAACACCTTAAGACACAAATCAACCAAAACCCTAATGTCACCAAGATACTCCAATGTCACCTCAAGTATCTGTGGGTATGATTATACGATATGCATCACACAATCTCAGATTCATCTATTCAACCAACACAAAGAACTTCAAAGAGTGCCCCAAAGTTTCTACCGGAGAGTCAAGACAAAAATGTGTGCCAACCCCTATGCATAATTTCACGAGGTAACGGAACTCGCAAGTTGATCACCAAAACATACATCAAGTGGATCACGTGAATATCCCATTGTCACCATAGATAAGCACATGCAATACATACATCAAGTGTTCTCAAACCCTTAAAGACTCAATCCGATAAGATAACTTCAAAGGGAAAACTCAATCCATTACAAGAGTGTAGAGGGGGAGAAACATCATAAGATCCAACTATAATAGCAAAGCTCGCGATACATCAAGATCGTCTAGAATCAAGAACACGAGAGAGAGAGAGAGAGATCAAACACATAGCTACTGGTACATACCCTCAGCCCCGAGGGTGAACTACTCCCTCCTCGTCATGGAGAGCACCGGGATGATGAAGATGGCCACCAGTGATGGATCCCCCCTCCAACAGGGTGACGGAACAGGGTCCGATTAGTTTTTGGTGGCTACGGAGGCTTGCGGTGGCGGAACTCCTGGTCTAGGTTATTTTCTAGAGGTTTATGTATTTATAGGATTTTTTGGCGTCGGGAACAAGTCAGGGGGTCCCCGAGTCGTCCACGAGATAGGGGCGTTCTCGGGGGGTAGGGCACGTCCCCACCCTCGTGGACGGCCGGGACTCTTCTGGCCCAACTCTTTTACTCTGGGGGCTTCTTTTGGTCCATAAAAAATCATCAAAATTGGCACGTCAATTTGACTCTATTTGGTATTCCTTTTCTATAAAACTCAAAAACAAGGAAACAATAGAAACTGGCACTGGGCTCTAGGTTAATAGATCAGTCCCAAAATTCATATAAAATACCATATAAATGCATATAAAACATCCTAGATGGATAATATAATAGAATGGAACAATCAAAAATTATAGATACGTTGGAGACGTATCACGCGTCTCTCTCAAAAGGTGTGTACAACGAGGATGATTGTGGCAAACTAATAAGCAAAGACTCAAATCATACAAGACGCTCCAAGCAAAACACATATCATGTGGTGAATAAAAATATAGCCTCAAGTAAAGTTACCGATAGACGAAGACGAAAGAGGGGATGCCTTCCGAGGCATCCCCAAGCTTAGGCTCTTGGTTGTCCTTGAATATTACCTTGGGTGCCTTGGGCATCCCTAATCTTAGGCTCTTGCCAGTCCTTATTCCATAGTCCATCAAATCCTTACCCAAAACTTGAAAACTTCACAACACAAAACTCAACAGAAAATCTCATAAGCTCCGTTAGTATAAGAATTATAATAAATCACCACTTTTGGTATTGTTGTGAACTCATTATTTATTTATATTGGTGTAATATCTACTGTATTCCAACTTCTCCATGGTTCATACCCCCCCCCCCCCCCCGATACTAGCCATAGATTCATCAAAATGAGCAAACAACACATAGAAAATAGAATATGTCAAAAACAGAAGAGTCTGTAGCAATCTGGATATTTCGAATACTTCTATAACTCCAAAAATTCTGAAAAATTAGGATGGCCTAAGCAATTTGTTTATTAATCTTCTGCAGAAATAATAAGAATTTTATCATGCTTCTGCTAAAAATGAGAATTATTTTCCTGAGCGCACAAGTTTCTGCTTTTCAGCAAGATCAAATCAACTATCACCGTAATCTATCCCAAACGTATTACTTGGCACAAACACTCATTAAAACATAAAACCACATCTAACCAGAGGCTAGATGAAATATTTATTGCAAAACAGAACCTAAAAAGCAAAAACAAAAATAAAATTGGGTTGCCTCCCAACAAGCGCTATTGTTTAACGCCCTTAGCTAGGCATAAAACATGAATAGATCTAAGTATTATCATATTTGGCATGCGATCCATAAGTGGCTCTCATAATAGATTCATAAGGCGATTTAATTTTCTTTCTTGGGAAGTGTTCCATGCCTTTCCTTAACGGAAATTGAAATCTAATGTTTCCTTCTTTCATATCAGTAATTGCACCAATCTTTCTAAGGAAAGGTCTACCAACAATAATAGGACATGTAGGATTGCAATCTATATCAAGAACAATGAAATCTATGGGCACATAATTCCTATTTGCAACAATAAGAATATCATTAATCCTTCCTATAGGTTTCTTAATAGTGGAATCCGCAAGACGCAAATTTAAGCACAATCATCCAATTCACGGAAACCTAGCACATCACAAAGAGTTTTTGGAATCGTGGAAACACTAGCACCCAAATCACACAAAGCATGGCACTCCTATTATTTAATATTAATCTTAATAGTAGGTTCCCGCTCATTATAAAGTTTTCTAGGGATAGAAACTTCCAATTCAAGCTTTTCTTCAAAGGATTGCATCATAGCATCAATGATATGTTTAGTAAAAGCTTTGTTTTGATTATAAGCATGAGGAGAATTCATCATGGATTGCAACAAGGAAATACAATCTATTAAAGAACAATTCTCACAATTAAATTCCTTGAAATCCAAAAGAGTGGGTTCATCACTACCTAAAGTTTTGACCTCTCCAATCCCACTTTAATCCATTTTTCCATCAAGATCTAAAAACTCTGAATCATTGGGGCGCCTTCTAACTAAAGTTGACTCATCTCCAGTCCCATATTTATCAAGATTTATATTGTAAAAAAAGATTCAATAGGAGTCACATCGATCACTTTAAGATCTTCGTCATTATTTTCACGGAAACTAGAAGAACATGCTTTTATAAACCAATCTTTTTTGCATGCATCTTAGTGGTTCTTTCCTTGCACTCATCAATGGAAATTCTCATAGCTCTGAGAGACTCATTGATATCATGCTTAGGTGGAATAGATCTAAGTTTAAAAGAATCAACATCGAGAGAAATTCTATCCATGTTCCTAGCCAAATCATCAATCTTAAGCAAGTTTTCTTCAATCAAAGCATAAATTATTTTGCAAACTCATAAATTATTTAGCACTATTCTCAAATTCAGAGGGCATATTATTATAATTTCCATAAGAGTTGTTGTAGGAATTAACATAATTATTAGAGGAATTACTAGGGAACGGCCTAGGATTGAAGTTACCTCTATACGCGTTATTACAAAAATTGTTCCTGCCAACAAAATTCACATCCATAGATTCATTATTATTCTCAATCAAAGTAGACAAAGGCATATCATTAGGGTCAATAGGAGCACTCTTGCTAGCAAGTAATTTCATAAGCTCATCCATCTTTCCACTCAAAACATTAATCTCTTCAATTGCATGCACTTTTTTACTAGTGGAAGGTCTTGCGTTATGCCATTGAGAATAATTAACCATAATATTATCTAGGATTTTAGTAGCTTCTCCTAAAGTAATTTCCATAAAAGTACCTCCCGCGGCTGAATCTAAAAGATTTTTAGAAGCAAAATTCAATCCAGCATAAAATATTTGTATAATCATCCATAGATTCAAACCATGCGTGGGGCAATTTCGTATCATTAATTTCATCCTCTCCCAAGACTGTGCAACATGTTCATGATCAAGTTGGTTAAAATTCATAATATCATTCCTAAGGGAGATGATCTTAGATGGAGGAAAATACTTGGAAATAAAAGCATCTTTACACTTATTCCATGAATCGATACAATTTTTAGGCAAAGATGAAAACCAAGTTTTAGCACGATCTCGAAGTGAGAACGGAAATAGCTTCAATTTAACAATATCATTATCCACATCTTTTTTATTTTGCATATCATACAAATCAACAAAATTGTTTAGATGGGATGCGGCATCTTCACTAGAAAGGCCGGAAAATTGATCTTTCATAACAAGATTCAACAAAGCAGCATCACAAGATTCCACATTAGTAGCGGGAGCAAACGAAGTACTAATAAAATCATTGTTATTGGTGTGGGAAAAGTCACATAGTTTGGTATTCTCTTGAGTCATCGTGACAAGCAAGCAATCCAACACACGAGCACACAAAAGGCAAGCGAAGAAGATGAACCGAGTATTCCGCATGTGCAAAACTGTCTTGCACCCGTTGTATGTGAACGTAGAGCTTATCACACTCGATCATCACGTGGTGTCTTAGCACAACGAACTGTCGCAACGGTGCATACTCAAGGAGAACACTTATACCTTGAAATTCCAGTAAGGGATCATCTTATAATGCTACCGCCGTACTAAGCAAAATAAGATGCATAAAAGATAAACATCGCATGCAATCAAAATATGTGACATGATATGGCCATCATCATCTTGTGCCTTTGATCTCCTTCTCCAAAGCACCGTCATGATCTCCATTCTCACTGGCTTGACACCTTGATCTCCATCGTAGCGTCGTGGTTGTCTCACCAACTATTGCTTCTACAACTATTGCTAACGCATAGTGATAAAGTAAAGCAATTACATGGTGTTTGTATTTCATACAAGAAAGAGACAGCCATAAGGCTCCTGCCGGTTGCCAGTGACTTTTACAAAATATGATCATCTCATACAATAACATATATCACATCATATCTTGACCATATCACATCACAACATGCCCTGCAAAAATAAGTTAGACGTCCTCTACTTTGTTGTTGCAAGTTTTACGTGGCTGCTACGGGCTTCTAGCAAGAACCGTTCTTACCTACGCATAAAAACCACAACGGTGATTTATCAAGTTTGATGTTTTAACCTTCCACAAGGACCGTCCGCAGTCAAATTCGATTCAACTAAAGTTAGAAAAACAGACACCCACCAGCCACCTTTATGCAAAACTAGTTGCATGTCTGTCGATGGAACCGATCTCATGAACGTGGTCATGTAAGGTTGGTCCGGGCCGCTTCATCCAACAATACTGCCGAACCAAAATAAGACATTGGTGGTAAGCAGTATGACGATCACCGCCCACAACTCTTTGTGTTCTACTCATGCATATCATCTACGCATAGCCTGGCTCGGATGCCACTGTTGGGGAACGTAGCATGCAATTTCAAAAAAAATCCTACGCTCACGCAAGATCTATCTAGGAGATGCATAGAAACGAGAGGGGGAGGGTGTGTCCACGTACCCTCATAGACTAAAAGCGGAAGCGTTTGACAACACAGTTGATGTAGTCGAACTTCTTCTCGTTCCGATCGATCAAGTACCGAACGTACGACACCTCTGAGTTCTGCACACGTTCAGCTCGATGACGTCCCTCGAACTCTTGATCCAGCAAAGTGTCGAGGGAGAGTTTTCTCAGCACGACGGCGTGGTGATGGTGATGGTGAAGTGATCCGCTCAGGGTTTCACCTAAGCACTACGACAATATGATCGGAGGCGTAAACTGTGGAGGGGGCGCCGCACACGGCTAACAATCGTTGTTGTGTGTCTAGCCCCCCCCCCCCCCATATATATATATAGGTTGGAGGGTAGGAGAGGCAGCTAAGGGGGCGCCCAAGTAGGAGGAATCCTACTTGGGTGCCTCCCAATTCGGCCTCCCCCCTTCCATATTCATCTGGAGGGGGAAGGAAGGAGGAGGGAGGAGAGAAGGAAGGGGGATGCCGAATTTCTCCCCTTCCTTTTTCTCTTACCCTCTTTTCTTCCCCCTTATTTTGGCCTACATGGGGTGGGCTGGTTTGTCCCCTTATTGGCCCATTAGGCCCATGTAGTTGCCGGGGGATGCCCGGAACCCCTTTCGATGACCCGATATGTACCCAGTACCCCCGGAACACTTCCGGTGTCCGAATGTCATCGTCCTATATATGAATCCTTACATCTCGACCATTTCGAGACTCCTCGTCATGTTTGTGATCTCATCCGGGACTCCGAACAACATTCGGTCACCAAATCACATAACTCATATAATATAAAATCATCATCGAACGTTAAGCATGGGGACCCTACAGGTTCGAGAACTATGTAGACATGAACGAGACACCTCTCCGATCAATAACCAACAGCAGAACCTGGATGCTCATATTGGTTCCCACATATTCTACGAAGATCTTTATCGGTCGTACCGTAATGACAACACACGTGATTCCCTTTGTCATCGGTATGTTACTTGCCCTAGATTCGATCGCCAGTATCTTCATACCTAGTTCAATCTCGTTACTGGCAACTCTCTTTACTCATTCCGTAATACATCATGCTGCGACTAACTCATTAGTCACATTCCTTGCAAGGCTTATTATGATGTGCATTACCGAGAGGGCCCAGAGATACCTCTCCGACACTCAGAGTGACAAATCCTAATCTCGATCTATGCCAACCCAACAAACACCTTCTGAGATACCTGTAAAGGATATTTATAATCACCCAGTTATGTTGTGACATTTGATAGCACATAAGGTATTCCTCCGGTATTCGGGAGTTGCGTAATCTCATAGTTGAAGGAATATGTATTTAACATGAAGAAAGCAATAGCAATAAAACTGAATGATCAACGTGCTAAGCTAACGTATGGGTCTTGTCCATCACATCATTCTCCTAATGATGTGATCATGTTCATCAAATGACAACACATGTCTATCGTTAGGAAACTTAACCACGAGCTAGTCTAGTAGAGGCTTACTAGGGACATGGTGTTTTATCTATGTATCCACACATGTATCAAGTTTCCGGTTAATACAATTCTAGCATGAATAATAAACATTTATCATGATATAAGGAAATATAAAATAACAACTTTATTATTGCCTCTAGGGCATATTTCGTTCATTCTCCCACTTGTTAGTCGTGTGTGGCGCTCCCCTCCACAGATTACACCCTCGGTCATATTCTCGCGGTGCTTAGGCAAAGCTCTGCGTGGATCACTTCACCATCACCGTCACCATGCCGTCGTGATGACGGAACTCATATACTTCCTCGACACTTTGTTGGATCAAGAGTTCGAGGGACGTCATCGAGCTGAACGTGTGCAGAACTCGGAGGTGTCGTACGTTCGGTACTTGATCAGTCGAAACGAGAAGAAGTTCGACTACATCAACCGCGTTGTCAAACGTTTCCTCTTACGGTCTACGAGGGTATGCAGACACACTCGCCCCTCATTACTATGCATCTCCTAGATAGATCTTGCGTGAGCGTAGGATTTTTTTTTTGAAATTGCATGTTATGTTCCCCAACATATGTATTTGACATGAAGAAAGCAATAGCTATAAAACTGAATGATCAACATGCTAAGCTAACAGATGGGTCTTGTCCATCACATTATTCTCCTAATGATGTGATCTCGTTCATCAAATGAAAACACATGTCTATGGTTAGGAAACTTCACCATCTTTGATTAACGAGCTAGTCTAGTAGAGGCTTACTAGGAACATGGTGTTTTGTCTATGTATCCACACATGTATCAAGTTTTCGGTTAATACAATTCTAGCATGAATAATAAATATTTATCATGATATAAGGAAATATAAAATAACAACTTTATTATTACCTCTAGGGCATATTTCCTTCAGTTCCATCCAGGTAGTGATGGGCCTGGGTTCCCAAAGGCCCCGACCGTTACTTTGTGGCAGAGCGACACGGCAGGTTGTGATCACCTAGGAGATAGGTGGGCCTGATCCTTGGTCAGCGTCCGTGGATACTTCAAATAACACGCTTAACGAGATCTGAATATTTGATCTGAGTCTGGCCACTAGCCTATACTCACTAACCACCACGCGGGAACATTTATGGGCACTCGATGTCGTAGTATCAGCCGAAGCCTCCTAGACGTCAATGACCGAACGGCGCGCGCCGGGTTGGACCATGTAACACAACTTCCTTTGTAATGGAGGTTGCTAGGTCTGCTCACCGGCCGCGTCGCAACATGCAGGTGTGCAACGGGCGATGGGCCCAGACCCCTGCGTGCTTAGGTTTTAGACCTGCGTGTTGACCTCTCTGTTAGGCCTAGGTAGGGTTGCGACGTGTTGATCTTCCGAGGCCGGGCATGACCCAGGAAAGTGTGTCCGGCCAAAGGATCGAGCGTGTTGGGTAATGTGGTGCACCCCTACAGGGAAATTTATCTATTTGAATAGCCGTGTCCCTCGGTAAAAGGACGACCCGAAGTTGTATTCCGATCTTATGACAACTAGAATCGGATACTTAATAAAACACACCCTTTCAAGTGCCAGATACAACCCGGTGATCGCTCTCTCACAGGGCGACGAGGAGAGGATCGCCGAGTAGGATTATGCTATACGTTGTTACTTGGTGAACTTACCAGCTACTCTCTTCTACATGCTTCAAGATGGAGGCTGCCAGAAGCGTAGTCTTCGATAGGACTAGCTATCCCCCTCTTATTCTGGCATTCTGCAGTTCAGTCCACAAATACTACCCATTTCATTGATACCAATGTATATGTAGTGTAGATCCTTGATTGCGAGTACTTTGAATGAGTACTCACGGTTTCTTTGCTCCCTCTTTTCCCTCTTTCCATTCTTCTCGGATGTCGCAACCAGATGTTGGAACCCAGGAGCTAGACGCCATCGTCGACGATGACCCATACTACACCAAGGGTGCCTACTACTACGTGTAGGCCACCGACGACCGGGAGTAGTTAGGAGGATCCCATGGAGGAGGCATGCGTCTCTTTCGATATGTATCCCAATTTGTGCTAGCCATCTTATGACACCTTGTTTAACTTATGCCTGTACTCAGATATTGTTGCTTTCACTGACTCGTTTTCGATCGAGCACTTGTATTCAAGCCCTCGAGGCCCCTGGCTTGTAATATGATGCTTGTTTGACTTATTTGTTTTCAGAGTTGTGTTGTGATATCTTCCCACGAGTCCCTGGTCTTGATCGTACATGTTTGTGTGTATGATTAGTGTACGGTCAAATCGAGGGTGTCACAAACACTCAGATGGCCGATGACGTCCTCTACTAAGAACTCACACATCTGATGTTTCAGAGTGGTAGCAAAGTTTCTCCACGAATTAGGGAGCTTAGCGATTATACATCCCGCGACAAACTTGCCCGGTAAATCGCACTTCAGAAGCTCAAACTCCTTAACGATGCATATTATCTCATGAGTCTACTCCAATACAAGATGGTTCTCAACCATCTTGTAATCATGGAACTTCTCTATAATATACATTTCGCTCCCTGCATCGGTGGCCCCGAATTTAGATTCGAGCGTCTCCCACAAGTCCTTGGCGACACGCACATGTAAATATGTGTCGACCAATCTATTTCCGATCACGCTAAGAACTGCTCCAAGAAATACAACGGTGGCCTCCCTGAACGCCTTCTCCTGTTCAGGAGCAATCGTTCTTGTGGGCACACTGGCGACTCAGAACATGTTCATAGCCGTGAGCCATAAACTGGTCTTAGTCTGCCAACGCTTAAAGTACGTACCGGTGAACTTATCCGGTTTCAGTGCAGCGGCAATGTCACTTGCTGAAAAATTCCTACACATAATAGATTTTTGGATTGCTGAGTAAATAGGAAAATTTTCGACTAATTTAATCCATAAATAGATGACTAGCATGGCATTGACAGAATTAACGACATACCAATACTGATCTAAACAAGCATGTACTTCGCAAACAGTAGACAGATCTACACATAATGCTAGTACTGCTAATACGGAAATAATCAAGAGAGGGATAAATGCGTTATATCCTCCAGTAGGCGATGCAGAACCCGCCGCGGCGGTGGCGGCAACAGCGGTGTCCTCGATGGCCTTCTTGTCGGCCTCGAGCTTTTCGGTGACGAGACGGTCAGCATCGGACTGAGACATGGTGATGATGAAGGCGACGCGGACGTAGAAAAAGTAGCGAATCGGAGGCGAGCAGTAACTTCCCAAAAACCTATTCGCCCCTCTCCCATACAAGAACCGAAGGGACGAGGTTTCAGAGAACTGCTCTCCCGTCGACGCGGTGGACGAGATGGAGTCACCGGCGGCAACAGAAGCAAAGGAACGATGGTGGGCAGTGCACGTGGAGCAGATGTGATCTGTTCGTAGCGGCTACGGTTAGGAGAAACCTCACACTTATATAGGCGCAGCCGCGTAGAGAGACGTGGGCTCGACCCACATCCGAGTCCATGACATCCCATGATCTGTGCGGCGTCGCGCGGCGCGGCGATGGAGGAGGAATGCGCGAGGGCCTCTTCTCTTCTCAAACTCCAATAGCATGCAGAAAAGAAATTCTTATAAAAAGGTTCAACTCCTTCTCCACTAGCGAAGTGACTAAATTTTTCACTACACCTAATGCTATATAACCCACATATGTTCTTAGAAATTTTTAGAAATTGCTAGGTAGGCCTAAAGCCTATCCCATATTTCAGCACAGCGCAATGTGGGGAGGGAGTCCGGTGGTCTCGCCGTGTCTCGCCAACACCCTCTCGCCATGTTACTGTGTCAAGCTTTCTTTATTGGTTTAATTCTTTGAGGCTGGAAGTAGTGGCTGTAAACTGCAGGGATGTTCTCCTCGGGCCAGACAAAGTTTTGATGGGTCATGATTTAGCTAGTGTTGCTGAGAAAATGAATAAGAGTTGCCAATTTGGGCCAAAATATTAATAGCAACCGAAACAAATACAATAAAACTTTAGATACAACCTAGACATTGATAAAATTTTGTTTGTGGTTCTTTTGTATTTTGATTGTTTTCTAAAGGAGAATTTGATTGAGCCTCTTCTCCAAGAAAAGTCTAGGGTTCCCCTGCCTTTCGCCGGCGCCGTCATCGGTTCACTTCGTCTCCGATGGCCTTAGGGTCATGACGGCGTGGTGGATCTTGGTCATTGTCAACCGGAGGGCTCTATTTTCAGTTATTTTTTCGCGTTTTGTTAGGGTTTGTGTCCTGCTCAGGAAGACGAGACGGCGACGGCTCCCTGAAGATAGAATAAGGTTCTTCCCGCCTAACCCCCGTCTCGATGGTGTGTCTAGCATCGTCGGTGGGCGTGTGAAGATGTGTCTCCGGTGGATCTGTCCTTGATGGATTTGCTCGGATCTGGTCGTAGTTCGTCTACGTTCATGTGTTTTCAAGTTGGATCCTTCTAATCTACGCTACTTTTCATCGGCGGCGGTTGCTGTGCTGCTGCGCTGGTCCTACGGGGCCTTAGTACGACGACTTTCCGACTGTCTACTACAACAAGTTTTGCCCAACTCCGGCGAGGGAGGGGCGATGATGGCGGCGTACCTTCGGCTCGCTTCAGTGCTTGTAGTCGTCGCTAAGTGTTCTATGAAACTGGATGTAATTTTTATTATTTCTGATGTTCGTTGTACTATCACGATTGAAAATGAATAGATTGAAAGTTTTTTCGTAAAAGAGAATTTGATTAGTTTTGGGCGCCCGTGCACCCGCTTTAAGCCGCCTTTCCAACCGCCAAGGGCCGTACTTTTCCCGTGCACACACTCCGCAGTCACACACCACACCACCGTCCGGCGCCTATTAGACGCCCACGACAGGCCACTGCCCCATCATCCCATCCACACTCGCAGCCATACACACAACACACTGTCCTTCCGTCCGTCCGACCGACGGAGAGCGCGAGGCACACACCGCTTCCTCCTCTTTGCTCGGCGCGGCGTGGCGCTTCCCGCGAGCAAGGACATGTCGTCGTCCTCAGCGGCTCCCATGGAGCGGCACCACTCCATCGACGCGCAGCTGCGCCTCCTCGCCCCCGGCAAGGTCTCCGAGGACGACAAGCTCGTCGAGTACGACGCCCTCCTCGTCGACCGCTTCCTCGACATCCTCCAGGACCTCCACGGCCCACACCTCCGCGAGTTCGTACGTACTCTTAATCCGTACTTTCCACTGACCTTTCCCTCCCCTGCCGCGCATGAGAGCCTGCCTGACCTCGCCGGCCGGCCGTCGCTCGCTGCAGGTGCAGGACTGCTACGAGGTGGCGGCGGAGTACGAGGGCGACCGCGACGCGGCGCGGCTGGACGAGCTCGGCGGCAGGCTCACGGGGCTGGCCCCGGCCGACTCCATCGTCGTGGCCAGCTCCTTCTCCCACATGCTCAACCTGGCCAACCTCGCCGAGGAGGTGCAGATCGCGAACCGCCGCAGGAACAAGCTCAAGCGCGGGGACTTCGCGGACGAGGCCTCCGCCACCACCGAGTCGGACATCGAGGAGACGCTCAAGCGGCTGGTGTCCGACCTGGGCAAGACCCGCGAGGAGGTGTTCGACGCGCTCAAGAACCAGACCGTCGACCTCGTCTTCACCGCCCACCCCACGCAGTCCATCCGGCGGTCGCTCCTCCAGAAGCACGGCAGGTCGATTCTTTTTTCTTTGAAATTATACTCCGCTGAGCCCGGCTGCCTTGAAATTAATACGGTAATTTCTGTTGCATTTCGAAGCTTATATTAACAGAGTAATCGATCTTCTGCACGCGCAGGATACGGAACTGCCTGAGGCAGCTGTACGCCAAGGACATCACCGCCGACGACAAGCAAGAGCTCGACGAGGCTCTTCAGAGAGAGGTACAGCATATTGCTTCACAATCATATATGCATGCATGAGAATTTTGCTTGTTAAATCCAAAATGTTGGAGAAATGTTTTCTAGGAGCACCACCATCAATTTTGCAATTGCTGCTCGACGCCATCATAAGCTTGGATCCACCAAACCAACCGAGGGGTGTAGTAACATTTAACCGCTATGCTATTTCAAGCATGTCCATAATGTTGTTGTTTGAGGCGAACCATGCTGTTCTTGTCAGTCCGAGGGGTGTAGGAACCATGCTGTTTTTCTTTGTGGTGAATATACTAGCATGGTGACATGCTGGAGTTGTCCCTTCCTCAGTCGTCTCCTGCCATCTTGATCTTTCTGTTCAACCATCTACAGTGATGGAATGGTTAAACTTAAATGTGTGGACACGTGGCGTCTAAGCAGGACAGGGAATTCTTGAGCATATACGCTTCCACTTTACAATATACTGTATTTAACAGAGTTTTAGTTCATCTTCCCTTTGGTTTTGCATTAAAGAAAGAGCATATGCCTTTGCATGAATCGCCAATGGTATGCTGTATATTATACTGGCTATTTGTATGAAGTGCCGTGATTGACTTAACTAGATCCATGTAGTTGACGAATCAGAGGATTCTTTGGTTTTCCTATAGAAAAGTAATGTCATAGTTGTGTGCCACTTTCTATAAAAAAAAGAGTATTTTCCTGGCAAGATGTTGTGAAAAGAAATTTCATAGTAATTGAGTAATCTTCTGGGGTAGGCTATGATTCCACCGGTTATTTCCGCACTTCTGATTATAATTTACCTTTTCGGTTTCAGTGAGATGTCGATAAATTCATTGAGTTTCAACAATTTCCGTAGACGTCAAAATTTGTATCCTTCGGTCAAAATATTTCAGGCATTTCAGTAGTACACATGAATTCAAATAACCATCAAAATATTTTGCAATATATTCAAAGTTTTGGTTGAATTTCAAGTGAATGTTTCGGTCATTTGGCCGAAACACGAAAGAAATCACTTAAATTCACTGAATTTTGGCGACTTCGGTTGTGGTTGAAATATTTCAAAAATTGAAATTCAAGACCACGTTGTATACTTATACTACAAATATCTTATATTACCAACTACTGAATTGTCTTAATTTTAAATGTAAATACAGCAAACCTCTATTAATATGAGTTAACTATCATAGGGCTCCGACATTAATTCACCAGTCAATTCCTCACCTTCTAAAAAAGGAATACTACTCAATCCTTAGGAATCCAGACAAACCAGTTTGGTTTAGTAAGATCCTCAAGACTACAAGGGAAATACTGTTGTGATGCAGAAGAACCCTCGAGCTTTAGAATAATGCTTCGGAAAAATATTTGCTTTAATAGGGTTTAAACTTTTTGGTACTAAAAATATTTCGGTCATCACCAAAATATCCATTTTCAGAAATTACTTTAGAATTGCCGGGAGCAACTTTCATTGAATTTAGATGAAGCCCAACAAATTTTCATTTCATTTAAATTTAATTTTAATCTCATCTTAAACTTTTGGATGAAAGATATTTGGTACCTACCGAAATTTCAGAAATTGTCAACTTTTGAGCTCCTACATCTATTCGTATATATGACCAAATCAGTCGCTTTGTTGCAAGTATAGTTATTTGTTCAAAATAATTGTCACATAAACAACCCTTTGAAAAATTCTTCATTGCCACCACTGCATTATTTTAATCCTTGTGAGAAATTAAGTTATATCTATCTGGCAAAATAGTACATCGATTAAAAGCAGCTTGAGTAAATGGTGGGAAATATGTCAAGGTTCTTGTTCAAATTTTTACAGTGTTTGTACACACCACATCTTATTTTTCATGAACAATGTAGCCCCTTTTGTCTAACCTACATTCCCTATCACCATTTTACGTACTATGTTTATTTTCTCACTGAACCATGCAATTTGAATGATACAAGTATTAGGACGCTGTTTTCCAGAGAATAAATCTGGTAAAATCTGGAATCTTTCTGTGTATTTCCTCTACTTATTTTCTTCTTTCATAGACTAGCAATCGTGCTTCTGCTAATTTGGATGGTAAAATCTTAACGCCTTATGTTGGCCCCTCGCAGATTCAAGCTGCTTTCCGAACTGACGAAATCCGGAGAACACAGCCCACTCCACAGGATGAAATGCGTGCCGGGATGAGTTACTTCCATGAAACAATATGGAAGGGTGTACCCAAGTTCCTACGCCGTGTGGACACGGCTCTTAAGAATATTGGAATCGACGAGCGTCTTCCATACAATGCTCCTCTAATTCAGTTCTCTTCTTGGATGGGTGGTGACCGCGATGGTGAATTTCTCTTCCCATGTGTTGTTTCTATTTAACTCTGTTTATTTTTCCTTGAGGGGCCAACTCTATTTAACTCTGTATAAATATTGGGTGTCAATTACAACTATTTTTCTCAGTCTCGGTGGTAACACCTTTTTCTGAAACTCTGTCACTGGTTATATAGGAAACCCCAGAGTCACACCGGAGGTGACAAGGGATGTATGCCTGTTGGCCAGAATGATGGCTGCTAACTTGCACTTCTCACAGATTGAAGAGCTCATGTTCGAGGTATAGCTTGAAAGTTTCTCCATCCCCATCTTGCTTTGCCCGTTTAGTTCCCTCTGTTTGCAGGATCAAATGCCAATTGCTTTTTATGTACATTGGCAGCTCTCCATGTGGCGATGCAACGATGAACTTCGTGTCCGCGCTGAGGAACTACACCGCGCTTCAAAGAAAGCTGAAAAACATTACATAGGTGAGACAAAGTAGTTTTTTTTATCCATTTCAAAAATTATTTTGCATCCCTGTACCAGTGTGTTGTTTCAAGGATCTTGAATTGCCATCCGTGGTTATTTTGCCTTGTCAATCAGTCATGAATTTGCCCTGCTAATCCTGTCTATTTCAATACTAAAAATGTGAGCTGTTGATGCAGAGTTCTGGAAGCAAGTTCCCCCAACTGAACCTTACCGTGTGATACTGGGCTATGTGCGGGACAAACTGTACTACACGCGCGAACGTTCCCGCCATCTTCTCACCAGTGGAACTTCTGACATCCCCGCGGACTCCACCTTCACCGATGTCGAGCAGGTAACCAAACCAGCACGCGTCCATGGCGATCCATCCATCCATTGTTCCTGCATGTGGTTATGATCGTTGTGATGTTGATCATAACACATTTTCCTTTGTGATCCGACAGTTTCTGGAGCCCCTCGAGCTGTGCTACCGGTCACTGTGCGATTGCGGCGACAAGACCGTCGCCGACGGGAGCCTCCTCGACTTCCTGCGCCAGGTGTCCACCTTCGGCCTGTCCCTCGTCAAGCTCGACATCCGGCAGGAGTCCGACCGGCACACCGACGCGCTGGACGCGATCACCGCGCACCTCGGCATCGGCTCGTACCGCTCGTGGCCCGAAGAGAAGCGGCAGGAGTGGCTGCTGTCGGAGCTGAGGGGCAGGCGCCCGCTGTTCGGCGGCGACCTCCCCATGACCGAGGAGGTGGCCGACGTCCTCGGCACGTTCCGCGTCCTCGCCGAGCTCCCGCCGGACTGCTTCGGCGCCTACATCATCTCCATGGCGACGGCGCCGTCCGACGTGCTGGCCGTCGAGCTCCTCCAGCGGGAGTGCCACGTGGGGCACCCCCTCCGGGTGGTGCCGCTGTTCGAGAAGCTGGCCGACCTGGAGGCGGCCCCCGCGGCCGTCGCGCGGCTGTTTTCGATCGACTGGTACATGGACCGGATCGGCGGCAAGCAGGAGGTCATGATCGGCTATTCCGACTCCGGCAAGGACGCCGGCCGCCTGTCTGCGGCGTGGCAGCTGTACAAGGCGCAGGAGGAGCTGGTCAAGGTGGCGAAGCAGTACGGGGTGAAGCTGACCATGTTCCACGGGCGGGGCGGCACGGTCGGCAGGGGCGGCGGGCCGACCCACCTGGCCATACTGTCCCAGCCGCCGGAGACGGTGAACGGGTCGCTCCGCGTGACGGTGCAGGGCGAGGTGATCGAGCACTCGTTCGGCGAGGAGCACCTCTGCTTCCGGACTCTGCAGCGGTTCACGGCGGCCACCCTGGAGCACGGCATGCACCCGCCGGTCTCCCCCAAGCCCGAGTGGCGCGCGCTCATGGACGAGATGGCCGTCGTGGCCACCGAGGAGTACCGCGCCATGGTCTTCAAAGAACCACGATTCGTCGAGTACTTCAGATCGGTACGTACTATATATGCTCATGACAAGATCTTCCGGAAAAATCAAATCCATTTTCTCTCTTGTGTAGGCGACACCTGAGACAGAGTACGGCAGGATGAACATCGGCAGCCGGCCGTCGAAGAGGAAGCCGAGCGGCGGCATCGAGACGCTGCGCGCCATCCCGTGGATCTTCGCCTGGACGCAGACGAGGTTCCACCTGCCCGTGTGGCTCGGGTTCGGCGCCGCGTTCAAGCACATCATGCAAAAGGACATCAGGAACGTCCAGGCGCTCAGGGAGATGTACAACGAGTGGCCCTTCTTCAGGGTCACGCTGGACCTGCTGGAGATGGTGTTCGCCAAGGGAGACCCCGGGATCGCCGCGCTCTACGACGAGCTGCTCGTCGCCGACGAGCTCAAGCCCCTCGGGGAGCAGCTGAGGAGCAACTTCGAGGACACCAAGAAGCTGCTCGTCCAGGTGAGGAGGATTCACATTCCAGCTAGCTCCACATTTCATGGCGGTTTCTAACCATCGTCTCTTGTGGTGCAGGTTGCTGGCCATAGGGACGTGCTTGAAGACGACCCGTACCTGAAGCAGCGGCTGCGGCTGCGCGACCCCTACATCACCACCCTGAACGTGTGCCAGGCCTACACGCTGAAGCGGATCAGGGACCCCAGCTTCCGGGTGACGGCGCAGCCGGCGCTGTCCAAGGAGTTCGCCGACGAGAACCAGCCGGCGTCGCTGGTGAAGCTCAACGCGGCGAGCGAGTACGCGCCGGGGCTGGAGGACACGCTCATCCTCACCATGAAGGGCATCGCCGCCGGCATGCAGAACACGGGCTAGATTCAGATTGCCAAGGTTTTTGTTGTGTGTTTAAATCTGCTGAGCACTGAAGGCACCAGCTATCACTGCGCCTTCTTCTTGTTTTGGAGAAATATAAATAAAATTGTCAGAATAATGGATAGATGCGTGACTGATGTATAAACAGTATAAAATCTGCGCGGCTAATGGCACATAAAGTCATAAACTCAATATATACAATTTCATGCAATGGTATTTTGCATTGTATATATATGTGCGTTTCCTACAAAAGAGGGTTCAGGGCATCACCAACTAGGACCCCTGAAACAAACACGGTACGGAGCCGGCCATCCAATCGTATCTGCATACACTCTGAAGCGAAGTTGATCAAGCCGCACGACTTTCATACAAACCAAATGATTTTCGTCTAAACTGGACCAAAATCATTACATTTTTGACATATTTCAACTAAATTATAGTGGACTAGGCTTTTTTTAACCTATTCTAAGTAATCGTCGGCTACGGTAGCCTCCGTGTCCCACAACATGTCTTCCCCATGTCCGGCAAGCTCGTTTGGTCGGGCATGAGGCCCGGGAAGCGAAGTTGTGGGAGGGGAGGAATAGGAGCAGCCTTCGTGGACCCAAGCCATGGCGGCAGCCCATGTGCTACTCTTCCTCGTCGGAGTCCACCGTGTCGACGGCATCGGGCGTAAACGTGTCTGCCTCATAGTCGTGGAGGTGGGGCACTAACCGCAGTGACGGTGCGGCCGACGCGGAGTTGGTGACGTCTGTGGTAGCCTGCGCCTCCTCTTCGGACACCTCCGTGAACAGGGCGTCTTTCTTTGCTTACAGGACGCGCAACAACCATCGCTCGCGACGGATGTATCGGGCGCTCCGCATGAACTTGTACAATGCTCGCTGCTCATTTAGGAAGCCTGAATCCTCCCCGACCATGCCCACGGTGGCATCGTCGTTCGCCTGGTCACCGGCGATTTGCAACTCCACGAGATGGTGCTCATCGGGGAACGCTGACACATGCAGCACTGGCTGCTCTTCCGCGGGCGGGGGCACCGACTCATTGTCGGAAGCCTACTCCATCGTCCGGTCCTTGTCACTGACCTTCGGCGAGCTAGCCAACAAGCCGCCCTCAGTCCTCGCGTACAAATGGGCCTGCTAGCCGGCCGCAACGCCGACCGACTCCTGCTTCTGCCCCGTCGACAGGCTCTCCCACATAGCTCTAGATCTCCGGCCCGGTCATGGCGGACATGATGCGGCGGTGTTGGTCATGACGGGAGAGGAGGCAACGTTTAAATAGCGGGCAACGGTCGGGACAAGCGGCATGGTGTGTCAATGTGGATGTCGGAGTAGGTTTCCCAGTCTCTGCGCCAGTTTAATGCTGGAAGGCAAACGGATGGGACTCTTTATGAATGCGGTGTAGAGTCGTCGAGTCTCGTTCGGTCACGCTTCTCTAGTACTGGAACAGAAGCGGAGACCTGGCGGTGCTCTCCTCCGGCGTGCCGCTTCAATATTAGCTCCAGTGAGAGGTCTCGTTCGCTTCTTGGTCGGCATGAATGCGGACTGGTGCTCTGGAGCAGTGCAGACCAGTATGTATGTGCGGCAACCACTTCATGTGGGAGAGGGTGCGGGTGAGGAAGAGATTTTTTGGTGGGTCCATGGTGGCGAACGCGTGTGTGGCAGCTGCCCGGACATCCGCAAAGCCCCCTTGGTTTGCCTCTTGTTTGCGGGAAAATTGACGTCTGCACCACTCTGCAAACCAATGGGGTACCGCGTTGGATGGCAAGGACTGCTCGTTTTGGACGGTTGCGGGCAATTTGAGGGTCAGTGTTGGAGATGCCCTTAGACCGGCACTCTCTAATCGATGCACGTTGTCACAACCATCAATTTGTAATGTTTGCACAATCCATCATAAGTTCATAAACAAAAAATAAAAAGGCCACACAGGCCAACCAAGGAGAAAGAACAGAGACATGAGTAAGAGATATGAAACATGATGCTACACAAAATCATATTATTGGCCTGCCATCCAATATTGGTTGAACAAATCCCGAGGGACCGTCCAACATGGGTTGCATCGAGAGGCAGTGGACATCTGATCCTTCTATCGGTGAAGATGGGACCACATATGATTCAGTTAATATCCTTGAAAATGACCTGCAAAAAGGGGGAGTTTTATGATGTTAAAAACACAATCATTATGCCCGAAAAACAAGAATTTCATATTTTCTAAAGTAAAACACAAACTCCCACACGAATTTGTGCTTTCAACTTGTGGTGAACTCCAACCAATCAGAGCCCCAAAAAAATCCGTACTACTAGTAGGGGTGGTAACTTAAAGCCTACATGGACAATATGATGTAGAAGCTTGGTGAGCAGGCAATCAAGAAACAAATGCCTAATTGGTTCCTTGTTGTCCAAAAAGGAATAATTGCCGACCCCGCTATCTATCCACAAAGGTGAATATGTTGTTGTAGTAGTAACTTGGGATGAAGTTTTGGAGTGAAGAGACTCACCATGAAACCATTTGGAGATGTAAATTTAAAGTTAGTTTGGTTTCCATATGCATTAAGATACAAGATGTATCTCTTGCAACGGCTGATAGCTATGACAGCTGATACGTCTCCAATGCATCTATAATTTTTTATTGTTCCATGCTATTATATTATCTGTTTTGGATGTTTTATATGCATTAATATGTTATTTTATATTATTTTTGTGACTAACTTATTGAAGGAAATATGCCCTAGAGGCAATAATAAAGTTATTATTTATTTCCTTATATCATGATAAATGTTTATTATTCATGCTAGAATTGTATTAACCGGAAACATAACACATGTGTGAATACATAGACAAACTTAATGTCACTAGTATGCCTCTACTTGACTAGCTCGTTAATCAAAGATGGTTATGTTTCCTAACCATGAACAATGTGTTGTTATTTGATTAACGAGGTCACATCATTGGTTGAATGATCTGATTGACATGACCCATTTCATTAGCTTAGCACCCGATCGTTTAGTATGTTGCTATTGCTTTCTTCATGACTTATACATGTTCCTATGACTATGAGATTATGCAACTCCCGTTTTTCGGAGGAACACTTTGTGTGCTACCAAACGTCACAACGTAACTGGGTGATTATAAAGGAGCTCTACAGGTGTCTCCAAAGGTAGATGTTGGGTTGGCGTATTTCGAGATTAGGATTTGTCACTCCGATTGTCGGAGAGGTATCTCTGGGCCCTCTCGGTAATGCACATCACATAAGCCTTGCAAGCATTGCAACTAATGAGTTAGTTGCGAGATGATGTATTACGGAACGAGTAAAGAGACTTGCCACTAACGAGATTGAACTAGGTATTGGATACCGACGATCGAATCTCGGGCAAGTAACATACCGATGACAAAGGGAACAACGTATGTTGTTATGCGGTTTGACCGATAAAGATCTTCGTAGAATATGTAGGAGCCAATATGGGCATCCAGGTCCCGCTATTTGTTATTGACCGGAGACGTGTCTCGGTCATGTCTACATTGTTCTCGAACCGTAGGGTCCGCACGCTTAACGTTACGATGACAGTTATTATGAGTTTATGCATTTTGATGTACCAAAGTTAGTTCGGAGTCCCGGATGTGATCACGGACATGAAGAGGAGTCTCGAAATGGTCGAGACATAAAGATTGATATATTGGAAGCCTATATTTGGACATCGGAAGTGTTCCGGGTGAAATCGGGATTTTACCAGAGTACCGGGAGGTTACCGGAACCCCCCGGGAGCCATATGGGCCTTAATGGGCTTTAGTGGAAAGGAGAAAGGGGCAGCCCAAGGTGGCCGCGCGCCTCCCCCCTCCCCTAGTCCTATTAGGACTAGGAGAGGTGGCCGCCCCCCCTCTCTCTTTCCCCCTCGGGGAATCCTAGTCCAACTAGGATTGGGGGGGGGGGGGAGTCCTACTCCCGGTAGGAGTAGGACTCCTCCTGCGCCCTCCTCCTGGCTGGCGGCTCCCTCCCCCTTGGCTCCTTTATATACGGAGGCAGGGGCACCTCTAGACACACAAGTTAATCATTGAGATCGTTCCTTAGCCGTGTGCGGTGCCCCCTGCCACCATATTCCACCTCGATTATATTGTAGCAGTGCTTAGGCGAAGCCCTGCGACGGTAGAACATCAAGATCGTCACCACGCCGTCGTGCTGACGGAACTCCTCCCCGACGCTTTGCTGGATCGGAGCCCGGGGATCGTCATCGAGTTGTACGTGTGCTAAGAACTCGGAGGTGCCGGAGTAACGGTGCTTGGATCGGTCGGATCGGGAAGACGTACGACTACTTCCTCTACGTTGCGTCAACGCTTCCGCTGTTGATCTACAAGGGTACGTAGATCACACTCTCCCCTCTCGTTGCTATGCATCACCATGATCTTGCGTGTGCGTAGGAAATTTTTTGAAATTACTACGTTCCCCAACAGTGGCATCCGAGCCTAGGTTTTATGGTTTGATGTTATATGCACGAGTAGAACACAAGTGAGTTGTGGGCGATACAAGTCATACTGCCTACCAGCATGTCATACTTTGGTTCGGCGGTATTGTTGGACGAGACGACCCGGACCAATATTACGCGTACGCTTACGCGAGACCGGTTTCCCCGACGTGCTTTGCACAGAGGTGGCTTGCGGGCGACTGTCTCTCCAACTTTAGTTGAACCGAGTGTGGCTACGCCCGGTCCTTGCGAAGGTTAAAACGGAGTCTATTTGACAAACTATCATTGTGGTTTTGATGCGTAGGTGAGATTGGTTCTTGCTTAAGCCCGTAGCAGCCACGTAAAACTTGCAACAAACAAAGTAGAGGACGTCTAACTTGTTTTTGCAGGGCATGTTGTGATGTGATATGGTCAAGACATGATGCTAAATTTTATTGTATGAGATGATCATGTTTTGTAACCGAGTTATCGGCAACTGGCAGGAGCCATATGGTTGTCGCTCTATTGTATGCAATGCAATCGCGATGTAATGCTTTACTTTATCACTAAGCGGTAGCGATAGTCGTGGAAGCATAAGATTGGCGAGACGACAACGATGCTACGATGGAGATCAAGGTGTCGCGCCGGTGACGATGGTGATCATGACGGTGCTTCGGAGATGGAGATCACAAGCACAAGATGATGATGGCCATATCATATCACTTATATTGATTGCATGTGATGTTTATCTTTTATGCATCTTATCTTGCTTTGATTGACGGTAGCATTATAAGATGATCTCTCACTAAATTATCAAGAAGTCTTCTCCCTGAGTATGCACCGTTGCCAAAGTTCGTCGTGCCCAGACACCACATGATGATCGGGTGTGATAAGCTCTACGTCCATCTACAACGGGTGCAAGCCAGTTTTTGCACACGCAGAATACTCAGGTTAAACTTGACGAGCCTAGCATATTCAAATATGGCCTCGGAACACAGAGACCGAAAGGTCGAGCGTGAATCATATAGTAGATATGATCAACATAACGATGTTCACCATTGAAAACTACTCCATCTCACGTGATGATCGGTTATGGTTTAGTTGATTTGGATCACGTGATCACTTAGAAGATTAGAGGGATGTCTATCTAAGTGGGAGTTCTTAAGTATCTTGCTTGTTTATGTTGATTGTAGATAGATGGCTCGTGTTGTTGTTCCGTTGAATTTTAATGCGTTCCTTGAGAAAGCAAAGTTGAAAGATGATGGTAGCAATTACACAGACTGGGTCCGTAACTTGAGGATTATCCTCATTGCTGCTCAGAAGAATTACGTCCTGGAAGCACCGCTAGGTGCCAGGCCTACTGCTGGAGCAACACCAGATGTTATGAACGTCTGGCAGAGCAAAGCTGATGACTACTCGATAGTTCAGTGTGCCATGCTTTACGGCTTAGAATCGGGACTTCAACGACGTTTTGAACGTCATGGAGCATATGAGATGTTCCAGGATTTGAAGTTAATATTTCAAGCAAATGCCCGAATTGAGAGATATGAAGTCTCCAATAAGTTCTATAGTTGTAAGATGGAGGAGAACAGTTCTGTCAGTGAGCATATACTCAAAATGTCTGGGTATAATAATCACTTGATTTAGATGGGAGTTAATCTTCCAGATGATTGCGTCATTGACAGAATTCTCCAATCACTACCACCAAGCTACAAGAGCTTCGTGATGAACTATAATATGCAAGGGATGAACAAGACTATTCCCGAGCTCTTCGCAATGCTGAAAGCTACGGAGGTAGAAATCAAAATGGAGCATCAAGTGTTGATGGTCAGTAAGACCACTAGTTTCAAGAAAAAAGGCAAAGGGAAGAAGAAGGGGAACTTCAAGAAGAACGGCAAGCAAGTTGTTGCTCAAGAGAAGAAACCCAAGTCTGGACCTAAGCCTGAAACTGAGTGCTTCTACTACAAGCAGACTGGTCACTGGAAGCGGAACTGCCCCAAGTATTTGGCGGATAAGAAGGATGGCAAGGTGAACAAAGGTATATGTGATATACATGTTATTGATGTGTACCTTACTAGAGCTCGCAGTAGCACCTGGGTATTTGATACTAGTTCTGTTGCTAATATTTGCAACTCGAAACAGGGACTACGGATTAAGCGAACACTGGCGAAGGACGAGGTGACGATGCGCGTGGGAAACGGTTCCAAAGTCGATGTGATCGCGGTCGGCACGGTACCTCTACATCTACCTTCGAGATTAATATTAGACCTAAATAATTGTTATTTGGTGCCAGCGTTGAGCATGCACATTATATCTGGATCTTGTTTGATGCGAGACGGTTATTCATTTAAATCAGAGAATAATGGTTGTTCTATTTATATGAGTTATATCTTTTATGGTCATGCACCTTTGAAGAGTGGTCTATTTTTGATGAATCTCGATAGTAGTAACACACATATTCATAATGTTGAAGCCAAAAGATGCAGAGTTGATAATGATAGTGCAACTTATTTGTGGCACTGCCATTTAGGCCATATCGGTATAAAGCGCATGAAGAAACTCCATACTGATGGACTTTTGGAACCACTTGATTATGAATCTCTTGGTACTTGCGAACCGTGCCTCATGGGCAAGATGACTAAAACACCGTTCTCCGGTACTATGGAGAGAGCAACAGATTTGTTGGAAATCATACATACCGATGTATGTGGTCCGATGAATATTGAGGCTCGTGGCGGATATCGTTATTTTCTCACTTTCACAGATGATTTAAGCAGATATGGGTATATCTACTTAATGAAACATAAGTCTGAAACATTTGAAAAGTTCAAAGAATTTCAGAGTGAAGTTGAAAATCATCGTAACAAGAAAATAAAGTTTCTACGATCTGATCGTGGAGGAGAATATTTGAGTTACGAGTTTGGTGTACATTTGAAAAATTGTGGAATAGTTTCGCAACTCACGCCACCCGGAACACCACAGCGTAATGGTGTGTCCGAACGTCGTAATCGTACTTTACTAGATATGGTGCGATCTATGATGTCTCTTACTGATTTACCGCTATCGTTTTGGGGTTATGCTTTAGAGACGGCCACATTCACGTTAAATAGGGCACCATCAAAATCCGTTGAGACGACGCCTTATGAACTATGGTTTGGCAAGAAACCAAAGTTGTCATTTCTTAAAGTTTGGGGCTGCGATGCTTATGTGAAAAAGCTTCAACCTGATAAGCTCGAACCCAAATCGGAGAAATGTGTCTTCATAGGATACCCAAAGGAGACTGTTGGGTACACCTTCTATCACAGATCCGAAGGCAAGACATTCGTTGCTAAGAATGGATCATTTCTAGAGAAGGAGTTTCTCTCGAAAGAAGTGAGTGGGAGGAAAGTAGAACTTGACGAGGTAACTGTACCTGCTCCCTTATTGGAAAGTAGTACATCACAGAAAATTGTTTCTGCGACACCTATACCAATTAGTGAGGAAGCTAATGATGATGATCATGAAACTTCAGGACAAGATACTACTGAACCTCGTAGATCAACCAGAGTGAGATCCGCACCAGAGTGGTACGGTAATCCTGTTCTGGAAATCATGCTGCTAGATCATGATGAACCTACAAACTATGAAGAAGCGGTGGTGAGCCCAGATTCCGCAAAGTGGCTTGAAGCCATGAAATCTGAGATGGGATCCATGTATGAGAACAAAGTATGGACTTTGGTTGACTTGCCCGATGATCGGCAAGCAATTTAGAATAAATGGATCTTCAAGAAGAAGACTGACGCTGATGGTAATGTTACTGTCTACAAAGCTCGACTTGTCGCAAAAGGTTTTCGACAAGTTCAAGGGGTTGACTACGATGAGACCTTCTCACCCGTAGCGATGCTTAAGTCTGTCCGAATCATGTTAGCAATTGCCGCATTTTATGATTATGAAATTTGGCAGATGGATGTCAAAACTGCATTCCTGAATGGATTTCTGGAAGAAGAGTTGTATATGATGCAACCAGAAGGTTTTGTCGATCCAAAGGGAGCTAACAAAGTGTGCAAGCTCCAGCGATCCATTTATGGACTGGTGCAAGCCTCTCGGAGTTGGAATAAACGCTTTGATAGTGTGATCAAAGAATTGGTTTTATACAGACTTTCAGTGAAGCCTGTATTTACAAGAAAGTGAGTGGGAGCTCTGTAGCATTTCTGATATTATATGTGGATGACATATTGCTGATTGGAAATGATATAGAATTTCTGGATAGCATAAAGGGATACTTGAATAAGAGTTTTTCAATGAAAGACCTCGGTGAAGCTGCTTACATATTAGGCATAAAGATCTATAGAGATAGATCAAAATGCTTAATTGGACTTTCACAAAGCACATACCTTGACAAGATTTTGAAAAAGTTCAAAATGGATCAAGCAAAGAAAGGGTTCTTGCCTGTGTTATAAGGTGTGAAGCTGAGTCAGACTCAATGCCCGACCACTGCAGAAGATAGAGAGAAAATGAAAGATGTTCCCTATGCTTCAGCCATAGGCTCTATCATGTATGCAATGCTGTGTACCAGACCTGATTGTGCCTTGCTATAAGTTTAGCAGGGAGGTACCAAAGTAATCCAGGAGTGGATCACTGGACAGCGGTCAAGAACATCCTGAAATACCTGAAAAGGACTAAGGATATGTTTCTCGTATATGGAGGTGACAAAGAGCTCACCGTAAGAGGTTACGTTGATGCAAGCTTTGACACTGATCCGGACGATTCTAAATCACAAACCGGATACGTGTTTACATTAAACGGTGGAGCTGTCAGTTGGTGCAATTCTAAACAAAGCGTCGTAGCGGGATCTACATGTGAAGCGGAATACATAGCTGCTTCGGAAGCAGCAAACGATGGAGTCTGGATGAAGGAGTTCATATCCGATCTAGGTGTCATACCTAGTGCATCGGGTCCAATGAAAATCTTTTGTGACAATACTAGTGCAATTGCCTTGGCAAAGGAATCCAGATTTCACAAGAGGACCAAGCACATCAAGAGATGCTTCAATTCCATCCGGGATCTAGTCCAGGTGGGAGACATAGAGATTTGCAAGATACATACGGATCTGAATATTGCAGACCCGTTGACTAAGCCTCTTCCACGAGCAAAACATGATCAGCACCAAGGCTCCATGGGTGTTAGAATCATTACTGTGTAATCTAGATTATTGACTCTAGTGCAAGTGGGAGACTGAAGGAAATATGCCCTAGAGGCAATAATAAAGTTGTTATTTATTTCCTTATATCATGATAAATGTTTATTATTCATGCTAGAATTGTATTAACCGGAAACATAATACATCTGTGAATACATAGACAAACTTAATGTCACTAGTATGCCTCTACTTGACTAGCTCGTTAATCAAAGATGGTTATGATTCCTAACCATGAACAAGGTGTTGTTATTTGATTAACGAGGTCACATCATTGGTTGAATGATCTGATTGACATGGCCCATTTCATTAGCTTAGCACCCGATCGTTTAGTATGTTGCTATTGCTTTCTTCATGACTTATACATGTTCCTATGACTATGAGATTATGCAACTCCCGTTTCCCGGAGGAACACTTTGTGTGCTACCAAACGTCACAACGTAACTGGGTGATTATAAAGGAGGTCTACAGTTGTCTCCAAAGGTAGATGTTGGGTTGGCGTATTTCGAGATTAGGATTTGTCACTCCGATTGTCGGAGAGGTATCTCTGGGCCCTCTCGGTAATGCACATCACATAAGCCTTGCAAGCATTCCAACTAATGAGTTAGTTGCAAGATGATGTATTACGGAACGAGTAAAGAGACTTGCCGGTAACGAGATTGAACTAGGTATTGGATACCGACGATCGAATCTCGGGCAAGTAACATACCGATGACAAAGGGAACAACGTATGTTGTTATGCGGTCTGACCGATAAAGATCTTCGTAGAATATGTAGGAGCCAATATGGGCATCCAGGTCCCGCTATTGGTTATTGACCGGAGACGTGTCTCGGTCATGTCTACATTGTTCTCGAACCGTAGGGTCCGCAAGCTTAACGTTACGATGACAGTTATTATGAGTTTATGCATTTTGATGTACCGAAGTTAGTTCGGAGTCCCGGATGTGATCACGGACATGACGAGGAGTCTCGAAATGGTCGAGACATAAAGATTGATATATTGGAAGCCTATATTTGGACATCGGAAGGGGCAGCCCAAGGTGGCCGCACGCCTCCCCCTCCCCTAGTCCTATTAGGACTAGGAGAGGTGGCCGGCCCCCCCCTCTCTCTTTCCCCCTCGGGGAATCCTAGTCCAACTAGGATTGGGGGGGGGAGTCCTACTCCCGGTAGGAGTAGGACTCCTCCTGCGCCCTCCTCCTGGCCGGCGGCTCCCTCCCCCTTGGCTCCTTTATATACGGAGGCAGGGGCACCTCTAGACACACAAGTTAATCATTGAGATCGTTCCTTAGCCGTGTGCGGTGCCCCCTGCCACCATATTCCACCTCGATTATATTGTAGCAGTGCTTAGGCGAAGCCCTGCGACGGTAGAACATCAAGATCGTCACCACGCCGTCGTGCTGACGGAACTCCTCCCCGACGCTTTGCTGGATCAGAGCCCGGGGATCGTCATCGAGCTGTACGTGTGCTAAGAACTCGGAGGTGCCGGAGTAACGGTGCTTGGATCGGTCGGATCGGGAAGACGTACGACTACTTCCTCTATGTTGCGTCAATGCTTCCGCTGTTGATCTACAAGGGTACGTAGATCACACTCTCCCCTATCGTTGCTATGCATCACCATGATCTTGTGTGTGCGTAGGAATTTTTTTGAAATTACTACGTTCCCCAAAACTTATTAACCTAGAGCCTAGTGCCAGTTTCTGTTTTTTCCTTGTTTTTGAGCTTCGCCAGAAAAGGAATACCAAACGGGGTCCAAATGGAATAAAACTTTCACGATGATTTTTCTTGGACCAGAAGACACAGAGGAGACTTGGAGTTCAAGACAGAACAACCACGAGGCGACGACAAGGGTGGAGGGCGCGCCCAGGGGGTAGGGCACACCCCCTACCTTGTGGGCCCCTCATGACCTTCCTGACATAGTTCTTCCTCCTATATATTCACTTATATTCCCAAACCACCCGAGCATCCACGAAAACACTTTTCCACCGCCGCAACCTTCTGTACCCGTGAGATCCCATCTTGGGGCCTTTTTTGGCATCCCGCCGGAAGGGGATTCGATCACGAAGGGCATCTACATCAACTCTATTGCCCGTCGGATGAAGCGTGAGTAGTTTACCTCAGACCAACGGGTCCATAGCTAGTAACTAGATGGCTTATTCTCTCTCTTTGATTCTCAATACCATGTTCTCATCGATGTTCTTGGAGATCTATCTGATGTAATCTTCTTTTGCGGTGTGTTTGTCAAGATCCGATGAATTGTGGATTTATGATTGCTACCTCTTGAGCACTGTGTTGGTTTTCCCCGAAGAAGAAGGGATCATGCAGCAAAGTAGCATAAGTATTTCCCTCAGTTTTTGAGAACCAAGGTATCAATCCAGTAGGAGGCTACGTGCAAGTCCCTCGTACCTGCACAAAACAAATAAATCCTCACAACCAACGCAAACAGGGGTTGTCAATCCCTATGAGGCCACTTACGAGAGTGAGATCTGATAGATATGATAAAGATAATATTTTTGGTATTTTTATGATAAAGATGCAAAGTAAAATAAAGGTAAAGTAAATAGCAAAGTAGTAGGAGAACAATATGATAAAGATAGACCCGGGGGCCATAGGTTTCACTAGTGGCTTCTCTCGAGAGCATAAGTATTCTACGGTGGGTGAACAAATTACTGTTGAGCAATTGACAGAATTGAGCATAATTATGAGAATATCTAGGCATGATCATGTATATAGGCATCACGTCCGAGACAAGTAGACCGACTCCTGCCTGCATCTACTACTATTACTCCACTCATCGATCGCTATCCAGCATGCATCTAGAGTATTAAGTTAAAAACAGAGTAACGCCTTAAGCAAGATGACATGATGTAGAGGAATAGACTCATGCAATATGAAGAAAACCCCATCTTGTTATCCTCGATGGCAACAATACAATACGTGCCTTGTTTCCCTTACTGTCACCGGGAAAGGACACCACAAGATTGAACCCAAAGCTAAGCACTTCTCCCATTGCAAGAAATATCAATCTAGTAGGCCAAACCAAATTGATAATTTGAAGAGACTTGCAAAGATAACCAATCATACATAAAAGAATTCAGAGAAGATTCAAATATTGTTCATAGATAGACTTGATCATAAACCCACAATTCATCTCAACAAACACACCGCAAAAAGAAGATTACATCGAATAGATCTCCACAAGAGACGGGAGAACATTGTATTGAGATCCAAAAAGAGAGAAGAAGCCATCTAGCTACTAACTATGGACCTGTAGGTCTGAGGTGAACTACTCACACTTCATCGGAGGGTCTATGGTGTTGATGTAGAAGCCCTCCGTGATCGATGCCCCCTCCGGTGGAGCTCCGGAACAGGCCCCAAGATGGGATCTTGTGGATACAGAAAGTTACGGCGGTGGAATTAGGGTTTTGTCTCCTGTTTTGATCATTTGGGGGCACTTGGATATATATTGGAGGAAGAAGTACGTCGGTGGAGCAACAGGGGGCCCACGAGGGTGGGGGGGGGGCGGGGGCGCCTGGTAGGGTAGGGCGTGCCCTCTACCTCGTGGCCTCCTGTTACGTGCCTTGGCGTAGGGCCCAAGTCTCCCGGGTCTTATCTATTGAGAAAATCACGTTCCCGAAGGTTTCATTCCGTTTGGACTCCATTTGATATTCCTTATCTTCGAAACCCTAAAATAGGCAAAAAAAACAACAATTCTGGGTTGGGCCTCCAGTTAATAGGTTAGTCCCAAAAATAATATAAAAGTGGATAATAAAGCCCAATAATGTCTAAAACAGTAGATAATATAGCATGGAGCAATCAAAAATTATAGATACGTTGGAGACGTATCAAGCATCCCCAAGCTTAATTCCTGCTCGTCCTCGAGTAGGTAAATGATAAAAACAGAATTTTGGTGCGGAATGCTACTTTGGCATAATTTTAATGTAATACTTCTTAATTGTGGTATGAATATTCAGATCCGAAAGATTCAAGACAAAAGTTCATATTGACATAAAAATAATAATACTTCAAGCATACTAACTAAGCAATTATGTCTTCTCAAAATAACATGGCCAAAGAAAGTTCATCCCTACAAAATCATATGGTTTAGTCATGTTTCATTTTCGTCACACAAGAATGCTCTCATCATGCACAACCCCGATGACAATCCAAGCAATTGTTTCATACTTTAGTAATCTCAAACCTATAAACTTTCACGCAATATATGAGCGCGAGCCATGGACATAGCACTATAGGTGGAATAGAATATAATGAGGGGGGTTATGTGGAGAAGACAAAAGAGGAGAAAGTCTCACATAAACGAGGCTAATCAATGGGCTATGGCGATGCCCACCGATTGATGTTAATGCAAGGAGTAGGGATTGCCATGCAACAGATGCACTAGAGCTATAAATGTATGAAAGCTCAACAAAAGAAACTAGTGGGTGTGCATCCAACTTGCTTGCTCACGAAGACCTAGGGCACTTGAGGAGGCCCATTGTTGGAATATACAAGCCAAGTTCTATAATGAAAATTCCCACTAGTATATGAAAGTGACAAAACAAGAGACTCTCTATCATGAAGATTATGGTGCTACTTTGGAGCAAAAGTGTGGCAAAGGATAGTAACATTGTCTCTTCTCTCTTTTTCTCTCATTTTTTATGGCCTTCTCTTTTTATGGCCTTTTTAATATATTCCTCATTTGGGACAATGCTCTAGAAAATGATGATCATCACACTTCTATTTATTTACAACTCAATGATTACAACTCGATACTAGAGAAAAAGATGACTCTATATGAATGCCTCCGGCGGTGTACCGGGATATGCAATGGACCAAGAGTGACATGTATGAAATAATTATGAATGGTGGCTTTGCCACAAATACTATGTCAACTACATGATCATGCTAAGCAATATGACAGTGATGAATGTGTCATGATGAACGGAATGATGGAAAGTTGCATGGCAATATATCTCGGAATGGCTATGGAAATGCCATAATAGGTAGGTATGGTGGCTGTTTTGAGGAAGATATAAGGAGGTTTATGTGTGAAAGATTGTATCATATCACGGGGTTTGGATGCATCGGCGAAGTTTGCGCCAACTCTCAATGTGAGAAAGGGCAATGCACGGTACCGAAGAGGCTAGCAAGGATGGAAAGGTCAGAGTGCGTATAATCCATGGACTCAACATTAGTCATAAAGAACTCACATACTTATTGCAAAAATCTACAAGTCATCAAAAACCTCAGTACTACGCGCATGCTCCTAGGGGGATAGATTGGTAGGAAAAGACCATCGCTCGTCCTTGACCGCCACTCATAAGGAGGACAATCAAATAACACCTCATGTTTCAAATTTGTTGCATAGCGTTTACCATACGTGCATGCTACGGGACTTGCAAACCTCAACACAAGTATTTCTCAATTTCACAACTACTCAACTAGCACAACTTTGATATTATTACCTCCATATCTCAAAACAATCATCAAGCATCAAACTTCTCTTAGTATTCAAAAACACTCTTAAGAAAATTTTACTAATCTTGAATACCTAGCATATTAGGATTAAGCAAATTACCATGCTATTAAGGCTCTCAAAATAATCTAAGTAAAGCATGAGAGATCAATAGTTTCTATAAAACAAATCCACCACCGTGCTCTAAAAGATATAAGTGAAGTACTAGAGCAAAATTATATAACTCAAAAGATCTAAGCGAAGCACATAGAGTATTCTAACAAATTCCAAAACATGTATGGCTCTCTCAAAAGGTGTGTACAGCAAGGATGATTGTGTTAAACGAACAAGAAAAGACTCAAATCATACAAGACGCTCCAAGCAAAACACATATCATGTGGTAAATAAAAATATAGCTCCGAGTAAAGTTACCGATAGAAGTAGACGAAAGAGGGAATGCCTTCCGGGGCATCCCCAAGCTTTGGCTTTTAGGTGCCCTTAGATTATCTTTGGGGTGCCATGTGCATCCCCAAGCTTAGGCTCTTGCCACTCCTTGTTCCATAATCCATCAAATCTTTACCCAAAACTTGAAAACTTCACAACACAAAACTTAAAGTAGAAAATCTCGTGAGCTCCGTTAGCGAAAGAAAACAAAAGACCACTTCAAGGTACTGTAATGAACTCATTCTTTATTTATATTGGTGTTATACCTAATTTATTCCAACTTATCTATGGTTTATAAACTATTTTACTAGCCATAGATTCATCAAAATAAGCAAACAACACACGAAAAACAGAATCTGTCAAAAACAGAACAGTCTGTAGTAATCTGTAGCTAGCGCAAGATCTGGAACCCCAAAAATTCTAAAATAAATTGCTGAACGTGTGTAATTTATCTATTAATCATCTGCAAAAAGAATTAACTAAATATCACTCTCCAAATAAAAATGACAGCAGTTCTCGTGAGCGCTAAAGTTTTTGTTTTTTACAGCAAGTTCAACAAGACTTTCCCCAAGTCTTCCCAACGGTTCTACTTGGCACAAACACTAACTAAACACAAAAAACACAAACAGAACAGAGGATAAACAAATTATTTATTACTAAACAGGAGCAAAAAGCAAGGATTAAAAATAAAATTGGGTTGCCTCCCAACAAGCGCTATTGTTTAACGCCCCTAGCTAGGCATAACAAGCAAGAATAGATCTAGGTATTGCCATCTTTGGTAGGCAATCCATAAGTGGCTCTCATAATAGATTCATAAGGTAATTTAATTTTCTTTCTAGGAAAGTGTTCCATGCCTTTCCTTAATGGAAATTGGAATCTAATGTTTCCTTCCTTCATATCAATAATTGCACCAATTGTTCTTAGTAAAGGTCTACCAAGAATAATAGGACATAAAGGATTGCAATCTATGTCAAGAACAATAAAATCTAAGGGCACATAATTCTTATTTGCAACAATAAGAACATCATTAATTATTCCCATAGGTTTCTTAATAGTAGAATCCGCAAGGTGCAAGTTTAGAGAGCAATCATCAAAATCACGGAAACCTAACAAATCACACAAAGTCTTTGGAATCGTGGAAACACTAGCACCCAAATCACATAAAGCATAGCATTCATGATATTTAATTTTAATTTTAATAGTTGGTTCCCACTCATCATAAATTTTTCTAGGGATAGAAACTTCCAATTCAAGTTTTTCTTCATAAGATTGCATCAAGGCATCAACGATATGTTTAGTAAACTCTTTATTTTGACTATAAGCATGAGGAGAATTTAGCACGGGTTGCAACAAGGAAATACAATCAATAAAAGAGAAATTTTCATAGTTAAATTCCTTTAAATCCATAATAGTGGGTTTAGCAACATCTAGGGTTTTAATTTCTTCAATCCCGCTTTTATCAAATTTAGCATCAAGATCAAAAAATTCCGAATTCTTGGAACGCCTTCTAGGTAAAGGTGGATCATGTTCAGTCCCATCATTATCAAGATTAATATTGCAAAACAAATATTTAATAGGGGACACATCAATAACCTTTAGATCTTCATCATTATTTTGATAGGAACTAGAAGAACATGCTTTTATAAAGGCATCTTTCTTAGCACGCATCCTAACGGTTCTTTCTTTGCACTCATCAATGGAAATTCTCATGGCTTTGAGAGACTCATTGATATCATGCTTAGGTGGAATAGATCTAAGTTTCGAAGAATCAACATCAAGAGAAATTCTATCAACGTTCCTAGCCAAATCATCAATCTTAAGCAATTTTTCTTCAATCATAGCATTAAAATTCTTTTGCGAAGTAATAAATTCTTTAATATTAGATTCAAAATCAAAGGGAATCTTATTATAATTTCCATAAGAATTGTTGTAGGAATTACCATAATTATTAGAGGGATTACTAGGATAAGGCCTAGGATTAAAATTTCCTCTATACGCGTTGCTACCAAAATTGTTCCTACCAAAAAAATTCACATCCATAGATTCATTATTATTCTCAATCAAAGTAGACAAGGGCATATCATTAGGATCAGAAGAAACACTCTTATTAGCAAATAATTTCATAAGTTCATCCATCTTTCCACTCAAAACATTAATTTCTTCTATCGCATGCACCTTTTTATTAGTAGATCTTTCAGTGTGCCATGAAGAATAATTAACCATAATATTATCTAGGAGCTTAGTAGCTTCGCCTAAAGTGATTTCCATAAAAGTGCCTACCGCAGCCGAATCTAAAAGATTTCTTGAAGCAAAATTCAATCCGGCATAAAAAATTTGTATAATCATCCACGAATTTAAACCATCGCGGCCGAATCTAAAAGATTTCTAGAAGCAAAATTCAATCCGGCATAAAAAATTTGTAAATCATCCACGAATTTAAGCCATGAGTAGGGCAGTTACGTATCATTAATTTCATTCTCTCCCAAGCTTGTGCAACATGTTCATGATCAAGTTGCTTAAAGTTCATAATATCATTTCTAAGAGAGATGATCTTAGCGGGAGGAAAATACTTAGAGATAAAAGCATCTTTGCACTTGTTCCATGAATCAATACTATTTTTAGGCAAAGACGAAAACCAAGCTTTAGCACGATCTCTAAGCGAAAAAGGAAATAGCTTCAATTTAACAATATCATTATCCACATATTTCTTCTTTTGCATGTCACACAAATCAACGAAGCCATTAAGATGGGTAGCGTCATCTTCACTAGGAAGGCCGGAAAACGGATCTTTCATGACAAGATTCAGCAAAGCAGTATTAATTTCACAATATTCAGCATCGGTAAGAGGAGCAATCGGAGTGCTAATAAAATCATTATTATTGGTATTGGTGAAGTCACACAATTTAGTATTATCTTGAGCCATCGTGACAAGCAAGCAAACTAACACACAAGAAAACAAAAAGCAAGCGGGCAAAAAGAGGCAAATAGAGAAAGAGAGGGGGGATAGAGAGAGAGAGGGCGAATAAAATGGCAAGGGTGAAGTGGGGGAGAGGAAAATGAGAGGCAAATGGCAAATAATGTAATGCGGGAGATAAGGGTATGTGATGGGTACTTGGTATGTTGACTTTTGCGAAGACCTCCCCGGCAACGGCGCCAGAAATCCTTCTTGCTACCTCTTGAGCACTGCGTTGGTTTTCCCCGAAGAGGAAGGGATGATGCAACAAAGTAGCGTAAGTATTTCCCTCAGTTTTTGAGAACCAAGGTATCAATCCACTAGGAGGCTACGCGCGAGTCCCTCGTACCTGCACAAAACAAATAAATCCTCGCAACCAACGCAAATAGGGGTTGTAAAAAGCAAAGGAAATAACTAAGCATTGGGAGATTAATATGATGAAGATAGACCCGGGGGGCATAGGTTTCACTAGTGGCTTCTCTCGAGAGCATAAGTATTCTACGGTGGGTGAACAAATTACTGTTGAGCAATTGACAGAATTGAGCATAATTATGAGAATATCTAGGCATGATCATGTATATAGGCATCACGTCCGAGACAAGTAGACTGACTCCTGCCTGCATCTACTACTATTACTCCACTCATCGACCGATATCCAGCATGCATCTAGAGTATTAAGTTAAAAACAGAGTAACGCCTTAAGCAAGATGGCATGATGTAGAGGGATAGATTCATGCAATATGAAGAAATCCCCATCTTGTTATCCTCGATGGCAACAATACAATATGTGCCTTGCTGCCCTTACAGTCACCGGGAAAGGACACCGCAAGATTGAACCCAAAGCTAAGCACTTCTCCCATTGCAAGAAAGATCAATCTAGTAGGCCAAACCAAACTGATAATTCGAAGAGACATGCAAAGATAACCAATCATACATAAAAGAAGTCAGGGAAGATTCAAATATTGTTCATAGATAGACTTGATCATAAACCCACAATTCATCGATCTCAACAAACACACCGCAAAGATTACATCAAATAGATCTCCAAAAGAGAGGGGGAGAACATTGTATTGAGATCCAAAAAGAGAGAAGAATCCATCTAGCTACTAACTATGGACCCGTAGGTCTGAGGTGAACTACTCACACTTCATCGGAGGGGCTATGGTGTTGATGTAGAAGCCCTCCGTGATCGATGCTCCCTCCGGCGGAGCTCCGAAACAGGCCCCAAGATGGGATCTCATGGATACAGGAAGTTACGGCAGTGGAATTAGGGTTTTGGCTCATGTTCTAATCGTTTGAGGGTACGTGGGTATATATAGGACGAAGAAGTATGTCGGTGGAGCAACAGGGGGCCCACGAGGGTGGGGGGCGTGTTTGGTAGGGTAGGGCGTGCCCCCTACCTCGTGGCCTCCTGTTACGTGTCTTGGCGTAGGGTCCAAGTCTCTTGGGTCTTATCTGTTGAGAAAATCACGTTCCTGAAGGTTTCATTTTGTTTGGACTCCGTTTGATATTCCTTTTCTTCGAAACCCTAAAACAGGCAAAAAAACGACAATTCTGGGCTGGGCCTCCGGTTAATAGGTTAGTCCCAAAAATAATATAAAAGTGGATAATAAAGCCCAATAATGTCTAAAACAGTAGATAATATAGCATTTGATAAATTAAGCGGGCGAGCGGCGGGAATCGAACCCGTATCTTCTCCTTGGCAAGGAGATATTTTGGAGCAATCAAAATTTATAGATGCGTTGGAGACGTATGAATGATGAGCTTATCTATGAATATTATTTGAATCTTCTCTGAATTCTTATATGCATGATTTGGTATATTTGTATTTCTCTTCGAATTATCGGTTTGGTGTGGCCAAATAGATTGTTTTTTATTGCAACGAGAGAGGTGCTTAGCTTTGGGTTCAATCTTGCGTGATTTCACCTAGTGACAAAGTAGGGGTAGCGAGACACATATTGAATTGTTGCCATCGAGGATAAAAAGATGAGGTTTACATCATATTGCATGAGTTTATTCCTCTACATCATGTCATCTTACTTAAGGCGTTACTCCATTCTTTATGCACTTAATACTCTAGATGCATGATGGATAGTGGTCGATGTGTGGAGTAATAGTAGTAGATGCAGGCAGGAGTCGGTCTACTTGACATGGACGTGATGCCTATATTACATAATCATTGCCTTGGATATCGTCATAATTAACTTTGTGCTTTTCTATCAATTGCTCGACAATAATTTGTTCACCCACTGTATTATTTGCCTTCATGAGAGAAGCCTCTAGTGAAACCTATGCCCCTGGTCTATTTTCCATCATATTAGTTTCCGATCTACTATTTTACAATCTTTTATTTTCAGATCTATAAACCAAAAAACTCAAAAATATTTACTTTATCTTTTGTTTAGTTTTATCTATCTCTATCAGATTTCATCTTTGCAAATGACCATGAAGGTATTAACAACCCCTTTATCGCGTTGGGTGCAAGTGTTTGATTGTTTGTGCAGGTATTGATGATTTGCGCGTTCTTCTCCTACTGGATTGATACTATAACATTCCAAATTTTCAATTTGGAATGTTATACATAGGTCATCATGTGCATATCATATTTTATTTGCATTTTGGTTTTGTGGTCCTAAAATCCTAAGCAACTCAAGGACCCACGGAGAGAGTTGGGGATTTTATTATTTTCATATTTGAATTTTTCTCAAATATTGAAAAGTGGATCATTTTGGTTTTATTATTTTTTTCTCTCCAAAAATATTTCATATTAAAAATATATGAGAGGAGATAATATGACTTCTCCAAAAAAATGAAATATTGAAGGAAAATGTTAAAATCAAATATATTTGAATTAGAAAAATATGCATTTTTAGGCTAAGAAAATGTTCACTTTGTTCTACATATTTTATTTAGACGGTGAAAATTTGTTTTGGCATTTTTAGATTTTTATTTATTCAATTAGGATTTTCCTCGGCGGGACCGTTTAAAAAAACGAACCAACTTACGGGCCGTGCCCGAGCCGGACTCCGTCCGGCCAGGTCTTTATAAGGCGAGGCCCGAGGCCGCCCCCAGCCCACTAGGCGCTGCCCTAACCCTAACCCTAGCCGCACCGCGCCGCCGCGCGCAGTTCCAATGCCGCCCGCCGCCGCCGCGCCGGATCTCGCTGGAGTCACCGCCGTTGACCCCGTTGACCGGTCGGTTTTCTCTCGGTTAACCCTGGTTTTTTTTGCCGGTTTTTTTCTTAGATCGGTTTTTCGTCGGTTTATTTAGTTAGCGAACGTTCGTCCGTTTGTTCGTTTTAACGAACGTTGTTCGCCGGTTAGGTTCAGACAGCGAACGTTCATTCGTTAGTCTTTTCTTTTTATTTTATTTTCGGCCAGGGACCTATCCGCGACTATTTTTATCGTAGATTAGCCCCTAATCTTCAAACCCTCGCCGTTTCATAACTGTTTATCCAAATCCAGTGAAGCGAACGCCAAAATCTTTATCTCGAACCCCTTTTTCTGTTTAATCAACTTGAAAAAGGTTTTTGACAAACTAAAATTTGGTTGCAAGCAGATTTGTATTCGAAGTTCTTTTGACAGTAGTTTCAGTTCTGTACCTCCGTTTTGATCGATTGTTTTTGCAAGTCGAACCTCTTTAGTTGAACTTTCAGATTTGATCTTCTTATTTGAAGTTTTACCCTTGCATATTTGCTTGAGTGCTTATGTATGCTATTGTTTGTTTGCGATAGAATTCCCGGAGTGCGCAGCGTGCTACTACGAGTCACTAGGTTTTGTGGATCATCAGCAAGGCAAGTAACACATTGATCATACCCCTTCATTTTCCAATTTTTATGCATTAGTTACAACCCTCAAACATTGCATGAGTAGGATCTCTTAACATGTGGGTTTGGGAAGTAGATGATGAGGTAAAACCTATTGCCCTTTTATTATCAAACCCTTGGGAGTTACTTCTACGTTATGCTTATACCGCCATGCTATGCTCGTAGACGTGGATTGGGTTTGAGTGTATCCATGACAGATGTGAGATTCTTAATTAATGGTTTACTTAAGGTGGCTACTTAAACACACATCTGGGTGGATTGGTTGCGAGCACCTGGAGAATCCAGTGTTGTCCTAGGATATCCCGGAGTACCCGTGTGATCATCCTATGGTTCGCCACCCAGGCTCAAAGGGATCATAAGATTATTCATGCTAGAAACTTCCGTGTGCAGCCACAAGCTATTATGGGCTCTAGCATAGTTAAGTATGTTGCATGACCTCTTCCGGTGGTGGGCTAGCAGATGTAGGGGAAAGTAGGTGTAACTGTCCACCCAGAGTAAAGAGTTAATGTTTCTGAAAGACTGTGTCTCGGTCATCCGTTTCTCAAACAACATGCAGTGCAAGAAATACAACGGAGGAGATCGAGTCTTGTGGGGAAAAGTGCGCAAACCTCTGCAGAGTGTACAAACTAATCATGGTTAGCCATGTCCCCGGTTATGGACATCTTGAGTATCTGGTTCTTGGATTATCATGTTGATCTCATCACTCTAAATTAATATGTTGGGTTGTTAATACTTCTTAATGGGGATTGAGTTGGAGCAACCTTCTCAATGTTTAACAACTACCATGATAGTTAAATAAAATTTATTCCTTTGTTGTAGGGAAAAATTGGCTTTTCGCAAAAACATTACAACCATAGAGCCTCCACCAGCCATATATGCATGTAGTGATAGCATTTACTTGTTTCATTGCTCTACTGTGTTATATTGCCAACATATTCTATGTGCTGACCCGTTTCTGGGCTGCAACGTAGCATGTTGCAGACTTTTCAGACGAAGAGTAAGGTGTGCTAGGTCGTTGTCGTGCACTCAGCTATGCCGTTGGAGTTGACGGACTCACTTTATCTTCCAAGCCTTATGTTGTTATCGTAATTAGATGGCCTTAAGCCATATTATTGTATTAAGTTCTCTCTTGATATTATTGATGTAATAAGTGTGTGATTGCTACTCTATTATAAATCCTTCGAAGTATTGTGTGTGTCAGCATTATCGATCCAGGGATGACACTTATGCACAGAGATTTGATCGTTTGAGGTCGGATCACTACAAGATGGTATCAGAGCACACGCTGAATGTAGGACACGGCCACTAAGATAAGCCATAGGTCACTCTTCTCTACCCATTTCTGACTCCTCTCCATTTTCTACTCTATAGGATGGCGGACACAAGGAACAAGTTTACACAGCCGGATGAAGACACACCTTTTGGGCGGCACTTGATGGAAGTCACTAGGTACCTGAACATTGGAATACCAAGCTTCACCGGGACCTACACTGCCACTTTACCAGAAGAGGAATGTTGGATGATTCAACTTCAAGTTCCAGGAAGGACATTCACGCCAGTAACTGAGCCCATAGAGTTTTCCTTTGATGCACCAACCTGGAGTCTAGGAAAGAGCATGACAACCCATATCGCCATAGGACGCATTGGCGAAGTTAATCACAAGGATCTTAAGGACACTATCTACCAGATATGTGGTCGTCAAGATGAGCAATTGGAGATGATCAGCACCAGGAAGGATAGGTCCATTGCAGCTTACATCGAGGAGTTAAACCAGCACATTCGACGCCAGGAAAACCAAATGTGCGCAAGCATGATAGACCTGAAGAAGTTGATGACTAGGAACATGGAGCTGGAAGAGGAACTCAAGTCTACACACGATGGATACAAGGAGGAAATCACCGTACTAGTGGAGATGAATGACGACCTGACAAGGAAGCTAGGAGTATTCATGGGAGACCCTGCGCCAGGAGGAGATGACGACCATCCAAGGACTACATCATCATCGACAACACCGACTCCGACCCCAATGATGATGACTATGAAGACGAAGCTGGAGCAGATATCATGGAGTCCTCTACCGATCGAAATTTCTAGTAGACCACCATATTATTAGTAGTATTTTCCCCCATGTATATATTAGTAGTCCAAGCACTGTAATGATAGTTAGATCGATTATATGCCCTTGTTTGAAATTGTTTTGGAGTGATATGTTTGTGTTTTTCTCATGTGCATATGGGTAGTGTTTTCTCAGTAGACCTCGTTCTATTCTAATTCTCTCCCCTCTAAACCCATCAGATGCACACTGGAGCTCACTCAGTTGATTCAACAACAGAATACACTGTTGCAGTTGCTGGTTAAGAATCGAGGCAACAACAACAACAACAATAACAACAACCCACCGCTACCACCACCAGTTGACAACTTAGCCCGTTTTCTGAGGTTACAACCGCCGGTGTTTTCCAGTAGCACCGAGCCCATAGTTGCAGATGACTGGCTACGCAGGATTGGAAGGGAGTTGACCACTACAGGTTGCACAGATGCTGAGAAGGTGCGTTTTGCCGCACACCAATTGGATGGACCTGCAGCCTCATGGTGGGAGAATTACACAACCACCTTCCCTATAGCCAATGTTGCTTGGGAGCAGTTTCAGCAAGCATTCCACACTTCCCATGTTTCAACTGGAGCTATGAGCATGAAGAAGTGTGAGTTTCGCAACTTACGCCAGGGCAACCGTACTGTAGGACAGTACGTGGAGGAGTTTAGCAAGTTAGCTCGCTATGCCCCGGGTGATGTGGCCACAGATGCCGCGAAGCAAGAGAAGTTTATGGAAGGGCTAAATGATGAGATGAGTGTGCAGTTGATGGTGGCAACATTTAACAACTACCATGAATTGGTGGATAAGGCCCTCATGATTGAAGGAAAGCAGCAGCAAATTGAGAGCCGCAAAAGGAAGTATGGACAAGGGAAGTACAATTCAGGAGCTTAGCAGAAGCCTCGTTTCACCCCGAATTCGGGTGGATATACCCATAACCATGGAGGCCATACCCACAATGGAGGAATTTCGCATAACCATAGTGGCCCCAAGAATGGAAACGGGAATGAAGAAGGCGGCAACCAGAACCGCTCTAACCCAAGCATGCTCGCCAAGAAGGATTTAAGTCACATCACTTGTTTCAAGTGCGGGGAGACTGGACACTACGCCACCGAGTGTTCTGAAGCAAAGAATGGAAATGGCAATGAAAGCTCTGGGAAGAAGCCCAACCCTTTCAATAGGGGACAGGTGAACCACGTGAACGTGGAGGAGGTTGAAGAGCAGCCCGATGCAGTAATATGTAAGTTTTTGGTTAAGTCATTTACTGCAATCATTCTTTTTGATACTAGTGCGTCGCATTCATACATTTCAAGGGGATTTATGGATAAGTATAAGTTGCCCACCAAAGTTCTTAGGGCACCTATGTTAGTAAGCTTGCCAGGAGCGGAGCATATGGCAAGCCAAGGATGTTTTCAGGTGCCATTAACCATAGGTAGGCATGTTTTCCCCTCCGGCTTGATAATTTTGGAGTCACAAGGATTGGATGTGATATTGGGAATGGATTAGCTTTCGATGTATGGAGGAAACATCGATTGCGCTAGTAAGTCAATTCTACTCACCACACCGGAGGGACAAAGGATTAAGTATGTATCCCAGCATACACCAAAGAGGACCCACGTAAATTCCCTCACGGGAGTTGTTCAGGAGGAAGTGCCTGTAGTTATGGATTACCCGGATGTATTCGCAGAGGAGCTACCAGGCATGCCGCCGGATAGGGAAATTGAGTTTTTGATAGAGCTGTTGCCAGGCACCGGACCAATATCGAAGAGACCATACCGGATGCCCGCGAATGATCTAGAGGAGATTAAGAAACAGATTAAGGAGTTATTAGAGAAAGGTTACATTTGCCGAAGTTTGTTGCCATGGGGATCCCCAGTGCTTTCGGTTGAGAAGAAGGATAAATCCTTGAGAATGGTTGTTGATTATCGTGCATTGAATGAAGTGACGATCAAGAACAAGTACCCACTGCCGATGATCAATGATTTGTTTGACCAACTGCAAGGAGCTAAAGTGTTTTCCAAGATCGATCGTCGATCAGGATACCACCAGCTGAAGATCCGAGAACAGGATATACCTAAGACAGCCTTCACCACAAGGTACGGGCTATGTGAGTACGCGGTTATGTCATTTGGATTGACTAAAGCCCCTGCCTATTTCATGAGTATGATGAATAAGGTGTTCATGGAGTTCTTGGATAAATTTGTTGTGGTGTTCATTGATGACATATTGGTATACCCGAAGAATGAAGAGGAACACAAGGAGCATTTGCGATTAGTTCTTGAGAAGCTCAGGGAACATCAGTTATATGCCAAGTTTAGCAAATGTGAGTTTTGGTTGAAGGAAGTTGGATTCCTTGGGCATGTTATATCAGGAGAAGGTATAGCAGTAGACCCTACTAAGGTTCAGTCAGTCACTGAGTGGTTGGCACCCACCTCAGTTGGAGAGATCCGCAGTTTTCTTGGACTCGCGGGATATTATCGAAGATTCATTGAGAATTTCTCTAAGATTGCGAAACCTATGACGGAGTTGTTGAAGAAGGACACCAAGTTCAAATGGACAGATGAATGTGAGGCAAGTTTCCAGGAGTTGAAGAAATGTTTGGTTACAGCCCCAGTACTGATTCTGCCGGATATACGCAAGGATTTCCAAGTGTATTGCGACGCATCTCGCTTAGGACTTGGAGGCGTACTTATGCAAGACGGAAGAGTTGTTTCGTATGCCTTACGGTAGCTTCGACCGCATGAGTTGAATTATGCCACACATGATTTGGAGTTAGCAGCTGTAGTGCATGCACTCAAGACCTGGAGACATTTCCTTATTGGGAATCATTGTGACGTGTACACGGATCATAAGAGTTTGAAGTACATTTTCACACAGAAGAAGCTGAATCTTGGGCAAAGGAGATGGTTGGAGCTCATAAAGGATTATGATATGAAGTTGCACTATCATCTAGGCAAGGCCAATGTCGTAGCAGATGCCTTGAGCCGGAAGAGTTACGCCAATACCCTCGTAAGTGGAGGATTTCCAAAGGAGTTAACCGAAGATCTCAGGGAGCTACGTTTGGAGATAGTCCCTAGAGGATTTGTTGCAGCATTAGAAATTCAGTCGACACTATTGGGGAAAATTCGAGGAGCTTAGAAGGATGATAAGGAAATTGCCGAGATAAAGGAGAAGATGAGCAAAGGAAAAGCCAAGGGTTTTCGTGAGGATGAGCACGCCACCTTGTGGTTTGAGGACCGTGTTTATGTACCTAATAATGCATAGATCAGAAAGTTGATACTTCAAGAAACTCATAACTCGCCATACTCGATACACCCCGGAAACACCAAGATGTATTTGGATTTGAAGGAGCGTTTCTTGTGGACTGGTATGAAGAAGGATATTGCCGAGTATGTAGCCGTATGTGATGTATGTCAGAGAGTGAAGGCAGAACAACAGAAGCCAGCAGGATTGCTGCAACCTATGCCGATTCCCGAATAGAAGTGGGACAAGCTTGGCATGGATTTCATCACCGGATTGCCCAGAACCCGATTGGGATACGATTCTATTTGGGTAGTAGTGTATCGTTTGACCAAACTGGCCCACTTTATTCCAGTGAAAACCACCTATACGAGTGCGAAGTTGGCCAAGATATACATGACCAGAATCGTATGTCTGCATGAAGTTCCGGGGACTATCGTATCAGATAGGGGAACACAGTTTACTTCAAAGTTTTGGCACCAGCTACACCAGACCTTGGATACCAGGCTAGAGTTCAGTACAACTTTTCATCCGTAGACAGACGGATAGATCGAGAGAGTCAATCAGATTCTGGAGGACATGTTTAGGGCTTGTGCGCTAGATTATGGATCTAGTTGGTATGATAATTTGCCCTACGCAGAGTTCTCATACAACAACAGTTACCAAGCCAGTCTGAAGATGGAACCCTTCGAAACCTTGTATGGAAGAAGGTGTAGAACACCGTTGATGTGGGATGAAGTTGGAGACCGTCAGTTGTTTGGACCCGATTTGATCAAAGAGTCCGAAGAGAAGGTTAAGTTGATTCGAGATAGACTAAAGTTAGCTCAGTCCAGGCAGAAAAGTTATGCAGACTCAAAACGCAAGGAGGTAGTCTATGAAATCGGAGACAGAGCGTATCTCCGTGTATCACCCCTGCGAGGAGTTAAACGCTTTGGTGTTAAAGGAAATTTAGCCCCGAGATTTGTAGGACCATACTGAGTTTCGGAACGTATGGCAGAAGTGGTCTACAAGTTGGAGTTACCCGAAGGACTGTCAGGAGTTCATGATGTGTTTCATGTTTTCCGGTTGAAGAAGTGTCATGCTGAGATGGCCGATATTCCTCTAAGGGATACAATGCCCCTGGAAGCAATTCAATTGGATAGTGATTTGACTTGCAAGGAGAAACCAGTCAAGATTCTCGAGTTTGCCAGCCGAGTCACACGCAGTAAGGTTATCAAGTTTTGCAAAGTTCAGTGGAGCCACCATACCGAGGATGAAGCCACCTGGGAACGGGAGGAAGAGCTATGCAAAGACCACCCACACCTATTTTCTAGCCAACCCGAATCTCGAGGGCGAGATTCACCTTAAGGGGGGTAGGTTTGTAACATCCCAAATTTCCAATTTGGAATGTTATACATAGGTCATCATGTGCATATCATATTTTATTTTCATTTTAGTTTTGTGGTCCTACAATCCTAAGCAACTCAAGGACCCACGGAGAGAGTTGGGGATTTTATTATTTTCATATTTGAATTTTTCTCAAATACTGAAAAGTGATCATTTTGGTTTTATTATTTTTTTCTCTGAAAATATTTCATATTAAAAATATATGAGAGGAGATAATATGACTTCTCCAAAATAAATGAAATATTGGAGGAAAATGTTAAAATCAAATAAATTATTTGATTTGAATTTTGTTGCTATTTTATTTGAGTTAGAAAAATATGCATTTTTAGGCCAAGAAAATGTTCACTTTGTTCTAAATATTTTATTTAGACGGTAAAAATTTGTTTTGGCATTTTTAGATTTTTATTTATTTAATTAGGATTTTTCTCGATGGAACCGTTAAAAAAATGAACCAACTTACGGGCAGTGCCCGAGCTGGACTGCGTCAGGCCAAGCCTTTATAAGGCGAGGCCCGAGGCCGCCCCCAGCCCACCAGCCACCGCCCTAACCCTAACCCTAGCCGCGCCGCGCCGCCGCACGCCGCTCCGCACCTCCCACCGCCGCCGCCGCACCGCCCGCCGACGCCGCACCGGATCTCGCCGGAGCCACCGCCGTTGACCCCGTTGACCTGTCGGTTTTCTCTTGGTTAACCCTGGTTTTTTGTTTGCCTGTTTTTTTTTCTTAGATCAGTTTTTCGTCGGTTTATTTACTGAGCGAACGTTCGTCCGTTCATTCGTTTTAACGAACGTTGTTCGCCGATTAGGTTCAGACAGCGAATGTTCGTTCGTTAGTCTTTTCTTTTTATTTATTTTCAGCCAGGGACCTATCCGCGATTATTTTTATCGCAAATTAGCCCCTGATCTTCAAACCCTCGTCGTTTCTTAACCATTTGTCCAAATCCAGTGAAACCAACGCCAAAATCTTTGTCTTGAATCCCTCTTTCTGTTTAATCAAATTGAACAAGGTTTTTGACAAATTAAAATTTGGTTGCAAGAAGATTTGTATTCGAAGTTCTTTTGACCGTAGTTTCAGTTCCGTACCTCCGTTTTGATCGATTATTTTTGCAAATTGAACCTCTTCAGTTGAACTTTCAGATTTGATCTTCTTATTTGAAGTTTTAACCTTGCATATTTGCTTGACTGCTTATGTATGCTATTGTTTGTTTGCGATAGAATTCCCAGAGTGCATAGCGTGCTACTACGAGTCACTAGGTTTTGCGGATCATCAGCAAGGCAAGTAACACATTGATCATACCCCTTTATTTCCTAGTTTTTATGCATTAGTTACAACCCTCAAACATTGCATGAGTAGGACCTCTTAACATGTGGGTTTGGGAAGTAGATGATGAGGTAGAACCTATTGCCCTTTTATTATCAACCCCTTGGGAGTTACTTCTACGTTATGCTTATACCGCCATGCTATGCTCGTAGACGTGGATTGGGTTTGAGTGTATCCATGAAAGATGTGAGATTCTTAGTTAATGGTTTACTTAAGGTGGCTACTTAAACACACACCTGGGTGGATTAGTTGCGGGTACCTAGAGAATCCAGTGTTGTGCTAGGATATCCCGGAGTACCTGTGTGATCATCCTATGGTTCGCCACCCAGGCTCAAAGGGAGCATAAGATTATTCATACTAGAAACTTCCATGTGTAGCCACAAGCTATTATGGGCTCTAGCATAGTTGAGTATGTTGCATGACCTCTTTCAGTGGTGGGCTAGCAGATGTAGGGGAAAGTAGGTGTAACTGTCCACCCAGAGTAAAGAGTTAATGTTTCTGAAAGACTGTGTCTCGGTCAATTCAACCACACTTGGAAACTTAATATCTGCAGCAAAGTATTTAGTAGCAAAGTAATATGATAGTAGTGGTAACGATGGCAAAAGTAACAGTAGCAGTTTTGGTTTATAGTGATTGTAACAGTAAAAATGGAAAAGTAAATAAGCGAAGATCAATATATGAAAAGCTCGTAGGCGATGGATCGGTGATGGATAATTATGTCGGATGCGATTCCTCATGCAATGGTTATAATATAGGGTGACACAGAACTAGCTCCAGTTCATCAATGTAATGTAGGCATGTATTCCGAATATAGTCATACATGCTTATGGAAAAGAACTTGCATGACATCTTTTGTCCTACCCTCCCGTGGTAGCGGGGTCCTATTGGAAACTAAGGGATATTAAGGCCTCCTTTTAATAGGGTACCGGACCAAAGCATTAACACATAGTGAATACATGAACTCCTCAAACTACGATCATCACCGGTAAGTATCCCGATTATTGTCACTTCGGGGTTAAGGGATCATAACACATAATAGGTGACTACAGACTTGCAAGCTAGGATCAAGAACTCACATATATTCATGAAAACATAATAGGTTCAGATCTGAAACCATGGCACTCGGGCCCTAGTGACAAGCATTAAGCATAGCAAAGTCATAGCAACATCAATCTCAGAACATAGTGGATACTAGGGATCAAACCCTAACAAAACTAACTCGATTACATGATAAATCTCATCGAACCCATCACCGTCCAGCAAGCCTATGATGGAATTACTCACGCACGGCGGTGAGCATCATGAAATTGGTGATGGAGGAAGGTTGATGATGACGATGGCGACGGATTCCCCTCTCCGGAGCCCCAAACGGACTCCAGATCAGCCCTCCCGAGAGAGTTTAGGGCTTGGCGGCGGCTCCATATCGTAAAATGCAATGAATCCTTCTCTTTGATTTTTTTCTCCCCGAGCACGAATATATAGAGTTGGAGTTGAGGTCGGAGGAGCACCAGGGGGCCCACGAGGCAGGGAGCGCACCCAGGGGGTAGGCGCGCCCCCACCCTCGTGGACAGGGTGTGCCCCCCTGGCCTTGATTCTTTTGCCAGTATTTTTTATATATTCCAAAAAAAATCTCCGTTGATTTTCAGGTCATTCCGAGAACTTTTATTTCTGCACAAAAATAACACCATGGCAATTCTGCTGAAAACAGCGTCAGTCCGGGTTAGTTCCATTCAAATCATGCAAGTTAGAGTCCAAAACAAGGGCAAAAGTGTTTGGAAAAGTAGATACGGTGAAGACGTATCACAAGCACTGAAATTATAGGTAACCGGTAGTTTGATAGAACGGTAACAAGCAACAAGTAGCAACTTGATGACCCACAAGTATATGGGATCAATTGTAGCTCTTTTCGATAAGTAAGAGTGTTGAACCCAATGAGGAGCAGAAGGAAATAACAAGTGGTTTTCAGCAAGGTAATGTCTGCAAGTGCTGAAACTATAAGTAACAGAGTATATTGATAGCAAGATAATTTGTAACTAGCAAGTAACGATAGTAGTAGCAAAAGTGCAGTAAGGTAGCCCAATCCTTTTGAGGCAAAGGACAGGCCAAAACGGTCTCTTATAATAAGCAAAGCGTTCTTGAGGGTACACAGGATTTTCATCTAGTCACTTTCATCATGTTGGTTTAATTCGTGTTCGGTACTTCGATAATTTGATATGTGGGTGGACTGGTGCTTAGGTGTTGTTCTTACTTGAACAAACCTCCTACTTATGATTAACCCTCCCGCAAGCATACGAAACTACGAGAAAAGTATTAAGAATAAATTCTAACCATAGCATTGAACTTTTGGATCCAATCGGTCTCTTACAAAATAGCGCATAAACTGGGGTTTAAGCTTCTGTCACTCTTGCAACCCATCATCTAATTGCTACTACACAATGCATTCCCTTAGGACAAAATATGGTGAAGTGTCATGTAGTCGACGTTCACATGACATCACTAAGGGAATCACAACATACGTAGTATCAAAATATCGAACACATATCAAGTTCACATGATTACTTGCAACATGATTTATCCCGTGACCTCAAGAACAAAAGTAACTACTCACAAATGATAATCATGCTCAAGATCAGAGGGGTATTAAATAGCATAATGGTTCTGAACATATAATCTTCCACCAAATAAACCATATAGTAATTAACTACAAGATGTAATCAACACTACTAGTCACCCACAAGCACCAATATATAGTTTCGGTAACAAGATTGAACACAAGAGATGAACTAGGGTTTGAGATGAGATGGTGTTCTTGAAGATGTTGATGGAGATTGCCTTCCCTAAGATGGGGAGTTGTTGGTGATGATGATGACGATGATTTCCCCCTCCGGGAGGAAAGTTCCCCTGGCGGAATCGCTCTGCCGGAGGGCAAAAGTGCTCCTGCCCAAGTTCCGCCTCGAGACGGTGGCGCTCCGTCCCGAAAGTCCTCTCCTTATTTTTTTTTGTAGGTCAAAACGACCTATATACTAGAAGATGGGCACCGGAGGTGGGCCTGGGTGAGCACAACCCACCAGGGCGCGCCTGGCCTCCCTTGCGCGCCCAGGTGGGTTGTGCCCACCTGGTGGGCCCCTCTGGTAGTTATTTGCTCCAATATTCTTCAAATATTCCATAGAAAATCTCTGTGAAGTTTCATCTTGTTTGGAGTTGTGCAGAATAGGTGGCCTCACATAGCTTTTCCAGGTCTAGATTTCCAGCTGCCGGAATTCTCCCTCTTTGTGTATACCTTGCACATTATGAGAGAAAAGGCATTAGAATTACTCCAAAAAGCATTATTACGGATAAAAACATTATAAATAGCAGTAAGAAAACATGATGCAAAACGGAAGTATCACAACTGTAACAAAGGTGCAGCAATGTAGCCCAATCCTTTTCATAGCAAATGACAGGCTGGAACGGTCTCTTATAGCAAGCAAAGTTATCTTGAGGACACACGGGAATTTCATCTGGTCATTTTCATCATGTTTGTTTGATTCGCGTTCGCTATTTTGATAATTGATATGTGGGTAGACCGGTGCTTGGATGTTGTTCTTATTTGGACAAGCCTCCCACTTATGATTAACCGTTTTGCAAGCATCCGCAATTACGAAAGAAGAATTAAGATAAATCAAACCATAGCATGAAACATATGGATCCAAATCAGCCCCTTATGAAATAGAGCATAAACTAGAGTTTAAGCTTCTGTCACTCTAGCAACTCATCATCTAATTAGTACTCCATAATGCCTTCCCTTAGGACCAAGTATGGTGAAGTGTCATGTAGTCGATGTTCACATGACACCAGTAAAGGAAGCAAAAACATACATATCATTAAAATATCGAATGAATACCAAATTTGTCGGATTTCGGGTTCCGACAGACCCTTGAGGTTCGAACACTAGGGTGCGCGCGGAGATTTTGCCTTCTACCTACCTGCACCCCTCCGCCTCGCTAAGATCTAAGCTATGGAAAGAACAGCACAAGAGACACAAGGTTTATACTGGTTCGGGCCACCGTTGTGGTGTAATACCCTACTCCAGTGTGTGGTGTAGTGGATTGCCTCTTGGGCTGATGATGATGAGCAATACAAGGAAGAACAGCCTCGCGAGGGTCTGTTCTTGGCTGAGGGGATGAACTTCTAGGAGGGGTTCAGTCACCCTTCTCTCTCTCTCTCTCTCTTCTCGATTCTCTCTCCGATCTCCATTCCTCTACCCTGTGGGTGGCTAGTCCTATTTATAGGCAAAGGCCCTGGGCCTCTTCCCAAATATTGAGCGGGAAGGGCGCCAACAATTGGCCATTTTGAAGGGGAACATCTGGTACACTTATCCTGACTAAAGTTGGTCCTCGCCTGCCAAAGGCTCTGGTGGTGACGCTGGCTTGGGCTCCACAATGACTTCCTTCCTGTCGTTGGGCCGGTCTTGGTCTTGTTGCACTGAAACGGGTGCCTTTGCTTGATGCTCTCGCATGCGCTTGCTCCCTTTGCACCAAAGAGGAAAGGAGGACACTGCGCGGGCTGGCGCCCGCCTGGCACCCTTGGTCGTCATGGCTTGCGTCACGGGCACCTCGTGAGGTACCCCGCCTTGATCTCTCCGCCTCCTCGCGAGCCAGCCTGATGAGGCCGTGCCTGAGGAAGCTCCATGTCGTCCGCCCCGCGAGGCTTGGCCCCTCACGAGGGTCTTGGGTCTGTGTTGATGAAGACGAGCCGTGCTGGGCCCCCTTTGAGCCACGCCGCAGGCCACAGGCAGGCAAGTCTGGGGACCCCCATTCCCAGAACGCCGACAGTAGCCCCCGGGCCCAAGGTGCGCCCAGACTTGGCCGTGCAGGGAGGCGAAAGGGCAAGGGCGAAGCGCCGGGGGCCCTAACAGCCTGCGGCCTTGGGCGCCGCGTGGCGGTTGATTGGGCGTGGGCGGCACTGTTCCCCCATGCCCCCCTTATTCTGCGCCATGCTAGGCGGACTCGTAGTCGTACACATCCGCTCCCCTTTCTATTGCTCGAGCGCCCTCTGTCCTTCCTCCGCTCGAACTCTAGCTTCTGTTTTCAACCCAATCTCGAACCTTCCCCTCCCCCCCTTCCCATCGCCATGGCTCCACCGAAGAAGGGAAGAGGGAAGAAACCCATGCCTCCGCCTTGCTCGCCACCGTTGGCGGCCCCCGCCGAGGGCTTGGGCAAGGTCAGCTCGGCTCTGGCCACTATCTTCAACGAATGCGGGAGGACGACGGCCTGGCCCGCGTCTCACTTCTCCATCGACAGGATAGTCACCAAGGTCCAGTATTTCACCGACGCCCTGTGGGCGGGTCTGGTTCCCCCTTTTCTGATTTCTTCAATGCCGTGCTTTCCCACTATCAGATCCACATGATGCATCTGGGTCCTGAATCCATCACCCTTCTTTCGGTCTTCGCCTTTGTTTGCGAGGCAATGATGGGCATCCTTCCTTCGGTTGCCTTGCTGCGCCACTTCTTCTCTCTGCGTCTTGTCGACCCTACCCAATGCTCGGCGTGCGTGAGCTTCGCTGCCGCGTCTGAGACAGCGGCCTCAACGATTGACTTCAGGCTCCCTCCGCCTGCGGCTGGGTTCCGCGAGCGGTGGCTGTATGTGGATGTAGGGGTGCCCAGCCTCCTGCTATCGGAGCCAACTTCGCCTGCTGTCCCCAATTCGGGCTGGGGCCAGGAGACGCTTGAGAGCCCCCGGCTCGTCTTCGTCTGGCACCGCTTCGCGTTCTTGAGGTCGCTTGGCGTGACAGCGCCCAAGGTGGTGAAGGAGTTCCTGCTACGCCGCGTTGCTCCTCTCCAACGCCACTCCCACCGGATGTGGGCCTTCAGCGGGCGTGATGATCGTATGAGGCTCCAAGAAGAGGACCTGACGCCTGAAGTGCTGAGGACAGCGCTCTTGATCCTGACTGGGGACCCCAACCCTGGCAGCATCCAGCTGGGAGGGGCCTTGATGTACCTCTGCCAGAACAGGGGCAATTTTGTGAATCAGATGCCTATCTTTGATGAGTGGGGGCCGCGCCCCGCCGGCCTCCAGGGGTGTAACGCCCTCGATGCGGCTATGTCTCCCACGTGTCGAGGCACGACTTAGAGACATAGGCGCATTGAAAGCAATGTCGCAAGTCGGGAATCATTACACAACCCATGTACATATATAATATAAAGGGGAATAATATCATAGTTGGCTTACACTCGCCACGTCACATCAAAGTACATAAATAACATCCATCATACAATCACTCATGGCCTGACTACGGCGCCAAAATAGAAAAGACCCCCAACAAGCGACTAGGCCCTGAATCCAACCCCGAAATAGGCATCCCTATTGATCATCAGGAAAAGAAACATAGTATCACTGAGAGTCCTCGTCGTACTCCCACTTCAGCTCGAGCGCGCCATCCGGAGGAGTATCATCGGTCCCTGCATCTGGTGTAATAGTAATCTGTGAGCCACAAAGGACTCAGCAATCTCGCACCCTCGCGATCAAGACTATTTAAGCTTAATAGGTAGGAAAGGGGTAATGTAAGTGGAGCTGCAGCAAGCGACTAGCATATATGGTGGCTAACTTATTCGCAAAGTAGAGCGAGAAGAGGAGGCACAGCACGAGCGGAAACTACATAGAGCAGCCTACGCAAACATAACTCCAACGCCGTGTCCACTTCCCGGACTCCGCCGAGAAGAGGACATCACGGCAACACACTCAGTTGATTCATTTTAATTATTTAAGGTTCAAGTTATCTACAACCGGACATTAACAAATTCCCATCTGCCCATAACCGCGGGCACGGCTTTCGAAAGATCAATCCCTGCAGGGGGGTCCCAACTTAGCCCATAACAAGCTCTCACGGTCAACGAAGGAATAGACCTCCACCCAGGACCCACCGATCAGACTCGGTATCCCGGTACAACAAGATGATTCGACAGGTCAAAACTAGTCCAGCAACACCGCCCGAATGTGCCGACAAATCCCGATAGGAGCTGCACATATCTCTTTCTCAAGGCACACTCAGATTGTCTTAGGTACGGGTAGGCCAGCCCAGGGTTGCCCCTGGTGGCCACCGGCAGTTGACAGTTGGACCAACACTCAGAGGAGCACTGGCCCGGGGGGGTTAAAATAAGATGACCCTCGGGCTCCGGAAACCCAAGGGAAAGAAAAGGGTAGGTGGCAAATGGTAAAACCAATGTTGGGCATTGCTGGAAAAGCTTCAATCAAGGCGAACTATCAAGGGGTTCCCATTATAGCCCAACCGCGTAAGGGACGCAACAATCCGGGAACATAACACCGATATGACGGAAACTAGGGCGGCAAGAGTGGAACAAAACACTAGGCGAGAGGCCGAGCCTTCCACCCTTTACCAAATATATAGATGAGTAAAGATAATATAGTAACATAATGATATCCCAACAAGTAAATAAATGTTCCAACAAGGAACGGCTCCAATCTTCACCTGCAACTAGCAACGCTATAAGAAGGGGCTTGAGCAAAGCGGTAACATAGCCAATCAATGGTTTGCTAGGACAAAGGTGGGTTAGAGGGTCAATCATGGCAATTGGGAGGCTGACAAGCAAGTGGTAGGCATCATAGCATTGGCAAAGCAAAAGAGCGAGCAAACTAGCATAGCCAAGATAGTAGTGATTTCAAGGGTGTGATCATCTTGCCTGCACAGTTGTCAGAATTGACTGGATCCTCAAAAGCAAACTCAACGGGCTCCTCGTTAGTGAACTCGTCTCCCGGCTCTACCCAACAACACAAACAAGCAACAAGTATACAATCAACCACGTGCAAGGGCAACCAATAATATGCAAAGATGATATGCTATGCGGGATGCGATGCGGGATGCAAAATGCAAGATGTAACAGGAAATGCATGAACCTGGCCTCAACTTGGAAAACCAAGTGTGCCACTGCATAGAGGGGAAGAAATCCCCTGAAAACGATATAAAGATCATGGCAATCGGAGCTACGGTTTAGAAATGGCAAGCGATTTACTAAACGAACCGATCTGTGATTTACAGCAAGTAGGCTCCTAAATGCGACAAAATGAACATGCTACAGCCACCCAACATGAAAAAAAATTTGCATGGAAGTGATGTACTCAAGAAGCTTAACAAATCACCAGGACTGAGGCATACGCAAATTCATCCATTAAGGGCTTCAAACAAGCATGGCAAAACTGAATAAGCAAAACAGATTTCAGACTTAGCGAAATTAACGCTAGTCTGAAATTTCAGACCACGATGCTCTCTTCAGAGCAGCAAAACAACATGATGCAAAACCTGAACATGGCAAGTAAGAGCATGGCATGGAGCTACTCAACAAGATTACCAAAACACCCAACATGACCTGGGGCCAAAAGGGTTCACAAAATACTCTACCGAGCACACGAATATCGATGAAACACAATCAATTTTCAGACTTAGTGAAAACTGGGACATGCTGAAATAATAACTCACGGAGGCATGTAAACGAGCTCGATGCTCTCACTACGCTGCAAGTCATGGCAAGGCAAGCATATATCCATTAAGAAGGCACAAAATTCTAGCTAGACATGGGAAGAACAATGGCATAGCATGCATGGATCACTAGCAATAACTCCGACAAAATCGCAAAAGAGTTCACGATCTGCCCAAAACAACAACTATCCAAAAGTTGAGCTCGATTGAGTCAACCCAGGGTGCTCCAACATAACAAGTAAAGACCTGGATGGATTAAGCACAACAAGCATAACAAATCACTCTTACTGATCATCCTCAAAAGAGGCACGAATCACTAGGAAACAAGCTGGACATATAGCATCGTGAACTAAAACATCCCAGACTTAGTGATTTTCACTAAGTCCCTGAAATCAGTAAACTCAGGTAGCCCTCTTTGCAAGCTTGCACAAGACAACACACACATCCTAAAAATGCACGGGAGGCACCTCTGGAAAGAAGACAACATGCTTAACAATTCATCCCAAAGGGGCACAGGCATATCATGCACGGATTAAACATGGCAAAAATGACAAAAGTGCATGATGAACTAACGGATCTGCAATTTAACTCATGATGCCTCCTTCCAACAGCATTTTGGGCAACAAGATAACCTCAAATGCAAATGATGCAATGGAATGAAATGATGTACTCGTCGGGACGAAGATTTTGACATATCATATGCCCAAATCGGAGCTACGAATGCAAAGATATGGCAGGTCAAACATTGCATGAAAAATAGGGTTTCGGGAGGAGAAAGTCAACCGAAATATCCCAGATCCAGATCTGGATCGGGCACGGATATCGAGGCGGCCGGAGTTACTGTAGCTGGCCGGAACGCGGGCGCCGGCGTTGAGGAAGACGAGGCCGGGGCGGAGGTGGACGGCGGCGCCGGCAGGGGCGGCGTCCCGTGGTGGCGCGGAGGCGAGGCGGCGGGGCCGGCGAGTGGCCGTCGCCGGCGAGGGACGCGGCGGCTTGGCGAGGAGGCGTCGGGGAGCTCGCCGGAGCTGGCGGGCGCGGCGGTTGGCGCGGCTTCCGGCGGCCGGAACCGGCGAAGGAGGCGGCGGGACGCCCTCGGGCGCGGGGGCGGCGAGTGGCCCGCGGAGGTGGCGCGGGGGGCCGCGGACGGGCCTGGCGGGCCGCGGCCGGTGGAGGCGGCTGGGCGCCACGTGGCGTGCCCCGGTTCACTGCGGGTGGCGGCGGGACTTGTCCGGTGGCGGCGGACGTGTCCGGCAGACGGCGGAGCGAATTTTTAGGGTTTGGAGGGGGAGAGATCCGAATTCCGGGGAAGGGGTCTATTTATAGACCTAGAGGGAGCTAGGAGAGTCCAAATGAGGTGCGGTTTTCGCCCACACGATCGTGATCGAACGACCGAGACGATGGAATAGAGTTTGGTGGGTTTTGGGCCAAAATGGAGGGGTGTTTGGCTGCACACACACGAGGCCTTTTCGGTCCCTCGGTTAACCGTTGGAGTATCAAACGAAGTCCAAATGACCCGAAACTTGACAGGCGGTCTACCGGTAGTAAACCAAGGCCGCATGGCAAGTCTCGGCCCAATCCGGAAATGTTTAATCCCCACACACGAAAGAAAGCTAGAAATGGCCACCGGAGGAGAACGAAGCGCCGGAATGCAAAACGAACAACGGGGAAAATGCTCGAATGCATGAGATGAGCATGTATGCAAATGCAATGCACGTGACGACATGATATGAGATGCACGAAAAACAAAAACAACACACGGAGACAAATACCCAAACCCGAGAATTAAATATAACTTAATGCCGGAAACGGCAAGAGTTGGAGTACAATTCGGGAAGGTTACATATGGGGCGTTACAAGGGGCCTCGCGAGAACCCAGTGATGGTGACTGCCCTTCCAGTCGGCCAAGGTGACTCTTCCTCAAGTGGCGGAGCAGGGAGGCATGAGGCGCCAGAGGCCGAGGGGGCTCCCGACGGGGTGATAGCGCCGGGCGATGCTCATGAGGGAGCAGCTCTTGGGGCCCGTGCCGCTGAGGCTGAGGGTGGCAAGCAGCTGCCCTCAGCGCCTGTGACTGAGGCCCCTGAGGCTCTAGCCGCTTCTCTTGGCGAGGCGATTGGCAGCGCGCATCAGGCAGGCGCCCCTGACGCGGATCGCTTTGACGCTCCGTCTTCATCGCAGGTTGATCCCTGCGCTCAACTCTTGGGGCGCTTCCGCGTGGACTTTGAGGCCCTCCGGAAGAGAAGGGAGGCCCTGGGCGACGATTACCCTTGTCGCCTGCTGAAGCGTAGGAAGTACTTCGCCACTAATGAGTAAGCCTTCTCCTTTCCCAGCTCCCGATCCTTTTGTTGCTTTTACTGATCCTTGCTCCGCAGGCCCCTTCCAGCCGAGCTCGCGGAGATGGCTGAGGTGCCGTCCCCCTTGGCTTCGCCCCCTCCACCGTCCTCAAGCGCTCCGAGCAGCAGAGCCCTTGTGGTGAGGGCGATCGGAGAGGCGAACCGTCCCGAGGCGCATCGTGGCCCTGCGCACCTCGCGATCCTCCTTCGCGGGCCTTCTCGTGGCATAGCCGGCCTGCCGTGGGCTTCTTGCCTGGTCGTGGACTGCGATTGGCTGAGGCGCTCCCTGCGCTATTCATCTGGGGACGGGCTGGCTCCAGGCCGGGCTTCTGGCGTGGCGTGCCCGACGGTCGCGAGGGTGCTAGCCCCCAGCCCCCTGCCCGGAGGGGGAGTGCTGATTCGTGGCCCCCGGCGCTTGCTTGGGGCAGATGTGTTGGAAATATGCCCTAGAGGCAATAATAAAAGCATTATTATTATATTTCCTTGTTCATGATAATTTTCTTTATTCATGCTATAATTGTGTTATCCGGAAATCGTAATACATGTGTGAATAACAGACACCAACATGTCCCTAGTAAGCCTCTAGTTGACTAGCTCGTTAATCAACAGATAGTCATGGTTTCCTGGCTATGGACATAGGATGTCATTGATAACGAGATCACATCATTAGGAGAATGATGTGATGGACAAGACCCAATCCTAAACATAGCATAAAGATCGTATAGTTCGTTTGCTAGAGTTTTTCCAATGTCAAGTATCTTTTCCTTAGACCATGAGATCGTGTAACTCCCGGATACCGTAGGAATGCTTTGGGTATACCAAACGTCACAACGTAACTGGGTGACTATAAAGGTAGACTACGGGTATCTCCGAAAGTGTATGTTGGGTTGACATGGATCAAGACTGGGATTTGTCACTCCGTATGACGGAGAGGTATCACTGGGCCCACTCGGTAATGCATCATCATAATGAGCTCAAAGTGACCAAGTGTCTGGTCACGGGATCATGCATTACGGTACGAGTAAAGTGACTTGCTAGTAACGAGATTGAACGAGGTATTGGGATACCGACGATCGAATCTCGGGCAAGTAACATATCGATTGACAAAGGGAATTGCATACGGGATTGATTGAATCCTCGACATCGTGGTTCATCCGATGAGATCATCGTGGAGCATGTGGGAGCCAACATGGGTATCCAGATCCCGCTGTTGGTTATTGACCGGAGAGTCGTCTCGGTCATGTCTACATGTCTCCCGAACCCGTAGGGTCCACACACTTAAGGTTCGGTGACGCTAGGGTTGTGAAGATATGTATATGCAGTAACCCGAATGTTGTTTGGAGTCCCGGATGAGATCCCGGACGTCACGAGGAGTTCCGGAATGGTCCGGAGGTAAAGAATTATATATAGGAACTGCTATTTCGGCCATCGGGACAAGTTTCGGGGTCACCGGTATTGTACCGGGACCACCGGAAGGGTCCCGGGGGTCCACCGGGTGGGGCCACCTATCCCGGAGGGCCCCATGGGCTGAAGTGGGAAGGGACCCAGCCCAAAGTGGGCTGGGGCGCCACTCCCCTAGGGCCCATGCGGCTAGGGTTGAGGGGAAACCCTAGAGGGGGCGCCCCCTTGCTTGGGGGGCAAGCCCCCCACCCCTTGGTCGCCGCCCCCCTAGGAGATCCCATATCCTAGGGCCAGCGCCCCCCCTAGGCACCCCTATATATAGTGGGGGAGAGGAGGGATTTCATACCACAGCCCTTGGCGCATCCCTCTCTCCCTGTTACGTCTCTCTCTCTCGTAGTATAGGCGAAGCCCTGCTACTGTGACGCCCTGCATCCACCACCACGCCGTCGCGCTGCTGGATCATCATCAACCTCTCCTCCCCCCTTGTTGGATCAAGAAGGAGGAGACGTCTCCCGTCCCGTACGTGTGTTGAACGCGGAGGTGCCATCCGTTCGGCGCTTGGTCGTTGGTGATTTGGATCACGTCGTGTTCGACTACATCATCCCCGTTCTTTGAACGCTTCCGCTCGCGATCTACAAAGGTATGTAGATGCATCCGATGACTCGTTGCTAGATGAACTCATAGATGGATCTTGGTGAAACGAGTAGGAAATTTTTTTGTTTTCTGCAACGTTCCCCAACAAGATGATGGGCGGCTGACGCGGTGAGCCTGCTTGGTGAGGAGCTTGCTGATGAAGATGCGCGCCTTGAGGCCGAGGGCCTGCGCCTGGCTGCAGAGAGGCGCGAGCTGGAGGGCGCCATCGCCCTTGCGCGCCGTCAGCGCGATCTTGACGACGCAGAGGCCAAGGAATCGCTGGTGGCCTCTCGGGAGGCCCGATCTTGGGCCGCTGAGGAGGCCCTAGAAGCTGACTGGCGGTGAGAGGCGGCCGATGAGCGGGCTCGGGAGCTCCTGGCCTGGTGCCACTCACTGGAGGAGCAAGTGGAGCTGCACGAGGCAGCCCTCACGTCGATGAAGGTGGCCTCTGGTGACCCAGCAGAGCTCCAGAAGCGTGAGGAGGTGCTGACGCTGGAAGCCGCCGAACATACCCGCGAGTACGAGCGTCTGGAGATGAGGGAGCGCTTGGTGACGCAGGCGAAGGATGATGTCGCTGCACGGGAAGCCCGTGTCCTGGAGGAGGTCGGACGTCGGGTGGCGATGGCGCACTTGAACCTCGAGCACGAGTTCGAGGAGACGCTGGGGTTGATCCGGGCCGAGGCTGAAGGTAGGACTGCTGCCTTGAGGGCCAAGCTGGAGGAAGCAACGCGGCGGGCTGATGCTTTTCGGGCCGCCCTTGAGGTAGCGCAAGGGGAGTCAACCACCTGTAACATCCCAAAATTTCAATTTGGAATGTTGTACATTAGATCATCATGCATATCATATTTTATTTGCTTTTGGGTTTTGATCCTAGAAAATTCTACGCAACTCAAGAACCCACGGAGAGAGTTGGGGATTTCGTTATTTCATATTTGAGTTTTCTCAAATTTTGAGAATAGGATCATTTGATTTTATTTATTTTATCATCAATTATTTCTATTACAAAAGTATGAGAGAGGGAATAAAATGACTTTCCCAAAATATAGAAATATTGAGAATTTAATAATAAAATCAAATAAGATTTATTTCAGAGTTTTTTGATATTTTTATTTGAATTTAGGAAAAATACGCGGTTTTCAAAATTGCATTTAGGGCCCAAATAAATGTTCACTTCGTCGGGCTTGATTTTATAAGCCCGGGAAAATTTATTTCGGGATTTTTGGGGTCCGCTTAGTATTTATTTTTATTTTTCTTCCGAGCGTAATTAAAAAAACTGAAACCGACCTTGGGCCGTGCCCGAGCGGGACTCCGCCCGGGGGACGCCTTTAAATAGCGCCGCACCCGAGCCCCAGCCCATAACCGCCGCCGCCAGCCCACCCGCCCGCCGGAGCCGCCGCCGCCGCGATGCGCGTCGCCCGAGGTTCGCCGCCGCCTTGAAACCCGTGCCAGTTTTTTTTTTTAAAACCGATTGGTTTTCGTCGGTTTTATTTTCATTTTTTTATTTGATTATTTTAATCATTTTATTATTTTCGGATTAGGTTAATTAACGAATTAATCCGTTCGTCGTTTTTCTTTTTCGTCGGATTTTCCGCGGTTATTTTCTGATCGCGATTTCTGATCCGATTTTCGTTTTAGTATAACTTTTCGATCGTTTATCGGAATCAGGCGATTCAAGCGCCCAGAGTTTCATCTCAAAACCCTCTATCCGTTTAACCAACTTAAACAAGATTTTGCTACTGTAAAATTTGCCTTAGATCCAGATTACTAGAACAAAGTTGTTTTCTTTCGCCGTTTGACTTTCTTTGCTTCGTTCGATTTGATTCTTTTTGCCAACCGGAGTTCTTAAGTTGAACCTTCTGGTTAGATCTCTTATTTGATTTTTACCTATGCATTAGATGAGTACTTATTGTATGCTTGTTTGTTTGTCCGCGATAGAGTACCCGGAGTGCGCCGCCTGTTACTTCGAATCGTTAGGTTTCTCGGATCATCAGCAAGGCAAGTAACACTTTGATCATACCTTTTCTACTACCCGGTTTTATTGCATTAGATCAATCCTCACAGATTGCATGATTAGGATCTAATTAAATTGTGGGATGGGAAGTAGATGAGGTAGTACCTATTACCTGTTTATTATCAAACCTTTGGGTGTTACTTCTATGTTTGCTTATTATGCCATGCTATAGTAGTAGACGTGGATTGGGTGAGTGAAATCCATGACAGATTTGAGATTGTTAATTAATGGTTTATCTAAGGTGGCAACTTAAACACACATCTGGGTGGATTGAGGCACCTGGGTATTCCAGGACTTGCCTGTTTTCTTTTGGACCGCCACCCAGGCTCAAAGGGATCATGAGACTATTCACACTAGAAACTTCCGTGTGCAGCCACAAGCTATTATGGGCTCTAGCATAGTTGACTAAGTTGTGCGAACTCTTACAGTGGTAGACTAGCAGATGTAGGGGATGTAGGTGGTACGGTCTACCCGATCGTAAGGTGCTAGCGCTTCTGAAAGACTATGTCTCGGTCATCCGTCTTCTCAAACACCATGTAGTGCGAGAAAACAAACGGAGGCGATCGAGTCTTGTGGAGAAAAGTGCGCAAACCTCTGCAGAGTGTAATAAACTAATCATAGTTAGCCGTGTCCCCGGTTATGGACATCTTGAGTATCTAGTACCTCGATTATCATGTGAATCTCAACATGTTACTCTAAATTAAGTTTGTTGGGTTTAATGATGTTATTTAATTGGGATTGAGAATGCTGTCAACCATTCTCAGTGTTTAACAACCACCATGATAGTTAAATAAATTTATTCCTTTGAAGTAGGGAAAATTTGTCTTTACGCAAAACTGTAACCATAGAGCTTTCCACCAGCCAAATATGCATATAGTATAGCTGTTTCATTCCATTACCCTCTATGTGTTACCTTGCCAGCATATTCCATGTGCTGGCCCGTTTTCGGGCTGCAATGTTAATGTTGCAGACTTTTCATACGACGATTAAGGAGTTTTTAGGTCGTGGTTCTATACTCAGTGATGTCGTTGGAGTTGATGGACTCACTTATCTTCCAAGCCTTCCGCTGTTATCGTTATTAGATGGCCTTAAGCCATATTTATTGTAATAAGTTCTCTTTTGAGACACTTGATGTAATAAGTGTGTGATTGCTACTCTGCTATAAATCCCCCGAGTACTGTGTGGTGTCAGCATTACTGATCCAGGGATGACACCGGAGCACAAAGATCAGACTGTTTGAGGTCTGGTCGCTACACCACCTCCCAGGCCGAGGTGCTCCTTCTTCGCCAGCGGGTGGAGGAGGCTGAGGTCGTCACGCGCCAGAATGCGGACAAGATACGTCAGCGGAGGATCCTGGAGCATGAGCACGGCCCCATGCTCACCATGCTCCGGGAGAGAGCCAACACAGCCTTGGGCAACATCTGTGAGGCGGCTGTTGGCGAGCCGCATGCAGTCAACTACGTCGGCAACCTTCAGTTCTTCACCGATGTGGTGACGCAGCTGGAGGCGCGGTCGGTCAGGGCTGACAGGTTGGTGGAGGAGAGGAGCCGCGCCCTGCTCGGGCGCGCCTTTTCTCGCGTCTTCAGCCATCTCCGGAACATAGATCCCCACTTTGATTTTGACGCCTCCATCGCCCCAGTCCCCCAGGCCGTCCGAGACGACCTGGCGCACTGGGTGGAAGACAATGTGGATGCTCCTGTTAGGGCCTTCGCTTCAGACAACGACGGCGTGATCGTGGCTGCCGACGAGGGCGGTGTGGTGAACGGCCCTGCCGCCGCTGGCGGCGACGCAGACAGCGATGCCGAGTCCAGCGACGCCAGCAACAGTTCAGGGGGGTGCTCCTGAGGACGCATTGGGGGATTTATCCGACTGATTGCACATCGTTCCTGCTTCCTTACCCTGCATGAATAGAACTCAGGTTTTGGCCTGATGGCTGTGAGAGCATTTTGGAGGGGGAGCCCCTCATGTAAAACTTGTGTTCATCGTATTAGTAGACGTTACATTGCCCATGCGCCCATGCCAAGTGGTTGGCTTAAGCGACGCGCTGGTTGGCTAGTTTACCTTTGTCCCGTGCGGGCCCTGAGGTAGCCTGTGGGAGGCTGTTGTGCCCCGAGTGTTCCCTGATCAAATCCGTAGGATCTGCAGTAAAAAACCCTCCTGAGAGGACGTGGCGGCAGCAGTCTGGGCTGCGCGCAAACTGGGCCTGGCCTAGTTCCCGAGGGGCTCACGAGGGGAGGCAGCTGAGGCGAAGTGGTAATCAAAACGCGAGAAATTGCTCGAACGAGACTAAGCACCCCTTCCCCGAACACACACAAATATCAAATTCGAATCCAACTTAAATCCAGCGGGGGAAAGTGACAACCAAAGGGAAAAGCAATGAAAGCAGACAAAAGGCCGCGTCCGGCACCTAATCTAGTCTTGGACGTCTTCTCACCAGCGCGGAGCTAAGTGCTGCCACTGGGCGTGGGAGGGAGCCCCAGGGCCTGAGGCCGGCACCCCTGAGACTCCGGGGCGTGTACAGCCCCACTCATTATTACGTGAGAGTGTCACCGGGCGGCGAGCTTCACAGGCACTGGGCCTTCTTCACAGGTACCAGCCTTGCTTCATATCGCCAGACGAGGGCCCGGCCTTGCGCCACACTCTAGTGCCATCAACGACGACCAGAAACCAGGACGCCGCCGATGGGGTAGAGCGGTCGCCAGCGGTTCCCCCGACAACCACGGGTCCTCCGCCAGGGGCAGGCCCTGAGGCACCTCCCCAGCAGAGGGCCTACCTCCTGAGAACACCTTTCTTCGAATGCCGTGGTGGTGATGTCAGATCTCGGCCCCTCTCCTGCAGCCCCCTGCGCCCTCCTCCCGAGGGGTAGGAGACTGTGGGAGCGGGGCAGCTGCTCGCTGTGGCGACCTGCACCTCCTGCGATCCATGATTAGCATATGCCTGCTCTTGAGGAATTAGCGGTACCCGATAATCGCTGCCTCCAGCGTGGACGGTGGGACCGTCCCGAGGCTCCTGGAAGAGCTCAGCTTCTGGCGCCTCGTCCCCCCAGCTTGGGCTGAGGAGCGAGCCTTGTTCGCCCTCGTGAGGGTGCCCTTGGTCCATCATGTGGGGCACGTATTCTTCTGGCGCCGTCATCCCGAAGGCCACGCCGTAGTGCTCCGCGTGCCATGCAGCTCTTCTTGACGCGCCCACCATGGGGTGGTAGCGCGGCTATCCACTAGGGCCGTGGGTCGCATCGAGTCCTTCTCCTTCGCGGACCGGGAGCGGGGGCAGCGCCGCCGCCGGTCCGGTGCCGACAGCTTCGCTGGTGTTGGAGTAACCTTGGAGCCCGCAGGCACGCGCGGAGCCCCGCGCGGGCCGCCCTGGGCTTGAGATGGGAGCTGGGTGCAGAAGGGGTGAGCCCCCGAGGCGGCGAAGCCCAGGAGCTCTGCCACCCGCTCCAGCAGCACGTCGCGGCCGCCCTCTAGCAGCCTGCACTGCAGCAGCTCTCGGGCCACCGTGAGCGCGGCCCTCGAGTTCGCCTGCTCCCGGCGGGTGTATGGTGTCGTGGTCGCGGCGTGATTGGAGGCCCTTGCTACCGACCGCGCCTGCCGCGGTGTGAGAGCTGTCAAAGCCTGTTCGCGTTGCCCACAGCGCCCTGCGGACCACGAGCTGCCTGGGGCATGGGGTCGCCCGAGGTGAGCGGCTCTGCGCTGGTGGGCCACGCCGCCCAAGGATCTGGGTTTCCCGCCTGGTCGCCAGACATGGTGATGACGACGCGACGGGACACGAAGCGGTAGAAGGTGGATTCCGGCGCACCCCTACCTAGCGCGCTAAATGTCGGATTTCGGGTTCCGGTAGACCCTTGAGGTTCGAACACTGGGGTGCGCGCGAAGATTTCGCCTTCTACCTACCTGCACCCCTCCACCTCGCTAAGATCTAAGCTATGGAAAGAACAACACAAGAGACACAGGGTTTATACTGGTTCGGGCCACCGTTGTGGTGTAATACCTTACTCCAGTATGTGGTGTAGTGGATTGCCTCTTGGGCTGATGATGATGAGCAATACAAGGATGAACAGCCTCGCGAGGGTCTGTTCTTGGCTGAGGGGATGAACTGCTAGGAGGGGTTCAGTCACCCTTCTCTCTCTCTCTCTTCTCGATTCTCTCTCCGATCTCCATTCCTCTACCCTGTGGGTAGCTAGTCCTATTTATAGGCAAAGGCCCTGGGCCTCTTCCCAAATATTGAGCGGGAAGGGCGCCAACAATTGGCCATTTTGAAGGGGAACATCTGGTACACTTATCCTGACTAAAGTTGGTCCTCGCCTGCCAAAGGCTCTGGTGGTGACGCTGGCTTGGGCTCCACAATGACTTCCTTCCTGCCGTTGGGCCGGTCTTGGTCTCGTTGCACCGAAACGGGTGCCTTTGCTTGATGCAATCGCCTGCGCTTGCTCCCTTTGCACCAAAGAGGAAAGGAGGACACTGCACGGGCTGGCGCCCGCCTGGCACCCTTGGTCGTCATGGCTTGCATCACGGGCACCTCGTGAGGTACCCCGCCTTGATCTCTCCGCCTCCTCGCGAGCCAGCCTGATGAGGCCGTGCCTGAGGAAGCTCCGTGTCGTCCGCCCCGCGAGGCTTGGCCCCTCGCGAGGGTCTTGGGTCTGTGTTGATGAAGACGGGCCGTGCTGGGCCCCCTTTGAGCCACGCCGCAGGCCGCAGGCAGGCAAGTCTGGGGACCCCCGTTCCCAGAACGCCGACAAAATTCACATGATTACTTATGACAAGACTTCTCCCATGTACTCAAGAACAAAAGTAACTACTCACAAATCATATTCACGTCCAAGATCAAAGGGGTATTGAATATCATCAAGCATCAGAACATATAATCGTCTGCCAAATAAACTAACTAGCATCAATTACAAGATGTAATCAACAGTACTAGTAACCCACAGGTACCAATATGAGGTTTCGAGACAAAGATTGAATACAAGAGATGAACTAGGGTTTGAGATGAGATGGTGCTGGTGAAAATGTTGATGAAGATTGGTCCTCCCATGATGAGAGGATCATTGGTGATGTCAATTGAAGGAAATATGCCCTAGAGGCAATAATAAAGTTGTTATGTTATATTTCCTTATTCATGATAAATGTTTATTATTCATGCTAGAATTGTATTGACCAGAAACCTAAATACATGTGTGGATACATAGACAAACACCATGTCCCTAGTGAGCCTCTACTTCACTAGCTCGTTGATCAAAGATGGTTAAGGTTTCCTAACCATGGACATGAGTTGTCATTTGATAACGGGATCACATCATTAGGAGAATGATGTGATGGGCAAGACCCATCTGTTAGCTTAGCATTATGATCGTTCAGTTTTATTGCTATTGCTTTCTTCATGTCAAATACATATTCCTTCGACTATGAGATTATGCAACTCCCGGATAGCAGAGGAACACCTTGTGTGCTATCAAATGTCACAACATAACAGGGTGATTATAAAGATGCTCTACAAGTATCTCCGAAGATGTTTGTTGGGTTGGCATAGATCGAGATTAGGATTTGTCACTCCGAATATCGAAGAGGTATCTTTGGGCCCTCTCGGTAATGCACATCATGAGAAGCCTTGCAAGCAAAGTGACTAACGAGTTAGTTGCAGGATGATGTATTACGGAACGAGTAAAGAGACTTGTCGGTAACAAGATTGAACTAGGTATGAGGATACCGACGATCGAATCTCGGGCAAGTAACATACCGATGACAAAGGGAATAACATATGTTGTCATAACGGTTCAACCGATAAAGATCATCGTAGAATATGTAGGAGCCAATATGAGCATCCAGGTTCCGCTATTGGTTATTGGCCGGAGAGGTGTCTCGGTCATATCTACATAGTCTCGAACACGTAGGTTCCGCACGCTTAACATTCGATGACGATATTGAATTATATGAGTTATGTGATTTGGTGACCGAATGTTGTTCGGAGTCCCGGTTGAGATCATGGACATGACGGGGAGTCTCAAAATGGTCGATAGGTAAAGATAGATATATAGGACGATGGTATTCGGACACCGAATGTGTTCCGAAGGGTATCGGGTACTTATCTGGGTCACCGAAAGGTATTTCGGATGCCCCCAGCAATCCTATGGAAATATGGGCCTTGTGAACGAACACAATAGCCCACAAGGGGCTGGTGCTCCCTATAGGGCCATAGGAGGAGGAGGATGAAAGGGGGGAAGGGAAAGGAAAGTGTGAATTAGGATTCCCACTTCCTTCCCTCACCCCTCTCTTTCCTCCCCCTTCATGCATACATGGAAAGAGGGGGCGCCACTTGAGAAACCCCAAGTAGGATTTTTGGATCCTACTTGGGGCACCCCTTGGCTTCCTCTCCTCCCCTTCCACCTATATATACATGGGGAGGGGGCGCCTAGAACACACACCAACAATTGTTAGCCGTGTGTGGCTCCCCCCTCCAAAGTTTATGCCTCCGGTCATATCTTCATAGTGCTTAGGCGAAGCCCTGCACGAATCACTTCACCATCACTGTCACCACACCGTCGTGCTGATGGAACTCATCTACTACCTCGACACCTTGCTGGATCAAGAAGGCGAGGGACGTCACCGAGCTGAACATGTGCAGAACTCGGAGGTTCTGTATGTTCAGTGCTTGATCGGTCAGAGCTAGAAGAAGTTCGACTACATAAACCACATTGTCAAACGCTTCCGCTTTTGGCCTATGAGGGTAATGTTGGGGAACGTAGTAATTTCAAAAAAATTCCTACGCACACGCAAGATCATGGTGATGCATAGCAACGAGAGGGGAGAGTGTGATCTACGTACCCTTGTAGATCAACAGCGGAAGCGTTGACGCAACGTAGAGGAAGTAGTCGTACATCTTCCCGATCCGACCGATACAAGCACCGTTACTCCGGCACCTCCGAGTTCTTAGCACACGTACAGCTCGATGACGATCCCCGGGCTCCGATCCAGCAACGCGTCGGGGAGGAGTTCCGTCAGCACGACGGCGTGGTGACGATCTTGATGTTCTACCATCGCAGGGCTTCGCCTAAGCACTGCTACAATATAATCGAGGTGGAATATGGTGGCAGGGGGCACCGCACACGGCTAAGGAACAATCTCAATGATCAACTTGTGTGTCTAGAGGTGCCCCCTGCCTCCGTATATAAAGGAGCCAAGGGGGAGGGGGCCGCCGGCCAGGAGGAGGGCGCAGGAGGAGTCCTACTCCTATCGGGAGTAGGACTCCCCCCCCCCCCCCAATCCTAGTTGGACTAGGATTCCCCGAGGGGGAAAGAGAGAGAGGGGGGCCGGCCACCTCTCCTAGTACTAATAGGACTAGGGGAGGGGGGAGGCGCGCGGCCACCTTGGGCTGCCCCTTTCTCCTTTCCACTAAAGCCCATTAAGGCCCATATGGCTCCCGGGGGGTTCCGGTAACCTCCTGGTACTCCGGTAAAATCCCGATTTCACCCGGAACACTTCCGATATCCAAATATAGGCTTCCAATATATCAATCTTTATGTCTCGACCATTTCGAGACTCCTCGTCATGTCCGTGATCACATCCGGGACTCCGAACTAACTTCGGTACATCAAAATGCATAAACTCATAATAACTGTCATCGTAACGTTAAGCTTGCGGACCCTACGGTTCGAGAACAATGTAGACATGACCGAGACACGTCTCCGGTCAATAACCAATAGCGGGACCTGGATGCCCATATTGGCTCCTACATATTCTACGAAGATCTTTATCGGTCAGACCGCATAACAACATACGTTGTTCCCTTTGTCATCGGTATGTTACTTGCCCGAGATTCGATCGTCGGTATCCAATACCTAGTTCAGTCTCGTTACCGGCAAGTCTCTTTACTCGTTCCGTAATACATCATCTCGCAACTAACTCATTAGTTGCAATTCTTGCAAGGCTTATGTGATGTGCATTACCGAGAGGGCCCAGAGATACCTCTCCGACAATCGGAGTGACAAATCCTAATCTCGAAATACGCCAACCCAACATCTACCTTTGGAGACACCTGTAGAGCTCCTTTATAATCACCTAGTTATGTTGTGACGTTTGGTAGCACACAAAGTGTTCCTCCGGGAAACGGGAGTTGCATAATCTCATAGTCATAGGAACATGTATAAGTCATGAAGAAAGCAATAGCAACATACTAAACGATCGGGTGCTAAGCTAATGAAATGGGTCATCTCAATCAGATCATTCAACCAATGATGTGACCCTGTTAATCAAATAACAACACCTTGTTCATGGTTAGGAAACATAACCATCTTTGATTAACGAGCTAGTCAAGTAGAGGCATACTAGTGACATTAAGTTTGTCTATGTATTCACACATGTATTATGTTTCCGTTAATACAATTCTAGCATGAATAATAAACATTTATCATGATATAAGGAAATAAATAATAACTTTATTATTGCCTCTAGGGCATATTTCCTTCAGGTAAGTGGACACACTCTCCCCTCTTGTTGCTATGCATCTCCTAGATAGATCTTGCGGGTGCGTAGGAATTTTTTTGAAATTGCATGCTATGTTTCCCAACAGTGGCATCATCAGCCAGGTCTATCGTAGATGATATTCACGAGTAGAACACAAAGAGTTGTGGGCGGTGATCGTAATACTGCTTACCACCAATGTCTTATTTTGGTTCGGCGGTATTGTTGGATGAAGCGACCTGGAGCAACCTTACATGACCATGTTCATGAGACCGGTTCCACCAACAGACATGCAACTGGTTTTGCATAAAGGTGGCTGGTGGGTGTCTGTTTCTCCTACTTTAGTTGAATCAAATTTGATTGCGGCCGGTCCTTGTTGAAGGTTAAAACAGCAAACTTGATAAATCACTATTGTGGTTTTGATGAGTAGGTAAGAACGGTTCTTGCTAGAAGCCCATAGCAGCCACGTAAAACTTGCAACAACAAAGTAGAGGACGTCTAACTTGTTTTTGCAGGGCATGTTGTGATGTGATATGGTCAAGACATGATTTGATATACGTTATTATATGAGATGATCATGTTTTGTAAAAGTTATCGGCAACCGGCAGGAGCCTTATGGTTATCTATTTATTGTATGAAATGCAAACGCCATTTAATTGCTTTACTTTATCACTATGCGTTAGCGATAATTGTAGAAGCAATAGTTGGTGAGACGACCATGACGCTACGATGGAGATCAAGGTGCCGATCCGGCGACAATGGAGATCATGACGATGCTTTGGAGATGGAGATCCAAAGCACAAGTGATGATGGCCATATCATGTCACATATTTTGATTGCATGTGATGTTTATATTTTATGCATCTTATTTTGCTTAGTACGACGGTAGCATTATAAGATGATCCCTTAACTAAAATTTCAAGGTATAAGTGTTCTCCCTGAGTACGCACCGTTGCGACAGTTCGCCGTGTTGAGACACCACGTGATGATCGGGTGTGATAGACTCTACATTCACATACAACGGATGCAAGACAGTTTTGCACATGCGGAATTCTCGGGTTAAACTTGACGAGCCTGGCATGTATAGACATGGCCTCAGCACACTGGAGACAGAAGGGTCGAACGTGAATCATATAGTAAATATGATCAACATAGAGATGTTCACCATTGATGACTACTCCATCTCACGTGATGATTGGACATGGTTTAGTTGATTTGGATCACGTAACATTTAGATGACTTGAGGGATGTCTATCTAAGTGGGAGTCCTTAAGTAATTTGATTAATTGAACTTAATTTATCATGAACTTAGTCCTGATAGTATTTGCAATCTATGTTGTAGAGCAATAGTGCGCGATATAGCTCCCTTATTTTTGATATGTTCCTAGAGAAAATAAGTTGAAAGATGATAGTAGCAATGATGCGGACTGGGTTCGTGATCTGAGGATTGTCCTCATTGTTGCACAGAAGAATTATGTCCTTGATGCACCGCTAGGTGACAGACCTATTGCAGGAGCAGATGCAAACGTTATGAACGTCTGGCAAGCTCGATATGATGACTACTTGATAGTTTAGTGCACCATGCTTTACGTCTTAAAACCGGGACTTCAAATGTTTTGAACGCCATGGAGCATATGAGATGTTCCAAGAGTTGAAATTAGTATTTCAGACTCATGCTCGTGTTGAGAGGTATGAGACCTCTGACAAATACTTTGCCTACAAGATGGAGGAGAATAGCTTAGCCAGTGAGCATGTGCTCTAAATGTCTGGGTAGTACAATCGCTTGAATCAAGTGGGAGTTAATCTTCCAGATAAGATACTGATTGACAAAGTTCTCTAGTCACTATCACCAAGTTACTAGAACTTTGTGATGAACTATAATATGCAAGGGATGACGAAAACGATTCCCAAGTTCTTCGCGATGCTGAAATCGGCGAAGGTAGAAATCAAGAAAGAACATCAAGTGTTGATGATTAACAAGACCACTAGTTTCAAGAAAAAGGGCAAGGGAAAGAAAGGGAACTTCAAGAAGAATGGCAAACAAGTTGCCACTCCCGGGAAGAAGCCCAAAGCTAGACCCAAGTCTGAAACTGAGTGCTTCTACTACAAAGGGAATGGTCACTGGAAGCGGGACTGCCCCAGATACTTGGCGAATAAGAAGGATGGCAAAGTGAACAAAGGTATATTTGATATACATGTTATTGATGTGTGCTTTACTAGTCTTCGTAGCAACCCCTGGGTATTCGATACCGGTTCAGTTGGTAAGATTAGTAACTCGAAACAGGAGTTGCAGAATGAATATAGACTAGTTAAGGACGAGGTGACGGTGTGTGTTGGAAGTGATTCCAAGGTTTGATACAATCACCATCGCACACTCCCTCTACATTCAGGATTAGTGTTGAACCTAAATAAATGTTATTTGGTGTTTGCGTTGAGCATGAATATCATTGGATCATGTTTATTTCAATAGTTATTCATCTAAGTCAGAGAATAATTGTTGTTCTGTTTAAATGAATAAAACCTTCTATGGTCATACACTCAACGTGAATGGTTTGTTGAATCTCGATTGTAGTGATACACATATTCATAATATTGATGCCAAAATATGCAAAGTTGATAATGATAGTGCAACATAATTGTGGCACTGCCATTTAGGTCATATTGGTGTAAAGCGCATGAAGAAACTCCATGCAGATGGACTTTCGGAATCACTTGATTACGAATCATTTGATACTTACGAACCATGCCTCATGGGCAAAATGACTAAAACTCTGTTCTCCGAAACAATGGAGCGAGCCAATGACTTATTGGAAATAATACATACCGATCTATGCAGTCCAATGAGTGTTGAGGCACGCAGCGGGTATCGTTATTTTCTGACCTTCACAGATGATTTAAGCAGATATGGGTATATCTACTTAATGAAACACAAGTCTAAAACATTTGAAAAGTTCAAAGAATTTCGGAGTGAAGTGGAGAATCATCGTAACAAGAAATAAAGTTTCTACGATGTGATCATGGAGGCGAATATTTGAGTTACGAGTTTGGCCTTCACTAAAAACAATGTGGAATAGTTTCACAACTCACGCCACCTGGAACACCACAGCATAATGGTGTTTCCGAGCATCGTAATCATACTTTATTAGATATGGTGCATTTAATGATGCCTCTTACCGATTTACCACTATCATTTTGGGGTTATGGATTAGAGATAGATGCATTCACGTTAAATAGGGCACTGTCTAAATCCGTTGAGACGACACCATATGAACTGTGGTTTGGCAAGAAACCCAAACTGTTGTTTCTTAAAGTTTGGGGTTGCGACACTTATATCAAAAGGCTTCAACCTGATAAGCTCGAACCCAAATTGGAGAAGTGTGTCTTCATAGGATACCCTAAGGAAACAATTGGGTACACCTTCTACCACAAATCCAAAGGCAAGATATTTGTTACCAAGAATGGAAACTTTCTAGAGAAGGAGTTTCTCTCGAAATAAGTGAGTGGGAGGAAAGTAGAAATTGATGAGGTAATTGTATCTTCTCTCGAATTGGAAGGTAGCTCATCATAGAAAACTGTTCTCGTGATGCGTACACCAACTAGAGAGGAAGCTAGTGATAATGATAATGAAACTTCAGATCAAGTTACTACTGAACCTCATAGGTCGACCAGAGCACGATCCGCACCAGGGTGGTACGTTAATCCTATTCTGGAAGTCATGTTACTAGACCATGACGAACCTATGAACTATGAAGAAACTATGATGAGCTCAGATTTCAATAAATGGCTTGAGGCCATGAAATCTGAGATATGATCCATGTATGAGAACAAAGTGTGGACTTTGGTGGACTGCCCGATGATCGGCAAGCCATTGAGAATAAATGGATCTTCAAGAAGAAGACTGACGCTGATAGTAATGTCACTATCTACAAAGCTCGATTTGTCGCAAAAGGTTTTCGACAAAGTTCAAGGAGTTGACTACGATGAGACTTTCTCACCCATAGCGATGCTTAAGTCTGTCCGAATCATGTTAGCAATTTCCACATTTTATGATTATAGAATCTAGCAAATGGATGTAAAAAAACTGCATTCCTTAATGGATATCAAAGAAGAGTTGTATATGATGCAACCAGAAGGTTTTTGTCAATCCTAAAGGTGCTAACAAAGTGTGCGAGCTCCAGCAATCCATCTATGGAATGGTGCAATCATCTCGGAGTTGGAATATACGCTTTGATAAGGTGATCAAAGCATATGGTTTTATATAGACTTATGGTGAAGCCTGTATTTACAAGAAAGTGAGTGGGAGCTCTGTAGCATTTATGATAGTATATGTGGATGACATATTGTTGATTGGAAATGATATAGAATTTCTGGATAGCATAAAAGGATACTTGAATAAAAAAATCAATGAAAGACCTCGGTGAAGCTACTTACATATTGGGCATCAAGATCTATAGGGATAGATCAAGGCGCTTAATAGAACTTCCACAAAGCACAAACCTTGACAAGATTTTGAAGAAGTTCAAAATGGATTAGTCAAAGAAAGGGTTCTTGCCTCTATTGCAAGGTGTGAAGTTGAGTAAGACTCAAAGTCCGACCACGACAGAAGATAGAGAGAGAATGAAAGTCATTCCCTATGCCTCAGCCATAGGTTCTACAAAGTATGTCATACTGTGTACCAGACATATTGTGTACCTTGCCATGAGTTTGGCAAGGGGGTACAATAGTGATCCAGGAGTAGATCACTGGACAGCAGGCAAAATTATCCTTAGTTACCTAAGAGGACTAAGGAAATGTTCCTCGGTTATGGAGGTGATAAAGAGTTCGTCGTAAAGGGTTATATCGATGCAAGCTGTGACACTGATCTGGATGATTCAGTGTCTCAATCTGGATACATATTAAAACTAGGAGCAATTAGCTAGAGTAGGTCCATGCAGAGCATTGTAGACATAGAAATTTGCAAAATACATACGGTTCTGAATGTGGCAGACCCGTTGACTAGACCTCTCTCACAAGCAAAACATGATCACACCTTAGTACTCTTTGCGTGTTAATCACATGACGATGTGAACTAGATTATTGACTCTAGTAAACCCTTTTTAGTATTAGTCACATGGCGATATGAACTATTGGTGTTAAATCACATGGCGATGTGAACTAGATTATTGATTCTAGTGCAAGTGGGATACTGAAGGAAATATGCCCTAGAGGCAATAATAAAGTTGTTATTTTATATTTCCTTATTCATGATAAATGTTTATTATTCATGCTAGAATTGTATTAATCAAAAACCTAAATACATGTGTGGATACATAGACAAACACTGTGTCCCTAGTGAGCCTCTACTTGACTAGCTCGTTGATCAAAGATGGTTAAGGTCTCCTAACCATGGACATGAGTTGTCATTGCTTTCTTCATGTCAAATACATATTCCTTCGACTATGAGATTATACAACTCCCGGATACCAGAGGAAAGCCTTGTCTACTATCAAACGCCACAACGTAACTGGGTGATTATAAAGATGCTCTACAAGCATCTCCGAAGGTGTTTGTTGGGTTGGCATAGATCGAGATTAGGATTTGTCACCCTGAATATCGGAGAGGTATCTCTGGGGTAATGCACATCACGAGAAGCCTTGTAAGCAAAGTGACTAATGAGTTAGTTGCAGGATGATGTATTACGGAACGAGTAAAGAGACTTGCCGCTAACGATATTGAACTAGGAATGAGGATACCGACGATCGAATCTCGGGCAAGTAACATACCGATGACAAAGGGAATAATGTATGTTGTCATAACAGTTCGACTGATAAAGAACTTCGTAGAATATGTAGGAGCCAATATGAGCATCCAGGTTCCGCTATTAGTTATTGACCGGAGAGGTGTCCTAGTCATGTCTAAATAGTTCTCGAACCCGTAGGGTCCGCTCGCTTAACGTTCGATGACGATATTGAATTATATGAGTTATGTGATTTGGTGACTGAATGTTGTTCCGAGTCCCCGATGAGATCACGGACATGATGAAGAGTCTCTAAATGGTTGAGAGGTAAATATTGATATATATATATATATATATATATAAACACTATTCTGATCACGGGATCAGAATAATATTCTGATCACAACCTGACCTGCCTCGCTAGTAGTACGTTGAACTTCCCTGTGAACTAGGTTGAACTTCCAGCAACATTGCCCAAATGGGGCATGCGATATACCGTTGGAAAGCTATGGACATCAGTATCATGACCCAACTTAAATTTTTGGCAAAATATAAGCGGTTTAAGAGCAGTTTTGAAAACCATTTTTTCTTCGCACAAAAAACGTGAATCGTATTTTTGATCGCATTTCTAAACCGTTTATCGGAATGAGGCATATAATATGGCGTTGGAAAGCTGCTGCAAAACCGCTCCTTCCACATGTTGAAAGTTTTCTCTAATTCCCTATGGTTAAAGAGTAATTTGAAAAAACGTAAAATTTCATAAATCGAACAACCGAGTTTGTTTTTTCGATGTCATTTCTAAATGGCTAATCCAATGGAGGCATATGATATAACGTTGGAAAGCTTATGAAAATGCGCTACTTTTTCATCTTGAAAGTTTTTTTCTAATTTTGAATGGTTTAAGAGTAATTTAGAAAATGCGCCAAGTCCTACCGAGTTCGTATTTTCGAGCTAATTTTTTAACCATGCGTCCGAATGCAGCAAATGATATGGCGTTGGAAAGCTTGAACAAATGCGAAACTTTTTTGTATGTATTGTTTCTCCCAATTCTTTACAGTTTTAAGTCAGTTTCGAAAATGGCGAAAAACGTATTTTCGCCATAATTTCTACAAACTTTATCGGAATTAGGTAAATAATATACCGTTGAAAAGCTACGGAAAATGCGAAACTTTTTCATGTTGATGGTTTTCTCTGATTCTTAGCCGTTTTCAAGTAATTTCGAAAATGGCGGGATCATGCGTTCAGCCTATATCGTGAAACAGATTCTTCGAAAATGCACCGCGTGACGAACCTGAATTTCTCGGCGCGTATACCTGAACTTCACTCTGTTTTTCACGTGATTTTTTTGCTCGTAGGTCTCCATCCACTTCTCGTAACTATCCATCCACTCACCGAAGTTGAGCAAGTGATATACCAGTGGAAAGCTGCTGTAAGCACTTAACTTTTCTGTGTTGATCATTTTTTCATATTCGCGACAATTTTAAAAGTTTTTCATCTGAAATTCATCCACTGTAGTAATTGAACTTCCTGCTGTTTTCAGTTGAACTTCTGTGACGTATTTTCGTTTGTGATTTTCTCATCCATCGTCAGTGTTACACAAATGATATTCCTTTTGTACAAACCCCTCTCACAATAAATTTTTTAACTTTCTCCGACCGAGAACTTGAAACTTACACAAATGATATTCCTGTAGTTTTTAGGTAAATTAGAAAATGGCGAGATCATGATTTCTGCGTTCATCGCGAACGAAAATGCACTGCATGAAGTAGTTGAACTTCACGGGCATGTCTGTTTGAACCTCACTCTGTTTTTGACGTGCTGTTTTTTGCACTGTGTGAAGTAGTTGAACTTCTGGGCATGTCTGTTTGAACTTCACTCTGTTTTACTTTATTGTATTTTTATTGTACGAAACACACACCATGCAGTACGTGAACTTCTGGTTATTATCATTTTGAACTTCTCTCTTGTTTGAGAGATTATTTTAAAACCCAAATAACAACATTTTTTAACATATTTTGGACATCTAAATACACGGTGAACCTCTCACAAGAATTTTTTGAACTTTTCCTCACCGAGCGCTTGAACTTCTAGCAACCATTTATCTAAATACACACCAGCCAGAGAAGGAAGTGTGGTGTTTCAGCCGGGGCGGGTTACTAAGTTAAAACACCCTATCTTTTCTTTTTCTGTTCTGGAAAATGCAAGTGTGAATAACTTGACAACATGATGTACAAAGAGTGTCAGTGTTCCAGAAAATAGACTTAACATACTTTTGACCTTCATGAATAAAACATTTTGACCTTCAGCCCCTTTTTTGGTTCCAACAACTGACTAAACTAGGCAAAAACATATAATTATTTTTTGTTGCAGTAGGAAAAGCCGGTCTGCAACAGTGGGCAATTTTTCAGAGATAAACACAAAACATCTGCTTTATGCACTAGAGTTTTGATGTAGACATCTGAATATTATTTTTCCTTTTGCACAAACTAGTGTACGAAGAATCATCACATTTCACAAAGGTCATTTAACTACAAGATTGTGGGCACGAAGACTCAGCAAATGGGAGGTGCACCATCTTTTTTTTAGGAACACCAAGTTTGAGTGATAGTGGAAAGAAAGAATCATAAACTAAAGCGTATACTGATCAAAATGTTTTACGTACACACAAGAGTCCATAAGTTTTTCAGACAACCACATGTTGCCTTAGAAGTTATCTAATCAATTATGAATAAGTTAAGAAATAAAAAAACAAGAGAGGAAAAACATGTCTGAATATACTAAAAAACATCTCTGAACCTTCACATCCACATCTCGTTGAACTTCAGTCCTCCTTCAAACCACAAACTTTTTCCTGTTACACACATGTGACCTTCTCCTGTCTATTTATTTGAATTTCTTTCTAAGACAAAAAATTCTGGCATCAATTTTCCTAACATACAAAATGGAAGACAAACAAACTCATTAGGAAAAACATATGGTGGACATAACATTGTTCCCACGTTGTCCTCATATGTACACAAGTTGCTGAATTTTCTTTGATGTAATTTTTCAAATACAAGCAGACAAAAAACCAACGAAGCAACATACTCTTTGACCATTTTCTGCTAAGTAGCTATACTGATGCATTCCTTTTCCATTTTATTTAACTCTTCAAATATGTGCCTACAAGAACAATATAGCTAAGTAACTATACTGATACACAACTTGGAGTTTTGAACTTGCAAAAAATAAATAACAATCAAACATCCTCAAAACAAGCTGAAGAACAAAAGTATTCGTTCTCATTGACAATGTAAACAAGCATGTACAGAGCATAGAATAAGAACTTGTTCTCTACATAAATTCCACACTAAGGTACTATAGTAGTTGAGAGATGTTCCTGTTGGGGCAGTGCTCATGAGAAGATCACCGCTTTTTTGTATAATAGCTTGGCTTTGGAGGAGGCAATGGCTGCAAACAAATTAGTTTTGCTGTATGAACTAGTGAAGTTTTGCAAAATGAACTTTTATCAAATCATCCCAAAGGAGCACGGGCGGAGTTGAACGGCCTACTATGGCAAAGTTGAACGGCCTGGGCATGCAGCGCCGGCTGTAGGTGGTAGACACCTGTGGCGGTGGGCGCCCAGCAGCAGGTCGAGGCCACTTCCAGCAGGCCAAGGCATGTTCCAGCTGAATCTGCAGGACGGGCAGGCTAGCAAGAGGAACGCCAAGATGGCGAGGCAAGAGGTTGGAGAAGAATTTCCAGGCAGAAGAGGAAAACGTCCATGGTGCGCCAACGACGAAGGATGGTGTCTGGGGATGGGGCCCCTGGGCGGCGCGCTTGGGGGCTAGCGGTGGACGCCAGCGCACATGGGGAGAGGCGGGATCCGACGCAGGCTTCCCGCAGGGGCAGCAGCTTGACCGCTCCGCCGTCCACCTGGGTCGCGGGGACTGGCAGTTAGGCGGGATCCGATGCGCGCTCCGGGTATCTTGTCGGCGTCGGTGGTTGCCGGACCGGCGGCGTCCGGCGATGGCGAGGTCCGGTTGCGGCGGTTGTTTGGAGGGAGCCCGGCCGCGGCGCGGGGCAGGGAGGGAGGCGGCGGCGCGGGAGGCGCGGCGGCGGGGGATCCAGAGCGGGCGGCGCGGGGGGGGGGCGGGGTGGGCGCTCCATGACGATCTGGGCAGTTTGTGGCCTGGTGGTTTTTTTCCTTCGGCAAGTTCCGGAGCAACTGATCGGGCCTTATAGGGTGTGCCGTGATCCAAATAACTATTCTAATCCCGAGATTAGAATAGTGCTACTATATATATATAGGATATATATATATATATATATGACGATGGTATTCGAACACCGGAAGTGTTCCGGAGGGTATCGAGTACTTATCGGGTCATCAGAAGGTGTTTCGGGTGCCCCCGGCAATTCTATGGGCTATATGGGCCTTGTGAAGGAACACACCAGCCCACAAGGGTCTGGTGCGCCCTATAGGGCCATAGGAGGAGGAGAAGGAAAGGGGGGAATGGAAAGGAAAGTGTGAATTCGGATTCCCACTTCCTTCCCTCACCCTCCCCTCTTTCCTTCCCCTTCATGCATACATGGAAAGAGTGGGGCGCCACTTGGGAAACCGGTCATATCTTCATAGTTAGCCGTGTGAGGTGCCCCCCTCCATAGTTTATGCCTCCGGTCATATCTTCATAGTGCTTAGGTGAAGCCCTGCGTGGATCACTTCACCATCACCGTCACCACGTCGTGCTGATGGAACTCATCTACTACCTCGACACCTTACTGGATCAAGAAGGCGAGGGACGTCACCGAGCTGAACGTGTGCAGAACTCGGAGGTGTCGTACGTTCGGTGCTTGATCGGTCGGAGCTAGAAGAAGTTCGACTACATCAACTGCGTTGTCAAACGCTTCTGCTTTCGTTTTACGAGGGTACGTGGACACACTCCCCCCTCTCGTTGCTATGCATCTCCTAGATAGATCTTGCGTGAGTGTAGGAATTTTTTTTAAATTGCATGCTACGTTTCCCAACATCAATGGCCTCGATTTCCCCCTCCTGGAGGAAAGTATCCCGGGCGGAATCGCTCCGTCGGAGAGCAAAAGTGCTCCTGCCTAGGTTCCGCCTCGAGATGACGGCGCTTCTTCCCGAAAGTCTTCTCTTGATTTTTTTTTCAAAAATGACATCAGATAGGAGAAGATGGGTCTCGAAGGCCAGCTAGGGGCCCCACAAGCCCTCTGGTATTTCTTTTCTTTGGTATTTTTTATATTCCAAAATAATTTTCAATGAAACTTCAGCTCATTTGGAGTTGTGTAGAATAGGTATCTCTGATATAGCTTTTTAAGTTCAGAATTCCAGCTGCCGGCAATCTCCCTCTTCATGTAATTCTTGCAAATTAAGAGAGAAAAGGCATTAGAATTGCATCACAAAGTATTATATTGATCAAAAACATTATAAATAACAGTACAAAAACATGATGCAAAATAGACGTATCAACTCCCCAAGTTTAGACCTCGCTTGTCCTCAAGCGAAAGCCGATGTCGATAATCATGACCACATGTTTAGGGAGAAAGGTGTCGATAAAAACAAAATACGGACACAGTAGCATTACGGTCATTATCATAGCAACAATATATCATCATAAAATTTCTCATGATCAAGTTACAATTCATCACAATAACAAAGCATAAAGCATAAACTTTCTTGAAAACTAACAAACTATGTTCTCAGTCAACAAGGCAATTACAATTCATCATATTTTCAGGAAGGGTCTCATGTAAGAGCTTTTGTTTATCAAGTCCATATACTTAATTATCATTTAGTCTTCTATGATTGCTGACACTCACGACATATATATGGAGCAAAAGTTTCGGTCAGACACATAGAAATATAGGGGCTTATAGTTTCGCCTCCCAACTCATTTACCTCAAGGGTAATGTTAATAATAATAACTCATGATCACTCATGTCCAACTGGATATATATGTCTAGATTTTTTCCCGCCACATGATGCTTGCAAAAATAGAAATAAAAAAGGAATAGAGAAGAACATTATTGACTCTTACATGAAAAGTAAATACTCAATTTTATACTAGCTTTGTAAGCTAGTATAAAGTTGAGTCATTTATTTTAAGACCGAGAAAGTAGAAAGCATCAACAACTTTGTGTCAGGTTTTAAAATGTACATAGGTATTTCCCCGAAAAAAGAGGAGATGCAGCACGAAAGTCCCCATCTACAGTAACTCAAAAAACATTTAAACATTGTTCAAAAAATCTGAATTTTTTTAAAACAATCTTTTTAATGTTTTTCGATTTTTACTGTTCGCCCGAGCTCACGTCCAGCGCAGCACATCACTTGATATTTCACCTGACAATCGACTTTTCCATTTGTTCAACTTGCATCGTGCTGACCCATATTGGCACTACTTATTCCTCAAAAAATATCGTCACTACTCTAGGTCAGCTTAACAAACTCGATGGGTCGCTCTACAGCATCCGCAGAACTGTCACGCAACTACCCGGCCATTCACCGCTCCGCGTCGTCATGGCAGTGCCAGACAAAACGTTATGACTAGTTGCCACGTCGCTTTCATGATGCAGAGGCCGGCCAACAGCAGCACCGAAATTACATTGCAAATAATAAACCATCCACTGTCACTACATATATATAGTACGCACTACTGGTGCAACTTGCAGCTGGTAGTAGATATCTTCATCTATCCACGAGCTGACTTGACCTGAAAAAAGAAATATCCATACATTGTCATCTCCTTCCGGCCGTTATATACAGCCATACATTGTCCTAGCAAAGCACTCCGAGTTAGAAAGGAGCTCGACTTTTGTCTTCAAGAGCAATCAGCCATGACGGTAAGTTCTTGCACCTGGCTGTCTGCCTTTATCCACGGCTAAATTATCGGCATGGTCTAGTGCTAAATCCTTGAGAAACCTTGTGTTGCGTGCAGATCGTGGAGATGCAGATGAACATCGACTGCGACGGCTGCGAGGACAACGTGAGGAAGGCCCTTCTCAGGCTTCAAGGTATACTATCCAAGGAATTTCTCATCATGATTGTGGTATCAGAGGATTGCCCCCGGCCTCTGCGTCAAGTGATGCACAGGAGACGTGTCCTGATAATTTTGTGGTTGTGTTGTGCAGGCGTGCACTACGTGGACGTGGACCGAGCGCGGGACAAGGTGACGGTGACGGGCACGGCGAGCCAGAAGAAGGTGCTGCGCGCGGCGCGGCGCACGGGGAAGCTCGCCGTGCTGTGGCCGTCGGCGTACGACCCGGGGTACCACCACGCCCACGCCTACGCTCACGCGCAGCCGGCCTACTACCACTCCTACCAGGCCAAGCCCGCCGCCGCCGCCCACGCGCACCGCTACTACAACAGCATCCCGCACGGAGGGTACCCGGCGCCGGCGGCGCAGCACGGCAGCGCCAGCTCGTACAACTACCACGTCCATGGCTACTACGACTCGGACCTCCACGGGTACCACCACGAGCAGTCCAACGACGCGCGGAGCTACTTCAGCGACGACAACCCCACCGCCTGCTCCGTCATGTGATGCTTGCTCCGATGCCTACCAAAAATCGGCCTCCGCAGCGTGTACATACGTCGATCTCTTGTGTATAGCTCTGTCCAGCTGCTCTGTATAGGACCTTTTTTTTTGCGGGTGCTCTGCATAAGACGTTGAAGCCTATGTTTGGAACACGAAATTTTACGCAACCTTTTTTTTTCAAGAAACACAGTAGAAATGCGAACGCTCACGCACACTTTCGACAGACTGCTTTTTCTTTTAGGGGGAGAGACTGATTATGTATGCAGCCGTAGATTGCAGATTTAGGCCCTCAAACGTCTGAGGACGAGCCCGCGAACGGTGACTGGGCGGGCCTCAAATTTTACCATTTACAATTACATGTTCTTTTTTTTCTTTTTTTTTAGGATCTACACATCTTATTTTTAAAACATCTATTATATGTAGGGTCATGCACGATGAGCACTCCGTCCATCTTGGACCGGTTGGGCTGTCAAAACACACCAAAATTTGCTTGTACTTAAGATTTTCACATCCGTATTAGTTTTATCTCACCGCATGATGAGCTAGTCGACCGGCTTAAATAGCCAGGTCGTCCAAAAATGATAAGTTTCTGACATCATTGCATCCTAAAGAAAGATTGTCACTATGAATTTTCTATGTTTATCACATAGAATATTTATAGTCAGGGTCTATCTCCTTGACAAGGGAAATATTCACGTCAATACTACTTTCTATGAATGACAATGTGTTGATAAAAATTAAAATCTATTATCATTGTAGTAACAAGGGTATCAACACATGAACGACACGAACTTGAACACTCAATGAACAATCATCAGTTAATGAAATGCAGTGTAGTGTCAAGTTATCTCACTCATGCAGTAAGAATTCATAGACCTATACAATAACAGAGAGGCTTACCGCCATGCGCCGCGCGGCGATGTGGTACTAAAATTTGGGTACACTGATGAGAGATGACAGAGCTTCTGTCGCTGCAGGTGGGACCGCTACGACTTGCAGCGGGGTCAGCGGACCCGCCCTGACCCGCCCGGGCGCCGCCATATCTGCCTTATATTTGGGCCGGATATGAGGGGTGCTGATCAGCCTGGACGTTTGAGGCCCGTTTGAGGCGTCCGTCTGGGTTGAAATTTCATGACCAGGCTGTCCGTCCGGGCGTTTGAGGTAAATTTGGGGTGTCCGGCTGTAGATGCATCTTCGGGCCGCACCTTTTTCCTGTTGAGCCTAGCGCACGTAGGTCCGTCGCTATCTATTGCTTCGAGCGAGTTATAGATGCTCAAGTTCTTGGGCCATGGCAGGGACCTCGGTTATCTGCTGCATGTGCCGTTGTTTTAGCCGTAGCCCGCCCCTGTGCGGCCTGTGCCCAGTTTTGGCCCGAGTAGAACAGTACGCTCGTTATTTCTCTATTAAATTCTATTTTGCAGAAAACTCCCGGAACGTATGATAATTGTAACTTTGTAACCATATCCCGGATGGAGAAACATTATATATATGTAATTGGACCAGAAAAATGTGTTGATTGCAATGGTGCACTTAATTTTCGTGTTAACCAACAATAAAATACTGCTTAGGACAGAACAGTAATTAACTATTTAATCGTCATGTGGTAATTTAGGAAATTATATGTATAGGTTTTATACCCCATTTAAAGAGACTAGATAGATACTGTAGTTTACTTCCACTTCACCCGTTGTCATGTTAAATAATATTTAATATTGTTGTGTAACTAAACGGAATTGAACCATTTCATAAACATGAAGTTCCTTTGATATGCAACTTAATGTGTAGTCATTGCTTGTCTTGCCCTTGCCGTGCCATGTCATTGCATATCATGAACATGTTGGTTCTTCTGAGCAGCCATTTGTCGCTACATAGTGATCTGAGCAGCCATCTTTTTTTTTACGGGAAACTAGGGACTTTATTAAGCAGTAATCAACAACGGAATACAAATAATGTCTGGTACGGTCCCTAGCCAAATATGGCGCCCTATTGGAAGAGAAGACGCTGCTTTCGCCAGTGCATGGGCTTCAAAATTATTTTCTCTGTGTTCAAACTTGAACTTGACATGGTGGAAGTCCCTTCTCCTCGCCATTATTTCATGTAACACGGGTGAATAATGTGTCGCCATTGATGTTCCTATACTGTTCACCACCTCCAAGCAATCACTAGCAATCAGCAAGCGGGTTAGCTGTAGATCCATGGCCAGCGCTAAGGCTTCATTGCATGCATGTGCCTCCAAAGCAACCGCATCATTTAGGCCATCGAAAACCAGTGCCGAAGCCCCCAGGAAAAGTCCCTCCTTATCTCTGCAGATCACCGCGGCTACCCCAATATGGCCCTGTCTTGAAATACCCCCATCCACGTTGAATTTTGCTTCATCTCCCTCCGGTGGAATCCATGCCTTATGCCGTGGCCGGGTACCGACATTCGGCATAGCGATCGGGTTCTTCTGCTTCACTGCAATTTCAAGGTCTTGAAGGTACCTCGTGATGAAGCACCAAGTAGATAGAGGGCTCTGGAATTCATTGTCATGGATTGCTCTCCTCCGCGCCCACCAAATAGCCCACATGGTGATCAAGACTTTAGCAAGCTCCTGTTCATGTAGAGTTTCAAAGAGCCAGAATAGCCAAAGCCTAGGATCCTCGGATCTATTGGAAATAACATGCTCCAGTATCTCTTCTTCACCAAGTGCCCACACACAACGAGCCATTCGGCAGTCAAACAAGGAGTGGCGCCATGTATCTTCCTGCGCATTGCATAAGGTGCATGCCTCTGTTACTGCCATGTTGCGTCGGTGTCGTGTTACCCCAGTAGGAAGTGAGGAATGTGCGAGGCGCCAAACAAAAATGCTAACCTTCGACGGCACCCTTGCCTTCCAGAGGCGGGTCCAATCCCGCTTGGTCGAGGCCTGGTCGGATGTGCTCGTGCCATGCTGTATCTAATTCTCCCGCTGAAACTTTATACCCGTTAGCATCCTATATGCTGATTTGACCGAGAAGATACCTCGGTTGTCATAGTGCCACGCATAAAAATCCTCTTGCAGCCTTGTACTCAATGGTATATTCATGATAGCATCCACGCCTGGGCCGACAAAGTGTTCAACAAGCATCTGTTTGTCCCAAGTTCTCGTGGCCGGGATGATCAGCTCCGAGACATGTTGCGGTGGATCCGCCCTCAAGGCCCACAAAGGCCGCAACTTAAAATCACGCGGTATCCAGTTTTCGCTCCAAATATGAGTTTCCTCGCCTGTCCCAATTCTTTTGATAATTCCGAGTGCTAGGATCTCCTTTCCCTCCATGATAGAGCGCCAAACCTGAGAAGGTTGACTCCCTAATGAAGCCTCAAGGATGTTGCATTGTGGGTAATAGCGTGCCTTGAGCACTCTCGCGCTTAGAGAATCAGGGTCCTGTAAAAGGCGCCAAGCTTGTCGGGCCAGTAGCGCTAAGTTAAAAAGTTCGATATCTCTGAAACCCACCCCTCCCGTGAACTTGGGCTTGCACATAGTATTCCAAGACACCCAAGCCATTTTCCTTTCTCCTCTTGTGCTGCCCCACCAAAACTTCCAAATTAGACCGTTTATATGCTCACATAAACCCCTTGGTACTTTGAAACAGGCTATATAATAAGTCGGTATGGATTGTGCCACCGATTTAATCAGTACTTCCTTCCCTCCTGTTGATAAACACTTTTCCATCCATCCTTGGACCTACTTCCATATTCTATCTTTTCGATACCGAAAGCATCCCTCCTTCGAGCTGCCAACATCCGTTGGTAGCCCAAGATACTTCTCCGATAACGACTCGTTATTCACCTCAAGCACCCCTTTAACCTCAGTCCTCAGTGTATCTGGCACCCCTTTGCTGAAATAGATGGATGATTTGTCTGAGTTTATGCGTTGGCCAGAAGCGTCACAGTATCTTTTGAGTAACTCTTTTACTCTTGCTGCACTCTTCGTCGTTGCCTCAAAGAATAACAAACTGTCATCCGCAAAGAGGAGGTGATTGGCCTCCGGCGCTGTGGCCCGATAGAAATTCCTCTAACTCCTTCCTCTTGAGCTTTCAGAAGGCAAGAAAGGCCTTCAGCCGCCAGCAGGAATAAGTAAGGGGAGATGGGATCCCCTTGTCGCAAGCCCCGTGATGGCCTGAAAGCATCCAAAATTCCACCATTAAAAAGGACTGAGAAAGATACCGAAGATACACACCTCATGATGGTTTCCGTGAACCTCGGACTAACACCCAACTTCAGCATCACCGCTTTGAGATACGCCCACTCTAACCTATCATAGGCCTTCATCATGTCCAGCTTCAGTGCACAGAAACGATTGCCCTTCACCCTTCTTGTTTTCATATAATGCAGGCATTCATAAGCTGTGATAAAATTGTCTGTAATTAGGCGTCCAGGTACAAAAGCTGGCTGCTCTTCAGAGATCACATCCGGGAGAATTATCTTCAGCCTATTAGCTAAAACCTTGGAGGCAATCTTGTAGACCACATTACAAAGGCTTATCGGCCGAAATTGTCCTAATAATTTTGGACTCGCAATCTTGGGAATCAAAATGATGAACGTGTTGTTGATATCCTCCGGTGAATCATCTCCTTCAAGTAATCTTATTACCATACCTGTCACCTCGTTGCCACAAAGATCCCAATGCCGCTGAAAGAAATGCGCTGGGAAGCCATCTGGGCCAGGAGCCTTTGTGGGAAACATCTGGAATAAAGCCTCCTTAACCTCATCTCTACTATATCTCGCATTAAGACGGGCATTCATCGCTGCATCGACCCTGCGAGGTATATGGGATAGCACCTCCTCAATGCCAATAGATCCTTCCGAGGTGTACAAACTCTCATAAAAGGCGCTTCTCATATCCGCCAATTCCCGTGGATCCGAACAGGTAGTTCCATCACCCCGCTCCAAGTTGCTGATTTTGTTTTTTGCTTTCCGTGCACTCGCCTTCTTCTGAAAATACTTTGTATTTGCGTCTCCTTCTGACAGCCATTGCACTCGTTCACGTTGCCTCATCATCACCTCTTCTCGAAAAGACAGCTCGACGATCCTGTCCTGCACTCGCTTTTCCTCGGGACCCGGCCCAACCCTCAACGGGTCGGCTCGAAACCCTGTCAGCTGTTGCTGCAGGTCTCTCAGCTCCTGCCTGACTGAGCCGAAAGTTTGTCTACTCCACCGCTTTAAACTTGCTGCAACATTATTCAACTTATGCGCCAGGTCTCCAACTGTGTTTGCAGGGAGTGCAGCCTCCCATGCTTGTTCCAGGGTCTCACCGAACCTGTCATCGGTTTCCCACACACACTCGTAACGGGAAGGTTTCTTCAGTGAGTATCTCATGCTGCTATCCTCCAACACATTTGACAAGACGATGGGGCTGTGGTCATACTTTGCCGCCGTGAGATATTCAACTGAAGCAAAAGGAAACAAAGCCGACCAGCTTACAGTAGCTAGGGCTCTGTCAAGTTGAACACGGCAGAACTCACCCCCACCACTCTCTTCTCGAAGGTCCAATCCAGCCCCTTATACCCCAAATCAGCTAGGTTGCAAACATCCACAGCTTCTCGAAAGCCTGCAATTTGTGCACTATCCCATTCATTTGGTCCCATTTGTTCCTCTGGCCGAAGGATCTCATTGAAATCCCCCATGCACACCAAGGCAGTGTGCTTTCACCTATCAGAATCTTCATTGTATCCCATGTTTTGTACCTCAAGCTCCTGTTTGCAGCTCCATAGAAGCATGGTAAACGCCAAGGTTCCTCCCCAGGTTGGGAAATCACCGAATCAATATGATACTGAGAAAAAGTTTTTATTTCAAGATTGATATTATTCTTCCAATACAAGCACAAACCCCCACTTCTTGCACTACTACCTACTCCAAAACTACTACTAAAACCTAACCTACTCGCCAAACCTTCTACTCGGTACTTTGCCAGTTGGGTTTCAACAATACATAGCACCTACAGCGCACTAGCCTCCACAAGATCGCGGAGCTCATGAACTGTCGCAGGGTCGCCAATTCCTCGACAGTTCCAGCACATAGTCCTCATTGGGCTCGGTGGTCCTCCTCACCGGAGGCCGCCTTTGCTGTATACACAACTCCGTCCACACCCATTCCCTCATCCTGTTTCCTCCGCTTCACCACCTGCACTTTCTCAGGCGAAGATGATGTGTCATTGGCGCCAGAAGACGTAGCACCCTCAAGACGGAGTACTGATCCTGCCACTCTGCCCGCTCGATTCGGGACCTGCTGACCCCTTATATTGACAGAACCATCCGCTTCCACCAGCCGCATCCAGGCTCCTTTCCCACCCCCCTCTTCACCGTGTTGCTACTCATGATCAGCTTCCACTCCATCCATCCCCGCCCTCTGCGCTTCGACAGCAGCCCCATCATCTCCAAACTCTCCTCTCCCTCGACCACCACGCGACTCCCTTCCTCCCCGGCCTCCCCTTTCTCCTCTTCCAGCATCCCTCCATCTACCTCTTCCTCCTCCACCCCGTCTCCCTCTTCCGCCTAGGCCCTGAGCTGTCGGCATCTCCGGCTCCCAAAGCAGCCAATCCCCCCACTCAAATGTTCTCGGGTCATGCACACCGTCACCACATTCATCAGCTAGATGTCCCATCCTTCCACAAGCAAAACAGAAATCTGGGAGCTTCTCATAGAAGACAGTATACACTACAAAAAATACACTTCCGTGATGATACGTGTTTGTCACAGTAGGTCGCTTTTTTCTCATGCATGTATATCCATGACAAATTTATGACAGAATCAAGATAGTCATACCTGTGCTGTCATAGAAGTGTTCCATGACATTACCAAAATTATCATCACGGAAGTGTCCACTTCCATGACGATAAATCGCGCGTCACAGAAGTGCTTTCGTCAAGGGTGACCGACACGTGGCATCAACCGTAACGGAACGCCGTTAAGCTATCGGGTCGGGTTTTGGATCCGATAACCCGTTAACAGCCCCGACCAATGGGGATTTTCCACGTGTAAAATCATCATTGGCTAGAGGAAACACATGTCGGTTCATCGTCGGGACAGATGTCATCCACTCATTGGACAGAAGGCGCCTATGATATGTCGACACGTGGCACGGCCCAACAAGTTTAAATGGGCCGGCCCAACTAGAGGCCCACAAGATTTTGCAGACCATAATGGGCCGGCCCAACTAAAGGCTGACGAAATTTTGCCGACCAAAATGGGCTGGCCCAGCTAAAGGCCCACAAGATTTTTTTTGTGCCATAATGGGCCGGCCCAGGTAAAGGCCCACAAGATTCTTGCGGGTCATAATGGGCCGGCCCAGCTAAAGGCCCACGAGATTTCACCGACATTAATGGGTCGGCCCAGCTGTAGGCCCACAAGATTTTGAGGACCCTAGTAGGCCGGCCCATTAACTGGCTACCATGTTTTGGGCCAAATGCCATCCCATATTCGATCCGGTCCATTAATGGCCTGCCACGGTCCGGGCCTAATAGTGGCCCATATGAGATCCGGCCCGTTAAAAGCCTACCACGTTTTGGGCCAAATTACGGCCCAGATCAGGTCCGGCCCTTTAAGAGGCTTTGGGCTCAATTATGGCCCATATCAGATTCGGCCCGTCAATTGGACACTATGCTTTTGGGCCCACTTGCTAAAGGCCCGCTTAGTAATTCGGCATGATATTAGTTTTGGCATGTTAAGGGCCCGTTTAACATTTCGGCCCTATATTAATTTCGGCCTGTTAAAAGCACGTCATATAGTTGGGCCTAACTAGTGGGTAGGTTTACCACACCACTGGATTACAGATGAAGAACAGAAGCATACATGGAGTGCAAAAGAAGATCACTTGCTCTGTATAGTTTAATTTACATGGTATGAAGAAGGAACTTGGTTGTACAACTAAAAACTTAAATTGAGAAAGGACGAACTTTTGTTTATGAACTACATATAATAAACTTTAAACAAGCAATTTGATGCAAACACCAAAAATAAACAGCTGTTGCAGTCATGCCTAACCAAACATATACAACAAAGTTTGAAGGCTTGAGATGGACAAACTTACATTATTGGTGAAGACAGGCTCTATAAAGGCCTTGTCCATGCTGATGGGGGGGGGGAATTCAAGAAGTTTACCACACAATCTTCTTCAAAAGCATTGCCTTTATTCTACATTTTGTTAAGAGTAAATATAGATGTGATAATATACGAAAAAATGGAGAATATTTAAGATAAGATGAAGAGTGATGCTACATAACCAAGTAGCTATAAATGTAAGTGCAGCGATACAGGCAAAAGGTACAGCCAAGAGCAATGCACAACTAAACGTCTTCAGTACCAACCTTATGGTAAGAGTAAATATAGATCTGATGTGTAGAAAATGGAGGGCAAAGGAAAATAAGCTGCAGAGTGATGGTACATGAACAACTACCTGTCATTATAAGTTCACTGATAAAGGACAGCATGTACTTACAAGAACAATGCAGAGCTAAAAAACATTGGCATTGGATATATTCTACACTAATGTAACTATTCATACAGATCAGATAATTTGGAGCAAACAATTGATAAGCAAGCTATCATGCATACTGCTGTCACATAATGAACCAGGTATGTATGCAAGTACAGTGATACAAGATAATAGGTACTAACAAGAGCAAAGCAGCGGGTAGCATATTTGAGATATCCTGTCGTTCTTGTCAAACCGGAATTCTTCTTCGAGCAGATTTCCTGCAAAAAAGATCCGTAAGGCACATGCGGAAAAGTAGAAGTTTAAATTGTCATGTGATTTCATAGATAGTACCTCATCCTGGGAACGAGACCAGTGCATAACAAGGTTTTTTCCATTCAATGTCTTCTAAATTTAGCACAGGAGACTTCACCAGAAATTCGTTTATAGACTTGCCATCAAAGTGTGATTTCCTCAGGTAACACCGATACTGCTCCAATGCTTTCTTGAAAAGCACAAGCAAGCTTTGCTCGCCATGACTATCCAGATTGACCCTCGCCTAGTTACAACAATGTAATGTAAATCATTGTTGTGTTCAATCAGCAGAAAACAGGAAAACAATAGCCATGAATAATAGCACTTACACATAAGTTGGACAGGAAGATGTGAAAATGGTGTTTGTCTTCACAATAATCTTCCCATGATGGGAATATATGCACGTAGTCCCTAACAACATTGAAAGCATTATCTTTTAAACTGGGAATAAATGGAATGGGGTTCCAATCTGCAGGAATTGGCCATCTCCGCAGTTGGGATAGGTCTTCGGCCGGTGGAGTTGCTGTACTTTTTGCTGGAGTGGGATTTTTCTGTGGTAGAGCTGGTGCTATGGCAAATGAAATCGGTATACCTTTTGCTGGAGTGCAGGTCCTGTGTGGTGGGGCTAGTGGTGTGGCCAGTGAAGTATGGGTACAGTCTGCTGGAGTCGGTCCTACGTTTTGTGTCACTGGTTGTACAGCCAATATAAGTGGGGTGCTATCTGTTTTCTCTGGCAGCACCACATTTTTCAAGGACTTTGCTGGTGCTCCTTCAGGTTCAACAATCACCCTCTTCCTTTTTTATGTCTGATGCACAAGAACAATATTTGAGTGGAAAAACATGGTATGATGACAGATGGAATATGTATTGATAATGGATGGGCATGGCATCTCGACATATATGATGAGTAAACTAAGCAGATGGCGGTGTAACAAAGTAGAAGAAATGCAAGACAACATATGCAAGATACCCGTAATCAATAAAACATTGCCAAATTAGAACAGGAACCTTGATGGGTGAACAGGACAGGCCATCTGTCGTTGACTCCTCGAGGTTAGAATAGTCATTAGGATGATATTCTGAACAAGAATCAATAGGTGGGGAGCGTATGAGTTTCATTGCATCCAGAATGGCACTCAATGCCTTGGTGCCAATTTTGTAAGTCATTGCAGTGTTTAGCTTCAAGAGTGGACTGCTGCTAGTGTGACACAAAGCAGCTACACAGATCATAGTGTAGATATAACGGGAAAACCTTAAGCATCAGAGTAAAATCAGCAAAGTGGAACTTGCTGAAATATATGTGCTAGTATTGCCGGTACGGCTAGAAAGGCTTCTGATACCAGCTCTCTTCAAGTGAAGATGCGGTACTGTTAATATCAATGTAACTTTCAAAGGCGACACAACTCCCCGCATTTCCTTGCTATTATTATAGGATTCAAGTGGACAGGCCACTACAAATCCCATTCCTATGTTTACAAGATCCTACGAATCAAAGAGGCTCAAAGTGTCCATCACAACCGACCGTATAGACCTCTACACTGCAAATGTCCCTGCTCATCTTCAGTACAAGGAACATACTGTACTACTACCATACTCCCTCCGTTCCAAAATATAAGTCTTGGTAGAGATTTCCACTATGGATCACATACAGATGTATCCAGGTACATTTTAGAGTGTAGATTCACTCATTTTGCTCCATATGTAGTCCATGGTGGAATCTATACAAAGACTTTTATTTAGGAACGGGGAGAGTACATATTAAAGAAGATCGGAAGAGGAACATGGTAAATAAGAGCAAGCAGATTTTGGATAATAAAATGTTGGTTGCGCAGTGCCCACACATGACGAATCAGAGCGCATTAAGAATGCAACTCCTAGCCGTCTCTCGACCATTTCAGGAAGTTGGATGAAGATCCTACGTCTCCTAACCCTTGTTCTTCCTCGTCTCTGATTCTTCTCATACAGAACACCGCACGGGCCGCCGGCCGGACCACCGGCCCCCACCGCATGTGTTCCTCCACCACCCCCACCCCCACCCCCACCCCAACTCCCACCTGCGTCGAGTTTTCTTCGTTCGGCGAGGCCCCACAACCACCCGAGCCCCTTCGATCGCACCGGCGAACTCCGGCGAGCTCTGAAAAATCGACTGAACCAATTTTGAAATTTAGTCTACTGTGATTTAACTAGTGTGGAATATAAAAGGGGAAAACCATAAGCATTGCGAGTATGGTGTTGAGCGTGCCATGGCGGATCTGAAGGTGCAAACTGGACAAAGGCAACTTCGCAACCAAGACAAGAAATCAGAGTAAAGCAGTGGCGATCTATTTTCTTGCTGCGATAAATAAGTTGAGCAGATACGAAAGAGTACCACCTCTGGTGCGGCGCCATGTAGGCATCTGCTGAGAATTTGACGGTGCTGCGGTAGCGATGGCTGTTGGTGGCGTGGAAGCAGATCTAGGAGGGTAGACGGTGGCGGCGGGGCACGATGGACGAGACGGTCGTAGGAGCGGCGCTGGCAAGGTGGACGACGGCGGGGATGAAGTGAGAGGACGGGAAGCAAGGATCCCGGTCCGAATGCGTGGATGAGAGAGGTCAATCTCTTGTAATGGACGGCGGTGTCGGGGTATCAGCTCTGGCATGGTGGAGGAGGACGGCGGTGGATGGGGTGGCGGATGGCGGCGGACGGAGGAGGGTGGGGTGGAGAGGGTGTTTTGGCACCCACGGAGTACGAATGGGGAAAAGGGAGGTAGAGAGGAAGGGGAGAACCATGTATTCAGGGCATGCTTGTCTCAAATGCGAGGAAATTTACAAACTTAGCCCCCGTTTCAATTTTCTACTACATCACAGCAACACTAGTCGGTCGGGGATAGGACGGTAATCTCGCATACACCGAATATTTGCCGACGAGAGTTTGTTTTTGGCGCCCACCGTGTATGAATATGAATCGGGGAGGAAGTCGATTTCGGCCAAGGACACACTGTGTTTTGGCGCCCATCGTGTATGAAACCGGGTGAGAGGCGGTTACGTCATGTTTGGGTGAAATTACAAACCTACCCCTATCGAAACCTATAGAAATCCAGCATATAGGCTTTGCGTGACAGGGATAGGCAGCAATGATTTCCATCTCGCAGATTTTGGTTCCGGGCGGTTATTGCGACTTTCCCCGCTTCGTTCAAATTTTGCAGAGTACACGTTTACTGTGCCAACTCAATTCGAATTCCGTTTGTATTCTATTTTTTTCGGGCGGGATCCATTTTCAATTGGAATTACATTCTATATACATCATTTTTTTATATATACTTTCAAAAGCACAACACCATTTATACATAAATATGGTTTACAAATGGCATGATCTCAGATTCATAAGGTTGTATCCATCAATTTGGATTTTCAAATATTTGAAACCACTTTATGTTGAAATCCAATGTATGCATTCCTCGCTAACTGTCTCCAATTAATGTGTGTTTCATGCGGGTTTTTTTACTTCTCAAACATGTATAATGTGTTTCACACACGCAACATATAGTGTAATCCTGTTTAGACATTAATTGCATACAAACCATGCATTGTTTGTAATTGAAAAATCTATGGATCACCAATATTGATAAACTATATAACATTACACGTGTGCCCAAATTCAAATGAATATGCATGTTTGATACATCAATTTGCGTTATGATATTATCAATGTCGTGATCTCCAATTTAAATATTTGAATCCCCTTTAATCCAGATATTCGTCTCATATAGCTATCACTCATGCTCATATAGGACTATCTCTCTGGACCTATACACGTTCATCGTCTCTCAGGTATCTCTCGTGCTACCTGTATGTCAACAATGATCTTTTATCTTCGTAACACACTGACGGTACTCTCTCCCTCGACCTTCATCACTCTATCTCTCTCTAAGTATATCTCGCTCCCTGCTATGTTTCTCTAACTATGATTCTCCATGTGGAATCTCTTTCTCTCACACAAACACAAAACTTTGTCTCTCGGGGTCTTATTTCTCTCTACTATTCCCATGTGTGCCACTCGCACACCCCTCATACATAGATGTCTTTCGCTCCTTAGATATGAGAATCTACGACTCTTCCTCATCAATATCTCTTTCTCACACACAAACACAAACTCTGTCTCCCAGGGTCTCATATTTCTCCATTGTTCTCTTGTATGTCGCTCACACACACCCTCTCTCCCTAGAGATATCTTGCGTTCCCTCGTATGTCTTTCTAGCTATCACTCTCGTTGTGAATATCTTTCTCTCTCGCAGACACAAAACTCCATCTCTCTGGATCTCATATCTCTTTGATATCTGTTTGTATGTGACTCACACGCACCCTCTCTCTATCTCTCTCACACCCACACGCATAACCCAGCCTTCTGATCCACTCGACTCCTATCTCTAACGCACACTAGCTAGCATCTTTATCTTTTTATTTATCTGTTTCTCCATCAACCTTCTTTCTCGCCCTCACTCTTGATTCCTATCACGCACACTACATATGTTTCTCTCTACATGTAGTCAAGTGCCCTCTCACACACATATATAACTTCACCCTTTGAACCACCCGACGGTGATCTCCAACACCCAAACTAGCGGATGTCCCTCTAGTTAGCATCTTCATCTCTGTATCTATCTGTAGTTTCTCCGTCAACATTTCTTTCTCGCACGGAGTCTTGCTTCCTATCACCCACACTATATATGTATCTCCATACATATGCATTTATAGGTTGGTCTATTTTGCACAATCATTGCGCCTCACTCCCTCTGCTCGCCATAGATGCATGCTCCAGCCCACGCCACTATCTCTTAAAGAAAAAAAACACATGCTCAATTGTCGGGACTTCTTCCATGCATTCTCACATGCATGCATATTGTCATACCGATCCGTCTCTCCCATGTCGTTGATCTTATGACTTATGTCTTCTTTCTTTTATCTTGATCATGCGCGTGCACACACACACACATCCCACGTAAACATGTATACCTCTCACACATGCACGTTCAAGATCTCTATGTCTTCATACGTAGTTAATTACCCTCAATCCTAACGCCACATCGAATCGTTCTCCTCTTTTGTGCACATAACTTTCGCCTAGATGGGTAAAACACACACTCACACTTAACAATCTCCTTCTAGCTACCCCCCCCCCCCCGCCTCTCACTCTTCCCCTATATCCCCGAAACCAATAAGACCATCCCTTACTTTAATTCCCGCCTACATGCACCATCGATATATAGTAGTCTTCCTCGGTGTCTCTCGAACAAACACGTTCTCTCAAAGTCGGCTCCTCTCATGCATATAGGTCCTAATGCGTTTTTCGAGGCTAACTTTGACCAAACATTAGAGCAATAATATATGACATGCAATTTACACAAAGCATACCTTCAATTTTGTATGTCAAAGGAGCTTCCAATAATATAATTTGCATAGTATACATCTCATGTGCTATTAATATTGTCAATAGTCAAAGGCTGTCTTGAAAAACACATTAGGCCCTATATAGATGGAAGGAGGGAGTAGGTCCCATGCAAAAAAATGAGAATAAAATTCAAACATCTGGGCATCGTGGCTCGGTCGATAACATTGAGAAACTTGGTTTTAAAATCATGAAACTTGGCATGGTGTCATGTCATGGTAGTACCATGCCGTGGTAAAAAAAATGGCCGAATAAGAACAAATTTTGGTATAAGCTTCTTGCAAATTGGAGCTTCTCTCAAGAAGGCTCGTGGTTCTGGAAGGGAACGTGTCACCTTTGTGTGCATAATTCAAATTTGAAATACAAGCACATGTTCCAGTGCACCAAAGTTGGTTGAAAAATCACATGTGTGTCCTCTGGTAAATTTCTAGGTTCCATGCAAGAAATGGGAATGAAATTCAAAATTCTGGGCGTTGTGGCTGGGTTGGAAACATTGAGAAACTTAGTTTTTTAATTCCTGTAAATCCAAAACACGCATGAAAATAATGTAACTTGGCTTGGTGCCATGACATGGCACCAACATGCTGTGGTAAATTTGCAGTCCGATTTGCGAAGGCACACACATTAACAATCAATAAAGTCATTTTGGAAAAAGTGATGTCATGTTACAATCGGAAACACAAGTATTATTGAAACCGTGGGCGTTCTACTTACTAGTACCATTTACGTGCCGCCACGCGGCCCCTTTTTTATTAGCTAGGAGGCGACGTGCAGGGTAGCTATTTGAGTACGAGAGGCGTGCGATCAGACCCCTGCGCGTGCTTATCAGGAGGAGAGCCCTTTGACCTCCATCTGTTGTCCACCTCTCTCCCAAGGTCTCCATTAATGGCGCCCGAGCCTCTGTTTAATGGCGTGGCTATGTCTCACTCGACTGAGATTTAAGAGAGAAAAAAGAAAATCTGAAAGCATGGATCTTGATGTAAGATCCGACGGAGCTATATAGCATCTACTGCGACTTATAGCAAGACTGATGAATATATAAGGACGATTAAATTTTTTTTGATCAAAGAAGGGCTTGCTCCTTCCAATTTTCATTACTGAAAACCACCACAATTCATAAGAAGTTCAGCACAACTCCAGCTTAACACGAAGGACTAAAAGCTACCAGATTGAAATTGCAACATCCCAAGAGGCCAACAAAGGCCAAACATCCATGCTAGAACCCAACATTTCACAACCGACGACACAATCCACATCCTAAACCGATTATTACATCAAAAGAAATCAGGAAACTAGTCTCCGCGGCGAGCGGCAATGAGCTCTTTCGTGTCCTCAAGACGCTGCTTGAGAACATCCACGAACTCCTCCACCAGCCTTTGGTGCTCGTTGCGGAGCATGTCATTCTCGTCCATAAGTTTATTCAACAAGGCACTAGTCTCCTCCTACAGGTCTGCACTTCGGCCCGGAGCCTCTCATTGCCCTCCCTTAGTTGCCGGATGACGCCGGTAGCCTGTTCAAACGAGGCTACCATGTCGTCCTGCAACCTCGCCGAGTGGGAGATCTGATCCGTCTGACTATGGACGATCGCATGCATGCGCCTGTAACAGTCGTCGCGTACCCGCGAGAAATTTTCCCAGGCCGCCGCGGCGCGGCGGGACATCTCTACTGCATTCGTGGCGCGGCGGGACATCTCTGCTGCTTCCGCGGCGCGGCCGGACTAGTCTGCTGCATCGACGGCGCGGCGGAACCTCTGTGCTGCTACTTCCGCGCGGCGGGACATGTCAGCTGATCTCGCAGCAAGGGGGGACATCTCTCATGCTTCCGCTTCCATGCTCGCCTCTCCCTGATGGCAATCTCTCAACCCAGAACTCACGCTCGCCATGGCAGACGCAAGGGAAGGATGCTGAATGACTTGTTTGTTTTTGTGGATGAGGAGTTGAGGAGGAATGTGCAGTCATCTTGGCATACTAGTATTTATAACCGAGTACTAATACGCTCCTAAGTGGGAAACCGTTTAGGTTGTGATCGGTGTGAACATGTTTGCAATTCAATATAGCGTGGAGTAATTTGGAATGTGACGAGACGCAAGCTCAAAATTTATTGACGGTTATAGTTTTGAAGTGCGGCACTATTCCCGGATGGAGTACTTCTTTGTCTACTCCCTCCTTTCCGGTTTTATAGGGCTTATCTCAAAATTTTAGTTTTTCCATTTTATAATGCTCAATTTGGTTGTCCCCAACACATGTTCAGATTCCAAGATGCATTAAATCATTGCATGCAAGTATTAAGAGAAAATTGACCAGTGCATGTACTTTATGCATGCATGCATTGCAATTAATGCATTAAACCTATCTCTCGGGACTTCTCGCACGCACCATCGTGCCACCCACAAAAACTTGTACTCTAAGTTTAGTAGTACGTTATACAGGAAGATAAGAGGTGCACGCACGCACTCGTCCTCTCACACACGCATCTATTTTTTCTCGAAAAGGAGGATGATGACCCCCGGCCTCTGCATCTCGGAGTCACACACGCAAATTATTGAAATATATCGAGTGCAGTGCTTTGATGTGTCCTGTCAACTTGTACATCAACGAGAAGTTTGATTATCCTCTCCCTCGCGGACTTAACTGCACATGCCTTTGGCTGTATGACAGGTTGGCCACACATCTGTAGGGCCTACCTGTCATACACACAAAGGCAGGAGTGTCCCTCCCTCGCCCATGAGCGTGGTGGCTGGCAAGACTAGGAGACGCTTTCTCTACACGCTCTCCCTCCCGCACGTGGTGGACATGCATCAGTTCAATCGGTGTCAGATGGCCAGAAGCGTACTGTAGTACTCCTCCAGTGTAGTAGTATTCCATCATTGTTCGACTTCCCAAAGAGGCGAAGAGCCTAGCGCAGCCCGGACGCTCGTGTGGCAGTTTCATGTGTATAGTAGTCTAGGATAGCGTGTACCGTGTCTGTAAGCTTAAAATCATTGGGGTCAGCTGCATGCTATGTGGCCGTCTCGAATTTAAAAAAAAATAAAATAGTCTTCTGGCCCTACCCGAAAACTGCCGCGCGTACTGCCCGGGAAAAGCCCCGCCCTCAACTTTTAACTACGCGAAAACAGTTCGAGCTTGTTCGTTCTATATAAATACAGTACTTACTGTATGTCTATTCACCCGTGGGGTTGTTCAATGAATGGAGGGGTGGGGAGCACAAGTGAACAATACTGTAGTACTACTAGTAGTAAGTAGGAGTCGTACAGTAGTCACCTTAAATAGAGAGTTTCTTTTCTTTAATGCCACGTACACAAATTGAAACGCTTGTTGTGGAGAGAAAAAGATAATCACTCCACTATATATGGACGCAGGGGCCTGAGCGCTTGCTTTACTAGGGTTGCTCTCTTCATTCTCTCATCGTCTCCAGATATAAAAAAGACAGCGATAGCGACATTTTCTCTCTGCTCACCGCTGGTCACAGATCCGGTCGGATCCCTTCAGCCGGTGTGTGTAGAGGACTAAAAGGTGCATCGTTCACGCGGTCATCACCGCCGAGGGAGGAAACCCACAACTGCCGGAGGGGCCCGATTCTCTGCCCGTGCCGTTCTCTCCGACACATGGCCGGCTCGGGAGGTCCTCCGACCCTTCTTCCTCCCTGTCGTATTGTCCGCAGATCCGACCTGCCGCCACCGACATCCCGGCGACCCTCGGGTATAAGTTCTTCGAAAGCGGCCTTGCTCTACTGCCCCAGCTCCCCACGTGTCTGCATGTGCATCTTTTCTACTCCCATCAGCTCTTCCAAAGCCACCTAAATTTTTAGTATTATTAGAGGTAAAGCTACTTCATGCATTCGAATCTAGGGCTTTGTTCAAACAACGAAGGAAGGGGGGAAAGTTGTAGCATGAATCTAAGACTTGATTCAAAGAGGAAATAATATGGTGAAAGTAGTAGAGACCGGATACCCAACCGGTCTCTTGGTTGAAAAGGGAAATAATGGGAAAATGCAGTACAAACTGGATAAGGAACAGATCTATTATTGGTTGAAAAAGGATAGAAAGTGGCGGCTGGTGGACAAGTCAACAGAGTATGTCCAGGATTAGATTTGCTGCCATCACATAGTAAAAGGTCTCCAGGATTAGATTTGCTGCCCTCACATAGTAAAAGGTCTCAGGATTAGATTTGCTGCCCTCACATAGTAAAAGGTCTCCAGGATTAGATTTGCTGCCCTCACATAGTAAAAGGTCTCCAGGATTAGATTTGCTCCCCTCACATAGTATAAGGTCTCAGGATTAGATTTGCTGCCCTCACATAGTACAATGACACTCCTGCTGTTTTCCCCAGTATGATAAGTAAGTTGCTCCTTTACACTGCTGAGTGTCCTGGTTTCCTGTCCCCACGGTCCCATGCACATAAACCAACTCTTTAGCTGCTATTGATTTACTATGTCTGGTAAACAAGCAATGCCACCATTAAAGTAATCCCATATTTGAGGAATCTCATTGTTGATCATAATGCTTCTGGTAACATGAAGCATCGCTGACGTTTTAAAATTTCTATTGTCCTTGCGTGATTTCCATGAACATAATTAAGATGCTTCTTTTCATTTTGTATATGTTTCGTATATTCTTATTGATCAGCAACTGTTTACTTTCTATCTTTTTGTGCAGATAGGGATATCCATTTCACCTTGTTGCTATTGTGACCTTTTGGTGAACTGCAGAAAACACTTTTTTGGAATGAGTGTCTTGTATAGTTCAACTAAAATGTCACGTGGGCAACATCTCTCAATTTTGGTGGAACTGCACAAAATGGTGATTGGAGTTTCCAAAGTCTCAGTCAAGTTCTGCTGGTAATCTCGTGCAGCATTTTATTATCCTTTGCAAGATGGAGCCGTCACTGTCACCACAATGGCACTTTATTTTAGTGGAACTGTACAAAAGGATAAGAAAATTATAGTTGCACCTTACATGAGCCGGACAGCCAACCTTAATGTTCCTCAATTTTAGTGCAACTACTAAAGAAGAACCTGCCAGCTCACAAGAGCAAGTACTTCTTGCTAGCTGAATGATGCAATATTTGCTTCATTTCAGGTGAACTACAGAAAAAGGCGTATGAATTTAATCATGGAACTCCAGGCAGACCTCATCCAAGTAGAGCTGGAGGTTGAATTCAAGGAGTCCACTATTAAAGAGAAATCATGCTCTCATGTCTCCTTGTTTGTGCTGTGCAAACATGCTCTGCAAATAGGAATACTCAACTACAGATGTTGTGACGGTCAAGAGCATTCACCAAGTTCTTCGATTGTATGACATGGCTAGCCAAGATGGATTTAATCCCGATATTCACTTTATCAAAAGGCTCTAATGGGTTGGTTCTGAATCTTGCAAGCTGGGAATCAGTGAGATGTGTAGGCATCTTTGTTGTACTTATTATTTGGATCTTATTTGTTGGTTCTGAATCTTGCAAGCTGGGAATCAATGAGATGTGTAGGCATCTTTGTTGTACTTATTATTTGGATCTTATTTGTTGGTTCTGAATCTTGCAAGCTGAGAAACACGGCATGATGATGTAGAGGGCAACAACCAAAACAAACAGTTCAAACTCGGTAATATTATCTTTTGTGAAAGTGTGACAAATGTGATGATCATGTGCGTCCTGAGAATAATAATTCTAATTGTTGTGCATGTTGATCCTGTGGCACTGATAGAATGAGCGAATGCATTGCTTATTTTAAGTACAAATTTCTATTAAAGCTAATTAAATTTAAGTAAAGTGACCACTAACTCCTGTTATTACAGTATCAATACAGACCCGCTCGTGAACCAACGTGTGGCCAAGGGTGCATCTTCTGTCGGGCGTGCAGCAGACGAGGGAGGGGTAGTAACTGTTGTCACCTGTACACACTCAGCTTACTGTTGAATCTAGTTCCCCAAGAGCTGAAAAACGAACTGCTGCCGCCGCCTACACACTCGTTCACTCGAAGAGACTCCAATGGCGATCCGAGGGGTGAGCCTGCTGGACATGGACTTCAGCAAGGAGTTTCCCTTTGAGTCCGCCATTCAGTCATATGGCTGCACCAAGTTGAATGTGATGTACACCAATGATACGGACTCGGTGAAGCTCTGTCTCGCCTCAGTCCTATGGCTGCACTAGGTTCTGGAGCATTCGCCCGTTTCATCGGCAGCGCCGACTACACCTTCTCTACGGTGGAGAGAAGGAAGAACGCGACGATTCGGCCATCTGGTGCAACAAGCTTGTCGACATCCAGAAGCAATACAAGATCATCAGCAACGGGCAGGAGAAGGACTCCGTGGTTGACCTCGCTGAGACCATCATCGACCCCTGATACGCCAACATGAAAGAAGACGACCTGAACACGTGGGAGGTACCTCTGAATCTAGCCTACATAACCTACGCGGCCAAGGGCGCATACGCATGCTATGACATGTACATGCAGATCTTAGACATGAGGGCGTGTCTGCTTCCCGTAACCGACGAGTACACGAACAGCTGCAGCGTCATGATCAAGCGTGCCAGAAAGGTCTAGATATTGTACTTTATCTATTTATAAGCACCTTTATCATGTGAGTGTTTCATGCATTAGACTATGTGTCGTAATTATCTGTTTTTTCCGAAATATTTCTTTTAAGAACCCATTAGCCTGATTGCTTTTTTAGTGGCAATTTGCTTATGTATGTAAACTAGTTCATTTGTCCAAAAAAAAACTAGTTCACTCGGCTGTCGTGCTTTGAATATCCTTCCTCCCAACATATTCCCCTCCTTAGATGGACCCAGCAGGTCTCTGGATTTTCTTCCACTTTCTTTTTCGATGTAAACCGAGTTTTCTCCCAATACTTTCCCCTAGAACCAACTCAACTGTCCCACGTCTACCCTAAAAAATAATAATACCCCACGTACTATTAACTCATCAAATTAAAATGATATTTTATTTCGTAAGCTGAAAGTTCTTACAAAATAATAATAATAATAATTGTTTATATATAACTTGGCAAGTTAACTCCTAGTGATTGCCTACATAAGCTCGCAAAGATTTTACTGGCGTGCAATCATGTGTTTATGTTTTTATAACATTTCTCCATCTAGCCCAACATGATATTTTCACCCAGCCCAGCAAGTCCGCGGCTTTCGAGAAAAATGCAAATGAGATTTAAATGGGCTGCATAGATGCTACATCATGTTTCACCCAGCCCACCAAATGAACTAAAAAAACAAATGGACTGACAGCTGGGTCCACGGCCACAGCCTAGTTTTTTTGTGATTTATCAAGTAAGTCGCTTTGTCAAGCCTGTTGGGCTGTAAATCTTTCAAGACGAGGAGAGCTTTCATTCGGCTGGTCGAGAAAATGGCCCATCAATAAGGAGAAATGGATTGTACATTTTTAAAACACATCAAACCGACAATTAGTTTCAAATATCTTTTTTTTCATTTCAAGATTTTAAATTACATTAATTTTTATGCCGTGGAGAATTTGTTGGATTTTATATTGATATACATTTATTTTTAAAATCAGTTTGAATGTGAGTCGAAATTTCGGGATTAAAAACAGTTCGGACCGCACTGAAATATGCAAAATTTCATATAATTTTTTAACCGTGGCCACAATATGGCCTGTAATTGTAACAAAAGAATATGGGTTCCAAAAAACATTAAGAATTAGCAAATGGGTTGTATGCTGTTTTCCACAGATTTTAGGCTTTTCTAAAAAAAGGTTGACGCACAAGAAGTGACTGTTAGATGGCCATCCAACGGCCGTCGTGCTTCTTCAATCTCTGCTCTTTCTGCTCCATCCGTTCAAACAGGCGCCGGCGGGATTGCCTGCTCACTCCTCCCCGCGGCCGGCTCTGCTGCCGCGCAGGCCTCATCGCCCCACCGTACTCCCATCGCTGGCCTAGCCATCCCTCTACTCACCCACGTCTGCTGTTATTCTCCGGCGACGGCTGACGAACCAGTAAACCCTCGTACAGTCGTACTCCCCTTCGCGTGGGAAACAACTGCCGAGTCTTCTCTGCCTCCATGTCGTTCCCTTCCTAGGCTTCGCCGTCGTCCATCGCCCTGGTGCTCTCGGCGCGGCCTGGTCAACGTGGTCAACGATCGACATGCATCTAAAGTGGACTGTACGTGGAGAGGCCGACAGCTGGGTCCACAGCCGCACGCAAGGAAATGCCTCCTTATTACGCGCAAAATAATGATTCCTCTACCTGACATCAGGGACCCACCGAAAGGGCCTCTGTATTTCGCGAAAAAACATTACCGATGCTGACAGGTCGGACCCACCAGCTATATCTTCGCACTCAAGGAAGTGCCTTCTTATTACGCTCAAAAAAATGAATACCCCCTGCTAGCTGGGACCCACCTTGGTGGGAGGCTGACTTGTGGGCCTACTAAGTTGATGGGGACGGAGGGCTTTGTCAACTTAGTCAATATGCATGATTCTAGCTCCAGTGACCGTACAATGTCCATCCAACGGCCGTAGTGCTTCTTCAACCTCTGGTCTTCTTGCTCCAGCCGCCCGAACCAGCGCTGGTCGTGCCTCGTGCTCCTGCCTCCCGTGGCCGGCTCCGATGCAGCGGAGGCCTCACCGCCCCCTACTACTCCCACCGCTGGCCAGGCCATCCCTCTACTCACCCACACCCCCTGTTATTCTGCGGCGACGACAGCCTCACACCGCAGCGAACCAGTGAACCCTCGTACTCCTCTACGCGTGGGCATCCACTGCCGCGTCTTCCCCGGCTCCGCGTCGTCCCCTTCCTAGGCCTCGCCGTCGTCCACCGCCCTGGTGCTCTCGGCGCGGCATGGTCAACGTGGTCAAGGAACGGCTTCCATCGGACGTGGACTGTACGTGGAGAGGCTGACAGCTGGGTCCATGGCCGCAGCAAGGAAGTGCCTCCTTATTACGTGCAAAATAATTATTCCTCCACCTGACAGCGGGACCCACCGGACGGGCCACCGTATTTTGTGAAAAAAAATGTTTCCCCGTGACTGTTGGGACCCATCAGCTACATCTTCACACGCAAGGAAGTGCGTCCGGGCAAAAAAATGATTCGCCCCCTGACTGCTGGGACTCACCAGCTACATCTTCGCAGGCAAGGAAGTGCCTGACAGTCGGGACCCACTTAGTCGAAGCGTACGTAGCGTTGTCATTCTGATCGCGAACGTGTACATACATACTGGTCGATGTAGGTGCGTGCACGCGTCGTAGTAGAGGTGCGCACGTGTCGTAGTAGAGGCGCGCACGTAGCATTTACACGTACGTACAGCGGCCAGGGTGCAAGAAAGAAAATACGGCCACGTATGTGTACATACGGGCGGGGTATCGAACGCCTACTCGCGCATACGTACGGCCAGGGCTCGTGTACATGGTTGGGTCGAAACGGAGAAACAGCGTCGTCGTCGTGTTCATGGGGAGGCAACGGAATGCGTCGTGTTCATGGGGAGGCAACGGAATGCGTCGTGTTCATCGGGAGGGCTTGGACGGAACATGCGATGGAAACGAGGCCTGGCGTATCGCAGAACTGAGGAAACAACCTTGTGTTCGACCGGCCACGTTCGAAACGGGATCCTGTTCATAGGGAGGGGTCTGGCGTACCGCAAAATGGAGGAAACGGACCTCCAACGGTCGAAACGGGGGTCCTGTTGATTAAGAGGGGTGTGGCGTACCGCAAAACGGAGGAAACGAACTTGTGTTGGAGCGCTACGGTCGAAAAGGGGTCCTGTTCATCGGGAGGGGTGTGGCGTACCGCAAAATGTGACTCCACGGGATACTGTTCATCTCCACCGTCGACCTCCTCCAGCCTTCATGGGCTCCTGTTCAACCAGCCTCCACCGCGCGCTACTCCACCGTCTACTATTCAACCACCCCTCCACCGTCTACTGTTCACCCAGCCCTCCACACCACGGGGTCCTGTTCAACCACCCCTCCATGGGCACCCCTCCACCGTCTACTGTTCATCCAGCCCTCCACACCACGGGGTCCTGTTCAACCACCCCTCCACCGTCTACTGTTCATCCAACCCTCCACACCACGGGGTCCTGTTCATCCACCCCTCCACGGGCACCCCTCCACTGTCTACTGTTCATCCAGCCCTCCATCACACCACGGGGGCCTGTTCATCCAGAGGCAACGCCACCGCTCACTGTTCATCCAAACCCCCCCCCCCCCCCGCAACGCTCACTGTTCATCCCATCGACTGGCTTCAGTTAGCAGCAGTAGCGAAGGAATCGCTCGATCGGGTTCAGTTAACAACCATCGATCGATCGCTCGGGTTCAGTAACGCGTAGCCTGGAGTGCAATCGCTCGGGTTCAGTTAGAGCCCAACGCCTCGCTCGGGTTCAGTTAGAGCCAACGCCTCGCACACACGCGCGTACGTGTACGAGAGAAGCGCGCATCGCTCGGCTCCCGACCTCCCACCGTAACCGGGAACTCCCCGAAATTTTCCTCCCCCTTGCTTCTACCACGGTTTTTTCCGTCATGGACGGCCCAAAGAATGTCATGCAGCTGCGTCTCCGGCCCACCCAGGACGAAAAGCCCATCTTCTGACATGATTTTTTGTCATAGAAGTAGGAGCCCACCACATCTATGATGATACCGGGTTTTGTCACAATTATCGTCATAGAAATGTCATATGTATGACAGAAAAAAATTCGTTCGGCCCAAAATGTCACGGATGTGTCTTTTTTTTGTAGTGATACCTCTTATACTCCTTTAGCGTAATAGGCACAAACCGAACCAGCGGGGTATTGACATCAACATAAACCCTAACTCGTAGAGTACTAGTCGGGTTTATTCTACCCTCATTCATAATCACATTGAACGGTGGATCCCCCACCTTTGCCGCAACTTTCTCGGCCAATTCTCTCCTCCTCGTCAGGCCATCCGGCAGTCCCTTCACTCTCGCCCACACCGGTATCTTGTTTAGTCTGTAGCCTTTGACATCTGAAAAGCCATCGTATTCCTGTAGTACCACCGGAGCCCTCCGAAACAACCACAGCCCCCCTTTCATGATCTTCTTCCAGTCACCTAAACAATGGCATTGAACAAGGAACAAATTCGGGCCTTTGACATTGAAGGTAACCCCTTGTGTCGCCGCCCATGCATTACGCATCTGAGACATTAGCGCGGCATGGCTGAAAGGCTTCGTGGTGTGGACGCGGAACAGAGCCAGCCAGCGCACATCCTTGATGAGTTCATCCACTTCTTCCGAAAAATCGAGCTCCTCCTCCTCCCGCCCATGCAGCTTCATCCCCGTAAATTGGTATTCCATATCTGGATCGGGGCCATAGTAATCGCCATACTCCTCCTCATCTTCCTCTGCCTGATTCCGCACATCTTGCAAACTCTGATTATGCTTATCCTTCCCCCTAGTCTCATCCCTAGCACTCCCCCTCGACGCCTCCGAACTACTTGGTTGAGCCGCCGCCACCATCGCTACTTCATCCGCCCTTCCCCCCTTGCACCTGGTTCGTCAGATCCGCCATGCACGCACGCACACACGACAGAGGGTGATGGATCTCACCGATGGCCAACGAGGATCGGCAGCCGGGGAGATTTTACGTGGACTCCGACAGGATCATCGGAGGATAGGTGGAACCCTAGCTTAACCTAGGGGATAGGTGGAACCAACTAAGCAGGGCATCCTTGACGCCGATGAAAAAAATCCCATAGATGTTTTTCATCTGAGCAGCCATCTGAGTGAGCGAACATGAAACCTGATTAGTGGGCCAGCCCAAACACGAGGACGCGAGAGGTGAGAACCTATTAGAAATTATTAGGAGCGAGGTATAGCTCCAGTACGTTGTCAGAATCAAAATTGAAGCCCATCTAAAAAACGAAGCTCAATCGAAAATCTACTGCCTTAGTGGTTTTAGAGAGTTCTATATGTCAAATCTATCCTTTCATAATTTGCAATTAATCCTTGTCTCAGTTTGTAGGATTAGGTCTAACTTTCTTGACCAAACTGCAAGCATGAAACTTTACGAGATGAAACAGGGAAAGGCAGAAGACAGAACTCAAAGTGACTTGTATTTGAATCTACTTTGGTTGGAGTTTGAAAAAGAAATAAAAATAAAGTAAATTCAAGGAAGAGCTTTTTTTAATTTTAACAGCCACTCGGGAAGTCGTGGAATGCTTTTCTTTTTCTCTTATTCCATATGGAATACAATCCGTTAAAATAAGAAGCAATAGGAGAATATTCGATCGTTTGCTCCAAAAAAGAGGGTCCTATTGAAAAATAGATCCCAAGACAGAAATAAGTATTTTTTTTAAAAAAAATCAATTGTTTATTTATCTCTTACTCCAAAATTTCCCTGAAAAACAAATTTCATTTTTTTTCATTTAGATCACAACGGCGAGAAAAGACACGGATTTAACATTTTGCGGTGCTGAAAGCCACCGGGGAAAATGTATGACAAGGGGAGGGTACATCAGCAACCCGAGGGGATAGGTGCTCCATCCCTTCTCTGCTCGCAGCAGGGGTGTCCTTGGCCTCTCTCGATCCCAACGAACGGGCTCCGGGCATGGGGACCCTCTCTACGATCTGCTTTCGCAGCACACCATGCAGCCTGCCGTACAGCATCTGCTTCACCTTCTCAAACGCCCTGTCCAATTTGTCCATCTGCACATTGTATTTTGGAGATTCAGAACCACATTTTAACATGATTTCAAAAGGAAAAAAAAAAGGACGGCGCATGATACGAGTGTAACAACTTGCCTGCTCTGTGGCATTCACATTGTACATGAAGAGCCCGTAGTACAGATCAAAACTGTCGCTCACAGTGTTCTCCGTCTGCGAAAAGGCGGCGAATATGATCAGTTAACAACAGGCTCTCAAGAACTAAGAAGGTAGTAGTGTCATTTTTCTTGCATTTCACTCTGCACTGCTTACCAGTTGCAGGAGGGTCTCGTAGCCCTTGGTGTTGATCGGTGTGGATTGGAGGTTTAGCTGCGCCAAAACCCTGCATCACTCGCACGACAATGAACAGTCAACACTTCGGCTCTGCCAACCACCTACGCTGGTAAGACTGTTTCAGATTGCATAATCTGTTGCCCACCTCCCAATGGTGTGCGTGATGAACTGGCTTCCCGCGGCGTGTCTGTCGTGCTCTGCGCACGACATCTCCACCATCCGACACCCCTACAAGCAACAGTTAGGTTGCGTGCCTTTCATCAGTCCTGATCGAGAAATAATCCCTGTGGTTAACCATCCTGGAGAGCCAAGAAGAGATTGAAATCCCGACCTCCTGCTCGAAGATGCTCAAGAACCGGTCGCACTTGGCCTTCTGAGCGCCTTCCTCCGCGACACGAACCTTGTCGTAGACGAAGGGGAGATTGCTCCAGCCGTGCTTTCCGCTCTCCGGCCCGAACATGGGGTGTGTGCAGACGATGCCGAACTCCGGCGGTAGGATCTGACGGTATGGTACCGACCAATCATGGAGTTAAATCTTCAGTGCACGTCGTATTTCTAGGCATGGTAAATCGAATCATACCGAGGATGGCAAGTTTAGTTGGCGAGCACGGCAAATCTGTCCCGTCTTAGATTATTTTTCTAGTAGAAAATTATCATGCTCACAGACTAAATTTACCATCCTCGTGCCAACATAAATTGCCATGCCTAAAATTTTAACGTCAGATTTTTTGTATTTGAGTAAACTTAATGTAGCTGCACGGGTAGAGTTTGTACAGTGACACGTATGCTGGTCCCGTATGTTTGGCAGGATCCCGAAACTGCATTAACTCAACGTCACTGCTAAAAATGCGGCACAAAAAATGTTCTTTGACCGGTAGGTGCCGAAAAGCGTGACGATTTGATGTTTCGTTTAAAATTTCAACCAGAGACAGCTGCTTTGAGAAGAAATAGTAGTGGCACTAGTGTGATCATCAATGGCGAGTACGGCTTGGCTTGAGGCTGCCATAGTGAAGGTAGTATCATATACTTGGGACTCGTAAACATGCTTACGTGGTAGGAAATTAAAGAAGAGAAAAAGGGTCATAGTAACATAGGTAGATACCGTAACATAATAAATGTTATGCTACTATGTGTCATGCATGGCAATAAATAAGATCATCTATGATACTATTTTATGATACTATGCACTATGAATGTAGTATCATACACTAGTATCATATGTGCATAAGAGTATTATATGTGCATAAGGCTAGTCATAATGGAAGTAACATAGGTAGTAACATACATGCCATATAAGCAAAAAAGATGATGTGTCAAGTAATTAATGAAGAGAGAGGCAAATAGAGTAACATAATATGTTACCATCACATAGCGGTTCCCAATACAAAATAAGTCTACAAAGTAATAAATGAGATGATGCATGACACTATACATATGTTACTACCCACTATAGAGATAATAACATAGACTAGTAACATATGTATGTTACTAGACTAAGTTACTCCCCACTATGATCAGCCTTACTCCCCACTGTGACCAGCCTTGAAGGTTCGTATCTGTACGTACCTCGAGGAGGAGGTTGCGGGGGAACTGCTTGACAGAGAGCACGTCGGCGACAATGGTGTCGGGGCGGAGTTTGGCGAGGGGGATGGCGCGGACGACGGACTCGGTGGAGAGGATGGAGCTGCAAACCAGCAGCACGTCCGGCTGCTCCTCGCACAGCGCCTCCAGGCTTCTGTTGTTGTCAGCATTTCACAGCATGATCGATCCACTTGCGATTGCATCCCAGCCGATGAATCGAGGAAAGATAGGTTGGTGCACTGGCATGGTTGGTCACCTGAAGAAGCGAATCCCGTGGGCGGCGCAGTAGTCGGAGTAGTCGGATCTGGAGGTGGCCAGCACGGCGTGGCCCTGCCGCTGGATGCCCCCGGCGATGAACTGCCCGAAGTTGCCGAACCCGATGATCCCCACGCGCAGCGCCGCGGAATCCGGCGCCTCCGTCGTCGAGGATGCTGACGGCGACGGCGGCGGCTCCTCGCAGGCGCCACGGCACGGGGCGGCGAGCTGCTGCTCCTGCTCAGTGGAGGTCGTGGTGTCTCTTGGGGATTTGGCGCTGGAGGCGGCCGGCCTGATCGGCCGGAGGGCAGCGAGGGCGCAGAAGTCGGGGCTGAAGCGGCGCAGCAAGCTCGGCGTGGGCGTCGGCGAGGCGGCGGCGGGGAAGCCGTGGGAGGCGGAGCGGCTAAGGGAGGAAGCCATGATCGATCGGCCGGCTGTTTACGAAGTGACGGTGACGTGTATGCTGTTCTTTAAGGTTAGGTTATCCGAATTACGTCTGCAGATCGGTCGGTCGGTCGGAGTTGGGTGTGGTGGGTGGAGGGAATTCAGCGCGGGGGGCGGAGGGTGGTGGTGGCGCAGCCGGGTGATTCTCGCGCCCTCGCCAGTTGTATACGTGTCGGCTCTCTTGTAGAGAGAGAGGCAGCTGGTGACTCGAAGGTCGATGGATGGATCGGGAAACAAAGATCGCTCGGTGGGAAGCAGATCACGAGGGGTAGATGGTGTGGATCCGACGCGCGTAGCAGAGGACCGACCACGTGGGCGATCAATAATCTCGATAGCAACTTTGTTTTGCCGGCTGATCCTGCCGCCACGGACGAGGGCAGCCGAGCATGAGGATAGCGCGGGATTGTCGAAGCGTCCTGAGTTGGGACTTTCGCGGTTTCTTGCCTTCCTCCCTCAATCTCCGTCACAAACGTGTGACGGTGACCTTCGCAGTTCGGCGGCTTTGTTGGCGACCGGTTCTTCTCACGGCTCGATTGCTTGCTCGCGTGAATATGTCTTCACTTGCGTGGCATTTCACATCAAGACCGTGCTATGCAAGGAGCTACTGGGATCATGGAAGGTGATGACAATAATGCATGATGATTTTGATTTGGTAGGTACCGGTCTCGAGCTCCGGGGTGAATACCTAAGGTCTGGCCCTAATATCTGGTAATGATGTTGTTTTTGTGTTGTTATTTTGTTGTAGGCATTGCTCGGATTTTCTTAGACTGGATATTTTGGTGAAAACCCATGATCTGGCCTTCGGTGGTTGGACTTGGCAATGATGACGCTTGAGTGACATTCTCTTCCTAAAGCATTGCTAGTGGAAAACCTTTTTCATTGTACTTGTGATGTCAAAAATGATTGATACGCATTCTTGTAACTTGTTGATCATTTGTTTCGATCACTTTAAGAAAAAAAAATTGTGTGCAGACTCAGGCACAACACCAAGGGGGCAAAGGCCTCACCATGCCCATTCCCGTTTGGCCACCTTGGTGCCCAAAGAAGGCACTCAGGATAAATTGTCAAACAAAAATCTTGATTTTAAGCAGCAAAGGGGCCTTCCCCAGATATGAGAGCCAGGACAGGGTCGGCGACTAACAAAGACTTTGGTAAGCCAATCCGGAAGAGAAAATTCCTGAACGATTGAGGTGCCATGACACCACGTCCGGAGATCCGAAAGCGAGGCCGGAAGCATGTCCCGCAACCGCACATGTCATAGGTTCTTCTAGCCCAAATGTGCATCGGAACAAGTTGTTCCGACTCCATTCAGATAGCCAAGGACACTATGGGCGATTTGTCTGAGTAGATCACATATAACAAGGGAAACTCATCCTTAAGCAGGCGCCTCCCAAGCCACTAGTCGAGCCCGAATGGAGTACCCTCTCCATCACCTATGGAGATGCTAGAACCCATATCTATCTCATGCTTCATCTGCTAGTGAGACTTCCAAAACTAGGATCCCTCTTCATTGTCACTGGCTAGGAGGAGGCGGTTCTGCAAATATTTAACCTTTACTAGTTGCAGTCATATCCTCCTTCATCCCTCAAGATCCTCCACACCCATTTTCAACATTAGAGCAACATTCATACGATGAGAGTCAAGAATGCAAGACCTCCTGGTCCTCAGGATAGCAGATATCCGCCCATTTCATCATGTGGTATTTTTTAAGGATGTTGACTCCCTGCCAGATGGAGCGAGATACCTCCTTCTCAAGGGATCCATGGACACCCTGGGGAGGAGGTACATCCCCATCATATACATGGGGGGACTAGATTGTCGGGAGTTAATTAGCATGGTTTTACTCCCCTTTGAGGTAAACCTGTCACGCCGAGGCTCCGTCTTAGCCTTGATTTGCTCTACTAGTGTATCAAGGTCCTTACTCTGGATCCTAGTGTCACTCGCAGGCACCGCTAAGTAGGTGATCTGGAAGGAACAGTTTGTAGTTGAGATTATCCACAATCCATCATTGCCCTTCAAGCGGGTAGCCCATGACCATCACTTCGCTCTTCATGAAGTTCATCTTGGGGTCAGAGATGGCCTAAAAGTAGAGAAGTTGGAACTTAAGATTGATAATATCAAGCTTCGATCCTTCTGCTATCACACGTGGTCCAGGGTATAGCTTAGTGATGTGGGGGAAGTGTGGACTCGGCATCGATCAGATGTGATCAGTGGCTCTCTATAGGGCATGGGGAGGGGTGGGGATTTGTAATCTAGGGTACACGACTGGTACATCAAAGACTCGCACGGTAATAGCAGCGAGGCGTGCGACAAGAACACCGCGACAAAACCAAGATTGGTGGTCTGACAAGTGTTTAGACAAGTGCGGAAGGAGCTTGAAGGTTTAAAGATGATGAGGACATATGTACCACGGTTTGGCGCTACACATGTTAAAGTTCCACAAATAATGACCAGCCACTAGAGCTTGCACACACGACTTAAATTCAATGCTCTGAAAGATGGGGGAATTTTAATGCAGGAGTTCAAATAGATCGTCCAAATTAAACGAGCACTACTACATGGACGATGGTTGGCGGCGGATTCCTGCAGGGCAAAAAAATTGCAGCCATGTATCCCTTTTGTTCAGTGGGCTGCAGCTGTCGATCATGAGCGTCCGCCAACCATCGTGTGTACAATAGATTCAAAATTAAACTAAGAGCTGATACATCCATTTTGCATCATGTTTATCTACTGTTATTTATAATGTTTTTATGCATAATAATGCCTTTTGGAGTAATTCTAATGTATTTTCTCTCATAATATGCAAGGTTCACATAAAGAGGAGAATTCCGGTAGCTGGAAATCTGGACCTGGAAAAGTTACGTCAGGCTACCTATTCCGCACAACTCCAAATGAGCTGAACTTCTTGAGGAATTTTTATGGAATAAATAAGAAATACTTGAGCAAATAACTACCGGAGGGGGCCACCTGGTGAGCACAAGACACCAGGGCACGCCTGGTTGTGCTTAGCCCAGCCCACCTCCGGTGCCCATCTTCTGGTATAGAAGTCATTTTGACCTAGAAAAAAAATAAGGAGAGGACTTTCGGGATGAAGCGCCACCGTCTCGAGGCGGAATTTGGGCAGGAGCACCTTTGCCCTCCGGCGGAGTGATTCCGCCGGGGGAACTTCCCTCCCGGAGGGGGAAATCATCGTCATCATCATCACCAACAACTCTCCCATCTTGGGGAGGGCAATCTCCATCAACATCTTCAACAGCACCATCTCCTCTCAAACCCTAGTTCATCTCTTGTGTTCAATCATTGTACCGGTTCTATAGATTGGTACTTGTAGGTGAATAGTAGTGTTGATTACATCTTATAGTTGATTATTATATGGTTTATTTGGTGGAAGATTATATGTTCAGATCCAATATGCTATTTAATACCCCTCTGATCTTGAGCATGATTATCATTTATAAGTAGTTACTTTTGTTCTTGAGGTCACGGGAGAAATCTTGTTGCAAGTAATCATGTGAATTTTATATGTGTTCAATATTTTGATTGTATGTATGTTGTGATTCCCTTAGTGGCGTCATGTGAACGTCGACTACATGACACTTCACCATATTTGGGCCTAAGGGAATGCATTGTGGAGTAGTTATTAAATGATGGGTTGCAAGAGTGACAGAAGCTTAAACCCTAATTTATGCGCTATTCCATAAGAGACCGATTGGATACAAAAGTTTAATGATATGGTTAGGATTTATTCTTAATACTTTTCTCGTAGTTGCGGATGATTGCGAGGGGGTTAATCATAAGGTGGAGGTTTTTTCAAGTAAGAACAACACCTAAAGCACCGATCTGTTGGGGAACGTAGCAGAAATTCAAAATTTTCTACGCATCACCAAGATCAATCTATGGAGTAATCTAGCAACGAAGGGAAGGAGAGTGCATCTACATACCCTTGTAGATCACTAAGCGGAAGCGTTCAAGTGAACGGGGTTGATGGAATCGTACTCGTCGTGATCCAAATCACCGATGATCCTAGTGCCGAACGGACGGCACCTCCGTGTTCAACACACGTACAGCCCGGTGACGTCTTCGACGCCTTGATCCAGCAAGGGGAGAAGGAGAGGTTGGGGAAGACTCCATCCAACAGCAGCACGACGGCGTGGTGGTGGTGGAGGGGAGCGGGACTCCAGCAGGGCTTCGCCAAGAACTACGAGAGACGAGGAGGGAGAGGGGTAGGTGTAACGCCCTCGATGCGGCTATATCTCCCACGTGTCGAAGTACGACTTAGAGGCATAACCGCATTGAAAGCAATGTCGCAAGTGAGGTAATCTTCACACAACCCATGTAATACATAAGGGAAAGAGATACATAGTTGGCTTACAATCGCCACTTCACACAAATACATGAATAAACATTACATCATCCAAATACACTCAAGGTCCGACTACGGAACCAAAATAAAAGAAGAACCCCAAATGCGACAAAGGTCCCCGATCGACCCCAACTGGGCTCCACTACTGATCAACTAGAACGAAACAACATAAAGGACAAGATCTTCAATGAGCTCCTCCTGAGCTGGGTTGCGTCATCTGCACGGACTCAACGGCACCTACAAACTGGTTTTGGAAGTATCTGTGAGCCACGGGGACTCAGCAATCTCGCACCCTCGCGATCAAGACTATTTAAGCTTATGGGTAAGGTAAAAGGTAGGAGGTGGAGCTGCAGCAAGCGACTAGCATATATGGTGGCTAACATACGCAAATGAGAGCGAGAAGAGAAGGCAATGCACGGTCGATAAAAGTATGATCAAGAAGTGATCCTGGACTACCTACATCAAGCATAACTCCAACAACCGTGTTCACTTCCCGGACTCCACCGGAAAGAGACCATCACGGTTACACACGCGGTTGATTCATTTTAATTAAGGTCAACTTGAGGTTTTCTACAACCGGACGTTAACAAATTCCCATCTGCCCATAACCGTGGGCACGGCTTTCGAAAGTTCAAATCCCTGTAGGGTGTCCCAACTTAGCCCATGACAAGCTCTCATGGTCAACGAAGGAATAGACCTCCACCCGAGACGTTCCGATCAGACTCGGTATCCCGGTACAATAAGACATTTTGACAGGGTAAAACTAAACCAGCAACACCGCCCGAATGTGCCAACAAATCCCGATAGGAGCTGCACATATCTCTTTCTTAGGGCACACTCAGATGAGCGCTCCATACAACTAAAACCAAACCTCGAGTTTCCCCGAGGGGGCGCTGCACAGGACTCTAGTTCGGACCAACACTCAGAGGAGCACTGGCCCGGGGGGAGGGGGGTAAAATAACGATGACCCTTGAGCCGGCCGACTCAAGGGAAAGAAAAGGCTAGGTGGCGAATGGTAAAACCAATGTTGGGCATTGCTGGAAGAGCTTTACTTAAGGCGAACTGTCAAGGGGTTCCCATTATAGCCCAACCGCGTAAGGACGCAAAATCCGGGAACATAACACTGATATGACGGAAACTAAGGCGGCAAGAGTGGAACAAAACACCAGGCATAAGGCCGAGCCTTCCACCCTTTACCAAGTATATAGATGCATTAATTAAATAAGATATATAGTGATATCCCAACAAGTAAACATGTTCCAACAAGGAACAACATCTCCATGTTCCAACAAGGAACAAACTTCAATCTTCACCTGCAACTAACAATGCTATAAGAGGGGCTGAGCAAAGCGGTAACATAGCCAAACAACGGTTTGCTAGGACAAGGTGGGTTAGAGGCTTGGTTCAACAAAGTAGGAGGCATGATAAGCAAGTGGTAGGTATCGCAGCATAGGCCGGCAAAAAAGCGAGCATCTAGCAAAGCAAAGATAGTAGTGATTTTGAGGGTATGATCATCTTGCCTGAAATCCCGCAAAGAAGAAGAATGAGTCCATGAAGAAGACAAACGGGCGTAGACGAACGGGTCCTGACATAGGGACGGAGCCAGGATTTAGACATAGGGGGGGCCAAGCCAAGTTGACAAAAAAATCTAGCGCAATCTTTTTCTTATAGTACTATAACAAGGACGTGCTTTGATGCTATATAAACATATACATTTGTTTTGGTTTAAATTTGACTCCATGATTGATAGTAAAAAGGAAGATATTAATAATTTCATTAGGAGGGATCTTAGCTGTTAATTTTCAATTTTTCTTTTTCAAAAATGGGTTTCCCCACCACATTCTATTAGAAAAAGAGGCATCTGTTAATTATCTTTCAATGTAGATTATCAAGCAATAACAAAGCATGCCGTCTCACATTTTACTTCTAATACATGTGTTCATAATTTTAATATAAAAAAATCCGCTTTGCACTTGCCGTTGAGATAGGGAGAGTTATAACTAATTGCAGCAACATGCTTTGAAATGAATTAATTCTGATGATAGTTGGTACTTAGCGCTTTTCTCTTCATAGCGGCTGAACTGAAGTTTCAAAACTCACTATATTGTCTATAAGCTTGTCATATGAAATTTTTGCACCACATATAGAAACTAGTATATACGATAATTTGCATTACGGTGATTTCTAGAACAAATACAATATAGAAAATCTGATGGCATCACAGATCACCCAAACAAAGTAAATAAATTCTGTTGTATAAGTTCAACACATGCAAAATAAAGAATTGAGAAAGAATCGATACATACGAAATAAATCACAGATCACTAATAAGCTTGGAAAATATACTACATGGCCTTAACCTTGGCAAGTTTAGTACGATGGCTTGAGCCTAAAGAATCGACAAGTGAAGCACCTGCGCCGCCGTTTGAATCGAATCTGATCCTGAGTTGAGCAGGGAGGGCAGAGGCAGGCAGGGGGAAGCGGATGGCGGCGGCGGAAGGGCTAATCCCACAGACCCACACACTCACTAATCACGGGAGAGCGCAATCACCTAGGAAACTACTAGCGGACGAGGCCATCTGGCCATTAGCGGGCTTTCTCATGGGCCCTTTGCCTTTCCGAGAATTTACGTTTACGTGATAGGGGGGCCAGGTACAAGTGTTCACCCTTGTTTTCGCTAATTACCTTGAAGCTGGTAAGTGTTTGCTCAATCATTAGGGGGGCTAGGTACAAGTGTTCACCCTTGTTATCGCTAATTACCTTGAAGCTGATAAGTGTTTGCTCGATCATTAGGGGGGGGGGCAGGCCCCTTCTCGCCCCCCCTTGGCTCCGCCACTGTCCTCACAAACGCGACGTTATCGGAACCAACCCGAAGAAACAACACCGGAAAGAAGCAAACAACATAGTAAACAACCACCACATAATCATAGCATGATGCTCAATCAAGTATGGTGCATGTCCGGTTTAAATATGCATGGCATGGCAAAGTGCACAAACAATCCTACAAATTAAGTGGAGCTCAATATGCAACTCTGTTGCATATTGACGAAACACCACATTCAAGTTATTTAGTTCTCTCTCGTTTCGGTACTCAACAATATTAAATGTTGTTAGCATGGCAAGAGGGGAAGCATAAGAAAACTAAACATTTAGGCAAGTTTAAATGAGGCCGGAAATAGCAAACAACAAATCCGGTAAATCCCCATATGCAATTATCAATTTGGTGCAACAACAATTTTAACATTTAAATGTTATTATCATGATGCGAATGACATGTGCAAGTTTTATGCAATTTTAAGAAAAGTTGACAAGGGCATATTAAGAAGCATTTGTCAATGTGGCGGAAATGAAAAGGGGAGCCACGACAACGATAACGAAACGGTGCCACGGCAACGTTCCGGTTCCGGTAACTCGATTGAGATCCCGGTGCCAAGAAAGTGCGACGGGAGCGTGACATGCAATAGAAGGTGGGGTGCTCCCGGTTACCGGGTTCCCACATGACGGTGACAAGGTAAAAGAGGGCAACATGCACCGACAAATCGAGCACGGTGCAAGCACGAGCATCCCATACATCACACATGCATTCGTTCAAGGACGTCGCCTCGAGGTTATACCTTCCCAAAGGAGCATTCTCAGAGCGGTTCGAACTCATAGAGGAAGCAGTGGAAGTAGACGTTCACGAGTCGAAGAGGAAGTAGACATTCATGTTCGAGGAGCGGTAGGGGTACACGGTCGTCATCGAACTTGGCGTCACATCGCGTAGTCGTACACATTCCGTAGATGTTCATGTCATCGGTGTCGTGGTACTTGGGGTCTTCAGACTTTCCGGTCCCGTTCTTGCGACGGTAGTCATTCACGTTCGTTTCGGAGAGGTACTTGATGACTCCAAACCCTTCGTGGTCGACGGTAGTTGAACTTGATGCTTGCGGTGCACATGTCTTCGTCAACGGTAGTTGTACAAGGTCGTCATGGGAAGTGGTCGTACTCGCAAACTTGTCGAAAACAGGGTCTCGGTCGCCGGTATAGGTACTTGGTGAAATCCACGGGTGTCAGTAGTTGTACATGGTCTTCGCGTTGTAGTCTGACTTGGCGATTCCAAAACGTTCATCGGTAGTGGAACTTGGCGGTCTCGACGATCGTCGTGGTACTTGTCGAAAGGAATCCACCGAGGCGGTCTTGTGTCCCTGGATTCAATGGCCTTGGCAACGACAAAAGGGGCAGCATCACGTAGCATGGTTGGTGAGGGGCTACAGGTGAGAGGCCACGGCAGCGGCAAGACGAGCAGCAGCAACACGAGTCACGGACAGAGGAGGTGCTGTCGGGCGTTGATGGTGGTGGAGCAGGGGAAGTCAACGCGGGCTCACGGTGACAACGACGACGAACAGAGGCGCGCGGAGAAGCAGTCGTCCGGCGATGGAGCAGAGGCATCCATGGCCAGCGACCCAAGGTGTCGAAGATGGCCGGATCCGGGCCGGCTCGGGTTGGGGAGGCGAGGTAGCAGGCCGGTGGCGGGGCTTGGCGCGGTTGGAGGACAGGACCGCGGGGCGGAGGAAGGCGGGCGCCAGCGTCAACTGGTGCTCCAGGAAGGTCGAGGAGGCAGGGGCGCGGCGTGCAGCAAGGATGCAACGGTGCGGCGCTGGAGCATGGCAAAGTAGCGCAGCAGTGGCGAGCTCGGGGCAAGGGCAGCAAGGCACCGGATCGTGCGCGGGTGGCCTTCCTGATGGAGCTCGGCGGCGGCGAAGGCAAGGGATGTGCGGCGGCGAGGGTGTCTGGCCATGGGGATTGGGATCCCTCTCCCTGATGCGTGCGTGCGTGAAGGGGTCGAGGGAGAGATGTGATCAAGAGGGAGAGATGGACCGGCTAGCGGTTCCCTGGCGGCGCGAGGAAACAAGGAGTGGGATCGAGAGGCTGGCTAGGGTTAGCAGCGGGATTGGTGGGCCGGCGCGAGAGGCCCAGGTGGCCGGCGGGGCTGCTGGTTGGGCCTCGATCTGCTGAGCCATATCATGGAGCGGGAAAAGGCCAAAGTCCTGGTTGGCTGTTGGTGCTAGCATCTACCTCTCTCTCTACAAATCTCTCACAAAACAGGAAAGCAAAGAAATAAAAGGAGAGAAAAGAAATGAGTGGACAAGAATTTGGGCAAGGGGATTATCTTCCCGGACTCACAAAAATGCGCTTATCCCAAGAAAATAGAAGTGAACATGAATGCAAGATTTAAATTCAAATTCATTTGAATTTAATTCAAATGGTTTGAACAAGGACGAGGATTTCAAAACGCCCAAAAATGTTGAGATTTTTGGTGAAGCTCTGGAAAGTGAAGAAATAATTTAGGGCAAAGTTTGGAGACCAAACTTGAAGCACAAAAGAAACGGAATTATTTTGCAAGTGTGTTTATGGGTGAATCCAAATTACTGGAATATTTAATATAGCTCTCTAAATATCGAGAGAATATGTTGTAAAGAGAATCACCATGTGAATTCCCTCGGTTTAAATGGATCAAAGGTCCATGCCATTTATTTAGTTGAGTTAAGAAAAGAAATGACATGATGGCATGATGACATGGTGCAATGCACATGATGCAATGATGAATGCAAAGAACCAAACAAATCACACACCGAAACCCGGAAACCCTGGAAGGCATCTGAAGCTCCGGTCTTGGGGCGTCACAGTAGGGCCGCGCCAACAGGGAGAGCAAATCACATGTGTTGGGCAGCCCCAAACCTCAAGTATATATAGGGGGAGGGGAGGGGCTGCGCCCCCACCTAGGGTTCCCTCCCTAGGGGTGGCGGCAGCCCCCAGATCCCATCTGGGAGGCGACCAAGGGGGAGAGAGAGGGGGCGCACCTAGGGTGGGCCTTAGGGCCCATCTGCGCCTAGGGTTTGCCCCCTCTCCTCTTGAGGACGCCTTGGGCCTTGGTGGGAGGCGCCCCAGCCCACATAGGGGCTGGTCCCTTCCCACTTATGGCCCACACAAGCCTCCGGGGCTGGTGGCCCCTCCCGGTGGACCCCCGGACCCCTCCGGTGGTCCCGGTACACTACCGGTGATGCCCGGAACACTTCCGGTGGCCAAAACCATACTTCCTATATATCAATCTATACCTCCGGACCATTTCGGAACTCCTCATGACGTCTGGGATCTCATCCGGGACTCCGAACAATATTCGGTAACCGCGTACATACTTTCACTATAACCCTAGCGTCATCGAACCTTAAGTGTGTAGACCCTACGGGTTCGGGAGTCATGCAGACATGGCCGAGAAAACTCTCCGACCAATAACCAACAGCGGGATCTGGATACCCATGTTGGCTCCCACATGCTCCACGATGATCTCATCGGATGAATCACGATGTCAAGGATTCAGTCAGTACCGTATACAATTCCCTTTGTCTATCGGTATGATACTTGCCCGAGATTTGATCGTCGGTATCCCGATACCTTGTTCAATCTCGTTACCGGCAAGTCTCTTTACTCATTCCGTAACACATCATCCCGTGATCAAATCCTTGATCACATTGTGCACATTATGATGATGTCCTACCGAGTGGGCCCAGAGATACCTCTCCGTTTACATGGAGTGACAAATCCCAGTATCGATTCGTGCCAACCCAACAGACATTTTCGGAGATACCTGTAGTGTACCTTTATAGCCACCCAGTTACGTTGTGACGTTTGGTACACCCAAAGCATTCCTACGGTATCCAGGAGTTGCACAATCTCATGGTCTAAGGAAAAGATACTTGACATTTAGAAAAGCTTTAGCAGACGAACTATACGATCTTGTGCTAGGCTTAGGATTGGGTCTTGTCCATCACATCATTCTCCTAATGATGTGATCCCATTATCAACGACATCAAATGTCCATGGTCAGGAAACCGTAACCATCTATTGATCAATGAGCTAGTCAACTAGAGGCTTACTAGGGACATGGTGTTCTCTATGTATCCACACATGTATCTGAGTTTCCTATCAATACAATTCTAGCATGGATAATAAACGATTATCATGAACAATGAAATATAATAATAATAACTAATTTATTATTGCCTCTAGGGCATATTTCCAACTATCTCCCACTTGCACTAGAGTCAATAATCTAGTTCACATTGCCATGTGATTAACACTCATAGGTCACATCGCCATGTGACCAACATCCGAGAGTCTACTAGACTCAATGATCTAGTTCACATCACTATGTGATAAACACTCAAAGAGTTCTGGGTTTGATCATGTTATGCTTGTAAGAGAGGTTGTAGTCAGCGGGTCTTGCCATATTCAGATCCCTATGTATTTCGCAAAACTTTATGTCATATCGTAGATGCTGCTACCACGTTCCACTTGGAGCTATTCCAAATTATTGCTCCATTATACGTATCCGGTATCTCTACTCAGAGCTATACGGATAGGTGCTAAGCTTGCATCGACGTAACTCTTTACGTCGAACTCTTTATCATCTCCATAACCGAGAAACATTTCCTTATTCCTCTAAGGATAATTTCGACCGCTATCTGGTGATCCAGTCCTAGATCACCTTTGTACCCTCTTGCCAGACATGTGGCAAGGCACACATCAGGTGCGGTACTCAGCATGGCATACCGTATAGAGCCTATGACACGAGCATAGGGGACGACCTTCGTCCTTCCTCTTTCTTCTGCCGTGGTCAATCTTCGAGTCTTACTCAACTTCACACCTTACAACTCAGGTAAGAACCCCTTCTTTGTCTGATCTATTTTGAACTCCTTCAAAAACATGTCAAGGTGTGCGTTCTTTGAAAGTATCATCAGGCGTCTTGATCTATCTCTATAGATCTTGATGCCCAATTTGTAAGCAGCTTTATCCAGGTCTTCCTTTGAAAAATACTCTTCAAACAACCATTTATGCTTTCCAGAAATTCTACATTATTTCGGATCAACAATATGCCATCCACATATACTTATCAGAAATGTTGTAGTGCTCCCACTCACTTTCTTGTAAATACAAGTTTCTAGCAAACATTGTATAAACCTAAAAGCTTTGATCACTCCATATATTCTGATTCTGAGATGCCTGCTCTAGTCCATAGAAGGATTGTTGGAGCTAGCATACCTTTTAGCATTCTTAGGATCATCAAAACCTTTTATTGTATCACATACAACTTTTCTTACGAAAATTGGTAAGAAAACTTGTTTTGACATCCATCTGTAAGATTTCATAATCGAAAAATACAGCTAATGCTAACATGATTCCGACGGACTTAAGCATCGCTACGGGTGAGAAATTCTCATCGTAGTCAACTCCTTGAACTTGTGAAAAGACTCTTTCCCACAAGTCGAGCTTCATAGACGGTAACATTACCGCCCACGTCCGTCTTCTTCTTAAAGATCCATTTATCTCAATGGCTTGCCGATCATCGGGCAAGTCCACCAAAGTCCATATTTTGTTCTAATACATGGATCCTATCTCGGATTTCATGGCTTCTAACCATTTGTCGGAATACGGGCCCACCATCGCTTCTCCATAGATCGTAGGTTCATTGTTGTCTAACAACATGATATCTAAGACAGGATTACCGTACCACTTAGGATTAGTACATATCCTTGTCGACCTACGAGGTTCGATAGCAACTTGATCCGAAGCTTCATGATCACTATCATTAACTTCCTATTCAACAGACGTAGGCGCCACAGAAAACATCTTTCTGTGTTGCATCACTTTCTGGTTGAAATAAAGGTTCGACAACCTCATCAAGTTCTATCTTCCTCCCACTCAATTCTTTCGAGAGAAACTCCTTCTCGAGAAAGGACCCGTTCTTAGCGACAAACAATTTGCCCTCGGATATGAGATAGAAGGTATACCCTACTGTCACCTTTGGGTATCCTATGAAGATGTGTTTGTCCGCTTTGGGTTCGAGCTTCTCCAGCTTAAGCCTTAAGCATCGCAGCCCCAAAAATTAAAAACGACAACTTTGGTTTCTTGCCAAACCAATGTTCACACGACGTCGTCTCAACGGACTTAGATGGTGTCCTATCTAAAGTGAATGCAGCTGTCTCTAACGCATAACTCAAAATGAAAACGGTAGATCGGTAAGAGACATCATAGATCGCACCATATCTCATAAGGTTCGATTATGACGTCTGGACACACCATTACAACTGTGGTGTTCCAGGTAGCTTCAACTGTGAAACAATTCCACAATGTCTTAAGTGATTGCCAAACTCATAACTCAGAATTTCTCATTGATCAGATCGTAGGAATTTGATCTTCTTGTTATGATGATTCTTAACTTCACTCTGAAATCGCTTGAACTTTTCAAACGTTTCAGACTTGTGCTTCATTAAGTAGATATACCTATATCTACCCAAATTGTCAGTGAAGATGAGAAAATAGCGATATCCACCGCACGCTTCAATTCTCATTGGATCACACACATCAGCATGCATGATTTCCAACAAGTCACTTGCCCGTTTCATTGTACCTGAAAACGGGGTCTTAGTCATCCTGCCCATGAGGCATGGCTCGCATGTGCCAAGTGATTCAAAATCAAGTGACTCCAAACATCCATCGACATGGAGTTTCTTCATGCATCTTACGCCAATATGACCTAAGCGGCAGTGCCACAAGAAAGTGGTACTATCATTATTAACTCTACATCTTTTGGCGTGAACATGTGTATTACCACGACCGAGATTCAATGAACCATTCACATAGGGTGCATGACCATGAAAGGTATTATTCATGTAAACAGAATAACCAGTATTCTCTAACTTAAATGAATAACCGTATTGCAATGAACATGATCTAATCATATTCATGCTCAACGTAGACACCTGATAACATTTATCTAGGTTCAATACTAATCCCGAAGGCAGATGGAGCGTGCGATGGTGATCTCATCAACTTTGGAAACACTTCCAACACACATCGTCACCTCGCCCTTAGCCAGTCTCCGTTTAGTCCGTAGCTTTTGCTTCAAGTCACCAATAATAGCAACTAAACTGGTATCCAATACCCAGGTGCTACCAGGAGTACTAGTGAGGTACACATTAATAACACGTATATACTTTGAAGTTGCCAGCCTTCTTATCTACCATGCATTTGGGGTAATTCCGCTACCAGTGACCGTTCCCCTTACAATAGAAGCACTTAGTCTCGGGTTTGGGTTCAACCTTGGGTCCCTTCACTGGAGCGGCAATTGGTTTGCCATCCATGAAGTTTCCCTTCTAACCCTTGCCCTTCTTGAAACCAGTGGTCTTGTAAAACCATCAACACTTGATGCTCCTTCTTGATTTCTACCTTTTGCGATCTTAAGCACCGCGAACAGCTCCGGGATCAACTCCATCCCTTGCATGTCATAGTTCATCACGAAGATCTAGTAGCTTAGTGATAGTGTCTAGAGAACTCTATCAATCACTATCTTATCTGGAAGTTTAACTCCCACTTGATTTAAGTGATTGTAGCACCCAGACATTCTGAGCACATGCTCACTAGCTGAGCTATTATCCTCCATCTTGTTGGCAAAAGAACTTGTCAGAGGTCCCATACCTCTCAACACGGGCATGAGCCTGAAATCCCAATTTCAGCTCTTGGAACATCTCATATGTTCTATGGCGTTCAAAACGTCATTGGAATCCCGATTCTAAGCCGTAAAGTATGGTGCACTAAACTATCAAGTAGTCATCAGGATGTGTCTGTCAGGTGTTCACAACATCCACAGACGACGTTGTAGGGGTTTGCACATCGAGTGGTGCATCAAAGACGTAAGCCTTCTGTGTAGCAATGAGGACACTCCTCGGACTATGGGCCTAGTCCGCATCATTGCTTACGATATCTTTCAACTTAATCTTTCTCTAGGAACGTATTGAAACGGGGAGCTACAACGTGAGCTATTTATTTACAACATATTTGCGAAGACAATTTAGACTATGTTCATGATAATTGTGTTCATCTAATCAAATTATTTAATGAACTCCCACTCAGATAGACATCCATCTAGTCATCTAAGTGAAACATGATCTGAATTGACTGGGCCGTGTCCGATCATCACGTGAGACGGACTAGTCATCAACGGTGAACATCTCATGTTGATCGTATCTTCTATACGACTCATGTTCGACCTTTCGGTCTTCCGTGTTCCGAGGCCATGTCTGTACATGCTAGGCTCGTCAAGTCAACCTAAGTGTTTCGCATGTGTCCCGAGGCCATGTCTGTACATGCTAGGATCGTCAACACCCGTTGTATTCGAACGTTAGAATCTATCACACCCGATCATCACATGGTGCTTCGAAATGACGAACCTTCGCAATGGTGCACAATTAGGGGGAACACTTTTCTTGAAATTTTAGTGAGGGATCATCTTATTTAAGCTACCGTCGTTCTAAGCAAATAAGATGTAAAACATGATAAACATCACATGCAATCAAATAGTGACATGATATGGCCAATATCATTTTGCTCCTTTTGATCTCCATCTTCGGGGCTCCATGATCATCATTGTCACCGGCATGACACCATGATCTCCATCATCATGTCTTCTTGAAGTTGTCTCGTCATCTATTACTTCTACTACTATGGCTAACGATTTAGCAATAAAGTAAAGTAATTACATGACGTTTATGTTGACACGCAGGTCATAAATAAATTAAGACAACTCCTATGGCTCCTATCGGTTGTCATACTCATCGACATGCAAGTCGTGATTCCTATTACAAGAACATGATCAATCTCATACATCACATATATCATTCATCACATCCTTTTGGCCATATCACATCACAAGGCATATGCTGCAAAAACAAGTTAGACGTCCTCTAATTGTTGTTGCAAGTTTTTACGTGGCTGCTATAGGTTTCTAGCAAGAACGTTTTTTACCTACACCAAAACCACAACGTGATATGCCAATTTCTATTTACCCTTCATAAGGACCCTTTTCATCGAATCCGATCCGACTAAAGTGGGAGAGAAAGACACCCGCTAGCCACCTTATGCAACTAGTGCATGTCAGCCGGTGGAACTAGTCTCACGTAAGAGTACGTGTAAGGTCAGTCCGGGCCGCTTCATCCCACGATGCCGCCGAATCAATATAAGACTAGTAACGACAAGTAAATTGACAAAATCGACGCCCACAACTGCTTTGTGTTCTACTCGTGCATAGAAACTACGCATAGACCTAGCTCATGATACCACTGTTGGGGAACGTAGCAGAAATTCAAAATTTTCTATGCATCACCAAGATCAATCTATGGAGTAATCTAGCAACGAAGGGAAGGAGAGTGCATCTACATACCCTTGTAGATCGCTAAGCGGAAGCGTTGAAGTGAACGGGGTTGATGGAGTCGTACTCGTCGTGATCCAAATCACCGATGATCCTAGTGCCGAACGGACGGCACCTCCGTGTTCAACACACGTACAGCCCGGTGACGTCTCCTACGCCTTGATCCAGCAAGGGGATAAGGAGAGGTTGGGGAAGACTCAATCCAGCAGCAGCACGACGGCGTGGTGGTGGTGGAGGAGTGCGGGACTCCAGCAGGGCTTCGCCAAGCACTACGAGAGACGAGGAGGGAGAGTGGTAGGGCTGCGCCAACAGGGAGAGCAAATCACATGTGTTGGGTAGCCCCAAACCTCAAGTATATATAGGGGGAGGGGAGGGGCTGCGCCCCCACCTAGGGTTCCCTCCCTAGGGGTGGCGGCAGCCCCCAGATCCCATCTGGGAGGCGGGCAAGGGGGAGAGAGAGGGGGCGCACCTAGGGTGGGCCTTAGGGCCCATCTGCGCCTAGGGTTTGCCCCCTCTCCTCTTGAGGACGCCTTGGGCCTTGGTGGGAGGTGCCCCAGCCCACATAGCGCCTGGTCCCTTCCCACTTATGGCCCATGCAAGCCTCCGGGGCTGGTGGCCCCTCCCGGTGGACCCCCGGACCCCTCCGGTGGTCCCGGTACACTACCGGTGATGCCCGGAACACTTCCAGTGGCCAAAGCCATACTTCCTATATATCAATCTATACCTACGGACCATTTCGGAACTCCTCGTGACGTCCGGGATCTCATCCGGGACTCCGAACAACATTCGGTAACCGCGTACATACTTTCCCTATAACCCTAGCGCCATCGAACCTTAAGTGTGTAGACCCTACGGGTTCGGGAGCCATGCAGACATGGCCGAGAAAACTCTCCGGCCACTAACCAACAGCAGGATCTGGATACCCATGTTGGCTCCCACATGCTCCACGATGATCTCATCGGATGAACCACGATGTCAAGGATTCAGTCAATACCGTATACAATTCCCTTTGTCTATCGGTACGATAGTTGCCTGAGATTCGATCGTCGGTATCCCGATACCTTGTTCAATCTCGTTACCGGCAAGTCTCTTTACTCATTCCGTAACACATCATCCCGTGATCAACTCCTTGATCACATTGTGCACATTATGATGATGTCCTACCGAGTGGGCCCAGAGATACCTCTCCGTTTACACGGAGTGACAAATCCCAGTATCGATTCGTGCCAACCCAACAGACATTTTCGGAGATACCTGTAGTGTACCTTTATAGCCACCTAGTTATGTTGTGACGTTTGGTACACCCAAAGCATTCCTACGGTATCCGGGTGTTGCACAATCTCATGGTCTAAGGAAAAGATACTTGACATTTAGAAAAGCTTTAGCAGACGAACTATACGATCTTGTGCTAGGCTTAGGATTGGGTCTTGTCCATCACATCATTCTCCTAATGATGTGATCCCGTTATCAATGACATCAAATGTCAATGGTCAGGAAACCGTAACCATCTATTGATCAACGAGCTAGTCAACTAGAGGCTTACTAGGGACATGGTGTTGTCTATGTATCAACACATGTATGTGATTTTCCTATCAATACAATTCTAGCATGGATAATAAACGATTATCATGAACAATGAAATATAATAATAATAATAACTAATTTATTATTGCCTCTAGGGCATATTTCCAACACGATCCATCCACATATCAAATTAGCAAAGTAGCGAACACAAATCAAACCAAGATGATGAAAGTGATTAGATGAAATTCCCGTGTACCCTCAAGAACAGCTTGCTTATCATAAGGGACAATTTTGGCCTGTCCTTTGCCTCAAAAAGATTGGGTTACCTTGCTGCACTTTTGTTACTATTATCGTTACTTGCTCGTTACCAATTATCTTGCTATCAAACTCCTCGTTACTTACAATTTCAGTGCCTGCAGACATTACCTTGCTGAAAACCACTTGTCATTTCCTTCTGCTCCTCGTTGGGTTCGACACTCTTACTTATCAGAAGGACTACGATTGATCCCCTATACTTGTAGGTCATCAAGGCTCTTTTCTGGAGCCGTTGCCGGGGAGTGAAGCACTCTTGGTAAGGAAAAATTATTACTACATGCTTAAATTTATTGTCACTTGTTACTATGGAAAACAATCCTTTGAGGGGTTTGTTCGGGGTATTTTCACCTCGACCGGAACCACAATTAGTCAGCCCTCAACCCACTGCACCTATTGAAAATATTTAATATGAAATTCCTTCGGGTATGATAGAACAACTACTAGCTAATCCTTATGCAGGAGATGGAACCGAACATCCTGATATGCACTTGATATATGTGGAAGAAATTTATGGATTGTTTAATCTTGTAGGTTTACCTGGAGATGAAGTTAAAAAGAAGGTTTTCACTTTATCTTTGAAGGGAAAAGCATTGGCATGGTATAGGCTATGCGATGATATTGGTTCTTGGAATTGGAATCGATTGAAATTGGAGTTTCACCAAAAAATTATCCTATGCATCTAGTTCATCATGATCGGAATTATATATATAATTTTTGGCCTCGTGAAGGAGAAAGTATCGCTCTAGCTTGGGGGAGGATTAAGTCAATGTTATATTCATGCCCCAATCATGAGCTCTCAAAGGAAATTATCATTCAGATTTTTTATGCTTGGATTTCTCATGATGATCTTTTGGGTTTCATCTCCATAAGAGTGGCTGACTTTTTACGTTGGCTCGCCAAGCCTATCACAACCCTCCTCCTTTACCCGGGCTTGGGACCGGCTATGTTGAGTCAACATAGGCGGAGTTGCATATGGTGTTCATTGACTTGGAGAAGGCCTATGATAAGATACCACGGAATGTCATGTGGTGGGCCTTGGAGAAACACAAAGTCCCAGCAAAGTACATTACCCTCATGAAGGACATGTACGATAATGTTGTGACAAGTGTTCGAACAAGTGATGTCGACACTGATGACTTCCCGATTAAGATAGGACTACATCAGGGGTCAGCTTTGAGCCCTTATCTTTTTGCATTGGTGATGGATGAGGTCACAAGGGATATACAAGGAGATATCCCATGGTGTATGCTCTTTGCGGATGATGTGGTGCTAGTTGACGATAGTCGGACGGGGGTAAATAGGAAGTTAGAGTTATGGAGACAAACCTTGGAATCGAAAGGGTTTAGGATTAGTAGAACTAAAACCGAGTACATGATGTGCGGTTTCAGTACTACTAGGTGTGAGGAGGAGGTTAGCCTTGATGGCCAGGTGGTACCTCAGAAGGACACCTTTCGGTATTTGGGGTCAATGCTGCAGGAGGATGGGGGTATTGATGAAGATGTGAACCATCGAATCAAAGCCAAATGGATGAAGTGGCGCCAAGCTTCTGGCATTCTCTGTGACAAGAGAGTGCCACAAAAGCTAAAAGGCAAGTTCTACAGGACGGCGGTTCAACCCGCAATGTTGTATAGCGCTGAGTGTTGGCCGACTAAAAGGCGACATGTTCAACAGTTAGGTGTGGCGGAGATGCGTATGTTGAGATGGATGTGTGGCCACATGAGGAAGGATCGAGTCCGGAATGATGATATACGAGATAGAGTTGGGGTAGCACCAATTGCAGAGAAGCTTGTCCAACATCGTCTGAGATGGTTTGGGCATATTCAGCGCAGGCCTCCAGAAGCTCCGATGCATAGTGGACGGCTAAAGCGTGCGGAGAATGTCAAGAGAGGGCGGGGTAGACTGAATTTGACATGGGAGAAGTCCGTTAAGAGAGACCTGAAGGATTGGAGTATCACCAAAGAGCTAGCTATGGACAGGGGTGCGTGGAAGCTTGCTATCCATGTGCCAAAGCCATGAGTTGGTTGCGAGATCTTATGGGTTTCACCTCTAGCCTAACCCAACTTGTTTGGGACTAAAGGCTTTGTTGTTGTTGTTGTTGTTGTTGTTGGATTTCTCATGATGATCGATCCATGCTTGATACTTCTTGTACTGGTTCCTTTATGAAGAAGACCATAGAATTCAGGTAGGATCTTTTGGAAAGTATTAAACGCAACTCTAAAGATTGGTACCTCGATGAACGTAAAGAGTCAGGTATTAAGCTTAAGTTTGATTGTGTTAAATCCTTTATGAATACCGATGCTTTTCAAAAGTTTAGCACTAAATATGGACTTAACTTTGCGATAGTAGCTTCCTTTTGTGAATCTTTTGCTACTCATGTTGATCTCCCTAAAGAGAAGTGGTTAAAATATCACCCACCTATTAAAGAATAAATTAAAGAACCAGCAATAGCTAAATAAGAAACTATAATCTATAATGTTGATCCAGTTGTTCCTACTGCTTATATTGAAAAACCACCTTTTCCTGTTACGATAAAGGAATATGCTAAAGTTTCAACTATGGTCAATAAAAGTTATATTAGAACAGCTAAACCAGCTGAACAAATCAAGGTAGAACCTAGTGTTGCTATGGTTAAGGACCTCCTGGTTGAAAATGTGGATGTGCATGTTATTTACTTCTGTGATGAAGCTGCTAGAATTGCCAAACCGATGAAAAAGATAAACATAGACATGTTGTCTCAGATAAAATGTGAGATCACTGTTATCATGGTTTATGTGACATAGGTGCTAGCGTGAGTGCTATTCATTTTACCTTATATCAAGAAATTATGAATGATATAGCACCCACTAAAATAGAAGACATAGATGTTACTATTTAACTTGCTAATAGAGACACCATCACACCACTTGGGATTGTTAGAGATGTTGAAGTCTTGTGTGGGAAAATAAAATACCCTACTAATTTTCTTGTTCTTGGTTCCCCACAAGATGACTTTTGTCCCATTATCTTTGATAGACCTTTCTTGAACATCGTTAATGCTAAAATAGATTGTGAGAAACAAACTGTCGGTGTTAGCTTTGGTGATGAGTCTCATGAATTCAATTTTCCAAGTTTAGTAGAAAACCTCATAAAAAAGAATTGCCTAGTGAGGATGAAATTATTGGTCTTGCTTCTATTGTTGTGCCTCCTACTGATCATTTAGAACAATATTTGCTAGACCATGAAAATGATATGCATATGCATGAAAGAAGTGAAATAGATAAGGATTTCTTTGAACAATGTCCTCCGCTTAAACACAATTTGCTTATTGAAACTCTAGGAGGTCCTCCTCCACCTAAAGGTGATCCTATGTTTGAATTAAAACAATTGCCAGACACTTTGAAATATGCTTATCTCGATGAGAAAAAGATTTATCATGTTATTATTAGTGCTAACCTTTCAGAACATGAAGAAGGAAGATTATTAAAAGTTTTGAAGAAGCACCGAGATGCTATTGGATATACTCTTGATGATCTTAAGGGCATCAGTCCCACTCTATGTCAGCATAAGACTAATATGGAACCTGATGCTAAACCCATTGTTGATCACCAACATCGGTGAAATACGAAGATGAAAGAAGTGGTAAGAAAGGAAATATTAAAACTTCTGGAAGCAGGTATAATCTATCTTATAGCTAATAGTAGATGGGTAAGTCTTCTTCATTGTGTCCCTAAGGAAGGAGGTATTACTATTGTTCCTAATGATAAGAATGAACTTATTACACAAAGAGTTGTTACAGGCTATAGAATGGTAATTTATTTTAGAAAATTAAACAAAGCAACTAGAAAAGATCATTAACCTTTGCCTTTTATTGATCAAATGCTAGAAAGATTATCTAAGCACACACATTTTTGCTTCCTTGATGGATATTCTGCTTTTTCACAAATACATGTTTCTCAACCTGATCAAGAAAAGACCACTTTTACTTGCCTTTTGGAACTTATGCTTATAGAAGTATTCCTTTTGGTTTATGCAACGCACCTAATACCTTTCAAAGATGTATGACTGCTATATTCTCTGACTTTTGTGAAAAGATTGTTGAAGTTTTCATGGATGACGTTTCTATTTATGGGAAGTCTTTTGATGATTGTTTAAGCAATCTTGATTGAGTTTTGCAGAGATGTGAGCAAACTAATCTTGTTTTGAATTGGGAGAAGTGCCACTTTATGGTTAACGAAGGTTTTGTTTTGGGCCATAAAATTTCTAAAAGAGGTATTGAGGTGGTCAAAGCTAAGGTTGATGCAATCGAGAAAATGTCATGTCCTAAAGATATCAAAGGTATTCGTAGTTTCCTCGGTCATGCCAGTTTCTATAGGAGGTTTATTAAAGACTTCTCTAAAATTTCTAGGCCTCTTACGAATCTTTTGCAAAAGGGTATTCCATTTGTTTTTTATGATGATTGCTTAGAAGCCTTTGAAACACTCAAGAAAGCTTTAATTTCTGCACCTATTGTTCAACCACCTGATTGGAACTTGCCTTTTGAAATTATGTGTGATGCTAGTGATTGTGCTCTTGGTGTTGTTCTAGGACAAAGAGTTGATAAGAAACTGAATGTTATTCATTATGCTAGTAAAACTCTAGACAGTGCTCAACGAAATTATGCTACTACCGAAAAAGAATTCTTAGCAGTGGTGTTTTCTTGTGATAAATTCAGATCTTACATTGTTGATTCTAAAGTTATTGTTCACATTAATCATGTTGCTATAAAATATCTTATGGAAAAGAAAGATGCTAAACCTAGACTCATTAGGTGGGTTCTCTTGCTACAAGAATTTGATTTGCATATCACTGATAGAAAAGGAGCGGAGGACCCCATAGCTGATAACTTGTCTAGGCTTGAAAATAATCTTGGTGACCCACAACCTATTAATGATAGTTTTCCTGATGAGCAATTAGCTGCTATAAATGTTTCTCATGGCACACCTTGGTATGCTGACTATGCTAACTATATTGTTGCTAAATACATACCACCTAGCTTTACTTACCAACAGAAGAAAAAATTCTTCTATGATTTAAGACAGTACTTTTGGGATGACCCACATCTTTATAAAGAAGGAGTAGATGGCAGGGACAAATCCTACGGAAATGTCAATCTGAAGCTTATGGATGACATCATGCGGGAGACAGAACTACTCACAAGGTATTGCAATCTGGGTTTTATTGGCCTACTCTCTTCAAGGATGCTCGTAAGTTTGTCTCATCTTGTGATGAATGTCAAAGAATAGGTAATATCGATAAGCGTCAAGAAATGCCTATGAATTATTCACTTGATGTTGAACCATTTGATGTTTGGGGATTTGATTACATGGGACCTTTTCCTTCCTCTAATGGGTATACTCATATTTTGGTTGCTATTGATTATGTTACTAAGTGGGTAGAAGCTATTCCAACTAGCAGTGCTGATCACAACACCTCTATTAAAATGCTTAAGGAAGTTATTTTCCCTAGGTTTGGAGTCCCTAGATATTTAATGACTGATGGTGGTTCACACTTTATTCATGGTGCTTTCCGTAAAATGCTTGCCAAGTATGATGTTAACCATAGAATTGCATCACCTTATCATCCTCAGTCTAGTGGTCAAGTTGAACTTAGCAATAGACAAATAAAATTAATTTTACAAAAGGCTGTCAATAGGTCTCGGAAGAATTGGTCTAAGATATTAGATGATGCACTTTGGGCTTATAGAACAACATATAAAAATCATATGGGTATGTCTCCTTATAAAATGGTTTATGGAAAAGCTTGTCATTTGCCTCTTGAGTTAGAACATAAAGCATATTGGGCAATTAAAGAACTCAACTATGATTTCAAACTTGCCAGTGAAAAGAGGTTATTTGATACTAGCTCATTGTATGAATGGAGAACCCAAGCTTATGAAAATGCCAAGTTATTTAAAGAAAAGGTTAAAAGATGGCATGATAAAAGAATACAAAAGCGTGAGTTCAAAGTTGGAGAATATGTTATTTTGTACAACTCCCGTTTCAGATTATTTGCAGGAAAATTCCTCTCCAAATGGGAAGGACCCTATGTTATCAATGAGGTTTATCGATCTGGAGCCATCAAAATAAATAATGCCGAAGGTACGAACCCGAAGGTTGTTAATGGGCAACGAATAAAACACTATATCTCAGGTACACCCATTAATGTTGAAAGCAATATTATCCAAACTATGACACCAGAAGAACACTTAAAATAAACCTTTTGGAACACTCCAGATTCGTGAAAAAAGAGGAGGTACGTGATAGGTAAGTAAACAGACTCCAAAAAATTCATCAAAATATATTTCGTAAGTTTTGGAATATTTAAAAATTAGGAAAATAAGAAACTACCAGGAAGGTGACCCTACTGGGCACAAGAGCGCGCACAGGTGGGTTGTGCCCACCTCAGGTACCTTACGGACTCCGTTTTTCATCTGTTTGCTTGTTTCCCAAGATAAAAAATATATATACCGCCTGAACCTATTGACCAGCGTATCGCAGAGAAATCTTCTATTCTCTTTTCTTGCTGTTTTCTGTTAGATCTGTCAGGCCAGGAACCATGGATTTTCCCTTCTACAACCATGAGGAAGGTGATGCTTGGTTGCCACAAGGGGAGCTAAGGGGAGAGGGAGTTGAGGAGGTTGCTAATACGTCTCCATCATATCTATAATTTTTTATTGTTCCATCCTATTATATTATCTATTTTGGATGTTTTATATGCATTTATATGCTATTTTATATGATTTTTGGGACTAATCTATTAACCTAAAGCCCAATGCCAGTTTTTGTTTTTTTCCTTGTTTTAGAGTTTCGCAGAAAAGGAATACCAAACGGAGTCCAAACGGAATGAAACTTTAGCGATGGATTTTCTTGGACCAGAAGACATCCAGAGGGCTTGGAGTGCACGTCAGGACAGCCACGAGGCGGCCACAAGGTCGGGAGGCGCGCCCAGGGGGTAGGGCGCGCCCCACCCTTGTGGGCCCCTTGTGACTCCACCGACCTATTTCTTCCGCCTATATATTCTCAAATATCCCAAAACCTTCCAGGGGGGCCACGAAACCACTTTCCACCACCGCAACCTTCTGTACCCGTGAGATCCCATCTAGTGGCCTTTTTCGACGTCCTGCCGGAGGGGGATTCGATCACGGAGGGCTTCTACATCAACGCCATTGCCTCTCCGATGAAGTGTGAGTAGTTTACCACAGACCTACGGGTCCATAGCTAGTAGCTAGATGGCTTCTTCTCTCTCTTTGATTCTCAATACCATGTTCACCTCGATGTTCTTGGAGATCTATTCGATGTAATACTCTTGTGCGGTGTGTTTGCTGAGATCCGATGAATTGTGGATTTATGATCAGCTTATATATGAATATTATTTGAATCTTGTCTGAATTCTTATATGCATGATTTGATATCTTTGCAAGTCACTTCGAACTATTGATTTGGTTTGGCCAACTAGATTAGTTTTTCTTGCAATTGGAGAAGTGCTTAGCTTTGGGTTCAATATTGCGGTGCTCGATCCTAGTGACAGAAGGGGAACCAACACGTATTGTATTATTGCCATCGAGGATAACAAGATGGGGTTTTCATCATATTGCTTGAGCTTATCCCGCTACGTCATGTCATCTTACTTAATGCGTTACTCTGTTCTATGAACTTAATACTCTAGATGCAGGCAGGAGTCGGTCGATGTGTGTGTTGGAAATATGCCCTAGAGGCAATAATAAAATGGTCATTATTATATTTCCTAGTTCATGATAATTATCTATTATTCATGCTATAATTGTATTAACCGGAAATCGTAATACATGTGTGAATACATAGACCACAACATGTCCCTAGTAAGCCTCTAGTTGACTAGCTCGTTGATCAATAGATGGTCATGGTTTCCTGACCATGGACATTGGATGTCATTGATAACGGGATCACATCATTAGGAGAATGATGTGATGGACAAGACCCAATCTTAAGCATAGCACAAGATCGTGTAGTTCATTTGCTAAAGCTTTTCTAATGCCAAGTATCATTTCCTTAGACCATGAGATTGTGCAACTCCCGGATACCGCAGGAATGCTTTGGGTGTACCAAACGTCACAACGTAACTGGGTGGCTATAAAGGTGCACTACAGGTATCTCTGAAAGTGTCTGTTGGGTTGGCACGAATCGAGACTGGGATTTGTCACTCCGTATGACGGAGAGGTATCTCTGGGCCCACTCGGTAATGCATTGTCATAATGAGCTCAATGTGACTAAGGAGTTAGCCATGGGATCATGCATTACGGAACGAGTAAAGAGACTTGCCAGTAACAAGATTGAACGAGGTATGGGGATACCGACGATCGAATCTCGGGCAAGTAACATACCGATAGACAAAGGGAATTGTATGCGGGATTGATTGAATCCCCGACATTGTGGTTCATCCGATGAGATCATCGTGGAAAATGTGGGAGCCAATATGGGTATCTAGATCCTGCTATTGGTTATTGGCCGCAGAGATGTCTCGGTCATGTCTTCATGGTTCCCGAACCCGTAGGGTCTACACACTTAAGGTTCGGTGACGCTAGAGTTGTTATGGGATGGTTACCGAAGGTTGTTCGGAGTCCCGGATGAGATCCCGGACGTGACGAGGAGTTCCGGAATGGTCCGGAGGTGAAGATCGATATATTGGACGAAGGGTATTGGAGTCCGCAATTGTTCTGGGGGTACCGGGTGACGACTAGCGTGTCCGAAAGGGGTTTCGGAGGCCCCGGCAAGCGTTGGGGGGGGGGCTTATGGGCCAAGGGGAGGGGGACATCAGCCCACTAAGGGGCTGAGCGCCCCTCCCACCCCATCTCACATAACCTGGATAGGTGGGGGCGCCTCCCCTAGGGCAGCCACCCCTCCCGGCTTGGGGGGCAAGTTTCCTAGGGGTGGGGGCGCCCAAACCCATCTAGGGTTTCCCTTGTGGCCACCGCCCCTCCCCTAGGGAACCCTAGGGCGCCTCCTCCACCCCCCTTCTCCCTATATATAGTGAGGGAGAGAGAGGGCAGCCGCACCCTTCCCCTGGCGCAGCCCTTCCCCCTCTCCTACACCTCCTCCTCCTCCGTAGCGCTTGGCGAAGCCCTGCCGGAGAACCAGGAGCTCCATCACCACCACGTCGTCATGTTGTTGGAGTTCTCCCTCAACTTCTCCTCTCCCCTTGTTGGATCAAGAAGGAGGAGACGTTCCTGGGCTGTACGTGTGTTGAACGCGGAGGCGCTGTTGTTCGGCGCTTATATCGGAATCGACCGCGATCTGAATCGCTGCGTGTACAACTCCACCAACCGCGTTCTTGTAACGCTTCCGCATTGCGATCTTCACGGGTATGAAGATACACTCCCCTCTCTCTCGTTGCTAGTATCTCCATAGATTGATCTTGGTGATGCGTACAATTTTTTTAATTCCTGCAACATTCCCCAACAGTGGCATCATGAGCTAGGTCTATGCGTAGATTCTATGCACGAGTAGACACAAAGCAGTTGTGGGCGATGATTTGTTCAATTTGCTTACCGTTACTAGTCTTATCTTGATCCGGCGGCATTGTGGGATGAAGCGGCCCGGACCAACCTTACATGTACGCTTACGTGAGACTGGTTCCACCGACTGACATGTACTTGATGCATAAGGTGGCTGGCGGGTGTCTGTCTCTCCCTCTTTAGTCGGATCGGATTTGATGAAAAGGGTCCTTATGAAGGCTAAATAGCAATTGGCATATCACCGTTGTGGTTTTGCGTAGGTAAGAAACGTTCTTGCTAGAAACCCATAGCAGCCACGTAAAACATGCAACAACAATTAGAGGATGACTAACTTGTTTTTGCAGGGTATGATATGTGATGTGATATGGCCAAAAGGATGTGATGTATGAGATTGATCATGTTCTTGTAATAGGAATCACGACTTGCATATCGATGAGTATGACAACCGGCAGGAGCCACACGAGTTGTCTTAATTTATTTATGACCTGGGTGTCAATGAAAACGTCATGTAATTATTTTACTTTATTGCTAACCGTTAGCCATAGTAGTAGAAGTAATAGTTGGCGAGGCAACTTCATGAAGACACAATGATGGAGATCATGGTGTCATGCCGGTGACGATGGTGTTCATGCTGCGCCTCGGAGATGGAGATCAAAGGCGCAAGATGATATTGGCCATATCATGTCACTTTATGATTTGCATGTGATGTTTTTCATGTTTACATCTTATTTTCTTAGAACGACGGTAACATAAATAAGATGATCCCTCACTAAAATTTCAAGAAAGTGTTCCCCCTAACTGTGCACCGTTGCGAAGGTTCGTTGTTTCGAAGCACCACGTGATGATCGGGTGTGATAGATTCTAACGTTCGAATACAATGGGTGTAAGCTAGATTTACACATGCAAAACACTTAGGTTGACTTGACGAGCCTAGCATGTACAAACATGGCCTCGGAACACAAGAGACCGAAAGGTCGAACATGAGTCGTATAGTAGATACGATCAACATGGAGATGTTCACCATTGATGACTAGTCCGTCTCACATGATGATCGGACACGGCCTAGTCGATTCGTATCATGTATCACTTATATGACTAGAGGGATGTCTATCTGAGTGGGAGTTCATTGAATAATTTGATTAGATGAACTTAATTGTCATGAACATAGTCTAAATTGTCTTTGCAAATTATGTTGTGGAGTAATAGCTCGCGCTTTAGCTCTTTGTTTTAATACGTTCCTAGAGAAAGACTAAGTTGAAAGATATTGTGAGCAATTGTCCGGACTAGGGCCGTAGTCTGAGGATTGTCCTCACTGCTACACAGAAGGCTTCTGTTCTTGATGCACTGCTCGGTGTGCCAACCCCTCTGAAAGGACATGCGGTGCCCCATGTGTAGTTTTGGTAATTGATGACATTCTCTATGTACTAATGGTTGCATTGAGTTATATTTGAAGGATTTGTCCATAGGCATTTCTTGAAGTCCATGTGTTGGTTTCAAGGAGTTTATGTGTTGACCAAGGTGCTATTAAGGAATTATCCAAAGATTGGTCATGTGAGTGTTGAGCTTATTGCAAGCATGTCTTGAGGAAGAAGATTGTGTGATCATTCATGTTTACCTTCATGACATCATCCAAACGAAGAGAGTTGGAAATATTCAAGGTTGATCAAGACTATGTCAAGAGTGAATCAAGTTGATCAACTCACAAAGCATAAAAGATGTACCGAAAGGGATCGAGTGATCCCATAGTATGGTAATCATTGTCCATTGTACGTTGTGTACTAACCCATGGTATATGTGAGAGTTCTATGTGGGGTTAGGTACGTGTCCATGGGCTTGCGTCAAGAGGAAGATATCATACAACCCATGGAAAGGATGACATCAAGTGGTGATCGTCATCAAGATTGCCATGTGCAAGTTCAAGTGGAGCATCACGAAGAGATCAAGTGCTTGAATCTTGCCATCCATTGTGGTGTCAATGGACTTGTGAAGATGTGCTAAAGAGTGTCTCGCCCATAGTGGACTATGAGGGAGCAATCATCTAGTCCTCATCAAGCCAATGCAATCAAGAAAGGTGGTCCAACTTGAGGGAGTCAAGATCGTCATCATCTAGCTCAAGTGGACCATGTGCAAGGCAAAGGTCTGCCCTTGATAGGTTTTCTATTTTTACCGGTCTCGTGGTGGTAGTTGGGAGACCGGGTTATAGGATCGTTTGCCGTACTATCAAGGGGGGCTCTCAAGTTGGTAGCTTGATCGTATCGTTAGTAGAGAGCTCAAACCATTGCATCCTTGCATCATGTTTCTTGGTTCTTGTTTGGTTCTCTTTGTGAGTCTTAGGGCTTATGGTCATCTTGATGACAAGCTTGAGTTCATCGAAAACGGAGTTCACATGCGTCTTCTATGATGTTTTCGGTGTTGGAGGTTTTACTGGTCTTATCCGAGGAAGGGTTCTCAGCATTTTCTTATGGGCCTTTTCTCATTTGCTTCTTATTGATATTTATATCAATATTGCGTTGGCCCATGTCATTAGCTTACCAACAAACTTGGTTTTGTTGAATTCGGAGTCCGTTTGCAGAAGTTATGGCTGTTTTTGTAAAGGCTGCAGCGGTACTACCGTGGCTAGAGCGGATGTAATTTTTTACTACCGCTCCAGAGCAGTACTACCGCGGCTCCTGAGCGGTAGTACCGCTCCAGAGCAGTACTACCGCGGCTCCTAAGCGGTAGTACCGCTCCGGACCAAAATCACGTGTTTTGCTCAGCGGAAGTAGGCACGGAAGTATTTTTTTTGTACCGCTCGCAAGCGGTAGTACCTCTACCATTTGCGGTAGTACCGCGAGGTCGAGCGGTAGTACCGTGAGGATGAGCGGTAGTACCGCTCCGGCGGTTCTACTGGCCTTTTGCCTCCTCGTCGTTGTTTTTCAAAGGGGTACTTCCGCCCTAGCGGTAGTACCGCTCTGTGCGGGCTGTGAGCAAAACGGTTGGATTTTTCCCCACCTATAAAAGGGGGTCTTCTTCCCCAATGAACCCAATCTCTTGAGATCGCTTTGCCCCCATTGTTGACCTTCTTTGAGCTTGCTAACTCTCAATCCCTCCATGGATTCTTGCTAGTTTTTGAGGGAAAAGAGAGAGGAGATCTAGATCCACATTTCCTCCAATCACTTTCTCCTCTTTGTGAGGGGAACCCCTTGGATCTAGATCTTGGAGTTCTTGGTGTTCTCCTTCTTGTTCTTCCTCTCATTTTTCTCCCTAGCATTAGTTGCTTTGGTGGGATTTGAGAGAGAAGGACTTGGGCACTCCGTGTGCCCTTGCCATTGCATTTGGTGCATCGGTTTGAGTTCTCCACGTGATACATGGAAGTTACAAGTTGAGAAGCTTATTACTCTTGGGTGCTTGGTACCTTTGAGCTTGTTCATCTTGGGTGCCTTGGTGCCCTAGACGGTTGGTGGTGTTCGGAGCTCAATCATTGTGGTGTAAAGCTTTGGGCAAGCATCGGGGTCTCCAATTAGGTTGTGGAGATCGCCCTGAGCAATTTGACGGGTACCGGTGACCGCCCCCAAGGGTTGCCAAAGTGTACGGGTTCGGTGACTGCCCCCAAGGGTTGCCATTTGTACGGGTTTGGTGACCGCCCTCAAGGGTCCCTTAGTGGAATCACGGCATCTTGCATTTTGCGAGGGTGTGAGGAGATTACGGTGGCCCTAGTGGCTTCTTGGGGAGCATTGTGACTCCACACCGCTCCAAACGGAGATTAGCATCCGCAAGGGTGTGAACTTCGGGATACATCATCGTCTCCACGTGCCTCGGTTATCTCTTACCCGAGCCCTTTACTTATGCATTTTACTTTGTGATAGCCATATTGTTTCTTGTCATACATCTTGCTATCACTTAGTTGTTTATCTTGCTTAGCATAAGTTGTTGGTGCACATAGGTGAGCCTAGTTGTTGTAGGTTTTGTGCTTGACAAATTAACCGCTAGGTTTATTCCGCATTTGTTCAAGCCTAGACCATAATTATTTTTAAAGCACCTATTCACCCCCCTCTAGGCGACATCCACGATCTTTCAATTGTTATCAGAGCCCCGTCTCTCTTTGTTAGGCTTAACCACCTCGAGAGTAAAGATGTCGACTAGGGGATTAGGATCCTCTAACACTCTTAGTTTCGATGGCACAAATTTTGATGTTTGGGTAATTCGCATGCTTAAGCTCTTTAGGGTCATGGACCCAAATTTAGAGCGAATTGTAGATATGGGTTTTTCTCCTCCAAAGGATCCCCTAAGATTATCTGTAGAGGATGAGAAAAACTCTTATCTCAATGCTCAAGCTTCTAATGTGCTTTTCGATGCTTTGAGCAATGTAGTTATATTTCAACTCATGCCGTTCCGGGATGCTCATGAGTTGTGGACAAAGCTTCGAGATAAATATGGCGTGTCCAAGTTTTGTGGGGATGATTGTTCTCCCTCCACCTCTGGCCGTGTTGTGTTCTCAACTTATTCTACTTCACCTACGTTTGGTTTGCCACAAGGTAATGACATGGTGAGTAGTGGTGTTCATTGCAATGATGATAGTGGGCTCATTGTTGATAATCCTTCATCACTTTCTTATTGCAATGCTTCATCTTTGGACTTTAGCACTTCGAGCACTCCAAATGTTTCACATGTTTGTGTTGATAGTCCTTGCATATCATGTAGAAATTGCTTGACTAAATCTCATGATGATATGCTTGCTATATCTTGTTGCCATGATGAAAATGCATGTACTTCCTCGAGTTGTTGTGCTAACAATGTAGAGGAAACCCAACACTCCATGGAACAAGATGTGGTCTTGGATGGTGCTTCAAGGGATCCTAAATCATCATCTATTGCATTTTGCTTTATGGCCAAGGCTTCAAAGGTATCTCCCACTTTGAATCCCAATATATCTTGTGATGATATTGATGATGGAAAGAGTGATGATGATGTTGATTATGATGAAGAGAATGATGATGTTGCCTCCTTAAAAATTAAGGGGGAAATGATTTTTAAAGCTCTTCTTAAGAATAAAATTGCTCGTTCCAACTTCATGGAAATCATGTCTATTGCTACTGAGGGCAATAAATATATTGATGAGTTGGAATATCGTCTTGAGGAGCATGAGGTCACCATTGATAAAATGGAAGGTCATGAGCATGATTACGCTAATGAGATTGCGGACCTCTCTCAAATTCTTGAACTTGAACAAACCACCAAGGAATATCTTGAGGAGACTTTTGCTCTAGAATTATCTAGAGTGAGGGAATCTCGTGATAGAGCTCTTGTGGTGGCCAATGATTTTGAAACTAAAAATGCTAAGCTTGAAGTTGCTCATGCTAGACTCCTTGAGGATTTTGAGCACCTCGAAAATGGCTCAAGGGTCATTAAGGGTGAGCTCATCAAACTCACCGAGTCTCATGCTCAACTTGAAGCTTCTTATTTAAAAGAGCTTTCTAAGTTGTCCTCTCCTCTTGTTGTTAGTGATGATGCTTGTGCTACTAACTCTATTACTTGTGAAGCATCCATTTTGAAGGAGAATGTTGAGCTACGGGCTCAACTTGAGTTGCTATCTAGCAATTATGGGAAATTGGAAGAAAGTCATGAAAAGCTCTCAAGCTCTCATGATGATCTTCTAGTATCCCAGAATGTGCTAAAGATAGCTCATGAGGCCATGATTGCTAAGGTAACATCTAGTGAGCCTCATGTGGATACTAGGACTACTTCTAGTCAAAATGCTATGTTGCCATGTGCTAGTCCTTGTAATTCATCTACTCACAATGTTGGTACATCTTGTGATGAATTGCTTTCCTTGCCTTGTTGCTCTAACAATGAAGCTTATACTTCCTCTAGTACTTGTGTTGAGACTAACCATGTAGAGGAAATCAAAGAGCTCAAGGCCCAAGTCACTTCTTTGAAGAAAGACTTGGAAAAGAGTCATGAAGGGAAATTCACACTCAACAATATCTTGAGTGTGCAAAAATCCCCCAATGACAAAGGTGGACTTGGATTCAACTCCAAGAAGAAGAAGAAGTCCAAGATGAACAAAAAGAAGGGCCAAGAACAAGTCAAGAATTCGGCCAAGATTGTTTGCTTCAAGTGCAAAGTAGAAGGGCATCATGTTAGATCTTGCCTGAGGGAGTCCTGGATTAGGGGGTCTCCGGACAGCCGGACTATAACCTTTGGCCGGACTATTGGACTATGAAGATACAAGATTGAAGACTTCGTCTCGTGTTCAGATGGGACTCTCCTTGGCGTGGAAGGCAAGCTTGGCAATACAGATATGAAGATCTCCTTCCTTGTAACCGACTCTGTGTAACCCTAGCCCCCTCCGGTGTCTATATAAACCGGAGGGTTTAGTCCGTAGGACACAATCACAACAATCATACCATAGGCTAGCTTCTAGGGTTTAGCCTCTCTGATCTCAGGGTAGATCAACTCTTGTAATACTCATATCATCAAGAATAAATCAAGCAGGACGTAGGGTTTTACCTCCATCAAGAGGGCCCGAACCTGGGTAAAACATCGTGGCCCCTGCCTCCTGTTACCATCCGCCTTGGACGCACAGTTCGGGACCCCCTACCCAAGATCCGCCGGTTTTAACACCGACATTGGTGCTTTCATTGAGAGTTCCACTGTGTCGTCATCATCAGGCTTGATGGCTCCTTCGATCATCGTTAGCGATGCAGTCCAGGGTGAGACTTTTCTCCCCGGACAGATTTTTGTACTCGGCAGCTTTGCACCGCGGGCCAATTCGCCCTGCCATCTGGAGCATATTGAAAGCTATGCCCCTGGCCATCAGGTCAGGTTTGGAAGCCTAAACTACACGGCCAATATCCGCGGAGACTTGATCTTCGATGGATTCGAGCCCCTGCCGAGTGCGCCGCGCTGTCACGATGGGCATGATTTAGCTCTGCCACCGAACAGTGTCCTGGAGACTGCACCTACAGCCGCTCCAACCTTTAATTCAGAGCCAACTGCGCCATCCGAGGGCGGGTGGTTAGACCCCGCCGCGGAGGCAGCAGCCTCAATGGAGATCGAACCAAACACCAACCTTATCCTTCGCGAGGCCCGTGACTCCCCATCGCCGGACTCTCCTCCGGACTCTGGACTATCCGCGCCCCTGCTAATCGAATCCGGTTGGGCGCCGATCATGGAGTTCACTGCCACGGATATCTTTTAGCACTCGCCCTTCGGCGACATACTGAATTCACTAAGGTCTCTCTCTTTGTCAGGAGAGTCCTGGCCGGATTATGACCGGCAGGATTGGGATGCGGACGACAAAGAAATTAGATGCCCACCCACCACCCACTTCATAGCCACTGTCGATGACTTGACTGACATGCTCGACTTCGACTCCGAAGACATCGATGGTATGGACGACGATGCAGGAGACGAACAGGAACCAGCGCCTATAGGGCACTGGAAAGCCACCTCGTCGTATGACATATGTATGGTGGACACATCCAAAGAAGGCAATGGCGACGGAACAGCGGAGGATGGCCCCTCCAAGAAGCAACCTAAGTGCCGGTGTCAGTGGCGCCGCTCTAAGTCCCGCCAAAGCAAAAACGGTGATTCTGGCACAGGAGATAATAACACCCCGGACAGTGCCGAAGACAACCCCCTCCAGCAAGATTCAGCACAGGAGGATGGAGAAGCCAGCCCTCAAGAGAGAGTGGCAGATAGAGAGGAAGATGATGATAATTATATACCTCCCTCCGAAGACGAGGCAAGCCTCAGCGACAACGAATTTGTCATGCCCGAGGATCCCATTGAACAAGAGCGCTTCAAGCGCCGGCTTATAGCCACAGCAAATAGCCTTAAGAAAAAGCAGCAGTAGCTTAGAGCTGATCAAGACTTGCTAGCCGATAGATGGACTGAAGTCCTTGCGGCCGAGGAATATGAACTCGAACGCCCCTCCAAAAACTACCCAAAACGCAGGTTGCTACCCCGATTAGAGGAGGAAGCATCTAAACCTACGTCCCCAGCGTATGACGCGGCTGACCGGCCACCTCGTGGCCACGACAGAGAGGCCTCTTGGCCCACAACTCAAGCAACACCCCGGCGCCACTCAAAAAATACCAAGGCTCGGGGAAACGCGCTAGACCAGCGAGATATATTGGAGGACAAAGCAAGGCAAACAATATGGATCTATGGATCGCGTGGGCGCCCCACGACATGAGACGATAACCGTCACGTCGGATACAGCAAAAGCAAATCCGACCGGGCCGAACACAACAGACAAAACTCATTCGAGCTGCGTCGTGATATAGCCCAGTACAGAGGCGCCGCACACCCGTTATGCTTCACAGATGAAGTAATGGATCATCAAATTCCAGAGGGTTTCAAACCCGTGAATATCGAATCATATGATGGTACGACAGATCCCGCGGTATGGATCGAGGACTATCTCCTTCATATCCACATGGCCCGTGGTGACGATCTACACGCCATCAAATACCTCCCACTCAAGCTTAAAGGACCAGCCCGGCATTGGCTCAACAGCTTGCCAGCAGAATCCATAGGTTGTTGGGAGGACCTGGAAGCCGCATTCCTCGACAACTTCCAGGGCACCTATTTGCGACCACCAGATGCCGATGACTTGAGCCACATAATTCAACAGCCAGAGGAATCGGCTAGGCAATTCTGGACACGGTTCCTAACTAAGAAAATTCAAATCGTCGACTGTCCAGATGCAGAGGCCCTAGCAGCTTTCAAGCATAACATCCGCGGCGAGTGGCTTGCCCAGCACCTTGGACAGGAAAAGCCGAAATCTATGGCAGCCCTCACGACACTCATGACCCGCTTTTGCGCGGGAGAAGACAGCTGGCTAGCTCGTAGCAATAACATGTCAAAGAGCCCTGGTAATTCGGATACCAAGGACAGCAATGGCAGGTCACGTCGTAACAAGCACAAGCGCCGCATTAACAGCGACAATACCGAGGATACGACAGTTAATGCCGGATTCAGAGGCTCTAAGCCCAGTCAACGGAAAAAGCCATTCAAAAGAAGCACTCCGGGCCCGTCCAGTTTGGACCGTATACTCGATCGCTCGTGTCAGATACATGGCACCCCTGACAAGCCAGCCAACCACACCAACAGGGATTATTGGGTGTTCAAGCAGGCCGGCAAGTTAAATGCCGAAAAAAAAGACAAGGGGCTACATAGCGACGACGAGGAGGAGCCTCGACCGCTGAACACCGGAGGACAGAAGGGGTTTCCCCCAGAAGTGCGGATGGTGAACATGATATACGCAACCCACATCCCCAAGAGGGAGCGGAAGCGTGCGTTAAGGGACGTATACGCGTTGGAACTAGTCACCCCAAAGTTCAACCCATGGTCCTCCTGCCCGATCACTTTCGATCGCAGGGACCACCCCACTAATATCCGCCATGGCGGCTTTGCCACATTGGTTCTAGAACCAATCATTGACGGAATTCACCTCACTCGAGTCCTTATGGACGGCGGTAGCAGCTTGAACCTGCTTTATCAGGACACAGTGCGCAAAATGGGCATAGATCCCTCAAGGATTAAACCCACAAAAACGACCTTTAAGGGCGTCATACCAGGTGTAGAGGCCCATTGCACAGGCTCAGTCACACTTGAAGTGGTCTTCGGATCCCCGGATAATTTCCGAAGCGAGGAGTTAATCTTCGATATAGTCCCGTTCCGCAGTGGCTACCATGCACTGCTCGGGCATACCGCATTTGCAAAGTTCAATGCGGTGCCGCACTACGCATACCTCAAGCTCAAGATGCCAGGACCTCAGGGAGTCATTACAGTCAATGGAAACACCAAGCGCTCTCTTCGAACAGAGGAGCACACGGCGGCCCTCGCAGCGGAAGTCCAAAGCAGCCTCTCAAGGCAATTCTCCAGTCCGGTGATAAAACGTCCGGACACCGTCAAACGCGCCCGGAGTAACCTACAACAAGACCGCCTGGCACGTTCCGAGCGAGCGTAGCAATACGGCCCCAACCCCAGCCCTCGCAAAACGGTGAAATCCGTGCTACGTGTACATAATTACGCTCTGAAAATACCATGGGCACAGGGGGAGGGGCACGACCACGGCACGCCCCAAAAACGCGGCTCAACCGCACTAGGGGCTGCCGATTTTACCATTTTTTTCTTACTTTCAGGACTTTACTCTCCGGAAGACCTGTACTGCAGTACAATTGCCGCACACACGATACAACAACCATGGAGGCAGAAAGCTACGTCACACTGTGGAAATCCCAGGTGGTCTCTATAACGAGCAAAATACCTGTCTTAAATACTATCCTGCAGCTCGCCCCTGGAGGGGACATGTCAAATAGTCCCACCTTCTGCTTATCGCACTACTTGTATCGTTTTGCTTCAATGCATCTTTCCGAATAAACAATGCATAACTTTAGTCTGTTTTTGCATTTTTCTTTTATATATGTGTTCATTAATGACACCTTGCAACCGTACACTTTGGTACGGCCAATACACCAGGGGCTTAAGTACCCCACAATATGGTGTGAGAAGTCCGAACACTTTCACAAGTGCGGCACCCCGAACTTATAAAATTATATGCATCAGCTCCGAATCATGTCTTGGGTCAATAGTTGGGTTTGCCCGGCTCCCATGTTTTGGTACCTTACGTTCCGCTATATCGGCTAAGGTAGCACTGGGAGAACTACTGCGATTGTGCCCTGGTTCTGCTGGGCTAAGCACCTCAGTAGAGAAAGCTAAAATTGACTGTCATGATAAGGCGAGAGACTGGTCGCTGTTCGAGAGGTTTCGAGTCCCTAAAGGCTTATGCCGCTCAGAGCGAGGAGCCGGCCCTGTCCGGCTTAAGGCGTGTATCGCGCCCTGAATTCGGCCTTCCGAATACTAGGGGCTTCGCCAAAATTTAAAATTATAGAATTCTATGGCTAAGTGAGAGTGATAACGCATTATAGTCCGATAGCCTTGTTCGTTGTGCTGAGCACCTCCCTCGAAGGACCCAACAATTAGAACAAGAGTGCTTAGGTTTATCCCGAACACCGCAGCACTCGTGGCGTGGGGGCAGAAGCCGACGACTAGCCATCTCTCAAATTTGATAAACAGCCGAACAGAAGGTAATATTTTAAATTCAAACAAGCGTTGCATAGCGCATATGAACAAGTTTTCATAACTACAGGATTACACGAGCGAGTTTACTCGAATATTATATCTTTCCTGCACTCGTCCGCTACGAGACGAGCACCCTTCAGGACACCCTCATAGTACATCTCGGGGTGACGATGCTCCTTGCCCTCCGGCGGACCTTCCTTAATCAGCTTCACGGCGTCCAGCTTGGCCCATTGCACCTTCACACGGGCGAAAGCCCGGCGTGCACCTTCGATGCAGACGGACCACTTGATGACTTCTAGCCGTGGGCAGGCATCCACAAGCCGCCTCACCATGCTGAAGTAGCTGCTATGAAGGGCGTCGTCAGGCCACATCCGGACTATAAAACCCTTCATGGCCTGTTCGGCCGCCTTGTGCAGCTCGACCAGTTGCTTCAGCTAGTCGCTCACAGGCATCGGGTGTTCGGTCCCAGTATACTAAGACCAGAACAGCTTCTCCGTTGAGCTTCCCTCCTCGGCCTGGTAAAACTGTGCAGCATCCGACACACTGCGGGGCAAATCTGCGAATGCTCCTGGACAGCTCCGGATTCGGGTAAGTAACAGGTAATTTACTTTCACATGCTTGCTTTGCATATAGAATACCTTACCCGCCGCTATCTTCTTCATCGCATCAATCTCCTGGAGGGCCTTTTGGGCTTTGGCCTTGGCACTCTTTGCGCTCTCGAGGGCCGCGGATAGCTCAGACTCTCGCGTCTTCAAGTCAAGCTCCAACGCCTCGTGCTTCATCACGAGAGCATGGAGCTCTTGTTGCACCTCGCCCACCCGTGCCTCATGCCTTTCCCACTCGGTGCGCTCCTTGGCCGCTTTGTTTTCAGCCTCGGATAGCGCTTGCTTCAGGGTCGCCACCTCGGTCGTGGCCCCTGGCAAATTTACGATGATCCTGTCATTTTGCAATCGCATTCTTTTTATACATATCCATATACTAGGTACTACTTACCTTTGTTCTCCTCGAGCTGCCTCTTGGCAAGGCCGAGCTCGTCCTTGGACCCTTTAAGGTCCTGCTTCAGTGCGGCGACCTCCGCTGTCAGTGCGGCAGATGCCAGCAGCGAAGCCTGCATACGCATATTGACATACTTATATTAGACTCCTGCGATATTGTTTGATCCTCTGTTCGGCTTTTCTTTGTGAACACCGAACAGAGCATCAGGGGCTACTTTCTATGCGGTAATATTTTTCCCCATATTTCAAAAACTTACCTCAAAGCCTGTTAGAAGGCTGGCACAGGCTTCAATCAGTCCGCTCTTGGCGGACTGAACCTTCTGGACCACCGCACTCATAATAGTGCGGTGCTCTTCGTCGATGGAAGTGCTGCGAAGCGCTCCCAGTAGATTGTCCGATGCCTCTGGATGGACAGAGGTCACCGGCACAGGCGTCTTGGCCCTTTTGGAAGGAAGCCGCCTACCCGAGTTCGGAACCACTGGGGTTCCGGCGCGGTGTTCGGCTGAGGGCCGAACTTGGAGCCCTCAAGAGCCTTGCTCCCTCTGCTCCCGGAGTCTGCAAGGTCGCCTTGAGGCGCCTCCGGGACTGTCTCCCATCGACCCGGTGCCTCTTGAGACAATACCTCGGCGTTGTCCATAGGGCAAGGGGAGGTGGCAGTCGGAAGTGGATCGCTATCCATATCCGACGAGCCCAGGGAGCCATCCGACGATACGTCGATACGGGCTCCTGGCGGTCTGCATAGTCATAATTCGGCATTAGGAGAGGCAGTGCGACAAAGGTATGCTATGAGTTACTCTGGCATCCGAATACTTACGACTTCGCCAGGGGCTTGGCCCTGAGCAACCACTCGTCTTCGCCTTCGGCGGCGGTGGTGGAGAAGTCCGGAAGGAGAGTCCTTCCCTTCTTGGACCCTCCCCCCCCTGGTTGGGGCGGCCTTCCTTTTCTTGTCTCCCTCGACTAGAGGGGGAGCATCTTCATCTTCCTCCTCGTCTTCGGGTGAGGAGTGCGTCGCGGAGTTATCGGACGATAAGTCCGATAACGCCTAGCGTCGGGAACTCTTTCAGGTCTTTCAGGTTCCCTTGGCCTTCTTAGTCTTCTCCAGCACCTTGTAAGGAGCCGGAGTCAGCATCTCCGTCAGGAGAGCGTCCGCAGTGTCTTCGGACAGAGGGGCCGGACAGTTAATCTGCCTCGATGTCCCCACCCAGTCCTGTCAAAGGCATGGAGCTCAGACCCCACACATGGTTAAGCTAGGGGAAATAAATATCCTACCGGATGTATAGAACTCACCGAATGCGCTTGGCGCTTCGCACTTAGCCCGCGGTCCTTGGTGGGGGAGGGAGGGACCTCGGCGCCCTTGAACAACACCTTCCATACGTCCTTGTGCGTCGTGTCGAAGAGCTCGCTCAGAGTCTGGTGCTGGGCCGGGTCGAACTCCCACAAGTTGAAGTCCCGTTGTTGGCATGGGAGGATCCGGCGGATGAGCATGACTTGGACTATATTGACAAGCTTGAGCTTCTTGCCGGCCATATTCCGGATATGTTTCTGGAGTCTGTCCAGCTCTACCGATGAACCCTAGGACAGGCCCTTCTCTTTCCAGGAGGTGAGCCGTGTGGGGATTCCGGATCGAAACTTGGGGGCAGCCACCCATTTGGCGTCGCGCGGCTCGGTGATGTAGAACCACGCCGATTGCCACCCCTTTATGGTCTCCACGAAGGAGCCTTCAAGTCATATAGCGTTGGGCATCATGCCCACCATGGCTCCGCCGCATTCTGCTTGTTGGCCACCCACCACCTTCGGCTTGATATTGAAGGTCTTTAACCACAGGCCGAAGTGGGGCCGGATGCGGAGGAAAGCCTCACACACGACGATGAACGCCGAAATGTTGAGGACGAAGTTCGGGGCCAGATCATGGAAGTCCAGCCCGTAGTAGAACATGAGACCACGAACGAATGGATGGAGGGGAAACCCCGGTCCGCGGAGGAAGTGGTGGAGGAAGACTACCCTCTCGTGAGGTTCAGGGGTAGGAACGATCTGCCTCGCAGCGGGCAGCCGATGCGCGATATTCGCGGCCAAGTATCTGGCTCCGTGCAGCTTCTTGATGTGTCCCTCCATAACGGAGGAAGCCATCCATTTGCCTCCCGCTCCGGACATGATTGGAGAAGGTTGAGGGGAAGGATGTGGGCTTGGGCGTTGGAGCTCGAGTGCGCAAGAGTGGATGAGCAAGGAGGAAGAAGGCGTGGGTAGAAAAAGGTTAAACCTTGTCCCTTTATAAGGGCGGCCGAAGCTATGCGCCCCCACTAGCCTGGTAAAACTCGCTTATCCCCCAAGCGCCGTAATCGATGGCGTGGTTGGATTACCCACGCCCGTATTGATGAGAATCCCGTAATAAGGGGGACACGATCTCTGCTTTGACAAGACGTGTCAAAAAACTGCCTCGCGTTATGTGCGGGGCTAGTTAAAGCAAACGGTTCGAATAATCACCGGGCCATGGCTTAATATCATGTTGCCAAAACAAGTCAGCAGATTAGATTTGTGGAAATATTATTCTCTCTACGGTGGTATGTGTAACTTATTTTGCAGGGTCGGACACTATCCTTGTATTCAAATTCTTCCGTGGTGTATTCAGAGGAAGAACCCGCCTTGCAATGCCGAAGACAATACTGCGCGCCAGACTCATCACCATTGAAGCCTGGTTCAGGGGCTACTGAGGGAGTCCTGGATTAGGGGGTCTCCGGACAGCCGGACTATAACCTTTGGCCGGACTATTGGACTATGAAGATACAAGATTGAAGACTTCGTCCCGTGTCCAGATGGGACTCTCCTTGGCGTGGAAGGCAAGCTTGGCAATACGGATATGAAGATCTCCTTCCTTGTGACCGACTCTGTGTAACCCTAGCCCCCTCCGGTGTCTATATAAACCGGAGGGTTTAGTCCGTAGGACACAATCACAACAATCATACCATAGGCTAGCTTATAGGGTTTAGCCTCTCTGATCTTGGGGTAGATCAACTCTTGTAATACTCATATCATCAAGAATAAATCAAGCAGGACGTAGGGTTTTACCTCCATCAAGAGGGCCCAAACCTGGGTAAAACATCGTGTCCCCTGCCTCCTGTTACCATCCGCCTTAGACGCACAGTTTGGGACCCCCTACCCGAGATCCGCCGGTTTTGACACTGACATTGCCCATTGAAGAAGAAGGCCTTTAGTGACAAGCAACAAGGGAAGTGGCCAAAAGTTCGATCTCATGCTCAACCACAAGTTGAAGAAAGTCCTCTTCCCAAGAATCCTCAAGCTAATGCTTCTCAAGTTGAGAAATCAAGTGAGAAGAAAGTGAAGAGTAGACGTTGCTACTTATGTCGTGAGAAAGGTCACCTCGCCTCTTCATGCACTAGTGGTAACTTATCCAACCCAATTATTATTGATGATATCTATTCTCTTGGGAAGGATAAGGTTGGCAATGTGTTTGCCAAAGTTGTTGGTACTCAAAGTGGTGTCAAGAAGAGAACCATTTGGGTAGCCAAGCCTATTGTGACTAACCTCTTAGGACCCAACTTGGTTGGGGACCAACAAGCTCAAACTTGATCAATAGGTGTTGTTGGAGGGCATTGGAGACTTGGCTACTTTATGAAGAATTAAGGGGACTTCATCATTCTAATTGTCTCAAGCCAAGTTATTCGAATTATCAAGTTTCTATCTTATATCCAATGTTTCTCCATGTGGTAACGCGTGCTTAAAGTGTTTACATTGATAGTTACTTACCCCTTTGCATGTTTGGTTTTGTTCCTTGCATGTGTTTGTATATGCTGTGCTTCCAACTTGATTATCTTGAGCAATCAAGTATGTGTGTGTTGGTTTGCACATCATGTATGTGTGTGTCATGCATTGAGCCTTTTGCATCTTGTTCTTTTCTTAGTTGGCTCTTGTGAGAGATTAATGGAATATCCCATTATGGGGGAGTGGTGTGCTTTGTGCACCTCACAATCCTATATATGTGTGTACATGAGTAATACCATCTAGTATTGATATTTCAAGATTATCTAGTCGCTATGTGGTATGTCTTCTCATGAGAAATTCAAATTCTATATTGTCCATTAATTATCTCGTGTTGGATCGTTATTTTGCCTCTTGTTTATCTTTAATTGGTATCACATTATGGGGGAGTAATATGCTATGTGTATATTACTAGCCTAGAAAATGTGTACATTCGATATATTGTCACCTAGAATTGGTATTGTAAATTATCTTGTTCCTAGGTGGCATGTTAGCTCTACAAGTTGCAATTTGATTTTTGTTTGGTGTGAAGATGATGTCGGATATCCTTGTTATCTACCACCGGAAATTATTTCCAAATACTTCTTGTCTTTTGACAGTTGGTACTCACTTATGTGTGGTAGAAATTATTGATCATCTTTACATTGGCCTTTGCTTTTATTTGCTTTATCTCTTGCCTAGGATTGTGTCAACTCCCATTGTATTCCATACCACTTGTGGATCTTGTTAATTTCTTGACCTTGTCTAGTGTTTTCTAGATATAGTGAAAGTGGTGATCCCACCTCGTGCATTTTGTATTCAAATGCAAATTCTATAATGCACTAGTCTTGGGGAGCTATCCTATTCTCTATAAAACACTCATCTTGTTATCCTTATCAAGTGTGTGTTTGTGGAAGGCAAGCCATTTCTTTTTGGTGCTTTGTGCCATCATGAAACTTTGTAGAGGGCTTGGTTTGTTTGGAACCATTCTCTCTTTTGGGAGTTTGGCATCTTTCTTTTTGAGTGTATCAATGGATATCTCATTCCTTGATGTATCTTTTATGGATATCCTCCAAGTGATGATTTATTCATTTGGTATCTTTTCTTCACTTGGTATTTCTTTGTATTTTGGTCTCGGTTCTTGAAAGTCTTGAGCATGCATATTTACTTCTTGTAGTTTCTTTGGCATGTTTTCTTTCTTTGACCCAATATATAGGGGGAACTCCACCAAGTCTCAAATTGAATGAGATGTGCATGAAATTCATTTTCATATCTATATGCACATATTTATGTGGAGTTTGTCCTATGTGTTGTTGGTTCTCTAACTCTTTGGTCCCAATGAGTTTGGGTACCATTTTGTTTGTGTTGTTGTTCTAGGAACAAGTGGAGATGCATTGGATGCTCGGCTCACTCACAAGGAAGGTGTTGTCACCATGTGCTTATTGGAGTCAAGCTAGGATGATAAATGAACTACTTTGTACCTTCAATTGGTATCTACTACATCCTTCCAATGTTATCTCGGTAACAAGTATCTTCATATACTTCATGCACACATTTCTTGCATCAACCTTGTGTAGGTTGTATCATGGCATGTTATCCATTCTTTCTTGTGATACATGTTTCCTTTCTCAAAGCATCCCAACAATGATGTCTTGTTGCTAGTTGTGATGTCTTTGATGTTCGTGTGGTTGGAATTCATTTATATACAATAAGACCATATCTAGCCATGTGCTATGCTCTCAAGCAAATATCTTATTGGTATATGTATGACTTCCTTTTGGATATCTTGTTCCTTCGTGTTGTAACTATTTCGGGTGTACACCCTTCTTTGTAGATATATATATCATCATGATTTCGTATACCTAGAATCTTATACACTTGAGAGAAGTTGCATATCTAGATGATATCCTTTCTTTCACGTCCACCTTGTCTTTCTTATGTTATTTCTTTGGTGGCTCCGTGAAAGCTTTTGCCTTGAGTGTGTGTCTTCTATCGTTGCATCTTGATGCGCTCTTGTGTGGTGAAGATTATTTTCCTCATGCTTATCCTTACGAGGTTTTTACCATCTTAATTGGCATCCCTCGTCTTGATGCGCCTTTCATCTTCTATCTTCACCGCGGGTTGTCACAAGCATAGGTTCTCTATATGCTTATTAGTAAGCTTGTGAACCCATTTGCTAGTTGTATGTGGGAATGATAGGCCTTGCACCGTGTGCCTCATTCTTTGAAGACTTTATTGATGCTTAATGCTCTTCTGTACATTAGTCTTCTCAAGTGCATTGCCTTGACTCACACACATCTTTTTGGTTGAGCCCACTCTTAAGTTGCCTCTCTTACTTGTTGCTCAACCATGTGTTTGTTGCAAGTACGAGGCTTAGTTTCCTATATGCTCTCTTGCACTTGTTGTAAGTTTCTATTGAATTTGGGGGATCTATGATCCTATTCTGTGCACTTTGTATCGAAATACAAAAATTCTTGATATGCACAAATCATGGAGAGCTTCTCTAGTTTCTTTAGAACACTGCTCCGCTCTTATCATAATATCCTTTATTCATGTGGCTCGTAGGATCATTAGCCTAGTTGGTTCAATTGGTATCTTTTGATAGCTTGCTTCAATTGGTATCTTTTGATTGCTTGATTGGTTGTTTCTCTCTTTGATTATGTCTTTGTGGCATATCTTCCTTTTGCAATCTTTGGGCCTCAGTATAGTTTGTGTTCCTCCAAGTATTTACCGTTGGATATGTGTATTGCATTTCACTCACTTGTTGAGAAATACACAATTTATGGAGGACCACAATTTATGTTGGCCTTCTAAGCTTTTCGCCCATTTTGGCAATCGATGCCAATGGGGGAGAAGATTCAGAGAGTTTTGTGGAGAAGTTTAGAGAGTTGTCTCTTCTAGCTTTGGTTTGTTCCTAAGCATACACATCTCCTACGCATGCATTATTGGTTGTTGCATAGCATGGTGATGCATAATCCCTTATATAAACTCTCTTGAAAGTGATTGTCATCAATTACCAAAATGGGGGAGATTGAAAGGACATGCGGTGCCCCCATGTGTGGTTTTGGTAATTGATGACATTCTCTATGGACTAATGGTTGCATTGAGTTATATTTGAAGGATTTTTCCATAAGAATTTCTTCAAGTCCATGTGTAGGTTTCAAGGAGTTTATGTGTTGACCAAGGTGCTATTAAGGAATTATCCAAAGATTGGTCATGTGAGTGTTGAGCTTATTGCAAGCATGTCTTGAAGAAGAAGATTGTGTGATCATTCATGTTTACCTTCATGACATCATCCAAACAAAGAGAGTTGGAAATATTCAAGGTTGATCAAGACTATGTCAAGAGTGAATCAAGTTGATTAACTCACAAAGCGTAAAAGATGTACCGAGAGGGATCAAGTGATCCCATGGTATGGTAAGCATTGTCCATTGCACTTTGTGTACTAACCCATGGTCTATGTGAGAGTTCTATGTGGGGTTAGGTACGTGTCCATAGGCTTTCGTCAAGAGGAAGATATCATACAACCCATGGAAAGGATGACATCAAGTGGTGATCGTCATCAAGATTGCCATGTGCAAATTCAAGTGGAGCATCACGAAGAGATCAAGTGCTTGAATCTTGCCATCCATTGTGGTGTCAATGGACTTGTGAAGATGTGCTAAAGAGTGGCTCGCCCATAGTGGACTATGAGGGAGCAATCATCTAATCCTCATCGAGCCAATGCAATCAAGAAAGGTGGTCCAACTTGAGGGAGTCAAGATCGCCATCATCTAGATCAAGTGGACCATGTGCAAGGCAAAGGTTTTCCCTTGATAGGTTTTCTATTTTACCGGTCTCGTGGTGGTAGTTGGGAGACCGGGTTATAGGATCGTTTGTCGTACTATCAAGGGGGGCTCTCAAGTTGGTAGCTTGGCCGTATCGTTGGTAGAGAGCTCAAACCATTGCATCCTTTCATCATGTTTCTTGGTTGTTGTTTGGTTCTCTTTGTGAGTCTTAGAGCTTATGGTCATCTTGATGACAAGCATGAGTTCATCGAAAACGGAGTTCACATGCATCTTCTATGATGTTTTCGGTGTTGGAGGTTTTACCGGTCTTATCCGAGGAAGGGTTCTCACCATTTTCTTATGGGCCTTTTCTCATTTGATTCTTATTGATATTTCTATCAATATTGTGTTAGCCCATGTCGTTAGCTTTCCAATAAACCTAGTTTCGTTGAATTTGGAGTCCGTTTGCAGAAGTTATGGTTGTTTTTGTAAAGGCTGCAGCGGTATTACCGTGGCTAGAGCGGATGAAATTTTTTACTACCGCTCCAGAGCAGTACTACCGCGGCTCTTGAGCGGTAGTACCGCTCCAGAGCAGTACTACCACGGCTCCTAAGCGGTAGTACCGCTCCGGACCAAAATCTCGTGTTTTGCTCAGCGGAAATATGCACGGAAGTATTTTTTTTGTACTGCTCGCAAGCAGTAGTACCGCTACCATTTGCGGTAGTACCGTGAGGTCGAGCAGTAGTACCGTGAGGACGAGCGGTAGTACTGCTCCGACGATTCTACTAGCCTTTTGCCTCCTCGCTGTTGTTTTTCAAAGGGGTACTTCCGCCCTAGCGGTAGTACTGCTCCTTGGAGTGGTAGTACCGCTCTGTGCGGGCTGTGAGCATAATGGTTGGATTTTTCCCCACCTATAAAAGGGGTCTTCTTCCCCAATGAACCCAATCTCTTGAGCTCGATTTTGCCCCCATTGTTGACCTTCTTTGAGCTTGCTAACTCTTAATCCCTCCATGGATTCTTACTAGTTTTTGAGGGAAAAGAGAGAGGAGATCTAGATCCACATTTCCTCCAATCACTTTCTCCTCTTTGTGAGGGGAACCCCTTGGATCTACATCTTGGAGTTCTTTGTGTTCTCCTTCTTGTTCCTCGTCTCATTTTCCTCCCTAGCATTAGTTGCTTCGGTGGGATTTGAGAGAGAAGGACTTGGGCACTCCGTGTGCCCTTGCCATTGCATTTGGTGCATCGGTTTGAGTTCTCCACGTGATACGTGGAAGTTACAAGTTGAGAAGCTTATTACTCTTGGGTGCTTGGTACCTTTGAGCTTGTTCATCTTGGGTGCCTTGGTGCCCTAGACGGTTGGTGGTGTTCAGAGCTCAATCATTGTGGTGTAAAGCTCCGGGCAAGCGTCGGGGTCTCCAATTAGGTTGTGGAGGTCGCCCCGAGCAATTTGACGGGTACCGGTGACCGCCCCCAAGGGTTGCCAAAGTGTACGGGTTCGCTGACCGCACCCAAGGGTTGCCATTTGTACGGGTTCGGTGACCGCCCTCAAGGGTCCCTTAGTGGAATCACGGCATCTTGCATTGTGCGAGGGCGTGAGGAGATTACGGTGGCCCTAGTGGCTTCTTGGGGAGCATTGTGCCTCCACACCGCTCCAAACGGTGATTAGCATCCGCAAGGGTGTGAACTTCGGGATACATCGTCGTCTCCGCGTGCCTCGGTTATCTCTTACCCGATCTCTTTACTTACGCACTTTACTTTGTGATAGCCATATTGTTTGTTGTCATATATCTTGCTATCACCTAGTAGTTTATCTTGCTTAGCATAAGTTGTTGGTGCACATAGGTGAGCCTAGTTTTTGTAGGTTTTGTGCTTGACAAATTAACCGCTAGGTTTATTCTGCATTTGTTCAAGCCTAAACCGTAATTATTTTAAAGCGCCTATTCACCCCCCCCCTCTAGGCGACATCCATGATCTTTCACCCTCTGGCGTCGTCTGTGGATGTTGTGAACATCTGGTAGACACTTCTGATGACTACCTGATAGTTTAGTGCGCCATGCTTTATGGCTTAGAGTTGGGGCTCCAAAAGCGTTTTGAATGCCATAGAACATATGAGATGTTTGAAGAGCTGAAATTGGTATTTCAGGCTCATGCCCGTGTTGAGAGGTTTAGACCTCTGATAAGACCTTTGCCTACAAGATGGAGGAGAATAGCCCAACCAGTGAGCATGTGCTCAGAATGTCTGGGTACTTCAATCACTTGAATCAAGTGGGAGTTAATCTTCCAGATAAGAGAGTGGTTGATAAGAGTTCTGCAGTCACTATCACCAAGCTACTAGAGTTTCATGATGAACTATAACATGCAAGGGAAGATAATCCTGGAGTTGTTCATCGTGCTTAAGGCCGTAAAGGTGGAAATCAAGAAGGAGCATCAAGTGTTGATGGTTAACAAGAGCACTGGTTTCAAAGAAGGGCAAGGGCAATAAGGGAAACTTCTTGAATGGCAAGCCAGTTGCTGCTCCAGTGAAGAAACCCAAGAACCCAAACCCGAGACAAAGTGCTTCTATTAGGGGAACGGTCACTAGTAGCGGAACTGCCTCAAATACTTGGTAGATAATAAGGTTATCAACTTCAACAAATGTATAATTGATACATGTGTGTGTACCTTACTAGTACTGCTAGTAGTACATGGGTATTAGATACCGGTTCAGTTGCTAATATTGGTAACTCGAAACAAAAGCTATGGAATTAACGGAGACTAGCTAAGGGCGAGGTGACGATGTGTGTTGGAAGTGTTTCCAAGGTTGATGTGATCACCATCGCACGCTCCCTCTACCTTCGGGATTAGTGTTGAACCTAGATAAATGTTGTTTGCATTGGTGTCTGCGTTGAGCATGAACATGATTAGATCATGTTTATTGCAATACGGTTATTCATTTAAGTCAGAGAATAATGGTTATTCTGTTTACATGAATAATACCTTCTATGGTCATGCACCCAATGTGAATGGTTTATTGAATCCTGGTCGTAATTATACACATGTTCATAACATTGGTGCCAAAAGATGTAGAGTTGATGATGATAGTACCACTTTCATGTGGCACCGTTGCTTAGGTCATATTGGTGTAAAGCGCATGAAAGAACCTCCATGTTAATGGACTTTTGAAGTCACTTTATTTTGAATCACTTGACACATGCGAACCATGCCTCTTTGGCAAGATGACTAAAACCCCGTTCTTTGGAATAATGGAACGGGCAAGTGACTTGTTGGAAATCATACATGCTGATGTGTGCGGTCCAATGAGTGTTGAAGCGCGCGGTGGATATCGTTATTTTCTCACCTTCACCAGTGAATTGAGTAGATATGGCTATATTTACTTAATGAAGCATAAGTATGAAATGTTTGAAAAGTTTAAGCAATTTCAAAGTGAAGTTGAGAATCATCGTAACAAGAAGATCAAGTTCCTTCGATCTGATCAAAGGGAAATTATCTGAGTTATGAGTTTGGCAATCACTAAAGACAAGGTGGAATCGTTTCACAGTTGACGCTGCCTGGAACACCATAGCATGATGGTGTGTCCGAACGTCTTAATCGAACCTTATTGGATATGGTGTATGATGTCTCTTACCAATCTAGCGCTATTTTTGGGGGTTATGCATTAAAGACAATTACATTCACTTTAAATAGGGCACCATCTAAGTCCGTGGAGACGACACCGTATGAACTATGGTTTGGCAAGAAACCAAAGTTGTTGTTTCTTAAGGTTTGGGGCTACGATGCTTATGTCGATAGGCTTCGGTCAAAAAAACTCGAACCCAAAGCGGTAAATTGTATCTTCACAAAATACCCAAACAAGACGATTGGGTATACCTTCTATCTCAGATCTAAGGGCAAAGTGTTTGTCGCTAAGAACAGGTCCTTTCTCGAGAAAGAGTTTCCCTCGAAAGAATTGAGTGGGAGGAAGATATAACTTGGTGAGGCTGTTGAACCTTCTCTTCAACCAGAGAGTAGCGTAGCACAGAAAGATGTTTCTGTGGAAACTACGTCAGTTGAAGAGAAAGCTAATGATGATGATCATGAAGCTTCTGATCAAATTACTATTGAACCTCGTAGGTCGATAAGGGTGTGTACAACTTCTCAGTGGTAACCCTGTCTTAAAGGTCATGTTGTTGGACAATGATGAACTATGAGCTATGAAAAAGCGATGGTGGGCCCGGATTCCAACAAATGGCTAGAAACCATGAAATCCGAGATAGGATCCATGTATGAGAACAAAGTATGGACTTTGGTGGACTTGCCCGATGAACGGCAAGAGATTGAGAATAAATGGATCTTTAAAAAGAAGACAGGCGCTGATGGTAATGTCACCATTTGTGAAGCTCGACTTGTCTCAAAGAAGTTTCCGACAAGTTCAAGGAGTTGACTATGATGATACTCTTTCAATCATAGCGATGCTAAAGTCTGTTAGAACTATGTTAGCAGTTGCTGCATTTTCATTTACGAAATTTCCTTGACGGTTTCCGTGAGGAAAGGTTGTATGTGATGCAACCAAAAGGTTTTTGTCAATCCTAAGGATGTTAAAAGGTATGCAAACTCTAGCGATCCTTCTATGGACTAGAGCAAGCATCTCGGAGTTGGAACATACGCTTTGATGAGGGGATCAAAGCATTTGAGTTTATACAAAGTTTGCAAGAAACTTGTATTTGCAAGAAAGTGAATGGGAGCACTACAACATTTCTAATAGGTATATATGGATTACATATTGTTGATCAAAAATGATGTAGAATTTCTAGAAAGCATAAAGGGTTGTTTGAATGGAGTTTTTCAAAGGAAGACTTGTGTAAAACTGCTTACATGTTGGGTATCAAGATCTATAGAGATAGATCAAGACGCCTGATAAGACTTTCACAGAGCACATACCTTAACATGATCTTGAAGGAGTTCAAGATGGATCAGTCAAAGAAGGAGTTCTTGCCTGAGTTGTGAGGTGTGAAGTTAAGACTTGAAGCTCGACCACGGCAGAAGAAAGAGAAAGGACGAAAGTCGTCCCCTATGCCTTAGCCATAGGCTCTAAACGATATGCCATGCTGTGTACCACAATGTGCCTTGCCACGTGTCTGGCAAGGGGGTACAAGGGTGATCCAGGAGTGGATCATTAGACAACGGTCAAAATTTATGTTTCTCAGTTATGGAGGTGATAAAGAGTTCGGCGTAAAGGGTTACGTTGATGCAAGCTTTAACACCTATCCAGATGACTCTGAGTAGCAAACCGGACACATATAGTGGAGCAACCATTTGGAATAGCTCCAAGTGGAGCATAGTAGCAACATCCACAATATGAAATCAAGATTTGCGAGGAACACACGGATCTGAATGTTGCAGACCCGTTGACTGACACCTCTCTCATAAGCATAGCATGATCAAACCCTAGAACTCATTGAGTGTTAATCACATGGTGATGTGAACTAGATTATTGACTCTAGTAAACTCTTCGGGTGTTAGTCACATGGCGATGTGAACTATGAGTGTTAATCACATAACGATGTGAACTAGATTAATGACTCTAGTGCAAGTGGGAGACTGTTGGAAATATGCCCTCGAGGCAATAATAAAATGGTTATTATTATATTTCCTTGTTCATGATAATTATCTATTATTCATGCTATAATTGTATTAGCCGGAAATCGTAATACATGTGTGAATACATAGACCACAACATGTCCCTAGTAAGCCTCTAGTTGACTAGCTCGTTGATCAATAGATGGTCATGGTTTCCTGACCATGGACATTGGATGACATTGATAACGGGATCACATCATTAGGAGAATGATGTGATGGACAAGACCCAATCTTAAGCATAGCACAAGATCATATAGTTCGTTTGCTAAAGCTTTTCTAATGTCAAGTATCATTTCCTTAGACCATGAGATTGTGCAACTCTCGGATACCGTAGGAATGCTTTGGGTGTACCAAACGTCACAACGTAACTGGGTGGCTATAAAGGTGCACTACAGGTATCTTCGAAAGTGTCTGTTGGGTTGGCACGAATCGAGACTGGGATTTGTCACTCCGTATGACGAAGAGGTATCTCTGGGCCCACTCGGTAATGCATCATCATACTGAGCTCGATGTGACTAAGGAGTTAGCCATGGGATCATGCATTATGGAACGAGTAAAGAGACTTGCCAGTATCAAGATTGAATGGGGTATGGGGATATCGACGATCGAATCTCGAGCAAGTAACATATCGGTAAACAAAGGGAATTGTATACGGGATTGATTGAATCCCCGACATCGTGGTTCATCCGATGAGATCATTGTAGAACATGTGGGAGCCAATATGGGTATCCAATCCCGCTATTGGTTATTGGCTGGAGAGATGTCTCGGTCATGTCTACATGGTTCCCGAACCCGTAGGGTCTACACACTTAAGGTTCAGTGATGCTAGAGTTGTTATGGGAAATAGTATGTGGTTACCTAAGGTTGTTCAGAGTCCCGGATGAGATCCCGACGTGATGGGGAGTTCCGGAATGGTCCGGAGGTGAAGATCGATATATTGGACAAAGGGTATTGGAGTCCGGAATTGTTCTGGGGGTACGGGGTGACGACCAGCGTGTCCGAAAGGGGTTTTGGAGGCCCCGGCAAGCATTGGGGGAGCTTATGGGCCAAGGGGAGGGGGCACATCAGCCCACTAAGGGGCTGAGCGCCCCTCCCACCCCATCTCACGTAACCTGGAGAGGTGGGGGCGCCTCCCCTAGGGCAGCCACCCCTCCCGGCTTGGGGGGCAAGTTTCCTAGGGGTGGGGTGCCCAAACCCATCTAGGGTTTCCCCTGTGGCCGCCGCCCCTCCCCTAGGGAACCCTAGGGTGCCTCCTCCACCCCCTTCCCCCTATATATAGTGAGGGAGAGAGAGGTTAGCCACACCCTTCCCCTGGTGCAACCCTTCCCCCTCTCCTACACCTCCTCCTCGTCCATAGCGCTTGGCGAAGCCCTACCGGAGAACCACGAGCTCCATCACCACCACGTCATCGTGTTGTCGGAGTTCTTGTAGGATCGAAAGTATGTCTAGAGGGGGGGTGATTAGACTACTTGACCAAATAAAAACTTAACCTTTTCCCAATTTTAGTTCTTGGCAGATTTTGGCTATTTTAGGACAAGTCAAGCAATCATCACACAATTCAAGCAAGCATGCAAAGAGTATATTGGCAGCGGAAAGTAAAGCATGCAACTTACAAGAATGTAAAGGGAAGGGTTTGGAGAATTCAAACGCAATTGGAGACACGGATGTTTTTCCCGTGGTTCGGATAGGTGGTGCTATCCTACATCCACGTTGATGGAGACTTCAACCCACGAAGGGTAACGGTTGCGCGAGTCCACGGAGGGCTCCACCCATGAAGGGTCCACGAAGAAGCAACCTTGTCTATCCCACCATGGCCATCGCCCACGAAGGACTTGCCTCACTAGCGGTAGATCTTCATGAAGTAGGCGATCTCCTTGCCCTTACAAACTCCTTGGTTCAACTCCACAATCTTGTCGGAGACTCCCAAGTGACACCTAGCCAATCTAGGAGACACCACTCTCCAAGAAGTAACAAATGGTGTGTTGATGATGAACTCCTTGCTCTTGTGCTTCAAATGATAGTCTCCCCAACACTCAGCTCTCTCTCACAGGATTTGAATTTGGTGGAAAGAAGATTTGAGTGGAAAGCAACTTGGGGAAGGCTAGAGATCAAGATTCATATGGTAGGAATGGAATATCTTGGCCTCAACACATGAGTAGGTGGTTCTCTCTCAGAACATATGAGTTGGAAGTGTAGATGTGTTCTGATGGCTCTCTCCATGAGTGAAGAGGAGGTGGAGGGGTATATATATAGCCTCCACACAAAATCCAACCGTTACACACAATTTACCAATTTCGGTGGGACCGAATCAACAAACTCGGTCGGACCGAAATGGTAAACCTAGTGACCGTTAGAGATTTTCGGTGGGACTGACATGCAACTCGGTAGGACCGATTTTGTTAGGGTTAGGGCATAACGTAATCTCGGTGAGACCGATTACACAAACTCGGTGAGACCGATTTTGGTAATTAGCTAACCAGAGAGGTGGTCAGGCAAACTCGGTGGGACCGATTTGCTCTTTCGGTGAGACCGAAAAGTTACAAAAAGGAAACACTGAATTTACATTGCAATCTCGGTGGGACCGATCCGCTCTTTCGGTGAGACCGAAAAGTTACGAAAAGGAAATAGAGAGATTACAATCCCATCTTGGTGAGATCGAGATCCCTATCGGTAGAACCGATTTGCTAGGGTTTGGCAATGGCTATGACAAGTGAAACTCGGTGGCGCCGGATTGAAAGAATCGGTAAGGCCGAGTTTGGCTTTGGGTTTAGGTCAAATGTGGATATGGGAAAGTAGCTGAGGATTTTGGAGCATATCATTAAGCACATGAAGCAAGAGGCTCACTAAGCAACACCTCATCCCTCCTTGATAGTATTGGATTTTCCTAAAGACTCAATGTGATCTTGGATCACTAAAATATAAAATGAAGAGTCTTGAGCTATTGAGATTGAGCCAATCCTTTGTCCTTAGCATTTTGAGGGATCCACTTTCAACATCCATGCCATGCCAATCATTGAGCTTTCCTGAAATAATCATCTTGGAATAGCTTTAGCTCAATGAGCTATATGTTGTTATGAATTACCAAAACCATCTAGGGATAGTTGCACTTTCAATCTCCCCCTTTTTGGTAATTGATGATAACATATAGATCAAAGCTTCGACAAATGATAATAAGAATGAAATATATCGTCGCTTTGAGAAGTATGTGATAAGTAAGAACTCCCCCTAAATTTGTGCATATTTAAAATTTGCTTTGGACTACAAATGCACAAAGAGTTAGAGTCATGGGTTACTCTTCCATGTCACATACATATTGGTGGAGCGCTTAAAATGATAAGAATGAAATACATGCACTCATCACCAAGAAAAGTGAATGATCACATAAGATAGATAAGATAATAGCATTCACCAAGCATTAAGTGTAGCTTATGATCAAACACATGATCATCATTGTCTCACAGATAACGGCATAGTATCTCAAGCACTCAAAAGCAAACAAAGTTTGAAAAACCACCAAATAAAGCAAGAGAGAAAAAACAACACTCTCTCTCTTGAAGCCTGTGATCTATACATTTTTCTCCCCCTTTGGCAACAAGTTACCAAAAAGTTCCTAGAAAATGCATAGTGCTAGATGGACTCTCAGGCTTGGTCTTCTGGTGGTGGTGGAGTCCGGATGACGCCGAGGACGAAGGCTTCAGTAGACGTGGTTGGAGCTGCTGGGGTAGGAGCTGGAGCTGGTGGAACTGAAGCTATAGCTGGTGCAGAAGTGGTGGCTCTGGTGTCAGCAACTGGCACTGCAGTCGACCTCGGACCTCGTGGCACTCTGGCAAATGCATTAGTTGTAGTCTTGCCCTTCCTCTCCTGCATATCATCCTGTAATTGTTCCACTGCAGACTGAATCTCTGTTACTTTGACATCCAAGTCATAGAACTTTTGTTCCATGATCCTCTCTAAGCTCTGCTGATTCTGAGTGAGGGTGGCTAGTCCTTTCTCAATCCTCAGTGTGGATGCAATCAAGTAACTAAGCTGCTCCTGCTTGGTTTTCAAGAAATACTCAGATGCCTCCTCTTGAGTTGGCATCTTGGCAGCTTTCTCCTTCCTTGCCTTCTCCTTCTGTGTTGTGCTTGAGCTGATGATGGTTCATTCTCATTCATCTCAACTTGGTTGTCCTCAAAGTCTGGATGAATAGGCAAGTGTTCCTTGTCCAACAAGCATGTGCCTGTGCCCATTTTTGAGTTGATTAGCTCCTGAATCTGAGGGGCATAACCACAGCTCCTCTTCTGATCTCCTGCAGTCCTCTTGATAGTTTCTACTATGAGGCTCACGACCTTGAATTTCTGAGGCACATCAAATATATGTAGCAAGTTAATGGCGTGACCTCTGATCATTCTGTGATCTCCAGACTTGGGCAAGAGTGTGTGCCTAAGGATCCAGTTGATCGTAGGCAGTCCTGACAACAAGTGTTTTACGGACCCAAGCTTGTGAGTGTCAAGATCATCTACTGGAATCTCCTTGTACATATTTGCCATTGAGTTATGATTCATCTTTTTCTTGGCATAGACATCCAAGTCATCCTCATGCTCCTCTGCGGCATTGATGAGCTGTGCCCACTCAGCAACAGTTGATTGGTACCTTGTACCTTCAGACATCCATGTTATCCTTCCATCTGGGTAGAAGTGCGCTGTGGAGTAGAATTGCATAATGAGTTCCTCGTTCCACTTTGTGAGCTTCTGCCCAACAAAGTCTGCAACTCCACAAGCACCAAAACTGTCAATCACACCAGGATAGTGTTCCTCATTGTCCTTGATGTACTCCCAATCAACCCATCTCATGTCACAAACTATGGGCTTCTTATCAAGCAGCACGGTCTCATAGAAATCTTGTTGTTCCTTGGTGTGAAACCTGTAATCAACAGCAGTTCTTCTCCTTGAAGCATACGGGTCTGCTTCTCTCCACTTCCTCAGCCCTGAGTCTCTTCTGAGCTTCATGTCCTCAGCCATAGGATGAGCATCATTGTGGTCTGGGATCTTGGGCTTGAGCTTTCTCAGAACATGCTCTTCATCATCTTCTTCAACAACAATCTTAGGAACTGGGGCCTTGTTCTTCTCAGTTGCAGGTATGCTCCTCGTATTTCTCTTTGGTGCAGACTTGGGCTTGGAGGCAGCTTTGGGTGCTTCTTTGGGCTTAGACGTGGCAGCCCCTGATCTTATAGCATCACCCATAAGCTTAGGTGCCTTAGGTGCTGGTGCAGCAACCTCTTCTTCTTCCTCTTCTTCCATGATGGAAGCCTTTCCAAGCACTCTGGCTATGGTCTTCTTGACCCTTTCCTTCCTTTTCTTTCCTTCAGCAGCAACTGGCTCTATGGGTGCAGGCTTTTCAGGAATCTGAGTTGAAGCTCTAGCCTTTGGCATAGGCTGCCTACCTGCTGGCCTTTTAACTTTCAAGCCTGGCTTTGTGCTTTGAGCTGAGCCATACTCCTTCTTGAGCAAAACTCTCTTTGATGTGGCTTCCTCTTCCTCTGCCACATAATCTTCATCCTCAGAATCTGAAGTCCTCTTCTTCCTTTGTCTGGTGGCAGCTTTTGGCAAATTGCTTGGGGTGCTCCTGCTGCCTTCATCTGAAGAACTGGAGGGACTAGTGCCCTCACTCATGTGCACCTGCTCTTTTGACCTGTTCTGGCTGTCACTCTGATCAGACATGATGTAAAAGCTGACTGCTGACCCTGTGAAGAGTTTATAGATGAGGTAGAGTGGATGAGCATCACAAAATGCAGAGATTTTTGCAAAAGAATGATTCAAAAACTTAGTTTTAGTTTCCCACTGAAATCATCTCGGATCTACCGATTTTTAAACTGGGTGATACCGAAGCAGTTTTTGGAACCTAAACTAGTGAACTCGGTCAGACCGAGTCACAGTTCGGTGGCACCGAGACTGCTAGGGTTTCACAAAGTTCCAAAATCGGTCACACCGATTAGTAATTCTCGGTCAGACTGAGTTTCACTTGTGCAATGGCATAAGCCAAATCGGTGGGACCGAGTTTTTCAACTCGGTGGGTCCGAGATGGTTTTGGCGGAAACCTAACCCTAAAAATTTCGAATCAAAACTAATCTACGAACGCATTGACTGGATAGGAGTGTTTCAATCATGGAAAGAATCATTAAGAACACAATGTGCTAGGAATCGGACGGGGAATAGCACTGTGATCGAGTCCATACCCTAGTTCGGCGGAGACTCACTACGACGGCAACGGCGGGGTTGAATTCCATTGACGGCGATGGAGACCAGCGACTGGAGGCGGCTGGCAGCGAGGAGACGATCCGGAGACCACGATGGCAGAGCAAGCTATCGCGCGGGCGAAGGGGTTCGGAGAAATTTCCAAAATTTTGCCTGTGACTATATATAGCCCGACCCTGTCGGTGTGACCGAGTGGAACAACTCGGTGGCACCGAGATGCAAAACTGTATACAGTTATTGCAACTCGGTGTGACCGAATGGTTCAAATCGGTTGCACCGAGATCGAAAATTCAGATCAACTTAATGATCTCGGTAGGACCGAAAGTAGGATATCGGTCAGACCGAGAATCACACAGAGGTTTTGGAAGTTTAAGTCTATGACGAATCGGGGACTCCGAGTGCTCCTCACACAGAGTGGTTCGAATCTGACTTGATCAAATTTTGTGATGTAGCATGAATAGAGTTTGAGACAAGAAAAGCATAGATAGCTAGAGGAGGTTCTTAGGCATTCTTGTCCATCCACTTGGCAAAAGGAGATAAAACCAAACAATCAAAACAACAAGTGGATGTCCTCGAATGAGTAAAATATGCAACCAACATGCTCACACAATAAAATGGCAATGGAAATATGTGACAAAGCATGCACAACCAATTCTAGCATCTATCACGCAATTGGCGATGACTAGGTCATCTATATATGAGTATATTGACTTAGGAGTCAAGTGAGAACACTTGATCATAGGTCATACTCATTGTTTAAGCTCAAGTTGGGTTACCACTTTTACATAAAGCATTGTTGTGTTCACATCTTTATAGTTGCTTTAGCTCAAGTCTTAGAGTAAAGCTCCCCCTAGATGTGATATCCCCCCTAAGAGGGATGAACTAACCTTGGGTTTTGTCGATGATGACTTCATGTAGATGTTGAAGATGTGGATGCTTAATGTTGATGTAGATCACTTGCTATCCATTTGAGTGAATTGCACTTTCAATACCTACATGGGTTAGTCCCACAAGGAACAAACAAGGATATCCATAGACATAGAGTGATGCACACACAAGATGATGTCCATGAAAACTTTTAGGTTACCTTGTCCCTTGTCTTACCAACAAGAGGGTTTGTGACTCCTTGAACTAGTGCAAGATGTGGAAGTTGATTGCACTTGTTCTTGCCAAAATGATAAGAGTGAAGTATGTTGGCGGAGTCACCCTCAAGAACTCTTTAGTTCTTCTTCTTTTCGATCCACACCATATTGATGGGAATCCTTGGAGTTGTAGTCGTACTTGATGAAGTGGAACTTGAAGTGGTCTTGGGAATCCACTTGACCAAGGTCTTAGGAGCTTCTTCAAATGCATCAATTTCCTCTTAAAGCTTGTCCTTGCCTTTTTGCTTGTAGTCTTGTGGTGGAGGATCATCTTGAGCTTGTGTCCCCTTGAAGGAAGTGTCATACTTCTCTTGTTGAGGAACAAACTTTGTCTTGGGGTATTGATCTTCTTCCCACTCAACTCCATTGGCATTGAACTTTCGTTCAAAACCAACACCTTGATTCTTCCGGTGCATTCCTTGCTTGCGCACAATTTCGTCGAATTGCTTACTCCCGGCAAGGCTTTTGTACACTCCTTTCTCTATAATTCCCTTCAATAAGCTATTTTCTTGCTCAAGTGTAACTTGGCTAAGAGAATCATTAGTGGAATCATGAGAACTACTAGAAGCAACAATATTGGATTCAACATGATCATTGTTACTACTAGAGGAAGAATCTTTCTTGTTCTTGTTACTAGACTTGACTTGAGGCATGTAAGTGGATAAGAGTAAACACTTGGCAATGTAAGAAGAACTTTTCTTGCGGAGATCATCATTGATTGCCTTTAAAAACTCATGCTCTTGCTCAAGATTGAGCTTTTCAAAGCATAACCTCTCATGAGCTCTTAAAAGTTCTCGATGATCTTCGAAGATAGTTTCATGAGCTAACTTAAGAGTGTTTAGTTCTTTAGTTAGAGCCTAAATCTTCTCCTTATCATTGTCATCCGTTTTATCTTGATTAGCATGATTAATTGACGTTTCATCATAGTATTAAAATCACTAGAGTTGTCAACAAGTAAATCATCATCACCTAACAAGTCATCTTCATCACTATTAAAATCAACATACTCGGGGTGTGTTACCTTAGGACCTTTGGCCATGAAGCATCTTCCAATTCCTTCATTTGGTGAGTCAAATATGTGGTAGGAGTTGGTTGACACAAGTGCTATACCGGCAACACCTTCATCTTGAGTATATTCGGAATCGGAGTGATAACTTCTCTCGGAGTGGTCGTCGGAGTCGGAGCCGGATACCCATTCACCAACATGAGCTTGATGTCTTCGTTTTGTGTAGCTCCTTGATGATTTTTCCTTCCTTTCCGAATCCTTGCTTCTCCGTGAGTATCTTCGTTCATAACGATCATCTCTACTCCTTCTCTCTCTTGGTGGTGATTCTTCTCTTTTGCTTCTTCTTTTTGGAGAGTCTTCTCTTCTCTTGTAGGGAGCTGTACACTCATTGGAATAGTGTCCGGGTCTTCCACAATTGTAGCAGTTTCGCTCTCGACTACAAGATCTTTTGTCATTGTAGGACCTTTACTTGGAGCTTCTATCTTTGCTTCTACTCTTGTAGAACTTGTTGAAGTTTTTCACCATTAAGCTCAATTCTTCATTGAAGTTTTGTTTCTCACTTGATGATGTAGGGGCTTCACATGAGGCTTTGTAGGCACCACTTGATTTGTTGTGAAGTTCCTTTTTATCCTTAAGTGACATCTCATGAGCAACAATTCTTCCAATCACCTCCGTTGGCTTGAGATCTTTGTAATTGGGCATCATTTGGATCAATGTGCACACAGTATCATATTTTCCATCCAAGGCTGTTAGAATCTTCTTGATGATGAATCTATCGGTCATCTCTTCACTCCCTAAGCCGGCAATCTCATTTGTGATGAGAGCAAGCCTAGAGTACATTTCAGCGACACCTTCACCATCCTTCATTTTGAACTTGTCAAGTTGACTCTGAAGCACATCCAATTTAGATTCCTTGACGGAGTCGGTACCTTCATGCATATCAATCAAAGTGTCCCAAATTTCCTTTGCATTCTCAAGACGGCTGATTTTGTTGAATTCTTCGGGGCACAATCCGTTGAAGAGAATATCACAAGCTTGAGCATTGTATTGCAACATCTTCAGCTCATCCGCGGTAGCTTCACGGTTTGGTTCTCTCCCACCAAAGAAGTCACCTTGCAAACCAACACACACAATAGCGCAAACGGCGGGGTTATGTCCAAGAATATGCATTTTCATTTTATGCTTCCAACTAGAAAAATTAGTACCGTCAAAGTAAGGACCTCTACAGTGATAATTTCCCTCGCTAGACGTCATACTCTCCTAGGTTGTGAAACCAAGGCTATGACCACAAAAAGCTATGGAAATCAAAGCAAATGGAGACCAAAACTCTGATACCACTTGTAGGATCGAAAGTATGTCTAGAGGGGGGGTGATTAGTGTTGGAAATATGCCCTAGAGGCAATAATAAAAGCATTATTATTATATTTCCTTGTTCATGATAATTGTCTTTATTCATGCTATAATTGTGTTATCCGGAAATCGTAATACATGTATGAATAACAGACACCAACATGTCCCTAGTAAGCCTCTAGTTGACTAGCTCGTTAATCAACAGATAGTCATGGTTTCCTGGCTATGGACATAGGATGTCATTGATAACGAAATCACATCATTAGGAGAATGATGTGATGGACAACACCCAATCCTAAACATAGCATAAAGATCGTATAGTTCGTTTGCTAGAGTTTTTCCAATGTCAAGTATCTTTTCCTTAGACCATGAGATCGTGTAACTCCCGGATACCGTAGGAATGCTTTGGGTATACCAAATGTCACAACGTAACTAGGTGACTATAAAGGTATACTACGGGTATCTCCGAAAGTGTCTGTTGGGTAGACACGGATCAAGACTGGGATTTGTCACTCCGTATGATGGAGAGGTATCACTGGGCCCACTCGGTAATGCATCATCATAATGAGCTCAAAGTGACCAAGTGTCTAGTCACGGGATCATGCATTACGGTACGAGTAAAGTGACTTGCTAGTTACGAGATTGAACGAGGTATTGGGATACCGACGATCGAATCTCGGGCAAGTAACATATCGATTGACAAAGGGAATTGCATACGGGGTTGATTGAATCCTCGACATCGTGGTTCATCCGATGAGATCATCGTGGAGCATGTGGGAGCCAACATGGGTATCCAGATCCCGCTGTTGGTTATTGACCGGAGAGTCGTCTCGGTCATGTCTACATGTCTCCCGAACCCGTAGGGTCTACACACTTAAGGTTCGGTGACGCTAGGGTTGTGAAGATATGTATATGCAGTAACCCGAATGTTGTTCGGAGTCCCGGATGAGATCCCGGACGTCATGAGGAGTTCCGGAATGGTCCGGAGGTAAAGAATTATATATAGGAAGTGCTATTTCGGCCATCAGGACAAGTTTCGGGGTCACCGGTATTGTACCGGGACCACCGAAAGGGTCCCGGGGGTCCACCGGGTGGGGCCACCTATCCCGGAGGGCCCCATGGGCTGAAGTGGGAAGGGACCCAGCCCAAAGTGGGCTGGGGCGCCACTCCCCTAGGGCCCATGCGGCTAGGGTTGAGGGGAAACCCTAGAGGGGGCGCCCCCTTGCTTGGGGGGCAAGCCCCCCACCCCTTGCCCCCCCCCTAGGAGATCCCATCTCCTAGGGACGGCGCCCCCCCTAGGCACCCCTATATATAGTGGGGGAGAGGAGGGATTTCATACCACAGCCTTTGGCGCATCCCTCTCTCCCTGTTACGTCTCTCTCTCTCGTAGTATAGGCGAAGCCCTGCTACTGTGACGCCCTGCATCCACCACCACGCCGTCATGCTGCTGGATCATCATCAACCTCTCCTCCCCCCTTGCTGGATCAAGAAGGAGGAGACGTCTCCCGTCCCGTACGTGTGTTGAACGCTGAGGTGCCGTCCGTTCGGCGCTTGGTCATCGGTGATTTGGATCACGTCGTGTTCGACTACATCATCCCCGTTCTTTGAACGCTTCCGCTCGCGATCTACAAAGGTATGTAGATGCATCCGATGACTCGTTGCTAGATGAACTCATAGATGGATCTTGGTGAAATGAGTAGGAAATTTTTTTTGTTTTCTGCAACGTTCCCCAACGGTGGTATCAGAGCCAGGTTTATGCGTAGTTCTTCTTGCGCGAGTAGAACACAATTTTTTGTGGGCGTAGATTTGTCAACTTTCTTGCCGCTACTAGTCTTTTCTTGCTTCAGCGGTATTGTGGGATGAAGCGGCCCGGACCAACCTTACACATACGCTTACGTGAGACCGGTTCCACCGACTAACATGCACTAGTTGCATAAGGTGGCTGGCGGGTGTCTGTCTCTCCCACTTTAGTTGGAGCGGATTCGATGAACAGGGTCCTTATGAAGGGTAAATAGAAGTTGACAAATCACGTTGTGGCTTTCACGTAGGTAAGAAGACATTCTTGCTAGAACCCTAAATCAGCCACGTAAAACTTGCAACAACAATTAGAGGACGTCTAACTTGTTTTTGCAGCAAGTGCTTTGTGATATGATATGGCCAAAGTTGTGATGAATGATGAATGATCTATATGTGATGTATGAGATGTTCATGTTATTGTAATAGGAATCACGACTTGCATGTCGATGAGTATGACAACCGCAGGAGCCATAGGAGTTGTCTTTATTTTTTATATGACCTACGTGTCATTGAGAAACGCCATGTAAATTACTTTACTTTATTGCTAAATGCGTTAGCCATAGTAGTAGAAGTAATAGTTGGCGAGCAACTTCATGGAGACATGATGATGGAGATCATGATGATGGAGATCATGGTGTCAAGCCGGTGACAAGATGATCATGGAGCCCAAAGATGGAGATCAAAGGAGCTATGTGATATTGGCCATATCATGTCACGTTTATTATTTGATTGCATGTGATGTTTATCATGTTTATGCATCTTGTTTACTTAGAACGACGGTAGTAAATAAGATGATCCCTCATAACAATTTCAAGAAGTGTTCTCCCCTAACTGTGCACCGTTGCTAAAGTTTGTCGTTTCGAAGCACCACGTGATGATCGGGTGTGATAGATCCTTACGTTCACATACAACGGGTGTAAGACAGTTTTACACATGCAAAACACTTAGGGTTAATTTGACGAGCCTAGCATGTACAGACATGGCCTCGGAACACAGAGACCGAAAGGTCGAACACGAGTCGTATGGAAGATACGATCAACATGAAGATGTTCACCGACGATGGCTAGTCCGTCTCACGTGATGATCGGACACGGCCTAGTCGACTCGGATCGTGTAACACTTAGATGACTGGAGGGATGTTTAATCTGAGTGGGAGTTCATTAATAATTTGATTAGATGAACTTAATTATCATGAACTTAGTCTAAATCCTTTGCAAATATGTCTTGTAGATCAAATGGCCAACGTAGTCCTCAACTTCAACGCGTTCCTAGAGAAAACCAAGCTGAAAGACGATGGCAGCAACTACACGGACTGGGTCCGGAATCTGAGGATCATCCTCATAGCTGCCAAGAAAGATTATGTCCTACAAGCACCGCTAGGTGAAGCTCCCGTCCCACAGAACCAAGACGTTATGAACGCTTGGCAGACACGTGTTGACGACTACTCCCTCGTTCAGTGCGGCATGCTTTACAGCTTAGAGTCGGGGCTCCAAAAGCGTTTTGAGAGACATGGAGCATATGAGATGTTCGAAGAGCTGAAAATGGTTTTTCAAGCTCATGCCCGGGTCGAGAGATATGAAGTCTCCGACAAATTCTCCAGCTGTAAGATGGAGGAAAATAGTTCTGTCAGTGAGCATATACTCACTATGTCTGGGTTGCATAACCGCTTGACTCAGCTGGGAGTTAATCTCCCGGATGATGCGGTCATTGACAGAATCCTCCAGTCGCTTCCACCAAGCTACAAGAGCTTTGTGATGAACCTCAACATGCAAGGGATGCAAAAGACCATTCTTGAGTTGTTTGCAATGCTGAAATCAGCAGAGGTAGAAGTCAAGAAGGAACATCAAGTGTTGATGGTCAATAAAACCACTAAGTTCAAGAAAGGCAAGGGTAAAAAGAACTTCAAGAAGGACGGCAAGGGAGTTGCTGCGCCCGGCAAGCAAGCTGCCGGGAAGAAGCCAAAGAATGGACCCAAGCCCGAGACTGAGTACTTTTATTGCAAGGGAAGCGGTCAATGGAAGCGGAACTGCCCCAAATACTTAGCGGACAAGAAGGCCGGCAAAACCAAAAGTATATTTGATATACATGTAATTGATGTGTACCTTACCAGTACTCGTAGTAACTCCTGGGTATTTGATACCGGTGCCGTTGCTCATATTTGTAACTCACAGCAGGAGCTGCGGAATAAACGGAGACTGGCGAAGGATGAGGTGACGATGCGCGTCGGGAATGGTTCCAAGGTCGATGTGATCGCCATCGGCATGCTACCTCTACATTTACCTACGGGATTAGTTATAAACCTCAATAATTGTTATTTAGTGCCAAGTTTGAGCATGAACATTGTATCAGGATCTCGTTTAATTCGAGATGGCTACTCATTTAAATCCGAGAATAATGGTTGTTCTATTTATATGAGAGATATGTTTTATGGTCATGCTCCTATGGTGAATGGTTTATTCTTTATGAATCTCGAACGTAATGCTACACATGTTCATAGTGTGAGTACCAAAAGATGCAAGGTTGATAATGATAGTCCCACATACTTGTGGCACTGCCGCCTTGGTCACATAGGTGTCAAACGCATGAAGAAGCTCCATGCAGATGGACTTTTAGAGTCTCTTGATTATGAATCATTTGACACGTGCGAACCATGCCTCATGGGTAAAATGACCAAAACTCCATTCTCAGGAACAATGGAGCGAGCAACCAACTTATTGGAAATCATACATACTGATGTGTGCGGTCCAATGAGTGTTGAGGCTCGCGGTGGCTATCGTTATGTTCTCACCCTCACTGATGACTTGAGTAGATATGGGTATGTCTACTTAATGAAACACAAGTCTGAAACCTTTGAAAAGTTCAAGGAATTTCAGAGTGAGGTTGAGAATCAACGTGACAGGAAAATCAAGTTTCTACGATCAGATTGTGGAGGAGAATACTTGAGTCATGAATTTGGCACACACTTAAGAAAATGTGGAATAGTTTCACAACTCACGCCGCCTGGAACACCTCAGCGTAATGGTGTGTCCGAACGTCGTAATCGCACTCTATTAGATATGGTGCGGTCTATGATGTCTCTTACCGATTTACCGCTATCCTTTTGGGGCTATGCTTTAAAGACTGCCGCATTCACTTTAAATAGGGCTCCGTCGAAATCCGTTGAGACGACACCGTATGAATTGTGGTTTGGGAAGAAACCTAAGCTGTCATTTCTAAAAGTTTGGGGATGCGATGCTTATGTCAAGAAACTTCAACCTGAAAAGTTCGAACCCAAGTCGGAAAAATGCGTCTTCATAGGATACCCAAAAGAAACTATTGGGTATACCTTCTACCTCAGATCCGAAGGCAAGGTCTTTGTTGCCAAGAATGGATCCTTTCTAGAGAAGGAGTTTCTCTCGAAAGAAGTAAGTGGGAGGAAAGTAGAACTTGATGAAGTATTACCTCTTGAACCGGAAAATGGCACAACTCAAGAAAATGTTCCTGAGGTGCCAGCACCAACTAGAGAGGAAGTTAATGATAATGATCAAGATACTTCTGATCAAGCTCCTACTGAAATTCGAAGGTCCACAAGGACACATTCCGCACCAAAATGGTACGGCAACCCTATCTTGGAAATCATGTTGTTAGACAACGGTGAACCTTCGGACTATGAAGAAGCGACGGCGGGCCCGAATTCCGACAAATGGCTAGAAGCCATGAAATCCGAGATAGGATCCATGTATGAAAACGAAGTATGGACTTTGACTGACTTGCCCGTTGAACGGCGAGCCATAGAAAATAAATGGATCTTTAAGAAGAAGACAGACGTGGATGGTAATGTGACCATCTATAAAGCTCGGCTTGTCGCTAAGGGTTATCGACAAGTTCAAGGGGTTGACTACGATGAGACTTTCTCACCGGTAGTGAAGCTAAAGTCCGTCCGAATCATGTTAGCAATTGCCGCATTCTACGATTATGAGATATGGCAAATGGACGTCAAGACGGCATTCCTTAATGGTTTCCTTAAGGAAGAATTGTATATGATGCAGACGGAAGGTTTTGTCGATCCTAAGAATGCTGACAAGGTGTGCAAGCTCCAACGCTCGATTTATGGGCTGGTGCAAGCATCTCGGAGTTGGAACATTCGCTTTGATGAGATGATCAAAGCGTTTGGGTTTACTCAGACTTATGGAGAAGCCTGCGTTTACAAGAAAGTGAGTGGGAGCTCTGTAGCATTTCTCATACTATATGTAGATGACATACTTTTGATGGGAAATGATATAGAACTCTTGGACGGCATCAAGGCCTACTTGAATAAGAGTTTTTCAATGAAGGACCTTGGAGAAGCTGCTTAGATATTAGGCATCAAGATCTATAGAGATAGATCAAGACGCCTCATAGGTCTTTCACAAAGCACATACCTTGAGAAAATATTGAAGAAGTTCAATATGGATCAATCTAAGAAGGGGTTCTTGCTTGTGTTACAAGGTATGAAATTGAGCTCGGCTCAAAGTCCGACCACGGCAGAAGAAATAGAAGAGATGAGTGTCATCCCATATGCCTCAGCCATAGGCTCTATTATGTATGCCATGCTGTGTACCAGACCTGATGTAAACCTTGCCGTAAGTTTGGTAGGAAGGTACCAAAGTAATCCCGGCAAGGAACACTGGACAACGGTCAAGAATATCCTGAAGTACCTGAAAAGGACTAAGGAAATGTTTCTCATTTATGGAGGTGACGAAGAGCTCGTCGTAAAGGGTTACGTCGACGCTAGCTTCGACACAGATCTGGATGACTCAAAGTCACAAACCGGATACGTGTATATTTTGAATGGTGGGGCAGTAAGCTGGTGCAGTTGCAAGCAGAGCGTCATGGCGGGATCTACATGTGAAGCGGAGTACATGGCAGCCTCGGAGGCAGCACATGAAGCAATTTGGGTGAAGGAGTTCATCACCGACCTCGGAGTCATACCCAATGCGTCGGGGCCGATCAAGCTCTTCTGTGACAACACTGGAGCTATTGCACTTGCCAAGGAGCCCAGGTTTCACAAGAAGACAAGGCACATCAAGCGTCGCTTCAACTCCATTCATGAAAATGTTCAAGATGGAGACATAGAGATTTGTAAAGTACATACGGACCTGAATGTAGCAGATCCGTTGACTAAAACTCTCTCTAGGGCAAAACATGATCAACACCAGAATTCCATGGGTGTTCGATTCATCACAATGTAACTAGATTATTGACTCTAGTGCAAGTGGGGGACTGTTGGAAATATGCCCTAGAGGCAATAATAAAAGCATTATTATTATATTTCCTTGTTCATGATAATTGTCTTTATTCATGCTATAATTGTGTTATTCGGAAATCGTAATACATGTGTGAATAACAGACACCAACATGTCCCTAGTAAGCCTCTAGTTGACTAGCTCGTTAATCAACAGATAGTCATGGTTTCCTGGCTATGGACATAGGATGTCATTGATAACGAGATCACATCATTAGGAGAATGATGTGATGGACAACACCCAATCCTAAACATAGCATAAAGATCGTATAGTTCGTTTGCTAGAGTTTTTCCAATGTCAAGTATCTTTTCCTTAGACCATGAGATCGTGTAACTCCCGGATACCGTAGGAATGCTTTGGGTATACCAAACGTCACAACGTAACTGGGTGACTATAAAGGTATACTACGGGTATCTCCAAAAGTGTCTGTTGGGTTGACACGGATCAAGACTGGGATTTGTCACTCCGTATGACGGAGAGGTATCACTGGGCCCACTCGGTAATGCATCATCATAATGAGCTCAAAGTGACCAAGTGTCTGGTCACGGGATCATGCATTACGGTACGAGTAAAGTGACTTGCTAATAACGAGATTGAACGAGGTATTGGGATACCGACGATCGAATCTCGGGCAAGTAACATATCGATTGACAAAGGGAATTGCATACGGGGTTGATTGAATCCTCGACATCGTGGTTCATCCGATGAGATCATCATGGAGCATGTGGGAGCCAACATGGGTATCCAGATCCCGCTGTTGGTTATTGACCGGAGAGTCGTCTCGGTCATGTCTACATGTCTCCCGAACCCGTAGGGTCTACACACTTAAGGTTCGGTGACGCTAGGGTTGTGAAGATATGTATATGCAGTAACCCGAATGTTTTTTGGAGTCCCGGATGAGATCCCGGACGTCACGAGGAGTTCAAGAATGGTCCGGAGGTAAAGAATTATATATAGGAAGTGCTATTTCGGCCATCAGGACAAGTTTCGGGGTCACCGGTATTGTACCGGGACCACCGGAAGGGTCCCGGGGGTCCACCGGATGGGGCCACCTATCCCGGAGGGCCCCATGGGCTGAAGTGGGAAGGGACCCAGCCCAAAGTGGGCTGGGGCGCCACTCCCCTAGGGCCCATGCGGCTAGGGTTGAGGGGAAACCCTAGAGGGGGCGCCCCCTTGCTTGGGGGGCAAGCCCCCCACCCCTTGGCCGCCCCCCCCCTAGGAGATCCCATCTCCTAGGGCCGGCGCCCCCCCTAGGCACCCCTATATATAGTGGGGGAGAGGAGGGATTTCATACCACAGCCTTTGGCGCATCCCTCTCTCCATGTTACGTCTCTCTCTCTCGTAGTATAGGCGAAGCCCTGCTACTGTGACGCCCTGCATCCACCACCACGCCGTCGTGCTGCTGGATCATCATCAACCTCTCCTCCCCCCTTGCTGGATCAAGAAGGAGGAGACGTCTCCCATCCCGTACGTGTGTTGAACGTGGAGGTGCCTTCCGTTCGGCGCTTGGTCATCGGTGATTTGGATCACGTCGTGTTCGACTACATCATCCCCGTTCTTTGAACGCTTCCGCTCGCGATCTACAAAGGTATGTAGATGCATCCGATGACTCGTTGCTAGATGAACTCATAGATGGATCTTGGTGAAACGAGTAGGAAAATTTTTTGTTTTCTGCAACGTTCCCCAACAATTAGACTACTTGACCAAATAAAAACTTAACCTTTTCCCAATTTTAGTTCTTGGCAGATTTTGGCTATTTTAGGACAAGTCAAGCAATCATCACACAATTCAAGCAAGCATGCAAAGAGTATATTGGCAGCGGAAAGTAAAGCATGCAACTTGCAAGAATGTAAAGGGAAGGGTTTGGACAATTCAAACGCAATTGGAGACACGGATGTTTTTCCCGTGGTTCAGATAGGTGGTGCTATCCTACATCCACGTTGATGGAGACTTCAACCCACGAAGGGTAACGGTTGCGCGAGTCCACGGAGGGCTCCACCCACGAAGGGTCCACGAAGAAGCAACCTTGTCTATCCCACCATGGCCATCGCCCACGAAGGACTTGCCTCACTAGCGGTAGATCTTCACGAGGTAGGCGATCTCCTTGCCCTTACAAACTCCTTGGTTCAACTCCACAATCTTGTCAGAGGCTCCCAAGTGACACCTAGCCAATCTAGGAGACACCACTCTCCAAGAAGTAACTAATGGTGTGTTGATGATGAACTCCTTGCTCTTGTGCTTCAAATGATAGTCTCCCCAACACTCAGCTCTCTCTCACAGGATTTGAATTTGGTGGAAAGAATATTTGAGTGGAATGCAACTTGGGGAAGGCTAGAGATCAAGATTCATATGGTAGGAATGGAATATCTTGGCCTCAACACATGAGTAGGTGGTTCTCTCTCAGAACATATGAGTTGGAAGTGTAGATGTGTTCTGATGGCTCTCTCCACGAGTGAAGAGGAGGTGGAGGGGTATATATATAGCCTCCACACAAAATCCAACCGTTACACACAATTTACCAATCTCGGTGGGACCGAATCAACAAACTCGGTCGGACCGAAATAGTAAACCTAGTGACCGTTAGAGATTTTCGGTGGGACTGACATGCAACTCGGTAGGACCGATTTTGTTAGGGTTAGGGCATAACGTAATCTCGGTGAGAGCGATTACACAAACTCGGTGAGACCGATTTTGGTAATTATCTAACCAGAGAGTTGGTCACGCAAACTCGGTGGGACCGATTTGCTCTTTCGGTGAGACCGAAAAGTTACAAAAAGGAAACACTGAATTTACATTGCAATCTCGGTGGGACCGATCCGCTCTTTCGGTGAGACCGAAAAGTTACGAAAAGGAAACAGAGAGATTACAATCCCATCTTGGTGAGACCGAGATCCCTATCGGTAGAACCGATTTGCTAGGGTTTGGCAATGGCTATGACAAGTGAAACTCGGTGGCGCCGGATTGAAAGAATCGGTAAGGCCGAGTTTGGCTTTGGGTTTAGGTCAAATGTGGATATGGGAAAGTAGCTGAGGATTTTGGAGCATATCATTAAGCACATGAAGCAAGAGGCTCATTAAGCAACACCTCATCCCTCCTTGATAGTATTGGCTTTTCCTAAAGACTCAATGTGATCTTGGATCACTAAAATATAAAATGAAGAGTCTTGAGCTATTGAGCTTGAGCCAATCCTTTGTCCTTAGCATTTTGAGGGATCCACTTTCAACATCCATGCCATGCCAATCATTGAGCTTTCCTGAAATAATCATCTTGGAATAGCTTTAGCTCAGTGAGCTATATGTTGTTATGAATTACCAAAACCACCTAGGGATAGTTGCACTTTCAGTTCTTCCTCAACTTCTCCTCTCCCCTTGCTGGATCAAGAAGGAGGATACGTTCCCTGGTTGTACGTGTGTTGAACGCGGAGGCGCCGTTGTTCAGCGCTTATATCAGAATCGACCGCGATCTGAATCAATGCGTGTACGACTCCATGAACCACGTTCTTGTAACGCTTCCGCATTGCGCTCTTCAAGGTATGGAGGTACACTCCCCTCTCTCTCGTTGCTAGTCTCTCCATAGATTGATCTTGGTGATGCGTAGAAATTTTTCAATTTCTGCAACTATCCCCAACAGTGTGGAGTAGTAGTAGATGCAGGCAGGAGTTGGTCTACTTGATACGGACGTGATGCCCATATTCATGATTATTACCTTAGACGTCATCATAACTTTGCGCTTTTCTATCAATTGCTCAGCAGTAATTTGTTCACCCACCGTAATATTTTCTATCTTGAGAGAAGCCTCTAGTGAAACCTATGGCCCCAGGTCTACTTTCCATCATATAAGTTTCCGATCTACAATTTTAGTTTCCTATTTATTTTCTTTGCAATCTTTTACTTTTCGTTCCATAAACCAAAAATACCAAAAATATTACTTTACCATTTATCCATCTATATCAGATCTCACTTTGCAAATAACCATGAAGGGATTGACAAACCCTTTATCACATTGGGTGCAAGTTGGTGTTTGTTTGTGCAGGTATTAGGTGGCCTGTGTGTTGTCTCCTACTGGATTGATACCTTGGTTCCCAAAAGCTGAGGGAAATACTTACTCTACTTTTCCGCATCACCCTTTCCTCTTGAAGGGAAAAAACAACGCAAGCTCAAGAGGTAGCAGGAAGAATTTCGGGCGCCGTTGCCAGGGAGATCTATGCCAAGCCGAGACATACCAAGTACCCATCATAAACTCTCATCCCTCGCATTACATTATTTGTCATTCGCCTCTCGTTTGCCTCTCACCCACTTCTAAAACGATTTTTGAAAAGATTTGCCTTTCCTTCGCCCCTCTTCCGTTCGTCTTCTTCATTTTCTCTTTGTTCGCTTGTGCGTTAGATCTTTTATCTTGCCGTCATTGATAGTCCTCACATTCTTGTTAGCGCTCTCGATAATGAGGTCCTCAACTTTAAACAAAGGGAAGGAGAGAATTTAAAAGATGCTTGGTATAGAATTTGCAATGCTCAAAATAGATCTACTCGAAAGCAATCTACTTCCGTTCTTCTTCACAATTTTTGCGTATGCGTTACTCCTTGGAATAGATATGTTCTAAGATACCATTACTGGGGGAAATTTCTTGGGGAGCCATACTTTCGATTCTTACAATGCCATGATAGATTTACTAGGCCCACCACCTCTTTTTGTCAATGGAACTGTTTTAACCTTGGAACATGTAATGCAAAGATTGGATATTATTGAAAATAAAATTGCTACCGTGGAGTTGATTGAAATTTTGGATAAAAGGATTCATAATCAGATTACTCAATATGGATCTAAGGTAGGAGTTACTCTAAAGAACCTTAGGGAAAAGGAACCCATAATTAATGAAAAGATAGATCAAGATTCTACTAAATTGGCAAACTAGAAGATATTATTACCAACTTCGGTTCCGCTTTTTCCTCCATTAAAACTACTCCAAATATTCCTCCTACTAAGATTGCCAAGTTTACTTACGTTCCTAAGAATAAGGGTGAATCTTCTAGTAAGGAAAATGAAGATCGCAAAACAATAAGTGTTCATCCCAATTTTTTTATTATTATTAAGGAACCAATTGCTACAAGTGAATTTCTTGATTTCTTGCCTAGGAGTTTGATCATTAACAAAATTAAAGAACCTCCTAAGGGTTATAGGTGTGAGATTGACGAATTGCATACCGAAGATGAAAACACTTAGATCTATTCGTGTTTTATGCCTAGCTAATGGCGTTAAATAATAGCGCTTGTTGGCAGGCAAACCATTTTTTTTACATTTTAGGTTCTGTTTTGCATAAAATAATTCATATAGCCTCTGGTTAGATGTGGTTTTGTGTTTTAGTTAGTGTTTGTGCCAAGTAAGACCTTTGGGATAGCATACGGTGATAGTTGATTTGGTCTTGCTGAAAAACAGAAACTTTTGCGCTCAGGAAATTAATTTTCATTTTTAGCAGAAACGCGATGAAATACTGATTCTTTTTGCAGAAGATAAATAAAAAAATTTATTAGGTCGTCCTAATGTTTAAGGATTTTTGGAGTTACATAAATATTCGAAATCTCCAGATTGCTACAGACTGTTCTGTTTTTGACAGATTCTGTTTTTTGCATGTTGTTTGCTTATTTTGATTCATCTGTGGCTAGTATCGGGGGGTATGAACCATGGATAATTTGGGATATAGTAGATATTAAACCAATATAAATAAAGAATGAGTTCACAACAGTACCAAAAGGGGTGATTTATTTTCTTATACTAACGGAGCTTACGAGATTTTCTGTTGAGTTTTGTGTTGTGAAGTTTCAAATTTTGGGTAAGGATTTCATGGACTATGGAATAAGGAGTGGCAACAGCCTAGCTTGGGGATGCCCAAGGCACCCCAAGGTAATATTCAAGGACAACCAAGAGCCTAAGCTTGGGGATGCCCCGGAAGGCATCCCCTCTTTCGTCTTCGTCTATCGGTAACTTTACTTGAGGCTATATTTTTATTCACCACATGATATGTGTTTTGCTTGGAGCGTCTTGTATGATTTGATTCTTCGATTTTTATTTTGCCACAATCATCCTTGCTGTACACACCTTTTGAGAGAGACACACATGAATCGTGATTTATTAGAATACTCTATGTGCTTCACTTATATCTTTTGAGCAAGGCAAATTTGCTCTAGTGCTTCACTTATATCTTTTTAGAGCACGGCGGTGGTTTTATTTTATAGAAATTGTTGAACTCTCATATCTCACTTATATTATTTTGAGAGTCTTCAAAAACAGCATGGTAATTTGCTTTGGTTATAAAATTAGTCCTAATATGATAGGCATCCAAGAGGGATATAATAAAAACTTTCATATAAAGTGCATTGAATACTATGAGAAGTTTGATTCCTTCTGATTGTTTTGAGATATGAAGATGGTGATATTAGAGTCATGCTAGTAAGGAGTTGTGAATTTGAGAAATACTTGTGTTAAGGTTTGTGAGTCCCGTAGCATGCACGTATGGTGAACCGTTATGTAACGAAGTTGGAGCACGAGTTATTTTTTTATTGTCTTCCTTATGAGTGGCGGTCGGGGACGAACGATGGTATTTTCCTACAAATCTATCCCCCTAGGAGCATGCGCGTAGTACTTTGTTTAGATGACTATAATAGAGTTTTGCAATAAGTATGTGAGTTCTTTATGACTAATGTTGAGTCCATGGATTATACACACTCTCACCTTTCCGCCATTGCTAGCCTCTCTCGTGCCGTGCAACTTTCACCGGTGCCATACACCCACCATATACCTTCCTAAAAACAGCCACCATACCTACCTATTATGGCATTTCAATAGCCATTCCGAGATATATTGCCATGCAACTTTCCACCGTTCCGTTTATTATGACAGGCTCCATCATTGTCACATTGCTATGCATGATCATGTAGTTGACATCGTATTTGTGGCGAAGCCACCGTTCATCATTTTTTATACATGTCGCTCTTGATTCATTGCACATTCCGGTACACCACCGGAGGCATTCACATAGAGTCATATTTCTATTCTAGTATCGAGTTGTAATTTTTGAGTTGTAAGTAAATAAAAGTGTGATGATCTTCATTATTAGAGCATTGTCCCATGTGAGGAAATAAAAAAAAGAGAAAAGGCCAAATAAAAAAAGAGAAGGCCCGAAAAAAATGAGAGAAAAGAGAGAAGGGACAATGTTATTATCCTTTTGCCACACTTGTGCTTCAAGTAGCACCATGATCTCCATGATAGAGAGTCTCCTATATTGTCACTTTCATATATTAGTGGGGATTTTTCATTATAGAACTTGGCTTGTATATTCCAACAATGGGCTTCCTCAAAATACACACCCACTTAGTTTTCTTTTTGAGCTTTCATAAACTTATAGCTCTAGTGCATCCGTTGCATGGCAATCCCTACTCACTCACATTGATATCTATTGATGGACATGTCCATAGCCCGTTGATACGCCTAGTTGATGTGAGACTATCTCCTTCTTTTTTGTCTTCTCCATAACAACCTTCTATTCCACATGTAGTGCTATGTCCATGGCTCACGCTCATGTATTGCGTGAAAGTTGAAAAAGTTTGAGAACATCAAAAGTACGAAACAATTGCTTGTCTTATCATTGGGGTTGTGCATGATTTGAATATTTTGTGTGATGAATATGGAGCATAGCTAGACTATATGATTTTGTAGGGATAAGCTTTCTTTGGCCATATTATTTTGAGAAGACATAATTATTTTGTTAGTATGCTTGAAGTATTATTGTTTTTATGTCAATATTAAACTTTTGTTTTGAATCATACGGATCTGAATATTCATGCCACAATAAAGATAATTACATGGATAAATATGTTAGGTAGCATTCCACATCAAAAATTCTATTTTTATCATTTACCTACTCGAGGACGAGCATAAATTAAGCTTGGGGATGTTTGATACGTCTCCAACGTATCTATAATTTTTTATTGTTCCATGCTATTATATTATCTGTTTTGGATGTTTTGATGACTAATAGATTTTTGAAATAAGTATGTGAGTTCTTTATTACTAATGTTGAGTCCATGGATTATGCGCACTCTCACCCTTCCACCATTGCTAGCATCTCTAGTACCGTGCAACTCTCACTGGTACCTTACACCCACCATATACCTTCCTCAAAACAGCCACCATACCTACCTAGCATGGCATTTCCATAGCCATTCCGAGATATATTGCCATGCAAATTCCACCATTCTGTTTATCATGACACACTTCATCATTGTCATATTGCTTTGCATGATCATGTACTTGACATAGTATTTGTGGCAAAGCCACCTTTCATCATTTTTTATACATGTTGCTCTTGAGTCATTGCACATCCCGGTACACCGCCGAAGGCATTCATATAGTCATATTTTGTTCTAAGTATCGAGTTGTAAGCAAATAAAAGTGTGATGATCTTCATTATTAGAGCATTGTCTCATGTGAGTAAAAAAGAGGCCAAAGAAGCCAAACAAAAAAAGAGAGAGAAAAGAGAGAAGGGGCAATGTTACTATCCTTTTTCCACACTTGTGCTTCAAAGTAGCACCATGATCTTCATGATAGAGAGTCTCCTATGTTGTCCCTTTCATATACTAGGGGGGATTTTTCATTATAGAACTTGGCTTGTATATTCCAATGATGGGCTTCCTCAAATTGCTCTAGGTCTTCATGAGCAAGCAAGTTGGGTGCACACCCACTTAGTTTCTTTTTGAGCTTTCATACACTTATAGCTCTAGTGCATCTGTTGCATGGCAATCCCTGCTCACTCACATTGATATCTATTGATGGGCATCTCCATAACCCGTTGATATGCCTAGTTGATGTGAGACTATCTCCTTTTTTTCTGTCTTCTCCACAACCACCATATTCTATTCCACCTATAGTGCTATGTCCATGGCTCATGCTCATGTATTGCGTGAAAGTTGAAAAGGTATGAGAACACCAAAAGTATGAAAAAACAATTGCTCGGCTTGTCATCCGGGTTGTGCATGATTTGAGTATTTTGTGTGATGAAGATGGAGCATAGCCAGACTATATGACTTTGTAGGAATAGCTTTCTTTGGCCATGTTATTTTGAGAAGACATAATTGCCTTGTTAGTATGCTTGAAGTATTATTGTTTTTATGTCAATATTAAACTTTTATTTTGAATCTTATGGATCTGAACATTCATGACACAATAAAGAAAATTACATGGATAAATATGTTAGGTAGCATTCCACATCAGAAATTCTATTTTTAACATTTACCTACTCGAGGACGACCAGGAATTAAGCTTGGGGATGCTTGATACGTCTCCAACTCATCTATAAATTTTTATTGTCCCATGCTATTATATTATCTGCTTTAGATGTTTTATATGCATTAATATGTTATTTTGTATTATTTTTGGGACTAACCTATTAACCTAGAGCCCAGTGCTAGTTTCTGTTTTTTCCTTGTTTTAGAGTTTCGCAGAAAAGAAATACCAAACGGAGTCCAAACGGAATGAAACTTTCGCGATGATTTTTCTTGGACCAAACAATATCCAGAGGACTTGGAGTGCACGTCAGGAAAGCCACGAGGCGGCCACAAGGTCGGGAGGCACGCCCAGGGGGTAGGGCGCGCCCCCCGCCCTTGTGGGCCCCTCGTGACTCCATCGACCTATTTCTTCCGCCTATATATATTCTCAAATATCCCAAAACCTTCTAGGGGAGCCATGAAACCACTTTTCCACTGCCGCAACCTTTTGTACCCGTGAGATCCCATCTAGGGGCCTTTTTCCGGCATCCTGCTGAAGGGGGATTCGATCACGGAGGGCTTCTACATCAACACCATTGCCTCTCCGATGAATCATGAGTAGTTTACCATAGACCTATAGGTCCATAGCTAGTTGCTAGATGGCTTATTCTCTCTCTTTGATTCTCAACACCATGTTCTCCTCGATGTTCTTAGAGATCTATTGGATGTAATACTCTTTTGCGGTGTGTTTGCTGAGATCCGATGGATTGTGGATTTATGATCAGCTTATCTATGAATATTATTTGAATCTCCTCTGAATTCTTATATGCATTATTTGATATCTTTGCAAGTCTCTTTGAACTATCGATTTGGTTTGGCCAAGTAGATTGGTTTTTCTTGCAATGGGAGAAGTGCTTAGCTTTGGGTTCAATCTTGCGGTGCTCGATCCTAGTGACAGAAGGGGAACCGACACGTATTGTATTGTTGCCATCGAGGATAACAAGATGGGGTTTTCATCATATTGCGTGAGTTTATCCCGCTACATCATGTCATCTTACTTAATGGTTACTCTGTTCTATGAACTTAATACTCTAGATGTAGGCAGGAGTCGGTCGATGTGTGGAGTAATACTAGTAGATGCAGGCAGGAGTCGGTCTTCTTGATACGGACGTGATGCCTATATTCATGATCATTGCCTTAGATATCGTCATAACTTTGCGTTGTTCTATCAATTGCTCGGTAGTAATTTGTTCACCACCGTAATATTTTCTATCTTGAGAGAAGCCTCTAGTGAAACCTATGGCCCCCGGGTCTACTTTCCATCATGTAAGTTTCCGATCTACAATTTTAGTTTCCTATTTACTTTCTTTGCAATCTTTTACTTTCCGTTGCATAAACCAAAAATATTACTTCGTTTATCCATCTATATCAGATCTCACTTTGCAAATAACCGTGAAGGGATTGACAACCCCTTTATCACGTTGGGTGCAAGTTGGTGTTTTTTTGTGCAGGTATTCGGTGGCTTGTGCGTTGTCTCCTACTGGATTATACCTTGGTTCTCAAAAGCTGAGGGAAATACTTACTCTACTTTGCTGCATCACCCTTTCCTCTTCAAGGAAAAAACCAACGCAAGCTCAAGAGGTAGCAGTTGCCATGGAGGAAGATGAAGGAAACTCTCCCGAGGTTCACTCTCCGGCTTTCGAGAGGGGCACATTGGCTAGCATCTCCACTCGTCCTAATCCTCATCAGGCCATAAGATCATCAAACAGTCAAGAGAACCCTGAAGTTCAAGAAGAACTCCCGTCGAGGAGACCTTTACACAGGTTACATCATAAAAAAATTCACAATTTGATTCACAATTATGGGTTCGAAAATACTCCCCGTATGCATATACCGTCCAATTGGGACATATCCCGTCCAAGAGAAAGTGATGCAGGAACAAGATCGTGGAGGTCAGGTTGAAGCTATGGAGCAGGAAGTCTTTCGGTGCAAGGGGATGGTGGAACGTGGACTCAATGCCAATCACCTCATGATCACGGACTACACCCATGATCTCAAGGTGGATGGCAAGTCCATGAAGGACATCGTCTTCTCCTTCAACGAGCAAATCAACTTCCTCCAGAGCCAGATCTATGACCTTCAAAACCAAGTCTTTGAATATGAGGCAAGGTTTAAAGGTATGAGTTTGGCTGCCAGTTGCAGGACCCGCGAGACTCACTCCTCCTCTTATGATGGTGAGCCTCTGCCATGGAAACCCGAGGACAGGATCGCTACCACTTCATCACCACCACCTCCTTCTTCATCACCAAAAGAAAATTGAGTATCGGGTATGGGCACTCCCCTTGGCTTTCGCCAAGCTTGGGGGCGGTGCCCCGGTATCGTATCACCCCCACTATCTTTTGCATTTACTTATCTTAGTTCAATCCATAGTTATCTTTTGCTTTAGATGAATAAAAGTTTAGTTCGATGCTTTCTCTTCGAGAGTTTGCTTAGTGAACTATCTTTGTAATCGTGTGCGAGATATATAATAAAGTTTAGTTTGAGTTTTGTTTTCTTTACTTTCATGTTCAATAAAAAAGAAAGGAAATAAATGAAAAAGATCATATGCTAATCTTATGGTAAGTAATGACACCGCATAAGTAGAAAATTTTATTGGAGATTGACAAATATAGCATTGGTCAATGATGCAATTCATGAAATAATTAATAAGGGAAGAGAAGATTCACATGCAAATACACTATCTTGGAAATCTTTTTTGATTGTGAGCCCCCATCAAAATATTATATGCCAAAATTGTTGATGTTGGACAAGGAATACAATGTAATGATTTATGCTTGTTCATATTCACATAGAAGTTATATTGTCATAGATCCTTTAACATGTGGTGCTTGCCCCCCATATTTGCTAGCCAAAAATTCCGCACCAAGTAGAGATACTACTTGTGCATCCAAAACCCTTAAACCCAAATCTTATTTTCAAGAGTCCACCATACCTACCTAAGGGTTGAGTAAGATCCTTCAAGTAAGTTGTCATCGGTGCAACAAGGCAATAAAAAATGCTTCTAAAAATGTTAGATCAATTAGTGTAAGAGAAAATTGAGCGTTGTACAAACTTGTGATGGCAAAGAATAAAAGCGACAGACTGCATAATAAAGGTTGCTATCACAAGGGGCAATATAACATGACGTTCTTTTGCACTAAGGGATTGAGCATACAAACAAAAAGTGCATGGCAACCTGTGCTTTCCTCTGTGAAGGGCCTATCTTTTACTTTTATGTATTTACTTTTATGCAAGAGTCAAAAATTTCTCTCTATTCCTTTTTATTTTAATCTTTTGGCAAGCATCATGTGGTGAGGAAAGATCTAGGCACATATATCCAGTTGGATATGGATAGCATGAGTTATTATTGTTGACATCACCCTTGAGGTGAATACGTTGGGAGGCGAAACTATAAGCCCCTATCTTTCTATGTGTCAGATTGAAACGTTTTTCTCATGTGTATGCGGTGAGTGTTAGCAATCATAGAAGACTATATGATGATTGAGTATGTGGACTTGCCTAAAGGCTCCGATACGTAACCCTTCCTAAAAAGATGATGAATTGTAGTTGTAAAGTTGACCGAGAACATAGTTTATTGGTGTCCAATAGAGTTTATGCTTTATACTTCTATGTTGTGATGAATAGTTACTTATTCATGAGAAGTCTATGATAAAAGTTCTATATAAAATTTACATGATGCTTCTATGTCCGTATTTTTTTATCGACACCTCTCTCTCTCTCTAAGCATGTGGACATGTTTTTCGATTTTAGTTTTCGCTTGAGGACAAGCGAGGTCTAAGATTGGGGGAGTTGATACGTCCATTTTGCATCATGTTTACTTACTGTTATTTATAATGTTTTTATGCATAATAATGCTTTTTGGAGTAATTCTAATGCCTTTTCTCCCAGAATATGCAAGGTTAACACAAAGAGGGAGAATTCTGGCAGCTGGAAATCTGGACCTGAAAAAGCTACATCAGGCTACCTATTCTGCACAACTCCAAATGAGCTGAAACTTCATGAGGAAATTTTATGGAATAAATAAGAAATACTTGAGCAAATAACTACCGGAGGGGGCCACCTGGTGAGCACAAGACACCAGGGCGCGCCTGGCCCCCAAGCGCGCCCTGGTGGGTTGTGCTCATTCTAGCCCACCTTCGGTGCCCATCTTATGGTATATAAGTCATTTTGACCTAGAAAAAATAAGGAGAGGGCTTCCGGGACGAAGCGCCGCCGTCTCGAGGCGGAACTTGGGCAGGAGCACTTTTGCCCTCCGGCGGAGCAATTTTGCCGGGGGAACTTCCCTCCCGGAGGGGGAGATCATCGTCATCATCATCACCAACAACTCTCCCATCTTGGGGAGGGCGATCTCCATCAACATCTTCAACATCACCATCTCCTCTCAAACCCTAGTTTATCTCTTGTGTTCAATCTTTGTACCGGAACTATAGATTGGTACTTGTGGGTGACTAGTAGTGTTGATTACATCTTGTAGTTTATTACTATATGGTTTATTTGGTCGAAGATTATATGTTCATATCCAATATGCTATTTAATACCCCCTCTGATCTTGAGCATGATTATCATTTGTGAGTAGTTATTTTTGTTATTGAGGTCACGGTAGAAATCTTGTTGCAAGTAATCATGTGAATTTTATATGTATTCGATATTTTGATGGTATGTATGTTGTGATTCCCTTAGTGGTGTCATGTGAACATCGACTACATGACACTTCACCATATTTGGGCCTAAGGGAATGCATTGTGGAGTGGTTATTATATGATGGGTTGCGAGAGTGACAGAAGCTTAAACCTAGTTTATGCGCTATTCCGTAAGGGGCCGATTGGATCCAAAAGTTTAATGCTATGGTTAGAATTTATTCTTAATACTTTTCCCGTAGTTGCGGATGCTTGCGAGGGGGTTAATCATAAGTAGGAGGTTTGTTAAAGTAAGAACAACACCTAAGCACCGATCCACCCACATATCAAATTATCAAAGTAGCGAATACAAATCAAACCAACATGATGAAAGTGACTAGAGGAAATTCACGTGTACCCTCAAGAACACTTTGCTTATCATAAGAGACCGTTTTGGCCTGTCCTTTACCTCAAAAGGATTGGGCTACCTTGGTGCACTTTTGTTACTATTATCGTTACTTGCTCGTTACCAATTATCTTGCTATCAAACTCCTCGTTACTTACAATTTCAGTGCTTGCAGACATTACCTTGCCGAAAACCACTTGTCGTTTCCTTTTGCTCCTCGTTGGGTTCGACACTCTTACTTATCGAAAGGACTGCAATTAATCCCCTATACTTGTGGGTCATCAAGAGCATCTAAAGTCAGGGGCCCCAAACCCGTCTCAAATGCCTGGGCGGACGGCCCGGTCACTAACAACTGACCGGTTAAAAAAATGACCCAGACGGGCGGCTCAAACAGGCCACAAACGCCCGGGCTAACCGGCACCCCTCATATCCAGCCCAAATATGGGGCGGATATGGGGATGCCCAGGCGTGCCCACCACGTTGGACCCGACATGCCTACCCCGTCGACCTACCGGATCCATTTGTTTTGTCCTCTCTTCTTCCTCCTCACTGGACGTCCCGCAGCTTCGCCGCCACCCTTGCTACTCAGCTGTTCCGAGCATCATGCCGCCAGGAAACTGAGAGCAATCCTCTCACCCATGCTATCCGCCGCGGACATCGTCGCCGGCCAAGGCACCACCACGGTACGTCGGGCAACTCTCGGGCTGCCCCTTGCACTCTATGTGTTCGACACATTGTCCGCCCCAGTTTTTTTGTGATTTATTTGTAGGGAAACGATGAATTCTAATGCTTCATTGGACGAGGACTATGGACCGACGAAGCTTGATAAAATGATTCAAGATGAGTTCTTCAATTTGTCGAATTCAGACGAAGATGTGGACATGATCATGCTCATAAGCATGCAAGAGGAAATGGACCGGCAGGTGAAGCATATTCTCAACTTCAAGGGCTCAATCAAATGGAGAGGAGTGATCAGTCGGGATAGGGTCTCCAGAGCATGGCTACTGCACAAGGACTATGTTGCTCCGGACCCAACTTTCCTGGATGATCCATGGTTTCGTCCCCATTTTCACACGCAGAAACCATTGTTTTTGCGCATTGTGGAGGGAGTGGAGGCACATGATGACTACTTGAAGCTCACAAGGGATTGCTATAGCCAACTTTCTTTCTCTGCTAAGCAAAAATGCACGACCACTCTAAGGATGCTTGCACTTGGTACTGCCGCAGATGCCATTGGTGAGATGGTCCGGATGGGGGAGAGCATATGCCTGAAGACTACTGTCAAGTTTTTCCGCGCCATGGTGCAGGTGTTTGGAGCAGAGTATCTGAGAGAACCAAATGTGCAGGACACAGAAAAGTTGTTGGCTATTGGAGAGGCCAGAGGATTTTCGGAAATGTTCGGATCAATTGATTGTATACATTGGCAATGGAAGAATTACCCCAAAGATTTGTGGGGAATGTATCAAGATCACACCAAAGAGACCACCATCATATTGGAAGCAGTGGCATCACATGACTTATGGATTTGGCATGCTTTGGAATGTTGGGTTCTCACAACGATATCAACGTGCTTCAACGATCTCCCGTGTTTAGGAGGCTTTGTAATGGGGAATCATCGCCGTGCAACTACACTGTCAACAACCATGACTACAACATGGGATATTATCTTGCTGATGGCATCTATCCTTAGTGGGCGGCGTTTGTGAAGACCATATCCGAACCATACGAAAACAAAGCCACTTTGCAACAAGCAAGAAGCAGCTAGGAAGGATGTAGAGAGGGCATTTAGTGTGCTTCAATCTCGTTGGGGAATTGTTTGTGGAGCTGCAATGATGTAAGAATCAGAAACTTTATGGCAGCTAATGATATGTTGTGGTATTTTATACAATATGATTATCGACGCTGAGAGTGATGGTGTTGCACAAACAATGATTTTGAAGCGCCTGGAGACAAGTTCAAATACCGAAAGATCAAGATGCAAATCAACTTATGAACTTTCTGCAGATGCATTCGTATCTTCAAGATCATCAAATGCACGCGCAGCTACTCAGTGATCTTGTGGAGTATATATGGACCCACAATGGGAACCAATGAGCTAATGTTTGAGTTGTGCACTTAAAATTAATTTTATGTAAGAACTACATATTTTCAGTACCAATATTTGTTATTTACATGCAACATTCGCTTGTATGATGGATGTGCCAAGGTTTGCATGGATTTGAAAGTTCAGATTTAAGATATGTGGCTGCCGAGCACGAGAGACGAGGGGCCAGATTTTCTGTAGATACTCTAAGGCTCTACTTGGATGTATGAATTGGAGCACGCATTCTTTAGACCGAAGTAGATAAAATTAAACTCCCGTTTGGATGTATGAATTGGAGAGATCAGTGTTGCATTGGGCTGGAATACCCAATCACCAAATCAACAAGAATACTAAGATGGAGTTGATTTCTCAAAAAGAAACAAAAATGTAGCTAAATACGAATTTTGTTTAGTTGTTCACTGAGTTAACTCTTAGTTAGCCTGACAGCTGACAGGATCGCAGGCTCCTTGTCCAAGGCCGGTCGAGGAGTGCTTTGGTTCCTCTTCGATCGACTTGAAAATCCTATCACGACACCTATTTTGAAACCACTGAAGTATTTCCATTTGTGAGAAATGGTGGGCCCTGCTTCTAACGGCCACACACAGCCACATGCCCCTGTCCACTACCCCCGAAAGATGCCCTTCATAGCATGCATAGTGCAGCAAGCTTATGTTACACGCACATCAACATCAGTGAGAATGAAGTCTGAAATAGGACAAGCCATAGACATTATTGTTCCAATGCCTGTCGAAGGCAGCTACAGCATCCATCCATAATTAACAAACGGATTAATAAGGATATAGCAAAAAAAGAAGAAGTGAAAATAGAGCTCCCAGCGAAGAACATACATATGGGTCTCTCATCTGATCAGCAAGGAAGGGCCTTCTTCTAGCCTAGATAACCAAAACGGTAACACTCACTCTCTTCAACGACAGTTACTGATCCGCGACGCAACAGTCTCTAAGGCCACGACTAGGGGTTTGTTGCCCGGAATTGCTGCCCTGGACGCCGGCTTCAGACGAGAGACAGATTCAGTGCGACATCGCACGAGGCGAACGGGGACGCACTGGGGTCTTGGATGGGCTCACCCTGCACAATCCACAACAAGGAAACAGTTGAGCACATCGCCATAAATCAGCTTTTTAAAAGTAACAATAATTCAAAACATGCATGGAAAGCATGTGATTACCTGACAGGAAGCGAGCCAAGAAGCATGCCACTGCAGTTCAGGGCCAAAATTGCTCCTTCTGCCTACATGTACAAATAAAAGAAAAAAAGGTCAAAAGGGCTAGACAAAGACTGTAAAGCCAAAAAAACCTCACATATGGTACTGTATATAGAAAATATAACAATTAGGTACAAAGATTTCAATCAAGCAGTTGTGACAATATGCCGACACCCAAACGAAACCAGTAGATTTTCTTTGCAAGGAACAACCTTAAAATAAACAATAGTATACCAAGGAGAACATTATAATTAATAAGTAATGAATCTTGAATGTGTCATGCTTTTAAGAGATTTAGAGTACAACTGGGTAGAAAATGGCTCACATTTAACCATAGAAAGAGTACCAACAAATTGTGAATCAGTCATAATAGTATCTCCAAACTTGATCAGCTACGATATACTTACTGTACTTACTAATGACATCACACCAAACTTCAAGCATATGAGACTTATAAAAGCTTTCTACTTTTGTCCTAACTTCTGAACGTTTCCACGCGGCAAGATGAACTAATTCAAACGTAGTTAGATTGGAAGCAGCCCTTGAATAACCAAATCCTTGATACCATCAATTCCAAAATAGTAGATGACTTTTCTTATGTTTCATATTCTACAACATGAAACTTTGATGTTACTTTTGTACAAAATACGCAAGTATAACATCATACAAGATTATATTGTGAAAGTAGTTTTTATGAAAAAAAAAGATGGTAATATGTCCACCTAACTAACATAAATACTCCTTTTTAACAAATAGTAAAGTCATTGATAGGGAAATTTGACTGCACACTTTCTAAAGGATGTCTATTTGGGAATTAGCCTTTTAACAAATATTTCGCTATGGTAAAAATGTTTGAAACCGGTAGGATAGTATCACATTTGGAAAGATTTAGGAGAAACCAGTGAGATGTTAATTGAAATGTAAGCAATGGCATGCAACAAAGACAATACAACAAAATAACAAACTGAAAAGAAAAGGTTCAGGTAAAGCTAGACCGATAATCATTTGCATCCAGCTAACATAAATAGTTTTTTAACAATTACTCCCTCCGTATCAAAATATAAGACATTTTATATTTTGATAGAGGAAGTAGTTGTCAATGATAAGGAACTTCCACTATGCAGTTTCTAAAGCATCATCTATTTCGGGACTTACATGGTGGCATACAAGATTATGACAGCTTGGTTTAACGAACATGGGAATTAATCACAATCAGCTTATGGGAATATTGGTAGCTGGGTAATTAAACCAGTAACAGAGAGATATCGTATACTAAGGGGTTACTTTTAACAATAATTTCACTATCAAAAACTGTTTAGGTGGTACAATATCACATTTTGAAAAATCTAATGGGGAGAAATCAGGTAGATGTGGTTGAAATTTAAGCAACAGTGCCTAACAATGACTGAAAAACACTGAAATCGCAACAGAGAAGTGCAAGCAGAACTGAGCTAATGTTACACTATAGTACACATCACTCGGTTCTCACGGGTGTGCCTTTCTAGATAGTTAATGTCTATACAGTTTTTGCCTTTTATAAAGAATATTTGATCAAATGATGCTGGAAAGGCAAATTTACTTGTCAATTCCATGATTTGTCAGAAACTTTGCAGTTTGAAACATCGTGCAACGTGCATTTCGCTTTCAAAATATAACTGAATGTCAATCATGCACTTGGTGACTTCCCAGGGCTAGGAATTGGACATATGGTGCGGGGGGTTCAGAAGTTAAAACTTGACATCCTTAAGAACAAGAGTGCAGGCAGAACTTGACATCCCTAATGACAGTCCTTGGATCATGAAGTTTGAAAGATACTCGAACATGATTTTAGAAATTTTGGGTGGGAGTCGCCCCCACCTAGAGACCTTTGTTAAGAACAAAATGACTTCTGAAGCAAAATGTCTCTGAGTTTCAGATCATAAGGTAAGCAGCTTGCTGCATGCTTTGCAGGATGGTTTCAGAATTCAGACTGAATAAAAGTTTGCGCATTCTTAGTGTTATTTTAGAGCAGCATGTTAGGAAAGCAACTTATTGAAGGCCCAAGGGGCATATATATATTACACATGACTTGAGGTGCAAGGAAACTAAACATAGACTAATAAGGACTCCTAGACCAATACTAATACTCCTTAACACTTTCTAGAATGTTACGCATAAACAAGTTGGAAGTACTGCTGTTATTGTGTACCAGAGGCCGAAATGTTTGGCCGCTCTACAATTTATCTGATGTTTCCTGTAAGAACGGAAATCAGAAACTAGGTGCAAAGGATCAGATGTTTGGCAACTTCCATCTGACTTTTTTGTAAGAACAGAAACTGTGTTTCTGATTATTATTATTTTGGATGTGCATAAACCAGAAGGTGTTGCAAAGGAATGATTGAATGTAACACAAAGAAAGGAGAAAATAATGTGTTGCGCAATACAAATGTCAAAGGATGGTCAAATTAAGTTCGACTGTGAAAATTAACACTTCTATAGAATGAAACAGCACAGCAGATAGATAGTTACACACACAAAAGGTTTCTTTGGTTATATGTTTGCAGTTTCTTTATGTAAAAGAAACTACAGTTGTTGGATTAGTACATAAAGAAAATCTTATATTTATCTACCCTTTAGAATCTTAGGAGATTAGCAGCATTTAGAAGGTAAAATAGAACATTATTGATAACTTATAATGAATTTAAGTACAATATCAAGTTTTGCTTACCTGAACAAACTCAACAAAGGCAATGCATGTGGCATGCACATAATCACCGAGCAGCCTCAGTCGAGCAACCTAAATGGAAAGGGAAAGTACCAATGTCTTGAGGAAATGACTTCATCTGAGTCATCCAAGAACATGTGTTCAGAAAGATAAAAGCATTAGAACATACCTCCCCACAAATTCCCTCAAAGAAATTCTTCACAACATCCTCTGGAACCTACATGTTCAGACAAAGAGAACTAAGAAAGCAGAAAGATGCAGTACAAACACCATATCAAACTCCGTGAGAAATCACCAAAGAACAACAAAAGGATATCTGGATTTACCGTTACAAATTGTCCTTTGGCTTAGTTATTTATCTTTATTCTAGATCATAATTGAAATGTTCACTGCTAGAAAATAAGAAATGAAGTAATACAGCTCATGATATTAATTTAGGAGTCTAGGCACATTAAGCTTACACAAAAAAATACCTAGACTACTATAAAAAGGGATACCGAAACAAAAGAAATCTGGTAGACACATAAACTAAGCCATCCATTCCGATTAAGATCTAATATCAACCCCCTATCTCAGGACATGGCTGAAATTTGTGTGCAAATCTGAAAGAACAGTCCGTTTTGGTAACAATTCTCACGCCTAGATTTCAACTTGTATAATGTAATGTAAATCATGCGTTATTCAAGGAACTTATTCAAAATTAGCAATAGCTAGCGCGAACCCACAACCCATCATAACCGGTCATCTGAGTGTACGTTGGTTCAAATGGAACGGATCTCAGTTCCAGCTAATACAAAGTACCTAATACCAAATCAGGCTACTAAGTTACGATCACAAAACATCAACATATCAAGTGAGTCTTTAAACTGTTCACAAAAGAAGGAAAGAACATCCAGCTCACATTTTGCACGCTCTCATGATAGGTATGATTATAATTTACAAGCATAACAGAAATGAAAGAGAAGGCAGCATACATTTTTGTCAATGTTAGTACAGTACACAGTCCTTGATACCATTTCTTTCTCATCCTCCGTCTGCACAAAAAGCAGATTCAGGCTAATATTATTATAGATATCACAAATCAACTAATAGTATAATCTATATCTATATTTTTAGAAAAAGAAAACTGTGTGATCAAATATGTTTACTTACTTGAGGAAGAAATTTGGGGTTCACAGGCAAAATAGCAGTCTTAGATGGCAGAACTCTGACAGGATAAAAACCAAGAATGGTTCCACCAAGCGTTAAAGCTGCTCTTGCACCGACTGCAGAAAAAGTAGAAATTCATCCAGGATTGCTTCTTACAACATAACAATTATGAAATAGCAATTTATATGTTGAAGATACTACCATCATCAGCGAACTCGATAAAAGCAAAACGCATCACTGAGTTTGGATCACCACAGATACGGCAATCTACCACCTACAGGTGCAAAAGATGGTTAGAAGATTAAGTCTAAACAATGAGATAAACAGGCAAGAATCCAATGTTGCCTATATATAGCAACTACTTAAAGCAGGGGTTGATCCAGGAATTTCAAGATTGGGGTGTATTTATGCCACACCTATTTACGCCACATCGCTTTAAACTCGGGATATAGGGATACAATCATACAACACCTGTTTATAGGGATATATAATATCTGTTTCGTGGAAGATAGTAATTCTCATCAATTGATGATTATGACAATTAGGACAGGATGTTCCAGATTGACTGGAATCAAATATCTGATACATCAGTTACACTTAAATAGGGTTATGTCTTTACGGGAGGTAAAAATAAAAGCACCCCAGAAGACACAAGAGAGCCTGGCACTGGTGAAGGTGGACTCAAATAATTTAACTTCAAGAGCTGGTGCAAGCACCTTACCAAAGGGATGTGCATAAAAAAATGGTGCAGCAGAGGATGATCTCTCTGTCAATACTCAATACACCAAAGACTGCTAAACTAAATATTAGTAAAAACGTGGTAGTGGTTGGGTTATTTAAATGAGGATTGTTCAGTTTTGATCAATTTAGTTGTGCTTCTGAGATGAGTAAACAAATGGCATCCCACCTTAATTGACAGCAAGTATAACTGTGGCACAAATATGCTGGTTTGTAACTTATAACTTAGCATACTAATAGGGAGAACTAAACTATATGAATAGATAAGAGTAAGAAAAATGGTTAGGCCATATTCCTATTGGGTTGGGGCAAGTTATCTCATGCCAGGGATCAAAGAGGATTGGAGGAATAATTAAAGAATTAATTAGAAAATAAGGGAACTATACATATTTGTTTCAGAGTGCCTTCAATCAAATGAGTCGAAACTCTAGAGTGGCACCCAGGTGAATTACATCTATTTCATGTCATAGTACAAACCCATGCTTGCGGTGTGCTACAAAGTACAGACAGAAATGAGTTCCAACATATTCTGGATTCAAGATATCTAACATATACAGCAAATTCATCCTAGTTACTAGATGATGAATTCCACTTACACCAGTTTTGTCATGCAATATTTTAAGCGATTAAAATAACATATAGCTTATCTTATTTTAAGACATAGAAAAACATCATATGACAAACAAACATCATATGTTATCAGAACTAGGATCTAATATTAAGGAATTAAGAGCATACTTGACCACAGTTTGAGAAAACCTCAGCAAGTTTCTGTTCAGTGACCTGCAAATCAATGGGGGATTCCGGGATCAATAACAAAACTGAAAAAAAAAACACAACAGCTCAATTATCTTTGATATTCTCACATGTTGATCAATGTCTGAGACATAGACAGTTCGCCGTACACTATCCTCCCTATCAGTTCGCCGGGGCCGAACTCCCATCCTACGTCTCCCCTGGTTGAAGCCATTCCTTCTCTGTAACCACAGAACAATGCAGCTGATCAATATAACCAAGAAAGAAGTGCTGCCCCCTAAAACCCAAATATGGTGAAATGTACAATTAGCATTGACAAACAAATTCATGTGAAAAAACTAGCAACAACTGAAAAGCAAACGGATATGAAGTCAACCACACGAATCCAATAAAACATCAACGTTAGTATAGTCATAAAAACTGACATCTCTTGTACAAGAAGAGGGGAGAAGAAATCGATCGATCTATGAGAAAAATCCGTTCAACAAAGTAATTCGCGTCACCCAAAATTGACGGTACCAACATCAGAACCCAACTACACCTAAAACCCTAGAAAAGAGATCAACCCCCGAGCCGATCGCGTGGGAGAGAGATCAAAAAACCCAAACCCATCAACATCACCATAAACCTCAAATCTGATCGACTGATCTGGCCACAAGGCGTCGTCAGTCCAAAGCCCCCACAGGAAACAAATCGAAAAACCGAGCCCAAATCGGCAATTCGGGTCGCGCTTACCCGTCGATTCGGCTGGCCGTTGGCGGATCCGTCGCTGCTGGAGTCCCTGCCCCCTCCGCCTCCGCCACCGACCACCTGCAGCACGTGCATCTGCTGATGCTGGAACGGGTGGTGGGGCGCGTAGTAGTCGATCGCGGGCGAGACGAAGACGGGCGCGTCTGCCGACAGGCGGCGGGCGCCGTCCCCCTGGCGGCGGGAGAGCGGCACGAACTCCTCCGCGGAGGGGTTCAGCTTCTTGAACAGCTCCTCGAGCTTCCTGACGTCACTCTTGTACTCCCTGACCTCGTCCTCCCTGGCCTTGGCCGCCGCGGCGCCTCCCGCGGCCGCCGCATCGGCCCTCTCCGCGCCCGCCCCGGCCGCCGCCGCCGGCACGGCGTCGGCGCGGATCGGGCCCTCGGCCGCCACGGCAACCATTTCCGCCCGGCGACGAATCTCACCGCCGATCGCGCCTCCGGCACTAGCGGCCCCCGTGAATTGGCGAGGAAATCGAATCGAGCGAAGGAATTCGGCGTGGGGGTTGGGTTTTTATTATTTATTGGGGCAGCGGGGAGGGAGGAATGGAAGGAAAAAAGCGTGGAGGAGGCGAGCGAGATCGCTTTCGGGGAGGATGGCTATAAATAGGTGCCCAAGCCCACTCTTTTCTCTACTGCGACTAATATCCTTTTTCCTTTTCGTTTTCGTTTTTATTTCATTTTCTCCTGCGCCACGAAATCCTTTCTTGGGGAGAAATAAATTGCCCCCGGGCGTATTCGTGTCCGTTTCTGTCCGTTGTGCTCCTGTCACCGTATTTATCCGTTTATTTTTTTGCTTATCCTTTACACCGAAAAAAGACTTTCTTGCAGGGAAAATAAAGAGTTGTATCATTTTACGGGGAAGGTTTTTGGTGGGTAGATTGAGTCGTATGGGCGTGTAGAATGGCACGGCAAGTCATCTATGCGAGTGGCGAGATCTTCTGAGCTCGCAACCATACGTGTTGCGGAGTCAGTGTGCACGTAGGAAAGCTCCATGTGAGATGGCACCTCTCGGGCTAAGCTTGCTTGACCGATTATTATGCGGTGCGCATGAAACTGATGTGTGGTTTGAACGACGGGAGTTGGAACGAGAGCTCGGAGTGCAAAGGTTGGTGAGACTGTCATCTGAGATCTAGCTGAGGGTTAGGTGGCCATATGATGCTAGTGGCAACAAGAGCAGAACGAGGATTATTTTCTCTTTTTTCATGAAAAAATGGCTAATATTAATAGTAGTCATTATTTTTTTAATCAAAATTGTAGGAATTTCTTTCAATGATGTATTTTTTATACACTTAGCAGTGTACTGGTTCCCTAGATGAATGTGACTATACATCAATATACGGGGAAATGTATGCAAACTTTGGTGTGTAGTTTTGTGTAGAAGTTAAGAATAAAATTAGACTATGCAAATTCAAGTAAATAAGAAAGGGTAGTTAGATATGATTAATGGAGTTGACGCTAATACTACCTATTTCATGGTCATGTCAGCAAGCGTCGGCGCATGATTATATGTTTATAAACTCTAGAGGATGACCTTGAAGTTGCTTTCAAAAGTGCCCTAGCTCCTACTAGTTACATATCGACAACTTTAAATTTGGATTATAAACTCTAGTTTGACTGCGGATTTCCTTGTGAATTTGATTGGCACTCTAAGAAACGTATCGACAACTTTAAATTTGGATTCACTTTGTCTATTGGTTACATATCGACAACCATGTTTCATCTGATAGGAGCCAGGGCAATGTAGCCGAAACCTGTAAAGCACGAACTAGTTGCAGCTTAGGAGCAAGATTTGTTTGGTTAGGCCTCTATGGAATCTCAATAAAAGTGCCCTAGCTCCTATCAGATGAAACGGGGTTGATCTTCGATCTATGAACGTGCACTTTCCTTGCTAGGTAAAATCATTCCCGTGCACCATTATATTTTGGGGCTTCCTGATAAGGACATAACTACCTTGGATACGATCAAAAATATTGCATACATGAATATTTGTGAGGTGATTTTCTAATGCAAGCTATGCAGCAATTTATTTATGTTATCCAGGACAAAAATACTTCACAGACTTTTGTGTCATGTCTATATACGCACACGCAAGATCTATCCATGAAAATGCATAGCTACGAGAGGGGAGAGTATCTGCATACCCTTGAAGATCGCTAAGCGAAAGCGTTAATCAACGCGGTTGATGTAGTCACACACCTTCACGATCCGTCCCGATCAAGTACTGAACGTACGGCACCTCCGCGTTCAGCACACGTTCAGCTTGATGACGTCCTCGCCTTCTTGGTCCAACAAGAGGGACGAAGTAGTAGATGAGTTCCGGTAGCACGACGGCATGGGACGGTGTTGGTGAAGAACAATCTCCGCAAGGGCTTTGCTAAGCACAACGGAAACTATGACAAAGGATAAACTAGAGGGACGGGGTTGCCGGCACACTGATTGGTGAAACTTAATGTGTCTTGGGTGCTAGCTCTGCCCCTCTATTTATATGTTGAGCCTTGGAGTCGAAACTTGAAGTAAAAGCCTCCTCAAATTCGGTCTTGCCCGAAAGGCAAGAGTCCCTCTCGGACTCCAGGAACAGACGTCAGGGTTCCTGGCGTCTGGCCCCTGGCCTCCGCAAAACTTTCTTTTGCACTTTCCAAATCCCTTGTGGGCTTTACCCCTTGGCTCAAATAAAGTGTTCTCGTACCCAAACATTTCGGGAAACATCCGAAACCCCTTTCAGTGAATTCCAGAACCCTTTCGGAGACTAAACACTATTATCCCATATATCAATCTTTACCTCTGGACCATACTGGAGCTCTTGGTCATGTCCGTGTTCTCATCCAGGACTCCGAGCAATATTCGGCACCAACATACATAACTCATATAATACTATAAACATACATAACTCATATAATAATACATCGTCAATGAACGTTAAGCGTGCGGACCCTACGGGTTCGAAAACTATGTAGACATGACCGAGATGCTTCTCTGGTCAATAACCAATAGTGGGACCTGGATGCCCATATTGATTCCAACATATTCTACGAAGATCTTTATCGGTCAAACCTTATGACAACATACGTAATTCCCTTTGTCTATTGGTATGTTACTTGCCCGAGATTCGAACGTCGGTATCTCCATACCTAGTGCAATCTCGTTACCGACAAGTCTCTTTACTCGTTCCGTAATACATCATCCTGCAACTAACTCATTAGTCACTTTGCTTGCAAGGCTTCTTATGATGTGTATTACCGAGAGGGCCCAGATATACCTCTCCGATACTCGAAGTAAGAAATCCTAATCTTGATCTATGCCAACTCAACAAACACCTCCGGAGATACCTGTGGAGTATCTTTATGATCACCCAGTTATGTTGTGACATTTGATAGAACACAAGGTATTCCTCTGGTATCCGGGAGTTGCATAATCGCACAGTCGGAGGAATATGTATTTGACATGAATAAAGCAATAACAATAAACTGAACAATCAATATGCTAAGCTAACGGATGGGTCTTGTCCATCACATCATTAGGAGAATGATGAGATCCCGTTATTAAATGACAACACATGTCTATGGTTAGGAAACCTTAACCATCTTTGATCAACGAGCTAGTCTAGTAGAGGCTTACCAGGGACACGGTATTTGTTTATGTATTCACACATGTATTTAAGTTTCCGACCAATACAATTCTAGCATGAATAATAAACCTTTATCATGAATAAGAAAATATAAAATAACATCTTTATTATTGCCTCCAAGGCATATTTCCTTTAGTCTCCCACTTGCACTAGAGTCAATAATCTAGATTACGCTGTAATGAATCTAGCACCCATGGACCCTTGGTGCTGATCATATTTTGCTCACGGAAGAGGCATAGTCAACGGGTCTGCTACATTTAGACCCGTATGTATTTTGCAAACTTCTATGTCTCCATCCTTGACCTTTTCACGAATGGAGTTGAAGCGTCTCTTGATGTGTTTAGTCTTCTTGTGAAACCTGGATTCATTCGCCAAGGCAATTGCTTCAGTGTTGTCACAAAAGATTTTTATTGGACCCGATGCACTGGGTATTACACCCAGATCAAATATGAACTCCTTTATTCAGACTCCTTCATGAGCTGCTTCCGAAGCAGCTATGTACTTCGCTTCATACGTAGATCCCGCCACGACGCTCTGCTTGGAACTGCACCAACTGACAGCTCCGCCATTCAATATAAACACGTAAACGGTTTGTGACTTAGAGTCATCCGGATCAGTGTCGAAGCTAGCATCGACGTAACCATTTACGACGAGCTTTTTGTCACCTCCATAAATAAGAAACATATCCTTGGTCCTTTTCAGGTACTTCAGGATGTTCTTGGCCGCTGTCCAGTGCTCCACTCATGGATTACTTTGATACCTCCCTGCCAAACTAATGGCAAGGCACACATCAGGTCTGGTACACATAGCATACATGATAGGACCTATGGTTGAGGCATAGGGAATGGCTTTCATGTTCTCTCTATCTTCTGAAGTGGCCGGGCTTTGAGTCTGACTCAATTTCACACCTTGTAACACAGGCAATAACCCTATCTTTGACTGGTCCATTTTGAACTTCTTCAAAACTTTATCAAGGTATGTGCTTTGTGAAAGTCCTATTAAGCGTCTTGATCTATCCCTATAGATCCTGATGCCCAATATGTAAGCAGCTTCAACGAGGTCTTTCATTGAAAAATTCTTATTCAAGTATCCTTTTATGCTATCCAGAAATTCTATATCATTTTCGATCAACAATATGTCATCCACATATAATATCAGAAAATGCTACAGAGCTCCACTACAAAAAAAGACACATCCATGACATTTTGGGCCGAACGAAAAAAATTCTGTCATACATATGACACTTCTATGACGATAATTGTGACAAAACCCAGTATCATCATAGATGTGGTGGGCTCCTACTTCTATGACAAAAAATCATGACAGAAAATGGGCTTTTCGTCCTGGGCGGGCCGGAGACGCAGCTGCATGACATTCTTTGGGCCGTCCATGACAGAAAAAACCGTGGTAGAAGCGAGGGGGAGGAAAATTTCGGGGAGTTCCTGGTTACGGTGGGAGGTCGGGGGCCGAGCGATGCGCGTTTCTCTCGTACACGTACGCGCGTGTGTGCGAGGCGTTGGCTCTAACTGAACCCGAGCGAGGCGTTGGGCTCTAACTGAACCCGAGCGATTGCACTACAGGCTACGCGCTACTGAACCCGAGCGATCGATCGATGGCTGTTAACTGAACCCGATCGAGCGATTCCTTCTCTAATGCTGCTAACTGAAGCCGATCGATGGGATGAACAGTGAGCGTTGCGGGGGGGGGGGGGGGGTTGGATGAACAGTGAGCGGTGGCGTTGCCTCTAGATGAACAGGACCCCGTGGTGTGGTGGAGGGCTGGATGAACAGTAGACGGTGGAGGGGTGCCCGTGGAGGGGTGGATGAACAGGATCCCGTGGTGTGGAGGGTTGGATGAACAGTAGACGGTGGAGGGGGGGTTGAACAGGACCCCGTGGTGTGGAGGGCTGGATGAACAGTAGATGGTGGAGGGGTGCCCGTGGAGGGGTGGTTGAATAGGACCCCGTGGTGTGGAGGGCTGGATGAACAGTAGACGGAGGAGGGGTGGTTGAACAGTAGCCGGTGGAGTAGTGCGCGGTGGAGGCTGGATGAACAGGAGCCCGTGGATGAACAGTCGCAGGTGGAGGCTGGAGGAGGTCGACGGTGGATGAATAGTAGCTCGTGGAGGCTGGAGGGGGTCGACGGTGGAGATGAACAGTATCCCGTGGAGTCCCGTTTTGCGGTACGCCACACCCCTCCCGATGAGCAGGACCCCCATTTCGACCGTAGCGCTCCAACACAAGTCCGTTTCCTCCGTTTTGCGGTACGCCACACCCTCCCGGTCAACAGGACCCCCATTTCGACCGTAGGAGGTCCGTTTCCTCTGTTTTGCGGTACGCCAGACCCCTCCCGATGAACAGGATCCCGTTTCGAACATGGCCGGTCGAACACAAGGCCGTTTCCTCCGTTCTGCGGTACGCCAGGCCTCGTTTCCATCGCCTGTTCCGTCCAAGCCCTCCCGATGAACACGACGCATTCCGTTGCCTCCCCATGAACACGGCGCATTCCGTTGCCTTCCCATGAACACGACGACGACGCTGTTTCTACGTTCCGACCCAGCCATGTACACGAGCCCTGGCCATACGTATGCGCGAGTAGGCGTTCGAGACCCCGCCCATATGTACACATACGTGGCCGTATTTTCTTTCTTGCACCCTGGCCGCTGTACATACGTGTAAATGCTACGTGCGCGCCTCTACTACGACACGTGTGCGCCTCTACTACGACATGTGTGCGCCTCTACATCGACCAGTATGTACGTACACGTTCGCGACCAGAATGACAACGCTACGTACGCTTCGACCAGGGGGGTCCCGACTATCAGGCACTTCCTTGCGTGCGAAGATGTAGCTGGTGGGTCTCAGCAGTCAGGGGGAATTGTTTTTTCGCGAAATACGGTGTCTCGTCCGGTGGGTCCCGCTGTCAGGTGGAGGAATAATTTTTTTGCACGTAATAAGGAGGCACTTCCTTGCTGCGGCCGTGGACCCAGCTGTCAGCCTCTTCACGTATAGTCCACGTCCGATGGAAGCCGTTTCCTTGACCATGTTGACCACGCCGCGCCGAGAGCACCAGGGCGGTGGACGATGGCGAGGCCTAGGAAGGGGACGACGCGGAGCCGGGGAAGACGCGGTAGTGGATGCCCACGCGTAGAGGAGTATGAGGGTTCACTGGTTCGCTGCGGTGTGAGGCTGCCGTCGCCGCAGAATAACAGGGGGTGTGCGTGAGTAGAGGGATGGCCTGGCCAGTGGTGGGAGTAGTAGGGGGCGATGAGGCCTCCGTCGCATCGCAGCCGCCCATGGGAGGCAGGAGCACGAGGCACGACCGGCGCTGGTTTGGGCGGCTGGAGCAAGAAGACCAGAGGTTGAAGAAGCACTACAGCCGTTGGATGGACATCGTACAGTCACTGGAGCTAGAATCGTGCATATTGACTAAGTTGACAAAGCCCTCCGTCCCCGTCAACTTAGTAGGCCCATAAGTCAGCCTCCCACCAAGGTGGGTCCTAGCTAGCAGGGGGGTATTCATTTTTTTGAGCGTAATAAGGAGGCACTTCCTTGCGTGTGAAGATATAGCTGGTGGGTCCGAGCTGTCAGCGGTGGTAACGTTTTTTTCGCGAAATACAGAGGCCCTTTTCGGTGGGTCCCTGATGTCAGGTGGAGGAATCATTATTTTGCGCGTAATAAGGAGGCATTTCCTTACGTGTGGCCGTGGACCCAGCTGTCGGCCTCTCCACGTACAGTCCACTTCATATGCATGTCGTCCGTTGACCATGTTGACCAGGCCGCACCGAGAGCACCAGGGTGGTGGACGACGACGAGGCCTAGGAAGGGAACGACATGGAGGCAGGGAAGACTCGGCAGTTGTTTCCCACGCGGAGGGGAGTACGACTGTACAAGGGTTTACTGGTTCGTCTGCCGTCGCCGGAGAATAACAGCAGGTGTGGGTGAGTAGAGGGATGGCTAGGCCAGCGATGGGAGTACGGTGGGGCGGTGAGGCCCGCGCGGCAGCAGAGCCGGCCGCGGGGAGGGGGGAGCAGGCAGTCCCGCCGGCGCCTGTTTGAGCGGCTGGAGCAGGAAGAGCAGAGATTGAAAAAGCACGACGGCCGTTGGATGGCCATCCAACAGTCACTGCTTGTGCGTCAAACTTTTTTTTAGGAAAGCCTCAAATCTGTGGAAAACAACATACATCCCATCTGCCATTATTTCTAATAATTTACAGCCCATTTCCTAATTATTAATGTTTTTTGGAGCCCATATTCTTTTTGTTAGCATTACAACCCATATTGTGGCCATGGTTAAAAAATTATACGAAATTTTGCATATTTCGGTGCGGTCCAATCTGTTTTTAATCCTGAAATTTCGACTCACATTCAAACTGATTTTAAAAATAAATGTATATCAATATAAAATCCAACAAATTCTCTACGCATAAAAATTAATGTAATTTCAAATCTCGAAATGAAGAAAAGATATTTGAAACTAATTGCCGGTTTGATGTGTTTTAAAAATGTGCAGCCCATTTCTCATTACAGATCGGACATTTTCTCGGCCAGCCGAATGAAAGCTCTCCTCGTCTTGAAAGATTTGCAGCCCAACAGGCCTGACAAAGCGACTTACTTGGCAAATCACAAAAAACTAGGTTGTGGCCGTGGACCCAGCTGTCAGCCTCTCCACGTACAGTACTCTTCCGATGGAATGTCATTGACCATGTTGACCACGCCGCGCCGAGAGCACCAAGGCGGTGGATGACGGCGAGGCCTAGGAAGGGGACGACGCGGAGCCGGGGAAGATGCGGCAGTGGATGCCCACGCGGAGAGGAGTACGAGGGTTTACTGGTTTGGCTGTGGTGTGAGGCTGCCGTCGCCGCAGGGCCTGGCTAGCGGTGGGAGTAGTAGGGGGCGATGAGGCCTCGTCAGCAGCACAGCCGGCCACTGGAGGCAGGAGCAGGCGGTCTCCCCGGCGCTGGTTTGGGCGGCTGGTGCAAGAAGAGCAGCGATTGAAGAAGCAACAGGACCGTTCGATTCAAATCCAATGGTTACTGCTGCTAGAATCGTTTGTTGACTAAGTTGACAAGCCCTGCGTACGCGTCAACTTAGTAGGCCCACAGGTCAGCCTCCCAACTGGTGCGCCCCAGATGTCAGTGGGAGGAATCATTTTTTTCGCGTAATAAGGAGGCGGTTGATTGCGTGCGGCCAGGCCAACGGAGGGAGTAGGGTGGGCCGGGGAAGCCTATGTGGCATCACAGCGGACCACAAGAGGAGGGAGCAGGCAGTCCTGCCGGTGCTAGTTTAGGCGGCTAGAGCAGGAAGATCAAAGATTGAAGAAGCATGTCGGCCGTTGGATGGACATCCAAAACTAACTGCTGCTAGAATCGTGTGTTCACTGACAAAGCCTTGCATAAACAAGTCAGCCTCAAAATCTGTGGCGTGTATAGCCCATTTGCTATTATTTTTATAATTTTTACTCATTTTCTAATTCATATGGAATTTATTGCAGCCCGTTTTCCATTTTTAGAATTGCTGGCCATTTTCTGGTCAGTACCGGGGTCAAAAAATTAACTAAATATGTGGGAAATTTTGAAAATTCGCAAATTTTTGCTGGGAACGAAATATTCTTAATCCAAAAAATAATAGCCATACTAAAACAAATTTAAAAATAAATTAATACTATGTCATGTTAAATCCAATGAAATACGTATAAGATATCAGTGAAGAACAAAAACAAAAAAAGAAACTTATATCCCATTTGCTATATTTTTTTTGGAATTTTCAACCCCTTTTGATATTACTTTTAACAGACATTGACCATACTCTTAAACCAGGCCGGAATGCATCCCTCCTCGTCTTGAAAGATTTGCAGCCCTGTAATTCGGAGAAAACAAATAGGCCTAGCTTGGGTATTCTTCAAAAAAAATACTAGACTACCTATTTTCCCAAAGAACTGGTGCGTGAGCATTTAGCTTTATTTATTTATTTATGTTTAGGGGACCATGAGCATGTACCTGGGCCGGATTCATGTGAGAGCCTACCTTCCAGTTAATTATGGGCTTCTCTATTGGGCCTTCATCAGTGGGCTGCATGTTATCAACAAGTGGAAAATATGTTCCGAGTTTCAAAAAAAATGTGTTTCGTACGATAAATAGTATGCGCTACGTGTCGTGGTTCTAACTCTGACAGTTATGTAGGGGGGTGTGTATGGAGAGGCTAGATCTCAGCTATGGAGAAGTTGTAAACACACCAGGATGTACGAGTTCAGGCCCTTCGCGGAGGAAGTAACAACCCTACGTCTCGTGCCCAGAGGCGGTCGATTGGATTATAGGTGTGTGAATAACAGGGGTGCGAACCCTTGCTACTGAGGACGGGGGTGGCTTATATAGAGTTCGCCAGCCCCTCCGGCCCCCAGTAATGCGGGGTTAAAATACATTAAGACTGGGCGTTACTGGTAACGTCCCTAATAAAGTGCTATGATGACCATAAAGACTACTTAATAGCCGACCGTTTGCCTGCGGAGTGACTTTAGATCTCCTGTCAGTCGAGTGGTTGGCTTCGTGGTCGAGTGATGGCTTCCTGGCCGAGTGTGTTGAATCCGTCGAGTGGGATCCTTTTAAGTCGATTGAAAGGTGACTTCTTCTAGGGATGTCCTTGGGTAGGGCTCCTAGGACAGGTCCATGCCCCTACCCTAAGTACATAGCTTCATCATTAGCCCCCGAATGGATCGAGGTTCGAGTGAGGAAGGAGTTGGGGGTCCTTCTGCCTAGTTCTTAGCGTCATATGAATGTCTTGCACTGGATCGATCGTCACGGATGACGTTGTCAACTTGTTTCGGTCACCTTAATCCATTCTTGGTCTCTCGTCGAGTGAATTTCCTTACTTGTGAAATACCGAGTGCCGGCGCGAGCGGGATCTTCTGTTTGGCGAGTTGTTCTGCAGCCCGCGGATTTCGCGGGATTTGAACTTTGTGAAGCGAGCGGGACGGGCGCGGCCGCAGTAATCGGATGGGATAGGATGGAAGTTCCTCGATCTCCGCGCCACCTTTTTCACCACGTACCGCGCGCGTGCCTGTTGCGGGATTTGACGGGATCGCCTGGGCCTACCGATCAGCCACTCGGAAGTAGCCCCTTATAAGTAGCCGGCTCGGGGCTCCCCAACAGCGTGCCCTCGCCCTTTCTCTTCCCCCCGCAAGGTCCTCTGCCACCTCCGCTCTCACCCTAGCGCCGTAGGTCCGTTCGAGCTTCGCCGGCGACGATGGTGAAGGACAAGACGTCGGCCTTGGAGCGCGCGAAGAAGGCAGCGGTGCAGGGGAAGGGGAAGAAGTCCGCTCGGGGCGGATCTTCCTCGAGGACTGCTCTGCCCAGGGATTGGATCCAGGGTGACTGGATGCCATCGGTGATTCGGCAGGAAGACCTCGACGACATGGTCGAGGGGGGGAGTCATTCCCCATGAAGCTGCGCGTCTCCCGGGGAGAGAGATCGAACCCCAACCTCGCGACGGTGAGTGTGTGCTCCTAGCCACCCATATTGACCGCGGATTTTCTCTGCCTCCTCATCCTTTTTTCCGGAGCTTTTTAAACTTCTTCGGAGCGCAGCTCCACCATTTCACTCCCAATTCCATCGTGTATCTCGCGGCTTTCATTTCCTTGTGCGAAAGCTTCTTGGGTTGCCGCCCTCATTGGGGACTCTTTAAACACATCTTCACTTGCCGTTCCCAATTGGTAAAGAAAGCCAAGTCGAGTGACGAACGGACGCAGGTGATCCAGTTGTGCGGGGGCCTGGCGATCTAGATGAGGGGAAAAAGTTCTTTTCCGTCTATCACCTTTCCCGAGTCGGTCCGTGGTTGGCAGGTGACCTGGTTTTATTGCCAAGACCAGGTGACCCCAGGGCAGTCGACTGGGCTCCCTCCTTTCTCTCTGGACCGAGCTCAAAAGCATGCCTCTCTGAAAGTGCTGCCGGAGGAAAAGGCGCAAGTCAAGGTGCTGGTTGGTCGAGTGGTCCAGCTTGTCCGAGAGGGCATGACCGGCATGGACTTGCTGGAGGTCTTCCTTCGGAGGCGCATCCAACCTCTCCAGGCTCGTGACCACCCGATGTGGCTGTACTCGGGTCTCGAGGACACCACTCGGATTCACCCAAAGGAGGTCACTGACGAGATGCTGGAGGGGTGGCTGTCGAGTATCACAGGGAACAAAGACAACCCCCGAGGAGCCAGGAGGGTCCCTCCACTCGACAACTCATATGAAGTGGACCAGGTTTGACCTTGTGTTCCCAACTGAGATCTTGTTTTCTTCATTTGTTCTCTTCGGATCGGTCGACTGACTTTCGACTCGTCCGCCGTTCTCCAGGCAACTACGAAGATGTACTCGACACCCAACGGAGCATAGGAGCAGACCGAGGAAGGGGAGGCGAGCGGAGGCGAAAGCGGAGACGAACAGGGAGAGTGGGAATCTGACGGCGAAGGAGAGGGAGACGACGACGTCGACTCCAGCGAAGAGGAGGAGGAGGAGGAAGCTGAACCTCCCCGCTCGGAAAGGCGATCCAAGCTCACACACGACCCTGTGCGGGAACGAGGTAAGGTGACTGTTCCCGTTGGGCAGTCGTCAAAGCGCCCTCGTGTTGGGGAACGTAGTAATTTCAAAAAATTTCCTACGCACACGCAAGATCATGGTGATGCATAGCAACGAGAGGGGAGAGTGTTGTCTACGTACCCACGCAGACCGACTGCGGAAGCGTTGACACAACATAGAGGAAGTAGTCATACGTCTTCCCGATCCGACCGATCCAAGCACCGTTACTCCGGCACCTCCGAGTTCTTAGCACACGTACAGCTCGATGACGCTCCCCGGGCTCCGATCCAGCAAAGCTTCGGGGATGAGTTCCGTCAGCACAACAGCGTGGTGACGATGATGATGTTCTACCGACGCAGGGCTTCGCCTAAGCACTACAACGATATGATCGAGGTGGAATATGGTGGCAGGGGGCACCGCACACGGCTAAGGAACGATCATGCGGATCAACTTGTGTGTCTAGAGGTGCCCCCTACCCCCGTATATAAAGGAGCAAGGGGAGGAGGCCGGCCGGCCAAGTGTGGCGCGCCAAGGAGGAGTCCTCCTCCTAGTAGGAGTAGGACTCCTACTAGGAGTAGGACTCCTACTAGGAGGGGGAAAGAGGTGGAGTGGGAGAAGGAAAGGGGGGGGCGCCGCCCCCCCTCTCCTAGTCCAATTCGGATCAGGGAGGAGGTGGCGCGCGGCCCACCTCTTGCAGCCCCTCTCTCTCTCCACTAAGGCCCATATGGCCCAATACTTCTCCCGGTAGGGTTCCGGTAACCCTCCGGCTCTCCGGTTTTCTCCGAAATCACCTGGAACACTTCCGGTGTCCGAATATAGCCATCCAATATATCAATCTTTATGTCTCGACCATTTCGAGACTCCTTGTCATGTCCATGATCATATCCGGGACTCCGAACTAACTTCGGTACATCAAAATGCATAAACTCATAATAACTGTCATCGTAACGTTAAGCGTGCGGACCCTACGGTTCGAGAACAATGTGGACATGACCGAGACACGTCTCCGGTCAATAACCAATAGCGGGACCTGGATGCCCATATTGGCTCCTACATATTCTACGCAGATCTTTATCGGTCAGACCGCATAACAACATACATTGTTCCCTTTGTCATCGGTATGTTACTTGCGCGAGATTCAATCGTCAGTATCCAATACCTAGTTCAATCTCGTTACCGGCAAGTCTCTTTACTCGTTCCGTAATACATCATCTCGCAACTAACTCATTAGTTGTAATGCTTGCAAGGCTTATGTGATGTGCATTACCGAGAGGGCCCAGAGATACCTCTCCGACATTCGGAGTGACAAATCCTAATCTCGAAATACGCCAACCCAACATGTACCTTTGGAGACACCTGTAGAGCTCCCTTATAATCACCCAGTTACGTTGTGACGTTTGGTAGCACACAAAATGTTCCTCCGGCAAACGGGAGTTGCATAATCTCATAGTCATAGGAACATGTATAAGTCATGAAGAAAGCAATAGCAACATACTAAACAATCGGGTGCTAAGCTAATGGAATGGGTCATGTCAATCAGATCATTCAACTAATGATGTGATCCCGTTAATCAAATAACAACTCTTTGTCCATGGTTAGGAAACATAACCATCTTTGATTAACGAGCTAGTCAAGTAGAGGCATACTAGTGACACTCTGTTTGTCTATGTATTCACACATGTATTATGTTTCCAGTTAATACAATTCTAGCATGAATAATAAACATTTATCATGATATAAGGAAATAAACAATAACTTTATTATTGCCTCTAGGGCATATTTCCTTCAGTCTCCCACTTGCACTAGAGTCAATAATCTAGATCACATCACCATGTGATTAACATCGATAGTTCACATCATCATGTGATTAACACCCATAGTTCACATCGCCATGTGACCAATACCCAAAGGGTTTACTAGATTCAGTAATCTAGTTCACATCGCTATGTGATTAACACCCAAAGAGTACTAAGGTGTGATCATGTTTTGCTTCTAAGAGAATCTTAGTCAACGGGTCTGCCACATTCAGATCCGCATGTATTTTGCAAATTTCTATGTCAACAATGCTCTGTATGGAGCTACTCTAGCTAATTGCTCCCACTTTCAATATGTATCTAGACCGAGACTTAGAGTCATCTAGATTAGTGTCAAAACTTGCATCGACGTAACCCTTTACGACGAACCCTTTTTCACTTCCATAATCGAGAAACATATCCTTATTCCACTAAGGATAAATTTGACCGCTGTCCAGTGATCTACTCCTAGATCACTATTGTACTCCCTTGCCAAACTCAGTAGTAGGGTATACAATAGATCTGGTACATAGCATGGCATACTTTATAGAACCTATGACCAAGGCATAGGGAATGACATTCATTCTCTTTCTATCTTCTGCCGTGGTCGGGCTTTGAGTCTTACTCAATTTCACACCTTGTAACATAGGCAAGAAACTCTTTCTTTGACTGTTCCATTTTGAACTACTTCAAAATCTTGTCAAGGTATGTATTTATTGAAAACACTTATCAAGCGTCTTGATCTATCTCTATAGATCTTGATGCTCAATATGTAAGCAGCTTCACCGAAGTCTTTCTTTGAAAAACTCCTTTCAAACACTCCTTTATGCTTTACAGAATAATTCTACATTATTTCCGATCAACAATATGTCATTCACATATACTTATCAGAAATGCTGTAGTGCTCCCACTCACTTTCTTGTAAATACAGGCTTCACCGCAAGTCTGTATAAAACTATATGCTTTGATCAACTTATCAAAGCGTGTATTCCAACTCTGAGATGCTTGCACCAGTACATAGATGAATCGCTGGAGTTTGCATATTTTGTTAGCACCTTTAGGATTGACAAAACCTACTGGTTGCATCATATACAACTCTTCTTTAAGAAATCCATTAAGGAATGCAGTTTTGTTTATCCATTTGCCAGATTTCATAAAATGCGGCAATTGCTAACATGATTCGGACAGACTTAAGCATAGATACGAGTGAGAAACTCTCATCGTAGTCAACACTTTGAACTTGTCAAAAACCTTTTGCGACAATTCTAGCTTTGTAGATAGTAACACTACTATCAACGTCCGTCTTCCTCTTGAAGATCCATTTATTTTCTATGGCTTGCCGATCAACGGGCAAGTCAACCAAAGTCCATACTTTGTTTTCATACATGAATCCCATCTCAGATTTCATGGCCTCAAGCCATTTTGCGGAATCTGGGCTCATCATCGCTTCCTCATAGTTCGCAAGTTCGTCATGGTCTAGTAACATGACTTCCAGAATAGGATTACTGTACCACTCTGGTGCGGATCTCACTCTGGTTTACCTACGAGATTCGGTAGTAACTTGATCTGAAGTTTTATGATCATCATCATTAGCTTCCTCACTAATTGGTGTAGTAGTCACAGGAACAGATTTCTGTGATGAAGTACTTTCCAATAAGGGAGCAGGTACAGCTACCTCATCAAGTTCTACTTTCCTCCCACTCACTTCTTTCGAGAGAAACTCCTTCTCTAGAAAGGATCCATTATAATCAACGAATGTCTTGCCTTAGGATCTGTGATAGAAGGTGTACCCAACAGTCTCCTTTTGTGTATCCTATGAAGACATATTTCTCCGATTTGGTTTTGAGCTTATCAGGATGAAACTTTTTCACATAAGCATCACAACCCCAAACTTTAAGAAACGACAACTTTGGTTTCTTGCTAAACCACAGTTCAGATTGTGTCGTCTCAACGGACTTAGATGGTGCCCCTTTTTAACGTGAATGCAGCTGTCTTTAATGCATAACCTCAAAAACGATAGTGGTAAATCGGTAAGAAACATCATAGATTTGCACTATATCTAATAAAGTACGGCTATGACGTTCGGACACACCATTATGCTGTGGTGTTCCGGGTGGCACGAATTTGTGAAACTATTCCACATTGTTTTAATTGAAGACCAAACTCGTAACTCAAATATTTGTCTCCGCGATCAGATCGTAGAAGCCTTATTTTCTTGTTACGATGATTCTCCACTTCACTCTGAAATTCTTTGAACTTTTCAAATGTTTCAGACTTATGTTTGATCAAGTAGATATACTCATATCTGCTCAAATCATCTGTGAAGATCAGAAAATAATGATACCTATCGCGAACCTCAATATTCATCGGACCACATACATCAGTATGTATGATTTCCAACAAATCTGTTGCTCGCTCCATTGTTCCGAAGAACAGAGTCTTAGTCATCTTGCCCATGAGGCATGGTTCGCAAGCATCAACTGATTCATAATCAAGTGATTCCAAAAGCCCATCAGCATGGAGTTTCTTCATGCGCTTTACACCAATATGTCCTAAACAGCAGTGCTACAAATAAATTGCACTATCATTATTAACTTTGCATCTTTTGGTTTCAATATTTATGATTATGTGTATCACTATGATCGAGATCCAACGAACTATTTTCATTGGGTGTGTAACCATATAAGGTTTTATTCATGTAAATAGAACAACAATTTATTCTCTTACTTAAATGAATAACCGTATTACAATAAACATGATCAAATCATATTCATGCTCAACGTAAACACCAAATAACACTTATTTAGGTTCAACACTAATCCCGAATTTATAGGGAGTGTGCGATGATGATCATATCAATCTTGGAACCACTTCCAACACACATCGTCACTTCACCCTTAACTAGTCTCTGTTTATTCTGCAACTCCCGTTTCAAGTTACTAATCTTAGCAACTGAACTAGTATCAAATACTGAGGGGTTGCTATAAACACTAGTAAAGTACACATCAATAACATGTATATCAAATATACTTATGTTCACCTTGCCATCCTTCTTATCTGCCAATCACTTGGGGTAGTTCCGCTTCCAGTGACCAGTCCCTTTGTAGTAGAAGCACTCAGTCTCCGGCTTAGGTCCAGACTTGGGCTTCTTCACTTGAGCAGCAACTTGCTTGCTGTTCTTTTTGAAGTTCCCCTTCTTCCCTCTGCCCTTTTCTTGAAACTAGTGGTCTTGTCTACCATCAACACTTGATGTTTTTCTTGATTTCTACCTTCATCGATTTCATCATCATGAAAAAGCTTGGGAGTTGTTTTCGTCATCCCTTGCATACTATAGTTCATCACGAAGTTCTACTAACTTGGTCATGGTGACTAGAGAATTCTGTCAATCACTATCTTATCTGGAAGATCAACTCCCACTTGATTCAAGCGATTGTAGTACCCAGACAATCTAAGCACATGCTCACTAGTTGAGTGATTCTCCTCCATCTTTTAGCTATAGAACTTGTTGGGGACTTCATATCTCTCAACTCGGGTATTTGCTTGAAATATTAACTTCAACTTCTGGAACATCTCATATGGTCCATGACGTTCAAAACGTCTTTGAAGTCCCGATTCTAAGCCATTAAGCATGGTGCACTAAACTATCAAGTAGTCATCATATTGAGCTAGCCAAACGTTCATAACGTCAGCATCTGCTCCTGCAATAGGTCTGTCACCTAGCGGTGCATCAAGGACATAATTTTTCTGTGCATCAATGAGGATAAACCTCATATCACGGATCCAATCCGCATCATTGCTACTAACATCTTTCAACATAGTTTTTCTCTAGGAACATATCAAAATAAACACAGGGAAGCAACAACGCGAGCTATTGATCTACAACATAATTTGCAAAATACTACCAGGACTAAGTTCATGATAAATTTAAGTTCAATTAATCATATTACTTAAGAACTCCCACTTAGATAGACATCCCTCTAATCCTCTAAGTGATTACGTGATCCAAATCAACTAAACGATGTCCGATCATCACGTGAGATGGAGTAGTTTCATCGGTGAACATCATTATGTTGATCATATCTACTATATGATTCATGCTCGACCATTCGGTCTCCGTGTTCCGAGGCCATATCTGTATATGCTTGGCTCGTCAAGTATAACCTGAGTATTCCGCGTGTGCAACTGTTTTGCACCCGTTGTATTTGAACGTAGAGCCTATCACACCCGATCATCACGTGGTGTCTCAGCACGAAGAACTTTCGCAACGGTGCATACTCAGGGACAACACTTCTTGATAATTTAGTGAGAGATCATCTTATAATGCTACCGTCAATCAAAGCAAGATAAGATGCATAAAAGATAAACATCACATGCAATCAATATAAGTGATATGATATGGCCATCATCATCTTGTGCTTGTGATCTCCATCTCCGAAGCACCGTCATGATCACCATCGTCACCGGTGCGACACCTTGATCTCCATCGTAGCATCGTTGTCGTCTCGCCAATCTTATGCTTCCACGACTATCGCTACCGCTTAGTGATAAAGTAAAGCATTACATCGCGTTTGCATTGCATACAATAAAGCGACAACCATATGGCTCCTGCCAGTTGCCGATAACTCGGTTACAAAACATGATCATCTCATACAATAAAATTTAGCATCATGTCTTGACCATATCACATCACAACATGCCCTGCAAAAACAAGTTAGACGTCCTCTACTTTGTTGTTGCAAGTTTTACGTGGCTGCTACGGGCTTAAGCAAGAACCAATCTCACCTACGCATCAAAACCACAACGATAGTTTGTCAAATAGACTCTGTTTTAACCTTCGCAAGGACCGGGCGTAGCCACACTCGGTTCAACTAAAGTTGGAGAGACAGTCGCCCGCAAGCCACCTGTGTGCAAAGCACGTCGGGGGAACCGGTCTCGCGTAAGCGTACGCGTAATGTTGGTCCAGGTCGTCTCGTCCAACAATACCGCCGAACCAAAGTATGACATGCTGGTAGGCAGTATGACTTATATCGCCCACAACTCACTTGTGTTCTACTCGTGCAAATAACATCAAACCATAAAACCTAGGCTCGGATGCCACTGTTGGGGAACGTAGTAATTTCAAAAAAATTCCTACGCACACGCAAGATCATGGTGATGCATAGCAACGACATGGGAGAGTGTTGTCTACGTACCCACGTAGACCGACTGCGGAAGCGTTGACACAACGTAGAGGAAGTAGTCGTGCGTGTTCCCGATCTGACCGATCCAAGCACCGTTACTCCGGCACCTCCGAGCTCTTAGCACACGTACAGCTCGATGACGCTCCCCGGGCTCCGATCCAGCAAAGCTTCGGGGATGAGTTCCGTCAGCACAACGGCGTGGTGACGATGATGATGTTCTACCGACGCAGGGCTTCGCCTAAGCACTACAACGATATGATCGAGGTGGAATATGGTGGCAGGGGGCACCGCACACGGCTAAGGAACGATCACGTGGATCAACTTGTGTGTCTAGAGGTGCCCCCTGCCCCCGTATATAAAGGAGCAAGGGGAGGAGGCCGGCCGGCCAGGTGTGGCGTGCCAAGGAGGAGTCCTCCTCCTAGTAGGAGTAGGACTCCTACTAGGAGGGGGAAAGAGGTGGAGTGGGAGAAGGAAAGGGGGGGCGCCGCCCCCCCTCTCCTAGTCCAATTCGGACCAGGGAGGAGGTGGCGCGTGGCCCACCTCTTGCAGCCCCTCTCTCTCTCCACTAAGGCCCATATGGCCCAATACTTCTCCCGGTAGGGTTCCGGTAACCCTCCGGCTCTCCGGTTTTCTCCGAAATCACCCGGAACACTTCCGGTGTCCGAATATAGCCATCCAATATATCAATCTTTATGTCTCGACCATTTCGAGACTTCTCGTCATGTCCGTGATCATATCCGGGACTCCGAACTAACTTCGGTACATCAAAATGCATAAACTCATAATAACTGTCATCGTAACGTTAAGCGTGCGGACCCTACAGTTCGAGAACAATGTAGACATGACCGAGACACGTCTCCGGTCAATAACCAATAGCGGGACCTGGATGCCCATATTGGCTCCTACATATTCTAGGAAGATCTTTATCGGTCAGACCGCATAACAACATACGTTGTTCCCTTTGTCATCGGTATGTTACTTGCCCGAGATTCGATCATCGGTATCCAATACCTAGTTCAATCTCGTTACCGGCAAGTCTCTTTACTCGTTCCGTAATACATCATCTCGCAACTAACTCATTAGCTGTAATGCTTGCAAGGCTTATGTGATGTGCATTACCGAGAGGGCCCAGAGATACCTCCCCGACATTCGGAGTGACAAATCCTAATCTCGAAATACGCCAACCCAACATGTACCTTTGGAGACACCTGTAGAGCTCCTTTATAATCACCCAGTTACATTGTGACGTTTGGTAGCACACAAAATGTTCCTCCGGCAAACGGGAGTTGCATAATCTCATAGTCATAGGAACATGTATAAGTCATGAAGAAAGCAATAGCAACATACTAAACGATCGGGTGCTAAGCTAATGGAATGGGTCATGTCAATCAGATCATTCAACTAATGATGTGATTCCGTTAATCAAATAACAACTCTTTGTCCATGGTTAGGAAACATAACCATCTTTGATTAACGAGCTAGTCAAGTAGAGGCATACTAGTGACACTCTGTTTGTCTATGTATTCACACATGTATTATGTTTCCGGTTAATACAATTCTAGCATGAATAATAAACATTTATCATGATATAAGGAAATAAATAATAACTTTATTATTGCCTCTAGGGCATATTTCCTTCACCTCGGACCTCTTCTCCAGCGCCGACTGAAAAAGCTCCCAAGCACCCCCGTGCGGCGCCGTCCAGGCCACCCAAGGCTCTGCCCAAGATGAGGATGACTGTCCCCACCATTTCTGGGTAATGATAGAACTTGTTCTCCTTTGTCGACCGTGGACGGATCCTTGGTCGACTCACTGAGTCAACTGACGGTCTTTCAAAATTTGTAGTGCTGCTACTTCTGAGATCTCCGCCAAGGACGATGATCAAGAGATGGAGGACGCTGTTACTTCCAACCCTAGTATGATTACTAATGTTCTGCCTTGAATCGACTGACGATTTCTCATAACTCCGGTCGACTGAATTTTTCTCGTATCTCCTTCTCATGTTATTAACCTCCCTGATGACGACGACGAAGTGCCACCAAGAGTGAGGCGGAACAGGAGAGCGTCGGCTGGTGAGACCCCACAATCCACTCCGGCGCCTGAGGCCGTAGCTCGAGACGGTGGTGATACCACTCGGGCTTCTGTGACTTTCGCCGTTCCTCTGACGAGTGTGCGGCCCTCGACGTCGACTGCGAATCCGCCTTCGCTCTTCGCCACACACCACGTCCCTGAGGACCAAGTGGATGCGACTAAGGAAGCTGTGCGCCAGGCAGGGATCATGATGGAGCAGGTCAAGGTGGTTCGAGAAGCCAGCCAAGCAGCTTATGACGCGAGTTCAGCTCTTCAGAGTAACGTCCAGGTCAGTCGATTCACTGCTTGTTCTGTTAGGGTATGCTGTCTGAAGAATCTCTTTTCTGAAAATCTTTAAATCTGTACACCCACTGGGTGTGTCCGTTAAGTCTTGGATGAGTGGGGGCACGCTTAGTGCACCCACTGGGTGTAGTCCCTGAGACTATAGTGGACTGCTGGCAGTCGACTGTAGTCTTTATATTGTGTTGCAGTAGTTGTACTTCTTCACTCGGTCTGGTCAGGCCATGTTGAATGAAACTGTATCCGGTCGACTGCGGGCAGTCGATTTTTTTTTGCAAAACCAGTGGGGGCACGCTGAGTGCACCCACTGGGTGTAGTCCCCGAGACAACTGTTGAATGTTTTTGATTCAGCTGTAGTCTTAGAAGCGCCTTCATTGTCTCTTGGTTACTCGGAAGCAACTTATCTTGGCCCTCTGTCGACTGATTTTTGCAGAAATCCTGTGGACTTGTGGCTCTCTATACTGAGTTGGAGAACAAACAGATCCAACTCAACCTTGACTTGAAGCTTGCTCAACAGAACCTGCAGAAGGCGCAAGAAGAAGCAAAAGGTATGGCTGGTGAGGTTTCTCATTCTTGACGAGTGACTTTTCTTTCTTGCCCGTTCTTGATGCTGAGCCCACTCGACATTCTGTAGATAAACTGGAGGAAGCTCTTGTTGGGGAACGTAGTAATTTCAAAAAAATTCCTACGCACACGCAAGATTATGGTGATGCATAGCAATGAGAGGGGAGAGTGTTGTCTACGTACCCTCGTAGACCGAAGCGGAAGCGTTGATGCAACGTAGAGGAAGTAGTCGTACGTCTTCCCGATCCGACCGATCCAAGCACCGTTACTCCGGTACCTCCGAGTTCTTAGCACACGTACAGCTCGATGACACTCCCCGGGCTCCGATCCAGCAAAGCTTCGGGGATGAGTTCCGTCAGCACAACGGCGTGGTGACGATGATGATGTTCTACCGACACAGGGCTTCGCCTAAGCACTACAACAATATGACCGAGGTGGAATATGGTGGAAGGGGGCATCGCACACGGCTAAGGAACGATCACGTTGATCAATTGTGTGTCCTAGGGTGCCCCCTTGCCTCCGTATATAAAGGATCTAGGGGGGGGTGCGGCCGGCCCTATGGAGGCGCGCAGGAGGAGTCCTACTCCTACCGGGAGTAGGACTCCCCTCGCTATTCCTTGTCAAATTAGGAGAGGTGGGAGAAGAGAAGGAAAGAGGGGGGCGCCGCCCCTCCCTCCTTGTCCAATTCGGACTAGGGGGAGAGGGGGCACGCGGCCTGCCCTGGCAGCCCCTTCCTCTTCTCCACTTTAGGCCCATGAGGCCCATTAACCCCCCGGGGGGTTCCGGTAACCCCCCGGTGCTCCGGTTTTATCCGAAATTTCTCCGGAACGCTTCCGCTGTCCGAATATAGTCATCCGATATATTAATCTTTATGTCTCGACCATTTCGAGACTCCTTGTCATGTCCGTGATCACATCCAGGACTCCGAACTAACTTCGGTACATCAAAATGTATAAACTCATAATAACTGTCATCGTAACGTTAAGCGTGCGGACCCTACGGTTCGAGAACAATGTAGACATGACTGAGACACGTCTCCGGTCAATAACCAATAGCGGGACCTGGATGCCCATATTGGCTCCTACATATTCTACGAAGATCTTTATCGGTCAGACCGCATAACAACATACGTTGTTCCCTTTGTCATCGGTATGTTACTTGCCCGAGATTCGATCGTCGGTATCCAATACCTAGTTCAATCTCGTTACTGTCAAGTCTCTTTACTCGTTCTGTAATACATCATCTCGCAACTAAATCATTAGTTGTAATGCCTGCAAGGCTTATGTGGTGTGCATTACCGAGAGGGCCCAGAGATACCTCTCCGACAATCGGAGTGACAAATCCTAATCTCGAAATACGCCAACCCAACATCTACCTTTGGAGGCACCTGTAGAGCACCTTTATAATCACCCATTTATGTTGTGATGTTTGGTAGCACACAAAGTGTTCCTTCGGCAAACGGGAGTTGCATAATCTCATAGTCATAGGAACATGTATAAGTCATGAAGAAAGCAATAGCAACATACTAAACGATCAGGTGCTAAGCTATTGGAATGGGTCATGTCAATCAGATCATTCAACTAATGATGTGACCTCGTTAATCAAATAACAACTCTTTGTTCATGGTTAGGAAACATAACCATCTTTGATTAACGAGCTAGTCAAGTAGAGGCATACTAGTGACACTCTGTTTGTCTATGTATTCACACATGTATTATGTTTCCGGTTAATACAATTCTAGCATGAATAATAAACATTTATCATGATGTAAGGAAATAAATAATAACTTTATTATTGCCTCTAGGGCATATTTCCTTCAGTCTCCCACTTGCACTAGAGTCAATAATCTAGATTACACTGTAATGATTCTAACACCCATGGAGCCTTGGTGCTGATCATGTTTTGCTCGTGGAAGAGGCTTAGTCAATGGGTCTGCAACATTCATATCCGTATGTATCTTGCAAATCTCTATGTCTCCCACCTGGACTAGATCCCAGATGGAATTGAAGCATCTCTTGATGTGCTTGGTTCTCTTGTGAAATCTGGATTCCTTTGCCAAGGCAATTGCAACAGTATTGTCACAATAGATTTTCATTGGACCCGATGCACTAGGTATGACACCTAGATCAGATATGAACTCCTTCATCCAGACTCCTTCGTTTGCTGCTTCTGAAGCAGCTATGTACTCCGCTTCACATGTAGATCCCGCCACAACGCTTTGTTTAGAACTGCACCAACTGACAGCTCCACCGTTTAATGTAAACACGTATCCGGTTTGCGATTTAGAATCGTTCGGATCAGTGTCAAAGCTTGCATCAACGTAACCGTTTATGATGAGCTCTTTGTCACCTCCATATACAAGAAACATATCCTTAGTCCTTTTCAGGTACTTCAGGATGTTCTTGACCGCTGTCCAGTGATCCACTCCTAGATTACTTTGGTACCTCCCTGCTAGACTTATAGCAAGGCACACATTAGGTCTGGTACACAACATTGCATACATGATAGAGCCTATGGCTGAAGCATAGGGAACATCTTTCATTTTCTCTCTATCTTCTGCAGTGGTCGGGCATTGAGTCTGACTCAACTTCACACCTTGTAACACAGGCAAGAACCCTTTCTTTGCTTGATCCATTTTGAACTTCTTCAAAATCTTGTCAAGGTATGTGCTTTGTGAAAGTCCAATTAAGCGTCTTGATCTATCTCTATAGATCTTTATGCCTAATATGTAAGCAGCTTCACCGAGGTTTTTCATTGAAAAACTCTTATTCAAGTATCCCTTTATGCTATCCAGAAATTCTATATCATTTCCAATCAATAATATGTCATCCACATATAATATCAGAAATGCTACAGAGCTCCCACTCACTTTATTGTAAATACAGGCTTCTCCGAAAGTCTGTATAAAACCAAATGCTTTGATCACACTATCAAAGCGTTTATTCCAACTCCGAGAAGCTTGCACCAGTCCATAAATGGATCGCTGGAGCTTGCACACTTTGTTAGCTCCTTTTGGATCGACAAAACCTTCCGGTTGCATCATATACAACTCTTCTTCCAGAAATCCATTCAGGAATGCAGTTTTGACATCCATCTGCCAAATTTCATAATCATAAAATGCGGCAATTGCTAACATGATTCGGACAGACTTAAGCATCGCTACGGGTGAGAAGGTCTCATCGTAGTCAACCCCTTGAACTTGTCGAAAACCTTTTGTGACAAGTCGAGCTTTGTAGACAGTAACATTACCGTCAACGTCAGTCTTCTTCTTGAAGATCCATTTATTCTCAATTGCTTGCCGACCATCGAGCAAGTCAACCAAAGTCCAGACTTTGTTCTCATACATGGATCCCATCTCAGATTTCATGGCTTCAAGCCATTTTGCGGAATCTGGGCTCACCATCGCTTCTTCATAGTTCGTAGGTTCATCATGATCTAGCAGTATGATTTCCAGAACAGGATTATCGTACCACTCTGGCGTGGATCTCACTCTGGTTGATCTACGAGGTTCAGTAGTATCTTGTCCTGAAGTTTCATGATCATTATCATTAGCTTCCTCACTTATTGGTGTAGGTGTCGCAGAAACAGTTTTCTGTGATGTACTACTTTCCAATAAGGGAGCAGGTACAGTTACCTCGTCAAGTTCTACTTTCCTCCCACTCACTTCTTTCGAGAGAAACTCCTTCTCTAGAAAGGATCCATTCTTAGCAACGAATGTTTTGCCTTCGGAACTGTGATAGAAGGTGTACCCAACAGTCTCCTTTGGGTATCCTATGAAGACACATTTCTCTGATTTGGGTTCGAGCTTATCAGGTTGAAGCTTTTTCACATAAGCATCGCAACCCCAAACTTTAAGAAACGACAACTTTGGTTTCTTGCCAAACCATAGTTCATAAGGCGTCGTCTCAACGGATTTTGATGGTGCCCTATTTAACGTGAATGCGGCCGTCTCTAAAGCATAACCCCAAAATGATAGCGGTAAATCAGTAAGAGACATCATAGATCGCACCATATCTAGTAAAGTACGATTACGACGTTCGGACACACCATTACGCTATGGTGTTCCGGGTGGCGTGAGTTGCGAGACTATTCTGCATTGTTTCAAATGTACACCAAACTCGTAACTCAAATATTCTCCTCCACGATCAGATCGTAGAAACTTTATTTTCTTGTTACGATGATTTTCAACTTCACTCTGAAATTCTTTGAACTTTTCAAATGTTTCAGACTTGTGTTTCATTAAGTAGATATACCCATATCTGCTTAAATCATCTGTGAAGGTGAGAAAATAACGATATCCGCCACGAGCCTCAATATTCATTGGACCACATACATCGGTATGTATGATTTCCAACAAATCTGTTGCTCTCTCCATAGTACCGGAGAACGGTGTTTTAGTCATCTTGCCCATGAGGCACGGTTCGCAAGTACCAAGTGATTCATAATCAAGTGGTTCCAAAAGTCCATCAGTATGGAGTTTCTTCATGCGCTTTACACCGATATGACCTAAACGGCAGTGCCACAAATAAGTTGCACTATCATTATCAACTCTGCATCTTTTGGTTTCAATATTATGAATATGTGTATCACTACTATCGAGATTCATCAGAAATAGACCACTCTTCAAGGGTGCATGACCATAAAAGATATTACTCATATAAATAGAACAACCATTATTCTCCGATTTAAATGAATAACCGTCTCGCATCAAACAAGATCTAGATATAATGTTCATGCTTAACACTGGCACCAAATAACAATTATTTAGGTCTAATACTAATCCCGAAGGTAGATGTAGAGGTAGCGTGCCGACCGCGATCACATCGACTTTGGAACCATTTCCCACGCGCATCGTCACCTCGTCCTTTGCCAGTGTTCGCTTAATTCGTAGTCCCTATTTCGAGTTGCAAATATTAGCAACAGAACCAGTATCAAATACCCAGGTGCTACTGCAAGCTCTAGTAAGGTACACATCAATAACATGTATATCACATATACCTTTGTTCACCTTGCCATCCTTCTTATCCGCCAAATACTTGGGGCAGTTCCGCTTCCAGTGACCAGTCTGCTTGCAGTAGAAGCACTCAGTTTCAGGCTTAGGTCCAGACTTGGGTTTCTTCTCCTGAGCAGCAACTTGCTTGCCGTTCTTCTTGAAGTTCCCCTTCTTCTTTCCTTTGCCCTTTTTCTTGAAACTAGTGGTCTTGTTGACCATCAACACTTGATTCTCCTTCTTGATTTCTACCTCCGCAGCTTTCAGCATTGCGAAGAGCTCGGGAATAGTCTTATTCATCCCTTGCATATTATAGTTCATCACGAAGCTCTTTTAGCTTGGTGGCAGTGATTGGAGAATTCTGTCAATGACGCAATCATCTGGAAGATTAACTCCCATCTGAATCAAGTGATTATTATACCCAGACATTTTGAGTATATGCTCACTGACAGAACTGTTCTCCTCCATCTTGCAGCTATAGAACTTATTGGAGACTTCATATCTCTCAATCCAGGCATTTGCTTGAAATATTAACTTCAACTCCTGGAACATCTCATATGCTCCATGACGTTCAAAACGTCGTTGAAGTCCCGATTCTAAGCCGTAAAGCATGGCACACTGAACTATCGAGTAATCATCAGCTTTGCTCTGCCAGACGTTCATAACATCTGGTGTTGCTCCAGCAGCAGGCCTGGCACCCAGCGGTGCTTGCAGGACGTAATTCTTCTGTGCAGCAATGAGGATAATCCTCAAGTTACGGACCCAGTCCATGTAATTGCTACCATCATCTTTCAACTTTGCTTTCTCAAGGAACGCATTAAAATTCAATGGAACAACAGCACGGACCATCTATCTACAATCAAACATACATAAGCAAGATACTATCAGGTACTAAGTTCATGATAAATTTAAGTTCAATTAATCAAATTACTTAAAGAACTCCCACTTAGATAGACATCCCTCTAATCTTCTAAGTGATCACGTGATCGAAATCAACTAAACCATAACCGATCATCACGTGAAATGGATTAGTTTTCAATGGTGAACATCATTATGTTGATCATATCTACTATATGATTCACGCTCGACCTTTCGGTCTCCGTGTTCCGAGGCCATATCTGCATATGCTAGGCTCGTCAAGTTTAACCTGAGTATTCTGCGTGTGCAAAACTGGCTTGCACCCGTTGTAGATGGACGTAGAGCTTATCACACCCGATCATCATGTGGTGTCTGGGCACGACGAACTTTGGCAACGGTGCATACTCAGGGAGAACACTTCTTGATAATTTAGTGAGAGATCATCTTATAATGCTACCGTCAATCAAAGCAAGATAAGATGCATAAAAGATAAACATCACATGCAATCAATATAAGTGACATGATATGGCCATCATCATCTTGTGCTTGTGATCTCCATCTCCGAAGCACCGTCATGATCACCACTGTCACCGGCGCGACACCTTGATCTCCATCGTAGCATCATTGTCGTCTCGCCAATCTTATGCTTCCACGACTATCGCTACCGCTTAGTGATAAAGTAAAGCATTACAGCGCGATTGCATTGCATACAATAAAGCGACAACCATATGGCTCCTGCCAGTTGCCGATAACTTGGTTACAAAACATGATCATCTCATACAATAAAATTTAGCATCATGTCTTGACCATATCACATCACAACATGCCCTGCAAAAACAAGTTAGACGTCCTCTACTTTGTTGTTGCATGTTTTACGTGGCTGCTACGGGCTTAAGCAAGAACCAATCTTACCTACGCATCAAAACCACAACGATAGTTTGTCAAGTTGATGCCGTTTTAACCTTCGCAAGGACCGGGCGTAGCCACACTCGGTTCAACTAAAGTTGGAGAAACAGTCACCCGCAAGCCACCTATGTGCAAAGCACGTCGGGAGAACCGGTCTCGCGTAAGCGTACGCGTAATGTCAGTCTGGGCCGCTTCATCCAACAATACCACCGAACCAAAGTATGACATGCTGGTAGGCAGTATGACTTATATCGCCCACAACTCACTTGTGTTCTTCTCGTGCATATAACATCAAACCATAAAACCTAGGCTCGGATGCCACTGTTGGGGAATGTAGTAATTTCAAAAAATTTCCTACGCACACGCAAGATCATGGTGATGCATAGCAACGAGAGGGGAGAGTGTTGTCTACGTACCCACGTAGACCGAAGCGGAAGCGTTGACGCAACATAGAGGAAGTAGTCGTACGTCTTCCCGATCCGACTGATCCAACCACCGTTACTCCGGTACATCCGAGTTCTTAGCACACGTACAGCTCGATGACACTCCCCGGGCTCCGATCCAGCAAATCTTCGGGGATGAGTTCCGTCAGCACAACGGCATGGTGACGATGATGATGTTCTACCGACACAGGGCTTCGCCTAAGCACTACAACGATATGACCGAGGTGGAATATGGTGGAAGGGGGCACCGCACACGGCTAAGGAACGATCCCGTTGATCAATTGTGTGTCCTAGGGTGCCCCCTTGCCTCTGTATATAAAGGATCCAAGGGGGGGGGGTGCGGCCGGCCCTATGGAGGCGCGCAGGAGGAGTCCTACTCCTACCGGGAGTAGGACTCCCCTCCCTATTCCTTGTCCAATTAGGAGAGGTGGGAGAAGAGAAGGAAAGAGGGGGGCGTCGCCCCTCCCTCCTTGTCCAATTCGGACTAGGGGGAGAGGGGGCACGCGGCCTGCCCTGGCAGCCCCTTCCTCTTCTCCACTTTAGGCCCATGAGGCCCATTAACCCCCCGGGGGGTTCCGGTAACCCCCCGGTGCTCCGGTTTTATCCGAAATTTCTCCGGAATGCTTCCGGTGTCCGAATATAGTCATCCAATATATTAATCTTTATGTCTCGACCATTTCGAGACTCCTCGTCATGTCCGTGATCACATCCGGGACTCCGAACTAACTTCGGTACATCAAAATGTATAAACTCATAATAACTGTCATCGTAACGTTAAGCGTGCGGACCCTATGGTTCGAGAACAATGTAGACATGACCGAGACACGTCTCCGGTCAATAACCAATAGCGGGACCTGGATGCCCATATTGGCTCCTACATATTCTACGAAGATCTTTATCGGTTAGACCGCATAACAACATACGTTGTTCCCTTTGTCATCGGTATGTTACTTTCCCGAGATTCGATCGTCGGTATCCAATACCTAGTTCAATCTCGTTACCGGCAAGTCTCTTTACTCGTTCCGTAATACATCATCTTGCAACTAACTCATTAGTTGTAATGCTTGCAAGGCTTATGTGATGTGCATTGCCGAGAGGGCCCAGAGATACCTCTCCGACAATCGGAGTGACAAATCCCAATCTCGAAATACGCCAACCCAACATCTACCTTTGGAGGCACCTGTAGAGCACCTTTATAATCACCCATTTACGTTGTGACGTTTGGTAGCACACAAAGTGTTCCTTCGGCAAACGGGAGTTGCATAATCTCATAGTCATAGGAACATGTATAAGTCATGAAGAAAGCAATAGCAACATACTAAACGATCAGGTGCTAAGCTAATGGAATGGGTCATGTCAATCAGATCATTCAACTAATGATGTGACCTCGTTAATCAAATAACAACTCTTTGTTCATGGTTAGGAAACATAACCATCTTTGATTAACGAGCTAGTCAAGTAGAGGCATACTAGTGACACTCTGTTTGTCTATGTATTCACACATGTATTATGTTTCCGGTTAATACAATTCTAGCATGAATACTAAACATTTATCATGATGTAAGGAAATAAATAATAACTTTATTATTGCCTCTAGGGCATATTTCCTTCAGCTCTGAAGAAGAAGGATCAAGATCTTGCCGAAGCGCAGAAGGAGGCCTCGAGCAAAATGAAGCTTGCAGAAGAGAAACTGGCTTCGGTCGGAACTCTTGAGCAGGAGAACTCCAGACTGAAAGCTGCTCTCGAGATAGCTAATCAAGAGGTCAGACGACTGAAGAACGACAAGATGGTTCTGCACGACAAGGCGGGTGAGCTGGCGGGGAAGGTGAACGATCTGGCGGCTTATCTTGGTGGACTCGCCAAGAAGCTGTTCGTCATGCTCGAAGGTAGTTACTCCGACCCGACTGTCTTCCAGTTACCAAGCCCATGTAGGGTCACTGTCTTATTCTTGAATCATGTTCGCAGAGTTCTGCCAGAGCTTCGAAGAGGAAACCATTCGAGTGGAGCCAGGCTTGGATCCCGCCAATTCTCTCGTGAAGGACGAGGGTGCTATGAACGTGGTCCGACTGGAGTCTCGTGTTACCAGCGTCGTTGACTATCTCGCCCGGCTGAAGGTTGCGATGTCGCGGATCGACACATCCCTCTGGCCTGGGACGACGCTTCAGAACGACCTCGAGTCCCTGATGGCTCGACTTAATGAAGTCCCAGGTCGAGTGGCGGAGTGGAAGAAATCTTCTGCTAGATGTGGTGCTGATGTTGCTCTGTCTCTGGTCCGCGTCCATTGCAAGGAGGCGCGAGAAGAAAAGCTGGCCGCCATTCAAGTTGCCAATACAAGGAAGCACAGCTTTCAAGACTTCATGGAGACTTTCATCACTGCTGCTACTCGTATTGCAGACGGGATCGACTTGGACGAGTTCGTCGCCCCTTCCAGCCCTCCGCTTGAGGAATAAAAAACTTTTATGCTTCACTTTAAATTTGCCTCGGAATGCCGAGTGGATTTTTAACCGTTAAACTCTGCCGAGCCGAGGGCTCGAGTACTTTGATCTGAGGTCTGGGACCTTTAGGCTTTATCTGAACTTGATTTCTCATTGAATATCTTCATGGTTTGATCCGTCGAGTGGAACTTAATCTTCACTCGGAATAACCTTGTATCTGTGGCGTAACTCCGAAGGAGAAGGTAGTAGTCGACTTGCGCCTCATCGTCCTTGCGAATTGGGTTGTGTCCTATACTTAGGTGAGCACTGGGCTGCAGCTAAGCCCCCGAGTGAGAGGTTTGCTCTCACTCGGTAGGATTTTTAAACACTTAGCCGAGCGCTGGGCTGCAGCTAAGCCCCCGAGTGGGAGGTTTTCTCTCACTCGGTAGGATTTTAAAACACTTAGGCGAGCACTGGGCTGCAGCTAAGCCCCCGAGTGGGAGTCTGGCTCGCCACTCGGTAGGATTTTTAAACACTTAGGCGAGCACTGGGCTGCAGCTAAGCCCCCGAGTGGGAGTCTGGCTCGCCACTCGATGGGATTTTTAAACACTTAGGCGAGCACTGGGCTGCAGCTAAGCCCCCGAGTGGGAGTCTGGCTCGCCACTCGGTGGGATTTTTAAACACTTAGGCGAGCACTGTGCTGCAACTAAGCCCCCGAGTGGGAGGTTTGCTCTCACTCGGTAGGATTTTTAAACACTTCTGCAGCTAAGCCCCCGAGTGGGAGGTTTGCTCTCCACTCGGTAGGATTTTTAAACACTTAGGCGAGCGCTGGGCTGCAGCTAAGCCTCCGAGTGGGAGGTTTGCTCTCCACTCGGTAGGATTTTTAAACACTTAGGCGAGCGCTGGGCTGCAGCTAAGCCCCCGAGTGGGAGGTTTGCTCGCCACTCGGTAGGATTTTTAAACACTTAGGCGAGCACTGTGCTGCAGCTAAGCCCCCGAGTGGGAGGTTTGCTCGCCACTCGGTAGGATTTTTAAACACTTAGGCGAGCACTGGGCTGTAGCTAAGCCCCCGAGTGGGAGTCTGGCTCGCCACTCGGTGGGATTTTTAAACACTTAGGCGAGCACTGGGCTGCAGCTAAGCCCCCGAGTGGGAGGTTTGCTCTCCACTCGGTAGGATTTTTAAACACTTAGGCGAGCACTGGGCTACAGCTAAGCCCCTGAGTGGGAGGTTTGCTCGCCACTCGGTAGGATTTTTAAACACTTAGGCGAGCACTGGGCTGCAGCTAAGCCCCCGAGTGGGAGTCTGGCTCGCCACTTGGTGGGATTTTTAAACACTTAGGCGAGCACTGGGCTGCAGCTAAGCCCCCGAGTGGGAGGTTTTCTCTCCACTCGGTAGGATTTTTAAACACTTAGGCGAGCACTGGGCTGCAGCTAAGCCCCCGAGTGGGAGTCTGGCTCGCCACTCGATGGGATTTTTAAACACTTAGGCGAGCACTGGGCTGCAGCTAAGCCCCCGAGTGGGAGTCTGGCTCGCCACTCGGTGGGATTTTTAAACACTTAGGCGAGCACTGTGCTGCAACTAAGCCCCCGAGTGGGAGGTTTGCTCTCACTCGGTAGGATTTTTAAACACTTCTGCAGCTAAGCCCCCGAGTGGGAGGTTTGCTCTCCACTCGGTAGGATTTTTAAACACTTAGGCGAGCGCTGGGCTGCAGCTAAGCCTCCGAGTGGGAGGTTTGCTCTCCACTCGGTAGGATTTTTAAACACTTAGGCGAGCGCTGGGCTGCAGCTAAGCCCCCGAGTGGGAGGTTTGCTCGCCACTCGGTAGGATTTTTAAACACTTAGGCGAGCACTGTGCTGCAGCTAAGCCCCCGAGTGGGAGGTTTGCTCGCCACTCGGTAGGATTTTTAAACACTTAGGCGAGCACTGGGCTGTAGCTAAGCCCCCGAGTGGGAGTCTGGCTCGCCACTCGGTGGGATTTTTAAACACTTAGGCGAGCACTGGGCTGCAGCTAAGCCCCCGAGTGGGAGGTTTGCTCTCCACTCGGTAGGATTTTTAAACACTTAGGCGAGCACTGGGCTACAGCTAAGCCCCTGAGTGGGAGGTTTGCTCGCCACTCGGTAGGATTTTTAAACACTTAGGCGAGCACTGGGCTGCAGCTAAGCCCCCGAGTGGGAGTCTGGCTCGCCACTTGGTGGGATTTTTAAACACTTAGGCGAGCACTGGGCTGCAGCTAAGCCCCCGAGTGGGAGGTTTTCTCTCCACTCGGTAGGATTTTTAAACACTTAGGCGAGCACTGGGCTGCAGCTAAGCCCCCGAGTGGGAGTCTGGCTCGCCACTCGATGGGATTTTTAAACACTTAGGCGAGCACTGGGCTGCAGCTAAGCCCCCGAGTGGGAGTCTGGCTCGCCACTCGGTGGGATTTTTAAACACTTAGGCGAGCACTGTGCTGCAACTAAGCCCCCGAGTGGGAGGTTTGCTCTCACTCGGTAGGATTTTTAAACACTTCTGCAGCTAAGCCCCCGAGTGGGAGGTTTGCTCTCCACTCGGTAGGATTTTTAAACACTTAGGCGAGCGCTGGGCTGCAGCTAAGCCTCCGAGTGGGAGGTTTGCTCTCCACTCGGTAGGATTTTTAAACACTTAGGCGAGCGCTGGGCTGCAGCTAAGCCCCCGAGTGGGAGGTTTGCTCGCCACTCGGTAGGATTTTTAAACACTTAGGCGAGCACTGTGCTGCAGCTAAGCCCCCGAGTGGGAGGTTTGCTCGCCACTCGGTAGGATTTTTAAACACTTAGGCGAGCACTGGGCTGTAGCTAAGCCCCCGAGTGGGAGTCTGGCTCGCCACTCGGTGGGATTTTTAAACACTTAGGCGAGCACTGGGCTGCAGCTAAGCCCCCGAGTGGGAGGTTTGCTCTCCACTCGGTAGGATTTTTAAACACTTAGGCGAGCACTGGGCTACAGCTAAGCCCCTGAGTGGGAGGTTTGCTCGCCACTCGGTAGGATTTTTAAACACTTAGGCGAGCACTGGGCTGCAGCTAAGCCCCCGAGTGGGAGTCTGGCTCGCCACTTGGTGGGATTTTTAAACACTTAGGCGAGCACTGGGCTGCAGCTAAGCCCCCGAGTGGGAGGTTTTCTCTCCACTCGGTAGGATTTTTAAACACTTAGGCGAGCACTGGGCTACAGCTAAGCCCCCGAGTGGGAGGTTTGCTCTCACTCGGTAGGATTTTTCAAACTTAGGCGAAACGGATTCGCGGGTAAGTCACCCACTGGGGGATTTCGTATGCAAACAAAAGTGACAGCAATTATTGGAACACTCTTGTCTTTGATAAAAATGAACTGCAGAAGTTTTTCTTATTACATCTCGTCCGAGGGAGAACTCAAGTGTAAAAGGGGCGGAGCAGTTCCGCATTCCAAGCTCACGGCTCGTCGATCTGGCGATCAACATTGTAGAGGCGATACGCTCCATTGTGGAGGACTCTGGTGACGATGAAGGGGCCTTCCCAAGTAGGAGCAAGCTTGTGTGGTTTCTGTTGATCCACTCGGAGGACCAAATCTCCTTCTTGGAAGGCTCAACTCTTCACATTTCTGGCGTGGAATCGACGCAAGTCTTGCTGATAAATGGTCGATCTGATCATGGCCATCTCCCTCTCTTCTTCTAGGAGGTCGACTGCGTCTTGCCGGGCTTGTTCTGCTTCATCTCCGGTATAAAGTTCGACTCGGGGTGCGTTGTGAAGAAGATCACTCGGCAGAACTGCTTCGGCTCCATAAACCAGAAAGAACGGAGTTCTTCCAGTCGACCGATTTGGGGTGGTCCTCAATCCCCACAGAACTGACGGAAGCTCGTCGACCCATGCGCCCGCTGCGTGCTTGAGATCACGCATCAGCCGGGGCTTTAGTCCTTTGAGAATCAGACCATTTGCCCTCTCAGCTTGTCCATTCGACTGGGGATGGGCGACTGATGTGTAGTCGACTCGTGTGCCTTGAGAGGCACAAAAAGCCCTGAACTTGTCCGAATCAAAGTTTGACCCATTGTCGGTGATGATGCTATGCGGGACTCCATATCTGAATGTTAGCCCCCTGACAAAACTGATAGCAGTGCAAGCATCAAGATTCTTGATAGGCTTAGCTTCAATCCATTTGGTAAACTTGTCGACTGCCACAAGCACATGTGTGAAACCGCTCCTGCCTATTCTTAGTGGACCAACCATGTCCAGTCCCCAAACAGCAAAGGGCCAAACAAGTGGAATGGTCTTCAGGGCTGACGCAGGCTTGTGTGACATGTTGGAGTAGAACTGGCACCCTCCACACTTGTCGACTATCTCCTTTGCCATTTCATTTGCCTTTGGCCAGTAAAATCCCGCTCGGTATGCTTTAGCCACAATGGTCCAAGAAGACACATGGTGACCACAGGTCCCCGAGTGGATATCATCAAGGATTATCTAACCTTCTTCTGGTGTTATGCACTTCTGACTGATTCCAGTCGCGCTTTCTCTATACAACTGTCCCTTTGTGACTGTGAAGGCCTTGGATCGGCGGACGATCTGTCGAGCCTCTTCCTCGTCCTCCGGGAGTTCTTTCCTTAGGATATACGCGATGTACGGTATCGTCCAGTCAGGAGTGATTGCCAAGATTTCCATGATTAGGTCGACCACAACAGGGACTTCGACTTTAGTCGGATCTGTGGCACTTTTCGGCTACGGGGCTTCTTCTGTAAAATGATCTTCTTGGACTGACGGCGAGTGGATGTGCTCCAGGAACACGTTGCTAGGGATGGCTTCTCTCTTGGAGCCTATCTTTGCCAAATCGTCAGCCGCCTGATTTTTCAGTCGGGGGATGTGATGAAGCTCTAACCCCTCGAATTTCTTTTCTAACTTTCTCACTGCATTGCAATAACCAGTCATTGCCGGACTTCTGACGTCCCACTCCTTCATCACTTGATTAACCACCAAATCTGAGTCGCCATAGACCATGAGGCGACGGACGCCGAGTGAAATGGCCATGCACAACCCATACAACAGTGCTTCATATTCTGCTTCATTATTGGAGGAATCGAAGTGAATCTGGAGAACGTATCTGAGCTTATCTCCTTGGGGGGAGACTAATACTACCCCAGCACCGGAACCATTCAGCATCTTCGATCCATCGAAGAACATGGTCTAGTGCTCCGAGTGAATCTGAGTCGGAAGTTGCTGTTCAATCCACTCGGCGACGAAATCTGCGATTGCTTGGGACTTGATAGCCTTCTTTGCTTCAAACTTGATATCTAAGGGAAGGAGTTCAATCGCCCACTTGGCCACTCGACCAGTTGCATCTCTGTTGTGCAGAATCTCTGACAGTGGGGCGTCGCTGACGACTGTAATGGAGTGGTCAGAGAAGTAATGTGCAACCTTCTTCGTGGTCATATAAATCCCATATGCAAGCTTCTGGTAATGAGGATATCTTTGTTTTGAAGGGGTCAAAACTTCAGACACATAATATACTAGGCGCTGAACTCTGAAGGCTTTTCCTTCTTCTTCCCGCTCGACCATAAGTACTGTACTGACAACTTGTCCTATGGCTGCAATGTAAAGCAGTAGAGGCTCTTTGCTGATTGGGGCAGCAAGCACCGGCTGGGTGGAGAGCAGAGCTTTGAGCTCTGCAAATGCTGCATCAGCTTCTGGAGTCCTCTCGAACTTGTCAGACTTCTTCATCAGTCGGTAAAGAGGCAACGCCTTCTCACCGAGACAAGAAATGAATCGACTTAGAGCGGCCAAGCAGCCTGTAAGCTTTTGGACATCGTGCACACGCACAGGATGCTTCATCCGGAGTATGGTACCAACTTTTTCAGGGTTGGCGTCGATCCCCCGTTCGGAAACGAGAAAACCGAGTAACTTTCCACCTGGAACTCCGAATGTGCACTTTGATGGGTTGAGTTTGATATCATACCTCCTGAGGTTGGCAAAGGTTTCAGCAAGGTCAGTCCGCAGGTCGGAACCTTTCCGTGACTTGACCACAATATCATCCATGTATGCCTCCACATTCCGACTGATTTGAGTGAGTAAACACTTTTGAATCATCCTCATGAACGTGGCTCTGGCATTCTTGAGGCCGAACGGCATGGTGACGTAACAGAAGCATCCGAATGGAGTGATGAAAGCCGTTTTGATCTCGTCGGGTCCATACAAACGGATCTGATGGTACCCGGAATAGGCGTCTAGAAAAGACAACCTCTCGCACCCCGCGGTCGAGTCGACTATTTGATCGATGCGAGGGAGAGGAAAATGATCTTTCGGGCAGGCCCGATTGATATGTTTAAAATCAATGCACATGCAAAGTGACTTGTCCTTCTTGGGGACCATGACGACATTGGCGAGCCACTCAGAGTGGTAAATCTCTCGGTTGAACTTCGCTGCTAAGAGCCGAGCCACCTCCTCGCCAATAGCTTTCTTCTTCTGGACGGCGGACCGTCGAAGATGTTCTTTCATAGTCTTGAATTTTGGGTCGACTCGTAGACGGTGCTCAGCCAGCTCTCTGGGAACTCCAGGCATGTCAGAGGGTTTCCATGCGAAGATGTCCCAGTTCTCACGGAGGAGCTGGACGAGCGCTTCTTCCTATTTGGAGTCGAGCATCGTTGAGATGTGAGTCGGGGCAGCATTGGGGTCAGTCAGGTGAATGTGGGCTGGCTTTGTTTCGCCGGACGACTGAAAAGCTGACTCTGAAGCAGGCTTCTTGGCTCGCAACAATTCAGTCGGATCGGCGGTCTTCTGGTACTCTCGCAGCTCGACCACTGCCATCTGAGCATCAGCGATCTTTGAGCCTTTCTGAAAACCCTCTTCTGCTTTCTTTCGATTGCCTGTAACAGTGATCACACCTCTGGGGCCATGCATCTTTAGTTTGAGGTACACGTAACATGGTCGAGCCATGAAGTGTGCATAAGCTGGCCTGCCCAAAATGGCATGATAAGCGCTTTGGAAGTCTACAACCTCGAATGTCAACTTTTCCTTGCGGTAATTCTTTGAATCGCCGAAAACCACATCAAGAGCAATCTAGCCGAGTGATTCGGCTTCTTCCCAGGAATGACTCCGTGGAAGCTCATGTTACTGGTACTGAGCCTGGACATCAGAATGCCCATCCCTTTCAATGTTTCTATGTATAGTATGTTCAGGCCACTGCCACCATCCATCAGGACTTTGGTCAGTCGAGTGCCTTCGACAACTGGGTCAACCACCAAAGCTTGCCTCCCAGGGGTGGCAATGTGCGTAGGGTGATCAGACTGGTCGAATGTGATGGTAGTCTGAGACCACTTCAGATAACTGGGTGTTGCCGGAGCAACCATATTCACCTCACGGTTAATGACTTTCAGTCGACTTTTGCTTTCAACATCAGCAAAAATCATCAGGGTGGAATTAACTTGGGGGTATCCATCGTCACTATCTTCCTTGTCCTCAACTTTGTCCGACTCTTTTTCCTTATCTTTGGACTGCTTGCCCTGAAACTGCTGGATCAGGAGCCGGCACTGTCGAGTGGTATGCTTCGGGTAAATAAGATTACCCTCTTCATCTCTCTTGGTGTGGATGTGACATGGCAGATCCAAAACATCATTTCCATCTTGATCCTTGACTTTCTTAGGCTTCCAGGGCCCCTTGGGTTTTCCCTTGAATTTTCCTTGGGTTACGGCCAGGGCCTCCCCAGGGGCGGCTGGCTCGGCCTTCCGCTTCTGTTTCCGACTGGAGTTTCCCCCGGTTTCTTGGGCGACTGCCTTGTGCTTGCCACTCCGGAGTCGATCTTCGTCTTCACCATTAGAGTATTTGGTGGCAATCTTCATCATCCGGTTCAGAGACATCTCTCCAGTTCGACCGAACTTCAGATTCAATTCCCTGTACTTAACGCCTTCCTTAAAGGCACAAACTGCTTGATGATCTGGTACATTCTCAACTGTGTGATGCAATGTGATCCACCTCTGGATGTAATCCCTCAGAGTTTCATTCGGTTTCTGCACGCAAGACCGCAATTCTGTAAGGCCTGCAGGTCGCTTGCATGTTCCCTCAAAGGTTGTGACAAACACTCGGGAGAGGTCCTCCCAAGTGTAGATGCTGCTGGGCGCCAACTGATTTAGCCACGCTCTGGCTGAGCCCTCTAACATGAGAGGCAAATGCTTCATAGCCACCTCATCATTGCCACCGCCAATCTGTACAGCCACTCTGTAATCTTCGAGCCAAGTGTCAGGTTTAGACTCACCGGTGAACTTGCTGACTCCCGTCGCCAACCTGAAGTTGGGAGGAATCACTACGGCTCTGATGGCTCGACTGAAACACTCTGGCCCCGAAACATATATCCTGCTGCTGGCAGGCGCATCTCTGTCATGGCCTTCTCGATGAGCTTTGTTCCTGTCAACCAAACCCTGAACGAGGATGGATCTCGCATCAAAGCCTGGGTCCCTGGGGTCGACTTGAATCCTCCGCCCAACACTATGAGGGCGTCTGTCATCTCGGTGTCGAGGCGTATATGACCCACTCTTCGGGGGAGGGGTTGGCACTCGACGTTGATCATCACGATCGGATCGGTGATCATACTGCTCATTTCTTCTATACTGATCGTGCCGGTCTCCACGTCCCTCGCGCCTCGGGGGCGATCTCGGGCTGTGAGCCGACTGGACTGTATCTGTTGCAACAGATCGACTGTGGATCCTATTCCGTGACTGAGAAACAGCGGAATTCTGGTTTCCCGCCGCCCGGAGCAACGCTCTGATCTGCAACAAGCCCCTGCCAGCCTCTAACTGGGAGGGCTGAATCGATTCTGCTATACGGGCCGCAGCGGCCAAATTCTGAACTGGGGTTCGATATACCTGTGTCGGTGGGAAGAGCTGATGCCGACTGGACTCGGGAGCTCGCTGACGCGCTTGCTTGTCGAGTATTCACTGGAGATTTTCCAGTCGAGTGCGCTCGGCCAAGTTAGCCAAGCGCGCGTCCTCCAAGGCCCGGGCCTCGGGGGTTTCTTCGATGATAGGAGTGCGGAGTGCGTTCATGTTCCGACGGCGAAGCTCCTCTCGCTGCAGTGACGTGAGAGGTTCGGGGAGATACTCATCGTGGGGATGCGACGGGTCGACCTCACCCGTGCCTCCATCAGTGCGAGGGAAACCGGGAGGATTGTGTGTTCCATCGACCGCCAGAACCTCAGCCGCTGGGTCGCTGCTGTCGCACTCGGATGCGGTCTCCGCGGAGCCAGTCAAACAGGCCGTAGAGGGATTCGTCGGGATCGATTACCGCGACTTGTGGGGCGGCCGACTGGCAAGCCACGACGTGCCTCACCCACCTCTAAAGTCTCGACCGACCGGAGCGCTTGCGCCAGTGGGAGACAGGGCGGGGAGGCGACACGGGGGCCGACTGATACTGGGTCGACGGCTGCCGCAGGAGGACGCCACGAACGCATGCGCGGAAGTGCGTCGCACCGCGGACGGGGAGCGCGTCGATGTCGAGTGGAGCCTCCTGAAGCCAAGCGGAGTCGTCGGCGATGAACGTGAGCGCGCCGAGACGGATCTCGCGGCCCTCCACCAAAACTCCGCACGAAACCATGATCAAAGTGATTGGAAAAATCGCAACTTCTCCAACTAGGCGCTAAGATTCCGGCCCCATGGTGGGCGCCAACTGTCGTGGTTCTAACTCTGACAGTTATGTAGGGGGGTGTGTATGGAGAGGCTAGATCTCAGCTATGGAGAAGTTGTAAACACACCAGGATGTACGAGTTCAGGCCCTTCGCGGAGGAAGTAACAGCCCTACGTCTCGTGCCCGGAGGCGGTCGATTGGATTATAGGTGTGTGAATAACAGGGGTGCGAACCCTTGCTACCGAGGAGGGGGGTGGCTTATATAGAGTTCGCCAGCCCCTCCGGCCCTCAGTAATGCGGGGTTAAAATACACTAAGACTGGGCGTTACTGGTAACGTCCCTAATAAAGTGCTATGATGACCATAAAGACTACTTAATAGCCGACCGTTTGCCTGCGGAGTGACTTTAGATCTCCTGTCAGTCGAGTGGTTGGCTTCGTGGTCAAGTGATGGCTTCCTGGCCGAGTGTGTTGAATCTGTCGAGTGGGATCCTTTCAAGTCGATTGAAAGGTGACTTCTTCTAGGGATGTCCTTGGGTAGGGCTCCTAGGACAGGTCCATGCCCCTACCCTAAGTACATAGCTTCATCACTACGTACGGTACGGGGCACTAAAGGATCGAACCATGCAACGACTTCCAAAACATTGTGTTTGTCGGTCTAACAACACTTTTATTCTACCAACAGACGAAATATACTACTGATTGTACATTGAAAACAGCAGCAACAGCAACCAGGGTTGGGGGCGCAATAGAAGCAGTAAGCAGGCCAGAAGAGTGAAGACGCAGCTCTCTCTTCCAAACCAAACATCAGCCATCATTACAAAAGGGCTACCAAAAAAGAACAAGTGTATGCATCAAACTAAATAAAGATCCTACTACACCAAGTGTACGCATCTAACTAACTGGCTCAGTTAGATGTTACTATTTATTAAGGTGTGGAGATTGGCTGACGGCTTGAACCAGATGGGTGCCTGACGGGGGAAACTCCAGCCAGCAAGTTGAAGTCTGATACTTGCGACCCTCTCTCCTACTTTGGGCTGCAGAGCGTGGCAGCACATATCAGGGTATGGTGCATGCAGAGACGCATGGTACGCTGTGTACACACAGTTTTGCCCGACGAACGAAACCGCGCTGCCATCATGATCCTTGCCATCAGTTATCTCCTGGTTAATCGAATAATTTAGGCCGACAAACAGAGAGCGTGTACCAAGGCTAATTACCAGCCTCTAGACAAAAATTCCTGAAGGCCCAGAGAAGCTGGGATCCTGCTCAAAGACCTTGCAGTGACTGTGATTGTATTCCGCAAAACAACACGTCCGGTACGTGCGAACGATCATCAATCTTTCGCCGTCGTCTGATCGAGCCAGGAACCACCTGCAACTGCCATGCCGCTTTCCTTTGAAAGGTTCTGGGATTAGGAAGGGTAGGGACACCAGGCGGCCTATAACATCATATCAAGTTGGAGTCAAATAAAAAAGGGCTCTTGGTTTAGTCAATCTTAAGAACAACATGTTATGAGCATGAATATTTTTTCAGCAAATATTGACAGTAATATAAGCAAGCCATCATGATATCATAGGAAAGTAACATACTGCTGTAACAGCTGTTTGTAGCGATGACTGGAGTAGGCCAGCAATACGTCCAGCCATAGAAGGAGTCGACAGCGTAAATGAAGCCCTTGTGTTCAATGGCATCAGAGAACCATGGAGGATGTATGATCCTGCGATGGACGTGCAGATTTATCCACTTACCTCAGTGACCTGTCAGATAGGCGAGACCGCGGTTGAAGAACGCAATTAGCCTGAAGTCTTTATAATTCGCAGATCTTGTGGGCACTTGGCAGATTACAACTTTGAGAAAATCAAACTTGGTATCATGTTGGCTACTGTAAGATTCCGAGTATTCTGGGCCGTGGTGCCAAAGCAGTGCAGTGTTAATCGAAGGAAGGGGGATCAATCACCGGGTGTAGACCTCCACGGGCATCCAGCTGCCGCGACCATCGACGAGCACCATCCAAGACGTGTTCATGCCGACCCAGTACATACCGTTAATGTAGTTGAGGCTGACGGGGATTAGATCGCAGTCAAGGGGGTTGATGCTCGCCACCCTACGATCCTTATGTTGCGTGACACGCCGTTTCTGAAGATCATGCAGCATCAGCAAGCAAGGAGCTAGCTTAAAAAGCTCCGGCCTGAGGGCTTTGAGTAAACGGTACAGCCCCGACGAGCACGCGGCGAGCGGCATGGTACTGAGATTGTCCACACGCGAAACAATGATCTTGATTACCTCTGTGGGGAGCGAATTCCAGCCACTCTTTCGGAGGACGCTGGTCAGTTCTGCCATTGTTAGTGATTGGGTTTCGGACGAGGGGGAGGCGCCTTAGCGGGGATGGAAGATTGGACGAGTTTATGTGCAGGCAAAGATGGAGAAGCGAACATGTGTTGCGGGAAGTGGACAGGTGATGATGACTATAGCACGCCGCTTGACTTACGAGACACATACCAGCAGCGCAGGGTCATGTCGATGCCAGACAACTTGCTTGAGTGATCACAGTACTGGTACTCCCTACAATGCTATGCCCTAACTTGCTTGAGTAGAGTAGTAGAGTAGGACTCTACTCTACTACTAGCACCGGAGGAGTAGTATATTATAATCTAAAATAGTTACAAACTTCAATGCCCGAGCGTGGAATGACTATGAACCATGCTCAAAGACCGTGTCTACGTGGTGTTTGGACATGGGCGACAATCTCAACGCCAACGGTGCAGCTCCCGTTGCACCGTATGTGTTTCTGTCCTTCTTGTTCAAAATCGTGGTAAAATTCATGTTTCTACTCTGTATCCTACTACTATGCTAGTCCACACGATTAGTTGCGAACGATGACTTCTTCCCCGATGGCAACCTCATCCTCGACGACATGGGCGACAACGTCAACGCCGGCAACCAGTGAGATACAGGGTGTAGGAAGCGGTTTGGGAATTTGCATGCCTTTCCAACCAGTGAGATACTCCGTACAAAGTACGACAGAGAAATAACCACAGAGAAGGAAGCTAAAAGTAAACAATCAAATGAGCTTTTTTGCTTTTGTTTTGCATTGAATCGTTTCACAAGCCTGACTAGTGCTATTTTTCTACTTTTACAAAAACGCATCGTAATGTTAAAACGTGCATTTGCACGTACATAAGTAATAGTAGTACTCCCTCCGTCTAGGTGTATAAGTCTTCCCTCCTTGGTCACGGTGCACAACCGAAGATGACTTATTGACCTGGACGGAGGGAGTAGCACAGTCTGTAAGCATATATCGAGAGAGACGTGTAATGCGATAGTGGAAAAAAAATTACTCGTATATGAGACCAGGTCTCATGGTTAGCAGGTGAGACCCGTCCTGATGGATGACATGTGGCTTTTAAGTGGGGGGTGGGGGATGCTTTGTGATTTGTGAATGCCACGTGTCATCCATCAGGATGGGTCTCGCGTGAGACCTGATCTCATAGAATTCTTTTCCTGCGATAGTATATAGTAAAGTTTGTGCTATATGCACGTACTTGCAAAATGCGTACGAATACACAAGGTTTCCAAACTTTCCCTTTTACATACTTAATTAAGGACGCTAAAAATTCCTGAATGTTTGGGATTTATCATTTGCGTCCCAAAACTAATGAGGTCGCCTTACGAAACAAAAATTGTACTCCTCCTAAAAGCCACGACGCTCGCAGGAGCGCTTGCGGCGCTCCACGAGTGCCCTGGTGCGCGGCCGTTTCCCAGCGCACCGACACAACGCCTCTTCCTCAGCCTCGCAACTCGTGAGGTGCTGATTGGCGGCTTGTCGCCGGGCGAGCGCGATCTCACCGATGTGGTGATCCGGCGCCAACATGTACTCGTCCTCACTGGAAGCGTGCACCCGGTCCACGTACCGCCAGGCGTAGATGAGGCGCTTGGGCCCGACTGCACTCAGGGCGTCGGCACGGGCGTCCTCCGCCACCATCACGGCCCTTGCACGAGCCTTCTGCCAAAGAGCCAATTGCCTGACTCTCTCGGACGCGACATAGGCCTCCCAGGCAGCTTGTTCTGTGGTGCGCTTCTCTTCCTCGACCTTCTTCTCCGCCTCTATTTTGGCGGACTCTGCTGGAGACAAAGCCTCCCACAAGGCGACATCCATTTCTTTCCAAAGCTCCTCAAGGTTGGGGGGGGCTCAGCGGGCGGCACGGCGTTCTCCTCGTAACGGGGAGCCGACACATCCTCCGGCGCGCGTGCTGGCAAGATTGGGAATGCCGACGCGTCCACCTCGACGCGTCGCGGTGAGGAGCGGAACGCCGACGCGTCCTCCTCGACTAGTGGCGGCGAGGAACGGAACGGCGACGCGTCGCGTAGCGGCGAGGAGCGGAACACCGACGCGTCCTCCTCGACTAGTGGCGGCGAGGAACGGAACGGCGACGCGTGACCGTCCGCGCGGTGCAGCGAGGGGCTCCTAGGGCTTGGGAGGGGCGATGCCATGGTGGTCGACGTGAGAGGGAGGGGGAGGAGATAGCGATGAACGTGAACATGAGGGGGAGGAGATAGCGATGTCGTGGGAGGCGCAGTATTTATAGCGAGCAATGGCACACCTACGTAAGATATGGACTAAGCTGCACTGACTTAACTGCCGGTCCAGTTGCGTCACTGACATGTGGGCCAGACCCCTGTTGGGCCCATATGTCAGTGACCGAATGCACCTGCAGTTAAGTAACAGCTACGTGGGCATATTTGTTGGAGTAAATTACGGGGGAGCGAAGGGGTGGAAATATTGCTGGTCACAATGGATTGGACGAGCGTGGGGGAGGAGAGTCATGCATGCAGATTTTTTCAGACGGGCTGGAGTGGTGGGACCGCAGGAGGGAGAAGGCGAGTTTGGCAGGCATATTGTTTCACACATGGAGAGGAAAAAATTTGGAGACGAACGGGCTTCCTGCAGGTATGTGGAACGGTGCATAATAAGTCATCTTGCATACCGGGCTAGGTATAGTCTCAAGTCATTAAAAACAAACACGCCCCACACATGTTTATATTTCAAGGTGCACTAAATTATTGCATGCGATGATTAAGGCTGGCCATAATGGTGGTATCTTAGCTGGTATCATGCACACAGGAATAGCAACATGCTGATGTGGCAAAGAATTAAAGAAGAGAGGGGGGTTAGAGTAACTAGAGTTCATGCATGCATTGGTAAACACATTTTTTTGTGGAGAATGACAGCACTAGTTGAGTACTTTTGCAGACTTCAAAAACTATTCCACAATGTGTCAACATTCACAATGTCAAATCAATATTTTTGCACTCATTATAAAACGTAGTTCTTATACTGGTACTAGTTGAGTACTCATTATAATCAGTACTCCCTCCATCCAGGTGAGCAAGTCATCTTAGATTGTGCACTGTGACCAAGGAGGGGGGGGGGAACGAGAGATCTTAATGTTTATAATCAGTACTCCCTCCGTCTAGGTGAGCAAGTCATCTTAGATTATGCACTATGACCAAGGAGGAGGGGAAAACAAGAGATCTTAATGTTTATAATCAGTACTCCCTCCGTCTAGGTGAGCAAGTCATCTTAGATTGTGCACTGTGACCAAGGAGGAGGGGAAAACGAGAGATCTTAATGTTTATTTGCTAATTAATAGCATTGCATGCAATGAACTAACCACTGCATGTCGTGTTTGGTAGTCTCAAGTCATTAAAAGCATGCACACCCACATCTCTTATTGGTTGATATGTCAAGAAACAAGAAACGAGGTAGAAGTTAATGCACCGCGCCTAAGACTAGCCACAATGGATAGTAACATACACTAGTAACATACACATATCCCTAGACTATGTTACTACCTTCATAGTGGGTACTAACTTAAGTGTGGTAACATGCAAAGATTCATTTATTAGGTTATAGACTCATATTGCATTGGGACATGTGATGTTACAGTAACTAGCTAAGTTACTACAATTACCTCTCTCTTCATTAACTCATTGCCACATAAGCAAATCTGCTGAGTTGGACTCGATGTTACCGCTGAAGTTACTCCCACTATGGCTAGTCTAAGTGTTTTGGGAGTATTGTAGACATTGATATTTTTAGTATAAATTTGGTCGTGGGATTTCATTGATGCATGTCAAAGCGTTGACAGTTCAGCTATGCGTGACCTGAAGATGAAAGCGTTGAGCATCTCAAAGTTGATCAACAATCTTCAATTGTCAAAGATTAGCCGTTCGGCCAATAAGGTGGCACACTTAATCGCTAAGTATAGCTTTGACAATAGATTAGATGGTATTCTTGTAATTAAAGTACCGCCCTGTGTGGTGAATATTGTATCGAATGAGTGTACTGGTGTGGCTGGTTAATTAATATAAGGTGGTGTTCAAAAAAAAGTATAAATTTTGTCAAACACTTTGCAAATGGTTAACGGGAGTAAAAAGGACCAGAAGGAGTATCATGCATGCGGAGTAGGCAAAAAAAATTGCTTGTCTAAAAAAAGGCAAAAATATTGCTCATTTATAGCCGGTCGAAGTCTCAAAGGGCGCGACCGCGCGAGGGAGGCGAAGGTCATGGGAGGCGCGACGTTTGACGGAATTTAGTGAAGTTACATCCATGCGCCGGCATGGCGTGCGAACAGGCAGAAGCTATACCGTCAGGCCTACGATATGGGTCTAGTAGACATGACATCTAATGGGTCCCGCATAGTTCTCGAGAACTCTTTGGGGGCTTGCAGCCGTTTATCCACAGGGCAAGCCAGTAACCCCACGCCGTTCGCACGCCCTACTCGTCCCCGTCTTCTACCTTACAACAATTCGCTCTCAGTCGTCCCGTCCTTTCACATTAGTTCGCTCCCAGTTTTTTTGTGGGGTACAACAGTTCAACTTTTCCTAACCCTCCTCCAAAATCCATGGCCTCCCAAATCTCCATGGTCGCCGCTGAGTACCAGGTTAGAGCCATCACCGGTGATCAGTTCATCGTCATCTACACACGTGGATCCGAGATGGTCAAAGCATGGCTTGCTCTCTTCCTACGCATGTTCAACAGTTCAACGGATGAGTGGGTCGCTGGGCTAGATGTTGAGTACACCACAGTCCTGGGACGAGAGAAGGATCTAAAGGACGAAGAGAGGAAGAAGCCCGCCATGATCCAGGTTTGCGTACATAACATTTGCTTGGTCTACCACATATGCCATACCGACGTTGAGTGCCAGGATTTTAAGAACTTCCTCAAGGACAAAAGAGTGAAATTCGTTACTGTAGGCTTTAAGAACGACAGTGACGTCCTGCGTCGGATAGGTCTCGTTGTAGGCCAGCCCTTCGATCTCCAGAAGGCAAGCCTGGTGTCCTCCTCTCAACCTTCAATGCTGACCCTGGCAGCAACCATGATTGATCCTTCATACGCTAAACTGAAGGAACCTCATCACGAGTTTCATCATGCATGGGAGTCGAAGATATTAGATGAAGATCACATCCTGTATGCAGCAATGGATGCCTACCTTTGTTTAAATATCTACAAGGGTTGGATGAAGAAGCAGAGCCTAGTGTCCGGTTCAAGGAAAGAAGCGTCAGCAAAGAGGAAGAGGAAGAGGGACGAGGACGAAGTCGAGGACGTGGACTCGGGATCCAAGTAGGTGGCAGTGCCGTCGCTCATGCTGGTTCTACTACAGTGTCAAGCGGACTAGTTGCTTATTAGTTTATTTTCAAGGGTGTGTTGTGCTGAGGCCCCAGCAAAACTATGGGGCTGTTTGGATTGTGACTATCTTTGCCATATGTTGCCACATGATTTTTGCCACATTTGTCACACTTGCCTTACTTGAGTTTCTCAAATTGTTAGCCATACTTTGGCTTGCCTAAGGGAATCTTGCCACACTTTTTGTGTCTATGACATGTGGGGTTCACTGCTCATAAAAAATTCCTTGTCTCAAGTGTGGCTAGAACCAAACACCTACCTAACTTGGTCAAACTTGCCTAAGGTTAGGTGTGGAAAAGTGTGGCAATGTGTGGCTAGGAACCAAACAGCCCCTATGTTTATGTTCTTTCTCGTTATTTGAACTCTTTAGTACGTACAGTAGTACTAGTACTATGTCTTACTGCTGTTCTTCTTGCAGTTGGTACTACTGCTCGTATCTTCATGTTCCTACTATACTTAATACGTTCGTACTAGTAGTATAATTTGGGTCAGTCGATTTGTGAAAGAAGTTCGACGGAGCGAAGGAAGAAGACGGCAGAAGAGGTGGAAGAAGCCCTTCTACCCATCCATGTTGCATCAAATGGCTCACATGTGTCGAATGACCCAAATTGCTCCTTCAGATTGCAGGATCCACGTGGCATTCAAGGTCTCGAAGGTAGATTCCGTGTCCGCACCCGGTTTGCGGGCTCGATGCACGCGCGACCGGCTTCCGCCGCGACAGCCACCATGCGCGCCTCCTATGCGCGGGCGGAGACGACAATGACATGCTAGTTCCTCCTCGCCGGCGTGCTGGAGCACGCGCTCGTCCTCCTCTTCGTACGCTGCGTGCATAGACGCGGCTCCACCAGCTGCTCGCGTGCTTGGCAGCGCGGCAGCATCGCGAGGAGGAACTGCAGACGACGTGAGCAGGCGAGCCTTCGGCTTCATGGCACAGGGATGGCGGCGACACGGCGGTGATGGGCGAGAAATTGTTGGTCGGAGCAGGCGGGCGCCGGCATATTGATGAGTGCGCGTGTGGGAGCTTACTTTAGTTTTATACATAAGGTTGGTCAAACTTAAAAGAAAACCGTACTAGTACACGTAAACATTAGACTTAGGCAGCGCTTTTATTAGTTACTAGCTTATGTTCTTGCCCATTCTGACCAGCCTTAGTACCACAGCCACGATACGGAATCCTGTGCAAGCGCGTAAACCGCGGCCGCGCGGTCGATCGAACGGTGCGTCACCGTGTCGCGCTCGAAGGACATCCACCGAACCTTTTTGTGTGTGTGAAAACAATCCTCGAATATTACTCAACTTTTTTTCCTATGAAAGTTCTTGACGCTGCAATATTTCCATATATTTGAATTTAGCTCTAGTTCGTGTTTATTTGGATTTGGACGTTTTAGGTGCGCCCTAGTTTTTTTAATACTGATTTTTTGTGTGTGACTGAGAGAGAACGTGTGGATGTGTCCATATGTGTTGTGGCGGAAGGGCAATGTGAAGACGGTGTGCGTGTGATACAGACATAGAGAGGTGTGAATGTGCAAATGATCGTGCATGAGTGAGACATAGACATATGCTGATATGTTGTGTATACATGAGAGAACGGTCTTCTAGTTTACTTGTGTGTGAGAGAGAGAGAGAGGGGGAGAGAGAGGGAGAGAGAGAGACAGAGAGAGGAGCATCCGTAACACAACAACCATCTCTCTCGATTCGTCCATCCCTCGCACGGCCGCATGCAAGACATGCATCAACACACACATTTTGACACCCTCACCCGGCCCCTGCCCACCTCAAGGCCCGCACAATCTCTTCGTGAATACCCATTTCTCTCCTTAGGTTTGTTTTCTCTCAATATCTGACACACACACACACACACACACACACACACAGAGAGAGAGAGAGAGAGAGAGAGACACGCAGCACAACACACACACAAACACACTCCCCCGAGCACACAATTCATCCCCATCCAAGGTTATACGGCGACCACTCTTGCTTGTGCTTCTTTGCACCCCAACATGCACAACACCTCAATCTTCAAAGAGGGCAACGAGCATATCGAAGACGGCGACCACACCGCGCTAGAGAATGCAGGGTCATTTGGAAGTAGGGTGATGTGACGACGGCTGACTGACTCCTCCCCCCACCCTCTCTCTCTTGCACAAAATTACCAATCCCTCTCTCCCCCGCACAAAATTGTCAATCCCTCAACCCACGAGATCCTTCCCCTCTCGTCCATGTTTTCCTGCTCTCTCATCAAACATGTTGTCTCTTCTCCTTCCACGTATACAGAATCCAGATGCACACGCATCTCATGTATATTACATGTATGCATCTTTCTCACAGACCTAACTTCTTCCTCTCTCTTTCTCTCTCTCTCTCTCTGTGTGTGTGTGTGTCTCGTTAGGTTTGTCTCCTACTCTCTCGTCCACATACATACAATCTTTCCCTCCTTATCTGCTCCATCTTCAAAAGCTCTCTCTGCACGTTTCATTCACACATTGGGATATGTCAAAATGTTGCTTCTATAATGGCTGATGTAGAGTTATGGTTGTTCTTGTTGCATCCTACAAAGTAATAACTATGAAATGCATTTAGATTCTCATTTGACTAGGATTATGTGAGTTTGAGCATGTTGTGAAGTACTATAGACCTTGTATACATCTTGGGATTCGACAATGATTGTAACTATTGAATTGTATAGACCATTACATTCGAAGTCAATAGCCTAATATATTTATTTCACAATTTCAACAAATGATTAGTTCACTACAAACTAAGAAAACAAATGTGTACTCCTTCCGTTTTTATTTAAGTCCGCGTATTAGCATTGGTCAAAGTCAAGTTTTGTAAACTCTCAGAAAGCTTATAACAAAAAATATTAACATATACAATAACAAATAAATACCATTAGATTCATTATTGAATGTACTTTCACATCATACATATTTGTTATGGTAAATGTTTATATTTTTCTATAAACTTGGTCAAACTTTAGGAAGTTTGACTTCGGTCAAACCTAATATGCAGAGTTTACTACTACTACTCGCTAGTTGCTTAGCCGAATCACTCAACACGCCACGCGGAGAGTCCAGTGTCACAAAATTTTGAGGTCGGCGGGAAAATCTCCCGCGACCCTGATTCGAGCAGTGGGAAGTTACCATCATAGCCTTCAGAACAGGCCTACGGATGACGCTTGGTAGGGGGCTGTTTTTGTAACTTCAGGTTCACCCTACCCAGCCAACCCCACCCTGGCACCCAGAGTAGTACACCTGAATACTCCCCAATTTCTATCCCCACCGCAAAATATACTTCTCCACGGCACCGCAGCCTTCGTGCTCCTCCCCTTTACATCGGCGCACTCGTCCACCGCAGCGCATCTGCCTAATCGACGACCTCGTATGCCGCACTGGAGTCGGTCCACCGTCGTCGTCGTACACGGAGCCTCTTCCCCGGCATCGTCTTCCACGGTCTCGTATCTGCTTCCCGGAAGCCGACGCCAAGCGCAGAAGTACCACCGTCGTGGACAATGAACTGACTCCCGTTGCCGACCATGACTCACAAAGGCCGCCACGACCATCGTTCTCCTCCTCGATTGGTAATGTGTGTATTGAATCACTTAGCAGTACATGTGCAGTTCCAATTTTGTTCATACCTACCCTTCAAATTTCCTGGGTGCTATTGTTCCCGTAAAAGCAACTGGTTATAGCCTCCATTGTCCAACAGAATATTAGCTTGTAATTGTGTGTCGCTCCTGTATCGCGCTATGCTTGGGTAGGTTTTTCATCTGCAACCAGTAGTGTGGCAAATGATGGAAAGGTTTTTAGAACTAGCAAAATGCCCATGCATTGCACGCATCAAGATGCATTTGTATGAGTAGTTTATCTTGTTGGAGATGCTCTAACATGGCAGAAGAGTGCTTTAATGTTGCCCACAAGATGCGCGAGTATTACTAGTAGTATACTTTTCTTGCCATGTTGAGATTTTAAAACCACAAGTGCGAACATGCAGAGGAGCAATGAAGATCAAACACGGGATATTCAGGACATCTTCAAGGAGCGTGGCAAGTTAAAGAGGAGTTGCACCGAACCTGTAAAACGAGCTTTGGTAAATAACACCCTTTCAATTACTTCCGTGTGCCTCGTGTTCTTCGATGTGTATATGTTGTAGTTTCTGTTTCTCTTAAGCGTGGTGTTCTTCGATGTGTAATAAGAAGAGTCTTAATCGTCCTAATGCTTTCATTTTTAGCTTGATGTAGGAAGTGGGTGTTCTCACCTTGTAGTCTATTTTTATTTATTTATTCCTTTTGAATTCACTTCTCCAAGTTCTGTTTATCTGGCTTCTACTAAATGGATCTTGGTTGCTCTGAGTATTGATCTAAAAAAGAAGTAACTTCATGTCAGGATGCAGTTCCTGCGAGGAGGGAAGTATGGTCAACCTCGAGATCATGTTTCCAAAATGAGGCTGGATTACACACAAGGTGCCAGTCCCCTAATGATGCTGGATTAGACACAAGGTGCAAATTCCCAGATGATGCTGGAATACACACAAGCCAGGTGGAGTCATCAGCTGTTCGTGTCCTCGTGGCATTAGTAAAGGCTGAAAGAAAGCATGCAACAACCCTTGAGAATGTAGCTGAGTTCCTGAAGAAGCGAAAAGAGCAATTAGATGCTCTCTTCACCCAAGCCAAAGAAGAGATGGAAGAAGCCAGAAATAAGCTAGCAGAGCAGGCTAGGCGTCTCCTGCTATCTAAAACTGTTGTCAATACAAAATTTCCTTCATAATAGCTAGGTTCAAATGTTTATCCAGTCAGCATGCCTGTTGTGATGTCCGTGCATCTACTGATGTGGCACAAAATGTTTTTTCGGGTCATGTAATAACAGCAATTACTTTACAAACAATAACAGACGAAGCATTGGACATGGTATAGTTCACGCGCAAGCCCGACATTCCAAGTTCAACTTCCACATCAAACTCATGTTCATAGATATCTGCACATTCATACATAATGTCCACAACCATGATTCACTTCAAAGCCAAAAAAGGTGAGGAGAGTTATAAATAAAGAAAATCCTCTACTAGTTCCTGCTACCAGTGCGAGCACAACAAGTCAAGACCATGCGTAAATTAATTATATTGTAGTCATTTTTTTGTGTTCTAAAATGCCTGCCGGCTCGCGAAAGGATGTGTTGCCGGCACACACGCGGATTCAATGAAGGCAGGCGGGGCAGTCTTAAGCTGGTTGCACGCGGCGAGGAGGCGTGCTCAGCCGGGCCTACAGCGAGTGCGGCCCTCTTGGCCGGCGCGCTGGTTCAATGCCTGCGCTATGAGAGGTCGCGTCCGTGTCAGAGCAATTACTCCCTCCAGTCCTTTTTTGTTTGGGTATAACAAAATCTCATTTTCCATTCACATTTTAGTGGTAGGAGTTGTGCGTGTGTGTCTGTGAGAGAGAGAGGAGACGGTAGTCGGGGTTGTCTGATCAGTAAACAAATGAATAATGTCAGTCTGGGATGGAGACGAAAAGGAGACCGCAACAAATGTTGTGTCCACAGGAGAGATAGAGAGAGTAATTTTAGTGGTATGAGTCATATGTAGAGACATATAGGGTGTGTGAGAGAATCCCATAGAGAGAAAGACAAAGTGAAGGACGAGTGGAGACTGTGTGTTTGGCGGTGAAAAAGAAAGCTTAGGTACCGAGTGATACCAGAGAACAGTAGAGACGTGAGATATAATGAAAACCGTGTAATTTATAATGATAGGTAGAGTGTGACACTTCTCAAGGGAGATGTCGAGAGACCATGTTTGCGAGGATAGGAGCAACATGAAGTGAGCGTGCGGTTGAGCTGGAGAAAAGAGAGTGATAGCTACCTGAAGGAGCATGCATGCGAGAGAGATGGGCGTGAAAGGAGTGAACAAAAAAGGGATTCAAATATTTGAATTGGAGATGATGATACATGTAATCCATAGTCGAACCAAAATTGATCTACCAAACATGCATACTCATATGAATTCATGCACATCTATGTTATTTAATATGTAGATATTACTGATCCATACATTTTAGTAGAACATAATTTGGTTAAATTATTTCGAATTCAACCTTAAGATTTCGAGATCGTTGTATGTGTAGATCATATTATACATATAAAGGAGCAGAATTCTTTGTTGTGCTTTTGAAAGTATATATATAAAAAATGATGTATTATAGAATGTAATTCCAATTGAAAATGGATCTCGCTCGGAAAAAAAATAAAATACAAACGGGATTCGAATTGAGTTGGCATGGTAAACATGCACTCTGTAAAATTTGAACGAAGCGGGGAAAGTCGCAGTAACCGCCTGAAACCAAAATCTGCGAGATGGAAATCACTACTGCCTATCCCTACCACGGAAAGCCTATATGCTGGATTTCTATAGGTTTCGATAGGGGCAGGTTTGTAATTTCACCCAAACGTGATGTAACCACCTCTCACCCGGATTCATACATGATGGGCGCCAAAACACAGTGTGTCCTCGGCCGAAATCGACTCCCTCCCCGATTCATATTCATACACGATGGGCGCCAAAAACAAACTCTCGTCGGCAAATATTCGGTGTATGCGAGATTACCGTCCTATCCCCGACCGACTAGTGTTGCTGTGATGTAGTAGAAATTTGAAACGGGGGCTAAGTTTGTAAATTTCCTCGCATTTGAGACAAGCGCGCCCTGAATACATGGTTCCCCCCTTCCTCTCTACCTCCCTTTTCCCCATTCGTACTCCGTGGGCGCCAAAACACCCTCTCCACCCCACCCTCCTCCGTCCGCCGCCGTCCACCACCCCATCCACCGCCATCCTCCTCCACCATGCCGGAGCTGATACCCCGACGCCGCCGTCCATTACAAGAGATCGACCTCTCTCATCCACGGCTTCGGACCGGGATCCTTGCATCCCGTCCTCTCGCTTCATCCCCGCCGTTGTCCACCTTGCCGGCGCCGCTCCTACGACCGTCTCGTCCACCGCGCCCCGCGGCCACCGTCTACCCTCCTAGATATGCTTCCATGCCGCCGACAGCCATCGCTACCGCAGCACCGTCAAATTCTCAGCAGATGCCTACACGGCGCCGCACCAGAGGTGGTACTCTTTCGTATCTGCTCAACTTATTTATCGCAGCAAGAAAATAGACCACCACTGCTTTACTCTGATTTCTTGTCTTGGTTGCGAAGTTGCCTTTGTCCGGTTTGCACCTTCAGATCCGCTATGGCACGCTCAACACCATACTCGCAATGCTTATGGTTTTCCCATTTTATATTCCACACTAGTTAAATCATAGTAGACTAAATTTCAAAATTGGGTCAGTCGATTTTTCAGAGCTCGCCGGAGTTCGCTGGTGCGATCGAAGGGGCTTGGGTGGTTGTTGGGCCTCGCCGAACGAAGAAAACTCGATGCGGGTGGGGGTTGGGGTGGGGGTGGGGGTGGGGGTGGCGGAGGAACACAGGCGGTGGGGGCCGGTGGTCCGACCGGCGGCCCGTGCGGTGTTCTGTATGGGAAGAATCAGAGACAAGGAAGAAGAAGGGTTAGGAGACATAGGATCTTCATCCAACCGCCTGAAATGGTCGAGAGACAGCTAGGAGTTGCATTCTTAATGCGCTCTGGTTCATCATATGTGGGCACTGCGCAACCAACATTTTATTATCCAAAATCTGCTTGCTCTTCTTTACCATGTTCCCCTCCCGTTCTTCTTTAATATGTACTCTCTCCGTTCCTAAATACAAGTCTTTGTATAGATTCCACCATGGACTACATATGGAGCACAATGAGTGAATCTACACTCTAAAATGTACCTGGATACATCTGTATGTGATCCATAGTGGAAATCTCTACCAAGACTTATATTTTGGAACGGAGGGAGTATGATAGTAGTACAGTATGTTCCTTGTACTGAAGATGAGCAGGGACATTTGCAGTGTAGAGGTCTATACGATCGGTTGTGATGGAAACTTTGAGCCTCTTTGATTCGTAGGATCTTGTAAGCATAGGAATAGGATTTGTAGTGGCCTGCCCACTTGAATCCTATAAGAATAGCAAGGAAATGCGGAGAGCTGTGTTGCCTTTGAGAGTTACATTGATATTAACAGTACCGCACCTTCACTTGAAGAGAGCTGGTATCCGAAGCCTTTCTAGCCGTACCGGCAATACTAGCACATATATTCCAGCAAGTTCCACTTTGCTGATTTTACTCTGATGCTTAAGGTTTTCTCGTTATATCTACACTATGATCTGTGTAGCTGCTTTGTGTCGCACTAGTAGCAGTCCACTCTTGAAGCTAAACACTGCAATGACTTACAAAATTGGCACCAAGGCATTGAGTGCCATTCTGGATGCAATGAAACTCATATCTCCCCACCCGTTGATTCTTCTTCAGAATATCATCCTAATGACTATTCTAACCTCGAGGAGTCAAAGGCAGATGGCCTGTCCTATTCACCCATCAAGGTGTCTGTTCTAATTTGGCAATATTTTATTGATTGCGGGTATCTTGCATATGTTGTCTTGCATTTCTTCTACTTTGTTGCATCGCCATCTGCTTAGTTTACTCATCATATATGTCGAGATGCCATGCCCATCCATTATCAATACATATTCCATCTATCATCATACCATGTTTTTCCACTCAAATGTTGTTCTTGTGCATCAGACATCAAAAAGGAAGAGGGTGATTGCCGAACCTGAAGGAGCACCAACAAAGTCCTTGAAAAATGTGGTGGTGCCGGAGAAATCAGACAGCACCCCACTTATATTGGCTGTACAACCAGTGATACAAAACGTAGGACCAACTCCAGTAGACCGTACCCATACTTCACAGGCCACACCACTAGCCCCACCACACAGTACCTGCACTCCAGCAAAAGGTATACCGATTTCATTTGCCATAGCACCAGCTGTACCATAGAAAAATCCCACTCCAGCAAAAAGTACAGCAAGTCCACCGACCGAAGACCTATCCCAACTGCAGAGATGGCCAATTCCTGTAGATTGGAACCCCATTCCATTTATTCCCAGTTTAAAAGACAATGCTTTGAATGTTGTTAGGGACTACGTGCATATATTCCCATCATGGGAAGATTATTGTGAAGACAAACACCATTTTCACATCTTCCTGTCCAACTTACGTGTAAGTGCTATTATTTTCCTGTTTTCTGCTGATTGAACACATCAATGAGTTACATTACATCGTTGTAACTAGGCGAGGGTCAATCTGGATAGTCATGATGAGCAAAGCTTGCTTGTGCTTTTCAAGGAAGCATTGCAGCAGTATCGGTGTTACCTGAGCAAATCACACTTTGATGGCAAGTCTATAAACGAATTCCCGGTGAAGTCTCCTGTGCTAAATTTAGAAGACATTGAATGGAAAAACCTTGTTATGCACTGGTCTCATTCCCAGGATGAGGTACTGTCTATGAAATCACATGACAATTTGAACTTCTACTTTTCCGCATGTGCCTTGCGGATCTTTTTTGCAGGAAATCTGCTCGAAGAAGAATTCCGGTTTGACAAGAACGACGGGATATCTCAAATATGCTGCCCGCGCTTTGCTCTTGTTAGTACATGTTGTCCTGTATCACTGTACTTGCATACATACCTGGTTCATTATGTGACAGCAGTATGCATGATAGCTTGCTTATCAATTGTTCGGTCCAAATTATCTGATCTGTATGAATGGTTACATTAGTGTAGAATATATCCAATGCCAATGTTTTTTTAGCTCTGCATTGTTCTTGTAAGTACATGCTGTCCTTTATCAGTGTACTTATAATGACAGGCAGTTGTTCATGTACCATCACTCTGCAGCTTATTTTCCTTTGCCCTCCATTTTCTACACATCAGATCTATATTTACTCTTACCATAAGGTTGGTACCGAAGAAGCTTAGTTATGCATTGCTCTTGCCTGTACCTTTTGCCTATATCGCTGCACTTACATTTATAGCTACTTGGTTATGTAGCATCACTCTTCATCTTATCTTAAATATTCTCCATTTTTTCATATATTATCACATCTATATTTACTCTTAACAAAATGTAGAATAAAGACAATGCTTTTGAAGAAGATTCTGTGGTAAACTTCTTGAATTGCCCCCCATCAGCATGGACAAGGCCTTTATAGAGCATGTCTTCACCAATAATGTAAGTTTGTCCATCTCAAGCCTTCAAACTTTGTTGTATATATTTGGTTAGGCATGACTGCAACAGCTATTTATTTTTGGTGTTTGCATCAAATTGCTGAAGGGAATAAGCCCTAGAGGCAATAATAAAGTTATTATTTATTTCCTTACATCATGATAAATGTTTATTATTCATGCTAGAATTGTATTAACCGGAAACGTAATACATGTGTGAATACATAGACAAACAGAGTGTCACTAGTATGCCTCTACTTGACTAGCTCGTTAATCAAAGATGGTTATATTTCCTAACCATGAACAAAGAGTTGTTATTTGATTAACGAGGTAACATCATTAGTTGAACGATCTGATTGACATGACCCATTCCATTAGCTTAGCACCCGATCATTTAGTATGTTGCTATTGCTTTCTTCATGACTTATACATGTTCCTATGACTATGAGATTATGCAACTCCCGTTTGCCAGAGGAACACTTTGTGTGCTACCAAACGTCACAACGTAACTGGGTGATTATAAAGGTGCTCTAAAGGTGTCTCCAAAGGTAGATGTTGGGTTGGCGTATTTCGAGATTAGGATTTGTCACTCCGATTGTCGGAGAGGTATCTCTGGGCCCTCTCGGTAATGCACATCACATAAGCCTTGCAAGCATTACAACTAATGAGTTAGTTGCGAGATGATGTATTACGAAACAAGTAAAGAGACTTGCCGGTAACGAGATTGAACTAGGTATTGGATACCGACGATCGAATCTCGCGCAAGTAACATACCGATGACAAAGGGAACAACGTATGTTGTTATGCGGTCTAACCGATAAAGATCTTCGTAGAATATGTAGGAGCCAATATGGGCATCTAGGTTCCACTATTGGTTATTGACCGGAGACGTGTCTCGGTCATGTCTACATTGTTCTTGAACCATAGGGTCCGCACGCTTAATGTTACGATGACAGTTATTATGAGTTTATGCATTTTGATGTACCGAAGTTAGTTCGGAGTCCCGGATGTGATCACGGACATGACGAGGAGTCTCGAAACGGTCGAGACATAAAGATTGATATATTGGAAGCCTATGTTTGGATATCGGAAGTGTTCCAGGTGAAATCGGGATTTTACCGGAGTACCGGGAGGTTACCGGAAACCCCTGGGAGCTATATGGGCCTTAGTGGGCTTTAGTGGAAAAGAGAAGGGGCAGCCCAAGATGGGCCACGTGCCTCCCCCCTCCCCTAGTCCTATTAGGACAAGGAGAGGTGGCCGGCCCCCTCTCTCTTTTCCCCCCTCCGCGAATCCTATTCCAACTAGGATTGGGGGGTCGGGAATCCTACTCCCAGAGGGAGTAGGACTCCTCCAGGCGCGCCACACCTTGGCCGGGCGCACCCCCCCTGGATCCTTTATATACGGAGGCAGGGGAACCCCAGAGACACACAATTGATCAACGTGATCGTTCCTTAGCCGTGTGCGGTGCCCCCTTCCACCATATTCCACCTCGGTCAAATCGTTGTAGAGCTTAGGCGAAGCCCTGCGTCGGTAGAACATCATCATTGTCACCACACCGTTGTGCTGACGGAACTCATCCCCGAAGCTTTGCTGGATCGGAGCCCGGGTAGCGTCATCGAGCTATACGTGTGCTAAGAACTCGGAGGTGCCGGAGTAACGGTGCTTGGATCGGTCGGATCGGGAAGACGTACGACTACTTCCTCTATGTTGCGTCAACGCTTCCACTTCGGTCTACGAAGGGTACGTAGACAACACTCTCCCCTCTCGTTGCTATGCATCACCATGATCTTGCGTGTGCGTAGGAATTTTTTTGAAATTACTACGTTCCCCAACAGTGGCATACGAGCATAGGTTTTATGGTTTGATGTTATATGCACGAGTAGAACACAAGTGAGTTGTGGGCGATATAAGTCATACTGCCTACCAGCATGTCATACTTTGGTTCGGCGGTATTGTTGGATGAAGCGGCCCGGACCGACATTACGCGTACGCTTACGCGAGACCGGTTCTCCCGACGTGCTTTGTGAAGGAAATATGCCCTAGAGGCAATAATAAAGTTATTATTTATTTCCTTACATCATGATAAATGTTTATTATTCATGCTAGAATTGTATTAACCGGAAACATAATACATGTGTGAATACATAGACCAACAGAGTGTCACTAGTATGCCTCTACTTGACTAGCTCGTTAATCAAAGATGGTTATGTTTCCTAACCATGAACAAGGAGTTGTTATTTGATTAACGAGGTCACATCATTAGTAGAATGATCTGATTGACATGACCCATTCCATTAGCATAGCACCCGATCGTTTAGTATGTTGCTATTGTTTTCTTCATGACTTATACATGTTCCTATAACTATGAGATTATGCAACTCCCGTTTACCGGAGGAACACTTTGGGTACTACCAAACGTCACAACATAACTGGGTGATTATAAAGGAGTACTACAGGTGTTTCCAATGGTAGATGTTGGGTTGGCGTATTTCGAGATTAGGGTTTGTCACTCCGATTGTCGGAGAGGTATCTCTGGGCCCTCTCGGTAATGCACATCACATAAGCCTTGCAAGCACTGCAACTAATATGTTAGTTGTGAGATGATGTATTACGGAACGAGTAAAGAGACTTGCCGGTAACGAGATTGAACTAGGTATTGGATACCGACGATCGAATCTCGGGCAAGTAACATACCGATGACAAAGGGAACAACGTATGTTGTTATGCGGTCTGACCGATAAAGATCTTCGTAGAATATGTAGGAGCCAATATGGGCATCCAGGTCCCGCTATTGGTTATTGACCGGAGACGTGTCTCGGTCATGTCTACATTGTTCTCGAACCGTAGGGTCCGCACGCTTAACGTTACGATGACAATTATTATGAGTTTATGCATTTTGATGTACCGAAGGTTGTTCGGAGTCCCGGATGAGATCACGGACATGACGAGGAGTCTCGAAATGGTCGAGACGTAAAGATTGATATATTGGAAGCCTATGTTTGGACATCGGAAGTGTTCCGGGTGAAATCGGGATTTTACCGGAATACCGGGAGGGTTACCGGAACCCCCCGGGAGACGAATGGGCCTATTGGGCCTTAGTGGAAAAAGAGAAAAGGGACAAGCCCAAGCTGGCCGGCGCCCCCCTTTCCCAAGTCCTAGTAGGACTAGGATAAGGGGCCGGCCCCCTTCTCTCTCTTTCCCCCCGGGAGTCCTAATTGGATGAGGATTGGGGGGAGGAGTCCTACTCCCGGTGGGAGTAGGACTCCCCTGCGCCTCCTCTCCCTGGCCGGCCGGCTCCCCCTCCTCCAACCTTTATATACGGGGGCGGGGGGCACCCCAAGACACACAACTTGATCCTTGAGATCGTTCCTTAGCCGTGTGCGGTGCCCCCTGCCACCAAATTCCACCTCGATCATACCGTTGTAGTGCTTAGGCGAAGCCCTGCGTCGGTAGTACATCAAGATCGTCATCACACCGTCATGCTGACGGAACTCTTCCTCGACACTTTGCTGGATCGGAGCCCGAGGAACGTCATCGAGCTGAACGTGTGCTAAGAACTCGGAGGTGCCGGAGTAACGGTGCTTGGATCGGTCGGATCGGGAAGAAGACGTACGACTACTTCCTCTACGTTGTGTGATCGCTTCCGCAGTCGGTCTGCGTTGGTACGTAGACAACACTCTCCCCTCTCGTTGCTGTGCATCACCATGATCTTGCGTGTGCGTAGGAATTTTTTTGAAATTACTGCGTTCCCCAACAGTGGCATCCGAGCCTAGGTTTTATGGTTTGATGTTATATGCACGAGTAGAACACAAGTGAGTTGTGGGCGATACAAGTCATACTGCCTACCAGCATGTCATACTTTGGTTCGGCGGTATTGTTGGGTGAGACGATTCGGACCAACCTTACGCGTACTCTTACGCGAGACCGGTTCCCTCGACGTGCTTTGCACATAGATGGCTTGCGGAAGACTGTCTCTCCAACTTTAGTTGAACCAAGTGTGACTACGCCTAGTCCTTGAGAAGGTTAAAACGGAGTCTATTTGACGAACTATCGTTGTGGTTTTGATGCGTAGGTGAGATGAGTTCTTGCTTAAGCCCGTAGCAGCCACGTAAAACTTGCAACAAACAAAGTAGAGGACGTCTAACTTGTTTTTGCAGGGTATGTTGTGATGTGATATGGTCAAGACATGATGCTGATTTTATTGTATGAGATGATCATGTTTTGTAACCGAGTTATCGGCAACTGGCAGGAGCCATATGGTTGTCGCTTTATAGTATGCAATGCAATCGCGATGTAATGCTTTACTTTATTACTAAGCGGTAGTGATAGTCGTGGAAGCATAAGATTGGCGAGACGACAACGTTGCTACGATGGAGATCAAGGTGGCGCGCCGGTGACGATGGTGATCATGACGGTGCTTCGGAGATGGAGATCACAAGCACAAGATGATGATGGCCATATCATATCACTTATATTGATTGCATGTGATGTTTATCCTTTTATGCATCTTATCTTGCTTTGATTGACGGTAGCATTATAAGATGATCTCTCACTAAATTATCAAGAAGTGTTCTCCCTGAGTATGCACCGTTGCCAAAGTTCGTCGTGCCCAGACACCACGTGATGATCGGGTGTGATAAGCTCTACGTCCATCTACAACGGGTGCAAGCCAGTTTTGCACACGCAGAATACTCAGGTTATACTTGACGAGCCTAGCATATGCAGATATGGCCTCGGAACACAGAGACCGAAAGGTCGAGCGTGAATCATATAGTAGATATGATCAACATGACGATGTTCACCATTGAAAACTACTCCATCTCACGTGATGATCGGTTATGGTTTAGTTGAATTGGATCACGTGATCACTTAGAGGATTAGAGGGATGTCCATCTAAGTGGGAGTTCCTAAGTAATTTGATTAACTGAACTTAAACTTATCATGAACTTAGTACCTGATAGTATCTTGCTTGTTTATGTTGCTTGTAGATAGATGGCTCGTGCTATTGTTCCGTTGAATTTTAATGCGTTCCTTGAGAAAGCAAAGTTGAAAGATGATGGTAGCAATTACACGGACTGGGTCCGTAACCTGAGGATTATCCTCATTGCTGCACAGAAGAATTACGTCCTGGAAGCACCGCTGGGTGACAGGCCTGCTGCTGGAGCAACGCCAGATGTTATGAACGTCTGGCAGAGCAAAGCTGATGACTACTCGATAGTTCAGTGTGCCATGCTTTACGGCTTAGAATCGGGACTTCAACAACGTTTTGAACGTCATGGAGCATATGAGATGTTCCAGGAGTTGAAGTTAATATTTCAAGCAAATGCCCGAATTGAGAGATATGAAGTCTCCAATAAGTTCTATAGCTGTAAGATGGAGGAGAACAGTTCTGTCTGTGAGCATATACTCAAAATGTCTGGGTATAATAATCACTTGATTCAGATGGGAGTTAATCTTCCAGATGATTGCGTCATTGACAGAATTCTCCAATCACTACCACCAAGCTACAAGAGCTTCGTGATGAACTATAATATGCAAGGGATGAACAAGACTATTCCCGAGCTCTTCGCAATGCTGAAAGCTGCGGAGGTAGAAATCAAGAAGGAGCATCAAGTGTTGATGGTTAGCAAAACCACTAGTTTCAAGAAAAAGGGCAAAGGGAAGAAGAAGGGAAACTTCAAGAAGAACAGCAAGCAAGTTGCTGCTCAGGAGAAGAAACCCAAGTCTGGACCTAAGCCTGAAACTGAGTGCTTCTACTGCAAGCAGACTGGTCACTGGAAGCGGAACTGCCCCAAGTATTTGGCGGATAAGAAGGATGGCAAAGTAAGCAAAGGTATATGTGATATACATGTTATTGATGTGTACCTTACTAGAGCTCGCAGTAGCACCTGGGTATTTGATACTGGTTCTGTTGCTAATATTTGCAACTCGAAACAGGGACTATGGAATAAGCGGACACTAGCAAAGGACGAGGTGACGATGCGCGTGGGAAACGGTTCCAAAGTCGATGTGATCACGGTCGGCACGCTACCTCTACATCTACCTTCGGGATTAATATTAGACCTAAATAATTGTTATTTGGTGCCAGCGTTAAGCATGAACATTATATCTGGATCTTGTTTAATGCGAGACGGTTATTCATTTAAATCAGAGAATAATGGTTGTTCTATTTATATGAATAATATCTTTTATGGTCATGCACCTTTGAAGAGTGGTCTATTCTTGTTGAATCTCGAAGATAGTAACACACATATTCATAATGTAGAAGCCAAAAGATGCAAAGTTAATAATGATAGTGCAACTTATTTGTGGCACTGCCGTTTAGGTCATATCGGTGTAAAGCGCATGAAGAAACTCCATACTGATGGGCTTTTGGAACCACTTGATTATGAATCACTTGGTACTTGCGAACCGTGCCTCATAGGCAAGATGACTAAAACACCGTTCTCCGGTACTATGGAGAGAGCAACAGATTTGTTGGAAATCATACATACCGATGTATGTGGTCCGATGAATATTGAGGCTCGTGGCGGATATCGTTATTTTCTCACCTTCACAGATGATTTAAGCAGATATGGGTATATCTACTTAATGAAACATAAGTCTGAAACATTTGAAAGGTTCAAAGAATTTCAGAGTGAAGTTGAAAATCATCGTAACAAGAAAATAAAGTTTCTACGATCTGATCGTGGAGGAGAATATTTCAGTTACGAGTTTGGTATACATTTGAAAAATTGTGGAATAGTTTCGCAACTCACGCCACCCGGAACACCACAGCGTAATCATGTGTCCGAACGTCGTAATCGCACTTTACTAGATATGGTGCGATCCATGATGTCTCTTACTGATTTACCGCTATCATTTTGGGGTTATGCTTTAGAGACGGCCGCATTCACGTTAAATAGGGCACCATCAAAATCCGTTGAGACGACGCCTTATGAACTATGGTTTGGCAAGAAACCAAAGTTGTCGTTTCTTAAAGTTTGGGGCTGCGATGCTTATGTGAAAAAGCTTCTACCTGATAAGCTCGAACCCAAAGCGGAGAAATGTGTCTTCATAGGATACCCAAAGGAAACTGTTGGGTATACCTTCTATCACAGATCCGAAGGCAAGACATTCGTTGCTAAGAATGGATCATTTCTAGAGAAGGAGTTTCTCTCGAAAGAAGTGAGTGGGAGGAAAGTAGAACTTGACGAGGTAACTGTACCTGCTCCCTTATTGGAAAATAGTACATCACAGAAAACTGTTTCTGCGACACCTAAGCCAATCAGTGAGGAAGCTAATGATGATGATCATGAAGCTTCAGAACAAGATACTACTGAACCACGTAGATCAACCAGAGTGAGATCCGCACCAGAGTGGTACGGTAATCCAGTTCTGGAAGTCATGATGCTAGATCATGATGAACCTACGAACTATGAAGAAGCGATGGTGAGCCCAGATTCAGCAAAGTGGCTTGAGGCCATGAAATCTGAGATGGGATCCATGTATGAGAACAAAGTATGGACTTTGGTTGACTTGCCCGATGATCGGCAAGCAATTGAGAATAAATGGATCTTCAAGAAAAAGACTGACGCTGACGGTAATGTTACTGTCTATAAAGCTCGACTTGTCGCAAAAGGTTTTCGACAAGTTCAAGGGGTTGACTACGATGAGACTTTCTCACCCGTAGCGATGCTTAAGTCCGTCAGAATTATGTTAGCAATTGCCGCATTTTATGATTATGAAATATGGCAGATGGATGTCAAAACTGCATTCCTGAATGGATTTCTGGAAGAAGAGTTGTATATGGTACAACCAGAAGGTTTTGTCGATCCAAAAGGAGCTAACAAAGTATGCAAACTCCAGCGATCCATTTATGGACTGGTGCAAGCATCTCAGAGTTGGAATAAACGCTTTGATAGTGTGATCAAAGCATTTGGATTTATACAGACTTTTGGAGAAGCCTGTATTTACAAGAAAGTGAGTGGGAGCTCTGTAGCATTTCTGATATTATATGTGGATGACATATTGCTAATTGGAAATGATATAGAATTTCTGGATAGCATAAAGGGATACTTGAAGAAAAGTTTTTCGATGAAAGACCTCGGGGAAGCTGCTTACATATTAGGCATAAAGATCTATAGAGATAGATCAAGACGCTTAATTGGACTTTCACAAAGCACATACCTGGACAAGATTTTGAAGAAATTCAAAATGGATCAAGCAAAGAAAGGGTTCTTGCCTGTGTTACAAGGTATGAAATTGAGTAAGACTCAATGCCCGACCACTGCAGAAGATAGAGAGAAAATGAAAGATGTTCCCTATGCTTCAGCAATAGGCTCTATCATGTATGCAATGCTATGTACCAGACCTGATGTGTGCCTTGCTATAAGTTTAGCAGGGAGGTACCAAAGTAATCCTGGAATGGATCACTGGACAGCGGTCAAGAACATCCTGAAATACCTGAAAAGGACTAAGGATATGTTTCTCGTATATGGAGGTGACAACGAGCTCACCGTAAGAGGTTACGTTGATGCAAGCTTTGACACTGATCCGGACGATTCTAAATCGCAAACCGGATACGTGTTTACTTTAAACGGTGGAGCTGTCAGTTGGTGCAGTTCTAAACAAAGCGTCGTAGCGGGATCTACATGTGAAGCGGAGTACATAGCTGCTTCGGAAGCAGCAAACGAAGGAGTCTGGATGAAGGAGTTCATATCCGATCTAGGTGTCATACCTAGTGCATCGGGTCCAATGAAAATCTTCTGTGACAATACTGGTGCAATTGCCTTGGCAAAGGAATCCAGATTTCACAAGAGGACCAAACACATCAAGAGACGCTTCAACTCCATCCGTGATTTAGTCCAGGTGGGAGACATAGAGATTTGCAAGATACATACAGATCTGAATGTTGCAGACCCGTTGACTAAGCCTCTTCCACGAGCAAAACATGATCAGCACCAAGGCTCCATGGGTGTTAGAATCATTACTGTGTAATCTAGATTATTGACTCTAGTGCAAGTGGGAGACTGAAGGAAATATGCCCTAGAGGCAATAATAAAGTTATTATTTATTTCCTTACATCATGATAAATGTTTATTATTCATGCTAGAATTGTATTAACCGGAAACATAATACATGTGTGAATACATAGACCAACAGAGTGTCACTAGTATGCCTCTACTTGACTAGCTCGTTAATCAAAGATGGTTATGTTTCCTAACCATGAACAAGGAGTTGTTATTTGATTAACGAGGTCACATCATTAGTAGAATGATCTGATTGACATGACCCATTCCATTAGCATAGCACCCGATCGTTTAGTATGTTGCTATTGTTTTCTTCATGACTTATACATGTTCCTATAACTATGAGATTATGCAACTCCCGTTTACCGGAGGAACACTTTGGGTACTACCAAACGTCACAATGTAACTGGGTGATTATAAAGGAGTACTACAGGTGTTTCCAATGGTAGATGTTGGGTTGGCGTATTTCGAGATTAGGGTTTGTCACTCCGATTGTCGGAGAGGTATCTCTGGGCCCTCTCGGTAATGCACATCACATAAGCCTTGCAAGCACTGCAACTAATATGTTAGTTGTGAGATGATGTATTACGGAACGAGTAAAGAGACTTGCCGGTAACGAGATTGAACTAGGTATTGGATACCGACGATCGAATCTCGGGCAAGTAACATACCGATGACAAAGGGAACAACGTATGTTGTTATGCGGTCTGACCGATAAAGATCTTCGTAGAATATGTAGGAGCCAATATGGGCATCCAGGTCCCGCTATTGGTTATTGACCGGAGACGTGTCTCGGTCATGTCTACATTGTTCTCTTACCATAGGGTCCGCACGCTTAACGTTACGATGACAGTTATTATGAGTTTATGCATTTTGATGTACCGAAGGTTGTTCGGAGTCCCGGATGAGATCACGGACATGACGAGGAGTCTCGAAATGGTCGAGACATAAAGATTGATATATTGGAAGCCTATGTTTGGACATCGGAAGTGTTCCGGGTGAAATCGGGATTTTACCAGAATACCGGGAGGGTTACCGGAACCCCCCGGGAGACTAATGGGCCTGTTGGGCCTTAGTGGAAAAAGAGAAAAGGGACAAGCCCAAGCTGGCCGCCCCCCCCTTTCCCAAGTCCTAGTAGGACTAGGATAAGGGGCCGGCCCCCCTTCTCTCTCTTTCCGCCCGGGAGTCCTAATTGGATTAGGATTGGGGGGGGGAGTCCTACTCCCGGTGGGAGTAGGACTCCCCTGCGCCTCCTCTCCCTAGCCGGCCGGCTCCCCCTCCTCCAACCTTTATATACGGGGGCGGGGGGCACCCCAAGACACACAACTTGATCCTTGAGATCGTTCCTTAGCCGTGTGCGGTGCCCCCTGCCACCAAATTCCACCTCGATCGTACCGTTGTAGTGCTTAGGCGAAGCCCTGCGTCGGTAGTACATCAAGATCGTCATCACGCCGTCGTGCTGACGGAACTCTTCCTCGACGCTTTGCTGGATCGGAGCCCGAGGAACGTCATCGAGCTGAACATGTGCTAAGAACTCGGAGGTGCCGGAGTAACGGTGCTTGGATCGGTCGGATCGGGAAGAAGACGTACGACTACTTCCTCTACGTTGTGTGATCGCTTCCGCAGTCGGTCTGCGTTGGTACGTAGACAACACTCTCCCCTCTCGTTGCTGTGCATCACCATGATCTTGCATGTGCGTAGGAAATTTTTTGAAATTACTGCGTTCCCCAACACTTTGCACAAAGGTGGCTTGCGGGTGACTGTTTCTCCAACTTTAGTTGAACCGAGTGTGGCTACGCCCGGTCCTTGCGAAGGTTAAAACGGCATCAACTTGACAAACTATCGTTGTGGTTTTGATGCGTAGGTAAGATTGGTTCTTGCTTAAGCCCGTAGCAGCCACGTAAAACATGCAACAACAAAGTAGAGGACGTCTAACTTGTTTTTGCAGGGCATGTTGTGATGTGATATGGCCAAGACATGATGCTAAATTTTATTGTATGAGATGATCATGTTTTGTAACCAAGTTATCGGCAACTGGCAGGAGCCATATGGTTGTCGCTTTATTGTATGCAATGCAATCACGCTGTAATGCTTTACTTTATTACTAAGCGGTAGCGATAGTCGTGGAAGTATAAGATTGGCGAGACGACAACGATGCTACGATGGAGATCAAGGTGTCGCGCCGGTGACGATGGTGATCATGACGGTGCTTCGGAGATTGAGATCACAAGCACAAGATGATGATGGCCATATCATATCACTTATATTGATTGCATGTGATGTTTATCTTTTATGCATCTTATCTTGCTTTGATTGACGGTAGAATTATAAGATGATCTCTCACTAAATTATCAAGAAGTGTTCTCCCTGAGTATGCACCGTTGCCAAAGTTCGTCGTGCCCAGACACCACGTGATGATCGGGTGTGATAAGCTCTACGTCCATCTACAACGGGTGCAAGCCAGTTTTGCACACGCAGAATACTCAGGTTAAACTTGACGAGCCTAGCATATGCAGATATGGCCTCGGAACACGGAGAACGAAAGGTCGAGCGTGAATCATATAGTAGATATGATCAACATAATGATGTTCACCATTGAAAACTAATCCATTTCACGTGATGATCGGTTATGGTTTAGTTGATTTGGATCACGTGATCACTTGGAAGATTAGAGGGATGTCTATCTAAGTGGGAGTACTTTAAGTAATTTGATTAATTGAACTTAAATTTATCATGAACTTAGTACCTGATAGTATCTTGCTTATGTATGTTTGATTGTAGATAGATGGCCCGTGCTGTTGTTCCGTTCAATTTTAATGCATTCCTTGAGAAAGCAAAGTTGAAAGATGATGGTAGCAATTACACGGACTAGCTCCATAACTTGAGGATTATCCTCATTGTTGCACAGAAGAATTACGTCCTGGAAGCACCGCTGGGTGCCAGGCCTGCTGCTGGAGCAACACCAGATGTTATGAACGTCTGGCCGAGCAAAGCTGATGACTACTCGATAGTTTAGTGTGCCATGCTTTATGGCTTATAATCGGGACTTCAACAAAGTTTTGAACGTCATGGAGCATATGAGATGTTCCAGGAGTTGAAGTCAATATTTCAAGCAAATGCCCGGATTGAGAGATATGAAGTCTCCAATAAGTTCTATAGCTGCAAGATGGAGGAGAACAGTTCTGTCAGTGAGCATATACTCAAAATGTCTGGGTATAATAATCACTTGATTTAGATGGGAGTTAATCTTCCAGATGATTGCGTCATTGACAGAATTCTCCAATCACTGCCACCAAGCTACAAGAGCTTCGTGATGAACTATAATATGCAAGGGATGAATAAGACTATTCCCGAGCTCTTCGCAATGCTGAAAGCTGCGGAGGTAGAAATCAAGAAGGAGCATCAAGTGTTGATGGTCAACAAGACCACTAGTTTCAAGAAAAAGGGCAAAGGGAAGAAGAAGGGGAACTTCAAGAAGAACGGCAAGCAAGTTGCTGCTCAGGAGAAGAAACCCAAGTCTGGACCTAAGCCTGAAACTGAGTGCTTCTACTGCAAGCAGACTGGTCACTGGAAGCGGAACTGCCCCAAGTATTTGGCGGATAAGAAGGATGGCAAGGAGAACAAAGGTATATGTGATGTACATGTTATTGATGTGTACCTTACTAGAGCTCGCAGTAGCACCTGGGTATGTGATACTGGTTCTGTTGCTAATATTTGCAACTCGAAACAGGGACTACGGATTAGGCGAACACTGGCAAAGGACGAGGTGACGATGTGCGTGGGAAACGGTTCCAAAGTCGATGTGATCACAGTCGGCACGCTACCTCTACATCTACCTTCGGGATTAGTATTAGACCTAAATAGTTGTTATTTGGTGCCAGCGTTAAGCATGAACATTATATCTGGATCTTGTTTGATGCGAGGCGGTTATTCATTTAAATCAGAGAATAATGGTTGTTCTATTTATATGAGTAATATCTTTTATGGTCATGCACCCTTAAAGAGTGGTCTATTTCTGATGAATCTCGATAGTAGTGATACACATATTCATAATGTTGAAACCAAAAGATGTAGAGTTGATAATGATAGTGCAACTTATTTGTGGCACTGCCGTTTAGGTCATATCGGTGTAAAACGCATGAAGAAACTCCATACTGATGGACTTTTGGAACCACTTGATTATGAATCACTTGGTACTTGCGAACCGTGCCTTATGGGCAAGATGACTAAAACACCGTTCTCCGGTACTATGGAGAGAGCAAAAGATTTGTTAGAAATCATACATACCGATGTATGTGGTCCGATGAATATTGAGGCTTGGGGTGGATATCGTTATTTTCTCACCTTCACAGATGACTTAAGCAGGTATGGGTATATCTACTTAATGAAACACAAGTCTGAAACATTTGAAAAGTTCAAAGAATTTTAGAGTGAAGTTGAAAATCATCGTAACAAGAAAATAAAGTTTCTACGATCTGATCGTGGAGGAGAATATTTGAGTTACGAGTTTGGTGTACATTTGAAACAATGCGGAATAGTTTCGCAACTCACGCCACCCGGAACACCACTGCGTAATGATGTGTCCGAACATCGTAATCGTACTTTACTAGATATGGTGTGATCTATGATGTCTCTTACTGATTTACCGCTATCATTTTGGGGTTATGCTTTAGAGACGGCCGCATTCACGTTAAATAGGGCACCATCAAAATCCGTTGAGACGACGCCTTATGAACCATGGTTTGGCAAGAAACCAAAGTTGTCGTTTCTTAAAGTTTGGGGCTGCGATGCTTATGTGAAAAAGCTTCAACCTGATAAGCTCGAACCCAAATCGGAGAAATGTGTCTTCATAGGTTACCCAAAGGAGACTGTTGGGTACACCTTCTGTCACAGATCCGAAGGCAAGACATTCGTTGCTAAGAATGGATCCTTTCTAGAGAAGGAGTTTCTCTCGAAAGAAGTGAGTGGGAGCAAAGTAGAACTTGACGAAGTAACTGTACCTACTCCCTTATTGGAAAATAGTACATCATAGAAAACTGTTTCTGCGACATCTACACCAATAAGTGAGGAAGCTAATGATAATGATCATGAAGCTTCAGGACAAGATACTACTAAACCTCGTAGATCAACCAGAGTGAGATCCGCGCCAGAGTGGTACGGTAATCCTGTTCTGGAAATCATGCTGCTAGATCATGATGAACCTACGAACTATGAAGAAGCGATGGTGAGCCCAGATTCTGCAAAATGGCTTGAAGCCATGAAATCTGAGATGGGATCCATGTATGAGAACAAAGTATGGACTTTGGTTGACTTGCCCGATGATCGGCAAGCAATTGAGAATAAATGGATCTTCAAGAAGAAGACTGACGCTGACGGTAATGTTACTATCTACAAAGCTCGACTTGTTGCAAAAGGTTTTCGACAAGTTCAAGGGGTTGACTACGATGAGACCTTCTCACCCGTAGCGATGCTTAAGTCTGTCCGAATCATGTTAGCAATTGCCGCATTTTATGATTATGAAATTTGGCAGATGGATGTCAAAACTGCATTCCTGAATGGATTTCTGGAAGAAGAGTTGTATATGATGCAACCAGAAGGTTTTGTCGATCCAAAAGGAGCTCACAAAGTGTGCAAGCTCCAGCGATCCATTTATGGACTGGTGCAAGCCTCTCGGAGTTGGAATAAACGCTTTGATAGTGTGATCAAAGCATTTGGGTTTATACAGACTTTCGGAGAAGCCTGTATTGACAAGAAAGTGAGTGGGAGCTCTGTAGCATTTCTGATATTATATGTGGATGACATATTACTGATTGGAAATGATATAGAATTTCTGGATAGCATAAAGGGATACTTGAATAAGAGTTTTTCAATGAAAGACCTCGGTGAAGCTGCTTACATATTAGGCATAAAGATCTATAGAGATAGATCAAGACGCTTATTTGGACTTTCACAAAGCACATACCTTGACAAGATTTTGAAGAAGTTCAAAATGGATCAAGCAAAGAAAGGGTTCTTGCCTGTGTTACAAGGTGTGAAGTTGAGTCAGACTCAATGCCCAACCACTGCAGAAGATAGAGAGAAAATGAAAGATGTTCCTTATGCTTCAGCCATAGGCTCTATCATGTATGCAATGCTGTGTACCAGACCTGATGTGTGCCTTGCTATAAGTCTAGCAGGGAGGTACCAAAGTAATCCAGGAGTGGATCACTGGACAGCGGTCAAGAACATCCCGAAGTACCTGAAAAGGACTAAAGATATGTTTCTCGTGTATGGAGGTGACAAAGAGCTCATCGTAAACGGTTACGTTGATGCAAGCTTTGACACTGATCCGGACGATTCTAAATCGCAAACCGGATACGTGTTTACATTAAACGGTGGAGCTGTCAGTTGGTGCAGTTCTAAACAAAGCGTTGTGGCGGGATCTACATGTGAAGTGGAGTACATAGCTGCTTCAGAAGCAGCAAACGAAGGAGTCTGGATGAAGGAGTTCATATCCGATCTAGGTGTCCTACCTAGTGCATCGGGTCCAATGAAAATCTTTTGTGACAATACTGGTGCAATTGCCTTGGCAAAGGAATCCAGATTTCACAAGAGAACCAAGCACATCAAGAGACGCTTCAATTCCATCCGGGATCTAGTCCAGGTGGGAGGCATAGAGATTTGCAAGATACATACGGATCGGAATGTTGCAGACCTGTTAACTAAGCCTCTTCCACGAGCAAAACATGATCAGCACCAAGGCTCCATGGGTGTTAGAATCATTACAGTGTAATCTAGATTATTGACTCTAGTGCAAGTGGGAGACTGAAGGAAATATGCCCTAGAGGCAATAATAAAGTTATTATTTATTTCCTTACATCATGATAAATGTTTATTATTCATGCTAGAATTGTATTAACCGGAAACACAATACATGTGTGAATACATAGACAAACAGAGTGTCACTAGTATGCCTCTACTTGACTAGCTCATTAATCAAAGATGGTTATGTTTCCTAACCATGAACAAAGAGTTTTTATTTGATTAATGAGGTCACATCATTAGTTGAATGATCTGATTGACATGACCCATTCCATTAGCTTAGCACCCGATCGTTTAGTATGTTGCTATTGCTTTCTTCATGACTTATACATGTTCCTATGACTATGAGATTATGCAACTCCCGTTTGCCAGAGGAACGCTTTATGTGCTACCAAACGTCACAACGTAACTGGGTGATTATAAAGGTGCTCTACAGGTGTCTCCAAAGGTAGATGTTGGGTTGGTGTATTTCGAGATTAGGATTTGTCACTCCGATTGTCGGAGAGGTATCTCTGGGCCCTCTCGGTAATGCACATCACATAAGCCTTGCAAACATTACAACTAATGAGTTAGTTGCGAGATGATGTATTACGGAATGAGTAAAGAGACTTGCCGGTAACGAGATTGAACTAGGTATTGGATACCGATGATCGAATCTCGGGCAAGTAACATACCGATGGCAAAGGGAACAATGTATGTTGTTATGCGGTCTGACCGATAAAGATCTTCGTAGAATATGTAGGAGCCAATATGGGCATTCAGGTCCCGCTATTGGTTATTGACCGGAGACGTGTCTCGGTCATGTCTACATTGTTCTCAAACCGTAGGGTCCGCACGCTTAACGTTACAATGACAGTTATTATGAGTTTATGCATTTTGATGTACCGAAGTTAGTTCGGAGTCCCGGATGTGATCACGGACATGACGAGGAGTTTCGAAATGATCAAGACATAAATATTGATATATTGGAAGCCTATGTTTGGATATCGAAAGTGTTCCGGGTGAAATCGGGATTTTATCGGAGTACCGGGAGGTTACCGGAACCCCCCGGGAGCTATATGGGCCTTAGTGGGCTTTAGTGGAAAAGAGAAGGGGCAGCCCAAGATGGCCCGCGCGCCTCCCCCCTCCCCTAGTCCTATTAGGACAAGGAGAGGTGGCCGGCCCCCCTCTCTCTTTTCCCCCCTCCGCGAATCCTATTCCAACTAGGATTGGGGGGGGGGAATCCTACTCCCAGAGGGAGTAGGACTCCTCCTGGGGCGCCACACCTTGGCCGGCCGCACCGCCCCTGGATCCTTTATATACGGAGGCAGGGGAACCCCAGAGACACACAATTGATCAACCTGATCGTTTCTTAGTCGTGTGCGGTGCCCCCTTCCACCATATTCCACCTCGGTCATATCGTTGTAGAGCTTAGGCGAAGCCCTGCGCCGGTAGAACAACATCATCGTCACCACGCCGTTGTGCTGATGGAACTCATCCCCGAAGCTTTGCTGGATCGGAGCCCGGGGAGCGTCATCGAGCTGTACGTGTGCTAAGAACTCGGAGGTGCCGGAGTAACGGTGCTTGGATCGGTCGGATCGGGAAGACATATGACTACTTCCTCTATGTTGAGTCAACGCTTCCGCTTCGGTCTATGAAGGGTACTAGACAACACTCTCCCCTCTCGTTGCTATGCATCACCATGATCTTGCGTGTGCGTAGGAATTTTTTTGAAATTACTACGTTCCCCAACAATTGCTTGTTTAAAGTTTATTATATGTAGTTCGTAAACAAAAGTTCGTCCTTTCTCAATTTAAGTTTTCAGTTGTACAACCAAGTTCCTTCTTCATACCATGTAAATTAAACTATACAGAGCAAGTGATCTTCTTTTGCACTGCATGTATGCTTTTGTTCTTCATATGTAATCCAGTGGTGTGGTGAACCTACCCACTATAGCACAATGTCATATTCTGCAATGTCTTAACTATGAAAAATGTCATATAATTCTACTATTATTTAAACCGTCTCTTTATTTGCCAATCTGAAATGGTATAAACTGACAGCACACTAACCATTGATACTTATGAGTTCTTGATCTGTAATCCAGTGGTGTCGTGAAGCTGCCAACTCCTTCACAATGTCATTTCCTGCCATGTCTTGACCTGAACAATACCATATTGTGTTAATGCAAATTTAAACTGTGTCACTTTATTCGTCAGTAAGAAATGTGATGAATTGTCAGCACTGATACTTCTATGTGCAAAACCTGTCATCTGTCTGCTTGTTTATCTTTCAGAGTGAGGAAGATATAAGTGTTGAACAAGCGCAGTCTCATCATCTTGCTCAGCTGCTTGCGCTGCAGCTCCCCAGCAGGGCTAACCTTTCTTGAACTCTATTGAAGTGCTGTCGGTTTTGTATATTATTTTGTCAGCGTGTTTATTTGCACTGGTGGCGATCTTTGATGCCCAGTGTATGTAATCTGCTGTCTGCTTGTGCTTTATTATCATAGTGGCGAACTTTGATGCCCAATGGATGTAATATGCCATAATTTCTTTATTGTATAGTATAGGTTTTTTCTTATTCATGATGCTGCAGTTATTTTACTGTATATATATCCTGTCTTCGCAGTAAACCGGCCAAACCGTAAAATTACAGTACATAATCGGGCTATCATGCAATCACGATGTAGGTTGGGCCTGAAACGTGCCGATCAGCTCACGGTCTGGCAGCAGCCCGAAATGAACCCCGGCCCATGATTGTGCGAATCAAATCATGGGCTTTTAACAGGCCGAAAAATTCTCTCGGTCCTTGTTTGGCCCAATCAGATATCGACTGTGAGCAGGCCGGATGCAAACCGGGCCATAGTTAGGCCCAACTATATGACGGGCTTTTAACAAGCTGAAATTAATATAGGGCCGAAATGTTAAAGGAGCCCTTAACAAGCCAAAACTAATATCAGGCCGAATTACTAAGTGGGCCTTTAACAAGTGGGCCTAAAAGCATAGTGTCCAGTTGACGGGCCGAATCTGATATGGGCCATAATTAGGCCCAAAACCTCTTAAAGGGCCGGACCTGATCTGGGCTGTAATTTGGCCCAGAACGTGGTAGGCTTTTAACGGGCCGGATCTCATATGGGCCACTATTAGTCCCGGAGCGTGGCAGGCCATTAATAGACCGTATCAAATATGGGCCGGCATTTGGCCCAAAACATGGCAGCCAATTAACGGGCCGGCCTACTAGGGTCCTCAAAATCTTTTGGGCCTACAGCTGGGCCAGCCCATTAATGTCGGCGAAATCTTGTGGGCCTTTAGCTGGGCTGGCCCATTATGATCCGCAAGAATTTTGTGGGCCTTTACCGGGGCCGGCCTATTATGGCACACAAAAATCTTGTGGGCCTGTACCTGGGTCGGCCCATTATGGCTCGCGAAATCTTGTGGGCCTTTAGCTGGGCCAACCCATTATGGTCTGCAAAATCTCGTGGGCCTTTAGCTGGGCCGGCCCATTATGGTCCGCAAAATCTTGTGGGCCTTTAGTTGGGCCGGCCCATTTAAACTTGTTGTGCCGTGCCACGTGTCGACGTATGATAGGCGCCTTCTGTCCAGTGAGTGGATGACATCTGTCCCGATGATGAGCCGACACATGTTTCCCCTAGCCAATGATGATTTTACACGTGGAAAATTCCCATTGGTTGGGGCTGTTAACGGGTTATCAGATCCAAAACCCGACCCGATAGCTTAACGACGTTCCATTACGGTGGATGCCACGTGTCGGTCACCCTTGACAAAAGCACTTCTGTGACGCACGATTTATCGTCACGGAAGTGGACACTTCCGTGATGATAATTTTGGTAATGTCATGGAACACTTCTACGACAGCACATGTATGACTATCTTGATTCTGTCATAAATTTGTCATGGATGTACATGCATGACAGAAAAAAGCGACCTACTATGACAAACACGTATCATCACGGAAGTGTATTTTTTTTGTAGTGCTCCCACTCACTTTCTTGTAAATACAGGCTTCACCATAAGTCTGCATAAAACTGTATGCTTTGATCACCTCATCAAAGTGCATATTCCAACTCCGAGATGCTTGCACCAGTCCATAGATGGATCGTTGGAGCTTGCACACTGTTAGCACCTTTAGGATCGACAAAACCTTCTGGTTGCATCATATACAACTCTTCTTTAAGAAATCCATTAAGGAATGCAGTTTTGACGTCCATTTGCCAAATTTCATAATTATAAAATGCGGCAATTGCTAACATGATTCGGACTGACTTAAGCATCGCTACGGGTGAGAAGGTCTCATCATAGTCAACCCCTTGAACTTGTCGAAAACCTTTCGTGACAAGTCGAGCTTTGTAGATGGTGACTTTACCATCAACGTCTATCTTCTTCTTGAAGATCCATTTATTCTCAATGGCTGGCCGATCATCGGGCAAGTCCACCAAAGTCCACATTTTGTTCTCATACATGGATCCTATCTTAGATTTCACGACCTCAAGCCATCTATCGGAATCTGGGCTCATCATAGCTTCTTCATAGTTCTTAGGTTCATCATGGTCTAGTAACATGACTTCTAGCACAGGATTACCGTACCACTCTGGTGCGGAACATGCTCTGTTCGACCTAGGAGGTCCAGTAGTAACTTGATCTGAAGTTTCATGATCATCATCGTTAACTTCCTCCCTAGTTGGTGTAGACATCACGGGAATGGATTTCTCTGATGGGCTACTTTAGAAATTGAGAGAAGGTATAATTATCTCATCAAGTTCTACTTTCCTCCCACTCACTTCTTTCAAGAGAAACTCCTTCTCTTGAAATGTTCCATTCTTAACAACAAAGATATTGCCTTCGGATCTGTGGTAGAAGGTTTACCCAATTGTTTCCTTAGGGTATCCTATGAAGGCGCACTTCTTCGATTTGGGTTCAAGCATTGTTGAGGAAATTGTTAACTGGTAGTTGCTTAGTTGGCTAGCGAGTAGGGGATTAATCGGCTAATCGGCAAGTTAATCGGCCATTTAATCAATTAATCAGACGATTTTTCGGTTTATCAGCTACTCGGTGACCCTATGAGTAGGGATTAATCGGCAAGTTAACTGGTTAATTGGATGAATTCTTGAACAGGGGGTTCAAGCTTATCAAGCTGAAGCCTTTTGACATAAGTGTCGCAACTCCAAACTTTAAGAAACGACAGCTTAGGTTTCTTGCCAAACCATAGTTCATACATTGTCATCTCAACGGATTTAGATGGTGCCCTATTTAACATGAATGCAACTATTTCTAATGGATAACCCCAAAACGGTAGTGGTAAATCGGTAAGAGACATCATAGAATGCACCATATCCAATAAAGTATGGTTACAATGTTCGGACACACCATTACGCTGTGGTGTTCCAGGTGGCGTGAGTTATGAAACAATTCCACATTGTTTTAAATGAAGGTCAAACTAGTAACTCAAATATTCGCCTCTGTGATCAGACCGTAGAAACTTTATTTTCTTGTTACGATGATTCTCTACTTCACTCTGAAATTCTTTGAACTTTTCAAATGTTTCAGATTTGTGTTTCATTAAGTAGATATACCCATACCTACTCAAATCATATGTGAAGGTCAGAAAATAACGATACCCGCCGCGTGCTTCAACACTCATCGAACCGCATGCATTAGTATGTATTATTTCCAATAAGTCATTAGCTCGCTCCGTTGTTCCAGAGAACAGAGTTTTAGTCATCTTGCCCATGAGGAATGGTTCGCAAGTATCAAATGATTCATAATCAAGTGATTCCAAAAGTACATCTACATCGAGTTTCTTCATGCGCTTTACACCAATATGACCTAAACGGCAGTGCCACAAATATGTTGCACTATCATTATCAAGTTTGCATCACTTGGCATCAATATTATGAATATGTGTATCGCTAAAATCAAGATTCAACAAGAATAGACCACTCTTCAAGTGCGCATGACCATAAAAGATATTACTCATATAAATAGAACAACCATTATTCTCTGATTTAAATAAACAACTGTCTCACACTAAACAAGATCCAGATATAATGTCATGATCAACACTGGCACCAAATAACAATTATTCAAGTCTAAAACTAATCCCGAAGGTAGATGTAGAGGCAGCATGCTGACGGCGGTCATATCGACCTTGGAACCATTCCCGACGCGCATCATCACTTCGTCGTTAGCCAATCTTCGTTTAATTTGTAGCTCCTATTTCGAGTTACAAATATGAGCAACTGCACCAGTACCAAATTGTTGGGGAACGCGGTAATTTCAAAAAAAATTCCTGTGCACACACAAGATCATGGTGATGCGTAGCAATGAGAGGGGAGAGTGTTGTCTACGTACCCTTGTAGACCGTAAGCGGAAGCATTATGACAACACGGTTGATGTAGTCGTACGTCTTCACGATTGACCGATCCTCGCACCGAAGGTACGATACCTCCGTGATCTGCACACGTTCGGCTCGGTGATGTCCCGCGAACTCACGATCCAGTAGAGTGTCGAGGGAGAGCTTTGTCAGCACGACGGCGTGATGACGGTGATGATGATGCTACCGGAACAGGGCTTTGCCTAAGCACTGCTATGATATGACTGAGGTGGATTATGGTGGAGGGGGCACCGCACATGGCTGGAAACAATCAACTTGTGTGTCCTAGGGTGCCCCTTGCCCTCGTATATAAAGGAGCAAGGGGGGAGGCCGGCCGGCCTTGAGGCGCGCCAAGGAGATGGGGTGTCCTCCTCCTAGTAGGAGTAGGACTCCCCTTTTCCTATTCCAACTAGGAAGGGGGAAGGGGGAATGAACGAGAGGGAGAGAGGGAGGAAAGAGGGGGCGCCGCCCCCCTCCTTGTCCAATTCGGACTCCCAGGGGGCGGCCAGTCCTAGGCCCTCTTCTCTCTCTCCCACAAGGCCCATGTTGGCCCATTAGTTCCCCCGGGGGTTCCGATAACCCCCCCTGCACTCTGATAAATATCCGGTGACCCCCAAAACTCATCCGGTGTCTGAATATAGTCATCCAATATATCAATCTTTATGTCTCGACCATTTCGAGACTCCTCGTCATGTCCGTGATCACATCCGGGACTCTGAACTATCTTCGGTACATCAAAACACAAAAACTCGTAATACCGATCGTCACTGATCGTTAAGCATGCGGACCCTACGGGTTCAAGAACTATGTAGACATGATCGAGACATGTCTCCGGTCAATAACCAATAGTGGAACCTAGATGCTCATATTGGCTCCTACATATTCTACGAAGATCTTTATCGGTCAAACCGCATAACAACATATGTTGTTCCTTTTGTCATCGTTATGTTACTTGCCCGAGATTTGATCGTCGGTATCTCAATACCTACTTCAATCTCGTTACCGGCAAGTCTCTTTACTCATTCCATAATGCATTGTCCCGCAACTAACTCATTAGTCACATTGCTTGCAAGGATTATAGTGATGTGCATTACCGAGAGGGCCCAGAGATACCTCCTCAACAATTGGAGTGACAAATCCTAATCTCGATCTATGCCAACTCAACAAACACAATCGGAGACACCGGTAGAGCACCTTTATAATCACCTAGTTACGTTGTGAAGTTTGGTAGCACACAAAGTGTTCCTCCGGTATTCGGGAGTTGCATGATCTCATAGTCATAGGAACATGTATAAGTTATAGATAAAGCAATAGCAACAAACTAAAGGATCATCGTGCTAAGCTAACAGATGGGTCAAGTCAATCACATCATTCTCTAATGATGTGATCCCGTTAATCAAATGACAACTCATGTATATGGTTAGGAAACATAACCATCATTGATTCAACGAGCTAGTTAAGTAGAGTTAAACTAGTGACACTCTATTTGTCTATGTATTCACACATGTACTAAGTTTCTGGTTAATACAATTCTAGCATGAATAATAAACATTTATCATGATATAAGGAAATATAAATAACAACTTTATTATTGCCTCTAGGGCATATTTCCTTCAGTCTCCCACTTGCATTAGAGTGAATAATCTAGATTACATTGTAATGATTCTAACACCCATGGAGTCTTGGTGCTGATCATGTTTTGCTCATGAGAGAGGCTTAGTCAACGGGTTTGCAACATTGAGATCTGTATGTATCTTGCAAATCTCTATGTCTCCCTCCTTGACTTGATCGCGGATGGAATTGAAGCGTCTCTTGATGTGCTTGGTTCTCTTGTGAAATCTGAATTCCTTTGCCAAGGCAACTGTACCAGTATTGTCACAAAAGATTTTCATTGGACCCGATGCACTAGGTATGACACCTAGATCGGATATGAACTCCTTCATTTGTTGCTTCCGAAGCAGCTATGTATTCTGCTTCACACATAGACCCCGCCACGATGCTCTGCTTGGAACTGCACCAACTGACAGCTCCACCATTTAATAAAAACACGTATCCGGTTTGTGACTTAGAGTCATCCGGATCAGTGTCAAATCTTGCATTGACGTAACCGTTTACGACGAGCTCTTTGTGACCTCCATATACGAGAAACACATCATTAGTCCTTTTCAGGTATTTCAGGATATTCTTGACCACTGTCCAGTGATCCACTCCTGGATTACTTTGGTACCTCCCTGCTAAACTGATAGCAAGGCACACATCAGGTCTGGTACACAACATTGCATACATGATAGTGTTGGGGAACGTAGTAATTTCAAAAAATTTCCTACGCACACGCAAGATCATGGTGATGCATAGCAACGAGGGGGAGAGTCTGATCTACGTACCCTTGTAGATCGCAACGGAAGCGTTGACACAACGTAGAGGAAGTAGTCGTACGTCTTCTTCCCGATCCGACCGATCCAAGCACCGTTACTCCGGCACCTCCGAGTTCTTAGCACACGTTCAGCTCGATGACGATCCCCGGGCTCTGATCCAGCAAAGCTTCGGGGAGGAGTTCTGTCAGCACGACGGCGTGGTGACGATCTTGATGTTCTACCGACGCAGGGCTTCGCCTAAGCACTACAACGATATGATCGAGGTGGAATTTGGTGGCAGGGGGCACCACACACGGCTAAGGAAAGATCTCAAGGATCAACTTGTGTGTCTAGAGGTGCCCCCTGCCCCCGTATATAAAGGTTGCCAGGGGGAGGGCTGGCCGGGCAAGCCTATGGAGGCGCAGGAGGAGTCCTACTCCTACCGGGAGTAGGACTCCCCCCCAATCCTATTCCTAATAGGACTCCCAAGGGGAAAGAGAGAGAGAGAGAGGTGTCCGGCCACCTCTCCTAGTCCTAATAGGACTAGGGGAGGGGGGAGGCGCGCAGCCCACTATGGGCAGCCCCTTTCACCTTTCCACTAAAGCCCAATAAGGCCCATATGGCTCCCGGGGGGTTCCGGTAACCTCCCGGTGATCCGGTAAAATCCCGATTTCACCCGGAACACTTCCGATGTCCAAACATAGACTTCCAATATATCAATCTTTATGTCTCGACCATTTCGAGACTCCTCGTCATGTCCGTGATCACATCCGGGACTCCGAACAACCTTCGGTACATCAAAATGCATAAACTCATAATAACTTCCATCGTAACGTTAAGCGTGCGGACCCTACGGTTCGAGAACAATGTAGACATGACCGAGACACGTCTCCGGTCAATAACCAATAGCGTGACCTGGATGCCCATATTGGCTCCTACATATTCTACGAAGATCTTTATCGGTCAGACCGCATAACAACATACGTTGTTCCCTTTGTCATCGGTATGTTACTTGCCCGAGATTCGATCGTCGGTATCCAATACCTAGTTCAATCTCGTTACTGGCAAGTCTCTTTACTCGTTCTGTAACACATCATCCTGCAACTAACTCATTAGTTGCAATGCTTGCAAGGCTTGTGTAATGTGTATTACCGAGAGGGCCCAGAGATACCTCTCCGACAATCGGAGTGACAAATCCTAATCTCGAAATACGCCAACCCAACATCTACCATTGGAGACACCTGTAGTACTCCTTTATAATCACCCAATTACGTTGTGACGTTTGGTAGCACCCAAAGTGTTCCTCCGGCAAACGGGAGTTGCATAATCTCAAAGTCATAGGAACTTGTATAAGTCATGAAGAAAGCAATAGCAACATACTAAACGATCGAGTGCTAAGCTAATGAAATGGGTCATGTCAATCAGATCATTCAACTAATGATGTGACCTCGTTAATCAAATAACAACACATTGTTCATGGTTAGGAAACTTAACCATCTTTGATTAACGAGCTAGTCAAGTAGAGGCATACTAGTGACACTCTGTTTGTCTATGTATTCACACATGTATTATGTTTCCGGTTAATACAATTCTAGCATGAATAATAAACATTTATCATGATATAAGGAAATAAATAATAACTTTATTATTGCCTCTAGGGCATATTTCCTTCAGTCTCCCACTTCCACTAGAGTCAATAATCTAGATTACACAGTAATGATTCTAACACCCATGGAGCCTTGGTGCTGATCATGTTTTGCTCGTGGAAGAGGCTTAGTCAACGGGTCTGCAACATTCAGATCCGTATGTATCTTGCAAATCTCTATGTCTCCCACCTGGACTAGATCCCGGATGGATTTGAAGCGTCTCTTGATGTGTTTGGTCCTTTTGTGAAATCTGGATTCCTTTGCCAAAGCAATTGCACCAGTATTGTCACAAAAGATTTTCATTGGACCCGATGCACTAGGTATGACACCTAGATCGGATATGAACTCCTTCATCCAGACTCCTTCGTTCGCTGCTTCCGAAGCAGCTATGTACTCCGCTTCACATGTAGATCCCGCTATGACGCTTTGTTTAGAACTGCACCAACTGACAGCTCCACCGTTTAAAGTAAACACGTATCCGGTTTGCGATTTAGAATCGTCCGGATCAGTGTCAAAGCTTGCATCAACGTAACCTCTTACGGTGAGCTCTTTGTCACCTCCATATACGAGAAACATATCCTTAGTCCTTTTCAGGTATTTCAGGATGTTCTTGACCGCTGTCCAGTGATCCACTCCTGGATTACTTTGGTACCTCCCTGCTAAACTTATAGCAAGGCACACATCAGGTCTGGTACACAGCATTGCATACATGATAGAGCCTATGGCTGAAGCATAGGGAACATCTTTCATTTTCTCTCTATCTTCTGCAGTGGTCGGGCATTGAGTCTGACTCAACTTCACACCTTGTAACACAGGCAAGAACCCTTTCTTTGCTTGATCCATTTCGAACTTCTTCAAAATCTTGTCAAGGTATGTGCTTTGTGATAGTCCAATTAAGCGTCTTGATCTATCTCTATAGATCTTAATGCCTAATATGTAAGCAGCTTCACCGAGGTCTTTCATTGAAAAACTCTTATTCAAGTATCCCTTTATGCTATCCAGAAATTCTATATTATTTCCAATCAGCAATATGTCATCCACATATAATATCAGAAATGCTACAGAGCTCCCACTCACTTTCTTGTAAATACAGGCTTCTCCAAAAGTCTGTATAAAGCCAAATGCTTTGATCACACTATCAAAGCGTTTATTCCAACTCCGAGATGCTTGCACCAGTCCATAAATGGATCGCTGGAGTTTGCACACTTTGTTAGCTCCCTTTGGATCGACAAAACCTTCCGGTTGCATCATATACAACTCTTCTTCCAGAAATCCATTCAGGAATGCAGTTTTGACATCCATCTGCCAAATTTCATAATTATAAAATGCGGCAATTGCTAACATGATTCTGACAGACTTAAGCATCGCTACGGGTGAGAAGGTCTCATCGTAGTCAACCCCTTGAACTTGTCGAAAACCTTTTGCAACAAGTCGAGCTTTATAGACAGTAACATTACCGTCAGCGTCAGTCTTTTTCTTGAAGATCCATTTATTCTCTATTGCTTGCCGATCATCGGGCAAGTCAACCAAAGTCCATACTTTGTTCTCATACATGGATCCCATCTCAGATTTCATGGCCTCTAGCCACTTAGCGGAATCTGGGCTCACCATCGCTTCTTCATAGTTCGTAGGTTCATCATGATCTAGTAGCATGACTTCCAGAACTGGATTACCGTACCACTCTGGTGCGGATCTTGCTCTGGTTGATCTATGAGGTTCATTAGTATCTTGTTCTGAAGTTTCATGATCATTATCATTAACTTCCTCACTTATTGGTGTAGGTGTCGCAGAAACAGTTTTCCGTGATGTACTACTTTCTAATAAGGGAGCGGGTACAGTTACCTCGTCAAGTTCTACTTTCCTCCCACTCACTTCTTTCGAGAGAAACTCCTTCTCAAGAAAGTTTCCGAATTTAGCAACAAAAGTCTTGCCTTCGGATCTGTGATAGAAGGTGTATCCAATAGTTTCCTTTTGATATCCTATGAAGACACATTTCTCCGATTTGGGTTCGAGCTTATCAGGTTGAAGCTTTTTCACATAAGCATCGCAAGCCCAAACTTTAAGAAACGACTACTTTGGTTTCTTGCCAAACCACAGTTCATAAGGCATCGTCTCAACGGATTTTGATAGTGCCCTATTTAACGTGAATGCGGCCGTCTCTAAAGCGTATCCCCAAAACGATAGCGGTAAATCAGTAAGAGACATCATAGATCGTACCATATCTAGTAAAGTACGATTACGACGTTCGGACACACCATTACGCTGTGGTGTTCCGGATGGCGTGAGTTGCGAAACTATTCCACAATTTTTCAAATGTATACCAAACTCGTAACTCAAATATTCTCCTCCACGATCAGATCGTAGAAACTTTATTTTCTTGTTACGATGATTTTCAACTTCACTCTGAAATTCCTTGAACTTTTCAAATATTTCAGACTTGTGTTTCATTAAGTAGATATACCCACATCTGCTTAAATCATCTGTGAAGGTGAGAAAATAACGATATCCGCCACGAGCCTCAACATTCATCGGACGACATACATCGGTATGTATGATTTCTAATAAATCTGTTGCTCTCTCCATAGTTCCAGAGAACGGTGTTTTGGTCATCTTGCCCATGAGGCACGGTTCGCAAGTACCAAGTGATTCATAATCAAGTGGTTCCAAAAGTCCATCAGTATGGAGTTTCTTCATGCGCTTTACACCGATATGACCTAAACAGCAGTGCCACAAATAAGTTGCACTATCATTATCAACTCTGCATCTTTTGGCTTCTACATTATGAATATGTGTATCTCTACTATCGAGATTTAACAAGAATAGACCACTCTTCAAGGGTGCATGACCATAAAAGATATTACTCATATAAATAGAACAACCATTATTCTTCGATTTAAATGAATAACCGTCTCGCATTAAACAAGATCCAGATATAATGTTCATGCTCAACGCTGGCACCAAATAACAATTATTTAGGTCTAATATTAATCCCGAAGGTAGATGTAGAGGTAGCGTGCCGACCGCGATCACATCGACTTTGGAACCGTTTCCCACGCGCATCGTCACCTCGTCCTTAGCTAATCTTCGCTTAATCCGTAGTCCCTGTTTCAAGTTGCAAATATTAGCAACAGAACCAGTATCAAATACCCAGGTGCTACTGCGAGCATTAGTAAGGTACACATCAATAACATGTATATCACATATACCTTTGTTCACCTTGCCATCCTTCTCATCCGCCAAATACTTGGGGCAGTTCCGCTTCCAGTGACCAGTCTGCTTGCAGTAGAAGCACTCAGTTTCAGGCTTAGGTCCAGACTTGGGTTTCTTCTCCTGAGCAGCAACTTGCTTGCCGTTCTTCTTGAAGTTCCCCTTCTTCTTCCCTTTGCCCTTTTTTTGAAACTAGTGGTTTTGTTAACCATCAACACTTGATGCTCCTTCTTGATTTCTACCTCCGCAGCTTTCAGCATTGCGAAGAGCTCGGGAATAGTCTTGTTCATCCCTTGCATATTATAGTTCATCACGAAGCTCTTGTAGCTTGGTGGCAGTGATTGGAGAATTCTGTCAATGACGCAATCATCTGGAAGATTAACTCCCATCTGAATCAAGTGATTGTTATACCCAGACATTTTGAGTATATGCTCACTGACAGAACTGTTCTCCTCCATCTTGCAGCTATAGAACTTATTGGAGACTTCATATCTCTCAATCCGGGCATTTGCTTGAAATATTAACTTCAACTCCTGGAACATCTCATATGCTCCATGACGTTCAAAACGTCGTTGAAGTCCCGATTCTAAGCCGTAAAGCATGGCACACTGAACTATTGAGTAGTCATCAGCTTTGCTCTGCCAGACGTTCATAACATCTGGTCTTGCTCCAGCAGCAGGCTGGCACCCAGCGGTGCTTCCAGGACGTAATTCTTCTGTGCAGCAATGAGGATAATCCTCAAGTTACAGACCCAGTCCGTGTAATTGCTACCATCATCTTTCAACTTTGCTTTCTCAAGGAACGCATTAAAATTCAACGGAACAATAGCACGAGCCATCTATCTACAATCAACATAAACAAGCAAGATACTATCAGGTACTAAGTTCATGATAAATTTAAGTTCAATTAATCATATTACTTAAGAACTCCCACTTAGATAGACATCCCTCTAATCCTCTAAGTGATCACGTGATCCAAATCAACTAAACCATGTACGATCATCACGTGAGATGGAGTAGTTTCATCGGTGAACATCATTATGTTGATCATATCTACTATATGATTCACGCTCGACCTTTCGGTCTCCGTGTTCCGAGGCCATATCTGTATATGCTTGGCTCGTCAAGTATAACCTGAGTATTCCGCGTGTGCAACTGTTTTGCACCCGTTGTATTTGAACGTAGAGCCTATCACACCCGATCATCACGTGGTGTCTCAGCACGAAGAACTTTCGCAACGGTGCATACTCAGGGAGAACACTTCTTGATAATTTAGTGAGAGATCATCTTATAATGCTACCGTCAATCAAAGCAAGATAAGATGCATAAAAGATAAACATCACATGCAATCAATATAAGTGATATGATATGGCCATCATCATCTTGTGCTTGTGATCTCCATCTCCGAAGCACCGTCATGATCACCATCGTCACCGGTGCGACACCTTGATCTCCATCGTAGCATCGTTGTCGTCTCGCCAATCTTATGCTTCCACGACTATCACTACCACTTAGCAATAAAGTAAAGCATTACATCGCGATTGCATTGCATACAATAAAGCGACAACCATATGGCTCCTGCCAGTTGCCGATAACTTGGTTACAAAACATGATCATCTCATACAATAAAAATCAGCATCATGCCTTGACCATATCACATCACAACATGCCCTGCAAAAACAAGTTAGACGTCCTCTACTTTGTTGTTGCAAGTTTTACGTGGCTGCTACGGGCTTAAGCAAGAACTCATCTCACCTACGCATCAAAACCACAACGATAGTTTGTCAAATAGACTCCGTTTTAACCTTCTCAAGGACCGGGCGTAGCCATACTCGGTTCAACTAAAGTTGGAGAGACAGTCGCCCGCAAGCCATCTATGTGCAAAGCACGTTGAGGGAACCGGTCTCGCGTAAGCGTACGCGTAAGGTTGGTCCGGGTCGTCTCGTCCAACAATACCGCCGAACCAAAGTATGACATGCTGGTAGGCAGTATGACTTGTATCGTCCACAACTCACTTGTGTTCTACTCGTGCAAATAACATCAAACCATAAAACCTAGGCTCTGATACCACTGTTGGGGAACGTAGTAATTTCAAAATTTTTCCTACGCACACGCAAGATCATGGTGATGCATAGCAACGAGGGGGAGAGTCTGATCTACGTACCCTTGTAGATCGCAACGGAAGCGTTGACACAACGTAGAGGAAGTAGTCGTACGTCTTCTTCCCGATCTGACCGATCCAAGCACCGTTACTCCGGCACCTCCGAGTTGTTAGCACACGTTCAGCTCGATGACGATCCCCGGGCTCCGATCCAGCAAAGCTTCGGGGAGGAGTTCCGTCAGCACGACGGCGTGGTGACGATCTTGATGTTCTACCGACGCAGGGCTTCGCCTAAGCACTACAACGATATGATCGAGGTGGAATTTGGTGGCAGGGGGCACCGCACACGGCTAAGGAACGATCTCAAGGATCAACTTGTGTGTCTAGAGGTGCCCCTGCCCCCGTATATAAAGGTTGCCAGGGGGAGGGCTGGCCGGCCAAGCCTATGGAGGCGCAGGAGGAGTCCTACTCCTACCGGGAGTAGGACTCCCCCCCCAATCCTATTCCTAATAGGACTCCCAAGGGGAAAGAGAGAGAGAGGTGGCCGGCCACCTCTCCTAGTCCTAATAGGACTAGGGGAGGGGGGAGGCGCACAGCCCACTATGGGCAGCCCCTTTCACCTTTCCACTAAAGCCCAATAAGGCCCATATGGCTCCTAGGGGGTTCCGGTAACCTCCCGGTGATCCGGTAAAATCCCGATTTCACCCGGAACACTTCCGATGTCCAAACATAGGCTTCCAATATATCAATCTTTATGTCTCGACCATTTCGAGACTCCTCGTCATGTCCGTGATCACATCCGGGACTCCGAACAACCTTCGGTACATCAAAATGCATAAACTCATAATAACTGTCATCGTAACGTTAAGCGTGCGGACCCTACGGTTCGAGAACAATGTAGACATGACCGAGACACGTCTCTGGTCAATAACCAATAGCGGGACCTGGATGCCCATATTGGCTCCTACATATTCTATGAAGATCTTTATCGGTCAGACCGCATAACAACATACGTTGTTCCCTTTGTCATCGGTATGTTACTTGCCCGAGATTCGATCGTCGGTATCCAATACCTAGTTCAATCTCGTTACCGGCAAGTCTCTTTACTCGTTCTGTAACACATCATCCCGCAACTAACTCATTAGTTGCAATGCTTTCAAGGCTTGTGTAATGTGTATTACCGAGAGGGCCCAGAGATACCTCTCCGACAATCGGAGTGACAAATCCTAATCTCGAAATACGCCAACCCAACATCTACCATTGGAGACACCTGTAGTACTTCTTTATAATCACCCAGTTACGTTGTGACGTTTGGTAGCACCCAAAGTGTTCCTCCGGCAAACGGGAGTTGCATAATCTCATAGTCATAGGAACTTGTATAAGTCATGAAGAAAGCAATAGCAACATACTAAACGATCGAGTGCTAAGCTAATGAAATGGGTCATGTCAATCAGATCATTAAACTAATGATGTGACCTCGTTAATCAAATAACAACACATTGTTCATGGTTAGGAAACTTAACCATCTTTGATTAACGAGCTAGTCAAATAGAGGCATACTAGTGACACTCTGTTTGTCTATGTATTCACACATGTATTATGTTTCCGGTTAATACAATTCTAGCATGAATAATAAACATTTATCATGATATAAGGAAATAAATAATAACTTTATTATTGCCTCTAGGGCATATTTCCTTCAGATAGAGCCTAGGCTGAAGCATAGGGAACACCTTTCATTTTCTCTCTATCTTCTGCAGTGGTCGGGCATTGAGTCTTACTCAACTTCACACCTTGTAATACAGGCAAGAACCCTTTCTTTGCCTGATCCACTTTGAACTTCTTCAAAACTTTATCAAGGTATGTGCTTTGTGAAAGTCCAATTAAGTGTCTTGATCTATCTCTATAGATCTTGATGCCCAATATATAAGCAGCTTCACCGAGGTCTTTCATTGAAAAATTCTTATTCAAGTATTCTTTTATGCTATTCAGAAATTCAGTGTCATTTCTGATCAACAATATGTCATCTACATATAATATCAGAAATGCCACAGAACTCCCACTCACTTTCTTGTAAATACAGGCTTCTCCAAAAGTTTGTATAAAACCATATGCTTTGATCACACTATCAAAGCGTATATTCCAACTCCGAGAGGCTTGCACCAGTCCATAAATGGATCGCTGGAGCTTGCACACTTTGTTAGCACCTTTTGGATCGACAAAACCTTCTGGTTTCATCATATACAACTCTTCTTTAAGATATCCATTAAGGAATGCAGTTTCGACATCCATTTGCCAAATTCCATAATCATAAATTACGACAATTGCTAATATGATTTGGATGGACTTAAGCATCGCTACGGGTGAGAAGGTCTCATCATAGTCAACTCCTTGAACTTGTGGAAAACCTTTTGCAACAAGTCGAGCTTTGTAGACAGTAACATTACCGTCAACGTCAGTCTTTTTCTTGAAGATCCATTTATTCTCTATGGCTCGCCGATCATCGGGCAAGTCAACCAAAGTCCATACTTTGTTCTCATACATGGACCCCATCTTAGATTTCATGGCCTCAAGCCATTTTGCAGAATGTGGGCTCATCATCGCTTCCTCATAGTTTGTAGGTTCGTCATGGTCAAGTAACATGACTTCCAGAACAGAATTACCATTCCACTCTAGTGCAGATCTTACTCTGGTTGACCTACGAGGTTCGGTAATAACTTGATCAGAAGTTTCATGGTCATCATCATTAGCTTGCTCACTTACTGGTGTAGGAATCACTAGAACTGATTTCAGTGATAAACTACTTTCCAATAAGGGAGAAGGTACAATTACCTCGTAAAGTTCTACTTTCCAATCAGTATGTATGATTTCCAATAACTCTGTTGCTCACTCCATTGCTCTGGAGAACGGATTTTTAGTCATCTTGCCTATGAGGCATGGTTCGCAAGTACCAAGTGATTCATAATCAAGTGATTCCAAAAATCAGAATGGAGTTTCTTCATGCGCTTTACACCAATATGACCTAAATGGTAGTGCCACAAATAAGTTGCACTATCATTATCAACTCTGCATCTTTTGGCTTCAATACTATGAACATGTGTATCACTACTATCAAGATTTAGTAAAAATAGACCACTCATCAAGGGTGCATGACCATAAAAGATATTACTCATATAAATAGAACAACCATTATTCTCTGATTTAAATGAATAACTGTATCGCATCAAACAAGATCCAGATATAATGTTCATGCTCAACGTTGGCACCAAATAACAATTATTTAGGTCTAGAAGTAATCCCGAAGGTAGATGTAGAGGTAGCATGCCGACGGCGATCACATCGACTTTGGAACCATTTCTCACGCGCATCGTCACCTCGTCCTTAGCCAATCTTCGCTTAATTCGTAGCCCCTGTTTCAAGTTGCAAATGTTAGCAACTGAACAAGTATCAAATACCCAGGCACTATTGCAAGCATTAGTAAGGTACACATCAATAACATGTATATCAAATATACCTTTCACTTTGCCATCCTTCTTCTCCGCCAAATACTTGGGGCAGTTTCGCTTCCAGTGACCAGTTCCTTTGCAGTAGAGGCACTCAGTCTCAGGCTTAGGTCCAGGCTTGGGTTTCTTCACTTGAGCAGCAACTGGCTTGCTGTTCTTCTTAAAGTTCCCCTTCTTCCCTTTACCCCTTTTCTTGAAACTCGTGGTCTTGTTGACCATCAACACTTGATGCTCCTTCTTGATTTCTACCTCCACAGCCTTTAGCATTGCGAAGAGCTCAGGAATCGTCTTATCCAGCCCTTGCATATTATAGTTCGCCACGAAGCTCTTGTAGCTTGGTGACAGTGATTGAAGAACTCTGTCAATGACACTATCATCAGGAAGATTAACTCCCAGTTGAGTCAAGTTGTTCTGGTACCCAGACATTCTGAGTATATGTTCACTGACAGAACTATTCTCCTCCATCTTGGAGCTGTAGAACTTATTGGATACTTCATATTTCTCAATCCGGGCATTTGCTTGAAATATTAACTTTAACTCCTGGAACATCTTATATGCTCCATGAGGTTTCAAAACGTCGTTGAAGTCCCGGTTCTAAGTCGTAAAGCATGGCACACTAAACTATCGAGTAGTCATCAGCTTTGCTCTACCGGGTGTTCACAACATCTGGCGTTGCTCATGCAGCGGGTTTGTCACCTAGTGGTGCTTCCAGGACGTAATTCTTTTGTGCAGCAATGAGGATAATCCTCAAGTTACGGACCCAGTCCGTGTAGTTGCTACCATCATCTTTCAACTTAGCTTTCTCTAGGAACGCATTAAAATTCAATAGAACAACAGCACGGGCCATCTGTCTACAACAACATAGACATGCAAAATACTATCAAGTACTAGGTTCATGATAAATTAAAGTTCAATTAATCAAATTACTTAAGAACTCCCACTTAGATAGACATCTCTCTAATCATCTAAGTGATCATGTGATCCATATCAATGAAACCATGTCCGATCATCACGTGAGATGGAGTAGTTTTCAATGGTGAACAACACTATGTTAATCATATCTACTATATGATTCACGCTCGACCTTTCGATCTCAGTGTTCCGAGGCCATATCTGCATATGCTAGGCTCGTCAAGTTTAACCCGAGTATTCTGCGTGTGCAAAACTGGCTTGCACCCGTTGTATGTGAACATAGAGCTTATCACACCCGATCATCACATGGTGTCTCGGCACGACGAACTGTAGCAACGGTGCTTACTCAGGGAGAACACTTATACCTTGAAATTTAGTGAGAGATCATCTTATAATGCTACCATCAAACTAAGCACGATAAGATGCATAATGGATAAACATCACATGCAATCAATATAAGTGATATGATATGGCCATCATCATCTTGTGCCTTTGATCTCCATCTCCTAAGCACCGCCATGATCACCATCGTCACCGGCTTGACAGCTTCATCTCCACCGAAGCATCGTTGTCGTCTCGCCAACTATTGCTTCTACGACTATCGCTACCGCTTAGTGATAAAGTAAAGCAATTACATGGCGACTGCATTTCATACAATAAAGCGACAACCATATGGCTCCTGCTAGTTGCCGATAACTGTGTTACAAAACATGATCATCTCATACAATAAAATTTAGCATCATGTCTTGACCATATCACATCACAACATGCCCTACAAAAACAAGTTAGACGTCCTCTACTTTGTTGTTGCATGTTTTACGTGGCTGCTACGGGCTGAGCAAGAACCGTTCTTACCTACGCATCAAAAACCACAACGTGGTATAGTGATTTGTTTTTGATCTTCAGAAAGAACCCTGTTCATTGAATCTGATTCAACTAAAGTTGGAGAAACTGACACCCACCAGCCACCTATGTGCGAAGCACATCGGTAGAACCAGTCTCGCATAAGTGTACGCGTAATGTCAGTCTGGGACGCATCATCCAACAATACCACTGAATCAAGAATCAACTAGTGATGGAAAGTAATATGTATATACCTAGGCCCACAACTCCTTTGTGTTCTACTCATGCATATAACATCTACGCATAAACCTGGCTCTGATGCCACTGCTAGGGAACGCAGTAATTTCAAAAAAATTCCTACGTGCACACAAGATCATGGTGATGCATAGCAACGAGAGGGGAGAGTGTTGTCTACGTACACTCATAGATCGTAAGCGGAAGCGTTATGACAACGCGGTTGATGTAGTCGTACGTCTTCACGATCGACCGATCCTAGCACCAAAGGTACGACACCTCCGTGATCTGCACATGTTCGGCTCGGTGACGTCCCATGAACTCACGATCCAGTATAGTGTCGAAAGAGAGCTTCGTTAGCACGACGGCGTGATGGCGGTGATGATGATGCTACCGGAACAGGGCTTCGCCTAAGCACTGCTACGATATGACCGAGGTGGATTATGGTGGAGGGGGGCACCGCACACGGCTGGAAACAATCAACTTGTGTGTCCTAGGGTGCCCCCTGCCCCCGTATATAAAGGAGCAAGGGGGACGCCGGCCGGCCTTGAGGCGCGCCAAGGAGAGGGGGAGTCTTCCTAGTAGGAGTAGGACTCCCCTTTTCCTATTCCAACTAGGAAGGGGGAAGGAAGGAGAGGGAGAGAGGAAGGAAAGAGGGGGCGCCGCCCCCCTCCTTGTCCAATTACAACTCCCAAGGGGGGCGCGGGCAGCCCTAGCCCTCTCCTCTCTCTCCCACAAGGCCCATGTTGGCCCATTAGTTCCCCTGGGGGTTCCGATAACCACCCGGCACTCCGATAAATATCCGGTGACCCCCGGAACTCATCTGGTGTCCGAATATAGTCATCCAATATATCAATCTTTATGTCTCGACCATTTCGAGACTCCATTTCATGTCCGTGATCACATCCGGGACTCCGAACTATCTTCGGTACATCAAAACACATAAACTCGTAATACCAATCGTCACTGAATGTTAAGCGTGCGGACCCTACGGGTTTGAGAACTATGTAGACATGACCGAGACATGTCTCCGATCAATAACCAATATAGGAACATGGATGCTCATATTGGCTCCTACATATTCTACGAAGATCTTTATCGGTCAAACCGCATAACAACATACGTTGTTCCTTTTGTCATCGGTATGTTACTTGCCCGAGATTTGATCGTCGGTATCTCAATACCTAGTTCAATCTCGTTACCGGCAAGTCTCTTTACTCGTTCCGTAATGCATCATCCTGCAACTAACTCATTAGTCACATTGCTTGCAAGGCTTATAGTGATGTGCATTACCGAGAGGGCCCAGAGATACCTCTCTGACAATCGGAGTGACAAATCCTAATCTCGATCTATGCCAACTCAAAAAACACCATCGGAGACACCTGTAGAGCACCTTTATAATCACCAAGTTACGTTGTGATGTTAGGTAGCACACAAAGTGTTCCCCTGGTATTCAGGAGTTGCATGATCTCATAGTCATAGGAACATGTATAAGTGATGGAGAAAGCAATAGCAACAAACTAAATGATGATCGTGCTAAGCTAACGGATGGGTCAAGTCAATCACATCATTCTCTAATGATGTGATCCCGTTAATCAAATGACAACTCATGTCTATGGTTAGGAAACATGACCATCATTGATTCAACGAGCTAGTTAAGTAGAGGCAAACTAGTGACACTCTGTTTGTCTATGTATTCACACATGTACTAAGTTTCCGGTTAATACAATTCTAGCATGAATAATAAACATTTATCATGATATAAGGAAATATAAATAACAACTTTATTATTGCCTCTAGGGCATATTTCCTTCACAAATACCCAGGCACTACTACAAGCATTCGTAAGGTACTGATACGTCTCCAATGTATCTACTTTTTCTCACGCTTTTCCTCTCGTTTTGGACTCTAATTTGCATGATTTGAATGAAACTAACCCTGTACTGACGATGTTTTCGGCAGAACTACCATGGTTTTGTTTTTGTGCAGAAATAAAATTTCTCGGAATGGAACGAAACTTTTTGAGGATTTTTTATATCAATAATAAGAATTATTGGAGCCAAGACCCACCAGAGAGGGGCACCTAGGTGGGCACAACCCACTAGGGCGCGCCCCCTCTCCTAGCGCGCCCAGGTGGTTTGTACCCACCTGGTGGCTCCGCTGATTACCCCCCTGATACTATAAATTCACATTATTTCAGAAAAAATCAGGGAGAAAGAATTATCGCGATCCACGAGACGGAGCCGCCGCCAGGCCATGTTCTTCCTCGGGGGGGGGGGGGCAGATCTGGAGTCCGTTTGGGGCTCCGGAGAGGGGGGTCTTCATTCTTCGTCATCACCAACCCTTGTCCATCGCCAATTCCATGATGCTCCCCACCGGGAGTGAGTAGTTCCTTCGTAGGCTCGCTGGTCGGTGAGGAGTTGGATGAGATTCATCATGTAATCGAGTTAGTTTTGTTGGCCTGATGCCTAGTATCCACTATGTTCTTAGATTGATGTTGCTATGACTTTGTTATGCTTAATGCTTGTCACTTTGGGCCTGGGTGCCATGCTTTTAGATCTGAACCGTTTATGAATTCATCATTATATCCATGTTTTAGATCCGATCTTGCAAGTTATAGTCACCAACTACGGTTATGATCCGGCAACCCCGGAGTGACAACAACCGGGACCACTCCCGGTGATGACTGTAGTTTAAGGAGTTCATGTATTCACTATGTGTTAATGCTTTGTTCCGGTTCTTTATTAAAAGGAGGCCTTAATATCCCTTAGTTTCCAATATGGACCCCGCTACCACAGGAGGGTAGGACAAAAGATGTCATGCAAGTTCTTTTAATAAAGCACGTATGACTATTTACGGAATACATGCCTACATTATATCAATGAACTGGAGCTAGTGCCATATTGCCCGGGGTTATAACTATCACATGATGAATATCATCCAACAAGTCACCGATCCAATGCCTACAAATTTATCCTGATTGATCTTGCTGTGTTACTATTGCTATCTTCACGGTTACACTTGCTACAAAGTACTGCTATCACTATTACTGTTACCGTTACTACTGTCACTACTATCAAAATTATCAAACTACTTCGCTACTGATCATATTGTTGTAGATAATTAATCTCCAGGTGTGGTTGAATTGACAACTCAGCTGCTAATACCTTCAAATATTCTTTGGCTCCCCTTGTGTCGAATCTATAAATTCGGGTTGAATACTCTACCCTCAAAAACTATTGTGATCCCCTATACTTGTTGGTTATCAAGACCTTTTTCTGGTGCCGTTGTCGAGGAGCATAGCTATATTTGTTGAGTCACTTGGGATTATTATCATATTATCACTATGAAGAATCTGAAGGATCCAAAGACTAAGATATTTCTCTCAAGGACGAGGGGAGGTAAGAAACTGACATCCAGTTCTGCTTTAGATTCACCTTCTGTTATGAGTAAACTTGCAACACCACCACATGCTATCAATTCTGATATTTTGCAAGTTATTGATGATGCTACTTCTACTATGAATGATGCTTATGATGATGCTGGTACCTTGCTTGATAATGATGACGTGCCACTTGGTGAATTTCTTGATAGACAAATTGCTAGAGTAATACAACATGATGTTGTTGAATCTGATGATGAGCTTGAAACTGAAACTCCTGAAACACCTACTAGAACTAGCCTTCCTAGATATGAATTGCCTAAGGTACCGGAAGGTTATGTTATGAGTGCAGAAGCAACTAGAGATATTCTTGCTTGCAATGATAGAGATGATCTAGATAAATTACTACACAAGTATAAAGAAAAATCTCTGAATGCTAGAATGAAATGTGATCCTAAGTTTTCTACTTCACCTATCTTTATTGATGATAAGGATTATGAATTCTCGTTCGACCCAGAGTTAATTACTCTGGTTGAATCTGATCATTTCCATGGTTACGAAACTAAAAATGTTGTGGCACATCTTACTAAGTTGAATGATATAGACACCCTTTTTACTCATGATGAGAAGACTCGTTATTACTTTATTCTCAAATTATTTCCTTTCTCATTAAAGGGTGATGCTAAAGCTTGGTACAATACTCTTGCTCCTGGTTGTGTGCGTAGTCCCCAGGATATGGCTTATTACTTCTCTGAAAAATATTTTCCTACTCATAAAACAAGCTGCCTTACAGGAAATATTTAACTTTGTGCAAACTAAAGAAGAGAGTGTCCCACAGGCTTGGGGGACGCTTTGCTAGTTACTTAATGCTTTGCCTAATCATCCTCTTAAGAAAAATGAAATACTTGATATCTTCTATAATGGACTAACTGATGCTTCTAGGGACTTCCTAGATAGTTGTGCTGGTTGTGTTTTCAGGGAACGAACTATTGCTGTGACGCCCCCGATTTAATCGTACACTAATCATACACGCAAACGTGTACGATCAAGATCAGGGACTCACGGGAAGATATCACAACACAACTCTACAAATAAAATAAGTCATACAAGCATCATATTACAAGCCAGGGGCCTCGAAGGCTCGAATACAAGAGCTCGATCATAGACGAGTCAGCGGAAGCAACGATATCTGAGTACAGACATAAGTTAAACAAGTTTGCCTTAAGAAGGCTAGCACAAACTGGGATACAGATCGAAAGAGGCGCAGGCCTCCTGCCTGGGATCCTCCTAAACTACTCCTGGTCGTCGTCAGCGGGCAGCACGTAGTAGTAGGCACCTCCGGTGCAGTAGGAGTTGTCGTCGAAGGTGGCGTCTGGCTCCTGGGCTCCAACATCTGGTTGCGACAACCAGGTAGAAGGAATAGAGGGAAAAGAGGGAGAAAGCAACCGTGAGTACTCATCCAAAGTACTCGCAAGCAAGGAACTATACTACATATGCATGGGTATCAAATGGAATAGGGGAATCATATGTGGACTGAACTGCAGAATGCCAGAATAAGAGGGGGATAACTAATCCTGTCGAAGACTACGCTTCTGGCAGCCTCCGTCTTGCAGCATGTAGAACAGAGTAGACTGAAGTCCTCCAAGTAGCATCGTATAGCATAATCCTAACCGATGATCCTCCCATCGTCGCCCTGTGAGAGAGCGATCACCGGTTGTATCTGGTACTTGGAAGGGTGTGTTTTATTAAGTATCCAGTTCTAGTTGTCATAAGGTCAAAGTACAACTCCGAGTCGTCCTTTTACCGAGGGACACGGCTATTCGAATAGATAAACTTCCCTGCAGGGGTGCACCAAATACCCCAACACGCTCGATCCCATTTGGCCGGACACACTTTTCTGGGTCATGACCGGCCTCGAAAGATCAACACGTCGCAGCCCCACCTAGACCAACAGAGAGGTCAGCACGCCGGTCTAAACCTAAGCGCCCAGGGGTCTGGGCCCATCGCCCTTAGCACACCTGCATGTTGCGAGGGCGGCCGGAAGCAGACCTAGCCTAGTGGCGTTCCAGTCCAATCCAGCGCGCGCCGCTCCGTCGCTGACGTCAAGAAGGCTTCGGCTGATACCACGACGCCGGGATACCCATAACTACTCCCACGTAGATGGTTAGTGCGTATAGACCAAATGGCCAGACTCAGATCAAATACCCAGATCTCGTTAAGCGTGTTAAGTATCCTCGAACGCCGACCAGGGCCAGGCCCACCCCTCTCCTAGGTGGTCTCAACCTGCCCTGTCGCTCCGCCACAAAGATCCACACAGAGGGCCGTCGGGACAAAGGTCCTTTCAGCCCCCAATCCGTGAATCACTCGCGGGTACTCCTCGAGCCAACCCGACTTTGGTCACCACCTGTATCATGTTTAAAGTATATAGTATATACCCGTGATCACCTCCCGAGTGATCACGGCCCAATAGTATAGCATGGCAGACGGACAAGAATGTAGGGCCACTGATGATAAACTAGCATCCTATACTAAACATTAGGTTTGCAGGTAAAGGTAACAACAGTAGTAGCAAGGACAGGCTATGCATCAGCATAGGATTAACGAGAAGCAGTAACATGCTACACTACTCTAATGCAAGCAGTATAGAGAAGAGTAAGCGATATCTGGTGATCAAAGGGGGGGGGGCTTGCCTGGTTGCTCTGGCAAGAGAGAGGGGTCGTCAACACCGTAGTCGTACGGGGTAGCAGCGGCGTCGGTCTCGGTGTCTAGAGAGAGAAGAGGGGGGAAGAAACAATAAATACAATGCAAGCGTATGCTTAGTGAAGCATGACATGACAAGTAACGATGCTAGGCGTGCCCTAATGTGGTATGAGGTGGTACCGGTTAAGGGGGAATACATCCGGGAAAGTATTCCCGGTGTTTTGCGTTTTCGGGCAGAGGACCGGAGGGGGAAAGTTGCGAGTTCGATAGGTTAGGGAGGTGTGGTGGACGAACGGGTTGCGTATCCGGAATCGTCTCGTCGTTCTGAGCAACTTTCATGTAGAAAGTATTTTCATCCGAGTTACGGAATAAAAGATATGATTTTCTAAAGATTTAAATCATTTTCAGGATTTATTTAATTAATTTATTACAACATTATCCAGAACAGTGAATGATGACGTCATCATGACGTCAGCATGACATCAGCAGTTGACTTGGTCAACTGACGTGTGGGTCCCGTTCGTCATAATCTGTTTTAATTAACTAACTGTTAATTTGGTTAATTAGTCATTAGGTTAATTAACCTTAATTAGTTAATTTAATCAGAATTAATTAAGTTAATTATTTAGTTAATTAACTAATTTATTAATTAATTTTATTATTATTTATTTATTGATTACATATTTTTTAATTCCCTTTTTTTTAAAATCGTTCTTTGGGCATGGGGCCCATCTGTCATAGGCCCCTGGGGCTTAGTGGATTCGGGCGCTGGCGAAACGGGGCAGAGCCCCGGGTGGGCGGGCGCCGGGCGCCCGACTGGGCGCTGTTGGTGCCAGCGGTCACGGGGCCGGCCAGCGAGGGTGTCGTGGCCGCGGCGAGGTCAGTGGCCAGGGCAGCCACGGTGGTGGCTGCGGGCGGTGTACAAAGGAGGCGGGGAGGGCCGGAGCGGCGCACGGACATGGAAGGCGATGGGCGCCCGAACGGGCGCGGCTGTGCGGGGCTGGCCCGAGGCGAACGCCGGCGAGGGGTGGGCAGTGGCAGCAGAGTAGAAGCGGGGGCAGCGCGGGGCAAGGTCGTGGTGGAGCCGAGCGGGGGAAGCAAGGCGGGCGAGTCCACGCGCGGGGCGCGGGTGATGCGGCGCGTGCGCAGGGGGGAGGTAGAGCAGCGGCAGGGGAGCCGCACGGGGAAGCAGCAGCGGGCGTCACGGGGCGCAGGCGCGGCGTGTCCGCGGCAGCGGCAAGCGCGGACGCGCGCTGTTGAGCAGGGAGGGGAGGGGGCGAGGTCCGGCGCGGGCGACGGTGGCGCCGGAGCGCATCGAGCGGCGACGCCCGAGGCGACCTAGGGGGAGAGGAGGGCGAAGGGGGAAGCTCACGGGGAGGAGGGGGAGTAGGGCAACGGGGCAGTGGGCTCGGGGGCGGTCGGGGAAGACCGGCGAGGAGGAGGACGAGGAGGCGATCGGCGGGGCCGGCAGCGACGGCGTCGGGGCGGCCGTCTCCTCCCGATCCAATCGGGAGAGATGGGGGGGGGAGGGAGATATTTTCGGAGAGGGGGGGGGGGAAGTGGGGGGTCGGGCTAGGGTTCGGTGCCCCACGGGGTTATAGGCTAGGGGGGAGTGGGCCGGCCTGGCAGGACACTGGCTGGGCCGAGGGTGGGTGGCCAGCTGGGCCGAGGCCCAGCGTGGGGGGGGTCTTTCTTCCCTTTTTTTTGCTTTGCTTTGTTTTCTCTCTTGTATTTTCTTTTTCTCTTATTTCTGTTTATCTAATTTCTGTTTCTTTTAGATTTACTTTATATGTAGTTTTATAATATATCAACTCAGTCCCTAAATTAGCATTATTAGTTAGGCTACTTTCATAATTAATTTGGCACTAAATAAATTAGTTTTACATTTGTTTATTACTTAAAAATATTTAATAGATGTTTTAGTCCCTGTTTTTATATTGTTTAGGCACTTAAACATTTTGGAAAAGGTTGGTTCCAACACCCAAAATAAGTTAGGGATTATTTGCCACATGATGATCATTTTAGTTTCCATGTTTGAGAAGTTTAAAATTTCATTTATTATTTGAATTTGAATTGGAACCGGATTTGGATCAACGTGAGATTAGTAACAGTAATAGTGGAGACATGGCATCATTAGCAAAGGATCACTGTAGCTTAATTACCCGGGCGTCACAATTCTCCTCCACTACAAGAAATCTCGTCCCGAGATTTAAGATGGGAGTAAGGGGGAAAGGGCTGGTTACGAAATTCTAACGGATCTTCTCGAAGAAGTTAATCCCTTTCGTTGATGTCTTCAATTCTTTATTCCAATGCATCATGATGAAGTTGTCGTCCTTCCATCGGGGAACTCCATCGTACTTACGAATAGGTAAGGGGCAGCTCTACCACGATAGGATGTTATAAGGGAAAGTCATCTGGGCGGGGGTATCCCAAGAATGATCATAAGAGTATCTCTCGAGTTGAACAAATGAAAAACACCGAGAGCAAGGTAAGAAGGCACCATAAGAAGTTTCAAGCGGATAGACAATCGTTCGATGCCCGTTACAGGGCGTGAAAGTGGTTCAAAGCAATCGGGAATAAGTATTGCGTCTTATACCATAATAGATCAACAGGTAGGAGGCCCATGAATTACATACAAAGTCAAGCACGAGGAATAACTTTGACAACAGGGTGTACAGGAGAGTCAGGTTTCGATCCTGGGACCTGTGGGTTATGGGCCCACCATGTGGTTATAAGTAGGTAAAGCGTTGATATCTTGCACGGTCGTGATAGCAAGATATGTCAGAGGGTAGCCTATCATTTATGTTGGCAACAATGTCGGTACTAAGGGCGAGGGATGAAGAGAACCATTTTCCTGCTCGTTGAAACGAGGCGGACCAATAGGCAAAGTTCTCGTCCATCGGGGGTGACCGGAATGCTATCGACAATTTCAACAGGGTCTTACTGACAGAGTTGTACGCCGAGGTGCTTATAAAAGCAGTGACGTATTACTGCTTAGCTCATATAAACCTCAAGAAGGTTAAACAGAACAATGGAAAGGAAAGTATGATTATCAGATTTAACAGAAGAATGGAAAGGAAAATGTGTTTAAACACATATTTCAGGGGTATATCCTTCCCAAGGACAAACAGAGCATGATATCCGTGGCAGGATATCATGTAGAAAACCCTTTAAGTAAGGGGAGAGAAATTTCATGACAGTACCCATACAACGGTGTTTGGATAATGGTTAAAGAAAACTTAGCATTGCGCTTTCAATGCTCTTATTGAAAATCGGAGTACCACAAACATGCTTCAAGAAGCATTGACATGGTATTCAAGCAAAGGTCAGATTTTGGAAACACAAAGGATCCATCAGGAATAGCTTGTGAAATAAGTCTTACAATTTCCTCACGGAAGAATGGCTAAACTTGCTAAAAAGGATACTACAACAATAGGTCCTCCGACCAGGTGTGCTAGGCCTGACATAACCTTACCGGGTCATATATAAAGACCAACATTATAACTCTTGGAAATAAGTTCCAACCATCATATCTGACCGAGATTCAGATCTGATTGGTGTCACGATACCTCAGACTTAGGATGCCTGAGAAGAAAAGGTGCGGCACAGTTTGACGAGATGACATTGTAAGATTCTCGGGAAATGAACTATGGAAGCAAGTTCCGAAACAAGAGTTCATCAGTAAACCAAGGAGAGGATGAGGAGGTGGCTGATAGGCTCAGCAACAAATCATCGCGATTTCCAAAGGATTGATTCCCACAATTATGTGAACAAGGAAATATCATTTGTCGGATCAAATCTCATAATGATGTATGCTCGAGGGAAACATACACCACTGAACAATGATAGAAGGGTGCAACCAGGAATCTGGACTAGGTAGCACGATCAATGTTTGAATGATGATTCAATAATCAATAGACGTAGAATGAAACTGTAGACCAATAACTTCAAGCAATAGGGTTGCTAGAAGTTTAGAATTTGCACAACACAGACCATTAGTCGGTATTCCGGTTAGAAACAATACGGAGACCAAGAAATGAACGCAAAAGGCGAGAGATATTACTATATCAAGAATTCTCAAGAGGTGGTAAAATTACCACGACATTCTTGACATAAAAGGTGGTAACATTCCAAGGTAAAGAAGAACAAATGATGTATAGCAAGGATCTCAAGGTATAACCCAAAACACGAATAAGTTTGTGTTGGAGGGAAGGCAATAAAGTGGCCGATGATAATACAATTCATCGGGGGCAAGGATGGTATTTCTCATCATGAATTCAATTGATATCCAGGAAGACCTCATAAGGTTGATGATCTTCACGGCATATTGGTCGAGAGATTTCAAGATGTAATCAATCAGTGACAGCATCAAATCAAAGGAATGATGAAGCGGAAGGTTATTGGAACCATGGGTAGGGCACAAACTTGAAATCAAGCTTGTTGTTCAAGGTGAATTGATATGACGAGGAAGATCGACGTAAGCTTAGCTCATCATCGAAAGTTGTGCTACGGGATTAAGGACCAGGTAGCACAGTTAAAATTTAGCACGATAATGATATAGCCGATCAGGCTAGGAATGACATAATCGAGTACAAACTCGGACTTAAAGAATATTATCAAGAGTTGCTGAACCGTAGGGCAGACTCGGTTCAGTTATCGGTGTCTTTGAGTGTTTAATAACTCAGCGCCCATGAAAACTGTAATCAGTGAGAATGTAGTACTTGATGAAGAACTCATAAGAATTTATGCAGTTTCAAGATAATCTCGAGATACCAGGGGGTAATACTCGAAGACGGATCAAAGTAGAGGTTGGACCGAGGTATTGATCCACATGAGACAAGTGCTTACACTTGCATCGAAAATGGTATTTAAAAGAGAACATGGTCGGAACCACGATTGTAAAAGGCCGGATCCCAGATATAAGATGAACTTATACCAAGGGAACTAATATCATTTACAAGAAGCTTCGATGATAAGTTTCACATCGGGTCCATGGGCATGAACGCAAAGGCTCAAGGTCGACTCCCAATTCTTCCATGCATAACCTTTCATTTTACTTCTCGCTTTTGATGAAGCTGTAGTATAGAAATTTTACCTAGCAAAATACCAGAAGAGTATGACTCGTGAAAACTTTCGAGTTCACACAGTTTAGAGAAGGCATATGTCCAACCCATCAGGGCATCTTAGGAGTATATACCACAAATTTCAAGAATAAATAACACCAGCTCGATAGTAGAGCATGTTTGAGAAAGCAGAGGATACAATTTACCAAAGGTATTATGTATCCGAGGAAAGGCTCACAGACTTATTGAATATGAAGGACGTTGTCGGGTAAAATCCCGCAAATGATCTGGTGGTTCTCAAGGAATCTGGTGCGAGCATCGGTACTCAACCAGAGGGGGAAACAATGCAAGGAGATCAGACTTTAGAAACAACTGACTAATTCAAGGCTCATATGCAAAGGAATTATCAATTCCAAGACAAGGGATCAGAAGCAATGCTCTGATCAGGGATGGGTAAGTTGAATAGCCTTAAGGGTACAATCGACAGCAATTTGATTGGTCGAGATCCAGCTCATGTTTTAAAATAACGTCTGAGCCGGAAAGATAATTTAAAAGGATCAACTGATGATTGTGTGCATTCGCACTCATGTTGAATCAATAGGATCAAAAAGACGATGCCTAAGGATACTAACGAATATCGCCAGACATATGGAACGCATCCATAATGCAAGCAGACAAGTATTGCAGAGCAATAAGCTACTAAGGATTATTGGAGGATCGAATAGTATTTCGAAGACCATTGTGAAACACATGAACAACTGGGGATGAGTGGATACTCGACAAGTGCGAGGATTTAATTGAAGGGGTATTCATGTGGCAAGGAACTGCTAGGCAGTAGGCACAAAGTATCCTCGGAACAATAGAGAAGACTCCGGGGTATCTCGTAATAACAAGATCAATGGGGGATGATCGTATGAATGGCAAGTGTAAGTAGTTATCCATAAGGATTTATCGGTGGTATGGAATTGCAACGGCGAAGGACACAAAGGTCTCGGGGAAACATCGGAGAGTATTGTCAGAATCTTCTGTTGCAGCAGGCGATCATCTGGCCTGGAGGGGCTCTCCGGGAGGAAGTATTTTCGAGAACCTAAAGTTAGATTTTAGCAAAATTCATTTAACCTGAATAGGGGAGAGATTAGAGTCCCAGAGTAAGGATCGAGGAGTAAAAGATCCTAATACCACCCAGATGGCGACGTGGGCCCGTAAGGCACACAGCCATGTTAGTAAAAGTTTTAGTAATGTCTAGACTCGACTTCGGCCAAGGAGTGTGGAAGGGGATTTCCTACAGGCAGTCGGCTCTGATACCAACTTGTGACGCCCCCGATTTAATCGTACACTAATCATACACGCAAACGTGTACGATCAAGATCAGGGACTCACGGGAAGATATCACAACACAACTCTACAAATAAAATAAGTCATACAAGCATCATATTACAAGCCAGGGGCCTCGAAGGCTCGAATACAAGAGCTCGATCATAGACGAGTCAGCGGAAGCAACGATATCTGAGTACAGACATAAGTTAAACAAGTTTGCCTTAAGAAGGCTAGCACAAACTGGGATACAGATCGAAAGAGGCGCAGGCCTCCTGCCTGGGATCCTCCTAAACTACTCCTGGTCGTCGTCAGCGGGCAGCACGTAGTAGTAGGCACCTCCGGTGCAGTAGGAGTTGTCGTCGAAGGTGGCGTCTGGCTCCTGGGCTCCAACATCTGGTTGCGACAACCAGGTAGAAGGAATAGAGGGAAAAGAGGGAGAAAGCAACCGTGAGTACTCATCCAAAGTACTCGCAAGCAAGGAACTATACTACATATGCATGGGTATCAAATGGAATAGGGGAATCATATGTGGACTGAACTGCAGAATGCCAGAATAAGAGGGGGATAACTAATCCTGTCGAAGACTACGCTTCTGGCAGCCTCCGTCTTGCAGCATGTAGAACAGAGTAGACTGAAGTCCTCCAAGTAGCATCGTATAGCATAATCCTAACCGATGATCCTCCCATCGTCGCCCTGTGAGAGAGCGATCACCGGTTGTATCTGGTACTTGGAAGGGTGTGTTTTATTAAGTATCCGGTTCTAGTTGTCATAAGGTCAAAGTACAACTCCGAGTCGTCCTTTTACCGAGGGACATGGCTATTCGAATAGATAAACTTCCCTGGGGGGGTGCACCACATACCCCAACACGCTCGATCCCATTTGGCCGGACACACTTTTCTGGGTCATGACCGGCCTCGGAAGATCAACACGTCGCAACCCCACCTAGACCAACAGAGAGGTCAGCACGCCGGTCTAAACCTAAGCGCCCAGGGGTCTGGGCCCATCGCCCTTAGCACACCTGCATGTTGCGAGGGCGGCCGGAAGCAGACCTAGCCTAGTGGCGTTCCAGTCCAATCCAGCGCGCGCCGCTCCGTCGCTGATGTCAAGAAGGCTTCGGTTGATACCACGACGCCGGGATACCCATAACTACTCCCACGTAGATGGTTAGTGCGTATAGACCAAATGGCCAGACTCAGATCAAATACCCAGATCTCGTTAAGAGTGTTAAGTATCCGCGAACGCCGACCAGGGCCAGGCCCACCCCTCTCCTAGGTGGTCTCAACCTGCCCTGTCGCTCCGCCACAAAGATCCACACAGAGGGCCGTCGGGACAAAGGTCCTTTCAGCCCCCAATCCGTGAATCACTCGCGGGTACTCCTCGAGCCAACCCGACTTTGTTCACCACCTGTATCATGTTTAAAGTATATAGTATATACCCGTGATCACCTCCCGAGTGATCACGGCCCAATAGTATAGCATGGCAGACGGACAAGAATGTAGGGCCACTGATGATAAACTAGCATCCTATACTAAACATTAGGTTTGCAGGTAAAGGTAACAACAGTAGTAGCAAGGACAGGCTATGCATCAGCATAGGATTAACGAGAAGCAGTAACATGCTACACTACTCTAATGCAAGCAGTATAGAGAAGAGTAGGCGATATCTGGTGATCAAAGGGGGGGGGGCTTGCCTGGTTGCTCTGGCAAGAGAGAGGGGTCGTCAACACCGTAGTCGTACGGGGTAGCAGCGGCGTCGGTCTCGGTGTCTAGAGAGAGAAGAGGGGGGAAGAAACAATAAATATAATGCAAGCGTATGCTTAGTGAAGCATGACATGACAAGTAACGATGCTAGGCGTGCCCTAATGTGGTATGAGGTGGTACCGGTTAAGGGGGAATACATCCGGGAAAGTATTCCCGGTGTTTTGCGTTTTCGGGCAGAGGACCGGAGGGGGAAAGTTGCGAGTTCGATAGGTTAGGGAGGTGTGGTGGACGAACGGGTTGCGTATCCGGAATCGTCTCGTCGTTCTGAGCAACTTTCATGTAGAAAGTATTTTCATCCGAGTTACGGAATAAAAGATATGATTTTCTAAAGATTTAAATCATTTTCAGGATTTATTTAATTAATTTATTACAACATTATCCAGAACAGTGAATGATGACGTCATCATGACGTCAGCATGACATCAGCAGTTGACTTGGTCAACTGACGTGTGGGTCCCGTTCGTCATAATCTGTTTTAATTAACTAACTGTTAATTTGGTTAATTAGTCATTAGGTTAATTAACCTTAATTAGTTAATTTAATCAGAATTAATTAAGTTAATTATTTAGTTAATTAACTAATTTATTAATTAATTTTATTATTATTTATTTATTGATTACATATATTTTTAATTCCTTTTTTTTTTAAATCGTTCTTTGGGCATGGGGCCCATCTGTCATAGGCCCCTGGGGCTTAGTGGATTCGGGCGCTGGCGAAACGGGGCAGAGCCCCGTGTGGGCGGGCGCCGGGCGCCCGACTGGGCGCTGTTGGTGCCAGCGGTCACGGGGCCGGCCAGCGAGGGTGTCGTGGCCGCGGCGAGGTCAGTGGCCAGGGCAGCCACGGTGGTGGCTGCGGGCGGTGTACAAAGGAGGCGGGGAGGGCCGGAGCGGCGCACGGACATGGAAGGCGATGGGCGCCCGAACGGGCGCGGCTGTGCGGGGCTGGCCCGAGGCGAACGCCGGCGAGGGGTGGGCAGTGGCAGCAGAGAAGAAGCGGGGGCAGCGCGGGGCAAGGTCGTGGTGGAGCCGAGCGGGGGAAGCAGGGCGGGCGAGTCCATGCGCGGGGCGCGGGCGATGCGGCGCGTGCGCAGGGGGGGAGGTAGAGCAGCGGCAGGGGAGCCGCACGGGGAAGCAGCAGCGGGCGTCACGGGGCGCAGGCGCGGCGTGTCCGCGGCAGCGGCAAGCGCGGACGCGCGCTGTTGAGCAGGGAGGGGAGGGGGCGAGGTCCGGCGCGGGCGACGGTGGCGCCGGAGCGCATCGAGCGGCGACGCCCGAGGCGACCTAGGGGGAGAGGAGGGCGAAGGGGGAAGCTCACGGGGAGGAGGGGGAGTAGGGCAACGGGGCAGTGGGCTCGGGGGCGGTCGGGGAAGACCGGCGAGGAGGAGGACGAGGAGGCGATCGGCGGGGCCGGCAGCGACGGCGTCGGGGCGGCCGTCTCCTCCCGATCCAATCGGGAGAGATGGGGGGGGGAGGGAGATATTTTCGGAGAGGGGGGGGGGAAGTGGGGGGTCGGGCTAGGGTTCGGTGCCCCACGGGGTTATAGGCTAGGGGGGAGTGGGCCGGCCTGGCAGGACACTGGCTGGGCCGAGGGTGGGTGGCCAGCTGGGCCGAGGCCCAGCGTGGGGGGGGGGGGGTCTTTCTTCCCTTTTTTTTTGCTTTGCTTTGTTTTCTCTCTTGTATTTTCTTTTTCTCTTATTTCTGTTTATCTAATTTCTCTTTCTTTTAGATTTACTTTATATGTAGTTTTATAATATATCAACTCAGTCCCTAAATTAGCATTATTAGTTAGGCTACTTTCATAATTAATTTGGCACTAAATAAATTAGTTTTACATTTGTTTATTACTTAAAAATATTTAATAGATGTTTTAGTCCCTGTTTTTATATTGTTTAGGCACTTAAACATTTTGGAAAAGGTTGGTTCCAACACCCAAAATAAGTTAGGGATTATTTGCCACATGATGATCATTTTAGTTTCCATGTTTGAGAAGTTTAAAATTTCATTTATTATTTGAATTTGAATTGGAACCGGATTTGGATCAACGTGAGATTAGTAACAGTAATAGTGGAGACATGGCATCATTAGCAAAGGATCACTGTAGCTTAATTACCCGGGCGTCACAATTGCTCAAGTTGAAGAATTATGGAATAACATATTGAAAAATTATGATGATTGGACTATTCCTGAACCACCGCCTAAACTCACTCCGAAGAAGAGGGGTATATTATATCTTAGTCCTGAAGATATGCAAGAGGCAAAGAAATCTATGAAGGAAAAAGGTATTAAAGCTGACGATGTTAAAAATTTACCTCCTATTGAAGAAATACATGGGCTTAATACACCACCAATGCGTAAGGTGGTAGAGGTAAATTCTCTTATGAAGTTCAATGATAATGATAATCCTCACAATATGCATCCTAGTCAATGCCTTTATGAGTTTGAAAATTATATTAGAAAACAAGATCACTTCAATGTAAATGTTATGAAACAATTGAAATACAATTCTGATATGATTTCTCGCTTGAGTGACTTGTTATTTAGAATATCAAATGATGTTGGAGGTGTTTGAAAACATGCTTCTATGGTTCAAACTCAATTAGAACAAGTTGCTAAATCTCAAAGAGAATTGCTTGATGAAATGAATCATAATATGCATGACTTTGCTGTTAGAGCTGCAACTAGAGGAGGGAAAATGACTCATGAAGCACTTTATCCCGAGGGACACCCTAAAAGAATTGAACAAGATTCACAAAGAGCTAACACTAGTGCACCTATTCCTTCTAGGAAGAAAAAGAAAAAGAAAAAGAAAAATAATAGGACTTTGCACACTTCTAGTGAACCTAAAATAGAAAAACCTCCTGATAATGAAAATGAAGTTTCTATCTCTGATGCTAAAACTCAGTCTGATAATGAACACTCACCTAATGATAATGAAAAAGATAATGATGAGGTTCATGAAGACTCTCAACCAACCAATGAAAAAGAACCAGATAATGATCTTGAGATAGAACCACATGTTGATCTTGATAACCCACAACCTAAAAATAAAAGGTATGATAAAATAGACTTCATTGCTAGAAAACATGGTAAAGAAAGAGAACCGTGGGTTCAATAACCTATGCCTTTTCTACCCAAGTCAACTAAAAAGAATGATGATGAAGAATTTGAACGCTTTGCTCAAATGCCGAGGCCAGTCTTTTTGCGTACTCGCTTGACTGGTATCCTGAAAATGCCTCCTTATGCAAAGTATATGAAAGACATCATCACAAATAAGAGAAAAATATCGAAAGCTGAAATCTCCGCTATGCTTTCTAATTATACTTTTAAGGATGGAGTACCTAAAAAACTTGGAGATTCGGGAATACCAACTATACATTGCTCTATCAAAAAGAATTATGTGAAAACTGCTTTGTGTGATTTAGGAGCTGGTGTTAGTGTTATGCCTTTCTCTTTATATAAAATACTTGACTTGAATAAACTCACACCTACTGAAATATCTTTGCAAATAGCTGATAAGTCAACTGCCATACCTATCGGTATCTGTGAGGATGTGCCCGTTGTTGTTGCTAATGTTACTATTTTGACTGACTTTGTTATACTTGAGATGCCCGAGGACGACAACATGTTGATTATCCTTGGTAGACCCTTCTTGAATACTGCAGGAGCTATTATTGATTGCAATAAAAGCAAGGTCACTTTTCATATTAATGGTAATGAGCATACGGTGCACTTTCCAAAGAAACAATTCCAAGTGAATGGTATTAATGTTATTGAAAAATCTCCGACAATCACTATTGGAAGTTTTCAAATACCTCTACCTACTATCAAAAAGAAATATGAAATGCTTATTATTGGGGAAATGCATATCCCCATTGAGGTAACTTAGTGATTTACAAAAGTTCTTCAGTTTCATACTAATCGAAAGTGGTTGTTAATAAGACTTGATCAACCTTATTAATGAATCATTTTTGAATGGCATGAAGCTGATGAATTTAGTAAGCACTACTTTCTGTCCCTACTTTTTATTCTCTGTTTTTATTAGTTAAATAAAATAAAATGCCATGTTTTGTCTGTGTTTTGAATTTCCCGTGTAATAAAAAATGACCCAAAAATGAAAGTTCTTAGAATGCCCTGAAATTTTTATATGATTTTTTCCTGAATATTTAAGAATTTTTGGTGCAAAAATAACCAGAGGGGGTGCACCAGGTGGGCACAACCCACCTGGGCGCGCCAGCACCCCCTGGCGCGCCCTGGGGGTTGTGGTCCCCACATGGGCCCTCTCACTTACCTCTTTAGCCCATATTGTCACCTATCTCCAGAAAAAATCACTCTCCCTCTCTCTCATGTGTTCTTGCTCATTTTGTTGCCAATTTCAATCTCTTTGCTTGAAGCTCCATTTCAGAAACTATTTCGGGAGATTGTTGCTTGGTATGTGACTCCACCATTTGTCCAATTAGTTTTTGTTTTAGTGGTTTATACTTTGAATAATTAGCTACTCTTGGTGCTACTATAGATGTGCTTGCATGTTGAATTCTTAGTGTTCTAAGTAGTTTGAATGCTTAATATGGCCTCTATGTATACCTATGAGTAGTTGCTATCAATCTTACAAAGTTTTGTTGACAAATTTTTGTCACTCAAATTTTTTTATTTTCAGATGCAGCCACCAAAACATGCTTATGGCCTTGCAGTGAGTATATGATGCATGTGGGCATTAAGGATGAGTTTGAGCAATATATTCACAATGACGGTCTCAGTCCCTACCTATCGGATAAGTGTGAACAACGCCATCTTCTCACTGGATCATTTGTCAAAGGATTTAAATATTTTCCACGTGAGTGTAGGGTGTTGTTTATGCTTTATGATGAACCATTTACTATTCCACTAGAAATTTTGCTTACCATTGCAAACTACCATTCTGGGATTCGCTTAATGAGCCAGCAAAGGCTGAGTATGAGACCTTCTTAACTAGCCTTTGTTACGGTGAAAAACGGGGAGTAAGGCAAGGAAGAATAAAGAGCATTCATTTTCCCGCAATTCAGTACCTTGCATTATTTAATGGGAAATGCATAGTAGGCAAGCAAGACTGTAGCATACTTTGTTCGCCAGACTTGAGCCTCATTCACAACGCTCTCACTGGTGAAAGGAATTATAACCTTCGAGCGATTGTTGCACGTAGACTTCAGCATAACGCCAGAAGTGGCTGGTTCTATGGTGGAATTTATGCCACACGTTTAGCACGAGGACTGGGTGTTTCACCTTTGCCCTTTGACCCTATCCTACCCACTCAATATTTAGATTTTGATGCCTTAAAGGAGCATAAGATTCTCAAGGAGAGGGCTGATAACTTCACCTATAATTTGTTGTTTAGCCAATCACATGTTCTGGACACATATTTGCTTGCGCCTGCTCTCTTTGATTATCACAACAAGGAAAGATATTTTGTTATTGAGAGCTAGGCCCGAGCTCACAACGCAGCAGTGTTGGCGGCACGGCATGCTGAGGCCTCCACCCCGAGAGCCTCCGTCAGCTACCATGCCGACTACTACTCTCCAGGCTACTGATTTACTACCAACTTAGGCCAAAAGCCTAAGCTTGGAGGAGTATGTGTTCTCATCGACATTATATTCATGTTCACATATCATTTCATTTGTCAGTGTTCACACTTTTTCATTGTATCATGCATGCTTAGATTTATTTTCTTGCTTTCTTCTTGCGTGTTTGAAAAAACTTAGAAAAAACCAAAAAAATTAGTTGTAGTAATTTACTTTCTATGCCTTCTTAGTAGTAGCACTAAAAATAAAACCCAAAAATATTTCCTTGTTCTTCTTTTGCTTGTTGGGAGCTTTCCGGTGTAAATATTTTTTCTCGTTTTGGCTTATTATTTGCTTGTTGAAGAAAACCAAAAACTCCAAAAATAGTTTAGTGTGTTTCTCTGGATCTCTTTTCTTTTATTCGAGTTGTACCGAGGAGAAGACCATGATGAAAATGTTGAGTGGCTCTCATATGAATAACTGTTGAACTAATAAGAGCCCATTTTACCTTGTCTTCTCCTGTTGAATAAAATGTTTGGAGATTCGAGCTTAGTCCATGGCACTCTTGCACTATTATTATTTTCATATCATTCGGTCGCGCAAGTGAAAGGCAATAATGACGATATTCGATGAGCTGGCCATGGCAAAGAGAAACTGGTATGAACTCAACTTGTCTTATGTGTGTAAATATGTTTAACCTAGTGCCCATGATTCAGCCTGTTATGATGATTATAGTTTCTCATGCCATGCATAAGTATCTAGGAGTTAATAATGATTTATCTTGGATTTCAACATAGCGTTAAAATAACTGTGATGTAGTATGATGATATGGTATCCTCCTCTGAATGTTCAAGTGGCTTGACTTGGTACATGTTCATGCATGTAGTTGAATCAAAACCAACATAGCCTCTATAATGTTTATGTTCATGGTGTTCATATCCTACTCATGCTAGTGTCCAATGTTACTTATGCATAATGCCTGGTTATGATCGTTGTTGCTCTCTAGCTGGCCGCTTCCCAAACTTAAATTGCTAGTCGTTGCCTATACTAAGTGGAAATTTTTCTTGTGCATCAAAAGCCTTGAACCCAAAGTTATTCCAGATGAGTCCACCATACCTACCTATATACGGTATTACCCTGCCGTCCTAAGTAAATTTGCATGTGCCACCTCTAAAAACTTCTAAAAAATTATCCGTTTTGTGTGCCTGGATCATTCATGGAACGACAGGAGGTGGTCAATATCTTCCATGCTAAGCATGTTATCCTCAGGTCGAGTGTTTATTCACTCGCCATCGCACGAGGAAATGGGCGGCAATAGGGATTCCCACTCTCGACTAGAAAATGCAAATAATTAAACAAAACTCCCCCGGGACTGTTGTTGGTTTGGATGGCACTCGTTGTTTCGGACAAGCCGTGGAATGTGATTCTTGGTGGAGGGGGAGTAAACCTTTACTTTTATCGCTTGGGAACCGCCACTAGCATGCTTAGCATGGAAGATGTTGATAACTGATGGTCGTGAAGTGAATGAGAAGGGTGCATGTCTCAAAATTTCATTTATCTCTGTTTTAAAAATTGAGCTCTGGCACCTCTGCAAATCACCGCTTCCCTCTGCGAAGGGACTTCCCATTTACTTTGATGTTGTGTCATCCCCTTCTATAAACAAGCGCTAGAAACTGAGTAGAGCACATCAGTCATGATTTATGCATTGTGTATAGCTAATGTTGGGTGCATCATGATTGGATCTTTTCTACCATGAATTACAATGTTTAGTCGCTGCTTGAACTTTGGAGGTGCTCTGCATTTATGTTTTGCAGTCTCAGAAAGGGCTAGCGAGATACCATGATCGTCATATTATATCATGATTGTTTTGACAACGTGTTGCTGTTTGAGGTATCTTATTATTGCTCGCTAGCTGATTATGACATTGATATGAATCATTATAATCTTTAAGAGTTATTGTCGACATGGTTAGTTATAATGCTGGCTGAAAATCTGGGTGCAGTTTAAGCTTATTTATGCAAACAAGAGCAAAAGAGTTCATAAAAGTTTTTCTTTCTCACTTTCAGGTTATTAACTGAATTACTTGAGGACAAGCAAAGATTTAACTTTGGGGGAGTTGATATGTCTCCAACATATCTACTTTTTCTCACGCTTTTCATCTTGTTTTGGACTCTAATTTGCATGATTTGAATGAATCTAACCCCGGACTAACGCTGTTTTCAGCAGAACTACCATGGTGTTGTTTTTGTGCAGAAATAAAAGTTCTCGGAATGGAATGAAACTTTTTGAGGATTTTTTATATCAATAACAAGAATTATTGGAGCCAAGACCCACCAAAGAGGGGCCCTTGGGTGGGCACAACCCACCAGGGCGTGCCCCCTCTCCTGGCGCGCCCAGGTTGGTTGTACCCACCTGGTGGCCCCGCTGATGACCCCCCTGATCTATAAATTCACATTATTCCAGCAAAAAATCAAGGAGAAAGAATTATTGCGATCCACGAGACGGAGCCGCCGCCAGGCCCTATTCTTCCTTGGGAGGGCAGATCTGGAGTCCGTTTGGGGCTCCGGAGAGGGAGATCTTCGTTCTTTGTCATCACCAACCCTTCCCCATCGCCAATTCCATGATGCTCCCCACCGGGAGTGAGTAATTCCTTAGCAGGCTCACTGGTTGCTACCTCTTGAGCACTACGTTGGTTTTCCCCGAAGAGGAAGGGATGATGTAGCAAAGTAGCGTAAGTATTTCCCTCAGTTTTTGAGAACCAAGGTATCAATCCAGTACGAGGCTACGCGTGAGTCCTTCGTACCTGCACAAAACAAATAAATCCTCGCAACCAACGCGAATAGGGGTTGTCAATCCCTACACGGCCACTTACGAGAGTGAGATCTGATAGATATGATAAGATAAGATTTTTGGTATTTTTGTGATAAATATGCAAAGTAAAATAAAGGCAAAGTAAAAAGCAAAGGAAATAACTAAGTAGTAGGAGATTAATATGATGAAGATAGACCCCGGGGCCATAGGTTTCACTAGTGGCCTCTCTCGAGAGCATAAGTATTCTACGGTGGGTGAACGAATTACTGTTGAGCAATTGACAGAATTGAGCATAGTTATGAGAATATCTAGGTATAATCATGTATATAGGCATCACGTCTGAGACAAGTAGACCAACTCCTGCCTGCATCTACTACTATTACTCCACTCATCGACCGCTATCCAGCATGCATCTAGAGTATTAAGTTAAAAACAGAGTAACACCTTAAGCAATATGACATGATGTAGAGGGATAGACTCATGCAATATGAAGAAAACCCCATCTTGTTATCCTCGATGGCAACAATACAATACGTGCCTTGCTGCCCCTACTGTCACTGGGAAAGGACACCGCAAGATTGAACCCAAAGCTAAGCACTTCTCCCATTGCAAGAAAGATCAATCTAGTAGGCCAAACCAAACTGATAATTCGAAGAGACTTGCAAAGATAACCAATCATACATAAAAGAATTCAGAGGAGATTCAAATATTGTTCATAGATAAACTCGATCATAAACCCACAATCCATCGGTCTCAACAAACACACCGCAAAAAGAAGATTACATCGAATAGATCTCCACAAGAGAGGGGGAGAACATTGTATTGAGATCCAAAAATAGAGAAGAAGCCATCTAGCTACTAACTATGGACCCGTAGGTCTGAGGTAAACTACTCACACTTCATCGGAGAGGCTATGGTGTTGATGTAGAAGCCTTCCATGATCGATGCCCCCTCCGGCGGAGCTCCGGAATAGGCCCCAAGATGGGATCTCGTGGATAGAGAAAGTTGCGGTGGTGGAATTAGGTTTTTGGCTCCGTCTCTGATCGTTTGGGGGTATGTATGTAACATCCCAAATTTTCAATTTGGAATGTTATACAATAGATCATCTTTGCATATCATATTTTATTGCATTTTGGTTGATCCTAGAAATTTCACGCAACTCAAGGACCCTCAGAGAGTTGGGGATTTTGTTATTTTCATATTTGAGTTTTCTCAAATTTTGAAAATAGGATCATTTGATTTTATTTATTTTATCTTCAATTATTTCTATTATCAAAATATGAGAGAGGGAATAAAATGACTTTCCCAAAATAAAGAAATATTGAGGATTTAATAATGAAATCAAATAAGATTTTATTTTGGTTTTATTTGCTATTTTATTTGAATTTAGGAAAAATGTGCGTTTTTCAAAATAGCATTTAGGCCCCAAATAAATGTTCATCCTGTGCGGCTTGATTTCAGAAGCCGGGGAAAATTTATTTTGGGATTTTTGGAGTCCGTTTAGTATTCCTTTTGTTTTTTTATGAGTGTAATTATTTAAAAAAAAATCCGAACCGACCTTGGGCCGTGTCCGGCCAGGGCTGCGCCTGGCCGAGGCTTTATATAGCGAGCCACCCGGGCCGCCTCAGCCCAAGAGCCGCCGCCCAAACCCTAGCCGCCCATGCCGCCCGCCCTAGCCGCCTGCGCCGCCGCGCCGCCGCCGGAGCCCCGCTGCCGACGAGGTCGAACCGCCGATGCCCGCCGGCTTTTTTAGAAAACCGTTGGTTTTCACCGGTTTGTTTTTGGTTTTTTTAGATTTGTTTTTTATATAGATCGGTTTTTTTTCTCGGTTTAGTTATTAAGCGAGTGTTCGCTCGTTCGTTCGTTTTAACGAACGCGTTCATCATTTAGATCCAGATAACGGACGTTCGTTCGTTAATCTGTTCGTCGTTTTCTTTTTCTCGGATTAAATCCGCGATTTTTCTGATCGCAATTTCTGATCTGATGTTCATTCTAGTATAACTTTTCGCTCGTTTATCGGAATCAGGCGATTCAAGCACATGGAGTTTAGTCTCGGAACCCTCTTTCCGTTTAACCAACTCAAACAAGTTTTTGCCTCTGTAAAATTTGACCTAGATCCAGAATAGTAAACGAAGCTTGTTTTTTTGCTGTTTGTCTTTCGTTGCTTCGTTCGATTTGATTCTTTTATCCAACCGGAGTTCTTAAGTTGAACTTTCTGGTTAGATCTCTTATTTGAGTTTTACCTGTGCATTAGATGAGTACTTATTGTATGCTTGTTTGTTTGCAATAGAGTACCCGGAGTGCGCCGCTTGCTACTTCGAATCGCTAGGTTTTGCGGATCATCAGCAAGGCAAGTAACACTTTGATCATACCTCCTACTACCTAGTTTTTATTGCATTAGATCAACCCTCACACATTGCATGATTAGGATCTAATTAAATTGTGGGTTTGGGAAGTAGATGAGGTAGTACCTATCACCTGTTTTATTATCAAACCTTTGGGAGTTACTTCTACGTTTGCTTATTATGCCATGCTATGCTAGTAGACGTGGATTGGGTGAGTGAAATCCATGACAGATGTGAGTTTGTTAAATTAATGGTTTATTTAAGGTGGCAACTTAAATACACATTTGGGTGGATTGAGGCACCTGGGTATTCCAGCGATTGCCTGTTTTTCTTTTGGACCGCCACCCAGGCTCAAAGGGATCATGAGATTATTCATACTAGAAACTTCTATGTGCAGCCACAAGCTACTATGGGCTCGAGCATAGTTGATTAAGTTGTGCGAACTCTTACTGTGGTAGACTAGCAGATGTAGGGGAAAATAGGTGTAATGGTCTACCTGTTCGTAAGGTGCTAGCGCTTCTGAAAGACTATGTCTCGGCCATCCGTTTCTCAAACACCATGTAGTGTGAGAATCCCAACGGAGGAGATCGGGTCTTGTGGGGAAAAGTGCGCAAACCTCTGCAGAGTGTATAAACTAATCATGGTTAGTCGTGTCCCCAGTTATGGACGTCTTGAGTATCTAGTACTTGGATTATCATGTGAATCTCATCATGTTACTCTAATTAATTTTGTTGGGTTTTAATGATGATGCTTAATTGGGATTGAGAGGGTGTCTACACTCTCAATGTTTAACAACCACCATGATAGTTAAATAAAATGTATTCCTTTGCAGTAGGGAAAAATTGGCTTTACGCAAAACTATAACCATAGAGCTTTCCACCAGCCAAATATGCATGTAGTATAGCCTTATTCTTTCATTGCTCTCTATGTGTTACATTGCCAGCATATTCCATGTGCCGACCCGTTTCGGGCTGCAACGTTCATGTTGCAGATTTTTCAGACGATGAGTAAGGTGCTTTGAGGTCGTGGTTCTATACTCAGTGATGCCGTTGGAGTTGATGGACTCACTTATCTTCCAAGCCTTCCGCTGTTATTGTTATTAGATGGCCTTAAGCCATATTTATTGTAATAAGTTCTCTTTTGAGACACTCGATGTAATAAGTGTGTGATTGCTACTCTGTTATAAATCCTTCAATTACTGTGTGGTGTTAGCATTACTGATCCAGGAATGACACCGGAGCATAGAGATTGGACCGTTTGAGGTCTGGTCGCTACAAGATGGTATCAGAGCACACGCTGACTCTAGGACACGACCACTAAGCTAAAGCCCTAGATCATTACTCCCTCTTCCCATTCTGACTCCTCATCTTTTCTACTCTTTTAGGATGGCGGATGGAAGGAATAATTTCACACAACCGGATGAAGATACACCCTTTGGACGTCACTTGAAGGAAGTCACTAGATATCTGAACATAGGAGTACCAAGCTTCACTGGAACTTACAACACCACTTTACCGGAAGAGGAGCGCTGGATGATTCAAGTTCAAGTTCCAGGAAGGACGTTAATGCAAGTCACTGAGCCCATAGAGTTTTCCTTTGATGCACCATCCTGGAGTCTAGGAAAGAGCATGGCAGCTCACATCGCCATGGGACGCATTGGAGAAGTTTACCGCAATGATCTCAAGGATACTGTCTACCAGATTTGTGGGCACCGAGATGAGCACTGGGAGATGATCAGCACTAGGAAGGATATATCAATTGCAGCATTTATCTAGGAGTTAAACCAGCACATTCAACGTCAGGAGAACCAGATGTGCGCCGACATGATAGATTTGAAGAAGGCGAGGACAAGAATCACGGAACTGGAGGAAGAACTCAAGGCTACACATGAAGAGGAAATCAAAGTATTAGTGGAGAAGAATGACGATCTGATCAAGAAGATCGGAATATTTATGGGAGGCCCTACACCAGTAGAAGAAGACGAAGAACCTAAGGAGATTCGCTCGGAAGACTACATCATCATCGACGACACCGACTTGGATCCAGATGATAGTGATGATGACTATGTTGATGAAGCTGGAGCAGAAATCATGGATTCTGCAACCGAAGAATATTTCTAGTAGACCACCCCATGAGTAGTAGTAGTCCACCATGTAAATATAGTAGTCCAAGCACTTTTGCGATAGTTAGACCGATTGTATGCTCTTGTTTGATTGAATGAAGTGAATTGTTTGCTTTTGCCTCATGTGCATATGGGTAGTGTTTTCTCTCTAGACCCCTCTCTATTCTTGAATCTTATCTTTTCTAAACCCTCAGATGCCTCCGAGACATGACCCCGGATTTACCTTCCCACCGGAGCTCACTCAGTTGATCCAGCAGCAAAACACATTGATGGAGTTGCTAGTCCAGAATCAGAATCAGGGGAACAACAACAACAACCCACCACCACCACCACCACCACCTATTGATCACTTAGCCCATTTTCTTAGGCTGAATCCAACGGTGTTTTCCAGTAGCACCGAGCCTATAGTAGCAGATGATTGGCTCCGCAAGACGGCAAGGGAATTTACCACGGCAGGATGCACAGATGCGAAAAAGGTGAAGTTTGCCGCACATCAGCTTGAAGGACCCGCAACATCATGGTGGGAGAATTTCACCGCCATTTTCCCTATCGATACTATCACATGGGACCAGTTCCAACAGGCTTTCCTTACTGCCCATGTTTCAGCAGGAGCTATGGCCATGAAGAAGCGTGAGTTTCGCAACTTGCGCCAAGGAGGACGGACAGTTGGCCAGTATGTGGAGGACTTTAGTAAGCTAGCATGTTATGCCCCAGATGGCGTTGCTACGGATGCAACTAAGCAGGAGAAGTTTCTGGAAGGACTGAATGACAAGTTGAGCATGCAGTTGATGGTAGCAACCTTCAACAATTACCAGGAGTTGGTAGATCGTGCTCTTATGATTGAAGGGAAGCAGCAGCAGATTGAGAATCACAAGAGGAAGTATGGACAAGGGAAGTACAATTCAGGAGCTCAGCAGAAGCCACGTTTTACCCCTAGACCGGGAGGACATCTTCAGCATACCCATGGAGGAGGTAGCTCGCATAATCATAACGGCCCCAAGAATGGTAATGGGAATGGAGGAAGCAACAGCCAGAACCGTACCAACCCATCAACCCCAGCCAAGAAAGACCTGAGCCAAGTCACTTGCTTTAAGTGCCAGAAGACTGGACATTATGCCAATGAATGTCCTGAATCTCAGAATGGAAATGGCAATGGAAGCTCTGGGAAGAAGCCGAACCCTTTCAGCAGGGGGCAGGTGAACCACGTTAACATGGAGGAGATTGAAGAGCAGCCGGATGCAGTAATCGGTAAGTTTTTGGTTAAGTCATTTACTGCACTCGTTCTTTTCTATACTGGTGCATCGCATTCATACATATCAAGGGGATTTGTGGATAAGTATAACCTGCCTACTAAGGTTCTTAGAACACCTATGTTAGTAAGCTCACCAGGAGCGGAGTATATGTCTAGTAAGGGATGTTTTCAAGTGCCATTGAGTATAGGTAGGCATGTGTTTCCCTCGGATTTAATCATTTTGGAATCACAAGGTTTGGATTGGCTGACGATGTATGGAGGAAACATCGATTGCGCCAGTAAGTCAATTTTGCTTACCACCCTAGAAGGGAGAAGGATCAAGTATGTATCCCGGCACGTGCCTAAAAGGACTCAAGTAAATTCGTTGACAGGAGTTGTGCAGGAGGAAGTACCAGTAGTGAAGGATTTCCCTGATGTATTTCCAGAGGAGTTGCTTGGCATGCCACCAGATAGAGATATTGAGTTTTTGATTGAGCTTTTGCCAGGCACAGGCCAATATCTAAGAGACCATATAGGATGCCCGCAAAGGATTTGGAAGAGATTAAGAAGCAGATTAAGGAGTTATTGGATAAAGGATATATCCGCCCAAGTTCTTCACCTTGGAGGTCGCCAGTACTTCTAGTGGAGAAGAAGGATGGATCGTTAAGGATGGTTGTTGATTATCGAGGATTGAATGAAGTAACCATCAAGAACAAGTACCCACTACCGATGATTAATGATCTGTTTGATCGATTGCAAGGAGCTAAGGTATTTTCCAAGATCGATCTGCGATCAGGATACCATCAGTTGAAGATTCGAGAACAGGATATACCTAAGACGGCTTTTACCACCAGGTATGGGCTGTATGAGTATACCGTTATGTCATTTGGTCTGACTAAAGCACCTGCATATTTTATGAACATGATGAAGAAAGTATTTATGGAGTTTTTGGATAAGTTCGTCATAGTGTTCATTGATGATATTCTGGTTTACTCGAAAAATGAAGAGGAGCATAAGGAGCATTTGCGTTTGGTACTTGGTAAGCTCAGAGAACATCAGTTATATGCCAAGTTTAGCAAATGTAAGTTTTGGTTGAAGGAAGTTGGATTCCTCGGACACGTTATATCCGGAGAAGGTATAGCAATAGATCCCACTAAGGTTGACACTGTGACAAATTGGAAAGCGCCAACAATAGTTGGAGAGATCCGGAGTTTTCTTGGACTTGCAGGATACTACCGGAGATTCATTGAAAATTTCTCAAAGATTGCGAAGCCTATGATGGAGTTGTTGAAGAAGGATACCAAGTTCATATGGACCAAGGAATGTGAGGCTAGTTTCCAAGAATTGAAGAAATGTTTGGTTACATCACCAGTGTTAATTTTGCCAGATCAGACCAAGGATTATGAGGTGTATTGTGACGCTTCACGTCGAGGACTTGGAGCAGTGCTTATGCAGGAAGGAAGAGTTGTTTCATATGCCTCACGATAGCTTAAGCCTCATGAGTTAAATTATGCCACACATGATTTGGAGTTAGCAGCCGTAGTGCATGCATTGAGACCTGGAGACATTTTCTCATTGGAAACCATTGTGAGGTGTACACGGATCACAAGAGTTTGAAGAATATTTTCACGCAGAAGGAGTTAAATCTTAGGCAAAGGAGATGGTTGGAGCTCATCAAGGATTATGATATGGGATTGCTTTATCACCCCGAAAAGGCTAACGTAGTAGCCGATGCGCTGAGCCATAAAAGTCATGTCAACACCCTAATGACGGGAGATTTACCAAGAGAGTTAGCCGAAAATCTTCGTGAGCTATGTTTGGAGATAGTCCCGAGAGGCTATGTAGCAGCATTGGAGATTCAGTCTACTTTGATGGATAAGATCAGAGAAGCTCAAAGGACTAACAAGGAGATTGCTTCTATTAAGGAGAAAATGAGCAAAGGAAAAGCTAAAGGATTTCGTGAGGATGAGCACGATACCCTATGGTTTGAAGACCGTGTTTATGTGCCCAATGCCCTGAGATCATGAAGTTGATTCTGCAAGAGGCCCATGATTCACCATATTCGATTCACCCAGGAAATACCAAGATGTATTTGGATTTGAAGGATACTTTCTAGTGGACCGGAATGAAGAAGGATATTGCAGAGTATGTAGCAGTTTGTGATGTATGTCAGAGAGTAAAGGCTGAGCATCAGAAGCCAGCGGGATTGCTACAGCCATTGCCAATACCCGAATGGAAGTGGGATAAGTTAGGCATGGATTTTATTACAGGATTGCCCAGAACTCTTTCAGGCTATGACTCGATTTGCGTTGTAGTCGATCGTTTGACAAAGGTAGCTCATTTCATTCCAGTGAAGACTACCTATACTAGTGCCAAGTTGGCAAAGATATACATGACCAGGATCGTATGTCTGCATGGAGTTCCAAGGAGCATTGTATCAGATAGAGGAACCCAATTTACCTCAAAGTTCTGAAATCAGTTGCATGAAACTTTGGGTACCAGGCTAGAGTTCAGTACAACTTTCCATCCGCAGACAGATGGACAGACCGAGAGAGTCAATCAGATTTTGGAGGATATGCTGAGAGCTTGTGCGCTAGATTACGGATCTAGTTGGGACGAGAATTTGCCATACGCAGAGTTCTCTTACAACAACAGTTATCAATCCGGTTTGAAGATGGCCCCTTTCGAAGCCTTGTACGGAAGGAGGTGCGGGACCCCATTGTCGTGGGATGAAGTTGGAGACCGTCAGTTGTTTGAACCGGATCTGATTAAGGAGTCTAAACAGAAAGTAAAATTGATTCACAATAGGCTCAAGGTAGCCCAGTCCAGGCAGAAGAGCTACGAAGATTCTAAATGCAAGGAGACAGTTTACGAAGTCGGAGACCGAGTTTATCTTCGAGTATCTCCACTTCGAGGAGTTAAGCGCTTTGGAGTTAAGGGAAAGTTAGCGCCACGTTTTGTAGGACCATACAAGGTTTTGGAACGTATGAGAGAAGTAGCTTATAAGTTGGAATTGCCCGAAGGATTGTCAGGAGTTCACGATGTGTTCCACGATTCTCAGTTGAAGAAGTGCCACGCAGAGATGGCTGATATACCGCTGAGAGATACAGTGCCACTGGAAGCAATTCAGTTGGACAGTGATTTGACCTATGAGGAGAAACTAGTCAAGATTCTTGAGTATGCCAGCCGAGTCACCCGCATCAAGGTTATCAAGTCTTGCAAAGTTTAGTGGAGCCACCACACGGAGGATGAAGCCACCTGGGAGCGAGAGGAAGATCTGTTGAAGGACCACCCTCACCTATTTTCTAGCCAACCCGAATCTCGAGGGCGAAATTCATCTTAAGGGGGTAGGTTTGTAACATCCCAAATTTTCAATTTGGAATGTTATACAATAGATCATCTTTGCATATCATATTTTATTGCATTTTGGTTGATCCTAGAAATTTCACGCAACTCAAGGACCCTCGGAGAGAGTTGGGGATTTCGTTATTTTCATATTTGAGTTTTCTCAAATTTTGAAAATAGGATCATTTGATTTTATTTATTTTATCTTCAATTATTTCTATTATCAAAATATGAGAGAGGGAATAAAATGACTTTCCCAAAATAAAGAAATATTGAGGATTTAATAATAAAATCAAATAAGATTTTATTTTGGTTTTATTTGCTATTTTATTTGAATTTAGGAAAAATGCGCGTTTTTCAAAATTGCATTTAGGCCCCAAATAAATGTTCATCCTGTGCGGCCTGATTTTAGAAGCCGGGGAAAATATATTTCGGAATTTTTGGAGTCCTTTAGTATTCCTTTTGTTTTTTTTCCGAGCATAATTATTTTAAAAAAGTCTGAACCGACCTTGGGCCGTGTCCGGCCAAGACTCCACCTGGCCGAGGCTTTATATAGCGAGCCACCCAGGCCGCCTCAGCCCAAGAGCCGCTGCCGCCGCCCAAACCCTAGTCGCCCGCGTCGCCCGCCCTAGCCGCTGCCACCACCGCCTGCGCCGCCGCCGCAGCCCGCCGTTTTTTTAGAAAACCGTTGGTTTTCACCGGTTTATTTTCGGCTTTCTTAGATTCGTTTTTTAGATAGATCGGTTTTTTTCTCGGTTTAGTTATTTAGCAAGCGCTCTCTCGTTCGTTCGTTTTAACGAACGTGTTCATCGTTTAGATCCAGATAACGGACGTTCGTTCATTAATCTGTTCGTAGTTTTCTTTTTCTCGGATTAAATCCGCGATTTTTCTGATCGCGATTTCTGATCCAATACTTGTTCTAGTATAACTTTTCGCTCGTTTATCGAAATCAGGCAATTCAAGCGCCTGGAGTTTCGTCTCTAAACCCTCTTTCCGTTTAACCAACTCAAACAAGTTTTTGCCTTTGTAAAATTTGACCTAGATCCAGAATAGTAAATGAAGCTTGTTTTTTTGCCGTTTGTCTTTCGTTGCTTCGTTCGATTTGATTCTTTTTGCCAACCGGAGTTCTTAAGTTGAACTTTCTGGTTAGATATCTTATTTGAGTTTTACCTGTGCATTAGATGAGTACTTATTGTATGCTTGTTTGTTTGCGATAGAGTACCCAGAGTGCGCCGCTTGCTACTTCGAATCGCTAGGTTTTGCGGATCATCAACAAGGCAAGTAACACTTTGATCATACCTCATACTACCTAGTTTTTATTGCATTAGATCAACCCTCACACATTGCATCATTATGATCTAATTAAATTGTGGGTTTGGGAAGTAGATCAGGTAGTACCTATCACCTGTTTTATTATCAAACCTTTGGGAGTTACTTTTACATTTGCTTATTATGCCATGCTATGCTAGTAGATGTGGATTGGGTGAGTGAAATCCATGACATATGTGAGTTTGTTAAATTATTGGTTTATCTAAGGTGGCAACTTAAATACACATCTAGGTGGATTGAGGCACCTGGGTATTCCAGCGATTGCCTACTTTTCTTTTGGACCGCCACCCAAGCTCAAAGGGATCATGAGATTATTCATACTAGAAACTTCTGTGTGCAGCCACAAGCTACTATGGGCTCTAGCATAGTTGATTAAGTTGTGCGAACTCTTAAAGTGGTAGACTAGCAGATGTAGGGAAAAGTAGGTGTAATAGTCTACCCGTTCGTAAGGTGCTAGCGCTTCTGAAAGACTATGTCTCGGTCATCCGTTTCTCAAACACCATGTAGTGCGAGAATCCCAACGGAGGAGATCGGGTCTTGTGGGGAAAAGTGCGCAAACCTCTGCAGAGTGTATAGACTAACCATGGTTAACCGTGTCCCCGGTTATGGACATCTTGAGTATCTAGTACTTGGATTATCATGTGAATCTCATCATGTTACTCTAATTAATTTTGTTGGGTTTTAATGATGATGCTTAATTGGGATTGAGAGGGTGTCTACACTCTCAATGTTTAACAACCACCATGATAGTTAAATAAAATGTATTCCTTTGCAGTAGGGAAAATTTGGCTTTATGCAAAACTGTAACCATAGAGCTTTCCACCAGCCAAATATGCATGTAGTATAGCCTTATTCTTTCATTGCTCTCTATGTGTTACATTGCCAACATATTCCATGTGCTGACCCATTTCGGGCTGCAACATTCATGTTGCAAATTTTTCAGACGATGAGTAAGGTGCTTTTAGGTCGTGGTTCTATACTCAGTGATGCCGTTGGAGTTGATGGACTCACTTATCTTCCAAGCCTTCCGCGGTTATCGTCATTAGATGGCCTTAAGCCATATTTATTGTAATAAGTTCTCTTTTGAGACACTTCATGTAATAAGTGTGTGATTGCTACTCTGTTATAAATCCTTCAAGTACTGTGTGGTGTCAGCATTACTGATCCAGGGATGACACCGGAGCACAGAGATTGGACCGTTTGAGGTCTGGTCGCTACAACCTAGGTATATATAGGAGGAAGGAGTACGTCGGTGGAGCAACAGGGGGCCCACGAGGGTGGAGGGCGCGCCTGGTGGGGGTGGGCGCGTCCCCCTACCTCGTGGCCTCCTCTTTTGTGTCTTGATGTAGGGTCCAAGTCTCCCGGGTCTTGTTTGTTGAGAAAATCACATTCCCGAAGGTTTCATTCCATTTGGACTCCGTTTGATATTCCTTTTCTTCGAAAGCCTAAAACAGGCAAAAAAACAGCAATTCTGGGCTAGGCCTCTGGTTAATAGGTTAGTCCCAAAAATAATATAAAAGTGGATAATAAAGCCCAATAATGTCCAAAACAGTAGATAATATAGCATGGAGCAATCAAAAATTATAGATACGTTGGAGACGTATCAAGCATCCCCAAGCTTAATTCCCGCTCGTCCTCGAGTAGGTAAATGATAAAAACAAAATTTTTGATGCGGAGTGCTACTTGACATAATTTTAATATAATTCTTCTTAATTGTGGTATGAATATTCAGATCCAAAAGATTCAAGACAAAAGTTCATATTGACATAAAAATAATAATACTTCAAGCATACTAACAAAGCAATTATGTCTTCTCAAAATAACATGGCCAAAGAAAGTTATCCCTACAAAATCATATAGTCTGGCTATGCTCCATCTTCACCACACAAAATATTTAAATCATGCACAACCCTGATGAAAAGCCAAGCAATTGTTTCATACTTTTGACATTCTCTAACTTTTTCAATCTTCACGCAATACATGAGCGTGAGCCATGGATATAGCACTATAGGCGGAATTTAATGGTGGTTGTGGAGAAGACAAAAAGGAAGAAGATAGTCTCACATCAACTAGGCGTATCAACAGGCTATGGAGATGCCCATCAATAGATATCAATGTGAATGAGTAGGGATTGGCATGCAACGGATGCACTAGAGCTATAAGTATATGAAAGCTCAAAAAGAAACTAAGTGTGTGTGGATCCAACTTGCTTGCTCATGAAGACCTAGGGCATTTTGATGAAGCCCATCATTTGAATATACAAGCCAAGTTCTATAATTAAAAATTCCCACTAGTATATGAAAGTGATAACATGAGAGACTCTCTACTATGAATATCATGGTGCTACTTTGAAGCACAAGTGTGGTAAAAGGATAGTAACATTGTCCCTTCTCTCTTTTTCTCTCATTTTTTTATTTTGGTCTTTTCTATTTTTATGGCCTTTTTTCGTACGGAGTCTCATCCCAATTTGTGGGGGAATCATAGTCTCCATCATCCTTTCCTCACTGGGACAATGCTCTAATAATGATGATCATCACACTTTTTATTTTTCTTACAACTCAACAATTACAACTCGATACTTAGAACAAAATATGACTCTATGTGAATGCCTCAGGCGGTGTACCAGGATATGCAATGATGCATGAGTGACATGTATGAAAAATTATGAATGGTGACTTTGCCACAAATACGATGTCAACTACATGATCATGCTAAGCAATATGAGAATGATGGAGTGTGTCATAATAAACGGAACGGTGGAAAGTTGCATGGCAATATATCTCGGAATGGCTATTGAAATGCCATAATAGGTATATATGGTGGCTGTTTTGATGAAGGTATATGGTGGGTGTATGATACCGGCGAAAGGTGCGTGGTATTAGAGAGACTAGCAAAGGTAGAAGGGTGAGAGTGCGTATAATCCATGGACTCAACATTAGTCATAAAAAACTCATATACTTATTGCAAAAATCTACAAGTTATCAAAGCAAAGTATTACGCGCATGCTCCTAGGGGGATAGATTGGTAGGAAAAGACCATCGCTCGTCCCCGACCGCCACTCATAAGGAAGACAATCAATAAATAAATCATGCTCCGACTTCATCACATAACGGTTCACCATACGTGCATGCTACGGGAATCAAAAACTTTAACACAAGTATTTCTCAAATTCACAACTACTCAACTAGCACAACTTTAATATCACCATCTTTATATCTCAAAACTATTATCAAGTATCAAACTTCTCATAGTATTCAACACACTCATAAGAAAGTTTTATTATTAATCTTGTATACCAAGCATATTAGGATTTTAAGCAAATTACCATGCTATTTAAGACTCTCAAAATAATCTAAGTGAAGCATGAGAGATCAATAGTTTCTATAAAACAAATCCACCACCGTGCTCTAAAAGATACAAGTGAAGTACTAGAGCAAAACTACATAACTCAAAAGATATAAGCGAAGCACATAGAGTATTCTAACAAATTTCAAATCATGTATGGCTCTATCAAAAGGTGTGTAGAGCAAGGATGATGGTGGTAAACTAAAAAGTAAAGACTCAAATCATACAAGACGCTCCAAGCAAAACACATATCATGTGGTGAATAAAAATATAGCTCCAAGTAAAGTAACCGATAGAAGTAGACGAAAGAGGGGATGCCTTCTGGGGCATCCCCAAGCTTTGGCTTTTAGGTGTCCTTATATTATCTTGGGGGTGCCATGGGCATGCCCAAGCTTAGGCTCTTTCCACTCCTTGTTCCATAATCCATCAAATCTTTACCCAAAACTTGAAAACTTCACAACACAAAACTTAAAGTAGAAAATCTCGTGAGCTCCGTCAGCGAAAGAGAATAAAAGACCACTTCAAGGTTCTGTAATGAACTCATTCTTTATTTATATTGGCGTTATACCTACTGTATTCCAACTTCTCTATTGTTTATAAACTATTTTACTAGCCATAGATTCATCAAAATAAGCAAACAACACACGAAAAACAGAATCTGTCAAAAACAGAACAGTCTGCAGTAATCTGTAGCTAGCGCAAGATATGGGAACCCAAAAATTCTAAAATAAATTGCTGGATGTGAGGAATTTATCTAGTAATCATCTTCAAAAATAATTAACTAAATAGCACTCTCCAAATAAAAATGACAGCAGTTCTCGTGAGCGCTAAAGTTTCTATTTTTACAGCAAGTGTAACAAGACTTTCCCCAAGTCTTCCCAACGGTTCTACTTGGCACAAACACTAATTAAACACAAAAAACACAACCAAAACAGAGGCTAGATAAATTATTTATTACTAAACAGGAGCAAAAAGCAAGGAGGGTTGCCTCCCAACAAGCGCCATCGTTTAACGCCCCTAGCTAGGCATAACAAGCAAGAATAGATCTAGGTATTGCCATCTTTGGTGGGAAATTCTTCAATGAGGCATCTATCATCTTTAGGAATTTCTTTATTTTTATTAATTATCAAACTTTTAGGCACAAGATCGAAAAATTCATTGGTAACAAATGGTTCCTTAATGATAGCAAAAAGATTGGGATGAATACTTATAGATTTGAGATCTGCATTTTCCTTACTAGAGGATTCACCCTTATTTTTAGGAACATACATAAGCTTGGCAATTTTAGTGGGAGGACTTGGAGTATTCTTTACGGAAGAAAAAGCGGTTCCCAAGTTGGTGATAATACCCTCAAGTTTATCGATCCTAGTGGAATCGTGATTTATTTTCTCATTAACTATGGGTTCCTTTTCATTAATATTTTTCAAAGTAACTCCTACTTTAGATCCATATTGAGAGATTCGACTGTGGATCTTTTTATCCAAATTTTCAATTAACTCTACGGTAGCAACCTTATTTTCAATAATTTCAAGCCTTTGCATTACATGCTCCAATGTTAATACAGTTCCATTAACCAAAAGAGGGGGTGAGCCAAATAAATCTATCATAGCATTATAAGAATCAAAAGTATGGCTACCCAAGAAGTTCCCTCCGGTAATAGTATCAAGAGCATATCTGTGCCAAGGAGTAATGCCTACATAAAAATTGCGAAGAAGAATGGAAGTAGATTGCTTCCTAGTAGATCTATTTTGAGCATTGCAAATTCTATACCAAGCATCTTTTAGATTTACTCCCTCCCTTTGCTTAAAATTTAATATTTCATTCTCGGGAGACAACGGAGAAGATAAGGGACTAGCCATAACAACAAGCAAATGAACTAACACACAAGCAAACAAAAAGCAAGCGGGCAAAAAGAGGCAAATAGAGAAAGAGAGGGAGGATAGAGAGAGAGAGGGCGAATAAAACGGCAAGGGTGAAGTGGGGGGAGAGGAAAACGAGAGGCAAATGGCAAATAATGTAACGCGGGAGATAAGGGTATGTGATGGGTACTTGGTATGTTGACTTTTGCGTAGAACTCCCCGGCAACGGCGCCATAAATCCTTCTTGCTACCTCTTGAGCACTGCGTTGGTTTTCCCCGAAGAGGAAGGGATGATGCAGCAAAGTAGCGTAAGTATTTCCCTCAGTTTTTGAGAACCAAGGTATCAATCCAGTAGGAGGCTACGCGCAAGTCCCTCGTACCTGCACAAAACAAATAAATCCTCGCAACCAACGCGAATAGGGGTTGTCAATCCCTACACGGCCACTTACGAGAGTGAGATCTGATAGATATGATAAGATAATATTTTTGGTATTTTTGTGATAAATATGCAAAGTAAAATAAAGGCAAAGTAAAAAAGTAAAGGAAATAACTAAGTAGTAGGAGATTAATATGATGAAGATAGACCCGGGGGCCATACGTTTCACTAGTGGCTTCTCTCGAGAGCATAAGTATTCTACGGTGGGTGAACGAATTACTGTTGAGCAATTGACAGAATTGAGCATAGTTATGAGAATATCTAGGTATGATCATGTATATAAGCATCACGTCCGAGACAAGTAGACCGACTCCTGCCTGCATCTACTACTATTACTCCACTCATCGACCACTATCCAACATGCATCTAGAGTATTAAGTTAAAACAGAGTAATGCCTTAAGCAAGATGACATGATGTAGAGGGATAGACTCATGCAATGTGAAGAAAACCCCATCTTGTTATCCTCGATGGCAACAATACAATATGTGCCTTGCTGCCCCTACTGTCACTGGGAAAGGACACCGCAAGATTGAACCCAAAGCTAAGCACTTCTCCCATTGCAAGAAAGATCAATCTAGTAGGCCAAACCAAACTGATAATTCGAAGAGACTTGCAAAGATAACCAATCATACATAAAAGAATTCAGAGGAGATTCAAATATTGTTCATAGATAAACTTGATCATAAACCGACAATTCATCGGTCTCAACAAACACACCGCAAAAAGAAGATTACATCGAATAGATCTCCACAAGAGAGGGGGAGAACATTGTATTGAGATCCAAAAATAGAGAAGAAGCCGTCTAGCTACTAACTATGGACCCGTAGGTCTGAGGTAAACTACTCACACTTCGTCGGAGAGGCTATGGTGTTGATGTAGAAGCCCTCCGTGATCTATGCCCCCTCCGGCGGAGCTCCGGAACAGGCCCCAAGATGGGATCTCGTGGATACAGAAAGTTGTGGCGGTGGAATTAGGTTTTTGGCTCAGTCTCTGATCATTTGGGGGTACGTAGGTATATATAGGAGGAAGGAGTACGTCGGTGGAGCAACAGGGGGGCCACGAGGGTGGAGGGTGCGCCTGGTGGGGGTGGGCGCGCCCCTACCTCGTGGCCTCCTCTTTTGTGTCTTGACGTAGGGTCCAAGTCTCCCGGGTCTTGTTTGTTGAGAAAATCACGTTCCCGAAGGTTTCATTCTGTTTGGACTCCGTTTGATATTCCTTTTCTTCGAAACCCTAAAACAGGCAAAAAACAACAATTCTGGGCTGGGCCTCCGGTTAATAGGTTAGTCCCACAAATAATATAAAAGTGGATAATAAAGCCCAATAATGTCCAAAACAGAAGATAATATAGCATGGAGCAATAAAAAATTATAGATACGTTGGAGACGTATCACTGGCCAGTGAGGAGTTGGATGAGATTCATCATTTAATCGAGTTAGTTTTGTTAGCGCCTGATCCCTAGTATCCGCTATGTTCTTAGATTGATGTTGCTATGACTTTGGTATGGTTAATGCTTGTCACTTTGGGCCCGGGTGCCATGATTTCAGATCTAAACCGTTTATGAATTCATCATTATATCAATGTTATCTGATCTTGCAAGTTATAGTCACCTACTACGGTTATGATTCGGTAACCCCGGAGTGACAACAACTGGGCCCACTCCCGGTGATGACCGTAGTTTGAGGAGTTCATGTATTCACTATGTGCTAATGCTTTGTTTCAGTTCTCTATTAAAAGGAGGCCTTAATATCCCTTAGTTTCCAATATGGACCCCGCTGCCACAGGAGGGTAGGATAAAAGATGTCATGCAAGTTCTTTCAATAAAGCACGTATGACTATTTACGGAATACATACCTACATTATATCGATGAACTGGAGCTAGTGCCTGATACGTCTCCAACGTATCTATAATTTTTGATTGTTCCATGCTATTATATTACCAACCTTGGATGTTTTATATGCATTTATATGCTATTTTATATGATTTTTGGGACTAACCTATTAACCTAGAGACCAGTGCCAGTTTTTGTTTTTTCCTTGTTTTAGAGTATCGTAGAAAAAGAAAATCAAATGGAGTCCAATTGACCTGAAACTTCACGGAACTTATTTTTGGAAGGAAAGCAGTCGGGGAGACTTGGAGTCCACGTAAGGGAAGCAACGAGGAAGCCACGAGGCAGGGGGGCGGGCCCACCCCTGGGCGCGCCCTCCACCCTCGTGGGCCCCTCGTGGCTCCCCTAACGTACTTCTTCCGCCTATATATCTCCATATACCCTAAAACGATCGGAGAGCACAATAGATCGGGAGTTCCGCCGCCATAAGCCTCCGTAGCCACCGAAAACCAATCTAGACACGTTCCGGCACCCTGCCGGAGGGGGCAATCCCTCTCCGGTGGCCATCTTCATCATCCCGGCGCTCTCCATGACGAGGAGGGAGTAGTTCTCCCTCGGGGCTGAGGGTATGTACCAGTAGCTATGTGTTTGATCTCTCTCTCTCTCTCTCTCTCGTGTTCTTGGTTTGGCACGATCTTGATGTATCGCGAGCTTTGCTATTATATTTGGATCCTATGATGTTTCTTCTCCCCCTCTACTCTCTTGTAATGGATTGAGTTTCCCCTTTGAAGTTATCTTATCGGATTGAGTCTTTAAAGATTTGAGAACACTTGATGTATGTCTTGCCGTGCATATCTGTGGTGACAATGGGATACCACGTGATTCACTTGATGTATGTTTTGGTGATCAACTTGCGGGTTCCCCCATGAACCTATGCATAGGAGTTGGGACATGTTTTCGTCGTGATTCTCCAGTAGAAACTACTGGGGCACTGTTTAAGGTTCTATGTGTTGGTTGAATAGATGAATTTGAGATTGTGTGATGCATATCGTATAATCATACCCACGGATACTTGAGGTGACATTGGAGTATCTAGGTGACATTAGGGTTTTGGTTGATTTGTGTCTTAAGGTGTTATTCTAGAACGAACTCTAGGGATGTTTGTGACACTTATAGGAATAGCCCAATGGATTGATTGGAAAGAATAACTTTGAGGTGGTTTCGTACCCTACCATAATCTCTTCGTTTGTTCTCTGCTATTAGTGACTTTGGAGTGACTCTTTGTTGCATGTTGAGGGATAGTTATGTGATCCAATTATGTTATTATTGTTGAGGGAACTTGCACTAGTGAAAGTATGAACCCTAGGCCTTGTTTCAACGCATTGCAATACCGTTTACGCTCACTTTTATCATTAGTTACCTTGCTGTTTTTATATTTTCAGATTACAAAAACCTTTATCTACTATCCATATACCACTTGTATCACCATCTCTTCGCCGAACTAGTGCACCTATACAATTTACCATTGTATTGGGTGTGTTGGGGACACAAGAGACTCTTTGTTATTTGGTTGCAGGATTGTTTGAGAGAGAACATCTTCATCCTACGCCTCCTACGGATTGATAAACCTTAGGTCATCCGCTTGAGGGAAATTTTCTACTGTCCTACAAACCTCTGCACTTGGAGGCCCAACAACGTTTACAAGAAGAAGGTTGTGTAGTAGACATCAAGCTCTTTTCTGGCGCCGTTGCCGGGGAGGTGAGTGCTTGAAGGTATATCTTTAGATCTTGCAATCGAGTCTTTTAGTTTCTTGTTTTATCACTAGATTAGTCTATGAAAGAAAACTATAAAAAATGGAATTGAGTCTACCTCATACGCTTCATCTTTTTAATATCTTTCGTGAGTATGATGGAAAGGAAAATTGTGCCAAAGTGTTAGAATAAGAAATCTATAAAATGTTTGGCACTAAATATTTGAATGATGAGCATGATTGCAATGTTGTTAGTATGAATTCCTTGAATATCCATGATGCTAATGATATGCAAAGCCACAAGCTTGGGGAAACTATGTTTGATGAAGATGATATTTTTTGTCCCCCAAGTTTTGATGAGCAATTTTTCTATGATGAAAGCATGCCTCCTATCTATGATGATTATTGTGATGACACATATGCTTTAAAGAATAATGATAGCCATGAAATTTGTCATCTTGATCTTAATTTTCAATCACATGATAGTTATTTTGTTGAGTTTGCTCCCACTATTATTCATGAGAAGAATTTTGTTTGTGTGGAGAGTAATAAAATTTCTATGCTTCTAGATCATGAAAAGAATGCTTTAGGTGCTAGTTATGTTTTTGAATTCATTCATGATGCTACTGAAAATTATTATGAGGGAGGAACATATGCTTATAGGAATCGCAATAATATCAAGTTTCCTCTGTATGTGCTTAAAGTTTTGAAATTATGCTTGTTTTGACCTCCTATGCTAGTTGATTATTGTTCCCACAAGTTGTTTGCTCACAAAATCCCTATGCATAGGAAGTGGGTTAGACTTAAATGTGCTAGTCATATTCTTCATGATGTTCTCTTTATGTTTCAATTCTTATCCTTTATGTGGGCGTCATTGAAATCGTCATGCCTAGCTAGGGGCGTTAAACGTTAGCGCTTGTTGGGAGGCAACCCAATTTATTTTTGTTCCTTGATTTTTGCTCCTGTTTAGTAATAAATAATTTATCTAGCCTCTGTTATGATTGAGTTTTTATGTTTTAATTAGTGTTTGTGCCAAGTAGAACCGTTGGGAAGACTTGGGGGAAAGTCTTGTTGATCTTGCTGTAAAAAACAGAAACTTTAGCACTCACGAGAATTGCTGCCATTTTTTATTGGTGAGTGCTATTTAGTTAATTAATTTTGCGGATGATTAATAGATAAATTCCTCACGTCCAGAAATTTATTTGAGAATTTTATGAGTTCCAGAAGTATACGTTTGATCCATATTACTACAGACTGTTCTGTTTTTGACAGATTCTGTTTTTCGTGTGTTGTTTGCTTATTTTAATGAATCTATGGCTAGTAAAAGAGTTTATAAACCATAGAGAAGTTGTAATACAGTAGGTTTAACACCAATATAAATAAATAATGAGTTCATTACATTAACTTGAAGTGGTGTTTTGCTTTCTTTCGCTAACGGAGCTTACGAGTTTTCTGTTAAGTTTTGTGTTGTGAAGTTTTCAAGTTTTGGGTAACGATTCGATGGACTATGGAATAAGGAGTGGAAAGAGCCTAAGCTTGGGGATGCCCAAGGAACCCCAAGGTAATATTCAAGGACAACCAAAAGCCTAAGCTTGGGAATGCCTCGGAAGGCATCCCCTCTTTCGTCTTCGTTCATCGGTAACTTTACTTGGAGCTATATTTTTATTCGCCACATGATATGTGTTTTTCTTGGAGCGTCATTTTATTTTATTTTGTTTTGCTTGCTGTTTGAATAAAATACCAAGATCTGAAATTCTTAAATGTTAGAGAGTCTTCACATAGTTGCATAATTATTTGACTACTCATTGATCTTCACTTATATCTTTCGGAGTAGTTTGTTGTTGCTCTAGTGCTTCACTTATATCTTTTAGAGCATGGTGGTAGTTTTATTTTCAAGAAATAGATGAACTCTCGTGCTTCACTTATATTATTTTGAGAGTCTTTAGAACAGCATGGTATTTTGCTTTGGTTACGAATCTAGTCCTAATATGGTAGGCATCCAAGATGGGTATAACAAAAACTTTCATATAAGTGCATTGAATACTAAGAGACGTTTGATGCTGATGATTGTTTGGAGATATGGAGGTAATAATATCAAGGTCATGCTAGTTGAGTAGTTGTGAATTTGAGAAGTTCTTGTGTTGAAGGTTGCAAGTCCCATAGCATGCACGTATGGTAAACGTTGTGTAACAAATTTGAAACATGAGGTGTTATTTGATTGTCTTCCTTATGAGTGGCGGTCGGGTACGAGCGATGGTCTTTTCCTACCAATCTATCCCCCTAGGAGCATGCACGTAGTGCCAAGGTTTTTGATGACTTGTAGATTTTTGCAATAAGTATGTGAGTTCTTTATGACTAATGTTGAGTCCATGGATTATACGCATTCTCACCCTTCCATCATTGCTAGCCTCTTCGGTACCGTGCATTGCCCTTTCTCACATTGGGAGTTGGTGCAAACTTCGCCGGTGCATCCAAACCCCATGATATTATACACTCTTTCACACATAAACCTCCTTATATCTTCCTCAAAACAGCCACCATACCTACCTATTCTGGCATTTCCATAGCCATTCCGAGATATATTACCATGCAACTTTCCACCGTTCTGTTTATTTTGACACACATCATCATTGTCATATTGCTTTGCATGATCATGTAGTTGACATCATATTTGTGGCAAAGCCACCATTCATAATTTTTCATACATGTCACTCTTGATTCATCGCAATCCCGGTACACCGTCGGAGGCATTCATACAGAGTCATACTTTGTTCTAGTATCGAGTTGTAATCATTGAGTTGTAAATAAATAGAAGTGTGATGATCATCCTTTTCTAGAGCATTGTCCGAAGTGAGGAATAGAAAAAAAGAAAGGCCAAAAAAAAGAGAAGGCAACCCCCCAAAAAAAGGGGGGAGAAAGGCCCTAAAAAAAGAGAAGGCCAAAAAAATGAGAGAAAAAGAGAGAAGGGACAATGCTACTATCCTTTGCCACACTTGTGCTTCAAAGTAGCACCATAATCCTCATGATAGAGAGTCTCTTGTTTTGTCACTTTCATATACTAGTGGGAATTTTTCATTATAGAACTTGGCTTGTATATTCCAACAATGGGCCTCCTCAAGTGCCCTAGGTCTTCGTGAGCAAGCAAGTTGGATGCACACCCACTTAGTTTCTTTTGTTGAGCATTCATACATTTATAGCTCTAGTGCATCCGTTGCATGGAAATCCCTACTCCTTGCATTAACATCAATCGATGGGGATATCCATAGCTCATTGATTAGCCTTGTTGATGTGAGACTTTCTCCTTTTTGTCTTCTCCACATAACCCCCATCGTCATATTCTATTCCACCCATAGTGCTATGTCCATGGCTCGCGCTCATATATTGCATGAAAGTTTATATGTTTGAGATTACTAAAGTATGAAACAAATTGCTTGGCTTGTCATCGGGGTTGTGCATTATGAGAGCATTCTTGTGTGACGAAAATGGAGCACGACCAAACTATATGATTTTGTAGGGATGAACTTTCTTTGGCCATGTTATTTTGAGAAGACATGATTGCTTAGTTAGTATGCTTGAAGTATTATTATTTTTATGTCAATATGAACTTTTATCTTGAATCTTATGGATCTGAACATTTATGACAAAATAAAGAAGAATTACTTAGAAAATATGTTAGGTAGCATTCCACATCAAAAATTCTGTTTTTATCATTTACCTACTCGAGGACGAGCAGGAATTGAGCTTGGGGATGCTGATACGTCTCCAACGTATCTATAATTTTTGATTGTTCCATGCTATTATATATTTTTTTCGACCATGAAGACTGCAGGGCTTACACCCCACAGCATTTTATTAATTAATCCAAAATAAATACAAGGTATGCATCCTCAAGATGAGGACGAAGGAAAAAAACCCTAAAAGAAGCTATACAGGGAAAGGAAGACTATACCTAAATAATTACACAGGGAAGAAAAGCAACATGAGCTCTCCTCAAGGGGGACGAAAATCAATCCACTTAAGAAGGGTTTCCCTATTTTTCCGTTTGATCCGATGAGAGAGCAGAGTAAGGTCATGAATGAAACCATTCCTCCAGGCCCTGAATGTTGGTTGGATGTTCCGGAAAGCTCTATCATTCCTGACCTTCCAAATATTCCACCATGCCGTAAACACCACCTCCCCAAAGAAAGGCTTGTTGAACTCCTTCCTAGCTTGAGGAGCAATATCCACCATATCATTACCATTGATCCATTCAATTTGCAGATAGTTCCACACTCGAGTACTATAATTGCACTGGAAGAAAAGATGGTTTCTGTCTTCCAGAATTCCAGTGGGACAAAGCACACATTCTGGTCCTTCATTAATCTTCCAATGCCTCCGCTGAATCATGTCTTTAGTGTTAACCCTGTCCATAATTACAAGCCAAGCAAACATCTTGATCGACATGGTGCAGCAACTCTTCCATATCCACCCCAGAATAGGGTTTGATACCATTGGCTGATATACAAAATCGTAAAACCTCTTTGCAGTAAAAACTGCTTTCTTGCCATGCCTCCAGCTCCAGCTGTCCTTGGAGGTATTATCAAACTGAAAAGTCCTCATTAGGGAAGAAAGTTGCTGCAATTCCTGAAAGGCTTGTGCAGTGAGAGGTAAGTAGAGTAGGTCTTGGAAACTACTAGCCGCAAAGACTTCCTTGACTGAGAGATTTTTGTCAAGACAAAAGGAGTAGAGCCTAGGAAACCGATCTTGCAGTGGGACTGAACTGCCCCCAATTTGCCAGTAGTCAGACCAGAAGAAAACCGTATCACCCGTAGCAACATCCACCGATGTAACTGACCGAAACTTATCCATCAGCTTACATACATCTCTCCACCAAAAGGAGCCACAAAGAACCGTGTCATGTGGAATCCTCTGAAAGTAGTAAGAATCCCAAACTAACTGCACCCATGGCACGTCCATCTTGTTATAAAATTTATTGAGATGTTTCATCAGCATAGCATCATTCTGTAAACCTAAGTTCAATATTCCAAGCCCTCCTTTGGACTTAGGTCGACAGACTAGTGGCCAAGCCGCCAGTGAGTGTCCCCTTTCCTGGCCATACTTCCTCCATAAGCACTGCCTCTGAATTCTTTCCAGTTGTTTCAAAATGCCCTGAGGAAGTGACAAGCTGGAAAGGAAGAAGATAGGCAATGAAGAGATGACAGAATTAACTAACTGCAGTCTGCTTCCTTGAGGTAAAAACCAAGAGCTTGCAGTCAATCTTCTCTCCATGCAATCCACCAGGGGAAGAAGATCCACAATTTTTGGCCTGGTGGTCCCCACAGGCAGACCCAGGTAAGTAAAAGGCATCTTGCCTAACTTACAACCAAAATCAGCAACCAGCTCTGAAGCATCTGGGTCTGTCACATTGATGGGATACATTGAGGATTTATGGAAATTAATTTGAAGTCCAGTTGCCTGAGAGAAAGAGTGTAAGACACGTTTCAAAGCCCTCAATTGATCTTTGTCAGCATTGAAGAAAAGCAACGTATCATCAGCATATTGGACTACAGGGAAATCTGGGTCATGTGTGGGCAGAGGTCTATTAATAAGACCTTGATGAAGAAGATCATTTATCAATGTTTGCAAGAGATCCGCCACAATCACAAAGAGCAAGGGAGAAATGGGGTCGCCCTGCTTGACGCCGCATTTGCATTTGAAGTGATTTCCAGGAACTCCGTTCAAAAGAACGGAAGAAGTGCCAGAGGACAGCAACTGTTTAATCCAAGTGATCCATCTATCTTCAAAACCTTTTGCAATTAGGATCTTTATGATAGCCTCATGCTGGATAGAATCAAAAGCCTTTTCGAAATCCAGTTTAATCAAAATGATGGGCTTCTTAGATTGGGTACACTGGTGAATGTACTCAAAAGTCCAAGCTAGACAATCCTAGATTGTTCTTGATTTTATGAAACCATATTGGTTTTTATGCACACATTTGATGATTTCCTGTTGGAATCTGTTAGCTGCGAGTTTGGTGAGAAACTTCAAACCCACCGAGGTAAGGGAGATCGGCCTGAAGTCTCCTACACCCTCCGGTGACTGCTTCTTAGGGATCAAGGTGATATACGCGTCATTCAAGTTCTCCAACTGAACTGTTCCAGCATGAAACTCCTGAACCAACTTGATGAAATCAGCAGAAATTATGTGCCAACACTTTTTTTTTTAAAAAGTCCATTAAAGCCATCAGGCCCTGGGGCCTTATCAATGGGCATTTCCTTGATAACCTGCTCAATTTCTTTCATATCAAACTGGTTCGTGAGTGCCGTCAGGCCCTGGACCCTAGGAATAAGGGACAATATGTTTTCATCCAAACAAATTGGTCGTACTGTCCCCATTCTGCTTCGGAAGGCTTTCAAGAATTCCTTGGCCATTTCATCATGGTTTGACGTTATGGATCCATCAGCCAACAAAAGACTGGCAATAGAGTTTTTCCTGTATCTCTCGGTTGCCATAGCCTGAAATTTTTTTGAGTTCTCCTCCCCCACTTTAATATACCTGATTGTACATCTCTTCTTCCAATAGAGATATTGCATGTGCAGCAGACGCTCATGATGTAGTTTTATGATTTTCCTAAAATTAAACTCAGGCCTGGACAGAGACCTTCTGTCCTCAAGATTGTCCAACCAAAGAATTACCCAGTTACACTTCTCAAGCAACCTTTTGATATGGGATAACCCCTTTTGCCATTTTTTTAGTGCATACCTCATCGCCTTTAGTTTGTCCACACTTATAGCTGCAATATGAGTTTTGCGAGAGGGTCTATTCCAAACCTCCTGAACACACTCCATAAAACCAGCCTGATGGATCCAAAAGTTTTCAAACCTAAAAATGTGTGCTTTAGGAATTGCTGTATTGATGGTAACCAAACAAGGCACATGATCCGACGCAGTTTTGGCTAGGGGGGTCAATTGTGTCATTGGGTAAATGTGTATCCAACTCGCCGATGTGAAAACCCAATCTAACTGCTCCAAAAGAGGTCTGTCCTGCATATTAGACCAAGTAAATTTTCTTCCTTTCAAGGGAATTTCCAGCAATCCCAAATGGCCAATTATCTAATTGAATATAAACATGTCATTTATATCACCCCCAGGTAAGTTCCTATTATCCATTGAACGGATGAAATTGAAGTCTCCCATCAACATCCACAACTGATCCGGATCAATATCTAAATTGTACATCCAAGAAATGAACTCATCACGTAACTCACCCTGACAAGGGCCATACACATTCACCATGAACCACTTTTCATTATTGTGAACCGAGGTAAACTGCATGACTATAGCGTAGGGCTTAACTTCAAGTAATGTGCCATGAAACACATCTGAACGCCACACTGTTAATAGGCCCCCAGATGCTCCACTAGAGGGAGACTCCACAAATTGATCAAAGCCATGGGGGCAAATGCTTTTAACGTCTGACCGCGAGCAAGTGGAAAGCTTCATTTCCTGCAAGCAAAGCACTGAACATTGACTCTCTATCACCTTTTCCCTGACAGAGTGCTGTCTCGCTCCCGAACTGAGACCGCGAACATTCCAACATAACACTTTCCAGCTACGCGTTGTAACACGATTCATTAAAAACCATAACGTCTAGTAGCAAAAGAAATATGGCACCTAATGCCATACCATCCATAATGAACTTAAGTTCAGGATCCCAAAATGTCTCGTCGCAGACTGAACACAGTTCAACAGAAAAGAAAACAAGCCTAAGCAGCACCTTCCACATAGAGATAATCATAAGAAATTACGCTGTAGATGCAGACGAGTCCTCCTGTGGGTTAGCCATAAGCTTATCCACCGAAATGAGCGCAGGATCAATCTCTAATTCCTCACCCACAGCTTGCAGAACCTAAATTGGAGTGTGAGGCGGCGCCGCAGGAAGAGCCTCTTCAGAATCATCAACTGGAGTGGGCTGGGCCTTGTCTTCCATGGGCTTTGCACGAGGACGCTTCTTGGATGGCTGCAGTGAGAGCTGTTCAAAAAGCACGTTCTTGTAGCCATCCAATTTTGCCGCGCTCCTTGTGCATCGCCTGAGAGATGTGTCAACCACCGGAGTATTCTTCTTTTGTCGCCGTTTACGCCTAGTTGATTGATCAACAGAGAAAACCATGCTAGATTGTGCGGAGACAGGAACCGCAGAACCCTCCGTCCCTCCTTCTTCAAAAACAGAGTCTTGATCATTGACAACCGGCAACTCCTCAAATAAGGCTCTGGCCACTGGGCGCTTCGCCAAGACAGACTACCTGGTGACAGGCACCACAGGCAAAGAGGCAGCTAAAGAAGAAATCATCCTTTCTTCATCAAAGGCAATGGACCAAGACCTCTTCGAGTAAATGACTGTGCCCAGTGGCTTGAAGAAAATGGCCCTGGGGACATCTTTAACTGAGAAATCAACCATCAGATTTTCAAAGGATCTTTTCCAAACCATCTCCGGAGGAAGAGGAGGACCAGCCACAATGCGTGCCATGCCAATAAAAATTTCATGCTGCTGAATCACCGGAGGCTGATAAGGCACAATGGCAAGCTGGTTCTCATCTAAAACCGGATGCTGAGCTTCGGGGAGTGGTTCATGGTGTTGCTGGATATCATCTTCTGGTTGAAGCTGCTCGACAGACGCAGACCCTTCCGGCTAATCAATGACAATTGAGACCTGATCCTGTTCTGGAGCCGCAGGGTGTGGGGCCTGCTCAATCTTTGCATCCTCTCCCCATATGGCATTTCCCCAAGCAGGATCATTATTATTCACAGGCGGAGGGGGTGGAGCAAGAGGAGCATCGTTCCAACCAAGCATCGGATATGGAGGCAAAGCAAACATCAGATTATCCTGCACCAGATTGCCAGGTAACGGATGAGGATTTCCATCCAAGGGCATGGGATCTTCGTCATGTGGCATCTGGTCAGCAAAATCTGCACCTAAGACATAGCAAGCAGCAGTCCAAGATACTTGTGCATCACCATACTCCGCATAATCACGAAAGACAACATCCCTTGGAACCAGCGGTGTATCCGGAAAATAAGCCTCCACTACAGTCCTGAGCAGATAAGGATCCTCACTATCCCAAGAGATAAATTTTCCAAAAGTGCCTACCGCCTGAGAGATATATTCAGTGGTGCGATAATCGAGAGGAATCCCAATAAACATTAACCAGCCCTTGCGAAAACGCTGCATCCCTCTAAAATTTTGTCCATCATCATGCTTCATAAATCTGATAGAGCGATCATGACCAAAAGGAAACGGTGCATGCTGGATCAATGTGTATCTGACTGAGGAATCCCTGACTTGAAACAGCCCTACCCCATGAAACCACGGCTGTGCAGATCGAACAAAAATACCTCTGTTGTGCAGAAACTGAACCACTTCTTCCCGTACTGGGCCAAACGGCCCCTCCGGCTCCGACATGACCTCTGCCACCATGAAGTCCTCATGGCGACGAGCCGGCCGCACAGCGGGCGTGAAGAAGGAGCGGGGTAGCCGACGATCGCCCCCATCAATGATGTGATGACCCGGGGGCACAAAGCGTTGGGGATCAAGCTCATAGTTCACCATGGAATCTTCAGTAGCAGGTCGGGGGTTTTCTTTGGCTTGAGGGGAAGGAAGATGTAATGTGGGCGGCGACGATGGGACTGGACAGTCTATCCCAATAACGCCGGCTCTGTTCCCATGAGTAGCAGCAGATTCCGATAAACTTGTTTTTTGTTGCACCAGAATTGGCCTCCAAACCAGACCCTTGGAGCGCGCGAAATCATTACAGTCACGTCTTGAGTGACCAGGGCGAGAGCAACTCGTGCAGACCGCTCGCATTCCACAAGCGGCTGACAGGTGGCCCCTTTGAGAGCAAACTGTACAGGTAATCACGCGGTCCACCATGTCATCGACCATGGCCTCAAACTGCCTTGCAGCCTCTTGAGATGAAGGTATATCGAGACCGTGGCCCAAAGGAGTTGGGGTCGTAGACGTAGGTGGCCCAGAGACAGATGGGCTGGGTCTTGAAAGTGGGCTATCGGGCAGGCGGGCCTCCATGGGAGCTGGGTCGGAAGGTAGTCCATTCATTTGAAAAGGTGGCAATCCCGCCCCTGCGAAACGTGCGGACGAAATCCCCGCATGCACAGGTGATTGGTCCTCCAAAACCGGATCAGACACCGGTAGGGATGAATCTGGCCGGCTCAACGCCGGCAACGAAGTGACTGTACCAAAAACTATGGGTGGACGTGCCACCGTCCAACGCAAGTCCGCTTGTGGCGATGGGTGGATGACCACACGTTCATGAGCAGGGAGATCATATCCTGCATCACACATAGTATCAATGCATTCTTGCATTGCCGGGTATCTATATCCCTTGCAAGCCGAGTATCACTCAAAAGTGGCAAAAGAAAGATTTTTCTGTATCGAAGAAACGGATTTTAAAGCTGATCTAGCCGGAGGCTTGTTCATGGCTAAGAGGCCTAAAGTTGATCGGCGCTTGGTAGGACTAACTAGAATCCATGCAGCATCACATTCCTTCCTCCATATACGGAGTTCTCTAGTCCAATTAGGTCCCCCATTACCCCACAGATGAAAATAGCACTTGAACAGATCACAGGCATAGGAACGAAGATCCATAATAAGAAAACCAACTTGTTGGCAAGAAACATGGAAGGAATAAACCTTATCCTTGATATGTTCAACATGGAGCTCAATTGCCGAACCACCAATCGCTGCTTCTAGAGCCACCGCCACAGAGTCCTCCGTGAGACGAAAGACATGGCGGCTAAATGAAACCACCAATTTGAATGACCTCCTGTGCACTGAAGGATGGATCGTAAGGCTAGTAGATCTGAAAACCTCCTCTGCAAAAACCCTACCCTTGGAGAAATCCAAGCCAAGGGTAGATCCACCAGATGAACCCATAGAAGATGGGTATTTCCAAGAACCAGAGAGGACGCCGGAACCGATGAGCGGTGGGAATCCACCGATTAGTGGAGGGAAAGGGAGATCGCCGGAGAGGGTGGGAGCGCCGTGGGGGGTGGGAGTGGCATGTGCGGACTAAAAATGTCCATGCTATTATATTATCAACCTTGGATGTTTTATATGCATTTATATGCTATTTTATATGATTTTTGGGACTAACCTATTAACCTAGAGCCCAGTGCCAGTTTCTGTTTTTCCCTTGTTTTAGAGTATCACAGTAAAGGAAAATCAAATGGAGTCCAATTGACCTGAAACTTCATGGAACTTATTTTTGGAAGGAAAGCAACCCGGGAGACTTGGAGTCCACGTAAGGGAAGCAATGAGGAAGCCACGAGGCAGGGGGGCGCGCCCACCCCCCTGGGCGTGCCCTCCACCCTCATGGGCCCCTCGTGGCTCCCCTGACGTACTTCTTCCACCTATATATCTCCATATACCCTAAAACGATCGGGGAGCACAATAGATCGGGAGTTCCGCTGCCAGAAGCCTCCGTAGCCATTGAAAACCAATCTAGACCCGTTCCGGCACCCTGCTGGAGGGGGCAATCCCTCTTCGGTGGCCATCTTCATCATCCCGGTGCTCTCCATGACGAGGAGGGAGTAGTTCTCCCTCGGGGCTGAGAGTATGTACCAGTAGCTATGTGTTTGATCTCTCTCTCTCTCTCTCTCTTGTGTTCTTGATTTGGCACGATCTTCATGTATCGCGAGCTTTGCTATTATATTTGGATCCTATGATGTTTCTTCTCCCCCTCTTCTCTCTTGTAATGGATTGAGTTTCCCCTTCGAAGTTATCTTATCGGATTGAGTCTTTAAAGATTTGAGAACACTTGATGTATGTCTTGCCGTGCGTATCTGTGGTCACAATGGGATACCACGTGATTCACTTGATGTATGTTTTGGTGATCAACTTGCGGGTCCCGCCCATGAACCTATGCATAGGAGTTGGCACACATTTTCGTCGTGATTCTCCGGTAAAAACTATTGGGGCACTCTTTGAGGTTCTATGTGTTGGTTGAATAGATGAATATGAGATTGTGTGATGCATATCGTATAATCATACCCACGGATACTTGAGATGACATTGGAGTATCTAGGTGACGTTAGGGTTTTGGTTGATTTGTGTCTTAAGGTGTTATTCTAGAACGAACTCTAGGGCTGTTTGTGACACTTATAGGAATAGCCCAATGGATTGATTGGAAAGAATAACTTTGAGGTGGTTTCGTACCCTACCATAATCTCTTTGTTTGTTCTCCGCTATTAGTGACTTTGGAGTGACTCTTTGTTGCATGTTGAGGGATAGTTATGTGATCCAATTATGTTATTATTATTGAGGGAACTTGCACTAGTGAAAGTATGAACCCTAGGCCTTGTTTCAACGCATTGCAATACCGTTTACACTCACTTTTATCATTAGTTACCCTGCTGTTTTTATATTTTCAGATTACAAAAACCTTTATCTACTATCCATATACCACTTGTATCACCATCTCTTCGCCGAACTAGTGCACCTATACAATTTACCATTGTATTGGGTGTGTTGGGGACACAAGAGACTTTTTGTTATTTGGTTGCAGGGTTTCTTGAGAGAGACCATCTTCATCCTACGCCTCCTACGGATTGATAAACCTTAGGTCATCCACTTGAGGGAAATTTGCTACTGTCCTACAAACCTCTGCACTTGGAGGCCCAACAACGTCTACAAGAAGAAGGTTGTGTAGTAGACATTAGTGCCTTATCGCCCTAGGTTATATCTATCACATGATGAATATCATCCAACAAGTCACCGATCCAATGCCTACGAATTTATCCTTATTGATCTTGTTGCGTTACTATTGCTATCATCAATGTTACACTTGCTACAATTTACATTACTGCTATCACTGTTACTGTTACCGTTACTGCTGTCACTACTATCAAAACTATCAAACTAGTTTGCTACTGATCATATTGCTCCAGATAATTAATCTCCAGGTGTGGTTGAATTGACAACTCAGCTGCTAATACCTTCAAATATTCTTTGGCTCCCCTTTTGTCGAATCTATAAATTTGGGTTGAATACTCTACCCTCAAAAACTGTTGGGATCCCCTATACTTGTGGGTTATCAGGTACACATCAATAACATGCATGTATAACAAATATACCTTTGTTCACTTTGCCATCCTTCTTATCCGCCAAGTATTTGGGGTAGTTCCGCTTCCAGTGACCAGTCCCTTTGCAGTAGAAGCACTCAGTTTCAGGCTTGGGTCTAGCTTTGGGCTTCTTCCCAGGAGTGGCAACTTGCTTGCCATTCTTCTTGAAGTTCCCTTTCTTTCCCTTTCCCTTTTTCTTGAAACTAGTGGTCTTGTTAACCATCAACATTTGATGCTCCTTCTTGATTTATACCTCCACGGCTTTAAGCATTGCGAAGAGCCTGTTTTGTTCATCCTTTGCATATTTTAGTTCATCATGAAACCTTTGTATCTTGGTGGCAGTGATTGAAGAACTCTGTCAATAACACAATCGATTGGAAGATCAACTCCCAGCTGAGTTAAGTGATTATAATACCTAGACATATTGAGTATGTGTTCACTGATAGGACTTTTCTCCTCCATCTTGCAGCTATGGAACTTGGCGGAGACTTCATATCTCTAAACCCAGACATTTGCTTGAAATATTAACTTCAACTCTTGGAACATCTCATTTGCTCCATAACTTTAAAAGCGTCTTTGAAGTCCCAGTTCTACGCCGTAAAGCATGGCACACTGAACTATAGAGTAGTCATCAGATCGAGCTTGCCATATGTTCATAATATCAGCTTCAGCTCCTATAGTAGGCCTTTCACCTAGCGGTGCATCAAGGACATAATTCTTCTGTGCAACAATGAGGATAATCCTCAAGTTACGGACCCAGTCCGTGTAGTTGCTACCATCATCTTTCAACTTAGCTTTCTCTAGGAACGCATTAAAATTTAGGTGAACGGTAGCTCAGGCCTTTGGTCTACAACATAGATTTGCAAAACTATAAGACTAAGTTCGTGATAACATACGTTCAATTAATCAAATTACTAATGAACTCCCACTTAAATAAACATCCCTCAAGCTATCTAAGTGATATGTGATCCAAATCAACTATCCCATGTCTGATCATCACGTGAGATGGGGTAGTCATCAATGGTGAACATCTCTATGTTGATCATATCTACTATATGACTCACATTCAACCTTTCGGTCTCCAGTGTTCTGAGACCTTGTCTGTACATGCTAGGCTCTTAAAGTTTAACCCAAGTATTCCGCATGTGCAAAACTATCATACACCCGTTGTATGTGAACGTAGAATCTATCACACCCGATCATCACGTGGTGTCTCGAAACGACGAACTGTAGCAACAGTGCATACTCAGGGATAACACTTTTATCTTGAAATTAAGTGAAGGAATCATCTTATAATGCTACCTCCGTTCTAAGCAAAATAAGATGCATAAAAGATAAACATCACATGCAATCAAAATATGTGACATGATATGTGTTGGTGATATTACTACTAAGTATAAACCGACCATGAGGGGCCGGGTTATGCCCACAATGAGTTAGTCATGTTTGAAGCCCATGAAGACAAGAAGTATGGCGCTTTACAGAGGAGATCTAAACATGAAGGCCCAGGGCCCAAAGGCGGATTAGGGCCCATAGACACAAACCGCCATATGATATGTAACTTATGTTGTAAGGAAAGGAAAGGTAGAAACCGAGTCGGGCACATTTATGAGCCGGCCTCGGGATTCTGTAAACCGCCGGGCGTCAACCTGTGTATATAAAGGGACGACCAGACGGCGGTTTAGAGACAGACAACAATAACTCGAGAGCTAGGCAAAGCGGATTCGCTCCCTGGTCATCGAAACCCTAGCAATTCCATCACAACTGGAGTAGGCTTTTACCTTCATCGTAAGGGGCCGAACCAGTATAATTCCTCGCGTCCCTTGTCCGCTTTAACCCCTTTAAGCTAACCCGTCGCGATGGCTCCATGACTAAGTCCTTTCACCAGGACATCTGTCGTGACAAAACCATGACAGTTGGCGCCCACCATGGGGCTATCGCAAGATGGCTTCGAGTTCTTGAAGGGCAGCTTCGAAGGACTCAAGGGATACATTGTGGGCCAGATGACCAGGAGTCGTCGCGGAAAGCTCTACATCGACAACGCAGGCTGGGGCCCCGAGGCCGGCTCAATTGAGTACGGGTACCGGGTCCCCTTTGGCGGAATACATGCTTTCATTGGCAAGATCGGTGAACCGGGCCCTAAGCCGGACATCTGCACCGACATCGTCGAGACGGCTCAGCATACAAGACCTGCCCGAGTTCAGCCTGCCGTAAAGCGTGCCTTCGTGGGAGTCATCCATAGAGCGGAATCTGAGGATAGATCGGTATCTGGTGGCGAAACCGTTGTTTACTCTGATGACGAGTCTTCAACCGGAGAGACTGAGTCGCTGTATCAGCTGCATGATGGCCGGATTAGTGGTGGTTCCGATGGCGACAGTATTCCGGACCTCTCTGATCCGCCGAGCCGAGTTGCGATTTTCATGGCTGGTACGTAGTCGGTGCAACATTCTTCTACGGCAGTGGCGATGATTTCCGGTTTAGCAGCTTCAACACCCACCAGGGCAGGAGGCCCCGCGCCAACGCCGATTCAGGTTTTGTCTGATTTATTTGACACTTTGGCAACGTTGCAGGCATCTGAGGTTAATCCGGCAGATTAGGATTAGCATAATGCGGAAATTGCAAAGGTGAAGGATCAGATAGCTCAAGCTAAGATAGATCTGGCAGCAGAGAACACTAGGATGGCCGCAGAGCGGGCCGAGTTAGAGGCACGGGCTTATCGGCTTATGCTGGATCAGAGCACATCAGATGATGTCATGAGGAGAAGGTACCGGTCTCACCTGCCTCCGGTTTATGAGGGAATGAATCTCTTTAACACGCCAGGAGCGCGAACCAGCAACCAGCCAGTGGTAAACCGGGTGGAGGCACCTGGAACGGGGGCGCCGTTTCAGCCGCGCGCGACAGATCCGCTGCGTCAGAACAATATCCTGCCACAGCACGTCTCAACGCCTCAGGGTCATTACTCTAACCCGTTGGATAACATCATCGTCGCCACTTCGCGATTGGCAGCTCTCTCGACCGAAGGCGAGTCTCCAGTAGCAATTGAAACACGACGGGCTAGAGAGCTCCTCCAGACAGCTTTGACCCAACAACAGGCTTATTCGCACAGTCGTGAGAGGATTCATTCCACCCCCGCCCAAGTCGGAGATACAACAGGCATATTTATGAACCGGCTGTATCAAGAAGTGCGTGAAACCGTAGCCCACAGCGAGGGCATAACCCGGCGGGTGGCGGTGCTAATGCCCAGGGTGTGGTGGATCACGGTCGAACACGTCGAGAAGACGAGTTAGTGACACAATACGCGGCTCGTCAGCTTACTCCAGTTCGTTCGACCACTTCAGTGGAACCAAGTGTGGTTTTTAGTACTTTGGGGGTGCCGTGTCTCACCCCGGCCTTGCGTAACGTGCGGCTTCCCAAGGACTTCAAAGGTCCTCGTAAGGTGCCCAATTACACTGCCCATTTACCCCCTGAATCATGGGTCAAGAGCTATGAGATGGCAATGGAGATGTTGGATGTGGATGATGCGGCATGTGCTAAGTACTTCGCCATGATGCTGGAGGGGACAACTCATACTTGGCTGAAAAGTTTACCAGCTAACTCCGTTGGGTCATGGGCTGAGTTAAAAAAGCCGATTTATCCAGAATTTCAAAGATACGTGCAAGCAGCCCATGTCAATTGTGGACTTAGCCGCCTGTGTTCAAGAGGAAGGGGAGTCTACAACCCATTGGGTAAAGCGAGTCTCAGCTATTTTGCATGCATCAGACCGCATCAATGTTGATACGGCAGTCTTGACGTTGGAAGGCAATTGCCGGTTTACGCCTTTGAAACTGAAGTTAGGAAGGCTCAAGTGTCACTGCAATGACATGTCAACTCTTATGGCAGCTCTGGTTAAGTATGCCGATTCGGATAGTACCAAGGACCCTGAGTTGGAGGATGAAAAGCCGGGGAAGGGAAAGAAGAATGGCGGTGCCAAGGGGCAGCAACATAACCCGGCGGGTCATGGGAACAATGGTAAGCGCAAGGCGGATAATAGCTTGGACTTTGTGGCTAACACCAACACCCAGGATAATGGTCAGTGCCGTAAGGGTAAACCGCCCCAGCGGGGTGGAGGATCAGGTCCCAATCTTGAGCGCATGTTAAATCAGCCTTGCCCAAAGCACGGGTCGAAGGAAAGGCCAGCTATGCATCTTTGGAAAGATTGCTTCATTATGCGGGAGTTCAAAAATTCAAATCTCTTTCGATACGACCATGGACCGCCCGGCGGTTCAGGAGGCGGTTTTCATGGGTCGGGTTATGGTGGAGGCAGCTCCGGTTCAGGATTCCGAAGCAACCAAACCGGACATGGCAATCAAGGCAGTCAGGGCAACCAGGGAGGTTATAATCATCAAGGGAGTCAGCAGCAGCAACAATCGGGTTATCAGAGTAATCCGAAGCAGTTGAATAGTGGGCAGTACCATGTCTTCACCACTAGTTTGTGTAAGTGCGATCAGAAGCTTCATAAAAGGGCAGTAAACTCCGTTGAACCGGTAGTGCCCCGTTATCTGCACTGGCCTGAACAACCCATTTTGTGGAGTCGAGAGGATCACCCACCCCGGGTTGATAATCCGGGTCACCTAGCATTAGTGGTGGCGCCTCAGGTTGGGGGGTACAAGTTCACCAAGGTACTCATGGATGGAGGAAGCAGTATAAATATCCTTTATTATGAAACCTTCCGTCGCATGGGGTTGACAGATGAAAATCTTAAACCGTTTAACATCGTCTTTCATGGTGTGGTGCCTGGTAAATCGGCATACCCAGTTGGTAAGATAGCTCTAGAGGTTGTTTTTGGAGATGATCATGATTCAAGATCAGAAACATTGACTTTTGAAGTGGTGAAAATCAATAGCCCATATCATGCCCTGTTTGGACGGCCAGCTTATGCTAAGTTCATGGTAAGGCCCTGTTATGTTTATCTGCAGCTTAAGATGCCGGGTCATAAGGGGACCATCACAGTGCATGTGAGCCGAAAGATTACTTTGGAATGTGAAGAAGGTGATGCGGCTTATGCCGAGTCGGTTTGTGCAACGGAGGAGCTGAAGTTCTATAAGGACAACGTTGATCCGGCAGATATGACTTCTCTGAAAAAGCCAACTACAGAGCATGATCCGGCTTTGAAGTTTAAATCGGCTAAGGAGACTAAGTTGGTTGACTTTGTTCCTGGCGATTCATCTAGGCGGTTCAGCATCAGTGCTAACCTGGATCCGAAATAGGAAAGCACGATCACCGAGTTCATTCGTGAGAACCGGGACATCTTTGCATGGAAGCCTTCTGACATGCCAGGTGTACCGAGGGAACTCGCTGAGCACACTCTTAATATATATCCTAAGTTTAAACCGGTCAGGCAGTTTCTCCGCCGCTTCAATGAAGAAAGGCGCAAGGCTATTGGTGAGGAGGTAGCCCGGCTTTGGCAGCAGGGTTTATTATGGAGGTCTTTCACCCTGAGTGGCTAGCTAATTCGGTGCTGGTACTTAAGAAGAACGACACTTGGCGTATGTGTGTGGACTAAACAGATTTGAACAAGGCCTGTCCAGCTGATCCCTTTGCTCTCCCTCGTATTGATCAAATCATTGATGCTACGGCGGGTTGTGACCGTTTGTGTTTTCTGGATGCTTATTCTGGTTACCATCAGATCAAAATGGCAGTTAAGGACCAAGAGAAGACAACTTTTATAACTCCCTTTGGAGCCTTCTGCTGTGTATCTATGCTTAAAAGGATAATTGAAGTGACTCATCTTAGAATCTACTTTGGTTGGAGTTCGAAAAAGGAATAAAAATAAAGTAAATTCAAGGAACAACTTTCTTTTTTTAACAGCCCCTTGGCAGGCCGCGGAATGCTTTTGTTCTCTAGATCCCGTGTAAATGGAAATTTCATTGATAAGACCTCCTCAATTGTAGCCAATATTTTATTGCGAATAATTCCTTTTGGGCTCAAGAGTGCCCAGGCGACTTATCAGCGTTGTGTACAGAATTTTATTCATAATCAGATTGGGCGCAATGTTCATGCTTATGTGGATGATATTGTGGTAAAGTCCAGAAAGGAGGAAATATTGATAGATGACTTGAAGGAGACTTTTGATAACCTCCGGGTTTATAAGATGATGCTTAATCCGGCCAAATGTGTCTTTGGTGTACCGGCAGGCAAGCTCTTTGGTTTTCTGGTGTCTAACAGGGTTATTGAAGCTAATCCGGAGAATACCAAGGCTATTACATCCCTGGCTAAACCGGCATGTATTAACGATGTCCAGTGTCTGGCGGGTCGTATTGCATCATTGAGCCGGTTTATCAGCCGTTTGGGAGAAAAGGAAATTCCTCTGTATCAGATGATGAAGAAGACAGACCATTTCATCTGGAGTGATGCTGCCACTAAAGCCTTTGAGAGTTTAAAGCGGCAGCTAGCTGAGCCGCCTATCCTTGCTGCTCCTGTTGATAAAGAGCCCTTGTTGTTATACGTGGCTGCTAATGCCCGGGCTGTCAGTGTGGCTATTGTTGTGGAGCGCAAGGAGGCCGAAAAGGACTATCCGGTTCAACGGCCGTTTTATTATATTAGTGAGGTGCTTATTGAGTCCAAGCAGAGGTACCCACATTGGCAGAAACTGGTGTATGGAGTTTTCATGGCAAGCTGGAAGCTCAAGCAGTATTTTCAGGGTCATCCTATCACTGTGGTTAGTTCTGCCCCCTTGGGGGATATCATCCAAAACAGGGAAGCAACTGGCCGGGTTGCCAAATGGGCCATTGAGCTTGGACCTCACGGGTTAAAATATATGCCTCGCACAGCAATCAAGTCCCAAGCACTTGTAGATTTCATCAACGATTGGACAGAGTTGCAGGCACCGGAGGAAAAGCCAGATAACACTTATTGGACTATTCATTTTGATGGGTCCAGACAATTGGAGGGCTCAGGGGCTGGAGTCGTATTAACTTCCCCACAAGGTGATAAGTTTTGTTATGTTCTCCGTTTAATGTTCCCTTGCACTAACAATGCAGTTGAATATGAGGTCTTGCTCCATGGTCTTCAGATGGCTAAGGAGATGAATTTAAGCCGGGTTAAGTGCTTTGGTGACTCAGACCTGGTAGCTCAATAGGTGTCTGGCACTTGGGATTCCAAGGATCCACTCATGGCGGCGTATCGACGAAAGGTGGACATAGTGGCTAGTCATTTCAAGGGTTATCAGGTTGGCCATATAGACCGGCGAAAGAATGAAGCGGCGGACGCTTTAAGTCGCTTAGGCTCTCAACATAAACCATTGCCGCCCAATGTCTTTCTGGATGTGCTACATAATCCGTCGGTCAAGATACCTACAGAGGAGGATTTGGCTGTTCCTGACCCGGAGGCTCAATTGGTGGCGGCCCTTCACGTTATCCCGGATTGGACAGTCCCATACCTGGCGTACATGAACCGGGGCGAGTTACCGGAGGATGAAGACTTGGCCAGGCAGATAATCCGGCGATCCAAATCAATGACCATTATCAATGGGGAGTTACATCATTGCAGTGTAACAGGGGCGTTTCAGCATTGTGTGTCTCCTCAAGAAGGTTGTGAGATTTTGCGTGAGATCTACGAAGGTGATTGTGGTCACCACGTCGGTTCAAAATCCTTGGTAGCTAAGGATTTTCGTCACGGCTTCTATTGGTTGATGGCTCATGCTGATGCTGAGGATTTGGTAAAGAGGTGTAACGGTTGTCAGAAGTTTGCACACCGCGCTCATGTTCCGACTCAAGAATTAAGGATGATTCCAATCACTTGGCCGTTTGCAACTTGGGGGCTGGATATGGTTGGGCCCTTTAAGAGGTCCAAGGACAAGAAGACCCACCTACTAGTGGCGGTTGATAAGTTCACCAAGTGGGTAGAGGTAGAGCCGGTCAGTAAGTGTGATGCAGCCACGGCGGTTCAATTCATCAAAAAGGTGATCTTCCTTTTTGGTTTTCCACACAACATCATAACCGATAATGGTACTAATCTGTCCAAGGGTGCTATGGAAGAATTTTGTCAACGTGAGCACATCCGGCTTGATGTGTCATCAGTGACTCACCCCCAATCTAATGGTCAAGCAGAGAGAGCCAATCAAGAAATTTTGAGAGGCATCAAGCCCCGGCTTATGGTTCCTTTAAAGCGGACGTTGGGTTGTTGGGTGGAGGAGTTACCTTCTGTGTTATGGAGTATCAATACCACACCGAACAGATCTACGGGTTACACGCCTTTCTTCATGGTTTACGGAGCAGAGGCGGTTCTCCCTAGTGACATCCGTCATGACTCGCCCCGTGTGGCGGCTTATGTCGAAGCTGATAATGAGAAAGCACATCAGGATTCACTGGACCTGTTAGATGAGGAGCGTGATATTGTAGCCGCTCATTCAGAAATTTATCAGCAAGACCTACGACGTTATCACAGCCGCCGGGTTAAAACTAGAACTTTTCAAGAAGGTGATCTGGTGCTCCGGCTCATCGAGGATCATACTAATATGCACAAGTTGTCCCCACCTTGGGAAGGACCTTTTGTGGTCAGCAAAAAATCTGCACAACGAATCATACTACCTTATTGATGTTCGAGAGCACAAAGACTCACGTAAATCGAAGGAGGAGACCCAACGGCCGTGGAATATAGCTCATCTTTGGCCTTACTATACTTGAGCCATAGGCTCTTCTTATCTACATAGTTATGACAATGTATATTATGATCAATATAATAAACCGGAGCCTCAGTTAAAGCAGGGCCTCTGTTGTTTTTATTACATGATGTGTGGTTACATGGGGGCTTCTGTTTATAAAGCGGAGTTTTATTTCCCATTGATCCAGCTTAGAAAGCCACATACATCAAAGGAAATCACTTGGGGGCTTGGTCGTATTCGAACCATAGCTACACATCTTGATTGGCATAAGGCCATTAGGGAAATCACTTGGGGGCTTGGTTGTATTTGAACCATAGCTACACCTCTTGATCGGCTTAAGGCCAAAAGGAAATCATGTGGCGCCAAAGAGAGTGTTGCAACAGCACAACTCAAACATAGGCATCCACCGAGCACAACTCAAATGTTGCTTGGGGGCTCTTTGCTTCTCAAAGAACAAAGAGCTTACACCCTTGCAATAGGCTATCAAGCCAGGCTTGGAAGCCAGGTGTATTCACCTAAAACACCGGGTTATCCTACCTCTTTAAGTAAGCCACTCCGTCCAGGTAATCCTTGTATGACCCGCCGAACGTTTGACAAGTCAATCTCATAGACCCTGAACTTGTCAAAGTTAAAACGATGATTGGTTAATGTGAGGTCCATCTTAAAAGTCTTCGAAAAATGGTTTAACTCAGTGGCCTGGTGCTACCTCTTGGTCACTGTGTTGGTTTTCCCTTGAAGAGGAAAGGGTGATGCAGTAAAGCAGCGTGAGTATTTCCCTCATTTTTTGAGAACGAAGGTATCAATCCAGTAGGAGATCACGCTCAAGTCCCACGCACCTACACAAACAAATAAGAACCTCGCAACCAACACGATAAAGGGGTTGTCAAGCCCTTCTTGGTCACTTACGAGAGTGAGATATGATAGATAAGATAATATTTTTTGTATTTTTATGATAAAGAGAAGTAAAAGATGCAAAGTAAAATAAATGGCAATAGAAATAACTAAGTATTGGAATATTAATATGATAGAAGATAGACCCGGGGGCCATAGGTTTCACTAGTGGCTTCTCTTAAGAGCATAAGTATTACGGTGGGTAAACGAATTACTGTCGAGCAATTGATAGAATTGAGCATAGTTATGAGAATATCTAGGTATGATCATGTATATAGGCATCATGTCCGAGACAAGTAGACCGAAACGATTCTGCATCTACTACTATTACTCCACACATCGACCGCTATCCAGCATGCATCTAGAGTATTAAGTTCAAGAGAACAAAGTAATGCTTTAAGGAAGATGACATGATGTAGAGGGATAAACTCATGCAATATGATATAAACCCCATCTTTTTATCCTCGATGGCAACAATACAATACGTATCGGTTCCCTTTCTGTTAGTGGGATAGAACACCGCAAGATTGAACCCAAAGCTAAGCACTTCTCCCATTGCAAGAAAGATCAATCTAGTAGGCCAAACCAAACTGATAATTCAAAGAGACTTGCAAAGATAAACCAATCATACATAAAAGAATTCAGAGGAGAATCAAATATTGTTCATAGATAATCTGGATCATAAACCCACAATTCATCGGATCTCGACAAACACACCGCAAAAGAAGATTACATCGAATAGATCTCCAAGAAATTGAGGAGAACTTTGTATTGAGATCCAAAGAGACAGAAGAAGCCATCTAGCTAATAACTATGGACCCGTAGGTCTGAAGTAAACTACTCACACATAACCGGAGAGGCCATGGAGTTGATGTAGAGGCCCTCCGTGATCAATGCCCCCTATGGCGGAGCTCCGGAAAAGGCCCCGAGATGGGATCTCTCAAGTACAGAAGGTTGTAGCAGTGGAATTAGGTTTTCGTCGTGCTCCTGGATGTTTGGGGGGTACGTGGAAATATATAGGAGGAAGAAGTACGTCGGTGGAGCAACGAAGGGCCCACGAGGGTGGAGGGCGCGCCCAGGTGGGTAGGTGCGCCCCCCTGCCTCGTGCCTTCCTCCCTTGTTTCTTGACGGCCACTCCAAGTCTCCTAGATCACGCTTGTTGAGAAAATCACGTTCCCTAAGGTTTCATTCCGTTTGGACTCCGTTTGATATTCCTTTTCTTCAAAACCCTAGAATAGGAAAAAAACAACAATTTGGGTTGGGCCTCCGGTTAGTAGGTTAGTCCCAAAAATGATATAAAAGTGTAAAATAAAGCCCATTAACATCCAAAATAGATAATATAATAGCATGAAGCAATCAAAAATTATAGATACGTTGGAGACACATCACTTGGCAGCCCATGAACAGCCTCGATTTAGGGCCTGCGAGCCCATGAAAAGCCTTGCATGTTCTTTTTGTGTTTTTATTTGCCAAAATTTTTCTCCTTTGGTGAGATTTTTCATATCTTATGATAAACCGACGTTTATTGACCCGGGTTGGCTTTCAACGATAAGTTGTCAGTACATGATCAATTATAAACCGGCGTTTATTGACCCGGTCTGGTTTCGACTACAAGTCACCAGCATTATATGTGGATACACCGGTGTTTATTATAACCCAGTATGGTTTTATCATAAACCGGCAAAACATGGAAGGAGTTACCAATACTCAAGATTGGGGTTATCACCCTTAATATACAAAAGTTGGTCAACCAACAGTGTGATTGAATATTAGAGTTATCATATCTTTCATCTTTGATTATTTTCAAAGTACAGCCTTGGTTATAAACCCCGGCTATATATTTGGGCATCATGACCCGTCCTGCGGTAAACCGCCAGGATACTTTCAACTTCTTGTATGCAGAAACAATTTGAATAACACCGCTACGGATTATGAACATAATATATCCTAAAGCATGGTGGATTCACAGTGTCAGGCAAAAAAAGTATGCGCGATGGCATAGCAGACCAAGTGTTTTAAACTAGCCTATTACAAGGTGCTTTAATGCCCAAAAAGAGTAATTGTTTTCAGCAAGTGTGGCAGTACGCAGAAGGCTAAACTGGCCTCCAAATCATGACTCGTCACCAGGCTGACTTGAAGGCTATGGATCTCTTGCACTGGTGCATCTTCCTCCTCTCTACCCAGTGGCCGGAAGTCAATGGTTGCCCAATCGATTCCAGTTAAGGCTTGGAACACAGCTTCATCACTTATAAGGTTTGAGGGGTCAACATCAGGGGCATAGGTGTGCTTACGGATTGGCAGAATAAGATCTTCTACATCATGTGTTGGCGCAGGATATCTTTTATGATCAGAATCATAAACCGGCTGATAGTGAGAGAGATCTATTTCCTCAGCCAATTTTCTCGCTAAGGGGCGCATTTCCCTTGTCAACCTTCAAAGATCGTCATTGTTAAACTCTGAACCGTCCTCCTTTACGCCAGGGTAGCCGCTGCCTATATCCGACGACTCAAGATCGGGTACCCATGCCTTAGCCCGGGTTAAGGCAGTCAGCGCACCTGACCTTGTAGCTGATCTTTTTAACTCGTCCAACCGGGTAGGCAACATTGACAATTTGTCAATGGTTTCCTTTATCAAAGTTGGAGGCGGTTTGTTATGAGCAACAGTGCAAATGGCCCGTTGGGCTCCGGAATATAACTGCTCTATAAGAGTATAGGCAGCCTTCAGCTTCATCCGCATGTCAGAGCCTAGATGGGTAATGCGAGTTCCTATATCATTGCGAGCATCAGTAAACCGGTCGCTGATGAGATAATGTATGGTGAAAACTTTAAGTGAGGATACTTACCAAACACAACAGCGGTCATGGCATTTATCTGCCGCTTTAAACTGGTCAGCTCTTCGGCCACCGGTTTAAGGGCTGCTTCTGCGTCTTCAGCTCTCTTTTGCAATGCAGTTTTCTCTAAGTTCCAATCCGCCCGTTCCTTCTTAAAAGTTTCCTTCAGCTTCTCTATGGGTCCTAAAGCACTGGTCAGTTCCTCTTTGGCTTTGGAGGTTTCTGCTTGTTGGGATTTGATATTTTTTTGAAGATCAGCAGTTTGGGCTTCCTTTTTGCTCAGCTCAGGCTATAAGAGAAAGACATATTATGAGGTGGCAGTGAATATTTGAAGTACCAAGCACATTACAAGTTATCCACTTGGCACTTGGGGGCTAATGCCTATTTGCTTGATTATCAGAAATTTTTTACAAGTCCCAAGCGCAATACAAGTATTATTCTTGGCACTTGGGGGCTAATGTACATTTTCTCAAAGTAACATTGGTCAAAATCCCGGTTCAGCTTGGAAAGATAAACCGGCCCTTGGGGACTACACAGGCGAAATTTAAAAGATTACAATGCTAAAGTACCGGTTCATCTTAAAAAGATAAATCGACCCTTGGAGGATAAGCATGAAAAGTTGAGATATTACAAAGTCCCGGTTTAGATTGACATCATAAATCGGCCCTTGGGGGCTACTGGAGTAAGTACTTGAAATTGGACATAAGAGAGAAATAGTTATGTGGTTACCTCATATCGTTCCTTCATCAGATTCACTAAACCGGCTTCATAGTCGCGGTTTGTGTACAGACGGTTTAAAAAACCAGAATGAAGTTCTTGGGCGTTGAGGTGGGCGTATCTTGACAAATCTGTGCTCCATTTACCTTTGCCCATAGCAGAAAGCTCTTCCTTGGCACTATGTTTTGATAAAGCAACATGATTGCCGAGAGTGGTGTGGCCAAAGCCGGTAATCGTAATGTCATCTTCCTTGTCATCAGCAGCCTGCAGTAGAGTTGACGATTTATCAGTAGCCTTAGCCGGACTTGACGGTTTATCATCAGTGCGGACCGGGCTTGTCGGTTTATTAGCATGGCCTGTTGCGTCAACTTCTACTTGTTCAACAACAAAGTCATGATCTTGAGGTGCAGATCATCAAGCATGGCGTCAGCATTGGTTCCTTCTAGTTCTGGAGTTCTTTCTGGTTCATAACCACATTGTCATCAGACGGTTTATCTACCCGAGCTTTCGTGCTGGGTCTATCCTTGGCTCTGAAAGGAAAAGATATAAATGTTAGTATAGCATGCAAGTATAAAGCATCAAAGGATTAAGTTTAAAGTGTTTACCCAGGAACCTTCTTAAGAGGAGGGAGCTATATGGCTGTTGACTCGCCAGATGATGAATGAGGCGTTCTCTGATAATTTGAATCAGATGGATTAAGAGGTTGTCGGAAATAACCTACCTTAGGATAAGAAGTATCAGAAGTGTGTGAGACCTCAGATTGACGTTTCTGAACCGGAGTGTTCAGTAAGCCGGTTGAAGTGACTACTTGGCTGCTGTGCCGAGTTATGCGACGAGCTTCGTGTTGCTGCTTCTTCAAAAGAAAGTGTGGGTCCAAGTGAGCTAGGGGGTGAGAAAATCTTACTTTCCGGATTGCTTGATGGATTTTTTGTGTTGGCAGAGGGTTTGAACCGGAGGAAAGGATAATTACCTTTGCGTCATCGGCTTGGCTGCCTTCTGCGTCATCCTGATAATAATCATTGTCATTGAGGTGTATGAAAAACAAACCAAGAGAGTCAAGTTCTACCTCTGCATCCGGATCATCAAGGTCCTCATCGAGGTTCAACCCGGTGGATTCAGATGCCTTTTTCTTGGCAGGTTTCTTAACAACCTTCGTCTTAGGTTGAGGGGTCTTGGCTGATTTATCCTGTGGCTTCTTCTTCCAAAATGAGTCATCACCCCGTTAAAAGATTGATAGAGGATATAAAAGATTACACAGTTAAGAATATCAAGTACAAGCAGGAGTGAGGCAATTCTTACGGCTGACGGTTTGTTCAAAGTATAGAAGGGACTTAACCCGGTCTTGCTGCAGACAGCCTCCGATTCATTCAGTATTTTCTTCACAGACTCAGTAACTTCAGCCTCTGTTAGCTGAATATCAATATGTCATTGAGGATCTTTTGAGTCCCCTGTGTACTCACACATTAAACTGGGGCGACGGCTTAACGGTAAAATGCTCCAAGATATCCAGCAACGAGCAAAGTCAACGCCTGTCAAACCGTTAGCCATAAAATCTCTGAGCTTGGAGAGTTGTGGCTCATATGTGGCCCATTCCTTGGCAGTCAGCCACTGCGGAATATGATGTGTGTTGGTAAGCCGATGAGCATGATAACCCGGCAGAGGGTTCTCATCATCAGGGGAAGTATCCTTATAGTGGAACCAAGTCTGGTTCCAGTCTTTAGGGTGACTATGAAGTTTGGCATGAGGAAAGCTGACATCCTTCCTTTTCTGAATGGAAATGCCGCCAAGTTTAGTGTTGGGCCCATCTACAAATTCAGTATGACGGTTCAAGTAGGAAAAATCCCTGAACAATCCAACGGTTGGCTCTTCTTGTAGATAGGCCTCACAGAACACTTGAAAGTGGCAAATATTGGACACAGAGTTAGGTCCAATATCTTGAGGGTGGATCTGGAAGCTGGCAAGCACATCACAAAAAAACTTGGATCCGGGTGGTTTAAAACCACGGCTCATATGATCAACAAATACTACCACCTTGCCATCCTTGGGGGTAGGAGAATTTTCTGGACCGGGAACTCGCCAGTGGATTTCGCTTTGTTTTGGTAAAGCGCCAGTTCTGACGCATCCATCTAGTTTCTCTTCAGTAACCCGGGAAGAGACCCAGTTACAAGCATAAAATTGTTTGGCCATTCAAATGAAGAGCTGGAAAAAGATTAATGCCGGCTTAAGGTTTATGACGTATAATCATAAAGCGTAGCAAGTTAAGGAAAAGGTATTCAAGCATGCAAGATTGTTAAACCGGAGGTTGATGCTATTATAAATGGTAAAGCGGCGGCGGTTTACAAGGGGACTAATGGTATATGGCAGATTATTTTCTAAAGGATAAACCACCTACGCAGACAATGAAAGTACATATCTGAAGCAAAAAGGATGACTAAGTGAGGAAAAACAAGTTTCACAAATCAATATGGTAATTTCAGATCTGCAGTGTATCAATAGATCGAAACATATTCAGACTCAAAATACAGGTATTTAAGCAGTTCGTCAGGTCCAGATGAGTTTTTCTATACGAAAGAAGATATTCTAAGGATGAAAAGGGGGATTGCAACTACGACTGCGCAAGAAAATGTTGGAATCTGAGTTCGCTGCTTACACTATGGAGATGAACAGAGAAGAACAGCCGCGGGTTTTGATGAACTCGCAAGAACCCTAGCGGATCTACAGAGGAAAGGAAGAGGAACTCACCGAAGCTATTGAAACAGCGGAGGCGCGCCATGTTTCTCTGGAACGTTCAGGTTGATGCAGCGGTCGGAGATGAAGACGAGGGAGGAGCTTGACAACGGCGGCTGCGCGTGAGGGTCGGGTCGGCACAAGGAAGAAGAAGCAAGGAGGTAAGAGGGGGGAAAATAAAAAGGACCCCCCGGTCTTATTTATAAGGTGAAAGGATAAGTGACAGGCGCAAAAATCGAGGAGCCCAAAAGTTGGATAGGTGACAGAGCGGTCGCCTCGATTATCGGAGGCTCATTAATGAAGGTGAGGTATATTCAATTTTTAATAACAAGTGACGTCATATCGGTTTATTACAAACCTGGAAGATGACGTCATGGCGGTTTACAAGATTTATGCGAAGGTGCAGAAGGAGGAATTTTTGTAAGTGTTGAAGATTGACATGAACAAGTTCAAACCAATCTAGGGCCTAATGTTGGAGATATTACTACTAAGTATAAACCGGCCATGAGGGGCCGGGTTGTGCCCACAATGAGTTAGTCATGTTTGAAGCCCATGAAGACAACAAGTATGGCGCTTTACAGGGAGATCTAAACATGAAGGCCCAGGGCCCAAAGGCAGATTAGGGCCCATAGACATAAACCGCCATATGATATGTAACTTATGTTGTAAGGCAAGGAAAGGTAGAAACCGAGCCGGGCACGTTTATGAGTCGGCCTTGGGATTCTGTAAACCGTCAAGCGTCAACCTGTGTATATCAAGGGACGACCCGGCGGTGGTTTAGAGACAGACAACAATAACTTGAGAGCCAGGAAAAGCGGATTCGCTCCCTCGTCATCGAAACCCTAGAAATTCCATCACAACTGGAGTAGGCTTTTACCTTCATCGTAAGGGGCCAAACCAGTATAATTCCTTGCGTTCCTTGTCCGCTTTAACCCCTTTAAGCTAACCCATCGTGATGGCTCCACAACTAAGTACTTTCACCAGGACATCTGCCTTGACAAAACCACGACAATATGGCCATCATCATCTTATGCTTTTGATCTCCAGCTCCAAAGCATCGTCATGATCTCCATCATCACCGGATTGACACCTTGATCTCCATCGTAGCGTCGTTGTGTCGAGGTCGTCACGCCAACTATTGCTTCTACAACTATCGCTAACGCATAGTGATAAAGTAAAGCAATTACATGGCGCTTGCACTTCATACAATAAAGAGACAACCCTAAGGCTCCTCCAGTCCTGTCGGTTGTCGATATTACAAAACATGATCATCTCATACATCAACATATATCACATCATATCTAGACCATATCACATCACAACATGCCCTGCAAAAACAAGTTAGACGTCCTCTAATTTATTGTTGCAAGTTTTACGTGCCTGCTACGGGCTTCTAGCAAGAACCGTTCTTAACTACACAAAAACCACAACGGTGATTCATCAAGTTTGTTGTTTTAACCTTCTTCAAGGACCGGCCGTAGTCAAATTCGATTCAACTAAAGTAGGAGAAACATGCACCCGCCAGCCACCTTTATGCAAAACTAGTTGCATGTCTATTAATGGAACCGGTCTCATGTGCATGGACATGTAAGGTTGGTCCGGGCCGCTTCATCCCACAATACCGCTGAATCAAAATAAGACGTTGGTGGTAAGCAGTATGACTATCACCGCCCACAACTCTTTGTGTTCTACTCGTGCATATCATCTACACATAGACCTAGCCCGGATGCCACTGTTGGGAAATGTTGCATGGAAAACAAAAAAATTCTACGCACACGCAAGATCTATCCATGGAGATGCATAGCTATGAGATGGGGTAACATCTTCATACCATTGAAGATCGCTAAGCGGAAGCCTTAATCAACACGGTTGATATAGTCATACACCTTCATGATCCATCCCAATAAAGTACCAAACGTATGGCACCTCCGTGTTCAGAACATGTTCAGATCGATGACGTCCTCGCCTGCTTGATCCAGCAAGAGGGGCGAAGTAGTAGATGAGTTCCGGCAGCACGACGGCGTGGTGACGGTGTTGGTGAAGAACAATCTCCGCAAGGGCTTCGCTAAGCACAACAGAAACTATGACAGAGGATAAACTAGAGGGACGGGGTTGCCGGCACATGGCTTGGTGAATCTTGATGTGTATTGGGTGCTAGCCCTGCCCCTCTATTTATATGTTGAGCCTCGGGGTTGAAACTTGGAGTGAAAGCCTCCTCAAAGTCGGTTTTGCCCGAAAGGCAGGAGTCCTTCTCGGACTCCAGGCCCAGACGCCAGGGTTCCCGGTGTCTAGCCCCTAGACGCCTGGGTTCCTGGCATTTGGCCCTTGGCCTTAGCAAAACTTCCTTTTGCACTTTCCAAAGCACTCGTGGGCTTTACCCCTTGGCCCAAATAAAGTGTTCTCGTGCCCAAACATTTCGGGAAACATCCAAAACCCCTTCCGGTGAATTCTGGAATCCTTCCGAAGACTAAACACTATTATCCCATATATCAATATTTACCTCCGGACCATTCTGAAGCTCCTTGTCATGTCCCTGATCTCATGTGAGACTCCAAACAACATTCGGTCACCAACATACATAACTCATATAATACTATATCGTCAACGAACGTTAAGCGTGCGGACCCTACGGGTTCGAGAACTATGTAGACATGACCGAGACGCTTCTCTAATAGCGGGACCCGGATGCCCATATTGGTTCCTACATATATATTCTACGAATATCTTTATCGGTCGAACCTTATGACAACATACGTAATTCCCTTTGTCTATCAGTATGTTACTTGCCCGAGATTCGATCGACGCTTTTGACCTCGCCTTCTGCCGGCGGCGGTAGCTGCATCCCATGGCCAAGGATGACTAGGTGGACGGGCTGGAGGTAGGAGGTCACTTGGGGATTTTTGTCCAGACTGACATGTAGGTCCCACAAGTCATAACGCCTAACTTGCTGGTCAAATAGAAGGCGCTGACTTAAGGGGCGACATGGGTTGAAATGTGCCTATAACGGCACTTGGTAGTTTATTGCGACGGATTACAAAAATTTCAGTATGTTTTTGCTAATTTTTGTAGAGTAGTGGTTTCTTGCTAGGGTTGGTTGGTAAGTGGTAGTTTCTTGGTAGTGGTTTCTTGTAAGGAACAATGTACTAGCGACAAAAGGCGGTTCTAGGTTGTGTTGTACTCCAACGAGTACTACTAGTGGTCACAGGAGTGTATAGCTCGTTTTGTGGGTTCGATCCGGGCCGAACGCATGACGGCCTTTTTTGAAGTCAAATGTACGTGTCGCATCATAACCTGGGTGCACTGGATAGCCCTGCCACGTGAATGGGTTTTCCCTCCCATCATCTCGTGGCTCGCATACTAGAGTAGTACTCCTATATATCAATTCACACCATGCAAAGTTTCTCGCCTGCGTGCTCGCCTTAGCCGCACCTTGCTTGCAGCTTCCTCATCAGCTACCATATTTAAACTAGCGCCTCCCAATTAAGAACGAGGAGCCAGAAAAGCCTGGCACGGCATTGGGAACTGTGTAATGCAGCTCTGTACATAACGTGCTACTACTCTGTAGCTTGTGGCATTGCACGCATGGACTTCGCTCCATTATCGGCTCTATAAAAGAAATTCGTCTTGACATGATTTTTTTGTTTTGAAATGGAGGCAAAAGCTTTGCCTCATGTCATTCGTAAAGAAGGAACTAACAATGTTCGAGAAGATCCATTACACCTCCACAAATGGAAGCAAAAATCCTAGTGTCGCTATATCAAAGAACTGAAATGTTCTGCCCCTACAGTAATCGTCGTTGATAAACACGCTACTGGTGTGTGCATGAGAGGAGCGACTGAGTAGGCCAGCTAGACGCTTGAATAGAGCACAGAGAGTACGCACTACGCAGGTGTACCTTCCCTGCATTGATAGTACAATGATGGTTCTAGAGAACAGTAGTACCCTCCACTTGCAACTGTAGCTCCTTGGCCTTGAGATTCAAGACTTCAAAACTGGCGCACTATAGAAGTATAGTACATCACACTACTAGTTGAGAAAGTAGTAAAAGTACTACTACTACAATACTATGTAGTAAATAATAACCTTACCATCGCGAGTCACTAGGCACTACCACTATGCATGCCCGCATAATTTCCTTAACAAAGGGATGAGGCCATGCGGTTACGCTCTTATCTCCTCCTCGCCAATTCCCCTCCCCCCGAAGAGACCAAGGCAGTTCGTCGCTGCTCCCATGGATTCGCCAGGCGGTTCTCCTCCTCGTCTGGGCTGGGATACCTTGGATGACGATCCTCTGGGAGAAATCGCACGCCGCTCCGACATCCTCACCGCCGGAAGACTTGGTGCTTCCAGCACCAACTATTTAAGACAGTCATTAAACAGGCTTGGGAAAAGGCCATGCTTGTTGGTCTTCCATGTGTCCTCGAGGAGAAGGTTATTCTATGGGAAAATCCATCAAACAATCCACCGCTCCCTGGCCATGGTTGCACGTTGACTCTGCTAGAGTTGCTAACGTTGAGAGGTAGTCGGATTTTGTCCGATGAGCAGGCCAGTCATGGAGTTTGATCATCTAGTGTATATTCTAAATATAATACTGTACTTAGTTATTCCATCCCGTAATTTCTCCATTGCCCATCGTATTATATATAGGTCTAGGTTGGTGCCAATGAAGATTGGCTTGCATACCTCTAGCCGAATACCACCATCATTTTGTACAACATCCACATCAGTGCAGCCATTCCCGTAGACCCCTTCTCCACCATTGGGGTCAGCCTTCCGGACTGGTCGGGCTTGAATACGTATGATGATGCCTACATGAGATTGCAGAAGATAGCAATTGTGGATTCTCTGACAAAGCGACACGGCTACGATGATTACTATCCCATCGCGGTGTTCGGCATAAGGATTGCCATAAATACAAAAGGCAATAATGGTAGAGGCTAGCACATGTTGGCCGCGGCAAATTTGTACCCCTACATGTTCGAAGTTGCCGTGTGCCATGTAGGGCGCATCTTCGCGGTGACAAGCCAGAGGACTTGTTTCATCTGGTTGCCATCCTACGGTACGGGAGATTACAAACGGAATGCACAAGCCATCATTTGCATCCCTAGCGGTACTCCATTATTTTGCAGGGACCAGTCATCCCCCGATCAAAATAAGATCGCCGATCCTAGATGTGCATTTGCATACGTGATTCGGTCTAACCTGGGACCTTGTAGCTGACTTTGGCATATTGGGATCAACTATCTTAGCAGTCATTACCCATGGTACCACTGGTGTGCAACATGGTCACACGATCTACCACGGTCGGACCGTCACCATCTACCCAGGTATTCCATTTTCTCATTGTTGTGTGTTAGAGTAGTAGTACTTGTTAGTTATTTTCTTTTCTTGACCAGGACATGTTTACTGTACTAGTGCTACAATTTAGTATTAGATTTTTTAACCCTCTCGCCTTCTCTTACATTATAGTACTACTTACTAGTACTAGTACTTTTTACCTTGGAGGACGTGTGTAGCTAGCTAGACCCTTGAAGACTTGAACCCACTAGCTCCCACCATTTTTGTTTTTCCATGTCTTACTATCTCATCCATGTAGCCAAGAGTGGCTATATATAATAAGCTGGTTATTTTACTTCCTCTATACTAGAGTAGTACTATTTGCTGCACAATATTACTAACCGCCATATTTGAGAACAACATTATTATGCATGGACCTTGACCATGTACACCACCATGTGTCCAGATCTGAGATGCCGCGTGTACCAGATGAAAGGCGCCGAGTTCAACCCCCATGATGCTATGTGGGTGCCAAGGAACACTCTTGGAGAGTATTCTATTTTCATTAGGGACAGCTACCTCATTGTGAAGCAGATGCCACCTTTCGTGCACGACACCGAAGGCCTGCCGTTCATGAAGAATGGTTGTGTCTTCAGTGCGCACCGCTGGATGAATGACATGATGGGACATGCTATCCCTGATTTATGTCGCTTCAGCTTGCATGAGTCTCCATCGTGTGGAACCGGACTAGAAAGTTGCGACAATGATTCCTGTTGCCCACCGCTATGGATCGTGCCATCTATGAAGAACACCTAGGACTGGAACTTGGAGGAGGACATGGAGCCCATCTATAACGTGTAAGTGGAGTATGGTAAATTGTGAATGGTAGCGCTGTAAATATATGTAGACTAGTCATGCACAAATTTATCACATGAAGTGGAGATGAACTTGTGTGGCATACTGGCATTTGTCCTTTAGAATTTATTACTAGTAAAAGTGTTATATGTACGTGCAACTTGTGTGGCTGTTGCACGGGCTCCAACATGCTTTGTGAGAAAAAAAGGTGGCACAACTTTGGATATAGGTGACGTGGTGGCATCATACAGTAGCGATCGTTTTCTATAGTTGTAGTACTAGGACGACAACTCCTATAAACCTTGTGCTTGGCTCTTTGCCTCTTCGGGAGGTTCAATAGTTAGTACTTCCGTGAACTTTGCATTTTACTCTTCGCCTCTTCGGAAGGTCCAACAATGATGATACTACAACACAATATGCTTCTGGCAATCTGACACCGAATAAACTGCTGCACGTCCACCGCGAGGGCGAGGGCGATGGAGAGGGCGCTGTTGTCAAAACCCTCTCCTCATCCTACGAGCCATCACGCGCGCGGGCGAGGGAGAGGGAATAGGCATACGTAGTAAGAAAGCTTTGCTACAAAAAATACACTTCCGTGATGATACGTGTTTGTCACAGTAGGTCACGTTTTTTGTCATGCATGTACATCCATGATGATTTTATGACAGAATCAAGATAGTCATACCTGTGTTGTCGTATAAGTTTTCCACGACAATACCAAAATTATCATCACGGAAGTGTCCACTTCCATGATGATAAATGGTGTGTCATGGAAGTGCTTTCGTCAAGGGTAACCGACACGTGGCATCTACCGTAACGGTTCGCAGTTAAGCCATTAGGTTCCGGTTTGGATCTGATAACCCGTTAACAGCCCAGACCAATGGGGATTTTCCACGTGTAAAATCATCATTGGCTGGAGGAAACACGTGTCGGCTCCTCGGTGGGCCATATGTTGTCCGTCCAATGAAGGAGACATGCCTATGATACGTCGACATGTGGCAGGGCCCAACAGAGGCCCATATAGGTTAAAAACGCTGACCTAGTCAAAGGTCCATAGTATTTACTCAGCTACTAGTGGGCCAGCCCAATAACGACATGTTTAAACATGGCCCATTTACGGCCCGAAGCCGGATCTGGCCCGTTAATTGTTTGCCGAATATTTGGGCCCAATTACGGCCCAGTGACATTTCTGCCAGTTAGAGGCTAGATGTAGACATGGGCCCATTTCAGCCTGGTGTGTCTTTCGGCCTGGGAATGGCCCGTGCTGCCCATGGGCCATATATGGTCCGACGCGACATCTGGCCCTCTAATGACCCGTGATAAAGGTGGCAACAGTTCAGCCCAACGTGACTTTGGGCCTGTTAAAGGCATGTTGTATAATTCGGCCCGTTGATGCCTCTACTAAGCTTTCAACTTCTTAAAGGCCCATGATATCAGCGGGCCTACTAAGGCCCAAGATATGTTTCGGCCTGGTAATGGCCCGTCATATAACTGGGCCAAAAAAGGTCTGGTCTACATTTCAGCCTGCTGAAGGCCCGTCGACGACTAGTGAAAATTGAGGCCCAACATGCATTTTGGCCTGCTAAAGGCCCATGGTTTCTTCTGGGTCGTAACAGGCCAGCAGAATATTCAGCATGTTAATGGCCCAAAGCTACATGGGCCCAACTAAGCACTGGGTCCACTAAAGGCCCAACTAAACTTTGGGCCGAATATAGGCCCGTGTAAGTTGTGGGCCTCGCACAAAGTGTGAAGGCCCCAATGGCCTTTCAGGCCCAAGAAAGTTGTAGGCCGGCCCAATTGTGGCCCGCTAAAGAGCAGGCCCATTAGAGGCGAATGTTTCGGCCCGGTCGACTACATCATATTTTCTCCGGGTTTTTTCAGATAGCGAATGATGGCAGTAACTAGTAGGAATTAAGAACAAACCTACTCTATACAATAAAGAAATTACGGCAGAGTAACTTAGAATAAACCTACACTATACAATAAAGGATTTATGGTATATTACATCCACTTGGCGTCGAAGTTTGCCACCAGTGATCATAAAGCACAACGAAGAAGCACATTACAAAAACTGGGTGCCATTGCAGCGTAAAAAAATAATATTGAACCAAGACAACTTCCAAGACAGTTCAAGAAAGGTTAGCCTTGTGTGGGAACTGTTGCGCAAGCTACCGAGCAAGGCTATGAGACCATCCTAGCATGTCAGTCATAGCTTCTAGGTGTTGCTGTTTAGCAATGAGGTTTTCATTAGTGTTCTCTGCAATCTTTCTTAGAGATAGGGCTTCAAGTCGAAGTTGAGTTGCAGAATGCCTTTTTGCTAGAACTTGGGACTGAAGAAGTCGAACTGATTTAGACAGCGAATTCTGTGAGCTTGTCTGACTGCTAGTCTCAAGTAACTTGAACACTGCATGAAGACAAGACTTTGGGGTTGTCTCACTATCTTCAAGATGTTTTGCCTTCTTTGCTGCAATATATGTTGGGTTTGTCTCACAGCCTTCAGCAGACTTGTGCATGCCATTAGGCATATTGTCAGTGTCAAAACCGGCGGATCTCGGGTAGGGGGTCCCGAACTGTGCGTCTAGGATCGATGGTAACAGGAGACAGGGGACACAATGTTTTACCCAGGTTCGGGCCCTCTCTATGGAGGTAATATCCTACGTCTTGCTTGATTGATCTTGATGAATATGAGTATTACAAGAGTTGATCTACCAAGAGATCGTAATGGCTAAACCCTAAAAGTCTTGTCTGGCTATGATTATGAGGATTCAGCCTATCTATGGACCTAGCCCTTCGGATTATATAGACACGGGAGGGACCTAGGGTTACACAAGGTCGGTTACAGAGAAAGGAATATTCATAGTTGGCTGCCAAGCTTGCCTTCCATGCCAAGGAGAGTCCTATCCGAACACGGGTGCAGTCTTCGGTCCTCGTATCTTCACAACACATCAGTCCGTCCCATAGCTAACAGGACAGATGCCCGAGGACCCCTTAGTCCAGGACTCCCTCAGTAGCCGCTGATCCTGGCTTCAATGACGAGGTGTCCGGCACGCAGATTGTCTTCGACATTGCAAGGCGGGTTCCCCTTTCCGAATACTTCAGGATAGTCTTCGGATGAAATGACAGTGTCCGGACCTGCAACACAAGTACCACAGCCGTAGAGTATAGTATTTTATGAGTCCAATCGACTGATAATAATTTTTCTAACGTGACATCACACTCGCCCGATTATTTATTTCGAACCATTTCCTATCCTGCCGTTCCACATTTCGAGGCATGGTCGTTAGTGGCATGTCCTATCGAAGCAGAGATGTGTCCCCTTATTGCGGGATTCTCATCAATACGAGTGCGGATAACCCAACCATTATGTTAGAAAGATTCCTTAGGAATAGGCAAGTCTTCAGGCTCAGGAGGAGGCGTTCAATACCGGGTGCCTTTATAAAGGAACCAAGGGCCGTCTTTTCACGCCAAACCTCTCCTCAGCCTTTCCAACCTCGAGTTCTGGCACCCAAGGTTCGACTTCATTGCTCCGAGCCTCCCCATCATGTCAGTACCCGGCCCTCAAGGTCGATGGGTGGCTTCCACCATTATAGAGGAGGATATTGCAAAGCTTCAGGCGGCCATATACCTGACCGCGGAGATCCCCCACCGGCTTCCTACTCAAGGACAGGTTATTCCGACCCCTAGATCCGGCGAGAGGGTTGTATTCATCTCTCACTTCCTCCGAGGGCTAGGGTTCGCTCTCCACCCCTTCGTCCGGGGGCTAATGTTTTATTATGGACTAGATTTTCACTATCTAGCTTCAGATTCCTTCCTTCACGTCTCGGCGTTTATCATCATGTGAGATGCCTTCCTCCAAATCCCCCCACACTTCGGCCTATGGCTTAAGACTTTTAATGTGAAGCCGAAGGTAGTCGATAGGGAATAGGCGGAGTGTGGTGGTGCTGTAGTAAGCAACCTTACCATGACTCTTTGGCCAAAAGGCTCTTTCACCGAAACTCCCAACCAATGGCAGCGAGAGTGGTTTTACGTCACGGAACCCCATAGTACCAAGTGGGTAGCTATCCCTGCATTCTGTTCTAGCCCTCTGTTACAACTGGCATCATGGATTAAAAAGGGGCTGGACTGGGGATCAGTTGATGAAGTGCAGACTCTACAGAGCCGCATCCGAGTCCTTCTTGAGAAGGACGTCGATCTTGACGATGTGATTCAAGTGATGCTAGTCCGCCAAATTCTACCATCCCAGCGTAGGCCCCTCCGCCTATGGGAGTTTAATCCGGAAGGACCACGAACACTCCAACACTTCTTCGACATTACGCACAAAGGGATGTGGAAGTTATTTTTCGGGAAACGAAAACATTGGCCGGACGCCACAGAGGATGCCGGCCTCAACTGCAACCGTCCAAATACCCCGGTAAGCACTTCCGAACACTTTGTAGTTAATTATGCTGTAATACATTACTGAGTAAACTATCTTCTTCCAGGGATGGATAAAGAAAGCGGAAGTAATTAGGTGTTCGACCCCCTTCCCGAAGGCTCGGCGGATCCCGTGTTAACAAGGATGCTGGCCCCGGCACCATACCAGATGCCTGCGAAGGAGAGCAAAGCGGAGAGTGGGCAGACCAAAGATGGCCTCCATCTCGAAGGTATATTAGACATTGTGTCCAGGGGAATCAAGATTCCATCGTTCGAAGACAAAAATGAAGGGCAAGGCAACATCTCTTCCCCCCACGGAAAGAAAAGGGCTGCCTCTGAAGATTGGGAAGAAAAGGCTCCTAAGCAAGGCAAGATGCCTCTGACGGGTGGCCCGGGCTTGGAGGACGGCGTCATCACGCAGTCCCACGACGAGGACAAGCCTCAGGCCAAATCGTAATTGAATAAGGGTGTTTTAAACTTGTCCTGTTCCTTCCTTGTAACGTCTAGAATATATGTTTTTTGCAGTTCGGCACGCAGTCTTCTTCAACAGTCCTCTTCCTCGGGTGACCTTCTCCCGGAGATGATAGAAAGCGAGACGCCTCCACCGGTCTCCTCGCCCAATAGGGTGGACGACTTCAAGGTATCGTCGCGGAGGGTCTCCCCCGATCATCAAGTGGTGCAAGGGATGAAGACATCATTCAAAGGTGATACTTCAGAGACCCAGGATCTGGGGGTAAATAATGGAGGTCCCGAGCAGTCCAGTCTATAGACGGATACGAATAAATGGATTCCTTCAAAGGGAGGCCGTACTCCTTCAACAGCTTCCAGGGACCCAGAGGCACCGGATACATTGACGAACATGCTGCGGCGGGCATCCGTCTCCGAGGAACATCGTACCTTGATGGGCACAGTGGTTGAGAAGGTCCTGTCCGCGAAAAGTGGATTGAATGAGGCCTTCGTGAGCCTGCTAAGAGGCTTCGAGGTTTGTACTGTAATATGTTCGATTGTGTTTTATTCACAAAATACACTTGTGTATAGATAGTAGCCCCTGAGACTCTGATTGGCTTCTCGAGGGAGGCGATCAGAGGATCGAAAGATATGCTCAGGAAATAATCTGATTAATTGGAACACAGGCTGTGACCTCCCCGGCAACTGCCCGGACTACAGAAGTTGCGGATTTGCAACACAAGATTGATGAAGCGGATAAGGATATCACGCTTATCAACAGGCGACTTGACGAGGCGCAAGGTATGTTTTTTGGGGCAGCCATACTATGCACGTGTTTACAATATAAGCATGATGCAAAGAATTGTGCAATAAGATTTACATATATGCAGATGGTGCTGCCGCATTCGAGGTCCTTTCGGCTGAGCTGGCCTGGGCCAAGGGGCAGGTCCGGATTAGTAATGCGACTGCAGAAAAGGCATCTGCCGAGCTAAAGGCCGAACAGGCTGCTCGGCACCAATGCGAGCAGAAAATATCCTCGCTGATGCTTGAAATAAAGGAGGCCATTAGCCGCTGCGGAGTTATAGAGAGGGATAATAAAGCCAAAACGGCTGATCTTGACAAGGCCTTACAAGAGGCAAGAGAGGCCCGGTCCGAATCTAGAGCGACCCGGGAGGAGATCCGGCAAGCTGGGGAGATCGCGGCTGGTAAGACGTTTTTATTGCAAACTAAGTACGGAAATCCGAATTATGCCCCGCTTAATTAAGTGTGGAGTTCTCTAGATGCTTTCTTGGATTTGCCGAAGAGTGCTTCCGATGCGGCGCAGTTTTACCAAGCGCAAGAAGGGTATGCAACGGAGAAGCTTTTCTGGTTGCAATTTGGTGCATCAAAGCGCCCGTTGTTGCTGAACGAGCAGATGACCCAATGGCCAGAACTGCACTGGATATTCCGGTTATGGCTGACCGAGCCTATGCCGGATAGTTATTTTGGTTTGGTGCTGCGACTTGCTTCCGCGGTGCCGCGCATCGACGCCGTTAAGCGATCAACGTGCATTGAAGGTGCACGGATGGCCCTTGCCCGTGTGAAAACATACTGGTTGAAGATGAAGGCCATTAATGTTGCAGCGAAGAGTCCACCCAAAGGCAAGGACCGTTATGCACCAGAGCATTATTTTGAAGATGTCTTAGCGGCAGCCCGATTGATAGAGGGTCAGTGCTTGAAAGATATGATAGTCGAGTGAGATGTATTGGCATTATAAAAGACAATATTATTAATATAATAAAGTTTATTTTTAGAGCTGCTTAAAGGCTTTGAATTTGAATCCTCCTGTGCGGCCGTTTTTATATAATCTAAAAGATTTCCAGTCGTCGGCTTCAGCCCCCTCGTAGGAAATACAGGGGTGTTCAGAAAACAATTGATCACTCTTAACCCAACATCTTGGTCCAAAAAGGAGGTGTCAATGCGGTGAACTAGGCAATCAGACTATAGGGCATTAACACTTTCACTTAGCCATAGGAGTTTTATGGTGGATCTACGATATGGATCCTGTTATGTACGCAGTTATCCCAATGCGGTGTGTTACAAGTATGACCCGAAAGAAGGTCCTTAGTATAACACGGGGGAATCTCAAAAGATCCCGTTAAGTCATCGAGCAGTTGACAAGCTCTCGCCGCATCATGACAGTCAGTTTCTGGCTTTCTCTACCGAGGTGTTTGACCAGGTGAACCAGAAACACAATCGCAGTAGTTCTCCCTTTACTACCCTAGCCGATAGAGCGGAACGTAAGGTAGCAAGCACAGGAGCCAGGCAACCCAACTATTGACCCAAGACATGATTCGGATCTGATGCATATAAGGTCAAACTCATGACGCCGAAGTATGCTATGAAGCAGTTCAGACTTTGTTGGCAACTCATTTTGTTCCAATGTCAAGCCCCTGACAAGGTATGCCGGGGTGGGTGTGTGAAACAACAAAAATGAGCAAAATTCGGTTCTTTATGGAAAAGTGAATACCGGATACAGAGTATGTTCACTAGAACCTGACTGACATGACAATTGTCATTTTATAGATAATAACGCTACAACCCCGGCTATTTGACATGCCAGGGGTCGGGGGTTGAGGAAACAGGCACTTTACAGGCTTGAAAAATAGGGAGTGCGGTCTACAAAATAGGTAGTGTTGTCTATTTTGGACCTCTTGTCGCACGTCTGCGCCGCCTTTCCTCGGTGAAGGGGCTCCTTAATAGGAGTAGCCTTTGGGTGAATTTATGAACCCGGACTCTGATACAGTCCATGAGATGACCAGCCTTTGTGCTACCTGTGGTGAAGGATGATGGAAAAAAGAAAGAGTAATTTAGAAAAAAAGGAAAAGGAAGTAGTTTATGGGAGTACTTGTAGATCCGTCCGTGTTATGCTTCCGCCGATGCCCAGACTATTTGAAGTGCATAGGTATGTATGCGCGGTACAGATTTCACAGGTGTATGAGACGGACGGCAGAAGCCGAACTGCTAGTCCTGCGCCAAACTTGGTCGGTCCTGTTGAATGGAGACCGGTGGCTTAATGGCCAACAAGGTATGCGGTTTAATGAGACCGCTTTGTGCTTTGGCTGAGGGCGCCGTAGTGTGATCTTCAGTCTGGAGGGAGTGTTTCTCCTGCTCCTCTGTAGAGTTGTATGTCACGTATACCATGTTCACTATTTTCACTTTGGGGGGGGGGGGATTTCTTCTGACCCCTTGTATTTGGTTGGTGACCCTCTTCGTCGTCACTATCGCCCGTCGGCCTCCTCGCTTTGTGTTCGGCGTTGAGCTTGCCGACTTGCTTGAAGACCCAACAGCTTCTGTTGGTATGATTAGCTGGTTTGTCAGGGTGGCCATGAATCTGGCAGGGCCGGTCCAATATCTTATCTAAATTGGATGGTCCATCTTTATTTGCCTTGAATGCTTTTTTTACATTGACCGGATTTGTGGCCGTTGAATCTGGCGTTGACCGCTGTGTCATGCGTTCTTTCGTTATCACTACGGCGCTTGTTTTTGCTGCGTCGTGCTTTACCATTGCTGTCCCGGACTTCAGAGGTGCCCGGATCGCTGGCGCTATTGCTTCTACGAGCGAGCCAGCTATCTTCTCCCGCGCAAAAATGGGTCATCAGAGTGGTAAGGGCTGTCATGGATTTTTGTTTTTCTTGACTGAGGTGGCGAGTGAGCCACTCGTCCCGGATGCTGTGCTTGAAGGCTGCTATGGCTTCCACGTCCGGACAGTCGACTATTTGGTTCTTTTTAACTAGGAACCTAGTCCAGAGCTTCCTGGCTGACTCTCTGGGTTGCTAGACAATGTGACTTAAGTCATCAGCATCTGGTGGCCGGACATATGTACCTTGGAAGTTGTCAAGGAAGGCCTCTTCCAAGTCCTCCCAGCTGCCAATAGAATTTTTGGGCAGGCGGTTTAGCGAGTGCCGAGCTGGCCCTTTTAGTTTTAAAGGGAGGTATTTGATGGCATGGAGGTCATCTCCATGAGCCGTATGAATGTGGAGAATAAATTCCTCGATCCACACCGCGGGGTCAGTTGTCCCATCGTATGATTCAATATTTACGGGTTTAAACCCTTTTGGGAATTCATGATCCATTACTTCGTCAGTGAAGCAAAGAGGGTGTTCAGCGCCTCTATATCGGGCCACGTCGCGGTGTAGCTCTGATGGAGTCCGTCTGCGGTGTTTGGCTTGTGCGTGACTAGGCTTGTCATGTCCGAATAGATAGACGTCAATAGGTGTCGAGGTGCGGTCCCGCGATCCGTAGATCGATCTGGTATGCCCTGCTCTGTTGTTCAGGTCCTACCAGAGGTCATATGTGTGACCACGAGCTGTTTTATCTTTTCCTTTATAATGAGTCGGGGCGGGCTGGTGTTCGGCTTGAGCTACCGTTTTATCCCGACCCTGCGGTAGTCGTTCAGTCCCATTGCATGGCGATGATATGGGCTCCAGCGCCTCATCATCGAACTGTGGTAGCAACTTGCGCTTCGGGTAACTTTTGGACGGGCGCTTAAGGCCGTATACTTCGGGTGTCAGGACATCAGTCCACCTATCATTTAACAGGTCTTGATCAACTTGAAGTTGCCGCTGCTTCTTTTTCAGGCTTCTTGCGGTGGCTATTAGCTGGCGCTTGAAGCGCTCCTGCTCAAGAGGTTCTTCAGGCACGATGAAATCTTCGTCGCTGAGGCTCACCTCATCCTCAGAGAGCGGAGGATGATTACTGTCCTCCGAGTCTTCGTTTATGGTCTGTTCATTGGGCTAACTTGCCCATCTTCCCGTTCATCATGTTCAGTAGCTGCATCAACGGGGTGTTTGTTGTCTTCGGCACCTTCTGGAGTGTTATCTTCTCCTGTGCCGGTGTTGCTATCTTCACTGCGGCGTGGCTTAGAGCGGCGCCGCTGAAGCCGGCATTTCGATTGTATCTCAGGAGGTTTATCCTCAACTAGATCTTCTTTGTCATCACCGATGTTCTCCTTTGGTGCATCCACCATGTATACATCGCACGAGGAAGTGGCCGTCCAACATCCGGTGAATGGCAGGTCTTGGGCCTCTTCTTCTCCGGCATCGATGTCCATACCGTCAATTTCATCAGACCCATAATTGAGCATGTCAGTTAAGTCTTCGACAGTGGCTATAAAGTGGGTGGCGGGTGGGGAGCGAAATTCCCTGTCATCAGCTTCTAGTTTGAACCGGATATAGTTCGGCTGTGAATCCCCCGCTAAGGATAATTTTTTAATGAATTCAGCACCTCGCTCAAGGGTGAGTGCCGAAAGATGTCCGCGGCGCTGAATTCGGCGATCGTTAACCGATCAAGCTCGTCATGCACGGACACGCATAGTTCAGAACTTATAACTGCAAACGTGTCCGTAGCTCCGGAGATACAGATGTTACTTGAAATTAAGTCTGTGTGCGGCTCCAACGTCGTAGAGTCTGCGGCCTCCATGGCGGGGTTGAGCTTCCTATCCTCAGATGGCGCGACCTGCTCCGGATCTAAGGCCGGAGCGGTTTCAGGTGCAATTTCCTGGGTATGGCCCGATGACAGATCTAAGTCATGTTCATCAAGGCGACAAGGAGCGATTGCCGTGGTATCGAATCCATCGGAGATCAAGTCTCCGCGGATATCCACGACGTAGTTCAAGCTCCCGAATCTGACCTGACGGCCAGGGGTGTAGCTGTCGATCTGCTCCAGATGGCCAAGCGAGTTGGCCCGCGGTGCGAAGCCGCCGAACACGAAGATCTGTCCGGGGAAGAAGACTTCCCCTATGACATCATCGTTGTGGATGATTGAAGGAGCCATCAAACCTTTTGAGGACGGCATAGTGGAACTCTCAATGAAAGCACCAATGTTAGTGTCAAAACCGGCAGATCTCGGGTAGGGGGTCCCGAACTGTGCGTCTAGGATCGACGGTAACAGGAGACGGGGGACACAATGTTTCACCTAGGTTCGGGCCCTCTCTATGGAGGTAATACCCTACGTCCTGCTTGATTGAGCTTGATGAATATGAGTATTACAACAGTTGATCTACCACAAGATCGTAATGACTAAATCCTAAAAGTCTAGTCTGGCTATGATTATGAGGATTCGACCTATCTACGGACCTAGCCCTTCGGTTTATATAGACACGGGAGGGATCTAGGGTTACACAAGGTCGGTTACAGAGAAAGGAATCTACATAGTTGGCCGTCAAGCTTGCCTTCCACGCCAAGGAAAGTACTATCTGAACACGGGTGCAGTATTCGGTCTTCGTATCTTCACAGCCCATCAGTCTGGTGCATAGCTAATAGGCCGGACGCCCGAGGACCCCTTAGTCTAGGACTCCCTCACATATCACCCTGAAATAAGCAGAGAGATGATAGGTTTTGCATGTGTATAAATAAAGATCGTAACTGTGCTGTCAATTCCATCCAATTTCAAATTACAAAATAAAGAGTAAGTTTAAAATATCAATAGCATAATTTGGCATTGTTCATAATGCAGGGAGCTTCACCACACTACTGGATTACCATGTCAACAAAACAAGCATAGTTGAAGGGCAAAGACAATCATTGTATCTATTTTGGTTAATGTGCATGGCATGTTGTTCATCTCATCAGCCACATCAGTAAGATAAAACAGGAGATGAGAAGGTGCAAATGTGGGCTGCTTCACCACACACTGGATTATAGATCCACAAAAACAAGCATACATATAGGGAGTATTGAGTAATGTGCATGGTATGAATAAGGAATTTGGTTTTACAAGTAAAACTTGGAACTTACGGTTGTTGCGAACATGCATTTTGATAGAAACAACAAACTAAACAGTAGTTAACGATAGGGAGTATGAGCAAATTAAACAACGGTTGAGGATAAAGGCTTTAGAAGGACTGACTTACATTAACAGTTAACACCGGCTTTATAATGCCCTTCTCCATGTCAAGGGAAGGATAACTCAAGAATTTCAGCATAGAATCTTCTTCATAAGCATTGCCCATACTCTACATTTTGTAGAGAGTAATTATAGATATGATAGTACTGGAAGGGATAGAGGATAATGAAGATAAGATGCAGATTGATGCTACATAATCAACTACCAATCCCTGGAAGTACAAGCCTTAGAAGACAAAATGTACTGACAAGAGCAATGGGCTACACTTCTGCACTGGCATTGTGTGTGTATTCAACTTTTTGGTAAGATTAAATATAGATCTGATATTTTTTTTAGTAAATGGTGGGCGAGGGAGATAAGAGGTAGAATGCTACATGATGAACCAATCCCTCTTCCCATAATATAAGAGTGTTTTGAACATCGGTGTATTATACAAAATGTTCTTATATTATGGGACGGAGGGAGTAGCTATTAATGTATGTACAGTAATAGACAACATTCAGTCCTTACAAGAGGACTGCAGAGCTAAACCTCTTCAAAAGCATTGGGTTGATTCTAAATTTATGTAAGAGTCCATACGGATCTTATAATGTCCACCAAATGGACGATAACGAGGCTAACATGTGCAGTGATGCTACATAATCAACTAGCCATGAAAATAAGTATGGTCATACAGCGAAAGAGGTACTCACAAGAGCAATGCAGTGTGCAGTATAGTTGTGAGCTTCTGTGGTTCCTTGAGAATGAATGTTCTTCTGCAAATAGTTTACATACAAGTGAGACGTTAAGGCACATGCAGAAATGTAGTTCAAATTGTGATGTGATATCATAGACAGTACTTTACACTGCAGACGAGACAAATGTGTAACAAGACTATTCCAGTCACTGTCTGACAAATGTAGAACCGGCGACTTTACAAAGATTTTGTTCAGAGTCTTGCCATCGAAGTGCCCTTGCCTCAGGTAGGAATGATACTTCATCAATGAGTGCTTGAAAAGCGCAACCAACCCTTGCTCGTCTTGACAATCCAGTTTGGTCCTCGCCTATTTAAAAGATGAAATATTGTGTCTTCTGTCAGCAGAAACATATGCAATAATTACCATGAATAATATTAGTACATTACTTACGTGTAAGTTGCGGAGTAAGATTGGAAATTGTTCTTTGTCTGTGGTATAATCTTTCCATGAAGGAAAGATGTGCACAAAGTTCCTGACAACAATATAAGCTTCGTCTTGTAAACTGTGAAGAAGTGGAACATGAGTCCTATTTGCTGCAATTGGGGCTCTCTCTTGTTCGAAAAGGGATTTGGCAACTGTATTTGGTGTACTCTTTGCTGGAATGGGGGTTTTGCATCGTAGAGCTGGTGCTATGTCAACTGGCATCATCATACTGTTTGCGGTAGTTGGGGTCTGCTGAGTTGGGGCATCAGAGATGGCCTGTGTAGTAGGGCTAGAGACTGCTAGAGTTGTGGTGTGTTTTCTTGGTCTGGTGGTATTGCAACTACACTTAATGGGCTATTTGATTTATCAGGTGTCGCTACCAAATACTTTGTTCGTGCCTCTCCGCAATCAGCAATCGCCCCCTTCCTTTTGAATGTCTGATACACAAGAACAACATTTGAATGGATAAATATGGTATGATGATAGATGGAATATGTACTGAAAATGGATAGGCATGGCGTATTCAGATACACAATGTGTAAACTAAGCTAATGGCAGTGCAACAAAGTAGAAGCAATGCAAATCATTAGTTGCAAGATATGTGCGACCAATATAACCTTGGAAAGTTAGAGCAAGCACCTTGATGGGTGAATAAGATAGGGCATCTGCCTCTGGCTCCTCCACTAGGGATCTACATTGACTTAGGTCTCCCTCTATCTCAGAATCATTGTCAGGATCATATCCTGAGCATGAATCTATAGGTGGAGAGCGTTTGCATTGCATTGCATCCAGACTTGATTTCAGTCCCTTAATGCCAAGTTTGATAGTCATGGCATTGTTCTGCTTTATTCTTTTCATGCGCGCAAGCTCATAATCATTATGATGTTGTTCAGTACATGAGATTCATAAAAACATAAAAAGTAGTCAGATTATCTATGGAATGCATTGCGGATTCAACTCAAAGAGTGTCTCCCTATAAACCGTTGAATATGCAAAGTTCACCCCCAACTGTGCTGACCAGACCACACACAGAAATACAAACCTCTTATGTCTCTATAACAGGCAGACACACATTTCAAAACTGAAGTAGGAACATTAGAACCATATCAAATTTGTATTTGAACAAATAAACTAAGGAATTATGAGTGGCATTGTCGGTCTCAAAACCGGCGGATCTCGGGTAGGGGGTCCCAAGCTGTGTATCATGGATTGATGGGTAGCAGGAGACAGGGGACATGATGTTTACCCAGGTTCAGGCCCTCTTGATGGAGGTAAAACCCTACGTCCCGCTCTTGTTTATATTGATGGAGTATCAAGTACAGAGTTGATCTACCTTGAGATCATATGTTGTGGTCTAAAACCTAAGGGTATGATGAATAATGCCATAATCATTTATTGACTAGCCTAGCCTCGGCTTATATAACATACCAGAGGCCTAGGATAACAAGAGTCCTAGTCGAATACGTTGGTGGAGAGGAGTCCTTGTCTTGATAACCAAGTCTTGTGGAATCTTCCTCGTATATGTCTTCAGCTGTCCGAACTAGCCCATTAGTAAACGGCCATGGGGGTCCTCGGCCCAATCCAACTGATCGGGAGACGATGTGGTGAGTACCCCCTAGTCCAGGACACCGTCAGTAGCCCTCTGAACCGGTCTTCAAGTTGGGGACGCTCCTTGGTTCTTTCGAACTGTTCTTCGTCTTCGGTCGTCGGTGTTGAAAACTGGTTCAACAAATCTTCCCATCTTCTATCTTGAGGATTGCCGAGCTAAATCTGAAGATCTCACACGTCGGGTATCTGAGGATCCCTTCAAGTCTTCGGCCTTTATCAATGACTCATTATTTTTATGCCACCGTCGGGTTTGAAGTTGTTCCTGGGCGGTAGTGTATTCTTGCTTCCGAGCTCCAACACCGGACTATATTTGAGGTATCTTTTGCAGACGAGCACCAACGCCGGACCACTTTCGAGCTCCAATGCTGGAATGTATCCGAGCTCCAACCCCAGACTATGTCCAAGCTCCAACGCCGGACTATATCCGATGTGTCATAGATCACCTTGGTTCAAAAAAGTTGAAGGACTTTAGCCGAGCTTAATGCCGGAAATGCCCTCTATGGAGCCAGCCACTGGTGCCCGAGCTTTATGCCGGACTACTTCCGAGGTGGTGCACCACCCCGACCGTGGGCCGATTTTTGACAATATTTTTTATTGGTGCAATTTATTCTCTGCCGAGATATATAGCCAGTAGCCCTCAAGGTGTGTGTCGGTCTAAAACCCGAGATGCACCTGAAGGATGACATAAGACCACTGATCCCAGTAGCCGCTGAGACTCAGGTTGATTTGCAAAATCGGCCTGAGGATCAACTCCTAGCTTGGCAGAATACTTCGGGACACAAAAAGCGGTGTGCAAAGTCCTCGAGACTTAGGTTGGGTGCGGCTGACCAACCTGAGGATCATAATCTCCTCGAAAACTATATTGCACTTAAATTTTCTGCACTGGATTGCCAATGCAGTAGCCCTCGAGACACTGGTTGGGTGGCATAACCAGATCAGGAGATCGATGAGCCCCTTTAATATTAGTAAATGATAAGCCCGAAGTCCAGTAGCCCCCGAGCCTTAATGCAGGCACGGATGGCCGAATTAAGGATCGATATCCAGAGTAAAATCACAAATTATGTGTAATGATTCTATGTATCCAAGTACTTTACATCATTAATGCTTGGATCCGCATTGTACAAAACTTTGTTGACCGACTATCGGCTTCCACCTCCTCAGCCAGTAGCCGAGGAGTATTTGTCCTACTTTATAAAGCCGCTGTAAGGGCAAAGATTTATGGAAAACAAGGCAATCCGTCCATACGGTTTTATAAACAAAGGTACGCGGATAGATATGATATATTACTTAATGTAAGAAACATCTTCCAAGGAAAATAGTCCCGCTATCGGTTCCTTTCTTTGGGTCATCATGCGTATCATGATCATGAAACCTCACCTCCGATCAATATGGGAGAAAAATATTGAGGATTTAGTTTGGGGAAAGTTCCCGAACTTTGTGGTATTAATGAACCAAAAATTTTACTTCCGTCGTTGTCGACCAATGTGATCCTTTAAGATCGCTAGCTTTCGGCTTCACCCTGTCTGAGGTACTAACTCCGATGACCCAGTAGTAACAATCACAGAGGTTCTCCCTTTACCGCCTAGCCGAACAATCGGGAACGTAGGGGTAAGCACAGGAGCCAGGCAACCCAGCTTGGAAAAAATCTTAAGGCAAATTGATGCATATTTATGGCTTTATAACGATGATTACGAAAGGCAGCCCTAGTATATTAAATACAAATGATGATGATATGTTTATTTTGACTCCGTTGTGACCGTTTATCAGTTGAAAGTGGCCCATCGTCGGCTTCTACCCCTTTGTAGATACTGCGTAGGGTGTCTCCGCAATAGCAAGACAACCTTAGCTGACATCTCGGTGCCCGAAGGCGGTTGTGTTAGTGGAAACAAGGCAATTAGATATGCGGGCTTTATAACTTTCACTTAGTCATAGGAGCTTTAAACTGGGGAAGCTAGCTATGATCCCCTGGTTAGTGTTCAGCGACATCCGAGGTCAAGCCGTAAACACTTCGGCCAATGTTATGAACGGCCCGTCATTTAACACAGTCATCGGATCGCTGACCAGTTTACGCTTATTGTGACAGTCAGTTTTTGGCTTTCTCCACTGAGGTGCTTAACCATGTGAGCTAGAAGCACAATCGCAGTGGTTCTCCCTTTGCACACCTAGACGAACAAAGCGTAACATAGGAGGCAAGCGCAGGAGCCGGGCAACCCAACTATTGACCGAAGACACAATTTGAAACTGATGCATATTTAGCAATATCCGAGAATGTTTTTGCTGAATCTCTAAAGGTGTCCGGCGTTGCACCACAGGACTTGTGCTAAAAACACACAAATAGTTTAAAAGTGCCATAAGCTTGGAAAACCAAAAAACGTCAGTAAAAACTTGACGTCCGAACAAGATAAAGTGTTCGGTGCCAATCCAAAAATTGGAAAAAAGTAAAAGTTGTGCTTCTGCCGTGCTTTAACATGACACACCCGATCTCAACACTTCAAGCGGGCCAGCCTACGGCTTCGAGCTCCTTATCCCAAAGGTGGAGTACTTCTTCGAGGCTAGTTTAGCGAACTAAACTTGAGAGGCTTTTTAGAGAGAAGACGGGCTATCCGGCTATTGACCATACACTCGAGTCAAAAAAGGAGAGGTAGAAAAAGACTTTGCAACGACCAAAAAGAAAACACATTTGCTATAAAACAGCTCATAAAAATTTTAAGAGCCCCCAAGTGACTTGGGTAAAAGAATTTTATGTATAATGATTGTATGTACCAATGTACTTATATCATATCTATGTTCACCCGAACTTTAAATGCGTCTTAACCGACCGTTGGCTTCTCCCTCTTCGGTCAAGGACCGAAAAGTGTCATGTACTCCACCTGTCGAAAGCATCGACGGTGTTTCCGATAACCAGGCAATCAGGCCATAAGGCTATAACAGACAAAGCGCGCTCAGAGAACTTATGCTATATTACTGACAAAGTGCAAGAAGCATCTTCGAAGAAAATAGTGCCTCCACCGATACCTTTCTTCGGTTGCTCATTGTTACTATGAGACTTGTGCAATAGATTTTTTGTACTCATGAGTTCCGTTGCGTGCCGACCATTATTGAAAACAATAAGAGCGCTAGCTTTCGGCTTCACCCAGTCCGAGGTACTAACTCGGATGACCCGGTAGTAACAATCGCAGAGGTGCTCCCTTTACTGCCTAGCCGAACAATCGGGAACATAGGGGTAAGCACAGGAGCCAGGCAACCCAGCTTACGAAACACTTAAGTCAACATGGTGCATATTGTGGCGTAATACACGAACAATGAACGAAGCCGTACAAGTATAATCATATGCAAGAGGAAAGACTTCATAAAGGAAGGCCCCAAGTAAACGGGGTATTTGAATTTGCTTGCAACAAACAAGGTTTTGACAAAGAAAGTTTTTCGCAAATGACTTTTTGTCAAAAAAGAATAATGCTTGGTCGAACCGAACAACATTTAAAGCTAAAGGTTTTTAAGCATGGAAGCGACTTAGCTGGTTAATGTGCTCGGTGTCGATGCACGACCCGAGCTTACGGCGGGACAAGGTCCCAGCCCCCAAGCCGGTCCCAAGGTGGCGGAGCGAAGAGCTCGGCACTCCGAAGTGGTGACATAGCACGGCCAATGCAGGCCGGCAGTGTGACGCCGAAGTCCCTGGCGTGGCTTAATGAAGTAATGACGAAGCCCTCGGTCCAGCCGAGGTGACGTGGTACGTCGGTACGCCGAGGTGACAGCGCTGCCCAACCCGGATCCTTTACCTGTGCACAGAAAATAGTGCAAGCCGTAGATAATAGGAATAATAAAAAAATTGTTGCATAATTAATAATTTACGCAAAGTGAGTAATAAAAGAAATATGGCCCGTGTGCCAAACACTTGATGAGGTAGAGCTCTCTCAGTGATGCCGAAGTTCCCTAGGCAACCGAACATGTCGGTATGGCGATTCGACCAACAAGGTGATCACGCGAGCCGATTTATGCCGATTGGGACAACGACGCCGGCTTGCCAAAGTGACCGTGTGACGCAGTCGAAGTCTATCACCTACACACATAAAATAGTGCGGTCCAAAAAGGATAATTGCTTTTCACAAAAATAATTTATTGAAAGAGATGTAGCCTGGCGCCGAAGTCAACGTCGATGCAGGGCATCAGCGTGACGTGGTGAAGGCGTGGCAAAGCCTGACTTCACAGGCCGGTCTGAGTTCCGGATGCCGCATTCGCCGAACTGTATACGGAAATTGACCGAACAACCACGAAATCGTTGTTAATGAGGCCACCATTTGACAGACCTGTGTACAGATGATGAAACAAACCGGAGTAATAATTCCTTGGGAAAAATAAACCCAAGCAAGAAAAAAAATACTAGTATTAATAGCACATGGTTTATCTGTTGTAGCAATCTGGAGAAAGGTTACTCCCAAAATTGGGACTCGATCCGCACACCCATTGCCTGATGGGTGATGAAGCGGTGGCATGGCGATGCTGGCAAAGGTTGGCTCGCCGAGGCAAATCCCGTGGTCCAGCTAATGTGATGAAGCTGGTCGGCTAGTGATGCCAAAGTCTTCGAAGTAAGTTGATGAAGAGATGGTGTAGCCCTTGGTTTAGCAGAGGAGACGGAGCAGATCGGTAAGGAGAAGTTGCAGCTGCCATGTCAGCCGAGGTGTTGAAGCAGTTCGGCGTGATGGACATCGGCTTAAAGAAGCAACCGTGCGGCCATGCCGACGTAGGTCGTAACTTGTGATGCGGTCAATGCCAGCTTGATGAAGTGACCATGCGGCAATGCCTGTGTGCCAGCTCTGTGTAGTCCGTGGGGTCGGCGATGTTGGTGATGATTTATCCTTGGTGATTCCAAACTCTTGTTCACTCGCCGAGATGATGATCCAAAGAAGTTGAGCTTGGCTCAAAAAGCGATGACGTGTCCAGCGCAGGTCGGCAGCCATGGAGCAATATTGCCGGACTGGTTTGACACCAGCATAATGGTGAAGATTACCTCAGAGGAGGCTTAAAATTTTATGGGCACATGTTTAAAAACAATGCGCAATACCCTAGAAGAAAATTCCTTTAAGAAGGTTGTCCAATATCACGTTCATAAAGAAACATGAATTCTGGTCGGATCCATATTCGCGCAGAAAACAGATCCAAAAAGTGATACACTAATCGGAAGGTTCCCGGAGTTTGGATGGTCGGATAGAGCTGAAATTTTGAGGGGTAGTAGATATAGAAATTCCGCAGCCGAACAATGGTTGGATCTTCCAAAGGACGTCCGAGCTAGGTGTTGGAGACCACATCCTAAACTCGTCCAGATTTGACAGGGCTCCGGTATATCGTAGATTGGCAGAGATTCCTCCATCGGAACTCGACAAAATATTCCATGGTTGTTGTAGACTCAATTCCGCACAATTCCACCAAAGGAATCATCGTCAAAGCGATGCTTGAGGAGGTGGTGGCAGCGGATACAAGGTCGTTGTTCGGAAAAACAACACGGTCGCCCGAGGGCAATGTTGACGTTGAGTCCCCGAGCTCCATGGATGATTCCTCCGATCTTAATAGAGATCGGAGTTGATGTTGATGAAGGCCCTCGTCCCAACATGATGATTGGAGATGGGGCACAGTCCTCGGTCAAGCCAAGGTGACCGATCGAGGCGACGACGAAGACGTCGATGTCGCAGTTGATCTGGAGACGAGCCATCGATCCTTTGCCGATCACACAGGGGAACTCTCCATGAAAGCACCAATGTTGGTGTCAAAACCGGCGGATCCCGAGTAGGGGGTCCCAAGCTGTGTATCATGGATCGATGGGTAACAGGAGACAGGGGACACGATGTGTACCCAGGTTCGGCCCCTCTTGATGGAGGTAAAACCCTACGTCTTGCTCTTGTTTATATTGATGGAGTATCAAGTACAGAGTTGATCTACCTCGAGATCATATGTTGTGGTCTAAAACCAAAGGGTATGATGAATAATATCATAATCATCTATTGACTAGCCTGGCCTCGGCTTATATAACATACCAAAGGCCTAGGTTAACAAGAGTCCTAGTCGAATACGTTGGTGGAGACGAGTCCTTGTGTTCATCACCAGGTTTTGTGGAATCTTCCTCATATATGTCTTCGACTGCCTGAACTGGCCTATGAGTAAACGGCCATGGGGATCCTCAACCCAATCCAACTGATCGGGAGACGATGTGGTGAGCACCCCCTAGTCCAGGACACCGTCGGGCATAATATTTAGCTTCAAGGGTGGAGTGCTGGTAGTGCGACACAAAGCAAGTAGGCAGATTGTATTCCATGTAAAAGATTGTAGTCTATGTAAAAGGTGGAAATGACACTTTCTTTCTATACAATGCAGTGTTCGTTGCCCACACATGATGGAAGAGATCACACAGAGAAATACTATTCACTCATGTCTGCGGTTCCAGTACTTTGAAACCGGGTGGTCCACTGAAAGGATCGATATGGTTGACTAGAGGGGGGGGGGGTGAATAGCCAACTACCAATTTTTAGCTTTTCTTTACCAAATTAAACTTTGCATCAAAGTAGGTAGTCTAGATGTGCAACTAGGTGAGCAACCTATATGATGCAACAACAACAAGCACACAAACAAGCAAGGGAACAAACACTAAAGAGCTTGCACAAGTAAAGGTAAGAGATAACCAAGAGTGGATCCGGTGAAGACGAGGATGTGTTATCGAAGTTCCTTCCTTTTGAGGGGAAGTACGTCTCCGTTGGAGCGGTGTGGAGGCACAATGCTCCCCAAGAAGCCACTAGGGCCACCGTATTCTCCTCACGCCCTCACACGATGCGAGATGTCGTGATTCCACTATTGGTGCCCTTGAAGGCGGCGACCGAACCTTTACAAACAAGGTTGGGGAAAACTCCACAACTGAATCGGAGGCTCCCAACAAGACCACGAAGCTTCACCACAATGGAATATGGCTCCGAGGTGACCTCAACCGTCTAGGGTGCTCAAACACCCAAGAGTAACAAGATCCGCTAAAGATGAGTGGGGGAATCAAAGATCCCTTGGTGGAAGTGTACATCGGAGCCTTCTCAACCACTCCTGAGCAAATCAACAAGTTTGATTGGCTAGGGAGATAGATCGGGCAAAATGAAGCTTGGAGTATTTAATGGAGCTTGAGCAATAAATGGAGCTTGGGCAATAATTGAAGCTTGGGGGAAGAGGTGGGTGGAAAGGAAGAAGGGGACGCCCTTTTATAGTGGGGGAAACAAACCAACCGTTATCCCCCACTCAGCCCCGCAGAAAGCGGTACTACCGCGGAGGCAGAGCGGTACTACCGCTCATAAGCGGTACTACCGCTCCCCCTCAGCGGTACTGCCGTGCCAGAAGAGAAGGGGCTGGGGCTGGGACCCAGAGCAGTACTACCGTGGAGGCAGGGCGGTAATACCGCCACTACTACCGCAAAACCCGACACGAGAAAATGCGCAATTTAGTCGAGGCAGAAGGAGCACAGAGCCGCAGCGGTACTGCTGCTGAGGCCATCAAGCGGTACTACCGCTCCGAGGAGCGGTACTACCGCTTGATGAGCTTCAGCCGTACTACCGCTACAACTGCAGCTAGTGTCGTAAAGCCCTGACACGAGAAGGAGCGCACTAGGGTCGAGGCGGTAGGAGCACGGAGCCGCAGCGGTACTGCTGCTGAGGCTAACAAGCGGTACTACTGCTCCGAGGAGCGGTACTACCTCTTAGTGAGCCTCAGCGGTACTACTGCTGTGGCCCGCGGTACTACCGCTGGGTCCAGGAAAGGATAGAGAGGGGAGAAAGGAGAAGCTCCAAGAGGCGGAAAGAACCGGTGGGTGAGATCAGGACGTGTACGTGTTGATTCAACCCAAACCATACCGAAGCGGATCCCCTCTTGATAGTACGGTGACTACTACGAAACTTGGTCCACCAACAAAGAAACGAAAGAAGCTACACCGTCTTGAGTAGAGCGCCGAGGGGAAATAAACGTTTCGTGCCAAAGAATGAATATCTGAAAGAACTCAAAGCACCCGATTAGTCCGCAAATGCATTGTCATCAATCACCAAAACACCGTAGGGATAAATATGCCCTTACAACAAATATGACAAGGCAAGCATAGAGGTAGTGAATCAATCATTACTTGTGAGCTTACTAGGACAAGTATGCAGAATTGTAACTCCAGTAAGAGACCGTCCAAAATCCGAATCAAGAAGTTGGTCTAGCACTTATTTTTTGCAACTAATCGACGTGAATAATTGGATATCATATCGAATGAGTAAGAAAGACAAGTAAAATTGTCAACAGACCTGGCCTGCAGTAGTAATCTGGGTCAATGTCACTATGACCAACAATCCAAAATGACTAGTGTCTGGTCCCAGGGCTGGAATTTTGAAACCATGTGAACTTTATAGGTCTAAAGATTACTGAAATACATCCGAACCATTAAGTGTAGGTAACACTCAATACACAACAAACCCTAATGGTAGTCCTGCCTAATGAGTAATGAATCAATTATAAAATGGGTGATGAGGAGTGGCTGCTGAGTGTTGAGGACGTATCTCAGGATGAAATGGGTTGGATTATTGGCTGCTGCACGACTGAGCCCTGAACGAACTGGGAAGGTAGGCATGGCGGCGCGCCCGAGCAAAGGTGACGCTGTTGGGCGAGCGGCTCTTGACCTCCTGTTAGTCCGGCATCTCCTCCTAGAGTCATGCCTTCCGGGAACAGCAAGTCGCCGGTGAGGTAGGCGGCTGGGGGCGAGTAGAGATCGGAAGCGCAGCAGAACAGAGGGGAATCAGGGCCTGGGCTGACCCAAAATCCTAGGGTGGGCCATGGCCCACCGTGGGCACCCTGTAGATACACACCTGAGCAGCGTACATGCATTTTTGAAACTAAATTAGGAACATTTAGCTGACCAATTGAACGACTCTGTTTTAATAATATCAGATTCGTATTTGAACAACTTTGCTTAGCTTGATGGGTGGAGCGGTGCTATTATGACACGAAGCACGTATGTTGATCATATAGTGAATCATAAAAGAGGGAAACCCTAAGCATTTTTTTGAGCAAAAGAGGGTTTCCCCACCAATTTCTATTAAAGAAACCACCACGTAACCAACATGATCAATTAAACCCTAAGCATGATCAATTAAACCCTAAGCATGATCAATTAAACCCTATTATGCCATGGCAGATTTAAAGCTGCAAACCGCAGAAATGCTATTTAGCGTCCATTGTTTGCTTTGAACTAAGAACTAAATTCTATGAGCTGAAGAGAATGTACAGTAACCAAGTTACGATCTATTTTATGGTTGAGATCAAAAAGTTGAGAAGATATGGAGTACCACCTCTGTCGGGGATATACCCCGCGGAGTAACCCGGCCGGACTTGGCGATTTACTTGAGACCCAGTTGACACTTGGCGATTCACTAGCGACCCGCCCTGACCAGACGGTTAACAAAGCAACCTGCGTGAACATTATGACTCACTGGTAACTCGGCGGGCGAGACAGACGGATGACTAGGCCCAAGGCCCGGAAGGCGGTTTATGTTAATGGTGGGCCGGTTTAAGAGGAAAGGTGTGAAAAATATTTTACCTTACAAGGAGTTAAGACCCGGACTTGTATCCGGTTTGTATTAGAAGATAGACTAGTCCTAATCCTAATAGGACTCCACATGTAACCCGCCCCTTCAACATATATAAGGTGGGGAAGGGCTCCCCAAGAGGGAGGGGGAAGAAGAAACAATCTCTAGGGCTAGACACAAAGAGCCGGTTTACCGGCGACTCTCTCGTGATGATAATGAGACCTAGCCACAAATAGCATGTAGGGCTATTACTGGACGATGTTTCCCGGGGCCCGAAGCTGTCTAAATCGTTGTCTTGTGTGTGATCCATCTCGCGTCTCTCGATTCCCACCAACCCCTCTCAAGCTACCACATAAATGCGTTGGCCTCATGACTATGTCCTCACACTAGGACATCTGCCGTGACAATTCCACGATAGTTGGCGCCCACCGTGGGGCCGCGCATGGTGGTGTTGAGTTCTTGAATGGATCTCTTCCAGGGATCGAGAAGTTCACAATTTTCTGGAGGAAGAAGAATCATCGCGAAAGGATTTACATTGTTTGGAAGGCACACCACCGCGGTTGAGTCGCCGAGATCGGCAGGACTGTTTCTGCCGCACAAAAAGTATACTACAGGAAACCATCAAAGTCGTCGGGTCACCAATGGCATAAACCCACACGTACGGTTCTAATTGTTTATCCCGTCCATGGACGGAAACCGGCGGCCGGTTGCAATTTGCTCGATCCAATCTGCTCAAAAAAAGGGAGGTCTGGCTCCTGCGTCGCCGTGCCTCGAGCGGTTTCCTCGGCCTCTCCGCCTGCCTCCGCTGGTGTGGCTCTTCTAGCCGGCGCCTTGCTTGGCCGGTGCCCCCTCGTGCTTGCCTAAGCCGCCCCCACTGCTCATCTGCTCCGAGTCGGCCTTGTACTGCCACACTGTCGAACCGCCCCGGCGTCGTTGTCCCTCTCGCTGAAGTGGCCCCGTCTTCGATTGCCGCCACTGCTATCTGCCACTGGGTATGAGTCCTGCTCCTTCGGCGCCGTCTGACCGGGCCTAACTCTGTCGTTCCCGCACGATTAAAAAGCCACCATGGTTAGACGCGATCCTTTGCCGAGGCCTCCTTTTGAGCCGCCGATGTGCACCGCTTGTCTCCGCAGCAAGCCACCGATCCGCTGCTGCTCCGCTGTTCTGAACCACCGTCCCCACGACCGCGGGACAAGCGGCTGAGCCGCCGGGACTTTACCTCTGCACGCGCAAGCTTATTCTGACAAAACTGTGCACACCTCGCTAACTGAAGGAACATGCAGCAAGATTCGATGTCCAACAGTAACCAAGTCGCCACTCCCAGCGCGCCCTCACAGCAGAGCTTAATCAACATCAACCAGATCAAAACTTTGGCTCAAGATCAAAACTGCAAGCGGAGACTAAAGGGCGGCAGCCATGGTCAGACGTTTCCTCTGTAAACTCCACCGAGCACCGGCCATTACTTCACGCAAAGACCAAGGAAATATGCTACACATGTGGTCCTCAATTTGCGCTATTTAGTACTAATTGCCGCATGCATATCAGATGAATTGTGGTGGCTGCTTGCCCGTCCAGGAACAATCTGTCAAGTCAGACTACCATGCAGTACCAGCTTCATCATTGCTACTGATTGAAAGAAAAGTTAAGTGACCCGGAGAATGACCCAGAGGGTCTCTGCTGAGCCGGCCGGTTCCAGGCTCTGCCACGGTCATGCTTCAAGCCACCGCTTCTGCCGTCGTCACTGTACCGAGCCACCCCGATCAGCCTTGTTCTGAGCCACCCTGTCGCAAAGGGGCGTGCGCCAATATTATTTTTGCACTAAGCGCTTGTCTGTGTCGTGCTGCTGGACGGATACATGAGTAAGTCGCCACCCCCCGCTTCATCAACACGCATGACTAGCTCGTCGTCCATGCCCGCGGCCGGTTCATCTATCTGCTCCCGTGGCCGACTGGGCTGTGATTGATTTCAGCTTCATCGTGGTGATCATCTACTCCGCGGTGGGTAATTTCCGGACCAACATATGAGGTGATATCCATCTAAATCTATTTTCTTGGTATGTATTGTTTTTATCAAGGGAACAATTATTTTGGTCTATATATTTTGTTATGTAGGATAATTATTCATTATAAACATGGTTTATACCACGGGTACGGAGCACGTACTGGCAACATTGCACCCAGCGTTTCGTCTGTGCCACATTACCCGGTAAATGGACGCGCGCAAGCCGCTGCCCTTGCAGCCTGGTATATATCAGCTTGCCGGGATCACGCTTGATTGTTGTTCAATGGACATGCGCAAGACGCTGCCCCTACGGCCCGGACTACTTCGACTCACCGGGACCGTGCCTGCGATTGACTCGCCCTTCCGCGCCGGTTTACAATGCCGCGGCCAACTCACCTGTCCGAGCCGCCTCTGATGCTGTGGTCGTTTTTGTCCTCCGTCTCTCGCGGCCTGGTCTACATCAACCGGAAGTATAACCCGTCCGGACTTGGCGATTTACTTGATACCCGGTTGACACTTGGCGATTCACTAGCGACCCGCCCTGACCAGATGATTTACAAAGCAACCTGCCTGAACATTATGACTCACTGGTAACCTGGCGGGCGGGACGGACGGATGACTAGGCCCAAGGCCCGGAAGTACGGTTTATGTTAATGGTGGGCCGGTTTAAGAGGAAAGGCGTGAAGAATATTTTACCTTACAAGGAGTTAAGACCTAGACTTGTATCCGGTTTGTATTAGAAGATAAACTAGTCCTAATCCTAATAGGACTCCACATGTAACCCGCCCCTTCAACATATATAAGGATGGGCAGGGCTCCCCAAGAGGGAGGGGGAAGAAGAAATAATCTCTAGGGCTAGACACAAAGAGCCGGTTTACCGGCGACTCTCTCGTGATGATAATGAGACCTAGCCACAAACAGCATGTATGGCTATTACTGGACGATATTTCCCGGGGCCCGAAGCTGTCTAAATCCTTGTCTTGTGTGTGATGCACCTCGCATCTCTCGATTCCGACCAACCCCTCTCAAGCTACCACATAAATGTGTTGGCCTCATGACTAAGTCCTCACACTAGGACATCTGCCGTGACAATTCCACAACAACCTCTCTTGTAGCACCGTGTAGGCATCGAGGGTGCGATGGCTGTCGGTGGTGTTGAAGTAGATCTACAATGATAGACAAGTGCATCGAGGGATAAGTCCCGCTGCGGTGGACGAGAAGGTCGTGTGAGCGGCCCCGATAAAGAGGACGACGACACCAATGTAGCGATATGACATGATGCAAGGCTCCTGGTCCATCGCCGTGGATGAGAAACGTCCATCTCTTGTAGTGGACGACGCGGTCTTGGTAGGCACTTTGACATGGTGGAGGACGGTGGCGACGGATGGGGTGGAGGACGACGGCGATGGATGGGGTGGCGGACGGAGGATGCTGGTGTGGGGATGGTGTTCTAGCGCGGACGGTGTATGAACGGGAAAATGGAGGGAGAGGTACGGGTAACCATGTTTTTGGGACGTGCCTATCTAAAATATGGGGAAGTTACTGATACGTCTCCAACGTATCTATAACTAGATGATACCCCACACATTGTTGCGGGACTTCATAAGCACATGATCTAGAACTTTAAAGTTAAATCATGACTGTGATGTTATATTGGAAACAAAATTGGACCATAGACAAAGTGATGGAGTGCACTTTGTGATGATAGCATACAACATTACAGCAGCTACTCATGAAATTTATTACATAGGGTGGCCAGTGGAAATTCTTCATGAGTTGGCATAATATGCATGTTTTTAAAAACAACAAGTGAACGATCTAGAACCTGAGGTGCAATTCTTGAAGGAAATATACCCTAGAGGCAATAACAAAGTTGTTATTTTATATTTCCTTATATCATGATAAATGTTTATTATTCATGCTAGAATTGTATTAACCGGAAACTTGATACATGTGTGGATACATAGACGAAACACCGTGTCCCTAGTAAGCCTCTACTAGACTAGCTCGTTTATCAAAGATGGTTAAGTTTCCTAACCATAGACATGTGTTTTGATTTGATGAACGGGATCACATCATTAGGAGAATGATGTGATGGACAAGACCCATCCGTTAGCTTAGCATTATGACCGTTCAGTTTTATTGCTATTGCTTTCTTCATGTCAAATACATATTCCTTCGACTATATACGAGATTATGCAACTCCCGGATACCGGAGGAATACCTTGTGTGCTATCAAACGTCACAACATAACTAGGTGATTATAAAGATGCTCTACAGGTATCTCCGAAGGTGTTTGTTGGGTTGGCATAGATCGAGATTAGGATTTGTCATTCAGAGTATCGGAGAGGTATCTCTGGGCCCTCTCGGTAATGCACATCATAATAAGCAGAGCAAGCAATGTGACTAATGAGTTAGTTGCAGGATGATGTATTACAGGACGAGTAATGAGAATTGCCGGTAACGAGATTGAATTAGGTATAAAGATACCGACGATCGAATCTCGGGCCAGTAACATACCGATGACAAAGGGAATAACGTATGTTGTCACTGCGGTATGACCGATAAAGATCTTTGTAGAGTATGTGGGAACCAATATGAGCATCTAGGTTCCGCTGTTGGTTCTTGACCGGAGAGGTGTCTCGGTCATGTCTACATAGTTCTCGAACCCGAAGGGTCCGCACGCTTAACATTGGATGACTATTTTGTATTATATGAGTTATCTGATTTGGCGACCGAATGTTGTTCGGAGTCCCGGATGAGATCATGGACATGATGAGGAGTCTCTAAATGGTCGAGAGGTAAAAATTCATATATAGGATGATAGTATTCAGACACTGGAAAGTGTTCCGGGGTACCGGGTACGTATCGGGTCACTGGAAGGGGTTCCGGGCACCCCCCGACAAAGATATATATGGGCCTTATTGGTCCAAGGGCCGGACAGACCAGCCCCTAGTGGGCTGGTGCGCCCCCATATAGGTTGAATAGGAGGAGAAGGAAGGAGGGGAAGGGAGAAAGGAAAGGGGATGATTCGGCCTCCCCCTTCCCTTCTCTTGCCCCTCTCTTTCCTCCCTCTCCGACACTTATGGAAGGGGGGAGGCTGACTTGTGGGAGGCGCCCAAGTAGGATTACTCCTATTTGGGGCGCCCCTTGCTGCCCACCCCCTCTCTCACCTATATATATATGTGGGGGGGGGGGCACCGCTAGAACACACGACATTGATTCCTAGCCGTGTGCGATGCCCCCCTCCACATTTTATGCCTCCGGTCATATTCACGTAGTGGTTACGAGAAGCCCTGCATGGATTACTTCACCATCACCATCACCACACTGCCGTGCTGACGGAACTCTCCCTCGACACTTTGTTGGATCAAGAGTTCGAGGGGTGTCATCGAGCTGAACGTGTGCAGAACTCGAAGGTGTCGTACGTTCGCTACTTGACCGGTCAGAATGAGAAGAAGTTCGACTACATCAACCACGTTTTCAAACACTTCCGCTTTCGCTCTACGACGGTACGTGGGCACACTCTCCCCCTCTCATTTCTATGGATCTCCTAGATAGATCTTGCATTAGCATAGGAGTTTTTTTTTGAAATTGCATGCTACGTTTCCCCAAAGTGGCATCAGAGCTAGGTCTATGCGTAGATGATATGCACGAGTAGAACACAAAGTGTTGTGGGTGGTGATCGTCATACTGCTTACCACCAATGTATTATTTTGATTCGACGGTATTGTTGGATGAAGCGGCCCAGACCAACCTTACATGACCACGTTCATGAGACCGGTTCCACCGACAGACATGCAACTAGTTTTGCATAAAGGTGGCTGGCGATTGTCTGTTTCTCCTACTTTAGTTGAATCAAATTTGACTGCTAGCGGTCCTTGTTGTAGGTTAAAACATCACACTTGATAAATCACCGTTGTGGTTTTGATGCGTAGGTAAGAACGTTTCTTGCTAGAAGCCCATAGCAGCCACGTAAAACTTGCAACAAGAAAGTAGAGGACATCTAACTTGTTTTTCCAGGGCATGTTGTGATGTGATATGGTCAAGACATGATGTGATATACGTTATTGTATGAGATGATCATGTTTTGTAAAAGTTATCGGCAACTGGCAGGAGCCTTATGGTTGTTGCTTTATTGTATGAAATGCAAACGCCATGTAATTGCTTCACTTTATCACTATGCATTAGCGATAGTTGTAGAAGCAATAGTTGGCGAGACGACCACAACGCTACGATGGAGATCAAAGTGTCAAGCCGGTGACGATGGAGATCATGACGGTGCTTTGGAGATGGAGATCAAAGGCACAAGATGATGATGGCCATATCACATATTTTGATTGCATGTGATGTTTATCTTTTATGCATCTTATTTTGCTTAGTACGGTGGTAGCATCATAAGATGATCCCTTACTAAAATTTCAAGGTATAAGTGTTCTCCCTCAGTATGCACCGTTGCGATAGTTCATCGTGCTGAGACACCATGTGATGATCGGGTGTGATAAGCTCTACGTTCACATACAACGGGTGTAAGACAGTTTTGCACATGCGGAATACTCGGGTTAAACTTGATGAGCCCAGCATGTACATACATGGCCTCAGAACACTGGAGACCGAAAGGTCGAATGTGAATCATATAGTAGATATGATCAACATAGAGATGTTCACCATTGAATACTACTCCATCTCACATGATGATCGGATATGGTTTAGTTGATTTGGATCACGTAATCATTTAGATGACTCGAGGGATGTCAATCTAAGTGGAAGTTCTTAAGTAATTTGATTAAATGAACTTAATTTATGATGAACTTAGTCCTGATAGTATTTGCATATCTATGTTGTAGATCAATACCTCACGTATAGCTCCCCAGTTTTATTTTTGATATGTTCCTAGAGAAAACTAAGTTGAAAGTTGATAGTAGCAATGATGTGGACTAGGTCCGTGATCTAAGGATTACCCTCATTGCTTCACAGAAGAATTATGTTCTTGATGCACCACTAGGTGACAGACCTATTGCGGGAGCAGATGCAAACGTTATGAACGTTTGGCAAAGCTCGGTATGATGACTACTTGATATTTTAGTGCGCCATGCATTACGGCTTATAACCGGGACTTCAAAAACGTTTTCAATTCCATGGAGCATATGAGATGTTCCAAGAGCTGAAATTGGTATTTCAGACTCATGCCCGAGTCGAGAGGTATGAGACCTCTGACAAGTACTTTGCCTACAAGATGGAGGAGAATAGCTCAACCAGTGAGCATGTGCTTAGAATGTCTGGGTACTACAATCGCTTGAATCAAGTGGGAGTTAATCTTGAAGATACGATAGGGATTGACAGAGTTCTCTAGTCACTATCACCAAGTTGCTAGAACTTCGTGATGAACTATAATATGCAAGGGATGACAAAAATGATTCCCAATCTCTTCACGATGCCGAAATCAGCGAAGGTAGGAATCAAGAAATAGCATCAAGTGTTGATGGTTAACAAGACCACTAGTGTCAAGAAAAAGGGCAAGGGAAAAAAGGGAACTTCAAGAAGAATGGCAAGCAAGTTGCCACTCCCATGAATGAGCCCAAAGCTAGACCCAAGCCTGAAACTGAGTGCTTCTACTGCAAAGGAAATGGTCACTAGAAGCGGAACTGCCCCAAATATTTGGCGGATAAGAAGGATGGCAAAGTAAACAAATGTATATTTGATATATAGATTACTGACGTGTACTTTACTAGTGTTCATAGCAACCCCTGGGTATTTGATACTGGTTCAGTTGCTGAATTTAGTAACTCAAAATGGGAGTTGCAGAATGAACAGATACTAGTTAAGGATGAGGTGACGATGTGTGTTGGAGCTAATTCCAAGGTTGATATGATCACCATCGCACACTCCCTCTACCTTCGGGATTAGTGTTGAACCTTAAATAAATGTTATTTGGTGTATGTGTTGAGCATGAATATGGTTTGATCCTGTTTATTGCAATATTGTTATTCATTTAAGTCAGAGAATAATTGTTGTTCTATTTACATGAATAAAACCTTATATGGTCATACACCTAATGTGAATGGTTTATTGAATCTCGATCGTAGTGATACACATACACTGGTACGCGTCGGTGCTATACAAACAATTTTAACCCCTTTTCACGACGACATTTGAAACTGTCGCCAAGTGAGTGTGGGCGATAGGGGGGGCTCCTTCCCACACGACCCAGAAACCGTCGAGGATAGGGAGCCTTGATGCATACAGTTGTCCCTATATAACCGTTTATGATATCTCGAATATCCCAAACGCTTCATCCTTGCTAGTCGTTTGTGCTTGCATTGCCATCGCATTCGGAGTTTTGTGGGTTTACCTAAAACAAGGTAGATTCCAGGGACGGGAGTTTTCCAGGCACGTACCTAACTGGCTCTATGTTTAGGGTGCCTGGCATATCACAAACAGTTCATGATTATAAACCGTGTACGATAGGTCAACAATCACACACATTTAGTTTTCCTGCACCGTATGTGATAGTGTCTGACATCGCACACGCTTTGCAAACGACAACTATGTGCATTGTTACACATCTTTCCTATCCATGAACCATGTCGGATTATGATGTATATCGCACAGGCTGTGCTTTATTAACCGTGTGCGCCGTAATGACCTGCACATGATAATTTTGCCCTAATTTAATTGCTGCTATTTAAAATTGTACCTAATTTAAACTTGAAAGTAGGCTATAGCTTTATTCATATCCATCAGGTTCAAACAACCAATGCATTATTCGATTCACAGGTACATATGTTTAAGAATTACATAAGCACCAAATAAAGAATGATGAACCAGGGTTCTATACTTGTACTATCACAGATGGTAAAGAAAGAGGTGACAGACATTCCGGTTGCTGAAGAAGGTGAAGCCGAATGGCCCTATTGTGCTCTCCTGGATGCAGAAGGCATGCAGGACTCTAGTCCAACCCCTTGTGATGGACGGCCACCAATCATGTAGTTTGAGAGGTAATCTTGAGTAAACTGCTTCAGGATCCACTGCAAAAGAAAAAAGATTCAGACATTGTCATCTAACACAACTCATTACGGGCAGCAAAAAGAAGGCTATAGGGTTCTTACTTACCATCCTGTAGTTCACTGTTGTCTTGCATAAAGTGTAAAAAATAGTTCGATTGACGTCTTTTGACCCATTTTAATAACAATCTTTATCAGTTTCCTCACTTGATGCTGGTTCATGAATATCTCATTGAACCATACACAGAAAGGGTCAAAGTGTGGATCTTTGGCAATGATATATGTACCTAAAAGCACCAAGTTAATATTAGAAGCTAAACAACAATTGAAAATGATGTAGTACAACACTCCCTCCATCCCATTATATAAGATTTTATTACATGTATATCTAGACACCATCAGAACATTAAGGTAACACTCTTCCTTGTTGCTATGTAGACTGGGATTGCATATTTAGTCATTCAGTACAATGCATGCTGCTATGTAGCCTCAGATATTTCAAAAATATGACCCTAGTTAACCTACTGATAAATGGGTTACAGATATATTCAGTGAAATGTCCAATTCGACGATTAGTCCCTTATCAGCCCCAGGCTATATGGTACCAGCTACCGATATCCTGAATAGTTAGTACATATAAGCAATGCGATGAAACTAACCTCAATGGAAAACAACACTATTCTCAATATTGTCCTATATGAGTACATATAAAGGCATGTTGTAGGATCGAAAGTATGTCTAGAGGGGGGGGGGGTGATTAGACTGCTTGACCAAATAAAAACTTAACTGTCGGATTTCGGGTTTCGGCACACCCTTAAGGTTCAAACACTGGGGTGCGCGCGGAAATCACGCCTTCAACCTCCCCGCCTCACAAAGATCTAAGCTACTAAAAGAATCACACAAGAGACACAAGATTTATACTGGTTCGGGCCACCATTGTGGTGTAATACCCTACTCCAGTGTGTGGTGGATGGATTGCCTCCTGGGGCTGGTGATGATGAACAATACAAGGAAGAACAGCCTTGCGAGGGTCTGTCCTTGGCTGGGGCGATGAACCGCTAGGAGGAGTTCAGTCGCCCTCCTCTCTCTCTCTCTCTCTCTCTCTCTGATTTTCGATCCCTGTGTGCCTTCCTACGAGAACCGGATGAACCAACTGCTCGACCCCCTGCTACGTGGGTGGCCGGTCCTATTTATAGGGGCCCTCGTCCTCTTCCCAAATATCGAGCGGGAAGGGAGCCAACAATGGCGGGCTAATTTGAAGGGGGACAGCAAGTACATCTATCCTGACTAAAGGTGGTCTTCGCCTGCAAAAGACTCTGCGGTGACGCCGTGCTGGGCTCCATGGTGACCTCCGTCTCGTAGTCCGCTCGGTCCTGGTCTTGTTGCACCGAAACGGCAATCTTTGCCTGATGCCTTGGTACTCCGCGGCTACGCTTGCCCCCTTTGCACCAAAGAGGAAAGAAGGATGCTGCGCGCGCTGGCACCCGCCTGGCGCCTTCGATCGACATGGCTTGCGTCACGGGCGCCTCACGAGACACCCCGCCTTGATATCTCCATCTCCTCGCGAGCCAGCCTGAGGAGGCTGCGCCTGAGGATGCCCCGTGTCGTCCGCCTCGCGAGGCTTGGCCCCTCGTGAGGGTCTTGAGTCTTGTGCTTGACGAAGATGGGCCATGTTGGGCCCCCATTCGAGCCACGCCGCAGGCAGGCAAGTCTGGGGACCCCCGTTCCCAGAATGCCGACAGTAGCCCCCGGGCCCGTGGCGCGCATGGGCTTGGCCGTGCCGAGAGGCGAAAGGGCAAGGGCGAAGCACCGCGGGCCCTAACAGCCTGCGGCCAAGGGCGAAGCGCCGCGTGGCGGTTGATGGGACGTGGGCGGCACTGTTCCCCCCACGCCCCCTTATTCTGCGCCTTGTCAGGCGGACTTGTGGTTGCACACAGCCGCTCCCCTTCTTGTTGCTCGGGCGTCTCCTGCTCTTCCTTCCTTCGCACGCCGGCTCCCGCCTCCAATCCAATCTCAAATCTTCCCCCTCCTTCCCATCGCCATGACTCCGACGAGGAAGGAGAGAGGGGAGAAATCCACGCCTCCGTCTTGTGTGCTGCCGTTGGTGGCCCCCGCCATCGGCCAGTCGACTGTACTCAACCAAGAGTGCCTGGGCAGGGACAACTTGGCCCTGGCCTCTGTCTTCAACGAGTGTGGGAGGACGATGGCTTGGCCCGCGTCCCACTTCTCCATCAACAGGGTAGCAACCGAGGTTCCATGTTTCACCGACGCCTTGTGGGCGGGTCTGGTTCCCCCCTTCTCTGATTTCTTCAATGCCGTGCTCTCCCATTATCAGATCCACTTGATGCATCTAAGTCCTGAGTCCATCACCCTTCTTTCGGTCTTCGCCTTCATTTGCGAAGCCATGGTGGGCATCCCTCCTTCGGTGGCCTTGCTGCGCCACTTCTTCTCGTTGCGTCTTGTCGACCCTTCCCAGCGCTGGGCATCCGTGAGCTTTCCTGCCGAGCCTGCGACCGAGGCCTCTGGGATTGACTTCAAACTCCCCCAACCCGCGCTTGGGTTCCGCGAGCGGTGGTTGTACGTGGACGCGGGCGTACCCAGCCCCCTGCTATTGGAGCCGACCTCGCATGCTGTCCCCAATTTGGGTTGGGGCCAGGAGATGCTCAAGAGCCCCTGGCTCGTCTTCGTCTGGAGCCGCTTGATGCTCCTGAGGAAGCTCAGCGTGATAGCGCCCAAAGTGGTGAAGGAGTTTCTGTTGTGCCGCGTCGCTCCCCTGCAGCGCCACTTTCGCCGGATGTGGGCTTTTCGTGGAAGCGAGGATAACATGAGGCTCCAGGAGGAGGACCTGGCTCCGGCGGTGTTGAAGTCAACGCTCTTGACCTTAGCCGGTGACCTCAACCCCGGCAACGTCCGGCAGGGAGGAGCCCTGTTGTACCTCTGCCAGAGCAGGGCTGACTTCGTGAAGCAGATGCCTGTCTTCGATGAATGGGGGCTGCGCCCGGCCGGCCTCGAGGGACCTCGCGAGAACCCGGTGGTGGTGACTGCCCTTCCAACCGGCCATGGCGGCTCCTCCTCAAGTGGCGGAGCAGGGAGGCAGGAGGCGCCTGAGGTCGAGGGTGCCCCTGATGAGGTGGCAGCGCCGGGTGGCGCTCGCGAGGGGACAACTCCTGAGGCCCGCGCCACTGCGGCTGAAGGTGGCAAGCAGCCGCTCCCGGCGCCTGGGGCTGAGGCCTCGGAGGCCCCAGTCGCGTCTTCTGGCGAGGTAATGGAAGGCAGGCGCCAGGCAGGCGCCCCTGACGCGGACCGCTCTGATGCCCCGCCCCCGCAGCGGGATGACCTTTGCACTCTTCGCTTGGGCCGCTTCCGCGTGGACTTTGAGGCCCTCCGGAGGAAGAGGGAGGCCCTAGGTGATGACTTCCCTTGTCGCGCGCTGAAGCGCAGGAAGTACTTCGCCACTGACGAGTAAGTCCTCTTTCTCTCTGGCTCCTGATCCCCTTGCTGCTTCCGCTGATCCTTGTTCTGCAGGCCCCTCCCGACTGAGCTCGCGGAAGTCACCGAGGTGCCGCCTCCCTTAGCTTCGTCCCCTCTACTGTCTTCAAGTGCTCCGAGCAGCTCTGCCCTGGTGGTAAGGGCGTCTGAAGGGGCGGGCCATCCCGAGGCGCACCGTGGCCCGTCATTCCCTGCGATCTTCCTTCACGGGCCCTCTCGGGGAATAGCCAGCTTGCCGTGGGCTTCTCGTCTGGTCGGGGACCACGACTGGTTGAGGCGCCTCCTGCGCCCCTCATCTGGAGACGGGCTGGCTCTAGGCCGGGCTCCCGGCGCGACGTGCCCGGCCATCGCGAGGGCGCCAGCCCCCAGCCCCCTGCCCGGAGGGGGAACAATGGTTCGCGGCCCCCGACGCTTGCTTGGGGCGGATGACGGTGTGGAAGATGTGCTTGAGCGCGCCCGTGAGCGCCGCGCCCGTCGCCAAGGGTTCCTTCGAAGAGCGGCCGACGCGGTGAACTTGCTTGGGGAGGAGCTCGCTGATGAAGACGCACGCCTGGAGGCCGAGGGCCTACGCCTGGCTACAGGGAGGCGCGAGCTGGAGGCGACCATCACCCTCGCGCGCCGTCAGCGGGATCTTGATGATGAAGAGGCGAAGGCGTCGCTGGAGGCCTCTCAAGTGGCCCGATCCCAGGCCACCGAGGAGGCCCGGAGAGCAGACCGATGGCAAGAAGCAGCGGAGGAGCGAGCTCGCGAGCTCCTGGCCCGGTGCCACTCACTGGAGGAGCAGGCGGAGCTTCGCGAGCTGGCCCTTGCATCGATGTGGGTGGCATCCGGTGACCAAGCCGAGCTCCAGAGGCACGAAGAAGCGTTGACGCTGGAAGCCTATGAACGCACTCGCGAGTACGAGCGGCTGGAGACGAGGGAGCGCCTAGTGACGCAGGCGGAAGATGATGTTGCTGCGTGGGAAGCGCGTATCCTAGAGGAGGTTTGCCGTCGGGTGGCGACGGCGCGCCAAGGCCTCGAACGAGAGTTCGAGGGGAAGCTGGGGATGATCCGGGTCGAAGCCGAGGGCAGAACCGCAGCCCTGAGGGTCCAACGCGATGAGGCGACGTGGCTGGCCGACGCCTCCCAAGCCGCCCTTGAGGCAGCGCAAAAGGAGTTGGCTGCCTCCCAGGCCGAGGTGCTCCGTCTTCGCCAGCGGATGGAAGAGGTCGAGGCCGTTGAGCGTCAGAATACCGACGAAATACACCAGCGGCGACTCCTGGAGCACGCACATGGCCCCATGCTCACCACGCTCAGGGAGAGGGCTAACGTGGCCTTAGGAAACATCTGCGAGGCGTCCGTCGGTGAACCACAGATGATCAATTATGCCGGTAACTTGCAGTTCTTCACCGCCGTGGTGACGCAGCTGGAGGCACGGTCGGTCATGGCCGACAGGTTGGTGGAGGAGAGGAGTCGCGCCTTGCTCAAGCGCCTTTTCCCGTGTCTTCAGCCATCTCCAGAACATGAATCCCCGCTTCGATTTTGACGCTGTCATCGCCCCAGTCTCCCAGGCCGTCCGAGATGACTTGGAGCGCTGGGTGGAGGATATCATGGACGCCCTTGTCAGGGCCTTCGCTTCGGACGACAGCGACGTGGTCGTGGGTGCTGACGAGTACGGCGCGGCAAGCGGCCCTGACGCCGCCGGCAGCGACGCAGGCGGCGATGGCGAGCTCGACGACTCCGGCGAAGGCTCAGGAGGTGCCTCCGGGGACGCATTGGGGGATTGGTCCGACTGAGTGCGTATCGCTCCTGTCTTTTTCACCCTGCATGAATAGAACTCAGGCTTTTGACCTGGTGGCTTGTGAGAGCATTTTGGGAGGGGAAGCCCCTCATGTAAAAACCTGTGTCCATCGTATCAGTAGTAATCAAATTGTGCTCGTGCCTGATGGTGGGCTGGTTTACCTTTGCCCCACGCTGGTTCCGAGGCGGCCTAAAGGAGGGCGCGACGCCTTGGGCGCTCTCTAGTTGGGTCCTCAGGATGTGAGATCGTCGCTGGTGAAAAACTTCACAGGCGTTGGCCTTCTTCACAGGCTCTGGGCCTTCTCCTGAGCGTGAGGGCTTCACAGGCACTCGCCTTGCTTCACAGGCTCTGGGCCTTTTCCTTAGCGCGAGGGCTTCACAGGCACTCGCCTTGCTTCATAGGCTCTGGGCCTTTTCCTTAGCGCGAGGGCTTCACAGGCACTCGCCTTGCTTCACAGGCTCTGGGCCTTTTCCTTAGCGCGAGGGCTTCACAGGCACTCGCCTTGCTTCACAGGCTATGGGCCTTTTCCTTAGCGCGAGCGCTTCACAGGCTTTGGGCCTTTTCCTTAGCGCGAGGGCTTCACAGGAACTCACCTTGCTTCACAGGCTCTGGGCCTTTTTAAACAGGACAGCCTCCGTAGGCAGCCGAAAATCCTCCCGAGGGGGGGTAACAGTGGCAGTCTGGGTTGCGCGCGAGCCAGGCCTGACCCGACTCGCGAAGGGCTCGCGAGGGGAGGCAGCTGTGACGAAGCGGTAACTAGAACACGAGAAATGGCTCGAGCGAGAATAAGCACCCCTTCCCTGAACACACGCAAATCTCAAATTCGAATCCAACTTAAATCCAGCGGGGGAAAGCAACAGCCAAAGGGAAATGCAACGAAAAGCAGACAAAAAGCCGCGTCGGGCACCTAATCTAGTCTTGGACATCTTCTCACCAGCGCAGAGCTAAGTGCTGTCCACTGGGCGTGGGAGGGAGCCCCAGGGCCTGAGGCCGGCACCCCTGAGCCTCCGGGGCGTGTACAGCCCCACTCGTTATTACGTGAGAGTGTCACGGGGCGGCGAGCTTCACAGGCACTGGGCCTTCTTCACAGGTACTAGCCTTGCTTCATATCGCCAGACGAGGGCCCCGCCTTGCGCCACACTCTAGTGCTATCAGCAACGACCGGAACCCAGGACGCCGCCCGATGGGGTAGAGCGCTCGCCAGCGGTTCCCCCGACGACCACGGGTCCTCCGCCAGGGGCAGGCCCTGAGGCACCTCCCCAGCAGAGGGCCTACCTCCCGAGAACGCCTTGCTTCGAACGCCGCGGTGGTGATGTAGGATCTCGACCCCTGCGCCCTCCTCCCGAGGGGTAGGAGACTGTGGATGTGGGGCAGCTGCTTGCCGCGGCGACCTGCACCTCCTGCGATCCATGGTTAGCATATACCTGCCCCTGAAGAGTTAGCGGTGCCGGATAGTCGCTGCCTCCAGCGTGGCCAGCGGGCTTGTCCACGGGCTCCTGGGAGGGCTCGGCTTCTACTGCCTCGTCCCCCCAGCTTGGGCCGAGGAGCGAGCCTTGCCTGCTCTCGCGAGGGTGTCCTTGGTCCAGCATGAAGGGCACGTATTCCTTCGTCGTCGTCATCCCGAACGCCACGCCACGATGCCCCGCACGCCACGCGGTCCCACCGGCCGTTCCTACCGCGGGGTGGCAGCGCGGCATCCCTCCAGGGCCGCGGGTCACGTCGAGTCCTTCTTCGCGGGCCGGGGGCGGAGGCAGCGCCGCCGCCGGTCCGGTGCTGACAGCTTCGCTGGCGTCGGAGTAGCCTTGGTGTCCGTGGGCACGCGCGGAGCCCCCGCGCGGGCCGCTCTAGGCCTGAGATGGGAGCTGGGTGGAGAAGGGGTGAGCCCCCGAGGCAGTGAAGCCCAGGAGCTCCGCCACTCGCTCCAGCAGCATGTCGTGGCCGCCCTCCAGCAGCCTGCACCGCAGCAGCTCCCGGGCCACCGTGAGCGTCACCCTCGAGTTCGCCTGCTCCCGGCGGGTGTATGGTGTCGTTGTCGCGGCGTGATTGGAGGCCCTTGCTGCCGACCGAGCCTGCCGCAGCGTAAGAGTTGCCGAAGTCTATCCGCATCGCTCGCGTCCTGCAGCGCCCTGCGGACCGCGAGCTGCCTGGGGCGCGGGGTCGCCCGAGGCGGGCGGTTCCGCGCGTTTGGGCCACGCAGCCCATGGGTCGGGGTTTCCCTCCTGGTCGCCGGGCATGGTGATGAAGACGCGACGGGGCACGGAGTGGTGGAAGACGAACTCCGGCGCACCCCTACCTGGCACGCCAAATGTCGGATTTCGGGTTCCGGCAGACCCTTAAGGTTCGAACATTGGGGTGCACACGGAAATCACGCCTTCAACCTCCCCGCCTCACAAAGATCTAAGCTACTAAAAGAATCACACAAGAGACACAAGATTTATACTGGTTCGGGCCACCATTGTGGTGTAATACCCTACTCCAGTGTGTGGTGGATGGATTGCCTCCTGGTGCTGGTGATGATGAACAATACAAGGAAGAACAGCCTCGTGAGGGTCTGTCCTTGGCTGGGGCGATGAACTGCTAGGAGGAGTTCAGTCGCCCTCCTCTCTCTCTCTCTCTCTCTCTCTCTAATTTTCGATCCCTGTGTGCCTTCCTACAAGAACTGGACGAACCAACTGCTCGACCCCCTGCTACGTCGGTGGCCGGTCCTATTTATAGGGGCCCTCGTCCTCTTCCCAAATATCGAGCGGGAAGGGAGCCAACAATGGCGGGCTAATTTGAAGGGGGACAACAAGTACATCTATCCTGACTAAAGGTGGTCTTCGCCTGCGAAAAATTCTGCGGTGACGCCGTGCTGGGCTCCATGGTGACCTCCGTGTCATAGTCCACTTGGTCCTGGTCTTGTTGCACCGAAACGGCAACCTTTGCCTGATGCCTCGGTACTCCGCGGCTACGCTTGCCCCCTTTGCACCAAAGAGGAAAGAAGGATGCTGCGCGCGCTGGCGCCCGCCTGGCACCCTCGATCGTCATGGCTTGCGTCACGGGCGCCTCACGAGACACCCCGCCTTGATATCTCCGTCTCCTCGCGAGCCAGCCTGAGGAGGCTGCGCCTGAGGATGCGCTGTGTCGTCCGCCTCGTGAGGCTTGTCCCCGCGCGAGGGTCTTGAGTCTTGTGCTTGACGAAGATGGGCCATGTTGGGCCCCCATTCGAGCCACGCCGCAGGTCGCAGGCAGGCAAGTCAGGGGACACCCATTCCCAGAACACCGACATTAACCTTTTCCCAATTTTAGTTCTTGGCAGATTTTAGCTATTTTAGGACAAGTCAAGCAATCATCACTCAATTCAAGCAAGCATGCAAAGAGTATATTGGCAGCGGAAAGTAAAGCATGCAACTTGCAAGAATGTAAAGGGAAGGGTTTGGAGAATTCAAACGCAATTGGAGACACGGATGTTTTTCCCGTGGTTCGGATAGGTGGTGCTATCCTACATCCACGTTGATGGAGACTTCAACCCACGAAGGGTAACGTTTGCGCGAGTCCACGGAGGGCTCCCCCAACGATGGGTCCACGAAGTAGCAACCTTGTATATTCCACCATGGCCATCGCCCACGAAGGACTTGCCTCACTAGCGGTAGATCTTCATGAAGTAGGTGATCTCCTTGCCCTTACAAACTCCTTGGTTCAACTCCACAATCTTGTCGGAGGCTCCCAAGTGACACCTAGGCAATCTAGGAGACACCACTCTCCAAGAAGTAACAAATGGTGTGTTGATGATGAACTCCTTGCTCTTGTGCTTCAAATGATAGTCTCCCCAACACTCAACTCTCTCTCATAGGATTTGGATCTGGTGGAAAGAAGGTTTGAGTGGAAAGCAACTTGGGGAAGGCTAGAGATCAAGATTCATATGGTAGGAATGGAATGTCTTGGTCTCAACACATGAGTAGGAGGTTCTCTCTCAGAACATATGAGTTGGAAATGTGTGTGTGTTCTGATGGCTCTCTCCCTTAATGAAGAGGAGGTGGAGGGGGTATATATAGCCTCCACACAAAATCCAACCGTTACACACAATCTACAAATCTCGGTGGGACCGAATCAACAAACTAGGTCAGACCAAAAAGGTAAACCTAGTGACCGTTAGAGATTTTTGGTGGGACTGACATGCAACTCGGTAGGACCGATTCTGTTAGGGTTTGGGCATAACATAATCTCGGTGAGACCGATTACGCAAACTCGGTGAGACCGAGTTTGGTAATAAGCTAACCAGAGAGTTGGTCAGGTAAACTCGGTGGGACCGATTTGCTCTTTCGGTGAGACTGAAATGTTACAAAAAGGAAACAAAGAGTTTACATTGCAATATCGGTGGGACCGATTCGCTCTTTCGGTGAGACCGAAAAGTTACGAAAGGGAAACAGAGAGTTTGCAATCCCATCTCGGTGAGACCGAGATCCCTATCGGTAGGACCGAATTGCTAGGGTTTGGCAGTGGCTTATGACAAGTGAAACTCGGTGGCGCCGGATAGATAGAATCGGTAGGACCGAGTTTGGCTTAGGGTTTAGGTCATTTGTGGATATGGGAAAGTAGTTGAGGATTTTGGAGCATATCACTAAGCACATGAAGCAAGAGGCTCATTAGGCAACACCTCATCCCTCCTTGATAGTATTGTCTTTTCCTAAAGACTCAATGTGATCTTGGATCACTAAAATATAAAATGAAGAGTCTTTAGCTTTTGAGCTTGAGCCAATCCTTTGTCCTTAGCATTTTGAGGGTTCCACTTTCACATCCATGCCATGCCAATCATTGAGCTTTCCTAAAATAATCATCTTGGAATAGCATTAGCTCAATGAGCTATATGTTGTTATGAATTACCAAAACCACCCAGGGATAGTTGCACTTTCAATCTCCCCCCTTTTTGGTAATTGATGACAACATATAGATCAAAGCTTCGACAAATGATAATAAGCATGAAATATATCATCGCTTTGAGAAGTATGTGATAAGTAAGAGCTCCCCCTAAATTTGTGCATATTTAAAATTTGCTTTGGACGGCAAATGCAGAAAGAGTTAGAGTCATGGGTTACTCTTCCATGTCACATATATCTTGTTGGAGCGCTTAAAATGATAAGAATGAAATACATGCACTCATCACCAAGAATAGTGAGTGACCACATAAGATAGTTAGGATGATAATATTAAGCAAACATTAAGTGTAGCTTATGATCAAACACATGATCATCGATGTCTCACGGATAATGACATAGTATCTCACACAAAAGCAAACAAAGTTCGAAAAACCACCAAATAAAACAAGAGAGAATAAAAACAACACTCTCTCTCGAAGCCTATGATCTATACATTTTCTCCCCCTTTGGCAACTAGTTACCAAAAAGTTCCTAGAAAATGCATAGTGCTAAGTCGACACTCAGGCTTGATCTTCAGGTGGTGGTGGAGTTCGGAGCACTCCAAGGACGAAGCCTTCTGTAGACGTGGTCGGAGTCGAGGCTGAAGTGGACGCTGGAGCTGGTGGAACTGAGGCTGTGGCTGGTGCAGAAGTTGTGGCTCTGGTGTCAGCAACCGGCACTGCAGACGACCTCGGAGCTCATGGCACTCTGGCAAAAGCATTAGTGGTAGTATTTCCTCTCCTCTCCTGCATGTCATCCTGGAGCTGCTTCACTGCCGTCTGAATCTCTGTCACCTTGATATCCAAGTCATAGAACCTTTGTTCTACGATCCTCTCTAGGCTTGCCTGGTTCTGAGTTAGGGTGGCTAGTCCTTTCTCAATCCGCAGGGTGGATGCAATCAGGTAACCAAGCTGCTCTTGTTTGGTTTTCAGGAAATATTCATATGCCTCCTCTTGAGTAGGCATCTTGGCATCTTTCTCCTTCCTCGCTTTCTCCTTCTTGGCTTGTGCTTGGGCAGATGATGGCTCATTCTCAGTCATGACCACTTGGTTATCTTCAAAGTCCGGACGGATGGGCTGGTGTTCCTTGTCCAATAAATATATGCCCGTGCCCATCTTGGAGTTGATGAGCTCCTGAATCTGTGGGGCATATCCACAGCTCCTCTTCTGGTCTGCTGCTGTCCTCTTGATAGTCTCTACCATGAGGCTCATCACCTTGAACTTCTGTGGCACATCAAAGATATGTAGCAAGTTGATTGCATGGCCTTTGATCATCTTGTGATCTCCAGACTTGGGCAATAAGGTGTGCCTCAGTATCCAATTGATTGTGGGCAGCCCTGAGAGAAGATAATGTACTGAGCCAAACTTGAAAGTGTTAAGTGCTTCATTTGGAATCTCCTTGTACATGTTGGACATGGGGTTGTGGTCCATCTTCTTCTTGGCATAAACGTCCAAGTCATTTGCTTGCTCCTCTGGGGCATTAATCAGCTGAGCCCATTCAGCAACTGTGGACTGGTACCTCATACCCTTTGACATCCAAATTATCCTACCATCTGGATAAAAATGGGTTGTGGAGTAGAACTGCATGATGAGTTCCTCGTTCCACTTTGTGAGCTTCTGCCCAACAAAGTCCTCTACTCCACACACCTTGAAGCTGTCCTGCACTCCAGGGTAGTACTCTTCGTTGTCCTTGATGTATTGCCAATCGACCCATCTCATGTCACAGACAATGGGCTTCTTGTCTAGTAGCACTGTCTCATAGAAATCTTGCTGCTCCTTGGTGTGAAACCTGTAGTCAACTGTAGTCCTTCTCCTTGAAGCATACGAGTCTTCTTCTCTCCACTTCCGGAGCCCTGAATCTCTCCTGAGTTTCATATCCTCAGCCACAGGATGAGCATCATTGTGGTCTGGGATCTTGGGCTTGAGCTTTCTAAGAACATTCTCTTCCTCTTCTTCTGCAGCTTCAGGCACTGGGGCCTTGTTCTTCTCAGTAGCTGGGATGCTTCTTGTATTTCTCTTTGGCTTGGCTTTGGAGCTGGCTTGGCCTTGGAAGCAGCTGCCCCTGATCTTATGGCATCACCCATCAGCTTGGGTGCCTTTGGTGCTGGTGCAGCTACCTCTTATTCTTCCTCCTCATCTTCCATGATGGAAGCCTTGCCAAGCACTCTGGCTACAGTTTTCTTCACCCTTTCCTTCCTCTTCTTGCCTTCAGGAGCAACTGGCTCAATGGGAGTGGGCTTCTCAGTTGAAGCTCTAGCCTTTGACATAGGCTGCCTGCCTGCTGGCCTTTTGATCTTCATCCCTGGTTTTATGCCCTGTGCTGGCCTTTTGATCTTGGAGGTTGCTTCCTCTTCTGCCACATAATCCTCATCTTCTGAGTCTGAGGTTCTCTTCTTTCTCTATCTTGTGGCAGCTTTAGGAAGATTGCTAGGGGTGCTCCTGCTGCCATCATCTTAGGAACTTGAGGGACTAGTGCCCTCACTCATCTGCACTTGCTGCTCTGACAAGTTCTGGCTATCACTTTGGTCTGACATGATGCAAACTCTGACTGCTGACCCTGTGAATAGGTTATAGATGAGATAGAGTGGATGAGCATCACAAAATGCAGAGATTTTTGCAAAAGGATAATTCAAAAACTTAGTTTTAGTTTCCCACTGAAAGCATCTCGGATCTACCGATTTCTAAACTCCGTGATACCGAGGCAGTTTTGGCACCTGAACTGGTGAACTCGGTTAGACCGAGTCACAGTTCGGTGGCACCGAGACTGCTAGGGTTTCACAGAGTTCCAAAATCGGTCACACCGATAAGTAATTCTCGGTCAGACCGAGTCTCACTTGTGCAATGGCATAAGCCAAATCGGTGGGACCGAGTTTTTCAACTCGGTGGGTCCGAGATGGTTTCGGCAGAAACCTAACCCTAAAATTTTCGAATTACACCTAATCTACGAGTTCATTGAATGGATAGAAGTGTTTCAAACGTGGCAAGAATCATGATGATCACAATGTGCTAGGAATCGGATTGGAGAATAGCACAAAGATCGAGTCCATACCCTAGTTCGACGGAGACTCACTACGGCGACAACGGCGGGGTAGAATTCCCGTTGACTGCGACGGAGACCAGCGACTGGAGGCGGCTGGTGGCGAGGAGACGATTCGGAGACCAAGTTGGCAGAGCAGGCTATCGCGCGGGCGAAGGGGTTCACAGAAATTTCCAAAATTTTGCCCGTGACTATATATAGCCCGACCCTGTCGGTGTGACCGAGTGGAACAACTCGGTGGCACCGAGATGCAAAACTGTATACAGTTGTCGCAACTCGGTGTGACCGAGTGGTTCGAATCGGTTGCACCGAGATAGAAACCCTAGATCAACTTAATGATCTCGGTAGGACCGAAAGTAGGATATCGGTCAGACCGAGAATCACAAATAGGTTTTGGAAGTTTAATTCTATGACGAATCGAGGACTCCGAGCGCTCCTCACATAGAGTGGTTCGAATTTGACTTGATCAAATTTTGTGATGCAGCATGAATAGAGTTTGAGACGAGAAAAGCATAGATAGCTAGAGGAGGTTCTTAGGCATTCTTGTCCATCCACTTAGCAAAAGGAAATAAAACCAAACAACCAAAACAACAAGTGGATGTCCTCGAATGAGTAAAATATGCAACCAACATGCTCACATAATAAGATGGCAGATGAAATATGTGACAAAGCATGCACAGCCAATTCTAGCATCTATCAAGCAATTGGCGATGACTAGGTCATCTATATATGATATATTGACTTAGGAGTCAAGTGAGAACACTTGATCATAGGTCATACTCATCGTTTAAGCTCAAGTGGGGTTACCACTTTTACATAAAGCATTGTTGTGTTCACATCTTTAGAGTTGCTTTAGCTCAAGTCTTAGAGTAAAGCTCCCCCTAGATGTGATATCCCCCCTAAGAGGGATGAACTAACCTTGGGTTTTGTCGATGATGACTTCATGTAGATGTTGAAGATGTGGATGCTCAATGTTGATGTAGATCACTTGGAGCTATCCATTTAAGTGAATTGCACTTTCAATACCTACATGGGTTAGTCCCACAAGGAACAAACAAGGATATCCATAGACATAGAGTGATGCACACACAAGATGATGTCCATGAAAACTTTTAGGTTACCTTGTCCCTTGTCTTACCAACAAGAGGGTTTGTGACTCCTTGAACTAGTGCAAGATGTGGAAGTTGATTGCACTTGTTCTTGCCAAAATCATAAGAGTGAAGTATGTTGGCGGAGTCACCCTCAAGAACTCTCTAGTTCTTCTTCTTTTCGACCCACACCATCTTGATGGGAATCCTTGGAGTTGTAGTCGTACTTGATGAAGTGGAACTTGAAGTGGTCTTGGGAATCCAGTTGACTATGGTCTTGGGAGCTTCTTCAAATGCATCAATCTCCTCTTGAAGCTTGTCCTTGCCTTTTTGCTTGTAGTCTTGTGGTGGAAGATCATCTTGAGCTTGTGTCCCCTTGAAGGAAGTATCATACTTCTCTTGTTGAGGAACAAACTTTGTCTTGGGATATTGATCTTCTTCCCACTCAACTCCATTGGCATTGAACTTTCGTTCAAAACCAACACCTTGATTCTTCCGGTGCATTCCTTGCTGGCGCACAATTTCCTCGAATTGCTTACTCCCGGCAAGGCTTTTGTACACTCCTTTCTCTATGATTCCCTTCAATAAGCTATTTTCTTGCTCTAGTGTAACTTGGCTAAGAGAATCATTAGTGGAATCAAGAGAACTACTAGAAGCAACAATATTGGATTTAGCATGATCATTGTTACTACTAGAGGAAGAATCTTTCTTGTTCTTGTTACTAGACTTGACTTGAGGCATGTAAGTGGATAAGAGTAAACGCTTGGCAATGTAAGAAGAACTTTTCTTGCGGAGATCATCATTGATTGCTTTTAAAAACTCATGCTCTTGCTCAAGATTGAGCTTTTCAAAGCGTAATTTCTCATGAGCTCTTAAAAGTTCTCGATGATCTTCGAAGATAGTTTCATGAGCTAACTTAAGAGTGTTTAGTTATTTAGTTAGGGCCTCAATCTTCTTCTTATCATTGTCATAATTGACGTTTCATCATAGTATTCATCACTAGAGTTGTCAACAAGCAAATCATCATCACCTAACAAGTCATCTTCATCACTGTTAAAATCAACATACTCGGGGTGTGTTACCTTAGGATCTTTGGCCATGAAGCATCTTCCAATTCCTTCATTTGGTGAGTCAAATATGTCGTAGGAGTTGGATGACACAAGTGCTAGACCGGCAACACCTTCATCTTGAGTATCTTCGGAGTCGGAGTGATAACTTCTCTCAGAGTGGCTGTCGGAGTCGGAGCCGGATACCCATTCACCAACATGAGCTTGATGTCTTTGTTTTGTGTAGCTCCTTGATGATTTTTCCTTCCTTTCCGAATCCTTGCTTCTCCGTGAGTATCTTCGTTCATAACGATCATCTGTACTCCTTCTCTCTCTTGGTGGTGATTCTTTGCTTCTTCTTTTTGGAGAATCTTCTCTTCTCTTGTAGGGAGTCGTACACTCATTGGAATAGTGTCCGAGTCTTCCACAATTGTAGCAGTTTCGCTCTCGACTAGAAGATCTTTTGTCATTGTAGGACCTTGACTTGAAGCTTCTATCTTTGCTTCTACTCTTGTAGAACTTGTTGAAGTTCTTCACCATTAAGCTCAATTCTTCGTTGAAGTTTTGTTTCTCACTTGATGATGTAGGGGCTTCACATGAGGCTTTGTAGGCACCACTTGATTTGTTGTGAAGTTCCTCTTTATCCTTAAGTGACATCTCATGAGCAACAATTCTTCCAATCACTTCCGTTGGCTTGAGATCTTTGTACTTGGGCATCATTTGGATCAATGTGCACACGGTATCATATTTTCCATCCAAGGCTCTTAGAACCTTCTTGATGATGAATCTATCGGTCATCTCTTCACTTCCTAAGCCGGCAATCTCATTTGTGATGAGAGCAAGCCTAGAGTACATTTCAGTGACACCTTCACCATCCTTCATTTTGAACTTGTGAAGTTGACTTTGAAGCACATCCAACTTGGATTCCTTGACGGAGTCGGTTCCTTCGTGCATATCGATCAAAGTGTCCCAAATTTCCTTTGCATTCTCAAGACGGCTAATTTTGTTGAATTCTTCGGGGCACAATCCGTTTAAGAGAATATCACAAGCTTGAGCATTGTATTGCAACATCTTCAACTCATCCGCGGTAGCTTCACGGTTTGGTTCTCTCCCATCAAAGAAGTCACCTTGCAAACCAACACACACAATAGCCCAAACGGCGGGGTTATGTCCAAGAATATGCATTTTCATTTTATGCTTCCAACTAGCAAAATTAGTACCATCAAAGTAAGGACCTCTACGGTGACAATTTTCCTCGCTAGACGCCATACTCTCCTAGGTTGTGAAACCAAGGCTATGACCACCAAACGCTATGGAGATCAAAGCAAATGGAGACCAAATCTCTGATACCACTTGTAGGATCGAAAGTATGTCTAGAGGGGGGGGTGATTAGACTACTTGACCAAATAAAAACTTAACCTTTTCCAAATTTTACTTCTTGGCAGATTTTAGCTATTTTAGGACAAGTCAAGCAATCATCACACAATTCAAGCAAGCATGCAAAGAGTATATTGGCAGCGGAAAGTAAAGCATGCAACTTGCAAGAATGTAAAGGGAAGGGTTTGGAGAATTCAAACGCAATTGGAGACACGGATGTTTTTCCCGTGGTTCGGATAGGTGGTGCTATCCTACATCCACGTTGACGGAGACTTCAACCCACGAAGGGTAACGGTTGCGCGAGTCCACGGAGGGCTCCACCCACGAAGGGTCCACGAAGTAGCAACCTTGTCTATTCCACCATGGCCATCGCCCACGAAGGACTTGCCTCACTAGCGGTAGGTCTTCATGAAGTAGGCGATCTCCTTGCCCTTACAAACTCCTTGGTTCAACTCCACAATCTTGTCGGAGGCTCCCAAGTGACACCTAGCCAATCTAGGAGACACCACTCTCCAAGAAGTAACAAATGGTGTGTTGATGATGAACTCCTTGCTCTTGTGCTTCAAATGATAGTCTCCCCAACACTCAACTCTCTCTCATAGGATTTGGATCTGGTGGAAAGAAGGTTTGAGTGGAAAGCAACTTGGGGAAGGCTACAGATCAAGATTCATATGGTAGGAATGGAATGTCTTGGTCTCAACACATGAGTAGGAGGTTCTCTCTCAGAACATATGAGTTGGAAATGTGTGTGTGTTCTGATGGCTCTCTCCCTTAATGAAGAGGAGGTGGAGGGGGTATATATAGCCTCCACACAAAATCCAACTGTTACACACAATCTACCAATCTCGGTGGGACCAAATCAACAAACTCGGTCAGACCGAAAAGGTAAACCTAGTGACCGTTAGAGATTTTCGGTGGGACTGACATGCAACTCGGTAGGACCGATTCTGTTAGGGTTTGGGCATAACGTAATCTCGGTGAGACCGATTACACAAACTCGGTGAGACCGAGTTTGGTAATAAGCTAACCAGAGAGTTGGTCAGGTAAACTCGGTGGGATCGATTTGCTCTTTCGGTGAGACCGAAATGATACAAAAAGGAAACAGATAGTTTACATTGCAATCTCGGTGGGACCGATTTGCTCTTTCGGTGAGACCGAAAAGTTACGAAAGGGAAACAGAGAGTTTGCAATCCCATCTCAGTGAGACCGAGATCCCTATCGGTAGGACCGAATTGCTAGGGTTTGGCAGTGGCTTATGACAAGTGAAACTCGGTGGCGCCGGATAGATAGAATCGGTAGGACCGAGTTTGGCTTAGGGTTTAGGTCATTTGTGGATATGGGAAAGTAGTTGAGGATTTTGGAGCATATCACTAAGCACATGAAGCAAGAGGCTCATTAGGCAACACCTCATCCCTCCTTGATAGTATTGGCTTTTCCTAAAGACTCAATGTGATCTTGGATCACTAAAATATAAAATGAAGAGTCTTGAGCTTTTGAGCTTGAGCTAATCCTTTGTCCTTAGCATTTTGAGGGTTCCACTTTCACATCCATGCCATGCCAATCATTGAGCTTTCCTGAAATAATCATCTTGGAATAGCATTAGCTCAATGAGCTATATGTTGTTATGAATTACCAAAACCACCTAGGGATAGTTGCACTTTCACATGTTAAGCACAACAGGCTAAACATCAACCAAATATATCCATGGTAGACAACATAATCTACAAATGACAACTTCAGTGTGCAGGCTTAAGCATGCTAGTTAAGCAAAACAAGAAGTGGAAAGGTGTGTTAACTACATCAGGCATAACATTTAAAAACAAGCAAATAGTCATTCAAACTGGTATTGTGCAGGTCTAAAGTACACTAGTTATTGTCAAAAAAAAACGAAAAGGCATGTTAACTGCAATATCCTTAACAACAACCAAATATCGTAATTCATAGTGGTATTGTTGAAACTTTTATTGATGAAATTGAACTGCACGGCAAATAGTTGCACATATAGAGCATCACATTGTGAAGAACTGAAATAAACAAGTCATAAGGCCATCTCTAGCCGATCCTTTAAAAGTCAAAGGACTAAAACCCTTAGTGGATATATATATATATATATATAGACTCTAGCAATTTTTGGCCTTTTTTAGTCGATCCCCTAAACTTACCGTTGTAAGTTTCAATTTGATCAAGTTCAAAGCAGGTTCAACCGAAAGTAGCATGCATTCAAACATAAACATAGATAGTTTTGCATAACCGAACATAAACATAAATTTAAACTGAGCTAAACTACTTTCGGTCAAAGTAGAGGTCGAGCCAATCCTTCCTCGTCATGTACTGTGTGCCGCGAGCCAGGTCCGGACCGGTGCCATCGTCGAGGTCATTGGGGAAGGCACTCCTCCACTCTCGACATCGATCTCCTCATCCTTGGGGCCCACCTCGGATCCCTCCATGCCGTCGTTGCCGCCGCCTACGACCTCGTCATCGGAGGAGAGCCCGATAACCTTCCTGCCCCCGTGTCGCCGTCCTCGCCGCCTTCGACCTCGTCATCGAAGGAAAGCGCAATAACCTCGCCGCCCTCCACGCCGGCAAAGATCGCCCGCTCCGCCTCCACGAGCTCCGGGTGCTGCCAGCGGAGCTCTTGCATGTAGGCCTCATCGGCGGCCTCGGCCTCAAGGCGCTCCCACGCCTCGCGTTCCTCCCACGGCATAGCCGAGCTCACCACCCCTGGCTCTGGCGGAACGAGGTCGACCAGACGTGTGCTGAAGGGGAAATTGAGCCTAGCCGCCGCACCGTGGTAGCAGACCTGCCAGCCGTCGGAAGCTATCGAGCCACCGGCGGGTGTGGGTCTATCGATCTATAATCTCGGCGACCCACGTCCCCCACCGACACTGCCGGACCCCGAGGTAGGACCTCGCCGGCTGTCGGGTCCAAGGGAGGACGGGGAAGTCCTTGAACCAACATAGGGGCGTGGCGGCGGGCAGATCGGGGGACCGACGACGGCGAATCGAACCCGCAGAGGACGACGAGGACACCTCCGCGGCCACCTCACCGGCATCGAGCGAAAAGGCCACGATAAACCTCTTTTTGGCCATTGGCTCCTCGAGATCTCCGGCACATAGGCAGAGGTTGAGCATGGAGGTGCTGGCAATGGCGGCGACCTACCAATGGTTTCGAGGGTGGTGCGTGTCTATGTGAGAGGGGGTTTTGGGGAGTTTGTGGTGTGTGTGGAGGGGGGCAAGGTGGTGTTTGAGGAAATACTATGACAACTAAAAATTTTACTTGGCAGGAGTAACAAGGCGGGGCTACTAAAAATTTGGATCAAGGGCGAGCAGATATTTTTGAGATTGCGAGGGATGCAAAGGTGGAAGTAAAATGCCGGGGCTACTGAAAATTTGAATCAAGGGACTGAAGCAGAGCAGGAGTAACAGACATCGCACATGGTCCGCACATACTAATCATGTGCTATCAAACATTAAAACCTTCCAAGCGGTAGATATTTTCGAGATTACGAGACAATAATATTTTCGAGATTGCGAGGGATGCATAGGTGGGAGTATTTGGGGAGCGAGCTAGTGTGCTTGACACGTCGGCTGTGGACTGTAGCCAACGCACCTTCTTGCATAAGCCATATGCATACTATACACCGATGGTGCTCCAGGATATTTTGTGCTGCATCTCACACGGTTGGTGATACTAAACTGTGTGGGATCTACTTGATTTTTCATCTTTATTTGAATTACATAATGGTGTCACAGCGGCAATGGACGGTGTTTGAATTGCTAAACCTTTTATCTGCAGTGAACATGCAACTATATGTGTGTCGTAAAAGAATTGGAATTATTCAGGGTTCGTTTGGACATTTTATACATTAAAGGTTTTCTAGCCATTTCAGGTGCACAATTCAAAATTAAACTACATACACATGCTCTTGTGCATATAAATTGGTTGAAAATCAAATCTGTGTCCTTGGGTGCATGCTTGGCTCCCATGCAAGAAATGGGAATGAATTTCAAACACCAGGGAACTATTGATTGTCGGCAAAACATTGAAATACTTGGTTTTTAAATTCTAGTAAATCCAAAACTCATATGAAATTCATGAAACTTGGCATGGTATCAAGGAGTGGCATCAACATGCGTGGTAATTTTTTTGACCCATTTGGGGCAGGTTTGGGTATAAGCTTCTCACAAACTAGAGCTTCTCACAACAAGCCTAATGGTTTCAGTAGGGAACGTGCCACCTGTGGGGACGAAACGATATCCGTCACCTCTGATTGCTTTCAAAAAATTTCTAGTGTCAACATAGAACAACAGGAGTGTTGTGGTAAGTTTTGGAATTTTATGGGGTTCGTTTGGACATTTTTATACATTAACTGGGTTTTCTAGGCATTTTATGCGCATAATTGAAATTTGAAATACATGCACATGCTCCAATGCATATAAAATGGTTGAAAAATCAAATCTGTGTCCTTGGGTGCATACTTAGATCCCATGTAAGAAATGGGAATGAATTTCAAACACTAGGGCACTATTTATTGATGGAAAATGTTGAGATACCTGGTTTTTAAATTCTAGTAAATCCAAAACTCATCTGAAATTCATGAAGCTTAGCATGGTATCATGGAGCGGCACCCGACATGCCATGGTAAATTTTTTGTCCCATTTGCGGCAGGGTTGGGTATAAGCTTCTCACAAATCAGAGCTTCTCACAACAAGCCTGGTGGTTTCGATAGGGAACGTGCCACCTTTGGGGACGAAATGATATTCGTTGCCCCTTATTGCTTTCAAAAAATTTCAAGCGTCAACATAGAACAACAGGAGTGTTGTGTTAAGTTTTGGAATTTTTCGGGGTTCGTTTCGACATTTTTATACATTAACTGGGTTTTCTAGGCATTTTATGTGCATAATTCAAATTTGAAATACATGCATATGCTCCACTGCATATAAAATGGTTGAAAAATAAAATCTGTGTCCTTGGGTGCATGCTTAGGTCTCATGCAAGAAATGGGAATGGATTTCAAACACCAGGGCACTGTTGATTGCCGGCAAAACGTTGAGATACGTGGTTTTTAAATTCCAGTAAATCCAAAACTCGTCTGAAAAACATGAAACTTGGCATGGTATCATGGAGCGGCACCCGACAGGTCATGGTAATTTTTTGTCCCATTTGGGGCAGGTTTGGGTATAAGCTTCTTGCAAACCAGATCTTTTCACAACAAGCCTGATGGTTTCGGTAGGGAACGTGCCACCTTTGGGGATGAAACGATATCCGTTGCCTCTTATTGCTTTCAATTTTTTTCTAGTTTCAACATAGAACAACAGGAGTGTTGTGTTAAGTTTTGGAATTTTTCGGTGTTCGTTTGGACATTTTTATACATTAACTGGGTTTTCTAGGAATTTTATGTGCATAATTCAAATTTGAAATACATGCACATGCTCTAGTGCATATAAAATGGTTGAAAAATCAAATCTGTGTCCTTGGGTGCATGCTCAGGTCCCATGCAAGAAATGAGAATGAATTTCAAACACCACGGCACTGTTGATTGCCGACAAAATGTTGAGATACCTGGTTTTTAAATTCTAGTAAATCCAAAACTCATCTAAAATTCATGAAACTTGGCATGGTAACATGGAGCGGCACCCGACATGCTGTGGTAAATTTTTTGTCCCATTTGCGGCAGGTTCGGGTATAAGCTTCTCACAAACCACAACTTCTCACAACAAGCCTGATGGTTTCGGTAGGGAACTTGCCACCTTTTGGGAGGAAACGATATCTGTTGCCTCTTATTGCTTTCCAAAATTTTCTAGTGTCAACATAGAACAAAAGGAGTGTTGTGTTAAGTTTTGGAATTTTTCGGGGTTCGTTAGGACATCTTTATACATTAACTGGGTTTTCTAGGCATTTTATGTGCATAATTCTAATTTGAAATACATGCAGGTGCTCCGGTACTTATAAAATGGTTGAAAAATCAAATTTGTGTCCTTGGGTGCAAGCTTAGGTCCCATGCAAGAAATGGTAATGAATTTCAAACACCAGGGCACTGTTGATTACCGGCAAAACATTGAGATACCTGGTTTTTAAACTCTAGTAAATCAAAAACTCATCTGAAATTCATGAAACTTGGCATGGTATCATGGAGCGGCATCAACATGTGGTGGCAAATTTTTCGTCCCCTTTGGGGCAGGTTTGAGTATAAGCTTCTCACAAACAAGAGCTTCTCACAACAAGCCTGATGGTTTCGGTAGGGAACATGCCACCTTTGGGGACGAAACGATATCCGTTGCCTCTTATTGCTTTCCAAAATTTTCTAGTGTCAACATAGGATAACAGGAGTGTTTTGTTAAGTTAAGGAAATTTTCAGGGTTCGTTTGGACATGTTTATACATTAATTGGGTTTTCTAGGCATTTTATGTGCAGAATTAAAATTTGAAATACATGCACATACTCCAGTTCATATAAATTGGTTGAAAAATCAAATTTGTGTCCTTGGGTGCAAGCTTAGGTCCCATGCAAGAAATGGGAATGAATTTCAAACACCAGGGCATCGTTGATTGCCGGCAAACATTGAGATACTTTGTTTTTAAATTCTAGTAAATCCAAAACTCGTTTGAAATTCATGAAACTTGGCATGCTATCATGGAATGGCACCCGATATGCTGTGGTATTTTTCGTGTACATTTTCAGAGAAGGCGCATGATACGTCTCCAACGTATCTATAATTTTTGATTGTTCCATGCTATTATATTATTTGTTTTGGATGTTTAATGGGCTTTAATATACTCTTTAATATTATTTTTGGGACTAACCTATTAACCGAAGGCCCAATGCAAATTGTTGTTTTTTTGCCTATTTTAGTGTTTCACAGAAAAGGATATTAAACGAAATCCAAACGGAATGAAACCTTCACGAGGATCTTTCTTGGAACGAACGCAATCCAGGAGACTTGGAGTGGAAGTCAGAGACGCAACTAGGCGGCCACGAGGCAGGAGAGCGCGCCCCCACCCTCATGGGCTCCTTGTAGCTCCACCAACCTACTTCTTTCGCCTATATATACTCTTATACCCTGAAAACATCCAGGAGAGCCCCGAAACCACTTTTCCACCGCCGCAACCTTCTGTACCCGTGAGATACCATCTTGGGGCCTGTTTCGGAGATCTGCCAGAGGGGGATTCGATCACAGAGGGCTTCTACATCAACACCATAGCCTCTCCGATGATGTGTGAGTAGTTTACCACAGACCTTCGGGTCCATAGTTATTAGTTATATGGCTTCTTCTCTCTCTTTGGTTCACAATACAAAGTTCTCCTCGATGTTCTTGGATATCTATTCGATGTAATGCTTTTGGTGGCGTGTTTGTCGAGATCCGATGAATTGTGGGTTTATGATCAAGATTATCTATGAACAATATTTGATTCTTCTCTGAATTCTTATATGCATGATTTGATATCTTTGCAAGTCACTTCAAATTATCGGTTTAGTTTGGCCTACTAGATTGACCTTTCTTGCAATGGGAGAAGTGCTTAGCTTTGGGTTCAATCTTGCGGTGCTTGATCCCAGTGACAGAAAGGGAACCGACACGTACTGTATTGTTGCCATTGAGGATAAAAAGATGGGGTTTATATCATATTGCTTGAGTTTATCCCTCTACATCATGTCATCTTGCCTAATGTGTTACTCTATTCTTATGAACTTAATACTCTAGATGCATGCTGGATAGCGGTCGATGTGTGGAGTAATAGTAGTAGATGCAGAATCGTTTCGTTCTACTTGACACGGACGTGATGCCTATGTTCATGATCATGCCTAGATATTCTCATAACTATGCACTTTTCTATCAATTGCTCGGCAGTAATTTGTTCACCCATCGTAATATATGCTATCTTGAGAGAAGCCACTATTGAAACCTATGCCCCCCAGGTCTACTTTACATCACATAAGTTTTCGATCTATAATTCTAGTTTACTATTTATTTGCAATCTTTACTTTTCAATCTATACAACAAAAATACCAAAAATATTTATCTTATTATCTTTATCAGATATCACTTTTGCAAGTGCCCGTGGAGGGATTGACGACCCCTTTATCGCATTGGTTGCAAGGTTCTTGATTGTTTGTGCATGTACTAGGCGATTTGCGTGTAGTATCCTACTGGATTGATTCCTTGGTTCTCAAAAACTGAGGGAAATACTTACGCTACTTTGCTGCATCACCCTTTCCTCTTCAAGGGAAAACCAACGCATGCTCAAGAGGTAGCAAGAAGGATTTCTGGCGCCATTGCCGGGGAGATCTACGCTCAAGTCAAGACATACCAAGTACCCATCATAAACTCTTCTCCCTCGCATTACATTATTTGCCATTTGCCTCTCGTTTTCCAATCCCCACTTCACCTTTGCCGCTTTATTCGCCCTTCTTTCGTTCGATCTCATGTTTGCTTGCGTTGCCATGTGCCTTCTATTTGCTTGCATCTTCGCTTGCTAAAAATCTATTGATATGGATCCTCATCCTCTTGCTAATCTTTTTAAAATATCCAATTATGATGAACCTATTGCTAGTGATTTTTGTGCACTATATTATCTTTACGAGGTTTTGCTTGAAATTCTTGAATCTAAAAATTGTGATGAAGTGTTGAAAGAAGGAAACTATAAAGTGATTCACGATAGCTCCTTGAATGAAAAGTATGATTGCAATGATGTTATTATAAATTCTATTAATGTCAATTGTGTTAATGATATGCAAAACCCTAAGCTTGGGGATTGATGTCTACTACACAACCTTCTTCTTGTAGACGTCGTTGGGCCTCCAAGTGCAGAGGTTTGTAGGACAGTAGCAAATTTCCCTCAAGTGGATGACCTAAGGTTTATCAATCCGTAGGAGGCGTAGGATGAAGATGGTCTCTCTCAAGCAACCCTGCAACCAAATAACAAAGAGTCTCTTGTGTCCCCAACACACGCAATACAATGGTAAATTGTATAGGTACACTTGTTCGGCAAAGAGATGGTGATACAAGTGGTATATGGATAGTAGATAAAGGTTTTTATAATATGAAAATATAAAAACAGCAAGGTAACTAATGATAAAAGTGAGCGTAAACGGTATTGCAATGCGTTGAAACAAGGCATAGGGTTCATACTTTCACTAGTGCAAGTCCTCTCAACAATAATAACACAATTGGATCACATAACTATCCCTCAACATGCAACAAAGAGTCACTCCAAAGTCACTAATAGCGGAGAACAAACGAAGAGATTATGGTTGGGTATGAAACCACCTCAAAGTTATTCTTTCCAATCAATCCGTTGGGCTATTCCTATAAGTGTCACAAAAAGCCCTAGAATTCGTACTAGAATAACACCTTAAGACACAAATCAACCAAAACCCTAATGTCACCTAGATACTCCAATGTCACCTCAATTATCTGTGGGTATGATTATATGATATGCATCACACAATCTCAGATTCATCTATTCAAACCAATACATAGAACCTCAAAGAGTGCCCCAAAGTTTCTGCCGGAGAATCACGACGAAAACGTGTGCCAACCCCTATGCATAGGTTCATGGGCGGAACCCGCAAGTTGATCACCAAAACATACATCAAGTGAATCACGTGGTATCCCATTGTCACCACAGATACGCACAGCAAGACATACATCAAGTGTTCTCAAATCTATAAAGACTCAATCCGATAAGATAACTTCAAAGGGGAAACTCAATCCATTACAAGAGAGTAGAGGGACAAAGAAAAATCATAGGATCCAAATATAATAGCAAAGCTCGCGATACATCAAGATCATATCACCTCAAGAACACGAGAGAGAGAGAGAGAGAGAGAGAGAGATCGAACACATAGCTACTGGTACATACCCTCAGCCCCGAGGGAGAACTACAACCTCCTTGTCATGGAGAGCACCGGGATGATGAAGATGGCCACCAGAGAAGGATTGCCCCCTCCGGCAGGGTGCCGGAACGGGTCTAGATTTGCTTTCGGTGGCTACGGAGGCTTCTGGCGGCGGAACTCCCGATCTATTGTCTGTTTTGGAAGTTTTAGGGTACGTGAGTATATATGGGTGCAGGAAGTACGTCGGTGGAGCTTCGGGGGCCCCACGAGGCAGGGGGGCGTGCTCTGGGGGGTGGGCGCCCCCCACCCTCGTGAGCACCTCCCTTGGCTCCTGACGTGGGGTCCAAGTCCATCCAGTAGCTTTACTTCCAAAAGTAACTTCTCTAGTTGATTTCGTTCCGTTTCGACTCTGTTTGATATTCCTTTTCTTCGAAACACTGAAATAGGCAAAAACAGCAATTCTGGGCTGGGCCTCCGGTTAATAGGTTAGTCCCAAAAATTAATATAAAAGTGGATAATAAAGCCCAATATTGCCCAAAACAGTAGATAACATAGCATGGAGCAATCAAAAATTATAGATACATTGGAGACGTATCAAGCATCCCCAAGCTTAATTCCTGCTCGTCCTCGAGTAGGTAAATAATAAAAACAGAATTTTTGATGCGGAGTGCTACTTGGCATAATTTTAATGTAATTTTTCTTAATTGTGGTATGAATGTTCAGATCCGAAAGATTCAATACAAAAGTTCATATTGAAATAAAAATGATAATATTTCAAGCATACTAACTAAGCAATTATGTCTTCTCAAAATAACATGGCCAAAGAAAGTTCATCCCTACAAAATCATATAGTTTAGTCATGTTTCATTTTCGTCACACAAGAATGCTCTCATCATGCACAACCCCGATGACAAGCCAAGCAATTGTTTCATACTTTAGTAATCTCAAACCTATAAACTTTCACGCAATATATGAGCGCGAGCCATGGACATAGCACTATGGGTGGAATAGAATATAATGAAGGGGGTTATGTGGAGAGGACAAAAAAGGAGAAAGTCTCACATCAACGAGGCTAATCAATGGGCTATGGAGATGCCCACCGATTGATGTTAATGCAAGGAGTAGGGATTGCCATGCAACGGATGCACTAGAGCTATAAATGTATGAAAGCTCAACAAAAGAAACTAAGTGGGTGTGCATCCAACTTGCTTGCTCACGAAGACCTAGGGCACTTGAGGAGGCCCATTGTTGGAATATACAAGCCAAGTTCTATAATGAAAAATTCCCACTACTATATGAAAGTGACAAAACAAGAGACTCTCTACTATGAAGATCATGGTGCTACTTTGAAGCACAAGTGTGGTAAAAGGATAGTAGCATCGTCCCTTCTCTCTTTTTCTCTCATTTTCATTTTTTGGGGCCTTCTCTTTTTTATGGCCTTTCTCTTTTTTTGGGCCTTCTCTTTTTTATGGCCTTTCTCCTTTTTATTTTTTATTCCTCACTTGGGACAATGCTCTAGAAAATGATAATCATCACACTTCTATTTATTTACAACTCAATGAGTACAACTCGATACTAGAACAAAGATGACTCTATATGAATGCCTCTGGCGGTGTACCGGGATTGAGATGAATCAAGTGTGACATGTACGAAAAATTATGGACGGTGGCTTTGCCACAAATACGATGTCAACTACATGATCATGCAAAGCAATATGACAATGATGATGCGTGTCATAATAAACGGAATGGTGGAAAGTTGCATGGCAATATATCTCAGAATGGCTGTGGAAATGCCATAATAGGTAGGTATGGTGGCTATTTTGGGGAAGATATAAGGAGGTTTATGTGCGACAGAGCGTATCATATCACGGGGTTTGGATGCACCGGCAAAGTTTGCACCAACTCTCAATGTGAGAAAGGGCAATGCACACTACCGCAGAGGCTAGCAAGGATGGAAGGGTGAGAGTGCGTATAATCCATGGACTCAACATTAGTCATAAAGAACTCACATACTTATTGCAAAAATCTACAGGTCATAAAAAACCTTGGTACTATGCACATGCTCCTAGGGGGATAGATTGGTAGGAAAAGACCATCGCTCGTCCCCGACCGCCACTCATAAGGAGGACAATCAAATAACACCTCATGTTTCAAATTTGTTACATAACGTTTACCATACGTGCATGCTACGGGACTTGCAAAGTTCAACACAAGCATTTCTCAATTTCTCAACTACTCAACTAGCACGAGTTTGATATTATTACCTCCATATCTCAAAACAATCATCAAGCATCAAACTTCTCTTAGTATTCAACACACTCATAAGAAAGTTTTTACTAATCTTGTATAAATAGCATATTATGATTTTAAGCAAATTACCATGCTATTTAAGACTCTCAAAATAATCTAAGTGAAGCATGAGAGTTCATCTATTTCTTCAAAATAAAACTACCACCATGCTCTAAAAGATATAAGTGAAGCACTAGAGCATCGACAAACTACTCCGAAAGATATAAGTGAAGATCAATGAGTAGTTGAATAATTATGCAACTATGTGAAGACTCTCTAACATTTAATAATTTAAGATCTTGGTATTTTATTCAAACATCAAGCAAAGCAAAATAAAATGGCATCTAAGAATAGCAAACATCATGTGAAGAAGCAAAAACTTAGGATCAACCGATACTAATCGATAGTTGTTGAAGAAGAAAGGTGTGATGCCAACCGGGGCATTCCCAAGCTTAGACGCTTGAGACTTTTTGAGATATTATCCTGGGGTGCCTTGGGCATCCCCAATCTTGAGCTTTTGTGTCTCCTTAATTCCTCTCATATCACGGTCTCCCTAAATCTCAAAAGCTTCATCCACACAAAACTCAACAAGGACTCGTGAGATAAGTTAGTATAAACCATTGCCAAAACCTTATCATACTCTATTGTAGCAAGTCGCTGAAATTATTATTCAACATTGCATACTAAATGCCTCTGTATATTTAATAGTCCTATACTCAAATAGAATCATTAAAGAAGCAAACACATGCAAACAATGCAAACATAAAAACAATCTGCCTAAACAGGATAGTCTGTAAAGAATGCAGCAACATCCATACTTCCCTAGCTCCAAAAATTATAAAATAAAATTCCCACTGTAGTAAATTTATCAGAGCTTAATATTAAAAAGGTTTCAACATTTTATCACATTCCGAATTTTGTAGGGAATTATTGCAACAGCGGTAAACTTTCTGTTTTCAAACAGCAACATGTGGACTTCTAAAATAGGCATAGTAAAGGCTATCAATGCCACTTTTATTGAAATAAAAGATGCAAAACATTGTTATAAATAACATAAAGCAAATCCTAACAAAATAAATTGACACTCCAAGCAAAACAAATATGATGTGGTGAATAAAAATATAGCTCCAAGAAAAGTTACCGATGAACGAAGACGAAAGAGGGGATGCCTTCCGGGGCATCCCCATGCTTTGGCTCTTGGCTATCCTTGAATATTACCTCGGGGTGCCTTGGGCATCCCCAAGCTTAGGCTCTTGCCACTACTTATTTCACAGTCCATCGAATCCTTACCCAAAACTTGAAAACTTCACAATACAAAACTTCACAGAAAACTCGTAAGCTCCGTTAGTATAAGAAAATAAATCACCACTTCAAGGTACTGTAATGAACTCATTATTTATTTATATTTGTGTTAAACCTACTTTATTCCAACTTCTCTAGGGTTTATAAACTCTTTTACTAGCCATAGATTCATAAAAATAAGTAAACAACACATGAAAAACAGAATCTGTCAAAAACAGAACAGTCTGTAGTAATCTGGATCAAACGTATACTTATGGAACTCATAAAATTCTCAAATAAATTGCTGGACCTGAGGAATTTATCTATTAATCATCTTCAAAAAGAATTAACTAAATAGCACTCTCCAAATAAAAATGGCAGCAATTCTCGTGAGCACTAAAGTTTCTGTTTTTTACAGCATGATCAACAAGACTTTCCCCAAGTCTTCCCAAAGGTTATACTTGGCACAAACACTAATTAAAAGCATAAAACCACATCTAAACAGAGGCTATATGAATTATTTATTTCTAAACAGGAACAAAAAGCAAGGAACAAAAATAAAGTTGGGTTGCTTCCCAACAAGCACTATCGTTTAACGCCTCTAGCTAGGCATGATGATTTCAATGATGCTCACATAAAAGATAAGAATTGAAACATAAATAGAGCATCATGAAGAATATGACTAGCACACTTAAGTCTAATAGTCTTCCTATGCATAGGGATTTTGTGGCCGTCGAGTGGTTGGATCTTGGTCGAGTGATTGCTTCTTGGTCGAGTGTCTTCGAGTCTGTCGAGTGGAACACCTCCAAGTCGATTGAAAGGTGATTTCTTCTAGAGATGTCCTTGGGCAGGGCAGTTGGGACAGGTCCATGACCCTACCCTAGGTACATAGCTTCATCATTAGCCCCTGAATGGATCGAGGTTTGAGAGGGGAAGGAGTTGAGAATTTCCCCGACTCATTTTTCATGCTGTGAGCACATCTGGTTTCGGATCAACGAACCTGAGTGATGACATCAACTTCTTTTTTGGTCGCCTTGATCCATTCCTAGTTTTTTGTCGAGTGAGTTTCTTTACTTGAGAGGCTCCGAGTGACGGTGCGGAGGACATCTTCGGTCTGACAAGTTGTTTTGCTGCCCGCACATTTCGCGGGATCCGAATTTTGGGAAGCACGCGGGACGGGGGAGGCCACAATAATCGGATGGGATAGGGCGGAGCCGCCTCAATCCCCGCGCCACCTTTTTCGCCACGTATCACGCGCGCGATTGTTACAGGATTTGACAGGGCCGCCCGGGCCTACCAGCCAGCCACTCGGAGGCGGCCTCATATAAGGCGTCGGACCGAGGTCTCTCGAACAGTGCGTCCCCATTATCTCTTCTCGTCTTCACACTCCTTCGCTGCGCTCGCTCTCGCCCCAGCGCCACCACTCCGTACGTGTCTCGTCGGTGAAGATGGGGAAGGAGAAGACGGCGGCTCTGGAGTGGGCGAAGAAGGCGACGGCAAAGGCGAAGGGGAAGGCTACCAGTCGGGGTGGATCTTCCTCGCGAACCGGCCTGCCGAAGGGCTGGATCCAGGGCGACTGGATCCGATCCGCTCGACGATCACTCAAGAGGATCTTGATGACCTAGCCGAAGTAGGGCTGATCCCCCACGAATCGGCGCGGCTTACGGGGAAGGAATCCGAGCGGCAACCTCGGGAGGGTGAGCGCGTTCTCCTTGCCACCCACGTCGACCGTGGATTTTCCTTGCCTCCTCACCCTTTCTTTCGGGGATTTCTGAACTTCTTTGGGGCACAACTCCACCACTTCACTCCCAACACAATCGTTTATCTCACCGCTTTCGTTTCTTTGTGTGAGAATTTCCTGGGTTGTCGGCCTCACTGGGGCCTTTTCAAGCACATTTTCACTTGTCGCTCTCAGATGGTGAAAAAGGCCAATCCGAGTGACGAGAGAACTCAAGTGATTCAGATGTGCGGGGGTCTTGGTGTTCAGATGAGGGGGAAAAGTTCCTTTCCGGCCATGATTCTTCCCGACTCGGTTCGCGGATGGCAGTCGACCTGGTTCTACTGCAAAGACCAGCCGACGCCAGGGCAGTCAACTGGCCTCCCTCCTTTTACCATGGACCGAGTGAGGAAACCCTCCTCTTTGAAGGTGCTCCTGGAGGAGAAGGCGCGGGTGAGGGCGCTGGTCGAGAGAGTGGTCCAGCTTATCCGTGACGGGGTCACTGGTATGGATCTCTTGGAAGTCTTCCTCCAGTGGCGCATCCAGCCTCTTCAAGCTCGAGACCATCCAATGTGGATGTATTCGGGTCTTGACGACTCCACTCGGATTCACCCGGAGGAGGTCGATGACGACACACTGGAGAAGTGGCTGTTGGGCATGACCAGAAACAAGAACAACCCCAGGGGAGCCAGGAGATTTCCTCCATTCGACCAGTCCCATGTACTAGAGAAGGTCCGATTCTGAGCTTTTGATTGTAATCTGAATTCACTCGCGCAGCTGCCTATACCGCGTCGACTGACTTTATTCTTCCTGTTTTCTTTCAGGCCCTTATCGAAATGTATTCGATGCCCAATGGAGAGCAACAGCAAGATCTGGAAGGAGAGGCGAGTGGCGGCGACAGTGACGAATGGACTTCTGACGGTAAAGGGGACGGAGAAAGCGACGACCCAAGTGACGAAGAAGAAGTCGAGTCGCCCCCTCGCAGGGAGAGGTGATCCAAGCTTGACCAAGAACGACCGAGCGCCCGCGAAAAGGCGACTGCTCAGGCTGGTCAGCCTTCAAAGCGTCCTCGGACCTCTTCACCGACCCCGACCGAAAAAGCGCCAAAGCATCCGAAAGTTGCAGAGCCGAAGACTCAGAAGGCGTTGCCGAAGATTAAGATTGACATCCCCGTCGCTTCTGCGTGAGTGTCTCCCTTTGTATTCACTCGACGCCCTGTGATGTTTGTTTTTCTTGTTTTAACCAGACAAACTTTGGAACTGGCAACGCTGCTACTTCCGGGACCTCAGCTTACAGGGACGAGGATGAGGTAATGGAGGATGTGGTCACTTCCAGTTTGGGTATGATTTCTGCCATTCTGTCTTTATTTGGTCGATTCAACTGCAATATGCACCATTGGGTGATGTGATTTTGGCGACTGAACTTTACACAGCTCCCAACATTATCGACCTCCCCGATGATGATGAAGAGCCCGAGAGGCCTTTGACGAGGAAGAATAGGCAAGCTCCTGCGAGCAAGGTGTCACAGTCGACGCCGAGGGCGGAACCAGTCGTTCAGGACACCGGCAACGCCAATCGGGGTTCTGTTACCTTCGCCGTGCCACTGTCAAGTGCGTTGCCTTCTTCGTCGAGTGCTCAGGCCCCTGTCGACCCAACTTCAATTTTTGCGACCCATCATGTCCCAGAGGACGAAGTGAATGCTGCCAGCGAAGCCATACGCCAGGCGGGCATCATGATGGAGAAGATGAAGATGGTGCGGGACGCCAGTCAGGCCGCCTACGATGCTAGCTCGGCTCTCCAAAGCAACGTTCAGGTTAGTTGGTCACCGCTTGTTCTATTAGGATATGCTATCTGAAGATTCTTTCCGAAAATCTTTGCATCTGTACACCCACGGGGTGCGTCGATTGAATTTTTGAACTAGTGGGGGCACGCTGAGTGCACCCACTAGGTGTAGTCCCCGAGACTACGGTGGACTGCTGGCAATCGACTATAGTCTTTGTATTTTGTCGAGTGTAAACCGAACTGGTAGTTTGTCTCTTCCACTCGGTCTGGTCGAGTGGGATCAGAACCGGTGGGGGCACGCCAAGTGCACCCACTGGGTGTAGTCCCCGAGACCGCGGTCGACCGCTGGCAGTCGACTGTGGTCTGAGTTCTACTTTCTCCCCTCTTTTTTTACTCCCTGCACTCGACTTTGGCGGGCCGGTCGAGTGGGATTAGAACCGGTGGGGGCACGCAAAGTGCACCCACTGGGTGTAGTCCCCGAGACTATGGTGGACTGCGGGCAGTCGACCGTAGTCTTAGTACTTATTGTCTTTGTTGTTTTTTGCTGTAAAATAACTTCTCCTCTTTGATTTCAGAAATCTTGTGATCTTGGAGCTCGCTTTGCTGACTTGGAGCTGGCCAAGATAGAGCTGCAAAAGGTCAAGGACGGCGCCACTGGTAAGACGAGTTTGTCGACTGGTCTGTCTTAGGCTTGAGTACCCTTCTGCTCTTTCTGAATCAAGCATCATTTCTTTGCAGAAAAACTGAGAGAAGCTCTGGCGAAGAAGGATCAGGATTTGGCTGCTGCTCAAAAGGAAGCTGACGACAGAACCGCTCTGGCTGAACAGAAACTGGCTTCAGTCGGCTAGTTGGAAGAAGAGAATACCAAGCTAAAATCCGCTCTGAACAAGGCCAACAAGGAGTGCTCGCGCTGGAAGAAGGAGAACCTCAACCTGTGCGAGAAGATGGAAGGCATCGCTCGTAGGAGGGACGATCTGGAGAGCTATATGAGGAGCCTTGCCAAGAAGTTGTTCATCAAGCTTGAAGGTGCACATTTTGTTCCGACTGATTTTTTTGTGTCGACTCAGCGTATGAAAATTGACTTATCCTTGGATCGTGAATGCAGAGTTTTGCCAGAACTTCGAGGAGGAGACTGGGCGGATTGAGCCAGGTTTGGACCCAATCAATTCTCCCGTGAAATATGAAACTGCCATGAATCCGCTCTGACTAGAATCCCGCATCGACGGTGTCGTGGACTACTTGGCTCGACTGAAGGTCGCCATGTCACGGATCAAACCAGCACTTTGGCCAGAGGCCACGCTCCAGAATGATCTTGAGTCCCTATTGACTCGACTTAACGAAATCCCTAACCGAGTGCAGGAGTGGAAGAAATCTTCTGCCCGGTGTGGTGCTGATGTGGCTCTGTCTTTGGTTCGTGTCCATTGCAAGGAGGTGCGACAAGATAAGCTGGTAGCAATCAAGGTCGCCAACACCCAGAAGCATGACTTCCGATCTTTTATGGAGACTTTCATCGCTGCAGCCACTTGGATCGCCGACGGCGTCGACTTAGACGAGTTCGTCGAGCCTGCTAGTCCTCCTCCCGCAGAGTGAACAAACTTTTATGCCTCACCTTAAATTTGCCTCGGAATGCCGAGTGGTTTTTGTAATCGTTAAACTCTTTCGGGCTGAATGCCCGAGCACTTCGATCTGTGGTCCAGAACCTTTAGGATTTATCTGAACTTCGGTTATCGTTTAATATCTTCATGAATCCCCCGCCGAGTGAACTCGTTCTTCATTCGAGAAAACTTTTGTGTTTGTAGCGTAGCTCCGAAGGAGAAGGAAGCAGTCGACCTGGACCTCGCTGCCCTTGCTGGTTGGCGATGGAGCGCGCATTGTATTTCTGGCAAAGCTCTTAAGGAGAAGGCGACAGTCGTCCTGCACCTTGTTACTTCAGAGCGGGATGGAGCGCATGTTGTGTCTGTGGCGAAGCTCCCAAGGAGGAGGTGGCAGTCGACCTGCACCTCATCGTCCTTGAGGATTCAGATGTGTTTCATACTTAGACGAGTACTTGACTGCAGCTAAGCCCCCGAGCGGGAGGCTGGCTCACCACTCGGTAGGATTTTCAAATACTTAGGCGAGTACTGGACTGCAGCTAAGCCCCCGAGCGGGAGGGTCGCTCACCACTCGGTAGGATTTTCAAATACTTAGGCGAGTACTGGACTGCAGCTAAGCCCCCGAGTGAGAGGGTCGCTCACCACTCAGTAGGATTTTCAAATACTTAGGCGAGTACTGGACTGCAGCTAAGCCCCCGAGTGGGAGGGTCGCTCACCACTCGGTAGGATTTTCAAATACTTAGGCGAGTACTGGACTGCAGCTAAGCCCCCGAGCGGGAGGGTCGCTCACCACTCGGTAGGATTTTCAAATACTTAGGCGGGTACTTGACTGCAGCTAAGCCCCCGAGTGGGAGGGTCGCTCACCACTCGGTAGGATTTTCAAATACTTAGGCGAGTACTGGACTGCAGCTAAGCCCCCGAGTGGGAGGGTCTCTCACCACTCGGTAGGATTTTCAAATACATAGGCAAGTACTGGACTGCAGCTAAGCCCCCGAGTGGAAGGCTGGCTCACCACTCGGTAGGATTTTCAAATACATAGGCAAAACGGGTTCGCAGCTAAGCCCCCGAGTGGAAGGCTGGCTCACCAATCGGTAGGAAATTATTTTTACAAACTTAGGCGAAACGGATTCGCAGCTAAGCCACCCACTGGGGGATTTCTCACGCAAACAAAAACAATAACAGTCACTGGGAAAATTATAACGCTCTTGTCTTTGATAAATAATCTACAGGAGTTTTTCTTATTACATCTCATCTGAGTGAGAATTCAAGTATAAAAGAGGTGGAGTAGCTCCGCATTCCAGGCTCGTGGCTCATCAATCTGGCGACCGACATTATAGAGGTGGTACGCTCCATTGTGGAGGACTCTGGTGACTATGAAGGGGCCTTCCCAAGTAGGAGCGAGTTTGTGTGGTTTCTGCTGATCCACTCGGAGGACTAAGTCTCCTTCTTGGAAGGCTCGACTCTTCACATTTCTGGCATGGAATCGACACAAGTCTTGCTGATAGACGGTCGATCGGATCATGGCCATTTCTCTTTCTTCTTCCAGGAGGTCGACTGCATCCTGCCGGGCTTGTTCTGCTTCATCTTCAGAGTAGAGCTCAACTCGGGGGGCGTTGTGAAGCAGGTCACTCGGCAAGACTGCTTCGGCTCCGTAGACCAGAAAGAAAGTGGTTCTTCCGGTCGATCGGTTCGGGGTTGTCCTCAATCCCCAAAGGACTGATGGAAGCTCGTCGACCCATGCACCTGCTGCGTGCTTGAGATCGCGCATCAATCGAGGTTTCAGTCCTTTGAGAATTAGGCTGTTTGCTCTTTCCGCTTGTCCATTCGACTGGGGGTGAGCGACCGAAGCGTAGTCGACTCGTGTGCCCTAAGAGGCGCAAAAGGCCCTGAATTTGTCGGAATTGAAGTTTGACCCATTGTCAGTGATGATGCTGTGCGGAACTCCATATCTGAATATCAACTCTCTGATGAAACTGATAGCAGTGCAAGCATCAAGATTCTTAATAGGCTTAGCTTCAATCCATTTGGTGAACTTGTCGACTGCTAATAGCACATGAGTGAAGCCGCTCCTGCCCATTCTCAGTGGTCCAACCATGTCCAGGCCCCAAACAGCAAAGGGCCAGACGAGTGGAATGGTTTTCAGGGCTGACGCGGGCTTGTGCGACATATTGGAGTAATACTGGCATCCTTCACATTTGTCGACTATCTCTTTTGCCATTTCATTGGCCCTTGGCTAGTAGAATCCCGCTCGGTATGCTTTAGCCACAATGGTCCGAGAGGACGCATGATGACCACAGGTCCCCGAGTGGATATCATCAAGGATCATCTGACCTTCTTCTGGTGTTACACACTTCTGACTGACTCCAGTCGCGCTTTCTCTATACAACCGTCCCTTTATGACTGTAAAGGCCTTGGATTGACGGATGATCTGTCGAGCCTCTTCTTCGTCCTCTGGGAGTTCTTTCCTTAGGATGTACGCGATGTACGGTATTGTCCAGTCGGGAGTGATGACCAAGACTTCCATGACCAGGTCGACCACAGCTGGAACTTCAACTTCAGTCGGATCCGTGGCACTTTTTGGCTGCGGGGCCTCTTCAGTGAAGGGATCCTCATGAACTGATGGTGTGTGGATGTGTTCCAAAAACACATTGCTGGGAATGGCTTCTCTTTTGGAACCTATTTTTGCCAAATCATCAGCTACTTGGTTTTTCAGTCGGGGTATGTGATGAAGCTCTAACCCCTCGAATTTCTTCTCCAGCTTTCTCACTGCATTGCAATAACCAGTCATGGCTGGACTTTTGACGTCCCATTCCTTCATCACCTGATGAACCACCAAATCTGAATCGCCATAGACCATGAGGCGACGGACGCCGAGTGAAATGGCCATGCGCAACCCATATAAAAGTGCTTCATATTCTGCCTCGTTGTTGGAAGAATCAAAGTGGATTTGAAGAATGTATCTGAGCTTATATCCTCGGGGGGGAGACCAACACCACCCCGGCACCGGAACCATTCAGCATTTTGGAACCATCGAAGAACATGGTCCAATGCTCCGAGTGAACCTGAGTCGGCAGTAGCTGTTCAGTCTACTCGGTGACGAAATCTGCTATTGCCTGGGACTTGATAGCTTTCTTTGACTCAAACTTGATATCTAGAGGAAGGAGTTCAATCGCCCATTTTGCCACTCGACCAGTTGCATCTCTATTATGAAGGATCTCTGACAATGGAGCGTCGCTGACGACTATAATGGAATGATCAGAGAAGTAGTGAGCAACTTTCTTTGTGGTCATATAAATCCCATATACAAGCTTCTGGTAATGAGGATATCTTTGCTTCGATGGGGTCAAAATTACAAAAATATAATATACTAGGCGCTGAACTTTGAAGGCTTTTCCTTCTTCTTCTCGCTCGACCGTAAATACCGTACTGACGACTTGTCCTGTGGCTGCGATGTAAAGCAGCAAAGGCTCTTTGCTGATTGGGGCACCAAGCACCGGCTGGGTGGAGAGCAGAGCTTTGAGCTCTGCAAACGCTGCATCAGCTTCGGGAGTCCACTCGAACTTGTCGGACTTCTTCATCAATCGGTAAAGAGGCAATGCCTTTTCACCGAGACGAGATATGAATCGACTCAAAGCGTCCAAGCAACCAGTAAGCTTCTGGACGTCGTGCACTCGCACAGGGCTTTTCATTCAGAGTATAGTACCGACTTTCTGGATTGGCGTCGATTCCCTGTTCGGAAACGAGAAAACCGAGTAACTTTCCGCCAGGAACTCCGAATGTGCACTTTGATGGATTAAGCTTGATATCATACCTCCCGAGGTTGGCAAAGGTTTCAGCAAGGTCAGTCAGCAGGTCGGAACCCTTCCGTGACTTGACCACAATATCATCCATGTATGCTTCCACATTCCAACTGATTTGAGTGAGCAAACACTTCTGAATCATCCTCATGAATGTGGCTCCGGCATTCTTGAGGCCGAACGGCATGGTAACATAACAGAAGCACCCGAATGGAGTGATGAAAGCTGTTTTGATCTCGTCAGGTCCATACAGACGGATCTGATGGTACCCGGAATAGGCGTCTAAAAAAGACAGTCGCTCACATCCCGTAGTCGAGTCGACTATCTGGTCGATGCGGGGGAGAGGAAAATGATCTTTCGGGCAGGCTCGATTGATATGTTCAAAGTCAATGCACATGCGAAGTGACTTGTCCTTCTTGGGGACCATGACAACGTTGGCAAGCCACTCGGAGTGGTAGATCTCTCGGATGAACTCCGCTGCTAAGAGCCGAGCCACCTCCTTGCCAATAGGCTTTCTCTTCTGGACGGTGGACCGTCGGAGATGTTCTTTGACGGGTTTTATTTTCGAGTCGACTCGTAGGCGATGCGCAGCCAGCTCCCTGGGAACACCTGGCATGTCAGAAGGCTTCCATGCGAAAATGTCCCAGTTCTCATGAAGGAACTGGATGAGCGCTTCTTCCTATTTGGAGTCGAGTGTTGTTGAGATATGAGTTGGAGCAGCGCTGGGATCGGTCGGGTGGATGTGGGTTGTCTTTGTTTCGCCAGACGATTGAAAAGCTGATTCTGTAGCGGGCTTCTTGGCTCGCAACAAATCACTCGGGTCTGCAGTCTTCTGGTATTCCTGCAGCTCCACCACTGCCATCTGAGCATCAGCGATCTTTGAACCTTTCTGAAAACATTCTTCTGCTTTCTTCTGATTGCCCGTAACAGTGATCACCACTTTGGGGCCAGGCATCTTCAATTTGAGATGCACATTACATGGTCGAGCCATGAACCGTGCATAAGCCGGCCTGCCCAAAATAGCATGACACACACTCTGGAAATCTACAACTTCGAACGTCAACTTTTCTTTGCGGTAATTCTTGGAATCACCGAAAACCACATCAAGAGCAATCTGGCATAGTGATTCAGCCTTCTTCCCAGGAATGACTCCATGGAAACTCATGTTGCTGGTACTGAGTCTGGACATCGGAATGTCCATCCCTTTCAACGTCTCAGCATATAGTATGTTCAGACCACTGCCACCATCCATCAAGACTTTGGTCAGTCGAGTGCCTTCAACGACTGGGTCGACCACCAAAGCTTGCCTCCCAGGGGTGGCAATGTGCGTTGGGTGATCGGACCGGTCGAACATGATGGCAGTCTGAGACCACTTCAGATAACTGGGTGTCGCTGGAGCAACCATATTCACCTCTCGGTTGATAACTTTCAGTCGACCTTTGCTTTCAACATCAACAAAAATCATCAGGGTGGAATTGACCTGGGGGTATCCATCATCACTATCTTCCTTGTCCTCAACTTTATCTGACTCCTTTTCCTTATCTTTGGGCTGCTTGCCCTGGAACTGCTGGATCAAGAGTCGACACTATCGAGTGGTATGTTTTAGGTAAATGAAATTACCCTCTTCATCTTTCTTGGTGTGGATGTGACATGGCAAATCCAACACATCATTTCCATCTTGGTCTTTAACTTTCTTGGGGTTCCAAGGTCCTTTGGGCTTCCCCTTAAACTTTCCTTGAGTTACAGCCAAGCCTTCCCCAGGGGCAGCTGGCTCGGCTTTCCGCTTCTGTTTCCGATTGGAATTTCCTCCGGTTTCTTGAGCGACTGACTTGAGCTTGCCACTCCTGAGTCGATCCTCATCTTCACCATTAGCGTACTTGGTGGCAATCTCCATCATCCGATTCAGAGACATATCTCCAGTTCGACCGAATTTTAGATTCAGTTCTCTGTACTTGACGCCTTCTTTGAAGGCACATACTTCTTGGTGGTTAGGCACATTCTCTACCGTGTGATGTAACGTGATCCATCTCTGGATGTAATCCCTCAAAGTTTCATTCGGCTTCTGCGCGCAAGACCGCAGTTCCGTCAGCCTTGCCGGTCGCTTGCATGTTCCTCCAAATGTGGTAACAAACACTCGGGCGAGATCTTCCCAAGTGTAAATTCTGTTGGGCGCTAACTGGTTCAGGCACGCTCTGGCCGAGCCCTCCAACATGAGAGGCAGGTGCTTCATGGCCACTTCATCATTGCCGCCGCCAATCTGGACGGCCACTCGGTAGTCTTCAAGCCAAGTATCGGGCTTGGACTCACCAGTGAACTTACTGACTCCAGTCGCCAACCTGAAGTTGGGAGGAATCACAGCGGCCCTGATGGCTCTACTAAAGTACTCTGGCCCCGAAACATGCACTCTGCTACTGGTAGGTGCATCTCTGTCGTGACCATCTCGGTAAGCTCTGTTCCTGTCGACCAAACCTTGAACGAGAATGGATCTCGCATCAAAGCCTGGCTCCCTGGGGTCGACTGGAATCCTTCGCCCGACACTATGAGGGCGTCTGTCATCCTGCTGTCGAGGCACATACGACCCACTCCTTGGGGGAGGGGTGGGCACTCGACGTTGATCGTCACGATCGAATCGGTGCTCATACTGCTCATGGTTCCCGTACTGATTCCGCCGGTCCCCACGTCCCTCACGCCTCGGGGGCGATCTTGGGCTATGAGCCGATTGGACTGTGTCTGCAGCAACGGATCTGCTATGAATCCTATTCCGCGATGGAGAAACAATAGAATTCTGGTCTCCTGCTGCCCGGAGTAACGCTCTGATCTACAGCAAGCCTCTGCCAGTCTCCGACTGGGAAGGCTGAATCGACTCCGCTATACGGGCTGTAGCTGCTAAATTCTGAATCGGAGTTCGATATACCTACGGGGGCGGAAAGAGCTGACGTCGACTTGATTCTGGAACCCGTTGTCGCGCACGCTCGTCGAGTGCTCGCTGGAGGTTCTCCAGTCGAGTGCGCTCAGCCAAGTTTGCCAGGCGCGCGTCCTCCAGGGCACGAGCCTCAGGGGTTTCTCTAACGATAGGAGTGTGCAGTGCATCCATGTTCCGGCGACGAAGTTCTTCTCTCTTCAGCGACGTGAGAGGCTCGGGGAGATATTCTTCATGGGGACGCGACTGGTCGCCTCCACCTGCGCGTCCGTCGGTGCGGGGAAAACCGGGAGGACTGGGTGGTCCATCGACCATCAGAACCTCCGCCGCCGGATCACCGCTGTCGCACTCGGATGCGTTCTCTACAGAGCCAATCGATAGATCGAACAGGCCGTAGAGGGATTCGCCGGGCTCGATCGCCGCGACATGAGGGGTGGCCGACTGGTGTGCCACCGCGTGTCTCACCCACCGCTGAAGGCTCGACCGACCGGAGCGCTTGCATCGGCGGGAAACTGGGAGGGGGGCAACACAGGAGCCGACCGGTAGGGGGTCAACGGTTGCCACAAGAGAACGCCCCGGACGCACGCGCTAAAGTGTGTTGCCCCACGGACGGGGAGTGCATCCGCGTCGAGCGGAGCCTCCTGAAGTCAAGCGGAGTCATCGGCGATGAACGTGAGCGTGCTGAGACGGATCTCACGGCCCTCCACCAAGACTCCGCCAGAAACCATGATGATTTGGATCGGAAAAGATCGCAACTCCTCCAACAAATCGCTAAAACACCGGCCCCATGGTGGGCGCCAACTGTCGTGGTTCTAACTCTGACAGTAATGTAGGGGGTGAGTATGGAGAGGCAAGATCTTAGCTATGGAGAAGTTGTAAGCACACGAGGTTTACGAGTTCAGGCCCTTCTCGGAGGAAGTAATAGCCCTTCGTCTCGAAGCCCGGAGGCGGTCGACTGGATTATGCGTGTATGAATTACAGGGGTGCGAACCCTTTACACTGAGGAGGGGGTGGCTTATGTAGAGTTCGCCGGACCCCTCTGGCCCTCAGTTATGCAGGGTTTTAAATACATTAAGGTGGGGCGTTACTGGTAACGCCCCTAATAAAGTGCTGTGATGACCATAAAGGCTACTTAATAACCGACCGTTAGCATGCGGAGCGACTTTAGGTCTCCTTGCCGTCGAGTGGTTGGATCTTGGTCGAGTGATTGCTTCTTGGTCGAGTGTCTTCGAGTCTGTCGAGTGGAACACCTCCAAGTCGATTGAAAGGTGATTTCTTCTAGAGATGTCCTTGGGTAGGGCAGTTGGGACAGGTCCATGATGTCGTGGTTCTAAGCCTGACAGTGAGGTAGGGGGGTGTGTATGAAGAGGCTAGACCTTAGCTGTTGGGAAGTTGTAAGCACGCGAGGTTTACGAGTTCAGGCCCTTCTCGGAGGAAGTAACAGCCCTACGTCTCGGTGCCCAGAGGCGGTTGACTGGATTATGCGTGTGTAAAATGACAGGGGTGCGAACCCCTCATACTGAGGAGGGGGGTGGCTTATATAGAGTTCGCCGGCCCTCTCCTGCCCTCAGTAATGCAGGGTTTAAGGTACATTTAAGGTGGGCGTTACTGGTAACGCCCCTAATAAAGTGCTATAATGACCATAAAGACTGCCTAACAGCCGACCGTTTGCCTGCGGAGTGACTTCAGGTCTTCTGGCAGTTGAGTAATTGCTTCTTGGTTGAGTGATAGCTTCTTAGTCGAGTGAGATACCTTCAAGTCGATTGGAAGGTAGCTTCTTCTAGGGACGTCCTTGGGTAGGGCTCTTTGGACAGGTCCGTGTCCCCACCCTAGGTACGTAGCTTCATCATTAGCCCCCGAATGGGTCGAGGTTTGAGTGGAGAAAGAGTTGGCGAACCTTTCCGACTGGCTTTCCGGGCTACGTGAGAGCTTCGTTGGGTCAATCGTCATGGATGATGTAGTCAACTTTTTTCAGTCGCCTTGACCCATTCCAGGTTTTTCGTCGAATGAATTTCTTTGCTTGTGGTATACCGAGTGTTGACGCGAGCGGGATCTTCTGTTTTTGGCAAGTTGTCCCGCGGCCCGCGGATCTCGTGGGATTCGGTTTTTGGGAAGCGCGCGGGACGGGAGCAGCCGCAGTAATCGGAAGCGATAAAGTGGAAGTTCCTCGATCTCCGCGTCTCCTTTTCACCACGTACTGCGCGCGCGTCTGCTACGGGATTTGACTGGATGGCCCGGGCCTACCAGTCAGCCACTTGGGAGCAGCCCCTTATAAGTTGCCGGCTCGGGGTTTCCAAGCCGTGCGCTCTCTTCTCCTTCCTGCTTCCTCTCTCCCTTCGCCAGCTCTCCCGCAACCTTCGTTCTCACCCCTAGCACCACAAGTCCGTGCGAGATCTCTCCGGCGAGGATGGTGAAGGGCAAGACCACTGCTTTGGAGCACGCGAAGAAGGCGGCGGCGGCGGGGAAAGGAAAGAGGTCTGCGCGGGGCGGATCTTCCTCCCGGACTGCCCTGCCCAAGGGTTGGATACAGGGCGACTGGATGCCATCGGTGCTCCGGCAGGAAGATCTCGACGACATGTTGAGGGGGGAGCCATTCCCCACGAAGCTGCGCGTCTTCCGGGGAGGGAGGTCGAACCTCAGCCCCGCGACGGTGAGTGCGTGCTCCTAGCCACTCACATCGACCGAGGGTTTTCTCTGCCTCCTCATCCATTCTTCCGGAGCTTCTGAAATTTCTTCAGGGCGCAACGCCATCACTTTACCCCCAACTCCATAGTCTATCTTGCCGCGTTCATTTCCATGTGTGAGGCCTTCCTGGGTTGCCGTCCGCATTGGGGGCTTTTCAAGCATATTTTTACCTGCCGCTCTCAGTCGGTTAAAAAGGCCAAGTCGAGTGATGAGAAGACGCAAGTGATCCAGCTGTGCGTGGGCCTGGCGATACAAACGAGGGGAAAGAGCTGTTTTCCGTCCATCACTTTCCCAGAGTCAGTCCGTGGTTGGCAGGCAACTTGGTTCTACTGCCAGGACCAAGTGACCCCAGGTCAGTCGACTGGTCTCCCTCCTTTTTCCCTCGACCGAGCCGCAAAGCCAGTCTCTCTGAAAATTGCGCCAGAGGAAAAGGCCCAAGTCAAAGTGCTGGCCGGCCGAGTGGTTGAACTCGTTCGTGAGGGTGTGACTGGGATGGACTTGCTAGAGGTCTTTCTTCAGAGACGCATTCAACCGCTCCAGGCCCGGGACCATCCGATGTGGCTGTACTCGGGCCTCGACGACACCACTCGGATCCACCCGGAGGAGGTCACCGACGAGATGCTGGAGGGGTGGCTGTCAAGCATCACAGGGAATAAAGACAACCCCCGAGGAGCCAGAAGGGTAATTCCACTCGACAGCTGGTACGAAGTGGATCAGGTACATCTTTATGTTTCTGACTGAAATCTTGTTTCTTGCGTTGGTCTTCTTTGAGTTGGTCGACTGATTTTTGCCTTGTCCGTTGTTCCCAGGCGACCACCGAGATGTACTCGACGCCCAACGGGGCACAGGGGTCGACTGAGGAAGGTGAGGCGAGTGGAGGCGAGAGTGGGGATGACCAAGGCGAGTGGGAGTCTGACGGTGAAGGGGAGGGAGACGACGACGCCTTCTCCAGCGAGGAGGAGGAGGAGGAAGCTGAACCCCCCCCCCCCCCCCCCCCCCCCCCGCCCAGAGGGGCGATCCAAGCTCACACATGACCCAGCACGGGGACGTGGCAAGGCCACCGCACCTGCTGGGCAGACGTCGAAGCGCCCTCGGAGTTCTCCTCCTCCGCCGACTGAGAAGGCTCCCAAGCACCCACGAGCGACGCCATCCAAGCCGCCCAAAGTTCTGCCCAAGATGAAGATAGCTATTCCTACCATTTCCGGGTAAATGATAGATACTTTGTTTTCCTTTGTCGACCGTGGACGGATCCTTGGTCGATTCACTCTGCCAACTAGCTGACTTTTGAGATTTGCAGCGGTGCCACTTCTGAGGTTTCCGCCAGGAACGACGACCAAGAGATGGAGGACGCTGTCACCTCCAACCCTGGTACGATTAATGACATTTTGCTTTGAGTCGACTGGCCCTTGTAGTTCTGGTCGATTGAATGTTTCTCTTGCAGCCCCTCCTCATGTTATTGATCTCCTGGACGATGATGACAACGAGCCGCTGAGGGTGAAGAGGACAAAGAAGACGCCGGCTGTCAAGACCCCACGGTCCACTCCGGCACCTGAGGCCGCGACTCGGGGCGATGGCGAGCCCACTCAGGCTTCTGTGACTTTCGCCAACCCCCTGTCGAGTGCGCAGCCTTCGGCGTCGACTGCGAACCCATCTTCGCTTTTTGCTGCGTACCCCGCCCCTGAGGACCAAGTGTCTGCTGCGAAAGAGGCTATACGCCAGGCGGGGATTATGATGGAGCAAGTGAAGGTGGCTCGGGAGGCCAGCCAAGCCGCCTATGACGCGAGCTCGGCTCTTCAGAGCAATGTCCAGGTTAGTCGACTCAACACTTGGTCTGTTATGATATGCTGTTTGAAGAATTTCTTTTCCGAAGATCTTTGCATCTGTACACCCACTGGGTGTGTTTGCCAATTCTTGGAAGAGTGGGGGCACGCTAAGTGCACCCACTGGGTGTAGTCCCCGAGACTACGGTGGACTGCTGGCAGTCGACTGTAGTCTTTATATTGTGTTGCTGAACCTGTGTTTCTTCACTCGGTTTGGTCTGGCCAGGTCGAGTGGGGCCGTGTCCTGTCGACTGCGGGCAGTCGATTTTTTTTGGTCGAACCAGTGGGGGCACGCTGAGTGCACCCACTAGGTGTAGTCCCCGAGACTACTGTCGAATGTTTTTGATTCGGCTGTGGTCTTAGAAACGTCACCATTGTTCCTTAGTTACTCGGAAGCAACTTATCTCGAACGTCTGTCGACTGGTTTTTATTTTTGCAGAAATCCTGCAAACTTGCCGCTCGCTATACTGAATTGGAGAAACAGAAGATTCAACTGGACCTTGATCTAGAGCTGGCCAGGACGGAGCTGCAGAAGGTCAGGGAGGGCGCCGCAGGTAAAGCGACTTTGTCGACTGATTTTGTTTTTAAGCTTGAGCATTCCTCTGCTGTTTCCGATTCGATCACCATTTCTTTGTAGGAGAATTGGAAAAAGCTTTGGCGAAGAAGGACCAGGACCTGGCTGCTGCCCGCAAGGAGGCTGATGACAAGACAGCTCTGGCCGCACAGAAGCTGGCTTCGGTCGACCAGTTAAAAAAGAGAACACCAGGTTGCAGACCGCTCTGACTGAAGCCAACAGGCTGACTGCAAATTGGAAGAAGGAGAACCTCCTCTTGGGCGAGAAGATGGAAGGCATCGCTCGTAGGAGGGACGACCTGGAGAGCTACTTGAGGAGCCTCGCCAAGAAGCTGTACATCAAACTTGAAGGTGCACATCCAGTTTCGACTGTTTTTTACTTTTTGTCGACTCAGCCTATGCAAATTGACTTATCCTTGGATCGTATATGTAGAGTTGTGCCAAAACTTTGAAGAGGAGACCGGGCGGATTGAGATAGGTTTGGATCCGATCAACTCTCCTGTGAAAGACGAGGCTGCCATGAATCTGCTCCGACTGGAATCCCGTATCGATGGCGCCGTGGACTACTTGGCTCAACTGAAGACTGCCATGTCGCGGATCGACCCAGCACTTTGGCCAGGATCTACGCTCCAGAACGATCTCGAGTCTCTGATGACTCGACTCAACGGAATCCCTGACCGAGTGCAGGAGTGGAAGAAGTCTTCGGCTCGGTGCGGTGCTGATGTGGCTCTGTCCCTGGTCCGCGTCCATTGTAAGGAGGCACGGGAGGAGAAGCTGGCCGCCATCCAAGTTGCCAACACGAGGAAGCACAAATTCCAGGACTTCATGGAGACCTTCATTGCTGCAGCCACCCGTATTGCAGATGGGATTGATCTAGACGAATTCGTCGCCCCTTCCAGTCCTCCTCCTCCTGAGGAGTGAAAAAAAACTTCTATGCTTCACTTTGAATTTGCCTCGGAATGCCGAGTGGAAGTGTAATAGTTAAACTCTTGCCGAGCCAAGGGCTCGAATACTTTGATCTGAGGTCCGGGACCTTTTATGCTTTATATGAGCTTGATTTTTGTTGAACGTCTTCGTGGATGATTCGTCGAGTGGAACTTGATCTCCATTCGAAGGAAAAGGTGATGACCGACCCACACCCTGTTGCTGTAGAGTGGGGTGGAGCGCACATTGTATTTGTGGCGGAGCTCTCCGGGAAAAGGTGGCAGTCGACCCACGCCCTGTTACTGTAGAGTGGGACGAAGCTCACATTGTATTTGTGGCGGAGCTCTCCAGGAGAAGGTGGGTTTCATACTTAAGCGAGCACTGAACTGTACCTAAGCCCCCGAGTGGGAGGTTTGCTCTCCATTCAGTAGGATTTTTCAAACTTAGGCGAGTGTCTGACCGCAGCTAAGTCTCTTCGTGGAGAACTTAGGCGAGTGCCGAACTGCAGCTAAGCCCCCGAGCGGGAGGTTTGTTCTCCACTCGGTAGGATTTTTCAAACTTAGGCGAGTGTCTGACCGCAGCTAAGTCCCTTCGTGGAGAACTTAGGCGAGTGCTAAACTGCAGCTAAGCCCCCGAGTGGGAGGTTTGCTCTCCACTCGGTAGGATTTTTCAAACTTAGGCGAGTGTCTGACTGCAGCTATGTCTCTTCGTGGAGAACTTAGGCGAGTGCTGAACTGCAGCTAAGCCCCCGAGTGGGAGGTTTGCTCTTCACTCGGTAGGATTTTTCAAACTTAGGCGAGTGTTTGACTGCAGCTAAGTCTCTTCGTGGAGAACTTAGGTGAGTGCTGAACCGCAGCTAAGCCCCCGAGTGGGAGGTTTGCTCTCCACTCGGTAGGATTTTTCAAACTTAGGCGAGTGTCTGACTGCAGCTAAGTCTCTTCATGGAGAACTTAGGGGAGTGCTGAAATGCAGCTAAGCCCCCGAGTGGGAGGTTTGCTCTTCACTCGGTAGGATTTTTCAAACTTAGGCGAATCGGATTCGCAGCTAAGCCCCCGAGTGGGAGGTTTGCTCTCCACTCGGTAGGGGTTTTCAAACTTAGGCGAATCGGATTCGCAGCTAAGCCCCCGAGTGGGAGGTTTGCTCTCCACTCGGTAGGGGTTTTCAAACTTAGGCGAATCGGATTCGCAGCTAAGCCCCCGAGTGGGAGGTTTGCTCTCCACTCGGTAGGATTTTTCAAACTTAGGCGAATCGGATTCGCAGCTAAGTCACCCACTTGGGGATTTCGGATACAAACAAAAGTGACAGCAATTATTGGAACACTCTTATTTCTGATAAAAATGAACTTCAGGAGTTTTTCTTATTACATCTGGTTTGAGGGCGGACTCAAGTGTAAAAGGGGCGAAGAAGCTCCGCGTTCCAAGCTCGAGGTTCGTCGATCTGTCGATCAACATTGTAAAGGTGATATGCTCCGTTGTGGAGGACTCTGGTGACGATGAAGGGGCCTTCCCAAGTGGGAGCGAGCTTCTGAGGTTTCTGTTGATCCACTCGGAGGACCAGATCTCCTTCTTGAAAGGCTCGACTCTTCACATTCCGGGCGTGGAATCGACGTAAGTCCTGCTGATAAATGGTCGATCTGATCATCGCCATCTCCCTCTCTTCCTCCAAGAGGTCGACTGCGTCTTGCCGGGCCTGCTCCGCTTCATCTTCGGTGTAAAGTTCGACTCGGGGCGCATTATGAAGAAGATCGCTTGGCAGGACAGCTTCGGCTCCATAAACCAGAAAGAATGGGGTCCTTCCAGTCAACCGGTTAGGGGTGGTCCTTAATCCCCACAGAACTGACGGAAGCTCGTTGACCCAAGCGCCTGCCGCGTGCTTGAGATCGCGCATCAGCCGAGGTTTTAGCCCTTTGAGAATTAGACCATTTGCTCTCTCAGCCTGTCCATTCGACTGGGGATGAGCGACTGAGGCGTAGTCGACTCGTGTGCCTTGAGAAGCGCAAAATGCTCTGAACTCATCCGAATCAAAGTTTGACCCGTTATCAGTGATGATGCTGTGCGGGACTCCATATCTGAATGTTAACCCTCTGATGAAACTGATAGCGGTGCCAGCATCGAGGCTCTTTATGGGCTTAGCTTCGATCCATTTGGTAAATTTATCGACTGCCACAAGTACATGAGTGAATCCACTCCTGCCCATTCTTAGGGGGCCAACCATGTCCAATCCCCAGACGGCAAAGGGCCAGACGAGCGGAATGGTTTTCAGGGCTGACGCGGGCTTGTGTGACATGTTGGAGTAGAACTGGCACCCCTCGCACTTGTCGACTATCTCTTTCGCCATCTCATTTGCCCTTGGCCAGTAAAATCCAGCTCGGTATGCTTTAGCCACAGTAGTCCGAGAGGACGAATGGTGACCGCAGGTTCCCGAGTGGATATCGTTAAGGATTATTTGACCCTCTTCTGGCGTTATGCATTTCTGGCCGACTCCGGTCGCACTCTCTCTGTACAGGTGTCCCCTTATGACTGTGAAGGCCTTAGATCGGCGGACGATCTGTCGAGCCTCCTCCTCGTCCTCCGGAAGTTCTTTCCTTAGGATATATGCAATGTACGGTATTGTCCAGTCAAGGGTGATTGCCAAGACTTCCATGATTAGGTCGACTACTGCAGGCACTTCAACTTCAGTCGGATCTGTGGCACTTTTCGGCTGCGGGGCTTCTTCTGTGAAAGGATCTTCTTGGACTGACGGTGAGTGAATGTGTTCCAAGAACACGTTGCTTGGAACGGCTTCTCTCTTGGAGCCTATCTTTGCCAAGTCGTCAGCTGCCTGGTTTTTCAGTCGGGGGATGTGGTGGAGTTCCAACCCCTCGAACTTCTTCTCTAGCTTCCGCACTGCATTGCAGTATCCAGTCATTGCCGGACTCCTGACGTCCCACTCCTTCATCACTTGATTAACCACCAGATCTGAGTCGCCATAGACCATGAGGCGACGGACGCCGAGTGAAATGGCCATCCGCAACCCATACAAAAGTGCTTCATACTCTGCTTCGTTATTGGAGGAATCGAAGTGAATCTGGAGAACGTATCTGAGCTTATCTCCTCGGGGGGAGACCAAAACTACCCCCGCGCCCGAACCATTCAGCATCTTGGATCCATCGAAGAACATAGTCCAGTGTTCCGAGTGAACTTGAGTCGGAAGTTGCTGTTCAATCCACTCAGCGATGAAATCCGCGATTGCTTGGGACTTGATGGCTTTCTTTGCTTCAAACTTGATATCTAAAGGAAGGAGTTCAATCGCCCACTTGGCCACTCGACCAGTTGCATCTCTGTTATGCAGGATCTCCGATAACGGGGCGTCGCTGACAACTGTAATGGAGTGGTCAGAGAAATAATGTGCAACTTTCTTCGTGGTCATATAAATCCCATATACAAGCTTCTGGTAGTGGGGGTATCTTTGTTTTGAAGGGGTCAAAACTTTAGACACATAATATACAGGGCGTTGAACTTTGAAGGCCTTCCCTTCCTCTTCCCGCTCGACCGTAAGTACTGTACTGACAACTTGTCTCGTGGCTGCAATGTAAAGCAACAGAGGCTCTTTGCTAATTGGGGCAGCTAGCACCGGCTGGGTGGAGAGCAGAGCTTTGAGCTCTGCAAACGCTGCATCAGCTTCTGGAGTCCACTCGAACTTGTCAGACTTCTTCATCAGTCGGTAAAGAGGCAACGCTTTTTCACCGAGTCGAGAAATGAATCGACTTAAGGCGGCCAAGCAGCCTGTAAGCTTTTAGACATCATGCACACGTACAGGACGCTTCATCCGGAGTATGGTGCCAATTTTTTCAGGATTGGCGTCGATTCCCCGTTCGGAAACGAGAAAACCGAGTAGCTTTCCACCTGGAACTCCGAAAGTGCACTTTGACGGATTGAGCTTGATATCGTACCTCCTGAGGTTGGCGAAGGTTTCAGCAAGGTCAGCCCGCAGGTCGGAACCTTTCCGGGACTTGACTATGATATCGTCCATGTACGCCTCCACATTCCGACTGATTTGAGTGAGTAAACACTTCTGGATCATTCTCATGAATGTGGCTCCGGCGTTCTTGAGGCCAAATGGCATGGTGACGTAACAGAAGCATCCGAATGGAGTGATGAAAGCTGTTTTGATTTTGTCGGGCCCATACAGACGGATCTGATGGTACCCGGAGTAGGCATCTAGAAAAGACAATCTCTCGCATCCCGCAGTTGAGTCGACAATCTGGTCGATGCGAGGGAGAGGAAAATGATCTTTCGGGTAGGCCCGATTGATATGCTTGAAATCAATGCACATACGGAGTGACTTGTCCTTCTTGGGGACCATGACGACATTGGCGAGCCACTCGGAGTGGTAGATCTCTCGAATGAACTCAGCTGCTAAGAGCCAAGCCACTTCCTCGCCAATGGCTTGTTTTTTCTGGACGGCGGACCGTCGAAGATGTTCCTTCACGGGCTTGAACTTTGGGTCGACTCGCAGACGGTGCTCAGCCAGCCCCTTGGGAACTCCAGGCATGTCAGAGGGTTTCCATGCGAAGATGTCCCAATTCTCACGGAGGAGCTGGATGAGCGCTTCTTCCTATTTGGAGTCGAGCGTCGTCGAGATGTGAGTCGGAGCAGCGTCGGGATCGGTCGGGTGAATGTGGACTGTCTTCGTTTCGCCAGCCGACTGAAAAGCTGACTCGGAGGCAGGCTTCTTAGCTCGCAGCAATTCACTCGGGTCGGCAGCCTTTTGGTACTCTTTCAGCTCGACCATTGCCATCTGAGCGTCGGTGATCTTTGATCCCTTCTGAAAACATTCTTCTGCTTTCTTCCGGTTGCCCGTAACAGTGATCACACCTTTGGGGCCAGGCATCTTTAATTTAAGATACACGTAACATGGTCGAGCCATGAAGCGTGCGTAAGCTGGCCTGCCCAAGATGGCGTGATAAGCACTCTGGAAGTCCACAACTTCAAGCGTCAACCTTTCCTTGCGGTAATTCTTTGAATCACCGAAAACCACATCAAGAGCAATCTGGCCGAGTGACTCGGCTTTCTTCCCAGGAATGACTCCGTGGAAGCTCATGTTACTGGTGCTGAGTCTGGACATCAGAATGCCCATTCCTTTCAAGGTTTCAGCGTACAGTATGTTCAGGCCACTGCCGCCGTCCATCAGGACTTTGGTCAGTCGAGTGCCTTCGACAACTGGGTCGACCACCAAAGCTTGCCTCCCAGGGGTGGCAATGTGCGTCGGGTGGTTGGACTGGTCGAATGTGATGGCAGTCTGAGACCACTTCAGGTAACTGGGAGTCGTCGGGGCAACCATGTTCACCTCACGGTTAATGACTTTCAGTCAACTTTTGCTTTCGACATCAGCAAAAATCATCAAGGTGGAATTGACTTGGGGGTATCCATCGTCACTATCCTCCTTGTCCTCAACTCTGTCCGGCTCTTTTTCCTTATCCTTGGGCTGCTTCCCTAGAACTGCTGAATCAGAAGCTGACACTGTCGAGTGGTATGCTTCGGGAAAATAAAATTTCCTTCTTCATCTTTCTTGGTATGGATGTGACATGGCAGGTCCAGAACATCATTCCCATCCTGATCTTTAACCTTCTTGGGCTTCCATGTGCCCTTGGGCTTTCCCTTGAAATTTCCCTGGGCAACAGCCAGGGCCTCCCCAGGGGCGGCTGGCTCGGCCTTCCGCTTCTGCTTTCGACTGGAGTTTCCTCCGGTTTCTTGGGCGACTGATTTGAGTTTGCCACTTCGGAGTCGGTCCTCGTCTTCTCCATTAGCGTACTTGGTGGCAATCTCCATCATCCGATTAAGGGACATCTCTCCAGTTCGGCCAAACTTCAGATTCAACTCCCTGTACTTGACGCCTTCCTTGAAAGCGCAAACTGCTTGATGGTCTGGCACGTTCTCGACCGAGAGGTGCAGTGTGATCCACCTCTGGATGTATTCTCTCAGAGTTTCATTTGGCTTCTGCACGCAAGACCGCAGCTCCGTAAGGCCTGCAGGGCGCTTGCATGTCCCTTCGAAGGTTGTGATAAACACTCGGGAGAGATCCTCCCAAGTGTAAATGCTGCTGGGTGCCAACTGATTCAGCCACGCCCTAGCTGAGCCTTCCAACATGAGGGGTAAATGCTTCATGGCCACCTCATCATTGCCCCCGCCAATCTGCACAGCCACTCGGTAATCCTCGAGCCACGTGTCAGGCTTGGACTCACCGGTGAACTTGCTGACTCCAGTCGCCAGCCTGAAGTTGGGAGGGATCACCGCGGCCCTGATGGCTCGACTGAAACATTGAGGCCCCGAGGCGTGTGTCCTGCTGCCGGTGGGCGTATCTTTGTTGTGGCCCTCTCGATGAGCCCTGTTCCTGTCCACCAGACCTTGAACGAGGATGGACCTCGCGTCAAAGCCTGGGTCTCTGGGGTCGACTGGGATCCTCTGCCCAGCGTTATGGGGGCGCCTGTCGTCTCGATGTCGAGGTGCATATGATCCACTCCTCGGGGGAGGGGATGGCACCCGACGTCTATCATCACGGTCGGGTCGGTGATCATATTGTTCGTTTCTCCTATACTGATCGTGCCGGTCTCCACATCCCTCACGCCTCGGGGGCGATCTCGGGCTGTGAGCCGACTGGACGGTTTCCGTTGCAACGGATCAACTGTGGATCCTGTCCCGCGACTGAGAGACGGCGGAATTCTGATTTCCCTCTGCTCGGAGCAATGCTCTGATCTGCAGCAATCCTCTGCCAGCCTCTGACTGAGAGGGCTGGATTAACTCTGCTATGCGGGCCGCGGCAGCCAGGTTCTGAACCGGAGTTCGGTACACCTGCGGCGGTGGGAAGAACTAACATCGACTGGATTCGGGAGCTTGCTGGTGTCGACTGGACTCGGGAGCCTGCTGGCGTCGACTGGACTCAGGAGCCCGCTGACGCGCCCGCTCGTCGAGAGCTTGCTGTAGATTCTCCAGTCGAGTGCGCTCGGCTAGATTAGCCAAGCGCGCGTCCTCCAAGGCCCGGGCCTCGGGGGTTTCTCCAACAATAGGGGTGTAGAGCGCGTCCATGTTCCGGCGACGAAGCTCCTCCCGCTGTAATGACGTAAGAGGTTCGGGGAGGTATTCGTCGTGAGGGTGCGACGGATCGCCTCTATCGGCACCATCATCAGCGCGATGGAATCCAGGAGGACTGCGTGTCTCCTCGACCGCCAGAACCTCCGCCAAAGGGTCGCTGCTATCGCACTCGGATGCGGTCTCCGTGGAGCCAGTCGACAGATCGAACAGGCCGCAGAGGGATTCGTCGGGCTCGATTGCCGCGACTTGCGGGGTCGCCGACTGGCGGGCCGCGACGTGCTTCATCCACCGCTGGAGCCTCGACCGACCCGAGCGCTTGCGCTGGCGGGAGACAGGACGGGGAGATGACACGGGAGTCGACCGATATGGGGTCGACGGCTGCCGCAGGAGGACGCCACGGACGCACGCGCGAAAGTGCGTCGCACCGCGGACGGGGAGCGCGTCGACGTCAAGCGGCGCCTCCTGGAGCCAGGCGGAGTCGTCGGCGATGAAAGTGAGTCCGCCGAGACGGATCTCGCGGCCCTCTGCCAAAGCTCCGTAGGAAAACATGATCAAGTGGATCGGAAGAATCGCAACTTCTCCAATTAGGCGCTAAGACTAATGCCCCACGGTGGGCGCCAACTGTCGTGGTTCTAAGCCTGACAGTGAGGTAGGGGGGTGTGTATGAAGAGGCTAGACCTTAGCTGTTGGGAAGTTGTAAGCACGCGAGGTTTACGAGTTCAGGCCCTTCTCGGAGGAAGTAACAGCCCTACGTCTCGGTGCCCGGAGGCGGTCGACTGGATTATGCGTGTGTAAAATGACAGGGATGCTAATTTTGCTATGTCTACTACTTGTTGCAATGATCATGATTGGGGTGATTTTTCTTATGGTCTTGAAAATTTATTTAAGCACCATGATGAATATGAGATTGATAATAATATTTGAAATAATATTGAAAGTGGGTTTGGAAGAGTGTCAACTTTAGATCCCACATATTTGGAGAATATTCAATCTTATGAAGTTTTTTATAAAAGTGGTTTTGGAGAGGTCATGACTTTAGTTAATGATATTCCCACTATTTTGGAAGAGTGTCAACTTTGCATGCATGTGGATCATGTAGAGAAAATTTTATGTGAGAGATATATTGTTGAACTTGAATATGATCCCACATGTAATTATTATGAGAGAGGAAAATATGGTTTTCGAAATTTTCATGTTACTAAATTACCTCTCGTTATGTTGAGATTGTTATTGTTTCTCACTTGTTTCTTGCATATGCTAATTTTTGCTTGTCTTGATAATTTATTTTCCTATAAGAGGCCTATGCATAGGAAGTATGTTAGACTTAGATGTGTTTTTCATATGCTCTATGATGCTCTCTTTGTGCTTCATTCTTGTCTTTCATGTGAGCATCATTGAAATCTCAATGCCTAGCTAGGGGCGTTAAACGATAGCGCTTGTTGCGAGGCAACCCCATTTTATTTTTGTTCTTTGCTTTTTATTCCTGTTTAGTAATAAATAAATCATCCATACTTTGTTATGATTGTGTTTTTTATGTTTTAGTAGTGTTTGTGCCAAGTAAAGCCTTTAGGATCTTCTTGGATGATTGTTGTTTGATCTTGCTGAAAAAAACAGAAAGTATGCGCTCACGAGAATAATTTTCATTATTTACTAGAGAGCGATAAAATACCAATTATAACTGAAGTAGATCAACATGCAAGTTATTTAGGACTTCCTAATTTTTCAGAATTTTTGGAGTTACAAAAGTATTCTAAACCTACAGATTAGTACAGACTGTTCTGTTTTTGACAGATTCTGTTTTTCGTGTGTTGTTTGCTTATTTTGATGAATCTATGGCTAGTATCGGGGGGTACGAACCATAGAGAAATTGGAATACAGTAGGTTTAACACCAATATAAATAAAGAATGAGTTCATTACAGTAGTTTGGAGTGGTGATTTATTTTCTTATACTAACGGAGCTCATGAGATTTTTTGTTGAGTTTTGTGTTGTGAAGTTTTCAAGTTTTTCGGTAAAGATTTGATGGATTTTGGAATAAGGAGTGGAAAGAGCCTAAGATTGGGGATGCCCAAGGCACCCCAAGTAAAAATTCAAGGACAACCAAAAGCCTAAGCTTGGGGATGCCCCGGAAGGCATCCCCTCTTTCGTCTTCGTCCATAGGTAACTTTACTTGAGGCTATATTTTTATTCACCACATGATATGTGTTTTGCTTGGAGCGTCTTGTATGATTTGAGTCTTTGCTTTTTAGTTTACCACAATCATCCTTGCTGTACACACCTTTTGGATAGACACACATGAATCGGAATTTATTAGAATACTCTATGTGCTTCACTTATATCTTTTGAGCTAGATAATTTTGCTCTAGTGCTTCACTTATACCTTTTTAGAGCACGATGGAGGTTTTATTTTATAGAAATTATTGATCTCTCATGCTTCACTTATATTATTTTGAGATTCTTTTAGAACAGCATGTTAATTTGCTTTGGCTATAAAATTAGTCCTAATATGATAGGCATCCAGGATGGGTATAATAAAAAACTTTCATATAGAGTGTTGGGAAACGCAGTAATTTCAAAAAAAATCCTACGCACACGCAAGATCATGGTGATGCATAGCAATGGGAGGGAAGAGTGTTGTCTATGTACCCTCGTAGACCGTAAGCGGAAGCGTTATGACAATGCGGTTGATGTAGTCGTATGTCTTCACGATCGACCGATCCTAGTACAGAAAGTACAACACCTCCGCGATCTGCACACGTTTGGCTTGGTGACGTCCCACGAACTCATGATCCAACAGAGTGTCGGGGGAGAGCTTCGTCAGCACGACAACGTGATGATGGTGATGATGATGCTACCGGAACAGGGCTTCGCCTAAGCACCACTATGATATGACCGAGGTGGATTATGGTGGAGGGGGCACAACACACGGCTGGAAAGAATCAACTTGTATGTCCTAGGGTGCCCCCTGCTCCCGTATATAAAGGAGAATGGGGGGAGGCCGGCCGGCCCTAGTGGCGCGCCAAGCGAGGAGGAATCATCCTCCTAGTAGGAGTAGGATTCCTCCTTTCCTAGTCCTACTAGGAGGAGAAGGGGAAGGAAGGAAGGGAGAGGAAGAGGAGAAGGAAAGGGGGGGCGCGCCCCTCCCTAGTCCAATTTGGACTCCCTATAGGGAGGGGGCACGGCTGCCCCTTGTGGGCTGCCTCCCCTCTTCCCTATGGCCCATTAAGGACCAACTTTCCCCCCAAGGGGGGGGGGGTCCGGTAACCCTCCGGCACTTCGGTTTTCTCCGAAATCACTCCGAACACTTCCAATATGTCAATCTTTATGTCTCGACCATTTCGAGACTCCTCGTCATTTCCATGATCATATCCGGGACTCCGAACTACCTTCGGTACATCAAAACACATAAACTCATAATACCAATCGTCACTGAACGTTAAGCGTGCGGACCCTACGGGTTCGAGAACTATGTAGACATGACCGAGACACGTCTCTGGTCAATAACCAATAGAGGGACCTAGATGTTCATATTGGCTCCCACGTATTCTACGAAGATCTTTATCGGTCAAACCACATAACGATATACGTTGTTCCCTTTGTCATCGGTATATTACTTGCCCAAGATTAGATTGTCGGTATCTCAATACCTAGTTCAATCTCGTTACCGACAAGTCTCTTTACTCATTCCATAATGCATCATCCCGCAAATAACTCATTAGTCATATTTCTTGCAAGGCTTATAGTGATGTGCATTACCGAGAGGGCCCAGAGATACCTCTCCGATACTCGGAGTGACAAATCCTAATCTCGATCTATGCCAACTCAACAAACACCATCGGAGACACCTATAGAGCATCTTTATAGTCACCCAGTTACGTTATGACGTTTGATAGCACACTAAGTGTTCCTCCGGTATTCGGGAGTTGCATGATCTCATAGTCATTGGAACATGTATAAGTTATGGAGAAAGCAATAGCAACAAACTAAACGACTATCATGCTAAGGTAACGGATGGGTCAAGTCAATCACATCATTCTCTAATGATGTGATCTCGTTAATCTGGTGACAACTCATGTCTATGGTTACGAAACATAACCATCATTGATTCAACGAGTTAGTCAAGTAGAGGCATACTAGTGACACTCTATTTGTCTATGTATTCACACATGTACTAATTTTCCAGTTAATACAATTCTAGCATGAATAATAAACATTTATCATGATATAAGGAAATATAAATAACAACTTTATTATTGCCTCTAGGGCATATTTCCTTCAGTCTCCCACTTGCACTAGTGTCAATAATCTAGATTACATTGTAATGATTCTAACACCCATGGAGTCTTGGTGCTGATCATGTTTTGCTCGTGAGAGAGGCTTAGTCAACGGGTCTGCAACATTCAGATCCGTATGTATCTTGCAAATCTCTATGTCTCCCTCCTTGACTTGATCGCGGATGGAATTGAAGCGTCTCTTGATGTGCTTGGTTCTCTTGTGAAATCTGGATTCCTTTGCCAAGGCAATTTCACCAGTATTATCACAAAGATTTTCATTGGACCCGATGCACTAGGTATGACACCTAGATCGGATATGAACTCCTTCATCAAGACTCCTTCATTTGCTGCTTCCGAAGCAGCTATGTACTTCGCTTCACACGTAGATGATCCCGCCACGACGCTCTGCTTGGAACTGCACCAACTGACAGCTCCACCATTTAATAAAAATATGTATCTGGTTTGTGACTTAGAGTCATCCAGATTAGTGTCAAAGCTTGCATTGACGTAACCGTTTACGACGAGCTCTTTGTCACCTCCATAAATGAGAAACATATCCTTAGTCCTTTTCAAGTATTTCAGGATGTTCTTGACCGCTATCCAGTGATCCACTCCTGGATTACTTTGGTACCTCCCTGCTAAACTAATAGCAAGGCACACATCAGGTCTGGTACACAGCATTGCATACATGATAGAACCTATGGCTGAAGCATAGGGAATGACTTTCATTTTCTCTCTATCTTCTGCAGTGGTCGGACATTGAGTCTGACTCAACTTTACACCTTGTAACATAGGCAAAAACCCTTTCTTTGCCTGATCCATTTTGAACTTCTTCAAAACTTTATCAAGGTACGTGCTTTGTGAAAGTCCATTTAAGCGTCTTGATCTATCTCTATAGATCTTGATGCCCAATATATAAGCAGCTTCACCGAGGTATATCATTGAAAAATTATTATTCAAGTATCCTTTTATGCTATTCAGAAATTTAGTATGATTTCCGATCAATAATATGTCATCTACATATAATATCAAAAATGCTATGGAGCTCCCATTTTCACTTTCTTGTAAATACAGGCTTCTCCAAAAGTCTGTATAAAACCATATGCTTTGATCACACTATCAAAGCATATATTCCAACTCCGAGAGGCTTGCACCAGTCCATAAATGGATCGCTGGAGCTTGCATACTTTGTTAGCACCTTTTCGATCAACAAAACCTTCTTGTTGCATCATATACCACTCTTCTATAAGATATCCATTAGGGAATGCAGTTTTTACATCCATTTGCCAAATTTCATAATCATAAAATGCGGAAATTGCTAACATGATTTGGACGGACTTAAGCATCGCTACGAGTGAGAAGGTCTCATTGTAGTTAACTCCTTGAACTTGTCGAAAACCTTTTGCAACAAGTCAAGCTTTGTAGAGAGTAACATTACCGTCATTGTCAGTCTTCTTCTTGAAGATCTATTTATTCTCTATGGCCTGCTGATCATCGGGCAAGTCATCCAAAGTACACACTTTGTTCTCATACATGGATCCCATCTTAGATTTCATGGCTCAAGCCATTTTGCGGAATCTGGGCTCATCATCGCTTCCTCATAGTTCGTAGGTTCATCATGGTCAAGTAACATGACCTCCAGAACAGGATTACCGTACCACTCTGGTGCGGATCTTACTCTGGTTGACCTACAAGGTTCGGTAGTAACTTGATCAGAAGTTTCATGATCATCATCATTAGCTTCCTCACTTACTGGTGTAGGAATCATTGGAACTGATTTCAGTGATGAACTACTTTCCAATAAGGGAGCAGGTATAATTACCTCATCAAGTTCTACTCCCCCCCACTCACTTCTTTCGAGAGAAACTCCTTCTCTAGAAAGTATCCATTCTTAGCAACGAATATCTTGCCTTCGGATCTATGATAGAAGGTGTACCCAACAGTCTCCTTTGGGTATCCTATGAAGACACATTTCTTCGATTTGGGTTCGAGCTTATCAGGTTGAAGTTTTCTCACATAAGCATCACAGCCCCAAACTTTAAGAAACGACAACTTGGGTTTCTTGCCAAACCATAGTTCATAAGGTGTCGTTTCAACGGATTTAGATGGTGCCCTATTTAATGTGAATGCATCCGTCTCTAAAGCATAACCCCAAAACGATAGCGGTAAATCAGTAAGAGACATCATAGATCGCACCATATATAGTAAAGTACGATTACGACGTTCGGACACACCATTACGCCGTGGTGTTCCGGGTGGCGTGAGTTGCGAAACTATTCCGCAATGTTTCAAATGAAGACCAAACTCATAACTCAAACATTCTCCTCCACGATCAGATCGTAGAAACTTTATTTTCTTGCTACGATGATTTTCCACTTCACTCTGAAATTCTTTGAACTTTTCAAATGTTTCAGACTTATGTTTCATTAAGTAGATATACCCATGTCTGCTCAAATCATCTGTGAAGGTGAGAAAATAACGATATCCGTAGCGAGCCTCAATGTTCATTTGACCACATACATCAGTATGTATGATTTCCAATAACTCTGTTGCTCGCTCCATTGTTTCGGAGAACGGAGTTTTAGTCATCTTTCCAATGAGGCATGGTTCGCAAGTACCAAGTGATTCATAATCAAGTGATTCCAGAAGTCCATTAGAATGGAGTTTCTTCATGCGCTTTACACAAATATGACCCAAATGGCAGTGCCACAAATAAGTTGCACTATCATTATCAACTTTGCATCTTTTGGCTTCAATACTATGAACATGTGTATCACTACTATCATGATTTAGTAAAAATAGACCACTCATCAAGGGTGCATGACCATAAAAGATATTACTCATATAAATAGAACAACCATTATTCTCCGATTTAAATGAATAACCGTCTCGCATCAAACAAGATCCAGATATAATGTTCATGCTCAATGCTCGCACCAAATAACAATTATTTAGGTCTAAAACTAATCCCTAAGGTAGATGTAGAGGTAGCGTGCCGACGACGATTACATCGACTTTGGAACCATTTCCCATGCGCATCGTCACCTCTTCCTTAGCCAATCTCCGCTTAATCCGTAGCCCCCGTTTCGAGTTGCAAATGTTAGCAACTGAACCAGTATCAAATACCCAGGCACTACTGCGAGAATTAGTAAGGTACACATCAATAACATGTATATCAAATATACCTTTCACTTTTCCATCCTTCTTCTCCGCCAAATACTTTGGGCAGTTCCGCTTCCAGTGACCAGTCCCTTTGCAGTAGAAGCACTGTGTCTCAGGCTTAGGTCCAGACTTGGGTTTCTTCACTTGAGCAGCAACTGACTTGCTGTTCTTCTTGAAGTTCCCCTTCTTCCCTTTACCCTTTTTCTTGAAATTGGTGGTCTTGTTGACCATCGACACTTGATGCTCCTTCTTGATTTCTACCTCCGCAGCCTTTAGCATTGCGAAGAGCTCAGGAATCGTCTTATCCACCCCTTGCATATTATAGTTCATCGTGAAGCTCTTGTAGCTTGGTGGCAGTGATTGAAGAAATCTGTCAATGACACTATCATCAGGAAGATTAACTCCCAGTTGAGTCAAGTGGTTGTGGTACCCAGACATTCTGAGTATATGTTCACTGACAGAACTATTCTCCTCCATCTTGCAGCTGTAGAACTTATTGGAGACTTCATATCTCTCAATCTGGGCATTTGCTTGAAATATTAACTTCAACTCCTGGAACATCTCATATGCTCCATGACGTTCAAAACGTCATTGAAGTCCCGGTTCTAAGCCATAAAGCATGGCACACTGAACTATCGAGTAGTCACGAGCTTTGCTCTACCAGGTGTTCACAACATTTGGCGTTGCTCCTGCCTTACTTCTGAGGAAAATAACTGAAGCATTTATCTTGCAGTTCGGATCTTAGCCCTTCTCAGCAGAGCTCGTCTTCGGGGGATCTTCTTCCAGAGATGATCGGGAGTGAAACGCCTCCCCCTGCCACACCGCCTCATGAGGCAGGCGACCCCAAGGTGTCGTTGCAGAGGGTTTCTCCTAATCCGGCAAGGCCAGAAGGTAATCCTATGGCCACCCGAAGTCCCCAGTATCCGGCTTTTGAAGAGCACAATCAAAAGAGTTCGGCACCATCTGGTATGCGGTCGGACGTACTGAGGGATCTGCTAGAGCGAGCGACTATCTCAGAAGAGCACCGTACGTTTATGGGTACGGTGATTGAATGGATTTCGTCTGCCGAAAGAGGGTTGCATGAAGCCTTTATGAGTCTACTAACGGGTTTTGAGGTACGTGAAATGATGTACATTTTTGATAGTACCGCACATTTTTAGGTGTGCCCTATGTAGATAGTAGCCCCTGAGACTCTGGTTGTCGTCGAGAATGGCGGCAGACAGAGGATCATAGTCCCAGGTAATAACCAGACCGCCTTTATGTGCAGGTGGTTGAAGCTCCGGTGGCTAGCCCGACTGATGGGTTTGCCGAACTAAAGCGGCAACTGGAAGCGGTAGATGCCGACATCGTGCTTGTTAACAAGCGGCTTGACGAGGCACAGGGTAGGTGAGTTTTTCGGTGAATGTCACATAGTAAGAGCAGCATGATGCCAGTATCTTTAATATGTTGTGACTGCAGATGGAGCTGCCACCGTGGAGACCCTTCAGGCGGAGCTTGCCCGAGCCAAGGAACAAGCAAGGAGTAGTAATGCGGCCGCTTTAAAGGCAGCCGAAGAGTTAAGGGCCGAACAGGCCGCACATTGCGGGAGCAAAGAAAAAATTGCCAAGATGGCCGTGGAGCTAAAAGATCCTGCTGACCGGTACCGGCTTCTTGAAGAAGAAAACCGGGTGAAGGTGACGGACCTGGAGAAGGCCCGGGTGGCTGCCAAGGAGGCCCGCTCCAAAATTAGAGCGACAAAGGAGGAGCTGAATCAAGCTGCGGATATTGTTTCTGGGAAGCCCTTCTTGTTGCGGACTAAGTTCGGAGATCCGAAATATGCTCCTCTGGACCGACTATGGAGTTCCACGGATGAGTACATGGGTTTGGCTGTGAGTGTTGCGGATGCGACCGAGTACTTCAAGGATCAGAAAGGTCCTAAAGTGGAGAAGCTATTCTGGTCACAGTTTCACGCTCCAGTCCGTCCGCTGCTGCTGAATGAGCGATTGACCGGTTGGGCCGAGCTCCATAGATTATCCGGACTGGCCATGAGGTCCGTTGTGGATCATTTGTGGCCAGGAGGGCCAAGGCCGAGTAGCTACTTTAGCTTAGTGCAACCATTCCTTGGCGATGTGCCACGCATTGATGCTGTAAAGAGGTCGACATGCATAGAAGGCTCGCGGATGGCCCTTGCCTGTGTCAAAACATACTGGGCGGAGATGGATGCCACCACTGTTGCGGCACAGGGTTCGGCCATAGGCCGAGTGGCTGCCGAGCACTACTTTGAAGAAGTTCTTGAAGGCGCTCGTTCAATAGAGGCTCAGTGCTTGAAGAATATTATGTTTGAATGACATGTATTCCCATTGTAAAAACAATGTTTTATTGAATTTATCAAGGCTGTATTTATACTTTTGCCCAAAAGTGCTATGATGCCTTAGGTGCGGCTGTTTATGTATATATGTATATAACCTGAAAGATTGCAGTCGTCGGCTTCAGCCCCCACGCATATAAAGCGGGGGTGTTCGCAGAAGATGCATGTTCACACTTGATCCAACGTCTTAGTCCATTAAGGAGGTGATAGCGCAGCGAACTAGGCAACCGAACTATAATGCTTTAACACTTTCACTTAGCTAGAGGAGTCTGACAGTGGGGCTACTATATAGCCCCTGGTGGCTCCGCACTCATTCGAATTCGGGGTGCGTATATGCCTGGCCAGGAAACGGCCCTTTGTTAAAGCGGAGGAATCCCGAAGATTCTGCTAGGTCATCGAGTGGTTAACCAGTCTCACGCTATATCATGACAGTCAGTTTTCGGCTTTCTCTACTGAGGTGCTCGTCCGGATGAACCAAGGCACAATCGCAGTAGTTCTCCTAGTGCCGCCTTAGCCGATAGAGAGGAATGTAAGGAAGCAAAACACAAGAGCAGGGCAAACCCAACATTTGACCAAAGACATGATTCTGAGCTGATGCATATAAGGCCAAACTCGCGACGCCGAACACTCCCTAAGGTATTCGGTCTTTATGGTGGAAACTGGGCTTAAGCAGTGCCCTTTGTCATAAGGCCCTGGTGTCCAGGTATGTGCAATATTCTGACGTGGCCACATGCCAATACGTCAGCATCCTTCTCAATTGTACTGAGAATCCGGGGGATGTGTATCAACAAGAGACAGTAAAAAAAGGTTTACGTAGGGTCTTAATCTAAAAAGAATCCTTGGAACGGGTCCCTGCTGCACGTCTGTGCCTGTGTCTCCGTTGTGTCGTATCCTGGACGGGTGTAGCAGGATGGTCATATGTAAAAGAGAGGAACTTAGTTGAAAAGTTGCCGTGCAAAAGGTAAGTTATACTAAATAAACAATATATAGTTCAAAATGAGTAAAGTTGAGCCTGATTGCCACTTGTGCACGCGCGTTGAGCCCCTTGTATTGTAATAGGGGTATAGCCATCAAACCTGTATTAATTACATATAGCTGCACCGGACTCGTCCAATCATGTCCGTGGTCTTAACGACCTGTCAGATGCTTTAGTTGGTGAGGCCGTTTAGTATGCAGCTGCCAAGGCAGTCGCGCGGTCTTCCGCGCGCAAGGAGCGGTCAATATTTCCATTTACTATAATAATGCCACGTGAACCGGGCATTTTAAGCATGAGGGAAGCGCAATGCGGTATTGCGTTAAAGCGAGCGAAAGCTTCGCGTCCGAGTAGTGCTTGATAGCCACTTTGGAACGGAGCAATGTGGAAGGTTAAATTTTCACTCCGGAAGTTATCGGGGAAGCCGAATATAACCTCTAGTAGTAGGGAGCCCATGCAATGGGATTCTAGGCCTGGAGTTACTCCTTTAAAGGTAGTATTGCTATGGCTAATCTTTGTTGGGTCTATCCCCATTTTGCGGACTGTGTCCTGATATATCAGGTTTAAACTACTGCCGCCGTCCATCAGGACTCGTGTGAAGTGGTATCCGTCAATTATCGGGTCTAACACCAAGGCAGCCCATCCTGCACACCGGATACTTGTCGAGTAATCCCGATGGTCGAAGGTGATTGGTTGGGACGACCAGTGGCAGAACTCCGCTGTGATAGGCCCTGGGACATGTGTCTCTAGGAGTGCCGCTTTGTTTCTCCCCTTTGTCACGTGTAACACGTTTACTGTTTTAACTTCTGGTGGGAATTTCTTTTGTTCCCTAGTGCTTTGCTTGTGAGGCTCGTCCTCTTCTTCGCTTGGTGTATCCTGCCCCTTGTGTTCGGCCTTGAGCTTGCCGGACTGCTTGAAGACCCAACATTCTCTATGGGTATGATTTGCAGGTTTATCGGGGGTGCTGTGGATCTGACATATTTTGTCCAGAATCTTGTTTAGGCTGGACAGTTTGTCTCTGTCGCCTTTGGAGGGCAGCTTTTGCTGACCTGGCCGAGAGCTTCTGAATCCGTCGTTTACCGCCGTGCTCTTCGGGCTGTCTTCTTTACTCCGGCGCTTGTTTTTGCTATGTCATGGTTTCCCGTTTTCATCCTTGACTTCGGATGTACTTGGGTCGCTAGTGCTACACCGGGCTAACCAGTTGTCCTCGCCCGCGCAAAAGCGGGTCATGAGGCTTGTTAATGCTGCCATTGTTCTCGGCTTTTCTTGGCCGAGGTGTCTGGCGAGCCATTCGTCTTGAACGTTGTGCTTGAAAGCTGCTGAAGCTTTGGCATCCAGACGGTCAACTATTTGGTTCTTTTTAGTGAGGAACCTGTTCCAAAGCTTTCAGGCTGACTCTCCGGGCTGTTGAGTTATATGACTTAAATTGTCTGCATCCGGTGGTCGGACATAGGTCCCTTGAAAATTTGCCCGAAAAGCGTCTTCAAGCTCTTCCCAGCTTCCAATGGAGTTTTCGGGGAGGCTTTTAAGCCAGTGTCGAGCTGGCCCTTTGAGCTTGAGGGGTAAGTACTTAATGGCGTGGAGATCGTCTCCTCGAGCCATGTGGATATGGAGGATGTAGTCCTCAATCCAGACCCCAGGGTCCGTCGTTCCGTCGTACGCATCTATGTTTACGGGTTGGAATCCCTCTGGAAATTCATGTTCCAGCACCTCATCGGTGAAACATAGGGGGTGTGCGGCACCCTTGTATTTGGGTGTACCGTGATGTTCGGATGTTTGTTGTGTTGCATTGCATACTAGAGCGCGCTTGCGTGGCCCGTATATGGATCTGGTTGCGCCGTCCTTTTGATGCGAGCCCTCGCGTGGATCGCGTACTCGCTGATGTGCGGCGTCGTTTGCCGCTCTATGTTGGCCACGAGGTCGTCTATCCGACCGGATGGCCATTTTGTTTTTCAACTGCGGGGGATCTAAGGCCTCCTCATTGAATTCAGGTAGCAACTTTCACATCGCGTAGCTCTTGGTGTGGCGATTACCGCCGTACTTCGCTGCAGTGTTGATTACTTCACTCCATCTGATTCTGAGTGTGTCTTGTGCATCCCTGAGCCTTTGCTTCTACTTTTTCAGACTCCTCGCAGTGGCAACCAGCCTTTGATGGGCATTCTGTTGCTCCGGGTGCCAGTCCGGTGTGATGTCGTCCGGACTGTTATCTTCGACGGAGTCGGGTTGTTCAGTTTGATTCTCCGTGTTGCCGTGGTCGGGCGATGGTTCACCCTGCTCTAACGCTGGGTCTATATGATCACTGTTTCTGCCGAGGCGGGATTTGGAGCGGCGCTTACGCCGCCGCTTTGACTGCTTCTCGAGGGAACAACCCTTTGCTGCGTCCTTCCGTTCCTCGTCGTCGTTTTCTTTGGGTGTGTCCACCATGTATATGTCATATGATGAAGTGGGTGTCCAGTGCCCTGTGGGTAGTGGTTCATGTTCGTCTCCTTCATGCATCGTCGTCCATACTGTTGATGTCTTCGGAGTCGAAGTCGAGCATGTCGGTCAAATCGTCGACAGTGGCTACTAAGTGGGTGGTGGGTGGGCGGCGAATTTCTTCGTCATCCGCATCCCAATCCCGCCGGACATAGTTCGGCCAGGACTCTCCCGACAAGGAGAGAGACCTTAATGAGTTTAGTATGTCGCCGAAGGGCGAGTGCTAAAAGATATCCGTAGAGGTAAACTCCATGATCGATGCCCAGTTGGATTTGATAGGCACGGGCGCAGGCGGTTCGGAGTCCGTGGCCGGGGAAGGATCCGACAATTCAGCGTCATGGCTCCTGTGAAGGGTAACGTCGATACTCGGCTCGATCGCCGCTGAGAATACGGCCTCCGTGGTGGGGTCTATCCACCCATCCATGGATGGCGCAATTGGCTCCGAATTGAGGGTCAGAGCGGTTGCCGGTGCGGTCTCCTAAACACTGTCCGATGGTAGAGTTAAATCATGCTCATCGTGACCGTGCGGCGCACTCGACAGGGGCTCGAATCCGTCGAAGATCAAGTCTCCGCGGATATCGGCCGTGTAGTTTAAGCTTCCAAACCTGACCTGGTGGCCAGGGGCGTAACTCTCGATCTGCTCCAGATGGCCAAGCGAGTTGGCCCGCAGTGTGAAGCCACCGAATACAAAGATCTGTCCGGGGAGAAAGGTCTCACCCTGGACTGCATCGCTATCGATGATCGAAGGAGCCATCAAGCCTAACGGTGACGACACATAGGAACTCTCAATGAAAGCACCAATGTCGGTGTCAAAACCGGCGGATCTCGGGTAGGGGGTCCTGAACTGTGCGTCTAAGGCGGATGGTAACAGGAGGTAGGGGACACGATGTTTTACCCAGGTTCAGGCCCTCTTGATGGAGGTAAAACCCTACGTCCTGCTTGATTATTCTTGATAATATGAGTAGTACAAGAGTTGATCTACCACGAGATCGGAGAGGCTAAACCCTAGAAGCTAGCCTATGGTATGATTGTATGTTGTCCTACGGACTAAAACCCTCCGGTTTATATAGACACCGGAGGGGGCTAGGGTTACACAAGGTCGATTACAAAGGAGGAGATATACATATCCGTATTGCCTAGCTTGCCTTCCACACCAAGTAGAGTCCCATCCGGACACGGGACGAAGTCTTCAATCTCGTATATTCATAGTCCAACTGTCGTGGAATTAACACGTCAGATGTCCTTAGTGTGAGGACTTAGTCGCGAGGCCAACACATCTATGTGGTAGCTTGAGAGGGGTTGGGCGGAATCGAGAGACGCAACACAAGACAAGGGATTAGACAGCTTCAGGCCCCGGGAAACATCATCCGGTAACAACCCTACATGCTGTTTGAGGCTAGATCTCATTATCATCACGAGGGAGTCGCCGTAAACCGGCTCTCCTCTTTCTGTCTAGCCCTCGGATTGTTTCTTCTTGCCCCCCTCTTTGAGGAGCCCTACCCCTCCTTATATATGCTGAAGGGGCGGGTTACATGTGGAGTCCAACTCGGACTTTAACTTAAACTATTTTGACTTCCCTTCCTGGGCTTCTTAACATCTACCGGTTTAACATTGTTCTGCCGATTTAACATTGTTCTACCAGTTTAACATTGTCTGCCGGTTTAACATTGTCTGCCGGTTTAACACCAGCCGGTTTACCGTCTGTCTTAGCCATCTGTCTTGACTCTCTGTCTTAACTCTCCACCGGTTTACCATCCGTTGGTTTACAACTCCAGCCGGTTCATACCGCGAGGTATATCCCTGACATTAGCCCCCAGTTTAATTTGGATTTATCCATGTTAAACTGATCTTGATTATCCTTAAGTCCTTGTCACCTCCTTCTTCTATAAAATCCGAGTCAATAGACCAACTTCATAATCAATTTGCTGACATCGGTTTGTCATAGAGAAATATTGTGAAGAATAACTCCTTTGACTTCAGCTCCCAATGCTTAACAAAAATATTGGCCTTTGAAATACTCATTTGATGTTCAGCCGGTTTAAAAATGTAGAACTTGCCGATTTGAGAATGTAGAACTGTGCCGGTTTAAGACTTGAACTTGCCGGTTTATCATTACCGGTTTACAAATATTGACGGCACCATGTCATAATTGTAGTTAACATCAACCTTGAAAAATATACCTTTTATATGCCTATCACTTGTAGCCCCCAAGTCTTAAGAAGGTAGCATAGAAATAGCTTAAGACTTGCTTCAATATGAATGTCACAAGCTTGAAGAAATCCAGGTTGTTCATTTCAATCACCAGTCAGAACTGAGTATTCCACATATGTAGCCCCCAAGTGCCGGGTTGTCATGCTTGCAGCAACCTGGGACTTGAAATTGCCTTATTCTTATAAAAACTTCAACCAGTGTAGCCCCCAAGGGCCGGGTCATTATGCAATAATGAGCAGGGACTTTGTAAATATAATCTTGTAAACTTTGATCATCAACGTGTAGCCCCCAAGGGTCGGCTTAGTAAGATAATATTGAGCTGGGACTTTGATATATTCTTCAATGAAAATAACATCATATGATGTAACCCCCATCATGGGGCTTGAATTCACGTCCACAATGTTAAGAGCCTTGTGCTTTACCAACTGAGCAGTGGACCCTTCAATGTAATGGATAAAAAGCTTTGTACCTTAAATTGTTGACACAGGCAATTGGTAGCCCCCAAGGGCCGGCTCATTACGATGTGATGAGTCGGGTCTTCAATAAGGTGATCAAACAATGACTTTGCATTAGCCCCCAAGTGTCATGGTGCATGCTTGCAGCGACATAAGACTTGTGTATTTGATGTAATCTCAACTAAAATAATGTAGCCCCCAAGTGTCGGGTCGTAAGCATGCAGTGACTTGGGACTATTCCTTTGTAGAATAAATCATACCTATTGATAAAATAGTATCCAGTGCGCTGAAGCGACTTTGAAAACCTCAATCATAATATTGGTTATTGATAACCATAAAAATCCAGCCATGTTAGCTATTTGAATATTTGAATAATATAATCCAATGATTTATGAGCGCATGATTCCAATGGCGCAATCCAAATATATACTGGCAACTTATAGTCGAAAGCTAGGTCGGGTCAATAAACACCGGATTATAAGTGATTATGCACTGACAACTTGTAGTTGAAAGTCGACCCGGGTTAACGAACACCGGGTTAATTTGATGACTGATAGTCATGCCGGGTCAATAGAAACCGGTTCAACATAAAATATATCAAAAGAGAAAAAATCTTGACAAAGCCAAATAAAACCGTGTAGTCGAGGCTTTTCAAGGGCTGCCAGGCCCAAATTCGAGGCTTTTCATGGGCTACCAGGCCGCCGAGTTAAACCATTTGACAAAGCCTTTTAAGATGGGCCTCCAACTAACCAATCGTCGTTTTAACTTTGACAAGTTCAGGGTCTCAATGAGAGTAACTGTCAAAAGTTCGGCGGGTCATGCCAGGATTACCTGGATAGGAGTGGCTTACTTGATGAAGGCAGGTTAACCCGGGGTTTTAGGTGAATACACCAGGCTTCCAAGCCGTGGGTCGATACCCGGTTACAAGGGTCCTTTCAAACTCTTTGGTATTTGACACAAGGAGCCCCCAAGTAACTTTGTGAGCTGTGCTCAATGGGTACCTATGTTTGAGTTGTGCGTAGCAACAAGACTCTCTTTGGCCCCTTGGGTGTGAAGCTCCCAAGCTTTGTTGTGGCGTGATAGCCGGATTAATGGACAAATCTCCGCTTTGTAAGCTGAAGCCCCCATGTAACCAATAATATGATAAGCCAATAAGGTGGGATACCCATGTTTGAACCGTGCATCATGGCAACATGTCCTCTTGGGCAACCTTTAACTTTTTGCAAGAGATAAATTCTTCTTGAACCGGAAATTCTTAGACCGGATATTGAGAGCTTCAAAGCTTTGTGGGAGAGAGATGACTATTCAACCGGATTTTGAACCGGAATCCTTCTTTTTAAGCCGGAAGTTTTCTGACGGCCTCTAAATTTGCACCAATATGGTGGTTTAGGGTCCTGCATGAGATAACTTTGCAAGCCGGAGTAATTGATCTTTTTAAAGAAATCAATATATAATATAATGGATGGATTTCACCTGATATGCCAGGCCAGTTGATATCCACTGCGAGGTTGATGATCACCATGATGAAGCTGAAATTAATCATGGGTGAGTCCGCCGTGGGAGCGGACAGATAAGTCGACTGTTGCATTTGTAAACCGGAGCACCACATTGCACAATATAACATACTCCTAATAGAAGGTCAGACAGTTAACCAAACCAAGCATGCTTAACAACTTGGAAATATAGCAATTGTATTTGTCTCTCATGTATTTACTACAGCCAAATTCAATTTATTCCTCACATGGTATACAATAACAGAATGCACCCACAACTATTGAACATCGCATTGCAGAATTGAACCAAACAGTTAACTAAACACCACAACACAAATGAATCAAACGTTAACTGAGCACCACATTGCACAATGTATAACCAAACCAAGCATGCTTGACAACTTGGAAATGTGGCAATTGTATTCATTTCTCATGTATTTTGTAAATATAAATTTGATTTATTTCTCATATGGAAGACAACACAAAATTGCAGCCTGAAGAATTGAACATCACATTTGCAGAATTGAACCAAGCAGTTAACTGAAGACGACAACTAATTAACAAAAGAGTTAATAAGTGAGCACCGCACTGCAGGACATACAGAACATATACACTAGAGAAACAAATTGCATGGTAAAATTAGATACCACAATTCACTAGAATTTGTGAAGGAAAGGCAGGAGCAGCCCACGCAACGTGTAAACCGAGCATGCTTAACCGGCATATCTAGCAAATGGCAAGGTGCTCCTCCAAGATCTGGGGGTCGACACGAATGGCAGCCATCGCGACCTCATCCGTGCATGCGGCCGTGATTTGCTTCTCTGATGCCAAATGCTCCTTGTGATCCTGGCTATACTGCATGCACCATGGCTTAGGGCGGTGCTTATTTGGTGGAGGGTTCGGTGATTTGGGTGGAAGGTGTCGCGCCGGCGATTGAGGCATGTGGGATGTGGAAGGAGGAGAAGGATGGGGGTTGTCGGTGTCAAAACTGGCGGATCTCAGGTAGGGGGTCCCGAACTGTGCGTCTAGGCCGGATGGTAACAGGAGGCAAGGGACACGAAGTTTTACCCAGGTTCGGGCCCTCTTGATGGAGGTAAAACCCTACGTCCTGCTTGATTAATATTGATGATATGGGTAGTACAAGAGTAGATCTACCACGAGATCGGAGAGGCTAAACCCTAGAAGCTAGCCTATGGTATGATTGTTGTTCTGTATGTTGTCCTACGAACTAAAACCCTCCGGTTTATATAGACACCAGAGAGGGTTAGGGTTACACAAAGTCGGTTACAATGGTAGGAGATCTACATATCCGTATCGCCAAGCTTGCCTTCCACGCCAAGGAAAGTCCCTTCCAGACACGGGACGAGGTCTTCAATCTTGTATCTTCATAGTCTAGGAGTCCGTCTAAAGGTATAGTCCGGCCATCCGGACACCCCCTAATCCAGGACTCCCTCAGTAGCCCCTGAATCGGGCTTCAATGACGACGAGTCCGGCGCGCAGTTTGTCTTCGGCATTGCAAGGCGGGTTCCTCCTCCAAGTACTTCATAGAAGATTTTGAACACAAAGATAGTGTCCGGCTCTGCAAAATAAGTTTCCACATACTGCCACAGAGAGAATAATATTTTCACAAATATAATCTGCTGACGTATTTCGTAGTGTGATGCACCATGGCCAAGCCTTTATCCGAATCGTTTTATTATCCCACCTCAGCGCGTCATGCGAGGCGGTTTCCTTGGCACGTCTTGTTAAAGCAGAGATCGTGTCCCCTTATTCCGAGATTCTCATCAATACGGGCGTGGGTAACCCAACCTCTTCTAGGACTCCTAGATTATAGGCAAGTCCAAACGGACATGGAGAGGACGCTTGATATTCACCCTCTTTATAAAGGGACAAGGCTTTTATTTTTCCCTCCCGTGCTCAATCGAATCCTTCCCCCACCTCAAGCTCAAACGCCCAAAGTTCAGGTAAGGTGCTCTGAACCTTCAGTCATGTCTGGATCTAGCCTTCAAGGCCGATGGGTGGCTTCCTCCGTCACGGAAGAAGACATCAAAAAGTTGAGGGAGGCCAGATATCTGACCGTCGAGATTTTGCATTGGCTGCCTCCCCGAGGGCAGGCCGTCCCCTCCATCGAACCCAACGAGAGCGTCGTGTTCGTCTCCCACTTCCTCCGAGGTCTAGGCCTCGCTCTGGATCCTTTCGTCAGGGGCTTGATGTTTTATTACGGGCTAGATTTCCATGATCTAGCTTCGGACTCCTTTCTTCATATCACGACATTTATTGTCGTGTGTGGGGCCTTCCTCTGGGTTACCTCTCACTTTGGCCTGTGGCTCAAGACCTTTGAAGTAAAGCCGAAGATGATCGAGGGGCAACATGCAGCATGTGGAGGTGCATGAATATGCAAGATGACGGGAGCTCCATGGCCCAAAGGTTCCATTCTAGAGGTGTCTGAATTGTGGCAACAAGAGTGGTTTTACATCACGGCTCCTAGAAGTGCCAAGTGGGCGGCCGCCCCTGTTTTCTGCTCGGGCCCTCCACCACAACTGATGTCATGGTTCAGCAGAGGCCTGAGCTGGGGTCCAGCCAAGGACGTGCCTATACTGCAAAGCCGCATTTGAGATCTCTTCAATGGAGATTTTAGTTTGGTTGCGGTAATACAAGTTATGCTGGTTCGTCAAGTCCAGCCTTGCAAACGCCGACCCCTTCGCTTGTGGGAGTTCAATCCCAAGGGACCGCGTGTCATTCAAAATTTCCTCGGCCTGACGCACAAGGAGATGTACAAGTCGTTCTTCGGACCTCAGGTAGAGTGTCCGGAAATCACCGAGGACGTGGGCTTGAGTAGTAACCACGCCGCCGAACAGGTAAGGAATCTTCCGGCCGAACATACTATCCCTCATTTGTTACAAAGTTATTTCTGAGAGTTCGCTTTTTGACCAGGACTGGCTAACAAAGGCGAAGTTGATTCGGTGTTCGGCCACCCTCCCTATGGTTTGGAAAATCCGGTATTGGAAAAGATGCTCCAGACCACACCTTGCCGGGAGCCCTTGAAGGAAGATACTGTGGAGGATAATATGGGCGGACGCGGGCCCCCAACGCTGCCCATTCAAACCGAGGGAGCGAGCGTCTCCATGAAGGAAGACGACCAGAAGAGGAAAAGGACTGCGCCCGGGGAATCGGAAGCCAAAGCTTCCAAACGGGAGAAGAAGTCTTCCATAGAGGGTCCTACCTTGGGGGGTGATGTTGCCGCACAAAGTCCGCGGGGGGATCAATTCTCCCGCGAGTCGTAAGTGACCCGAAATACTTTAATAGTACAGATATGTCATCTTTTTCTTCTGAGAAAATAACCACCACATATATCTTTGCAGTTCGGGCCTTAGCCCCTCTCAAATGAGCTCGTATTCGGGGGATCTTCTTCCAGAGATGATGGAGAGCGAAACGCCTCCCCCGGACTCCTTCGCTCCGGAAGCGGGTGACCCTAAAGTGTCGTCGCGGAGGGCCCCTCCGAGTCTGGTGAGGCCAGAAGATAATCCCATTGACCCCCGAAGCTCCCAGTGTCCAGCTCCTGAAGAGAGCAGACAAAAGAGTCTGGCACCGTCTAGTGTGCGATCAGATGTTCTAAGGGAGTTGGTGGGGCGAGTGGCCATCTTAGATAAACACCGTGTGCTGATGAATACGGTGATGAAGAGAATCTCGTCCACCGAAAGCGGATTGCATGAAGATTTTATGAGTCTACTGATAGGCTTTGAGGTACGTAAAAGAATGTATGATAGTCCTGCACATGCTAGGTGTGCCCTATGTAGATAGTAGCCCCTGAGACTCTGGTTGTCGTCGGAGACGACGACGAACAGAGGATCATATTCCTAGGTAATAACCATACTGCCTTTATGTGCAGGTGATGGAAGCTCCGGTGGCTAGACGGACTAGTGAGTTTGCCCATTTAAAACGGCAGTTGGATGCGGCAGACGGCGACATCGAGCTTGTTAGCAAAAGGCTTGACGAGGTACAGGGTAAGTGTCATTATCTGGTAAACACCACATAGGAAGAGCAGCATGATGCCAGTATCTTTAATATGTTGTGACTGCAGATGGAGCTGCCACTGTTGAAGCCTTGCGGACAGAACTTGCCCGAGCCAAGGAACAAGCGAGGTTGGGTAATGCGGCTGCTTTGAAGGTGGCTGAAGAGTTGAAAGCCGAGAAGGCCGCGCATGGCGAGAGCCGAGATAAGATGGCCAAGATGGCCATAGAATTAAAAGCCACTGCCGACCATTGCCGGGTTCTTGAAAAGGAAAACCTAGCGAAGGCATCGGACCTTGAGAAGTCTGCTGCGACGAGAAAAGACCTCTGCTCTGCTATGAGGGCGAAGAAGGAGGAGCGGCGGGAAGCCGGGGATATTGTAGCTGGGAAATCCTTTATGTTCCAGAGGAAGTTCGGAGATCCACGGTATGCCCCTCTGGATCGGCTGTGGAGTTCGGAGGATGTGTATATGGATTTGGCGGGAGCGCTGCCGATGCGGCCAAGTACTTCCAGGGTCAGATGGACCGTGAAGTAGACCAGCTGTTTTGGAGACAATTCCATTCTCCCAAGTGGCCTCTTTCATTGAGTGACCAATTAGCCAAATGGGCCGAACTGAATAGGTTGTCCGGACTCACCATAAGATCTGTTGTTGATCAGCTATGGCCGGAAGGGCTAAAACCGAACAGCTATTTCAGCGTGGTGCAGTAGTTCCTTGACGTGGTGCCGCGCATTAATGCGATGAAGAGGTCGGTGTGCATAGAGGGCGTACAGATGGCCTTTTCCCGTGTTAAAGCATACTGGGCGGAGATGGATGCTACCACTGTTGCAGCGCGGGATTCATCCATAGGCCGAATGGCTGCTGAGCACTACTTTGAAGAAGTTCTTGAGGGTGCTCGTTTGATAGGGACCCAGTGCTCAAAAAGTATTATGTTTGAGTGATATGTAATCTCATTGTAAGCGAAATGCTTTTATAAATTTTTATAAGGCTATTTTTATACTTTTGCCTAAAAGTAATATGGTGCCTCCTGGGCGGCCGTTTATGTATACATGTGTATAACTTGAAAGATTGCAGCCGTCGGCTTCAACCCTCACGCATATAATGCGGAGGTGCTTGCAAAAAACACGCGTGCACACTTAACCCAACGTCTTGGTCCTATTAAGGAGGTGATAGCGGAGCGAGCGAGGCAACCGGACTATAATGCTTTAGCTCTTTCACTTAGCCATAGGAGTTTGACAGTGGGGCTACTAGATAGCCCCTGGTGGCTACGCACTCTCCCGATCCCGGGGTGCATACATGCCTGGCCGGAAAACGGCCCTTTGTTAAGGCGGGGGAATTCTAACATTACAACAGGTCATCGAGTGGTTGACCAGTCTCCCGTTATATCATGACAGTTAGTTTTCGGCTTTCTCTACTGAGGTGCTCGTCTGGATGAACCAGGGCACAATCATAGTAGTTCTCCTGGTGCTACCTTAGCCGGTAAAGCGGAACGTAAGGCACCAAAACACAGGAGCCGGGCAAACCCAACATTTGACCAAAGACAATGATTCGGAGCTGATGCATATAAGGCCAAACTCGCGACACCGAACACTCCCTAAGGTATTCAGTCTTTGTGGTATAAACCGGGCCTAAATAATGGCCTTCGTAAGAAGCCCCTTGTGTCCAGGTACGTGCATTGTTCTAACGTGGCCACATGCCAAGACGTCAGCATCCTTCTCAACGGTGGATATGTATCAACAAGAGACAGTAAAAAAGGTTTACGCAGGGTCTTAATCTAAAAAGAATCCTTGGAGCGGGTCCCTGCTGCACGTCTGCGCCTGTGTCTCCATTGTGCCGTATCCTGGACGGGTGTAGCACGATGATCGTCTGTAAAAGAGAGGAATTTAGGTGAAAAAGTTGTCGTGCAAAATGATAGTTTTTAAAGAAACCATGTATAATTCAAAATGAGAAGAAATTGCCACTTGTCTGCGCGCGTTGAGCCCCTTGTATGGACAAATAGGGGTGTAACCATTTATTCGGTATAAATAGCGGCGCCCGACTTAACTAGTTGTGTCTGAGGTCTTGACGACCTATTTGATGCTTTCACTGGTCCGGGCGCCTTTAGTGTGCGGCCGCCAAGGCAGCCGCACTCTCTTCGGCGCGCAGAGATCGCTTGATATTTCCGTTCACTGAAATGATGCCCTGTTGACCGAGCATCTTGAGTGTGAGGGAGGCGTAGTGTGGTATTGCATTAAAGCGAGCGAAATCTTCACGTCCGAGCAGTGCTTGGTAGCCACTTTGGAACGGAGCGATGTGGAAGGTTAAATGCTCGCGATGGAAGTTATCGGGGGAGCTGAATATAACTTGTAGTAGGAGGGAGCCCGTACAACGAGCCCCTGCGCCAGGCGTTACTCCTTTAAAGGTAGTATTGCTATGGCGAATTTTTGTTGGGTCAAACCCCATCCCGCGGATTGTATCCTAATATATTAGGTTTAGACTGCTGCCACCGTCCATCAAGACTCATGTGAAGTGATATCCTCCAATTACTGGGTCTAATACCAGGGGAGCCCATCCTGCGCGTCGGGTACTTGCTAAGTAATCGCGATGGTCGAAAGTGATCGGTTGAGATGACCAGTGGCAGGACTTCGCGGTGATAGGCACTTGGGTATATTTTCCTGGGAGTGCCGCATCATTTTTTCCCTTGATCATGTGTAACACATTTACTGTTTTGACTTTTGGTGGAAATTTCTTTTGTTCCCCAGTGTCTTGTTTGGGAGGCTCGTCCTCGTCTTCACTTGGTGTATCCTGCCCCTTGTGTACGGCGTTGAGCTTGCCGGACTGCTTGAAGACCCAACATTCTCTGTGGGTTTGATTAGCAGGTTTACCAGGGGTACTATGGATCTGACATACTTGGTCCAGAATTTTGTTGAGGCTGGACAGTTCATCCTCGGTGCCTTTAGAGGGCGGCTTTTGACCTGGCCGAGAGCTTTTGAATCCGGCGTTTACTGTCGTGCCCTTCGTGCTTTCTTCTTTATTCTGGCGTTTGTTATTGCTGTTACGCCGTGATTTCCCATTTCCATCTCTAACTTCAGATGTACTGGGGTCGCTGGTGCTGCATCTCGCTAGCCAGCTGTCCTCACCCGCGCAAAAGCGGGTCATGAGGTTTGTTAACGCGGCCATCGTTCTTGGCTTATTTTGGCTGAGTTGTCTGGCGAGCCATTCGTCACGGACGCTATGCTTAAAAGCTACCAAGGCTTTGGCATCCGGACAGTCGACAATCTGGTTCTTTTTAGTAAGAAACCTGTTCCAAAGCTTTCGGGCTGACTCTTCGGGCTATTGAGTTATATGACTCAAATCGACCGCATCCGGAGGTCGGACATAAGTCCCTTGAAAATTTGCCCGAAAGGCGTCTTCGAGCTCTTCCTAACTTCCAATGGAGCTTTCGGGGAGGCCCTTAAGCCAGTGATGAGCTGGCCCTTTAAGCTTGAGGGGTAAGTACTTGATGGCGTGGAGATCATCTCCTTGAGCCATATGGATATGAAGGATGTAGTCCTCAATCCAGACCCGAGGGTCTGTGGTTCCGTCGTATGTCTCTATGTTTACGGGTTTAAATCCCTCTGGAAATTCATGGTCTAGCACCTCATCGGTGAAACATAGAGGGTGTGCGGCACCCCTGTAGCTGGGTGTACCGCGTTGTTTGGATGTTTGTTGTGTTGCATTGTATGCTGGGGCGCGCTTGCATGGTCCATAGATGGATCTTGTTGCGCCGTCCTTTGGGTGCAAGCCCTCGCATGGGTCGTGTGTTGTATTGTGAATGGCGTTGTACGCCGCTCTGTGTTGGTAGAGGTGTCGTCTATCCGGCCAGGTGGCTGCTTTGATATTTGGTTGTGGGGGGGTCTGAGGCCTCCTCATCGAATTCAGGTAGCAGTTTCCGCTTTGGGTAGCTCTTGGAGGGGCGATTGTCGCCGTACCTTGCTGCTGTGTTGAGTATTTTACTCCATCTGATTTGGAGTGTGTCTTGCGCAGCCTTGAGCCTTTGCTTCTGCTTTTTAAGACTCCTCGCGGTGGCAACAAGCCTTTTACGGGCATTCTGCTGCTCCGGGTGCCTGTCCGGCGTTATGTCGTCTGGACCATTATCCTTGATAGAATTTGTTTGTTCGGTTTGATTATCCGGATTGCCGTTGTCCGACGGCGGTTCGCCCTGCTCCAGCGCTGGGTCTGTGTGATCTTTATTTCTGTCGAGGCGGGATTTGGGGCGGCTCTTGCGTCGCCGCTTTGACTGCTTCTCGAGGGAACAAGCCTTCGGAGCGTCCTTCCGCTCCTTGTCGTCATCTTTTGGTGTGTTCACCACGTATACGTCATATGACGAGGTGGCTTTCCAGGGCCTAATAGGCGCTGGTTCTTCATCGTCTCCTTCATCGGCGTCCATACCGTCGATGTCTTCGGAGTCGAAGTCGATCATGTCGGTTAAATCGTCGACAGTGGCTACAAAGTGGGTGGTGAGTGGGCTTTGAATTTCTTCATCATCCGTATCCCAACCTTGCTGACCGTAGTCCGGCCAGGGCTCTCCTGATAAAGAGAGAGACTTTAGTGTCTTCAGAATATCGCCGAAAGGAGAGTGCTGAAATATGTCCGTGGCAGTAAACTCCATGATCGGCGCCCAATCAGATTCGATCGGCAGGGGCGCGGAGGGTTCGGAGTCCGGAGAGGAGTCCGGCTCCTTGGTGTCACGAGTCTCGCGGAGTGCGGGGCTGGTGTTCGGCTCGATCGCCATTGGTATCGCAACCCTCGAGGCGGCGTCCAACCACCCATCCTCGGTCGGCGCAGTTGGCCCCGAATTAAGGGTCGAAGCCGATGCGGGTGTGGCCTCCAGGGCACTGTTCGGAGGCAGAGCTAGATCATGCTCGTCGTGACAGTGCGGCACACTCGGCAGTGGCTCGAATCCATCGAAGATCAAGTCCCCACTGATGTCAGCCGTATAGTTTAAACTTCCAAATCTGACCTGACAGCCAGGGGCATAGCTTTTGATCTGCTCCGGATGGCCAAGTGAATTGGCCCACAGTGCGAAGCCGCCAAAGACGAAGATCTGTGCGGGGAGGAAGATCTCACCCTGGACTGCATCGCTATTGATGATCGTAGGAGCCATCAAGCCTGACGGTGACGACACAGAGGAACTCTCAATGAAAGCACCAATGTCGGTGTCAAAACCGGCGGATCTCGGGTAGGGGGTCCCGAACTGTGCGTCTAGGCCGGATGGTAACAGGAGGCAAGGGACACGAAGTTTTACCCAGGTTCGGGTCCTCTTGATGGCGGTAAAACCCTACGTCCTGCTTGATTAATATTGATGATATGGGTAGTACAAGAGTAGATCTACCACAAGATCGGAGAGGCTAAACCCTAGAAGCTAGCCTATGGTATGATTGTTGTTCTGTATGTTGTCCTACGGACTAAAACCCTCCGGTTTATATAGACACCGGAGAGGGTTAGGGTTACACAAAGTCGGTTACAATGGTAGGAGATCTACATATCCGTATCGCCAAGCTTGCCTTCCACGCCAAGGAAAGTCCCATCCGGACACGGGACGAGGTCTTCAATCTTGTATCTTCATAGTCCAGGAGTCCGGCTGAAGGTATAGTCCGGCCATCCGGACACCCCCTAATCCAGGACTCCCTCAGGGGTTGTCGGTGTCAAAACCGGCGGATCTCGGTGTAACACCCATGATGTGGCTATATCTCCCACGTGTCGGGGAACGACTTAGAGGCATAACCGCATGGTAGGCATGTCGCAAGAGGGGTAATCTTTACACATCCCATGTACTGAATAAGAAAGGGGTAAAGAGTTGGCTTACAATCGCCACTTCATACAATACATAAATATATCATACATCATCCAGAATACAATCAAGGTCCGACTACGTAACCAACATAAATAAAGACAACCCCAAATGCTAGATCCCCGATCGCCCCAACTAGGCTCCTCTACTGAACATCCAGAAAAGACACATAGTAACGGCCTAAATCCTCGTCGAACTCCCACTTGAGTTCGGTAGCGCCCCCTGCACTGGCATCATCGGCACCTGCATCTGTTTGGAAGTATCTGTGAGTCACGGGGAGTCAGCAATCTCACACCTTCGCAATCAAGACTATTTAAGCTTAAAGGTAGGAAAGGGGTAGTGAGGTGGAGCTGTAGCAAGCACTAGCATGCATGGTGGCTAACTTACGCCAAAGAGAGCGAGAAGAGAAAGCAAAGCATGGTCGGGAAGCTATAAAGTGATCAAGAAGTGATCCTGAAACTACTTACGTTCAAGCATAACACAAGACCGTGTTCTCTTCACGGACTCCACCGAAAAGAAACCATCACGGCAACACACGCGGTAGATTCATTTTAATTAAGTTAAGTTTCAAGTTCTCTACAACCGGACATTAGCAAATTCCCATCTTCCCATAACTGCGGGCATGGATTTCGAAAGTTCAAAACCCTGCAGGGGTGTCCCAACTTAGCCCATCACAAGCTCTCACAGTCAACGAAGGATATTCCTTCTAGCGGGAAGACCCGATCATTCTCGGAATCCCGGTTACAAGACATTTTGACAATGGTAAAACAAGACCAGCAAAGCCACCCGATGTGCCGACAAATCCCGATAGGAGTCGCACGTATCTCGTTCTCAGGGCACACCTGATAGGTCAAGCTACGAGTAAAACCAACCCTTGAGTTGCCCCGAGGTGGCCCCGCAGGCTGCCCATTTTGGACCAACACTCAGAGGAGCACTGGCCCGGGGGGTTTAAAATAAAGATGACCCTTGAATCTGCAGAACCCAAGGGAAAGGTATATGGTGATAGGTAGGCAAATGGTAAAACCAAGGTTGGGCCTTGCTGGAGGAGTTTTATTCAAAGCGAACTCTCATGGGGTTCCCATAACACCCAACCGCGTAAGGAACGCAAAATCAGGGAACATAACACCGGTATGACGGAAACTAGGGCGGCAAGAGTGGAACAAAACACTGGGCATAAGGCCGAGCCTTCCACCCTTTACCAAGTATATAGATGCATTAAAGTAAATAAGAGATAATAATGATATCCAAAAATATCCATGTTCCAACATGGAACAAACTTCATCTTCACCTGCAACTAGCAACGCTATAAGAGGGGGTGAGCAAAGCGGTAACATAGCCAAACAACAGTTTGCTAGGAAAGGTGGGTTAGAGGCTTGACATGGCAATATGGGAGGCATGATATAGCAAGTGGTAGGTATCGCGGCATAGCAATAGAGCGAACAACTAGCAAGCAAAGATAGAAGTGATTTCGAGGGTATGGTCATCTTGCCTGCAAAGTTCTCAGAGTTGACGAAAGCTTGATCCTCATTAGCATACTCAACAGGATCCTCGATCACGTAATCATCTCCCGGCTCTACCCAAAGGAAGAAAACAAGCAAAAGGACCAACAATCAATCACGGTGCAATGCGCAAGCAACATGATGCAAAACATGGCATGACATGCGGGATGTGATATGCAATGCATATGCATGCTCCAGAAGGAAGAAGACGACAAGGCATCAACTTGGCAAATCAAGTGTGCCCCTGGAAATATGAGTTGATTTCGGTCGAAATCGATATAAAGATCACCAGAAACGGATGCACGGTTTGCAAATGGCAAGAAAAACGAGGATGGCACAATTCTGTGATTAACAGCACGATGCCATCTAGAATGCAACAAGAAACTAAGCTACTGCACTCCAACATATCAACAAAGCATATGGCAGTGATCTACTCAAGATGCTTGACAAAAGATGAACACTGAGCTACGGCTAAATCACACAAGAGCAGGTTCAAACAAGCATGACAAAAGTGCAAAAGATATCAGCATCACATTCTTAGTGAAAATACTAACATGTCAGGAATAACATCAGGAAGCAATGTTTAGAGCAAGCAAACAACATGCTACAGGAACAGATCGTAGCAAACAAAGGCATGGCATGAATCTAATCAAAGCATAGAATAAAAGTCCCTTACTGACCATGAGCCAAAAAGGCACAGAAGATATGATGGCACCCATGTAAACATAGCAAGTTTTATTAACAGATTCAACCTTAGCAAAAAACAGGGCATGGCAAAACAGAGTTATGAAGGCATCTTTGCGAGCTCGATTCACTCAACACAAGATAAGAATAGCTTTAGCAAAATGGCATGTCTATGAAGCTAACCAAGGCAAGAGAAGGTTCATAGCATGCATGGATCAACTACAACAACCATGGCAAAATTGATTAACATGTAAACAATCTGCCAGGAACATTTTATAGAAAAAGTAGAGCCAGATTAAGACATACTAGGGCACTCCATAATTACAAACAGGGGCATGGATGGATAGAGCACAACCATATGTCCAAATCATCCTTACTGAAGCAACTCAAATAGGGCATGTATCTCACTGTAGCAATATGGTTACATGGCATCAAAATAAAAACAGACCAAAGACTTAGCCAAAATCCTAAGATCCTGAAATCAGCAATAACACGAAGGCTACTTTGCATGCTTGTGATAGTCACCACATTGATCACAAAAATACATGGCAAACACCCCTGTATAGATGGCATGGCATAGATCAAAACACATGTAGAGCTCATGCCCATATGCAGCAGACAACAAATGTGGCAAAATGACAAATCCTCCTAATCTACTAAGTAACAGCACCTAACAATTTATAGCACTCTTGCATCAACGATTTCGGCATCAATATCGACTCAAACAAGCATGCCGCAATGGAACAAAATGAAGAGCACATCCTGATGAACATTTTAATATATTATGTGCATGAATTGGAGCTACGGTCACAGAGTTATAGCATGATGAACAGAGGCATAAAACATGAGGGGAAAATGACTTAGTGGGAAAACGACCTCGCGAAAGTCAATGGGATTTTGTCGCGCACAATCCGAGGATGGCCGGGATTCGACGCCGACAAGGGAGGAAGACGTCCAGCGAGACTCCTCCGGGCCGGATCTTGCCGGATCCGGCCGGTGGTGAGCCGGAGAGGCGACGGGGCGCGGCTCCGCGGGTCAAGCACGACACGGAGGCGGGGACTAGCGTGGTGGTGGGGCCTGACGAAGAGGACGGCGGCGAGACGGTGGCCGGAGTGAAGAGGCGGCGGCGGCGCGCGGTGCAGGTGCGCGGTGGAGGCGGGCGGCGCCAGGCGGACGGCGGAGCAGAGGCGCGCGGGCCAGGCAGGCCTGCCCTGGGCCCGGTGGGCCGCGGCGGCGGGGGCGATGCATGGGACAGGTCGCGGCGCGCTATTGGCTGCGGGCATAGGCGGTTCGGCGGCGGAGACGGAGCGGGGCTAGGGTTACGACTGGAATTTTGGACGGGGAGGACATATTTATAGGTAGGAGGAGTTTGGAGTGTCCAAATAGGGTGTAGTTTTCGCCTACGCGATTGTGATCCGACGGCGGAGGACATGGAAGTGGTTTGGAAGGGTTATTGGGTCGTTTTGGAGGGGTGTTGGAGTGCAACACACACGAGGCCTTTGAAGTTCCCCGGTTAACCGTTGGAGTATCAAACGGACTCCAAATGGCACGAAATTTGACAGGCGGTCTACCGGTGGTGTAGCAAGGCCACTTGGCAAATCTCGGTCGATTCCGAGAACGTTTAACCCCCGCACATGAAAAGAGACAAAAGGGGGCGCCGGAGGACGTATGAGTGTCGAATTGCAAAACGGACAACAAGGAAAAAGCTCGGATGCATGAGACGAACACGTATGCAAATGAGATGCACATGATGACAAGATATGAAATGCATGACATGAACAAAATGCAAAATGAAGACAAAACCCAACCATGAAGGAATCTCATAACTTAGAGCCGAAAATGGCAAGAGTTGGAGTACAAATATGGCAAGTTACATCCGGGGCGTTACACTCGGGTAGGGGGTCCCGAACTGTGCGTCTAAGGCGGATCGTAACAGGAGGCGGGGGACACAATGTTTACCCAGGTTCGGGCCCTCTCGATGGAGGTAATACCCTACTTCCTGCTTGATTGATCTTGATGATATGAGTATTACATGAGTTGATCTACCACGAGATCTTTGAGGCTAAACCCTAGAAGCTAGCCTATGATTCTGATTATTCTTGTCCTACGGACTAAACCCTCTAGTTTATATAGACATCGAAGGGGCTAGGGTTACACAGAGTCGGTTACAATGGAGGAGACCTACATATCCGAATCGCCAAGCTTGCTTTCCACGCAAAGGAGAGTCCCACCCAGACACGGGACGAAGTCTTCAATCTTGTATCTTCATAGTCCAACAGTCCGGCCAAAGGATATAGTCCAGCTCTTCGGGGACCCCCCTAATCCAGGACTCCCTCAGTAGCACCTGAACCAGGCTTCAATGACGATGAGTCCAGCGCGCAGATTGTCTTCGGCATTGCAAGGCGGGTTTCTTCCTTCGAATACTCCATAGAAGATTTCGAACACAAGGATCGTGTCCGGCTCTGCAAAACAAATTCCACATACCACCGTAGAGAGCACAATATCCCACAAATCTAATCTGCTGACAAATTTCATAGCGTGACATCACACCATGGCCCGGTCATTATTCGAACTATTTTTCTCAACCAGCTACTGCACATATTGTGAGGCAGTTTTCTTGGTACGTCTCGTCGAAGCAGAGATCGTGTCCCCTTATCACGGGATTCTCATCAATACGGGTGTGGGTAACCCAACCATGCCACCAATCACGGTGCTTGGGGAATAAGCGAGTTTACCAGGCAAGTGGGGAGGCGCAGTATCCCTGTTGCCTTTATAAAGGGATAAGGACTCCCTTTCGCACCCACGCTTTCTTCTTCCCGATCCATTCCTGAAAGTGCAACTATCCCTAGGTGGTTTTGGTAATTCATAACAACATATAGCTCATTGAACTAATGCTATTCCAAGATGATCATTTCAGGAAAGCTCAATGATTGGCATGGCATCGATGGTGAAAGTGGAACCCTCAAAATGCTAAGGACAAAGGATTGGCTCTAGCTCATATGCTCAAGACACTTCATTTTACATTTTAGTGGTCCAAGATCACATTGAGTCCATAGGAAAAGCCAATACTATCAAGGAGGGATGAGGTGTTGCTTAATGAGCCTCTTGCTTCATGTGCTTAATGATATGCTCCAAAATCCTCAGCTACTTTCCCATATCCACATTTGACCTAAACCCAAAGCCAAACTCGGCCCTACCGATTCTTTCAACCCGGCGCCACCGAGTTTCACTTGTCACAACCATTGCCATACCCTAAGCAAATCGGTTCTACTGAAGGGATCTCGGTCTCACCGAGATGGGATTGCAATTTCTTTGTTTCCTTTTCGTAACTTTTCGGTCTCACCGAAAGAGCGGATCAGTCCCACCGAGATTGCAATGTAAACTCACTGTTTCCTTTTCATAACATTTCGGTCTCACCGAGAAGAGCGAATCGGTCCCACCGAGTTTGCCTGACCAACCCTCTGGTTAGCTTATTACCAAATCGGTCTCACTGAGTTTGTGTAACCGGTCTCACCGAGATTACGTTATGCCCTAAGCCTAACCATATCGGTCCTACCGAGTTGCATGTCAGTCCCACCGAAAATCTCTAACGGTCACTAGGTTTACTATTTCGGTCCCACCGAGTTTGTCGATTCGGTCCCACCGAGATTGGTAAATTGTGTGTAACGGTTGGATTTTGTGTGGAGGCTATATATACCCCTCCACCTCCTCTTCACTCATGGAGAGAGCCATCAGAACACATCTACACTTCCAACTGATATGTTCTGAGAGAGAACCACCTACTCATGTGTTGAGGCCAAGATATTCCATTCCTACCACATGAATCTTGATCTCTAGCCTTCCCCAAGTTGCTTTCCACTCAAATCTTCTTTCCACCAAATCCAAATCCCGTGAGAGAGAATTGAGTGTTGGGGAGACTATCATTTGAAGCACAAGAGCAAGGAGTTCATCATCAACACACCATTTATTACTTCTTGGAGAGTGGTGTCTCCTAGATTGGCTAGGTGTTACTTGGGAGCCTCCGACAAGATTGTGGAGTTGAACCAAGGAGTTTGTAAGGGCAAGGAGATCGCCTACTTCGTGAAGATCTAACGCTAGTGAGGCAAGTCCTTCGTGGGAGATGGCAATGGTGGGATAGACAAGGTTGCTTCTTCGTGGACCCTTCATGGGTGGAGCCCTCCATGGGCTCGCGCAACCGTTACCCTTCGTGGGTTGAAGTCTCCATCAACGTGGATGTAGGATAGCACCACCTATTCGAAGCACGGGAAAAACATCCGTGTCTCCAATTGCGTTTGAATTCTCCAAACCCTTCCCTTTACATTCTTGCAAGTTGCATGCTTTACTTTCCACTGCCAATATACTCTTTGCATGCTTACTTGAATTGTGTGATGATTGCTTGACTTGTCCTAAAATAGCTAAAATCTGCCAAGAACTAAAATTGGGAAAAGGCTAAGCTTTTATTTGGTCAAGTAGTCTAATCACCCCCCTCTAGACATACTTTCGATCCTACAAGTGGTATCAGAGCTTTGGTCTCCATTTGCTTTGATTTCCATAGCTTTTGGTGGTCATAGCCTTGGTTTCACAACCTAGGAGAGTATGGCGTCTAGCGAGGGAAATTATCACCGTAGAGGTCCTTACTTTGATGGTACTAATTTTGCTAGTTGGAAGCATAAAATGAAAATGCATATTCTTGGACATAACCCTGCCGTTTGGGCTATTGTGTGTGTTGGTTTGCAAGGTGACTTCTTTGATGGGAGAGAACCAAACCGTGAAGCTACCGCGGATGAGTTGAAGATGTTGCAATACAATGCTCAAGCTTGTGATATTCTCTTCAATGGATTGTGCCCCGAAGAATTCAACAAAATCTGCCGTCTTGAGAATGCAAAGGAAATTTGGGACACTTTGATTGATATGCACGAAGGTACCGACTCCGTCAAGGAATCCAAATTTGATGTGCTTCAAAGTCAACTTGACAAGTTCAAAATGAAGGATGGTGAAGGTGTCGCTGAAATGTACTCTAGGCTTGCTCTCATCACAAATGAGATTGCCGGCTTAGGGAGTGAAGAGATGACCGATAGATTCATCATCAAGAAGATTCTAAGAGCCTTGGATGGAAAATATGATACCGTGTGCACATTGATCCAAATGCTGCCCAATTACAAAATCTCAAGCCAACGGAAGTAATTGGAAGAATTGTTGCTCATGAGATGTCACTTAAGGATAAAGAGGAACTTCACAACAAATCAAGTGGTGCCTACAAAGCCTCATGTGAAGCCCCTACATCATCAAGTGAGAAACAAAACTTCAATGAAGAATTGAGCTTAATGGTGAAAAACTTCAACAGGTTCTACAAGAGTAGAAGCAAAGATAGAAGCTCCAAGTCAAGGTCCTACAATGACAAAAGATCTTCTAGTCGAGAGCGAAACTGCTACAATTGTGGAAGACCCGAACACTATTCCAATGAGTGTACGACTCCCTACAAGAGAAGAGAAGACTCTCCAAAAAGAAGAAGCAAAAGAGAAGAATCATCACCAAGAGAGAGAAGGAGTAGAGATGATCATTATGAACGAAGACACTGACGGAGAAGCAAGGATTCAGAAAGGAAGGAAAAATCATCAAGGAGCTACACAAAACGAAGACATCAAGCTCATGTTGGTGAATGGGTATCCGGCTCCGACTCCGACAACCACTCCGAGAGAAGTTATCACTCCGATTCCGAATATACTCAAGATGAAGGTGTTGCCGGTCTAGCACTTGTGTCAACCAACTCCCACGACATATTTGACTCACCAAATGAAGGAATTAGAAGATGCTTAATGACCAAAGGTCCTAAGGTAACACACCCCGAGTATGTTGATTTTAATAGTGATGAAGATGACTTGTTAGGTGATGATGATTTACTTGTTGACAACTCTAGTGATGAATACTATGATGAAACGTCAATTAATCATGCTAATCAAGATAAAACGAATGACAATGATAAGGAGAAGATTGAGGCTCTAACTAAAGAACTAAACACTCTTAAGTTAGCTCATGAAACCATCTTCGAAGATCATCGAGAACTTTTAAGAGCTCATGAGCAGTTACGCTTTGAAAAGCTCAATCTTGAGCAAGAGCATGAGTTTTTAAAGGCAATCAATGATGATCTCCGCAAGAAAAGTTCTTCCTACATTGCCAAGCGTTTACTCTTATCCACTTACATGCCTCAAGTAAAGTCTAGTAACAAGAACAAGAAAGATTCTTCCTCTAGTAGTAACAATGATCATGCTAAATCCAATATTTTTGCTTCTAGTAGTTCTCTTGATTCCACTAATGATTCTCTTAGCCAAGTTACACTTGAGCAAGAAAATAGCTTATTGAAGGGAAATATAGAGAAAGGAGTGTACAAAAGCCTTGTCGGGAGTAAGCAATTCGAGGAAATTGTGCGCAAGCAAGGAAGGCACCGGAAGAATCAAGGTGTTGGTTTTGAACGAAAGTTCAATGCCAATGGAGTTGAGTGGGAAGAAGATCAATACCCCAAGACAAAGTTTGTTCCTCAACAAGAGAAGTATGATCCTACTTCCTTCAAGGGGACACAAGCTCAAGATGATCTTCCACCACAAGACTACAAGCAAAAAGGCAAGGACAAGCTTCAAGAGGAAATTGATGCATTTGAAGAAGCTCCTAAGACCTTAGTCAAGTGGATTACCAAGACCACTTCAAGTTCCACTTCATCAAGTACGACTACAACTCCAAGGATTCCCATCAAGATGGTGTGGATCCAAAAGAAGAAGAACTAGAGAGTTCTTGAGGGTGACTCCGCCAACATACTTCACTCTTATCATTTTGGCAAGAACAAGTGCAATCAACTTCCACATCTTGCACTAGTTCAAGGAGTCACAAACCCTCTTGTTGGTAAGACAAGGGACAAGGTAACCTAAAAGTTTTCATGGACATCATCTTGTGTGTGCATCACTCTATGTCTATGGATATCCTTGTTTGTTCCTTGTGGGACTAACCCATGTAGGTATTGAAAGTGCAATTCACTCAAATGGATAGCTCCAAGTGATCTACATCAACATTGAGCATCCACATCTTCAACATCTACATGAAGTCATCATCGACAAAACGCAAGGTTAGTTCATCCCTCTTAGGGGGGATATCACATCTAGGGGGAGCTTTACTCTAAGACTTGAGCTAAAGCAACTCTAAAGATGTGAACACAACAATGCTTTATGTAAAAGTGGTAACCCCAGTTGAGCTTAAACGATGAGTATGACCTATGATCAAGTGTTCTCACTTGACTCCTAAGTCAATATACTCATATATAGATGACCTAGTCATCGCCAATTGCTTGATAGATGCTAGAATTGGTTGTGCATGCTTTGTCACATATTTCAATTGCCATTTTATTGTGTGAGCATGTTGGTTGCATATTTTACTCATTCGAGGACATCCACTAGTTGTTTTAATTGTTTGGTTTTATTTCCTTTTGCTAAGTGGATGGACAAGAATGCCTAAGAACCTCCTCGAGCTATCTATGCTTTTCTCGTCTCAAACTCTATTCATGCTACATCACAAAATTTGATCAAGTCAGATTCGAACCACTCTGTGTGAGGAGCACTCGGAGTCCCCGATTCGTCATAGACTTAAACTTCCAAAACCTCTTTGTGATTCTCGGTCTGACCGATATCCTACTTTCGGTCCTACCGAGATCATTAAGTTGATCTGAATTTTCGATCTTGGTGCAACCGATTTGAACCATTCGGTTACACCGAGTTGCAATAACTGTATACAGTTTTGCATCTCGGTGCCACCGAGTTGTTCCACTCGGTCACACCGACAGGGTCGGGCTATATATAGTCATGGGCAAAAATTTGGAAATTTCTCCGAACCCCTTCGCCCGCGCGATAGCTCGCTCTGCCAACATGGTCTCCGGATCGTCTCCTCGCCGCCAGCCGCCCCCAGTCACTGGTCTCCATCGCCATCAACGGAATTCAACCCCGCCGTTGCCGCCATAGCGAGTCTCCGCCGAACGAGGGTTTGGACTCGATCTTTGTGCTATCCCCAATCTGATTCCTAGCACATTGTGATCTTATTGTTTCTAGCCACGATTGAAACACTCCTATCCAGTCAATGCGTTCGTAGAATAGGATTGATTCGAAAATTTTAAGGTTAGGTTTCCGCCGAAACCATCTCGGACCCACCGAGTTGAAGAACTCGGTCCCACCGATTTGGCTCATGCCATTGCACTAGTGAGACTCAGTCTGACCGAGAATTACTAATCGGTGTGATCGATTTTGGAACTTTGTGCAACCCTAGCAGTCTCGGTGCCACCGAACTGTGACTCGGTCTGACCGAGTTCACTAGTTTAGGTTCCAAAACTGCTTCGGTATCACCGAGTTTGAAAATCGGTAGATCCGAAATGATTTCTATGGGAAACTAAAACTAAGATTTTGAGTCATTCTTTTGCAAAAATCTCTGCATTTTGTGATGCTCATCTATTCTACCTCATCTATAAACTCTTCACAGGGTCAGCAGTCAGCTTTTACATCATGTCTGATCAGAGTGACAGCCAGAACATGTCAGAAGAGCAAGTGCACATGAGTGAGGGCGCTAGTCCCTCCAGTTCCTCAGATGAAGGTAGCAGGAGCACTCCTAACTTGCCAAAAGCTGCCACCAGACAATGGAAGAAAAGAACCTCAGAATCAGAGGATGAGGACTATGTGGCAAAAGAAGAAGCCACCTCCAAGAAAGTTGTGCTCAAGAAGGAATATGGCTCAGCTCAAAGCACAAAGCCAGGATTGAAAATTAAAAGGCCAGCAGGTAGGCAGCCTATGCCAAAGGCCAGAGCCTCAACTCAGATTCCTGAAAAGCCTGAACCCAAAGAGGCTGCTGCAGAAGGGAAGAAGAGGAAGGAGAGGATCAAAAAGACCACTGCTAGAGTGCTTGGGAGATCCTCTATCATGAGAGATTCTAAAGAGGAAGAGGAAGAAGAGGTTGTTGCACCAGCACCCAAGGCATAAAAGCTGATGGGTGATGCTATAAGATCAGGGGCTACTGCATCCAAGCCCAAGGAAGCACCCAAGGCTACATCAAAGGCCAAGTCAGCTCCAAAGAGGAATACAAGGAGCATATGAGCTGCTGAAAAGAACAAGGCCCTAGTGCCTGACACTGCAAAAGAAGAAGAAGGACAAGTGCTTAGGAAGTTAAAGCCCAAGATCCTAGACCACAATGATGCTCATCCTGTGGCTGAGGACATGAAAATCAGAAGATACTCATGGCTAAGGAAGTGGAGAGAAGCAGATCCATATGCTTCAAGGAGAAGAACTGCTGTTGATTACAGGTTCCACACAAAGGAACATCAGGACTTCTATGAGACAATTTTGCTTGACAAGAAGCCCATAGTTTGTGACATGAGATGTGTTGATTGGGAGTACATCAAGGACAATGAAGAGCACTATCCTGAAGTGCAAGATAGCTTCAAGGCTTGTGGATTAGCTGACTTTGTTGGGCAGAAGCTCACAAAGTGGAATGAAGAGCTGATCATGCAATTCTACTCCACAGCACACTTCTACCCAGATGGAAGGATTACATGGATGTCTGAAGGTACAAGGTATCAGTCAACAGTTGCTGAGTGGGCACAACTCATCAATGCCCCAAAGGAAAATGAAGATGACTTGGACATATATGCCAAGAAGAAGATGGACCACAACTCTATGTCCAACATGTACATGGAGATTCCAAACAAGGCACTTGATACTTTCAAGTTTGGGTCTATACATTATCTTCTGTCAGGGTTGCCAACTATCAATTGGATTTTGAGGCACACTCTGTTGCCCAAGTCAGGTGATCACAAGATGATCAGAGGCCCTGCAATCAATTTGCTTCATATCTTTGATGTGCCACAGAAGTTCAAGGTGATGAGCCTCATGGTAGAGACTATCAAGAGGACTGCAGCAGATCAGAAGAGGAGCTGTGGTTATGCCCCTCAGATACAAGAGTTGATTAACTCAAAAATGGGCATAGGCATATACTTATTGGACAAGGAACATTTGCCTATTCATCCAGATTTTGAAGATAATGAAGTTGTGATGAACAAGGATGATCCATCATCAGCTCATGCTCAAGCACAGAAGGAGAAGGCAAGGAAGGAGAAAGCTGCAAAGATGCCAACTCAAGAGGAGGCATCTGAGTATTTCTTGAAAACCAATCATGAGCAGCTTAGTTACTTGATTGCATCCACACTGAGGATTGAGAAAGGACTGGCCACCCTCACTCAGAATCAGGCGAGCTTAGAAAGAATCGTGGAACAAAAGTTCTATGACTTGGATGTCAAAGTAACAGAGATTCAGTCTACAGTGGAGCAACTTCAAGATGACATGCAGGAGAGGAAAGGGAAGACTACAACTGATGCATTTGCCAGAGTGCCACGAGCTCAGAGGTCGACTACAGTGCCAGTTCCTGACACCAGAGCCACCACCTCAGCTCCAGCCACAACACCAGCCCAACCAGCTCCAGCATCTACTTCAGCTCCAACTCCAACCACGTCTACAGAAGCCTTCGTCCTTGGAGTGATCCAGACTCCACCACCACCAGAAGATCAAGCCTGAGAGTCGATCCAGCACTATGCATTTTCTAGGAACTTTTTGGTAACTTGTTGCCAAAGGGGGAGAAAAATGTATAGATCATAGGCTTCGAGAGAGACAGTGTTGCCTTTATTCTCTCTTGCTTTCTTTGGTGGTTTTTCAAACGTTGTTTGCTTTTGGTTGAGATACTTTGATATGCTTGTGAGACATTGATGATCATGTGTTTGATCATAAGCTACACTTAAGCATGCTTGATATATCTTATCTATCTTATGTGATCATTCACTTTCTTTGGTGATGAGTGCATGTATTTCATTCTTATCTTTTTGAGCGCTCCACCAAGATGTATGTGACATGGAAGAGTACCCCATGACTCTAACTCTTTGTGCATCTGCAGTCCAAAGCAAATTTTAAATATGCACAAATTTAGGGGGAGCTCTTACTTATCACATACTTCTCAAAGCAACGATATATTTCATTCTTATTATTATTTGTCAAATCTTTGATCTATATGTTGTCATGAATTACCAAAAAGGGGGAGATTGAAAGTGCAACTATCCCTAGGTGGTTTTGGTAATTCATAACAACATATAGCTCATTGAGCTAATGCTATTCCAAGATGATCATTTCAGGAAAGCTCAATGATTGGCATGGCATGGATGGTGAAAGTGGAACCCTAAAAATGCTAAGGACAAAGGATTGGCTCTAGCTCATATGCTCAAGACTCTTCATTTTACATTTTAGTGGTCCAAGATCACATTGAGTCCATAGGAAAATCCAATACTATCAAGGAGGGATGAGGTGTTGCTTAATGAGCCTCTTGCTTCATGTGCTTAATGATATGCTCCAAAATCCTCAGCTACTTTCCCATATCCACATTTTACCTAAACCCAAAGCCAAACTCGGCCCTACCGATTCTTTCAACCCGGCGCCACCGAGTCTCACTTGTCATAGCCATTGCCAAACCCTAAGCAAATCGGTTCTACCGATAGGGATCTCGGTCTCACAGAGATGGGGTTGCAATTTCTTTGTTTCCTTTTCGTAACTTTTCGGTCTCACCGGAAGAGCGGATCGGTCCCACCGAGATTGCAATGTAAACTCACTGTTTCCTTTTCGTAACATTTCGGTCTCACCGAGAAGAGTGAATCGGTCCCACCGAGTTTGCCTGACCAACCCTCTGGTTAGCTTATTACCAAATCGGTCTCACCGAGTTTGTGTAATCGGTCTCACCAAGATTACGTTATGCCCTAACCCTAACGATATCGGTCCTACCGAGTTGCATGTCAGTCCCACCAAAAATCTCTAACGGTCACTAGGTTTACTATTTCGGTCCGACCGAGTTTGTTGATTCGGTCCCACCGAGATTGGTAAATTGTGTGTAACGGTTGGATTTTGTGTGGAGGCTATATATACCCCTCCACCTCCTCTTCACTCATGGAGAGAGCCATCAGAACACATCTACACTTCCAACTCATATGTTCTGAGAGAGAACCACCTACTCATGTGTTGAGGCCAAGATATTCCATTCCTACCACATGAATCTTGATCTCTAGACTTCCCCAAGTTGCTTTCCACTCAAATCTTCTTTCCACCAAATCCAAACCCTATGAGAGAGAATTGAGTGTTGGGGAGACTATCATTTGAAGCACAAGAGCATGGAGTTCATCATCAACACACCATTTGTTACTTCTTGGAGAGTGGTGTCTCCTAGATTGGCTAGGTGTCACTTGGGAGCCTCCGACAAGATTGTGGAGTTGAACCAGGGAGTTTGTAAGGGCAAGGAGATCGCCTACTTCCTGAAGATCTAGCGCTAGTGAGGCAAGTCCTTCGTGGGCGATGGCCATGGTGGGATAGACAAGGTTGCTTCTTCGTGGACCCTTCGTGGGTGGAGCCCTCCGTGGACTCGCGCAACCGTTACCCTTCATGGGTTGAAGTCTCCATCAACGTGGATGTAGGATAGCACCACCTATCCGAACCACGGGAAAAACATCCGTGTCTCCAATTGGGTTTGAATTCTCCAAACCCTTCCCTTTACATTCTTGCAAGTTGCATGCTTTACTTTCCGCTGCCAATATACTCTTTGCATGCTTGCTTGAATTGTGTGATGATTGCTTGACTTGTCCCAAAATAGCTAAAATCTGCCAAGAACTAAAATTGGGAAAAGGCTAAGCTTTTATTTGGTCAAGTAGTCTAATCACCCCCGTCTAGACATACTTTCGATCCTAGAATTCCCCTTCGCCCGAGCTCCAGCGCCCGAGCGTTCATCTTCTCCGCCCACAAAGGCCTTTCTAAAATGTCCAGATCCAGAGCAGGAGGCAAGTGGATGGCCTCTACCGTCTAGGAGAAGGATATCAAAAAGCTTTGGGAGGCCGTGTATCTGGCCAAAAAAATCGGCCACCGTCTCCCAACGGTGGGACATAGCGTTCCCACTCCGGAACCCCAAGAGAAGGTTGTATTCCTCCCTCATTTTGTCCATGGGCTACGGTTTCCCCTCCATCCGTTTGTTCGCGGCATCATGTATTATTACGGGATCGATTTTCATGATCTATCCCCCAATTCCTTCCTCAACACTCGACATTCATCGTCGTGTGCGAGGCTTTTCTCCGCATCTCGCCACACTTCGGCTTATGGCTGAAGATCTTTAATGTGAAGCCTGAGGTGGTGAGTGGCGAGCACGCCGAGTGCGGGGGCACTATGGTGAGCAGGATGCCCAACGTCACATGGCCAATAGGTACTCTTAACGATTTCGTCAAAGAGTGGCAACAGAAGTGGTTTTACATCACAGAGTCGCGCGACGCGGAATGGGCCGCTGCTCCAGAGTTCCGATCCGGAGCCCCTCTACGGCTTACGTCCTGGCCCAAGAAGGGCCTAAACTGGTCTTCGTCCGATGAACCGTCGGTGCTCCAGATGCGCGTTAAATATATGGAAGACAAGAACATTGAACTTGTCAATGTAGTCCAGGTGATGTTAGTTCGCCGGATCCTGCCTTGTCAACACCGGACTTGCAATCTATGGGAATTAGATCCGGCCAAGCACCACACCCTGCGAGAGCTCTTTAGCTCCTCGCACAAAGACATATGGACGGTGCTTTTCAAGTCCTACAAATCATGGCCGGACTCGGCCGAGGACAGCGGGTACCAACTGTCCCGCCCTGCAAGCTCGGTAAGTTTTTATGCGTTTTATCCGCATAACCCAAGGGAAATACTTAATGTGTTTTCCTCAACTCCCCTAGAGCTGGACGAAGAAGGCGGGTCGGATCCACTGTCCGTCCCCATCGCCTAAAGAACCGGCCGGCCCACTTCTGACAAAGATGCTGGTCCCGGCGCCGTACAAGGCGCCTAAGAAGAAGGCCGAGAGGGAGGTCAAAAAGACCTGGGGCGGCCTTCATCGCCGTGGCACTTCGGACACAATATCCGAAGGCTCAACTTCCATTCTGCCTCCAAAGAGGAAGATGAGGAGGAGGAAGACGAATCCCCAGCGGGGGGAAGAAAGAAGAGGACGGCCTCCATACACTTGGAGGCCGAGTCGCCTGAAAGGGGAAAAACTCCTCTTTTGGAAGAGTCCACTACCGCCGCCGACAGCAGCCCGGCGTGGGATCCCAGGGCCCGGAGCCTGGTAAACTCGTGAGTAGAAGATCCGAACACGTTTGTGTGTCCAGACTCATCATGGCATAATATTCTAACCTGAGCTATATTTTTTTAGTACGACGAGGTCCCGCACCAAACGATCCTCATCAGAGGATTTGTTGAGCTCGGATGCTATGGAGAGCGGGACGCCCCCGAGGGCCCCTTCCCCCAAATATGTGAATATCGCTAAGGCTTCGTCCCAGAAGGACCCCGACCAAGGAGGGGGGACGTGCCTGGAGGTCAAACTTCGGGGGCCGGAGACAAGGGGGAGAAGATTCCCATGGGAGTCGACGGCGAGAGCCATCTTGAATTCGGCTCCCAGCCGGACGCAATTCCGGAGACCAATACGGCTCAAGAATCAGGCAGGCAGCCTCCCTCGGCTGGAGGGGGCGTGCCTGTTCCACTGGCAATCTCTGTCCAACCAGAGGTGCCAGATGTTTTGTTGGCGGCGCTGAAGAGCGCCTCCATCGTCGATGAACACCGTGCCCTGATGGGTGCGGTGATTAAGGAGATTCAGTCTGCTGAGAGTGGACTGAATCAAGCCTGTATCAGCCTTATAAGAGGCTTTGAGGTATGTTTTATGAGGTTTCGAAGAGTGTCATAGTATGGATAGTAGCCCTGATACACTGTTCGGTCAAGAAAGGACCGGACAGAGGATCAATTTTATGTTCACAAGAAGACTCACTTGATGACATCTATCTCTTTTCTTTCATAAGCAGGCGTCTGCAGCGACTGTTGCCTCTCATACTGCGGAGGTCTCCGGACTGAACCAAAGTCTGGAGCGGGCCGAAGAAGAACTTGGCCAGTTGGAAGATAAAAAAGGTATGCGCAAGCCTTGTTCGCGTTTAGTGCGAACAAATTTCTAGTATGATAAAATATGTTTCATTATTTGCGCCAGGGGCAATGACCGAAGTCGAGGCTCTGAGGAAGGCTGTCGCTGAGGCCGAGGAAAAGGCAGTCGCAGAGCAGGCTCTTCGTAAGAAGCACGAGGCCCAGGTTATTGAAGCTGAGCAGGAGTTTCAAGATTCCATGAAGAAATGCGAGACCTTGGAGCAGAGTTTAACAGAGAAAGAATCCGAACTCGCCAGGGCTCATCAGGCCACGTGCGATGCCCAGGGGGAAACCCAAGGCGCCCTGCAGGAGATCCAAGAGGCAAAGACGATCGCGGAGGGTAAGGCTTTTTCCATGTAAAGCAAGAATTTGAGGAAAAAAAATCATGTTTTAATTTTGAGTTCGGATTCCTCCAGGGGTATTTGCGGAACTGCCCGTAGCATATCGGATGCCGCCCAATTCTACCGAGCCGAAGAAGGGAACACTGCGGATAAGCTCCTCTGGTCGCAGTACCTGGCACCAAATTATCCGGTGCCTTTTACCGACCAACTGAAATAGCTGATCGAACTGCATAGGGCGGCCGAATTAGCCAAAAAGGTTTTGGTTATCCGGTTATGGCCCGCCGAGCCGATTTCAAGCAGCTACTATAAGTGCATCTAGTGCCATCCCTAGTTGGTTTTGGAGTATTGCCGACAAACCTGGTTGAGGGACTAATGTGTTTGTGAGAATTGCAGGATAACACAGGTAGAAGTCCCTCATTGATTCGGTTTTCCTACCAGAGATGACCCCTAAAAATGTATGAAGACATTGAAGACAAAGGTGGTATGTGAAGACACTCACATTGAAGACTATAACAAGAGAAGACATCGCGTGAACACTATGGAGCGCGAAGACTCAGTTGTTTCGACGTTTCCTTTTCTTCTTTGTTGAGTCATAGGAACCGCCGTACTGTTAAGTGGGGTCCAAGTGAACCAGTCAGAATGACTGAAGTGATGCTTAACCAAAATCCTATGTCTTCGAGCAATGACAATGAGAGCAAATCTTATCTAGAGCTGGATGAGTCAGCTTTGCTTGTAGCCCAAGTAAAGTTGTCGTGTGTGTTTGGAATCTGACCGTTGGAACACGTGTCAGTTCCTTAGTGACCCAGGGTCATTTCGGACAAATCAGGTCGGGTTGCCTAGTAGCTATAAATAGCCCACCCCTGCACCATAAATTGGTTGGCTACTCAAAGTTAGTGCACGGCTTTTGTCTTTCAAGAGCAACCCACCTCAAAGCCTTTGAGAGAGAAATCCTTGTGAGGACAAAGCCCTAAACACCCAGATCCAAAGTGTGTTAGGCATCACTGAAGTCTTCCTGTCTGTGTGATCTGAAGACTTATTACACTTGAGGACTGTGAATCCTCCAGCCGGTTAGGCGTCGCGTTCTGAGCATCCAAGAGTCATTGTGGATTGTCGGTGAACAAAGTCTGTGAAGGTTTGGAAGTCTCCCTTAAAGACTTACCAGAGTGATTGGGTGAGGACTGGATGTCCTTAGCTCAAGGGGAATAAGGTGAAGACACGGTCTTCTGAGTTAAATCTCAGCCTCCCTAACCAGACGTACAGTTGTCACAGCAACTGGAACTGGTCCAACAAATCATTGTCTTCAACGAGCAACTGGTTCTATCCTTTCCATCTCTTTATTTACAGCTGGTCCTTGTGAAGTCATTGCCTGTTTGCATTATCTTTTGTCTTCACTGAGTGACTGCTTGTTCTGATTGGCTTCATACTATCTTCCATCCTGATCTATACTGCCTAGCTGTTATTAGTCTTCGTGCGTTCACTTCATTGAATACTTGACTATGGCTTGCCTAGTGTAGTCTACCTTCTGCTGCATGGTAATAGGTTTATCTCTATCGTTTGTCTTCGAAACTTCCATGTTTTGAAGACTTTCGTTAAAATCGCTTATTCACCCCCATCTAGTCGATCACTAGCACTTTCAATTGGTATCAGAGCAAGGTACTCCCTTGTTCTGTGTGATTCGGTTTAACCACCTGGAGTTTTAGCTATGTCGACTACAGGGATAATCAAAGTCTCCGCTGTGTGCCCCGTCTTCGATGGAACTGAATATCCCTACTAGAAGAATAAGATGCGCATGCATCTTGAAGCCATTGATGTCGACCTTTGGTATGTCGTCAAGAATGGTGTTCCCAAGGTTGGTGAAGGTGTCACCGCTGCTGATGTCAAGAAGTTCGTTCAACTGGACTCCACTACCAAGAACATCATCTGTGGTCTTCTGACCAAAGGGCGGTATGGCCATGTGAGTGCTCTGGAAACATCTAAGCTAGTCTGGGACTGGCTCTCCAAGGTCAACGAAGGCGTCTCAACCCAAAGAGATCAAAGGACCAGTGTCCTTCGCAACCTCTTCAACCGCTTCAAGAGAAACGACAATGAGAATGTTCAGCTCACGTTTGATCGCCTTACTAACATCACAAATGAGCTTCAAGCTCTCGGCGCTACTAAGATCACCAAGCATGAAATCATCAAGACACTCCTGAGATCACTTGACAGCTCATTTGACACCCTAGCCCTGATGATTCAAGAACGCCCTGACTTCAAGAGACTCGATCCGTCTGACATACTTGAAAGGCTCAACACACATGAGTTTCAGCTTTCCGAGAAAAGAGATATCTATGGTCGCAACTATGGTCGAACTCGTTCCTTGAAGGCAAAAGTTGTCTCCTCATCTAAAGAAGAATCTGACTGCAGTTCTGATGATCCTGAAGACATTGGAAAGGAGCTTGCTATGCTTGTGAAGAAGTTCCAAAAAATCACCAAGAAGAAAGGCTTCAGAAAGTCATCACAGTCAAGCTCAAGGAATGATGAAGCTTTTGCTCATGACTACAAGAAAAGAACATGCCACAAGTGCAAGAAACCTGGTCACTACATCTCTGAGTGTCCGCAGTGGGACAATGAGAACAAGAAGAAGAAGAAGAGAAAGGAATATGATTCTGACGACAAGAAGAAGAAGAAGAAATACTCAAAGTTTTCTTCCAAGTCTTCCTCAAAGTCTTCATCACACAAGAAGAGCTCATCTGGCAAGGCTCGTGCGTTCGTTGGCAAGGAAATGGATTCAGAGGAGGAGTCTGCTTCTAAGGAGGCGGAGGTGGAGTCTGAGGAGGAGTCTGATTCTGGCATTGCAAGTCTGGCTACAACATACATTTCCAAGTCCATCTTAAACACTGAAGACAATGACTTCATCACCGATGCCGATGCTAATGACAAGGACAACTCCGTTCCCACCTACTGCTTCATGGCACGCGATGCCAAGGTAAACTCACACAATACTCACTATCAAACATCCAGTGAAGATGACTCTGATTGTAATTCCAAACCCAGCTACAAAACACTTGCTAAAATTGCTACTGAACAACAGAAAGCTATGGAACATATTCAAAAACTGTTAGACAAAAGCGATGACCTATTGGACGCTGAAATGACTCGATCTTAGTCCTTAATTAAAGACATAAAAATCTTCATGTTTAGTATGAGGAACTTGAAAGTCATCATGAAACGCTCTCAACAACTCATGAAAAGCTTTCCTACGATTATCTTCAAAGGAAGCAAGAACTTGAGAAATTGAGAGCGGCTCATGAAGATCTTCAAAAGGAAAACGAGTCACTTCGCGTTGAACAGATCAGTCTCGCTCAAGAAGGATTTGAACCACCATGTCTTAAATGCCTTGAGCGTGATAACGCTACTTCTGTTGCTGGATGTTCTACTGCTGCTACTGACGCAATATCTTCAACTGTTGATGTGGTAACTAACCCCTCTGCCTAGGATGCCACTGCTATTGCTGATGAAAATGCTAGGTTGAAGACATTGCTTGAAACAGGGATGTACAAAAGTCTCGAAGGGCATTAGACAATATGTGATGTCCTCAAAAGGCAGATCCTGAACAAAACCCTAGGAAAGAGGGTGTTGGGTTCGAAAGGAAAATGAATGCTGATGGCTCTTACTGGAAACCTGAGCAGTACCCCAAAACCACATGGGTTGCTGGAAAGGAACCTTTAGTGGATCCATCCACCCTATCTGGCTTCACTTGTGCTAATCCCATTGTCATTGATGAATCCCTTGATGCAAACTATAAATTGTTCAAGAATCAGAATGGTGAAGTGTTTGCCAGGTATATTGGTACTAACTGCAGGAATTGGCCACCTATGAAGAAAGTCTGGGTGCCGAAAAAGTGTCTGGAGAATCTTCCTGTGAATGTCGTCATGACACCACAAGTGAAGAAGACAAACCCCAGACCACATGCTTCATATGGTCCAAAGGCTTCATACAGACAGAGGACTCACCTGAGTCGCACTAACGCAAATGTTTTGCAGGGAAACCATACTCAGGCCTATGAATATGAGCGTGCTTCATCAAACCGCCATGTTCATAAGACCCAGAACTACTCTGCTTATTCTTATGAGTATTGTTGTCCACCTGCAAGACTATTTGCTAGGGCTCCAAAGCCAATGTTCTTAGATGCTGCACTTCGACTCATTGCTTCGAAGCCACCCTTGAAGATGTGGGTGGCTAAGAATGCTTAACTCTCTTTTGCAGGGAAAGTTCTCTAGCCGAAAATCAAATGCGTCTTAAGCTATTGCTAGGGACATTAAACATCTTGTAGGGTGCAAGATCAAATGCCCAAATGGTCTTATTATGTATTTTTTTTCTGAGTCGCTTGCTACTTGCCCTATCAGTCCTAACCTCGATCTAAGCTTTCATAATCCACTTGCTCGTCAAATGTTTATGCTTCACAATTCTCTTCGTGAAGCCTATCCCCCTAACTGCACTATAGGGTATGACACCAGCTGCTTCAGAATGGATTATTGATAGTGGATGTACTAATCACATGACTGGCAAGCGAAGCCTTCTCATGGACTCAACTCTACGTCCATCTGACAAAAGTCACATCACATTTGCTGATACTGGTAAAAGCAAAGTATTGGGTCTAGGTAGAGTTGCAATCTCAAAGGATTAGCACATGGATAAAGTGATGCTTGTTGAATCCCTTGGTTTCAACTTAATGTCCGTCTCAATGCTTTGCGATTCGAACATGATTGTGATATTTGTAATATATCATTGCCTAGTTCTAATGGAATCTGACAAGTCTCTAGTCTTTGAAGGGTATCGGAAAGATGATTTGTACATGGTAGATTTCTCAGCAGGACCACAGCTCGCCGTATGTCTTCTTGCAAAACCTTCAGAATGCTGGCTCTGGCATCAGAGGCTAGGGCATGCTGGCATGAGGAATTTGCACACTCTTGCAAAGAAGAAGCATATCATAGGCATCGAGGGCGTCAAGTTCAAGAAGGATCACTTATGCGGTGCCTGCGAAGCTAGAAAGATGATGAGGGCCAAGCATCCCTCGAAGAAAATCATGACAACGACTCAACCCTTCGAACTGTTACACATGGACCTCTTTGGCCCTACTCACTACTCAACCCTTACTACTACTGCTTGTCTCTATGGCTTTGTCATTGTTGATGATTATTCAAGATATACATGGGTGCATATAATCCTCTACAAGACTGAAGTGTAGAATGTCTTCAGACGCTTCGCCAATCGAGCCATGAACAACTATGGTGTCAAGATCAAGCACATCTGAAGTGGCAATGACACTGAATTCAAGAACACCGGCCTCGACACTTATCTTGATACATTAGGCATCACTCATGAGTTCTCAGCCCCGTACATGCCACAGCAGAATGGCATCATGGAACGCAAGAATAGAACACTCATTGAGATGGCTCGGACGATGCTCGATGAATACAAGACACCAAGAAAATTCTGGCCTGAAGCTATTGATACTGCATGCCATGTCATCAACCGTGTTTATCTTCACAAGCTTCTGAAGAAAACATCCTATGAACTCCTCACTGGAATAAGCCAAACGTCAGTTACTTCAGAGTATTTGGTGCCAGGTGCTGGATCAAGGATCCTCATCACACTTCAAAATTTGCACCGAAAGTACATGAAGGTTTTATGCTTGGTTACGGAAAGGATTCGCACTCCTACAGACTCTTCAACCTCTTTCACTATAAAGTGGTTGAAACTGTGGATGTGCGGTTCGATGAGACTAACGGCTCGCAAAGAGAGCACCATCCAAATGTGCTAGATGAAATTCCACCCAGTGAATCCATCAAGCTTATGGGAACTGGAGAAATCATACCATCTGAAGTACAGCCTGAAGAGGAAGTTATCATCCGTGCACCTGATCAACCTGAAGACAATGCTCAACCTGAAGACAATGCTCCGCTTGAAGACAATCCTTCAAACGATGACAATGATCAGCAAGAGCAAAATCTTCGTCCAGTTCATCCTCATGTTGCAAATGAAGTACAAATTCAGAAGATAATCGATAGCATCAATGCACCTGGTCCACTCACTCGATCAAGGGCAACACAACTAGCAAATTTCTATGGACACTTTGCATTCGTCTCAATATCTAAACCCAAGAAAGTCCATGAAGCCTTCATGGAACCTGAATGGATTCAAGCTATGCAAGAAGAGCTTCAACAGTTTGAGCTGAATAATGTATGGGAACTGGTCAAGCGTCCTGATCCTCATAAGCACAATATCATAGGCACTAAATGGATATATCGCAACAAGCAAGATGAGCATGGTCAAGTTGTCAGAAACAAGGCTCTTCTTGCTGTTGAAGGATACACTCAAGTTGAAGGAATTGACTTCAATGAAACATTTGCTCCTGTGGCTAGGCTTGAAGCTATACGCATACTGCTAGCCTATGCAAATCATCATAACATCCTTCTGTATCAAATGGATGTGAAGAGTGCTTTTCTCAATGGCAAGATTGAAGAAGAAGTGTATGTTGCACAACCGCCTGGCTTTGAAGATCCAAAACATCATGACATGGTTTATAAGCTCAACAAGGCACTGTATGGCCTCAAACAAGCCCCTCGTGCTTGGTATGACACACTCAAAGATTTCCTGAAGAGCAAAGGCTTCAAACCTGGTTCCCTAGATCCCACTCTCTTCATGAAGACATATGATGGTGAACTGTTTGTGTGCCAAATATATGAGGATGACATTATCTTCGGCTGCACTAATCAGAAATACAGTGATGAGTTTGGATACATGATGCAAGAGCAATATCAGATGTCCATGATGGGTGAGCTGAAGTTCTTCCTTGGTCTTCAAATACGGCAACAACGCAACGAGATCTTCATATCTCAAGAGAAATACCTCAAAGATTTCCTGAAGAAGTTTGGAATGCAAGTCTGCAAGGGTTACACGACGCCAATGCCTACCAAGAGTCATCTGGATTCTGACGCCAATGGTAAAGAGTTCGATCAAAAGGTATACCGCACCATGATTGGTTCTTTGCTTTATTTATGTGCATCTAGGCCAGATATCATGCATAGTGTTTGCATGTGTGCCTGATTCCAAGCGGCACCAAAGGAATCACATCACTTAGCTGCGAAGAGAATTCTTCGATATTTGGCTTACACCCGAACACTAGGATTATGGTATCCAACGGGCTCAGAGTTTGATATAGTTGGATTCTCGGATGCTGATTATGCTGGTGACAAGGTGGATTGCAAGTCTACATCAGGCACATGTCACTTTCTGGGACGATCACTTGTGTGTTGGTCTTCAGAGAAGCAGAACTATGTATCTCTCTCCACTGCTGAATCTGAATACATTGCTGCTTGATCTGGCTGCGCTTAGCTCCTCTAGATGAAGCAAACACTCATAGACTATGGCATTCATCTAAAGCAAGTGCCACTCTACTGCGACAATGAAAGCACCATCAAGATCGCCAACAACCCAGTTCAGCACTCGAAGACAAAGCACATTCAGATCCGTCATCACTTTCTCAGAGATCATGTCATGAAGGAAGATATTGATATCATTCACGTCGGCATTGAAGAGCAACTGGCAGATGTCTTCACACAACCCTTAGATGAGAAAAGGTTTTGCAAGTTGCGGTGTGAGCTAAATATCTTGGAATCCTCAAATGTCCTGTGATCATGCACACATCCTAACACTTATGCATGCTGATGACTTAGATGTGCAAACACACGAAGTAACATATATCTTCAACTAATGAAGACGTACACTCTAAGTGTGAATACACTAACGTGGAATTTGACTTCGGAGCGCCACGATAATTGTGCGCTGTGTCTGGGTCTAATACTTCCTATACGGTAGGTAACGCCACCACCAAACTTTTGTTTGGAATACTTTCTGTTGGCGTTACAGTTGCAAAGTCTTCGCATTTTGTTTGTCTTCAATGATAACATGGCTTCATGTTTGTCTTCAATATATTGTTTTGGTTTCTGTCCTCTACAGCACTCACTTATAGCTATGTCTTCTACTTGAATCTTTTGAACTAAGTGAATGTGATCGGACCCTAACCTCTCTATGCTCCCGTCTCAAATCTATCTATCCAAATCATATGCATTCTATTCAAACTGTCGGATGTCTTCTCTGTGTCCTTGTCAGTAGAAGATACAGAGACAAACATTAATCTGTTTTCAATGCTCAATCCTTTTTACCTAAAACCCAGAGAAGTGGGAACGACCACCTGACAATCCAAGCATACGTGTGAATGTGGAACAACCTCCGATGTGTTGCATGATCGCCATGTGTCCTTCAAATGTGAACCGCCAGGGGCACCTGCGTAATAACGTTGTGTTGTCCCTGTCCCTATAAATACATGCCTCACCCCAGTCATTATCTTTTCTTCCACTTCTCTCTCTCGCACAAAACCTAGCGCCACCGCTAGCCCCTCGACGACGCCGGCGACGAAGCGCTTAGCTGCCGCGACCTCACCGCGTCGTCCTCACGCCGGCCGTGGACATGTCCTCTCCGCTGTCGCCGTATGTGTCCTCCGTCGCCAAGTTATGGCATGGAAGATCGAACTGCTCGGCCTCATCTCCTACTCCGTCTAGCAGTTCCTCGAGTGGTAAATAAAAACTCTTTTTTACAGTTTTTTTGATCTGATAGATTCATCCTTTACAACCACAAGTGGTTTCTGTTCCTACAAAGTTGGATCTATCCTGTTCCTCATCTCATAGCATGCCTAGTATGTTCACTTATGCTTCACAAAGCAGTTAGATTCCTCACTTGTACTTATTCATGGATTCGTACAAATCTGGAACCAACTCTCTACATATGAGTGAATGTCTTCGCACTGTGAGGTCAATGCCTTCTAAACTGATTTATCTTCAAAATCTTCTAAGAATGCATATGACCTCTTCCCCTTCCCTTGCATCTCTAATGCTATCACAAGTACATGCCGGTGGGAGAATTCCTTGGTTCTCATAGTCTGCATTCATTTACAGAGTTCTTACAACATCACATAAATTCTCCTGAAGCCAGTTCCTGTCTGACCAATAGATGGAAGACTTTGACAGTGTTGAAGCCTTTCAGTCTAAACTTCATGGCAACAGAAAAATCAGTCAGGAAGGGCGGCAGACAGTGCCGTGAAAACACTGCTAAGGACCTGCCACCTGATCTATATGAGTTATACAAGTCAGATCCAGAAGAGATCTATGGAGAACGCAAGAACTGAATGCAATGGATTCGAAGACATTGGGTAGAGGAATGGTTCAAGTACAGATTTATCACCGATGAATATGCTGAAAAGAATGCCATCAAGGGCCCCTGGGGAGATATCATATACAAAGGTCTTCAGCCCAAGTCGAAGTCCGAAGCTATTGCTCAAGGCTTCTACCCCTGCATGATTCATGGACCCCAGCCTACTAATGCCGGCCCATCCTCTTTGTTATGGTGTCGTGAAGATAATCTCTTCAAGTGCAACTATCAGTTTGCAAAGAACTCGACCAACGAAAACAAGAAGTCTTTGGGACTAGACTTCAACCCAGGCCCCTCTACGCCACGTGCTGACAGCACACGCGAAGCTGAACCCAATCTTGTTGGGCCCTTCTACAACTCAGGTCTCATCACTCATATAATGGTTCAAGGGGCAGACGTGGATCAACCTGCAGAAGACGCTGAGTCTGACAAAGTGCCTGCACCACCGAAGGATGTGAAGCAAAAGAAACCAATGGCTTCAAAGCCCTCCTCTGCACCAAAGGTCTCATGGGCGAAGCCTCTGGCCACTGCACCTCCTGAAGCCAGTGTGCAGTCTGAAGATCTCTCTCGCATCTCCAAGTCTGCCAAGTTGAAAAAGCCCATGCAACCAACTGGTCAAGCACTGACTCCTGATGCTGTTTTGAGAAACGAGAATGACGCCATTGATGTGTCTAGCAACGATGATCTTGACGATGTCGCTCTTGAGCAATTGATAAAGAGCAAGCAAGAGGCTGAAATCTTCAATGATCTTCCCCTCTTTGATGTGGAGATTCTGTACAAGTTTATTGATGAGTGGTTTGACAGCCCAGACCTCAGTTTTGATGATCTTCAGCTCCCAATTGGCCTCGGTGTCTCCTTCCATGGAGCCATTGCTCCTGAGCTGGCTCTTGCCCAGAAGATTGTTGAGCTGAAGCAAAAGATTGACTATGAAAAGGCTAAGTTCAAGAAGCACATGGCCAAGATAAATGTCGAAGACATTCAAAACTTCAAGGTCATGATGCATGAGCTCAAGGAGGCATTCCACAAGAAATGAGAAGAAGCAAAAGGTTCTAGTGAGCGCATGAAGAATCTTGCTGCCAAATGTGTTCAAGGCTACAATGAAGCTGAAAAGCGCAAGGCCTTGGGGCGACCAGGCATCGACCCCAGAATGGCTGCCAAGAAGAAGAAGAAGCCAGCTGTGGCCGAACCAGAAGCATCAAGGCAGGAATAACCTCGCATTGTCTTCCCGGCCAGTATGACAGGCTCGAAGCCTAAGGTCTCCACAGTGGTTTCGGAGTTCAAGAAAACTAGAGCAGCTGAAGCCGAAGCCAAAAAGCGCAAGACCAAAGCCACCACTGATGATGCTCCACAAACCAAAGCTACCACTGATGATGGTCATCAAGACAATGTTGACGATGATGAAGTCCTTCCTCAGATCGAGCACAATTTGGTCTCATCGCCTGTTCTCACGAACAACGAACTCATCAGCATTGGTCGTTCATTGACGCCAATTGCTCAGGATGACTCATGGGCTGATCACCCTCAAGAATCCCCTTGTGATGAAGAAACACCAGTTACTCCCCCACCACAGGTCACCACTCCGGTGGTTAACAATGAAGACTTTGAGGCACAACCAACTCCATCTCCACAGGCATCGCCAGCATTTCGCAGGCTTCGCAAAGGACCAAGGCCACATGTCACATTGTCAAGTGTTCCAAAAGGAGAAGAGCGCCAATCCATTTCACGCGAAGTCTTTCCTGAAGCCTCTCCTACTGCGAACATCCCTGAATCTGAAGCCAAAACAGCTGAAGATATTTCGGCTACATCAGCCGATGATCAAGAAGAAGAACCAAGAGATGAGTAAAGAGTTGTTACACCTCCATCCAACCCTGAAGTTGTTCTCGAGGAGAACGTGTCTGACCCTCCAGCTCCTAAAGTGGAGGTTACCAATACTGAGGCTGCCACCAACAATGAAGCCAATGACGTTGTCATGGCTGAAGCTAATGTGGTGCCAGATGTCGCTGCACCTGAAGCTTATGCTGCACCTGATGCAAATCTGCAGCTTGAAGCCAATGCCTCTGTTACTGTACCACCTCCCAGGCCACACACCATTGAGCAAGCATATGATCATGGTCAGCTTGTTATAGTCCGCTGGCCAATTATGGTTCCTCCGCCTGCTCCCGGCCCTCAATTTGCCTATCATGTGGAGCACAGGCCTCAGGATCAGAAGCCAAAGCCAAGACTACCATGATTCCCAGGTACTGCAATGTCACCAGGATCGTTTAATCTGAATGGGTTCAAGGCACACAACACATTCTTTGACAGTGACAAGAATCCCTACACAAGGCCAAGAATCTCCTCAGATCGATTCTGGAGTTATCAGCAGCGAAGCTATTATTCTTGCATCTTGTACAATCAGGGGCGCATCTTCCTACATATGTGTCTTGATTGTGAAGCCATTGCTAGACTGCCATGCCTTGAAGAAGCCCTTGACTGCTTCCGTGATGCGGGTCTGCTCAACTTTGTGACTGCAAAGGAACACTGGAATGAAGAACTTCTGCTGCAATTCTATGCTACCCTCCACATTCACGGGTACAACAGGGATCCGAAGACTTGGATCCTTGAGTGGATGACGGGCGATGTCTATCATGAAGCTAAAGCCCAAGATATCATTGAGCGTACAGCCCTGCCCACTCCTGGTGAATATTATGAACCAGGTTGTCAACAACACCATACTGCTTTGGAGAGCATATTTCAGAAGCCTGAGCCTAACATGAGCCAAATGATGAGCATGATGAAGCCTCTGCCACGCGACGCTGAATACCCAACGGAATTCTTTGTCGAAGACCTAGAGTATCTTCCTCGTACCATTTACCATATCATCAGGAAAACTCTATGGCCTGTCAAAGGACATTCATTTGCAGCGAAGCTTGAAGGAGCAATGAAGACTTTGGTTTTCTATATCTTCAATGGCATCAGCTTCAATGCTCAAGACTTCTTCATCAGTCAGTTGGCTACATCTGGCTTCGACATCTTTGGTCTGAAGTTCTATGCTCCATGGGTAATGCGTCTTATCAAGCTTCACTCTGCCTTCAACTATCAGCCGTCTGCACGCAATCATCTAGTATTCTTGCCAGAGGTTGATCTGTCTGTTGAAGCTATTTACCCAGAGCCTGCAAAGGATCCAATTTATCTTCACAATGTTGATCGTCAAAGCTTCACCCAGCCTAATGAAGGAGTTCAGGCCATCTCTCACGTTTATCCCTTGGCTGGCAACACACGTGCCCCTCGCGCCCAAACTAAAGCCACTGGAAGCACCATTGCCCAAATGCCTCGGAAGCGATCTCGTGTTCTCAATGACCGAGAGCTTCTCGTTGCTCTACATTAGAAACAGGATAAGCATCATGACTGGCTTAAGCTTCAGATGCAAAGCCTCTTGGTGGATGTCAATCGCATTCGCAATCTTGCCACCAAGAATGCCTTTGTTACACATGAAACCTGTCGGAGGTCCTGGAAGAGTTTGACATTGCTCACTGCTGAAGCAGATCTTCAAGACGATGGTTTCACAGAAAGATTCAAGTTTGACTCCACTCCTCCAAGGAATGCTCACTTGCGTCGGACTCCCTCACTTGAAGACTCTGACTATTCTTCCTCAGCTGCAACAGTGAATGCCAGAGTCATAGATGATCAAGATGATGCCACTTCACCACCTCCACCTTCAGCGCGTGTCAACACTGCACCAAGTTCGTCTGCACCACCAGACCTCAATGACGACCCCGCTGCTTCACCTACTCCTCATGGGAACGAGTAGAAGCTTTATGTCTTCAAACCTTTTTGGTCATTACTGACAAAAGGGGGAGAAGAATATGAGTTGATAGTCTTCAAGCGGGTCCATATGGGTGGTTGGTTTACTTTTGCTACTTTTGCCAAGTGCTTACAACTCTCGCTTTTGATACATTTGGTTCGTTTTTTTGAGTTGTAACACTTAAACTTGATGGTCGTCTGCTACCTTTTTGACACTATGTGATGCGATGATAAATTCTGCATGTGTGACGATAAATTCCGCACGAAGTCATTTTGCAGACGTCCATTTCTCATTATGCATGTCATTATCTTCATTATAAATTGGTTGGCTGCTCAGAGTTAGTGCACGGCTTTTTTCGTTTGAGAGCAACCCACCTCGAAGCCTTTGAGAGAGAAATCCTTGCGAGGAAAAATCCCTAAACACCCAGAGCCAAAGAGTGTTAGGCATCACTGAAGTCTTCCTATCTGTGTGATCTGAAGACTTATTACACTTGAGGACTGTGAATCCTCCAGCTGGTTAGGCGTCGCGTTCTGAGCATCTAAGAGTCATTATGGATTGCCGGTGAACGAAGTCTATGAAGGTTTGGAAGTCTCCCTTGAAGAATTACCTGAGTGATTGGGCGAGGACTGGTGTCCTTAGCTCAAGGGGAATAAGGCGAAGACACGGTCTTCTGAGTTGAATCTCAGCCTCCCTAACCAGACGTAGAGTTGTCACAGCAACTGGAACTGGTCCAACAAATCATTGTCTTCAACGAGCAACTGGTTCTATCCTTTCCATCTCTTTATTTACAGCTAGTCCTTGTGAAGTCATTGCCTGTTTGCATTATCTTTTGTCTTCAGTGAGTGACTACTTGTTCTGATTGGCTTCATACTATCTTCCATCCTGATCTATACTGCCTAGCTGCTATTAGTCTTTGTGCGTTCCCTTCATTGAATACTGGACTATGGCTTGCCTAGTGTAGTCTACCTTCCGCTGCATGGTACTAGGTTTATCTCTATCGTTTATCTTCGAAACTTCCATGTTTTGAAGACTTTTGTTAAAATCACCTATTCACCCCCCCTCTAGTCGATCACTAGCACTTTCAGCTACTTTGGGCTTGTGAAGCGGCTTGCGAGTGCCTGCCCTCGACTTGACATCATCAAGCGATCGGTCTGTATAGAGGGTGCACGAATGGCCTTCGCCCGTGCAAAGGTGCACTAGGGGAAGATGGATGCTGAAAAGCTGATGACCGAGGGACCGCCAGAGGGTAAAGAGCACTGCAAGCTTGAATTATATTATGAAAGTGTCCTGAAAGGATCCTGCCTTGCGGCGGAGCAATGCACCAAGGACATTATATTTCCATGAATACAATCATGTTGTCCTTTGCAATGTTGAACAAGGTCATTCCTATTATTTATTACCTGTTATATAAAAAGTTTATCCTCCTGTGCGGCCGTTTTATCTATTAGTCCTGAGAGTTGGCCAGTCATTGACTTCTGCCCCCACGTAGGAAGTACGGGGGTGTTCGGGATAAACCTGATCACTCTTTATCCCAGTTTTGGGTCCTTCGAAGGAGGTGTTCAACACAACGAACTAGGCAATCAGACTATAGGACTTTATCACTCTCACTTAGCCATAGGAGCTTTAGAAAAGTAAGGTAGGCGCAACCCCTGGTGTTCGGAGGACCGCACGAGGGGCTATATAAGCACCTGATCGGAAGAAAGCCGATCCATCACATGCTGCATTGGTTATGGCATTATGCAGGAAGAATCGTTAAAGATTTTACAACCTCTCGAACAGCTAACCAGCTCTCGCGTATCATGACAGTCAGTTTTCGGCTTTCTCTACTGAGGTGCTCGTCTGGAAGAACCGGGACACAATCGTAGTAGTTCTCCCTCTGCCGCCTTAGCCGATATAGCGGAACGTAAGGCAGCAAAACATGGGAGCTGGGCAAACTCAAAATTTGACCCAAGACATGATTCGGAGCTGATGCATATATTGCTATAAGTTCGGGGTGCCGAACTTCCATGAAGGTGTTCGGACTTGATTGTCGTATTATGGGTAAAACGAAGCCCCTGGCATATTTAAGGCATATCACGGTGTACGGATGCCACTTGACAAAAGAATTTCAACAAGAAATAATAGTAGAGAAGCGTTATATAAATCCACATGTTGTATATAAATAGTACGTCGATGCGTGTGAGTATATGTAATGTGATAAAAAAAGAAATATGACTGTGGAACCTGCTGAGACCAGGAGGGAAGAAGCTGTGTGCGGATCCGGGGTATAGTCGGATGGTCATCGCGGGGAATATCTAAGGATTCCCTTGTGCGTTCGAGCTGTTTCCATATCTCCAGTCCTGGTCTGCGCAAAGTTGAACCTGCAAACAAAATGTAAGAAATGCTTGTGTGCCGCAGAGCGGTTGAACCGCGGTATGTGGCATGTCCTGGCCTTCACCGGAATGTTTAATTGAGCTCTGGACGAGCCGGGCTATCCTGCCATGAAGTAGCTCAAAGTCCTTTGGCGGTGTCCGGGAGTTGGACCGTTGACTCGAGGTTCGGTTGGAAGGTGCCACTTGTAGCTTCTGCTGTTAAAGCAGCAGTATACTCCTTGGTGCCGAGGGAAAGTTTGGCCTTGCCACTTACCGTGGTGACGCCGCGCGTTCCGGGCATCTTGAGCTTACGGTAGGCATAATGTGGTACCGCGTTGAATCGAGCGAACGCGGTTCGTCCGAGCAGTGCCTGATAATCATTGCAAAAGGGGACGATGTCGAAGATGAACTCTTCGGCATGGTAATTGTCTGGTGGTCCGAAGACTACCTTAAGGGCGATGGAGCCTGTACAGCTGGCCTCCACACCTGGTATAATACCTCTGAAGGTGGTTTTAGTGGGCTTGATCACCGAATGATCGATGCCCATCTTGCGCACTGTGTCCTGGTAAAGCAGGTATAGACTGCTACCTCCGTTCATAAGGACTTGTGTGAGGTGGAACCCGTCAATTATTGGGTCGAGGACTAGTGCGGCTGGACTGCCCTGATTGGTGTTAACCGGATGATCCGTGCGGTTGAAGGTGATCAGCCCTAGTTTATATTGTGGGACAACTGGTTCCATTAAGTCGACATCCCTAAGGGTGTGCGTCCGGTCCGGGTTGGGATTGAAGGTGCCGTTTACCACGTTCACCGTTTGGATTTGTGAGGGAAATTTCTTTTGCCCTCCTGTACTTGGTGATCTGGGCTCCTCATCACCATCGTCGCTTTGAGACCCCTTATCTTTGTTTTTGGCACCTGACCTACCGGCTTGTTTGAAAACCCAACATTCTCTGTTGGTATGATTGGCTGGTGTTCCTGGGGTGCCATGAATTTGGCATGGGCAATCGAGTATGCGGTCCATACTAGACGGACCCGAATTGTCATTTTTGAGTGGCCCATTCTGCGGACTGGACTTAGAGCCCCTAGATCCGGCATTGACTCCCGTATCTTCGGCGTTTTCACCCTTTTTGCGGTGCTTGTGTTTGTTGCGTCGGGGTTTGCTACCTCTTGAGCACTGCGTTGGTTTTCCCCGAAGAGGAAGGGATGATGCAGCAAAGTAGCGTAAGTATTTCCCTCAGTTTTTGAGAACCAAGGTATGAATACAGTAGGAGGCTACGCGCGAGTCCCTCGTACCTGCACAACACAAATAAATCCTCGCAACCAACGCGAATAGGGGTTGTCATTCCCTACACGGCCACTTACGATAGTGAGATCTGATAGATATGATAAGATAATATTTTTGGTATTTTTGTGATAAAGATGCAAAGTAAAATAAAGGCAAAGTAAAAATAATAGGAAATAACAAAGTAGTAGGAGATTAATATGATGAAAATAGACCCGGGGCCCATAGGTTTCACTAGTGGCTTCTCTTGAGAGCATAAGTATTCTACGGTGGGTGAACAAATTACTATTGAGCAATTGCCATAATTGAGCATAGTTATGAGAATATCTAGGTATGATCATGTATATAGGCATCACGTCCGAGACAAGTAGACCGACTCCTGCCTGCATCTACTACTATTACTCCACTCATCGACCGCTATCCAGCATGCATCTAGAGTATTAAGTTAAAAACAGAGTAACGCCTTAAGCAAGATGACATGATGTAGAGGGATAGACTCATGCAATATGATGAAAACCCCATCTTGTTATCCTCGATGGCAACAATACAATACGTGCTTTGCTGCCCCTACTGTCACTGGGAAAGGACACCGCAAGATTGAACCCAAAGCTAAGCACTTCTCCCATTGTAAGAAAGATCAATCTAGTAGGCCAGACCAAACTGATAATTCAAAGAGACTTGCAAAGATAACCAATCATACATAAAAGAATTCAGAGGAGATTCAAATATTGTTCATAGATAGACTTGATCATAAACCCACAATTCATCGGTCTCAACAAACACACCGCAAAAAGAAGATTACATCGAATAGTTCTCCACAAGAGCGGGGGAGAACATTGTATTGAGATCCAAAATGAGAGAAGAAGCCATCTAGCTAGTAACTATGGACTCGTAGGTCTGAGGTGAAATACTCACACTTCATCGGAGGGGTTATGGTGTTGATGTAGAAGCCCTCCGTGATCGATGCCCCCTCCGGCGGAGCTCCGGAACGGGCCCCAAGATGGGATCTCATGGATACAGAAAGTTGCGGCGGTGGAATTAGGGTTTTTGCGCCGTATCTGATCGTTTGGGGGTACGTAGGTATATATAGGAGGAAGGAGTACGTCGGTGGAGCAACAGGGGGTCACGAGGGTGGAGGGCGCGCGTGGGGGGGGGGGGGGGTGGTGGCGCGCCTCCTACCTCATGGCCTCCTCTTTTGTGTCTTGACGTAGGGTCCAAGTCTCCTGGGTCTTGTTCGTTGAGAAAATCACGTTCCCGAAGGTTTCATTCTGTTTGGACTCCGTTTGATATTCCTTTTCTTTCAAACCCTAAGAGGCAAAAAAACATCAATTCTGGGTTGGGCCTCCGGTTAATAGGTTAGTCCCAAGAATAATATAAAAGTAGATAATAAAGCCCAATAATGTCCAAAACAGTAGGTAATATAGCATGGAGCAATCAAAAATTATAGATACTTTGGAGACGTATCAAGCATCCCCAAGCTTAATTCCTGCTCGTCCTCGAGTAGGTAAATGATAAAAACCAAAATTTTGATGTGGAGTGCTACTTGGCATAATTTTAATGTAATTCTTCTTAATTGTGGCATGAATATTCATATCCGAAAGATTCAAGACAAAAGTTCATATTGACATAAAGATAATAATACTTCAAGCATACTAACTAAGCAATTATGTCTTCTCAAAATAACATGGCCAAAGAAAGTTCATCCCTACAAAATCATATTGTTTAGTCATGTTTCATTTTCGTCACACAAGAATGCTCTCATCATGCACAACCCCGATGACAAGCCAAGCAATTGTTTTATACTTTAGTTATCTCAAACCTATAAACTTTCACGCAATATATGAGCACGAGCCATGGACATAGCACTATAGGTGGAATAGAATATAATGAGGGGGGTTATGTGGAGAAGACAAAAAAGGATAAAGTCTCACATCAATGAGGCTAATCAATGGGCTATGGATATGCTCATCGATTGATGTTAATGCAAGGAGTAGGGATTGCCATGCAACGGATGCACTAGAGCTATAAATGTATGAAAGCTCAACAAAAGAAACTAAGTGGGTGTGCATCCAACTTGCTTGCTCACGAAGACCTAGGGCACTTGAGGAGGCCCATTGTCGGAATATACAAGCCAAGTTCTATAATGAAAAATTCCCACTAGTATATGAAAGTGACAAAACAAGAGAGTCTCTACCATGAAGATTACGGTGCTACCTTGAAGCACAAGTGTGGCACAGGATAGTAACATTGTCCCTTCTCTCTTTTTCTCTCGTTTTTTGGGCCTTCTCTTTTTTTATATTGACTTTCTCTCTCTTTTTTTATATTCCTCACTTGGGACAATGCTCTAAAAATGATGATCATCACACTTCTATTTATGTACAACTCGATACTAGAACAAAAGGTGACTCTATATGAATGCCTCCGACGGTGTACCGGGATATGCAATGGACCAAGAGTGACATGTATGAAAGAATTATGAATGGTGGCTTTGCCACAAATACTATGTCAACCACATGATCATGCTAAGCAATATAACAATGATGAATGTGTCATGATAAACGGAATGGTGGAAAGTTGCATGGCAATATGTCTCGGAATGGCTATGGAAATGCCATAATAGGTAGGTATGGTGGCTGTTTTGAGGAAGATATAAGGAGGTTTATGTGTGAAATAGCGTATCATATCACGAGGTTTGGATGCACCGGCGAAGTTTGCACCAACTCTCAATGTGAGAAAGGGCAATGCACGGTACCAAAGAGGCTAGCAAGGATGGAAGGGTGAGAGTGCGTATAATCCATGGACTCAACATTAGTCATAAAGAACTCACATAATTTTTGAAAAAATCTACAAGTCATCAAAAACCTCAGCACTATGCGCATGCTCCTAGGGGGATAGATTGGTAGGAAAAGACCATCGCTCGTCCCTGACCGCCACTCATAAGGAAGACAATCAAATAACACCTCATGTTTCAAATTTGTTACATAATGTTTACCATACGTGCATGCTACGGGACTTGCAAACATCAACACAAGTATTTCTCAATTTCACAACTACTCAACTAGCATGACTTTGATATTATTACCTCCATATCTCAAAACAATCATCAAGCATCAAACTTCTCTTAGTATTCAAAACACTCATAAGAAAATTTTACTAATCTTGAATACCTAGCATATTAGGATTTTAAGTAAATTACCATGCTATTTAAGACTCTCAAAATAATCTAAGTGAAGCATGAGCGATCAATAGTTTCTATAAAACAAATCCTCCATCGTGCTCTAAAAGATATAAGTGAAGTACTAGAGCAAAACTATATAGCTCAAAAGATATAAGCGAAGCACATAGAGTATTCTAACAAATTCTAAATCATGTATGGCTCTCTCAAAAGGTGTGTACAGCAAGGATGATTGTGGTAAACTAAAAAGTAAAGACTCAAATCATACAAGACGCTCCAAGCAAAACACATATCATGTGGCGAATAAAAATATAGCTCCAAGTAAAGTTACCAATAGACGTAGACGAAAGAGGGGATGCCTTCCGGGACATCACCAAGATTTGGCTTTTAGGTGTCCTTAGATTATCTTGGGGACGCCATGGGCATCCCCAAGATTTGGCTCTTGCCACTCCTTGTTCCATAATCCATCAAATCTTTACCCAAAACTTGAAAACTTCACAACACAAAACTTAAAGTAGAAAATCTCGTGAGTTCCGTTAGCGAAAAAAATAAAATACCACTTCAAGGTACTGTAATGAACTCATTCTTTATTTATATTGGTGTTATACCTACTGTATTCCAACTTCTCTATGGTTTATAAACTATTTTACTAGCCACAGATTCATCAAAATAAGCAAACAACACAAGAAAAACGGAATCTGTCAAAAACAGAACAGTCTGTAGTAATCTGTAGCTAGCGCAAGATATGAACCCCAAAAATTCTAAAATAAATTTCTAGACGTGAGGAATTTATCTATTAATCATCTTAAAAAATAATTAACTAAATATGACTTTTCAAATAAAAATGGCAGTAGTTCTCGTGAGCGCTAAAGTTTCTGTTTTTTACAGCAAGTGTAACAAGACTTTCCCCAAGTCTTCCCAACGGTTCTACTTGGCACAAACACTAATTAAACACAAAAAACACAACCAAAACAGAGGCTATATAAATTATTTATTACTAAACAGGAGAAAAAAGCAAGGAATAAAAATAAAATTGGGTTGCCTCCCAACAAGCGCTATCGTTTAACGCCCCTAGCTAGGCATAACAAGCAAGGATAGATCTAGGTATTGCCATCTTTGGTAGGCAATCCATAAGTGGGTCTCATAATAAATTCATAAGGTAATTTAATTTTCTTTCTAGGAAACTGGTCCATGCCTTTCCTTAACAGAAATTGGAATCTAATATTTGCTTCCTTCATATCAATAATTGCACCAATCGTTCTAAGGAAAGGTCTACCAAGAATAATAGGACATGAAGGATTGCAATCTATGTCAAGAACAATAAAATCTACGGGCACATAATTTCTATTTGCAACAATAAAAACATCATTAATTCTTCCGATAGGTTTCTTAATAGTGGAATCCGCAAGGTGCAAGTTTAGAGAGCAATCATCAAAATCACGGAAACCTAACAAATCACACAAAGTCTTTGGAATCGTGGAAACACTAGCACCCAAATCACATCAAGCATAGCATTCATGATCTTTAATTTTAATTTTAATAGTTGGTTCCTACTCATCATAAAGTTTTCTAGGGATAGAAACTTCCAATTCAAGTTTTTCTTCATAAGATTGCATCAAGGCATCAACGATATGTTTAGTAAACGCTTTATTTTGACTGTAAGCATGAGGAGAATTTAGCACGGATTGTAACAAGGAGATACAATCAATCAAAGAGCAATTTTCGTAGTTAAATTCCTTGAAATCCATAATAGTGGGTTTAGCAACATCTAGGGTTTTAATTTCTTCAATCCCACTTTTATCAATTTTAGCATCAAGATCAACAAATTACGAATTCTTGGAACGCCTTCTAGGTAAAGGTGGATCATATTCAGTCCCATAATTATAAAGATTCATATTGAAAAACAAATATTTAATAGGGGACACATCAATAACTTTTAGATCTTCATGTTTATTTTCAAAGGAACTAGAAGAACACGCTCTTATAAAGGCATCTTTCTTAGCACGCAGCCTAGCGGTTCTTTCTTTGCACTCATCAATGGAAATTCTCATGGCTTTGAGAGACTCATTGATATGATGCTTAGGTGGAATAGATCTATGTTTCAAAGAATCAACATCAAGAGAAATTCTATCAACGTTCCTAGCCAACTCATCAATCTTAAGCAATTTTTCTTCAATCAAAGCATTAAAATTCTTTTGCGAAGTAATAAATTCTTTAATATTTGATTCAAAATCAGAGGGTATCTTATTATAATTTCCATAAGAATTGTTGTAGGAATTACCATAATTCTTAGAGGGATTACTAGGATAAGGCCTAGGATTAAAATTTCCTCTATACGCGTTGTTACCAAAATTGTTCCTACCAACAAAATTCACATCCATAGATTCATTATTATTCTCAATCAAAGTAGACAAGGGCATATCATTCGGATCAGAAGAAACACTCTTATTAGCAAATAATTTCATAATTTCATCCACCTTTCCACTCAAAACATTAATTTCTTCTATTGCATGCACCTTTTTATTAGTAGATCTTTCAGTATGCCATTGAGAATAATTAACCATAATATTATCTAGGAGTTTAGTAGATTCTCCTAAAGTGATTTCCATAAAAGTGCCTCCCGCGGCCGAATATAAAAGATTTCTAAAAGCAAAATTCAATCCGGCATAAAAGTTTTGTATAATCATCCACAAATTTAAACCATGAGTAGGGAAATTACGTATCATTAGTTTCATTCTCTCCCAAGCTTGCGCAACATGTTCATGATCAAGCTGCTTAAAATTCATAATATCATTTCTAAGAGAGATGATCTTAGCGGGAGGGAAATACTTAGAGATAAAAGCATATTTTCACTTGTTCCATGAATCAATACTATTTTTAGGCAAAGAAGAAAACCAAGCTTTAGCACGATCTCTAAGCGAAAAAGGAAATAGCTTCAACTTAACAATATCATTATCCACATCTTTCTTCTTCTGCATATCACACAAATCATCGAAGCTATTTAGATGTGTAGTGGCATCTTCACTAGGAAGGCCAGAAAACGGATCTTTCATGACAAGATTCAGCAAAGCATTATTAATTTCACAAGATTCAGCATCGGTAAGAGGAGCAATTAGAGTGCTAATAAAATCATTGTTGTTGGTATTGGTGAAGTCACACAATTTAGTGTTATCTTGAGCCATTGTGACAAGCAAGCAAACTAACACACAAGCAAACAAAAAGCAAGCGGGCAAAAGGAGGCAAATAGAGAGGGAGGATAGAGAGAGAGGGCGAATAAAACGGCAAGGGTGAAGTGGGGGAGAGGAAAACGATAGGAAAATGGCAAATAATATAATGCGGGAGATAAGGGTATGTGATAGGTACTTGGTATGTTGACTTTTGCATAGACCTCCCTGGCAACGGCGCCAGAAATCCTTCTTGCTACCTCTTGAGCACTGCGTTAGTTTTTCCCGAAGAGGAAGGGATGATGCAGCAAAGTACCATAAGTATTTCCCTCAGTTTTTGAGAACCAAGGTATCAATCCAGTAGGAGGCTATGCGCAAGTCCCTCGTACCTGCACAAAACAAATAAATCCTCGCAACCAACGCGAATAGGGGTTATCAATCCCTACACGGCCACTTATGAGAGTGAGATCTGATAGATATGATAAGATAATATTTTTGGTATTTTTATGATAAAGATGCAAAGTAAAATAAAGGCAAAGTAAAAAAGCAAAGGAAATAACTAAGTAGTAGGAGATTAATATGATGAAGATAGACCCAGGGGCCATAGGTTTCACTAGTGGCTTCTCTCGAGAGCATAAGCATTCTACGGTGGGTGAACAAATTACTATTGAGCAATTGATAGAATTGAGCATAGTTATGAGAATATCTAGGTATGATCATGTATATAGGCATCACATCCAAGACAAGTAGAACGACTCCTGCCTGCATCTACTACTATTACTCCACTCATCGACCGCTATCCAGCATGCATCTAGAGTATTAAGTTAAAACAGAGTAACGCCTTAAGGAAGATGACATGATGTAGAGGGATAGACTCATGCAATATGATGAAAACCCCATCTTGTTATCCTCGATGGCAACAATACAATACGTGCCTTGCTGCCCCTACTGTCACTGGGAAAGGACACCGCAAGATTGAACCCAAAGCTAAGCACTTCTCCCATTGCAAGAAAGATCAATCTAGTAGGCCAAACCAATCTGAGACTTGCAAAGATAACCGATCATACATGAAAGAATTCAGAGGAGATTCAAATATTGTTCATAGATAGACTTGATCATAAACCCACAATTCATCGGTCTCAACAAACACACCGCAAAAAGAAGATTACATCGAATAGTTCTCCACAAGAGAGGGGGAGCACATTGTATTGAGATCCAAAAAGAGAGAAGAAGCCATCTAGCTACTAACTATGGACCCATATGTCTGAGGTAAACTACTCACACTTCATCGGAGGGGCTATGGTGTTGATGTAGAAGCCCTCCATGATCGATGCCCCCTCCGGTGGAGCTCCGGAACGGGCCCCAAGATGGGATCTCGTGGATACAGAAAGTTGCGGCGGTGGAATTAGGGTTTTGGCTCCGTATCTGATCATTTGGGGGTACGTAGGTATATATAGGAGGAAGGAGTATGTCGGTGGAGCAACAGGGGGCCCATGAGGGTTGAAGGCGTGCCTGGGGGGGGGGGGGGTAGGCACGCCCCCTACCTCGTGGCCTCCTCTTTTGTGTCTTCACGTAGGGTCCAAGTCTCCTGGGTCTTGTTCGTTGAGAAAATCACGTTCACGAAGGTTTCATTCTGTTTGGACTCCGTTTGATATTCCTTTTCTTCGAAACCCTAAAACAGGCAAAAAAACAACAATTCTGGGTTGGGCCTCCGGTTAATAGGTTAGTCCCAAAAATAATATAAAAGTGGGTAATAAAGCCCAATAATGTCCAAAATAGTAGGTAATATAGCATGGAGCAATCAAAAATTATAGATACGTTGGAGACGTATCAGGGTTTGCCATTGCTATCTCTGGCTTCTGATGTGCCAGGGTTGCTTGCTGTGTTGTTGCTACGGGCGAACCAGCTATCTTCGCCCGTGTAAAAGCGGGTCATGAGTGTCGTGAGGGCTGCCATGGATTTTGGCTTTTCTTGGCCGAGATGTCGGGTGAGCCATTCGTCACGGATGTTATGTCTAAAGGCCGCTAGGGCTTCGGCATCCAGATAGTCGACAATTTGGTTCTTTTTAGTTAGGAACCGAGTCCAGAATTTCCTGGCTGACTCTCCGGGCTGTTGTGTTATGTGACTTAAATTGTTAGCATCCAGTGGTTGCACATAAGTACCCTGGAAGTTGTCCAGGAATGCGTCTGCCAGGTTCTCCCAACTTCTGATGGAGTTTGCCGGCAAGCTATTCAGCCAATGCCGAGCCGGCCCCTTGAGTTTTAGCGGGAGATACTTGATGGTGTGTAGATCATCCCCACAGGCCATGTGAAGGTGGAGGAAGAAATCCTCTATCCATAAAGCGGGGTATGTAGTGCCGTCATATGATTCTATGTTCATGGGTTAAAACCCTTTTGGGAATTCATGATCCATTACTTCATCAGTGAAGCATAGGGGGTATGAGGCGCCTCTGTGCCGGGCTATATCACGACGCAGTTCATACGAGTCTTGTCTGCTGTGTTCGGCCCGGCCGGATTTGCTTTTAGTATATCCGGCATGACGGTTGTTGTCACGCATTGGGGCGCGCCCCCGTGATCCGTAGATCGATCTTTTATCGCTAGGAGCGTAGGATTTAATGCTTCCTCCTCGAGTTAGGGTAGCAACCTGCGTTTTGGGTAACTTTTGGTTGGGCGCTTGAGTTCGTATTCCTCGGCTGCTAGGACCTTAGTCCATCTATCCGCTAGCAGATCTTGGTCAGCTTGAAGCTGCTGCTCCTTTTTATTCAGGCTTTTTGCTATGGCTATAAGCCAGCGCTTGAAGCGCTCCTGCTTGACGGGATCCTCAGGCACGATAAATTCTTCATCCCCAAGGCTGACCTCGTCATCGGAGCGGGGCATGTAATTGTCATCCTCTGATTCTCCGTCTGCCGCCTGTTCCTTAGGGCTAGCTTACCCATCTTCCTGCTCGAAGCCTGGCTGGAGGGGATTCTTTTTGTCTTCGGCACTATCCACAGCATTATTGTCTCTTGTGCCGGTATCGCTGCTTTTGCTATGGCAGGGCTTAGAGCGGCGCCGACCATGACGGTGCTTAGATTGCTTCTCGAGGGGATCATCCTCTGTTGCCTTAGTGCCATCGCTTTCTTTGAGGGCGTCCACCATGTATATATCATATGATGAGGTGGCTGTCCAGCGCCTTGTGGGAGGTGGTTCCTGTTCTTCTCCTATCCATACCGTCGATGTCTTCGGAGCCGAAATCAAGCATGTCGGTTAAGTCGTCGACAGTGGCTATTAAGTGGGTGGTGGGTGGGGAATGAGTTTCTTCGTCGTCCGCTTCCCACTCAAGCCGGACATAGTTCGGCCAAGGGTCTCCTGACAAGGAGAGAGACATCAATGAATTTAGCAAGTCACCTAAGGGCAAGTGCTAAAAGATATCCGCGGAGGTAAACTCCATGATCTGTGCCCAATCAGATTCGATAGGCACGGACGCGGGCGATTTGGAGCCTGTGGCCGGGGACGAATCCAAGGATCCGGCAACACAGGTCTCGTAGGAGGTGAAGTCAGTATTCAGATCTATCACTGTTGAGTGTGGGGCCTCCGTGGCAAGGTCCATCCACCCATCCTCGGACGGCATGATCTGCTCCGGATTGAAGGCCGGAGTAGCCACAGGTGTGAGCTCCCGAACACCGTCCGGCGGCAGAGCTAAGTCATGCTCGTCGCGACTGTGCCGCACACCTGACATGGGCTCGAATCCATCGAAGATCAAGTCTCCGCGGATGTCGGCAATATAGTTCAAGCTTCCAAACCTGACCTGATGGCCAGGGGCGTAGCTCTCGATATGATTCAGATGGCCAAGTGAGTTGGCCTGCAGTATGAAGCCGCCGAATACGAAGATCTGTCCGGGGGGAAAAACCTCACCCTGGATCGCATCGTTACCGATGATCAAAGGAGCCATCAAGCCTTATGGTGATGACACAGTGGAACTCCCAATGAAAGCACCAATGTCGGTGTCAAAACCGGAGGATCTCGGGTAGGGGGTCCCGAACTGTGCGTCTAAGGCGGATGGTAACAGGAGGCGGGGGACACAATGTTTACCCAGGTTCGGGCCCTCTCGATGGAGGTAATACCCTACTTCCTGCTTGATTGATCTTGACGATATGAGTATTACAAGAGTTGATCTACCACGAGATCGTAGAGGCTAAACCCTAGAAGCTAGCCTATGATTCTGATTATTCTTGTCCTATGGACTAAACCCTCCAGTTTATATAGACACTGGAGGGGGCTAGGGTTACACAAAGTCGGTTACAAGGGAGGAGATCTACATATCCGAATCGCCAAGCTTGCTTTCCACACAAAGGAGAGTCCCACCCGGACACGTGACGAAGTCTTCAATCTTGTATCTTCATAGTCCAATAGTCCGGCTGTCCGGGGACCCCCTAATCCAGGACTCCCTCAGGGGTCTGGTGTGGATTACCTGCCTGGATAGACGAGGCCGAGCAGTGTGAAGGAGGGTCACCTACGAGGAGGCAGTGTTGCAAGTAAGGAGTGAAGTTTTCAACTTGGAAAGGAAGGCAGAAACAAGGGAAATGTGGCTTTTGGTAAGGGGGAGGGGGCGGGGAAGTAGATATTTCCACGAAAGCCGAAAATTTGGAATCGCTTCAGCGAAAAAACAGGCGTGCAAAGTGTCATCAGACACGGTCCCTTATTCAGAACTATGTACGATATGTGAACATCACAAATGATTCAGATATCTTAACCCGTGTGTGATAAGTTTGAACGTCAAAAATTTTGGTTCGAATTTTCCTGGTTACAGTGGTCATCCACGTCATTGCATCATTTGTGTACACAAAGGAGACTACAGCACACCCACACTTCTTAATCGAGCAAGTTCAGCAATTAAATAGAGCTAGCTGAACTAAACATTACTCTAACAAATTAAAGATCGACACTCTTAATTAAATAAAACAATGAGTACTACTACAGCTGGTGCTCGTCGATCTACGCCGCCGCCTCCATGTCCAACTTGCGCCTGACGGTCTCCTGGGAAGGGCTCCATGGCATCCATCGCGCCATACTCGGCAAGCATCTCAGCATCCGCATCCGCCATCTCTTTGGAAAAGGCTGCCACGAGCTGGGCGTGGGCAGCCGCAATCTGGGCTTGGACGGGCTCCGTCGTTGCAAGGTATGCGGCGGAGCAATGGACGAATGCTCGAACGCTCTCGACGATTGCCAACTCTTCGGCCGTGGGTTGCCGACCGTTGTCGGAGAAGCTTCGTTTGATTTGTGTGGTGACCACCATGAGCTGGTGATACATCTCCAACATATCTATAATTTTTTATTGTTCCATGCTGTTATATTATCAATCTTGGATGTTTTATAATCATTTTATATCTCTTTTTGGTACTAACCCATTGACATAGTGCCAAATGCTAGTTGTTGTTTTTGCATGTTTTTTACATCGCAAAAAATCAATACCAAACGAAGTCCAAATGCAATGAAACTTTCTGGAGATTTTTTATGGACCAGAAGACACCTAATGGGCCAAGGCTGCGCCTGGGGGGGGGTGCTCCGAGGAGAGCACGACCCACCAGGGCGCGCAAGGAGGCCCAGGCGCGCCCTGGTGGGTTGTGCCCACCTCGGGTGCCCCCCAGACCGCCTATTTGCTTTATAAATACCCCAATACTCTATAAACCCTAGGGGAGTCGACGAAAATCAATTCCATCTGCCGCAGAGTCCAGAACCACCAGATCCAATCTAGACACCATCACAGAGGAGTTCACCACTTCCATTTGTGCCTCTCCGATGATGCGTGAGTAGTTCTTTGTAGACCTTCAGGTCCGTAGTTAGTAGCTAGATGGCTTCCTCTATCTTGTTTGATTCTCAATACAATGGTCTCTTGGAGATCCATATGATGTAACTCTTTTTGCGGTTTGTTTGTTGGGATCGGATGAACTTTGAGTTTATGATCAGATCTATCTTTTTATATCCATGAAAGTTATTTGAGTTTCTTTGATCTCTTATATGCATGATTGCTTATAGCCTCGTATTTCTTCTCTAATATTTGGGTTTTGTTTGGCCAACTTGATCTATTTATCTTGCAATGGGAAGAGGTGCTTTGTAGTGGGTACGATCTTACAGTTCTTGATCCCAGTGACAAAAGGGGAACCGACACGTATGTACCGTTGCTACTAAGGATAAAACGATGGGGTCTATCTCTACATAGATAGATCTTGTCTACAACATATCATCGTTCTTATTGCATTACTCCGTTTCTCCATGAACTTAATGCACTAGATGCATGCTGGATAGCGGTCGATCTGTGGAGTAATAGTAGTAGATGCGGGCGTCCTCTCTGGTTCTTGGAAATACCCATCTTCTATGGGTTCATCTGGTGGATCTACCCTTGGCTTGGATTTCTCCAAGGGTAGGGTTTTTGGAGAGGAGGTTTTCAGATCTACTAGCCGTACGATCCATCCTTCAGTGCACAGGAGGTCATTCAAATTGGTGGTTTCATTTAGCCGCCATGTCTTTCGTCTCACGGAGGATTCTGTGGCGGCGGCTCTAGAAGCAGCGATTGGTGGTTCGGCAATTGAGCTCCATGTTGAACATATCAAGGATAAGGTTTATTCCTTCCATGTTTCTTGCCAACAAGTTGGTTTTCTTATTATGGATCTTCGTTCCTATGCCTGTGATCTGTTCAAGTGCTATTTTCATCTGTGGGGTAATGGGGGACCTAATTGGACTAGAGAACTCCGTATATGGAGGAAGGAATGTGATGCTGCATGGATTCTAGTTAGTCCTACCAAGCACCGATCAACTTTAGGCCTCTTAGCCATGAACAAGCCTCCGGCTAGATCAGCTTTAAAATCCGTTTCTTCGGTACAGAAAAAGCTTTCTTTTGCCACTTTTGAGCGATACTCGGCTTGCAAGGGATATAGATACCCGGCAACACAAGAATGCATTGATACTATGTGTGATGCAGGATATGATCTCCCTGCTCATGAACGTGTGGTCATCCACCCATCGCCACAAGCGGACTTGCGTTGGACGGTGGCACGTCCACCCATAGTTTTTGGTATAGTCACTTCGTTGCCGGCGTTGAGCCGGCCGGATTCATCCCTACCGGTGTCTGATCCGGTTTTAGAGGACCAATCACCCGTGCATGCGGGGATTTCGTCCGCACGTTTCGCAGGGGCGGGATTGCCACCTTTTCAAATGAATGGACTACCTTCCGACCCAGCTCCCATGGAGGCCCGCCTGCCCGATAGCCCACTTTCAAGACCCAGCCCATCTATCTCTGGGCCACCTACGTCTACGACCCCAACTCCTTTGGGCCACGGTCTCGATATACCTTCATCTCAAGAGGCTGCAAGGCAGTTTGAGGCCATGGTCGATGACATGGTGGACCGCGTGATTACCTGTACAGTTTGCTCTCAAATGGGCCACCTGTCAGCCGCTTGTGGAATGCGAGCGGTCTGCACGAGTTGCTCTCGCCCTGGTCACTCAAGACGTGACTGTAATGATTTCGCGCGCTCCAAGGGTCTGGTTTGGAGGCCAATTCTGGTGCAACAAAAAACAAGTTTATCGGAATCTGCTGCTACTCATGGGAACAGAGCCGGTGTTATTGGGATAGACTGTCCAGTCCCATCGCCGCCGCCCACATTACAACTTCCTTCCCCTCAAGCCAAAGAAAACCCCCGACCTGCTACTGAAGATTCCATGGCGAACTATGAGCTTGATCCCCAACGCTTTGTGCCCCCGGGTCATCACATCATTGATGGGGGCGATCGTCGGCTACCCCGCTCCTTCTTCACGCCCGCTGTGCAGCCGGCTCGTCGCCATGAGGACTTCATGGTGGCAGAGGTCATGCCGGAGCCGGAGGGGCCGTTTGGCCCAGTACGGGAAGAAGTGGTTCAGTTTCTGCACAACAGAGGTATTTTTGTTCGATCTGCGCAGCCGTGGTTTCATGGGGTAGGGCTGTTTCAAGTCAGGGATTCCTCAGTCAGATACACATTGATCCAGCATGCACCGTTTCCTTTTGGTCATGATCGCTCTATCAGATTTATGAAGCATGACGATGGACAAAATTTTAGAGGGATGCAGGGTTTTCGCAAGGGCTGGTTAATGTTTATTGGGATTCCTCTCGATTATCGCACCACTGAATATATCTCTCAGGCGGTAGGCACTTTTGGAAAATTTATCTCTTGGGATAGTGAGGATCCTTATCTGCTCAGGACCGTAGTGGAGGCTTATTTTCCGGATACACCGCTGGTTCCAAGGGATGTCGTCTTTCGTGATTATGCAGCGTATGGTGATGCACAAGTATCTTGGACTGCTGCTTGCTATGTCTTAGGTGCAGATTTTGCTGACCAGATGCCACATGACGAAGATCCCATGCCCTTGGATGGAAATCCTCATCCGTTACCTGGCAATCTGGTGCAGGATAATCTGATGTTTGCTTTGCCTCCATATCCGATGCTTTGTTGGAACGATGCTCCTCTTGCTCCACCCCCTCCGCCTGTGAATAATAATGATCCTGCTTGGGGAAATGCCATATGGGGAGAGGATGCAGAGATTGAGCAGGCCCCACACCCTGCGGCTCCAGAATAGGATCAGGTCTCAATTGTCATTGATCAGCCGGAAGGGTCTGCGTCTGTCGAGCAGCTTCAACCAGAAGATGATATCCAGCAGCACCATGAACCACTCCCCGAAGCTCAGCATCCGGTTTTAGATGAGAACCAGCTTGCCATTGTGCCTTATCAGCCTCCGGTGATTCAGCAGCATGAAATTTTTATTGGCATGGCACGCATTGTGGCTGGTCCTCCTCTTCCTCCGGAGATGGTTTGGAAAAGATCCTTTGAAAATCTGATGGCTGATTTCTCGGTTAAAGATGTCCCCAGGGCCATTTTCTTCAAGCCACTGGGCACAGTCATTTACTCGAAGAGGTCTTGGTCCATTGCCTTTGATGAAGAAAGGATGATTTCTTCTTTAGCTGCCTCTTTGCCTATGGTGCCTATCACTAGGCAGTCTGTCTTGGCGAAGCGCCCAGTGGCCAGAGCCTTATTTGAGGAGTTGCCAGTTGTCAATGATCAAGACTCTGTTTTTGAAGAAGGAGGGACGGAGGGTTCTGCGGTTCCTGTCTCCACACAATCTAGCATGGTTTTCTCTGTTGATCAATCAACTAGGTGTAAACGGCGACAAAAGAAGAATACTCCGGTGGTTGACACATCTCTCAGGTGATGCACAAGGAGCGCGGCAAAATTGGATGGCTACAAGAACATGGTTTTTGAACAGCTCTCACTGCAGCAATCCAAGAAGCGTCCTCGTGCAAAGCCCATGGAAGACAAGGCCCAGCCCACTCCAGTTGATGATTCTGAAGAGGCTCTTCCTGCGGCGCCGCCTCACACTCCAATTCAGGTTCTGCAAGCTGTGGGTGAGGAATTAGAGATTGATCCTGCGCTCATTTCGGTGGATAAGCTTATGGCTAACCCACAGGAGGACTCGTCTGCATCTACAGCGTAGTTTCTTATGATTATCTCTATGTGGAAGGTACTGCTTAGGCTTGTTTTCTTTTCTGTTGAACTGTGTTCAGTCTGCGACGAGACATTTTGGGATCCTGAACTTAAGTTCATTATGGTTGGTATGGCATTAGGTGCCATATTTCTTTTGCTACTAGACGTTATGGTTTTTAATGAATCGTGTTACAACACGTAGCTGGAAAGTGTTATGTTGGAATGTTCGCGGTCTCAATTCGGGAGCGAGACAGCGCTCTGTCAGGGAAAAGGTGATAGAGAGTCAATGTTCACTGCTTTGCTTGCAGGAAACGAAGCTTTCCACTTGCTCGCGGTCAGACATTAAAAGCATTTGCCCCCATGGCTTTGATCAATTTGTGGAGTCTCCCTCTAGTGGAGCATCTGGGGGCCTATTAACAGTGTGGCGTTCAGATGTGTTTCATGGCACATTACTTGAAGTTAAGCCCTACGCTATAGTCATGCAGTTTACCTCGGTTCACAATAATGAAAAGTGGTTCATGGTGAATGTGTATGGCCCTTGTCAGGGTGAGTTACGTGATGAGTTCGTTTCTTGGATGTACAATTTAGATATTGATCCGGATCAGTTGTGGATGTTGATGGGAGACTTCAATTTCATCTGTTCAATGGATAATAGGAACTTACCTGGGGGTGATATAAATGACATGTTTATATTCAATGAGATAATTGGCCATTTGGGATTGCTGGAAATTCCCTTGAAAGGAAGAAAATTTACTTGGTCTAATATGCAGGACAGACCTCTTTTGGAGCAGTTAGATTGGGTTTTCACATCGGCGAGTTGGATACACATTTACCCAATGACACAACTGACCCCCCTGGCCAAAACTGCGTCGGATCATGTGCCTTGTTTGGTTACCATCAATACAGCAATTCCTAAAGCACACATTTTTAGGTTTGAAAACTTTTGGATCCATCAGGCTGGTTTTATGGAGTGTGTTCAGGAGGTTTGGAATAGACCCTCTCGCAAAACTCATATTGCAGCTATAATTGTGGACAAACTAAAGGCGTTGAGGTATGCACTAAAAAAATGGCAAAAGGGGTTATCCCATATCAAAAGGTTGCTTGAGAAGTGTAACTGGGTAATTCTTTGGTTGGACAATCTTGAGGACAGAAGGTCTCTGTCCAGGCCTGAGTTTAATTTCAGGAAAATCATAAAACTACATCATGAGCGTCTGCTGCACATGCAATATCTCTATTGGAAGAAGAGATGTACAATCAGGTATATTAAAGTGGGGGAGGAGAACTCAAATTTTTTTCAGGCTATGGCAACCGAGAGATACAGGAAAAACTCTATTGCCAGTCTTTTGTTGGCTGATGGATCCATAACGTCAAACCATGACGAAATGGCCAAGGAATTCTTGAAAGCCTTCTGAAGCAGAATGGGGACAGTACGACCAATTTGTTTGGATGAAAACATATTGTCCCTTATTCCTAGGGTCCAGTGCCTGACGGCACTCACGAACCAGTTTGATATGAAAGAAATTGAGCAGGTTATCAAGGAAATGCCCATTGATAAGGCCCCAGGGCCTGATGGCTTTAATGGACTTTTTTTAAAAAAAGTGTTGGCACATAATTTCTGCTGATTTCATCAAGTTGGTTCAGGAGTTTCATGCTGGAACAGTTCAGTTGGAGAACTTGAATGACGCGTATATCACCTTGATCCCTAAGAAGCAGTCACCGGAGGGTGTAGGAGACTTCAGGCCGATCTCCCTTACCTCGGTGGGTTTGAAGTTTCTCACCAAACTCGCAGCTAACAGATTCCAACAGGAAATCATCAAATGTGTGCATAAAAACCAATATGGTTTCATAAAATCAAGAACAATCCAGGATTGTCTAGCTTGGACTTTTGAGTACATTCACCAGTGTACCCAATCTAAGAGGCCCATCATTTTGCTTAAACTGGATTTCGAAAAGGCTTTTGATTCTATCCGGCATGAGGCTACCATAAAGATCCTAATTGCAAAAGGTTTTCACGATAGATGGATCACTTGGATTAAACAGTTGCTGTCCTCTGGCACTTCTTCCGTTCTTTTGAACGGAGTTCCTGGAAATCACTTCAAATGCAAATGTGGCGTCAAGCAGGGCGACCCCATTTCTCCCTTGCTCTTTGTGATTGCGGCGGATCTCTTGCAAACATTGATAAATGATCTTCTTCATCAAGGTCTTATTAATAGACCTCTGCCCACACATGACCCAGATTTCCCTGTAGTCCAATATGCTGATGATACGTTGCTTTTCTTCAATGCTGACAAAGATCAATTGAGGGCTTTGAAACGTGTCTTACACTCTTTCTCTCAGGCAACTGGACTTCAAATTAATTTCCATAAATCCTCAATGTATCCCATCAATGTGACAGACCCAGATGCTTCAGAGCTGGCTGCTGATTTTCGTTGTAAGTTAGGCAAGATGCCTTTTACTTACCTGGGTCTGCCTATGGGGACCACCAGGCCAAAAATTGTGGATCTTCTTCCCCTGGTGGATTGCATGGAGAGAAGATTGACTGCAAGCTCTTGGTTTTTACCTCAAGGAAGCAGACTGCGGTTAGTTAATTCTGTCATCTCTTCATTGCCTATATTCTTCCTTTCTAGCTTGTCACTTCCTTAGGGCATTTTGAAACAACTGGAAAGAATTCAGAGGCAGTGCTTATGGAGGAAGTATGGCCAGGAAAGGGGACACTCACTGGCGGCTTGGCCACTAGTCTGTCGACCTAAGTCCAAAGGAGGGCTTGGAATATTGAACTTAGGTTTACAGAATGATGCTATGCTGATGAAACATCTCAATAAATTTTATAACAAGATGGACGTGCCATGGGTGCAGTTAGTTTGGGATTCTTACTACTTTCAGAGGATTCCACATGACACGGTTCTTTGTGGCTCCTTTTGGTGGAGAGATGTATGTAAGCTGATGGATAAGTTTCGGTCAGTTACATCGGTGGATGTTGCTATGGGTGATACGGTTTTGTTCTGGTCTGACTACTGGCAAATTGGGGGCAGTTCAGTCCCACTGCAAGATCGGTTTCCTAGGCTCTACTCCTTTTGTCTTGACAAAAATCTCTCAGTCAAGGAAGTCTTTGCGGCTAGTAGTTTCCAAGACCTACTCTACTTACCTCTCACTGCACAAGCCTTTCAGGAATTGCAGCAACTTTCTTCCCTAATGAGGACTTTTCAGTTTGATAATACCTCCAAGGACAGCTGGAGCTGGAGGCATGGCAAGAAAGCAGTTTTTACTGCAAAGAGGTTTTACAATTTTGTATATCAGCCAATGGTATCAAACCCTATTCTGGGGTGGATATGGAAGAGTTGCTGCACCATGTCGATCAAGATGTTTGCTTGGCTTGTAATTATGGACAGGGTTAACACTAAAGACATGATTCAGCGGAGGCATTGGAATATTAATGAAGGACCAGAATGTGTGCTTTGTCCCACTGGAATTCTGTAAGACAGAAACCATCTTTTCTTCCAGTGCAATTATAGTACTCGAGTGTGGAACTATCTGCAAATTGAATGGATCAATGGTAATGATATTGTGGATATTGCTCGTCAAGCTAGGAAGGAGTTCAACAAGCCTTTCTTTGGGGAGGTGGTGTTTACGGCATGGTGGAATATTTGGAAGGTCAGGAATGATAGAGCTTTCCGGAACATCCAACCAACATTCAGGGCCTGGAGGAATGGTTTCATTCATGACCTTACTCTACTCTCTCATCGGATCAAACGGAAAAACAGGGAAACCCTTCTTAAGTGGATTGATTTTCTTCCCCCTTGAGGAGAGCTCATGTTGCTTTTCTTCCCTCTGTAATTATTTAGGTATAGTCTTCCTTTCCCTATATAGCTTCTTTTAGGGTTTTTTTTCCTTCGTCCTCATCTTGAGGATGCATACCTTGTATTTATTTTGGCTTAATTAATAAAATGATGTGGGGTGTAAGCCCTGCAGTCTTCATGGTCAAAAAAAAATAGTAGTAGTGTAGGCAGGAGTCGGTCTACTAATCCTGGACGTGATGCCTATATAATGATCATTGCCTGGATATCATCATGAGTATTTGAAGTTCTATCAATTGCCCAACGGTAATTTGTTTACCCACTGTTTGCTATTTTTCTCGAGAGAAGCCACTAGTGAAACCTACGGCCCCCGGGTCTCTTTCTCATATTATTTGCCTTTACGATTTATTTTATTTGTATTTTATTTTCAGATCTACTAAACCAAAAATACAAAAATACCTTGCTGCAATTTATTTTATTTGGCGTTCGATCTATCAATATTTACAACTCTCTCACATCCGTTTGCCAATTTCTGGTGCCGCTACCCGAAAGGGATTGACAACCCCATTTACACGTTGGGTTGCGAGTAGTTGTTATTTGTGTGCAGGTGCTATTTATGTTGTGTTGCTTGGTTCTCTTATTGGTTCGATAACCTTGGTTTCACATCTGAGGGAAATACCTACCGCCGCTGTGCTACATCATCCCTTCCTCTTTGGGGTAATACAGACGTAGCTTCATGCGACATCAAAAGGAATTTCTGGCGCCGTTGCTGGGGAGGATCTTCAACATATACCAGGTTCCTAATCACAAATCTCATTGATACATCTCCAACGTATCTATAATTCTTGATTGCTCCATGCTATATTATCTACTGTTTTGGACATTATTGGGCTTTATTATCCACTTTTATATTATTTTTGGGACTAACCTATTAACTGGAGGCCCAACCCAGAATTGCTGTTTTTTGCCTATTTTAGGGTTTCAGAGAAAAGGAATATCAAACGGAGTCCAAACGGAATGAAACCTTCAGGAACGTGATTTTCTCAATGAACAAGACCTAGAAGAATTGGACCCTATGTCAAGACACAAAAGAGGAGGCCACGATGCAGGGGGCGCGCCTCCCCCCCCAGGCGCGCCCTCCACCCTCGTGACCCCTTGTTGCTCCATCGACGTACTCCTTCCTCCTATATATACCTGCATACCCCCAAACAATCAGATACGGAGCCAAAACCCTAATTCCACCACCGCAAATTTCTGTATCCACAAGATCCCATCTTGGGGCCTGTTCCGGAGCTCCGCCGGAGGGGGCATCGATCACGGAGGGCTTCTACATCAACACCATAGCCCCTCCGATGAAGTGTGAGTAGTTCACCTCAGACCTACGGGTCCATAGTTAGTAGCTAGATGGCTTCTTCTCTCTTTTTGGATCTCAATACAATGTTCTCCCCCTCTCTTGTGGAGATCTATTCGATGTAATCTTCTTTTTGCGGTGTGTTTGTTGACATCGATGAATTGTGGGTTTATGAGCAAGTCCATCTATGAACAATAATTGAATCTTCTCTGAATTCTTTGATGTATGATTGGTTATCTTTGCAGGTCTCTTCGAATTATCAGTTTGGTTTGGCCTACTAGATTGATCTTTCTTGCAATGGGAGAAGTGCTTAGCTTTGGGTTCAATCTTGTGGTGTCCTTTCCCAGTGACAGTAGGGGCAGCAAGGCACGTATTGTATTGTTGCCATCGAGGATAACAAGATGGGGTTTTCATCATATTGCATGAGTTTATCCCTCTACATCATGTCATCTTGCTTAAGGTGTTACTCTGTTTTCATTAGCTGAATACTCCAGATGCATGCTAGATAGCGGTCGATGAGTGGAGTAATAGTACTAGATGCAGGCAGGAGTCGGTCTACTTGTCTCGGATGTGATGCCTATATACATGATCATACCTAGATATTCTCATATCTATGCTCAATTTTCTCAATTGCTCAACAGTAATTTGTTCACCCACCGTAGAAAACTTATGCTCTGGAGATAAGCCACTAGTGAAACCTATGGCCCTCGGGTCTATCTTCATCATATTAATCTCCCAATACTTATTTATTTCCTTTGATTTTTACTTTGATTTTATTTTACTTTGCATCTTTATCACAAAAATACCAAAAATATTATCTTATCATATCTATCAGATCTCACTCTTGTAAGTGGCCGTGTAGGGATTGACAACCCCTTATCGCGTTGGTTGCGAGGATTTATTTGTTTTGTGCAGGTGCGAGGGACTCGCGCGTAGCCTCCTACTGGATTGATACCTTGGTTCTCAAAAACTAAGGGGAATACTTACGCTACTTTGCTGCATCATCCCTTCCTCTTCGGGGAAAACCAACACAGTGCTCAAGAGGTAGCAAGAAGGATTTCTAGCGCCATTGCCAGGGAGGTCTACGCAAAAGTCAATATACCAAGTACCCATCACATACCCTTATCTCCCGCATTACATTATTTGCCATTTGCCTCTTGTTTTCCTCTCCCCCACTTCACCCTTCCCGTTTTATTCGCCCTCTCTCTCTTTCTCTATTTGCCTCTTTTTGCCTGCTTGCTTTTTTGTTTGCTTGTGCGTTAGTTCGTTTGCTTGTCGTTAGGGCTAGTCCCTTATCTTCTCCGTTATCTCCCGAGAATGAAATTCTAAATTTTAAGCAAAGGGATGGGGAAATCTAAAAGAAGCTTGGTATAGAATTTGCAATGCTCAAAATAGATCTACCAGGAAGCAATATACTTCCGTTCTTCTTCGCAATTTTTATGTAGGCGTCACTCCTTGGCACATATATGTCGTTGATACTATTACTGGAGGGAACTACTTGGGTAGCCATACTTTTGATTCTTATAATGCTATGATAGATTTGTTTGGCTCACCCCCTCTTTTGGTTAATGGAACTGTATTAACTTTGGAGCATGTAATGCAAAGACTTGAAATTATTGAAAATAAGGTTGCTACCGTAGAGTTAATTGAAAATTTGGATAAAAAGATCCACAACCGAATCTCTCAATATGGATTTAAAGTCGGAGTCACTTTGAACAATATTAAAGAGAAGGAACCCATAGTTAATGAGAAAATAAATCACGATTCCACTAGAATCGATAAACTTGAGGATATTATTACCAACTTGGGAACCGATTTTTCTTCCATAAAGAATACTCCAAGTCCTCCCGCTAAAATTGCTAATCCTATGTATGTTCCTAAAAATAAGGGTGAATCCTCTAGTAAGGAAACTACGAATCTCAAATCTATAAGTATTCATCCCAATCTTTTTGCTATCATTAAGGAACCATTTGTTACAAACGATTTTTTCGATCTTGCGCCTAAAAGTTTGATAATCAATAAAAAGAAAGAAATTCCTAAAGATGGTAGATGCCTCATTGAAGAATTGCCCACCAAATATGGCAATACCTAGATCTATCCTTGCTTGTTATGCCTACCTAGGGGTGTTAAACAATAGCGCTTGTTGGGAGGCAACCCAATTTTATTTTTATTCCTTTCTTTTTGCTCCTGTTTAGTAATAAATAATTTATGTAGCCTCTATTTTGGTTGTGTTTTTTGTGTTTAATTAGTGTTTGTGCCAAGTAGAACCGTTGGGAAGACTTAGGGAAAGTCTTGTTACACTTGCTGTAAAAAACAGAAACTTTAGCGCTCATGAGAACTGCTTCCATTTTAATTTGGAAAGTGATATTTAGTTAATTCTTTTTGAAAAATGATTAATAGATAAATTCCTCACGTCCAGAAATTTATTTTAGAATTTTTGGGGTTCCAGATCTTGCGCTAGATACAGATTACTACAGACTGTTCTGTTTTTGACAGATTTTGTTTTTCGTGTGTTGTTTGCTTATTTTGATGAATCTATGGCTAGTAAAATAGTTTATAAACCATAGAGAAGTTGGAATAGAGTAGGTTTAACACCAATATAAATAAATAATGAGTTCATTACATTAGCTTGAAGTGGTCTTTTGTTTTCTTTTGCAAATGGAGCTCACGAGATTTTCTACTTTGAGTTTTGTGTTGTGAAGTTTTCAAGTTTTGGGTAAAGATTTGATGGATTATGGAAAAAGGAGTGGCACCCCCAAGATAATCTAAGGACACCTAAAGTCCAAAGCTTGGGGATGCCCCGGAAGGCATCCCCTCTTTCGTCTACTTCTATCGGTAACTTTACTTGGAGCTATATTTTTAATCACCACATGATATGTGTTTTGCTTGGAGCGTCTTGTATGATTTGAGTCTTTAGTTTTTAGTTTACCACAATCATACTTGCTGTACACACCTTTTGAGAGAGCCATACATGATTTGGAATTTGTTAGAATACTCTATGTGCTTCGCTTATATCTTTTGAGTTATATAGTTTTGCTCTAGTACTTCACTTATATCTTTTAGAGCACGATGGTGGATTTGTTTTATAGAAACTATTGATCTCTCATGCTTCACTTAGATTATTTTGAGAGTCTTAAATAGCATGGTAATTTAATTAAAATCCTATTATGCTAGGTATTCAAGATTAGTAAAATTTTCTTATGAGTGTTTTGAATACTAAGAGAAGTTTGATGCTTGATGATTGTTTTGAGATATGGAGGTAATAATATCCAAGCCGTGCTAGTTGAGTAGTTGTGAAATTGAGAAATGCTTGTGTTGAAGTTTGCAAGTCCCGTAGCATGCACGTATGGTAAACGTTATGTAACAAATTTGAAACATGAGGTGTTATTTGATTGTCCTCCTTATGAGTGGAGTCGGTCTACTTGTCTCGGATGTGATGCCTATATACATGATCATACCTAGATATTCTCATAACTATGCTCAATTTTGTCAATTGATCAACAGTAATTTGTTCACCCACCGTAGAATACTTATGCTCTCGAGAGAAGCCACTAGTGAAACCTATGCCCCCCGGGTCTATCTTCATCATATTAATCTCCCAATACTTAGTTATTTCCTTTGCTTTTTTACTTTGCTTTTATTTTACTTTGCATCTTTATCACAAAAATACCAAAAATATTATCTTATCATATCTATCAGATCTCACTCTCGTAAGTGGCCGTGTAGGGATTGACAACCCCTTATCGCGTTGGTTGCGAGGATTTATTTGTTTTGTGCAGGTGCGAGGGACTCGCGCGTAGCCTCCTACTGGATTGATACCTTGGTTCTAAAAAACCGAGGGAAAAACTTACGCTACTTTGCTGCATCATCCCTTCCTCTTTGGGGAAAACCAACGCAGTGCTCAAGAGGTAGCACTCATCTCCTCGCAATTTACATTATTTTCCATTTGCCTCTCATTTTCCTCTTGCCCACTTTACAATAATTTGCCCTTTTATTTGCCCCTCTTTTTTTTCGCCGTTTTCTTGCCGGATCTGTTTTTGAGTGCAATCTTGTTGTGTAGTCATCATGACTCAAGAGAACACCAAATTGTGTGATTTCTCAAATACCAACAACAATGATTTTATTGGCACTCCGCTTGCTCCTCCCGCCGCTAGTGCGGAGACTTGTGATATTAATACTGCTTTGCTGAATCTTGTTATGAAAGATCAATTTTCCCGTACTGCTAATAAGGATGACGCGTCCCATCCTAATACCTTCATGGAATTATGCGATATGCAAAAGAAAAAAGATGTGGACAATGATGTGGTGAATATGACATTATTTCCGTTTTCTTTGCGTAATTCTGCAAAAAATTGGTTCTCTTCTTTGCCTCGCAATAGTATCGATTCTTGGAATAAGTGCAACGATGCTTTTATCACTAAGTATTTTCTGCCCGCACAAATTATTTCCCTTAGAGCCCAGATCATGAATTTCAAGCAACTTGAACATGAGCATGTTGCACAATCTTGGGAAAGGATGAAAATGATGATAAGGAATTGCCCAACTCATGGGTTAAATCTTTGGATGACCATACAATTTTTTTTGCGGGGTTGAATTTTGTTTCTCGTAATCTTTTAGATTCCGCCACGGGTGGTACTTTCATGGAAATTACTTTGGGTGAAGCCACCAAATTGCTTGATAATATCATGGCAAATTATTCACAATGACATACCGAAAGAGCTCCTACTAGTAAAAAATTTAATTCGGTTGAAGAAATTTCTCCTTTGAGTGAAAAAGTCAATGCTCTTATGAAAATGGTTGCTAGTAAAAGTGCTCCTATTTATTTAAATGATATGCCTTTGTCTACTTTGATTGAGAAGAATAGTGATGCCGTAGATGTGAATTTTATTTCTTGAAATAATTTCAACAATAATGCTTATAGAGGTAATTTTAATCCTAGGCCTGTTCCTAGTAATTCCTATAATAACTATGGTAATTCCAATGGAAATAATTCTTATAATAATAATAGGAACACCTTTGATCTTGAGAATAATATTAAAGAATTTATCAATATGCAAAAAGTTTTCAACACTACCATAGAAGAAAAGTTGAATAAGATTGATGATTTGTCTAGATAGAATTTATAATGATGTGGAAAGTCTCAAGATGAAATTTTTTGTGCCCAAGGTAGAGGAATCAATTAAAGCTCTTTATGTTTCTATGGATGAAAGTAAGAAAATAACTGCTATGCTTAGAGCTAAAAGAGATTTTTTAGAAAAAACCATTTTCTAGTGATTACTTTCGTAAAAGTGATGAAGATCTTAAAATGATTGGGGTTTCTTCTACTGATTCCTTGTTTAGTAAAGTTAAGATTGATGAAAAAGGGATTGGAGAAGAGTCAACTTTAGTTAGTAGGCATCCCGATATTTTGAAGGGTGAAAATCTTGTTGAGAAAATTGATCAAAGTGGGTTTGAAGAGGTCAAAACTTTAGCTAGTGATGTGCCCACTCTTTTGGATTACAAAGACTATAATTATGATAGTTGCTCTTTGATTGATTGTATTTCTTTGTTGCAATCCATGATAAATTCACCCCATGCTTATGAACAAAATAAAGCTTTTATTAAACATATTGTTGATGCTATAATGAAAGGTTTAGAAGAAAAGTTGGAATTAGAAGTTTCAATTCCTAGAAAATTGCATGATCAATGGGAACCTACTATCAAAGTCAAGATTAAAAATTATGAGTGCTTTGCTTTGTGTGAATTGGGTGCTAGTGTTTCTATAATTTCGAAATCTTTATGTGATGTGCTTGGTCTTACCGATGTTGAATCATGTTCTTTGAATTTGCACTTTGCAGATCCTACTATTAAAAAGCCCATGGGAAGAATTAATGATGTTCTTATTCTTGCAAATAGGAATTATGTGCCCACAGATTGTATTGTTATTGATATTGATTGTAATCCGTCTTGTCCAATTATTTTTGGTAGACCATTTTTACGCACTATTGGTGTCGTGATTGATATGAAAGAAGGCAATATTAAGTTCCAATTTCCTTTGAGGAAGGGTATGGAACACTTCCCTAGAACAAGAATTAGGCCACCATATGAATCAATCATGAGGGCATCTTATGGATCTCGAACCTGAGATGACAAAACGTAGATCCTTGCTTTATGCCTAGCTAAGGGTGTAAAACTATAGCGCTTGTTGGGAGGCAACCCAATGAATAAAATTAATTTTTGCTTTTTTCTTCTTGTTTGTGAGTGTTAGCACAATTATGCTACTGTTATGATTGTGTTTTCATGTTTTAATTAGTGTTTGTGTCAAGTAAAGCCTTTAGGATCTTCTTGGGTGATAGTTGTTTGATCTTGCTGAAAAAAAGAATTTTTGCGCTCACAAAAATAATTCTCATTTTTATAAAATACCCATTACTTTTGCATCATATCAATATACAAATTGGCCAGGTCTTCCTAATTTTTCAGAGTTTTTGGAGTTACAGAAGTATTTGAAACACCCAGATTTCTACAGATTGTTCTGTTTTTGATAGATTCTATTTTCTTTGCGTTGTGTGCTTATTTTGATGGCTCTATGGTTTTCTTTGATGAGTTTTTGCCATAAAAAAGTTGGAATACAGTAGATATAATGCAACAAAAAATATGAATTGGTTTACTACAACACTTATAGTAGTGATTTGTTTTCTTATACTAACGGATCTCATGAAGGCTTTTGTTGTGTTTTGTGTGATTGTAGTTTTCAAGTTTTGGGTTATCTTATGATGGATGAAGTAATAACGAGTAAGAAGAGCCTAAGCTTGGGGATGCTCCAGCATCCCAATCTATTATCCAAAATAGAGTAAGCAATTAAGCTTGGGGATGCCCCGAGTGGCATCCCCTCTTTCTTCTAGCAACCATCGGTATTTTACTCGAAGCTATATTTTTATTCGTCACATACTATGTGTTTTGCTTGGAGCATCTTGTATGATATGAGTCTTTGCTTGTTTTATTTTGTGTTTTATTTCTTGATTCCTTGCTGGACACACCTATTTGAGAGAGCCAAAATTATGTCATGACTTGTTAGAACTGCTCTCTATGCTTCACTTAATTTTTTATGAGCTATGGACTTGCTCTAATGATTCACTTATATATTTTTGAGCACGGTGCGCTTTAGTATTTTTGAAGAAATTCTCTATTGCTTCACTTAGATTTATTTGAGAGTTAGTAAAATTTTCAAGAAATTCTCTCTTTCTTTACTTAAATTAATTTTAGAGAAAGAAAAAAATTAGGCTCATGATCTTCACTTATATTTGTTTGAGCTTATCAAAAGAAACATATGAAATTAGTCCCAAAGTGATAGATATCCAAGAAGGATATAATAAAAACTTTCATGAAGATCATTGGACAATAAACTTGATTCTTAGTAATAGTTTTGAGATATGATGATGTGATATGTGAGTTATGTTGATGCGTAATTATGCTTTAGTAAGAATATTGGTGTTAAGTTTTGTGATTCCCTATGCAAGCACGAAAGTCAATAATTATGCTATGAAATTATATCCTACTTGTGGTGCATTATTCGGTGTTAATTATGCTTAATGCTCGCTTATGAGATTATTCGTATCTTGGCTGGTCGCTTCTTAATATTTTGCTTGCCTTCATTTGGCACCAAGTATGATCACTACTTGTGCATCCAAAAACCTTTAAACCTGTTTTGCCACATGAGTCCACTATATCTACCTATATGTGGTATTATTTTCCCATTCTAAGAAAATTTGCATGTGCCATCTCTAATTTTCAAAATAAACTTCTCTTTTGTGTGCTCGTTTCACTCCCGGAGCTGTGAGGGGTGGCTAATATTATCCATGCTAGATGTGTTATTTTCATGATGAGTGTTTATTCACTTATCATTGCACGAGAGTAAGGCCAAGGTATTAGGGATGCCTAGTCCCGAGATGAAAAATGAATTTCTTTATGTTGTGAAATAATAAATTCCTTGGAAAGTGTTGGTATGGAGGGAAACCGTGGATACAACTAGCCATGGAAAGTGAAAGTTTGGTTGAAAAAGGAACAAACTTTAATTTCTGTTTGGGAACCTCCTATGATATATCTAGCATGGAAAGTGTTGGGAACTCTAAGTCGTTTTCGTTGGTGGGAAGGACACACCTCCCAAAATGTTTTTATCTCTAAGTTTTTTGCTTAGAGCTTCGGCACCTCTACAAATCCCTACTCCCCTATGCGAAGGGCCTTTCTTTTACTTTATGTAATGTCGGGGTAAATAGCCATGGGTAGCCCAGCCGGCTTCCCCTGGCCCCTCAGAAAAAATTACGAGCCCGTCCGGCTCGTAAGAAGACTCAAGACCTGGGCCGCCTCCCCCTAGCCACCTACCTTCCTAGCCGGCTTCGGGGGCGGCCCGCCCTTTACCCTCATGAAGAAAGCTGTGGAGGGCCGGCTACGGCAGGGCCGGCTACGGCAAGGCCGGCTACGAGAGGCCGGCTACAGCAAGGCCGGCTACAGCCAGGCCGGCTCCCATAAAGCAGTCAAAGCCGTACCCGCAATGTACGCGCCCACTCTACGATGATGAAGCGGGGCGTGGCTACAGTGGAGCCTGCCACCCCCAAAACCCGGAGCACGCCTGGTACAGCACGCCGTGCAGGCAGCCACGGCCCGCCCAGCGCGGCACTGTAGCCACGGCGGCTCTGACGCCGTCCACGATGGGCCGCCAGCGTGGCCCCCGAGGCGGTGGGCCCCTTCGGGCAGAGAGATGCCGAAGGCGACCGCACATCCTCTCAAGCCGGCAAGGTTGAGGGCCGGCTTCCCCTAGCCGGCCTGCCACCCTCCTCGAAGGAGACGTCCATTAAGGAGACAAGATGCGGCGGGGCTACAGTAATCGCCCGCCAAGGCGACGTTACTATATCCACGCTTACCCTGACCAAGCCTGCGTCAACAACACGGAGTAACAGTAACCAGCCACCGACCAGGCCCTAGCCGGTGGGGCCGGCCTGTCGACGAAGGAGCCGGCAGCCGGCAGGACCCACCAGCCGGCGGGCCCCAGAAGCCGGTGCAGAAGCCGGCGAGCATAGTCACAGACAGCTGGGCCCCGCGCCCAGTCGGATTACCATTGTACCCCCGGGGGGTAGGCCTATATAAACCCCCCGGTGCACCCATGCAAAGGGTTGGACTCCCATTCTAGACCTAGACAACATACAAGGAGAGGAAGCAAGCTGAGCTGAGCCCTTCTTCCTCCCTCCACCCAAAACAGCTCAAGGAGCATTGTAGCTACTTGTTCACTTAGTAACCATGCGGAGACCCCGCAGAGCAGCAGTAGGGGTGTTATCTCCCCGGAGAGCCCTGAAGCTGGGTAAGATTCGCCGGCGTGCATGTCTTTGCCTCATCCCGTTTCCAGGCACCGGTGATGTTTTATTGGCCCCCGCAATGATAAGCCACCCGTTGGCATATGTCGCTCCTACCACCCGACATTTGGCGCCCACCGTGGGGCCAGGTGCACCGTTGTCCGGAGACCTGTTCTGGACGGGAACCCTTTTCCTTCCTCGCGAGCGTAGCCAGCCTGGCTCGCCCGATGGCGCTTGCCGCGACGCGCTGCATGGCGTCACCAACATCTGCGCGGCGAGCGGCCTCGCCGACCTCTTCGACAAGGCCCGCATCTCCGACGAGCTTGCCTCCGATGCGGGCACTGATCACCTCGCCAACCTCCTCGGCCAGCTCCACGTCTCCAGCGAGCCCGCTGCGGATTTGGAGTCGGTTGGCTCCACCGACTCGATGCCTGTCGTCTCCGACACGGCATCCTACGATACCTTCCCCACCAACGTCACGGTCTACAACGACCCGCTCCCTCCGGCTGGCGACCGCGATTCTGACGCTCCTGAGGTGATGGTTATCGGCCTCGACAGCCCAACTGACGAGGGCGCCCGCGACGCCCCACGCGCGGCGGCCCACGACTTGTCCGCCCCCCTTCCGGCTGACGCCAGCGACGAAGTTCTGGAGGCACGCCGCCTCGCCCTCCTCACGGAGGGCCGGCGGCTAGCCTCCGTAAGACGCCTCACCGAGGCCTACCAGCGCGAAGCTGACTGCGCCGCCTTCGGCACGCCGGCTCCGGCTGGCCCAAGCCGGGCTGGCGTTGTCAGGCAATGCGGCGCCGTCATCGCCGACACGCTTGGAGTGGATCGCCCGGTCTACGCCACCCCACTCAAGAACCTCCGCGCCGCCCAGGCGGCCGTAGACGAGCTGGACGGCTTGGAAGCCGAAGACCTCCCCCACATGACGCGGCGCATCCAGCAACTAATCGATGCAGCCGCCCGACGGCACGAAGCCGACGCCTGCGCGGGGAGCCCTCCCCCGCGCCGCGACCACGGCGCGACTTCCCGGTCGCCGACTACAAGCAACACCCGCACGCGGCGCGAGAAAGAGCTGGCTTCCAGCCGAAGCCGGACCCAAATCTCCATCGAGCGAGACGCGGACGGCCGCCCCCGAGCCATGGAATGGCGGGGCACCCCGCCTTCGCGTCGAGCTCGCGGAGAGAGATACCCTACCCCGCCTCCAGTGGCTCACCCGACTCTCAGCGGCCGGCTTGGTCGTCGCGAGGGAGTCGGCGAAAACGACGCCCGCCACCGGATCGACCGCCTGGCCCGATCCCTGGCGCTAGAAGAAGAAGACGATGTTGGCCCGCCTTGCTTTGGCCCCCGCATCCGCGACGAGCCCTTCCCCAAAGGGTTCTCGCTCCCAAGAGACACACCCAAGTACAACGGCTCGGTGAAGCTGGAAGACTGGCTGACCGACTACTCCACGGCCATCAGCATTGCCAATGGCAACCGGCGCGTTGCCGTGAAGTACGTGCCCCTCATGCTGCAAGGCACGGCACGGACTTGGCTTAACAGCCTCAAGCCTCTCAGCATCAACAGCTGGGTGGATTTCACTGAAGCCTTCGTTCGCAACTTCACCAGCACCTACAAGCGGGCTCCCAAGCCCAGACAGCTCTCCCTGTGCGTACAGGGCCCAGCCGAGTCCACTCGCGACTACCTCACGCGTTGGGCCGAGCTCCGCAACTCCTGCGAAGGGGTGCACGAGGTGCAAGCCATCGAATACTTCACTGCCGGGTGCCGAGAGGGCACCCTCCTCAAGCACAGGCTTCTCTGCGATGAGCCGACTACCCTCGACGAGCTCCTGAACATTGCCGACAAGTACGCCACCGCCGACTCCTCGATGAAGACCGAGCTCCGGGTGGACGCGTCCGGAAAAGTGCTCAATCCGGCACCCCAAGCACCGGCTGGCGATTCCGGCCGCCGCCAACACCAGAACGATCAGAAGCGCAAAGGCCCTGCGCCGCCTGAGGGGCGGCCCGCGCCCAAGAAGCCCAAGGGCGGCCGGCCGGCTTGGCAGCCGGCCTTCTCCTACGAGCAAACCCTTGATGCCCCGTGCAAGTTCCACAGCGGCGCAAAGCCGTCCAACCACACGACCCGCAAATGTAACTGGCTCGCCCGAATCTCCAAGGGCGAAGGGCTCACGCCGACTCCGCATGCCGGCCCACCGCCTCCGGCTCCGCCGCCCAAGGCCGCTCGGCCCGTGGTCGACGCTGTGCAGGACGAGTTCCCCGATGAGCAAGCATCTTATGTTGTCTTCACAAGCCAGCCTGAAGACCGGCGCAGCAAGCGCCGAGAGCAACAAGAAGTCAATGTGGCCGCCGCCAGCCCAGCCGGCCACATGCACTGGTCAGAGAAATCCATCAGCTGGAGCCGGGCCGACCACCCAGAGGTGATGCCGTCCCCCGGGTCCTACGCTTTGGTCCTGGAGGCCACCCTTGCGACGGATACGCGCGCCGCACGCTTCTCCCGCGTGCTGATCGACGGTGGAAGCAGCATCAACATCCTGTACCGCGACACCATGGAGAAGCTGGGTGTCAAGGCAAAGCAGCTTGTGCCGACTCGAACGGTGTTCCACGACATCGTACCCGGTTTGTCCTGCACCCCCATCGGCAAAATCAAGATCGATGTACTCTTTGGGGGCAAGGATCATTTCCGCCGGGAAGCAATCTGGTTCGAGGTGGTGGACCTGGAGAGCCCTTACCACGCCTTGCTTGGCCGACCCACCTTGGCCAAGTTCAGGGCGGTCCCCCACTACGCTTACCTCAAGATGAAGATACCAAGCTCCAAGGGTGTCATCACCATCGCCGGCGACTACAAGAAATCCGCCGTCTGCGCCATGGCCAGCAGCCGGCTGGCCGAATCCCTCATGATTGCCGAGGAGAAGAAGACGCTGAACAGGGTCGTGGCCCTGGCCAGCAAGCAGCTAAACCAACCCGCCGACTCCAAGGAGTATGATGCCCAAGGATCTTTCCAGCCGGCCAAGGAGACCAAGAAGATACAACTCGACCCCGAGCACCCCGAGAGGTTTGCCGTCATTGGGGCGAGCCTGGATAGCAAATAGGAAGGCGAGCTCGTCGATTTCCTCCGTGAGAATCGGGATATCTTTGCATGGTCCCCCAAGGACATGCCGGGTGTTCCGAAGGATTTCGCCGAGCACAAATTGCACGTGCGGGAGGATGCTAAACCAGTCAAGCAGCCCCTCCGCCGACTATCAGAGGAGAAGAGAAGGATCGTAGGGGAGGAGATAGCCCGGCTTCTCGCAGCCGGCTTCATCATGGAAGTTTTCTTCCCCGAGTGGCTCGCGAACCCGGTTCTCGTGCTGAAAAAGAATAACAAGTGGCGCATGTGTATAGATTACACAAGCCTCAACAAAGCCTGCCCAAAAGATCCCTTCGCTCTGCCCAGGATTGATCAAGTGATAGACTCCACAGCCGGATGTGAGATGTTGAGCTTTTTGGATGCCTACTCGGGATACCACCAGATAAAGCTGAACCCGGATGACCAACTGAAGACCGCCTTCATCACGCCGTTTGGAGCCTTCTGCTACCTGACTATGACGTTCGGCTTGAGGAATTCCGGCGCCACTTTTCAGCGTTGCATGCAGAAGTGCCTCCTCACGCATCTCGCCAAGAACGCCCACGTCTACGTGGATGATGTTGTGGTGAAGACGGAGAAGCATGGCACTCTGCTGGAAGACTTGAAGGAGACATTCGAGAACCTGCGCCGGTTCCGGATCAAGCTCAACCCGGAGAAATGCGTGTTCGGAGTGCCAGCCGGCCAGCTCCTAGGCTTTCTGGTCTACGAACGCGGCATAGAGTGCAATCCTGTGAAGATCAAGGCCATCGAGAGGATGGCGGTCCCAACCAAGCTCAGAGAGATTCAGAAGTTCACCGGGTGCCTGGCCTCTCTGAACTGCTTCATCAGCCGGCTTGGAGAAAAAGCTCTCCCTCTCTACCAACTCATGAAGAAGAGCACTCACTTTGAGTGGAATGACCAGGCCGACCAAGATTTCCATGAGCTGAATAAAATGCTGTCCACGCCGCCTGTCTTGGCGGCACCGACTGAGAAGGAGCCCATGCTCCTCTATATTGCCACCACTAGCCGGGTGGTCAGCACCGTCATTGTGGTCGAACGCCCCAAAGAAGGCCGAGCCCAGCCGGTCCAGAGGCCGGTTTATTACCTGAGCGAGGTGTTGTCCGCCTCGAAACAAAATTACCTGCACTACCAGAAGATGTGCTACGGCGTGTACTTCGCCGCCAAGGAGCTGAAGCCGTACTTTCAAGAACATCCCATCATGGTCGTATGCACTGCCCCGCTGGCCGAGATCATAGGAAGCCGGGATGCATCCGGCCGGGTGGCTAAATGGGCCATCGAGCTGGCCCCCTACACGATCTTCTACCAGCCCCGCACCGCCATCAAGTCGCAAGCACTGGCCGACTTCCTCGTCGACTGGGCCGAGACCCAGTACTTACCGCCAGCGCCCGACTCCACCCATTGGCGCATGCACTTTGACGGATCAAAGATGCGCACCGGCTTGGGAGCCGGCGTCGTCCTTACCTCTCCAAAGGGCGACAAGCTCAGATACACACTGCAGATCCACTTCGCCGCCTCCAACAACGTAGCCGAGTAAGAGGCGCTCATACACGGGCTCCGGCTTGCCAAGGAACTTGGCATCCGCCGGATCCTGTGCTATGGCGACTCGGATTTGGTGGTGCAGCAATCTTCTGGCGACTGGGACGCCAAGGACGCAAACATGGCGAGCTACCATTTCCTAGTGTAGCAAATCAGCGGATACTTCGACGGATGTGAATTCCTTCATGTGCCGCGAGCCGACAACGAGCCAGCAGATGCTCTGGCCCGAATAGGCTCCACGCGGCAAGCAATACCAACCGACGTCGCCCTGCAGCGCCTCCTCAAGCCATCGATCAAGCCGTCTCCGGAATCCGACTCCATATTCGTGCCGCCTAACCCCGATGGGGCCGGGTCCGGCTCGAAGAATCAAGCAGCCGGCCCGGGGAATTCAATATTCGGCTCGGGGACTGTAGTACCCGGCTCGGGGACTGCCGCACCCGGCTCGGGGACTGCGGTAGCCGGCCCGGGGACTGCGGTAGCCGGCCCGGGGACTTCTTCAGCACAGCAAGTGGCGGCCGACTCCAGCACTGCATTACCCAACCCACCCACCCTGGTGGCTGTGGCCACATTGGTAGCAGAGGAAGTCGCCGCTCCATCATGAGCCCAAACCATCCGCAACTTTTTGGTGAACCAAGATCTGCCGGCTGACAAAAACGAAGCAAGACAAGTCTAGCTGGAGCATACACAATCGTCAACAGAGAGCTTGTCAAGCGCAGCGCCACCGGAGTCTTGCAGCGATGCGTCGAGCATGAGAAATGCATCGCGATCCTCAGGGATATACACCAAGGAGAGTGCGGCCACCACGCCGCATCAAGATCACTTGTCGCCAAAGCCTTCCGTCACGGTTTCTTCTGGCCGACTGCTTTGGACGACGCTAAAGAGCTAGTCAAACACTGCAAAGGCTGCCAGCTTTTCAGCTCCCAGCAACACATGCCGGCTTCGGCACTCAAGACCATTCCCATCACCTGGCCCTTTGCCGTCTGGGGACTGGATATGGTGGGCCCATTCAAGACGGCGCGCAGCGGCATGACACATTTGCTCGTCGCCGTCGACAAATTCACCAAGTGGATCGAGGCGAAGCCGATCAAGAAGCTGAGTGGGCCGACTGCAGTGACTTTCATTGCAGATATAACAACCCGGTACGGTCTACCGCACAACATCATCACCGACAACGGCACGAATTTTGCCAAAGGTGCTTGGCATGGTTCTGCGCTGCGCAAGGTATCCGGCTGGACCTTGCGTCAGTCGCCCACCCGCACTCAAACAGCCAAGTGGAGTGAGCAAATGGCCTCATCCTGTCCGGCATCAAGCCCCGACTGGTCGTACCTCTGGAGCGTTCAGCCGGCTGTTGGCTCGATGAGCTGCCAGCTGTCCTATGGAGTCTGCGTACTACCCCCAACAGATCAACCGGCTTCACTCCCTTCTTCCTTGTATATGGTGCCGAAGCAGTCATCCCAATAGATATCGAGTTCGACTCGCCTTGGGTAACCATGTACACGGAAGCGGAAGCCAAAGAAGCAAGAGAAGACGGCGTCGACCTGCTGGAAGAAGGCCGGCTGTTAGCCCTCAGCCGGTCTGCCATCTACCAGCAGGGTTTGCACCGCTACCATAGCCGGAGGGTCTGACCGAGATCCTTCCAGGAGGGCGACCTTGTGCTCCGGCTAATCCAGCGAACAGCCGGCCAGCACAAGCTCGCAGCCCCCTGGGAAGGCCCCTTCATCGTCAGCAGAGCCTTAGGCAACGATGCCTACTACCTCATCGACGCGCAGAAGCCGAAGGCACGCAAGAGAGACGACTCCGGCAAGGAGTCGGAGCGACCATGGAATGCAAATCTTCTTCGGAAGTTTTACAGTTAAAATGCAGTATGTATTATGCCCACTTTTGTATTAAGTACAAAACAGTAGGCTCCCCGAGAAAGACTCGGGGACTGCCATCCTTTATTTTATGAATGAAAGTTATCATGCGTATGATATCACCTGTTCATTTATTTTGTCCGGCACCGGGTTCGACGAGTCGGCCCGGGGACTAGCCGACTGGAGTTATATTAGGAGCCCTACCCGCAGTCAGACAAGTAATGTGCCGACACCCAGGCTTGGCTCTTGCCAAAATCGCAGCTCGAAGAACCGACTGCCCGGCTGGCAAGAGTCACAAGCCGGAAAGGATGCGCACAGGAAAAACGACTAGGGACTAACAGGCTTATATATAACAAAAGCCGGCTTGCTGCCTCCCGCCGACCGACTACCAGAGTAGCCGGCCGGCCGGCTTACATTCAGTCTGCCTCAAATCCAAGAAAGCTCGAGTACTTGCCTTCCCAAAGAGGGAAGGCGGCAAAGGAAAAAGCCTAAGGACAAAAAAGCGCACTTGAATGTAAGCCAACACATGCATATATTAATATTTACACAAAGGACCTCCAGAGAGGTCGACATCCAACATTGTTCGATACACCCCCAGTGGGTGGAATTGCGGAAACTTAAAATTGTTCGAAAAAGCAAAAGCAGGAACAATAGGAACGGCAGATCAAGCCGGCGGGGCCGCTGACGAGCCGGGCTGGGCGGTGGAGGCGGTCGTGCCGGCTGGAGGAGCGGCTGGCTGGCCAACCTCGGCTTGATCATCGCCTCCGGCAGAGGGCGCGCTCCCGCGTGGCTCGTTGCTGGAGGCACGGTCGGCTTGAGGGCGGTCGGCCGTCTCACCAGTCGGCTCGGCGTCTTCGCCGTCTTCCTCCTCGTCGTCTTCGCCCTCGTCGCTGGAGGCGATCTCCTCGGCCGAGTCCTCGCCTTCCGCCGGGTTCAGCCCGAACCACTCCTCCGGCTGGGCGGCGCCATCATCATTGAGCTCCGGCGCGAAGACGCTGGTGTCGGTGCACTCGGCGATTGTCGAGGCGCGCTGCATGATCGCCGGCCGCACCTCCTCCAGCTCCACGTCGGCTTCCGACCGCCAAGTCCGTAGCTGGTCCAGGCTTAGCCCTGGGTACCACGCAAGGACGAACTCCAGCGCACGCCCGGCTCCAAGACGGGCTGCGGACGCCTTCCAAGCCTTGAGGCGGCCGACTGCGACTTCTCGCCAGTCGGCAGTCCGGCTTGGGGTGCGGGGAATCGTCTGGCCGGGCCAGAGCGCGGCCAGCACCGTCGCCCCGGCACGTTGAAGCCGGCGGAGCAGCCGATGGGCCGGCTGCAGTCGCGCTTGGATGGCGATAAGCTGCTTCGACAGCGTTCGATTCGCATCCGGCGGAATCACAACTCCGGCCTGACGGCGCGCCTCGCGATGAGCCTCGATGGCTTGGGCGGCGAGGACGGATTGGCCGGGAAAGTATTCTGCGCAAGACAGCAAGCACAAGTCAAAACAAAACCTCAGGCGGCCGGCAGATGGAGGAAGGGCAAGAAAGGAGGCCTACCATCGATACGATCCTCGATCCAGCCGAAGCCTTCTTCCAGCGCCTGGCGCGTCTCGGCCCAGCTCGCCTCCCTGGTCTCGAACTCCGCCTTCAGGGCAGCCTCGCCATCATGTGCCTTTTGCAGGGCCGCCTTATGGCTTTCCTCCTGGTCGGACAGTTTCTTGACTAGGCGGTCGCGCTCCTGAACCAAGTCAGCGTACTCGGCGTCCCTGGCACAAAGAGCGGCCTGCGCTTCGCCGAGTTCCCTCCGCAAGTCGGCGTTGGCCTCTGCGCGAGCAAAAGACAAAGAGAAAAAGTTAGCAAGGGAAAAGTCTTCAAGGAAGATCTGACCCGACTACGCTGCAGTCGGCCCGAATCTCGGGGACTACACCCAGTGGGTGCGCTGTCGCGCCCCCACGAGAAACAGATAAAGGCAATACACTTACGTCGGCTGCTGGCCAGGTCTTCGGTCCTCCGGCTCAGCTCCCGAGCCTGGGAGTTGAAGGCGGTGGCACGAGAATTGTGATAATCCTACTGATCAGAAAAAACAGTTAAGATAGTCGTCGAGTAAGATCCGACCCGACTGCGCTGCAGTCGGCCCGGATCTCGGGGACTACACCCAGTGGGTGCGCTAGCGCGCCCCCACGGAAAAAATTCAGAGGACCAAAACGGTCAACCAGTAAAGACTTACCCGGATTGCAGACCGCGTCGACAGAAACTCTTGTGTGAATTGCCTCAGGAGGCCGGCATGTGCCTGCAGCCGGCTCCGAATCCCTTGGGCCGCGACATTCAGCTCGCCGCTTCCTCTGCTGGGAGTCCACCCAGATGTGGCGGAGCTGGCCGCCTCCAAGGCATCTGCCGTTCTGTCGGCACCCGCGGCTCGGCGCGTGTCCGGCGGGGCCGTGCTCCCTCCGGCGTGCTGGCTCGCCGCCAGCTCGATCTCAATACCGGCTCCGGCCTTGGGTGCGGCCCGGGCCGGCTCCTCCGGCACCGCCGATGACTGGCCGCCTTCGCCCGCTCCGGCTGGCGCTGCCGGCGGCGTCCTCTCCGCGAAGATCTCGAAGAGTTCGTCCCTCTGCACCGGCGGCTGATCGGGGGTGATCTCCTCTGCCGTGGGCAGAGGGATGTCTGGATCCAAGGTGTGGAGGGGGATGGCGAGCAGAGGAGGTCGGCTACGCGCGCCCTCCACCTCCGTCTCCGCGGCCGCATGCTCCGATGGAGTCTCGGCCGCCGCGCTTGCTCGCCCCGTCGCTGTCCGGGCGGCCTCCCGCTCCGCCGCCTCCCTCTCTGCCGCCTCCCTCTCTTGTCGTGCCTCGCGAGCGTTCCGGTCCGTGGCTTCTGCAAGATCGGCGGGGGGGTCCACGCGGCGAGGCCCTGAAGATCCAGCACCCGGCCCGACCACAGAGTCGCCTGGGCCTCGCTCGAGGGAGAGCGGCGCCCTGCTCAAGAAATCAGAGAAGAATTAAAACAAAGGAAGACTACAAAATAACAAGCACGTAAGCGGCCAGAGGGCTTACGCGGAAACTGATGGAGGTTTCTTCACCGCCTTCCGGAAGCGGGCCGCCTTCGCCGCCGCTTCGTCTCGCTTCGTGGCCATGGCGGAGGCCCTCGTTTTCTTCGGCCGGCTTCCGAAGAGTGGAAGCGGGGCCCGGCGTTTCGCCTTTCCACCACCGGCAGCCGGCGCGGCGGACGAGCCCGCGCTGTGGCGGTCGGTTGCCGGCTGGTGGCGTGAGATTTCTTCGGCGTCGAAATCGTCCGGCCAGTCGTCGAAACTGGCCGAGAGCCCCGTGCCTCCGGGCTCGGCGACATCCCCCGTGGCGGCGTCCTCCATGGCGACTGCGGCCAGGTCCGGGTCGTCGAGGTCATCCACCGTGCGGTCCGGGGCATACTCGCGTTCGACTCCTGCCGCCCCGGCTGGCGGCGGGAGAAGAGGGTTCTGATAAAAGAGAAAAGAGAAGAGCCGCCTGGTCAGAAGCCGGCCGACTCAAGCCGGCTAACGGTAGAAAGAAGGACTTACCACGGGAGGAGGATGGGCGCGGGAGTACGGCGCCTTGCCGAATTGCCAGTCGTCGATGAGCTTCAGGTTGGCGATGTAGTTCACCATAAGTGCCACCTCGGCATGGGGCATCTCCCATGTGCTCTGCCGGCAAGGGTCGAACTGGCCGCTCATCTGGCACAGCATGTGGGGCCGGCTTTGAAGGGGAAGAATCCGGTGCTCGACGAAGGCGGCTACCAGGTCGGCTCCGCGCAGGCCTTCCGACTGGATCATCACCCGAAGCCGGGCGATGGAGGCGTTCCCAGCCGGAGACAAGGACTTAGACCAGATGGCCGCCTCCCAGCAGGCGGGCCGGCTACGTAAGCCGGCAGATTGACGTAGTCGCCGTGCGGGGCGACATTCTTGACGTAGAAGTAAGATTTCTGCCAGAGTTTGACAGACTGGATTAGAGGAATGTGAGGGAAGGGGTTGTTGTCGCTTGCCCTCTTCATCGCGATGAAGGCCCCGCAGGGAGCCGGCACGCCGGCAGAGATGGTGCCGAGCTTGTTCTGGAAGAGCTCCGCCCAGAGCTCCAGCGTCGGCAGCATCCCCAAGAAACCTTCGCAGAGGGAAACGAAGGCCGACAGCTGCATCACCGCATTGGGCGTGAGGTGATGTGGCTGGAGGTTGCAGAAGTCGAGGGAGGATCGCATGAAGCCGCTTGCCGGGAAGCCGAAGCCACGCAAGAAGTGCGTGCGGAAGACGACGTGCTCGCCTTCCTCCGTCGCCGGCGAGATCTCCATCTCCGGCGCCAGGCGAACCTGCACGAGGTTGGCGGCGGGCAGGCGCCGAGTCTGGCGGAGAAACTCGATGTGGTCCTCGTGGACGTTGGACCCGTCCCATGAGCTTGACAGCGCCAGGGACATGGCGGCGTGGGCGGGCTGCGGCGCGAGACTGCATCGGGCGCGAAGAAGAAGAAAGGGAAGAAGAAGAGCAAGGAGGGACGGGGAGCGGGGGAGCGAACGAGCCTTTGTCTCTCCCCCTCCCCCTCCTACTTGTAGGCTCATGCGCCAGAGCCGAGGAGGCGTGGCGTGGGGGATCGTGGGGATCGATCGTGCCCATCTCCCCCATGCCCGCGTTAATTACGCGCCTTGATGACGCGAAGAAACGGCCGCGGGGAGGCGAGCAGTCCCCTCGGGCCACAGAAGATCTATGCCCGGGCCGAGGCCAGGGAGTGGCGGGCCCGGGCCTGCGGCGGCGTCCCGTCGCGCGCGTGCGACGGCAGGACTTCTCCGCCACGTGGTCAACCTTATCCTGTGAGAGGGAGGAGGCTATATATAGTGGTAGTGTAAAAACTGACCGTTGAGCCACTTAGTGCACTAGGGCTGTCGGACGTCCGGTGAGTACCAGATGTCCAGTGGCACAAATTGGACCGGACTTCCACTATATTCCTTCTGTGAGGATGCATCGGACATCCGGAGAGAGCCAGATACCCAGTCGGCTGTGAAGGGCCGGACGTCCGTAGAATACCGGTCGTCCGGTGAAAACAGAGCACACTAGCTCATGTGCACAAAGAACATTGTGCACAAGTTAGAGGAAGAGCTAGGAGTGAAACAGAGATGTTGTGATAGGATACATTGTGGGTTTTGAGAAAGTCTTTCACGAAATCCGACGGTCCCCTCTTAATAGTGCGGGATCCCTATACTCAAGAACAAACCGAAAAAGAGCCAAAGCTATTTGTCTTGTATCTCCGCTCCTGAGTGATATATATATTCGTCCGTAGTCATGATCCACACACACATGGTCCTTGAGACTTAATCCTGAGATATACTTGATAAAAATGATTAGTCCCATATATGTATGTTGTCATCAACATCAAAATAAGATTAAGGGCATGATTGCACTTCCAATCTCCCCCTTTTTGGTAGTTGATGACAACACACATGCACTTCTCAATATGTAACAATAAAATTTGAAATATCGAAAGAATTTTTTGTGGAGCTCCCCCTAAACATGTGCATAAATAAAATAAGCATGAAGAGAGCTCCCCCTCAATATGATACCAACACAACCAAATATCATAGAGTAGACAAGATAACAAAATACCATAATAGGCTCCATAGGTAGGTGCATTACACAACCCATAACGGTTCATCACTCATAGCATAGTACATAAAACGACAATAAACATAACATTGGTTCGATACAAGCTAATATCATAGCATTACATAATAGATAAGTGCCTACTCCCCCTCGCATTAAGTACCCAAAAGGGGTCATAACATCATCAAATAGCAGCATCATCATCATGAGCACCACTGCCACCAGCCTCGTCAAGGAAATCAGCCCATTCAGGACCTGAGGGAAAACCAAAGTCAGAAGGTGGTTCGTCAGGAAGACATTCATCATCACTCACATCGAAAAGTCCATAATCTCTCAGACGAGCCTTCAGAGCATTCTTGGAAGTGACCATGCGAGTGACAACATCATGATTTTGGGAGCAGTGGAAGGTAAAAACCTTCATCATGGCAGAGTGAGCCTTCCCAAGAAAGCGAGCAATGCGCCCAAAGGATGCAGATCCGGAAGGAGTAGAACGAGCAGTAGGAGGAATGTTAGCAGCAGTTCGACGAGCATTAGCAGAAGAGTCCTTGGGGACCCAATCATTCGCCATGTGTGCGGGAATGACCCATCGCTCATGCAAGTGAGTGCGGACAATGGGAAACGGGGCCACAGTCTCAATGAATGCCGAAGAAAGGGGGCATGAGGAAAGGCCCTCTTGTGCTTAAGACAAGCGAGACAGATCTCATGCCACAAAAAATGAGGGACACTGATCTTCCCTTTGGGAGACGCATAGTGGCGATGCATGAGATTGATGCAGTAGCTATTGCAAGACCCCTTGTCACCCATTTTGGGATAAATGGTGCGAATGACACACTGAAAGATAATGTAGAAAGGAGAGCGCCAAGTGGAGACTTGGTTCGGACTCTTCTGTTTCTCCTCATTAGTCATTTCGTCTATGGGTTTGAGAAGATCTGCACAAACCTCAATGCCCTTGGGCCTATGGTTGGGGTCATCCCTATGGATTTTGAAACCAGTGTCAGGAAAACCAAAGGCAGCAACAAATTGAGAATAAGAGGCCGTGAGCATGGTGTTGGAGGTCATCCACGTGACAGTGTTATCTGCACCAAAGAAAGATGTGGCATATAATTGATGAATGGCAGCTTGGTTAAAATCATGCGGAAATGCAAATGGAGCAGCAAGATTAGACAACTCGATGAGCTAAATAGCCCGCGGATATTTCACCGGATGAGCACGAATGTGCTCTAAGTCAACGCACACATGCAGAGACAGACCCTTAGGAATGATGACAGTGGAAAAATTGTCTACCTGGACATTAGTGCGAAAGCGATCGTCTTGGGAGTCGCTAGCAACAGAAAATTGGTCAACATCATGACGAAGCTTAAGATCGGAAGCAATGGGAACCTCGTTGAACCTTTTAATGTTGCGTCCGAGAGGAAGTGGAGGTTCAAGAGAGATGTGACGGGCATCACCTTGAGGTTCCACCGGAGGAGGAGGAGGCTTGAAGGTGGGCCGACGAGTTCCCGGCTTGGGTGCAGTGGTGCGAACCGCAACATACTCTAGCTGCTCCATATATTCCAGCTCATCCTCATAGTCGGATTCCTCCGTTGAGGAGTCTCTAGTAGGGCTACGAGGCTTGGTGGCACGCTTCCGACGATGATCCCACTCTAGAGAATCATCGGAATCACCACGGCGGGACGGATGAGATGGCCCACCGGTGACCTGCTTGCGAGCAGAGCGCTTGGTCCTTGGCATCCCGACCTAGAGGAGGGGGGAGACCCAAATCAACTATCCACCTCCATAGATCGAAGAAGAGTTCGATGGATGAGAGGAGGAGAAGAAGAGGTGCTACCTCGGAGGGACGAACGAGATGGGGATGAGATCCACGGGGCTGCGCCAGAGGCGTGACAGTGCCCGGGGTGACCCAGGCAGCGCTGAGATGACGAGGAGCACGGCCGGCGTGCAACTGTAGCGAGGAGGGTGAGTGGCGGCGGTGGAGAAGAGAAAGTGGATCGGGCGATTTAGGTTTAGGTAACTGCACTAAACACACCCCGCCTCATATATGCAGGCCAGGAACTGACTGGACAACTGGTGCTTTACGGACGTCCGGTGCCTGAGAGGAACTACCAGATAAGCCAGGGAGTGGACAACCAGAAGACACGGACGTCCGACGCGATGAGACAAAGTTGAAATTAATGGAAGTCCGGTCATACCAGACGTCCGGTATGAGGACAACATAATGAATTTTACGAAAGTCCGGAGTTTAACGGACGTCCGGAAGTCCTCGGGAAATTTTGAGAAAGACAAGGTGATATTTTTTTATGCCAATGAGAATGGTAGTGAGATGATGATTTCAGTATGAAGTACGATGAAAAGACATAATGTTAGGCAGTGAATATCCTATGCCAAATAAAACACACCGCTCAGATAATGTTCTAAACAATAAGAGCGGTGGCCGATGCCACCATGTGTGAGTATATGTGACATGGCACCGCAAGAATTGGAACTTTGGGTGCATAATCACTACTCCATCATTTAAAGCACCATAGTTAGAATAACATGGTAGCTTTGAGAGTTTTTGTTCTATTTATGCATTACATAGGGTGAGAGAACTCATGAGTTGAGTGTCTCCCCCTAACTATATGCCTACATCAAGACAAGACATGATGAAAATGCATGCATGGGTACTAGATTTCACATAATGTTGTCAAGCTCTAAGATACCAAGTTCACGCCTAAGTTGACAGAACCTTGCTTCATCCAATGGCTTGGTGAAAATGTCTGCAAGTTGCATATCAGTACCCACATGAGCAATATCAATATCACCCTTCTCCACATGATCTCGCAAGAAATGATACCTAATATAAATGTGCTTGGTGTGAGTATGATCCTTGGGATTCTCCACAATATTGATGGCGCTTCCATTATCTCATAGAATAGGCACATGTCTATAGGTGATACCGTAATCCTTCAAAGTTTGCCTCATCCATAGTAATTGAGTTGCACAACTGGCGATTGCAATGTATTCAGCTTCGGCGGTGGAAAGAGCAACACAATTTTGTTTCTTCGAGGACCAACTTACCAAGGAGCGTCTAAGAAATTGACATGCACCAGAGGTGGACTTACGATCCACTTTGTCTCCAGCCCAATCCGCATCTGTGTACCCAATAAGATCAAACTTAGCATCCTTGGGGTACCATAGACCCAACTTTGGGGTGTGAACAAGGTATCTAAGAATATGCTTAACTACCTTATGATGACTATCCCTAGGGGAAGCTTGAAATCCAGCACACATGCATACACTAAATGTGATGTCTGGTCTAGATGCAGAAAGATAAAGAAATGACCAATCATAGAGCAGTAAATAGATGGGTCGAAAGGGATACCATTCGTGTCTTCAGTGAGTACAATTTTGGTTGGCATGTGTTTCTTACATGGACTAGCATCAGATATGCCAAACTTCTCTAGGATATCCTTGAGGTATTTTGCTTGAGACAAGAAAATTCCTTCTTGAAATTGTTGAATTTGCAATCTGAGAAAGAACTTCAAATCCGCATTGAGTGATATTTCAAAATTCTTGGTCATGGAGGCCACAAACTTCTTGCACAAATGAATGTTAGGAGAACCAAAAATGATATCATCTAAATAGATTTGGCATAAGATCAAATCACCCTTGTCCCTCTTAGTAAAAAGAGTTGGATTGATCACCCCTCTGACAAAACCATCATCGAGTAAAAACTTCTTAAGATGATCATACCAAGCACGAGGTGCTTGTTTGAGGCCATACAAAGCCTTATGAAGTTTATACACATAGTCTTTCTGATCGGGATCAACGAACCTAGGTGGTTGTGATACATATACTTCTTCTTGTAGAGGACCGTTAAGGAAAGCAATCTTCACATCCATTCGATGTAATGTAATACTATTGAAAGCAGCATAAGCAAGTAAGATGCGAATAGATTCAAGACGGGCAATGGGGGCAAAGGTCTCACCAAAGTCCAAACCTTCTACTTGTGAGTACCATTGTGCCACTAACCTTGCCTTGTTACAGATGATTACACCATTGTCATCTTGCTTGTTCTTGAGAATCCATTTTGTTCCAATGACATTATTCTCTGTAGTTGGCCTCTCAACTAATGACCACACTTGGTTGCGTTCCATTGGAGAGGTGTGGAGGCACAATGCACCCCAAGAATGGAACCGGTGGAGATAAACAAGACTGGAACCGCTGGAGACGAGGATGTGTTACAGAAGTTTCTTCACTTTGAGAGGAAGTATGGTTCCATTGGAGAGGTGTGGAGGCACAATGCTCCCCAAGAAGCCACTAGGGCCACCGTATTCTCCTCACGCCCTCATACAATGTGAGATGCCGTGATTCCACTATTGGTGCCCTTGGAGGCGGCGGCCGAACTTTACAAACAAGGTTGGGGCAATCTCCACAACTTAATTGTAAGCTCCCAATGACACCACGAAGCTTCACGACAATGAAATATGGCTCCGTGGTGACCTCAACCGTCTAGGGTGCTCAAACACCCAAGAGTAACAAGATCCGCAAGGGATTAGTGGGGGGAATCAAATTTCTCTTGGCAGAAGTGTAGATCGGGGCCTTCTAAACCAATCCCTAGAAAATCAACAAGTTTGATTGGCTAGGGAGAGAGATCGGACGAAAATGGAGTTTTGAGCAACAATGGAGCTTGGAAGGGAAGAGATCAACTCTAGGAGGAAGAAGACCCCCCTTTATATATGGGAGCAAAAATCCAACTATTTTCCTACCCAGCCCTAGTTAAGTGGTACTACCGCTTAGGCGGTACACCACCGCATAGCTAGAAGTCGACACAGAGTGTAGCAATGGTAGTGCCGCTGGAGCGGTACTACTGCTGACCAAAGCGGTACTACCGCTTGGGTCTTAGTCCTGGAGATGCGGCAATAGTAGAGGGTACCAGGGGCGGCAGTACCGTGCCAAGCGGAACTACCGCCCTAGTGCGACTCTACTACCGCTAAAGGAGAAGTGGAAACAGAACCTTGCACACGAGACCACCCCGCGAGCGGTAGTGGAGATGGTAGTACGGGCTGTAGTGGTACTACCGCCCTACTGCCGTGAGAGAAAAATAGGCAACCGAAAGTTGCACATACGGGGAGGCCCTAAGCGGTAGTAGCACAGAAGTACCAGCGGAACTACCGTGGGCACAAGCGGTACTACCGCTGGTAAGGTGCTGAAAATACCACAGAAAACATAGGAAGGGCTCCAGAGATTGGAAGGAGGCAGTGGGTGCAAATGGGGCTGGGTACGTGATGATTCCACCCACACCTTTCCGAAGCGGACCCCCTCTTAATAGTATGGCTTTCCTACGACTCAAATCCACCGAAATGAAACATGGAAAAACCACCGTCTTCGAAAGGCTCCGAGGGGCGTCGAATCGTCTAGTGCCTGGCCATGACATATCTAAAATGCTCAATGCACATGATTAGTACGCAAATGCATTGTCATCAATCACCAAAACCACTTAGGGAGAAATGTGCCCTTACAATCTCCCCCTTTTTTGTGGATGGATGACAATACGGGATTTGCTGAAAGAGATATATAACGAGCATACGCAAACCCAAGAATCTATAAAAGATAGACATGCTCCCATAGATGTGTGCATTCTAATGGTGTGCTTGGACTGCACATCACACATACCGGGATCAACACTCCCCCTATATTTTATAGATCGGGCAATCCTTGCAATGATATAAGGGACATACAAGCAAGTAAACTAAGAAGATAGAGAATCATACATTCACGCACATAGAGACATAATAAGATTAACTAGGGTAGCATATGTCTTACACCAGATGAAAGATAGTCTCACAAAAAACCAAAGCAAACGAAGGAAAAGAGTTCACAAGCAAAAACACAAAGGCAACAAGAACCAAGCTTGTGACTCGAAAACACCCTGTAGAAAGACAAATCCCCGGTCCAAAACCTCTCTCCCTTTGGCATCGAGACACCAAAAAGGGAGAGAGTGACCTAACGCAACTCTAGATGGAACTAGTCTTCTCCCATGGACTCGTCAGACTCGTCCTCAGAATCAGACCCATCAGCAGACATCTCCTCAGACCCATCGTCAGACTCCTCGATCTCCTGATCCTGAGGTGGAGCAGAAGTAGCAGCGTTGGACTCATCCGAGTCCGTCCAGTGAGAGTATGAAGAAATCCACTAGTCCTCCGAAGTGATACGGTCCTCAGAGCCATCTTGAACTGGGATCTCGAGCTTCCTCATGACCGCTTTCCTCTCCTGATGAGCCTTCTTGGCATCATCATGTGCCAGGTACATCTTGTGTTGAACATCTGTCTGAAGGCAAAAGAGCTTCTTCACCTTATGCTTGAGCTTGGCCGCCCAACCTGACTGACCAGAAGAATGCGATGTGCCGGGAGCAGGACGACCATCATCACCATGATCCTCTCTAGAAGCAGAATATAAAACCACTTCAGGACGAGTATTAGAGGCCCAAAGCTCCTTCTGACACAAGTTGAGAGTGTCATCAGGAGTCAAGGGTCCGTGCTCAAGTGGTATACCAGGGAAAGTGGAGCTCCAAGTAGACCGAACCAGCTTGAAATGAAAGGAGCATAAATTGGGCAGTGATCTCCATAGGTAGCACTCACGAGCTCCTTCCACGTGATGTGAGAGACATCCAGGACGGCATCTGTGCCCTTCTCAGAGTGGCATAATAGGAGCATATCCACAAGATGGCCGTGCACCATGTCCAAGTTCCTAATGCGAGGAAAAAGAGTTTGCCGGAAGATGCAATGCATAATGTCAAAGAAAGGCTTGAGCACCTTCTTGACTCCCTTCCCAGTCTTGGTGATAATCATGTGAGGTTTCAGCTCATCCTTGTGAGTAGGCCCCCTCGTGGTGAGGACAAAGGCCAAGAGGCTTCCTCGGCCCCTCGTCAGGATATCCAAGAAGAGCCATAAACTCAGCCCAAGTGGTGCGCAACTGCCTGCCATTGGTCATCTAGATCAAAGTGCGCTCTGAGTTGGTGCCATACCAGATGGTTGCAAAGAACTAAGCAACTAGCTCTGCATCAACATCATAATTGAAGGTCATGAGTGGCACGATGTTGAGTTGTTCACAGAGGGCACGAGCTTCTCCAAAGTATGCCTGGTACTTCTCCATATGTTCCATGTTGATAGACTTGGTCTTGACAAACATATTCTTCCTTCCCTTGATCCGGTCAAAGTACACGAGCGATTGGTCCTTATTCCAGAATGGTGAGCCAACCAGAGAAGGATCCTGAGGAATGAGGTATGGGTTTTGCTCACGATATTGCCAATACTCATTCTTCTTTAACTCACCTGCCATCTTGACCGGTTCCTTCTTCTTGCGAGCGGTGGTGGACTTGACATTTGTCTTGCCCTTGTTCCTGGCAGACTGACAATGGGCAGGCAGAGGAGTGGGGGCAACCTCTTCTTCATCTCCGGAGTACACAATTCTGGCATGATAAGTGCGACCATGCTTGGAAGGGGATTCACATTCTTGTGATGGACCTTGGAGCTACTACCACCTGAAGTGACACAAAATCACAAGGGAAAACATGAATACAGACTATGCATAAGCCATGAAAAAACAAAAGTGAGAAAGGAAGATTTAGGGAATATTCTGGAATTTGGGGCCTCGGGCGGTACTACCGCGAAACTGTAGCGGTAGTACCGCTCGAGTGGTAGTACCGCTGCACAAGGGCGGTAGTACTAGTGGTCACAAATTCAAAAATGCTCCATAAAAACTTCAATCCTCCTATCTAGCAATCATTCAACGTCCTACTCAAGCCCCGATTTAGCCAAAAATTTAGTAACCACCTTGCATTGCCCTAGAAACCTAGATTCAAAGGTGAGAACCATAGGAGCAACAAACGAGGGCAATACCGGGGTCCATGGAGAGAGGAGGTGGTGGGGAACGATCCCACCGGTCGGAATCGTTGAAGACGACACGGAATCGGCCAGCCGGATCGGCGGCCGGGGCTGTTCTTCTGTGCCTAAGAAGGAGAGAGAGAGAGAGACGTGGGAAGGGAGAGTGAATGGGTATGGGGGAGTTAGAACTCCCCTTCCCGATACATACCCCTTCCGCGTCCCACTAAGCGGTAGTACCGCCGGGTGCAGCGGTAGTACCGCCCCGGTACTTCATCCAGGCAAAAGTCCCAGTAGTACCACTCAAGCGGTAGTACCGCTGGGGGTAGCAGTAGTACCGCCCCGGTACTACATCCGGGTAGGAGGCCCAGTAGTACCGCTCAAGCAGTAGTACCACTATCTGGAACGGTAGTACCGCCGGCAGGGAGACAGAACAACCCGAACAGGGAACACATGGCTTATGAAGACTAGGGGTTGAAGCAAAGGGAAAGGCTTGGGATAGAGACTAAAAATCAGCACAAGGAAGAGATACTCCAAGTTCGAGAAAGACCAAGAAACCAAGAGCAACTTGGAGTAACTCAAAACACAAACCACAACCTGAGGGAGCTACTCGCATAACCTCCTATCAAAGGAGGGCGGTGGCCGAGGCCACCTATGTTTGAGTCAATTGGTATGGCACCGCGAAGATTTTAACCTTGGGTCCATGACCAAAACTCTTCTTTGAAGCAGAAGTACCATAAAAATGGCGAATGTGAAAGAGTAGATTAATTTATGCATAATGGGGGGAGGAAGAGTTCATTGAGAGAACAATACTCCCCTATGTCCATGCGTACACCTAGAACAAGACGTCACGATGAGTATGGTGGGGTGTCCCAAGGTTCGAACCACATTGCTCGAATCAATGATATTTTGCTCATGCCTTAACTCGCGAAATCTTGCTTCATCCAATGGCTTCGTGAAGATATCTGCAAGGTTATCATGAGTGTTGACATAGTTGAGCTTGATATCCCCTCGCCTAATGTGATCCCGGATGAAGTGATACCGAATCTCAATATGCTTCGTCTTGAAGTGTTGCACCAGGTTGAGAGAAATCTTGATGGCACTTTCATTGTCACACCAAAGAGGCACTTTGTCACAAATGACACCGTAATCCTTTAAGTTTGCCTCATCCATAGAAGTTGTGCACAACAACTCCCGGTGGCCACATACTCCGCTTCGATGGACGAGAGAGACTTGCTTCTTAGAAGACCAACTCACCAAAGAGCAACCAAAGAATTGGCATCCTCCAGAAGTTGACTTCCTATCCACTTTTTCTCCCACCCAATTTGAATCCGAAAAGCCCACAAGGTTGAAGTTTTCTCCTCTTGGGTACCATAAGCTAAAGTTTGGGGTATGAGCCAAATATCGAAAGATTCGCTTGACCGCCACATAGTGGCTTCTCTTAGGTGCAGCTAGAAACCATGCACAAATTCCCACACTCAACATGATATCTGGTCTAGATGCACAAAGGTAAAGAAAGGAGCCAATCATGGAGCGATATACCTTTTGATCCACCGCTTTACCATTGGGATCTATGTCAAGTTGGCATTTGACGGGCATTGGAGTAGAAGCCGGCTTGACATCACTTAGCTTAAATCTCTTGAGAATGTCTTGAGTATATTTGGCTCGGTTGATGAAGGTACCTTCTCTTCTTTGCTTGATTTCGAACCCGAGAAAGAACTTCAACTCTCCCATCATGGACATCTTGAACTTTCAGGCTATGAGAGCGGCAAATTCCTCATTGAAAGATTTGTTAGGGGAACCAAAGATAATATCATCAAAATATAGTTGGAATACAAACAACTCCCCTTTGAACTTCTTAGTAAAAAGAGTTTGGTCGATTTTCCCAATTTCAAACCCACGATCTTGCAACAACTCAGTAAGGTGCTCATACCACGCATGTGGGGCTTGTTTAAGGCCATATAGTCACTGGTGCGCGTCGGTCCTAAACAAACGGTTTTTTACCCCTTTCCGCGATGACATTTTGAACCGTCGCCAAGTGAGTTGTGCGATAGGGTGTCCTTCCTACATGACCTAGAAATCATCGGGGATAGGCCCTCTTGGAACCCAGGCTGGGGCCGTGTGCGATCGGGCAAGGCATCGAAACCCAATCATTTCCGTAGGTATGTACATTCCACACGGTAATCCGAGAAAATCATTTCCGTAGGTATGTACATCCCACATGGTAATCCGAGAAAATCATTTCCGTAGGTATGTACATCCCACACGGTGAATCCTAGAAAAACATTTCTGTTCGTATGTATATCACACACGGTCAATCCAAGGAATATGTTTCCGTTCTTATGTACATCCCACATAGTCAATCCAGGGAAAACGGTTCTGTTCGGATGTACATCCCCCATGGTTTTATGTATAATCTCGTGTGTGAAAGGTGTAACTATCACACATGCTCTGCCTTGGTTAACTATTTGCTTTCTTTAACTACATCACACACGATTTGATGTAGAAAACTGTGTGGCATTGGGCAATCCATCGCAAGCGCTTTCACTGCTACAACCATTTGCAAAGGTCCATGACCGTGTGTTCTATTTTTATTTTTGCCTGTAATTTATTATTCTAATTGGAAATTTTGAAATACTAAACGTGCAATTCAAATTCTTAGCACAATGGTTCAACAAGGAATCCATAAATAAAATTGCCAGTACAATATGTTCAGTAATTACAGGATTAGGCAGCAATTAACTATGATGAACCACAGTATTTAAAGGCGGTAAAGGTGAAGAGACAACTGTAAACCATTTTGACTGCCGACGGTGTTGAAGAACTGGAATTCCCGTAATGTGCCTTCCTGCATGCCATAGGCACGAACCACTTTTGTCGAACCCCTTGTGACGATCGCCCGCCCATCCTTCACCACCTTCAGGAAGACTTCTAGAGCATTATCATGGTAGCATGAATTATATACTTTAACCTTAGTTGCCTCCACTCCAGTCATGTTGTATGCAGGGTAATCATCAGTAAATACCTTCGGAAACCACTGAAAAGAGAAAAATATCAGATACTGAGGTCTAATAGAGTAACTTGTTGTGGGCAGGGGGAAAAGGCAACACATTACTTACCATCCTAGAGTTCACTGTTGTCTTCGACAAAGTGTAAATAAATAGCTTAATTCCAATCACCCATTTCTTTCACCTAACAATCTTTCTTAGTTTCCTCACTTGACGCTTGTTCATGAATATCTCATTGCCCCATACGCAAAAGGGATCGAAGCGTGGATCAGTACCCCTCATATATGTACCTACAAGCAACCAGTAAATGTTAGAAGCTAAACTGAGATTGCACAAATGATGTAAAATACAACTACCTATGTTCCTAAGTACAAGTATATTTTTGAGATTTCAATATGAACTACATACAGATATATATAGAATTATAGATATAGTTTAGATTGGAATCTAGATTCACTCATTTTGCTCCTTGTTTAGTCTATATTGGAATATCTAAAAATACTTATATTTAGGAATAGATGGTGTATAAGACATGGGATGCAGCTAACCTCGACAATAAACAACAGCATCGCCCATTATAGCCCTGTGTAATTAGTACATGGAAAGCCAATGTTAACTACAACAAGGTTAACATCCACCAAAAATAGCAAATGGTAATAAAACGACAACATCTGTAGTCATATCTTCATTTCGAAAGAGTAGCACGATAGCTAAGGGACGGATTAAAAAATGGATACAAGTGTTAATTGCAACAGGCTTAACAACATCCTAATTCATGTTTTGTAAGTTTGTAGCCATAGAAATACCACTCTTTAAAAATGGATACAACTGTTAATTGCAACAGTCTTAATGGCCATTGAAACAGGTACTAATAAAAATACAATTGGCAAAGTTAAACATCATAGGGCAGGTGCTGCCAGAGCAGATAATGGCCTAGTTGTCTATAAAAAGGTAGGGAAAATAGCTCAAACGTGTTAGGCATGTTTACTACAACATGCTTAATACATCGACAATACAAAACATAGCCATTATTTGCAACTGGTATTGGTAAGATTGAACTGGTGGGTACATACTTGGTATGTCCTAAGAGGTAGTTGCTGGGGCACTTCATCTTGGCTAGAGCCTGCCCAAAGTCAGCGGCGGCGGAGGCAAGCTGTTCCTCCGGGTCGAAGCGTGGATCGGTGCCACTGAAATGTGTACCTATAGGCAACCAATAAATGGTAGAAGTTAAACCACAATTGCACAAATGATGTGAAATACTGTAAGACATGGTATGCAGCTAACCTTGACGGCAAACAATAGCATCGGCCGTTATGACCCTGCGTAAGTACATGGACAAGCATGTTAACTACAGCAGGGTTAGCATCCACCAAAAAAAGCAAATGGGGCAGCATCTCTAGTATATCTTCATTGCGGAGAGTAGCATGGTAGCAAATGGACAGATTAAAAAATGGATACAATTGTTCATTGCAACAGGCTTAACAACATCCTAAGTCATGTTTTGCAAGTTTGTAGCCATTGAAATGCAACTGTTTAAAAATGGATTTAACTGTTAATTGCAACAGGCTTAATAGACATTGAAACCGATACTGATAAATGCAATTGGCATAGTTAAACATCACAAGGCCGGTGCTGCCAGAGCAGAGAATGGCCCAGATGTCTATAAAAAGGTAGGGAGAGTAGCAAAAACATGTTAGACATGTTTACTAGAACATGCTTAATACATCGACCGTACAGAACATAGCCATTAATTGCAACTGGTATTGGTAATATTGAACTGGTAAGTACATACTTGGTAAGTCCTGAGAGGTAGGTGCTGGGGCACTTCATCTTGGACAGAGCTCGCCCAAAGTCAGCGACGGCGGAGGCGAGCTATTCCTCCGGGTCGAAGCATGGATCAGTGCCACTGACATGTGTACCTACAGGCAACCAGTAAATGGGTAGAAGTTGAACTGCAATTGCAAAAATTATGTGAAATACTGTAAGACATGGGATGCAGCTCACCTCGACGGCAAACAAAAGCATCGACCGTTATGACCCTGCATAAGTACATGGACAAGCATGGTAAGTGCAACAGGGTTAGCATCCACTAAAAATAGAAAATGGGCAGCATCTCTAGTGATATCCTGAGTCATGTATTGTAAGTTTGTTGCTGGTATTGGTGAAATTGAGCTGGACACGGTAATATTTTAACATCACAGTGTGTAGTACTGAAATAAATAAGGCACGAACATGCTTAATACATCAACCGTACAAATCATAGCCGTTGCAAGTGGTATTGGTAAGATTTACCTGGTCAGATCTTACCTGTTAAGTCCTGGGGGTAGTCGTTGGGGGACTTCATTTGGGACAGAGCCCGCACCATGTCGGTGGTAGCGACGGAGGCGAGATGTTCCTCCGGGTCAACACGCCTAGCGGCCATCACGCCATGGACCCCCATCAGCTCCTGGCGGGGGGGGGGGGGGGGGGGTTGGAGGCATGAGGATGTTTCGCAGGCGCCATTTAAGCAATCAAGCCGGGGACATGATAGAGACCGATGGGTTACCTGACTGGATCCAAGCAGAATGTAGATGTGGTTAAAGTTGTGGTTGCAGTGGCGGCGACGGTTTGAGATGCCGGTAGGGGGAGGCGCGAGGGAGGGGGATACTGAGGGGAAGGGGATGTGGTTGGAGGAATAAATTCTGAAATCGTGCGCCTAATGAAAATTTTGGTGCGAAATTTGAAACTTGGGCGGGGGAAACACACAACGCAGATGAAGCGCATAAAATACTTGTGTGCGAGGAAAAACAAAGTTGGCAGATCCCGTCTCCAAAAAATGTACACATGTACTTGATTTTTTTCGGTCAATGGTACGCCTGGTTTATTAGGAAATATCGCACAGGTAACTGACTTATGGGCCATTAACGCAAAAAAAAAACACACGGGTACAACATAGAAACCGTGTGTTTTGTGATCTTCTAATGATTAACGCAAAAAACGCATACGGGCACACATGCTAATCAACGCTCAAAGCCCTCAAAGGATGCTCTTACCGACCTTGTACCTTAATACTACAAACTTAAAGTAGTACTGGTAATTTGCTCTAATACTACAAACTTAAACTACTTCTCACATGCTGCCATCAGGGCATGCTGGCCAGACGCCGGTGTTCTCCTCACCACGGCGTGCGGCCTCTTTTTTCTTGCGGTGGCGGGACTCTCTTTTCTTGACCGCTTTCTGCCTTTTGTGCTCCTTCTGTGCGGCTTTGGCCGCCTCTAGATCCACCACCCATTCGGCCATGGCAGCCTCAAAGTCTGCCCATGTAACTGTCTGGCCGCCGGCAATGATGAACTCGGCGCAACGAGATGCCATCGCTTCCTTACCATGTGTGCGGTCACGGGCAGTGAGGAACACGGCGCGGCGGGATGCCATCGCTTCCTTACCAGTTACTGTGTGTCGCGCTGCCATGGACGACACCTGGGGAGAGCTCTGGGACGGAGGGGCTGGGTAGCCATACAGCGCAGTGGTATTCAAGAGCTCAACCATAAACGACAACAGAGATTTGGCTCCCCTTACAATATTGCTCGTTCATTATCGCACATAGTTCATCTCCGTCGCTTCCGGAAACAGTCTGCGCTGAGCCTATTGTGTGTTGCGTTATGATTGGCTGGAATCCCAGCCACGCGGATGGCGCGCGTGCACTGTTGGATGCGCCGCGATCGAACGGCAATCCACGTCCTTCACATCACACCCGTGCACCTATAGCTAGATTGGATTTATATGCGCTAAATGCCTAGAAAATGCACATAATCCCCTAAATATGGTAAATGAGCCAGGAAAAATGCCAAATTTGAACACGGTGATTTGCAGGGTGTATGTTCGTCGTAGAAAAAACTCCAGGGCAAAGAACGAAGAAAATTTGGATTCCCCTTCAATCTTGAGGATTTCCCTTTCGAAAGCATGGAACTTCCTCGGTGATGGTTTGATTTATGAAGGGCGTGCATGACAACATAAGCCAAACCTTCTCAAATTTTTACCAAGGCATGGTGAGGTCATACCATGGCACCAAGCCAGGCGTCATGTTTTTTAAGCATTTGTTTCATTTTTTCTATAGTTGAAAACCCAACAACTAGATATTTGTGGTTGACTATTGCCACACATTTCATCGAAATATCTGTCCATTCCTTGTAAAAGGCATGAGAATTTACTAAATGGCACGAGCATGGTTTTCTAGGCCGTTCTTGTGGACCCTTTCATGCATCAATTGTTTGAACTTGAATTATGCACATTAATGCCTAGGAAATGCACATAATCCCCTAAATATGGCAAATGAACCCGGAAAAGTGCCAAATTCGCACACGGTGATTTGCAGGTTGTATGCTCATCATAGAAAAAAAAACTCGTGGAGAAAGGACAAAGGAAATTTGGATCCCCATCAATCTTGGTGATTTCGCCCTCGGAACCATGAAACTTCCTCGGTGATGGTTCGATTTATGAAAGGCACGCATCACGACATATGGAAAACATTCTCCAATTTCTACCAGGGCATGGTCATGTTTTCCATTCATGTGTTTCATTTTTTCTATAGTTGTTAACCGAGTAAATGACGTGGTTATGGTTACCTATTGCCACACACTTCCTTGAAATATCTGCCCATTCCTTGTAAAGGCATGAGAATGTGATAAATAACATGCGCATGGTTTTATAGACCGTTCTTGTGCACCTTTTCATGCACCGATTGTTCGAATTTGAATTATGTCCATTAATGCCTAGAAAATGCACATAATCCCCTAAATATGGTAAATGAGCCCGGGAAAATGTCAAATTTGAACACATTGCATTTGAGGCGGTCTGTTGATCGGTTGAAAAAAACTGAATGATAAACTAGGACGGAAATTAGGATTCCCCTTCAATCTTGGGGATTTTCCCTCTCGTAAGCATGGAACTTCCTCGGTGATGGTTTGATTTATGAAGGGCGTTCATGATGACATAAGCCAAACCTTCTCAAATTTTTACCAGGGCATGGTGAGGTCATACCATGGCACCATGCTAGGCGTCATGGTTTTTAAGCATTTATTACATTTTTTCTATAGTTGAAAAACCCACAAACAGGCATTTGTGGTTGACTATTGCCACACATTTCATCAAAATATCTGTCCATTCCTTGTAAAAGGCATGATAATTTACTAAATGGCACAAGCATGGTTTTCTAGGCCGTTCTTGTGGACCCTTTCATGCATCGATTGTTTGAACTTGAATTATGTGCATTAATGCGTAAGAAATGCACGTAATCCCCTAAATATGCCAAATGAACCCAGAAAAGTGCCAAATTTGAACACGGTGATTTGCAGGTTGTATGCTCGTCATAGAAAAAAAACTCGTGGACAAAGGACGAAGGAAATTTGGACCCCCCTTCAATCTTGGTGATTTTCCCCTTGAAACCATGAAGCTTCCTTGGATGATGGTTTGTTTTATAAAAGGCGCGTATCACGACATAAGGAAAACATTCTCGAATTTTTACCTGGGCATGGTGAGGCCATACCATGGCACCACACTAGGCGTCATGTTTTCCAACCATGTGTTTCATTTTTTGTATAGCAGGAGCATGGTTTTCTAGACTGTTCCTGTGCACCTTTTCATGCACCCATTGTTCGAATTTGAATTATGTGAATAATTAATGCCTAGAAAATGCACACAATCCACTAAATATGGTAAACGAGTTTGGAAAATGTCAAATTTGAACATGTTTCATTTGAGGCGGTATGTTGATCGTTGAAAAAAACTGAATGACAAACTAGGATGGAAATTTGGATTCCCCTTCAATCTTGGTGATTTTCCTCTTGAAAGCATTGAACTTCCTCGGTGATGGTTCGATTTATGAAGGGCGTGCATGACGACATAAATCTAACCTTCTCAGCTTTTAACCAGGGAATCGTGAGGCCATACCATGGCACCATGCCAACCGTAATGTTTTTCAAGCACATATTTCATTGTTCTATAGTTGATAACGCAGTAAATGACGCATTTGTGGTTGACTATTGCCACACATTCCATTGAAATCTCTGCCCATTCCTTGTAAAAGGGTTAAGAAATTACTAAATACCACGAATATGGTTTTTCCAGACCGTTCTTGTGCACCCTTTCATGCACCAATTGTTTGAATTTGAATTACGTGCATTAATGCCTACAAAATGCACATAATCCCCTAAATATTGTAAATGAACCCGGAAAAGTGTCAAATTTGAACATGGTGATTAGCAGGATTTATGTTCATCGTAGAAAAAAACTCATGGATGAAGGACAAAGGAAATCTGGATTCCCATTCAATCTCGGTGATTTACTATCGCACACGATTCATCTCCACCGCCTCTACGAACCGTGTGTGTTCACTCACACATGCAAAAGGAAAAGAAAACCCTCGCCCACTTCGTCCCCACTCACTCGCCGCGGACTCCTCTGTAACTCTGCACCCTAAGCTCGACGGCTGTTGGCGGCGGGCGTAGGTCGCGCATCAAACGATACCGGATTTCGCCTCCACCGCTTTCCGCCTCCTATCTGCACTGACATTCTAGACTCCGGTAGACTGGGGTTTTCTGCGGGATTGGGCCGTGGATTTTTCTCGTGGGCAAGGTAATCAACTTAATTAGCGAAATATTCACTCATCTCTTATCGTAGTCCGTCCGTCGCTGTTAATCAACCGGCGGAAATCACCGTGGAATCATTTTTGTTCTAGCTGATTCATGGGTGTTCATTCATGTGTGCAAAGTGCGAGCACAAATCGGGCAACTGTGGTCGTGGCCGGTCGGAAACGAAGTTCCATCTCACCATTCCGGACGACTTCAGGGAGCGCTCGATATGTTCAATATCAACCTACCACGGTCGGCATGGCCTAAATTTGTGAACATATACTGTCTGTTGCTAGATTATCTATATATTTGCATCAAATCTTTGTTACATTATCTATTTTTAAGTCTATATTTTTGTACTTTGCTTGCATCTATATATGGATATGTTCTATCAGTTACTCCCATATTTGCATCTTGCTTGGTTTTTTCAATATATCTAATTTAAGATCTTAATTTTCATTTCAAGCAGTACATCCCTTGCTTTGCAAGAACAATAGTAGAAGGAAATCTTGATCTTTACTCTACTGATGACTCCCAGGATGTCATATTGACAACGCAACATGGATTTACGATGACGGTTAGTGTAAAACTTGATAAAGATGGTCACTCCTATTTTAATGTGGCCCTTTGGAGAAAAATTTCTAAGTGTTATGAATTGAAAGCTGGCAATAAAATTCTAGTGCGTGCACCACAGCCTGGTCTAATTAACATGGATGTTTACTTCCCCAACGTCATCAGCCGATCAAAGTCTGATCGAGGTTAGTGTCCTTTCAACTTTCTCCATGCTGTCATATTACTATTTAAGCAACCAATTGATCACTATTTAAGCAACCAATTATGATATCATATTCTGACTCCGTTTCTAGGTAGTAACGAATTCTGTTTACAAATTTATGTGCACTATATATTCTTATGCCATGTTCTGAATATATAATACCTTTCCACGTTTTAAGCAGGATATGTTGGATGCATAGTGAACAATCTGTATGTTACTAAGCATACCAAATTTCACTGGAAGGACTTGAAGCATGTCATAAACTTTGTTGATAATATGACAGATATAGCACAACGTATGAACGCTGGATTTTGGATGGGATTAATTAGACCTGTGGTGCACACACTAAACAAGACCAATTGTGTGCACAAAGCTCTAGTAAAAAGTTTTATTTTAATGTTGATACTCATAAACTATATATATCTTCAACGATATGTTACAGTTGTTTTTTGTTCTACATGTCAACAGAAATTGCCCCCTGTAGCCGTTCTTGGATCGATTTCCCGGCATGGTCGAATTACACTTGTGCCTGCTAATAATGCCAAAGTGATTGCAAGGTACCGCATTTCCTGCAAAAATGGAACCATTCAAATTAACAAGTTCTCGCTTCTCATGGCAATGCACCATATTGGAAAATTGGAGACACTGTTATATTCCTGCTCTGCCAAGGCACAGGAGGGCTCTTCTTTTTCATTGACGAGATGCCGAGTCGCCGTGATCAAGCTGCTTCCAGTGGATAGTTGTGGTTGTTAGCCCTCAGCCTCTTAAAATGTGCTATTTGTTACTATATATGTTAAGTATGTAGATATGGACCATATGGTTGTTGGCCCTTAGCCTCTTAAAATGTGATAGTTGTTACTTTGTTAAGTATGTAGATATGGACCATATGGTTGTCAAAACCGTGTTATGAAGATCCTCCTTTTGTCGAATAGTGTAACCACTATATATATGTTACTCAAATGTTGTTACCCAAGTTCATAAATTTTCATGGAAAGTATTAGGATCGTACACAGTTCATTGAGTTTAAGCGTGTGCCCGATGTCCAGAAGGCATTTGCATATTAACTGTCCATATTGCAAATTCACACGCATGTTCACATAAGAAAACATATGTGTAACATACTAATCATCACACACGATTACTCACAGACGCATCGTGTGCGATACTCCTAGCCACCACAAGCAACTAGTTTGTATTTTTCAAAGTTTTTTGTACACACAAAATCACACACGAAGTAACTGTATTGACCGTCTGTGTTGTAATTTCTCATGACAAACAGTTCATCTGAGTCGGCTGTTTGCCACGTATCACACACATCTTGTTTACACGACTCGTTTGTGTTCTTTTGGCTCATCGCAAACAGTTCATCCATGTGAACTGCATGCTGCATATCACACACATCTTGTTAAGTTGAACCGTTTCTGTTGTGTTCCCTAATCGAAAACAGTTCGTCCGAGTTAACCGTGTGTCGTATATCGCACATACATTGATATGGATGCCCCTTTCTATTGTTCTACCTCATCGCAAACAGTTTGAATGAATTAACCGTGTGTCCTGCATCACACACACATTGTTATGGCTGCCCGTTTCTATTATTCTGCCTCATTGCAGACAGTTTGAATGGATTAACCGTATGCCCTGCACCGCACACGCAACTAAAATCTTAACCGTGTTTGATGCAACCATCATCGCAAACATTTTGCACCTTTTTTGACGGATTTTTTACACCACCGTTTGTGATTATTGCATCGCACACAGTTTCGGCAAAGGGTCTCTGATCGTAGTGTCGCATTAGCAGTCTCTTGAAGTAGTGAGTGCCTTATCTAGTTGGTACACATGATCGGGGAAATAGGGATCCTCGAACCTCGGGGGTTGTTTGACATACATCAACTCATTAATAGACCATTAAGAAAATCACTCTTCACATCCATTTGTTGCAACTTGAAGTTATGATGAGAGACATAAGCAATCAACAAACAAATAGATTCAAGGCGAGCAACGGGAGCAAAGGTTTCACCGTAGTCGATACTCTCGACTTGGGAGTAGCCTGTGCTACCAAACGAGTCTTGTGGCAGACGATAATTCCATGAGCATCTTGCTTGTTCTTGAATATCCACTTGGTTCCAATGACATTATGGTTCCCCGTTGGCCTTGGCACCAATCTCCACACCTTGTTGTGCTCGAAGTTGTTGAGTTCTTCATGCATGGCATTAAGCCAATCCGGATCCTCCAGCACCTCATAGACCATTTGGGGTTCAACACAAGAAACAAATGCGTTATGTTCACAATAGTTTGCTAATTGTCTACGAGTGCTTACCGCCTTTCTTAAGCTTCCAAGCACATTCGTCATGAGATGACCCTTGGTGGTGAGCTTGGATGCAATCTTGGCAGCACGACGCTCCAATTCCTCCTCGGGAGTGAGTTGAGGAGCAATAACTTGATCATCTTGAGCGTCGTCTTGAGCTTGTTCTTGATCTTGAGCTTGCTCTTGATCTTGAACTTGCTCGGAGGTGAGAACTTGACCTTGGGCATCACTTGGTGGTTCAACACCATCTTGAGGTTGATATTGCCCTTGATCTTGTTCATTTGGTTGAGGGCCTTCACTTTGTTCTTTAGAAGCGTGTGGGTCTTGGGTTGGTGATGGTTCCACTTGTGTGGACCATTGTCCTTCTCCTTTAGCCACAAGGGGTTCCTCAATGGGTAGGATAAAACCAACACCCATTCTTCTTATGGCTCGGGGAGGAATTTCATCACCTATATCACAAGTACCACTTTACTCCACTTGGGAGCCGTTATTCTCATGAAAATCCACGTTACATGTCTCCTCAATAAGCCCCGTGGACTTATTGAGGACACGATAAGCATGAGAGTTTGTAGCTTAACCAACAAATATGCCCTCATGAGCTCGAGCCTCAAATTTAGACAAACGAACACCTTTCTTGAGAATGAAACACTTACACCCGAACACCCGGAAGTACTTGAGGTTGGGCTTGTTACTGGTGAGTATCTCATATGGAGTCTTGTTCAAGCCTTTGAGGAGGTAGAGCCGATTAGATGCATGGCACGCGGTGTTGATGGCTTTGGCCCAAAAGTTGTATGGAGACTTGGACTCCGCCATCATGGTCCTTCCCGCATCCATCAACGTCCGGTTCTTCCTCTCCGCTACACCATTTTGTTGAGGGGTGTAAGGTGCAGAATATTGATGCTTGATCCCCTCATCACTAAGAAACACATGCAAGGTGTAGTTCTTGAACTCAGTGTCGTTGTCACTTCTTATCGTCAAAATCTTTGCATTGTGTTGGCGTTGAGCTTCATTTGCAAAGTCGATGACGGTTTGTTGGGTCTCACTCTTCCTCTTGAAGAAATATACCCAAGTGTATCTTGAATAATCATCCACAATAACCAAGCAATACTTTCTACCCCCAAGACTATCAAAGTATGGAGGTCCAAAGAGATCCAAGTGAAGGAGCTCCAAGGGCCTCTTTGAGTAGATGATAGTCGTGGGAGGGTGAGCCTTCTCATGTAGCTTTCCTTCTATACAAGCACTGCAAGCACAATCTTTGGCAAAGCTAACATTTTTTAGTCCACAGACATGGCCCCCCTTGAGAAGACTTTGCAAAGATCTCATATTGACATGGGCTAAACGGCGATGCCAAAGCCATCCCACGTCAACTTTAGCCATTAGGCATGTCGCGGTCTTAGTGGGTCACTCCGAAAAGTTAATCACATACAAACCGTTCTCGACATGCCCAACAAAGGCTACTTTAAGAGTCTTGCTCCACAAGAGGGATACGGTATCAATATCAAAGAAAGTGGAAAAGCCCATGAGTGCAAGTTGACGAACGGAAAGTAAATTGTATGCAAGGGACTCAACAAGCATGACTTTCTCGATCGTGAGATCATGAGAAATGACAACCTTGCGAAGACCCAATACCTTAGAAGACGTGGCATCACCCCACTCGACATTGGTGTGCATAGATGAAATCTTGTGCACGTCCACCACCAAGTCCTTGCTTCCGGTCATATGATTTGTGGCTCCACTATCGAGCAACCATGATCCTCCATCGGAAGCAAACACCTACAAGAGATCAATGCTTGGCTTTAGGTACCCATTTTGTAATGGGTCATTTGATGTTAGTAACAAGGGTCTTAGGAACCCAAATGGACCATTCAATGCACTCATAAGGAGAACCAACAAATTTAGAATAAACATGCCCATCACTAGCACTGCATAACACATAAGAGGGGTTAAAGTCGCCAGCTTTGTTGGAAGGGGTGGCATTGCCCTTCTTGACACCACCACCCTTCTCATTATTCTTCTTCTCCTTAGAATCACCGTCTCCCTCCTTCACAAAAGTTTGCCTGAGAGGAGGAGTTCGTTTGGCCTTGTCATTCTTCTTCTTATTCTTGGGATTGGGAGAAAACCCAATTCCCTCCTTGCTCACAACTTCCTTTTGATTGCTCAAAAGGTCGTTGAGGTTCTTCTCACCTTGTATGCAAGACACAAGACCTTCCTCAAGTTGCTCCTTCAACTTTGCATTCTCCTCCACAAGATGCACATTCTCACAACACGGGTTAGTAGCATTTGCATTATCAATTAAAACCATATGAGGAAAAGTGGCTTTTTCCTTGGTTAGCTTCACTTGGAGTTGATCATGAGACTCCTTGAGGCTAGCATGAGCACCCTTCAAGGCCTTGTGAGCCTTCTCAAGTATATCAAACTCCTCCTTGAGTCTAGCAAGATCAACCCCAAGTTTGGCCTTATCGGAATTGAGCACACGAGATACAACAAGAGCATGATCAAGATCTTTCTTTAATTCAGCATGATCATCGTTGTGTGACTCCTGAAGAGCCAAATGATGACCTCTCTCTTCCTCAAGCTCATTAGAGAGATCCAATATCTCATCGGCATAGTCATGACTATGGCCCTCCATCTTAGAGATGGTGTCTTCGTCAGCCTCGATCATGTTATTGGCTTCACCAAGTTGTTCCAAGAGAGAAAGAAAGTGCTTCTTGGATTTACCCTTGACCTTACTCATAAAAGACTCAAATTCATTTTCTTCCTCATTAGACCCCTCACTTTCGTCAATGCAATCCATCAAAGAGGATTAGTAGTGATGATAGTTTTGATGTTGGGGGTTACCTTGTTGGTGGCTTTGGCCATGAGGCACTTGGCAGTGATGTTCTCGTTGGGTGAGTCGAAGAGGGACACCCGTGGAGTTGTTGCAATGACAACGGAGGCCATGGCAACCGTCTCACCGTCTTCATCATCGTCATCATCCTCATTGTACTCTTCTTGTGCCACCAACCCCTTAGGAGGAGTCTTGTTGGTGAACTTGTTCTTGTTGGGGAAGGACTTGGCCTTGTCTTTTCAGATGAGCTTGCCACCATTATCTTCCCTCTTCTCATATGGTCACTCTGCAACAAAGTGGCTCACATTGCCACAATTATAGCATGTCCTCACATGTTGCTTGCCCTTTGCGCCACTTGAGTTGTTCTTGTTGAAGTTGGGCCTTGAGTTCTTCTTGCTCCAAAATTTCCTTGAAGCAAGAGCCATGTGCTCATGATAAGCATATTTTGTATCTTCTAGGTTACTCTCCTCTTCTTCCTCTTCATCATATTCTTCCACACTAGCCTTGGCCTTCAAGGCAAGGCTGGGCTTCTTTGCGCATTGAAACGCAACACCGCATTGTCGGCGGTCTTGTCCAAGATCCTCATTTCCACAAGCTCATCCAACACTTCACATCAGGACAAGGTGTGGAAGTCCGGCCTTTGACGGATGACGGAGGACATGGCCTTATGGTAAGGCATCATGGCCTTGAGAAACTTGCGCTTGATCCAACTGTCATCCGTATCCTTGATCCCATGATCTCGGAGTGAGACCGCGAGAGTGCTTAATCTCCGGTAAAGCTCACGAGGTTCTTCATCTTCATTCATTGCAAACTCATCGGCTTCATCTTGAACCACTTCATAGTTGGAGCGTTGAATGCTTGTGCTTCCCTTGTAAATGGAAACAACATGTTACCATGCTTCCTTGTCCACGGTGAAAGGTCGGAGATGCGCAATATCTTCGGGGGGGATGGCATCTTGGAGATGCAAAGACCGGACTCGTTGAATTGATGATCCACGGCTTCTCTAGGAGTGAAGTTTCTTGGGTCATGCGGATAGAAACCTTGCTCAATAATTCTCCAAAGGTTAGTAGAACTATGATTTAAATGACTTTTAAAGCGATAGACCCAAGAGGCAAAGTATTCATTTTTCACAAACTTGGGAGGAGGACCAACATGGTTCAAATGAGTGGACGGAACCGGTCCTCCATAAGTAAGTGGAGGTTCAACATGGGCAAATATGACATTTCCACTTCTACCACTAGATAAAGGAACTTTATCACTCATAGCTTCCCCCTTGTCGGAATTAGCATCCGTCACCTAGTTAGCGGGATCACCCACTTTCATAGGTGCGGTGGATAATTTAAGGCCTTCTAAAAACTTACTAAACATGCTTTCAACCTCGGTCATCATGGAGGTTTTCAATGTGTCCAAAGCCGCATTGAACTCCTCACGAGAGACCGAGGAACCCCCACCGGCCGTAGATGAGGACGGAATCACACCAGGGTTCTCCTCCCCACCGTCTATGGTGTCAACCATACTCTTCGGACGACAAAGTCCTTAATAAAGAGATGAGGCTTTGATACCAATTGAAAGGATCATTATTGTTGACTAGAGGGGGGGTGAATAGGCAACTAACATTTTTTTGCTTTTCTTTATCAATTTAAACTTTGCATCAAAGTAGGTTGTCTAGATATGTAACTTGGTGAGCAACCTATATGATGCAACAACAACAAGCACCCAAGAAAGCAAGGGATACAACACAATATAAGCTTGCACAAGTAAAGGTAAGAGATAACCAAGAGTGGAACCAGTGGAGACAAGGATGTGTTACCAAAGTTTCTTCCCTTTGAGAGGAATTTCGTCTTCGTTGGAGCGGTGTGGAGGCACAATGCTCCCCAAGAAGCCACTAGGGCCACCGTATCCTCCTCATGCCCTCACACAATGCGAAATGTCGTGATTCCACTATTGGTGCCCTTGGAGGCGGTGACCAAACCTTTAGAAACAAGGTTGGTGCAATCTCCACAACTTAATTGGAGGATCCCAACGACACCATGAAGCCTCACCACAATGGAATATGGCTCCGTGGTGACCTCAACCATCTAGGGTGCTCAAACACCCAAGAGTAACAAAACTTGCAAGGGATTAGTGGGGGGAGGGAATCAAATTTCTCTTGGTGGAAGTGTAGATCGGGGCCTTCTCAACCAATCCCTAGAAAATCAACAAGTTTGATTTGCTAGCGAGAGAGATCGGGCGAAAATGGAGTTTTGAGCAACCATGGAGCTTGGAAGGGAAGAGGCCAACTCTAGGAGGAAGAAGACCCCCCCTTTATATAGGGGAGCAAAAATCCAACCGTTTTCCTGCCCAGCCCGCAGTTAAGCGGTACTACCGCTCCTAGGAGCGGTACTACCACTTAGACGGTACACCACCGCACAGCTCTAACTCTACACATAGTGTAGCAATGGTAGTGCCGCTAGAGCGGTACTACCGCTAACCAGAGCGGTACTAACACTTGGGTCTTAGTCCTAAAGATGCAGCAATAGTAGAGGGTGCCAGGGGCGGCAGTACCGTGCCAAGCGGTACTACCGCCCTAGTGCCGCTCTACTACTGCTAAAGGCGAAGTGGAAACAGAACCTTGCACACAAGACCACCCCGCAAGCGGTAGTGGAGATGGTAGTATGGGTTGTAGTACCACCTAAGAGATACTACCGCCCTTATATCGTGAGAGAAAAATAGGCAACCGAAAGTTGCACACGCGGGGAGGCCCTAAACGGTAGTAGCACGGAAGTACCAGTGGTACTACCGCGTAAGCGGTACTACTGTGGGCACAAGCTGTACTACCGTTGGCAAGGTGCTGAAAATACCACAGAAAACATAGGAAGGGCTCCAGAGATGGGAAGGAGCCAGTGGGTGCAATTGGGGCTGTGTACGTGATTATTCCACCCATACCTTTCCGAAGTGGACCCCCTCTGTCGTGGAATCGTCACGGCAGATGACCTAGTGTGAGGACTTAGTCGTGAGTCCAACACATCTATGTGGTAGCTTGAGAGGGGTTGAGTGGAATCGAGAGACGCAATGCAAGACAAGGATTTAGAGTCCAACTCGGACTTAAGACTTAACTATTATGACTTCTCTTCATGGGCTTCATAACGTCTCGGGCTTCATAACTCCTGGCAACCCAGTTACCACTGCCGGGAGTTAACTGGTGCCGGTTTAAGATGGTCTGCTAAGTTATCATCTGACTTAACTCCTGTCTTAACTGTCAGCCAGTTTAACAACCTGCTGGTTTACCGTCTGGGTTAACTACCTGTTTTACCTGTCTGTCTTAACTATCAGCTGGGTTAACAACCTGCCGGTTTACCATCTGACTTAACACTAACCGGTTTACCACCTGCCGGTTTAACAACCGTCTTAGCCATCTGTCTTAACACCTGCCGGGTTATCACTCTGTCCGGGTCATACCTTGGGGAGGCCCTAAGCGGTAGTAGCACGGAAGTACCAGTGGTACTACCGCGTAAGCGGTACTACTGTGGGCACAAGCTGTACTACCGCTGGCAAGGTGCTGAAAATACCACAGAAAACATAGGAAGGGCTCCAGAGATGGGAAGGAGGCAGTGGGTGCAAATGGGGATGTGTATGTGATTATTCCACCCATACCTTTCCGAAGCGGACCCCCTCTTAAGAGTACAACTTTCCTACGACTCAAATCCACCAAAAAGAAACATAGAAAAACCGCTGTCTTCGAAAGGCTCCAAGGGGCGTCGAATCATCTAGTGCCTGGCCATGACATATCTGAAATGATCAATGCACACGATTAGTCCGCAAATGCATTGTAACGCCCAAGATGCGGCTATATATCCTACGTGTCGAGGCACGACTTAGAGGCATAACCGCATTTTGGTACGATCGCAAGGAGGGTGATCTTCACACATTCCCATGTAAATGAACAAGGAAGTAAATAGTTGTCTTATAATCGCCACATCACACAATGGTCAAATTATTCATACATCATTCAGAGTGCACACAAGGTCCGACTACAGACGGATCAAAATGAAAAGAAGACAACCACCCATGCTAAGTCTCGATCGTCCCTACTGGGCACCACTACTGATCATCCGAAAAGGAAACATAGTAACGGCCAAGGTCTTCGTCGAACTGCCACTTGAGCTTGGTGGCATCACCTGCATCGGTATCAACGGCACATGCAACTGTGTTTGCAGTAACTACGAGCCACGAGGACTCAACAATCTCAAAACCCGTGATATCAAGACTATTTAAGCTTAAAGGTAGGATGTGGTTATATGGTGGAGTTGCAGGAAGCACTAAGCATAGTAAGGTGGCTAACTTACGAATACAGGAATAAGATGAGAGGCTACACAACGGTCGCAAACTAGAAGTGATCATGAACTACTTACGTTCAAACATAACCCCACCGTGTTCTCTTCCTGAACCTCTTTGAAAAGAGTCCATCATGGTTACACATGCGGTTGATGTATTTTAATTAAGTCAAGTGAAAAGTTCTCTACAACTGAATATTAACAAATTCCCATCTGCCACATAACCGCAGGCACAACTCTCGAAAGTTTAAACCCTGTAGGGGTGTCCCAATTTAGCCCATGATAGGCTCACGATCTGCGGAGACAATCCTCCATCGTGGGACCCTCCGACAAGACTCGGAATCCCGATGCACAAGACATTCTGACAATGGTAAAACAAGTCCAGCAAGACTTCCCGATGTGCCGATGAACTTAAAACACTAGATGCATGCTGGATACCAGTCGATGAGTAATAGTAGTAGATGCAAGCAGGAGTCGGTCTACTAATCTTGAACGTGATGCCTATATAATGATCACTGCATGGATATCATCATGAGTATTTGAAGTTCTATCAATTTCCCAACTGTAATTTGTTTACCCACCGTTTGCTATTTTTCTCAAGAGAAGCCACTAGTGAAACCTACGACCCCCGGGTCTCTTTCTCATATTATTTGCCTTCGTGATCTATTTTATTTGCTTTTTATTTTCAGATCTACTAAACCAAAAATACAAAAATACCTTGCTGCAATTTATTTTATTTGGCATTCAATCTATCAATATTTACAACTCTCTCACGTCCATTTGCCAACTTCTGGCGCCGCTACCCGAAAGGGATTGACAACCCCTTTTACACATCGGGTTGCGAGTAGTTGTTATTTGTGTGCAGGTGTTGTCTACGTTGTGTTGCTTGGTTCTCTTACTGGTTCGATAATCTTGGTTTCACATCTGAGGGAAATACCTACCGCCACTGTGCTGCATGATCCCTTCCTCTTTGGGGAAATACCGACGTAGCTTCAAGCGACATCAGCTAGGCGTGGGCGGCCTCGACATGGTCATGGGCGGTCTCCATCAGGGCTAAGGCCGCCACTACGGAATGGACAGCTGTTGTGCCGCTCTCGCCAGTTGCTATCCCTGAGGCAGATGTTGTTGCCGCCACTTGAGAAGCAACATCGGCCGTTTGGGCTGCCTTGGCCACCCGATCGCAGATTGCAGCCGCGCTCATGCACCTTATTAGCATGCGTATGGCGGCTGCGGCCGCGCTCTCGCCAAAGTGGGCCACCGAAGTCGCCCTCATGTCACGGGTCCACGTGCCCATCTTTCACTGGCGACAATTGAACGGTGAAATAATATTTGGGGAGCGAGCTAGTGTGCTTGAGACGCCAGCTGTGGACTATAGCTGACGCACCTTCTCGCGTAAGCCATAGGCGTACTATACAACGACGGTGCTCCAGGATATTTTGTGCTGCATCTCACATGGTTGGTGATAATAAACTGTGTGGGATCTACTTGATTTTTCATCTTGATTTGAATTACATAATGGGGTCACAGCGGCAATGGATGGTGTTTGAATTGCTAGACCTTTTATCTGAAGTGAACAAGAAAATATATGTGTGTCATAAAAGAATTGGAATTATTCAGGGTTCGTTTGAATATTTTACATATTAAATTGGTTTTCTAGCCATTTCAGGTGCATGATTCAAAATTAAACTACATGCACATGCTCTGGTGCACCAACATGGGTCGTAAAATCATATATGTGTCCATGGGTTTATGCATATGTCCCATGCAAGAAATGGGCATGAAATTCGAACAACACAGCACCATGGCTCTCTGGAAAACGTCGATGTACTTGCTTTTGTAATTCCAGTAAATCCGAAATTCATGAAACTGGGCATGTTATCATGGAGTGGCATCAACATGGCGTGGTAAATTTTTTGTCCCATTTGGGGCAGGTTTGGGTATAAGCTTCTCATAAATCAGAGCTTCTCACAACAAGTGTGATGGTTTCGGTAGGGAACGTCTCACCTTTCTGGACGAAACGATATCCGTTGCCTCTTCTCGATTTAATTTTTTTCCTAGTGTCAACATAGAACAACAGGAGTGTTGTGTCAATTCTTTGGATTTTTCGGGGTTCGCTTAGACATTTTTATATATTAACTGAGTTTTCTATGCATTCATGTGCATAATTCAAATTTAAACTATAGGCACATGCTCTAATGCATATAAATCAGTTGAAAATTAAAATATGTGTCCTTGGTTTCATCCTTAGGTCCCATGCAAGAAATGTGAATGAATGTCAAACATCCTGCCACCGTCACTCGGCTGCAAACATTGAGATAACTGGTTTTTAAATTCTAGTAAATCCAAAGCTCATATGAAATTCATGAAACTTGGCATGCCGTCATGGAGCGGCATCAACATGCCGTGGTAAATTTTTTGTCCCATTTGGGGTAGGTTTGGGGATATGCTTCTCACAAACCAGAGCTTCTCACAACAAGCTTAATGGTTTCGGTAGGGAATGTTTCACCTTTCTGGACAAAATGATATCCATTGCCTCTTCTTGACTTCAATTTTTTTCCTAGTGTCAACATAAAACAACAAGAGTGTTGTGTAAATTTTTGGGATTTTTCGGGGTTCAATTGGACATTTTTATGCATTAATTGGGTTTTCAATGCATTTATGTGCATAATTGAAATTTGAACTGCATGCACATGCTCTAATGCATGTAAATTGGTTGAAAATTCAAATGTGTCCTTGGTTGCATGCTTAGGTCCCATGCAACAAATGGGAATGAATGTCAAACACCCTGCCACCGTCACTCGGCTGCAAACATTGAGATACCTTGTTTTTAAATTCCAGTAAATCCAAAACTCTGAAATTCATGAAACTTGGCATGGTACCATGGAGCGGCATCAACATGTTGTGGTAAATTTTTTTTCCCATTTGGGGCAGGTTTGGGTATATGCTTGTCACAAACCAGATCTTCTCACAACAAGCATGATGGTTTCGGTAGGGAACGTCCCACCTTTGGGGATGAAACGATATCCATTGCCTCTTATTGCTTTCAAAAAAATTCTCGTGTCAACGTAGAACAAAAGGAGTGTTGTGTCAATTTTTGTGATTTTTGGGGGTTCGTTTGGACATTTTAAGCATTAATTCAGTTTTCAATGCATTCATGCACATAATTCAAATTTGAACGATATGCACATGCTCTAATGCATATAAATTGGTTAAAACTTCAAATTGGTGTCCTTGGTTGCATGCTTATGTCCCATGCAAGAAATGGGAATGAATGTAAAACACCCTGCCACTGTCACTCGGCCGCAAACATTGAGATACAAGGTTTTTAAATTCTAGTAAATCGAAAGCTCGCCTTGTCAGGACCCCAATCCCAAGTCACACCGATCTAGCATGTAACACATCATATCACTTTGCGGCCTCACGGACAGTATTCCCACGGGTGCCACCTTACCTGGCCCAGGACCGTTTGCGCCTTTTGGCTCACGTATATGATAGTGTTGCTAGTATCCATATGACAAAGAACCCGGGCCGACATGACTAGTCATAAACCGAAAGTGGCACTAACTTACAGGGGCAGGCATACATGACCCAGCAACGAACGTGTCAGTCATCAGCGAGTGAATCCGGGCTGTAGCAGCTGGGCTAACAGGACTCCGGAGAATCTGGGCTGTAGCAGGCTAACAGGACTCCGATAGACACCGCATGACATTTCCCCGAAGGGACAGACACATGAAAGAAGAAGGGCACATGCCGGCCAGCCTAAGTGTTCCAAAGTAGTAGCAAGCTACCATGGCTCAGTGGAAGCACCAGGAGACATTTCCCGGTAAGAGAGGCTACCAAGGATAAACAACTAGGTCGGCAGATCCCACATATACCAAGCATTTCAATAACATACACACAATATGCTTGTATGTGCAAATACAATAGGGCATCACAACATAACTCTACAACTCAAAGTATTTATTCATTAGGCTCCGAAGTACCAGATATTACAAACATGGGTCTGATGACCCAGCATTCAAATCATACAAGCAATAAGAACAAGCGGAATCTTAACTTGTCTGAGTACAGACAACCACAAATGAAAAGGCTGAGAAGCCTGACTATCTACAAGACCCTGTAGAGGGCACAAGATCGTAGCTGAGGTAACAAGCTAAACGTCAAAGTCCACGCGGAACTACTAGCGAGACTGAAGTCTCTCTGCAAAAACATAAATTAAGCAAATGTGAGTACAAATGTACCCAGAAAGACTTACATCAGAGCTAACTACATATGCATCGGTATCAAAAAAGGGGGTGGTGGAGTTTAACTACAGCAAGCTAGCTTTGACTCGGAGGCTATCCTAAACTATGACTGCATGTAACTCTTTTGAGGTGGCGCACATGAGTCCACATATTCACCATATCAATACACCACTATGCATCCGCTCCCGTCTCCCTATGAGAACGCCATCCATAGCACTAACGCTTATCTTGCGCATTTTAGAGTATCCACTTTCACTTGTCTATGGACTGTACAGGCAACCCAGAAGTCCTTTACCACAGACATGGCTATTCAAATAGATGATGTTAACCCTGGAGGGGTGTACTTCTTCACACACGCTCTCGCCACTTACCACCATGTACACGCTGTGTACCTCGGCAACCTTCAAGCGGAAGCCTAGCGAGGGAGTCGGCCACGACCTGACTAACCACACAAGTCTCTAGTCCAGGTTTGTCACCTATTCGGGTTCCATCTGCAAGGAGACCGGCCGCGGTGTCACTCACGGCCCCAAACGATGAGAGAAGGGTTCCCGAGGCACCAAACAGGCGTCTCGGTACATCGTGCCTCGTGTCTCTACCGCATCATAGCCCACCCCTAGGGTCAGCACTATGCACGCCCCCCAACACATATCCTACAAACACGAGAAACTAGTTGCAACTCCTGTACAGAGAACAAGGGCGGTTAATAAGTTGAGAGAGTCAATTAAGGATCCCAATGTGTGGTAGTAGCTATTCATGGATCACAAACACAGAACTCAGTTGCTGAGGACGGTTTCAAGGAGACAACCCACCATGTACTCCTACGTGGCCTCTCACCGCTACCTTTACCAAATCGTGTTCACACACTTAGCTCTCAGTAGTAGGACATGTTCAAAACTTTCCAATTCATCCATGATGAGTCAGACCTGACTCAACTCTAAGCAATAGCAGGCATGACAACAATCATGAATGAGTAGGCACATCAGGGCTCAAAAAACTCCTTCTCATGCTAGTCGGTTTCATCTATTTACTGTGGCAATGACAGGTCATGCAGAGGAAAGGGGTTCAACTACTGCAGTATGTAACAGATGAATCATTGTTGTCCTAATGTAGTAAAGAGAGCAGGAGCGAGAGAGTGGGATTGTACCAGAATGAACAAGGGGGTTCTACTTGCTTGGCACTTCTGAAGATAATATAGATCTTCATCGGTGTCATCGATCTCATCGTCAGAACCACGTCTACTGAGGGGGAACAATTACCGGCAACAGAGAGAAAACACAATAAATTCAATGCACAATATGATGCATATCATTACATGGTAACATGCTGTGATTTGCGCTAATGCAACTAGAACAGAAGGGTTTGAGCTTATTTGAACCAAGGTTTCAAATTCAAACTCAAGTTATGAACTCATATAATGCATTACCATGTTTTGATCTAAACAGCAGGGTTAAGTTTATTTATCATGCATGAAACCAGTACAGATGGATAGATTGGATTTTTCTGATAATTTTTCATATATAAATCATTTCATTGGGAGTTACGGTTGATTTTCTATGAATTTTTGAAGTTTTGGACATTTTCTAAAAATAAATAAATCATTTTAGATTTATTTAAATTCCAAAAAAGACTTTACTGCGTCAGCACTAGGTCATGCTGACGTCATCTGGTCAACAGGGCCGGTCCAGGTCAAACCTAACCTGCGGGGCCCACATGTCACAGGCCCACGGTTGTGTGGTTATTAATCCAGGGTTAGTTATCTGCGGGGCCCACGAGTCAGTGACTGTGTGTGTCTGGGGGGGTTGTTAATTAAGCATGTGCTTAACTCTAAACTAATGACGCCACGTCACCTAAACGGTGATTAGCCGCCGGTGCTAAGCAGGAGGCGGCGACGCTCCTCGTCCGGGCGATTCCGACGATGAGAGCATGTGCGGCTGGGCTCTACGGGTGTAGCGCGACGAGGCGCGTTGGGTGGTGGCATCGAGGCGGCTGGAGGTGAAGCGATGGCATCAGCGACAAGCGCGGTGGCCGGAGCCCGGACGTCGACGAAACCAACGATGCAGCGCACGATGGAATCAGCAGTTAGTACCTACAGGTTCTACACATGCTCACAAGGCCAACGGGCATATGCACGGGACCAGTTGGTCACTGGAGCCTGGTCGGCGACGAGTGTCGGTGTCAAAACCGGCGGATCTCGGGTAGGGGGTCCCGAACTGTGCGTCTAAGGTCGATGGTAACAGGAGACAAGGGACACGATGTTTACCCAGGTTCGGGCCCTCTCTACGGAGGTAATTGTTGGGTAACGTAGTAATTTCAAAAAAAATTCCTCCGCACACGCAAGATCATGGTGATGCATAGCAACGAGAGGGGAGAGTGTTGTCTACGTACCCTCGTAGACCGAAGCGGAAGCGTTGACGCAACGTAGAGGAAGTAGTCGTATGTCTTCCCGATCCGACCGATCCAAGCACCGTTAACCGGCACCTCCGAGTTCTTAGCACACGTACAGCTCGATGACGCTCCCCGGGCTCCGATCCAGCAAAGCTTCGGGGATGAGTTCCGTCAGCACGACAGCGTGGTGACGATCTTGATGTTCTACCGTCGCACGGTTCGCCTAAGCGCTGCTACAATATGACCGAGGTGGAATATGGTGGAAGGGGGCACCGCACATGGCTAAGGAATGATCACGATGATCAACTTGTGTGTCCTAGGGTGCCCCTTGCCTCCGTATATAAAGGATCCAAGGGGGGGTGCGGCCGGCCCTAGAGGAGGCGCGTAGGAGGAGTCCTACTACTACCGGGAGTAGGACTCCCCTCCCTTTCCTTGTCCAAGTAGGAGAGGTGGAAGAAGAGAAGGAAAAGGGGGGCGCCGCCCCTCCCTCCTTGTCCAATTCAGACTAGGGGGAGAGGGGGCGCGCGGCCTGCCCTGGCAGCCCCTTCCTCTTCTCCACTTTAGGCCCATGAGGCCCATTAACCCCCCGGGGGGTTCCGGTAACCCCTCGGTGCTCCGGTTTTATCCGAAACTTCCCCGGAACGCTTCCTGTGTCCGAATATAGTCATCCAATATATCAATCTTTATGTATCGACCATTTCGAGACTCCTCGTCATGTCCGTAATCACATCCGGGACTCCAAACTAACTTCGGTACATCAAAATGCATAAACTCATAATAACTGTCATCGTAACGTTAAGCGTGCGGACCCTACGGTTCGAGAACAATGCAGACATGACTGAGACAAATCTCCGGTCAATAACCAATAGCGGGACCTGGATGCCCATATTGGCTCCTACATATTCTACGAAGATCTTTATCGGTCAGACTGCATAACAACATACGTTGTTCCCTTTGTCATCGGTATGTTACTTGCTCGAGATTCGATCGTCGGTATCCAATACCTAGTTCAATCTCGTTACCGGCAAGTCTCTTTACTCGTTCCGTAATACATCATCTCGCAACTAACTCATTAGTTGTAATGCTTGCAAGGCTTATGTGATGTGCATTACCGAGAGGGCCCAGCGATACCTCTCCGACAATCGGAGTGACAAATCCTAATCTCGAAATACGCCAACCCAACATCTACCTTTGGAGACACCTGTAGAGCACCTTTATAATCACCCACTTACGTTGTGACGTTTGGTAGCACACAAAGTGTTCCTCCGGCAAACGGGAGTTGCATAATCTCATAGTCATAGGAACATGTATAAGTCATGAAGAAAGCAATAGCAACATACTAAACGATCGGGTGCTAAGCTAATGGAATGGGTCATGTCAATCAGATCATTCACCTAATGATGTGATCCCATTAATCAAATAACAACTCTTTGTTCACGGTTAGGAAACATAACCATCTTTGATTAACGAGCTAGTCAAGTAGAGGCATACTAGTGACACTCTGTTTGTCTATGTATTCACACATGTATTATGTTTCCGGTTAATACAATTCTAGCATGAATAATAAACATTTATCATGATATATGAGGAAATAAATAATAACTTTATTATTGCCTCTAGGGCATATTTCCTTCAGTCTCCCACTTGCACTAGAGTCAATAATCTAGATTACACAGTAATGATTCTAACACCCATGGAGCCTTGGTGCTGATCATGTTTTGCTCGTGGAAGAGGCTTAGTCAATGGGTCTGCTACATTCAGATCTGTATGTATCTCGCAAATCTCTATGTCTCCCACCTGGACTAGATCCCAGATGGAATTGAAATCTGGATTCCTTTGTGAAATCTTGATGTGCTTGGTTCTTTTGTGAAATCTGGATTCCTTTGCCAAGGCAATTGCACCAGTATTGTCACAAAATATTTTCATTGGACCCGATGCACTAGGTATGACATTTAGATCGGATATGAACTCCTTCATCCAGACTCCTTCGTTTGCTTCCGAAGCAGCTATGTACTCCGCTTCACATGTAGATCCCGCCATGACGCTTTTTTTAGAACTGCACCAACTGACACCTCCACCGTTTAATGTAAACACGTATCCGGTTTGCGATTTAGAATCGTCCGGATCAGTGTCAAAGCTTGCATCAACGTAACCGTTTACAATGAGCTCTTTGTCACCTCCATATACGAGAAATATATCCTTAGTCCTTTTCAGGTACTTCAGGATGTTCTTGACCGCTGTCCAGTGATCCACTCCTGGATTACTTTGGTACCTCCCTGCTAAACTTATAGCAAGGCACACATCAGGTCTGGTACACAGCATTGCATACATGATAGAGCCTATGGCTGAAGCATAGGGAACATCTTTCATTTTCTCTCTGTCTTCTGCAGTGGTCGGGCATTGAGACTCAACTTCACACCTTGTAACATAGGCAAGAACCCTTTCTTTCCTTGATCCATTTTGAACTTCTTCAAAATCTTGTCAAGGTATGTGCTTTGTCAAAGTCCAATTAAGCGTTTTGATCTGTCTCTATAGATCTTTATGCCTAATATGTAAGCAGCTTCACCGAGGTCTTTCATTGAAAAACTCTTATTCAAATATCCCTTTATGCTATCCAGAAATTCTATATCATTTCCAATCAGTAATATGTCATCCACATATAATATGAAAAATGCTACAGAGCTCCCACTCACTTTCTTGTAAATACAGGCTTCTCCGAAAGTCTGTATAAAACAAAATGCTTTGATCACACTATCAAAGCGTTTATTCCAACTCCGAGAGGCTTGCACCAGTCCATAAATGAATCGCTGGAGCTTGCACACTTTGTTAGCTCCCTTTGGATCGACAAAACCTTCCGGTTGCATCATATACAACTCTTCTTCCAAAAATCCATTCAGGAATGCAGTTTTGACATCCATCTGCCAAATTTCATAATCATAAAATGAGGCAATTGCTAACATGATTTGGACAGACTTAAGAATCGCTACGGGTGAGAAGGTCTCATCGTAGTCAACCCCTTGAACTTGTCGAAAACCTTTTGCGACCAGTCGAGATTTGTAGACAGTAATATTACCGTCAGCGTCAGTCTTCTTCTTGAAGATCCATTTATTTTCAATTGCTTGCCGATCATCGGGCAAGTCAACCAAAGTCCATACTTTGTTCTCATACATGGATCCCATCTCAGATTTCATGGCTTCAAGCCATTTTGCGGAATCTGGGCTCACCATCGCTTCTTCATAGTTCGTAGGTTCATCATGATCTAGCAGCATGATTTCCAGAATAGGATTACCGTACCACTCTGACGCGGTTCTCACTCTGGTTGATCTACGAGGTTCAGTAGTATCTTGTCCTGAAGTTTCATGATCATTATCATTATTCCTCACTAATTGGTGTAGGTGTCGCAGAAACAGTTTTCTGTGATGTACTACTTTCCAATAAGGGAGCAGGTACAGTTACCTCATCAATTTCTACTTTCCTCCCACTCACATCTTTCGAGAGAAACTCCTTCTCCAGAAAGTTTCCGAATTTAGCAACAAAAGTCTTGCCTTCGGATCTGTGATAGAAGGTGTATCCAATAGTTTCCTTTGGATATCCTATGAAGACACATTTCTCCGATTTGGGTTCGAGCTTATCAGGTTGAAGCTTTTTCACATAAGCATCGCAGCCCCAAACTTTCAGAAATGACAACTTCGGTTTCTTGCCAAACCATAGTTCATAAGGCGTCGTCTCAACGGATTTCGATGGTGCCCTATTCAACGTGAATGCAGCCGTCTCTAAAGCATAACCCCAAAACGATAGCGGTAATTCAGTAAGAGACATCATAGATCACACCATATCCAGTAAAGTACGATTACGACGTTCGGACACACCATTACGCTGTGGTGTTCGAGGTGGCGTGAGTTGCGAAACTATTCCGCATTGCTTCAAATGTACACCAAACTCGTAACTCAAATATTCTCCTCCACGATCAGATCGTAGAAACTTTATTTTCTTGTTATGATGATTTTCAACTTCACTCTAAAATTCTTTGAACTTTTCAAATGTTTCAGACTTATGTTTCATTAAGTAGATATACCCATATCTGCTTAAGTCATCTGTGAAGGTGAGAAAATAACGATATCCGCCACGAGCCTCAATATTCATTGGACCACATACATCTGTATGTATGATTTCTAATAAATCTGTTGCTCTCTCCATTGAACCGGAGAACGGTGTTTTAGTCATCTTGCCCATGAGGCACGGTTCGCAAGTACCAAGTGATTCATAATCAAGTGGCTCCAAAAGTCCATCAGTATGGAGTTTCTTCATGCGCTTTACACCGATATGACCTAAACGGCAGTGCCACAAATAAGTTGCACCATCATTATCAACTCTGCATCTTTTGGTTTCAACATTATGAATATGTGTATCACTACTATCAAGATTCAATAAGAATAGACCACTCTTTAAGGGTGCATGACCATAAAAGATATTACTCATATAAATAGAACAACCATTATTCTCTGATTTAAATGAATAACCGTCTCGCATTAAACAAGATCCAGATATAATGTTCAGGCTCAACGCTGGCACCAAATAACAATTATTTAGGTCTAATACTAATCCCGAAGGTAGATGTAGAGGTAGCGTGCCGACCGCGATCACATCGACTTTGGAACCGTTTCCCACGCGCATCGTCACCTCGTCCTTAGCCAATCTTCACTTAATCCGTAGTCCCTGTTTCGAGTTGTAAATATTAGCAACAGAACCAGTATCAAATACCCAGGTGCTACTGCGAGCATTAGTAAGGTACACATCAATAACATGTATATCACATATACCTTTGTTCACCTTGCCATCCTTCTTATCCGCCAAATACTTTTGGCAGTTCCGCTTCCAGTGACTAGTCTGCTTGCAGTAGAAGCACTCGGTTTCAGGCTTAGGTCTAGACTTGGGTTTCTTCTCTTGAGCAGCAACTTCCTTGCCGTTCTTCTTGAAGTTCCCCTTCTTCTTCCCTTTGCCCTTTTTCTTGAAACTAGTGGTCTTGTTGACCATCAACACTTGATGCTCCTTTTTGATTTCTACCTCCGCAGCTTTCAGCATTGCGAAGAGCTCGGGAATAGTCTTATTCATCCCTTGCATATTATAGTTCATCACGAAGCTCTTGTAGCTTGGTGGCAGTGATTGGAGAATTCTGTCAATGACGCAATCATCTGGAAGATTAACTCCCATCTGAATCAAGTGATTATTATACCCAGACATTTTGAGTATATGCTCACTGACAGAACTGTTCTCCTCCATCTTGCAGCTATAGAACTTATTGGAGACTTCATATCTCTCAATCCGGGCATTTCCTTGAAATAATAACTTCAACTCCTGGAACATCTCATATGCTCCATGACGTTCAAAACGTCATTGAAGTCCCGATTCTAAGCCGTAAAGCATGGCACACTGAACTATCAAGTAGTCATCAGCTTTGCTCTGCCAGACGTTCATAACATCTGGTGTTGCTCCAGCAGCAGGCCTGGCACCCAGCGGTGCTTCTAGGACGTATTTCTTCTGTGCAGCAATGAGGATAATCCTCAAGTTACGGACCTAGCCCGTGTAATTGCTACCATCATCTTTCAACTTTGCTTTCTCAAGGAACGCATTAAAATTCAACGGAACAACAGCACGGGCCATCTATCTACAATCAAACATACATAAGCAAGATACTATCAGGTACTAAGTTCATAATAAATTTAAGTTCAATTAATCAAATTACTTAAAGAACTCCCACTTAGATAGACATCCCTCTAATCCTCTAAGTGATAACGTGATCCAAATCAACTAAACCATGTCTGATCATCACATGAGATGGAGTAGTTTCATTGGTGAACATCGCTATGTTGATCATATCTACTATATGATTCACACTCGACCTTTCGGTCTCCGTGTTCCGAGGCCATATCTGCATATGCTTGGCTTGTCAAGTATAGCCTGAGTATTCCGCGTGTGCAACTGTTTTGCACCCGTTGTATTTGAACGTAGAGCCTATCACACCCGATCATCATGTGATGTCTCAGCACGAAGAACTTTCGCAATGGTGCATACTCAGGGAGAACACTTCTTGATAATTTTAGTGAGAGATCATCTTATAATGCTACCGTCAATCAAAGCAAGATAAGATGCATAAAAGATAAACATCACATGCAATCAATATAAGTGATATGATATGGCCATCATCATCTTGTGCATGTGATCTCCATCTCCGAAGCACCGTCATGATCACCATCGTCACCGGCGGACACCTTGATCTCCATCGTAGCATCGTTGTCATCTCGCCAATCTTATGCTTCCACAACTATCGCTACCGCTTAGTGATAAAGTAAAGCATTACAGCGTGATTGCATTGCATACAATAAAGCGACAACCATATGGCTCCTGCCAGTTGCCGATAACTTGGTTACAAAACATGATCATCTCATACAATAAAATTCAGCATCATGTCTTGACCATATCACATCACAACATGCCCTGCAAAAACAAGTTAGACGTCCTCTACTTTGTTGTTGCAAGTTTTACGTGGCTGCTACGGGCTTAAGCAAGAACCAATCTTACCTACGCATCAAAACAACAACGATAGTTTGTCAAATTGGTGCTGTTTTAACCTTCGCAAGGACCGGGCGTAGCCACACTCAGTTCAACTAAAGTTGGAGAAACTGTCACCCGCAAGCCACCTATGTGCAAAGCACATCGGGAGAACCAGTCTCGCATAAGCGTACGTGTAATCTCGGTCTGGGCCGCTTCGTCCAACAATACCGCCGAACCAAAGTATCACATGCTGGTAAGCAGTATGACTTATATTGCCCACAACTCACTTGTGTTCTACTCGTGCAAATAACATCAACACATAAAACCTAGGCTCGGATGCCACTGTTGGGTAACGTAGTAATTTCAAAAAAAATTCCTACGCACACACAAGATCATGGTGATGCATAGCAATGAGAGGGGAGAGTGTTGTCTACGTACCCTCGTAGACCGAAGCGGAAGCATTGACGCAACGTAGATGAAGTAGTCGTACGTCTTCCCAATCCGACCGATCCAAGCACCGTTACTCCGGCACCTCTGAGTTCTTAGCACACGTACAACTCGATGACGCTCCCCGGGCTCCGATCCAGCAAAGCTTCGGGGATGAGTTTCGTCAGCACGACGGCGTGGTGATGATCTTCATGTTCTACCGTCGCAGGGCTTCGCCTAAGCGCTGCTACAATATGACCGAGGTGGAATATGGTGGAAGGGGGCACCGCACACGGCTAAGGAACGATCACGATGATCAACTTGTGTGTCCTAGGCTGCCCCCTTGCCTCCGTATATAAAGGATCCATGGGGGGGTGGGGCCGGCCCTAGAGGAGGCGCGCAGGAGGAGTCCTACTCCTACCGGGAGTAGGACTCCCCTCCCTTTCCTTGTCCAAGTAGGAGAGGTGGAAGAAGAGAATGAAAAGGGGGCCGCCGCCCCTCCCTCCTTGTCCAATTCAGACTAGGGGGAGAGGGGGCGCGCGGCCTGCCCTGGCAGCCCCTTCCTCTTCTCCACTTTAGGCCCATGAGGCCCATTCACCCCCCGGGGGGTTCCGGTAACCCCCCGGTGCTCCGGTTTTATCCGAAACTTCCCCGGAACGCTTCCGGTGTCCGTATATAGTCATCCAATATATCAATCTTTATGTCTCGACCATTTCGAGACTCCTCGTCATGTACGTAGTCACATCCGGGACTCCGAACTAACTTCGGTAAATCAAAATGCATAAACACATAATAACTGTCATCGTAACGTTAACCGTGCGGACCCTACGGTTCGAGAACAATGCAGACATGACTGAGACAAATCTCCGGTCAATAACCAATAGCGGGACCTGGATGCCCATATTGGCTCCTAAATATTCTACGAAGATCTTTATCGATCAGACCGCATAACAACATACGTTGTTCCCTTTGTCATCGGTATGTTACTTGCCCGAGATTCGATCGTCGGTATCCAATACCTAGTTCAATCTCGTTACCGGCAAGTCTCTTTACTCGTTCTGTAATACATCATCTCGCAACTAACTCATTAGTTGCAATGCTTGCAAGGCTTATGTGATGTGCATTACCGAGAGGGCCCAGAGATACCTCTCCGACAATCGGAGTGACAAATCCTAATCTCGAAATACGCCAACCCAACATCTACCTTTGGAGACACCTGTAGAGCACCTTTATAATCACCCATTTACGTTGTGACGTTTGGTATCACACAAAGTGTTCCTCCGGCAAACGGGAGTTGCATAATCTCATAGTCATAGGAACATGTATAAGTCATGAAGAAAGCAATAGCAACATACTAAACGATCGGGTGCTAAGCTAATGGAATGGGTCATGTCAATCAGATCATTCACCTAATGATGTGATCCCATTAATCAAATAACAACTCTTTGTTCATGGTTAGGAAACATAACCATCTTTGATTAATGAGCTAGTCAAGTAGAGGCATACTAGTGACACTCTGTTTGTCTATGTATTCACACATGTATTATGTTTCTGGTTAATACAATTCTAGCATGAATAATAAACATTTATCATGATATATGAGGAAATAAATAATAACTTTATTATTGCCTCTAGGGCATATTTCCTTCAGTAATACCCTATGTCTTGCTTGATTGATATTGATAAATATGAGTATTACAAGAGTTGATCTACCTCAAGACCGTAAAGGCTAAACCCTAGAGGTCTAGCTTGTATGGCTATGATAATGAGTACCTCTTATCCGAACTAAGTCCTCCGGTTTATATAGACACCGGAAGGATCTAGGGTTACAGAAGGTGAGTTACAAAGAAGGTAATCTACATATTCAGTCGCCAAGCTTGCCTTCCACGCCAAGGAGAGTCCCATCCGGACACGGGTGCAGTCTTCGGTCTCCGTGTCTTCACAGCCCATCAGTCCGGCCCATGGCCAACAGGACGGACGCCCAAGGACCCCTTAGTCCAACTCCCTCAGTAGCCCCTGAACCTGGCTTCAATGACAAGGTATCCGGCGTGTAGTGCTGTCTTCGGCATTGCAAGGCGTGTTCCTCCTTCCGAAGTAAAAAATAGTCTGCGGACGAATTGATCGTGTCCGGACCTATAACACACACCACACACAACCGTAGAGAGAATATAATAATACACGAGTCCAATCCACTGACAACTTTTACAACATGTCATCATGTCCATCCGGTCATAATTTTGAACCATTTTTGCCTACCGCTCCATGTTTCGAGACGCGGTTGCCATTGGAACATCTTGTCAAAATAGAGATCGTGTCCCCTTATTATGGGATTCTCATCAATACGGGCATGGATAACCCAACCGTGCCATTTACACAGCCCTTGGGAATAGGCAAGTTTTAAGGCGAGCAGGGAGGCTGATATTCGCGGCCTTTATAAGGGGATAAGGATTCGTCCTCACTCACCCCTGCCTTCTCCTTCCTCTGCCCATCCATTCTAGAGCTCCAGCGCCCAAGCCCTAGCTTCCTCTGCCTGAGAAAACACTCCAACCATGTCCGGATCTGGAGCGGCGGCAAGTGGATGGCTTCTTCTATCAGGAAGAAAGACATCAAGGACCTTCGAGAGGTCAGATGCCTGGCCAAGGAGATCATACACCGTCTCCTAGCCGAAGGACAGATCGTCCCTACCGTAGAGCCCCATGAGAGGGTTGTATTTCTCGCACATTTCTTCCGTGGGCTGGGATTCCCTCTCCACCCATTTGTCCGTGTACTGATGTTTTACTACGGGCTGGACTTCCATGATCTAGCCCCCAACTTTATCCTCAACATCTCAGCATTTATAGTCGTTTGCGAGGCCTTCCTCCGTATCCCGCCTCACTTCGGCCAATGGCTGAAGATTTTCAATGTAAAGCCAAAGGTGGTGAGAGGCCAACAGGCAGAGTGCGGAGGCTCCATGGTGGGCAAGATGCCCAACATTACATGGATCAAAGGCTCCTTTGTGGAGATGGTGAAGGGGTGGCAGTCGGGGTGGTTCTACATCATCGAGCCGCGTGACACCAACTGGGCGGCGGCCCCTGAATTTTGATCTGGAGCTCTGCTATGGCTCACCTCCCGGCAAGAGAAGGGCCTCGCCTAGGGCTCTTTGAGCGAGCTGTCTGGGCTCCAGACGTGCGTTTAGGACATGATAACCAAGGGGATCAAACTCGTCAACATGATCCAGGTTATGCTCATTCGCCGGATCCTTTCGTGCCAACGCTGGACTTGCTATTTGTGGGAGTTTGATCCGGCCAAGCACCAGATGCTACTAGAGCTCTTCGGCACAACGCACGAAGATATCTAGAAAGTGCTCTTCAAGGCCGACGAGACACCACCACCCACGACCGAAGATCGTGGGCTCAACTTAAAGCGCCACGCAAATTCGGTAAGTTCTTTCATATATTCAAGGTATAGCCTTTACTGGCATATTTTGGGAAGGAGTCTAAGCCTTACTGTCAATTTTCAGGCCTGGATCGACATAGCGGGGCGGATTAATTGTCCAGCTCCACTTCCCGAAGATGAGGAAACCACACTCCTAACAAAGGTGCCATTTCCGGCGCCTTATGATGTGCCAGAGAAGAAGGCCAAGAAGATGGCCAAAGGGAGCAGGACTGTCCTTCGCCGAAAGGGTGTTTCGGACATGTCGTCCGAAGACGAGACTAACTCTTCAGTCACCGAAGACGATGGCAAGGAGGAAGAATAAGAAGGCGGCTTTCCGCCGGAGGGGGGAAAGAAGAAAAGAGAGGCCTCCATGAATATGGAGGCGAAGGCGCCCAAGAGGGGGAAGGGCTCCCTTGCGGATAACTCCGCATGGGATGTCGAAAGCAGTCCGGAGCGAACGCCCAAGACCAAGCCTCGGGCTGCCTTGTAAGTACCAAAACCCTATGCACCTCCCACTAACTGGCCTTTCCAGTTTATAATATTAATATATTTAAACTATGCCATTACAGTCCGGCCCGCGACAGCTCCCCGCGATCCTCGACAGAGGAGTCGCTAAACTCAATAGGAGATAGCTAGCATGTCTCCACCGCCCGCTCATTCTGCATCACCCAAGGGTGATGACGAGGTGGCGTCCCAAAGGATCTTCCCAGACCAGGAGTTGGTTGTAGAAATCGTTAAGGTGGCGCCGCAGGATGACTCCTTGGCTTCCGGACACATGGGGGAAAAAGCCCCCATGGGGACTGGCAGTGGGGGCCAAGTTCTCTTCGGCCCTCAGCCGGATACCATTCTGGAGACCTACACGACTCCAGAGTCCAGCGAACGGCCTTCCTCGAAAGGAGGAGGTGTGCATGTTCCACCGGTGACCTCTATCCAACCAGAGGCACCAGATAATCTGCTGGAAGCGCTACGAGGCGCCTCCATTGTGGATGAGCACCGTGTCCTTATGGGTACGGTGATCGAAAAGGTTCAGTCCGCCAAAAGCGGACTCACCGAGGCATGCACTAGCCTTTTAACAGGTTTTGAGGTAACAATTGTTGAAAAATATCACAATGTGGACAGTAGCCCCTGATGCCCTGTTCGGTGTCCGGAAAGGAAAAGCCGAACAGGGGATCAAAATAATTTCCGCAGGAGTCTAACATAATATGTCTATTTGAATAAGCAGGCGTCGCTGCTGGCTGCTGCCGCTCATACTGTGGAGGTCTCTGGACTAAAGCAGAGCCTGGAGCAGGCCGAGAAAGAGCTCGGCCTCGTGAAGAAGCAGCTGGAGGACGGCAAAGGTATGTAGTAACCTGCGTGTATATTTAGGAAGGATGAATGGTTCGTGCTGAGTAAAGTGCCATGAACTTTATCAGGGGCCACAACCGAGGTGGCGGCCCTCAAGAAGGCGTTAGAGAAGGCTAAGGACAAAGCGGCCAAGGAACGCGCTGCGCGCGAGAAGCACGAGGCCTTGGTCGGCGAGGTTCGGCAAGAGCTCCAGGACGCCGTCAACAAGTGCGAGTCCTTGGAGCGTGATTCCAAGACGCGAGTGTCCGAACTTGCGAAGACCTTCCAGAGTGTGCAAGAGGCTCGAGCCGAAGCCTAGAGTGCCCTTCGGGAAATCCTAGCGGCCCGGAAGATCGTGGCGGGTAAGGCTTTCATTATGCAAAGCAAGTCTGTGAAGGAAGCGTTCCTTTTACTTACCCGAATTTGGAGCTCTCCAGGGGCGTTTATGGATTTGCCACGGAGCGTATCAGACACTGCCGAGTTTTATCGAGCCGAGGAAGGGAGTTCTACGGAGAAGCTGTTCTGGTCTCAATATCTTGAGCCCGAACATCAGGTGTCCTTTAGTGACCAGCTGAAACAATTGGTCGAGCTACACCAAGCGGCCGAGCTAGCCATGAAGGAGTTGATAGTCCGACTATGGCCTGCCGTGCCAATACCTAGCAGCTACTTCAGACCTGTGAAGAGGCTTGTTGATGCCTGCCCCTGGCTTGAGGTTATAAAGTGGTCGGTCTGTATCGAAGGTGCACGGATGGCCTTTGCCCGCGTCAAAACGCACTGGGCGAAGATGGATTCCAAGAAGTTAATGACCGAGGGGCCACCTCAGGGCAAGGTGCACCGCCGACTCGAGTTGTATTTTGATGGTGTCCTGGAGGGATCCCGCATTGTTGCGGATCACTATGCAAAAGACACTATCGTTGAATGAATCTATGCGATCTCCCTCTGACTTGTATGATAAAACAGAGTGTTTATGCAATATAATGCTTGTTATGTTTTTAAATTTTTCCTTCCTATGCGGCCGTGTTGTACGAAATTTGAGGGTTAACCAGTCGTCGGCTTCTACCCCCACATAGGTAGTACGGGGGTGTTCGGGATGGAATCTAAACAATCTTGATCCAATTAGATGGTCGCTGAAGGCGTTGTTTAGCGCAGCGAATCGGGCAACCAGACTATGCGGTTGTAACACCCTCACTTAGCCATAGGAGTGCGACAATAAAAACATGGGCGAAACCCCTAGTATCCGAACTAGAGTGATATAAGTGTCTGATCGGGAAGTACCAATCCTTCACGTAATGCGGAAGAAATCTCCAACGATTTGCAATTTCCGAACAGCTGACCGGCTCTCGCCGCATCATGACAGTCAGTTTTCGGCTTTCTTTACTGAGGTGCTCCTTTGGATAAACCAAGGCACAATCGCAGTAGTTCTCCCTTTACTACCTTAGCCGATGTAGCGGAACGTAAGGTAGCAAGCACAGGAGCCGGGCAACCAAACTATTGACCAAAGACATGATTCGGAGCCAATGCATATAATGCTAAATTCGGGGTGCTGAACTATACTTATAAAAAGTGTTCGGACTTTTGTTGCCGTAATGTGGGGTGCCATGAAGCCCCTAGCAAGCATCGAGCGTACCAAAGTGTACGGATGCTACCTGATAGGATTATCCACAGGGGAGCTGGAAAAAAAGAAAGAAAACAGAAAAAGGTACGAAGGTAAAAAGCTAGAGTCCTACAACTCCAGCCGCAAACTGTTCTCATTGTAATTTAATTAGTACGTCAAAGCGCATTGATATAGGTAGTGCGATAAGCAACAGGCTATTTGACATGCCGAAACCAAGGGAGAGCTGCATGTGGGTCCTTAAAAACAGGTAGAGTTATCGTTAACGGAATCACCTAAAAAGTCCCCCATATGTCTGCGTTTCTCGTCGTCTTGGTGTGTTTATCCTTCAAGAGGACCGACGACCAGGCCATCAGATGGTTCCTGTGGGATTGAGACCTAAAAAGGAAACAAGTAAAGGTAAAAGTATGTGTGTATCCGATGTCGGTTGAGCCGTACTATGGACCACAAGCTAGCCATGCCTGCATCGATGCCCATGGGATTTTGAGTGTGTAGTTATGTACGCGCGACACGAAGGCCACCACTTGATCGGAACTGCGACGAAGGCTGGATTGCTAGTCGAGCTCCTGATGAGCCGAGCTCTCCTGCAGCAGAGTAGTTCAGACCCTCTTAATGGTTTCTGTGCGCTCGGTAGCCGAGTTAAGGTTCTGCTTGAGAAGGCCGCTCTGTATTTCTGCTGCTAAGGCAGCTGTGTGCTCTTCTGTACGGAGGGAGCGTTCCGTATTTCCCTTGACTGTTATGACACCGCGTGGACCGGGCATCTTGAGCTTCAGATAAGCATAGTGTGGTACTGCCTTGAATCGAGCGAACACGGTTCGTTCGAGCAGTGCGTGATAGCCGCTGAGAAAGGGGGCGATATCGAAGATTAGCTCCTCGCTTCAGAAGTTGTCCGGAGATCCGAAGACAACCTCTAGTGTGATTGAGCCTGTGCAACGGGCCTCTACACCTGGTGTGACTCCTTTGAAGGTAGTCCTGGTGGGCTTCATCTGAGATGGGTTAATGCCCATTTTTCGCGCTATATCCTGATAGAGCAGATTAAGGGTGCTACCTCCGTCCATAAGGACGCGAGTCACGTAGAACCCATCAATTATTGGGTCTAAGACCAGTGCGGCTTAGCCACCGTGATGGATAGTACTGGTCGGATGATCCCGGCGATCAAAGGCGATCGGGCATGACGACCATGGATTAAATTTTGGGGCGACTGGCTCTATTGCGTAGACATCCCTGAGCGCACACTTGCGCTCCCTCTTGGGGATGTGGGTAGAGTATATCATGTTCACCATTTTGACCTGAGGGGCAAACTACTTCTGTGCCCCTATGTTCGGTTGCTAGGGCTCTTCGTCATCGTCCTCGCTTTGCAATCCCTTTTCCCTGTTTTCGGCATTTAATTTGCTGGCCTATTTAAAAACCCAGCAATCTCTATTTGTATGATATGGTGGTTTGTCTGGGGTGCCATATATCTGGCACGGATGATCAAGTATGCGGTCCAAGATGGATGGGCCTGAATTGTTCTTTTGGAACAGCTTCTTCCGCTGACCGGACTTAGAGCCCCTGAATCCGGCACTGACTGTCGTGTCCTCGGTGTTATCCGTGTTGTTTCGACGCTTGTATCTGTTGCATCGAGACTTGTCTTTGCTAGTTTTAGCTTCAGGGGTGCCGGTGTCGCTTGCATTGTTTTTGCTATGGGCCAACCAACTATCCTCGCCCGCACAAAAGCGGGTCATGAGTGCCGTGAGGGCTGCCATGGATTTTGGCTTTTCTTGGCTGAGGTGGCGAGCGAGCCATTCGTCGCGGATGCTATGTTTGAAGGCTGCTAGGGCTTCGGCATCCGGACAATCGACAATTTGGTTCTTTTTAGTTCTAGTCCAGAATTTCCTGGCGGCTCCGGGCTATTGAACTATATGGCTTAAGTCATCAACGTCCGGAGGTCGAACATATGTGCCTTGGAAGTTATCGAGGAAGGCCTCTTCCAAATCCTCCCAGCTGCCAATAGAATTTGCAGGCAGACTGTTGAGCCAGTGCTGAGTTGGCCCCTTGCATTTTAAAGGAAGGTATTTGATGGCGTGGAGGTCATCGCCGCATGCCATATGAATGTGGAGAATGAAGTCTTCGATCCACACTGCGGGGTCTGTGTTTCCATCATATGATTCTATATTCACGGGTTTGAACCCTTCTGGGAATTCATGATCCAGGACCTCATCGGTGAAGCAATGAGGGTTTGCGGCGCCTCTATATCAGGCTATATCGCGATGTAGCTCTGATGGAGTCCGTCTACGGTTTTCAGCGCGCGCATGACTAAGTTTGTCACGTCCGAATAGGTGGCCATCGTCGCGTGTCGTGGCACGTCCTCGTGATCCGTAGATTGATCTAGTATGTCCTGCTTTATTGCTCAGGTTTTGCCGGAGGTCATATGTATCACCATGGGCTGATTTACCTCTACCTGTGTGCTGAGGCGGGGCTAGCTAGTGTTCGGCGTGAGTTGTCGTTTTGTCTCGACCATGTGGTGGTCGGTCAACCGCATTGGACGATGGAGGTATGTAGTTCGGTGTCTCCTCGTCAAACTAAGGTAGCAATTTGCGCTTTGGGTAGCTTTTCATTGGGCGCTTGAGGCCGTATTCTTCGGCTGCTAGGACATTCGTCCATTTATCATTGAGCGGATGTTGGTCAGCTTGAAGCTGCTGCTGCTTCTTTTTCAGGCTCCTTGCAGTGGCGATTAGCTGGTGCTTGAAGCTCTCTTGCTCCAGAGGTTCCTCAGGCACTATGAAATCATCGGTGCCGAGGCTCACCTCATCCTCGGAGAGCAGAAGATAACTTCCACCCTCTGAGTCCTCGTGCGTCGCCTGCTTGCCAGGGCTAGCCTGCCCATCTTCCCGTTCATCTTGTTCATTAGCTCTTTCAACGGGGTCTTCGTTTTCTTCGGCACCTTCTGGAGTATTATCTTCTCCTGTGCCGGTGTTGCTGTCTTTACTGCGGTGTGACTTAGAGCAGCGCCTCTGATGCTGGCACTTGGATTGTATTTCGGAAGGTTTATCCTTGGCTGGATCTTCCTTGTCATTGCCGCTGTTCTCCTTTGGTGCATCCACCATGTATGCATTATACGAGGAAGTGGCCGTCCAGCGTCCGATGAATGGCGGGTTCTGGGCCTCCTCTTCTCCGGCATCGTCGTCCATACCGTCGATGTCCTCGGAGTCGTAATCAAGTGTGTCAGTCAAATCCTCGACCGTTGCGATGAAGTGGGTGGCGGGTGGGAAGCAAAATTCTCCATTGTCAGCCCCTAGTTTGAACCGGATATAGTTTGGCTATGACTCCTCTGCCAAGGACAGGTTATTTAACGAGTTTAGCAAATCGCCCAAAGGTGAGTGCTCGAAGATGTCTGCGGCGCTGAACTCGAAGATCGATAAACGATCAAGTTCGGCATCCTCGGGTTCACATGGTTCGGAACTTACGGTCGGAGATGAGTCCGGAGTCCCGGTGACAAAGATGTAGTGAGAGGTAAATCTATGTGAGTCTACAACGCTGTGGAATCTGTGGCCTCCATGGTGGGGTTGATCCTCCCGTCCTTGGATGGCACAGCTTGCTCCGGATCTAGGGCCAGAGCGCTTATATGAGCAATCTCTTGGATGTGGCCTGATGACAGATTTAGTTCATGATCATTGGGGTGACTGGGAGCGGCTACCGCGGTCTGGAATCTGGTGAAGATCAAGCCTCCACGAATGTCCGCAACGTAGTTCAAGCTCCCAAATCTGACCTGATGGCCAGGAGCGTAGCTTTCGATCTGCTCCAGATGGCAAACGAGTTGGCCCGCAGTGCGAAGCCGCCAAAAACAAAGATCTATTCGGGGAGGAAAGCTTCTCCTTGGACAACGTCATCATTGACGATTGGAGGGGCCATCAAACCTTTTAGCGACAACACAGAGGAACTCTCAATGAAAGCACCAATGTTGGTGTCAAAACTGGCGGATCTCGGGTAGGGGGTCCCGAACTATGCGTCTAAGGTCGATGGTAACAGGAGACAAGGGACACGATGTTTACCTAGGTTCGGCCACTCTCTACGGAGGTAATACCCTATGTCCTGCTTGATTGATATTGATGAATATGAGTATTACAAGAGTTGATCTACCTCAAGATCGTAAAGGCTAAACCCTAGAGGTCTAGCTTGTATGGCTATGATAATGAGTATCTCCTATCCGAACTAAGTCCTCCGGTTTATATAGACACCGGAAGGATCTAGGGTTCCACAAGGTTGGTTACAAAGAAGGGAATCTACATATTCGTTCGCCAATCTTGCCTTCCACGCCAAGGAGAGTCCCATCTGGACACGGGTGCAGTCTTCAGTCTTCGTATCTTCACAGCCCATTAGTCCGTCCCATGGCCAACAGGCCGGACGCCCGAGGACCCCTTAGTCCAAGACTCCCTCAATGAGCTTGAGGCAAGGGAGAGGAGTGTTCGTGACAGGAGCTCACGGTGATCATGCTGGGAGGGCCGACGAGCTCGGGGAAGCACCGGATGAGCAGAGCGGCAAGGGGGATCTCTGGCTACCGGCAATGAAGACGTTGAAGATGGCGACACTGTGGGGCGTCCGGCTGTGCGTGTGTCCTCGAGGAGGCGTAGACGATGGTGGTGGGGATCCTGGACGTGTTGGGGAGGCTAGGCGGTGGCTGTGGCCGCGGCGAACGGCATCGATGGCGACGGCAGCGCTCGGCTGTGCGGAGGAGAGCAAGACCAAGGAGGGGATGAGGACGAGCGACGGGCGAGAAGGACCAGGGTGGCGCGTGGCAGCTTCTGGAGCCTCTCCTGCGTCGGCAGAAGCAGGAGGTGGCCTCACGCGTGGACGTGTGCGGCGAGCATGCACCCCTCATCGTCCTGGCGGGAGGTTGGGGGTGACTGGCTGCTGCAGGTGGGCTGGGTCGCCAGGTGGCTGGACTGCCAGGTGGGCTGCACAGGAGGTAAGCGCCAGGTAAGGTTTTCTCCTCTCTCTTTTCCATTACCGTTTTCTCTATTCATTTGTCTGTTTTGATTTAGTAAAGGTACTAAACCATTTTTGTAGCTTTTGAAAATTATTATGTGGCCTGATAAAAATTATTCAGAGCCACTCACAAGTTTTTAGAATTATTGGAGTTACAAAAGTATTTATAGGAAGTTATATCTCCAATTCAAATAAGTGTTGACTTAATTCAAAGACCAAAAATGTCCTGGAAAAATGTGTATCGTCTCTAGTTAAGGTTTTCACCTTTTTTCCATAAATCATGAACATTTCTGAAGGGCATTTCGGGTTCATTGAAAATATTTTTAGGTTGAACCTATTTGAATTCCATTTGATGCTAGGGTTTGAACATCCCCAATTCAAATTAATTTGAATTTAAACACAATGACATGATGAAATGCAATGGAAAGCAAGGCTAATGCTAGGGCTGTGACAACTCACCCCCACTAAACAAGAATCTCGTCCCGAGAATCAAGACGTGAGGTAAGTAGAAAGAGGCGACACAAAGATAACACGATCTCATGATCCACCTTCACTTCTCGAAGATGTTGATTCATTGCTTCATATTGATCTTGACGTCTTTTCTTTCGAGATCTTCATCCAACACGATGTTGATAGAAGGAAACTCTATAGGAAATTAGCTCCTCGAAGATCGAGCACTCAAGATCAACTCATGGAGTGAGACGTTATAACATCTCTTGAGAAGACATGAAACACAGATCAGGAGTGATTGAAAGAGGTAGATTACAAGGTTCTACTGGGCAGGAAAAATTTCCACGCTAAAGAGGATGGTGCATGATTTCAAGATAGCGTTGAAATAATTTTCATGATTCCATAACGGGGCACCTTAGCGGAGGTGACTCATAGAATTATTCCCTTAAGTGGCAGAAAGAATTACTTTTGATACAAAGATCATTGAAAATCTTTATACCAGCCTAAGGCAATCACAAACGATTGTGTTAAGGAGCTTGAAGAAATGGCATACTCACTAGAATGGATGATGTGGACTACCTTGTTGAAGACAACGCAATGGATGATTTTTGCTTCTCATCGGAAAATGGATGGGACCCTTGGTAGGACCACTTTTGAAGATGATCCTGAACAACAGTTACTGAGGTGCAAGGTAGGAACAAAATGCAAATGTTGGGAATGATTCTAGTAACTAGGGAAAACTCAATAGTCGAGAGTGATTCAACTGTTTGAATGGTTATAACATAATCGAGAAAACCGAGAGCACAAGGACCCCTAAGGAACAACTTCTAGGATAAGTTACACAAAATCCTCATGGAGAAGATGGTCAAGTAGCTCAATCAAGATACTACAATGATAGATCTTCCGGCTAGGTGTGTTGGCCAAAACATCACCCTTGTCGGGACCTACATCATAGATCTTGGAAAAGTTCCAACCATCATATCTTCCTGAGATTCAGATCTGGTTGGTAACAGGATATTCCAGACTCATCAAGTCTAGAAAGAAAAATGAAAGTTTGCAACACAAATCGACAAGATGGCATTGCGAGATTCTCGGGGAATGAACTATGATAGCAAGCTCCAAAACAAGAGCTGGTTTTGCTACACACATGTGAACATGTTGTCCAAGACAAGCATGACCACGTAGAAGCCTTACAACAAAACACTACCGATTTCAGGTGGGGAACCATCATTGGGGATATCAAAGTCCTTGTATAAGCCCGTGTCTTAAGAAGGAACTTCTTCTCATTGAACAACTCAATCAGTGGCTTGGTGTGCTAGGGAATACATATGGAATGGAGTTAATTAATCTACCAAACCATAGAATACATTCACACATACATAGCTGACTTGGGATGATTACAAAGGAAACAAAACAAACCTTTCTCAAATTCATGGTGACAACTTGCACCCGATGCACACGAACTTGGAGAAAGTCACTTCCTACACCAAACATATATTTCATGAATGGGACATGAAGATAATGCTTATAGAAGTTTCCAACACTAGTTTAATGTCCAACAAAATCATGGAGAAGATAGTAATGTTGTCGATGGGCTCAACAACAATTCATCCAGGTTTCCATATACATGGAATTCCATAATTATGTGAACACAGTGACAGCATTGGTCAGACCAAAAGGTATAACGGTGTATGCTCGAGGAACAACCACGAGTGAGACAATATTACGAATATCGTTGGGTATAACTTGATTTGACGATAGCCCACACTCAAATCAAGGTTTGGACAAGACGATAGATTGAACGACTGTCACGAGGATCAATCTATGAAGATATCATCTTTCTTCAGCACACACACACAAGGATATCCTTAGTGATGAACTAAGTCGAACAAGCTTTCATCTTCCAACTCTCCAATTTGTTGTTCAACTTAACCAACCAGTTCAGGGTATCCAACCAAGATTCTTGGAGAAGGGGTGGTTTAAAGGAAAACCAACTTGATCACGAGCTCAACATAATAGTCAGGTTAGAACCTGGTGATACTTCCGAGAGGATATTCGAAAAATCATGAACCACCGACATGTTATTAAGCTTGAGAACAATCTTGCTTTTCAAGGCAAGATGACATGATCCGAAGATCAAGGGACTAACACGATCCTAACTCATTGATCGAAGTGTACACCAAGAAATATGGACTAGTAGCACATCAATCTTAGAATGACAATTCAATAATGAACACGCTAAGAATGAGATTATTGTCCATTAACTACCAAGCAATGGAATTGCTAGGAGTATTGATTTCACACATCATGATTCACTTGTCGGTATTCTATTTATGATAACACGAAGACCGAGGAATGGATGATGATGGCGAGATGTATCACTGTACCAAGAGTTCATAGGAGGTGGTGCAATTCTCATGACTTTCTTGACATAAAGATGGTAACACTCCAAGTTAGAACAAAGCAAAAGCTGGATTGGCATTTTGATCCATGGAATACAACTACTTTGACCCAATCCACAAAATGCACAAGGTACTGGAGTTTGTTTCTCCTAGTCATTCCAGAATAGAATGGCTTGACAGACCACAAGAATATGAGGCATCGATGAACACGAATGCACACATACTCTTGACTATCAATTGGTAGATGATGGTCGGAATACAGCTAAGGAGGGGCAACCCAAAGGAACATATGGTTTTCTGAGTTGTGGATGCATAGATTAGCATGTCGAACGCGTTTAACATATTTCTTCTGGATAACCCATGCAGAAAGATAGAACTGGCAGAGTCACAACATAGAATCGAGAACTCATTAAGAACACTCTTATTGTGATCTTTCAGTTCAAAAGCACATCTGCCAAGGATGGTTCATGGTATTTGGAAGAAGGATACACCATGAACCTCGAGGACTATCGCAAAGGTTACTAATAACCTAAAGGCAAACACTATCAACATGAATGACTAGAGTGAATCTCGGGTCCAAAAACCTAGGAATAGAATGCCTACTAACTAAATAACATCACGGGATGCTTTCGAGAATGATGGCCAGAATCATCACACTGGGAACTCAAAACATGGCTAGATTACTAGGTGACTCCCTAAGACATCTAGGGTCATAAGAATAGCTCCAACATATATGTCGAGGTAATAGAGTACCTCAACTCACCGATTAGTGTGCTTGATCCGGCCCAAAAGAACATCGGGAACGCAAAGAAGGGAGTTGCAGATGCACCATATTATTTATAAACCTGGTATGACTCGGACAACATAACGATAGTAAATACTCCAAAAAGATTTGAGACATCCTGCAAAATGGTGGCATTACCACTCAACATCACAATATCAAGGTTCTGAGGCCAGCTATGAACACACGGAAATAGTAGGAGCTGAACTGAGACTTGAATCCATCAATCCAATAAGTCCATGGATTAGTAACACGTGATCCTGATAGAAATATGAGAAGCCTAGTTCTTAATCCCCATAGAAGAGAGGACGTTGACTCAGGTCAGAAGGACATATGGTATAGGAGTAAAAAGAGCCTTATGTTCCCTTCCACAATCAATTCCCTTATATAACTAAAGCATTTCTAGGCTCGACTTCGACCAGTTTGGCTTGGTAATCCTACGGGTAGTCAGGCTCTGATACCAAAGCTGTCAGGACCCCGATCCCAAGTCACACCGATCTAGCATGTAACACATCATATCACTTTGCGGCCTCATGCACGGTATTCCCATAGGTGCCACCTTACCTGGCCCAAGACCATTTGCGCCTTTTGGCTCACGTATATGATAGTATCGCTAGTATCCATATGACAAAGAACCCGGGCCGACATGACTAGTCGTAAACCCAAAGTGGCACTAACTTACAGGGACAGGCATACATGACCCATCAACGAATGTGTCGGTCATCAGTGAGTGAATCTGGGCTGTAGCAGCTGGGCTAACAGGACTCTGGAGAATCCGAGCTGTAGCAGGCTAAGAGGACTCCGGTAGACACCACGTGAAATTTCCCCGAAGGGACAGACACATGAACAAAGAAGGACACATGCCGGCCAGCCTAAGTGTTCTGGAGCAGTAGCAAGCTACCATGGCTCAGTGGAAGCACCAGGACAAAACTCCCGGTAAGAGAGGCTACCAAGGATAAACATCTAGGTTGTCAGATCCCACACATAACAAGCATTTCAATAACATACACACAATATGCTTGATATGTGCAAATACAACATGGCATCACAACATAACTCTACAACTCAAAGTATTTATTCATTAGGCTCCGAAGAGCCAGATATTACAAACATGGGTCTGATGACCCAGCTTTCAAGTCATACAAGGAATAAGCACAAGCGAAAGCTTAACTTGTCTGAGTACAGACAACCACAAATGAAAAGGCTGAAAAGCCTGACTATCTATAAGACCCTACTGAGGGCACAAGATCATAGCAGAGGTAACAAGCTAAACGTCAATGTCCACGCGGAACTACTAGCGAGACTGAAGTCTCTCTGCAAAAACATAAATTAAGCAAACGTGAGTACAAATGTACCCAGCAAGACTTACATCAGAGCTAACTACATATGCATCGGTATCAACAAAGGGGGTGGTGGAGTTTAACTGCAGCAAGCCAGCTTTGACTCGGTGGCTATCCTAAACTATGACTGCATGTAACTCTATTGAGGTGGCGCACACGAGTCCACATATTCACTATACGAACACCACTATGGATCCGCCCCCATCTCCCTACGAGAACGCAATCCATAGCACTCATGCTTATCTTGCGCATTTTAAAGTATCCACTTTCACTTGTCTATGAACTATACAGGCAACCCAGAAGTCCTTTACCGCGGACGCGGCTATTCGAATTAATGATGTTAACCCTGCAGGGGTGTACTTCTTCACACACGCTCTCGCCACTTACCACGATGTACACGTTGTGTATCTCGGCAACCTTCAAGCGGAAGTCTGACGAGGGAGTCGGCCACGACCTGACTCACCACACAAGTCTCTAGTCAAGGTTTATCGCCTATTCAGGTTCCATTCGCAAGGAGATCCGGCCGGGGTGTCACTCACGGCCCCAAATGATGTGAGCAGGGTTCCCGAGGCACCAAACGGGCATCTCGGTACACCGTGCCTCGTGTCTCTGAGGATGGTAGTAGTTGTTCATGGATCACAAACACAGAACTCAGTTCCTGAGGATGGTATCAATGAGACAACCCACCATGTACTCCTACATGGCCTCTCACCGCTACCTTTACCAAATCATGTTCACACACTTATCTCTCAGCAGTAGGACATGTTCACAACTTTCCAATTCAGTCACGATGAATCAGACCTGACTCAACTCTAAGCAGTAGCTGGCATGACAACAAGCATGAATGAGTAGGCACATCAGGGCTCAAACAACTCCTTCTCATGCTAGTGGGTTTCATCTATTTGCTGTGGCAATGACAGGTCATGCAGAGGAAAGGGCTTCAACTATCGCAGCATATAACAGATGAATCGCTGTTGTCCTAATGCAGTAAAAGAGAGCAGGAGTGAGAGAGTGGGATGGTATCGGAATGAACAAGGGGGGTTTGCTTGCCTGGCACTTCTGAAGATAGTATTGCTCTTCATTGGTGTCATCGATCTCATCGTCGGAACCACGTCTACTGAGGGGGAATAATTACTGGCAACAGAGAGAAAACACAATCAATGCAATGCACAATATGATGCATGATCATGACATGGTAACATGCGATGATTTGAGCTAATGCAACTAGAACAGAAGGGTTTGATCTTATTTGAACCAAGGGTTCAAATTCAAACTCAAGTTATGAACTCATATAATGCATTATCGTGTTTTGATCTATACAGCAGGGTTAAGTTTATTTATCATTAATGAAACCAGTATAGATGGATTTTTCTGATAATTTTTCATATATAAATCATTTCATTTGGAGTTACGGTTGATTTTCTATGAATTTTTGGACATTTTCTGAAAATAAATAAATCATTTAGATTTATTTAAATTCTAGAAAAGACTTTACTGCATCAGCACTAGGTCATGCTGACGTCATCTGGTCAACAGGGCCGGTCTAGGTCAAACCTAACATGCGGGGCCCACATGTCATAGGCTCACAGTTATGTGGATATTAATCTGAGGTTAGTTATCTGCGGGGCCTGCATGTTAGTGACTGTGTGCGGGAGGGGGGGGGTTGTTAATTAAGCATGTGCTTAACTCTAAACTAATGATGCCATGTCACCTAAACGGCGATTAGCCGCCGGTGCTAAGCGGGACATGGCGGCGCTCCTCGTCCGGGCGATTCCGGTGACGAGAGCGTGCGCGACTGGGCTCTACGGGGGCAGCGTGACGTGGCACGTAGGGTGGTGGCATCGAGGCGGCTGGAGGTGGAGCGAAGCGATGGCAGCGATGACAAGCGCGGCGGACGGAGCTTGGACGTCAATGAAACTGACGACGCATCGCATGGGGGAATCAACAGTTAGTACCTACAGGTTCTACACATGCTCACGAGGCCAACGGGCATATGCATGGGACTAGTTGCTCATCGGAGCCTCGTCGACGACGAGCTTGGGTGGCGGCGCATTCGGGCACAGGTGATGCGGTGGCTACGGCGTGCAAACGAGTCAAGGGAGAGGAGTGTTCGGGACAAGAGCTCATGGTGATCATGCTGGGCGGGTCGACAAGGTCGGGGAAAGTGAGCGGAGCGGCGAGGGGGATCTCTGGCTGCCGGCGATGAAGACGTTGAAGATGGCGACGCTGTGGGGCGTCTGGTGGTGCGTGTGTCCTCGAGGAGGCGGGGCTCCTGGACGTTTTGGGGAGGCTAGGCGGTGGCTGTGGCCGCGACGAACGGCGTCGGTGGCGAAGGCAATGCTCGGCTGTGGGGAGGAGAGCGAGACAGAGGAGGGGATGAGGACGAGCGATGGGCGAAAAGGACCGGGGTGGCGCGTGGCGGCTTCTGGAGCCTCTCCTGCGTCGGCAGGAGCACGAGGTAGCCTCGCGCGTGGACGCGCGCAGCGAGCACGCGCCCTCATCCTCCTGGAGGGAGGTTGGGTGTGACTGGCTGCTACGGGTTGGCTGGGCCGCCAGGTGCCTGGACTGCCAGGTGGGCTGCACAAGAGGTAAACGCTAGGTAAGGTTTTCTCCTCTCTCTTTTCCATTACTGTTTTCTACATTCTTTTTTCTGTTTTGATTTAGTAAAGGTACTAAACCATTTTTGTAGCTTCTGAAAATTATTATGTGGCCTGATAAACATTATTCAGAGCCACTCACAAGTTTTCAGAATTATTGGAGTTACAAAAGTATTTATAGGAAATTATATCTCCAATTCAAATAAGTGTTGACTTAATTCAAAGACCAAAAATGTCCTGGAAAATGTGTATCATCTCTGGTTAAGGTTTTCACCTTTTTCCATAAATCATGAACATTTCTGAAGGGCATTTCGGGTTCATTGAAAATATTTTTAGGTTGAACCTATTTCAATTCCATTTGATGCTATGGTTTGAACATCCCCAATTCAAATTCATTTGAATTTAAACATGATGACATGATGAAATGCAATGGCAAGCAAGGCTAATGCTAGGGCTATGACACGTCTGAAATTCATGAAACTTGGCATGCTGTCATGGAGCGGCATCAACATGCAATGGTAAATTTTTTGTCCCATTTGGGGCAGGTTTGGGGATAAGCTTCTCACAAACCAGAGCTTCTCACAACAAGCCTGATGGTTTCGGTAGGGAACGTTTCACCTTTCTGGACGAAATGATATCCATTGCCTCTTCTTGATTTCAGTTTTTTCCTAGTGTCAACGTAGAACAACAGGAGTGTTGTGCAAATTTTTGGGATTTTTCGGGGTTCATTTGGACATTTAATGCATTAATTGAGTTTTGAATGCATTTATGTGCATAACTCAAATTTGAACTACATGCACATGCTCTGATGCATATAAATTGGTTGAAAATTCAAATATGTGTCCTTGGTTGCATGCTTAGGTCCCATGCAAGAAATGGGAATGAATGTCAAACACCCTACCACCGTCACTCGGCCTCAAACATTGAGATACATTATTTTTAAATTATAGTAAATCCAAAAGTCGTCTGAAATTCATGAAACTTGGCATGCAATCATGGAGCAGCATCAACATGTCGTGGTAAATTTTTTGACCCATTTGGGGCAGGTTTTGGTATATGCTTCTCCCAAACCAGAGCTTCTCACCACAAGCATGATGGTTTCAGTAGGGACCGTCCCACCTTTGGGGATGAAACGATATCCATTGCCTCTTATTGTTTTCAAAAGTTTTCTCGTGTCAACGTAGAACAACAGGAGTGTTGTGTCAATTTTTATGATTTTTCGGGGTTTGTTTAGACATTTTTATGCATTAGTTGAGTTTTCAATGCATTCATGTGCATAATTCAAATTTGAACTACATGCACATGCTCTAATACATATAAATTGGTTGAAAATTCAAATCTGTGTTCTTGGATGCATTCTTAGGTCCCATGGAAGAAATGGGAATGAATGTCAAACACCCTGCCACCATCACTCGGCCGCAAACATTGAGATACCTGGTTTTTAAATTCTAGTAAATCCAAAACTCGTCTGAAATTCAAGAAACTTTGCATGCTATCATGGAGCAGCATCAACATGCCTCGGTAAATTCTTTGTCCCATTTGGGCAGGTTTTGGTAAATGCTTCTCAAAAACCAGAGCTTCTCACAACAAGCATGATGGTTTCGGTAGGGAACGTCCCGCCTTTGGGGACGAAATGATATCCATTGCCTCTTATTGCTTTCAAATTTTTTCTCATGTCAACATAGAACAACAGGAGTGTTGTGTCAATTTTTGGGATTTTTCGGGGTTTGTGTGGACATTTTTATGCATGAACTGAGTTTTCAATGCATTTATGTGCATAATTCAAATTTGAACTACATGCACATGCTCCAGTGCATATAAATTGGTTGAAAAAACAAATCTTTGTCCTTGGGTGCATTCTTAGGTCCAATGCAAGAAATGGGAATGAATTTCAAACACTAGGGCTCCGTTTATTGCCGGAAAATGTTGAGATACTTTGTTTTTAAATTCTAGTAAATCCAAAACTTGTATGAACTCATGAAACTTGGCATGCTATCTTGGAATGGCACCCAACATGATGTGGTATTTTTCGTGCCCATTTTGAGAGAAGGCGCACTCGAATAATAACCAACAAAGGCATTTTGATAAAAATAGGTGCCACTTTAATATCTCAAACATTTGTATAATTAAAACCGTGTGCGTTCTATTAACCATTCACGTGACGCCATGTGTCTTGGTTTTAATGGCTATAGGAGTTGTCATGCAGATAGCTGCTTGACCTTGACTGAACGGGAGGCGTGCAAGCGCAGTCCGGTGCGCAGGCTGACCGAGAGGCGTGCAAGCTGTCCTCCAATGCGCAGGCTCACAGGGAAGCGTGCGAGTTGTACGCTGTGTAGGCTCACTGGGAAGCGAGCCCTTCGACTTCAATGGCTGCCCGCCTTCCTCTCCATTAATGGCACCCGAGCCGCTGCCTAATACGGGCGGCCTTACTGTTCGCCTCCCATTCCCCTCCCTCTCGTAGACCTCCACAAACGCCATGGTGCAAAAGGATCATCTGCCACTACTCTTCAAGTTTGTTGAAGTTGACTTCGAGCGGGAGGAGATTGAAAATAAGGAGGAATGGGGCCTCATGGACATGGCCCAGAACGAGCTGGCCACGATGATTACTGCCCCGACTCCCATCCTAGCTCCCATCCCCGCGCCCATGCCAGCGACCATCCCCGTAGCATTGACGGGATGGTCGCCGAGCACTGTCGCAGAGCTAGAAGCCGCGGGCATCAGCGACGTCTCCACGGACCCGCGCGAGCTCGTGTACATGCCAGCACCAGCACCCGTGCTCGTTTGTGCCCCTCCACCCACCACGGCGCCTGTCCCCGCGTGTTTGGCTGCACCCGCCGCGCCCATGCCCGTGCGCGCACCCCCTCAGTGGCTTGGGACGCCGCCGTCGACCGCTACCTCTCAGCGCCGCCAGCTGCCGTCCTCCCGCGTCCCGCCCGTCGATCGTGTGATGACATGATGTTTGATTTACAGGTGAAGAACATTATGTGCTTCATTGAAGACTTCAACAACAGCATCCCGGAGGACGACAACGACGGCGCGGCACGCCGCCTCCGCCGCCACCGGAAATAGTTTTTTTCCTGGATTTAATACTGTATCTCGACCATCTGAATATAAATTCGCAGAATAACTGAATGAAAGATATGGTTTGAGCGAACTTGCATTTTTCTCTCTTAATGTATAGACTTATCAAATGATTTTATTTTGAAAAAAATGTCAATGGTCTTTAAATATAAAACACTCATTGCAAACGTTTTAGTTAGAACACCCATATGCAAAACGAAAGCTTCCCTAGGAAGCCAAGGGAAAAATGTGTCGAGCAGGATTCGCAAACATTTTAGATAGAACACCCGTATGCAAAGTGAGAGCAGGATTTGTGCATCTCTTCAATGCAAACGGATCTTTTGGATGACCCGTGTGCAACCACTTACAACAATTTGGGTATGTTGCCATTTGTCATCTAGAAAGATTGACATTTGTTGATCTAGTAACATTGCCATTTGTCAACCTTGTAACATTGATTTGTCAAAATATGAAGCTAAAAATCACTAGAAATATCTAATTTTTGCGACTAAAATTCTGTAATTAAGCATAGATTTCATTCATAGATTAAGCAGTCGTTCTTAATTTATACAAACGGTTCAGCTCAACAGCTGAACTGACCAACCTTTTCGCCAATTGTTGCCAACCACATACTGAAATAGAAAGTTCAACTATATATATACTAGATAATTTTTAAGTACCTTGTACAGTTCCACCACATCTATAGTCAGATGAACTGAAAAAATAGCCCCTAAATACTACTACTACTACGGAGGGGCTTTGTACTACTTCCGGCTGCCTCTCCTCTGCCGAGCATGCTTAATAAGAGGAAGAGGAGGAGGAGCCTACCAACGAGCTAGACAACTACAATACGGTGTCGGCCGTTGCTGCAGCTTCAGCGACGCTCACCTCGAACACCCTCTGCTGCTCCAGACGACCCCTCTTGAAGCAATGGTTCTCCTCGTAGATCTCCTGATTCCTCGCCTCTGAGGCAGCGTGTGCCGCGGCCACGACAGCGGTAAGGCTCTTTGCGTCCTCTACGAGGCGCTCCTCCTCCTCCCGCAGGAACTCGGTGTAGCACGCAAGGTCGCTGACGCACGTGTGGGCATCAACCTCCGCCCCCCGCCTTCGGGCGGCGGTGGCGGAGTGGGTGATGACCCGTGTGGTCAACGGTGGGCTGGCGTCCACGACCACTACCTCCCACCTTCGGGCCGCGATGGTGGAGCGGGTGATGGCCACGGTGGCCGGCAGTGGGATGGTAGCTACGACGGCCACCTCCCGTCTTCGGGCCACGGCGGCGGAGCGGGGGATGGCCCTGGCTTTCGACGATGGTGTGGCGGCAACGGCGGGCGGCAATAGCTGTCGACGGGCAGCGGCAGTGGAGCGTGTGGTGGGTGTTCCGCGCACACCCAAAAGGGACGCCACGCGCACTACACTACGTCGGGGGATGCGCCGCCGCTGCGGTGTAGCCTCGCAGCTAGAGCTATCCTCTGATGACGGCGGATTAGCTGAGCGACGACGACGGACCTGTGCCATTGGCGATTGTGGGAGAAGCAGATGAGATAAGCTACAGGGAGGGAGGGGAAAATGCAACGCAGGACTCACCGGCCGTGAGGATTTATATAGCAGGCCGGTAAGCATTCGGATTTGGGGGATTTCACTGAGTCGGGCGGGAAGCTTGCGCGGGAACCTACGAGGTTGCGTGGGAACGGGCTCACTGACGATTCATTGGCGCCATCGTTTGGCCAAAAGAACGCCCCCGCGCACTGCACAAGCTTGTGCTATAAGCCGTCTACGGCAGCGGGATGAAAAAACATGTGAGAGGAGGACGAAGGGCCACATACACATACGGTTAATACGAAAATGTTTGCGGTTTAACTACCTACTATACCCCCGTCCTGGTTTATAAGTAGGATTTAACTAATAAAATAGAATGCATGTCGCCAAAGATTATATAGTTGGATTCGTATTTGAACATACACTGGTATGCATCGGTGCTATACAAAAGGTTTTTAATCCCTTTCCGCGATGGCATTTGGAACTGTTGCAAAGTGAGTGTGGGCGATGGGGGGGTCCTTCCCACACAACCCAGAAATCGTCGGGGGTAGGCCCTCCTGGGACACAGGCTGGGGCCGTGTGCGATCGAGCGAGGCATCGAAACCCAATCATTTCCATAGGTATGTACATTCCACATGGTAATCCGAGAAAATAATTTCCATAGGTATGTACATCCCACACGGTGAATCCCAGAAAAACATTTCCGTTCGTATGTATATCACACACAGTCAATCCAAGGAATACGTTTCCGTTCTTATGTACATCCCACAAAGTTAATCCAGGGAAACATTTTCGTTCGTACGTACATCCCACATAGTTTTATGTGTAGGCTCGTGCGTGAAAGGTGTAACTATCACACACAGTCTGCCTTGGTTAACTGTTTGCTTTTATCAACTATATGACACACGGTTTGATGAAGAAAACTGTGTGGCATTGGGCTATCCATCGCAAGCGCTTTTAATGCTAGAACCGTTTGCAAAGGTCCATGACACATTTAGCAGGTTTATTAGTTTACAATTAATAATTCTAGTATTACGCAAATTCACATTTCATATCAAACAGTTGTTTGCCAATTTCATATCAGGCACATAAATATACTATAACATCACAGTACGGTAACTACGTGAAAACATCACATTACAACATATAAGCTAGTTCAACTTCATAAGAACAATATATAAATTTCCCAAATCGAGATCATCCAGGCTCGTCTTATCCACCCCTGCTTTCAGTTCAGCAAGAACGTGTTTTACACGGGCCAACTAGGAAAGTGCCTCCTCCTTTGCCAACACCATCTTAGCAAAGTCTGATTTTAAAAAAATCTGAGCCCATTCTCCTCCTTCAACTTTTTATCCCGCATCTTCAAATATTCTTCAGTGTTGACAACAGTTTCTCTAAGCCTACGTCTGTTCTCTTCCTCATACATGCTCCAGAGCTTCGCTAGGCACATCTTCAAAGACTGTGGCCACTCTTGATCAACCCACTCCATGTAAGAATACTTCCGTTCATCCTATAAAATTTAAAACTAGATCAGTAACAATTGTAGGGGAAATGGGTTTATAGCAACATAGAAAATCACCAATGCTTATTTTGAAAAACTGAAGAAACATGTTAATTATGACATATCTTCTCAAAAAGATCAATTTGCAAATGAAATAATTGGTATTGAGACAACAACCAAATTCTGGAACATCAGAAGCTATAATTAACTACAACGATGCTACAAGTTCTTACTCATGTACAATAAATAACAAATTGAACATTTTATGAGGAAGGTAAATATAACTGCAATAGCATAGCGACAGTGTTTGGATGACAACAAATTGGTACTAACAGGTGTGTACATGCACAAATTTAGTAACATACAACTAATAGCACTAAGGTCGTCCACTATGCATACCAAAACTGGGGTAAAGACAATTGTTGCTACATCTCGCACCGGTGCCCTGCACTGGCAAGCCGATGCAGCGGAAAAAAACCAGGGACCCGGACTCCGGAGCATGTAGTTTCTCCGATGCCCACTTCCTTCGTGCCATAAAGGTTTAGTGTTTTACTGCTTGGCTGCTAAGATGTGTGGACCAAAGTTGGCTGCACAAACTGCTGAAGCGGTGCCAAATAATTTTCTAATGGCACCGTTGATGAGATGGCAACAATTTAAGATACTAGGTACAAACTGTGACACTGTCTTATGATGCGTTTGGTTGAAGGTGTGGTATGAATGGGTTGGGAACGTGACAGTGTCTGAATCACATTTAACAAATGATTTGAAACAATGAAAGAAGGTCTAACCTTCTCTGCACATGCCAAAAACTTCCTCCCACTATCCACAGAATCACATGCAACTAGCTTCACGCATGGAGATTGATGGTGACAACGAGCTGATAGATCTTCAGCCACCCCGCTCCATTCGCTGCCACTGATGGTCATAGGGAGCTACAAGAGGAAGAAATGACTCAAATCGACCGCCGGGTAAAAATCCTTCATTCCAAGTCATAGCCAGAGACAGAAGAGAGGCATACCTGGGTGGTGAAGGAGTCGTCGCCGAAGGAGGAACCGCTGGAGAGGTCTTTGAAGAAGACCATGGCGACCCCGGCGGTAGGATGCGAGACGGCGAGAGCGAGGAAGCGGCTATAGCTTAGAAAGGAAGGAAGAAAGAGGAAACAGGGGAAATGTGACTTGTGGTCGGGGATAAAAGGGGGTGGGGAAGGGCAAGGGGGCGGGGTAGATATTTTGTCGGTAGGCCAAAATTTTGGAAATGTGGAGGGAAACTTTGCGCGCAGTGCCACCGGACCATTCACTTTGAACGATTGTGTGCAACTTAAAGGATTCTTCTGCTTTAAGCGCATGGGATAAGTTTGATAATTCAATTTTTGGTGGAAATTTCCCTGGGTACGTCATTGCATAATTTAACATCGCTTGCTAATTTGGGCACAAAAAAGAGCATACAACAAATAGACAACACTTACTAAATCGAGCAATTTTAGTAATTAAACAGAGCCAGATGACCTAAGCATTGCTCTAACAAAAGACCAGCATTAAAAGCAAAGCCTAAGTACACATAATTTTAACAAATCCGTTGCCGCGCCGGCCTATGCATCACTGGTGTGAGATGAGACGTCGATGACTTGTCCTGGCGACATGCCGCCATTGGTGGACTCCGCGTCCCCACTGCTGAAGTCGACCGCGTCCTCGTCCTTGGCGCCACCCTCAAGTTTGTAGTACTCGTAGTAGTGGTTGCATGAGAGCTCGCGTTGGTACTCCACCGCCGATTCCTCGACTAACAGACTCTTCTCCCGATGCTCCTCGATCTCCGCCGCTTCCTGCATCTCCAGCTCCAGCTCGACGACCTCATGAGGAAGCAGGTGCTCCATGGCCACCACCGCCTTTTCAGACATGGGTTTCATGCTGGACTCCAAGGTGGCCTGGAATATCTTGGCGTGTGCATCCTAAATCTTGGCATGGATAGCCTCGACCCGGGCCAAGGCGACATTGGTAGCACGAACGATAGCTCGAGCGCTCTCGTCGTTTGTAGCCGCTGTCGTAGCAATAGCTGCAACCGTCTTGGCTACTGCAGCTACCCTGTCGGCTGTCACAGACGCCCTCTCGGCGGAAGCGGCCGTGCTCAATGCGGATGCGGCGGCACTCTCGGCGTAGGCGGCCGTGCTCTCGGCGAAGGCGGCGGCGCTCGGGGGGGGGGGGGGGACGCGGCCATCGTACGGGCCTTCACGAAGCGTTTCCACGGCGTCATCTTTGCAAGAAGGGGGTACGAGAATGGGGATCGAGATTCGTGGATTCGGGGGTTGCCGGCACTAGAGCAGACGAGCCGGGGAAGCTTAAGGAGGGAAACTTAAATAGACCCAAATATTTTTTCATCGTGAACGGTACCCAGAGAACAACTGTGTGTGATGTTGTAGATATTTTTTATTAGCTCTGAAATATGAATTTGGAGTAAAGTTGCAACTGATGGTGTTTAAATGAACGAAAAAATTTGTAGTACTAATACAACTGTCATGTCAAATTTTGGAAAATTTCAGGGTTCATTTGACCTTTTAAGACATTTAAGTGATTTTCTAGCCATTTAATGACCGTAATTGAAATTTGAACTACATGTACATGCAACAGCTAACCATAACAGTATGAAAACTCAAATTTTGTGTACTGATGTGAGATTTAATTCCATGTGCAGTAAATTGGAAGGAATTTTCAAACATATTGGTCTAACGGCTATGACACAATTAAGCATCACTACCGCAGGATGCTGCTAACGCGACACTACGATCAGAGGCCCTTCGAGGAAACTATGTGCGATGCCATAATTGCAAACGGTGGTGTAAAAAGGTAAAAAGGTGCAAAATGTTTGCGATGGAGGATGCATCAAACACAGTTCAGATTTTAGTTGTGTGTGTGATTTAGGGCATACGGTTCAGTTCAATTAACCATTCTTGACGAGGAGGAACAAAAGAAATGGGCAGCCGGATAAAGGCATGTGCGATGTATAGCATACAGTTCACTCAAATGAACTGTTTGTGATTAGGCAACACAAAAGAAATGTGCAGCCAGATGAAGGTGTGTGCGATTGAGGGCATACACTTCATAAGGATTAACTGTTTGCGATTAGGCAACAGAACAGAAAAGGTTAAGCCAGATCAAAGTGTCTGTGTCATACACTTCACATGGATGAACTGTTTGCGATTAGCCACAAAAAACTGAAATAGTTAGATAGATCAACGTGTGTGCGCTAGACGGGCACACCCATTCTAAATAAAAGAAGCGTGCGCGATGTTAATAACGAGCGCGCATGGTTGTTGGAACAAGACGTGTGCTGACATTGCTTATTGCGGTACACCCTATGGTGCAAACGCCACGTACGCAGCCGAGAAGGCGTACGTGCCCACATTACGCCTTTCGAGAATAGTGCCGCACTTACAACCGTCAGTAAATTTTGAGCATGCGTCCTGTCACAATTTTGTTTAGAAGAATAGGGAGGCCGTGTCCCGTCACATTCCGAATTGCAAACCTGTTCATACCGATCAAAACCTAAACGGTTTCCCACTTAGGAGGATATTACTACACGGTTATAAATACTACTACTCCAAGATGACTGCACATTCCTCCTCAACTCCTCATCCACAAAAAGTCAAAAACAAACAAGTCATTCGTCATTGTTCCCTTGCGTCCAACATGGCTAGCATGAGTTCTGGGTCGAGAGATTGCCACCAGGGAGAGACGAGCCTGGAAGCGGAAGCACGAGAGATGTCCCGCCTCGCCGCGAAAGCAGCTAACATGTCCCGCCGCATGGCCGTAGCAGCAAAGAGGCCCCGTTGCGCCGTCGAAGCAGCACAGAGGACCCTCCGCACCGTCGATGCTACAAACTGGTCCGGCCGCGCCGTGGAAGCAGAAGAGATGTCCCGCCGCGCTGCGAATGCAGAAGAGATGTCCTCGCGCGTTGCGGCGGCTTGGGAAAATGTCTCGCGGGCAGGCGGCGACTCTTACAGGCGCATGCGTGCCCTCGTCCTTATGCAAATGGATCAGATCTCCAGGTGGGCGAGGTTGCAGGATGATCTGAAAGCCTCATTTGAATAGTCTACCGACGTCATCCGACAACTAAATGAGAGCAATGCGAAGCCCTGTGCTGAGCGCGACCTGCTGAGGGTGAAGACTGTCGGAAGTGCGGAGCAGCAAGAGCAGACCACTGCCTTGTTGAAGAGTACCGGCGTCATCATCGAGAAACTTATGGACGAGAATGTCATGCTGCGCATCGAGCGCAGAAGGCTGGTGGAGGAATCCGTGGATGCTCTCAAGCAGCATCTTGAGGACAAGAAAGAGCTCGTCGCAGCTCGCCGCGGAGACTAGTTCCTGCGGCCGGCAGCAACGCATCAAGAAAGTAGAGATCAGCAAGCCAGATCATTGTCTTCCTTCTTCTTTTGCCCTTGTGTATTTCGAGCGTTGCCGCATGTGGCTTTTTAAAATTATGTTTCTAAATATGTAAGACAATTATTATCCAATGTTATCGTCCTTATATTCATCATGCTTGCTATAAGTCGCAGTCGATGTTATATAGGTCCGTCGGATCTTACATCAAGATCCATGCAAAACTTTCTTTTCAGATTTTCATTTTTTCTCTTAAATCTCAGTCTAGTGAGACATATAGCCACGTTGTAGAATAGGTGCTCGGGTGCCATTAATGGAGACGTCAGGAGGGAGGTGCGCGGCGGGTAGCGGTCAAAGGGCTCTCCTCCCAATGAGCACGTGCAGGGGTCTAATCGCATGCCTCCCGTACTCAAATAGCTGCCCCGCACGACACCTCCTAGCCAATAAAAAAAGGGGACGCGGGGCCGCATGTAATTGGTAAGTCGAACGCCCACGGTTTCAATAATACTTGTGTTTCCGATTTATAACATGACATCACTTGTTCCAAAATGACTTTGTTGATTGTTAATGTGTGCGCCTTCGCAAATTGGACAGAAAAATTACCACAGCATGTTGGTGCCATGTCATGAGACCATGCCAAGTTTCATGATTTTCAGGCGTGTTTTGGAATTACATGAATTAAAAAACCAAGTTTCTCAATCTTTCCGGCTGAGCCACGATGCCCAGATGTTTGAATTTCACTCACATCTCTTGCATGGGACCTAGAAATTCAGCCAAGGACACACATGTGATTTTTCAAACAACTTTGGTGCACTGGAGCCTGTGCTTGTAGTTCAATTTTGAATTATGCACATTAAATGCCCAGAAACTCAATTAATGTATAAAAAAGGCCAAATGAACCCGGAATAATTCCAAAATTTAGCATGGTACTTCTATTTGGTCTAATCTGGCTTTGTAAAAAAATAAGGCGGGAGAAGGCAGTGTACGTATGTCGTTTCGCACATGGAGGTGACACGTTCCCTCTCAAAACCACGAGCCTTCTTGAGGGAAGCTCCGGTTTGCAAGACGCTTACATCAAAGCTTGTCCCAATTCGGCCAAAGAAATTACCGCAGCATATTGGTGCCATGTCATGACACCATGCCAAGTTTCATGATTTTCAGGCATGTTTTGGAATTACATGATTAAAAAACCAAGTTTCTCAATCTTTCCGGCCGAGCCACGACGCCCAGATGTCTGAATTTCACTCCCATCTCTTGCATGGGACCTAGAAATTCACCCAAGGACACACATGTGATTTTTCAAACAACTTTGGTGCATTGGAGCATGTGCATGTAGTTCAAATTTGAATTATGCATATTAAATGCGCAAAAACTCAATTAATGTATAAAAAAGGCCAAACGAAACTGGAATAATTCCAAAATTTAGCACGGTAATTCAATTTGGTCTAATCTGGCTGTGTAAAAAAATTAAGGCGGGAGAATGCAGTGTACGTATGTCATTTCACACAAGGAGGTGACATGTTCCCACTCGGAACCACGAGCCTTCTTGAGGGAAGCTCCGATTTGCAAGAAGCTTACACCAAAGCTTGTCCCAATTCTGCCAACGAAATTACCGCAGCATGTTGGTGCCATGTCATGACACCATGCCAAGTTTCATGATTTTCAGGCGTGTTTTGGAATTACAAGAATTAAAAAACCAAGTTTCTCAATCTGTCTGGCCAAGCCACGATGCCCATATGATTGAATTTCACTCCCATATCTTGCATGTGACCTAGAAATTCACCCAAGGACACACATGTGATTTTTCAAATAACTTTGGTGCACTGGAGCCTGTGCTTGTAGTTCAAATTTGAATTATGCATATTAAATGCCCAGAAATTCAATTAATGTATAAAAAGGCCAAACGAACTTGGAATAATTCCAAAATTTAGCACGGTACTTCTATTTGGTCTAATCGGGCCGTGTAAAAAAATTAAGGCGGGAGAAGGCAGTGTACGCATGTCGTTTTGCACATGGAGGTGACACGTTCCCTCTCGGAACCACGAGCCTTCTTGAGGGAAGCTCTGGTTTGCAAGAAGCTTACACCAAAGCTTGTCCCAATTCGGCCAAAAATATTATCGCCGCATGTTGGTGCCATGTCATGACACCATGCCAAGTTTCATGATTTTCAGGCGTGTTTTGGATTTATAGGAATTAAAAAACCAAGTTTCTCAATCTTTCCGGCCGAGCCACGATGCCCAGATGTTTCGATTTCACTCCCATCTCTTGCATGGTACCTAGAAATTCACCCAAGGACACACATGTGAGTTTTCAAACAACTTTGGTACACTAGAGCATGTGCTTGTTGTTGAAATTTGAATTATGCACATTAAATGCACAGAAACTCAATTAATGTATAAAAAAGGCCTAATGAACACGGAATAATTCCAAAATTTTGGAACGATGCTTCTATTTGGTCTAATCTGCTAGTGTACAAAAATTAAGGCGGGAGAAGGCAGTGTACGTATGTCGTTTCGTACATGGAGGTGACACGTTCCCTCTCGGAACCAGGAGCCTTCTTCAGGGAAGCTCCTGTTTGCAAGAAGCTTACACCAAAGCTTGTCCCAATCGGCCAAAAAATTACCACAGCATGTTGGTGCCATGTCATCACACCATGCCAAGTTTCATGATTTTCAGGCGTGTTTTGGAATTAGAGGAATTAAGAAACCAAGTTTCTCAATCTTTCCGGCCGAGCCACGACGCTCAGATGTTTGAATTTCACTCGCATCTCTTGCATGGGACCTAGAAATTCACCCAAGGAAACACATGTGATTTTTCAAACAACTTTGGTGCACTAGAGCATGTGCTTGTAGTTGAAATTTGAATTATGCACATTAAATGCACAGAAACTCAATTAATGTATAAAAAGGCCTAATGAACATGGAATAAATCCAAAATTTAGCACGATACTTCTATTTGGTCTAATCTACCAGTGTACAAAAATTAAGGCGGGAGAAGGCATTGTACGTATGTCGTTTTGCACACGGAGGTGACACGTTCCCTCTCGAAACCAGGAGCCTTCTTGAGGGAAGCTCCTGTTTGCAAGAAGCTTACACCAAAGCTTGTCCCAATCGGCCAAAAAATTACCGCAGCATGTTGGTGCCATGTCATGACACCATGCCAAGTTTCATGATTTTCAGGCGTGTTTTGGAATTAGAGGAATTAAGAAACCAAGTTTCTCAATCTTTCCGGCCGAGCCACGACGCCCAGATGTTTGAATTTCACTCCCATCTCTTGCATGGGACCTAGAAATTCACCCAAGGACACACATGTGATTTTTCAAACAACTTTGGTGCACTAGAGCATGTGCTTGTTGTTCAAATTTGAATTATGCACATTAAATGCGCAAAAACTCAATGTATAAAAAGGCCAAACGAACACGGATAATTCCAAAATTCAGCACGATACTTCTATTTGGTCGAATCTGCCAATGTTCAAAAATTAAGGCGGGAGAAGGCAGTGTACGTATGTCGTTTTGCACACGGAGGTGACACGTTCCCTCTCGGAACCACGGGCCTTCTAGAGGGAAGCTCCGGTTTGCAAGAAGCTTACACAATCCTTGTCCCAATTCGGCCAAAAAAATTTACTGCAGCATGTTGGTACCATGTCATGACACCTTGCCAAGTTTCATGATTTTCAGCCGTGTTTTGGATTTACAGGAATTAAAAAACCAAGTTTGTCAATCATTTCGGCCGAGCCACAATGCCCAGATGTTTGAATTTTATTCCCATATATTGCATGGGACCTATAAATTCACCCAAAGACACACATGTTATTTTTCAGCAAACTATGGTGCATTGGAGCATCTGCTTGTATTTCAAATTTGAATTATGCACATTAAATGCCCAGAAACTCAAATAATGCATAAAAATGACAAACGAACCCGTAATAATTCCAAATTTAAACATGACAATCATGTACTAGTTGCATGTTCACTATACGTAAATGTTCTAACAATTCAAACACCATCCTTTCCCTCCGTAGTACCATTTTGTCTTTCAAAACATAATGAAAAAATCAGGTATAACACAAACAGTTTACTAGAAAGAACCGTGTGGGATGCGATATAAAATATCTTGGGGCACCATCTTGTCTGGCATACGCAGGAAGCTTCGTCGTCTACAGTCCACCACCCCCGCTTGAACCACACTTGCGCGCCAGTTTCTCGCGACACCGAGCGAATTTTTTTTCCCACCGCGGAAATATCTATATCCCCGCCCCCTCCCTCCTACCAAAAGCCACATTTCCACTGTTCCTCCTTGCTTTCTAAGTTCAAACCTTCACTGCTGCTTACTGGCAGCTCAGCCTCCTCGCCGGCGACCCTTCTTCTTGCAGCGCTGCCTCCTCGCCGGCTATGCTTCTTCTTGCAGCGCCGCCTCCTCGCCGGTGACCCTTCTTCTTGTTGTGCTGTATCACACATTGTCAAAAAGTAATGCGGTAGACCCTCTTTAACATGTGTTAAAAATAAAAAATAAGAAACAAGGACCTCGAGGTTAAATTAACTCATGGGATGGGTCGTATCTGTCATTTAATTTGATAGATATGACCTATCCTATTAGTTAATTTAACATCAACACAACTTCCCATCTAGTCACCCATCTGATGGCTGCTCCAGCCTGAGCACACTTAACTTGAGAGTTTTCTTACATGAGCTACTGGTGGAACAGCTAGTCCTTGCTGATAGGGTGCCTCTTCGCATCCTTATGGCGTATCCGAATGACCGTCCGTCCACCAATGGCCAATAGATGTTGTGCAGTCAGAGCATATCACATACGTCTTATTAGAAGAAATCATCTGTGTTATTATCGGTCTTCGCACACATTTCTGATTACAGACCTGTTTGCCGCATATCACACACATCTTGTTATATTGAACCGTTTCTGTTCTCTTGTCTCAACGCAAACAGTTCATCCGAGTGAACCGCATGCCATATATCGCACACACCTTCATCTGGCTGCCCGTTTCTTTTGTGTTGCCTAATCACAAACAGTTCATCGGAGTGAATCGTATGTTGTATATCGCACACACCTCCATCTGGTTGCCCGTTTCTTTTGTTCCTCCTCATCGCAAACAGTTAATTGAGCTGAACCTTATGCCCTGCATCACACACGCAACTAAAATCTGAACCATGTTTGATGCATCCTCCATCAAAAATGTTTTGCACCTTTTTTGACGGTTATTTTACACCACCATTTGCAATTATGGCATCACACACAGTTTCATCGAATGGTCTCTGATCATAGTGTTTGCATTAGCAGCAACCTGCAGTAGTGATAGTTTCCAATTATATATTTTTTATAGGGTTCCCTTTTTTATAACATGCATTAACATTTTGTTGGTTAAATTTAAGGGCAAGGTATGGCACAGAATATAAAGGGGACTATAGACCAAGATGGAGGTAGTAGCACACGACCACTGTCTATGCAGCGATGCAACTGTCGGTCGTCTCGTAGGCGACCATTTCCTGCATGTTCAACGTCTCTATCCATGTGGTTGCTTGCGGTTGAGGTGGCCGCGGCACGCTCTGCTCGCGTCCCGCCGTGCACGCTCTGCTCTCGCGTCCCTCCGGGTCCTCTGCCCTCGTCCTTCCATGCGCGCTGCCAGTGTTTGGGGCCAGCGCATGATCACGCACATTCGTGTGCATGCGGTTGCGCCGGGCGCGGCGCGACTACACAGTTACCCGCTGCAAAAACTGCCATGCAGACGTGTCGAGAATCTAGCCCGCCGGCCCACTTTTATTCCTGCGGCCATTTACATTCATCTCTCATGTCACACGACACAATAAGCACAACCACGAGGACACATACAGAGAGGACATTGAACGGTTCCTATGGTGCTCCCCATGGCTCCAATGGCGCTCCCTGCAACCGACGATAACAACGATGGGCAGTCCACCATGCAACATGTCGTGGACACCCACATGAGGGGGAAGGATCTCTCGGTGGTGTACATGAACGATCTGATGTTGAAGGAGAGCTCCATCCAAACTATGGAGTAGTTCCTTGCCGAGGACAAGTACCAAGTGGTCGGCTTCGACCTCGAGTACACCATGGGTCCTGCCGAGCACGATCAGAAGGTTGTCGTCCCCCAGTTGTGCATGCGACATGACGTCCTCGTCTACCGCTACCACCTGGCCACAAGCCCTTGCGAGCGTTTCTCCAGGTTTATCAACAGCTCCGACTACAGTTTAGCTATGGTAGACACCACCAACGATCTAAAAGCGCTCAAGGTTTCGTGCTTGAAATGCCCGAATCTTGTCAACATCCAGCACCACTACAAGGTCTGGGGGAGTGACAACAACAAACTGAACTCCTTGGTTGACCTCGCCACGTCCATCATCGACCCCTACTATGCGAAGATGAAGGAAGAGAGCAAGAAGGACAAGAACACCTGGGACAGTGTTTGGCATGAGAGACTGGATGAACAACACGCCAGGTACGTGGCCAAGGACATGTACACAAGTGATACATTTTTGATTGTTACATGCTATTATATTATCTGTTTTGGATGTTTAATGGGCTTTATTATTCACTTTTATATTATTTTTGGGACTAACCTATTAACCAAAGGCCCACTGCAAATTGATGTTTTTTTGCCTATTCCAGTCTTTCGCGGAAAAGGAATATCAAACTAAATCCAAACGGAATGAAACCTTCGTGAGGATCTTTTTTGGAACGAACGTGATCCAGGAGACTTGGAGTGGACGTCAAGGAAGCAGCGAGGCGGCCATGAGGTAGGAGGGTGCGCCCCCATCCTCGTGGGCCCCTCACAGCTCCACCGACCTACTTCTTTCGCCTATATATACTCATATACCCTGAAAACAACCAGGAGCACCACGAACCCTATTTCCACCGCCGCAACCTACTGTACCCATGATATCCCATCTTGGGGCCTTTTCCGGTGCTCCACCGGAGGGGGGATCGATCACGGAGGGCTTCTACATCAACACCATAGCCTGTCCGATGATGTGTGAGTAGTTTACCATAGACCTTCGGGTCCATAGTTATTAGCTAGATGGCTTCTTCTCTCTCTTTGGATCTCAATACAAAGTTCTCCTGGATTCTCTTGGAGATCTATTCGATGTAATTCTTTTTGCGATGTGTTTGTCGAGATCCGATGAATTGTGGGTTTAAGATCAAGATTTTGTGTGAACAATATTTGGTTCTTCTCTGAATTCTTTTATGCATGATTTAAATATCTTTGCAAGTCTCTTCGAATTATCAGTTCGGTTTGGCCTACTAGATTGATCTTTCTTGCAATGGGAGAAGTGCTTAGCTTTGGGTTCAATCTTGCGATGTCCTTTCCCAGTGACAGCAGGGGCTACAAGGCATGTATTGTATTGTTGCCATTGAGGATAAAAAGATGGGGTTTATATCACATTGCTTGAGTTTATCCCTCTACATCATGTCATCTTGCCTAATTCGTTACTCTGTTCTTATGAACTTAATACTCTAGATGCATGCTGGATAGCGGTTGATGTGTGGAGTAATAGTACTAGATGCAGAATCATTTCGGTCTACTTGTCACGGATGTGATGCCTATATACATGATCATGCCTAGATATTCTCATAACTATTCTCTTTTCTATCAAAGGCTCGACAGTAATTTGTTCACCCACTGTAGATTATGCTATCTTGAGTGAAGCCACTAGTGAAACCTATGGCCCCCAGGTCTATTCTCCATTATATTATTTTCCCGTCAACTAGTTATTTATATCGCCGTTTATTTTGCAATCTTTACTTTTCAATCTATACAATAAAAATGCTAGAAATATTGATCTTATTATCTTTATCAAATCTCACTTTTGCACGTGGCCGTGAAGGGACTGACAACCACTTTATCGCGTTGGTTGCAAGGTTCCTGATTGTTTGTGCAGGTACGAGGGACTTGCATGTAGTCTCCTACTGGATTGCTACCTTGGTTCTCAAAAACCGAGGGAAATACTTATGCTACTTTGCTGCATCACCCTTTCCTCTCCAAGGGAAAACCAACGCATGCTCAAGAGGTACCAAGAAGGATTTCTGGCACCGTTGCCGGGGAGATCTACGCACAAGTCAAGACATACCAAGTACCCATCACAAAATCTTCTCCCTCGCATTACATTATTTGCCATTTGCCTCTCCTTTTCCTCTCCCCCACTTCACCCTTGCCGTTTTATTCGTCTCTTTTCTGTTCGCCTGTTTCCATTCGTCTTTTTCTGCTTGCCTCCTGTGTGTTCGTTCTTAGTTCGGTTTGTTGCCATCATGTCTGAAACTGGGGAGGTTATCATTGAAAAGGGTAGTAGTAACAATGGGGGGAACGTTGATGCCTTTGATTATCCTCATGAAGAACCTACTATTTTACACACTAAAATTTTTCGGATTAGTAGTGGTAATATTATTGGAAAAGGAGCCATTCAAGATTTCTTTACTTGTGCCGGTGCTTTGCCCACTATGGGAGGGTCTATTCTTCATAGAACTAGTAGGTTTGCGGACGCTATATCTTTGCTCATAGTTGAACTTGAAAGACAATTTATTCATATGCACCCTTGCATTCAAAGGATTTTTCTAGAATTTTCTAATATTGAGCATTCTTCTGTTAAGCGAGCAGCTACCATCTTTTTAGCTCATGAGTTCATATTTATAATAAAAGAAGCCAATGAAATGTTTGTGCATTATAGGGTGGATGCCGACTTTCCTCCCATAGAAGCAGTCCTTTTTATCAAGAAGACATAATGCGCTTACGATCTTTAGATCATGTTTCTTTTAATGAAAACCTTAGAAAAAAGGTTCCTGCCGATGTTCTAGTTGACAGGATTTCTGAACTTAACAATAATTTTGCTATCCAGAACAATGGGTTAGGTTTTTCCCTTAAACAAAAACTCATGACTTTTTTCCAAAAGAATGCTTATAATGATGAATTGGTTGTGTAATATGAGGGGCCAAAGGAGGAACCAATACCTCCCGAGCTTGATCTTGGGGACTTTTGTCCCATTAAATTTAGCCCTTTTGATTACTCGCTTGCCACAAAGGAAACTTGCTTCTGAACATAGGGAGTATGAGATGAGTTTTCGCGATTTACTTTATCATTATCATGGCAATATCTAGATCTATTCTTGCTTTTATGCCTAGCTAGGGGCGTTAAACGATAGCGCTTGTTGGGAGGCAACCCAATTTTATTTTTGTTTTTTCCTTTTTGTTCCTATTTAGTAATAAATAAATCTAATATCCTCTTTTATGATTGTGTTTTTATGTTTTAATTAGTGTTTGTGCCAAGTAAAGCCTTTAGGATCTTCTTGGATGATTTTGTTTGATCTTGCTGAAAAAAACAGAAAGTATGCGCTCACGAGAATAATTTTCATTTTTAACCAGAGAGGGATAAAATAATGATTCCAATTGAAGTATATAAATATAGAAATTATTTAGGTCTTCCTGATTTGGTTGAATTTTTGGAGTTACAGAAGTATCCGAAACCTACAGATTACTATAGACTGTTCTGTTTTTCGGGTGTTGTTTGCTTATTTTGATGAATCTATGGCTAGTATCGGGGGGTATGAACCATAGATAAGTTGGAATACAGTAGGTTTAATACCAATATAAATAAATAATGAGTTCATTACAGTAGTTTGAAGTGGTTGTATGTTTTCTTATACTAACGGAGCTCAAGAGATTTTCTGTTGAGTTTTGTGTTGTGAAGTTTTCAAGTTTTGGGTAAAGATTTGATGGATTTTGGAATAAGGAGTGGAAAGAGCCTAAGCTTGGGGATGCCCATGGCACCCCAAGGTAGAATTCATGGACAACCAAAAGCCTAAGCTCGGGGATGCCCCGGAAGGCATCCCCTCTTTCGTCATTGTCCATCGGTAACTTTACTTGAGGCTATATTTATATTCACCACATGATATGTGTTTTGCTTGGAGCGTCTTGTATGATTTGAGTCTTTGCTTTTTAGTTTACCACAATCATCCTTGCTGTACACACCTTTTGGAGAGACACACATGAATCGGAATTTATTAGAATACTCTATGTGCTTCACTTATATCTTTTGAGCTAGATAATTTTGCTCTAGTGCTTCACTTATATATTTTAAGAGCTCGGTGGTGGTTTTATTTTATAGAAATTATTGATCTCTCATGCTTCACTTATATCATTTTGAGAGTCTTTTAGAACAGCATGGTAATTTGTTTTGGCTATAAAATTAGTCCTAATATGATTGACATCCAAGATGGGTAAAATAAAAACTTTCATATAAAGTGCATTGAATACTATGAGAAGTTTGATACTTGATGATTGTTTTGAGATATGAAGTTGGTAATATAGATTCATGCTAGTTGAGTAGTTGATCATTTGAGAGATAATTGTGTTAACATTTGTAATTCCCGTAGCATGCACGTATAGTGAACCGTTATGTGATGAAGTCGGAGCATGATTTATTTATTGATTGTCTTCCTTATGAGTGGCGGTCGGGGACGAGCGATGGTATTTTCCTACCAATCTATCCCCCTAGGAGCATGCGTGTAGTACTTTGTTTCGATAACTAATAGATTTTTGCAATAAGTATGTGAGTTCTTTATGACTAATGTTGAGTCCATGGATTATACGCACTCTCACCCTTCCACCATTGCTAGCCTCTCTAGTACCGCGCAACTTTCGCCAGTACCATAAACCCACCATATATCTTCCTCAAAACAGCCACCATACCTACCTATTATGGCATTTCCATAGCCATTCCGAGATATATTGACATGCAAGTTTCCACCATTTTGTTTATTATGACACACTTCATCATTGACATCGTATTTGTGGCAAAGCCACCGTTCATAATTCTTTCATACATGTCACTCTTGATTACATATCCTGGTACACCGCCGGAGGCATTCACATAGAATCATATTTTTGTTCTAGTATCGAGTTGTAATTCTTCAGTTGTAAGTAAATAAAAGTGTGATGATCATCATTATTAGAGCATTGCCCAGTGAGGAAAGGATGATGGAGACTATGATTCCCCCACAAGTCGGGATGAGACTCCGGACGAAAAAAAGGAGACCATAAAAAAGAGAGGAGAAAAGGCCCAAATAAAAAAAGAGAAAAAGAGAGAAGGGGCACTGCAACTATCCTTTTACCACACTTGTGCTTCAAAGTAGCACCATGATCTTCACGATAGAGAGTCTCCTATGTTGTCACTTTCATATACTAGTGGGAATTTTTCATTATATAACTTGGCTTCTATATTCCAATGATGGGCTTCCTAAAAATGGCCTAGGTCTTCATGAGCAATCAAGTTGCATGCACACCCACTTATTTTCTTTTTGAGCTTTCATACACTTATAGCTCTAGTGCATCCGTTGCATGGCAATCCCTACTCTCTCACATTGATATCTGTTGATGGGCATCTCCATAGCCCGTTGATACGTCTAGTTGATGTGAGACTATCTTCTCTGTTTTGTCTTCTCCACAACCACCATTCTATTCCACCTATAGTGCTATATCCACGGCTCACGCTCATGTATTGCGTGAAGATTGAAAAAGTTTGAGAACGTCAAAAGTATGAAACAATTGCTTGGCTTGTCATCGGGGTTGTGCATGATTTAAATATTTTTTGTGGTGAAGATAGAGCATAGCGAGATTATATGATTTTGTAGGGATAACTTTCTTTGGCCATGTTATTTTGAGAAGACATAATTGCTTAGTTAGTATGCTTGAAGTATTATTATTTTTATGTCAATATTAAACTTTTATCTTGAATCTTTCGGATCTGAACATTCATGCCACAATAAAGAGAATTACTTTGAAAATTATGTTAGGAAGCATTACACATCAAAAATTCTGTTTTTATCATTTACCTACTTGAGGACGGGCAAGAATTAAGCTTAGGGATGCTTGATACATCTCCAACGTATCTATAATTTTTGATTGTTCCATGCTATTGTATTATCTGTTTTGGATGTTTAATGGGCTTTATTATGCACTTTTATATTATTTTTGGAACTAACCTATTAACCGAAGGCCTAGTGCAAATTGCTATATTTTTGCCTATTTCAGTGTTTCGCAGAAAAGGAATATCGAACGGAATCCAAACGGAATGAAACCTTCATGAGGATATTTTTTTGGAACGAACGTGATCCATGAGACTTGGAGTGGACGTCAAGGAAGCAGCGAGGCGGCTGATAATCCACAACTTTAGGGGATCCATTGTAGCCTCTTTCGATAAGTAAGAGTGTCGGACCCAACGAGGAGCTAAAGGTAGAACAAATATTCCCTCAAGTTCTATCGACCACCGATACAAGTCTACGCATGCTTAACGTTCGCTTTACCTAGAACAAGTATGAAACTAGAAATACTTTGTAGGTGTTGTGGGATAGGTTTGCAAGATAATAAAGAGCATGTAAATAAAAGCTAGGGGCTGTTTATATAAAGACACAACTAAATTAGTTTTAGTAGAGAACTTTTTGTCACGAGAAAGTTATTTGTCCCTAGGCAATCGATAACTACACCGGCAATCATTATTGCAATTTTATTTGAGGGAGAGGCATAAGCTAACATACTTTCTCTTCTTGGATCATATGAACTTATTATTGGAACTCTAGCAAGCATCCGCAACTACTAAAGATCATTAAGGTAAAACCCAACCATAGCATTATAAGGCATCAAGTCATCTTTACTCCCATATGCATACAACCTACTTACTCGGGTCTGTGCTTCTGTCACTCACGCCACCCACCATAAGAAAATCATGAAAATATTGCAAACCCTACAGCGGGGATCCCTCATGCTTGCTTGACACAGAGAGCACCATAGGACAGCACCAATAATAAAACATGCAACTCAAACCAATCACGATCATCAATTAACCCATAGGACAGAATGGATCTACTCAAAGATCATAGGATATCCATACATCATTGGGAAATAATATATAGCGTTGAGCACCATGTTTAAGTAGAGATTACAGTGGGTAAAAGAGGGATTACATTACTGCATAGAGGGGGGGGGGGAAGAGTTGGTGATGACGGCGGTGAAGTTGTTGGTGTAGATCATTGTCGCGATGATGGCCCCGACGTTGTTCCGGCGCCACTGGGAGAGAGGGGGAGAGAGCCCCCCTTCTTCTTCTTACTTGACCTTCCCCCTAGATGGGAGAAGGGTTTCGCTTCTGGTCCATGGCCTCCGCCCCTCCGAGATTGGATATCTCTCTCTCTCTCTCTCTCTCTCTCTCTCTCTCTCTCTATTTCCTTCTGTTTTTGAGCTCCCGGATTCTGCCCTTTCACCGTTTCTTAAGTTCCCAGAGATCTGTAACTCCGACTGGGCTGGATTTTGGACACGGTTTTTATCCGGATATTAGCTTTCTTGCGGTGAAAGAAGGGTACCAACCGCCTTACGGGGCCCAGGGCGTGGCTGACCCCCTGGGGCATGCCCCCTTGCCTCGTGGCCCCCTCGGGCATCGTCTCACGTTGACTCTTCTTCCCAAAAATCACATACATTCCAAAAAAATCTCCGTCAATTTTTATCCCGTTTGGACTCCGTTTGATATGGATTTACTGCGAAACAAAAAACATGGAACAAACAGGAACTGGCACTGGGCACTGGATCAATATGTTACTCCCAAAAACAGTATAAAAACTTGCCAAAAGTATATGAAAGTTGTATAATATTGGCATGGAACAATCAAAAATTGTAGCTACGATGGAGACGTATCAGCATCCCCAAGCTTAATTCTTGCTCATCCTCGAGTAGGTAAATGGTAAGAAAGATAATTTTTGATGTGGAATGCTACCTAGCATAATCTTGATCGTGTAATCTAATCATGGCATGAATATTAAGACACGAGTTATTGAAAGTAATAGTCTATATTTAACATTAAGACAACAATACTTCAAGCATACCGTCGGTGTCAAAACCGGCGGATCTCGGGCAGGCGGTCCCGAACTGTGCGTCTAAGGCGGATGGTAACAGGAGGCAGCGGACACGATGGTTTACCCAGGTTCGGGCCCTCTTGATGGAGGTAAAACCCTACGTCTTGCTTGATTTATTCTTGATAATATGAGTAGTACAAGAGTTGATCTACCACGAGATCGGAGAGGCTAAACCCTAGAAGCTAGCCTATGGTATGATTGTATGTTGTCATACGAACTAAAACCCTCTGGTTTATATAGACACCGGAAGGGGCTAGGGTTACACAAGGTCGGTTACAAAGGAGGAGATATACATATCCGTATTGCCTAGCTTGCCTTCCACGTCAAGTAGAGTCCCATCTGGACACGGGACGAAGTCTTCAATCTCGTATCTTCGTAGTCCAATAGTCCAGCCAAAGGATATAGTCCGGCTGTCCGGAGAACCCCTAATCCAGGACTCCCTCAGTAGCCCCTGAACCAGGCTTCAATGACAACGAGTCTGGCGCGCAGTGTTGTCTTCGGCATTGCAAGGCGGGTTCCTCCTCCGAATACACCACAGAAGAGTTTGAATACAAGGATAGTGTCCGATCCTGCAAAATAAGTTCCACATACCACCAAAGAGAGAATAATATTTCCACAAATCTAATCTGCTGACATCTTTTGGCAACACGACATCACGCCATGCCCCGGTAATTATTCGAACCGGTTTTCTTTAACCAGCCCCGCACATAACGCGAGGCGGTTTCTTGACACGTCTTGTCAAAGCAAAGATCGTGTTCCCCTTATGACGGGATTCTCATCAATACGGACCTGGGTAACCCAACCGCTCCATCAATTACGGCGCTTGGGGGATAAGTGAGTTTTACCAGGCTAGTCGGGGCGCATAGTTTAGTCCGCCCTTATAAAGGGATAAGATCTCACCCTTTTCTACCCATGCCTTCTTCCTCCTTGCTCATCCATTCTCGCGCACTCGAGCTCCAGCGCCCAAGTTCGCATCCTCCTCCTCAACTCTCTCCAAACATGTCCGGAGCAGGAGGCAAGTGGATGGGCTCCTCCGTCACGGAGGGGCACATCAAAAAGTTACATGGAGCCGGATACTTAGCCGCAGATATCGCGCACCGGTTGCCAGCCGCGGGGCAGATCGTCCCTACCCCAGAACCTCATGAAAGGGTGGTTTTTCTCCCCCATTTCGTTCGCGGATTGGGGTTTCCCCTCCATCCATTTGTCCGCGGCCTCATGTTCTACTACGGGCTGGACTTTCATGATCTGGCCCCGAATTTCATCCTCAACATCTCGACGTTCATCGTCGTGTGCGAGGCTTTCCTCTGCATCTGGCCCCACTTCGGCCTATGGCTGAAGACCTTCAATATCAAGCCGAAGGTTGTAGGCGGCCAACAAGCGGAATGCGGCGGAGCCATGGTGGGAAAAATGCCCAACGTTGCATGGCTCAAGGGCTCCTTCGTGGAGACCATAAAGGGGTGGCAATCGGGGTGGTTCTACATCACCGAGCCGCGCGACACCAACTGGGTGGCGGCCCCCGAGTTTCGATCCGGAATCCCCATGCGGCTCACTTCCTAGAAGGAGAAGGGCCTGTCCTGGGGTTCATCGGTGGAGCTGGACGGACTCCAGAAGTGTATCCGGAACATGATAAGCAAGAAACTTAAGCTTGTCAACATAGTCCAGGTCATGCTCTTCCGCCGGATCCTCCCGTGTCAACAATGGTATTTCAACTTATGGGAGTTCGACCCGGCCCAGCACCAGACTCTACACGAGCTCTTCGACATGATGCATAAGGCCGTCTGGAGGGTGTTGTTCAAGGGCGCCGAGGTCCCTCCCTCTCTTACCGAGGACCGCAGGCTAAGCACGAAGTGCCCTGTGAATCCGGTAAGTTATGTACATCTGGTAGGATATTTATTTCCCATAGCTTAACCATGTGCGGGGTCTGAGCTCCCATGCCTTTGACAGGACTGGGTGGAGGCATCGGAGCAGATTGACTGTCCGGCCCCTCTGCCCGAAGACACTGCGGACGCTCTCCTGACGAAGAGGCGGACTCAGGCTCCTTATGAGGTGCCGGAGAAGACCAAGAAGAAGGCCAAGGGAACCCGAAAGAGTTCCCGGCGCCAGGTGGTATCGGACTCATCATCCGATAACTCCGCGACGCACTCCTCCCCCGATAGACAAGGAGGAAGATGAAGATGCTCCCCCTTCAGTCGGGGGAGACAAGAAAAGGAAGGCCACCCCGACCGGGGGGGCCGAAGGGTCCAAGAAGGGGAGGACCCTCCTTCCGGACTACTCCACCACCGCCGCCGAAGGCGAAGAAGAGTGGCTGCTCAGGGCCAAGCCCATGGTGAAGTCATAAGTATTCGGATACCAGAGTAACTCATAGCATACCTTTGTCGCACTGCTTCTCCTAACGCCGAATATGATTATGCAGACCGCCCCATGCCCGTATCGACGTATCTTCGTCGGGCAGCTCCTTGGACTCGTCGGATATGGATAGCGATCCACTTCCGACCGCCACCTCCCCTTGCCCTACGGATAATGCCGAGGTATTGTCTCAAGAGGCACCGGGTCGAGGGGAAACAATCCTGGAGGCGCCTCAAGGCGACCTTCCGGACTTTAGGAACAGGGGGAGTAAGGCTCCCGAGGGCTCCGAGTTCGGCCCTCAGCCGAACACCACGCCGGAACCTCCAGTCGTTCCAGACTCGGGCAGGCGGCCGCCTTCCAAAAGGGCAAGACGCCTGTGCCGGTGACCTCTGCCCATCCAGGGGCACCGGACAATCTGCTAGGAGCACTTCGCATCGCTTCCACCGACGAAGAGCACCGCACTATTATGAGTGCGTTGATCCAGAAGGTTCAGTCCGTCAAGAGCGGACTGACTGAAGCCTGTGCCAGCCTTCTAACAGGCTTTGAGATAAGTATTTGAAATATAGGAAATATATTACCGCATAGACAGTAGCCCCTGATGCTCTGTTAGGTATTCACAAAGAAAAGCCGAATAGAGGATCAAACAATATCGCAGGAGTCTAATATAAGTATGTCTAAATGTGTATCCAGGCTTCGCTGCTCGCCTCTGGTGCACTGACTGCGGAGGTCGTCGCACTGAAGCAGGACCTCGAAGGGTCCAAGAAAGAGCTCGGCCTTTCCAAGAGGCAGCTCGAGGAGAACAAAGGTAAGTAATACCTAGTACGTAGATATGTACATATATAAGGGATGCGATTGCAAAATGACAGGATTATCTGTGATTTGCCAGGGGCGACGACCGAAGTGGCAACCTTGAAGCAAGCGCTATCCGAGGCCAAAAACTAAGCGGCCCAGGAATGCACCGAGCGGGAAAAACAAGAGGCATGGGTGGGCGAGATGCAGCAAGAGCTCCACGCTCTCGTGACGAAGCACGAGGCGTTGGAGCTTAACTTGAAAACGCGAGAGTCCGAACTTGCTGCGGCCCTTGAGAGTGCAAAGAGTGCCATGGCCGAAGCCCAAAAGGCCCTCCAGGAGATTGATGCAATGAAGAAGATAGCGGCGGGTAAGGCATTCTATATGCAAAGCAAGCATGTGAAAGTAAATTACTTGTTAATTACTTGAATTCAGAGCTCTCCAGCAGCATTCGCAGATTTGCCCCACAGCATGTCGGATGCCGCATAGTTTTAGTATACTGGGACCGAACACCCGATGCCTCTGAGCGACCAGCTGAAGCAACTGGTCGAGCTGCACAAGGCGGCCGAACAGGCCATGAAGGTATTTATAATTCGGATGTGGCCTCGTGACGCCCTACCCAACAGCTACTTCGGCCTGGTGAGGCGGCTTGTGGATGCCTGCCCATGGCTGGAAGTCATCAAGCGGTCCGTCTGCATCGAAGGTGCACGCCGGGCTTTCGCCCATGCGAAGGTGCACTGGGCCAAGATGGACGCCGTGAAGCTGGTGAAGGAAGGGCCGCCGCAGGGCAAGGAGCATCGCCACCCCGAGATGTACTATGAGGGTGTCCTGAAGGGTTCCCGTCTCATAGCGGACGAGTGTACGAAAGATGTAATATGTCGGTGTAATGGGACACGGATACCCCGAAGACGGCAAGATGATATATCAAGACATCGGGGCTAGCGAAGCCCCTCAGTCCGACTGCCCGGCCGCTCCTGCCGGCTCCCCGTCCGACTGCACTCCCCGGCCGGCTGCCGACTGCCAACTACGCCAACCAGTCGGCTGCTGACTGCAGCCCGACCCGACATCGACGAGACAACCATACCGCAGTGCCATCATCTACAGTGTACCGTGTCCCCTGGGTACTGATTTATAAAGTATCCCAGGGGACATGCATGACATGTGCCATGCCACTAGCCATGCCTACCTGGCTTGGCATGTAAGCTACCCAAGGTGGCTTACATCCAAAGCCACTACCTAGCTTACTTCCTAAGCTACCCATATAGCTTACACCTCAAGCTAGCTCCACACTATATATACACTACACATCCATCCATCCAGGGAGGATGGACACTCACGCATTCACACTAGCACTAGCTAGCAGGCTAGCTAGCTATCCATCCATCCATCCACATAAGCTCACACATACGGCCATGAGCATGGCCGGCCACAAGTATGCCTGGTATAAGCATTTACCAGATCGGATGCCTATGGCACCGACTCCAGATACAGCTCCAGGAGCGCTTTGTACCGCCCGATGTACACCTCAGACATATATACTCAGACATGCAGGAGTAGGGGTATTATCTCTCCGGAGAGCCCCGAACCTAGGTAAACCACCGCATGCTACTCGCACACCCGCTCCCGGTCCTATCAGCAGCAGTCCTACCCACACACTAAGCCCTTGAGGCATCTGTCGACTCGCAAGCCCCCCGTGAGAAATACCACGACAGTTGGCGCCCACCGTGGGGCGAAACTATGCTACCGCGCTGCTGCTGGTTTCGCTGTCCGGGCGGGACCCTTTTTTCTTCATCGCCTCCGCCGCGGCGTCGTGCCGTCTCTCCGGTAGCGCTCGGGGGCTCGACATCGACCCGCCCCCGGAGCGGCCGCGAGGGGGTGGCGCGTCCTCGCCGTCAGCCTCTTCGTCTTCACCACCGCCGCAACGCCGACCGTCCGTCCGCGCGCGTGCCGTGCGCGGGGCCCCGTGTCGGTCGACCGTGTCCGTCCACGCGACGCTCGCGTCTGCTTCCCTCCGCATTGCACCTTGCTCCGGCTGACACACGCGTTCATTCCTCCACATATCATTTATGCAAGCTAGCTAGCTGCTAAGTCAAACAAATGGTCAGACCATCTCCCGCGACGCCTCCTCCATGCTGCCTCCGCGTCCGGTTGGCCACGCGCCGCCTGCGACTGCCCCGTACTGGCTGCGTTGCCCGCGCCTATGCCTCCGCGCGGCTCCGCCGCCTAGCTCCACCGCGGGTCCGCGCCCCGGGCCTGGCCGCTCCTCCACGACCGCGCGGCCACGCCCGCGACTCCCGCGCCTCTCCGCCGTGCGTGCCCGGCCTCCCTCGCCGCTTTCGCGCCTCCCGGCCGTGCCGGCTCCTACGTGCGCGCCAACTGCGCCTCGCCCCTGCTCCGAGCCGCCCGGCGCGCGTTTCGGCCGCCTTCGCGCCTACCCGGCCTTCCTCGCCCACTCGCCGGCTCCTCGCCTCGCCGGCTCCTAGCTACCAGGCACCGCGCCGGCTGCGACCGCTCCGCCTCCCCGCGCTGGCCAGCTCTGCTGCAGCCGGCTGCACCCGCGTCTGCGCATGCCGCCCCATCATCTCGCCCGCACGCTGCTATGCTGCTCCGCCGGCCTTGCTTGTGCAGCACCGCGGCTTCCCGGCTCGCCTCGCCGGCTCCAGCTCCTGCCGAGTCCGCGCGCGGCCACATTCGTCGACCCGGCCGGCTTCCCCTGCGACCCGAACACCTCCGTCCGTGCGCGTTGGGTCCGCCTCCCGCGCCGGCTGCAACGGCGGTTCCGCCCGCCGGCTCATGCCCCGCGCCGGCTGCGGCCTCGCCTCCCCCGACCGCGCCCCGTCGCCGGTGCCGCCTGGCCCCGCCTCTGGCTCCTGGGCGCTCCCCTCCGCCTACCGCCCGCTGCTGCTCCGCCCGCTTCGCCCACGCTTGACTGCCAGGTCCCCATGCCCGTCCGGCCGGCTCCGCCCGTCCTGGCCTTCTGCAGGCTTGCGCGGGTCGGCTGCCCATCCGCCCGCCGGCGTCCACCGACCCGGCCTCCACCGCGCTCGCTCCCGGCGATGCCCCGTGCGCCTCCCCCCGCTACTGCCCCTGCTGTGGCCGTGTCGCCTACGCCATGGCTGGGCCGCTCCCGCCCTCCGCTCGTCACAGTCTCCGACCACAGCGCCGGCCCTGGCCTCGTCTGCCGCCTGCCGGCTCCGCCTCCGCCCGCGCCGGGTCGCGCGTGCGGGATCCACTTCTGCCCGCGGCCAGCGGCCCACGCTGGCCGGCCTCCCGGCCCGCCCGCACGCCTTGCCCCGTCGCCGCGTGCCTGCGCCCGTCCGCCCTGCTCGGCCTGTGCACGGCCTCGCGGCCCTCTGCCTCCGCGCGCGTCGTCACATCCTCCCCGCAACCCGGCCTGCGCCGGACTCCCCGCGGCCCGCCCGGCCGGCTTCGGGACCCGGCCGTGCCCCGCGCGCTTGCCGGCTTCCCCGGACCCGGCCGTCCGACTCCCGCGCCCGGCTCCGCCCCGCATCGCCTGCTTCGGCTCAGTGCCCGCTGGCCGGCGTCGCTTCTTGCATGGCCTCCCGCGTCGGGTCCGGCTTCGCCCGCCCCGCGGCCGGGTCCACGTGCCCGCCGGGTCCAACTCCGGCTCGCTCCGCCTCTGGCTCCGCCACGCCGCCTCCGTGCCCTCCGCTCCGCCCGTGGCCGGCTCCGGCTCCCCCCGCGGGCGGCTCACCCTGCGCACGAGCGCCCGCTCCCCTGCTCCGCTTCGGCCGAGTCTGTCACTGAAGAAAGAAAGCAGACGTCGGTTTCCCACGCTGGTTAAAATAAAAGTCAATGGAGCCGGCTTGCTTAAAAAAAGAGAGAGAAAGAGGCCGACTGGGGCAAAGAGAAGAAAAAGAAACACCCGTCCAGAAGATTCGTCCGCCTGCTACGCCACTCGGACGGTCAGTCGTGACCTGCGCTGTCCGCAATGCCAAGCCGGTTGGTCTGCCTCCTGCTCCGACGGCTACACCCAGCGGGTGCACTGACGCGCCCCGCGAGAGAAGAAGATAAAGTAGTTACCAGAAGATCCGGCCCGACTGCTCAGCAGTCGGCCTGAATCTCGGGGGCTACACCCAGCGGGTGCGCTGACGCGCCCCCGCGAGAGAAGAGAAGATAAAGCAATTGCCGGAAGATCCGGCCCGACTGCTCAGCAGTCGGCCCGAATCTCGGGGGCTACACCCAGCGGGTGCGCTGACGCGCCCCCGCGAGAGAAGAGAAGACAAAGTAGTTGCCCGAAGATCCGGCCCGACTGCTCAGCAGTCGGCCCGAATCTCGGGGGCTACACCCAGCGGGTGCGCTGACGCGCCCCCACAAGAAAGAAGACACAATAGCTGCCGGAAGATCCGGCCCAACTGCTCAGCAGTCGGCCCTACACCCAGCGGGTGCGCCGGCGCACTCTGCGAGCGCCGAGTCGCGCCGGCTATCTTCGACGACCGCGACTACACGAAAAACAATGTGAGCTCCACACCCGCATATTTTTTGCACTACGCAAACACGGATAACCCCGAGCGTTGCTCGGGGGCTGCTCCCGCATTTTATTACAGTAGCATCACTGTTTGCCCCGGCGCCAGCCAGAGTTGACCCGGGGGCTGGCCGCTTGGCCTGAGACGTTAGTTCCCGCAGACGGCTTAGTACCGTGCGCGGTACCAAAGGCCCACTCTTAGTCACAGACCGCAGAGCGGCTGCCGACTAGCAAGAGTGAACGCTAGAGGCCACCCACGCGAAAAACGCCCGGGAAGAAAAACGTTCGGGCGACCCGACCATTTTCCTTTACAAGTATCTACTTGGTTGAATCTGCTCCCAGACTCTGAGTATTGTACACTCCACTTTGCGGCCCACTCTCAGCCACAGACCGCAGAGCGGCTGTCCGGCAAGCAAGAGCACGGGCCAACGAGTGGAGGGAACATGAAAAAGATTGAAGGGGGCTCGGACGAAATCGAGTCGGCACCCTCCGCATAATATTTGCAATGATAAAAGCAAATATTCGATATATCTGCATGGAATAACTTTGTCCTTTTTATGATCATTTTCATGAACATTTGCCAAAAAACCTCCGCCCAACTTTGCCAAGTTGCCCGGAAGCTTGGGGGCTACTGTCGGTGTAATGGGACACGGATACCCCGAAGACGGCAAGATGATATTTCAAGACATCGGGGCTAGCGAAGCCCCTCAGTCCGACTGCCCGGCCGCTCCTGCCGGCTCCCCGTCCAACTGCACTCCCCGGCCGGCTGCCGACTGCCGACTGCCGACTGCCGACTACACCAACCAGTCGGCTGCTGACTGCAGCCCGACCCGACATCGACGAGACAACCATACCGTGGTGCCATCATCTATAGTGTACCATGTCCCCTGGGTACTGATTTATAAAGTATCCCAAGGGACATGCATGACATGTGCCATGCCACTAGCCATGCCTACCTGGCTTGGCATGTAAGCTACCCAAGGTAGCTTACATCCAAGGCCACTACCTAGCTTACTTCCTAAGCTACCCATATAGCTTACACCTCAAGCTAGCTCCACACTATATATACACTACACATCCATCCATCCAGGGAGGATGGACACTCACTCATGCACACTAGCACTATCTAGCAGGCTAGCTAGCTATCCATCCATCCATCCACATAAGCTCACACATACGGCCATGAGCATGGCCGGCCACTAGTATGCCTGGTATAAGCATTTACCAGATCGGATGCCTATGGCACCGACTCCAGATACAGCTCCAGGAGCGCTTTGTACCGCCCGATGTACACCTCAGACATATATACTCAGACATGCAGGAGTAGGGGTATTATCTCTCCGGAGAGCCCTGAACCTGGGTAAACCACCGCGTGCTACTCGCACACCCGCTCCCGGTCCTATCAGCAGCAGTCCTACCCACACACTAAGCCCTTGAGGCATCTGTCGATTCGCAAGCCCCCCGTGAGAAATACCACGACATAATATTTGAGTAAACTTGATCGTGTAATCCTATATTATGAAAACTTGTTCATATGCGCTATGCAACGCTTGTTTGAATTTAAAATATTACCTTCTGTTCGGCTGTTTATCAAATCTGAGAGATGGCTAGTCGTCGGCTTCTGCCCCCACGCCACGAGTGCTGGGGTGTTTGGGATAAACCTGAGCACTCTTGTTCCCATTTTTGGCTCCTTCGAGGGAGGTGCTCAGCACAACGAACAAGGCAATCAGACTATAATGCGTTATCACTCTCACTTAGCCATAGAATTCTATAATTTTTAATTTCAGCGAAGCCCCTAGTATTCGGAAGGCCGAATTTGGGGCGCTATACACGCCTTAAGCGTGACAGGGCTGACTCCTCGCTCTAAGCGGCATAAGTCTTTAGGGACTCGAAACCTCTCGAACAGCGACCAGTCTCTCGCCTTATCATGACAGTCAGTTTTAGCTTTCTCTACTGAGGTACTTAGCCCAGCAGAACCGGGGCAAAATCGCAGTAGTTCTCCTAGTGCTACCTTACTGATATAGCGGAACATAAGGTACCAAAACATGGGAGCCGGGCAAACCCAACTACTGACCCAAGACATGATTCGGTGCTGATGCATATAATGCTATAAGTTCGGGGTGCCGCACTGTCGAAAGTGTTCGGACTTCTCACGCCGCATTATGGGGTATGCTTAAGCCCCTAGAGTATTGGCCGTACCAGAGTGTACGGGTGCTAGATGTCGTGAATGAACATATATATATATATATATAAAGGAAGAATGCAATAATAGTCTTAATGATATGCATTGTTCATTCAAAAAGGTGTGTTAAAGCAGAATTATACAAGTAGTGCGATAAGCTAAAAGTAGGACTGTTTGACATGTCCCTTCCAAGGGCAAGCTGAGGAATAGTGTTAAAGCAAATATTTCACTCGTTATCGTAATCCACCTGGGAGTTCCGTGGTGTGACGTAGCTTTCTACCTCCTTGGTTACTACATCATGTGTTCGGCAATCATGCTGCCGGACAGGGTTTCCAGAGATTAAAGTCCTGAAAGAGAAAAATAACACAGCGGGAAGCCCCTAGTGCGGTTTGATCCGTGACTTGGAGCGTGCCGCAGTCGTGCCCCCTCCCCACCTATGCCCATGGTATTTTTAATGCGTAATTATGTACGCGTGGCACGGATTTCGCCATTTGGCTGGGACCGGGTGGGGACTGCATTGCTATGCAAGCTCGGAATGTGTCAGGCGGTCCTGTTGCTGATTACTCCGGGCGCGCTTGAAGGTGTCCGGGTCCTTAATCGTCGAACTAGTGGATTGCCTTAAGAATCTGCTTTGCGCTTCTGCTGCGAGGGCCGAAGTGTACTCCTCCGTGCGGAGAGAGCGCTCTGTGTTTCCACTGATTGTGATGACCCCCCGAGGTCCTGGTATCTTGAGCTTGAGATATGCGTAATGCAGTACCGCGTTGAATCTCACAAATGTGGGTCGCCCGAGCAGTTCATGGTAGCCACTGTGGAACGGGACTATGTCGAAGATTAACTCTTCGCTTCGGAAGTTATCCGGAGATCCGAAGACCACTTCCAGTGTTACTGAGCCTGTGCAATGTGCCTCTACACCTGGTATGACGCCTTTAAAGGTTGTTTTAGTGGGTTTGATCCTTGAGGGGTCTATACCCATTTTGTGCACTGCATCCTGATAAAGTAGGTTCAGGCGGCTGCCGCAATCCATAAGGACTCGAGTGAGGTGAAATCCGTCAATGATTGGGTCTGTCGGTGTTCTGGGAATGGGGGTCCCCAGACTTGCCTGCCTGCGGCCTGCGGCGTGGCTCAAGTGGGGGCCCAGCGCGGCCCATCTCCATCAACACAAGACTCAAGACCCTCGCGAGGGGCCAAGCCTCGTGAGGCGGACAACACGGCGCATCCTCAGGCATAGCCTCATCAGGCTGGCTCGCGAGGAGGCGGAGAGTTCAAGGCGGGGTACCTCGCGAGGTGCCCATGACGCAAGCCATGACGACTCGGGGCACCAGGCGAATGCCAGCGTGCGCAGCGTCCTTCTTTCCTCTTTGGTGCAAAGGGGGCAAGCGCATCCGCGGAGTACCGAGGCATCAGGCAAAGGCTGCCACTTCGGTGCAACAAGACCAAGACCAGGAGGACTACGCGGCGGAGGTCACCATGGAGCCCAGCACGGCGTCATCACCAGAGCCTTTGGCAGGCGAAGACTGCTTTTGTCAGGATAGATGTACTCGCTGCCCCCCTTCAAATTAGCCTGCCATTGTTGGCTCCCTTCCCGCTCAATATTTGGGAAGAGGACTAGGGCCTCTATAAATAGGACTAGCCACCCACATAGCAAGGGGTTCGGTTCGGTTGGTTCTCAGCCATTGACAAGTGAGAGAGAGAGAGGAAGGTGACTGAGCTCCTCCTAGCAGTTCATCACCCCAGCCAAGAACAGACCCTCGCGAGGCTGTTCTTCCTTGTATGGTTCATCATCACTAGCCCCTGGAGGCAATCCATCCACCACACACTAGAGTAGGGTATTACACCACATCGGTGGCCCGAACAAGTATAAATCTGTGTCTCTTGCACAGTTCTTTTAGTAGTTTAGACCCCAGTGAGACGGAGAGGTTGAAGGCGAGATTTCCGCGTGCACCCCAGTGTTCGAACCTTAAGGGTCTGCCGGAATCCGAAATCCGACATTTGGCACGCCAGGTAGGAGTGCGCCGGAATTCGTCTTCCACCGCTCCGCTCTCCTCCGACCGTCACATCCATGTCTGACGCTCATCGGGCCCTCGCCGAGCGCTCGGCCGCCACCGCTTGTCGCTTCGCCCGGACGGGCCCCGTCGGTAGGCGTCCTCGTCGTTCCCCGTCACCCGCCGTCAACACCGCCACCGGCCCGGCGGGAAACGAGCGGCGAGCACCACCCCAGCATCCACCCGCGCGAAGGAGTGACTGCACCACGACGTCGACGCCTCCGGTCGTGGCAGCCCTCCTGGGCGGCTCGCAGGCGCCGCCCACAAGTCGCCCCGTCAAGCCCTTTGCCCGTCGGGTTAACACCGTCTCCACACGGCAGGGGGCTCCCCCGGACCAGGCGGCGCCCGAGGTGGGTCTGACCTTCAGCTCGGAGGACCACCCCACTAACCGGGTCGGCTCGGGCGCACTCCTGCTATTGTGCACCCCCACTATTTGTCAGGTGGCCGTCACCAGGACCCTCGTTGACGGCGGCGCAGGCCTCAGCGTGCTTTCGGTCGAGACTTTCAGCCTCCTCTACATACCTCGGGAGCGGCTGCGACCCAGTCGATCCTTCTCGAGTGTCGGGGGTGGATCATCCGACTCCCTGGGACAGATCCGGCTCCCGGTAACCTTCGGCACCTACGACAACTTCCGCACGGAGATGGTCGACTTAGACATCGCCCCCATCGGCCTCCCTTACAACGCCATCCTCGGCTACCCAGCTCTAGCTCAATTCATGGCCGCCACGCACCCGACGTCCAACCCCATGAAGATGCCCGGGAGCAGCGGTACCCTCGCCGTGCACGGGGACACCGGGGACGCCCTGCAAGTACTCAAGCTCACCTCCAAGACGGCGGAACCGGCACGGCCCGTTCACGCGGAGACCCCTGAGCCCAAGGGGGCTGCGCCCGCCAAGAAGAAGCAGTTGTTCACCCAGGACAAAGCAGAAACCAAGCAGATACCCGTCGACGAGGACGGGTCCTCCAGTGCCACTTTCACCATAGGCGCCAACCTAGAGCCTGAGCAGGAGGAGGCCTTGGTCAAGTTCCTGCGCTCGAATAAGAAGGTATTTGCTTGGGAGCCAGATCAGCTGGCGGGGATCCCCAGAAGTGTCATCGAGCATCACCTCAACGTGTGCCCAAATGTACGCCCCGTGAAGCAGAAGGCCGGGCGGCAGTCCACGGAGAAGCAGGCTTTCATCGCCCAAGAGACCCGCAAGCTAGAGGCCGCCGGGGTCATTCGCGAGGTCCGATACCCGGACTGGTTGGCCAACCCTGTCGTTGTGCCCAAGAAGGGGGGGGAGAACGCATGTGTGTCGACTTCACCAACCTCAACAAGGCATGCCCGCAAGATCCGTTCCCGCTCCCCCGCATCGACCAGATTGTCGATTCCACTGCGGAGTGCGACCTGCTATGCTTCCTGGACGCCTTCTTCGGGTATCACCAGATCAAGATGGCCGCGGAAGACGTTGAGAAGACTGCTTTCTTGACCCTGTGCGGGGTATACTGCTATACATGCATGCCATTCGGGCTGCGTAATGCAGGGGCAACCTTTCAGCGACTGATGCACATCACCTTGAGCCAGCAGCTAGGAAAGAATGTCGAAGCCTACGGTGATGACATTGTGGTAAATTCTCGGGAGGCCAAGACCCTGATACAAGACCTGAAGGAGACCTTCGCGAGCCCCGACGCGGTAAACCTGCGGCTCAACCCAGAGAAATGTGTGTTTGGTGTCCCCTCGGGCAAGCTCTTGGGATTCCTCGTGTCCCATCGTGGCATCAAGGCCAACCCCGAGAAGGTCATAGCAGTCGAGGTCAAAGCTCACTGGGCGCGTGACCGCGCTAGGGCGCTTCATCTCCAAACTGGGGGAGCGAGCGCTGCCTTTCTTCTAGCTGATGAAGAAAAAAGGGACCTTTGAATGGACTGAAGAGGCAGATAAGGCGTTTCAAGATCTCAAGAGGTACCTGACCAGTCCCCCAGTCATGGTGGCTCCACGCCCTCAGGAGCCGCTGTTGTTGTACCTCGCCGCCACACCCTACTCCGCCAGCGCAGCCCTGGTGGTGGTTAGGGAGGAGCGCCAAGTCAAGGCCGCAGCGGCAGCCCGAGGCTGGACAAAACGAGAACAAGGAAAGCCTGCAGAAGCCACAACCGCAGCTGACAAAGGTCAGCTGCCGAGGAATGCAACGGGGGCAGGACAGGCCGCCCGACCGGATGGTCCACCTCCCGAGGCCACGTCGCCCCATGAGGCGCCCTTACCTCCCGAGGGTGCAGCAACCCCAGATGCTCCCAGCCTTGTCGAGCACCCAGTTTACTTTGTTAGCACGGTGCTACGGGACGCGAGGGCACGGTACCCAATGCCTCAGAAGCTCCTCCTCGCGCTACTGGTAGCCACGCGCAAGCTGCGTCACTACTTCCAGGCTCATCCCATCAAAGTTGTCTCGTCATACCCCCTGGAGAGAGTGCTCAGGAGCCCTAACTCAGCCGGAAGGGTCGCTGAGTGGAACATAGAGCTGCAGGCGTTTCAGCTTGAGTTCAGCACAACCAGGGTCATCAAAGGAGCAGCGTTGGCGGATTTTGTGGCAGAATGGACGGAGGCACCAGGCCTCAAGGCCGACGAGGATCGGTCCCTCTGCCCGGGGAGCGAGGCACCAGAAGGCTGGGTCATGCACTTCGATGGGGCGTTCTCCAGACATGGTGCTGCGGCTGGGGCGGTGCTTATATCGCCCACTCAAGACAAGCTCTACTACGCCGTACAGCTCTGCTTCCACCAAGGTGAAAAGGTCTCCAACAACATAGCGGAGTATGAAGGTTTAATAGCGGGCTTGAAGGCCGCGACAACCCTGGGGGTGAAATGCCTCACCATTAAGGGCGATTCGCAGCTCCTTGTTAATTTCTCCAACAAGGTGTACGAGCCGAAAGATGAGCACATGGAAGCCTACCTTGCGGAGGTCCGCAAGATGGAGAAGCAGTTCTGGGGGTTGGAGCTGCAGCATGTGCCCCGTGGCACCAATCAGGAGGCCGACGACATCGCCAAACGGGCGTCCAGGCGGTTACCTCAGGAGCCTAGCGTCTTCGAGGAACGGTTCTTCAAGCCCTCAGCCTTGCCGTCATTGTCAAACACGGCTCAGCCTCGGGAGGAGCTCCCCCGGCCACCTGCCTCAGGAGCCCCGTTCTGTGGCCCAGCCTCAGGAGCACACCTGCTCCTGACGATGGAACCTCAGGAGGGGTGCTGGATCACGGAGATCCGGAGTTACTTAACACAAGGGTCCTTGCCAAAGAAGGAGGAGGAAGCAGAGCGTGTGGCACGGCAGGCCACGGCGTACTGCATCAAGGATGGAGAGCTCTACTGGAAGCGACCGAACGATGTATCCCTGCGCTGCATCTCCAGGGAGCAAGGAAAGGAACTACTGGAAGACATACATGGCGGAGACTGTGGACATCATTCATCATCACGGACCCTCGTCGGCAAGGCGTTCCGCAGTGGGTTTTATTGGCCCACCGCACTCAATGACGCCGTCGAACTGGTGAAAGCTTGTGAGGCCTGCCAGTTCCACGCCAATCAAATCCATCAGCCGGCAGGAGGCCTGCAGACTATACCCCTTTCGTGGCCATTCGCAGTCTGGGGGCTGGACATCCTGGGCCCGTTTCCTCGAGCGCCAGGGGGCTAGCGCTACCTCTACGTCGCCGTGGACAAGTTCACCAAGTGGGCTGAAGTGGAAGCCGTCCGCACCATCCCCGCGGGCTCCGCGGTCAAGTTCATCAGGGGCATTGTGAGCTGGTTCGGGGTGCCGAACCGCATCATCACAGACAACGGTTCACAGTTCACCAGTAACCTCTTCAAAACATACTGTGCTAACCTTGGAACGCAGATATGCTACGCTTCAGTGGCGCACCCCCGAAGCAACGGCCAGGCCAAGCGAGCCAACCCAGAGGTCCTGAGGGGCCTCAAGACCAGGACGTTCAAGAAGAAGCTGGAGGCCTGTGGCCGAGGTTGGTACGACGAGCTTCAGTCCGTGCTGTGGTCCATACGCACCACCGCGACCAAACCGACTGGAGAGACCCCATTCTTCCTGGTCTACGGAGCAGAGGTAGTCCTCCCTCACGAGGTCAGATGTCGCTCCGCGCGGGTCCTGGCGTTCGACGAGGCGCAGCAGGACGCCATGCAGGGGACGGACCTCGTGTTGGGGGAGGAACGTCGCCGGGAGGCCGCGCTGCGAGCGGCGAGGTATCAGCAAGCGCTGCAGCGGTACCACTGCCGGAACATCCGCCCCAGGACCCTTGAGGTAGGAGACCTCGTGCTCAGGCGGGTCCTCTCCAGGGAGGGATTGCACAAGCTCTCTCCCATGTTGGAGGGCCCGTTCAAGGTTGTTCATGTTTCCAGGCCCGGCTCCGCGCGCTTGGAGACTCAGGAGGGAGTGCCGATCCAGAACGCGTGGAACATCCAGCACCTCCGGAGGTTCTACCCGTAAAAAGGCCCGGAGCCTGTGAAGCAAGGTGAGTGCCTGTGAAGATCATCTCTTTTTGGAAAGGCCCGGAGCTTGTGAAGCAAGGCGAGTGCCTGTGAAGATCATCTCTTTTTGGAAAGGCCCAGAGCCTATGAAGCAAGGCGAGTGCCTGTGAAGATCATCTCTTTTTGGAAAGGCCCCGGGCCTGTGAAGCAAGGCGTCTACCTGTGAAGATCATCTCTTTTTGGAAAGGCCCGGAGCCTGTGAAGCAAGGCGAGTGCCTGTGAAGATCATCTCTTTTTGGAAAGGCCCGGAGCCTGTGAAGCAAGGCGAGTGCCTGTGAAGATCATCTCTTTTTGGAAAGGCCCAGAGCCTGTGAAGCAAGGCGAGTGCCTGTGAAGATCATCTCTTTTTGGAAAGGCCTGGAGCCTGTGAAGCAAGGCGAGTGCCTGTGAAGATCATCTCTTTTTGGAAAGGCCCAGAGCCTGTGAAGCAAGGCGAGTGCCTGTGAAGATCATCTCTTTTTGGAAAGGCCCGGAGCCTGTGAAGCAAGGCGAGTGCCTGTGAAGATCATCTCTTTTTGGAAAGGCCCAGAGCCTGTGAAGCAAGGCGAGTGCCTGTGAAGATCATCTCTTTTTGGAAAGGCCTGGAGCCTGTGAAGCAAGGCGAGTGCCTGTGAAGATCATCTCTTTTTGGAAAGGCCCAGAGCCTGTGAAGCAAGGCGAGTGCCTGTGAAGATCATCTCTTTTTGGAAAGGCCCGGAGCCTGTGAAGCAAGGCCAATGCCTGTGAAGCTCGCTGCCCCGTGACACTCTCACGTAATAATGAGTGGGGCTGTACACGCCCCGGAGTCTCAGGAGCGCCGGCCTCAGGCCCTGGGGCTCCCTCCCATGCCCAGTGGCAGCACTTAGCTCCGCGCTCGTGAGAAGACGTCGAAGACTAGATTAGGTGCCGGACGCAGCTTTTTCATTTGCTTTCCGCAGTTGACGTGTTTGTTTGCATTTGGAGTCTTATTGAAGTTATCGCTGTTGCTGATTTGTGGTTCGTCGATTTTCACCCCTCGCTTTGGTTTCTCTCGTAAACAACCTCGCGAGGGATGGTGCTCAAACGTCCTTGCGAGGGTTTCTGCCCTAGCCGCAGGAAGGTTTCACGGCCCTGGCGCATTACGGGAGCACCCCTCCTAGTCCGTGCCCCTCGGGCACCGCGACACGCACACAGGGCCTGGGTCGGTCGCCCCACCCCCCGGCAGGGGTCGAAAACTATCTACGCACAGGCGGGAAATCAAGAGGTGCAAAAAATGAGATCAAGGTAATAGCTAAAACGGCAATATTTCCCAACACGCCCCAAGGGGGCTCCATGCAGCTGTTCTGTCTTACACAGGGAACAAAAGAGAAAGGAAAAAGACGAGCCTGGCGCAGCCCCCCTCACACCGGCCCGCGGTGGCGACACAGGCTGCCTCAGGGCCTCAGGCGGACTCCATCTCGCGCTTCACCGGGGCACGACGGCGGGCGAACGAACCGCCACCTCCCAAGCAAGCTCGACGGCACGGGGGAGGACTGCTGCCACCGCTGGAGGAGTCGCTTGAGGAAGGGCTGACGAGGCATGGGGAGTGGCGGACGCTACCATCCGCGCGGGCGCTATCTCCTTCATCGCCATCGGAGCGGGGCCCGCGGACGCGGTCGTCGTCCTCAGGGCAGCACCCCGCGCGGCGACCATCTTCCCCAAACACCCTCACATAGAGGGTGGCGTCGCCGTCGAACCTGAAGTGCAGAGTGCACCGACGCTCTAGGCCGCGAGCGCGGGCGAATGCCTGCCAGCCATGAGTGAAGGCCAAGCCCCCGCTGGCGGAGACCTCCAACGCAACCCACGAGGACCTGTTGCAGCAGCCCTCCGCCTGGAGCCAGAGGCCACCAGGAGCGCCATCTGGGAGTTCACCAAGGACGAAGCGAGGGAGCGGGAGCCGGGCGCGACTCGGCTCCGCTGACCAGACGACGAACTCCGGTAGCGCCTACACAGCGCGAAAGCGCGGCATGGGAGAACGCGCAACCCAGGTGCGTCCTTCGGCTACGGCAGCTTGCCCGCCACCGCGCTGGGAGCCACCCCCATGGCCACCGAACGCTGCCGGGGCAGCCACCGGATGCTTCCGAGGGCGCCCGCGACCGTGCTTAGGCGGGGGAGAGGCAGGACCAACCTGGAGGGCCTTCCCCTTCTCTGCAGCTGAGTACCTCCTCGATGGAGCCATCACACCAAGACGGAGCAAGAACTCAGGCGAAGGGGAGAGCAAGAAGAGATGGACCGGAAGGGCACGCGCAATACCGTACTTATAGCCGGCGAAGGCCAACCACCGGCCTCCATGATCGCAGGTAATCATAACACAATCTGCATGCAGGGACTTGTCCAACTCGCACGATCACCAAGGTTTCGTGGGGAAGTGGAGACGCCCACGTCCAATCAACCGCCACGCGGCGTCCAAGGCCGCAGGCTGTTAGGGCCCTCGGCGCTTCGCCCTTGCCCTTTCGCCTCTCGGCACGGCCAAGTCCGTGCGCGCCTTGGGCCCGGGGGCTATTGTCGGTGTTCTAGGAACCGGGGTCCCCAGACTTGCCTGCCTGCAGCCTGCGGCGTGGCTCAAGTGGGGGCCCAGCGCGGTCCATCTCCATCAACACAAGACTCAAGACCCTCGCGAGGGGCCAAGCCTCGCGAGGCGGATGACAGGGCACATCCTCAGGCATAGCCTCGTTAGGCTGGCTCGCAAGGAGGCGGAGAGTTCAAGGTGGGGTACCTCGCGAGGTGCCCATGACGCAAGCCATGACGACTCGGGGCACCAGGCGGGTGCCAGCGCGTGCATCGTCCTTCTTTCCTCTTTGGTGCAAAGGGGGCAAGCACATCCGCGGAGTACCGAGGCATCAGGCAAAGGTTGCCACTTCGGTGCAATGAGACCAAGACCAGGAGGACTACGAGGCGGAGGTCACCATGGAGCCCAGCACGGCGTCATCACCAGAGCCTTTGGCAGGCGAAGACTACTTTTGTCAGGATAGATGTACTCGCTGTCCCCCTTCAAATTAGCCCGCCATTGTTGGCTCCCTTCCCGCTCAATATTTGGGAAGAGGACCAGGGCCTCTATAAATAGGACTAGCCACCCACATAGCAAGGGGTTCGGTTCGGTTGGTTCTCAGCCATTGACAAGTGAGAGAGAGAGAAAGGTGACTGAGCTCCTCCTAGCAGTTCATCACCCCAGCCAAGAACAGACCCTCGCGAGGCTGTTCTTCCTTGTATGGTTCATCATCACCAGCCCCTGGAGGCAATCCATCCACCACACACTGGAGTAGGGTATTACACCACATCGGTGGCCCGAACCAGTATAAATCTTGTGTCTCTTGCGCAGTTCTTTTAGTAGTTTAGATCCCAGTGAGACGGAGAGGTTGAAGGCGAGATTTCCGCGCGCACCCAAGTGTTCGAACCTTAAGGGTCTGCCGGAACCCGAAATCCGACAGGGTCTAAGACCAATGTGGCGAATCCGCCATGACGGATACTAGTGGGGTGGTCCCTGCGGTCGAAGGTGATCGGGCAGGAAGACCATGGGTTGAACTTTGGGGCGACTGGCTCCAACGCATATACGTCCCTAAGCGCACGCTTCCGCTCCCTCTTGGGGATGTGGGTTGCGTATATCATGTTCATCGTCCGCACTTGTGGGGGGAACCTCTTCTGTCCTCCGGTGTTCGGCTGCCGGGGCTCCTCCTCGTCATCGCTATGTGACCCCTTATCTTTGTTTTCATCATTTATCTTGCCGGCCTGCTTGAACACCCAACAATCCCTATTGGTATGGTTGGCTGGCTTGTCGCGGGTGCCGTGTATTTGGCACGAGCGATCAAGTATACGGTCCAAACTGGACGGGCCTGGAGTGCTTCTTTTGAATGGCTTTTTCTGCTGACCGGGTTTAGAGCCTTTCAATCCGGCATTGACTGCTGTATCCTCGGTATTGTCGCTGTTAATGCGGCGCTTATGTTTGTTGGGATGTGACCTACCATTGCCACCCTTGGTATCCGAAGTACCATGGTTCTTTGATATGTTATTGCTGCGAGCCAGCCAGCTGTCTTCTCCTGCACAAAAGCGTGTCATGAGTGTTGTGAGGGCTGCCATAGATTTCGGGTTTTCCTGACCAAGGTGCCGGGCCAGGCACTCGTCGCGGATGTTGTGCTTAAAAGCTGCTAGGGCCTCTACATCCGGACAGTCGACGATTTGATTTTTCTTTGTTAGGAACGATGTCTAGAATTGCCTGGCCGATTCCTGTGGCTGCTGAATTATGTGGCCCAAGTCATCGGCATCTCGTGGTCGCACATAAGTGCCCTGAAAGTTGTCAAGGAATGCGGCTTCCAGATCTTACCAACAGCCAATGGACTCTGCTGGCAAGCTGTTGAGCCAATGCCTAGCTGGTCCTTTGAGTTTGAGTGGGAGGTGTTTGATGGTGTGTAGGTCATCACCACGGGCCATGTGGATGTGTAGGAGGAAATCCTTGATCCATACCGCAGGATCTGTTGTGCCATCGTATGATTCTATATTTACATGTTCGAAACCCTCTGGGATTTGATGATCCATTACTTCGTCTATGAAGCATAAGGGGTGTGCGGTGCCTCTGTATTGGGCTATATCGCGACGCAGCTCAAATGAGTCTTGCCCGCTGTGTTCGGCCCGGCCGGACTTACTTTTACTGTATCCGGCGTGACGATTATCGTCTCGCATAGTGGCACACCCTCGTGATCCATAGATCGATCTTGCATGTTTTGCTTTGTCCTCCAGTACGTCTCGCAGGTCTGGCATATTTCCCCATGCCTTTTTATTTGAATGGCATCGGGGTGCTGGCTGAGCTTTTGGCCGGAATGCCTCTCTGTCACGACCACGAGGTGGCCGGTCAACCGCATCATGTGCTGGAGATGTGGGTTTGAATGCTTCCTCCTCCAGTCGGGGTAGCAACCTACGCTTTGGGTAACTCTTGGAGGGACGTTCGAGTTTGTATTCCTCGGCCGCAAGGACTTTGGTCCATCTGTCGGCTAGCAAATCTTGATCAGCTTGAAGCTGTTGTTGCTTTTTCTTAAGGCTATTTGCCGTGGCTATAAGCCGGCGCTTGAAGAGCTCTTGTTCGATGAGATCCTCAGGCACGACGAATTCGTCATCGTCGAGGCTTGCCTCGTCTTCGGAGGGAGGCATTTAATTGTCATCCTCCGCCTCTCCGTGTGCCGCTCTCTCTGGAGGGCTGGCTTCTCCATCCTCCTGCCCTAAATCTTGCTGGAGGGGATTGTTGCCTTCTTCGGCACTGTCAGGAGTGCTATTATCTCCTGTGTCGGTATCACCACTTTTGCCTTGGCAGGACTTAGAGCGGCGCCGCTGACGCCGGTGCTTGGGTTGCTTCTTGGAGGGGTCATCCTCCGTTGTCTCGTCGCCATTGCCTTCTTTGGGTGTGTCCACCATGTATATATCATATGATGAGGTGGCTGTCCAGTGCCCTGTGGGTAGTGGTTCCTCTTCGTCTCCCGCATCGTTGTCCCTACCGTCGATGTCTTCGGAGTAAAAGTCGAGCATGTCGGTTAAGTCGTCGACAGTGGCTACTAAGTGGGTGGTGGGTGGGCGGTGAATTTCTTCGTCATCCGCATCCCAATCCTGCCGGACATAGTTCGACCAGGATCCTCCTGACAAGGAGAGAGCCCTTAATGAGTTCAGTATGTCGCCAAAGGGCGAGTGCTGAAAAATATCCGCGGTGGTAAACTCCATGATCGGCGCCCAATCGGATTCGATAGGAACAAGCACAGGCGGTTCGGAGTCCGTGGACGGAGAAGGATCCAGCAGTTTGGTAACACGGCTCTCGTGAAGGGTAAGGTCGATATTCGGCTCGATCGCCGCAGAGGGTATGACCTCCGTGGCGGGGTCTATCCACCCGTCCATGGATGGCGCAACTGGCTCCGAATTGAGGATCAGAGCGGCTGCCGGTGCGATTTATCGAACACTATCCGATGGTAGAGCTAAATCATACTCATCGTGACCGCGTGGCCCACAAGGCAGGGGCTCGAATCCGTCGAAGATCAATTCTCCGTGGATATCGGCCGTGTAGTTCAAGCTTCCAAACCTGACCTGGTGGCCAGGGGCGTAATTTTCGATCTGCTCCAGATGGCCAAGTGAGTTGGCCCGCAGTGCGAAGCCGCCAAACACAAAGATCTGTCTCGGGGGAAAAGTCCCACCCTGGACTGCATCGCTATCGATGATCGTAGGAGCTATCAATCCCAACAGAGACGACACAGAGGAACTCTCAATGAAAGCACCAATGTCGGTGTCAAAACCGGCGGATCTCGGGTAGGGGGTCCCGAACTGTGCGTCTAAGGCGGATGGTAACAGGAGGCAGGGGACATGATGTTTTACCCAGGTTCGGGCCCAATTGATGGAGGTAAAACCCTACGTCCTTCTTGATTTATTCTTGATGATATGGGTATTACAAGAGTTGATCTACCACGAGATCGGGGAGGCTAAACCCTAGAAGCTAGCCTATGGTATGATTGTATGTTCTCCTACGGACTAAAACCCTCCGGTTTATATAGACACCGGAGGGGGCTAGGGTTACACAAGGTCGGCTACCAAGGAGGAGATATCCATATCCGTACTGCCTAGCTTGCCTTCAATGCCAAGTAGAGTCCCATCCGGACACGAGACGAAGTCTTCAATCTTGTATTTTCATAGTCCAACACTCCGGCCAAAGGATATAGTCCGGCTGTCCGGAGACCCCCTAATCCAGGACTCCCTCACCCGGCATTTTACTCCCGCCTTTGCATCCCTCGCAATCTCAAAAATATCTGCTCGCCCTTGATCCAAATTTTCAGTAGCCCCGCCTTGTTACTCTCGCCTAGTAAAATATTTAGTTGCCGCACGATTTCGTCAAACACAACCTCCGCTCACACAGACACACACAACCCTCGAAACCTTTGGTAGGTCACCGCCATCGCCGGCGTCTCCATTCTAAACCTTTGCCTGTGTGCCGGGGAGCTCAAGTAGCCAATGGCCAAAAAGAGGTTTAGCATGGCCTTTTCGCCCGACGCCGGCGAGGTGGCCGCCAAGGTGTCCCCATCGTCCTCCGTGGGCCTGATCCGCCATCGCCGGTCCCCCGATCTGCCCGCCACCGCGCCCCTATGCCGGTTCGAGGACTTCCACATCCTCCCCCGGACTCGGCAGCCAACTAAGTCCTACCTCGGGGTCCGGCGGCGGCGGTAGGGGATGTGGGTCGCCAATATTACAGATCGGGAGACCCACACCCGCCGGTGGCTCGGTAGCTTCCACACAGCCGAGCGCGCGGCCATGGAGTACGATCGCTGGCTGGTCCGCTACCATGGCGTGGCAGCTAGTCTCAATTTCCCCTTTGGCACACGTCTGGTCCACCTCGTTCTGCTGGATCCACGGGTGGTGAGCTCGGCTATGGCGCGGGAGGACCGCGAGGCGTGGGAGCGTCACGAGGCCAAGGCCGCCGACGAAGCCTACATGCAAGAGCTCCGTCGGCAACACCCGGAGCTCATGGAGTCGGAGCGGGCGATCTTTGCCAGCGCGGAGGGCGGCGAGGTTATCACGCTCTCCTCCAATGACGAGGTCGAAGGCGGTGAGGACGGGTGCGCGGAGGGCGGCGAGGTTATCGTGCTCTCCTCTGATGGCGAGGTCGAAGGCGGCGGCAATAGCGGTGCGAAGGGCGTTGAGGTGGGCCTCCAGGCTGAGGAGATTGACATCAACGAGTGGAGGAGTGCCTTGCCCAATGATCCCAACGACGGTACTGGCCCGGACCTGGCACGCGGCACACCGTACATGACGAGGAAGGATTGGGTTGACCTCTACTTCGACCGAAAGTTGTTTAGCTTAGTTTAAATTTATGTTTTATGTTCAGTTATGCAAAACTATCTATATTTATGTTCGAATGCATGCTACTTTTGGTTGAACCTACTTTGAACTTGATTAAATTGAAGTTTACAACCTTAAGTTTAGCAGATCGACTAGAAAAGGCCAAAAATTGTTGTAGTATATATATATCCACTGAGGGTTTTAGTCCTTTAACTTTTTAAGGATCGCCTAGAGATGTCCTTACGACTTGTTTATTTTAGTTCTTCACAATGTGATGCTCTATATGTGCAAGTATTTGCTGTGTAGTTCAATTTCATCAATAACAGTTTCAACAATACCACTATGAATTATGATATTTGGTTGCTATTAAGGATATTGCTGTTAACATGCCTTTTCATTTTTCAATTGTTGTTTAGCAACATGCATTGTACTGAATGACTAAATATGCAATCCCAGGCTACATAGCAACAAGGAAGAGTGTTACCTTAATGTTCTGATGATGTCTAGATATACATGTAATAAAATCTTATATAATGGGATGGATGGAATGTTGTAGTACATCATTTTTCAATTGTCATTTAGATTCTAATATTAACTTGGTGCTTTTAGGTACATATATCATTGCCAAAGATCCACACTTTGACCCTTTCTGCGCATGGGGCAATGAGATATTCATGAACCAACATCAAGTGAGGAAACTGATAAAGATTGTTACTAAAATAGGTCAAAATATGTCAATTGAACTATTTGTTTACACTTTATGCAAGACAACAGTGAATTGTAGGATGGTAAGTAAGAACCTGGTAGCCTTCTTTTTACTGCCCGTAATGAGTTGTGTTAGATGACAATATCTGAATCTTTTTTCTTTCGCAGTGCACCCTAAAGCAGTTTATGCAAGATTACCTCTCAAACTACATGATTGGTGGCCGGCCATCACAAGGGGTTAGACTAGAGTCCTGCATGCCTTCTGCATCCAGGAGAGCACAATAGGGCCATTCCGCTTCACCTTGTTCAGCAACTGGAATGTCTGCCGCCTCCTTCTTTACCATATATACTAGTACAAGTATAGAACCCTGGTACATCATTCTTTATTTGGTGCTTCGGTAATTATTAAACATATGTACCTGTAAATCGAATAATGCATTGGTTGTTTGAACCTGATGGATATGAATAAAGCTATAGCCTACTTTCAAGTCTAAATTAGGTACAATTTTAAATAGAATCAATTAAATTAGGGCGAAATTACGTTGTGCGGGTCATTACGGCACACACGGTTGGTAAAACACAAATGCTTGTAATATACACCATAATACGAATCCTTCTCTAGTACAGCTCAGGCCTCCTTTTATAGTCAAAAGGGGCTTCCACAGTGGCACACGTGAGGTGGAAAGGTATACAGTAATCGAGTCTATCTCCTGGCACCGTAGAACAAACACATTTAATGCGCTGCCGGTGTGCCCTTCTTGCTTTATCGGGGACGGCAAGGAAGCTCGTCCCAGCCATCGCCGCCTTGCCTGGCTTTGACACGCATCCGAACTGACGAGGCGTGTAGTGCCATGTTGGATGGCTGTTGAGTTGGTGCGGTGGCTGAATCTTCACGAAGATCTGCATGCCACCACGCAGGTGCTTGTCGAGTCAGCCTAGAGGCCGCACGTCGCCACGTAGGTGCGTGCCTAGCTGGTGGGCTTGCAGCTGCATGGGAACAGCGGTGGAGTCTTGGCAGGCATAGGTCTGGCTACAGCCCCGCAGCTGTTTTCGGCAAGAGTCTTATCGGGGCCCCGGCAAGGGCCTTACCCGGGGTCTCGTGGGTTTCCTTAGAAAAGATCTTGCCAAGGATCGTCGTCTTCTGGTCATCATCTAGTCTTGTGTGCTTCTGGTTTCCACAAAGATCTTTATGCCACCATGCAGGCAATTCCCGAGCCTTGGTTTCAATGTTGTCGATGGCGTAAACTCTCAGGCTCAAGGGTGGCTGCGATGTTGGTGTTGGGCAAGTTGCCCCGGCAAGGATCTTGCCGGGGCTGCGGAGGCCGCCCCGGGAAGGGCCTTGCTGGGGGAGTCCACCTCGCCCCTCTGCTCTTCGTGTTTCTGGCTTGGCGTTGTTCTGGTTGTCTCATGGTTTTGCTTCCTTCCTCAGCCCCGCTTGGTGTGGCCGCAGGCGCGGCTCCAACTGCCCGCGCACAAGTAAAGGGGTACAAAATAGGACCCCTCCTTTTGTGCACCGACAGGAGCCCCGGGCCTAGGCCATACAGAAGCGCGACGCGTTGTTGGGCCAGGCGCAAAATGGTGCACGGGCATGCGGGGCTGAGTTTTACTGCTGTAACTCCCTCGCCCGGCGCACTTCCCCATGACCCGGATTGAATGCGCAATGTGGGGGTCGTGCGTGACATGGGGGTCATGCGTGGGGCGGTTGCTACCCTCATGTGTCACATCGCAGTAAATGGTAAAGAGGCGGACCACGCCTTCCCCCCAAAAAAGGGGAAACCGCGGGCATGCTGCTCATTTACCCTCTGCGTCTCTCCAATTTCGGAACCGCCGTCCCCTTCTTCTTCCTCAAGCGAAAAAGCCAAAACTCCCGCCTCCATCCGCCACCGCCACGGCCCCATTGCCCTCAATCTCCCATTGCTCCAGATTCCTCACCTCTTTCCCGGCCGCCATGGCACCCAAAACCAGTAAGGGCAAGGGAGTGGCCAAGGACGCCGGGGAGAAGGAGATGCCAGAGAGCGGGTTGGCGGCATTTCGGACGCAGCTTGTCTTCTTCCCCTCGACGGTTGATGCGGTCCACCTTAGGGACTACTTCAGGCCTCTGTGGGGGGCGAAGACGACGGGGCCTCCGGCCACGCACATCATCCCCGCTGATTTTGCCGAGGCCGGCCCTAGTCAGTATCCTTTCTTCGTTGGCTACTTCTTCTTTGGGCTCTGCCCCCCTTTCTCTGACTTTTTGAATGATGTCATGCACCCCTACGGCTTCCATCTTCTTGATTTCACGCCGAATGTCGTGGCGTGCATGGCCCTCTTTTCCCACCTCTGTGAGGGCTTTGCCGGAATGCTTCCCATCATGACGCTCTTCCGCCAATACTTCTATCCCCGTATCCAGGCGGGGGTGCCATCTCTGTCCGCGTCACCTGGATCCCACGGACCCAGGAGATGGGCACGTATCCGTAGGGCGCCCAGAAGCATAGGTGGGAGGAGTGGCGGGGTCGGTGGCTATGGATCGAGGAGGAGGATCCGCAGGAGTTCTGTCAAGTTCGTCAGAGCCCGCCAGTCAACCACAAGGACTCGAGCGACCTCGACGCCGACGACAAGAAGCTCGTGATCGCTACTACCAGAATCCATCGCCTCACCATGGCCGGGCTCACCCTTGAGATGATTGGGGCCGATTTCATCTGCCGCCGAATCTCCCCACTGCATAAAAAGGGGAGGCCGGCCTGGCTCTTTAGGAACGCGGCCGATATCATGAGGCTTCGCCCTGGCTTGATGCACAACTTCACGGTGATGGGGCACGCCCATTTTTGTCAGAGGATTTTTCAGCTCAATGTGGGTGACGACGGCAGGGCTGAGAGAGCCGGCAAGGCCGTGAAGGCTGGCAAGGCCGTCAAGGGGCCTCTGTTCGGGTTGCCAGCGGGAGTGGTCCTGATGAGCAACAACTCTCGCCAAACCAACATCATCGCCATGATGATGGACTTCAACACGCACGACCTTCACCCAAATTGGGCCGAGCCGGAGGCAGAGCAGGTGCAGGAGTTCTTAGACAACCTGTCAGAGAAGTACGTCCGCGACAAGCCACTGCTTATCCAGGACACCACCAAGGAGGAGCTAGACTACATCTTCGCCAGGGCGGCGGAGGAGGAGCTTGCCAGGGACGCTAGCAGAGCCGCCCATGTGGAGGACGAGGCCGAGGCAGGCGTGGAGGAGGAGGAGCTTGCTTGATGGGCAGAGCTTTCTTGGGAGGCCAGCAGCGCCGGCACCGGGGCCCCTCTCATCAAAGATGTGGTCGAGAAGTCGACCGAGGAAGAGGCCGGGGCTGATGACCGTCAAGCCACGGGGAAAAGGTGTGTCCTGCAGTAGGCCAACTCTGGCGATCCGGTCCGGTCCGCCAGGACCGAGTAGCGGCAAGAGGTCCAAGGGAGTTCGTGCGTCTGACAAGGGCCGCGGCAGCGAAGAAGCAGGTGAAGGCCGCTGAGGGAGTCCTGGATTAGGGGGTGTTCGGGTAGTCGGACTTTCCCTTCAGCCGGACTCCAGGACTATGAAGATAGAAGATTGAAGACTTCGTCCCGTGTCCGGATGGGACTTTCCTTGGCGTGGAAGGCAAGCTTGGCGATGCGGATATTCAAGATCTCCTACCATTGTAACCGACTCTGTGTAACCCTAACCCTATCCGGTGTCTATATAAACCGGAGGGTTGTAGTCCGTAGGACATCAACTCCATATACAACAATCATACCATAGGCTAGCTTCTAGGGTTTAGCCTCCTTGATCTCTTGGTAGATCTACTCTTGTACTACCCATATCATCAATATTAATCAAGCAGGAGCAGGGTATTACCTCCATCGAGAGGGCCCGAACCTGGGTAAAAACATCGTGTCCCTTGTCTCCTATTACCATCCGGCCTTGACGCACAGTTTGGGACCCCCTACCCGAGATCCGCCGGTTTTGACACCGACATTGGTGCTTTCATTGAGAGTTCCTCTGTGTCGTCGCCTTTAGGCCCAATGGCTCCTTTGATCATCAACAACGATGCGGTCCAGGGTGAGACTTTTCTCCCCGGACAAATCTTCGTCTTCGGCGGCTTCGCACTGCGGGCCAATTCACTTGGCCACCTGGAGCAGATCGAAAGCTACGCCCCTGGCGATCAAGTCAGGTTTGGAAGCCTAAACTACATGGCAGACATCCGCGGAGATTTGATCTTCGATGGATTTGAGCCACAACCAAGCACGCCGCACTGTCTCGCGGGGCATGATCTAGCTCTGTCACCGAACAGTATCCCGGAGGCCGCAAACGCACCAGCTCTGACCCTTAATTCGGAGCCAGTTGTGTCAATCGAGGATGAGCGGCTGCACATCACCTCAGGGGCTGCGATCCCAAAGGCGATCGTGCCAAACGCCGGCCCCACACTCCGGGTGACTCACAACTCCGAGGATCCGGACTCCTCTCCGGACTCCGAACCCCCTGCGCCCCTGCCGATCGAATCCGATTGGGCGTCAATAATGGAGTTCACCGCCGCGGACATCTTTCAGCACTCGCCTTTTGGCGATATCCTGAATTCTCTCAAGTCTCTCTCTGTATCAGGAGAGCCCTGGCCGAACTGCGGTCAGCGAGGATGGGATATGGACGATGAAGAAATTCAAAGCCCACCCACCACCCACTTGGTAGCCACTGTCGACAATTTAAATGACGTGCTCAACTTCGACTTCGGAGACATCGACAACATGGATGACGATGCAGGAGATACCAATGAACCAACGCCCATAGGGCATTGGACAGCCACCTCATCTCACGATGTGTAAATGGTGGATACCCCTAAAGGAAGCGACAACGAGGAAAAAGGGGATGGAACGGGAGATCGACCCCCCGAAAAGCAATCAAAGTGTCAGCGTAAACGCCGACCCAAGCCCCGCCTCGATAAAAACCCAGCCATAGAGCAGGACGAGCAGGCCTTAGAGCAACCGTCCGCACAGGGCAACACGGATAGAGAAACCGAACATCCCTCCTCCGGCGAAAACGGCATTCCGGACGACCTCACGCCGGATAAACCCATGGAGTAGAAGAATCTCCACAAGAGGCTCATTGCAACTGCACGTAGCCTGAAAAAGCAGAAGCGGAAGCTAAAAACAGCGGAAGATGCACTCCGGATTAGATGGAGCAAAGTAATCAATACCGCAAATAAATACGACGACGGTCGCCGCACTAAAAGCTATCCGAAAAGAAAGCTACTGCCTGAATTCGACGAAGAGGCCCTAGAGCCCTCGCATTAAAAAAAAATAAGAAAGCCACATGGTCGGATAGACGACCCCATAAAGCGGCAGGCGGCGCCGCACTTAAATCGGCATGCGACCCACCCAAGGATTCGCATCATGGCCCAGCTAGGTCCATTTATGGGCCAAGAAAGCAAGCTCTCGTAAGCAATGCAATAAAGCCATCATCAGAATCCGGCACACCCAAATACAGGGGCGCCGCACACCCCCTATGTTTCACCGATGAGGTCCTGGACTATGAATTTCCAGAGGGATTCAAACCCATAAACATAGAGGCATATGATGGAACAACAGACCCTGTAGTCTGGATCGAGGATTATATCCTCCACATACACATGGTTGGAGGAGATGATCTCCACGCCATAAAATATTTACCCCTTAAGCTTAAAGGGCCAGCCCGGCATTGGCTTAAAGGCCTTCCTGAAAACACAATTGGAAGTTGGGAAGAGCTCGAGGATGCTTTCCGAGCAAATTTTCAAGGGACCTATGTCCGCCCTCCGGATGCAGACGATCTTAGTCACATAACTCAACAGCCCGGAGAATCAGCTCGGCAGTTCTGGGATAGATTCCTCACTAAAAAGAATCAGATAGTCGACTGTCCGGACGCCGAAGCCTTAGCAGCTTTCAGGCATAACGTCCGAGACGAATGGCTCGCCAGACACCTCGGCCAAGAAAAGCCAAGAACAATGGCCGCACTAACAAGCCTCATGACCCGCTTTTGTGGAGGAGAGGACAGCTGGTTGGCAAGGTGCAGCCCCAGCGACCCAAGTACATCCGAAACTAGGGATGGAAACGGAAAACCGCGACGCAACAAGGACCGTCGCCGGACTAAGGAAAAAAGTCCGAAGAGCATGGCAGTCAATGCCGGATTCAAAGGCTCACGACAAAATCAGACAAAACCGCCCCTCCAGGATAACAGGGACGATCCATCCAACTTAAATAAAATCCTGGACAGGATATGTCAGATACACAGTACTCCCGGGAAGCCTGCTAACCATACCCACAGAGATTGTTGGGTTTTCAAACAATCCGGCAGACTCAATGCCGAACACAAGGGGCTCGACACACCAAGCGAAGACGAGGACGAACCCCAAAAGAAGAGCACCAGGAAACAAAAGAACTTCCCACAAGAAGTAAAAATAGTGAACTTACTTCACATAACAAAACGTGCGGCGCCCATAAAGATACGCACCACACGACCTATCCCCAAAGGGTCCTGCCACTGGTTGTCAAAACCAATCATCTTCGATCAGCTAGATTATTCTTGAAATATCAAGAGTGCAGGATGGACTGCCTTGATACTCGATCCAATAATTGGCGGACTCCAGTTTTCAAATGTCCTTATGGACGGTGGCAGTGGACTAAACCTGATATATCAGGATACAATCCATCACATGGGGATAAACCCAGTGAGAATCCGCCGCAACAAAACCTCCTTTCAAGGGGTAACACCTGGTCCGAACACCCATTGTATGGGTTTTCTCCGGCTCGAAGTTATATTCGGCTCTACCGATAACTTCCGCCGCGAAAAGCTGACCTTCCATATCATCCCGTTCTCAAGTCGCTATCAAGCACTACTGGGACACGAAGCTTTCGCTCGCTTTAACGCAATACCGCATTATGCATCTCTCACGCTTAAGATGCCCGGTCCACGAGGCATCATCTCTTTGAAGGGGAAGCACTAAAGTGCGCCTCCCCAAGCAGAGGACTGTGCGGCCGCTTTGACAGCCCCACAGTAAAATGGCCTCACCGGCCAAAAAACTTCGAAATAGGTCATTAAAGACCACGAACGCGGATAGACGAGTTCGGTACAAAATCATCATTGATGCAGGCTTAGTGGCCATATACCCCCGCACTAGGGGCTCCATGCATATACAATAAGAGACAATAAAGCTCAATTTTATATATTTTACTTTATACTTTGTTTATTTTAAACTTTTGTTCGGCACGACCCGTTTTCAACTCAGTTCCTCTCTTTTACAGATGAACATCGTGCGGCGCCCGTCCAGGATACGGCACAATGGAGACACGGGCGCAGACGTGCAGTAGGGACCCGTCCTAAAGGATTCTTTTTAGATTAAGACCCTGCGTAAACCTTTTTTACTATATCTTGTTGCTACACAGCCCCTGGTTTTTTCTGATATAACCAAGGAGGAGGCTGGCGTCTTGGCATGTGGCCACGTCAGAATTTTTGCACGTGCCTGGACACTAGGGGCTTTTTTAATAAAGAGTGTTGTTTAGCCCGCACTCATAAAGACCGAACACCTTAGGGAGTGTTCGGCGTCGCGAGTTTTGGCATTATATGCATCAGCTCCGAATCATGTCTTTGGTCAAATGTTGGGTTGCCCGGCTCCTGACTTCGGCTACCTTATGTTCCGCTCTATCGGCTAAGGTAGGACCAGGAGAACTACTGCGATTGTGCCCCGGTTCGGCCGGGCGAGCACCTCAGTAGAGAAAGCCGAAAACTGACTGTCATGATGTAGCGTGAGACTGGTCAGCCACTCGATGACCTATCGGAATCTATCGGATTCCTCCGCTTTAACGAAGGGCCGCTTCCCGGTCAGGCACATACGCGCCCCGAACTCGGGCGAGCGCAGTCGCCACCAAGGGGCTACCTAAATAGTCTAACTGTCAAGCTCCTATGGCTAAGTGAAAGTGTTAAAGCATTATAGTCCGGTTGCCTGGCCCGCTGCGCTATCACCTCCTTTGTAGGACCAAGACGTTGGGTTAAGTGTGAAAATGCGTCTTCTGCGAGCACCCCCGCACTATGTGCGTGGGGGCTGTAGCCAACGACTGCCATCATTCAGATTTTGTATATATATATATATATCATAAAACGGCCGCACAGGAGGTCTTCCCAATACTTGAAGGCACAAGTATAAAAAGGCCACTACAGTTTATCAAAATATTACTTTAAAATTACATATGCTATCATAACATAGCATCTTTCGAGCACTGCGTCTCTATTACACGAGCGCCTTCAAGGACTTCCTGAAAATAGTGCTCGGAGGGTACTCAGCTTTTGTCTGAATCTCGGGACGCAACAACGATGGTCTCCATCTCTGCCCAGTATGTCTTGACACGGGCAAGAGCCATCCTTGCGCCCTCTATGCATGCTGACCTCTTCATTGCATTAATACGCGGCACCGCTTCAAGGAATTGCTGCACCAAGCTGAAATAACTCTTCGGCTCCGATCTCCCCGGCCACAGATGACCCATGACGTACTTCATGGCGAGTCCGGACAACCTATTCAGTTCGGCCCATTGAGCCAAACGATCATCCACTGCTAGTGGACGCTCTGGATTGTGAAACTGCGACCAGAAAAGCTTTTCCACTTCGTGATCTTTCTGATCTCGAAAGTGTTCGGTCGCATCAGCAGCACTCGCTGCCAAATCCAGATAGGTATCCTCCACACTCCACATTCCGTCCAACGGAGCAAACTTCGGATCACAAAATTTCCTTCACAGCATAAAGGGCTTTCCAGCCGCAATCTGTTCGGCCTGACACAGCTCCTCCTTTGCAGCTCTCATCGCAGAGCGCGCATCCTTGGCATTGCCAACGGCCTTCTCTAAGTCCGGCTGTTTCGCCTGGTCTTCTTTCTCCAGAAGTCTACAACGGTCTGCAGCGCTCTTTAACTTTTCGGCCATCTCGGCCATCTCTTCCTTGCTTCGGCAATGAGCAGCCTGTTCGGCCATCAGCTCTTCAAGGGCTTTCCTGGCAGCCACATCACTTTCTCTGGCTTGTTCTTTAGCTCGGGCAAGTTCTGCCCTAAGACTCTCCACGGCGGCCGCACCATCTGCGTCAAGCACACACATCGTAAGACACTGGCATAAAACTCTTCTTACCTGATGCCGCCCGAGGAATTACATACCTTGAGCCTCATCAATCCGCTTGTTGACAAGCGCGATGTCGGCATCTGCCACGTCCAGTTGCCGCTCTAGTTCGGCAAAATCATCAGTTCGGCTCGATTCCGGACACCCTGTCGCCTACATTCAAAGGCGACATCTTAGACTTGGGGTTATGATCCTCCGTGTGCCGTCATTTCTTGACGATGCGCAGAGTCTCAGGGGCGACTATCTACACATGGCGCATCTTATTCATGCGCAACTGACAAAAGTGTACATTATCTAATGTACCTCAAAACCCGTCAATAAACTTTTGACGGCCTCATGCAATCCGCTCTTTGCGGATCAGATCCTTTCAATCACCGTGCCCATCAATGCACGGTGCTCCTCCGAGATAGAAGCTCGCTCTAGCAGAATCTTTAGCTCCTCCGGCCGAGCACCAGACGGTGCCGGACTCGTCCCATGACCTCTTTCAAAGGCCGGACGCGGAGAACCTCGGGGGGCCACATAGCTATCTTCCGCCCCTGCCGGATTCGGAGAAACCCTCCGCGACGACACCTCAGGGTCGCCCGCCTCGCTAGGCGGCACGACAGGGGGAGGCGTCCCGCTCTCCATCATCTCCGGAAGGAGATCCCCCGAAGACGAGCTCTGCTGAGAAGGGCTGAGGTCCGAGTTACAAGGTAAAAATTCGGTTAATCTTCTTGGATATAAATCAAGCATTTCCCTCATCCCTCAAAAGGAAAATCTTTCTCTACTTACGGCTCGCTGGAGGGCTGATCCCCTTGAGGGCATAGTCCGGCCGAGGAACTCCCCGACGTCGGACCCTCTGACGAGGATTTTTTTCCCCCGCTTCGAGGCCATGGTTTCCGGGTCGTCAGAGGCGGCTCTCTTCTCCCCCTTAGGAGAGGAATTGTCGGTTCCTCCCTTCGGAGCAGCCTCCTTCGAGGAGGCCATAGTTTCCTTGTCCCCCCCCCCTTGCTTCCCTCCAAAGGCATTATCTCCTGCATCCTGACCAGCACGGGATCTGGCCTGGTTTTGGGAAGGGGAGCCGGACGCCTGACCAGCTATGCCTTCGCTATCGACTCCTGTTTAAAAGGACGGCCCTTTTAGGGGCAAGTTTATGACAATTATACGGATAGAAGGTCCGGGCACAAGGTTGCTTACTTGAGTATCCGGGCGATTGCAGCTCAGGCCTGCGTCCTCGGTTAAATCCGGACACATCTCTTGTGATCCAAAGAACAGCTTATACATCTCCGCGGGCGTTGCGCCAATGAAATTCTGGAGAGCTCGCGGACCCTCTGGATTAAACTCCCACAGGCGAAGGGGGCGACGTTTGCCGGGCAATATTTGGCGAATCAGCATGACCTACGTCACCTTGACCAGGCTGAGGTCTCCTTCCAAGAAATCCTTAATGCGGCCCTGTAACAAGGGCACGTCTTTGGCCAAACCCCAATCTAACCCTCTGTTGACACATGACGCTAGCCGTGGTGGGCGACCCGAGCAAAAGGCAGGAGGCGCCACCCACGTGGTGCTCCGAGGAGCGATGATATAAAACCACTCTCGTTGCCACAATCCTAGCTCCTCTTGAAAAGAGCCCTTGGGCCATGGAGCATCAGCATTTTTGCTTATAACAGCGCCTCCACACTCTACGTGCCGTCCCTTGATCATCTTCGGCTCCACTTTGAAGGTCTTGAGCCATAATCCGAAGTGAGAGGTAACACGGAGGAATGCTTCACACACAACAATAAATGAGGAGATATGGAGGATGGACTCCGGAGCTAAGTCATGAAATCCCAGCCTGTAATAAAACATCAGTCCCCTCACAAAGGGATCCATTGGGAAGCCCAACCCTCGAAGGAAGTGAGACATGAACACCACGCTCTCACCGGGCTGGGGACTGGGGATGACCTGCCCTTGAGCAGGCAACCTATGCGAAATTTCGCCGGGCAGGAACTTAGCCTCCCTCAACTTTAGTACGTCCTCCTCCGTGATGGAGGAGGGCGTCCATCGGCCTTGAAGGTTAGAACCGGACATTATCAACGGTCCGAAGCACCTGGAATCTGGAGCCTAGGGTGTTGGAACTCGAGGCGACAGGCGAACTCGATTGAGATTGAAAAAAGGAGTAAGGCCTTGGTCTCTTTATAAGAGGTTGAATACCAAGAGCCCTCCCCGTAACCGTTCGGGACTCGTCTTTAATCGAGGAAACATGCTAACAGGCACGGTTGGGTTACCCACGTCCGTATTGATGAGAATCCCGTAAAGGGGGGTACACGATCTCTGCTTTGACAAGACGTGCCAAGGAAACTGCCTCGCAAAACGTGCTGAGGTGAAAAAGTAAAAACGATTCGAGTAAAGGACTTGGCCGTAGTGTGATGACGCACTGTGGAATACGTCAGCAGATTTGATTTGTGTTAATATTATTCTCTCTATGGCAATATGTGGAAACTTATTTTGCAGAGCCGGACACTACTCTTGGTGTTTATAATCTTCTATGAAGTACTTGGAGGAGGAACCCGCCTTGCAATGCCGAAGACAATTTGCGCGCCGGACTCGTCGTCATTGAAGCCTGGTTCAATGGTTACTAAGGGAGTCCTGGATGAGGGGGTGTTTGGGTAGCCGGACTTCAGGACTATGAAGATACAAGATTGAAGACTTTGTCCCGTGTCTGGATGGGACTTTCCTTGGCGTGGAAGGCAAGCTTGGCGATGCAGATATTCAAGATATCCTACCATTGTAACCGACTCTATGTAACCCTAACCCTATCCGGTGTCTATATAAACCGGAGGGTTGTAGTCCGTAGGACATCAACTCCACATACAACAATCATACCATAGGCTAGCTTCTAGGGTTTAGCCTCCTTGATCTCGTGGTAGATCTACTCTTGTACTACCCATATCATCAATATTAATCAAGCAGGAGTAGGGTATTACCTCCATCGAGAGGGCCCAAACCTGGGTAAAAACATCGTGTCCCTTGTCTCCTGTTACCATCCGGCCTTGACGCACAGTTCGGGACCCCCTACCCGAGATCTGCCGGTTTTGACACCGACAGCCGCGGTGGCGAAGAAGAAGGCGACCACCTCTTCTTCTTCCAAGCATCGCCGGACTCCATCCCCTTCCCCTCCACCCGCAGATGTCGACACAGAGAACGTCTTCGATCTTGGGTCTCTCCGCCCAAGGAGGAATAGGAAGGCAGCGGAAGAGGAGGTGGAGGATGAGTAAGCATCTTGCCCTTCATCATACCCGTCCCTTTAGACCACGCTGGTTTTCTTGACTTGTTTTTATTCTTGCAGGGATATGGAGACGCTAGCCCAGAGGGCGGTGAAGAAGGCCAATGCCTCGACGGGCGACGATCCCCCGGTGGGTACTTCGCGTACGCCATTGTTGGTGGAGAGCAGCCCGGACAGCAGTCCCCGGCTGTGATAGCCTGGCTTAATAGGGATTATAGACTACTCATATCAATAAGGAATTCCTTCTTTTCCGGAAGCCCATTTGGATAGAACTCCAAAGTTAAGCATTCTCAGCTTGGAGTATTTCCAGGATGGGTTACCGACTGGGAAGTTGCTCCCGGGTGCGCATGAGTGAGGACAAAGTGTGCAGAAAAGACTAGTATTGATCTGTGGGGCCAGTCTAGATCCCGCCAGGAGTAACTACCACCGGCGGGTGTGTCCGGGGCGTTACAAGTTGCCAACAGAGCCGACCCTCGCGGTTACACGGATGTTTGCGGACAGGTGCGCGGTCATGTTGTTCATGACGTTTGTGACCCGTCGTGGCACGCGGCATGGCACATGTGCCGGACTGGAAGCACAGACGTATGTGCCAGGAGGGAACATTCCTGTGGCCCGACGAGGACGTCGGTTCCTCTGAGTGGGGGTATATGTGATAGCCTGGCTTAATAGGGATGATAGACTACTCATATTAATAAGGAATTCCTTCTTTTCCGGAAGCCCATTCGGATAGAACTCCAAAATTAAGTGTGTTCTGCTTGGAGTAATTTTAGGATGGGTGACCGACCGGGAAGTTGCTCCTAGGTGCACATGAGTGAGGACAAAGTGCGCAGAAAAGACTAGTATTGATCTATGGGGCCAGTCTAGATCCCGCCAGGAGTAACGACCACCGGCGGGTGTGTCCGGGGCGTTACACCGGCGCAGCCCCCGCTCCAGCCCCCAACGTAAGCCCACCACTCACTCCTCCATTGGTGAACATTGGGGTGTGAATACTCGATGCTGACCTTGCCGAGTTCGTAGGAGAAGAACGGCGGCAGGAGGATCCGCTGAGGGCCACCCCCAACACGTCGCCCCTCTCGACTACGCCGCCCTGAGGGGCGTCCCCGGTGAGGGCATCCACCACCGAGCCCACTCATATGAAGGAGGAGGCGAACTTGGGTGCCGAGGGTTCTGTCCCGACAACAAATTCTGGAGGGGAGGGCGCTACTTCTTCCCAGCTTGAAGCGAGTAAGTCGTTTGCTTTCTGTCCTCGCTCTTTCTCTTTCTTATTGAACCTTGACCTTGGCCCCGTCTCATCCTCTCTTCTTGGTATCCAAATCCTTCCTGGGCGGACCGGGAGGATATCAACACCGTTATCGGGGAGGTCGCCAGGGATGCCGAGGCCGAGGCCAACAAGATCACCGCCGAGGAGGCCGCCAAGACCGCCGCTGAAGAGGCCGCCAAGGAGCCAGCCGGGGAGGCCGGTAAGGCCGCTGCCGGGGAGGGGGTGGTTGACGACCAACCTTCCTCCTCTGCTGCCTCCAGCTTGGGCAAGTACTTGAAGGTGGGTGACGACCTGTTCGTCCACCTTGCAGGAACGTTAAGCACCAGGGCGCCAACCGAAGGGGAGGCATTCGATGATGATTTGGAGTTACTCGTATAATTATCTTACCCGTACGTTGTTTGTTATACATATAGTGCCATGGTTTTGATATCCGTCCCAGTCGGCCCTAGTCCTTGTTATGATTCGGATGTGGTTTGTATATTCTCTTTTAAAACTAGTTGCATTTCGTGTTTATGAAAAATTATGCCCATCAAGTTGACATAGAAATTTTTTCTAGGAGGTATGTGAACCGGAAATTCCAACCGACCCTATTGCCGAGAGGTTAAATTTAGTTGAAAGAGAAAACGAGTACTTGAAAGAAAAGTTGAAAAGAATTGAGGGGGAGAAGATGGAATTGGAGTTGCATGTTGCTGATGTCATCGATGATCACAAGATCAAGATGGAGAAAATGCGCTTGAAGATTAGAAAGATTAGAAAATATGCCATCGATAGTGAGGCTTGGTATCATTATGCTGTTGGATCCATTGTTACCTTAGTTGCGATCTTGATCGTATTTGTTGTTGCATTTAAATGCTTTAGCTAGAGAGTTATTTGTTTGTTGCATTTAAGTGTTGTATGAACTTTATGTATGAACTTGTATTAATTTGGTCTATTCGGTGTTGTGTAATGAAGATGAGCTGGCAATGGATGTACGATGACCGATGCTCTCCCCAGTTCATTGAGGGAATGCATACTTTTCTGCTTGCGGCTGAGGCAAACAAGCGGGCGGATGGTTTTATGCCTTGTCCATGTGCTCGCTGTAAGAATGGTCACAATTACTCTACGTCAAGAACCATTCACGTCCACCTGTTTAAGTCCGGTTTCATGCCCCATTATAATGGTTGGACCAAGCACGGAGAAAGAGAGGTTATGATGGAAGACAATGAAGAAGAAGAGGACGAAGACAGCTATCCTGGCCATGGGTTCCCTAAATACGATGATACAACAATGGGGGAAGAAGCTGAGCCGGTAATGCGGGAAGAAGCTGAGCCGGCAATGCGGGAAGAAGCTGAAGAAGAGGCATCAGATGAGCCCGTTGATGATCTAGGTCGGGCCATTGCCGATGCAAAGAGAAACGGCGCAAGTGCTTTGGAGAAGAAGAAGTTGCAGCACATGTTAGAGGATCACAAAACATTGTTGTACCCGAATTGCGTAGGTGACAAGAAAAAGTTGGGCACCACACTGGAATTGCTGCAATGGAAGGCAGAGAATGGTGTATCTGACAAGGGATTTGGAAAGTTGCTGGTAATGATAAAGGATATGCTTGCAAAGGACAACGAATTGCCCGAGAGTACGTACGAAGCAAAGAAGGTTGTTTTCCCTCTAGGGTTAGAGGTGCAGAAGATACATGCATGCCCTAATGATTGCATCCTCTACCGCGGTGAGTACGAGGATTTGAACGCTTGCCCGGTATGTGGTGCATTGCGCTATAAGATCAGCCGCGATGACCCTGGTGATGTCGAGGGCCGGCGCCCCAGGAAGAAGATTCCTGCCAAGGTGATGTGGTATGCTCCTATAATACCACGGTTGAAACGTTTGTTCCAAAACAAAGAGCATGCCAAGGCGATGCGATGGCACAGAGAAGACCGTAAGAAAGACGGAAAGTTGAGAGTACCCGCTGACGGGTCGCAGTGGAGAAAAATCGAAAGAAAGTACGGGAAGGAGTTTGCAGATGACGCAAGGAGCATATGGTTTGGTCTAAGCACAGATGGCATTAATCCTTTTGGGGAGCAGAGCAGCAACCATAGCACCTGGCCTGTGACTCTATGTTTGTATAACCTTCCTCCTTGGTTGTGCATGAAGCGGAAGTTCATTATGATGCCAGTGCTCATCCAAGGCCCTAAGCAACTCGGCAACGACATTGATGTGTACCTAAGGCCATTAGTTGAAGAACTCTTACAACTGTGGAATGGAACAGGTGTACGTGCGTGGGATGAGCACATGGGGGAAGAATTTGACCTAAAGGTGTTGCTGTTCGTGACCATCAATGATTGGCCTGCTCTCAATAACCTTTCAAGACAGACAAACAAGGGATACTGCGCATGCACGCACTGTTTGGACGATACCGATAGTAAATATTTGGCTAATAAGAATGTGTACCTGGGACATCGTCGATTTCTTCCGAGCAGGCATCTCGTAAGAAAGAAAGGCAAGCATTTCAAAGGTGAGGCGGATCACCGGACGAAGCCTCGCCACCGTACTGGTGCTGATGTACATGATATGGTCAAGGATTTTAAGGTGGTCTTTGGAAAGGGTCCTGGTGGACAACCTGTTCCGAATGACGCTGACGGACGCGCACCCATGTGGAAGACGAAATCTATATTTTGGGACCTGCCCTATTGGAAAGACCTCGAGGTCCGCTCCGCAATCGACGTCATGCACGTGACGAAGAATCTTTGTGTGACCCTGCTTGGCTTCTTGGGCGTGTATGGGAAGACAAAAGATACACCTGAGGCACAGGAGGACCAGCAACGTATGCACGGAAAAGACAGCATGCATCAGGGTCATGCAAGCTACGCTCTTACCAAAGAAGAGAAGGAAATCTTCTTTGAATGCCTGCTCAGTATTAAAGTACCGTCTGGCTTCTCGCCGAATATAAAGGGAATAATAAACATGGCAGAGAAAAAGTTCCAGAACCTAAAGTCTCATGACTGCCACGTGATTATGACGCAACTGCTTCCGGTTGCATTGAGGGGGCTTCTACCGGAAAACATTTGATTAGCCATTGTGAAGCTATGTGCATTTCTCAATGCAATCTCTCAGAAGGTAATCGATCCAGAAATCATACCAAGGTTACAAAATGATTTGCTGCAATGTCTTGTCAGTTTCGAGTTGGTGTTCCCACCATCCTTCTTCAACATCATGACGCACGTCCTAGTTCTCCTATGTGAAGAGATTAACGTTTTGGGTCCTGTATTTCTACACAATATGTTCCCCTTTGAGAGGTTCATGGGAGTCTTAAAGAAATATGTTCATAACCGTGCTAGGTCAGAAGGAAGCATCTCCAAGGGCTGTCAAAATGAGGAGGTCATTGAGTTTTGTATTGACTTTATTCCTGACCTTAAGACGATTGGTGTTCCTGAATCACGGCATAAGGGCAGACTGGATGGAAAAGGCACGCTAGGAGGGGAACAAATAATATGTATGGACGGACATTCTCTCACTGAAGCACACTACACAGTTCTACAGAATTCCGCCTTGGTGGCTCCGTATATGGATGAACACAAGAATTTTCTACGCTCCAAACACCCGGAGCGGTCTGATGACTGGATCACACGTGAACAAACTAGGAGTTTCGCCAGCTGGTTTCAAGCACGTACCATGCATGACACCTCTATTGAAGATGACCTGTACTTGCTGTCCCAGTTACCATCTTCGAATATAATGACTTTCAAAGGGTACGAGATAAATGGTAATACATTTTACACGATCGCCCAAGATAAGAAGAGCACCAACCAAAACAGTGGTGTCCGCTTTGATGCAGAAACCAAGACGGGAAAGGAAACATATTATGGTTATATATGGGACATATGGGAACTTGACTATCGACGTGGTTTGAAGGTCCCTTTGTTTCAGTGCAAATGGGTCAATATGACACGAGGCGGGGTAACGGAAGACCCGTAGTATGGAATGACAACAGTGGATCTCAACAATCTTGCGTATGCAGACGGACCATTTGTCCTAGCCAATGATGTGGCACAGGTTTTCTATGTGAAGGACATGTCTACCAAGCCAAGAAAAAGAAAAGATAAGGAAGCGAATGCATCGTACGATGAGCCAAAGCGGCACATAGTTCTTTCTGGGAAGAGAAACATCGTGGGAGTGGATGACAAGACAGACAAGTCAGAAGATTATGAAAAGTTTGATGAAATTGCTCGATTAACAGTGAATATTGACCCGAGCATCCCGTTAAATGATGAAGATTTTCCATGGCTACGACGCAAAGGGACACACGCGAAGAAAAAGTTTCACACCCAAAGATCTGGGATGTGATCGGCTTAACTATCATCACTTTCTTCTGTGTTTCACACCCAGGAGGGAATCTCTGTAATAGTTAGGGTAGCAAGTTATGTGTTTTGGCATTTGAAACCCGAAGAAATTTTATGTGCAAGCAAATTCTTTCATGCATTTACTGATGTTTTCAGCTAAATGACCCTGAAATTGAAAAGCATTTCAAATGAACTCAGAAAAGGATGAAAGTTGGCATGGTATCATAATTTCACCCACATAGCATGTGCAAAAAAGTAGAGAGGGTTACCACAAAAACTGGATGCACTTTGTGTACAAAATGGACAATCTGTTTCGAAGTATCAGGGTTTCGGACGAAAACTCATCCGTTACAAAGGCATTTCATTTTTTAAATAACCTAAGCATTACCAAATTGAATATAATGATAAAACACACTAATATTAAACATAAGAAAAAAGAATCACTGAAAAATCTATTTTCAAAGTTAAGTTATTCACAAAAATAAATAAAGGAAAAAAATAAGAAAAAAGCCCACCTACTGGGCCACAGCGGCCTGCATACGACTAGAAACCCAAATTCAAGTTGGGCCAGGATGCAAGCCCGCTAGCCAGTAGGCCCAACAGGGCATCACGGAAGAGGTAGGCCCAGAAGGCCTGCTTAAGAGAGGAGCTCGAGACAGCAGCGACGGCGGGGCTTATAAGCAGGTGCGAGTGCCCCTCGGCTAGTGAGGTGGGACTAAACTTTTGTGCCCCTCGCCTGGCAGCGTACCCCCCTTTAGTACCGATTCGTGGCACCAACCGGTACTAAAGGGGGGCCTTTAGTACTGGTTGGAGCCAGGAACCGGTACTAAAGGGGTGTGCTTCCCGCCGCTTGGCCTGGCCAAAACAGGCCTTTAGTACCGGTTGGTGGCTCCAACCGGTACTAAAGGTGTCCCCTATATAAGAAACACTTCGAAAATTTTCAGTTTCTCATCTCCCACTTCTCTCTGCCGCCGCCCCGTCCCGCGCCGTCGCCGCCCCCGTCGCGCCGTCCCCGTCGACTCCGCGACGCCCCCGTCCTCATCGCGTCGTCCCCGTCGACTCCGCGGCACCCCCGTCGCCGTCCCGGTCGCCGATCCCCTCGCTTCGCCATCGCCATCGCCTTTGGATCGACCTCGCCTCGCCGTCGCCGTCGCCTCGACCTTGCCCGCGCGTGCTGTGAGCCCCTGCCCCGGCCCCTCTCCTCCCTCCAATCGATCAAAGCCACACCGATGCCGGCGCCGACCGTAGCGCACACACACGCGTGCGCACACACACACACACACTACACACACACACTAGACGCGCACACACATGCACACAATTTTTCTGTTTTTATCTTTTAGTTTTTTCTGTTTTTCTGTTTTTCATACAAAGTTTTAGATGAATTAATTAATTAGATTAGATTAATGTCAAATAGTATGTAGAAATGTTAGTTATAATATATATAATGTCAAATGTTATAGAAATGTTAGTTATATAGAAATGTTAGAAATTTTGGAAATGTTAGTTTTAGCTAGCTAGATGAATTAGATTAATTTCAAATTGTTAGACGATGATCGATGTTTTTTTAGTTTCTTATATTTTTAGTTATAAAATTTAGAATTTGCATATCTGAAATCATCACAATCCATCATTTAAAAAATGTTACTTTACTTTTGCAGCATATAGTATTTTGATGTCGATGATGCCCGGCCCGCATCCTCGCCGTCGACACGTCCGCGATGACGTCCTGCTTTAGAGGACCCATGTCCGGGACTGGGCTCCGCTGGGCTGGCACTGGGAGGTGCTACCTTCAAGGGCGCGACGCTTGGTGAGGAACCCGGCCCCGGGTCCCGTCGTCGACCCTCATCTCCTTTGGTGGCATTCGCGTGGGCCACTTTCGGTGTGGAGGGAGCCGGCCCTGCCGGAGGTGGTACGTCGCCGTGTCAGGGAAGAGGACGAGAACGTCCATCGCTACATGGCTGCTATGGACGTCAGGTTCTCCAATACCTGGCAGGTTCTTTAGGGAGATCACCCGAGCTATGATCCAGTGATGGTTCCTTCACTTTGGTTGTCCACCGCCTAGATTACTCTATAGTATTCGATCTTTATTAGCTAGCTAGCTAGCTAGTGATGTATTCGGTATATAATATTCGAGATGATTTATTCGAGATTATATATATTATTTGAGACGATGTATTCGACGAGATTATATCTATTATTTGAGACGACGTATTCAAGATTAAATCTATTATTCGAGACGATGTATTCGAGATTATATCTATTATTCGAGACGATGTATTCGAGATTATATCTATTATTCGAGATTATACTAAATTGTTTTATATTTATTTTGGCATAGTTAAATAAAAGCTATGGCAGACAATACCTACAGAGAGAGAGAACAGACCATGTTCGATATCATACGCGGGCCAGATGATGATCAGAATGAAGAAGATTTTGACGGCTCCGAATTTCTAAACAACACCGGAGAGGGTGATATGATATTCGATCGCGACGACCGAGAAGATGAAGTCATGAACTACAACGAAGAACATGTTGATCCTGAAACAACAAACACCGGCGAGGTATATATATTTATATAAGCAGGAATCTGGTGATCATCACATGTTTTAAATGAGTTGAAGATATATTAACGAATCGATCTTTCTTCTTTCGCCATCCGGATCGAGCAAATCTTCAGGCAAAAGGACGAAACGAGGCCCGAACAAAAAGTTGAAGGAGGGCGTAAAGTACAATATCGAGGCATTCAAACCTAATGGCGAACCATTAGCGCCTAAGAAGATTGCGGACAAGTTCGTTCGTCAGTGCGGAGTTCATGTGAAGGACCAACTCCCGATCTTCCTTCAAGAATGGAGAAAGCCAGCAAAGCCACGTCCAAATATTACTTTTGTCGACGAGAATAAAAAAAACTGCTTTGGGATACTCTCATGGAACATTTCACCCTACCAGATCATTTCACAGAAGCAGATGTGCGGAAAGTCAAGGACGCTGCTTTTAGGAAGATGGCGGTTGCATTCAAGAACCACAAGAGAACGACGTGGGAGAAGTACGTCAAGGGAGGAGGGAAGACTCCAGTATTCGAGGGGATACTAGAGAATCAAAGTGCTCATTGGGACGATTTCGTGAAATTCAAGGATTCAGAATTAGCTAAGGAACTGTCGAGAATAAACAAGAAGAATGCCAAAAAAAGGATAAGTTCCATAAGCTGGGGCCAGGTGGCTACGTAGTGGCAATGCCTAAGTGGGATAAGTCAGAGAAAGAGATGGAGGATGCAAGTGTCACTCCGGTTACTAAGAGCTGGCCCCCCAGGTGCAGGACTTGGTTCTATGCGCATGGGGGGAGTTGGACCCGAAGACAGGCAATGTTTCGACGAAGACATATCTGAACGGAGCCAATGATGCGGTACTTGTTGCAATAGAAGAGGCTCGATCGGGGGTGTTCCAGCCCAACAGAGAGAACGACGAGCTTACGCGTGCCCTGGGAAATCCTGAACACCCGGGAAGAACACGAGGCAAGGGCGCTATTCCGTGGTATGAGGGGTTTTTGAACTGGAACGCCGACTATAGAACCCATGCGAGAAAGAAGATTGCGGAGGAGAAGAAGAGGAAGATGGAGGAGGAGCAGAGGAAGCGGGACTATGAACGCCTTCAAAGCCTAGAAGCAAGTCAAGCGGAATTGGCAGCTAAATTCCAGCGGCAGCAGGAGGAGATCGACTCACTTAGCCAGCAAAGGGGGTCTCAGCAGCTGCAACAGCTAGCAGATGATACAGCATTAGATACCACCGCCCCATCCATGCCGAGAAGCAGCGTGGGTTCCGCCCCGGGCGACGCACTGCTGGATAGATACCCCGTGGATGATATCGCGGAGAACACTAACTGCGAGCTACACTTCAAAATTAAGAACATATCCTTGAAGGTGGCGGACGGTGTTGCTTATACAAATTCCCCCGATGCAACCTTCCATTGCAACCCGATTCCAGCAGGCTATGCTCGTGTCGTGGTTGATGAGGTGGTGGACCAATATTCGGGGCTAGAGCTTGACATTCCTGGAGGTGACGAGGAGCACACACTCGGAGATGCCAAACATCGCATCATCCTATGGAGAAAGGATTGCATCATCTTTTGAAGGCCACCGACACCGCGTCACCCGACTCCTCGTCAAAGTTCGCCACCGAGTCAGCAGACTCCCGCTCCTCCAAGTCCACCAACGCGTGAGGCCACTCCTCCTCCTCCAAGTCCGGCATAGTGTCAGGCCACTCCTCCTTCAAGTCCGACACAGCGTCAGACGTCCACTCCTCCTCCAAGTCTGGCACAACCTCAGGCCACTCCTCCTCCAAGTCCGGCACAGCTTCAGGCCACTCCTCCTCATCCAACTCAGCCCCGTCAGCCATCTCCGCCGCCTCAGCAATCGCAGAAGAGACACCCCACAGCTATGGTGCGTAGCGGTACGAGTCGAGGTGATAGTATAGGAACTACAGGCGGAGGCAAGCGATATAAATATGGTCCAAACCTCAGTACTCCTCTTCCTGTGAGGGCTTATGACAGGACCGAGGAGCAAACTAATGCCATAGTGCGGGCAGAAGTCGACGCCCATTTTGGACCGAAACCGCCACCGCTGCCAAGGGAGAAAGTGCCTGTGGAAGTAGTTGACCACTTCATTCGTATGACTCAACCACTAGCTCCTAAGCCTGTTGACACAGACTATGAGCGCCACATCAGGAAGTTACATCGACAACGTCTACAGAAGGAGGCAAGCTCGAGCTCGAGCAAACAACAAGCAGCTGTCAAAAAATGCGGGAAAACCGTTGCCCAGCTGGGAAAACAGGCGGCGCAATCGATCCCCCCGCTTGTTGTGCCGCCAACAACACGTGACAGTACACGCGCCCAATATTATTGTGGCCAAACAGTTTACGTTCCCGAGGTGGGCGATGTGGTAATAACCCAGGAGCATATAATGCAGGCTGAAGAACTCAAGATCACTGTTGGACAACTCCTCGAGATCGAGGACATGCCTCTGATTACAAAGGAGGAAATAAAACGGAAATATGTCAGGGGCCAACCTTTGGTCAAGCCAGAATATGTCAACAAGCTCCCAACAAGAATGTATGAATTGCATCAATGGTACATGGACATTATCAAGAGATCCGATCGAGAGTCCCTCATGATGTATGTCAAGAAGGATGATTACTACCAAGGGAAAGCTGTGGCCGTTGAGTATTCTGAACTGTTTCACTTATACAATCAAGAGGCACTCGACAAATCTATCGTCAGTTGCTATTGTTTGTAAGTGATTTCTTTCTGTAATTTAAGTCTCAAGCTAGCTGTAGTGATCCTTTTGATCAATCATTACCTGTAATTATCCTCACTATATTCTTTTCTGTGGTATTATGCAGGATGAAGATGTATGAAATGAGAAAAGGTGGACGTTATGGCATTGGGTTCATTGACCCAAACACCGTTAATGAATACACATGGAAAATAAACAAGCATCATGAAAAAGAGGTAGAGGACAGCATGCTAGAGTTCTTGAAGCGCCTCAAATACAATGAAGATATACTACTTCCTTACAACTTCCAGTGAGTCACACTTTCTTGTACTACAAATTCTCTGTTTTTGCCTACTAGCTAGCTACATGTTTTTGCTTACATATGCCCGCTTAATTAAGACATGCAAACGTGTGTGCATGCAGATATCACTGGATCTTGTCTATCATTAAAGTTGATGCCGGAACAGTTGAAATACTGGACTCGCTACTCAAAGCAAATAGTGACTATAACATCTTGTTTGGGATAGTCAACAGGTAATTTCAATCATTATTAACTATATATCTCGGCCTATTTAGTTCGTCATTTCATGATATGAACTATTTATAACCCCTTTATTCATTTTCTTTGTCGGCGGGCAGGGCTTGGGCAAGGTTCATCTGCGTCACGGAAGGCAAATGGAAAGCACATCTGAAATGGTTTCGAGCCAAGGTAAGTAATTAAGTAGTACTAGCTAGCTAGCTAGCTAGCTGCCATCTCTTTAATTATCATGCTTGATTAATTATTATCTGATCAAATTAAATTCCATTCTCGTAATAAAGGCCCTGAAGCAGGCGCAGGGGACTGATCTGTGTGCATTCTGCGTTTGCAAGAACATTCGCATGATGGCGTCCGAAAGGAGCAGATCTCAAAGACAGGAATGGGTACGCTTGTCAGAACACTATTCACAATTTTTACACCATTATCGATATCTAGTCACACAACTAATACACATGCATATTGATCTCCTTCTTAACAGTTCAAAGAGGTGCGGGACAAGCTCCTAGAAACGGAGCGCGTAGAAGCACTTCAAGAAGAAATAGCGGGATTTTTGCTCGACCAGGTCATAAATCCGAAGGGAGAATACTATTACCCGCTACCGCCCCCATCGACCAAGACATGAACCACTTCCAATTGTCATCGTGCTCCGAAGGCACCAATCAGGCTAATGCCACTGGCCCCGAAGGCAACATGCATATGTAGGGGAAATTGTATATATAGCTATACATGTGTGTATGTGTGAATTAATATGGTGGTTTGTGAGACATGATTGATGATATATATATGATTGGTTCTACTAGAAATTCTATATATATATATATATATATATATATATATATATATGCATAACGTGTACAATGTGTAGTACCGTAAAATACCAGCAAACAAAAAAGAATTAAAATGGAAAACACAAAATTAAATGAAAAAGAAATTATAAAACCAAAAACCCCCCAAACATTTTAGTACCGGTTGGTGTTACCAACCGGTACTAAAGGGCTCCCGGCCCCAGGAGCTGGCTTGTGCCACGTGGTTTCCCTTTAGCACCGGTTCGTGCTGAACCGGTACTAAAGGGGGGGGGGGCCTTTAGTGCCGAAATTTTAGTGCCGGTTACCTAACCGGCACTAAAGGGCCTTACGAACCGGTGCTATTGCCCGGTTCTGCACTAGTGGATGTGTGTGTCATCCAAAAAATCCGAATCCTTCTCCAGTACGCCCCGGGCCTCCTTTTATAGTCAAAAGGGTTTGCCGCAGTGGCACACGGGAGGTGGAAAGGTATACAGTAATCGAGTCTATCTCCTGTCACCGTAGGACAAATGCATTTAATGCGCTACCGACGTGCCCTTCTTTCTTTATCGGGGACGGCAAGGAAGCTCGTCCCAGCTGTCGCTGCCTCGCATGGCTTTGACGCGCGTTCGAACTGATGAGGCATGTAGTGCCATGTTGGCTGGCTGCTGAGTTGGTGCAGTGGTTTAATCTTCATGAAGATCTGCATGCCACCACGCAGGTGCTTGTTGAGTCAGCCTAGAGGCCGCACGTCGCCAGGCAGGCACCTGCCTAGCTGGTGGGCTGGCAACTACATGGGAACGACGGTGGAGTCTTGGCAGACGTGGGCCTGGCTGCGGCCCCACGGATGTTTTCGGCAAGAGTCTTGACGGGGCCCCAGCAAGGGTCTTGCCACGGCATCTTGGTCGTCCCCCGCAAGGGTCTTGCTGGGGGTCTCGTGTGTATCCTTGGCAAAGATCTTGCCGAGGATCGTCGTGTTCTGGTCATCATCTTGTCTCATGTGCTTTTGGTTTCCACAAAGATCTTTATGCCACCATGCTGGCACTTCTCGAGCCTTGGTTTCAATGTTGTCGATGGCGTCGGAACTCTTGGGCTTAAGGGTGGCTGCGATGTTGGTGTTGGGCAAGTTGCCCCGACAAGGTTCTTGCCGGGGCTGCGGAGGTCGCCCCGGCAAGGGCCTTGCTGGGGGAGTCCACCTCGCCCCTCTGCTCTTCGTGTTTCTAGCTTGGCATTGTTCTGGTTGTCTCATGGCTTTGCCTCCTTCCTCTGCCCCGCTAGGTGTGGCCGCAGGCGCGGCTCCAACTACCCGCGCACAAGTAAAGGGGTACAAAATAGGACCCCTGCTTTTATGCACCGACACTCCAATATTGTCCAAATAGATTTTCATCGGACCCGATGCACTAGGTATTACACCTAGATCGGATATGAACTTGAAGGGCTTGAAAAGAAGTGTCTAGGGGGTGATTATATCCTCAACAAAGAAAAGTAGCAGTTTTTAATTTCTTTAAGTTAAGGTGGAGTTTTAGCACAACTTTAAACATTCACAATACATTTCAAGCAAGCATGGCAAGAGTATATGAGAAGCGGAAAGTAAAGCATGCAAATTGCAAGATAGTAAAGGGATGGGGTTGGAGTGTGCAAACACAATTGGAGACACGAAGATTTTTGGCATGGTTCCGATAGGTGGTGCTATCGTACATCCACGTTGATGGAGATTTCAACCCACGAAGGGTAACGGTTGCGCGAGTCCATGGAGGGCTCCACCCATGAAGGGTCCTCGAAGAAGCAACCTTGTCTATCCCACCATGGCCATCACCCATGAAGGACATACCTCACTTGGGTAGATCTTCACGAAGTAGGCGATATCCTTGCCCATACAAACTCCTTGGTTCAACTCCACAATCTTGACGGAGGCTCCCAAGTGACACCTAACCAATCTAGGAGACACCACTCTCCACAAGGTAATAGACGGTGTGTTGATGATGAACTCTTTGCTCTTGTGCTTCAAATGATAGTCTCCCCAACACTCAACTCTCTCTCACACAGATTTGGATATGCTGGAAAGATGATTTGAGTGGAAAGCAACTTGGGGAAGGCTAGAGATCAAGATTCTTGTGGTTGGATTGGAATGTCTTGGTCTCAACACATGTGTAGGTGGTTCTCTCTCAGAAAATGAGTAGTGGAAGTGTAGGCACGTTCTGATGGCTCTCTCACTAATGGAGACGAGGGTGGAGGGGTATATATAGCCTCCACACGAAATCTAGCCATTGCACACAAAAGAGCCAACTCGGTCAGACCAAATATAGGAATTCGGTGAGACCGATTCAGTCCAAAATGTGAACGTTAGAGCTTTCGGTGGGACCGATATGATCAACTTGGTGGGACTTATGTGATAGGGTTAGGGTAAAACCTCAACTCGGTTTAACTGATTACACAAACTTAGTGAGACCGATTTTTGTAATGAGCAAACAAAGAGTTGGTCAAGCAAACTCGGTGGCATCGGATAGATCAAATCGGTGGGGCCGAGTTTGACTTTAAGTTTAGGACATATTTGGAATTGAGAAAGTGGTTGAGGGCTTTGGAGCATATCACTAAGCACTTTGAGCAAGTAGACCATTAAGCAACACCTCATCCCCTTTTAATAGTATTGGCTTTCCTATGGACTCAATGTGATCTTGGATCACTAAAATAGAAATGAAGAGTCTTGAGCTTTTTCCAATCTTTGTCCTTAGCTTCTTGAAGGGGTTCCACATCCTCTTGTCCATGCCATGCCTTTGTTGAACTTTCTGAAATATACTAGATAAAAATATTAGTCCAACAAGAGATATGTTGACATTAATTACCAAAATCACCCAGGGAGCACTTGTACTTTCAATCTCCCCTTTTTTGGTAATTGATGACAACATACATCAAAGCTTTAGATAAAGATATGAAGAATAACAAGTAAAGCTTTGGAGAGACATGTAACATGCATGTGCTCCCCCTACATGCCTGCAATCATGTAAATATGGAAGATCATTTGGTATGGCATTGAGAATAATTAATCATAATATTACCTCCCCCGGCCGAATCTAAGATTTCTAGAAGCAAAATTCAATCTGGCATAATTTTTTTGTGTAATCATTCACAAATTCAAACCATGAGTAGGGCAATTTCGTATCATCAATTTCACCCTCTGCCAATATTTTGCAACATGTTCATGATCAAGTTGTTTAAAATTCATAATATCGTTCCTAAGGGAAATGATCTTAGCGGGAGGAAAATACTTGGAAATAAAAGCATCTTTACACGTATTCCATGAACAAATACTATTTTTAGGCAAAGATGAAAACCAAGTTTTAGCACGATCTCGAAGCGAGAAAAGAAATAGCTTCAATTTAAAAATACCATTATCCACATCTTTTTTCTTTTGCATATCACACAAATCAACGAAATTGTTTAGATGGGATGCGGCGTCTTCACTAGGAAGGCCAGAAAATTGATCTTTCATAACAAGATTCAGCAAAGCGGTATTAATTTCACAAGATTTCGCATTAGTAGCAGGAGAAATCGGAGAACTGATAAAATAATAATTATTTGTGTTGGAAAAATCACACAGTTATGTATTTTCTTGAGCCATCATGACAAAACAAGCAATCCAACACACAAGCATAGAAAGAGAAAACGAATAAGACGGAAGGAAGAGGCATGAAGAAAAGGCAAATCTTTTCGAAAATCATTTTAGAAGTGGGGGAGAGGAAAACAAGAGGTGAATGGAGAATAATGTAATGCAAGAGATGAGAGTTTATGATGGGTACTTGGTATGGCTTGACTTGGCGTAGATCTCCCCGGCAACGGCGCCAGAAATTCTACTTCTTGAGCTTGTGTTGGTTTTTCCCTTGAAGAGGAAAGGGTGATGCAGCAAAGTAGAGATAAGTATTTCCCTCAGTTTGAGAACTAAGGTATCAATCCAGTAGGAGACAACGCACAAGTCACCGAATACCTGCACAAACAATCAAACAACTTGCACCCAACGCGATAAAGGGGTTGTCAATCCCTTCACGGTTACTTGCAAAAGTGAGATCTAATAGAGATAAATGAACTGTAAAGTGAATATTTTTGGTTTATAGATCGGAAAGTAAAATATTGCAAAATAGCAGGTCGGAAACTTATATGATGGAAAATAGACCTGGGGCCATAGGTTTCACTAGATGCTTCTCTCATGATAGCAAATAATACGGTCGGTGAACAAATTACTGTCGAGCAATTGATAGAAAAGTGTAAAGTTATGACGATATCTAAGGCAATGATCATGAATATAGGCATCACGTCCGTGTCAAGTAGACCGAAACGATTCTACATCTACTACTATTACTCCACACATCGACTGCTATCCAGCATGCATCTAGAGTATTAAGTTCATAAAGAACGGAGTAATGCATTAAGTAAGATGAAATGATGTAGAGGAATTAACTCAAGCAATATGATGAAAACCCCATCTTTTTATCCTCGATGGCAACAATACAATATGTGCCTTGCTGCCCCTACTATCACTAGGAAAGGACACCGCAAGATTGAACCCAAAGCTAAGCACTTCTCCCATTGCAAGAAAAACCAATCTAGTTGGCCAAACCAAACCGATAGTTCAAAGAGAATTACAAAGATATCAAATCATGCATAAAAGAATTCAGAGGAGATTCAGATAATATTCGTAGATAAGATGATCATAAATCCACAATTAATCAGATCTCGACAAACACACCGCAAAAGAGTATTACATCAGATAGGTCTCCAAGAACATCGAGGAGAACATGGTATTGAGAATCAAAGAGAGAGAAGAAGCCATCTAGCTACTAGCTATGGACCTGTAGGTCTGAGGTAAACTACTCACACTTCATTGGAAGGGCAATAGAGTTGATGTAGAAGCCCTCCGTGATCGAATCCCCCTCCGGCAGGGTGCCGGAAAAGGTCCCTAGATGGGATCTCACTGGTACAGAAGGTTGCGACGGTGGAGAAGTGTTTTCGTGGATTCCCCTGCTGGTTTGGGGATATATGGGTATATACACGCGAAAGAATTAGGTCAGGAGGTGCACGAGGGGCCCACAAGGGTGGGGGGTGCGCCCTACCCCCCTGGGCGCGCCCTCCATCCTTGTGGACGCCTCATGGCTCCTCCGACTTCATCTCCAAGTCTCCTGGTTGTCTTCTGGTCAAGAAAAATCATCGCGAAGGTTTTATTCCGTTTGGTATTCATTTTCTGCGAAGCTCAAAAACAAGGAAAATTAGGAACTCGCACTGGGCGCTAAGTTAATAGGCCAGTCCCAAAAAATAATATAAAATAGCATATAAATGCATATAAAACATCCAAAACAGATAATATAATAGCATGGAACAATCAAAAATTATAAATACGTTGGAGACGTATCAAACCCTCATGAAAAAGAAACTACTATCATGCATACAAAAACTCTATATAGGTAGTGTTAATATTATTGGAAAGGGTGTCATACAAGATTTCTTTACTTGTGCCGATACATTACCTATGCTAGGAGGGTCAATTATTAACAAAACTTCTAGTCTTGCGGACACATTATCTTTTCTTATAGTTGAACTTGAAAGACAATTTTTTCACATGCATTTGATACGTCTCCAACGTATCTACTTTTTCTCACGCTTTTCCTCTTGTTTTGGACTCTAATTTGCATGATTTGAATGAAACTAACCCCGGACTGACGTTGTTTTCAGCAGAACTACCATGGTGTGGTTTTTGTGCAGAAATAAAAGTTCATGGAATGGAACGAAACTTTTGAGGATTTTTTTATATCAATAAAGAGAATTTCTGGAGCCAAGACTTGCCGGGGAGGGGCACCTGGGTGGGCACAACCCACCAGGGCGTGCCCCCCTCTCCTGGCGCGCCCAGGTGGGTTGTACCCACCTGGTGGCCCTGCTGATGACCCCCCCTAATACTATAAATTCACATATTTCTAGAAAAAAATCAGGGAGAAAGAATTATCACGATCCATGAGACGGAGCCGTCGCCAGGCCCCGTTCTTCCTTGGGAGGGTGGATCTGAGTCCGTTTGGGGCTACGGAGAGGGGGATCTTCGATGTTCGTCATCACCAACCTATCTCCATCGCCAATTCCTTGATGCTCCCCACCGGGAGTGAGTAACTCCTTCGTAGGCTCGCCGGTCGGTGAGGAGTTGGATGAGATTCATCATGTAATCGAGTTAGTTTTGTTAGGGCCTGATCCCTAGTATCCACTATGTTCTTAGATTGATGTTGCTATGACTTTGCTATGCTTAATGCTTGTCACTTTGGGCCCGGGTGCCATGATTTCAGATCTGAACCATTTATGAATTCATCATTATATCCATGTTTTAGATCTGATCTTGCAAGTTATAGTCACCTACTATGGTTATGATCCGGCAACCCCGGAGTGACAACAACCGGGCCCACTCCCGGTGATGACCGTAGTTTGAGGAGTTCATGTATTCAGCATGTGTTAATGCTTTGTTCCGGTTCTCTATTAAAAGGAGGCCTTAATATCCCTTAGTTTCCAATATGGAACCCGCTACCACGGGAGGGTAGAACAAAAGATGTCATGCAAGTTCTTTTAATAAAGCATGTATGACTATTTACGGAATACATGCCTACATTATATCGGTGAACTGGAGCTAGTGCCGTATGGCCCTAGGTTATAACTGCCTCATGATGAATATCATCCAACAAGTCAACGATCCAATATCTACGAATTTATCCTTATTGTTTCTACTAAGTTACTACTGCTATCATCACTGTTACACTCGCTACAAATTACTGCTATCACTGTTACTGTTACTATTGCTGCTACTGCTGCTATCAAAACTATCAAACTACTTTGCTACTGATCATATTGCTGCAAATAATTAATCTCTAGGTGTGGTTGAATCGGCAACTCAGCTGCTAATACCTTCAAATATTCTTTGGCTCCCCTTGTGTCGAATCTATAAATTTGGGTTGAATACTCTACCCCCGAATACTGTTCCGATCCCCTACACTTGTGGGTTATCAAGACCTTTTTCTGGCACCATTGCCCAGGAGCATTGTAATGCCCTCGATGCGGCTATATCTCCTATGTGTCGAAGCACGACTTAGAGGCATAACCGCATTGAAAGCAATATCGCAAGTGAGGTAATCTTCACAACAACCCATGTAAATAAATAAAGGGGTAAAGTACATAGTTGGCTTACACTCGCCACGTCACACAATTACATAAATAAGTCATTACATTCATCAAATACACTCACGGTCCGACTACGGTACCAAAATAAAGATCAACCCCCAAATGCGACAAAGTACCCGATCGCCCCAACTGGGCACCACTACTGATCATCTGGGAAGGACACGTAGTAACGGCGAGAGTCTTCATCGAACTCCCACTTAAGCTCAGTCATATCATCTGGAACGGTATCATCGGTCCCTGCATCTGGTTTGGAAGTAATCTGTGAGTCATGGGGGCTCAGCAATCTCCCACCCTCGCGATCAAGACTATTTAAGCTTATAGGTAAGGTAAAGGTATGATGTGGAGCTGCAGCAAGCGACTAGCATATATGGTGGCTAACCTATTCGCAAAAGAGAGCGAGAAGAGAAGGCAAAAGCACGGTCGAACAACTATGATCAAGAAGTGATCCTAGAACAACCTACGTCAAGCATTACTCCAACACCGTGTTCACTTCCCGGACTCCACCGAGAAGAGACCATCATGGTAACACACGCGGTTGGTGCATTTTAATTAATTAAGTTTCATGTTATCTACAACCGGACATTAACAAATTCCCTTCTGCCCATAACCGCGGGCATGGATTTTGAAAGTTCAAATCCCTGTAGAGGAGTCCCAACTTAGCCGATCACAAGCTCTCACAGTCAACGAAGGATATTCCTTCTCCCAAGACATCTGATCAGACTCGGCATCCCAGTTACAAGACATCCTCGACAATGGTAAAACAAGTGCAGCAACACCGCCCGAATGTGCCGACAAATCCCGATAGGAGCTGCACATATCTCGTTCTCAGGGCACACTCAGATGAGCGCTCCATACAACTAAAACCAAACCTCAAGTTTCCTCGAGGGGGCGCTGCACAGGGCTCTAGTTTGGACCAACACTCAGAGGACCACTGGCCCGGGGGGTTTAAAAAAAGATGACCCTCGGGCTCCGGAAACCCAAGGGAAAAAGAGGCTAGGTGGCAAATGGTAAAACCAAGGTTGGGCATTGCTGGAGGAGTTTTATTCAAGGCGAACTGTCAAGGGGTTCCCATTATATCCCAACCGTGTAAGGAACGCAAAATCCGGGAACATAACACCGATATGACGGAAACTAGGGCGGCAAGAGTGGAATAAAACACTAGGCATAAGGCTGAGCCTTCCACCCTTTACCAAGTATATAGGTGCATTATGATAAATAAGATAAAATTGTGATATCCCAACAATAAACATGTTCCAACAAGGAACGATCTCCAATCTTCACCTGCAACTATCAACGCTATAAGAGGGGCAGAGCAAAGAGGTAACATAGCCAAACAATGGTTTGCTAGGACATGGTGGGTTAGAGGTTTGACATGGCAATTTTGGGAGGCATGATAAGCAAGTGGTAGGTATCGTAGCATAGGCATAGCAAAAGAGCGAGCATCTAACAAGCAAAGATAGAAGTGATTTCAAGGGTATGGTCATCTTGCCTGCAAAATACTCAGAGTTGCCTTCATCCTCGTAAGCGAACTCAACGGGATCCTCGTTCATGAACTCATCTCCCGACTCTACACAAAAAAGAACAACAAGCAAAAAGGAACGCAATCAACCACGTGCAATGCTCAAACCACATGATGCAAACATGGTATGATATGCGGGATGCGGTATGTGATGCATATACAAGATTTGCAAAGGAATGATTGAACCTGGCCTCAACTTGGAAATCCAAGAGTGCCACTAGAAAGGTGAGTTGATTTCGGTTGAAATCGATATAAAGATCACCGGAATCGGATGCACGGTTTGGAAATGGCAAGCAAAACAAATATGGCACCGGTCTGCGATAATCAGCAAGTGACCATCTAAATGCATCAAGTTAAATATGCTACAGCACTCAAACATGACAATAAAATACATGGCAGGGATTCACTCATGATGCTTGACAAAAGATGAACACCGAGCTACGGCTAATTCATCCATTAACAGGTTCAAACAAGCATGGCAAAAGTGCAAATGATAAGATGTTTCAGACTTTGTGAAATTAACACAAGTCTGGAATTTATCATCAGGAAGCAAACTTTAGAGCATGAAAACTACATGCTACAGGAACTTAACATGGCAAAGCAAGGCATAGAATGAAGCTACTATAAGCACTTAACAAAAGTGCCTTAGTGACTTTGAGCCAAAAGGGATCAGAAAATACAATTGCAAGCATGTGAACATAGCAAAAACATAAACAGGTTCAGACTTAGTGAAAAACTAGAGCATGCAAAACAGTTAACGAGTAGGCATGTTTACGAGCTCGATGCACTCACTACAGAGCATGTCATGACAAACTAAGCATACACCCATCAAGAAGACATGGCATAGGAGCTCGACATGGCAAGAACAACAACATAGCATGCACGGAAGAATAGCAACATCCTCGGCAAAATCGCTAAACATGTCAACAATCAGCCAGGAACATTTTATAGCAAAACTAGAGCTCGATTGACTCAAGCTAGGGTACTCCATAATTGCAAACAAAGACATGGATGAATAGGGAACCACAATATTAACAAAACATCCTTGCTGATCATCCTCAAAAGAGGCACGGATCACTAGGAAACAACATGAACATATGGCATAAAAACAAAAACAGGAAAAGGACTTAGTGAAATTCTAAGTTCCTGAAATCAGCATCAACGAGTAGGCTACTTTGCATGCTTGTGCTAGTCACCACAAATATCACAAAAATACATGGCATACACCCCTGTAAAGATGGCATGGCATTTAACAAAACACATGTAGAGCTCAGGATCATAGCATGCACACATTAATCATGGCAAAAATGACAAAAGGTCATTTGCTGAAACAGATCTGACAAATTCATCACATATCCCTCTTCCAACAGCATTTCGGGCATCAAGATGAGATCAAATGAAAATGATGCAATGAAATCAAATAATGTACTCGTCGAGACGAACATTTTGATATGCTACACGCACGAATCGGAGCTATGAGTGCAGAGTTATGGCATGATGAAGATTGCAAAAAAATATTGAAACGGAGGCAAAAAGGTCAACCCTCAGATCTAGGGTTCCTCGCGGGCATGCAATCTGAGGCCACTCCGGCGAGGTGTTCTTCCTCTGGCGAGGTCAGCAAGGCGGCAGGGTGGCGAAGGAGAGGCGAAGCCAGCCTCTCCCCGACCGGATCTGAAGGCGGGCGGCGGCGCCGGCCCCTTGGCCGACTCGGGAGCCGGCGGGCAGGGAGCGGGGCGGCGGAGACGGCCCCTGGCGGTGGAGGCGGCGATCGGCCTGCGCGGCGGAGAGGCGGTGCGAAGAAGGCTTCGGGCGGCGGCGGGCGGAACGGGCCCCGGGGGCTTCCCGCGGGCCTGGCGGGCCTCGGGCGGCGCGTCGATGTGGGGCGCCGTGGTGGCTGACGTGGCGGCGTCCCATTGGTCGGCGGCGGCGGGCGGACGTATCTGGCCCAATTCGGACACGTCCGGCGGCGAGGGGAGCAGGAATCTATGGTTTCAAAGGAGGGGATCCGAGATTTTTGAGGAGGGGTCTATTTATAGAGGTAGAGGGAGCTAGGAAGCTCCAAATGGAGTGCGGATTGCGGCCACGCGATCGTGATCGAACACTCTAGATGATGGGAGAGGTTTTGGTGGGTTTTGGGCCACTTTGGAAGGGTGTTGGGCTGCAACACACACGAGACCTTTTCAGTCCCTCTGTTAACCGTTGGTGTATCAAACGAAGTCCAAATGGTACAAAACTTGACAAGCGGTCTACCGGTAGTAAACCAAGGCCGCATGACAAGTCTCGGTCCAATCCGAAAACATTTAACACCCACACACGAAAAGAGGTAGAAAGGACCACCGGAGGACATAGGAACGCCAGAATGCAAAACGGACAACGGGGAAAATGCTCGGATGCATGAGACGAACACGTATGCAAATGCAATGCACATGATGACATGATATGACATGCATGACAAAGACAAACACACACGGAGACAAAACCCTGACAAGGGAGAAATAAAATAACTTAGTGCCAGAAACAGCAAGAGTTGGAGTACAGATAAGGTAAATTACATCCGGGGTGTTACAACACTCCACCACTACGAAAGGATCTCGTCCCGAGATCTAGGACTGGAAAAACTCCGGGTACTCAGAACGGAGGTGATCCTTGCGTTCCCAGGTGGCTTCATGGTCGGAATGGTGTGACCACTTGACTTTGAGGAATTTGATTGACTTGTTGCGAGTCTTGTGCTCAGTTTCTTCAAGAATAGCAACAGGGTGCTCACGATAAGACATGTCTTCTTGGAGATCAATGTCTTCGAAGTTGACGGTGCGGTCAGGGGTCTTGAAGCACTTGCGGAGTTGAGACACGTGAAACACATCGTGCATGTTTGCAAAGTTGGAGGGAAGCTCAAGTTGATAGGCCAGATCGCCTCTCTTGCTGACGATCTTGAAAGGACCCACGTATCTAGGGGCAAGCTTCCCTTTGATACCGAAGCGACGAGTACTTTTCATTGGAGAGACGCGGAGGTAAACATGGTCTCCGATCTCGAAAGCCAAATCACGATGATTACTATCATAGCAGCTCTTCTAGCGCGATTGCGCTGCTTTGAGGTTATCACGAATGACTTTGCACATCTCTTCTGCCTCTGTGATCAAGTCATTGCCAAGAAGTTGACGTTCACCAGTCTCTGACCAGTTAAGAGGAGTACGACACTTCCTGCTATAGAGAATTTCAAATGGGGCCTTGCCCGAACTCGCTTGGAAGCTGTTGTTGTAGGAGAACTCGACATATGGAACACAATCTTCCCACTTCATACCGAAGGAGATAACGCAAGCCCTGAGCATATCCTCAAGAATCTGATTGACACGCTCAACTTGGCCACTAGTTTGAGGATGAAAAGTTGTGCTAAAATGGATGTTGGTGCCCATGGCCTTCTGAAAAGAATCCCAAAACATGGAGGTGAAGATGCTGCCACGATCTGAAGAAATCAACCGCGGAATGCCGTGTAGAGAGACAATCCAAGAGGTATATAGCTCTGCCAATTGAGCTGCTATGATGGATTCTTTGATAGGCAGAAAATGAGCCACTTTAGTGAGTTTGTCGATGACAATGAATATAGCATCATTGCCACGCTTGGACTTTGGAAATCCAGTCACGAAGTCCATCTCAATGTGGTCAAACTTCCATTCTGGAATGGCAAGAGGTTGGAGGAGACCAGCTGGTCGTTGGTGTTCTGCTTTAACTCTTCTGCAGACATCCCATTCATTCACGAACTGAGCAATCTCGCGCTTCATTCGAGTCCACCAATACGACTGCTTGAGGTCATGGTACGTCTTTGTACTTCCAGGGTGGATGGAGAGGAGTGAATTGTGAGCCTCGTTCATAATGACTTTACGAAGGTCACCTTTAGGCACAACAATGTGATCCTCGAAGAATAGAGTATCCTTGTCATCAAGGCGATAGCACTTGTACTTAGGTTGACTCTTAGCAATCCCAATCTTCACCTTCTTCACCATAGCATCAAGAAGTTGAGCCTCGCGAATCTGATCTTCCAAAGTAGGAGAGACTTGGAGGTTGGTGAGGAAAACCTCAAGGAACAACTTGCAGATTGAGTTCGCAGAAAGCTTCACAAAGCTCGGGTTGGTAAGGCTTGAGAATCAAACTGTTGTAGTAAGCCTTCCTGCTCAATGCGTCAGCAATTACATTGGCCTTGCCTAGAGTATATTCGATACTCGGATTATACTCTTGAATCATTTCGACACAATGAGTCTGCTTGAGGTTGAGATTAGGCTGAGTGAAGATGTACTTGAGACTCTTGTGGTCAGTGAAGATGTCCACTTTTCGTCCCAATAAGAGATGTCTCCAAGTCAAAAGAGCATGGACAACTGCCGCCAACTCAAGGTCGTGAGTGGGGTAGTTCTTTTCATTGGGCTTCAACCGGAGAGAAGTATAAGCCACAACTTTATTCTCTTGCATCAACACTGCACCAAGACCTTGAAGAGAGGCATCACAGAAGACCTCGAACAGTTTGGATTCATCAGGAGGAGTCAGAACTGGAGCAGTGACTAATTTCTCTTTCAGGGCGTTGAAAGCGATGTCACATTCAGGAGACCAAACATACTTGATGTGCTTTTGGAGATGGTTGGAAAGAGGCTTTGCGATCTTTGAAAAGTTCTCAATGAACCTTCGACAATAGCTTGCGAGCCCAAGGAAGCTGCGGAGTTGCTTCACGTTCTGAGGTGGTTCCCAATACACAACTGCAGACACCTTCTCAGGATTAACCGCTATGCCTTTGGCAGAAATGATATGTCCAAGATAGAGAACCTCATCGAGCCAAAACTCGCACTTTGAAAACTTGGCATAGAACTGATGTTCTCTGAGCTTATCGAGCACCAAACGCAAGTGCTTGGCATGATCTTCCTTGTTCTTGGAAAAGACCAAAATGTCATCGAGGTAGACCAAGACGAAGTCATTTGTGTAGGGGTTGAAGATGAAGTTCATCATTCGAGAGAAAGTCGGAGGAGCATTGACGAGGCCAAAAGACATGACAGTGTATTCATATGAACCATAGCTTGTTCTGAATGCTGTCTTAGGGATATCTTCTTCACGAATGCGAATCTGGTGATAGCCCATATGAAGATCCAGCTTGGAGAATACTTGAGCACCTTTGAGTTGTTCAAACAGCTTGTTGATGTTGGGAAGTGGGTACCTGTTCTTTATAGTCTTCTTGTTCAATGGACGGTAGTCAACACAAAGTTGGTCCGTTCCATCCTTCTTCTTCACAAAAAGAACTCCACAACCCCACGGAGAAGAACTAGGTCGGATGAGACCCATACGCTCTTGTTCATCGAGTTGCTTCTTCAGATCCTTCAACTCTTTAGGTCCCAGCTTGTAAGGATGTTTGCAAACAAGTTCCGTGCCAGGCTCAAGATCGATGACAAATTCAACTGACCGGTGCAGAGGCATTCCTAGAAGCTCTTCTGGAAAAACGTCTTGATATTCGCAAACGACTGGAATTTGGGAGATGGCATCCAGTTCACCCTTCTCATCGAGAGAAAACAGACGGATGGTATCATCCCTTGCGGCAAAGACAATTACATCCTCAGATGAATGAGTCAATTCAATCTACTTGGCAGCACAATCAAGATGAGCCTTATGCTTAGAAAGACAATCCATTCCAAGAATAAGATCGATATCCGAGTCGCCCAGAACAATAGGAGAAGCTAGAAATTTGTAGTCGCCCAACATGATAGTAACATCCGGGACGCAGATATTAGCTGTCATTTGCTTGCTCGAGGACACGATTTGCAAAGGTCTTTGCAAATGCTGATAATCGCACTCATACTTTGATGTAAAAGGTTTAGAAATGAAGCAATGCGATGCACCAGTGTCAAAAAGAACTTTTGCAGGAACATCGTTAACAGGAAGGTTACCCATGATGACATCTGACAAGTCCTCTGCCTGAGCTGCATTCACCATGTTGAGCTTGGCGTGCTTGGGGTTATGCTTGACCACAGCTGTACTTGCAGATCTCACAGGAGGAGGAGGAGGAAGACGCCTCTGATTGAAGCATTTGTTGGCATAGTGACCCTTCTGTTGGCACTTGTTGCACGTGTCCTCTGAAAGCGGACGGTGATACGGAGCACTTGATCTTGGAGCTTGAGACGAAGTCTTGTTCTGAAAGCCTGGGTTGGGTGGGTGGGATGATCCATTGCCACCTTTGTTCTTCTGCTGATAAGGCTGACGGAACGGAGGAGGAGGTAGCCAATACTTTTGCTGCTTAGCCACTTGAGTTGAGGAAGAAGGAGTTGCATCCCTCACTCGCTTCTTGGAAGCATCACACTTCAGTTGGGCAGTCTCTTGCTTCATTGCCATGTTGTAAAACTCGTCGTACTTCTTGGGCTCAAAGAGGACGAGAGCTAGCTGGAGTTCTTCTCTGAGACCACCCCTGAACTGGTATATCATGCTCTTCTCGTCGGGGACGTCTTGCTTAGAGAAACGGGGGAGCTTCTGAAACATGATGTTGTACAGGTAAACAGATATACTGCCTTGCTTCAGGTTGCGGAATTCCTCATGCTTTCTCTCAACCACATTCTGAGGAATATGATGAGCTTTGAAGTCTTGACGGAATTCATCCCAGGTAATCACACGGCCTCCTCTGGAATCTTTGTACTACTGAAACCATTCTGCAGCTTGGTCTTTGAGTTGGAAGGAGGCAAACTTTACAAAGTCCTTAGGCCTGACGTTGCTGCACTCGAAATGCTTGCATATGTCCACGAGCCAATCATCAGCGTCTATTGCCTCAACACAATTGCTGAAGGTCTTTGGCTGGTTAGCGAGGAACTGGTTGAGTGTAGCAAACTAATTCTGATTGTTGCCATGTCCATGATTCCCTTGGTTGCGCTCTTGAAGAATTTGCATGATTAGCTACGTGTTTGCATTGGTACCAGCTATCACAGCTTGCCATGCCTCCAGAGGTGGAGGTGGTGGTGGTGGATCAGGATTCAGAGTCGTGCGCATTGGAGGAGCCATCCTGAAGAGGTTGACATCCGTTAGCATCTTGACAGACAAATATTTAAGCTGAATCAAACGGGTTGAAATTGCAACACATAGTCTTCACATCCGAACAAAATGAACGAATGCATTCCAATTGAAATGGTCACATTTCCATAAATTGAGAAGCCACTTAGAATTGAGGTAAAAGAATAAAAACAAGGTACGGACAAGAACAAATACTTGGTGAGGATTATCCAATCCAAAACCAAATATCCACGGAAGAAGAACTAGAGCTACAAGAATTCCCACCTATGAAACTCCTGAACCTTTCCGGTTTTGCAATCAGGTGTTGGGGATACAGGGGAAGCATAATATCTCACCCAAATCTAGCAAATCCTACATCCAGCTGTATCCATCCTTCAACACATAACCAAGAAACCTTCGGAAATCATTTACCTCAACCTTCGAAAAGAATCTGTTATACGAGTTATGGCAATACTCCTGAACTCCCGACCCAGTACTGGGTGGCGTCGAGGTTATCTCACCAACAACTGCATAAAAGAGATTTTCGATGTCGGCGAAAATTAGGTATTCCAGAATCTCAACGATAAAATTGTGACGACAACACCTTGGAGCTCAACTCCTCGGGACACTGCCACAACCCCTAAAAGTCAGGAGGCACCAAGAACAATGTTCTCGTCACAAAACCATCGGAACGATTCCAAGATACCCGTGTGATCCTAATTTTTTTAGTGAAATTTGAGAAGAGAAGAGTCAAAACTCTACGTCAGGATGCCACACCAGAGCGATGAAGGGACAGAGGAGTAAAAAGAATTCCTAACTCTCCGATATATAATTCCTAAATGACTCAAAACATTTTTCTATACTCAACAACGCCAACGATTCGATCAAGCAGGGGGCTCCTAATGTCAGGGAAGGCTCTGATTACCAACTTGTAACGCCCTCGATGCGGCTATATCTCCTACATGTCGAAGCACGACTTAGAGGCATAACCGCATTGAAAGCAATGTCGCAAGTGAGGTAATATTCACAACAACCCATGTAAATAAATAAAGGGGTAAAGTACATAGTTGGATTACACTCGCCGCGTCACACAATTACATAAATAAGCCATTACATTCATCCAATATGCTCAGGGTCCGACTACGGTACCAAAATAAAGATCAACCCCCAAATGCAACAAAGTCCCTGATCACCCCAACTGGGCACCACTACTGATCATCTGGGAAGGACACGTAGTAACGGCGAGAGTCTTCATCGAACTCCCACTTGAGCTCGGTCATATCATCTGGAACGGTATCATCGGTCCCTGCATCTGGTTTGGAAGTAATCTGTGAGTCACGGGGACTCAGCAATCTCGCACCCTCGCGATCAAGACTATTTAAGCTTATAGGTAAGGTAAAGGTATGATGTGGAGCTGCAGCAAGCGACTAGCATATATGGTGGCTAACCTATTTGCAAAAGAGAGCGAGAAGAGAAGGAAAAAGCACGGTCGAACAACTATGATCAAGAAGTGATCCTAGAACAACCTACGTCAAGCATTACTCCAACACCGTGTTCACTTCCCGGACTCCGCCGAGAAGAGACCATCATGGTAACACACGCGGTTGGTGCATTTTAATTAAGTTAAGTTTCATGTTATCTACAACCGGACATTAACAAATTCCCTTCTGCCCATAACCGCGGGCATGGATTTTGAAAGTTCAAATCCCTGTAGAGGAGTCCCAACTTAGCCGATCACAAGCTCTCACGGTCAACGAAGGATATTCCTTCTCCCAAGACAATCTGATCAGACTCGGCATCCCGGTTACAAGACATCCTCGACAATGGTAAAACAAGTGCAGCAACACCGCCCGAATGTGCCGACAAATCCCGATAGGAGCTGCACATATCTCGTTCTCAGGGCACACTCAGATGAGCGCTCCATACAACTAAAACCAAACCTCGAGTTTCCTCGAGGGGGCACTGCACAGGGCTCTAGTTTGGACCAACACTCAGAGGAGCACTGGCCCGGGGGGTTTAAAAAAAGATGACCCTCGGGCTCCGGAAACGCAAGGGAAAAAGAGGCTAGGTGGCAAATGGTAAAACCAAGGTTGGGCATTGCTGGAGGAGTTTTATTCAAGGCGAACTTTCAAGGGGTTCCCATTATATCCCAACTGTGTAAGGAACGCAAAATCCAGGAACATAACACCGATATGACGGAAACTAGGGCGGCAAGAGTGGAACAAAACACCAGGCATAAGGCCGAGCCTTCCACCCTTTACCAAGTATATAGGTGCATTATGATAAACAAGATAAAATTGTGATATCCCAACAATAAACATGTTCCAACAAGGAATGATCTCCAATCTTCACCTGCAACTATCAACACTATAAGAGGGGCTGAGCAAAGAGGTAACATAGCCAAACAATGGTTTGCTAGGACATGGAGGGTTAGAGGTTTGACATGGCAATTTGGGAGGCATGATAAGCAAGTGGTAGGTATCGTAGCATAGGCATAGCAAAAGAGCGAGCATAAAGCAAGCAAAGATAGAAGTGATTTCGAGGGTGTGGTCATCTTGCCTGCAAAATACTTAGAGTTGCCTTGATGCTCGTAACCGAACTCAACGGGCTCCTCATTCACGAACTCGTCTCCCGGCTCTACCCAAACAAGAACAACAAGCAAAAAGGAACACAATCAACCACGTGCATTGCTTAAACCACATGATGCAAACATGGTATGATATGTGGGATGCAGTATGTGATGCATATGCAAGATTTGCAAAGGAATGATAGAACCTTGCCTCAACTTGGAAATCCAAGAGTGCCACCGGAAAGGTGAGTTGATTTAGGTTGAAATCGATATGAAGATCACCGGAATCGGATGCACGGTTTGGAAATGGCAAGCAAAACAAATATGGCACCGGTCTGCGATAATCAGCAAGTGACCATCTAAATGCATCAAGTTAAATATGCTACAGCACTCAAACATGACAACAAAATACATGGTAGGGATCCACTCATGATGCTTGACAAAAGATGAACACTGATCCATCTAAATGCTACAGGAACTTAACATGGCAAAGCAAGGCATGGCATGAAGCTACTCTAAGCACTTAACAAAAGTCCCTTAGTGACCTTGAGCCAAAAGGGATCAGAAAATACAATTGCAAGCATGTGAACATAGCAAAAACATAAACAGGTTCAGACTTAGTGAAAAACTGGAGCATGCAAAACAGTTAACGAGTAGGCATGTTTACAAGCTCGATGCACTCACAACAGAGCATGTCATGACAAACTAAGCATACACCCATCAAGAAGACATGGCATAGGAGCTAGAAATTTCAAGAAGAACAACATAGCATGCACGGAACAATAACAACATCCTCAGCAAAATCGCTAAACATGTCAACAATCTGCCAGGAACATTGTATAGCAAAAGTAGAGCTCGATTGACTCAAGCTAGGGTGCTCCATAATTGCAAACAAAGACATGGATGGATAGAGCACCACAATATTAACAAAACATCCTTACTGATCATCCTCGAAAGAGGCACGGATCACTAGGAAACAACATGAACATATGGCATAAAAACAAAAACAGGACAAGGACTTAGTGAAATTCTAAGTTCCTGAAATCAGCATCAACGAGTAGGCTACTTTGCATGCTTGTGCTAGTCACCATAAATATCACAAAAATACATGGCATACACCCCTGTAAAGATGGCATGGCATTTAACAAAACACATGTAGAGCTCAGGATCATAGCATGCACACATTAATCATGGCAAAAATGACAAAAGGTCATTTGCTGAAACAGATCTGACAAATTCATCACATATCCCTCTTCCAACAGCATTTCGGGCATCAAGATGAGCTCAAATGAAAATGATGCAATGAGATCAAATAATGTACTCGTCGATATGAACATTTTGATATGCTACACGCACGAATCGGAGTTACGGATGCAGAGTTATGGCATGATGAGGATTGCAAAAAATATTGAAACAGAGGCAAAAAGGTCAACCCTCAGATCTAGGGTTCCTCGCGGGCATGCAATCCGAGGCCACTCCGGCGAGGTGTTCTTGCTCCGGCGAGGTCAGCAAGGTGGCGGGGAAGCAAAGGAGAGGCGAAGCCGGCCTCTCCCCGACCGGATCTGAAGGCGGGCGGCGGCGCTGGCCCCTTGGCCGACTCGGGAGGCGCAGGGAGCTGCAGGGCTGGCCGGCGACAAACTCCGGCCGGCGGGCGGGGAGCGGGGCGGCGGAGACGGTCCCTGGCGGCGAAGGCGGCGATCGGCCTGCGCGGCGGAGAGGCGGCGTGAAGAAGGCTTCGGGCGGCGGCGGGCGGAACGGGCCCCGGGGGCCTGGCGGGCCTCGGGCGGCACGGCGATGTGGGGCGCCGCGGTGGCTGACGTGGCCGCGGGCGGACGTGTCTGGCCCAATTCGGACACGTCCGGCGGCGAGGGGAGCAGGAATCTAGGGTTTCGAAGGAGGGGATCCGGGATTTTTGAGGAGGGGTCTATTTATAGAGGTAGAGGGAGCTAGGAAGCTCCAAATGGAGTGCGGTTTGCGGCCACGCGATCGTGATCGAACGCTCTAGATCATGGGAGAGGTTTTGGTGGGTTTTGGGCCACTTTGGAAGGGTGTTGGGCTGCAATACACACAAGGCCTTTTCGGTCCCACGGTTAACCGTTGGAGTATCAAACAAAGTCCAAATTGTACGAAACTTGACAGGCGGTCTACCGGTAGTAAACCAAGGCCGCCTGAAAAGTCTCGGCCCAATCCGAAAACGTTTAAAACCCACACACGAAAAGAGGTAGAAAGGACCACCGGAGGACATAGGAGCGCCAGAATGCAAAACGGACAACGGGGAAAATGCTCGGATGCATGAGACGAACACGTATGCAAATGCAATGCACATGATGACATGAAATGACATGCATGACAAAGACAAACACACACGGAGACAAAACCATGACAACAGAGAAATAAAATAACTTAGTGCCGGAAATGGCAAGAGTTGGAGTACAGAGAAGGTAAATTACATCCGAGGTGTTACAAGCATAGCTATATTTGTTGAGTCACTTGAGATTATTATCATGTTATCACTATGAAGAATCTGAAGGATCCAAAGACTAAGATATTTCCCTCAAGGACAAGGGGAGGTAAAGAACTACCATCCAGTTCTGCTTTAGATTCACCTTCTGTTATGAGTAAACTTGCAACACCACCACATGCTATCTATTCTGATATGTCGCAAGTTATTGATGATGCTACTTCTACTATGAATGGTGCTTATGATGATGCTAGTACCTTGCTTGATAATGATGATGTGCCACTTGGTGAATTTCTTGATAGACAAATTGCTAGAGTAATACAACATGATGTTGTTGAATCTGATGATGAGCTTGAAACTGAAACTCCCGAAACACCTGCTACAACTAGCCTTCCTAGATATGAATTTCCTAAGATACCGGAAGATTATGTTATGAGTGAAGAAGAAACTAGAGATATTCTTGCTTGCAATGATAGAGATGATCTAGAGAAATTACTATGCAAGTATAAAGAAAAATCTCTGAATGCTAGAATGAAATGTGATCCTAAGTTTTCTACTTCACCTATCCGTATTGATGATAGGGATTATGAATTCTCTATCGACCCAGAGCTAATTACTCTAGTTGCATCTGATCCTTTCCATGGTTATGAAACCGAAACTGTTGTGGCACATCTTACTAAGTTGAATGATATAGCCACCCGTTTTACTCATGATGAGAAAACTCGCTATGAATTTATTCTCAAATTATTTCCTCTCTCATTAAAGGGTGATGTTAAAGCTTGGTACAATACTCTTGCTCCTGGTTGTGTGCACAGTCCCCAGGATATGACTTATTACTTCTCTAAAAAAATAATTTCCTACTCATATGAAACAAGCTTCCTTACAGGAAATATTTAACTTTGTGCAAACTAAAGAAGAGAGTCTCCCACAACCTTGGGGGAGGCTTTGCCAGTTACTAAATGCTTTACCTGATCATCCTCTTAAGCAAAATGAAATACTTGATATCTTCTATAATAGACTAACTGATGCTTCTAGGGACTTCCTACATAGTTGTGTTGGTTGTGTTTTCAGGGAACGAACTATTGCTAAAGCTTAAGAATTATTGAATAACATATTGAAAAATTACGATGATTGGACTGTTCATGAACCACCGCCTAAACCCACTCCGAAGAATAGGGGTATATTATATCTCAGTCCCGAAGATATGCAAGAGGGAAAGAAATCTATGAAGGAAAAAGGTATTAAAGCTGAGGGTGTTAAAAATTTACCTCCTATTAAAGAAATACATGGGCTTAATACACCACCAATGCCTAAGGTGGTAGAGGTAAATTCTCTTATGAAGTTTAATTAAAATGATAATCCTCATAATATGCATCCTAGTCAATGCCTTTATGAGTTTGAAAACTACATTAGAAAACAAGATCATTTCAATGCAAATGTTATGAAACAATTGAAATATAATTCTGATATGATTGCCTGCTTGAGTGACTTGTTATTTAGAATATCAAATTATGTTAGAGGTGTTGGAAAACATGCTTCTATGGTTCAAACTCAATTAGAACAAGTTGCTAAATCTCAAAGGGAATTGCTTGATGAAATTAATCATAATATGCATGACTTTGCTGTTAGAGTTGCAACTAGAGGAGGTAAAATGACTCGGGAACCACTTTATCCTGAGAGACACCCTAAAAGAATTAAACAAGATTCACAAAGAGCTAACACTAGTGCACCTAGTCCTTCAAGGAAGAAAAGGAAAAAAGAAAAATGATAGGACTTTGCACACTTCTAGTGAACCTAAGATAGAGAAACCTCCTGATAATGAAAATGAAGTTTCTATCTCTGATGCTGAAACTCAATATGGTAATGAACACTCACCTAATGATAATGAAAAAGATAATTTTGAGGTTCATGAAGACTCTCAACCAACCAATGTAAAAGAACCAGATAATGATGTTGAGATAGAACCACCTATTGATCTTGATAACCCACAACCTAAAAATAAAAGATATGAAAAAAGAGACTTTGTTGCTAGAAAACATGGTAAAGAAAGAGAACTGTGGGTTCAAAAACCTATGCCTTTTCCACCTAAGTCAACTAAAAAGAATGATGTTGAAGAATTTGAACGATTTGCTGAAAGGCTGAGGCTAGTCTTTTTGCGTACTCGCTTGACTGATATCCTGAAAATGCCTCCTTATGCAAAGTATATGAAAGACATCATCACAAATAAGAGAAAAATTCTAGAAGCTTAAATCTCCACTATGCTTGCTAATTATACTTTTAAAGACGGAGTACCTAAAAAACTTGGAGATCCGGGAATACCAACTATACCTTGCTCTATCAAAAAGTATTATGTGAAAACTACATTAATGTGATTTAAGAGCTGGTGTTAGTCTTATGCCTTTCTCTCTATATAAAAGACTTAACTTGAATAAACTCACACCTACTAAAATATCTTTGCAAATGGCCGACAAATCAACTGACATACCTATCAGTATCTGTGAGGATGTGCCCGTGTTAGTGCTAATGTCACTATTTTGGCTAACTTTGTTATACTTGAGATGCCCGAGGACGACAACATGTCGATTATCCTTGGTAGACCCTTCTTGAATACTGCAGAAGCTATTATTGATTGCAATGAAAGCAAGGTCACTTTTCATATTAATGGTAATGAGCATACGGTGCACTTTCCGAAGAAACAATTCCAAGTGAATGGTATTAATGTTATTGAAAAATCTTCGACAATCACTATTGGAAGTTTTCAAATACCTCTACCTATTGTCAAAAAGTAATATGAAATGGTTATTGTTGGGGAAACGCATATCCCCACTGAGGTACTTAGTGATTTACGAAAGTTCCTCGGTTTCATACTATTGGAAAGGGGTTGTTAATAAGACTTGATCAACCTTATTAATGAACCATTTTTGAACGGTATGAAGTTGATGAATTCAGTAAGCACTACTTTCTGTCCTTACTTTTTATTCTCTGTTTTTATTAGTTAAATAAAATAGATGCCATGTTTTGTCTGTTTTCTGAATTTCTCGTTCAATAAAAAAATGACCAAAAAATAAAAGTTCTCAGAATGCCCTGAAAATTTTATATGAATTTTTCCTGAATGTTTAAGAGTTTTTGGTGCAAAAATAATCATAGGGAGGTGCACGAGGTGGGCACAACCCACCTAGGCACGCCAGCACCCCCTGGCGCGCCCTGAGGGGTTGTGGTCCCCACGTGGGCCCCTCACTTACCTCTTTAGCCCACATTGTCACCTACCTCCAGAAAAAAATCACTCTCCCTCTCGCTCCCGTGTTCTTGCTCATTTCGCTGCCAATTTCGATCTCTTTGCTCGAAGCTCCATTTCTGAAACTGTTTCGAGAGATTGTTGCTTGGTATGTGACTCCACCATTTGTCCAATTAGTTTTTGTTTTAGTGGTTTATACTTTGAATAATTAGCTACTCTTGGTGCTGCTATAGATGTGCTTGCATGTTTAATTCTTAGTGTTCTAAGTAGTTTGAATGCTTGCTATAGCCTCTATGTATCCCTATGAGTAGTTGCTATCAATCTTACAAAGTTTTGTTGACAAATTTTTGTCACTCCAAAAAAATGTATTTTCAGAAAATTGTACGCTGAGATGATGAACGTATTTGGAAGGAGTTCTTCGAGGAGACGACCCTCGGGGGCATCCTCTAGTGACAGTTCTGCCCGCCGGTCTTACGTTGAACCAAGTGAAAGTTCCACGCGATATGCAGCCACCAAAACATGCTTATGGCCTTGCGATGAGTATATGATACAGGTGGGCATTAAGGAGTGATACGTCTCCAACGTATCTACTTTTCCAAACACTTTTGGCCTTGTCTTGGACTCTAACTTGCATGATTTGAATGGAACTAACCCGGACTGACGCTGTTTTCAGCAGAATAGCCATGGTGTTATTTTTGTGCGGAAATAAAAATTCTCAGAATGACCTGAAAATCAACGGAGATTTTTTTTGGAATATATAAAAAATACTGGCAAAAGAATCAAGGCCAGGGGGCCCACACCCTGTCCACGAGGGTCGGGCGCGCCTACCCCCTATACGCGCCCCCTTGCCTCGTGGGCCCCCTGGTGCTCCACCGACCTCAACTCCAACTCTATATATTCATGTTCGGGGAGAAAAAAAATCAGAGAGAAGGATTCATCATGTTTTATGATACGAAGCCGCCGCCAAGCCCTAATCTCTCTCGGGAGGGCTGATTTGGAGTCCGTTCAGGGCTTCGAAGAGGGGAATCCGTCGCCATCGTGATCATCAACCTTCCCCCATCACCAATTTCATGATGCTCACCATTGTGCTTGAGTAATTCCATCTTAGGCTTGCTGGACGGTGATGGGTTGGATGAGATTTACCATGTAATCGAGTTAGTTTTGTTAGGGTTTGATCCCTAGTATCCACTATGTTCTGATATTAATGTTGCTGTGACTTTGCTATGCTTAATGCTTGTCAGTAGGGCCCGAGTGCCATGATTTCAGATCTGAACCTATTATATTTTCATGAATATATGTGATTTATTGATCCTATCTTGCAAGTCTATAGTCACCAATTATGTGTTACGATCTGTTAACCCGAAGTGACAATAATCGGGATACTTACCGGTGATGACCATAGTTTGAGGAGTTCATGCATTCACTATGTGTTAATGCTTTTGTCCGGTACTCTATTAAAAGGAGGCCTTAATATCCCTTAGTTCCAATAGGACCCTGCTGCCATGGGAGAGTAGGACAAAAGAGGTCATGCAAGTTCTTTTACATAAGCACGTATGACTATATTCGGAATACATGCCTACATTACATTGATGAACTGGAGCTAGTTCTGTGTCACCCTATGTTATAACTATTGCATGAGGAATCGCATCCGACATAATTATCCATCACTGGTCCATTGCCTATGAGCTTTCTATATATTGATCTTCGCTTATTTACTTTTCCGCTGCTACTGTTACAATCACTATAAAACCAAAATTATTACTTTTGCTACCATTACCTCTATTATCATATTACTTTGCTACTAAATACTTTGCTGCAGATATTAAGTTTCCAGGTGTGGTTGAATTGACAACTCGGTTTGAATATTCTTTGGCTCCCCTTGTGTCGAATCAATAAATCTGGGTTGAATACTCTACCCTCGAAAACTATTGCGATCCCCTATACTTGTGGGTTATCAAGACTATTTTCTAGCGCCGTTGCCGGGGAGAATAGCTCTATTCTTTGAGTCACTTGGGATTTATATCTGCTGATCACTATGAAGAACTTGAAAGATAAAAGAACCAAGATTTTCCCCTCAACTATGAGGGGAGGTAAGGAACTGCCATCTAGCTCTGCACTTAATTCACCTTTTGTTTTGAGTAAACTTGCGACACCTACACCTGCTATTCATTCTGATATGTCGCATGTTATTGATGATGCCACTTCTGCTTTGCATGATACTTATGATGAAACTACTTCTATGCTTGATAATATTATGCCACTAGGTGAATTTATTGGTGAACAACTTGCTAGGGCTAGAGAGAATGAAATTATTGAAACTGATAATATTGATGAAAATGATGATGAAAATTCTCCCCTAGATATGAATTGTCTGTTGTGCATGAGGGTTATGTTATGGATGAAGAAACCGCTAGAGACTTCTTAGCTTGCAATGATAGATATGATCTTAAGAAATTATTAGTTAAGCTTAAAGAAAAGTCTTTGAATGCCAGAATGAAATATGACCCTGCTTTTGCTACTTCACCTATCTTTATTTCCGATAAGGATTATGGTTTCTCTATCAACCCTGAGTTAAGTATTTTGGTTGAACCTGGTCCTTTTTGTGGCTATGAATCTGAAACTGTTGTGGCACATCTTACTAAATTAAATGATATAGCCACCTTGTTCACTAATGATGAGAAAACTCGCTATTACTTTATCCTTAAGTTGTTTCCGTTCTCATTAAAGGGTGATGCTAAAACATTGTTTAATTCTCTTGATCCTGGTTGTGTGTGTAGTCACAAGGATATGATTTATTACTTCTCTGCTCAATATTTCCCTGCTCATAAGAAACAAGCTGCCTTAAGGGAAATATATAATTTTGTGCAAATTGAAGAAGAGAGTCTCCCACAAGCTTGGGGAGGCTTCTCCAATTACTTAATGCTTTGCCTAATCATCCTCTCAAGAAAAATGAAATACTTGATATCTTTTATAATGGACTAACGGATGCTTCCAGAGACCACCTGGATAGTTGTTCTGGTTGTGTTTTGAGGGAAAGAACGGTTGATCAAGCTGAATTGCTATTGAATAATATGTTGAGTAATGAAAATGATTGGACACTTCCTGAAACAACTCCTAATCCAACTCCGAAGAAAAGGGGTATTCTATTTCTCAGTCCTGAAGATATGCAAGAGGCAAAGAAATCTATCAAAGAAAAAGGTTTTAAAGCCGACGATGTTAAGAATTTACCACCTATTGAAGAAATACATGGTCTTGATAACCCGACATAGGTAGTAAAGGTAAATTCTCTCTATAGATATGATAAATGTGAAATCCCATCTACTAAGTTTGCTGGCCAATGCTTGGATGAGTTTGATGACCTTATGGTTAAGCAAGAAGACTTCAATGCTTATATTGGTAGACAATTGAAACATAATGCTTATATGATTGAACACTTGAGTGATTATATGTCTAGAGTTAAAGGTGAATTAAACTTGTTAGTAAACATGCTTCTATGGTTACCACTCAAGTAGAACAAGTACTTAAGGCTCAGAATGATTTGCTCAATTAATTGAATAATAAGAAAAATGATAATGGTGTTAGAGTTATGACTAGAGGGATAAAATGACTCAGGAACCTTTGTATCCCGAGGGCCACCCTAAGAGAATTGAGCAAGATTCTCAGAGATTTAATGTTAATGCACCTAGTTCTTCTAAGAAGAAGAAGAAAAATTATAGGACTTTGCATGCTTCTAGTGAACCTATTAAAGACACACCTGAGAATCCCAATGATATTTCTATTTCTGATGCCGAAACACAATCTGGTAATGAACATGAACCTAGTGATAATGTTAATGATGATGTTCATGTTGATGCTCATCCGAGCAATGACAACTATGTAGAGATTGAACCTGCTGTTGATCTTGATAACCCACAATGAAAGAATCAACATTATGATAAGAGAGACTTGGTTGCTAGGAAGCACGGTAAAGAAAGCGAACCATGGGTTCAGAAACCCACGCCCTTTCCTCCTAAACCATCCAAGAAAAAGGATGACAAGGATTTTGAGTGCTTTGCTGAAATGATTAGACATATCTTTTTGCGTATGCGTTTGACTTATATTCTTAAAATAAATCCTTATGCTAAGTATATGAAAGATATTGTTACTAATAAAAGAAAGATAGCGGAAGCTAAAATCTCTACTGTAACATCCTCAATTTTCAATTTGGAATGTTATACATTAGATCATCATTGCATATCGTATTTTAGTGCATTTTGGCTAGATCCTAGAAATTCTACGCAACTCAAGGACCCATGGAGAGAGTTGGGAATTTCGTTATTTTCATATTTGAGTTTTTCTCGCATTTTGAAAAGAGGATCGTTTGATTTTAATTATTTTTTCTCTTGAATATTTCTTTTATAAAAATAAAAAGAGAGGGGATAAAATGACTTCCTCAAAATAAAGAAATATTGGAGATTTAATATTAGAATCAAATAAGATTTTTATTTGAAGCTTTATCGCTATTTTTATTTGGATTAGGAAAAATATGCATTTTTCAAAATTGCATTTTAGGCCCAAATAAATGTTCACCTTGTCCGGCCTGTTTTTAGAGGACATGGAAAATTTATTTCGGGATTTTTCGAGTCCGTTTAGTATTTCTTTTCTTTATTTTTCTGCATGTCAGAATTATTTTAAAAAGAAAGTCAAACTGACTCCGGGCCGTACCCGAGCGGGACTCCGCTCGGGGGGCTTTTATAAGCCGCGCCGGCCGAGCCCACCGCAGCCCAAAACAGCCCCGCCGCCGCCCGAAACCCTAGCCCGCCCAATCCGCTGCCGCCGCCTCGCCTCACGCGCAGCGCCGCTGCCGCTCTTGTCGCCGCCGCCCACGCCGCCTCGCGGGAGCCATACCGCCTCGCCGGACTGCCGCCTGAGGTAGCCGCCGCCGCCTCGGTTACGTAAGAAAACCGAGCGGGTTTTTTCTAAACCTAGATCCGTTTTTTTATCCGGGTCGGTTTATTTTTTTTCTCGGTTTAGTTATATAGTGAACGCCTGCTCGTTTGTTCGTTTTAGCGAACGGTCTTCACCGTTTAGCTGCAGACAGCGCATGTTCGTTCGTTAGTCTGTTCGTCAGTTTTTCTTTTTCTCGGATTTTCTGCGATTTTTTTTATCGTGATTTCTGATCTGATTTTCGTTTTAGTATAACTTTTCGCTCATTTATCGGAATCAGGTGATTCAAGCGCCTAGAGTTTCGTCTCGAAGCCCTCTCTCTGTTTAATCAACTTAAACAAGTTTTTGATACTATAAAATTTGATTTTAGTCCAGATTTGTAAATGAAGCTTGTTTCTTTTGCCGTTTTGAGTTTGGTTGCTTCGTTTGATTTGATTCTTTTTGCAAACTGGAGTTCTTAAGTTGAACTTTCTGGTTAGATCTCTTATTTGAGTTTTACCCGTGCCCTTGCTTGATTGCTTATTGTATGCTTGTTTGTTTGCGATAGAGTACCCGGAGTGTGACGCGTGCTACTATGAGTCTCTAGGTTTCGCGGATCATCAGCAAGGCAAGTAACACTTTGATCATACCTCTTTACTACCTAGTTTTATTGCATTAGATCAATCCTCAAACATTGCATGGTTAGGATCTGAATAAATTGTGGGTTGGGAAGTAGATGAGGTAGTACCTATTCACCTGTTTATTATCAAACCTTTGGGAGTCACTTCTACGTTGCTTATACTGCTATGCTATGCTCGTAGACGTGGATTGGGTGAGTGAATCCATGACAGATGTGAGATTGTTATTTAATGGTTCAACTTAAGGTGGCAACTTAAATACACATCTGGGTGGATTGAGGCACCTAGGGAATTCCAGTGATTGCCTGTATTTTTGGAAATCCCGGGGTACCGTGTGATTCTCCTATGGACTGCCACCCAGGCTCAAAGGGATCATGAGATTATTCATACTAGAAACTTTTGTGTGCAGCCACAAGCCATTATGGGCTCTGGCATAGTTGATTAAGTCGTTTGAACTCTTACAGTGGTAGACTAGCAGATGTAGGGGATGTAGGTGGTACTGTCTACCCATCATAAGGTGCTAATGCTTCTGAAAGACTATGTCTCAGTCATCCGTTTCTCAAACATTATGTAGTGCAAGAAATTCAATGGAGGAGAACGAGTCTTGTGGGGAAAAGTGTGCAAACCTCTGCAGAGTGTACAAACTAATCATGGTTAGCCGTGTCCCCGGTTATGGACATCTTGAGTATCTGGTTCTTGGATTATCATGTGGATCTCATCACTCTTAATATAATGTTGGTTGGGTTATTAATTACTTTTAATTGGGATTGAGTTGGGTGAACCTTCTCAATGTTTAACAACTACCATGATGGTTAAATAAAATTTATTCCTTTGTTGTAGGGAAAAATTGGCTTTTCGCAAAACATATTGACCATACAACCTCCACCAGCCATATATGCATGTAGTGATAGCATTATTCTGTTCATTACTCTCTTGTGTTACATTGCTGGCATATTCCATGTGCTGACCCATTTTCGGGCTGCAATGTATCAAGTTGCAGACTTTTCAGACGATGAGTAAGGAGCCTTAGGTCATGGTCTTTCACTTAGTGATGTCGTTGGAGTTGATGGACTCACTTTATTTTCCAAGCCTTCCGTTGTTATCGTATTAGATGGCCTTAAGCCATATTTATTGTAATAAGCTCTCTTTTGAGACATTCGATGTAATAAGTGTGTGATTGCTACTCTGTTATAAATCCTTCAAGTACTGTGCCTGTCAGCATTACCGATCCAGGGATGGCACTTATGCATAGAGATCCGACCGTTTGAGGTCTGGTCGCTACAAGATGGTATCAGATCACATGCTGACTGTAGGATACGACCACTAAGCCAAAACCCTAGATCACTACTCTCTCCTCATTTCTGACACCTCTCCATTTTCTACTCTTTAGGGTGGCGGACGCAAGGAACAAGTCTGTACAGCCAGATGAGGACACACCTTTTGGACGCCACTTGAAGGAAGTCACTAGGTACCTGAACATTGGAATCCCAAGCTTCACCGGGACTTACAGCACCACTTTACGAGAAAAGGAGCGTTGGATGATTCAAGTTAAAGTTCCAGGAAGGACATTTACGCTAGTCACTGAGCCCGTAGAGTTTTCCTTTGATGCACCAACCTGGAGTCTAGAAAAGAGTATGGCAGCCCACATTACCATGGGACGCATTGGAGAAGTCTACCGTAAGGAGCATAAGGATAGAATGATTGCCGCTTTCATCCAGGAGTTAAACTAGCACATTCGCCGCCAGGAGAATCAGATGTGCACAGGCATGATAGATGTGAAGAAGGCAATGACAGGGATCACGGAGTTGGAGGAATAACTCAAAGCTACTCGCGAAGATTATGAGGAGGAAATTGTTGTACTAGTGGAGATGAATGACGACCTGACAAAGAAGCTAGGAGTATTCATGAGAGACCCCTCGCCAGGAGATTCATTCTGAAGAGATTCATTCTGAAGACTACATCATCATCGACGACACCGACTCGGACCCTGATGATAGCGATGATGACTATGTTGATGAAGCTGGAGCAGATATCATGGAGTCTTCGACCGATCAATATTTCTAGTCAACCACCATATCAGTAGTAGTATTCCCCCATGTAAATAGTATAGTCCAAGCACTTTGTAATGATAGTTCTAGACCGATTGTATGCCCTTGTTTGATTGATTGAGTGATATGATTGTGTTTGTCTCATGTGCACATGGGTAGTGTTTTCTCACTAGACCTCATCCTATTCTATTCTCTTCCCTCTAAACCCTCAGATGCTTCCGAGACGTGACCCTGGATTTACCTTTCCACCTGAGCTCACGCAATTGATCCAGCAGCAGAATACCCTGATGCAGTTGTTAGTTCAGAACCAAGGCAACAACAACAACAACCCACCACCACCACCCCCAGTTGACAATTTAGCCCGTTTTTCTGAGGTTGCAGCCGCCGGTGTTCTCTAGTAGCACCGAGCCGATAGTTGAAGATGATTATCTCCGCAAGATTGGAAGGGAGTTAACCACTGCAGGATGCACAGATGCTGAGAGGGTGCGTTTTGCCGCGCACCAATTGGATGGACCAGCAGCCTCAAGGTGGGAGAATTACACTTTCAGCTATCCTATAGCCACTATTACATGGGACTAGTTCTAGCAGGCTTTTCGCACTGCCCATGTATCAGCAGGGGCTATGGCCATGAAGAAGCGTGAGTTTCGCAACTTACGCCAAGGAGGATGCACCGTTAGCCAGTATATGGATGACTTTAGCAAGCTAGCACGTTATGCCCCAGATGACGTTGCTACAGATGCAGCTAAGAAGGAGAAGTTTCTGGAAGGACTGAATGATGAGCTGAGCATGCAGTTGATGGTGGCAAACTTCAATAACTACCAGGAGTTGGTAGATAGAGCTCTCATGCTTGAAGGGAAGCAGCAGCAGATTGACAGCCGCAAGAGGAAGTATGGACAAGGGAAGTATAATTCTGGATCTCAGCAAAGACCTTGTTTCATCCCGAACTCGGGAGGACTTGTGCATAACCATGGAGGCCACACTCATAATGGAGGAAGTTTGCACAACCATAGTGGCCCCAAGAATGGGAACGACAATGGAAGCTCTGGGAAGCAGCCCAACCCTTTCACTAGGGGACAAGTGAACCACGTCAACATGGAGGAGGTTGAAGCCCAGCCAGATGCAGTAAGAGGTAACTTTTTGGTTAAGTCATTTACTGCAATCGTTCTTCTTGATACTGGTGCATCGCATTCATACATGTCAAGGGGATTCGTGAATAAGTTTAAACTGCCAACCCAAGCCCTTAGGTCACCCATGTTAGTAACCTCACTAGGAGCAGAGTATATGGCTAGCCTATGGTGTGATTGGTTACCATTAAGGATTGATAACTACTTGTTCCCCTCAGACCTAATAGTATTGGAGTCACAAGGATTGGATGTGATATTAGGCATGGATTGGTTATCAAAGTATGGTGGAACATTGACTGCGCCAGTAAGTCGATTTTGCTCACCACCCCAGAAGGAAGAAGGATCAAATATGTATCCCGGCATGTGCCGAGTAGGACTCAAGTAAATTCCTTATCAGGAGTTGTACAGGAGGAAGTACCAGTGGTGAAGGATTTTCTGGATGTATTTCCAGAAGAGTTGCCAGGCATGCCACCGGATAGAGACATTGAGTTTTAGATTGAGATTTTGCCAGGCACAGGGCCCATATCTAAGAGATCGTACAGGATGCCCACACAGGATTTAGAGGAAATAAAGAAGCAGATTAAGGAGTTACTGGATAAGGGATATATTATCCCCAAGTTTGTCACCTTGGGGATCCCCAGTACTTCTAGTGGAGAAGAAGGATGGATCGTTAAGGATGGTTGTTGATTATCGAGCATTGAATGAAGTAACGATCAATGACAAGTACCCACTGCCGATGATCAATGATTTGTTTGATTAGCTGCAAGGAGCTAAGGTGTTTTCCAAGATCGATCTGCGATCAGGATACTACCAGCTGAAGATTCGAGAGCATGATATACCTAAGACAGCTTTTACCACAAGGTACGGGCTATATGAGTATACCGTTATGTCATTTGGCCTGACTAACGCACCTGCCTATTTCATGAACATGATGAACAAGGTGTTTATGGAGATTTTGGATAAGTTCGTTGTGATGTTCATCGATGATATTTTGGTCTACTTGAAGAATGAAGAGGAGCATAAAGAGCATTTGCGTTTGGTACTTGGGAAGCTCAGAGAACATCAGTTATACGCCAAGTTCAGCAAGTGTGAGTTTTGGTTGAAGGAAGTTGGATTCCTTGGACATGTTATATCCAGAGAAGGAATAGCGGTTGACCCCAACAAAGTCGTCACTGTGACAAATTGGGAGGCACCCATGTCAGTTGGAGAGATCCGGAGTTTTCTTGGACTCGCGGGATACTACCGGAGGTTCATTGAGAATTTCTCAATGATTGCAAAGCCTATGGCGGAGTTGTTGAAGAAGGACACCAAGTTCAAATGGACTGAGGAATGTGAGGCCAGATTTCAGGAGTTGAAGAGACGCCTGGTTACATCACCAGTGTTTATTCTGCCAGATCAATGCAAGGATTATGAAGTATATTGCGACGCTTCTCGTCGAGGACTTGGAGCAGTGCTTATGCAGGAAGGAAGGATTGTTTCATATGCCTCACGACAGCTTAAACCCCATGAGTTAAATTATGCTACGCATGATTTGTAGTTAGCAGTCGTAGTACATGCGTTGAAGACATGGAGACATTTTCTCATCGGAAACCATTGTGAGGTATACACGGATCACAAGAGTTTGAAGTATATCTTCACGCAGAAGGAGTTGAATCTCAGGCAGAGGAGATGATTGGAACTCATAAAGGATTATGATACGAAGTTGCACTATCATCCCGGAAAGGCTAACGTAGTAGCCCATGCGTTGAGCCGCGAGAGTCATGTCAATACAATCATGACCGGAGAGTTACCCAAGGAGTTAGCAGAAGACCTTCGCGAGCTATGTTTGGAGATAGTTCCGAGTGGTTATGTAGCAGCTTTGGAAATTCAGTCTACTTTGATGGATAAGATCAGAGAAGCATAGAAGACAGACAAGGAGATTGCCGAGATAAACGAAAAGATGATCAAAGGAAAGGCCAAGGGATTTCGTGAGGATGAGCACGATATCCTATGGTTTGAGGACCGCGTATATGTGCCAAATGATCAGGAGATCAGGAAGTTGATTCTGCAAGAGGCCCATGATTCGCCATATTCGATTCACCCAGGAAATACCAAGATGTCTCTGGATTTGAAGGAGAGTTTCTGGTTGACCGGAATGAGGAAGGATATTGCGGAGTATGTAGCAGTTTGTGATGTATGTCAGAGAGTGAAGGCAGAGCATCAGAAGCCAGCAGGATTGCTACAAACGTTGCTGATACCCGAATGGAAGTGGGATAAGTTAGGCATGGATTTTATCACGGGATTACCCAGGACTCAAGCAGGCTATGACTCGATATGGGTTGTAGTCGGTCGTTTGACGAAAGTAGCTCATTTCATCCCAGTGAAGACCTGAGGGAGTCCTGGATTAGGGGGTCTCCGGATAGCCGGACTATATCCTTTGGCCGAACTGTTGGACTATGAAGATACAAGATTGAAGACTTCGTCCCATGTCCGGATGGGACTCTCCTTGGCGTGGAAGGCAAGCTAGGCAATACGGATATGTAGATCTCCTCCCTTGTAACCGACTCTGTGTAACCCTAGCCCCCTCCGGTGTCTTTATAAACCGGAGGGTTTAGTCTGTAGGACAGTAGACAATCATACCATAGGCTAGCTTCTAGGGTTTAGCCTCTACGATCTCGTGGTAGATCAACTCTTGTAATACTCATATCATCAAGAACAACCAAGCAGGACGTAGGGTACTACCTCCTTCAAGAGGGCCCGAACCTGGGTAAACATCGTGTCCCCTGCCTCCTGTTACCATCTGCCTTAGACGCACAGTTCGGGACCCCCTACCTGAGATCCGCCGGTTTTGACACCGACATTGGTGCTTTCATTGAGAGTTCCACTGTGTCGTCACCATAAGGCATGATGGCTCTTTCGATCATTGGTAGCGATGCGGTCCAGGGTGAGGTTTTCCTCCCCGGACAGATCTTTGTATTCGGCGGCTTCGCACTGCGGGCCAATTCGCTTGGCCATCTGGAGCAGATCGAGAGCTACGCCCCTGGCCATCAGGTCAGATTCAGAAACTTAAACTACACTGCCAACATCCGCGGAGACTTGATCTTCGACGGATTCGAGCCCGTGTCAGGTGCGCTGCACAGTCACGACGAGCACGACGTAACTCTGTCGTCGGACAGTGTTCGGGAGATCGCATCTGCAACTACTCCGGCCTTCAATCCGGAGCAAATCGCGCCATCCAAGGACGGAGGGATAGACCCCGTCATGGAGGCCGCACCCTCAGTGGCGATGTAGCCGGATACTGACTTCACCCCTTACGAGAGCCGTGTCGCCAAACCACTGGATTCGTCTCCGGCCACGAACTCCGAGCCGCTTGCATCCGCACCTATCGAATCCGACTAGGGGCCGATCATGGAGTTCACCTCCGCGGATATCTTCTAGCACTCGCCTTTCGGCAATGTGCTAAATTCATTAAGGTCTCTCTCCTTGTCAAGAGAACCTTGGCCAAACTATGTCCAGCTAGAATGGGATGTGGAAGACGAATAAATTCGCTGCCCACCCACCACCCACTTAGTGGCCACTGTCGACGACTTAATCGACATGCTCAACTTTCACTCCGAAGACATCGACGGTATGGACGAAGATGCAGGAGACGAACAGGAACCAGGGCCCACAGGGCGCCGGACAGCCACTTCATCAGATGACATATACATGGTGGATAAACCCAAAGAAGGCAATGGCGAAGAGACAGCGGAGGATGGCCCCACCAAGAAGCAACCCAAGCACCGACGTCAGCGGCGCCGCTCTAAGTCCCGCCATAGGAAAAACAGCGATAACAGCGCAAGAGAAAATAACACTCTAGTCGACTCTAGAGGAAACAACGACCACATTACCCCAGCGGCAGAGCACGATGAAGCTGCAAGCGGCGAACGTAGTACGGATCTGACGTCCGAACACGGCGACGCCGAGGATAAACCTCATCAAACCCCCTCTGGGGAGGAAAACAGTCCGAACGAAGATGCACACATCATCCCGGAAACGCACTTGGAGCAAGAGAACCTCCGCAGAAGGCTTATTGCCATAGCGAGGAGTCTGAAGAAGCAGAAGCAAAGGCTTAAGGCCGCACAAAATACGCTCAAGCAGGTGGAACAAAGTGCTCGACAACGAAGCAAAGTATGGTGGAAGTTACCACACAAAGAGCTATCCAAAGCGCAAGCTATTACCTGAATTCGACGATGTGGCCTTAGAGCCCACACAGCTAAAAAGTGAAACGGTCAACCGGCCGGATCCACCACCTTGTGATCGCGATAGAGCGGCTAACAAAGTCGCACATAAGTCAACACATGATATACATGAGGACTTGCGCCAAAAATCCAGTATGACCAGATCCATCTAGGATCTAGGAAGCACGCTCAGCACAAAATCAAAACCAAATACTACAACCGTCCGAACGCCATGGCACATCCCAATACAGGGGTGCCGCACACCCCTATGTTTCACCGATGAGGTGCTGGACCACGAATTCCCAGAGGGATTCAAACCAGACCCTGGGGTATGGATTGAGGACTTTATCCTCCATATCCATATGGCTCACGGAGACGATCTCCATGCCATTAAATACTTGCCCCTCAAGCTTAAAGTACCAGCTCGGCACTGCCTGAAAAGCCTCCCCAAAAACTCAATTGGGAGTTGGGAGGAGCTCGAGGATGCTTTTCGGGCTAATTTTCAAGGGACCTACATCCGACCTCCGGATGCAGACGATTTAAGTCATATAATTCAACAGCCGGAGAGTCCGCCCGAAAGCTTTGGAACAGATTTCTCACCAAGAAGAACCAAATCGTCGACTGTCCGGACGTCGAAGCCTTAGCAGCTTTCAAACACAGTGTCCGAGACGAATGGCTCGCCAGACACCTAGGCCAATAAAAACCAAGAACAATGGCAGCCCTAACAAGCCTCATGACCCGCTTTTACGCGGGCGAAGACAACTGGTTAGCCCGCAGTAGCACCAACGACCCAAGTACATCCGAAGTTAGGGATGGCAATGGAAAACCATGACGCAATAAAAGCAAGCGCCAAAATAAATAAGATAGCCCAGATAATACGGCGGTAAACACCGGATTCAGGGGCTCTCGACCAGGTCAGCAGAAGAAGCCTTTCAAAGGCAGCAGAGACGGACCGTCTGGCCTAAACAGGATTCTTGACAAACTATTTCAGATTCATGGCACCCCTGATAAATCTGCAAATCACACCCACACAGAATGATGGGTCTTGAAGCAGACTAGTAATCTAAACACCGAACACAAGGGGGGGAGACACCAAGCAAAGACGAGGACGAGCCTCGCCAGTAAAGCACTAGAGGACAGAAAAAATTCCCACCAGAGGTTAAAACATTAAACATGATCCATGTGACGAAGAGGAGAAGCAAGCATGCACTCCAAGACACACGTGCCATAGAGCCCGTCACCCCCAGGTTCAACCCCTGGTTGGCCTGCCTGATGTCGTGGTATTTCTCACGGGGGGCTTGCGAGTCGAATGATGCCTCAAGGGCTTAGTGTGTGGGTAGGACTGCTGCTGATAGGACCGGGAGCGGGTGTGCGAGTAGCACGCGGTGGTTTACCCAGGTTCGGGGCTCTCCGGAGAGATAATACCCCTACTCCTGCATGTCTGAGTATATATGTCTGAGGTGTACATCGGGCGGTACAAAGCGCTCCTGGAGCTGTATCTGGAGTCGGTGCCATAGGCATCCGATCTGGTAAATGCTTATACCAGGCATACTAGTGGCCGGCCATGTTCATGGCCGTATGTGTGAGCTTATGTGGATGGATGGATGGATAGCTAGCTAGCCTGCTAGCTAGTGCTAGTGTGCATGCGTGAGTGTCCATCCTCCCTGGATGGATGGATGTGTAGTGTATATATAGTGTGGAGCTAGCTTGAGGTGTAAGCTATATGGGTAGCTTAGGAAGTAATCTAGGTAGTGGCTTTGGATGTAAGCTACCTTGGGCATGGCTAGTGGCATGGCACATGTCATGCATGTCCCCTGGGATACTTTATAAATCAGTACCTAGGGGACACGATACACTGTAGATGATGGCACCGCGGTATGGTTGTCTCGTCGATGTCGGGTCGGGCTGCAGTCAGCAGCCGACTGGTTGGCGTAGCCGGCAGTCGGCAGTCGGCAGCCGATCGGGGAGTGCAGTTGGACGGGGAGCCGGCAGGAGCGGCCGGGCAGTCGGACTGAGGGGCTTCGCTAGCCCCGATGTCTTGAAATATCATCTTGCCGTCTTCGGGGTATCCGTGTCCCATTACACCGAAAGTAGCCCCCAAGCCTCCGGGCAACTTGGCAAAGTTGGGCGGAGGTTTTTTGGCAAATGTTCATGAAAATGATCATAAAAAAGGACAAAGTTAGTCCTTGCAGATATATCGAATGTTTGCTTTTACCATTGCAAATTTTATGCGGAGGGTGCCGACTAGGTTTCGTCCGAGCCCCCTTCAATCTTTTTCATGTTCCCTCCACTCTTTGGCCCGTGCTCTTGCTTGCTGGACAGCCGCTCTGCGGTCTGTGGCTGAGAGTGGGCCGCGAAGTGGAGTGTACAGTACTCAGAGTCTGGGAGCAGATTCAACCGAGTAGATACTTGTAAAGGAAAACGGTCGGGTCGCCCAAACGTTTTTCTTCCCGGGCGTTTTTCGCATGGGTGGCCTCCAGCGTTCACTCTTGCTAGTCAGCAGCCGCTCTGCGGTCTGTGACTAAGAGTGGGCCTTTGGTACCGCGCACGGTACTAAGCCGTCTGCGGGAACTAACGTCTCAGGCCAAGCAGCCAGCCCTCGGGTCAACTCTGGCTGGCGCCAGGGCAAACAGTGATGCTACTGTAATAAAATGCGGAGGCAGCCCCCGAGCAACGCTCGGGGTTATCCGTGTTTGCGTAGTGCAAAAAATATGCGGGTGAGGAGCTCACATTGTTTTTCGTGTAGTCGCGGTCGTCGAAGATAGCCGGCGCGACTCGGCGCTCGCGGAGTGCGCCGGCGCACCCGCTGGGTGTAGGGCCGACTGCTGAGCAGTCGGGCCGGATCTTCCGGCAGCTATTGTGTCTTCTTTCTCGCGGGGGCGCGTCAGCGCACCCGCTGGGTGTAGCCCCCGAGATTCGGGCCGACTGCTGAGCAGTCGGGCCGGATCTTCCGGCAAATTCTTTATCTTCTCTTCTCTCGTGGGGGCGCGTCAGCGCACCCGCTGGGTGTAACCCTCGAGATTCGGGCCGACTGCTGAGCAGTCGGGCCGGATCTTCCGGCAACTACTTTATCTTCTTCTCTCGCGGGGCGCGTCAGCGCACCCGCTGGGTGTAGCCGTCGGAGCAGGAGGCAGACCGGCCGGCTTGGCATTGCGGACAGCGCAGGTCACGACTGATCGTCCGAGTGGCGTAGCAGGCGGACGAATCATCCGGACGGGTGTTTCTTTTTCTTCTCTTTGCCCCAGTCGGCCTCTTTCTCTCTCTTTTTTTAAGCAAGCCGGCTCCATTGACTTTTATTTTAGCCAGCGTGGGAAACCGGCCTCTGCTTTCTTTCTTCAGTGAGGGACTTGGCCGAAGCGGAGCAGGGGAGCGGGCGCTCGTGCGCAGGGTGAGCCAGCCGCGGGGGGAGCCGGAGCCGGCCACGGGCGGAGCGGAGGGCACGGAGGCGGCGTGGCGGAGCCAGAGGTGGAGCGAGCCGGAGTTGGACCCGGCGGGCACGCGGACCCGGCCGCGGGGCGGGCGAAGCCGGACCCGGCGCGGGAGGTCGGGCGAGAAGCGACGCCGGCCAGCAGGCGTTGAGCCGAAGCCGGCGATGCGGGGCGGAGCCGGGCGCGGGAGACGGACGGCCGGGTCCGGGGAAGCCGGCAAGCGCGCGGGACGCGGCCGGGTCCCGAAGCCGGCCGGGCGGGCCGCGGGGAGTCCGGCACAGGGTGGGTTGCGTGGAGGACGTGACGACGCGCGCGGAGGCAGAGGGCCGCGAGGCCGTGCACAGGCCGAGCAGGGCGGACGGGCGCAGGCACGCGGCGACGGGGCAAGGCGTGCGGGCGGCCCGGGAGGCCGGCCAGCGCGGGCCGCTGGCCGCGGGCAGAAGTGGATCCCGCACGCGCGACCCGGCACGGGCAGAGGCGGAGCCGGCAGGCGGCAGACGAGGCCGGGGCCGGCGCTGTGGTCGGAGACTGCGACGAGCGGAGGGCGGGAGCGGCCCAGCCATGGCGTAGGCGACCCGGCCACAGCAGGGGCAGTAGCGGGGGAGGCGCACGGGGCATCGCCAGGAGCGAGCGCGGTGGAGGCCGGGTCGGTGGAAGCCGGCGGGCGGATGGGCAGCCGACCCGCGCAAGCCTGCAGAAGGCCGGGACGGGCGGAGCCGGCCGGACGGGCATGGGGACCTGGCAGTCAAGCGTGGGCGAAGCGGGCGGAGCAGCGGCGGGCGGTAGGCGGAGGGGAGTGCCCAGGAGCCAGAGGCAGGGCCAGGCGGCACCGGCGACGGGGCACGGCCGGGGGAGGCGAGGCGGCACCGGCGACGGGGCGCGGCCGGGGGAGGCGAGGCCGTAGCCGGCGCGGGGCATGAGCCGGCGGGCGGAACCGCCGTTGCAGCCGGCGCGGGAGGCGGACCCAACGCGCACGTACGGAGGTGTCCGGGTCGCAGGGGAAGCCGGCCGGGTCGACGAATGTGGCCGCGCGCGGACTCGGCAGGAGCTGGATCCGGCGAGGCGAGCCGAGAAGCCGCGGTGCTACAGAAGCAAGGCCGGCGGAGCAGCATAGCAGCGTGCGGGCGAGATGATGGGGCGGCGTGCGCGGACGCGGGTGCAGCCGGCTGCAGCAGAGCCGGCCAGCGCGGGGAGGCGGAGCGGTCGCAGCCGGCGCGGTGCCTGGTAGCTAGGAGCCGGCGAGGCGAGGAGCCAGCGAGTGGGCGAGGAAGGCCGGGTAGGCGCGAAGGCGGCCGAAACGCGCGCCGGGCGGCTCGGAGCAGGGGCGAGGCGCAGTTGGCGCGCGCGTAGGAGCCGGCATGGCCGGGAGGCGCGAAAGCAGCGAGGGAGGCCGGGCACGCACGGCGGAGAGGCGCGGGAGTCACGGGCATGGCCGCACGGTCGTGGAGGAGCAGCCAGGCCCAGGGCGCGGACCCGCGGTGGAGCTGGGCGGCGGAGCCGCGCGGAGGCATAGGCGCGGGCAACGCAGCCATTACGGGGCAGTCGCAGGCGGCGCGTGGCCAGCCGGACGCGGAGGCAGCATGGAGGAGGCGTCGCGGGAGATGGTTTGACCATTCGTTTGACTTAGCAGCTAGCTAGCTTGCATAAATGATATGTGGAGGAATGAACGCGTGTGTCGGCCGGAACAAGGTGCAACGCGGAGGGAAGCAGACGCGAGCGTCGCGTGGATGGACACGGTCGACCGACACGGGGCCCCACGCGCGGCACGCGCGCGGACGGACGGTCGGCGTTGCGGCGGTGGTGAAGACGAAGAGGCCGACGGCTAGGACGCGCCACCCCTCGCGGCCGCTCTGGGGGCGGGTCGATGTCGAGCCCCTGAGTGCTACCGGAGAGACGGCGCGACACCGCGGCGGAGGCGATGAAGAAAAAAGGGTCCCGCCCGGACATCGAAACCAGCAGCAGCGCGGTAGCATAGTACCGCCCCACGGTGGGCGCCAACTGTCGTGGTTTTTCTCACGGGGGGCTTGCGAGTCGACAGATGCCTCAAGGGCTTAGTGTGTGGGTAGGACTGCTGCTGATAGGACCGGGAGCGGGTGTGCGAGTAGCACACAGTGGTTTACCCAGGTTCGGGGCTCTCCGGAGAGATAATACCCCTACTCCTGCATGTCTGAGTATATATGTCTGAGGTGTACATCGGGCGGTACAAAGCGCTCCTGGAGCTGTATCTGGAGTCGGTGCCATAGGCATCCGATCTGGTAAATGCTTATACCAGGCATACTAGTGGCCGGCCATGCTCATGGCCGTATGTGTGAGCTTATGTGGATGGATGGATGGATAGCTAGCTAGCCTGCTAGCTAGTGCTAGTGTGCATGCGTGAGTGTCCATCCTCCCTGGATGGATGGATGTGTACTGTATATATAGTGTGGAGCTAGGTTCAGGTGTAAGCTATATGGGTAGCTTAGGAAGTAAGCTAGGTAGTGGCTTTGGATGTAAGCTACCTTGGGTAGCTTACATGCCAAGCCAGGTAGGCATGGCTAGTGGCATGGCACATGTCATGCATGTCCTCTGGGATACTTTATAAATCAGTACCCAGGGGACACGGTACACTGTAGATGATGGCACCGCGGTATGGTTGTCTCGTCGATGTCGGGTCGGGCTGCAGTCAGCAGCCGACTGGTTGGCGTAGTCGGTAGTCGGCAGTCGGCAGCCGGCCAGGGAGTGCAGTCGGACGGGGAGCCGGCAGGAGCGGCCGGGCAGTCGGACTGAGGGGCTTCGCTAGCCCCGATGTCTTGAAATATCATCTTGCCGTCTTCGGGGTATCCGTGTCCCATTACACCGACACCTGATCACTTTTGATCGCGGGGATCATGCGATAGGCATCCGTCACGAAGGATTGGCTGCCTTGGTGTTAGACCCAATAATAAACGGATACCATCTCACACGAGTCCTCATGGACGGCGGCAGCGGTCTAAATCTGATATATCAGGACACAGTCCGCAAAATGGGGATAGACCCGACAAAAATAAGCCACCGTACTACTACCTTCAAGGGAGTAATACCAGGCCTAGAGGCCCGCTGCACGGGCTCTCTATTACTAGAGGTTGTATTCGGTTCTTCCGACAACTTCCGAAGCGAAAGGTTAACTTTCTACATCACTCCATTCCGAAGTGCTTATCAGGCACTACTCGGAAGAGCGGCCTTCGCTCGTTTTAATGCAATACCGCATTACGCTTCCCTCAAGCTTAAGATGCCCGGTGTAACACCCTCGATGCGACTATATCTCCCACGTGTCGAGGCACGACTTAGAGGCATAATCGCATTGAAGGCATATGTCGCAAGTCAGGCAATCATCACAAACATCCCATGTAAAATAGATAATAAAAGGGATAACATAGTTGGCTTACACTCGCCACGTCAATCAAGTACATAAATAACATTACATCATCCAAACACTCATGGCCTGACTATGGCGCCAAAATAAAAGACAACCCAACATGCGACACGGTCCTAATCACCCCCAACAGGGCACCACTACTGATCATGAGGAAAAGAAACATAGTAACGTTGAGAGTCCTCGTCGAACTCCCACTTGAGCTCGAGCGCGTCACCTGGAGCGGAATCATCAGGCCCTGCATCTGGTGTAATAGAAATCTGTGAGCCACAGGGACTCAGCAATCTCGCACGTCGCGACCAAGAATATTTAAGCTTAATGGGTAAGGTAAGGTAAAAATATGTGGAGCTACAGCAAGCGACTAGCATATATGGTGGCTAACTTATTCGCAAAAGAGAGCGAGAAGAGGAGGCAGAGCACGAGCGAGAAACTAGAGGACAACCTGCGCAAGCATTACTCCAACACCGTGTCCACTTCCCGGACTCCGCCGAGAAGAGGCCATCACGGTAACACACTTGGTTGATTCATTTTAATTAAGTTAAGGTTCAAGTTATCTACAACCGGACATTAACAAATTCCCATCTGCCCATAACCGTGGGCACGGCTTTCGAAAGTTCAAATCCCTGTAGGGGAGTCCCAAGTTAGCCCATGACAAGCTCTCACGGTCAACGAAGGAATAGACCTCCTCCCGAAATGTTCCGATCAGACTCGGTATCTCGGTTCTTCAAGACACTTCGACAGGTTAAAACAAGACCAGCAACACCGCCCGAATGTGCCGACAAATCCCGATAGGAGCTGCACATATCTCGTTCTCAGGGCACACTCAGATTTTCTTAGGTACGGGTAGGCCAGCCCAGAGTTGCCCCTGGTGGCCACCGGTAGCTGACAGGTGGACCAACACTCAGAGGAGCACTGGCCCGGGGGGGTTTAAATAAGACCCTCGGGCTCCGGAAACCCAAGGGAAAAAGAGGCTAGGTGGCAAATGGTAAAACCAAGGTTGGGCATTGCTGTAAAAGCTTTAATCAAGGCGAACTATCAAGGGGTTCCCATTATAACCCAACCGCGTGAGGAACGCAAAATCCGGGAACATAACACCGATATGACGGAACCTAGGGCGGCAAGAGTGGAACAAAACACTAGGTGAGAGGCCGAGCCTTCCACCCTTTACCAAGTATATAGATGCATTAAGATAACATGGCAATATAATGATATCCCAACAAGTAAATAAATGTTCCAACAAGGAACGGCCTCCAATCTTCACCTGCAACTAGCAACGCTCTAAGAGGGGCTGAGCAAAGCGGTAACATAGCCAATCAACGGTTTGCTAGGACATGGTGGGTTAGAGGTTTGGCATGGCAATTTGGGAGGCTTGAAAGCAAATGGTAGGCATCAAAGCATTGGCATAGCAAAAGAGCGAGCAATCTAGCATAGCAAAGATAGTAGTGATTTCGAGGGTATGATCATCTTGCCTGCAAAGCTGTCAGAGTTGACTGGATCCTCGAAAGCAAACTCAATGGGCTCCTCGTTAGTGAACTCGTCTCCCGGCTCTACCCAAACAAGACAAACAAGCAACAAGGACACAATCAACCACGTGCAAGGAACGAACAATATGGTGCAACGATGGTATGCTATGTGGGATGTGATGCGGGATGCATATGCAAGATTTGACAAGGGATGCATGAACCTTGCCTCAATTTGGGAATCCAAGTGTGCCACTGGAAAGATGAGATGAAATCCCTTGAAAACGATATAAAGAACGCCGGAATCGGAGTTACGGTTTGGAAATGGCAAGCGATACAAATATGACCCCGATCTGCGATTTACAGCAAGTAGCCATCTAAATGCAATGAGATGAACATGCTACAGCACCCAAACATGGCATCAGAATACATGGCAGGGATGCATACAAGATGCTTAGCAAAAGTCTAGCACTGAGCTACGGCCAATTCATCCATTAACAGGTTCAAACAAGCATGGCAAAAATGCATATGGTAAACAGATCTCAGACTTTGTGAAATTAACACTTGTCTGGAATTTCAGATCAGGTAGCCCACTTTGGAGCAACAAAACTACATGCTACAGGATCTGAACAAGGCAAAGTAAAACATGGCATGGAGCTACTCAAAAATCTTAACAAAAGTCCCTTAGTGACCTTGAGCCAAAAGGGATCAGAAAACACATTTGCAAGCATGTGAACATAGCAAAAACATAATCAGTTTTCAGACTTAGTGAAAACTGGCACATGCTGAAACATATCTCAAGTAGGCATGTTTATGAGCTCGATGCACTCACTACGGAGCAAGTCATGAAAAGCTAAGCATACATCTATCAAGAACACACAAAATGCAAGCTAGACATGGCAAGAACAATAGCATAGCATGCACGGATCAACTACAACAACATCGGCAAAATTGCAAACAAGTTGACAATCTGCCCAGATTCACAAAGTAGCAAAAGTAGAGCTCGATTGACTCAAGCTAGGGTGCTCCATAATTGCAAACAAAGACATGGATGGATAGGGCACTACAAGATTAATAAAACATCCTTACTGATCATCCTCAAAAGAGGCACGAATCACTCGGAAACAATAAGAACATATGACAACATGAGATAAACAGCTCAAGGACTTAGTGGAATTGCTAAGTCCCTGAAATCAGAATTACCAAGTGCCTCACTTGGCAAGCTTGTGCTAGTCACCACACACATCACAAAAATACATGGGTTGCACCTCTGGAAATATGACAAAACCCTTAACAAAACATATGTAGAGCATCAGGGCATATCATGCACACAATAATCATGGCAAAAATGACAAAAGCCTAAATGGAGTAGCAGATCTGACAAATATCTCAAGTAGCCTCCTTCTAATAGCATTTCGGGCATCAAGATGAACTCAAATGAAAATGATGCAATGGAATGAAATGATGTACTCTCTGAGACGAACATTTTGATATGCTATATGCCGAAAACGGAGTTACGGATACGGAGATATAGCATGATGAACAGGAGCAGATGGATCTGGGATTTTTTAGAACTTAGAAGAAAAACCACCTCCCAGATCTAAGGTTTGCACGTGCCCCGAGGTTCGCCGGGGTCTTGCCGGCGTCGATGGCCATGCGGCGTCCGGAGTAGAGGGAGGAAGAGGAGGCCGCGGGTAGGAGAGGCCGGGGCGGCGCCGGTGGTGGCGGGCGGCGCGGGACCGGAGCGGTGGTCGGGAGGGGCGGCCATGGCGATGGTGGCGGCAGCCGGAGTGGCGGAGCCGTGGCGGAGTGCGGCGCCGACTCGGGAGGAGAAGCGGGGCAGGCGCGGGCGGCGGTCGGCGGCAGTCTGGGCCGGGGAGGGCCGGGGACAGGCCCGAGCGGGCCTGGCGGCGCGGGGCGATGATGTGGTCCGGGGGCGCCACGTGGTAGCTCCCGGTTGGGGGCGGCGGCGATGTCCGGCGCGTCCAGACCCGTCCGGCGCGCGGAGAGACGAAGGGAGCTAGGTTAGTGTGGATTTGATCCGGAATTTCGGGAGGGGATGCCTTTTTATAGGTAGAAGGAGCTAGGAGAGTCCAAATGAGGTGCGGTTCTCGGCCACGCGATCGTGATCGAACGCTCTAGAAAATGGAGCAGGTTTAGGTGGGTTTTGGGCCAAATTGGAGGGGTGTTGGGCTGCAACACACACGAGGCCTTTTCGGTCCCTCGGTTAACCGTTGGAGCATTAAACAAAGTCCAAACAATACGAAACTTGATAGGCGGTCTACCGGTAGTAAACCAAGGCTGCTTGGCAAGTCTCGGTCCAATCCGGAAATGTTTGATCCCCCCACACGAAAGAAAGGTAGAAATGACCACCGGAGGAGAACGAAGCGCCGGAATGCAAAACAGACAACGGGGAAAATGCTCGAATGCATGAGATGAACACGTATGCAAATGCAATGCACATGATGACATGATATGAGATGCATGACAATGATAACAACACACGGAGACAAAAACCCGAACCCGAGAAAATAAAATAACTTAAGGCCGGAAACGGCAAGAGTTGGAGTACAAATTGGGAAAAACATATCCGGGGCGTTACACCCAGTCCACGTGGCACCATCACACTTAGCAGAAACATTGAGTGTTCTCTACACGCGGAAGAATGTGCGGCGGCTTTAGCCGCCGAGCACTAGACGACCTCACCAACCAGAAAAAATGACAGGTCGTCAAGACCACGGACATGGTTAGACAAGTCTGGTGCACCACTACATATACATGAGATTGGTTTGATGATCAAACCCTCCTAGACGGTTCCAGGGGCTTCCAGCATGCAATCAGTGCTACTCCGGCTCAACTTGACTTATCTTGAATTTTAATGGTTTATTGATAATAACCAATTTTCTGGCACGGCAACCTTCACCTAAGTTCTTCTCTTTTATAGATGACAATCGTGCTACACCCGTCCAGGACACGGCACAACGGAGACACAGGCGCAGACGTGCAGCAGGGACCCGCTCAAAGGTATCTTTTCAGATTAAGACCCTGCGTAAACCTTTTTACTGTCTCTTGTTGTTCACATCCTCCGGATACTCAATACAATCGAGAAGGATCCTGACATTATTGGCATGTGGCCACATCAAGATATTGCACGTACCTGGACACCCGGGATTTATTACTGAGGGCATTGTTCAGCCCGACATATGTTATAAAGATCGAATACCTTAGGGAGTGTTCGGCGTCGCGAGTTTGGCCTTATATGCATCAGCTCCGAATCATGTCTTTGGTCAAATGTTGGGTTTTCCCGGCTCCCATGTTTTGGTACCTTACGTTCCGCTATATCGGCTAAGGTAGCACTGGGAGAACTACTGCGATTGTGGCCTGGTTCATCCGGATGAGCACCTCAGTAGAGAAAGCCGAAAACTGACTGTCATGATATAGCGCGAGACTGGTCAACCACTCGATGACTCAGCGGATCTTTGGTATTCCTCCGCATTAACAAAAGGGCCGTTTCTCGATCATGTACGTACATGCCCCGTATTCGGACGAGCGCAGAAGTTCCAGGGGCTATATAGTAGCCCCACCGTCAAACTCCTATGGCTAAGTGAAAGTGTTAAACTAATATAGTCTGATTGCCTCGTTTGCTGCGCTACCACCTCCTTAATGGACCAAGACGTTGGATCAAGTGTGAATACATATTTTTTGCGAACACCCCCGCATTATATGCATGGGGGCGGAAGCCGACGACTGCAAACTTTCAGGTTATACGCATATATACATAAACGGCCGCACAGGAGGCAACATAATACTTTCAGGCAAAAGTATAAACACAGCCTTGATAACTCAATAAAACATTGTTTTTACAATGGGAGTACATGTTACTAGAACATAATATTCTTCGAGCACTGAGCCTCTATCGAACGAGCGCCTTCAAGAACTTCTTCAAAGTAGTGCTCTGCAGCCACTCGGCCCACGGCCGAACCCTGTGTTGCAACAGTGGTGGCCTCCATCTCTGCCTAGTATGTCTTGACACGGGCAAAGGCCATCCGCGCACCCTTTATGCACGCCGACATCGATGTGCGGCATAGCACCAAGGAATTGTTGCACTAAACTAAAGTAACTATTCGGCCTTTGCCCTCCTGGCCATAGATGATCCACAACGAACCTCATGGCAAGTCCGGAAAATCTATGGAGCTCGGACCACTCGGCCATTCGCTCATTCAACAGCAGCGGATGCACTGCAGGATGGAACTATGACCAGAACAGCTTTTCCACTTCGCAATCTTTATGATCCTTGAAGTACTCGGCCGCATCAGCAGCACTTGTTGTCAAATCCACGTAGGCGTCTGCAGAACTCCATAGTTGATCAAGAGGAGCGTACTTCGGATCTCCGAACTTAGTCCGCAACAAGAAGGGCTTCCCAGCCACGATATTCGCATCTTGACGCAGTTCCTCCTTCGTCACTCTGATTTTGGAGCAGGCTTCCTTGGCTGCTACCATGGCCTTCTCCAGGTCCGCCACCCTCGCTCGGCTTTCTTTTTCAAGAAGCTAGTAACGTTCAGCGGCATCTTTCAACTCAATGGCCATCTTGGCTATCCTTTCCTTGCTTTGGCGATGCATGGACTATTCGGCCCTCAGCTCTTCGACCGCCTTTACAGTGGCCGCATCGCTATTCCTTGCTTGTTCCTTGGCTCAGGCAAGCTCCGCCCAAACGGTCTCCAAAGTGGCAGCTCCATCTGCAGTCACAACATATTAAAGATACTGGCATCATGCTCCTCTTACTATGTGTTGATCATCGGAGAAATCACTTACCTTGTGCCTCGTCAAGCCGCTTGTTGACAAGCACGATGTCGGCATCTGCCGCATCAAGTTGCCGATTTAGCTCAACAAACACATTAGTCTGGCTAGCCACCGGAGCTTCAGCCACCTACACATAAAGGCGGACTAGTTATTACCTAGGACTATGATCCTCTGTTTGCCACCGTTTTCTATGACAACCAGAGTCTCAGGGGCTACTATCTGCATAGGGCACACCTAACATGTGCGGTACTGTAAAAAACATACACTATTTCACGTACCTCTAAGCCTTTCAGCAGACTCGTAAAAGCTTCATGCAATCTGCTTTCAGCGGATGAAATCCTTTCAATTACCGTACCCATTAGCATACGATGCGCTTCTGAGATGGCCACTTGCTCCAGAAGATCCTTCAGTGCATCCGACCGCACACTATATGGTTCTGGACTCTTTCTGTTGCTCTCTTTAGGAGCCGAATGCTGAGGACTCCGGGTGGCCAAGGGGTTACCCTCTGGCCTTGGCGGATCAGGAGAAACCCTCCGCGACGACACTTCAGGGTCGCCCACCTCATGAGGCGGCGTGGTAGGGGGAGGTGTTTCGCTCTCCATCATCTCCGGAAGAAGATCCCCCGAAGACGAACTCTGTCGAGAAGGACTACGATCCGAACTACAAGATATAAGCTTCGGTTATTGTCTTCAGAAGTAAGGTAGGATATTTTCACTACTAAGTACTTTTCTGTTACTTACAGCTTGGTAGAGGGCTGATTCCCTTGCGGACACTCTGTAGCAAGAGTACCCCCTGAGGCAGGACCCTCCTGGTGAAGATTTCTTCCCCTCTTTGGAAACCTTTGTTTCCGGACCTTCAGAGTAGTCCTCTTCCTTCCTCGGGGAGAGGGAATGTTAGATTCTTCACCCTGGTTATCCTCCCTCGCGGAGACGCTCATTCCCCCGATCGGGACGAGTAGCGAGTGAGGCTCGCTTTTGGCCTCTTTATTACCCCCTTTATCTTCCTTCGAGGGCACCTGATAAGGCGTCGGCTCGAGCATTCTGTCCAATACCGGATTGGCCAAGCCTTTGGGAAGGGGGGCCGAACACCTAATCATCTTCGCCTTTGTTATCCAGTCCTGGTCAAAGAGCGACTTTTCAGAATGATGTCATGATAAATAAAAGGACAGCGTGTCCGGCCACGGGATTACTTACTTGGTTGTCAGGGTAGTTGCAGCTCAGACCCGCATCCTCGATGGTGTCCGGACACTCTATTTGGGGTCCGAAGAACAATTTATACATCACTTCGAGCGTCATGCCAAGGAAGTGCTGAATAGTTCGCGGTCCTTCCGGGTTGAATTCCCACATACGGAGGGGTCCAGGTTTGCAAGGCTGGACTCGACGAACTAGCATAACTTGCATTACCATAACCAGGCTGAAATCTCTCTCAAAGAGATCTCGGATGCGGCTCTGGAATATCGCCACATCCTTTGCTGGACCCTAGCTCAGCCCCCTGCTAATCCATGACGTCAGTTGTGGTGGGGGGCGAGCGAAAGGCAGGGGCGGCTACCCACTTGGCACTTCGGGGAGGTGTGATATAAAACCACTCCCGCTGCCACAAACTGGACACCTCTGGGAAGGAACCCTCTGGCCATGGAGCATCAGCGCTTTTGCTTATTACGGCACCTCCGCTCTCTGTGTGCCGCTCCTCGATCATCTTCGGCTCCACATTGAAGGTCTTGAGCCACAGGCCGAAGTGAGGGGTAATGCGGAGGATGGCCTCACATACGACGATAAACGACGAGATGTGAAGGAGGGAATCCGGGGCCATATCATGGAAATCCAGCCCATAATAGAACATGAGCCCCCTAACAAAGGGATCCAGAGCGAGGCCTAGTCCTCGGAGAAAGTGAGAGATAAACACAACACTCTCGTTGGGTTCAGGAGTGGGGATGACCTGCCCTTGGGCGGGCAGCCTGTGTGAAATTTCGGCGGTCAGATATCTGGCCTCTCTCTGCTTCTTGATGTCCTCCTCTATGATAGAGGAAGACATCCACCGACATTGGAGGTTGGATCCGGACATGGTTGAAGGTCCGAAGCGCCAGACCTGAGCCTGGGGTGTTGGAACTCGAGGCGGGGGAAGGATTCGATTGAGCGCGAGAGGAAAAAAGGACAGGTCTTGGCCTCTTTATAAAGAGGTTGAATGTCAAGCGTCCTCCTCGCGGCCGTTTTGGACTCGCCTAAAATCGAGGAGTCATACCAACGGGCACGAGTGGGCTACCCACGTCCGTATTGATGAGAACCCCGTAATAAGGGGGACATGATCTCTGCTTCGACAAGACATGTCAAGAAAACCACCTCGCAATATGTGCAGTGCTGGTTAGGGAAAATGGTTCAGGTGATGACCGGACCATGACTTGACGTCGTGCTCTCAAAACACGTCAGCAAATTAGATTTGTGGAAATATTATTGTCTCTACAGTGGTATGTGGAAATTGTTTTGCAAAGCTGGACGCTATCCTTGGGTTCAAAATCTTCTATGGAGTATTTGGAGGAGGAACCCGCCTTGCAATGCCGAAGACAATACTGCGCGCGCGCTGGACTCATCGTCGTTGAAGCATGGTTCAGGGGCTACTGAGGGAGTCCTGGATTAGGGGGTCTCCGGACAGCCGGACTATATCCTTTGGCCGGACTATTGGACTATGAAGATACAAGATTGAAGACTTTGTCCCGTGTCCGGATGGGACTCTCCTTGGCATGGAAGGCAAGCTAGGCAATACGGATATGTAGATCTCCTCCCTTCTAACCGACTCTGTGTAACCCTAGCCCCCTCCGGTGTCTATATAAACCGGAGGGTTTAGTCTGTAGGACAATAGACAATCATACCATAGGCTAGACTCTAGGGTTTAGCCTCTACGATCTCGTGGTAGATCAACTCTTGTAATAATCATATCATCAAGAACAATCAAGCAGGACGTAGGGTATTACCTCCTTCAAGAGGGCCCGAACCTGGGTAAATATCGTGTCCCCTGCCTCCTATTACCATCCGCCTTAGACGCATAGTTCCGGACCCCCTACCCGAGATCCGCCGGTTTTGACACTGACAAGACCACTTATCCAGTGCTAAGTTGGCAAAGATATACATGACCAGGATCGTATGTTTGCATGGAGTACCAAGGAACATTGTATCAGATAGAGGAACCCAGTTTACTTCAAAGTTTTGGAATCAGTTGCATGAAAGTTTGGGTACCAGACGAGAGTTTAGTAGAGCTTTTCACCCACAGATAGATGGACAGACCGAGAGAGTAAATCAGATTTTGGAGGACATGTTGAGAGCTTGTGCACTAGATTATGGATCTAGTTGGGACGAAAATTTGCCTTACGCAGAGTTCTCATACAACAACAGCTACCAAGCCAGTTTGAAGATGGCCCCTTTCAAAGCACTATACGGAAGGAGGTGCAGAACACCGTTGTTGTGGGACGAAGTTGGAGACCGGCAGTTGTTTGGACCAGATTTGATTAAAGAGTCCGAAGAGAAGGTTAAGTTGATTCGCGATAGACTCAAGGTAGCCCAGTCCAGGCAGAAGAGTTATGCGGATTCTAAACGCAAGGATACAGTTTACAAAGTTGGAGAGAGAGTGTATCTTCGTGTATCACCACTCCGAGGAGTGAAGCGCTTTGGAGTTAAAGGGAAGTTAGCACCACGTTTTGGGGGACCATACAAAGTTTTGGAACGTATGGGAGAAGTTGCTTACAAATTGGAATTACCCGAAGGATTGTCCAGAGTTCACGATGTGTTCCACGTTTCTCAGTTGAAGAAGTGCCACGCAGAGATGGCTGATATCCCTCTGAGAGATACAGTACTGCCACTGGAAGCGATACAGTTGGATAGCAACTTGACCTACCAGGAGAAGCCAGTCAAGATTCTCGAGTTTGCCAGCCGAGTTACACGCAGCAAGGATATCAAATTTTGCAATGTTCAGTGGAGCCATCATACCAAGGATGAAGCCACCTCGGAACGAGAGGAAGACCTACGGAAAGATCACTCACACCTATTTTCTAGCCAACCCGAATCTCGAGGGCGAGATTCATCTTAATGGGGGTAGGTTTGTAACATCCCAAATTTTCAATTTGGAATGTTATACATTCTATCATCATTGCATATCATATTTTAGTGCATTTTAGCTAGATCCTAGAAATTCTACGCAACTCAAGGACCCACGAAGAGAGTTGGGAATTTCGTTATTTTCATATTTGAGTTTTTCTTGAATTTTGAAAAGGCGATCCTTTGATTTTAATTATTTTTCTCTTGAATATTTATTTTATAAAAATAAAAAGAGAGAGGATAAAATAAGTTCCTCAAAATAAAGAAATATTGGAAATTTAATATTAGAATCAAATAAGATTTTTATTTGGAGTTTTATCACTATTTTTATTTGGATTAGGAAAAATATGGGTTTTTCAAAATTGCATTTTAGGACCAAATAAATGTTCACCTTCTTCGGCCTATTTTTAGAGGATGGGGAAAATTTATTTCGGGATTTTTGGAGTCCGTTTAGTATTTCTTTTCTTTTTTTCTGCACATCAGAATTATTTTAAAAAAAGTCAAACCGACTTCGGGCCGTACCCGAGCGGGACTCCGCGAGGGGGGCTTTTATAAGCCGCACCGACCGAGCCAACCGCAGCCCAAACCAGCCCCGCCGCCGCCCGAAACCCTAGCCCGCCCGATCCGCCGCCGTTGCTCGATCCGTCGCCGTCGCCTCGCCTCGCGCGCAGCACCGCCACCATCGTGCCTCGCCGTTGCCGCCTCGCCCCCGCCACCACCCGCCGCCCACGCCGCCTCGCCGGAGCCGCACAGCCGACTCGCTGGACTGCCGCCTGAGGTAGCCGCCGCTGCCTCGGTTTACGTAAGAAAACCGAGTGGTTTTTTTCTAAACCTAGATCCATTTTTTAGATCCGGTTCAGTTTATTTTTTTTCTCGGTTTAGTTATATAGCGAACGCCCGCTCTCGTTCGTTCGTTTTGGCGAACGGTCTTCACCTTTTAGCCGCAGACAGCGAACGTTCATTCGTTAGCCACTTCATCAGTTTTCCTTTTTCTTGGATGTTCCACGATTTTTTTGATCGCAATTTCTGATTCGATTTTTGTTTTAGTATAACTTTTCGCTCGTTTATCGGAATCATGTGATTCAAGTGCCTAGAGTTTCGTCTCGAAGCCGTCTTTCTGTTTAAACAACTTAAACAAGTTTTTGCTACTATAAAATTTGACTTTAGTCCAGATTAGTAAACGAAACTTGTTTCTTTCGCCGTTTGAGTTTGGTTGCTTCGTTTGAGTTGATTCTTTTTGCAAACCGGAGTTCTTAAGTTGAACTTTTTGGTTAGATCTCTTATTTGAGTTTTACCCATGCCCTTGCTTGATTTCTTATTGTATGCTTGTTTGTTTGTGATAGAATACCCGGAGTGTGACGCGTGCTACTACGAGTCTCTAGTTTCGTGGATCATCAGGAAGGCAAGTAACACTTTGATCATACCTCTTTACTACCCAGGTTTATTGCATTAGATCAATCCTCAAACATTGCATGGTTAGTGAGGGAGTCCTGGATTAGGGGTGTCCGGATAGCCGGACTATACCTTCGGCCGGACTCCAGGACTATGAAGATACAAGATTGAAGACTTCGTCCCGTGCCCGGAAGGGACTTTCCTTGGCATGGAAGGCAAGCTTGGCAATACGGATATGTAGATCTCCTACCATTGTAACCGACTCCGTGTAACCCTAGCCCTCTCCGGTGTCTACATAAACCGGAGGGTTTTAGTCCATAGGACGAACAACAATCATACCATAGGCTAGCTTCTAGGGTTTAGCCTCTCTGATCTCGCGGTAGATCTACTCTTGTACTACACATATCATCAATATCAATCAAGCAGGACGTAGGGTTTTACCTCCATCAAGAGGGCCCAAACCTGGGTAAAACATTGTGTCCCCTGCCTCCTGTTACCATCCGCCTAGACGCACAGTTCGGGACCCCCTACCCGAGATCTGTCGGTTTTGACACCGACATTGGTGCTTTCATTGAGAGTTCCTCGGTGTCGTCACTTTTAGGCCCAATGGCTTCTCCGATCATTAACAGCGATGCGATCCAGGGTGAGACCTTTCTCCCTGGACAGATCTTCGTATTTGGCGGCTTTGCACTGCAGGCCAATTCGCTTGGCCATTTGGAGCAGATCGAAAGCTACACCCCTAGCCATCAGGTCAGATTTGAAAGTTTGAGCTACACGGGCGACCTTCGCGGAGACTTGATCTTCGATGGATTCGAGCTGCAGCCGAGCGCGCCGCACTGTCACGATGGGCATGATCTAGGTCTGCCGCCGAACAGTGCCCTGGAGGCCGCACCTGCATCAGCTCCGACCCTTAATTCGGAGCCAACTGCGCCAATCGAGGATGGGTGGTTGGACACCACCTCGGGGGCTGCAATCTCTACGGCGATCGAGCCGAACACCAGCCCTATTCTCCGTGAAGCCCGTGAATCCAAGGAGCCGGACTCCTCTCCAGACTCTGAGCCCTCCGCGCCCCTACCGATCAAACTCGATTGGGCGCCGATCATGGAGTTCACCATCGCGGACATCTTTCAGCACTCGCCCTTTGGCGATATTCTGAATTCACTAAAGTCTCTCTCTTTATCAGGAGAGCCCTGGCCTGACTATGGTCAACAAGGTTGGGACGTGGATGATGAAGAAATTCAAAGCCCACCCACCACCCACTTCGTAGCCATTGTCAATAATTTAAACGACGTGCTCGACTTCGACTCTGAAGACATCGACGGTATGGACGACGATGTAGGAGATGAACATGAACCAACGCCTATAAGGCACTGGACGGCCACCTCATCTCATGAGGTATACATGGTGGACACACCCAAAGGAAGCGACGATGAGGAACACAGGGATGCAACGAGGGATCATTCACTCGAAAAGCAATCAAAGCGGCGACATAAGCGCCGCTCCAAGCCCCGCCTCGACAGAGACAGTAGCCATACAGACCCAGCCATAGAGCAGGACGAGCTGGCGGACGACGAACATGCCTTCGAGCAACAGTCCGAATAGGGCAACTTGGATAAACAAACCAAACACCCCGTCCCCGGCAAAAATAATAGTCCGGACGACCTTACGCCGGATAGGCTCATGGAGCAGAAGAACCTCCACAAAAGGCTCGTCACCACTGCGCGTAGCCTGAAAAAGAAGAAGCGGAAGCTCAAAACCGCGGAAGATGCACTCAGCATCAGATGGAGCAAAGTATGCAACACCGCCGACAAATATGGTGGCAGTCGCCGCACAAAAAGCAATCCAAAGTGAAAGCTACTGCCTGAATTTGACGAGGAGGCCTTAGAGCCCCCGCAGTCAAAAAATAGGAAAGCCACCCGGTCGGATAGACGACCGCATGGCCAGCATGGAGCGGCAAGCGGCGTCGCACACAAGCCGGCACGCGATCCACCAAAGGATCCGCATCAAAAAGATGGCCCAGCCAGATCTATCTATGGGCCAAGAAAGCAAGCTCTAGTAAGCAATGCAACACAACAAATATCTGAACATCACGGAACACCCAAATACAAGGGTGCCGCACACCCCCTATGTTTCACCGATGAGGTGCTGGACCATGAATTTCCAGTGGGATTCAATCCCATGAACATAGAGGCATACGACGGAACAACAGACCCTGGGGTCTGGATCGAGGATTATATCCTCCACATACACATGGCCAGAGGAGATGACCTCCACGCCATAAAATACTTACCCCTCAAGCTTAAAGGGCCAACCCGGCATTGGCTCAAAAGCCTTCCTGAAAACACCATTGGAAGTTGGGAAGAGCTTGAGGATGCTTTTCGGGCAAATTTTCAAGGGACCTATGTCCGCCCTCTGGATGCAGACGATCTCAGTCGTATAACTCAACAACCCGGAGAGTCAGCCCGGAAATTCTGGAACAGATTTCTTACTAAAAAGAATCAGATAGTCGACTGTCCGGATGCCGAAGCCCTAGCAGCTTTTAAGCATAACGTTTGAGACGAATGGCTCGCCAGACACCTCGGCCAAGAAAAGCCAAGAACAATGGCTGCATTAACAAGCCTCATGACCCGCTTTTGCGCAGGAGAGGACAGCCGGTTGGCAAGATGTAGCACCAGCGACCCAAGTACATCCGAAGTTAGGGATGGAAACGGAAAACCCTGACGCAGCAAGGACCAGCGCCGGAATAAGGGAAACAGCCCAAAGAGCACGGTGGTCAACGCCGGATTCAAAAGCTCGCGGCAGAATCAGAAGAAGCCGCCCCTCAAGGATAACAGGGACGAGCTATCCAACTTAAATAAAATCTTGGACAAGATATGTCAAATAGACAGTACTGCCAGGAAGCCTGCGAACCATACCCATAGAGATTGTTGGGTTTTCAAGCAATCCGCCAAACTCAACGCCGAACACAAGGGGCTCGACACATCAAGTGAGGACGATGACGAACCCCACAAGCAGAGCACCAGGAAACAAAAGGATTTCCCACAAGAAGTCAAAACAGTAAACTTACTTCACGTGACGAACAGAATGGCGCCAACAGAGATACGTGCCATACGGCCTATCCCAAAGGAGTCTCGCCAATGGTTGTTAAAACCGATCACCTTCGACCATCAGGATTACTCTAGAAGTATCCGCAACGCAGGGTGGACTGCCTTGGTATTAGATCTAATAATGGGCGGACTCCACTTTACAAATGTCATGATGGACGGCGGTAGTGGTCTAAACCTGTTATACCAGGACACAATCCGCAACATAGGGATAGACCCAACAAAAATTCGCCATAGCAAAACCTCCTTTCAAGGGGTAACGCCAGGCCCGGATGCCCGTTGTATGGGTTCTCTCCGGCTAGAAGTTATGTTCGACTCCCCCAATAACTTCCGTCGCGAACAGCTAACTTTCCACATCACCCCATTCTCAAGTAGCTATCAAGCACTGCTAAGGCGTGAAGCTTTCGCCCGCTTTAACGCAATACCGCATTATGCATCTCTTACGCTTAAGATGCCCGGTCCACGAGGCATCATCTCATTAAAGGGAAAACATTGAGTGTTCCTCCCGTGCGGAAGACAGTGCGGCTGCCTTGACAGCCCCACAATAAAGCGGCTTCACCAGCCAAAGCACCTAAATAGGTCGTCAAGACCACAGACACGGCTAGACGAGTCCGGCATAAACATACAATTGATAAAGGCTTAATAGCCGTATACCCCTGTACTAGGGGCTCCGCGCATATAAAACAAGAGACAGTAAAGCTCAATTTTACCCATTTCGATTTATACTTTGTTTATTTAGTATAACTCATGTTCGGCGCGATCTTTCTTTAACTAAAGTTCCTCTCTTTTGCAGATGAACACCGTGCAACGCCCGTCCAGGATACGGCACAATGGAGACACAGGCGCAGACGCGCAGCAGGGACCCATTCCAAGGATTCTTTTCAGATTAAGGCCCTGTGTAAACCTTTTTTACTGTCTCTTGTTGATACACATCCCCTGGTTTCTTGGTATAACCAAGGAGGAGGCTGGCGTTTTGGCATGTGGCCACGTCAGAGTTTTGCACGTACCAGGACACTAGGGGCTTATTACTAAGGGCGTTATCCCGCCCGCCCTCATAAAGACTGAATACCTTAGGGAGTGTTCGGCGTCGCGAGTTTGGCCTTATATGCATCAGCTCTGAATCATGTCTTTGGTCAAATGTTGGGTTTGCCCGGCTCCTATGTTTTGCTACCTTACGTTCCGCTCTATCGGCTAAGGCGACACCAGGAGAACTACTGCGATTGTGCCCCAGTTCGGCCAGGCGAGCACCTCAGTAGAGAAAGCCGAAAATTGACTATCATGATATAGCGTGAGACTGGTCAACCACTCGATGACTTACTAGAATCTTTAGGATTCCTCCGCATTAACGAAGGGCCGCTTCCCGGCCAGGCACATACGCGCCCCGAGTTCGGGCGAGCACAGGCGCCACTAGGGGCTATATAAGTAGCCTCACTGTCAAACTCCTATGGCTAAGTGAAAGTGATAAAGCATCATAGTCCGATTGCCTAGTTCGCTGCGCTATCACCTCCTTTGTAGGACCAAGATGTTGGATCAAGTGTGAAAATGCGCCTTCTGCGAACACCCCCGCATTACGTGTGTGGGGGCTGAAGCCGACGACTGCCATCTTTCAGATTATATATACATATATGTTAAACGGCTGCACAGGAGGTATTATAATACTTGCAGGCACAAGTATAAAAAGCTTCTACAATTTATCAAAATATTGTTTTACAATAATATATGCTATTCAAATATAGTATCCTTCGAGCACCGCGTCTCTATTAAACGAGCGCCTTGCAGAACTTCCTGAAAATAGTGCTCGGCAGGTACTCGGCTTCCATTCGAGTCTGGGGATGCAACAGCGGTGGCCTCCATTTCCGCCCAGTATGTCTTGACACGGACAAGAGCCATCCGCGCGCCCTCTATGCACGCTGACCTCTTCATCGCATTCATATGTGGCGCCGCACCAAGTTGAAATAACTTTTCGGCTCTGGCCTCTCTGGCCACAGATGACTCATGACATACTTCATGGCGACTCCGGACAACCTATTTAGCTCGGCCCATTCAGCCAAACGATCGGCTAATGATAGCGGACGCTCCGAATTGTGGAACTGCAACCAAAAGAGCTTTTCCACTTCGCGATCTTCTTGATCTCGGAAGTGTTCGGCTGCATCTACGGCACTCGCTGCCAAATCCAGATAGGTGTCCGCCGTACTCCACATCCGGTCTAACGGAGCATGTTTAGGATCACAGAACTTCCTCCACAGCATAAAGGGCTTCCCAGCCGCGATCTCTCCGTCCTGACGCAGCTCCTCCTTCATAGCTCTCATCGCAGAGCGAGCATCCTTGGCATCGGCAATGGCCTTCTCCAGGTCTGTCCGTTCCGCCCGATCTTCTTTTTCAGGAAGCTTGCAACGGTCGGCAGCGTTCTTCAGCTTCACGGACATCTCGGCCATTTCCTTCTTGCTTCGGCAGTGAGCAGCCTGTTCGGCTTTCAGCTCTTCAATTGCCTTTAAGGCAGCCGCATCACTTTTCCTGGCTTGCTCCTTGGCTCGGGCAAGTTCCGCCCGAAGATTCTCCATGGTAGCAGCACCATCTGCATCAAGCGCACACATTGTAAGATACTGGCATAAAGCTCCTCTTACCAGGTGCCGCCGGAGTAATTACATACCTTGTGCCTCGTCAAGCCGCTTGTTGACAAGCGCGATGTCGGCATCTGCCACGTCAAGTTGCCGCTTTAGCTCGGCAACTTCATCAGTCCAGCTTGCCACCGGACACTTCGCCACCTACGTATGAAGGCGGCATATTAGACCTGGGATTATGATCCTCTGTGCACCGTCACTTTTGACAATGCACAGAGTCTCAGGGGCTACTATCTACACAAGGCGCATCTTATTTATGCGCAACTGTCCGAAAAGGGTACATTATTTCACGTACCTCAAAACCTGTCAGTAAACTCCTGCCGGCCTTGTGCAATCCGCTCTCCGCGGATGAAATCCTCTCAGTCACCATACCCATCAATGCATGGTGCTCCTCTAAGATAGATGCTCGCCCTAGCAGATCCTTCAGCACCTCCGACCGTGCACTAGATGGTGCCGGACTCGTCCGATGGCCCTTTTCGAAGGCCGGACGCGGAGGGCTTCGGGGGGCCATATGACTACCTTCTGGCCCTCCCGGATTCGGAGAAACCCTCCGGGATGATACCTCAGGATCGCCCGCCTCGTAAGGCGGTACGACAGGGGGAGGCGTTCCGCTCTCCATCATCTCCGGAAGAAGATCCCCCGAAGACGAGCTCTGCTGAGAAGGGCTAAGGTCCGAGCTACAAGGTAAATTTTCGATTACTCTTCTCAGATATAACGCAAGGATTTCTCTCATTTCTTAAAAAGAAAAACTCCTCTCTACTTACGGCACGGTGGAGGACTGATCCCCTTGAGGGCATAATTCGGCCGAAGTATCCCCCTGCACAGGACCCTCTGACGAAGATTTCTTCCCATGCTTTGAGGCCATGGTCTCCGGGTCGTCAGAGGCGGTCCTCTTCTTCCCCTGAGGAGAGGAATTTTCGATTCCTCCCTTCCGGACAACCTTCTTCGAGGAGGCTATAGCTTCCTTGTCCCTTCCCTCGCTTTCCTCCGAAGGCACAACCTCCAACATCCTGACTAACACGGGATCCGGCAAGGTCCCGGGGAGGGGGGCCGGACACCTGATTAGCTTTGCTTTCGCTATCGACTCCTGTTTAAAGGACAGCTCTTTTAGGGGCAATTTTATGATAAATATACGGATAGCAAATCCGGGCACAAGGCTACTTACTTGAGTATCCGGACGATTGCAGCTCAGACCTGTGTCCTTCGTAGAATCCGGACACACTACTTGTGGTCCGAAGAACAATTTGTACATCTCCACGGGCGTCATGCCAAGAAAATGTTGGAGAACTCGTGGTCCCTCCGGGTTGAACTCCCACAGGCAGAGGGGGCGACGTTTGTAGGGCAGAACTCGGCGAATTAACATAACCTGCGTCACCACGACCAGACTGATGTCTCTTTCTAGGAGATCTCGGATGTGGCCCTGCAACAGGGGCACGTCCTTTGCCGACCCCCAGTCCAGCCCCTTATTGACCCATGATGCCAGTCGTGGCGGGGGACCCGAGCAGAAAGCAGGCAGTGCCACCCACTTGGTGCTCCTGGGAGCTGTGATATAAAACCACTCTCGTTGCCATAAGCTGGACTCCCCTTGAAAAGAGCCCTCGGGCCATGGAGCACCAGCATTCTTGCTTATAAAAGCACCTCCGCACTCCGCGTGCTTTCCCTCGATCATCTTCGGCTCTACTTTGAAGGTCTTGAGCCATAGTCCGAAGTGAGGAGTAATACAGAGGAAGGCTTCACACATGATGATGAATGAGGAAATATGGAGGATGGACTCCGGAGCTAAGTCCTGAAATTCCAGCCTATAATAAAACATGAGCCCCCTCACGAAGGGATCCGTCGGGAAGCCTAGCCCCCGAAGGAAGTGAGACATGAACACCACCCTCTCACCAGGCTTGGGAGTGGGAATGACCTGCCCTTGAGCAGGCAGCCTATGCGAGATTTCGCCGGTCAAGAACCTGGCCTCTCTCAACTTCAGCACGTCCTCCTCCGTGACGGAGGAGGGCATCCATCGGCCTCGAAGGTCGGAACCGTACATTGTCGAAGGTCTGAAGCGCCTGAAATCTGGAGCCTTGGGTGTTGGAACTCAAGGAAAAGGGCGAACTCGTTTGAGATTGAAAGAAAGGAGTAAGGCCTTGGTCTCTTTATCAGAGGTTGAATACCAAGGGCCCTCCCCATGACCGTTTGGGACTCGCCTTTGATCGAGAAAACATACCGACGGGTATGGTTGGGTTACCCATGCCCGTATTTGACGAGAATCTCGGAATAAGGGGGCACGATCTCTGCTTTGACAAGACGTGCCAAGGAAACCGCCTCGCTAAACGCGCTGAGGTGGGACAGTAAAACGATTTGAATAAAGACTTGGCCGTGGTGTGATCTCATGCTACGGAATACGTCAGCAGATTAGATTTGTGTAAATATTATTCTCTCTATGGCAATATGTGGAAACTTATTTTGCAGAGCCGGACACTACCTTTGTGTTCAAAATATTCTATGAAGTATTTGGAGGAGGAACCTGCCTTGCAATGCCGAAGACAATCTGCACGCCGGACTCGTCATCATTGAAGCCTGGTTCAGGGGCTACTGAGGGAGTCCTGGATTAGGGGGTGTCCGGATAGCCGGACTATACCTTCGGCCGGACTCCTGGACTATGAAGATACAAGATTGAAGACTTCGTCCCGTGCCCGGAAGGGAATTTCCTTGGCGTGGAAGGCAAGCTTGGCGATACGGATATGTAGATCTCCTACCATTGTAACCAACTCTGTGTAACCCTAGCCCTCTCCGGTGTCTATATAAACCAGAGGGTTTTAGTCCATAGGATGAACAACAATCATACCATAGGCTACCTTCTAGGGTTTAGCCTCTCTCATCTCGCGGTAGATCTACTCTTGTACTACCCATATCATCAATATCAATCAAGCAGGACATAGGGTTTTACCTCCATCAAGAGGGCCCGAACCTGGGTAAAACATTGTGTCCCCTGCCTCCTGTTACCATCTGCCTAGACGCACAATTTGGGACCCCCTACCCGAGATCCGCCGGTTTTGACACCGAAAGTTAGGATCTGAATAAATTATGGGTTGGGAAGTAGATGAGGTAGTACCTATTCACCTGTTTATTATCAAACCTTTCGGAGTCACTTCTACGTTGCTTATACTGCTATGCTATGCTCATAGACGTGGATTGGGTGAGTGAATCCATGATAGATGTGAGATTGTTATTTAATGGTTCAACTTAAGGTGGAAACTTAAATACACATCTGGGTGGATTGAGGCACCTGGGGAATTCCAGTGATTGCCTGTATTTTTGGAAATCCCGGGGTACCGTGTGATTCTCCTATGGACTGCCACCCAGGCTCAAAGGGATCATGAGATTATTCATACTAGAAACTTCCATGTGCATCCACAAGCCATTATGGGCTCTGGCATAGTTGATTAAGTCGTGTGAACTCTTACAGAGGTAGACTAGCAGATGTAGGGGATGTAGGTGGTACTGTCTACCCATCGTAAGGTGCTAACGCTTCTAAAATACTATGTCTCGGTCATCCGTTTCTCAAACATTATGTAGTGCGATAAATCCAACGGAGGAGATCGAGTCTTGTGGGGAAATGTGCGCAAACCTCTGCAGAGTGTACAAACTAATCATGGTTAGTCGTGTCACCGGTTATGGAAATCTTGAGTATCTGGTTCTTGGATTACCATATGGATCTCATCACTCCTAATATAATTTTGATTGGGTTATTAATTACTTTTAATTGGGATTGAGTTGGGTGAACCTTCTCAATGTTTAACAACTACCATGATAGTTAAATAAAATTGGTTCCTTTGTTGTAGGGAAAAATTGGCTTTTCGCAGAACATATTAACCATACAGCCTCCACCAGCCATATATGCATGTAGTGATAGCATTATTCTGTTCATTACTCACTTGTGTTACATTGCCAGCATATTCCATGTGCTGGCACGTTTTCAGGCTGCAACGTATCATGTTGCAGACTTTTCAGACAATGAGTAAGGAGCCTTAGGTCGTGGTCTTTCACTCAGTGATGCCGTTGGAGTTGATGGACTCAATTTATTTTCCAAGCCTTCCGCTTTTATCGTATTAGATGGCCTTAAGCCATATTTATTGTAATAAGCTCTCTTTTGAGACATTCAATGTAATAAGTGTGTGATTGCTATCTCTTATAAATCCTTCAAGTATTGTGCGTCTCAGCATTACCGATCCAGGGATGACACTTATGCACAGAGATCCAACCGTTTGAGGTCTAGTCGCTACATCCACCATGCTTGCTAATTATACTTTCAAGGGTGGAATACCAAAGAAACTAGGAGATCCCGGAGTACCAACTATACCATGCTCCATTAAAAGAAATTATGTTAAAACTGCCTTATGTGATCTTGGAGCCGGTGTTAGTGTTATGCCTCTCTCTTTATATCGTAGACTTGATTTGAATAAGTTGACACCTACTGAAATATCTTTTCAAATGGCTGATAAATCAACTGCTATACCTGTCGGTATTTGTGAGGATGTGCCTGTTGTGGTTGCAAACGTTACTATTTTAACAGACTTTGTTATTCTTGATATTCGCAAGGATGATATTATGTCTATTATTCTTGGAAGACCCTTTTTGAATACTAAAGGGGCTGTTCTTGATTGCAACAAAGGTAATGTCACTTTTCATGTTAATGGTAATGAGCATATGGTACACTTTTCGAGGAAACAACCTCAAGTCCACAGTATCAATTCTATTGGAAAAACTCCAACAATAACTATTGGAGGTTTTGAATTTCCTCTTCCTACTGTCAACAAGAAATATGATATTCTTATTGTTGGGGACGTGCATATCCCTATTGAGGTAACCTAGTGTTATTCGAAAATTCTCTGGTTTCATGTTATTCGAAATGAGTTTGTTAACAAGAATAGATCAACCTTGTTAGTGGATTCCTTTTGATGAGCATGAGGTGGATGAAGTTAGAAAGCACAACTTTCTGTACCCTCTTTTTACTTTCTAATATTTAGTTTAAATAAAGCAAAAACAATATTTTCTGTCTGTTTTATGAATTATCCTTGCAATAAAAAATACCCCAAAAATGAAAGTTCTCCAAATGCCCTGAAAATCTAATATGATTTTTTCTGGAATATTTAAGAATTATTGGCACTGAGAACTGTTGGGAAACGCATTAATTTCAAAAATTTCCTACGCACACGCAAGATCATGGTGATGCATAGCAACGAGAGGGGAGAGTATTGTCTACGTACCCTCGTAGACCATAAGAGGAAGCGTTATGACAATGTGGTTGATGTAGTCGTACGTCTTCACGATCGACCGATCCTAGTACCGAAAGTACGGCACCTCCGCGATCTGCACACGTTCGGCTCAGTGACGTCCCATGAACTCACGATCCAGCAGAGTGTCGAGGGAGAGCTTCGTCAGCACGATGGCGTGATGACGGTGATGATGATGCTACCGGAACAGGGCTTCCCCTAAGCATCGCTACGATATGACCGAGGTGGATTATGGTGGAGGGGGGCACCGCACACGGCTAAGAGATCAATGATCAACGTTTGTGTCTATGGGGTTCCCCCCTTCCCCGTATATAAAGGAGTGGAGGAGGGGAGGGATCGGCCCTCTCTATGGCGCGCCCTAGGGGAGTCCTACTCCCACCGGGAGTAGGATCCCCCCCCCCTTTCAATGTAGTAGGAGTAGGAGAGAAGGAACGGGGGAGAGGAGAAAGGAAAGGGGGGCGGCCCCCTCCCAATTCGGATTGGGCTAGGGGGCGCGCCTCCCACCTTTTCCTTCCCTCTCCTCTTTTCCACTAAGGCCCAATAAGGCCCATATACTCCCCGCGGGGTTCCGGTAACCTCCCGGTACTCCGAAAAATGCCTGAACTCATCCGGAACCATTCCGATGTCCAAACATAGGCTTCCAATATATCGATCTTTATGTCTCGACCATTTTGAGACTCCTCGTCATGTCCGTGATCAAATCCGGGACTCCAAACTACCTTCGGTACATCAAAACACATAAACTCGTAATACCGATCGTCACCGAACGTTAAGCGTGCGGACCCTGTGGGTGCGAGAACTATGTAGACATGACCGAGACATGTCTCCAGTCAATAACCAATAGTGGAACCTGGATGCTCATATTGGCTCCTACATATTCAATGAAGATCTTTATCGGTCAAACTGCATAACGGTATACGTTGTTCCCTTTGCCATCGGTGTGTTACTTGCCCGAGATTCAATCATCAGTATCTCAATACCTAGTTCAATCTCGTTACCGGCAAGTCTCTTTACTCGTTTCATAATACTACAACCCGTAACTAACTCATTAGCTACATTGCTTGCAAGGCTTATTGTGATGTACATTACTGAGAGGGCCCAGAGATACCTCTCCGACAATCGGATAGACAAATCCTAATCTTGATCCATGCCAACTCAACAAACACAATCGGAGACCCCTGTAGAGCACCTTTATAATCACTCAGTTACGGTGTGACATTTGGTAGCACACAAAGTGTTCCTCCGGTGTTCGGGAGTTGCATTATCTCATAGTCATAGGAACATGTATAGTTATGGAGAAAGCAATAGCAACAAACTAAATGATCATCATGCTAAGCTAATGGATGGGTAAAGTCAATCACATCATTCTCTAATGATGTGATCCCATTAATCAAATGACAACTCATGTCTATGGTTACGAAACATAACCATCATTGATTCAACGAGCTAGTCAAGTAGAGGCAAACTAGTGACACTCTGTTTGTCTATGTATTCACACGTGTACTAAGTTTCCGGTTAAAAAAATTCTAGCATGAATAATAAAAATTTATCATGATATAAGGAAATATAAATAACAACTTTATTATTTCCTCTAGGGCATATTTCCTTTAGTCTCCCACTTGCACTAGAGTCAATAATCTAGATTACATTGTAATGATTCTAACACCCATGGAGCCTTGGTGCTGGTCATGTTTTGCTCGTGGAAGAGGCTTAGTCAATGGGTATGCAACATTCAGATCCGTATGTATCTTGCAAATCTCTATGTCTCCCACCTGGACTAGATCCCGGATGGAATTGAAGTGTCTCTTGATGTGCTTGGTTCTCTTGTGAAATCTGGATTCCTTTGCGAAGGCAATTGCATCAGTATTGTCACAAAAGATTTTCATTGGACCCGATGCACTAGGTATGACACCTAGATCGGATATGAACTCATTCATCCAGACTCCTTCATTTGCTGCTTCCGAAGCAGCTATGTATTCCGCTTCACATGTAGATCCCGTCCCAACGCTCTACTTGGAACTGCACCAACTGACAGCTCCACCATTTAATAAAAACACGTATCCGGTTTATGAGTTAGAGTCATCCGGATCAGTGTCAAAGCTTGCATCAACGTAATCATTTATGACGAGCTCTTTGTCACCTCCATATACGAGAAACATATCCTTAGTCCTTTTTAGGTATTTCAGGATGTTCTTGACCGCTGTCCAGTGATCCCTCCTGGATTACTTTGGTACCTCCCTGCTAAACTTATAGGAAGGCACACATCAGGTCTGGTACACAGCATTGCATACATGATATTGCCTATGGCTGAATCATAGGGAACACCTTTCATTTTCTCTCTATCTTCTGCAGTGGTCAGGCATTGAGTGTGACTCAACTTCACACCTTGTAACATAGGCAAGAACCCTTTCTTTGCTTGATCCATTTTTAACTTCTTCAATAATTTATCAAGGTATGTGCTTTGTGAAAGTCCAATCAAGCGTCTTGATCTATCTCTATAGATCTTGATGCCCAATATATAAGCAGCTTCACCAAGGTCTTTCATTGAAAAATTCTTATTCAAGTATCCTTTTTTGCTATTCAGAAATTCAGTATCATTTCTGATCAACAATATGTCATATGCATATAATATCAGAAATGCTACGGAGCTCCCACTCACTTTCTTGTAAATATAGGCTTCTCCAAAAGTCTATATAAAACCATATGCTTTGATCACACTGTCAAAGCGTATATTCCAACTACGAGAGGCTTCCACCAGTCCATGAATGGATCGCTGGAGCTTGCACACTTCGTTAGCACCTTTTGGATCGACAAAACCTTCTGGCTGCATCATATACAACTCTTCTTTAAGGTATCCATTAAGGAATGCAGTTTTGACATCCATTTGCCAAATTTCATAATCATAAAATGCGGCAATTGCTAACATGATTCAGACGGACTTAAGCATCGCTATGGGTGAGAAGGTCTCATCGTAGTCAACTCCTTGAACTTGTCGAAAACCTTTCACAACAAGTCGAGCTTTGTAGACAGTAACATTACCGTCAGCGTCAGTCTTCTTCTTGAAGATCCATTTATTCTCTATGGCATGCCGATCATTGGGAAATTCAACCAAAGTCCACACTTTGTTCTCATACATGGATCCCATCTCAGATTTCATGGCTTCAAGCCATTTTGTGGAATCTGGGCTCATCATTGCTTCCTCATAGTTCGTAGGTTCATCATGGTCAAGTAACATGACTTCCAGGACAGGATTACCGTACCACTCTGGTGCGGATCTTACTCTGGTTGACCTACGAGGCTCGGTAGTAACTTGATCAGAAGTTTAATGATCATCATCATTAGCTTCCTCACTTACTGGTGTAGGAATCACTGGAACTGATTTCAGTGATGAACTACTTTCCAATAAGGGAGAAGGTACAATTACCTTGTCAAGTTCTACTTTCCTCCCACTCACTTCTTTCGAGAGAAACTCCTTCTCTAGAAAGGATCCATTCTTAGCAACAAATATCTTGCCTTCGGATGTGTGATATCCGATTTGGGTTCGAGCTTATCAGGTTGAAGCTTTTTCACATAAGCATCGCAGACCCAAACTTTAAGAAACAACAACTTGGGTTTCTCGCCAAACCACAATTCATAAGGTGTCGTCTTGACAGATTTAGATGGTGCCTTATTTAATGTGAATGCAGCTGTCTCTAAAGCGTAACCCCAAAACGATAGCGGTAAATCAATGAGAGACATCATAGATCGCACCATATCTAGTAAAGTATGATTACGACGTTCAGACGCACCATTACGCTGTGGTGTTCCAGGTGGCGTGAGCTGCAAAACTATTCCGCATTGTTTCAAATGAAGTCAAAACTCATAACTCAAATATTCGCCTCCACGATCAGATCGCAAAACTTGATTTTCTTGTTGCGATGATTTTCCACTTCACTCTGAAATTCTTTGAACTTTTCAAATGTTTCAGACTTACGTTTCCTTAAGTAGATATACCCATATCTGCTCAAATCATCTGCGAAGGTGAGAAAATAACGATATCTGCTGCGAGCTTCAATGTTCATTGGACCACATACATTAGTACATATGAGTTCCAGTAACTCTGTTGCTCGCTCCATTGTTCCGGAGAACGGAGTTTTAGTCATCTTGCCCATGAGGCATGGTTCGCAAGTACCAAGTGATTCATAATCAAGTGATTCCAGAAGTCCATCAGAATGGAGTTTCTTCATGCGCTTTACACCAATATGACCTAAACGGCAGTGCCACAAATAAGTTGCACTATCATTATCAACTCTGCATCTTTTGGCTTCAATACTATGAACATGTGTATCACTACTATCAAGATTTAGTAAAAATAGACCACTCATCAGGGGTGGATGACCATAAAAGATATTACTCATATAAATAGAAAAACGATTATTCTCTGATTTAAATGAATAACCGTCTCGCATCAAACAAGATCTAGATATAATATTCATGCTCAATGCTGGCACCAAATAACAATTATTTAGGTCTAATACTAATCCCGAAGGTAGATCACTACTAGGGAAAAGCCTAGCAGCAGCGCGGGTTTTAGGACTATCAGTAGCACGGGATGGTGCGCTACTGGTACGGCGCTACAGCTAAAGGTTAGGAGTAGCGCGGGTTAACCAACGCTACTGCTATATCAACTTAGTAGTAGTGTTTTCTCCAAATAGCGCTACTGGTAAATACTAGTAGCTCTTCTCCCTGCACGCGCTACTACTATTATTTTGTATTTTATTTCTTTTTTATTTCATGTTTTATTCATACACCTTTATACAAGTTTTCATACAACAGCAATTTAGAGATTATTTTTACATCATAATGAGTTATTACATCACTGGGTGAAAGAACCGTGGACTAGTTTCAAGTGGATGGACATCCACTTGAAACTAATCCGCGGTTCTTTCACCCAATGATATAATAAATATCATCATCATCATCATCATATCATTAACAACTTATCATCATAATACATCATTGTCATATAACAGCTCATGATCATCGTTTTCATCAATGAGACATCACATAGCAAGTTGGTCACTAATCATAATCACAACTACTCCTCGTCGTCAACTCTAACACATTGTACCACATAACAAATATTGTACCTCATAGGACCTACTACATTCTCTTAGGACCTACTATATTCTCTTAGGTAAAATAGCATAAAACAAGATAGCCCCTGACTCTCCATTATGGAGAATGGAGATTATCATGTCTCCAATTCTTGCCTTTCGCACAATGTTGCTTCCAAGTAGATCCTTACGAATGTCCATACATTTCTTCCATTCTGTGATTTTCATGTCTCCATCTCTTTTAGAAATCCGATATGGACAGCTGAGATTCATAGGATGACCTGGCTGTATGTTCAAAAAATTAATGCGACCTTTCTGATACATCAGATGAGGCACACAATCATCCGGTATTTTCTGTTGAAAACATAGTAATAACTTCGTAGTTAGCAATGTAGTTAATTTTTAAAAGAATTTATGCAAAAGATGCACGAATGTCGTAATAGTAAAAAATCTTACCATGGCATCTCCATGGATGTTACCATAGTTCAACACATGCACTAGTGGCATGTATTGACCATAATGTGGAGGAGTTTTATTATAGATATTGTAATTCTCAAGATCAGTACAAAATGTGGCCAGATGATTTTTCTCCTGATAAGTTAACTCAGAGCCATCGGTGTAGTAGGTTCTGTCTACCATGTTCCGCACATTGTTTGGGCAATTAAAATAAGCTGTCAATGGAAATAAGATGTCAACTATTTTGAAATGAACAATATAAATTAGTTAATAACTATGTTTGAGAAACTCACATAGCGGTAGAATTGGAAGCGTATCAACAAGGACCCAAATGTCCAAATTGTCTTGGTCGATGTCAGGATCACCAAGATCCATGGTGACAAACATACCCTCTTGAAAATCATACATCTTGCAAAGTGCTTCCCAACGCGGGCAACCAAAATGGGATATGCTCACAGAATTGTATACATTTACCTCAAAATCCATACCATGATGGGTCCTTAGGTTAATTTTCTTTGTTTCATTCCTCTCATGATCTTCAAAACTCATCCTCTCCAAGACATAGCGTCTTGCATGGCACGGGATAAGCTAGTCGAATTGTAAAAGACAAAAATTACACGTTGAAGTAGTACAAGTCGAGCTTAATTACGAAAAAATACTTTTCGTTGTAGCTTACAGTATCACAATCGAAGGCCTCCTCGAGCTTAATGCTTAAGCGCCGATCTTCGTCCAGGTGAGGCATGTTGCAGAAACCCCGGTCGTCGTGGCACCAGGAGCACTCCCCTGGAAGACTTTCGTCGTCCGAGTACGACATTTTCTATGTTCATAATTCAAATATTAAACTTGTACAATTAAATATATGTACTGTAAAAATTAAATTGCATCTTTATTATTCATCAAGGGTTGACTATCGGTCTGTCGAGTCTATATGATGGAGACTCTCCCTCATTGATTCCTCTCTGACATTTGCGACCGTCGGTGATGGTCGTTACTCCTTCTTTCCCTAGTGCATAACAAAGGTCTAGCACAAGGAAAAGAAGGAGAAACGACCCCCACGACAATCATCGGGATTCTTCGTCCTCTCTCATATAAGGTGGATACACTCCCTCACTGATTTTTCGACCTTCGGTGATGGAGCCTAGGCAGACTTAAAGTCAACCCAAAATGTCGTTTCATTATTTTTCTAGAAAATCCAGGTCACTCAATATTTCCTACATATTCTAGCACAAGTCATGCCAAAATTGACGAAAAATTCCGGCATGCCCTTTGCTAATACAGGACATATCGAGCGCTTAAAATTTGCCGCAACAGAAATTAATCAACACTCCGGCAAAACATAGGCCACTAGGAGGTGTAACATTGTAACATCCCAAATTTTCAATTTGGAATGTTATACACTAGATCATCATGCATATCATATTTTCTTGCATTTTGTCGATCCTAGAAATTACACGCAACTCAAGGACCCTCGGAGAGAGTTGGAGATTTCGCTATTTTCATATTTGAGTCTTCTCAAGTTTTGAAGAAAGGATCATTGGATTTGTCGGAGTTTATTTGCATTTTATTTGGATAGGGAAAAATGCGTGTTTTCAAAAATTGCATTTTAGGCCCGGAGAAAAGTTCATTTTGTTCGACTCATTTTTAGGAGTCGGGGAAATTTTACTTTAGAAGTTTTGGAGTTCGTTTAGTTCTCTTTCCTGTTTTTTTCGCGTGCGAAACCAATTTAAATAAAATCCCAGCGCGCCTGGGCCAATGCCCAAGCCGCCGGCCAGGCCGGCCCCTCCCCATCGCACGCGCACAGCCGCACAGGCTCCCAAGCCGTCGCCGCCTAGGAGTCCTAGTTGGACTCCGTTTGCATTTTTTTAGGACTCCCTCTCCTACTCTTATTTCTTGTCCCCTCCCCCAAGTCTCCTCTCCCCTCACTTCTTTATATACCCCCACACCCCCCCTCTAAACCCACATCAAACCCCAAGCCCCAAGCCGCGCCTTGCCCCGCGCCCTTGCCCGCGCCGCGCCGCCCTTGTAGCACCGCCGCCGCCGCTTTGCCCTAGCGCCGCCGCCGCCTTTAGCCGCCGCCCTTGCTCGCCGCCGCCGGAGCCCCTCGCCGGAGACCTCGCCGGAGGTACCGCGCCGCGTCTCTTTTCTTTTCCTCGGGTCGGTTTTCTTCTAAATCTTTCCGATTCTTTTCTTCTCTAAACCGTTCCGGTTTTCTAGATCGGTTTTTTTGTTTGGTTTTCTTTTCCGAAACCCTAGATCGGTTCCGTTCTCTTCTCCGATTTAGTTGCCTAGCGACCATTCGCCGGACCGTTCGTCCTAACGAATGTGATCACCGGAATTATCCTAGGTTAACGAACGTCCGTTCGTTTAACCGTTCTTCTTTTTCTTCTCGTCGGATTTATTCCGCGATCGCGATCTCAGATCCGATCTTCTTTCTAGTTTATCTTCTCGCTCGTCTATCGGAATCAGGTGATGCAAGTGCCTGGAGTTTCGTTTCAAAACCGCCGTTCCGACTAATCAACTTTAACTAAGTTTTTGCTACGGTAAAATTTGACCTAGTTTCAACTTGCTAGAACCGAGTTGTTTTTTTCCGCCGTTTGTTTCGGTTTCTTTGTTCGGTTCTTTCTTTCTTTGCAACCAGAGTTCTTAAGTTGAACTATCTGGTTCGATCTTTTGTTCGAGTTTTACCTGTGCATTAGATGAGTACTTATTGTATGCTTGTTGTTTGTCTGCGATAGATTACCCGAATTGCGCCGCCTGTTACTTCGAATCTCTAGGACTCGCGCATCATCAGCAAGGCAAGTAACACTTTGATCATACCTTTTCTACAACCCAGTTTTGTTGCATTAGATCCATCCTCACACATTGCATGATTAGGATCTAATTAAATTGTGGGATGGGAAGTAGATGAGGTAGTACCTATTACATGTTTATTATGAAACCTTTGGGAGTTACTTCTACGTTTGCTTATTATGCCATGCTATGCTAGTAGACGTGGATTGGGTGAGTGATATCCATGACAGATGTGAGATTGATAATTTTAATGGTTTATCTAAGGTGGCAACTTAAACACACATCTGGGTGGATTGAGGCACCTGATGTCTATCAGGACTTGCCTGTTTTATTTTGGACCGCCACCCAGGCTCAAAGGGATCATAAGATCTTTCATGCTAAATACTTACGTGTGCAGCCACAAGCCATTATGGGCTCTGGCATAGTTGACTAAGCCGTGTGAACTCTTACAGGGTAGACTAGCAGATGTAGGGGAAAGTAGGTGTACCGGTCTATCCATCGTAAGGTGCTAGCGCTTCTGAAAGACTGTGTCTCGGTCATCCGTTTCTCAAACACCAGTAGTGCGAGAAATCCAATGGAGGCGATCGAGTCTTGTGGGGAAAAGTGCGCAAACCTCTGCAGAGTGTAATAAACTAATCATGATTAGCTGTGTCCCCGGTTATGGACAATCTTGAGTATCTAGTACTTGAATATCATGTGAATCTCATCATGTTACTTCTAATTAATATTGTTGGGTTATTAATGATTACTTTTAATTGGGATTGAGAATGCTGTCAACCATTCTCAATGTTTAACAACCACCATGACAGTTAAATTAATTTATTCCTTTGCAGTAGGGAAAAATTGGCTTTACGCAAAACAGTAACCATAGAGCTTTCCACCAGCCAAATATGCATATAGAATAGCTGTTTCATTCCATTACTCTCTATGTGTTACCTTGCCAGCATATTCCATGTGCTGACCCGTTTCGGGCTGCAACGTTAATGTTGCAGACTTTTCAGACGACGATTGAGGTGTTTTTAGGTCGTGGTTCTATACTCAGTGATGCCGTTGGAGTTGATGGACCCATTTATCTTCCAAGTCTTCCGCTGTTATCATTATTAGATGGCCTTAAGCCATATTTATGTAATAAGTTCTCTTTGGAGACATCGATGTAATAAGTGTGTGATTGCCACTCTGCTATAAATCCTTCAATGTACTGTGTGGTGTCAGCATTACTGATCCAGGGATGACACCGGAGCACAGTAGACTTGATCCATTCGGGTCAGATTGCCACAGAGATGGTATCAGAGCACACGCTGACTGTAGGACACGACCACTAAGTTAAAGCCATAGATCACTATTCTCTCCTCATTTTCTAACTCCTCATATTTTCTACTCTTTAGGATGAAGGACGCGAAGATTAAGTACGCTCAACCGGATGAAGGCACACCTTTTGGATTTCACTTGAAGGAAGTCACCAAGTACCTAAACATTGGATTACCAAGTTTCACGGGAACCTTCAACGCCACTTTGCCTGAAGAGGAGCGCTGGAAGATTCAAGCTCACGTTCCGGGAAGGACATTCGCGCCAATCACGAAGCCCATAGATAGTGTTTTCAATGCACCAACTTGGAGTCTAGGAAAGAGCATTGCCACCCATATCACCATAGGACGCATTGGAGAAGTTTATCAAGAAGACCTCAAGGACACTATCTACCAGATTTGTGGGCGCCGAGATGAACAATGGGAGTTAGTCACCACCAAGAAGGATAGATCCATTGCAGCATTCATCCAGGAGTTAAACCAGCACATTCGACGCCACGAGAACCAGATGTGCAATGATATGATGGAGTTGAAGAATGCGAAGACAAGGATCATCGAGCTAGAAGGAGAACTGAAGGCTACACGCAAGGACTACATGGACGAGATCGTAGCTCTAGCAAGACACAACGTCGATCTTAAGCAGGAGATTGAAGAACTCAAGAGGGAGTTAGCATCCAGGAAGGAAGACATGTACGTTGCATGTCCGGACAATTACATCATCATCGACGACACCGATTCGGATCCAAGTGAACCCGACTTTGAAGACGAAGCTGGAGCGGACATCATGGAGTCTTCCACCGGTTCAAATTCTTAGATGACCACCAACTATTAGTAGTATTTCCCCCCATGTAAACACTATAGTTCGAGCACTTTTGCGATAGTTAGATCGATTGTAAGCCCTTGTTTGATTGAATGAAGTGATTTTGTGTGAATTTGCTCATGTGCATTGGGGTAGTGTTTTCTCTTTAGACCTCACTCTATTCTTATCTCTCGTCTTTTCTAAACCCTCGGATGCCTCCGAGACATGACAATGGATTTCCACCGGAGCTCACTCAGTTGATCCAACAGCAGAATCAGTTGATGCAATTGTTAGTTCAGAATCAGCAGAACAACAACAACAACAACCCACCACCACCACCACCTGTTGACCACTTAGCCCGCTTCCTTAGGCTAAATCCGCCGGTGTTTTCCAGTAGCACCGAGACGATAGTAGCAAACGATTGGCTCCACAAGATAGGAAGGGAGTTGACCACTTCAGGATGCACGGATGGTGAGAAAGTGAAGTTTGCCGCACATCAGTTAGAAGGACCCGCGGCAGCATGGTGTGAGAATTTCACAGCCACTTTCCCAGTTGACACTGTCACAAGGGATCAGTTCCAGCAAGCTTTCCGCACTGCACATGTTTCAGCAGGAGGTATGGCCATGAAGAAGCGTGAGTTTCGCAACTTACGCCAAGGAGGAAGGACAGTTGGCCTGTATGTCGACGACTTCAGCAAGCTAGCACGTTATGCCCCAGATGACGTTGCTACGGATGCAACTAAGCAGGAGAAGTTTCTGGAAGGACTGAATGATGAGTTGAGTATGCAGTTGATGGTAGCAAGTTTCAACAACTACCAGGAGTTGGTAGATCGTGCCATCATGATTGAAGGGAAGCAACAGCAGATTGAGAACCGCAAGAGGAAGTATGGACAGGGGAAGTATAACTATGGAGCCCAGCACAAGCCCCGTTTTACCCCTAAATCAGGATTTCAGTTTCAGCATACCCATGGAGGAGGTAATTCGCACAACCACAATGGCCACAAGAATGGTAATGGGAATGGAGGAAGCAACGGCCAGAACCGTACCACCCCATCAACCCCAGCCAAGAGAGATCTGAGTCAAGTCACCTGTTTCAAGTGTTCCAAGACCGGACATTATGCGAACGAATGTCCTGAAGGCCAGAATGGAAATGGCAATGGAAGCTCAGGGAAGAAGCCGAACCCTTTCAATAGGGGACAGGTGAACCACGTTAACGTGGAGGAGGTTGAAGATCAGCCTGATGCAGTAATCGGTAAGTTTTTGGTTAAGTCATTTACCGCACTCGTTCTTTTTGATACTGGTGCATCACATTCATACATATGAAGGGGATTTGTGGAAAAATATAGCCTGCCCACTAGGATTCTTAAAACACCTATGCTAGTAAGTTCACCAGGAGCAGAGTACATGGCCAGTCAAGGATGCTTTCAAGTGCCATTAAGCATAGGAAGGCATGTTTTCCCAACAGATTTGATTATTCTAGAATCCCAAGGTTTGGATGTAATCCTCGGTATGGATTGGTTGTCGATGTATGGAGGAAACATCGATTGTGCTAGTAAGACAATTTTGCTCACAACGCCCGAAGGAAGAAGGATCAAGTATGTATCCCGACATGTGCCAAATAGGACACAAGTAAATTGCCTAACAGGAGTTGTGCAGGAGGAAGTACCAGTGGTAAAGGATTTTCCTGATGTATTTCCTGAAGAGTTGCCAGGCATGCCACCGGATAGAGACATTGAGTTTTTGATTGAGTTATTGCCAGGTACAGGCCCAATATCAAAGAGACCATACCGGATGCCAGCAAAGGATTTGGTAGAAATTAAGAATCAGATTAAGGAGTTATTGGAGAAAGGTTACATTCGCCCAAGTTCTTCGCCTTGGGGATCACCCGTACTTCTAGTGGAGAAGAAGGATGGATCATTACGGATGGTTGTTGATTACCGTGGATTGAACGAAGTAACCATCAAGAACAAGTACCCACTGCCAATGATTAATGATCTGTTTGATCGTTTGCAAGGAGCTAAAGTGTTTTCCAAGATCGATTTACGATCAGGGTACCACCAGTTGAAGATTCAAGAGCAGGACATACCTAAGACCGCATTCACCACAAGATACGGACTATATGAGTATACCATTATGTCATTTGGATTGACTAACGCGCCTGTCTATTTTATGAACCTGATGAACAAAGTGTTTATGGAGTTTTTGGATAAGTTCGTCGTAGTGTTCATTGATGATATTCTGGTTTATTCGAAGAATGAAGAAGAGCATAAGGAACATTTGCGTTTGGTTTTGGAGAAACTAAGGGAACATCAGTTATATGCCAAATTTAGCAAATGTGAGTTTTGGTTGAAGGAAGTAGGATTCCTCGGACACGTTATATCCGGAGAAGGGATAGCAGTTGACCCCGCAAAGGTTGAGACCGTAACCGAATGGGAAGCACCAGCGACAGTTGGAGAGATCCGGAGTTTTCTTGGACTCGGAGGATACTACCAGAGATTCATTGAGAATTTTTCAAAGATTGCAAAGCCTATGACGGAGTTGTTGAAGAAGGATACCAAGTTCAATTGGACTGAGGAGTGTGAGGCTAGTTTCCAGGAGTTGAAGAAACGTTTGGTTACCTCACCGGTATTGATTTTGCTAGATCAGACCAAGGATTATGAGGTGTATTGTGACGCTTCACGTCGAGGACTTGGAGCTGTGCTTATGCAGGAAGGGAGAGTTGTTTTGTATGCTTCACGACAACTGAAGCCTCATGAGTTGAATTACGCCACACATGATTTGGAGTTAGCAGCCGTAGTGCATGCATTGAAGACATGGAGACATTTCCTCATTGGAAATCATTGTGAGGTGTACATGGATCACAAGAGTTTGAAGTACATTTTCACGCAAAAAGAGTTGAATCTCAGACAAAGGAGATGGTTGGAGCTCATCAAGGATTATGATATGAGATTACATTACCATCCCGGAAAAGCTAATGTAGTAGCTGACGCATTGAGCCGTAAGAGCCATATCAATACGTTAATGACGGGAGAAATACCCAAGGAGTTAGCAGAAAACCTTCGTGAACTAAGTTTAGAGATAGTTCCGAAAGGCTATGTGGCAGCATTGGAGATTCAGTCAACATTGATGGATAAAATCAGAGAGGCTCAGAAATCTGACAAGGAGATTGCTGCTATAAAGGAGAAACTAAGCAAAGGAAAAGCAAAGGGATTTCATGAGGATGAGCACGATACCCTATGGTTTGAGGACCGTGTTTACGTGCCAAATGACCCGGAGATCAGGAAGTTGATTCTACAAGAGGCACATGATTCACCTTATTCGATTCACCCAGGGAATACCAAGATGTATTTGGATTTGAAGGAGACATTCTGGTGGACCGGAATGAAGAAGGATATTGCAGCATATGTAGCAGTTTGTGACGTATGTCATAGAGTGAAGGCACAACATCAGAAGCCAGCCGGATTGTTGCAACCATTGCCGATACCCGAATGGAAGTGGGATAAGATAGGCATGGATTTTATCATAGGACTAACCAGGACGAAGGCAGGATATGATTCAATATGGGTAGTAGTTGATCGTTTGACGAAGGTAGCACATTTCATTCCAGTTAAGAGCACTTACACCAGTGCTAAGTTGGCAAAGATATACATGACTAGGATCATTTGTTTGCATGGAGTTCCAAGGAGTATTGTATCAGACATAGGAACCCAATTTACCTCAAAGTTTTGGAATCAGTTGCATGAAACTTTGGGAACCAGGCTAGAGTTCAGTACCGCTTTTCATCCGCAGACAGATGGACAGACCGAGAGGGTCAATCAGATTTTGGAAGATATGCTGAGAGCTTGTGCACTAGATTATGGATCTAGTTGGGACGATAACTTTCCGTATGCGGAGTTTTCGTATAATAATAGTTACCAAACTAGTTTGAAGATGGCACCTTTCGAAGCTTTATACGGAAGGAGGTGCAGGACACCGTTGTCATGGGACGAAGTTGGAGACCGTCAGTTGTTTGGACCAGATTTGATTAAGGAGTCTGAACGGAAGGTGAAGTTGATTCGCGATAGGCTCAAGGTAGCCCAGTCTAGGCAGAAGAGCTACGCAGATTCTAAACGCAAGGAGACAGTTTACGAAACCGGAGACAGAGTGTATCTCCGAGTATCCCCACTTCGAGGAGTTAAGCACTTTGGAGTTAAGGGAAAATTAGCACCACGTTTCGTTGGACCGTATAAGATCTTGCAACGTATGGGAGAAGTCGCGTATAAGTTGGAATTACCAGAGGGACTGTCAGGAGTTCATGATGTATTCCATGTTTCTCAGCTGAAGAAATGTCACGCCGAGATGGCAGAGGTACCGTTAAGAGATACAGTGCCGCTTGAAGCGATTCAGTTGAAGGACGACTTAATGTATGAAGAGAAACTAGTCAAGATTCTCGAGTATGCCAGCAGAGTTACCCGCAGCAAGGCTATCAAGTTTTGCAAAGTTCAGTGGAACCACCACTCAGAGGATGAAGCCACCTGGGAGGGAGAAGAAGATTTGCTCAAGGACCACCCTCACCTATTTTCTAACCAACCCGAATCTCGAGGGCGAGATTCATCTTAAGGGGGGTAGGTTTGTAACATCCCAAATTTTGAATTTGGAATGTTATACACTAGATCATCATGCATATCATATTTTCTTGCATTTTGTTGATCCTAGAAATTTCACGCAACTCAAGGACCCTCGGAGAGAGTTGGAGATTTCGCTATTTTCATATTTGAGTCTTCTCAAATTTTGAAGAAAGGATCATTGGATTTGTCGGAGTTTATTTGCATTTTATTTGGATAGGGAAAAATGCGTGTTTTCAAAAATTGCATTTTAGGCCCGGAGAAAAGTTCATTTTGTTCGACTCATTTTTAGGAGTCGGGGAAAATTTACTTTAGAAGTTTTGGAGTTCATTTAGTTCTCTTTTCAGTTTTTTTTCGCGCGCGAAACCGATTTAAAAAAAATTCCAGCGTGCCTGGGCCAAGGCCCAAGCCGCCGGCCAGGCCGGCCCCTCCCCATCGCGCGCGCGCAGCCGCGCAGGCGCCCAAGCCGCCGCCACCTAGGAGTCCTAGTTGGACTCCGTTTGCATTTTTTTAGGACTCCCTCTCCTACTCTTATTTCTTGTCCCCTCCCCCAAGTCTCCTCTCCCCTCACCTCTTTATATACCCCCACACCCCCCTCCCTCTAAACCCACATCAAACCCCAAGCCCCAAGCCGCGCCTTGCCCCGCGCCCTTGCCCGCGCCGCGCCGCCCTTGTAGCGCCGCCGCCGCCGCTTTGCCCTAGCACCGCCGCCGCCTTTAGCCGCCGCCCTTGCTCGCCGCCGCCGGAGCCCCTCGCCGGAGGTACCGCGCCGCGTCTCTTTTCTTTTCCTCGGATCGGTTTTCTTCTAAATCTTTCCGATTCTTTTCTTCTCTAAACCGTTCCGGTTTTCTAGATCGGTTTTTTTGTTCGGTTTTCTTTTCCGAAACCCTAGATCGGTTCCGTTCTCTTCTCCGATTTAGTTGCCTAGCGACCATTCGCCGGACCGTTCGTCCTAACGAATGTGATCACCGGAATTATCCTAGGTTAACGAACGTCCGTTCGTTTAACCGTTCTTCTTTTTCTTCTCGTCGGATTTATTCCGCGATCGCGATCTCAGATCCGATCTTCTTTCTAGTTTATCTTCTCGCTCGTCTATCGGAATCAGGTGATGCAAGTGCCTGGAGTTTCGTTTCAAAACCGCCGTTCCGACTAATCAACTTTAACTAAGTTTTTGCTACGGTAAAATTTGACCTAGTTTCAACTTGCTAGAACCGAGTTGTGATCACCGGAATTATCCTAGGTGTGTGATTGCCACTCTGCCATATTTATGTAATAAGTTCTCTTCGGAGACATCGATGTAATAAGTGTGTGATTGCCACTCTGCTATAAATCCTTTGATGTACTGTGTGGTGTCAGCATTACTGATCCAGGGATAACACCGGAGCACAGTAGACTTGATCCATTCGGGTCGGGTCGCCACAAACATGAACATGACCGGCCACTTGGGCAAACACATATCCTATTTGAGCAAGACAAAGATATACATGTTTTTATCTACATCATATCTTATAGGACTCATATTGACATGGAAATTTGGCTGGTCTCACCTCGAGGTCGGAGGGGGTCGGTGACAGGGACGACGGCGGGGATGACGGAGGGGCTCCTTGATTTCTGCAAAAACAAATACCCTATAAATAAATCCCTAGCTAACAACATCGATGCGGGAATAATTGCTTAAACTAAAAAAACAACAAATGTGACATGTTCAACTAGTTCTATTAATTCAAGTAGTTCTTACTAAATATAAACTTACTATAAATAGAACTAAACTAGTTCAACTAGTTATATTAATTTTCTTACTAAAAATACATTAGTTCTATTAATTCAACTTGTTCTTACTAAAACTAAACTAGTTCAACTAGTTTATTAATTTACTTACTAATTATTTTAAACACTTACTAAAAACAGTAAAAAAACTATATTGGATTTTTTTCTCTAAACTAAACACTACTGCCGTACCTCTAGTTAAACCCTACTGCCGTAGTTCTTAAGCAACTACAAGTACTAACTAATTATATGAACCCTACCTAGGTGCTTAAGCATCTACAACTACTTAAGCACCCATTGATGAACCCTATGAATTTGTCCTAAAAACTAATTAAGTATCTACAACTACTGCCCTAATTAACATCTAGTTTACAATTAAGCATCTACAACTACTTCCCTAGTTAGCATCTAATTTGACGAACCCTAACTAATTTGACGCATTATAAAATTTGATGAACCCTAGCTAGGAACCCAAGCTAGGCATAGGTAGGGGAGGAGCAGGAGGAGGAGGTGTAGACGTGCTCACCTTAGGCGCCGGCAGAGTTAGGGAGCGGCCAAGGGAGGGGCAGGCGGCGTCGAGGTCGGGGTCGGGCTCGGGTGCGCGACGGAGGGCGGCGATGTAGGGCGGCGGCGAGGTCAGAGCCAGGGGAGGCGTCGAGGTCGGGGTCGGGGGCAACATCCAAGGCGTGCGGAGGGCGACGGGAGAGCGCGCGGTGGCCGGCGGCAATGCAGGGCGATGACGGTGCGGTGACAGCAGAGGAGTTGGATTTGGGGGAAGTGGTCGTGGAGAAGAAGAACCACGCGGTTAAGTCAAAAATAGCAGTAGCGCGGTCCAGCAAAAGCGCTATTGCTACATTAGCTATAGCTAACTTAGCTATAGCACGCGCTACTGCTAAGTTCGCTATAGCGCCTGTCCTAAAAGCACGCTACTACTACGCCTTTCTCTTTATTTTTATTTTTCATTTGTTTTCCTTCACATTTTCATTTTTTACTTCCCCTTTTCTATTTCTTTCATTTTCATTTACTTTTATATATGTTTTTCATTTGATTTTCCTTTCATTAGCAGTAGCGCTTTCTGCGTGAAACACGCTGCTACAACAACCTTAGTAGCAGCGCGCTTTCCTTAAGCTCGCTACTACTATTGGTAGCCTGGAGAGAATAGTAGGGGAATTGTAGTTGCAGCGCTTCTTCGCTGAGACGCGCTGCTGCTATAAACTTAGCTGCAGCGCGTTTCTTTGCCATGTGAAAGTGCGTTATATCGACTAGAGGGGGGGGGGTGAATAGGCAATTTTTATGAAAGTCTTCAAAACGTGGAAGTTATGAAGACAAACAGAATGGACAAGCCTATCACTATGCAGCGGAAGTTAGATTACACAAGGCAAGCCATGGTCAAGTATACAATATAGTGAAAGCACAGTGACAAACAGCTTCAGTGTAATAAGGATCAGGTAGGAAGAAGTTATGAAGCCAAACAAATCATACAGTCAAGTCATGAAGACAGAACATAAAGCAAGCATGCAATGGCTTCACAATGTGTAATGGTAAGTAAAGAGAGGTGAAGATGAAACCAGTGACACGCTGAAGACAATGATTTGTTGGACCAGTTCCAGTTGCTGTGACAACTGTACGTCTGGTTGGAGCAGCTAGGTATTTAAACCAAAGGACACACAGTCCCGGACACACAGTCCTGAACACACAGCTCAGGACACCCAGTCCTCACCGTTTTCTCCTTGAGCTAAGGTCACACAGACCTCGCCCAATCACTCTGGTAAGTCTTCAAGGTAGACTCCCAAACCTTCACAGACTTCGTTCACCGGCAATCCACAATTTCTCTTGGATGCTCAGAACGCGACGCCTAACCGGCTGGAGGATGCACAGTCCTCAAGTGTAATAAGTCTTCAGATCACTTAGACAAGAAGACCTAAGTGATGCCCAATTACTCTGGCTCTGGGTGGTTAGGGCTTTTCTCCTCGCTAGGGATTTTCTCTCAAAGGCTTCGAGGTGGGTTGCTCTCAAACGACAAAAGCCGTGCACTGAAATCTGAGCAGCCAACCGTTTATGGTTGTAGGGGTGGACTATTTATAGCCACTTGGGAACCCGACCTGATTTGTCCGAAATGACCCTGGGTCACTAAGGAACTGACACGTGTATCAACGGTCGAATTTCGAACTCACACGGCAACTTTACTTGGGCTACAAGTAAAGCTGACTTGTCTGACTCTGGACAAGATTTTCTCTCATTGTCTTCACTCGAAGACATAGGATTTGAATTAGGCATCACTTCAGTCATCCTGACTGGTTCTCTTGGACCCCACTTAACAGTACGGTGGTTCCTATGACACAACATGAATGAAGTAAAACTACGAAGGATCTAAGTCTTCGAGTTCCATAAGCTTCATAGGGAGTCTTCACATGTCATTGTCTTCAATATGAATATCTTCATAAACCACCATTGTCTTCAATGTCTTCGTACATTTTTAGGGGTCATCTCTGGTAGCTAAACCGAATCAATGAGGGACTTCTACCTGTGTTATCCTGCAATTCTCACAAACACATTAGTCCCTCAACTAGGTTTGTCGTCAATACTCCAAAACCAACTAGGGGTGGCACTAGATGCACTTACAATCTCCCCCTTTTTGGTGATTGATGATAAACTAGTTGAAGTTTTCAACGGGGAATATAATTTGTGAAATTGTAAAGGAATTGTCTTCATAGGCTGCAAGGGCTCCCCCTGAAGATGTGCATATAAGTAATTTGCTTCTGGAACGCAAATGCACATGGCAGGTTGTACTTGTGGGAATCCACTTCAACTTATGATGACAATCCACCATGCATGTAAAGGTATATGAAGAGAATGACATGCATAATGAAAAATGGACGTCTGCGAAATGATATAAGTGCGGAAATTATCGTCGTACATGCGGAATTTATCTTCGCAAAAACATAGTGGCAAACAAGTAGCAGACGACCATCAAGTTTAAGTGTTACAACTCAAAGAACCAAATGTAGCAAAACGAGAGTTGTAAGCACGAAGCAAAATGTAGCAAAATATAAAGCACCCGGCCATATTATTGACCCGCTTGAAGACTATAAACATCATATGCTTCTCCCCCTTTTGTCAGTGATGACCAAAAAGGTTTGAAGACATAGAGTTTTCTATGCGTTCCCAGGCGCAGCAGGGTCAGTGGAGGCGTTTGGTGGTGCTGAAGAGCTTGGTGCAGGGTCGACGCGCGCTGAAGAAGGTGGTGGTGATGTAGCATTGTCTTCTTCCTCAATGATTCTTCCAGTCATGGTGGCAGCAGAGGAAGAGAACTCTGAATCTTCAAGGGACGGAGTTCCGCGCAGCACAGCTCTTCTGGGGGGTGTGGAGTCAAACTTGAATCTCTCTCTGAAGCCATCCGCTTGAAGTTCAGCTTCAGTGCACATCATGGTGAGGCCTTTCCAAGTGCGGCGACAGGTTTCATGTGCGACGAATGCATTCTTGGTGGCCAGATTTCTGATGCGATTGACGTCTTGCATAATACTTCTCATCTGCCTTTTGAGCCAGTCGTGATGCCTATCTTGCTTTTGGTGAAGAGCCATAAGAAGTTCTCGGTCATTGAGTGTACGAGCGCGTTTCTTGGGTCTCTATGCAGCTGTGCTGTCAGTGGCTTCAGTTGATGCAGGGGCACGTGTGGTGCCAGCCATTGGATACACTCTTGAGATGGCTTCAACACCTTCATCATTCTAAGTGAAGCTCTGGTGTTCTGAAGACTTAATGGTTGCTTGGCAGGCTCAGGATATATTGCTTCAGTAGAGGTGTCCACATCGGGTAAGAAGATCCTATGGTTGCGGGCTGAGGGCTGATAGGAGATAATAGAGTGAAGCTTGATCAGCCTCATAACCCAAGGAGCATAAATCTTCAAACCAAAGAGATCTGAGCCAGACGCTGCAAGTTGGCGTATAAAGAGATCCTGTGCATTGAAGCATTTGCCGTGCAGGTTACAGAAGATGAGAGTCTTCATGGCACCTTCAACCTTGGCATATGGAGAGTGCCCCTTAATGGGCCATAGAGTCCGCCTGACGATGTGATATATAGTTCTGGGCAGGTACTCTAAGTCTTCAACGAAGAACTCAGTTGGATAAGGTGCATCAAGAGGCAATGGCTTCATCATTGAGAGCATCTGACTCATATTTGGCTCAGGTCGCTGGAATATGCTCTCAATTGCTTCAGCATGGAGTTGGTAGCCTTCTTCGAAGAGTTCGCCAGGAGTGGGTAGGCCGGTAAGCTCAATGATATCGAATGCATTGGCTTCATGATGGACATTGCCGGTCATCCACTCCAGGACCCAAGTCTTCGGATCTCTGTTGTAGCCTTTGATATGCAGTGTGGCATAGAACTCGAGCAGAAGCTCTTCATTCCAGTGCTCTTCATCGGTGATAAACGGCAGCAGACCCACTTGCTTGAAGCAATCCAGTGCTTCTTCCAGACCAGGCAGACCAGCAACAGCTTCAACCTCAAGGCGCTGGTGAGGAAAGATACGGCCTTGGTTGTATAGGATGCATGAATAGTAGCTGCGTTGTGGGTAGCTCGAGAACCTATCTGATACAATCCATTCCCTTGAATAAGGGTTCTTGGAGCTGTTGAAGAACGTGTTATCTGCCCTGAAGCTATTTACATTAAAGGAGCCAGGAGCTGATGCAGGACCTGGGAACCTTCGCAGTCGTGGGATCGGCTTCTGGACCTGGGGCCTGTGCGCAACATGATAGTTGAACTGTGGACCGGCAGTAGACTCAAGCACAGAAGGTTCAGATGCAGTAGCTTCAGTGTCTCTTGAAGCTGTTGGTGGGAAGGGCTCCACAATTGTTTCAGTGTTGGTGGTGGCAGCCTCAAGGTTTTCAGCCTCAACACGTGTAGTGAGAGGGATGCATTCAGGTTCGTTCTCCTTGAAGACTGCTTCTTGTTGGTACGGGGGAGATGGAGCTTGAGGTTCTTCTTCATGTTCTTCGGCTGATGTAGCCGGAATGTCATCAGTAGCCTGAGCCCTTGGCCCTTTGCGGAGCCTACGGAATGTAGGCGACGCCGGTGGAGTTGCAGTGGGCTGGGGCTCATTCTCTTCCTCCTGTGGGCGATCTTCCCACGATGCATCTTGTGTGATTGGTGTCAATGGACGACCAATGCTGATCATTTCACTTGTCTCAAGCTGAGGAAGGGCTGCATCACCTTGTACATTGTCTTGGAGACCAATGTCTTCAGCAGCGTTGGGGTCGGCTGCTGGAATGTCTTCAGCGTGCGGAGCCTCTGTGAAAGCAGGCTCATGCACTGTCAACTGACGTTCTTCGTCGGGATAGCGGACGGATAGGGGTTCGACTATCAAGGGCTCTGTGGGAGCAGCCCGAGATTTCTTGGTCTTGCGCTTCTTGATGGTGGGGTCAGAAGGAGAGGCTCCAGGGTGTTTCCTCTTCCTTGCTTCAGCTTCGGCTGTCCGTGTCTTCTTGAGCTCTGAAGCGGTATACCGGTGCTTTGGATTCGAGCCAGTCTTAGCAGTGGGGAAGACAATCGGAACAGCTTCTTGCCTTGGTGCCTCTTCTTCAGCCACAGCGGGCTTCTTCTTTTTCTTCGCGGCCATCCTGGGGTCGATGCCGGGACGCCCAAGTGCCTTGCGCTTCTCGGCCTCATTGTAGGCCTGCACACAACGATCAGCCAGAGTCTTCATTCGCTCCCGCGAACCCTGAGCTTCGGCACGTTTCTTCAGAAAGTTTTCCTTCAACTTGTGCAACATGACCTTGAAGTCCTTGACTTCTTGAACGCTGAGCTTGGCCACATTCTACTTGAACTGAGCCTTTTCAAAATCAATTTTCTGCTTCAGTTCAACAATGCGCTGGGCACTTGCAAGTTCTGAAGCAATAGCGCCTTGGAAGGCGACGCTGAGGACAATGGGTAGCTGTAGATCATCGAAGCTGATATTGGGTGTATCAAACCACTCATCGATGAAGTTGTGGATGATTGCTGCATCAAACAGAGGCAGATTGTTGAAGATTTCAGCCTCCTCCTTGCTCTTGATGAGCTGCTCAAGAGCGTCATCGCCAAGATCATCGTCACTGGACAGATCAATGGTCTCGCTGCGCAGAATGGTAGCAGCTGTGAGCTCTTTGCCTATGTGTGGCTGAGGCTTCTTGGCTTCTTGGGGCCTGGAGACTCGTGATAAGTCTTCAGACTGCACACTTGCTTCAGGAGGTGCAGTTGCCAATGGCTTCGCTCTGGAGATTTTGGGAGAAGCGGCTGGCTTTGAAGCTTTTGGCTTCTTCGTCTGCTCCGGCTTCGGTGCAGCAGGAGCATCATCAGACTCAGTGTCTGTTGGAGGGTCGTTCACGGCAGTCCCTTGGACTAGAATGCGAGTGATGAGGCCTTCGAGATTGGCATACGGCCCGATGATATTGGGATTGGCGTCGCGTGTGCCATCCGCCCTTAGTTTAGAGGGACCAGGGTTGAAGTCCAGCCCCAACTCCTTCTTGTTTTGCTTCGCAGAGTTTTGAGCAAATTGGAAGTTGGGCTTGAACAGAGTGTCATCGCGACACCAGAGAAGTGATGACGGATGTGCTTCAGCTGGCTGTGGTCCTCTGACCATGCATGGATAGAAGCCTTGAGCAATGGCTTCGTCTCTGGACCGGGGTACGAGATTTTTGTATAATACGTCTCCCCATGGTCTCTTGATGGCGCACTTTTCTGCATATTCCTTAGTGACGAAGTGGTATTGGAACCACTGCTCTGCCCAATATCTTCGAATCCATTGGATTCGTGTCTTGCGCTGACCATAGCTCTCTTCAGGATCAGTTTTGTATATTTCTGCCAAGTCATCAGGCAGATCTTTAGACGTTTCACCACGTCTCTGTCTGCCTCCCTTCCTTGCTGGTTTTTCTGCTTCCATGAAGCTTAACTTGGAAGGCTTCAAGATGTTCAAAGTCTTCAAAGGCTTCCTTTTGCTTGACCAACAAGAACTGGCTTCAGGAGAATTGATGTGACGCTGTAAGAACTCTGCAAATGAATGCAGACTATGAGAACCAAAAGATTCTCCCACGGACATGTACCTGTGACAGCATTAAGGTGCGAGGGAAGGGGAAGAGGTCATACGCATTCTCAAAAGATTTTGAAGATAAATCAGTTTAGAAGATATTGACCACATCATTCGAAGACATTCACTTTATAGAAAAGAAGTTGGTTCCAGATTTGTACGAACCCATAGATCAGTACAAGTGAGGAATCTAACTACTTCATGAAGCACAAGTGAATATACTAGGCAAGTTATGAGATGCAAATTGAGAGAGATGTAACTTGTGTGAATAGAAACTTCTTATGGCAGAAAGTGACCGAACTATAGGATCAAAAGAGGCTGTAAAAAGAGGTTTTATTTACCACACTTGGAACTGCTAGACGAAGTGGGAGTTGAGGCCGAGCAGTTCGATCCTCCGTGCCCTAAATTGGCGACGGAAGACACCTACGCGACGGTGGAGAGACCGATGTCCGCAGTCGGCGTGAAAACGGCGTCGGAGACGTTGCGGCAGTGAAGCACTTCGTCGCCGGCGTCGTTGAGAGCTAGTGGTGGCGCTAGGGTTCATGCGAGGGTGGAAGAAGAGATAATGACCACAGTGAATCGTGTATTTATAGGGATAGGGGTGGCACTTCACTATTAGTCAGGTGCCCCTGGCGATTCGCATCTGATCAGCATGTGGCCATCATGCGGTATTGTGGGGGCAGTTCCACATCCCACGCACGCCTTGTTTGTCGGGTGTCGTTCCTACTTCTCCGGATTTCTGTTTGATGGAAAAGTATTGAAAACGGTTTCAAAGTTTGTCTCTGTGTCTTCAGCTGACAAGGATGCAGTGAAGACATTCGACAGTTTCAATAGAATGCATATGACTTGGAGAGATAGAGTTTGAGGTAGGAAGCATGGAGAGGTTAGGGTCCGATCACATTCACTTAGTTTAAAAGATTCAAACAAGAAGACATAGCTATAAGTGAATGATGTTGAGGACAGAACACTAGTACATATATATAATCAACATAGTGAAGATAATCATGAAGACATGTTGATTGAAGCCAAACCAAATGTGAAGACATAGCAAATGTAACGCCATGAGTGAAACACTTCAAGCAGAAAATTTGGTGGTGGCGTTACCCACCGTATAGGAAGTATTAGACCCAGACACGGCGCACAATTATCGTGGCGCTCCGAAGTCAAATTCCATGTTAATGTATTCACACTTAGAATGTATGTCTTCATTGATTGAAGATATATGTTACTTCGTGTGTTGCACATCTAAGTCATCAACATGCATAAGTGTTAGGATGTGTGCCTGATCACAGGACATTTGAGGATTCCAAGATATTTAGCTCACACCGTAACTTGCAAAATCTCTTCTCATCCAAGGGCTTGGTGAAGATATCTGCCAATTTCTCTTCAGTGTTGACGTGTATGATATCAATATCTTCCTTTGCAACATGATCTCTGAGAAAATGATGACGAATTTCAATGTGCTTTGTCTTCGAGTGCTGAACTGGGTTGTTGGCGATCTTGATGGCACTTTCGTTGCGTAGTAAAGTGGCACTTGCTTCAGATGAATGCCATAATCCTTGAGGGTTTGCTTCATCCATAGAAGCTGAGCGCAGCAGGATCCAGCAGCAATGTATTCAGATTCAGCAGTGGAGAGAGATACACAGTTCTGCTTCTTTGAAGACCAACATACAAGTGATCGGCCCAGAAAGTGACATGTGCCTGATGTGGACTTCCGATCAACCTTGTCACCAGCGTAATCAGCATCCGAAAATCCAACCAGATCAAACTCTGAGCCCTTTGGATACCATAACCCTAGATTTGGGTGTGAGCCAAATATCGAAGAATTCGCTTCACAGCTAAGTGATGCGACTCCTTTGGTGCCGCTTGGAATCGAGCACACATGCAAACACTAAGCATAATATCTGGCCTAGATGCACATAAATAAAGCAAAGAACTAATCATGGAGCGGTATACCTTTTGATCGAACTCTTTACCATTGTCGTCAGGACCCAGATGATGTTTGGCTGGCATTGGTGTTGTGAAACCTTTGCAGTCTTGCATACCGAACTTCTTCAGGCAATCTTTGAGATACTTCTCTTGAGATATGAAGATGCCATTGTGTTATTGCCGTATCTGAAGACCGAGGAAGACTTTCAGCTCCCCCATCATAGACATCTGATATTTCTCTTGCATCATATATCTGAACTCCTCACTGTACTTCTAATTGGTGCAGCCGAAGATAATGTCATCCACATATATTTGGCACACAAACAGTTCACCATCATATGTCTTCGTGAAGAGAGTGGGATCTAGGGAACCAGGTATGAAGCCTTTGCTCTTTAGGAAGTATTTGAGTGTATCATACCAGGCCTGAGGGGCTTGTTTGAGGCCATATAGTGCCTTATTGAGCTTGTAAACCATGTCAGGATGTTTTGGATCTTCAAACCCAGGTGGTTGTGCAACATACACTTCTTCTTCAATTTTGCCATTGAGAAAGGCACTCTTCACATCCATTTGATACAGAATTATGTTGTGATGATTTGCATAGGCCAGCAGTATACGGATGGCTTCAAGTCTGGCCACAGGAGCAAAAGTTTCATTGAAGTCAATGCCTTCCACTTGAGTATATCCTTTGAGCAACGAGACGAGCCTTGTTTCTGACGACTTGACCATGCTCATCTTGCTTGTTGCGGTATATCCATTTGGTGCCTATTATGTTATGCTTCCGTGGATCAGGACGCTTAACCAATTCCCATATATTGTTCAGCTCAAACTGTTGAAGCTCTTCTTGCATAGCTTGAATCCACTCAGGTTCCATAAAAGCTTCTTCAACTTTCTTGGGTTCTGTGATTGAAACGAATGCGAAGTGTCCGCAGAAATTTGCCAGTTGAGTTGCCCTTGAACGAGTCAGTGGACCAGGTGCATTGATGCTATCAATTATTCTGTCAATCTGCACTTCATTGGCAACACGAGGATGTATGGGTCGAAGACTTTGCTCTTGCTGATCTATGTTGTCATGGGGAGGAATGTCTTCAGGCTGAGCATTGTCTTCATGTGGATCAGGTGCTGAAATGATAAGTTCTTCTTCAGGATGAGCTTCAGAAGGTATAATTTCTCCAGTTCCCATTAGCTTGATTGATTCACTGGCTGGAACTTCATCTAGCACATCTGGCAGTTGCTCTCTTTGTGACCCATTGGTCTCATCGAACCGCACATCCACTATTTCAACCACTTTGTAGTGAAAGAGATTGAAGACTCTGTAGGAGTGCGAATCCTTTCCATATCCAAGCATAAAGCCCTCATGTGCTTTTGGTGCAAATTTTGAGGTGTGGTGAGGGTCCTTGATCCAGCATCTTGAGCCAAATACTCTGAAGTAACTAACATTTGGCTTCTTGCCAGTTAGAAGTTCATAAGATGTCTTGTTCAGAAGCTTGTGAAGATAGACACGGTTGATTGTATGGCATGCAGTGTCAATGACTTCAGTCCAGAATTTTCTTGGAGTCTTGTACTCATCTAGCATTATTCTGGCCATCTCAATGAGTGTTCTGTTCTTGCGTTCGACGATGCCATTCTGCTGTGGCGTGTACGGAGCTGAGAATTCATGAGTGATGCCCAATGTATCAAGATATGTGTCAAGGCCAGTGTTCTTGAATTCAGTACCATTGTCACTTCTGATGTGCTTTATCTTGGCGCCATAATTGTTCATAGCCCGATTTGCGAAGCGTCTGAAGACATCCTGCACTTCAGTCTTGTAAAGGATTATGTGCACCCAAGTATATCTAGAGTAATCATCAACAATGACAAAGCCGTAGAGGCAAGCAGTAGTGGAAAAAGTTGAGTAGTGAGTGGGACCAAAGAGATCCATGTGAAGCAGTTCGAAGGGTCGAGTAGTGGTCATGATTGTCTTCGAAGGATGTTTTGCCCTTGTCATCTTCCCTGCTTCACAGGCACCGCATAAGTGATCTTTCTTGAACTTGACGCCCTCGATGCCTATGACATGCTTCTTCTTTGCAAGGGTGTGGAGGTTCCTCATGCCAGCATGCCCAAGCCTCCGATGCCAAAGCCAGCATTCTGAAGCCTTTGCGAGAAGACATACTGCAAGTTGTGGCCCTGCTGAGAAATCTACCACGTACAAATCATCTTTCCAATACCCTTCAAACATTAGAGACTTGTCAGATTCCATTAGTACCAGGCAACGATATTTTCCAAAGATTACAATCATGTTCAAATTGCAAAGCATTGAGACAGACATTAAGTTGAAGCCAAGGGATTCAACAAACATGACTTTATCCATGTGTTGATCCTTTGAGATTGCAACTCTACCTAGACCCAATACCTTACTTTTACCAGTGTCAGCAAATGTGATGTGGCTCTTGTCAGATGGACGTGAGGTTGAGTCCATAAAGAGACTTCTTTTGCCAGTCATGTGATTTGTACACCCACTATCAATAATCCATTCTGAAGACTCTGAAGTCACTGGTGTCGTACCCTACAGTGCAGTTAGGGGGATAGGCTTCACGAAGAGTATTGTGAAGCAAAAACATTTGACGAACCAGTGGGTTATGAAAACTTAGATCCAGGTTAGGACTAGTAGGGAGAGTAGCATGCGATTCAGGTATGAAATACATAGTGATGCCATTCGGGCATTTGATCTTGCGCCCCACAAGATTTTTAAGGTCCCCAGCAATAGTGTCAGAAGATTTTGGTTTTCTACTGGAGACCTTTCCCTGCAAAAGAGAGTTAAGCTTTCTTAACCACCCACATCTTCAAGGGTGGCTTAGAAGCAATAAGTCTAAGTGCAGCATCTAAGAATTTTGGCTTCGGAGCCCTGGCAAACAGTCTAGCAGGCAGGCAATAGTACTCATAAGAATAGGCAGAATAGTTCTTGGTCATATGAGCATGACGGTTTGAAGAACCGCTCTCATATGCCTGAGCATGGTTTCCCTGCAAAACATTTGCGTTAGTGCGACTCAGGTGAGTCCTCTGCCTGTATGAAGCCTTTGGACCATATGAAGCCTTTGGTCTGAGGTTTGTCTTCTTCATGTGAGGTGTCATGAGGACATTCACAGGAAGATTCTCCAGACACGTTTTTGGAACCCAGATCTTCTTCATAGGCGGTCCATTCCTGCAGTTAGTACCAATCTACCTGGAAAATACTTCACCATTCTGATTTTTAAACAGTTTATAGTTTGCATCAAAGGATTCATCAATGATAATAGGATCAGCACAAGTGAAGCCAGATAGATTGGATGGATCTGCTGAGGATTCCTTTGCAGCAACCCATGTGGTTTTGGGGTACTACTCAGGTTTCCAGTAAGATCCATCTGCATTAATTTTCCTCACAAACCCAACACCCTCTTTCCTAGGGTTTCGGTTCAGAATCTGCTTCTTGAGGACATCACATAATGTCTGATGTCCTTTGAGACTTTTGTACATCCCTGTTTGAAGCAATGTCTTCAACCTAGCATTCTCATCAGCAATAGCAGTGGTATCCTCAGTAGAGGGGTTAGTTACCACTTCAACAGTTGAAGATATTGCAACAGCAGTAGCAGTGGAACATTTAGCAACAGAAGTAGCATTATCACGCTCAATGCATTTAAGGCATGGTGGTTCAAATCCTTCCTGAGCAGAACTGATCTGTTCGGCTCGAAGTGACTCGTTTTCCTTTTGAAGATCTTCATGATCCGCTCTCAACTTCTCAAGATCTTGCTTCTTTTGAGGATAATCATAGGAAAGGTTTTCATGAGTAGTTGAGAGAGTCTCAAGACGATCTTCGAGTTCCTGATACGTAACATGAAGATTTTTTATGTCTTCAATTAAGGATTCAGAACGAGTCATTTCAGCACCCAACAGATCATCGCTTCTGTCTAACAGTTTTTGAATATCTTCCATGGCCTTTTGCTGTTCAGTTGCAATTTTAGCAAGTGTTTTGTAGCTGGGTTTTGAATCACAATCAGAGTCATCGTCACTGGATGTTTGATAGTGAGTAGTGCGTGTGTTTACCTTGGCACCGCGTGCCATGAAGCAGTAGGTAGGAGTAGAGTCGTCCTTGTCATTTGCATCGGTGTTGGTGATGAAGTCATTGTCTTCAGTGTTGAAGATGGACTTGGTGACGTAGGCTGTAGCCAGACTCGCAATGCCAGAATTAGACTCCTCCTCAGACTCCACCTCTGCCTCCTTAGAAGCGGACTCCTCCTTTGAATCCAATTCCTTGCCAACAAACGCACGAGCCTTGCCACTTGAGCTCTTCTTGTGTGATGAAGACTTTGAGGAAGACTTGGAAGAAGACTTTGAGTGTTTCTTCTTCTTGTCGTCGGAGTCATATTCCTTGCTCTTCTTGTTCTTTCTGCTCTCATTGTCCCACTGTGGACACTCAGAGATGAAGTGTCCAGTTTTCTTGCACTTGTGACATGTTTTCTTGTTGTAGTCATGAGCAGATGCTTCATTATTCCTTGAGCTTGATCGTGAAGACTTTCTGAAGCCTTTCTTCTTGGTGAATTTCTGGAACTTCTTCACTAGCATTGCAAGTTCCCGTCCAATGTCTTCAAGATCATCAGAACAGCTGTCAGATTCATCTTCAGATGAGGACACAGCTTTTGCCTTCAAGGCACGAGTTCGCCCATAGTTTGGACCGTAGATATCTCTTTTCTCAGAAAGCTGAAACTCATGTGTGTTGAGCCTCTCAAGTATGTCAGATGGATCGAGTGTCTTGAAATCTGGACGTTCTTGAATCATCAGGGCTAGGATGTCAAACGAACTGTCAAGTGATCTCAGCAGCGTCTTGACGATTTCATGTTTGGTGATCTCAGTGGCGCCGAGGGCTTGAAGCTCATTTGTGATGTCAGTGAGCCGGTCAAATGTGTGCTGGACATTCTCATTGTCATTTCGCTTGAAGCGGTTGAAGAGATTGCGAAGAACACTGATTCTCTGATCTCTCTGGGTTGAGATGCCTTCATTGACTTTGGAGAGCCAGTCCCAGACCAGCTTGGATGTCTTCAAGGCACTCACACAGCCGTACTGTCCCTTGGTCAGATGACCACAGATGATATTCTTGGCAGTAGAGTCCAGTTGAGTGAACTTCTTGACATCAGCAGCAGTGACACCTTCTCCAGCCTTGGGAACGCCGTTTTCGACGACATACCATAGGTCGACGTCAATGGCTTCAAGATGCATGCGCATCTTATTCTTCCAGTAGGGATATTCAGTTCCATCGAAGACGGGGCACGCAGCGGAGACTTTAATTATCCCTGCAGTCGACATAGCTAAAACTCCAGGTGGTTAAACCGAATCACACAGAACAAGGGAGCACCTTGCTCTGATACCAATTGAAAGTGCGTTATATCGACTAGAGGAGGGGTGAATAGGCGATTTTTATGAAAGTCTTCAAAACGTGGAAGTTATGAAGACAAACAGAATGGACAAGCCTATCACTATGCAGCGGAAGTTAGATTACACAAGGCAAGCCATGGTCAAGTATACAATATAGTGAAAGCACAGTGACAAACAGCTTCAGTGTAATAAGGATCAGGTAGGAAGAAGTTATGAAGCCAAACAAATCATACAGTCAAGTCATGAAGACAGAAGATAAAGCAAGCATGCAATGGCTTCACAATGTGTAATGGTAAGTAAAGAGAGGTGAAGATGAAACCAGTGACACGCTGAAGACAATGATTTGTTGGACCAGTTCCAGTTGCTGTGACAACTGTACGTCTGGTTGGAGCGGCTAGGTATTTAAACCAAAGGACACACAGTCCCGGACACCCAATCCTGAACACGCAGCTCAGGACACCCAGTCCTCACCGTTTCCTCCTTGAGCTAAGGTCACACAGACCTCGCCCAATCACTCTGGTAAGTCTTCAAGGTAGACTCCCAAACCTTCACAGACTTCGTTCACCGGCAATCCACAATTTCTCTTGGATGCTCAGAACGCGACGCCTAACCGGCTGGAGGATGCACAGTCCTCAAGTGTAATAAGTCTTCAGATCACTCAGACAAGAAGACTTAAGTGATGCCCAATTACTCTGGCTCTGGGTGGTTAGGGCTTTGCTCCTCGCTAGGGATTTTCTCTCAAAGGCTTCGAGGTGGGTTGCTCTCAAACGACAAAAGCCGTGCACTGAAATCTGAGCAGCCAACCGTTTATGGTTGTAGGGGTGGACTATTTATAGCCACTTGGCAACCCGACCTGATTTGTCCGAAATGACCCTGGGTCACTAAGGAACTGACACGTGTATCAACGGTCAAATTTCGAACTCACACGGCAACTTTACTTGGGCCACAAGTAAAGCTAACTTGTCTGACTCTGGACAAGATTTTCTCTCATTGTCTTCACTCGAAAACATAGGATTTGAATTAGGCATCACTTCAGTCATCCTGACTGGTTCTCTTGGACCCCACTTAACAGTACGGTGGTTCCTATGACACAACATGAATGAAGTAAAACTACGAAGGATCTAAGTCTTCGAGTTCCATAAGCTTCATAGGGAGTCTTCACATGTCATTGTCTTCAATATGAATATCTTCATAAACCACCATTGTCTTCAATGTCTTTGTACATTTTTAGGGGTCATCTCTGGTAGCTAAACCGAATCAATGAGGGACTTCTACCTGTGTTGTCCTGCAATTCTCACAAACACATTAGTCCCTCAACTAGGTTTGTCGTCAATACTCCAAAACCAACTAGGGGTGGCACTAGATGCACTTACACCATGCGCTAGTGGTAAGTAGTAGTAGCGCTTATTTTTGTCCCGCGCTACTGATAAGATTATGTGTATAGGGTTTTCCCTAGTAGTGGATGTAGAGGTAGCGTGCCGACGGCGATCACATCGACTTTGGAACCATTTCCCACGCGCGTTGTCACCTCGTCCTTAGCCAATCTTCGCTTAATCCATAGCCCCTATTTCAAGTTGCAAATGTTAGCAACTAAACCAGTATCAAATACCCAGGCACTACTGCGAGCATTAGTAAGGTACACATCAATAACATGTATATCAAATATACCTTTCACTTTGCCATCCTTCTTCTCCGCCAAATACTTGGGGCAGTTCCGCTTCTAGTGACCAGATCCTTTGTAGTAGAAGCACTCAGTCTCAGGCTTAGGTCCAGACTTGGGTTTCTTCACTTGAGCAGCAACTGGCTTGCTGTTCTTCTTGAAGTTCCCCTTCTTCCCTTTACCCTTTTTCTGGAAACTGGTGGTCTTGTTGACCATCAACACTTGATGCTCCTTCTTGATTTCTACCTCCATAGCCTTTAGCATTGCGAAGAGCTCAGGAATCGTCTTATCCATCCCTTGCATATTATAGGTCATCACTAAGCTCTTGTAGCTCGGTGGCAGTGATTGAAGAACTCTGTCAATGACACTATCATCAGGAAGATTAACTCCCAGTTGAGTCAAGTGGTTGTGGTACCCATACATTCTGAGTATATGTTCACTAACAGAACTATTATCCTCCATCTTGCAGCTGTAGAAATTGGAGACTTCATATCTCTCAATCCGGGCATTTGCTTGAAATATTAACTTCAACTCCTGGAACATCTCATATGCTCCATGACGTTCAAAATGTCGTTGAAGTCTCGGTTCTAAGCCGTAAAGCATGGCACACTGAACTATCGAGTAGTCATTAGCTTTGCTCTGCCAAGTGTTCATAACATCTGGCGTTACTCCTACAGCGGCTTTGTCACCTAGCGGTGCTTCCAGGACATAATTCTTTTGTGCAACAACGAGGATAATCCTCAAGTTACGGACCCAGTCCGTGTAATTGCTACCATCATCTTTCAACTTAGCTTTCTCTAGGAATGCATTAAAATTCAACGGAACAACAGCACGGGCCATCTACCTACAACAACATAGACATGCAAAATACTATCAGGTACTAAATTCATGATAAATTAAAGTTCAATTAATCAAATTACTTAAGAACTCCCACTTAGATAGACATAACTATAATCATCTAAGTGATCACATGATCCATATCAACTAAACCATGTCCGATCATCATGTGAGATGGAGTAGTTTTCAATGGTGAACATCACTATGTTGATCATATCTACTATATGATTCACGCTCGACCTTTCGGTCTCCAGTGTTCCGAGGCCATATCTACATATGCTTGGCTCGTCATGTTTAACCCAAGTATTCTGCGTGTGCAAAACTGGCTTGCACCCGTTGTATGTGAACGTAGAGCTTATCACACCCGATCATCACGCGCTGCCTCGGCATGACGAACCGTAGCAACGGTGCATAATCAGGGAGAACACTTGTACCTTGAAATTTAGTGAGAGATCATCTTATAATGCTACCGCCGAACTAAGCAAAATAAGATGCATAAAGGATAAACATCACATGCAATCAATATAAGTTATATGATATGGCCATCATCATCTTGTGCCTTTGATCTCCATCTCCAAAGCACCGTCATGATCACCATCGTCACCGGCTTGACATCATGATCTCCATCGAAGCATCATTGTCATCTCGCCAACTATTGCTTCTACGACTATTGCTACCGCTTAGTGATAAAGTAACGCAGTTACATGGCGATTACATTTCATACAATAAAACGACAACCATATGGCTCCTGCCAGTTGCCGATAACTGTGTTACAAAACATGATCATCTCATACAATAAAATTTAGCATCATGTCTTGACCATATCACATCACAACATGCCCTACAAAAACAAGTTAGACGTCCTCTACTTTGTTCTTGCAAGTTTTACGTGGCTGCCACGGGCTGAGCAAGAACCGTTCTTACCTACGCATCAAAAACCACAACGTGGTATAGTGATTGCTTTTTTATCTTCAGAAAGAACCTTGTTCATTGAATCCGATTCAACTAAAGCTGGAGAAACAGACACCCACTAGCCACATGTGTGCGAAGCATGTCGGTAGAACCAGTCACGCGTAAGCGTACGCGTAATGTCGGTCTGGGCCGCTTCATCCAACAATGCCGCTGAATCAAGAATCAACTAGTGACGGCAAGCAATATGTATATACCAACACCCACAACTCCTTTGTGTTCTACTCATGCATATAACATCTACGCATAAACCTGGCTCGGATGCCACTGTTGGGAAACGCAGTAATTTCAAAAATTTCCTACGCACACGCAAGATCATGGTGATGCATAGCAATGAGAGGGGAGAGTATTGTCTATGTACCATCGTAGACCGTAAGCAGAAGGGTTATGACAACGCGGTTGATGTAGTCGTACGTCTTCACGGTTGATCGTTCCTAGTACCGAAAGTACAGCACATCCGCGATCTGCACACGTTCGGCTCGGTGATGTCCCACGAACTCATGATCTAGCAGAGTGTCGAGGGAGAGCTTCGTCAGCACGATGGCGTGATGACGGTGATGATGATGCTACCAGAACAGAGCTTCGCCTAAGCACCGCTACGATATGACCGAGGTGGATTATGGTGGAGGGGGGCACCGCACATGGCTAAGAGATCAATGATCAACTTGTGTGTCTATGGAGTGCCCCCCTCCCCAGTATACAAAGGAGTGGATGAGGGGAGGGGCCGGCCCTCTCTATGGCGCACCCTAGGGGAGTCCTACTCCCACTGGGAGTAGGATTCCCCTCTTCCATGTAGTAGGAGTAGGAGAGAAGGAAGAGGAGAAGAAGAGAAAGGAAATGGGGGTCGGCCCCCTCCCAACTCGGATTGGGCTAGGGGGCACGCCTCCCACCTTTTCCTTCCCTCTCCTCTTTTCCACTAAGGCCCAATAAGGCCCATATACTCCCCGGGGGGTTCTGGTAACCTCCCGGTACTCTGGAAAATGCCCAAACTCATCCGGAACCATTCTGATGTCCAAACATAGGCTTCCAATATATCGATCTTTATGTCTCGACCATTTCGAGACTCCTCGTCATGTCCGTGATCAAAGCCGGGACTCCAAACTACCTCCGGTACATCAAAACACATAAACTCGTAATATCGATCGTCACCGAACGTTAAGCGTGCGGACCCTACGAGTTCGAGAACTATGTAGACATGACCGAGACATGTCTCCGGTCAATAACCAATAGTGGAACCTAGATGCTCATATTGGCTCCTACATATTGTATGAAGATCTTTATCGGTCAAACCGCATAACGGTATGTGTGGTTTCGTTTGTCATCGGTATGTTACTTGCCTGAGATTCGATCATCGGTATCTCAATACCTAGTTCAATCTTGTTACCGGCAAGTCTCTTTACTCGCTCTATAATGCTACATCCCGTAACTAACACATTAGCTACATTGCTTGCAAGGCTTATTGTGATGTACATTACCGAGAGGGCCCATAGATACCTCTCCGACAATCGGAGTGACAAATCATAATCTTGATCCATGCCAACTCAACAAACACCATCGGAGACACCTGTAGAGCACCTTTATAATCACCAAGTTACGTTGTGACCTTTGGTAGCACACAAAGTGTTCCTCCGGTATTCGGGAGTTGCATGATCTCATAGTCATAGGAACATGTATAGTAATGGAGAAAGCAATAGCAACAAACTAAACGATCATCATGCTAAGCTAATGGATGGGTCAAGTCAATCACATCATTCTCTAATGATGTGATCCCGTTAATCAAATAACAACTAATGTCTATGGTTAGGAAACATAACCATCATTGATTCAACGAGCTAGTCAAGTAGAGGCAAACTAGTGACACTCTGTTTGTCTATGTATTCACACCTGTACTAAGTTTTCGGTTAATACAATTCTAGCATGAATAACAAACATTTATCATGATATAAGGAAATATAAATAACAACTTTATTATAGCCTCCAGGGCATATTTCCTTCAAGAACACACCAGGGGGCCTCACCATGTGCCCACGAGGGTGGAGGGCGCGCCCCCTACCTCGTGGACCCCATGTGAGCCCCCTCCACTTATTCTTGCACCCACACACTTCGTCTTCCTCCAGAAAAAATCACCCACCAGCTCAAACCCGAGTTCTACCTCATCTTGCTGCCATTTTCGATTTCCTTGCTCAAAGCTCCATTCACAAAACTGCTTTGAGGGATTGTTCTTTGGTATGAGACTCCTCCAATGGTCCAATTAGTTTTTGTTCTAGTGCTTTATTTATTGCAAATTTTTGCTGCTTAGGTGACCCTATTCTTGAGCTTGCATGTCAAATTTATGTGGTCAAAAGTAGTTTTAATGCATGATATGGCCTCTAGACACTTGTAGGAGTAGTTGCTATCAATTTTGTTGAGTTTGGTTCACTTTTATTTTTGAGTTACTAAAAATTTCAGAAATTTTCAGAGAAAGATGAAGAGATTTTTGAGGGGCTCTTCAAGCCGAAGCTCAAAAGATAAGCAAAGTGGAGAAAATAAGAAGCCCAAATATAACCTCCCTTGCATTGCGGAGGTTCGACCATGTGAATGGCCTTGTGATGAGTTCTTGAGAGAAGCTGGGATTTATGAAGATTTTTATTATTTGGCTGAGAATGCAGGCCTCACCGACTTACTCCACGACTAGCGTGAACAGTATCTCCTACTCACCAATATTTTCGTGCAAAATTTACATTTCCATGCTAGGAGATCGCCACCTTCGGTGGAATTTTATTTATATGATGAGCATAAGGAGATGTCACTTTATGATTTTTGCCGGGTTTGTAGGATACCATTTGAGGGCAGCATATAGGAACCACATCATAATGATGTGGAGGGAGTTATTGATATGATTGTTGTAGGGGAAACGAGGAAAGTTTCCGATGCAAGAATCATTAGCATACATTTGACTGTTCTATGATACTTTGCAATATTTGCTAGTAGATGCTTAATTGGTCGCGGGAACTGTGGAAATCTTAGTGCCCCTGATATTGTTATTTTGCGCCATGCTTTGTTTCGTGATACTACTTTCAGTTTAGGCGCTATTGTTGCTAAACGGTTAAATATGAACCGTACAAAGGGTCCCGTCTTAGGAGGCATCTTCGCCTCGCGCCTTGCTGCACACTTTAACATACCTATTAGGCATTATGAGAAAGAGGAAAAGTTGCTGCCTAAATTTTTTTCTAGATTATAAGGGTATGGTAGCACATGATTTTATTGTTAAGAATAAGAAGAAGTTGTTTAACTATAGATTGATATTTGATAAGGACTACTTTGAGACTATTACCTTGCCTGCTCCTTCTTTGTTCAACATATTTTCAGGCATGTACCTTGTTCTGTCAGAGGCCATTCGTGCCTACCGGAGCCTGACATTAGCTCTAGAGCCTGAGCCGGAGCCACCACTTGATCCTCACTGTCAGTCTGTTTATCAGTGGCACCTTGAGGATCCTCCTCAGTACACTGGAGAGGGCAACTTTGATCCGTGGGCATAGACCAACTTAGGCCAAAACCCTATGCTTGGGGGAGTACGTATTTCTCACCAACATTACATTCATGTTCACACACTCATTCCAGTTGTCGGTGCTCATACTTTTTCATTGTATTATCCATGCTAGTTTATTTTCTTTTTAAGCTTTCTTCTTGTGAGTTTGAAAAAACCTTAATAAAAACCAAAAAATAGTTGTAGCTTTTAGCTAGTTTACTTTCCATGCTTGTAGTAGTAATAATTAAAAAGAAAACCCAAAACGATTTCTCATTCTTCTTTTGTTTGTTGGGAGCTTTCCCGTGTAAATAGTTTTATTTCTTTTTCTTTGGGGTCGAGAGGAGAAGACCATGATGAAAATGTTGAGTGGCTCTCTTATGCATTATTGTTGATCTAACAAAGAGCCCATATTACCTTGTCTTCTCCCTTGAATTGAATGATTGCAGATTCCAGCTTAGTCCAATGCACGTGCACTATTATTATTATCCACACTATTTGGTTGTGCAAGTGAAAGGCAATAATGACGATATATGATGGACTGATTGAGATGAGAGAAGCTGGTATGAACTTGACCTCGTTTGTGTTTGTAAATATGATTAGTTCATCGTTCCTGATTCGACCTATTATGAATGAAACATGTTTGCAATGAAAATTAGAGATTATAGTTGCTCATGCCATGCTTAATTTGCTAGGAGTTTATAATGGTTTACCTTGCGTGCCAACATGCTATTAAAATGGTTGAGATGTGGTATGATAGGGTGGTATCCTCCTATGGACGATTCGAGTGGCTTGACTTGGCACATGTTCACGCATGTAGTTGAAACAAAATCAACATAGCCTCTATGATATTTATGTCCATGGTGAATTATATCCTACTCATGCTTGCATTCACTGTTGATTAATTTTAATGCATGTTCATGACTGTTGTCGCTCTCTAGCTGGTCGCATCCCAGTCTCTTTCTAGCCTTCACTTGTACTAAGCGGGAATACTGCTTGTGCATCCAATTCCATAAACCCCAAAGTTATTCCATATGAGTCCACCATACCTTCCTATATGCGCTATCTACCTGTTGTTCCAAGTAAATTTGTATGTGCCAAACTCTAAACCTTCAAATGAAATTATGTGTTGTATGCTCGAATAGCTCATGTATCAACTAGGGTTGTCTGTATCTTCCATGCTAGGTGGGTTATTCTCAAGAGGAGTGGACTCCGCTCCTCACTCACGAGAAAATGGCTGGTCATGGGGATGCCCAGTCCCATGCTCAAACCAAATCAAAATAATTGCAAACAAAACTCCCCCAGGATTGTTGTTAGTTGGAGGCACCCGTTGTTTCGGGCAAGCCATGGATTGATGCTTGTTGGTGGTGGGGGAGTATAAACTTTACCATTCTGCTTGGGAACCGCTTATAATGTGTGTAGCATGGAAGATATCGAGATCTCTCGGTTGTTATGTTGACAATGAAAGTATACCGCTCAAAATATTATTCATCTCCATTTCAAAATCGAGCTCTAGCACCTCTACAAATCCCTGCTTCCCTCCGTGAAGGGCCTATCTATTTACTTTTATGTTGAGTCATCATCTCTTATTAAAAAGCACCAGTTGGAGAGCACCGCTGTCATTTGCATGCATTACTATTAGTTTACATTGAGTATGACTGTGACTGAATCTCTTTTACCATGAATTACAATTTCTAGTCAGCCCTTGATCTTCAGGGGTGCTCTGCATTTATGTTTTGCGGTCTCAGAAAGGGCTAGCGAGATACCCTCTTGTTATATCATATTATGATTGTTTTGAGAAACTGTTGTCATCCGAGATTTATTATTATTGCTCGCTAGTTGATTATGCCATTGATATGAGTAAACATGAGACCTAAATGTTATTGTGAATATGGTTAGTTCATAATCTTTGCTGAAAACTTGAATGCTGGCTTTACATATTTACAACAACAAGAGCAAACAGAGTTTGTAAAAGTTTTTCTTTATCACTTTCAGTTTGTCAACTGAATTGATTGAGGACAAGCAAAGGTTTAAGCTTGCGGGAGTTGATACGTCTCCAACGTATCTACTTTTCCAACACTTTTGCCCTTGTTTTGGACTCTAACTTGCATGATTTGAATGGAACTAACCTGGACTGGCGTTGTTTTTAGTAGAATTGCCATGCTGTTATTTTTGTGCGAAAATAAAAGTTCTCGGAATGACCTGAAAATCAATGGAGAATATTTTTGTAATGTATAAAAAATACTAGCGAAAGAATCAAGGCCAGGGGGCCCACACCCTGTCCACGAGGGTGGGGGCGCGCCCCCGCCCTCGTGGGCCCCTGGTGCTTGATAACCCACAAGTATAGGGGATCGCAATATATTTCGATAAGTAAGAGTGTCGAACCCGACGAGGAGCTAAAGGTAGAACAAATATTCCCTCAAGTTCTATCGACCACCGATACAACTCTACGCACGCTTGACGTTCGCTTTACCTAGAACAAGTATGAAACTATAAGTATTTTATATGTGTTGTTGGATAGGTTTGCAAGGTAATAAAGAGCATGTAAATAAAAAGTAGGGGCTGTTTAGATAAAGACACAACTAAGTTAGTTTTAGTAAAGAGCTTTTTGTTATGAGAAAGTTATTTGTCCCTAGGCAATCGATAACTAGACCGGTAATCATTATTGCAATTTTATTTGAGGGAGATGCATAAGCTAACATACTTTCTCTACTTGGATCATATGCACTTATGATTGGAACTCTAACAAGCATCCGCAACTACTAAAGATCATTAAGGTAAAACCCAACCATAGCATTAAAGTATCAAGTCCTCTTTATCCCATACGCAAACAACCTACTTACTCAGGTTTGTGCTTCTGTCACTCACGCCACCCACCATAAGCAAATCATGAACATATTGCAAACCCTACAGCAGGAATCCCTCACGCTTGCGCGACATGGAGAGCACCATAGGACAACACCAATAATAAAACATGCAACTCAAACCAATCTTGATCATCAAATAGCCCATAGGACAAAATGGATCTACTCAAACATCATAGGATAGCCATACATCATTGGGAAATAATATATAGCGTTGAGCACCATGTTTAAGTAGAGATTAAATCGGGCAAGAGAGAGGTTACACCGCTGCATAGAGGGGGGAAGAGTTTGTGAAGTTGTTGGTGAAGATTGCGGTGATGATGATGGTCCCCGGTAGCACTCCGGTGCCACCGGAAGCGAGGGGGAGAGAGCCCCCCTCCTTCTTCTTCTTCCTTGACCTCCTCCCTAGATGGGAGAAGGGTTTCCCCTCTGGTTCTTGGTCTCCATGGCATGGGAGGGGCAAGAGCCCCTTCGAGATTGGATCTGTCTCTCTGTCTCTCTCTGTTTCTGCGTTCTCAGATTCTTCCCTTTCACCGTTTCTTATATTCCCGGTGATCCGTAACTCCGATTGGGCTGAAATTTTAACACAATCTCTATCCGGATATTAGCTTTCTTGCGGCGAAAGAAGGGCACCAACCTCCTTACGGGGTGGCAACAAGGGTCAGGGGCGCGCCCCCCTACCTTGTGCCTCCCTCGGGCACCGTCTCACGTGGATTTTTCTTCCCAAAAATCATATATATTCCAAAAAAAATCTCCGTCGGTTTTTATCCCGATTGGACTCCGTTTGATATGGATATTATGCAAAAAAAACATGCAACAAAAAGGAACTGGCACTGGGCACTGGATCAATATGTTAGTCCCAAAAATAGTATAAAAAGTTGCCAAAAGTATATGAAAGTTGTAGAATATTGGCATGGAACAATCAAAAATTATAGATACGACGGAGACGTATCAGCATCCTCAAGCTTAATTCATGCTCATCCTCGAGTAGGTAAATGATAAAAAAAAGATAATTTTTGATGTGGAATACTACCTAGCATAATCTTGAGCACATATTTAATCATGGCATGAATATTAAGATACGAGTGATTCAAAGCAATAGTCTATCATTTGACATAAAAACAATAATACTTCAAGCCTACTAATAAAGCAATCATGTCTTTTCAAAATAACATGGCCAAAGAAAGTTATCCCTACAAAATCATATAGTCTGGCTATGCTCCATCTTCACCACACAAAATATTCACATCATGCACAACCCCGATGACAAGCCAAGCAATTGTTTCATACTTTTGACGTTCTCAAACCTTTTCAACTTTCGCAATAAATGAGCGTGAGCCATGGACATAGCACTATAGGTGGAATAGAATGGTGGTTGTGGAGAAGACAAAAAAGGAGAAGATAGTCTCACATCAACTAGGCGTATCAACGGGCTATGGAGATGCCCATCAATAGATATCAATGTGAGTGAGTAGGCATTGCCATGCAACGGATGCACTAAGAGCTATAAGTGTATGAAATTTCAAACTGAAAACTAAGTGGGTGTGCATCCAACTTGCTTGCTCATGAAGACCTAGGGTGTTTGAAGAATCCCATCATTGGAATATACAAGCCAAGTTCTATAATGAAAATTCCCACTAATATGAAAGTGATAACTCAAGAGACTATCTATAGAAGAACATGGTGCTACTTTGAAGCACAAGTGTGGTAAAAGGATAGTAACATTTCCCCTTCTCTCTGTTTCTCATTTTTTTTGTTTTTCGGTGGGCTTCTTTGGCCTCTTTTATTTTATTTTATTTTTATTTTTCGCCCGGAGTCTCATCCCGACTTGTGGGGGGATCATAGTCTCCATCATCCTTTCCTCACTGGGGCAATGCTCTAATAATGATGATCATCACACTTTTATTTACTTACAACTCAATATTACAACTCGATATCTAGAACAAAGATATGACTCTATATGAATGCCTCCGGCGGTGTACCGGGATGTGCAATGATCTAGCGTAGCAATGACATCAGAAAAACGAACAAGCCATGAAAACATCATGCTAGCTATCTTACGATCATGCAAAGCAATATGACAATGAATGCTCAAGTCATGTATATGATGATGATGGAAGTTGCATGGAAATATATCATGGAATGGCTATGGAAATGCCATGATAGGTAGGTATGGTGGCTGTTTTGAGGAAGGTATATGGTGGGTTTAAGGTACCGACGAAAGTTGCGTGATACTAAAGAGGCTAGCAATGGTGGAAGGGTGAGAGTGCGTATAATCCATGGACTCAACATTAGTCATAAAGAACTCACATACTTATTGTAAAAGTCTATTAGCTATCGAAACAAAGTACTACGCGCATGCTCCTAGGGGGATAGATTGGTAGGAAAAGACCATCGCTTGTCCCCGACCGCCACTCATAAGTAAGACAATCAATAAATAAATCATGCTCCGACTTCATCACATAACGGTTCACCATACGTGCATGCTACGGGAATCACAAACCTCAACACAAGTATTTCTACAATACACAACTACCCACTAGCATGACTCTAATATCACCATCTTTATATCGCAAAACTATTGCCAGGAATCAAACATATCATATTCAGTGATCTACAAGTTTTATGTAGGATTTTATGACTAACCATGTGAATGACCAATTCATGTCAACTCTCTAAATAGATATAAGTGAAGCAAGAGAGTTTAATTCTTTCTACAAAAGATATGCCCACGCTCTAACAAATATAAGTGAAGCAAAAGAGCATTCTACAAATGGCGGTTTTCTATGTAAAGAGAAACAGGCAATCCAAACTTCAAATGATATAAGTGAAGCACATGAAGCATTCTATAAAGCCATACTCAAAAGATATAAGTGAAGTGCAATGAGCATTCTATAAATCAACCAAGCAGTATCTCATACAAGCATGGTGCATAAAACAAAAATGAAAACTAATGCAAAATACGCTCCAAGATTGCACATATCGCATGAACGAAACGAATCCGAAAACATACCGATACTTGTTGAAGAAAGAGGGGATGCCTTTCGGCGCATCCCCAAGCTTAGACGCTTGAGTCTCCTTGAATATTTACTTGGGATGCCTCGGGAATCCCCAAGCTTGAGCCCTTGCCTCTCTTCCTTCTTCTGACATCGAGACCTTCTCGATCATCGAACACTTCATCCACACAAAACTTTAACAGAAAACTCGGTAAGATCAGTTAGTATAATAAAGAAAATCACTACTCTAAGTACTGTTGCAAACCAATTCATATTTTTTGCATTTTTTGTAATGTAATATAACTTTTCCATGTCTTAATCCACTGATATAAATTGATAGTTTCATCAAAACAAGCAAACTATGCATCAAAAACAGAATCTGTCTAAAACAGAACAGTCTGTAATAATCAGAACATTCCCCATACTTATGATACTTGAAAAATTCTACCAAAATTATGAAAAATAAACAATTTGTATAGAAAGACACTGCAAGAAGTTTCAGAACCATTTGACATTCCAGTAAAAAATGTAAAATTGCGCACTACAGCCAAAGTTTCTGTCCTGCACCGTACAAACCAACAAGCATTGTAAACATCCTAAAGGCAAACCTTGGCACATTATTTTTATAATAAAATGGAATTGTACAAGGGGATAATTATTTTTGTTTAAAAGTTTCTGTAATCAAGATTCACAAAAGTTTCCATGAGCATGAACAAAGTTCAAGGAGCTCCCCCACTTCAACAATGCTTGTCTCTCTCACTTTCACTTTCCTTTTTGAAAAAAGTTTTGGGTTCCCATCTTTATTTTGTTTTTTTGTTTTTAAACTATATAAAACCACACAAAATAAATAAATGACTATCTAAAACTTCCGGATTGTCTCCCTGGCAGTGCTTTCTTTAAAGCCATTAAGCTAGGCATATAGTGCTCAAGTAATGAATCCACCTGGATCCCAAGGTATATCTAAGCCAATTTTAATTAGCAATGATTTGTAATTTAGTAGTGAGCACAAAGCAACATATATCTTGTAATGAAGAAGTCTAACTCTCTTCCTATGCATTGGCATGTCATAAAAGAACAATTCATGCACACAAAGTAAAGGCCAATGCATAGTATAAACAGTTTCTTGCAATTTTATCGTATTGGAAACATAGAGAGGTGGAGATATAGTTCCTCTCTCATAATAATTGCAAGTAGGAGCAGCAAGCACATGCATATTATATCTATCAAAATCATCATGTGTAGTAGTAAAAGGCAACCCATCAATATAATCCTTAATAAGCACAAACTTCTCCAATATAGTGTAGTTTGGAGAATTCAAAAAGATAATAGGACTATCATGTGTGGGTGCAATAGCAACAATTTCATGTTTAACATAAGGAACTATAGCAAGTTCATCTCCATAAGCATAATTCATATTGGCATCTTGGCTACAAGCATAGCAAGCATCATCAAAAAGGGATATTTCAAAAGAATCAACGGGATCATAGCAATTATCATAGCATTCATCCTTCGGTAAGCATGAAGGGATATTAGACAATGTATGAGTTGAAGAGTTACTCTCATTAGAAGGTGGGCAAGGGTGATCAATCCACTCTTCCTCCTTTTGTTCTTCGCTATCATCCTCATCTTTTCCATCCAATGAGCTCACAGTTTCATCAATTTCTTCTTCCATAGATTCCTGCAAAATATTAGTCTCGTTTGGGACAGCGGAGACTTTCTCAAAAAACGCATCAATATCGGAATTGTATTCATAATTATCATAACAATATTTAAGGATAGCTAAATTTTCAGGTCTGTAGACAGCATCATAAAGATTTTCATATTCTTTGAACATAGATTCAATTTCATAAGCACCCATAAAAGCAACAAAATCTTCTATTTGTTCCACATCATAATAGTCATAGATACCTCTGCATAAGAAGCCAAAGTTTCATTATCATTAAATTTGCATAAAAAGGGAAGGTGTGGAGCCTTCATCCTAGAGCAACAAGTATAATCATATCTAAAGCATAGTTGCCCAGCATACCATTTCAACATATAAATTTGATCCCATAATAGTTTCCCTTTTTGAGTCAAGCGATAATCCTTAAAGTATTCATGTTGATCCAACGTGTCTCCCATTACCAAATTGAATGGGGTTTTCTCTGGATTATCAAAGTAGTAGATAATATCTGTCACATAACGAGCATAGAGGGTTTTAGGAGGTTCCTCATCTCCATGAGCAGCAAGTACACCTAATTTTTTTGGTATTTCGTGTTCCATATACATAACTAAAGATAAAGAACAACTAAGAACAACAAATAAAAATTACGTAGTGATAAAGCAAACAAGCACACACGAGAATATTCACCCCATGCTATGACTCCCCGGCAACGGCGCCAGAAAAAGGTCTTGATAACCCACAAGTATAGGGGGTCGCAACAGTTTTAGGTAAGTAAGAGTGTCGAACCCAACAAGGAGCTAAAGGTAGAATAAATATTCCCTCAAGTAATATCGACCACCGATACAACTCTACGCACGCTTGACGTTTGCTTTACCTAGAACAAGTATGAAACTATAAGTATTTTATAGGTGTTCTTGGATAGGTTTGCAAGGTAATAAAGAGCATGTAAATAAAAAGTAGGGGTTGTTTAGATAAAGACACAACTAAGTTAGTTTTAGTAAAGAGCTTTTTGTTACAAGAAAGTTATTTGTGCCTAGGCAATCGATAACTAGACCGGTAATCATTATTGCAATTTTATTTGAGGTAGATGCATAAGCTAACATACTTTCTCTAATTGGATCATATGCACTTATGATTGGAACTCTAGCAAGCATCCACAACTACTAAAGATCATTAAGGTAAAACCTAACCATAGCATTAAAGTATCAAGTCCTCTTTATCCCATACGCAAACAACCTACTTACTCAGGTTTGTGCTTCTGTCACTCACGCCACCCACCATAAGCAAATCATGAACATATTGCAAACCCTACAGAGGGAATCCCTCACGCTTGCGCGACACAAAGAGCACCATAGGACAGCACCAATAATAAAACATGCAACTCAAACCAATCTTGATCATCAAATAGCCCATAGGACAAAACGGATCTACTCAAACATCATAGGATAGCCATACATCATTGGGAAATAATATATAGCGTTGAGCACCATGTTTAAGTAGAGATTACAGCGGGTAAGAGAGAGGTTACACTGCTGCATAGAGGGAGGAAGAGTTGGTGATGATGGCGGTGAAGTTGTTGGCGAAGATTGCGGTGATGATGATGGCCCCCAGTGGCACTCCGGTGCCACTAGAAGCGAGGGGGAGAGAGCCCCCCTCCTTCTTCTTCTTCCTTGACCTCCTCCCTAGATGGGAGAAGGGTTTCCCCTCTGGTTCTTGGTCTCCATGGCATGGGAGGGGCGAGAGCCCCTCCGAGATTGTATCTGTCTCTCTGTCTCTCTCTATTTTTGCGTTCTCACATTCTTCCCTTTCACTGTTTCTTATATTCCTGGAGATCCGTAACTCCGATTGGGCTGAAATTTTAACATGATCTCTATCTGGATATTAGATTTCTTGCGGCGAAAGAAGGGAACCAACCGCCTTACGGGTGGCCACGAGGGGGTGGGGCGCGCCCCCTGCCTCGTGCCTCCTTCGGGCACCGTCTCGCGTGGATTTTTCTTCCCAAAAATCATATATATTCCAAAAAAATCTCCGTCAGTTTTTATCCCGTTTGGACTCTGTTTGATATGGATATTATGCAAAACAAAAAACATGCAACAAAAAGGAACTGGCACTGGGCACTGGATCAATATGTTAGTCCCAAAAATAGTATAAAAAGTTGCCAAAAGTATATGAAAGTTGTAGAATATTGGCATGGAACAATCAAAAATTATAGATACGGCGGAGACGTATCAGTGCTCCACTGACCTCAACTCCAACTCTATATATTCACGTTCGGGGAGAAAAAAATCAGAGAGAAGGATTCATCATGTTTTATGATACAGAGCCGCCGCCAAGCCCTAATCTCTCTCGGGAGGGCTGATCTGGAGTCCGTTCGGGGCTCCGGAGAGGGGAATCTATCGCCATCGTCATCATCAACCTTCCTCCATCACCAATTTCATGATGCTCACCGCCGTGCGTGAGTAATTCCATCGTAGGCTTGCTGGATGGTGATGGCTTGGATGAGATTTACCATGTCATCGAGTTAGTTTTGTTAGGGTTTGATCCCTAGTATCCACTATGTTCTGAGATTGATGTTGCTATGACTTTGCTATGCTTAATGCTTGTCACTAGGGCCCGAGTGCCATGATTTCAGATCTGAACCAATTATGTTTTCATGAATATATGTGAGTTCTTGATCCTATCTTGCAAGTCTATAGTCACCTATTATGTGTTATGATCCATTAACCCCAAAGTGACAATAATCGGGATACGTACCGGTGATGACCGTAGTTTGAGGAGTTCATGTATTCACTATGCGTTAATGCTTTGGTCCGGTACTCTACTAAAAGGAGGCCTTAATATCCCTTAGTTTCCAATAGGACCCTGCTGCCACTGGAGGGTAGGACAAAAGAGGTCATGCAAGTTCTTTTCCATAAGCACGTATGACTATATTCGGAATACATGCCTACATTACATTGATGAACTGGAGCTAGTTCTGTGTCACCCTATGTTATAACTATTGCATGAGGAATCGCATCTGACATAATTATCCATCACTGATCCATTGCGTATGAGCTTTTTATATATTGACCTTCGATTATTTACTTTTCCGCTGCTACTGTTACAATCACTATAAAACCAAAACTATTACTTTTTCTACCATTACCGCTACTATCATATTACTTTGCTACTAAATACTTTGCTGCAGATACTAATTTTCCAAGTGTGGTTGAATTGACAACTCAGCTGCTAATACTTGAGAATATTCTTTGGCTCCCCTTGTGTCGAATCAATAAATTTCGGTTGAATACTCTACCCTCAAAAACTGTTGCGATCCCCTATACTTGTGGGTTATCAAGAAGGAATTTGAGCAATATGTTCACAATGCCGGTCTCGGTCCCTACCGCTCAGATAAGTGTGAACAGCGCCATCTTCTCACTGAATCATTTTTCAAAGGATTTAAATATTTCCATGTGAGTCTAGGGTGTCGTTTATGCTTTATGATGAACCATTTACTATTCCACTAGAAAATTTTGCTTGCCATTGCAAACTTCCATTTTGGGGCTCACTTGATGAGCTAGCAAAGTCTGAATATGAGACCTTCTTGACTAGCCTTTGTTATGGCGAAAATAGGGGAGTAAGACAAGGAAGAATAAAGAGCATTCATTTTCCCGCAATTCAGTACCTTGCATTATTTAACAGGAAATGCATAGTAGGCAAGCAATACTGTAGCATACTTTGTTCGCTAGACTTGAGGCTCATTCACACCGCTCTCACCGGTGAAAGGAATTATAACCTTGGAGCGATTGTTGCACGTAGACTTCAGCATAACGCCAGAAGTGGCTGGTTCTATGGTGGAATGTATGCCACACGTTTAGCATGAGCACTGGGTGTTTCACCTTTGCCCTTTAACCCTATCCTACCCACTCGATATTTAGATTTTGATGCCTTAAAGGAGCATAAGATTCTCAAGGGGAGGGCTGATAACTTCACCTATAATTTGTTGTTTAACCTATCACATGTTGTGGACACATATTTGCCTGTGCCTGCTCTCTTTGATTATCACCGCAAGGAAAGATATTTTGTTCTCGAGAGCGAAGCCCGAGCTCACAACGCAATAGTGTTGGCGGCACGGCGTGCTGAGGCCTCCGCCCCGAGAGCCTCCGTGAGCTACCACGCCGACTACTACCCTCCTGGCTATTGGTTCACTACCAAGTTAGGCCAAAACCCTAAGCTTGGGGGAGTACGTGTTCTCACCGAAATTATACTCATGTTCACATATCATTCCATTTCTTGGTGTTCACACTTTTTCATTGTATCATCCATGCTTAGATTTATTTTCTTGCTTCTTGTGTGTTTGAAAAAAACTTTAGAAAAAACCAAAAAAATAGTTGTAGTAATTTACTTTTTATGCATGCTTAGTAGTAGCACTAAAAAGAAAACCCAAAAAGATTCCCTTGTTCTTCTTTTGCTTGTTGGGAGCTTTCCCGTGTAAATAGTTTTCCTCGTTTTTGCTTCTTATTTGCTTGTTAAAGAAAACCAAAAACTCCAAAAATATTTCAGTGTGTTTCTCTGAATTTCTTTTCTTTTATTTTGTTGTACTGAGGAGAAGACCACGATGAAAATGTTGAGTGGCTCTCACATGAATAACTATTGAACTAATAAGAGCCCATTTTACCTTATCTTCTCTTGTTGAATAAAATGTTTATAGATTCCAGCTTAGTCCATGGCACTCTTGCACTATTATTATTTTCATATCATTTGGTCGTGCAAGTGAAAGGCAATAATGATGATATTCAATGAGCTGGCCGTGGCAAAGAGAAACTGGTATGAACTCGACTTGTCTTGTCTGTGTAAATATGTTTAACCTAGTGCCCATGATTTAGCCCGTTATGATTAAACATGTTTGCAATGACAATTAGAGATTATAGTTTCTCATGCCATGCATAAGTAGCTGGGAGTGGATAATGATTTATCTTGGATATCAACATAACGTTAAAATGATTGTGATGTAGTATGATGATATGGTATCCTCCTCTGAATGTTCAAGTGGCTTGACTTGGTACATGTTCATGCGTGTAGTTGAATCAAAACCAACATAGCCTCTATAATGTTTATGTTCATGGTGTTCATATCCTGCTCATGCTAGTGTCCAATGTTACTTATGCATAATGTCTGGTTATGATCGTTGTTGCTCTCTAGCTAGCCGCTTCCCAATCTTAAATTGCTAGCCTTCGCCTGTACTAAGTGGGAATTCTGCTTGTACATCAAAAACCTTGAACCCAAAGTTATTCTAGATGAGTCCACCATACCTACCTATATACGGTATTACCCTGCCGTCCTAAGTAAATTTGCATGTGCCACCTCTAAAAACTTCTAAAAAAGTGTCCGTTTTGTGTGCCTGGATCGTTCATGGAACGAGAGGAGGTGGTCGATATCTTCCGTGCTAAGCATGTTATCCTCAGGTCGAGTGTTTATTCACTCTCCATCGCATGAGGAAATGGGCGGTAATAGGGATTCCCAGTCCTGAATTCAAAATGCAAATAATTAAACAAAACTCCCACAGGACTATTGTTGGTTTGGACGGCACCCGTTGTTTCGGACAAGCCATTGAATGTGATTGTTGGTGGAGGGGAGTAAACCTTTACTTTTATCGCTTGGGAACCGCCACTAGCGTGCTTAGCATGGAAGATGTTGATAACTGATGGTCATGAAGTGAATGAGAAGGGTGCATGTCACAAAATCTCATTTATCTCTGCTTTAAAAATTGAGCTCTGGCACCTCTGCAAATCACTGCTTCCCTCTGCGAAAAGACTTTCTATTTACTTTTATGTTGTGTCATCACCTTCTATAAACAAGCGCCAGAAACTGAGTAGAGCACATCGGTCATGATTTATGCATTGTGTGTAGCTAATGTAGGGTGCATCATGACTGGATCTTTTCTACCATGAATTACAATGTTTAGTCGCTGCTTGAACTTTGGAGGTGCTCTGCATTTATGTTTTGTGGTCTCAGAAAGGGCTAGTGAGATACCATTATTGTCATATTATATCATGATTGTTTTGACAACGTGTTGCTGTTTGAGGTACCTTATTATTGCTCGCTAACTAATTATGTCATTGATATGAATCATTATAATCTTTAAGAGTTATTGTTGACATGGTTAGTTATAACGCTGGTTGGAAACCCGGGTGATGTTTAAGATTATTTATGCAAACAAGAGAAAAAGAGTTCGTAAAAGTTTTTCTTTCTCACTTTCAGTTCATCAGCTGAATTGCTTGAGGACAAGCAAAGGTTTAAGCTTGGGGGAGTTGATACGTCTCCAACGTATCTACTTTTTCTCACGCGTTTCCTCTTGTTTTGGACTCTAATTTGCATGATTTGAATGAAACTAACCCCGGACTGACGCTGTTTTCAGCAGAACTACCATGGTGTTATTTTTGTGTAGAAATAAAAGTTCTCGGAATGGAACGAAACTTTTTGAGGATTTTTATATCAATAAAGAGAATTTCTAGAGCCAAGACCTGTCGGAGAGAGGCACCTGGGTGGGCACAACCCACCAGGGCACGCCCCCCTCTCCTGGCACGCCCAGGTGGGTTGTACCCACCTGGTGGCCCCGCTGACGACCCCCTGATACTATAAATTCACATATTTCCAGAAAAAACAAGGGAGAAAGAATTATCGCGATCCACAAGATGAAGCCGCCGCCACGCCCTATTCTTCCTCAGGAGGGAAGATCTGGAGTCCATTTGGGGCTCCGGAGAGGGGGATCTTTGATCTTCATCATCACCAACCTATCTCGATCACCAATTCCATGATGCTCCCCACCGCGAGTGAGTAATTCCTTCGTAGGCTCGCTGGTCGGTGAAGAGTTGGATGAGTTTCATCATGTAATTGAGTTAGTTTTGTTAGGGCATGATCCCTAGTATCCACTATGTTCTTAGATTGATGTTGCTATGACTTTGCTATGCTTAATGCTTGTCACTTTGGGCCCAGGTGCCATGATTTCAGATCTGAACCATTTATGAATTCATCAGTATATCCATGTTTTAGATCTGATCTTGCAAGTTATAGTCACCTACTATGGTTATGATCCGGCAACCCCGGAGTGACAACAACCGGGCCCACTCCCGGTGATGACCGTAGTTTGAGGATTTAATCTATTCACTATGTGTTAATGCTTTGTTCCGGTTCTCCATTAAAAGGAGGCCTTAATATCCCTTAGTTTCTAATATGGACCCAGCTGCCACGGGAGGTAGGACAAAAGATGTCATGCAAGTTCTTTTAATAAAGTATGTATGACTATTTATGGAATACATGCCTACATTATATCGATGAACTGGAGCTAGTGTCGTATTGCCCTAGGTTATAACTATCTCATGATGAATATCATCCAACAAGTCACCTATCCAATGCCTACGAATTTATGCTTATTGTTTCTACTAAGTTACTACGCTATCATCACTGTTACACTTACTACAAATTACTGCTATCACTGTTATTGTTACTATTGCTGATGCTACTGCAATCAAAACTATCAAACTACTTTGTTACTGATCATATTGATGCAGATAATTAATCTCCAGGTGTGGTTGAATTGACAACTCAGCTGCTAATACCTTCAAATATTCTTTGGCTCCCCTTGTGTCGAATCTATAAATTTGGGTTGAATACTCTACCCTCGAAAACTGTTCCGATCCCCTATACTTGTGGGTTATCAGCATCCTGATACGTCTCCGTCGTATCTACTTTTCCAAACTCTTTTGCCCTTGTTTTGGACTCTAATTTCCATGATTTGAATGGAACTAACCTGGACCGACATTGTTTTTAGGAGAATTGCCATGGTGTTATTTTTGTGCAGAAATAGAAGTTGTCGGATTGACCTAAAAATTTACGCAGAATTTTTGTGGATATATAAAAAATACTGGCGCAAGAAGCTACTAGAGGTGGTCCACCCAAAGCCCACAAGCCTGGGGGGCGCCCCCCCCCCCCCCCGGGGGGGGCGTGCTTACAGGGCTTGTGGGCCCCCTGGACCTCCTTCAACCCTAATTACAACTCTATATATTCCAATTCGGGGAGAAAAAAATAAAGGAGAAGGATTCATCGCGCTTTATAATACATAGCCGCCGTCGCCTCATGTACTTCATCGGGGGGCTGATCTGGAGTCCGTTCAGGGCTCCCAAGAGGGAGATTCATCGCCATCATCATCACCAACCTTCCTCCATCACCAATTTCATGATGCTCATCGCCGTGCGTGAGTAATTCCACCGTAAGCTTGCTGGACGGTGATGGGTTGGATGAGATTTATCATGTAATCGAGTTAGTTTTGTTAGGGTTTGATCCCTAGTATCCACTATGTTCTGAGATTGATGTTGCTATGACTTTGCTATGCTTTATGCTTGTCACTAGGGACCGAGTGCAATGATTTCAGATCTGAACCTATTATGTTTTCATGAATATATTTGTGTTTTTGATCCTATCTTGCAAGTTGTAGTCACCTATTACGAGTTATGATCCGCATACCCCAAGGTGACAATAATTGGGATTCTTTCCGGTGATTACCGTAGTTTGAGAAGTTCATGTATTCACTAAGTGTTAATGCTTTGTTCAGGTTCTCTATTAAAAGGAGGCTTAAATATCCCTTAGTTTCCATTAGGACCTGCTGCCATGGGAGGGTAGGACAAAAGATGTCATGCAAGTTCTTTTCCATAAGCACGTATGACTATATACGGAATACATGCCTACATTATATTGATGAATTTGTGCTAGTTCTGTGTCACCCTAGGTCATGACTACTACATGATGAAGATCATCCAACACAATTATCATTGTCAATCCAATGCCTATAAGCTTTTCACATATTGATCTTTGCTAAGTTACTTCACCGTTGCCAGTGTTACAATCACTACAAAACTACTACTATTACTTTTGCCACTATTACCGTTACTTCCATACTACTTTGCTGCAGATATTAAGTCTTATAGGTGTGGTTGAATTGACAACTCAACTGCTAATACTCATGAATATTCTTCGGCTCCCCTTGTGTTGAATCAATAAATTTGGGTTGAATACTCTACCCTCGAAAACTATGGCGATCCCCTATACTTGTGGGTTAGCACATCCTTCCATACAAAGGATCCTTCTAGAGTTATCCAATATTCATGATTCTTTCGTTAAGCGTGTTACCACTCTATTTCTAGCCTATGAATTTGGGCATATTATGAAAGAAGCACGTGAAATATTTGCTCCTTATAATATAAATTGTGGTTAACCTCCTATATAAGAAATCCTTTTTAATCAAGAAGAGATAAGGAGACTACAATCTCCCAATTATGCCACTTACAATGAAAATCTTAGGAAAAAGGTTCCCCCATTTATTTTGATCAATAATATTTTTAAATAATAACTTTGCTATAAAAAATGGACTAGGACTTGTTCTTAAAGAAAGGCTTAGGGAGCATAACCAAAGGAACGTTTATAACAAAGAGATAGTTATCACATATAAAGGGCCAAAGGAGGAACCTCCTCCTCCCAAACTTGATATTATAGATCCCTATTAAGTTTAGCCCTTTTGATCATTTTTGCTTGCCACAAAGAAAACTTGCTTCTAAAAGGAGTGAATATGAGATGGGCATGGATGATCTCCCGCACTTTTTCTACAACACTTGAATCTATGCAATATGCCTAGCTAGGGGCATAAAATGATGGCGCTTGCTGGGAGGCAACTTTTATGTTTTTGTTGCTTTTTTCTTACGTTTTGCAATAAATATACCATTATGCTTTTTATGATTGTGTTCTTGATTTTAAATTAGTGTTTGTGTCAAGTAATACCTTTGGGATGATTTGGAAGATTGTTAATTTGATTCTATGAAAAAACAGAAACATTTGCGTCCAGTAACAGAACTGTTAAAATTTTATGGAGCGTGATAAAATTTTCAAATTTTTACACAATATTGATATAAAAATTTCCCACGCTTTCCTAAATTTTCAGAATTCTTGGAGTTACACAAGTTTGTCTAATGTCTAGATTACTACAGATTGTTCTGTTTTTGGCAGATTCTATTTTCATTGTGTTGTTCTCTTGTTTTGATGAATCTATGGGTTGTATTGGGGGGTATGAACCATGGTGAAGTTAGAATACAGTAGATATAATGCAAATATAAAGTTTGAATGAGTTGACAACAGTGCCTAAAGTGGTGATTTGCTTTATTATACTAACAGATCTCACGAGTTTTCTGTTGAGTTTTGTGTTGTGAAGTTTTCAAGTTTTGAGTGAAGTTTTAATGGGCTAAGGAATAAGGATTGGCAAGAGCCTAAGATTGGGGATGCCCAAGGCACCCCAAGGTAATATTCAAGGACAGCCAAGCGTCTAGGTTGGGGATTCCCTGGATGGCATCCCCTCTTTTGCCTATAATCCATCGGCAAATTACTTGAGACTATATTTTTATTCACTACATGATATGTGTTTTTCTTGGAGCATCGTGTATTATATGAATCTCTGATTTATTTTCTTTTTAGTTTTCCATAATCATCCCTTCTGGACACACCTTTTCGAGAGCGACACACATTAATCGTGAATTTATCAGAATACTCTTTGAGCTTCACTTATATCTTTTGAGCTAGGTAGTTGCTCAAGTGCTTCACTTATATTTTTTAGAGCACGGTGGTGGCTATATTTTAAAGAAATTGATGGACTCTCATGCTTCAATTATATTATTTGAGAGTCTTATAAATACTATGGCAATTTTCTTGGGTTATGAATTTATTCCTAATATGATGGGTATTCAAGAGGGATATAATAAAAACTTTCATGAAGATCATTGAATATATGAGAAGTTTGATTCCTTGCATTTTTCTTGAGATATAAAAATGGTGATATTAGAGTCATGCTAGTGAGTAATTGTTGTTTCGTAAGAATATTTGTGTTAAGGTTTGTGATTCCCGAAGCATGCACGTATGGTCTTCCGTTATGCTATGAAATTGGACCGTGATTTATTATTGATTGTCTTCCTTTGCATGGAGGTCTGGGGCGCGCGATGGTTAACTCCTACCAACCTCCCCCTAGGAGCATGCATAGTAGTACTTTGCTTCGAGGGCTAATAAACTATTGCAATAAGTATGTGAGTTCTTTATGACTAATGTGAGTCCATGAATTATACGCACTCTTACCTTTCCAAAATTTGCTAGCCTCATCGGTACCATGCATTGCCCCTTCTCACCTCGACTTGTGGTGCAAACTTTGCCGGTGCATCCAACCCCGTGATATGATTCGCTCTATCACACATAAGCCTCCTTATATCTTCCTCGAAACAGCCACCATACCTACCTATTATGGCATTTCCATATCCATTCCGAGATATATTACCATGCAACTTCCACCGTTCAGTTTTATTATGACACATATCATCATTGTCATATTGCTTTGCATTACCTTATAGTTGACATAGTATTTGTGGCTACGCTGATACATCTCCGTCGTATCTATAATTTTTTATTGTTCCATGCCAATATTCTACAACTTTTATATACTTTTGGAAACTTTTTATACTATTTTTGGGACTAACATATTGATCCAGTGCCCAGTGCCAGTTCCTGTTTGTTGCATGTTTTTTGTTTCGCAGAAAATCCATATCAAACGGAGTCCAAACGGGATAAAAACTGACAGAGATTTTTTCTGGAATATATGTGATTTTGGGAAGAAGAATCAACACGAGACGATGCCCGAGGGGGCCACGAGGCAGGGGGTGCGCCCCAGTGTTGGAAATATGCCCTAGAGGCAATAATAAATAAGTTATTATTATATTTCCTTGTTCATGATAATCATTTATTATCCATGCTATAATTGTATTGATAGGAAACTCAGATACATGTGTGGATACATAGACAACACCATGTCCCTAGTAAGCCTCTAGTTGACTAGCTCGTTGATCAATAGATGGTTACAGTTTCCTGACCATGGACATCGGATGTCGTTGATGATGGGATCACATCATTAGGAGAATGATGTGATGGACAAGACCCAATCCTAAGCATAGCACTAGATCGTGTAGTTCGTATGCTGAAGCTTTTCTAATGTCAAGTATCATTTCCTTAGACCATGAGATTGTGCAACTCCCGGATACCGTAGGAGTGCTTTGGGTGTGCCAAACGTCACAACGTAACTGGGTGGCTATAAAGGTACATTACAGGTATCTCCGAAAGTGTCTGTTGGGTTGGCACGAATCGAGACTGGGATTTGTCACTCCGTGTAAACGGAGAGGTATCTCTGGGCCCACTCGGTAGGACATCATCATAATGTGCACAGTGTGATCAAGGAGTTGATCACGGGATGATGTGTTACAGAACGAGTAAAGAGACTTGCCGGTAACGAGATTGAACAAGGTATCGGGATACCGACGATCGAATCTCGGGCAAGTATCGTACTGATAGACAAAGGGAATTGTATATGGGATTGATTAAGTCCTTGACATCGTGGTTCATCCGATGAGATCATCGTGGAACATGTGGGAGCCAACATGGGTATCCAGATCCCGCTGTTGGTTATTGACCGGAGAACGTCTCGGTCATGTCTGCATGTCTCCCGAACCCGTAGGGTCTACACACCTAAGGTTCGATGACGCTACGGTTATAAAGGAAGCTAGTATGTGGTTACCGAATGTTGTTCGGAGTCCCTGATGAGATCCCGAACGTCACGAGCAGTTCTGGAATGGTCCGGAGGTAAAGATTTATATATGGGAAGTCCTGTTTTGGTCACCAGAAAAGTTTCGGGGTTTATCGCTAACGTACCGGGACCACCGGGAGGGTCCCGGGGGTCCACCAAGTGGGGCCACCTGCCCCGGGGAGCCACATGGGCTGTAGGGAGTGCTCCTTGGCCTACATGGGCCAAGGGCACCAGCCCCACAAGGGCCCATGGCGCCTAAGAGGTGGGAAGGGGGCAAACCCTAAAGGGGATGGGCCTTAGGGCCCATCTAGCTGCGCCTCCCTCCCCTCTCCCCTCTTGGCCGCCACCCCCTTTGCCATCTAGGGCTGCCGCCCCCCCTAGGGGTGGGAACCCTAGAGGGGGGCGCAGCCCCTCCCTCTCCCCTATATATATGAGGACTAGGGCTGCCCATAACACACGCGATTCAATCTCTCTTGGTGCAGCCCTGCGTCTCTTCTTCCTCCTCTTCTGTGGTGCTTGGCGAAGCCCTGCAGGATTGCCACGCTCCTCCATCACCACCACGCCATTGTGCTGCTGCTGGATGGAGCCTTCCTCAACGTCTCCCTCTCTCCTTGCTGGATCAAGGCATGGGAGACGTCACCGGGCTGTACGTGTGTTGAACGCGGAGGTGTCGTGCGTTCGGCACTTGGTCATCGGTGATTTGAATCACGACGAGTACGACTCCATCAACCCCGTTCACTTGAACGCTTCCGCTTAGCGATCTATAAGGGTATGTAGATGCACTCTCCTTCCCCTCGTTGCTAGTCTCTCCATAGATAGACCTTGGTGACACGTAGGAAAATTTTGAATTTCTGCTACGTTCCCCAACAGTGGCATCATGAGCTAGGTCTATTGCGTAGATTCTATGCACGAGTAGAACACAAAGTAGTTGTAGGCGTTGATTTTGTTCAATATGCTTACCGTTACTAGTCCAATCTTGATTCGGCGGCATTGTGGGATGAAGCGGCCCGGACCAACCTTACACGTACGCTTACGTGAGACCGGTTCCACCGACTAACATGCACTAGTTGCATAAGGTGGCTAGCGGGTGTCTGTCTCTCCCACTTTAGTCGGATCGGATTCGATGAAAAGGGTCCCTATGAAGGGTAAATAGCAATTGGCATATCACGTTGTGGTCTTTGCGTAGGTAAGAAACTTTCTTGCTAGAAACCCATAGCAGCCACGTAAAACATGCAAACAACAATTAGAGGACGTCTAACTTGTTTTTGCAGGGTATGCTATGTGATGTGATATGGCCAAAGGATGTGATGAATGATATATGTGATGTATGAGATTGATCATGTTCTTGTAATAGGAATCACGACTTGCATGTCGATGAGTATGACAACCGGCAGGAGCCATAGGAGTTGTCTTAATTTATTTATGACCTGCGTGTCAACATAAACGTCATGTAATTACTTTACTTTATTGCTAACCGTTAGCTGTAGTAGTAGAAGTAATAGATGACGTGACAACTTCAAGAAGACACGATGATGGAGATCATGATGATGGAGATCATGGTGTCATGCCGGTGACAAGATGATCATGGAGCCCCAAGATGGAGATCAAAGGAGCTATATGATATTGGCCATATCATGTCACTATTATTTGATTGCATGTGATGTTTATCATGTTTATACATCTTATTTGCTTAGAACGACGGTAGTAAATAAGATGATCCCTTACAACAATTTCAAGAAGTGTTCTCCCCTAACTGTGCACCGTTGCGACAGTTCGTGTTTCGAAGCACCACGTGATGATCGGGTGTTAGATTCTAACATTCACATACAACGGGTGTAAGACAGATTTACACATGCGAAACACTTAGGGTTAACTTGACGAGCCTAGCATGTACAGACATGGCCTCGGGACACAGAAGACCGAAAGGTCGAGCATGAGTCGTATAGAAGATACGATCAACATGAAGATGTTCACCGATGATGACTAGTCCGTCTCACGTGATGATCGGACACGGCCTAGTTGACTCGGATCATGTAATCACTTAGATGACTAGAGGGATGTCTATCTGAGTGGGAGTTCATAAGATGAACTTAATTATCCTGAACATAGTCAAAAGGATTTTACAAATTATGTCGTAGCTCGTGCTTTAGTTCTACTGTTTAGATATGATCCTAGAGAAAAATTAGTTGAAAGTTGATAGTAGCAATTATGCGGACTAGGTCCGTAAATTGAGGATTGTCCTCATTGCTTCATAGAAGGCTTATGTCCTTAATGCACCGCTCAGTGTGCTGAACCTCGAACGTTGTTTGTGGATGTTGCGAACATCTGACATACACGTTTTGATAACTATGTGATAGTTCAGTTAAACAGTTTAGAGTTGAGGCACCGGAGACGGTTTTGAAACGTCGCGAAACATATGAGATGTTTCGAGGGCTGAAATTGGGATTTCAGGCTCGGGCCCACGTCAAGAGGTATAAGACCTCTGATGATTTTCTTAGCCTACATACTAAGGGAGTAAAGCTCAATTGTTGAGCTTGTGCTCCGTTTGTCTGAGTACAACGATCATTTGAATCGAGTGGGAGTTGATCTTCCAGATGAGATAGTGATGTTTCTCCGAAGTCATTACCACCAAGCTGCTAGAGCTTCGTGATGAACTATGATATATCAGGGACATATATGATGATCCTTGAGATATTCGCGATGTTTGACACCGCAAAAGTAGAGATCAAGAAGGAGCATCAATTGTTGATGGTTAGTGAAACCACTAGTTTCAAGAAGGGCAAGGGCAAGAAGGGATACTTCATGAAACGGCAATTCAGTTGCTGCTCTGGTGAAGTGGGCGCGGTGGCGACGGCGAAGGGAAGGCGCCACGTGGCGGCGGCGGACACAGTGGACACGTCCGGCGCATGGAGGAAGAAGAGGGCTAGGGTTTCGGGGGAGAGATCCGAATTTTTCGGGAAGGAGCTATATATAGGCATAATTGGAGCTAGGAGAGTCCAAATGAGGTGCGGTTTTCGGCCACGTGATCGTGATCGAACGCTCTAGGACATGGAGCAGAGTTTGGTGGGTTTTGGACCAAATTGGATGGGTGTTGGGCTGCAACACACACGAGGCCTTTTCGGTCCCTCGGTTAACCGTTGGAGTATCAAACAAAGTCCAAATGATACGAAACTTGACAGGCGGTCTACCGGTAGTAAACCAAGGCCGCATGGCAAGTCTCGTTCCAATCCGGAAATGTTTAATCCCCACACATGAAAGAAAGCTAGAAATGACCACGAGAGGAGAACGAAGCGCCGGAATGCAAAACGGACAACGGGGAAAATGCTCGAGTGCATGAGATGAACATGTATGCAAATGCAATGCACGTGATGACATGATATGAGATGCATGAAAACGAAAACAACACACAGAGACAAAGACCCGAACCCGAGAAATAAATATAACTTAATGCCGGGAACGGCAAGAGTTGGAGTACAAATTGGGATAGTTATATCTGGGGCGTTACAACACTCCACCACTACGAAAGGATCTCGTCCCGAGATCTAGGACTGAAAGAACTCCGGGTACTCAGAACGGAGGTGATCCTCGCGTTCCCAGGTAGCTTCACGGTCGGAATGGTGTGACCACTTGACTTTGAGAAATTTGATTGACTTGTTGCGAGTCCTGCGTTCAGTCTCTTCAAGGATTGCAACTGGGTGCTCACGATAGGAGAGATCTTCTTGGAGCTCAATGTCCTCGAAGTTGACGGTGCGGTCAGGCGTCTTGAAGCACTTTCGAAGCTAAGAGACATGGAACACATCATGAACATTTGCAAAGTTTGACGGAAGCTCGAGTTGATAGGCGAGGTCGCCTCTCTTGCTGACAATCTTGAAAGGTCCCACGTATCTGGGGGCAAGCTTCCCTTTGATACCGAAGCGACGAGTCCCTTTCATAGGAGAGACGCGGAGATAAACATGATCTCCGATCTCGAAAGCCAAATCATGGTGCTTACTATCATAGTAGCTCTTCTGGCGGGATTGGGCTGCTTTGAGGTTATCACGAATGACCGTGCACATTTCTTCTGCCTCTGTGATTAGGTCATTACCTAGCAGCTGACGTTCACCGGTTTCAGACCAGTTGAGAGGGGTACGACACTTCCTACCATACAGAATTTCAAATGGGGCCTTGCCCGAACTTGCTTGAAAACTGTTGTTGTATGAGAATTCAGCATAAGGAAGACAATCCTCCCACTTCATGCCGAAGGAGATAACCCAAGCCCTGAGCATATCTTCAAGAATCTGGTTGACATGCTCGACTTGACCGCTTGTTTGAGGATGGAAAGCAGTACTGAAGCGATTGTTGGTGCCCATGGCCTTCTGAAAAGAATCCCAAAACTTGGAGGTAAAGATGCTGCCACGGTCTGAAGATATCACTTGAGAAATACCATGCAGAGAGACAATTCGAGAGGTATAGAGTTCCGCTAATTGAGCTGCAGTGATCGACTCTTTGATAGGCAGAAAGTGAGCCACTTTGGTGAGCTTGTCGATGACAACGAATATAGCATCATTGCCACGCTTGGACTTTGGAAACCCAGTCACGAAGTCCATTTCAATGTGGTCAAACTTCCATTCTGGAATGGCAAGAGGTTGGAGGAGACCTGCTGGCCTTTGGTGTTCTGCCTTCAATCTTCTGCAGACATCACATTCATTCACGAATTGAGCGATCTCACGCTTCATTCGAGTCCACCAATAAGCTTGCTTCAGATCCTGATACATCTTCGTACTCCCAGGGTGGATGGAGAGGAGAGAGTTGTGAGCCTCGTTCATGACCACTTTACGAAGTTCACCTTTGGGTACCACAATTCGATCCTCGAAGAAGAGAGTGTCCTTGTCATCAAGGCGGTAGCACTTGTACTTGGACTGACTCTTGGCAATCCCAATCTTCACCTTTTTCACCATAGCATCGAGAAGCTGGGCTTGGCGAATCTGGTCTTCCAAGGTAGGAGAAACTTGAAGGTTGGCGAGGAAACCTTGAGGAATAATTTGCAGATTAAGTTTGCGGAAAGCTTCACAAAGCTCGGGTTGATAAGGCTTAAGAATCAGACTGTTGCAATACGCTTTCCTGCTCAAAGCGTCAGCAATCACATTGGCCTTGCCTGGAGTATACTCGATACTCGGATTGTACTCTTGAATCATTTCGACCCAACGAGTTTGCCTGAGGTTGAGATTAGGCTGAGTGAAGATGTACTTGAGACTCTTGTGATCAGTGAAAATATCCACTTTTCTTCCCAATAGAAGATGTCTCCAAGTCAACAAAGCATGCACTACTGCCGCCAACTCGAGATCATGAGTGGGGTAGTTCTTCTCATTAAGCTTCAACTGGCAAGAGGTATAAGCAACAACTTTCTTCTCTTGCATCAAAACTGCGCCAAGACCTTGGAGAGAGGCATCACAAAAGACCTCGTACGGCTTGGACTCATCAGGCGGAGTCAGAACTGGAGCAGTGATCAATTTCTCTTTCAAAGTGTTGAAAGCAATATCACACTCCGGAGACCAAACGTACTTGACGTGCTTCTGAAGAAGATTTGAGAGAGGCTTCGCGATCTTAGAAAAGTTTTCAACGGATCTTCGGCAGTAGCTTGCGAGACCGAGGAAGCTACGGAGTTGCTTCACGTTCTGAGGAGGTTCCCAATTCACAATTGCAGACACCTTCTTAGGATTCACGGCAATGCCCTTGGGAGAGATGATATGGCCAAGATAAAGAACCTCATCGAGCCAAAATTCACACTTGGAGAACTTGGCGTAGAACTGATGTTCCCTGAGCTTGTCAAGAACCAAACGCAAGTGCTTGGCATGATCTTCCTTGTTCTTGGAGAAAACCAGAATGTCGTCGAGATAGAACAACACGAAGTCATTGGTGTAGGGGTTGAAGATGAAGTTCATCATGCGAGAGAACGTCGGAGGAGCGTTGGCGAGGCCAAAAGACATGACAGTGTATTCATATGACCCATAGCTTGTCCTGAAAGCCGTCTTGGGAATATCTTGCTCACGGATTCGAATCTGATGATAACCCATACGGAGATCAAGCTTGGAGAATACTTGGGCACCCTTGAGTTGTTCGAACAGCTCATTGATGTTGGGAAGTGGGTACTTGTTCTTGATGGTCTTCTTGTTCAATGGACAGTAATCAACACAAAGTCGGTCCGTTCCATCCTTCTTCTTCACAAAAAGAACACCACAACCCCATGGAGAAGAACTAGGCCGGATGAGACCCATTCTTTCTTGAATATCGAGTTGTTTCTTCAGCTCCTTCAACTCTTCAGGTCCGAGCTTGTAAGGACGTTTGCACACAGGTTCCGTACCGGGCTCAAGATCAATAACAAATTCAATGGGCCGGTGCGGAGGCATTCCTGGGAGCTCTTCTGGGAAGACGTCTTGATACTCACAAACGACTGGAATCTGCGAAATAGCATCCAATTCACCCTTCTCATTGAGAGAAAACAACCGGATTGTTTCATCCTGAGCAGCAAAGACAATTACATCCTCAGACGAATGAGTCAATTGAATCTGCCTGGCAGCACAATCGAGCTGAGCCTTGTGCTTAGAGAGCCAATCCATCCCGAGAATAAGATCAATATCGGAATCACCAAGAACATTAGGAGAAGCCAAGAACTTATAATCGCCCAAAGTGATTGAAACATCCGGAACACATACTCGAGATGTCATTTGACGGGCCAGAGAAACAATAGCCAACGGTTTCGACAACACTTGAGTATGAAAATCATGCTTAGAAGCAAAAGGTCTCGACATGAAACAATGCGATGCACCAGTGTCAAAAAGAACTCATGTAGGAATATCGTTAACAGGAAGGTTACCCATGATGACATCCGAAGAATCCTCTGCCTGAGCTGCATTCACCATATTGACCTTGGCATAATTGGGATTATGCTTGACCACTGCTGTACTTGCCGATCTGACAGGAGGAGGAGGAGGAAGATGCCTCTGGTTGAAACACTTGTTGGCGTAGTGACCCTTCTGTTGGCACTTGTTGCACGTGACCTCTGAAAGCGGACGGTGGTACGGAGCACTCGATGTTGGAGCTTGCGACAAAGACTTGTTCTGAAAGCCTGGGTTGGGTGGGTGGGAAGAACCACTACCACCTTTGCTCTTCTGCTGATACGGCTGACGGAACGGAGGAGGAGGAAGCCAATACTTCTGCTGTTTGGCCACTTGAGTAGAGGAAGAAGGCGTAGTGTCTCTGACTCGCTTCCTGGAAGCATCACACCTCAACTGAGCAGCCTCTTGCTTCAGTGCCATGTTGTAGAACTCATCGTACCTCAACGGCTCAAAGAGGACAAGAGCGAGCTGAATTTCTTCTCTGAGACCACCCCTGAACTGGTATATCATGCTCTTCTCATCAGGAACATCCTGCTTGGCAAAACGGGCGAGCTTCTGGAACAACTTGTTGTAGTCATAGACAGACAAAGAGCCTTGCTTCAGATTGCGGAACTCCTCATGTTTGCTTTCAGTCACACTCTAAGGGATGTGATGAGCTCGGAAATCTCGACGGAAATCATCCCAAGTGATCCAACGTCCACCTCCGGAATCCTTGTACTGCTGGAACCACTCTGCAGCCTGATCTTTGAGCTGGAAGGAAGCGAACTTGACGAAATCATCAGGCCTGACGTTGCTCCATTCAAAATGCTTGCCCAGATCCACTAGCCAATCGTCAGCATCGGAAGCCTCAACACAATTGATGAACATCTTTGGACCATTTGCAAGGAACTGGTTCAGTGTAGCAAAATGGTTCTGATTGTTGCCTTGATTCCCTTAACTGCCTTGATTTCGCTCTTGGAGGATTTGCATGATCAATTGTGTGTTTGCATTGGTTGCAGCCATCACAGCTTGCCAAGCCTCCGGAGGAGGTGGAGGTGGTGGCGGATCAGGATTCGGAGTCATGCGCGTTGGAGGAGCCATCCTGAAGAGGTTGACCACCATTAGCACATAGATAGACAAATATTGAAGCTCAAACCAACGGAATGAAAATTGCAACATAAAGTCTTCACATCCGAACAAAATGAATGAATGTATTTCTCTTGAAGTGGTCACATATCCCTAAATTGTGAAGCCACGAAGAATTAGGTAGAAGAGGTAAATCAACAAGGGATGGAATCAACATATGACTTCGAAGCAATTCGAATACCACAACTCAAAATAAAACCAAGGATTGGCTTGCGAAATAAGCCGGAACAAACATATGATAGAGATTTTGTCCGAAGTTTTCGTGGTGGGACCTACACGGGCTCGATCGTACAGCACCATCATGTACAAGGCAGTGCACATGACATACGAAGCGTCCCCGAGTCAGCATAGCCAAGGACTCTTTAAGACGCAACGAGACCACTGTAAAATCGACCGTGAATAGGCGAACCACTAGACGTCGAACCCCAATTTCATATCATACATCTATCGGAAGGATATCCTAAGAGCTACTTGAATTCCCACCTATGAAACTCCCAAAACTTTCCGGTTATGCAATCAGGTGTTGGGGATACAGGGGAAGCATAATATCTCACCCAAACTAGCAATACCTACATCCAGTTGTATCCATCCTTCAACACATAACCAAGAAACCTTCGGAAACCATCTACCTCAACCTTCGAAAAGCATCCGTTATACAAGTTATGGCGATACTCCCGAACTCCCGCCCCAGTACTAGGTGGCGTCGAGGTTATCTCACCAACGAACTGCATAAAGGAGATTTTCGATGTCGGCGAACATATCTCAAGTATTCCAGAATTGCAACGATAAAATTATGATGACAACACCTCAGAGCTCAACTCCCCGGGACACTTCCACTAAACCCCTGACAGGAGGCACCAAGACAGTGTTCTCATCATAAGCCATCGGAATGATTCCAAGATACTCGCGTGATCCTAAAAAAAATTAGTGAAATTTGAGAAGAGAAGAGTCAAAACTCTATGTCAGGATGCCTTACCAGAGCGATGAGGAGACTGGGAAGTAAAAAGAATTCCTAAGCTCTCCGATATATAATTCCTAAATGACTCAAAACATTTTTCTAGACACGACTCGGCTGCTAAAAATGATCAAGAAATGGGGCTCCTAAGGTCGGGGAAGGCTCTGATTACCAACTTGTAACGCCCTCGATGCGGCTATAGCTCCCACGTGTCGAGGCACGACTTAGAGACATAACCGCATAGAAAGCAATGTCGCAAGTTAGGCAATCATCACAACATCCCATGTACTATATATAATAAAAGGGGAGATACATAGCTGGCTTACACTCGCCACGTCACATCAAAGTACATAAATAACATACATCATCCAAACACTCATGGCCCGACTACGGCACCAAAATAAAAGACAACCCAACAAGCGACATAGGTCCCCATCACCCCAACTGGGCACCATTACTGATCATCAGGAAAAGACACATAGTAACGCTGAGAATCCTCGTCGTACTCCCACTTGAGCTCAAGCGCGCCATCTGGAGCTGTATCATCTGTCCCTGCATCTGGTGTAATAGTAATCTGTGAGCCACAGGGACTCAGCAATCTCGCACCCTCGCGATCAAGACTATTTAAGCTTAATAGGTAGGATGGGGGTAAATGTAAGTGGAGCTGCAGCAAGCGACTAGCATATATGGTGGCTAACTTATTTGCAAAAGAGAGCGAGAAGAGGAGGCAAAGCACGAGCGAGAGACTAGAGAGCAACCTGCGCAAACATAACTCCAACACCGTGTCCGCTTCCCGGACTCCGCCGAGAAGAGGCCATCACGGTAACACACTTAGTTGATTCATTTTAATTAATTAAGGTTCAAGTTATCTACAACCGGACATTAACAAATTCCCATCTGCCCATAACCGCGGGCACGGCTTTCGAAAGATCAATCCCTACAGGGGGGTCCCAACTTAGCCCATAACAAGCTCTCACGGTCAACGAAGGAATAGACCTCCACCCAAGACACACCGATCAGACTCGGTATCTCGGTACAACAAGACGATTTGACAGGTTAAAACAAGTCCAGCAACACCGCCGGAATGTGCCGACAAATCCCGATAGGAGCTGCACATATCTCGTTCTCAGGGCACACTCAGATGAGCAGTCCGTACAACTAAAACCAGCCCTCGAGTTTCCCCGAGGTGGCGCTGCAAGGGGCTCTGGTTCGGACCAACACTCAGAGGAGCACTGGCCCGTGGGGGCTAAAATAAAGATGACCCTCGGGCTCCGGAAACCCAAGGGAAAAAAGGGGGTAGGTGGCAAATGGTAAAACAAATGTTGGGCATTGCTGGAAAAGCTTTAAGCAAGGCGAACTATCAAGGGGTTCCCATTATAGCCCAACCACGTAAGGGACGCAACAATCCGGGAACATAACACCGATATGACGGAAACTAGGGCGGCAAGAGTGGAACAAAACACTAGGCGAGAGGCCAAGCCTTCCACCCTTTACCAAGTATGTAGATGCATTAAGATAACATAGCAATATAATGATATCCCAACAAGTAAATAAATGTCCCAACAAGGAACGGCTCCAATCTTCACCTGCAACTAACAACGCTATAAGAGGGGCTGAGCAAAGCGGTAACATAGCCAATCAACGGTTTGCTAGGAAATGGTGGGTTAGAGGTTCAACATGGCAATTATGAGGATGACAAGCAAGTGGTAGGCATCGTAGCATTGGCATAGCAAAAGAGCGAGCAAACTAGCATAGCAAAGATAGTAGTGATTTCGAGGGTATGATCATCTTGCCTGCACAGCTGTCAGAGTTGACTGGATCCTCAAAAGCAAACTCAACGGGCTCCTCGTTAGCGAACTCGTCTCCCGGCTCTACCCAAACAACACAAACAAGCAACAAGAATACAATCAACCACGTGCAAACTCCAATAATAAGATGCAATGATGGTATGCTATGTGGGATGCGATGCGGGATGCAAAATGCAAGACGTGACAGGAAATGCATGAACCTGGCCTCAACTTGGAAAACCAAGTGTGCCACTGGATAGAGGGGATGAAATCGCTTGAAAATGATATAAAGATCATTGGAATCGGAGTTACGGTTTGGAAATGGCAAGCGATTTAAGATATGACACCGGTCTGCGATTTACAGCAAGTAGGCATCTAAATGCAACGAAATGAACATGCTACAGCCACCAAACATGACAACAAAATACATGGCAGGGATGCCCACAAGATACTTAACAAAACACTAGCATTGAGCCACGGCCAAATTCATCCATTATGAGGTTCAAACAAGCATGGCAAAAACGCAAATGCATAACAGATTTCAGACTTAGTGAAATTAACACTAGTCTGGAATTTCAGATCACGAAGCTCTCTTCGGAGCAGCAAAACAACATGATACATGGCCTGATTATGAAAAGTAAGAACATGGCATGGAGCTACTCAACAATCTTATCAAAAGTCCCAAAGTGACCTGGGGCCAAAAGGGATCACAAAATATACTAACAAGCACACGAACATAGCTCACGCACAATCAGTTTTCAGACTTGGTGAAAACTGAGACATGCTGGAATTTAACTCATGAAGGCATGTAAACGAGCTCCATACACTCACTACGGTGCAAGTCATGGCAAGGCAAGCATATATCCATAAAGAAGGCACAAAATTCTAGCTAGACATGGCAAGAACAATGGCATAGCATGCGCGGATCAATAACAATAGCATCGGCAAAATCGCAAACAAGTTGACGATCTACCCAGATTTACCACGAAGCAAAAGTAGAGTCCGATTGACTCAAGCTAGAGTACTCCACATATGCAAACAAAGACATGGATGGATAGAGTATAACATGATTAACAAAACTCCCTTACTGATCATCCTCAAAAGAGGAACGCATCACTAGGAAACAAGCTAAACATATGGCATCATGAACTAAATAATCCCAGACTTAGTGAAATCCACTAAGTCCCTGAAAACAGATTTACCAAGTGCCTCACTTTGCAAGCTTGCACAAGTCACCACACACATCCTAGAAATGCATGGGTTGCACCTCTAGAAAGAAGACAAAATGCTTAACAAATCATATGAAGGACTCACAGGCATAGCATGCACACAATAATCATGGCAAAAATGACAAAAGTCTAAGATGGACTAGCAGATCTGACAATTTTCTCACGAAGCCTCCTTCTAGCAACATTTCGGGCATCAAGATGAACTCAAATGAAAATGATGCAATGGAATGAAATGATGTACATGTCGAGAAGAACATTTTGATATACTATATGTCCAAAACGGAGCTACGGATGCGGAGATATGGCATGATGAAATATGCAAAAAAAAATACTGGAAACGGGGCAAAAGTCAACCCTAGGTTTTTGGATCTGAGGTCCAGATCAGGGCTGCACGAAAATCGAGGAACACCGGGGGAGCACTGTTCACCGGAGCTTCGGGACGGCGCCGGACGTGCCGAGGTCGCCGGAGATGAGGTCGTCGGGCCGGAGCTTCGGGAGGAGGCGGCACCGGCGACGAGGGAGCCGAGGAGGCGCGGCGAGGGCTGCGGTGGCTGCCGGAGCTCGCATGGCCGCCAATGGCGCGCGGCAGCCGGAGTTGAAGGCGGGCGGCGGCGCGGACGTGGAGGAGAGGCGCGGGCGCGGGCGGATCTGGAGCGGCTCGGCGGTGGCTTCGGGCCGGGAGGGCCCGCGGCGGGCCGGCGGGGCGGTGAAGTGGGCGCGGTGGCGATGGCGAATGGGAAGGCGCCATGTGGCGGCGGCGGACACAGTGGACACGTCCGGCGCCGGCGGACGTTGTCCGGCGCACGGAGGAAGAAGATGGCTAGGGTTTCGGGGGAGAGATCCGAATTTTTCGGGAAGGAGCTATATATAGGCATAAGTGGAGCTAGGAGAGTCCAAATGAGGTGCGGTTTTCGGCCACGCGATCATGATCGAACGCTCTAGGACATGGAGCAGAGTTTGGTGGGTTTTGGGCCAAATTGGAGGGGTGTTGGGCTGCAACACACATGAGTCCTTTTCGGTCCCTCGGTTAACCGTTGGAGTATCAAACGAAGTCCAAATGATACGAAACTTGATAGGCGGTCTACCGGTAGTAAACCAAGGCCGCATGGAAAGTCTCATTCCAATCCGGAAATGTTTAATCCCCACACACGAAAGAAAGCTAGAAATGACCACCGGAGGAGAACGAAGCGCTGGAATGCAAAACGGACAACGGGGAAAATGCTCGAGTGCATGAGATGAACATGTATGCAAATGCAATGCACGTGATGACATGATATGAGATGCATGAAAACGAAAACAACACGCGGAGACAAAGACCCGAACCCGAGAAATAAATATAACTTAATGCCGGGAACGGCAAGAGTTGGAGTACAAATTGGGAAAGTTATATTTGGGGCGTTACATCCACATCCTTCTCGTCAACCTTCTCCAAACATGTTGTCAGATTTCAGGTTCCGATAGACCTTTGAGGTTCAAACACTGGGGTGCACGCGGAGATCTCTCCCCTACCGATCTACGCCCAATCTCCTCGCGTGATCTAAACCGAAAACAACAAACAACACAAGGGACACGAGGTTTATACTGGTTCGGGCCACCGTTGTGGTGTAATACCCTACTCTAGTGTGTGGTGTGGTGGATTGCCTCAGGGGCCGATGATGAACAGTACAAGGGAAGAACCGCCTCGCGAGAGGTGTTCTTGAGATGGTGCGATGAACTGCTAGGGTGAGTTCAGTCGCCTCTCTCTCTCTAGTCTCTACTAGGGTTCTACCAGATCTCTGGCCGTTATCTCGGTCTCCCTCTACTCTGTGGTGACTAGCCCTCTTTATAGAGGCCCTGGGCCTCTCCCCAAATAATGAGCGGGAAGGGCACCAACACTTGGCCATTTTGAAGGGGAACATATAGTGCAAGTTATCCTGACCAAAGGTGGTCTTCGGCTGCCAAAAGCACTGGTGATGACGCCGTCTTGGGCTCCACGGTGACCTCCGTCCTGCCGCTCTGCTAGTCTTGGTCTTGTTGCACCGGAATGGTAACCTTTGCCCGATGCCTTGGCCTGTGGTTGCCCCTTTGCACCAAAGGGGAAACAAGGACACTGCGCAGGCCGGCGCCCGCCTGGTCTCGATCGTCATGGCTTGGGTCACGGGTTCCTCGTGAGGTATCCCCACCTTGTTCTCTCCGCCTCCTCGCAAGCCTGCCGGATGAGGCTGCCTCTGAGGAAGCTTTCTGTTGTCCGCCCCACGAGGCTTGGCCCCTCGCAAGGGTCTTGAGCTTGAGCCGCTGAAGATGGGCCGTGCTGGGCCCCCACTTGAGCCACGCCACAAGCTGCAGGCAGGCAAGTCTGGGGACCCCCGTTCTCAGAACGCCGACAGTAGCCCCCGAGCCCGAGGCGCGCCCGGGCTTGGCCTAGCAGGAAAGTGAAGGGGCAAGCATGAAGCGCCATGGGCCCCAACAGCCTACGGCCTTGGGCGCCGCATGGCGATTGATTGGACGTGGGCGTCTGTGCTTCCCCACGACGCCTTGTTACGCGCCCGGCTAAGCGGACCCGTAGTTGCACACAGTTGTTCCTCCTTTCCGCTGCTCGCCCGCCTCCTACCTTTCCTTCTTCCTTGAGCTCCAGCCTCCGCCGCCAATCCGGCTCGAGTTCTTCCTCCTTCTCACCACCATGGCACCGACGGAGAAAGGAAGGGGAAAGAAGCATGCGCATTTTCCCCGCACACCTCCAGCGGCGACCCCTGCTGTCGCCCGGTCGATCATACTCAATCCAGAAGCTTTGGACAAGTTCCGCTCCGCCCTTGCAACTATCTTAAACGAGTGCGGTAGGACCACGGCCTGGCCAGCATCCCATGCCTCCCTTGATAGGATCGTCACTGAGGTCCGATTCTTAGCTGATGCCTTATGGGCGGGTCTGGTTCCCCCCTTTTCCGCCTTCTTCAACACGGTGCTCTCCCATTATTAGATCTGCATGATGCACCTCAGGCTGGAGTCCATTACTCTTCTGGCTGTCTTTGCTTTTGTCTGCGAGGCGATGATTGGCATTCCTCCTTCCGTGGCCCTGCTGCGCCATTTCTTTTCCTTGCGCTTGAGCGACCCCACTTAGTGCTCAGGGTGCGTGAGCTTCTTCGCCGTGCCAGAGACGGCCGCTTCAGGGATCGACTTTAGCCTTCCTTCTCCTGAGGCTAGGTTCAGAGAGCAGTGGTTGTACGTGGATGTTGGAGTGCCCAACCCTTTGCTCTCGCATCCGACCTCGCCTGCTGTTCCCCACGCGGATTGGGATCACGAGGTGCTCGCGAGTCTCCGGCTTGCCTTCGTCTAGCGCCGCTTCCAGAGTTTGAGGGCGCTCAACATGACAGCACCCAATGTGGTGAAGGAGTTCCTCCAATGTCGCATTGATCCTCTCCAGCGCCACTCTCGGTGGATGTGGGACTTCGTGGGGCACAGAGACCGCATGCGGCTTCAGGAGGAGGACTTGGCACCTGAAGTGTTGCAGATAGTGCTCAGGGTCTTGATTGGCGATCCTTCCCCAGGCAGCCTTCGGAGTAACGGTGTCCTCTTGTATCTTTGCTCTGGCAGGGCCGATTTTGTGAGGCAGATGCCCAGCTTCGACGAGTGGGGACTGCGCCCTGCTGGCTTCATGGGGCCCCGTGAGAACCCAGCCGTTGTGGTTGCTTCTCCTGCTGCCCACAGCGGTCCTTCCTCAGGCAACAGGGCAGGGAGACGAGAACCGGCGAGAGTTGAGGCGCCCGATGGCGAGGTGTTGATGCCGCAAGAAGCCTCGAAGGCGGCGTCTCCCGAGGCCCGCCCTAGAGCGGCGGCAGGTGCGGAGTTGCGGCCTGTGGTTCCTGAGGTCGGGGCTCCCGAGGCGACACCTCGCGACGCTCCCCAGGCTGACTCCTCCAGCGCTGATCATCTTGACGCTTCTTCCACACCAGGGGCCGACCGCTGTGCCGGGCGCTTAGGTCGGTTCCGCGTAGACTTCGAGGCCCTCCGCAAGAGGAAGGAGGCCTTGGGTGGCAACGACCGCCCTTGCTGCTTGTTGAAGCGCAGGAAGTACCTTGCCATGGATGAGTAAGTCTTCTTCTTTCCTTGCTCGTTTACTTTGCTATCCCTGCAACTGAGTGTGGCCCTTTCAGGCCCTGCCATGCGGAACCCGCTGAGCCAGCCCGGGAGCCATCCCCCAAGCTTCGCCTTCTCCGCTGGCCCTGGGCTCGCTGAGCTCGAGCGGCACCCCTGCTGCCAGACCAGTTGATGGAGTGGTCCGTTCCATAGGGCACCTCGAGCCTGCGCACCCGCTGTCCTTTCTTCATGAGTCATCCTGGGACACATCCGGCCTGCCCCGTGCTCCTCCTCTGATCATAGATGGTGAATGGCTGAAGTCTGTCTTTGGTTCCTCCTCCGTGGGTGGACCGACGCCAGGCCGGATTCCCAGAGAGGCCCGTTCAGCGAAGGCTAGGGCGCCAGCCCCCAGCCCCGCGCCGGGAGGGGGCCTGCCACCTCGGGGCCCTCCACATGCTCCGGTGGAAAAGGGTGACGCGGAAGACGTGCTCAGGCGCGCTCGGGAGCGACGCGTCCTTCACGAAGACTTCCTGCAGAGGGCGGCGGATGCGGTGAGCCGAATCGGGGCAGAGCTTGCTGACGAGGATGCGCACCTCGAGGCTGAAGGTTTGCGCCTTGCTGAGGAGAGGCACAAACTAAAGGTACCCATCGCCCTCGCGCGTCACCAGCGTGATTTCGAGAACGCAAAGGCTGAAGCATCGCTGGCAGCTTCGCGGGAGGCCTGCTCCCAGGCCATCGAGGAGGCTCGGGAAGCAAACCGACGGTGCAGGGATGCGGAGGAGCGCGCGTGGGAGCTCCTGGCCTGGGACAACTCCTTGGAGCAGCAAGTGGAACTGCGCCAGGCGGCCCTTGAGTCGATGGAGGGGGCCCCTGTTGATCGGGCGGAGCTTCTGAAGCACGAGGAGGCGCTGACGCTGGAGGCTGCCGAGCGCAACCATGATCTTGAGCGGTTGGAGACGGGGGAGCGCCTGGTGGCTCGGGCGGAGGATGACGTTGCCGCACGCGAAGCCCTGGCCCAGGAAGAAGTCAATCGTGGTGTGGCGAAAGCTCGCTCGGCCCTTGAGCGCGAATACGAGACGAAGTTGGGGCTGATCAAGGACGAGGCTGAGGACAGGACTGCGGCCCTCAGGGCCAAACTGGCTGAAGTGACGCGTCGTGCGGACTCCTCTGTAGCAGCCCTCAGCGCAGCATAGGCGGAGCTGTCCTCTTCCCAGGCTGAGCAGCTTGTTCTCCAACAAAGGGTTGATGACGCCGAGGCCATCGCACGGCGGAATGAGGACAAGATCCGTCGGCGGCGGGTCCTGGAGCGTGAGCTTGCCCCCATGCTTCAAACGCTCAGAGAAAGGGCCAACACAGCTTTGGGCAACATCTGCGAGGCTGCCGCCAAGGAGCCGCACGAGGTCAACTACGTCAGCAACCTCCAGTTTTTCACCGATGTGGTGACACTTCTGGAGAACCGCTCTGCAAGGTCCAGTTGGCTTGTCGAAGAGAGGAGCCAAGCCTTGCTCGGGCGTGCTTTCTCCCGCGTCTTCAGCTATCTGCTGGAGAGGGACCCCCATTTTGACTTCAACGCTGCCATTGCACCTGTGCCCATAGTCGTCCGGGGCGCCCTGTCGCGATGGGTGGAGGGCAAAGTGGACGCCCTCGTTAGGGCCTTTGCGTCTAATGATGATCGCATGGTCGTGGACGAGCCTGGCGCTGATGGAGATTCTGGCGGCGGCGGCGGCGATGTCAATGACGCCAGCGATGCCTCCGAGGATGCCCGAGAAGACGCGGTGAGTGATATGTCCGACTGACCGCATGTCACTGTTGTTTATCTTGCACAAAGAAGGTTCGGGCTTGGCCCTGAAGAATGTAAGAGCATTTTGGGAGGGGTAGCCCCTCATGTAAAGGTTTGCAATTAATACCCTGGCAAGCATAATTTTGCATGTGAACTTAGCCGCTGGCCCGGTGATGGGTCAGCTGACTTGTGTACCTTCCAACCCCGACGAGTCCCGAGCGGGCCTGCGGGGGCCGCGGCACCTCGGTTGTCTTCTGATTAACTTGTAGATTCCGCGATGAAAACCTCCGAAAAGGGTGCGGTAACAGCGGTCCTGGTTGTAAACGTGCCGGGCCCGGCCCGGATCGCGAGGGGCTCGCGAGGGGGGCAGCCGATGCTGACTTTGGACGCAAAGCCGAAACCAGAACGCGAGAGATTGCTCGAACGAGACTAAACATCCCTTCCCCCAAACACATGCAAGCATCGAGCTCAAATCCAGCTTAAATCCAAATCAAAGAACTTGTCAACAAGGAAAGGCAAAAGCAAAAGGCCGCGTCCGGCACCTACTCTAGTCTTCGACGTCTTCTCACCAGCGCGGGACTAAGTGCTACCACTGGGCATGGGCGGGAGCCCCCGAGGCCCAAGGGCGGCTCTCCGGAGACTTCGGGGCGTGTACAGCCCCACTCATTATTACGTGAGAGTGTCACGGGCGGCGAGCTTCGTAGGCACTGGGCCTTCTTCACAGGTACCGGCCTTGCTTCATATCACCAGGCGAGGGGCCCACCTTGCGCCACACTCTGCCACCATCGACGGTGACTGGAAACCAGGACGACGCCAATGAGGCAGAGCGGTTGCCAGCGGTTCCCCCGACGACCACGGGTCCCCTGCCGGGGGCAGGCCTTGGAGCACCTCCCTGACAGGGGGCCTACCTCTTGAGAATGCCTTGATCCGACCGCCGCGGTGACGAACCCGAATCTCGGCCCTTCTCCTGCAGCCCCCTGCGCCCTCCTCCTGAGGGGTATGAGACTGCAGAATTGGGGCAGCCACCTGCTGCGGTGACCTGTATCTCCTGCGACCCATGGTTAGCATAAGCTTGCTCCTGAGGGATGAGTGGTACCCGATAATTGCCGCCGCCGGTGCGGTTGTCGAGGCTCTCTTGGGGTTCCCGAAAGAGCTCAGCTTCTGGCATCTCCTCGTCCCAGCCTGGTGCGAGGAACGAGCCATGATCTTCCTCTAGTGTGCACCCCTGATCCACCATGCGGGGCACATAAGCTTCCGGGGTCGCCGCCCCGTCTGCCCCGCTGTAGCGCCCCACATGCCATGCAGCCTGGCTTGGAGCTCCGTCTTGGGGGTGGTGGCGCGGCGGTCCGCCGAGGTCGAAGGCCGCGGCGTGCACCCCTTCGCTGGCCTGAGAGGGGGCTCGCGTGACTTGTCGCCTGGTACCGGCGGAGGTGGTGGCGCCGGGCGGGTCCTGGAGTCCACTGGAAGTCGCGTGCGTGCGCACGATGCCGCCATGCGGCCCGCCTTGGGTCTGGGGTGGCAGCTGGACGCAGAAAGGAGGTGTTCCTGAGGCGGCAGTGTCCAGGAGCTCAACTACTTGCTCCAACAACACGTCGCGGCCGCCCTCCAGTAGTCGGCACCGTAGCAGCTCTCGGGCCACCGTGAGCGTGGCCCTAGAATTCGCTTGCTCCCATCGGGTGTACGGCGCCATGGCCGCGGCGTGGACTGAGGCCCTTGCTGCGGCCCGCACCTGCCGTGGTGTGAGGGCAGGCGGCGTATGGCCGTGTCGCTCGCGCCCCGCAGCACCCTGCGGAGCGCGGGCTGCGTGAGGCGCAAGGTTGAGGTCACCCTGGGCTGGTGCCACGGCGTGGGCGGGCCACGCTGCCCAGCGGCCAGCGTTGGCTGCCGGGTCGTTGACATCTGAACGGCAAAGCGACGGAACGCGATGCGGAGGAAGAAGGATTCCGGCACACCCCTACCTGGCGCCAAATGTCGGATTTCGGGTTCCGGCAGACCCTTGAGGTTCGAACACTGGGGTGCGCACGGAGATCTCTCCCCTACCGATCTACGCCCAATCTCCTCGCATGATCTAAACCGAAAACAACGAACAACACCAGGGACACGAGGTTTATACTGGTTCGGGCCACCGTTGTGGTGTAATACCCTACTCCAGTGTGTGGTGTGGTGGATTGCCTCAGGGGCTGATGATGAACAGTACAAGGGAAGAACCGCCTCGCGAGAGGTGTTCTTGAGCTGGTGCGATGAACTGCTAGGGTGAGTTCAGTCGCCTCTCTCTCTCTCTACTAGGGTTCTACCAGATCTCTGGCCATTTTCTTGGTCTTCCTCTACTCTGTGGTGGCTAGCCCTCTTTATAGAGGCCCTGGGCCTCTCCCCAAATAATGAGCAGGAAGGGCGCCAACACTTGGCCATTTTGAAGGGGAACATATAGTACAAGTTATCCTGACCAAAGGTGGTCTTCGGCTGTCAAAAGCACTGGTGATGACGCCGTCTTGGGCTCCACGGTGACCTCCGTCCTGCCGCTCTGCTGGTCTTGGTCTTGTTGCACCGGAATGGTAACCTTTGCCCGATGCCTTGGCCTGTGCTTGCCCCCTTTGCACCAAAGGGGAAACAAGGACACTGCGCAGGCCGGCGCCCGCCTGGCACCCGCCTGGTCTCGATCGTCATGGCTTGCGTCACGGGTTCCTCGTGAGGTATCCCTGCCTTGATCTCTCTGCCTCCTCGCAAGCCTACCGGATGAGGCTGCCTCTGTGGAAGCTTTCTATCGTCCACCCTGCGAGGGTCTTGATCTTGAGCCGATGAAGATGGGCCGCACTGGGCCCCCACTTGAGCCACGCCGTAGGCCACAGGCAGGCAAGTCTGGGGACCCCCGTTCCCAGAACGCCGACACAAGTCCGGAGCGGGAGGCAAGTGGATGGCCTCCTCCGTCACGGAGGGCCACATCAAAAAGCTGCGCGGAGTCGTATACTTAGCCGCGAATATCGCGCATCGGCTACCAGCTGCAGAGCAGATTGTTCCTACCCCAGAACCTCACGAGAGTGTAGTATTCCTCCACCACTTCCTCCGCGGACTGGGGTTTCCCCTCCATCCATTCGTCCATGGTCTTATGTTCTACTACGGGCTGGACTTTCACGATCTAGCCCCGAACTTCATCCTCAACATTTCGGCGTTCATCGTCGTGTGAGAGGCTTTCCTCCGCATCCGGCCCCACTTCGGTCTGTGGCTGAAGACTTTCAATATCAAGCCGAAGGTGGTGGGAGGCCAACAAGCAGAATGCAGCAGAGCCATGGTGGGCAAGATGCCCAATGTTATATGGCTTGAAGGCTCCTTCGTGGAGACCATAAAGGGGTGGCAATTGGCGTGGTTCTACATCACCGAGCCGCGCGACACCAACTGGGTGGCGGCCCTCGAGTTTCGATCCGGAATCCCCACGCGGCTCACCTCCTGGAAAGAGAAGGGCCTATCTTGGGGTTCATCGGTGGAGCTGGACGGACTCCAGAAATGTATCCGGAATATGGCAAGCAAGAAGCTCAAGCTTGTCAACATAGTCGAGGTCATGCTCTTCCGCCAGATCCTCCCGTGTCAACAATGGGATTTCAACTTGTGGGAGTTCGACCCGGCCCAACACCAGACTATGAGCGAGCTCTTTGACACGATGCACAAGGATGTCTGGAGGGTGCTGTTCAAGGGTGCCGAGGTCCCTCCCTCTCTCACCGAGGACCGCGGGCTAAGCGCGAAGCGCCCTGCGAATCCGGTAAGATTTGTACATCTGGTAGGGTTTTTACTTCCCATAGCTTAACCACGCGCGGGGTCTGAGCTCCCATGCCTTTGACAGGACTGGGTGGGGGCATCAGAGAAGATCGACTGTCCGGCCCCTCTGCCCGAAGACACTGCGGACGCTCTCCTGACGGAGATGCTGACTCCGGCTCCATACAAGGTGCCGGAGAAGACCAAGAAGAAGGCCAAGGGAACCTGAAAGAGTTCCCGACGCCAAGTGATATCGGGATCATCATCCGATGACTCCGCGACGCATTCCTCCCCCGAAGACGAGGAGGAAGATGAAGATGCTCCCCCTTCAGCCGGGGAAGACAAGAAAAGGAAGGCCGCCCCCATCGGGGGGATGAAGGGTCCAACAAGGAAAGGACTCTCCTTCCGGACTGCTCCACCACCGCCGCCAAAGACGAAGACGAGTGGCTGCTCAGGGCCAAGCCCCTGGCGAAGTCGTAAGTATTTGAATACCAGAGTAACTCATAGCATACCATTGACGCACTGCTTCTCCTAACGTTGAACATGGTTATGCAGACCGTCCGAAGCCCGTATCAACGTATCTTCGTCGGGTGGCTCCTTGGACTCGTCGGATATGGATAGTGATCCACTTCCGACTGCCACCTCCCCTTGCCCTACGGACAATGCCGAGTTGCTATCTCGAGAGGCACCAGGTCGAGGGGAGATAGTCCAGAAGGTGCCTCAAGGCGACCTTCCGGACTTCGGGAGCAGAGGGGGTAAGGCTCCCGAGGGCTCCGAGTTCGGCCTTCAACCGAACGCTGCGCCGGAACACCCAGTGGTTCCGGACTCAGGCAGGCGGACTCCTTCCAAAAGGGGCAAGACGCCCATGCCGGTGACCTCTGTCCATCCAGAGGCACCGGACAATCTGCTAGGAGCGCTTTGCAGCGCTTCCATCGATGAAGAGCACTGCACTATTATGAGTGCGGTGATCCAGAAGGTTCAGTCCGCCAAGAGCGGACTGACTGAAGCCTGTGCCAGCCTTCTAACAGGCTTTGAGGTAAGTATTTGAAATGTAGGAAAAATATTACCGCATAGACAGTAGCCCTTGATGCTCTGTTTGGTGTTCAAAAAGAAAAGCCGAATAGAGGATCAACTAATATCTGCAGGTGTTTAACATAAGTATGTCTATATGCGTATGCAGGCTTCACTGCTGGCCTCTGCCGCACTGACTGCGAAGGTCGCCGTACTGAAGAAGGACCTCGAAGGGTCCAAGAAAGAGCTCGGCCTTGCCAAGAGGCAGCTCGATGAGAACAAAGGTAAGTAATACCTAGTCTATAGATATGTATATATAAAACGGATGCGATTGCAAAATGACAGGATCATCTTTAATCTGCAAGGGGCCACGACCAAAGTGGCAACCCTGAAGCAAGCGCTATCCGAGGCCGAAAACAAAGCGGCCCTGGAGTGCATCGAGTGGGAAAAACAAGAGGCACGGGTGGGCGAGGTGCAGCAAGAGCTCCATGCTCTCGTGATGAAGCACGAGGAGTTGGAGCTTCACTTGAAGACGCGAGAGTCCGAGCTTGCCGCGGCCCTTGAGAGTGCAAAGAGTGCCAAGGCTCAAGCCCAAAAGGCTCTCCAGGAGATTGATGCGATGAAGAATATAGTGGCAGGTAAGGCATTCTATATGCAAAGCAAGCATGTGAAAGTAAATTACTTGTTACTTACCCGAATCCGGAGCTCACCAGGAGCATTCGCAGATTTGCCCCGCGACGTGTCGGATGCCGCATAGTTTTACTAGGCCGAGGAGGGAAGCTCAACAGAGAAGTTGTTCTGGTCTCAGTATACTAAGACCGAAAACCCGATGCCTCTGAGCGACCAGCTGAAGCAACTGGTCGAGCTGCACAAGGCGGCCGAAGAGGCCATGAAGGGCTTTATAGTCCGGATGTGGTCTGGTGACGCCCTTCCCAACAGCTACTTCAGCCTGGTGAGGCGGCTTGTGGATGCCTGCCCACGGCTGGAAGTCATCAAGCGGTCCATCTGCATCGAAGGTGCACGCCGGGCTTTCGCCCGTGCGAAGGTGCACTGGGCCAAGATGGACGCCGTGAAGCTGGCGAAGGAAGGGCCGCCGCACGACAAGGAGCATCGCCACCCCGAGATGTACTATGAGGGTGTCCTGAAGGGTGCCCGTCTTGTAGCAGACGAGTGTGCGAAAGATGTAATATTTGAGTAAACTTGCTCGTGTAATCCTGTATTATGAAAACTTGTTCATATGCGCTATGCAACGCTTGTTTTGAATTTAAATATTGTCTTTTGTTCGGCTGTTTATCAAATCTGAGAGATGGCTAGTCATTGGCTTCTGCCCCCACACCACGAGTGCTGGGGTGTTCGGGATAAACCTAAGCCCTCTTGTTCCCATTGATGGGTCCTTCGAGGGAGGTGCTCAGCACAACGAACAAGGCAATCAGACTATAATGCATTATCACTCTCACTTAGCCATAGAATTCTATAATTTTAAATTTCGGCGAAGCCCCTACTATTCGGAAGGCCGAATTCAGGGCATGATACACGCCTTAAGCCGGACAGGGCTGACTCCTCGCTCCGAGCAGCATAAGTCTTTAGGGACTTGAAACCTCTCAAACAGCGACCAGTCTCTCTCCTTATCATGACAGTCAGTTTTAGCTTTCTCTACTGAGGTGCTTAGCCCAGCAGAACCGGGGCACAATCGCAGTAGTTCTCCCAGTGCTACCTTAGCCGATATAGCGGAACGTAAGGTACCAAAACAAGGGAGCCGGGCAAACCCAACTATTGACCCAAGACATGATTCGGAGATGATGCATATAATGCTATAAGTTCGGGGTGCCGCACTGTCGAAAGTGTTCGGACTTCTCACGCCGCATTATGGGGTATGCTTAAGCCCATGGCGTATTGGTCGTACCAGAGTGTACGGGTGCTAGATGTCATGAATGAACATATATATGTAAAGGAAGAATGCAATAGTATTCTTAATGCTATGCATTGTTTTATTCAAAAAGGTGCGTTAGAGCAGAATGATACAAGTAGTGCGATAAGCAAAAAGTAGGACTATTTGACATGTCCCTTCCAAGGGCAAGCTGAGGAATAGTATTAAAGCAAGTATTTCACTCGTTATCGTAATCCACCTGGGAGTTCCGTGGTGTGACGTAGCTCTCTTCCTCCTTGGTTGTTGCATCATGTGCTCGGCAATCATGCTGCCGGACGGGGTTTCCAGGGATTAAAGTCCTGAAAGAGAAAAATAAAAAAGCGGGAAGCCCCTAGTGTGGTTTAAGCCGCGTCTTGGGGCATGCCGTAGTCGTGCCCCCCTCCCCACCTATGCCCATGGTATTTTTAATGCGTAATTATGTACGCGTGGTATGGATTTCGCCGTTTGGCTGGGACCGGGGTGGGGGCCGCATTGCTATGCGAGCTCGGAACATGCCAGGCGGTCCAGTTGCCGATTACTTTGGGCGCGCTTGAAGGTGTCCGGGTCCTTAATCGCTGAACTAGTGGATTACCCTAAGAGGCTGTTTTGCGCTTCTGCTGCGAGGGCCGCGGTGTGCTCCTCCGTGCGGAGAGAGCGCTCTGTGTTTCCATTGACTGTTATGACCCCCCGAGGTCCGGGCATCTTGAGCTTGAGATATGCATAATGCGGTACCGCACTGAATCTCGCAAATGCGGTTCGCCCGAGCAGTGCATGGTAGCCACTGCGGAACGGAACTACGTCGAAGATTAACTCTTCACTTCAGAAGTTATCTGGGGATCCGAAGACCACTTCCAGTGTGACTGATGTTGGAAATATGCCCTAGAGGCAATAATAAAAGCATTATTATTATATTTCCTTGTTCATGGTAATTGTCTTTATTCATGCTATAATTGTGTTATCCGGAAATCGTAATACATGTGTGAATAACAGACACCAACATGTCCCTAGTAAGCCTCTAGTTGACTAGCCCGTTGATCAACAGATAGTCATGGTTTCCTGACTATGGACATTGGATGTCATTGATAACGAGATCACATCATTAGGAGAATGATGTGATGGACAAGACCCAATCCTAAACATAGCATAAAGATCGTGTAGTTCGTTTTGCTAGAGTTTTGCAATGTCAAGTATCTTTTCCTTAGACCATGAGATCATGTAACTCCCGGATACCGTAGGAGTGCTTTGGGTATACCAAACGTCACAACGTAACTGGGTGACTATAAAGGTAGACTACGGGTATCTCCGAAAGTATCTGTTGGGTTGACACGGATCAAGACTGGGATTTGTCACTCCGTATGACGGAGAGGTATCACTGGGCCCACTCCGTAATGCATCATCATAATGAGCTCAACGTGACCAAGTGTCTGGTCACGGGATCATGCATTACGGTACGAGTAAAGTGACTTGCCGGTAACGAGATTGAACGAGGTATTGGGATACCGACGATCGAATCTCGGGCAAGTAATATATCGATAGACAAAGGGAATTGCATACAGGGTTGATTGAATCCTCGACATCGTGGTTCATCCGATGAGATCATCGTGGAGCATGTGGGAGCCAACATGGGTATCCAGATCCCGCTGTTGGTTATTGATCGGAGAGTCGTCTCGGTCATGTCTGCTTGTCTCCCGAACCCGTAGGGTCTACACACTTAAGGTTCGGTGACGCTAGGGTTGTGAATATATGTATATGCAGTAACCCGAATTTTGTTCGGGGTCCCGGATGAGATCCCGGACGTCACGAGAAGTTCCGGAATGGTCCGGAGGTAAAGAATTATATATAGGATGTGCAGTTTCGGCCATCGGGACAAGTTTCGGGGTACCCGGTATTGTACCGGGACCACCGGAAGGGTCCCGGGGGTCCACCGGGTGGGGCCACCTAACCCGGAGGGCCCCTTGGGCTGAAATAGGAGGGAACCCAGCCCATAGTGGGCTGGGGCACCAGCCCCCCCAAGGCCCATGCGCCTAGGGTTAGGGGGGAACCCTAAAGGGGGCGCCCCCTTGCTTGGGGGGCAAGCCCCCCACCCCTGGCCGCCGCCCCCCCTGGTAGATCCCATCTACCAGGGCCGGCGCCCCCCCTGGCACCCCTATATATAGTGGGGGAGAGGAGGGACTTGATCCCCACGCCTTTGGTGCTTCCCTCTCTCCCGTTACTTCTTCCTCTCTCGTAGAACACGGCGAAGCCCTGCTGTCGTGACGCCCTGCATCCACCACCACGCCGTCGTGCTGCTGGATCTTCGTCAACCTCTCCTCTCCCCTTGCTGGATCAAGAAGGAGGAGACGTCTCACGTCCCGTACGTGTGTTGAACGCGGAGGTGCCGTCCGTTCGGCGCTGGTCATCGGTGATTTGGATCACGTCGTGTACGACTACTTCAACCTCGTTCTAACGAACGCTTCCGCTCGCGATCTACAAAGGTATGTAGATGCATCTCGTGACTCGTTGCTAGATGAACTCCTAGATGATCTTGGTGAAACGAGTAGGAAAATTTTTGTTTTCTGCAACGTTCCCCAACAGTGGTATCAGAGCTAGGTCTATGCGTAGTTCTTCTTGCGCGAGTAGAACACAATTCGTTGTGGGCGTGGATTTGTCAACCTTCTTGCCGCTACTAGTCTTTTCTTGCTTCAGCGGTATTGTGGGATGAAGCGGCCCGGACCAACCTTACACGTACGCTTACGTGAGACCGGTTCCACCGACTAACATGCACTAGTTACATAAGGTGGCTGGCGGGTGTCTGTCTCTCCCACTTTAGCTAGAGCGGATTCGATGAACAGGGTCCTTATGAAGGGTAAATAGAAGTTGACAAATCACGTTGTGGCTTTCACGTAGGTAAGAAAACGTTCTTGCTAGAACCCTAATTCAGCCACGTAAAAAACTTGCAACAACAATTAGAGGACGTCTAACTTGTTTTTGCAGCAAGTGGTTTGTGATATGATATGGCCAAAGTTGTGATGAATGATGAATGATCTATATGTGATGTATGAGATGTTCATGCTATTGTAATAAGAATCACGACTTGCATGTCGATGAGTATGACAACCGGCAGGAGCCATAGGAATTGTCTTTATTCTTTTATATGACCTGCGTGTCATTGAGAAACGCCATGTAAATTACTTTACTTTATTGCTAAACGCGTTAGCCATAGTAGTAGAAGTAATAGTTGGCGAGCAACTTCATGGAGACATGATGATGGAGATCATGATGATGGAGATCATGGTGTCAAGCCGGTGACAAGATGATCATGGAGCCCCAAGATGGAGATCGAAGGAGCTATGTGATATTGGCCATATCATGTCACGTTTATTATTTGATTGCATGTGATGTTTATCATGTTTTGCATCTTGTTTACTTAGAACGACGGTAGTAAATTAGATGATCCCTCATAATAATTTCAAGAAGTATTCCCCCTAACTGTGCACCGTTGCGACAGTTCGTTGTTTCGAAGCACCACGTGATGATCGGGTGTGATAGATTCTAACGTTCACATACAACGGGTGTAAGACAGATTTACACATGCAAACACTTAGGTTGACTTGACGAGCCTAGCATGTACAGACATGGCCTCGGAACACAGAAGACCGAAAGGTCGAGCATGAGTCGTATAGAAGATACGATCAACATGAAGATGTTCACCGACGATGACTAGTCCGTCTCACGTGATGATCGGACACGGCCTAGTTAACTTGGATCATGTTATACTTAGATGACTAGAAGAGGGATGTCTATCTAAGTGGGAGTTCATAAATAATTTGATTTGATGAACTTAATTATCATGAACTTAGTCTAAAATATTTACAATATGTCTTGTAGATCAAATGGCCAACGTAGTCCTCAACTTCAACGCGTTCCTAGAGAAAACTAAGCTGAAAGACGATGGCAGCAACTACACGGACTGGGTCCGGAACCTGAGGATCATCCTCATAGCTGCCAAGAAAGATTATGTCCTACAAGCACCGCTGGGTGACGCACCTGTCCTCCCTGCCGAACAAGACGTTATGAACGCTTGGCAGGCACGATCCGATGACTACTCCCTCGTTCAGTGCGGCATGCTTTACAGTTTAGAACCGGGGCTCCAAAAGCGTTTTGAGAGACATGGAGCATATGAGATGTTCGAAGAGCTGAGAATGTTTTTCCAAGCTCATGCCCGGGTCGAGAGATATGAGGTCTCCGACAAGTTCTTCAGCTGTAAGATGGAGGAAAATAGTTCTGTCAGTGAGCACATACTCACGATGTCTGGATTACATAACCGCTTGACTCAGCTGGGAGTTAATCTCCCGGATGATGCGGTCATTGACAGAATCCTCCAGTCGCTTCCACCGAGCTACAAGAGCTTTGTGATGAACTTCAATATGCAGGGGATGGAAAAGACCATTCCTGAAGTATTTGCTATGCTGAAATCAGCAGAGGTAGAAGTCAAGAAGGAACATCAGGTGTTGATGGTCAATAAAACCACTAAGTTCAAGAAGGGCAAGGGTAAGAAAGCCTTCAAGAAGGACGGCAAGGAAGTTGCCGCGCCCGGCAAGCAAGCTGCCGGGAAGAAGCCAAAGAATGGACCCAAGCCCGAGACTGAGTGTTTTTATTGCAAGGGAAGTGGTCACTGGAAGCGGAATTGCCCCAAATACTTAGCGGACAAGAAGGCCGGCAAAACAAAAGGTATATGTGATATACATGTAATTGATGTGTACCTAACCAGTGCTCGTAGTAGCTCTTGGGTATTTGATACCGGTGCAGTTGCTCACATTTGTAACTCAAAGCAGGAGCTGCGGAATAAACAGAGACTGGCGAAGGACGAGGTGACGATGCGCGTCGGGAATGGTTCCAAGGTCGATGTGATCGCCGTCGGCACGCTGCCTCTTCATTTACCTACGGGATTAGTTTTAAACCTCAATAATTGTTATTTAGTACCAGCTTTGAGCATGAACATTGTATCGGGATCTCGTTTAATTCGAGATGGCTACTCATTTAAATCCGAGAATAATGGTTGTTCCATTTATATGAGAGATATGTTTTATGGTCATGCTCCTGTGGTGAATGGTTTATTCTTAATGAATCTCGAGCGTAATGCTACACATGTTCATAGTGTGAATACCAAAAGATGTAAGGTTAATAACGATAGTCCCACATACTTGTGGCACTGCCGCCTTGGTCACATAGGTGTCAAACGCATGAAGAAGCTCCATGCAGATGGACTTTAAGAGTCTCTTGATTATGAATCATTTGACACGTGCGAACCATGCCTCATGGGTAAAATGACCAAGACTCTGTTCTCAGGAACAATGGAGCGAGCAACCAACTTATTGGAAATCATACATACTGATGTGTGCGGTCCAATGAGTGTTGAGGCTCGCGGTGGCTATCGTTATGTTCTCACTCTCACTGATGACTTGAGTAGATATGGGTATATCTACTTAATGAAACACAAGTCTGAAACCTTTGAAAAGTTTAAGGAATTTCAGAGTGAGGTTGAGAATCAACGTGACAGGAAGATCAAGTTTCTACGATCAGATCGTGGAGGAGAATACTTGAGTCATGAATTTGGCACACACTTAAGAAAATGTGGAATAGTTTCACAACTAACGCCGCCTGGAACACCTCAGCGTAACGGTGTGTCCGAACGTCGTAATCGCACTCTATTAGATATGGTGCGGTCTATGATGTCTCTTACCGATTTACCGCTATCTTTTTGGGGCTATGCATTAGAGACTGCCGCATTCACTTTAAATAGGGCTCCGTCGAAATCCGTTGAGACGACACCGTATGAATTATGGTTTGGGAAGAAACCTAAGCTGTCGTTTCTAAAAGTTTGGGGATGCGATGCTTATGTCAAGAAACTTCAACCTGAAAAGCTCGAACCCAAGTCGGAAAAATGCGTCTTCATAGGATACCCTAAAGAAACTATTGGGTATACCTTCTACCTCAGATCCGAAGGCAAGGTCTTTGTTGCCAAGAATGGATCCTTTCTAGAGAAGGAGTTTCTCTCGAAAGAAGTAAGTGGGAGGAAAGTAGAACTAGATGAAGTATTGCCTCTTGAACCGGAAAATGGCGCAACTCAAGAAAATGTTCCTGAGGTGCCAGCACCGACTAGAGAGGATGTTAATGATAATGATCAAGATACTTCTGATCTAGCTTCTACTGAAATTCGAAGGTCCACAAGGACACGTTCCGCACCAGAGTGGTACGGCAACCCTGTCTTGGAAATCATGTTGTTAGACAACGGTGAACCTTCGAACTATGAAGAAGCGATGGCGGGCCCAGATTCCGACAAATGGCTAGAAGCCATGAAATCCGAGATAGGATCCATGTATGAAAACAAAGTATGGACTTTGACTGACTTGCCCGTGCAACGGCGAGCCATAGAAAATAAATGGATCTTTAAGAGGAAGACAGACGCGGATGGTAATGTGACCATCTATAAAGCTCGGCTTGTCGCTAAGGGTTATCGACAAGTTCAAGGGGTTGACTACGATGAGACTTTCTCACCGGTAGCAAAGCTGAAGTCCGTCCGAATCATGTTAGCAATTGCCGCATTCTACGATTATGAAATATGGCAAATGGACGTCAAAACGGCATTCCTTAATGGTTTCCTTAAGGAAGAATTGTATATGATGCAGCCGGAGGGTTTTGTCGATCCTAAGAATGCTGACAAGGTGTGCAAGCTCCAACGCTCGATTTATGGGCTGGTGCAAGCATCTCGGAGTTGGAACATTCGCTTTGATGAGATGATCAAAGCGTTTGGGTTTACGCAGACTTATGGAGAAGCCTGTGTTTACAAGAAAGTGAGTGGGAGCTCTGTAGCATTTCTCATATTATATGTAGATGACATACTTTTGATGGGAAATGATACAGACCTCTTGGACAGCATCAAGGCCTACTTGAATAAGAGTTTTTCAATGAAGGACCTTGGAGAAGCTGCTTATATATTAGGCATCAAGATCTATAGAGATAGATCAAGACGCCTCATAGGTCTTTCACAAAGCACATACCTTGATAAGATATTGAAGAAGTTCAATATGGATCAGTCTAAGAAGGGATTCTTGCCTGTACTGCAAGGTATGAAATTGAGCTCGGCTCAAAGTCCGACCACGGCAGAAGAAATAGAAGAGATGAGTGTCATCCCCTATGCCTCAGCCATAGGTTCTATTATGTATGCCATGCTGTGTACCAGACCCGATGTAAATCTTGCCGTAAGTTTGGTAGGAAGGTACCAAAGTAATCCCGGCAAGGAACACTGGACAGTGGTCAAGAATATCCTGAAGTACCTGAAAAGGACTAAGGAGATGTTTCTCGTTTATGGAGGTGACGAAGAGCTCGTCGTAAAGGGTTACGTCGACGCTAGCTTCGACACAGATCTGGATGACTCAAAGTCACAAACCGGATACGTGTATATTTTGAATGGTGGGGCAGTAAGCTGGTGCAGTTGCAAGCAGAGCGTCGTGGCGGGATCTACATGTGAAGCGGAGTACATGGCAGCCTCGGAGGCAGCACATGAAGCAATCTGGGTGAAGGAGTTCATCACCGACCTCGGAGTCATACCCAATGCGTCGGGGCCGATCAAGCTCTTCTGTGACAACACTGGAGCTATTGCACTTGCCAAGGAGCCCAGGTTTCACAAGAAGACAAGGCACATCAAGCGTCGCTTCAACTCCATTCGTGAAAATGTTCAAGATGGAGACATAGAAATTTGTAAAGTACATACGGACCTGAATGTAGCAGATCCGTTGACTAAACCTCTCCCTAGGGCAAAACATGATCAACACCAGAATTCCATGGGTGTTCGATTCATCACAATGTAACTAGATTATTGACTCTAGTGCAAGTGGGAGACTGTTGGAAATATGCCCTAGAGGCAATAATAAAAGCATTATTATTATATTTCCTTGTTCATGGTAATTGTCTTTATTCATGCTATAATTGTGTTATCCGGAAATCGTAATACATGTGTGAATAACAGACACCAACATGTCCCTAGTAAGCCTCTAGTTGACTAGCCCGTTGATCAACAGATAGTCATGGTTTCCTGACTATGGACATTGGATGTCATTGATAACGAGATCACATCATTAGGAGAATGATGTGATGGACAAGACCCAATCCTAAACATAGCATAAAGATCGTGTAGTTCGTTTTGCTAGAGTTTTGCAATGTCAAGTATCTTTTCCTTAGACCATGAGATCGTGTAACTCCCGGATACCGTAGGAGTGCTTTGGGTATACCAAACGTCACAACGTAACTGGGTGACTATAAAGGTAGACTACGGGTATCTCCGAAAGTATCTATTGGGTTGACACGGATCAAGACTGGGATTTGTCACTCCGTATGACGGAGAGGTATCACTGGGCCCACTCGGTAATGCATCATCATAATGAGCTCAAAGTGACCAAGTGTCTGGTCACGGGATCATGCATTACGGTACGAGTAAAGTGACTTGCCGGTAACGAGATTGAACGAGGTATTGGGATACCGACGATCGAATCTCGGGCAAGTAATCTATCGATAGACAAAGGGAATTGCATACGGGGTTGATTGAATCCTCGACATCGTGGTTCATCCGATGAGATCATCGTGGAGCATGTGGGAGCCAACATGGGTATCCAGATCCCGCTGTTGGTTATTGATCGGAGAGTCGTCTCGGTCATGTCTGCTTGTCTCCCGAACCCGTAGGGTCTACACACTTAAGGTTCGGTGACGCTAGGGTTGTGAAGATATGTATGTGTAGTAACCCGAATGTTGTTCGGGGTCCCGGATGAGATCCCGGACGTCACGAGAAGTTCCGGAATGGTCCGGAGGTAAAGAATTATATATAGGATGTGCAGTTTCGGCCATCGGGACAAGTTTCGGGGTACCCGGTATTGTACCGGGACCACCGGAAGGGTCCCGGGGGTCCACCGGGTGGGGCCACCTAACCCGGAGGGCCCCTTGGGCTGAAATAGGAGGGAACCCAGCCCATAGTGGGCTGGGGCGCCAGCCCCCCCAAGGCCCATGCGCCTAGGGTTAGGGGGGAACCCTAAAGGGGGCGCCCCCTTGCTTGGGGGGCAAGCCCCCCACCCCTGGCCGCCGCCCCCCTGGTAGATCCCATCTACCAGGGCCGGCGCCCCCCCTGGCACCCCTATATATAGTGGGGGAGAGGAGGGACTTGATCCCCACGCCTTTGGTGCTTCCCTCTCTCCCCGTTACTTCTTCCTCTCTCGTAGAACACGGCGAAGCCCTGCTGTCGTGACGCCCTGCATCCACCACCACGCCGTCGTGCTGCTGGATCTTCGTCAACCTCTCCTCTCCCCTTGCTGGATCAAGAAGGAGGAGACGTCTCCCGTCCCGTACGTGTGTTGAACACGGAGGTGCCGTCCGTTCGGCGCTGGTCATCGGTGATTTGGATCACGTCGCGTACGACTACTTCAACCTCGTTCTAACGAACGCTTCCGCTCGCGATCTACAAAGGTATGTAGATGCATCTCATGACTCGTTGCTAGATGAACTCCTAGATGATCTTGGTGAAACGAGTAGGAAAATTTTTGTTTTCTGCAACGTTCCCCAACAACTGATTCTGTGCAATGGGCCTCTACACCTGGTATGACACCTTTAAAGGTCGTTTTTGTGGGTTTGATCCTTGAGGGGTCTATACCCATTTTGCGCACTGTGTCCTGATAAAGCAGGTTCAGGCTGCTGCCGCCATCCATTAGGACTCGAGTGAGGTGAAATCCGTCAATGATTGGGTCTAGGACCAGTGCGGCGAATCCGCCATGACGGATACTAGTGGGGTGGTCCCTGTGATCGAACGTGATCGGACAAGAGGACCATGGGTTGAACTTTGGGGCGACTGGCTCCAACGCATATATGTCCCTCAGCGTACGCTTCCGCTCCCTCTTGGGGATGTGGGTTGCGTATATCATGTTCACCGTCCGCACTTGTGGGGGGAACCTCTTCTATCCTCCGGTGTTCGGCTACCGGGGCTCCTCCTAGTCATCCGTATGTGACCCCTTATCTTTGTTTTCCGCATTTAACTTGTCGGCCTGCTTGAACACCCAACAATCCCTGTTGGTGTGGTTGGCTGGCTTGTCAGGGGTGCCATGTATTTGACACGAGCGGTCGAGTATACGGTCCAAACTGGACGGGCCCGGAGTGCTTCTTTTGAATGGCTTTTTCTGCTGACCGGGTTTAGAGCCTTTGAATCCGTTGCCATCCTCGGTATTGTCGCTGTTAATGTGGCGCTTGTGTTTGTTGCGTCGTGACCTTCCATTGCCGTCCTTGGTATCCGAAGTACCATGGTTCTTTGATATGTTATTGCTGCGAGCCAGCCAGCTGTCTTCTCCCGCACAAAAGCGGGTCATGAGTGTCGTGAGGGCTGCCATAGATTTCGGCTTTTCCTGGCCAAGGTGCCAGGCGAGCCATTCATCGCGGATGTTGTGCTTGAAAGCTGCTAGGGCCTCTGGATCCGGACAGTCGACGATTTGATTTTTCTTTGTTAGGAACCGTGTCCAGAATTTCCTAGCCGATTCCTCTGGCTGCTGAATTATGTGGCTCAAGTCATCGGCATCTGGTGGTCGCACATAAGTGCCCTGAAAGTTGTCGAGGAATGCGGCTTCCAGATCTTCCCAACAGCCAATGGACTCTGCTGGCAAGCTGTTGAGCCAATGCCGAGCTATTCCTTTGAGTTTGAGTGGGAGGTATTTGATGGCGTGTAGGTCATCACCGCAGGCCATGTGGATGTGCAGGAGGAAATCCTCAATCCATACCGCAGGATCTGTTGTGCCGTCGTATGATCCTATATTTACGGGTTTGAAACCCTCTGGGATTTGATGATCCATTACTTCGTCTGTGAAGCATAAGGGGCGTGCGGCACCTCTGTACTAGGCTATATCGCGACGCAGCTCAAATGAGTCTTGCCCGCTGTTTTCGGCCCGGCCGGACTTACTTTTACTATATCCGGCGTGACGATTATCGTCTCGCATAGTGGCACGCCCTCGTGATCCGTAGATCGATCTTGCGTGTTTTGCTTTGTCCTCCAATACGTCTCGCAGGTCTGGCGTATTTACCCATGCCTTTTTATTTGAATGGCGTCGATGTGCGGGCTGAGTTTTTGGCTGGAATGCCTCTCTGTCGCGGCCATGAGGTGGCCGATCAGCCGTGTCATACACCACGGATGTGGGTTTCGGTGCTTCCTCCTCCAGTCGGGGTAGCAACCTGCACTTTGGGTAACTCTTGGAGGGGCGTTCGTGTTTATATTCCTCGGCCGGCAGGACTTTAGTCCATCTGTCAGCTAGCAAATCTTGATCAGCTTGAAGCTGTTGCTGCTTTTTCTTAAGGCTATTTGCCGTGGCTATAAGCCGGTGCTTGAAGCGCTCTTGTTTGATGGGATCCTCTGGCACGACGAATTCGTCATCGTCGAGGCTTGCCTCGTCTTCGGAGGGAGGCATGTAATTATCATCCTCCGCCTCTCCATCTGCCGCTCTCTTAGGAGGGCTGGCCTCTCCATCCTCCTGCTCTAAATCTTGCTGGAGGGGATTGTTGTTGCCTTCGGCACTGACCGAAGTGCTATTATCTCCGGTGCCGGTACCACCGCTTTTGCCTTGGCGGGACTTAGAGCGGCGCCGCTGTCACCGGCGCTTGGGTTGCTTCTTGGAGGGGTCATCCTCCGCTGTCCCGTCGCCATTGCCTTCTTTGGGTGTGTCCACCATGTATATGTCATATGATGAGGTGGCTGTCCAGTGCCCTGTGGGCAGTGATTCCTCTTCGCCTCCCACATCGTCATCCATACCGTCGATGTCTTCGGAGTCAAAGTCGAGCATGTCGGTTAAGTCGTCGACAGTGGCTACTAAGTGGGTGGTGGGTGGGCGGCGAATTTCTTCATCATCCGCATCCCAATCCTGACGGACGTAGTTTGGCCAGGACTCTCCTGACAAGGAGAGAGACCTTAATGAGTTCAGTATGTTGCCAAAGGGTGAGTGCTAAAAAAATATCCACGGAGGTAAACTCCATGATCGACGCCCAATCGGATTCGACAGGAACGGGCGCAGGCGGTTCGGAGTCCGTGGCCGGAGAAGGATCCGGCAATTTGGCAACACGGCTCTCGTGAAGGGTAAGGTCGATATTCGGCTCGATCGCCGCCGAGGATACGGCCTCCATGGTGGGGTCTATCCACCCGTCCATGGATGGCGCAACTGGCTCTGAATTGAGGGTCGGAGCGGCTGCCGGTGCGATTTCTCCAACACTGTCCAATGGTAGAGCTAAATCGTACTCATTGTGACCGCGTGGCGCACAAGGCAGGGGCTCGAATCCGTTGAAGATCAAGTCTCCGCGGATATCGGCCATGTAGTTTAAGCTTCCAAACCTGACCTGGTGGCCAGGGGCATACCTTTCGATCTGCTCCAGATGGCCAAGCGAGTTGGCCCGCAGTGTGAAGCCGCCGAACACAAAGATCTGTCCGGGGAGAAAAGTCTCACCCTGGACTGCATCACTATCGATGATCGTAGGAGCCATCAAGCCTAACGGCGACGACACAGAGGAACTCTCAATGAAAGCACCAATGTCGGTGTCAAAACCGGCGGATCTCGGGTAGGGGGTCCCGAACTGTGTGTCTAAGGCGGATGGTAACAGGAGGCAGGGGACACGATGTTTTACCCAGGTTCGAGCCCTCTTGATGGAGGTAAAACCCTACGTCCTGCTTGATTTATTCTTGATGATATGAGTATTACAAGAGTTGATCTACCATGAGATCGGAGAGGCTAAACCCTAGAAGCTAGCCTATGGTATGATTGTATGTTGTCCTACGGACTAAAACCCTCCGGTTTATATAGACACCGGAGGGGGCGAGGGTTACACAAGGTCATTTACAAAGGAAGAGATATCCATATCTGTACTCCCGAGCTTGCCTTCCACGCCAAGTAGAGTCACATCCGGACACGAGACGAAGTCTTCAATCTTGTATCTTCATAGTCCAATAGTCCGGCCAAAGGATATAGTCCGGCTGTCCGAAGACCCCCTAATCCAGGACTCCCTCAGTGGGCATATCTTTTGTAGAAAGAATTAAACTCTCTTGCTTCACTTATATCTATTTAGAGAGATGACAGGAATTGGTCATTCACATAGTTAGTCATAAAATCCTACATAAAACTTGTAGATCACTAAATATGATATGTTTGATTCCTTGCAATAGTTTTGCGATATAAAGATGGTGATATTAGAGTCATGCTAGTGGGTAGTTGTGGATTGTAGAAATACTTGTGTTGAAGCTTGTGATTCCCGTAGCATGCACGTATGGTGAACTGTTTTGTAACGAAGTTGGAGCATGAGGTATCTATTGATTGTCTTCCTTATGCGTGGCGGTCGGGGACGAGCGATGGTCTTTTCCTACCAATCTATCCCCCTAGGAGCATGCGCGTAGTACTTTGTTTTGATGACTAATAGATTTTTGCAATAAGTATGTGAGTTCTTTATGACTAATGTTGAGTCCATGGATTATACGCACTCTCACCCTTCCATCATTGCTAGCCTCTTCGGTACCGTGCATTGCCCTTTCTCACCTTGAGAGTCGGTGCAAACTTCGCCAGTGCATCCAAACCCCGTGATATGATACGCTCTATCACACATAAGCCTCCTTATATCTTCCTCAAAACAGCCACCATATCTACCTATCATGGCATTTCCATAGCCATTCCGAGATATATTGCCATGTAACTTCCATCATCATCATATACATGACTTGAGAATTTATTGTCACATTGCTTTGCATGATCGTAAGATAGCTAGCATGATGTTTTCATGGCTTGTCCGTTTTTGATGTCATTGCTACGCTAGATCATTACACATCCCGGTACACCACCGGAGGCATTCATATAGAGTCATATCTTTGTTCTAGTATCGACTTGTAATATTGAGTTGTAAGTAAATAAAAGTGTGATGATCATCATTATTAGAACATTGCCCCATGTGAGGTTATCAAAATAAAAGTGGCCAAAGGAGACCCAAAAAAGAGAGAGGCCAAAGAAGCCTACAAAAAAATAAAAAAATAAAAAAATGAGAAAAAGAGAGAAGGGACAATTTACTATCCTTTTACCACACTTGTGCTTCAGAGTAGCACCATGTTCTTCATATAGAGAGTCTCTTGAGTTATCACTTTCATATACTAGTGGGAATTTTCATTGTAGAACTTGGCTTGTATATTCCAACGATGGGCTTCCTCAAACGCCCTAGGTCTTCATGAGCAAGCAAGATTGGATGCACACCCACTTAGTTTTAGTTTGAGCTTTCATACACTTATAGCTCTTAGTGCATCCGTTGCATGGCAATCCCTACTCCGCACATTGACATCAATTTATGGGCATCTCCATAGCACATTGATTAGCCACATTGATGTGAGACTTTCTCCCTTTTTGTCTTCTTCACACAACCTCCATCATCATATTCTATTCCACCTATAGTGCTATGTCCATGGATCACGCTCATGTATTGCGTGAAAGTTGAAAAGGTTTGAGAACATCAAAAGTATGAAACAATTGCTTGGCTAGTCATCGGGGTTGTGCATGATTTGAATATTTTGTGTGGTGAAGATGGAGCATAGCTAGACCATATGATTTTGTAGGGATAAGTTTCTTTGGCCATGTTATTTTGAAAAGACATGATTGCTTCATTAGTATGCTTGAAGTATTATTGTCTTAATGTCAAATGATAGACTATTGCTTTGAATCACTCGTGTCTTAATATTCATGCCATGATTAGATTACATGATCAAGATTATGCTAGGTAGCATTCCACATCAAAAATTATCTTTTTTATCATTTACCTACTCGAGGAAGAGCAGGAATTAAGCTTGGGGGTGCTGATACGTCTCCGTCATATCTATAATTTTTTATTGTTCCATGCCAATATTCTACAACTTTTATATACTTTTGGCAACTTTTTATACTATTTTCGGGACTAACATATTGATCCAGTGCCCAGTGCCAGTTCATGTTTGTTGCATGTTTTTTGTTTTGTAGAAAATCCATATCAAATGGAGTCCAAACAGGATAAAAACTGGCGGAGATTTTTTTTGGAATATATGTGATTTTTTAGAAGAAGAATCAATGCAAGACGATGCCCAAGGGGACCACGAAGCAGGGGCACGCCCTAGGGAGACAGGAGCGCCCTGGGCCCTCGTGGTCACCCCTTAAGGAGGTTGGTGCCCTTCTTTCGCCGCAAGAAAGCCAATATCCGGATAGAAATCGTGTTAAAATTTCAGCCCAATCGGAGTTACGGATCTCCGGGAATACAAGAAACAGTGAAAGGCCAGAATCGGGAACGCAAAAACAGAGAAGCAGATCCAATCTCGGAGGGGCTCTCGCCCCTCCCATGCCATGGAAGCCAAGGACCAGAGGGGAAACCCTTCTCCCATCTTGGGAGAAGGTCCAGGAAGAAGAAGAAGAAGAAGAAGAAGAAGAAGAAGAAGAAGAAGAAGAAGAAGAAGAAGAAGAAGAAGAAGAAGAAGAAGAAGAAGAAGAAGAAGAAGAAGAAGAAGAAGAAGAAGAAGAAGAAGAAGAAGAAGAAGAAGAAGAAGAAGGTGGGCCCTCTCCCCCTCTCTTCCGGTGGCGCTGGAATGCCACTGGGGCCATCATCGCGGCGGCGATCTACACCAACACCTCCGTCATCTTCACCAACATCTTCATCACCTTCCCCCATCTATCTACAGCGGTCCACTCTCCTGCAACCCGATGTACCCTCTGCTTGAACATGGTGCTTTATGCTTCATATTATTATCCAATGATGTGTTGCCATCCTATGATGTTTGAGTAGATTTTCGTTGTCCTATCGGTAATTGGTGAATTGCTATGATTGGTTTAATTTGCTTGTGGTTATGTTGTTGTCCTTTGGTGCCCATCATATGAGCGCGCGTGTGGATCACACCATAGGGTTAGTTGTATGTTGATGTTGGAAATATGCCCTAGAGGCAATAATAAAATGGTTATTATTATATTTCCTTGTTCATGATAATTGTCTATTGTTTATGCTATAATTGTGTTATCCTGATATCGTAATACATGTGTGAATACATAGACCACAACATGTCCCTAGTGAACCTCTAGTTGACTAGCTCGTTGATCAATAGATGGTTACGGCTTACTGGCCATGGACATTGGATGTCATTGACAACGGGATCACATCATTAGGAGAATGATGTGATGGACAAGACCCAATCCTAAGCATAGCACAAGATCATGTAGTTCGCCTGCTAAAGCTTTTCTAATGTCAAGTATCAATTCCTTAGACCATGAGATTGTGCAACTCCTGGATACCGTAGGGATGCTTTGGGTGTGCCAAATGTCACAACGTAACTGGGTGGCTATAAAGGTGCACTACGGGTATCTCCAAAAGTGTCTGTTGGGTTGGTACGAATCGAGACTGGGATTTGTCGCTCCGTGTGACGGAGAGGTATCTCTGGGCCCACTCAGTAGTACATCATCATAATGAGCTCAATGTGATCAAGGAGTTGATCACGGGATGATGTGTTACGAATCGAGAAAAAGAGACTTGCCGGTAACGATATTGAACAAGGTATAGGAATACCGACTATCGAATCTCGGGCAAGTATCATACCGGTAGACGAAGGGAATTGTATACGGGATTGATTGAATCCTCGACATCATGGTTCATCCGATAAGATCATCGTGGAACATGTAGGAGCTAACATGGGTATCCAGATCCCGCTGTTGGTTATTGACCAGAAAGATGTCTCGGTCATGTCTGCATGCCTCCCGAACCCATAGGGTCTACACACTTAAGCTTCGATGACGCTAGGGTTATAGGGAAAGTTTGTACATGGTTACCAAATGTTGTTAGGAGTCCCGTATGAGATCTCGGACGTCATGAGGAGTTCCAGAATGGTCCGGAGGTAAAGAATAATATATAGGAAGTGAGGTTTTGACCGCCGGAAGCGTTTCGGGCGTCACCGGTAATGTACCGGGACCACCGGAGGGTTCCGGGGGTCCACCAGGAGGGGCCACCAGCCCCAGAGGCTTGCATGGGCCAAGAGTAGGAAGGGACCAACCCCTGAGTGGGCTGGTGTGCCTCCCACCAGGGCCCAAGGCGCAGCTAGGAGGGGAAAGGGGGAAACCCTATGCGCAGATGGGCCTAAGGCCCACCCTAGGACGCGCCCCCCTCTCTCCCCCTCTTGGTCGCCCCCCTCCATCCCATCTAGGGATGCCGCCCCCTAGGGGTGGGAACCCTAGATGGGGTGCACCGTCCTCCCCTCCTCATATAAATAGTGGGGGTTTTGGGGCTGCCAAAGACACGAGTCTCTCTCTCTCTCTCGGCGCAGCCATACCTCTCCACATCCTCGTTCTCCGTAGTGCTTGGCAAAGCCCTGCTGGAAACCACGCAGCTCCACCACGACCACACCGTCGTGCTGCTACTGGAGTTGTCTTCCCTAACCTCTCCCTCCTCCTTCCTGGATCAAGGCGCGGGAGACGTCACCGGGCTGCACGTGTGTTGAACATAGAGGCGCCGTTGTTCAGCGCTTAGATCGGAATCGACCGTGATCTGAATCGCTGCATGTACGACTCCTCAAACCGCGTTCTTGCAATGCTTCCGCATCGCGATCTTCAAGGGTATGAAGATGCACTCCCCTCTCTCTCTCGTTGCTAGTCTCTCCATAGAATGATCTTGGTGATGCGTAGAAATTTTTTAATTTCTGCAACAATCCCCAACAGTGGCATCATGAGCTAGGTCTATGTGTAGTTTCTATGCACGAGTAGAACACAAGATGTTGTGGGCGTCGATTTTTTCAATTTACTTGTTGTTGCTAGTCTTATCTTGATTCGGCGGCATCGTGGGATGAAGCATCCCGGACCGACCTTACACGTACGCTTACGTAAGACTGGTTCCACTGACTGACATGCACTAGTTGCATAAGGTGGCTAACGGGTGTCTGTCTCTCCCACTTTAGTCGGATCGGATTCGATGAAAAGGGTCCTTATGAAGGGTAAATAGAAATTGGCATATCACGTTGTGGTTTTGGCATAGGTAAGAAACGGTCTTGCTAGAAACCTATAGCAGCCACGTAAAAACTTGCAACAACAATTAGAGGACGTCTAACTTGTTCTTGCAGCATATGCCGTGTGATGTGATATGGCCAAAAGGATGTGACGAATGACATATGAGATGTATGAGATGAATCATGTTCTTGTAATAGGAATCACGACTTGCATGTCGATGAGTATGACAACCGGCAGGAGCCATAGGATTTGTCTTAATTTATTATATGACCTGCATGTCAATGAAAACGCCATGTAATTACTTTACTATATTTCTAACCGTTAGCCATAGTAGTAGAAGTAATAGTTGGCGAGGTAACTTCATGAAGACACGATGATGGAGATCATGATGATGGAGATCATGGTGTCATGCCGATGACGATGATGATCATGGCGCCCCGAAGATGGAGATCAAAAGGAGCAAAATGATATTGGCCATATCATGTCACTATTTGATTGCATGTGATGTTTATCATGTTTTTACATCTTATTTTCTTAGAACGACGGTAGCTTAAATAAGATGATCCCTCGCTATAATTTCAAGAAAGTGCTCCCCCTAACTGTGCACCATTGCAAAGGTTCGTTGTTTCGAAGCACCATGTGATGATCGGGTGTGATAGATTCTAACGTTTGCATACAATGGGTGTAAGCCAGATTTACACATGCAATACACTTAGGTTGACTTGACGAGCCTAGCATGTACAGACATGGCCTCGGAACAAGGAAGACCTAAAGGTTGAGCATGAGTCATATAGAAGATACGATCAACATGAAGATGTTCACCGATGATGACTAGTCCGTCTCACGTGATGATCGGACACGACCTAGTTGACTCGGATCATGTATCACTTAGATGACTAGAGTGATGTCTATCTGAGTTGGAGTTCATTGAATAATTTCATTATATGAACTTAATTATCATGAACTTAGTCTAGAATCTTTACAATATGTCTTGTAGATCAAATGGCCCATGCTAATGTTGCCCTCAACTTCAACACGTTCCTAGAGAAAACCAAGCTGAAAGATGATGGCAGCAACTACACGAATTGGGTCAGTAACCTGAGGATTATCCTCATAGCTGCCAAGAAAGCATATGTCCTTGAAGCACCGCTAGGTGGCGGACCTGTTTTCCTAGCAACTCGAGACGTTATGAACGTCTGGCAGTCACGTAGTGATGATTACTCCCTGGTTCAGTGCGGCATGCTTTACAGCTTAGAACAGGGGCTCCAAAAGTGTTTTGAGCAACACAGAGCATATGAGATGTTCCAAGAGCTGAAAATGGTTTTCCAAGCTCATGCCCGAGTCGAGAGATATGAAGTCTCCGACAAGTTCTACAGTTGTAAGATGGAGGAGAACAGTTCTGTCAGCGAGCACATACTCAAAATGTCTGGGTTGCACAACCGCTTGTCTCAGCTAGGAGTCAATCTCCCGGATGACACGGTCATTGCCAGAATCCTTCAGTCGCTTCCACCTAACTACAAGAGCTTTGTGATGAACTTCAATATGCAGGGGATGGAAAAGACCATTCCTGAGGTATATTCAATGTTGAAATCAGCGGAGGTGGAGATCAAAAAGGAACATCAAGTGTTGATGGTGAATAAAACCACTAAGTTCAAGAAAGGCAAGGGTAAAAAGAACTTCAAGAAGGACGGCAAGGGAGTTGCCATGCCCGGTAAGCAAGCTGTCGGGAAGAAGCCAAAGAATGGACCCAAGCCTGAGACTGGGTGCTTTTATTGCAAGGGAAACGGTCACTGGAAGCGAAACTGCCCCAAGTAATTAGCGGATAAGAAGGCCGGCAATAGCAAAGGTATATGTGATATACATGTTATTGATGTGTACCTAACCAGCGCTCGTAGTAGCTCCTGTGTATTTGATACCAGTGCGGTTGCTCATATTTGTAACTCAAAATAGGAGCTGCGGAATAAGCGGAGACTGGCGAAGGACGAGGTGATGATGCGCGTCGGGAATGGTTCCAAGGTCGATGTGATCACCGTCGGCACGCTACCTCTACATTTACCTACGGGATTAGTTTTAAACCTCAATAATTGTTATTTAGTGCCAGCTTTGAGCATGAACATTGTATTTGGATCTCATTTAATGCGAGATGGCTACTCATTTAAATCTGAGAATAATGGTTGTTCTATTTATATGAGAGATATGTTTTATGGTCATGCCCCACAGGTCAATGGTTTATTCTTATTGAATCTTGAACGTGATGTTACACATATTCACAGTGTGAATGCCAAGAAGTGTAAGGTTGAAAATGTTAGTCCCACATACTTGTGGCACTGTCGCCTTAGTCACATTGGAGTAAAACGCATGAAGAAACTCCATGTAGATGGACTTTTGGAGTCTCTTGATTATGAATCATTTGACACGTGCGAACCATGCCTCATGGGCAAAATGACCAAGACTCCGTTCTCCAGAACAATGGAGCGAGCAACCAACTTATTGGAAATCATACATACTGATGTGTGCGGTCCAATGAGCGTGGAGGCTCGCGGTGGCTATCGTTATGTTCTCACCCTCACTGATGACTTGAGTAGATATGGGTATGTCTACTTAATGAAACACAAGTCTGAAACCTTCGAAAAGTTCAAGGAATTTCAGAATGAGGTAGAGAATCAACGTGACAGGAAAATAAAGTTCTTACGATCAGATCGTGGGAGGAATATTTGAGTCACGAATTTGGCACGCACTTAAGGAAATGTGGAATTGTTTCACAACTCACGCCGCTTGGAACACCTCGGCGTAATGGTGTGTCCTAACATCGTAATCGCACTCTATTGGATATGGTGCGATCTATGGTGTTTCTTACCGATCTACCGCTATCATTTTGGGGTTATGCTTTGGAGATTGCCGCATTCACTTTAAATAGGGCTCCGTCGAAATCCGTTGAGACGACACTGTATGAATTATGGTTTGGAAAGAAACCTAAGTTGTTGTTTCTGAAAGTTTGGGGATGCGATGCTTATGTCAAGAAACTTCAACCTGAAAAGCTCGAACCCAAGTCAGAAAAATGTGTCTTCATAGGATACCCTAAGGAAACTATTGGGTATACCTTCTCCCTCAGATCCGAAGGCAAGATCTTTGTTGCCAAGAATGGATCCTTTCTAGAGAAAGAGTTTCTCTCGAAAGAAGTAAGTGGGAGGAAAGTAGAACTTGATGAGGTATTGCCTCTTGAACCGGAAAGTAGCGCAGCTCAAGAAAATGTTTATGTGGTCCTGCACCGATTAGAGACGGAGTTAATGATAATGATCATGAAACTTCGGATTAAGGTACTACTGAACTTTGTAGGTCCACGAGGACACGTTCCGCACCAGAGTGGAATCAATGCAATCCGAGATAGGATCCATGTATGAAAACAAAGTATGGACTTTGACAGACTTGCCCGATGATCGGCGAGCGATAGAGAATAAATGAATCTTTAAGAAGAAGACGGATGCGGATGGTAATGTTACCATCTAGAAGGCTCGACTTGTTGCTAAGGGTTAGCGACAAGTTCAAGGGGTTGACTACGATGAGACCTTCTCACCCGTAGCGAAGCTGAAGTCCGTCCGAATCATGTTAGCAATTGCCGCATTCTATGATTATGAGATATGGCAGATGGACATCAAAACGGCATTCCTTAATGGTTTCCTTAAGGAAGAATTGTATATGATGCAGCCGGAAGGTTTTGTCGATCCTAAGAATGCTGACAAGGTGTGCAAGCTCCAGTGCTCAATCTATGGGCTGGTGCAAGCATCTCGGAGTTGGAATATTCGCTTTGATGAGATGATCAAAGCGTTTGGGTTTACACAGACTTATGGAAAAGCCTGTGTTTACAAGAAAGTGAGTGGGAGCTCTGTGGCATTTCCCATATTATATGTGGATGACATACTATTGATGGGAAATGATATAGAATTCTTGGAAAGCATAAAGTCCTACTTGAATAAGTGTTTTTCAATGAAGGACCTTGGAGAAGCTGCTTACATATTGGGCATCAAGATCTATAGAGATAGATCAAGACACCTCATTGGTCTTTCACAAAGCACATACCTTGACAAGATATTGAAGAAGTTCAATATGGATCGGTCCAAGAAGGGGTTCTTGCCTGTATTGCAAGGTGTGAGATTGAGCACGCTCAATGCCCGACCACGGCAAAAGATAGAGAAAAGATGAGTGACATCCCCTATGCCTCGGCCATAGGGTCTATTATGTATGCCATGCTGTGTACCAGACCTGATGTGAAACTTGCCATAAGTTTGGTAGGAAGGTACCAAAGTAATTCTGGCATGGAACACTGGACAGCGGTCAAGAACATCCTGAAGTACCTGAAAAGGACTAAGGATATGTTTCTCGTTTATGGAGGTGACGAAGAACTCGTTGTAAAGGGTTAAGTTGATGCTAGCTTCGACACAGATCTGGATGACTCCAAGTCACAAACCGGATACGTGTATATTTTGAATGGTGGAGCAGTCAGCTGGTGCAGTTGCAAGCAAAGCATCGTGGCGGGATCTACATGTGAAGCGGTGTACATGGCAGCCTCGAAGGCAGCACATGAAACAATCTGGATGAAGGATTCATTACCGACCTAGGAGTTATTCCCAATGCGCCGGGCCCGATGACTCTCTTTTGTGACAACACTAGAGCCATTGCCCTTGCCAAGGAACCTAGGTTTCACAAGAAGACCAGGCATATCAAGCGTCACTTCAACTCCATTCATGAAAATGTTCAAGATGGAGACATAGATATTTGTAAAGTGCATACGGACCTGAATGTCGCAGATTCGTTTACTAAACCTCTTCCACGAGCAAAACATGATCAACACCAGAACTCTATGGGTGTTCGATTCATCACAATGTAACTAGATTATTGACTCTAGTGCAAGTGGGAGACTATTGGAAATATGCCCTAGAGGCAATAATAAAATGGTTATTATTATATTTCCTTGTTCATGATAATTGTCTGTTGTTCATGCTATAATTGTGTTATCTGGAAATCGTAATACATGTGTGAATACATAGACCACAACATGTCCCTAGTGAGCCTCTAGTTGACTAGCTCGTTGATCAATAGATGGTTACGGTTTCCTGACCATGGACATTGGATGTCATTGATAACGGGATCACATCATTAGGAGAATGATGTGATGGACAAGACCCAATCCTAAGCATAGCACAAGATCATGTAGTTCGTCTGCTAAAGCTTTTCTAATGTCAAGTATCAATTCCTTAGACCATGAGATTGTGCAACTCCCAGATACCGTAGGGATGCTTTGGGTGTGCCAAACGTCACAATGTAACTGGGTGGCTATAAAGGTGCACTACGGGTATCTCTGAAAGTGTCTCTTGGGTTGGTATGGATCGAGACTGGGATTTGTCGCTCCATGTGACGGAGAGGTATCTCTGGGCCCACTCGGTAGGACATCATCATAATGAGCTCAATGTGATCAAGGAGTTGATCACGAGATGATGTGTTACAGATCGAGAAAAGAGACTTGCCGGTAATGAGATTGAACAAGGTATAGGAATACCGACGATCGAATCTCGGACAAGTATCATACCGGTAGACGAAGGGAATTGTATACAGGATTGATTGAATCCTCGACATCATGGTTCATCCGATAAGATCATCGTGGAACATGTAGGAGCCAACATGAGTATCTAGATCCCGTTGTTGGTTAGTGACCAAAGAGATGTCTCTGTCATGTGTGCATGCCTCCCGAACCCATAGGGTCTACACACTTAAGGTTCGATGACGCTGGGGTTATAGGGAAAGTTTGTACGTGGTTACTGAATGTTGTTCGGAATCCCGGATGAGATCTCGGACGTCACGAGGAGTTCCTGAATGGACCGGAGGTAAAGAATAATATATATGAAGTGAGGTTTTGACCACCGAATGAGATCCCGGATGTCACGAGGAAGTGTTTCGGGCGTCACCGGTAATGTACCGGGACCACCGGAGGGTTCCGAGGGTCCACCAGGAGGGGCCACCAGCCTCGGAGGCTTGCATGGGCCAAGAGTGGGAAGGGAACAGCGCCTGAGTGGGCTGGTGCGCCTCCCACCAGGGCCCAAGGTGCAGCTAGGAGGGGAAAGGGGGAAACCCTAGGCGCAGATGGGCCTAAGGCCCACCCAAGGGCGCGCCCCCCTCTCTCCCCCTCTTGGACGCCCCCCCCCCCCCCCCCCCTCCATCCCATCTAGGGCTGCCCCCCTAGGGGTGGGAACCCTAGAGGGGGCGCACCCTCCTCCCCTCCTCCTATAAATAGTGGGGGTTTGGGGGCCGCCAAAGACACAAGTCTCTCTCTCTCTCTCTCTCTCTCTCTCTCTCTCTCTCTCTCTCTCTCTCTCTCTCTCTCTCTCTCTCTCGGCGCAGCCCTACCTCTCGACATCCTCGTTCTCCGTAGTGCTTGGCGAAGCCCTGCTGGAAACCACACAGCTCCACCACCACCACACCGTCGTGCTGCTGCTGGAGTTGTCTCCCCCAACCTCTCCCTCCTCCTTGCTGGATCAAGGCGCGGGAGACGTCACCGTGTTGCACGTGTGTTGAACGCAGAGGCACCGTTGTTCGACGCTTAGATCAGAATCGACTGCGATCTGAATCGCTGCGTGTATGACTCCTCCAACCGCATTCTTGCAACGCTTCCGCATCGCGATCTTCAAGGGTATGAAGATGCACTCCCCTATCTCTCATTTCTAGTATCTCCATAGATTGATCTTGGTGATGCGTAGAAAAATTTTAATTTCTGCAACGATCCCCAACAGTTGATAGGACTATGTATTGGAGGGCAAGAGTGACAGAAACTTCAACCTGGCATAGAAATTGATGCATACGGGATTGAAGGGGGATCAATGTATCTTAATTCTATGGTTGGGTCTTACCTTAATGAACGTTAGTAGTTGCGGATGCTTGTTAATAGTTCCAATCATAAGTGCATAGAATTCCAAGTCAGGGATGACATGCTAGCAGTTGCCTCTCCCACATAAAACTTGCTATCGGTCTAGTAAAGTAGTCAATTGCTTAGGGACAATTTCGCAACTCCTACTACCACTTTTCCACACTCGCTATACTAACTTTATTCCTTCTTTACCTAAAACAGCCCCTAGTTTTTATTTATGTGCTCTTTATATTCTTGCAAACCTATCCCGCTACACCTACAAAGTACTTCTAGTTCTATACTTGTTCTAGGTAAAGCGAACGTCAAGTGTGTGTAGAGTTGTATCGGTGGTCGATAAAACTTGAGGGGATATTTGTTCTACCTTTAGCTCCTTGTTGGGTTCGACACTCTTACTTTTCGAAAGAGGCTACAATTGATCCCATAGACTTGTGGGTTATCATACGCCACCGTTCATATTTTTTATACATGTCACGCTAGATCATTACACATCCCGGTACACCGCCGAAGGCATTCATATAGAGTCATATTTTTGTTCTAGTATCGAGTTGTAATTTTCTTTTGAGTTGTAAGTAAATAAAAGTGTGATGATCATATTCATTATTAGAGCATTGTCCCATGTGATGAATAAAAAGATAAAAAAAAAGGAGGCCAAATGAGCCCAAGAAAAAAAGAGGCCAAATGAGCCCTAGAAAAAAGGAGTCCAAAGTGCCCAACAAAAATGATAAAGGAAAAAAGAGAGAAAAAAGAGAAGGGACAATGTTACTATCCTTTTCCACACTTGTGCTTAAAAGTAGCACCATGTTATGCATGATAGATAGTCTTCTATCTAGTCACTTTCATATATTACTAGTGGGAATCTTTCATTATAGAACTTGGCTTGTATATTCCAATGATGGCCTTCCTCAAATGCTCGAGGTCTTCATGAGCAAGCAAGTTGGATGCACACCCACTTTATTTTTTTTCTGCCTTCATACACTTATAGCTCTAGTGCATCCGTTGCATGGCGATCCCTACTCCTTACATTGATATCAATTGATGGCCATCTCCATAGCCCATTGATTAGCCTCGTCAATGTGAGACTTTCTTCTTTTTTGTATTCTCCACACAACCTCCAACATCATATTCTATTCCACCCATAGTGATATATCCATGGCTTACGCTCATGTATTGTGTGAGAGTTAAAAAGTTGAAGCGCGTTAAAAAGTATGAACCAATTTCTTGGCTAACATCGGGGTTGTGCATGATAAATACTTTGTGTTAAGAAGATGGAGCATGACAAGACTATATGATTTTGTAGGTATACCTTTCTTTAGCCATGATATTTTGAAAAGACATGATTGCTTTTTGGTATGCTTGAAGTATTATTGTTTTAGGTCAATATTAAACTTTTTTTGAATCTTATGGATCTGACTATTCACGCCATATAAAGAAAGATTACATGATAAACATATTAGGTAGCATCCCACATCAAAAATTCTGTTTTTATCATTTACCTACTAGAGGACAAGGAAGGATTAAGATTGGGGATGTTTTATACGTCTCCAACATATCGATAGTTTTTTATTGTTCCATGCTATTATATTATCAATCTTGGATGTTTTATGCATTATTACGCTATTTATATCATTTTTTGGGACTAACTTATTAACATAGTGCCCAATGCCAGTTGTTGTTGTTTTTCCTTATTTTTTTTCTTTACAGAAAATCAATACCAGACGGAGTCCAAATGGAATGAAACTTTTTGATGATTTTTCATGGACCACAAGACACCCCGGAAGCTTCGGGAGGAGGCTAGAAGAGCCACGATGTGGCCACAAGCTCAGGGGGGCGCCTCTGCGCCCCAAGCTTGTGGGGCCCCATGGCACTTCCAACCCTAATAAGTACCCAAATATTCCCCGTAGACCAGAGGGCACACCAAAAATACTTTTTCACCGCCGCAAGTTTATGTCTTCATGAGATCCCATCTTGGGACCTTTTTCGGTACTCTGCCGGAAGGGGATTCGATCACGGAGGGCTTCTACATTAACCTTGCCACCCTTACGATGATGTGTGAGTAGTTTACCACAGACATACGGGTCCATATCTAGTAGCTAGATGGCTTCTTCTCTCTCTTTGATCTTCAATACAATGTTCTCCTTGATGTTCTTGGAGATCTATTCAATGCAATCTTCTTTTGCGGTGTGTTTGTTGAGATCCGATGAATTATGGGTTTATGAGCAGATTATATATGAATGATATTTGATTCTTCTCTAAACTCTTTGTATGCATGATTTATATAGCTTTGTATTTCTCTCTGATCTATTGATTTGGTTTGGCCAACTAGATTGACTTTTCTTGCAATTGGAGAGGTGCTTTGTAATGGGTTCAATCTTGCGGTGCTCAATCCCAGTGACAGAAGGGGACATGACGCGTATTTGTATTGTTGCCATTAAGGATAAAAATATGGGGTTTGTTCATATTGATTGGATCTATCCCTATACATCATGTCATCTTTCTTAAGGCGTTACTCCGTTCTTGTTAACTTAATACACTATATGCATGCTGGGTAGGGTCGATGTGTGGAGTAATAGTAGTAGATGCAGGCAGGAGTCGGTCTACTTGTCTCGGACGTGATGCCTATATACATGATCATTGCCTTGGAACTTGTCATAACTATGTGCTTTTCTATCAATTGCTCAATAGTAATTTGTTTACCCACCGTATGCTTTCTTTCAAGAGAGAAGCCTCTAGTGAAAACTATGGCCCCTGGGTCTATCTTTTATCAAATTATTTTCAGATCTGCAAAATCAAAAACACAAAAATACCTTGCTGCAATTTATTTACTTTTGTTTTATTTTGCACTTTTACTTATATTTTATATCCATCACTATTAGATCTCATCCTTGCAATTAACCATCAAGGGATTGATAACCCCTTTATCGTGTTGGGTGCAAATATTTGTTTGTTTGTGCTGGTGCTATCAATGGAGACTTGTGTGTTTTTCCTACTGGATTGATACCTTGGTTCTTAACTGAGGAAAATACTTATCTCTACTTTGTTGCATTACCCTTTTCTCTTCAAGGGAAAAATCAACGCAAACTCAAGAAGTAGCAGACACGTATTGTATTGTTGCCACTAAGGAGAAAATGACGGCATTTAATCATATTGTTTTGTTTTATTATATATACATTATGTCATCATACTTTATGCATTACTCTATTTGTTAGAACTTAATGCATAGAGAGGCAAGCATAGGAGTGCTCTCGAAGTGGAGTAATAGTAGATGTAGGCAGGAGTCGGTCTACTTGTGACGGACGTAATGCCTATATACATGATCATTGTCATGAATAATGTCATAACTATCTGTTTTCTATCAATTGCCCAACAGTAATTTGTCTACCCACTGTATGCTATTTTTATGAGAGAGAGAAGGCTCTAGTGAAAACTATGGCCCTGAGGTCTACTTAATCATATTGCAAAAACCAAAAATACCTTGCTACTTTTTACTTCTTTTATTTTATTTTGTAATTTATCTATCTACCATTACCAGATTTAATCCTTATAATTAACTAGTACAAGGGGATTGACAACCCTTATGCCCGTGTTGGGTGCAAGTATTTGCTCTTGTGTGTGCAGATACTGTATACTAGGTGTTTGTATGGTTCTCCTATTGGTTCGATAACATTGGTTCTCATTGATGTAAATACTATCTACTACTAGATTGCTTCACCCTTTCTCTTGGGGGAAAATCCCTACGCAGCTCACAAGTAGCATTCATCACCTCGACCAACTGGTCACGACTATGTAAGTATAAGCTCGGTATGTATGGATGCTATTTTAATATCAATTCTACTATGTGCAATGACACACTGATCATGGGATCACTGCAGGACACAAATGGAGGGTTCCGTCAGCCAGGCTGGGGTCCCTACAGTTTTCTACTATCAATAATGAACATGGGTGAGGTATGCACAGATAATCCAGATGAGTGCACACGAAGGTATGCACACGTAATCCAGATGAGTGCACACGATACAAAAGGTTTACCCACATTCGGGTTGAGTTAACACCCTACTCTTTCCTTTGTGGGTTATATTAATGGTTGCCTCGTGTGAACCTAGCAGGGTTTGTGGTGTTTTGTGACAATATTATTGGTCAGCGGTTCCCTGACTCGCCGTATATAGGTGGACATTGTTATGGTTAAATGTGTCCAAATTAGTTACAATCTAATAGTCCTAGTCGGTTACAGTTAGACATACTATATGGTGCTGATGATCTATCGCGTATAGTGGAAAGACTCCAAGTCGTTGGCCTAGCCCCCATGTGGCTACGGGGCGAGTTTGTTCTCCCTCACTATACTCAGGGGCAATGGCATCGTCATAACGGAAATGATACCTCGTGTTCTGCAAACCAAAGAAACCCCCACCTCGTGATTTATAGGAGGTTGCTACCAAATAGCAGAGGAGGTGCACTCATGCGGATGAGACTTGCCTGCTCCCCCATCGTGCTTCCATTCGTGTTCCCGCATACGTGGCATGATTTAATTGGAACAAAATAAGGCCCAACCCCACCCCCTTAAAATTAAAAGGGGAGATGATTAGATTAGAAAGAAAAAGGAGAAAAGGACAGCCGTAGGATGGAGTGGGAGCACGGACGGGAGCATGGCGAGGGAGCAGGCAAGCCGCGTCCCACTCATGCTAGCCATTTATGGAATGTTTCGTCTCATCTTTCTTTTCTTTTTTCCATGTTTTTCTCCACTGGTTTATCGGATTTCTTTGAAGGTTTTTTATTTTTCTTCTTTTGATGTTCATTTTTTTTCATTTTTCATTCTCTCCTTAGTTTTTCAGTTTTTAAATACACTTTGAGATTTCTACAAATACACGTCGAACGTATTTTAGATACATGTAAAACATTTTCCATATACACGTCCAACATTCTTCAAATACATGTTATACATTTTTCGTGCTGACCATTTTTCAAATGCGCTTTGACCTTTTTTTAATTCACAACGTACATTTTTAGAGCACACATTGAATATTTTTAAATGTCATGAACATATTTTTTTTGAATGCACGAAACATCTTTTAGCTTAATGCACGTTTAACACTTTTTTAGTTGATAATGAACATTTGTAAGTGTCATGAACCTTCTTTTTAATGGCACAGAACATTTTTTAAAATTAGGCAAACACTTTTCTTTTACATTTCATGAACATTTTTTAGCTCATGAACATAATTTTAATTGTTTTAAAGAATATTTTTGCTGGTATGACATTTTTAACATATTACGTTGAACACAATTTACATTTTTCATGGATATCATGAACATATTTTTAAATACCACGGACATTTTTTGAATTGTACAAACATTTTCTAAAAACTGCACAAATGAACTGTTACATTCAACGTACAATTTTTTAATGAGTGGTAAACATTTTTAATATCTAAGTAAATTAACAAAAAAATGTTTATGTTCTGGAAAAAATCACATGTTTAAAAAAAGTGTTCATGCATCTCCAAAATGTATAGTATTTTGTGTACAACAATGACAAGAGGAAAAACAGTGACATGTCGTGTTTTACATGTATGGCTGTTCATCTTAGGGCGCGGCAACCCATAAAAAACCTCTCGCATTTATCCACGGACACGGATGCGGGAGACAGTCATCCAACATGTTAGCCACATGCATTTTGACAACAACTCAAGACAACTGGACGAAATTCGTGAAAACACGGCCGGATTTCATGCAAACATGACGGATTTTATATAAAAAGGCGAATTTTTATATAAACATGACGGGTTTCAATACATTTACATCAACCGTGCTAGTCCGGATCTAAGAGCAACTCCAACGGGCCGACCCAAACGGACGGTGTCGGGTGGTAGGTGCGACATATGCCAACGGGTGGCTTATCATTGTGGGAGCCAATAAAACATCGCCGGTGCCTGGAAACGGGATAAGGCGAAGACATGCACGCCGGCGAATCTTACCCAGCTTCGGGGCTCTCCGGGGAGATAACACCCCTACTGCTGCTCTGCGGGGTCTCCGCATGGTTACTAAATGAACAAGTAGCTACACAATGCTCCTCGAGCTGTTTGGGTGGAAGGGGGAAGAAGGGCACAGCTAGCTTGCTTCTTCTCCTTGTATCGTGTCTAGAACTAGCTTGGGGTCCAACCCTTTGCATGGGTGCACCGGGGGGTTTATATAGGCCTACCCCCCGGGGGTACAATGGTAATCCGGCTGGGCGCGGGGCCCAGCCGTCTGTGACCGCGTTCGCCGGCTTCCGCGCCGACTGCTGGGGCCCGCCGGCTGATGGGTCCCGCCGGCTGCCGGTGCCCTAGTCGACAAGCAGGCCCCACTATCCAGGGCCCGGTCGGTGGCTGATCACTGTCGCTCTATCCTAATGGCGCGGGCTTGGTTGGGGTAAGCGTGGCTACAGTACCGCCGCCTTGGCGGGCGATCACTGTAGCCCCGCCATGTCTTGTCTCCTTAATGGGGCGTCTCCCTCGAGGAGGGTGGCAGGCCGGCTATGGGAAGCCGGATCTCTATCTCGCCGGCTTGGGAGGAGGTGCGGCCGCCTTCGGCATCTCTCTGCCCGAAGGGGCCCACCGCCTCGGGGGCTTCGCTGGTAGCCCGTCGTGGACGGCGTCAGAGCCGCCGTGGCTACAGTGCCGCGCCGGGTGGGCCGTGGCTGCCCGTACGGCGCACTGTACCAGGCGTGCTCCGGGTTTTGGGGGTGGCAGGCTTTACTGTAGCCACGCCCCGCTTCATCATCGCGGGGTGGACGCGTACTTTGCGGGTACGGCCTTGACTGCTTTATGGGAGCCGGCTCCTTGGAGTCGGCCTCTTTGCAGCCGGCTTCCCATAGTCGGCCCTCCCGCAGCTTTCTTCATGAGGGTAAAAGGGTGGGCCACCCCCAAAGCCGGCCTAGAAGATAGCCGGCAGGGGGGAGGCGGCCCCAGGTCTTGAGTCCTCTTGAGAGCCGGACGGGCTCGTAATTTTTTCAGAAGGGCCAGGGGAAGCCGGCTAGGCTACCCATGGCTATTTACTCCGACAGACGGCGTTTTTGTCTGCTTTTTGTCCATTTGGGTCGGCCGCCCGCCCGCCGTCCGCCCTCTTTTAGTTTTGGGTCGGTAGTGCGCCCAACGGGCCGACCCATTTTCATGACCGCGCGCGTTTAACATCATGTCGTCGCCCTGATTTTGACGCTCCAGCACGCGGGAAAGGTTCGCGCGCGCGCCGCGGCCGGCGCTCGCTATAAAAGAAGGCGCTCTCTCCACACTTTGTCGGCCGCCCACTCTCGCCGCCTCTGCGCCACCATGTTGATCCGCCGCCTATGCGCTTCCGATTTTCGTGGAGTCCGCGAGCGCCGCTCCGGCGCCTTCTCCACCGAGATCTGGTTTCGCGAGAAACGTCTCGCCCTCGGCACCTTCGACACCGCAGAGGAGGCGGCCCACGCGCATGACGCGGCGGCGTGGCGCCTCCTGAGGCCTTATCGGGATATGAATTTTCCCAACGTGTCGAGCCAGCGGGCGCAGGATCTGGCGCCTCTCCCGCGGCTTTTCACCGACGAGGATCGTCGTGTCCACCGGAGGCGGCAGCGTCGCCTCGCTATCGCAGAGAAGGACGTGGAAGCCTTGGTGCTGTGGCGTGGAGGCTACCCGCAGGACATCGTCGACGAGCGCCAGTTCTACAAGCAATTGAGATCGGAGAGGGACGCGAGGAGGAGGGAGCGAGCCGCCTATCGGGAGGACAAGCGTTCGCAGAAGCAGGCAGCTCAATTGAAATTGAAGCTATGAGAAACGGCGGGTTGGGACTTTGAAGACGAGGCGTATGCTGACACCTACATTCAGACATCGGAGGAGGACATTACCGAGTCGGAGTCAGAAATCGACGAGTAGTGGTCTTTTTTTTATCTGTGTGAATCCAATGTGCCACCGACCAGCGGGCCCAGTGAGGAAAGAGGGCGAGCGCGCGCGTCCGTCTCGTGTCCGCGCCGACGCAAATCCGGCTCAAAAATGGACCTGGAATGGGTCGCCCGCGGACGAATAACGAACGCGCGTCCGTTTGGGTCGGCGCGTTGGGCCGCCACTTTTGTCCATGCCGACCCAAACGGACGCGGGCGGACGAAATGGGTCGCCCCATTAGAGTTGCTCTAAAGGTATAATTAATACCGAATCTAAATCGCGGCCCGCGGATCCCTTTGTCTTCCTCATGTCCGGCAGCCCGATCGTCGTACTGCCGGGAGCCCCAGACGTATATGTTTCAGCGCAAAGGACGGCTCGCTTCCTCGCCACTCATCGGAGTAGAACCCCCCGACTGATGCTTCAACGGGAGGAGAAGGCGGCCCCTCCACTTTCGTGAAGTCCATGTGGGATCGACGGAGGTCCTCGAAAGAGAAGAACCGGGCAAGACACTGGCTGTGTACGCCGGTGTCGCCTAGGCGATGGCCTTTGTGGGACCCAAGCGGTGACGGATTTGCGTGTTCTACTTCTTGGTGATGGCAGCGGATGCAGAGGCGTCGGCCACCGACTCGTCGCTCTTCGTACACCCAGTTTCTGCCTTTGCCTGCATGGCACGGTCGGGGGAGGTTTTTTGTGAGCTAGGGTGGTCGGAAGGGGGCTTGAGAGCGGCCCAAACTCCTGCAAACCTTTCTTACTTTTGTTTCTGATTTATGGGAAAAATTACGTTCAGAATGGTCTGCGGATCAATACAGATGGACGTTGAATGACTTTCATCGATCCAGAACGATCCAAAGAGTTACCGTAGATTTGCGGGCCGCCTTGAAGATGGCCTTGAGCTGCCGGATGCGCTACACACGCAGAACTACGTCGTTGGGGCGACACATGTGCCATGCATGGGCGAGTTCGACTTGCAGCTCACAATAGGTGAGCTGAGCTATGGACACGCCCTAATCATAAGCGCATCAGCAATGTGTCTTTAATCTCTCCGTAAGCCAAATTCTTAAGAAATATTCTCTTTGCTCCATAATATAAGAACGTTTTGACACTAATATAGTTTTAAAAACATTTTTATATTTTGGGACGGAGGAAATACTATTCATAAGCCGTAAAGTGCTCCACAGTACAATGGAGACTAGAGTATGGTTATGATTATTCTCTACCGCGCGATGATTATTGTGTGCCAGTTACTTCCTCCATTCAAAAATACTTGCTGAAGAAATATATGGATGAAGGGTTTTTAAGCGTTTGCCCAGCCTTAAGTTTTGTCTTTGATAATACTCGGTTCTATCTTAGGCATCTTCAATACTGACTCTTAAACCGTTTGCATACGTTTGAACTATACTGTCTGGACCGCTGAAGTCATCTAACACAATCCCGTATTAATCAATGACATGGTCTGAACGTACTTTCTCTCGCAAACTGGAGACAAATAGGGGAAGGGCTTTACGGGCATCCGGATATCACCCAAGCCCGTTTTCGACGACACTGGCCCACCCAAAACCCCTTCCTCGCGCCGCACGTGCATCTTGCCCGAAAATGTTTGCGCCGATTCAGAGCATCAGTGTCCGCATTTATGCCAGCGAGAGCGGATGCGACTGCTCGCTAATGTCGGCATTGAAGCGGCACGCCGGCCAAGAGAGCCCGCCCCCGCCGCTTCCTGGTGCACGCGACTGCTTCACGTTCAAACGACATGACGGTCGTCTGTTTATCCGTCTGCCACTCACATTAATTACATGCGGTTGCCGAGGCGGCTACTCCGGCGCCACCCGTCCATCCCTCTGTCGCCCACCATTGCTATATAAACTGTTGCCCCGACCATCCGCCTTCGATCCCTCTCTGCACCACTCCCACCATGGTTTCCTCCCGTGCCATAGCTCTCTAGGACGGGCTGACGCTGGAGCAGAAGAAGGAGATGGTCGCCATTGCTGCAAGCAGGCAGCCGAAGGATGCCGACATTCCTATGGAGGATGCGGCTAACGACGAGCCGGCACCACCCTTCTCGTCCATGCTAGCCTCCTCATCCGCGCTACCCTCGCCGGTGCATTGCACCATGACCATCGACGAGGCCCGTGCCCATTACAATGAAGGAAATATGCCCTAGAGGCAATAATAAAGTTATTATTTATTTCCTTACATCATGATAAATGTTTAGTATTCATGCTAAAATTGTATTAACCGGAAACATAATACATGTGTGAATACATAGACAAACAGAGTGTCACTAGTATGCCTCTACTTGACTAGCTCGTTAATCAAAGATGGTTATGTTTCCTAACCATGAACAAAGAGTTGTTATTTGATTAACGAGGTCACATCATTAGTTGAATGATCTGATTGACATGACCCATTCCATTAGCTTAGCACCTGATCGTTTAGTATGTTGCTATTGCTTTCTTCATGACTTATACATGTTCCTATAACTATGAGATTATGCAACTCCCATTTGCCAAGGAACACTTTGTGTGCTACCAAACGTCATAACGTAAATGGGTGATTATAAAGGTGCTCTACAGGTGTCTCCAAAGGTAGATGTTGGGTTGGTGTATTTCGAGATTAGGATTTGTCACTCCGATTGTCGGAGAGGTATCTCTGGGCCCTCTCGGTAATGCACATCACATAAGCCTTGCAAGCATTACAACTAATGAGTTAGTTGCGAGATGATGTATTACGGAACGAGTAAAGAGACTTGCCGGTAACGAGATTGAACTAGGTATTGAATACCGACGATCGAATCTCGGGCAAGTAACATACCGATGACAAAGGGAACAACGTATGTTGTTATGGGGTCTGACCGATAAAGATCTTCGTAGAATATGTAGGAGCCAATATGGGCATCCAGGTCCCGCTATTGGTTATTAACCGGAGATGTGTATCGGTCATGTATACATTGTTCTTGAACCGTAGGGTCCGCACGCTTAACGTTACGATGACAGTTATTATGAGTTTATACATTCTGATGTACCGAAGTTAGTTCGGAGTCCCGGATGTGATCACGGACATGACGATGAGTCTCGAAATGGTTGAGACATAAAGATTAATATATTGGATGACTATATTCGGACACCGGAAGCGTTCCGGAGAAGTTTCGGATAAAACCGGAGCACCGGAGGGTTACCGGAACCCCCCGGGGGGTTAATGGGCCTCATGGGCCTAAAGTGGAGAAGAGGAAGGGGCTGCCAGGGCAGGTCGTGCGCCCCCTCTCCCCCTCGTCCGAATTGGACAAGGAGGGAGGGGCGCCGCCCCCCTCTTTCCTTCTCTTCTCCCACCTCTCCTAATTGGACAAGGAATAGGGAGGGGAGTCCTACTCCCGGTAGGAGTAGGACTCCTCCTGCGCGCCTCCATAGGGCCAGCCGCACCCCCCCCCTTGGATCCTTTATATACGGAGGCAAGGGGGCACCCTAGGACACATAATTGATCAACGTGATCGTTCCTTAGCCGTGTGCGGTGCCCCCTTCCACCATATTCCACATCGGTCATATCGTTGTAGTGCTTAGGCGAAGCCCTGCGTCGGTAGAACATCATCATCGTCACCACGCCATTGTGCTAACGGAACTCATCCCCGAAGCTTTGCTGATCGGAGCCCGGGGAGCGTCATCAAGCTGTACGTGTGCTAAGAACTCGGAGGTACCAGAGTAACGGTGCTTGGATCGGTCGGATCGGGAAGACGTACGACTACTTCCTCTACGTTGCGTCAACGCTTCCGCTTCGGTCTACGAGGGTACGTAGACAACACTCTCCCCTCTCGTTGCTATGCATCACCATGATCTTGCGTGTGCGTAGGAATTTTATTGAAATTACTACGTTCCCCAATAGTGGCATCCGAGCCTAGGTTTTATGGTTTGATGTTATATGCACGAGTAGAACACAAGTGAGTTGTGGGCGATATAAGTCATACTGCCTACCAACATGTCCTACTTTGGTTCGGCGGTATTGTTGGATGAAGTGGCCCAGACCGACATTACGCGTACGCTTACACGAGACCGGTTCTCACGACGTGCTTTGCACATAGGTGGCTTGCGGGTGACTGTTTCTCCAACTTTAGTTGAACCGAGTGTGGCTACGCCCGGTCCTTGCGAAGGTTAAAACGGCATCAACTTGACAAACTATCGTTGTGGTTTTGATGCGTAGGTAAGATTGGTTCTTGCTTAAGCCCGTAGCAGCCACGTAAAACATGCAACAACAAAGTAGAGGACGTCTAACTTGTTTTTGCAGGGCATGTTGTGATGTGATATGGTCAAGACATGATGCTAAATTTTATTGTATGAGATGATCATGTTTTGTAACCAAGTTATCGGCAACTGGCAGGAGCCATATGGTTGTCGCTTTATTGTATGCAATGCAATCGCGCTGTAATGCTTTACTTTATCACTAAGCGGTAGCGATAGTCGTGGAAGCATAAGATTGGCGAGACGACAATGATGCTATGATGGAGATCAAGGTGTCGCGCCGGTGACGATGGTGATCATGACGGTGCTTCGGAGATGGAGATCACAAGCACATGATTGCATGTGATGTTTATCTTTTAGGCATCTTATCTTGCTTTGATTGACGGTAGCATTATAAGATGATCTCTCACTAAATTATCAAGAAGTGTTCTCCCTGAGTATGCACCGTTGCCAAAGTTCGTCGTGCCCAGACACCACGTGATGATCGGGTGTGATAAGCTCTACGTCCATCTACAACGGGTGCAAGCCAGTTTTGCACACGCAGAATACTCAGGTTAAACTTGACGAGCCTAGCATATGTAGATATGGCCTCGGAACACGGAGACCGAAAGGTCGAGCGTGAATCATATAGTAGATATGATCAACATAATGATGTTCACCATTGAAAACTAATCCATTTCACGTGATGATCGGTTATGGTTTAGTTGATTTGGATCACGTGATCACTTAGAAGATTAGAGGGATGTCTATCTAAGAGGGAGTTCTTTAAGTAATTTGATTAATTGAACTTAAATTTATCATGAACTTAGTACCTGATAGTATCTTGCTTATGTATGTTTGATTGTAGATAGATGGCCCGTGCTGTTGTTCCGTTGAATTTTAATGCGTTCCTTGAGAAAGCAAAGTTGAAAGATGATGGCAGCAATTACACGGACTAGCTCCGTAACTTGAGGATTATCCTCATTGCTGCACAGAAGAATTACGTCCTGGAAGCACCGCTGGGTGCCAGGCCTGCTGCTGGAGCAACACCAGATGTTATGAACGTCTGGCAGAGCAAAGCTGATGACTACTCGATAGTTCAGTGTGCCATGCTTTACGGCTTAGAATCAGGACTTCAACGATGTTTTGAACGTCATGGAGCATATGAGATGTTCCAGGAGTTGAAGTTAATATTTCAAGCAAATGCCCGGATTGAGAGATATGAAGTCTCCAATAAGTTCTATAGCTGCAAGATGGAGGAGAACAGTTCTGTCAGTGAACATATACTCAAAATGTCTGGGTATAATAATCACTTGATTCAGATGGGAGTTAATCTTCCAGATGATTGCGTCATTGACAGAATTCTCCAATCACTGCCACCAAGCTACAAGAGCTTCGTGATGAACTATAATATGCAAGGGATGAATAAGACTATTCCCGAGCTCTTCGCAGTGCTGAAAGCTGCGGAGGTAGAAATCAAGAAGGAGCATCAAGTGTTGATGGTCAACAAGACCACTAGTTTCAAGAAAAAGGGCAAAGGAAAGAAGAAGGGGAACTTCAAGAAGAACGGCAAGCAAGTTGCTGCTCAGGAGAAGAAACCCAAGTCTGGACCTAAGCCTGAAACTGAGTGCTTCTACTGCAAGCAGACTGGTCACTGGAAGCGGAACTGCCCCAAGTATTTGGTAGATAAGAAGGATGGCAAGGTGAACAAAGGTATATGTGATATACATGTTATTGATGTGTACCTTACTAGAGCTCGCATTAGCACCTGGGTATTTGATACTGGTTCTGTTGCTAATATTTGCAACTCGAAACAGGGACTACGGATTAAGCGAACGCTAGCAAAGGACGAGGTGACGATGCGCGTGGGAAATGGTTCCAAAGTCGATGTGATCGTGGTCGGCACGCTACCTCTACATCTACCTTCGGGATTAGTATTAGACCTAAATAATTGTTATTTGGTGCCAGCGTTAAGCATGAACATTATATCTGGATCTTGTTTGATGCGAGATGGTTATTCATTTAAATCAGAGAATAATGGTTGTTCTATTTATATGAGTAATATCTTTTATGGTCATGCACCCTTGAAGAGTGGTCTATTTCTGATGAATCTCGATAGTAGTGATACACATATTCATAATATTGAAACCAAAAGATGCAGAGTTGATAATGATAGTGCAACTTATTTGTGGCACTGCCGTTTAGGTCATATCGGTGTAAAGCGCATGAAGAAACTCCATACTGATGGACTTTTGGAACCACTTGATTATGAATCACTTGGTACTTGCAAACCGTGCCTCATGGGCAAGATGACTAAAACACCGTTCTCCGGTACTATGGAGAGAGCAACAGATTTGTTGGAAATCATACATACTGATGTATGTGGTCCGATGAATATTGAGGCTCGTGGCGGATATCGTTATTTTCTCACCTTCACAGATGATTTAAGCAGATATGGGTATATCTACTTAATGAAACACAAGTCTGAAACATTTGAAAAGTTCAAAGAATTTCAGAGTGAAGTTGAAAATCATCGTAACAAGAAAATAAAGTTTCTACGATCTGATCGTGGAGGAGAATATTTGAGTTACGAGTTTGGTGTACATTTGAAACAATGCGGAATAGTCTCGCAACTCACGCCACCCGGAACACCACAGCGTAATGGTGTGTCCGAACGTCGTAATCATACTTTACTAGATATGGTGCGATCTATGGTGTCTCTTACTGATTTACCGCTATCATTTTGGGGTTATGCTTTAGAGACGGCCGCATTCACGTTAAATAGGGCACCATCAAAATCCGTTGAGACGACGCCTTATGAACTATGGTTTGGCAAGAAACCAAAGTTGTCGTTTCTTAAAGTTTGGGGCTGCGATGCTTATGTGAAAAAGCTTCAAAGCTCGAACCCAAATCGGAGAAATGTGTCTTCATAGGATACCCAAAGGAGACTATTGGGTACACCTTCTATCATAGATCCGAAGGCAAAACATTCGTTGCTAAGAATGGATCCTTTCTAGAGAAGGAGTTTCTCTCGAAAGAAGTGAGTGGGAGGAAAGTAGAATTTGACGAGGTAACTGTACTTGCTCCCTTATTGGAAAGTAGTACATCACAGAAAACTGTTTCTGCGACACCTACACCAATAAGTGAGGAAGCTAATGATAATGATCATGAAACTTCAGGACAAGATACTACTGAACCTCGTAGATCAACCAGAGTGAGATCCGCGCCAGAGTGGTACGGTAATCCTATTCTGGAAATCATGCTGCTAGATCATGATGAACCTACGAACTATGAAGAAGCGATGGTGAGCCCAGATTCTGCAAAATGGCTTGAAGCCATGAAATCTGAGATGGGATCCATGTATGAGAACAAAGTCTGGACTTTGGTTGACTTGCCCGATGGTCGGCAAGCAATTGAGAATAAATGGATCTTCAAGAAGAAGACTGACATTGGCGGTAATGTTACTGTCTACAAAGCTCGACTTGTCGCGAAAGGTTTTTGACAAGTTCAAGGGGTTGACTACGATGAGACCTTCTCACCTGTAGCGATGCTTAAGTCTTTCCGAATCATGTTAGAAATTGCCGAATTTTATGATTATGAAATTTGGCAGATGGATGTCAAAACTGCATTCCTGAATGGATTTCTGGAAGAAGGGTTGTATATGATGCAACCGGAAGGTTTTGTCGATCCAGAAGGAGCTAACAAAGTGTGCAAGCTCCAGCGATCCATTTATGGACTGGTGCAAGCTTCTCGGAGTTGGAATAAACGCTTTGATAGTGTGATCAAAGCATTTGGTTTTATACAGACTTTCGGAGAAGCCTGTATTTACAAGAAAGTGATTGGGAGCTCTGTAGCATTTCTGATATTATATGTGGATGACATATTACTGATTGGAAATGATATAGAATTTCTGGATAGCATAAAGGGATACTTGAATAAGAGTTTTTCAATGAAAGACCTCGGTGAAGCTGCTTACATATTAGGCATAAAGATCTATAGAGATAGATCAAGACGCTTAATTGGACTTTCACAAAGCACATACCTTGACAAGATTTTGAAGAAGTTCAAAATGGATCAAGCAAAGAAAGGGTTCTTGCCTGTGTTACAAGGTGTGAAGTTGAGTCAAACTCAATGCCCGACCACTGTAGAAGATAGAGAGAAAATGAAAGATGTTCCCTATGCTTCAGCCACAGGCTCTATCATGTATGCAATGCTGTGTACCAGACCTGATGTGTGCCTTGCTATCAGTCTAGCAGGGAGGTACCAAAGTAATCCAGGAGTGGATCACTGGACAGCGGTCAAGAACATCCTGAAGTACCTGAAAAGGACTAAGGATATGTTTCTCGTATATGCAGGTGACAAAGAGCTCATCGTAAACGGTTACGTTGATGCAAGCTTTGACACTGATCCGGACGATTCTAAATCGCAAACCGGATACGTGTTTACATTAAACGGTGGAGCTGTCAGTTGGTGCAGTTCTAAACAAAGTGCTGTGGCGGGATCTACATGTGAAGCGGAGTACATAGCTGCTTCGGAAGCAGCAAACGAAGGAGTCTGGATGAAGGAGTTCATATCCGATCTAGGTGTCATACCTAGTGCATCGGGTCCAATGAAAATCTTTTGTGACAATACTGGTGCAATTGCCTTGGCAAAGGAATCCAGATTTCACAAGAGAACCAAGCACATCAAGAGATGCTTCAATTCCATCCGGGATCTAGTCCAGGTGGGAGATGATGAAGCTATGTACCTAGGGTAGGGGCACGGACCTGTCCTAAAGAGCCCTACCCGAGGACATCCCTAGAAGATGTCACCTTTCAATCGACTTGAAGGTATCCCACTCGACGGGTTGAAGACACTCGACCAAGAAGCTGTCACTCGACCAAGAAGCCAACCACTCGACTACCAGAAGACCTAAAGTCACTCCGCAGGCAAACGGTCGGCTATTAAGTAGTCTTTATGGTCATTATAGCACTTTATTAGGGGCGTTACCAGTAACGCCCAACCTTAAATGTACCTAAATCCCTGCATTACTGAGGGCAGGAGGGGGCCGGCGAACTCTATATAAGCCACCCCTCTCCTCAGTAAGAGGGGTTCGCACCCCTGTTATCTACACACACATAATCCAATCGACCGCCTCTAGGCACCGAGACGTAGGGCTGTTACTTCCTCCGAGAAGGGCCTGAACTCGTAAACATTGTGTGCTTACAACTTCCCAATAGCTAAGATCTAGCCTCTCCATACACACCCCCCTACATTACTGTCAGACTTAGAACCACGACAGTTGGCGCCCACCATGGGGCAGGAGTCTTAGCGCCTAATTGGAGAAGTTGCGATTTTTCTGATCCATTTGATCATGGTTTCCTGCGGAGTTTTGGTAGAGGGCCGCGAGATCCGTCTCGACGCGCTCACCTTCATCGCCGACGACTCCGCCTGGCTTCAGGAGGCGCCACTCGACATCGACGCGCTCCCCGTCCGCCGTGCGACGCACTTCCGCGCATGCATTCGTGGTGTCCTCCTGCGGCAGCCGTCGACCCAATATCGGTCGGCCCCCGTGTCGTCTCCCCGCCCCGTCTCCCACCAACGCAAGCGCTCAGGTCGGTCGAGACTCCAGCGGTGGGTGAGGCACGCCGTGGCCCGCCAGTCGGCGGCCCCACAAGTCGCGGCAATCGAGCCCGACGAATCCCTCTGCGGCCTGTTCGACTGGCTCCGCGGAGACCGCATCCGAGTGCGATAGCAGCGACCCTTTCGCTGAGGTTCTGGCGGTCGAGGGGACACACAGTCCTCCCGGATTCCCTCGCGCTAATGGAGGCGCGGGTGGGGGCGACCCGTCGCGTCCCCACGACGAGTACCCCCCCGAGCCTGTCACGTCATTGCAGCGAGAGGAGCTCCGCCGCCGGAACATGGACACGCTCCACACTCCTATTGTTGGTGAAACCCCTGAGGCCCGAGCCTTGGAGGACGCGCGCTTGGCTAACCTGGCCGAGCGCACTCGACTGGAGAATCTACAGCGAATACTCGACGAGCAAGCACGTCAGCAAGCTTCCGAGGCCAGTCGACGTCAGCTCTTCCCACAGCCGCAGGTATACCGAACCCCAGTTCAGAATTTGGCCGCCGCGGCCCATATAACGGAGTCAATTCAGCCCTCCCAGTCGGAGGCTAGCAGAGGCTTGTTGCAGATCAGAGCGTTTCTCCGAGCGGCGGGAAACCAGAATTCCACCGTTTCTCAATCGCGGAACAGGATCCACAGTCGATCCGTTGCAACAGAAACAGTCCAGTCGGCTCACAGCCCGAGATCGCCCCCGAGGCGTGAGGGACGTGGAGACCGGCACGATCAGTATAGAAGAAATGAGCAGTATGATCACCGACCCGACCGTGATGATCGACGTCCAGTGCCAACCCCTCCCCCGAGGAGTGGGTCGTATGCGCCTCAACATCGAGATGACAGGCGCCCCCATAATGTTGGGCATAGGATTCCAGTCGACCCCAGGGACCCAGGCTTTGACGCGAGATCCATCCTCATTCAAGGTTTGGTTGACAGGAACAGAGCTCATCGAGAGGGCCACAACAGAGATGCGCCCGCCGGTAGCATGGTACATGCTTCGGGGCCAGAATGTTTCAGTCGAGCCATTAGGGCCGCAGTGATTCCTCCCAACTTCAGGCTGGCGACTGGAGTCAGCAAGTTCACCGGTGAATCCAAGCCTGACACTTGGCTCGAGGATTACCGAGTGGCTGTACAGATTGGCGGTGGCAATGATGAGGTGGCCATGAAGCATTTGCCTCTCATGTTAGAGGGCTCAGCCAGGGCGTGGTTAAATCAGTTGGCACCCAGCAGCATCTACACTTGGGAGGACCTCTCCCGAGTGTTCGTCACAACCTTTGAGGGAACATGCAAGCGACCTGCAAGCCTTACAGAGTTGCGGTCTTGCGTGCAGAAACCGAATGAAACTCTGAGGGATTACATCCAAAGGTGGATCACATTGCATCACATAGTTGAGAATGTGCCAGACCACCTAGCAGTTTGTGCCTTCAAGGAAGGCGTTAAGTACAGGGAATTAAATCTGAAGTTCGGTCGAACTGGGGAGATGTCTCTGAATCGGATGATGGAGATCGCCACCAAGTACGCTAATGGTGAAGACGAAGACCGACTCCGAAGCGGCAAGCTCAAGGCAGTCGCCCAAGAAACCGGAGGAAACTCCAGTCGGAAACAGAAGCGGAAGGCCGAGCCAGCTGCCCCTGGGGAGGCCCTGGCCGTAACCCAAGGAAAATCCAAGGGAAAACCCAAGGGGCCCTGGAAGCCCAAGAGAGTCAAGGATCAAGATGGAAATGATGTTTTGGATCTGCCATGTCACATCCACACAAAGAAAGACGAAGAGGGTAATTTTATTTACCCAAAGCATACCACTCGACAGTGCCGGCTCCTGATCCAGCAGTTCCAGGGCAAGCAGCTCAAAGATAAGGAAAAAGAGCCAGACAGGGTTGAGGACAAGGAAGACAGTGACGATGGATACCCCCAAGTCAATTCCACCCTGATGATTTTTGCCGATGTCGAAAGTAAGAGTCGACTAAAAGTCATTAACCGTGAGGTGAACATGGTTGCTCTGGCAACCCCCAGTTACCTGAAGTGGTCTCAGACTGCCATCACATTCGACCAGTCTGATCACCTGACGCACATTGCCACCCCTGGGAGGCAAGCTTTGGTGGTCGATCCAGTTGTCGAAGGCACTCGACTGACCAAGGTATTGATGGATGGCGGCAGTGGCCTGAACATACTGTATGCTGAAACTTTGAAAGGAATGGGCATTCCGATGTCCAGACTCAGTACCAGTAACATGAGCTTCCACGGAGTCATTCCTGGGAAGAAAGCCGAGTCACTCGGCCAGATTGCTCTTGATGTGGTTTTTGGTGATTCAAAGAATTACCGCAAGGAAAAGTTGACATTCGAGGTTGTGGACTTCCAGAGTGCTTATCATGCCATTTTGGGCAGGCCAGCTTACGCACACTTCATGGCTCGACCATGTTACGTGTATCTCAAACTGAAGATGCCTGGCCCCAAGGGTGTGATCACTGTTACGGGCAACCGAAAGAAAGCAGAAGAGTGTTTTCAAAAGGGATCAAAGATCGCTGATGCTCAGATGGCAGTGGTCGAGCTGAAAGAGTACCAAAAGACTGCCGATCCGAGTGAATTGCTGCGAGCTAAGAAGCCTGCCTCAGAATCAGCTTTTCAGTCGTCTGGTGAAACAAAGACAGTCCACATTCACCCGACCGACCCCGACGCTGCGCCGACTCACATCTCGACGACGCTCGACTCCAAATAGGAAGAAGCGCTCATCCAGCTCCTCCGTGAGAACTGGGACATCTTCGCATGGAAATCCTCTAACATGCCTGGAGTTCCCAGAGGGCTGGCTGAGCACCGTCTACGAGTCGACCCAAAATTCAAGCCTGTGAAGGAACATCTTCGACGGTCCGCCGTCGAGAAGAAGCAAGCCATTGGCGAGGAGGTGGCTCGGCTCTTAGCGGCGGAGTTCATCCGAGAGATTTACCACTCCAAGTGGCTCGCCAATGTCGTCATGGTCCCCAAGAAGGACAAGTCACTTCGCATGTGCATTGATTTCAAACATATCAATCGGGCCTTCCCGAAAGATCATTTTCCCCTCCCTCGCATCGACCAAATAGTCGACTCGACTGCGGGGTGCGAGAGATTGTCTTTTCTAGATGCCTATTCCGGGTACCATCAGATCCGTCTGTATGGGCCTGACGAGATCAAAACAGCTTTCATCACTCCATTCGGATGCTTCTGTTACATCACCATGCCGTTCGGCCTCAAGAACGCCGGAGCCACATTCATGAGAATGATTCAGAAATGTTTACTCACTCAAATCAGTCGGAATGTGGAGGCATACATGGATGATATTGTGGTCAAGTCCCGGAAAGGTTCCGACCTACGGGCTGACCTTGCTGAAACCTTTGCCAACCTCAGGAGGTATGATATCAAGCTCAATCCATCAAAGTGCAATTTTGGAGTTCCAGGTGGAAAGTTACTCGGTTTTCTCGTTTCCGAACGGGGGAATCGACGCCAATCCTGAAAAAATTGGCACCATACTCCGGATGAAGCGTCTTGTACGCGTGCACGATGTCCAAAAGCTTATAGGCTGCTTGGCCGCTTTAAGTCGATTCATTTCTCGTCTCGGTGAAAAGGCGTTGCCTCTTTACCGACTGATGAAAAAGTCTGACAAATTCGAGTGGACTCCAGAAGCTGATGCAGCGTTCGCAGACCTCAAAGCTCTGCTCTCCACCCAGCCGGTGCTTGCTGCCCCAATCAGCAAAGAGCCTCTGCTGCTTTACATTGCAACCACAGGACAAGTTGTCAGTACAGTGCTTATGGTCGAGCGGGAAGAGGAAGGAAAGGCCTTCAAAGTTCAACGCCCAGTATATTATGTGTCTGAAGTTTTGACCCCTTCAAAACAAAGATACCCTCACTACCAGAAGCTTGTATATGGGATTTATATGACCACAAAGAAAGTTGCACATTACTTCTCTGACCACTCCATTACAGTCATCAGCGACGCCCCACTATCAGAGATTCTGCATAACAGAGACGCAACTGGTCGAGTGGCCAAGTGGGCGATTGAACTCCTTCCCTTAGATATCAAGTTTGAAGCAAAGAAGGCTATCAAGTCCCAAGCAATCGCAGATTTCATCGCCGAGTGGATTGAACAGCAACTTCCAACTCAAGTTCACTCGGAGCACTGGACCATGTTCTTCGATGGGTCTAAGATGCTAAATGGTTCCGGTGCTGGGGTAGTCCTAGTCTCCCCCCGAGGAGATAAGCTCAGATATGTTCTCCAAATTCACTTCAATTCCTCCAATAATGAAGCAGAATATGAAGCGCTTTTGTATGGGTTGCGCATGGCCATTTCACTCGGTGTCCGTCGCCTCATGGTTTATGGCGACTCAGATTTGGTGGTAAATCAAGTGATGAAGGAGTGGGATGTCAGAAGTCCGGCAATGACTGGTTATTGCAATGCAGTGCGAAAGCTTGAAAAGAAATTCGAGGGGTTAGAGCTTCATCACGTCCCCCGACTGAAAAATCAGGCAGCTGACGATTTGGCAAAGATAGGCTCCAAGAGAGAGGCCATTCCCAGCAACGTGTTCCTGGAACACATTCACTCGCCGTCAGTCCAAGAGGATCCTTTTACAGAAGAAGCCCCGCAGCCAAAAAGTGCCACAGATCCGACTGAAGTCGAAGTTCCTGCTGTGGTCGACCTAGTCATGGAGGTCCTGGCAATCACTCCCGACTAGACGATACCGTACATCGCGTATATCCTAAGGAAAGAACTCCCGGAGGACGAGGAAGAGGCTCGACAAATCGTCCGCCGATCCAAGGCCTTCACAGTCATAAAGGGACAGCTATATAGAGAGAGCGCGACTGGAATCGGTCAGAAATGCATAACACCAGAAGAGGGTCAGATAATCCTTAATGATATCCACTCGAGGACCTGTGGTCACCATGCGTCCTCTCGGACTATTGTGGCTAAAGCATACCGAGCGGGATTTTACTGGCCAAGAGCAAATGAGATGGCAAAAGAGATAGTAGACAAGTGTGGAGGGTGCCAGTTCTACTCCAACATGTCACACAAGCCTGCATCAGCCCTGAAGACCATTCCACTCGTCTGGCCCTTTGCCGTCTGGGGACTGGACATGGTTGGTCCACTAAGAATGGGCAGGAGTGGATTCACTCATGTGCTTGTGGCAGTCGACAAGTTTACTAAATGGATCGAAGCTAAGCCCATCAAGAATCTCGATGCTTGCACTGCTATCAGTTTCGTCAGAGGGTTAACATTCAGATATGGAGTCCCGCATAGCATCATCACTGACAATGGGTCAAACTTTGATTCGGACAAGTTCAGAGCTTTTTGCGCCTCTCAAGGCACACGAGTCGACTATGCATCGGTCGCCCATCCCCAGTCGAATGGACAAGCTGAGAGAGCAAATGGTCTGATTCTCAAAGGACTAAAGCCTCGACCGATGCGTGATCTCAAGCACGCGGCAGGCGCTTGGGTCGATGAGCTTCGTCAGTTCTGTGGGGATTAAGGACCACCCCTAACCGGTCGACTCGAAGAACTCCATTCTTTCTGGTTTATGGAGCCGAAGCAGTTCTGCCGAGTGACCTTCTTCATAATGCACCCCGAGTCGAACTTTACACCGAAGATGAAGCAGAACAGGCCCGGCAAGACGCAGTCGACCTCTTAGAAGAAGAGAGGGAGATGGCCATGATCAGATCGACCATTTATCAGCAAGACTTGCGCCGATTTCATGCCCGGAATGTGAAGAGTCGAGCCTTCCAAGAAGGAGATCTGGTCCTCCGAGTGGATCAACAGAAACCACACAAGCTTGCTCCTACTTGGGAAGGCCCCTTCATCATCACCAAAGTCCTCCACAATGGAGCGTATCACCTCTACAATGTTGATCGCCAGATCGACGAGCCACGAGCTTGGAACGCGGAACTGCTCCGCCCCTTTTACACTTGAGTTCTCCCTTAGACGAGATGTAATAAGAAAAAAAATTCTGCAGTTCATTTTTATCAAAGACAAGAGTGTTCCAATAATTGCTGTCACTTTTGTTTGCATACAAAATCCCCCAGTGGGTGACTTGGCTGCGAATCCGTTTCGCCCAAGTTTGAAAAAATCATACCGAGTGGAGAGCAGTCCTCCCACTCGGGGGCTTAGCTGCAGTCCAGTACTCGCCTAAGTCCTCCCACTTTGAGACTTAGATGCAGTCAGGCACTCGCCTAAGTTCGAGAAAATCCTACCGAGTGGAGAGCAATCCTCCCTCTCGGGGGCTTAGCTGCAGTCCAGTACTCGCCTAAGTTCTCCCACTCGGAGGCTTAGCTGCAGTCCAACACTCGCCTAAGTTTGAAAAAATCCTACCGAATGGAGAGCAATCCTCCCACTCGGGGGCTTAGCTGCAGTCCAGTACTCGCCTAAGTCCTCCCACTTTGAGACTTAGCTGCAGTCAGGCACTCGCCTAAGTTCGAGAAAATCCTACCGAGTGGAGAGCAATCCTCCCACTCGGGGGCTTAGCTGCAGTCCAGTACTCGCCTAAGTTCTCCCACTCGGAGGCTTAGCTGCAGTCCAACACTCGCCTAAGTTTGAAAAAATCCTACCGAGTGGAGAGCAATCCTCCCACTCGGGGGCTTAGCTGCAGTCCAGCACTCGCCTAAGTTTGAAAAAATCCTACCGAGTGGAGAGCAATCCTCCCACTCGGGGGCTTAGCTGCAGTTCAGCACTCGCCTAAGTCCTCCCACTTTGAGACTTAGCTGCAGTCATGCACTCGCCTAAGTTTGAGAAAATCCTACCGAGTGGAGAGCAGCCCTCCCACTCGGGGGCTTAGCTGCAGTCCAGTACTCGCCTAAGCTCTCCCGCTAAGAGACTTAGCTACAGTCAGGCACTCGCCTAAGTTTTTAAAAAAATCCTACCGAGTGGAGAGCAATCCTCCCACTCGGGGGCTTAGCTGCAGTCCAGTACTCGCCTAAGCTCTCCCACTCGGAGGCTTAGCTGCAGTCAGACACTCGCCTAAGTTCGAAAAATCCTACCGAGTGGAGAGCAGCCCTCCCACTCGGGGGCTTAGCTGCAGTCCAGTACTCGCCTAAGTTCTCCCACTCGGAGGCTTAGCTGCAGTCCAACACTCGCCTAAGTTTGAAAAAATCCTACCAAGTGGAGAGCAATCCTCCCACTCGGGGGCTTAGCTGTAGTCCAGCACTCGCCTAAGTTTGAAAAAATCCTACCGAGTGGAGAGCAATCCTCCCACTCGGGGGCTTAGCTGCAGTCCAGCACTCGCCTAAGTCCTCCCACTTTGAGACTTAGCTGCAGTCAGGCACTCGCCTAAGTTCGAGAAAATCCTACCGAGTGGAGAGCAGCCCTCCCAACAGATCAAACCGCGAAGATATTCAACAAAAAATCAAGTTCGGATAAAGCCTAAAAGGTCCCAGACCTCAGATCAAAGTACTCGAGCCCTCGGCTCGGCAGAGTTTAATGGTTACAAATCCACTCAGCATTCCGGGGCAAATTTAAGGAGAAGCACAAAAGTTTTTCATTCCTCAGGCGGAGGACTGGCAGGGGCGACGAACTCATCCAAGTCGATCCCGTCTGCAATACGGGTGGCAGCAGCAATAAAGGTCCCCATGAAGTCTTGAAAGCTGTGCCTCTTGGTATTGGCGACTTGGATGGCGGCCAGCTTCTCTTCTCGCGCCTCCTTGCAATGGACGCGGACTAGAGACAGAGCCACATCAGCGCCGCACCGAGAAGAAGACTTCTTCCACTCCTGCACTCGGTCAGGGATTCCGTTAAGTCGAGCCATCAGAGACTCGAGATCATTCTGGAGCGTAGACTCTGGCCAAAGTGTCGGGTCGATCCGCGACATGGCAACCTTCAGCCGGGCCAAGTAATCCACGACGCCGTCAATGCGAGATTCCAGTCGGAGCAGATTCATGGCAGCTTCATCATTCACCGGAGAGTTGATTGGATCCAAACCTGTTTCAATCCGCCCAGTCTCCTCCTCAAAGTTCTGGCAAAGCTCTGCATACATGATCCAAGGATAAGTCAATTTTCATAGACTGAGTCGACACAAAAAGAAAACCAGTCGGAATTGAATGTGCACCTTCAAGCTTGATGTACAACTTCTTGGCGAGGCTCCTCAAGTAGCTCTCCAGGTCGTCCCTCCTGCGAGCGACGCCTTCCATCTTCTCGTTCAGGGCGAGGTTCTCCTTCTTCCAACGTGTGCACTCCATGTTGGCTTCATCCAGAGCGGTCTTCAGCTTGGTATTCTCTTCTTCTAATTGGCCGGCCGAAGCCAACTTCTGTTCAGCCAGAGCGATCTTGTCGTCAGCCTCCTTGCGGGTAGCAGCCAAGTCCTGATCCTTCTTCGCCAGAGCCTCACTCAGTTCTCCTGCAAAAGAAATGATGATTGGTTCGGAAACAGCATAAGGGTACTCAAGCCTAAAAACAAAACCAGTCGACAAAGTCATCTTACCAGCGGCGCCGTCTCTGACCTTCTGCAGCTCTGTTCTGACCAGCTCCAGATCAAGGTTCAGTTGAATCCGCTGCTTCTCCAACTCAGTATAGCGAGATGCAAGTTCGCAGGATTTCTGTAAAAAGAAAAGTCAGTCGACAGACGTCCAAGACAATGGCGACGTTTCTAAGACCACAGCCGAATCAAAAACATTCGACAGTAGTCTCGGGGACTACACCCAATGGATGCACTCAGCGTGCCCCCACTGGTTCGACCAAAAAAAAGAGAGAAGAGAGAAAGTCGACTGCCCGCAGTCGACCGGATACAGTTCCATTCGACATGGCCTGACCAGACCGAGTGAAGAAATACAGATATAGTAACACAATGTAAAGACTAGAGTCGACTGCCAGCAGTCCACCATAGTCTCGGGGACTACACCCAGTGGGTGCACTCAGCGTGCCCCCACTCGTCCAAGAATTGGCAGACACACCCAGTGGGTGTACAGATACAGATACAAAAGATCTTCAGAAAAAAAAGAGAGACTCTTCAAACGATCAAGTGTCGAGTCGACTGACCTGGACGTTGCTCTGAAGAGCCGAACTCGCGTCATAGGCTGCTTGGCTGGCCTCCCGAGCCATCTTCACTTGCTCCATCATGACCCTCGCCTGGCATATAGCCTCCTTTGCAGCAGCCGCTTGGTCCTCAGGGACGGGGTATGCAGCAAAAAGCGAAGATGGATCCGCAGTCGACGCCGAAGGCCGCACACTCGACAGAGGGTTGGCGAAAGTCACAGAAGCCCGAGTGGTGTCGCCACCATCCCGAGCCATGGTCTCAGACGCCGGAGTAGGCTGGGGAGTCTTGTCAGCCGACGACCTCTTGTTCCTCCTCATCCTCAGCGGTTCGTTCTCGTCGTCATCCGGGAGGTCGATAACATGAGGAGGGGCTGCAAGGGAAACATTCAATCGACCAGAATTGCAAGAAATGACCAGTCGACTCAAAAACAGAACGTCAGTAATCGTACCAGGGTTGGAGGTAACAGCATCCCCCATCTCTTGGTCGTCATCCTTGGCGGAGACCTCAGAAGTAGCAGCGCCGCAAATCTTGAAAAGTCAGTCAGTTGGCTCAATGAATCGACCAAGGATCCGTCCACGGTCGACGAAGGAAAACAAGCTTTATTACTCGGAAATGGTAGGGACAGCTATCTTCATCTTGGGCAGAGCCTTGGGCGGCTTGGACAGTGTCGTGCGTGGGTGCTTGGGAACCTTCCCAGTCGGCGTTGGAGAAGAGGTCCGAGGGCGTTTTGACGACGGCCCAACGGAGGCAGTCGCCTTACCGCGTTCCTGCGCCAGGTCGTGTGTGAGCTTGGATCGCCTCTCCGGGCGGGGGGGTTCAACCTCCTCCTCCTCCTCCTCGCTGGAGAAGATGTCGTCGCCTCCCTCTCCTTCACCATCAGACTCCCGCTCACCTTGGTCATCCCCGCTCTCGCATCCGCTTGCCTCCCCTTCCTCAGTCGACCCCTGTGCCCCGTTGGGCGTCGAGTACATCTCGATGGTCGCCTGGAAAACAGTAGACAAGACGAAAGTCAATCGACCTACTCAAAGAAGACCAACGCAGAAAACAAGATTTCAATCGGGAGCATAAAGACATACCTGGTCCACTTCGTACGAATTGTCGAGTGGAATGACCCTCCTGGCTCCTCGGGGGTTGTCTTTGTTCCCCGTGATGCTCGACAGCCACCCCTCCAGCATCTCGTCAGTGACCTCCTCCGGGTGGATCCGAGTGGTGTCCTCGAGGCCTGAGTACAGCCACATCGGGTGGTCACGAGCCTGGAGCGGTTGGATTCGCCTCTTGAGGAAGACTTCCAGCAGATCCATTCCAGTCACACCCTCACGGACAAGCTCAACCACTCGACCCGCCAGCACCTTGACCTGGGCCTTTTCTTCCGGCGTCACCTTCAGAGAAGCAGGTTTTTTGGCTTGGTCGAGAGAGAAAGACGGGAGACCAGTCGACTGCCCTGGGGTCGCCTGGTCCTGTCAGTAGAACCAAGTTGCCTGCCAACCTTGGACCGACTCCAGGAAAGTGATGGATGGAAAACAGCTCTTTCCCCTCGTTTGGATCGCCAAGCCCCCGCACAACTGGATCACTTGCGTCCTCTCATCACTCGACTTGGCCTTCTTGACCGACTGAGAGCGACAAGTAAAGATGTGCTTGAAAAGCCCCCAATGTGGGCGGCAACCCAAGAACGCCTCACACATGGAAATGAAAGCAGCGAGGTAGGCAATGGAATTTGGAGTAAAGTGATGGAGCTGCGCTCCGAAGAAGTTCAAGAAATTCCGGAAGAAAGGATGGGGCGGCAGAGAAAACCCTCGGTCGATGTGAGTGGCCAGGAGCATGCACTCACCATCACGGGGTTGAGGTTCGATCTCTCCCCCCGGAAGACGCGCGGCTTTGTGGGGAATGGCTCCCCCTTCGACTAGGTCGTCGAGATCCTCTTGCCGAAGCACCGTCGGCATCCAGTCGCCCTGGATCCAACCTTTGGGCAGGGCGGTCCTGGAGGAAGATCCGCCACGTGCAGACCTCTTCCCTTTCCCCACCGCCGCCGCCTTCTTTGCGCGCTCCAGAGCAGTCGTCTTGCCCTTCACCATCGTTGCCGACGAAATCTCGAACGGGTTTGCGGCGCTAGGGCGAGAGCGGAGGTGGCGGAAGAAGTTGCGAAGGGAGAGAGGAAGAAGAAAGAAGGAGAAGTACGCGCACTGATGGGAAACTCCTAGCCGGCAACTTATAAGGGGCCGCTCCCGAGTGGCTGACCGGTAGGCCTAGGCTATCCAGTCAAATCCCGCAGCAGGCGCGCGCGCAGTACGTGGCGAAAAAGGCGACGCGGGGATCGAGGAGCCTCTACTTTATCACTTTCGATTACTGCGGCCGCCCCCGTCCCGCGCGCTTCCCCAAAAATCCGAATCCCGTGACATCCGCTGGCTGCAGAGCAACTCGTCAAAACAGAAGACCCCGCTCGCACCGGCGCTCGGTATGTCACAGGTAAAGAAATCCACTCGACGAAAGGCCTGGAATGGATCAAGGCAACTGGAAGAGGTTGATGACGTCATCCGTGACGGTCGACCCAGAACGAGGCACTCATGTAGCCCAAAGAACCAGTCAGAAAGATCACCAACTCTTTCCCGCTCTAACCTCGATCCATTCGGGGGCTAATGATGAAGCTATGTACCTAGGGTAGGGGCACGGACCTGTCCTAAAGAACCCTACCCGAGGACATCCCTAGAAGATGTCACCTTTCAATCGACTTGAAGGTATCCCACTCGACGGGTTGAAGACACTCGACCAAGAAGCTGTCACTCGACCAAGAAGCCAACCACTCGACTGCCAGAAGACCTAAAGTCACTCCGCAGGCAAACGGTCGGCTATTAAGTAGTCTTTATGGTCATTATAGCACTTTATTAGGGGCGTTACCAGTAACGCCCAACCTTAAATGTACCTAAATCCCTGCATTACTGAGGGCAGGAGGGGGCCGGCGAACTCTATATAAGCCACCCCCCTCCTCAGTAAGAGGGGTTCGCACCCCTGTTATCTACACACACATAATCCAATCGACCGCCTCTGGGCACCGAGACGTAGGGCTGTTACTTCCTCTGAGAAAGGCCTGAACTCGTAAACATTGTGTGCTTACAACTTCCCAATAGCTAAGATCTAGCCTCTCCATACACACCCCCCTACATTACTGTCAGACTTAGAACCACGACATGAGACATAGAGATTTGCAAGATACATATGGATCTGAATGTTGCAGACCCATTGACTAAGCCCCTTCCATGAGCAAAACATGACCAGCACCAAGGCTCCATGGGTGTTAGAATCATTACAGTGTAATCTAGATTATTGACTCTAGTGCAAGTGGGAGACTGAAGGAAATATGCCCTAGAGGCAATAATAAAGTTATTATTTATTTCCTTACATCATGATAAATGTTTAGTATTCATGCTAGAATTGTATTAACCGGAAACATAATACATGTGTGAATACATAGACAAACAGAGTGTCACTAGTATGCCTCTACTTGACTAGCTCGTTAATCAAAGATGGTTATGTTTCCTAACCATGAACAAAGAGTTGTTATTTGATTAACGAGGTCACATCATTAGTTGAATGATCTGATTGACATGACCCATTCCATTAGCTTAGCACCTGATCGTTTAGTATGTTGCTATTGCTTTCTTCATGACTTATACATGTTCCTATAACTATGAGATTATGCAACTCCCGTTTGCCGAAGGAACACTTTGTGTGCTACCAAACATCACAACGTAAATGGGTGATTACAAAGGTGCTCTACAGGTGCCTCCAAAGGTAGATGTTGGGTTGGCGTATTTCGAGATTAGGATTTGTCACTCCGATTGTCGGAGAGGTATCTCTGGGCCCTCTCGGTAATGCACATCACATAAGCCTTGCAAGGATTACAACTAATGAGTTAGTTGCGAGATGATGTATTACGGAACGAGTAAAGAGACTTGCCGGTAACGAGATTGAACTAGGTATTGGATACCGACGATCGAATCTCGGGCAAGTAACATACCGATGACAAAGGGAACAACGTATGTTGTTATGCGGTCTGACCGATAAAGATCTTCGTAGAATATGTAGGAGCCAATATGGGCATCCAGGTCCCGCTATTGGTTATTGACCGGAGACGTGTCTCGGTCATGTCTACATTGTTCTCGAACCATAGGGTCCGCACGCTTAATGTTACGATGACAGTTATTATGAGTTTATACATTTTGATGTACCGAAGTTAGTTCGGAGTCCCGGATGTGATCACAGACATGACGAGGAGTCTCGAAATGGTCGAGACATAAAGATTAATATATTGGATGACTATATTCGGACACCGGAAGCGTTCCGGAGAAGTTTCGGATAAAACCGGAGCACCGGGGGGTTACCGGAACCCCCCCCCCCCCCCGGGGGGGTTAATGGGCCTCATGGGCCTAAAGTGGAGAAGAGGAAGGGGCTTCCAGGGCAGGCCGCGCGCCCCCTCTCCCCCTAGTACGAATTGGACAAGGAGGGAGGGGCGGCGCCCCCCTCTTTCCTTCTCTTCTCCCACCTCTCCTAATTGGACAAGGAATAGGGAGGGGAGTCCTACTCCCGGTAGGAGTAGGACTCCTCCTGCGCACCTCCATAGGGCCGGCCGCACCCCCCCCTTGGATCCTTTATATACGGAGGCAAGGGGGCACCCTAGGACACACAATTGATCAACGTGATCGTTCCTTAGCCGTGTGCGGTGCCCCCTTCCACCATATTCCACCTCGGTCATATCGTTGTAGTGCTTAGGCGAAGCCCTGCGTCGGTAGAACATCATCATCGTCACCACGCCATTGTGCTGACGGAACTCATCCCCGAAGCTTTGCTGGATCGGAGCCCGAGGAGCGTCATCGAGCTGTACGTGTGCTAAGAACTCGGAGGTACCGGAGTAACGGTGCTTGGATCGGTCGGATCGGGAAGACGTACGACTACTTCCTCTACGTTGCGTCAACGCTTCCGCTTCGGTCTACGAGGGTACGTAGACAACACTCTCCCCTCTCGTTGCTATGCATCACCATGATCTTGCGTGTGCGTAGGAATTTTTTTGAAATTACTACGTTCCCCAACATACACATGGTGCGGGAGGAGCATTTTCGGGAGGCGCAAGCCGACGCCGCCCACATCCACCAACTCCTCCAGGAGCACCTGTAGGCGGAGGAGCAGCTCGCCCAGGTAGGACGATCACGCCTGATGCGGTCCTGGCGGAGCTGCTCGACCCCTACCGCTCCGCCCGCTGGTGGTACTACCAGTTGGCAGCGGAACTGGTGGTCGCCTACAAAGAGTGCGACGAGGCGGTAGACGAGGTGTTCGGCGAGACCGACGACGAGGGCGACAACGCCGGTTCCACTGAGGCCGCGCCCCGCCACCACGACCACGAAGCGGACACGTTTGCGGGCACCGCCGACGGTGAGGAAGAATATTGCACGGTAGGTCGCCGTCACTCGGGTCCCCAGAAGGCCACCGCTCCTTCCCTCCCAACGATGCCAAGTTTGGTGGGCTGAGCATCGTCGGTCAAGTAGTCGCTTGGGGGTGACGTGGAGGCGGACAACTTCAGTTCCCGGTGCTCCGAAGGCGGATTCTAGATGCGGAGCTGGAGAAGGCGAAGCTTTATTTTTCGGGGCTCATGGTATCTTTTAGTTTAGGTATTATACCTCTAGAGTTGGACGAGCACCGTTTTTAGTTTAACCATGTCCAAAATATAATGAATTTCATCATGTTTATATAGAATCTAATAAAAATCTGCCATGTTTGCATGAACTTTGTCTAGTGTGTATGAAAATTTGGTTGTATTTGCACGGATTTCGTCCGATTTTTCGGATAGTATTTGCGATGTCTGTGGGTAGTATTGGATGGCGGTCTTCCGCATCCTTGCCTATTGACTGGCCCCTCCCGTCCGCAGATGATTGCGAGAGGAAATTTGTGAGTAACCCTTGAAGACGCCTTTATGACAGTTGTTTTCTTAGAAAAATCTTAAAGCATTTTTTGACCGTATACATTGGTGACGCCCCCCATTGCTCATGTCTTTATAGAGCACCAACAAAGGGATAGTCATGATAAGAGTCATCTTCATCTTCCACAATTCGTAGCCAGGTAGAGAATGTGTAAGGGCATCTTCAACGGCAATCCATAAATTTTCTTCCGCATCCGTCCATGAATAGATGGGACCAGTCCACAGATATGGATGCGAAAGACCGTCATCCAATCGTAGCCGCATACATTTTGACAAAAGTTCGAATCAACCGGATGAAATACGTGCAAACACAGACGGATTTCATATAAACATGACAGATTTCATTATATTTACAAACTACGGTGCTAGTCTGGCTTTGGAGGTATAATTAATACCTGATCTAAATGGTCGCCAGTGCCCGATCCCCGTGTCCGGCCATGAACCCGGAGAACATATGCTTCTCCTTCTCCCGCTTCACCTCAGTGCTCTCCAGCTCCGCCTCTGGAGCACCGGGAACTAAAGTTGTCCGCCTCCACCTCGCCGTCAAGCGACAAATCAGCCGTCGATTCTCAGTCCACCAAGCTTGGCGTCGACGAGAGGGGAGGAGCGCTGGCGAACTACCGCGTAATACTCTTTCTCGCTGTCGGCGGCACCCAAGGACATGCCGTCTTCATGCTCGTGGTGGCGGGGCGCGGCCTCGATGATGTCCTCCTCTTCATCGGTATCGCCAAATACTGCCTCGCCCGCCTCGTCGTCGCACTCCTTGCCGGCGGCTGGCAACCTCCGCCACCCGCTGCCGGTAGCGCCAGCGAGCGAGGCAGATCTTGCGGGCGGAGCGGTAGGACTCGAGCAGCGCCTCCTGCTTCGCCATGTCCGCGTCCGGCGGCGAGTTTCTCCTCTGCCAGCAGATGCTTCTGGAGGAGATGGTGGTTGTAGGAAGCGTTGGCATGCGCCTCCCGGAACTGCTCCTCCCACACCATATCCATATAATGGGCAGGGACCTCATCGATGGTCATGGTGCAATGCACCGGCGATGGGGGCATGGACAAGGAGGCTAGCGTGGACGAGGATGGTGGCGTCGGCTCGTCGTCGTCCTTTGCTGCCTGCCGGCCTGTCAGCCGGCAGCAATGGCGACCATCTCCTTCTTCTAGTCCGGCGTCGGCCTGTCCCAACGAGCTTTGGTAGGGAGGAATACATGGTAGGAGTGGTGCGAAGAGGGATCGGAGGCGGATAAATGCGGCTATGGCCGGGGCAGCGGCTTATATAGCAATGACAGGCGATAGATGGACGGACGGGTTGCGTCGAAGGAGACGCTTCGGCAACCGCGTGCCATCAATGTGGGCGGTAGACGGACGGACGGGTTGCGTCGGAGGAGAGGCCTCGGCAACCGCGTGCCATCAATGTGGGCGGTAGACGGACGAACGGGTGGCCGTCATGTCGTTTGAACGCATAGCAGTCGCCTGCACCGAGAAGCGACGTGGACGACGCTCTCTCGGCTGGCGCGCCGCTTCAATGCCGGCGTCAATGAGCGGTCACGTCTGCTCTGGACGGGCATAAATGCGGGCACTGACGCTCTGGACCAGCGCTGACCGTTTTGAACGAGAAGCGCGCACATGAGGGAGGAGGGATTTTAGATGGGCCAAGATGGTCAGCTGTGGGCTTGGAATCGGTCAAGACTCCTGCAAAGCCTTTTAGGCCTCCTTTGGTTTAGAAAAATCTTGTAGGAATTTTATAGGATATGATTTCTATAGAAAAAAAATTCCTTTAAAGCCCTTTGATTTGTAGGAATGGAATCCTATTCCTGTGGAGAAATTCTTTCTATCCTCCACATTTCATAGGAAAATAAACATTAGACTAGACTCAATGGAAAAAAATCCTACGACGTGAAATAAAGAGCATCTCTTTTTCTATTCCTACACATAGGATTTGAGATACATATCATCTCATTTCCTATGACTTTTCTATTCCTACGATTTTCCTACCCTATGAATCAAAAGAGGCCTTATGCTTTTTTCCGCTTTGCGAAAGAAAATGTGTCCGGATCACGCCATGAACCGATACAGGTCCACGTTGAATGGCTTCTGCTGTTCAGACAGCCTGGTACGAGAGGTTTGAGGGTCGGTCGGAGTCTTGGAGATGCCGTACGTAGCGCCATGCCATTGTCGGCAGTCGGAGAATTGCTCCGCCGTCCACCCCAAAGTCCATGGCCGGAGCTATCCGCACGTGCAGGACGAACATGGCATGGCGCCCGACGCAGAGACCATTGCGCTGTACGGCTCGCTCGCCCAGGTCGGCGCTGTCCACGGATTTATCCCAAGCACCAACGGACAAGTCCTCACCGCGCCCAACAACCACTCCATTTCACCCGGTTCGTTTTGTCGTCGCACGCCGCTTCGGAGCAGAAATGGCCACAGAATGCGCCGCCGCAGGCGATCTCCGGCCGCTCACGCTCAGAGCTGACGCACGTGACCTCGGGGAGAAAAGCGTGCGCGAATTAACGTCTGCGTGCGTGAGCATCTTCCCTTTCGTTTGCTTCTTTCTTTTCATTTTCCCTCGAGCAAAAAGCCAATCCCGCTTTCTGTTTTCCAGAGCCTTTCCTGCCCTCTCGCCAAACAAACCCAAATAAAATAAAATAAAACGGGAGGCCAGGGCGTGAGAGAGAGCGAGAGCGAGAGCGGGACGGGAACGTGGCCGAGTTTAGTTTTTGTTTTGTTTTGACCCCGGCGAATGAGACGGAGACCGCGTCCCCTTTACGGGCTCGTCGGGTCACCACACTGAACGAGATAAAATGATAAAAAATCTGGTCAATGGCTTGGGAGACAATATGAAGCGGAAATGGACGTGGGGCGTTGTATACGCGCCACGCCGGCTCAACCGCCGGTCCGGTCAATTTCTCCCGTTCAAGAACCGTCGAGGCTCGTTTCCGCTCGTGATCGTTTTTAATAATTATATAACAAAAATGAAGGCACCACTGTCGCCCACGTCCTGATCAACACGAGGAATGGCGATCACATTCGTCTGATCAGCAAGACCAATGTTTCAGCTCTACGCATCGGCTCGACTGCCGGTCCGATCAATTCCTCCGGTTCAACGGCGGCCGAGACTCGTTTCCCCTTGTGATCGATCTCTTATTACCAAAAGCACGAATGCATCCTGACCAACACGAAGAATGGCGACCAAATTCGTCTGATCAGCGACACGAATGTTCACCTCAGCAAATCAACTGCTCCTCCTCCGTACAAGAGAAGAGAGAAGGCGTTAATCAAAAATAAAACATACAGGGAGAAGTGGGAATTATTTGGGTCAACAGGGGCACAAGATTTCGCTGGGCGTGCGGCGCGCGGCCCACCTACGTACCCACTCAGATTTGTTCGTGTCTCTCTCACCCGACTGACCCTCCAATCTAATCTCAAGCGCCGATTGGCTACATCTAAATCTATATACATATCTATGTACGAGTAAAATATAATAAAATTATTCCGCTCAGTAGAGCCGAGAGAGAAGCTGTTCAAAATTAACTTTTCCTCCACCTTTTCGCGATTCACCGGCGATTCGACGCAGAGGATAGCCTGCATCGGCCCAGTGGACCGAGGCCGGGGAATCAATCAATCCTTTTTTCTTTTGCGAGTAGGGGAATCAATCAAGCCAGTGCTGCTGTCATCAAAAGGACAAGGGGGTGGACGAGGGGCTGAGCAGAGACCTTTTTCTCTCCCACACACACGCACACGGCGAATATATTACATTCAACAGTGCACATATTCTCTCTTCTTCTTCAGAACAAACGCAACTTTATTTTATTTTATTTTATTCGCACCATGCCATGGCGCCGGAAAGGGACCGAGCCGCCCACGGCGGCACCGCCTCGGCGCAAAGGATTCGTGTGACCGGGAGAGCACAAAGGGATAGATAGATAGAGAGATAGATAGGGAATATGGTGCTAAAATACATGACGCAGGGCAGGATAGGGAATACCTACTGTCGCTCGCGCCGTGTGTCACGTACGATACGGAACAAGGAACCGGGCCGGTGCGATAAGCATCGCGAGGGCGGTCGTTATCTGGAACGGCCGAGAGAGTGCTGGGCGGGGACGAAATCGTGAGAGGCCATCAAGCGCACACATGTTACAGAAGGCTTTCTTGTCGTGTGAAAAATGCTTGTCAACTTCTAACCAGGATCCTGTTCCGATGATTAATTGCCCGACGGCGAACCGGCGATGTCAGCTTTGGCCGGGGCGAGGGCCGCCACATCCTGAAAGCAAAATATCAGGGGGGGCCTCTTTGATTCGGAGGATTCCTAAAGGAGCTCTAGAAGATTCTGATCCTTCAGATTTTTCTTTCTTGTGTTGTTTGATTCGTAGGATTGCAGTCTCATGTGAAGATTTCTACGGGTTTTTTTTCCTGCGCACAATCAAACGCACATGTTAATCCTGCGGTACTGCAGATAGCATGCCGTCCCATTTCTGCATTTTTCCCATTCTCATGTTTTAAGAATCCTGCAAATCAACGAGGCTTTGCCGACAGTGACACTGCGAAAACTGCATTCTAGAAAAAGAAAGCACAACAAGGCTGAGTTTCCTGGGTAGCCATCTTGCAGTCTTGCTTACAAGATGGAGACACTCCAGCTGCCCATGCCATATCTGAATGCTAACCGTTTGCACCGGAAAGTGTAAACGAGAGGTTACATGGTTTGTGTACACCAGGTCTCCAGCACCGGCCATCCGAGCGCCCCAACGGCGAAAGCAGTTTCCACGATGACAGATCAGAGTAACAGAAAATAATAGCAGCCCTCCCCACCCCACCAGCAAGAACTGTGTACTGCAAGACGGTGACCCTGCGCAGCAGCGAAAAATGGTCCTCGCCGCACCGTTTGTCCCGAAATGGCCCGCTAAAGGAAAGGCGCAGCCCAATAAAATCATGAGTTAATTGCACTTATGATACACGAACTTGCACGGTGCGTACAAATTCATACAACAACTTGCAAAATGACACAAATTGATCATATAACTTGAGTTTCGGCAATATTTCAGTACAATTTGGTCACTTACCATTAGAGTTCCGTTACATTCCTCTACATTGGTGCTCTCTTCTCTATCATAACGTGGGTCCATCCTGTCAGCCACTGGGAGAGATTACTTTTAATCTAAAAAAAATGTACTGCCAAGGTTTCGAACCAGAGACGTCCGCTCACAAACTAGAAAGGTGCTAACCACAAATTCCGCCTGTTTTCTAAAAGCACATTTAAAAGTTTCAAAATATATATTTTGTGAACACTTGTATGTGCTCAATACAAAATATAATGATTTGTAAGCCTCACAAACACAAAAAATCTCGACCCAACTGCAAAAGAACAACCCTTTTTTATATACATATTTGTCTTATTTTTGCACGCCACATCGAAGGTATATTACATAAAATTTCACGCATATGTAGTCTACATGTATATGTGCATGCATATATATTTTGGAATTTTTTTAGATGCATACGTATGGGATTTGAGAGACGGGCTTCACATAAGTTTTCACATATTTCTTTTTTATTTTTTAAAAAAATTCTAAATATGCCTTTTCATTTTTTTAAAGGCTCCAACGAGCCTGTCAACCACAACTTAACACTACTCTTCTCGCAAACTGCACACAAACACAAGGACCATGGTCCCCATACGTTGTGTGCCCATTTCATTTGCTGTACCAAATCTGATGCCGTGCTTATTTCTTTCTATATCCCATGTTGAAAAGTGCTATAGCATTCCTGCAAAAAAAAATGGTACAACAAATAAACTGTTCTCAAGAAATAAAAGATGTTCTGCATCGTTATTCATCAGCTGGTTGTTTTGGTTGGGTTGGCTAGCCCACGCTCACAAGTGAGCCTGTAGCACACAAGCTATTGTGTTCGAATCCCTGGGATCCACCATTTTCATTTTCATTTTCTTTCTGTTTGAGCTGGCGGGTGGGACCTAGTGTGATGGTGGCCTGCGATATAGGCAGACTCACAGAGTTAACGGACCATTTGACGGTGAGTAACAGAAATGTATGAAAATGTTTCCGAAACTCAAGTTAGTGCACCAATTTGTGTCATTTTTCGAGTTGTTGTATGAATCTGTACATGACGTGCAAGTTTGTGTACTATATGTGTAATTAACTCTAAAATCATTCCCTTGGTGGTGCTGCTTGGCATCGATCAAAGAAAAGAACCCACCCCACCCCACCATCAAGTTGATGTAGGCCATTGCATTGAGGGATCATGTGGTTGGGAGAACACCAACACAGGCCCAACATGCATTCGCTACATGCATGGTCCCATACAGAAACAAACCATGTAGGGCTTCTTTGGATCACATGATTTGTAAAACAACGCCTTTTTTGGATTGGAGGATTTTCACGGGATATCAATCTTCGGGATTATTTCCTATAGAACGCATTTGGATCAAAGAATTGGGCCATTAAAATTCCTCAAGATTAGGCTTCCAAGGTGTTGATTCCAAAGGAATTTATACATGTCCGGCCTCTGGAAAAATCCATAGGATTGGCTATGTCATGGCAATCAAATCCTCCATTTTTCCTATGAGGAAAAATGAAGGATTTGATTGCCATGACATGACCAATCCTATGGAATCAGCACCTTGAAGACCCAATCCCGAGGAATTTTAATGACCAAATCCTGTGATCCCAATGCGTTCCATAGGAAACAATCCTGAGGATTGATATCCCGTGAAAATCCTTCAATCCAAAGAAGGCAGTAGCCCCAAAGGAAGCCTCCCATTTTCAAGGCTTGGTATATTATGCAAACAAATGAAATGATTTTTCTAGTACTATATTTCAGATAATCAATATCAAAACAGTTTATTTCTTAATATACAATTACAGGAGCATAATCACAGTGGAAGCATATATTTACGCCTTCATGCCGCCAAACATTCAACGTTCACTAGCGCGCCCAACTTCAAATATGAAGGAAATAAGACTACATCATCCAGGCTACTATAATTTGCACCATACCAGGCTGATGATGGGCCATTTTGGTGCATCTAGCATGTTTGAAAATAAGATCATGGGCTTTTGTATGTCTTGGTGGTGGGGGCGTAAAATGTAGGCCACTATAATTTGCAGAAGTCACACAAAACAAGCTATACGATACATGTAATGATAGCAGCAGCAATGTACTGTCAACAATGGGTGCGAAATGGGAAACCAGATGACTGTGATTTACTTCTTTCATACTGGATATTGGACATCATGGCATATATCAGACTGCTGTAATAGTCAAAGTTTATTTCAATGGTCCATGTAGGATTTGGTTGACTGCACTCTCGAATTACTAGGACTTCCACACGAGAGAATTTTTCAAATACTTCAAACTCCGCCAACAAATATAGATATTAAGCCGTACTTGTCACACTGGCGATTTGCGGTCTAGTTTGGTTACTATAAACACTATAGACAAAACTTAACTTGGCCTGAGTTGGTTGTTGAGCATGCTGGTCTTACACCAATACATTCGGCATAAAACTAGTACTGCAAGAAGCCAGCTTTGTGGATTAATAGTGCCATACCATAGTATGTTAAAGTTATCCTAGCCTAACTGAGTAAATGTTCACACTTCCCAACAGGAAAAGGCTTTACAGTATAGTATATACTTAGACATAACATTCACTTGATGGACCATAAATTGCAGGCCTGATTCACAGACAAACAAATCATACATTCGACATAAAACTAAAATCAATATGATACAGAGTTAGAACACAAAATAGCACTCCCTCTATTGATCTTTACAAGGTGTGGTTTAACGGGCCTAATTTGAACTATGAACAACAATCAGTGTAACAGAATATGTGGGTTATGTGACACATAATTGATACCGTTGAAATTGCTACTATGAATATGATTGTGTAACAATGAACAAATATTGTGACCTAGTCCATATTAAGTTTTTACCAGTCTAGACATGCTAAATAAAAATAATGAGTTTAGACAATCTGTTGACCATGTTTCATGGAGGTTAATATCTCTGATGCATGGAATATCTGGAAGGACTGTAAGGATTTCATCTTTAAAGACCAGGAGCCCTCTTTTACCCGCTGGAAAGTGCGTTTTCCGACTGACATTCAGCTCAAATGTTTTCATCTGAAGCAAGCTCTAGGTTCAGCCCCTTGACTGGTTGTTATGACTTGTAGTTTAGCTTGTTGCCTTTTGTTTTTTTATATATCTTGGTCTAGCCATGTAGACCTTGAACATCGTGAAGCTTTTCTTTTCTTTAACGTAAAATCTACGCCATAGGGTCTTCCCCTACAGTATTTTGGTCAAAACGAGTTTCCACAATGGTTGAGGAGATCAACAGAGATAACTAAAGTAAGTCAAAAAGCAAACAAATGGAAACTACCTGCACACTTGCATTCAATGTTGAAAATTCACAATGTTATGATTGCATGGGAGATGACTAGACATTTCATGTCAAAGTCTCGAGTTTGCAAACTGTGACAAGTACATTGAGTAGTGGATTAAGATTTGATTTGATAATTGCTACTATTTACTTATAAAAGCATTAGATTGTGATCTTCACTCAACAAGAATAATACCTCTAGCTGAACTATGTATCAGAGAATCTTTAGGATTTGCACAGCCTTCAAGTTATGACTTGTTCATTTTTTTCTAAAAAAAAAATACATTATGCAAATAAAATTTGACCAAGGATAAAAATAACTCAGGTTAATCCAGTGTGGCCAGCAAAATTCTTGTTATTTGCTCATTTGCCTTGAATTTCCTTAAAATTATATTGGCTCGAACTCATGTCTGCTTGGAACAGAAAAAACATTGGATTGCATGTTGAATCCTATGGCAAATAAAAACAGGAATTTGCATAAACAATCATTTCCATACTCCACAGGAATTTAGCGGGAATCTGAAAAGAGGAATGGATGGAAGGTCCATTCAAGACCCAGAAAGACATTTTCCATGAGGTCCAGCCTCATGTTAGGATTGCTCCAAAATTCCTGTGGACTGGGTCATTCCAGGCCTTTTTGATTTGCATGACCCTAAAAAGTGCATAAACATGAAAATTGCAGGATTAAAGTGTCATCCATCATGCCTTCTTGAGTACTATAGGACTTTATCACACCATAGCAAACCTGAACAATTTTTCCAAGAGGTACGTGTAGAATGGTTTTTTCCTTTGAGAGTAGAAAAGACCTCATAGGAAAACTTCCTACGAATGCAACCCTACAGACCACCAATATACGAAACCTTCCTAAGGATTACAGTCCTTCAAAAGTCCTATGGATATCCTTCTGAACCAAAGAGACCTGGATCCGTAGGAATTTCATAGGATTCCTGCAACATCATTCAATTGTTCCAAAGGGCTCTTGTAGGAAGAAAAATCCTATCTTGTGAAAATCCTACAACCAAAAGTGGCCCCAAAAGCAGTGTTCTGATGAACAATATATGCTTGTTCGATCAGTCCATATCTAGTCAATTATTAGATGACTATATGTTCTTAATTAGATAGGGATATTCATTTATATTACTCCCTCCGTTCCTAAATATTTGTCTTTTTAGAGATTTCAAATGGACTACTACATACGGATGTAACATATTTTAAAGTGTAGATTCACTCATTTTGCTCCGTATGTAGTCACTTGTTGAAATCTCTAGAAAGACAAATATTTAGGAACGGAGGGAGTAGAAGCTAATGACAAATAACTTATTACCTTCTGTAAGGACCGCAAAAAAGAAGAAAAACACAGGAATAGGACAAACTGAATGTCACAAGGAATCCTGCAACAGAAAAGGCACCACTATTTGTGCCTTTTTTTAAATGAAACAGAATTCCCCATGAGGTTATACCTCTTTATCAGTTCTACTAAAATCCTAAGAACAGGCCTTGAGAATTTACAAACACCACCGCGTATATGAAACTATCCACCGTAACTTCCAAACACCAGCAAACTTCCAAAAACAATGAAACTTCCTCACATTATTGCCTACTTATAAGCATAAGAAAAGTGTATGCGTCACAATTTTATATCATTAACATGTTGAGTAAACTAGCATGTTAGTCTAACTGTGTAAGGCTTGAATAAGTGCCATCAACTTGTTAACAAATTTACTACTCCTACTTAACTAGAAATGGAAATTTTCATTGTAATCCCAACTTTGTTAGTGTCACAATAATTACAAACAACACATTCTTACCACAGTAGAAACATATGCAAGAACATCAAACAGAAAAAGAATGGGATAATATGTCTCATAATGGTGTCAGGACAAACACACAAAGTTACAACACATAGTTTACCTTGAGATCAGGTGTAGTATTGTAGTACATGTTCAAACATGTACTCTTGAACATCCAAATATTTGCCCAATGATACATTTCTTGGTCTTTAGCTGGTAGGTCGTTGATACATCAACCATTAGTATTCTGCACACACAATTAGGACTATTTGTCCAAAACTGTGTTTTGTTCAAAACAGGATATCTGCTTATGTGCAATCGATCTATCACCCATCATTATCTCTACAAATGATATGGAATCTAGGACTACTTATCCAACAATAGTTGTGTGTCCCCATTGACAGCTTCATCATTACTCCTCCATTCATTTAATTTCTTTGAGACCCTGTTATTATCATAAACACCATGAACCTTATAATGCCACACCATCTTCGATACGTCATCCTGTGGTGAACTTATCTCCCGTCGTTTGATTGTCTTGTGAAGTTCGCAGAAGAACTTTGGATCTTGCAGTTTGATATACTCGTGCAATACAAGCTCGTGGTGAGGTACCCAGTTTCTAGGGAAAGTTGTATAATCACATGATGGAATTGATGACATGCGTGCAAATTGTACACCCTCAATAATATCAACAACTCCCATCCTCAAGAGATCAGAGTATTCTGGTGCATCATTGTTTGTGCTCTCCCTCAACGGGCGGCTGAGATCACGGGATGCAATCTTGTAAACCTTAGCACGGGATTTTAGTCTATACCTTGCCGCATAAAGCTTTGCCAAAGAGCTCCGTATAACATATGCGCAGAACCCTACAATCTTCTTCCGGTTGTCCGCATACCTATACCAATCAGCCATGGTCTCAAGAAATTTGTTCATCTGAGAATTAGTGTGTGCCTGCCCAGAGTAGAGCATTGGTGAACACGGTAATGGCTCAGGATCCCTGTCCCCCTTTACAAGCTCAAGCTTTCTGAAATGCCTTATGCACCTCTGCAAGCTTGCTGTGACAGATAACAATGTTCCAATACCTTTCTCACTCACAATGTTCCCTCCACTGGCGGTGTATCGCAAGGTCGGGTAGATGACCCGGCGGGCAATGACATGATCCAAGAATTCAATCCCCCTTGTGATGTGCTCAATCTCCACTGACGAATTCTCTGGCCTCAAACCAAATGTTCTCTCACAAAACTCCATCAGTTGCCTCCTTATCTCAACCGCATCCTCCCTCGGCCCCCGGACCCCAATCAAGACATGAGAGCCAAATCTAAGGAAATCCATCTTCCTGGTCTTCTCCCTCCCACTTGACGGAACAAACTCAGGCCAAGATGAATTATGACATCCCTCATCGCCCGCCTCCTTCCATATCGAATCATGCCTTGACGGGCGGAAGTACTCGTTAATCCTCTCCTCCATCCACCAATCCAACTCATTAAGGCACACATTGGCGAGCAATGAACTAATTATCCCGCAATGCCCATATTCCGGCACGTGACACGCCTGTTCTGGAGCGAACCCAAAGAACAGTCTCAGCCAATATGGGTCTGGCTTTGGCTCATCCTCATTAAGCACCTTCTTCTTCCTGCTCTTCCTGAGCACCTTCCTTTTCAGCCTCTTCTTGCTTAGCCCATCGAGATCCTTCTCCCTTGGAGGCACAGACCCGGGCCGGACTGGGGCGTTGAGCGCCGACTTGAGCAAAGACAGCACCTTGCGATCGGAGACGGCCTTCTCCACACAGGACAGAATGGTGTCTGACGATAAGGCGTCGACCACGGTTGTGAGGTCTGCAGTGATGAACCAGAGGTAGCCGGCAAAGCCGGAGCGAACGGAGCGGATGGCGGTGTGGGGCCCGCGTCCAGGGCGGAAGGCGTGGGACTTGGGCGAGAACCGGGGCTCGAAGACGGGTTCGAGGAGCAGGAGGAGGAGCTCCTGGACGACGTGGTCCTGGAAGGGGGGCGGGGCGTTGGCTAGGCGGGCAGTGAGCTTGCGGCGGGAGACGGGGACGGTGGAGGGGGCGTCGGCGGGGGAGCGGAGGAGGAGGTGGGTGGAGGCGCCCCAGGGGAAGGCGGGGTGACGGCGGAGGGCGGCGGCGCGGAGGCGGAGGAGGGAGTGGAGGGTGGGGAGCGGCACGGCCTGGCGCGGCGGGAAGGAGCCGGTGGCGTGCGCGCAGGCGCGCTGGTAGGAGAGGAGCCAGAGGTCGAGGCGGGAGGCGTAGCCGGAGAGGTTGGGGAAGGGGGAGGAGGGCGGGTGCGCGAAGGCGCGGCGCCACAGCGAGGAGAGGAGGTCGATGGGGTCGTGGACGAGGAGAGCGTAGGGGTCGGGTAGGGGGCTCCGGTCGGCTGGTGGAGGCGGCGCGGGGCGGCGCCGGAGAGGTTGGATGCCGGCGGTGGGGAGAAGACGGCGAAGCGCTGCGCGCGGCGGCGGCATCGGAGGGGAGGTTTTTGTTCGAACAGGTAGTGGGCGGTGACTGTGACTACACACACTCGGGTGGCCTGAGAGGCTAGGCTAGGCTAGGCGTCGGCCAAACCTGGCCACATGGGCCGGCCCGGCACGGCCAGGCTGTAAAAGGGCCTGGTCATAGGGATCGGCCCGACATGCCAGTTATAAAGGTCGGCCTGGCACTGTACGGGTACGGGCCGGGCTGCTTTGTTTCCTGGTCTTCTGGGCCGTCTTTTTTTTTTACAAATTCAGGAAAATCTAAAACATATAAAAAGAATCTATAATTTAAAAAATAAGGAAAAATCTAGAAAGTTAAAAAATACCAAAAATCTTAAGAACTATAAAAAAGGCTAGTTACGCAGGTCCAGCATGTGGAAGGTCGGGCTGGCCTTCTACCCGTCACGAAACTAGGCCGATCCTAAAAGCCAGGTCTTAAGGCCGGACACGTGACACAAACCTTTTTGTTGCGGGCCAACACGTCACAGCCCATATGGCCAGGTTTGGTGTCGAGTGATAATTTCACCGATCACCTGTCTACAAATTGTGAAGCTCACAACCTTGCCAAACACTCGGCTATGCTTGATCAGGGTCGCCATTTGTGGCTTATTCATCCTCATGACCCAGCATGTATTTCCATAAACATTCACACTGGTCAATAAAAGTGTTGGCAATTCTAAAAAAAAGGCTGTCTACAAAGCCATCCAATCTAACTTCAAACCAAAATCCAGAACTTCCAATTTTTACAACAAAACTTTTTGGCTTGTAAGATCATCTGCAAAGATTGCCCGCAAAAAAAAGATCATCTACAAAGATGGGCAAATCCTAGCCCCTACAAAGAAGCGGCGCGGGGCGGCGCCGGAGAGATTGGATGCCGGTGGCGGGGAGAAGACGGCGAAGCGCTGCGCGCGGCGGCGGCATCAGAGTGGAGGTTTTTGTTCGAACTGGTGGTGGGCGGTGACTATGACTACACACACTCGGGTGGCCTGAGAGTATGGCTAGGCTAGGCGTCGGGCAAACCTAGCCACATGGGTCGGCCCGGCACGGCTCGGCTGTAAAAGGGCCTGGCACGGCGTAGCCATATCGGCCTGAAGGCCTAGCCATAGGGATCAGCCCGACTTGCCAGTTATAAAGGCCGGCCTGGCATTGTATGGCTACGGGCCGGGCTACATTGTTTCTCGGTCTTCTGGGCCGTTATTTTTTCGAAAATTCAGGAAAATAAAAAAAATATAGAAAATTTGAAAAGGTTAAAAATACCAAAAATATTAAAAAGAACAGATAAATGCTAGTTACGCGGCGTGCCGTGTTGGCAAGCAATTAAAAGGTTTGTGTCATGCCCAACCTCAAGGCCTGGCTTTTAGGATTGGCCTAGTTTTGTGGCAGGCCGAAGGCCAACTCAAACTTTTAATGGCGTGTGGCGTGTCGCGCCGGGTATGTGTCGGGCCGGAATTCCGTGCCCGCGAGGCACAGCCCATATAGTCAGGTTTGGTGTCAGGTGATAATTTCACTGATCGGCTGCCTCCAAGGCCAAACCCTATTCGGCGCCTTAAGCACGCCGTTCTAGGCGTTTTGGCAAACGGGCGCATACCCTCCCTGCGCGATGGGCCGGCACATTTATACCTATTTTTTCTGTTTCAAACTGCAAAAACCTGCGGCGCGGAAATTCGAACTCGCGCCCTATCAACATCCCTCCAACTACCTAAGCTGCGGTAGCCAACTACGCAAGTACGTTGATTTGATTTGCAAGATCCTTTTTCATTCTTTTATTGCATTTTCCTTTCTTTTTCTTTCCCCTTGTTCCTTTTCTTGTTCCTTTCCTTTTCTTAAATACATGATTTAAAAAAAAACTCCAGTGAACATTTTCCCAATTCTTGAACTTTTTCCTCAAAATTAAATGAAGTTTTCGAATTTGTGAACTTTTTTTGAAAATCCGTGAACCTTTTTCAAAGAAGTGAACTTTTTTATCGAAATTTGCTGAACTTTTTTCAAACCCATGAACTTTTTTCAAAATTCCGTGAACTCTTTTTAAATTTGTGAACTTTTTTTTGAAAATCTGTGAACCTTTTTCAAAGAAGTGAACTTTTTTATCGAAATTTGCTGAACTTTTTTCAAACCCATGATTTTTTTTTTAAAATTCCGTCAAATCTTTTCAAATTTGTGAACTTTTCTTATCAAAATTAATGAACTATTTTAAATCAGTGAACTTTTTGATCGAAATTGATGAACTTTTTTAAAAATTTGGTGAACTCTTTTCAAGTTTGTGAACTTTATGAACTTTTTCCAAAAGTGATGAACTTATTTTTAAAATTGATGAACTTTTTCAAATTCATGAATTCTTTTTCATATTTCAATTTTTTTCAAATAAATTATACTGGGACTGAACCACGGGTCTCGTAGTGTGTGTTTTCGCATTGATATCATCAAAGGCAGTCAGGTGCGGTGGTTGTTTCGTCTACTGCTACAGCGTTCGCATCCTAGTTTGAATCCCACTTCTAGCAGAGTATTGTTCCTTTTTGTCCGATTTTTTTTAGCGAGCTATGCTGGGCCGGCCCATTACCGCTTGCCTTCGGGCGCGCCGAAGAGGAGCTATAGCCTCCAAGCCATCCAGCCTAACTTCAAACTAAAATCCAGAAAGTCCGGTTTTTACAGCAAAACTTTTTAGCTTGTAAGAGCATATACAGACAATTGGCAAATCTGACCTCATATATGTCCGCAGACAACGTCACCCCCGCCCCCCTCCCTAAAATGTTCGCACGTGCAACCATGCCCCTAACTTTCAAATCTTCAAATCCATGCAAACCACATACACGTCAATCATTTGATTATACAAATATATGTAACAATGAATATTCCATACAAATAAAAATTATTCATGGAGAAAAATTCTTCCTCTATTTCAAAATAAGTGTTTCAAGCTTAGTACAACTTTGCATTAAAGTTAGTACAAAGTTGAGACACTTATTTTGGGACGAAGAGAGTACATATTTAAAAATTGAATTTATTTCGAGTGCATAATTCAAACATAAAATTCAATAATTTTCTGTGTGGATCCACATATGCTCCACAAGATAATTGAGTATTTACACGTGCACCAATTGATCTCGAAGTTGTTGATGCATATCTAGAAAGTTCACAATGTTGTTATGCATCTTGTTCCAAGTAGCGGGCATGTACTCCGAGCTTCTCAAAATCATGTGAGCAGGTTGCCATCTCCCATAAACATGTTGTGCAGGATTCGACAACATGTCATCAGCCGCAACAATATCTCTGATTCCCACATCATTATAGTTCCACGAACAATGCCCTAATGAGTTTGGAGCACTCTAAATGCCCTCATCACATCTTTCTGTTGGAGATATGCCCTAGAGCCAATCATGTGGATGATATTTTCTAATGTGTTTATGAATCGATATAGCCCTTGCACAAGATCAATAATAAATTTCGACAAGTACATGACTTGTCTATGAGATCCTACATGGTATGGTACGTTGTAAATTGTCCCTGGCTGGGAAGTAATGTGTCGGACTCACCTAAAAATAGACCGCTATACAACACAATGGATGGCTTAGTCTCACTAGCCATGTAGCATTGGATACTAGTCGGATTGCATGGACCTGGTCGGATTTGAGGTCGGCCACGGGAGACCGAAGCCGGGCTTAGATGGATGTCTAGTCGGACAGACCCAACCATGATAGGAAACGACTAGTCATTTGTTAGTCTCCAGCACGACATGCATTATGTGTCATAAGACCTGAGCTCGGCGCATGGGCTTAGGATGGTGATTGACTTGCTTTGGGCCGATCAAATGCTGGTCCGTAACAGAGTAGTTATAAAGGTTAGTTTCAAACTTGTCTAGATCCATGTCATGAGACATGGTCGAGCAAGATGTGATCTGCCCCTCCGACCTGGAGAGATATACTCTGGACCCCTAGTGCGATCCGACCTGAATAAGCATGGTCATGCAATAAGGATTATGAGATAATCCGGTTTCGAGGCCTACATCACAAGACAAGAAAGAGGGCGGGACAGAACAAGGATGGCCGATCGTGAGGCAAAAGGAATAGAAGTGTGACATGTTATACATGTTCGCCAAATTGGCTTCATTTGTCACTTAGTAAGTGTGACGTGTTGTATAGTTTCACCATATTGGCTTCATTGTTCACTTGAAGGGTGGCAGGTTTTGCTAGAAGCTGCTACCAATCTATCAGGTCGGATATGATTCTATCTACGACCAAGTAGACTTGAAGCTAAGGGGTCATGTCTTAAGGTAAAGGATCTACGAGTTTAGATCTGACTTTGTAGGCTGGATCTGATCCAACCTTGACTTGGATCTGCGCCGAATAGACTTTGGGCTGAAGAGTCTTACTTCATGTTGGTGAGCTTACCGTTGTCTTATGGAGCGGTGCCCTTCGTGTTAGGGCGAGGAGGCAGGTAGTTCCGTTCGATGATAGACAAATGGTACCGTGACCAGGTCCGCTCTTCTGAAGCAAGCAAAGATTCCTCCTCCCTTGCGTTTAATTTGTTGTCTCTCACATGTTGGTGGTGCCTTTGTCATCGAGCATTTTTCGTATTATCTTTTATCATTCGTTTGCATGTTGCATTTTTTAGGAGTATCGCTCTTTATTGATCAAGGATAATCAAGAGAGAGTGTAATCCGGGGTTACATGAAAAATAGAGTCACTAGAGGATTCAGAGGATGAGGATCTAGGTAGAATATGTGCCGCGACATTTGACAAACGATTTACTTGACTAAAGCGAACGGGCGAGAAGAATGACGCCAACTCCTTAATATTAGCAGTGATGAGCCCCACCGGTGAACGATCAACCGTCGAAGCATTGGATAACAGACAAACTGGACAACAACCCCTGAAAAGCCTTCCTGGCAGGTGAGAGCCACCGCACATCGTAGCTTCAGTGCTTCAGCTAATTTTGGGGTGATAACCTCGTCAACGTGGTTGCGGCAAGCCAGTAAGCAATCTCCGATGTGGTTCATGATTACCATGCCAATTCCCATCCGCTAAGAAACCTTAAAGAGTGCAACATCCACATTAACTGTCACTGCATCTCCCGGCAGCGAACCCATTCAATAGGAGAAACTGGGCTATCACGCCTTGAAGCAATTACAGCTCTACCACAATTCTGCACAATGAAGTCAACATAAGCCAAAGCTTTCTCGGACACTACGCGAGGATGCAGCTTAACATCATTGTTTCTTGCACCATTCCTGACCTTTCAAATGTGCCAAATTGTTATCACCAAAGCAGTTGCCTCAAGAGAGGTAGCTCCCAAGCACCATGCGTTCGGTTCGGACGGCTGGGGTTTCACCTTCGACTTCTTCTCGATAATGTTTTGGTTAGTCTTATTTATAAAATGGGTCGAAAACCTATTTTCTCATTGCTGAATGGTCAGAACTTTTACTGGTGTTTCACCTGCGTTGGTTTTCATTTTTTTTTTTGCCCTTAATACAATACAAACTATGAAACTTGAAGAAAAAGAATTTATTAAGCTTGCGCAATCATTAGTCCCAGTCGATCGAACGGCGCGATGATGGTGTTATCAAAAGGCGTTGATGGAGCCATGGAGTGGACGCTACGGGACCAGACTTGCTTAGATTATTACCAACTCTTTCGTCCATCGAAGTCTATGGGAACTCACCAATCACCGCTCGCATGGATATGAGCCATTCATGCTAATTGATCAACTGATATTATTGTCTACATTCCCTTAAACAGCACGCCATAGCCGCCCTCACAGTTCCCTGCTCCAAAAGCATCACTCGGCAAGCTAGCACTAGGCAGGCCAGCAGCTGCCCCTGCGGCCCCTGCCCATGCTCCCAAGAAACTCCGAGACGTCAGGCAGCTTACGCGTTGCTTAACCATGAATTACTCCAAGAAACTCCTTGTGGAAGAGCCTACAAGTTTACCATCCGTGCATTTCTCGGTCCCAAGCAGCAAGTTGAAACGAGGAAATGTAACGGTAAACCTGATGAAGAAACTTAACAGATGCTGGTGTTCGGAACAAAGACAGGAACACCGAAAATTTCCTCTGCTCACAGTTATAGAAAAGGACGTATACTCCGAACTAAACAAATGTTTTCGACTTACGAAGCTGCGATAGGAGATGATGATAACGAGGAGAAGATGAGAGTATTTAAATGTGCTAGAAACTGGGAGCATTGTCACATTCGATCAGAAGTTCAGAACAGGGGGCCACCGGAACAACAACAACAAGAGCTCGCGTGCATCGCCAGGGCTCCATCGTCCGATTCAGAGCCCCCAAGTCCCTCGCGAGTAACCGGAGAAGAAGGCAAGGTTAAAACCTCACCATATTTACACTTGCAAGAACCTCGTCGATAACTGGATCCTTCTCAGTCGAAGCAGGCGGGCAAGAACCGGATCCTTCTCGGTGGTCACGGCCTCACGGAGCCGCCGCATGTGTAGTACTGGTCATCGGCGGCGGTGGCCGGCATGTCGTTGTGGCACGCCGACGAGCCCGACGGCGGCACGAACCCCCGGGGCAGCATCGCCGAGAATGCCCACGCGCCGGTGCCTCCGCCGCGGTCTGCTCTCCTCCTCCTTCCCCCGCCGACCGGTCGTCTCCCCGCGCCGTTCCTGGCCACGCTTGCATCATGCAATGGCGTCGTCGCCACGTGGAAGCCCTGCCCCGCCGATGCGCTCGGGGGCCCCGCCGCCGCGATGGCAGGGGAGGAGGACAGCAGAAGAACGACGATGATCAGCACCAGAACAAGAAGTGGGGGGTGCCGCGCGGCGGTGGAAGAAGCCATAGCCATAACAGCAGGAGGAAGATGAAGATAGCGCGTGGCGTGGAGGCGTACGTGCATGCGACTGCGAGGAGAAGCTGGCGTCGAGGATGCGGGGCTCTGGTTGCTTTTGATCTTGCTTTTCTTGCAGCAACTTGCGAGATGGTGAGATCTTGTCTGCCTCCCTTATAAGGACGGGTTTTGACCGGCGTGGTTCTCTGAGCCGGGGGGCAGGCGTCGCCTTAGATTCAGGCTCGAGTGAATTGAAATATGACAAGAGCTCATAAAACAGGGTCGATTAGACTGAGTTTTTTCCCCTTTACTGCACTCACATTCACAGCGCACGGACACTCATGTTTAAAAAATGGGCATTTCTTTTGATTGGTGTTGTGTTTAGTTCGAATGCCATTCTAACTCTGAACCCAAATTTAGTCTCAATTATTCCGAATTTCAAACTTTTTTTAATTTCAAATCCTAGAAGGTTCAAACATACAACTCAAATCTAACTCTGAACCCAAATACATTCAAATTTCAACCTATAATCCAGAAAATATCCATTTGAAGAAAACCATGGTCCTAAACGGCATGCAAAGGAGGAGCAGAAGTCTGAATAAAGAACGGCATCAACATGGGGCGTGTGTGTTGTAGACGTATCGGCTAAATTCATAAAATGGTTAAATTTCTGAAAACTGATAGTAAAACAACAACATCCAAAATGGTGCCTGCACCCCGGCGTCACGGTCCAGGACTCAAAAGACCACCTTACAGCTAGAACATCTGCCCAGCACATCAACCATGCAAGAGGTTGTTACAGACTGCACAGACGGCAACACGGCGGGTGTGAAGCAGAGCACGGCGAACTACAGCTACAAGGTAGTACTACAAACAAAGTTATGCTGCAACTCACACTCAAAACGAAGCCTCAGAGCTATGCTGCAGAACAGCAACCACAAACTACGAGTACGAACTAAGCATAACATCAACCAGCCGCGCGCGGCAGGCGCCCTATGTCTATGTTAGATCCAGCTTTGATTCCCAGCCAGCGATCCTGAACACCAGCGTGAATGCGTGATGGTCTGCTATTGTGAAATAATCGTGTGATGGTCCGTTGGTTTGATGACATGACCAAAATTATCAATCAAATGTTTCTTTTCTTCATCGGAAACTACGAACTCTTATTTCTTTTCGACGCGTATTCTTTTGCTAGTCGATGGGTTAAATGTGGAGGGTACCGTATTTCCTAGTACTGTCGACCTAGCATGATGATGACTCCGTCCAGCCATCCAGGAAGGCAATGCATGCCAGGTTGGACCTGATCTGAGACGAGGTCGGGGTGGGTTGCTAGCCTGGAACGGAACAGCCTCGGCTGCCAGCATCCTCGGGGAACCGGAATCTGAGGAGAAGAATGAATGCTCCAGCTTCATGCCACAGCTGTCGGATTCAAAGCAAAGAAGACGCTGTCCTTTCCTGTCCTGTTCGGACTTGAGAATGGACAGGCGTAGTGTAGTTTTTGGCAGAAGAATGGCACACAGTTGGAGGAGCGGCATCAAAGAGTGAGAGTCATGCTAGGGTTTAGCAAGAAAAGAAAACTACATGGTCGTCCGTCTTAAAAGATGATTTGCCGGCTCAGTCTAGGATAGGGTGTGTATGCGTATGTTTATAGGAATGAGTGTATGTGCGTATGTATGAGCATGTGCATTTGTACAGTGTTTTTTTATAGAAAAAAGAGCCTTGGCTAACGCTGTAACAGCAACTTGATTCAGAACCTCAACCCGAGTCTGACTAATACAACATGTCTCAGTTCTGCCTTCCTGTGACATCTGCAGAAGGTTGCAAACTGCCAAGCTGGGCTTGGAGGAGGTTATTTATCAAGTTGATTATAAGGGATTCGAGGGGATCATCAATTCGAAGTGGACGCCGGACCGCATGTACTACGCACGCTGTGCGTACATAGCCCAATTGTTGATAGCTGGTCTGAGATTGCTTATTATTATCACACCGCCCGTGTGGTCGTACATAGCCGAATTTGAAGGGTTCAGTTCACGCGTCTGCATACAATATGTAAATCGAGGACACCGCATGATTTCAGTTTTATGCAGCGAATTTTTTCGAAGCAAACGGTGGACACACTGCAGTCTGCAGTGCATGAACAACTTGAGCTTTCATTTATTTTTTCAGTGACGTGTCACTGGATGCAAAGTGTAATTTTTATGATATTTATTGCATCCTTAAAACTAGGTGATTACCTCGCGTGTTACTACCGGATTTTAAAGATTAATTCTGGATAATTTTTATATGAATGAAAAGATCTAATTCAAAAGCTATTATTTTTGAAAGCAATTGTGTGTGAACAAAGAGTATGCATTTACACTGAATCATTGGAAATGGAACAATTAAATTGAGCTATACATGTGTTTCAAAATAGTTTTAGCGAATAATGATGTGGCACACTTGATGATGTGACGGACTGCATGTTAAGAAAATTAGAGTTAGGGAAGGTATCAAATATTTAGGTATTATAGGTACCTACATCCACATGCAAACCGTTTAAACCAGCGCATAAGCTTCAATGGCGTGTCAAACGGTGATATTGAAAGAAAAAGTTTCATTTCCCCTGCATCGGAATGCATATAACCGTTTAAAGTTTCATTTTCCTATTACTCCCGTCAATCCGAATTAACTGACGTAGCGTCCATACAGTGTCAGTGAGTACTTTCTCCACTCGGTTTTTATAAGGCTCATTTATATTGCCTTAAGTGCACAAACTTATAAAAAAACATCTACAACTTCCTGTAAATACAAAATTGAAAATACTTAATGATAGGACTAGTAGTAGTATTGATTTGATACAATAGATGTTGATATTTTCTCGCTAAATTTGGAAAACTTAAACAATTCCGATGGATAAATGAGACTTGTCGAACAAATGACATCCTTAAATACAAAACAATCAACTGAAAAATTACTAGGCCTCCTTAAGCATGAATCTAAGCAGCAAGAAGCCCGAAACCTAATTTGGCTATAGGGAGCACGTGCTCCTGCACGTGAAAATGTTTTTTGAAATGCCAAAAAATTCCAACAATTTTTTTATGTATTCATAGTCACATCTAAATGCTACCTGTAAATTTTTAGGCAAAAAGTTAAAAATTCTGGACTCTGCACAAAAAACAATTTGAACACCTAGTGTCATCCAAAATTGTTTTTTCATCCAAATCTGGGCCCTGTGGGCCCTATCTGGGCCTGGGCGGGCCGGCGGCGGGGCGGGGGAGCGGCGATGAGCGGCTGGGTGCTGGCGACGCCGACACCGGCCTATTGCAGCATGGCCGGCGAGGCTTAGCCGACCCGTTTTGGGCCTGGCCGGGCCAAGGGTGGCCTGGTATGCCCTGCTGCCCTGGTGGCGCGAGGTGGTTCCCTCCCACTTGGCTTTGGTGCTGTTGCTCCCGTTGCTTGGCACTTCCACTACAAGGGAAAACTCTAGTAGTAGCGCGGGGACCCGCGCTACTGATACAACGCTACAGCTAATAGTTAGTAGTAGCGCGGTCTATACCCGCACTATTATTATTGACTATATCAGCATCGCTTTTACGAAACGCGCTACTATTAAGTAGCTGTAGCGCTTTTCTATCCCCGCTCTACTTCTGTATCTTTCATCATTTTTCTTCCCTGCCCGTTTCAATAAATTGCAGTTTCACATGTACCAGATAACAATATCATTAACCACAATACCATATAATCATACAATAGTCATACAATATCATAAAGCATTATAGATACTCATACATAGTGAACATGCATCCTCACATGAATATAGCATTTATGACAAGCAGTGCTAGATAGTCTAACATACACACACATATGTAATTCTAGCTAGATGATATCGACGATGATCATCATCCTCAAGCCTCGGCGGTGGGTGTTTCTGATAGTAATTAGGATGTCCAGATTGGAGGCCGGATTCATCAGAGACATAAAACATCCGGACTGGCTAGCAAACCTGGTGATGGTACCAAAGAAGGACAAATCCTGGTGCTTGTGCGTCGATTTTAAGGACCTTAACAAGGCCTGCCCAAAGGATCCCTTCCCTCTCCCCCGCATCGATCAAATCATCGATGCTACCGCAGGACACGACTCATTGTGTTTCCTCGACACATACTCTGGCTACCATCAAATCAAAATGACGAAGCCAGACCAAGCCGCAACGGCATTCATCACACCATACGGCCCATTCCGCTTCAACACAATGCCCTTCGGGCTAAAAAACGCCGGTGCAACATATCAACGCATGATTCAGACATGCCTGGCAAACCAGATCGGCAAAACAGTGGAGGCATACGTGGATGATGTGGTCATTAAAACCAAGCATGTCGAAACTCTAGTAGACGACTTGAGGCTCACATTCGACAACCTCCGAACATATGACATCAAGCTCAATCTGGAAAAATGCGTTTTCGGCGTACCAGCAGGAAAGCTCCTGGGATTCATTGTCTCCAGTAGAGGTATTCCGGCCAAAATTCGAGCGTTGTCACACTTGGCTATCCCAACAGACCTCAAACAAATACAAAAATTAACTGGATGCGTGGCGGCTCTAAGCCACTTTATCTCCCGCTTGGGAGAAAAGGCATTACCCCTTTATCGCCTCCTCCAGCGCACCGAACACTTCGAGTGGACGGACGCCGCCACGGCCGGACTCAACGAAATAAAGGCCATATTGGCAACAAACCCAGTCCTGGCTGCGCCAAATATTGGCGAACCAATACTATTATACATTGCGGCAACTCATCAAGTAGTAAGCGCAGTGCTTGTCGTTGAGCGAGAAGTGGACGGACACAAATTTCCCCTTCAAAAGCCGGTTTACTACGTGTCCACCGTCCTTACTCCATGCAAATCACGGTACCCGCATTATCAAAAGATAGCGTACGCGGTATTTATGGCATCCCGGAAGCTGCGACACTACTTTCAAGAGTGTTCGATAACGGTAGCCTCGAAAGTACCACTTAACGATATTATAAACAACCGCGACGCGACGGGCCGGATTGCCAAATGGGCCATTGAGCTCCTCCCGTTCGACATAACTTACAAGCCACGGCGAGCTATTAAATCGCAAGTTTTGGCTGACTTCGTCGCTGAATGGGCAGAAGCCGAACTCCCTAAAGAGTACGGCACATATTCAAACTGGATCATGCACTTCGACGGCTCCAAAATGTCGGCTGGTCTGGGGGCTGGCGTCGGTTTGGCATCCCAAACAGGAAACACCGTTCAATCCGACTGCAGATAATGTATACGGACTCCAACAACGCAGCCGAATATGAGGCCCTTCTACATGGTCTCCGGATGGCAGTATCCATGGGCATTCAACGCCTAGATGTGCGCGGGGATTCAAACCTCGCGATATCCCAAATAAATGGAGACTTCGATGCCAAGGATCCAAAAATGGCCGCTTATCGCAATGCCGTCCTAAAAATGTCAGCTCGGTTCGAGGGGCTCGAATTTCACCATGTGGCTCGGGAAAACAATCAGGCGGCGGATATCCTCGCCCGCATTGGCGCAAAACGCGACGCGGTCCCTCCCAACATTTTTCCGGAAAGGCTTTTCAAGCCATCCGTAGCATGGGAAGGGGACACCAGTAACAACAGTCCGGACCCGGCCAAAATACCCGATACCGAACTCTCTAACACAATCGGAGGCTCCGCCACCGAAATAACACAATCAGCCCACGAAATAATGGCCATTATTGCCCCGTGGACTGAACCATTCCTGGCCTACCTAATTAGATAGGAACTTCCGGAGGACCAAAATGAGGCACGCTGCATAGTGCGGCGATCCAAAGCCTACAGGGCCCACGAGGGAGAATTGTACAAAAAAAGCGCTACCGGAGTCCCTCAAAGGTGCATCTCCGAAGAGGAAGGGCGGAATCTTTTGGTAGAAATTCACGCCGGACTCGGCGGTCATCACGCCGCAGCCCGGGCTCTTGTAAGCAAGGCCTTCCGCACATGATTTTATTGGCCAATGGCCCGGGCAGATGCACAGGACATGGTCAAACGTTGCACCGGTTGCCAGCTCTTTGCAAATCAAAGCCACATGCCACCCACCGCCCTCCAAACGATTCCCATTACATGGCCCTTCGCGGTCTGGGGGCTTGACATGGTCGGACCCCTTAAAGGGGGAACCCACAAGAAAAAATACTTATTGGTCATGGTGGACAAATTCACCAAATGGATAGAGGCTAAACCGGTAAAAACAGCCGAATCCGGACCGGTGATAGATTTCATATCCGGGGTTGTACACCATTACGACATCCCCTGCAGCATCACTACTGATAACGACACGAACTTCATGGCCGACGAGGTAAAACTCTGGTGCAGCAAAATGGGCATCAAGCTCGATTACGCTTCAGTCTATCACCCACAAACCAACGGTCAAGTCGAACGAGCAAATGGTCTTGTAATGAGCGGCATTAAACCCCGATTAGTGCGCTCCCTAACGGAATCCGATACGCACTGGGTAGAGGAGCTCGACTCCGTACTCTGGGGACTGTGGACCACGCCGAATCGTAGTACCAGATATACACCATTTTTTATGGTGTACGGCACAGAGGCTGTCCTGCCCTGTGACATAATTCATGACTCACCTGGAGTGCGCATGTACGAAGAAAGAGAAGCCGAGCTCGATCGGCAGGACGGTCTGGACACATTGGAAGAAGAGCGCAATGTAGCCAAAGCCCGTTCCGCATTTTACCAGCAGCATGCTCACAGATACCAAAGCAGAGAAGTACAGGCCAAAACTTATAACGTTGGCGAACTAGTTCTATGGCTACCGGACAAGAAAAAGAACATGCTCGAGCCCAAATGGGAAGGTCCCTTCATTATCGACCAAGTTCTGACCGGTGGAGCATACCGACTGCGGGATGCGTCGACCAGTCGACTCAAGCCGAACCCATGGAACGCAGCCAGGCTCCGAAGATTCTACGCCTAGCTCCGGACTTTACGTTAGTCCCCTCCCTTCGTCCATTTTCTGCATATGCATCATCTGTCTTGTTTCCCTTTCTTTCTTTTTTCCCTAGGCCTTCAAGGATCACCTTGTGCCTCACTCATACATCATAGACGCGCTAGCCGCACTCTTCATACCTGGGGGCTTCTCTCACAGAAGCTTAAATTATTTACCTGGGCCCAACGCCCAACACATGTGTTATACTTCCGCATGTACCTTTTTTCACCATTATATGCATCGATATGACTTAAGTTTTGGCCAAGATGGGTTGCCTGGCTCTTGTATTTATGCCCTACGTTCCCGTTAATTCGGCTAGGGCATAAGGGGAGCACCTCTGCGATTGTTACTGTCGGGTCAGCCGGACGTGTACCTCAGCCTGGGTGAAGCCGAAAGCTAGCGTTCTTAAGAGAATATTCGGTCGGTGAACAAAAGAAGACTTTTATTTATTATCCATATCTGCCCCCAGACGTTTTCACTACGCTTCTTTTCGCAGTCCGGGCATGCACTTTAGGGCATGCCTACCCAGGGAAAGGAACCCTTAACGGAACTATTCTCTCTGGAAGATGTTTCTTACTACCCATGTAATATAACATAACTAGTTGGGCACTTGTCTGATAAAGCACTAATGACCCCTACGCCTGGTCTCCACGCATGCCCCGGTTCTTATATAACCAAGAGGGTATTCGGATACACTCCGGACTGTCGGGTCCCGAGGTTGAAGCGAAAAGGTATGCCACGACAAACGATCTACAAACCGGCTAGAAGACATCATATATGTCACTTTAAAATTACATAGTCAATTTGACTGGTTGAATTCCTCTTCAATGCCCTCCAATAGGCTGTCTAGTCTACAGTCCCGTTGGGAATACTTTGCGGCCAATTCTACTTGACCGTACACTAAATTCATAGGGATCTCCTTGCCATCAGGCCCCACAGGTCCAACTTCGGCCATGTGGTTCGGGTCAGCCTTCGTGTACCGTATCTTCACCATTGCGCAAGCTTCCCTGGCGCCCTGACGGCAGGCCGATATCTTCCATAATCGGGAATGCCGCCGTGCTCCCTTCAGCTTTTCTACAAGCTCTCCAAGGCCTTCGGGTATGGAGACGGACGGCCACAAGGCCTGGGCAATGCCTTGCATCACCTGCCGAACTCATTCGTGCAACTGTGCGAGCTCGGGAAGAAGATCACCCGTTGAACTAGGCATCTCCTCGGCAGGACGACCTGTTAGCATACCTACAGACATAACTCTGTCAGCCAGCTTCCTCGCCGAACTCTTTTTCAAAGTTCGTTCAAGCACTTACTAAATATGCCGTGTCGAAGCCGCCGATTCTCCTTAACAGAGTCCGACAGTTGGGCACGAACATCTTTTAGTTCCACGCCCAGCTTGGTGTTGGCATCTTGGAGATCATTCTTCTCCTGCCTCACCCTCGTAAGCACGCTCTCACCGGCCTTCAGCTGGCGTATGAGCTGTTGCTTATCCAGATTCACCCCAGTGTCATCTGCAATTTTATCGTCAGATCTGCATATAAAGCCGCACTCTAATATGATACTTATCATTTGACGGATATGATACCAGAGGGGGTCTCTTTGGGCTCCCCTGCTGCGGCCATTGCGGCCCGGAGTTGGGCTTTACACTCTTCCAGCTCCTGGGACAGTTGAGTATTCTTTTCTGTAAGAAGCTACATAACAAATGATCCTTAAATCAGTTATCCTAACTGTTTCAAGTCTCAGGGGCTACTGATATATATAATCATCAAATTTTCTCACCCGTATGTCTTTTACATACTGCTCCGTGGCTCTGGCTAGACCATTTTGAGTGGCACGGAGGTGCGCGTCTCCCGAGTTGAAGGCATCCAATGCCTCTTGGGAGAAACAAGCGTCACGAAGAACAGTCCTGCGACGCCTGCGGTTCATGGCACTTTCCACCTCAGAATGGGTGGCAGACAGTCTATCCGTATCCTCTGTCGGAGGAGCACCCGGCGCACGCCTTGTACTCGTTCCTACCTCTGAGTCCGGCCTTGGAGCCTGGCTTGTGGAGGCGCGATTGGTAGCCTCTCCGGGCATAGTCCGGCGAGCGCTCTTTTTCCTGAAAAGAAGGCATGGGCGTTAATATGCCTCTGTAACTAATGTCTTGCAATAAAGATGACGCGCCATACCGCTGCGCCGGTGCCTCAATCCGGACTGCGGATCTTTTCAGCCTGCTTGGCCTAGCGGCCCCTTGTTGGCTAGTTGCCGCAGGCTCGGCCTTCTGCCCCGAGGACCTCACCTGCAAGACACGGCTGTTATACGGCAATAGAAAAAAAGAGAGAGAACAAGGACGGATCCCCTTTTAAGTGTTGGGATCTCGGTCTCAGTCACCTGTGAGGCTGGAACTAGCCCATGGTAATCGGCCGTAATGGCCACCAAGGTATTGTCATTACTCCCTTGGTAAAAAACCCCGTCGATCAGCTCCACGGATATGTTCGGATCCTCCTGGGAGGCCGGGTCAAGGGACCGTCCAGGGTCCTCGGGCTGTGGAGGAGGGCTATTTATCTCCTTTACGGCCTGGCGCAGCTCCTGCGAGAAAATCGCCAGAATGAATACTTAAGTTACGGGAATATGAAATGGATGGGTGAGAAAAAATCTCCGCTTACCCAACTCGGAGGATTGCACATAGAGAATCCGCCCTACGGGTTGACATGGAGGAATTCCTCCTCTTCTCCCTTGTACAAAGTGGACAAGATCTTTGTTAGGCCAGCAGCCGATCCCGGCCCTTTGCGGCTATGGCGGGTGGCGCCATCCTCCCCGTTGAAGTCCCACATGGGGTGGCCTCTATACTGGAGCGGCTGCACCCCCCGCATAATGCATATAGCCATGACCTCGATCATGGTCAATCCGGATCGAGCTAAAAATCTTATCCGGCTCATCAGATAAAGAATGTCCCGGTCGTCTTCCTCCAGGGGGCTCCGTGGATGCCAGCTCTGGCGCTTCTTCAAAGGGGCGTTGTCAAACTCAGGAAGGCCGATCCGAATAGGGTCCGGAAGGGGGATATCCTCTATATAAAACCATTCTGAAGGCCAGTCTTCAGACGTCTTCTTCGGGGTCCCGGATAGGTATCCGGTCCCAGCAATACGCCACACTTCGGCTCCGCCCACTTGATATATTGATCCCTTCTTAGAATGGGGCACAAGGCAGAACAGCTTCTTCCACAAAGCGAAATGAGCCTCACAGCCCAAAAATAACTCGCAAAGGGCTACGAATCCCGCGATATGCATCAGGGAGGCAGGCGTAAGATTGTGCAGCTGGAGGCCATAGAACTCCAGAAGCCCCCGGAGAAACGGATGGATCGGGAATCCGAGCCCTCTTACTAGATAAGGGACAAGGCATACCCGCTCTCCCTTGGAGGGATTGGGACGGCTCTCCGCTTGCTCTCCGCCATTATAGGTGGCAAGCCCGGCTCGAACCAGGACCAGATACGTTGGGGGAAGAAATCCCTTGGACTGAAGCATCACCAATTTACTGTGCAGGATGGAACATCTCTCCCAATCTCCAGGCTTGGAACTAGGGGTGCGAGAGGAGGAGCTGCGTCGACCGGCCATGGTGGAATGGATCTCTGTCGGGCGCGCTCCGATGAAGACTCGGCAAGGGAGGATGATGTGATTTGGATCTGAATCCTCGACTTTTTAAATAGGCGGTTCATCTACATAGCTAGGGGGTAAATGTGAAAACATCCTGGCTCTTCGCATTCGCTCGAAACGTGGAAAGTGGCCATTATTGGGCATAGAAGCCAAGGAGTACAAATTGTCACAAGGAACCGGACATTATTTTTACAGGTACACAGAATTTGGAGAAGGAACCCGCCTTGCAATGCCGAAGACAACTACGCGCCGGACTCATCGTCATTGAAGCCTGGTTCAGGGGCTACTGAGGGAGTCCTGGATTAGGGGGTCTCCGGATAGCCGAACTATCTCCATTGGCCGGACTGATAGACTATGAAGACACAAGATTGAAGACTTCGTCTCGTGTCCGGATGGGACTCTACTTGGCGTGGAAGGCAAGCTAGGCAATACGTATATGGATATCTCCTCCTTTGTAACCGACCTTGTGTAACCCTAACCCTCTCCCGTGTCTATATAAACCGAGGGGTTTTAGTCCGTAGGACAACAATCACAACATACAATCATACCGTAGGCTAGCTTCTAGGGTTTAGCCTCTCTGATCTCGTGGTAGATCTACTCTTGTAACACCCATATCATCAATATTAATCAAGAAGGACATAGGGTTTTACCTCCATCAAGAGGGCCCGAACCTGGATAAAACTCCCTGTCCCTTGCCTCCTATTACCATCCGGCCTAGACGCACAGTTCGGGACCCCCTACCCGAGATCTGCTGGTTTTGACACCGACACTATCCAACACGAAGATTCTTGCCAACGAGGAATCTCTTCCACCCAACCGAGCTTAAGTGTGTGCGACCGTCTGTATCCATGCGGTAAGTACAGGTGGTGACGGAGCCCCTTGCGGTAAGGCGTAGTCCACCTGAGCCTTCTTCATGAGGCTCGATACCACAGCTCACCGATAGGCTCTTTGGCAATTTCTGAATGAGAAAAACATATCAATTAATAAATAGCCTTGCACATACTCTTGTAAACATATTTCTATTAAGTATAGATTTCTACACTATCAAAAGACACAGTACTACACATTTGTACTAAACATGAATTCTACTAATAAGTATATATGGATTATCTACATAATAGTTCCTTGAATTCTACACTAATAAGCATGTGATCGGACTCTACACTAAAGCATAGTCGATTCCACACAGCATATCATTGGACTCTACACTAAGCATATCATCGGATAATTTGCATTTGTAAGTATAGCATACCATATCATGCCGATCGACCATGGTACTTGTCAGGTGGGTCACGAATGGCACCCCGACAAAGTCATCATGTGGCGGAATTATGTCCCATAGGTTCCACACCTCCTCCTCGCTGAGCCTCATTCTTTGAGCTACGATGGCTTCATGAAGTCGGCATCATCATCTTCATCGAGTGGGTCCTCATTATCTTCATCATCTTCCACCAGGTTGATATAAATGACAGCCAGCTTGGGTCTTTCTGCTCTGAAGGAGAAGCTGATCAACTCATCACCAGTAAGACGCATGCGGGCAAGGAAACGGGCCCATCCATCTCCTCCAATCTGCAACATATTGCGTCCTTTCTCGACCTCCATAGTGTATGGCCCCCCATGAGCCTCAAATGTCACAGTGTCTCCTGTCAACTTGTTGAATTTCAACCTCTCATTGCATGGGACGATCCGTGTAAAAAAAAGCAAAATGACACAATGCAGTAATGTCAACACTAAAAATAAAATAGTTGTTACATTTCATATAATTTCTTACCGCCGCATGACGAAATCTCGACTGGAAGTACATGTCGAACAGCTTGCCAGTTGCAAGGCTGCTGGCGCACCTTGACTTGCATAGTCGACACGGTGGTGGTGGTGGCGCCATTTTCCTAAACCAATATGAGCAAAGGATTAACGATCCACTTCACAGGAAAGAAAAATAGTAGCATGTGATATTTTTGGTTCTTCTTCGGTTATATTTTCATAGCTTACTAACACCTTCTAGAATAGAACCAACAGCTAGTAGGCAAATGCCAAATCTTGTGTATATATCACCGATATCTCTAGATGAAGAGATTCTTCCGTGAGAAGCAATTTGATGGACAATTATAATCCTAAGATCTAGTAACATATAAGTGTTGGAAATATGCCCTAGAGGCAATAATAAAATGGTTATTATTATATTCCCTTGTTCATGATAATTGTCTATTGTTCATGCTATAATTGTATTAATCGGAAACCGTAATACATGTGTGAATACATAAACCATAATATGTCCCTAGTAAGCCTCTAGTTGACTAGCTCGTTGATCAATAGATGGTTGTGGTTTCCTGACCATGGACATTGGATGTCGTTGATAACGGGATCACATCATTAGGAGAATGATGTGATGGACAAGACCCAATCCTAAGCATAGCACACGATCGTGTAGTTTGTTCGCTAGAGCTTTTCTAATGTCAAGTATCGTTTCCTTAGACCATGAGATTGTGCAACTCCCGAATATCGTAGGAATGCTTTGGGTGTATCAGACATCACAACGTAACTGGGTGACTATAAAGGTGCACTACAGGTGTCTCTGAAAGTGTCTGTTGGGTTGGCACGCATCGAGACTGGGATTTGTCACTCTCTATGACGGAGAGGTATCTCTGGGCCCACTCGGTAATGCATCATCATAATGAGCTCAATGTGACTAATGTGTTAGCCACGGGATCATGTGTTACAGAACGAGTAAAGAGACTTGCCGGTAACGAGATTGAACAAGGTATGGGGATACCGACTATCGAATCTCGGGCAAGTAACATACCGATAGACAATGGGAATTGTATACGGGATTGATTGAATCCCCGGCATCATGGTTCATACGATGAGATCATCGTGGAACATGTGGGAGCCAATATGGGTATCCAGATCCTGCTATTTGTTATTGGCCAGTGAGGTGTCTCGGTCATGTCTGCATGGTTCCCGAACCCGTAGGGTCTACACACTTAAGGTTCGGTGACGCTAGAGTTGTAACGGGAATAGTATGTGGTTACCGAAGGTAGTTCGGAGTCCCGGATGAGATCCCGAACATCACGAGGAGTTTCGGAATGGTCCGGAGGTGAATATTGATACGTCTCGGTCGTATCTAGTTTTCCAAACACTTTTGCCCTTGTTTTGGACTCTAACTTGCATGATTTGAATGGAACTAACCTGGACTGACGCTGTTTTCAGTAGAATTGCCATGGTGTTATTTATGTGCAGAAACAAAAGTTCTCGGAATGACCTGAAACTCCACGGGGCATATTTTTGGAAATAATAAAAAATATTGGCAAAAGATCAAGGCCAGGGGGCCCACACCCTAGCCACGAGGGTGGGGGGCGCGCCTGCCCCCTGGGCGCGCCCACCTACCTCGTGGCCCCCTGGAGCTCCTCCGACCTCAACTCCAACTCTATATATTCACTTTCGGGGAGAAAAGAATCAGGGAGAAGGATTCATCGTGTTTTACGATACCGAGCCACCGCCAAGCCCTAAGACCTCTCGGGAGGGCTGATCTGGAGTCCGTTCAGGGCTCCGGAGAGGGGAATCCGTCGCCATCGTCATCATCAACCATCCTCCATCACCAATTTCATGATGCTCACCACCGTGCATGAGTAATTCCATGGTAGGCTTGCTGGACGGTGATGGGTTGGATGAGATTTATCATATAATCGAGTTAGTTTTGTTAGGGTTTGATCCCTAATATCCACTATGTTCTGAGATTGATGTTGCTATGACTTTGCTATGCTTAATGCTTGTCACTAGGGCCCAAGCGCCATGATTTCAGATCTGAACCTATTATGTTTTCATCAATATATGAGAGTTCTTGATCCTATCTTTCAAGTCTATAGTCACCTACTATGTGTTATGATCCGGCAACCCCGAAGTGAAAATAATCAGGACCACTCCCGGTGATGACCGCAGTTTGAGGAGTTCATGTATTCACTATGTGTTAATGCTTTGGTCCGGTACTCTATTAAAAGGAGGCCTTAATATCCCTTAGTTTCCGCTAGGACCCTATTGCCACAGGAGGGTAGGACAAAAGATGTCATGCAAGTTCTTTTACATAAGCACGTATGACTATATTCGGAATACATGCCTACATTACATTGATGAATTGGAGCTAGTTCTGTGTCACCCTAGGTTATGGCTGTTACATGATGAACCGCATCCGACATAATTCTCTGCCACCGATCCATTGCCTACGAGCTTTCCATATATTGTTCTTCTCTTATTTACTTTTCCGTTGCTATTGTTACAATCACTACAAAATACCAAAAACATTTTTTTATCATTACCTTTTGCTACCATTACCACTACTATCATTACTTTGCTACTAAATACTTTGCTGCAGATATTAAGTTTCCAGGTGTGGTTGAATTGACAACTCAGCTGCTAATACTTGAGAATATTCTTTGGCTCCCCTTGTGTCGAATCAATAAATTTGGGTTGAATACTCTACCCTCGAAAACTATTGCGATCCCCTATACTTGTGGTTATCAAGACTATTTTCTGGCGCCGTTGCCGGGGAGCATAGCTCTATTCTTTGAGTCACTTGGGATTTATATCTGCTTATCATTATGAAGAACTTGAAAGATCCAAGAACCAAGATTTATCCCTCAACTACGAGTGGAGGTAAGGAACTGCCATCTAGCTCTGCACTTGATTCACCTTCTATTTTGAGTAAGCTTGCGACACCTAAATCTGCTTCTGCCATTCATTCTGATATGTCGCATGTTATTGATGATGCCACTTCTGCTATGCATGATACTTATGCTGAAACTACTTCTATGCTTGATACTACTATGCCACTTGGTGAATTTCTTGATGAACAACTTGCTAGGGCTAGAGAGAATGAAATTATTGAAATTGATAATATTGATGAAAGTGATGATGAAGACTCTCCCCTTAATAAATATGAATTGCGTGTTGTTCCTGAAGGTTATGTTATGGATGAAGAAGCTACTAGAGCTATTTTAGCTTGCAATAATAGATATGATCTAAAGAGGTTATTAGCTAAATGGAAGCAGCAATCCCTTAATGCTAGAATGAAACCTGACCCTGCTTTTGCTACTTCACCTATCTGTGTTACTGATAAGGATTATGAATTCTCTGTTGATCCTGATATAATTACTTTGGTTGAATCTGATCCTTTTTATGGCTATGAATCTGAAACTGTTGTGGCACATCTTACTAAATTAAATGATATAGCCACCCTGTTTACTAATGATGAGAGAACTCGTTACTTTTATATCCTTAAAATATTTCCGTTCTCATTAAAGGGTGATGCTAAGATATGGTTTAATTCTCTTGATCCTGGCTGTGTGCGTAGTCCCCAGGATATGATTTATTACTTCTCTGCTAAATATTTCCCTGCTCATAAGAAGCTTCTTTAAGGGATATATATATATATATAATTTTGTGCAACTTGAAGAAGAGATTCTCCCACAAGCTTGGGGGAGGCTTCTCCAATTACTTAATGCTTTGCCTAATCATCCTCTTAAGGAAAATGAAATACTTGATATCTTTTATAATGGACTAACCAATGCTTCCAGAGATTACCTGGATAGTTCTGCTGGTTCTGTTTTCAGGGAAAGAACACCGGATGGAGCTGGAATTCTATTAAATAATATGTTGACTAATGAAAATAATTGGACACTTCCTGAGCCAGCTCCTGAGCCTATTCCTAAACCAACTCCGAAGAAGAGAGGTGTTCTATTTCTCAGTCCTAAAGATATGCAAGAGGCAAAGAAACCCATGAACCGAAAGGGTATTAAAGCTGAAGATGTTAAGAATTTACCTCCTATTGAAGAAATACATGGTCTTAATTTACCGCCTGTTGAAGAAATGCATAATTTTAATCCATCTCCTATTGAAGAAATACATGGTCTTGATAACCCGACACAGGTAGTAAAGGTAAATTCTCTCTACAGAAAAGATAAAGCTGAAATCCCATTTACTAAGTTTGCTTGCCCATGCTTTGATGAGTTTGATAACTTTATGGTCAAGCAAGAAGACTTCAATGCTTATTTTGGTAGAGAATTAAAACGCAGTGCTGATATGCTTGAACACTTGGGTGATTATATGGCTAATGTCAAAGGTGAACTGAAACTTATTAGTAAACATGCGTCTATGGTTACCACTCAAGTAGAACAAATACTTAAAGCTCAAAATGATTTTCTCAATGAATTGAATAGTAAGAATAATGATTTTGCTGTTAGAGTGGCTACTAGAACTGGTAAAATGACTCAGGAACCTTTGTATCCTGAAGGCCACCCTAAGAGAATTGAGAAAGATTCTCAGAGAAATAATATAGATGCACCTAGTCCTTCTAAAAGGAAGAAAAAGAAGAATGATAGTACTTTGCATGCTTCTAGTGAACCTATTACTGAAACACCTAAGAATACAAATGATATTTCTATTTCTGATACTAAAACACAATCTGGTAATGAACCTGAAACTAGTGATAATGTTAATGATAATGTTCATGTTGATGCTCAACCTAGCAATGATAATGATATAGAAATTGAACCTGTTGTTGATCTTGATAACCCACAATCAAAGAATCAACGTTATGATAAGAGAGACTTTGTTGCTAGGAAACATGGTAAAGAAAGAGAATCATGGGTTCAGAAACCCATGCCTTTTCCTCCCAAACCATCCAAGAAAAAGGATGATGAGGATTTTGAGCGCTTTGCTGAAATGATTAGACCTATCTTTTTGCGTATGCGATTAACTGATATGCTTAAAATGAATCCTTATGCTAAGTACATGAAAGATATTGTTACTAATAAAAGAAAGATACCGGAAGCTGAAATTTCCACCATGCTTGCTAATTATACTTTTAAGGGTGGAATGACAAAGAAACTTGGAGATCCAGGAGTACCCACTATACCATGCTTCATTAAAAGAAACTATGTTAAAACTGCTTTATGTGATCTTGGAGCCGGTGTTAGTGTTATGCCTCTCTCTTTATATCGTAGACTTGATTTGAATAAGTTGACACCTACTGAAATATCTTTGCAAATGGCTGATAAATCAAGTGCTATACCTGTCGATATTTGTGAGGATGTGCCTGTTGTGGTTGCAAACGTTACTATTTTAACAGACTTTGTTATTCTTGATATTCCCGAGGACGATAGTATGTCTATTATTCTTGGAAGACCCTTTTTGAATACCGCAGGGGCTGTTATTGATTGCAACAAAGGCAATGTCACTTTTCATGTTAATGGTAATGAGCATACGGTACACTTTCCGAGAAAACAACCTCAAGTCAACAGTATCAATTCTATTAGAAAAATTCCATCAATTATTTTTGGAGGTTTTGAATTTCCTCTTCCTACTATCATGAAGAAATATGATGTTCTTATTATTGCGGATGTGCATATCCCCGTTGAGGTAACCTAGTGTTATTCGAAAATTTTCCGGTTCCATGTTATTCGGAATGAGTTTGTTAACAAGACTTGATCAACCTTGTTAATGGATTCCTTTTGATGATCATGAGATGGATGAATTTAGAAAACACAACTCTCTGTACCCTCCTTCTACTTTCTATTATTTATATTAAATAAAATAAAAATACTATTTTCTGTCTGTTATCTGAATTATCCACGCAATATAAAAATACCCCGAAAATAGAAGTTCTCCAAATGCCCTGAAATTTAAATATGATTTTTTCTGAAATATTTGAGAATATATGGCACTAAGAACACAGTAGGGGGAGCTGGCACCTGGCCACGAGGGTCAGGGGCGCGCCCACCCCCTGGGCGCGCCCCCTGCCTCGTGGGCCCACGGTGGCCCTCCTCCATTTATTCCTGCACCCACACACTCCTTCTTCCTCCCACAAACACCATTATCTAGCTCAAGCACGAGTTCTAGCTCATTTTGCTGCGATTTTCGATCTCCTTGCTCAAAGCACCCCTCACAAATCTGCTTTGGGGGATTGTTCCTTGGTATGTGATTCCTCCATTGGTCCAATTAGTTTTTGTTCTGGTGCTTTATTCATTGCAAATTTGTGCTGCCTAGGTGACCATGTTCTTGAGCTTGCATGTCAAATTTATATGGTTCCAAGTAGTTTTGATGCATGATATAGGCTCTAGGCACTTGTAGGAGTAGTTGCTATCAATTTTGTTGAGTTTGGTTCACTTTTATTTTGAAGTTACTAAAAATTTCAGAAATTTTTCAGAGGAAGAAATATGTTTAGGAAAATGTACCAAGGTGGTTCTTCAAGGAAACAAGGACCCAGGCTTGCAATGCGTGATGCTGATGATGAGCCACCGAGGGACGCTCCAGTGTGGCCTTGTGAATGGCCTTCAGAGGACTTCATGGATCGAGCGGGAATTAAGGAAGAATTTAATGCATATTTGCGTAACGCTGATCTTGTGAGCTTTGAAGAAGAAAAATGCCGTTAGTACCACTATATCACTAGCTCCTTTGTGAGGAGGTTTGAATTTTCATCTTCACGTAATTCTCAAACTGTCCTGTTTGATCTTTATGAAAATTCTTACACTATGGACTTAGAGGACTTTACCACTGCTTGCAAACTTCCACAATGGGGTAGTACTAGTGAACCTCGCAAATCTGAATTTAGAGATTTTCTGGGTAGTATAACCGTGGGGGAATCTAGAGATATAGCACAAGCTACGATAGGGAGCATTCACCTTCCTGCTATACATTATTTTGCTCTCTTCATAGGTAGATGCATTAACGGTAAAGATGAAGCATGTCACATGTGCGTCCCTGACCTCAGTATTCTTAGGAGTGTCGTGTTAGGAGATAAATCTTATAATTTGGGAGCCATTGTTGCACGTAGGTTGCATCTGAATAGATTTAGTGGAGATTTCTTTGATGGAATTTATGCAACCCGCATAGCGAATTTTCTTGGTATAACCATACGTGAGGATGATATTGAGTTGCCCCCTGCTTATTTGGATTATGAGGCTATGGTTCATCATCAGTTTGTTGAGAGGAACAATCAGTTCCTCCAGTACCAACTAATCTTTGACAGACGACGCACCTATCACGTCGCTCTCCCTGCTTCTACTTTCTTTGACTTTCAGGCAAAAGGGAGATATTTTATAACCAGAGAGGAGGCGGAAGAGTATAAGAGGAGAGCTGAGATAGCACGCCTCCAAGCTGCAGCCCATGATGCAATGACTGCTACATCACAGTACGACCCCAACTACAACTTTGGATATCCGCCAGGCCATCCGTGGCATTAGACCAACTTAGGCCAAAGGCCTAAGCTTGGGGGAGTACGTATTTCTCACCGACATTACATTCATGTTCGCACACTCATTGCTAGATGTCGGTGCTCATACTTTTTCATTGTATCATCCATGATAGTTTATTTTCTCTTTTTATGCTTTCTTCTTGGGTGTTTAATAAACCTTAAGAAAAATAAAAAAAATTAGTTGCAGCTTTTATCTAGTTTTAATTTCCATGCTTGTAGTAGTAATTAAAAAGAAAACCCAAAAAGATTTCTTGTTCTTCTTTTGCTTGTTGGGAGCTTTCCAGTGTAAATAGTTTTATTTCTTTTATTTTCTTTGGGGGTCGATAGGAGAAGACCATAATTAAATTGTTAAAGTGGCTCTTATATGCATTATTGTTGATCTGACAAAAGAGCCCATATTGCCTTGTCTTCTCCTGTTTATTGAATGCTTGTAGATTCCAGCTTAGTCCAATGCACGTGCACTATTATTATTATTATCCACATCGTTCGGTCGTGCAAGTGAAAGGAAATTATGACGATATATGATGGACTGACTGTGATGAGAAAAGCTGGTATGAACTCGACCTTTCTTGTTTTTGTAAATATGATTAGTTCATCATTCCTGATTCAGCCTATTATGGATAAACATGTTTGCAATGACAACTAGAGATCATAGTTTCTTATGCCATGCTTAATTAGCTAGGAGCTTATAATGGTTTACCTTGTGTGCCAACATGTATTAAAATGGTTGTGATGTGGTATGATAGGGTGGTATCCTCTTTTTTACGATTCGAGTGGCTTGACTTGGCACATGTTCACGCATGTAGTTGAAACAAAATCAACATAGCCTCTATGATATTTATGTTCATGGTGCATTATATCCTACTCATGCTTGCATTCGGTGTTGATTAATTCTAATGCATGTTCATGACTGTTGTCGCTCTCTAGTTGGTCGCTTCCTAGTCTTTTTCTAGCCTTCACCTGTACTAAGCGGGAATACTGCTTGTGCATCCAACTCCATAAACCCCAAAGTTATTCCATATGAGTCCACCATACCTACCTATATACGGTATCTACCTGCCGTTCCAAGTAAATTTGTATGTGCCAAACTCTAAACCTTCAAATAAAAATTCTGTTTTGTATGCTCGAATAGCTCATGTATCAACTAGGGCTGTCTGTATCTTCCATGTTAGGCGGGTTATTCTCAAGAGGAGTGGACTCCGCTCCTCACTCACGAGAAAATGGCTGGTCACCGGGATGCCCAGTCCCATGCTTTATGCAAACTAAATCAAAATAATTGCAAACAAAACTCCCCTTGGGACTCTTGTTAGTTGGTGGCACTCATTGTTTCGAGCAAGCCATGATTGATGCTTGTTGGTGGAGGGGGAGTATAAACTTTACCATTCTATTTGGGAACCGCCTATAATGTGTGTAGCATGGAAGATATCGCCATCTCTTGGTTGTTATGTTGACAATGAAAGTATACCGCTCAAAATATTATTTATCTCTATTTCAAAACCGAGCTCTGGCACCTCTACAAATCCCTACTTCCCTCTGCGAAGGGCCTATCTATTTACTTTCATGTTGAGTCATCATCCTCTTATTAAAAAGCACCAGTTGGAGAGCACCACTGTCATTTGCATTCATGACTGTTAGTTTACATTGAGTATGACTTGACTGGATCTCTTTTACCATGAATTACAATGTCTAGTCAGTCCTTGATCTTTAAAGGTGCTCTGCATTTATGTTTTGCGGTCTCAGAAAGGGCTAGCGAGATACCATCTTGTTATATCATATTATGATTGTTTTGAGAAAGTGTTGTCATCCGAGATTTATTATTATTACTCGCTAGTTGATTATGCCATTGATATGAGTAAACATGAGACCTATGCGTTATTGTGACTATGGTTAGTCTATAATCTTTGCTGAAAACTTGAATGCTAGCTTTACATATTTACAACAACAAGAGCAAATAGAGTTTGTATAAGTTTTTCTTTATCACTTTCAGTTTATCAACTGAATTTCTTGAGGACAAGCAAAGGTTTAAGCTTGGGGGAGTTGATATGTCTCCGTCGTATCTACTTTTCCAAACACTTTTGCCCTTGTGTTGGACTCTAACTTGCATGATTTGAATGGAACTAACCCGGACTGACGCTGTTTTCAGCAGAATTGCCATGGTGTTATTTATGTGCAGAAACAAAAGTTCTCGAATTGATCTGAAACTCCACGGAGCGTATTTTTGGAAATAATAAAAAATACTGGCAAAAGATGAAGGCCAGGGGCCCCACACCCTAGCCACGAGGGTGGGGGCGCGCCCCCTACCTCGTGCCCCCCCTGGAGCTCCTTCGACCTCAAATCCAACTCTATATATTCACTTTCGGGGAGAAAAAAATCAGGGAGAAGGATTCATCGCGTTTTACGATACAAAGCCGCCGCCAAGCCCTAAAACCTCTCGGGAGGGCTGATCCGGAGTCCGTTCGGGGCTCCGGAGAGGGGAATCCATCGCCATTGTCATCATCAACCATCCTCCATCACCAATTTCATGATGCTCACCGCCGTGCATGAGTAATCCCATCGTAGGCTTGCTGGACCGTGATGGGTTGGATGAGATTTATCATGTAATCGAGTTAGTTTTGTTAGGGTTTGATCCCTAGTATCCACTCTGTTCTGAGATTGATGTTGCTATGACTTTGCTATGCTTAATGCTTGTCACTAGGGCCCGAGTGCCATGATTTCAGATCTGAACCTATTATGTTTTCATCAATATATGAGAGTTCTTGATCCTATCTTGCAAGTCTATAGTCACCTACTATGTGTTATGATCCGGCAACCCCGAAGTGACAATAATTGGGACCACTCCCAGTGATGACCGTAGTTTGAGGAGTTCATGTATTCACTATGTGTTAATGCTTTGGTCCGGTACTCTATTAAAAGGAGGCCTTAATATCCCTTAGTTTCCGCTAGGACCCCGCTGCCACAGGAGGGTAGGACAAAAGATGTCATGCAAGTTCTTTTCCATAAGCACATATGACTATATTCGGAATACATGCCTACATTACATTGATGAATTGGAGCTAGTTCTGTGTCACCCTAGGCTATGACTGTTACATGATGAACCGCATCCGGCGTAATTCTCTATCACCGATCCATTGCCTACGAGCTTTCCATATATTATTCTTCACTTATTTACTTTTCCGTTGCTATTGTTACAATCACTACAAAATACCAAAAACAATAATTTTGTTATCATTACCTTTTGCTACCGTTACCACTACTATCATATTACTTTGCTACTAAATACTTTGCTGCAGATATTAAGTTTCCAGCTGTGGTTGAATTGACAACTCAGCTGCTAATACTTGAGAATATTCTTTGGCTCCCCTTGTGTCGAATCAATAATTTTGGGTTGAATACTCTACCCTCGAAAACTGTTGCGATCCCCTATACTTCTGGGTTATCAAATATCAATATATTGGACGAAGGGTATTGGAGTCCAAAAGTGTACTGGGGGTACCAGGCTATGGCCAGCATGACCGAAAGGTGTTTCGGGAGCCCCGACAAGTGTTGCAGGGCTTCATGGGCCAAGGAGAGGGGGCAAACCAGCCCACTAAGGGGCTGTGCGCCCCCACACCCTTTCCCATGTTACTTGGGGAGGTGGGGAGCCTCCACCTGGCTTGGGAGGCAAGCCTCCACCCATCTTGGCTTGGGGGGGGGGCAAGTCTCCCTAGGGTTTTCCTAGGGAGATCCAATCTGCCCTGGCCGCCGTCCCCTAGGGGAAACCCTAGGGCGCATCCCCCTCTCCCCTTCCCCCTATATATAGTGAGGGGGTGGGAGGGCAGCCGTGACCCTTCCCCTAGCGCAGCCCTCCCCTTCTCCAACTCCTCCTCCTCTTCCGTAGTGCTTGGCAAAGCCCTGCCGGAGAACCACGAGCTTCTCCATCACCACGTCATCGTGATGCTGGAGTTCTCCCTCAACTTCTCCTCTCCCCTTGTTGGATCAAGAAGGAGGAGATGTCCCCGGGCTTTAGGTGTGTTGAACATGGAGGCGCCGTCCGTTCGGCGCTAGATCAGATCTTCCACGATTTGAATCGCCGCGAGTACGACTCCATCAACCGTGTTCTTGTAACACTTCCGCTTAGCGATCTTCAAGGGTATGAAGATGCACTCCCTCTCTCGCTCTCGTTGCTAGCATCTCCTAGATTGATCTTGGTAACATGTAGGAAATTTTTGAATTATTACTACGATCCCCAACAGTGGTAGCAGAGCTAGGTCTATGCATAGATTCTTTGCACGAGTAGAACACAAAGTAGTTGTGGGCATTGATTTGGTCGATTTGCTTACCGTTACTAGTGTTATCTCGATTCGGCAGCATTGTGGGATGAAGCGGCTCGGACCGACCTTACACGTACTCTTACGTGAGACTGGTGATACGTCTCCAACGTATCTATAATTTTTGATTGTTCCATGCTATATTATATTCTGTTTTGGACATTATTGGGCTTTGTCATACACTTTTATATTATTTTTGGGACTAACCTATTAACCGGGGCCCAGCCCAGAATTTCTGTTTTTGCCTATTTCAGAGTATCGCAGAAAAAGAATATCAAACGGAGTCCAAACGGAATGAAACCTTCGGGAACGTGATTTTTGGAACGAACGTGATCCAGAGGACTTGGACCCTACGTCAAGAAGGCTACCAGGAAGGCATGAGGTAGGGGGCGCGCCTACCCCCCAGGCGCGCCCTCCAACCTTGTGGGGCCCACGTTGATCCACCGATGTATTCTTCCTCCTATATATACCTACGTACCCCCAAACTACCAGATACGGAGCCAAAAACCTAATTACACCGCCGCAACCTTCTGTACCCGTGAGATCCCATCTTGGGGCCTTTTCCGGAGTTCCATCGAAGGGGGCATCGATCACGGAGGGCTTCTACATCAACACTATAGCCTCTCCGATGATGTGTGAGTAGTTTACCTCAGACCTTCGGGTCCATAGTTATTAGCTAGATGGCTTCTTCTCTCTCTTTGGATCTCAATACAAAGTTCTCCATGATTCTCGTGGAGATCTATTCGATGTAATCTTCTTTTGCGGTGTGTTTGTTGAGACCGGTGAATTGTGGGTTTTGTGACGCCCCGTGACCGATGTGCCAGGTGTCCTCCAGTTATTCGCCGTTGTTGCCATGTCATGTGCTTGCGTGTTGCATATTGTCATGTCATCATGTGCATTGCATCATCATGTTTTCGAAACTGGCATCCATCCCGGTCCCCTTGTTCTCTTCGTTGTCCGTTCTGAGCCCAGACACACTTGCACGCGCCCGCGGCATGTCCGAAATATTATTTTTTAAGTGGCGGGAAAATGTTCTCGGAATGAGATGAGATTTGACGTGTGGTCTTATTATAGTGTAGATAGACCGCCTGTCAAGTTTCATCGCATTCGGAGATCGTTTGATGCCCCAACGGATAACTATAGCGGCAATATAGCCGGTCTAACGTCGGACGTTTTCGGTCTCCGGAAACAGTCGCCGGGCCTCCTTCTCTTCTCTTCTCTCAGCTCGAGACAATCTACACAGCCCACTAACTACTGCCGGGTCCAACCTAACCTCTCTCGTCAGCCCGCGGTCCTCCTTGCGCGCGCGCCCGAAAAGTTGTCCCGGACCCGATCCGGACAGTCGTTACCATTGCGTCCGGATCATCCCCAAACATCTACAAAATGTCTCCGTTTTGTTAATTGGACTTCCTAACATATTTTTTCACGACCGTCCGATTCCGATCGTAGGGACCAAATGCCCCTATCCAAAAACCCACTTACTATATATATATGGACCCAACCCTAGAAACTAGGACATTTGTCCTCCCTAGCCGCCACCACCTACAGGATCCCCCCTTCTAGGATCAGCCGCCGCTGCCATCTATCAAATCCATCCATCCACAGCACCACCCTCCTCCTCGTTTTCAAAACCAGGCCAATCACCTCGCATTCGATCCACACATCCCACTAACCGTAGCCTCTCCTATGCTTGATCCCGAGGGGTTCAGGAGCAGCTCGTCCCGGCGACCTCCTCCAGCAGGCCCGTACCACCCCTCTCTTCCCTGCCTCCCATTCCATCTTCCTGTTCTTCTCTCTCTCACCTCCCCTCTCTGACCCGTCACAGGTTTGCCATGGGCGCCTGATGGAGCACTGCTGCAGGGAACCTCGTCGAAAACCACCAGATCCGGCGGGCCTCCGCTGCCCTTGACCGTTCCTGCCGGATTCCACCGGCTGGGCCCCGTCCCCGACCACCCGTGCTGTCGCCGGCCTCACTTGATGCTGCCGTTTGTATCCCCTGTCAGTCGAACGACCCGACCCCATGCCAAGGCCCAACTCCTCTTCGCCCAGATCCGCCGCCCTGCTCCGTTCATCGCCGTTTGCCGCTAGGACCCGCGCTGCCGGAGTCGTCCTCCTCGCCTGCAACCACGGTAGCACCAAGTTCCTGCGCCCGTTGCCCCTGCCTCGACTGCCTCCTGTTCGTCGGGAGACGACGAACGCCTCGAGCATTGACTGCGTCCACCTCCTCACTAGGCCCAGCACGCTCCACCTTGCCCCTGTCAGCCCAAGATGCAAGCCAGCCTGTTGGCCCAACATGAGAACCCCCCCTGTGCACTTTGGGCTAGCCAGATTCGGCTCAGAGTCTTTTTTTAGGCTCTGGTGATTCTGTATTTTTTTCTAGAGGCTGCCAGTTTTACAGAATACCCCCTATTGTTCATGCTTATCATATCTCTCGAACGGTGCATCATATTAAAAACACATTATATATGAAAAATGCTTAAAATTGTGTCTAGTTTCATAATTTGCAACTTTCAACCATGTTTGAAATGTTTAAAAATGTTGTTTGTGTAATTTTTCTCCTATGCCATGTTAAAATGCTTTAATTCATAACTAAATAACCGTAACTTGAAATTTAATAAACTTTATATGTAAATGGGGTAGAAAAATGTCTAGTTTAACATGGTGTACTTGTTTTGCATGTTTAATAACTCTAAAATTGTGTTTAGGGCAGAGCAGCACCAAATCTAAAATATGCATATGAGGAGTTTCCGGAATTGTTGTTCGTTGTTTCCGGCCTCATTTAAACTTGACTAGATATGTAGTTTTCATTTGCTTCACCTTCTTGCCATGCTAACAACATTTAATCTTGTTGGGTACATAAACGAGAGAGAACTAAATAAGTCATGTGGTGTTTTCTACAATATGCAACTCCGTTGCATAATGAGCTCCACCTAATTTGTAGGATTGTTTGTGCACTTTGCCATGCCATGCTTCATTAAACCGGACATGCATCATACTCGATTTTGCATCACGCCATGTTGATGTGTTGGTTGTTTACTATGTTGTATGCTTCTTTTTCGGTGTTGCTTCTTCGGGTTGGTTCCGATAACGTCGCGTTTGTGAGGATCCGTTCGTCTATGTCCGTTTGTTCTTCTTCATGGACTCGTTCTTCTTCCTTGCGGGATTTCAGGCAAGATGATCATACCCTCGAAATCACTTCTATCTTTGCTTGCTAGATGCTCGCTCTTTTGCTATGCCTATGCTGCGATACCTACCACTTGCTTATCATGCCTCCCATATTGTTGAACCAAGCCTCTAACCCACCTTGTCCTAGCAAACCGTTGTTTGGCTATGTTACCGCTTTGCTCAGCCCCTCTTATAGCTTTGTTAGTTGCAGGTGAAGATTGAAGTTCATTCCTTGTTGGAACATGTAGATGTTGTTCCTTGTTGGAACATGTTTACTTGTTGGGATATCACAATATATCTTATTTAATTAATGCATCTATATACTTTGTAAAGGGTGGAAGGCTCGGCCTTATGCCTGGTGTTTTATTCCACTCTTGCCGCCCTAGTTTCCGTCATATCGGTGTTATGTTCCCGGATTTTGCGTTCCTTACGCGGTTGGGTAATAATGGGAACCCCTTGACAGTTCGCCTTGAATAAAACTCTTCCAGCAATGCCCAACATTGGTTTTACCATTCGCCACCTAGCCTTTTCTTTTCCCTTGGGAGTCGCGCTCCTGAGGGTCATCATTATTTTAACCCCCCGGGCCAGTGCTCCTCTGAGTGTTGGTCCGAACTAGAGCCCCTTGCAGTGCCACCTCGGGGAAACTCGAGGGCAGGTTTTAGTTGTACGGACTGCTCATCTGAGTGTGCCCTGAGAACGAGATATGTGCAGATCCTATCAGGATTTGTCGGCACATTCGGGCGGTGTTGCTGGTTTAGTTTTACCTTGTCGAAATGTATTGTAACCGGGATTCCGAGTCTGATCGGGTCGTCCCGCTAGAAGGAATATCCTTCGTTGACCGTGAGAGCTTGTCATGGGCTAAGTTGGGACACCCCGCAGGGATTTGAACTTTCGAAAGCCGTGCCCGCGGTTATGGGCAGATGGGAATTTGTTAATGTCCGGTTGTAGATAACTTGAACCTTAACTTAATTAAAATGAATCAACTGTGTGTGTTACCGTGATGGTCTCTTCTCAGTGGAGTCCGGGAAGTGAACACGGTGTTGGAGTTATGCTTGACGTAGGTTGTTTTAGGATCACTTCTTGATCATACTTTTATCGACCGTGCTTTGCCTTCTCTTCTCGCTCTCATTTGCGTATGTTAGCCACCATGTATGCTAGTCGCTTCCTGCAGCTCCACCTCATACCTTTACCTTACCCATAAGCTTAAATAGTCTTGATCGCGAGGGTGCGAGATTGCTGAGTCCCCGTGGCTCACAGATACTTCCAAACCAGCTTGCAGGTGCCGATGAGTTCGTGCAGATGACTCAACCAAGCTCAAGGAGGAGCTCGATGAAGATCTTGTCCTTTGTGTTGTTTCATTCTAGTGGATCAGTAGTGGGGCCCAGTTGGGGTCGATCGGGGGGACCTTGTCGCATTTGGGGTTCTTCTTTTATTTTGGTTCCGTAGTCGGACCTTGATTGTATATGGATGATGTAATGTTTTATTCATGTAATTGTGTGAAGTGGCGATTGTAAGCCAACTATGTATCTCTTTCCCTTATGTATTACATGGGTTGTGTGAACATTACCTCACTCGCGACATTGCTTTCAATGCGGTTATGCCTCTAAGTCGTGCTTCGACACGTGGGAGATATAGCCGCATCGAGGGTGTTTCAAGTTAGTATCAGAGCCTTCCCCGACCTTAGGAGCCCCCACTGCTTGACCGAATTAGCTGCCGTTGTTGAGTCTTGTAAAATGTTTTGAGTCATTTAGGATTATATATATATCGGAGAGTTAGGACTTATTTTTACTCCTCAGTCCCTTCGTCGCTCTGGTGAGGCATCCTGACATAGAGTTTTGACTCTTCTCTTCTCAAATTTCACTAAATTTTTTTTAGGATCACGCGGGTATCTTGGAATCGTTCCGATCGATTTGTGACGAGAACATTGTTCTTGGTGCCTCCTGTCATTTAGGGGTTGTGGCAGTGTCCCAGGGAGTTGAGCTCCGAGGTGTTGTCGTCACAATTTTATCGTTGCAGTTCTGGAATACCTGAGTTCAGTTTCGCCGACATCGAAAATCTCTTTTATGCAGTTGTTGGTGAGATAACCTCGACGCCACCCAGTACTGGGGCGGGAGTTCGGGAGTATTGCCATAACTCGTATAACAGATGCTTTTCGAAGGTTGAGGTAGATGATTTCCGAAGGTTTCTTGGTTATGTGTTGAAGGATGGATACAGCTGGATGTAGGATTTGCTAGTTTTGGGTGAGATATTATGCTTCCCCTGTATCCCCAACACCTGATTGCATGACCGGAAAATTTCGGGAGTTTATAAGTTGGGAATTCAAGTAGCTCCTAGGATATCTTTCCAATAGGTGTATGATATGAAATTGGGGTTCGACGTCTAGTGGTCCGCCTATTCACGGTCGGTTTTACAGTGGTCTCGTTGTGTCTTAAAGAGTCCTTGGCTATGCCGACTCGGGGACGCTTCGTATGTCATGTGCACTGCCTTGTACATGATGGTGTTGTACGATCGAGCCCGTGTAGGCCCCACCACGAAAACTTCGGACGAAATCTCTATCATATGTTTGTTCCGGCTTATTCTGCAAGCCAATCCTTTGTTTTTGTTTTTGAGTGTTGGTATTCGAGTTGCTTCGATGTCAAGTGTTGATTCCATACCTTCCCCAAATGGTGTTCTCATACTCCGATGTGAATACCAATCGATCATGATAATCGAGATTGTCATGTCAATTTTGTTCAACCGGTGTTTTCTCTTCAAGTGGATCCAAATATTTCAACATCCGAAAGATCAAGTATCAGTTCTTCTCAACGGTGTTTGTTTCATCCGTCTCCAAGTTGCCTTTGTTTTTCCCGCCCACCCACCCCTTTTCTTCAAGGACCAAGATTTCTTAATTTAGTATCATCTCATTGATGAGAAGCCTCTCCATTCTTTTCCATCAATATTCTTATCCGGTGATTCTCATGAAGATCCTAACGGAACCTCAAGTTCATCATTACTCATTCTCTTTCTTCTCTGGTGGGACCAATTCAAGCTTTGTGGATCATATCCTTTTCCTCGTTTCAAATACCCTCTCATGTCGGTGCACCTCATAATCATTCCACACTCGCTATTCTATTGTTTCGGAGTGCTCAAGATATCTTGAAGATTCGTGTTTCCACTCTACATTTGTTCAAGTTCTTTCGAGGATGTTATCTCATTCAAGTCTTTTAATTCAACTGGTGCATTCTCTCTTTTAAATCATTTCAATGGTGTTTCTTTTCAGTGGGCCCTAACCCACAGGTCTTTTTCCAGGATCTTACCTGACTCTTCTTATTTTCCCAGAGCGATTATCAAATCTTTTTAAGTTTGATGTAAGAATGAGTTATCATCAGTGTAATGCCTTTCTTCAAGATCTTTCAAATTCTTTCCACCGTTGACTCAACCTTTCCATTTTTCATTCCGGAGTATCTCAACAATTTGGTGGTCTCTCGTCGTCATTCTCGGATTTTGAAGACCGAAGAAGAATTTTTCCTCCATATCTTGCTCCATTCTCTCCAAGATTCACGGTGCTAGCTTTATGCCATTCTCTCTTAATTGTTTTCGGTTGTGAGAATTCTTTTCACCCTTCCGGAGCAATTCGAGAGTCTTCTCAGTTTGTTTATCCAGAGCTAATCATCTAAGATTTATTAATTCTAGATTTCAGCTCTCACCCTCCTAATTTTACCGGTGCATCGATCAAATATCCTCTAATCAGTGCATGATCTCTTCGTTCTCATGTATCTAGATTGTCTCAAGTATCTTCCTTCATTTCACAATTCTTGCCTGGTGATTCATCCCTTTACTTCGTTCATTTTCAATTCTTACGGTGGTTCGTTCAAGACTTCTCGTCATTCGTTTATCATATCAACTCTTTCGTTCTTTTCAATCCTACCGGTGGATCATTGAAGACCTTTCTCAAGTTTGTGCTATATCCATCTTAATCCTTTCTATGAGAATAAGTAGTATGTCAAATCCGTTGCTTGTCATCAATTAAATTGGTGAAGGATAAGCATAATGTAATTCTTATTCTTGTTTCATCCATATGTTAATATTTTCTTCCGGAGTTTGTTCTCGATGATTAAATTCTTGGGTTCAAGTGCTCATCTTTCTTTCTCGGAGTTCCAAGGTCTTTCAATTATATCACCACGAGGATCCACCTAAAGCATTACAAGGTTTCACCTTGTGTTTTCAACTTCCCTTTTCTTCTCGTTATCCTTTTGTTACCAGAGTTCTTCATGGAGGTTCTACATGATGGTTCATCTATGATTTAATTCATTCTCGAAGTGTTCATCGAGATTCTTTTCTAAGAAGCTCAAGTATTCTTCATCTTGTAATCCGGATTGCAATTCATCCTTCCGTATCAATAGAGGTGGCATTATATCATTCTTGATAATTTGAGTTCATGTTTCATGATTCATATGTTGTCAAGAATGAGGTATTTAAACCCATCACTTTCTTCATTGGAATTATCTTGGGTTATATTTCACGTAAAGCTTTCCTTTAAGGATTGTCGCTCTTATGGTGTTTATCAACGATCCAAGTTCTTCATTTATCCTCCCGGTGAGATAGCTTCTCGTCTCCTTGTTCTTATCAATCCAATTCTTTTTCCCGTGAGTGGCAGGTTGTCACCTCATAATTTGAGATGTACTCCATAAGACCATATCAAGCTTATTCTTTTCGTTGTTGGTTTTCCAATAACTCCGTTCGACCATTCTCCTAAGGATGCCTTTTCAAGCTCAATTGTGGCACAACTTGGCATTTTCTTCCCCATTCTTTTATTTCAATTATTTATCGTCTATTCTTTTGTTCCGGAGGCATGGTGATGTTGCTCTCTTCAATCCACCATCTGGTGTGTCAAGATCATGTTCTTCTCATGCTTATCCTTTTAACCAGAGTGTTGTGTCTATCATTCCTCTTCTAACTGAACTCTCATCCAAGTGCTTTCATTTTGCCAAGCTCATATTCTTTACCTTCCATTTCCAACCGGAGTGTTGTGACCTTTTTGCTCAAGCTCTTTTCGCCTTATCAAGCCTTGCATCTCTTCTCAACCGGAGTGCTGTCTGAGATCTTCTTACCCCTTGTTCCATGCATTCAATAGTTCCGGAGATTGTATGTTGTGATTTCATCATGTATCCTCTCATTTTACCAAGTTCTTATTCAATTCCTTTTCCTTTCAATCGGAGTGCTGCCCGAAGTTGTTCTTCCTTGTTTCTCTTTTCTAACGGAGGTTTTTCAACTTCGCTCATCTCCGTTGTATTCTTTTCTCGAAATGACTTAACCTTTTCAAGGTTCTTTGGTTTCACTCGTTTGTCAAAGGAGCAACTTAGTTTTACCTCTTCTCTTTTCTCTTCTGTTTTCCCTCCGGTGCCATTCTAGATCTCGGGACGAGATCCTCTCATAGTGGTGGAGTGTTGTGACGCCCCGTGACCGATGTGCCAGGTGTCCTCTAGTTATTCGCCATCGTTGCCATGTCATGTGCTTGCGTGTTGCATCTTGTCATGTCATCATGTGCATTGCATCATCATGTTTTCGAAACTGGCATCCGTCCCGGTCCCCTCGTTCTCTCCGTTGTCCGTTCTGAGCCCAGACACACTTGCACGCGCCCGCGGCATGTCTGAAATATTATTTTTTAAGTGACGGGAAAATGTTCTCGGAATGAGATGAGATTTGACGAGTGGTCTTATTATAGTGTAGATAGACCGCCTGTCAAGTTTCATCGCATTCGGAGATCGTTTGATGCCCCAACGGATAACTATAGCGGCAATATAGCCGGTCTAACGTCGGACGTTTTTGGTCTCCGGAAACAGTCGCCGGGCCTCCCTCTCTTCTCTTCTCTTAGCTCGAGACCATCTACACAGCCCACTAACTACCTCCGGGTCCAACCTAACCTCTCTCGCCAGCCCACGGTCCTCGTCGCGCGCGCACCCGAAAAGTTGTCCCGGGCCCGATCCGGACAGTCGTTACCATTGTGTCCGGATCATCCCCAAACGTCTACAAAACGTCTCCGTTTTGTTAATTGGACTTCCTAACATATTTTTTTGCGACCGTCCGATTCCGATCGTAGGGACCAAATGCCCCTATCCAAAAACCCACTTACTATATATATACGGACCCAACCCTAGATACTAGGACATTTGTCCTCCCTAGCCGCCGCCACCTACAGGATCCCCCCTTCTAGGATCAGCCGCCGCCGCCATCTATCAAATCCATCCATCCACAGCGCCACCCTCCTCCTCGTTTTCAAAACCAGGCCAATCACCTCGCATTCGATCCACACATCCCACTAACCGGAGCCTCTCCTATGCTCGATCCCGAGGGGTTCAGGCGCAGCTCGTCCCGGCGACCTCCTCCAGCAGGCCCGTACCACCCCTCTCTTCCCTGCCTCCCATTCCATCTTCTTGTTCTTCTCTCTCACCTCCCCTCTCTGACCTGTCGCAGGTTCGCCATGGGCGCCCGATGGAGCACTGCTGCACGGAACCTCGTCGAAAACCACCAAATCCGGCGGGCCTCCGCTGCCCTTGACCGTTCCTGCCAGATTCCACCGGCTGGGCCCCGTCCCCGACCACCTGTGCCGTTGCCGGCCTCACCTGCTACTGCCATTTGTATCCCCTGTCGGTCGAACAACCCGACCCCACGCCAAGGCCCAGCTCCTCTTCGCCCAGATCCGCCGCCCTGCTCCGTTCATCGCCGTTTGCCGCTAGGACCTGCGCCGCCGGAGTCGTCCTCCTCGCCTGCAACCACGGCAGCACCAAGTTCCTGCGCCCGTTGCCCCTGCCTCGACTGCCTCCTGTTCGTCGGGAGACGACGAACGCCTCGAGCGTTGACTACGTCCACCTCCTCGCTAGGCCCAGCACGCTCCACCTTGCCCCTGTCAGCTCAAGATGCAAGCCAGCCTGTTGGCCCAACGTGAGAACCCCCCCTGTGCACTTTGGGCTGGCCAGATTCGGCCCAGAGTCTTTTTTTAGGCTCTGGTGATTCTGTCTTTTTTTCCAGAGGCTGCCAGTTTTACAGAATACCCCCTATTGTTCATGCTTATCATATCTCTCGAACGGTGCATCATATTAAAACACATTATATATGAAAAATGCTTAAAAGTGTGTCTAGTTTCATAATTTGCAACTTTCAACCATGTTTGAAATGTTTAAAAATGTTGTTTGTGTAATTTTTCTCCTATGCCATGTTAAAATGCTTTAATTCATAACTAAATAACCGTAACTCGAAATTTAATAAACTTTATATGTAAATGGGGTAGAAAAATGTCTAGTTTAACATGGTGTACTTGTTTTGCATGTTTAATAACTCTATAATTGTGTTTAGAGCAGAGCAGCACCAAATCTAAAATATGCATATGAGGAGTTTCCGGAATTGTTGTTCGTTGTTTCCGGCCTCATTTAAACTTGACTAGATATGTAGTTTTCATTTGCTTCACCCTCTTGCCATGCTAACAACATTTAATCTTGTTGGGTACATAATGAGAGAGAACTAAATAAGTCATGTGGTGTTTTCTTCAATATGCAACTCCATTGCATAATGAGCTCCACTTAATTTGTAGGATTGTTTGTGCACTTTGCCATGCCATGCTTCATTAAACCAGACATGGATCATACTCAATTGTGCATCACGCCATGTTGATGTGTTGGTTGTTTACTATGTTGTATGCTTCTTTTCCGGTGTTGCTTCTTCGGGTTGGTTCCGATAACGTCGCGTTTGTGAGGATCCGTTCGTCTACGTCCATTTGTTCTTCTTCATGGACTCGTTCTTCTTCCTTGCGGGATTTTAGGCAAGATGATCATACCCTCGAAATCACTTCTATCTTTGCTTGCTAGATGCTCGCTCTTTTGCTATGCCTATGCTGCGATACCTACCACTTGCTTATCATGCCTCCCATATTGTTGAACCAAGCCTCTAACCCACCTTGTCCTAGCAAACCATTGTTTGGCTATGTTACCGCTTTGCTCAACCCCTCTTATAGCGTTGTTAGTTGCAGGTGAAGATTGAAGTTCGTTCCTTGTTGGAACATGGATATGTTGTTCCTTGTTGGAACATGTTTACTTGTTGGGATATCACAATATATCTTATTTAATTAATGCATCTATATACTTGGTAAAGGGTGGAAGGCTCGGCCTAATGCCTAGTGTTTTGTTCCACTCTTGCCGCCCTAGTTTCCGTCATATCGGTGTTATGTTCCCGGATTTTGCGTTCCTTACGCGGTTGGGTAATAATGGGAACCCCTTGACAGTTCGCCTTGAATAAAACTCTTCTAGCAATGCCCAACATTGGTTTTACCATTCGCCACCTAGCCTTTTCTTTTCCCTTGGGAGTCGCGCTCCTGAGGGTCATCATTATTTTAACCCCCCGGGCCAGTGCTCCTCTGAGTGTTGGTCCAAACTAGAGCCCCTTGCAGCGCCACCTCGGGGAAACTCGAGGGCTGGTTTTAGTTGTACGGACTGCTCATCTGAGTGTGCCCTGAGAACGAGATATGTGCAGCTCCTATCGGGATTTGTTGGCACATTCGGGCGGTGTTGCTGGTTTAGTTTTACCTTGTCGAAATGTCTTGTAACCGGGATTCCGAGTCTGATCGGGTCTTCCCGCTAGAAGGATTATCCTTCGTTGACCATGAGAGCTTGTCATGGGCTAAGTTGGGACACCCCTGCAGGGATTTGAACTTTCGAAAGCCGTGCCCGCGGTTATGGGAAGATGGGAATTTGTTAATGTCCGGTTGTAGATAACTTGAGCCTTAACTTAATTAAAATGAATCAACTGTGTGTGTTACCGTGATGGTCTCTTCTCGGCGGAGTCCGGGAAGTGAACACGGTGTTGGAGTTATGCTTGACGTAGGTTGTTTTAGGATCACTTCTTGATCATACATTTATCGACCGTGCTTTGCCTTCTCTTCTCGCTCTCATTTGCGTATGTTAGCCACCATATATGCTAGTCGCTTGCTGCAGCTCCACCTCATACCTTTACATTACCCATAAGCTTAAATAGTCTTGATCGTGAGGGTGCGAGATTGCTGAGTCCCCATGGCTCACAGATACTTCCCAACCAGCTTGCAGGTGCCGATGAGTTCGTGCAGATGACTCAACCAAGCTCAAGGAGGAGCTCGATGAAGATCTTGTCCTTTGTGTTGTTTCGTTCTAGTGGATCAGTAGTGGAGCCCAGTTGGGGTCGATCGGGGGGACCTTGTCGCATTTGGGGTTCTTCTTTTATTTTGGTTCCATAGTCGGACCTTGATTGTATCTGGATGATGTAATGTTTTACTCATGTAATTGTGTGAAGTGGCGATTGTAAGCCAACTATGTATCTCTTTCCCTTATGCATTACATGGGTTGTCTGAACATTAGCTCACTTGCGGCATTGCTTTCAATGCGGTTATGCCTCTAAGTCGTGCTTCGACACGTGGGAGATATAGCCGCATCGAGGGCGTTTCATTTACGATCAAGTTTATCTATGAACAATATTTGAATCTTCTCTGAATTCTTTGATGTATGATTGGTTATCTTTGCAAGTCTCTCCGAATTATCAGTTTGGTTTGGCCTACTAGATTGATCTTCTTGCAATGGGAGAAGTGCTTAGCTTTGGGTTCAATCTTATGGTGTCCTTTCCCAGTGACAGTAGGGGCAGCAAGGCACGTATTGTATTGTTGCCATCGAGGATAACAAGATGGGGTTTATATCATATTGCATGAGTTTATCCCTCTACATCATGTCATCTCACTTAAAGCGTTACTATGTTCCTTTGAACTTAATACTCTAGATGCATGTTAGATAGCGGTCGATGTGTGGAGTAATAGTAGTAGATGCAGGCAGGAGTCGGTCTACTTGTCTCGGACGTGATGCCTATATACATGATCATACCTAGATATTTTCATAACTATGCTCAGTTCTGTCAATGCTCAACAATAATTTGTTTACCCACCGTAATACTTATGCTCTCGGGAGAACCCACTAGTGAAACCTATGGTCCCCCGGGTCTATTTTCCATCATATTAATCTCCCGTCAATAAGCTATTTCTGTTGCAGGTTTTATTTTGCTTTATTTACGTTGCATCTTTATCATAAAAATACCAAAAATATTATCTTATCATATCTATCAGATCTCACTTTCGTAAGTGACCGTGAAGGGATTGACAACCCCTTTATTGCGTTGGTTGTGAGGATTTTATTTGTTTGTGTAGGTGCGAGGGACTCGTGCGTGGCCTCCTACTGGATTGATACCTTGGTTCTCAAAAACTGCGGGAAATACTTACGCTACTTTGCTGCATCACCCTTTCCTCTTCAAGGGAAAACCAACGCAATGCTCAAGAGGTAGCAAGAAGGATTTGTGGCGCCGTTGCCGGGGAGTCTACGCACAAGTCAAGACATACCAAGTACCCATCACAAACTCTTATCCTTTGCATTACATTATTTGCCATTTGCCTCTCGTTTTCCTCTCCCCCACTTCACCCTTCTTCTGTTCGTCTTTTTGTTTGCTTTGATGTCTTACTTGACTCGTTTTCTCGTTTGGTTGGAATAGTTGTTTATTTATTGCTAAATAGAGAATCTAAGATCTAAGGATCCTCATCCACTTGCGAATCTTTTTAAGAGATCCAATTATGATGAACCAATTGCTAGTGAGTTTTGTGCACTAGATTATCTTTATGAAGTTTTGCTTGAAATTCGTGAATCTGAAAATTGTAATGAAGTACCTTATGTAGTGATTCAGGATGGATCTTTGAATAGAAAGCATGATTGCAATGATGATAGTATAAATTCTATTAATGTTAATTGTGCTAATAATATGCAAAACCCTAAGCTTGGGGTTGCTAGTTTTTCTATGTCTGCTACTTGTTGCAATGATCATGATTGGGGTGATTCTTCTTTTGATCTTAAAAATTTATTTAAGCCCCATGATGAATATGAGATTGATAATAGTGTTTGCAATATTATTGAAAGTGGGTTTGGAAGAGTGTCAACTTTAGATCCCACATATTTGGAGAATGTTCAATCTTATGAAATTTTTGATAAAAATGGGTTTGGAGAGGTCATGACTTTAGTTAATGTTAATCCCACTATTTTGGAAGAGTGTCAACTTTACATGCATGTGGATCATGTTGATAATATTGTATGTGATAGCTATATTGTTGAATTTGATTATGATCCTACATGTAATTATTATGAGAAAGAAAATTATGGTTGTAGAAATTTTCATGTTACTAAATTACCTCTCGTTATGTTGAGATTGCTATCGTTTCTTTCCGCTTCCTTGCATATGCTAGTTTTTGCTTGCTATGCTAATTTGTTTTCTTATAAAATACCTATGCATAGGAAGTATGTTAGACTTAAGTGTGTCTGTCACACGTTTTATGATGCTCTCTTTGTGCTTTAATTCTTGTCTTTCATGTGAGCATCATTAAAATTACCAATGCCTAGCTAAAAGGCTTTAAAGAAAAACGCTTATTAGGAGACAACCCAATATTTTTCCTTGATGTTATTCAATAAATAATTTATCTAGCCTCTGTTTTGGTTGTGTTTTTTGTGTTTAATTAGTGTTTGTGCCAAGTAGAACCGTTGGGAAGACTTGGGGAAAGTCTTTTTGATCTTGCTGTAAAAAACAGAAACTTTAGCGCTCACGAGAATTGCTTCCCTTTTTATTTGGAAAGTGATATTTAGTTAATTCTTTTTGAAGATGATTAATAGGTAAATTTCTCACATCCAGCAATTTATTTTAGAATTTTTGGGGTTCCATAAGTTTACGTTAGCTACAGATTACTACAGACTGTTCTGTTTTTGACAAATTCTGTTTTTCGTGTGTTGTTTTGCTTATTTTGATGAATCTATGGCTAGTAAAATAGTTTATAAACCATAGAGAAGTTGGAATACAGTAGGTTTAACATGAATATAAATCAATAATGTGTTCATTACAGTACCTTGAAGTGGTGTTTTGTTTTCTTTCGCTAACGGAGCTCACGAGATTTTCTATTTTGAGTTTTGTGTTGTGAAGTTTTCAAGTTTTGGGTTAAGTTTTGATAGATTATGGAACAAGGAGTGGCAAGAGCCTAAGCTTGGGGATGCCCATGGAACCCCAAGGTAAAATTAAAGGACACCCAAAAGCCTAATCTTGGGGATTCCCCGGAAGGCATCCCCTCTTTCGTCTTCGTCTATCGGTAACTTTACTTGGAGCTATATTTTTATTCACCACATGATATGTGTTTTGCTTGGAGCGTCTTGTATTATTTGAGTCTTTATTTGTTAGTTTGCCAAAATCATCCTTGCTGTACACACCTTTTGAGAGAGACACACATAATTCGGAAATTGTTAGAATACTCTATGTGCTTCACTTATATCTTTTGAGTTATATAGTTTTTGCTCTAGTGCTTCACTTATATCTTTTAGATAACGGTGGTGGATTTGTTTCATAGAAACTATTGTTCTCTCATGCTTCACTTAGATTATTTTGAGAGTCCTACAAAACAGCGTGGTAATTTTTTTTAATTATGATAGGCATTCAAGATTAGTAAAAAAATCTTATGAGTGTGTTGAATACTATGAGAAGTTTGGTACTTGATAATTGTTTTGAGATATGGAGATGGTGATATTAGAGTCATTCTAGTTGAGTAGTTGTGAATTTGAGGAATACTTGTGTTGAAGTTTGTGATTCCCGTAGCATGCACATATGGTGAACCGTTATGTGATGAAATCGGAGCATGATTTATTTATTGATTGTCTTCCTTATGAGTGGCGGTCGGGGACAAGCGATGGTCTTTTCCTACCAATCTATCCCCCTAGGGGGATGTGCGTAATACTTTGTTTCGATAACTAATAGATTTTTTGCAATAAGTATGTGAGTTCTTTATGACTAATGTTGAGTCCATGGATTATACGCACTCTCACCCTTCCACCATTGCTAGCCTCTCTAATACCGCGCACTTTTCGCCGGTATCATACACCCACCATATACCTTCCTCAAAACATCCACCATACCTACCTATCATGGCATTTCCATAGCCATTCCGAGATATATTTCCATGCAACTTTCCATTGTTCCGTTTACTATAACACGCTCCATCATTGTCATATTGCTTTGCATGATCATGTAGTTGACATTGTATTTGTGGCAAAGCCACCATTCATAATTCTTTCATACATGTCACTCTTGATTCATTGCATATCCCGGTACACCGCCGGAGGCATTCACATAGAGTCATATTTTGTTCTAAGTATTGAGTTGTAATTGTTGAGTTGTAAGTAAATAAAAGTGTGATGATCAACATTTTTAGAGCATTGTACCAAGTGATGAAAGGATGATGGAGACTATGATTCCCCCACAAGTCGGGATGAGACTCCGGACTAGATAAAAAAATGAGAGAAAAAGAGAGAAGGGACAATGCTAATATCCTTTTGCCACACTTGTGCTTCAAAGTAGCACCATGATCTTCATGATAGAGAGTCTCCTATGATATCACTTTCATATACTAGTGGGATTTTTTCATTATAGAACTTGGCTTGTATATTCCAATGATGGGCTTCCTCAAAATGCCCTAGGTCTTCATGAGCAAGTGAGTTGGATGCACACCCACTTAGTTCATTTTGTTGAGCTTTGATATACTTATAGCTCTAGTGCATCCGTTGCATGGCAATCCCTACTCACTCACATTGATATCTATTAATGGGCATCTCCATAGCCCGTTGGTACGCCTAGTTGATGTGAGACTATCTTATCCTTTTTTGTCTTCTCCACAACCACCATTCTATTCCACATATAGTGCTATGTCCATGGCTCACGCTCATGTATTGCGTGAACATTGAAAAAGTTTGAGAACACCCAAAGTATGAAACAATTCCTTGGCTTGTCATCGGGGTTGTGCATGATTTAAATACTTTGTGTGGTGAACATAGAGCATAGCTAGACTATATGATTTTGTACGGATAACTTCCTTTGGCCATGTTATTTTGAGAAGACATAATTGCTTAGTTAGTATGCTTGAAGTATTATTATCTTTATGTCAATATTAAACTTTTGTCTTGAATCTTTCAGATCTGAATATTCATACCACAATTAAGAGAATTACATTGAAATTATGCCAAGTAGCATTCCACATCAAAAATTCTGTTTTTTATCATTTACCTACTCGAGGACGAGCAGGAATTAAGCTTGGGGATGCTTGATACGTCTCCAACGTATCTATAATTTTTTATTGTTCCATGCTGTATTATATTCTGTTTTGGACATTATTGGGCTTTATCATACACTTTTATATTATTTTTGGGACTAACCTATTAACCGGAGGCCCAACCCAGAATTGCTGTTTTTTGCCTATTTCAGAGTTTTGCAGAAAAAGAATATCAAACGGAGTCCAAACGGAATGAAACCTTCGGGAACATGAATTTTGGAACGAACGTGATCCACAGGACTTGGACCCTACGTCAAGAAAGCTACCAGGAAGGCACAAGGTAGGGGGCGCGCCTACCCCCCCGGCGCGCCCTCCACCCTCGTGGGGCCCACGTTGCTCCACCAACGTACTTCTTCCTCCTATATATACCTACGTACCCCCAAACTACCAGATACGGAGCCAAAAACCTAATTCCACCGCCGCAACCTTCTGTACCCGTGAGATCCCATCTTGGGGCCTTTTCCAGAGCTCCGCCGGAGGGGGCATCGATCACGGAGGGCTTCTACATCAACACCATAGCCTCTCCGATGATGTGTGAGTAGTTTACCTCAGACCTTCGGGTCCATACTTATTAGCTAGATGGCTTCTTCTCTCTCATTGGATCTCAATACAAAGTTCTCCACGATTCTCGTGGAGATCTATTCGATGTAATCTTCTTTTGCGGTGTGTTTGTTGAGACTGATGAATTGTGGGTTTATGATCAAGTTTATCTATGAAAAATATTTGAATCTTCTCTGAATTCTTTTATGTATGATTGGTTATCTTTGCAAGTATCTTCGAATTATCAGTTTGGTTTGGCCTACTAGATTGATCTTTCTTGCAATGGGAGAAGTGCATAGCTTTGGGTTCAATCTTACAGTGTCCTTTCCCAGTGACAGTAGGGGCAGCAAGGCATGTATTGTATTGTTGCCATCGAGGATAACAAGATGGGGTTTATATCATATTGCATGAGTTTATACCTCTACATCATGTCATCTTACTTAAAGCGTTACTATGTTCCTTTGAACTTAATACTCTAGATGCATGCTGGATAGTGGTCGATGTGTGGAGTAATAGTAGTAGATGCAGGCAGGAGTCGGTCTACTTGTCTCAGACGTGATGCCTATATACATGATCATACCTAGATATTCTCATAACTATGCTCAATTCTGTCAATTCTCGTAAGTGACCGTCAAGGGATTGATAACCCCTTTATTGCATTGGTTGCGAGGATTTTATTTGTTTGTGTAGGTGTGAGGGACTCGTGTGTGGCCTCCTACTGGATTGATACCTTGGTTCTCAAAAACTGAGGGAAATACTTACACTACTTTGCTGCATCAACCTTTCCTATTCAAGGGAAAACCAACGCAGTGCTCAAGAGGTAGCAACTGGTTCCACTGACACACATGCACTTGTGCATTAGGTGGCTAGCGGGTGTCTGTCTCTCCCACTTTAGCCGGATCGGATTCGATGAAGAGGGTCCTTATGAAGGGTAAATAGCAATTGGCATATCACCGTTGTGGCTTTTGCGTAGGTAAGAAATGTTCTTGCTAGAAACCCATAGCAGCCACGTAAAACATGCAACAACAATTAGAGGATGAAAGCACAAGTGCTCCCTAGGTGGTTTTGATAATTGATGACAACATATCTCTTGTCGGACTAACGTTTTCATCTAGTATGTTTCAGATAAGTTCAACAATGGAGTGGCATGGACTAAAGGTTGTGGGAAGTTCTCCAAGATGCTAAGGACAAAGGATGGGCTAAAGCTTGAAGCTCAAGACTCTTCATTTTACATTTTAGTGATCCAAGATCACATTGAGTCCATAGGAAAAGCCAATACTATCAAGGAGGGATGAGGTGTTGCTTAATGAACCTCTTGCTTCATGTGCTTAATGATATGCTCCAAAATCCTCAGCTACTTTCCCACTTCCACATATGACCTAAACCTAAAGCCAAACTCGGACCTACCGATTATTCCTATCCGGCGCCACCGAGTTTCACTTGTCATAGCCACTGCCAGAAACCCTAATCAGTTCGGTCTCACCGTTGGGATCTCGGTCTCACCAAGATGGGCTTGCAAACTCTCTGTTACCTATTGCATTATTCTCGGTCCCACCGAGATATGCAATCGGTCCCACCGAGTTTGCTTGGCCAACTCTCTGTTTCGCTTATTACCCAAATCGGTCCCACCGAGTTTGAGTAATCGGTCAAACCGAGTTTTGGATTTACCCTAACCCTAGCACATCGGTCCCACCGAGTTGATCCAGTCGGTCCCACCGAAATCTCTAATGGTCACTAGGTTTACCTTTTTGGTCCGACCGAGTTTGTTGATTCGGTCCCACCGAGATTGGTAAATTGTGTGTAACGGTTGGATTTTGTGTGGAGGCTATATATACCCCTCCACCTCCTCTTCATTCATAGAGAGAGCCATCAGACTAAGCCTACACTTCCAGCATCCTATTTCTGAGAGAGAACTACCTACTCATGTGTTGAGGCCAAGATATTCCATTCCTACCATATGAATCTTGATCTCTAGCCTTCCCCAAGTTGCTTTCCACTCAAATCTTCTTTCCACCAGATCCAAATCCTATGAGAGAGAGTTGAGTGTTGGGGAGACTATCATTTGAAGCACAAGAGCAAGGAGTTCATCATCAACACACCATTTGTTACTTCTTGGAGAGTGGTGTCTCCTAGATTGTCTAGGTGTCACTTGGGAGCCTCCGACAAGCTTGTGGAGTTGAACCAAGGAGTTTGTAAGGGCAAGGAGATCGCCTACTTCATGAAGATCTACCGCTAGTGAGGCAAGTCCTTCGTGGGCGATGGCCATGATGGGATAGACAAGGTTGCTTCTTCGTGGACCCTTCGTGGGTGGAGCCCTCCGTGGACTCGCGCAACCGTTACCCTTCATGGGTTGAAGTCTCCATCAACGTGGATGTAGGATAGCACCACCTATCCAAACCACGGGAAAAACATCCGTGTCTCCGATTGCGTTTGAATTCTCCAAACCCTTCCCTTTACATTCTTCCAAGTTGCATGCTTTACTTTCCGCTGCCTATATATGCATACTTGCTTGATATGTATTGTGATTATTGAAATTATGCTTAAACTCCACTTAAACCGAAAAAGCTTAAAAAATTGCAACTTTAGCATTATGTGTCTAATCACCCCCTCTAGACACATCTACTTCAAGGTCCTACAAGTGGTATTAGAGCTTTGGTTTCCATTGCCTTGGTTTAATCACCATTGGAGGAAGATGGATGTGTCTACTTTAGGGAGTCTTAGACATAGAGTGCCTATTCTTGATGGAGAGTATTTTCATGAGTGGAAAAATGAGATGCTTGTAATTTTCAATCAATATCATTTGAACAAGTATATTGCTAGCCCTTGTGCACCTCACATTGATCCTTTGCATCCTACCCTAGATGAAGATATTGACATGATTCGCAATCTTAGAACTATTGAGCTCATCATTAGAGGATTGCCCAAAAATTTGATTGCTAGTTTACCTACTCTTAATTGTGCCTATACTATATGGAAATTTCTTGAGGAACGATTTCCCGACCATTCCTTAAAAAATTTCGATGAAATTCTCCATAAATCTATTGCCTTGAGTAAGATGAACTCTAGTGATCCTAGTTTTGGTGATTGTCTATTTGAGCTTGCCAATCTCAAGCGAGCTAAAGGAGATGTTGGAATCATTAGTGATATTGTATCCGAAGCTATAAGAATTCATAAAGGTGACCACTTTGATGATCATTTATCTAATGAATTACCCTCTCTAGGAAATGATGAGTCACAAGATCATGGTGAACATGGATACTATGATGATGATGATGATAGTGACTTCGATCTTGATGATGCAATGAGACACTTTGGTCTTACGGCAAATCTTCGGGGATATGCGTCAGGAGGAAAGGAATGGGTTCTTGATAGTGGATGTACTGATCATATGACCGGAGATGAAGAGATGTTTTGTGAGCTTGCTGAAAATGACGGACCTCGAAAATATGTCACTTTTGGTGATAACTCAAAGGGTAAAGTGGCTGGCCTTGGTAAGGTGGCCATCTCACATGATAGTTCCATTCAAAATGTCATGCTCGTTGAATCACTCGGCTACAACTTACTTTCAGTATCTAGACTTGCTGATTTCGGTTTGAATGTCCTATTTACTGAGGTAGATTGCCAAGTTTTTCGTCGAGACAATCATAAAATGCTCTTTACCGGTATGCGTAGAGGTGATCTTTACATTGTCGATTTCTCTAAAAAGGCACAACCTAAAACTTGCTTTATTGCTAAATCCTCAAAAGGTTGGTTGTGGCATAGACGACTAGGTCACGTTGGCATGAGAAACCTTGACAAGCTTATTAAAGGAAATCATATCCTTGGAGTTAACGATGTCATATTTGATAAGGATAGACTTTGCAGTGCTTGTCAAGCAGGTAAACAGGTTGGAGGAAGGCATCCCGTGAAGAACATCATGACCACAAGGAGGCCACTCGAGCTACTTCATATGGATCTCTTTGGTCCCAACGCCTACAAGAGTCTCGGTGGAAATTCTTTTGGTCTAGTTATAGTTGATGATTTTTCAAGATTTACGTGGGTTTTCTTTCTTAATGACAAGTCTCAGGTCCAGAAGATCTTCAAAAACTTTGCTAGGAAGGCCCAAAATCAGTTTGACGTGAAGATCAAGAAGGTTCGGAGTGACAACGGAACGGAGTTCAAGAACGCAAATGTGGACACCTTTCTTGACGAAGAAGGGATTTCACACGAGTTCTCGGCTACGTACACACCTCAACAAAATGGAGTTGTTGAGAGGAAGAATCGGACGCTCATCGAAATGGCAAGAACGATGCTTGATGAATACAAGACGCCGAAGCACTTTTAGGCAGAAGCGGTTGAGACAGCTTGTCATGCAACAAATCGCTTGTATATTCATAAGCTACTCGGCAAGATGGCATATGAGCTCCTCACCGGTAACAAACCCCAAGTTGGATACTTTCGAGTATTCGGCTCAAAGTGCTACATTCTTGATAAGCATCGCCGTTCAAAGTTTGCTCCTAAATCTCATGAAGGTTTCCTACTTGGTTATGGCTCAAACTCTCACACTTACCGTGTCTACAACAATTTCACCCGAAAGGTTGAAGAGACGGTAGATGTGAAGTTTGATGAATCTAACGGCTCGCAAGTAGAGCAATTGCCAATTGATGTAGGAGACAAAGACCCTTCAGAAGCAATCCAAGACTTGTCCATAGGCAAAGTTCATCCAACGGAGGTGAAGGAGAGTACTTCATCCATCCAAGTGGAAGCTTCTACTTCACGACAAGGTGAACCAAGAATTGATACGGAAGCATCCACAAGTGGGACACACCAAGATGAAGAAGACAAGGAAATGCATCAAGACGAACATCAACAACCTCCTTCTCCACCACGACAAGAGAATGACAACGTCAACAATGAAGAAGGCCAAGAAGAAGAACAAGATGAAGAAAATGTTCAACGAAGACCCAAGCAAAAGTTCTCACGAGTTCGAGCAAGAATCGCCAAAGATCATCCCATCGAGCAAATCTTCAATGATATACAAACCGGGAGAATCACTCGCTCAAAAACTCGTTTAGCTAACTTTTGTGAAAACTATTCATTCATCTCTAGCATTGACCCTATGAAGGTTGAAGAAGCATTGGAAGATCCGGATTGGATAAACGCTATGCATGAAGAGCTACACAACTTTGAGAGAAACCAAGTTTGGACATTGGTTGAGAAGCCCGACAACAACCACAACATCATTGGTACCAAATGGGTGTTTCGCAACAAGCAAGATGAAGATGGACAAGTGGTTCGCAACAAAGCACGTCTCGTCGCCCAAGGGTACACACAAGTCGAAGGTATGGACTATGGTGAGACATATGCTCCCGTTGCTAGACTTGAGTCCATTCGCATCTTACTTGCCTATGCTAATCACCATAACATCACCTTGTACCAAATGGACATTAAAAGTGCTTTTCTAAATGGTGAAATAGAGGAGGAAGTTTATGTCAAACAACCTCCCGGCTTTGTCAATCCTAAGAAACCTAATCATGTTTACAAACTTCACAAAGCTCTTTATGGTCTTAAACAAGCTCCTAGAGCATGGTATAAATGCTTGACCAAGTTCCTTATTGCAAGTGGTTTTGAAATTGGTAAAATTGATTCTACTATTTTTACTAAAAGGGTTAATGGAGAACTATTTGTATGCCAAATTTATGTTGATGATATCATATTTGGTTCAACTGGCCCTCTCTTTAGTGAAAACTTTGGAAAACTAATGTCAGAAAAGTTTGAGATGTCTATGATGAGTGAACTCAAATTCTTTCTCGGTTTGCAAATCAAGCAAACTAAGGAAGGTACATTTGTCTCTCAAACAAAGTACACCAAGGACTTATTCAAGAAGTTCAATATGCAAGAATGCAAAGTTATGTCTACACCCATGCCTACTAGTGGACATAATGATTTGACCAAAGATGGTGAACCGGTTGATCAAAAGGTTTATCGCTCTATGATTGGTTCATTGTTATACCTATGTGCTTCACGTCCCGATATTATGCTAAGTGTGTGCATGTGTGCACGATATCAAGCTGCTCCTAAAGAATGTCATCTGAAGGCCGTGAAAAGGATAGTTAGATACTTAATTCATACACCAAATTTTGGCATTTGGTATCCTAAGAGGTCTTCTTTTGATCTTGTTGGCTATTCCGACTCGGATTATGCCGGAGACAAGGTTGATAGAAAGTCAACTTCAGGTACTTGTCAATTTCTTGGTAGATCTCTTGTGTCTTGGTCTTCCAAGAAACAAAACTCCGTATCCTTATCCACCGCCGAAGCGAAATACATTGCCGCTGGTTCATGTTGTGCTCAATTACTTTGGATGACCCAAACTCTTAAAGATTATGGAATCTATGTTAAACATGTCCCACTGCTTTGTGACAATGAAAGTGCTATCAAAATTGGTCATAATCCTGTACAACATTCTCGAACTAAGCATATTAAAGTTCGTCATCACTTCATTCGAGATCATGTTGCTAAGGGTGACATTGATCTTAAGCATGTTCGCACCGATAAGCAATTAGCGGATATATTCACTAAACCACTTGATGAGAAAGTGTTTTGCGGGTTGAGAGGTGAATTGAACATCATTGATGCTTCGAACTTGGAGTAGGAACTCCATTGGATACATGCAAGACATGAGCTTATGACTAATCCATGATATATCTCTTATGATGACTATCTTATGTCTTGGATATATTTGTACCTTGCACGTTGTCTAACCCATGTAGGTGCTTGGTTGAATCTAATTTCATGAGATTGCGACTCACTCACATCTTGAGCAATCTTTACATCACCAAGTCTCTACACAATGATGGTTGAAGACAAGGAAGCACAGAACCATTCAAACATATCCTTTGACAAATTCTATGTTGAGCTTCATGATTGTCATTTTTGGATACACAAGTGCTCTTCCTTGCAAGAACTAATCCATGTAGGTAGGTGAACTCACACTCCAAGTGGTGCTCCCAACTCTTGGTGAGCTACATCAACCTTGAGCACCCACACAAGTTCAACTACATGAGCAAGAACCACACCACCACCGTATGTTATTCCATCTTAGAGAAGCTTTACTCCAAGACATGAGTCAAAGCAACTCAACAAGATGTGAATACATCAAGATGCTTAAACAAAAAATGGTAACCCCATTTTGAGCTTAAACGATGAGTATGACCTATGATCAAGTGTTCTCACTTGACTCCTAAGTCAATATACTCTAACATAGGTGACTATGTCACCGCCCAACTCTAGATGAAGTTCTCTTGTGTTCCTTCTTTGTGTTATTGCATTTGTCTCATGCATGTTTATTTTCTTTCTCTTTTTCAAAAACAAAGAAAAACTTCATCTAGATCTTTCAGTTTCTTCTCTTTTCTCTTTGTTTTTGTTCTGCATTTTCTGCATTTAATTCCTTGCAAATCCTTCAGGTAATTCATTGCAAATCTTTGTGAGATCCTACATGTCTAGTGAGCTGAGGTGACAAGTGTTTTTCTCTGTGTAAACTCGGTTTCACCGACTTGCAGTACCACCGAAATATGCCACTCGGTGCCACCGACCTTGCAATCAGAAAAACAGTTTGCCACTTGTTCTACATTTCTTCTGATCCAGCTCCACTCAATGAATCTTGTCCTCTCCAAGCATCACAATTTTATCCATTGCTTTGTGCTGAGTCTCAAGGACTAAACCTATACGCCGGATTCCAGAAAGCCCTTCTTGGAAATTGATGTCAAAGGGGGAGAGAGAGATCACATCAAAGCTCAAGGGGGAGAGAAAGTCTCAAGGATCCCAGATGTTGTTAAGGGAAGCTCAAGGGGGAGAGAAAGTCTCAAGGATCCCAGATGTTATTAAGGGGGAGAGAGAGATTTCCAGGGGGGAGAGAAAATACTCAAGGATCCCAGATGCTTGATGATTCAAGAGGAGAGATGTCACATGTATTTTTGGGGGAAAGACATGTTCATATACGCTTATTTGCATTAAGTTCTATCCAGTTGTATCTTTCAGCTCTGATTTTCTGTTTCCTATCTTCTCCCGATATCCCATGTAAGATTCAGGGGGAGCGAGACACCTAAGGGAAAGAAATCAGTCAAATTCATTGCATATCTTTACTCTTGGGGACATGTTGAATTCAATGTAGTACCTAGTACTTACTCTCTACATGTCATCCCAGTCTTGGTACTCTTGTGGTTTCTTTTGTTTGCCCTGGCTAGTTGATGTACCTGTGTTATCTAACTTTGTTTGTGCAGGTTCATTCTATCCTAAGCCAACTCAAAAACTACAAGGTAAGTGTATGCATCAAAATCATGAGTATGAGGAGTTCTTGCTTATGTACATACTGTTTGCAAGAAGGACTCATGAGCATGAAGGTATTTTCCTTGATAATCTTTTACTCTGATGCATATGGCCAAGATACATGTAACACATTGCCTACTCTATCATGATTATGCTCTCACATGCTTCTATATTTTATATTCATATGATTGCATACATGTGGGGGAGCCTATGTTTGTTACATGTCCTTCCAAAGCTTTACTTGCTGTTCTTTATATCTTTATCTAAAGCTTTGATGTATGTTGCCATCAATTACCAAAAAGGGGGATATTGAAAGCACAAGTGCTCCCTAGGTGGTTTTGATAATTGATGACAACATATCTCTTGTTGGACTAACGTTTTCATCTAGTATGTTTCAGATAAGTTCAACAATGGAGTGGCATGGACTAAAGGTTGTGGGAAGTTCTCCAAGATGCTAAGGACAAAGGATTGGCTAAAGCTTGAAGCTCAAGACTCTTCATTTTACATTTTAGTGATCCAAGATCACATTGAGTCCATAGGAAAAGCCAATACTATCAAGGAGGGATGAGGTGTTGCTTAATGAACCTCTTGCTTCATGTGCTTAATGATATGCTCCAAAATCCTCAGCTACTTTCCCACTTCCACATATGACCTAAACCTAAAGCCAAACTCGGACCTACCGATTATTCCTATCCGGTGCCACCGAGTTTCACTTGTCATAGCCACTGCCAGAAACCCTAATCAGTTCGGTCTCACCGATGGGATCTCGGTCTCACCGAGATGGGCTTGCAAACTCTCTGTTACCTATTGCATTATTCTCGGTCCCACCGAGATATGCAATCGGTCCCACCGAGTTTGCTTGGCCAACTCTCTGTTTCGCTTATTACCCAAATCGGTCCCACCGAGTTTGAGTAATCGGTCAAACCGAGTTTTGGATTTACCCTAACCCTAGCACATCGGTCCCACCGAGTTGATCCAGTCGGTCCCACTGAAATCTCTAACGGTCACTAGGTTTACCTTTTCGGTCCGACCGAGTTTGTTGATTCGGTCCCACCGAGATTGGTAAATTATGTGTAACGGTTGGATTTTGTGTGGAGGCTATATATACCCCTCCACCTCCTCTTCATTCGTAGAGAGAGCCATTAGACTAAGCCTACACTTCCAGCATCCTATTTCTGAGAGAGAACTACCTACTCATGTGTTGAGGCCAAGATATTCCATTCCTACCATATGAATCTTGATCTCTAGCCTTCCCCAAGTTGCTTTCCACTCAAATCTTCTTTCCACCAGATCCAAATCCTATGAGAGAGAGTTGAGTGTTGGGGAGACTATCATTTGAAGCACAAGAGCAAGGAGTTCATCATCAACACACCGTTTGTTACTTCTTGGAGAGTGGTGTCTCCTAGATTGGCTAGGTGTCACTTGGGAGCCTCCGACAAGATTGTGGAGTTGAACCAAGGAGTTTGTAAGGGCAAGGAGATCGCCTACTTCATGAAGATCTACCGCTAGTGAGGCAAGTCCTTCGTGGGCGATGGCCATGGTGGGATAGACAAGGTTGCTTCTTCGTGGACCCTTCGTGGGTGGAGCCCTCCGTGGACTCGCGCAACCGTTACCCTTCGTGGGTTGAAGTCTCCATCAACGTGGATGTAGGATAGCACCACCTATCCGAACCACGGGAAAAACATCCGTGTCTCCGATTGCGTTTGAATTCTCCAAACCCTTCCCTTTACATTCTTGCAAGTTGCATGCTTTACTTTCCGCTGCCTACATACTCTTTGCATACTTGCTTGATATGTATTGTGATTGTTGAAATTATTCTTAAACTCCACTTAAACCGAAAAAGCTTAAAAAATTGCAACTTTAGCATTATGTGTCTAATCACCCCCCTCTAGACACATCTACTTCAAGGTCCTACAGAGGACGTCTAACTTGTTTTTGCAGGGTATGCTATGTGATGTGATATGGCCAAAAGGATGTGATGAATTATATATATGTGATGTATGAGATTGATCATGTTCTTGTAAAGGATTCACGACTTGCATGTCGATGAGTATGACAACCGGCATGAGCCATAGGAGCTGTCTTAATTTATTGTATGACCTGCGTGTCAATGAAAAAACGCCATGTAATTACTTTACTTTATTGCTAACCGTTAGCCATAGTAGTAGAAGTAATAGTTGGCGAGACAACTTCATGAAGACACAATGATGGAGATCATGAAGATGGAGATCATTGTGTCATGCTGGTTACGAAGGTGATCATGCCGCGCCTCGAAGATGAAGATCAAAAGGCGCAAGATGATATTGGCCATATCATGTCATTTTATGATTTGCATGTGATGTTTATCATGTTTGCATCTTATTTGCTTAGAACGACGGTAGTATAAATAAGATGATCCCTCGCAAAATTTCAAGGAAGTGTTTCCCCTAAGTGTGCACCGTTGCAAAGGATCATTGTTTCGAAGCACCACATGATGATCGGGTGTGATAGATTCTAACGTTCGCATGCAACGGGTGTAAGCCAAATTTACACATGCGAAACACTTTGGTTGACTTGACGAGCCTAGCATGTACAGACATGGCCTCAGAACACAAGAGACCGAAAGGTCGAACATGAGTCATAGTAGATGCAATCAACATGGAGATGTTCACCGTTGATGACTAGTCTGTCTCACGTGATGATCGGACACGGCCTAGTCGATTCGGATCATGTATCACTTAGATGAATAGAGGGATGTCATTAATAATTTGATTAGATGAACTTAATTATGATGAACATAGTCTATATTGTCTTTGCAAATTATGTTGTGGATTAATAGCTTGCGCTTTAGCTCCTTGTTTTAATACGTTACTAGAGAAAGACTAAGTTGAAAGATATTGTAAGAAATTGTGCGGACTAGGGCCGTAGTCTGAGGATTGTCCTCACTGCTACACAGAAGGCTTCTTTCCTTGATGCACCACTCCGTGTGCCAACCCCTCTGGTGTCGTCTGTGGATGTTGTGAACATCTGGTAGACACGTTCTGATGACTACTTGATAGTTTAGTGCGCCATGCTTTACGGCTTAGAGTTGGGGCTCCAAAAGCGTTTTGAACGCCATAGAACATATGAGATGTTCCAAGAGCTGAAATTAGTATTTCAGGCTCATCCCCGTGTTGAGAGGTTGAGACCTCTGACAAGACCTTTGCCTACAACATGGAGGAGAATAGCTCAGCCAATGAGCATGTGCTCAGAATGTCTAGGTACTTCAATTACTTGAATCAAGTGGGAGTTAATCTTCCAGATAAGAGAGTGCTTGACAAAAGTTCTCCAGTTGCTATCACCAAGCTAACTAGAGTTTCGTGATGAACTATAACATGCAAGGGAAGATAATCCTGGAGCTGTTCGTCGTGCTTAAGGCCGTAAAGGTAGAAATCAAGAAGGAGCATCAAGTGTTGATGGTTAACAAGATCACTGGTTTCAAAGAAGGGCAAGGGCAAGAAGGGAAACTTCTTGAATGGAAAGCCAGTTGCCACTCCAGTGAAGAAACCCAAGAACCCAAACCCGAGACAAAGTGATTCTATTAGGGGAATGGTCACTGGTAGCGGAACTGCCTCAAATACTTGGTAGATAAGAAGGCTGTCAACTTCAACAAAAGTATATTTGATATATGTGTGTGATTGATGTGTACCTTACTAGTACTCCTAGTAGCACTTGGGTATTAGATACCGGTTCAGTTGCTAATATTGGTAACTCGAAACAAAAGCTACCGAATTAACGGAGACTAGCTAAGGGCGAGGTGATGATGTGTGTTGGAAGTGTTTCCAAGGTTGATGTGATCACCATCGCACGCTCCCTCTACCTTCGGGATTAGTGTTGAACCTAGATAAATGTTGTTTGCATTGGTGTCTGTGTTGAGCATGAACATGATTAGATCATGTTTATTGCAATACGGTTATTCATTTAAGTCAGAGAATAATGGTTATTCTGTTTACATGAATAATACCTTCTATGGTCATGCACCCAATGTGAATGGTTTATTGAATCCTGGTCGTAGTTATACACATGTTCATACCATTGATGCCAAAAGATGTACAGTTGATATTGATAGTCCCACTTTCATGTGGCACTGCCGCTTAGGTCATATTGGTGTAAAGCGCATGAAAGAACCTCCATGCTAATGGACTTTTGAAGTCACTTGATTTTGAATCACTTGACACATGCGAACCATGCCTCTTTGGCAAGATGACTAAAACCCTGTTCTTTGGAACAATGGAACGGGCAAGTGACTTGTTGGAAATCATACAAGTTGATGTGTGCGGTCCCATGAGTGTTGACGCGCGCGGTGGATATCGTTATTTTCTCACCTTCACCAGTGAATTGAGTACATATGGGTATATTGACTTAATGAAGCATAAGTCTGAAACGTTTGAAAAGTTCAAGCAATTTCAGAGTGAAGTTGAGAATCATCGTAACAAGAAGATTAAGTTCCTTTGATCTGATCAAAGGGAAAGTATTTGAGTTATGAGTTTGGCAATCACTAAAGACAAGGTGGAATCATTTCACAATTGACGCTGCCTAGAACACCATAGCGTGATGGTGTGCCCGAACATCGTAATCGAACCTTATTGGATATGGTGTATGATGTCTCTTACCAATCTACCGCTATTTTTTGGGGGTTATGCATTAAAGACAATTACATTCACTTTAAATAGGGCACCATCTAAGTCCATGGAGATGACACCGTATGAACTATGGTTTGGCAAGAAATCTAAGTTGTTGTTTCTTAAGGTTTGGGGCTATGATGCTTATGTCGATAGGCTTTTGGCAGAAAATTTCGAACCCAAAGCGGAAAATTGTGTCTTCATAGAATACCCAAACAAGATGATTGGGTATACCTTCTATCTCAGACATGAGGGCAAATTGTTTGTCACTATGAATATGTCCTTTCTTGAGAAAGAGTTTCTTTCAAAAGAATTGAGTGGGAGGAAGATAGAACTTGATGAGGTTGTTGAACCTTTACTTCAACTAGAGAGTAGCGCAACACAGAAAGATGTTTCTGTGGCACCTACCTCAGTTGAAGAGAAAGCTAATGATGATGATCATGGAACTTTAGATCAAGTTACTATCGAATCTCGTTGGTCGACAAGGGTGTGTACAACTTCTGAGTGGTAACCCTGTCTTAAAGGTCATGTTGTTCGACAATGATGAACCTATGAGCTATGGAGAAGCGATGGTGGGCCCTGATTCCAACAAATGGCTGGAAGCCATGAAATCCGGGATAGGATCCATGTATGAGAACAAAGTATGTACTTTGGTGGACTTGCCCGATGATCGGCAAGCCATTGAGAATAAATGGATCTTTAACAAGAAGACAGACGCTGATGGTGATGCCACCATTTATGAAGCTCGACTTGTCTCAAAGAAGTTTCCGACAAGTTCAAGGAGTTGATTGTGATGAGACTTTCTCAATCATAGCGATGCTAAAGTCTGTTAGAATTATGTTAGCAGTTGCTGCATTTTCATTTACGAAAACTGGCAGATGGATGTCAAAACAGAGTTTCCTTGATGGTTTCCGTGAGGAAAGGCTGTATATGATACAACCAGAAGGTTTTGTCAATCCTAAGGATGCTAAAAGGTATGCAAACTCCAGCGATCCTTCTATGGACTGGAGCAAGCATCTCGGAGTTGGAACATACGCTTTGATGAGGCGATCAAAGCATTTGGGTTTATACAAAGTTTGCAAGAAACTTGTATTTGCAAGAAAGTGAGTGGGAGAACTACAACATTTCTGATGGGTATATGTGGATGACATATTGTTGATCAGAAATGATGTAGAATTTCTAGGAAGCATAAAGGGTTGTTTGAATGGAGTTTTTCAAAGGAAGACCTATGTAAAACTGCTTACATGTTGGGTATCAAGATCTATAGAGATAGATCAAGACGCCTGATAAGACTTTCACAGAGCACATACCTTGACATGATCTTGAAGGAGTTCAAGATGGATCAGTCAAAGAAGGAGTTCTTGCTTGAGTTGTAAGGTGTGAAGTTAAGACTTGAAGCTCGACCATGACAGAAGAAAGAGAAAGGACGAAAGTCGTGCCCTATGCCTTAGCCATAGGCTCTATACAATATGCCATGTTGTGTACCGCGATGTGCCTTGCCATGTATCTGGCAAGGGGGTACAAGAGTGATCTAGGAGTGGATCATTGGATAGCGGTCAAAATTTTCCTTAGGAATAAGGAAATTTTTCTCGGTTATGGAGGTGATAAAGAGTTCGGCGTAAAGGGTTACATCGATGCAAGCTTTAATACCTATCTGGATGACTCTGAGTAGCAAACCAGATACGTATAGTGGAACAACCATTTGGAATAGCTCCAAGTGGAGCATGGTAACAACATCTACAGTATGACATAGAGATTTGCGAAGTATACACAGATCTGAATGTTGCAAACCCATTGACTAAAACCTCTCTCGCAAGCATAACATGATCAAACCCTAGAACTCATTGAGTGTTGATCACATGATGATGTGAACTAGATTATTGACTCTAGTAAACTCTTGGGTGTTAATCACATGGTGATGTGAACTAGATTATTGACTCTAGTAAACTCTTCGGGTGTTAGTCCCATGGCGATGTGAACTATGAGTGTTAATCACATAACGATGTGAATTAGATTATTGACTCTAGTGCAAGTGGGAGACTGTTGGAAATATGCCCTAGAGGCAATAATAAAATGGTTATTATTATATTTCCTTGTTCATGATAATTGTCTATTGTTCATGCTATAATTGTATTAATTGGAAACTGCAATACATGTGTGAATACATAGACCATAATATGTCCCTAGTAAGCCTCTAGTTAACTAGCTCGCTGATCAATAGATGGTTGTGGTTTCCTAACCATGGACATTGGATGTCATTGATAATGGGATCACATCATTAGGAGAATGATGCGATGGACAAGACCCAATCCTAAGCATAGCACAAGATCGTGTAGTTCCTTCGCTAGAGCTTTTCTAATGTCAAATATCGTTTCCTTAGACCATGAGATTGTGCAACTCCCGGATACCGTAGGAATGCTTTGGGTGTATTAAATGTCACAACGTAACTGGATGACTATAAAGGTGCACTACAGGTGTCTCTGAAAGTGTCTGTTGGGTTGTCACGAATCGAGACTGGGATTTGTCACTCCGTGTGACGGAGAGGTATCTCTAGGCCCACTCGGTAATGCATCATCATAATGAGCTCAATGTGACTAATGAGTTAGCCACGGGATCATGTGTTACGGAATGAGTAAAGAGACTTGCCGGTAACGAGATTGAACAAGGTATGGGGATACCGACGATCGAATCTCGGGCAAGTAACATACTGATAGACAAAGGGAATTATATACGGGATTGATTGAATCCCCGACATCATGGTTCATCCGTTGAGATCATCGTGGAACATGTGGGAGCCAATATGGGTATCCAGATCTCGCTATTGGTTATTGGCCAGAGAGGTGTCTCGGTCATGTCTACATGGTTCCCGAACCCGTAGGGTCTACACACTTAAGGTTCGGTGACACTAGAGTTGTAACGGGAATAGTATGTGGTTACCGAAGGTAGTTCGGAGTCCCGGATGAGATCCCGGACGTCATGAGGAGTTCCAGAATGGTATGGAGGTGAAGATCGATATATTGGAAGAAGGGTATTGGAGTCCGGAAGTGTTCCGGGGGTACCAGGCTATGGCCAGCATGACTGAAAGGTGTTTCGAGAGCCCCGACAAGTGTTGCAGGGCCTCATGGGCCAAGGGGAGGGGGCAAACCACCCCACTAAGGGGCTGTGCACCCCCACACCCTTTCCCATGTTACTTGGGGAGGTGGGTTGCCTCCACCTGGCTTGGGAGGCAAGCCTCCACCTGGCTTGGCTTGGGGGGCAAGTCTCCCTAGGGTTTTCCTAGGGAGATCCAATCTGCCCTAGCCGCCGCCCCCTAGGAGAAACCCTAGGGCGCCTCCCCCTCTCCCCTTCCCCCTATATATAGTGAGGGGGTGGGAGGGCAGCCGTGACCCTTCCCCTGGCGCAACCCTCCCCTTCTCCAACTCCTCCTCCTCTTCTGTAGTGCTTGGCGAAGCCCTGCCGGAGAACCACGAGCTCCTTCATCACCACGCCGTCGTGTTGCTGGAGTTCTCCCTCGATTTCTCCTCTCCCCTTGCTGGATCAAGAAGGAGGAGACGTCCCCGAGCTGTACGTGTGTTGAACACGGAGGCGCCGTCCGTTCGGCGCTAGATCGGATCTTCCACGATTTGAATCGCCGCGAGTACGACTCCATCTACCGCATTCTTGCAATGCTTCCGCTTAGCGATCTTCAAGGGTATGAAGATGCACTCCCCCCCTCTCTCTCTCTCTCTCGTTGCTAGCATCTCCTAGATTGATCTTGGTAACACGTAGGACAATTTTGAATTATTACTATGATCCCCAAAAATAAGATGACAAGGTACCAACTACCAAAGCATTTTGGTGGCACCTATTGTTGGGGAACGTAGCAGAAATTCAAAATTTTCCTACGTGTCACCAAGATCTATCTATGGAGAAACCAGCAACGAGGGGATGGAGAGTGCATCTACATACCCTTGTAGATTGCTAAGCGGAAGCGTTCAAGAGAACGGGGTTGAAGGAGTCGTACTCGTCGTGATCCAAATCACCGGAGATCCTAGTGCCGAACGGATGGCACATCCGCGTTCAACACATGTACAGCCCGATGACGTCTCCCATGCCTTGATCCAGCAAGGAGAGAGGGAGAGGTTGAGGAAGACTCCATCCAGCAGCAGCACAACAGCGTGGTGGTGGTGGAGGAGCGTGGTGATCCAGCAGGGCTTTGCCAAGCACTGCGAGATATGAGGAGAAAGAGAGGGATAGGGCTTGTGACGCCCCCGATTCAATCGTACACTAATCATACACGCAAACGTGTACGATCAAGATCAGGGACTCATGGGAAGATATCACAACACAACTCTACAAAAAAATAAGTCATACAAGCATCATATTACAAGCCAGGGGCCTCGAAGGCTAGAATACAAGAGCTCGATCATAAACGAGTCAGCGAAAGCAACAATATCTGAGTACAGACATAAGTTAAACAAGTCTGCCTTAAGAAGGCTAACACAAACTGGGATACAGATCGAAAGAGGCGCAGGCCTCCTGCCTGGGATCCTCCTAAACTACTCCTGGTCGTCGTCAGCGGGCAGCATGTAGTAGTAGGCACCTCCGGTGTAGTAGGAGTCGTCGTCGACGGTGGCGTCTGGCACCTGGGCTCCAACATCTGGTTGCGACAACCAGGTAGAAGGAATAGAGGGAAAAGAAGGAGAAAGCAACCGTGAGTACTCATCCAAAGTACTCGCAAGCAAGGAGCTACACTACATATGTATGCATTGGTATCAACTGGAATAAGGCTATTATAAGTGGACTGAACTGCAGAAAGCCAGAATAAGAGGGGGATAGCTAGTCCTTTCGAAGACTACGCTTCTGGTAACCTCCGTCTTGCAGCATGTAGAAGAGAGTAGACTGAAATCCTCCAAGTAGCATCGCATAGCATAATCCTAACCGATGATCCTCCCCTCGTCGCCCTGTGAGAGAGCGATCACCGGTTGTATCTGGCACTTGGAAGGGCGTGTTTTATTAAGTATCCGGTTCTAGTTGTCATAAGGTCAAGGTACAACTCCGGGTCGTCCTTTTACCGAGGGACATGGCTATTCGAATAGATAAACTTCCCTGCAGGGGTGCACCACATACCCCAACACGCTCGATCCCATTTGGCCAGACACACTTTTCTGGGTCATGCCCGGCCTCGGAAGATCAACACGTCGCAGCCCTACCTAGGCCCAACAGAGAGGTCAGCACGCCGGTCTAAATCCTATGGTGCAGGGGTCTGGGCCCATCGCCCTTTGCACACCTGCACGTTGCGTACGCGGCCGGAAGCAGACCTAGCCTAGTGGCTTTCCAGTCCAATCCGGCGCGCGCCACTCAGTCGCTGACGTCACGAAGGCTTCGGCTGATACCACGACGCCGGGATACCCATAACTACTCCCGCGTAGATGGTTAGTGCGTATAGACCAAATGGCCAGACTCAAATCAAATACCCAGATCTCGTTAAGCGTGTTAAGTATCCGCGAACGCCGACCAGGGCCAGGCCCACCTCTCTCCTAGGTGGTCTGAACCTGCCCTGTCGCTCCGTCACAAAGTAACAGTCGAGGGCCGTCGGGAACCCAGGCCCACCACTACCTGGATGGAACCACCTGCCCCTTCAGCCCCCATCTCCGAACAGTATCATAAGTAAGGTAACTGTGTAAAGTATATAGTATATGCCCGTGATCACCTCCCGAAGTGATCACGGCCCAGTAGTATAGCATGGCAGACGGACAAGAGTGTAGGGCCACTGATGGAACACTAGCATCCTATACTAAGCAGTAGGATAGCAGGTACTGGTAACAACAGTAGTAGCAAGGACAGGCTATGCAGCAGTATAGGATTAACGAAAAGCAGTAACATGCTACACTACTCTAATGCAAGCAGTATAGAGAAGAGTAGGCGATATCTGGTGATCAAAGGGGGGGCTTGCCTGGTTGCTCTGGCAAGAGAGAGGGGTCGTCAACACCGTAGTCGTACTGGGTAGCAGCGGCGTCGGTCTTGGGGTCTACCGGAAAAGTAACGGAGGGGGAACACAATAAATAACAGGGCAATCATAGCATAACATGACAAACGTGGTGCTAGAGGTGATCTAACGCAGGGATAGGTGATACCGGCGAAGGGGAGAAACATCCGGGAAAGTATTCCTGGTGTTTCGCGTTTTCGGACAGATGAACCGGAGGGGGAAAGTTGCATGTTTGCTATGCTAGGAATGTGTGGCGGACGAACGGGGAGTGTATCCGGATTCGTCTCGTCGTGCTGAGCAACTTTCATGTACATAGTTTTTTCATCCGAGCTACGGTTTATTTTATATTAATTTTAAAAGATTTAAATCATTTTTAGGATTTATTTAATTAATTTAATCAACATTATCCAGAATAGTGTCTGCTGACGTCATCATGACATCAGCATGACGTCAGCAGTTGACTTGGTCAACTGACGTGTGGGTCCCGTTCGTCATTGACTGTTTAGTCTAATTAGGGTTTCATTAAACTAACTAGTTAATTGGATTAATTAAGCAGGATTAATTAACTTAATTAATTAATTAATCATCTTAATTATTAATCATTTATATATTTATATATATATTTTTTAATTCTTTTTTTATTTAATTCATTTTGGGCGTGGGCCCCCCTAGTCAGTGGCGTTTAGGTGAGTGGGTTAGAGTTAGTGGGGGGGGGGGTTTAGCCCCCATATTAAGAGAGGCAGGGGGACGGCTGGGCTCGCACGGGCGCATGGCGCCGGCGGCCTTGCCCAGCAGTGGCAAGGGGCGGGGAGCGGGGAGGCTCCGGGCCGCGGCGACCCTGGCCGGCACGGCCAGACGCCGGTGGGGTGAAGGCGGGGATGGCCGCAGGTCGAGGCGCGAGCGGGCGCCAGCGCCGGGCGCGAGAGGGCCAAGGGCGCGGGCTGGCCACAGGGACGCGTGCGCGGCAAGAGGAGGAGAGGCCAAAGGCGCGGGGTGGCAAGGGACGCCCGGAGCGCGAGCTCCGCCACACGGGCGCGGCGATGCGTGCACGGTCCAGACGCGACTCGCGCGCGAAGGCGCGGACATGGGCACGATGGGGGTCGTGGTGAGCGCGGGGCAAGGGAGAGAGACGAGGCCGGGGCCTCACCGCGCGGGTGTAGGGTCTATGGCAGTGGGTGTCAAGGAGGGAGACGGGGACGACGTGCTGCGCGACGGCGAAGTCCGGCGGCGTCCGGGACGGCTTCGGGCGACGAGGTCGGGGTCGAGGCGGCGATGGCGGGGCGACGCCGGGAGGAAGCAGAGGCGCCAGGGGGGCGGTCGGGGGGGGGAGGGTTGAGGAGGCGGTGTGGGGAGGCGATGAGGAGGCGCCGGCGGAGACGGGCGGCGCCGGCCGGTGACGGGGCGCAGGGATGAGGCGGCGGGGTCGAGGTGCCGTCTCCCCCGATCCAGATCGGGGAGGGGCGAGGGGGACGCGCGGGGGTGGGACGAGTGGGGGGGGGGAGTGGGGATCGGGTAGGGGTTAGGGTTCGGGGGGTGGTGGCCTTGTTGGCCAGAGAGGAGGGCCGGCTGGGCCGGCTGGTTGGCTAGCTGGGCCTGGTGGGTTGGCCCAGTTGGGCCACGGCCCAGGGAGGGGGGGGGGCGCTTTCTCTTTCTTTTCTTTGTGTGTGTGTGTTAGTTCTGTTTCTCTTTTTCTTTTTATTTATTTTTCTTTTCTATTTCATTCTTTTAATTGTTGTTTTATAAAATATAAATACAACTCCTAAATTAATGTTATAATTTAATCTACTGCCCCAATAAGTATGAAACCTAATTAAAATAGTTTGCATTATTATTATTTTTAAAAGGGCATTTAATTAATCGTCATAGCTGCGTTTTAATCACTTTAGAGCCTTTAAACATTTTATAAAAGTGTGGTTTCTCCACAATAATTACTTATGCATTATTGGGCAACACCCCAACATTTTAGTTTTAATATTTGAAAATCTTTACCATTTGACTTTATTTTAAGTTTGATATTCGAATCGATTTTGAACTAACACGAAATTAACAACAGTAACCGTGGTGACGTGGCATCATTAACGTGGGATTACTGTAGCCTAATAATCCGGGCGTCACAATTCTCCTCCACTACAAGAAATCTCGTCCCGAGATTTAAGCGGTGGAGTAAGGGGCGAAGGTGTTGGTAGCGAAAAACCTAACGAGTATTCTCAGTCTTGGCTGCCCTTTCTAAGAGGTTGATCCCTTTCGTTGATGTCTTCGTTTCACTGCTTCAAGTCACCATGATCAATTGCCACCCTTTCTTCGGGATCTCCATCGTACTTACGAATAGGTAAGGGGCAGCTCTACAACGATAGGATGTTATAAGGGATAATCTTCTGGGGGTTTCCGAAGTATGAACATATGAGTATCTCTCGAGTTGAACAAATGAAACACATCGAGAGCAAAGTAAGACGGTGCAATAAGAAGTTTCAAGCGGATAGGCAATCGTTCATTGCCTGAAACAGAGTGTGAATGGGGTCTAGAGCAACGGGAATAAGTATTGTGTTCGATACCAGAATTGGTCACTAGGAAGGTGGCTCGCAAATTACATTCAAGTCAAGCTCTAGGAATAACTTTGGCAACAGGGTGTATAGGAGAGTCAGGTTTTGATCTTGTGGAACTGTGGGTTATGGGCCCACCATGTGGTTTAAAAGTAGGAGGAGCGGTGACATCTTGCATGGTCATGATAGCAAGGCATGTTAGAGGGTAGTCTGTCGATTATGTCGACAACAACGTCGATACCAAGGGTGAGGGACAACGAGAACCATTTTCCTGCTCGTTGAACGAGGCGGACCAATAGGCAAAGTTTTTATCCATCGGTGGTTATCGGAATGTCATCAACAATAGTAACAGGCTCTTACTGACAGAGTTGTACATCGAGATGTTTGCATAAGCAGGGAATTATTACTGCTTATATCATATAGATCACAAGAAAGGTTAAACAAAACAATGGAAAGGAAAAATGTGATTCTTAGATTAAACAGAAGAATGGAAAGGAAAATGTGATTAAACACATATTTCAGGGGTATATCCTTCCCAAGAACAAGCAGAGTATGATATCCAAGACCGGATAGAAGGTAGAAAACTCTTTTAGGTAGGAGAGACAAATTTCATGACATTACCCATACAACGGTGTTTGGGTAATTTCAACAAGAAACATTTAGCATGGTGCTCCAAATGTTCTTATTGAAAATCGGAGTACCATAGACATGCTTCGAGATAGCGCTGACATGGTCAACAGGTGAAAATCAGACTTTGGAAACAAAAAGGATCCATTAGGAATAACTTGTAGAATAAGTCTTACAGTTTCCTCATGGAAGAATGGATAACATTGCTAAAAGGGAACTATAACAATAGGGCCTCCGGCTAGGTGGGCTAGGTATGATACCACCTTACCGGGTCATTCAAAGACCAACGTCATAACTCTTGGAAATATGTTCCAATCATCATATCTGACCGAGATTCAGATTTGATTAGTGTCAGGATACCTCAGACTCGGGATGACTGAGAAGAAAAGGTGGAACACAATTTGACGAGATGACATTGTGAGGTTCTCAGAAGTGATCTATGTAAGTGAGCTCTGAAACAAGAGGTCATCAATAAACCAAGGAGAGGATGAGGAGGTGGCTGTTAGGCTCAGCAACAAATCACCGAGATTTCCAAAGGATTGATTTCCACAATTATGTGAACAAGGAAATATCATTTGTCGGATCAAATGTCATAATGATGTATGCTCGAGGGAAACATACACAACTGAACAATGATAGAAGGGTGCACCCAGGAATCTGGACTAGGTAGCACGATCAATGTTTGAATGATGATTCAATAATCAATAGACTTAGAATGAAACTGTAGACCAATAACTTCAAGCAATAGGGTTGCTAGAAGTTTAGAATTTACACGTCACAAACCATTTATCGGTATTCCGGTTAGAAACAACACGGAGACCAAGAAATGAATGCAAAAGGCGAGAGATATTACTATATCAAGAATTCTCAAGAGGTGGTAAAATTACCACGACATTCTTGACATAAAAGGTGGTAACATTCCAAGGTAAAGAAGAACAAATGCTGGATAGCAAGGATATCAAGGTATAACTCAAAACATGAATAAGTTTGTGTTGAACAGAAGGCAATAAAGTGGTCGGTGATAACACAAACTATTGAGGGGTGATGATGGTATTTCTCATCAAGAATTCGATATATATCTTGGAAGAGCTCAGGATGTTGATGATGACCACGACACATTTGTCGAGAAATTTCATGAAGATGTAATCGGTTGGCGATGACATCAAGTCAAATGATGACGCAACGAAAGTCAAATAATACTTGAAGAAGAACTCATAAGAAGTTATGCACCATGATAAACTCAAGATACCAGAGGGGGTAATACTCGACGACAAATCAAAATAGAGGTTGGACTGGGGTATTACTCTACAAAAGACAAGCGCTTAAACTTGCACGCGAAATGGTATTTAAAGGAGAACATGGTCGGAACTACGATTGCAAAAGGCCAGATCCTAGATATAAGATGAACTTATACCAAAGGAATAATTAATTTAAGAGAAGCTTTAATGATAAGATCTGCATCGTGTCCATGGGCATGAACACAAGTTCAAGGTCGACTCCCACTTCTCCAATGCATAACCTTTCATTCACTTCTCACTTTCGAAGAAGTTGTAGTGTTGAAATTTTATTTGGCAAAATACCAGAAGTGTATGGCTCGTGAAAACTTTCGAGTTCACACAGTTTAGAGAAGGCATAGGTTCAACCCATCAGGGCATCTTAGGGGTATATACCACAAATTTCAAGAATAAATAACACAAGCTCGATAGTAGAGCATGCTTGAGAAAGCAGAGGATACAATTTACCAAAGGCATTATGTATCCGAGGAAAGGTTCACAGACTTATTGAATATGAAGGACGCTGTCGGATAAAATCCAGCAAATGATCTAGTGGTCCTCAAGGGATCTGGTGCGAGCATCGGTACTCAACCAGAGGGAGAAACAATGCAAGGAGATCAGACTTTAGAAACAACTGACTAATTCAAGGCTCAAATGCAAAGGAATTATCAATTCCAAGACAAGGGATCAGAAGCAATTCTCTGATCAGGGATGGATAGGTTGAATAGCCTTAAGGGTACAATCGACAGCAATTTGATTGGTCGAGATCCAGCTCATGTTTTAAAATAACGTCTGAGCTGGAAAGATAATTTGAAAGGATCAACTGATGATTGCGTGCATTCGCACTCATGTTGAATCAATAGGATCAAAAAGACGATGCCTAAGGATACTAACGAATATTGCCAGACATATAGAAAGCATCCATAATGCAAGCAGGCAAGTATTGCAGAGCAATAAGCTACTAAGGATTTTTGGAGGATCGAATAGTATTTCGAAGACCATTGTGAAACACATGAACAACTGGGATGAGTGGATACTCGACAAGTGCGAGGATTTAATTGACGGGGTATTCATGTGGCAAGGAACTGCTAGGCAGTAGGCACAAAGTATTCTCGGAACAATAGAGAAGACTCCGGGGTATCTTGTAATAACAAGATCAACTGGGAAGCATTGTATGAATGGCGAGTATACGTGGTTATCCATAGGGGTTTATCGATGGAGGGGAATTGCAAAAGCGACGCCATAAAGGCTCTAGAGAACATCAGAGAGTATCTTCGGATTCTTCTAGTGCAGCAGGCGATCATCTGAAGTGAGGGGCTCTCCGGGAGAAAGTACTTTCGAGAACCTAAAGTTAGTTTTGTTTTTAGTAAAATCATTTAACTCGAATAGAAGAGAGCTCAGAGTCCCAGAGTAAGGATCGAGGAGTAAAAGATCCTAATACCACCCAAATGGCGACGTGGGCCCGTAAGCCGCACATCCATGTTAGTAAAAGTTTTGTAATGTCTAGACTCGACTTCGGCCAAGGAGTTGGAAGGGGGGATTCCTACAGGCAGTCGGCTCTGATACCAACTTGTGACGCCCCCGATTCAATCGTACACTAATCATACACGCAAACGTGTACGATCAAGATCAAGGACTCACGGGAAGATATCACAACACAACTCTACAAAAAAAAAATAAGTCATACAAGCATCATATTACAAGCCAGGGGCCTCAAAGGCTAGAATACAAGAGCTCGATCATAAACGAGTCAGCGGAAACAACAATATCTGAGTACAGACATAAGTTAAACAAGTCTGCCTTAAGAAGGCTAACACAAACTGGGATACAGATCGAAAGAGGCGCAGGCCTCCTGCCTGGGATCCTCCTAAACTACTCCTGGTCGTCGTCAGCGGGCAGCACGTAGTAGTAGGCACCTCCGGTGTAGTAGGAGTCGTCGTCGACAGTGGCGTCTGGCTCCTGGGCTCCAACATCTGGTTGCGACAACCAGGTAGAAGGAATAGAGGGAAAAGAAGGAGAAAGCAACCGTGAGTACTCATCCAAAGTACTCGCAAGCAAGGAGCTACACTACATATGTATGCATTGGTATCAACTGGAATAAGGCTATTATAAGTGGATTGAACTGCAGAAAGCCGGAATAAGAGGGGGATAGCTAGTCCTTTCGAAGACTACGCTTCTGGTAACCTCCGTCTTGCAGCATGTAGAAGAGAGTAGACTGAAATCCTCCAAGTAGCATCGCATAGCATAATCCTAACCGATGATCCTCCCCTCGTCGCCCTGTGAGAGAGCGATCACCGGTTGTATCTGGCACTTGGAAGGGTGTGTTTTATTAAGTATCCGGTTCTAGTTGTCATAAGGTCAAGGTACAACTCCGGGTCGTCCTTTTACCGAGGGACACGGCTATTCGAATAGATACACTTCCCTGCAGGGGTGCACCACATACCCCAACACGCTCGATCCCATTTGGCCGGACACACTTTTCTGGGCCATGCCCAGCCTCGGAAGATCAACACGTCGCAGCCCTACCTAGGCCCAACAGAGAGGTTAGCACACCGGTCTAAATCCTATGGCGCAGGGGTCTGGGCCCATCGCCCTTTGCACACCTGCACGTTGCATACACGGCCGGAAGCAGACCTAGCCTAGTGGCTTTCCAGTCCAATCCGGCGCGCGCCACTCAGTCGCTGACGTCACAAAGGCTTCGGCTGATACCACGACGCCGGGATACCCATAACTACTCCCGCGTAGATGGTTAGTGCGTATAGACCAAATGGCCAGACTCAGATCAAATACCCAGATCTCGTTAAGCGTGTTAAGTATCCGCGAACGCCGACCAGGGCCAGGCCCACCTCTCTCCTAGGTGGTCTGAACCTGCCCTGTCGCTCCGCCACAAAGTAACAGTCGGGGGCCGTCGGGAACCCAGGCCCACCACTACCTGGATGGAACCACCTGCCCCTTCAGCCCCCATCTCCGAACAGTATCATAAGTAAGGTAACTATGTAAAGTATATAGTATATGCCCGTGATCACCTCCCGAAGTGATCACGGCCCAGTAGTATAGCATGGCAGACGGACAAGAGTGTAGGGCCACTGATGGAACACTAGCATCCTATACTAAGCAGTAGGATAGCAGCTAATGGTAACAACAGTAGTAGCAAGGACAGGCTATGCAGCAGTATAGGATTAACGAAAAGCAGTAACATGCTACACTACTCTAATGCAAGCAGTATAGAGAAGAGTAGGCGATATCTGGTGATCAAAGGGGGGGCTTGCCTGGTTGCTCTGGCAAGAGAGAGGGGTCGTCAACACCGTAGTCGTACTGGGTAGCAGCGGCGTCGGTCTCGGGGTGTACCGGAAAAGTAACAGAGGGGGAACAGAATAAATAACAGAGCAATCAAAGCATAACATGACAAACGTGGTGCTAGAGGTGATATAACGCAGGGATAGGTGATACCAGCGAAGGGGAGAAACATCCGGGAAAGTATTCCCGGTGTTTCGCGTTTTCGGACTGATGAACCGGAGGGGGAGAGTTGCGTGTTTGCTATTCTAGGAATGTGTGGCGGACGAACGGGGAGTGTATCCGGATTCGTCTCGTCGTTCTGAGCAACTTTCATGTACATAGTTTTTTCATCCAAGCTACGGTTTATTTTATATTAATTTTAAAAGATTTAAATCATTTTTAGGATTTATTTAATTAATTTAATCAACATTATCCAGAATAGTGTCTGCTGACGTCATCATGACGTCAGCATGACGTCAGCAGTTGACTTGGTCAACTGACGTGTGGGTCCCGTTCGTCATTGACTGTTTAGTCTAATTAGGGTTTCATTAAACTAACTAGTTAATTGGATTAATTAAGCAGGATTAATTAACTTAATTAATTAATTAATCATCTTAATTATTATTCATTTATATATTTATATATATATTTTTAATTCTTTTTTATTTAATTCATTTTGGGCGTGGGCCCCCCTAGTCAGTGGCGTTTAGGTGAGTGGGTTAGAGTTAGTGGGGGGGGGGGGGTTTAGCCCCCATATTAAGAGAGGCAGGGGGCGGCTGGGCTCGCACGGGCGCATGGCGCCGGCGGCCTTGCCCAGCAGCGGCAAGGGGCGGGGAGCAGGGAGGCTCCGGGCCGCGGCGACCCTGGCCGGCACGGCCAGACGCCGGTGGGGTGAAGGCGGGGATGGCCGCAGGTCGAGGCGCGAGCGGGCGCCAGCGCCGGGCGCGAGAGGGCCAAGGGCGCGGGCTGGCCACAGGGACGCGTGCGCGGCAAGAGGAGGAAAGGCCAAAGGCGCGGGGTGGCAAGGGACGCCCGGAGCGCGAGCTCCGCCACACGGGCGCGGCGATGCGTGCACGGTCCAGACGCGACTCGCGCGCGAAGGCGCGGACATGGGCACGACGGGGGTCGTGGTGAGCGCGGGGCGAGGGAGAGAGACGAGGCTGGGGCCTCACCGCGCGGGTGTAGGGTCTATGGCAGTGGGTGCCGAGGAGGGAGACGGGGACGACGTGCTGCGCGACGGCGAAGCCGGCGGCGTCCGGGACGGCTTCGGGCGACGAGGTCGGGGTCGAGGCGGCGATGGCGGGGCGGCGCCGGGAGGAAGCAGAGGCGCCAGGGGGCCGGTCGGGGGGGGGAGGGTTGAGGAGGCGGTGTGGGGAGGCGATGAGGAGGCGCCGGCGGAGACGAGCGGCGCCGGCCGGTGACGGGGCGCAGGGATGAGGCGGCGGGGTCGAGGTGTCGTCTCCTCTCTGGCCTACAAGGCCACCCCCCCGAACCCTAACCCCTACCCGATCCCCACTCCCCCCCCACTCGTCCCACCCCCGCGCGTCCCCCTCGCCCCTCCCCGATCTGGGCCGGCCGGTTGGCTAGCTGGGCCTGGTGGGTTGGCCCAATTGGGCCACGGCCCAGGGAAGGGGGGGGGGCGCTTTCTCTTTCTTTTCTTTGTGTGTGTGTGTGTTAGTTCTGTTTCTCTTTTTCTTTTTATTTATTTTTCTTTTCTATTTCATTCTTTTAATTGTTGTTTTATAAAATATAAACACAACTCCTAAATTAATGTTATAATTTAATCTACTGCCCCAATAAGTATGAAACCTAATTAAAATAGTTTGCATTATTATTATTTTTAAAAGGGCATTTAATTAATCGTCATAGCTGCGTTTTAATCACTTTAGAGCCTTTAAACGTTTTATAAAAGTGTGGTTTATCCACAATAATTACTTATGCATTATTGGGCAACACCCCAACATTTTAGTTTTAATATTTGAAAATCTTTACCATTTGACTTTATTAAGTTTGATATTCGAATCGATTTTGAACTAACACGAAATTAACAACAGTAACTGTGGTGACGTGGCATCATTAACGTGGGATTACTGTAGCCTAATAATCCGGGCGTCACAGGGCTGCGCCAAGAAAGAGAGGAACTCATGTGTATTGGGCAGCCCAAACCTCAACTATATATAGGGGGAGGGGAGGGGCTGCGCCCCCACCTTGGGTTCCCTCCCTAGGGGTGGCGGCAGCCCCCTAGATCTCATCTAGGGGCGGCCAAGGGGAGGGGAGAGGGGGAGGCGCACCAGGGTGGGCCTTAGGGCCCATCTGCCCTAGGGTTTGCCCCCTTCTCCTCTCCCTTGCGCCTTGGGCTTTGTGGGAGGCGCACCAGCCCACTCAGGGGCTGGTCCCTTCCCACTCTTGGCCCATGCAAGCCTCCGGGGCTGGTGGCCCCACTTGGTGGACCACCGGGACCCTCCCGGTGGTCCCGGTATGTTACCGATAAAACCCGAAACTTTTCCGGTGACCAAAACAGGACTTCCCATATATAAATCTTTACCTCCGGACCATTCTGGAACTCCTCGTGACGTCCGGGATCTCATCCGGGACTCCGAACAACATTCGGTAACCACATACAAACTTCCTTTATAACCCTAGCGTCATCGAACCTTAAGTGTGTAGACCCTACGGGTTCGGGAGACATGCAGACATGACCGAGATGACTCTCCGGTCAATAACCAACAGCGGGATCTGGATACCCATGTTGGCTCCCACATGCTCCACGATGATCTCATCGGATGAACCACGATGTCAAGGACTTAATCAATCCCATATACAATTCCCTTTGTCTATCGGTACGATACTTGCCCGAGATTCGATCGTCGGTATCCCGATACCTTGTTCAATCTCGTTACCGGCAAGTCTCTTTACTCGTTTTGTAACACATCATCCCGTGATCAACTCCTTGATCACATTGTGCATATTATGATGATGTCCTACCGAGTGGGCCCAGAGATACCTCTCCGTTTACACGGAGTGACAAATCCCAGTCTAGATTCGTGCCAACCCAACAGACACTTTCGGAGATACCTGTAGTGTACCTTTATAGCCACCCAGTTACGTTGTGATGTTTGGCACACCCAAAGCACTCCTACGGTATCCGGGAGTTGCACAATCTCATGGTCTAAGGAAATGATACTTGACATTAGAAAAGCTTTAGCATACGAACTACATGATCTTGTGCTAGGCTTAGGATTGGGTCTTGTCCATCACATCATTCTCCTAATGATGTGATCCTATTATCAATGACATCTAATGTCCATGGTCAGGAAACTGTAACCATCTATTGATCAACGAGCTAGTCAACTAGAGGCTTACTAGGGACATGGTGTTGTCTATGTATCCACACATGTATCTGAGTTTCCTATCAATACAATTGTAGCATGGATAATAAACGGTTATCATGAACAAGGAAATATAATAATAATCAATTTATTATTGCCTCTAGGGCATATTTCCAACAATCTCCCACTTGCACTAGAGTCAATAATCAAGTTCACATCGATATGTGATTAACACTCAAGGTCACATCCCCATGTGACTAACACCCAAAGAGTTTACTAGAGTCAATAATCTAGTTCACATTACCATGTGATTAACACTCGCTGAGTTCTGGGTTTGATCATGTTATGCTTGTGAGAGATGTTATTGTCAACGGGTCTTAATCTTTCAGATCCGTGTGTGCTTTACAAATCTCTATGTCATCTCCTAGATGCAGCTACCACGTTCTATTTGGAGCTATTCCAAATAACAGTTCTACTATACGAATCCAGTTTACTACTCAGAATAATCTGGATTAGTGTCAAAGTTTGCATCGGCGTAACCCTTTACAACGAACTCTTTTACCACCTCCATAATCGAGAAAATTCCTTAGTCCACTAGTTACTAAGGATAACTTTGACCGCTGTCCTGTGATCCATTCTTGGATCACTCTTGTACCCCTTGACTGACTCATGGCAAGGCACACTTCAGGTGCGGCACACATCATAGCATACTGTAGAGAGCCTATGACAAAAGCATAGGGGACGACCTTCATCCTTCCTCTTTCTTCTGCCGTGGTCGAGCTTTAAGTCTTAACTTCATACCTTACAACTCAGGCAAGAACTCCTTCTTTGACTGATCCATCTTGAACACCTTCAAGATCATGTCAAGGTATGTGCTCATTTGAAAGTACCATTAAGCGTTTTGATCTATCCTTATAGATCTTGATGCTCAATGTTCAAGTAGCTTAATCCAGGCTTTCCATTGAAAAACACTTTTCAAATAACTCTGCATGCTCTCCAGAAATTCTACATCATTTCCGATCAACAATATGTTAACAACATATACTCATCGGAAATCTATAGTGCTCCCACTCACTTCTTTGGAAATACAAGTTTCTCATAAACTTTGTATACACCCAAAACTTTGATCATCTCATCAAAGCATACATTCCAACTCCGAGATGCTTACTCCAGTCCTTAGAAGTATTGTTGGAGCTTTGCATACTTGTTAGCATCTTTCAGGATTGACAAAACCTTCCGGTTGTATCACATACAACCTTTCCTCAAAAATCATCGAGGAAACAATGTATTGACATCCTATCTGCAAGATTTCATAAATAATGTAGTAATCGCTAATATAATTACAACAGACTCTTAGCATCGCTACGAGTGAGAATGTCTCATCGTAGTCAACTCCTTGAACTTGTCGGAAAACATCTTAACGACAAGTCGAGCTTTCTTAATGGTGATACTTACTATCATTGTCCGTCTTCCTTTTAAAATCCATATGTACCTAACAGCCTTACGACCATGAAGTAGTTCTTCCAAAGTCTACACTTTGTTTTCATATATGGATGCTCTCTCGGATTATATGGCCTCAAGCCATTTTGGAATCCAGGCCCACCATCGCTTCTCCATAGCTCGTAGGTTCATTGTTGTCTAGCAACATGACTTCCAAGACAGGATTACGTACCACTCTGAAGTAGTACACATCCTTGTCATCCTACGAGGTTTGGTAGTGACTTGATCTGAAGTTTCATGATCACTATCATAAGCTTCCACTTCAATTGGTGTAGGTGCCACAGGAACAACTCCCTGTGCCCTGCCACACACTAGTTGAAGAGACGGTTCAATAACCTCATCAAGTCTCCACCATCCTCCCACTCAATTCTTTCGAGAGAAACTTTTCCTCGAGAAAGGACCCGATTCTAGAAACAATCCCTTATTGCTTTCGGATCTGAGACAGGAGGTATACCCAATTGTTTTGGGTGTCCTATGAAGATGCATTCATCCGCTTTGGGTTCGAGCTTATCAGCCTGAAACTTTTTCATATAAGCATAGCAGCCCCAAACTTAAGAAATGACAACTTAGGTTTCTCTAAACCATAGTTCATACGGTGTCATCTCATCGGAATTACGTTGTGCCCTATTTAAAGTGAATGTGGTTGTCTCTAATGCCTAAACCATAAACTATCATGGTAATTCGATAAGAGACATCATGGTATGCATCATATCCAATAGGGTGCAGTTATGATGTTCGGACACACCATCATACTATGGTGTTTCAGGCTGTATTAGTTGTGAAACAATTTCCACAATGTCTTAATTCTCTGCCAAACTCGTAATTCAGATATTCATCTCTATGATCATATCATAGATATTTTATCCTCTTGTCACGACGATCTTTCAACTTCACCCTGAAATTACTTGAACCTTTCAATAATTCAGACTCGTGATTCATCAAGTAAATATACTCAACATCTACTCAAATCATCTGTGAAGTAAGAACATAACGATATCCACTACACGCCTCAGCACTCATTGGACAACACACATCAAAATGTATTACTTCCAACAAGTTGCTTTCTAGTTCCATTTTACTGAAAACGAGTCTTTCAGTCATCTTGCCCATGTGGTATGATTTGCATGTCTCAAGTGATTCAAAATCAAGTGAGTCCAAACGGTCCATTTGCCTGGAGTTTCTTCATGCATATACACCAATAGACATGGTTCGCATGTCTCAAACTTTTCAAAAACGAGTGAGCCCAAAGATCCATCAACATGGAGCTTCTTCATGCGTTTTATACCGATATGACTTACATGGCAGTGCCACAAGTAGGTGGTACTATCTTATATCTTTTGACATGAACATGTGTATCACTATGATCGAGATTCAATAAACCATTCATTTTAGGTGCAAGACCATTGAAGGTATTATTCAAATAAACAGAGTAACCATTATTCTCCTTAAATGAATAACCGTATCGTGATAGACGTAATCCAATCATGTCTATGCTCAACGCAAACACCAAATAACAATTATTTAGGTTTTAATACCAATCTTGATGGTAGAGGGAGCGTACGATATTTGATCAACCTTGGAAATACTTCCAACACATATCGTCATCTCACCTTTTAGCTAGTCTCCGTTTATTCCGTAGCCTTTTATTTCGAGTTACTAACACTTAGCAACCGAACCGGTATCTAATACCATGGTGCTACTAGGAGTACTAGTAAAGTACACATTAACACAATGTATATCCAATATACTTCTATCGACCTTGCCAGCCTTCTCATCTACCAAGTATTTAGGGTAATTCTGCTCCAGTGGCTGTTCCTCTTATTATAGAAGCACTTAGTATCGGGTTTGGGTTCAACCTTGGGTTTCTTCACTAGAGCAGCATCTCTTTTGCCGTTTCATGAAGTATCCCTTCTTTCCCTTGCCCTTCTTGAAACTAGTGGTTTCACCAACCATCAACAATTGATGCTCCTTCTTGATTTCTACTTTTGTGGTGTCAAACATCACGAATATCTCAAGGATCATCATATATGTCCCTGATATATTATAGTTCATCACGAAGCTCTAGCAGCTTGGTGGTAATGACTTCGGAGAAACATCACTATCTCATCTGGAAGATCAACTCCCACTCGATTCAAATGATTGTTGTACTCAGACAATCTGAGCACAAGCTCAACAATTGAGCTTTTCTCCCTTAGTTTGCAGGCTAAGAAAATCGTCGGAGGTCTTATACCTCTTGACGTGGGCACGAGCCTGAAATCCCAATTTCAGCCCTCGAAACATCTCATATGTTTCGCGACGTTTCAAAACGTCTTCGGTGCCTCAACTCTAAACCGTTTAACTGAACTATCACGTAGTTATCAAAATGTGTATGTCAGATGTTCGCAACATCCACATACAACGTTTGAGGTTCAGCACACTGAGCGGTGCATTAAGGACATAAGCCTTCTATGAAGCAATGAGGACAATCCTCAGTTTACGGACCTAGTCCACATAATTGCTACTATCAACTTTCAACTAATTTTTCTCTAGGAACATATCTAAACAGTAGAACTAAAGCGCGAGCTACGACATAATTTGCAAAATCCTTTTGACTATGTTCAGGATAAACAAGTTCATCTTATGAACTCCCACTCAGATAGACATCCCTCTAGTCATCTAAGTGATTACATGATCCGAGTCAACTAGGCCGTGTCCGATCATCACGTGAGACGGACTAGTCAACATCGGTGAACATCTTCATGTTGATCGTATCTTCTATACGACTCATGCTCGACCTTTCGGTCTCTTGTGTTCCAAGGCCATGTCTGTACATGCTAGGCTCGTCAAGTCAACCTAAGTGTTTTGCGTGTGTAAATCTGGCTTACATCCGTTGTATGTGAACATAGGAATCTATCACACCCGATCATCACGTGGTGCTTCAACGAACTGTCGCAACGGTGCACAGTTAGGGGGAACACTTTCTTGAAATTTTAATGAGGGATCATCTTATTTACTACCGTCGTTCTAAGCAAATAAGATGTATAAACATGATAAACATCACATGCAATCAAATAATAGTGACATGATATGGCCAATATCATATGGCTCCTTTGATCTCCATCTTGGGGCTCCATGATCATCTTGTCACCGGCATGACACCATGATCTCCATCATCATGATCTCCATCATCGCGTCTTCATGAAGTTGTCTCGCCAACTATTACTTCTACTACTACAGCTAACGGTTAGCAATAAAAGTAAAGTAATTACATGGCGTTGTTCAATGACACGCAGGTCATATAATAAATAAAGACAACTCCTATGGCTCCTGCCGGTTGTCATACTCATCGACACGCAAGTCGTGATTCCTATTACAAGAACATGATCAATCTCATACATCACATATCATTCATCACATTCTTCTTGGCCATATCACATCACATAGCATGCCCTGCAAAAACATGTTTTACGTGGCTGCTATGGGTTTCTAGTAAGAACGTTTCTTACCTACGCAAAAACCACAACGTGATATGCCAATTGCTATTTACCCTTCATAAGGACCCTTTTCATCGAATCCGATCCGACTAAAGTGGGAGAGACAGACACCCGCTAGCCACCTTATGCAACTAGTGCATGTCAGTCGGTGGAACCAGTCTCACGTAAGAGTACGTGTAAGGTCGGTCTGGGCCGCTTCATCCCACAATGCCGCCGAATCAAGATTGGACTAGTAACGGTAAGCATATTGAACAAAATCAACGCCCACAACTACTTTGTGTTCTACTCATGCATAGAATCTACGCAATAGACCTAGCTCATGATGCCACTGTTGGGGAACGTAGCAGAAATTCAAAATTTTCCTACGTGTCACCAAGATCTATCTATGGAGAAACCAGCAACGAGGGGAAGGAGAGTGCATCTACATACCCTTGTAGATTGCTAAGCGGAAGCGTTCAAGAGAACGGGGTTGAAGGAGTCGTACTCGTCGTGATCCAAATCACCGGAGATCCTAGTGCCGAACGGACGGCACCTCCGCGTTCAACACACGTACAGCCCGATGATGTCTCCCATGCCTTGATCCAGCAAGGAGAGAGGGAGAGGTTGAGGAAGACTCCATCCAGCAGCAGCACAACGGCGTGGTGGTGGTGGAGGAGCGTGGTGATCCAGCAGGGCTTCGCCAAGCACTGCGAGATATGAGGAGAAAGAGAGGGATAGGGCTGCGCCAAGAAAGAGAGGAACTCATGTGTATTGGGCAGCCCAAACCTCAACTATATATAGGGGGAGGGGAGGGGCTGCGCCCCCACCTAGGGTTCCCTCCCTAGGGGTGGCGGCAGCCCCCTAGATCCCATCTAGGGGCGGCCAAGGGGAGGTGAGAGGGGGAGGCGCACCAGGGTGGGCCTTAGGGCCCATCTGCCCTAGGGTTTCCCCCCTTCTCCTCTCCCTTGCGCCTTGGGCTTTGTGGGAGGTGCACCAGCTCACTCGGGGGCTGGTCCCTTCCCACTCTTGGCCCATGAAAGCCTCCGGGGCTGGTGGCCCCACTTGGTGGACCCCCCGGGACCCTCCCAGTGGTCCCGGTACGTTACCGATAAAACCTGAAACTTTTTCGGTGACCAAAACAGGACTTCCCATATATAAATCTTTACCTCCAGACCATTCCGGAACTCCTCGTGACGTCCGGGATCTCATCCGGGACTCCGAACAACATTCGGTAACCACATACAAACTTCCTTTATAACCCTAGCGTCATCGAACCTTAAGTGTGTAGACCCTACGGGTTCGGGAGACATGCAGACATGACCGAGATGACTCTCTAATCAATAACCAACAGCGGGATCTGGATACCCATGTTGGCTCCCACATGCTCCACGATGATCTCATCGGATGAACCACGATGTCAAGTACTTAATCAATCCCGTATACAATTCCCTTTGTCTATCGGTATGATACTTGCCCAAGATTCGATCGTCGGTATCCCGATACCTTGTTCAATCTCGTTATCGGCAAATCTCTTTACTCGTTTCGTAACACATCATCCCGTGATCAACTCCTTGATTACATTGTGCACATTATGATGATGTCCTACCGAGTGGGCCCAGAGATACCTCTCCATTTACACGGAGTGACAAATCCCAGTCTCGATTCGTGCCAACCCAACAGACACTTTCGGAGATACCTGTAGTGTACCTTTATAGCCACCCAGTTACGTTGTGACGTTTGGCACACCCAAAGCACTCCTACGGTATCCGGGAGTTGCACAATCTCATGGTCTAAGGAAATGATACTTGACATTAGAAAAGCTTTAGCATACGAACTACATGATCTTGTGCTAGGCTTAGGATTGGGTCTTGTCCATCACATCATTCTCCTAATGATGTGATCCCGTTATCAATGACATCTAATGTCCATGGTCAGGAAACTGTAACCATCTATTGATCAACGAGCTAGTCAACTAGAGGCTTAGTAGGGACATGGTGTTGTCTATGTATCCACACATGTATCTGAGTTTCCTATCAATACAATTCTAGCATGGATAATAAACGATTATCATTAACAAGGAAATATAATAATAATCAATTTATTATTGCCTCCAGGGCATATTTCCAACACCTATTGCCGAAAAAACTTTTCACAAATATCTACCAAATCAGGGTATACCAGCTACCAAGACATTTCATATAATTTGGCCCCTATTGCCTAAGATAACTGATTAAAAAATAAGTGGCAAATTTAACTAAATTGGCACCTACATTTTGCCAAAAAAATAACTTATTACCGAAAAGCAAAAGCATCTAGCTATCCATGTACAGAAAAAATGACAATAAAATTGTGCATTTCTTTCCAAGCATCTAGCTAGGTCATGCCAAATCTTCAGAGCTATCAACTAGCGTACTAAATCAACTAAATCAAAATGTTCTATAAATCAACTAAATCAACTAGCCTACTAAATCAACTAAATCAAAATGTTCTAAATCAACTAGCCTACTGAATCAACTAAATCAAAATGTTGCATATGAACTAGCCTACTAAATCAAAATGTAGCAGGGAGGAGGGGTTGTGGATGGAGGAGGGAGGAGGGAGAAGGAGGGGCGACTGGAGGAGGGAGGAGAGAGTAGGACGGAGGAGGAAGGCGGAGCGAGGAGGGGCCGGCTGGCGGCGAATGGAGGAGTGGAGGGAGGACGGAGGAGGAGGGCGGTACCGAGTCCAGCAAGGAGGAGGAGGTGACGGCGGCGCAGAGGGAGGAGGGTAGGCGACGGCGGCCGGCGGGGGCGAGGGCGGCCGACGGGGGAGGACCGGTGCGGGGCGGTTGAGGGGGAAGATCAAGTGAGTGTGAGTGTGAGTGGATCAGAGAGAGGAGAGTGAGGGATGGAAGATAGAATGGCTTAGCAGCAGCGCGCTATAGGGACAGGCACTACTGCTAAACGACCTAGCAGTAGCGCCTTTCACTCAGAACGCGCTACTGTTATATGCCAGCATGTAAAAATAAACATCAAAAATGCATTGATCATCAATGATCTTTTTGTGCACAATCTGATTTGTCAATATGAGTCCTCACCGATTTAGGAACCGGTGAAGACTCATATTGCGGCCACAAATTCTACACATAGAGTTCAATGAAGACCAAGTGCTTGTGAAAGTTTGAGAAATAACATATTTAAGGTGGTAGAAACTCTCTTCACGGAGCAAGGTGGGACTAAATTTTTATAGTAAACTTAGCAGGAGTGGTTATTGCAGAAATGCGCTACTGCTATGATCTATACTAACCTCGCGGCGGTGTCGTGGCAATTATAGTAGTAGCGCGTCTTACAGCAGGCGCGCTACTGCTACTTTTATTTCAGCAGCGAGTTTTGTGTGCGCGCTACTGCTACGTAGCAGCGGCGCCTTATTTTAAAGCACGCAGCTGGTAAGATTTTGTGTATAGTCTTTTCCCTAGTAGTGTTCTCTCCGGTCTTCTTAGCCTCGTGTTGGTGTTTTCAGTGAGGTAACGTGGATGACGGCGCAACCGCGATGGCGCATGGTGTTGGGCGGTGATTTGGCTGGCCGGCTCCGGTTGGGCGGTGCGGTTTGGAGTACGAGAGAAATCCTTGCCGGTTCGTCCGGCTCCGATGCAGTGACACCGACGGGTGCCACCATTTCTTCCTGGAGGGTGTCGGTGGTAGTCATCCCCCACTTTCCTCCGCGTGTCGGGGGAAACCCTAGGACACGTTCGGGCATCAACGTCGTCGGCGTTGCATCCCTTTTTGGAGATGATGCTTGGTACACAGCGGATCGAAGCCTCAGACCGTGGTGGTTTGTTTCTGGAGGGCGCCGTGGTGGCAGGTTATCCGCGCTTTGTCGAGATGTTGTTGTTGTCATTTTTCTTTTCTTTTGAGCTTGATGTTCTGCTCGCTGAGCAATGCTACGTGTACGATGTTGGTTGCTTTGGACTATAAAGCGGGGAAACCCTTTTTCGGAAAGTTCGACGACTCACATGAAAATTATCAAGCATACTTACGACACTCACACGAACATAAAAATATCTGATTTTTTCAAAAACATTATACTACTTTTTTTTAGCTAGTATTCATGCGGGAGGAAATGCTCTCGGAAGCCAAAACACCTCCCCCGAAAGAAGCCTATTACACACACGCACGCACACACGTCATTCAAACCGAAACATAAATTTCATGGTAATCTAGTCTTTCTGAAACACACACACCTGTATCCAAACCGAAGCGTAAATTTCATGGTAATCTAGTCTTTCTGGAGCACACACCCGTCATCCAAACCGAAGCGTAAATTTCCTGGTAATCTAGTCTTTCTGGAACTTGGAGCCAAGAAGTTCGACCGAAGCATAAATTTCCTGGTAATTAGTCTTTCTGGAACTTGGAGCCAAGAAGTTCGACGACTCCTTGAGTAGTGCCCGTTTTAGCAAAGCCCGTAACGGCAATCAATTGATACACGAGAACATAACTAAAATAACTTGGATACAAGATTGAGCATTTTTTTTTCGAACACAATATCATTACGCTAGAATCAAATACTCCCCGTCCGTGAATAAATGTACATCTAACTTTTGTCGTAAGTCAAAATTTTGAAACTTCGACCAACTTTAAAGGGAAAGGCACTAAATTAGTATCCTTAGAATCGTTTTAAAATGTACTTTCATAATATACTAATTTGATGTCATATATACTACTATTCTTTTTATAAAGTTGGTCAAAATTTTGAAACTTTGACTTAGAACAAAAACTAGATGTACACTTATTCGCAGACGGAGAGAATAGAGAAAAAAAAGTGGCAACGTCCACTATAATCAACGAGAAAAGATTTATCCTTTATAACCATGAACTAAAAACATATGATATATTATGACGTAGATAAACCTATATTAAAATTTAAAAGCCCAGGGAACAACCCACTAGTCAAGACATGACAATAGTCCTGGTCATGGGCAGCCCGGCCCGACCCGGCCAGAAAAAGCCCGACCCGGCCTTGCCCATGGGTTGGGCTCGGGCCTGATTTTTAGGCCCGACGGCCGGGCTGGGCTAGGCCCGTGCCCAACATATTTGCCGTTTAAGGAAGAGGCCCGGTGGGCTTTTTAGCATGATGGGCCGGGCTTGGGCCTAAGTTTTAGGCACGACGGCCAGGCCGGACTGGGCTCGGGCCTAGGTTTTTTTTGCATCGGGCTTTCATAGGTCCAGCCTGAAGCCCAGCCCGGCCCGACAAATGGCCAAGTATACATGGCAAGGAAGAACTCCAACTACTGAGAGCAAGTACAATAAGGTGACGTAGGTGTATTATAAGATAAATATTAAATATTATATTTTTGTTTAGTTGAAGGAGAGAGAAGAGAATCAGGCTACGGATTAACAGTCTATAGCACGTGCTTTTAGACACTACTATATGTGAGAGAGTGAGATGGGTCGAGGCCGGGCTCGGGCCTAGTTTTTTTGCATTGGGCTTTTGTAGGCCTGGCCCGAAGCCCGGCCCGACCCGACAAATGGCCATGTATACAAGGCAAGGAAGAATTGCAACTACTGAGAGCAAGTACAAGAAGATGACGTAGGTGTACTGTAAGATATTAAATATTATATTTTTGCTTAGTTGAAGGAGATAGAAGAGAACCAGGCTACAGATTAACAATCAACTTTAGCACATGCTTCTAGACACTACTGTACGAGGAAGAGTGAGATGGGTCATGTATCAATAAAATAGTACGTATTTATATCTATTTATTGTCCTTATCGGCTGTAAATTTGGTTATAAATGACATAGCAACATCATATAACCAACAGCTGGATGTATTATTAATCACGCGCCGGCTTTTCTTCTTGCATTTGTCTTTGCCAGCCTCCCAAATGCCCCTGGCGCCAACAGGGACTCTCCTTCCTGGCCCAGTCACCCGCGTCGGCTTCCCACCCCTTTATTTTTGGTATTTTTTTTCTTGTTTCTGCTTTTTTTCTTCAAAGTTTGTTTTTTCTTTTTCTTTTATTTCTTGCATTTCAAGCCATGAATGTTTATTAAAATTCATGAACATTTTTAAAAATCATTGATTTTGTTTAAAACTCATGAATATTTTAAAGTCTCTGATTTTTTAAAATTTGTGAACATTATTTGAAATTCACATTTTAAAAAAAAATTGCAACCATTTTTTGTAAAAATCATGGTTTTTTACGTGCCGGAATCAAATCCAAAACATGTAAGAATACCACAGTCACACACCAAACAACCCCACTCTCCCCTCAGAACAAATGTCATCTTCAATAGCCGACCCAACATGATATACAAATGATAATAGAAACACCGCTAAAACATAATTAAACCCAAGCCAACATAGGTAAAAGCAAAACGAGACAAACAACCATAATAACCTGCTAGAGAAAAAGGAGTTGATCCCAACAATTTGTTGCTAGAGAAAAAAGATAGTTAATGCTACGAGTGAAGAACGGCAAGGCAAAGCGCGCGTCAGCCTATGGTTATACTTGGTGTTACCAAAAATGAAAATCGCGTGAGAGCAATAGAACATATTGCCTGGAAAAAATAGAACATACTAAAAAAAACTAAAGATTCGTTTTAACAATTTTCAGAGTGCCATCACAAGCTCGGTTAGAATACCTAGCTAGTTCCATCAGATACTTAACAAACATCCTAGCTCGGAGCAAACAAAACCCAGATTAAGAAAGAAGCGCCCGCCGCACAAAAATTTAGAAAAACTAAGGGAGAATCTCATACGTGGTTTGAGTTGTCCAACGTATCGGGGTTCATCTCTCAGGCGCCCGGGGACAGGACGGCACCATCCTCTTCGGTGCCTATGAACACTCTGAGATTTGGTTCGTTTGAGCCAGTTTCGGCTCCTCCCAGACTCTGGAGTGACCGGCTTGTCACAGCCCTAGAATTTGATTGCAATTAGTTTCATAAGCATTCATGCATCATGTTTAAATTTCTGAAAGTTGAATTGGGGAAAGCTGAAAGCCTCAGAAATCATTTCAAAAAAAGATGATCAACATTAAAAATTGTTTCAAATAACCCAATAAAATGTTCCTGTTAAGCTATAAAAATATTGGCAAGAGGTAAAATTCAAACCAATATTTTTGGGTTCACAGAAATATTTATTTTGGGCATTTGAATTAAATCAATAATTATTTGAATTGGATTTATATCTACTATTAAATAAATACATGTCCAATAATTCTGAAATATTTTATAGAGCTTTGGTTTAACTCTTTTAGCTTCTAAAAATATTTCCAGAAGCAACAAAATTGATTTGGTTTCAAAACCAAATTCAAAACAAACCTGCAAAATAGAAAACAGAACAAAATTAGATAAAACAGAAAGAGAGAGAGAGAGGGTTTTACCTGCTGCTTACCTGGCTAGGCCCAGCACGGCCCGGCCCATCTGGCCGCGCCAGCCATCACCTACCTCTGCCAGTAGGCTGAGGAGGGAGACAGCGCACGCGCGCCCGCGGTGCCACGCACCTCCCTGCTCGCCTGCGTCATCGAGGCCACCGCGACGCCTCGGGCCTTCTCTTCGGCGCCGCCCCGAACCCCTGGACGTCTCACTCTCCCCCTCTTCCCTCTCCCCCTCTCCTCTGATCGCCATGGCCGACGCTGCCGAGCGCTCGCCACCGTGAAGCTCGCAGCCACCGTGCCCCCCTCGCCTCCCCGACGCGCCAAGGAGCTCCTCCGTCAACCTCTACATCGTCTCCGTCAAGCCGCGCGAGCGGACATGCCTCGCCTCACCGTCCCCGACCCCTTCTTCCTCCTCGGTCACTGGAGATCCATCTCGCCGCCCCGACCGCTCCTAGCCTCCTCCGAGCTTGCCGTCCGCACCGCTGCAACCGCCGTAAGCCTCTCCCTTGAACCCCCCTCTCCGTTATCCCATTTTCACGCCGTAGCTCCTGCTTCACTGACGACCGAAGCCGCCATCCGCCATGGCCGATGATGTCCTCGCTCCTGAGCATCTCCGCTCGGTCCAGTGGCACCAACGTGCTCCTGGAGCTCCCAGGAATCCGCCCCGCCGCTTAGCTCGCTCGTCAGACTAGCGCAGCGCCTCGCCCGTGCTAAGCCGAACACCGGCCGCCGCCAGCCATCATTGCAGTCGTCGTTTCCGGCCTCCTCTCGCCTAGCCGCATGCTCCGTTGGCTGCGGCGCACGTCTAGCAGCCCGTAGGGCCAAACCGCGAGTCGAACGGTCGCCGGACGACGAATCCCGAGCGCCTCCGCCGCCCCGTTTGGTCGCCGGCGGCTAGCCGCCGGTGCGCTGACGTGGCCACCTAGTTAGGGCTAATCGCCCACTAATTAACCCCCCTGACCCACTTACACACGGGCCCCACTGGTTTAAATAGTCAGCTAACGAAATTAGTTAGAACTAATCCAACCCCGCGGGACCCACGCATCAGCTTTGACCTTGCTGACGTGGCCTTTGACCGGCCCCACACGTCAGTGACTCATGCCAGCGGTGTGTCATTGACCAGTGGGCCCTACTGGTCAGGTTTGACCTGGCCAGCCACAGTTGACCTGATGACGTCACCCTTATGTCATGCTGACACAGTAAACCTTTTCTAGATTTTAAATAAATCTAAATGATTTATTTATTTTCAGAAAATGCCCAAAACTTCTAAAATTCATAGAAATTCAACCGTAACTCCAAATGAAATAAATTATATATGAAAAATTATCAGAAAAATTCAAGGAATCCATCTGTACCATTTGCATGCATGTTTGAACAACTTAACCTCACTGTTTAGACCAAAACATGATAATGCACTATTTGAATTCATAGTTTGAATTTGAATTTGAACCTAGTGTTCAAACCAACTCCATTTAACTTGTTGTTAGTTGCATTAGCTCAATCAGCAGCATATTGCCATGTCATGATCATGCATCATATTGTTGCATCGCATTGATTGTGTCCTTCCCTGTTTGCCGGTAACCGTCCCATCTCAGACGACGATGTTTCCGACGACGTGATCGTTGACACCGATGAAGAACTATATTGTCTTTAGAAGTGCCAGGCAAGAAAAACCCCCTTGTTCATTCCGATACAATCCCCCTCTCTCGCTCGTGCTCTCTTTTACCGCATTAGGACAACAACGATCATCTGTTACTTGTTGCGGTAGTTGAACCCCTTTCCTTTGCATGACCTGTCATTGCCACAGTAAATAGATGAAACCCACTAGCATGAGTAGGAGTTGTTTGAGCCCCGATGTGCCTACTCATTCATGTTTGCTTGTCATGCCTGCTATTGCTTAGAGTTGTGTCAGGTATGATTCATCGGGGATGAATTGGAAGGTTGTGAACATGTCCTACTGTGTGTGAGCTAAGTGTGTGAACGCGATTTGGTAAAGGTAGCGGTGAGAGGACATGTAGGAGTACATGGTGGGTTGTCTCATTGCAGCCGTCCTCAGGAACTGAGTTCTGTGTCTGTGATCCATGAACAGCTACTACCACTCATGGGGATCCTTAATTGACCCTCTCAGCTTCTTAATCACCCTAGTACTCTGTCCAGGAGTTGCAACTAGTTTCTGGTGTTTGTAGGTTATGTGTTGGCGGCCGTGGGTAGCGCTGACCCTATGGGTGGGCTATGTTGCGGTAGATACACTATGGCACGATGTACCGGGCGCCCGTTTGGTGTCTCGGGAACCCTGTTCACATCGTTCGGGGCCGTATGTGGAAACCTCGGCCGGACTCCCTGCGGATGGAACCTGGATAGGCGATAAACCTGGACTAGAGACTTAAGTGTTTAGGTAGGCCGTGGCCGACACCCTCGCCAGGCTTCCGCTTGAAGGTTGCCGAGATACATGATGTGTATATGGTGGTAAGTGGTGGGAGCGTGTGTGAAGAAGTACACCCCTGCAGGGTTATCATTATCTATTCGAATAGCTGGATTCCTCGGATATGGAAACTTGGACCCCTTGCATAGTTCATAGACAAGTGAAGTGGATACTCTAAAACTCGCAAGATAAGTGTGAGTGCTATGGATGGCCTTCTCGTAGGGAGACGGGAGCGGATCCATAGTGGTGTATTGCATGGTGAATATGTGGACTCGTGTGCGCCACCTTAAAGAGTTGCTTGCAGTCGTAGTTCAGAGTAGCCACTGAGTCAAAGCTGGCTTGCTGCAGTTAAACTCCACCACCCCCTTGTTGATACCGATGCATATGTAGCTTGTTCTGATGTAAGTCTTGCTGAGTACCGTTGTACTCACTTTTGCTTAATTTATGTTTTGCAGAGAGACTTCAGTCTCGCCTGTAGTTCTGCGTGGACTTCGACGTTTAGCTTGATACCTCAGCTACGATCTTGTGCCCTCGGCAGGATCTGGTAGATAGTCAGGCTTCTTAGCCTTTTTTCCATTTGTAGATGTCTGTACTCAGACATGTTAAGCTTCCACATGTGCTTGATTTGTATGCTATGATTGTTGGGTCATGAGACCCATGTTTGTAATATCTCGCACCTCGGAGCCTAATGAATAAATACTTGAGTTGTAGAGTTATGTTGTGATGCCATGTTGTATTTACACATATCGAGCATATTGTGTGTATGATTGAAATGCTTGGTATGTGTGGGATCCGACAATCTAGTTGTTTATCCTTGGCAGCCTCTCTTATGGGGAAATGTAGTCTAGTGCTTCCATGAGCCATAGTAGTCCGCTACAGCCCGGTTCACCGGAGTCCTGCTAGCCCAGCACTACTGCTTAGGACACTTGACTGGCCGGCATGTGTTTCACTTCATTCCTATGTCTGTCCCTTCGGGGAAATGTCACGCTGTGATATCGGGAGTCCTGCCTAGCCTGTTATAGCCCGGGTTCCTGGGAGTCCTGTTAGCCCAGTGCTACAGCCCGGAATCACTCGCTGATGACCGACATGCTCGATGTGGTTCATGTATGCCTGTCTCCATAGGTCTGTGCCGCTTTGGGTTCACTACTAGCCATGTCGGCCCGGGTTCTCTGTCATATGGATGCTAGCGACACTATCATATACCTGAGCCAAAAGGCGCAAACGGTCCCGGGCCGTGGTAAGGCGACACCCGTGGGATACCGTGCGTGAGGCCGCAAAGTGATATGAGGTGTTACCGGCTAGATCGAGGTGACTTGGAATCGGGGTCCTGACATCGTTGGTATCAGAGCCTGACTGCCTGTAAGATTACCAAGCCAAACTGGTCGAAGTTGAGTCTAGAAATGCTTTAGTTATGTAAGGGAATTGATGTGGAAGGGAACGTAAGGCTCTTTTTACTCCTTATACCTCATGCCCTTCTGATCTGAGTCAGCCTCTTCTTTTCTACGGGGATTAAGAACTAGGCTTTCTCATCTATCTATCAGGATGACGTGTTACTAATCCATAGACTTATAAGATTGTTGGATTCAAGCCCCAGTTCAGTTTCTACTATTTCCGTGTGTTCATAGTTGTTCTTGAAACCTTGATATTGTGATTCCGAGTGGTCATGCCACCATTTTTGCAGGATGTCTCAAATCTTTTCGAGCATTTACAGCCGTTGTGCTGTCCGAGTCATCCCAGGTCTCTACATAGTCTAATGCATTTGCAAACCCTTTCTTTCCGTTCTTGATGTCCTTTTGGGCCAGTTTAATCACACTAATCAGTGAGTTGAGGTACTTTGTTGCCTCGACATATATGTTGGAGCTATTACTATGACCCTAGGTGTTTTAGGGAGTCACCTAGTGATCTAGCCATGTTTTGTATTCCCAGTGTGTGATTCTGGCCATTATTCTCAAAAGCATCCCGTGATGCCATGTAGTGGTGGGTATTCTATTCATGGGTTCTTGAACCCGAGATTCACTCTACTTTACGTCTTGTTGATAGTGTTGCTAGTTCCTTTAGGATATTAGTAACCTTTGCGATAGTCCTCGAGGTCCGTGGTATATCCTTCTTCCAAATACTATGAACCGCCTATGGCAGAAGTTCTTTGAACCATAAGATCACAACCAGGGTGCTCTTGATGAGTCCTCCATTCTATGTTGTGACTCTGCCAACCCTACCTTTCTGCATAGGTTATCCGGAAGAGATATGTTGAACTCGTTCGGCATACTAATCTATGCCTCCACAGCTCAGAAAATTATATGTACCTTTGAGTTGTCCCCCTTCCGTTATATTCCGTTCTTCGTCTACCAATTGATAGTGAGGAGTATGTATGCATTCGTGTTCATCGATGCCTAGTATTCTTGTGGTTCGTCAAGTCGTTCTATTCCAGAATGACTAGGAGAAACAAACTCCAGTACCTCATCAATTTCTGGGATCGGGTCAAAGTGGTTGTATTCCGCAGATCAAAATGCCAATCCAGCTTTTGTTTTGTTCTACCTCGGAGTATTACCCCCTTTATGTCAGGATTGTCATAGGAAATGCAGCATCTCTCATGAATTCTTGACGTAGTGATATTCTCTCCATAATTATTCATTCCTCGGTTCCCGTGTTATTGTAACCGGAATGCCGGCAAGTGAGTCGTGATGTGTGAAATCAATACCCATAGCAACTCCGTTGCTTGGTAGTTAATGGACAATATTCTCTTTCTTAGCGTGTTGGTTAATGAATCATCATTCTAAGATAGATTGTGCTACCTAGTCCTTATCTCCTGGTGCACCCTTCGATCAACGGGTTAGGATTTTGCCAAACCCTTGCTCTTTTGATCATATCATCTTGCCCTGAAAAGCAAGATTGTTCTCGAGCTTAGTAACATATCGGTGGTTCGTGATTTTCCGAATATCTTCTCGGAGGTATCACCAGGTTGTCACCTAACCGCTATGTTGAGTTCGTGATCAAGTTGGTTTTTTGTAGCCACCATTTTCTCCAAGAATCGGTGTAGGATATCCTTGAGCTAGTTGGTTAAGCTTAACAACAACTTGGAGAGTTGGAAGATAAAAGCTTGTCCGACCATACTCATCCCTAAGGGATATCTTGTATCTGTGTTGAAGAAAGATGATATCTTCATCGAGTGGTCCCTGTGATCAGTTGTTGGACCTATTGTCTTATCAACCCTTTGATTTGAGTGTGGGCTATCGTCAAATCAAATCAGACCCAATGATGTTCGTAATATTGTCTTACTTGCGATTGTCCCTCGAGCATACACCATTATATCTTTGGTCTGACCAATACTATCACATTGTTCACATGATGGTGGAAGTCCAGTGATATGGAAATTCCGATGAGTTGTTATTGAGCCCATCAGCAACATTTTGTCTCCTCCATGATTCGTGTTGAACAGCCAGCTAGTGTTGGAAATTTTGTAAGCATTATCTTCGTGATCCGTTCATGAAGCCTATGCTTGGATGAAAGGAGTGACTTCCTTTGATTCACGTTCATTAGATGTAAGTTGTCGCCATGAATTCAAGAAAGCTTGTTTTTGTTTCCTCTAGAATCATCCCAAGTCAGTCATGCATGTGCGAAGTATTCTATGGTTTGATAGAATGATCATCTACATTCTATACGTATCCCTGGCACACCAAGCCACTGATTGCTTTGTTCAAGGAGAAGAAGTTTCTTCTTAAGGGTTAGACCTACACAAGGACTTCGATATCCTCGTTGATGGTTCCCCCTGAACTCGGTAGTGTTTCATTTTAAGACTACCAGGTGACCATACTTGTCTAGGACAACGTGTTCACATGCTTGTAGCAGAACCGGCTCATGTTTTGGAGCCTACTACCATAGTTCATTCCCCCGAGAATCTGGCAACGTTGTCTCGTCGATTTGTGTTGCAAACTTTCCTTTTCCTTTCTAGACTCGATGAGTCTGGAATATCCTGACACCAACCAGATCTGAATCTCAGGCAGATATGATGTTTGGAGTTTTTTTCCCAAGAACTATAATATTGGTCTCTCGATAACCGGTAAAGTGGATGTCGTGGCCAACACATCCAGCCGGAAGACCTATTATTGTAGTATCTCGATTGAAGAAAGTTGGTCACCTACCCATAAGGATTTCGTAGGATTTACTCCAGAAGTTGTTCCTTATGGATCTATTGTATTCCGAAGTCTGACCACTACTTGGTGGCTATGCCGATGCTTAAAGCATGACCGTGGTAACCAGTACATCAAGGAGAACATTAGAAGCGGAGTGCTAAATGTCTCTCGGTCGATCATCCAGATTTCTTTCCTTTGGCCTCGCGAAGGTGAAATATGAGAAAGTGTTATCTTCCTTTGCACCCGCATCATCCATCACCATTCATCATGGTGGTATGTTGTGTTGCCAGGATCCTTGACACGGATATTGGCAGAACCTTGATGGATACGGAAATGCTCAAGTTCTTAAGAGCACGCTCAGGCACTAGGTTCTGATGTTGTCGTTAACTGGAATGTGCCTCCGTCCTCTCAGTTGTTCGATAGCCATCCAATTGGTGGAATCACCTTTGCCGGTGAACCTTCTCCCCAGTTACTAGAATCATTCCCAACATTTGCATTTTGTTCCCAGCTTACACCTCAGTAGTTGTTGTTCAGGATCATCTTCAAAAATGGACTTACCATGGGTCTCATCCATTTCCGATGATAAGCAAATCATCCATTGCGTTGTCTTCAACAAGGTAGTCCACATCATCCATTCTAGTATGAGTATACCATTTCTTCAAGCTCCTTCATGCGATCGGTTGTGATTGCCTCAGGCTGGTGAGAAGAGTTTCAATGAACTCTGAATCAAAAGTAATTCTTTTTGCCACTTAAGGGAATATTTCTGCGAGTCACCTTCCTTAAGATGTCTCGTTATGGTATCATGACAATTATCTCCTCGCTACTTTGAAACCATACACCATCCTACTCCAGCGTGGAATCATTGCCTACCAATTTGAACCCTTGTCATCTATTACCTTCCACCTCTCTCGATGTGTGTTTTGCCTCTCAGCTCCAGAGAAGTTTCTATGTCTCATTCAATGAGTTGATCTTGTGATAATTGAGATGATCCTAAGTTGCTCGAACCTCAGGAAGGTCGATTCTTCTTAAATTCTCCCTTTCTACTTGTTGTCATGTTGGATGTAGTTCTCAAAGCAAGACGTCGAGATCAAGGTGATACAATGAATCAACATCCTCGAGAAAGACATCTGGATCGTGAAGATTGTGTTAGCTTGTATCCCCTCTGTCTTCTTACCTCACGTCTTGAATCTCGGGACGAGATTCTTGTTTAGTGGGGGCGAGTTGTCACAGCCCTAGAATTTGATTGCAATTAGTTTCATAAGCATCCATGCATCATGTTTAAATTTCTGAAAGTTGAATTGGGGAAAGCTGAAAGCCTCAGAAATCATTTCAAAAAAAGATGATCAACATTAAAAATTGTTTCAAATAACCCAATAAAATGTTCCTGTTAAGCTATAAAAATATTGGTAAGAGGTAAAATTCAAACCAATATTTTTGGGTTCACAGAAATATTTATTTTGGGCATTTGAATTAAATCAATAATTATTTGAATTGGATTTATATCTACTATTAAATAAATACATGTCCAATAATTCTGAAATATTTTATGGAGCTTTGGTTTAATTCTTTTAGCTTCTAAAAATATTTCCAGAAGCAACAAAATTGATTTGGTTTCAAAACCAAATTCAAAACAAACCTGCAAAATAGAAAACAAAACAAAATTAGATAAAACAGAAAGAGAGAGAGAGAGGGTTTTAGCTGCTGCTTACCTGGCTAGGCCCAGCACGGCCCGGCCCATCTGGCCGCGCCAGTCATCACCTACCTCTGCCAGTAGGCAGAGGAGGGAGACAGCGCACGCGCGCTCGCGGCGCCACGCACCTCCCTGCTCGCCTGCCTCATCGAGGCCACCGCGACGCCTCAGGCCTTCTCTTCGGCGCCGCCCCGAACCCCTGGACGTCTCACTCTCCCCCTCTGCCCTCTCTCCCTCTCCTCTGATCGCCATGGCCAACGCTGCCGAGCGCTCGCCACCGTGAAGCTCGCAGCCACCGTGCTCCCCTCGCCTCCCCGACGCGCCAAGGAGCTCCTCCGTCGACCTCTACATCGTCTCCATCAAGCCGCGCGAGCGGACGTGCCTCACCTCACCGTCCCCGATGCCTTCTTCCTCCTCGGTCACCGGAGATCCATCTTGCCGCCCCGACCGCTCCTAGCCTCCTCCGAGCTTGCCGTCCGCACCGCTGCAACCGCCGTAAGCCTCTCCCTCGAACCCCCCACTCCGTTGTCCCATTTTCATGCCGTAGCTCCTGCTTCACTGACGACCGAAGCCGCCATCCGCCATGGCCGATGATGTCCTCGCTCCTGAGCATCTCTGCTCGGTCCAGTGGCACCAGCGTGCTCCTGGAGCTCCCAGGAATCCGCCCCGCCGCTTAGCTCGCTCGTTAGACTAGCGCAGCGCCTCGCCCGTGCTAAGCCGAACTCCGGCCGCCGCCAGCCGTCGTTGCAGTCGTCGTTTCCGGCCTCCTCTGGCCTAGCCACATGCTCCATTGGATGCGATGCACGTTTAGCAGCCCGTAGTGCCAAACCGCGAGTCGAACGGTCGCTGGACGGCGAATCCCGAGCGCCTCCGCCGCCCCGTTTGGTCACCGGCGGCTAGCCGTCGGTGCGCTGATGTGGCCACCTAGTTAGGGCTAATCACCCACTAATAAACCCCCCCTGACCCACTTATACACGGGCCCCACCGGTTTACTTAGTCAGCTAACGAAATTAGTTAGAACTAATCCAACCCCGCGGGACCCACGCGTCAGCTTTGACGTTGCTGACGTGGCCTTTGACCGGCCCCACACGTCAGTGACTCATGCCAGCGGTGTGTCACTGACCAGTGGGCCCCACTGGTCAGGTTTGACCTAGCCAGCCACAGTTGACCTGATGACGTCACCCTTATGTCATGCTGACGCAGTAAACCTTTTCTGGATTTTAAATAAATCTAAATGATTTATTTATTTTCAGAAAATGCCCAAAACTTCTAAAATTCATAGAAATTCAACCGTAACTCCAAATGAAATAAATTATATATGAAAAATTATCAGAAAAATTCAAGGAATCCATCTGTACCATTTGCATGCATGTTTGAACAACTTAACCTCACTGTTTAGACCAAAACATGATAATGCACTATTTGAATTCATAGTTTGAATTTGAATTTGAACCTGGTGTTCAAACCAACTCCATTTAACTTGTTGTTAGTTGCATTAGCTCAATCAGCAGCATATTGCCATGTCATGATCATGCATCATATTGTTGCATCGCATTGATTGTGTCCTTCCCTGTTTGCCGGTAACCGTCCCCTCTCAGACGACGATGTTTCCGACGACGTGATCGTTGACACCGATGAAGAACTATATTGTCTTCAGAAGTGCCAGGCAAGCAAAACCCCCTTGTTCATTCCGATACAATCCCCCTCTCTCGCTCCTGCTCTCTTTTACCGCATTAGGACAACAACGATCATCTGTTACTTGTTGCGGTAGTTGAACCCCTTTCCTTTGCATGACCTGTCATTGCCACAGTAAATAGATGAAACCCACTAGCATGAGTAGGAGTTGTTTGAGCCCCGATGTGCCTACTCATTCATGTTTGCTTGTCATGCCTACTATTGCTTAGAGTTGTGTCAGGTATGATTCATCGGGGATGAATTGGAAGGTTGTGAACATGTCCTACTGTGTGTGAGCTAAGTGTGTGAACGTGATTTGGTAAAGGTAGCGGTGAGAGGCCATGTAGGAGTACATGGTGGGTTGTCTCATTGCAGCCGTCCTCAGGAACTGAGTTCTATGTCTGTGATCCATGAACAGCTACTACCACTCATTGGGATCCTTAATTGACCCTCTCGGCTTCTTAATCACCCTAGTACTCTGTCCAGGAGTTGCAACTAGTTTCTGGTGTTTGTAGGTTATGTGTTGGCGGCCGTGCGTAGCGCTGACCCTAGGGGTGGGCTATGTTGCGGTAGATACACCGTGGCACGGTGTACCGGGTGCCCGTTTGGTGTCTCGGGAACCCTGTTCACATCATTCGGGGCCGTATGTGGAAACCTCGGCCGGACTCCCTGCGGATGGAACCTGGATAGGCGATAAACCTGGACTAGAGACTTAAGTGTTTAGGTAGGCCGTGGCCGACACCCTCGCCAGGCTTCCGCTTGAAGGTTGCCGAGATACATGATGTGTATATGGTGGTAAGTGGTGGGAGCATGTGTGAAGAAGTACACCCCTGCAGGGTTATCATTATCTATTCGAATAGCCGGATTCCTCGGATATGGAAACGTGGACCCCTTGCATAGTTCATAGACAAGTGAAGTGGATACTCTAAAACTCGCAAGATAAGTGTGAGTGCTATGGATGGCCTTCTCGTAGGGAGACGGGAGCGGATCCATAGTGGTGTATTGCATGGTGAATACGTGGACTCGTGTGCGCCACCTCAAAGAGTTGCTTGCAGTCGTAGTTCAGAGTAGCCACTGAGTCAAAGCTGGCTTGCTGCAGTTAAACTCCACCACCCCCCTTGTTGATACCGATGCATATGTAGCTAGTTCTGATGTAAGTCTTGCTGAGTACCGTTGTACTCACTTTTGCTTAATTTATGTCTTGCAGAGAGACTTCAGTCTCGCCTATAGTTCTGCGTGGACTTCGACGTTTAGCTTGATACCTCAGCTACGATCTTGTGCCCTCGGCAGGATCTGGTAGATAGTTAGGCTTCTTAGCCTTTTTCCATTTGTAGATGTCTGTACTCAGACATGTTAAGCTTCCACATGTGCTTGATTTGTATGCTATGATTGTTGGGTCATGAGACCCATGTTTGTAATATCTCGCTCCTCGGAGCCTAATGAATAAATACTTGAGTTGTAGAGTTATGTTGTGATGCCATGTTGTATTTACACATATCGAGCATATTGTGTGTATGATTGAAATGCTTGGTATGTGTGGGATCCGACAATCTAGTTGTTTATCCTTGGCAGCCTCTCTTATGGGGAAATGTAGTCTAGTGCTTCCATGAGCCATAGTAGTCCGCTACAGCCCGGTTCACCGGAGTCCTGCTAGCCCAGCACTACTGCTCAGGACACTTGACTGGCCGACATGTGTTTCCCTTCGTTCCTATGTCTGTCCCTTCGGGGAAATGTCATGCTGTGATATCCGGAGTCCTGCCTAGCCTGCTACAGCCCGGGTTCCCCGGAGTCCTGTTAGCCCAGTGCTACAGCCTGGAATCACTCGCTGATGACCGACATGCTCGATGTGGTTCATGTATGCCTGTCTCCATAGGTCTGTGCCGCTTTGGGTTCACTACTAGCCATGTCGGCCCGGGTTCTCTGTCATATGGATGCTAGCGACACTATCATATACGTGAGCCAAAAGGCGCAAACGGTCCCGGGCCGTGGTAAGGCGACACTCGTGGGATACCGTGCGTGAGGCCGCAAAGTGATATGAGGTGTTACCGGCTAGATCGAGGTGACTTGGAATCGGGGTCCTGACACGGCTGGAGTCCTATGACGTGCTTGAGCGCACGGTATGTACCCTGGACTTTGATACTACTGATGGTCCCGTGATTGGGGGCCCGGAGGTGATTGTCTGTGTGCTGACCTCGGTTGACAGAGGGGAGGAGGAGGTTGGGCAGCCGGCCCCTCTTTCTCCTGCTTTAACCGTTGTCTCATCCCGGGCGACGGAGCCGACGACGGCGGATGTGCCTAGGGGAGGGGGTCCTGGGCAGGTGGCCTTGGCTCCCTCGTCTCCTCCAACGGCTAGGGCGGCCGCACTACCGGTGGTGCTAGCGACTCCCTCTAGCCAGAGGGCTGGGGTGGGCCGGGAGCACGGGTAGGAGGCCCACGCACTCCCCTCCCCCTGCGCGTCGGTGTCCCAGGGCGTCGGCTCGAGGCCAACGTTGATGGGGCCATGGAGCTCCCCACCGTTGCCTTCGGCGGTTCCTGCTGCTTCTTCAAGGAGTGCAGCCCCGCAGCGTGTTGGGGGTGAGGCTGGCGGCCTTACTTCGAGCGGGGCAACTCGGGAGGAGGTCATCGCTTTTGGAGGGATTCCGGATCCGGTATCTGAGGGGCAATGGATGAGCTTCCGCCTCCAGGATCATCCGGAGGTTTATGACATGCAGCAGCGGTGCGCCATGAGGGCGACCAAGCTTTGTGACATTGAGGTCACTACTGGTATGTCGGTCAACACCTCTAATTCCATATTGCATTTTTCTAATGATGAGATTATTAATAATGCAAATCAATTAGGAGTTTCACTAGGTAGTAATGATAGTGAAATCTCTAACTCTGTAAATGATATCCTGGATTTGGAAGCGAAATGCGCTTTAGAAATGATTCGAAACTTAGCAGCGGTCAAACCCATGAATGACTCTGATATAGATGCGTTGGGAGTTAGGGTGCTAGATAATTTTGTGCGGATCTTGCACCATTCCTTCCTGAGTCAGAGGAAGAGGACGACACTTTCGAGGCTGAAGTAGTTAGATCCACGGAGCCCGGGTGTGTGGACCGGGTGGAGGATCAAAACAAACCTAAACGCAAGTGGAAGCGAAAGATTTACCCTGCTTCGGCGGTGCGCAGGAGTGCTAGGATCCGTACTACTAAAAAATTTCATGATGAAATATGAGAGGAATATTTTGGAATAGCAGAGGTCTGAAAGACTTGGCTAAAAAAGGTTTCTTGCAGATGCTTCCATCGAGCATAGGTTGGACTTTATTGCTCTCTCGGAAACTGGTAGGGATAATTTTTCTCCCCAGTTTCTTAGTACTTTATTGGGAGGTGTCGATTTTGATTGGCACTGCCTTCCTCCGAGAGGAAGATTGGGTGGGATCTTAGTTGGAGTTAGATGTGAATCGCTGGAAGTGCGAAGTGTAGTGATGGGAGATTTTGCAGTTAATTTTCGGGTTAGGTCGAAGGCCGATGGGTTTAATTGGGCACTGGTGGCGGTATATGGTGCCTCGTAGCCCGAACTCAAACCGGAGTTTTTGGCAGATCTTGTTCGAATTTTCGGTTCCGAGCAGCTTCCAATCTTGGTTGGGGGTGATTTCAACATTATTAGAAGGAGAGAGGAAAAGAACAATGATAATTTTGATGGCAGGTGGTCGTTCATGTTTAATACCATTATCGAAAGCTTGAATCTGAGAGAGATAGAGCTTTCAGGTAGAAAATTCACCTAGGCTAATACCTTGACAAACCCGACGTTCGAGAAGCTGGATCGAGTCCTTGCGAGCGTCGAATGGGAACATAAATTTCCCTTGGTAACGGTCCAGGCGCTTTCGCGCGGAATTTCTGACCACGCGCCTTTACTGGTGGACTCTGGTGAGGCAACCCACATGGGGAACAAAAACTCTTTTTTGTTCGAACTGGCGTGGTTTGAAAGAGAAGGCTTTCTGGATCTGATAGCCAGGGAATGGGCTAAGGATGTAGGAGGTAGGACTTCGGTTGAGCGCTCGCAGAATAAGATAAGGCATTTGAGGAGTTTCTTGCGTGGGTGGGCTAAGCATCTTAGTGGGATTTATAAGGTTGAAAAGGAAAGGCTCCTTACACTTATTCAGTCCCTAGATTTAAAAGCCGAGTCCACAATCCTACAGACCACGGAGCTTAATGCTAAACTTGAGGCGGAGATGAGATTGAAAGAGCTGCTCCGTGACGAAGAATTGAAGTGGGCGCTGCGGGCTAAGGTTCGCAAAGTTGTCCAGGGGGACGCAGACACTCAATTCTTTCACCTGATCGCTAATGGCAAGCACAAAAAGAAAAGAATCTTTCATCTTGAACAAGACGAAGGAACAATTTTAGGACAGGAAAACCTAAAATTATACATAACCGAATACTATAAGCAGTTGTTTGGGCCTCCGGAGGATAATTGTGTATACCTAGATGAGTTTAGGATTGAGGATGCTCCTCAACTGGCTGCTAATGAGAATGATATTTGAACTGCCCCATTTTCGGAGAAAGAGGTCTTTGAAGCCATTTCACAGATGAAAAATAATAAGGCTCCAGGGCCGGATGGATTTTCGGCGGAGTTCTATAAAAAGTGCTGGCATATTATTAAGGGGGATTTGATACCATTGTTCCATGATTTATTCTCTGGTCAGATTTAGTTATTTCACCTAAATTTTGAAACGATAATCCTGCTTCCTAAGAAAACAGAGGCTGTGAGAATTGAGCAGTTCAGGCCGATCTGCTTTCTTAACGTTAGTTTCAAAATTTTCACCAAGGTCGGGACTAATAGGCTCACGCAGATTGCGCATTCTGTGATGCATCACTCCCAAACTGCTTTCATGCCGGACAGAAATATCCTAGAAGGAGTTGTGGTCCTTCATGAAACGCTCCAAAAAATTCACACGAAAAACTAGATGGAATTGTTTTCAAGGTGGATTTTGAGAAAGCGTATGATAAAGTCAAATGGCCTTTCCTTCAACAGGCCTTGCGTATGAAAGGTTTTGATGAAGCCTGGTGACGACATGTAGAATCTTTCACGCAAAAAGAGAGTGCTGGAATTAAAGTGAATGACGACATAGGTCATTATTTCCAGACACATAAGGGCCCGAGACAAGGTGATCCGATGTCTCCTATTTTGTTCAACATTGTAGTTGATATGTTGGCAATTCTAATAGGAAGGGCTAAGGAGGCTGGTCAGATGGGTGGCTTGGTGCCTCATCTAGTTGATGAAGGTGTGTCTATGCTACAGTACGCTGATGATACTATCATCTTTATGGAGCATGACTTGGCAAAAGCGAGAAATATGAAGCTGGTGTTATGCTTATTTGAACAATTGTCCGGGTTAAAGATTATCTTTCATAAAAGCGAATTGTTCTGTTTTGAAAGAGCCGATGAGGAACAAGAGGCTTATAGGCAATTGTTTGGGTGCGAATTGGGGGCTTTACCTTTTACGTATCTAGGTATACGAATTCACCATCGTAAGCTGACAAACAGAGAATGAAAATGTATTGAGGATCGATTTGAGAAGAAACTGAGTTACTGGAAGGGTAAGCTCATGTCATACGGAGGCCGATTAATTCTTATTAATTCGGTTCTCATGAGTATGCCTATGTTTCTCTTGTCTTTTTTGAGGTTCCAGTTGGAGTTAGGAAAATGCTGGACTTCTATCGATCCCAATTCTTCTGACAGAGTGATGAACTAAAAATAAAATACAGACTCACCAAATGGGATATTATCTATCGACCAAAAGACCAAGGGGGTTTTGGTGTTGAAAATCTTGAAGTCAAGAACAGATGTCTTCTCAGCAAGTGGCTGTCTAAGTTATCTGTAGAGATAGAGGCCACATGGGCGCAGATTCTCCGTAGTAAGTATCTTCATTTCAAAACTTTGTCCCATGTGACAGCAAGGCCGACGGACTCGCCTTTTTGAAAAGGGCTGATGAGAGTCAAATCGGCCTTTTTCAATAGGCCAAAGTTTATAATCGGAAATAGCACCAACACGCGATTCCGGGAGGATACATGGCTAGGAGAGACACCCTTCGTGCTTCAATACCCGTCTCTTTATAGTATTGTTCAACGAAGCGACGCTTACCTTGCAACATTACTTCTGTCCATCCCCCTTAATATTCAATTCAGGAGGACGCTCGCCGGTAATCGTTGGTAAGTTTGGCTCCATTTAGTGAGTAGACTGATGGAGGTCCAGCTATCTCAACAACCCGATCAGTTGCGCTGGAAGCTTACTAGGACTGGGGAGATTACAGTTAAATCAATGTATCTCGATGTTATCAACTCTAGCTTCATTCCTAGTTCCAAACATGTTTGGAAAGTCAAAGTTCCTTTGAAAATTAAGGTGTTTATGTGGGTTGTACATAAACAAGTCATCTTAACCAAGGACAATCTGGCAAAGCGCAATTGGACAGGACCTACTAAATGTAGTTTTTGTGATCGGGATGAAACTATTAAACACCTTTTTCTTGACTGCCCGCTGGCAAAAGTACTACGGCGGACGGTGCACATAGCCTTTAATATTACTCATTCGAATTCTGTCAGCACATTATTTGAAACGTGGCTTAACGAGATAGAGGCCGGAATAGCGAGACACATTCGCGTAGGAGTATTTGCTTTATTGTGGGCAGTCTGGAACTGCAGAAATGATTTGGTTTTTAACAGAACAACAAATATTCATTTTTTGCAGGTTATCTTCTGAGTCACTGCATTGATCCGTATGTGGTCGCTACTCACTCTGACGGAGGCCAAGGAGCGTTTGGTTACTGTATCTACCCGGTGGGAGATGGTAGCACGGGATATTTTCAACCGGTTTGAATGACGGTCATGTAATAGGGTAGGCAATTAGTTTCTCTATCTTTTTTATGCCAGCCGGTTGTGGCTTTATGACTATTTTTTTATTGGCCCTCTTTGAGCTTTTCTCTACTGACTTTGAGACTTTAAGACCTTTGTTGAACCTATTTGCTTTTTAATAAAGTTGGCTCTATGCATCGTTCTGATGCAGAGACCGAGGAGCCCCCATTTCGAAAAAAAATACGTGGTTTGTATCTAGAAACTGGAAAAGCTTGCAACTACAAGTTGTTTAACGAGATATGGAAATGAGCGAAACGTACGTGTTCCTCTGCTAATAAGGTTGTTAATCTTCCCAAGACTAAGGTTAAAATAATAATAATTCTTCCAAGACTTGTAGTGTTCTCCAATACTACCTCACCAGCTCACCCAATGTACCTATAAATACCCATGCACGCACAGCACCAAAGCTACCGATACAAGAATCACCACTACTAAATAAATTAACTGGACTAGCTAATCAACAATCGGTAGCTTCTTCTCTCAGTCGAGCCAAGGCAACCATGAGCAGGAGCTCGAGCTTTGCGAAGGCCAGCAGCCTCACCGTCCTCCTCCTGCTGGCTCTCGCCCTCCAGCAGCTTGAGGCAGACATGTCAATGTCGTGCTCCGGCATGCTCTCCGACCTGTCTCCGTGCCTCGGGTTCCTGCAGGGCGAGGAGGACTACCCCTCGGCCGACTGCTGCGACGGCGCGTCAAGCCTCGTGGCGGCCGCGGCCACCACGGCCGACCGGCAGGAGGCGTGCGAGTGCCTCAAGTCAGCCGCGGGAGAGGGCAGCGCCGAGGCGACTGCGGCGCGGGACTTGCCGGCCGACTGCGGCCTCTCCCTGCCGTTCACCATCTCCCCCGACGTCGACTGTTCCCAGTGAGTACTTTTTTTAAAAAGAAAAAATTACAAAAAAAATACAGTACAGAAACGCAGGTGCCGACACGCTAGCACACTCACCCATGAAGATGTGCACGTAAAATTTACCGAGCACTTTTGAGAGATTTAGACGGCTGATCTTGAAGTCGTCACATACACGTGGTAGTTGACGAACACGCCACACGATTGAAAGAATAGCGTCGGAAGTCTGAAATAAATCATGTAACTATGCAAGACTAGAACTTAAATCTATATGGACTACACTTCAGCACAATGAACCTAACCATTTAAGGTAGACTTAGTTTGCTGAATGATCCGTCCTTGACAAGTGACAATTATCTACATAGTCTTTCAAAAAAGGACGCGGTTGTTCTGATCCAAAGACACAAAGTCACTTTTTTTTTGTGTGCCAAGCATTGATAAATGTTTTGACTGGCTGCAAACTTTCGTTGCCAGATGACATTCGTGCAAATTGTGGTAAAAAAATTGATGCTCCAAAATGCTTTTGAAATTACACTTTGAAGCATTGACTTTTTTTTGCCATGTTCTCCACGAATGTCATCTGGTGACAAAACTTTGCAAACAGTCAAAACATTTTTCAAAGTTTGGCAAGAAAAATGTAAGTTTTTTTACTGTTCACGCAAGCTCAAATGAGCTTGGGATCAGAACAACACTTTCGTGCAAAAAAGATTTATCTATATAAAGCATAATTTAGACTCACACATGCGCATGCCTACCACCATCACTTGCATATAGTCACACAGTGCTTGTTGAGAAGAACTGAATGAATATCGGGCGCTCTTAGCAGTTAGGTGCTACCAAGATATCATGATTTAAAAATTAAATTAAATATTTTTAAATACAAGACACGTTAATACCTAAGTGTTGCGAGCATTGGATACTTCCCCGAGGACTCATCATATTTTTTTTTACATAGACCATTTTACTCGTGGGAAAGTTACATCAAGACGATACAACATCATAGAGTTCATAACCGGGTTCTGCACAACTAAATGCACATATAGGTTATTCATCATATATATAAAAAACTAAATGAACATATAGGTTATTCATCATATATATAAAAAGCTAAATGTAAAAAAAGTCCATTCCTCGTTTCCAAAGCTCGCACTGTGGCTCAATGTTTCTTCAAAACGTTTATGAAAACAGAAAAAATGTTTTTTGGGGCCTTGTAGACTATGCACTCCCTTTTGAAACTTTAAAGCTTTTTTTCGCATGTATCCTTTCTCTTTTGCTATCATCCACTACTTTCTTTTTATTTTCATATTCCTTCTAGTTCACCTGATCAAATGTTATGCCTCCCCCCCCCCCCCCCTCCCACACACACACCCCCACCCACCCAAACTTGTTTTACCCTGGGATTTAGAGTTCACTACTTTATGATACATAATCAATCAAGTGACCCCTGGAATGTCTCATCTATGTCAAAAAATAAGAATAATTTGGTGACACTTAAATTCGACTGACTTAGTTTAGAATCTTGCAAATCAAGGAATGAGATTAAAAGATACCCCTTGAGATGAAAGGGCGTTTTAGTCTTTTTATACTGGTTATATCTAATCCCTTCAAAGTTAACCCATTATTCCGTTCTATATCTTGTTTTTTCCTATCTATTTAGATCACTCGCAATCTTATTTTCCTCGTCCTTTCCTCTTCCTCCATTGTCCTATGATAGGTGATGTGGTAATCTCGAAATTCTTCATGCATGTATATGTTCTTGATACACGCGGTGTTGAGTTAATTAGGTGAAAAAACTGAAAGTGGCACAATTTATCATGGTGTCGGTTCATATTACATCGCATCACAACCGATGCTCAATTTTGTGTGTATCTATGCCCAACATGCTCAATCAAGGGGATCAATGTCTACCCATATACGTACCCACAGGCAAAAGCCTTGGTTGTGCTCTACTCAAGTGTTCGATGGGTACCAATGAGTAGCTTAGCATACACATATATTGAAATACATGTCACTCAACAGTAATTTGATAGAATTATGAAATTTAACTCAATTTCATGACATAGTCAAAGGACTTAATGCACATGTCCACATCACACAGATAGGTTTGTGACTTCAATAGTTCAGGACATGCACAATGACAGTTGCCCACAATAGTATGGCCCCATATGTCAACTTGTCATGTCACGTTTGGTTATACTTGTAGACACAAATTTGTGCCCATGTCCTACACATGACTAGTTGGGTAGAGTTCAGGAGTAGCCGATTGGCATAAAACGTGCCCAACACCTGCACATGAGGGTCGAGTGCCCATGGGTACCCATACCCCTAAAAAAATTGTCATGTAGTTCCGAGCATAAGAAAGAAAATACCAGCACAAGAAAATTTCATGGTGAACATAATAACCTTTTCAGGATGCATGACAATGAGTGAAAGAGGAATAATTTCAAATGGGTTAACCTTCTTTTCTACATTCTTTGTTCTACAGGATTGACTGAAATAAACCGACTACCCCGATATGGCGGATCAGATAAAGGCAAGGAGAACGTACTTTGTTCTTGAGCTATGTTACAATGACAAAAATTATCATGTGTTGTAACCATTCGATCTTATTACCCAGAAAAAAAGGAAGAAAAAACTAGATGGACACTTGTGTCAAACGTGTGTGCCATTGTTTAGCCTCGGTTTATTCTAATATGTAAGAGTGTTGTGTCTGTGTGCTACTATTACTATACTTCTTTATGAACACACCTTTAAGATCAGCTTTGTGCTTTTGTTCAGGCTCACCGCCATTCTTTTGCTCTTTTTGAAAGAATCCTACATACCTAAGTAGTTGACCCCCACTACCTTTGGCTCTCTCAACATGAAGCCCTCCACCTCACCAAATGTGCTGCCTAAACAATCCATTTCTACCAGTACACAATGACGATGGCTACTCAGTGTCCACACCCACTGGGTGAGCTGTGCGCCGACTGGGGACTATATCAATGAAGGAAATATGCCCTAGAGGCAATAATAAAGTTGTTATTTTATATTTCCTTATTCATGATAAATGTTTATTATTCGTGCTAGAATTGTATTGATCGGAAACCTTAATACATGTGTTGATACATACACAAACACTATGTCCCTAGTTAGCCTCTACTTGACTAGCTCATTGATCAAAGATGGTTAAGGTTGTTGGGGAACGTAGTATTTTAAAAAAATTCCTACGATCACGCAAGATCTATCTAGGAGAAGCATAGCAACTAGCGGGGAGAGTGTGTCCATGTACCCTAGTAGACCGAAAGCGGAAGCGTTGAGTAACGTGGTTAATGCAGTCGAACGTCTTCGCGATCTAACCGATCAAGTACCGAACGCAAGGCACCTCCGCGATCTGCACACGTTCATCTCGGTGACGTCCCTCGTACTCTTGATCCAGTTGAGGCCGAGGGTGAGTTGCGTCAGCACAACGGCGTGTTGACGGTGATGATGAAGTTACCACTAGTACAGCGAGCTCCTAAACAAACGGTTTTAACCCCTTTCTGCGACGGCATTTGGAACCGTCGCCAAGTGAGTATGGGCGATAGGGGGTCTTTCCCACACGAGCCAGAAACCGTCGGGGATATGCCCTCATGGCACACACGTTCGGCAAAATGAGGTCGTGTGCGACCGGCGAGCGCTCAAATACAGAAATACGTATGGTAGAGCTAAAAAAATACAATTATATGGCAAAATTGTTTCCAGTCGCAAGTACATCCCACACAGCCAGTCCGCGCTAAACGTTTCCGTTCGTATGTACATCCCACACAGTCGCTCCAAGGAAAACGTTTCCGTTCACAGGTACATCACACATAATTTTTCCCGTTAAATCGCTTGCGTTATTGAATATATCACACACGGTCCGTGGAAGAAACTGTGTGGCAAAGGCTGTCCATCACACACAGTTTTCATGTGGTAAACGTTTGCGCAAGGTGGCCTAACGCAAACAGTTTTTAAGAGAAAGTCGTGTGTGATTATTCATTGATCCAACACAGTTTATTCCTGAAAACTGTGTGCGTTGCCTAAGGTCATAGCCCGTATTTTTTCAACAACCGTTTGCAGTAGCAAAACCCAATTAGCAGGATAATTATCCGATTATTCATAATCCATTTATTAATCTAATTGACTGTTCGTATTAAGCACACAATATATTTCATTTTCATAATCAAAATACATCAGAGTACAACATCATATAGCTTCAGCACTCAGCTACCCCATTACACAACTACACCAGGACCAAGTTTCATGTGAAATATCTATAAACTTTCGAAATTACCATCATAGACGGTACATAGACAGATGTATATCATCTGGAAAACTGCTGAAGCAGAAGGCGAATATTGAGCCTTCATTGATGTTGAAGGTCTTTGTAACTTTAGGCCAGTGCCTGTGGATGATTGACCGTCCATCCTTCATCCTCTTCAAGAACACTTCAATATTGAACCATGTGTGTTGTATGAATACCTTCCCCGCCTCCTGACCATACATGTGGTTTGAGAGGTAATCATAAGTGAACCGTCTTGGAAAGGCCTGAAAACAAGGATGCGCATAAATATCTTCTCTATATTGGAAATGGGGCAAAAGAATAAAAAGGCAAGGTATAATAGTTAGTACCATCTTGTAGTGAACTGATGGTTTCTTCATTGTGCAGACAAAGATCTTGTTATTTTTTGTCGCTAATTTCTTTATCCTAACAATCTTTCTGAGTTTCTTTACTTGACTGATATTCATGGACAACTCATTTCCCCATATGCAAAAAGGATCGAACAGTGGGTCAAAACCTCTCACAGCAGGACCTACATATGCAAGACCAAATTGTTAAAAACCTAAATATTAGAATGGTTACTGCAATTGCATAATAATGTGCTATTAGACAATGGACCATGCACGTGCTAACCTCGATTGTAAACCTCAGTGCTTCTCATTGTTTCCCTACAACACATATAAGGTAGTTAGTCATCAGGTTAAGTAAGGGTTCGCATGCTATCAGTAAAATATGTTGATGAAAAATAATCACATTGCAGATTCATCAGATTAATTGAAGCCACACGGAAAACCCATTTATCCAAACCAAGCATGATTAAGAACTAGGAAATATAGCACCTGTATATGTTTCTCAAGTATTAGGTGCAGCCAAATTCGATTTATTTCTCACATGCACAACAATACAAAATTCTCCCCACAACAATTGGACATCGCATTGCAGAATTGAACCAAGCAATTAACTAAACACCACAACAAATGAACCAAACATTAACTGAGCACCACATTGCACAATATAACATACTCCTAATAGAAGATCACACAGTTAACCAAACAGTTAACTACAACCAATTGTAGCAATTGTATTTGTTTCTTATGTATTTACTACAGCCAAATTCAATTTATTCCTCACATGGCATACAATAACAGAATGCACCCACAATTTTGTAAAGATAAATTTAATTTATTTCTCACATGGATGACAATACAAAATTGCAGCCTGAAGAATTGAACATCACATTTGCAGAATTGAACCAAACAGTTAACTAAAGACGACAACTGATTAACAAAATAGTTAATAAGTGAGCACCACACTGCACGACATGTAGAACATATACACTAGAGCAACAGATTGCATGATAAAATTAGATAGCACAATTTACTAGAATTTGTGAAGGAAAGGCAGGGGAAGCACACGCAACGGGTAAACCGAGCATGCTGAACCGGCGTAGCTAGCCAATGGCAAGGTGCTCCTTCAAGATGTGGGGGTCGGCATGAATGGCAGCCATTGCGACCTCATCCACGCGTGCGGCCGCGATTTGCTTCCCCGCTGCCAAATGATCCTTGAGGTCCTGGCTATACTACGTGCACCATGTCTTAGGCCGGCGCTTATTTGGTGGAGGGGTCGGTGATTTGTGTGGAAGGTGTCGCGCTCGCGCCAGCGGTGGGGGCATGTGGGATGTGGAAGGAGGAGGAGGATGGGGGTCAAGTGTGGATTACCTGCCTGGATAGGCGAGGCCGAGGATCATGAAGGAGGATCCCGGTGAGGAGGCGGCGGCACTGCAATCAAGGAGTGAAGGTTTCAACTTGAAAAGGAAGGCGAAAAGAGGGGAAATATGGCTTTTGGTAAGGGAAGGGGGCGGGGAGGTAGATATTTACGCTGAAGCCGAAAATTTAGAATCGCTTCAGCCAAAAAACTGGCGCGCAAAGTGTCATCAGACACGATCCCTTATTCAGACACGATACGAAGATATTTTATGCTGCATCTCACACGAGCGGTTATAATAAACTTTGTGGGATCTACTTGATTTTTCGTCTTGATTTGAATTACATAATGGGGTCACAGCGGCCATGGACGGTGTTTGAATTGCCAGACCTTTTATCTGTAGTGATCATAAAAGAATTGGAATTATTCAGGGTTCGTTTGGACATTTCTATGCATTAAGTGAGTTTTCAATGCATTTATGTGCATAATTCAAATTTGAACTACATGCACATGCTCCAGTGTATATAAATTCTTTGAAAATCAAATCTTTGTCCTTGGGTGCATGCTTAGGTCCCATGCAAGAAATGGAAATGAATTTCAAACACCATGGCACCGTTGATTGCCGGCAAAACATTGAGATGCCTGGTTTTTAAATTCTAGTAAATCCAAAACTCATCTGAAACTCATGAAACTTGGCATGCTATCACGGAGCGGCATCAACATGTCGTGGTAAAAAATTTGTCCCATTTGGGGCAGGTTTGGGTATATGATTCTCACAAACCGGAGCTTCTCACAATAAGCATGATGGTTTCGATAGGGAACATCCCACCTTTGGGAACGAAACGATATCCATTACCTCTTATTGCTTTCAAATTTTTTTCTCGTGTCAACATAGAACAACAAGAGTGTTGTGTGAATTTTTGTGATTTTCAGGGTTCGTTTGGACATTTTTATGCATTAAGTGAGTTTTCAATGCATTTATGTGCATAATTCAAATTTGAACTACATGCACATGCTCCAGTGCATATAAATTGGTTGAAAAATCAAATCTGTGTCCTTGGGTGCATGCTTAGGTCCCATGCAAGAAATGGGAATGAATTTCAAACACCAGGGCACCGTTCATTGCCGGCTAAACATTGAGATGCCTCGTTTTTGAATTCTAGTAAATACAAAACTCGTCTGAAGTTCATGAAACTTGGTATGCTATCATGGAGCAGCATCAACATGCCGTGGTACAAATTTTGTCCCATTTGGGGCAGGTTTGGGTATATGCTTCTCACAAACAGGAGCTTTTCACAACAAGCATGATGATTTTCGGTAGGGAACGTCCCACCTTTGGGGACGAAACGATATCCATTGCCTCTTATTGCTTTCAAATTGTTTTCTCGTGTCAACATAGAACAATAGGAGTGTGTGTGAATTTTTGTGAATTTTTGGGGTTCGTTTGGACATTTTTATGCATTAACTGAGTTTTCAATGCATTTATGTGCATAATTCAAATTTGAACTACATGCACATGCTCCAGTGCATATAAATTGGTTGAAAAATCAAATTTGTGTCCTTGGGTGCATGCTTAGGTCCCATGCAAGAAATGGGAATGAATTTCAAACACCAGGGCACCGTTGATTGCCGGTAAAACATTGAGATGCATGGTTGTTAAATTCTAGTAAATCCAAAACTCGTCTGAAATTAATGAAACTTGGCATGCTATCATTGAGCAGCATCAACGTGCCGTGGTACAAATTTTATCCCATTTGGGGCAGGTTTGGGTATATGCTTCTCACAAATCGAAGCTTCTCACAACAAGCATGATGGTTTTCGGTAGGGAACGTCCCACCTTTGGGGACGAAACAATATCCATTGTGTTGGGGATATTACTACTGGACGTAAACTAGCCAAGAGTAGCCGGATTAGCTTTGTGAAGATTAAGAAGCCCATGAAGATGTAAGAATGATGGCGCTCTACGAAGGCCCAAGGCCCAGAGGCGAGTTAAGGCCTGTAGATGTAAACTGACTTAATTGTGTAACTTGCTTTGTAAGATAGGAAGTGTAGAGACTGAACTGGACACGTTTATGATCCGGCTTCGGGACTCTGTAAACCGGCGGGTGTCGACCTGTGTATATAAAGGGATGACCCGGCAACGGTTGAGGGACAAGAGACAACAACTCGAGAGCCAGACAAAGCGGATTCGCTCCCTGGCCTTCGAGACCCTAGCAATACCAATCACAACTAGAGGTAGGCTTTTACCTTCATCGATGGGGCCGAACTAGTATAAACTCACTGTGTCCCCTTGTCCGGTTTAACCCCTTTAAGCTAACCCGTTGCGATGGCTCCATGACTAAGTACTTACACAAGGACATCTGCCGTGACAAACCCACGACAGTTGGCGCCCATCGTGGGGCTATTGCACGATGGTTTCGAGTTCTTGAAGGGAAGCTTTGATGGACTCAAGGGATACGCTGTGGGCCGGATGACAAAGAGTCGTCGCGGCAAGCTCTACATCAACAACGCAGGACGGGGTCCCGAGGCTGATTCAATCGAATACGGATACCGGGTCCCCTTTGGTGGGATTCACGTCTTCATCGGCACGATTGGCGAACTGGCCCCTGAGCCGGACATCTGCACCGACATCATCGAGACGGCTCAGTGTGCAAGCCCTTCGCCGGTTCAGCCCATGGCGAAGCATGTTTTCGTAGGCGTCATCCATGGAGCAGAGTACGAGGACGGGCCGGCATCCGAAGGAGAAACCGTTGTCTATTCCGTCGACTAGTCTTCTGGAGAGACCAAATCGCTCTATCAGTTGCAGTACGGTCGGATTAGTGGAGGATCCGAGGGCAACAGTAATCCGGATTCCCCTGATCTGCCAAACCGGGCCGCTATCTTCATGGCCGGTACACAGTCGGCGCCTCATTCATCAGCTGCCGCAGCAATACTCTTCGGTTCAACAACGGCCACGCCGGCGGGGGCAGGAAGCTTTGCGCCTCCTCCGGCTAAAGTCCTGTCTGACATGTTCAACGCTTTGGCAACATTGATGGCCGCGGAGGTGGATGCAGTAGCCCGGGATCAGCACAACGCGGAGATTGCAAAGGTTAAGGATCAGATAGCCCAGGCTAAAGAGGACCTAGCGGCAGAGAGCGCTAGGATGGCTACAGAACGGGCCGATTTGGAAGCTCAGGCCTACCGGATTAGGCTGGATCAGAATGCTTCTGAATAAGTCATGAGAAGAAGGTACCGATCGCATCTCCTGTCGGGTTATGAGCCACGAAATCTCGTCAATACGCCAGGAGCAGGAACTAGTAACCAGCCAATATTAAACCGGACGGAGGCACCAGGGACAGGAGCGCCGGTTCAGCCGCGCACGATGGACCTGCCTCGTCAGAATAACATCATGCCACAATATGTTCCAACATCTCCCGGGCATTACTCCAACCCGTTGGACAACATTGTGGCCGCCGCTTCATGATTAGCAGCCCTCCCGACCGACGGCGAGTCACCAGTTGTGGTTGAAGCACGACAGGCCAGAGATCTCCTTCAAGCGGCTCTAAATCAGCAGCAGGCATATTCGCACAGCCGTGAGAGGATTCATTCCACCCCGCGTCCAAGCCGGAGCTACAGCAGGCATGTTGAGGATGAACCGGCCGTGTCAAGCAGTGCACGTCGACGTGGCAAGGCTCCTAGGCTCCTAGGCTCTCCCGCAGGTGGCCACTCCGGCCTCTGCGGCCACCCCTCCCGCTGGTGGCCGCTCCGGCCCCGGTGGCCACCCCTCCTGCCGGCGGCCACTCCGGCCCTGGCGGCCACCTCTTCTCCTGCCACCCTCCACTCCGGTTGTGGTAGCCACCACCCCCCCGTTTTGCTTCTCTGCCTTGGAGCTGGAGTCGAGACCATGGCCATGGATCCTCCATCTCTCAACTTTGCAAGAGGTAAAGACTTTCAGCATTCTATGAGGGAAAAGTTTGGTCATCCAGTGGTTTTCTCTCCTGGTTTTCGTCAACGGGAGTTCACATTGGTGGTTTCCTTCTGTCGTGCTCGCTTTCGGTTGGATTGTCACACGATTAGCGTCACTCTTCAATCTTGCTTTGGTGGTTATCCACAAGGTTTTCGTGTTCATCATCTCAAGGACATATCCTTCAAGTTTTCGGTTGCTTCTAAAGCTGTGGGTTTTGAGATCTATAATCATGGCCGTGTGGTTGAAAAGGATTTCGAATTAGTGTTCAATCTTTGGGGTTTCGGAGGCCCCAACTGGTTACGTGAAGAACAACTTTTTTATCGTGAGGAGGAATCTTCTTGGACCTTGGTTACTAATGGTCCGCGTGCTCAAACGATTGCCACATCCACCAACTCCGGCCGTCGGTTTTTGCTCGTCTCGCGAATTTTCCGAGCTCTAGCAATAATGTGGCATCCGACAATGATGCGGTTTCCGACAATAATTCCTCTTCAATGCAGAATCTTAATACCTCAGGAGAGGTCCGCACTGCGGTTTCTCAGGGCAGCAATCAGGGTTTTTCAAATGGTACGCTTATGTGCTATGCATGTGGTTTAGTGGGCCACTTTTCCAGGGAGTGTCACGTTCAAAGGCTACCTGGGCTGCTCCCATTTCTTTGGTTTGCTACGTTTGCCAGCCCACCTGTTGATGCTTGGAACATGGATGCGGTCCAGGATAGGTTCAAGTCTGTCGGCCCGGCCCGCGACCCTCCGGTGGTTTCCTCTTTTAGCGAGCTTGCCACGGGATCTTTCCCTAATTTCCAGCCTCGATTGGCACTTGCCTCCTCAACTTCTCCATAGTCAGCCTCTGCTACACCACAGCTCCCAAACTCTGCTCCTGTCACTTCCGGCTCGCCGGTGACTGGGTGCGACTCTGCGGCTTCTCCGATGGCCAACATTCGATCAACCCACGACCGTTTTTGCCGCATGGGTTTGCTATCCAGCAGATTCCGGGCCGCACTGGGGTGGCTCGTGTGGTGCTTCCGCATCGTCCTCGTCGCCATGAAGACTGGGCTATCGCAACTATTCATCCACTTCCAGCCGATGCTCTGTTTCCCAATGTAAGAGATGTTCTTGAAGAGTTTATCGTTGAGCATAGGCAGGTAGGGCTGAGGGACATTCAGCGATGCCCGTTTGGCGAGGCGTATGTGCGTCTGACACGGGTTAGAGATAGGGACAAGCTTGTGCTGGATAGCCCGCATGAATTTGGCGATGTTTTTATCTCTTTTGTGAAGCATGATGAGGGAAGGAATCATAGGCGGGTGCATTTCAATAGTACAGTTTGGTTGCTGTTGACTGGAGTCCCATTTGATTTCCGCAATACTGAAGATTTGGCCTCGGCTGTCAGTAAGTTTGGGCGATTGATTTCCTGGGACAAGGAGGATGATCACATGGGCCATATTGTGGTCAAGGCTCGTGTTATTAATCTAGATATAATTCCTAAGAGCTTGAGATGGTTAGAGGGAGATGAGTTTGAAGGCGATGGTTGGTCCTCTTCCATTGAAGTGTTGGCTAGTGAACTTCTGGGTGGAGGTCCAGCAGACGAAGACCCGATTCCACCAGACAATGAAGACCCACACCCTTTGCCAGAGAATGCTGATCCAGGTGCTGGCTTTCACAATGCTGCACTTAACAACAACAATTTCAATGCTCAGCAAGAAGACAACTGGGAGCAAGAGGACAACTGGAATATTCCACAACAGGACAACATGCAGGCACCCCTTGATGACATTCTGGATGCTGTGTAGCATGAGGAAATGGCTTGGGCAGATGGTGAGGAGTTGGTGCCTGTCTTTAGTAACAGTAGCCTTTCTTCAGATATGTCTTTTTCTGAAGGAGTCAATTCCAACATTTCTCTGCCACCTGTGATTGCTGGGAATGTTTTGCACATGGCTGTTGCACCTATGGCTCTGCCTCCTCCTGCTAATGTAGTGGCAAATGGGCTTCAGAATATTATTCAAGCTTACCTTTCTGATGAAGAAGAGCCAAATGGGTTACCTGTGCACAATGAGGCTGTAGCATCTGAAGAGGCTGCCCTTCCTATACCTGCTAGTCAGCTGCATCTTTTTGATGCAATTAATCCTTCAGAGGATGCAGTGGTTGTTCCTAGATCTGAAGATCAAGTCTTGGGCCCTAATCCTAATATTCTGCAAATTTGCCCAGCTATGGAGAATAGTTTGCCTCCTGTGCAAGGTTTTGATTCTGACTTGGCAGCAACAGCTGGTGCTTCTGCTCAAGTCCTTCAGTCTGGTACTCCCCACATCAATACTTTCAGAGCAGGACTGGATCCTGTCACCAACATTGAAAATCTTCAGTCTGGTCTGCAAGGTAAATGGGTAAAACAAATCAATGAGCATTTCAGCATGGCTCCCTCCCTCCTAGGTTTGAAATGTATTCAGCTTGCTGCAACTGTAGATAATGACAAACTGCTATCTGAAGAAGGTCTCTTGCTATGGAAGAAGCATTTTCAGGAGCAGTCTATGGATGAGCACAACACTTTTTCTGCCAACATTCCTGTAAGTTGGTTTAATTTCATTGTCCACCTTCTATTGACTCCGGATAAGTTTGACTGGACTACGAATATGCTTAAGTCTGGGATGTGGGAACTCTTCTCTGCTGTTGAGAACATGTAGCAAGCTATCCTGTTTCATATACCTGCTAAATGCCCTACTTCACATGCTCCTATTTGTCAGGCCATTGCTCTAGAGAATCAGGTTGCAAAGGATAAGGGCAAGGAGAATGTTGAGGTGGCCTCCAACATACAAGATGTGGAGTCTCAGGCCCTCCTGCAGCCTTTTGGCACAGACAACCTCAGGAAGAGAAGGAGTGGTAAAACCTCTCTAGTGGAAACTGAGGTAAGGAGAAGTGACAGAATTAAAAAAGTGAATGATGGATTTAAAAGAAACTCCTGCTCAAATACTAGTTGTTTGCCTTGTCATGCTATTCCTCCTGTCATTCAAAACTCAGTTGTTAGAAACCTCACTGCCTCTTTCTGCAAGGTTGCTGAGGGGGAGCTGGATAACAAGCTGGCCAAGAAGCCAAGGAGAAAGCTTGATGAGGACCTGGTCAAGGTGCCCTTGGCCACTGGGGAAGATAACACAACAACATCTTCATGATGACTACAAGATTTATCTGGGCTAGTGGTTGGGGGGGGGGGGGGGTAGTGTGGGTGAAGTTTCATATGCCCTTTTGGTCAATCTTATTTATGATGTAACCTTTGAGTACTGTTACTTTAAGCTACTCTTTGCTCTGGAAATGACTTATCTTAAGGGACCCTTTGTGGTGTATGCTACTTGGATGTATTGTTGGCTTTGTCATATGTTGTGGTCCAGAATTTCAGATGATCTTTTCTCCACTTTAATAATGAGTCAAGTGCTGGTGCTTGGCCTATGCTGCAAGTTCAAATCTCTGTCTCCATGAATAACACAAATAGAAGTTGGAACATTCTGAACTGGAACATTAGAGGGATGAATTCACATGATAAATGGCTGGCTTTAAGACAGAAAATTGATGAGAGTGACTGCAATATTCTGTGCTTACAAGAAACGAAGAGAGAAAACTTTGATGCTGCTTACATAAAAAAATTCTGTCCAAATAGAATCAATAAGTTTGCTTTCCTCCCTTCTGTTGGAGCTTCTGGGGTCTCCTAGTGGCTTGGAATGGCTCTCACTTTGCTGGAGAAGTAATTTCTCAAAACAGATTTTCACTCTCCATTCAGTTCACTAGTTTACTCTCCAATCAGTCCTGGCTTCTCACTAATATCTATGGGCCTTGTGACTCACAAGACAAAAATGAGTTCATTGAGTGGTTTTTGAATATTCATATGCCTGAGGATGTGGACTGGATTCTTATGGGAGATTTCAATTTCATGAGGGATCCATCTGACAGAAATAAACCTGGTGGAGATGTTAATGAGATGCTCATGTTCAATGAAGCAATTAGTAACCAAGGTTTATTAGAGCTACCTCCGCATGGTAGGAAATTCAGTTGGAGTAACATGCAGCAAAATCCTCTGCTGGTTAAGCTTGATTGGTTTTTCACTTCAGCTTCTTGGATGACCACATACCCAAATACTATGGTTCTACCTCTTGCAAAACCAATTTCAGATCACTTGCCATGTGTTATCAAAGTTGACACCTCAATTCCCAAAGCAAAAGTTTTCAGATTTAGGAATTATTGGCTGCATCACTCAGACTTCAAGCAGGTAGTTCATGCTGCTTGGAATATTCCAGTAGGGAACATGGATTTAGTCAAAAGGTTGAATGCAAAATCTAAAAATTTGAGGAGAGCTTTGAAGTTGTGGGCCAGATCCCTCTCTTGTCTGAAAACTCACATTGCTAAAATCAATGAACTCATTTTCCTTTGGGATTTCTTTGAGGAGTTCAGGCCACTGGACACTTATGAATGGAATTGCAGGATTCTCCTTAAAGAACACCTGCTAGTTCTTTTGAGGAACCAAAAGATTTATTGGAAGCAGAGGGGGAAAATTAAAGGGGTTAAGTTTGGGGATAAAAATACCAAATTCTTTCATACCAAGGCTTCTATCAATCACAGGCATAATCATATTGCTGTCTTGCAAAATGATGATCAAGTTGATATTTCAGATCATGCTGGGAAAGCTTCTATACTATGGGACACCTATAAGAAAAGAATGGGGACTTCTCTCAAAACTTCCATGCACTTTGACTTGCAGTCATTGTTTCAGCAAAGACAGGATCCCTCACTTTTTGAGTCATTGGAATTGCCTTTTTCTGAAGAATAAATCAATGAAGTAGTGAAAGAATTACCTATGGACAAATCACCTGGTCCTGATGGCTTCAATAATGAGTTCTTCAAATCTTGCTGGGATATAATTAAAGGAGATGTGCTTAACTTCATTTCTGATTTCCATGCTGGACAAATCTCTCTGGAAAGTTTTGAACACCTCCTTCATCACTCTTATCCCAAAAGGAAATTCCCCTCTCACAGCAAATGACTACAGGCCAATCTCCCTCCTCAATGTCTCAAGCTAGTCACTAAACTGCTGGCAAACAGGTTACAGAAAATCATCTTAAAGCTGGTTCACACTAACCAATATGGCTTCCTCAAAGAGAGATCTATTCATGACTGCTTGGGTTGGGCTTATGAATACTTGCATCAGTGCCATAAATCAAAGGAAGAGATTATTGTACTGAAATTGGATTTTGAAAAAGCTTTTGACACCATTGAACATCAGGCAATTCTGGATATCTTAAAAGCTAAAGGATTTGGAGATAGATGGATTACTTGGATCAAAATGTTGTTCACTTCTGCCTCATCTGCCATTCTGCTAAATGGTGTACCTGGTAAAAAATTCTATTGCCTCAGAGGTGTGAGACAAGGAGACCCTTTATCACCACTGCTGTTTGTACTTGCTGCAGATCTTCTTTAGTCAATCCTCAACAAGGCCATGCAAATGGGTTTACTCTCCTCACCTCTGCAAGTGAACTCCTGCCCTGATTTTCCAATAGTTCAATATGCAGATGACACTTTGGTCCTCCTTCAAGCTGATGCCAAACAACTGCACTGCCTCAAAGCCCTCCTCAACACTTTTGCAGATGCTACTAGACTGAAAGTCAATTACTCTAAATCTAGCCTCATCCCACTCAATGTACCTGAGGAGAAAGTTGAAATTCTGACCAATACTTTCCAATGTAAAAGGGAATTCTTTCCTATCCAATATTTGGGTGCACCACTGTGTATTTATAAACCAACTGTGGAATAGTGTTTACCTATGGTCACAAGACTACAAAAGAAACTTATGGGCCTATCTTCTTTTTTGACCATGGCTGGGAGACTATTGTTGGTAAAATCTGTGCTCAACTCCCTGTTGATTTACCTTATGGGATGTCTTGATGTTCCTGTCACCATTAAAGCTCAAGCAATTAAGTTGTTGAGGCATTGCCTTTGGAGAGGCCCTGATTTGGAGGATCATAGGCCTGCCATGGTGGCTTGGAATACTGTTTGTAGGCCAAAGGACCAAGGAGGATTGGGAGTAATGGACATCTTTGTCCAAAACAAAGCTTTGCTCCTCAAGAATCTACACAAGTTCTATAACAGACATAACACTCCTTGTGTTAATTTGATCTGGGAAACACACTACAGTGCTGGTTCACTGCCTGGCAATAGTTGGATAGGCTCCTTTTGGTGGAAAGCTAATCTTAAGCTCATTGACAACTTCAAATCCATGGCCAGATGCCACATTGGAGATGGCAAAAGTGCCTTTTTCTGGTCAGATCTTTGGCACTCAGCCTGCCTTCACGACATGTTCCCTCGCCTATTTTATTTTGTGAAAAATAGAAACTCCATAGTGCATACCATTATTCACACTGAATTTCTGGAGGATCTATTTCACTTACCATTGACAGTGCAAGCATTCCAAGAATTTGAGGAAATGGAAGACATTTGTATAACTTTGAGGGGTTCTAAATATCTGGAATGTACAGACACCTGGAGCTATATTTGGGGAGGTGATCAATTCTCTGTTGCAAAGGCATATAAACTAATGATGGGAGTTAAAATAGTGCCACACCAATTTAACTGGATTTGGAATAGCTCTTGTCAACCCAAGCACAAGGTGTTCTTTTGGAGGCTACTGCATGACAGACTCAATACCAGGAATCTTCTTCGAAGAAAAACCTTTCATTTAGACAACTACAATTGTGCTGTAAACAATTGCCAGCAGGAGGAAACACTTCAACACCTTTTTTGGACATGTCCTTTTGCTGCACAGTGTTGGGACATGATTTTCCCTGCTAGGCAGGCAAATGTCTCAGTTCTTGAGGCTTTTGCTGATCTAAAACTCAAACTTCATGTGCCTTTCTTCATGGAAATCATCATCCTAGCTTCCTGGGCCATCTGGGTTTCCAGGAACAACCTCATTTTTCAAGGCATCCAACCAAGCATTCAGGGATGGAAAGTCATCTTCTTGGAGGAACTCAATTTGTTAAGGTTCAGAATTAAGAAGAGCTATGCTACAGCTTTCTGTCTCTAGCTTGATAACCTTGTCCTGTAATCTTTTGTTTTTTAGTAGCTGCTAGCTTCCTTTTTGTTTTGTTTTGTTTTGTTGTTTTGGCTTATCTCAAGCCTTTTGTACTGTTGGATCTCTTTATTTTTTAATATAATATAAAAATTGTAGTGGGGTTTTGCCCTACTGTGTATAGTCAAAAAAAAACTCGCCGCGAGGACACAACCCGGCAGGGGGCGGTGCCAATGCGCAGGATGTGGTGGATCATGGTCGCGCACATCGGGAGGCCGAGTTAGTGTCCCTGCACGGAGCCCATTAACCTACTCCAGTTCACCCCACCGCTTCAGTCGAACCAGGGGTAGTATTCAGTTCCTTAGGGGTGTCGTGCCTTACCCCCGCTTTGTGTAATGTGAGACTGCCCAAGGATTTCAAAGGATCTCGTAAGGTACCCAATTATACCGCCGATCTGCAACCAGAGGCGTGGGTTGAAAGTTATGAGATGGCAATGGAGATGTTGGATGTGGATGAAGTAGTATGTGCTAAATACTTCACCATGATGTTGGAAGGAACAACTCATACTTGGTTGAAGAGCTTACCAACTAATTCTGTCGGATCATGGGCCGAATTGAAGCGCCGGTTTATCTAGAACTTCAAAGATACTTGTAAGCAACCCATGTCAATTGTGGATCTGGCCGCTTGTGCCCAAGAGGAGTGGGGGTCCATGACCCATTGGGTAAAGCGGGTCTCAGCAATTTTGCATTCATCGGATCGTATCAATGCATATACCGTAGTGCTAACATTGGAGGGCAATTGCCATTTTTTGCCGCTCAAACAGAAGTTAGGAAGGCTCAAACGTCACTGCAATGATATGTAGACGCTTATGGCCGCTTTGGTTAAATACGCCGATTCAGATACTACTAAAGACCCTAACTCAGAGGAGGACAAATCGGGGAAATGGAAAAAGAACGGCAACACCAAGGGTCAACAGCATAATCCGGCCAGCCATGGCAACAATGGTAAGCGCAAGGCCGACAATAGTTTGGACTTTGTGGCTAACACCAACGAACAGGAGAATGGTCAGCGCCGTAAGGGTAAGCAGCCCCAGAGAGGCGGCGGTTCAGGCCCCAATTTGGAGCGCCTGTTAAATCAACCCTGTCCAAAGCATGGATCCAAGGAGAAGCCATCATCGCATCTTTGGAAGGATTGCTACATCATGCGAGATTTTAAGAACTCCAATATGTTTCAGTATGACAATGGCCCGCCCCGCGGTTCAGGAGGTGGTTTCCACGGGCCGGGTTACGGAGGTGGCAGTCCCGGTTCAGGATTTCAGGGCAATCAAACCGAATACAATAATCAAGGGAATCAGGGCAACCAGGGAGGTTACAACCATCAGGGGAGCCAGCAGCAGAAGCAACGGTCGGGTTATCAGAGCAATCCTAAGCAGTTAAATAGTGGGCAGTACCATGTCTTCACCACTAGCTTGTGTAAGCGTGATCAGAAGCTTCACAAGAGGGCAGTAAACTCTATTGAACTGGCGGTGCCTCAGTATTTGCGCTGGTCTGAGCAAACCATTTTGTAGAGTAGAGAGGATCATCCCCCCGGGTTGACAATCCGGGTCATCTGGCTTTAGTGGTGGCCCCTCAAGTGGGGGATACAAGTTCACTAAGGTACTCATGGATGGGGGAAGTAGTATCAACATTCTATATTATGATACATTCTGCCGTATGGGGTTGACAGATAAGAATCTTAAACCGTCAAACACTGTTTTTCATGGTGTGGTGCCTGGTAAGTCTGCATATCCAGTGGGCAAGATAGACTTAGAGGTGGCTTTTGGAGATGATCATGATTCAAGATCAGAAACATTGACTTTTGAGGTGGTGAAAATCAAAATTCCATATCACGCTTTGTTTGGGCGGCCGTCTTACGCTAAGTTCATGGCAAGGCCATGTTATGTTTATCTGCAGCTTAAAATGTCAGGTTATAAGGGGATCATCATAGTACATGGGAGCAGGAAGATCACTTTGGAATGTGAGGAAGGTGATGCGGCTTATGCTGAGTCGGTTTGTGCCACGGAGGAGCTGAAGTTTTATAAAGACCAAGTTGATCCGGCAGATATGACTTCTTTGAAAAAGCCAACTACGGAACACGATCCGGCGTTGAAGTTTAAATCGGTCACAGATACTAAGTTGGTTGACTTTGTTCCTGGCGATTCAGCCAAACAGTTCAGTATCAGCGCTAACCTGGATCCCAAATAGGAAAGTGCGCTCATCGAGTTCATCCGTGAGAACCGGGACATCTTTGCATGGAAACCTTCTGACATGACAGGTGTACCGAGGGAACTCACTGAGCACACACTTAACATTGATCCTAAGTTTAAACCGGTCAAGCAGTTTCTCCGCCGCTTCAATGAAGAAAGGCGCAAGGCTATCGATGAAGAGGTAGCTCGGTTGTTGGCCGCAGGGTTTATCATAGAGGTCTTTCACCCAGAGTGGTTGGCTAATCCGGTGCTGGTTCTTAAGAAAAACGGCACTTGGCATATGTGTGTAGATTACACAGACTTGAACAAGGCTTGTCCTGCAGACCCCTTTGCCCTCCCTCGTATTGATCAGATCATTGATGCTACAGCGGGTTGTGACCATTTGTGTTTTCTAGATGCTTACTCTAGTTATCATCATATCAAAATGGCAGTTAAGGACCAAGAGAAGACATCTTTCATCACTCCCTTTGGAGCCTTCTGCTATGTCTCCATGCCCTTTGGGCTTAAGAGTGCCCAGGTGACTTATCAACGCTGTGTTCAGAATTTTCTTCATAAGCAAATTGTGCATAATTCATGCATATGTGGATGATATTGTGATCAAATCCAGAAAGGAGGAAACATTGATAGATGATTTGAGAGAAACCTTTGACAACCTCTGGGTTTACAAGATGATGCTCAATCCGGAAAAGTGTGTCTTTGGTGTCCCGGCAGGCAAACTCTTGGGATTTCTGGTATTGAACAGAGGTATTGAGGCTAATCCAGAAAAAATCTCAGCAATCACATCTTTGGCTAAACCAACGTGTATCAATGACGTTCAACGATTGGCCGGTCGGATTGCGGCTTTGAGCCGGTTTATCAGTCGTCTTGGGGAGAAAGCTATTCCTTTATATCAGATGCTGAAGAAAACAGATGATTTTGTCTGGAGTGAGGCGGCTGATAAAGCGTTTGAGGATCTGAAGAGGCAGCTAGTTGAACCGCCTGTGCTTGCAGCCCCGATTGATAAAGAGCCGTTATTGCTATATGTGGCTGCTAATGCCCGAGCTGTTAGCGTGGCTATTGTGGTGGAGCGTAAGGAAGTTGGAAAGGAGTATCCGGTTCAACGACCGGTTTATTATATCAGTGAGGTGCTCATTGAATCAAAGCAGAGGTATCCACATTGGCAGAAGCTGGTATATGGAGTGTTTATGGCAAGCCAGACGCTTAAACATAATTTCCAGGGCCATCCTATCACAGTGGTTAGTTCAGCCCCTCTGGGAGATATTATTCAAAATAGAGAAGCAACTGGCCGGATTGCCAAGTGGGCTATTAAGCTTGGACCTCACGGGCTCAAATATATACCTCGCACAGTGATCAAATCCCAAGCACTCGTGGACTTCATCAATGATAGGACAGAGTTGCAGGCACCAGAGGAAAAGCCAGATAATACGTACTAGACTATTCACTTTGACGGATCCAGACAGTTGGAGGGCTTGGGGGCTGGAGTCATACTAACTTCCCCAAGAGGTGACAAGTTTTGTTATGTCCTTCGTTTAATGTTCCCTTGTACTAACAATGCAGCTGAGTATGAGGCCTTGCTCCACGGTCTTCGGATGGCTAAGGAGATGAACTTAAGCCGGGTCAAGTGCTTTGGGGATTCAGATCTGATGGCTCAATAGGTGTCTGGTACTTGGGATTCTAAAGACCCCCTCATGGCTGCATATCGGCGAGAGGTGGACACAGTGGCCATTCACTTCAAGGGTTATCAGGTGGACCATATACACCAGCGCAAGAACGAAGCGGCGGACGCTTTAAGTCGCCTTGGTTCTCAGCGTAAACCGGTTCCACCAAATGTCTTTCTTGACGTGTTGCATAATCCGTCGGTCAAGGTGCCAACAGAGGAAGAGTTGGCTATTCCTGATCCGGAGGCTCAATTGGTGGCAGCTTTGCATGTCATACCGGATTGGACAATCCATATATGGCTTACATGAACGGGGGCGAATTACCGGAGGATGAAACCTCGGCCCGACAGATAATCCGGCGTTCCAAGTCCATGACCATAATAAACGGGGAGTTACATTGTTACAGCGTCTCAGGAGCAATTCAACGTTGTGTTTCTCCTCAAGAGGGTTGTGAGATTTTGCGAGAAATCCATGAAGGGGATTGTGGTCACCACGCCAGTTCAAAGTCTTTGGTTGCTAAAGCTTTTCACCACGGTTTTTGCTGGTTAACAGCGCATGCTGATGCGGAGGATTTAGTCAAGAGATGTGATGGTTGTCAAAAATTTGCACGCCGTGCTCACATTCCGGCTCAGGAGTTGAGGATGATTCCAATAACTTGGCCATTTGCGACTTGGGGGCTTGATATGGTCGGACCCTTCAAGCGATCCAAGGACAAAAAGACCCACTTGTTAGTGGCAGTTGATAAATTCACCAAATGGCTGGAAGCAGAGCCAGTCAGTAAGTGTGATGCGGCCACGACGGTTCAATTCATCAAAAAGCTGATATTCCGGTTTGGCTTTCCACACAGTATTATAACTGATAATGGTACTAATCTGTCAAAGGGAGAGATGGAGGAATTTTGCCAACGTGAGCACATCCGGCTTGATATAGCATCGGTGGCTCACCCCCAGTCTAATGGTCAAGCGGAGAGGGCAAATCAAGAAATTTTACGTGGTATCAAACCCTGGCTTATGGTTCCTTTGAAACGGACACCGGGTTGTTGGGTTGAGGAGTTTCCTTCTGTGTTATGGAGCATCAACACCACACCCAACAGGTCTACGGGTTACACACCTTTCTTCATGGTTTATGTAGCGAAGGCAGTTCTTCCTAGTGACATCTGTCACGACTCACCCCGTGTGACAACTTATGTTGAAACTAATAATGAGAAGGCACGTCGGGATTCCCTGGACCTGTTAGATGAAGAGTGTGATCTTGCAGCAGCACGTTCGGCGATTTATCAACAAGATCTCCGACGTTATCACAGCCGTCGGCTTAAGACCAGAACCTTTCAAGAGGGCGATTTGGTACTCTAGCTCATCCAGGATCAGACTGATATGAACAAGTTATCCCCACCTTGGGAAGGACCTTTTGTGGTCAGCAAGAATCTGCACAACGGGTCATACTACCTCATTGATGTTCGAGAGCATAAAGACTCACGTAAATCGGAGGAGGAGACCAAGCGGCCGTGGAATATAGCTCTTCTTCGGCCTTACTATACTTGAGCGACAGGCTCTTCATATGTACATATTTATGACAATGTATATATTATATAATAAACCGGAGCCTCGAATAAAGCGGGGTCTCTGTTCTTTTTGCATCATGTGTGTGCTTACAAGAATTTCTACTGATAAATCGGAGTTTTGATTAAACCGGTCTCTGCAGCCGCACACAATCACTAGGGGGCTTGGTCATATCTGAACCATAGCTACACCTCTTGATTGGTTTAAACACCATAAAGGAATTTCACTAGGGGGCTTGGTTGTTATCACACCATAGCTACACCTCTTGATGGGCTTTAAAGCCACAAAGGAAATTATGTGGAGCCAAAGAGAGAGTTGCACAAAGCACAAACTCAAACATGGGCACACACTGAGCACAGCTCACAAAGTTACTTGGGGGATCTTTGTACAAAGCAACAAAGAGTTTGAAAGGACCCTTGTAATTGGCTATCAAGCCACGGCTTGGAAGCCTGGTGTATTCGCCTAAAACCCCGGGTTAACCTGCCTTCATCAAGTAAGCCACTCCTGTCCAGGTAATCCTGGTATGACCCGCCGAACGTTTGACAAGTTAATCTTCTACAGACCCTGAACTTGTCAAAGTTAAAACAACAATGGATTAATTTGAGGCCCATCTTAAAAGGCTTTGTTAAACGGTTTAACTTAGAGGCCTGGCAGCCCATGAAAAGCCTCGATTTGGAGCCTGGCGGCTCATAAAAAGCCTCGCATATTTCTTTTTTGAGTCTTATTTGCTAAGTCTTTCGCCTTTATTAAGGTTCATAATATGTTCTGATAAACCGGTGTCCTTGGCCCGGCTTGACTTTCAATTACAAGTTGGGAGTACATGATCAGTTACAAACCGGCATACCTTACCCCGATCTGGTTTGACTAAATCGCCAGTACTATAAAGAAAACCCGGTGGTTATTATATCCCGGTACGGTTTATTATCATAATTCGGCAAAATAAGGACAACGTTATCAATGCTCCGGATTGGTGTAGACACCTTTACCATACAAGCAGTTGGTCAACCAACGAGGTATGTTGCACATATTACTTTTTATACAAATTTTGATTATTCATCTAAGTGTTGTATATTTGTTGGGCATCATGACCCGTCCAGTGGGAAACCGCTAGGATACTTTCAAGTTCTTGTATCCAGGAACACAACTCATCATGGGCTATGCATAATAGATCCCAAAAAGTGGAACAAGTTTTCACGAAGTATCAAAAAACATGCTCGATGGCATGAAAGATAAAGGAGTAGTTACTATCCTATTACAAGAAGCTTCAAAGCGGCTCCAAGTGCATAATTGTTTTTAAGTATTGGCACACAATAGCTGGTAAACCGGCCGCCGGTTTAAGACACTTCGTCTGGACGGTTTGACGGTTGAGGGTCAGTTGGTGCGATCACTTCTTCATCCCTCCCAGACGCTGGAAATCAACCGTCGACCAATCGATTCCAGTTAAAACTTGAAATACGGCTTCTTCATGGATAAGGCTAGAGGGGTTAATGTCAGGAGCGTAGGTATGCTTACAGATTGGAGGCACAAGTTCTTCAACTTCATGGATTTCGGTAGGTTGTCTCTTCCCTTCAGCGTCATAAGCCGGTTGGAAATGAGACAAGTCTGTGTCCTCTGCCAGTTTGCTGGCTATTGGCCGCATTTCTTTGGTCAGCCTTCGGAGGTCATCATTGTCGAAGTTTGAACCATCCTCCTTCACGCCTGGATATCCTTTAATGATGTCCTCCGCTTCAAGATCTGGAATCCATGCCTTGGCTCGGATCAATGCGGTTAATGCTCCTGCTCTTGCAGCTGCCTTCTTCAGTTCGGCAATCCGGGCTGGTAACATGGCCAAGCTTCTCAAGAGTTTCCTTTATCAATGATGGCGCCGGTTTATCGTAAGCCGCCGTGCAAATAGCCCGCTGAGACGCATAGTACAACTGTTCAATCAAGGTATATGCCGCTTTAAGCTTCATCCGCATATCTATGCCGAGATGAGCAATACGAGTGCCTGTCATGGTTTAAAGTCAGCATTCTGGTCCACGATAAGGGTCCATGAATTGGACAAACTACATAAGGAGATACTTACCAAAGACAACAGAAGTCATGGCGTTGATTTGCTGTTTCAAACCAGCTAGTTCATCTACAACTGGTTTCAGGGCTGCTTCGGCATCCTCTGCCCTTTTGGTTAAACTGATTTTTTCGGTTTCCCAGTCACCATGATCTTTGTTAAAAGACTCTTTCATCTTTTCCATTGCGGCTAGGGCTTTGGTCAGCTCCTCTTTGGCTTTCGCAGCTTCAGCTTGTTGAGACTTCACGTTTTCTTGCAAATCAGCAGTTCGGGCATCTCTATTGCTTAGTTCAGCCTACAATAGTGAAGAAATGTCAAATTAAAGGATATATATTTTCTAAGTACAAAGCTTATAACAAGTTATGCACTTCGTACTTGGGGGCTAATGCCTATTTGCACTGATTCACTACATCTTTTATAAAGTCCCCAGAACAAGGCAAGCATTATCCTTGACACTTGGGGGCTAATGTACATCTGTTCAAACCGGACACATGGATTAAACTCGGATTACCTTGCAAAGCTAAACCGGCCTTTGGGGGCTACGCTGAGGAAAGCTATATAATTACATTGATAAAGGATAGGTCTTTGTTTTTACTAAGGACCTGACATTTTGAGGTACAGTAAAAGAGAGACTTAAAGTGTTACAAAGACCCAGTTTATGATTAACATCATAAAACGGCCCTTGGGGGCTACTTGGGCTAGTATTTCAACTTTGAATCAACAAGTAAAGGGAGATGAAAATACCTCATAACGTTCCTTCATCAAATTCACCAAACCGGCTTCATAGTCATGGTTTGAGTGCAGACGGTTTAAGAAACTGGAGTGAAGCTCTTCAGCGTTGAGATGGGCATAACTTGATAAGTCAGTACTCCATTTGCCCTTTTCCCTAGCAGCACGCTCTTCTTTGGCACTATGTTGAGCCAAGATTATGGGATGGCCAGGAAAGCTGTGGCCCATGCTGGTAACGATAACATCATCTCCTTGGCCTTCAGTGGTCTTTGCGGGTGATGACGGAGTTTCAGTATCTCTCATCGAATTAGCCCGGTTTGGAGCTGCCGTTTCAGTGTCAGGCATGGCAAGTTCAGCTTCTGGTGGTTCATCAGTATTCTGATCTTGAAGGGGCGGTTCATCAGAGGCGGCTTCAGGATGAGGGCCCTCCCGTTCACAACTTTGGTCCGGTTCACCTCTTTGTTCTTCTTCAAAAGGCCTGATCTTCTGGCGGATTGTTGACCCGAGCTTTCTTGCTGGGTCTGGCTTTGGCTCTGCAAATAAATTAAATGAGGGTTAGCATCTGATTTAAGATTTGTAACGCATTGGAAGAAAGGGTTTGAAAACTTACCCAGCCACAGTTTTTAGAGGAGGGAGTTGGGTTGCTGTCGACTCGCTAGAGGATGAGGTAGGGGTCACCTGATAATTTGAATCAAACGGATTAAGAGGTTGTCTGAAATAACCTGCCTTGGGATAAGAATTGTCAGAAGTGGGAGAGACCTCAGACCGGTGCTTCCGAGCCGGGGTATCACGTAAACCGGCCGAAGTGACCTGTTGGCGAGTGTGCCGGGTTGTCCTGCGAGCTTCATGCTGTTGTGTCTTCAAAATATATGTTGGATCCAAGTATGCAAGAGGATGAGAAAATCTTACTTTTCGGACTGCTCGACGGGTTTTTTGTGTTGGCATAGAATCTGAACCAGAGGAAAAGGTAATTACCTCTACATCATCACCTTGGCTGCCTTCTACGTCCTCATGGTAAAGATCATTGTTAATGAGGTGCATGAAAAGGGAGCCAAGTGAGTCAAGTTCTACCTCAACTTCCGGATCATCAGCATCTTCATCAAGTTCCATGTTGATCCGGTCAACTGTTTTCCGCTTTAAGGTCCGCTTGACGGCTTTGGTTTTGGGACGGAATGGTTTGACCGCTTTATCCCCAGTTGGCTTTACCGCTTTATCTACGGATTTCCGTTTCCAGAAGGGATCATCACCCTATTCATACATAAACAGAAGAAGGATTACAAATTGAACAAATTAAAGATATCAAAGATGAAGAGGAAGTATAGTGCTTACAGCTGGCGGTTTGTTCTTAGTATAGAAGGGGTTCAAGCCGGTTTGACGACAGACTGATTCCGACTCATTCAAAATTTTCTTTACGCCTTCAGTGACCTCTTCATCAGTCACCTGAATGTTGATATGGCGTTGGGGATCTTCAACATCACCGGTGTACTCACACATTAAACCGGGGCGGCAGCTTAGCGGCAAGACGCTCCAAGATATCCAACATCGCACGAAATCAACGCCTGTTAAACCGTTGGCCATAAAGGCTCGGAGCTTGGCGATTTGAGGGGGATATTTGGCCAGTTCTGCAGAACTTAAGCATTGCAGCATTGGATGGGTGTTGGAAAGCCGGTGATCACGATAGCCTAGAAGGGGATTCTCATGTTCAGGAGAAGTATCTCTGCAATAAAACCAAGTCTGGTTCCACTCCTTAGGGTGGCTGTGTAGTTTGGCATGAGGGAATTCAACTTCCTTTTGCTTTTGAATCGAGACACCACCAAGTTAAGTATTGGGGCCATTTACAAACTCTGTGCGCTGGTTCAGATGAAAAAAGTCCCGGAATAGCTCCAGTGGGCTCTTCTTGCAAGTACGCTTCACAAAAAACTTGGAAGTTGCATATGTTGGACACCGAGTTGGGTCCAATATCTTGAGGATGGAGTTGGAAACTGGCAAGAACATCCCAGAAAAACTTTGACCCAGGCGGTTTGAGCCACGGCCTATGTGGTCAACAAAGATCACTACCTCACCCTGCCTCGGGGTAGGAGGATTTTCTGTTCCTGGAACTCGCCACCGGATCTCCGTCTTCTTTGGCAAGGTGCCGATACTAACCATTTCATTCAGTTGATCTTCGGTGATCCGGGAGGGAGCCCAGTTGCAAGCGGCAAACTGTTTGGCCATTGTGAAACGAAAGTTGAAAAGGAAATGCCGGTTTACGAGTCATTCATGGAGGAGCGCAAGATGCAATGAAATAAACATATACCGCTATGTGAAATTGCGTAAACCGAAGATTAATATAACAGTGAATGACAAGGTCATATAAAGGGCACACATGTGTTCTTAAACCGGACTATTACTATCAACGTGCAGAAGGTTTGTCGGTTTACTAGGGGACTAATGGTATGTGATAGATTGTTTTTACAAAGGTAAACCGCCTAGATGGTAAAGAGGATACAGATCTAAGGCAAAGAGGGTTAAGTAAAGTAAAAACAGGTTTCACAGGATCACAGGGGCCTTTTGGATCTACCACAAGTCAGGAAAGGAAAAAGATTGGTCCCAAAATAGTTCATAAAGGACTATATCAGTTTTTTTGTGCATAAGGGTTTGTGGTGATAACAGAAGGTTAGCTATGGCACGGGATACGTCAAGTGTGAAGTGTCCATCTATATACTAAGGAGGAACAGGGAGGAACAACACCGAAGCCCCGATGAACTTCGAAGAACTGCGAAGAACAAGGAAACCCTAATGGATCTAGAAAGGAAGGAGGAGAGGACTTACTGTGACCGTGGAAGCAGCGGAGGTGTGCTGCGGAGCTCTGGTACGAACAGGTTGACGCAGCGGCCAACGGTGAGGCAGAGGCGAAGCTTGACGATGGCGGCGGCGCTCAGGTGCGGAGACGTCGCGAGGAAGAAGAAGGGATGAAGGGGTAACGGAAAGAAAATAAAGGGGTCCTCTGCCCCTATTTATAAGGTGAAACGATAAAACGGCAAGTGCGGGAATCGAGGAGCTCAAAATGGATAATTAATAATGGTGTCGCCTCGATGACTGGATATGCATTAATGAAGGTAATCCTCAGCTTCAACGAATAGATGACGTCAGGGCGGGTTGTTATGGTCCTGGAACATGACGTCACGGTGGCTTACAAGATCAAAGTGAAGATGCAAAGGAGGAATTTTTCTAAGTGATGAAGATTGACACGAACCAGTTCAAACCAATCTGGGGCCTAATGTTGGGGATATTACTACTGGACATAAACCGGCCAGGAGTAGCCAGATTAGCTTTATGAAGATTAAGAAGCCCATGAAGATGTAAGAATGATGGCGCTCTACGAAGGCCCAAGGCCTAGAGGCGAGTTAAGGTCTATAGATGTAAACCGACTTAATTGTGTAACTTGCTTTGTAAGATAGGAAGTGTAGAGACCGAACTGGACACATTTATGATCCGACTTCGGGACTCTGTAAACCGGCGGGCGTCGACCTATGTATATAAAGGGACGACCCGACAACGGTTGAGGGACAAGAGACAACAACTTGAGAGCCAGACAAAGCGGATTCGCCCCCTGGCCTTCGAGACCCTAGGAATACCAATGACAACTAGACATAGGCTTTTACCTTCATCGAAGGGGCCGAACTAGCATAAACTCACTGTGTCCCCTTGTCCGGTTTAACCCCTTTAAGCTAACCCATTGCGATGGCTCCACGACTAAGTCCTTACACAAGGACAACTGTTGTGACAAACCCACGACACATTGCCTCTTATTGCTTTAATTTTTTTTCTCGTGTCAACATAGAACAACAAGAGTGTTGTGTGAATTTTTGTGATTTTTCGGGGATCGATTGGACATTTTTATGCATTAACTGAGTTTTCAATGCATTTATGTGCATAATTCAAATTTGAACTACATGCACATGCTCCAGTGCATATAAATTAGTTGAAAAATCAAATTTGTGTCCTTGGGTGTATGCTTAGGTCCCATGCAAGAAATGGGAATGGATTTCAAACACTAGGGCACCGTTGATTGCCAGCAAAACATCGAGATGCATGGTTTTTAAAATTCTAGCAAATCGAAAACTCGTCTGAAATTCATGAAACTTGGCATGCTATCATGGAGCGGCATAAACATGTCGTGGTACAAATTTTGTCCCATTTGGAGCAGGTTTGGGTATATGCTTCTCACAGACCGCAGCTTCTCACAATAAGTATGATGGTTTTTGGTAGGGAACGTCCCACCTTTGGGGATGAAACGATATCCATTGCCTCTTATTGCTTTCAATATTTTTTTCTCGTGTCAACATAGAGCAACAGGAGTGTTGTGTCAATTTGTGTGATTTTTCGGGGTTCGTTTGGACATTTTTATGCATTAACTGAGTTTTCAATGCATTTATGTGCATAATGCAAATTCGAACTACATGCACATGCTCCAGTGCATATAAATGGGTTGAAAAATCAAATATGTGTCCTTGGGTGCATGCTTAGGTCCCATGCAAAAAATGGGAATGAATTTCAAACACCAGGGCACCGTTGATTGTCGGCAAAACATTGAGATGCCTGCTTTTTAAATTCTAGTAAATCCAAAATTCTGTTAACCATTCACGTGATGCCATGTGTCTTTGTTTTAATGGCTGTAGGAGGTTCCGTGCAGGCAACTGCTTGACCTTGACTGAACGAAAGGCGTGCGAGCGCCGTCCGGTGCGCAGGCTGACCGAGAGGCGTGCAAGTTGTCCTTGAGTGCGCAGGCTCACCGGGAAGCATGCGAGCTGTACGCTGGGCAGGATCACTGGGAAGCGACCCCTTTGACTTTCATGGCCGCCCGCCTTGTTCGCATCCTCTCCATTAATGGCGCTCAAGCCGTAGTTTAATTCGTTTTTTAAATATAAAACACTCATCGCAAATGTTTTAGTTAGAACACCCGTATGCAAACTGACAACTTCCCCAGGAAGCCAAGAGAAAATGTGCCGAGTAGGATTTTTGCTGCTCTTGATCGCAAACGATTTAGATAGAACACCCGTATGCAAAGTGAGAGCAGCGCAGGATTTGTTCATCCCTTCAACACAAACGGTTGTTTTGGATGACCCATGTGCAACCACGTACAAACAATTTGGTAAGATTTGCATCTGTCTTATTGGGTATGTTGCCATTTGTCAAACTGGAAAGATTTACACTTATTGGTCTAGTAACGTTGCCATTTGTCAATCCTTGTAACACTGCAATTTGTCAAAATATGCAGCTAGAAATCATTAGCACTATGTAATTTTTGAAATTAAAATTCAGTAATTAAGCATAGATTTCATTCATAGATTAAGCATTCGTTCTTAATTTATACAAACAGTTCAACTCGACAGCTGAACCGACCAAACTTCTCCCCAATTGGTGCCAACCACGTACTGAAATAGCTAGTTCAACTATATATAGTAGCTAATTTTAAGTACGTTTTACAGTTCGACCACACATCTATAGTCAGATGAACTAAACAAAATAGCCCCTAAATACTACTACTACTACTACTACTACTACTACTACCACAGAGGGGCTTTGTGCTACTTCCAACAGCCTCTCCTCTACCGAGCACGCTCAGTAAGAGGCAGAGGAGGAGGAGGAGCCTACCGACGAGCTGGACAAAGGCAATATGATGCTTGCCGCTGCTGCACGTTCAGTGACGCTTGCCAGCTCGAACGCCCACTAGCGCTCCAGAGGTCCCTCTCAAAGCGGTTGGACTGCTCGTAGATCTCCTGATTCCTCACGTCTGCGTCGGCGTGTGCTGCGGCCACAGCTGTGATAAGGCTCTTTACATGCTCGATGAGGCACTCCTCCTTCTCCCGCAGGAACTCGATGTAGCGCACAAGGTCGCTGACGCACATGCGGGACTCCACCTCCGCCTCCCTCCTTTGGGTGGCGATGGTGGAGTGGGTGATGATCCCGGCGGTCAACGGTGGGCTGGCGGCCACAGTGGCCGACGATGGGGTGGTGGCCACGACCACCACCTCCCGCCTTTGGGCCGCGGTGGCGGAGCGGGTGATGGCCATGGTGGCCGGCAGTGGGGTGGCGGCCACGACGGCCACCTCCCACCTTCGGGCCGCGGGGCGGAGCGGGAGATGGCCCTGGCTTTCGACGATGGTGTGGAGGCAACGGCGGCCGACAACAGCTGCCGTCGGGCAGCGGCGGCGGAGCGTGTGTTTGGTGTTCTGCGCACACTCAACAGGGACGCCACACGCACTACACTAAGCCGAGGAATGCGCCGCCGCCGCGGTGTAGCCTCCTAGCTGGAGCTATCCTCTGATGACGACGGAGTGGCTGAGCGACGACAACAGACTGGTGTCATTGGCGATTGTGGGAGAAGCGGGCGAGATAAGCTACAGGGATGGAGGGAGGGGAATATGCGACGCAGGACTCCTCGATTGTGAGGGTTTTTATAGCAGGCTGACAAGCATTGGGATTTTGAGGGATTTCACCAAGTTGGGTGGGAAGCTTGCGCGGGAACCTGCGAGGTTTCGTGGGGACGGACTCACCAATGATTGATTGACGCCACCGTTTGGCCAAAAGAACGCCCCCGCGCGCTGCACAAGCTTGCATTTGTAAGCCGTCTGCGGCAGCTGGGTGACAAGACGTGAGAGAGGAGAACGAGAGGACACGTACACATACAGTTAATAGAAAAACGTTTGTGATTTAATTACCTACTATACCCGTCCTGGTTTATAAGTAGGATTTAACTAATAAAATATGAATGCATGTGGCCATAGATTATATCATTGGAGTCGTATTTGAACATAGTTCCCAGCTATACAATTTTTGTAACATGCATTAACACTTTTTTGGTTAAATTTAAGGTTATACACCAGCAAGTATTTGCCCGCAACACACACGGCTTATTCCATCACAAATAGCTCTGATGGATCAATTCTCTGCCACGTATCGCACACGCAACTCTAATATGATTCATGCTTGATGTCTCCGACATCGCTCGCACAATTCGTCTTATTTGCCACGTATCACTGTGAGTCCTCTTCTCGCGTCCCTCGGCAAGCTCTGCTCGCTGTTAGGTGCCGTGGCGTGCTCTGCTCGTGTCCATCGGCGTGCTCGGCTTGTGGACAACTTTTCCTTGAGGCGGCCGCGGAGCGCTCTACTCGCGTCCCTCCGCGCACGCTTTGTTAGCGGTTGGGCGTGCGCACGATCACGTTGGGGGCCCCATATGCATGCAGTTGTGCCGCGAGCGTTGCCACGCGATGCAGTTATGTGCGGCACAATGGAGTTACGCGCTGCAAATTAGAACTGCCATTAGGGCCTGCCGATATTCCTAGCCGTCCGGCTTCCCCTTTAATTCCTGCAGCCATTATAACCTTAGTCTCTTCAACCTTTCGATCGCGCCCCACAACACAACAAGCACACCCACGACGACACATAGAGAGGGGATGTCTGGCGGCGCTCCAATGGAGTTCAGCAAGCATAGAGTGGTGACCCACGCGAGGGAGACGGATCTCCTGGTGGTGTACACCATCGACCCAGCCGTGGTGGACGACTACATCAACAACGTTGAGCTGTTGCTTGCTGGAGACAAGTACAAGGTGGTCGACATCGACCTCCAATACACCGCCGGTCGTCCCGACATAGATCAGAAGTTTGCCATCGCCCGGTTGTGCATGCGCCATCATGTCCTCATCTACCACTACTGCATGGCCACAGAGCCTTGCGACCGTTTCAAAAGGTTTGTCAATAGCACCGACTACAAGTTCGCCACGGTGGATACCAAAGACGATGTAAAAGCGCTCAGTGTTACAGGCTTGCCTGCGAGAACCTTGTCGAAATCCTTGACCACTACAGGGTCTGGGGCAGCACGAAGCAGGACTCCCTGGTCTAACTCGTCTCGGCCATCATCGACCCCTACTATGAAAAGATGAAGCAAGATGCCCAGAGAACAAGTCCCGTATCCTGGCACAAGGCCTGGATATGGCAACTGGATGAACCTCACCTCAGGTTCGCGGCCAAGAGCGTGTACACATGCTAGGAGATGCACAGGCAGATCGTTGACATGAGGAAGTGCCTCGTTACCCAAATCGACGAGCCCGAATCGAGCCACAAGCAGAGCAAGCATCAAAATAAGTAGATGATGATCAGATGATCGTTTATGCTAGTTAATCATGCATGTAATATATAGTTTACTTTATTGGTGTGTGTGGAAATGTCATGTGTGTAGTAGCCACCTATGTGATTATGCATGTAATAGTTTACTTTGGTGTGTGCAAATGCCATGGTTGTAGTAGCCACCTATGTAAGTGGATGTTTAATTTGGTTATGCAAGCATGTCCTTATAAGTGTGTGTATATAGATATGTTGTTGTTCTATATGCAATCCCATTGCACAACACACACGTCTTATTAGCATCAACCGTTTGTGTTATTATCGGTCTTCACACACATTTCTGATTACAGACATGTTTGCCGCATATCACACACATCTTGTTAAGTTGAACCGTTTCTGTTCTCATGTCTCAACGCAAATAGTTCATCTGAGTGAACCGCATGCCGTATATCGCACACACCTTCATCTGGCTGCCCATTTCTTTTGTGTTGCCTAATCACAAATAGTTCATCCGAGTGAACCGTATGCTGTGTATCGCACACGCCTTCATCTGATGCCCATTTCTTCTGTTCCTCCTCATTTCAAACATTTAATTGAACCGAACCGTATGCCCTTCATCGCACACGCAACTAAAACGTGAACCGTGTTTGATGCATCCGTCATCGCAAATGTTTTACACATTTTTGACGGTTTTCATACAACATCGTTTGCAATTATTGCATCGCACACAATTTCTCGAAGGGTCTCTGATCGTAGTGTCACATTAGCAGCATCCTATAGTAGTGTACAGATGCAGGGCTTCGCCTAAGCACTACGACAATATGACCGAGGTGGAAAACTGTGGAGGGGGGCACCGCACACAGCTAAAGATCAACTTGTGTGTCTCTGGGGTGCCCCTCTCCCTGTATACAAAGGAGGGGAGGAGGAGGAGGAGGGCCGGCCTCAAGGGGCGCGCCCAAAGGGGGGATTCCTACTCCTAGTAGGAGTAGGTTTCCCCCTTTCCTAGTCCAAGTAGGAGAAGAATGAAGGAGAGGGAGGGGGAGAAGGAAAGAGGGGGCGCCGCCCCCTCCAAGTCCATTTCAGACCAGCCCATGGGGAGCGCGCTGCCTCCCCTTGTGGCCCTTCTCTCCTTTCCACTAAATCCCAATAAGGCCCAATACGTCCCCAGGTGAAGTCCCGTAACTCCTCAGTTCTTCGAAAAATACCTGAATCACTCAAAACCTTTCCGATGTATGAATATAGCCTTCCAATATATGAATCTTTACCTCTCGACCATTTCGAGAGTCCTTGTCATATCTTTGATCTCATCCGGGACTCTGAACAAACTTCGGTCATCAAATCACATAACACATAATACAAATCGTCATCGAACGTTAAGAGTGCAGACCCTACGGGTTCGAGAACTATGTAGACATGACTGAGACACATATCCTGTCAATAACCAATAGCGGAACCTGGATGCTCATATTGGCTCCTACATATTCTACGAAGATCTTTATCGTCAAACCGCATAACAACATACGTTGTTCCCTTTGTCATCGGTATGTTACTTGCTCGAGATTCAATCGTTGGTATCATTATACCTAGTTTAATATCATCATCGGCAAGTCTCTTTACTCGTTCTGTAATGCATCATCCCATGACTAACTCATTAGTCACATTGCTTGCAAGGCTCATAGTGATATGCATTACCGAGAGGGCCCAGAGATACTTCTCCGACAATCGGAGTGACAAATCCTAATCTCGATCTATGCCAACTCAACAAACACCATCGGAGACACCTGTAGAGCATCTTCATAACCACTCAGTTACGTTGTGACGTTTGATAGCACACTAAGTATTCCTCCGGTATTCGGGAGTTGCATAATCTCATTGTCATAGGAACATGTATTAGTCATGAAGAAAACAATAGCAACAAATTGAACGATCATAGTGCTAAGCTAACGGATGGGTCTTGTCCATCACATCATTCTCTAATGATGTGATCCCATTCATCAAATGACAACACATGTCTATGGCTAGGAAACTTAACCATCTTTGATTAATGAGCTAGTATAGTAGAGGCATACTAGGGACACTCTGTTTGTCTATGTATTCACACATGTATCAAGTTTCTGGTTAATACAATTCTAGCATGAATAATAAACATTTATCATGATATAAGGAAATATAAATAACAACTTTATTATTGCCTCTAGGGCATATTTCCTTCAGTCTCCCACTTGCACTAGAGTCAATAATCTAGTTCACATCGTCATGTGATTTCACACCAATAGTTCACATCTTTATGTGATTAGTTCACATCTTCATGTGACTAATACCCAAAGGGTTTACTATAGTCAATAATCTAGTTCACATCACAATGTGATTAACACCCAAAGAGCGATCATGTTTTGCTTGTGAGAGAAGTTTAGTCTACGGGTCTGCAACATTCAGATCCGTGTGTATTTTGCAAATTTCTATGTCTACAATACTCTGCACATAGCTACTCTAGCTAATTGCTCCCACTTTCAATATGTATCTAGATCGAGACTTAGAGTCATCTAGATCGGTGTCAAAAGCTTGCATCGACATAACTCTTTACGACGAACTCTTTCATCACCTCCATAACCGAGAAATATTTCCTTAGTCCTCTAAGGATAATTTTGACCGCTGTCCGATGATATACTCCTAGATCACTATTGTACTCCCTTGCCAAAATCATGCTAAGGTATACAATAGGTTTGCTACACATTTACCAGATTTCATAAAATTCGGCAACTGCTAACATGATTCGGACAGACTTTTAAGCGTCGATATGAGTGAGAAAATCTCATCGTAGTCAACACCTTGAACTTTGTCGAAAACCTTTTGCGACAATGTGAGCTTTGTAGATAGTAACACTACTATCAGTGTCTGTCTTCCTCTTGAAGATCCATTTATTCTCAATGGCTCGCCGATCATCGGGCAAGTCAATCAAAGTCCATACTTTGTTCTTTATACATGGATTACATCTCAGATTTCATGGCCTTAAGCCATTTTGCGGAATCTGGGCTCATCATCGCTTCCTCATAGTTCATAGGTTCATCATGGTCAAGTAACATGACCTCCAGAACAGGATTACCGTACCACTCTGGTGCGGAACATACTCTGTTTGACCTATGAGGTTTGGTAGTAACTTGATCCGAAGTTTCATGATCATCATCATTAACTTCCTTACTAATTGGTGTAGGCATCACTGGAACTGATTTCTGTGATGAACTACTTTCCAATTCGGGAGAAGTGATGACCCATAGGTATAGGGGACCTATCATAGTCCTTTCGATAAGTAAGAGTGTCGAAATCAATGAGGACCAGAAGGAAATCATAAGCGGTTTCTAGCAAGGTATTCTCTGCAAGTACTGAAATAAGTGGTAACAGATAGTTTTGTGATAGGATAATTTGTAACGAGCAACAAGTAACAAAAGTAAATAAAGTGCAGCAAGGTGTCCCAATCCTTTTTGTAGCAAAGGACAAGCCTGAACAAACTCTTATATAGAGAAAAGCACTCCCGAGGACACATGAGAATATCGTCAAGCTAGTTTTCATCACGTTCATATGATTCGCGTTCGGTACTTTGATAATTTGGTATGTGGGTGGACCGGTGCTTGGGTACTATCCTTACTTGGACAAGCATCCCACTTATGATTAACCTCTATTGCAAGCATCCGCAACTACAACAAAAGTATTAAGGTAAACCTAACCATAGCATGAAACATATGGATCCAAATCAGCCCCTTACGAAGCAACGCATAAACTAGGGTTTAAGCTTCTGTCACTCTAGTAACCCATCATCTACTTATTACTTCCCAATGCCTTCCTCTAGGCCCAAATAATGGTGAAGTGTTATGTAGTCGACGTTCCCATAACACCACTAGAGGAGAGACAACATACATCTCATCAAAATATCAAACGGATACCAAATTCACATGACTACTAATAGCAAGACTTCTCCCATGTCCTCAGGAACAAACGTAACTAATCACAAAGCATAATCATGTTCATAATCAGAGGGGTATTAATATGCATATAGGATCTGAACATATGATCTTCCACCAAATAAACCAACTAGCATCAACTACAAGGAGTAATTAACACTACTAGCAACCTACTAGTACCAATCCCGAACTTGGAGGCAAGAATTGGATACAAGAGATGAACTAGGGTTTTGAGAGGAGATGGTGCTGGTGAAGATGTTGATGGACATTGCCCTCTCCCGATGAGAGGGGCGTTGGTGATGACGATGGCGATGATTTCCCCCTCTCAGAGGGAAGTTTCCCCGGCAGATCCGCTCTGCCAGAGCCCTAGATTGGATCCGCTAAGGTTCCGCCTCGTGGCGGTCGAGTTTCGTCCGAGAAGATGGCTTATGATTTTTTCCTCGTCGAAAGACTCCATATAGCATAAGATGGCCATCGGAGGGCCACCAAGGGCCCATGAGGTAGGGGGCGCGCCCAGGGGGGTAGGGCGCGCCCCCACCCTCGTGGGCAGGGTGTGGCCCCCTGGTGAACTTCTTACACTCAGTATTTTTTATATATCCTGAAAACGTCTTCCGTGAAGTTTCAGGATTTTTGGAGCTGTGCAGAATAGGTCTCTAATATTTGCTCATTTCCAGCCTAGAATCCCAGCTGCCGGCATTCTCCCTCTTTATGTAAACCTTGTAAAATAAGAGAGAATAGGCATAAGTATTATGACATAATGTGTAATAACAGCCCATAATGCAATAAATATCGATATAAAAGCATGATGCAAAATGGACGTATCAACTCCCCCAAGCTTAGACCTCGCTTGTCCTCAAGCGAAAGCCGAAATCGAAAAATATGTCCACATGTTTAGAGATAGAGGTGTCGATAAAAGTAAAATACGGACATGAGGGCATCATGATCATTCTTAGAACAGCAACTTACATAATTCTTGTCATATGACTTCTTATGCTGACACTCACGCTGTCGGGGTAAATAGCCATGGGTAGCCCAGCCGGCTTCCCCTGGCCACTCAGAAAAAATCGTGAGCCCATCCGGCTCATAAGGAGACTCAAGACCTGGGCCGCCTCCCCCTAGCCGACTGCCGTCCTAGCCGGCTTGGGGGGTGGCCCGCCCTTTTTTACCCCCATGAAGAAAACTGTGGAGGGCCGGCTACGGCATGGCCGGCTGCAGCAGGGCCGGCTATGGCAAGGCCGGCTATGACACGGCCGGCTACCGCCGGGCCGGCTTCGATAAAGCACTCAACGCCGTACCCGCGATGCACGCGTCCACTCTGCGATGATGAAGCGGGGCGTGGCTACAGTGGAGCCTGCCACCCCCAAAACCCGGAGCACGCCTGGTACAGCGCGTCGTGCGGGCCGCTGCGGCCCGCCCGGCGCGGCACTGTAGCCACGGCGGCTTTGACGCCGTCCACGACGGGCCGCCAGTGTGGCCCCCGAGGCGGTGGGCCCCTTCGGGCAGAGAGATGCCGAAGGCGGCCACACCCCCTCTCAAGCCGGCGAGACAGAGGGCCGGCTTCGCGTAGCCGGCCTGCCGCCTTCCTCGAAGGAGACGCCCATTACGGAGACAAGGTGCGGCGGGGCTACAGTAATCGCCCGCCAGGGCGGCGTTACTGTAGCCACGCTTACCCCGGCCAAGCCTGCGCCAACAAACACGGAGCAACAGTAACCGGCCGCCGACAAGGCCCTGGCCGGTGGGGCCGGCCTGTCGACCCAGGAGCCGGCAGTCGGCGGGACCCACCAGCCGGCGGGCCCCAGAAGCCGGCGGAGAAGCCGGCGAGCATAGTCACCGACAGCTGGGCCCCGCGCCCAGTCGGGTTACCATTGTACCCCCGGGGGGTAGGCCTATATAAACCCCCCGGTGCACCCATGCAAAGGGTTGAACTCTCTTTCTAGGCATAGACACTTACAAGGAGAAGAAGCAGGCTGAGCTAAGCCCTTCTTCCTCCTCTCGCCCCCAAACAGCTCAAGGAGCATTGTAGCCACCTGTGAACTTAGTAACCATGCGGAGACCCCGCAGAGCAGCAGTAGGGGTGTTATCTCCCCGGAGAGCCCTGAAGCTGGGTAAGATTCGCCGGCGTGCATGTCTACGCCTCATCCCGTTTCCAGGCACCGGCGACGTTCTATTGGCCCCCGCAATGATAAGCCAACCGTTGGCATATGTCGATCCTACCACCCGACATTTGGCGCCCACCGTGGGGCCAGGTGCACCGTCGTCCGGAGACCTGTTCTGGACGGGAACCCTTTTCCTTCCTCGCGGGCGCAGCCAGCCTGGCTCGCCCGATGGCGCTTGCCGCGACGCGCTGCACGGCGTCGCTGACGCCTGCGCGGCTAGCGGCCTCGCCAGCCTCTTCGACAAGGCCCGCATCTCCGATGAGCTCGCTTCTGATGCGGGCACAGATCACCTCGCCAACCTCCTCAGCCAGCTCCACGTCTCCAGCGAGCCCGCTGCGGACTTGGAGTCGCTGGCTCTACCGACCCGATGCCCGTCGACTCCGACGCGGCATCCTACGACACCTTCCCCACCAATGTCACGGTCTACAACGACCCGCTCCCTCCGGCTGGCGATCGCGATTCTGACGCCCCCGAGGTGATGGTTATCGGCCTCGACGGCCCGAATGACGAGGGCGCCCGCGACTCCCCGCGCGCGGCGGCCCAAGACTTGTCCGTCCCCCTTCCGGCTGACGCCAGCGACGAAGTTCTGGAGGCACGCCGCCTCGCCCTCCTCGCGGAGGGCCGGCGGCTGGCCTCCGTAAGATGCCTCACCGAGGCCTACCAGTGCGAAGCTGACCGCGCCGCCTTCGGCCCGCCGGCTCCGGCTGACCCTAGCCGGGCCGGCGCTGTCAGGCAACACGGCGCCGTCATCGCTGACACGCTTGGGGTGGATCGCCCGGTCTACGCCACCCCTCTCGAGAACCTGCACGCCGCCCAGGCGGCCGTAGACGAGCTAGACGGCTTGGAAGCCGAAGATCTCCCCCATAAGACGCGGCGCATCCAGCAACTAATCGATGCGGCCGCACGACGGCACGAGGCCGATGCCTGCGCGGGAAGCCCTCCCCCGCGCCGCGAACACGGCGCGACCTCCCGGTCGCCGACTACCAGCTACACCCGCGCGCGGCGCGAGAAAGATCCGGCTTCCAGCCGAAGCCGGACCCAAGTCTCCATCGAGCGAGACGCGGACGGCCGCCCCCGAGCCATGGAATGGCGGGGCACCCCGCCTCCGCCTCGAGCTCGCGGAGAAAGATATCCTACCCCGCCCCCAGTGGCTCACCCGACTCTCAGCGGCCGGCTTGGTCGCCGGGAGGGAATCGGCGAAAACGATGCCCGCCACCGGATCGACCGCCTGGCCCGATCCCTGGCGCTAGAAGAAGAAGACGATGTCGGCCCGCCTTGCTTCGGCCCCCGCATCCACGACGAGCCCTTCCCCAAAGGGTTCTCGCTCCCAAGAGACACACCCAAGTATAACGGCTCGGTGAAGCCGGAAGACTGGCTGACCGACTACTCCACAGCCGTCAGCATCGCCAATGGCAACCGGCGCGTTGCCGTAAAGTACGTGCCCCTCATGCTGCAAGGCACGGCACGGACTTGGCTTAACAGCCTTAAGCCGCTCAGCATCAACAGCTAGGTGGACTTCACTGAAGCCTTCGTTCGCAACTTCACCAGCATCTACAAGCGGGCTCCCAAGCCCAGACAGCTCTCCCTGTGTGTACAGGGCCTAGCAGAGTCCACTCGCGACTACGTGACGCATTGGGCCGAGCTCCGCAACTCCTGTGAGGGGGTGCACGAGGTGCAAGCCATCGAATACTTCACAGCCGGGTGCCGAGAGGGCACCCTCCTCAAGCACAAGCTTCTCTGCGATGAGCCGACTACCCTCGACGAGCTCGTGAACATCGCCGACAAGTACGCCACCGCCGACTCCTCGATGAAGACCGAGCTCCGGGTGGACGCATCCAGAAAGGTGCTCAATCCGGCGCCCAAAGCGCCGGCTGGAGATGGCGGCCGACGCCAACACCAGAACGATCAAAAACGCAAGGGCCCTGCGCCGCCTCCCGCCAGTCGGCAGGTGGCCACGGTCGAAGATACGCCGCCTGAAGGGCGGCCCGCACCCAAGAAGCCCAAGGGCGGCAGGCCGGCTTGGCAGCCGGCCTTCTCCTATGAGCAAACCCTTGATGCCCCGTGCAAGTTCCACAGCGGCGCGAAGCCGTCCAACCACACGACCCGCAAATGCAACTGGCTCGCCCGAATCTCGAAGGGCGAAGGGCTCACGCCGACTCCGCCTGCCGGCCCGTCGCCGCCGGCTCCGCCGCCCAAAGCCGCCCGGCCCGCGGTCGACGCTGTGCAGGACGAGTTCCCCGACGAGCAAGCGTCTTATGTCGTCTTCACGAGCTAGCCCGAAGACCGGCGCAGCAAGCGCCGAGAGCAACAGGAGGTCAGCATGGCCGCCACCAGCCCAGCCGGCCACATGCACTAGTCGGAGAAACCCATCAGCTGGAGCCGTGCCGACCACCCAGAGGTGATGCCGTCCCCCGGTTCCTACGCATTGGTCCTGGAGGCCACCCTCGCAACGGATACGCGCGCCGCACGCTTCTCCCGCATGCTGATCGACGGCGGAAGCAGCATCAACATCCTGTACCGCGACACCATGGAGAAGCTGGGCGTCAAGGCCAAGCAACTTGCGCCGACTCGAACGGTGTTCCACGGCATCGTACCCGGACTGTCCTGTGCCCCCATCGGCAAGCTCAAGATCGATGTACTCTTTGGGGGCAAGGATCATTTCCGCCGGGAAGCAATCTGGTTCGAGGTGGTGGACCTGGATAGCCCTTATCATGCCTTGCTCGGCCGACCCGCCTTGGCCAAGTTCATGGCGGTCCCCCACTATGCTTACCTCAAGATGAAGATACCGAGCTGAAAGGGTGTCATCACCATCGCCGGCGACTACAAGAAGTCCGCCGACTGCGCCGCGGCCAGCAGCCGGCTGGCCGAATCCCTAGTGATCGCAGCCGAGAGGAAGACGCTGGACCGGGTCGTGGCCCTGGCCAGCAAGCAGCTAAACCAACCCGCCGACTCCAAGGAGTATGATGACCAAGGATCTTTCCAGCCGGCCAAGGAGACCAAGAAGATACAGCTCGACCCCGAGCACCCCGAGAGGTTTGCCGTCATTGGGGCGAGTCTGGATAGCAAATAGGAAGGCGAGCTCGCCGATTTCCTCCGTGAGAATCTGGATATCTTTGCATGGTCCCCCAAGGACATGCCGGGTGTTCCGAAGGATTTCGCCGAGCACAAATTGCACGTGCGGGAGGATGCTAAGCCAGTCAAGCAGCCCCTCTGCCGACTGTCAGAAGAGAAGAGAAGGATCGTAGGGGAGGAGATAGCCCGGTTCCTTGCAGCCGGCTTCATCATGGAAGTTTTCTTCCCCGAATGGCTCGCGAACCCGGTTCTCGTGCTGAAAAAGAATAACAAGTGGCGCATGTGTATAGATTACATGAGCCTCAACAAAGCCTACCCAAAAGATCCCTTCGCTCTACCCAGAATTGATCAAGTGATAGACTCCACAGCCGGATGCGAGCTGTTGAGCTTTTTGGATGCCTACTCGGGATACCACCAGATCAAGCTGAACCCGGATGACCAACTGAAGACCGCCTTCATCACGCCGTTTGGAGCCTTCTGCTACCTGACTATGACGTTCGGCTTGAGGAATGCCGGCGCCACGTTTCAGCGTTGCATGCAGAAGTGCTTCCTCACGCAGCTCGGCAAGAATGCCCACGTTTACGTGGATGATGTCATGGTGAAGACGGAGAAACATGGCACTCTGCTGGAAGACTTGAAGGAGACGTTCGAGAACCTGCGCCGGTTCCGGATCAAGCTCAACCCAGAGAAATGCGTGTTCGGAGTGCCAGCCAGCCAGCTCCTAGGCTTCCTGGTCTCTGAACGCGGCATACAGTGCAACCCTGTGAAGATCAAGGCCATCGAGAGGATGGCGGTCCCAACCAAGCTCAGAGAGATTCAGAAGTTCACCGGGTGCCTGGCCTCTCTTAACCGCTTCATCAGCCGGCTTGGAGAAAAAGCTCTCCCCCTCTACCGCCTCATGAAGAAGAGCACTCACTTTGAGTGGAACGACCAGGCCGACCAAGCTTTCCACGAGCTGAAGAAAATGCTGTCCACGCCGCCTGTCTTGGCGGCACCGACTGAGAAGGAGCCCATGCTCCTATATATTGCCGCCACTAGCCGGGTGGTCAGCACCGTCATTGTGGTCGAACGCCCCGAAGAAGGCCGAGCCCAGCCGGTCCAAAGGCCGGTTTACTACCTGAGCGAGGTGCTGTCCGCCTCGAAGCAAAATTACCCGCACTATCAAAAGATGTGCTATGGCGTGTACTTCGCCGCCAAGAAGCTGAAGCCGTACTTTCAAGAGCATCCCATCACGGTCGTATGCACTGCCCCGCTAGCCGACATCATAGGCAGCCGGGATGCATCCGGCCGGGTGGCCAAATGGGCCATCGAGCTGGCCCCGTACACGATCTACTACCAACCCCGCACCGCCATCAAGACGCAAGCGCTGGCCGACTTCCTCGTCGACTGGGCCGAGACCCAGTACTTACCACCAGCGCCCGACTCCACCCATTGGCGCATGCACTTTGACGGATCAAAGATGCGCACCGGCCTGGGAGCCGACGTCGTCCTTACCTCTCCAAAGGGCGACAAGCTCAGATACACGCTGCAGATCCACTTCGCCGCCTCCAACAACGTAGCCGAGTACGAGGCGCTCATACACGGGCTCCGGCTTGCCAAAGAACTTGGCATTCGCCGGATCCTGTGCTATGGCGACTCGGATCTGGTGGTGCAGCAGTCTTCTGGCGACTGGGACGCCAAGGACGCGAACATGGCGAGCTACCGTTTCCTAGTGCAGCAAATCAGCGGATACTTCGACGGGTGTGAGTTCCTTCACTTGCCGCGAGCCGACAACGAGCCAGCAGATGCCCTGGCCCGAATAGGCTCCACGCGGCAAGCAATACCAGCCGGCGTCGCCCTGCAGCGCCTCCTCAAGCCTTCAATCAAGCCGTCTCCGGAATCCGACTCCATTTTCGTGCCGCCTAACCCCGAGGGGGCTGGGTTCGGCTCGAAGAATCAAGCAGCCGGCCCGGGGACTTCAATATTCGGCTCGGGGACTGCCGCACCCGGCCCGGGGACTGCAGTAGCCGGCCCGGGGACTTCTTCAGCACAGGAAGCGGCGGCCGACTTCAGCGCTGCACTGCCCAACCCGCCCACCCTGGTGGCTCTGGCCACATTGGTGGCTGAGGAGGTCGCCGCCCCATCATGGGCCCAAGCCATCCGCAACTTTCTGGTGAACCATGACCTGCCGGCTGACAAAAACGAAGCAAGACAAGTTCAGCGCCGGGCTGGAGCATACACAATCGTCAACAGAGAGCTTGTCAAGCGCAGCGCTACCGGAGTCTTGCAGCGATGCGTCGAGCAGGAGAAAGGCATCGCGATCCTCAGGGATATACACCAAGGAGAATGCGGCCACCACACCGCATCAAGATCACTGGTCGCCAAAGCCTTCCGCCACGGTTTCTTCTGGCCGACTGCTTTGGACGACGCCAAAGAGCTAGTCAAACACTGCAAAGGCTGCCAGCTTTTCAGCTCGCAGCAACACATGCCGGCTTCAGCACTCAAGACTATTCCCATCACCTGGCCCTTTGCCGTCTGGGGATTGGATATGGTGGGCCCATTCAAGATGGCGCGCGGCGGCATGACACATTTGCTCGTCGCCCTTGACAAATTCACCAAGTGGATCAAGGCGAAGCCGATCAAGAAGCTGAATGGGCCGACTGCAGTGACCTTCATTGCAGATATAACAACCCGGTACGGCGTACCGCACAGCATCATCACCGACAACGGCACGAACTTTGCCAAAGGTGCCTTGGCACGGTTCTGCGCTGCGCAGGGTATCCGGCTGGACCTTGCGTCAGTCGCCCACCCGCAGTCAAACGGCCAAGTGGAGCGAGCAAATGGCCTCATTCTGTCCGGCATCAAGCCTCGACTGGTCGTACCCCTGGAGCGTTCAGCCGGCTGCTGGCTCAATGAGCTGCCGGCTGTCCTATGGAGTCTGCGCACTACTCCCAACAGATCAACCGGCTTCACTCCCTTCTTCCTTGTATATGGTGCCGAGGCGGTCATCCCAACAGACATCGAGTTCGACTCGCCTCGGGTAACCATGTACGTGGAAGCGGAAGCCAAAGAAGCACGAGAAGATGGCGTCGACCTGCTGGAAGAGGCCCGGCTGTTAGCCCTTAGCCGGTCCGCCATCTACCAGCAGGGTCTGCGCCGCTACCATAGCCGGAGGGTCCGCCCAAGATCCTTCCAGGAGGGCGACCTTGTGCTCCGGCTGATCCAGCAAACAGCCGGTCAGCACAAGCTCGCAGCCCCCTGGGAAGGCCCCTTCATCATCAGCAGAGCCTTGGGCAACGACGCCTACTACCTCATCGACGCGCAGAAGCCGAAGGCACGCAAGAGAGACGACTCCGGCAAGGAGTCGGAGCGACCGTGGAACGCAAATCTCCTTCGGAAGTTTTACAGTTAAAGCGCAGTATGTGTCATGCCCACTTTTGTACTTAGTATGATACAGTAGGCTCCCCGAGAAAGACTCGGGGACTGCCACCCGTTGTTTTATGAATGAAAGTTATCATGCGTATGATATTACCTTTTCATTTATTTTGTCCGGTACCGGGCCCGACGAGTCGGCCCGGGGACTAGCCGACTAGAGTTATATTAGGAGCCCTACCCACAGTCAGACAAGTAATGTGTTGACACCCAGGCTTGGCTCTTGCCGAAATCGCAGCTCGAAGAACCGACTGCCCGGCTGGCAAGAGTCACCAGCCGGAAAGGGTGCGCACATGAAAAACGGCTAGGGACCAAACAGGCTCGCATATATAACAAAAGCCGGCTTGCTGCCTCCCGCCGACCGACTACCAGAGTAGCCGGCCGGCCGGCTTACATTCAGTCTACTTCAAATCCAAGAAAACTCAAGTACTGGCCTTCCCAAAGAGGGAAGGCGGCAAAGGAAAGAGCCTAAGGACAAAAAGTACACTCGGATGAACGCCAACACATGCATATATTAATATATTACACAAAAAGCCTCCAGAGAGGTCGACATCCAGCATTGTTCGATACACCCCCAGTGGGTGGAATTGCAGAAACTTAAATTTGTCCAAAAAGAAAGACAGGAACAAAATAAACGGCAGATCAAGCCGGCGGGGCCGCAGACGAGCTGGATTAGGCGACAGAAGTAGTCGCGCCGGCTGGAGGAGCGGCCGGCTGGCGAACCTCGTCTTGATCGTCATCTCCGGCAGAGGGCGCGCTCCTGCGTGGCTCGTTGCTAGAGGCACAATCGGCTGGGGGACGGTCGGCCGCCCCGCCAGTCGGCTCGGCGTCTTCGCTGTCCTCCTCCTCGTCGTCCTCGCCCTCGTCGCTGGAAGCAATCTCTTCCGACGAGTCCTCGCCGTCCGCTAGGTTCAGCCCGAACCATTCCTCCGGCTGGGCAGCGCCATCATCGTTGAGCTCCGGCGCGAAGACGCTGGTGTCGGTACACTCGGCGATCGTCGAGGCGCGCTGCGCGATCGCCGGCCGCACCTCCTCCAGCTCGGCGTCGGCTTCCGACCGCCACGTCCGCAGCTGGTCCAGGCTTAGCCCTGGGTACCACGCGCGGACGAACTCCAGCGCGCGCCTGGCTCCAAGACGGGCCGCGGACGCCTTCCAGGCCTCGAAGCGGCCGACTGCGACTTCGAGCCAGTCGGCCGTCCAGCTTGGGGTCCGGGGAATTGCCTGGCCGGGCCAGAGCGTGGCCAGCATCGTCGCCCCGGCGCGTTGGAGCCGGCGGAGCAACCGGTGGGCCGGCTGCAGCCGCGCCTGGACGGCGATAAGCTGCTCCGACAACGTCCGGTTCGCATCCGGCGGAATCACAACCCCGGCCTGACGGCGCTCCTCGCGGTAGGCCTCGATGGCTTGGGCGGCAAGGACAGACTGGCCGGGGAAGTACTCTGCGCAAGACAGCGAACACAAGTCAAAACAAAACCATAGGCGGCCGGCGAATGGAAGAAGAGCAAGAAAGACAGCCTACCGTTAATGAGATCCTCGACCCGGCCGAAGCCTTCTTCCAGCGCCCGGCGCGTCTCGGCCCAGCTCGCCTCCCTGGCCCCGAACTCCGCCCTCAGGGTAGCCTCGCCGTCCTGCGCCTTTTGCAGGGCCGCCTTGTGGCTCTCCTCTTGGTCGGCCAGTTTCGTCGCCAGGCGGCCGCGCTCTTGAGCCAAGTCAGCATACTCGGTGTCCTTGGCACGAAGAGCGGCCTGCACCACGCCGAGTTCCCTCCGCAGGTCGGTGTTGGCCTCTGCACGAGCAAGAAATAAAGAGAAAAATCAGCAAAGGAAAAGTCGTCAAGTAAGATCCGACCCGACTGCCCTGCAGTCGGCCCGGATCCCGGGGACTACACCCAGTGGGTGCGCTGTCGCGCCCCCACGAGAAGTTAATAATGACAAAACACTTACGCCGGCTGCTGGCGAGGTCTTCGGTCCTCCGGCTTAGCTCCCGAGCCTGGGAGTTGAAGGCGGCCGCGTGAGAATTGTGATAATCCTGAAGATCAGAAAAAACAGTCAACATAGTCATCTAGTAAGATCCGACCCGACTGCGCTGCAGTCGGCCCGGATCTCGGGGACTACACCCAGTGGGTGCGCTAGTGCGCCCCCACGGAAAAAATTCAAAGGACCAGAGCGGTCAAGGAGTGAAGACTTACCCGGATTGCAGACCGCGTCGGCAGAAACTCCTGAGTGAATTGCCTCAGGAGGCCGGCCTGTGCCTGCAGCCGGCTCCGAACCTCTTGGGCCGCGACGTTCAGCTCGCTGCTCCCTCCGCTGGGAGTCCACCCGGACGTGGCGGAGCTGGCCGCCTCCAAGGCGTCTGCCGTCCGCTCGGCCCCCGCGGCTCGGTGCGTGTCCGACGGGGCCGTGCCCCCTCCGGCGGGCCGGCTCGCCGCCGGCTCGATCTCAAGGCCGGCTCCGGCCTCGGGTGCGGCCCGGGCCGGCTCCTCCGGCACCGCCGACGATCGGCCGCCTTCGCCTGCTCCGGCTGGCGCTGCTGGCGACGTCCTCTCAGCGGATCCCTCGAAGACCTCGTCCCTCTGCACCGGCGGCTGCTCGGGGATAATCTCCTCCGCCGTGGGCAGAGGGATGTCCGGATCCAAGGTCTGGAGGGGGATGGCGAGCAGCGGAGTCTGGCTGCGCGCGCCTTCCACCTCCGTCTCCACGGCCGCCCGCTCCGACGGAGTCTTGGCCGCCACGCTCGCTCGCCCTGGCGCCGTCTGGGCGGCCTCTCGCTCCACCACCGCCCGCTCGGCCTCCTCCCTCTCTCGGCGCACCTCACGTGCGTTGCGCTACGTGGCTGCGTCAAGTTCGGCGCGGGGGTCTACTCGGCGGGACCCTGAGGAACCGGCGCTCGGCCCGACCACGGAGCCGGCTGGGCCTCGCTCGAGGGAGAGCGGCGCCCTGCTCAGGAAATCAGAAAAGCATTCAAGAAAAGAAGACTTCAGAATAACAAGCATGCAGGCGGCTACTAGACTTACGCGGAAACTGACGGGGGCTTCTTCACCGCCTTTCGGAAGCGGGCCGCCTTCGCCGCCGCCTCCTCGCGCTTTGTGGCCGCGGCGGAGGCCTTCGGCTTCTTCGGCCGGCTTCCGAAGAGCGGGAGCGCGGCCCGACGCTTCCCCTTCCCGCCACCGGCAGTCGGCGCGGCAGACGAGCTCGCGCCGCGGCGGTCGGTTGCCGGCTGGCGGCGCGGGAGTTCTTCGGCTTCAAAATCGTCCGGCCAGTCGTCGAAACTGGCCGAAAGCCCGGTGCCGCCGAGCTCGGCGGCATCCCCCGTGGCGGCGTCCTCCATGGCGACGGCGGAGAGATCCGGGTCGTCCACCGTGCGGTCTGGGGCTTACTCTCGGTCGACTCCGGCTGCCCCGGCTGGCGGCGGGAGGAGAGGATTCTGATGAAGAGGAAAAAGAGAAAATAGCCACCTGGTCAGAGGCCGGCTAACCCAAGCCGGCAGACGACGAGAAGAAAAACTTACCACAGGCGGAGGCTGGGCGCGGGAGTACGGCGCCTTGCCGAATTGCCACTCGTCGGTGAGCTTCAAGTTGGCGACGTAGTTCGCCATCAGAGCCACCTCGGCATGGGGCATCTCCCATGTGCTCAGCCGGCAAGGATCGAACCGGCCACTCATTTGGCACATCATGTGCGGCCGTCTTTGAAGAGTCAAGATCCAGCGCTCGACGAAGGCGGTTACCAAGTCGGACGCGAGCAGACCTTCCGACTGGATCATCACCCGAAGCCGGGAGATGGAAGCGTTCCCCGCTGGAGACAGGGATTTCAACCGGTAGCCCCAGGTCCGCCGCCTCCCAACCGGCGGGCCAGCTACGTAAGCCGGCAGGTTGACGTAGTCGCCGTGCCGGGCGACGTTCTTGATGTAGAAGTAAGACTTCTGCCATAGCTTGACAGACTGGATCAGAGGAATGTGGGGGAAGGGGTTGTCGTCGCTTGCCCTCTTCATCGCGATGAAGGCGCCGCAGGGAGCCGGCACGCCGGCGGAGACGGTGCCGAGCTTGTTCTGGAATAGTTCCGCCCAGAGCTCCAGCGTTGGCAGCACCCCCAAGTACCCTTCGCAGAGCGTGACGGAGGCCGAGAGTTGCAGCACTGCGTTGGGCGTGACGTGGTGCGGTTGGAGGTTGTAGAACTCGAGAAAGGACCGCATGAAGCTGCTCGCCGGGAAGCCGAAGCCCCGGAGGAAGTGCGTGCGGAAGACGATGCGCTCGCCTTCCTCCGGCGCCGGCGAGACCTCCTTCGCGGGCGCCAGGCGCACCTGCACGAGGTCGGCGGCGGGCAGACGCCGGGTCTGGCGGAGTAACTCGATGTGCTCGTCGTGGACGTTGGACCCATCCCATGAGCTCGACAAAGCCAGCGACATGGCGGCGTGGGAGGGCTACGGCGCGAAACTGCGTCGGGCGCGAGGAAGAAGAAGAAGAGCAAGAAGAGGAAGAGCAGGAGGGACGGGGAGCGGGGGAGCGAACAGGCCCGTGCCTCTCCCCCTCCCCCCCTACTTGTAGGCGCGTGCGCCAGAGACGAGGAGGCGCGGCGTGGGGGATCGTGGGGATCGATCGTGCCCATCTCCCCCACGCCCGCGTTAATTACGCGCCTTGATGACACGAGGTAACGGCCGCGGGGAGGCGAGCAGCCCCCTCGGGCCACAGAAGATCTGCGCCCGGGCCGAGGCCAGGGAGTGGCGGGCCCGGGCCTGCGGCGGCGTCCCGTCGCGCGCGTGCGACGGCAGGACTTCCCCGCCACGTGGCTCGTCGTGGGGCCCGCGGCCAGCCCGCGGGTCAACCACGGTCGTCCTAATAAAGAAAAAGCGCTCTGAAGTCGGCTGCAACGACGCAGTCGGCCCCTCACGGTATGAAGCCGGCCAAGCTTCCCGTCCTTCCGTCCGCCATGAAGCTCGCCCGCCTTCGGGGACTACTGTCGGGGTAAATAGCCATGGGTAGCCCAGCCGGCTTCCCTTGGCCACTCAGAAAAAATCGTGAGCCCATCCGGCTCATAAGGAGACTCAAGACCTGGGCCGCCTCCCCCTAGCCGACTGTCGTCCTAGCCGGCTTGGGGGGTGGCCCGCCCTTTTTTACCCCCATGAAGAAAACTGTGGAGGGCCGGCTACGGCATGGCCGGCTGCAGTAGGGCCGGCTATGGCAAGGCCGGCTATGACACGGCCGGCTACCGCCGGGCCGGCTTCGATAAAGCAGTCAACGCCGTACCCGCGATGCACGCGTCCAGTCTGCGATGATGAATCGGGGCGTGGCTACAGTGGAGCCTGCCACCCCCAAAACCCGGAGCACGCCTGGTACAGCGTGTCGTGCGGGCCGCTGCGGCCCGCCCGGCGCGGCACTGTAGCCACGGCGGCTTTGACGCCGTCCACGACGGGCCGCCAGCGTGGCCCCCGAGGCGGTGGGCCCCTTCGGGCAGAGAGATGCCGAAGGCGGCCACACCCGCTCTCAAGCCGGCGAGACAGAGGGCCGGCTTCGTGTAGCCGGCCTGCCGCCTTCCTCGAAGGAGACGCCCATTAAGGAGACAAGGTGCGGCGGGGCTACAGTAATCGCACGCCAGGGCGGCGTTACTGTAGCCACGCTTACCCCGGCCAAGCCTGCGCCAACAAACACGGAGCAACAGTAACCGACCGCCGACAAGGCCCTGGCCGGTGGGGCAGGCCGGTCGACCCAGGAGCCGGCAGTCGGCGGGACCCACCAGCCGGCGGGCCCCAGAAGCCGGCGGAGAAGCCGGCGAGCATAGTCACCGACAGCTGGGCCCCGCGCCCAGTCGGGTTACCATTGTACCCCCGGGGGGTAGGCCTATATAAACCCCCCGGTGCACCCATGCAAAGGGTTGAACTCTCTTTCTAGGCATAGACACTTACAAGGAGAAGAAGCAGGCTGAGCTAAGCCCTTCTTCCTCCTCTCGCCCCCAAACAGCTCAAGGAGCATTGTAGCCACCTGTGAACTTAGTAACCATGCGGAGACCCCGCAGAGCAGCAGTAGGGGTGTTATCTCCCCGGAGAACCCTGAAGCTGGGTAAGATTCGCCGGCGTGCATGTCTACGCCTCATCCCGTTTCCAGGCACCGGCGACGTTCTATTGGCCCCCGCAATGATAAGCCACCCGTTGGCATATGTCGATCCTACCACCCGACACACGCAATACTTATGGGTTTGGAGTTTTAATCGGACACAGAGAAAGATAGGGGCTTATAGTTTTGCCTCCCAACGTTTTACCTCAAGGGTAATTTCGACAATAATAGTTCATGAAAACTCACATCCAATTAGCCATATATATTAGGATCTTTCCAACATACTGTGCTTGCCAAAGGATAAAATGTAAAAAGGAAGGGTGAAGATCACCATGACTCTTATGCAAGGTAGGAGATAAAAGTAAAAGATAGGCCCTTCGCAGTGGGAAGCAGAGGTTGTCATGCACTTTTATGGTTGGATGCACAAAATCTTAATGCGAAAGAACTTCACTTTATATTGCCACTTGTGATATGGACCTTTATTATGCAGTATGTCGCTTTTATTTCTTCCATATCACACGATCGTATAAAGCTTATTTTCTCCCACACTAATAAGTCATACATATTTAGAGAGCAATTTTTATTGCTTGCACCGATGACAACTTACTTGGAGGATCTTACTCAATCCATAGGTAGGTATGGTGGACTCTCATGGCAAAACTGGTTTAACGGTATTTGGTAGCACAAGTAGTATCTCTACTTGGTGCGATGAATTTGGCTAGCATGAGGGGGAAAGGCAAGCTCAACCATGTTGGATGATCCATGATAATAAAATTTATCTCACATGTAAGAAAACATAACCCATTATGTTGTCTTCCTTGTCCAACATCAACTCTTTAGCATGTCATATTTTAATGAGTGCTCACAATCATCAGAGATGTCCAAGATAGTATATTTATATGTGAAGACCTCTCTTTCTTTATTACTCCCTATTAATTCCAACAATGACCAAAACTATGTTTGTCAACTCTCAACAACTTTTATTCATCATACTTTTTCTATGTGAGCTCATTACTCTCCATAAGATCCATATGATCTCTTTGTTTCCTTTTATTTATTTATTTCTCTTTTCTTTTATTCACTTTGGATCATGGCAAAATAATCAAGCCCTTGACTCAACACTAATCTTTATTATATATAGCTCACGGACTCGATTACTTAGAGGGATCATAAAGCAAAACTCAAAACTAGATTATGCCATAAACTTTATTCTACTAGATCAAGATATTACCAAAAGGATCGAACTAAGAAAAATGGTAAAGATAAAAGTGATGGTGATACGATATCGGGGCACTCCCCCAAGCTTGGCAGTTGCCAAGGGGAGTGCCCATACCAGATACTCAATTCTTCTTTGTTGGTGGATAAGGTGATGGTTTTGTTGATGGTGTAGGCTTGTCGTCCTTCTTCCAAGGCATAGGCTCACCATCATAGAAGGATGATTGAGTCTCCTGAAACCTTAAATCTGCAGCCAAACTCATCCTCTTGAATCTATATTCATACTCACAATTTTGATTTTGAAGGTCATAGATCTGGGCTTGGAGGTGCTTGATTTTCTCATGAAGCTTGAAGATGGCCTCCCCAATGTCCTTGACGTCCATCTTGTGGTGTTGGTGAACTCCGTGATCATAATGTGATTGGAATCGATTCCACGCTCCACCATCTCCTAACACTTGAAAACATCTTGCTCCAATGCCTCGAGCCTTGCCTCCGTGCTTCAACATCGCGGATGTGCAACAACCCCTCATGCATCTCAATGGTTTGAGGGTGCTGTAGCACCTCCGCGAGGTAGGGGTTGATGACCTTCTCAAAGAACTAGTCCTTGGGGGCACTTGAAGACGACATGACGTCCTGGATCTGTCAGAAAAATAGCTCGAAACACAAACAGAGGATAATTGCATGATACGGGAGTCAAAACCCCGGGAGATTATATAATGAATTTTTACCGACCAAAATACGTATTGTGTAGGAAAACGGAGTCCGGAGAGCGCACGAGGTGCCCACGAGGCAGGGGGCGCGCCCTCCACCCATGTGGAGGCCTCATGTCCTTCCCGGACTGTTCTTATTTTTCTATTTTTCTAAATATTCCAAAACGGAGAAATATTGCCTTAAAAACTGTTTTGGAGTCGGTTTACTTACCGTACCACATACCTATTCCTTGTCGGAGTCTGAAACGTTCCGGAAAGTGTCCCTTATGTATTCCTCCGGGGTTATGGTTTCAATAACATTGGTTTCAACATTTATGGGATTACCTGAGATATAATGTTTGATTCTTTGACCGTTCACCACCTTCGGATTTGTGCCTTCGAAGTTGTCGATTTTTATGGCACCGGAACGATAGACATCCTCGATAATGTAAGGACCTTCCCATTTAGAGAGAAGTTTTCCTGCAAAAAATCTTAAACGAGAGTTGTATAGCAATACATAATCACCTACATTAAACTCACGCTTTTGTATCCATTTGTCACGCCATCTTTTAACTTTTCTTTAAATAATTTGGCATTCTCATAGGCTTGGGTTCTCCATTCATCAAGTGAGCTAATGTCAAATAACATCTTCTTACTGGCAAGTTTGAAATCATAGTTGAGCTCTTTAATAGCCCAATATGCCTTGTGTTCTAGTTCGAGAGGTGAGTGACATGCTTTTCCATAGACCATTTTATACGGAGACATACCCATAGGATTTTTATATGCAGTTCTATAGGCCCATAATGCATCATCAAGTTTCTTGGACCAATTCTTTCTAGACCTATTGATAGTCTTTTGCAAAATTAATTTGAGCTCTCTATTACTCAATTCTACTTGACCACTATACTGAGGGTGATAAGGGGATGCAATCCTATGATTAACATCATACTTAGCAAGCATTTTACGGAAAGCACCATGAGTAAAATGTGAACCACCATCAGTCATTAAATATCTAGGGACTCCAAATCTTGGAAAAATAACTTCTTTAAGCATTTTAATAGAAGTGTTATGATCATCACTACTAGTTAGAATAGCTTCTACCCACTTAGTAACGTAATCAACAGCAAGTAAAATATGTGTATAACCATTAGAGGCAGGAAAAGGTCCCATATAGTCAAAGCCCCAAACATCAAATGGTTCAATAACGAGTGAATAGTTCATAGGAATTTCTTGACGTCTACTAACATTACCAATTCTTTGACATCCATCACATGATAAGACAAACTTACGGGCATCCTTGAATAGAGCAGGCCAATAAAAACCAGATTGCAATACCTTATTTGCAGTTCTATCCCCAGCATGGTGTCCTCCATAAGCTTCAGAGTGACACTTGCGTAGGATCTGTTCCTGTTCATGCTCAGGTACACAACGTCTAATAACACCATCTACTCCTTCTTTATAAAGATGTGGGTCATCCCAAAAGTAATGCCTCAAATTATAGAATAACTTTTTATTTTGCTGGTATGTGAAACTAGGTGGTATGAATTTGGCAGCAATGTAATTAGCATAATCAGCATACCATGGAGCAGTATGAGTAGCATTTATGACATTTAATTGCTCATCAAGAAAGCTATCATCAATAGGTAGTGGGTCATCAAGCACATTTTCTAACCTAGACAAGTTGTCTGCAACGGGGTTCTCAGCTCCCTTTCTATCAACAATATGTAAGTCAAATTCTTGTAGCAAGAGAACCCATCTAATAATTCTAGGTTTAGCATCTTTCTTTTCCAGAAGATATTTAATAGGAGCATGATCAGTGTGAATAGTTACTTTAGAATCAACAATATGAGGCCTGAACTTATCACAAGCAAATACAACTACTAAGAATTCTTTTTTAGTAGTAGCATAATTTCTTTGAGCATTGTCTAGGGTTTTACTAGCATATTGAATAACGTTTAATTTCTTATCAACTCTTTTCCCTAGAACATCACCCTCATCATAATCACTAGCATCACACATAATTGCGAAGGGTAAATTCCAATCAGGTGGCTGAATAATAGGTGCAGAGATCAATGCTTTCTTAAGTATTTCAAATGCTTCTACACAATCATCATCAAAGACAAATGGTATATCTTTTTGTAATAAATTAGTCAGAGGCCAAGAAATTTTTGAGAAGTCCTTAATGAACCTTCTATAAAATCCGGCGTGACCAAGGAAACTTCTTATACCTTTGATGTCCTTGGGGCATGGCATCTTTTCAATAGCATCAACCTTGGCTTTATCAACTTCAATACCTCTTTCAGAAACTTTATGCCCCAAGACAATACCTTCATTAACCATAAAGGGGCACTTTTCCCAATTCAAGACAAGATTAGTTTCTTCACATCTCTGCAAAACTTGATCAAGGTTGCTCAAGCAATCATCAAAAGAAGATCCATAGACGGAGAAATCATCCATAAAAACCTCACAAATATTTTCACAAAAGTCAGAGAATATAGCCATCATGCATCTTTGAAAGGTAGCAGGTGCATTACATAAACCAAAAGGCATACGTCTATAAGCAAAAGTACCAAAAGGGCAAGTAAAAGTAGTCTTTGATTGATCCTTGGCTGACACAGGTATTTGAGAGAAACCAGAATAACCATCTAGAAAGCAAAAATGTGTATGTTTGGATAATCTTTCTAGCATTTGATCGATAAAAGGTAAGGGGTAATGATCCTTTTTAGTGGCCTTATTTAATTTTGCAGAAATCAATTATCATCCTATAACCTGTAATAATTCTTTGAGGAATCAATTCATCTTTATCATTAGGAACGACAATAATACCTCCCTTCTTAGGGACACAATGGACAGGACTTACCCACTCACTATCAACAACGGGATAGATTATACCTGCCTCAAGGAGCTTTAGTATTTCCTTTCTTACCACTTCTTTCATTTTAGGATTCAGCCGTCATTGATGACCACAAACTGGTTTAGCATCTTCTTCCAAATTTATTTTATGTTGACATAGAGTGGGACTAATGCCCTTAAGATCATCAAGAGTATACCCAATAGCAGCACGGTGCTTCTTCAGAGTTTTCAATAATCTCTCTTCCTCATGCTCTGAAAGGTTAGTACTAATAATAACAGGATATATCTTTTTCTCATCAAGATAGGCATATTTAAGAGTATTAGGCAACGGTTTAAGCTCAAACACGGGATCACCCTTAGGTGGAGGAGGATCCCCTAGGATTTCAACAGGCAAATTGTGTTTCAGAATAGGTTCCTATTTAAAGAATACTTCATCTATTTCCCTTCTTTCATTCATAAACATATCATTTTCATGGTCTAGCAAATATTGTTCTAAACGATCAGTAGGAGGTACGGCAATAGAAGCAAGACCAATAATTTCATCCTTACTAGGTAATTCTTCTTGACGGTGTTGTCTACTAAATTTAGAGAAATTAAATTCATGAAACATATCATCTAAACCGATAGTAACAACATCCTTTTTGCAATCTATCTTAGCATTAACAGTGTTTAAGAAGGGTCTACCAAATATAATGGGACAAAAGCTATCTTGTGGGGAACCAAGAACAAGAAAATCAGCAGGATATTTTGTTTTCCCACACAAGACTTCAACATCTCTAACAATTCCAATTGGTGAAATAGTATCTCTATTGGCAAGTTTAATTGTGACATCAATATCTTCTATCTCTGCAGGTGTAATATCATGCATAATTTATTTGTATAAGTCATGAGGTATAGCACTAGCACTGGCACCCATATCACATAAGCCATGATAACAATGATATATATTTTAACAGAAATAACATGCATGCCTACCAAAGATCTAGGTTTATCTTTAGCACAAGGTTTAGCAATTCTAGCAGTCTCATCACAGAAATGAATAACATGCCCATCAATATTATCAGACAAGAGATCTTTAACAATAGCAATATTAGGTTCAACTTTAACTTGTTCAGGAGGGGTATAAGTTCTAATATTGCTTTTACGAACCACAGTTGAAGCTTTAGCATGATCTTTTATCCTAACAGGAAAATGTGGTTTCTCAACATAAGTGGGAACAATAGGATCATTATAAGTGATAGTCTTTTCTTCAACTTTAATAGGTGCAGCTACTTTTACTTCTATGGGAGGATGATATTTAAACTACTTCTTCCTAGGGAGATCAACATGAGTAGCAAAAGATTCACATAAAGAAGCTACTATCTCAGAGTCAAGTCCATATTTAGTGCTAAATTTACGGAAAACATCGGTATCCATAAAAGATTTAACACAATCAAACTTAGGTGTCATACCTGACTCCTTACCTTCGTCGAGGTCCCAATCTTCAGAGTTGCGTTTAATTCTTTCCAATAAATCCCATTTGAATTCAATAGTCTTCGTCATAAAAGAGACAGCACAAGAAGTATCGAGCATGGTGCGATTGTTATCAGAAAGCCGAGCATATAAATTTTTAATAATCATTTCTCTTGAGAGATCATGATTGGGGCATGAATATAACACTGATTTAAGCCTCCCCCAAGCTTGAGCGATGCTTTCTCCTTCGCGAGGCCAAAAATTATATATATAATTGCGATCACGATGAACAAGATGCATAGGATAAAACTTCTGATGAAATTCCAATTTCAATCGTTTGTAGTTCCATGACCCCGTATCATCACATAGCCTATACCATGTCAATTCATCTTCCTTCAAAGATAAAGGGAAGACCTTCTTCTTAATAACATCTCCGGGTACACCCGCAAGCTTAAATAATCCACAAACTTCATCCACATATATTAGGTGCTCATCAGGATGGTTGTTCCGTCTCCTGCAAAAGGATTAGCTAGCAGTTTTTCTATCATACCGGAAGGAATTTCAAAGCAGATTTCATTTTCAGTAGGTTCAGTAGGTTGAGGAGCAACTCTTTGCTCTACTGGTCGGGGTGAAGATACACCGAACAAGCCCCTCAGAGGATTACTTTCCATAGTAACAAGTGACAGTAAATTTCAGCACACTATATAAATTTTCCTTACCAAATTCCACCTACCAAAGGCGCTTCACTCCCCGACAACGGCGCCAGAAAAGAGTCTTGCTGACCCACAAGTATAGGGGATCTATTGTAGTCCTTTCGATAAGTAAGAGTGTTGAACCCAACGAGGAGCAGAATGAAATGATAAGCGGTTTCCAGCAAGGTATTCTCTGCAAGTACTGAAATAAGTGGTAACAGATAGTTTTGTGATAGGATAATTTGTAACGAGCAACAAGTAACAAAAGTAAATAAAGTGCAGCAAGGTGGCCCAATCCTTTTTGTAGTAAAGGACAAGCCTGGACAAACTCTTATATAGAGAAAAGCGCTCCCGAGGACACATGGGAATATCGTCAAGCTAGTTTTCATCACGTTCATATGATTCACGTTCGGTACTTTGATAATTTGGTATGTGGGTGGACCGGTGCTTGGGTATTGTCCTTACTTGGACAAGCATCCCACTTATGATTAACCTCTATTGCAAGCATCCGCAACTACAACAAATGTATTAAGGTAAACCTAACCATAGAATGAAACATATGGATCCAAATTAGCCCCTTACGAAGCAATGCATAAACTAGGGTTTAATCTTCTGTCACTCTAGCAACCCATCATCTACTTATTACTTCCCAATGTCTTCCTCTAGGACCAAATAATGGTGAAGTGTTATGTAGTTGACGTTCACATAACACCACTAGAGGAGAGACAACATACATCTCATCAAAATATCGAACGAATACCAAATTCACATGACTACTAATAACAAGACTTCTCCCATGTCCTCAGGAACAAACGTAACTAGTTACAAAGCATAATCATGTTCATAATTAGAGGGGTATTAATATGCATATAGGATCTGAACATATGATCTTCCACCAAATAAACCAACTAGCATCAACTACAAGGAGTAATTGACACTACTAGCAACCTACTAGTACCAATCCCGGACTTGGATACAAGAGATGAACTAGGGTTTTGACAGGAGATGGTGCTGGTGAAGATGTTGATGGAGATTGCCCTCTCTCGATGAGAGGAGCGTTGGTGATGACGATGGCGATGATTTCCCCCTCCCGGAGGGAAGTTTCCCCGGCAGAACCGCTCTACCGGAGCCCTAGAATGGATCCACCAAGGTTCCGCCTCGTGGCGGCGGAGTTTCATCCGAGAAGATGGCTTATGATTTTTTCCTCATGAAAGACTCCATATACCAGAAGATGGCCATCGGAGAGCCACCAGGGGTCCCACGAGGTAGGGGGCGCGCCCAGGGGGTAGGGCGCGCCACCACCCTAGTGGGCAGGGTGTGTCCCCCCTGGTGAACTTCTTGCGCTCAGTATTTTTTTATATATTCTGAAAACGTCTTCCGTGAAGTTTCAGGACTTTTGGAGCTGTGCAGAATAGGTCTCTAATATTTGCTCCTTTTCCAGCCCAGAATCCCAGCTGCCGGCATTCTCCCTCTTTATGTAAACCTTGTAAAATAAGAGAGAATTGGCATAAGAATTGTGACATAATGTGTTATAACATCCCATAATGCAATAAATGTCGATATAAAAGCATGATGCAAAATGGACGTATCAAGAAGGTACAATTACCCCATCAAGTTCTACTTTCCTCCCACTCACTTCTTTCGAGAGAAACTCCTTTTCTAGAAAGGATCCATTTTTAGCAACAAAGATCTTGCCTTTGGATCTGTGATAGAAGGTGTACCCAACAATTTCTTTTGGGTATCCTATGAAGACGCACTTCTCCGATTTGGGTTTGAGCTTATCAGGCTGAAACTTTTTCACATAAGCATCGCAACCCCAAATTTTAAGAAATGACAGCTTAGGTTTCTTGCCAAACCACAGTTCATACGGTGTCATCTTAATGGATTTTTAGACGGTGCCCTATTTAACGTGAATGTAGCTGTCTCTAATGCATAACCTCAAAACAATAGTGGTAAATCGGTAAGAGACATCATAGATCGCACCATATCTAATAAAGTACAGTTATGATGTTCGGACACATTATTACGTTGTGGTGTTCCAGGTGGCATGAGTTGCGAAACTATTCGACATTGTTTCAACTGAAGGCCAAACTCATAAATCAAATATTTCGTCTCCGTGATCATATCGTAGAAACTTTATTTTCTTGTTACAATGATTCTCCACTTCACTCTGACATCCTTTGAACTTTTCAAACGTTTCAGACTTGTGTTTCATTAAGTACATATACTCATATCTGCTCAAATCATCTGTGAAGGTCAGAAAATAACTATACCCGCCACGAGCCTCAACACTCATTGGACCGCATACATCGGTATGTATTATTTCCAATAAGTTAGTGGCTCGCTCCATTGTTGTGGAGAACGGAGTCTTAGTCATCTTGCCCATGAGGCATGGTTAGCAAGCATCAAATGATTCATAATCAAGTGATTCCAAAAGTCCGTCCACATGGAGTTTCTTCATGCACTTTGCACCAATATGACCTAAACGGTAGTGCCACAAGTATGTTGCACTGTCACTATTAACTTTGCATCTTTTGGCATCAATATTTTGAATATGTGTATCAATACGATCAAGATTCAATAAACCATTTATATTAAGTGTATGACCGTAGTAGGTTTTATTCATGTAAACAGAGCAACAATTCTTATTTGACTTAAATGAATAACCGTATTGGAATAAACATGATCCAATCATATTCATGCTCAACGCAAACACCAAATAACATTTATTTTAGGTTCAACACTAATCCCGAAGGTAAAAGGAGTGTGCAATGGTGATCTTGTCAACCTTGGAATCATTTCCAACACACATCGTCACCTTGCCCTTAACTAGTCTCTGTTCATTTTGCAACTCCTGTTTCAAGTTACTAATCTTAGCAACTGAACCGGTATCAAATACCCGGGGGTTACTATGAACACTAGTAAAGTACGCACCAATAACATGTATATCAAATATACTTTTGTTCATTGTGCCATCATTCTTATCTGCCAAGTATTTGGGGCAGTTCCGCTTCCAGTGACCATTCCCTTTGTAGTAGAAGCACTCAGTTTCAGGCTTAGGTCTAGCTTTGGGCTTCTTCACGGGACTGGCAACTTGCTTTCCATTCTTCTTGAAGTTCCCTTTCTTTCCCTTGCCCTTTTACTTGAAACTAGTGGTCTTGTCAACCATCAACACTTGATGCTTTTTCTTGATTTCTACCTTCGCCAATTTCAGCATCGCGAAGAGCTTGGGAATCGTTTCTATTATCCCTTGCATATTATAGTTCATGTTGGGGAACGTAGTAATTTCAAAAAATTTCCTACGCACACGCAAGATCATGGTGATGCATAGCAACGAGAGGGGAGAGTGTGATCTACGTACCCTTGTAGATCAACAACGGAAGCGTTTGGTTGATGTAGTCGTACGTCTCCACGGCCCGACCGATCAAGCACCGAAACTAAGGCACCTCCGAGTTCTAGCACACGTTCAACTCGATGACGATCCCCGGACTCTGATCCCGCAAAGTGTCGGGGAAGAGTTCCGTCAGCATGACAGCGTGGTGACGATCTTGATGTACTACTGTCGCAGGGCTTCGCCTAAGCACCGCTACAATATTATCAAGGACTGTGGTGGCAGGGGGCGCCGCACACGGCTAAGAATATGATCACGTGGATCAACTTGTGTTCCTCTGGGGTGCCCCTGCCTCCGTATATAAAGGCTCAAGGGGGGGGTGCGGCCGGCCTAGGAGAGGCGCGCCAGGAGGAGTCCTACTCCCTCCGGGAGTAGGATCCACCCCCCCCCCCCCAATCCTAGTTGGAATAGGATTCGCAGAGGGGGGAAAAGAGGAAAGGGGCCGGCCCCCTCTCCTTCTCCTATTCGGACCAAGGGAGGGGAGGGGCGCGCGGCCCATCTCTGGCTGCCTCTTCTCTTTTCCACTAAGGCCCACTAAGGCCCATATATCTCCCGAGGGGTTCCGGTAACCTCCCGGTACTCCGGTAAAATCCCGATTTCACCCAGAACACTTCCGATATCCAAACATAGGCTTCCAATATATCAATATTTATGTCTCGACCATTTCGAGACTCCTCGTCATGTCCGTGATCACATCCGGGACTCCGAACAACCTTCGGTACATCAAAACGTATAAACTCATAATATAACTGTCATCGAAACCTTAAGCGTGCGGACCCTACGGGTTCGAGAACAATGTAGACATGACCGAGACACGTATCCGGTCAATAACCAATAGCGGGACCTGGATTCCCATATTGGCTCCTACATATTCTACAAAGATCTTTATCGGTCAGACCGCATAACAACATACGTTGTTCCCTTTGTCATCGGTATGTTACTTGCCCGAGATTCGATCGTCGGTATCCAATACCTAGTTCAATCTCGTTACCGGCAAGTCTCTTTACTCGTTCCGTAACACATCATCCCGCAACTAACTCATTAGTTGTAATGCTTGCAAGGCTTATGTGATGTGCATTGCCGAGAGGGCCCGGAGATACCTCTCCGACAATTGGAGTGACAAATCCTAATCTCGAAATACGCCAACCCAACATGTACCTTTGGAGACACCTGTAGAGCACCTTTATAATCACCCAGTTACGTTGTGACGTTTGGTAGCACACAAAGTGTTCCTCCGGCAAACGGGAGTTGCATAATCTCATAGTCATAGGAACATGTATAAGTCATGAAGAAAGCAATAGCAACATACTAAACGATCGGGTGCTAAGCTAATGGAATGGGTCATGTCAATCAGATCATTCACCTAATGATGTGATCCCGTTAATCAAATAACAACTCTTTGTCCATGGTTAGGAAACATAACCATCTTTGATTAACAAGCTAGTCAAGTAGAGGCATACTAGTGACACTCTGTTTGTCTATGTATTCACACATGTATTATGTTTCCGGTTAATACAATTCTAGCATGAGTAATAAACATTTATCATGAAATAAGGAAATAAATAATAACTTTATTATTGCCTCTAGGGCATATTTCCTTCAGTCTCCCACTTGCACTAGAGTCAATAATCTAGATCACATCACCATGTGATTAACATCGATAGTTCACATCATCATGTGATTAACACCCATAGTTCACATCGCCATGTGACCAACACCCAAAGGGTTTACTAGATTCAGTAATCTAGTTCACATCGCTTATATGATTAACACCCAAAGAGTACTAAGGTGTGATCATGTCTTGCTTGTGAGAGAAGTTTAGTTAACGGGTCTGCCATATTCAGATCCGTATGTATTTTGCAAATTTCTATGTCAACAATGCTCTGCACGGAGCTACTCTTAGCTAATTGCTCCCACTTTCAATATGTATCCAGATTGAGATTTAGAGTCATCTAGATCAGTGTCAAAATTTGCATCGATGTAACCCTTTACGACGAACCCTTTTTGTCACGTCCATAATTGAGAAACATATCCTTATTCCACTAAGGATAATTTTGACCGCTGTCCAGTGATCTACTCCTAGATCACTATTGTACTCCCTTTCTTAACACAGTGTATGGTATACAATAGATCTGGTACACAACATGGCATACTTTATAGAACCTATGACTGAGGCATAGGGAATGACTTTCGTTCTCTTTCTATCTTCTGCCGTGGTCGGGCTCTAAGTCTTACTCAACTTCACACCTTGTAACACAAGTAAGAAACTTTTTCTTTGACTGTTCCATTTTGAACTACTTCAAAATCTTGTCAAGGTATGTACTCATTGAAAAAACTTATCAAGCATCTTGATCTATCTCTATAGATCTTGATACTCAATATGTAAGCAGCTTCACCGAGGTCTTTCTTTGAAAAAACTCCTTTCAAACACTCCTTTATGCTTTGCAGAATAATTCTACATTATTTCCGATCAACAATATGTCATCCACATATACTTATCAGAAATGTTGTAGTGCTCCCACTCACTTTCTTGTAAATACAGGCTTCACCGCAAGTCTATATAGAACTATATGCTTTGATAAACTTATCAAAGCGTGTATTCCAACTCCGAGATGCTTGCACCAGTCCATAGATGAATCGCTGGAGCTTGCATATTTTGTTAGCACCTTTAGGATTGACAAAACCTTCTGGTTGCATCATATACAACTCTTCTTTAATAAATCCATTAAGGAATGTAGTTTTGTTTATCCATTTGCCAGATTTCATAAAATGCGGCAATTGCTAACATGATTCGGACAGACTCAAGCATAGATACGAGTGAGAAACTCTCATCATAGTCAACACCTTGAACTTTGTCAAAAACCTTTTTCGCAAGTCTAGCTTTGTGGATTAACACTACTATCAACGTCCGTCTTCCTCTTGAAGATCCATTTACTTGCTGATCATCGGGCAAGTCAATCAAAGTCCATACTTTGTTCTCATACATGGATCTCATCTCAGATTTCATGGCCTCAAGCCATTTCGCGGAATCTGGGCTCACCATCGCTTCTTCATAGTTCATAGGTTCGTCATGGTCTAGTAACATAAGTTCCAGAACAGGATTACCATACCACTCTGGTGCGGATCTCACTCTGGTTTACCTACGAGATTTGGTAGTAACTTGATCTGAAGTTACATGATCATCATCATTAGCTTCCTCACTAATTGGTGTAGTAGTCACAAGAACAGATTTCTGTGATGAACTACTTTCCAATAAGGGAGATGGTACAATTACCTTATCAAGTTTTTCTACTTTCCTCCCACTCACTTCTTTCGAGAGAAACTCCTTCTCTAGAAAGTATCCATTCTCAGCAACGAATGTCTTGCCTTCGGATCTGTGATAGAAGGTGTACCCAACATTCTCCTTTGGGTATCCTATGAAGACATATTTCTCCGATTTGGGTTTCAGCTTATCAGGATGAAACTTTTTCATATAAGCATCACAACCCCAAACTTTAAGAAACGACAACTTTGGTTTCTTGCCAAACCACAGTTCAGATTGTGTCGTCTCAACGGACTTAGATGGTGCCCCTTTTTAACATGAATGTAGTTGTCTTTAATGCATAACCTCAAAAACAATAGTGGTAAATCGGTAAGAAACATCATAGATTTGCACTATATCTAATAAAGTACGGCTATGACGTTCGGACACACCATTATGCTGTGGTGTTCCAGGTGGCATGAATTTGTGAAACTATTCCATATTGTTTTAATTGAAGACCAAACTCATAGCTCAAATATTTGACTTCGCGATCAGATCGTAGAAACCTTATTTTCTTGTCACGATGATTTTCCACTTCACTCTGAAATTCTTTGAACTTTTCAAATGTTTCAGACTTATGTTTCATCAAGTAGATATACCCATATCTGCTCAAATCATCTGTGAAGATCAGAAAATAATGATACATGTCGCGAGCCTCAATATTCATCGGACCACATACATCAGTATGTATGATTTCCAACAAATCTGTTGCTCACTCCATTGTTCCGAAGAACAGAGTCTTAGTCATCTTGCCCATGAGGCATGGTTCGCAAGCATTAACTGATTCATAATCAAGTGATTCCAAAAACCCATCAGCATGGAGTTTCTTCATGCGCTTTACACCAATATGACCTAAACGGCAGTGCCACATATAAGTTGCACTATCATTATTAACTTTGCATCTTTTGGTTTCAATATTATGAATATGTGTATCACTATGATCGAGATCCAATCAACCATTTTCATTGGGTGTGTAACCATATATGTAAACAGAACAACAATTTATTCTCTTACTTAAATGAATAACCGCATTGCAATAAACATGATCAAATCATATTCATGCTCAACGCAAACACCAAATAACACTTATTAAGGTTCAATACTAATCCTGAAAGTATAGGGAGTGTGCGATGATGATCATATCAATCTTGGAACCACTTCCAACACACATCGTCACTTCACCCTTAACTAGTCTCTGTTCATTCTGCAACTCCCGTTTCGAGTTACTACTCTTAGCAACTGAACTAGTATCAAATACTGAGGGGTTGCTATAAACACTAGTAAAGTACACATCAATAACATGTATATCAAATATACCTATGTTCACTTTGCCATCCTTCTTATCCGCCAAATACTTGGGGTAGTTCCGCTTCTAGTGACCAGTTCCTTTGCAGTAGAAGCACTTAGTCTCAGGCTCAGGACCAGACTTGGGCTTCTTTTCATTTGAGTAGCAACTTGCTTGCTGTTCTTCTTGAAGTTCCCCTTCTTCCTTTTGCCCTTTTTCTTGAAACTAGTGGTCTTGTCTACCATCAACACTTGATGTTTTTCTTGATTTCTACCTTCGTCGATTTTAGCATCACGAAGAGCTTGGGAATCGTTTCTGTTATCCCTTGCATACTATAGTTCATCACGAAGTTCTACTAACTAGGTGATGGTGACTAGAGAATTCTGTCAATCACTATCTTATCTGGAAGATTAACTCCCACTTGATTCAAGCGATTGTAGTACCCAGACAATCTGAGTACATGCTCATTGCTTGAGCGATTCTCCTCCATCTTGTAGCTATAGAATTTGTTGGAGACTTCATATCTCTCAACTCGGGTATTTGCTTGAAATATTAACTTCAACTCCTGGAACATCTCATATGGTCCATGACGTTCAAAAAGTCTTTGAAGTCCCGATTCTAAGTCGTTAAGCATGGTGCACTAAACTATCAAGTAGTCATCATATTGAGCTAGCCAAATGTTCATAACGTCTGCATCTGCTCCTGCAATAGGTCTGTCACCTAGCGGTGCATCAAGGACATAATTTTTCTGTGCAGCAATGAGGATAAACCTCATATCACGGATCCAATCCGCATCATTGCTACTAACATCTTTCAATATAGTTTTTCTCTAGGAACATATCAAAACAAACATAGGGAAGCAACAATGCGAGCTATTGATCTACAACATAGATATGCTAATACTACCAGGACTAAGTTCATGATAAATTTAAGTTCAATTAATCATATTACTTAAGAACTCCCACTTAGATAGACATCCCTCTAATCATCTAAGTGATCACGTGATCCAAATCAACTAAACCATGTCCGATCATCACGTGAGATGGAGTAGTTTTCAATGGTGAACATCACTATGTTGATCATATCTACTATATGATTCACGCTCGACCTTTCGGTCTCCAGTGTTCCGAGGCCATATCTGCATATGCTAGGCTCGTCAAGTTTAACCTGAGTATTCCGCGTGTGCAAAACTGTCTTGCACCCGTTGTAGATGGACGTAGAGCTTATCACACCCGATCATCACGTGGTGTCTGGGCACGACGAACTTTAGCAACGGTGCATACTCAGGGAGAACACTTTTATCTTGAAATTTAGTGAGAGATCATCTTATAAAGCTACCGTCGAAATAAGCAAAATAAGATGTATACAAGATAAACATCACATGCAATCAAAATATGTGACATGATATGGCCATGATCATCTTGTGCCTTTGATCTCCATCTCCAAAGTACCGTCATGATCTCTATCATCACCGGCATAACACCATGATCTCCATCATCTTGATCTATATCAATGTGTCGTCACGTGGACGTCTCGCCAACTATTGCTATCGCATAGCGATAAAGTAAAGCAATTGTTTGGCGCTTGCATCTTATGCAATAGAGAGATGACCATAAGGCGTTTTCCAGTTGCCGATAACTTCCACAAAACATGATCATCTCATACAACAACTTATATCTCATCACGTCTTGACCATATCACATCACAACATGCCCTGCAAAAACAAGTGAGACATCCTCTACTTTGTTTGTTGCAAGTTTTACGTGGCTGCTACGGGCTTAAGCAAGAACCAATCTTACCTACGCATCAAAACCACACCGATAGTTTGTCAAGTTGGTGTTGTTTTAACCTTCGCAAGGACCGGGCGTAGCCACACTCGGTTCAGCTAAAGTTGGAGAAACTGACACCCGCCAGCCACCTGTGTGCAAAGCACGGCGGTAGAACAAGTCTCGCGTAAGCGTACGCGTAATGTCGGTCTGGGCCGCTTCATCCAACAATGTCAAACCAAAGTATGACATGCTGGTAAGCAGTATGACTTATATCGCCCAGAACTCACTTGTGTTCTACTCGTGCACATAACATCAACACATAAAACCTAGGCTCTGATACCACTGTTGGGGAACGTAGTAATTTCAAAAAAATTCCTACGCACACGCAAGATCATGGTGATGCATAGCAACGAGAGGGGAGAGTGTGATCTACGTACCCTTGTAGATCAACAACGGAAGCGTTTGGTTGATGTAGTTGTACGTCTCCACGGCCCAACCGATCAAGCACCGAAACTACGGCACCTCCGAGTTCTAGCACATGTTTAGCTCGATGACGATCCCCGGACTCCGATCCAGCAAAGTGTCGGGGAAGAGTTCCGTCAGCATGACGGCGTGGTGACGATCTTGATGCACTACTATCGCAGAGCTTCGCCTAAGCACCGCTACAATATTATCGAGGACTATGGTGGCAGGGGGCGCCGCACACGGCTAAGAATATGATCACGTGGATCAACTTGTGTTCCTATGGGGTGCCCCTGCCTCCGTATAAAAAGGCTCAAGGGGGGGTGCGGCCGGCCTAGGAGAGGCGCGCCAGGAGGAGTCCTACTCCCTCCGGGAGTAGGATTCCCCCCCCCCCCCAATCCTAGTTGGAATAGGATTCGCGGAGGGGGGGAAAGAGGAAAGGGGCTGGCCCCCTCTCCTTGTCCTATTCGGAGCAAGGGAGGGGAGGGGCGCGCAGTCCATCTCTGGCTGCCTCTCCTATTTTCCACTAAGGCCCATATATCTCCTGGGGGGTTCCGGTAACCTCCTGGTACTCCGGTAAAATCCCGATTTCACCCGGAACACTTCCGATATCCAAACATAGGCTTCCAATATATCAATCTTTATGTCTCGACCATTTTGACACTCCTCGTCATGTCCGTGATCACATCCGGGACTCCGAACAACCTTCGGTACATCAAAACGTATAAACTCATAATATAACTGTCATCGAAACCTTAAGCGTGCGGACCCTACGGGTTCGAGAACAATGTAGACAATAGCGGGACCTGGATGCCCATATTGGCTCCTACATATTCTACGAAGATCTTTATCGGTCAGACCGCATAACAACATACGTTGTTCCCTTTGTCATCGGTATGTTACTTGCCCAAGATTCGATCGTCAGTATCCAATACCTAGTTCAATCTCGTTACCGGCAAGTCTCTTTACTCGTTCCGTAACACATCATCCCGCTGCTAACTCATTAGTTGTAATGCTTGCAAGGCTTATGTGATGTGCATTACCGAGAGGGCCTAGAGATACCTCTTCGACAATTGGAGTGACAAATCCTAATCTCGAAATACGCCAACCCAACATGTACCTTTGGAGACACCTGTATAGCACCTTTATAATCACCCAGTTACATTGTGACGTTTGGTAGCACACAAAGTGTTCCTCCGGCAAACGGGAGTTGCATAATCTCATAGCCATAGGAACATGTATAAGTCATGAAGAAAGCAATAGCAACATACTAAACGATCGGGTGCTAAGGAAATAAATAATAACTTTATTATTGCCTCCAGGGCATATTTCCTTCAGTTCATCACGAAGTTCTAGTAACTTGGTGATAGTGACTAGAGAACTCTGTCAATCACTATCTTATCTGGAATATTAACTCCCACTTGATTGAAGTGATTGTAGTACTCAAACATTCTGAGCACATGCTCACTAGCTGAGCTATTCTCCTCCATCTTGTAGGCAAAGTACTTGTCAGAGGTCTCATACCTCTTAACACGGGCATGAGTCTGAAATACCAATTTCAGCTCTTGGAACATCTCATATGCTCCGTGGCGTTCAAAACGTTTTTGAAGTCCCGGTTCTAAGCTGCAAATTATGGTGCACTAAACTATCAGGTACTCATCATACCGAGCTTGCCAAACGTTCATAACGTGTGCATCTTCTCTTGGAAAAGGTCCGTCACCTAGCGGTGCATCAAGGACATAATTCTTCTGTGCATCAATGAGGACAATCCTCAGATCACGGATCTAGTCCGCATCATTGCTACTATTATCTTTCAACTTATTTTTCTCTAGGAACATATATCAAAAATAAACGGGGAGCTATAACGTGAGCTATTGATCTGCAACATAATTTGCAAATACTATCAGGACTAAGTTCATGATAAATTGTAGCGGCCAGACCTCAAACGGTCTGATCATTGTGCTCAGGTGTCATCCCTGGATCAGTAATGCTGACACCACAAAGTACTCGAAGGATTTATAACAGAGTAGCAATCACACACTTATTACATCGAGTGTCTCAAAAGAGAACTTATTACAATAAATATGGCTTAAGGCCATCTAATAACGATAACAGCGGAAGGCTTGGAAGATAAGTGAGTCCATCAACTCCAACGGCATCATTGAGTATAGAACCACGACCTAAAAACTCCTTAATCTTCATCGGAAAAGTCTGCAACATCAACGTTGCAGCCCGAAATGGGTCAGCACATGGAATATGCTGGCAAGGTAACACATAGAGAGTAATGGAATGAAACAGCTATACTACATATATATATATATGCATATTTGGCTAGTGGAAAGCTCTATGGTTACAGTTTTTCGTAAAGCCAATTACCCTACTGCAAAGGAATAAATTTTTATTTAACTATCATGGTGGTTGTTAAACATTGAGAATGGTTGACAGCATCCTCAATCCCAATTAAGCATCATCATTAAACAAAACCCAACAAAATTAATTTAAGGTAACATGTTGAGATTCACATGATAATCCAAGTACTAGATACTCAAGATGTCCATAACCGGGGACATGGCTAACCATGATAAGTTTATACACTCTGCAGAGGTTTGCGCACTTTTCCCCACAAGACTCGATCGCCTCCGTTTGCTTTCTCGCACTACATGGTGTTTGAGAAGACGGATGACCGAGACATAGTCTTTCAGAAGCGCTAGCACCTTACGATGGATAGACCGTTACACCTACTTTCCCCTACATCTGCTAGTCTACCCTGTAAGAGCCCATAATAGCTTGTGGCTGCACACAGAAGTTTCTAGTATGAAAAATCTCATGATCCCTTTGGGCCTGGGTGGCGGTCCATAAAAAACAGGCAATCCTGGAATACCCAGGTACCTCAATCCACCCAGATGTGTGTTTAAGTTGCCACCTTAGATAAACCATTAATTAACACTCTCATATCTGTCATGGATATCACTCACCCAATCCACGTCTACTAGCATAGCATGGCATAATAAGCAAATGTAGAAGTAACTCCCAAAGGTTTGATAATATAACAGGTAATAGGTACTACCTCAAATACTTCCCATCCCACAATTCAATTAGATCCTAATGATGCAATCTTTGAGGATTGATCTAATGAAATAAAACTGGGTAGTAGGAGGTATGATCAAAGTGTTACTTGCCTTGCTGATGATCCGCGAAACCTAGAGATTCGAAGTAACAGGCGGCGCACTCCGGGTATTCTATCGCAGACAAACAAACAACCATACAATAAGTATTCATCTAATGCACAGGTAAAACTCAAATAAGTGATCTAACCAGAAGGTTCAACTTAAGAACTCCGGTTTGCAAAAGAATCAAATCAAATGAAGCAATGAAAGTCAAACAGCAAAAGAAACAAGCTTTGTTTACTATTCTGGATCTAGGATAATTTTTACAGTGGCAAAAACTTGTTTAAGTTGGTTAAACGGTTAGAGGGTTTCGAGACGAAACTCCAGGTGCTTGAATCGCCTCATTCCGATAACCGAGCGAAAAGTTATACTAAAACGAAAATCGGATCAGGAATCGCGATCAGAAAAATCGCGGATTTAATCTGAGAAAAAGAAAAACGACGAACGTTCGCTAATTAAATAAATAGGAAAAACCGATCTATTTAAAAAAACGAAACTAAATAATAATAAAAAACGCGACTTTTTTTAACCGTGACTTTTGTAAAAAAACGACGGCGAAAACGAGGTTGACCTGGGTCCGGCGGCTCCGGCGGCGGCGGCTCTGATTTCGGGCGTGATGGGCTGGGGCGGCTCGGGGCGGCGGTATTTAAAGGCTGCCCCCGGGCGGTGTCCCGCTCGGGTACGGCCCGAAGTAGGTTCGCGTTTTTTTAATTATTCCACGCAGAAAAACAAATAAACTAAATACTAAACGGACTCCAAAAATCCCGAAATAAATTTTCTCGGGCTTCTAAAATCAAGCCGCACAAGGTGAACATTTATTTGGGGCCTAAATGCAATTTTGAAAAACGCGCTTTTTTCCTAAATTCAAATAAAATACCGAAAAACTCCGAAATAAAATCTTGTTTGATTTTATTATTAAATCCTCAATATTTCTTTATTTTGGGAAAGTCATTTTATTCCCTCTCTCATATTTTTGTAATAGAAATAATTGACGATAAAATAATTAAAATTAAATGATCCTATTCGCAAAATTTGAGAAAACTCAAATATGAAAATAACGAAATCCCCAACTCTCTCCGTGGGTCCTTGAGTTGCGTGGAATTTCTAGGATCAAAACCAAAAGCAAATAAAATATGATATGCAATGATGATTTAATGTATAACATTCCAAATTGAAAATTTGGGATGTTACAAACCTACCCCCCTTAAGATGAATCTCGCCCTCGAGATTCGGGTTGGCTAGAAAATAGGTGAGGGTGGTCCTTGAGCAAATCTTCCTCTCGCTCCCAGGTGGCTTCATCCTCCGTGTGGGGGCTCCAGTGAACCTTACAAAACATGATAACCTTGCTGCGGGTGACTCGGCTGGCAAACTCGAGAATCTTAACAGGTTTCTCCTCATAGGTCAAATCACTGTCCAACCGAATTGCTTCCAGTGGTACCGTATCTCTCAGCGGTATGTCAACCATCTCCATGTGGCACTTCTTTAACTGAGAAACGTGGAACACATCATGAACTCCTGACAATCCTTCAGGAAATTCCAACTTGTAGGCCACTTCTCCCATACGTTCCAATACTCGGTATGGTCCTACCAATCCTGGCGCTAACTTTCCTTTACAACCAAAGCGCTTTGTTCCTCGAAGTGGGGATACTCGAAGATAAACTCGGTCTCCGACTTCGTAAACTGTCTCCTTGCGCTTAGAATCTGCATAACTCTTTTGCCTGGATTGATCTACCTTGAGCCTATCGCGAATTAATTTCACCTTCTGTTCAGACTCCTTAATCAAATCAGGTCCAAACAACTGGCGGTCTCCAACTTCATCCCATGACAACGGTGTTCGACACCTTCTTCCGTACAAGGCTTCGAAAGGGGGCCATCTTTAAACTGGATTGATAACTGTTGCTGTAAGAGAATTCTGCATATGGCAAATTGTCGTCCCAACTAGATCCATAATCTAGCGCACAAGCTCTCAGCATGTCCTCCAAAATCTGATTGACTCTCTCGGTCTGTCCATCTGTCTGTGGATGAAAAGCTCTGCTGAACTCTAGCCTGGTACCCAAAGTTTCGTGCAAGTGATTCCAGAACTTTGAGGTAAACTGGGTTCCTCTATCTGATACTATACTCCTCAGAACTCCATGTAAGCATACAGTCCTGGTCATGTATATCTTTGCCAACTTAGCACTGGTGTGAGTGGTCTTTACTGGGATAAAATGAGCTACTTTCGTCAACCGATCGACTACAACCCAAATCGAGTCATAGCCTGAACGAGTCCTGGGTAATCCCGTGATAAAATCCATGCCTAACTTATCCCACTTCCATTCGGGTACCGGCAATGGCTGTAGCAATCCTGCTGGCTTCTGATGCTCTGCATTTACTCTTTGACATACATCACAAACTACTACATACTCAGCAATATCTTTCTTCATTCTGGTCCACCAGAAAATATCCTTCAAATCCAAATACATCTTGGTATTTCCTGGGTGAATCGAATATGGTGAATCGTGTGCCTCTTGCAGAATCAACTTCCGAATCTCCGGGTCATTGGGCACGTAAACACGGTCTGCAAACCATAGGGTGTAGTGCTCATCCTCACGAAATCCTTTAGCCTTTCCTTTGCTTATTTTCTCCTTTATAGAGGCAATCTCCTTGTCAGTCTTCTGAGCTTCTCTGATTCTATCCATCAAAGTTGACTGAATCTCCAATGCTGCTACATAGCCTCTCGGAACTATTTCCAAACATAACTCTTGAAGATTTTTGGCTAACTCCCTTGGTATTTCTCCCGTCATTAATGTATTGACATGGCTCTTACGGCTCAATGCGTCAGCTACTACATTAGACTTTCTAGGATGGTAATGCAATCTCATATCATAATCCTTGATGAGCTCCAACCATCTCCTTTGTCTGAGGTTTAACTCCTTCTGCGTGAAAATGTATTTCAAACTCTTATGATCTGTGTACACCTTATAATGATTTCCAATGAGGAAATGTCTCCATGTTTTCAATGCATGCACTACGGCTGCTAACTCCAAATCATGCGTAGCATAATTCAACTCATGGGGCTTAAGCTGTCTTGAGGCATATGAAACAACTCTCCCATCCTACATAAGCACTGCTCCAAGTCCTCGACGTGAAGCGTCGCAATACACCTCATAGTCCTTGGTCTGGTGTGGCAAAATCAACACTGGTGAAGTAACCAAGCGTTTCTTCAACTCCTGGAAACTAGCCTCACATTCCTCGGTCCATATGAACTTGGTATCCTTTTTCAACAACTCCGTCATAGGCTTCGCAATTTTTGAGAAATTCTCAATGAATCTCCGGTAGTATCCTGTGAGTCCAAGGAAACTCTGGATCTCTCCAACTGTTGTTGGTGCCTCCCACTTGGTCACGGTATCAACTTTAGTGGGATCTACTGATATACCTTCTCCGGATATAACGTGTCCGAGGAATCCTACTTCCTTCAACCAAAACTCGCATTTGCTGAACTTGGCATACAACTGATGTTCTCTGAGCTTCTCAAGTACAAATAGCAAATGCTCCTTATGCTCCTCTTCACTTTTTGAGTAAACCAGAATATCATCAATGAACACCACGATGAACTTATCCAAGAACTCCATAAACACTTTGTTCATCATGTTCATAAAATAGGCAGGTGCGTTAGTCAGACCAAATGACATAACGGTATACTCGTACAGCCCATACCTGGTGGTAAAAGCTGTCTTAGGTATATCCTGTTCTCGAATCTTCAACTGGTGGTATCCTGATCGCAGATCGATCTTGGAAAATACCTTAGCTCCTTGCAATCGATCAAACAGATCATTGATCATTGGTAGTGGGTACTTGTTCTTGATCGTTACTTCATTCAATCCTCGATAATCAACAAGCATCCTTAACGATCCATCCTTCTTCTCCACTAGAAGTACTGGTGATCCCCAAGGCGACGAACTTGGGCGAATGTAACCTTTATCCAGTAACTCCTTAATCTGCTTCTTAATTTCCACCAAATCCTTTGCAGGCATCCTGCATGGTCTCTTTGATATTGGCCCTGTGCCTGGCAATAGCTCAATCAAAAACTCAATATCTCTATCCGGTGGCACGCCTGGCAACTCTTCTGGAAATACTTTAGGGAAATCCCTTACCACTGGTACTTCCTCCTGCACAACTCCTGATAAGGAATTTACTTGTGTCCTATTTGGCGCATGCCGGGATACATACTTGATCCTTATTCCTTCTGGTGTCGTAAGCAAAATTGTCTTACTGGCGCAATCGATGTTTCCTCCGTACATCGACAGCCAATCCATACCCAGAATTACATCCAATCCTTGTGATTCCAAAATGATTAAATCCGAGGGAAAGACATGCCTACCTATACTCAATGGCAGTTGAAAACATCCTTGACTGGCCATATACTCTACTCCTGGTGAGCTTACTAGCATAGGTGTTCTAAGAACCTTAGTGGGCAGGTTATACTTGTCCACAAATCCCCTTGATATGTATGAATGCGATGCACCAGTATCAAAATAATGAGTGCGGTAAATGACTTAACAAAAAACTTACCGATTACGGCATCCGGATGCTCTTCAACCTCCTCCACGTTAACATGGTTCACCTGTCCCTTGTTGAAAGGGTTCGGTTTCTTCCCAGAGCTTCCATTGCCATTCTGGCCTTTAGGACATTCATTGGCATAATGTCCGGTCTTCTGACACTTAAAGCAAGTGACTTGGCTCAGGTCCTTCTTGGCTAGGGTTGATGGGTTGGTACGGTTCTGGCCGTTGCTTCCTCCATTGCCATTACCATTCTTGGTGCCGTTGTGATTGTGCGAGCTACCTCATCCATGGGTATGCTGAAAATGTCCTACCGATCTAGGGGTAAAACGTGGCTTCTGCTGGGCTCCAGAATTGTACTTCCCTTGTCCATACTTCCTCTTGCGGTTCTCAATTTCCTACTGCTTGCCTTCAATCATAAGAGCACGGTCTACCAACTCCTAGTAGTTGTTGAAGGTTACTATCATCAACTGCATGCTCAACTAATCATTCAGTCCTTCTAGAAACTTCTCCTGCTTAGCTGCATCCGTAGCAACGTCATCTTGGGCATAACGTGCTAATTTACTAAAGTCCTCCACAAACTGGCCAACTGTCCGTCCTCCTTGGCGCAAGTTGCGAAACTCATGCTTCTTCATGGCCATAGCTCCTGCTAAAACATGGGCAGTACGAAAAGCCTGCTGAAACTGGTCCCATGTGACAGTGTCGACAGGGAAAGTGGCTGTGAAATTCTCCCACCATGATGCTGCGGGTCCTTCAAGATGATGTGCGGCAAACTTCACCTTCTCCGCATTTGTGCATCCTGCTGTGGTCAACTCCCTAGCTGTCTTGCAGAGCCAATCATCTGCTACTATCGGCTCGGTGCTACTGGAAAACACCGGCAGATTCAGCCTAAGAAAACGGGCTAAGTGATCAACAGGTGGTGGTGGTGGGTTGTTGTTGTTGTTCCCCTAATTCTGATTCTGGACTAGCAACTGCATCAATGTGTTCTGCTGCTGGATCAACTGGGTGAGCTCCGGTGGAAAGGTAAATCCGGGGTCACGTCTCGGAGGCATCTGAGGGTTTAGAAAAGATGAGATTTAAGAATAGAGGGGTCTAAAGAGAAAACACTACCCATATGCACATGAGGCAAAAGCAAACAATTCACTTCATTCAATCAAACAAGGGCATACAATCGCTCTAACTATCACAAAAGTGCTTGGACTACTGTATTTACATGGTGGACTACTACTACTGATGAGGTGGTCTACTAGAAATATTCTTCAGTTGCAGACTCCATGATATTTCCTCCGGCTTCATCAACATAGTCATCATCGCTATCATCTGGGTCCGAGTCGGTGTCGTCGATGATGATGTAGTCTTCTGGGCGAATCTCTTTGGGTTCTTCGTCTTCATCTACTGGTGTAGGGCCTTCCATAAATATTCCGATCTTCTTGATCAGATCGTCATTCTTCTCCACCAATACTTCAATTTCCTCTTCATAATCTTCACGTGTAGCCTTGAGTTCTTCCTCCAGCTCCTTGATTCTTGTCCTTGCCTTCTTTAGGTCTATCATGTTGGCGCACATCTGGTTCTCCTGTCGTCGAATGTGCTGGTTTAATTCCTGGATAAAAGCTGCAATTGATCTATCCTTTCTAGTGCTGATCATCTCCCAGTGCTCATCTCGGCGCCCACAAATCTGGTAGATAGTATCCTTGAGATCATTGCGGTAGACTTCTCCAATGCGTCCCATGGCGATGTGAGCTGCCATGCTCTTTCCTAGACTCCAAGTTGGTGCATCAAAAGAAAACTCTATGGGCTCAGTGACTGGCATGAACGTCCTTCCTGGAACTTGAACTTGAATCATCCAGCTCTCTTCTTCAGGTAAAGTGGCATTGTAGGTTCCGGTGAAGCTTGGTACTCCTATGTTCAGGTATCTAGTGACTTCCTTCAAGTGGCGTCCAAAGGGTGTATCTTCATCCGGTTGCGTGAACTTGTTCCTTGCATCCGCCATCCTAAAGAGTAGAAAAGATGAGAGATCAGAAGAGAAGAGAGTGAATAGTGCTCTAGGTCTTTAGCTTAGTGGTCGTATCCTACAGTCAGCGTGTGCTCTGATACCATCTCTGTAGCGACCAGACCTCAAACGGTCTGATCTCTATGCTCAGGTGTCATCCCTGGATCAGTAATGCTGACACCACACAGTACTCGGAGGATTTATAATAGAGTAGCAATCACACACTTATTACATCAAGTGTCTCAAAAGAGAATTTATTACAATAAATATGGCTTAAGGCCATCTAATAACGATAACAGCGGAAGGCTTGGAAGATAAGTGAGTCCATCAACTCCAACGGCATCACTGAGTATAGAACCACGACCTAAAAACTCCTTAATCGTCGTCTGAAAAGTCTGCAATATTAACGTTGCAGCCCGAAACGGGTCAGCACATGGAATATGCTGGCAAGGTAACACATAGAGAGTAATGGAATGAAACAGCTATACTATATGCATATTGGGCTGGTGGAAAGCTCTATGGTTACAGTTTTGCGTAAAGCCAATTTTCCCCTACTGCAAAGGAATAAATTTTATTTAACTATCATGGTGGTTGTTAAACATTGAGAATGGTTGACAGCATCCTCAATCCCAATTAAGCATCATCATTAAACAAAACCCAACAAAATTAATTTAAGGTAACATGTTGAGATTCACATGATAATCCAAGTACTAGATACTCAAGATGTCCATAACCGGGGACACGGCTAACCATGATTAGTTTATACACTCTACAGAGGTTTGTGCACTTCTCCCCACAAGACTCGATCGCCTCCGTTTGGTTTCTCGCACTACATGGTGTTTGAGAAGACGGATGACCGAGACATAGTCTTTCACAAGCGCTAGCACCTTACGATGGATAGACCGTTACACCTACTTTCCCCTACATCTGCTAGTCTACCCTGTAAGAGTTCGCACGACTTAATCAACTATGCTAGAGCCCATAATAGCTTGTGGCTGCACACAGAAGTTTCTAGTATGAAAATCTCATGATCCCTTTGGGCCTGGGTGGCGGTCCATAAAAAAACAGGCAGTCCTGGAATACCCAGGTACCTCAATCCACCCAGATGTGTGTTTAAGTTGCCACCTTAGATAAACCATTAATTAACACTCTCACATCTGTCATGGATATCACTCACCCAATCCACGTCTACTAGCATAGCATGGCATAATAGGCAAATGTGGAAGTAACTCCCAAAGGTTTGATAATATAACAGGTAATAGGTACTACCTCAACTACTTCCCATCCCACAATTTAATTAGATCCTAATCATGCAATGTTTGAGGATTGATCTAATGCAATAAAATTGGGTAGTAGGAGGTATGATCAAAGTGTTACTTGCCTTGCTGATGATCCGCGAAACCTAGAGATTCGAAGTAATAGGCGGCGCACTCTGGGTATTCTATCGCAGACAAACAAACAAGCATACAATAAGTATACATCTAATGCACAGGTAAAACTCAAATAAGAGATCTAACCAGAAGGTTCAACTTAAGAACTCTGATTTGCAAAAGAATCAGATCAAACGAAGCAACGAAAGTCAAACGGCAAAAGAAACAAGCTTCATTTACTATTCTGGATCTAGGGCAATTTTTACAGTGGCAAAAGCTTGTTTAAGTTGGTTAAACGGTTAGAGGGTTTCGAGACGAAACTCCAGGCGGTTGAATCGCCTGATTCCGATAACCGAGCGAAAAGTTATACTAAAACGAAAATCGGATCAGGAATCGCGATCAGAAAAATCGCGGATTTAATCCGAGAAAAAGAAAAATGACGAACGTTCGCTAATTAAATAAACCGGAAAAACCAATCTATTAAAAAACCGAAACTAAAAAATAAAAAAACCGCGACTTTTAAAAAAAACGGCGGCGAAAACAAGGTTGACCTGGGTCCGGCGGCGGTGGCGGCGGCGGCTCTAATTTCGGGCGCGGTGGGCTAGGGCGGCTCGGGCGGCGGTATTTAAAGGCTGCCCCCGGGTGGTGTCCCGCTCGGGTACGACCCGAAGTCGGTTCGCGTGTTTTTTAATTATTCCGCGCAGAAAAACAAGTAAAAGAAATAATAAACGGACTCCAAAAATCCCAAAATAAATTTTCTTGGGCTTCTAAAATCAAGCCGCACAAGGTGAACATTTATTTGGGGCCTAAATGCAATTTTGAAAAACACACATTTTTCCTAAATTCAAATAAAATATCGAAAAACTCCGAAATAAAATCTTGTTTGATTTTATTATTAAATCTTCCATATTTCTTTATTTTGGGAAAGTCATTTTATTCTCTCTCTCATATTTTTGTAATAAAAATAATTGATGATTAAATAATTAAAATCAAATGATCCTATTCGCAAAATTTGAGAAAACTCAAATATGAAAATAACGAAATCCCCAACTCTCTCCGTGGGTCCTTGAGTTGAGTGGAATTTTTAGGATCAAAACCAAAAGCAAATAAAATATGATATGCAATGATGATCTAATGTATAACATTCCAAATTGAATATTTGGGATGTTACATAAATCAATGTTCAATTAATCATATTACTTAAGAACTCCCACTTAGATAGACATCCCTCTAGTCATCTAAATGGTCACGTCATCCATATCAACTGAACCATGTCCGATCATCACGTGAGATGGAGTAGTTTTCAATGGTGAACATCACTTTGTTGATCATATCCACTACATGATTCACGTTTGACCTTTCGGTCTCAGTGTTTAGAGGCCATATCCGCATATGCTAGCCTCGTCAAGTTTAACCCGAGTATTCCGCGTATGCAAAACTGGCTTGCACCCGTTGTATGTGAACGTAGAGCTTATCACACCCGATCATCACATGGTGTCTCGGCACGACGAACTGTCGCAACGGTGCATACTTAGGGAGAACACTTATACCTTGAAATTTAGTGAGGGATCATCTTATAATGCTACCACCGTACTAAGGAAAATAAGATGCATAAAAGATAAACATCACATGCAATCAAAATATGCGACATGATATGGCCATCATCATCTTGTGCCTTTCATCTTCATCTCCAAAGTACCGTCATGATCTCCATCGTCATCGGCATGACACCATGATCTCCATCATCTTGATCTCTATCAACGTGTCGTCACATGGTCATCTCACCAACTATTGCTTTTGCGACTAGTGCTATCGCATAGCGATAAAGTAAAGCAATTATATGGCGCTTGCATCTTATACAATAAAGAGACAACCATAAGGCTCCTGCAAGTTGCCGATAACTTTAACAAAACATGATCATCTCATACAACAATTTATATCTCATAACGTCTTAACCATATCACATCACAACATGCCCTACAAAACCAAGTTAGACGTCATCTACTTTGTTGTTGCAAGTTTTACGTGGCTGCTACGGGCTTAGGAAGAACCGTTCTTACCTACACATCAAAAACTACAATGATTTTTCATCAAGTGTGCTGTTTTAACCTTCAACAAGGACCGGGCATAGTCACACTCGATTCAACTAAAGTTGGAGAAACAGACACCCACTAGCCACCTGTGTGCAAAGCGCAGCGGTAGAACCAGTCTCATGAACGCGGTCACGTAATGTCGGTCTAGGCCGCTTCATCCAACAATACCGTCGAATCAAAGTATGACATGCTGGTAAGCAGTATGACTATTATCGCTCACAACTCGTTGTGTTCTACTCATGCATATAACATCTACGCATAGACCTGGCTCGGATGCCACTGTTGGGGAAAGTAGTATTTCAAAAAAATCCTACGATCACGCAAGATCTATCTAGGAGAAGCATAGAAACGAGCGAGGAGAGTGTGTCCACGTACCCTAGTAGACCGAAAGTCGAAGCATTTAGTAACGCGGTTGATGTAGTCGAACGTCTTCGCGATCCAACCGATCAAGTACCGAACGCACGACACCTCCGCGATCTGCACACGTTCAGCTCGGTGATGTCCCTCATACTCTTGATCCAGTTGAGGCCGAGGGTGAGTTGCGTCAGCAAGACGGCGTGTTAATGGTGATGATGAAGTTACACGCGCAGGGCTTCGCCTAAGCACTATGACAATATGACCGAGGTGAAAAATTGTGGAGGGGGGCACCGCACATGGCTAAAGATCAACTTGTGTGTCTCTGGGGTGCCCCCTCCCCCGTATATAAAGGAGGGGAGGAGGAGGAGGGCCGGCCTCAAGGGGCGCGCCCAAAGGGGGGATTCCTACTCCTAGTAGGCGTAGGTTTCCCCCTTTTCCTAGTCCAAGTAGGAGAAGAAGGAAGGAGAGGGAGAGGGAGAAGGAAAGAGGGGGCACCGCCCCCTCCTAGTCCAATTCGGACCAGCCCATGGGGGGAGCGCTGCCTCCCCTTGTGGCCCTTCTCTCCTTTCCACTAAAAGCCCAATAAGGCCCAATACTTCCCCGAGAGAATTCCCGTAACTCCCTGGTTCTCCGAAAAATACCCGAATCACCCAGAACCTTTCCGATGTCTGAATATAGCCTTCCAATATATGAATCTTTACCTCTCGACCATTTCGAGACTCCTCGCCATGTCCGTGATCTCATGCGGGACTCCAAACAAACTTCGGGCATCAAATCACATAACTAATAATACAAAACGTCATCAAACATTAAGCGTGCGGACCCTACGGGTTCGAGAACTATGTAGACATGACTGAGACACATCTCCGGTCAATAACCAATAGCGGAACCTGGGTGCTCATATTGGGTCCTACGTATTCTATGAAGATGTTTATCGGTCAAATTGCATAACAACATACGTTGTTCCCTTTGTCATCGGTATGTTACTTGCCCGAGATTCGACCGTCGGTATTCTCATACCTAGTTCAATATCGTTACTGGCAATTCTCTTTACTCGTTCTATAATGCATCATCCTGCAACTAACTCATTAGTAACATTGCTTGTAAGGCTTATAGTGATGTGCATTACCGAGAGGGCCCAGAGATACCTCTCTGACAATCGGAGTGAGAAATCCTAATGTAACACCCCGGATATGATTTTCCTAATATGTAATCCAACTCTTGACGTTTCCGGCATTAAGTTATTTTATTTTCTCGGGTTCGGGTCTTTCTCTCCGTGTGTTGTTGTCGTTGTCATGCATCTCATATCATGTCATCATGTGCATTGCATTTGCATACGTGTTTGTCTCATGCATCCGAGCATTTTCCCCGTTGTCCGTTTTGCATTCCGGCGCTCCTTTCTCCTCTGGTGGTCATTTCTACCTTTCTTTCGTGTGTGGGGATTAAACATTTCCGGATTGGACCGAGACTTGCCAAGCGGCCTTGGTTTACTACCGGTAGACCGCCTGTCAAGTTTCGTACCATTTGGACTTCGTTTGATGCTCCAATGGTTAACCGAGGGACCGAAAAGGCCTCGTGTGTGTTGCAGCCCAACACCCCTCCAAGTTGGCCCAAAACCCACCAAAACTATCTCCATCATCTAGAGCGTTCGATCACGATCGTGTGGCCGAAAACCGCACCTCATTTGGACACTCCTAGCTCCCTCTACCTCTATATAAAGACACCCCTGAAATTCTTCTTCTTCGTCCCCCTAAAACACTAAAAACCCAGATCCGCCGCACCGGACGTGTCCGGCCTGCGGCGGACAACGTCCGCCGCCACCGCCGCCCAACCAGGCCATGCCACCTGTCCCGGGGTGGGACCGCTTCGCCGCCGACCGCGCCAGGCCCGCGAGGCCCACGCGCGGCCCTCCCCGCCGCCGAGCCGGGCCTGAGGCGCCCGCCCGCGCCGCCTCATCCCCTTCCTCGCCTCCGCCGCCAGGGGCCATCCCCGCCGCCTCGCCGGCCGGAGTTCACCGCCGGCCAGCCCCGCGGCTCCCCGCGCCTCCGGAGCTGTCGCCAAGGGCCGCCCGCCACCGCCCGCCGTCAGATCCGGCCGGGGAGAGGCCGGCCTCGCCTCTCCTTCACCTCCCCGCCGACGTGCCGACCTCGCGCGGAGCAAGATGACCTCACCGGAGTGACCTCGGTTTACGTGCCCATGAGGAACCCTAGATCCGGAGGGTATAATTTCTTCTAAGTCACTGGTTTTCCAGATTCAAATGCCCTTGTTCATCGCATCGTAACTCCGTATCTGTAGCTCCGTTTTGGACATATAGCATATCAAAATGTACATCTCAGAGAGTACATCATTTCATCTCATTGCATTATTTTCATTTGAGCTCATCTTGATGCCCAAAATGCTGTTAGAAGAATGCTATTTGAGATAATTGGCAGATCTTCTGCTCCAATTGGATATTTGTCATTTTTGCCATGATTATTGTGTGCATGATATGCCCCTGTGCTCTACATGTGTTTTGTTATATGTTTTGCCATCTATCCAGAGGTGCAACCTATGTATTTTTGTGATGTGTGTGGTGACTAGAACAAGTTTGCAAAGTGGTGCATTCGTTAATGCTGATTTCAGGGACTTAGCATTTCCACTAAGTCCTTGATCTATTTACCTCAATATGCCATATATTCATGTTGTTTCCTAGTAATCCGTGCCTCTTTTGAGGATGATCAGTAAGGATGTTTTGTTAATCTTGTAGTGCTGTATCCATCCATGTCTTTGTTTGCAATTAGGGAGCACCCTAGCTTGAGTCAATCGAGCTCTACTTTTGCTATTGTGTGAATCTGGGCAGATTATCTACTTGTTAGCGATTTTGCCGAGGATGTTGTAGTTGATCCGTGCATGATATGTTATCATTCTTTCCATGTCTAGCTTGTATTTTGTGTATTCTTGATGGGTGTATACTTGGATTTTCATGACATGCTCTGTAGTGAGTGCATCGAGCTCGTAAACATGCCTACTTGATATCTGATTTTGCATGCTCCAGTTTTTTAGTAAGTCTGAGAACTGATTATGTTTTTGCCATGTTCACATGCTTGCAAATGTATTTTCTGATCCCTTTTGGGCTCAAGGTCACTAAGGGACTTTTGTTAAGCTATTTGAGTAGCTCCATGCCATGCTTTACTTTGCCATGTTCAGGTCCTGTAGCATATAGTTTTCATGCTCCAAAGAGTGCTATCTGATCTAAAATTCCAGACAAGAGTTAATTTCACTAAGTCTGAGATCTGTTTACCAAATGCATTTTTGCCATGCTTGTTTGAACTCGTTAATGGATGAATTGGCCATAGCTCAGTGTTCATCTTTTGTTAAGCATCACGAATGGATCCCTACCATGTATTTTGTTGCCATGTTTGAGTGTTGTAGCATGTTCATCTTGTTGCGTTTAGATAGCTACTTGCTGTAAAACGCAGACCGTTGTCATATTTGAATCGCTTGCCATTTCCAAACCGTAACTCCGATTCCGGTGATCTTTATATCGGTTTCAAGCGATTTCATCTCATCTTTCCAGTGGCACACTTGGATTTCCATGTTGAGGCCAGGTTCATTCATTCCTTGTCAAATCTTGCATATGCATCACATATCGCATCCCGCATAGCATACCATCTTTGCATCATGTTGTTGGAGTTTGCACGTGGTTGATTGTGTTCCGTTTGCTTGTTTGTCTTGTTTGGGTAGAGACGGAAGACGAGTTCGCTAACGAGGAGCCCGTTGAGTTTGCTTTCGAGGATCCAGTCAACTCTGACAACTTTGTAGGCAAGATGATCATACCCTCGAAATCACTACTATCTTTGCTTTGCTAGATGCTCGCTCTTTTGCTATGCCTATGCTACGATGCCTACCACTTGCTTATCATGCCTCCCAAATTGCCATGTCAAACCTCTAACCCACCATGTCCTAATAAACCGTTGATTGGCTATGTTACCGCTTTGCTTAGCCCCTCTTATAGCGTTGCTAGTTGCAGGTGAAGATTGGAGACCGTTCCTTGTTGGAACATTATTTACTTGTTGGGATATCATTATATTGCCTTGTTATCTTAATGCATCTACATACTTGGTAAAGGGTGGAAGGCTCGGCCTCTCGCCTAGTGTTTTGTTCCACTCTTGCCGCCCTAGTTTCCGTCATATCGGTGTTATGTTCCCGGATTTTGCGTTCCTTATGCGGTTGGGCTATAATGGGAACCCCTTGATAGTCCTCCTTGAATAAAGCTTTTCCAGCAATGCCCAACCTTGGTTTTACCATTTGCCACCTAGCCTCTTTTTCCCTTGGTTTTCCGGAGCCCAAGGGTCATCTTATTTTAAACCCCCCCGGGCCAGTGCTGCTCTGATTGTTGGCCCAACCTAGAGCCCCTTGCAGCGCCACCTCGGGGAAACTTGAGGGCTGGTTTTAGTTGTACGGATTGCTTATCCGATTGTGCCCTGAGAACGAGATATGTGCGGCTCCTATCAGGATTTGTCAGCACATTCGGGCAGTGTTGCTGGATTTGTTTTAACTTGTCGAAGTATCTTGTAGAACCGGGATACCGAGTCTGATCGGAATGTCTCGGGAGGAGGTCTATTCCTTCGTTGACCGTGAGAGCTTGTCATGGGCTAAGTTGGGACTCCCCTGCAGGGATTTGAACTTTCGAAAGCCGTGCCTGCGGTTATGGGCAGATGGGAATTTGTTAATGTCCGGTTGTAGATAACTTGAACCTTAACTTAATTAAAATGAATCAACTGTGTGAGTTACCGTGATGGTCTCTTCTCGGCGGAGTCCGGGAAGTGAACACGGTGTTGGAGTAACTCTTTTGCGAACAGGTTAGCCACCATATATGCTAGTCGCTTGCTGCAGCTCCACATATTTACCTTGCCTTACCTATAAGCTTAAATAGTATTGATCGCGAGGGTGCGAGATTGCTGAGTCCCTATGGCTCACAGATTACTATTAAACCAGATGCAGGACCTGATGACAATGTTCCAGATGACGCGCTAGAGCTCAAGTGGGAGTTCGAGGAGGACTCACGTCGTTACTATGTTTCTTTCCCTGATGATCAGTAGTGGTGCCCAGTTGGGGCGATCGGGACCGTGTCGCATGTTGGGTTGTTCTTTTATTTTGGCGCCGTAGTCGGGCCATGAGTGTTTGGATGATGTAATGCTATTTATGTACTTTGATTGACGTGGCGAGTGTAAGCCAACTATGTATCTCCCCTTTTATTATCTATATATTACATGGGATGTTGTGAAGATTGCCTAACTTGCGACATTGCTTTCAATGCGGTTATGCCTCTAAGTCGTGCCTCGACACGTGGGAGATATAGCCGCATCGAGGGCGTTACAAGTTGGTAATCAGAGACTTCCCCGACCTTAGGAGCCCCCACTGCATGATAGTTTTTAGCAGCCATTGTTGAGTCTAGAAAAATGTTTTGAGTCATTTAGGAATTATATATCGTAGAGTTTAGGAATTCTTTTTACTCCCCAGTCTCCTCATCACTCTGGTAAGGCATCCTGATGTAGAGTTTTGACTCTTCTCTTCTCAAATTTCACTAAAAGTTTTTTTAGGTCACGCGGGTATCTTGGAATCGTTCCGATGGTTTTGTGACGAGAACATTGTTCTTGGTGCCTCCTGTCTTTAGGGGTTGTGGCAGTGTCCCGGGGAGTTGAGCTCCGAGGTGTTGTCGTCACAATTTTATCGTTGCAGTTCTGGAATACCTGAGTTTAGTACGCCGACATCGAAAATCTCTTTTATGCAGTTCATTGGTGAGATAACCTCGACGCCACGCAGTACTGGGGCGGGAGTTCAGGAGTATCGCCATAACTTGTATAACGGATGCTTTTCGAAGGTTGAGGTAGATGGTTTCAGAAGTTTTTCGCGGTTATGTGTTGAAGGATGGATACAGCTGGATGTAGGATTTGCTAGATTTGGGTGAGATATTATGCTTCCCCTGTATCCCCAACACCTGATTGCATAACCGGAAAGGTTCGGGAGTTTCATAGGTGGGAATTCTTGTAGCTCTAGTTCTTCTTCCACGGATATTTGTTTTGAGATTGCGATTTCTTACCGAGTATTCATTCTTGATCCGTACGTTGTTGATTTATTCCTCTACCTAAATTCTAAGTGGCTTCTCAATTTATGGATATGTGACCATTTCTAGTGGAATGCATTCGTTCATTTTGTTCGGATGTGAAGACTATATGTTGCAATTTTCATTCCGTTGGATTCAGCTTCAATATTTGTCTATCAATGTGCTAATGGATGTGAACCTCTTCAGGGTGGCTCCTCCAACACGCACAACTCCGAATCCTGATCCGCCACCACCTCCACCTCCTCCGGAGGCATGGCAAGCTGTGATGGCCGCAACCAATGCAAACACGCAGTTGATCATGCAAATTCTTCAAGAGCGCAATCAAGCGAACCAAGGCAACCAAGGCAACAATCAGAATCACTTTGCTACACTCAACCAGTTCCTTGCAAATCAGCCAAAGACCTTCAGCAATTGTGTTGAGGCTACTGATGCTGATGATTGGCTAGTGGACTTGTGCAAGCATTTCGAGTGCAGTAACGTCAGGCCTGAGGACTTTATCAAGTTCGCTTCCTTCCAACTCAAAGACCAAGCTGCAGAGTGGTTCCAGCAGTACAAGGATTCCAGAGGAGGCCGTGTGATTACCTGGGATGAATTCCGTCAAGATTTCAAAGCTCATCATATTCCTCAGAGCGTGGTTGAAAGCAAGCGTGAGGAATTCCGCAACCTGAAGCAAGGCTCTTTGTCTACCTATGACTACAACAAGTTGTTCCAGAAGCTCGCCCGCTTTGCCAAGCAGGGCGTCCCTGATGAGAAGAGCATGATATACCAGTTCAGGGGTGGTCTTAGAGAAGAAATCCAGCTAGCTCTTGTTCTCTTTGAGCCCTTGAGGTACGATGAGTTCTACAACATGGCATTGAAGCAAGAGGCTGCTCAACTAAGGTGTGATGTTTCCAAGAAGCGAGTCAGAGACACTACTCCTTCCTCTACTCAAGTGGCCAAGTAGCAGAAGTATTGGCTTCCTCCTCCTCCTCCGTTTTGTCAGCCGTATCAGCAGAAGAGCAAAGGCGGTAGTGGATCTTCCCACCCACCCAACCCTGGCTTCCAGAACAAGACTTCGTCTCAAGCTCCAAGATCGAGTGCTCCGTATCACCGCCCGCTTTCAGAGGTCACGTGCAACAAGTGCCAACAGAAGGGTCACTATGCCAACAAGTGCTTCAACCAGAGGCGTCTTCCTCCTCCTCCTGTGAGATCGGCAAGTACAGTTGTGGTCAAGCATAACCCCAAGCATGCCAAGGTCAACTTGATGAATGCAGCTCAGGCAGAGGATTCGTTAGATGTCATCATGGGTAACCTTCTGTTAACGATATTCCTGCAAGAGTTCTTTTTGTCACGGGTGCATCGCATTGTTTCATCTCGAGACCTTTTGCATCTAAGCATGATTTTGTTACTCAAGTGTTGTCGAAATCGTTGGCTATTGTCTCTCCGGCCCGTCAAATGACATCTCGAGTATGCGTTCCGGATGTTACAATCACTTTGGGTGACTATAAGTTCTTGTCTTCCCCAAATGTCCTTGGCGACTCGGATATTGATCTTATTCTCGGAATGGATTGTCTTTCTAAGCACAAGGCTCAGCTTGATTGTGCAGCTAGACAGATTCAATTGACTCATTCGTCTGAGGATGGAATTGTCTTTGCCGCTCGTGATGATACCATCCGTCTGTTTTCTCTCAATGAGAAGGGTGAACTGGATGCTATCTCGCAAATTCTAGTCGTTTGCGAATATCAAGACGTCTTTCCAGAAGAGCTTCCAGGATTGCCTCCACACCGGCCAGTTGAATTCGTCATCGATCTTGAGCCTAGCACGGAACCAGTGTGCAAGCGTCCTTACAAGCTCGGACCTGAAGTGTTGAAGGAGCTGAAGAAGCAACTCGATATTCAAGAGCGAATGGGTCTCATCCGGCCTAGTTCTTCTCCGTGGGGTTGTGGTGTTCTTTTTGTGAAGAAGAAGGATGGAACGGACCGACTTTGTGTTGACTACCATCCATTAAACAAGAAGACTATCAAGAACAAATACCCACTTCCCAACATCAACGAGCTGTTCGAACAACTCAAAGGTGCCCAAGTATTCTCCAAGCTTGATCTCCGTATGGGTTATCATCAGATTCGAATCCGTGAGCAAGATATTCCCAAGACGGCTTTCAGACAAGCTATGGTTCATATGAATACACTGTCATGTCTTTTGGTCTCGTCAACGCTCCTCCGACATTCTCTCGCATGATGAACTTCATCTTCAACGCCTACACCAATGACTTCGTTTTGGTCTATCTCGACGACATTCTGGTCTTTTCGAAGAACAAGGAAGATCATGCCAAGCACTTGCGTTTGGTGCTTGATAAGCTGAGGGAACACCAGTTCTATGCCAAGTTCTCCAAGTGCGAATTTATCTTGGGCATATCATCTCTGCCAAGGGCATTGCGGTGAATCCTGAGAAGGTGTCTGCAATTGTGAATTGGGAACCACCTTAGAACGTGAAGCAAATCCATAGCTTCCTCAGTCTCGCAAGCTACTGTCGAAGATTCGTTGAAAACTTTTCTAAGATTGCGAAGGCTCTCTCAAATCTTCTCCAGAAGCACGTCAAGTACATTTGGTCTCCGGAATGTGACATTGCTTTCAACACCTTGAAAGAGAAATTGGTCACTGCTCCAGTTCTGACTCCGCCTGATGAATCCAAATCGTACGAGGTCTTTTGTGATGCCTCTCTCCAAGGTCTCGGCGCAGTGTTGATGCAAGAGAAGAAAGTTGTGGCTTATACCTCTCGCCAGTTGAAGCCCAATGAGAAGAACTACCCCACTCATGACCTCGAGTTGGCGGCAGTTGTGCATGATTTTTTGACTTGGAGACATCTCTTATTGGGAATAAAAGTGGACATCTTCACTCACCACAAGAGTCTCAAGTACATCTTCACTCAGCCTAATCTCAACCTCAGGCAGACTCGATGGGTCGAAATGATTCAAGAGTATAATCTGAGTATCGAGTATACTCCAGGCAAGGCCAATGTGATTGCTGACGCATTGAGCAGGAAGGCTTATTGCAACAGTTTGATTCTCAAGCCTTATCAACCCGAGCTTTGTGAAGCTTTCTGCAAACTTAATCTGCAAGTTGTTCCTCAAGGTTTCCTCGCCAACCTTCAAGTCTCTCCTACCTTGGAAGACCAGATTCGCCAAGCCCAGCTTCTTGATGCTATGGTGAAAAAGGTGAAGATTGGGATTGCCAAGAGTCAACCCAAGTACAAGTGCTACCGCCTTGATGACAAGGATACTCTCTTCTTTGAGGATCGTATTGTTGTGCCCAAAGGTGATCTTCGTAAGGTTATCATGAACGAGGCTCACAATTCTCTCCTCTCCATCCACCCTGGGAGCACGAAGATGTATCAGGACCTCAAGCAGGCTTATTGGTGGACTCAAATGAAGCGCGAGATTGCTTAGTTCGTGAATGAATGTGATGTCTACAGAAGAGTGAAGGCAGAACACCAACCGCCAGCTGGTCTCCTCCAACCTCTTGCCATTCCAGAATGGAAGTTTGACCACATTGATATGGACTTCGTGACTGGGTTTCCAAAGTCCAAGCGTGGCAATGATGCTATATTCGTTGTCATCGACAAACTCACTAAAGTGGCTCACTTTCTGCCTATCAAGGAGTCTATCACTACAGCTCAATTGGTGGAGCTCTATACCTCTCGAATTGTCTCTCTACACGGTATTCCACAAGTGATCTCTTCAGACCGTGGCAGCATCTTTACCTCCAAGTTTTGGGATTCGTTTCAGAAGGCCATGGGCACCAACATCCACTTCAGTACAGCTTTCCATCCACAAACTAGCGGTCAAGTCGAGCGTGTCAACCAGATTCTTGAAGATATGCTCAGGGCTTGTGTGATCTCCTTCGGCATGAAGTGGGAGGATTGTCTTCCATATGCTGAATTCTCCTACAACAACAGTTTTCAAGCAAGTTCGGGCAAGGCCCCATTTGAAATTCTGTATGGCAGGAAGTGCCGTACCCCTCTCAACTGGTCTGAAACCGGCGAACGTCAGCTTTTGGGACATGACTTAATCACAGAGGCAGAGGAAATGTGCAAAGTCATTCGAGATAACCTCAAAGCAGCCCAATCCCGCCAGAAGAGCTACTATGATAGTAAGCACCGTGATTTGGCTTTCGAGATCGGAGATCATGTTTACCTCCGCGTCTCTCCTATGAAAGGTACTCATCGCTTCGGTATCAAAGGGAAGCTTGCCCCCAGATACGTGGGACCTTTCAAGATCGTCAGGAAGAGAGGCGATCTCGCCTATCAACTCGAGCTTCCTTCAAACTTTGCAAATGTGCATGACGTGTTCCATGTCTCTCAGCTCCGAAAGTGCTTCAAAACTCCTGATCGCACCGTCAACTTCGAAGACATTGAGCTCCAAGAAGATCTCTCTTACCGTGAGCACCCCGTTGCTATTCTTGAAGAGACTGAATGCAAGACTCGCAACAAGTCAATCAAATTCCTTAAAGTCAAGTGGTCACACCATCCCGATCATGAAGCTACCTGGGAACGCGAGGATCACCTCTGTTCTGATTACCCGGTGTTCTTCCAGTCCTAGATCTCAGGATGAGATCCTTTCGTAGTGGTGGAGTGTTGTAACACCCCGGATATGATTTTCCTAATATGTAATCCAACTCTTGCCGTTTCCGGCGTGAAGTTATTTTATTTTCTCGGGTTCGGGTCATTGTCTCCATGTGTTGTTGTCATTGTCATGCATCTCATATCATGTGCATTGCATTTGCATACGTGCTCGTCTCATGCATTCGAGCACTTTCCCCGTTGTTCGTTTTGCATTCCGGCGCTTCGTTCTCCTCCGGTGGTCATTTCTACCTTTCTTTTGGGTGTGGGGATTAAACATTTCCGGATTGGACCGATACTTGCCAAGCGGCCTTGGTTTACTACCGGTAGACCGCCTGTCAAGTTTCGTACCATTTGGACTTCGTTTGATGCTCCAACGGTTAACCGAGGGACCAAAAAGGCCTCGTGTGTGTTGCAGCCCAACACCCCTCCAAGTTGGCCCAAAACCCACCAAAACCCTCTCCATCATCTAGAGCGTTCGATCACGATCACGTGGCCGAAAACCGCACCTCATTTGGACACTCCTAGCTCCCTCTACCTCTATATAAAGACACCGCCGAAATTCTTCTTCTTCCCCCCGAAACCCTAAAAACCCAGATCCGCCGCACCGGACGTGTCCGGCCTGCGCCGGACAACGTCCGCCGCCATCGCCGCCCAACCAGGCCGCGCCACCTGTCCCGGGGCGGGACCGCTTCACCACCGACCGCGCCAGGCCCGCGAGGCCCGCGCGCGGCCCTCCCCGCCGCCGAGCCGGGCCTGAGGCGCCCACTTGCGCCGCCTAATCCCCTTCCTCGCCTCCGCCACCAGGGGCCATCCCCGCCGCCTCGCCGGCCAGAGTTCGCCGCCGGCCAGCCCCGCGGCTCCCCGCGCCTCCGGAGCCGTCGCCAAGGGCCGCCCGCCGCCGCCCGCCGTCAGATCCGGCCGGGGAGAGGCCGGCCTCGCCTCTCCTTATAGTGTGCTATCAAACATCAGAACGTAACTGGGTGATTATAAAGATGCTCTACATGTGTCTCCGATGGTGTTTGTTGAGTTGGCATATATCGAGATTAGGATTTGTCACTCTGGTTGTCGGAGAGGTATCTCTGGGCCCTCTTGATAATGCACATCACTATAAGCCTTGCAAGCAATGTGACTAATGAGTTAGTTCTAGGATGATGCATTACATAATGAGTAAAGAGACTTGTCGATAACGAGATTGAACTAGGTATGAGAATACCGACGATCAAATCTCGGGCAAGTAACATACCGATGACAAAGGGAACAACGTATGTTGTTATGCGGTTTGACCGATAAAGATCTTCGTAGAATATGTAGGAGCCAATATGAGCATCCAGGTTCCACTATTGGTTATTGACCGAAGATGTGTCTCAGTCATGTCTACATAGTTCTTGAACCCGTAGGGTCCGCACGTTTAATGTTCGATGATGATTTGTATTATGAGTTATGTGATTTGATGTAACGAAGGTCGTTTGGAGTCCCAGATGAGATCACGAACATGATGAGGAGTCTTGAAATGGTCGAGACGTAAAGAGCGATATATTGGAAAGCTATATTCGGACATCGGAGATGTTCCGAGTGATTCAAATATTTTTCGGAGTACCGGAGAGTTACGGGAATTCGCCGGGGGAAGTAGTGGGCCTTAATGGGCCATACGGGAAAGGAGAGAAGGGCCTCAAGGGGTTGCCGCGCGCGCCCCCCATGGCAAGTCCGAATTGGACAAGGGAGGTGTGACGCCCCAAGACCGGACCTTCAGATGCCTTCCAGGGTTTCCGGGTTCCGTCGTGTGTTTTGTTTGGTTCATTGCATTCATCATTGTATCATGTGCATTGCATCATGTCATCATGCAACCCGTTTTAAAACTCACTAAATAAATTGCATAGATCTCTGATCTATTTAAATCGAGGGAAGGGTGACTTCTCTTTATAACATATCCTCCCAATAGTAGGGAGCTATTTTAAACATTTCTTTAATTTGGAATTCACCTTAACACACTTGCATATTAAATCCCTTGGCCTTTTCTCCTTCAAGTGTTGACCCTCTAACCTTGCCATTTATTCTTTCTCCATTTATCGAGGCTCCTCCTAAATTCTCAACATTTTTGGCCACTCCTAAACCTTGTCCTAGTTCAAACCATTTGAATTAAATTCAAATGAGTTTGAATTTAAATCTTGCATTCGTGCTAACTTCTATTTTCTTGGATTAAGCTCATTTTTCTGAGTCTGAGAAAATTAACCCCATGCTCCAATTCTTTCCCTAACCCTCTCTCTTTTATTTATTCACTAATGTTTTCTGCTAAAGAATAAGAGAGAGAGAGCATAGTCCAGCAGGCTTCTCTAGGCCCATTCCATCCCCGCCGGCTTCTTGGGCCTCCTAGCTAGGCCGGCCCTTTAGGCCCACACGCCCCCACCTAATCCTAACCCTAGCCCGATCCCCACGTGCACCCTCTCCCTCTCTCGTTCCCGTGGCCGCCGCCACCACGCCCTCGATGCCATCTCTCGCTCTCTCCCCGATCTCCTCCCTCCTCTCGCTCGACCCCGCACGCAAGAACCCCTGTGTCGGCCTCTCTTTTCCCCGCGACCAGCGCCGCGCCTTGCGGTCACCGTAGCGCTGCACCGGTCGCCGTCCGTCCCCTCACCCACGCCTAGGATCCTCTCCCTGCTTCCTTGTGCTGCAGCTCGCAGGAGGCGCGAGCTCTCGCAGGCATAGCGCAAGGGAGGAGCCCCGACGCCCGCGCACCCCTACATTCCTCGCGACCCCACTCCGCGGTCCTTCCTCCTTGCCAGCGTCCAGCCCGAGGAGCTCCGCCCAAGCCTCGGCCCAGCGCCGCCACTCGTCGACTTCCTCTACTCGCAGTCCGCCGCGCCGCCCTAGGACTTCGTCGGCCTCCTGTCCCGACGCGGCCTGCTGCCGGCCTCGACAAGGCCAGCGCCTTCTCCTCCTTGCCTCGTCCGCGTTGGAAGCGGCCTCCCATGCCCCAGCATCGTCGCCGGCCACCCCCAGCATCCCCAGCACCACCTCCTGCTGGTCACCTCCACCCCTGGACCCGCTGGTCTTCCTTGTCACTGAGCCATGCGCCTTCTCCTTGTCCTGCCCCCATGTCCAGTGTGTGCGCCATCGCTTCCTTGCTGCTGCCCGCCTGAGGTCTTTTCGTCTCGCTGGGTTTTGGATTGGCAAGAACGACACGCCAAGACCCGTACGCGGACCGTCAAGCACCTTCTCCAAGGATTTTGCCAAATACCATGACATGACGACCCTCGAACGCGTCAAGTACCTCTTTGCAAGACCAAGTTCCTCTACGATATGTGTACGACTACCGACGCCGAAGACCCATGAACCAATAACGTCAAGTTCAACTATTGTCGCAAGAATGGAACCAGCGGGTCCGAAGACCCCAAGTACCACGACAGCCTCGAAGGGATTCGAGTTCGTCAAGTTCACCTTCGAAACGTGTACACTACCGACGACTGAGACCCTAGATTCGACAAGTTTCTCACGGTGACCCTACACATCTACATGACATGCACGACTTTGAACCGTGTACCATGTCGAACATGTATAGCTACACGATGAACCGCCAAGACCCTGAACGACTACCGCCGCCGAAGTCCGCTAGTACAACTACTTCCACAACACGTTGTGTACGACTACTGTCGCTTGGGTTTGACAAGACTCCGAGTACCACTACGTTTGCCATGTACAACTACACCAAGTCCGGACCGACAAGTACCTTGAGAACGTCTGTACCTCTTCTGTTGCTGAGGACCGAAAGTACCACTACGTCTCGTAGAACCCGAACCGTCTTGTTTGCACGCTTCGAAGGTATAACCCTGAGACAACGTCCGTGAACGAATGCTTGAGATGTTTGAGATGCTCGTGTTTGCACCGTGTCCAAATTGTCACTCGTTTCCTTGTCGCAAACTCGTGGGACACCCGGAATCCGGAATCACCCCACCATCTCTAGCATCTTTCGAGCATCCACACCCCTGCTTCCTTTGCATCGGGATCTCTGTGAGCTACCGGGACCGTTATGGTGCCGTGGCATATTTTTGGATTCATCGACGTGGCCCCTTTTTCTTTCCACCACGTTGACAAATGTTTCATAATGCTCATGTCAACTGTTTCATAAAAATTGCTTAAAACTTGCACATGTCATCCGCATCATGATAACAACTTCAATAATGTTTAAATTGTTGTTTGCTTCAATTGCTAAATGCATATGGTGATTTACCGGATTTGTTGTTTGTTATATCCGGCCCCATTTAAATTGTTTAGATGGTATAGTTTTGTTATGTTTCACCTCTTGCCATGTTAATCAACATTTAATTTTTGTGGGTACATAACCGAGAGAGAACTAAATAACTGAGAGAGAACTAAATATTGAGCTCCACTTAATTTGTAGTATTGTTTGTGCACTTTGCCATGTCATGCATATTTAAACCGGACGTGCATCATACTTGGTTGTGCATCATGCCATGTTTATGTGATGCTTGTTTACTATGTTGTTTGTTCTTTCCGGTGTTGCTTCTTCGGGTTAGTTCCGATAACGTCGCATTTGTGAGGATTCGTTCGACCTCGTCCGTTTGTCTTCTTCATGGACTCGTTCTTCTTCCTTGCGGGATCTCAGGCAAGATGACCATACCCTCGAAATCACTTCTATCTTTGCTTGCTAGTTGCTCGCTCTATTGCTATGCCACAATACCTACCACTTGCTATATCATGCCTCCCACATTGCCATGTCAAACCTCTAACCCACCTTGTCCTAGCAAACCGTTGTTTGGCTATGTTACCGCTTTGCTCAGCCCCTCTTATAGCGTTGTTAGTTTTAGGTGAAGATGGAGTTTTTCCATGTTGGAACATGGATATGTTGGGATATCTCAATATCTCTTATTTTACTTAATGCATCTATACACTTGGTAAAGGGTGGAAGGCACGACCTTATGCCTGGTGTTTTGTTCCACACTTGCCGCCCTAGTTTCCGTCATACCGGTGTTATGTTCCTTGATTTTGCGTTCCTTACGCGATCGGGTTATAATGGGAACCCCTTGACAGTTCGCCTTGAATAAAACTCCTCCAGCAAGGCCCAACCTTGGTTTTACCATTTGCACTAACAACCTATCACCTTCCCTTGGGTTCTGCAGACTCAAGGGTCATCTTTATTTTAACCCCCCGGGCCAGTGCTTCTCTAAGTGTTGGTCCGAAACGGGCAGCCTGCGGGGCAACCTCAGAGAAACTTGAGGGTTGGTTTTACTCGTAGCTTGACCTATCCGGTGTTCCCCTGAGAACGAGATATGTGCAGCTCCTATCAGGATGTCGGCGGCATCGGGTGGCTTTGCTGGTCTTGTTTTTACCATTGTCAAGATGTCTTGTAACCGGGATTCCGAGTTTGATCGGGTCTTCCTGGGAGAAGGAATGTCCTTTGTTGATCGTGAGAGCTTGTGATGGGCTAAGTTGGGACACCCCTGCAGGGTTTTGAACTTTCGAAAGGTGTGCCTGCGGTTATTGGAAGATGGGAATTTGTTAATATCCGGTTGTAGAAAACTTGACACTTAACTTAATTAAAATGCATCAACCGCGTGTGTAGCCATGATGGTCTCTTTCCGGCGGAGCCCGGGAAGTGAACACGGCGTTGGAGTTATGCTTGAACGTAAGTAGTTTTAGGAGCACTTCTTGATCACTTCTAGTTCACGACCGTGCTCTGCTTCTCTTCTCGCTCTCATTTGCGTATGTTAGCCACCATATATGCTAGTGCTTGCTGCAGCTCCACCTCACTACCTTTTCCTACCCATAAGCTTAAATAGTCTTGATCGCGAGGGTGTGAGATTGCTGAGTCCTCGTGACTCACAGGTTACTTCCAAAACCAGCTTGCAGGTACCGATGATACCAGTGCAGATGCCGTAGCTGAACTCAAGTGGGAGCTCGATGAAGATCGTGTGCGTTTAGTTGTTTCATTTCCAGTTGATCAGTAGTGGAGCCCAGTCGGGGCGATCGGGGATCTTTTACATTAGGGGTAGTCTTCTTTTATTTTGGTTCCATCGTCGGGCCTTGTTTGTATCTGGTTGATGTAATGCTATTGTTATGTATTGTGTGAAGTGGCGATTGTAAGCCAACTCTGTACCTCTTTCTTATTCAGTACATGGGATGTGTAAAGATTACCCCTCTTGCTTCGACATGTAGGAGATATAGCCGCATCGTGGGTGTTATAGGAGCGGGCGGTGCCCCCTCTCTTTCCTTGTCCCTCTCCTACTCCTCCCCTCTCTCCCCTCTTGGAAAAGGAAGGGGACTCCAACTAGGATTGGGAATTCTAGTTGGACTCCCCCTATAGGCGCGCCCCTCCTAGGCCGGCCTCCTCTTCCCCCCCTCCTTTATATACGTGGGCAGGGGGCACCCCATAGGCACTCCAAGATTTGTCTTTGCCATGTGCGGTGCCCCCCTCCAAAGTTTTTCACCTCGATCATATTGTCATAGTGCTTAGGCAAAGCCCTGCATGGGTAACTTCATCATCACCGTCAACACGCCGTCGTGCTGACGAAACCCTCCCTCAGCCTCAGCTGGATCTAGAGTTCGAGGGATGTCACCGAGCTAAACGTGTGCAGATCGCGGAGGTGTCATGCGTTCGGTACTTGATCGGTTGGATTGCAAAGACGTTCGACTAAATCAACCGCGTTATTCAACGCTTCTGCTTTCGGTCTATGAGGGTACGTAGATGAACTCTCCCCTCTCATTGCTATGCATCCCAAGATAGATCTTGCGTGATCGTACTAATTTTTTTGAAATACTGCGTTCCCCAACAGTGGCATCCGAGCCAGGTCTATGCGTAGATATTATATGCACGAGTAGAACACAAAGGAGTTGTGGGCGTGGGTATATACATATTGCTTGCCATCACTAGTTGTTTCTTGGTTCGGTGGTATTGTTGGATGAAGCGGCCCGGACCGACATTACGTGACCGCATTCACGAGACTGGTTCTACCGACGTGCTTTGCACACAGGTGGCTGGCGGATGTCTGTTTCTCCAACTTTAGTTGAATCGGATTCAATGAACTAGGTTCTTTCTGAAGATCAAAAAGCAATCACTATACCACGTTGTGGTTTTTATGCCGTAGGTAAGAATGGTTTTTGCTAAGCCTGTAGCAGTCACGTAAAACTTGCAACAACAAAGTAGAAGATGTCTAACTTGTTTTTGCAGGGTATGTTGTGATGTGATATGGTCAAGAAGTGATGAGATATAAATTGTTGTATGAGATGATCATGTTTTGTTAAAGTTATCGGCAACTGGCAGGAGCCTTATGGTTGTCTCTTTATTCCATAAGATGCAAGCACCATATAATTGCTTTACTTTATCGCTATGCGATAGCAATAGTTGCAAAAGCAATAGTTGGCAAGACGTCCATGTGACGACACGTTGATAGAGATCAAGATGATGGAGATCATGGTGTCATGCCGGTGACGATAGAGATCATGACGGTACTTTGGAGATGGAGATCGAAGGCACAAGATAATGATGGCCATATCATGTCACATATTTTGATTGCATGTGATGTTTATCTTTTATGCATCTTATTTTGCTTAGTACAACGGTAGCATTATGAGATGACCCCTTACTAAAATTTCAAGGTATAAGTGTTCTCCCTGAGTATGCACCGTTGCGACAGTTCTTCGTGCCGAGACATCACATGATGATCGGGTGTGATAACCTCTACGTTCACATACAACGGGTGCAAGCCACTTTTGCACATGCAGAATACTCGGGTTAAATTTGACGAGCCTAGCATATGCAGATATGGCCTCAGAACACTAAGGCCGAAAGGTCGAACGTGAATCATATAGTAGATATGATCAACATAGTGATGTTCACCATTGAAAGCTACTCCATCTCACGTGATGATCGGACATGGTTCAGTTGATTTGGATCATGTGATCATTTAGATGACTAGCGGGATGTCTATCTAAGTGGGAGTTCTTAAGTAATATGATTAATTGAACTTTAATTTATCATGAAGTTAGTCCTGGTAGTTTTTTTCATATCTATGTTTTAGATCAATAGCTCGCATATAGCTCCCCTGTTTTATTTTTGATATGTTCCTAGAGAAAAACTATGTTGAAAGATGATAGTAGCAATGATGCGGACTAGGTCCGTGATCTAAGGATTATCCTCACTGCTGCACAGAAGAATTATGTCCTTGATGCACCGCTAGGTGACAGACCTATTGCAGGAGCAGATACAAACGTTATGAACGTTTGCTAAGCTCGGTATGATAACTACTTGATAGTTTAGTGCGAAATGCTTTACAGCTTAGAACTAGGACTTTAAAAACGTTTTGAACGCCACGGAGCATATAAGATGTTCCCAAAGCTGAAATTGGTATTTCAGACTCATGCGTGAGTCGAGAGGTATGAGACCTCTGACAAGTAGTTTGCCTACAAGATGGAGGAGAATAGCTCAACCAGTGAGCATGTGCTCAGAATGTCCGAGTACTACAATCGCTTGAATCAAGTGGGAGTTAATCTTCCAGATAAAATAGTGATTGACAAAGTTCTCTATTCACTATCACCAAGTTACTGGAACTTCGTGGTGAACTATAATATGCAAGGGATGACGAAAATGATTCCCGAGCTCTTCGTGATGCTGAAATCGATGAAGGTAGAAATCAAGAAAAGCATCAAATGTTGATCATTGACAAGACCACTAGTTTCAAGTAAAAGGGAAAGGGAAAGAAAGGAAACTTCAAGAAGAATGACAAGCAAGTTGTCACTCCCGTGGAGAAGCCCAAAGCTAGACCCAATCCTGAAACTGAGTGCTTCTACTGCAAAGGAAATGGTCCCTGGAAGCGGAACTGCCCCAAATACTTGGCGGATAAGAAGGATGGAAAAGTGGAAAAAATTATATATGATATACATGTTATTGATGTGTACCTTACCAGTGTTCATAGTAGCCCCTGGGTATTTGATACTGGTTCAGTTGCTATGGTTAGTAACTTGAAACAAGAGTTACAAAATGAACATAGACTAGTTGAGGGCGAGGTGACGATGTGTGTTGGAAGTAATTCCAAGGTTGATAAGATCAGCATCGCACACCCCCCTTACCTTTGGGATTAGTGTTGAACCTAAAATAAATATTATTTGGTGTTTCGTTGAGCATAATATGATTGGATCATGTTTATTGCAATACGGTTATTCATTTAAGTCAAAGAATAATTGTTATTTTGTTTACATGAATAAAACCTTCTGTGGTCATACACCCAAGGTAAATGGTTTATTGAATCTCGATCGTAGTGATACACATATTCATAGTATTGAAGCCAAAAGATATAAGTTTAATAATGATAGTGCAACTTATTTGTGGCACTGTCGTTTAGGTCATATTGGTATAAAGTGCATGAATAAACTCCATGCTGATGGGCTTTTGGAATCACTTGATTATGAATCACTTGATGCTTGCGAACCATGCTGTCGGTGTCAAAACCGGCGGATCTCGGGTAGGGGGTCCCGAACTGTGCGTCTAAGTTTGATGGTAACAGGAAACAGGGGACACGATGTTTACCCAGGTTTGGGACCTCTCTATGGAGGTAATACCCTACGTCCTGCTTGATTGATATTGATGAATATGAGTATTACAAGAGTTTATCTACCTCGAGATCGTAATGGCTAAACCCTAGAGGTCTAGCTTGTATGGCTATGGTAATGAATATCCCCCCTCTCCCGACTAAGTCCTCCGGTTTATATAGACACCGGGAGGATCTAGGTTTACACAAGCTCGGTTACAAAGAAAGGAATCTACATGTTTGGTCGCCAAGCTTGCCCTCCACGCCAAGGAGAGACCCATCCGGAAACGGGTGCAGTCTTCGGTCTTCGTATCTTCACAGCCCATCAGTCCGGCCCATAGTTAACAGGCCGGACGCCCGAGGACCCCTTAGTCCAGGACTCCCTCAGTAGCCCCCGAACCAGTCTTCAATGGTGAGGTGCTCGGTACATAGATTGTCTTCGGCATTGCAAGGCGGGTTCCTCCACCAATGACCTCCAAGTAGTGTATTCGGCCTTCCATTCAATGTTTGTTCCCTTCGGCTTCTGTGTATCGACAACTTCAGCTTCCACGTGTCGAGTGGATGCGAGAGGTCAGGGCATTTTTGCACATAACACCGCAGCCGCGCGAGGGACAACGCCTATTTAACGAGACTGGATCCTAGATCCATTCAACCATCTCGCAGAGAAAATCCACAAAGGTTGCCAGGAAAGAACATGTCTAGCGTTCCCAGCTCCTCCTCCCATCCCTGCGGCCCAGAGAGAGGCGAGTGGGAGAGGTGCTCCGTATCCCATGGTCAGCTGGTGAAGCTGCAAACGCAAGGGTTTCTCCCCCTATGGATCTGGTCCCTGTTCGAGCAGGGTTGGCCTCCTTTGACGGCAAAACCCAGGCAGAGGATTCCCCTAATCCATCTGGGGGGAACGAGTGTGTTTCGTCCCCTATCTGCTAAGGGGCGTGGGATTTCCAATTCATCCATTCCTCCGAGGGCTTCTGGAATATTATGGCCTCCAGCTGCATAACTTTACCCCATCTTCCATCCTGCACATTGCGGGTTATGTCTCTTTATGCGAACTATTCCTCGGTTGTGAGACCCATTTTGAACTATGGAGAAATTTATTCTCCCTTGTCCCGCGTAACCATGAAGGATCGATATTTGAAGTGGGCAGAGCCAAAATATGGCGCATCGCTGAGACCGGATACCTATCCGGCACACAAAGAAGGCATCTGAAGAGTGGACTTCCGAGTGGTTCTACATCAAGGACGTCGTACTTCCAGACCCAGCCCGGAGGGGTCTCACTACAAAAAAATACACTTCCGTGATGATACGTGTTTGTCACAGTAGGTCGCGTTTTCTGTCATGCATGTACATCCATGACAAATTTATGACAGAATCAAGATAGTCATACTTGTGCTGTCGTAGAAGTGTTCCATGACATTTCCAAAATTATCATCACGGAAGTGTCCACTTCCATGACGATAAATCGTGCGTCACAGAAGTGCTTTCGTCAAGGGTGACCGACACGTGGCATCCACCGTAACGGAACGCCGTTAAGCTATCGGGTCGGATTTTGGATCTGATAACCCGTTAACAGCCACGACCAATGCCGATTTTCCACGTGTAAAATTCTCATTGGCTGACGGATCCACGCGTCAGCTCCGCGTTGGCACAGGTGTCACTCATCCAACGATCGAGATGGGCCTATGATATGTTGACACGTGGACCGGCCCAAAAGTGGCCCACAAAGTTTAAATGGGCTGGCCCAACCGAAGGCCCATAATATTTAGCGGACCATAATGGGCCGGCCCAGCTAAAGGCCCACAAAATTTAGCGGACCATAATGGGCCGGCCCAGCTAAAGGCCCACATGATTTTGCAGACCATAATGGCCAGCCCAGCTAAAGGCTCACAAGATTTTGCGGACCATAATGGGCCAGCCCAGCTAAAGGCCCACAAGATTCTGCAAACAATAATGGGCCGGCCCAGCTAAAGGCCCAACATTCTCTGTCAAATCGGCCCGTAAACGGCCTGTCCTATTCATCAACGCGGCCCATGGTCACTTCTGGCCCATTAACAGTTCGCTAAGTAATTGGGCCGAATTACGGCCCGGTGTATTTCCGGCCTGTTAAAGGTCCGGCTTCATTTGGGCCCATTTACAGGCCATCAAAACTTTCGGCCCATAAACGACCGTGAAGGATTTGGGTCATATTCGGCCATGTCTGACATTCAGCCTGTTAGAGGCCCACTATAGCTTTGGGCCACTTTCGGCCTGTTGTCATTTTCGGCCTGTTAAAGCCGGACATAAACCATGGGCCATATGTGGCCCAACGTCATATCAGGCCCATTAACAGCCCATATAAAATGACGATAATCTAGCCTGACCGAAGTTCCGGCCTGTTAAAGGCCCGTGTATTAGGTCGGCGCATTTACGGCCCGTCCGAACTTCGGCCTGTCAAAGATCTGCATTGTAAATGGGCCACCATTTCGGCCTGCTACGTCTAGTGGGTTATTTGGCCCAATCAGGGCCCAATCTCACTTTCGGTATATGAAAGGCCCATGTTTTTTATGGGCTCGAGATATTTACACCTGTAAACGACCTATTTTTACTGAGGGCCCAAATTATGTTTAGGCATGTTAAAGGCCCACTATGGGCATAGGCCTACCAGACAAATATGAAAGCTTATGCTGATTTAGGCCCAGATATTTTTAGTGGGCTACATGCCAATTTCGGCCCGTAATCGTTTTTAGCCCAATTGGAATGGGCCGACGAATGTTGGCATGTTGGGCTCCTACGAAGCTTTCGGCCGAATACATTGCTAAGATAAACCTACACTATACAAAAATAGCATCGTACTTACTGCAGCCTGAGGCAGCATCATAAATGTTGTATCACAACAAAATAAATTCCGACCATACAACAAAAGGCCTGTTGGCATAAAGTTTACAGTCCTTCCAGATAAAAGCAAAATCAGATGTACAGAAGCACAGATCATTTGACCTGAGTGCTAATGTTTTATGCTGTAGAATCTGATGGAGCAGCATGATCTCCACCTTTTTTCCGCCATTGCTCTTGAACAACGAAGCGAATGTCTAATAGTCTGGTTTCAAAACCATTCATATCTTGACGACATTTCTCAACCACTATTCTTGTTTCCGAAACAACTTCCATTAGGGATTGGACTTGTGTCTGGAGCACAGATATATCACTTTGTCTAGTAGGAAGATTTTGTTCAGTAGGCGATTTGGACGAGGTTACCTTGACAACCAACCCAGAATTACGTAGGAAGGTGCTTTTTGCACTGTTAGTGGAGAGATACTGACGCACTGCAGCAAGAGGTGACATTGTGCCTGTAGTAGCCTCATCACCTTCAGGTGGTTGTGGCTGTTCAATCATTTGTTCCATAGCTTCCTGAAAGTTTGAACTTGTAGATTAGTGTACCAGATAAGTTACTAATGAGACAAAAACAAACAAAGTAGGTTAAACGTTTATACATAACTTATTTTGGTGAACTACTGTAATACATTAGCATGTATTGCAGTGCCAACTACATAATAAAATCACTTTCGGAACATATGTCCATGTAGCATGCCTACTGTATTGTCTATTTCCTCACATTCGTTGACATCTAAGGATAAAGAGACATGGTTTAAAGCAGGATGAACATAGTATGACATCATTCATATCATGGGCAAACAGATATAAAACAAACAGGCTATTTTATCATTGTGTGCGCATGTGAACATAACAACTAGATTACAGATCAAGACCAAAAGAATATCCTTCATCTTTTAAACCATGTAAGGTGAAATGATATGTTAAGACAACTGTGAATAAAAGTGAACAGAGTAACTGACATTGGCTGCAAACCAAGTAGTTAAATGAACACATCACAGTACCAATTAGTTCAAGGCAGGAGGAGTAAGGACTTACAACTTGGTATTGTCTTTCTCATTCCTGTACTGGATCCACGTTGGGAGCATACGTGCATGACCCCTAACGGCAATGGCTGCCTTTGATACTAACTTGGCTGACTCTGTAGCATCACATGGCCTTTTTAAACCTGCCTCAAAATGGATCTCCATTCTTCCTCCTTTAAATTTTGTTAATCTATCAAGCATTATCCCTGATGTCTGTTTCCTCTTGTGACGTGGTGCTAGTTCAACAACGAATATGGAAAGTGTTAGTGTACATCAAACTGTGAGAGTACATATAAAGGAGCATGCAACTGCAACTTGACTCGGTCAGGTACCGTCTTGGTGTTGATGTTCATGAGGTTCATCTGATCTTGCCAAGTCCTGTTGTGTCAGCAATGCTTCGGAAGTAGTGTTAGGTGTGAAGGCAACTTGGGAACTGGCCAGTTCCGAAGCAAACGAACGGGTAACTGGTTGAGATGTTGGTACAGTTGAAGCGGATGCTGCAGCTGGTGGAGCAGGTGATACTGTGTTTGTAGATTTAGCCGGTGGACTTGGACCTTCTACTGCACTATAAGTACTAGCAGAATCTCGACGGCAGAACCTTTTCCGTTTCACCCAACGAGTAAGAGCACTCCCTACTATATTATTTTCCTTGCTCTTTTTTAACTTTGCCATGTCAAGCTATACCCACAACACAAAAGAATAAAATCACTCTTCAGAACTCATTGATGCATGATACAAACAAGCAATACTTTGATGTAAGACAACCATGTGAGGATGGAATATGTAAGAAAAACAGGACGGCATGACATATTCATAGCTACGATGTGCAAACTAAGCAGAAGGATTTTCAAGAAAATAGAAGTAATGCAAGCTAGACACCATATGAAAGATGCAACCAATATTACTCTGCCAAGTTAAAAGTGTCTTGTCATAAGTGGCAACTCGAAAAATTAGAAGCAGTACAACGTAGAAATCAATGCAAGATGCAACCACTATCAAACTGCCATGTTAAAAGCGTCCAATCATGAGTGACTGATGCGGGATACACAACAACAGTACTTTGATGTAAGAACATGGTATGATAGATAGATGCAGTGTATTCTAGACACAGAAAGCCATGTCATATGCACATGTATAACGTATAAACTTAGTAGGTGCAATTTAATCAAAAAAGAAGAAATACAGGCTAGACAACATATGCAACATGAAACCAATTATCACACTGTCAGCTTAGAGCAAGCACCTGCGATAGTGGAGTACGGGAGATGAACTCATCATGTAGACTTGGGACTTCAACTTCATTAGCAGTAGCAGTGGCAAATGTAGAGAGTCTCTGTTTGCGTCGGTGCGGGGGACCTCCAACATCCCCTAACTTACTCTTTTCCTTCCTATTTTCTGATATTGCCTTATGAAGTCAAAACCACAAGAAGATGAATAAAATTAGCTCTGCATAACTGGTTGATGCATGATACAGACAAACACTACTTTGATGTAAGGCAAGCGCAGGATAGGAGGATGGAATATATACAAAAAAGACAGCGTTTCATATTCACACGTACGATAGGAGGATGGAATATGTATGAAAAAACAGTAAGCGGAAGGCATTTCAACAAAATTAGAAGAAATGAAAGCTAGGCACCACATGAACATGCAACCAATATCACTCTATCAGGTAAAAAGTGTCTCATCGTAAGTGCCATTTCAAGAAATTAGAATTAGTACATGCTAGAAGACAATGCAAGATGCAACCTACATCACAGTCCCAAGTTAAATGTGTCTTATGGGTAAGTGATCGTTGTAGGTATAAGTTGTAAGCTACGCAGATGCAATTCAACATAATCAGAAGCAATACAAACTAGACATCATACGGAAAACGCAACCACGTATAACAGTTCCAGGTAAGAGCAAGCACCTGTGATGGTGGAGTATGGGAGATGTGCTCATCATGTACACGTATGTTCTAGAAACAGGAACACGTGTCATATTCACAGGCATTATGTGTAAAGTAAGCAGATGCAATTCAAGTTAGAAGCAATACAAGCTAGACATCATACGCAACATGCAACCACATTTAATAGTGTCAAGCTAGAGAAAGCACCTGTGATGGTGGAGTAGGGGAGATGTGCTCATCATCTACATAGCTACGTTGACTGTCCAGCCTTGTGTTGTCTTGCGAATCTTGTTGGGAGGATGGCGGAGTAGAATCTGTAGAGACCCCCTGTTTGAGTTGCTTCGAAGGACCACCATCATCCACTGCCGGACTAACTTCCTTCAGTTGTAATGATTTTGCATTCTGAAGTCAAACCGATAAGAAAAAGGAATAAAATTCGCTCTTCAGAACTCATTCATGCATGATACTGACGAACACTACTCGGATGAAAGGCAAACACATGATGCGAGGATGGAATATGTATGAAAAACAGGATGGTGTGACATATTCACACCTATGATGTGGTAACTAAGCAAAAGGCATTTCAACAAATTAGAAGCACTGCAAGCTATACACCATATGAAAGATGCAACCAATATCACTCTGCCAAGTTCAAACTGTATGGCGTTTCAACGAATTAGAAGCAGTACATGCTAGAAATCATATGCAAGACACAACCAATATCACAGTGGCGACTTAAAGGTGCCTTATCGTAAGTGACTGATGCGGGATATGCAAGAATGGTAGTCTGATGTAGAAACAGGAACACATGTCATATTCACAGGCATTATGTGTAAAGTAAGCAGATGCAATTCAACAAAGTTAGAAGCAATACAAGCTAGACATCATACGCAACATGCAACCACATATAATAGTGCCAAGTTAGAGCAAGCACCTGTGATGGTGGAGTAGGGGAGATGTGCTCATCATCTACACAGCTACGTTGACTGTCTAGCCTTGCGTTGTCTTGCGTATCTTGTTGGGAGGATGGCAGAGTAGAATCTGTAGAGAACCTCCATTTCAGTTGCTCGGAAGGACCACCATCATCCAATGCCTTGCCAATTTCCTTCAACTTTATTGATTTTGCATTGTGAGGTCATACCGACAAGAAAAGGAATATCATTCGCTCTTCAGAACTCATTCATGCATGATACTGATGAACACTACTCTGATGAAAGGCAAAGTCATGATACAAGGATGGAATATGTACGAAAAAATGGATGGCTTGACATATTCACACCTATGATGTGGTAACTAAGCAGAAGGCACTTTAACAAATTAGAAACACTGCAAGACACCATATGGAAGGTGCAATCGATATCACTCTGCCAAGTTAAAGTTGTCTCGTCATAGGCGGCGTTCATCAAACTAGAAGCAATACATGCTAGAAATCATATTCAAGACGCAAACCAATATCACACTGCCAACTTAAAGGTGTCCCATCATAAGTGACTGATGCAGGATACACAAGAAGAGTAGTTTCATGTAAGAACATGGTGTGATAGACAGATATAGTATGTACCAAAAACAAGAAAGCGTGTCATATTCACATGTATCATGTGTAAGCTAAGCAGATGCAGTTTACCCTAATTAGGAGCAATACAAGCTAGACACCATATGCAACATGCAACAAGATATCACACTTCCAAGTTAGAGAAAGCACCTTGGATGGTGGAGTAGGGGAGCGGAGACTTGGACCTTGTAATGCACTATCAGTACAAGGAGAATCGGTACAGATGCTCCGTTTATGTTGCTGCAGAGGACCACCATCATCGCCTTCCTTACTCTTTTCCTTCCTCTTTCTTAATTTTGCCTTGTCAAGTCAAACCCACAAGAAAAAGGAATAAAATTTGTTCTTCAGAACTCATTGATGCATGATACTGACGAACACTACTTTCATGTAAGGCAGCCGTATGATAGGAGGATGGAATATGTATGAAAAAAAGACGGCGTGACATATTGACATGTATGATGTATAAATTGTAAACTAAGCACAAGGTGCTTGAACTTGTTAGAATCGATGCAAGCTAGAAACCATATGAAAGATGAAACCAATATCACTCTGCCAAATTAAAAGGGTGCCCTAACAAATGTATTTGACCAAATTAGAAGCAATACATGGCAACAGGCTAGAAATAATATGCAATATGCAACGAATAAAGGTGAATCATCATAAGTGATTGATGCAGGATACAGAAGAGAGGTATTTTCATGTAAGAACAAGGTTAACACATAGATGTAGTGTGTACCAAAAATAGGAAGGCATGTCATATTCACGGGTATAGTGTGTAAACTAAGCAGATGCAATTTACCCTAATTAGAAGCATTACAAGCTAGACACCGTATGCAACATGCAACCACATATCACACTGCGAAGTTAGAGCAAGCACATGTGATGGGGAAGTGCGGTCTTCAGGTATAGAGCTGCGTTCAATATCTTCATTTAGGCTTGCTGTTTCTTGAGAATCATGTAGAGAGGATGAAATTGCATTCTTTATAAGAGTATTGCATCTCATATTAACCCACGCGCGTGACTATCTCATCATAAGCGATAGACGCAGGATACACAAGAACATTAGTTTGATGTAAGAATATGGTGTGATAGGCAGATGTAGTATGTACCAAAAACAGGAAGGCGTGTCATATTCACATGTATAATGTGTAAGCTAAGGAGATGCAATTTAACAAATTAGGAGCATTGATGAGGGATACACAAGAAAAGTAGTTTGATGTAAGGACATGGTTAATAGAAAGACATAATATGTAGCAACAACAGGAAGGCATGTCATATTCACAAGTACAATGTGTTAACTAAGCAGATGCAGTTTACCCTAATTAGAAGCATTACAAGGTAGACACCATATGCAACATGCAACCACATATCACACTGCCAAGTAAGAGCAAGCACCCGCGATGGTGGTGTGGGGGAATTGCGGTGATCAACTAGAGAGCTATGTTGACTATCTTCATTTAGCCTTGCTGTTTCTTGAGAATCATGTGGGGAGGATGACACTGCACTCTTTAAATGAGTAGGGTGTCTCACAGTAACCCACTCGGGTGACTGTCTCATCATAAGTGATTGACGAGGGATACAAAAGAGCATTAGTTTGATGTACGAACATGGTTAATAGACATATGTAGTATGTATCAAAAACAGGAAGGCATGCCATTATCAAAGGTATAATGTGTAAAGTAAGCAGATGCAATTTAACCAAATTGGAAGCAATACAAGCTAGACACCATATGCAACATGCAACCACATTTGACAGCGCGAAGTTAAAGCAAGCACCTGGTATGGTTGTGTGTGGCAATTGAGATCATCAACTGCAGAGCTACGTTTACTGTCTCCAACTGCTGACACTGCACCCATTAGAGCACTAAAACACTTAGTGCTTATCTTCGAATTACACTGGAGCGACTTCTGTCTTTTCTTTTCTGCATTCATCAACACTGCGTCAGAGTCTGAAATACCCATGCATAAAAAAACAATAGTGTGATTATGGGTGAAGTGTGTGCATAATTAGTACAGTGTAAAGGTAGCAGATAGCAGGTCCGTGAGAAATAAATGACGGGAGACATATGATAGATCTACAACATGCATGGCACGCTAAATTACTACATGATTCTATGAAAATAACAGTCGACTGAAAGCAAATAGGTCAGTCCATTTTTTCTGCACCGTCTGATGTACAAAGAATGGGCAGATTGCCTTCATCTACCTCCAGCCAGTCAGTGTTGATGATCTTCCTCGAAACGCCAGCGACCACCAGCCCAGTATTCCTCCCCTGCCTGCGCTCTCCCGTCGACCTCACCGCACCGCCGTGCTTGGCACCACCCCCGGCCATCCATTCAAGCCCCGCCGACCTCCAGATCCGGCGCAAGCAGCTCTTGCGCCCCATACCCCTATGATAGACACAGATGCACCGCTTCCCCGGGGAACAGGCGGACTAGGTGCTCCGCGCGCCTAAGCGGGTGCTGCTTCTTTTAATTGCGGTTCGACTGACCCTGAATTGAAATCCAGGTGGGCTACTAACCTCTTGCAAAGGTGAAATAGTAAAAGGGAGGAAACCTTGTGCATTTAGTATCACGAAGAAGATGCAGTAAGAAGCACTCAACTAGTTTTTTTTCGTGGGATGAATATAGTGTGAGCGGAGACGTAAGATTTGCATGAATAAGGGAAGAGGAGTACCTCTTTCTGCTGGCAGTGTTGTGTCCTCCTTCTGTTTTTCCGATGATCTTCTTGTTGTTCGCCGAAAACCAGAAGTTGTGGAGGACGGTGCAGCCTTGGATGAACCCATGTCCAAGTTGTTGAGTGTGGTGCAGTGGCCGTTTGTCAGCGGCGGGGAAGCAGATTCGAGGCGGCGAACGACGGCGTAGCGGGAACAGCTCCGGTGCGGTGGACGGTTGTGATAGTGGAGCCGCAGCAGTGAGGCGTGGGACGGCATGGTCGGAGTGGTTCTGGTACGGCGCACGTCGGCGTCGACATCGTGGAGGCAGCTCTGCCTCGGCTTCTGCTGCTAAGTCCTTGAGGGCGCTGCGGTTGCGGTTGCGTTGGACGACGACGCCGGGGTACCGACTCCGGCGTGATGGAGGAGGGCGGTGGTGGATTGGCCGCTATGGGGTGGAGGACGGAGGAGGCTAGGGTTTCGCGGTTGGTGGAGAGGGCGTTTTCGCGCCCACGGAGTACGAATGGGGAAACGGAGGGAGGTGGGGAACTAAGGGGGAACAATGTTTCGGTTTGAGACGCGCTTGTTTGAAATTTGGGGAAAGTTACAAACTTTGCCCCCATCTAAAATTTCGGACATATTGCGGGTTGGGGGTAGGACAGTCATGTTAGGTGTCCCAAATGTGGGCGGGATAGATTTCAGCCGAGCGCATGGGTAGGCGCCCACGGCGTATGAATGCTTCTCGGAGGCGGTTGAGACTAGTGTCTTGGTGATGTTACAAACCTACCCCGGTTTAGGCTACACATGCCAGAGTCAGGACAGTAATTTCCTACCACCAAAACATTAGTCTCGCGCGGTTTCGGGTGACCAGAGGCCTATTTGGTGCTTCGTTCAATATTTGGGAGCAAAAGCATTAACGTTTTCGGTTCTCTTGAATTGAACTTTCAGGATTTGTCAAACTTCACAAATCTTTACTCTTGAAAATCCTAAAGCTACGATTATTTTGGAATGGAGGGGGTACATTTGAATATACATTGTACACGAGTATATATTAAAAAATATGCAACTTACCTCAGTTCATGCATGGTTTCAGATATAATCTCCTTGGTTGCAAAAAAAGAGTTAGATATGCGTATGAATATATATAGCATGTTCAAACTCACAATAAAGATTGATGCCCCCTTTTACATCTAATTTACAAATGCCATTATCTCGGGTTCAAATAGATGAATGCACTTCCTATGAATTCGAATCTTCGAAACCCCCTTTATGTTGAATTCGACATGTATTCTATTTCGTAGCTAGCAATTTGGAATGTATCCATGCAAGTGACAAATGTATAAAGTGCTTCACACCAACAACATGGAGTGCAGTAATTAATGTTTATATATGAATTGCAAAAGCATCCATTGCCTGTATTTCAAACCGCTCTCACTCTATGGATCGATAATATGAAATAAACACATGCACATGCTAGAATTCAATAGAGTATGGGTGTCTGATAGACCGATTTTCGTCCATACGCAATTTGCAAAATTCATGATCTCATCCAAAAATAATAATGCCATTTATATTTTAATTTAATGCGTACAACTGCCTTTTACACGTAGGTGCACTATGCCTCGTCCCGTTCTCACAAATGCGTTATATATCTCTCTATCTAACGCATAAGTGCACACACTTTATATGCATCGTCATTTCTCTTTCACACATGCTCACAATCTCTCTCAGGGTGTCGGGGTGTCTCACGCACATGCTCTCTCTGTTTCTCTCTCTCTCTCTTTCTGACTACTATGTACCACTCTTTTCACTAACTCAGTTGGAAAACACTATTTCTCTCACATGCATATATACAAATGCACGGTCTCTACTAGCCCTCTATACGCACATATATGTGCCTACGTGTCTCCCGCACGCACATTATCTTTAGGCCTCTCTCGCACACATTCCCCCCCGACACACCTCTCTCTTAGTAGTTGGCAGATATGATTTCATCATATCATTCGGTAGGATATCCCTGGCTGTTAGGCTGGATGGTAATACAAGGCATAGTTTTACCCTAGTTCGGATCGGACCCTTGCAGTTGAAGAAAGAGCCTACTCCTGGTACTGTATATTAGTGATAGGGGTGTGTACAAAGTACACGTGAATACCAGGCATTGTGCGTGTGTGTATACTATCGACAAACTAGCCCCCAAGCTTGTATAACATACTAAGGGCCTAGGGTTACAAATCATATATAGTTGGCTTATCACCAGTGGGGATAGAGTCCTCCGCGACTCTCATAGCTTCGTGTTGTATGCCGAGTCCTCCACATGGGTCTTCATATAACACGTCTTGGTCCAACCTATATGTGGCGCAGGATGGAACCGACCCATGAGTCTTCATGTTGACCCACCACAACTAGAAATGATGTGCCCACCACACCACACACGCAATCGGCCACTAAGAAAATAAGCATATAAAATAGTACAACGGTATCTAGCTCACGATACGTCTCCATATTTTGTTGATGACACTGACGGACTATGCATTTGATGCGTGCTCCGTATTTTGTTGACGACACTTACGGTAATTGTATTTGAAGCAAAAGCACGATATGGTCACTAGACTTCAGAATAAGCTCGTCACGGTCACCACATACATTTTGTCGTGCTAACCAACATGTGGTTGGATGGTTAAAGGACAGTGGTTTCTCAATCCCACCAAGGTTAAAGTCTCGGTGCTCGCATTTATCTTGTGTTAATTTCAGTATTTTCCGGCGATGTACGTTCAGTGGGGGGAGACGTTCCACTCGACTACGAGGCACCTATGGTGACTTCGTAAAATCTCAAGATCATATATGCTGGCCCACTCTCTCGAAGGTTCTCATAGGGGCAGGGTTCGTGTGTGTGCGCTTATAGCGGTGAGTGCTTGCACGTACATATGAGCCCTTGCGTCTGTACCGTGTTAAACAAATACATATCATGATTATACGGTCACTGGCTCACCCGTACAACTCCGTATTTTGTTGATGACACAATCAATTGACTAGTCAAACGTTCGATGCGGCGCAAGTAGTGTTGCACCATCGGGGCACATAACCGTGGGGCCCACCTGTCAGCCCGTATATGAAAGAAAGAAATGGTAGTTGTACATTTTAGGGTGATCATACGGTCACTATCTCACCATACAGCTCCGCAATTTGTTGATAACACGATCAATTAACCAGTCAAACGGTCCACATTCAGCAGCGCACATTACCATAGGGCCCACCCGTCAGCGCGTATATGAAGGACAGAAATGGTAATAAATTAGTGGTCGGTGGGTATTCAAAGTCGTGAGACCTCTGGTTGGCAGTCACCGGCGGTTGGGGGCGTTCATTGGGCGGCGGGGTGGGGATCCCCGGAGAAAAAGCTCGGCGGGGGGGGGGGGGGGGCTAGAGGGATGGCTGGTGCGGTGGCGGACCGGCGGTGGGGAGTGGTTTCGGTGAGGGTGGGCCGGCCGCGGGCGGCGGGGGCTGGCGGTTCGGCCGGTGGTGGCTGGCGGCTCAGGGGGTGGAGTTTGATGATAAACTGGAGGCCCTTGATTTCGTATCCAACGGCTGGAAAATCTAATGACCAGAGATGAAAAATTCAGTCGACTGACGTGTAGCCTCACCCCGCACGTACACATGCACGCACGCAAGACACGCACGCATGTAGGCGTGCAACACTGACACATACACACGCACGCTTGCTGGCATGCAACACTGACACATACACATGCACTCACGAACACACGCACGTACGCACCCATGCATGCAACACTGAAACGTACCCTTGCACGCACGCAACACTCGCACGCTTGCATGCACACAGCACACGACGCAAGACACACGCTCAACCTATACGTGCATGCACCCTTTGTTAAGGACATGGATTGTTACGGGTATTAATCAATCTTATCTGTGATAAGCAGAACATCGATGTTTGCAGCGGTCTTTATGAATCAAAATGTATCGAACGGGCTATCAACATAGTAGGCTTATCTACATGAAAAAGATGATGTCACACTCAATGAACAATCATCGGTTTATGAAATGCCCGCTTCTGACCGCCCTGGCCCACCAAAGGTTCCTCTGCTATGCGCTGCCTCCGTTGGGTCAATGACATGCAGGCCATGCACCCAAAGAGCCCACACGTCAGTGGAAGAACGGCACGATGTCCTAGGTCAGAGTCGAGGGCGCTACTCGCGGCACTCCCGGCTGAACACGCCTCCGTGCCGTATTCAAACGCCTCCATGAAACCCGCCTGTGTGGAAGCCAAGAAACCCACTCTGGACACACGTCCGTTCATGACCGGGCCGGCGTCAAACGCAACATCGGCCGAGCTCCTCCCGTCCGCCGTCTATTTAATCTCCTATTTAAACGAGGCCAAACGCCGGCCAAGAATCGCACACCTCTGCCGCTCCCCTATCTCCTCTACCATTTTCTCCACTCTTACAATGGCTTACGAAGAGTAGTTATTCCGCATCCAAGCCGGCTGGGTAGCCCACCGGATACGAGCTATGTAGCTCGCTGATCCACCTCTCTCCCCTTGCCCGACGGAGCCAGTTGCTGCCCCAAGCCGGCACGCGGTTCAACAACTCGCCGCCCCAGGCCAGCTCAACAAGGAGCGGCGCACGGGCGTCGTTGCTGCCGTCCACGCCGCCGCCTCGTACCGCGTCTCCCATTTCTGTGGCTGAGGCTCCCATGCCGGCGGCCGCGCCATGCAAGCAGCGACAGAAGCCGGGTGCGCGGAGAGTGACGAGTCGGTGGCCAGCGCCTCCGCATCCGCTTCCATCATCGAGGAGAAGTAGAACACGGGAGGCCACCGCCGCTTGGGTCCCATGAAGGCCACCGCGGAGGCAACGTCGGCGTACATAGCAGGTGTCTTGCCGGATCCTTTTGTTGTGAGGACCTTCGTTGACCATGCATGGGCTCCATGGAAGAGGGGAATGTTAGTATGAACTCGAGCCGGTGTCGGCCATGGCGAAGTAGTGGACGGTGATGAACTCGAACCGGTGCCGGCCACCATCATCTTCGGCACCAGCCAATGATATCAGTTGGGCAGTGGGGAAGCGAGCCGTCCTTTGCGCTGAAGCATATACCTCTGGGGCTCCCGGCAGTCCGGTGATCATGCTCCCGGACATGAGGAACACAAATCGATCGGCGGGCGGCAATTTAGGCCAGGTATTATATACCTGTGCTGTCCAGAACTAGCACCGCGTAGTTCATTTGAATGTAATGAAATCCGTCATGTTTGTATGAAAATCCGGTATTTTACATGATTTCCGTCATTGTTTATATGAAATATCAGTTTGTCTGCGTGTTTGCGTGAATTTCGTCCGGTTGGTTGAGTTGTTGTCATAATGTGTGCGGCTACAGTTGGATGGCGTAATTTGCGGGTCGCCGGTCGGTCTGCGGGCGGCTCGGGCGGCGTTGTGGGACAAAAAAACACAGCTCGTGCGATCTCGTCTCCAACGTGCGCGCTGGAGGATGCATGACAGCATGAGCACCCGAGCCATTCCTCGTTCATCGGTGGAAAAGGCACCAGTGGACAAAAGGGTCGCCAATATTTTGGCTACCCCGGGCAAGATCCAAACAGCCCCTCCCAACAGATTCAAATCGCTCGTTCGCCGTGGAATTTTGCCATGTGTTGTTTTCATGGACTAGCAAGATGCCCTGCATTGCACGGAACATCAAGATGCATTTTTTTACAAACTCCCGCATGCATGCAAGGGATAATTAATGTCCTCCTTTGCTAGTACCATGAGGCAAACACCATTAATATTGCATCGATTAGTGTTAGTGGCCTTGTATATCTGCAAATTGTAATTTTGATAGTGGCCCCTCGTATATAAAAATGGAGGGAGAAAGATGAGAGATAAGGTGAGGAGGAGTGGGGCGTGGTGGTGACTAGTGGTCGGACTGGGCGGAGGCATGGGGATGGACGGCGCATTATGTATAGGTTTGTATCTCTCTCACACACACCCATGTAGGTGGGGGATGTGCACGAAGAGAAGAGGTGCACGCACGACGCACGTACTCCCGTCTCTTTCCCAACCACACCCGCGCAGGTACACGGTGGAGCTCATTTCTGTACCAAAAGGCAGCCCACGTGGTAATTTGCCACATGTACTAGTTGTCCACTTGGTGGAGGGAGGATCATCTACCACGGTTGAACAAACAAATTGCGACTTGACGCGTTATGTTAAATTAAAAAAAGAGGCAAACCATGTGGGGCCTATCTTAGAGGCAAGGCTCTATACACTGGAGTACTTTTGATGTGTCCCATCAACTCGCAGAACGAGGAGAAGCTTGCTTAGTACGCCGTCTCCCCCGCCCACGGGCGCGGTGGCTCGCAGGATGAGGTGAAGCTTTCGCTCCTGCTGCTGCTGCTACTGCTACTGCTACTGCTACTACTACGCCCACTCCCTCGCCCATGCACGCGGTGGCTCGCAGCACGAGGAGAAAATTTTACTACTCCCTTCGTTTACTCCTCGTCCCTACTACGTACTTTGGTTAGTACTCCCTCCATTTACTTATACAAGGCCACTATAAAAAAATACATCTTGCATCTATACAAGGCCACAAATAGTAATCGAGACAAAAGTTACTACTCCCTCCTTTCCAGTTTATGGCTCAATTTCAAAATCTCTCCAACCAAGGTAGACGGTGAGTGGTCGAATTAATCTCTCAAGAAGTTATGTTTATCGAGGCATTAATTAGAACGAATGCATGAATGACCACTAAATTTCCATGAACTTGTACATGCATTGGTTAGTTTCCTCTTGACACTACTTGCGTTGGGTGATCTAACGCACCTCGAAATCCAACATGTAATGGTACTACTACTAGTATAGTAGAATTGAGACTTATCAAACGGAAAAGTGAATGTTTTTAGATGAGCCCTATAAACCCTAGTGGGTACGTACTCCGTAAAAACAGATTTTTCCAAAACTAAGTCACTCCCTTTCATGAATTCTGTAGTATACTCCTCCGTCGACGCTCCCTTTCATGAATTTTGTACTTCCTATCGCCGACATGTGGGACATATAGCAACCGGGTCGACGTGTCAAGCACCAAATAATAGTGTAGAACAGTAGGGGGACGCACCCCACTCGTACCGGCCCAGTAGTGTAATGAGAAATGAGACGTCAAATCACAATGCCACACCTTCCTAGACAGACGAAGCAACCATTATTTCACACTTCGGTTCGCCATCATCTCAAACCACGTAGTATTGCTTCTGCCTCAAGAGGGACATGCGCATCGCCTTGTACATCATGACACGTGGGACCGCATGACAGGCCATGCTCCCCCGCCGATCGCTCGGTAAAATCACCTCATTTTTACTATACTTCCTCCGTATCGGTTTACTACATGGCATGCACGTCGTTCTAGGTTGAGAATTTAACTAGCTATATATGTGATGAACAATACTCTAGCCTTTTAAAAAATGTATACTTTTGTACAATAGTACTATCGAGAGCGCTCGTCGCCAAATTATGCATATAGTACTATTAAAAAACCTAGTAAGTGCTTAATTGGGGTGCTAAATTCTATTAAAGAAATACTGGTAGTATGTACATAGTGAAGAGTTAAAGTAACGAGAAGAAACATAACATAGTTCTGCTGGGGGCTCAGCACAATACACCCCTCAAATTAAACTAAGCACACCTGAAATTAAACTATGCAACTAATCCGGTAGACACTACATTAGAAGTTTAGAACCACCATGAGCAACGACACTGCCACCTTACTCGGAGTCCTCGTCCACGTCCTCGACTTCGTCCTTGTCCCTCTCCCTGTTGGCCGATACTTCTTTGCTTGAACCGCATACTTGGCTATTTCTCTTCATCCAACCCTTGTAGATATTGAAGCAAAGGTAGCCATCCATTGCAGCGTAGTGGATGTGGTCTATATCTAGTACATTCCGCTGCCATGCATGACGATGAAACGTGTATGGAGGTTTCTCCAGTTTACTGTACGAAGGATGAACCGTGGCTCCTGCCAGGGTCAGCATTGAAGGCTGACGAGAGGATACCAGCCGATTCTTCTGGAGGTCGAAGGTGTTGCCTACAATGAGGCCTATCCGACGCAGGACTTCTTTGTCGTTACCAAAGTCTATAGTAACAAATTTTACTAGGTTGCTTTGGAGGAAGTCCTTAAAATCCTGGCACTCAATGTCGGCATGGCATATGTGGTAGACCAAGCATAAGTCATGCATGCAAACCTAGATCACGGTGGGCTTCTTCCTCTCTTCGTCCTTTAGATCCTTCTCTGGTCCCAGGATTGCGGTGTACTCAATATCTAGCCCAGCGACCCACTCATCATCTGAGTCTTCGAACATGCATCTGAAGCGAGAAAGGCATTCCTTCACCGTCGCGGAAGAACGGGTGTAGATGACGTCGATCTCATCGCCCGTTATGGTTCTAACCTTGTACTCACCGCTGATCGTGGAGATTTGGGACGCCATGGATTTGGGAGGAGGGTTAGGATTAGTGGAACTGCCGTAATGTGAATGGAGGGGACGACTAGGAGCGAACCGCCATAGTATTGAAGGACGTGCGGGGACGAGTAGGAGCGAACTGCCAGCGTGCGAACGGCGGGGTAGTGGCTTTCCATTCTCCCATGATACGGGCTTTCGAAAGCCCTTGGATCTGAGATCGAACGGTTGCATGGCGTGATTCTAGACCTATGGGTGAATATCCTATCCTGGAGGGTTATTCTGCAAATTTTCAGCAACTTAGCATGCGACCGTTTGATCTCAGATCCAAGGGCTGCTAGCAGCCCGTATCATTCAACGACCGTCGCGTCGCTCACGCCCTTGGAGATTTAACACGGTGCGTTAGGCTATCTGGTGCTGGCATGTCATACATAGCCATCACTTAGTCACTCATACTACAACAAGGTTGGCTATAAGGTTGGCTATAAGTGTATTTTTTACTCCTCTCTATCTCTTTCTTCGTACTCCCTCCGTCCCATAATATTAGAATGTTTTTGACACTAGTGTAGTGCCAAAAACATTCTTATATTATGGGACACAGGGAGTACTAGTATTTATTGCATTTTCCAAGGAGTGACCTCTTCCAATGAAATGGTGTTGCTAAGTTTGCTTCATTTAATTAGCCATAGACTCAAAATTTTCTTTTCACCTAGGTACACGCGCTTAGCACCGTTTCTTCCTTGGGTCACCAAACTAGCCTCTCTCTTCTTGATTAACTTGCCACATCAGACTTTATGCCTATGTGGCAAGCTTAAGCACTTGTAGGAGCAAGTAAAAGTAAGTACAATAGTGTGCTTTACATGGCATTTTTGCATATGTGGAGGAAAGAGAGGCAAGGAAAAAGTGGAGTGGGCTCTCATGCAAGAGCCAGCCTCTACTACATGGTGGAGCATTGGGAGAGGCACCTGTATGGAGGTGGTCAGGAATTGGGAGACTCACGCCGGTCGTAGCACCGCAGTTAAAATGATAATGGCAAGTCAAATCACGGGGCCCCACCTGTCCAGCAGTAACTCGCTGTCAAATCACACAGCCCTACGTTTGCAGTAGCCTACTCCCTCGTCTTCTCGCGTCTCTGTCAAACCGACTAGGCGGAACTGCCCCGCCTACTGCGCAGGAAAAGCCCCACCCTCGACTTTTAAATACAACTACATCCGCTTAAGAATCCAATGATATACTTTTTGTGACATAGTAACTCATATTTAGTTAGTCAAATGGATGACCTAGAACTATGTGTAGGCCCTATAAACCAAGACGCCTAAAAATAAAAAACCAAGACGGAGAGGGTAGTTCAGCACGTATCTTTTTAGATCAATATAGTCGGGATTCACCAAGGAGCAAAACCAAGTTTTAGGCTGCTCCTGTCGTGTTGGCGTAGCAACTCAAGCAGGGTCAGTCCACACACGAAATGGCGACACACTTAACAGGACCCCTTTGGCCGACATGTGGCTCATCCACTGTCTTGTTCCACGTGCGATGCACCAAATTACAGTTCGGAGCAGCGGTTGGAATTGGAGGCACCCCGGTCGTAGCACCGCAGTAGTAGAAAATGAGCGATGAGGGGTCAAATCACAAAGCCCCACCTTTCCCGCATTAAGCTGGACGGATGAAGCAACCATCATTTCACTCTAGGGTGCAAGAGCATAAAGAAAAGAGAAAACAATGATGCGTGCGGCAGCTACCTAGGGCACCCTAGGGTAGGGGTCTCCACTACAGATCCTTTTTTAAAGTGCCTCCACTACAAATCGGCTTCTCCCTCGTCCTCTTGAAGAAAACCGATGACGAGTGCGGCGGTAGGGTTTGTAGGAGTACTACGACGTGCAGGGCCGCGTCGTAGTAAACGGGTTCGAGTTGACGCCTTAAATATGTGTGGGCCGCTTGGTTTTACGGGAACGAGGCAGCATTTTGGGTTCGGGGACTAGTGGAGATATAGTACGTAAAAAAAATTGTGGACGTAGGTTCGACCGAAAGGCAATGATGCATGGGCCCTGCATTTTGATATACCCGGGGCCGCGTACTCTACTCAAAACTAGCAAGGTACACATGTATTGAACGCATGAGATTTCGAAACCAAATTATGAATAAATACACACTATAGCATGTAAAGCTTTGAGTCTTATATGCATCATGTAGATGTTTGCTTAGTTCTTATAGTTCATCTCATTCAAAATCAATTAGTTTTATAAAAATGTTAAGATTCATGGGGTTGTGCATTGTAAATCATAAAGTAAAAAAGAAATAATGGCAATTCATTTAGAAAAAATAATCAATTATGATACAGAAGATTCTAGGACAAAGGAGAAGTGCTTGTGTTTTGAGGTTTGTGCATTATGCTTAAGTTCGACCATGGAGTCTTCTAAATTGTACATGTGGCAGATCTGGTGGAATGTTGATGATATCCAATGGCCAGTAGTGCTCGGATTTGCCTATCTCTGCACTGACGGGTTTGGTTCATCCAGCGACCATCTTTCAAAGTTATTGGCACACTATATAGTTCGTGTGCCATAGTTGCATGTTTTGGAAAAAAGCTACTAGTGGGTTGTACTATCTATTTAGGAATAGAAGATGTATACATGGAAGTTGTAGGGAAAGAGATGACATGGAGCATCTCAATTCCTATGAGTAGGTATTGGAAAAGAGATGTCATTTGGTTCACATCATAGGAACTTTTCTATTGAATCTATAGATGACATGTATCTCAATTCCTATGAGGAGGGATTAGAAAAGAGATGTAATTTGGTTCATATCATAGGAACTTTTCTATTGAATATATGCCAATGTTTATTTTCCTTTGAAATTAAGGGAGTATAGGAATCCATTCATATGAACCAAGTGGCTCTAAAGCTATAGAAATGATATCATGTTTATTTCCTTTGAAATGTGGAGTATATGAATCTATTCCTATGAACCAATTGGCTCTAAAGGAAAAAAATCCTATAAAAATCATATCATATAGAGTTCCTATGATATTCCTTGACACTAAAGGATGCTTGAAATTACTGTGGGTGATATGATGGTCTTTCTTTGTAGACTCCTCACCCATCTTTATAGTTACCTCTCGAAGATGAATGAAATGATATATACATGGTATTCTACATGTGCAATTTGGTACACAAAAACTCGGTAAAAGTTTGCGAGGTTTGAATTTTCAATAAAGCTATATGCACTGCATTTGGGAACGGAGGGAGCATACGGCAGTTGCTAACACTCACGTGGAAGATTTGTGTGTAGGAGGAGTGGCTGTTATGTTAAATGACATGGCAAAACTGACACTGTCGGATGCCGATCTAACGGTTCTTACGGCATTCGTCAGGAAAAGGCTTGTGGCAAATGTTTGTCGGATAATGATTTACGGACACATGCATTGCATTGATACGTGCCCCCTCTCTCTCACGCACACGCACCCTCATGAGTCACAACTCTCCCGAGTCCTCTCGCAGACTCGCACGTCGCACCCATCGTCTATCTGTAGGTAGATGTCATGCACATATGTGCTCTTCACACCCTACCCTCAGAACTTCTAAAAAACAAAAGACGGCGCACACATTTTATTTTAGCTCACACGTCACACACTTATACTATTACTCTTGCGGCGAACATTCTTTGGGCATAGTATATTGTACTCTCACAAAGAGAAGCGGTGCACGCACACACTAGTTCTCTCGCACCCACTCATGGGTACACGTAGGAGCGCATTTTTTTGAAGCTGGTACAACAAAATCACTCCACTATATATAAAAGCAGGAGCCTTAGCGCTTGCTTTACAAGGGTTCCTCTCGTTCACTCTCTCATGCTCTCCAGATCTAAGCAACACATAGGTGGCCACACACTCTCTCAGCACACGGCTGGTCACAAATCCGGCCGGACAACCTCGACCGGGGCAGGGGTGTAGGTGCATCGTTCACGCTGTCGTCGGCGGCGAGGGAGGAGACCAATGGCTGCCCGCGCGTCCTGATCGGCGGCCGTGCCGTTCTCTCCGAGAGAGCGCCGGCTCGGGAGGGCCTCTGACCCCTTCTTCCTTCCTACGGTATTGTGGCCAAGATGCGGCCTCCCGACGCCGTCTTTGCCACATGACGACGACCCTCAGGTATATATTCCTTCGAAACCTACCCTGCTCTACTGCCCCAGCTCCCTTCGTGTGGATCCTTTTGTACTTCCGTCCGCGGTTGCAAAGCCAACCAGACTTCTACTATTATTAGAAGTAAAGCCAGTTCATACAGTCGACTCAAAGCGTTGGTTCAAACAGGGAAGAAAGTGGGAGAGCTGTAGCATGAATCTAGGACTTGGTTCTAAGAGGAAACGGGGGAAAGTAGTAATATCTGTCACTGTTTAAATAACCGTATTTCGTATTTGCGCAAACAGGGATGTCTGTCTCCATATCGTTTCGGGATGTCTGTCTCCGTATCGTTTCTATCCGCGCAATCAAAAGCACACACCTGAGTTTTAGTACAACTGCGCAAAATGAGATGGCTATCCCTTGTTGTCGTCGTCTAACCTCCCGTCTTCAAGGTATCCCTACATTGGTAGTAACTAAGGCAGAATGACCAATGCAATCTAAAAGAAGTCAATTCGTGCGTTTTACTTCCTGATTGCAGTACAGGGATGAGCGAAAACAACTACATCCTAGTCCGGAATGCACTTTCTACCAGTTCATCCATGGATCGAGGACTAGCTGGCATGGCTGCACGGCTGTTTTTTGGATAGGTGCGCGGACAAGAGGCATTGTGGTTTTCTTATTTCTGCAAATAGCGGTGCTTAAATTTAGTGGAATGCACAAGCATTTCAGCTGGTCAGTACACTACATGGTTCAGTTCAGCATTCCAGCTGAGACCACAATTATAATTGGTTATTCTGGAATGAGAGAACCTAACCCTGGATGGTGGCAACAAGAAAAAACCAGAGTGAACTCCAGGAAATTTAAGCCTGCCGGGAGGCCCTTTGCTCACAGAAGCCTTGCATGTTTTTTTCATGATTTGTAAACCTTCTCGCAACTTTGTCTTCTGCTGTGAACTAGTATATGTTTGTTATGTTTTATGAATCATTGAGATGTTTAAAATTGCTTAACTTATGCTTTTCAAGTTTTTTATGAAGACGAGTTTAATGTGAGTGTTCCACATGAGCGCTGGACTAGCGTGTGAACGTTTGGAATTTATTACATTGTGGCCTCAATTAACTGCATGAACCACTGTAACAAGATACATAGTTGCTTATATGTGAGATAACAGATTGTTGATTGTTAGCTGGTCGATAGCCTAGTGTTGAAGCGAGCTGAGCCAATGTGTCGTGTTTTGCACAACAGCTTACAAGTGGGGTAGCACCAACAGTGTTTACAAGTACTTATGTATACTTCGGCGCACGGTTCTTGAACGAGGGCTCTATTTCATAAAAACATACACTGCTCGTATGATAAATCGTGACAACTTATGTCTTACCATGCCATATTCATAAAAAAACTAGTGAGGACGCATTTGTTTCGGCAACAATTATGATGGTTCTCACATGATTCACGGGCACATAGAAGTAGCAGCAGTTCCCATAGACGGATTCAAATAGAGTACTAGCCCAGAGGGGTCGATAACAGGCAAGGTTCAGATAATTAGACACAATCCAAACTACTATTAAACACTAGCTGGGGAAACTATTTCATGCCTCGATCTAATTTGGGCTAGACACAAGACGAACCTTGCCATGAACATCATCGAGGACGTCCCGCAGCAGCTCAATCCTGTGAACCTTCATGAAGACAACCTTGTGGCCTTGCCACTGATAAACTTGTTTGTAGAGGAATGCCACGTCATCTTCCTACATAAGCTTGACAAGAACAGTATGCCTCACAAACGAAGGAGTAGCTTTGAACTTCTTGTGCTTCAGTACACCCTGGACAACACGCCTGACAACAGTGAGGCTGGAATACAACTCTTCATTGGTATAACCGCAAATGGCTTCCAGGATCCAACAGCCTAAGAACTCTATTTTCCCAGTGCGTATATTCAGGTCATCCGCCTCATAGCGAGTGACATGTACAACCACACAATCCTTGTCTGCATCAGGGCTCTAATTGAAATAGAAACAAATTCTGAATTACTTTTCAGTATAAGAAACACAAGTTATTTAAACCACTATGTATAGCATGGCATCGAAGCTCATAAAATTTTGCATTATTAAACACCACATACTTCCTTTTCTAAGAAAAATCACCACATACTTAGATGAAAAACCACAATCGAGATCGGCAAAGAAGGAAATCACCTTGGGCAGCTCAGCGGGGGGGGGGGGGACACATCCTCGAAGGGGGAAAACTGCTCCTGCAGTGCCACGGGGGTTGTAACCTCAAACGGGGCGTTGACCATCTCAGTAGTGGCCGTGAGCGTATCTGGGGTCGGCTTGGTGGTTGACTCCCACGTCTGCTCCAATATCGGCAGATCTTTTCCTGGTTCTCCTTGGTCCATCATGAAACGGACGAATACTAGGATACCACTGAAAGGAAAACACAATCGCAATGACAATGAAACAAAAAAGAGAGTGAGGATCAGTTACTGCTTTGCAAAAGTTCTTTTTTTCTCTAAACGAAAATATACCAACATCACGGACCCACTTACCTTCCCTTCATTTGGAGAGAAGAATAGTGGCAGATGCGAGTGTTGCCTTTCTTGAAGACGGTGAGGGAGAAGGGGATTCAGCAAAGAGTGAAATGATCGTTGCTTGGTCCGTCAAACTTAGACTGGGGGGAGGTGGGGTTTTGTGATACGACGGCTCGTTACTGCCGCGCTACGACCAAGGTGACTCTTCGCCTGCGTACTGCCTTCTAATTTGGTGGATGGAATTTGGGCCCGCGCGCTGCATGGCCCGCATGTCGGTGAACAAAAGTATAATGGCATTCAGTAGAGGGAGACGTTTCAATGACCTAGGAGGAGCCAGAAGCGGTAGAGTGTCTCCACTGTACTAGTAGTAATTGTTTTTCTGGGTAGCTGTAGAGTGTCTCCACTGTACTAGTAGTAATTGTTTCTCTAGGCCCAGGACAAAAGAGCCCATCCACACTAGTAAATAGTAAAATCAATTCAAAAGCCCATATATTTACTGAATTGACGGATGGGTATGTCGAAGAGCAAAAAAAGGAGTTTCAGGTGGGCAAAAGAGCTTCTGAACGTGTCGGGCTTCTATTTACAACATATTGTGGTCATAATCCAGTAAATTTTATGACCCGGGATGTTCATTCTATGGACCTGACCGATCCATTTGACTATGACTGCCGAAAATAGTGCTGGAGTTAGATGTTGTTGCCCTTTTCAATCTGGTTTTTTTGTAAACCTGATGAACAATTAACCCTCGTGCTTTTGTACACTTTGTAAGCTGGAGTTAGATGTTCCTGCCCTTTTCAACTCGGCTGTGACTGTCATATTTTCTTTGAAACAAGGCAAATGGCTTGCCATTCGTTTAATTTAGTGTGAAATATTGTAACAAATCCCAACCAAGGGAAATAACATCACTCTCGCCGGCTGCTTGAGCTCACTGTGCATTACAGAAGCCAAGTGATTAGCCCCCACCAGCACCCACAAACTTATTTTGAACTAGCACATCAAATGGGCTGTAAATTTTCATAGGAAAGGTTGCATGACCGTGACAGATTTGGATTCTGACATTTAGGACCCGCGAGGAAATATCCTATCCAAGGTGGTGTCGACTTACTAGCCAGTCAACAAACGATTCTGCCTACCAGCCATTGGATTGACATCCAACATCTGTCGTGTATCTTCTATCTCTTGTCTTCTTATTCCTCCAGCCGCCCAAACCAAACCACCCCGTCGGCTCTGCCTGCTCCCGCCTCCCATGCCTGGCTGCGCCTCCGCCGCCCTATAGTACGTACCCTCCAATGTTGGCCAGTCCCTCCCTCTATTCCCCCACACGTCCTGTTATTCTATGGCGATGTCAGCCCCAACACGCACCCGCGCCCGAACCAGCAAACCGTCGTACTCCCCTCCGCCTACGACTGGATTGGCGCATCTTCAAGGGCTCCTGGTCATTCCGTCCGAGGCCTCGCCGTCGTCCTCCGCCTTGCGGCCTTGGTTCGCTCACCGTGCGTGGTGCGCCGCCCTCTTGTGTTGTCAACATCGTCAACAACCGAGAGGAACAAGGAGATGACTGTACATGGAGAGGATGACAGTAGGGACCCACTAGCGTCATGGCAGTAAGCAAGCAAGTGCCTCTATAGTACAAGCCCAAAAATATGGTTCCTCCTAATGGTTGGACATCTGGGGCTCACGCCAATGTCAACGTAGTCAATAAACGAGAGAATTACACTACGACCGGATGACACCAGGGACCCAGCAAGTCGCGTAGTTTTTTTAGGAACAAGCAGTTGTTATTTATACTAGTTTTAGCGACGGATCAGGGTAACAACGGGGCTGTGCGGGGGCTATGACCCGTCTAGCCAGGGTTTTATTTATGTTTACCACATCATGAGCCCAGTTGTGTTTCTTTCTTGCTGAAAATGGCTAGCCCAGTTCTATTTTTTTTAAAGAAATACCCAAACAAGGCCTACTTGCTTTATCGGCCCTGCTGGGCTGCAAATCTTTCAAGACGAGGAGAGTTTCATTCGGTTTGCCCAGAAATGGGCTATACATTTTTAAAACACATCAAACCGGGAATTAGTTTCATTTTTTTTTTCATTCCAAGATCTTAAATTCCATTGATTTTTATGCGTGTACAATTATTTGGATTTTATATTTATATAAATTATTTTTCAAAATAGTTTGAATGTGAATCAATATTTCTGGATTAAAAACAGTTGACCGCACCAAAATATGCAAAATTTCGTATACTTTTTAACCGTGGCCACAATATGGGGTGTAATGCTAACAAAAAGAAGATGGGCTCCAAAAAAATTCTTAAGAATTAGCAAATGGGTTGTACATTATTAGAAATAATGGCAGATGTGCTGTATGCTGTTTTCCACAGATTTGAGGCTGACTTGTGCGCCTACTACAGGTTGACGCATATGCTTTCATAAAAAAAAGGTTGACGCACACGCAACGCCCTGTCAACTTAGTCAACACACGAAAGTAGTGACTGTTGGATGTCCATCCAACGGCTGTCGTGCTTCTTCAATCTCTGTTCTTCATGCTCCATCCGCTCAAACAAGCGCCGCCGGGACTGCTTGCTCCCTCCTCCCGCGGCCGGCTATGCTGACGCGAAGGCCTCACGGCCCCACCGTACTCCCATCCCTGGCCTAGTCATCCCTCTACTCACCCACACATGCTGTTATTCTCCGGCGACGGCAGACGAACCAGTAAACCCGCGTACTCCAACGCGTGTGTCGGATTTTGGGTTCCGGCAGACCCTTAAGGTTCGAACCCTGGGGTGCGCGCGGAAACCTCGCCTTCAACCCCTCTGTCTCGATGGGATCTAAACTACTAAAAGAACTGCACGAAAGACACAAGATTTATACTAGTTCGGGCCACCAATGTGGTGTAATACCCTACTCTAGTGTGTGGTTGATGGATTGCCTCCTGGGGCTGGTGAGGATGAACAATACAAGGAAGAACAGCCTTGCGAGGGTCTGTTCTTGGCTGGGGTGATGAACTGCTAGAGGAGCTCAATCACCTCTCTCTCTCTCTCTCTCTCTCTCTCTCTTTCTCTCCAAAACCCGAACCGATGAACCGACCCCCCTTGCTATGTGGGTGGCTAGTCCTATTTATAGAGGCCATGGTCCTCTTCCCAAATATTGAGCGGGAAGGGATCCAACAATGGCGGGCTAATTTGAAGGGGGACAGCGAGTACGTCTATCCTGACAAAAGCAGTCTTCGCCTTCCAAAGGCTCTGGTGGTGACGCTAGGCTGGGCTCCATGGTGACCTCCGTCTCGTAGTCCTCCTGGTCTTGGTCTCCTTGCACCGAAGTGGCGACCTTTGCCTGATGCCTCGGTACTCTGCGGATATGCTTGTCCCCTTTGCACCAAAGAGGAAAGAAGGACGCTGCGCGTGCTGGCACCCGCCTGGTGCCTCGAGTCGTCATGGCTTGCGTCATGGGCACCTCGCGAGGTACCCCGCCTTGAACTCTCCGCCTCCTCGCGAGCCAGCCTGAGGAGTCTGTGCCGTGTCGTCCGCCTCGCGAGGCTTGGCCCCTCGCGAGGGTCTTGAGCCTCGTGTTGATGAAGATGGGCCGCGCTGGGCCCCCACTTGAGCCACACCGCAGGCCGCAGGCAGGCAAGTCTGGGGACCCCCGTTCCCAGAACGCCGACAGTAGCCCCCGGGCCCAAGGCGCGCATGGACTTGGCCGTGCCGAGAGGCGAAAGGGCAAGGGCGAAGCGCCGCGGGCCCTAACAGCCTTCGGCCTTGGACGCCGCGTGGCGGTTGATTGGACGTGGCATCTCCGCTTCCCCATGACACCTTGGTGATCGTGCGAGTCGGACAAGTCCCTGCATGCAGAACGTGTTATGATTACCTGTGATCATGGAGACCGGCAGTTGGCCTTCGCCGGCTATAAGTACGACACCGCGCGTGCCCGTCCAGTCCATCTCTTCTTGCTCTCTCCTTCGCCTCAGTTCTCGCCCCGTCTTGGTGTGATGGCTCCATCGAGGAGGTACTCGGCCGCAGAGAAGGGGAAGGCCCTCCAGGTCGGTCCTGCCTCTCCCCCATGCAAGCGTGGTCGCGGGCGCCCTCGGAAGCACCCGGTGGCCGCCCCGGCAGCTTCCAGCGGCCATGGGGGGCTCTCAGCGCGGCGTCGGGCAAGCCGCTGCAGCCGGAGGGTGCGCCTGGGTTGCGCGCTCCCCCAGGATGCGCTTTCGCGCCGTGCAGGCGCCGCCGGAGTTCGTCGTCTGGTCGGCGGAGCCGGCTCGCGCCCGGCTCCCGCTCCCTCGCTTCCTCCTTGGCGAACTCCCGGCCGGCGCTCCTGGTGGCCTCTGGCTCCAAGCGGAGGGCTGCTGCAGCAGGTCCTCATGGGTCGCGCTGGAGGTCTCCGCCAGCGGGGGCTTGGCCTTCACTCGCGGCTGGCAGGCGTTCGCCCGCGCTCGCGGCCTGGAGCGTCGGTGCACTCTGCACTTCAGGTTCGACGGCGACGCCACCCTCTACATGAGGGTGTTTGGGGAAGATGGTCGCCACGCGGGGTGCTGCCCTGAGGACGATGACCGCGTCCATGGGCCCCACTCCGATGGTGATGGAGGAGATAGCGCCCGAGCGGGCGGCGGCGTCCGTGACTCCCCGAGCTTCGTCAGCTCTTCCTCAAGCGACTCCTCCAGCGGTGGCAGCAGTCCTCCCCCGCGCCGTCGAGTTTGCCCAGGAGGTGGTGGTTCGTCCGCCCGACGTCGTGCCCCAGTGAAGCGCGGGAGGGAGTCCGCCTGAGGTCCTGAGGCAGCCTGTGTCGCCGCCGCGGGCCGATGCGAGGGGGGGCTGGCCAGGCTCGTCTTTTTCCTTTCTCTTTTGTTCCCTGTGTAAGACAGAACAGCTGCATGGAGCCCCCTTGGGGCGTGTTGGGGAATGTTGCCGCTTTAGCTATTACCTTGATCTCATTTTTGTACTTCTTGATCTCCCGCCTATGCGTAGATAGCTTTCGACCCCTGACGGGGGAGTGGGGCGACCGACCCAGGCCCTGTGTGCGCATCGCGGTACCCGAGGGGCACGGACTAGGAGGGATGCTCCTGTAATGCGCCAGGGCCGTGAAACCCTCCTGTGGCTAGGGCAGAAACCCTCACAAGGGCGTCTGAGCGCCATCCCTCGCGAGGTTGTTCACGAGAGAAACCAAAGCAAGGGGCAAAAATCGACGAACCACAAATCAGCAACAACGATAACTTCAATAAGACTCCAAATGCAAACAAACACGTCAACTGCGGAAAGCAAATGAAAAAGCCGCGTCCGGCACCTAATCTAGTCTTCGACGTCTTCTCACCAGCACGGAGCTAAGTGCTGCCACTGGGCGTGGGAGGGAGTCCCAGGGCCTGAGGCCGGCGCTCCTGAGACTCCGGGGCGTGTACAACCCCACTCATTATTATGTGAGAGTGTCACGGGGCGGCGAGCTTCACAGGCATTGGCCTTGCTTCATAGGCTCCGGGCCTTTCCAAAAGAGATGATCTTCACAGGCACTCGCCTTGCTTCATAGGCTCCGGGCCTTTCCAAAAGAGATGATATTCACAGGCACTCGCCTTGGTTCACAGGCTCCGGGCCTTTCCAAAAGAGATGATCTTCACAGGCACTCGCCTTGCTTCACAGGCTCCGGGCCTTTCCAAAAGAGATGATCTTCACAGGCACTCGCCTTGCTTCACAGGCTCTGGGCCTTTCCAAAAGAGATGATCTTCACAGGCACTCGCCTTGCTTCACAGGCTCCGGGCCTTTTCTAGGGGTAGAACCTCCGGAGGTGCTGGATGTTCCACGCGTTCTGGACTGGCACTCCCTCCTGAGTCTCCAAGCGCGCGGAGCCGGGCCTGGAAACATGAACAACCTTGAACGGGCCCTCGCACATGGGAGAGAGCTTGTGCAATCCCTCCCTGGAGAGGACCCGCCTGAGCACAAGGTCTCCTACCTCGAGGGTCCTGGGGCGGATGTTGCGGCAGTGGTATCACCGCAGCGCTTGCTGATACCTCGCCGCCCGCAGTGCGGCCTCCCGGCGACGTTCCTCTCCCAACACGAGGTCCGTCCCCCGCATGGCGCCCTGCTGCGCCTCGTCGAACGCCAGGACCAGCGCGGAGCGACATCTGACCTCGTGAGGGAGGACTGCCTCCGCTCCATAGACCAGGAAGAATGGGGTCTCTCCAGTCGGCTTGGTCGCGGTGGTGCGGATGGACCACAACACGGATTGAAGCTCGTCGTACCAACCTCGGCCGTAGGCCTCCAGCTTCTTCTTGAACGTCCTGGTCTTGAGGCCTCTTAGGACCTCTGCGTTGGCTCGCTCGGCCTGGCCGTTGCTTCGAGGGTGCGCCACTGAAGCGTAGCATATCTGCGTTCCAAGGTTAGCACAGTATGTTTTGAAGAGGTTACTGGTGAACTGCGAACCGTTGTCTATGATGATGTGGTTCGGCACCCCGAACTAGCTCACGATGCCCCTGATGAACTTGACCGCAGAGCCCGCGGGGATGGTGCGGACGGCCTCCACTTCAGCCCACTTGGTGAACTTGTCCACGGTGACGTAGAGGTAGCGGTAGCCCCCTGGCGCTTGAGGAAACGGGCCCAGGATGTCCAGCCCCCAGACTGCAAATGGCCATGAAAGGGGTATAGTCTGCAGGCCTCCGGCCGGCTGATGGATTTGCTTGGCGTGGAACTGGCAGGCCTCACAAGCTTTCACCAGCTCGACGGCGTCATTGAGTGCGGTAGGCCAATAAAACCCACTGTGGAACGCCTTGCCAACGAGGGTCCGCGATGATGAGTGGTGCCCACAGTCTCCGCCGTGTATGTCCTCCAGTAGTTCCTTTCCTTGCTCCCTGGAAATGCAACGCAGAAGTACATCATTTGGTCGCTTTTGGTAGAGTTCTCCGTCTCTGATGCAGTACGCAGTGGCCTGCCGCGCCACCCGCTCCGCTTCCTCCTCCTTCTCCGGCATGGTCCCTTGTGTCAAGTAACTCCAGAGCTCCGTGATCCAGCACTCCTCCTGAGGTTCCATCGTCAGGAGTAGGCGTGCTCCTGAGGCCTGGCCACAGACCGGGGCTCCTGAGGCAGGTGGCTGGGGGAGCTCCTCCCGAGGCTGAGCCGTGTTTGATAGTGACGGCAAGGCTAAGGGTTTGAAGAGCCACTCCTCGAAGACGCCAAGCTCTTGAGGCAACCGCCTGGATGCCCGCTTGGCGATGTCGTCGGCCTCCTGATTGGTGCCACGGGGCACGTGCTGCAACTCCAACCCCCAGAACTGCTTCTCCATCCTGCGGACCTTCGCAAGGTAAGCTTCCATGTGCTCGTCTTTCGGCTCGTACACCTTGTTGGAGAAATTCACGAGGAGCTGCGAATCGCCCTTAATGGTAAGGCGTTTCACCCCCAGGGCTGCCGCGGCCTTCAAGCCCGCTATTAAACCCTCATATTCCGCTATGTTGTTGGAGACCTTTTCACCTTGCTGGAAGTAGAGCTGTACAGCGCAGTAGAGCTTGTCCTGAGTGGGCGATATAAGCACCATGTCTGGAGAACGCCCCGTCAAAATGCATGACCCATCCTTCTGGCGCCTCGCTCCCCGGGAAGAGGGACCGATCCTCGTCAACCTTGAGGCCTGGTGCCTCTGTCCATTCTGCCACAAAATCCGCCAATGCTGCTCCTTTGATGACCCTGGTTGTGCTGAATTTGAGCTGAAACGCATGCAGCTCTATGTTCCACTCAGCGACCCTTCCGGCTGAGTTAGGGCTCCTGAGCACACTTTCTAGGGGGTATGACGAGACGACTTTGATGGGATGAGCCTGGAAGTAGTGATGCAGCTTGCGCGAGGCTATCAGTAGCGCGAGGAGGAGCTTCTAAGGCATTGGGTATCGTGCCCTCGCGTCCCATAGCACCGTGCTGACAAAGTAAACTGGGTGCTCAACAAGGCTAGGAGCATCCGGGGTTGCCGCTCCCTCGGGAGGTGAGGACGCCTTGCGAGGCGTCGTGGCCTCGGGAGGTGGACTACACGGTCGGGTGGCCTCTCCTGCCCCCGGTGCATTCCCCGGCTGCTGACCCTCCTCAGCTGCGGTTGTAGCTCCTGCAGGCTTTCCTTGTTCCTGTTTTGCCCTGCCCCGGGCTGCCGCTGCGGCCTTGACTTGGCGTTCCTCCCTAACCGCCACCAGGGCTGCGCTGGCGGAGTAGGGTGTGGCGGCGAGGTACAGCAGCAGGGGCTCCTGAGGGCGCGGAGCCACCATGACCGGGGGACTGGTCAGGTACCTCTTGAGATCTTGAAACGCCTTGTCTGCTTCTTCAGTCCACTCAAAGGTCCCTTTCTTCTTCATCAGCTGGAAGAAAGGCAGCGCTCGCTCCCCCAGTTTGGAGATGAAGCGCCCTAGCGCGGTCATGCGCCCCGTGAGCTTCTGCATTTCTCTGAGGGTCTTTGGCGGACTCATGTCCTCGACCGCTTTGACATTCTCGGGGTTGGCCTCGATGCCGCGATGGGACACGAGGAATCCCAAGAGCTTGCCCGAGGGGACGCCAAACACACATTTCTCTGGGTTGAGCTGCAGGTTTACTGCATCGAGGCTCGCGAAGGTCTCCTCTAGGTGTGGTATCAGGGTTTTGGCCTCCCGAGACTTTACCACTATGTCATCAACGTAGGCTTCGACATTCTTTCCGAGCTGCTGGCCAAGGTGATGTGCATCAGTCGCTGAAAGGTTGCCCCTGCATTACGTAGCCTGAATGGCATGCATGTATAGCAGTATACTCCGCACGGGGTCAAGAAAGCAGTCTTCTCGACGTCTTCCACGGCCATGTTGATCTGGTGATACCCGGAGAAGGCGTCCAGGAAGCATAGCAGGTCGCACTCCGCAGTGGAATCGACAATCTGGTCGATGCGGGGGAGCGGGAACGGGTCTTGCGGGCATGCCTTGTTGAGGTTGGTGAAGTCGACATACATGCGTTCTTTCCCCCCCTTCTTGGGCACAACAACAGGGTTGGCCAACCAGTCCGGGTATCGGACCTCGCGAATGACCCCTGCGGCCTCTAGCTTGCGGGTCTCTTGGGCGATGAAAGCCTGCTTCTCCGTGGACTGCCGCCTGGCCTTCTGCTTCACGAGGCGTACATTTGGGCATACGTTGAGGTGGTGCTCGATGACACTTCTGGGGATCCCCGCCAGCTGATCCGGCTCCCAAGTAAATACCTTCTTATTCGAGCGCAGGAACTTGACCAAGGCCTCCTCCTGCTCAGGCTCTAGGTTGGTGCCTATGGTCAAAGTGGCGCTGGAGGACCCGTCCTCGTCGACGGGTATTTGCTTGGTTTCTGCTTTGTCTTGGGTGAACAACTGCTTCTTCTTGGCGGGCGCAGCCCCCTTAGGCTCAGGAGTCTCCGCGTCAATGGGCCGTGCCGGCGCCGCCGTCTTGAAGGCGAGTTTGAGTACTTGCAGGGCGTCCCCGGTGTCCCCGTGCACGGTGAGGGCACCGCTGCTCCCGGGCATCTTCATGAGGTTGTACGCCGGGTGCGTGGCGGCCATGAATTGAGCCAAAGCTGGGTAGCCGAGGATGGTGTTGTAAAGGAGGCCGATGGGGGCGATGTCGAAGTCGACCATCTCCGTGCGGAAGTTGTCATAGGTGACGATGGTTACCGGGAGCCGGATCTGTCCTAGGGAGTTGGACGATCCACCCCCGACACCTGAGAAGGATCGACTGGGTCGCAGCCGCCCCCGAGGTATGCGGAGGAGGCTGAAAGTCTCGACCGAAAGCACGCTGAGACCCGTGCCGCTGTCAACGAGAGTCCTGGTGACGGCCACCTGGCAGATAGTGTGCATGTACAGCAGCGGGAGCGCGCCAGAGCCAACCGGGTTGGTGGGGTGGTCCGCCGAGCTGAAGGTCAGGCCGACCTCGGGCGCTGCCCGGTCCGGGGGAGCCCCCTATCGTGCAGAGACGGTGCTAACCCGGCGGGCAAAGGGCTTGACGTGGCGACAGGTGGGCGGCGCCTGCGAGCCACCCAGGAGGGCCGCGATGACCGGAGGCGTCAGCGCCGTCATGCAGTCACTCCGTCGCGCGGGCAGGTGCTGAGACGATGCCTGCTGCTCGCCCCCCACCAGGCCGGTGGCGGCGTAGACGGTGGGCGACGGGGAACGACGAGGACGCCCACCGACGGGGGCCGTCCGGGCGATGCGGGAAGCGATGGCGGCCCGGCGCTCGGTGCGGGCCCGACGAGCGTCAGACATGGATGCGACGGTCGGAGGAGAGCGGAGCAGTGGAAGACGAATTCCGGCGCACCCCTACCTGGCACGCCAAATGTCGGATTTCGGGTTCCGGCAGACCCTTAAGGTTCGAACACTGGGGTGCGCGCGGAAACCTCGCCTTCAACCCCTCCGTCTCGATGGGATCTAAACTATTAAAAGAACTGCACGAAAGACACATGATTTATATTGGTTCGGGCCACCAATGTGGTGTAATACCCTACTCCAGTGTGTGGTTGATGGATTGCCTCCTGGGGCTGGTGAGGATGAACAATACAAGGCAGAACAGCCTCGCGAGGGTCTGTTCTTGGCTGGGGTGACAAACTGCTAGAGGAGCTCAATCACCTTTCTCTCTCTCTCTCTCTCTCTCTCTCCAAAACCCGAACCGATGAACCGAACCCCCTTGCTATGTGGGTGGCTAGTCCTATTTATAGAGGCCGTGGTCCTCTTCCCAAATATTGAGCGGGAAGGGATCCAACAATGGCGGGCTAATTTGAAGGGGGACAGCGAGTACATCTATCCTGACAAAAGCAGTCTTCGCCTGCCAAAGGCTCTGGTGGTGACGCCGGGCTGGGCTCCATGGTGACCTCCATCTCGTAGTCCTCCTGGTCTTGGTCTCGTTGCACCGAAGTGGCAACCTTTGCCTGATGCTTCGGTACTCCGGGATATGCTTGTCCCCTTTGCACCAAAGAGGAAAGAAGGACGCTGCGCACGCTGGCACCCGCCTGGTGCCTCGAGTCGGCATGGCTTGCGTCATGGGCACCTCGCGAGGTACCCTGCCTTGAACTCTCCGCCTCCTCGCGAGCCAGCCTGAGGAGGCTGTGCCTGAGGATGCACCGTGCCGTCCGCCTCGCGAGGGTCTTGAGCCTCGTGTTGATGAAGATGGGCCGCGCTGGGCCCTCACTTGAGCCACGCCGCAGGCAGGCAAGTCTGGCGACCCCCGTTCCCAGAACGCCGACAGCGTGGGAAACAACTGCTAAGTATTCCCTGGCTCTATGTCGTTCCCTTCCTAGGCCTCGCCGTCGTCCACCACCCTAGTGCTCTCGGCACGGCCTGGTCAACATGGTCAATGAATGACATCCATCGGAAGTGGACTGTACGCGGACAGGCTGATAGCTGGGTCCACAGCCGCACGCAAGGAAATGCCTCCTTATTACGTGCAAAATAATGATTCCTCCACCTGACAGCTAGGACCCACAGGAAGGGCCTCTATATTTCACAAAAAAAAACGTTCCCCCACTAACAGGTCGGACCCACCAGCTATATCTTCGCATGCTAGGAAGTGCCTCCTTATTACGCCCAAAAAGATGAATACCCCCTGCTAGCTGGGACCCACCATATTGTTGGGCTGACTTGTGGGCCTACTAAGTTGACGCGGACGGAGGGCTTTGTCAACTTAGTCAATACTCCAGTGACCATATGATGTCCATCCAACGGCCATAGTGCTTCTTCAACCTCTGGTCTTCTTGCTCCAGCCGCCCAAAGCAGCGCCGGTCGTGCCGCCTGCTCCTGCCTCCCGTGGGCGGCTGTGCTACCTCGGAGGCCTCACCGCCCCCATACTACTCCCAACACTGGCCAGGCCATCCCTCCACTCACCCACACCCCCTGTTATTCTGCGGCGACGGCAGCCTCACACCGCAGCCGAACTAGTGAACGCTCGTACTCCTCTCCGCGTGGGCATCCACTGCCGCATCTTGCCCAGATCCGCGTCGTCCCCTTCCTAGGCCTCACCGTCGTCCACCGCCATGGTGCTCTCGGTGCGGCGTGGTCAATGTGGTCAACGACCGACTTCCATCGGAAGAGTACTGTACGTGGAGAGGCTGACACTGGGTCCACGGCAGCCACAGGGAAGTGCCTCCTTATTACGCGGAAAATATTTGTTCCTCCACCTGACAGTGGGGACCCACCGGACAGGCCACCTGTATTTTGCGAAAAAAATTCGTTTCCCCCTAACTACTAGGACCCACCAGACGGGCCATCGTATTTCGCGAAAAAATGTTTCCCCCGCTGTCAGCTCGGACCCACCGGAAGTGCCTCCTTATTACGCACAAAAAATGAATACTCCCCCGGCTAGCTGGGACCCACCTTGGTGGGAGGCTGACTTGTGGGCCCACTAAGTTGACGGGGACGAAGGGCTTTGTCAACTTAGTCAATATGAACGATTCAAGCTCCAGTGATCGTATGATGTCCATCCAACGGCCGTAGTGCTTCTTCGACCTCTGGTCTTCTTGCTCCAGCCGCCCAAAGCAGCGCCGGTCGTGCCGCATGCTCCTGCCTCCCGTGGCCGGCTATGCTACCGCAGAGGCCTCACCGCCCCCTACTATTGCCACCGCTGGCCAGGCCCTGCGGCGACGGCAGCCTCACACGCAGCCGAACCAGTTAACCCTCGTACTCCTCTCCGTGCGGGCTTCCACTGCCGCGTCTTCCCCGGCTCCGCGTCATCCTCTTCCTAGGCCTCGCCGTCATCCACCACCGTGGTGCTCTCCGCGCGCGTGGTCAACATGGTCAAGGAACGACTTCCATCAGAAGAGTACTATACGTGGAGAGGCTGACAGCTGGGTCCACGGCCACAACCCAGTTTTTTGTGATTTGCCAAGTAAGTCACTTTGTCAGGCCTGTTGGGCTACAAATCTTTCAAGACAAGGAGAGCTTTCATTCGGCTGGCCGAGAAAATGGCCCATCAGTAATGAGAAATGGGTTGTACATTTTTAAAACACATCAAACCGGCAATTAGTTTCAAATATCTTTTTTTTCATTTCAAGATTTTAAATTACATTATTTTTTATGCGTGGAGAATTTGTTGGATTTTATATTGATATACATTTATTTTTAAAATCAGTTTGAATGTGAGTCGAAATTTCGGGATTAAAAACAGTTCGGACCGCACCGAAATATGCAAAATTTCCTATAATTTTTTAACCGTGGCCACAATATGGGCTGTAATGCTAACAAAAATAATATGGGCTCCAAAAAAACCTTAAGAATTAGCAAATGGACTGTAAATTATTAGAAATAATGGCAGATGGGCTGTATGCTGTTTTCCATAGATTTGAGGCTTTCCTAAAAGAAGGTTGACGCACAAGCACTGACTTTTGGATGTCCATCCAATGGCCGTCTTGCTTCTTCAACCTCTGCTCTTCCTACTCCAGCCGCTCAAACAAGCACCAGCGGGACTGCCTGCTCCCTCCTCCCCGCGGCTGGCTGTGCTGCCGCGTAGGCCTCACCGCCCCACCATACTCCCATCGCTGGCCTAGCCATCCCTCTACTCACCCACACCAGCTGTTATTCTCCGACGACGGCAAACAAACCAGTAAACCCTTGTACAGCCGTACTCCCCTTCGCATGGGAAACAACTGTCTAGTCTTCCCTACCTTCGTGTCATCCCCTTCCTAGGCCTCGCCGTCGTCCACCGCCGTGGTGCTCTCGGCGCGGCGTCGTCAATGTGGTCAACGACCGACTTACTTCGGAAGAGTACTGTGCGTGGAGACGCTGATAGCTGGGTCCACGGCCGCAGCAAGGAAGTGCCTCCTTATTATGCGCAAAATAATTATTCCTCCACCTGACAGCGGGACCCACCAGACGGGCCACCATATTTCGTGAAAAACGTTTCCCCCTGACTGCTAGGACCCACCAGCTACACCTTCGCACGCAAGGAAGTGCGTTCGGGTAAAAAAACGATTCGCCCCCCTGACTGCTGGGACCCACCAGCTACATCTTCGCATGCAAGGAAGTGCCTGACAGTCGGGACCCACCTGGTCGAAGCGTACGTAGCGTTGTCATTCTGGTCGCGAACTTGTACGTACATATATACTGGTGGATGTAGAGGCGCGCACGTTGTTGGGGATCGTTGCAGAAATTAAAAAATTTCTACGCATCACCAAGATCAATCTATGGAGTAACTAGCAACGAGAGAGAAGGGATTGCATCTTTGTACCCTTGAAGATCGCGAGTCGGAAGCGTTGCAAGAACGCGGTTGGAGGAGTCGTACACGTAGCGATTCAGATCGCGGCCGAATCCGATCTAAGCACCGAACAACGGCGCCTCCACGTTCAACACACGTGCAGCCCGATGACGTCTCCTGTGCCTTGATCCAGCAAGGAGGAGGGAGAGGTTGTGGAAGAAGGCTCCAACAGCAGCACGACGGCGTGGTGGTGATGGAGTGGCAGTTCTCCGGCAGGGCTTCGCCAAGCTCACGCGGAGGAGGAGAGGTGTTGGGGAGGGGAGGGGTTGCGCCTTGGATGTGGTGCTACAGCCCTCCCCTCGCCCCTCTATTTATAGGGATAAGGGGGAAGGGGGCCAGCCCCTCTAGATAGGATCTAGAGGGGGGGCGGCCAAGGGGGAGGGGGCTTGCCCCCCAAGCAAGGGTGGCGCCCCCCCTTTAGGGTTCCCCCCCAAACCCTAGGCACATGGGCCCTAGGGTGGGATGGCGCCCAGTCCACTAGGGGCTCGTTCCCTTCCACCTACAGCCCATAAGGCCCTCCGGGCAGGTGGACCCTCCCGGTGGACCCCCGGAACCCCTCCGGTGGTCCCGGTACAATACCGGCATACCCCCGAATATTTCCGGTGACCGTATGATGACTTCCCATATATAAATCTTCACCTGCGGACTATTCCGGAACTCCTCGTGACGGTCGGGATCTCATCCGGGACTCCGAACAACATTTGGTAATCACATACAAATCTTCCTAATAACCCTAGCATCATCGAACCTGAAGTGTGTAGACCCTGCGGGTTCGGGAACCATGCAGACATGACCGAGACAACTCTCCGGCCAATAACCAACAGCGGGAACTGGATACCCATGTTGGCTCCCACATGTTCCACGATGATCTCATCGGATGAACCATGATGTCGAGGATTCAAGCAATCCCATATACAATTCCCTTTGTCAATCGGTACGTTACTTGCCTGAGATTCGATCGTCGGTATCCCAACACCTCATTCAATCTCGTTACTGGCAAGTCACTTTACTCGTTCCCTAACACATCATCCCGTGACCAACCCTTTAGTCACATTGATCTCATTACGATGATGTCTTACCGAGTGGGCCCAGAGATACCTCTCCGTCACACGGAGTGACAAATCCCAATCTCGATTCGTGCCAACCCAACAGACACTTTTGGAGATACCCGTAGTGCACCTTTATAGCCACCCAGTTACGTTGTGACGTTTGGCACACCCAAAGTATTCGTACAGTATCCGGGAGTTGCACAATCTCATGGCCTAAGGAAAAGATACTTGACATTAGAAAATCTCTAGCAGACGAACTACATGATCTTGTGCTATGCTTAGGATTGGGTCTTGTCCATCACATCTTTCCCTAATGATGTGATCCCGTTATCAATGACATCCAATGTCCATAGTCAGGAAACCATGACCATCTGTTGATCAACGAGCTAGTCAACTAGAGGCTCACTAGGGACATGTTGTGGTCTATGTATTCACACATGTATCACGATTTCCGGATAATACAATTATAGCATGAACAATAGACAATTATCATGAACAAGGAATTATAATAATAACCATTTTATTATTACCTCTAGGGCATATTTCCAACAGTCTCCCACTTGCACTAGAGTCAATAATCTAGTTACATTGTGATGAATCGAAGACCCATAGAGTTCTGGTGTTGATCATGTTTTGCTCGAGGAAGAGGTTTAGTCAGCGGATCTGCGACATTCAGGTCCGTATGCACTTCACAAATATCTATGTCTCCATTTTGAACATTTTCACAAATGGAGTTGAAGCGACGCTTGATATGCCTGGTCTTCCTGTGAAACCTGGGCTCCTTGGCAAGGGCAATAGCTCCAGTGTTGTCACAGAAGAGAGTCATCGGGCCCGATGCATTGGGAATAACTCCTAGGTCGGTAATGAACTCCTTCATCCAGATTTCTTCTTGTGCTGCCTCCGAGGCTGCCATGTACTCCGCTTCACATGTAGATCCCGCCACGACGCTTTGCTCGCAACTACACCAGCTAACTGCCCCACCATTCAAAATATAACCGTATCTGGTTTGTGACTTGGAGTCATTTAGATCTGTGTCGAAGCTAGCATCGACGTAACCCTTTACGACGAGCTCTTCGTCACCTCCATAAATGAGAAACATATCCTTAGTCCTTTTCAGGTACTTCAGGATATTCTTGACCGTTCTCTAGTGTTCCATGCCAGGATTACTTTGGTACCTTCCCACCAAACTTACGGCAAGGTTTACAATAGGTCTGGTACACAGCATGGCATACATAATAGACCCTATGGCCGAGGCATAGGGGACGACACTCATCTTTTCTCTATCTTCTGCCATGGTCGGGCATTGAGCCGTGCTCAATCTCATACCTTGCAATACAGGCAAGAACCCCTTTTTGGACTGATCCATATTGAACTTCTTCAATATCTTGTCAAGGTACGTACTTCGTGAAAGACCAATGAGGCGTCTCGATCTATCTCTATAGATCTTGATGCCTAATATATAAGCAGCTTCTCCAAGATCCTTCATTGAAAAACACTTGTTCAAGTAGGTCTTTATGCTTTCCAAGAATTCTATATCATTTCCCATCAATAGTATGTCATCCACATATAATACGAGAAATGCTACAGAGCTCCCACTCACTTTCTTGTAAACACAGGCTTCTCCATAAGTCTGCGTAAACCCAAACACTTTGATCATCTCATCAAATCAAATGTTCCAACTTCAAGATGCTTGCACCAGCCCATAGATTGAGCATTGGAGCGTGCACACCTTGTCAGCATTCTTAGGATCGACAAAACCTTCTGGATGCATCATATACAATTCTTCCTTAAGGAAACCATTAAGGAATGCCGTTTTGACGTCCATTTGCCATATCTCATAATCATAGAATGCGGCAATTGCTAACATGATTCGGACGGACTTCAGCTTCGCTACGGGTGAGAAAGCCTCATCATAGTCAACCCCTTGAACTTGTCGATAACCTTTAGTGACAAGCCGAGCCTTATAGATGGTCACATTACTATCCGTGCATGTCTTCTTCTTGAAGATCCATTTAGTTTCTATCGCTCGCCGATCATCGGGCAAGTCAGTCAAAGTCCATACTTCGTTTTCATACATGGATCCTATCTCGGATTTCATGGCTTCCAGCCATTTGTCGGAATCTGGGCCCGCCATTGCTTCTTCATAGTTCGGAGGTTCACCATTGTCTAACAACATGATTTCCAGGACAGGGTTGCCGTACCACTCTTGTGCGGAACGTGTCCTTGTGGAACTATGAAGTTCAGTGGCAACTTGATCTGAAGTTTCATGATCATCATCATTAACTTCCTCTCTAGTCGGTGCAGGCACCTCAGAAACATTTTCTTGAGCTGCGCCACTCTCCGGTTCAAGAGGCAATACTTCATCAAGTTCTACTTTCCTCCCACTTACTTCTTTCGAGAGAAACTCTTTATCTAGAAAGGATCCATTCTTGGCAACAAAGATCTTTCCTTCGGATCTAAGGTAGAAGGTATACCCAATAGTTTCCTTAGGGTATCCTATGAAGACGCATTTTTCCAATTTGGGTTCGAGCTTTTCAGGTTGAAGTTTCTTGACATAAGCATCGCATCCCCAAACTTTTAGAAACGACAGCTTAGGTTTCTTACCAAACCACAATTCATACGGTGTCATCTCAATGGATTTCTACGAAGCCCTATTTAAAGTGAATGCGGCAGTCTCTATAGCATAACCCCAAAATGACAGCGGTAGATCGGTAAGAGACATCATAGATCGTACCATATCCAATAGAGTGCGATTACGACGTTCGGACACACCATTACGCTGAGGTGTTCCAGGCGGCGTGAGTTGTGAAACAATTCCGCATTTCCTTAAGTGTGTGCCAAATTCGTGACTCAAATATTCTCCCCCACGATCTGATCGTAAGAACTTGATTTTCCTGTCACGTTGATTCTCAACCTCACTCTGAAATTCCTTGAACTTTTCAAAGGTCTCAGACTTGTGTTTCATTAAGTAGACATACCCATATCTACTCAAGTCATAAGTGAGGGTGAGAACATAACGATAGCCTCCGCGAGCCTCAACACTCATTGGACCACACACATCAGTATGTATGATTTCCAATAAGTTGGTTGCTCGCTCCATTATTCCGGAGAATGGAGTCTTGATCATTTTACCCATGAGGCATGGTTCGCACGTGTCAAATGATTCATAATCAAGAGACTCCAAAAGTCCATCTACATGGAGTTTCTTCATGTGTTTGACACCAATGTGACCAAGGCGGCAGTGCCACAAGTATGTGGGACTATCGTTATCAACCTTACATCTTTTTGCATTCACACTATGAATATGTGTAACATCACGTTCGAGATTAAAAAAGAATAAACCATTGACCAGCGGGGCATGACCATAAAACATGTCTCTCATATAAATAGAACAACCATTATTCTCAGATTTAAATGAGTAGCCATCTCGCATTAAACGAGATCCAGATACAATGTTCATGCTCAAAGCTGGTACTAAATAACAATTATTGAGGTTTAAAACTAATTCCGTAGGCAAATGTAGAGGTAGCGTGCCGATGGCGATCAAATCGACCTTGGAACCATTCCCAACACGCATCATCACCTCGTCCTTCACCAGTCTCCGTTTATTCCGCAGCTCCTGTTTTGAGTTACAAATACGAGCGACCGCACCGGTATCAAATACCCAGGAGGTACTATGAGCGTTGGTTAGGTACACATCAATAACATGTATATCACATATGCCTTTGACATTGCCGGCCTTCTTATCCGCTAAGTACTTGGGGCAGTTCCGCTTCCAGTGATTGTTTCCCTTGCAATAAAAGCACACAGTTTCAGGCTTGGGTCCATTCTTTGTCTTCTTCCCGGTAGCTTGCTTACCGGGCGCGGAAACTCCCTTGCCATCCTTCTTGAAGTTCTTTTTAGCCTTTCCTTTCTTGAACTTAGTCGTTTTATTCACCATCAACACTTGATGTTCCTTTTTGATTTCCACCTCTGCTGATTTCAGCATTGAATATTCCTCTAGAATGGTCTTTTCCATCCCCTGCATATTGAAGTTCATCACAAAGCTCTTGTAGCTAGGTGGGAGCAACTGAAGTATTCTGTTGACGACCGCATCATCCGGGAGGTTAACTCCCAGCTGAGACAAGCGGTTGTGCAACCCAGACATTTTGAGTATGTGCTTGCTAACAGAACTATTCTCCTCCATCTTACAACTGTAGAACTTGTCGGAGACTTCATATCTCTCGACCCGGGCATGAGCTTGGAAAACCATTTTCAGCTCTTGGTACATCTCATATGCTACGTGTTGCTCAAAATGCTTTTGGAGCCCCGGTTCTAAGCTGTAAATAATGCCGCACTGAACCAGGGAGTAATCATCACTGCGCTTGTGCCAGGCGTTCATAACGTCTTGTTCTGCTGGGAAAAAAGGTGCTTCACCTAGCGGTGCGTCAAGGACATATGCTTTCCTGGCAGCTATGAGGATAATCCTCAGGTTATGGACCCAGTTCGTGTAGTTGCTGCCATCGTCTTTCAGCTTGGTTTTCTCTAGGAACGCGTTGAAGTTGAGGGCAACATTAGCGTGGGCCATTTGATCTACAAGACATATTGCAAAGATTTTTAGACTATGTTCATGATAATTAAGTTCATCTAATCAAATTATTTAATGAACTCCCACTCAGATAGACATCCCTCTAGTCATCTAAGTGATACATGATCCGAGTCAACTAGGTCGTGTCCGATCATCACGTGAGACGGACTAGTCATCATCGGTGAACATCCTCATGTTGATCGTATCTTCTATACGACTCACGTTCGACCTTTCGGTCTTCCGTGTTCCGAGGCCATGTCTGTACATGCTAGGCTCGTCAAGTCAACCTAAGTGTATTGCTTGCGTAAATCTGGCTTACACCCGTTGTATGCGAACGTTAGAACCTATCACACCCAATCATCACGTGGTGCTTCGGAACAACGGACCTTAGCAATGGTGCATAGTTAGGGGGGACATTTTCTTGAAATTATTGCGAGGGATCATCTTATTTATGCTACCGTTGTTCTAAGCAAATAAGATGTAAAACATGATAAACATCACATGCAATCAAATAGTGACATGATATGGCCAATATCATTTTGCTCCTTTTGATCTCCATCTTTGGGGCGCCATGATCATCATTGTCACCGGCATGACACCATGACCTCCATCATCATGATCTCCATCATCGTGTCTCCATGAAGTTGTCTCGCCAACTATTACTTCTACTACTATGGCTAACGATTAGCGATAAAGTAAAGTAATTACATGAAGTTTATGTTGAAACGCAGGTCATAAATAAATTAAGACAACTCCTATGGCTTGTGCCGGTTGTCATACTCATCGACATGCAAGTCGTGATTCCTATTACAAGAAGATGATCAATCTCATACATCACATATATTATTCATCACATCCTTTTGGCCATATCACATCACACGACATATGCTGCAAGAACAAGTTAGACGTCCTCTAATTGTTGTTGCAAGTTTTTACATGGCTGCTATAGGTTTCTAGCAAGAACGTTTCTTACCTACGCCAAAACCACAACGTGATATGCCAATTTCTATTTACCCTTCATAAGGACCCTTTTCATCGAATCCGATCGGACTAAAGTGGGAGAGACAGACACCCGCTAGCCACCTTATGCAACAAGAGCATGTCAGACGGTGGAACCTGTCTCACGTAAGCGTATGTGTAAGGTCGGTCCGGGCCGCTTCATCCCATGATGCCGCCGAATCAAGATAAGACTAGTAACAGCAAGTAAATTGACAAAATCGATGCCCACAACAACTTGTGTTTTACTCGTGCATAGAAACTACGCATAGACATGGCTCATGATGCCACTGTTGGGGATCGTTATGGAAATTAAAAAAATTCTACGCATCACCAAGATCAATCTATGGAGTAACTTCATAGTCAAAAAAAATCTATGGAGTAACTAGCAACGAGAGAGAAGGGATTGCATCTTCGTACCCTTGAAGATCGCGAGTCATAAGCGTTGCAAGAACGCGATTGGAGGATTCGTACACGTAGCGATTCAGATCACAGCCGAATCCGATCTAAGCACCGAACAACGGCGCCTCCGTGTTCAACACACATGCAGCCCGGTGATGTCTCACGCGCCTTGATCCAGCAAGGAGGAGGGAGAGGTTGTGGAAGAAGGCTCCAACAGTAGCACGACGGCGTGGTGGTGATGGAGTGTCAGTTCTCCGGCAGGGCTTCGCGAAGCTCACGTCGAGGAGGAGAGGTGTTGGGGAGGGGAGAGGCTGCGCCTTGGATGTGGTGCTGCAGCCCTCCCCTCGCCCCTCTATTTATAGGGAGAAGGGGGAAGGGGGCCGGCCCCTCTAGATGAGATCTAGAGGGGGGGGCGGCGGCCAAGGGGGTGGGGGCTTGCCCCCCAAGCAAGGGTGGCACCCCCCTTTAGGGTTCCCCCCAAACCCTAGGTGCATGGGCCCTAGGGTGGTATGGCGCCCAGCCCACTAGGGGCTGGTTCCCTTCCACCTACAGCCCATAAGGCACTCCAGGCAGGTGGGCCCTCCCGGTGGACCCCGGAACCCCTCCGGTGGTCCCGGTACAATACCGGCATACCCCCGAATATTTCCGGTGACCGTATGATGACTTACCATATATAAATCTTCACCTCCGGACTATTACGGAACTCCTCATGACGTCTGGGATCTCATCTGGGACTTCGAACAACATTCAGTAATCACATACAAATCTTCCTAATAACCCTAGCGTCATCGAACCTTAAGTGTGTAGACCCTACGGGTTCGGGAACCATGCAGACATGATCGACACAACTCTCCGGCCAATAACCAATAGCGGGATCTGGATACCCATGTTGGCTCCCACATGTTCCACGATGATCTCATCGGATGAACCACAATGTCGAGGATTCAAGTAATCCCGTATACAATTCCCTTTGTCAATCGGTACGTTACTTGCCCGAGATTCGATCGTTGGTATCCCAATACCTTATTCAATCTCATTACCGGCAAGTCACTTTACTCGTTCCATAACACATCATCCCGTGACCAACCCTTTAGTCACATTGAGCTCATTACGATGATGTCTTATTGAGTGGGCCCAGACATACCTCTCCGTCACACGGAGTGACAAATCCCAGTCTCAATTCGTGCCAACCCAACAGACACTTTCGGAGATACCCGTAGTGCACCTTTATAGCCACCCAGTTACGTTGTGACGTTTGGCACACCCAAAGTATTCCTACAGTATCCGGGAGTTGCACAATCTCATGGTCTAAGGAAAAGATACTCGACATTAGAAAATCTCTAGCAGACGAACTACACGATCTTGTGCTATGCTTAGGATTGGGTCTTGTCCATCACATCTTTCCCTAATGATGTGATCCCGTTATCAATGACATCCAATGTCCATAGTCAGGAAACCATGACCATCTGTTGATCAACGAGCTAGTCAACTAGAGGCTCACTAGGGACATGTTGTGGTCTATGTATTCACACATGTATCATGATTTCCGGATAATACAATTATAACATGAACAATAGACAATTATCATGAACAAGGAAATATAAAAATAACCATTTTATTATTGCCTCTAGGGCATATTTCCAACACACATGTCGTAGTAGAGGCGCGTACGTGTCGTAGTAGAGGCGTGCACGTAGCATGTACACGTACGTACATCGGCCAGGGTGCAAGAAAGAAAATACGGCCACGTATGTGTACATACGGGCGGGGTCTCAAACGCCTACTTGCGCATACGTACGGCGAGGGCTCGTTAACATGGCTGGGTTGAAACAGAGAAACAACATCGTCGTCGTGTTCATGGGGAGGGAACGGAATGCGTTGTGTTCATGGGGAGGCAACGGAATGCGTCGTGTTCATCAGGAGCCAACGGAACACGTGGGAGCCAACCGGCTGGGTCGGAACGGAATGCATGGTCATGTTCATTGAGAGGGCTTGGACGGAATAGGCGGTGGGAACGAGACCTGGCGTACCATAGAATGGAGGAAACGGCGTTGTGTTCGACCGGCCATGTTCGAAACGGGATCCTGTTCATCGGGAGGGGTCTTGCGTACCGCAAAACGGACGAAACAGACCTCCTACGGTCGAAACGGGGGTCCTGTTGATTGGGAGGAGTGTGGCGTACCGCAAAATGGAGGAAACGGACCTCCTACGGTCGAAACGGGGGTCCTGTTGATCAGGAGGGGTGTGGCGTACCGCAAAACGGACGAAATGGACCTCCTACGGTCGAAACGGGGGTCCTGTTCATCGGGAGGGGTGTGGTGTACCGCAAAACGGGACTCCATGGGATACTGTTCATCTCCACCGTCAACCTCCTCCAGCCTCCACGGGCTCCTGTTCATCCAGCCTCCACCGCGCGCTACTCCACCGGCTACTATTCAACCACCCCTCCACTGTCTACTGTTCATCTAGCCCTCCACACCACGGGGTCCTGTTCAACCACCCCTCCACGGGCACCCCTCCACCGTCTACTGTTCATCCAACCCTCCACCACACCACAGGGTCATGTTCATCTAGAGGCAACGCCACCGCTCACTGTTCATCCAACCCCCCCCCCCAACGCTCACTGTTCATCCCAGAGGCAGCGTTGATCGGCTTCAGTTAGCAGCAGTAGCGAAGGAGTCGCTCGCTCGGGTTCAGTAACGCGTAGCCTGCGGTGCAATCGCTCGGGTTCAGTTAGGGCCCAACACCTCGCTTGGGTTCAGTTAGAGCCAACGCCTCGCACACACGCGCGTACGTGTATGAGAGAAACGCGCATCGCTCGGCCCCTGACTTCCCACCGTAACCGGGAATTCCCCGAAATTTTCCTCACCCTCGCTTCTACCATGGTTTTTTCCGTCATGGACGGCCCAAAGAATGTCATGCAGCTGCGTCTCCGGCCCGCCCAGGACGAAAAGCCCATTTTTTGTCATGATTTTTGGTCATAGAAGTAGGAGCCCACCACATCTATGATGATACCGGGTTTTGTCACAATTATCGTCATAGAAGTGTCATATGTATGACGGAAAAAAATTTCGTTCGGCCCAAAATGTCACGGATGTGTCTTTTTTGCTAGTGTCTTCCTGAGTTCACAAGTGTTCCCTTGAAGAAATGTCACAGCTGGCGCCCTCGGAGCCTCGAGGAGGAAGATAGTGCGGAGGTTCACCAACTCTTGAACAAGATAAGGATGCTCGCCCAGTCCGCATATACGATGGTCGAAGTAATGGCGACCTCCATAGTGTCAGGGAACTAATCCACGAGCACCTATGGGACCGGCGGACCGAGCCCCTTTCGGTTCGGCGGGGGGGGGGGGGGGGGGGGCGGAGATCGCACGAAGAGCAGATCGAGGCGAAACACACGAGAAGTTTACCCAGGTTCAGGCCGCACGGATGCGTAAAACCCTACTCCTACTTTGTGGTTTGTATTGAGTTCTTGCTCAGGAGCGCTGAGTGCTACAATACACACCAGCAGCTAACGAGACCGAGCGAGAACTCAATACAAACCACAAAGCAGGAGTAGGGTTTTACGCATCTGTGCGGCCCGAACCTGGGTAAACTGCTCGTGTGTTTCGCCTCGATCTGCTCTTCGTGCGATCTCCGCCCCCCCCCCCCCCCGCCGAACCGAAAGGGGCTCGGTCCGCCGGTCCCATAGGTGCTCATGGATTAGTTCCCCGACATCTTTGGCGCGCCAGGTAGGGGGTGCATCGAGGTTGTGTGAACCTGATCCGGCGTTCATACGAGCTCAATCTTCATCGTCTTAATCGGCATGCCGCCGAAGAAGAAGGCTTCGTAGGCGGCTGCTCCGTCCGCACCGAACCCACCACCGCCGGAGCAAACGGCTGGTGGGGTAGGCGCCGGCGGAAGAACGGGCGTCGACGAGGGAGCTCATGGTGCTGCCAGGTCCAAGGACAAGGCTGCGCTGCCCATCGACGGCGCAGTCGGCTCCCACAACGACCGGGCGCACTCCAAGACCTCGGCGTCCGTACATGCACCGCGCCCATCCCAGGAGGCGCAGGACCGACAGCGTCATGGTACTCATGGTACCATACGTTTGCTGGACCAAGATCGAGCTGGTGGATCTCGGAGTGCTCAAGACCAGCATGCACGCCAACATGCTGGCACGAGCGGGGCACGGTCGCCTGGACGAGATACTGCTCCTTCTAACATAGTTAGAAGTCCGAGCATATCCCGCTCCTCACACCGTTCGCCGCCGCCACCCGCCACTTCAGCAGAAGCTTTGACGCGAGCTCAACTGCTCCTAGACTACCCTCCAGCGGCAGACAAGATCGACGACTGGAGGGCCACCATTTAGAGTCTCATCGGCTTCGCCAACGGCGACACTCCACGGCAGCCGAGTACATCGCAGCCGCGGCAAGTCAGCCAGGCACGAGCCGGTGGCGACAAGACCGGTGGGGGTGCAACCACCGTGCACTCTCCGCCCCAAGGCCAAGATCGCCGACTCGCCGGATCCACCTCGACAGCGGCTCCACCGCGTCATCAGATCCATGAGCTCGTCGCGATCAGCGCCAAGTTCTTCACGAACGACAGCAAGAAGATGCTCGTACTCGCATCGAGCGCCGAAGAGAAGCGCGGCGTCAATCAGACCAGCGCGTTGGGCCCTCTGTCGACATGCATGCGCCAGGGGAACCAGGCGACTTGCCGTACGCGGTAGGTTGCCCTGCGTTTACTCGTGAGCTGCGGCAAGTCCAGTGGCCCAGCAAGAAGAATTTCAAGCCAGACGTACCAGAGAAGTACGACGGCAAGTCGCATCCGTCGGAGTTCCTCAGCATCTACACCATCATGGTGCAAGCTGCCGGGGGGCGGGATGACAAGATCCTTGCCAACTACTTCCCGCTGGTGCTCAAGCCCAACGTCAGGTCCTGGCTCATGCATTTGTCGGACAACTCCATATCCTCCTGGGCAGACCTATGCCATTAGTTTGTCGGCGCCTTTATAGGCGGCCACAAACCTCATGGCCAAGAGAGTGACCTTCACCTGCTCGCCCAGAAGGAAGGAGAGCCCCTGCGCAAGTACATTCAAAGATTCAGCCGTGTACAACACAACATCCCAGATGTCCACCCTGCCGCGGTCATCAGCGCGTTCCATCAGAATGTGCGTAACCGCAGGATGCGGGAGGAGATGGCGATGTGCAAGATCAGAGACGTCAGTGAGCTGTATGCCCTGGCTGACAAGTGTGCACGTGCTGAGGAAGGGAGGAAACTCCCCGGAGAGAATACAGGAGCAGGAGGATCTGACAGCGAGGATGCTGCCCCGGCAAAGAAAAACCGGCGAAGGAACAACAGGAAGAAGAAAGGCAAAGATGTGCTAGTCATTGAGCAGTCCAGCAACGAAGGTGGCGCCAAGAAAGCCAAAGCTGGTAGCTCTGGCAAGGAGATTGCCGCATGCACCAACTGCCAGGCTGTGGCGGTCGCCGACAAGCAGGATGGCACCGACAAGCAGTACTGCAAGATCCACCGCACCAAGGGCCATGACCTCCAGAGATGCAAGAAGGTCGAGCAGCTTGTCCAGCAGCAAAAGGTTGAATACGAGCGACGCGACAAGGAGAGGGCCCAAGGAGGCCCTGGAGGATCCGGCAAGAAGCGCGCCGGCCGGGGAGGACGCCGCGGCAAGGCCAAGCAGCGACAAGGAGACAGACCTCCCCGCGGCTGCGACAAGGATGAAGATGGCGACGACGACGAGGACATGGATGATGTCGAGACCAGTGAGCAGGAGTTCCAGAAAGCCACAGAGGTCTTGTGCGTTGACGGCGGTGCTTCTCTGCATACTTCACACCGCCAACTCAAGCAGTGGGTGTGGGAAGTCAATGCGGCGGAACCACCTGTCGAGTCACGCAAGCTTCTAAAATGGTCCAGCACGCGTATCATCTTTGATATTGAGGACCACCCTAATCGCACAACTGCGGTCGGGTGCTTGCCGATGTTGGTTTCACTAACTATCCGCAACCTCAAGGTCACTAAGATGCTAGTGGACTGCGGGGCCGGCTTGAACCTGATCTCCTCCGTTGTACTCCAGAAACTCCAGATCCCTGACAGCGAGCTTGAAGAGACCAGCACATTCCAAGGAATCAACCCGGGAAGGAGCAAGCCGAAGGGGAAGGTCACATTGCCAGTAACATTTGGCAGCGAGTTGAACTTCAGGACTGAGAGGGTCACTTTTGACGTTGCCGATTGTCCATTGCCTTACAATGGGATACTCGGCCGTCCAGCACTCACCAAGTTCATGGCAGCCTCTCACTACGCATACAACATGCTGAAGATGCCAGGCCCAATAAGCGTCATCTCTGTCCCTGGCGACAAGAAGGATGCTCTTATCTGCGCCGACAAGATCTACCAGGAAGCGGCAGCCGCAACAGATCGCAAGTCACCTGCCGTTGAAGCTCCCGGGGGGAAGAAGAAGACCAAGTCCGGCAAGAGTTCTGATGCCCACTCCGGCAAGAGCACCTCTTCGGAGTGCTGCGCTACCATCGAGGACGCACCATCGAGCTCCACCGACAAGTGTAAGAAGACAATGGCAGCTCCGCCAGAGACCAAGATGGTGTCCGCCAAGGAGGATGGCACTGGTGGTACCTTCACCATTAGTGCCACTCTTGACCCTAAATAGGAAAGCGCGCTCATTGCTTTCCTGCGGGCGAACGTCGATGTGTTTGCGTGGCAACTGTCTGACATCCCCGGTGTTCCTAGGAAAGTAATTGAGCACCATCTTGCCGTTTGTCCTCATGCGCAGCCCGTCAAGCAGAAGGTCAGGAAGCAAGCAGTGGAGCACCAAGAATTCATCGCAGAAGAGATCAAGAAATTGGAAGCAGCAGGCCTTGTCAGAGGAGTGCTCCATCCTACGTGGTTGGCCAATCCTGTAGTCGTGCGCAAGGCAAACGGGAAATGGAGGCTTTGCATCGACTTTACCGATGTTAATAAAGCTTGTCCCAAAGACCCATTTCCCTTGCCGCGCATTGACCAGATTGTTGACTCCACGGCCGGATGTGACTTGCTTTCATTTCTTGACGCATACTCAGGATACCATCAAATCTTCATGACAGAAGAGGATGAGGAGAAGACCGCATTCATCACTCCATGTGGCATGTACTGTTTCATACGGATGCCTTTCGGTCTAAAAAATGCTGGCTCAACATTTGCAAGGGCAGTCCATGTCGCTCTTGAGCCACAAATACACAGAAATGTGGAAGCCTACATGGATGACATAGTGGTCAAGAGCAAGGACAAGGCAACTCTGATTCAAGATTTAGACGAGACCTTTGCAAATCTGCGCAAGATCAGCCTCAAGCTCCACCCCGAGAAGTGTGTGTTTGGAGTCCCCTCCGGCAAACTTCTCGGGTTCTTCGTGTCTCAGCGGGGAATTGAAGCCAATCCCGACAAGATCAAGGCCATTGAGCAGATTGAAGCACCAAAGCGCGTCAAGGATGTACGAAGACTTGCCGGTTGCGTGGCTGCTCTCAGCAGGTTTATCTCTAGGTCTGCTGAGCGCGCCCTGCCGTTTTTCAAAATATTGAAAAAGGCAGGTCCAATGAAATGGACTCCAGAAGCGGAGGCTGCGCTGCAGGACTTGAAGAGATACCTGTCCTCCACTCCAACACTTATCGCACCTAAGCCACAAGAGAAGTTGCTGATGTATATAGCGGCAACCAATCAAGTGGTTAGTGCTGCGTTAGTAGCAAAGAGGGAGGCAGATGACGAGCCAGCAACCACGGCAGGCGCATCCAGCGACAAGCAGGGGGCTTCCCCGACAAACTCTGGTCCCGACAAAGATGGATCTGCGCAGGCGCGCGAGGAGATACAGATGAGAATGGTACAACGCCCTGTTTACTTTGTCAGTTCCCTTCTGCAGGGGGCTAGGTCAAGGTACTCTGGTGTGCAGAAATTGCTTTTCGGCCTTCTCATGGCCTCGAGAAAGTTGCGCCATTACTTCCAAGCACATGAGATCATAGTTGTCACTCGTTTTCCGCTGAAGAGGATACTACAGAATCCAGAAGCAACAGGCAGGATTGTTGAGTGGGCACTAGAACTGTCAAGCTTTGGCCTCAAGTTTGAGAGTACTTCAACTATCCAAAGCAGACCATTGGCAGAATTCATAGCAGAGTGGACGCCAACACTAGATGAAGAAATTCCAGAAACGAGCATCCCCGTCGAGGAAGCAAGCAAAGAGTGGCTGATGTACTTTGATGGTGCCTTCTCGCTGCAAGGCGCCGGCGCTAGCGTGCTGCTTGTCGCACCCACCGGAGAGCACCTCAAGTACGTAGTCCAGATGCACTTTCCCAAGGAGCAAGCGACAAACAATACTGCAGAGTATGAAGGCTTGCTTGCCGGTCTCAGGATCGCGGCAGACCTTGGGATCAAGAAGCTCATTGTCAGGGGTGACTCGCAGCATGTCGTCCACCAAGTGAACAAGAGTTATCAGAGTCCGTTGATGGAAGCCTACGTTGACGAAGTGAGAAAGCTAGAAGAGCACTTTGACGGCCTACAGATGGAGCATGTTCCAAGAGCTCAGAACGACATTGCCGATGGCCTATCAAAGTGCGCCGCACTTAAGTTACCTGTGGAACCAGGGATCTTTGTGCTCAAGCTGACTCGACCGTCCATAACGCCATCAACTGGACAGACCAAGAAGAGGAAGTTGATTTCTGGTGACTATTTTCCGGCAGAGCTTCCCGAAGCCGCCGCTAAGAAGGTCCCCATGATCAACACCAAGAGTGCTGAGGAGCAGTCTGCTCCGACAAGCCCTAGGGTTTGTTCCGTTGAAGCAGAGGCTCCCGACAAGTTTTGCTCTGGCAAACTTGCTGGGGAACGTCAAGCTCCGGCTGAGCCGCAGGCTCTCGCCGTAGAAGCAGATGTTCCCGCAGCAGCAGATGTGCCTTTAGTCCTTGTTGTCGAGCCACAAGCTCCAGCATGGGCACAGCAGATTGTCCGTTTCCTTCAGACAGGAGAACTTCCCGAAAAGCAAGAAGAAGCGGAAAGAGTAGCCCGGCAGTCAAGTATGTACCAGTTTGTCGACAACACACTGTACAGAAGAAGACTCAACGGTGTGAAATTGAAGTGTATTCACCGGGAAGATGGACAAAAGCTGTTGGCAGAGATACATGGAGGCATATGTGGTCACCACATTGGCGCAAGAGCACTTGCCAGCAAAGCATTCAGGCAAGGTTTCTTTTGGCCGACAGCCCTCCAGGATGCAACTGCACAAGTAACCAAGTGTGAAGCGTGCCAGTTCCATTCCAAGCAGATACACCAGCCAGCTCAAGCTCTCCAGACGATACCTTTATCCTGGCCATTTTCGGTCTGGGGGCTCGACATCCTCGGCCCCTTTCCCCGAGAAGTCGGGGGCTTTGAGTACTTGTACGTTGCAATCGACAAGTTCACAAAGTGGCCGGAAGTGGAAGCAGTGAGGAAGGTGACAGCACAGTCAGCAGTCAAGTTCTTCAGGTCGATTGTTTGCCGCTTCGGGATCCCTAACAGGATAATCACCGACAATGGTACGCAATTCACGAGCCGCACCTTCATGCAGTACGTCCAAGATCTTGGCGCCAAGGTCTGCTTCGCTTCTGTTGCTCACCCGAGAAGCAACGGTCAAGTGGAGAGGGCAAATGCTGAAGTGCTGCGTGGGCTCAAGACCAGGACTTTCGACAGGCTGCACAAGTGCGGAAGAAACTGGTTGAGGAGCTGCCGGTGGTTCTTTGGTCGATCAGGACGACGCCAAATCGAGCCACTGGCCAGACACCTTTCGCTCTAGTCTATGGAGCAGAGGCAGTTCTCCCCACGGAACTCGTATACGGGTCACCTCGAGTGCTTGCTTATGATGAGCTTGAGCAAGAGCAGCTGCGACAAGATGACGCGCTGCTCCTTGAGGAAGACCATCTTCAGGCTGTTGTACGAGCTGCTCGCTACAGCAAGCTTTGCGCCGCTACCATAGCCGCAAAGTTAACGCCAGAAGTCTCGAGGAAGGCAACCTTGTTCTTCGGCGTGTTCAGTACGCCAAGAATTCCAACAAGTTGGCGCCGAAGTGGGAAGGCCCTTACCGGGTGAAAGGAGTCACTAGGCCTGGCACTGTCCGCCTTGAGACCGAAGATGGCATTCCGGTGAGCAACTCCTGGAACATTGAGCATCTTCGTAAGTTTTACCCATAAGGCGCGGTTGCCGGAACCCGTTCTGGCAACCACCTCTTGTACAAGTCTTGCCGCTGTTGCATGTAATCCTTTGTACAAAGCCGGGCGCAGACCCCGTGCATAAAGCTCATGTGCTCCGCACATCTTGTCAATTTCATGCTTTCTATTTTTTGCATGTGTTATCTGACACTTTGTGCAGCACCTACCCCCAGTAAGCAACAACGAGCCATAAGGCTCCATATCTTTATTTTCTCCTCTTTCTTTTTTCTCAAGGAAAGGAAGGTTCCCTCGCCCACAAGTTTGCCGGGGGGGAAGGAGAAGATAATGGTATGGACCAGGCGTCGTTCAAGAAAGTTTCGCCTTACCGGGACGGGAAAGGAGAAGATAATGGTATGGACCAGGCGTTGTTGAAGAAAGTTTCGCCTTACCAGGAAGCAAACAACAGAAAAGCTAAGTTGCCAAAGTTTGAGCAATCAGATTTTTAAAAAAATTTAAGTTATCTTCCTTGAACGGCCATGCTTTGTATGGAAAACCTGTGCGCGGAGGAACCAACTCGTAGCTAGTTGCACCCTTACTTTGTTTCGAGTCCGCTCAACAACTTAAGTGTGCTGCGACTAGTTGCGACAAGGTTTCTTGTCGGTAGCGGCACCGCCAGCAGGCTCCTGACGTCCCGCACTCAGCGCTCGCGACTAAGGTGCCTGCGCCGGCAAGTTCCCTAAAAGCGTAGGGCAAAAACATACAAAGGAAGGAATCAAGTAAAGGAAATAACATTGCAATCATTACCCGGAATAGAGTTATATTACAAGGTAGCTTGTCGCGGCTCTAACAGATTGTTCTCATAACATGACCAGCAGCGACAAGAAAAGAAGAAAACGGGCGGCCTAGTCTACGCGATCGCCCTCAATCCTCTTGATCCCGCTCACCTTGTCCACAATGGGTGCGACAAGGGTCTTGAGCGCCTCCAGATCAGCATCCGGCGGCAGGGTCTTGAGGACGTTGGTGAGGTTGAGGCCCGGGTTGCGGAAGGCCACCTTCACCAACACCTTTTGAAGAGCTCCCGCGCAGATCTTGCGTGACTCATCGGCCAACTGCTTTGGGATCCTCTCCCGGAGTCGCTGGAGGGCCGTCGCCACGCCTTTGAAGAACAAGGCGAGCTTGGCGCTGGGTTGGAGGTTCTCGTCGGAGGGATACCCGAGATCCTCCATCCCCAGCTGCGCCAGCTCCCTGTCAATGTCTGCGGCAACATTCACGAGACCCTCCGTCCAGTGCTCCACATTCTCCCTAAAAGTGTTCTGGGCGGCAGCAGCACTCGCCAGCAGCGCCTTGTCGGCCTTGATCTCCTCCTTCAAGGCCGCCTCCTGCTCCCTGGCGCCGTCCAGCGTCTTGGTCAAAGTAGTCAGCTTCAACTCAAGATCTGTGTTGGAGTCCTTGGCGGCGCTAAGCTCCTTGCCCTTCTCGGCGAGACGAGCCTCCAGCTGCGCCACCTTCGTCTCCAGCTCCTTCTTGGCGGCCTCGGCAGCTGCGGCAGCATCCTCTGCTTGCTTGAGGGCTCCGCCGAATGTTCGCTCGCGCGCGGCAAGCTCCTCCTCATGGCCGTCGAGGTTGACCTTCCGCTGCACCAGCTCACCCTACCAGGCGCGCCAAAGATGTCGGGGAACTAATCCACGAGCACCTATGGGACCGGCGGACCGAGCCCCTTTCGGTTCGGCGGAGGGGGGAGGGCAGAGATCACACGAAGAGCAGATCGAGGCGAAACACACGAGCGGTTTACCCAGGTTCGGGCCGCACGGATGCGTAAAACCCTACTCCTGCTTTGTGGTTTGTATTGAGTTCTTGCTCGGGAGCGCTGAGTGCTACAGTACATACCAGCAGCTAACGAGACCGAGCGTGAGTGTTCTCTCCCCCCCCCCCCCGCTCTACGTTGCGCATGGGCCTCCTTTTATATGCTCAAGGGGTCACCGATAGGTGGAAACGTAGACAAGGGTAAAAATGGAAAGGTGTTGCGGTTGGTACAGCTACCTGCTACAGTGTATCATACCTAACCCTGACGGCAGGGGACAAGGGCATTAAATGCCCGTCTGCGTCGCCCAAATAATGCAAAAGGGACCGTCAGGGACGCCACCGCTCGCCATGATGGCAATCTTGTCAGCGCCACTTGCCACCGCGCACCACTGGCTGCACAGCCTCCCGCCACGTACGCCTGGAAGGGTCCCAGAGCGACACGTTGGTGGATGTGCTGGAGCGCGGGTACAGAGTGGTGGCTTGCCGCGGCAAGCGCCTTGCCGCGGTCGTTGTCTTGTCGCGTCCGGGAGCTTGTCGCTCACCGGGCCTTGCCGGGACGCGTGGTGCGTCGTGGCAAGTTCCTTGAGATGCCTTGGTTGGCCTTCCCGGCAAGCTCCTCTTGCCGGGGTCTTGTCTCCTTGGCTTGGATACTTTGTTCTTGAATGGCTCCAAAGGAACCACGGAGGACCATGGCGGTCACCCGGCAAGCCTTGCCGCGGGATGCTGCGACTGCCCGTGCACAAGTTCGGGATACTAGGGTACCCCTACTCTAGTACACCGACACATAGTGCGGGGGGTCCGGCCACTCCAATACAGAGGACTTCCCATGTGGCACTATAATGGGGAAGATGACACCTCCCGCTGTGGCAGGAAGGGTCCAGACACCCCTGCCGCCCTGGCCAAAATATTGGCCGAACTGTTCAAAGGGGAGGAAGAGGAGTTCCCACGCATCAAGCGCAGGGAAGGGTATTCCATGTATAGTCCTCCTAGCTTGGTAAGTTCCCAACTCCTCTGCTCTACTCATTCTACTCCCTGAGCTATGTTCAACGAACATTAACCCATCCATTTACAACAACACTGGTGAAAGATTTCCGAGGGGCTTTACATCCCTGCCCCGCAGCCCGAGGGCCACAATCGGGACCTCGACCCCGGATTCGAAGAGGATCCGAATATATTCGTGGTGCTCGCGAATGGGGTATTTTACCAAACGAGCTATGACGGCACAGAAGTGGCCATCATCACCGATTATGCCGGTCTTCTCCCCGCTACACAAGTAAGTAATCCGGAGATATTTCATCCGAAAAGGTTTTCTCATACTGCCTCACCCACCGCACTGTCCTGTGCTCAAAAGGGGAGGTGCTGGGCGCGTCATGCTCCCAGGGGCATCTTTGAAGAGAGTGCCCCCCACGCCGGGCAAGCCTTCGAAGAGGAAGGCAAACAAAGATATGGCTGAGCCTTCATCAAAGAGGTATGGATTTGCAAATATGTACCTTGGCAGTCACATCCAACTGTGACCTTTATGTTTACCCTGTATCAGGAAAAAAGTGTGCCGGACTATATCTGGGGGTCCGACTGGTCATACTTCCCACAGCCAGGATCCAGATCCTGCCGTAAAGACGGGGGCTGATGCGGGGGTAACGCCGGACTGTCCTCCAGCCGAGGATTCAGAGGATGTATCCGTCACTAACTCGGAAGTGGAGAGCGCCATGAATCATCGATGCCGCAGAGCCGTTTTACAAGACCCCGACTTTTTAGAAGAAGCATTTAACGCCTTCAGCTCGGCTGATGCATACATCCAAGCTGCTCGAGATGGGCTTAACAGAGCCACAAGGCAGCATTTAAAAGATGTGTGGGTAAGTTTGCTTTGTCTGACTATGATAACCATATGCCAGTAGCCCCCAAGACTTGAAGCAGTTGGTACAACTGATTTAAGTATCATTGTATAACCAGGTTCTTACGGAGAAGAACGACCTGTTAGCCCAATAGCTAGAAAAGTGTCAGACGCAGCTAACTGCTGCCCTTGCCAAACTGGAGAAATCCAAGAAGGCGTCTCTTGGTAATGTTCCCCTCCATCGAGAAAATAGAATGGTATGCCAATAATGTTAAACACGGTTTCATACCTCCTATCAGGATCACTAGGTCAATTGCAAGAACAACTGAAAGCTTCCCAAGACGGAGAATGAGAAGCCAAGAAGCTACTAGTCGCGGGCGAGCGTGTGCTCACAAAAGTCGTACTGGAGAAGAACAAGCTCCAGGATTCGAATACCCGATTGGGCCAGGATCTGAAAGATGTACGGGCCCAATTGGCCGACTCCGTGAAGGAGAATAAAAGGCTGCGCGGTGGCATGTTCAGTATGTGGCCGAATTTACCTTATAATAGTTCAGAGATATCAGGAACTGACAGAGTTATATCTGTAGGTATGCTGATCGGCCGTCCCGAAGATGAGATGTCCGGATTCTCAGGCGATCTGCTACAAGAGCTGTCGTGTATTCATGAGCAAGCTCGGCAGGCGATGCGAAGCATTGCCAAAGCCTTGTGGCCAGCTGCCTGCCCTCCAAGAAATATGGAGGAGCTCCTGGAGCTATTCAAGGGGGCGCGGCGGCGCTTTCGATTGTGGAAAATATCGGCCTAGCGGGAAGGGGCTCGAGAAGCCTGGGCCATGGTGAAGACACGGTACACCAAGCTTGACCCGAATCATATGGCTCGGGTCGGACCTCTAGGGTCAGACGGGAAGGAAATTCCCGTTAATTTGGTGTATGACCAAGTAGCAGTAGCTGCCAAATATTCCCAGCAGGATTGTAAGTTAGATAGCCTGCTGGAGGGTATAGAGGAGGAAATTTTTTGAGTTGAAATGACTGTGTATTTTTCCGTCTAGCTGAATTGTAAAACGGTTGCCATGGCAGACCTTTTCGCTTTGCCCTCTGGACCCGAAGGCGTGGAGTGTTTCCGAATACCCGTGCGGTCGAATAGGCTGGGGTATGTGTGGAAACCAGGCGTAGGGGTCATAGTTGCTTGAACAGACAAGTTGTATCCGGCTAGTTATGTTATGTTACATTATGTAAGAAACATCTTCGAGAGAGAATAATTCCGTTAAGGGTTCCTTTCCCTGGGTGTGCATGCGTTAGAGAGCATGTCTGAACTGTGATTGAAAAAATCGCAGTATATATATATATATATATATATATATATATATATATATCTTTTGGGTGTTCGCAAATGGAGCGAATGCAAAAACATCTTTAATTCACCGACCGAATATTCCCTTAAGAACGCTAGCTTTCGGCTTCACCCAGTCTGAGGTACACATCCGGATAACCCAGTAGTAACAATCACGGAGGTGCTCCCTTTATGCCCTAGCCGAACTAACGGGAACATAGGGTATAAGCACAGGAGCCAGGCAACCCAGCTTGGCCAAAACTTAAGTCATATCGATGCATATACTGGTGAAGAAAAGGTACATATGGGGAAAACGCATATGTGATGAGCTTGATGCCCAGAGAATAATAGCAAGCTTTTGTACAAGAAGCCCCCAGGTATAATGGGCATACATATTTGAAGGCATATGTGTGCGTCCGGGGTGCGCGGTCTAACCGCACGAAAGCTTTAAGGCTAAAGAGAAAAACTAAAAGAGAGAGAAAGAAAGAAGAAAAAAACTATTACGGAAACAGCAGGGAGAAGGAGACGAACAAAGACTTCGGCACTTAGGCATAGAATCTTCGGAGTCTGGCCGAGTTCCAGGGGTTCGGCTCGAGGTGATTGTTTGACGCATCACGCAGGCGGTATGCTCCTCCGGTGAGGACTTCGTCAATGATGAAGGGACCCTCCCATTTGGGCTTGAGTTTGTCCTTTTTCTTCTCCGGCAAGCGTAGAACGAGTTCACCAACGTCATAAGTCTTGGCCCGTACTTCTCTGCTTTCATATCTGCAGGCTTGTTGTTGATAAAATGCGAAACGGGCTTTTGCGACGTCATGCTCCTCCTCTAGGGCGTCTAGGCTGTCATGCGGATCGAGCTCTACCTCTCTCTCTTCATACATGCGCACCTGAGGTGAGTCATGTATAATGTCACAGGGTAGCACAGCCTCTGCGCCGTACACCATGAAAAAAGGTGTTTATCCGGTAGTTCAGTTGGGCGTGGTCCGCAGCCCCCAGAGTACAGAGTCAAGCTCCTCAACCGTGCGTCTGATTCCTTCAAAGACCGCACGAGCCTGGGTTTGATGCCACTCATTATAAGACCGTTGGCCCGTTCGAATTGACCGTTTATCTGCGGATGACAGACAGAGGCATAATCGAGCTTGATGCCTAGATTAGCGCACCAGGTTTTCACTTTGTCGGCTATGAAATTAGAGCCGTTATTAGTGATGATGTTGTGTGGGACACCATAACGGTGTACGATGCCGGATATGAATTCTATCACCAGCCTGGACTCGGCCGTTTTAACTGGTTTGGCCACTATCCACTTAGTGAATTCACCATAACCAGCAGATATTTTTTCTTATGGCTTCCTCCTTTAAGGGGTCCAACCATGTCCAGTCCCCAGACCACAAAAGTCCAAGTGATGGGGATTGTTTGTAGGGCAGTGGGGGCATATGGCTTTGATTGGCGAAGAGTTGGCATCCGACGCAACGTTGGACAAGGTCATGTGCATCTGTTCGGGCCGTCGGCCAATAAAACCCTATACGGAAGGCCTTGCTAACAAGGGCCCGAGCTGCGGCGTGGTGCCCACCGAGATAGGCATGAATCTCAGCCAGGAGCTGCGGCCCCTCCTCCTCGGAGATGCATCTTTGAAGGACTCCGGTAGCGCTTTTCTTATAGAGTTCTCCGTCGTGAACCTTGTAGGCCTTCAAACGCTGGACAATGCAGCAGGCCTCATTCTGGTCCTCATGAAGTTCCTTCCTATTAAGGTAGGCCAAGAAGGGTTCGGTCCATGGGGCAATGACTGCCATAATGAGATGGGCCAATGGTGTTATTTCGGTGGTCGAGCCTCCGATGATATCGGTGTATTCGAAATATGGGGTTGTGTTCGGATCCAGACTAGTGTTGCCGCTTTCCCCCTGCCACACCATGGATGGCTTGAAAAGCCTTTCCAAAAAGATGTTAGGTGGTACTGGGTCGCGCTTGGCGCTGATACGCACAAGAACGTCTACCGCTTGATTACTTTCTCGGGCTACGTGATGAAACTCGAGTCCCTCGAACCGAGACGACATTTTTAGGACGGCATTATGATAAGCCGCCATCTTCGGAGCTTTGGCATCAAAGTCTCCATTTATTTGATATATTGCAAGGTTTGAGTCCCCGCGCACTTCCAGGCGTTGTATGCCCGTGGAGACAGCCATCCGGAGACCATGCAATAAGGCCTCGTACTCGGCTGCATTATTGGAGTCTGTGTATAGTATTTGGAGTACGTACTGAACGACGTCTCCCGTGGGGGACGTCAATTGGACGCCCGCTCCTAGCCCTGCCAATATTTTGGAGCCATCGAAGTACATAACCCAGTTGGAATATGTGTCGTACTCTGTAGGGAGTTCGGCCTCTGTCCATTCGGCGACGAAGTCAGCCAGTACTTGGGATTTAATAGCTCGACGTGCTTTGTATGTAATATCAAATGGAAGGAGCTCAATGGCCCATTTGGCAATACGGCCCGTGGCATCGCAGTTGTTTATTATGTCATTGAGTGGTACTTCGGAAGCCACCGTGATCGAACACTCCTGGAAGTAGTGTCGTAGCTTTCGGGATGCCATGAAGACCACATATGCTATCTTTTGATAATGGGGGTACCAGGATTTGCATGGTGTAAGGACAGTGGATACGTAGTATACTGGCTTCTGAAGCAAGAATCTATGTCCGTCCTGTTCTCGTTCAACGACGAGCACGGCGCTCACCACTTGATGTGTTGCCGATATGTATAGCGGCATGGGTTCGCCAACGTTTGGCACGGCCATGATTGGGTTGCTCGCTAGGAGTGTTTTTATTTCTTCCAGTCCGGCTGCTGTCACGTCCATCCACTCGAAATGATCGGTTCGTCGTAGAAGGCGATAGAGTGGCAGTGCCTTTTCTCCCAATCTAGAGATAAAGCGGCTTAGAGCTGCCACACAACCCGCGAGTTTTTGGACTTGTTTAAGGTCCGTTGGCGTAGCTAATTGTGACAGAGCTCGGATTTTGGCTGGATTTGCTTCAATTCCTCTGTTGGAAACGATGAAGCCCATCAGCTTTCCTGTGGGAACGCCAAAAACACACTTTTCCGGATTGAGCTTAATGTCATATGCGCGGAGGTTCTCAAATGTGAGGCGTAGGTCGTCTATTAGTGTTCCGACGTGCCTTGTCTTGATTACGACGTCGTCCACATAGGCTTCAACTGTCTTTTCGATCTGTTTCTCCAGGCATGTTTGGATCATGTGTTGGTAGGTGGCGCCGGTGTTCTTGAGCCCGAAGGGCATGGTGTTGAAGCAGAATGGCCCATATAGGGTGATGAATGCTGTTGCAGCTTGGTCGGACTCCTTCATTTTGATTTGAAGGTATCTGGAATACACGTCGAGGAAACATAGTGAGTCGTGTCCTGCGGTAGCATCAATGATTTGATCAATGCGGGGGAGGGGAAGGGATCCTTAGGGCAAGCCTTATTGAGGTCTTTAAAATTGACGCACAGGCGCCATGATTTGTCCTTCTTTGGTACCATCACCAGGTTTGCTAGCCAGTCCGGATGTTTTATTTCTCTGATGAATCTGGCCTCGATTAGCTTGGCTAGCTCCTCTCCCATGGCTTGATGTTTTGGTTTGAAAAAGCGTCGCGGTGTTTGTTTGACCGGTTTGTATCCCTTTAATATGTTGAGGCTGTGTTCGGCCAGTTTGCGCGGGAATCCTGGAATGTCAGAAGGGTGCCAGGCGAATATATCCTAATTTTCGCGAAGAAAATCCCTTAGCGCGGCGTCAACTGTTGGGTCTAGTTGTGCCCCAATAGATGCTGTCTTTTGGGGGTCCGTTGGATGGACCTGGAATTTGACTATTTCTTCCGCTGGCTTGAAGGAGGTGGACTTGGGGCGTTTGTCTAAGATCGCATCGTCCCTGTCCACCGTGGAGCGCAGTGCGGTTAATTCTTCGACCGTGAGGGCTTTAGACAATGCCTCAAGGGCCAGGGATGCAGTTTTATTTTCGGCATGGAGTGCTATATCCGTATCACTGGCGAGAGTGATTATGCCTTTGGGCCCGGGCATCTTAAGCTTCATGTAACCGTAATGAGGTACAGTTTGGAAGCGTGTAAATGCCTCCTGCCCCAAAAGGGCGTGATATCCGCTGTTGAAAGGGGCCACTTGGAAGGTTATTTCTTCAGACCGATAATTCTCCGGCGTGCCGAATACCACGTCGAGTGTTATTTTTCCCACACACTGCGCCTCCCAACTGGGAATAATTCCTCGGAAGGTCATGCTGCTTTGCTCAATGCGGCTCATGTCTATTTCCATTTTGTGGAGTGTATCTTCGTAGATGAGGTTTAGTCCGCTGCCACCGTCCATGAGGACCTTGGTGAGCCAAAAGCTGTCCACGATTGGACTGAGGACCAAGGCGGCTGGTTCTCGAACTGTCTTGTATTTTGGTTCGTCACCGGCATTAAAAGTTATAGCCGTGTCATTCCAAGGGTTTATTGCTGCTATTTGACAGACTTTGGCGAGTCCGTGTAGTGCTCTTTTGTGCCTATTGTTTGAGGCGAATGTCTCGAAGACCGTTAGTACTTTGGGGTCGTTGTCCTCTGGGGTGTTGTTCTGGGTTATTCTTGGTGAGGATATCCTTGTCTCTCTTGGCCACTTTCCGGAGTATACCACATGCTCTAAGGCTATGTGCTGGTATGTTATCCGCTGTTGCGTGTATTTTGCATGGCCCATCAATCCATCCTTCCAAAACGGTTCTGCGCCCCGTACTGGACTTGTATTTCTTTACTATTGAACCGGGCATGTTGCAAGGGTGCGCCCTTTTCGCCTGAATGAGGGGTTGAGTGGGGACCGATGATTCCCAATGGGCTGCTTGAGTTTTCCAGGCGCTTTCCATTGCGCTGTACTTATGTATGATAGTTGCCAAGTCAGCAAAGTGTAGGATGCGACGGCAGTTGATGGCGTTGAGGATTTCTTCATCCCTGCAATTGTTGCGGAACATTGAGATCGCTTCCCCGTCGCGGCAATCTTTAATCTTGTTTTTGACAAGAAGGAATCTGGCCCGGAAGTGGTGGACCATTTCCTGATACTACTGTTGTATGCTCATGAGAGCGCTTGTATTCAGGTGGGTGGGTGGATTTAAATCTGAACCCTGACCCAGTTTTGGATCCGGAGTCTGAAGGTCTTCCGAACTTAACAGATCGGGATCCGAGATATCCACTGATTTCTTAGGCCCGTCATCTGATTCTATGTTCGGAGGGCGGGATGCATCTCCTCGCAGGTAGGTGTCCGACTCTTCGAGACCGGAGATCCGGACATAGTCCGTCCTTAGTATGGAGGAAGAGTTGTCGACTCGCTCCTCGACTACCGCTATCTGGTGGGTGATCGGTGGATATTTGATTTCTCTCTGATCGGGTTTAAGCCCAATTCGATTGTAATCTGTAGCGACCCCCAGGGCGGCGATGCTATCTAGGAGCTCATTTAAGGACAAAAGCTCTGCTGGATCCATCTGATTGGAGTGTTCGGAGTCAATATGAAGGGGGTTTTCGATGACCCGAGAGCTCATCATCGGCTTAATGACCGAACGGGCGGTCATGGTAAAGCCGCCCAGCCGGAGGGTTTGGCCTGGAGCCAGTGTTCCTCCGGTGGTGATATCATCCTTGAGAACAAGGCGAGACATCGATCCTATCGTCGACGTCACAGTGGAACTCTCAATGAAAGCACCAATGTCGGTGTCAAAACCGGCGGATCTCGGGTAGGGGGGTCCCAAACTGTGCGTCTAAGGTCGATGGTAACAGGAAACAGGGGACATGATGTTTACCCAGGTTCGGGCCCTCTCTATGGAGCAAATACCCTACATCCTGCTTGATTGATATTGATGAATATGAGTATTATAAGAGTTGATTTACCTCGAGATCGTAATGGCTAAACCATAGAGGCCTAGCTTGTATGGCTGTGGTAATGAATATCCCCCCTCTCCAGACTAAGTCCTCCGGTTTATATAGACACCGGGAGGATCTAGGTTTACACAAGCTCGGTTACAAAGAAAGGAATCTACATGTTTGGTCGCCAAGCTTGCCCTCCACGCCAAGGTGAGTCCCATCCAAACACGGGTGCAGTCTTCGGTCTTCGTATCTTCACAGCCCATCAGTCCGGCCCATAGTTAACAGGCCGGACGCCCGAGGACCCCTTAGTCCAGGACTCCCTCACATGCCTCATGGGAAAGATGACTAAGACTCCATTCTCCAGAACAATGGAACGAGCAACAGACTTATTGGAAATAATACATACTGATGTATGCGGTCCGATGAGTGTTGAGGCTCGCGGCGGGTATCGTTATTTTCTGACCTTCACAGATGATTTAAGCATATATGGGTATATCTACTTGATGAAACATAAGTCTGAAACATTTGAAAAGTTCAAAGAATTTTAGAGTGAAGTGGAAAATAATCGTAACAAGAAAATAAAGTTTCTACGATTTGATTGCGGAGACGAACATTTGAGTTACGGGGTTGGTCTTCATTTGAAACAATGTGGAATAGTTTCACAACTCACGCCACCTGGAACACCACAGCGTAATGGTGTGTCCGAATGTCACAACCATATTTTATTAGATATGGTGCGATCTATGATGTCTCTTACCTATTTATCACTATTGTTTTGGGGTGATGCATTAGAGACAGCTGCATTCACGTTAAATAGGGCACCATCTAAATCCGTTGAGACGACATCATATGAACTGTGGTTTAGCAAGAAACCTAAACTGTCGTTTCTTAAAGTTTGGGGGCTATGATGCTTATGTGAAAAAGTTTCAACCTGATAAGCTCGAACCCAAATCAGATAAATGTGTCTTCATAGGGTACCCAAAGGAAACTGTTGGGTACACCTTCTATCACTGATCCGAAGGCAAGATATTCGTTGCTAAGAATGGACCCTTTCTAGAGAAGAAGTTTCTCTCGAAAGAAGTGAGTGGGAGGAATGTAGAACTTGATGAGGTAATTGAACCTTCTCCCGAATTGGAAAGTAGTTCATCACAGAAATTAGTTCTAGTGATTCCTACGCCAATTAGTGAGGAAGCTAATGATGATGATCATGAAGCTTCAGATCAAGTTACTACCGAACCTCGTAGGTCAACCAGAGTATGGTCCGCACCAGAGTGGTACGGTAATCCTTTCTGGAAGTCATGTTACTAGACCATGACAAACCTACGAACTATGAGGAAGCGATGATGAGCCCAGATTCCGCAAAATGGCTAGAGGCCATGAAATCTGAGATGGTATCCATGTATGAGAACAAAGTGTGGACTTTGGTTGACTTGCCCAATGATCGACAAGCCATTGAGAATAAATGGATCTTCAAGAGGAAGACAGACGCTAATAGTAGTATTACTATATACAAAGCTCGAATTGTCGCAAAAGGTTTTCGACAAGTTCAAGATGTTGACTACAATGAGATTTTCTCACTCGTAGCGATACTTAAGTCTGTCTGAATCATGTTAGCAATTGCCACATTTTATGAAATCTGGCAAATGGATGTCAAAACTGCATTCCTTAATGGATTTCTTAAAGAAGAGTTGTATATGATGCAACAAGAAGGTTTTGACAATACGAAAGGTACTAAAAAAGTGTGCAAACTCCAGCGATCCATCTATGTACTGGTGCAACCATCTAGGAGTTGGAATATATGCTTTGATAAAGTGATAAAAGCATATGGTTTTATACAGACTTGCGGTGAAGCCTATATTTATAAGAAAGTGAGTGGGAGCACTACAGCCTTTCTGATAAGTATATGTGAATGACATATTGTTGACCGAAAATGATGTAGAATTTTCTGGAAAGCATAAAGGAGTGTTTGAAAGGAGTTTTTCAAAGAAAGACCTTGGTGAAGCTACTTACATATTGAGCATCAAGATCTATAGAGATAGATCAAGACGGTTGATATATTTTTTAATGAGCTCATACCTTGACAAGATTTTGAAGTAGGTCAAAATGGAATAGTCAACGAAGGAGTTCTTGCCTGTGTTGCATGGTGTGAAGTTGAGTAAAGACTCCAAACCCGACCACGACAGAAAATAGAAAGAGAATGAAAAGTCATTCCCTATGCCTCAGCCATAGGTTCTATAAAGTATGCTATGCTGTGTACCAGACCTATTGTGTACCTCACCAAGAGTTTGGCAAGAGGGTACAATAGTGATCCAGGAGTGGATCATTGGACATCGGTCAAAATTATCGTTAGTGGAATAAGGATATGTTTCTCAGTTATTGAGGTGACAAAAAATTCGTCGTAGAGAGTTACGTCAATGCAAGTTTTGACACCGATCTGGATGACTCTGAGTATCAGTCTGGATACATATTTAAAGTGGGAGCAATTAGCTAGAGTAGCTCATTGCAGAGCATTGTAGACATAGAAAAATTTGCAAAATACATACGGCTCTGAATGTGGCAGACCCGTTGACTAAATTTCTCTCACAAGCAAAACATGATCACTCTGGGTGTTAATAACATAGCGATGTGAACTATATTATTGACTCTAGTAAACCCTTTGGTATTAGAACATGGAAATGTGAACTAATCACGTAAAGATGTGAACTATTGGTGTTAAATCACATGACGATGTGAACTAGATTATTGACTCTAGTGCAAGTGGGAGACTGAAGGAAATATGCCCTAGAGGCAATAATAAAGTTGTTATTTATATTTCCTTATATCATGATAAATGTTTATTATTCATGCTAGAATTGTATTAACCAGAAACTTGATACATGTGTGAATACATAGTGTCCCTAGTATGCCTCTACTTGACTAGCTCGTTAATCAAAGATGGTTAAGTTTCCTAGCCATGGACATGTGTTGTCATTTGATGAACGGGATCACATCATTAGAGAATGATGTGACGGACTAGACCCATCCATTAGCTTAGCACTATGATCATTTAGTTTATTGCTATTGCTTTCTGCATGACTTATACATGTTCCTATGACTATGAGATTATGCAACTCCCGAATACCGGAGGAACACTTAGTGTGCTATCAAATGTCACAACATAACTGGGTGATTATAAAGATGCTCTACAGGTGTTTCCGATGGTGTTTGTTGAGTTGGCATATATCGAGATTAGGATTTGTCACTCCGATTGTTGGAGAGGTATCTCTGGGCCCTCTCGGTAATGCACATCACTATAAGCCTTGCAAGCAATGTGACACTAAGTTAGTTGCAGGATGATGCATTACGGAATGAGTAAAGAGACTTGCCAGTAACGAGATTGAACTAGGTATGAGGGTACCAACGATTGAATCTTGGGCAAGTAACATACCGATGACAAAGGGAACAACGTATGTTGTTAGGCGGTTTGACCGATAAAGATCTTCGTAGAATATGTAGGAGCCAATATGAGCATCCATGTTCTGCTACTGGTTATTGACTGGAGATGTGTCTCGGTCATGTCTACATAGTTCTAGAACCTGTAGGGTCCGCATGCTTAACGTTCGATGACGATTTGTATTATGAGTTATGTGATTTGATGTACTGAAGGTTGTTCAGAGTCCTGGATGAGATCATGGACATGACGAGGAGTCTCGAAATGGTCGAAACGTAAAGATCGATATATTGGAAGGCTATATTCGGACATCGGAAAGGTTCAGAGTGATTCAGGTATTTTTCGGAGTACCGGAGAGTTACGGAATTCGCCGGGGGAAGTAGCGGGCCTTAATGGTCCATACGGGAAAGGAGAGAAGGGCCTCAAGGGGTTGCCGCGTGCCCCCCTCCCCCATGGCAAGTCCGAATTGGACAAGGGAGGGGGCGGCACCCCCATCTCTTTCCTTCTCCCTCTCCTACTCCTTCCCTCTCTCCCTCTTGGAAAAGGAAGGGGACTCCAACTAGGATTGGGAATCCTAGTTGGACTCCCCCTATAGGCGCGCCCCTCCTAGGACGGCCTCCTCTTCCTCCCTCCTTCATATACGTGGGCAGGGGCACCCGATAGGCACTCCAAGATTTGTCTTAGCCATGTGCGGTGCCCCCCGCCACAGTTTTCCACCTCGGTCATATTGTCGTAGTGCTTAGGCGAAGCCCTGCGTTGGTAACTTCATCATCACCGTCAACACGCCGTCGTGCTGACAAAACTCTCCCTCAGCCTCAGTTGAATCTAGAGTTCGAGGGACGTCACCGAGCTGAACATGTGCAGATCATGGAGGTGATGTGCGTTCGGTACTTGATCGGTTGGATCGTGAAAACGTTCGACTACATCAACCACGTTATTCAATACTTCCGCTTTCAGTCTATGAGGGTATGTAGACACACTCTCCCCTCTCGTTGCTATGCATCCCTAGATAGATCTTGCCTGATCCTAAGAAATTTTTTGAAATACTGCGTTCCCCAACACCCTCCCCTTCCCACCTATATATATGTGGGGAGGGGGCGCCTAGAACACACACCGTCAATTGTTAGCCGTGTGCGGCACCCCCCTCCACAGTTTACACCCCCGGTCATATTTTCATGGTGCTTAGGCGAAGCCTTGCGAGAATCACTACACCATCACCGTCACCACGCCGTCGTGCTGACGGAACTCATCTACTTCCTCGACATCTTGCTGGATCAAGAAGACGAGGGACGTCACCGAGCTGAACGCGTGCAGAACTTGGAGGTGCCGTACGTTCGGTACTTGATCGGTCGGAGCTAGAAGAAGTTCTACTACATCAACCGCGTTGCCAAACGCTTCCGCTTTCGGTCTACGAGGTTACGTAGACATAGTCTTCCCCTTGTTGCTATGCATCTCCATGGATAGATCATTGCATGTGTGTAGAATTTTTTTGTTTTCCAAGCAACATTTCCCAACAATCAATCCTTCTCAGATGTGTCGTGACCCGATGTACTTCCTGGTTCCTTCCACTTTTGTTTCTTGCAAAGAACTCCATAAAGTGTATGACCAAGCTAACAACCCACTCTTCAACTCCAACTATAGTTGCAACTTGTCTATCCGATTGGCGAGCGCAATCTTCGTTCCCAATTATAGTCGCAGCCCAATTATCTAGTTGGCTAGAGCGAAAGCTAAAGCTAATTTACACATCACCATATATGGAGCTAAGACACAAGTAGAGGCTAAAAAGCTAATAGTTAACTAATTATGTATATAAATGTTCGCTCAACATCCTTAGTGTTCGAAAATATGCAATTGTGAGTTCACTCTATTTTCTTGGCCTTACAAGCGGTACAGCCAAGTTGTAAAACAACGACAACATGAAGGATGCCGATACAACACTCATCGGTGAGCTCCTTACCACTAGACTGCTTGTCCATGAACTCCTCATCTATGGTCGAGTGGGATCTAGGTCCATGAAGTGACAATGCCTTTGTCCATGACCCGACGGGCTCTAGGTCTACGACCCTGTGGCCTCCATGTTTGCAACCCAGTGCGGACTCTATGCCCGTGACTCGATATCTATCTAGTCGGTGGAATCTTCATTCAAGAAACCCCTTGAGTTCACACTCTAGGAAGATGGTTCTACCATCTGCCGGAAGTCAAAGAAGACCCTCCACCGACTCGTCGAGTTTCTTGGAGGTTTAGGGGCTACTGGCGAGGGGACCCTCCTGGGTAGGCCCAAATATAGGGAGTGGCCCAACAAGATCAAGTTGGCCCAAGGCCATTTCACAAGGCCCACTCAACTGCATTAGGTATGCACGACCATCGGGCTGGACATGAGTTCACCCTACGAAGTCCAGTTGAAGGATGACCACTAAGAAGACTTGTCGGTTGCCAGCAATGCACAGAGATCAGTAGACTTGATGCATGCCAGGGGGCCCACCCAGTTGGGCCTCAACACATGATCAAGATGAGCATTACTCCACATTAAAACATTTGTTTTTGCGGGTTTATTACGCTACCATTGCAAGAAAGTCATGAAGTGGGTGTTTCTAGTGTTGGGGAACATAGCAGAATTTTAAAATTTTCTACGCATCACCAAGATCAATCTATGGAGTCATCTAGCAACGAGGGAGAGAAGAGTGCATCTACATACCCTTGTAGATCACGAGCGGAAGCGTTCAAGAGAATGGGGTTGATGGAGTCGTACTCGACGTGATCTGAATCACCGAAGATCCTAGCGCCGAACGGCCGGCACCTCCGCGTTCAACAAATGTACGGAGCAAGGACGTCTTTGTAGTATCGAAAGTATGTCTAGAGGGGGGGTGATTAGACTACTTGACCAAATAAAAACTTAAGCTTTTCCCAATTTTAGTTCTTGGCAGTTTTTAGCTATCTTGGGACAAGTCAAGCAATCATCACACAATTCAAGCAAGCATGCAAAGAGTATATTAGCAGCGGAAAGTAAAGCATGCAACTTGCAAGAATATAAAGGGAAGGGTTTGGAGAATTCAAACGCTATTGGAGACACGGATGTTTTTCCCGTGGTTCGGATAGGTGGTGCTATCCTACATCCACGTTGATGGAGACTTCAACCCACGAAGGGTAACGGTTGCGCGAGTCCACGGAGGGCTCCACCCACCAAGGTCCACGAAGAAGCAACCTTGTCTATCCCACCATGGCCATCGCCCATGAAGGACTTGCCTCACTAGCGGTAGATCTTCACGAAGTAGGTGATCTCCTTGCCCTTACAAACTCCTTGGTTCAACTCCACAATCTTGTCGGAGGCTCCCAAGTGACACCTAGCCAATCTAGGAGACACCACTCTCCAAGAAGTAACAAATGGTGTGTTGATGATGAACTCCTTGCTCTTGTGCTTCAAATGATAGTCTCCCCAACACTCAACTCTCTTTCATAGGATTTGGATCTAGTGGAAAGAAGATTTGAGTGGAAAGCAACTTGGGGAAGGCTAGAGATCAAGATTCATATGGTAGGAATGGAATATCCTGGCCTCAACACATGAGTAGGTGGTTCACTCTCAGAACATATGAGTTGGAATGGTGTATGTGTTCTGATTGCCCTCTCCACGAGTGAAGAGGAGGTGGAGGGGTATTTATAGCCTCCACACAAAATCCAACCGTTACACACAATTTATCAATCTCGGTGGGACCGAATCAGAAAACTCAGTCGGACCGAAATAGTAAACCTAGTGACCGTTAGGAATTTCGGTGGGACTGACATGCAATTCGGTAGGACCGATTCGGTTAGGGTTTGGGCATAACGTAATCTCGGTGAGACCGATTGCACAAACTCGGTGAGACCGAGTTTGGCAATAAGCTAACCAGAGAGTTTGTCAAGCAAACTCGGTGGGACCGACTCGCTCTTTCGGTGAGACCGAAAAGTTACAAGAAGGAAACATAGAGTTTACTTTGCATTCTCGGTGGGACCGATTCGCTCTTTCGGTGAGACCAAAAAGTTACGAAAGGGAAACAGAGAGTTTGCACATCTCGGTGAGACCGAGATCCTTATCGGTAGGACCGAATTGCTAGGGTTTGGCAGTGGCAAATGACAAGTGAAACTCGGTGGCGCCGGATTGAAAGAATCGGTATGACCTAGTTTGGCTTAGGGTTTAGGTCATTTGTGGCTATGGAGAAGTGGTTGAGGATTTTGGAGCATATCACCAAGCACATAAAGCAAGAGGCTCATTAAGCAACACCTCATCCCTCCTTGATAGTATTGGCTTTTCCTAAAGACTCAATGTGATCTTGGATCACTAAAATACAAAATGAAGAGTCTTGAACTTTCGAGCTTGAGCCAATTCTTTGTCCTTAGCATTTTGAGGGTTCCACTTTCACATCCATGCCATACCAATCATTGAGCTTTCCTGAAATAATCATCTTGAAATAGCATTAGCTCAATGAGCTATATGTTGTTATGAATTACCAAAACCACCTAGGGATAGTTGCACTTTCAATCTCCCCCTTTTTGGTAATTGATGACAACATATAGATCAAAGCTTCGACAAATGATAATAAGCATGAAATATATCGTCACTTTGAGAAGTATGTGACAAATAAGAGTTCCCCCTAAATTTGTGCATATTTAAAATTTGCTTTGGACTGCAAATGCACAAGGAGTTAGAATCATGGGTTACTCTTCCATGTCACATACATCTTGGTGGAGCGCTCAAAAATGATAAGATTGAAATACATGCACTCATCACCAAGAATAGTGAGTGATCACATAAGATGGATAGAATGATAATATTTAAGCAACCATTAAGCAAACATTAAGTGTAGCTTATGATCAAACACATGATCATCGATGTCTCACACAGATAAGGGCATTGTATCTCACACACAAGCAAATAAAGTTCGAAAAACCACCAAATAAAACAAGAGAGAGTAAAAGCAACACTCTCTCTCGAAGCCTATGATCTATACATTTTCTCCCCCTTTGGCAACAAGTTACCAAAAAGTTCCTAGAAAATGCATAGTGCTAAGTCGACGCTTAGGCTTGATCTTCAGGTGGTGGTGGAGTCCGGAGCACTCCAAGGACGAAGCCTTCGGTAGACATGGTCGGAGTTGAGGCTGAAGTGGATGCTGGAGCTAGTGGAACTGAGGCTGTGGCTGGCGCAGACGTTGTAGCTCTGGTGTCAGCAACTGGCAGTGCAGACGACCTCGGACCTCGTGGCACCCTGGCAAAAGCATCAGTCGTGGTCCTGCCTCTCCTCTCATTCATGTCCTCCTGGAGCTGCTCCATGGCAGTCTGTATCTCTATCACCTTGATGTCCAAGTCATAGAACCTCTGTTCCATGATCCTCTCTAAGCTTGCCTGGTTCTGAGTCAGGGTGGCAAGTCCTTGCTCAATCCGCAGGGTGGACGCAATCAGGTAACCAAGCTGCTCTTGTTTGGTTTTCAGGAAGTAATCAGATGCCTCCGCTTGAGTAGGCATCCTGGCAGCTTTCTCCTTCTTCGCCTTCTCCTTCTGAGCTTGTGCATGGGCAGATGATGGCTCATTCTCAGTCATGACCACTTGGTTATCTTCAAAATCTGGACGGATGGGCAGGTGTTCCTTATCCAAGAGGTATATGCCCATGCCCATCTTGGAGTTGATGAGCTCCTGAATCTGTGGGGCATATCCACAGCTCCTCTTCTGGTCTGCTGCTGTCCTCTTGATTTTTTCCACTATGAGACTCATGACTTTGAATTTTTGAGGCACGTCAAAGACATGGAGCAAATTGATCGCGTGACCTCTGATCATCTTATGATCTCCAGACTTGGGCAACATGGTGTGCCTTAGAATCCAGTTGATAGTGGGCAGTCCTGACAGAAGATAGTACACTGAGCCAAACTTGAACGTGTCAAGTGCTTCATTCGGAATCCCCTTGTACATGTTGGACATAGTGTTGTGGTCCATCTTCTTCTTGGCATAAATGTCCAAGTCATCTGCTTGCTCCTCTGGGGCATTGATCAACTTCGCCCATTCCTCAACAGTTGATTGGTACCTTGTACCCTCTGACATCCAAGTGATCCTGCCATCCGGATAGAAGTGTGCTGTGGAGTAGAATTGCATGATAAGCTCCTCGTTCCACTTTGTGAGCTTCTGCCCAACAAAGTCTGCCACTCCACACGCACTAAAGCTGTCATATACTCTAGGGTAGTGTTCCTCATTTTCCTTCATGTAGGTCCAGTCGACCCATCTCATGTCACATACAATTGGCTTCTTGTCAAGCAAAACTGTCTCATAGAAATCCTGTTGCTCCTTGGTATGAAACCTGTAGTCCACTGTAGTCCTTCTCCTAGAAGCATACGGATCTGCTTCTCTCCACTTCCTCAGCCCTGAATCTCTTCTGAGCTTCATATCCTCAGCCATAGGATGAGCATCGTTGTGGTCTGGGATCTTGGGCTTGAGCTTCCTAAGGGCATGTTCTTCTTCTTCCTCTACAACTTCAGGCACTGGGGCCTTGTTCTTCTCAGTGGCTGGGATGCTTCTGGTGTTTCTCTTTGGTGCACTCTTAGGCTTAGATGCAGCTTTGGGTGCTTCCTTGGGCTTGGATGCAGTTGTCCCTGACCTTATGGCATCTCCCATAAGTTTGGCTGCCTTGGGTGCTGGTGCAGCAACCTCTTCTTCTTCCTCCTCATCTTCCATGATGGAGGCTTTCCCAAGCACTCTGGCTACAGTCTTCTTCACTCTTTCTTTCCTATTTTTGCCCTCAGCAGCAACGGGCTCAATGGGAGCAAGCTTCACAGTTGAAGCTCTAGCCTTTGACATGGGCTGCCTGCCTGCTGGCCTTTTGATTTTTAGCCCTCGCTTTGTGCCTTGAGCTGGCTCAACTCTCTTTGATGTGGCCTCTTCCTCTGCCACAATCTTCATCTTCAGAATCAGAAATTCTCTTCTTCCTTTGTCTAGTGGCAGCTTTAGGTAGGTTGCTGGGTGTGCTCCTGCTGCCATCATCTGAGGAACTTGAGGGGCTAGTGCCCTCACTCAACTGTACTTGCTGCTCTGAGAGGTTTTGGCTGTCACTCTAGTCTGACATGATGCAAACTGACTGTTGACCCTGTGAATAGATTATAGATGAGATAGAGTGGATGAGCATCACAAAGTGCAGAGATTTTTGCAAAAGAATAATTCAAAAACTTAGTTTTAGTTTCCCACTGAAATCATCTCGGATCTACCGATTTTCAAACTCGGTGACACCGAAGCAGTTTTGGCACCAGAACTAGTGAACTCGGTCAGACCGAGTCACAGTTCGGTGGCACCGAGACTGCTAGGGTTTCACAGAGTTCCAAAATCGGTCACACCGATAAGTAATTCTCGGTCAGACCGAGTTTTACTTGTGCAATGGCATAAGCCAAATCGGTGGGACCGAGTTTTTCAACTCGGTGGGTCCGAGATGGTTTCGGCGGAAACCTAACCCTAAAATTTTCGAATTAAACCTAATCTACGAGTTCATTGACTGGATAGGAGTTTATCAAACATGGCAAGAATCATGATGATCACAATGTGCTAGGAATCAGATTGGAGAATAGCACAAAGATCGAGTCCATACCCTAGTTCGGCGGAGACTCGCTACGGCGGCAACGGCAGGGCAGAATTCCCGTTGACGGCGACGGAGACCAGCGACTGGAGGCTGCTAGTGGCGAGGAGGACGATCCGGAGACCCAGGAGGCAGAGCGAGCTATGCGCGGGCGAAGAGGTTTCGGAGAAATTTCCAAAATTCTGCCCGTCACTATATATAGCCCGACCCTGTCGGTGTGACCGAGTGGAACAACTCGGTGGCACCGAGATGCAAAACTGTATACAGTTATTGCAACTCGGTGTGACGGAGTGGTTCAAATCGGTTGCACCGAGATCGAAAACCTATATCAACTTAATGATCTCAGTAGGACCGAAAGTATGGTATCGGTCAGACCGAGAATCACAAAGAGGTTTTGGAAGTTTAAGTCTATGACGAATCGGGGACTCCGAGCGCTCCTCACACAGAGTGGTTCGAATCTGACTTGATCAAGTTTTGTGATGCAGCATGAATAGAGTTCGAGACGAGAAAAGCATAGATAGCTAGAGGAGGTTCTTAGGCATTCTTGTCCATCCACTTGGCAAAAGAAGATAAAGCCAAACAATCAAAACAACAAGTGGATGTCCTCGAATGAGTAAAATATGCAACCAACATGCTCACACAATAAGATGGCAAATGAAATATGTGGCAAAGCATGCACAAACAATTCTAGCATCTATCAAGCAATTTGCGATGACTAGGTCATCTATATATAAGTATATTGACTTAGGAGTCAAGTGAGAACACTTGATCGTAGGTCATACTCATCGTTTAAGCTCAAGTGGGGTTACCACTTTTACATAAAGCATTGTTGTATTCACATCTTTAGAGTTGCTTTAGCTCAAGTCTTAGAGTAAAGCTCCCCCTAGATGTGATATCCCCCCTAAGAGGGATGAACTAACCTTGGGTTTTGTCGATGATGACTTCATGTAGATGTTGAAGATGTGGATGCTCAATGTTGATGTAGATCACTTGGAGCTATCCATTTGAGTGAATTGCACTTTCAATACCTACATGGGTTAGTCCCACAAGGAACAAACAAGGATTTCCATAGACATATAGTGATGCATACACAAGATGATGTCCATGAAAACTTTAGGTTACCTTGTCCCTTGTCTTACCAACAAGAGGGTTTGTGACTCCTTGAACTAGTGCATGATGTGGAAGTTGATTGCACTTGTTCTTGCCAAAATGATGAGAGTGAAATATGTTGGCGGAGTCACCCTCAAGAACTCTCTAGTTCTTTTTCTTTTGGATCCACACCATCTTGATGGGAATCCTTGGAGTTGTAGTCGTACTTGATGAAGTGGAACTTGAGGTGGTCTTGGGAATCCACTTGACTAAGGTCTTAGGAGCTTCTTCAAATGCATCAATCTCCTCTTGAAGCTTGTCCTTGCCTTTTTGCTTGTAGTCTTGTGGTGGAAGATCATCTTGAGCTTGTATCCCCTTGAAAGAGGTGTCATACTTCTCTTCTTGAGGAACAAACTTTGTCTTGGGGTATTGATCTTCTTCCCATTCAACTCCATTGGCATTGAACTTTTGTTCAAAACCAACACCTTGATTCTTCCGGTGCATTCCTTGCTTGCGCACAATTTCCTCGAATTGCTTACTCCCGGCAAGGCTTTTGTATACTCCTTTCTCTATAATCCCCTTCAATAAGCTATTTTCTTGCTCAAGTGTAACTTGGCTAAGAGAATCATTAGTGGAATCTAGAGAACTACTAGAAGCAATAATATTGGATTTAGCATGATCATTGTTACTACTAGAGGAAGAATCTTTCTTGTTCTTGTTACTAGACTTGACTTGAGGCATGTAAGTGGATAATAGTAAACGCTTGGCAATGTAAGAAGAACTTTTCTTGCAGAGATCATCATTGATTGCTTTTAAGAACTCATGTTCTTGCTCAAGATTGAGCTTTTCAAAGCGTAATTTCTCATCAGCTCTTAAAAGTTCTCGATGATCTTCGAAGATAGTTTCATGAGCTAACTTAAGAGTGTTTAGTTCTTTAGTTAGAGCCTCAATCTTCTCCTTATCATTTTCATTCGTTTTAGCATGATTAGTTGATGTTTCATCATAGTACTCATCACTAGAGTTGTCAACAAGCAAGTCATCATCACCTAACAAGTCATCTTCATCACTATTAAAATCAACATACTCGGGGTGTGTTACCTTAGGACCTTTGGCCATGAAGCATCTTCCAATTCCTTCATTTGGTGAGTCAAATATGTCGTAGGAGTTGGTTGACACAAGTGCTAGACCGGCAACACCTTCATCTTGAGTATCTTCGGAGTCGGAGTGATAACTTCTCTCAGAGTGGCTGTCGGAGTCGGAGCCGGATACACATTCACCAACATGAGCTTGATGTCTTCGTTTTGTATAGCTCCTTGATGATTTTTCCTTCCTTTCTGAATCCTTGCTTCTCCGTGAGTATCTCCGTTCATAACGATCATCTCTACTCCTTCTCTCTCTTGGTGGTGATTCTTTGCTTCTTCTTTTTGGAGAATCTTCTCTTCTCTTGTAGGGAGTCGTACACTCATTGGAATAGTGTCCGGGTCTTCCACAATTATAGCAGTTTTGCTCTCGACTAGAAGATCTTTTGTCATTGTATGACCTTGACTTGAAGCTTCTATCTTTTCTTCTACTCTTGTAGAACTTGTTGAAGTTCTTCACCATTAAGCTCAATTCTTCATTGAAGGTTTGTTTCTCACTTGATGATGTGGGGACTTCACATGAGGCTTTGTAGGCACCACTTGATTTTTTGTGAAGTTCCTCTTTATCCTTGAGTGACATCTCATGAGCAACAATCCTTCCAATCACTTCCGTTGGCTTGAGATCTTTGTAATTGGGCATCATTTGAATCAATGTGCACACGGTATCATATTTCCCATCCAAGGCTCTTAGGATCTTCTTGATGATGAATTTATCGGTCATCTCTTCACTTCCTAAGCCGGCAATCTCATTTGTGATGAGAGCAAGCCTAGAGTACATTTCGGCGACACCTTCACCATCCTTCATCTTGAACTTGTCAAGTTGACTTTGGAGCACATCCAACTTGGATTCCTTGACGGAGTCGGTACCTTCATGCATATCAATAAAAGCGTCCCAAATTTCCTTTGCATTCTCAAGGCGGCTGATTTTGTTGAATTCTTCGGGGCACAATCCGTTGAAGAGAATATCACAAGCTTGAGCATTGTATTGCAACATCTTCAACTCATCCGCGGTAGCTTCACGGTTTGGTTCCCTCCCATCAAAGAACTCACCTTACAAGCCAACACAAACAATAGCCCATACGGCGGGGTTATGTCCAAGAATATGCATTTTCATTTTATGCTTCCAACTAGCAAAATTAGTACCATCAAAGTAAGGACCTCTACGGTGATAATTTCCCTCGCTAGACGCCATACTCTCCTAGGTTGTGAAACCAAGGCTATGACCACCAAAAGCTTTGGAGATCAAGGCAAATGGAGACCAAAGCTCTGATACCACTTGTAGGATCGAAAGTATGTCTAGAGGGGGGGTGATTAGACTACTTGACCAAATAAAAACTTAACCTTTTCCCAATTTTAGTTCTTGGCAGTTTTTAGCTATCTTGGGACAAGTCAAGCAATCATTACACAATTCAAGCAAGCATGCAAAGAGTATATTGGCAGCGGAAAGTAAAGCATGCAACTTGCAAGAATATAAAGGGAAGGGTTTGGAGAATTCAAACGCTATTGGAGACACGGATGTTTTTCCCGTGGTTCGGATAGGTGGTGCTATCCTACATCCACGTTGATGGAGACTTCAACCCACGAAGGGTAACGGTTGCGCGAGTCCACGGAGGGCTCCACCCACGAAGGGTCCACGAAGAAGCAACCTTGTCTATCCCACCATGGCCATTGCCCACGAAGGACTTGCCTCACTTGCGGTAGATCTTCACGAAGTAGGCGATCTCCTTGCCCTTACAAACTCCTTGGTTCAACTCCACAATCTTGTCGGAGGCTCCCAAGTGACACCTAGCCAATCTAGGAGACACCACTCTCCAAGAAGTAACAAATGGTGTGTTGATGATGAACTCCTTGCTCTTGTGCTTCAAATGATAGTCTCCCCAACACTCAACTCTCTTTCATAGGATTTGGATCTGGTGGAAAGAAGATTTGAGTGGAAAGCAACTTGGGGAAGGCTAGAGATCAAGATTCATATGGTAGGAATGGAATATCTTGGCCTCAACACATGAGTAGGTGGTTCTCTCTCAGAACATATGAGTTGGAATGGTGTATGTGTTCTGATTGCCCTCTCCACGAGTGAAGAGGAGGTGGAGGGGTATTTATAGCCTCCACACAAAATCCAACCGTTACACACAATTTATCAATCTCGGTGGGACCGAATCAGAAAACTCGGTCGGACCGAAATAGTAAACCTAGTGACCGTTAGGAATTTCGGTGGGACTGACATGCAACTCGGTAGGACCGATTCGGTTAGGGTTTGGGCATAACGTAATCTCGGTGAGACCGATTGCACAAACTCGGTGAGACCGAGTTTGGCAATAAGCTAACCAGAGAGTTTGTCAAGCAAACTCGGTGGGACCGACTCGCTCTTTCGGTGAGACCGAAAAGTTACAAGAAGGAAACATAGAGTTTACTTTGCATTCTCGGTGGGACCGATTCGCTCTTTCGGTGAGACCGAAAAGTTACGAAAGGGAAACAGAGAGTTTGCACATCTCGGTGAGACCGAGATCCTTATCGGTAGGACCGAATTGCTAGGGTTTGGCAGTGGCAAATGACAAGTGAAACTCGGTGGCGCCGGATTGAAAGAATCGGTATGACCTAGTTTGGCTTAGGGTTTAGGTCATTTGTGGCTATGGAGAAGTGGTTGAGGATTTTGGAGCATATCACCAAGCACATAAAGCAAGAGGCTCATTAAGCAACACCTCATCCCTCCTTGATAGTATTGGCTTTTCCTAAAGACTCAATGTGATCTTGGATCACTAAAATACAAAATGAAGAGTCTTGAACTTTTGAGCTTGAGCAATTCTTTGTCCTTAGCATTTTGAGGGTTCCACTTTCACATCCATGCCATGCCAATCATTGAGCTTTCCTGAAATAATCATCTTGAAATAGCATTAGCTCAATGAGCTATATGTTGTTATGAATTACCAAAACCACCTAGGGATAGTTGCACTTTCAGTCCGCGCCTTGATCCTGCAAGGAGGAGGGAGAGGTTGAGGAAGAGGGCTCCAACAGCAGCACGACGGCGTGGTGGTGGTGAAGCTGCAGTACTCCGGCAGGGCTTCGCCAAGCTCTTATGGAGGAGGAGAGGTGTTGGGGAGGGGAGGGGCTGCTCCTTGGATGTTGTCTGCAGCCCTCCCCTCGCCCCTCTATTTATAGGGGAAGGGGGAAGGGTTCGGCCCCCTCTAGATGGGATCTAGAGGGGGGCGGCGGCCAAGGGGAGGGGGGCTTGCCCCCCAAGCAAGGGGGCGCCCCCCTTAGGGTTTCCCCCTAACCCTAGGCGCATGGGCCCTAGGGGGGGGGTGTGGCGCCCCAGCCCACTTGGGCTGGTTCCCTTCTCCATACAGCCCATAAGGCCCCCCGGAAGAGGTGGCCCCTCCCGGTGGACCCCCGGAACCCCTCCGGTGGCCCCGGTACAATAACGATATGCCCCCGAACCTTTCCGGCGACCGTATGACAACTTCCCATATATAAATCTTTACCTCCGGACCATTCTGGAACTCCTCGTGACGTCTGGGATCTCATCCTGGACTCTGAACAACATTCGGTAATCACATACAAGTCTTCCTAACAACCCTAGCGTCACCGAACCTTAAGTGTGTAGACCCTACGGGTTTGGGAGACATGCAGACATGACCGAGACGACTCTCCGGTCAATAAGCAATAGCGGGATCTAGATACCCATGTTGGCTCCCACATGCTCCATGATGATCTTGTCGGATGAACCACGATGTCGAGGATTCAATCAATCCGTATACAATTCCCTTTGTCAATCGGTACGTTACTTGCCCGAGACTCGATCGTCCGTATCCCAATACCCTGTTCAGTCTCGTTACTGGCAAATCACTTTACTCGTACCGTAATGCATGATCCCGTGATCAACCACTTGATCAGATTGAGCTCATTATGATGATGCATTACTGAGTGGGCCCAGAGATACCTCTCCGTCATACGGAGTGTCATATCCCAGTCTCGATTCGTGCCAACCCAACAGACACTTTCAGAGATACCTGTAATGTACCTTTATAGTCACCCAGTTACGTTGTGACGTTTGGCACACCCAAGGCACACCTACGGTATCCGGGAATTGCACAATCTCATGGTCTAAGGATATGATACTTGACATTCAGAAAAGCTACAGCAAACGAACTACACGATCTTTGAGCTATGCTTAGGATTGGGTCTTGTCCATCACATCATTCTCCTAATGATGTGATCCCGTTATCAATGACATCTAATGTGCATAGTCAGGAAACCATGACTATCTTTTGATCAACGAGCTAGTCAACTAGAGGCTCACTAGGGACGTGTTGTGGTCTATGTATTCACACATGTATTACGATTTCCGGATAACACAATTATAGCATGAATAATAGACAATTATCATGAACAAAGAAATATAATAATAACCATTTTATTATTGCCTCTAGGGCATATTTCCAACAGTCTTCCACTTGCACTAGAGTCAATATTCTAGTTACATTGTGATGAATCGAACACCCATGCAATTCTGGTGTTGATCATGTTTTGCTCTAGGGAGAGGTTTAGTCAACGGATCTGCTACATTCAGGTCCGTTTGTACTTTACAAATCTCTATGTCTCCATTTTGAACACTTCCACGAATGGAGTTGAAGCGACGCTTGATATGCCTGGTCTTCCTGTGAAACCTGGGCTCCTTGGCAAGGGCAATAGCTCCAGTGTTGTCACAGAAGAGAGTCATCGGGCCCGACGCTTTGGGTATGACTCCTAGGTCGGTAATGAACTCCTTCACCCAGACTGCTTCTTGTGCTGCCTCCGAGGCTGCCATGTAATCCGCTTCACATGTAGATCCCGCCACAATGCTTTGCTTGCAACTGCACCGGCTTACTGCCCCACCATTCAAAATATACACGTATCCGGTTTGTGACTTAGAGTCATCCAGATCTGTGTCAAAGCTAGCATCAACGTAACCCCTTACGATGAGCTCTTCGTCACCTCCATACACGAGAAACATGTCCTTAGTCCTTTTCAGGTACTTCGGGATATTCTTGACCGCTGTCCAGTGTTCCATGCTGGGATTACTTTGGTACCTTCCTACCAAACTTACGGCAAAGTTTACATTAGGTCTGGTACACAGCATAGCATACATGATAGACCCTATGGCCAAGGCATAGGGGACGACACTCATCTTTTCTCTATCTTCTGCCATGGTCGGGCATTGAGCCGTGCTCAATCTCGTACCTTGCAATACAGGCAAGAACCCCTTCTTTGACTGATCCATTTTGAACTTCTTCAATACCTTGTCAAGGTACGTACTCTGTGAAAGACCAATGAGGCGTCTCGATCTATCTCTATAGATCTTGATGCCTAATATATAAGCAGCTTCCCCAAGGTCCTTCATTGAAAAATACTTGTTCAAGTAGGCCTTTATGCTTTCCAAGAATTCTATATCATTTCCCATCAACAGTATGTCATCCACATACAATACGAGAAATGCTACAGAGCTCCCACTCACTTTCTTGTAAATGCAGGCTTCTCCATAAGTCTGCATAAACCCAAACGCTTTGATCATCTCATCAAAACGAATGTTCCAACTCCGAGATGCTTGCACCAGCCCATAAATCAAGCATTGGAGCTTGCACACCTTGTCAGCATTCTTAGGATCGACAGAACCTTCTGGCTGCATCATATACAATTCTTCCTTAAGGAAACCATTAAGGAATGCCGTTTTGACGTCCATTTGACATATTTCATAATCAAAGAATGCGGCAATTGCTAACATGATTCGGACGAACTTTAGCTTCGCTACGGGTGAGAAAGTCTCATCGTAGTCAACCCCTTGAACTTGTCGATAACCCTTAGCAACAAGCCGAGCTTTATAGATGGTTACGTTACCATCCGCGTCTGTCTTCTTCTTAAAGATCCATTTATTTTCTATGGCTCGCCGATCATCGGGCAAGTCAGTCAAAGTCCATACTTCGTTTTCATACAAGGATCCTATCTCGGATTTCATGGCTTCCAGCCATTTGTCGGAATCCGGGCCCGCCATCGCTTCTTCATAGTTTGAAGGTTCACCGTTGTCTAACAACATGATTTCCAGGACAGGGTTGCTATACCACCCTGGTGCGGAACGTGTCCTCATGGACCTACGAAGTTCAGTAGCAACTTGATCTGAAGTTTCATAATCATCATCAACTTCCTCTCTAGTCGGTGCAGGCACCTCAGGAACATTTTCTTGAGCTGCGCCACTTACCGGTTCAAGAGGTAATACTTCATCAAGTTCTACTTTCCTCCCACTTATTTCTTTCGAGAGAAACTCTTTCTCTAGAAAGGTTCCATTCTTGGCAACAAAGATCTTGCCTTTGAATCTGAGGTAGAAGGTATACCCAACAGTTTCTTTATGGTATCCTATGAAGACGCATTTTTCCGATTTGGGTTCGAGCTTTTCAGGTTGAAGTTTCTTGACATAAGCATCGCATCCCCAAACTTTTAGAAACGACAGCTTAGGTTTCTTCCCAAACCATAATTCATACGGTGTCATCTCAACGGATTTCGACGGAGCCCTATTTAAAGTGAATGCGGCAGTGTCTAAAGCATAGCCCCAAAATGATAGCGGTAGTTCGGTAAGAGACATCATAGATCGCACCATATCCAATAGAGTGCGATTACGACGTTCGGACACACCATTTCGCTCAAGTGTTCCAGGCGGCGTGAGTTGTGAAACTATTCCACATTTTCTTAAGTGTGTGCCAAATTCGTGACTCAAGGATTCTCCCCCACGATCTGATCGCAAGAACTTGATTTTCTTGTCACGTTGATTCTCAACCTCACTCTGAAATTCCTTGAACTTTTCAAAGGTCTCAGACTTGTGTTTCATTAAATAGACATACCCATATCTACTCAAGTCATCAGTGAGGGTGAGAACATAACGATAGCCACCGCGAGCCTCAACACTCATTGGACCGCACACATCAGTATGTATGATTTCCAATAAGTTGGTTGCTCGCTCCATTGTTCCTAAGAACGGAGTCTTGGTCATTTTACCCATGAGGCATGGTTCGCACGTGTCAAATGATTCGTAATCAAGAGACTCTAAAAGTCCATGTGCATGGAGCTTCTTCATGCGTTTGACACCTATGTGACCAAGGCGGCAGTGCCACAAGTATGTGGGACTATCATTATCAACCTTACATCTTTTGGTATTCACACTATGAATATGTGTAGCATTACGCTCGAGATTCATTAAGAATAAACCATTCACCATTGGAGCATGACCATAAAACATATCTCTCATATAAATAGAACAACCATTATTCTCGGATTTAAATGAGTAGCCATCTCGAATTAAATGAGATCCTCATAAAAAATTCATGCTCAAAGCTGGCACTAAATAACAATTATTAAGGTTTAAAACTAATCCCATAGGTAAATGTAGAGGCAGCGTGCCGACGGCGATCACATCGACCTTGGAACCATTCCCGACGCGCATCGTCACCTCGTCCTTCGCCAGTCTCCGCTTATTCCGCAGCTCCTGCTTTGAGTTACAAATGTGAGCAACTGCACCGGTATCAAATACCCAGGAGCTACTACGAGTACTGGTAAGGTACACATCAATTACACGTATATCACATATACCTTTAGTGTTGCCGGCCTTCTTATCCACTAAGTATTTGGGGCAGTTCCGCTTCCAGTGACCACTTCCCTTGCAATAAAAGCACTCAGTCTCGGGCTTGGGTCCATTCTTTGGCTTCTTCCCGACAGCTTGCTTACCGGGCGCGGCAACTCCCTTGCCGTCCTTCTTGAAGTTCTTCTTACCCTTGCCTTTCTTGAACTTAGTGGTTTTATTCACCATCAACACTTGATGTTCCTTTTTGACTTCTACCTCTACTGATTTCAGCATTGAATATACCTCAGGAATGGCTCACTGACAGAACTATTTTCCTCCATCTTACAGATGAAGAACTTGTCGGAGACTTCATATCTCTCGACCCGGGCATGAGCTTGGAAAACTATTTTCAGCTCTTCGAACATCTCATATGCTTTGTGTCTCTCAAAACGCTTTTGGAGCCCCGGTTCTAAGATGCAAAGCATGCCGCACTAAATGAGGGAGTAATCATCAGCACGTGTCTGCCAAGCGTTCAAAATGTCTTGGTTCTGTGGGACGGGTGCGTCACCTAGCGGTGCTTCTAGGACATAATCTTTCTTGGCAGCTATGAGGATGATCCTCAGGTTCCGGACCCAGTCCGTATAGTTGCTGCCATCGTCTTTCAGCTTGGTTTTCTCTAGGAACGCGTTGAAGTTGAGGACAACGTGGGCCATTTGATCTACAAGACATATTGTAAAGATTTTAGACTAAGTTCATGATAATTAAGTTCATCTAATAAAATTATTCAATGAACTCCCACTCAGATAGACATCCCTCCAGTCATCTAAGTATAACATGATCCGAGTTAACTAGGCCGTGTCCGATTATCACGTGAGACGGACTAGTCAACATCGGTGAACATCTTCATGTTGATCGTATCTTCTATACGACTCATGCTCGACCTTTCGGTCTTCTGTGTTCCGAGGCCATGTCTGTACATGCTAGGCTCGTCAAGTCAACCTAAGTGTATTGCGTGTGTAAATCTGGCTTACACCCGTTGTATTCGAACGTTAGAATCTATCACACCCGATCATCACGTGGTGCTTCGAAACAACGAACCTTCGCAAGGGTGCACAGTTAGGGGGAACACTTTCTTGAAATTATTACGAGGGATCATCTTATTTAAGCTACCGTCGTTCTAAGCAAATAAGATGTAAAACATGATAAACATCACATGCAGTCAAATAGTGACATGATATGGCCAATATCATTTGCTCCTTTTGATCTCCATCTTCGGGGCTCCATGATCATCGTTGTCACCGGCATGACACCATGATCTCCATCATCGTGTCTTCTTGAAGTTGTCTCGTCATCTATTACTTCTACTACTATGGCTAACGCTTTAGCAATAAAGTAAAGTAATTACATGACGTTTATGTTGACACACAGGTCATAAATAAATAAAGACAACTCCTATGGCTCCTACCGGTTGTCATACTCATCAACATGCAAGTCGTGATTCCTATTACAAGAACATGATCATCTCATACATCACATATATCATTCATCACATCCTTTGGCCATATCACATCACAAAACACTTGCTGCAAAAACAAGTTAGACGTCCTCTAACTGTTGTTGCAAGTTTTTACGTGGCTGCTATAGGTTTCTAGCAAGAACGTTTCTTACCTACGCCAAAACCACAACGTGAATTGCCAATTTCTATTTACCCTTCATAAGGACCCTGTTCATCGAATCCGATTTGACTAAAGTGGGAGAGACAGACACCCGCCAGCCACCTTATGCAACTAGTGCATGTCAGTCGGTGGAACCGGTCTCACGTAAGCATACGTGTAAGGTTGGTTCGGGCCGCTTCATCCCACAATGCCGCCGAATCAAGATAAGACTAGTAACGGCAAGATAATTGACAATTTCGATGCCCACAACTGCTTTGTGTTCTACTCGTGCATCGTAACTACGCATAGACCTAGCTCATGATGCCACTGTTGGGGAACGTAGCAGAATTTTAAAATTTTCTACGCATCACCAAGATCAATCTATGGAGTCATCTAGCAATGAGGGAGAGAAGAGTGCATCTACATACCCTTGTAGGTCACGAGCGGACGCGTTCAAGAGAACGGGGTTGATGGAGTCGTACTCGACGTGATCCGAATCACCAAAGATCCTAGCGCCGAACGGACGGCACCTCCGCGTTCAACACACGTACGGAGCGAGGATGTCTCCCGCACCTTGATCCAGCAAGGAGGAGGGAGAGGTTGAGGAAAAGGGCTCCAACAGCAGCACGGCGGCGTGGTGGTGGTGAAGCTGCAGTACTCCGGCAGGGCTTCGCCAAGCTCTTATGGAGGAGGAGAGGTGTTGGGGAGGGGAGGGGCTGCGCCTTGGATGTTGTCTGCAGCCCTCCCCTCACCCCTCTATTTATAGGGGAAGGGGTAAGGGGGCCGGCCCCCTCTAGATGGGATCTAGATGGGGGTCAGCGGCCAAGCGGAGGGGGGCTTGCCCCCCAAGCAAGGGGTGCCCCCCTTAGGGTTTCCCCCCAACCCTAGGCGCATGGGCCCTAGGGGGGTGTGTGGCGCCCCAGCCCACTTGGGCTGGTTCCCTTCTCCATACAGCCCATAAGGCCCCCCGGAAGAGGTGGCCCCTCCCGGTGGACCCCCGGAACCCCTCCGGTGGCCCCGGTACAATACCGATATGCCCCCGAACCTTTCCGGCGACCGTATGACAACTTCCCATATATAAATCTTTACCTTCAGACCATTCCGGAACTCCTCGTGACGTCCGGGATCTCATCCGGGACTCCGAACAACATTCGGTAATCACATACAAGTCTTCCTAATAACCCTAGCGTCACCGAACCTTAAGTGTGTAGACCCTACGGGTTCAGGAGACATGCAGACATGACCGAGACGACTCTCCAGTCAATAACCAACAGCGGGATCTGGATACCCATGTTGGCTCCCACATGCTCCACGATGATCTCATCGGATGAACCACGATGTCGAGGATTCAATCAATCCGTATACAATTCCCTTTGTCAATCGGTACGTTACTTGCCCGAGACTCGATCGTCCGTATCCCAATACCCTGTTCAGTCTCGTTACCGGCAAGTCACTTTACTCGTACCATAATGCATGATCCCGTGATCAACCACTTGATCACATTGAGCTCATTATGATGATGCATTACCGAGTGGGCCCAGAGATACCTCTCCGTCATACGGAGTGACAAATCCCAGTCTCGATTTGTGCCAACCCAACAGACACGTTCGGAGATACCTGTAATGTACCTTTATAGTCACCCAGTTACGTTGTGACATTTGGCACACCCAAGGCACTCCTACGGTATCCGGGTGTTGCACAATCTCATGGTCTAAGCATATGATACTTGACATTCAGAAAAGCTACAGCAAACAAACTACACGATCTTTGAGCTATGCTTAGGATTGGGTCTTGTCCATCACATCATTCTCCTAATGATGTGATCCCATTATCAATGACATCTAATGTGCATAGTCAGGAAACCATGACTATCTTTTGATCAACGAGATAGTCAACTAGAGGCTCACTAGGGACGTGTTGCGGTCTATGTATTCACACATGTATTACGATTTCCGGATAACACAATTATAGCATGAACAATAGACAATTATCATGAACAAAGAAATATAATAATAACCATTTTATTATTGCCTCTAGGGCATATTTCCAACATCTAGTGCATTGTTAATCCACTCAACCTTAACTATTGCATAACTGACCCGGCTGTTGTAAGTCCGGGCAATGCCATCCTCATATAAGGCCAAGCATGGGTACCTAGCCAGGTTTCGCACTTCTACTCTCTTTCCCCCGAACTCAATCACATACTTGTAATCACTAAATACTCACCTCTTATACGAGGAAACCACTAATACAATCCACAAAGGCAGGGCATAAGGTATTTCCTTGTCTCGAGGGCCTAGACTTGGGTAAAAACATTGTGTCATGTGCACCCATCTAGATTCTCCATACATACATCACCCTATACTCAGTATTGTCGAGAAAATACCATGACAGTCTATGTGGAGGAGAAAGACTTGAAAAAGTAACGAGAGTGAGCTCTCATGTAATAGCCCATGTCTACACATGCTCCTAGACACTTACATTAAATATGAAGAAAGAGATAGATAGAATGGAAAAATGTACTAGTCCAGCATTCAACCTTACGATATGAGTGACTATAAGTGGTAACCTCTTACTTACCACTCGCATTTTATGGAACTTATCTAGAACGGATTCACTCCCATTCTACCTCCTTTATTTTTCTGACAGCCCAATTGTTTTGAAGAAGAGTCTGTTAGACATGGCTACAACATATAGCCAACAGTTAGCTATATTATTAGTCTTGCTCTAATGTCCTGGTTGTTTGACTCCTCCATGCAGCCAACCAACTTGCGATGTTCTCACCCCAAGCTGACTTGGTGAGGTCAAGGGAGCAAAATAGCACATATTATTCAAAGATTAGTTACGAGGCTACGGTTCTCAAGCCACTAATTACGAGGTAGGCTTACACTCTCAGTATATCTCCTGGAGGAGGCGAGCCAAATATGTATTTCCCCCTCTTAGACGTGTTGACTGTGTGCATCTTGTTATGTAGAGGCTGCTCATTTGTTTTGTCCAATTGTATCAGTTGGTACCCAATTGATTGAAAATGGTTTTTAACGAAATAAAAAAAACTAACCAGCAATTGCATCCACCTACTCCTTGGCCAAGAGCATTTACAACCATGCTTCTCAAATGCCCCTATACGTCAGGTGAAATGGCCCGATCAGTGACCGATCATAAAATCATGACTCAGCTGGACTCCTTAAACCGGCCCTATAGTTAGGGATAACCGACACCCCTCATATTAAGCCATACTTGAGGCGGATATGAGGAGGCCTGGTCAGGCCTGAACGTGTCTGCCATGTCGGATTGATGGGTAGCTAGGACCCACGCAAACACATATCAAAACCCATTGGTCCAATGATGACGCATGCATGTCGCCACTCTGGTGCGCCGCCTGAGTGGCCAAATCCGGCTATTTAAGCTGGACAATGAGTCTCAACCCCACCTCCATTTCCATCAGCTCATTCATGTCTGTGCTGCCACTCCCAATCTACTCTAAGCTCGCCATCCAATCCCAATCCACTCTGATCTCATCGTTCGTCGATACCCATGGTTCGCCAATGGATCACCACCTACGAGATGCTCACTCTGAACCGCACCACTGGGCGGAGATCCTACCGGAGATGGTGGCATGGCGCATTGCTCACATCATAGCCGTCTTGCCTCCAGACTCTCCGGAGCAGGATGAGGCAGGCCAGGAGGCGCCAGAGCAAAAGGAGGTAGAGCAATAGGCATTGGAGGAAGGGTTGCCAGGCGCAGAAATGGAGGACATAGAGACATAGGACGACGAGGAGGAGGAAGGCGAGGTGGATTTGATGCCTCCTAGGTTCGGATTCGCCATGGACAACGCGTTGGATGGGTTTGAAGTGGCCCAAGTGGAGAAGGCGACGGAGTAGCAGGCCATCGTAAAGTCCATCCAATCGTACCTCGAGGTCGCGCAAACCACCACTACCTCCACGAGGTGAATGTGGAGCTGGAGGAAGTCTTTGCGGTGTGTAGTCTTACAAGGAGCTGGAGCTGCGGGCCACGGCTAACGACGAGGAGGCCGGTCCATCGAATGTCGTAGGCATCTCGAACTAGGATAGTTTTATCTATATATTATATAGTACGTAGATTATTTTACGTTGCATGATGTACTCTCTTCGTCCATAATGTAAGACATTTTTTGACATTAGTGTTAAAAACATTTTACATTATGGGACGGAGGGAGTACTATAATAATAGGTGAGATTTGAAGTTTGTAATTAGCTTATTTTATGTTGCAGGATGTAGTAAGGGGTGAGATTTGAAGTTTGTGATTACAACGAACAAAAAATCCGAGTGATCGGACCCTATCCGTGGACGCGCCGACAAGTGTTTGTGGACATACGAGGGGTCACTTATTGAGGAGCCCCGGTGTATATGCTCAAACAGTTGGCACAACTAATCGGAGAATAGACTATTACTTTCGCTGGTCGTACTGTTCTGGTCAGATTCGTGCTCTCTGCAATGCCTATTTTTCAGCTTATTGCCATTGAGCAGCCAAAATGGTTTACTAAACAGATCGATAAGATGAGAAGGCCTTTCTTTGGGCCGGGTTATATGCAGTTAGTGGAGGAAAATGCTTGATCAAATGGTCTCAAGTTTGCTCTCCTCTTCAGCTTGGTGGGCTAGACATCTGATTTGTCAAGGAAGGGCACTGAGAGTTAGGTGGCTCTGGCAGAACGCCACTAATGGTGATAAATCTTGGCATAGGTTAACACTGCCAGTGGACAAGGAGGTTAAGGCCATTTTGTGGCTAGTACTTCAATCAAGATTGGGAATGGAAAATCCTTCAGTTTTTGGCATGATCATTGGCTGCATGGTGAGATCCCCTTGGTTTCCTTCCCATTGCTTTACAAGCATTGTATTAGGCGCCAGATCACTGTCTTTGAAGGCCTCACGGATAATCTCTAGATTCGGCTCATCAAGCGCAACCTAGATGAGGCTCTTCTAAGAGAATTTGTTGATTTATGGCACATATTACAAAGCTTTAACATCTCTGAATTAGAAGACGAAGTTTGTTGGAAATGAACTGCGAATGGAACCTATTGCGCCCAATCTGCATACCACTTACAGTTTTATGGCAGAGTCAGCTCTCCTTTGTTGAACATCATTTGGCTGATCAAAATCCCCCCAAAAATAAAGATGTTTGCTTGGCTGGCTGTGCAAGGAACGTGTCTTACAGCTGACAACCTTGCAAGGAGAAAATGACCCCATGACCCGATCCGTTGCAGAATTGGGCTCGAATCCGCTCACCACCTCTTTGCTGATTGCCCATTCGCAGCTGGTGTTTGACGTTTCTGCCTGACAAAATTTTAGTTTCCATTTGATGCCAGATCGAATGTCAGCGCTCCTTCTTTGCTTGACTGGTGGTTGTTGTCTCTAGTAAAAATTCCTAAATGGAGGAAGCAGGCCTTCTCCTCGCCGATGATGGCTATTTTGTGAGGCATTTGGAAGGAACGGAATGACCGCATCTTCAATCATAAATTTCTCCCCTTTCTGAAAATTTGTGATCGAATTGTACTTGACCTACGCACTTGGTGGACTGCCAGCCTCAAGAGTGCATAGTGGATGGGAGATCATGGTTAAGATAGTTCTGTTTCTGGCAATGTATTTCCCTTTTCCCTTTTCCTTTCTTTCACCTTACACAGTAACTCTGTAACTACTAGCACTTTTTGCCTTATCTTGAGGCACTCCCCTTCTTAATGAATGAAACAGCGACCTGCCTGCATTTCGTCAAAAAAAGAAAAACTGTTAGAGCAACTCCAAAGGGCCGACCCATTTCATCCTCCTGCGTCTGTTTGGATCGGCGCGGACAAAAGTGGCGGCCCAACGCGCCGACCCAAACCCAAATCACGTTCGCGTCGCATCCGCGCCGACGCATTTGCGGCCCAAATTTGTGCCTCAAATGCGTCGGCGCGAACGCCGAACAGACGCTTCGCGCGCCTTCTCGCTGTCCGCCGCGTCCCCACATGGCGGCCGTCCAACTACCTGCTGCCCACGTGGTCAGCTTAATTTATGACCACGGGCCCACGCGTTAGCAATGGCGCTCGTCCTTTTTTAAGCCGACCGTGCGGCGGGGCCGTCCTCATCCAAACTCACCGTCCACATCTGCCAAGCTTTGCTTCCCCGTCGCCGGCAAACCCTAACCACCACAAGCACAGTGAGATGGGCCTCTTCTCCGGCGCCAACGACAGCAAGGCCAAGGGCAAGGCCCCCGCCACCCCTTTCCCCTCAGAGTTCCTCCTGCCTCCGCCGGTGCCTCGCCGGCAGAGGCAGCGCGTGATCATGCCAGTGCACCAGGCGGAGTGGCACTGGCAGCACCGCCAGCCTCTGCCGTATCCCGACGTGACCCTGCCGCATGACTGGCATCTGGATCCAGATAGGATCCCAGTGCCGGCGGCGCCGCGGACGGCTCGGGCTCACGCGGAGGAGGTGTAGCGCCGGCGGGCGCTGTTAACGCCGGAGCAGCGCCGCGAGGCCGCCTACGCAACCGACTCGCTCAACTGGGCGAGGCGGTTCGCCTTCGAGCACGAGGAGGCTAGGCGGTTCGCCTTCGAGCACGAGGGGGCTAGGCGACGGGGCATCCGCGAGGTCGACCGGAGCTCGCCGCCGCCGGCGCTCGTCGTCCGCGAGGAGGACCAGGCGGCGGAGGACGCCTACCAGGCGGCCCTTGCGGCCGTCTACCGCGAGAGCGAGAAGGACGAGCAGCGCAGGGCAGAGGCAGCGAAAGAGGAGGCAGAGGCGGAAGAGGAGGCTCGATACGAGGCGGCAATAGCGCATGCACTACTTGCCCTCTCTACGGCGGGCGACAGCGTGGTGCCGCTGGTGGCCCCGCCGTCCCCTATCAAGCCGGAGGCCGAGCAGGAGCCGTCCCCCATCGAGCACTACTCCTGAACGGGAGTAGTGCGCGAGTGGACACGCACGCCGCCGGTCTGGATGGGAGCGACGCCGGCGCAGGAGGCGGCGTACCTCGAGCACTGGCGCAAGATCCGGGTGGTCGAGGAGCGCTGCGACGGGAGATGCTCGAGCGCGAGGCCGAGGAGGAGGCGTGCCAGGCCGTGGCTGCACAGGCGGCCGCAGACTCCCCCGCGCCAGCACTGCCTGCGCCGGCACAGCCCGACATGACGGCGCTCTGGAATACGGCGTTCGCCTGGGCCGGGCCGGCGTCGACGCTCATCGACCTCACGGACCTCGAGGACGACGACGCCTAGGGCAGCGCGCCGCCTCGTAGTTTAGGCCGTCTTTATTTTTTTTATATGCAAATGTGAATGTGGACTCTCGCCGGCCTTCGTGGCCGGTTTTAATGTTTAATTAATAGTATTGTTTTTCTTTTTTTAATATGCACGTGTTTATTTTTTTTAGCGCCATCAAAATGGGTTCAGGTCAGCGTTGGACGCATGCGTCGATTCAAATATAAAAGCGTACATCTATGTCCGCTAGTCGACCCAAATAGATAAAAAAGAACAGAACTGCCGTCCATTTGGATCGGTCGGTTGGAGTTATTCTTACTGCCTTCCGTGTGAACCGACAGGCAGTCACCGTGCCGCAACGACGTCTGTGCTGAATCCTTATCCGATGAGGAGCAAGCAGACGAGAACCCCGTCCGTCCTCGAAGAAGAAACTAAAGCCACTTGCCCTGGCCTACGACCATAATACTCGCAACTGTGCGTGTGGTTGGGGCCGTTGGGATCTGCTGCCCATTTCGTGTCAACTACGGTGCAAAACATTATGACGATTGATTATGTAATACTACTAATCTTTATTTTTAATAAAACAGTTGGTAGTTTTGTTTCCAGATTTTTTTCGTCCGTTTTTTTCGTAGGTTAACCATCGTAAATTTTTTTCGATGTTGGTTTCTTATTCACCGGTTTATTTACCCCTCAGCTCTTTCCTTACAAATTAGCACTTTCCAAACGTGCACGCAATCACGGATCTAAATTACTAACTTATCCAAATCAACCGATACCTTTCATTATTGCAAATTTCTTTAGGAAACAAATAATAGATTTTAAGGAAACAAATAAAAGATTTTAAAAACGCATCATACTTTACTAACAATCACTAAAAATCAAATCTAAATTAATTAACCTTACCTTAAATCACTCAATCACTTTAATTAGAAAACATTTTCTTTTCTAACTGCACCCCCCTTGGTGTGCACATAACAATCCGAAGTAATTAGAGTCACATGATTGAATCCATTTATTTAGAGCCACATGATTGAATTCATTTATTAACAATAATCCTCACCAAAAGTGCGTTTAGCAATTTTAGAGGGCGGACCAAAACTCTGCCATCCGCTCGCCCGCGTTTGTTTAGGTACATGAAAAAATGGCATATGGAAACAACACGACCGGGGCAGCGGCGCAATCTTTGGGGATAGGGGATCGGAGGAGAAGGATTGGCCTGGCAGCATGATCGGGGTGCTTCCCCGCGGCCGCGGCCGTCCTCGCGATGCCACCTACCCGAAATCAACGCTGCTCCCTGCCGTCAGCCGAGGCGACGCCGCCTGCCCTCCTACCCACAGTCCGCTGCCGCGTGCGGCTACGGCGGGAGGAGTAGCGACGGGGCCGAGGTCCTTCATGCGTTCCGGGATGGAGGCCATGATTTCGTCGAGGTCGTTGCTGCCTCCTACACTCTGGGTATGTCGCCGAGATCGAGGCGAGCATGAGGAGCTGTGGCCACCGCCATGGTCACCCCATCGCAGGGGATGGAGCACGCCGTCGGCCTACAGCTTGTGGAGATCACTGTTGCTCTTCAGGTCGCGTGGTGACCGGATCTTGCCGATGTGTCCCTCCCCGACGACCTCCTCTTCGCCCGGTAGGCCGGCATGGATCTCGCCACTGCTGTCCTCAACTTCTCTGCCTCGAGCTCGACGGTCAGCCACCATGGATCCCCCAGCTGGAGGGTCACGTGAACCAGCCGTCCTCCCATGCTGCAGCGGTGAGAAGGTGACATGGCTCTCCGTACACGAAGAGTGGAGTTCAGTAAAGTACTTATATACTTGGCCTCTATTGCTGATCCATGTACATGGAGAAGAACAGACAACCGCTCATTCATGCTTCGTTCCACTCCTTTGCGCTACATTACTGGAGTTGACATTTTCCTATCTCTCTATGTTGTAACAAGCCTGCTGCCGGCATAGTTAATGAATTTTTTATTTAAATTTATCGCTGCTTAGTGCTTTGTTGCAATTGTTCACCCAAGATTCTTATATATAATCTGAGCGTATGTAGGCATACTTAGCTTTGCTATTCCATTTTTTCTGACGCATAGAAATAAGAGTATTGTCCAGGTTAGGTATTCAATTGAGTATGGTATTTGGATTGCTATCAGAATGTCTTTTCTATGCATGTGATTTCTCACATCTGGTTATAATATTTATGAAGACGTGCATTGCACGTGCATTTGGAAGCGGGCCCGTGGCTCGCGCTGGACGGCGCCGACGCCGACCCGAGCCACCTCGTCCGCGTATTCTTGGAGCTGTGGCTGATTGATTTACATGAAATTAATTCCCTCAATTCTGGTGGCAAATATAATACACATAATCTATATTGTTATGCAGTAGCGTGTATGTGTGAAATAGATGGATTATGGTCTCGTACCCAATAAGATGGATATGTGTGTGTGTTAGAGAGAGAGAGGAAGAGGGGGATAGAGAGTGAGGAAGAGAAAGGAAGAGTGTGTGTCTGTGTGTGAGGATTTGATGGTTAAAAAGATCGTCAATATCGTAATATTGAACTCTTAGAGTTAATGTGACCCCGTTGCAACGACCGGGTGTTCTTCTATTGACGAATAGAAAACCAACTGCGCGACTGATATAGCACCAACGGCGATTGACGAGCGAGAGGCGTCCACCGTCCTCTCTGGGTCTGGCTGGGATGGCACCCGATTCCCCAACATAAAATTCCGGGTGACAGCGCGTGGACGGGAACCAATCCCTTTCTCACCCCCGAACCCAAGCGGCCAACCAAACGCGCATAAAAGCAGCCCCCCGATCTCCTCCAACGGCAGCAGAGAACGCGTCGCACTCGCAAGAAACAGAGCCCAGCAAGGAAAGCAAAACCAACCCCCGCGAGAGAAGGAACCCCCGACATCCGGCGATGGCTTCGCAGGCGATCGAGGAGCACCGGTCGGGCGCGGAGGTGCACACGGAGCTGTGCGAGGCCAAGGCCCGCGAGTTCCTCGTGGAGCTGGGCCTCCCCGACGGGCTCCTCCCGCTGCCGTCCCTCGTGGAGGTCGGCTACAACCGCGCCACCGGCTTCGTGTGGCTCCGCCAGGGCCAGTCCGGCGGCCTCACCCACACCTTCGACGCCATCGGCAAGCAGGTCTGGTACGCCCCCGAGGTGACGGCCGTGGTGGAGCGGGGGCGGATGCACAGCATGACCGGGGTCAAGAGCAAGGAGCTGCTCATCTGGGTCACCATCTCCGAGATCGTCATCAGCCCCTCCGGCTCCAAGATCGTCTTCCGCACCCCCGCCGGCCTCGGCCGCGCCTTCCCCGTCTCCGCCTTCCAGCTCAGCCGGCCGGCGCCCGAGGCCGAGGCCAAGGCCGCCGAGGAAGCCGCCGCCAACTGATCGATCTGCACTCAAGTCAAGTCAACGGTAAGCAATTGGATTTGGTCGCCAGATCCGGTGGTCATCGCGGTGTGGCTGTGCCAACTTGTGTCAGTCCTTGGCTTTCCTCTTGTTGTACTGTCAGTCTATCAGTGGCCGATGTGGTGCCAAGGGATGGCGCAGAAATAAGCCTTGTGCTCATGTATGATTTCAGATCTGAGTTGGTTGTTACTGTCTGCTACTAGTATTCTTGTTTCAATTCGATGCATTTCTGCCGCTTTTGAAACTAGATCTGTGAACCGCTGCTGCTGTGCGACCTGTAATGTCATCATCTTTCTATAATGTCATCATCTTAAGGTGTGATCTCGAGTATGATCTATAGTAGAATGAGTGGAGTGAATGGACTATGCAGTAGCCGAGCGTTCGCGATCGAATTAAAGTCGCAACGGACCAGCTTCAGCCGGTGGCTGGTGGTTAGCTGCTTGTGGATTTGGGGCTTGGAGGTCTGCAGGATGGGTGTGCTTGGATGTCGGCGTGGCGTCACCTGATCCTTTTGGGTTACGATTCGTGGGAAAATACAAAGGATAACCTGGGTACCAGCACATCTTATATGCGAAAAAAATTAGTAATTCAAAAAAATTCACAAAATCTCGAAACATTTTTGGTATCAAACATGATCAAATACTGTAGTCGTATAAAAAGATTCGTCAGTCTTTCTAGGTCGAAGGTTCGGCCAAAAACACTATATACAAATACTATACACGCTATATTGTCGTCATAAACTTATCTTTTTTACCTTGAAGTCAATAGGAATCAATAATTGTCCAAACTTTTTATATGAGTGCAACAACTAATCATGTTTGATTCCAAGAAAGATTAGGAATTTTTTAAACTTTTTTTTTGAATTACTAAATTTTTTGGCGTATATAGGGTGCGCGGGAATCCTACAACACCAAGTTCCCGTCATGTGTGGCTAACTAACGAGTGAAGTCTGATTTAAACCTTGAAGTTGTAGAGGGCGTCGTAAATGAATCCCCACGCCGAAATCCCTAAAATCTATACCTTAACCTCACCGATCCCGGTTGTTTTTTACCTTAGGCATTTTTAGGAGTAGATTTGATGATGTGGCATGGTGTGGCAGGGACTTTTGACCAAATAAATGAGTGCCATGTCAGGACTCAGCGCGGGTGTTGTTCTCTTCCCCGCAAGCAGTGGCTTGGCCTTTGTCGCTGATGAGGTCTCCTATTACAGGTAGGGTCAAGGACCTGTCATTTGGGACCTGCATGGGGCCCATCACCAACGTGCGTAGGTCCATGGATCATACCAGTATTCGGATGCATACATCAGGAAGTCCACTCGGCTGACATGACTGCACTCGGAGAACCACCCGCCACTCGGCAGACGAATCGCCACTCGGACCAAGAAATCAAGCAGGCGGCGTGGGAGCTACAACACTCGAGGAAGCCTAAGTCATCCATTAAAACAGAGTTGTGGCTACCATTACCTGTAACTACTGTAGTAGAGGCTCGCTATACCTGTAACTGACGTATTCAGTGTCATTTAATGCCCAAACGACGTGGATGACATAGGGTTGTGGGGCACTCTATATAAGCCGCACCCCCTACATAATCGGGCACGAGCAACCTTTGTAACCATACCCATCAAATCAAAGCAAACCTCAGGGCACGAGACGTAGGGCTGTTACCTCTGTCGAGAGGGGCCTGAACTCATTAAACACCGTCTGTTACAGCTGCGCCGTAGCTAGATTCTACCCCTCATATGTACCCATAGTACTCATTTTCGGGATCGTAACCCCGACGGTTGGCACCCACCTTGGGGCTAGGCGTCTAGCAAAGTTTCAGGGCGTAGGTGGAATTCTTCATCATCATGTCAGTCGGCGGCGAAATCCGTTTTAGGGCACTCAAGTTCATCGCCGACAATTCAGCATGGCTTCGTGATGCCCCGCTGGACGTGGAGGCGTTGCCCGTCCGCGGCGCGACGCATTTCCGCGCATTGTGCTACGGAGTCCTGCTCCGGTAGCCCTCAGCTCTGTACCGAGTGGCCGCTCTCCCTACCATTGCACGTCGTCACAAGCATTCCGGGCGCTCGTGGCTGCAGCGCTGGATCAAGCACGCTGTGGCCAGCTAGGCCGCGACAGAACATCTGACGGCTGTCTGTAGCGACCCGACCTCAGACGGTCAAGTCTCTGTGCTTCAGTGTCATCGCTGGATCGGTAATGCTGACACACACAGTACTCAAAGGATTTATAACAGAGTAGCAATCACACACTTATTACATCGAATGTCTCAAAAAAGAACTTATTACAATGTATATGGCTTAAGGCCATCTAATACGATAACAGCGGAAAGCTTGGAAGATAAAGTGAGTCCATCAACTCCAACGGCATAGCTGAGCTGCACGACAACAACCTAACGAACCTTACTCCTCGTCTGAAAAGTCTGCAACATAATACGTTGCAGCCCAAAAACGGGTCAGCACATGGAATATGCTGGCAATATAACACAGTAGAGCAAGAACAGAATAATGCTAACACTACATGCATATTTGGATGGTGGAAAGGCTCTATGGTTATAGTTTTGCGAAAAGCCAATTTTTTCCTACAACAAAGGAATAGATTTTTATTTAACTATCATGGTAGTTGAAACATCATTGAGAAGGTTCCTCCAACTCAATCCCAATTAAAAGTAATTAGCAACCCAACAATATTAAGTTAGAGTGATGAGATACATACGATAATCCAAGTACTAGATACTCAAGATGTCCATAACCGGGGACACGGCTAACCATGATTAGCTTATACACTCTGCAGAGGTTTGCGCACTTTTCCCCATAAGACTCGATCTCCTCCGTTGGATTTCTCGCACTACATGGTGTTTGAGAAATGGATGACCGAGACACAGTCTTTCAGAAGCATTAACTCTAACCCCGGGTAGACAGTCCCAACCTACATCCCTCTACATCTGCTAGCCTACCATTGGAAGAGGTCATGCAACTTACTCAACTATCCTAGAGCCCATAATAGCTTGTGGTTGCACACGGAACTTTCTAGCATGAAATATCTCAGTTCCCTTTGAGCCTGGGTGGCGAACCTTAGGATTATCACACGGGTACTCCGGGATATCCTAGGACAACACTGGATTCTCCAGGTGCCCGACAAGCAATCCACCCAGATGTGTATTAAAGTTGCCACCTTATGTTGAACCATTAATGAACAATCTCACATCTGTCATGGATCCACTCACCAAAACCACGTCTACGAGCATAGCATGGCAGTATAAGCAATACGTAGAAGTAACTCCCAAGGGTTTGATAATAACAGGGCAATAGGTTCTACCTCGTCAACTACTTCCCAAACCCACATGTTATAACACAACCTACTCATGCAATGTTTGAGGATTGGAACTAATGCAGAAAAACTAGGTGATAGAGGGGTATGGTGAAAGTGTTACTTGCCTTGCTGATGATCCGCAAAACCTAAAGACTCATAGTAGCACGCTTCGTACTTCGGGTGTTCTATCGCAAACAAACAATAGCATACATAAGCAAACAAGCAAAGAAGCACGGGTAAAACACGAATAAGAAGATCTAACCAGAAAGTTCAACTTAAGAACTCCGGTTTGCAAAAAGAATCAAATCAAATGGAGCAACGAAACTCAAACTATGAAAGAAACAAGATCCGATTACTATTCTGGACTAAAGTCAAATTTTACAGTTCAAAAATCTTGTTCAAGTTGGTTAAACGGAAAGAGGGCTTCGAGACGAAGATCTAGGCACTTGAATCGCCTGATTCCGTTGAACGAGCGAAAAGATAAACTAAAACTAAAATCGGATCTGAAATCGCGATCGAAAATAATCGCGAAAAATCTGAGAAAAAAAAGAAAAACTGACGAACAGGGTAACGAACGAACGTTCATTGTCTGTGACTAACGGGCGAAAACCGTTCGTTAAAACGAACGTACGAACGAACGTCCGCTAAATAACTTAACCGAGAAAACCGGCAAACCGATCTAAAAAAACCGAAACTAGGGTTTAAAAAAACCGACGGTTTTTACCTAAACCGAAAAAACGGACGGCGGATTTGCAAACTCCGGCACGGCTCCAACGGCTTCCGGCGAGCGGGGCGGCGGCGCGGGTGACGGTGGGGTGGCTCGGCGGCGGCGGCGCAGCAGCGCCGAGCGGCGGCCGCGGCGGCTTGTGGGCGGCGGCGGCTGCGACTTGGGGCTCCAGGGGGGGCCGAGTCGGCTTTTAAAAGGGGGGGAGGTGGCTTGCGGGAGGGGGCGGGGAGGCGTGGCCGACTCGGCCACGGCGAGCGGCAGCGTGGCAGTCGCGGTCTCCACGAGGGAGACGGCGGCGCGCGCGGGGGGGGGGGGGGGATGGGCCAACTGGGCCTCGGCCCAGTTCGGTCCGGCGGGCTTCTCTCTCTTTTTTTTTTTTTAAAAATGCAGATTCCGCCAAAAAGAAATCCTAGAAAAATAAATAAAAATCTGAAAATACCAAAACAAAGTTTTACCGTCTAAATAAAATATTTAGAACAGGATGAACATATTCTTGGCCTAAAATGCAATTTTTGAAAAATGCATATTTTTTCTATGCAAATAAAATAGCAATAAAATCCAAATAAAAGCAAATATTTGATTTTAATATTTTTCCTCCAATATTTCATTTATTTTGAAGAAGTCATATTATCTCCTCTCATATATTTTAATATGAAATATTTTCAGAGAGAAAAATAATTAAAACAAATAATCCTCGTTTCAATATTTGATAAAATTTAAATATGAAAACAGTGAAATCCCCAGCTCTCTCCGAGGGTCCTTGAGTTGCTTAGAATTTCGAGGATCGCGAAACGAAATGCAAATAAAATATGCTATGCATGAATGACCTATGTATAACATTCCAAATTGAAAATTTGGGATGTTACAAACCTACCCCCCTTAAGATGAATCTTGCGCTTGAGATTCGGGTTGGATAGAAAATAGGCGTGGGTGGTCTTTGCGAAGATCATCCTCTCGTTCCTAGGTGGCTTCATCCTCGGTATGGTGGCTCCACTGAACTTTGCAAAACTTGATAAGCTTGCTGCGGGTGACTCGGCTGGAAATTTCAAGAATCTTGACTGACTTCTCCTCGTAGGTCAGATCACTGTCCAACTAAATCGCTTCCAAGGGCACTGTATCTCTCAGTGGTGTATCTGCCATCTCAGCATGACACTTCTTCAACTATGAAACATGAAACACATCATGAACGCCTGACAATCCTTCTGGTAACTCCAACTTGTAGGCAACTTCTCCCATGCGTTCCAAAACACGGTATGGTCCAACAAATCTCGGGGCTAACTTTCCCTTAACTCCAAAACGTTTAACACCTCGCAAAGGTGAAACTCGCAAATATGCTCTGTCTCCGATTTCATAGACTACCTCCTTGCGTTTTGAATCTACATAACTCTTCTACCTAGACTGAGCTACCTTCAGTCTATCTCGGATCAGCTTAACCTTCTCTTCTGATTCTTTAATCAAATCTGGTCTAAACAACTAGAGGTCTCCCACTTCATCCCACATCAACGGCATCCTGCACCTTCTTCCATACAGGGCTTCAAACGGTGCCATCTTCAAACTGGCCTGGTAACTGTTGTTGTATGAGAACTCCGTGTAGGGCAAGTTGTCATCCCAACTAGATCCATAATCTAGTGCACAAGCTCTCAACATATCCTCCAGAGTCTAGTTGACTCTCTCGGTCTGCCCATCTGTTTGCGGGTGAAAAGTTGTACTGAACTCCAGTCTGGTTCCCAAAGTTTCATGCAACTGATTCCAAAACTTTGAGGTAAACTGGGTTCCTCTATCTGATACAATGGTCCTCGAAACTCCATGCAAACATACGATCCTGGTCATGTATATCTTGGCCAACTTCGCACTTGTATAGGTGGTTTTCATTGGGATAAAGTGAGCCACTTTGGTCAAGCGATCAACTACTACCCATATAGAATCATATCCTGATTTGGTCCTGGGCAATCCGGTGATGAAATCCATGCCAAGCTTATCCCACTTCCATTTGGGTATCGACATAGGTTGTAACAATCCTGCTGGCTTTTGATGTTCTGCCTTCACTCTCTGACATACATCACATACGGCTACATACTCGGCAATATCCTTCTTCATACCAATCCACCAGAAATGTTCCTTCAAATCCAAATACATCTTAGTGTTTCCAGGGTGTATCAAGTATGGTGAGTCATGAGCCTCCTGAAGTAGTAACTTCCTGATCTCTGTGTTATTGGGCACATAAACACGGTCCTCAAACCATAAGGTGTCGTGCTCATCCTCACGAAAACCTTTGGCCTTTCCTTTGCTCATTCTCTCTTTTATCTCGGCAATCTCTTTGTCATCCTTCTGAGCTTATCAAATCTTTCCTAACAATGTAGACCGAACTTCCATTGTTGCAACAAAACCTCTAGGAACAATCTCCAATCGAAGTTCCGTGAGATCCTCTGCTAACTCCTTTGGCAATCCTGTGCTTACGAGGGTGTTGGCATAACTCTTCCGGCTCAGAGCGTCTGCTACGACATTGGCCTTGCCTGGATGATAGTGAAGCTTCATGTCATAATCTTTTATAAGCTCCAACCATCTCCTCTGCCTAAGGTTCAGCTCCTTCTGCGTGAAAATGTACTTCAAACTCTTATGATCAGTTTACACATCACAACGGTTTCCAATAAGGTAATGTCTCCAAGTCTTCAACGCATGCACTACGGCAGCCAACTCCAAATCATGCGTGGCATAATTTAACTCATGCGGTTTCAGTTGTCGCGAGGCATACGAAACAACTCTTTCGTCCTGCATCAGTACTCCTCCAAGTCCTAAGCGAGAGGCGTCGCAATACACTTGAAAATCCTTGCGTATATCCGGCAGAATCAGCACTAGGGCTGTAGTCAGACATTTCTTTAACTCCTGAAAACTTGCCTCACATTCTTCCGTCCATTTAAATTTGGTATCCTTCTTCAATAACTCCGTCATTGGCTTCACAATCTTGGAAAAATTCTCAATGAATCTCCGATAGTATCCTGCGAGTCCAAGAAAACTGCGGATCTCGCTAACTGAAGTGGGTGCCAACCATTCAGTGACTGACTGAACCTTGGTGGGGTCTACTGCTATACCTTCTCCTGATATAACATGTCCAAGGAATCCAACTTCCTTCAACCAAAACTCACATTTGCTGAACTTGGCATACAACTGATGTTCCCTGAGTTTCTCGAGAACTAAAGGCAAATGCTCCTTGTGCTCCTCTTCATTCTTTGAGTATACCATTATATCGTCAATGAACACCACAACAAACTTATCCAAATATTCCATGAACACCTTGTTCATCATGCTCATGAAATAGGCAGGGGCGTTAGTCAGTACAAATGACATGATCGTATACTCATATAACCCGTACCTTGTGGTAAATGCGGTTTTAGGTATATCCTTCTCCTGGATCTTCAGCTGGTGATATCCTGATCGCAGATCGATCTTCGAAAACACCTTAGCTCCTTGCAACTGGTCAAACAAATCATTGATCATCGGCAGTGGGTATTTGTTCTTGATCGTCACTTCATTCAACGCACGATAATCAACAACCATTCTTAGAGACTTATCCTTCTTCTCAACCAAAAGCACTAGGGCTCCCCATGGTGATGAACTCCGTCGGATGTAACCTTTCTCCAATAACTCCTTGATCTGCTTCTTAATCTCCTCCAGATCATTTGCGGGCATCCGGTAGGGTCTCTTTGATATTGGCCATGTACCTGGCAATAGCTCTATCAAAAACTCGATGTCTTGATCCGGTGGCATGCCTGGTAACTCCTCTGGAAAAACATCTGGGTAATCCTTCACTACAGGCACTTCCTCTTGAACAACTCTCGTGAGGGTATTTACTTGGCTCCTCCTAGGCGCATGCCTAGATACATACTTGATTCTTTTTCCCTCCGGGGTGGTGAGATAAATCGATTTACTAGCACAATCAATGCTTCCTCCATACTTTGACATCCAGTCCATGCCTAATATCACATCCAATCCTTGTGACTCCAAAATTATTAGGTGTGACGAAAAAACATGGCTACCAATGGTTAAGGGTATCCGGTCGCACCATCGGCTAGCCATATACTTCGCTCCAGGTGAACTTACTAACAGAGGGGTCCTAAGGGCTTGGGTTGGTAGTTTAAACTTATCCACGAATCCCCTTGATATGTATGAATGTGATGCACCACTATAAAAAAGAACAAGGGTGGTAAAAGACTTAACCAAAAACTTACCGATAACTACGTCTGGCTGCCCTTCAACCTCCTCCACGTTAACGTGGTTCACTTGTACTTTGTTGAATGGATTGGGCTTCTTCCCAGCGCTCCCATTACTGTTTCCATTATTCGCTTCAGGGCACTCCGTGGCATAGTGTCCAGTCTTCCCGCACTTGAAGCAACTAATGTGACTTAGGTCTCTCTTGGCGGGTGTGGCTGGATTGGAGCGGTTCTGATTGTTGCTTGTTCCGTTCCCAGTCCCATTCTTGGAACCATTGTGGTTATGCGAACTTCCTCCATTGTGGTTATGACCTCCATGGTTATGAACAAGTCCTCCCGAGTTTGGGGTTAGACGAGGCTTCTGCTGAGCTCCTGAGTTATACCTTCCTTGTCCATATTTCCTTTTGCGACTCTCAATTTGCTGTTGCTTCCCTTCAATCATAAGAGCCTTTTCTACCAACTCCTGGTAGTTGTTAAATGTGGCCACCATCAATTGAATGCTCATATCATCATTCAGCCCTTCCATAAACTTCTCCTGCTTCGCGGCATCTGTGGCCACATAGTCAGGGGCATAACGAGATAGCTTACTAAATTCATCCACGTACTGCCCCACAGTACGGTTCCCTTGGCGCAAGTTGCAAAACTCACGCTTCTTCATGCTCATAGCTCCCGTTGAGACATGGGCGGTGCGGAATGCTTGCTGAAACTGATCCCATGTAATAGTGGCTATAGGATAGGTGACAGTGTAATTCTCCCACCATGAGGCTGCTGGTCCATCCAACTGATGTGTGGCAAAACGCACCTTCTCAGCATCTGTACATCCTATAGTGGTTAACTCCCTTCCAATCCTGTGGAGCCAATCATCTGCCACTATCGGCTCGGTGCTACTGGAAAACACCGGCGGTTGCAACCTCAGAAAATGGGCTAAGTTATCAACTGGTGGTGGTGGTGGGTTGTTGTTGTTGCCTTGGTTCTGAACTAACAACTACATTAGTGTATTCTGCTGCTGGATCAACTGAGTGAGCTTCGGTGGGAAGGTAAATTCGGGGTCACGTCTCGGAGGCATCTGAGGGTTTAGAGGGAAGAGAATAGAATATAATGAGGTCTAGTGAGATAAACACTACCCATATGCACATGAGACAAACACAATCATATCACTCAATCAATCAAACAAGGGCATACAATCGATCTAACTATTGTTACAGAAGTGCTCGGACTATACTATATACATGGTGGAATACTACTACTGATGTGGTGGTCTACTAGAAATATTGATCGGTCGAAGACTCCATGATGTCTGCTCCAGCTTCATCTTCATAGTCATCATCGCTATCGTCGGGGTCCGTGTCGATGTCGTCGATGATGATGTAGTCCTCAGAATGAATCTCCTTGGGTTCATCGTCTTCTCCTCCTTGCGCGGGGTCTCCCATGAAGACTCCTAGCTTCCTTTCCAGATCGTCATTCTTCTCCACTAGTACGGCGATTTCCTCCTCATAATCTTCGTGTGTAGCCTTCAGTTCTTCCTACAGTTCCGTGATCCTTGTCATCGCCTTCTTCAGGTCTATCAAGCCTGCGCACATCTGGTTCTCCTGGCGACGAATGTGCTGGTTTAACTCCTAGATGAAAGCTGGGATTGATCTATCCTTCCTGGTGCTGATCATCTCCCATTGCTCATCTCGGCGCCCACAAATCTGGTAGATAGTATCCTTAATCTCCTTATGGTAAACTTCTCCAATGCGTCCCATGGTGATGTGAGCCGCCATACTCTTTCCTAGACTCCAGGTTGGTGCATCAAAGAAAAAGCTATGTGTTGGGGAACGTAGCAGAATTTTAAAATTTTCCACGCATCACCAAGATCAATCTATGGAGTCATCTAGCAACGAGGGAGAGGGGAGTGCATCTACATACCCTTGTAGATCACGCGCGGAAGCGTTCAAGAGAACGGGTTGATGGAGTCGTACTCGTCATGATCCAAATCACCGATGACCTAGCGCCGAACGGACGGCACCTCCGCATTCAACACACGTACGGTTGGGAAGACGTCTCCTCCAACTTGATCCAGCAAGGGGGAAGGAGAGGTTGATGAAGATCCAGCAGCACGACGGCGTGGTGGTGGAAGCGACGGTGATCTCGGCAGGGCTTTGCCAAGCTCAGGGAGAGGGAGGAGTGTCACGGGAGGCGCCAGGGGCTAGGGTGCGGCTGCCCTCCCTCCCACACTATTTATAGGACCCCTAGGGGGGCGGCGGCCCTAGGAGATCCCATCTCCAAGGGGGGGGGGGGGGGCGGCCAAGGGGGGTGGAGTGTACCCCAAGCCAAGTGGGGCGCCCCCACCCCTAGGGTTTCCAACCCTAGGCGCAGGGGAGGCCCATGGGGGGTGCACCAGCCCATCTGGGGCTGGTTAACCTCCCACTTCAGCCCATGGGGCCCTCCGGGATAGGTGGCCCCACTCGGTGGACCCCCGGGACCCTTCCGGTGGTCCCGGTACAATACCGATTACCTCGAAAACCTTCCCGATGGCCGAAACTTGACTTCCTATATATAAATCTTCACCTCCGGACCATTCCGAAACTCCTCGTGACGTCCGGGATCTCATCCGGGACTCCGAACAACTTTCGGGTTACCGTATACTAATATCTCAACAACCCTAGCATCACCGAACCGTAAGTGTGTAGACCCTACGGGTTCGGGAGACACGCAGACATGACCGAGACTACTCTCCGGTCAATAACCAACAGCAGGATCTGGATACCCATGTTGGCTCCCACATGCTCCTCGATGATCTCATCGGATGAACCACGATGTCGAGGATTCGATCAATCCCGTATGCAATTCCCTTTGTCAATCGGTACGTTACTTGCCCGAGACTCGATCGTCGGTATCCCAATACCTCGTTCAATCTCGTTACCGGCAAGTCACTTTACTTGTACCATAATGCATGATCCCGTGATCAACCACTTGGTCACATTGAGCTCATTATAATGATGCATTACCGAGTGGGCCCAGAGATACCTCTCCGTCATACGGAGAGACAAATTCCAGTCTCGATTCGTGCCAACCCAACAAACACTTTCGGAGATACCCGTAGTCTACCTTTATAGTCATCCAGTTACGTTGTGACATTTGGCACACCCAAAGCACTCCTACAGTATCCAAGAGTTGCACAATCTCATGGTCTAAGGAAATGATACTTGACATTCGGAAAAGCTATAGCAAACGAACTACACAATCTTTGAGCTATGCTTAGGATTGGGTCTTGTCCATCACATCATTCTCCTAATGATGTGATCCCGTTATCAATGACATCCAATGTCCATAGTCAGGAAATCATGACTATCTTTTGATCAACGAGCTAGTCAACTAGAGGCTCAGGATAACACAATTATAGCATGAACAATAGACAATTATCATGAACAAAGAAATATAATAATAACCATTTTATTATTGCCTCTAGGGCATATTTCCAACAGTCTCCCACTTGCACTAGAGTCAATAGTCTAGTTACATTGTGATGAATCGAACACCCATGCAGTTCTGGTGTTGATCATGTTTTGCTCTAGGGAGAGGTTTAGTCAACGGATCTACCACATTCAGGTCTGTATGTACTTTACAAATATGTATGTCTCCATTTTGAACACTTTCACTAATGGAGTTGAAGCGACGCTTGATATGCCTGGTCTTCCTGTGAAACCTGGGCTCCTTGGCAAGGGCAATAGCTCCAGTGTTGTCACAGAAGAGAGTCATTGGGCCCGATGCATTGGGTATGACTCTAGGTCGGTAATGAACTCCTTCACCCAGATTGCCTCTTGTGCTGCCTCCGAGGCTGCCATGTACTCCGCTTCACATGTAGATCCCGCCACAACGCTTTGCTTGCAACTGCACCAGCTTACTGCCCCACCATTCAAAATATACACGTATCCGGTTTGTGACTTAGAGTCATCCATATCTGTGTCGAAGCTAGCATCGACGTAACCCTTTACGACGAGCTCTTCGTCACCTCCATAAACAAGAAACATATCCTTAGTCCTCTTCAGGTACTTCAGGATATTCTTGACCGCTATCCAGTGTTCTATGCCGGGATTACTTTGGTACCTTCCTACCAAACTTATGGCAAGGTTTACATCAGGTCTGGTACACAGCATAGCATACATGATAGACCCTATGGCCGAGGCATAGGGGACGACACTCATCTTTTCTCTATCTTCTGTCGTGGTCGGGCATTGAGCCGTGCTCAATCTCGTACCTTGCAATACAGGCAAGGACCCCTTCTTTGACTGATCCATATTGAACTTCTTCAATATCTTGTCAAGGTACATACTCTGTGAAAGACCAACGAGGCGTCTCGATCTATCTCTATAGATCTTGATGCCTAATATGTAAGCAGCTTCTCCAAGATCCTTCATTGAAAAACACTTGTTCAAGTAGGCCTTTATGCTTTCCAAAAATTCTATATCATTTCCCATCAATAGTATGTCATACACATACAATATGAGAAATGCTACAGAGCTCCCACTCACTTTCTTGTAAATGCAGGCTTTTCCATAAGTCTGCGTAAACCCAAACGCTTTGTAAATGCAGGCTTCTCCATAAGTCGAGCTTTTCAGGTTGAAGTTTCTTGACATAAGCATCGCATCCCCAAACTTTTATAAACGATAGCTTAGGTTTCTTCCCAAACCATAATTCATACGGTGTCGTCTCAACGGATTTCGACGGAGCCCTATTTAAAGTGAATGCGGCAGTCTCTAAAGCATAGCCCCAAAATGACAGCGGTAAATCGATAAGAGACATCATAGATCGCACCATATCCAATAGAGTGCGATTACGATGTTCGGACACACCATTATGCTGAGGTGTTCCAGGCGGCGTGAGTTGTGAAACTATTCCACATTTCCTTAAGTGTGTGCCAAATTCGTGACTCAAGTATTCTCCCCCACGATCTGATCGCAAGAACTTGATTTTTCTGTCACGTTGATTTTCAACCTCACTCTAAAATTCCTTGAACTTTTCAAAGGTCTCAGACTTGTGTTTCATTAAGTAGACATACCCATATCTACTCAAGCCATCAGTGAGGGTGAGAACATAACGATAGCCACCGCGAGCCTCAACACTCATTGGACGCACACATTAGTATGTATGATTTCCAATAAGTTGGTTGCTCGCTCCATTGTTCCTGAGAACGGAGTCTTGGTCATTTTACCCATGAGGCATGGTTTGCGCGTGTCAAATGATTCGTAATCAAGAGACTCCAAAAGTCCATCTCCATGGAGCTTCTTCATGCGTTTGACACCTATGTGACCAAGGCGGCAGTGCCACAAGTATGTGGGGCTATCATTATCAACCTTACATATTTTGGTATTCACACTATGAATATGTGTAACATTACACTCGAGATTCATTAATAATAAACCATTCACCAGCGGAGCATGACCATAAAACATATCTCTCATATAAATAGAACAACCATCATTCTCGGACTTAAATGAGTAGCCATCTCGAATTAAATGAGATCCTGATACAATGGTCATGCTCAAAGCTGGTACTAAATAACAATTATTGAGGTTTAAAACTAATCCCATAGATAAATGTAGAGGTAGCGTGCCGACAGTGATCACATCGACCTTGGAACCAATCCCGACGCGCATCGTCACCTCGTCCTTCGCCAGTCTCCGCTTATTCCACAGCTCCTGCTTTGAGTTACAAATGTGAGCAACCGCACCGGTATCAAATACCAAGGAGCTACTAAGAGTAATGGTAAGGTACACATCAATTACATGTATATCACATATACCTTTAGTGTTGTCGGCCTTCTTGTCCGCTAAGTATTTCAGGCAGTTCCGCTTCCAGTGACCACTTCCCTTGCAATAAAAACACTCAGTCTCGGGCTTGGGTCCATTCTTTGGCTTCTTCCCGACAGCTTGCTCACTGGGCGCGGCAACTCCCTTGCCGTCCTTCTTGAAGTTCTTTTTACCCTTGCCTTTCTTGAAGTTAGTGGTTTTATTCACCATCAACACTTGATGTTCCTTTTTGATTTCCACCTCCGCTGATTTCAGCATTGAATATACCTCAGGAATGGTCTTTTCCATCCCCTGCATATTGAAGTTCATCACAAAGCTCTTGTAGCTTGGTGGAAGCGACTGAAGGATTCTGTCAATGACCGCGTCATCCGGGAGATTAACTCCCAGCTGAGTCAAGCGGTTATGCAACCCAGACATTTTGAGTATGTGCTCACTGACAGAACTGTTTTCCTCCATCTTACAACTGAAGAACTTGTCGAAGACTTCATATCTCTCGACCCGGGCATGAGCTTGGAAAACCATTTCCAGCTCTTCAAACATCTCATATGCTCCGTGTCTCTCAAAACGCTTTTGGAGCCCCGGTTCTAAGCTGTAAAGCATGCCGCACTGAACGAGGGAGTAATCATCAACACGTGACTGACAAGCACTCATAACGTCTTGGTTCTCTGGGATGGGTGCAACTATGAGGATGATCCTCAGGTTCCGGACCCAGTCCGTATAGTTGCTGACATCGTCTTTCATCTTGGTTTTCTCTAGGAACGCGTTGAAGTTGAGGGCAACATTAGCGTGGGCCATTTGATCTACAAGACACAGTGTAAAGATTTTAGACTAAGTTCATGATAATTAAGTTCATCTAATCAAATTATTCAATGAACTCCCACTGAGATAGACATCCCTCTAGTCATCTAAGTGAAACATGATCCGAGTCAACTAGGCCGTGTCCGATCATCACGTGAGACGGACTAGTCAACATCGGTGAACATCTTCGTGTTGATCGTATCTTCTATACGACTCATGCTCGACCTTTCGGTCTTCCATGTTCCGAGGCCATGTCTGTACATGCTAGGCTCATCAAGTCAACCTAAGTGTATTGCGTGTGTAAATCTGGCTTACACCCGTTGTATTCGAATGTTAGAATCTATCACACCTGATCATCACGTGGTGCTTCAAAACAACGAACCTTCGCAACGGTGCACAGTTAGGGGGAACACTTTCTTGAAATTATTACGAGGGATCATCTTATTTAAGCTACCGTCGTTCTAAGCAAATAAGATGCAAAACATGATAAACATCACATGCAATCAAATAGTGACATGATATGGCCAATATCATTTTCTCCTTTTGATCTCCATCTTCGGGGCTTCATGATCATCGTTGTCACCGGCATGACACCATGATCTCCATCATCATGATCTCCATCATCGTGTCTTCTTGAAGTTGTCTCATCACCTATTACTTCTACTACTATGGCTAACGCTTCAGCAATAAAGTAAAGTAATTACATGACGTTTATGTTGACACGCAGGTCATAAATAAATCAAGACAACTCCTATGGCTCCTGCCGGTTGTCATACTCATTGACATGCAAGTTGTGATTCCTATTACAAGAACATGATCAATCTCATACATCACATATATCATTCATCACATCCTTTTGGCCATATCACATCACACGGCACATGCTGCAAAAACAAGTTAGACGTCCTCTAATTGTTGTTGCAAGTTTTTACGTGGTTGCTATAGGTTTCTAGCAAGAACGTTTCTTACCTATGCCAAAACCACAACGTGATATGCCAATTTCTATTTACCCTTCATCAGGACCCTTTTCATCGAATCCGATCCGACTAAAGTGGGAGAGACAGACACCCGCCAGCCACCTTATGCAACTAGTGCATGTCAATCGGTGGAACCAGTCTCACGTAAGCGTACGTGTAAGGTCGGTCCGGGCCGCTTCATCCCACGATGCCGCCGAATCAAGATAAGACTAGTAATGGCAAGTAAATTGACAATATCCACGCCCATAACTGCTTTGTGTTCTACTCGTGCATAGTAACTACGCATAGACCTAGCTCATGATCCCACTGTTGGGGAATGTAGCAGAATTTTAAAATTTTCTACGCATCACCAAGATCAATCTATGGAGTCATCTAGCAACGAGGGAGAGGGGAGTGCATCTACATACCCTTGTAGATCGCGCGCGGAAGCGTTCAAGAGAACGGGTTGATGGAGTCATACTCGGCGTGATCCAAATCACCGATGACCTAGAGCCGAACGGACGGCACCTCCGCGTTCAACACACGTACGGCTGGGAAGACATCTCCTCCAACTTGATCTAGCAAGGGGGAAGGAGAGGTTGATGAAGATCCAGCAGCACGACGGTGTGGTGGTGGAAGCAACGATGACCTCGGCAGGGCTTCGCTGAGCACAGGGAGAGGGAGGTGTGTCACGGGAGGGAGAGGGAGGCGCCAGGGGCTAGGGTGCGGCTGCCCTCCCTCCCCCCACTATCTATAGGACCCCTAGGGGGGGCGCCGGCCCTAGGAGATGCCATCTCCAAGCGGGGGGGGGGGGGGGGACAGCGGCCAAGGGGGGTGGAGTGCCCCCAAGCCAAGTGGGGCGCCCCCACCCTAGGGTTTCCAACCCTAGGCGTAGGGGAGGCCCATGGGGGGCACACCAGCCTATATGGGGCTGGTTAACCTCCCACTTCAGCCCATGGGGCCCTCCGGGATAGGTGGACCCCCGGTACCCTTCCGGTGGTCCCGGTACAATACCGATTACCCCGAAAACCTTCCTGATAGCCGAAACTTGACTTCCTATATATAAATCTTCACCTCTGGACCATTCCGGAACTCCTCGTGACGTCTGGGATCTCATCCGGGACTCCGAACAACTTTCGGGTTACCGTATACTAATATCTCAACAACCCTAGCGTCACCGAACCTTAAGTGTGTAGACCCTACGGGTTCGGGAGGCACGCAGACATGACCGACACGGCTCTCCGGTCAATAACCAACAGCGGGATCCGGATACCCATGTTGGCTCCCACATGCTCCTCGATGATCTCATCGGATGAACCACGATGTCGAGGATTCGATCAATCCCGTATGCAATTCCCTTTGTCAATCGGTACGTTACTTGCCCGAGACTCGATCGTCGGTATCCCAATACCTCGTTCAATCTCGTTACCGGCAAGTCATTTTACTCGTACCGTAATGCATGATCCCACGATCAACCACTTGGTCACATTGAGCTCATTATGTTGATGCATTACCGAGTGGGCCTAGAGATACCTCTCCGTCATACGGAGTGACAAATCCCAGTCTCGATTCGTGCCAACCCAACAGACACTTTCGGAGATACCTGTAGTGTACCTTTATAGTCACCCAGTTACGTTGTGACGTTTGGCACACCCAAAGCACTCCTATGGTATCCGGGAGTTGCACAATCTCATGGTCTAAGGAAATGATACTTGACATTCGGAAAAGCTATAGCAAACAAACTACACGATCTTTGAGCTTTGCTTAGGATTCGGTCTTGTCCATCACATCATTCTCCTAATGATGTGATCCCGTTATCAATGACATCCAATGTCCATAGTCAGGAAACCATGACTATTTTTTGATCAACGAGCAAGTCAACTAGAGGCTCACTAGGGACGTGTTGTGGTCTATGTATTCACACATGTATTACAATTTCCAGATAACACAATTATAGCATGAACAATAGACAATTATCATGAACAAAGAAATATAATAATAAACATTTTATTATTGCCTCTAGGGCATATTTCCAACACTATGGGCTTGGTGACTGGCGCGAATGTCCTTCTTGGAATTTCAACGTTCAGGTACTTAGTGACTTCAGGTACTTAGAGTGACTTCCTTCAAGTGTCATCCAAAAGGTGCTTCTTCATCCGGTTGTGCAAACTTGTTCCTTGCGCCCGCCATCCTAAAGAGTAGAAAATGGAGAGGAGTCATAAATGAGAAGAGAGTAGTGATCCAGGGCTTTAGCTTCGTGGTCGTGTCCTACACTCAGCGTGTGCTCTGATACCATCTTGTAGTGACCTGACCTTAGACGGTCAAGTCTTTGTGCTTCAGTGTCATCCCTGGATTGGTAATGCTGACACACACAGTACTTGAAGGATTTATAACAGAGTAGCAATCACACACTTATTACATCGAAGGTCTCAAAAGAGAACTTATTACAATGTATATGGCTTAAGGCCATCTAATACGATAACAACGGAAGGCTTGGAAGATAAAGTGAGTCCATCAACTCCAACGGCATAGCTGAGCTACACAGCAACGACCTAACGAGCCTTACTCCTCATCTGAAAAGTCTGCAACATAATACGTTGCAGCCCGAAAACGGGTCGGCACATCGAATATGCTGGCAATATAACACAGTAGAGCAAGAACAGAATAATGCTAACACTACATGCATATTTGGCTGGTGGAAAGGCTCTATGGTTATAGTTTTACGAAAAGCCAATTTTTTCCTACAACAAAGGAATAGATTTTTATTTAACTATCATGGTAGTTGAAACATCATTGAGAAGGTTCCTCCAACTCAATCCAAATTAAACGTAATTAGCAATCCAACAATATTAAGTTAGAGTGATGAGATACATACGATAATCCAAGTACTAGATACTCAAGATGTCCATAACCGGGGACACGGCTAACCATGATTAGTTTATACACTCTGTAGAGGTTTGCACACTTTTCCCCACAAGACTCGATCTCCTCCGTTGGATTTCTCACACTACATGGTGTTTGAGAAACGGATGACCGAGACACAGTCTTTCAGAAGCATTAACTCTAACCCCGGGTAGACAGTCCCAACCTACATCCCTCTACATCTGCTAGCCTACCACTGGAAGATGTCATGCAACTTACTCAACTATGCTAGAGCCCATAATAGCTTGTGGTTGCACACGGAAGTTTCTAGCATGAAATATCTCAGTTCCCTTTGAGCCTGGGTGGCGGACCTTAGGATTATCACACGGGTACTCCGGTATATCCTAGGACAACACTGGATTCTCCAAGTGCCCGACAAGCAATCCACCCAGATGTGTATTAAAGTTGCCACCTTATGTTGAACCATTAATTAACAATCTCACATATGTCATGGATTCACTCACCCAAACCACGACTACGAGCATAGCATGGCAGTATAAGCAATACGTAGAAGTAACTCCCAAGGGTTTGATAATAACAGGGCAATAGGTTCTACCTCATCAACTACTTCCCAAACCCACATGTTATAACACAACCTACTCCTGCAATGTTTGAGGATTGGAACTAATGCAGAAAAACTGGGTGATAGAGGGGTATGGTCAAAGTGTTACTTGCCTTGTTGATGATCCGCAAAACCTGGAGACTCGTGGTAGCACGCTTCGCACTCTGGGTGTTCTATCGGAAACAAACAATAGCATACATAAGCAAACAAGCAAAGAAGCATGGGTAAAACACGAATAAGAAGATCTAAGCAGAAATTTCAACTTAAGAACTCCGGTTTGCAAAAAGAATCAAATCAAACGGAGCAACGAAACTCAAACTGCGAAAGAAACAAGATCCAATTACTATTCTGGACTAAAGTCAAATTTTACAGCTCCAAAATCTTGTTCAAGTTGGTTAAACAGAAAGAGGGCTTCGAGACGAAGATCTAGGCGCTTGAATCGCCTGATTCCGTTAAACGAGCGAAAAGATAAACTAAAACGAAAATCCAATCAGAAATCGCGACCGAAAATAATCGCGAAAAATCCAAGAAAAAAAGAGAAAAACTGACGAACAGGCTAACGAACGAATGTTCATTGTCTATGACTAACGGACGAAAACCGTTCATTAAAACAAACGTACGGACAAACGTCCGCTAAATAACTTAACCGAGAAAACCGGCTAACCGATCTAAAAAAACCGAAACTAGGGTTTAAAAAAAACCGACGGTTTTTACCTAAACCGGAAAAAACGGACAGGGAGATTTGCAAACTCCGGCGCGGCTTTGGCGGATTCCGGTGAGCGGGGCGGCGACGCGGGCGACGGCGCGGGGCGGCTCGATGGTGGCGTAGCAGCAGCGGCGCAGGGCGGCGGGGCGGCTTGCGGGCGGCGGCGGCCACGGCTTGGGGCTCTAGGGGGGCCCGGCTCGGCTTTTAAAGGGGGGAGGGAGGTGGCTTGCGGGAGGGGCGGGGAGGCGTGGCGGTCGCGGTCTCCGCGGGGGAGACGGCGGCGCGGGGAGACTGGGCCAACTAGGCCTCGGCCCAGTTCGGTCCGGCGGGCTTCTCTTAAAAAAACAGATTCCGCCAAAAAGAAATCCTAGAAAAATAAATAAAAATCTAAAAACACCAAAACAAATTTTCACCGTCTAAATAAAATATTTAGAACAGGGTGAACATTTTCTTGGCCTAAAATGTAACTTTTGAAAAATGCATATTTTTTCTATGAAAATAAAATAGCAGTAAAATCCGAATAAAAGCAAATATTTGATTTTAATATTTTTCCTCCAATATTTCATTTATTTTGAAGAAGTCATATTATCTCCTCTCATATATTTTAATATGAAATATTTGTGGAGAGAAAAATAATTAAAACAAATAATCCTCGTTTCAATATTTGATAAAATTCAAATATGAAAACAGTGAAATCCCCAACTCTCTCCAAGGGTCCTTGAGTTGCTTAGAATTTTGAGGACCGCGAAACGAAATGCAAATAAAATATGCTATGCATGAATGACCTATGTACAACATTCCAAATTGAAAACTTGGGATGTTACACTGTCGAGTTCGATGAGCCCGCCCTTGACCTCAAGCATGTTGTGGCTACTCGAAGGCCTGGCTAACACAGCTCCCGCCAGGTAGCATATTCTGTTGGGATATATGGCGCGAGTGTTCGTCAAGACTTTTGAAGGAACTTACAAGAAACCGGGTGATCTAGCCGAGTTGCAGCACTATGTATAGAGGAAAAAGGAGACTCTCCGTGAGTTCATTCAATGGTGGACCACCTTGCACAATACGGTGGAGAACGTCACCGAGCACCAGGCGATCTGTGCCTTCAAGGCCGGAGTTAGATACTGGGAGCTGAACAGGAAGTTCGACCGACCTAAGACCCCGACTCTCAGTCGAGCTATGGAGATAGCCAACTGGTACGCCAACGGTGAAGAGGAAGACCGACTGAGAAGTGGCAAAAGCCAAGTAGGCAATGCTCATTAGTCGGACAACAAGGGCAAAAAGCACAACCGGAAGGCTGAGGCTGGAGGGAGCACTGAGGCTGTGGCTCTAGCCGGCCAAGGAAAAAGTAGGCTCCCTGATGTCTACTACACAACCTTCTTCTTGTGGACGTTGTTGGGCCTCCAAGTGCAGAGGTTTGTAGGAGAGTAGCAAATTCCCCTCAAGTGGATGACCTAAGGTTTATCAATCCGTGGAAGGCGTAGGATGAAGATGGTCTCTCTCAAACAACCCTGCAACCAAATAACAAACAATCTCTAGTGTCCCCAACACACCCAATACAATGGTAAATTGTATAGGTGCACTAGTTCGGCGAAGAGATGGTGATACAAGTGCAATATGGATGGTAGATATAGGTTTTTGTAATATGAAAATATAAAAACAGCAAGGTAACTAATGATAAAAGTGAGCACAAACGGTATTGCAATGCTTCGAAACAAGGCCTAGGGTTCATACTTTTACTAGTGCAAGTTCTCTCAACAATAATAACATAATTGGATCATATAACTATCCCTCAACATGCAACAAAGAGTCACTCCAAAGTCACTAATAGTGGAGAACAAACAGAGAGATTATTGTAGGGTACGAAACCACCTCAAAGTTATCTTTCCGATCAATCCATTGGACTATTCCTATAAGTGTCACAAATAGCCCTAGAATTCATAGTAAAATAACACCTTAAGACACAAATCAACCAAAACCCTAATGTCACCTAGATACTTCAATGTCACCTCAAGTATCCGCAGGTATGATTATACAATATTCATCACACAATCTTAGATTCATCTATTCAACCAACACAAAGAACTTCAAAGAGTGCCCCAAAGTTTCTACCGGAGAGTCAAGACGAAAACGTGTGCCAACCCCTATGCATAAGTTCACAAGTGGACCACGTGAATATCCCATTGTCACCACAGATAAGCACATGCAAGACATACATCAAGTTTTCTCAAATCCTTAAAGACTCAGTCCGATAAGATAACCTCAAAGGGAAAACTCAATTCATCATAAGGAGATAGAGGGGGAGAAACATCATAAGATCTAACTATAATAGCAAAGCTCGCGGTACATCAAGATCGTGCCATATCAAGAACACGAGACAGAGAGAGAGATCAAACACATAGCTAATAGTACATACCCTCAGCCCCGAGGGTGAACTACTCCCTCCTCGTCATGGAGAGCACCGGGATGATGAAGATGGCCACCGGTGATGGCCCCCCCTCTGACAGGGTGCCGGAACAGGGTCCCGATTGGTTTTTTGTGGCTATAGAGGCTTGCGGCGGCGGAACTCCCGATCTAGGTTAAGTTCTGGAAATTTGGGGATTTATAAAAGAGGTTGGCGTCGAGAGCAAGTCAGGGGCCCCACAGGGAGTCCACGAGGCAGGGGGTGCGCCCCAGGGGGGTGGGTGATAACCCACAAGTATAGGGGCTCGCAACAGCTTTCGAGGGTAGAGTATTCAACCCAAATTTATTGATTCGACACAAGGGGAGCCAAAGAATATTCTCAAGTATTAGCAGCTGAGTTGTCAATTCAACCACATCTGGAAACGTAGTATCTGTAGCAAAGTGTTTAGTAGAAAAGTAATATGATAGTCGTGGTAGCGGCAATAAAAGTAAAGACAGAAAAAGTAATGTTTTTGGTATTTTTAGTGATTGTAACAGTAGTAGCGGGAAAGTAAATAAGCGTAAACCAGTATATGGAAAACTCATAGGCACCGGATCAGTGATGGATAATTATGCCGGATGCGGTTCATCATGTAACAGTCATAACATAGGGCGACACATAACTAGCTCCAATTAATCAATGTAATGTAGGCATGTATTCCGTATATAGTCATACATGCTTATGGAAAAGAACTTGCATGGCATCTTTTGTCCTACCCTCCTGTGGCAGTGGGGTCCTATTGGAAACTAAGGGATATTAAGGCCTCCTTTTAATAGAGAACCAGAACAAAGCATTAGCACATAGTGAATACATGAACTCCTCAAACTATGGTCATCACCGGGAGTGGTCCCGATTTTTGTCACTTTGGGGTTGCCGGATCATAACACAGAGTAGGTGACTATAGACTTGCAAGATCGGATCAAGAACTCACATATATTCATGAAAACATAATAGGTTCAGATCTGAAATCATGGCACTCGGGCCCTAGTGACAAGCATTAAGCATAGCAAAGTCATAGCAACATCAATCTCAGAACATAGTGGATACTAGGGATCAAACCCTAACAAAACTAACTCGATTACATGATAAATCTCATCCAACCCATCACCGTCCAGCAAGCCTACGATGGAATTACTCACGCACGGCGGTGAGCATCATGAAATTGGTGATGGAGGATGGTTGATGATGACGACGGCGACGAATCCCCCTCTCCGGAGCCCCGAACGGACTCCAGATCAGCCCTCCCAAGAGGTTTTAGGGCTTGGCGGCGGCTCCGTATCATAAAACGCGATGATTTCTTCTCTCCTATTTTTTTCTCTCCAAAAGCAAATATATAGAGTTGGAGTTGGCGTCAGAGGGTTTCCAGGGGGCCCACGAGGTAGGGGGGCGCGCCCTAGGGGGGGCGCGCCCCCCACCCTCATGAGAAGGGTGTGGGCCCCCTGGTCTTCATCTTTGGTGAGGATTTTTTATTGTTTTTCTAAGATGTTCCATGGAGTTTTAGGTCATTCCGAGAATATTTCTTTTCTGCACATAAAACAACACCATGGCAATTCTGCTGAAAACAGCGCCAGTCTGGGTTTGTTCCATTCAAATCATACAAGTTAGAATCCAAAACAAGGGCAAAAGTGTTTGGAAAAGTAGATACGACGGAGACGTATCAACTCCCCCAAGCTTAAACCCTTGCTTGTCCTCAAGCAATTCAGTTGACAAACTGAAAGAAAGAAAGAAAAACTTTTACAAACTCTGTTTGCTCTTGTTGTTGTAACTATGTCAAGACAGCATTCAAGTTTTCAGCATAGATCATAACTAACCACATCTGCAATAATTCTCATGTCTCATAATTACTCATATCAATAGCATAATTAACTAGCAAGTCATAATAATAAATCTCGGATGACAACACTTTCTCAAAACAATCATAATACGATATAACAAGATGGTATCTCGCTAGCCCTTTCTGAGACCGCAAAACATAAATGCAGAGCACCTTTAAAGATCAAGGACTGACTAGACACTGTAATTCATGGTACAAGAGATCCAATCATAGTCATACCCAATATAAATTAACAGTGATGAATGCAAATGACGGCTGTGCTCTCCAGCTAGTGCTTTTTAAGAAGAGGGTGATGACTCAACATAAAAGTAAATGGATAGGCCCTTCGCAGAGGGAAGCAGGGATTTGTAGAGGTGCCAGAGCTCGGTTTTGAAATAGAGATAAATTGTATTTTGAGCGATATACTTTCATTGTCAATGTAACAACTAAGAGATGGCGATATCTTCCATGCTAAACACATTATAGGCGGTTCCCAAACAGAATGGTAAAGTTTATACTCCCCCTCCACCAACAAACATCAATCCATGGCTTGCTCGAAACAACGAGTGCCTCCAACATACATCAGGTCCCGGGGGAGTTTTGTTTGCAATTAATTTTGATTTAGTTTGCATAAAGCATGAGACTGGGCATCCCGGTGACCAGCCATTTTCTTGTGAGTGAGGAGCGGAGTCCACTCCTCTTGAGAATAACCCGCCTAACACGGAAGATAAGGACAACCTTGGTTGATACATGAGCTATTCGAGCATACAAAACAGAATGTTTATTTGAAGGTTTAGAGTTTGGCACATACAAATTTACTTGGAACGGCAGGTAGATACCGCATATAGGAAGGTATAGTGGACTCATCTGGAATAACTTTGGGGTTTAAGGGATTGGATGCACAAGCAGTATTCCCGCTTAGTACAAGTGAATGCTAGCAAAAGACTGGGAAGCGACCAACTAGAGAGCGACAACATCCATGTACATGCATTAAAATTAATAAACATTGGATGCAAGCATGAGTAGGATATAATCCACCATGAACATAAATATCGCGAAGGCTATGTTGATTTTGTTTCAACTACATGCGTGAGCATGTGCCAAGTCCAGTCACTTAAATCATTCAAAGGAGGATACCACCCCATCATACCACATCATAATTATCTCAATAGCATGTTGGCACACAAGGTAAACCATTATAACTCATAGCTAATCAAGCATGGCACAAGTAACTATGATCTCTAATTGTCATTGCAAACATGTTTATTCATAATAAGCTGAATCAAGAACGAGGGACTCATCATATTTACAAAAACAAAAGAGGTCGAGTTCATACCAGCTTTTCTCATCTCAGCCAGTCCATCATATATCATCATAATTGCCTTTCACTTGCACGACCGAACGGTGTGAATAATAATAAGAGTGTACGTGCATTGGACTAAGCTGGAATCTACGAGCATTCAGTAAACAGGAGAAGACAAGGCAATATGGCCTCTTGGTTAAATCAACAATAATGCATATAAGAGCCACTTCAACAATTTAATTATGGTCTTCTCCTACGGACCCCCAAAGAAAAGAAAAGAAATAAAACTATTTACACGGGAAAGCTCCCAACAAGCAAAAGAAGAACGAGAAATATTTTTGGGTTTTCTTTTTAATTATTACTACTACATCAGAAAAATAAACTACTACTAATTTTTTTGTTTTTTTCTTAAGGTTTAGCAAACACACAAGAAGAAAGCAGGAAAAAGAAAATAAACTAGCATGGATATTACAGTGAAAAAGTATGAGCACCGACATCTAGCAATGAGTGTGTGTGAACATAAATGTAATGTCGGTGAGAAATACGTACTCCCCCAAGCTTAGGCTTTTGGCCTAAGTTGTTCTATGGCCACGGCTGGCCTGGCGGATATCCATAATAACAGTTGTTGGGGTTGTACTGTGATGAGGAAGAATAGTTGGGATCATATATACTGTGATGAAGAAGAAGACTCTGACTGCCACTGGCTGACAGTCATCTCTGGATCCCAATAATAAACAGATTGTCATGGAGGTTCATCTTGTGGTTCCTGTTCCGGGGCTGGTGCAGGATTCTTGTAAGCTTGGACGACAGCCCACGTAATGAGGTAGGGTCCTACAAAATTAAACAAAGAAGGAGCAGGCAGGATAATAGTCTCAGGATGATGTTTGTTAAAGAACAATTGATATTTAAGCTCTCCTGCCCTATTCTTAACAATAAAATCATGTGCCACCATACTTTTATGATCTAGATAAACACGGGGCATCACCTTTTCTTCCTTCTCAGCATGCCTAATAGGTATGTTAAAATGTGCAGCTAGGCGTGTGGCATAGACGCCTCCAAAGATGGGACCCTTAGTATGGTTCATACTTAACCGTCTAGCAATAATACCGCCCATACTAAAAGTGTTATCACTGTATAAACCATGGTGCAGAATAATTATATCAGGGATACTACGGTTTCCACTGTTTCCGTGTCCAATTAAACAAGACTAGCAAATAATGCAAAGTAGCATAAAACAGGAAAATGTATGCTAGTGATTTGTGCATCGGAAACCTTTCTAGTTTCTCCTACAGTGATAGTATCAATAAACCCAGCCACATCATCATGATGTGGTTCTTCTGTCTTGCCCTCAAAAGGGATTAAACAAATCTGACAGAAATCATAAAGTGACATCTCCTTATGCTCATCATATAAATGAAACTCCACCGTAGGTGGTGAGTTCCTAGAATGAAAATGAAAGTTTTGCACAACAGTATTTGTGAGTAAGAGATACTGATTGCATTGGTCATGGAGGAAAGCAGTGAGGCCTGCATTGTGAGCCAATTCATGAAAATCTTCATAGATACCGGTGCTCTCAATAAATCTTCAGAAGGCCATTCACACGCCCGAATCTCCGCGGTGCGCGGCAAATTATACTTAGGCTTCGGTGCCTTTTCCTTCGAGCTTTGGCTCGATGGGCCCCTCAAAAATCTCCTCATTATTTTTCTGAAATAATCTGAAATTTTTAGTAACTTCAAACAAAAGTGAACCAACTTTAATAAAACTGATAGCAACTACTCCTACAAGTGCCTAGAGCCTATATCAAGCATTAGAACTACTTAGAACCATATAAATTTGACATGCAAGCTCAAGAACATGGTCACCTATGCAGCACAAATTTTCAAATAATAAAGCACTTGAACAAAAACTAATTGGACCAATGGAGGAGTCACATACCAAGGAACAATCTCGTCAAGCAGTTTTGCGAGAGGTGCTTTGAGCAAGGAGATCGAAAATCACAACAAAAGTGGCTGGAACTCGTGCTTGAGTTGGTTTTTCGGGTTTGTGTGAGACAGAGGAAGAAGATGGATGCTGGGATAAGTGGAGGAGGGCCACCGTGGGCCCACAAGGCAGGGGGGCACGCCCTAGGGGGGGGGGGCGCCCACCATCCTCGTGGCCAGGTGGCAGCTCCTCCCGCGGTAATTTTTGCACAATAAATCCTCAAATATTCCCGAAAAATCATATTAAATTGGCATATCATTCTGAGGACTTTTATTTTCGGGATATTTTTATATTGCACGGATAAGTCAGGAAACTGACAAAAAAAATACTCTTTTTACTTTATTTAATATAAATAACAGAAAGTAAAAGTGGGGTACAGAAGGTTGTGCTTCTAGTTTCATCCATCTCATGCTCATCAAAAAGAATCCACTAACAAGGTTGATCAAGTCTTGTTAACAAACTCATTCCGATAATCATGAAACCGGAGAAATTTCGAATAACACTAAGTTACCTCAACGGGGATATGCACATCCCCTATAATAAGTATATCATATTTTTTTCTTGACAGTAGGAAGAGGAAATTCAAAACCTCCAAATATAATCGATGGAATTTTTCCAATAGAGTTGATACTATGAACTTGAGGTTGTTTCCTCGGAAAGTGTACTGTATGCTCATTACCATTAACATGAAAAGTGACATTGCCTTTGTTGCAATAAATAACAGCCCCTATAGTATTAAGAAAAGGTCTTCCAAGAATAATAGACATACTATCATCCTCGGGAATATCAAGTATAACAAAGTCCGTTAAAATATTAACGTTTGCAACCACAACAGGCACATCCTCACAGATACCGACAGGTATAACAGTTGATTTATCAGCCATTTGCAAAGATATTTCAGTAGGTGTCATCTTATTCAAGTCAAGTCTACGATATAAAGAGAGAGGCATAACACCAACACCGGCTCCAAGATCACATAAAGTAGTTTTAATATAATTTCTTTTAATGGAGCAAGGTATAGTAGGTACTCCGGGATCTCCAAGTTTCTTTGGTATTCCACCCTTAAAAGTATAATTAGCAAGCATGGTGGAAATTTCAGCTTCCGGTATCTTTCTTTTATTAGTAATGATATCCTTCATATATTTAGCATAAGGATTTGTTTTGAGCACATCAGTTAATCGCATATGCAAAAAGATAGGCCTAATCATTTCAGCAAAGTGCTCAAAATCCTCATCATCCTTTTTCTTGGATGGTTTTGGAGGAAAAGGCATAGGTTTCCGAACCCAAGGTTCCCTTTCTTTACCATGTTTCCTAGCAACAAAGTCTCTTTTATCATAACGTTGATTCTTTGATTGCGGGTTATCAAGATCAACAACAGGTTCAATTTCTACATCATTATCATTACTAGGTTGAGCATCATCATGAACATCATCATTAATATTTTCATTAGGTTCATGTTCATTACCAGATTGTGTTTCAGCATCAGACATAGAGATATCATTTGGATTATCAGGTGGTTCAGCAATAGGTTCACTAGAAGTTTGCACAGTTCTATCATTTTTCTTCTTCTTCTTTTTAGAAGAACTAGGAACATCAATATTATTTCTTTGAGAATCTTGCTCGATTCTCTTAGGGTGGCCTTCAGGATACAAAGGTTCCTGAGTCATTCTACCAGTTCTAGTAGCCACTCTAACAACATAATCATTTTTCTTACTATTCATTTCATCAAGCACTTCTTTTTGAGCCTTAAGTACTTGTTCTACTTGAGTGGTAACCATAGAAGCATGTTTGCTAACAAGTTTAAGTTCACCTTTAATATCAGCCATATAATCACCCAAACGTCTAATCATATAAGCATTTTCTTTTAGTTGTCTACCAAAATAAGCATTGAAGTCGTCTTTCTTAAACATAAAGTTATCAAACTCATCCAAGCACTGACTAGCAACTTTAGTAGGAGGGACTTCAGCTTTATCATATCTATAGAGAGAATTTACCTTTACTACGTGTGTCGGGATATCGGGATCAGGGGGTTCTTCAATAAATAAAGAATTAAGATCATATGTTTCTTCAACAGGCGGTATATTAAGACCATGTATTTCTTCAATAGGAGGTAAATTCTTAACGTCTTCAGCTTTAATACCTTTTTCTTTCATAGATTTCTTTGCCTCTTGCATATCTTCGGGACTGAGAAATAGAACACCTCTCTTCTTTGGAGTTGGTTTAGGAATAGGCTCAGTAATTGGAGCAGGAGTTTGCTCAGGAGCTGGCTCAGGAGGTGCCCAATTATTTTCATTTGTCAACATATTATTCAATAGAATTTCAGCTTCATCCGGTATTCTTTCCCTGAAAAGAGAACCAGCACAACTATCCAGGTAATCTCTGGAAGCATCGGTTAGTCCATTATAAAAGATATCAAGTATTTCGGGTTTCTTAAGAGGATGATGAGGCAAAGCATTAAGTAGCTTGAGAAGCCTCCCCCAAGCTTGTGGGAGACTCTCTTCTTCAATTTGCATGAAGTTGTATATTTCCCTCAAAGCAGCTTGTTTCTTATGAGCAGGGAAATATTTAGCAGAGAAGTAATAAATCATATCCTGGGGACTACACACACAACCAGGATCAAGAGAATTAAACCATATCTTAGCATCACCCTTTAATGAGAACGGAAATATTTTGAGTATATAAAAGTAACGCGATCTCTCATCATTAGTGAACAGGGCAGCTATATCATTTAACTTAGTAAGATGTGCCACAACAGCTTCAGATTCATAGCCATAAAACGGATCAGATTCAACCAAAGTAATTATATGAGGATCAACAGAGAATTCATAATCCTTATCAGGAACACAAATAGCTGTTGTAGCAAAAGCAGGGTCGGGTTTCATTTTATCTCTAAGTGATTCTTTGTTCCATTTAAATAATAACCTTTTAAGCTCATATCTATCTTTGCAAGCTAAAATAGCGGCAGAAGATTCCATATCAAAAGATAGCCATCAGGAATAACAGGCATATTTTCATCATCACTATCATCATCGTATTCAGATTCAATAATCTCTTTTTCTCTAGCCCTAGCAATTTGTTCATCAAGAAATTCACTAAGGGGCATAGTAGTATCAGGCATAGAAGCAGTTTCATCATAAGTATCATGCATAGCAGAAGTGGCATCATCAATAACATGCGACATATCGGAACAAATAGCAGAAGCAGGTGTAGGTGTCGCAAACTTACTCATAACAGAAGGTGAATCAAGTGCAGAGCTAGATGGCAGTTCCTTACCTCCCCTCGTAGTTGATGGATAGATCTTGGTTTTTGGATCTCTCAAGTTCTTCATAGTGTCCTACAGATATAAATCCCAAGTGACTCAAAGAATAGAGCTATGCTCCCCAGAAACGGCGCCCGAGATTAGACTTGATAACCCACAAGTATAGGGGATCGCAACAACTTTCAAGGGTACAGTATTCAACCCAAATTTATTGATTCGACATAAGGGGAGCCAAAGAATATTCTCAAGTATTAGCAGCTGAGTTGTCAATTCAACCACACCTGGAAACATAGTATCTGCAGCAAAGTGTTTAGTAGCAAAGTAATATGATAGTGGTGGTAGTGGCAACAAAAGTAAAGACAGCAAAAGTAATGTTTTTGGTATTTTTTAGTGATTCTAACGGTAGCAGCGGGAAAGTAAATAAGCGTAAACCAGTATATGGAAAACTCGTAGGCACCGGATCAGTGATGGATAATTATGCCAGATGCGGTTCATCATGTAATAGTCATAACATAGGGCGACACAGAACTAGCTCCAATTCATCAATGTAATGTAGGCATGTATTCCGTATATAGTCATACGTGCTTATGGAAAAGGACTTGCATGACATCTTTTGTCCGACCCTCCCGTGGCAGCGGGGTCCTATTGGAAACTAAGGGATATTAAGGCCTCCTTTTAATAGAGAACCGGAACAAACCATTAGCATATAGTGAATACATGAACTCCTCAAACTATGGTCATCACCGGGAGTGGTCCCAATTTTTGTCACTTCGGGGTTGCCGGATCATAACACATAGTAGGTGACTATAGACTTGCAAGATCGGATTAAGAACTCACATATATTCATGAAAACATAATAGGTTCAGATCTGAAATCATGGCACTCGGGCCCTAGTGACAAGCATTAAGCATAGTGGATACTAGGGATCAAACCCTAACAAAACTAACTCGATTACATGATAAATCTCATCCAACCCATCACCGTCCAGCAAGCCTACGATGGAATTACTCACGCACGGCGGTGAGCATCATGAAATTGGTGATGGAGGATGGTTGATGATGACGACGGCGACGAATCCCCCTCTCCAGAGCCCCGAACAGACTCCAGATCAGCCCTCTCGAGAGGTTTTAGGGCTTGGCGGCGGCTCTGTATCATAAAACGCGATGATTTCTTCTCTCCTATTTTTTCTCTCCGAAAGCAAATATATAGAGTTGGAGTTGGTGTCGGAGGGTTTCCAGGGGGCCCACGAGGTAGGGGGCGCGCCCTAGGGGTGGGGGGGGGCGCCCCCACCCTCGTGAGAAGGGTGTGGGCCCCTGGTCTTCATCTTTGGCGAGGATTTTTTATTGTTTTTTCTAAGATGTTCCGTGGAGTTTCAGGTCATTCCGAGAATATTTGTTTTCTGCACATAAAGCAACACCATGGCAATTCTGCTGAAAACAGCGTCAGTCCAGGTTAGTTCCATTCAAATCATACAAGTTGGAGCCCAAAACAAGGGCAAAAGTGTTTGGAAAAGTAGATACAACAGAGACGTATCAGTGGGCGCGCCCTCCACCCTCGTGGGGCCCACGGGACTCCCCTTCGGTAACTCTTCGTTCCAGTATTTTTTATATTTTCCAAAAAAATCTCTGTTGATTTTGAGCGCATTCCGAGAAATTTTATTTCTGCACAAAAACAACACCACGGTAGTTCTGCTGAAAACAACCTCAGTTCGGGTTAGTTCTAACCAAATTATACCAAAATCATGTAAAAATATTATAAACATGGCATGAATACATCAAAAATTATAGATACGTTGGAGACGTACAACATCCCCAAGCTTAATTCCTTCTCGTCCTTGAGTAGGTAAATGATAAAAACAGAATTTTTGATGTGGAATGCTACTTAACATATTTATCAATGTAATCTTCTCTATTGTGGCAAAAATATTCAGATCCATAAGATTCAAAACAAAAGTTTAATATTGACATAAAATAATAATACTTCAATCATACAAATAAAGTAATCATGTCTTCTCAAAATAACATGGCCAAAGAAAGCTATCCCTACAAAATCATATAGTCTGGCTATGCTCTATCTTCATCACACAAAATATTTAAATCATGCACAACCCCGATGACAAGCCAAGCAATTGTTTCATACTTTTGATGTTCTCAAACTTTTTCAATCTTCATGCAATACATGAGTGTGAGCCATGGACATAGAACTATAGGTGGAATAGACTGGTGCTTGTGGAGAAGACAAAAAGGAGAAGATAGTCTCACATCAACTAGGCGTATCAACGGGCTATGGAGATGCCCATCAATAGATATCAATGAGAGTGAGTAGAGATTGCCATGCAATGGATGCACTAGAGCTATAAGTGCATGAAAGCTCAAAAAGAAACTAAGTGGGTGTGCATCCAACTCGCTTGCTCACGAAGACCTAGGGCATTTTGAGGAAGCCCATCATTGGAATATACAAGCCAAGTTCTATAATGAAAAATTCCCACTATTATATGAAAGTGACAAAATAGGAGACCCTCTATCATGAAGATCATGGTGCTACTTTGAAGCACAAGTGTGGAAAAAGGATAGTAGCATTGCCCCTTCTCTCCTTTTCTGTCATTTTTTTATTTGGGCCTTTTCTCTTTTTTATGGCCTCTTTTTTTTTCCTTTTTTTTATTTTTCGTCCGGAGTCTCATCCCGACTTGTGGGGGAATCATAGTCTCCATCATCCTTTCCTCACATGGGACAATGCTCTAATAATGATGATCATCACACTTTTATTTACTTACAACCCAAGAATTGCAACTCGATACTTAGAACAAAATATGACTTTATATGAATGCCTCCGGCGGTGTACCGGGATGTGCAATGAATCAAGAGTGACATGTATGAAAGAATTATTATCAGTGGCTTTGCCACAAATGCAATGTCAACTACATGATCATGCAAAGCAATATTACAATGATGAATCGTGTCATAATAAATGAAATGGTGGAAAGTTGCATGGCAATATATCTCGGAATGGCTATGGAAATGCCATAATAGGTAGGTATGGTGGCTATTTTGAGGAAGGTATATGGTCGGCTTATGGTACCGATGAAAGTTGTGCGGTACTAGAGAGGCTAGCAATGGCGGAAGGATGAGAGTGCGTATAATCCATGGAATCAACATTAGTCATAAGAACTCACATACTTATTGCAAAAGTCTATTAGCTATAGAAACAAAGTACTACACGCATGTTCCTAGGGGGATAGATTGGTAGAAAAAGACCATCGCTCGTCCCCGACCGCCACTCATAAGGAAGACAATCAAAAAATATCCCATGCTCCAACTTCGTTACATAATGGTTCACCATACGTGCATGCTATGGGACTCACAAACCTTAACACAAGTATTTCTCAAATTCACAACTACTCACTAGCATGACTCTAATATCACCATCTTCATATCTCAAAACAATCATAAGGAATCAGACTTCTCATAGTATTCAATGCACTTTATATGAAAGTTTCTATTATATCCCTCTTGGATGCCTATCATATTAGGACCAAATTCATAACCTAAGCAAATTACCATGCCGTTTAGAGACTCTCAAAATAATATACGTGAAGCATGAGAGTTCAATAATTTCTTCAAAATAAAACCACCGTCGTGCCCTAAAAAGATATAAGTGAAGCACTAGAGGAAATGACAAACTACTCCGAAAGATATAAGTGAAGATCAATGAGTAGTCGAATAATTATGTAACTATGTGAAGACTCCTTCTCATAAATAAAATTTCAGATCTTAAGTACTTTATTCAAATAGCAAGCAAAACAAAATAAAATGAAATGACGCTCCAAGAAAAACATATATCATGTGGTGAATAAAAGTATAGCCTCAAGTAAAGTTACCGATAGACGAAGACGAAAGAGGGGATGCCTTTCGGGGCATCCCAAGCTTAGGCTCTTGGTTGTCCTTGAATATTACCTTGGGGTACCTTGGGTATCCCCAAGCCTAGACTCTTGGTTGTCCTTGAATATTACCTTGGGGTGCCTTGGGAATCCCCAAGTTTAGTCTCTTGCCACTCCTTATTCCATAGTCCATCGAATCTTTACCCAAAACTTAAAACTTCACAATACAAAACTCAACAGAAAACTCGTAAGCTTCGTTAGGATAAGAAAATAAATCACCACTTTTGGTACTGTTGTGAACTCATTCTAAATTTGTATTGGTGTAAAACTTACCGTATTCCAACTTCTCTATGGTTCATGCCCCCCGATACTACTCATAGATTCATCAAAATAAGCAAACAACACACGAAAAACAGAATCTGTCAAAAACAAAATAGTCTGTAGCAATCTGTAACTCCTGAATACTTATGTAACTCAAAAAATTCGAAAAAATTAGGAAGACCAGGATAAAAAGTATATTGATCTACTGCAGTTGGAATTGGTATTTTATCGCTCTCTGGTAAAAAATGGTAATTATTTTCGTGAGCGCATACTTCCTGTTTTTATCAGCAAGATCAAACAACAATCACCCAAGAAGATCCTAAAGGCTTTACTTGGCACAAACACTAATTAAAACATAAAAAACATAATCATAACAGAAGCTCGATGAATTATTTATTACTAAACAGGAACAAAAATCAAAGAACAAAAATAAAATTGGGTTGCCTCCCAACAAGCGCTATCGTTTAATGCCCCTAGCTAGGCATGATGATTTCAATGATGCTCACATAAAAGAAAAGAATTGAAACATAAAGAGATCATCATGAAGAATATGACTAGCACATTTAAGTCTAACCCACTTCCTATGCATAGGGATTTTGTGAGCAAACAATTTATGGGAACAAGAATTAACTAGCATAGGAAAGCAAAACAAGCATAACTTCAAGATTTTAAGCACATAGAGAGGAAACTTGATATTATTGCAATTCCTACAAGCATATATTCGCCCCTCATAATAATTTTCAGTAGCATCATGAATGAATTCAACAATATAACCATCACATAAAGCATTCTTTTCATGATCTACAAGCATATAATTTTTATTACTCTCCACATAAGCAAATTTATTCTCATTAATAGTAGTGGGAGCAAACTCAACAAAATAACTATCATGTGAGGCATAATCCAATTGAAAGTTAAAATCATGATGAAAAGTTTCATGGATATCATTATTCCTTATAGCATACGTGTCATCACAATAATCATCATAGATAGGAGGGATGCTTTCATCATAATAAATTTGCTCATCAAAACTTGGGGGACAAAAAATATCATCTTCATCTAACATAGCATACCCAAGCTTGTGGATTTGCATATCATTAGCATCATAGATATTCAAAGAATTCATACTAACAACATTGCAATCATGCTCATCGTCCAAAGATTTAGTGCCAAACATTTTAATGCATTCTTCTTCTAACACTTGAGCACAATTTTCCTTTCCATCATTTTCACGGAAGATATTAAAAAGATGAAGCATATGAGGCAACCTAAATTCCATTTTTTGTAGTTTTCTTTTGTAGACTAAACTAGTGATAAAACAAGAAACAAAAATATTTGATTGCAAGATCTAAAGATATACCTTCAAGCACTCATCTCCCCGGCAACGGCGCCAGAAAAGAGCTTGATGTCTACTACACAACCTTCTTCTTGTAGACGTTGTTGGGCCTCCAAGTGCAGAGCTTTGTAGGACAGTAGCAAATTTCCCTCAAGTGGATGACCTAAGGTTTATCAATCCATGGGAAGCGTAGGATGAAGATGGTCTCTCTCAAACAACCCTGCAACCAAATAACAAACAGTCTCTTGTGTCCCCAACACACCCAATACAATGGTAAATTGTATAGGTGCACTAGTTCGGCAAAGAGATGGTGATACAAGTGCAATATGGATGGTAGATATAGGTTTTTGTAATCTGAAAATATAAAAACAGCAAGGTTACTAATGATAAAAGTGAGCACAAATGGTATTGCAATGCTTCGAAACAAGGCCTAGGGTTCGTACTTTCACTAGTGCAAGTTCTCTCAACAATAATAACATAATTGGATCATATAACTATCCCTCAACATGCAACAAAGAGTCACTAATAGCGGAGAACAAACGAAGAGATTATTGTAGGGTACGAAACCACCTCAAAGTTATTCTTTTGAATCAGTCCATTGGGCTATTCCTATAAGTGCCACAAACAGCCCTAGAGTTCGTAGTAAAATAACACCTTAAGACACAAATCAACCAAAACCCTAATGTCGCCTAGATACTCCAATGTCACCTCAAGTATCCGCGGGTATGATTATACGGTATGCATCACACAATCTCAGATTCATCTATTCAACCAACACTAAGAACTTCAAAGAGTGCCCCAAAGTTTCTACCGGAGAGTCAAGACGAAAACGTGTCCAACCCCTATGCATAAGTTCACAAGGTCACAAAACTCGCAAGTTGATCACCAAAACATACATCAAGTGGATGACGTGAATATCCCATTGTCACCACAGATAAGCACATGCAAGACATACATCAAGTGTTCTCAAATCCTTAAAGACTCAATCCGATAAGATAACTTCAAAGGGAAAACTCAATTCATCACAAGGAGACAGAGGGGGAGAAACATCATAAGATCCAACTATAATAGCAAAGCTCGCGGTACATCAAGATCGTGCCATATCAAGAACACGAGAGAGAGAGAGAGAGAGAGAGAGATCAAACACATAGCTACTAGTACATACCCTCAGCCCCGAGGGTGAACTACTCCCTCCTTGTCATGCAGAGCAGCGGGATGATGAAGATGGCCATCGGTGATGGATCCCCCCTCCGGCAGGGTGCCGGAACAGGGTCCCGATTGGTTTTTGGTGGCTACAGAGGCTTGCGGCGGTGGAACTCCCGATCTAGGTTAAGTTTGGGGATTTATAAGAGAGGTTAGCGTCGAGAACAAGTCAGGGGGCCCCACAGGGAGTCCATGAGGCAGGGGGCGTGCCCTCTACCCTCGTGGGGCCCATGGGACTCCCCTCCGGTAACTCTTCATTCCAGTATTTTTTATATTTTGAAAAAAAACTCTTTTGATTTTCAGCGCATTCCGGGAACTTTTATTTCTACACAAAAACAACACCACGGTAGTTCCGCTGAAAACAACGTTAGTCCAGGTTAGTTCTAACCAAATCATACCAAAATCATGTAAAAACATTATGAACATGGCATGAATACGTAAAAAATTATAGATATGTTGGAGACGTATCACTCCCGAAAGAAAAAAAAAGACTGGAAGGGGAAGAAGCAAGTGTTGGGGAACGTAGCAGAAATTCAAAATTTTCTACGCATCACCAAGATCAATCTATGGAGTAATCTAGCAACAAGGGGAAGGAGAGTGCATCTACATACCCTTGTAGATCGCTAACCGGAAGCGTTCAAGTGAACGGGGTTGATGGAGTCGTACTCGTCATGATCCAAATCACCGATGATCCTAGTGCCGAACGGACGGCACCTCTGTGTTCAACACACGTACAGCCCGGTGACGTCTCCTATGCCTTGATCCAGCAAGGGGAGAAGGAGAGGTTGGGGAAGACTCTATCCAGCAGCAGCACAACGGCGTGGTGGTGGTGGAGGAGCGCGGAACTCCAGCAGGGCTTCGCCAAGCACTACGAGAGACGAGCAGGGAGAGGGGTAGGACTGCACCAACAGGGAGAGCAAATCGTATGTATGGCAGCCCAAAACCTCAAGTATATATAGGGGGAGGATAGGGGCTGCGCCCCCACCTAGGTTTCCACCCCTAGGGGTGGCGGTCAGCCCTAGATCCCATCTAAGGGGTGGCCAAGGGGGGAGAGAGGGGGGCGCACCACTAGGTGGGCCTTAGGGCCCAATTGCCCTAGGGTTTGCCACTTCCCCTCTTGGAGGCGCCTTGGGCCTTGGTGGGGGGCCCACCAGCCCACCTGGGGCTGGTCCCCTCCCACAATTGGCCCATGCAGCCCTCCGGGGCTGGTGGCCCCACTTGGTGGACCACAGGGACCCTCCCGTTGGTCCCGGTACATTACCGATAAAACCCGAAACTTTTCCGGCGACCAAAACAGGACTTCCCATATATAAATCTTTACCTCCGGACCATTCCGGAACTCCTCGTGACATCCGGGATCTCATCCGGGACTTCGAAAAACATTCGGTAACCACGTATATCTATTCCCTATAACCCTAGCGTTATCGAACCTTAAGTGTGTAGACCCTACGGGTTCGGGAACCATGCAGACATGACCGAGATAACTCTCCGGTCAATAACCAACAGCGGGATCTAGATACCCATGTTGGCTCCCACATGTTCCACGATGTTCTCATCGGATGAACCACGATGTCGAGGATTCAATCAATCCCGAATGCAATTCCCTTTGTCTATCGGTACGATACTTGCCCGAGATTCGATCATCGGTATCCCGATACCTTGTTCAATCTCTTTACCGGCAAGTCTCTTTACTCATTCTGTAACACATCATCCCGTGATCAACTCCTTGATCACATTGTGCACATTATGATGATGTCCTACCGAGTGGGCCCAGAGATACCTCTCCGTTTACACGGAGTGACAAATCCCAGTCTCGATTCGTGCCAACCCAACAGACACTTTCGGAGATACCTGTAGTGTACCTTTATAGCCACCCAGATACGTTGTGACGTTTGGCACACCGAAAGCACTCCTACGGTATCCGGGAGTTGCACAATCTCATGGTCTAAGGGAATGATACTTGACATTGGAAAAGCTTTAGCATATGAACTACATGATCTTGTGCTAGGCTTATGATTGGGTCTTGTCCATCACATCATTCTCCTAGTGATGTGATCCCGTTATCAACGACATCCAATGTCCATGGTCAGGAAACCGTAACCATCTATTGATCAACGAGTTAGTCAACTAGATGCTTACTAGGGACATGGTGTTGTCTATGTATCCACACATGTATTTGAGTTTCCTATCAATACAATTCTAGCATGGATAATAAACGATTATCATGAACAAGGAAATATAATAATAACCAATTTATTATTGCCTCTAGGGAATATTTCCAACAGTCTCCCACTTGCACTAGAGTCAATAATCCAGTTCACATCGATATGTGATTAACACTCAAGGTCACATCCCCATGTGACTAACACCCAAGAGTTCTGGGTTTGATCATGTTATGCTTGTGAGAGAGGTTTCAGTCAATGGGTCTGCAACATTCAGATCCATATGTACTTCGCAAATTTCTATGTCATCTTGTAGATGCAACTACTATGCTACATTTGGAGCCATTTCAAATAACTGTTCTACTTGGAGCTATTCTAAATTGTTGCTCCATTATACGTATCCGGTATCTCTACTCAGAGCTATCCGGATAGGTGTTAAGCTTGCATCGACGTAACTCTTTACGTCGAACTCTTTATCACCTCCATAACCGAGAAACATATCCTTATTCCTCTAAGGATAATTTAGACCGCTATCTGGTGATCTACTCCTAGATCACCTTTGTACCCTCTTGCCAAATATGTGGCAAGGCACACATCAGGTGCGGTACTCAACATGGCATACCGTATAGAGCCTATGACAAAAGCATAGGGGATGACCTTCGTCCTTCCTCTTTCTTCTGCCGTGGTCGAGCTTTAAGTCTTAACTTCATACCTTACAACTTAGGCAAGAACTCCTTCTTTGACCGATCCATCTTGAACACCTTCAAGATCATGTCAAGGTATGTGCTCATTTGAAAGTACCATTAAGCGTTTTGATCTATCCTTATAGATCTTGATGCTCAATGTTCAAGTAGCTTAATCCAGGCTTTCCATTGAAAAACACTTTCCAAATAACCCTATATGCTTTCCAAAAATTCTACGTCATTTCTGATCAACAATATGTTAACAACATATACTCATCAGAAATTCTATAGTGCTCCCACTCACTTCTTTGGAAATACAAGTTTCTCATAAACTTTGTATACACCCAAAATCTTTGATCATCTCATCAAAGCATACATTCCAACTCTGAGATGCTTACTCCAGTCCTTAGAAGGATTGCTGGAGTTTTGCATACTTGTTAGCATCTTTCAGGATTGACAAAACCTTCCGGTTGTATCACATACAACCTTTCCTCAAGAAAATCGTCGAGGAAACAATGTTTTGACATCCTATCTGCAAGATTTCATAAATAATGCAGTAATCGCTAATATAACTCCAACAGACTCTTAGCATCGCTACGAGTGAGAAAGTCTCATCTTAGTCAACTCCTTGAACTTGTCGGAAAACATCTTAACGACAAGTCGAGCTTTCTTAATGGTGATACTTACCATCATTGTCCGTCTTCCTTTTAAAATCCATATGTACCTAACAGCCTTATGACCATCAAGTAGTTCTTCCAAAGTCTACACTTTGTTTTCATATATGGATCCTCTCTCGGATTATATGGCTTTGAGCCATTTTGGAATCCAGGCCCACCATCGTTTCTCCATAGCTCGTAGGTTCATTGTTGTCTAGCAACATGACTTCCAAGATAGGATTACGTACCACTCTGAAGTAGTACGCATCCTTGTCATCCCACGAGGTTTGGTAGTGACTTGATCTGAAGTTTCATGATCACTATCATAAGCTTCCACTTCAATTGGTGTAGGTGCCACAGGAACAACTCCCTGTGCCCTGCCACACACTAGTTGAAGAGACGGTTCAATAACCTCATCAAGTCTCCAACATCCTCCCACTCAATTCTTTCGAGAGAAACTTTTCCTCGAGAAAGGACCCAATTCTAGAAACAATCCCTTGTTGCTTTCGGATCTGAGACAGGAGGTATACCCAACTGTTTTGGGTGTCCTATGAAGATGCATTTATCTGCTTTGGGTTCGAGCTTGTCAGCCTGAAACTTTTTCACATAAGCGTCGCAGCCCCAAACTTTTAAGAAATGACAGCTTAGGTTTCTCTAAACCATAGTTCATACAGTGTCATCTCATCGGAATTACGTGGTGCCCTATTTAAAGTGAATGTGGTTGTCTCTAATGCCTACCCCATAAACTATCGTGGTAATTCGATAAGAGACATCATGGTATGCCTCATATCCAATAGGGTGCAGTTATGATGTTTGGACACACCATCACACTATGGTGTTCCAGGCTGTATTAGTTTTGAAACAATTTCCACAATGTCTTAATTTTGTGCCAAACTCGTAATTCAGATATTCATTTCTATGATCATATCTTCGATATTTTATCCTCTTGTCACGACGATCCTTCAACTTCACCCTGAAATTACTTGAACCTTTCAATAATTCAGACTCGTGATTCATCAAGTAAATACACTCAACATCTACTCAAATCATCTGTGAAGTAAGGACATAACGATATCCACTACACGCCTCAGCACTCATTGGACTGCACACATCAAAATGTATTACTTCCAACAAGTTGCTTTCTAGTTCCATTTTACTGAAAACGAGGCTTTCAGTCATCTTGTCCATGTGGTATGATTTGCATGTCTCAAGTGATTCAAAATCAAGTGAGTCCAAACGGTCCATTTGCATGGAGTTTCTTCATGCATATACACCAATAGACATGGTTCGCATGTCTCAAACTTTTCAAAAACGAGTGAGCCCAAAGATCCATCAACATGGAGCTTCTTCATGCGTTTTATACCGATATGACTTACGTGGCAGTGCCACAAGTAGGTGGTACTATCATTGCTATCTTATATCTTTTGGCATGAACATGTGTATCACTACGATCGAGATTCAATAAACCATTCATTTTAGGTGCAAGACCATTGAAGGTATTATTCAAATAAACAGAGTAACCATTATTCTCCTTAAATGAATAACCGTATTGCGATAGACATAATCCAATCATGTCTATGCTCAACGCAAACACCAATCTCGATGGTAGAGGGAGCGTGCGATGCTTGATCACATCAAGCTTGGAAAAACTTCCAACACATATCGCCAGCTCACCTTTAGCTAGTCTCCGTTTACTCCGCAGCCTTTTATTTCGAGTTTACTAACACATAGCAACCGAACCGGTATCTAATACCATGGTGCTACTAGGAGTACTAGTAAAGTACACATTAACACAATGTACATCCAATATACTTCTAACGACCTTGCCAGCCTTCTCATCTACCAAGTATCTAGGGTAATTCTGCTCCAGTGGCTGTTCCCCTTATTACAGAAGCACTTAGCCTCGGGTTTGGGTTCAACCTTGGGTTTCTTCACTAGAGCAGCAGCTGATTTGCTGTTTCATGAAGTATCCCTTCTTGCCCTTGCCCTTCTTGAAACTAGTGGTTTCACCAACCATCAACAATTGATGCTCCTTCCTGATTTCTACTTTTGTGGTGTCAAACATCGCGAATATCTCAAGGATCATCATATATGTCCTTGATATATCATAGTTCATCACGAAGCTCTAGCAGCTTGGTGGTAATGAATTTAGAGAAACATCACTTTCTCATCTGGAAGATCAACTCCCACTTGATTCAAATGATTGTTGTAATCAGACAATCTGAGCACAAGCTCAACAATTGAGCTTTTCTCCCTTAGTTTGCAGGCTAAGAAAATCGTTGGAGGTCTTATACCTCTTGACGTGGGCACGAGCCTAAAATCCCAATTTCAGCCCTCGAAACATCTCATACATTTCGCGACGTTTCAAAACGTCTTCGGTGCCTCAACTCTAAACCGTTTAACTGAACTATCACGTAGTTATCAAAATGTGTATGTCAGATGTTCGCAACTGTTGGGGAACGTTGAAGAAAACAAAAATTTTCCTACGGTTTCACCAAGATCCATCTATGAGTTCATCTAGCAACGAGTGATTGGATGCATGTACCTTGTAGATCGCGAGCGGAAGCGTTCAAAGAACGGGGATGAGGGAGTCGTACTCGACGTGATCCGAATCACCGGAGATCCTAGCGCCGAACGGACGGCACCTCCGCGTTCAACACATGTACGGTCAGCGTAATGTCTCCTCCTTCTTGATCTAGCAAGGGGGAAGGAGAGGTTGAGGAAGATGGCTCCAGCAGCAGCACGGCGACGTGGTGGTGATGGAGCTGCAGTACTCCGGCAGGGCTTCGCCAAGCTCTATGGAGGAGGAGGAGGAGGTGTTGGAGAGGGAGAGGGAGGCACCAAAGGTGTAGGTAAGAGGTCCTCCATCTTCCCCACTATATATAGGGGGCCTAGGGGGGGCGCCGGCCCTAGGAGATGCAATCTCCTAGGGGGGCGGCGGCCAAGGGGAGGGGGGCTTGCCCCCCCAAGCAAGGGGGCGCCCCCCTTTAGGGTTTCCCCACCCTAGGCGCATGGGCCCTAGGGGAAGTGGCGCCCCAGCCCACTTTGGGCTGGATCCCTTCCCACTTCAGCCCATGGGGCCCTCCGGGATAGGTGGCCCCACCCGGTGGACCCCCGGGACCCTTCCGGTGGTCCCGGTACAATACCGGTGACCCCGAAACTTGTCCCGATGGCCGAAATAGCACTTCCTATATATAACTCTTTACCTCCGAACCATTCCGAAACTCCTCGTGACATCCGGGATCTCATCCGGGACTCCGAACAACATTCGGGTTACTGCATATACATATCCCTACAACCCTAGCGTCACCGAACCTTAAGTTTGTAGACCCTACGGGTTCGGGAGACATGTTGACATGACCGAGATTGCTCTTTGGTCAATAACCAATAGCGGGATCTGGATACCCATGTTGGCTCCCACATGCTCCTCGATGATCTCATCGGATGAACCACGATGTCGAGGATTCAAACAACCCCGTATACAATTCCCTTTGTCAATCGGTATGTTACTTTCCCGAGATTCGATCATCGGGTTCCCAATACCTCGTTCAATCTAGTTACTGGCAAGTCACTTTACTCGTACCGTAATGCATGATCCTGTGACCAGACACTTGGTCACTTTGAGCTCATAGTGATGATGCATTACCGAGTGGGCCCAGTGATACCTCTCCGTCATACGGAGTGACAAATCCCAGTCTTGATCCGTGTCAACCCAACAGACACTTTCGGAGATACCCGTAGTATACCTTTATAGTCACCCAGTTACGTTGTGACGTTTGGTATACCCAAAGTACTCCTACGGTATCCGGGAGTTACACGATCTCATGGTCTAAGGAAAAGATACTTGACATTGGAAAACTCTAGCAAACGAACTATACGATCTTGTGCTATGTTTAGGATTGGGTCTTGTCCATCACATCATTCTCCTAATGATGTGATCTCGTTATCAATGACATCCAATGTCCATAGTCAGGAAACCATGACTATCTGTTGATCAACGAGCTAGTCAACTAGAGGCTTACTAGGGACATGTTGGTGTCTATTATTCACACATGTATTACGATTTCCGGATAACACAATTATAGCATGAATAAAAGACAATTATCATGAACAAGGAAATATAATAATAATGCTTTTATTATTGCCTCTAGGGCATATTTCCAACAGTCTCCCACTTGCACTAGAGTCAATAATCTAGTTACATTGTGATGAATCGAACACCCATGGAATTCTGGTGTTGATCATGTTTTGCTCTAGGGAGAGGTTTAGTCAACGGATCTGCTACATTCAGGTCCGTATGTACTTTACAAATATCTATGTCTCCATCTTGACCATTTTCACGAATGGAGTTGAAGCGACGCTTGATGTGCCTGGTCTTCTTGTGAAACCTGGGCTCCTTGGCAAGTGCAATAGCTCCAGTGTTGTCATAGAAGAGTTTGATTGGCCCCGACGCATTGGGTATGAATCCTAGGTCGGTGATGAACTCCTTCACCCAAATTGCTTCATGTGCTGCCTCCGAGGCTGCCACGTACTCCGCTTCACATGTAGATCCCGCCACGGCGCTCTGCTTGCAACTGCACCAGCTTACTGCCCCACCATTCAAAATATACACGTATCCGGTTTGTGACTTTGAGTCATCCAGATCTGTGTCGAAGCTAGCGTCGACGTAACCCTTTATGACGAGCTCTTCATCACCTGCATAAACAAGAAACATTTCCTTAGTCCTTTTCAGGTACTTCAGGATATTCTTGACCGCTGTCTAGTGTTCCTTGCCGGGATTACTTTGGTACCTACCTACCAAACTTACGGCAAGGTTTACATCAGGTCTGGTACACAACATGGCATACATAATAGAACCTATGGCTGAGGCATAGGGGATGACGCTCATCTCTTCTATATCTTCTGCCGTGGTCGGACATTGAGCTGAGCTCAATTTCACACCTTGCAACACAGGCAAGAACCCCTTCTTAGACTGATCCATATTTAACTTCTTCAATATCTTATCAAGGTATGTGCTTTGTGAAAGACCTATGAGGCGTCTTGATCTATCTCTATAGATCTTGATGCCTAATATATATGCAGCTTCTCCAAGGTCCTTCATTGAAAAACTCTTATTCAAGTAGGCCTTAATGCTGTCCAAGAGTTCTATATCATTTCCCATCAAAAGTATGTCATCTACATATAATATGAGAAATGCTACAGAGCTCCCACTCACTTTCTTGTAAACGCAGGCTTCTCCATAAGTCTGCGTAAACCCAAACGCTTTGATCATCTCATCAAAGCGAATGTTCCAACTCCGAGATGCTTGCACTAGCCCATAAATCGAGCGTTGGAGCTTGCACACCTTGTTAGCATTCTTAGGATTGACAAAACCTTCCGGCTACATCATATACAATTCTTCCTTAAGGAAACCATTAAGGAATGCCATTTTGACGTCCATTTGCCATATTTCATAATCATAGAATGCGGCAATTGCTAACATGATTCGGACGGACTTTAGCTTCGCTACCGGTGAGAAAGTCTCATCGTAGTCAACCCCTTGAACTTGTCGATAACCCTTAGCGACAAGCCGAGCTTTATAGATGGTCACATTACCATCTGCGTCTGTCTTCTTCTTAAAGATCCATTTATTTTCTATGGCTCGCCGCTCAACGGGCAAGTCAGTCAAAGTCCATACTTCGTTTTCATACATGGATCCTATCTCGGATTTCATGGCTTCTAGCCATTTGTCGGAATCCGGGCCCGCCATCGCTTCTTCATAGTTTGAAGGTTCACCATTGTCTAACAACATGATTTCCAAGACAGGGTTGCCGTACCACTCTGGTGCGGAACGTGTCCTTGTGGACCTACGAAGTTCAGTAGCAACTTGATCTGAAGTTTCATGATCATCATCATTAACTTCCTCTCTAGTCGGTGGAGGCACCTCAGGAACATTTTCTAGAGTTGCGCCATTTTCCGGTTCAAGAGGTAATACTTCATCAAGTTCTACTTTCCTCCCACTTACTTCTTTCGAGAGAAACTCTTTCTCTAGAAAGGATCCATTCTTGGCAACAAAGATCTTGCCTTCGGATCTGAGGTAGAAGGTATACCAAATAGTTTCTTTAGGGTATCCTATGAAGACACATTTTTCTGACTTGGGTTTGAGCTTTTCAGGTTGAAGTTTCTTAACATAAGCATCGCATCCCCAAACTTTTAGAAATGATAGCTTAGGTTTCTTCCCAAACCATAATTCATACGGTGTCGTCTCAAAAGATTTCGACGGAGCCCTATTTAAAGTGAATGCGTCAGTCTCTAAAGCATAGCCCCAAAAAGATAGCGGTAAATCGGTAAGAGACATCATAGATCGCACCATATCTAATAGAGTGCGATTATGACGTTCAGACACACCATTACACTGAGGTGTTCCAGGCGGCGTGAGTTGTGAAACTATTCCACATTTTCTTAAGTGTGTGCCAAATTCGTGAGTCAAGTATTCTCCTCCACGATCTGATCATAGAACTTGATTTTTCTGTCACGTTGATTCTCAACCTCACTCTGAAATTCCTTGAACTTTTCAAAGGTCTCAGACTTGTGTTTCATTAAATAGATATACCCATATCTACTCAAGTCATCAGTGAGGGTGAGAACATAACGATAGCCACCGCGAGCCTCAACACTCATTGGACCGCACACATCAGTATGTATGATTTCCAATAATTGGTCGCTCGCTCCATTGTTCCTGAGAATGGAGTCTTGGTCATTTTACCCATGAGGCATGGTTCGCATGTGTCAAATGATTCGTAATCAAGAGACTCTAAAAGTCCATCTGCATGGAGCTTCTTCATGCGTTTGACACCTATGTGACCAAGGCGGCAGTGCCAAAAGTATGTGGGACTATCATTATCAATCTTACATCTTTTGGTACTCACATTATGAATATGTGTAGAATTATGCTCGAGATTCATTAAGAATAAACCATTCACCATCGGAGCATGACCATAAAACATATCTCTCATATAAATAGAACAACCATTATTCTCAGATTTAAATGAGTAGCCATCTCGTATTAAACGAGATCCTGATACAATGTTCATGCTCAAAGTTGGTACTAAATAACAATTATTGAGATTCAAAACTAATCCCGTAGGTAAATGTAGAGGTAGCGTGCCGACGGCGATCACATCGACCTTGGAACCATTCCTGACGCACATCGTCACCTCGTCCTTCGCTAGTCTCCGTTTATTCTGCAGCTCCTGCTTTGAGTTACAAATGTGAGCAACTGCACCGGTATCAAATACCCAAGAGCTACTACGAGTACTGGTAAGGTACACATCAATTACATGTATATCACATATACCTTTCGTGATGCCGGCCTTCTTGTCCGCTAAGTATTTGGGCCAGTTCCGCTTCGAGTGACCACTTCCCTTGCAATAAAAACACTCAGTCTCGGGCTTGGGTCCATTCTTTGGCTTCTTCCCGGCAGCTTGCTTGCCGGGCGCGGCAACTCCCTTGCCATCCTTCTTGAAGGTTTTCTTACCCTTGCCTTTCTTGAACTTAGTGGTTTTATTCACCATCAACACTTGATGTTCCTTTTTGACTTCTACCTCTACTGATTTCAGCATTGCAAATACTTCAGGAATGGTCTTTTCCATCCCCTGCATATTGAAGTTCATCACAAAGCTCTTGTAGCTCGGTGGAAGCGACTGAAGGATTCTATCAATGACCGCTTCATCCGGGAGATTAACTCCCAGCTGAGTCAAGCGGTTATGCAACCTAGACATAGTGAGTATGTGCTCACGGACAGAACTGTTTTCCTCCATCTTACAGCTGAAGAATTTGTCGGAGACTTGATATCTCTCAACCCGGGCATGAGCTTGGAAAACCATTTTTAGCTCTTCGAACATCTCATATGCTCCGTGTCTCTCAAAATGTTTTTGGAGCCCCGGCTCTAAGCTGTAAAGCATGCCGCACTGAATGAGGGAGTAGTCATCGGTACGTGCCTGCCAAGCATTCATAACGTCTTGTTCTGTAGGGAGAAGAGGTGCGTCACCTAGCGGTGCTTGTAGGACATAATCTTTCTTGGCAGCTATGAGGATGATCCTCAGGTTCCGGACCCAGTTCGTGTAGTTGCTGCCATCGTCTTTCAGCTTGGTTTTCTCTAGGAACGCGTTGAAGTTGAGGACTACGTTGGCCATTTGATCTACAAGACATATTGCAAATATTTTAGACTAAGTTCATGATAATTAAGTTCATCTAATCAAATTATTCAATGAACTCCCACTCAGATAGACATCCCTCGAGTCATCTAAGTATAACATGATCCGAGTTAACTAGGCCGTGTCCGATCATCACGTGAGACGGACTAGTCAACGTCGGTGAACATCTTCATGTTGATCGTATCTTCTATACGACTCATGTTCGACCTTTCGGTCTTCTGTGTTCCGAGGCCATGTCTGTACATGCTAGGCTTGTCAAGTCAACCTAAGTGTTTGTATGTGTAAATTTGTCTTACACCCATTGTATGTGAACGTTGGAATCTATCACACCCGATCATCACGTGGTGCTTCGAAACAACGAACTGTCGCAACGGTGCATAGTTAGGGGGAACACTTTCTTGAAATTATTATGAGGGATCATCTTATTTACTACCGTCATTCTAAGTAAACAAGATGCAAAAACATGATAAACATCACATGCAATCAAATAATAATAGTGACATGATACGGCCAATATCACATAGCTCCTTTGATCTCCATCTTGGGGCTCCATGATCATCTTGTCACCGGCATGACACCATGATCTCCATCATCATGATCTCCATCATCGTGTCTCCATGAAGTTGCTTGCCAACTATTACTTCTACTACTATGGCTAACGCGTTTAGCAATAAAGTAAAGTAATTTACATGGCGTTTCTCAATGACACGCAGGTCATACAAAAAATAAAGACAACTCCTATGGCTCCTACCGGTTTTCATACTCATCGACATGCAAGTCGTGATTCCTATTACAATAGCATGAACATCTCATACATCACATACATATCATTCATCATTCATCACAACGTTGGCCATATCACATCACAAAACACTTGCTGCAAAAACAAGTTAGACGTCCTCTAATTGTTGTTGCAAGTTTTACGTGGCTGCAATAGGGTTCTAGCAAGAACGTTTTCTTACCTACGTGAAAGCCACAACGTGATTTGTCAACTTCTATTTACCCTTCATAAGGACCCTTTTCATCGAATCCGCTCCAACTAAAGTGGGAGAGTCAGACACCCGCCAACCACCTTATGCAACTAGTGCTTGTTAGTCGGTGGAACCGGTCTCACGTGAGCGTACATGTAAGGTTGGTCCGGGCCGCTTCATCCCACAATATCGCTGAATAAAAATAAGACTAGTAGCGGCAAGAAAGTTGACAACATCTACGCCCACAACAAATTGTGTTCTACTCGTGCAAAGAGAACTACGCATAGACCTAGCTCATGATGCCACTGTTGGGGAACGTTGCAGAAAACAAAAAATTTCCTACGGTTTCACCAAGATCCATCTATGAGTTCATCTAGCAACGAGTGATTGGATGCATCTACGTACCTTGTAGATCGCGAGCGGAAGCGTTCAAAGAACGGGGATGAGGGAGTCGTACTCGACGTGATCCGAATCACCGGAGATCCTAGCGCCGAACGGATGGCACCTCCGCATTCAACACACGTACGGTCAGCGTAACGTCTCCTCCTTCTTGATCCAGCAAGGGGGAAGGAGAGGTTGAGGAAGATGGCTCCAGCAGCTGCACGACGGCGTGGTGGTGATGGAGCTGCAGTACTCCGGCAGGGCTTCGCCAAGCTCTATGGAGGAGGAGGAGGTGTTGGAGAGGGAGAGGGAGGCACCAAAGGCATAGGTAAGAGGTCCTCCACCCCCCACTATATATAGGGGGCCTAGGGGGGGGGGTGGGATAGGTGGCCCCACCCGGTGGACCACCGGGACCCTTCCGGTGGTCCCGGTACAATACCGGTGACCCCGAAACTTGTCCCGATGGCCGAAATAGCACTTCCTATATATAATTCTTTACCTCCGGACCATTCCGAAACTCCTCGTGACGTCCGGGATCTCATCCGGGACTCCGAACAACATTCGGGTTACTGCATATACATATCCCTACAACCCTAGCGTCACCGAACCTTAAGTGTGTAGACCCTACGGGTTCGGGAGACATGTAGACATGACCGAGATTGCTCTCCGGTCAATAACCAACAACGGGATCTGGATACCCATGTTGGCTCCCACATGCTCCTCGATGATCTCATCGGATGAACCACGATGTCGAGGATTCAAACAGCCCCATATACAATTCCCTTTGTCAATCGGTATGTTACTTGCCCGAGATTCGATCGTCGGTATCCCAATACCTCGTTCAATCTCGTTACTGGCAAGTCATTTTATTGTACCGTAATGCATGATCCCGTGACCAGACACTTGGTCACTTTGAGCTCATAATGATGATGCATTACTGAGTGGGCCTAGTGATACCTCTCCATCATACGGAGTGACAAATCCCAGTCTTGATCCATGTCAACCCAACAGACACTTTCGGAGATACCCGTAGTATACCTTTATAGTCACCTAGTTACGTTGTGACGTTTGGTATACCCAAAGTACTCCTACGGTATCCGGGAGTTACACGATCTCATGGTCTAAGGAAAAGATACTTGACATTGGAAAACTCTAGCAAACGAACTATACGATCTTGTGCTATGTTTAGGATTGGGTCTTGTCCATCACATCATTCTCCAAATGATGTGATCTCGTTATCAATGACATCCAATGTCCATAGTCAGGAAACCATGACTATCTGTTGATCAACGAGCTAGTCAATTAGAGGCTTACTAGGGACATGTTGGTGTCTATTATTCACACATGTATTACGATTTCCGGATAACACAATTATAGCATGAATAAAAGACAATTATCATGAACAAGGAAATATAATAATAATGCTTTTATTATTGCCTGTAGGGCATATTTCCAACAGCAACATCCACAGACAACGTTCGAGGTTCAACACACTGGGCGGTGCATTAAGGACATAAGCCTTCTATGAGGCAATGAGGACAATCCTCAGTTTACGGACCTAGTCCACATAATTGCTACTATCAACTTTCAACTAAATTTTCTCTAGGAACATATCTAAACAGTAGAACTGAAGCGCGAGCCACGACATAATTTGCGAAGACCTTTTGACTATGTTCAGGATAATTAAGTTCATCTTATGAACTCCCACTCAGATAGACATCCCTCTAGTCATCTAAGTGATTACATGATCCGAGTCAACTAGGCCGTGTCCGATCATCACGTGAGACGGACTAGTCATCATCGGTGAACATCTTCATGTTGATCGTATCTACCATACGACTCATGCTCGACCTTTCGGTCTTACGTGTTTCGAGGCCATGTCTCTACATGCTAGGCTCGTCAAGTCAACCTAAGTGTTTCGCATGTGTCCCGAGGCCATGTGTGTACATGCTAGGCTCGTCAACACCTGTTGTATTCGAACGTTAGAATCTATCACACCCGATCATCACGTGGTGCTTCGAAACAACGAACCTTCGCAACGCTGCACAGTTAGGGGAAACACTTTCTTGAAATTTTAATGAGGGATCATCTTATTTACTACCGTCATTCTAAGCAAATAAGATGCAAAAACATGATAAACATCACATGCAATCAAAAAGTGACATGATATGGCCAATATCATTTTGCTCCTTTTGATCTCCATCTTCGGGGCTCCATGATCATCGTTGTCACCGGCATGACACCATGATCTCCATCATCGTGTCTTCATGAAGTTGTCTCGCCAACTATTACTTCTACTACTACAGCTAACGGTTAGCAATAAAGTAAAGTAATTACATGACGTTTATATTGACATGCAGGTCATAAATAAATTAAGACAACTCCTATGGCTCATGCCGGTTGTCATACTCATCGACATGCAAGTCGTGATTCCTATTACAAGAACATGATCATCTCATACATCACATCCTTTGGCTATATCACATCACAGAACACTTGCTGCAAAAACAAGTTAGACGTCCTCTAATTGTTGTTGCAAGTTTTTTACGTGGCTGCTATAGGTTTCTAGCAAGAACATTTCTTACCAACGCCAAAACCACAACGTGAATTCCCAATTTCTATTTACCCTTCATAAGGACCCTGTTCATCGAATCCGATCCAACTAAAGTGAGAGAGACAGACACCCGCCAGCCACCTTATGCAACTAGTGCATGTCAGTCGGTGGAACCGGTCTCACGTAAGCGTACGTGTAAGGTTGGTCCGGGCCGCTTCATCCCATGATACCGCCGAATCAAGATAAGACTAGTAACGGCAAGATAATTGACCATATCGACGCCCACAACTACTTTGTGTTCTACTCGTGCATAGTAACTACGCATAAACCTGGCTCTGATACCACTGTTGGGGAACGTAGCAGAAATTCAAAATTTTCTACGCATCACCAAGATCAATCTATGGAGTAATCTAGCAATGAGGGGAAGGAGAGTGCATCTACATACCCTTGTAGATCGCTAAGCGGAAGCGTTCAAGTGAACGGGGTTGATGGAGTCGTACTCGTCGTGATCCAAATCACCAATGATCCTAGTGCCGAACGGAACGCACCTCTGTGTTCAACACACGTACAGCCCAGTGACGTCTCCTACGCCTTGATCCAGCAAGGGGAGAAGGAGAGGTTGGGGAAGACTCTATCCAGTAGCAGCATGACGGCGTGGTGGTGGTGGAGGAGCGCGGAACTCCAGCAGGGCTTCGCCAAGCACTACGAGAGACGAGGAGGGAGAGGGGTAGGGCTGCATCAACAGGGAGAGCAAATCGTATGTATGGCAGCCCAAAACCTCAAGTATATAGAGGGGGAGGGGAGGGGCTGCGCCCCCACCTAGGTTTCCACCCCTAGGGGTGGCGGCCAGCCCTAGATCCCATCTAAGGGGGCGGCCAAGGGGGGAGAGAGGGGGGCGCACCACTAGGTGGGCCTTAGGGCCCATCTGCCCTAGGGTTTGCCCCCTTCCCCTCTTGGAGGCGCCTTGGGCCTTGGTGGGGGGTGCACCAGCCCACCTGGGGCTGGTCCCCTCCCACACTTGGCACATGCAGCCCTCCGGGGCTGGTGGCCCCACTTGGTGGACCACTGGGACCCTCCCAGTGGTCCCGGTACATTACCGATAAAACCCGAAACTTTTCCGGCGACCAAAACAGGACTTCCCATATATAAATCTTTACGTCCGGACCATTCCGGAACTCCTCGTGACGTCCGGGATCTCATCTGGGACTCCGAACAACATTCAGTAACCACGTATATCTATTCCCTATAACCCTAGCGTCATCGAACCTTAAGTGTGTAGACCCTACGGGTTCGGGAACCATGCAGACATGACCGAGATAACTCTCCGATCAATAACCAACAGCGGGATCTGGATACCCATGTTGGCTCCCACATGTTCCACGATGATCTCATCGGATGAACCACGATGTCGAGGATTCAATCAATCCCGTATGCAATTCCCTTTGTCTATCGGTACGATACTTGCCCGATATTCGATCGTCGATATCCCGATACCTTGTTCAATCTCGTTACCGGCAAGTCTCTTTACTCGTTATGTAACACATCATCCCGTGATCAACTCCTTTATCACATTGTGCACATTATGATGATGTCCTGCCGAGTGGGCCCAGAGATACCTCTCCGTTTACACGGAGTGACAAATCCCAGTCTCGATTCGTGCCAACCCAACAGACACTTTCGGAGATACCTGTAGTGTACCTTTATAGCCACCCAGTTACGTTGTGACATTTGGCACACCCAAAGAACTCCTACGGTATCCGGGAGTTGCACAATCTCATGGTCTAAGGAAATGATACTTGACATTGGAAAAGCTTTAGCATACGAACTACATGATCTTGTGCTAGGCTTAGGATTGGGTCTTGTCCATCACATCATTCTCCTAGTGATGTGATCCCGTTATCAACGACATCCAATGTCCATGGTCAGGAAACCGTAACCATCTATTGATCAACGAGCTAGTCAACTAGATGCTTACTAGGGACATGGTGTTGTCTATATATCCACACATGTATCTGAGTTTCCTATCAATACAATTCTAGCATGGATAATAAACGATTATCATGAACAAGGAAATATAATAATAACCAATTTATTATTGCCTCTAGGGCATATTTCCAACAGCAAGTCCACATGGAAAGTGACATCCTCGATCAACCCAGCCAGATCCCCATGAAGAAGGACGAGGAGGGGAATTTGATTTTGCCCAAGCAAACCACTCGGGAGTGCGACTCCTGAAGCAAGAGATGCAGTAAGATTCCTCCAGGGACAAGGATGAAGACGACGACGATGGAGGCAAAGGTACTTCCGGGTACCCCCAACGTCGAGACAGTCCAGATGATCTTCGCCGACGTCGAAAGAAAGAGCCACCTCAAGGTTATTAACTGAGAGGTCAACATGGCGGTTCCGACTGTCACCAAGTAGCTCGACTAGGCCAAGACGCCAGTGACCTTCGATCAGTCAGATCACTCGGCCCACATATCGACCCTAAGGCGCCAGGCTTTGGTGGTTGACCCAGTTGTTGGAGGAGTCCGATGACGCAAATGGACGGCGGCGGTGGGCTCAGCATTATTTATGCCGACACATTGGAGGCAATGGGCATTTCGATGTCCCGACTCAACAAGAGTAATATGGAATTCCATGGAATAATCCCCGGGAAGAAGGCCAAATCACTAAGACAGATTGCCCTCAATGTCGTATTCAGCGAAGAGAAGAACTTCCGAAAGGTACGACTGACTTTCAAAGTGGCAGGCTTCCGGAGTGCTTACCTCGCTATCCTGGGTAGGCCCGCATACGCACATTTCATGGCCCATCCATGTTATGTTTATCTAAAGCATAAGATGCCCGGACCGAAAGGCATGATCACTATCATAGGCAATCAGAAGTTGGCTGAAGAATGTCTCCAGAAGGGCTCTCAGATGGCCAAGGAACATATGGTGATGGCCGAGCTGGAAGAGTACAAGAAAGCGATGGATTTGAGTGAGTTGCTGAAGTCCAGAAAGCCGATGATGGAATCTGCTTTCTAGTCGACAGGGGAGGCGAAGCTAGTACACATTCATCCCAAGCACCAGAATGTTGCCCCGACCAACATCTCAACCACCCTTGATAGCAAATAGGAAGGCGAGCTCGTCCAGTTCCTCCGTGAGAACTGGGACATCTTCGCATGGAAGCCTTTTGACATGTCGGGTGTTCCCAGAGAACTGGCCGAGCACAGACTCTGTGTCAACTCAAATATGAAGCCTATCAAGGAGCACCTCGATGATCTTCCACTGAGAAGCGCAAGGCAATTGGTGAGGAGATAGCGCGGCTTTTGGCCGTCAAATTCATTTGAGAGGTTTACCACTCCGAGTGGCTCACCAACGTCGTCATGGTGCCGAAGAAGAATAACTCCCTTTGAATGTGTATTGATTTTAAGCACATCAATTGGGCCTGCCGGAAGGATCATTTCCCTCTCCCTCACATAGATCAGATAGTAGATTCAACTGCTGGGTGTGAGCGGTTGTCGTTTCTGGATGCGTACTCCGGGTACCACCAGATCCGAATGTGTGGTCCTGATGAAATAAAAATAGCATTCATCACCCCATCGGGTGTTTTTGCAATATCACTATGCCATTCGGGTTGAAAAATGTTGGGGCTATGTTTCAGCGCATGATTCATAAGTGCTTGCGGAAGTAGATCAGTTAGAACATGGAGGCCTATATGGATGACATCGTGGTCAAGTCCACGAAAGGTTCGGACCTCCTGACTAACCTCGCCGAAACCTTTGCAAACTTATGCACTTTTGGCATCAAGCTCAACACAGCTAAGTGTACATTTGGCGCACCTACAAGAAAATTACTCAGTTTCCTCATTTCTGAACGTGGGATCGATGCCAATCCTCAGAATAGGGGCTATCGTCTAAATGAAACAACCAGAGCTTATCCATGATATACAGCTTCTAACAGGCTACCTGGAAGCCCTGAGTAGATTCATCTCAAACTCGATGAAAAAGCCCTACCACTTTACCAATTGATGAAAAAATCAGACAAGTTCGAGTGGACTCCCAAAGCGCAGGCTGCGTTCCAGGAACTCAAAGCCCTGCTTTCCACCCAGCCAGTGTTAGCTACTCCGAGCAGCAAAGATCCACTGCTCTTATACATTGTAGCCACGAGACAAGTGGTTAGCACGGTACTCACTGTGGAACAGGAATAACAAGGCAAGACCTTCAAGCTCCAATGAACACTCCATTACATCTGTGAAGTCCTGGCCCCTTCCAAGCAAAGGTATCCGCATTATCAAAAGCTAGTATATGGGATCTACCTGACTGCAAAGTAGGTGGCACATTACTTCCAAGAGCACTCGGTCATGGTGATAAGTGTTGCACCTCTGTCCAAGATCATGAACAACAGAGACACCACGGGCCGAGTGAAAAAATGGGCCCTCGAGCTCCTTCCACTGGATATCAAATTTGAAGCTAAGAAATCCATCAAGTCGCAAGCCCTGGCGGATTTCCTCACTGAGTGGATTGAACAAGAGCAACCCGTATCGAGTCTCCCTGAGCATTGGACGATGTTCTTTGATGGCTCCAAGATGCTCCTCCAACAACGAGGCCGAATACGAAGCTCTTCTGTATGGGATGCGAATGGCAATTTCTGTGGGAATTCGCCGATTGATGGTCTATGGCGACTCGGACCTGGTGGTAAACCAAGTCATGAAGGAATGGGATATCCGTAGTCCGACAATGACTGGCTATTGCAACGCTGTCAAAAAGCTAGAGAAACACTTTGAAGGATTGGAGCTCCATCACGTGCCACGACTCAAGAACCAAGTAGCGGATGACCTATCCAAGATGGGCTCCACTCGGAAGACGGTACTCAAGAATGTGTTCCTGGAACAACTGCATTTGCCTATGATCAAGGAAGACCGTTTTGTGGAAGAGCCCCCGCAACAAATCAGTCCCTCTAATCCGACTGAAGTGGACATCCCTGCGGTGATTGACCTGGTCCAAGAGATCCTTGTTATCACTCCCGAGTGGACTGAACCATATCTGGCATACCTGCTCAGGCAGGAGTTCCCAGAAGATGAAGCTGAGGCCCATCAGATCGTTCGTCGATCTAAAGCCTTCACTATCATGGGAGATCAGTTGTACAAGAAAAGCACCACCGGGGTCACTCAGAGATGCATATCACCGGAGGAAGGACAACAAATTCTGCACGAGATTCACTCGGGAACATGTGGACACCATGCATCCTCTTGGAACCTAATCGTCAAAGCACTCAGACCCGGGTTCTATTGGACTGAAGGTAATGGGGCTGCCCGAGATATAGTGGATCAGTGCGTAGGTGACTGTTCTACGCGAACCAGTTGCACAAGCCAGCGTCCGCTCTGAAGGCTATTCCCCTCACCTAGCCGTTTGCCATCTGTGGGCTTGACATGGTCGGCCCACTTCAGACCGGGGCGAGTGGTTTCAGGCACCTATTGGTAGCGGTTGATAAGTTCACCAAGTGGATCGAAGCCAAGCCAATAAAGAAGTTGGACTCAGCCACTGCCATTCAGTTCATCAAAGAGACAATCTTCGTATTCGGAGTCCCTCACAACATCATCACCGACAACAGATCTAACTTTGACTCGGACGAGTTCCGTGAGTTTTGCTACACCCAAGGCACTCGGGTCGATTAAGCCTCCGTGGCGCACCCACAGTCGAATGGGCAAGCTGAGCGGGCGAATGGACTAATACATCAAGGGCTGAAGCCTCGCCTCATGCGCGATCTAATGCACGTGCCGGGGGCCTGGGTAAGCGAGCTACCATCAGTCCTCGGGGGCCTGCGGACGACCCAAATCAATCCACCAATCGTACCCCATTCTTCATGGTGTATGGGTCGGAAGCAGTTTTACCGAGTGATCTGCTTCACAACTCTCCATGAGTGGACCTTTAATTGGAGGCCGAAGTGGAAGAAGCAAGGCAGGATGGCCTCAACCTCTTGGAGGAGGAGCATGAGCTAGCGCTTATAAGATTGACGTTGTACCAATAAGACCTACACTGCTACCACGGCAGGCACGTCAGAGCGCGTGCTTTGTAATAAGGAGACCTGGTCCTCCGCGTGGATCTACAGAAGACTCACAAACTGGCACCCCCTTGGGAGGGACCATTCACCATATCGTAGGTCTACATAATGGAGCATATAGACTCTACAACTTCGCCAAAGAAACAGAAGAGCCCAGGGCTTGGAATACGGACATGCTCCGCAAGTTTTATACTTAAAACAAAAAAATCCTTTGTAATAGTTAGTCCGAATGAACTTAGATGAATAAAAGTCCTGCTTTTTCCGCATATCATCTAGTTCAGCCTACGACCACGTCCTCACTCAGGTGAATAGCTGTATTCAGAAACAAACACATCCCAAGTGGGTGTAATATAGGAGAGGGCTTCGCTGCGAACCAGCTTTCGCGTAAGTTAAAAAACAATTTGAGTGGGGATCTGCTCCACACTCGGGGGCTTAGCTATGAACTAGCTTTCACCTAAGTTAAAAATAAATCCGCGTGAGGATCTGCTCCACACTCGGGGGCTTAGCTGCGAACCAGCTTTCGCCTAAGTTAAAAAACAATCCCAGTAAGGATCTGCTCCACACTCGGGGTTTAGCTGTGAACCAGCTTTCGCCTAAGTTAAAAAACAATTCGAGTGGGGATCTGCTCCACACTCGGGGGGCATAGCTGCAAACCAGCTTTCTCCTAAGTTAAAAAAGAATACGAGTGATGATTTTCTCCACACTCGGGGGTTTAGCTGCCAACCAGCTTTCGCCTAAGTTAAAAAACAGTACAAGTGAGGATCTGCTCCACACTCGGGGGCTGAGCTATGAAGCAGCTTTCGCCTAAGGTAGAAAATGATCCGAGTGAGGATCTGTTCCACACTCAGGGCTTAGCTGTGAACCATATTTCACCTAAGTTAAAAAAACAACCTGTTTGAGGATCCGTTCCACACTCGGGGGCTTAGCCGTGGACCAGCTTTCACCTTTTTTTTAGAAAAGGAGGATGACCCCCGGCCTCTGCATCTGGGCGTTGCATACGGCCACTTTATTAATTGTTCTCACAAGACCTTACAAAAGTCATACAACAGTAAGACTAAAGCCGCCGTCTAAGCAACAAACTGTCGCTACACCTATCCAGCTGATGAAGGGGCGCAGATAGCCGGGGCCTAATACCAAACAGACATCGCAGCCAAGCCTAACATCTAAGACCTGGGACCCCAACCTAGCCACTTCCTGGGTCTGGGGCACACACTGGTCCGGCGTGCTCTCAGAGGCCGCCGCCACCAACTGCTACCGCTCCATCTTCAGAACTGTACTGATGCATCAACCTGGCTTGGTCTAGCTATCGTCGACATCACAATGGCGCCTAACGGCACCTCCTCCCTGCGCGCAAACAGCTGAGCATGTCACGGTCGCCACTGATACACCTCAGTGCCATGCTGCCAAGTACCACCAGCCAACACAGCTTGAAGTCCTTGGAAGATCTGTTGTGCGTAGCACCTGCCGACCAGGCATGACAAAGCGTAGCACCTGTCGGTCAGGCATGGCTTGACATCTCCACCATAGCTCTGTGCAAGACGAAGCCGCTCCACCTCCTGCCTCTGACTTCCAGCGCTGGTCCACAAACAATGCTCCCAAGAGAGAAACGACACCGTAGTGCCGCCATCGTCCAATATGGAACACAAGATCCTAGGGTTTCCCCCAGAGCAACATGAGTGGGTCGACAGTAGTTACACGATGATGCCTCCATCAAGGTAACGGCGAGAATGCTGCCATCGCCTGCTATCGGCTCGGTTTTCACCGGCAACCATGTCTCCCCTACTCGTAGCCGGGACTAGATGATGGGTCTCGAGATCCGATCACCAGGCCTCTGGCCGGCCATCTTTGGAAGAAGATGACCACCACGTCCACCAGGGTCACCACACCGGGCACGCGTCGCCGCTGGCACCCCCATGGTACCTAGAGGCCGACAAGCCCCGACGATCACCACGCCTCACCAGCTGCCATGGCCCAGACCCAAGCACCACCAAATCCAGATCGGATCGGGGTCAAGGGCCCCAAGCCGCAGCTGCTGCGGAGGCAGCACCACTGGACGGTGCCCTGCCCTCCACCCTGCCGTAGGACCGAGTCATCGCCGGAGCTCCACCGCATCACGCCGCCAAGGCGCTGCCGGAAGGACTCGCACCGCCGCCAGGGGAGAGAAAGACGCGTCAGGGAGAGGCCCCGCTGCCGCCGGCACTGCCTAGGCTTTGCCCGGCTGTGTCCCTCGGCGGTGGCGAGGGGGGAGGGAGGATGGAGGAGGGTCGGCGGCGGAGGGAGCTAGGGTTCCCCCGAGTCGCCTCAGAGAGGGACGCGGGGGACGAGAGGGCCTAAGTCAAACAAAGCACAAGATGCAAATAAGAGCTTAAGAGTTCACAAACCAAAGATTCGACCAGTCCGAATGTTTCAAGCAAAAGTAAAATGAGCCCAAGGATCGGCAAAGTGCACGCTTACAGTAACCACCCGACATTCCGGGGAAAATTTGACCAAGTGTTTAAGCATCAGGCTGAGGGCTGGCTGATTCAACGAAGGTCTCCAAGTCGATCCCGTATGCGATGCGTGTAGCGGCCTCAGCGAATGTCTCCATGAATCCTCAAACTTGTGGTTCTTCTTGTTCATAACTCGAAGGCCCTTCAGCTTCTCCTCCTCCATGTTCTAGCAATGGACGCGGACGAGTGGCAGTGCTACATCAGCACCATTCTGAGCAGTCGACTTCTTCCAAGCTTTCACTCGGGCGGGGACCTCATTCAGCCATGTCATGACTGACTCCAGGTCCATCTGAGTCTCCTCGCCTGGCTACAGCTCCTTGTCAATCCGGCCCAAAGCACCTCTCGTCCGAGTGATATAGCCCAAAGCGTTCTCCAAACGGTCTTCCAGCCGTAGGATGGTGAGAGCTGCTTTGTTGGCGACGAGTGACCTAGAAGGTTCCAGATCCCTCTCAAGCCTCTTCAGCTCCAGCTCCGTGTTGTAGCAGTGCTATGATTGGAGGAAAGTAGTCCACGAGCGAATGATCAAGGGAAACTTAGTGGCACATGGATTCCATTCGGCCAAGAAAAAACTTACCGGCAAGCTTCTCGCTAAACTCCAAGCAGAACTCCTCAATATATGACTCCAGGGCATTCTTCTTCTCTGTGAGTTGCGCGACCTTCTCCTCCAGCGTCTGCTTCTCCTGCGCGAAGGCACCAGTTTGGTTTTCACATTTCTTCTTCCATTCAGAAGATTCGCCTTTGGCAACGACGATGGCAGCCTTGAGACCCTTGATCTCCTCCTCCAATTTGCTGACTGAAGCCAGCTTCTCGTCAGCGAGCCTGGTCTTGGTCTTGGCTTCCTTCTGAGCCAGCGCCATGTCTTTGTCCTTGTTCTCTAGGGCCTACTTCATGGTTTCTAAAGAAATAGAAATCCTGAGCCTCATTACGAGCTGGGTGTTCTCGCTACGAACATCTGGCGAAGCGGAATGACTCAGATAAAAATGGAAAAATGGTGTGCAACTACCAGATGGAGGAAATGACTTACCTCCCTGGGTTTTCTTCTCCTTCTCCAGTCGGGTGCTCTTGAGCCTCTCAGCATCCAGATGCAGCCGAAGGGATATCACCTCCTTCTCCAGCACAACATAGTGAGACCCCAACTCACAAGCCCTCTGCAACATACAAGAAATAACCAGTCAGAAAACATGAAGGGAAAGCCAAAGCGATAACCTACAACCACTCGGTCATGTGCCCCTGGGAGGAACAAGCTTGACTAGTACCAGATCCTCAAGCACCCTGGAGCCACCCACTCGGTCATGCACCCCTGGGAGGAACAAGCCTGACTAGTACCAGATTCTGAAGTACCCTTTGGTCACCGAGTCAGCCAGACACCCCCGAGAGGAACAAGCTAGATCAGCACCAGATCCAAAAGTACCCTCTAATCTACTTTCACTTGGCTGGTTTCTGAGTCAGCAATGAAGAAGATAGATGACAACAACATAGTATGATCTACTTTCATTTGGCTAACTTCCAAGTCACCAATGAAGAAGATCCTACCTATTATCTCACCAACGTACGAGGGTTGCCGAGCACCCCAAGTACCAAGCGATAGTTCTAAAGACCGCTGCCGATCACCCGCAGTCGATAGCAGTCTCGGGGACTACGCCCAGTGGGTGCACTCAGCGTGCCCCCACTAGAAAGTGACTCGTGATGATCTAAAAAAGGGAATACACCCACAAGTTCTAAGACTACCACCGACTGCCTCCAGTCAGCGGCAGCCTTGGGGACTACACCCAATGGGTGCACTCAGTGTGCCCCCACTGGATCGTAATCACTTGGATATGCCCCCGCTAGATCCTAAGTGAGAGCGATAGAAAAACACAAAAGGATCAAAGACTCCTGCCAACCGAATCCAGTCAACAAGAGCCTTGGGGACTACACCCAGTGGGTGCACTCAGAGTGCCCCCACTGGGTCATGAACACCCAGTGGGTGTGCCCAACGCATACCCACTGACAAAAATTCTACTGCAGAAAAAGAAAAAACCCCAATTAGAAATCATACTCACAATGGTACTTACTCGGACGTTGGTCTGCAGCGCCTTGCTGGCATCATAAGCATCCTTCAGTTGGCCGCACATCAACCCCACCTAGATCAGAGCCTCCTTGCTCGCCCCCACTTGATCTTTAGCGACATGGTGCAGGGGAAGGAAGTGGCTGGGGCCGACGCAGACACATATACAGGCCTCGGAGCAGGAACCACTGTTGACCCACTTGGAGGAGTGGGGGTAGACCCTATGGCCGGGACCACTAATGTCGAAGACGCCGAACCACCCTGGGCCAGAGGACTCAGCTGCATAGTTCTTGCAGCAGCCTTCACCGAAGAAGCGCAGACCACTCAGCAGGGGAGGCGCCCCGCATCGGCACGTCAACGCCCGACGCTTTCTCCTTGATGACCTCTGTGTTGGGCGGGTCAATCCTCTCCTCATCATCCAGCAGAGTGATCTTGGGTGGGGCTGCACAAATACACGAACCAGGAAAATCAGTGGAGATCAGTCGGAAGAAACCTAACCGTCCTAACCAGTCAGTGCAAAATACCTTTGGAAGTGGCGGTGTCCGCCGCATCAGCGTCACTCGGACCCTGCTTGCGTGCGTGTGGATCCATCAAAGTTATCGAGGTGTCGCTGTTACAAGGATCAAACAACAATCGGTCAGCAACCGAATCAACGCAAAAACAAGGAAAGGATTGATAAGAACACTCACGTTGAAGCCACAGGCACTGCCACCTTGATCTGAGGCACCGCGGCCTTCTGAGGCTTTGTGGAGATCTGCTTGGGCAGCTTGGGCTGGTTCTCAGTTGAGGTCTCGGCCTCGGCATGAGCACGCTTGGAGGTGCGAGTCGTCCACCCTGAAGTAGTCAACTGTGGAACCCCACCTGTCTTACCACTCGGATTGTGTTGTGCCTTCGTGCAGGGTTCCTTGGGGGCCTCATAGGACGGAGAGGACTCGGCCTCCTCCCTATTCTCAGAGCTCTCGTCCTCATCACTCTCCTCTTCGTTGCCATCGTCATCGTCGTTGTTAGACTCTTCCGAGTGGTCCTCAAGCGACCTGTCAACCGCTGGGATGTTAGAGATCATGCTCTGGAATTCCTGAAGAGCGAACACATTGAGACACCAGAGTCAGATATACAGAAAACAATGTACCAATGAGTCGATTGGATAAAAGTACTTTACCTCGATAGTCGACGGGAGTTCTTTGGCGTAAGCTGGCACTAGCCCGGCTCCCCACGGGTTGTCTCGAGCGCAGGTGATGGCCTTGATCTTGGCCATCATGTCCTTCTCGGTGAGCTCCTTCGGGTGCACTCGGGTGGGGTCATTCGACTCCTCGTACAACCACATAGGGTGGACCCTGTCCTGCAGCGGCTGGATCCACCGAGTGAGAAAAGTCTCCAGCAGATCCATTCCGTTAACGCCGGCGTTCACAACCCCGACCAGGGCAGTGGCCAAGATACTGACCTTCGTCCTCTCCTCCTTCGCCACCGAAAGGGACTCGGGAGCCCTCACCCTCTCCACCGAGTATGGTGGGAGGCCCGATTGGTTGTGGGCGTTGGGGACATCCCTGCAATAGAACCATGTCCCCTACCACCCCTTGACGGAATCATGGAATCTCATCTTCGGGAAGGTGCCCCCTTGAACTTGGATGCCCAACCCCCGCATAGCTGGGTGACACGGTTCTTCATGCCGGCTGACGAGTCCTTCTTGACGGTCATCGACCGATAAGTGAATGTATGCTTGAAAAGCCCCCAATGGGGTTGGCAGTCGAGGAAGTTCTCACAGAGGGAGATAAAGGATGAAAGATAGATGATGGCATTTGGAGGGAGATGGTGCAGTTGCGCACCGAAGTAATTGAGGAATGCTTGGAAAAAGGGGTGAGGAGGCATAGAGAAGCCCCGCGCGATGTGGGTGACGTGCAGGATGTGCTCATCCTCCTGCGCCGCCGACTCGATCTCCCCCGCACCCGGGCAACGCCACCCGTCACACGGGATGAACCCCTCTCTTCAGGCTCCTCGAGCCGACAAGCTGAGATGCGTGACGAGATCCAATCCCCCACCGCACCTCCGGTCGCCGCACTAGAGCCGGAAGAGGAGGCCTTTCCGGCATTCTTCGCCTTTTCCGCCTTGGCCGTGGAGTCTCTCGCCATCACCGTGGAGGTTCTGCATGCTCGAGTGGAGAAGAGAAGTGGAGGAACCGGAGCAGAAGAAAGGGGATCTGAGGTCCCAGCCTCAGTCTCCAAATATTTTATATCACAGAGCGAATCGCGAGCCGGGTCTCATGCCGCAGATCTCTGGATCAATAGCGCACGCGACAGAACTTTGCGCAGAGCGAGCGCAGCACGTGGCGAGGATCATGCATGAAAATCGAGGAGCCGGGCCCCCACTTTCCCCACTAACGCATGACGTTACCGCTTCTGCGTGCTCACACACAAATTCGAATCCTGTGATTTCCGAGGCGAATCGATCCGATTGATTGCCTGCAATTCCTTTCCTAAAGGACACATGTCAGCCCGACTGACCACCCTCCATGGGGATCTGTGCACTTGGCCATGTTAATCACCCGACTGAAGTCTTCTTCAGGATCGCTATGTGACGAGCTTGACGCCCCTCCGCGGGTTCACTTGGCTCTCTCAGTAGGCGTATGACTCGTAAACCTGGACTCGTATAAGGCCCGCGTTGTCGCTACCTTGGGATAAGGAGTGGCATCTCTCCAGAGAATCAGACCACACGCCAGCCTCGCCACTCGAGTTGTAAAGGCATGCCCTGACATGGGTCCCAAGTCTATCTCTTCCGAGAGACAAAACAAATGCCACCGGGTTTTTCTCGGTGATCAACAGCACCCAGTCATCCGGGTGAACCTGTAGTCTAGAATCTGTTGCGTTTTCATCCAGAGAACAGCGAACCACGACTCAGAAACATATTCTGAGTGCCCCCGCAACACTCAGACCTAACCGACAGATCAGCTCGACTCTCCTATGAAACCTTAACCAATTTGGGGGCAAATTATGAGGTCACCTATTACAGGTAGGGTCAATGACCCATCATTTGGGACCCACATGGGGCCTATCAAGAACGTGGGTAGGTCCCTGGACCATACCAGTATTAGGACGTATACATCAGGAAGTCCACTCGGCCGTCTCGACTGCACTTGAAGAACCACCCACCACTCGGCAGACGAATCGCCACTCGGACCAAGGAGTCAAGCAGGCGGCGTGGGAGCTGCAACGGTTGAGGAATCCTAAGTCATCCATTAAACAGAGTCGTGCCTACCGTTACCTGTAACTGTCATAGTAGAGGCTCATTATACCTGTAACTGACTCATTTAGTGTCATTTAGTGCCCAAACGGCATGACAGACGTGGGGCCACGGCACACTCTATATAAGCCGCACCCCCTTCATAATCGGGCACAAGCAACCTTTGTAACCATACCCATCAAATCAAAGCAAGCCTCAGGGCATGAGACATGGGGCTATTACCTCTGTCGAGAAGGGCCTGAACTCGTTAAACACCAAGTGTTACACCTACGCTGTAGCTAGGTTCTGCCTCACATATGTACCTCTAGTATTCATTGTCAGGATCGTAACCCCGACAGCTGCTCCACGTACTACATGGTGGGAACGCCTCGGCCACCTCAGGGACGAGACCGTTCGTCGCTTGCCACTGCTGCCGACTCGCGGTGAAGCTCGAGAAGCCGGCAGCAGGGGCAAAGCTGAGTGTGTCGGCATGCACGTAGGAGTAGATGATGAAGTTGTGTAGGTGAATGATGGAGCCCCCTGCTGCGGCGTTGTCGGCTACGCGTTACTGGCCAACGCGAGCGTGCACATCAGGAACCCTCGAGCAACGCTTGTTCCATCCTTCGCCCGTGCGCCTCGGAGCGTGCACAGATGACGCGTGCCTCCTCCCATGAATGAGGTCACGGGGTGAGTGCTTCTCCTGCGACGATAGGGTGCGCGACGGGGTGCCTACAGAGGCTCTGGTCGGCGGTGTGCTCGGCGAGATGGGGACGCCAAAACGCCGCTGCTTGCTGCCCTACTGATCCGGGTGTACATGGCCGCTATTGGTGATGGCCCACCTCCTCATTCATCCATGGCAAAAATCTCCAGGCCACCGGGGAAGCCATGAAATAATCCGGAGAACAGTCGTCGTTCATATCTGAAGCTGTACAATTCCCATCAGCCATGTGCATGCATAACCCATGGCCCATTGTAGAAATATGGCTTAGCACAATCGATCAACAGGAGGCTTTCGATACTCGATAGTTAACCCAAACAGATGTCGGATGATATGATTCCGGGTCGCTAGAGCCTGGGACCCACCTGCATGTAATTGACTCGCCTTGATCCCAGTCTTTCCCGAGCCTCATATGAACCCCCCTGTTTGGATACATACCAAATGGTTAAAAATGACTAGGATCAGTTAGGTCAGGATATGGACTTTAGGGATTTATACGTCGGGGTTCGTTAGCGGCGCCCTCTATATCCTCAGGATTTAAAATAGACTTCACTCGCTAACTAACTATGGTGATATGCAGTGCGTTGAAACGGTGTTGAACTAATGATGGTAAATAGAAGTCATTTTGGAAAAGTGCCAAAAAAGTCATTTTGGAACGAGGGAACTTGGTTCCACCACGTCAATCGAGAGAGGGTAGCAGGACCAATGTGCAAGTGAGGGGGTTCACGGCTGACCCAACAGCCACGTCTCCTGCCTTTCAATCCTTTCTTTGCCTTGCCCGCTGCTAGAGACAAGGTCCGGACTAAGCCCCGGCACTGGTTGATAAGGGCGGCGAGGAGATCTCTGCTCATATTGCCTTCGATGGACGGATGCGATCTATCAGCATAAGATAGAGGGTACGGTTATGTGCGTTGTTGTTCCCGCCTTGTTGACGGTCTCTAGTGGTGAGGCGTCGGTGACCGTGACCCCATTTGTAGGCACACGGGTGACAGCGCTGACCTTCTATGCCCCAATGAGATCCTCATTCGCTTAAGGCTGCCCGTAATGAAAGTATCATAAATAGTATCATGCATGCCAACTAAGCAATTTTGATAAAGTGACATAGAATTAAATGAAGAAAGAGAGGTTTGAGTATCATATCATGATACCGTATCATATTAAATGATGTGTTACTTTTGTGTCATGTATGGCAATAAATATAGTCTTCTATGATACCAACATATGATACTATGCATTAGCGATGTAGTATCATAGACTAGTATCATATGTATGATATTAGTATATGATACTCCCCATTACAACCAGCCTAAGAGCACGGATGGCGTCATGGTCCTGCTGAAAGTGCAATCATTGCTCTTAATCCTAGTTTTTTTATATTGATGACACTATACTTATAGGGGGAGAGACTTATACATTTACTATATAAATCTACAGGTTTCAGTTCCTTTCTGTCTCGATTATAGACTCTCAAAATGTTATTGACTCAAGACATGTTCGACTATGAAGAGAAGCACAACCTTTTCCTTTTGTTTTTCTAAGTTATAGTCATCCCACACTATTAAGAGGAGATCAAAGTGGTTTGTGAAGGATTTGGTCAGCTCACAATCACCATAACTTGCAATTCCTAGTAAAAGTCCAATGCTAAAAGCCTAGCGAAATCCTATATCCAAAACATGCAAAGGAGACCAAACAATAGGTGGACGATCAGACTGTCCGGGTACAATATGTGGAGGCACCCGAGAGCCGAGAGCTCAAAATGCTGGCTGGGCTGCCCAGCGACTATCCGGGCGGCTAGACTATCTAGGCAAAAACCAGACGGAATGTCCGACCGAGTTGCTGAAGATCTACTGGCTATACATCTCTAGCGGCCAGACCGTCAGGGCACATTTCGGTCGGACTATCCGGCGGTATGATCTCTGCACTAAAACGAGTAGTTTGGTCCACAACTATATATGCCCCTTCATCACTTTGTGGAGGGGTTTACTAACACAAACATGGAGCCCTATATCTGAGAGCAGGCTCCCTCTCATTCCCCCACACTAAATCGATGATTTCTTGAGAGAGATTCCAACCAAGCATAGATCCACTCGTCTCTGTCTTACCAAACAAATTAGTTATTTGAGCAAATATTGAGTATTTCCTCTTTGTTCTTGTTGCTATTGGAGGTTGGAGGCTCATAGGAGGTGATACATCCATTTTTACCATCACTCCCTCTGTTACTTTATATAAGGTATATTTGTTTTGTCAAAAGTCAAACTAGTGCATGTTTGATTGAGTTTTTAGAATAATATATTAATGTCCACAGTATGAAATTTATATCATTTGATACATCAGGAAACGTAGTTTCATATTTTATCTATTAGTATTGTATATGTTGACTTGCATGGAAATCAATACACCTTATATTCTGGAACGGAGAGAGTATTTCTTGGTATAAATTGCTCATAATTATCCATGTTTTGCACATTATCACATCATTCTGATGATTTTTTCCTCTTAATTTGCATGATGAAACGAATGACGAGAATTTCCCAGAAAGTGCAGGAAAGCACCAAAACAAGGATCGATGAAGATTTTTTTTTTGAAACCAGAAAAAATAGAAAGAATAGAATTAGAAGTTTCCCACGGGAAGAGAAAAGGAGCACTGAGATGGGCAGGAAGCCTCCTATGGGTCCCAGGTGGACAACCCCCTTGTCATAACATCAGGCCACGTGGGAGCCATGGGATGCGCCTCCAACTCAGCCCAGTACCCTCGGTCCTATTTTACCCCAAAACTCGCCTCTAAATTTTATGGGGTTTCCCCCTACCATCTTCGAGGCGGAAACAAAGCGTAACACTTTTTTCTCATGGAGCGGTGATCTTCATTGATCATTCCCCTTTGGGTTGGGGAACTCGAAGCCATCAACATCACTAGCACTATGTTCTCTTGGGGGTCATCGTAACCATCTCCATCCCTACTGTCGGTGTCAAAACCGGCGGATCTCGGGTAGGGGGTCCCGAACTGTGCGTCTAAGGCAGATGGTAACATGAGGCAGGGGACATGATGTTTTACCCAGGTTCGGGCCCTCTTGATGGAGGTAAAACCCTACGTCCTGCTTGATTGTTCTTCATAATACGAGTAATACAAGAGTTGATCTACCACGAGATCGGAGAGGCTAAACCCTAGAAGCTAGCCTATGGTATGATTGTATGTTGTCCTACGGACTAAAACCCTCCGGTTTATATAGACACCGGAGGGGGCTAGGGTTACACAAGGTCGGTTACAAAGGAGGAGATATACATATCTGTATTGCCTAGCATGCCTTCCACGCCAAGTAGAGTCCCATCTGGACACGGGACGAAGTCTTCAATCTTGTATCTTCATAGTCCAACAGTCCGGCCAAAGGATATAATCCGGCTGTCCGGATACCCCCTAATCCAGGACTCCCTCACCTACTTTTTAATCTATGAACTGTTACCTCATATATGTTTCTAAGATCACTTCTTGGTGTTAATTGATGCTTAGTGGTTTATATTGGTGAAAAATTGCATGTTCATATTGTTTACCATATTGCTACCCCATTTATTATGATTCATATAATGTCTTGTGAGTGATCCTTACATTCTTGAGGACTTGGAAGGAACCTTATTTCCATTAACTATGTGAAGTTTAAATAAGTTCAATGTGTTGATGTTGAGAAATTTTAACATGGTCCCTCTTACCTCCTATTCTACATGGGAGGTAAGAATGTAAGAGTTACCTAGACCCATTACTAAAGGAGGACCATGTTAAAACTGCTCTTTGATATTAGTTTGTATTGTTATTCTCTAGTGATGATGTGAGAAAGAGGAGAGGATTATGTAATAAGGTTGCTTAGGATGGGTAGCCGGAGTGAGAGATATTACTGTGCCCTGAGTTTTGTGAATTATTGCATGAGGGGTAATTGGGATCCTAGAATTGGCATGGTTAGATTGTATCTTCATCATTCTCCTATATTTGAGGATGCTTGCATGAAGGGCATAATCATAAGTATGTATTTTCAAGTAAGAACAATACATAAGTTTACGCTCCACCATACAACACTTATCAAAACAATGAAAGTTAAAATCAACAGAAATAGGCGAAAAGAGCTATGTGAAATTTTCGTTGTCCTCGAAAAGATTTAATCCATATAAATCATACTCCCTCTCTAATATATTAATTATCGCTACTTGATCGAAGGGAGTACAATTGGCTTGTCCTTAGCACAATTAAGAATTGTGCTATTTGTTGCACCGCTATACTTTGTTGCAAACTATATTCTTGCATTTGCTCTCTTGATCAAACAATGATTACGACTTTTACAATGATTCCTTGCTATTTTCCATCAACTAATTCCTTATGTTCTTCATTGGGATCGACATTCTACTTACTAAAAAGATCTAGAATTGATCCCCTAGAATTCTAGGTTATCATGCGGTAGGAGTTCTTTAGTGAGGAATCAACGTGTGATTTGCCCCAGGAAGTGCGTGAAGGGTTGGAGGCCACCTTAAGGTCTACTACTATTGATTGGGAATTTCCCCTATGGTGATATCTAAGGAAAATAGGGCGAGTCTTCTTGTAGTGGGCCTTCATGGTAATAGCTATCCCTCCAATGTTGACTAGCTTCCCTCTAAGGAAGTGAACATCAGGATACATCCTCATCTCTATGTCTTCAGTCATACCTAGCCTGAGCTCCCTAGATGTTGATAATTTTTGGTCCCTTGACCTTGCCTTCATCATATCTCATTGTATCAATTGTTTAGGCACGTCTTTATATTCCACATAGCCTAACCATGCTAATAATTTTGTATCTTTACCTATTCACCCCTCTAGGTCCATCTCGTTCCTTTCAATTAGTATCAGCGCCTCATGCTCTATATTTTCACTTAACCACCCTAGACCAAGATGTCCAAAGACGGTGAGCTACCACCCAATACCATCGCAGAGGTTTCTGGCCCAATTAATGGTGGGTGCATCATCGCAAGATGATAAGATTTACTCCTCTGTGAAGGTGACCCAGATGTTGGCTAGGCACTCCGCTATTCTGAAAGTTATGATTGATATTGTGGTGGAAGAAAGAGTGGCAACGGGAAGCCTGGTGGTTCCTCCTCCACTCCTGAAGTGGCGAATGCACCCTCGGTGGAAAGACCCATTGTCCATCTTCCCTCTACCGCACCTACGGGTATCAATCATGCTGAATTTGGCTAAAAATACCTAAAACCACTTCCACGAGAACCCTAGATAAATCATCAAGGTATTCCTCCTGTTTATAATGGGAAGGGGAAGTTCTCACATTGGAGGTATGAGATGCAAGATCACATTAAGAGCACATTTGTGGAGATGTGGAGAGTTGTGGTCCATGGCTTCAACCCCGTCAAATCCAATAACTTAACTCACCAAGAAACAATCGTGATCAAATCAACTCTTTTGTGTGCATGCTAATAAGAAAGGGTTTGTCTGAAGGAGATAAGGAATCCTAGCTACTTCCATATCACCTCTACCAAGGAACTACGGGAAAGTTTATTATTGGCAATGATCTGTACCTCCACGCTTCAAATCCCAAGATATGAAATGGCCAAACGTGAGATGTGCATCTTTGTGTTGGAAACAAATGAGAAGTCTCAAGAGCTTCTTTGTTGTCAAGCTCCAAAGCTTTGAGTGTGATAAGATCAATGCTGGATTCACAATCAACAAATGATTCGTTTTTGAAAATTTCATGACAACTCTTTCCCCCTGCTATGATGACATGGTCTTTCATGTAAGATGTGATAGTGGGTTCTCAATGATGACTCCCAAAGATGTGATTGCTATGTTTTGTGCAGCATGAATAATATGTATCTAATGGGAAGAAACTTTCTGCCAGAACAAGAGGTTTGACAAACCCATTCCTAGCATTGAAGGCCAAGCATGTCTGTGTGGTTGAAGAAGAAGAAGATGTTGAGGAAGAAGATGATGGCTCCAATAAAGGGGATTCATATGATATTGCACTCTTTGTGAGGAGATTCAACAAGGGTGCCTACAATGGAAAGTTCATCAAGAAAGATAAAGTTAGGACTTGCTACAATTGTGAGCCAATGGTCACTTTGCCTATGGATGCCCTTATGAGAAAAGGGAAAACAAGCCAAGATTTTCAAACTAGACCTTTGTCAAGAAGTTTCCCAATCCCTCAAATGCCAAGATCAAGAAGAGGGAATGTAAGGTGTCGGGGCCGAACACGATCACCTATGGGGCCATCGACCCCTTGTGGTTCGGCAAGGGAGAGGGGCGCGTTGCACAAAGAGCAGAGGCCGTTGAGCAGGACAACAGCGGTGGAACGGGTGGTTTTTACCCAGGTTCGGGCCGCCGTGAGGTGTAAAACCCTACTCCTGCTTTGGTGGATTGATGAGAGGATCGTGGTGAAGACGCAACTCTCAAGCCCGGTAAGGTCACCCCGGGGAGAGCAACTACGAGCATATGGGTGTAAAAGGGTCCAAATCCTTTCTAAGGTTGCCTCGGACCTCCTTTTACAGGTCAAGGGGTTACCACAATGGCAAAACAATCATTATCCAGTGATTAGATAGCCATAGTGCTATCATACCTAACTCTGTAGACAGGACAAGGCACATTAAATGCACTGCTTAGTGTCACATCATGGATGTAGCCCGGCAAGCCTTGCCGCGCCATTCAACCACTTTCTCGTCTGCCTGCGTGACATGCGCGTGGATGGGTGTCATTTAGGGGTGATCTTCTTCAGAAATGGCTGCCACATGCCAAATGACAGCCACATAATCACTTGGGGGCTCGACACCGCATCGATGGATGACTTGCGTTGCTGTGAGGTGGAGCGGTGGAGCCTTGGCGGGGAAGAAGGACGCCAATGTCCCGGCAACCCTTGTTGGGAATGTCTTGTGACTTGTCCTTGGGGGGGGGGGGGCTCGACCTGACCAGGCTCGCCTGCCCGGCAAGGGAGGGTTTTCCCTTATTAATATCTTGTTCCTTCGGCTTGTCTTGGTCATCTTGATACTGCTTGCATTCTTGTTGTCGTGCCTCAGGCTGCCCTCTTCGTGCACAAGTTAGGGGGAAACATACACCCATGTTTGTGTACCCCGACAGAAGACCCCGGGCCTAAGCCATACGTGTCACCGGACACGTTGGGTTAGGCCAAAAAATGGTTGCGACCGGGGGAGGGGGGCGCCGGAGGGCAAGGAGTACCGCGCACCTGAGCGATACTTCGGTGATGTCTTAGAGGGGTCCCGCATTGTTGCAGATCATTGTGTGAAGGACACTGTCGGTGTCAAAACCGGCGGATCTCGGGTAGGGGGTCCCGAAGTGTGCGTCTAAGGCGGATGGTAACAGGAGGCAGGGGACACGATGTTTTACCCAGGTTCGGGCCCTCTTGATGGAGGTTGTTGGAAATATGCCCTAGAGGCAATAATAAATTGATTATTATTATATTTCCTTGTTCATGATAATCGTTTATTATCCATGCTAGAATTGTTTTGATAGGAAACTCAGATACATGTGTGGATACATAGACAACACCATGTCCCTAGTAAGCCTCTAGTTGACTAGCTCGTTGATCAATAGATGGTTACAGTTTCCTGACCATGGACATTGGATGTCATTGATAACGGGATCACATCATTAGGAGAATGATGTGATGGACAAGACCCAATCCTAAGCCTAGCACAAGATCATATAGTTCGTATGCTAAAGCTTTTCTAATGTCAGGTATCATTTCCTTAGACCATGAGATTGTGCAACTCCCGGATACCGTAGGAGTGCTTTGGGTGTGCCAAACGTCACAACGTAACTGGGTGGCTATAAAGGTACACTACAGGTATCTCTGAAAGTGTCTGTTGGGTTGGCACGAATCGAGACTGGGATTTGCCACTCCGTGTAAATGGAGAGGTATCTCTGGGCCCACTCGGTAGGACATCATCATAATGTGCACAATGTGATCAAGGAGTTGATCACGGGATGATGTGTTACGGAACAAGTAAAGAGACTTGCCGGTAACGAGATTGAACAAGGTATCGGGATACCGACGATCGAATCTCGGGCAAGTATCGTACCGATAGACAAAGGGAATTGTATACGGGATTGATTAAGTCCTTGACATCATGGTTCATCCGATGAGATCATCGTGGAGCATGTGGGAGCCAACATGGGTATCCAGATCTCGCTGTTGGTTATTGACCGGAGAACGTCTCGTTCATGTCTGCATGGTTCCCGAACCCGTAGGGTCTACACACTTAAGGTTCGATGACGCTAGGGTTATAAAGGAAGTTTGTATGTGGTTACCAAATGTTGTTCGGAGTCCTGGATGAGATCCCGGACATCACGAGGAGTTCCTGAATGGTCCAGAGGTAAAGATTTATATATGGGAAGTCCTGTTTTGGTCACCAGAAAAGTTTCGGGTTTTATCGGTAACGTACCGGGACCACCGGGAGGGTCCCGGGGGTCCACCAAGTTGGGCCACAAGCCCCGGAGGGCTGCATGGGCAAGTGTGGGAGCGGACCAGCCCCAGGTGGGCTGGTGTGCCCCCCACCAAGGCCCAAGGCGCAAGGAAGAGGGGAAGGGGGCAAACCCTAGGGCAGATGGGCCCTAAGGCCCACCCTGGTGCGCCTCCCCCTCTCCCCTCCCCTTGGCCACCCCTAGATGGGATCTAGGGGGCTGCCACCACCCTTAGGGAGGGAACCCTAGGTGGGGGCACAGCCCCTCCCCTCCCCCTATATATAGTTGAGGTTTGGGCTGCCCAATGCACATGAGTTCCTCTCTTTCTTGGCGCAGCCCTATCCCTCTCCTTCTCCTCATATCTCGCAGTGCTTGGCGAAGCCCTGCTGGATCACCACGCTCCTCCATCACCACCATGCCGTTGTGCTGCTGCTGGATGGAGTCTTCCTCAACCTCCCCCTCTCTCCTTGCTGGATCAAGGCATGGGAGACGTCACCGGGCTGTACGTGTGTTGAACGCGGAGGTGCCGTCCATTCGGCACTAGGATCTCCGGTGATTTGGATCACGACGAGTACGACTCCTTCAACCCCGTTCTCTTGAACGCTTCCGCTTAGTGATCTACAAGGGTATGTAGATGCACTCTCCTTCCCCTCATTGCTAGATTACTCCATAGATTGATCTTGGTGATGCGTATAAAATTTTAAATTTCTGCTACGATCCCCAACAGTGGTATCAGAGCTAGGTCTATGCGTAGTTTCTATGCACGAGTAGAACACAAGTTGTTGTGGGCGTCGATTTTTTCAATTTACTTGCCGTTACTAGTCTTATCTTGATTCGGCGGCATCGTAGGATGAAGCGGCGCGGACCGACCTTACACGTACTCTTACGTGAGACTGGTTCCACTGACTGACATGCACTAGTTGCATAAGGTGGCTAGCGGGTGTCTGTCTCTCCCACTTTAGTCGGATCGGATTCGATGAAAAGGGTCCTTATGAAGGGTAAATAGCAATTGGCATATCACGTTGTGGTTTTTGCGTAGGTAAGAAACCTTCTTGCTAGAAACCCATAGCAGCCATGTAAAACATGCAAACAATAATTAGAGGACGTCTAACTTGTTTTTGCAGGGTATGCTATGTGATGTGATATGGCCAAGAAGAATGTGATGAATGATATGTGATGTATGAGATTGATCATGTTCTTGTAATAGGAATCATGACTTGCATGTCGATGAGTATGACAACCGGCAGGAGCCATAGGAGTTGTCTTAATTTATTTATGACCTGCGTGTCAACAAACGTCATGCAATTACTTTACTTTATTGCTAACCGTTAGCTGTAGTAGTAGAAGTAATAGTTGGCGAGACAACTTCATGAAGAAACGATGATGGAGATCATGATGATGGAGATCATGGTGTCATGCCGGTGACAAGATGATCATGGAGCCGCAAGATGGAGATAAAAGGAGCTATATGATATTGGCCGTATCATGTCACTATTATTTGATTGCATGTGATGTTTATCATGTTTATACATCTTATTTGCTTAGAACGACGGTAGTAAATAAGATGATCCCTCATTAAAATTTCAGGAAAGTGTTCCCCCTAACTATGCACCGTTGTGAAAGTTCGTTGTTTCGAAGCACCACGTGATGATCGGGTGTGATAGATTCTTACGTTCACATACAACGGGTGTAAGCCAGATTTACACACGCGAAACACTTAGGTTGACTTGACGAGCCTAGCATGTACAGACATGGCCTCGGAACACAAGAGACCGAAAGGTCGAGCATGAGTCGTATAGAAGATACGATCAACATGAAGATGTTCACCGATGTTGACTAGTCTGTCTCACGTGATGATCGGACACGGCCTAGTTGACTCGGATCATGTAATCACTTAGATGACTAGAGGGATGTCTATCTGAGTGGGAGTTCATAAGATGAACTTGTTTATCCTGAACATAGTCAAAAGGATTTTGCAAATTATGTCGTAGCTCGCGCTTTAGTTCTACTGTTCAGATATGTTCCTAGAGAAAAATTAGTTGAAAGTTGATAGTAGCAATTATGCGGACTAGGTCCGTAAACTGAGGATTGTCCTCATTGCTTCATAGAAGGCTTATGTCCTTAACGCACCGCTCAGTGTGCTGAACCTCGAATGTCGTCTGTGGATGTTGTAGATATCTGACATACACATTTTGATAACTACGTGATAGTTTAGTTAAACGGTTTAGAGTTGAGGTACCGAAGACGTTTTGAAACGTCGCGAAACATATGAGATGTTTCGAGGGCTGAAATTGGAATTTCAGGATCGTGCCCATGTCAAGAGGTATAAGACCTCCGACGATTTTCTTAGCCTGCAAACGAAGGGAGAAGAGCTCAATTGTTGAGCTTGTGCTCAGATTGTCTGAGTACAACAATCATTTGAATAAAGTGGGAGTTGATCTTCCAGATGAGAAAGTGATGTTTCTCCGAAGTCATTACCACCAAGCTGCTAGAGCTTCGTGATGAACTATGATATATCAGGGACATATATGATGATCCTTGAGATATTCGCGATGTTTGACACCACAAAAGTAGAAATCAAGAAGGAGCATCAATTGTTGATGGTTGGTGAAACCACTAGTTTCAAGAAGGGCAAGGGCAAGAAGGGATACTTCAGGAAACGGCAAATCAGCTGCTGCTCTAGTGAAGAAACCCAAGGTTGAACCCAAACCCGAGACTAAGTGCTTCTGTAATAAGAGGAACAACCACTGGAGCAGAATTACCCTAGATACTTGGTAGATGAGAAGGCTGGCAAGGTCGATAGAAGTATATTAGATATACATTGTGTTAATGTGTACTTTACTAGTACTCCTAGTAGCACCATGGTATTAGATACCGGTTCGGTTGCTAAGTGTTAGTAAACTCGAAATAAAAGGCTGCGGAGTAAACGGAGACTAGCTAAAGGTGAGCTGGCAATATGTGTTGGAAGTTTTTCCAAGGTTGATATGATCAAGCATCGCATGCTCCCTCTACCATCGAGATTGGTGTTATACCTAAATAATTGTTATTTGGTGTTTGCATTGAGCATAGACATGATTGGATTATGTCTATCGCAATATGGTTATTCATTAAAAGAGAATAATAGTTACTCTATTTATTTGAATAATACCTTCAATGGTCTTGCACCTAAAATCAATGGTTTATTGAATCTCGATCGTAGTGACACACATGTTCATGTCAAAAGATATAAGATAGTACCACCTACTTGTGGCACTATCACGTAAGTCATATCGGTATAAAACGCATGAAGAAGCTCCATGTTGATGGATCTTTGGGCTCACACGTTTTTGAAAAGTTTGAGACATGCGAACCATGTCTATTGGTGTATATGCATGAAGAAACTCCATGCAAATGGACCATTTGGACTCACTTGATTTTGAATCACTTGAGACATGCAAATCATACCACATGGGCAAGATGACTGAAAGCCTCTTTTTCAGTAAAATGGAACTAGAAAGCAACTTGTTGGAAGCAATACATTTTGATGTGTGCAGTCCAATGAATGCTGAGGAGTGTAGTGGATATCGTTATGTTCTTACTTCACAGATGATTTGAGTAGATGTTGAGTATATTTACTTGATGAATCACGAGTCTGAATTATTGAAAGGTTCAAGTAATTTCAGGATGAAGTTGAAAGATCGTCGTGACAAGAGGATAAAATATCTATGATATGATCATAGAGATGAATATCTGAATTACGAGTTTGGCACAGAATTAAGACATTGTGGAAATTGTTTCAAAAACTAATACAGCCTGGAACACCATAGTGTGATGGTGTGTCCGAACATCATAACTGCACCCTGTTGGATATGATGCATACCATGATGTCTCTTATCGAATTACCATGATAGTTTATGGGTTAGGCATTAGAGACAACCACATTCAATTTAAATAGGGAACCACGTAATACCGATGAGATGACACCGTATGAACTATGGTTTAGAGAAACCTAAGCTGTCATTTCTTAAAAGTTTGGGGGCTGTGACGCTTATGTGGAAAAAAATTCAGGCTGATAAGCTCGAACCCAAAGCGGATAAATGCATCTTCATAGGACACCCAAAACAGTTGGGTATACCTCATGTCTCAGATCCGAAAGCAATAAGGGATTGTTTCTAGAATCGGGTCCTCTCTCGAGGAAAAGTTTCTCTCGAAAAATTGAGTGTGAGGATGGTGGAGAATTGATGAGGTTATTGAACCGTCTCTTCAACTAGTGTGTGGCAGGGCACAGGAAGTTGTTCCTGTGGCACCTACAACAATTGAAGTGGAAGCTTATGATAGTGATCATGAAACTTCAGATCAAGTCACTGCCAAACCTCGTAGGATGACAAGGATGCTTACTACTTCAGAGTGGTACGTAATCCTGTCTTGGAAGTCACGTTGCTAGACAACAATGAACCTATGAGCTATGGAGAAGCGATGGTGGGCCTGGATTCCAAAATGGCTCGAGGCCATATAATCCGAGAGAGGATCCATATATGAAAACAAAGTGTAGACTTTGGCGGAACGGCTTGATGGTCGTAAGGCTGTTGAGCAGAGATGGATTTTTAAAAGGAAGATGGACAATGATGGCAAGTATCACCATTAAGAAAGCTCGACTTGTCGTTAAAGATGTTTTCCGACAAGTTCAAGGAGTTGACTACGATGAGACTTTCTCACTCGTAGCGATGCTAAGAGTATCTTGGAATTATGTTAGCAATTACTGCATTATTTATGAAATCTGGTAGATAGGATGTCAAAACATTATTTCCTCGACGATTTTTGAGGAAAGGTTGTATGTGATACAACCGGAAGGTTTTGTCAATCCTGAAAGATGCTAACAAGTATGCAAAGCTCCAGCAATCCTTCTAAGGACTGGAGTAAGCATCTCGGAGTTGGAATGTATGCTTTGATGAGATGATCAAAGTTTTGGGTGTATACAAAGTTTATGAGAAACTTGTATTTCCAAAGAAGTGAGTGGGAGCACTATAGAATTTCTGATGAGTATATGTTGTTAACATATTGTTGATCGGAAATGATGTAGAATTTCTGGAAAACATGCAGAGTTATTTGAAAAGTGTTTTCAATGGAATGCCTGGATTAAGCTACTTTAACATTGAGCATCAAGATCTATAAGGATAGATCAAAACGCTTAATGGTACTTTCAAATGAGCACATACCTTGACATGATCTTGAAGGTGTTCAAGATGGATCAGTCAAAGAAGGAGTTCTTGCCTGAGTTGTAAGGTATGAAGTTAAGACTTAAAGATCGACCACGGCAGAAGAAAGAGGAAGGACGAAGGTCGTCCCCTATGCTTTTGTCATAGGCTCTATACAGTATGCTATGCTGTGTACCGCACCTGAAGTGTGCCTTGCCATGAGTCAGTCAAGGGGTACAAGGGTGATCCAAGAATGGATCACAGGACAACGGTCAAAGTTATCCTTAGTAACTAGTGGACTAAGGAATTTTCTCGATTATGGAGGTGGTAAAAGAGTTCGTCGTAAAGGGTTACGCCGGTGCAAACTTTGACACTAATCCACATTATTCTGAGTAGTAAACTGGATTCGTATAGTAGAACCGTTATTTCGAATAGCTCCAAATAGAACGTGGTAGCTGCATCTAGGAGATGACATAGAGATTTGTAAAGCACACACGGATCTCAAAGATTCAGACCCGTTGACTATAACATCTCTCACAAGCATAACATGATTAAACCCAGAACTCATCCAGTGTTAATCACATGGTAATGTGAAATAGATTATTGACTCTAGTAAACTCTTTGGGTGTTAGTCACATGGGGATGTGACCTTGAGTGTTTATCACATATCGATGTGAACTAGATTATTGACTCTAGTGCAAGTGGGAGACTGTTGGAAATATGCCCTAGAGGCAATAATAAATTGATTATTATTATATTTCCTTGTTCATGATAATCGTTTATTATCCATGCTAGAATTGTATTGATAGGAAACTCAGATACATGTGTGGATACATAGACAACACCATGTCCCTAGTAAGCCTCTAGTTGACTAGCTCGTTGATCAATAGATGGTTACAGTTTCCTGACCATGGACATTGGATGTCATTGATAACGGGATCACATCATTAGGAGAATGATGTGATGGACAAGACCCAATCCTAAGCCTAGCACAAGATCATGTAGTTCGTATGCTAAAGCTTTTCTAATGTCAGGTATCATTTCCTTAGACCATGAGATTGTGCAACTCCCGGATACCGTAGGAGTGCTTTGGGTGTGCCAAACGTCACAACATAACTTGGTGGCTATAAAGGTACACTACAGGTATCTCCGAAAGTGTCTGTTGGGTTGGCACGAATCGAGACTGAGATTTGTCACTCCGTGTAAACGAAGAGGTATCTCTGGGCCCACTCGGTAGGACATCATCATAATGTGCACAATGTGATCAAGGAGTTGATCACGGGATGATGTGTTACGGAACGAGTAAAGACACTTGCTGGTAACGAGATTGAACAAGGTATCGAGATACCGACGATCGAATCTCGGGCAAGTATCGTACCGATAGACAAAGGGAATTGTATACGGGATTGATTAAGTCCTTGACATCGTGGTTCATCCGATGAGATCATCGTGGAGCATGTGGGAGCCAACATGGGTATCCAGATCCCGCTGTTGGTTATTGACCGGAGAACGTCTCGATCATGTCTGCATGGTTCCCGAACCCGTAGGGTCTACACACTTAAGGTTCGATGACGCTAGGGTTATAAAGGAAGTTTGTATGTGGTTACCGAATGTTGTTCGGAGTCCCGGATGAGATCCCGGACATCACGAGGAGTTCCAGAATGGTCCGGAGGTAAAGATTTATATATGGGAAGTCCTGTTTTGGTCAGCGGAAAAGTTTCGGTTTTTATCGGTAACGTACCGGGACCACCGGGAGGGTCCCGGGGGTCCACCAAGTGGGGCCACAAGCCCCGGAGGGCTGCATGGGCCAAGTGTGGGAGGGGACCAGCCCCAGGTGGGCTGGTGTGCCCCCCCACCAAGGCCCAAGGTGCAAGGAAGAGGGGAAGGGGGCAAACCCTAGGGCAGATGGGCCCTAAGGCCCACCCTGGTGCGCCTCCCCCTCTCCCCTCCCCTTGGCCGCCCCTAGATGGGATCTAGGGGGCTGCCGCCACCCCTAGGGAGGGAACCCTAGGTGGGGGCGCAGCCCCTCCCCTCCCCCTATATATAGTTGAGGTTTGGGCTGCCCAATGCACATGAGTTCCTCTCTTTCTTGGCGTAGCCCTATCCCTCTCTTTCTCCTCATATCTCGCAGTGCTTGGCAAAGCCCTGCTGGATCACCACGCTCCTCCATCACCACCACGTCGTTGTGCTGCTGCTGGATGGAGTCTTCCTCAACCTTTCCCTCTCTCCTTGCTGGATCAAGGCATGGGAGACGTCACCGGGCTGCACGTGTGTTGAACGCGGAGGTGCCGTCCGTTCGGCACTAGGATCTCCGGTGATTTGGATCACGACGAGTACAACTCCTTCAACCCCATTCTCTTGAACGCTTCCGCTTAGCGATCTACAAGGGTATGTAGATGCACTCTCCTTCCCCTCGTTGCTAGATTACTCCATAGATTGATCTTGGTGATGCGTAGAAAATTTTAAATTTCCGCTACGATCCCCAACAGAGGTAAAACCCTACGTCCTGCTTGATTATTCTTGATAATATGAGTAGTACAAGAGTTGATCTACCATGAGATTAGGGAGGCTAAACCCTTGAAGATAGCCTATGGTATGATTGTATGTTTTCCTACGGACTAAAACCCTCCGGTTTATATAGACACCAGAGGGGGATAGGGTTACACAGAGTCGGTTACAAGGAAGGAGATCTACATATCCGTATTGCCAAGCTTGCCTTCCACGCCAAGGAGAATCCCATCCGGACACGGGATGAAGTCTTCAATCTTGTATCTTCATAGTCCAACAGTCCGGCCAAAGGATATAATCCGGCTCTCCGGATACCCCCTAATCAAGGATTCCCTCAGTAGCCCCTGAACCAGGCTTCAATGACGATGAGTCCGGCGCGCAGATTGTCTTCGGCATTGCAAGGCGGGTTCCTCCTCCGAATACTTCATAGAAGATTTTGAACACGAGGATCGTGTCCGGCTCTACAAAATAAGTTCCACAGAGGGAATAATATTTACACAAGTCTAATCTGCTGACGTTCCCCATAGTGTGACATCACACCACAGCCAGGTCTTTATTCGAATCGCTTTTCATAACCTGTCTTAGCGTGTTTCACGAGGCGGTTTCCTTGGCACGTCTTGTCGAAGCAGAGATCGTGTCCCCTTATTACGGGATTCCCATTAATACAGACGTTGGTAACCCAACCGCACCATCAATTACGACGCTTGGGGGATAAGCAAGTTTTACCAGGCTGGTGGGGGCGCATAGTTTTGTCCGCCCTTATAAAGGGATAAGGTCTCACCTTTTTCTACCCACGCCTTCTTCCTCCTCGCTCATCCATTCTCGCGCACTCGAGCTACAGTGCCCAAGTCCACATCCTTCTCCTCAACTCTCTCAAACATGTCCGGAGCGGGAGGCAAGTGGATGGCCTCCTCCGTCACGGAGGGACACATCAAAAAACTACGTTGAGCTAGATACTTAGCCGCGGATATCGTGCACCGGCTGCTAGCCGCGGGGCAGATCGTCCCTACCCTGGAACCTCACGAAAGGGTGGTTTTCCTCCCCCACTTCGTTCGCGGACTGGGGTTTCCCCTCCATCCATTTTTCCGCGGCCTTATGTTCTATTATGGGCTGGACTTTCATGATCTGGCCTCGAATTTCATCCTCAACATCTCGGCGTTCATCATCGTGTGCGAGGCTTTCCTCCGCATCCGGCCCCACTTTGGCCTATGGCTGAAGACCTTCAATATCAAGCTGAAGGTAGTAGGTGGCCAACAAGCAGAATGCGGCGGAGCCATGGTGGGAAAAATGCCCAACGTTACATGGCTCGAGGGATCCTTCGTGGAGACCATAAAGGGGTGGCCATCGGGGTGGTTCTACATCACCGAGCCGCATGACACCAACTGGGTGGCGGCCCCCCGAGTTTCGATCCGGAATCCCCACGCGGCTCACTTCCTGGAAGGAGAAGGGCCTGTCTTGGGGCTCATTGGTGGAGCTGGACGGACTCTAGAAGTGTATCCGGAACATGACAAGCAAGAAACTTAAGATTGTCAACATAGGCCATGTCATGCTCTTCCGCCAGATCCTCCCGTGTCAACAACGGGCTTTCAACTTATGGGAGTTCGACCTGGCCCAGCACCAGACTCTGCGCGAGCTCTTCGACACAACGCATAAGGACGTCTGGAAGGTGATGTTCAAAGGCGCCGAGGTGCCCCCTTCTCTTACCGAGGACCGTGGGCTAAGCGCGAAGCGCCCTGCGAATCCGGTAAGCTCTGTACATCGGGTAGGGTATTTATTTCCCATAGCTTAACCATGTGCGGGGTCTGAGCTCCCATGCCTTTGACAGGACTGGATGGAGACAGCGGAGCAGATTAACTCTCCGGTTCCTCTGCCCGAAGACCCTGCAGATGCTCTCCTGATGGAGATGCGGACTCCGGCTCCTTATGAGGTGCCGGAGAAGACCAAGAAGAAGGCCCCAAGAACCCGAAAGAGTTCCCGGCGCCAGGTGGTATCGGACACATCATCCGATAACTCCGAGACGCACTCCTCCCATGAAAACAAGGAGAAGGAAGATGAAGATTCTCCCCCTCCAGCCGGGGAGACGAGAAAAGGAAGGCCGCCCCAACCGGGGAGGCCGAAGGGTCCAAGAAGGGAAGGACTCTCCTTCTGGACTGATCCACCACCGCCGCCGATGGCGAAGACGAGTAGCTGCTCAGGGCCAAGCCCCTGGCGAAGTCGTAAGTTTTGGATACCAGAGTAACTCATAGCATACTTTTGTTGCACTGCTTCTCCTAATGTCGAATATGATTATGCAGTCCGCCCCAAGCCCGTATCGACGTATCCTCGTCGGACGGTTCCTTGGACTTGTCGGACATGAATAGTGATACACTTCCAACCGCCTCCTCTCCTTGCCCTACGGACAATGCCGAGGTATTGTCTCAAGGGGCACCGAGCCGGGGGGAGATAGTCCCGGAGGCGCCTCAAGGCGACCTTCTGGACTCCATGAGCAAAGGGAGCAAGGCTCCCAGGAGCTCCAAGTCCGGCCCTCAGCCGAACACCACACCGGAACCTCTAGTGGTTCCGGACTCGGGCAGGCGGCCCCCTTCCAAGAAGGGCAAGCCGTCCGTGCTGGTGACCTCTGTCCATCCAGAGGTACCGGATGACCTACTGGGAGCGCTTCGCGGCGCTTCCATTGACGAAGAGCACCACACTATTATGAGTGTGGTGATCAAGAAGGTTCAGTCCACCAAGAGCGGACTGACTGAACCTGTGCCAGCCTTCTAACATGCTTTGAGGTAAGTATTTAAAATATAGGAAAAGTATTACCGCATAGACAGTAGCCCCTGATGCTCTGTTTGGTGTTCACAAAGCAAAGTCGAATAGAGGATCAAATAATATCTGCATGAGTCTAATATAAGTATGTCTGTATGCGTATGCAGGCTTCGCTGCTGACATCTGCCGCACTGATTGCGGAGGTCGCCGCACTGAAGCAGAACCTCGAGCGGTCCAAGAAAGAGCTCGGCCTTGCCAAGAGGCAGCTCGAGGAGAACAAAGGGAAGCAATACCTTGTTTATATAAATAATAAAATGTGGTTGCGAAATGATAGGATCATCATGAATGTGCTAGGGGCCACAACCGAAGTGGTGACCCTGAAGCAAGCGTTGTCCAAGGCCGAAAACAAAGCGGCCAAGGAGCGCACCGAGCGGGAGAAACAAGAGGCACGGGTGGGCGAGGTACAGCAAGAGCTCCAGGCTCTCGTGAAGAAACACCAGACTTTGGAAGATAGCGGTGGGTAAGGCATTCAATATGCAAAGCAAGCATGTGAAAGTAAATTACTTGTTACTTACCCGAGTACGGAGCTCTCCAGGAGCATTCGTAGATTTTCCCCGTAGTGTGTCGGATGCTGCGAAATATTACCAGGCCGAGGAGGGAAGCTCGATGGAGAAGTTGTTCGGGTCTCAGTATACTGGGACCGAACACCCGATGGCTATGAGCGACCAGCTGAAGGAACTGGTCGAGCTGCACAAGGCGGCCGAACAGGCCATGAGGGGCCTTATAGTCCAGATGTGGCCTGGCGACTCCCTTCCCAACAGCTACTTCGGCCTAGTGAGGTGGCTTGTGGACGCCTGCCCTCGGCTGGGAGTCATCAAGCGGTTCGTCTGCATCGAAGGTGCCCGCCGGGCTTTTGCCCATGCGAAGGTGCACTGGGCCAAGATGGACGCCGAGAAGCTGGTGAAGGAGGGGCCGCCGTAGGGCAAGGAGCACCGCCACCCCGAAATGTATTATGAGGGTGTCCCGAAGGGTGTCCGTCTTGTGGCGGACGAGTGTGCGAAGGATGTAATTTTTGAATGAACTTGCTCGTGTGATCCTGTATTATGAAAACTTGTTCATATGCGCTATGCAACGCTTGTTTGAATTTAAAATATTACCTTCTGTGTGGCTGTTTATTAAATCAGAGAGATGGCCAGTCATCGGCTTTTGCTCCCATGCCCTGAGTGCTGGGGTCTTCGGGATAAATCTGAGCACTCTTTTTCCCATTGTTGGGTTCTTCGAGGGAGGTGCTCAGCACAACGAACAAGGAAATCGGACTATAATGCTTTATCACTCTCACTTAGCCATAGAAGTCTACAATTCTAAATTTTGACGAAGCCCCTCGTATTCGGAAGGCTGAATTCGGGACGCTATACATGCCTTAAGCCAGACAAAGCCGACTCCTCGCTCTAAGCGGCATAAGTCTTTAGGGACTCGATACCTCTCGAACAGCGACCAGCTCTCGCCTTATCATGACAGTCAGTTTTAGCTTTCTCTACTGAGGTGCTTGCCCAGATGAACCGGGGCACAATCACAGTAGTTCTCCCAGTGCTACCTTAGCCGATATAGCGGAACGTAAGGTACCAAAACATGGGAGCCGGGCAAACCCAACTATTGACCCAAGACATGATTCGGAGCTGATGCATATAATGCTATAAGTTTGGGGTGCCGCACTGTTGAAAGTGTTCGAACTTCTCACGCCGTATTATGGGGTACGCTTAAGCCCCTGGCATATTGGCCGTACCAAAGTGTACGGGTGCTGAATGTTGTGAATGAACATATATATAGAAAAAGAAGAATAGAGGATGCGGTAATAGTCTAGTGCTATGCATTGTTTATTCAAAAAGGTGCATCGAAGCAGAATGATACAAGTAGTGCGATAAGCAAAAAGTAGGACTATTTGATATGTCCCCTCCAAGGGCAACCTGAGGAATGGTATTTGAAGCAAGTATTTCACTCGTTATCAGAGACCACCTGGGAGTTCCGTGGTGCGGCGTAGCTTTCTGCCTCTTTGGTTGTTGCATCATGTGTCCGGCGATCATACTGCCGGACGAGGTTTCCAGAGATTAAAGTCCTGAAAGAGAGAAAAATAGCAAAGCGGGCAGCCCCTAGTGCAGTTGAGCCGCGTCTTGGGGCGTGCCATAGTCGTGCCCCCTCCCCACCTGTGCCCATGGTATTTTCAATGCGTAATTATGTACGCGTGGCACGGATTTCGCCGTTTGGCTGGGACTGGGGTGGGGGCCGCATTGCTATGCGAGCTCGGAACGTGCCAGGAGGTCTTGCTGCCGATTACTCCAGGCGTGCTTGAAGGTGTTCGGGTCTTTAATCACTGAACTGGTGGATTGCCTTAAGAGGCTGCTTTGCGCTTCTGCTACGAGGGCCGCAGTGTGCTCCTCCGTGCTCTGTGTTTCCATTGACTGTGATGACCCCCCGAGGTCCTGGCATCTTGAGCTTGAGATATGCATAGTGCGGTACCGCGTTGAATCTCGCAAATGCGGTTCGCCCGAGCAGTGCATGATAGCCACTGCGGAACGGGACAATATCGAAGATTAATTCCTCGCTTCGGAAGTTATCCGGGGATCCGAAGACCACTTCCAGTGTGACTGAGCCTGTGCAATGGGCCTCTAGACCTGGTATGATGCCTTTGAAGGTCGTTTTGTGGGTTTGATCCTTGAGGTGTCTATACCCATTTTGCACACTGTGTCCTGATAAAGCAGGTTCAGGCTGCCGCCGCCATCCATAAGGACTCGAGTGGGGTGAAATCCGTCGATGATTGGGTCTAGGACCAGTGCGGCAAATCCGCCATGACGGATATTAGTGGGATGGTCCCTGCGATCGAAGGTGATCGGACAGGAAGACCATGGGTTGAACTTTGGGGCGACTAGCTCCAACGCATATACATCCCTTAACGCACACTTCCGCTCCCTCTTGGGGATGTGGGTTGCGTATATCATGTTCACCGTCCGTACTTGTGGGAGGAACCTCTTCTATCCTCTGGTGTTCGTCTGCCGGGGCTATTCCTCATCATCGCTATGTAGCCCCTTATCTTTGTTTTCGGTGTTTAACTTGCCGGGCTGCTTGAACACCCAACATTCCCTGTTGGTGTGGTTGGCTGGCTTGTCGGGGGTGCCATGTATTTGGCACAAGCGGTCGAGTATACGGTCCAAACTGGACGGTCCCGGAGTGCTTCTTTTGAATGGCTTTTTCCGCTGACTGGGTTTAGAGCCTTTGAATCCGGCATTGACTGCCGTATCCTTGGTATTGTCACTATTGACGCGGCGCTTATGTTTGTTGTGACCTGACCTGCCATTGCTATCCTTGGTATCTTAAGTACCGTGGTTCTTTGATATGTTATTGCTGCGAGCCAGCCAGCTGTCTTCTCCCACGCAAAAGTGGGTCATGAGTGTCGTGAGGGCTGCCATAGATTTCGGCTTTTCCTGGCCAAGGTGCCGGGCGAGCCACTCTTCGCGGATGTTGTGCTTAAAAGCTGCTAGGGCCTCTGCATCCGGACAGTCGACGATTTTATTTTTTGTTTGTCAGGAACCGTGTCCAGAATTGCCTGGCCGATTCCTTTGGCTGCTGAATTATGTGGCTGAAGTCATCAACATCTGGTGTTCGAACATAAGTGCCCTAGAAGTTGTCGAGGAATGCGGCTTCCAGATCTTCCCAACAACTAATGGATTCTGCTGGCAGGCTGTTGAGCCAATGCCGAGCTGGTCCTTTGAGCTTGAGTGGGAGGTATTTGATGGCGTGTAGATCGTCACCGCGGGCCATGTGGATGTGCAGGAGGAAGTCCTCGATCCATACCGCAGGATCTGTTGTGCCGTCGTATGATTCGATATATACGGGTTTGAAACCCTCTGGGATTTGGTGATCCATTACTTCGTCTATGAAGCATATGGGGTGTGCGGCGCCTCTATAGTGGGCTATGTCGCGATGCAGCTCGAATGAGTCTTGTCCGCTGTGTTTGGCCCGGCCGGATTTACTTTTACTGTATCCGGCGTGACGGTTATCGTCTCACGTAGTGGCGTGCCCTCGTGATCCATAGATCGATCTTGCGTATTTTGCTTTGTCCTCCAATACGTCTCGCAGGTCTAGCGTGTTTCCCCGTGCCTTGTCATTTTTATTTGAGTGGTGTCGGGGTGCGGGCTGAGTTTTTGGCTGAAATGCCTCTCCGTCGCGGCCATGAGGTGGCCGATCAGCTGCGTCATATGCTGGAGATGTAGGTTTTAATGCTTCCTCCTCCAGTCGGGGTAGCAACCTGCGCTTTGGGTAACTCTTGGAGGGGCGTTTGAGTTCATATTCCTCAGCCGCAAGGACTTCAGTCCATCTGTCAGCTAGCAAATCTTGATCAGCTTGAAGCTGCTGCTTTTTCTTAAGGCTATTTGCCGTGGCTATAAGCAGGCGCTTGAAGCGCTCTTGCTCGGCGGGATCCTCCGGCACGACAAATTTGTCATCGTCGAGGCTTGCCTCGTCTTTGGAGTGAGGCATGTAATTATCATCCTCCGCCTCTCCATTTGCCGCTCTCTCGGGAGGGCTGGCTTCTCCATCCTCCTGCTCTAAATCTTGCTGGAGGGGATTGTTGTCGTCTTCGGCACTGTCCGGAGTGCTATTATCTCCTGTGCCGGTGTCACCGTTTTTGCTTTGGCGAGACTTAGAGCGGCGCCGCTGACATCGGTGCTTGGGGTTGCTTCTTGGAGGGTTCATCCTCCGTTGTCCCGTCGCCATTGCCTTTTTTGGGTGTGTCCACCATGTATACATATCATATGATGAGGTGGCTGTCCAGTGCCCTGTGGGCAGTGGTTCCTCTTCGTCTCCTGCATCGTCGTCCATACCGTCGATGTCTTCGGAGTCGAAGTCAAGCATGTTGGTCAAATTGTCGACAGTGGCTACTAAGTGGGTGGTGGGTGGGCGGCAAATTTCTTCGTCATCCCCATCCCAATCATGCCGAACATAGTTCGGCCAGGACTCTCCTGACAGGGAGAGAGACCTTAATGAGTTCAGCATGTCGCCGAAGGGCGAGTGCCGAAAGATATCCGCAGAGGTGAACTCCATGATCGGCGCCCAGTCTGATTCTAGAGGCACGGGCGCAGGCGGTTTGGAGTCCGTGGCCAGGGAAGAATACGACAATTTGGCGTCACGGCTCTCGTGAAGGGTAAGGTCGATACTCGGCTCGATCGCTGCTGAGAATGCGGCCTCCGTGGTGGGGTCTATCCCCCCATCCATGGATGGTGCAATCGGCTCCGACTTGAGGGTCAGAGCGGTTGCCGGTGCGATCTCCTGCACACTGTCCGATGGTAGAGCAAAATCATGCTCATCGTGACCGTGCGGCGTACTCGGCAGGGGCTCGAATCCGTCAAGGATAAAGTCCCCGCGGATGTCGGCCGTGTAATTTAAGCTTCCAAACCTGACCTGGTGGCCAGGGGCGTAAATCTCGATCTGCTCCAGATGGCCAAGCGAGTTGGCCCGCAGTGCGAAGCCGCCGAATACAAAGATCTGTCCGGGGAGAAAAGTCTCACCCTGGACTGCATCGCTATCGATGATCGAAGGAGCCATCAAGCCTAATGATGACGACACAAAGGAACTCTCAATGAAAGCACCAATGTCGGTGTCAAAACCGGCGGATCTCGGGTAGGGGGTCCCGAACTGTGCGTCTAAGGCGGATGGTAACAGGAGGCTGGGGACACGATGTTTTACCCAGGTTCGGGCCTTCTTGATGGAGGTAAAACCCTACGTCCTGCTTGATTATTCTTAATAATATGAGTAGTACAAGAGTTGATCTACCATGAGATCAGGGAGGCTAAACCCTAGAAGCTAGCCTATGGTATGATTGTATGTTGTCCTATGGACTAAAACCCTCCAGTTTATATAGACACCGGAGGGGGCTAGGGTTACACAAAGTCGTTTACAAGGAAGGAGATGTACATATCCGTATTGCCAAGCTTGCCTTCCACGCCAAGGAGAGTCCCATTCGGACACGAGAGGAAGTCTTCAATCTTGTATCTTCATAGTCCAACAGTCCGGCCAAAGAATATAATCTGGCTGTCCGAATACCCCCTAATCTAGGACTCCCTCAGACACCATCTTTGAATGAATGTATTCGAGCTCCCTCTGCCTTGTATGATGAAACAAAGTGTTTATGCAATATAATGCTTGTTATGTTTTTAAATTTTTACTTCTCGTGTGGCCGTGTTGTATGAAATCTGAGGGTTAACCAGTCGTTGGCTTCTGCCCCATGTAGGTAGTACGGGGTTGTTTGGGATGGAATCTAAACAATCTTGATCCAATTAGATGGTCCTTGAAGGAGTTGTTTAGCGCAACGAACTAGGCAACCAGACTATGCGGCTGTAGTGCCCCCACTTAGCCATAGGAGTGCGCCAATAAAAACATGGGTGCAACCCCTAGTATTTGAACTAGAGTGCTATAAGCGTCTGATCGGGAAGTACCAATCCTTCACGTATTGTGGAAGAAATCTCCAACGATTTGGAACCTCTGAACAGCTGACCGGCTCTCGCCGCATCATGACAGTCAGTTTTCGGCTTTTTCTACTGAGGTGCTCCTTTGGATAAACCAAGGCACAATCGCAGTAGTTCTCCCTTTACTACCTTAGCCGATTTAGCGGGACGTAAGGTAGCAAGCACAGGAGCCGGGCGACCCAACTATTGACCAAAGACATGATTCGGAGCCAATGCATATAATGCTAAATTTGGGTACTGAACTATACTTATAAAAAGTGTTCGGACTTTTGTTGCCGTAGTGTGAGGTGCTGTACAGCCCCTGGTGAACATGATACGTACCAAAGTGTACGGGTGCTACCTGATAGGATTATTCATAGGGGAGCTGAAAAAAAGAAAGAAAACAGAAAAGGTACGAAGGTAAAAAGCTGGAGTCCCACAGCTCCAGCCGCAAACTGTTCTCATTGTAATTTAATTAGTACGTCAAAGCGCAGTGATACAGGTAGTGCAATAAGTACCAGGCTATTTGACACGCCGAAACCAAGGGAGAGCTGCATGTGGGTCCTGAAAAATAGGTAAAGTTATCATTAACGGAATCACCTAGAAAGTCCCCCATATGTCTGCGCTTCTCGCCGTCTTGGTGTGTTTTATCCTTCAAGAGGACCAATGACCAGGCCCTTAGATGGTGCCTGTGGAATTGGGACCTGAAAAGGAAACAAGTAAAAGTGAAAGTATGTGTGTATCCGATGTCGGTTGAGATGTACTACGGACCACAAGCTAGATATGCCTCCATCGATGCCCATGGGATTTTGAGTGCGTAGTTATGTACGTGCGGCATGAATGCCACCACTTGATCGGGAATGAGACGGAGGCCGGGTTGCTAGTCGAGCTCCTGACGAGCCGAGCTGTCCTGCTGTAGAGTAGTTCAGACCCTCTTAACGGCGCCCGTGGGTTCGGCAGCCGAATTATGGTTCTGCTTGAGAAGGCCGCTCTATACTTCTACTGCTAGGGCAGCGGTGTGCTCTTCTATACAGAGGGAGCATTCCGTATTTCCATTGACCGTTATGACACCGCGCGGACCGAGCATTTTGAGCTTGAGATTAGCATAGTGTGGTACTGCGTTGAATCGAGCAAACGCGGTTCATCCGAGTAGTGCGTGATAGCCGCTGCGAAAGGGGACGATATCGAAGATTAACTTCTCGCTTTGGAAGTTGTCGGAGATCCGAAGACAACCTCTAGTGTGATTGATCCCGTACAGCGGGCCTCTACACCTGGTATGACTCCTTTGAAGGTAGTCCTGGTGGGCTTGATCCGAGATGGGTTAATGCCCATTTTTCACGTTGTGTCCTGATAGAGCAGATTGATGCTGCTATCTCCGTCCATAAGGACGCGAGTTAGGTGGAACCCATCAATTATTGGGTCTAGGACTAGTGCGGCTGAGCCACCGTGACGGATGTCGGTGTTCTGGGAACGGGGGTCCCCAGACTTGCTTGCCTGCGGCCTGCGGCGTGGCTCCAAGGAGGCCCAGCATGGCCCATCTTCATCAACACAAGAATCAAGACCCCCGCGAGAGGCCAAGCCTCGCGAGGCGGACGACACGGGGCTTCCTCAGGCACGGCCTCGTCAGGCTGGCTCGCGAGGAGGCGGAGAGATCAAGGCGGGGTACCTCGCGAGGTACCCGTGACGCAAGCCGTGACGACTCAGGGCGCCAGGCGGGTGCCAGCGCGCGCAGCGTCCTTCTCTCCTCTTCGGTGCAAAGGGGGCAAGCGCAGCCGCGGAGTACCAAGGCATCAGGCAAAGGTTGCCGTTTTGGTGCAACGAGACCAAGACCAGGAGGACTACGCGACGGAGGTCACCGTGCAGCCCAAGGCGGCGTCATCACCAGAGCTTTGCGCAGGCGAAGACTGCTTTTGTCAGGGTAGTTGATACTTGCTGTCCCCCTTCAAATTAGCCTGCCATTGTTCGCTCCCTTCCCGCTCAATATTTGGGAAGAGGACCAGGGCCTCTATAAATAGGGCCAGCTGCCCACGTAGCAAGGGGTTCGAGTTTTTGGGTTCAAGCCTTTGGTTCGGTTGGCTAGTAAGAGTAAGAGAGAGAGAGAAAGAGAGGGGTGGCGGAACTCCTCCTAGCAGTTCATCGCCCCAGTCAAGGACATACCCTCGCGAGGCTGTTCTTCCTTGTATTGTTCATCATCATCAGCCCCAGGAGGCAATCCACCAACCACACACTGGAGTAGGGTATTACACCACAACGGTGGCCCGAACCAGTATAAATCTTGTGTCCCTTGTGCAGTTCTTTGAGTAGCTTAGATCTTTGCGAGGCGGGGAGGTAGAAGGCGTAATCTCCGCGTGCACCCCAGTGTTCGAACCTTAAGGGTCTGCCGGAACCCGAAATCCGACATTTGGCGCGCCAAGTAGGGGTGCGCCGGAATTCGTCCTCCACTGCTCCGTGCCCCGTCGTGTCATCATCACCATGCCCGGCGGCCAGGAGGGCAACCCTGACCCATGGGCTGCGTGGCCTGCCCGCGCTGAGCCGCACGCCTCGGGCGACCCCGTACCCCAGGCAGCCCGCGGTCCGCAGGGCGCTGCGGGCCGCGGGCGACATGGACAGATTTCGGCAACTCTCACACCGCGGCAGGCACGGTCGGCAGCAAGGGCCTCCAATCACGCCGTGACCACGACACCGTACACCCGCCGAGAGCAGGCGAACTCGAGGGCCGCGCTCACGGTGGCCCGAGAACTGCTGCGGTGCAGGCTGCTGGAGGGCGGCCGCAACATGCTGCTGGAGCGAGTGGCGGAGCTCCTGGGCTTCGCCGCCTCGGGGGCTCACCCCTTCTCCACCCAGCTCCCATCTCAAGCCTAGGGCGACCCGCGCGGGGGATCCACGCGCGCCCGCGGGCTCCAAGGCTACTCAGACGCCAGCGAAGCTGTTAGCACCAGACCGGCGGCGGCGCTGCCCCCGCCCCCGGCCCGCGAAGAAGAAGGACTCGACGCGACTCGCGGCCGCAGCGAGCGGCCGCATTGCCACCCCGCGATTGGCGTGACAGGCGGGACCGCGTGGCTTGCGGGGCATCACGGCGTGGCATTCGGGATGACGGCGACGGAGGAATACGTGCCCCTCATGATGGACCAAGGACACCCTCACGAGAACGGACAAGGCTCGCTCCTCGGCCCAAGCTAGGGGGGACGAGGCACTGGGAGCTGAGCCTCTCCAGGAGCCCCAGAACAGTCCCGCTGGCCATGCTGGAGGCAACGATTATCGGACACCACTAATTCTTCAGGAGCAGGTATACGCTAACCATGGATCGCAGGAGGTGCAGGTCGTCGCGGCAAGCAGCTGCCCCGCTCCCACAGTCTCCTACCCCTCGGGAGGAGGGCGCAGGGGGCTGCAGGAGAGGGGCTGAGACCCGACATCACCACCGCGGTGTCCAGAGCAAGGTGTTCTCAGGAGGTAGGCCCTCTGCTGGGGAGGTGCCTCAGGGCCTGCCCCTGGCGGAGGACCCGTGGTCGTCGGGGGAACCGCTGGCGACCGCTCTACCCCATCGGGCGGCGTCCTGGGTTCCGGTCATTGCTGATGGCACTAGAGTGTGGCGCAAGGCGGGGCCCTCGTCTGGCGATATGAAGCAAGGCTAGTACCTATGAAGAAGGACCAGTGCCTGTGAAGCTCGCCGCCCCATGACACTCTCACGTAATAATGAGTGGTGCTGTACACGCCCCGGAGTCTCAAGGGTGCCGGCCTCAGGCCCTGGGGCTCCCTCCCACGCCCAGTGGACAACACTTAGCTCCGCGCTGGTGAGAAGACGCCCAAGACTAGATTAGGTGCCGGACACGGCCTTTTGTCTGCTTTCATTGCCTTTCCCTTTGGCTGTAGCTTTTCCCCTGCTGGATTTAAGTTTGATTCGAATGTGAGATTTGTGTGTGTTCGGGGAAGGGGTGCTTATTCTCGCTCGAGCTATTTCTCGCGTTTTGGTTACCGCTTCGCCACAGCTGCCTCCCCTCGTGAGCCCCTCGCAAGTCCGGTCAGGCCTGGCTCGTGCGCAACCCAAACTGCTGTTGTTGCTCCCTCTCGGGAGGATCTTCGGGTGCCTGCGGAGGTTGCCCTGTTAGGAAAAGGCCCAGAGCATGTGAAGCAAGGCGAGTGCCTGTGAAGCTCTCGCGCTCGAGGAAAGGCCCAGAGCCTGTGAAGCAAGGCGAGTGCCTGTGAAGCTCTTGCGCTCGAGGAAAGGCACAGAGCCTGTGAAGCAAGGCGAGTGCCTGTGAAGCTCTCGCGCTCGAGGAAAGGCCCAGAGCCTGTGAAGCAAGGTGAGTGCCTGTGAAGCTCTCGCGCTCGAGGAAAGGCCCAGAGCCTGTGAAGCAAGGCGAGTGCCTGTGAAGCTCTCGCGCTCGAGGAAAGGCCCAGAGCCTGTGAAGCAAGGCGAGTCCCTGTGAAGCTCTCGCGCTCGAGGAAAGGCCCAGAGCCTGTGAAGCAACGCGAGTGCCTGTGAAGCTCTCGCCCTCGAGGAAAGGCCCAGAGCCTGTGAAGCAAGGTGAGTGCCTGTGAAGCTCTCGCGCTCGAGGAAAGGCCCAGAGCCTGTGAAGCAAGGCGAGTGCCTGTGAAGCTCTCGCGCTCGAGGAAAGGCCTATAGCCTGTGAAGCAAGGCGAGTGCCTGTGAAGCTCTCGCGCTCGAGGAAAGGCCCAGAGCCTGTGAAGCAAGGCGAGTGACTGTGAAGCTCTAGCGCTCGAGGAAAGGCCCAGAGCCTATGAAGCAAGGCGAGTGCCTGTGAAGTTTTCGCGCTCGAGGAAAGGCCCAGAGCCTGTGAAGCAAGGCGAGTGCCTGTGAAGCTCTCACGCTCGAGGAAAAGGCCCAGAGCCTGTGAAGAAGGCCAACGCCTGTGAAGCTCCCCACCGGCGACACTCCCGTATCCTATGGATCCAACTAAAGAACACCCCAGATATCACACCCACGCAAAGGCTGCTTCGGGGCTAGCGCGAAACCAAGGTAAACCAGCCAGCCACCAGGCGCGGGCGCTCGTGCAATATGACAACTACTAAGATGATGAACACAGGTTTTACATGAGGGGCTTCCCCTCCCAAAATGCTCTCACGACCATCAGGTCAAAAGCTTGAGTTCTATTCATGCAGGGCAAAAAAGACAGGAGCAGCATACGCTCAGTTGGACCAATCCCCCAATGCGTCCTCGGCAGCACCTCCCGAGCCGCCGCTGGCATCTCCGGGCTCACCATCGTCATCTGCGTCGCCACGAGCGGCGTCAGGGCTGCTCACCGCACCGCCCGCGTCGGCAGCCACGATCACGTTAGTCATCATCCGAAGCGAAGGCCCTGACAAGGGCGTCCACGTTGTCTTCCACCCAGTGCGCCAGGTCGCCTCGGACGGCCTGGGGGACTGGGGCGATGACGGTGTCGAAATCAAAGCAGGAGTCCATGTTCTGGAGATGACTGAAGACACAAGAAAAGGCGCGCCCGAGCAGGGCGCGGCTCCTCTCCTCCACCAACCTGTCGGCCCTGGCCGACCGCGCCTCCAGCTGCGTCACCACGGTAGTGAAAAACTGATGATGGCCAGCATAGTTGGCTGTGTGCGGCTCGTCAAAAGCCACCTCACAGATGTTGCCCAAGGCTGCGCTAGCCCTCTCCCGGAGCGCAGCGAGCATGGGGCTGTGCATGTGCTCCAGGACCTGCTGATGACGTATCTCGTCCGCGTTCTGGCGCGTGACGCCCTCAGCTTCCTCCACCCGCTGGCGAAGATGGAGCACCTCAGCCTGGGAGGCGGCAAACTCCCCTCGCGCTACCTCGAGGGCGGCCCGGGAGGCATCGGCCAGCCGCGTCGCCTCCTCCCGCTTGGCCCTCAAGACTGCGGTCCTCCCCTCAGCTTCGACCTGGATCAACTCCAGCCTCCCCTCGAACTCGCGTTTGAGGTCTTGGCGCGCCATCGCCACCCGACGTCCGACCTCCTCCAAGACACGAGCTTCCCGTGCGGCGATATCGTCCTCTGCCTGCATCACCAAGCGCTCCCTCGTCTCCAGCCGCTCGTACTCGCGGGTGCGCTCGTCGGCTTCTAGCATCAACGCTTCTTCGTGCCTCTGGAGCTCAGCTGGGTCGCCGGAGGCCACCCTCATCGACGCAAGGGCCAACTCGCGCAACTCCGCTTGCTCCTCCAGTGAGTGGCACCAGGCCAGGAGCTCACGAGCCCGCTCCTCCGTCGCCTCTCGCTACCGATCAGCTCCCCGGGCCTCCTCGGCGGCCTGGGATCGGGCCACTCGAGAGGCCTCCTGCGACGCCTTCGCCTCTTCATCGTCAAGATCACGTTGACGGCGCGCGAGGGCAATGGCGGCCTCCAGCTCGAGCCTCCCTGCAGCCAGGCACATGCCCTCAGCCTCCAGGCACGCGTCGTCGTCAGCAAGCTCCTCCCCAAGCAAGTTCACCGCGTCGGTCACCCTTTGAAGGAACCGTTGGCGGCGAGCGCGGCGCTCCCGGGCGCGCTCAAGCACGTCTTCCACACCATCATCCGCCCCAAGCAAGCGCTGGGGGCCATGAATCATCGTTCCTCTTTCGGGCAGGGGGGCTGGGTCTGGCACCCTCGTGACGGCCGGGCGCGCCGCACCAGAAGCCCAGCCTGGAGCCAGCCCGCCTTCGGATGAAGGGCGAGGAGGCGCCTCAACCAGTCGCAGTCCATGACCAGACGAGAAACCCATGGCAGACTGGCAATTCCCCGAGAGGGCCCGTGAAGGAAAATCGCTGGAAATGAAGGGCCGCGGTGCACCTCGGGATGGTCCACCCCTTCAGACGCCCTCACCAAAAGGGTAGAGCTGCTCGGAGCGTTTGAGGACGGTAGAGGGGGCGAAGCCAAAGGAGGCGGCACCTCTGCTACTTCCGCGAGCTCGGCCGGAAGGGGCCTGTGGAACAAGGATCAGTGAAAGCAACAAGAGGATCAGGAGCCAGAGAGGAAGAAGACTTACTCGTTAGTGGCGAAGTACTTCCTGCACTTCAGCACGCGACAAGGGAAGTCGTCACCCAGGGCCTCCCTTTTCCTCCGAAGGGCCTCAAAGTCCACGCGGAAGTGGCCCAAGAGAAGAGCACAAGGATCAACCTGCGGCGAGGACGGAGCATCGGAGCGATCCGCGTCAGGGGCGCCTGCCTGGCGCGTGCCGCCCATCACCTCACTAGAAGACGCGGCTGAGACCTCCAAGCCCCAGCCCCGGGCGCTGGGAGCGGCTGCTTGCCACCTTCAGCCGCAGCGGCACGAGTCCCAGGAGCCGTCCCCTCGCGAACAGCACCCGGCGCTGCCACCTCATCAGGAGCCCCTCTCGGCCTCCAGCGCCTCCTGCCTCCCTGCTCCGCCACTCGAGGAGGAGTCGCCTTGGCCGATTGGAAGGGCAGTCACCGCCATTGGATTCTCGCGAGGTCCCTGGAGGCCGGCGGGGCGCAGCCCCCACTCATCAAGGACGGGCATCTGCTTCACGAAGTCGGCCCTGCTCTGGCAGAGATACAGCAAGGCCCCTCCTTGCCGGACGTTGCCAGGATTGGGGTCCCCGGCCAAGGTCAAGAGCGTCGACTTCAGCGCCGCAGGGGCCAGGTCTTCTTCCTGGAGCCTCATGTTATCCTCGCGCCCGCGAAAGGCCCACATCCGGCGAGAGTGGCGTTGCAGGGGAGCGACACGGCAAAACAGAAACTCCTTCACCACTTTGGGTGCTGTCACGCCGAGCTTCCTCAGGAACGTGAAGCGGGTCCAGACAAAGACGAGCTGGGGGCTCTTGAGCGTCTCTTGGCCCCAACCCGAATTGGGGACAGCAGGCGAGGTCGGCTCCGATAGCGGGGGGTTGGGCACCCCTGCGTCCACGTACAACCACCGCTCGCGGAACCCAACCGCGGGCAGGGGGAGTTTGAAGTCAATCCCAGAGGCCTCGGTCTCAGGCTTGGCAGCAAAGCTCGCGCACGCCCAGCATTGGGAAGGGTCGACAAGGCGCAGCGAGAAGAAGTGGCGCAGCAAGGCAACCGAAGGAGGGATGCCCACCATGGCTTCGCAAACGAAGGCGAAGACCGAAAGGAGGGTGATGGACTCAGGGCTTAGATGCATCATGTGGATCTGATAATGGGAGAGCACGACATTGGAGAAATCAAAGAAAGGGGGAACCAGACCCGCCCACAAGGCGTCGGTAAAACATGGACCTCGGTTTCTATCCTGTCAATGGAGAAGTGGGACGCGGGCCAGGCCGTCGTCCTCCCGCACTCATTGAAGACGGTGGCCAGAGCCAAGCTGTCCCTGCCCAGGCACTCTTGATTGAGTACGGTCGACTGGCCGATGGCGGGGGCCACCGATGGCGGCGTACAAGATGGAGGCGTGGGGATCTCCCCTCTCTCCTTCCTCGTCGGAGTCATGGCGATGGGAAGGAGGGGGAATATTCAAGATTGGATTGGGGGCGGGAGCAGGCGTTCGAAGGAAGGAAGAACAAGGGACGCTCAAGCAGCAGCAAGGGGAGCAGCTGTGTGCAACTACAAGTCCGCCTAGCAGGGCATGGAATAAGGGGGCGTGGGGGGAACAGTGCCGCCCACGTCTCATCAGCCGCCACGCGGCGCCCAAGGCCGCAGGCTGTTAGGGCCCGTGGCGCTTCGCCCTCGCCCTTTCGCCTCTCGGCACGGCCAAGTCCGGGCGCGCCTTGAGCCCGGGGGCTACTGTCGGTGTTTTGGGAATGGGGGTTCCCAGACTTGCCTGCCTGCGGCCTGCCGCGTGGCTCCAAGGAGGCCCAGCATGGCCCATCTTCATCAACACAAGACTCAAGACCCTCGCGAGGGGCCAAGCCTCGCAAGGCAGACGACACGGGGCTTCCTCAGGCACGGCCTCGTCAGGCTGGCTCGCGAGGAGGCGGAGAAATCAAGGCGGGGTACCTTGCGAGGTACCCGTGACGCAAGCCGTGATGACTCAGGGCGCCAGGCGGGTGCCAGCGCGCGCAACGTCCTTCTTTCCTGTTCGGTGCAAAGCGGGCAAGCGCAGCCGCGGAGTACCGAGGCATCAGGCAAAGGTTTCCATTTCGGTGCAACGAGACCAAGACCAGGAGGACTACGAGACGGAGGTCACCGTGGAGCCCAAGACGGCGTCATCACCAGAGCTTTGCACAGGTGAAGACTGCTTTTGTCAGGGTAGTTGATACTTGCTATCCCCCTTCAAATTAGCCCGCCATTGTTGGCTCCCTTCCCGCTCAATATTTGGGAAGAGGACCAAGGCCTCTATAAATAGGGCCAGCCGCCCACGTAGCAAGGGGTTCGAGTTTTTGGGTTCGACCCTTTGGTTCGGTTGGCTAGTAAGAGTAAGAGAGAGAGAGAAAGAGAGGGGTGGCAGAACTCCTCCTAGCAGTTCATCGCCCCAGTCAAGGACAGACCCTCGCGAGGCTGTTCTTCCTTGTATTGTTCATCATCATCAGCCCCAGGAGGCAATCCACCAACCACACACTAGAGTAGGGTATTACACCACAATGGTGGCCCAAACCAGTATAAATCTTGTGTCCCTTGTGAAGTTCTTTGAGTAGCTTAGATCTTTGCGAGGCGGGGAGGTAGAAGGCGTAATCTCCACGCGCACACCAGTGTTCGAACCTTAAGGGTCTGCCGGAACCCGAAATCCGACAACGGATACTGGTCGGATGATCCCAGCGATCAAAGGTCATCGGGCATGATGACCATGGATTAAATTTTGGGGCGACTCGCTCTATCGCGTAGACGTCCCTGAGTGCACGCTTGCGCTCCCTCTTGGGGATGTGGGTAGCGTATATCATGTTCACCATTTTGACCTAAGGGGGAAACTTCTTCTGCCCCCCTGTGTTTGGTTGCTGGGGCTCTTCGTTATCGTCCTTGCTTTGCGATCATTTTTCCCTGTTCTCGGCGTTTAATTTGCTGGCCTGTTTAAAACCCCAGCAATCTCTATTTTATGATTGGGTGGCTTGTCTGGGGTGCCATGAATCTGGCACGGATGATCAAGTATGTGGTCCAAGTTGGATGGGCTTGAATTGTTCTTTTGGAACATCTTCTTCGCTGACCAGACTTAGAGCCCCTGAATCCGACATTGACTGCCGTGTCCTCGGTGTTATCACTGTTGTTTCGACGCTTGTATCTGTTGTGTCGAGACTTGTCTTTGCTAGTTTTAGCTTTAGGGGTGCCGGCGTCGCTTGCGTTGTTTTTGCTACGGGCCAACCAACTATCCTCGCCCACACAAAAGCGGTTTATGAGTGCCGTGAGGGCTGCCATGGATTTTGGCTTTTCTTGGCCGAGGTGGCGAGCGAGCCAGTCATTGCGGATGCTATGTTTGAAGGCTGCTAGGGCTTCGGCATTCGGACAATCGATGATTTGGTTCTTTTTAGTTAAGAACCTCGTCCAGAATTTCCTAGCAGACTCTCCGGCCTGTTGAACTATATGGCATAAGTCATCAGCGTCCTGAGGTCGAACATATGTACTTTGGAAGTTATCGAGGAAGGCCTCTTCCATGTCCTCCCAGCTGCCAATAGAATTTGCAGGCAAACGGTTGAGCCAATGCCGAGCTGGCCCCTTGAGTTTTAAGGGGAGGTATTTGATGGTGTGGAGGTCATCGCCACGGGCCATATGAATGTGGATAATGTAGTCTTCGATCCACACCGCGGGGTCTGTGGTTCCATCGTATGATTCTATATTCATGGGTTTGAACCCTTCTGGGAATTCATGATCCAGGACCTCATTAGTGAAGCAATGAGGGTGTACGACACCTCTATATCGGGCCGTATCATGACGTAGCTCTGATGGAGTCTGTCTGCGGTTTTCAGCCCGCGCATGACTAAGTTTGTCACGTCCGAATAGGTGGCCGTCGTCGCGTGTCGAGGCACGTCCTCGCGATCCGTAGATTGATCTAGTATGTCCTGCTTTATTGTTCAGGTTTTGCCAGAGGTCATATGTATGACCGTGGGCTAATTTACCTCTACCTGTGCGCTGAGGCGGGGCTGGCTGGTGTCTGGCATGAGTTGCCGTTTTGTCTCAACCACGTGGTGGTTGGTCAGCCGCATTGTACGATGGAGGTATGTATTCCGGTGCCTCCTCGTCAAACTGAGGTAGCAATTTGCGCTTTGGGTAGCTTTTGGTTGGGCACTTGAGGCCGTATTCTTCGGCTACTAGGACATCGGTCCATTTATCATTGATAAGATCTTGGTCAGCTTGAAGCTGCTGCTGCTTCTTTTTCAGGCTTCTTGCAGTGGCGATTAGTTGGCGCTTGAAGCGCTCTTGCTCTAGAGGTTCCTTAGGCACGATGAAATCATCGGTGCTGAGGCTCACCTCATCCTCGGTGAGCGGAAGATAACTTTCATCCTCTGAGTCCTCGTGCGTGGCCTGCTTGCCAGGGCTAGCCTGCCCATCTTCCCATTCATCTTGTTCATTAGTTGTTTCAACAGGGTATTCGTTGTCTTCGGCACCTTCTGGAGTATTATCTTCTCCTGTGCCGGTGTTGCTGTCTTTACTGCGGCGTGACATAGAGCAGTGCTGCTGACGCCAGCGCTTGGATTGTATTTCAGAAGGTTTATCCTCGGCTGGATCTTCCTTGTCATTGCTCCTGTTCTCCTTTGGTGTATCCACCATGTATACATCATACAAGGAAGTGGTCATCCAGCGTCCGGTGAACGACGGGTTCTGGGCCTCCTCTTGTCCAGTATCATCGTCCATAACGTCGATGTCCTCGGAGTCGTAATCAAGTGTGTCGGTCAAATCCTAGACCGTGGCCATGAAGTGGGTGGCGGGTGGGAAGCAAAATTCTCCACTATCAGCCCCTAGTTCGAACCAGATATAGTTCGACTGTGAGTCCTCTGCCAAGGATAGGTTCTTTAATGAGCTTAGCACATCGCCCAAAGGCGAGTGCTGGAAGACGTCTGCGGTGCTGAACTCGAAGATCGATAAACGATCAAGTTTGGCGTCCGCGGGCTCACGTGGTTCGGAACTTACGGCCGGAGTCAAGCCCGGAGTTTCGGTGACAAAGATGTCGTGAGAGGTTAAGTCTATTTGCGGCTCCAACGCCGTGGAATGTGTGGCCTCCGTGGTGGGGTTGATCCTCCCGTCCTTGGATGGCGCAGTCTGCTCCGGCTCTAAGGCCAGAGTGGTTATGGGAGTGATCTCCTGGATGCGGTCTGATGACAAATTTAGGTCATGATCATCGAGGAGACTAGGGGTGGTAGCCGCGGTCTCCAATCCGGCGAAGATCAAGTCTCCATGGATGTCCTAAATGTAGTTCAAGCTCCCAAATCTGACCTGATGGCCAGGGGCGTAGCTTTCGATCTGCCCCAGATGGCCAAGCGAATTGGCCCGCAGTGCAAAGCCGCCGAACATGAAGATCTGTCCGGGGAGGAAAGCTTCTCCTTTGACAACATCATTATTGAAAATTGAAGGGGCCATCGAACCTTCTGGCGACATCACAATGGAACTCTCAATGAAAGCACCAATCTCGGTGTCAAAACTGGCGGATCTCAGGTAGGGGGTCCCAAACTGTGCGTCTAAGGTCAATGGTAACATGAGACAAGGGACACGATGTTTACCCAGGTTCGGGCCCTCTCTATGGAGGTAATACCCTACGTCCTACTTGATTTGATATTGATGAATATGAGTATTACAAGAGTTGATCTACCTCAAGATCGTAATGGCTAAACCCTAGAGGTCTAGCTTGTATGGCTATGATAATGAGTATCTCCTATCTGGACTAAGTCCTCCAGTTTATATAGACACGGGGAGGATCTAGAACTACAAAAAAAGATACACCCGTGACATTTTGGGCTGAACGAATTTTTTTCCTGTCATACTTATGACACTTCTATGACGATAATTGTGACAAAACCCGATATCATCATAGATGTGGTGGGGTCCTACTTCTATGATAGAAAATCATGACAGAAAATGGGCTTTTCATCCTGGGCGGGCCGAAGATGCAGCTGCATGACATTCTTTGGCCCGTCCAGGATGGAAAAAACCATGGTAGAAGCGAGGGCGAGGAAAATATCGGGGTGTTCCCGGTTACGGTGGGTGGTCGGGGTCGAGCGATGCACGTTTCTCTTGTACACGCACGCGCTTGGGTGTGAGGCGTTGGGTTCTAACTGAACCCGGCCGAGGCGTTGGGCTCTAACTGAACCCGAGCGATTGCACTGCAGGCTACGCGTTACTGAACCCGAGCGATCGATCGATCGCTGTTAACTGAACCCGATTGAGTGATTCATTTGCCTCTGGATGAACAGTGAGCGTTGCTGGGGGGTTTGGATGAACAGTTCCCGGTGGGGGTGGATGAACAGGATCCCGTGGTGTTGCCTCTGGATGAACAGGACCCCGATCGATCGAGCCAGTTTGGGCTGGATGAACAGCACCCCGTGGAGGGCAGGATGAAGAGGACCACCCGTGGAGGGTTGGATGAACAGTAGACGGTGGAGGGATGGATGAATAGTAGCCCGTGGATGGGTGGTTGAACAAGAGCCCGTGGAGAGGGTTGGTTGAACAGTAGCCGGTGGAGTAGCGCGTGGTGGAGGCTGGATGAACAGGAGCCCGTGGATGAACAGTCGCAGGGGGAGGCTGGAGGAGGTCGATGGTGGATGAATAGTAGCCCGTGGAGGGTGTCGACGGTGGAGATGAACAGTATCTCGTGGAGTCCCGTTTTGCGGTACGCCAAACCCCTCCTGATGAACAGGACCCCCCGTTTCGATCGTAGCGCTCCAACACAAGTCCGTTTCCTCCGTTTTGCGGTATGCCACACCCCTCCCGATCAACAGGACCCCCGTTTTGACCGTAGGAGGTTCGTTTCCTCTGTTTTGCGGTACGCCAGACCCCTCCCTATGAACAGGATCCCATTTCGACCGTGGCCAGTCGAACACAAGGCCGTTTCCTCCGTTCTGCGGTACGCCATGCCTCGTTTCCATCGGCTGTTCCGTCCAAGCCCTCCCGGTGAACACGACGACGCATTTCGTTCCGACCAAGCCGGTTGGCTCCCCATGAACACGACGACGATGCTGTTTCTCCGTTCCGACCCAGCCATGTACACGAGCCCTGGCCGTACGTATGCGCGAGTAGGCGTTCGAGACACTGCCCATATGTACGTATGTGGCCGTATTTTCTTTCTTGCAAACTGGCCGGTGTACATGCTACGTGCGCGCCTCTACTACGGCACGTGCGTGCCTCTACATCGACCAGTATGTACGTACATGTTCGCGACTAGAATGACAGCGCTATGTATGCTTCGACCAGGTGGGTCCCGACTGTCAGGCACTTCCTTGCGTGCGGAGATTTAGCTAGTGGGTCCCAGCAGTCACGGTGGCGAATCGTTTTTTTGCTCGGACGCACTTCCTTGCGTGCGAAGATGTAGCTAGTGGGTCCCAACAGTCAAGGGGAAACGTTTTTTTTGTGAAATACAGGGGCCCGTACGGTGGGTCCCGCTGTCAGGTGGAGGAATAATTATTTTGCGCGTAATAAGGAGGCACTTCCTTGCTGCGGCTATGGACCCAGCTGTCAGCCTCTCCACATACAATCCACGTCCGATGGAAGCCGTTCCTTGACCACGTTGACCACGCCACGCCGAGAGCACCAGGGCAGTGGATGACGGCGAGGCCTAGGAAGGGGACGACACGGAGCCGGGGAAGATGCGGCAGTGGAAGCCCATGTAGAGAGGAATACGTGGGTTCACTGGTTCGGCTGCGGTGTGAGGCTGCCGGCGCCGTAGGGCTTGGCCAGCGGTGGGAGTAGTAGGGGGCGGTGAGGCCTCCGCGACAGCACAGCCGGCCATGGGAGGCAGGAGCATGCGGCACGACTGCGCTGCTTTGGGCGGCTGCATCAAGAAGACCTGAGGTTGAAGAAGCACAACGGCCGTTGGATGGACATCGTACGGTCACTGGAGCTAGAATCGTTCATATTGACTAAGTTTACAAAGCACTCCGTCCTTGTCAACTTAGTAGGCCCACAAGTCAGCCACCCACCAAGATGGTTCCCAACTAGCTGGGGGAGTATTCATATTTTTGTGCATAATAAGGAGGCACTTTCGGTGGGTCCGAGCGGACAGTGGGGGAATGTTTTTTCATGAAATACGGTGGACCGTCCGGTGGGTCCCAGCAGTCAGGGGGAAATGTTTTTTCACCAAATATGGTGGCCCGTCCGGTGGGTCCCTGCGGTCAGGTGGAGGAATAATTATTTTCCGCATAATAAGGAGGCACTTCCTTGCGGCTGCAGTGGACCCAGCTGTCAGCCTCTCCACGTATAGAACTCTTCCGATGGAAGTCGTTCCTTGACCACGTTGACCAGCCGCGCCGAGAGCACCAGGGCGGTGGATGATGGCGAGGCCTAGGAAGGGGACGACGCGGAGTCAGGGAAGACGCGACAGTGGATGCCCATGCGTAAAGGAGTATGAGGGTTCACTGGTTCGCTGCGGTGTGAGGCTGCCGTCACCGCAGAATAACAGGGGGTGTGGGTGAGTAGAGGGATGGCCTAGCCGGCGGTGGGAGTAGCAGGGGACGGTAAGGCCTCTGCCGCATCACAGCCGGCCACGGGAGGCAGGAGCACGAGGCACGACCGACACTGGTTTGGGCGGCTGGAGCAAGAAGACCAGAGGTTGAAGAAGCACTACGGCCGTTGGATGGACATCGTACGGTCACTAGAGCTAGAATCATGCATATTGACTAAGTTGACAAAGCTCTCCATCTCCGTCAACCTAGTAGGCCCACAAGTCAGCCGGCCACAAGTCAACGACGGCGAGGCCTAGGAAGGGAACAACACGGAGGCAGGGAAGACTCGGCAGTTGTTTCCCACGCGGAGGGAAGTACGACTGTACGAGGCTTTACTGGTTCTTCTGCCGTCGCCGGAGAATAACAGCAGGCGTGCGTGAGTAGAGGGATGGCTCGGCCAGCGATGGGAGTACGATGGGGTGGTGAGGCCTGCGCGGCAGCATAGCCGACCGCGGGGAGGAGTGAGCAGACAATCCCGCCGGTGCTTATTTGAGCGGCTGGAGCAGGAAGAGCAGAGATTAAAGAAGCACGACGGCCGTTGGATGGACATCCAATAGTCACTGCTTGTGCGTCAACCTTTTTTAGGAAAGCCTCAAATCTGTGGAAAACATCATACAACCTATCTGCCATTATTTCTAATAATTTACAGCCCATTTACTAATTCTTAAGGTTTTTTTTGGAGCCCATATTCTTTTTGTTAGCATTACAGCCCATATTTGTGGCCACGGTTAAAAAATTGTATGCAATTTTGCATATTTCGGTGCGGTCCGAACTATTTTTAATCCCGAAATTTCAAGTCACATTCAAAATGATTTTAAAAATAAACGTATATCAATATAAAATCCAGCAAATTGTCCATGCATAAAAATCAATGCAATTTAAAATCTCGAAATGAAAAAAATAAATTTTAAACTAATTGCTGGTTTGATGTGTTTTAGAAATGTACAACCCATTTCTCATTACTGATAGGCCATTTTCTCGGCCAGCCGAATGAAGCTCTCCTCGTCTTGAAAGATTTGCAGCCCAACCTTCCTGATAAAGCGACTTACTTGGCTAATCACAAAAAAACTGGGCTATGGCCGTGGACCCAGCTGCGGCCGTGGACCCAGCTGTCAGCTTCTCTATGTACAGTACTCTTCCGATGGAAGTCGGCCGTTGACCACATTGACCACGCCGCGCCGAGAGCACCAAGGTAGTGGACGATGACAAGGCCTAAGAAGGGGACGACGCAGAGTCGGGGAAGACGCGGCAGTGGATGCCCACGCGGAGAGGAGTATGAGGGTTCACTGGTTTGGCTGCGGTGTGAGGCTGCCGTCGCCGTAGAATAACATGGGGTGTGGGTGAGTAGAGGGATGCCCTGGCCAGTGGTGGGAGTAGTGGGAGGCGGTGAGGCCTCCGCGACATCACAACCGGCCACAGGAGGTAGGAGCATGCGGCACGACCGATGCTGGTTTGGGCGGCTGGAGCAAGAAGACCAGAGGTTGAAGAAGCACTACTGCCGTTGGATGAACATCGTATGGTAACTGGAGCTAGAATCGTTCATATTGACTAAGTTGACAAAGCCCTTCATCCCCGTCAACTTGGTAGGCCCACAAGTCAGCCTCCCACGATGCTGGGTTCCAGCTGGCAGGGGGAGTATTCATTTTTTCGTGCGTAACATGGAGGCACTTCCTTGCATGCGAAGATAGCTGGTGGGTCCGACCTGTCAACGGGGGGCACATTTTTTTCGCGAAATACAGAGGCCCTTCCGGTGGGTCCCAGATGTTAGGTGGAGGAATCAAAACTTGAGAATGCATACAGAACAAGCTAGTGTACCAGTAAAGAGACGTTGCTGAGTTTTAGAAACAAGAGAGACGTGCTCCTATAGCTGGTTCGAATCCAAACCTAGACTATGCCCATATATGGTGCTATGCTACTCTGCAAGTAATGAAACTGACATATCTAACATTCAGTTCTCCTCTTCTCTACTTACTCTGCCTAGCATCAGAAGCTCTGGCCGCAGCAACCATGTTCGTTGGCTGCTCGTCCACCTGCTCTTCAGCAGACAACAACCAAATATGCGCCAAGTCGCCACCCGTACCATCGCCTGTGGGTCTCATCACACCCCCGCCGACACGCGCACCGCAGCCGGTTGCTCATCGCAACCCACTGCCATTGGTGTGGTGCCACTGCTGCAAATCACGCAGAGTCATCCGTCGCATCTCAACCACAATACTCAACCCTGGTCGAGTCTTCTACAAATGCCCGAATCATTGGGTAATAATATGTTTAAGTGTTGTTCTGCTGCTTTCAGTTGCTGATTTTTTAATAGTTTGGTTGATGATCTTCCAATTTGATTCGTGCAGAAAAGGGAAGATTCATGTGATTTGTATTTCTGGGAAGTTGCTGATGTGGGGGAGTGCAACTACGCTGATTATTTGGTTAGCCAAGGAATCCCAATACCAGCAGGTTGGGGTGTTGGACAAGTAACTGAAGGAATGGCAGAAGAGGAAGATGCAGAGCAGAAGGTTAAAGATGCAGTTCCTCTGATCATGGCCAAGCAACAGCTGCTAAACGGCCTTGACAGTAATGAGGAGATGAAAGAGCTTGTGAAGATAATGGGCAAAATCGATGTGCTTTGTAGGATGATTGTCTCTTTATTTGAAGTGTATGTAGCACTCGTGATGTATTCAGATGAGCACTTTGCTGAAACTAGTAATGAATGAAACCTGTGTAGTAGGCTGGGCGTAGTGTTGTGAGCATCTAATGATTTATATTAACGGAAATCAGGGGGTATCCCCTTTTGCTCATAAATAAATAAATAGCAGAGGCCCTTTTGGTAATAAATAAATAAATTAGCAGAGGCCTTGTCGATTCAGCTTTGTTCTCATTCGAAGACGTCGGGCAAATTGCAGTCCAACAGCAAACTATGTCATCAAATTCAAGTTTCACAGCCAAATATGAGTACAACTAAACAACAATGTCATCATGTTTTAGTCATCATACAATCACCAAACACAAATCGGCATACATAACAAGTGATGTTCTCACAGGAAAATACTAAACAACATGTTCATCATGTTTCAGTTGTCATAGCAAACACAATTTCACATAGTAGATAAAGAAACATCTTCTGACAGGCAAATACGACAAAAGCAATGTAATCATCATCCACAACAGCAGGGTCAACATCTTCGCCATGTGTATCAGTCTAAATCGTAATTCCCCATGGTGTTGTCTTCTTCTTCATCCTCAACGTCCTCGAACGTTGTCTTCTTATTGATCAACTCTTGTATGTCCACAACGCGATAGGCAATCTTTTCGCCGGCGTTATTGACGTGATGGTTCTCAAAGATACTAGGAACATATGTGTTATCTTGTACATCAGGAGCAGTGTAAGAATCATCTTGTTGTGCAACTTCATTAAACGAATTCCTCTGCTCAAACCTTTGCAATACTCTCCAGTCATCGCTACGTGCAAATGTGTCTTCCAAGAAAAATATCTGTGTTGCTTGATTTGCCAAAATAAAAGGCTCGTTGGTCTGGTACGCCGCCTTGACATTGATGGATTTTAAATAATCATCAGTTCTGGGTTTTGCGATCCTGGAAAACAGGTTATACCAATGACAGCACAACAGAACCACACACCGATGATCCTCGAAACTGGAGATATACTGCAACTGAACAATGTCTTCTATGTTAGCATACATTTAAGTTGTCTCTTTGTCATACGTATCCGTGCTCATGATGGCACTATTTTGTGTCTTCCTGCCTTCGTCTCGTGCAAGGGTGTTGTAGCGCACATCTCCAACAATGCAAGATTCATAATGTCTTACCCGAGTATCAGGACCCATTGCTAGTGAGTAAAGGCCATCATCAACTGCCTGCCCATCCTCCCGCATCTTCTTAACCTATGGTTAGAAAATAGACAAGATGATCATCTTATGTACTCAATATATTAAAAAACTGACAGTGCAATTCAAAAGCTTACATGGCTCTTGAACCATTTCGCAAATCCTGCCATAACTAGTTTGTCAATGTTTCTTGGATTTTGCGGCAGTAACTCCTTTTTGTAGATGCTACACAACATAGTGATCACGTCAAACATTTAAAAATATAAGAATGTGCTGCAAGTTTAGTAGATTACGATGTATAAGCTGCAGTACTTAGCACTTACTTCATATAAGGTAGTATCTCAGGACAATTATTCAACACATACCAAACCATTTTGTCCAAATCTTTAGGTTTGTCCTCTTGTCGACTCTTCCCGGTAACACGAACAGAATAATCAAAAACATTGAGCCCGAGATTGTCTTCATCCACCTCTTTGCTAAGTTGATCAACTGTTTCACTGTATTTTGAGCAGAATGTCAACGCTTTTGTAGCAATGTAGGCCTCTACAATGGAACCCTCGGGTCTAGCTATGTTCCTAACATAGCCCTTGAAAGTGCCTAGCCGCCTTTCAATAGGGTACATCCAGCCATATTGTACTGGACCTCTAAGTAGTGCCTCATCATGTAGATGAACAGCCAAATGCACCATCACATCAAAGAAGGCTGGAGGATATGTCTTCTCAAGGTCTCATAGGATAGTTGGTATCTTGTCTCTAAGACGCTCCAAAGCATCTATCCTGATATTTCTACTTCAGAGTTCCCTGAAGAATTGTCCCAACTCTGCAACTGCTCTGTATAAGTTAGGGCGTCCCAATCCTCGAAGGATAATAGGTAAAACCCTTTGAAGTAGGACATGGCAGTCATGAGTTTTCAACCCTTGTACCTTGTTTCCATCTGCACTAACTCTCCTTTCAGCTGGTGCCATATCCCGTGGTTTACCTTCATCTTGCACCTGCAAATCCTGTCTGATACCCATGTGTGTCAAATCAATCCTAGATTTTAAGGTATCTTTCGTCTTGCCTTCAGTATTAAGAAGTGTGCCGATAATGTTGTCACATATATTTTTCTCGATGTGCTTCACATCAAGATTATGCCACAGATCCAAATCTTTCCAATACTCAAAGTCCCACAAAGTGGACCTACAGGTAAACAATAATCTCTCTTCTGCCCTGCCACGCTTCCTTTTCCCGCTACAATTATCAGGATGGTTTCCCCTCGACGAACCGCGGGGCCGACGTATCGGCGTGGCGGGGAGGGCGGCTTTGGCGGAGCGAATGGAGTGGAGGGGGGGTGGGGGGTTTGGGGAATATTATTGGCTAGTTGACCGAAGGGCGGTTGAATCTAGGATTTGGGGGGAATTTTTCGGGTGGTGGGGGGGGAGGATTTTCACGCGGTGGGCGGGGGGAGTTTGGCGCATGGTCGGTTTCTCTAAGTGCAGTCCCATGTGTCAGTGAAGAGGCAAGCCGAAGCGCGTTCCGTTTGTGTGAGCCGTGTGCAGGACCGAATGTGTGTGGGGTGCAATGCGACTGCGACAGGGGTGCTATGAGTGTACCGCGTTTTTTCCTTTTAAACTAGGTGCTTCGCCCCCTAAAAAAACTTGTTGCTTCACGCGATCCATCGATACTACTACTAGTAATCCGGTAATCCCGACTAAAATGGTGCGACCGTGTCTTTTCCCGCGTCATATGCTAGGAGGTTGGCTTAGTTGGGTTTTTTAGCACGAGTAATGCTACACCTACGTAGTCCCACTTATGTAATTAACATAGTGTGAAACATGTGAGCTGTTGATTGTAGATTGGGGGGAGGGAGGGGCCCACCACCATGAAAATCAGGGGAGGAGAGAGAGAGGCAATTTACGTTAACCCTTTAATAGGTTCCCGTAGATGTAGAAAGATGTGAAATGTGTGAATGTGCATTTGCAGATAAGGCCTTCCCTCTTTCATCCTTTTCTCCCACAAGATCTTGATCTTTCGTGCAACGCACGGGCATCTTGCTAGTACTCCTACAATATACTATATTATTGTGAAAGTTCATATACACCGGCCGAGATTAATGCAAACACGACAGATTTTCATTACATTTCGAACTTTTATAGGACAGAAAAATAAAAGAAACCCGACCCTAAACCTATTCTACGACGGCGACCGACGTCGTCCATCTGCGATCTCCATGTACGGGGGCGGGGGTTCAAGACCCGTGAAGTGAAGGTGCGGTCTTCGGTGAGGAAAATTAGAACACGGGAGATGGACCGGCCAGTTGGCACACCATGACCTGCCGCCTCCCATGCCCTAGTCATCCTCGGATGAGTCCCTGACCTCGGCAGTGCCGGACGTTGGACGACGGCAAGTAGGACGCATGGCTGATGGTGCTCCCGTCGTCGGATGCCAGCGTGGCCACCGCTTGTGCGGCGACCTCGAGCTCCATCCCTGAAGACAAGCTCTCCCGCAGAGCGTTCGCGCTTGCGGTCATGGCGGATGTGGTGCCCGGTAGGAGGACAATGCGCTATGGTGTGGAGGTTAGCTGGGCGTTGCCGCTTTAAGTAGTGCATTCCAGTGAGGCCAAGCGTCCTGGTGCGTCATTAAGTCGCCGGAGTTGGTTCCTCGGGCACCGAGCCTCTTAACGACGGCATACGGACGAACGACATGAATGCGGGTAGCTGGCGCCGGCTGGGAACGCACCATGCGACAGCGTGAGGGACGAGGGGTTTTTGGTGTGCCAAGGTAGTCAGCTGCGGTCGTGGCAATGTTAGAGACGCCCTTATCTCACATGCGATCGACGCATGTCACTGAAAAAGCAAGACGACCATGTCTAGCGACGATGAGCGTGTGGCTCACCGCGGTCGCCGTGTCAAGAGGCGGTGCTGGAGATGCGCCACGTTGTTGGCCCCCACGTCCCACATGAACGGTTGCCGGTGGCGAGGAGGTCGTGGGCCAGCTCCTCCATTGGACTAGTTTGCGCTACGTCGTCCCGACAGGTGTGGCCCACATGTCGGTTTCCCTGTTTTCCCGGCCATATTCAAGGGTCAGTGCTCCGCGTTGCGCGTTAGGCCTTTCACTATGTAGGCCAAGAGAGACAACTTATTGTTTATTTGAGCCGTTCAAGTATAGTCATGTGGCGTTTTCTTATTTCTCATTCCTCTCCAACCCTCTTCTCCATCGATCATGTCGCCCTCCGGCCGAGTCCATCCTCCTGCATGCCTCATTTGAACATTCCGCCGAGCATCATTCGCTTGTGGGCCTAGACCATGCTTGTGTTTCCAATGTTTATTTGTAATTTGTCCGACATGCATACAAACAAATGGTTCGTTTGAAGTTTCACTTTGCCTCCACTACGTGTCGCTTCGCATCTTAATTTTGACATCCCATTCAGTTCATGCCCCGACACATGTTGACGAGATCGATTGATGTTCAGAGATCAATTGCGTGTCGTGCAAGGAGATAAAGGTTTGGTATGTTTCTATGATAGAAATGACCTGGGGGGTTATGTGGGGATCAGAGGGAGTATATTGTACGTTCATAAGCGAAATGAACGTATTTTACCAACCCTAGTCCTCTTTTAATCGATCTCCGGACCCCGAGATGAAATCGAGAGAGAACGAGTGGGGGCATGTGTGATACCTAAGGCGAATTCAAAATTTTGAACCGGTGGTCATAGCACCCGCAAATCAGATATAAAGGGTATTCAATGTTCATTTCATTTTTGAACGTACAATATACTCCCTCCTATGATTTCTAGTTCACATATAAGTTTTATGTGTAGTCAAAGTATCTCTACTTTGATAAAAAAAAGTATCAACATTCAACAATGCCCAATCAATATTGTTAGATTCATACGTACTCCTAGATTTGTACTCGAGATGGTTTCCAATTTGTTTTCAACCACGTGAATGTGCTTGTTCTCGCGCATGCTCTTCCTACTAGGATTTCGCCATGTATAGCCACTCCAATAGTAACTTTTTAAGCTCCCTATCCAATAGTACTTGTGGAGTACTGACAACATCTGTACTAGAGTATGCAGTGCTCATAGTTGTACTCCCTCCTTCCATTTACATAGGGCCTATGTGGAGGAGAGAGATGTGAAAAAGTAAGGGGAGTGAGCTCTCATGCAAGAGCCTAGCTATATACACATTCCTAGTTAAATACGTACAATAAATATGAAGAAAGAGATGGAGAGGAGATGGAAAAAAGTACTAATACAATAGCCAACCTTATAAATTTTTTGCGGGAAATAGCCAACCTTATAGCCCACACTACTGTATGAGTGCATATAATAGATGATGGCTATAGATGACATGGCAGTTCCTTATAGCCATTGACTGGCTATATTATTAATCGTGCTCTAATGCATTTTTCAAAATCGCATTTGACTATTGACAAGATTAATAGTACATGAGATGTATAATGTGAAAATTATATCATTGGAAGCTCCTTTCACATATGTATCCCTGCCTTACCCTCCTTTTCGGTCACTTACTTACTGGCGGACCCCATGCTTGCTAGGCCCCGCATGTCAGTTACTCAATGGGTTCGGCCACATCATGGGATCCTCATCCGTAGTATACTCCCTCTATTTTTATTTACTCCGCATAAAATGACGTGGGCGGGGGAGGGGGAGGGACGTCGGTTTGCTCTCAACTGCGGTCCCATAAGCGAGCGCAAACGCAAGACGAAGCGCGTTCCATTCGGTGAGCGACGTGGAGGGTCCAGCGTGCCGGGCTGCAACGCGAACGCGACAAAAGCGATGTACAATCAAAACCGATTGACCGGTCATCACCAGAACCACTATTCACACCAGAACCTTCGCTGCACGGCCTACGCCAGCCATTGCCCTAAAACCACACCTAATATCCAGTCCCTTCCCCCACCTTTCGATCGCCTAGCCCGCATCAAGCATCCCCTAGTTCGCTGGAAAGCCATGGTGCGTCGCAAGATCACGTACTACAAGATGCTGACGCCGGAGCGCCGCGCAGAAATGGCGGCGGCGGTCGGCGCCAGAGACCTGTGTTCCTAAGCTCGCTTTGCGGTGGGCCAATCCCCGAGTTCTATGGAGCCAAGCTGCACGGACGAGGAAGCTGATCCAATGTTCTTGGTGGAGGTAATGGCGCAGAAGGCCCCCGATGGGTATGGGACGATGGACGTCGACTTCGTGCCGGCGTCTGAGTCCCCCATGGTGCAGGCGGACCAGCGGTTCAACCTGGCGATACTAAAGGAGGACCGGGAGGCCGAGGCTCAACTCAACGTGGAGCGCACGCATGCCGCTGCCATCGAGGCTCACCTGCAGGCGGAACCGGATGTCGTGGATGTGAACTGGGCGGCGGAGGCTCAAGTTGAGGCGGAGCGCGCAGGTGCCGCTGCCATCGAGGCCGTCCTGCAGGCGGAACCAGACGTCCTGGACTTGAACCGGGCGGCAGAGGTTCAACTCGACATGGAGCGCGTGGATGCTGAGGGAGTCCTAGATTAGGGGGTCCTCGGATAGACGGACTATATACTTTGGCCGGACTGTTGGACTATGAAGATACTAGATTGAAGACTTCGTCCCGTGTCCGAATGAGACTCTCCTTTACGTGGAAGGCAAGCTTGACGATTCGGATATGTAGATCTCCTCCCTTGTAACCGACTCTACGTAACCCTAGCCCCTCCGGTGTCTATATAAACTGGAGGGTTTTAGTCCGTAGAATAACGACAATCATACCATAGGCTAGCTTCTAGGGTTTAGCCTCTCCGATCTCATGTTAGATCAACTCTTGTAATACTCATATCATCAAGATCAATCAAGCAGGAAGTAGGGTATTACCTCCGTCGAGAGGGCCCGAGCCTGGGTAAACATTGTGTCCCTCGCCTCCTGTTACCATCCGCCTTAGACGCTTAGTTCGGGAGCCCTACCCGAGATCCTACGGTTTTGACACCGACATTGGTGCTTTCAATGAGAGTTCCACCGTGCCTCGACGGTAAGGCCTGATGGCTCGCCTTGTTGTCAGGGACAACGTTACCTCTAGGGGAGCCCTGGCTGTAGGCCAAACTCTCCGATTAGGCGGCTTCGTCGTGACCGCCCCATCGGCCGTCGCACCGACAATGACTTCTCGGGTCATCAAAAATAGTCTCCACGTCGTCTCGGGATTCACCGAGCAGATGGATCCAATGGAGCTCTCTTCTTTGAACGAGCTCTTGGATCGCATCTCCGCCTTGGGAGTCGCTACAAACTATGATTGGATCGGGCTTAAACCCGACAAAAGGGAGATTAACTCTCCACCGGTTACCCATCAAATAGTGGTGGTGGAGGAGCAATGCATCGATTCTTCCTCTATTTTGAGCACAAACTATGTCCGGATTCCCGAGCTCTCCGAGCCGGATACCCGTCTACGGGAGGACATAGCCCAAGCTTCGAACCTGGAATTGAACAGTGGGCTAGTACCGTTGGGCAACGTCCCAGAGCCCGAAGTACCAAGCTCGGAAACTCCTTTGGGTCTCAGACTGGGCCAGGGTTTGGACTTAAATCTACCCACCCACCCTCACATAAGTGATATTTCCCATATTAGACAAGAGCCCCAAGAGACTGTACATCACTATTGGGCTAGATTCCTCCTTGCAATAAGCAAGGCGAAGGACTGTCACGAGGAAGACACAATTTCATTCTTTTGCAAAAATTGCACGGACAAGGGAATCCTCAACGCCATAAGTCGCCGTGATATAACACACTTCACTGACTTGGCATCCATAGTACGGAAGTACTATGTGATGGAAAGCACTTGGAAATCCCAAACACAATTCTCGGATCCACCGGCTCTAACTAAACCCTCTGTCCAAACTAAAAGGGTGTACTCTCATAAGTCACCCAATCCAATTACAAAGAAGCCAAAACCCACTACAGGGCGTGGAACCATATTGGAGGGATGGCTCAATGGGCCATGCAAAATTCATAGTACATCGGATACCATGCCAACACACAGCCTTAGAGCATGTTGGATACTCCGGCAGGTGTCCAGGAGCGGCGAGGATCTCCTCGTCAACAATACCGCAGAGCACACTCCCGCGGAAAATAACAATACAGTACTGATAGTCTTTGAGACTTTCGCCTCAATCAATAGGCGCAAGCGGGCACTTCGCAGCCTCGCCGAAGTCTGTCACGTTGCAATGATAAATCCATGGAACGACACGACCATAACCTTCAATGCTAGTGACGAACCTCGATTCCGCACAGCCCGAGCTCCAGCCGCTTTGGTCCTTAGTCCAATTGTGGACGGCTTCCGGCTTACTAAAGTACTCATGGACGGTGGCAGCGGATTAAACCTCATCTATGAGGAGACTCTTAGAAAAAAGGAAATATACAAGAGCCGCATTGAGCAAAGCAGCACGACCTTCAGAGGAATCATCCCTAGTCGGGAGGCATGATGTGCAGAAAAAATCACACTAGATATGGTATTCGGCACGCCGGAGAATTACAGGTCCGAAGAAATCACATTCCAAGTGGCCCCGTTTAGCAGCGGACACCACGCCCTTCTAGGGCGAGAGGCATTCATGATCTTCCAAGCTATACCCCATTACAGGTACATGAAGCTCAAGATGCCCGGGCCCAATGGAATCATCACTCTCGCTAGTGATCCGGACATAGCACTCCGCACCGAAAACAAAACGCCGCACTGGCCATCAAAGCATTGTCCGAAGCCCTCGCGGCCGAAGAACTAACTGCGCTGCGCTCTATAGTGGACAGGGACGACATGATACTCGACAAAAGACCCAACTCCACCTCTTTTAAACCAGCGAACGAAATAGTCAAATTCCAGGACCACCCAACGGACCCTACAAAAACAGCATCCATCGGGGCACAGCTGAACCCCACAGCAGACGCCACACTGCGGGAGTTCTTACGCAAGAATTGGGACATATTCGCCTGGCATCCTTCAGATATGCCAGGCATCCCTCGGAGGCTGGCCGACCATAGCCTAAACATTCTAAAGGAATACAAGCCGGTCAAGCAAACTCTTTGGCGTTTCTCCGAACCCAAGCGACAAGCCATGGGAGAAGACCTATCCAAGTTACTCGAGGACGGATTCATTAGAGAAAAAAAACATCCGGACCGGCTAGCAAACCTGGTGATGGTACCAAAGAAGGACAAATCCTGGCGCCTATGTGCCGATTTTAAGGACCTTAACAAAGCTTGCCCCAAGGATCCCTTCCCCCTCCCCCGCATCGACCAAATTATCGATGCTACCACAGGACACGACTCGTGTTTCCTCGACACATACTCCAGATACCATCAAATCAAGATGGCGGAGCCCGATCAAGCCGCAACGACATTCATTACACCATACGGCCCTTCTGTTTCAACAGCATGCCTTTTAGGCTCAAAAACGTCGGTGCGACCTATCAACGCATGATTCAGACATGCCTGGAAGCACAAATCAGTAAAACAGTGGAGGCATTCATAGACGACGTGGTAATTAAAACAAGACACGTCGAATCTTTGATAGACGCCTTGAGGCTGACGTTCGACAATCTCCGAATATACGACATTAAGCTCAATCCGGAAAAATGCGTTTTCGGCGTACCCGCCTGAAAGCTCTTGGGCCTCATCGTTTCTAACAAAGGAATTGAAGCGAATCCGGCTAAAATCCAAGCTCTGTCACAGTTGGCTATCCCAACGAACCTCAAGCAAATCCAGAAATTAACTGGATGCATGGCTGCCTTAAGCCACTTTATCTCCTGATTGGGAGAAAAGGCATTACCTCTTTACCGAACACTTCGAGTGGACGGACGCGGCTACGGCCAGATTGGAAGAAATAAAAGCTGCCTTGGACAGGAACCCAATCTTGGCCGCGCCAAATATCAGCGAACCAATGCTGTTATATATAGCGGCAACACACCAGGTTGTAAGCGCAGTGCTCGTCGTCGAACAAGAAACGGTCGAACATAAGTTCCCGCTTCAAAAGCCGGTATACTACGTATATACTGTCCTCACTCCATGTAAATCCCGATACCCACATTATCAAAAGATAGCATACGCAGTCTTCATGGCATCCCGAAAACTATGACACTACTTTTAAGAGTTCAATTACGGTGGCCTCCGAGGTTCCACTCAACGACATTATAAACAACCCCGATGCCACGGGCCGGATTGCTAAATGGGCTATTGAGCTCCTCCCGTTTGACATATCATACAAACCACGGCGAGCCATTAACTCACAAGTACTGTCCGATTTTGCGCCGAATGGAGAGAAGCCGAACTCCCTAAAGAATACGGCGCGTACTCCAATTGGATCATGCACTTTGACGGCTCTAAAATGCTGGCGGGTCTGGGAGCAGGCGTCGTCCTGACATCCCCAACCGGAGATACAGTCCAATACGCACTCCCAATATTATACACAGACTCCAACAACGTAGCCGACTACGAGGCCCTATTGCATGGTCTCCGGATGGCAGTATCCATGGGCATTCAACGCTTAGAAGTGCGTGGGGATTCGAACCTCACATTATCTCGAATAAATGGAGATTTTGATGCCAAGGACCCAAAAATGTCAGCTCAAAATGTCGCAATGCCGTCCTCAAAATGTCAGCTCGATTCAAGGGGCTCGAATTCCACCATGTGGTCCAAGAAAACAATCAAGCGGCGGATATCCTCGCCTGAATCGGCGCTAAGCGTGACCTTGTCCCACCTAATATCTTCTTGGAAAGGCTGTTTAAGCCATCCATGGTGTGGGAAGGGGAGACCGGCAAAAATAGCCCGGATCCGGCCACAACATCAGACCCCGAACACTCTGACATAATCGGAGGCTCCGCCACCGAGATAGCACCTTCGGCCCACGTGATTATGGCTGTCATCGCCCCGTGGACAGAACCCTTCTTGGCTTACCTAAATAGGCAAGAACTCCCTGAGGACCAAAACGAGGCACGTTGCATTGTGCGGCGGTCTAAAGCCTACAAGGTCCACGAGGGAGAGCTTTATAAGAAAAGCGGTATCGGAGTACTGCAAAGGTGCATCTCCGAGGAGGAAGGACGACAACTCTTGGCAGAAATTCATGCTGGACTCGGCGTCCATCACGCTGCAGCTCATGCCCTTGTAAGTAAGGCCTTCCGTACAGGTTTCTACTGGTCAATAGCTCGAGCAGACGCACAGGACCTAGTTCAACATTGCGTCGGTTGCCAACTCTTTGCAAACCAAAGCCATATGCCACCTACCGCCCTCCAAACAATCCCCATTACTTGGCCCTTCACGGTCTGGGGGCTTGATATGGTCGGACCCCTTAAAGGAGGAAGCCATAAGAAAAATTACCTATTGGTCATGGTGGATAAATTCACCAAATGGATAGAAGCCAAACCAGTTAAAACGGCCGAATCCGGACCAGTGATAGATTTCATATCTGGGGTTGTACACCGCTACGGTGTCCCCCATAGTATCATCACCGATAACGGCTCGAACTTTACAACTGATGAGGTAAAAACTTGGTGCGGCGACATGGGCATTAAGCTCGATTATGCATCCGTCTATCACCCTCAAACTAGCGGTCAAGTCGAACGAGCAAATGGTCTTATAATGAGCGGCATTAAACCCAGACTAGTGCGGTCCTTGAAAGAATCAGATACGCACTGGGTTGAGGAGCTCGGCTCCGTACTATGGGGGCTGCGGACCACGCCAAATCGCACTACCGGATACACACCTTTCTTTATGGTGTACGGCGCAGAGGCAGTACTGCCCTGCGACATCATTCATGACTCACCTCGCATGCGCATGTACAAAGAGAAAGAAGCCGAGCTAGTTCGACGGGACAGTTTGGACGCCCTGGAGGAGGAGCGTGACATGGCAAAAGCCCGATCCGCATTCTATCAATAGCAGGCTCGACGATATCAAAGCAGAGAAGTATGGGCCAAAACTTATAATGTTGGCGAACTCGTTCTACGCCTACCAGAGAAGAAAAAGGACAAGCTCAAACCCAAATGGGAAGGTCCCTTCATTATTGACAAAGTTCTGACCGGTGGAGCATACCGTCTGCGGGGTGCATCGGACAATTGACTCGAGCCAAACCCATGGAACACGGCCAGACTCCGAAGGTTCTACGCCAAACGCCGGACTCTGCGTTCGTCTCCTTAACTTCGTCAATTTTTTATATATATTCATTATCTATATTTTTCTGTCTTTCTTCCTTTTCTTCGCGGCCTTCAAAGGTTAAACGGTGTCTTGATTGCACAATTTCTACGCGCAAAGCGCGCTCATTATATCTAGGGGCTTCTTATACAGAAGCTGAATATAATTATGATCCGGGCTCTATGCCTACCGCACATGTGTTATTTTTACACATGCACCGTTTCTATGCCATTATATGCATAAGGGGAGAACCTCTGCGATTGTTACTGCCGGGTCAGCCGGACGTGTACCTCAGACTGGGTGAAGCCGAAAGCTAGCGTTCTTAAGGGAATATTCGATCGGCGAACAAAGGACGCTTTTTTTACTTATTAGAATACATACCCCGAGATGTTTATATCCTGCGTCTCTTGTCACAGTTCGGACATCCACATTAATGCATGCATACCCAGGGAAAGGAACCCTTAACGAAACTATTCTCCCTGGAAGATGTTTCTTACTATCCATGTAATATAACATAACTAGCTGGGTACTTGTCTGTTCAAGCACTTATGACCCCTACGCCTGGTTTCCACACGTACCCTGGTTTTTACATAACCGAGTGGGTATTCGGATACACTCCGGACTGTCGGGTCCGGAGGTCGAAGCGAAAAGGTCTGCCATGACAAATGATTTACCATCCGGCTAGGGACAATATATGTCACTCGAAGTACACAATCACTTAGGCTGACTAAAATTTTCTTCTATACCATCCAACAGGCTGTCTAGCCTTCAATCCTGTTGGGAATACTTTGTGGATAATTTCACCTGGTCATACACCAAGCTGACAGGGATTTCTTTCCCGTCAGGACGTTATAGGTCCGACCTCAGCCATATGGTTCGGGTCAGCCCTGGTATATCGAGTCTTCACCATGGCCCAGGCTTCCCTCGCACCTTGTCGACAAGCCGATATCTTCCATAATCGGAATCCCCGCCGCGTTCCCTTGAGTATCTCTACAAGCTCCCCCATGCCTCCTGGAAGGGAGGCGGATGGCCACAGGGCCTGGGCAAGGTCCTGCATCACCTACCGAACTTGTTCGTGTAGTTGTGAGAGCTCTGGCAGAAGATCTCCTGCGGACCCGGGCATCTCCTCTCCGGGACGGCCCGTCAGCATACCTACAGATATAGCTCTGTTAGCTGATTTCTTCGCCAAACTCTATAGAAGTTCGCTCAAGCACTTACTGAAAATGCCGCGTCGAAGCCTTTTATTCTCCTTTACGGAGTCGGCCAGCTGGGCCCAAATATCTTTCAGTTCAACATCCAGCCGGGTATTGGCATCTTGGAGATCGTTTTTCTCCCGCCTTACTTGTGTAAGCACGCGCTCGCCAGCCTTTAGCTGTCGTTGAGCATGTTGCTCCTCCGGATTCACTCCAAATATTAACTGGTACATTTCGTTCTTTTCGATAGGAACAAGTGTCACTAGATGGGGCCTTCTGGGACTCCTCCATTTTGGCAACTGCGGCCCGTAGCTGGGCTTTGCACTCCTCCAGCTCTTGAGACAACTGGGTATTCTTCTCAATAAGAACCTATGCAAATAATGATCCTTAAATCAGTTGTGCCAACTTTTTCAAGTCTCCGCGGCTACTGGTATATATAATTATTAGATTTCCTTACCCGTACATCCTTTACATACTAGTCTGTGGCTCTGGCAAGACCATTTTGAGCAGCATGGATGTACGCGTCCCCTGAGTTGAAGGCATCAAACGCCTCTTCAAAAAAACAGGGGTCGCGGAGTACGGCCCGGCGACGCCTGTGCTTCATGGCACTCTCCACTTCGGAATTTGTGGCGGACAACCTATACGCATCCTCGGTAGGAGGAATATCCGGTGTTGTCCCCACATTAGCATCTGCCTCCTAGTCCGGCTATGGAGCCCGGCTGGTGGAGGCATGGCCGGCAGGCTCTCCGGATACGGTCCGGCGAGCGTTTTTCCTAGTTTTAACCACGGACGTTATTACACTTTATAGACAATAACCATGGAGCAGGGTTCTTTTTCATACCTCTGCGATGGCATCTCAATCCTGATCGCCTTCCTTTTAAGCCTACCCGGTTTCGGTGCCCCTTGTTGGCGAGTCACCGCGGGTTCGGCGTGGCGTCCCGAGGGCCTTCCCTGCAAGACACCATACGTGTGCGGTGGGTGAAGTGCGAAAAAGGGGATCCTTCTCGGAAGTTGGGTCTTCAGTTTTACTTACATGCGATGCAGGGAGCAGTCCAGTATAATCGGCGGTGATGGCCATTGTCGGTGTCAAAACCGGCGGATCTCGGGTAGGGGGTCCCGAACTGTGTGTCTAAGGCGGATGGTAACAGGAGGCAGGGAACACGATGTTTTACCCAGGTTCGGGCCCTCTTGATGGAGGTAAAACCCTACGTCCTGCTTGATTTATTCTTGATGATATGAGTATTAAAAGAGTTGATCTACCACGAGATTGGAGAGGCTAAACCCTAGAAGCTAGCCTATGGTATGATTGTATGTTGTCCTACGGACTAAAACCCTCTGGTTTATATAGACACCGGAGAGGGTTAGGGTTACACAAGGTCGGTTACAAAGGAGGAGATATCCATATCCGTACTGCCTAGCCTGCCTTCCACGCAAAGTAGAGTCCCATCCGGACACGACACGAAGTCTTCAATCTTGTATCTTCATAGTCCGACAGTCCGGCCAAAGGATATAGTCGAGCTGTCCGGAGACCCCCTCATCCAGGACTCCCTCAGTAGCCCCTGAAACAGGCTTCAATGACGATGAGTCCGGCGCGCAGTATTGTCTTCGGCATTGCAAGGCGGGTTCTTCCACCGAATACACCAGGGAAGAATTTGAATACAAGGATAGTGTCCGATCCTGCAAAATAAGTTCCACATACCACCATAGAGAGAATAATGTTTCCACAAATCCAATCTGCTGACTTGTTTTGGCAACATGACATTAAGCCGTGGCCCGGTGATTATTCAAACCGTTTCCTTTAACTAGCCCCGCACATAACGCGAGGAAGTTTTTTGACACGTCTTGTCAAAGCAGAGATCGTGTCCTCCTCATTATGGGATTCTCATCAATACGGGCGTGGTTAACCCAACCGCGCCATTGCTACCTCTTGAGCTTGCGTTGGATTTCCCCGAAGAGGAAGGGATGATGCAGCGGAGTAGCGTAAGTATTTCCCTCAGTTTTTGAGAACCAATGTATCAATCTAGTAGGAGGCTACGCTCAAGTCCCTCGTACCTGCACAAAACGATAGCTACTCGCAACCAGCGCGATTAGGGGTTGTCAATCCCTTCACGGTCACTTACGAGAGTGAGATCTGATAGATATAATATTTTTGGTATTTTTGGTATGGAGATGCAAAGTGAAAAGTAAAAGGCAAAGTAAAAAGCAAAACAAGATTAAAGTGATGGAGATTGATATGATGAGAATAGACCCCGGGGCCATAGGTTTCACTAGTGGCTTCTCTCAAGAGCATAAGTATTCTACGGTGGGTGAACAAATTACTGTTGAGCAATTGACAAAATTGAGCATAGTTATGAGAATATCTAGGCATGATCATGTATATAGGCATCACGTCCGTGACAAGTAGACCGAAACGATTCTGCATCTACTACTATTACTCCACTCATCGACCGCTACCCAGCATGCATCTAGAGTATTAAGTTAAAAACAGAGTAACGCCTTAAGCAAGATGACATGATGTAGAGAGATAAATTCATGCAATATGAAATAAACCCAATCTTCTTATCCTCGATGGCAACGATACAATACGTGCCTTGCTGCCCCTTCTGTCACTGGGAAAGGACACCGCAAGATCGAACCAAAAGCTAAGCACTTCTCCCATGGCAAGAACTACCAACCTAGTTGGCTAAACCAAACGGATAATTCGAGGAGACTTGCAAAGATAACCAATCACACATAAAAGAATTCAGAGAAGATTCAAATATTATTCATAGATAGACTTGATCATAAACCCACAATTCATCGATCTCAACAAACACACCGCAAAAAGAAGATTACATCAAATAGATCTCCACAACAGAGGGGGAGAACGTTGTATTGAGATCCAAAAAGAGAGAAGAAGCCATCTAGCTACTAACTATGGACCCGAAGGTCTGAGGTAAACTACTCACACTTCATCGGAGAGGCTATGATGATGTAGAAGCCCTCCGTGATGACGGTCCTCTCCGGCGGAGCTCCGGAACAGGCCCCAAGATGGGATCTCGTGGATACAGAAAGTTGCGGCAGTGGAATTAGGTTTTTGGCTCCTCATCTGATCGTTTGGGGGTACGTAGGTATATATAGGAGGAAGGAGTACGTCGGTGGAGCACCGAGGGGCCCATGAGGTAGGGGCGCGTCCTAGGGGGTGCCCACCCTCGTGACCGCCTCTTTGACTCCCTGGAGTAGGGTCCAAGTCTCCTGGATCACGTTCGGTGAGAAAATCACGTTCCCGAAGGTTTTATTCCGTTTGGACTCCGTTTGATATTCTGTTTCTCCGAAATACTGAAATAGGAAAAAAACAGCAATTCTGGGCTGGGCCTCCGGTTATTAGGTTAGTCTCAAAAATAATATAAAAGTGGAAAATAAAGCCCAATATAGTCCAAAATAGTAGATAATATAGCATGGAGCAATCAAAAATTATAGATACGTTGGAGATGGATCAGGCATCCCCGAGCTTAATTCCTGCTCGTCCTCGAGTAGGTAAATGATAAAAAGAGAATTTTTGATGCGGAGTGCTACTTGGCATAATTCAATGCAAATCTTCTTAATTGTGATATGAATATTCAGATTTGAAATATTCAAGACAAAAGTTTATATTGACATAAAAATAATAATACTTCAGGCATACTAACAAAGCAATTATGTCTTCTCAAAATAACATGGCCAAATAAAGTTATCCCTACAAAATCATATAGTCTGGCTATGCTCTATCTTCACCACACAAAGTATTTAAATCATGCACAACCCCGATAACAAGCCAAGAAATTGTTTCATACTCTAACTTTTTTTAAAACTTTTTCAATCTTCACGCAATACATGAGCGTGAGCCATGGATATAGCACTATAGGTGGGATAGAATGGTGGTTGTGGAGAAGACAAAAAGGAGAAGATAGTCTCACACAACTAGGCGTATCAACGGGCTATGGAGATGCCCATCAATAGATATCAATGTGAGTGAGTTGGGATTGCCATGCAACGGATGCACTAGAGCTATAAGTATATGAAATCTCATCAAAAAGAAACTAAGTGGGTGTGCATCCAACTTGCTTGCTCATGAAGATCTAGGGCAATTTGAGTAAGCCCATCATTGAAATATACAAGCCAAGTTCTATAATGTAAAATTCCCACTAGTATATGAAAGTGATAACATGAGAGACTCTCTACTATGAAGATCATGGTGCTACTTTGAAGCACAAGTGTGGTAAAAGGATAGTAACATTGTACCTTCTCTCTTTTTCTCTCATTTTTTTATTTGGGCCTTTCCTCTTTTTTTATGGCCTTTTTTTCTCCCTTTTCTTTTTTGGGCTTCTTTGGCCTCTTTATTTATTTTTCGTCTAGAGTCTCATCCCGACTAGTGGGGGAATCATAGTCTCCATCATCCTTTCCTCACTGGGACAATGCTCTAATAATGATGATCATCACACTTTTATTTTTCTTACAACTCAACAATTACAACTCGATACTTAGAACAAAATATGACTCTATATGAATGCCTCCGGTGGTGTACCGGGATATGCAATATGACAATGAGGGAGTGTGTCATAATAAACGGAACGGTGGAAAGTTTCATGGCAATATATCTCAGAATGGCTATGGAAATGCCATAATAGGTAGGTATGGTTTTTGTTTTGAGGAAGGTATATGGTGGGTGTATGATACCAATGAAAGGTACGCGGTATTAGAGGGGCTAGCGAAGGTGGAAGGGCGAGAGTGCGTATAATCCATGGACTCAACATTAGTCATAAAGAACTCATATACTTATTGCGAAAATCTAGAAGTTATCAAAGCAAAGTATTACGCGCATGCTCCTAGGGGGATAGATTGGTAGGAAAAGACCATCGCTCATCCCCGACCGCCACTCACAAGGAAGACAATCAATAAATAAATCATGCTCTGACTTCATCACATAAGGGTTCACCATACATGCATGCTACGGGAATCACAAACTTTCACACAAGTATTCTTTAAATTCACAACTACTCATCTAGCACGACTTTAATATTATCACCTCCATATCTCAAAACAATTATCATGTTTCAATCTTTTCTTAGTATTCAACACACTCAAAAGAAAGTTTCACAAATCTTGAATACCAAGCATATTATTATTAAGCAAATTACCATGCTATTAAGAGACTCTCAAAATAATTTAAATGAAGCATGAGAGATCAATAGTTTCTTTAAAACAAATCCACCACCGTGCTCTAAAAGATCTAAGTGAAGCACATAGAGCAAAATTATAACACTCAAAAGATATAAGTGAAGCACATAGAGCAAAATTACTTAGCTCAAAAGATATAAGTGAAGCACATAGAGCAAAATTATAATGCTCAAAAGATATAAGTGAATCACATAGAGCAAAACTACATAGCTCAAAAGATATAAGTGAAGCACATCGAGTATTCTATCAAATTTTAATTCATGTATGGATCTCTCAAAAGGTGTGTACAGCAAGGATGATTGTGGCACACTAAAACACAAAGACACAAATAATACAAGACGCTCCAAGCAAAACACATATCATGTTGGTGAATAAAAATATAGCTCCAAGTTAATTACCGATGGAAGTGGACAAAAGAGGGGATGCCTTCCGGGGCATCCCCAAGCTTTGACTGTCGGCGTTCTGGGAACGGGGGTCCCCAGACTTGCCTGCCTGCGGCCCGCGGTGTGGCTCAAGCGGGGGCCCAGCGCGGCCCATCTTCATCAGCTCAAGCTCAAAGAGCCTCGCGAGGGGCCAAGCCTCGCGGGGCGGACAACATGAAGCTTCCTTAGAGGCAGCCTCATCAGGCAGGCTCGCGAGGAGGCGGAGAGATCAAGGCAGGGGTACCTCGCGAGGAACCCGTGACGCAAGCCATGACGATCGACACCAGGCGGGCGCCGGCCTGCGCAGTGTCCTTGTTTCCCCTTTGGTGCAAAGGGGGAAAGCACAGGCCAAGGCATCAGGCAAAAGTTACCATTCCGGTGCAACGAGACCAAGACCAGCCGGACGGCAGGACGGAGGTCACCATGGAGCCCAAGATGGCGTCATCGCCAGTGCTTTTGGCAGCCAAAGACAACCGTTGGTCATGATAACTTGTACTAGATGTTCCCCTTCGAAATGGCCAATTGTTGGCGCCCTTCCCGCTCATTATTCGGGGAGAGGCCCAGGGCCTCTATAAATAGAGCTAGCCACCACAAAGTAGAGAGACCTCCGGAGAGATCTGGTAGAACCCCAGCAGAGAGAGAGAGAGAGAGGCGACTGAACTCACCCTAGCAGTTCATCGCACCAGCTCAAGAACACCTCTCGCGAGGCTGTTCTTCCCTTGTACTATCCATCATCAGCCCCAGAGGCAATCCACCACACCACACACTGGAGTAGGGTATTGCCCCACAACGGTGGCCCGAACCAGTATAAACATTGTGTCTCTTGTGTTGTTCATCATTTTCATCTTAGTTCGCATGAGAGGATCGGACGTAGATCGGTAGGGGAGAGGTCTCTGCGCGCACCCCAGTGTTCGAACCTCAAGGGTCTGCCGGAACCCGAAACCCGACATTTAGCGCGCCAGGTAGGGGTGCGCCGGAATCTTCCTTCCGCTGTTCGCGTGTGATCTTCCGTCGTGTCCATGGCTGACGCTCGTCGGGCTCGCGCCGAGCGCCGGGCTGCTCACGCCGCTCGCGTCGCCCAGACGGCGCCCATCGGTGGCCCCCCTCGTTGTTCCCCGTCGCCCGCCGCCAACTCCGCCACCGGCCCGGCGGGGAACGAGCAGCAGGCCTCGTCCCAGCACCCGTCGATGCGGTGGGATGGCTTCACTGCCACCACGTCGCTGACTCCAGCTGGCTCGTCGTCCCACGCCCGTCGCGCACCTATGGACGCACACGCCTCACAGCTCTTGGCGCAGGAGCTCCTGCACTATCGCCCCGTCGACGACCTCTATGAGGACTGGCTCGCCCGCATCACCGAGCTCGTCAGTGCCGCAGGGGGCTCCCCCTTGCGGTCCCTCTCGCTGCCTCGCCCTCCATCCCGTGCAGGGGGCGAGGATCAGGAGGCGCCTCCGCCGCCTCCTCCCCAACAAGGTGCCTTGGCTCCAAGGCGCGCAGCCCCAGGGCGAGACCCTCCACGTCCGGCGCCAACGCAGCAAGAAGGGAGCTGCCAAGAGATCCCACGTCCCCGGGAAGGTGCTCGTACGCTCCCAGCACCGGCACGCCAAGATCGCGCCCCAGCGCCTCCACGACAAAACCTCGTGCTGCTCCAAGTGGCGGTGCTTGGTGACCCGCAAGAACAAGTCCAGCACCAGCAAAGGGCGCCGGTGGCCATGGCGGGCTGCCTCGCCTTCACCCCCGAGCTCCGCGGCGTCACATGGCCAGGCAAGTTCAAGCCTGACGTCCCTCCCCTCTACGATGGCACATTGGACCCCGCGGAGTTCCTGCAGCTCTACGAGCTGGGCATCGTAGCCGCCAACGGAGACGAGAAGGTCATGGCGAATTGGTTCCCCATGGCGCTCAAGGACGGCGCCCGCACCTGGCTCCTGAACCTGGCGCCCGACACGATCTCCTCCTGGAGCGAGATGCGCACCCGCTTCATCGCCAACTTCCAGGGCACTCGCGACCGCCCCCTGGCCGTGAGCGACCTGTGCCGCATCAAGCAACAGCCAGGAGAAACCCTGCAGAAGTACATCCAGCGCTTCAACTATGCTCGCCTCAAGATCGCCAAGGTGGCTGAAGAAGCCATCATCTCAGCCTTCTCCAACAGCGTGCGTGACATCAAGATGAAGGAAGAGCTAGCAAACCATGAAGACCTTTGCACATTCCTGGAGCTGTTCAACTTGGCGACCAAGTGCGCCAGGGCGGAGGAAGGGCGTCTCTCCCATCTCGAGCTCCCGGCAGCTGACCCTGAAGAAAAGAAGCTCAAGGCCAAGGACGTGAAGCGCAAGGGGGCTGCCGTGCTAGCAGCGGAACCGGACACCAAGCGAGGCAGGGATCAGCCTGAGTCATCTAAGGGCGGACAGTACTGCGTGTACCACGACCTCCACACCCACAACATCAATGAATGTCAAGAGCTCAGAGCTGTGCGAGATGGGCGAATCGGCCGACGCCCAGAGCGCAACGACAGGGGCTATGGCCGAGGAGGAGGAAGAGGCGATGGACGATGGGAAGACCGTGGCCTTCGCCAGGGATGGCGTGACCGCCCTCGCGAGGACCACTGGCAGGACCAGCCTCGCGAGGGAGGCTGGAGGGACCAGCCTCGTGAGGACCGTCCCCACGGCAACGTAGGCCTCCCTCCTCTGCCGCCTCATCCAAGGAGGAACGAAGACCAACACCAAGACGATGGGGTTGGGGGCTTCCAAGAGCCGCGTGCAATTGCTTGCATCCTGGGCGGCGCCCAGGCCCTAGCCTCATAGCGCATCTTCAAGCAGTTTGCTCGCGAGGTGAATGCAGTCCTTCCCAAGCTTGAGGCCACGCGCCCTCTCAGGTGGTCTTCGTGCGTGATCACATTCAGTTCCGTAGACCAGCTCAAGTGTGCGGCAACGGCCGGAGTCCTCCCGATGCTTTGCTCCCCAGTCATCAGCAACGTGCAGGTCACCAGGACCCTCATCGACGGCGGAGCAGGACTCAACGTCTTGTCCGTCGAGACATTCGATAATCTCCAAGTGCCATACGACCAGCTTCAGCCAACCAAGCCTTTCTCAGGAGTCACCGATGGTTCCACTGTTCCAATTGGGCAGGTTCGCCTTCAGGTCACCTTCGGGCAACGCAACAACTACCGCACCGAGCTCATCGACTTTGATGTCGCTCACATCTGCCTACCGTACAACGCCATCCTCGGGTACCCAGCCCTAGCCAAGTTTATGGCAGTGACTCACCATGGTTACAATGTCCTCAAGATGCCAGGAAGCGGTGGAGTCATCACCGTACCCTGTGAAGAAAGGGACGCAGTGTGCTCGCTTGAGCGTGCATTCCAAGCCACAGTAATCGAAGACCCAGATCGCAGGAGCGGGAGGCCTCCCGAGGCGACCCTCAAGAAGAAGAAGACCTCACCTGGCCAGAGCCACAAGGAAGCAGGCACCTCCGAAGGTATTGCGTCAGGATTCGCGCCCGATCAGGGAGCACAGCCCTCTCGCGCATAGGAAGGCGCGCCCGGCACCCTCCTCAGGCCGGGCTCGGGGGCTCTCTCTTGGAGAGCCACCGACCTTGCCAAGCTCGCGGGGGAAGCGCTCGAGCACCACTTGGAGGGGTGCTTTCAGGCACACTTCCCTCAGAAAGGTACAAGTCAAAGGAGACCAAACCCTCAGGAGTTCATCGCAAGGAACACCCAAGAGCTACAAGAGTCCAGAGTCATGCGCGGCAGCTGCCGCTTACCTGTCGTGGCCCCACATCCAGGCGAGGATGGAGGACTGCGCGTCTGCGTCGATGTACCAGGGCTCAACCGAGCTGCGTCCCAGGAGCGCCTATGGCCTTCGGCCGTAGGGCGCGGTGTGGGACCACCCCACAGCTACGTTCGCATGCCCTTCGGCCTGCCGAGCGCGGTCGCTGCACATCAGCGCCTATTGAGGAGCATTCTGGAGGCTCAGGAGGTCAGGCATCGCGCGGTCCTGGTGGAGGTGGCGATGGTCCCTGAAGACCTGCACGTGCCACTAGAGCCTCCCGAGGCCCCTGGGCCTGGGGGCTCATGAGGGTCGACATCTTCACCGTGCATCGCTCACTTCCTCAGCATCACTTCATCTCCAACAGCACCAGGTGACATCTTTCAGAGTTCTACTTTCAGCTAGGAGCGCCCACAGGGCTGCACCATTCCCAGGCCGCATGGGTTCGTCCCCACGGCACGTATCCATTTTGTTTATCCTCTTTATTTACCTTGTTGGGGGTGCCCCTCGGGCTGCATCATCCCCACGCTGCTCGGGCCCGACCCAGCGGCGGTTGCTTTTACCAGTGCTTCGTTGAAATTGGATTTCCTCCTATGTGCTTAACATACCTGACCTAATCACCTGCTTAATCGACGCCAATTTGAAGAGCCGCTCGCTCAGGCACGGCGCGTGCGCACGGGTCCGTCCCTGCAGCATTGATAAACCTGAGTGGTCGAGCTCTGGCCGCGGCAGCCCTGCACGGCGCCACCTCACCAGGCCCTCAGTGCCTTGACCGCTCCCTCGGAGTGACCATAGGTTGGCCGGCGACCGTAACGACATGCCTTGTTTCTCCTCATGATTGGTGTGCAGGACCTTCTCCAAGAGCAACATTGGGGGCATCGTGAGCTCTCTCTCCCTCTCTTCGGCACGAACCGCTTGCACGTTAAAAGGGGGGGTACCTGAGCATCGCGACTCATGGGCTCCTACTGGCTCTCCAGCCCTCACCCCCTAGCCTTGACCCACGGCATCATGACCTGTCATACCAGCGGCGGCTGAGCTCGCTCGAGGGCCGGGACCTGAGGACGTAGAGCGTTAAGGAAAGTGCGGGGGAGTGGCAGGAAGCTTGCGAGGGCCTAACACAGCAGTGCCTGGGGGTGGCCTGGCCGCCTTTAGGCATCTCCCTTACTGAGGGGGCCCGCCACCCACGGGTCGTACTGACAGCTCACCGTGGGTGACGTCATGGTCAACATGGCAACAGTGCCGCGCCGGACGGGTGATGGCCACCCCGTACGGCGCACTGTGGTCATGCGCGTCCCGGGATTCGGGGGTGGCAGGCTTCACTGTAGCCACGCCCCGTCTCATCGCCGTTATGTGGGTGCAGACTCTGAGGGCACGATCTTGGCCGCCTGCTGGGGGGCCGGCTTCTTGGAGTCGGCCTTCTCGTGGCCGGCTTCTTGGAGCCGGCCCTCTCGTTGTTTTCTTCACGAGGATTTTAGGGTTGGGCCGCCTTCGTGCAGCCGGCCTGAGAGGTAGCCAGCTGGGGGAAGGCGGCCCCACGTCTTGGATGGTTGAAGGCTCGATCGGCCTATAATTTTACTGAAGAGCCAGGGGGAGCCGGCTAGGCTACCCGTGGTCATTTACTCCGACAATGATGATGTAGAAGCCCTCCGTGATGACGGCCCTCTCCGGCGGATCTCCGGAACAGGCCCCAAGATGGGATCTCGTGGATACAGAAAGTTGCGGCGGTGGAACTAGGTTTTTGGCTCCTCATCTGATCGTTTGGGGGTACATAGGTATATATAGGAGGAAGGAGTACGTCGGTGGAGCACCGAGGGTCCCACGAGGCCGAGGGGCGCCCCCCAACCTCGTGACCGCCTCTTTGACTCCTTGGAGTAGGGTCCAAGTCTCCTAGATCACGTTCGCTGAGAAAAGCACGTTCCCAAATGTTTTATTCCGTTTGGACTCCGTTTGATATTCTGTTTCTCCGAAATACTGAAATAGGCAAAAAACAACAATTCTGGGTTGGGCCTCCGATTAATAGGTTAGTCCCAAAAATAATATAAAAGTGGAAAATAAAGCCCAATATAGTCCAAAATAGTAGATAATATAGCATGGAACAATCAAAAATTATAGATACGTTGGAGACGTATCAGCCATCGATTACGGCGCTTGGGGGATAAGCGAGTTTTACCAGGCTAGTGGGGATGCATAGTTTCGTCTGGCCATATAAAGGGACAAGGATTCGCCTTTTCATCCACGCCTTCTTCCTCCTTTGCTCATCCATTTTCGCACACTTGAGCTCCAGCGCCCAAGTCCGCATTTCCCACCTCAACCTTCTCCAACCATGTCTGGAGCGGGAGGCAGGTGGATGGTCTCCTCCGTCACGGAGGGACACATCAAGAAGCTAAGGAGAGCCGGATACCTGCCCGACGACATTGCGCACCGGCTCCCCGATGAGGGGCAGCTCATCCCCACCCCCAGGCCCCATGAGAGGGTAGTGTTCCTTACCCATTTCCTCCGCGGACTACAATTCCCTCTCCACCCATTCGTCCGGGGGCTCATGTTCTACTACGGCCTGGATTTCCATGATCTGGCCCCAAACTTCATGCTCAACATCTCGGCGTTTATCATCGTCTGCGAGGCCTTCCTCCGCATCAAGCCCCACTTCGGCTTATGGCTGAAGACCTTCAATGTCAAGCCGAAGGTAGTGAGCGGCCGCCAGGCGGAGTGCGGAGGCGCCATGGTGGGCAAGATGCCCAACGTAACATGGCTCGAGGGCTCCTTCTTGGAGACCATAAAGGGGTGGCAATCGGGGTGGTAGTACATCACCGAGCCGCATGACCCTGCATGGGCTGTGGCCCCCGAGTTTCGATCTGGCATCCCCACGCGGCTCACCTCCTGGCAAGAGAAGGGCCTGTCCTGGGGTAGTTCGGGAGAGCTGACCGGACTCCAAACATGTACCGAAAACATGGTGAGGAAGAAGCTCAAACTCGTCAGCGTAGTCCAGGTCATGCTCATCCGCCGGATCCTCCCGTGTTAACAACGGGCTTTCAACTTGTGGGAGTTCGACCTAGCCCAGCACCAAACTCCGAACAGGCCCTTCGACACAACACACGAGGATGCCTGGAAGGTGCTATTCAAGGGTGCCGAGGTTCCCCCTCCCACTACCGAGGATCGCTGATTCTGCGCGAAGCGCCAAGCCAGCGCGGTAAGCTGTTTTACCTCTTACAGGATACTCGTTTTTCATAGTTTGACTCTATGCGGGATCTAAGCTCCCGTACCTTTGATAGGATTGGCAGGAGACGTCCAGACAGATCGACTGCCCAGCTCCTTTGCCCGAAGGCCCAGCTGATGCTCTCCTGACGGAGATGCTGACTCCAGCTCCTTACAAGGTGCCGGAGAAGACCAAGAAGGCCAAGGGAACCAGAAAGAGTTCTCGGCGCCAGGTGATATCGGACTCATTGTCCGAGGACTCCTCGACGCACTCCTCCGACGAAGACGAGGAGGAAGATGAAGACGAGTGGCTACCCAGGGCCAAGCCCCTGGCGAAGTCGTAAGTATTCGGATACCAGAGTAACTCATAGCATTCCTTTGTCGCACTGCTTCTCCTAATGCCGAATCGTGATTATGCAGACCGTCCTGAGCCCGTATCGACATATCCTCGTTGGACGGCTCCCTGTGTCGGATTTCGGGTTCCGGCAGACCCTCGAGGTTCGAACACTGAGGTGCGCGCAGAGATTTTGCCTCCTACCTACTTGCGCCCCTCCGCCTCGCTAAGATTTAAGCCATGCAAAGAACAACACGAGAGACACAGGGTTTATACTGGTCCGGGCCACCGTTGTGGTGTAATACCCTACTCCAGTGTGTGGCGTGGTGGATTGCCTCTTGGGCTGATGATGATGAACAATACAAGGAAGAACAGCCTCGCGAGGGTCTGTTCTTGGCTGGGGGGATGAACTGCTGGGAGGAGTTCAGTCACCCTTCTCTCTCTCTCTCTCTCTCTCTCTCTCTCTCTCTCTCTTCTCGATTGTCCCCCCTCCAACCTCTCGTGGGTGGCTGGTCTTATTTATAGAGGCCCTGGACCTCTTCCCAAATATCGAGCGGTAAGGGAGCCAACAATGGCGGGCTAATTTGAAGGGGGACAGCTAGTACCAGCTATCCTGACAAAAGTAGTCTTCGCCTGCACAAAGCTCTAGTGGTGATGCCGTCTTGGGCTCCACGGTGACCTCCTTCTCGTAGTCCTCTTGGTCTTGGTCTCGTTGCACCGAAATGGCAACCTTTGCCTGATGCCTCGGTACTCCGCGGTTGCACTTGCCCCCTTTGCACCAAAGAGGAAAGGAGGACACTGCGCGGGCTGACACCCGCCTAGCGCCCTTTGTGTCATGCCTGAGGAAGCTCCGTGTCATCCGCCCCGCGAGGCTTGGCCCCTCGCGAGGGTCTTGGGTCTGTGTTGGTGAAGATGGGCCATGCTGGGCCCCCCTTTGAGCCATGCCGCAGGCCGCAGGCAGGCAAGTCTGGGGACCCCCGTTCCCAGAACGCCGACAGTAGCCCTGGGCCCAAGGCGCGCCCGGACTTGGCCGTGCAGGGAGGCGGAAAGGCAAGACCGAAGCGCCGCGGGCCCTAACAGCCTGCGGCCTTGGGCGCCGCATGGCGGTTGATTGGATGTGGGCGCCTTCGCAACCGCGCGAGTTGATAAAGGAGCGACATCCTCCTAGGCTTTGCTTTTTGCTTTCCCCGGGTGCTGCTCAGATCCCCTTTCTTGCTCCTCTCCTTCCTTCCTCCAAAATTTCCAGATCTGCTCCGACCGTGTGACCCAAGAAGCCATGGCTCCTCGTCAGCCCCCGGCCGTAGCTTGGTACTCGTCTTCCCTGGACTCGCCGAATGTGTCGGAGGCGAGCCTTTCCCGGTTGCACCGGATGGCGGCGGCGCGAGGCATTGACGGGGCGAAGGTGTCCATGGCCGGCTCCACCACCCCTGAGGGTCAAGAGAGCACCTTCTATCCGTCTTCGTAAGTGCCATTGCTGCTGGCCTGGTGCCTCCCTTCTCCGAGTTCTTCTTCTCTGTCCTCCGCCATTATAAGCTACAGGCTCTGCATCTCCATCCCAACTCCGTCCTTCTCCTGGAAATCTTCGCCTATTATTGCGAGGCTCACGTTGGGGTGCAGCCCTCAGTGGCCTTGCTGTGCCACTACTTTTACCTCCGGACCTCTCGCGGTCCTGCTTCCGCGTGCGCGAGCTTCATCGCGTACGGTGGCGCCATTGCCATTTCGAACCCCGGGAAAAGGATTGAGGGCTTCAGGAGCAAGCGGTCTTGGTGGATGCTGGGCGCATCCACCCTCGGCTGATCTTGCCCACGGAGCAGCCCACGAGCTCCAGCGATTGGGGTCGAGCGGAGCTCGCGGACCCCCGTGCGAAGGTGGTGTTGGAGAAGATGGACGCGGATCTGAGGCCGGCCACCATGGCGGCAGCGAAGCTGACCGGCGCATCGCTGCTGAGAGAATTCCTGGAGCACCAGCTGGCTCCGCTTCGGCAGTACTCACTTCCGATGTGGAGGCCCCATCCGAGCCCCACGGCCTTGACCAACGGAGATCTGGCTGCGGTCCTCCAATCTCTGGTCGGGGGCGATGTGGCGAGGTTGGAGGGCGCTCCTACGCCCTTGTTCGTCCACGACGACTGGGAGCAGGTAGTGGAGTCCATGCCCGTCTTCAACGGGGATGGGCCCGTGCCCATGGAAACTCCCGAGGAACTGGTGGACGTGCCCTCTGACGACTCCAGTGAAGAGGAGGAAGAAGGGGAGCGGGAAAAGGGCCTGACTCCGAGGCGACTGACAGAGAGTCGAGGGCTCCCCTCCCCCAGCGCAGGTCCCATGCTCTCCACCTCCTTCCGAGTGATGACGACGAGGATGATGACGAGCCGGGCGGCGGGAACTTGCCCCCGATCCCGAAGAAGGACAGGACCGGGCTGATCTCCCGCGGGTCTGCCCCGGCCCCGAAGCGGACCGCAGACGCGCCTTCCGCTTCCAAGCTTCCCGAAGTTGACCCTTCCAGCCGGCCTTCACGCTTCAAATTTGGCCGGAGGCTGCTTGAGCTCACTGGCGACGACCCGTAAGTGCTTGATTCTTGTCTTCATTTCTTGTTTTGCTGCTGAGGCTTGACGTCCACATCTCTTGGACAGGCTGGCGCCCGCAGCAAAGAAGCCGAAGGGAGCTCCTGAGGTTCCATCCGTGTCAGTGCCTCTGCCCGTGAAGGAAAGTGACCGCGACGCACGGGCTTCTCCCGCCCAGTCGTCCTCGCGAGGCCTGACTGAGCCGGCTGGGGCGAGTTCAGCCCCCATGGCCCAAGCGACTCCCGAGGTGTCCTTGCCTGCCGCCGCCACTACAGCCATTGGGGCGCGGCAGACTCCGCCTCTGGATGTTGTGGCCGCGCTGCCGCCTTCTCCCCCTACTCCATCGGCTGCTGTCTCTCCGACTCCTTCTGCCATTCTGGATGGTGCTGCTGCTGAGCTGGACCGGCTGCAGTAGGATCTTCTTGGCGCCGACCCTCGCTTGGTGGCCGGGCGCTTGGAGCTGGCTTCAGGATGGATTCGCTCCGACGCTTCGATTCGGGCGGCGCTGGTCCAGGCCTCGACGGCTTGCGATGAGGAGAGGCAGGCCGTCCTTGAGGCGAAGGCTGCTTGTGACGCAGCCCTGGGGGAGGTGGTCGACGTTCGTGGTTGCTGCAAGGCGCTGGAGGACGAGCTACAAGGCCTGCGGGACCAGCTCGTGAAAGAGGCCCGCCTTTGCCAAGAGCAGGAAGAAGGCGTGATGGCTCGCGAGGCGGCCGTCGAGAGCCGGGAGTCCAAGCTCAGGAAGCGCCGTGACCGCCTAGGCGCGCTGGAGCAGGAGTTGGGGGCGAGGAAGATTGAGCTGGATGACAAGGCCCAGGTTCTTGCCAAGGACCGCGTGGCCTTCGCGGAGATGGAGGCGAAGGCTCGCTCCTCACTGAGGACGCTTTACGGCAGCGGCCTGGAGAGCCCGCTGGCCGGCACCGAGGACGGCCCCGCCAAGCTGCTTCCCTTCCTGGTTCGCGCTCTTGAAGACGTCGCCCTTGGCCTTGGCCCCACGGCCGAGGCCGAGGCGCGTGTCCTGTCTTCTACTGCGCTGACGCGGGTCCTCACCCACATCTACCTTCGCGATCCCGGCGCCGACCTCGACAGCCTGCTGGAGCCAGTAAGCGGCGAGCATGCCGCTGCCGCTGCCGAGGCCGTGAAGGGTCGCGCGGAGGCTCTACTGGGGAAGTTCCGGGCCTTTAGCACCAAGCCGAAGCAAGGCGCTGCCGACCGCGCTGCTCCATGAGGCGAACCCACTCCGCGCTGCTCCACCGCCGACAAGTGACTTCATTGTGGCTCCCGTCCTGCCTTTAATTCCTACACATGTATCATGCCTCGGGGATGCGTTTAAACTTGCGTTTGGCATTGAGATAACAGTGTGGACTGTAATATTTGCTTTTGAATTACTTGAAATTTACGCTTTTCCTTCCTACTTGCTTATGTTCTACGCCGGCAGAGCCCGGCCCCGCGCATACCTCACCCAGCGTTAGCCCCGACCGGAAGCCAGGACGGGACCAAGGAGTGAGGGGCAACGTGAGAAGTTAGGCTCCTAAGTCGCGATGCTCAGGAGTCCCCCTTGGCGCACGAACAACAAGTAGGGAGGTGAGATGTGGGTGGATCTACCGTTCTACGTCTGCAGAGCCCGGCCCCACGCATACCTCACCCAGCGTTAGCCTTTCAGAACTAAGGAGTGAGGGGCTACGTGACCAGTTAAGCTCCTGAGTCGCGATGCTCAGGAGTCCCCCTTGACGCTCGAACGGCCTTCGTACCTTGGCTCCGCTTGGGGAGAGACGCGCGATGAACCAGGCCCGGGGGGGGGGGGGGGGGCTGGCTGGGTGGCATGCGTCTGGGCGTGACCCAGGCGCATCCCCCGTGCCCAGCCCCCTTGCGCGGCACTCCCGAGGGGAGGCGTTACGATGAGGCTAGACACTGAGCTCTGGGCTCCCTGAGGTTGATGCGGCCCGGGGGCCACCCTCAGTTGTTTATCACCAGCGCAGAGCATAGCGCATCCGTATGTGTACGGGCATAGCCTCTCCTCGGCAGTGTCGTCAGCCAGCGCGGAGCATGGAGCTTCCACTGGTATGTGGGAGGGGGCTCCCCTCCGGGAGGAGCCCCCGTGGCGTGTACAACCCCGCCCTGACACGTGGCTGGCATGGTAGGGCCTGGCGAGGTGTATCTGGGCACCCGTGAGCCAGCGCGGGACTCACGGGGCCCTACCTCTAGGCGGGTTGCGCCTGGCACTGGGCCTTATCTTGTGATGTGTCCCTGCAAATTTGGTTAGATGCCGGCACTCTCCGTCCTCGGGTCCCGGCCCTCGAGCTGGTCTCAGCCGTCGCTGGTATGCCAGGTCGGGATGCCGTGGACAAGGCCAGAGGGTGAGGGCTGGAGAGCCAGTAAGAGCCCTAAGTTGTGATGCTCCGGTACCCCCCCTTTAATGTGCAAGTGGTCGGCATGGAGAAGAAGAGGTGCCATGGACCAGCATCAAATAATCAAGCATGGTGGGTCTAATGCATAACCAGAAATAAACGCAAATGGGATACATGTCGCTGGGCCTGGCCCGAGCGACTTGGGGATCATCCAGCCTAAGGGGCGCCCCCGACAAGGTAAGCTAACAACACGAAATAAAAGCGATACACGCCGCAGGGACGAACCCACGCGGCCTGGGAATAATGCAGCCCTGGGGGGGCGCTCCCAGCTGGAAGTGAAACTTGAAAGATGTCACCTGATGACGTTGAGGATAAAGGGGTGTTGGCGTAGCAGACTCGATGGGCTGCGGAAGCCGATCCTGACGAGCCCCCAGGCCCAGGGGCCTCGGGAGGCTCCGGAGGTGCTGGCGGCTCCTCGCGGACCATCTCCATCTCCGCCAGGGCTACAGAACGCCTGGCCTCCCATGCCTCCGTGATGCCCCTCATGAGGCGCTGGTACGTGGCAGCCGCGTTCGGCAAGCCGTAAGACATGCGAATGTAGCTATGGGGTGGACCTCCACAGTGCCCCACTCGCGAGGGCCAGAGGCTCTCCAGAGAGGCGACTCGGTTGAGCCCTGGTATGTCGATGCAGACGCGCAGCCCACCATCCTCACCTGGATGGGGAGCCATTGCTGGTAGGCGGCGGCCGCCTTTCATGACTCTTGACTCCTGTTGCTCCTGAATAGCCTTGCTGACGAACTCTTGAGGGTCTGGCTCTCCTTGCCTTGCTCCTTCCTGAGGGAAACGTGCTTCGAAACACGCCTCCATGTGGTGCCCAAGCGCCTCCCTCGGGACCCTAGCTAGGTCGGTGGCCCTCCAGGGGAGAGCCCCCGAGCCCTGCCTGAGGAGGGCGCCGGACGCGCTTTCCTATGCGATGGAAGGAGGTTCCCCCTGGGCAGGCGCGGGCCCAGAGGGGCCTGCCTCCTGAGGGGCCGGGCCGGATGATGTCTTCTTCTTCTTGAGGGCGGTCTTGGGAAGCCTCCTGCTTCCGCAATCCGGGTCTTCCAGTGACGCGGCCTGAAAGGCTCGCTCCAGGGAACACACTGCGTCCTTCTCTTCAGAGGCACCGTGATGACTCCTCTACTTCCTGGCATCTTGAGGACATTGTAGCCGTGGTGAGTTACGGCCATGAACTTGGCTAGCGCTGGGTACCCAAGGATGGCGTTGTACGACAGGCGAATGTGAGCGACGTGGAAGTTGATGAGCTCGGTGCGGTTGTTGTCGCGTGCCCCGAAGGTGACAGGGAGGCAGACCTGCCCAATCGGGACCGTGGAGCCGTCAGTGATTCCGGAGAAAGGCTTGGTTGCCTGAAGCTGGCTGTAGGGCACTTGGAGATTGTTGAATGTTCCACAGGACAAGAAGTTGAGCCCTGCCCCGCCATCGATGAGGGTCCTGGTGACGACCACGTTGCTGATGATTGGGGAACACAACATCGGGAGGACTCCCGCTGTAGCCGCACACTTGAGCTGATCTGCTGAGCTGAATGTGATGGCGCACGCCGACCACCTGAGAGGGCGCGTGGCTTCGAGCTTGGGGAGGACTGCATTCGCTTCGCGGGCGAACTGCTTGAAGATGCATTGAGAGGCTGGGGCTTGAGCCCCGCCCAGGATGCAGGCGATCGCGCGCAGCTCCTGGAATCCCCCAGCCCCCTCGTCCTGATGGCGGTCCTCATTTCTCCTTGGCTGCGGCGGCAGCGGAGGGAGGCCTGCGTTGCCTTGCGGGCAGTCCTCGCGAGGCTGATCCCTCTAGTCTCCCTCGCGAGGTGGGTCTTGCCAGCGATCCTCGCGAGGTCGATCGCGCCACCCTTGGCGCGGGCAGCGGTCTTCCCAGCGTCCTGCGTTCCTTCCTCCTCGACCGTAGCCCCGGTCACCGCGGTCGGGGCGACGGCCGATCCTTCCTTCTCGCACGGCTCGGAGCTCTTGACATTCATTGGTGTTGTGGGTGTGGAGGTCGTGGTACACAAAGTGCCGACTGCCCTTGGAAGGTTCAGGCTGATCTCTGCCTCGCTTGGTGTCTGGTTCTGCCGCGAGCATGGCAGCCCCCTTGCGCTTCACATCCTTGGCCTAGGGCTTCTTCTCTTCTGGGTCTGCGGCAGGCAGCTCGAGGAGGGAGAGACGCCCCTCCTCAGCCCTGGCGCACTTGGTTGCCAAGTTGAACAGCACCAAGGAAGTGCACAGGTCTTCATGCATCGCCATCTCCTCCTTCATCTTGACATCGCGCACGCCGTCGGAGAAGGATGAGATGATGGCCTCCTCAGTCACCTTGGGAATCTTGAGGCATGCGTTGTTGAAGCACTGGATGTACTTTTGCAGGGTATCCCCGGGTAGTTGCTTGATGCGGCGCATGTCGCTCACGGCGGGTGGCTGGCCGCGAGTACCTTTGAAGTTGGCGATGAAGCGGGTGCGCATCTCGTCCCAGGAGGAGATCGTGCCTGGAGCCAGGTGCGGGCGCCCTCCTTGAGCGCCATGGGAAACCATTTCTCCATGACCTTCTCGTCTCCGTTGGCAGCTTCGATGCCCAGCTCGTAGAGCTGGAGGAACTCCACAGGGTCGGCCGTGCCGTCGTAACGAGGAGGTAGGTCTGGCTTGAACTTGCCGGGCCACGCGACGCTGCGTAGCTCGGTGGTGAAAGCGCGGTAGCCTTTTGTGGCTAGGGGAGGCCTTGGGTGACGGAGAGCTTGGTCTTGCATGTCCCCACGCGCAGCAGCTGGGAGCAGCGCGTGGTCTTGACGCGCGGGAGCAGGAGCATGGTCGCGACGTGCTGGAGCAGGGAGCGCCCGGGCAGCTTCTTGTGGGCGAAGGACTTCTTGGCAGCTCTGCTCTTGCCGCACTGGCACCTGACGGAGTGGGTTCCGCCCAGGGGCCACGCGCCTTGGAGCCATGGCGCCTTCCTGAGGAGGAGGCGGCCGGGGTGCCGTCGGAGCTTCGTCGCCCGCGCGGGGCGGGGTGCGGTGCAGCGGAACGGACGGCGTAGGAGAGCCCCCTGCGGCGCGGACGAGCTCGGCGACGCGGTTGAGCCATTCTTCGTAGACGTCGTCGACGGGACGGTAGCGCAGGAGCTCGTTTGCCGCGATGAGCGCAGCTCGAGCCTCCATGGGTGCGCGGAGTGCGCGGGACGAAGAGCCAGCTGGGGTGAGCGAGGGAGTAGTGGTGCGGCCGTCTTGCCGCACGGACGGATGCTGAGACGACGCTTGCTGCTCGTCCCCCGCCGGGCCGGTGGCCGTCTTACCGGCGTTGACGCTTGCTGGGCGACGCGGGAAGCGAGAGCGGCCCGGCGCTCGGCGCGGGCCCAACGAGCATCAGACACGGGCGCGATGGTCGGAGGAGAACAGGGTGGTCGAAGACGAATTCTGGCGCACCCCTACCTGGCGCGCCAAATGTCGGATTTCGGGTTCTGGCAGACCCTTGAGGTCGAACACTGGGGTGCGCGCGGAGATTTCGCCTCCTACCTACTTGCGCCCCTCCGCCTCGCTAAGATTTAAGCTATGGAAAGAACAACACGAGAGACACAGGGTTTATATTGGTTTGAGCCACCGTTGTGGTGTAATACCCTACTCCATTGTGTGGCATGGTGGATTGCCTCTTGGGCTGATGATGATGAACAATACAAGGAAGAATAGCTTCGCGAGGGTCTGTTCTTGGCTGGGGGGGTGAACTGCTGGGAGGAGTTCGGTCACCCTTCTCTCTCTCTCTCTCTCTTCTCGATTGTCCCCCCCTCCAACCTCTCGTGGGTGACTGGTCTTATTTATAGAGGCCCTGGTCCTCTTCCCAAATATCGAGCGGGAAGGGAGCCAGCAATGGCAGGCTAATTTGATGGGGGACAGCTAGTACCAGCTATCCTGACAAAAGTAGTCTTCGCCTGCACAAAGCTCTAGTAGTGACGCCGTCTTGGGCTCCACGGTGACCTCCGTCTTGCAGTCCTCCTGGTCTTGGTCTTGTTGCACCAAAATGGCAACCTTTGCCTGATGCCTCGGTACTCCGCGGCTGCGCTTGCCCCCTTTGCACCAAAGAGGAAAGGAGGACATTGCGCGGGCTGGCACCCGCCTGGCGCCCTTGGTCGTCATGGCTTGCGTCACGGGCACCTCATGAGGTACCCCGCCTTGATCTCTCCGCCTCCTTGTGAGCCAGCCTGACGAGGCCATGCCTGAGGAAGCTCCGTGTCGTCCGCCCCGCGAGGCTTGGCCCTCGCAAGGGTCTTGGGTCTGTGTTGGTGAAGATGGGCTATGCTAGGCCCCCCCCTTTAAGCCACGCCGCAGGCCGCAGGCAGGCAAGTCTTGGGACCCCCGTTCCCAGAACGCCGACACCCTAGACTCGTCGGATATGGATAGCGATCCACTTCCGACCGCCGCCTCCCCTTGCCCTACGGACAACGCCGAGGTGTTATCTCAAGAGAAACCGGGTCGAGGGGAGACAGTCCCGGAGGCGCCTCAAGGCGACCTTCCGGACTCCAGGAGCAGAGGGAACAAGGCCCCCGAGGGCTCCAAGTTCTTCCCTCAGCCGAACACCGCGCCGGAACCTCCAGTGGTTCCGGACTCGGGTAGGCGGCCTCCTTCCAAGAGGGGCAAGACGCCTGTGCCGGTGACCTCTGTCCATCTAGAGGCACCAGACAATCTGCTAGGAGCGCTTCACAGCGCTTCCATCGATGAGGAGCACCGCACTATTATGAGTGCGGTGGTCCATAAGGTTCAGTCCTCCAAGAGCGGACTGACTGAAGCCTGTGCCAGCCTTCTAACAGGCTTTGAGGTAAGTTTTTGAAATATGGGAAAAATATTACCGCATAGACAGTAGCCCCTGATGCTCTATTCGGTGTTCACAAAGGAAACCCAAACAGAGGATCAAACAATATCGCATGAGTCTAATATAAGTATGTCTATATGCTTATGCGGGCTTTGTTGCTGGCCTCTACTGCACTAACTGCGTAGGTCGCTACACTGAAGCAGGACCTTAAGGGGTCCAAGGACGAGCTCGGCCTTGCCAAGGGGCAGCTCGAGGAGAACAAAGGTAAGTAGTACCTATTCTATGGATATGTATAAAAAGAAAGCGATTGCAAAATGACAGGATCATCGTAAATTTGCCAGGGGCCATGACCGAGGTGGCGACCCTGAAGCAAGCGCTATCCGAGGCCGAAAACAAAGCGGCCAAGGAGCGCACCGAGCGGGAGAGGCATGAGGCACGGGTGGGCGAGGTGCAGCAAGAGCTCCACGCTCTTGTGACGAAGCACGAGGCGCTAGAGCTTGACTTGAAGACGCGAGAGTCCGAGCTTGCCACGGCCCTTGAGAGCGCAAAGAATGCCAAGGCCGAAGCCCAAAAGGCCCTCCAGGAGATTGATGCGATGAAGAAGATAGCGGCGGGTAAGGCATTCTATATGCAAAGCAAGCATGTGAAAGTAAATTACTTGTTACTTACCCGAATCCGGAGCTCTCCAGGAGCATTCGCATATTTGCCCCGCAGCATGTCGGATGCTACAACATTTTACCAGGCCGAGGAGGGGAGCTCAATGGAGAAGTTGTTCTGGGCCCAATATACTGGGACCGAACACCCGGTGCCAATGAGCGACGAGCTAAAGCAGCTGGTCGAGCTACACAAGGCGGCCGAATAGGCCATGAAGGGCTTTATAGTCTAGCTGTGGCCTGGCGACGCCCTTCCGAATAGCTACTTCGGGTTGGTGAGGCGGCTTGTGGATGCCTGCCCATGGCTGGAAGCCGTCAAGCGGTCCGTCTGCATCGAAGGTGCACGCCGGGCTTTCGCCCGTGTGAAGGTGCAATGGGCCAAGCTAGAGGCCATGAAGCTGATCAAGGAAGGGCCGCTGGAGGGCAAGGAGCATCGCCACCCCGAGATGTACTATGAGGGTGTCCTGAAGGGTGCTCGTCTTGTAGCGTACGTGTGTACGAAAGATATAATATTCGAGTAAACTTGCACGTGTAATCCTGTAGTTATGAAAAACTTTTTCATATGCGCTATGCAACGCTTGTTTGAATTTAAAATATTACCTTCTATTTGGCTGTTTATCAAATCTAAGAGATGGCTAGTCGTCGGCTTCTGCCCCCATGCCACGAGTGCTGGGGTGTTTGGGATAAACCTGAGAACTCTTGTTCCCATTGTTGGGTCCTTCGAGGGAGGTGCTCGGCACAACGAACAAGGAAATCGGACTATAATGCGTTATCCCTCTCACTTAGCCATAGAATTCTATAATTTTAAATTTCGGCGAAGCCCCTAGTATTCGGAAGGCCGAATTTGGGGCGCGATACACACCATAAGCCGGACAGGGCCGACTCCTCGCTCTAAGCGGCATAAGTCTTTAGGGACTCGAAAACCTCTCGAACAGCGACCAGTCTCTTGCCTTATCATGACAGTCAGTTTTAGCTTTCTCTACTGAGGTGCTTAGCCCAGCTGAACCAGGGCACAATCGCAGCAGTTCTCCCAGTGCTACCTTAGCTGATATAGCGGAATGTAAGGTACCAAAACATGGGAGCCGGGCAAACCCAACTATTGAGCAAAGAAATGATTCGGAGCTGATGCATATAGTGCTATAAGTTCGACGTGCCGCACTTGTGAAAGTGTTCGGACTTCTCACACCATATTGTGGGGTACTTGAGCCCCTGGTGTATTGGCCGTACCAAAGTGTACGGTTGTAAGGTGTCATTAATGAACACACACACACACACACACACAGATATATATATATATATATATATATATATAAGAAGAATGCCATAATAGTCTTAATGCTCTGCATTGTTTATTAAAAAACGTGCGTTAGAGCAGAATGATACAGGTAGTGCGATAAGAAAAAAGTAGGACTATGTCCCCTCCAAGGGCAAGCTGAGGAATAATATTAAAGCAAGTATTTCACTCGTTATTGTAATCCACCTGGGAGTTCCGTGGTGTGATGTAGCTTTCAGCCTCCTTGGTTGCTGCATCATGTGTTCGGCAATCATGCTGCCGGACAGGGTTTCCAGAGATAATTGTCCTGAAAGAGAGAAAAATAACAAAGCAGGAAGCCCCTAGTGGGGTTGAGCCGCGTCTTGGGGCGTGCCGTAGTTGTGCCCCCTCCCCACCTGTGCCCATGGTATTTTCAATGCGTAATTATATACGTGTGGCACAGATTTTGCCGTTTGGCCGGGACTGGGGTGGGAGCCGCATTGCTATGCGAGCTCGGAACGTGCCAGGCGGTCTTGTTGCCGATTACTCCGGGCGCGCTTGAAGGTGTTCGGGTCTTTAATCGCCGAACTAGTGGATTTCCTTAAGAGGCTGCTTTGCGCTTCTGCTGCAAGGGCCGCAGTGTGCTCCTCCGTGCGGAGAGAGCGCTTTGTGTTTCCATTGACTGTGATGACCCCCCGAGGTCCTGGCATCTTGAGCTTGAGATATGCATAGTGCGGTACCACGTTGAATCTCGCAAATGCGGTTCGCCCGAGCAGTGCATGATAGCCACTGCGGAACGGGACAATATCGAAGATTAACTCCTCCCTTCGGAAGTTATCCGGGGATCCGAAGATCACTTCCAGTGTGACTGAGCCTGTGCAATGGGCCTCTACACCTGGTATGACGCCCTTGAAGGTCGTTTTTGTGGGTTTGATCCTTGAGGGGTCTATACCCATTTTGCACACTGTGTCCTGATAAAGCAGGTTCAGGCCGCTGCCGCCATCCATAAGACCTCGAGTGAGGTGAAATCCGTCGATGATTGGGTCTAGGACTAGTGCGGCGAATCCGCCATGACAGATACTAGTGGGATGGTCCCTACGATCGAAGGTGATCGGACAGGAGGACCATGGGTTGAACTTTGGGGCGACTGGCTCCAACACATATACATCCCTGAGCGCACGCTTCCGCTCCCTCTTGGGGATGTGGGTTGCGTATATCATGTTCACCGTCCGCACTTGTGGGGGGAACCTCGTCTGTCCTCCGGTATTCGGCTGCCGGGGCTCCTCCTCGTCATTGCTATGTGGCCCCTTATCTTTGTTTTCGGCAACTAACTTGTCGGCCTCCTTGAACACCCAACAATCCCTATTGGTGTGATTGGCCGGCTTGTCGGAGGTGACGTGTATTTGACACGAGCGATCGAGTATACGGTCCAAACTGGACGGGCCGAGAGTGCTTCTTTTGAATGGTTTTTTCCGCTGATCGGGTTTAGAGCCTTTGAATTCGTCATTGACTTTCGTATCCTTGGTATTGTCGCTGTTAATGCGGCGCTTATGTTTGTTGCGACGTGACCTGCTACTGCCGTCCTTGGTATCCGAAGTACCATGGTTCTTTGATATGTTGTTACTGCGGTGCTAGGATCTAAGCAGACCCTTGAGGTTCGAACACTGGGGTGCGCGCGGAGATTTCGCCTCCTACCTACCTGCACCACTCAGCCTTGCTAGGATCTAAGCTATGGAACGGACAACACGAGAGACACAGGGTTTATTTTGGTTCGGGCCACCGTTGTGGTGTAATACCCTACTCCAGTGTGCGGTGTGGTGGATTGCCTCTTGGGCTAATGATGATCAACAATACAAGGAAGAACAGCCTCGCGAGGGTCTGTTCTTGGCTGGGGCGATGAACTGCTGGGAGGAGTTCAGTCACCCTTCTCTCTCTCTCTCTCTGGCTGCTTCTCGGAAAACTCCTCCTTTTCTTCGGTGGGTGGCTGGTCCTATTTATAGAGGCCCTGGTCCTCTTCCCAAATATCGAGCGGGAAGGAAGCCAACAATGGTGGGCTAATTTGAAAGCGGACAGCCGGTACCAGCTATCCTGACAAATGTGGTCTTCGCCTGCAGAAAGCTCTGGCGGTGATGCTGTCTTGGGCTCCACAATGACCTCCGTCTCGTAGTCCTCTTGGTATTGGTCTCGTTGCACCGAAATGGCAACCTTTGCCTGATGCCTCAGTACTCCGCGGCTGCGCTTGCCCCCTTTGCACCAAAGAGGAAGGGAGTTCGCTACGCTGGCTGGCACCCGCCTGGCACCCTGAGTCGTCATGGCTTGCGTCACGGGCACCTCGTGAGGTACCCCGCCTTGATCTCTCTGCCTCCTCGTGAGCCAGCCTGATGAGGCCGTGCCTGAGGAAGCTCCGCGTCGTCCGCCCCGCGAGGCTTGGCCCCTCGCGAGGGTCTTGGGTTTGTGTTGGTGAAGATGGACCGTGCTGGGCCCCCTTTGAGCCACGCCGCAGGTCGCAGGCAGGCAAGTCTGGGGACCCCCGTTCCCAGAACGCCGACAGTAGCCCCCGGGCCCAAGGCGCGCCCGGGCTTGGCCGTGCAGGGAGGCGAAAGGGCAAGAGCGAAGCACCGCGGGCCCTAATAGTCTGCGGCCTTGGGTGCCGCATGGCGGTTGATTGGACGTGGGCGTCTCCACTTCCCCATGGTGCCTCGGCAACTACACGGATTGGACAAGTCCCTGCATGCAAAGCGGGTCATGATTACCTGTGATCGTGGGGGCCGTCAGTTGGCCCATGCCAGCTATAAGTACTGATTGACGCGCGCCCTTCCAGTTCATCTCCCCTTGCTTCTCCTTCTTCTTCGTGGCCCTGTCGAGGAGGTTCTCAGCTGCAGATAAGGGGAAGGCCTGCCAGGTTGAGCAGGCCTCTCCCCCGCCCAAGCGCTTCCGAGGGCGCCCCCGTAAACATCCTGTGGCCACGATGGCAGCTCCCCGCGGCCGTGGAGACGCTTTCCAGCATGGTGGCGGGCAGATTGTTGTGGCCGGGGGGTGCGCTCCGGCTGTGCGTCCCCTTATGCCGCGCTTTCGTGCTGCTGAGGTGCTGCCGGAGTTCATCGTGTGGTCGGCGGAGCCGACTAGCACCCGGCTTCCGCTTCCTCGCTTCCTCCTTGGCGAGCTCCCGGCCGGTGCCCCGGGCGGCCTCTGGCTTCAGGCCGACGGCTACTGCAGCCGGGCCTCATGGGTTTCACTAGAGGTCTCCGTAGCCGGGAGCCTGGCCCTGGCCCGCGGTTCGCAGTCGTTTGCCCGCGCACGTGGCCTGGGCCGTCGGTGCACCCTACACTTCAAGTTCGACGGCGATGCCACCCTCTACATGAGGGTGTTTGGGGAAGATGGTCGCCGCACAGGGTGTTGCCCCGAGGGTGACGACCGCGGCTGGGAACCCGGCTCCTCTGATGATGGAGAGGGCAGCGCTCACACGGTTGGCGGCACTCAGGGTTCCTCAAGCTTCTCTCGTTCTTCTTAAGCCGGCGACTCTTCTAGCGGTGGCTGCAGTCAGCCTCCACGCCGTCGTATCTGCTTGGGAGGTGGTAGAATGTCCGCCCGCCGTCGCGCCCTGGTGAAGCGCGAGAGGGAGTCCGCCTGAGCTCCGGAGGCAACTCGGGCTTCCCTGCGGGCCGGTGTGAGGCAAGCTGCACTAGATTTGTTCTTTCTTTTCCTTTTTCCTGCGTAAAAAGGACAGTATTGTGGAGCCCCGCGGGGGCGTGTATGGGTTATTGCTGTTAATCATCGTTTTGCTTTCTTTATCATACCTTCCGGCTACATGCCCGCGTGTGGATAGTTCCTGGCCCCGGCCGTGGGGGCGACCGACCCAGGCCCTGTGTTTGTGTCGCGGTGCCCGAGGGGCACGGACTGGAGGGGTGCTCCTGCAGGGGGCCCAGGTCGCGAACCCTTTGAATGACTAGGATAGGAACACTCGGGAGGGCACTCGGCTGCCCCCCTTGCGAGGCTTTGCACAAGAGAAATCGAGGCATGAAAATGAAAAGTCAAAGAACCACAAGCCAAAGACGGCAACAACTTCAATAAAACTTCGAATGAGAAGAAACAAGCCAACTGCGGAAAGCAAATGAAAAGCCGCGTCTGGCACCTAATCTAGTCTTCGACGTCTTCTCACCAGCGCGGAGCTAAGTGCTGCCACTGGGCGTGGGAGGGAGCCCCAGGGCCTGAGGCCGACGCTCCTCAGACTCCGGGGTGTGTACAGCCCCAACTCATTATTACGTGAGAGTGTCACGGGCGGCGAGCTTCACAAGTGTTGGCCTTCTTCATAGGCTCCGGGCCTTTTCCAAAATGTGATAGCTTCACAGGCAATTGCCTTCTTCACAGGCTCTGGGCCTTTTCCAAAACGCGATATCTTCATAGGCATTCCCCTTCTGCATAGGCTCCGGGCCTTTTCCAAAACGTGATAGCTTCACAGGCATTCGCCTTCTTCACAGGCTACGGGCCTTTTCCAAAACGCGATAGCTTCACAGGCATTCGCCTTCTTCACAGGTTCCGGGCCTTTTTCAAAACGCGATAGCTTCACAGGCATTCGCCTTCTTCACAGCTCCGGGCCTTTTCCAAAACACGATAGCTTCACAGGCGTTCGCCTTCTTCACAGGCTCCGGGCCTTTTCCAAAACGTGATAGCATCACAGGCATTTGCCTTCTTCACAGGCTCTGGGCCTTTTTAGGGCTAGAACCTCCGGAGGTGCTGGATGTTCCATGCGTTCTGGACTGGCACCCCCTCCTGAGTCTCCAAGCGCATGGAGCCGGGCCTGGAGACATGAACAACTTTGAACAGGCCCTCCCACATGGGAGAGAGCTTGTGCAGCCCCTCACTGGAGAGGACCCACCTGAGCACGAGGTCTCCTACCTCGAGAGTTCTAGGGCGGATGTTGCGGCAGTGATATCGCCGTAGAGCTTGATGGTACCTCGCCGCTCGTAGCGCGGCTTCTCGGCAACGTTCCTCCCCCAGCACAAGGTCCATCCCCCGCATGGCGTCCTGTTGCACCTCGTGAACGCCAGGACGCGCGCGGAGCGGCGCCTGACCTCATGAGGGAGGACCGCTTCGGCTCCGTAGACCAGGAAGAACGGGGTCTCCCCAGTCGGCTTGGTCGCGGTTGTGCGAATGGACCACAACACGGACTGAAGCTCGTCGTACCAACCTCTGCCGCAGGCCTCCAGCTTCTGCTTGAATGTCCTGGTCTTGAGGCCCCTCAGGACCTCCGAGTTGGCTCGCTCGGCCTGGCCGTTGCTTTGGGGGTGCGCCACTGAGGCGTAGCATATCTGCGTTCCAAGGTTAGCACAGTATGTTTTGAAGAGGTTACTGGTGAACTGCGAACCGTTGTCCGTGATGATGCGATTTGGCACCCCGAACCGGCTCATGATGCCCTTGATGAACTTAACCACGGATCTCGGGGGAATGGTGCGGATAGCCTCTACTTTAGCCCACTTGGTGAACTTGTCCACGACGACGTAAAGGTAGTGGTAGCCCCCTGGCGCCCGAGGAAACGGGCCCAAGATGTCCAGCCCCCATACTGCGAATGGCCACGAAAGGGGGATAGTCTGCAAGCCTCCTGCTGGCTGATGGATCTGCTTGGCATGGAACTGGTAGGCCTCACAAGCTTTCACTAGTCCAACGGCGTCATTGAGCGCCGTGGGCCAATAAAACCCACTGCGGAACGCCTTGCCGACGAGGGTCCGTGATGATGAATGATGTCCGCAGTCTCCGCCGTGTATATCTTCCAGTAGTTCCTTCCCTTGCTCCCTGGAGATGCAGCACAGGGATACATTGTTTGGTCGCTTCCAGTAGAGCTCTCCATCCTTGATGTAGTATGCCGTGGCCTGGCGTGCCACTCGCTCTGCTTCCTCCTCCTTCTCCGGCAGGGTCCCTTGCGTTAAGTAACTCTGGAGCTCCGTAATCCAGCATCCTTCCTGAGGTTCCATCGTCAGGAGCAGGCGTGCTCCTCAGGCCAGGCCGCAGGTCGTAGCTCCTGAGGCAGGTGGCTGGGGGAGCTCCTCCCGAGGCTGAGCCGTGTTTGACATTGACGGCAGGGCCGAGGGCTTGAAGAGCCGCTCCTCGAAAATGCCAGGCTCCTGAGGTAACCGCCTGGACGCCAGTTTGGCGATGTCGTCGGCCTCCTGATTGGTGCCACGGGGCACATGCTGCAACTCCAACCCCCAGAACTGCTTCTCCATCCTGCGAACTTCCGCAAGGTAGGCTTCCATGTGGTCATCCTTTAGCTCGTACACCTTGTTGGAGAAATTGACAAGGAGCTGCGAATCTCCCTTGATGGTGAGGCGTTTCACCCCCTGGGCAGCTGCGGCCTTCAAGCGTGCTATTAAAACTTCATACTCCGCTATGTTGTTGCAGACCTTTTCACCATGCTGGAAACAGAGCTGCACAGTGTAATAGAGCTTGTCCTGAGTGGGCGATATAAGCACCGCCCCAGCCCCAGCGCCATGCCTGGAGAACGCCCCATCAAAGTGCATGACCCAGCCTTCTGGCGCCTCGCTTCTCGGGGATACGGACCGATCCTCGTCAGCCTTGAGGCCTGGTGCCTCCGTCCATTTTGCCACAAAATCCACCAACGATGCTCCCTTGATGACTCTGGTCGTGCTGAATTCGATCTGAAATGCTTGCAGTTCTATGTTACACTCAGCGACCCTTCCAGCTGAATTGGGGCTCCTGAGCACTCTCTCCAGGGGGTATGACGAGACGACCTTGATGGGGTGCCCCTGAAAATAGTGCCGCAGCTTGCGCGAGGCCACTAGTAGTGCGAGGAGGAGTTTCTGAGGCATGGGGTACCGCGCCCTTGCATCCCGCAACACCGTGCTGACGAAGTACACTGGGTGCTCGACGAGGTGGAGTGCTTCAGTGCTGGTGGCTCCCTTTGGAGACCATGGCGCCTCTTGAGGCCACGAGGCCTCCTGAGACTGGCCATCTGGGAGAGGGGCCTCTTCTGCCTCCGGTGCGCCCCTCTGCGGCGGCTGATCCTCCTCAGCCGCTGAGGCGGTTTCTGTGGGCCTTCCTCGTTCTTGTTTCGCCTTGTCCCAGGCCGCTGCCGCGGTTTTGATTCGACGCTCCTCTTTGACTGCCACCAAGGCTGCGCTGGCGGAGTAGGGAGTGGCGGCGAGGTAATGCACCAGGGGCTCTCAAGGGCGCGGAGCCACCATGACCGGTGGACTGGTCAGGTATCTCTTGAGATCCTGGAACGCCTTGTCGGCCTCTTTAGTCCACTCGAAGGGCCCCTTTTTCTTCATTAGCTGGAAGAAGGGTAGCGCTCACTCCCCCAACTTGGAGATGAAGAGCCCTAGCGCGGTCACGTGCCCCGTGAGCTTCTGCATTTCTCTGAGGGTCTTTGGCGGGCTCATGTCTTCCACTGCCTTGACCTTCTCCGGGTTAGCCTCGATGCCTCGCTGGGACAGGAGGAAACCCAAAAGCTTGCCTGAGGGGACTCCGAACACACACTTCTCTGGGTTGAGCCGTAGGTTCACTCCGTTGAGGCTCACGAAGGTTTCCTCCAGCTCTTGTATCAAGGTCCTGGCCTCCCGAGACTTTACCACAATGTCATCGACGTAAGCTTCAACATTCTTCCTGAGCTGCGGGCCCAAGGTGATGTGCATCAGCTGCTGAAAGGTCGCCCCTGCGTTACGCAGCCCGAACGGCATGCATGTGTAGCAGTACACCCCACACGGGGTTAGGAACGCTGTCTTCTCGACGTCTTCGACCGCCATCATGATCTGGTGATACCCAGAGAAGGAATCCAGGAAGCATAACAGGTCGCATTCCGTAGTGGAATCGACGATCTGGTCGATGCGGGGGAGCGGGAACGGATCTTAGGGGCACGCTTTGTTGAGGTTGGTGAAGTCGACACACATGCGTTCCTTCCCTCCCTTCTTTGGCACAACGACAGGGTTGGCCAACCAATCTGGGTATCGGACCTCGTGAATGACCCCAGCGGCCTCTAATTTGCGGGTCTCTTGGACGATGAAGGCCCGCTTTTCTGTGGACTGCCACCTGGCCTTCTGCTTCACAGGGCGCATGTTGGGCCACACGTTGAGGTGATGCTCGATTACACTCTTGGGGATCCCTGCCAACTGGTCTGGCTCCCAAATGAATACCTTCTTGTTTGCGCGCAGGAAACCGACCAGGGCCTCCTCCTGCTCGGGTTTGAGGTGGGCGCCTATGGTGAAAGTGGCGTTGGTGGACCTGTCCTCATCGACGGGTATCTGCTTGGTTTCTGCCTTGTCTTGGGTGAACAACTGTTTCTTCTTGGCGGGCGCTGCTCCCTTGGGCTCGGGGGCCTCCAGGTCGGCGGGCTGTGCCGGCGCCGCTGTCTTGAAGACGAGCTTGAGCACCCGCAGAGCGTCCCCGGTGTCCCCGTGCACGGTGAGGACACCGCTGCTCCCGGGCATCTTCATGAGGATGTATGCCGGGTGCGTCGCGGCCATGAACTGGGCCAGCGCTGGGTAGCCGAGGATGGCATTGTAGGGGAGGCCGATGGGGGCGATGTCGAAGTCGACCAGCTCCGTGCAGAAGTTGTCGTAGGTGCCGAAGGTTACTGGGAGCCGGATCTGTCCCAAGAAGCTGGACGATCCGCCCCCAACGCCTGAGAAGGGCCGGCTGGGTCGCAGCCGTTCCTGGGGTATGTAGGGGAGATTGAAGGCCTCGACCGAGAGCATCCTGAGGCCCGCGCCGCCATCAATGAGGGTTCTGGTGATGGCCACCTGGCAGATGGTGGGGGTGCACAGCATGGGGAGCGCACCCGAGCAGGCCGAGTTGGAGGGGCGGTCCTCCGAGCTAAAGGTCAGGTCGGTCTCGTGCGCCGCCCGATCCGGGTGAGCCCCCTGCCGCGTGGAAGCGACGCTGACCCTGCGGATGAATGGCTTGACATGGTGACTTGTGGGCGGTGCCGGCGAGCCGCCCAGGAGGGCCGCAACAACCGGGGGTGTCGGTGTAGCGCGATGGGCAGGGAAGAGGTCGCGGGGGCCTCCTCGCTCGCCAGCAAGAAGGCCAGCGGATCTGTCGCGCCGCCGTAGCGTGGCAGCGTCGTTGGCTTGAGCTTGTCCGGTCACCATACCCGTTGCAGGGCTGGGGCCCAGGCTCGGAGCCCCCTGGCCCCCGTGCTGGCGCCGGCGGCCGGAGCGGGCGACGCGCTGCTCATCGCGAGGCAGGCCGTGGCGGTGACGGAAGAGAAAACTCCGGCGCACCCCCTTCCTGGTGCGCCAAATGTCGGATTTCGGGTTCCGGCAGACCCTTGAGGTTCAAACACTGGGGTGCGCGCGGTGATTTCGCCTCCTACCTACCTGCGCCACTCAGCCTTGCTAGGATCTAAACTATGGAAAGGACAACACGAGAGACACAGGGTTTATACTGGTTTGGCCCACCGTTGTAGTGTAATACCCTACTCCAGTGTGTGGTGTGGTGGATTGCCTCTTGGGCTGATGATGATCAACAATACAAGGAAGAACAGCCTCGCGAGGGTCAGTTCTTGGCTGGGGGGATGAACTGCTAAGAAGAGTTCAATCACCCTTCTCTCTCTCTCTCTCTCTCTCTGGCTGCTTCTCGGAAAATTCCTCCTTTTCTTCGGTGGGTGGCTGGTCCTATTTATAGAGGCCCTGGTGAAGGAAATATGCCCTAGAGGCAATAATAAAGTTATTATTTATTTCCTTAAATCATGATAAATGTTTATTATTCATGCTAGACTTGTATTAACTGGAAACATAAAACATGTGTGAATACATAGACAAACAGAGTGTCACTAGTATGCCTCTACTTGACTAGCTCATTAATCGAAGATGGTTATGTTTCCTAACCATGAACAAAAGAGTTGTTATTTGATTAACGGGATCACATCATTAGAAGAATGATGTGATTGATTTGACCCATTCCGTTAGCTTAGCACTCGATCGTTTAGTATGTTGCTATTGCTTTCTTCATGACTTATACATGTTCCTATGACTATGAGATTATGCAACTCCCGTTTGCCAGAGGAACACTTTGTGTGCTACCAAACATCACAACGTAACTGGGTGATTATAAAGGAGCTCTACAGGTGTCTCCAAAGGTACATGTTCGGTTGGCATATTTCGAGATTAGGATTTGTCACTCTGACTGTCGGAGAGGTATCTCTGGGCCCTCTCGGTAATGCAAATCACATAAGCCTTGCAAGCATTGCAACTAATGAGTTAGTTGCGAGATGATGTATTACGAAACGAGTAAAGAGACTTGCCAGTAACGAGATTGAACTAGGTATTGGATACCGACAATCGAATCTCGGGCAACTAACATACCAATGACAAAGGGAACAACGTATGTTGTTATGCGGTCTGACCGATAAAGATCTTCGTAGAATATGTAGGAGCCAATATGGGCATCCAGGTCCCTCTATTGGTTATTGACCGGAGACGTGTCTCGGTCATGCCTACATTGTTCTCGAACCCGTAGGGTCCGCACGCTTAAGGTTTCGATGACAGTTATATTTTAATTTATACGTTTTGATGTACCGAAGGTTGTTCGGAGTCCCGGATGAGATCATGGACATGACAAGGAGTCTCGAAATGGTCGAGACATAAAGATTGATATATTGGAAGCCTATGTTTGGATATCGGAAGTGTTCCGGGTGAAATCGGGATTTTACCGGAGTACCGGGAGGTTACCGGAACCCCCCGGGAGCTATATGGGCCTCAGTGGGCCTTAGTGGAAGAAGAGGAGAGGCGGCCAGGGCTGGGCCGCGCGCCCCTCCCCCCTAGTCCGAATAGGACAAGGAGAGGGGGGGCCGGCGCCCCCTCCTTCTCTCTCTCTCTCTCTCTCTCTCTCTCTCTCTCTTCCACCTCGCGAATCCTATTCCAACTAGGATTGGGAGAGAAGTCCTACTCCCGGAGGAGAGTAGGACTCCTCCTGGCGCGCCCTATGATGGCCGGCCGGCCTCCCCCCCTTGAACCTTTATATACGGAGGCGGGGGCACCCCAGAGACACACAAGTTGATCCACGTGATCATATTCTTAGCCGTGTGTAGTACCCCCTTCCACCATGGTCCTCGATAATATTGTAGCAGTGCTTAGGCGAAGCCCTGTGGCATTAGTACATCAAGATCATCACCACGCCGTCGTGCTGACGGAACTCTTCCCCGACACTTTGCTGGATCGGAGTCCGGGGATCGTCATCGAGCTGAACGTGTGCTAGAACTCGGAGGTGCCGTAGTTTCGGTGCTTGATCGGTCGGGCCGTGAAGACATACGACTACATCAACCGCATTGTCATAACGCTTCCACTATTGGTCTACGAGGGTACGTAGACAACACTCTCCCCTCCCGTTGCTATGCATCACCATGATCTTGCGTGTGCGTAGGAATTTTTTTGAAATTACTACGTTCCCCAACAGTGGCATCCGAGCCTAGGTTTTATGTGTTGATGTTATATGCACGAGTAGAACACAAGTGAGTTGTGGGCGATATAAGTCATACTGCTTACCGGCATGTCATTCTTTGGTTCGGCGGTATTGTTGGACGAAGTGGCCCGGACCGACATTACGAGTACGCTTACGCGAGACCGGTTCTCCCGACGTGCTTTGCACATAGGTGGCTTGCGGGTGATAGTTTCTCCAACTTTAGTTGAACCGAGTGTGGCTACGCCCGGTCCTTGCGAAGGTTAAAACAACACCAACTTGACAAACTATCGTTGTGGTTTTGATGCATAGGTAAGATTGGTTCTTGCTTAAGCCCGTAGCAGCCACGTAAAAATTGCAATAACAAAGTAGAGGACGTCTAACTTCTTTTTGCAGGGCATGTTGTGATGTGATATGGTCAAGACATGATGCTAAATTTTATTGTATGAGATGATCATGTTTTGTAACCGAGTTATCGGCAACTGGAAGGAGCCATATGGTTGTCGCTTTATTGTATGCAATGCAATCGCGCTGTAATGCTTTACTTTATCACTAAGCGGTAGCGATAGTCGTGGAAGCATAAGATTGGCGAGACGACAACGATGCTACGATGGTGATCAAGGTGTCGCGCCGGTGACGATGGTGATCACGACGGTGCTTCAGAGATGGAGATCACAAGAACAAGATGATGATGGCCATATCATATCACTTATATTGATTGCATGTGATGTTTATCTTTTATACATCTTATTTTGTTAGTTTGACGGTAGCATTTTAAGATGATCTCTCACTAATTATCAAGAAGTGTTCTCCCTGAGTATGCACCGTTGCGAAAGTTCTTTGTGCTGAGACACCACGTGATGATCGGGTGTGATAGGCTCTACGTTCAAATACAACGGGTGCAAAACAGTTGCCCACGCAGAATACTCTGGTTATACTTGACGAGCCAAGCATATATAGATATGGCCTCGGAACACGGAGACCGAAAGGTCGAGCGTGAATCATATAGTAGATATGATCAACATAGTGATGTTCACCATTGAAAACTACTCCATCTCACGTGATGATCGGACATGGTTTAGTTGATTTGGATCACGTGATCACTTAGAGGATTAAAGGGATGTCTATCTAAGTGGGAGTTCTTAAGTAATATGATTAATTGAACTTAAATTTATCATGAACTTAGTCCTGGTAGTATTTTGCAAATTATGTTGTACATCAATAGCTCGCGTTGTTGCTTCCCTGTGTTTATTTTGATATGTTCCTAGAGAAAAACTATGTTGAAAGATTTTAGTAGCAATGATGCAGATTGGATCCATGATATGAGGTTTATCCTCATTGCTGCACAGAAAAATTATGTCCTTGATGCACCGCTAGGTGACAGACCTATTGCAGGAGCAGATGCAGACGTTATGAACGTTTGGCTAGCTCAATATGATGACTACTTGATAGTTTTGTGCACCATGCTTAACGGCTCAGAATCGGGACTTCAAAGACGTTTTGAACATCATGGACCATAGAGATGTTCGAGGAGTTGAAGTTAATATTTCAAGCAAATACCCGAGTTGAGAGATATGAAGTCTCCAACAAGTTCTATAGCTAAAAGATGGAGGAGAATCACTCAACTAGTGAGCATGTGCTTAGATTGTCTGGGTACTACAATCACTTGAATCAAGTGGGAGTTAATCTTCCAGGTAAAATAGTGATTGACAGAATTCTCTAGTCACCATCACCAAGTTAGTAGAACTTCGTGATGAACTATGATATGCAAGGGATAACAGAAACGATTCCCAAGCTCTTTGTAATGCTGAAATCGACGAAGGTAGAAATCAAGAAAAATATCAAGTGTTGATGGTTGACAAGACCACTAGTTTCAAGAAAAGGGCAAAGGGAAGAAAGGGAACTTCAAGAAGAACAGCAAGCGAGTTGCTGCTCAAGTGAAGAAGCCCAAGTCTGGACCTAAGCCTAAGACTAAGTGCTTCTACTACAAAGGAACTGGTCACGGGAAGCGGAAACTACCCCAAGTATTTGGTGGATAAGAAGGATGGCAAAGTGAACAAAGGTATATTTGATATATAGATTATTGATGTGTATTTTACAAGCGTTCATAGCAACCCCTCAGTATTTGGTACTAGTTCAGTTGCTAAGATTAGTAACTCGAAACGGAGGTTGCAGAATAAACAGAGACTAGTTAAGGGTGAAGTGACGACGTGTATTGGAAGTGGTTCCAAGATTGATATGATCATCATCGCACACTCCCTATACTTTCGGGATTAATGTTGAACCTAAATAAGTGTTATTTGGTGTTTGCATTGAGCATAAATATGATTTGATCACGTTTATTGCAATACGGCTATTCATTTAAGTAAAAGAATAAATTGTTGTTCTGTTTACATGAATAAAACCTTATATGGTTACACACCCAATGAAAATAGTTCATTGGATCTCGATCGTAGTGATACACATATTCATAATATTGAAACCAAAAGATGCGAAGTTAAAAATGATAGTGCAACTTATTTGTGGCACTGCCGTTTAGGTCATATTGGTGTAAAGCACATGAAGAAACTCCATGCTGATGCGATTTTGGAATCTCTTGATTATGAATCACTTGGTGCTTGCGATCCATGCCTTATGGGCAAGATGACTAAAGACTCCGTTCTCCAAAACAATGGAGCGAGCAACTGACTTATTGGAAATAATACATACTGATGTATGCGATCCGATGAGTGTTGAAGCTCGCGGTGGGTATCGTTATTTTCTAACCTTCACATATGATTTGAGCAGATATGGGTATATCTGCTTGATGAAACATAAGTCTGAAACATTTGAAAAGTTCAAAGAATTTCAGAGTGAAGTGGAAAATCATCGTGACAAGAAAATAAGGTTTCTACGATCTGATCGCGGAGACAAATATTTGAGTTACGAGTTTGGTCTTCAATTAAAACAATGTGGAATAGTTTCACAAATTCGTGCCACCTGGAACACCACAGCATAATGGTGTGTCCAAACGTCATAGCCGTACTTTATTAGATATAGTGCAAATCTATGATGTTTCTTACCGATTTACCACTATCGTTTTTGAGGTTATGCATTAGAGACAGCTGCATTCACGTTAAAAAAAGGGCACCATCTAAATCCGTTGAGACGACACCGTATGAACTGTGGTTTGGCAAGAAACCAAAGTTGTCGTTTCTTAAAGTTTGGGGTTGCGATGCTTATATGAAAAAGTTTCATCCTGATAAGCTCAAACTCAAATCGGAAAAGTGCGTCTTCATAGGATACCCAAAATAAAGTTGGGTACACCTTCTATCACAGATCCTAAGGCAAGACATTCATTGCTAAGAATGGATCCTTTCTAGAGAAGGAGTTTCTCTCGAAAGAAGTGAGTGGGAGGAAAGTAGAACTTGATAAGGTAATTGTACCTTCTCCCTTATTGGAAAGTAGTTCGTCACAGAAATCTGTTCCTGTGACTACTACACCAATTAGTGAGGAAGCTAATGATGATGATCATGTAACTTCAGATCAAGTTACTACCGAATCTCGTAGGTAAACTAGAGTGAGATCCGCACCAGAGTGGTACGGTAATCCTGTTCTGGAAGTCATGTTACTAGACCATGACGAACTTGCGAACGATGAGGAAGCGATGATGAGCCCAGATTTCGCAAAATGGCTTGAGGCCATGAAATCTGAGATGGGATCCATGTATGAGAACAAAGTGTTGACTTTGGTTGACTTGCCCGATGATCGGCAAGCAATTGAAAATAAACGGATCTTCAAGAGGAAGACGGATGCTGGTAGTAGTGTTACTATCTACAAAGCTAGAATTGTCGCAAAAAGGTTTTCGACAAGTTCAAGATGTTGACTATGATGAGAGTTTCTCACTCATATCTATGCTTAAGTCTGTCCGAATCATGTTAGCAATTGCCGCATTTTATGAAATCTCGCAAATGGATAAACAAAACTGCATTCCTTAATGGATTTATTAAAGAAGAGTTGTATATGATGCAACCAGAAGGTTTTGTCAATCCTAAAGGTGCTAACAAAATATGCAAGCTCCAGCAATTCATCTATGGACTGGTGCAAGCATCTCGGAGTTGGAATACACGCTTTGATAAGTTGATCAAAGCATATAGTTTTATACAGACTTGCGGTGAAGCCTGTATTTACAAGAAAGTGAGTGGGAGCACTACAACATTTCTGATAAGTATATGTGAATGACATATTGTTGATCGGAAATAATGTAGAATTATTCTACCAAGCATAAAGGAGTATTTGAAAGGAGTTTTTCAAAGAAAGACCGCGGTGAAGCTACTTACATATTGAGCATCAAGATATATAGAGATAGATCAAAACGCTTGATAAGTTTTTTTCAATGAGTACATACCTTGACAAGATTTTGAAGTAGTTCAAAATGGAACAGTCAAAGAAAGAGTTCTTGCCTGTGTTACAAGGTGTGAAATTGAGTAAGACTCAAAACACGACCACGACAGAAGATAGAAAGAGAATGAAAGTCATTCCCTATGCCTTGGCCATAGGTTCTATAAAGTATGCCATGCTGTGTACCAGACCTATTGTATACCCTACACTAATTTTGGCAAGGGAGTACAATAGTGATCTAGGAGTAGATCACTGGACAATGGTCAAAATTATCCTTAGTGGAATAAGGATATGTTTCTTGATTATAGAGGTGACAAAAGGTTCGTCGTAAAAGGGTTACGTCGATAAAAGTTTTGGCACTGATCCGGATGACTCTTAGTCTTCGTCTGGATACATATTGAAAGTGGGAGCAATTAGCTAAAGTAGCTCCGTGCAAGAGCATTGTAGACATAGAAAATTGCAAAATACTTACGGATCTGAATATGGCAGACCCGTTGACTAAACATCTCTCACAAGAAAAACATGATCACAACTTAGTACTCTTTGGGTGTTAATCACATAGCAATGTGAACTAGATTACTGACTCTAGTAAACCCTTTGGGTGTTGGTCACATATCGATGTGAACTATGGGTGTTAACCACATAAAGATGTGAACTATTGATGTTAGATCACATGACGATGCGAAGTAGATTATTGACTCTAGTGCAAGTGGGAGACTGAAGGAAATATGCCCTAGAGGCAATAATAAAGTTATTATTTATTTTGCTTAAATCATGATAAATGTTTATTATTCATGCTAGAATTGTATTAACTGGAAACATAATACATGTGTGAATACATAGACAAACAGAGTGTCACTAGTATGCCTCTACTTGACTAGTTCGTTAATCGAAGATGGTTATGTTTCCTAACCATGAACAAAAGAGTTGTTATTTGATTAACGGGATCACATCATTAGAAGAATGATGTGATTGACTTGACCCATTCCGTTAGCTTAGCACTCGATCGTTTAGTATGTTGCTATTGCTTTCTTCATGACTTATACATGTTCCTATGACTATGAGATTATGCAACTCCCGTTTGCTAGAGGAACACTTTGTGTGCTACCAAACGTCACAACGTAACTGGGTGATTATAAAGGAGCTCTACAGGTGTCTCCAAAGGTACATGTTGGGTTGGCGTATTTCAAGATTAGGATTTGTCACTTCGACTGTCAGAGAGGTATCTCTGGGCCCTCTCGGTAATGCACATCACTATAAGCCTTGCAAGCAATGGGACTAATGAGTTAGTTGCGGGATGATGCATTACAGAACAAGTAAAGGGACTTGCCGGTAACGAGATTTAACTAGGTATGATGATACCGATGATCGAATCTCGGGCAAGTAACATACCGATGACAAATGGAACAACGTATGTTGTTATGCGGTTTGACCGATAAAGATCTTCGTAGAATATGTTGGAGCCAATATGAGCATCCAAGTTCCGCTATTGGTTATTGACCAGAGATGTGTCATGGTCATGTCTACATAGTTCTCGAACCCGTAGGGTCCGCACGCTTAAGGTTTCGATGATAGTTATATTATGAGTTTATATGTTTTGATGTATCGAAGGTTGTTCGGAGTCCCGGATGAGATCATGGACATGACGAGGAGTCTCAAAATGGTCGAGACATAAAGATTGATATATTGGAAGCCTATGTTTGGATATCGGATGTGTTCCGGGTGAAATCGGGATTTTACTGGAGTACCGGGAGGTTACCGGAACCCCCCCGGAGCTATATGGGCCTTAGTGGAAGAAGAGGAGAGGCGGCCAGGGCTAGGCCGTGCGCCCCTCCCCCTAGTCCGAATAGGACAAGGAGAGAGGGGGCCGGCGCCCCCCTCCTTCTCTCTCTCTCTCTTTCCACCTCGCGAATCCTATTCCAACTAGGATTGGGGGAGAAGTCTTACTCCCGGAGGGAGTAGGACTCCTCCTAGCGCGCCCTATGATGGCCGGCCGGCCTCCCCCTCTTGAACCTTTATATACGGAGGCGAGGGCACCCCAGAGACACACAAGTTGATCCACGTGATCATATTCTTAGCCGTGTGCAGTGCCCCCTTCCACCATAGTCCTCGATAATATTGTAGCAGTGCTTAGGCGAAGCCCTGCGACATTAGTACATCAAGATCGTCACCACGCCATCGTGCTGATGGAACTCTTCCCCGACACTTTGCTGGATCGGAGTCCGGGGATCGTCATCGAGCGGAACGTGTGCTAGAACTCGGAGGTGCCGTAGTTTCGGTGCTTGATCGGTCGGGCCGTGAAGACGTACGACTACATCAACCGCGTTGGCATAACGCTTCCGCTATTGGTCTACGAGGGCACGTAGACAACACTCTCCCCTCTCGTTGCTATGCATCACCATGATCTTGCGTGTGCGTAGGATTTTTTTTGAAATTACTACGTTCCCCAACACCTGGTCCTCTTCCCAAATATCGAGCGGGAAGGAAGCCAACAATGGCGGGCTAATTTGAAAGGGGACAGCCGGTACCAGCTATCCTGATAAAAGTGGTCTTCGCCTGCACAAAGCTCTGGCGGTGACGCCATCTTGGGCACCAAAGTGACCTCCGTCTCGTAGTCCTCTTGGTCTTGGTCTCGTTGCATCGAAATGGAAACCTTTGCCTGATGCCTCGGTACTCCGCGGCTGCGCTTGCCCCCTTTGCACCAAAGAGGAAGGGAGGACGCTGCGCTGGTTGGCACTCGCCTGGCGCCCTGAGTTGTCATGGCTTGCGTCATGGGCACCTCGTGAGGTACCCCGCCTTGATCTCTCCGCCTCCTCGTGAGCCAGCCTGATGAGGCCGTGCCTGAGGAAGCTCCGCGCGTCCGCCCCGCGAGGCTTGGCCCCTCGCGAGGGTCTTGTGGTTGTGTTGGTGAAGATGGGTCGTGCTGGGCCCCCCTTTGAGCCACGCCGCAAGTCACAGGCAGGCAAGTCTGGGGACCCCCATTCCCAGAACACCGATGGCGCCATGGCTCCAAGGCGCGTGGTCCCTGGGCGGAACCCGCTCCGTCAGGTGCCAGCGCGGCAACAGCAGAGCTGCCAAGAAGTCCCTTGCCAGTAAGAAGCTGCCTGGGCGCTCCCTGCTCCAGCACGTCGCGACCATGCTCCTACTCCCGCACGTCAAGACCCCGCGCTGCTCCCAGCTGCCGCGCGTGGGGACATGCAAGGCCAAGCTCTCCCTCACCCAAGGCCTTCCGTGGCCACAGCAGGCTGCCGCGCCTTCACCACCGAGCTACACAGTGTCACGTTGCCCAGCAAGTTTAAGCCAGACCTGCCTCCTCATTACGACGGCACGACCGACCCTGCGGAGTTCCTCCAGCTCTATGAGTTGGGCATCGAAGCTACCAACGGAGACGAGAAGGTCATGGCGAACTGGTTTCCCATGGCGCTCAAGGACGGGGCCCACACCTGGCTCCTGAACCTGGCTCCAGGCACGATCTCGTCATGGGACGAGATGCGCACCTGCTTCATCACCAACTTCCAAGGTACTCGCGACCGGCCACCCGCCGTGAGCGACATGCGCCGCATCAAGCAACAACCCGGGGAGACCCTGCAGAAGTACATCCAGCGCTTCAACAACGCATGCCTCAAGATTCCCAAGGTGACTGAGCAGGCCATCATCTCAGCCTTCTCCGACGGCGTGCACGATGTCAAGATGAAGGAGGAGCTAGCGATGCATGAAGACCTGTGCACTTCCTTGGAGTTGTTCAACTTGGCAACCAAGTGCGCCAGGGCTGAGGAAGGGCGTCTCTCCCTCCTCGAGCTGCCTGCCGCAGACCTAGAAGAGAAGAAGCCCAAGGCCAAGGATGTGAAGTGCAAGGGGGCTGCCGTGCTCGCGGCAGAACCAGACACCAAGCGGGGCAGAGATCAGCCCGAACCTTCCAAGGGCAGTCGGTACTGTGTGTACCATGACCTCCACACCCACAACACCAACGAATGTCAAGAGCTCCGAGCCGTGTGAGAAGGAAGGATCGGCCGTCGCGCCGATCGCGGTGACCGGGGCTACAGTCGAGGAGGAGGAAGGAACGCAGGACGCTGGGAAGACCATGGCCCGCGCCAAGGGTGGCGCGATCAACCTCGCGAGGATCGCTGGCGAGACCCGCCTCATGAGGGAGACTGGAGGGATCAGCCTCGCGAGGATCGCCCGCAAGGCAATGCAGGCCTCCCACCGCTGCCACCGGAGCCAAGGAGAAACGAGGACCGCCACCAGGACGAGGGGGCTAGGGGCTTCCAGGAGCCACGCGCGATCGCCTGCATCTTGGGCGGGGCTCAAGCCCCAGCCTCTCAACGCATCTTCAAGAAGTTCGCCTGCGAAGTGAATGCAGTCCTCCCCAGGCTAGAAGCCGCGCGCCCTCTCAGGTGGTCGGCGTCCGCCATCATGTTCAGCTCAGCAGATCAGCTCAAGTGTGCGGCTACAGCCGGAGTCCTCCCGATGCTGTGTTCCCCAATCATCGGCAACGTGGTGGTCACCAGGACCCTCATCGATGGCGGGGCAGGGATCAACGTCCTGTCCGTGGAAACATTCAACAATCTCCAAGTGCCCTACGGCCAGCTTCAGCCAACCAAGCCCTTCGCTGGAATCACCAACGGCTCCACGGTCCCGATTGGGCAGGTCCGCCTCCCTGTCACCTTCGGGGCACGCGACAACTACCGCACCGAGCTCATCAACTTCGATGTCGCTCACATTCGCCTGCCGTACAACGCCATCCTTGGGTACCCAGCGCTGGCCAAGTTCATGGCCGTAACTCACCATGGCTACAATATCCTCAAGATGCCAGGAAGTGGCGGAGTCATCACGGTGCCCTGTGAAGAGAAGGACGCGGTGTGTTCCCTGGAACGAGCCTTTCAGGCCGCATCACTGGAAGACCGGGATCGCGGAAGCAGGAGGCTTCCCGAGACCGCCCCCAAGAAGAAGAAGACATCGTCCGGCCGGGCCCCTCAGGAGGCAGGCCCCTCTGGGCCCGTGCCTGCCCAGGGGGAACCTCCTTCCATCGCTTAGGAAAGCATGCCCGGCGCCGTCCTCAGGCAGGGCTCGGGGGCTCTCCCCTAGAGGGCCACCGACCTGGCTAGGGTCACGAGGGAGGTGCTTGGGCACCACATGGAGGCATGTTTCGAAGCACGTTTCCCTCAAGAAGGAGCAAGGCAAGGAAAGCCAGACCCTCAGGAGTTCGTCAGCAAGGCCATTCAAGAGCTACAGGAGTCAAGAGTCATGAAAGGCGGCCGCCGCCTACCAGCAGCGGCTCCCCATCCAGGCAAGGATGGTGGGCTACGCGTCTGCATCGACATACCAGGGCTCAACCGAGTCGCCTCTCTGGAGCGCCTCTGGCCCTCGTGAGTAGGGCGCTGCGAAGGTCCACCCCACAGCTATGTTCGCATGCCTTACGGCTTGCCGAACACGGCTGCCGTGTACCAGCACCTCATGAGGGGCATCATTGAGGCTCAAGAGGCCAGGCATTCCGTAGCCCTGGCAAAGATGGAGATGGTCCGCGAGGAGCCACCAGCGCCTCCGGAGCCTCCCGAGGCCCCTGGGCTTGGGGCTCGTGAGGACCGGCTTCCGCACCCCACCGAGTCTGCTACACCAACACTCCTTCATCCTCAACGTCATCAGGTGACATCTTTCAAGTTTCATTTCCAGCTGGGAGCGCCCCCTAGGGCTGCATTATTCCCAGGCCATGTGGGTCCATCCCTACGGCATGTATCCCTTTTATTTCATGTTGTTAGCTTACTTTGTGGGGGCACCCCTCGGGCTGCATCATCCCCAAGTCACTCGGGCCCGACCCAGCGGCATGTATCCCTTTTGCGTTTAGTTCCGGCTATGCGTTCGACCCACCATGCTTAATTATTTGATGTCGGTCCACGGCACCTCTTCTTCTCCATGCCGACCACTTGCACATTAAAGGGGGGGTACCTAAGCATCGCGACTCAGGGCTCTTACTGGCTCTCCAGCCCTCACCCTCTGGCCTTGTCCACGGCATCGTGACCTGGCATACCAGCGACGGCTGAGCCCAGCTTGAGGGCCGGGACCCGAGGACGTAGAGTGCCGGCATCTAACCAAATTTCGGATGCGTGAGGAGGCGCTGTGAAGATTATCCTTTTTGGAAAAGGCCGAGAGCCTATGAAAAAGGCGAATGCCTATGAAGATTATCCTTTTTGGAAAAGGCCCAGAGCCTGTGAAGAAGGCAAATGCCTGTGAAGATTACCCTTTTTGGAAAAGGCCCAGAGCCTGTGAAGAAGGCGAATGCCTGTGAAGATTATCCTTTTTGGAAAAGGCCCAGAGCCTGTGAAGAAGGCGAATGCCTATGAAGATTATCCTTTTTGGAAAAGGCCCAGAGCCTGTGAAGAAGGCGAATGCCTGTGAAGATTATCCTTTTTGGAAAAGGCCCAGAGCCTGTGAAGAAGGCGAATGCCTGTGAAGCTATCGCATTTCGGAAAAGGCCCAGAGCCTGTGAAGAAGGCGAATGCATGTGAAGCTATCGCATTTAGGAAAGGGCCCGGAGCCTGTGAAGAGGGCAAATGCCCGTGAAGCCTGCTTCTCCCAAGAAAGGCCCGGAGCCTGTGAAGAAGGCCAACGCCTGTGAAGCTCGCCGCCCGTGACACTCTCACGTAATAATGAGTTGGGGCTGTACACGCCCCGGAGTCTCAGGGGCGCCGGCCTTAGGCCCTGGGGCTCCCTCCCACGCCCAGTGGAAGCACTTAGCTCCGCGCTGGTGAGAAGACGTCGAAGACTAGATTAGGTGCCGGACACGGCTTTTTCATTTGCTTTCCGCAGTTGGCTTGTTCATTCTCATTCGAAGTTTTATTGAAGCTGTTGCCGTCTGTGGCTTGTGGTTCTTCGACTTTTCACTCTCCTGCCTCGATTTCTCTTGTGAAAGCCTCGCGAGGGGGGCAGCCGAGCGCCCTCGCAAGTGTTCCTGTCCTAGTCGTTCAAAGGTTTCGCGACCAGGGTCCGTTACAGGAGCACCCCTCCATTCCGTGCCCCACGGGCACCGCGACACGAACACAGGGCCTGGGTCGGTCGCCCCCCCCACGGCTAGGGCCGGGAACTATCCACGCGCGGGCATGTAGCCGAAAGGCACGATAAACGGAAGCAAAGCGATGATTAACAGCAATAACCCAAACACGCCCCCGCGGGGCTCCACGCTACTATCTTTAGACGCAGGAAAAAAGAAAAGAAAGAACAAATCAGGCGCAGCTCGCCTAACACCGGCCTACAGGGAAGACTCGAGCTGGCTCCGGGGCTCAGGCAGACTCCCTCTCGCGCTTCACCGAGGCGCGATTACGGGCAGACACACTACCACCTCCCAAGCAGGTACAACGGTGTGGAGGCTGACCGCGGCCACCGCTAGAAGAGTCGCTGCCTGAAGAAGAACCGGTGAAGCTTGGGGAACCCTGAGCACCGCCAATGACGCGAGCGCTGTCCTCTCCGTCATCGCCGGGGCTGGGTTCCCGGCCGCGGTTGTCATCCTCAGGGCAGCACCCCGTGCAGCGACCATCTTCCCCAAACACCCTCATGTAGAGGGTGGCGTCGCCGTCAAACTTGAAGTGCAGGGTGCACCGACGGCTCAGGCCACGCGCGCGGGCAAACGTCTACCAACCGCGGATCAAGGCCAGGCTCCCGGTTGAGGAGACCTCCAGTGAAGCCCATGAGGCCCGCCTGCAGCAGCCGTCTGCCTGAAGCCAGAGGCCGCTCGGCAGCTCGCCGAGGAGGAAGCGAGGAAGTTGAAGCCGGGTGCTAGTCGGCTCCGCCGACCACACAACGAACTCCGGCAGCACCTCTGCAGCGCGAAAGCGCGGCCTAGGGGAACGCGCGACCGAAGCGCGCCCCCCGGCCGCAGCAGTCCGCCCGTCACCGTCCTGGAAATCGTCTCCACAGTCGCGGGGAACTGCCGTGGTGGCCACAGGATGTTTGCGAGGGCGTGATAGGTAGGCTCAACCTGGCGAGCCTTCCCCTTCTCTGCGGCCGAGAACCTCCTCGACGGGGCCATGAAGAAGAAGGAGAAGCAAGGGGGATGAACTGGAAGGGCGTGCGCCGATCCGTACTTATAGCCGGCGAGGGCCAACCGTCGGCCCCCACGATCGCAGGTAATCATGAACCTCTTTGCACGCAGGGACTTGTCCAATCCGTGCAGTTGCCGAGGCGCCGTGGGAAAGTGGAGACGCCCACGTCCAATCAACCACCATGCAGCGCCCAAGGCTGCAGGCTGTTAGGGCCCGCGGCGCTTCGCTCTTGCCCTTTCGCCTCCCTGCATGGCCAAGTCTAGGCGCGCCTTGGGCCCGGGGGCTACTGTCGGCGTTCTGGGAATGGGGGTCCCCAGACTTGCCTGCTTGCGGCCTGTGGCGTGGCTCAATGGGGGGCCCAGCGCGGCCCATCTTCACCAACACAGACCCAAGACCCTTGCGAGGGGCCAGGCCTCACGGGGCGGACGACGCGGAGCTTCCTCAGGCACGGCCTCATCAGGCTGGCTCACGAGGAGGCGGAGAGATCAAGGCGGGGTACCTCATGAGGTGCCCATGACGCAAGCCATGACGACCAAGGGTGCCAGGCGGGTGCCAGCCCGCGCAGTGTCCTCCTTTCCCCTTTGGTGCAAAGGGGGCAAGCGCAGCCGCGGAGTACCGAGGCATCAGGCAAAGGTTGCCATTTCGGTGCAACAAGACCAAGACCAGGAGGACTACAAGACGGAGGTCATCGTGGAGCCCAAGACGGCGTCACCACCAGAGCTTTGTGCAGGCGAAGACTACTTTTGTCAGGATAGCTGGTACTAGCTGTCCCCCGTCAAATTAGCCCGCCATTGTTGGCTCCCTTCTTGTCGGCGTTCTGGGAACGGGGGTCCCCAGACTTGCCTGCCTGCGGCCTGCGGCGTGGCTCGACGGGGGCCCAGCACGGCCCATCTTCATCAACACAAGACTCAAGACCCTCGTGAGGGGCCAAGCCTCGCGAGGCGGACGACACGGAGCTTCCTCAGGCATGGCCTCGTCAGGCTGGCTTGCGAGGAGGCAGAGAGATCAAGGCAGGGTACCTCGCGAGGTGCCCGTGACGCAAACCATGACGACTCAGGGCGCCAAGCGGGTGCCAGCCCGCGCAGCGTCCTCCTTTCCTCTTTGGTGCAAAGGGGGAAAGAGCAACCGCGGAGTACCGAGGCATCAGGCAAAGGTTGCCATTTCGGTGCAACGAGACCAAGACCAAGAGGACTACGAGACGGAGGTCACTGTGGAGCCCAAGACGGCGTCATCACCAGAGCTTTGCGCAGGCGAAGACTGCTTTTGTCAGGATAGTTTATACTTGCTGTCCCCCTTCAAATTAGCCCGCCATTGTTGGCTCCCTTCCCGCTCGATATTTGGGAAGAGGACCAGGGCCTCTATAAATAAGACCAGCCGCCCACATAGCAAGGGGTCGGTTCGTTGGTTCGGTTCGAGGGGGTTCGGTTCATTCATTCGTTCGGTTGGCAGACAAGTAAGAGTAAGTGAGAGAGAGAGAGAGAGAGAGAGAGAAAGGGAGGCTGAACTCCTCCTAGCAGTTCATCGCCCCAGCCAAGAACAGACCCTCGCGAGGCTGTTCTGCCTTGTATTGTTCATCATCATCAGCCCCAAGAGGCAATCCACCCACCACACACTAGAGTAGGGTATTACACCACAACGGTGGCCCGAACCAGTCTAAACCTCGTGTCTCTTGTGCTGTTCTTTCAGTAGTATAGATCTTTGCGAGACGGAGAGGTAGAAGGCGTAATCTCCGCACGCACCCCAGTGTTCGAACCTTAAGGGTCTGCCGGAACCCGAAATCCGACATTTGGTGCGCCAGGTAGGTGTGCGCCGGAATTCGTTTTCCAGCGCTCCGTTCTCCTTCGACCGTCGCATCCATGTCCGACGCTCGTCGGGCCCGCGCCGAGCGCCGCGCCGCCATCGCTTCCCGCATCGCCCAGACGGCGCCCGTCGGCGGACGTCCTCGTCGTTCCCCATCGCCCGCCATCAACGCCGCCACCGGCCCGGCGAGGGGCGAGCAGCAAGCGTCGTCTCAGCATCCATCCGTGCAGCAAGACGGCCGCACCGCTACTCCATCGCTCGCACCAGCTGGTTCTTCGCTCCGTGTGCTCCGCGCGCCCTTGGATGCTCGAGCTGCGCTCCTCGCGGCAAACGAGCTCCTGCGCTACCGTCCCGTCGACGATGTCTATGAAGAGTGGCTCGACCGCGTCGCCGAGCTTGTCCGCGCCGCAGGGGGCTCTCCCGCGCCGTCCGTTCCACTGCGCCACACCCCGCCCCGCGCGGGCAACGAAGCTCCGGAGGCGTACCAGCCGCCTCCTCTCCAAGAAGACGCCATGGCTCCAAGGCGCGTGGCCCCTGGGCGGAACCCGCTGTGTCAGGTGCCAGCGCAGCAAGAACGGAGCTGCCAAGAAATCCCTCACCCTCAAGGAGCTGCCCGGGCGCTCCCCGCTCCGGCACGCCGCGACCCTGCTCCAGCTCCGGCACGCCAAGACCCCGCGCTGCTCCTAGCTGCAGCGCGTGAGGACCCTCAAGACCAAGCTCTCCACGAGCCGAAGCCTTTCGTGGCCACTGCAGGCTGCCGTGCCTACACCACCGAGCTACGTAGCGTCGCGTGGCCCGGCAAGTTCAAGGCAGACCTGCCTCCTCGTTACGATGGCACGACTGACCCTGCAGAGTTCCTCCAGCTCTACGAGCTGGCCATCGAAGCTACCAGTGGGGACGAAAAGGTCGTGGCGAACTGGTTCCCCATGGCGCTCAAGCAAGGAGCTCGCACCTGGCTCCTGAATCTGGCTCCAGGCACGATCTCTTCCTGGGACCAGATGCGCACCCGCTTCATTGCCAACTTCAAACGTACTCGCGACCGGCCACCCGCCGTGAGCGACATGCGCCGCACGAAGCAACAACCCGGATAGACCCTGCAAAAGTACATCCAGCGCTTCAATAGCACGTGCCTCAAGATCCCCAAGGTGTCCGAGGAGGCCATCATCTCGGCCTTCTCTGATGGTGTGCGCGACGTCAAGATGAAGGAGGAGCTGGTGATGCATGAAGACCTGTGCACCACTGTCGGTGTCAAAACCGGCGGATCTCGGGTAGGGGGTCCCGAACTGTGCGTCTAGGCCGGATGGTAACATGTGGCAGGGAACATGATGTTTTACCCAGGTTCGGGCCCTCTTGATGGAGGTAAAACCCTACGTCCTGCTTGATTAATATTGATGATATGGGTAGTACAAGAGTAGATCTACCACGAGATCAAGGAGGCTAAACCCTAGAAGCTAGCCTATGGTATGATTGTTGTCTATGGAGTTGATGAAGTTGTCCTACGGACTAAAACCCTCCAGTTTATATAGACACTGGATAGGGTTAGGGTTACATAGAGTCGGTTACAATGGTAGGAGATCTTGAATATCCGCATCGCCAAGCTTGCCTTCCACACCAAGGAAAGTCCCATCCGGACACGGGACGTAGTCTTCAATCTTGTATCTTCATAATCCTGGAGTCCGGCTGAAGGTATAGTCCGGCTACCCAAACACCCCCTAATCCAGGACTCCCTCAGTAGCCCCTGAACCAGGCTTCAATGACGACGAGTCCGGCGCGCAAATTTGTCGTCGGCATTGCAAGGCGGGTTCCTCCTCCAAGTCCTTCATAGAAGATTGTAAACACCAAGAGTAGTGTCCGGCTCTATAAAATAAGCTTCCACATATTGCCATAGAGAGAATAATATTAACACAAATCAAATCTGCTGACGTATTCTGCAGTGCGCCATCACACCACAACCAAGCCCTTTACTCGAATCGTTTTTACTTTTCCTCCTCAGCTTGTTTTGCGAGGCGGTTTCCTTGGCACGTCTTGTCAAAGCAGAGATCGTGTACCCCTTTTACGGGATTCTCATGAATACAGACATGGGTAACCCAACCGCGCCATTTATCACGGTGCTCGGGGGGCAAGTGAGTTTTATTAGGTAGGTGGGGACGCATAACCGCATCCGCCTATATAAGGGGATAAGGATCCACCCTTTTTACCTATGCCTTCTTCCTCCCTTGCCTATCCATCCCTCGCGCACCCGAGCTCTAGCGCCCAAGCCCACACATCCCACCTCAACCTTCTCCAGCAATGTCCGGAGTGGGAGGCAAATGGATGGTCTCCTCCGCTATGGAGGGTAAAGTAAAAAAGCTAAGGAAGGCCGGATACCTGTCCAAGGACATCGCGCACCGGCTTCCCGAAGAGGGGCAGCTTTTCCCCACCCCAAGGCCCCATGAGAGGGTCGTGTTTCTCCACCACTTCCTCTGCGGACTAGGTTTTCCACTCCACCCATTTGTCCGGGGGCTCATGTTCTACTACGGCCTGGATTTCCACGATCTGGCTCCAAACTTCATCCTCAACATCTCGGCGTTTATCGTCGTGTGCGAGGCCTTTCTCCACGTCTGCCCCCATTTCGGCCTCTGGCTCAAGACCTTCAACGTCAAGCCCAAGGTGGTGCGCGGCAGCCAGGCGGAGTGCGGAGGCGCTATGGCGGGCAAGATGGCCAACGTCCTATGGTTTGAGGGCTCTTTCATGGAGACCCTAAAGGGATGGCAAGCCGGGTGGTTTTATATCACCGAGCCACGCGATCCGGAATGGACCGCAACCCTTGAGTTCTGATCCGGACCCCCCACGCGGCTTATGTCCTGGAAAGAGACGGGCCTGTCGTGGGGTGACGAAAAAGAGGTGACCGGATTGCAAACATGCATCTAGTCCCTGGTGAACAAGCCAGTCCGGCTTGTTAATATAATCCAGGTTATGCTCGTCCGCCGGATCCTCCCGTGCCAACAACGAGATTTTAATCTATGGGAGTTCGACCCGGCGCAGCACCAAACTCTCAACAGGCTTTTCGACACGAATTATGAAGACGCCTAGAGGGTGCTATTCAAGGGCGCCGAGGCTCCCGCATCCGCTTCCGAGGACCGCGGATACAGCTCGCAGCGTCATGCTAGCAAGGTATGCCACCTACACCCTTCACAGGATGTTAAGCCTTTTTTCATAGTTTGACACTATGCGGGATCTAAACTCCCTTTCCTCTGACAGGCTTGGCGGGCGATAGCCGAGCCGATTAACTGTCCGGCTCCGCTGCCTGAAGATCCAGCCCCAGCTTTACTCGTGAAGCTGCTGGCCTCGGCACCTTATGTGGTGCCGGAGAAGAAAGTCAAGAAGAAGAAGACCACGGGGACTCGAAAGAGTGCTCGCAACGCGGTGGTGTTAGAATCATCATCTGATGAGTCCAAGGCGCCCTCCTCCCGCGAGAACGAGGAGGAAGAAGGTGACTCCCCCTCTCCAGTGGAGGGAGGAGAGAAGAGGAAGGTCGCCCCAACGGGGGAGGCCAAGGGATCTAGAAAAAGGAAGGCCCCTCCGCCGGACTACACCCCTGACACCGAAGAGGGCGAAGAGGAATGGCCGGACAGGGCCAAGCGTTCGGCGAAATCGTAGGTGTTCAGATACCAGAGTAACTCATGATATTCCTTTTGTTGCACAGCTTCCCCTAATGTCGAATGTGATCATGCAGCCCGCCCCAGGCCGCACTCGACGAGTCGTCGAGCGGCTCCCTGGATTCATCGGACGTGAACTCTGTTCCACCCGCTGTCTCCCCCCGCACTGCGGATGACGCCGAAGTGGCGTCGCACCGAGCTCCGGGGCAGGAGGAGGTGGTCCTGGAGGAGCCGCAAGGCGACCTCCCGGACCCCAGGAGTGAAGGGGACAAGACCCCCCAGCGCTCCAAGTCCGGCTTTAAGCCGGACACCGTGCCGGAATCTTCAACGATTCCGGACCGCGGCAGGAGAACTCCTTCCAAGAGGAGCAAGGCTTTTGAGCCGGCAGCCTCCGTCCAACCGGAGGCGCCGGACAATCTGCTGGAGGTGCTTGAAGGTGCCTCCATCGACGAGGAACACCATACTATTATGAGTACGGTGATCCGGAACGTTCAGTCCGCCAAGAGCGGGCTGAATGAAGCTTGCGCTAGCCTCCTAACAGGCTTCGAGGTAAGTAAAAATATGTAAAAATCTTACCGCATAGACAGTAGCCCCTGATGCTCTGTTTGGCATTCGGAAAGAAAAGCCAAATAGAGGATCTATGAAATTTCGTAGGAGTCTAATAAAGATGTCAATATGCGTATGCAGGCTTCGCTACTAGCCACCGCCGCACTGACTGCGGAGGTGGATACCCTAAAACAGGGACTCGAGCGGTCCGAGCAAGAACTTGGCCGTGTCAAGCAGCAACTCGAGGAGAAAGAAGGTAAGAGATACCTTATAAAAAGGTGCCTATAGAGAGGCGTGATTGCAAAAAATAACAGGATTATACTGCTTATTGTAGGGGCCATGACTGAGGTGGCGACCCTCAAGTAGGCGCTGTCCGAGGCCAAAAAGAAAACGGCCATGGAGCGCACCGAGCGAGAGAAACTTGGGTCTCAGGTCGGCGAGGTGCAGCAAGAGCTTCAGGCTCTCATGAAGAAACATGAGAGTTTGGAGCTTGAGTCAAAGACCCAAGCGTCCGAGCTCGCGACGGCCCTTGAGACTGCCAAGTCTGCCAAGGCCGAAGCCCAGAAGGCTCTCCGAGAGTTGGAGGATATGAAGAAGATAGCAGGGGGTAAGGCATTCTTTATGCAAAGCAGAAACATAAAAGTAAACTACTTGTTACTTACCCGAATCCAGAGTTCTCCAGGGGCCTTCGCAGATCTTCCCCACAGCGTGTCCGATGCCACCGCATTCTACCAAGCTGAAGAGGGAAGCTCGACGGAGAAGGTATTATGGTCTCAGTATGCTGAGGCTGGACACCCTGTGCCCTTGAGCGACTAGCTGAAACAGCTGGTCGAACTCCACAAGGCGGCCGAACAGGCCATGAAGGGCTTCCTAGTTCGGCTGTGGTCCAGAGAGGCCTTGCCTGGGAGCTACATCGGGCTGGTGGAGGCCTGTCCAAGGCTCGAGGTCATCAAGCGCTCTGCCTGCATCGAAGGTGCCCGTAAGGCCCTTGCCCGTGTAAAGGTGCACTGGGGTAGGCTGGACGGTGAGAAGCTTGTGACGGACAGGTCGCCGCCGGGGAAGGAGCATCGCAAGCCGGAGAACTACTATAAGGATGTTCTTGCAGGTGCCCGCCTTGTGGCAGATGAGTGCACCAAGGATGTAATTTTTGAATGAATTCACTCGTGTTTATCCTGTGCGCTGAAAACTTGTTCATATGCGCTAAGCAATGCTTATTGAATTTAAAATATTATTTTCGGTGCGGCCATTTATCAAAAATTGAGAGATGGCCAGTCGTCGGCTTCTGCCCCCATGCCACTAGTGCTGGGGTGTTCGGTGATAATCCTGGGCGCTCTTTTTCCCATGGTTGGGTCCTTCGAGATAGGCGCTTAGAACGACGAACCAGGCAATCGGACTATAATGCTTGAACACTCTCACTTAGCCATAGAACTTTATAATTTTAAATTTCGGCGAAGCCCCTAGTTCGGAGGACCGAGTTCGGGGCGCTATCCACGCCTTGGCTGGGGTTATCCAGCTCCTCGCTCGAAGCGGCATAAGCCTTTAGGGACTCGAAAAACCTCTCGAACAGCGACCGGTCTCTCGCCTCATCATGACAGTCAGTTTTAGCTTTCTCCACTGAGGTGCTTAACCCAGCTCAACCGGGGCACAATCGCAGTGGTTCTCCTAGTGCTACCTTAGCCGATATAGCGGAACGTAAGGTACCAAAACATAGGAGCCGGGCAAACCCAACTATTGACCCAAATCATGATTCGGAGCCGATGCATATAGTGCTATAAGTTCGGGGTGCCGCACTTGTGAAAGTGTACGGACTTCTCACATCATATTAATGGGTACTAAAGCCCCTAGCGTATTTTGCCGTACCACAGTGTACGGTTGCAACGTGTCATAAACATATATATGAAAAGATGATAATGCAAAAAATAGGTAGAAAGCTATGCATTGTTTATAAAGAGGCTATTAATCAAAGCCGAACGATACAAGTGGTGCGATAAGCAAAAAGATATTGGACTATTTAGTATGTCCTGACCAGGGGCAGGCCGCGGAGTTGTATTCAAAACAGGTATACCGGTCGTAACAGAGACCACCTGGGAGTTCCATAATGCGGCATGGCTTGTCTGCCTCCTGGATCTTGCGTCGTTTGTGCGGCAGTCGAATTGCCGAACAGGTCGTCCGAAGTATGGAGTCCTGCAAGTAAGAAAAAGTTGAAAAAAGAATCTGGCAGCCCCTAGTACGTTTTAAGCCGTATTTTGGGCATGCCGTTATTGTGCCCCTTCCCCTATGCCCATGGTATTTCAAGGGCGTAGTTATGTACGCGAGGTACTAGTTTTGCTAGGTCGCGAAGGATGGGGTTGGGGCCGCATTGCTACGCTTGCTCGGAGTCTGCCAGGCGGTCTTGCTGTAGGTTACTCCGGGCGCGCTTGGCAGTGTCTGGCTTTTTAATGGCCAGACTGGAGAATTGCCGAAGAAGGCTACTTTGTACCTCCGCTGCTAGAGCCGCCGTATGCTCCTCCGTACGGAGGGAGCGTTCGGTGTTTCCGTTGACCGTGATTACTCCTCGAGGGCCTGGCATCTTGAGTTTGAGATATGCGTAGTGCGGCACCGCATTGAATTTTGCGAATGCGGTTCGTCCGAGCAGGGCGTGATAGCCACTGTGAAACGGGACTATATCGAAGATTAACTCTTCGCTTCGGAAATTATCCGGGGATCCGAAGACCACGTCAAGTGTTACTGAGCCTGTACAGTTGGCTTCTACACCTGGTATGACGCCTTTAAAGGTCGTTCTTGTGGGTTTGATCCTTGAGGGGTCTATGCCCATTTTCCGCACTGTGTCCTGATAAAGCAGGTTCAGGCTACTGCCGCCGTCCATGAGGACTCTCGTGAGGTGAAATCCCTCGATGATTGGGTCAAGAACCAATGCGGCGAAGCCACCATGATGGATGCTAGTGGGATGGTCCCTCCGATCAAAAGTGATCGGGCAGGAGGACCATGGGTTGAACTTTGGGGCGACTGGCTCCATCGCGTATATGTCCCGTAGCGCACGCTTCCGCTCCCGCTTGGGAATGTGGGTTGTGAAGGAAATATGCCCTAGAGGCAATAATAAAGTTATTATTTATTTCCTTACATCATGATAAATGTTTATTATTCATGCTAGAATTGTATTAACCGGAAACATAATACATGTGTGAATACATAGACCAACAGAGTGTCACTAGTATGCCTCTACTTGACTAGCTCGTTAATCAAAGATGGTTATGTTTCCTAACCATGAACAAAGAGTTGTTATTTGATTAACGAGGTCACATCATTAGTAGAATGATCTGATTGACATGACCCATTCCATTAGCATAGCACCCGATCGTTTAGTATGTTGCTATTGCTTTCTTCATGACTTATACATGTTCCTATAACTATGAGATTATGCAACTCCCGTTTACCGGAGGAACACTTTGGGTACTACCAAACGTCACAACATAACTGGGTGATTATAAAGGAGTACTACAGGTGTCTCCAATGGTAGATGTTGGGTTGGCGTATTTCGAGATTAGGGTTTGTCACTCCGATTGTCGGAGAGGTATCTCTGGGCCCTCTCGGTAATGCACATCACATAAGCCTTGCAAGCACTGCAACTAATATGTTAGTTGTGAGATGATGTATTACGGAACGAGTAAAGAGACTTGCCAATAACGAGATTGAACTAGGTATTGGATACCGACGATCGAATCTCGGGCAAGTAACATACCGATGACAAAGGGAACAACGTATGTTGTTATGCGGTCTGACCGATAAAGATCTTCATAGAATATGTAGGAGCCAATATGGGCATCCAGGTCCCGCTATTGGTTATTGACCGGAGACGTGTCTCGGTCATGTCTACATTGTTCTCGAACTGTAGGGTCCGCACGCTTAACGTTACGATGACAGTTATTATGAGTTTATGCATTTTGATGTACCGAAGGTTGTTCGGAGTCCCGGATGAGATCACGGACATGACGAGGAGTCTCGAAATGGTCGAGACGTAAAGATTGATATATTGGAAGCCTATGTTTGGACATAGGAAGTGTTCCGGGTGAAATCGGGATTTTACCGGAATACCGGGAGGGTTACCGGAACCCCCCGGGAGACTAATGGGCCTATTGGGCCTTAGTGGAAAAAGAGAAAAAGGGAAAAACCCACAAGCTGGCCGGCGCCCCCCTTCCCCAAGTCCTAGTAGGACTAGGATAGGGGCCGGCCCCCCTTCTCTCTCTTTTTCCCCCCGGGAGTCCTAATAGGATTAGGATTGGGGGGAGGAGTCCTACTCCCGGTGGGAGTAGGACTCCCCTGCGCCTCCTCTCCCTGGCCGGCCGGCTCCCCCTTCCCCAACCTTTATATACGGGGGCAGGGGGCACCCCAAGACACACAACTTGATACTTGAGATCGTTCCTTAGCCGTGTGCGGTGCCCCCTGCCACCAAATTCCACCTCGATCGTACCGTTGTAGTGCTTAGGCGAAGCCCTGCGTCGGTAGTACATCAAGATCGTCATCACGCCGTCGTGCTGACGGAACTCTTCCTCGACGCTTTGCTGGATCGGAGCCCGAGGAACGTCATCGAGCTGTACGTGTGCTAAGAACTCGGAGGTGCCGGAGTAACGGTGCTTGGATCGGTCGGATCGGGAAGAAGACGTACGACTACTTCCTCTACGTTGTGTGATCGCTTCCGCAGTCGGTCTGCGTTGGTACGAAGGCAACACTCTCCCCTCTCGTTGCTGTGCATCACCATGATCTTGCGTGTGCGTAGGAAAATTTTCGAAATTACTGCGTTCCCCAACAGTGGCATCCGAGCCTAGGTTTTATGGTTTGATGTTATATGCACGAGTAGAACACAAGTGAGTTGTGGGCGATACAAGTCATACTGCCTACCAGCATGTCATACTTTGGTTCGGCGGTATTGTTGGGTGAGACGATCCGGACCAACCTTACGCGTACTCTTACGCGAGACCGGTTCCCTCGACGTGCTTTGCACACAGATGGCTTGCGGAAGACTGCCTCTCCAACTTTAGTTGAACCAAGTGTGACTACGCCCGGTCCTTGAGAAGGTTAAAATGGAGTCTATTTGACGAACTATCGTTGTGGTTTTGATGCGTAGGTGAGATGAGTTCTTACTTAAGCCCGTAGCAGCCACGTAAAACTTGCAACAACAAAGTAGAGGACGTCTAACTTGTTTTTGCAGGGTATGTTGTGATGTGATATGGTCAAGGCATGATGCTGACTTTATTGTATGAGATGATCATGTTTTGTAACCGAGTTATCGGCAACTGGCGGGAGCCATATGGTTGTCGCTTTATTGTATGCAATGCAATCGTGATGTAATGCTTTACTTTATTACTAAACGGTAGTGATAGTCGTGGAAGCATAAGATTGGCGAGACGACAACGATGCTACGATGGAGATCAAGGTGTCGCACCGGTGACGATGGTGATCATGACGGTGCTTCGGAGATGGAGATCACAAGCACAAGATGATGATGGCCATATCATATCACTTATATTGATTGCATGTGATGTTTATCCTTTTTATGCATCTTATCTTGCTTTGATTGACGGTAGCATTATAAGATGATCTCTCACTAAATTATCAAGAAGTGTTCTCCCTGAGTATGCACCGTTGCCAAAGTTCTTCGTGCCCAGACACCACGTGATGATCGGGTGTGATAAGCTCTACGTTCAAATACAACGGGTGCAAAACAGTTGCACACGCAGAATACTCAGGTTATACTTGACGAGCCAAGCATATACAGATATGGCCTCGGAACACGGAGACCGAAAGGTCGAGCGTGAATCATATAGTAGATATGATCAACATAACGATGTTCACCATTGAAAACTACTCCATCTCACGTGATGATCGGTTATGGTTTAGTTGATTTGGATCACGTGATCACTTAGAGGATTAGAGGGATGTCTATCTAAGTGGGAGTTCTTAAGTAATATGATTAAATTGAACTTAAATTTATCATGAACTTAGTCCTGGTAGTATTTTGCAAATTATGTTGTAGATCAATAGCTCGCGTTGTTGCTTCCCTGTGTTTATTTTGATATGTTCCTAGAGAAAATTGTGTTGAAAGATGTTAGTAGCAATGATGCGGATTGGATCCGTGATCTGAGGTTTATCCTCATTGCTGCACAGAAAAATTGTGTCCTTGATGCACCGCTAGGTGACAGACCTATTGCAGGAGCAGATGCAGACGTTATGAACGTTTGGCTAGCTCAATATGATGACTACTTGATAGTTTAGTGCACCATGCTTAACGGTTTAGAATCGGGACTTCAAAGACGTTTTGAACGTCATGGACCATATGAGATGTTCCAGGAGTTGAAGTTAATATTTCAAGCAAATACCCGAGTTGAGAGATATGAAGTCTCCTACAAGTTCTATAGCTAAAAGATGGAGGAGAATCGCTCAACTAGTGAGCATGTGCTCAGATTGTCTGGGTACTACAATCGCTTGAATCAAGTGGGAGTTAATCTTCCAGATAAGATAGTGATTGACAGAATTCTCTAGTCACCATCACTAAGTTAGTAGAACTTCGTGATGAACTATAATATGCAAGGGATAACGGAAACAACTCCCAAGCTCTTCGTGATGCTGAAATCAACGAAGGTAGAAATCAAGAAAAACATCAAGTGTTGATGGTTGACAAGACCACTAGTTTCAAGAAAAGGGCAAAGGGAAGAAGGGGAACTTCAAGAAGAACGGCAAGCAAGTTGCTGCTCAAGTGAAGAAGCCCAAGTCTGATCCTAAGCCTGAGACTAAGTGCTTCTACTGCAAAGGAACTGGTCACTGGAAGCGGAACTACCCCAAGTGATTGGCGGATAAGAAGGATGGCAAAGTGAACATAAGTATATTTGATATACATGTTATTGATGTGTACTTTACTAGTGTTTATAGCAAACCCTTAGTATTTGATGCTAGTTCAGTTGCTAAGAGTAGTAACTCGAAACGGGAGTTGCAGAATGAACAGAGACTAGTTAAGGGTGAAGTGACGATGTGTGTTGGAAGTGGTTCCAAGATTGATATGATCATCATCGCACACTCCCTATACTTTCGGGATTAGTGTTGAACCTAAATAAGTGTTATCGGTTTTTGCGTTGAGCATGAATATGATTTGATCATGTTTATTGCAACACGGTTATTCATTAAAGTCAGAGAATAATTGTTGTTCTGTTTACATGAATGAAACCTTCGATGGTCATACACCCAATGAAACAAGTTCGTTGGATCTCGATCGTAGTGATACACATATCCATAATATTGATACCAAAAAGACGCAAAGTTAATAATGATAGTGCAACTTATTTGTGGCACTGCCGTTTAGGTCATATTGGTATAAAGCGCATGAAGAAACTCCATGCTGATGGGCTTTCGGAATCACTTGATTATGAATCACTTGATACTTGCGAACCATACCTTTTGGGCAAGATGACTAAAACGCCGTTCTCCGGAACAATGGAGCGAGCAACATATTTGTTGGAAATCATACATACTGATGTATGTGGTCCGATGAATATAGAGGCTCGCGACAGGTATCATTATTTTCTGATCTTCACAAATGATTTGAGCAGATATGAGTATATCTACTTGATGAAACATAAGTCTGAAACATTTGAAAAGTTCAAAGAATTTCAGAGTGAAGTGGAAAATCATCGTGACAAGAAAATAAAAGTTTCTACGATATGATCGCAGAGGTAAAATATTTGAGTTACGAGTTTGGTCTTCAATTGAAACAATGTGGAATAGTTTCACAAAATCATGCCATATGGAACACCACAGCATAATGGTGTGTCCTAACGTCATAACCGTACTTTATTGGATATAGTGCAATCTATGATGTATCTTACCGATCTACCACTATCGTTTTGGGGTTATGCATTAGAGACAGCTGCATTCACGTTAAATAGGGCACCATCAAAATCCGTTGAGACGACACCTTATGAACTGTGGTTTGGCTAGAAACCAAAGTTGTCGTTTCTTAAAGTTTGGGGCTGCGATGCTTATGTGAAAAAGCTTCAACCTGATAAGCTCGAACCCAAATCGGAGAAGTGTGTCTTCATAGGATATCCAAAGGAAACTATTGGATACACCTTCTATCACAGATCCGAAGGCAAGACTTTTGTTGCTAAGTTCGGAAACTTTCTAGAGAAGGAGTTTCTCTCGAAAGAAGTGAGTAGGAGGAAAGTAGAACTTGACGAGGTAACTGTACCTGCTCCCTTATTGGAAAATAGTAGATCACAGAAAACTGTTTCTGCGACACCTATACCAATCAGTGAGGAAGCTAATGATGATGATCATGAAGCTTCAGAACAAGATACTACTGAACCACGTAGATCAACCAGAGTGAGATCCGCACCAGAGTGGTACGGTAATCCAGTTCTGGAAGTCATGATGCTAGATCATGATGAACCTACGAACTATGAAGAAGCGATGGTGAGCCCAGATTCTGCAAAGTGGCTTGAGGCCATGAAATCTGAGATGGGATCCATGTATGAAAACAAAGTATGGACTTTGGTTGACTTGCCCGATGATCGGCAAGCAATTGAGAATAAATGGATCTTCAAGAAAAAGACTGACGCTGATGGTAATATTACTGTCTATAAAGCTCGACTTGTCGCGAACGGTTTTCGACAAGTTCAAGGTGTTGACTACGATGAGACATTCTCACCCGTAGCGATGCTTAAGTCCGTCAGAATAAAGTTAGCAATTGCCGCATTTTATGATTATGAAATATGGCAGATGGATGTCAAAACTGCATTCCTGAATGGATTTCTGGAAGAAGAGTTGTATATGATACAACCGGAAGGTTTTGTCGATCCAAAGGGAGCTAACAAAGTATGCAAACTCCAGCGATCCATTTATGGACTGGTGCAAGCATCTCGGAGTTGGAATAAACGCTTTGATAGTGTGATCAAAGCATTTGGCTTTATACAGACTTTTGGAGAAGCCTGTATTTACAAGAAAGTGAGTGGGAGCTCTGTAGCATTTCTAATATTATATGTGGATGACATATTGCTGATTGGAAATGATATAGAATTTCTGGATAGCATAAAGGGATACTTGAATAAAAGTTTTTCGATGAAAGACCTTGGGGAAGCTGCTTACATATTAGGCATAAAGATCTATAGAGATAGATCAAAACGCTTAATTGGACATTCACAAAGTACATACCTTGACAAGATTTTGAAGTAGTTCAAAATAGAGCAGTCAAAGAAAGAGTTCTTGCCTGTATTTTAAGGTGTGAAGTTGAGTAAGACTCAAAGCCCGACCACGGCAGAAGATAGAAAGAGAATGAAAGTCATTCCCTATGCCTTGGCCATAGATTCTATAAAGTATGTCATGCCGTATACCAGATCTATTGTATACCGTGCACTGATTGAGCAAGGGAGTACAATAGTGATCTAGGAGTAGATCACTAGACAGCGGTCAGAATTATCCTTAGTGAAATAAGGATATGTTTCTCGATTATGGACGTGACAAAAAGGTTCGTCGTAAAGGGTTACGTCGATGCAAGTTTTTGACACTGATCCAGATGATTCTAAGTCTCAATCTGGATACATATTGAAAGTGGGAGCAATTAGCTAGAGTAGCTCAGTGTAGAGCATTGTAGACATAGAACTTGCAAAATACTTACGGATCTGAATGTGACAGACCCGTCGACTAAAATTATCTCACAAGGAAAACATGATCACACCTTAGTACTCTTCGGGTGTTAATCACATAGAGATGTGAACTAGATTACTGACTCTAGTAAACCCTTTGAGTGTTGGTCACATGACGATGTGAACTATGGGTGTTAATCACATGGTAATGTGAACTATTGCTGTTAAATCACATGGCGATGTGAACTAGATTATTGACTCTAGTGAAAGTGGGAGACTGAAGGAAATATGCCCTAGAGGCAATAATAAAGTTATTATTTATTTCCTTACATCATGATAAATGTTTATTATTCATGCTAGAATTGTATTAACCGGAAACATAATACATGTGTGAATACATAGACCAACAGAGTGTCACTAGTATGCCTCTACTTGACTAGCTCGTTAATCAAACATGGTTATGTTTCCTAACCATGAACAAAGAGTTGTTATTTGATTAACGAGGTCACATCATTAGTAGAATGATCTGATTGACATGACCCATTCCATTAGCATAGCACCCGATCGTTTAGTATGTTGCTATTGCTTTCTTCATGACTTATACATGTTCCTATAACTATGAGATTATGCAACTCCCGTTTACCGGAGGAACACTTTGGGTACTACCAAACGTCACAACGTAACTGGGTGATTATAAAGGAGTACTACAGGTGTCTCCAATGGTAGATGTTGGGTTGGCGTATTTCGAGATTAGGGTTTGTCACTCCGATTGTCGGAGAGGTATCTCTGGGCCCTCTCGGTAATGCACATCACATAAGCCTTGCAAGCACTGCAACTAATATGTTAGTTGTGAGATGATGTATTACGGAACGAGTAAAGAAACTTGCCAGTAACGAGATTGAACTAGGTATTGGATACGGACGATCGAATCTCGGGCAAGTAACATACCGATGACAAAGGGAACAACATATGTTGTTATACGGTCTGACCGATAAAGATCTTCGTAGAATATGTACGAGCCAATATGGGCATCCAGGTCCCGCTATTAGTTATTGACCGGAGACGTGTCTCGGTCATGTCTACATTGTTCTCGAACCGTAGGGTCCGCACGCTTAACGTTACGATGACAGTTATTATGAGTTTATGCATTTTGATGTACCGAAGGTTGTTTGGAGTCCCGGATGAGATCACGGACATGATGAGGAGTCTCGAAATGGTCGAGACGTAAAGATTGATATATTGGAAGCCTATGTTTGGACATAGGAAGTGTTCCGGGTGAAATCGGGATTTTACCGGAATACCGGGAGGGTTACCGGAACCCCCCAGGAGACTAATGGGCCTATTGGGCCTTAGTGGAAAAAGAGAAAAAGGGAAAAACCCACAAGCTGGCCGGCGCCCCCCTTCCCCAAGTCCTAGTAGGACTAGGATAGGGGCCGGCCCCCCTTCTCTCTCTTTTTCCCCCCGGGAGTCCTAATAGGATTAGGATTGGGGGGAGGAGTCCTACTCCCGGTGGGAGTAGGACTCCCCTGCGCCTCCTCTCCCTGGCCGGCCGGCTCCCCCTTCCCCAACCTTTATATACGGGGGCAGGGGGCACCCCAAGACACACAACTTGATCCTTGAGATCGTTCCTTAGCCGTGTGCGGTGCCCCCTGCCACCAAATTCCACCTCGATCGTACCGTTGTAGTGCTTAGGCGAAGCCCTGCGTCGGTAGTACATCAAGATCGTCATCACGCCGTCGTGCTGACGGAACTCTTCCTCGACGCTTTGCTGGATCGGAGCCCGAGGAACGTCATCGAGCTGTACGTGTGCTAAGAACTCGGAGGTGCCGGAGTAACGGTGCTTGGATCGGTCGGATCGGGAAGAAGACGTACGACTACTTCCTCTATGTTGTGTGATCGCTTCCGCAGTCGGTCTGCGTTGGTACGTAGACAACACTCTCCCCTCTCGTTGCTGTGCATCACCATGATCTTGCATGTGCGTAGGAAAATTTTCGAAATTACTGCGTTCCCCAACAGGTTGTGTATATCATGTTCACCGTCCGCACTTGTGGGGGAAAGCCCTTCTGTCCATTGTTGTTCGGCGGCTTGGGCTCCTCGTCGTCGCTGTGCAGCCCCTTGTTGTTTTCGGCTCTTAACTTGCCTGCCTGCTTGAACACCCAGCAATCCCTGTTAGTGTGATTGGCTGGCTTTTCGGGGGTGCCATGTATCTGGCACAAGCGATCGATTATTCGGTCCAAACTGGACGGGCCCTGAGTATTCTTTTTGAATGGCTTTTTCCGCTAACCGGATTTATAGCCTCTGAATCCGGCATTGACTGCCGTGTCTTCATTGCTGTCGCTGTTAACGCGGCGTTTTTGTTTGTTCCGACGTGTCCTGCCACTTTTGTCCTCGGTGTCCGAATTACCAGGGTTCTTTGATAAGTTGTTACTGCGAGCTAGCCAGCTGTCTTCACCCGTGCAAAAGCTGGTCATGAGTGTCATGAGGGCTGCCATGGATGTCAGCTTTTCCTGTCCCAGGTGCCGGGCAAGCCACTCGTCTCGGATGTTATGCTTGAAGGCTGCTAGGGCCTCTACATCCGGACAGTCGACTATCTGGTTTTTCTTTGTTAGGAACTGTGTCCAGAATTGTCTGGCCGATTCCTCTGGCTGCTGAATTAATTTGCTTAAGTCGTCGGCATCCGGTGGTCGCACGTAAGTGCCCTAGAAGTTGTCGAGGAATGCGGCTTCCAGGTCCTCCCAAGAACCGATTGAGTCTACTGGCAAGCTGTTAAGCCAATGCCGGGCCGGTCCTTTAAGTTTGAGCGGGAGGTATTTGATGGCATGTAGATCATCGCCGCGTGCCATGTGGATGTGAAGGAGATAATCCTCGATCCATACCGCCGGATCTGTTGTGACTCGATGTTTACGGGTTTGAAACCCTCTGGGATTTTATGCTCCATTACTTCATTCGTGAAGCATAGCGGGTGTGCGGCGCCTCTGTACTGGGCTATATCACGGCGTAGCTCGGAAGAGCTATGTCTGTTGTGTTCGGCCCGGCCGGATTTGTTGTATTCGGAGTAAGGATCATCGTCACGTGCCATAGGTCACTTGCGTGATCCGTAGATCGATCTTGATTGCCTTGCCTTGTCCTCCAGTACTTCTCGCAGGTCTGGCACATTTTCCCGTGCCTTGGTTGAGTGGCGTCGGGGCATGGCTTGGGTGGAAGGTCGAGACACCTCTCTGTCGCGGCCGCGAGGTGGCCGGTCTGCCATGTCATGCGCTGGTGATGTAGTTGCTTCCTCCTCTGATCGGGGTAGCGGCCTGCGCTTTGGGTAAGTCTTGGAGGGGCGTTCGAGTTCATACTCTTCGGCCGCAAGGACTTCAATCCATCTGTCCGCTAGCAAATCTTGGGCAACTCTAAGCTGCTGCTGCTTTTTCTTGAGGCTGCTTGCCGTGGGTATGACGAATTGTTCAGCGGGGTTTGATGGTATGACGAATTAGTCGTCATCGAGGCTTGCCTCGTCTTCGGAGGGAGGCATATAGTTATCATTCTCAACCTCTTGGTCTGCCGCTCTCTCATGAGGGCTGGCTTCTCTATCTTCCTGTGCCGAATCTTGCTGAGGTGGGTGTTCTTCGGCACTGTCCAGGGTAGAATTATCTCCCGCGCCGGAATCACCGTTTTTGCTTTGGCGGGATTTAGAGCGGCGCCGCTGACGCCGGCTCTTTGGCTATTTCTTGGGGGTGTCCTCCCCCACTGTTCCATCGCCATCTCCATCTTTTGGAGTATCCACCATATATATGTCATATGACGAGGTGGCCTTCCCGCGCCCTATAGGTGCTGGTTCCTGTTCATCTCCTACATCGTCGTCCATACCGTCGATGTCTTCGGAGCCGAAGTCAAGCATGTCGGTTAAATCGTCGACAGTGGCTATGAAGTGGGTGGTGGGTGGGCTTTGGATTTTTTCGTCGTCCGTATCCCATCCTCGCTGACCGTAATCCGGCCAGGGCTCTCCTGATAAAGAGAGAGACTTAAGAGAATTCAAGATGATGCCAAAAGGCGAGTGTTGAAAGATGTCTGGGGCGGTGAACTCGATTATCGGCGCCCAATCGGATTCGATTGGCAGGGGCGCGGGGGGTTCGGAGTCCGTGGAGGAGTCCGGATCCTCGGAGTCACGGATCATGCAGAGTGCGGGGCTAGCATTTGGCTCGATCGCCTTTAAGATCGCAGGCCCCGAGGTGGCGTCCAACCGCTCGTCCTCCATTGGCGCAATGGGCTCCAAGTTAGAGGTCGGGACCGATGCGTGCGCGGCCTCCAGGACACTACCCGGAGGCAGAGCTAGATCATGCCCCTCGAGATAGTGCGGCGCGGTTGGCCGTGGCTCGAACCCATCGAAGATCAAGTCTCTGCGGATGTCAGCCGTGTAGTTTAAGCTTCCAAACCTGACTTGATGGCCAGGGGCGTAGCTCTCGATCTGCTCCAAGTGGCCAAGAGAATTGGCCCGCAGAGCGAAGCCGCCGAAGACGAAGATCTGTCCGGGGAGAAAAGTCTCACCCTGGACCGCATCGTTGTCGATGATCAAAGGAGCCACCGGACCTAACGGCGATGACACAGAGGAACTCTCAATGAACGCACCAATGTCGGTGTCAAAACCGGTGGATCTCGGGTAGGGGGTGCCGAACTGTGCGTCTAGGCCGGATGGTAACAGGAGGCAGGGAACACGATGTTTTACCTAGGTTCGGGCCCTCTTGATGGAGGTAAAACCCTACGTCCTGCTTGATTAATATTGATGATATGGGTAGTACAAGAGTAGATCTACCACGAGATCAAGGAGGCTAAATCCTAGAAGCTAGCCTATGGTATGATTGTTGTCTATGGAGTTGATGAAGTTGTCCTACGGACTAAAACCCTCCGGTTTATATAGACACTGGATAGGGTTAGGGTTACATAGAGTCGGTTACAATGGTAGGAGATCTTGAATATCCGCATCGCCAAGCTTGCCTTCCACGCCAAGGAAAGTCCCATCCGGACACGGGACATAGTCTTCAATCTTGTATCTTCATAATCCTGGAGTCCGGCTACCCAAACACCCCCTAATCCACGACTCCCTCAACCACCCTGGAGCTGTTCAACTTGGCGACCAAGTGCGCCAGGGATGAGGAGGGACGCCTCTCCCTCCTCGAGCTGCCTGTCGCAGACCCAGAGGAGAAGAAGCCCAAGGCCAAGGACGTGAAGCGCAAGGGGGCTGCCGTGCTCGCGGCAGAACCAGACACCAAGCGGGGCATAGATCTGCCTGAGTCCTCCAGGGGCAGCCGGTACTGTGTGTACCATGACCTCCACACCCACAACACCAACGAATGCCAAGAACTCTGCGCCGTGCGGGAAGAAAGGATCGGCCGTTGTCCCGACCGCGCCGATTGGGGCTACGGCCGAGGAGGAGGAAGAAACGCAGGACGCTGGGAAGACCGCGGCCCGCGTCAAGGGTGGCGCGATCAACCTCGCGAGGATCGCTGGCGAGACCTGCCTCGCGAGGGGGACTGGAGGGATCAGCCTCGTGAGGATCGCCTACAGGGCAACGCAGGCCTCCCTCCACTGCTACCTCAGCCAAGGAGGAACGAGGACCGCCATCAAGACGTGGGGGCTGGGGGCTTCCAGGAGCCACGCGCAATCGCCTGCATCCTGGGCGGAGCTCAAGCCCCAGCCTCCCAGCGCATCTTCAAGCAGTTTGCCCGTGAAGTGAACGCAGTCCTCCCCAGGCTTGAAGCAACGCGCCCTCTCAGGTGGTCGGCATGCGCCATCACATTCAGCTCAGCGGATCAACTCAAGTGCGCAGCCAAAGCCGGAGTCCTCCCGATGCTTTGCTCCCCAGTCATCAGCAATGTACTGGTCACCAGGACCCTCATCGATGGTGGGGCAGGGCTCAACGTCCTGTCCGTGGAAACGTTCAACAATCTCCAAGTGCCCTACGACCAGCTTCTGCCAACCAAGCCCGTCTCCGGAGTCACCGACGGCTCCACGGTCCCGATTGGGCGGGTCCGCCTCCCTGTCACCTTCGGGGCACGCGACAACTACCACACCGAGCTCATCGACTTCGACGTCGCCCACATCCGCCTGTCGTACAACGCCATCCTCGGGTACCCAGCGCTGGCCAAGTTCATGGCCGTAACTCACCATGGCAACAACGTCCTCAAGATGCCAGGAAGTGGCGGAGTCATCACGGTGCCCTATGAAGAGAAGGATGCAGTGTGTTCCCTGGAGCGAGCCTTTCAGGCCGCGTCACTGGAAGACCCGGATCGCAGAAGCAGGAGGCTTCCCGAGACCACCCCCAAGAAGAAGAAGACATCGTCCGGACCGGCCCCTCGGGAGGCGGGCCCCTATGGGCCCGCATCTGCCCAGGGGGAGCCTCCTTCCATCGCATAGGAAAGCGCGCCTGGCGCCCTCCTCAGGTAGGGCTCGGGGGTTGTCCCCCCTAGAGGGCCATCGACCTAGCCAGGGTCACGAGGGAGGCGCTTGGGCACCACGTGGAGGCGTGATTCGAAGCACGTTTCCCTCAAGAAGGAGCAAGGCAAGGAAGGTCAGACCCGCAGGAGTTCGTCGACAAGGCCATTCAAGAACTACAGGAATCAAGGATCATGAGAGGTTGCCGCCGTCTACCGGCTGTGGCTCCCCATCCAGGCAAGGATGGTGGGTTGCGCGTCTGCATCGACGTACCAGGGCTCAACCAAGTCGCTACGATGGAGCGCCTCTGGCCCTCGCGAGTGGGGCGCTACGGGGGTCTGCCCTACAGGTACGTTCGCATGCCTTACGGCTTGCCGAGCGTGGTTGCTACGTGCCAGCGCCTCATGAGGGGCATCATGGAGGCTCAACAAGACAGGTGTTCCGCGGCCTTGGCGGAGATGGAGATGATTCGCGAAGGGCTACTAGTGCCTCCGGAGCCTCTCGAGGCCCCTGGGCCTGGGGGCTCATGAGGATCGGCTTCCGCAGCCCACCGAGTCTGCTGCACCGATGCCCCTTCGCCCTTGACACCCTCAGGTGACATCTTACAAGATTTATTTCCAGCTGGGAGCGCCCTCCCAGGGCTGCATCATTCCCAGGCTGCGTGGGTCCATCCCTGCGGTATGTATCCCTTTTATTTCATGTCGTTAGCTTGCTTTGATGGGGGCACCCCTCGGGCTACATCATCCCCAAATCACTCGGGCCCGACCCAGCGATGTCTACCTTCCCAGAATCTGTTTGAATGAATCCCCTCCTTCGCGGCTAACGTGTTTGATCTAGTTGCCTGCTCAACTGACGCCAACTAACGGAATTGCTCCCACGACGGCACGACGCTTGCGCATGGGTCCGTCCCCGCAACATCGACAAACCTGAATGGCTGAGCTCTGGCCGCAGCAGCCCCGCATGGCACCACCTCGTCAAGCCTCCAGTGCCTCACCTCCCCTCGAAAGCAACTAACCGCAGACTGATAGTTGTCATGGCAACCTTTTCTTCCTTCTATGATGAGTTTATAGGATGCCCTAAGGGAGTTGCACCAGGCAAGGCCCTCGCGGCGTTCCTTTCACTCTCGCCTGCGCGAACCGCTTGCACGTTAAAGGGGGGGGGGTGCCTGAGCATCACGACTCAGGGCTCCTCCTGGCTCTCCAGCCCTCACCCTTTGGCCTTGACCACGGCATTGCGACCTGGCATACCAGCGACGGCTGAGACTAGATCGAGGGCTGGGACCCGAGGACGCAGAGCAGAAAGGGGAGCAAAGGCGGGGTAGAAGGGGCACGCGAGGACCTCGTCGAGCGATTCCGCTCCTGCCGACGCGCGGACCCGACGACACACCATGGATAATCGCCGACTGTCGAGATAAGTCACCGCTCGAAAGCACCAGCTATCGTAGCACTACCCCCGAACCTAATGCAATTCCGTGTCAGCGACGCCGCTCTCCTTTCGCGCCGAGCGACGGCTGCTTGGGCGCCAAAGGGGACCTCCTGAGCATCGCGACTCAGGGGCTCTTACCGGACCCCGGGTCGCTCAACTCCTGGCCTTGACCACGGCATCGCGACCTAGCATACCTGCGACGGCTGATGCCGCCTTGGGACTAGGACCTGTCGACACAGAGCACCAAGCCCTCGCGAGGTTCGAAAGGGAGAACTGAGCTAAGACGGAATCAGCAACTCGCACAGCTCTGCAGCAAGGGTTATGTATTAACAAACAGGACTACAAGCACCTTACATGCCCCCATGGGGCGCATTTTGATTCCTCACAGGGAACAGACCCTAAGGGATGGTAACTACACGCGCTCCTACAAAAGATGCCATCATCAACAGTGGGCCGTCAAGCGCCGACGCCAACCCCATCCAGGTCAGAGTCGGCAACGGCCAGACGAGCCTGCCCTACTCCAGGAGCGGCGCCGGCTCGGGGGCTCGTAGCTGTCGTCGCTCGTCTCCGGAGTCGCGAAGATCTTGCCTGAGTCGCTGGATCCTCCGGCTCCTTCGTCGCCTGCAGAGCCGCCAAGGGGGCGGTCGACGGGCCTAGCCCTCACCATGGCGAGGTCCTGGCCACCTCTCCCGGGGCAACACTCCAGCCGGCGCCCGTTCGGGTCGAAGACCTTGAAGAACATCGCCGAAGCGCCATCATACTCCAAGTGGACCGCGAAGACGCCCCTTTCCCTACAAACCCGGGCGATCTCCCTCCAGCCACGAGACATGTAGACCTCGCCTGGGGCAACGACCACGACCTCTGCCTCGGTCGCGAGGGTGCTGCAGCCGGCGTGCTGTAGCCAGAGCTCCACGGGCTCCCCCGGCGGGATGACGGAGGCGAAGAAGGGAGGCAGATGGATCCAAGACTGGAGAGGAATGGCAACGTGGAGCACGAACTCTTGGGCGGAGCCCTCGGCGTGGACCCTAGGAGGAACAACCCACACCTTCATGACCCGTCGGCGCCGACAACGGCGCTGACCGCAGGGATCGGCATCGACCCCCTCGAGGCCCTCAACGTGGGCATACAAGGTAAGCGGGAACCCCGGCAGAGCTCGCTCGCACCGAGGCCTCGACACCACCTGACGGTCCTCCTCGTCCCAGCCACAAAGGGCGAGCCGTTTCTTCGGCGGGAGCGGGTGTGGTCCCTCTCAAGGGGCCTTTCCCTTCTCCGCTGCAGAGAACCGGCGGATCGGAGCCATCGCAGCAAGATGGAGCAAGGATCGGGAAGAAGGAGAAGCAAGGAGGGATGGACTGGAAGGGCACGCGCAGTTCCGTACTTATAGCCGGCGAAGGCCAACTGCTGGCCTCCACGATCATAGGTAATCATGACACGATATGCATGCAGGGACTTGTCCAACTCGCGCGATCACCGAGGCGTCATGGGGAAGTGGAGACGCCCATGTCCAATCAACCGCCACGCGGCGCCCAAGGCCGCAGGCTGTTAGGGCCCGCGGCGCTTCGCCCTCGCCCTTTCGCCTCTCAGCACGGCTAAGTTCGGGCGTGCCTTGGGCCCGAGTGCTACTGTCGGCGTTCTGGGAACGGGGCTCCCCAGACTTGCCTGCCTGCGGCCTGCGGCATGGCGCAAAGGGGGCCCAGCACGGCCCATCTTCATCAACACAAGACTCAAGACCCTCGCGAGGGGCCAAGCCTCGCGAGGCGGACAACACGGAGCTTCCTCAGGCACGGCCTCGTCAGGCTGGCTCACAAGGAGGCGGAGAGATCAAGGCGGGGTACCTCGCGAGGTGCCCGTGACGCAAGCCATGACGACTCAGGGCGCCAGGCGGGTGCCAGCCCGCGCAGCGTCCTCCTTTCCTCTTTGGTGCAAAGGGGGCAAGCGCAGCCGCGGAGTACCGAGGCATCAGGCAAAGGTTGCCATTTCGGTGCAATGAGACCAAGACCAAGAGGACTACGAGACGGAGGTCACCATGGAGCCCAAGATGGCGTCATCACCAGAGCTTTGCGCAGGCGAAGACTGCTTTTGTCAGGATAGTTGATACTTGCTGCCCCCCTTCAAATTAGCCCGCCATTGTTGGCTCCCTTCCCGCTCGATATTTGGGAAGAGGACTAGGGCCTCTATAAATAGGACCAGCCGCCCACGTAGCAAGGGGTCGGTTCGTTGGTTCGGTTCGAGGGGGTTCGGTTCTTTTGTTCGTTCGGTTGGCAGACAAGTAAGAGTAAGTGAGAGAGAGAGAAAGGGAGGCTGATCTCCTCCTAGCAGTTCATCGCCCCAGCCAAGAACAGACCCTCGCAAGGCTGTTCTTCCTTGTATTGTTCATCATCATCAGCCCCAAGAGGCAATCCACCCCACCACACACTGGAGTAGGGTATTACACCACAACGGTGGCCCGAACCAGTCTAAACCTTGTGTCTCTAGTGCAGCTCTTTCAGTAGTCTAGATCTTTGCGAGACGGAGAGGTAGAAGGCGTAATCTCCGCGCGCACCCCAGTGTTCGAACCTTAAGGGTCTGCCGGAACCCGAAATCCGACACTTCCCGCTCAATATTTGGGAAGAGGACCGGTGCCTCTATAAATAGGACCAGCCACCCACAGGGTTGGAGAGAGAGAGGTTTTTAGGGAGATCAAGATCAACAACCAGGAGGAGAGAAAGAGAGGAAGAGAGAGCCAGAGCTAGAGAGGGCCAGAGAGGTTGCGAGAGAGAGAGAAGGGTGACTGAACTCCTCCCAGCAGTTCATCGCCCCAGCCAAGAACAGACCCTTGCGAGGCTGTTCTTCCTTGCATTATTCATCATCATCATCAGCCCAAGAGGCAATCCACCGCACCACACACTAGAGTAGGGTATTACACCACAACGGTGGCCCGAACCAGTATAAACCCTGTGTCTCTTGTGTTGTTCTTTCCATAGCTTAGATCTTAGCAAGGCGGAGGGGTGCAGGTAGGTAGGAGGCGAAATCTCCGCGCGCACCCCAGTGTTCGAACCTCAAGGGTCTGCCGGAACCCGGAATCCCACAATATTTACGTGTTTGAAACCCTCTGGGATTTGATGATCCATTACTTCGTCTGTGAAGCATAAGGGGTGTGCGGCACCTCTGTACTGGGCTATATCGCGACGCAGCTCCAATGAGTCTTGCCCGCTGTGTTTGGCCCGGCCGGATTTACTTTTACTGTATCCGGCATGACGTTTATCGTCTCGCATAGTGGCGCGCCCTCGTGATCCATAGATCGATCTTGCATGTTTTACTTTGTCCTCCAATACGTCTCGCAGGTCTGGCGTATTTCCCCATGCCTTTTTATTTGAATGGCGTTGGGGTGCAGGCTGAGCTTTTGGCTGGAATGCCTCTCTATCGCGGCCACGAGGTGACCGATCAGCCGCGTCATACGCTTCTTCCTCCAGTCGAGGTAGCAACCTGCATTTTGGGTAACTCTTCGAGGGGCGTTTGAGTTTATATTCCTCGGCTGCGAGGACTTCAGTCCATCTGTCAGCTAGCAGATCATGATCAGCTTGAAGCTGTTGCTGCTTTTTCTTAAGGCTGTTTCCCATGGCTATAAGCAGGCTCTTGAAGTGCTCTTCTTCGACGGGATCCTCTAGCACGACGAATTCGTCATCATCGAGGCTTGCCTCGTCTTCGGAGGGGGTGTCATGGTATTTCTCACAAGGGGATTGTGAATCGACAGATGCCACAAGGGCTTAGTGTGTGGGTAAGACTGCTGCTGATAGGACCGGGAGTGGGTATGCGAGTAGCACGTGCTAGTTACCCAGGTTCGGGGCTCTCCGGAGAGATAACACCCCTACTCCTGCATGTCTGAGTATATCTAATATATCTGGTACAAAGTGCTCCTGGAGCTGTATCTAAGATCAGTGCCAAGGGCATCTGATCTCGTATATGCATGTGTATGGCCGGCTCTAGTGACCAAGTATGGCCATGGCTTGTGGCCATGAGTGGCCTTGTGGCCAAATGAGTGTGGCGTGAGAGTGTGGGGGTGTGTGCTCATCCTGGATGGATGGATGGATGCTCATATATATAGTGCGGCTAGCTTATCATCTAAGCTAAGTGGTGGCATGGGCAAGGCATGGTGGGGTGTCATGCTTGTCCCCTGTGTCACTTCATAAATAGTGCCAGGGGACAAGTGACACTATACATGATGACTGAGATGACGCGTGCATAGTGCTCGGGTACATCTGTCTCGTCGGTGTCTTGTCGGTGTTGGGTCGGGCTGCAGTCGGCAGCTGGCTGGTTGGCGCAGTCGGCAGCCGGCTGGTTGGCGCAGTCGGCAGCCGGCTGGTTGGCGCAGTCGGTAGCCGGTGGTCAGACTGAGGGGCTTTGCTAGCCCCGATGTCTTGAAATATCGTCTTGCCGTCTTCGGGGTATCCGTGTCCAATTACTCCGACAGTAGCCCCCAAGCCTCCGGGCAACATGGCAATGTTGGGCGGAGGTTTTTTGGTAAATGTTCATGGAAATGATCATAAAAAAGGACAAAGTTAGTCCACGCAAATATATCATATGCTTGCTTTTAGTATTGCAAGTTTTATGCGGAGGGTGCCGACTCGGTTTCGTTCGAGCCCCCTTCAATCTTTTTCATGTTCCCTCCACTTTTTAACTTGTGCTCCATCTTGCCGGACAGCCGCTCTGCGGTCTGTGGCTGAGAGTGGGCCGCGAAGTGGAGTGTACAGTACTCAAAGTCTGGGAGCAGATTCAACCGAGTAGATACTTGTAAAGGAAACGGTCGGGTCGCCCGAACGTTTTTCTTCCCGGGCATTTTTCGCGTGGGTGGCCTCCAGCGTTCACTCTTGCTAGTCGGATAGCCGCTCTGTAGTCTGTGACTAAGAGTGGGCCTTTGGTACCACACGCGGTACTAAGCCGTCTGCGGGAACTAACCTCTCAGGCCAAGCGGCCAGCCCCCGGGCCAACTCTGGCTGGCGCCGGGGCGAACAGTGATGCTACTGTAATAAAATGCGGAGACAGCCCCTGAGCATCGCTCGTGGTTATCCATGCTTGCGTGGTGCAAAAAATATGCGGGTGAGGAGCTCACATTGATTTTCGTGTAGTCGCGGTCGTCGAAGACAGCCGGCGCGACTCGGCGCTCACGGAGCGCGTCGGTGCACCCGCTGGGTGAAGCCTTCGAGCCTCCGTGTGCTCGAAGGGGGTCCCGGCCGGTCAGGCTCGACCGGCCAGGCGGCGAGGCGTCTTGCAGCGCCCCTTTTTTTTTGCCAGCTGCTGACAGCCGTACAAAACTCTTCTATTGTCTGCAATCTTCACGGGGGCGCGTCAGCGCACCCGCTGGGTGTAGCCCCCGCGATTCGGGCCGACTGCTGAGCAGTCGGGCCGGATCTCCCGACAAATTCTTCTTCGCGGGGGCGCGTCTGCGCACCTGCTGGGTGTAGCCCCCGAGATTCAGGCCGACTGCTGAGCAGTCGGGCCGGATCTCCCGGCAACTACTTTGTCTTCTCTCTCGCGGGGGCGCGTCAGCGCACCCGTTGGGTATAGCCCCCGAGATTCGGGCCGACTGCTGAGCAATCGGGCTGGATCTACCGGCAACTACTTTGTCTTCTCTCTCGCGAGGGCGCGTCAGCGCACCCGCTGGGTGTAGCCCCCGAGATTCGGGCCGACTGCTGAGCAGTCGGGCCTGATCTTCCGGCAACTACTTTGTCTTCTCTCTCACGGGGGCGCGTCAGCGCACCCGCTGGGTGTAGCCCCCGAGATTCAGGCCGATTGCTGAGCAGTCGGGCCAGATCTTCCGGCAACTACTTTGTCTTCTTTCTCGCGGGGGTGCGTCAGCGCACCCGCTGGGTGTAGCCCCCGATATTCGGGCCGACTGCTGAGCAGTCGGGCCAGATCTTTCGGCAACTACTTTGTCTTCTTTCTCGCGGGGGCGCGTCAGCGCACCCGCTGGGTGTAGCCCCCGAGATTCGGGCCGACTGCTGAGCAGTCGGGCCGGATCTTTCGGCAACTACTTTGTCTTCTTTCTCGCGGGGGCGCGTCAGCGCACCTGCTGGGTGTAGCCCCCAAGATTCGGGCCGACTGCTGAGCAGTCGGGCCGGATCTTCCGGCAACTACCTTGTCTTCTTCTTTTTCTTCTTCAGATGGCTAGGCGGGCGAACCCCGACACAGCAGTCTGGCTCTTTGCAGCCGGCCAGGTAGCCAACGGTCGGACGCACATTTCTTTTTTCTCTCTTTGTTTTTGAGCAGCCGGCTATGCGAGCGGCCCAGCCCACTTTTTTCCAGCCGGCCCCAAGGCAATCGGCCTCTTCTTTTTCTTTCTGTCCGGCTCCACGCGGCGAGCCGGACCCTCCTCTCTCTCTCTCTCTCTCTCTCTCTTTTTTCTTATTCTTTGTTTTCTCCAGCCGACCAGGGGACCGCAGCAAGGACCAGCAGGGGTCGGCCGGAGGCGAAGCCGCGGGTGGCGCGGCCCGTCGCGGACCTGGCGCGCGGAGCCGGCAGCCGGCTAGGGCGGCAAGCCGGCGTGCGCGGAGGCCGGACCCGGTGCGGGAGGCCGGCGTGGCTTGGCGGAGCCGGCCCGCCGCAGCCCGGGCGAGGGCACGCAGACCCGGCGGGAGCAGGGGAGCCGGCGCGGGCGGCGCGAAGCGAAGTGGGGCGGGGAAGCCAGCCGGCAGGCGAACACGGCTGCCGTAAGCCGGCGGCAGGAGCGGGCGCGGAGCTGGGGTCGGCCAGCGCGGGAGTCGACCGGGCGTGTGGAGGCCGCGGGAGGAAGCCGGCATGGGTGGCAGCCGGCCGGGCCGGGATGGAGGTGCGACCGGCGCGGATGCGCGTGCGAGGCATAGTCAGAGACGCGGCGAGGCGGAGGCCGGAGCAGCGACGCGGAGCCGGTGCGAGTGAACATGCGGACGCGTACGCGCTACGGGATGCAGAGGCGGAGCGAGCGGTGCCTGGACGACGCAGCTGGTCGCGGAGCGGAGGAGGCGGCACGGGAGGCCGGGTGCTGCCGAGGACGAGAGGACGGCAGGCGGTGATGCGGGCACAGGCCGAACGGGGCCTGCAGGCGCGGTAGGCGGTCGCGAGCATGAACAGGCGGAGGAGGAGGCCGGAGCCGGCCAGGCCCGGCGCAGCCGGCGCGGGAGCAGGCGGGCACGCGGGAGCAGAGCAGGGGAGCCGCGCCGCGGATGGAGGCGGGCGAGCAGGTGAGGCCGGCTGAGGCGCAGTCGGCCGGGCGGCGGTAGTCGGCCATAGCGGCAAGGCAGACAGGCCTCCCGCGCGAGGCGACGCGCGGGGAAGCCGGCACGGGGTGGACCGGCGTAGGGAGGGCCAGCGTCGGGGATCCGGCCCAAGCGCCGGGAGCGGGACGAGGCCGGGCAGACGCGCGGGCACCCGGCCGAGCAGCCGGCGCGGTCGGCGCATGCGCGAGCGAGGTGGGACGACCACGGGGGAGAGTCGCGGCGAAGGCAACGCGCCGGGACGCGCCGACCCGGCAGGAGCGGGGCGAGGCGCGCAGGGGAGGAGCAGTGAGCGGGGTCTGCGGGGAGCCCGCTGGCGCATGAGCTTGAGGCGGCGTAGGGGTGGCCACGAGCGGAGCCACGCGCGGGCGAGGGAGTGCGCGTGCTAAGCGGGGGTGGACACGAGTGCTGTGGCTCGGATGGCCCGGACGCACGGAGGTAGCAGAAATGTGGGAGCGGCGAGCGGAAGAGGACACCCGCGAGACTACCCTCCTGCGCGAACAAGGGCCGGGATGGCTAGCTAGCTAGCTTAGCAGGGCCAATGGAAAAGGTAGCTAGCTAGCTTGGGCATGAGTGTGTGTCTGGTTGCTTGCTAGCGTATGGGGGACCAGTGTGCATGTTTCGGCCAGAACAAGGCGCAATGCGATGGGGAGCAGGCGCGAGCGGCGCGGCACGGCGCGCGCATGGATGCGGCCGACCGAAACGAGGCACCGCCGTGCCCAGACGGATGGCCGGCGTCGCAACGGTGGTGACGAAGATGGACGGCCCAGCACGGACGCGCCGAGGGCATGCCGATGTCGAGCCCTCGACAAGCGCCGGAGAGGTGGCGACGTCGCGGTGATGATGAAGATGGCGAGACCGACGGCGAGGACGCGCCGTCCCGCATGGCCGCTCCGGGGACGGGTCGAAGTCGAGCCCCCGAGCGCTACCGGAGAGACGGCGCGACGCCGCGGCGGAGGCGATGAAGATGGTCCCACCCGGACAGCGAAACCAGCAGCAGCGTGGTAGCATAATAGTAGTACCGCCCCACGGTGGGCGCCAACTGTCGTGGTATTTCTCACGGGGGGCTTGCGAGTCGACAGATGCCACAAGGGCTTAGTGTGTGGGTAAGACTGCTGCTGATAGGACCGGGAGCGGGTATGCGAGCAGCACGCGCTAGTTACCCAGGTTCGGGGCTCTCCGGAGAGATAACACCCCTACTCCTGCATGTCTGAGTATATCTAATATATCTTGTACAAAGTGCTCCTGGAGCTGTATCTGAGATCAGTGCCAAGGGCATCTGATCTCGTATATGCATGTGTATGGCCGGCTCTAGTGACCAAGTATGGCCATGGCTTGTGGCCGTGAGTGGCCTTGTGGCCAAATGAGTGTGGCATGAGAGTGTGGGGGTGTGTGCTCATCCTGGATGGATGGATGGATGCTCATATATATAGTGTGGCTAGCTTATCATCTAAGCTAAGTGGTGGCATGGGCAAGGCATGGTGGGGTGTCATGCTTGTCCCCTGTGTCACTTCATAAATAGTGCCAGGGGACAAGTGACACTATACATGATGACTGAGATGACGTGTGAATAGTGCTTGGGTACATCCGTCTCGTCGATGTCTTGTCGGTGTCGGGTCGGGCTGCAGTCGGCAGCCGGCTGGTTGGCGCAGTCAGCAGCCGGCTGGTTGGCGCAGACGGCAGCCGGCAGTCAGACTGAGGGGCTTTGCTAGCCCCGATGTCTTGAAATATCGTCTTGCCGTCTTCGGGGTATCCGTGTCCAATTACTCCGACAGGGGGGCATGTAATTATCATCCTCCGCCTCTCCATCTGCCGCTCTCTCTGGAGGGTTGGCCTCTCCATCCTCCTATCCTAGATCGTGCTGGAGGGGATTGTTGCCGTCTTCGGCACTATCCAGAGTGTTATATCTCCTGTGCCGGTATCCCCACTTTTGCTTTGGCAGGACTTAGAGCGGCGCTGCTGACGTCGGCGCTTGGGTTGCTTCTTGGAGGGGTCATCCTCCACTGTCTCGTCGCCATTGCCTTCTTTGGCTGTGTCCACCATTTATATATCGTATGATGAGGTGGCTGTCCAGTGCCCTGTGGGAAGTGGTTCCTCTTTGTCTCCCGCATCGTCGTCCATACCGTCGATGTCTTCAGAGTCGAAGTCGAGAATGTCGGTTAAGTCGTCGACAGTGGCTACTAAGTGGGTGGTGGGTGGGCAACAAATTTCTTCGTCATCCGCATCTCAATCCTGCCGGACATAGTTCAGCCAAGATCCTCCTGACAAGGAGAGAGACCTTAATGAGTTTAGTATGTTGCCAAAGGGCGAGTGCTGAAAAATATCCGTGGAGGTAAACTCCACGATCGGCACCCAATTGGATTCGCTAGGAACGGGCGCAGGCGGTTCGGGGTCCGTGGCCGGAGAAGGATCCGGCAGTCTGACAACACGGCTCTCGTGCAGGGTAAGGTCGATGTTCGGCTCGATCGCCGCTAAGGGTAAGGCCTCCGTGGCGGGGTCCATCCACCCGTCCATGAACGGCGCAACTGGCTCCGAATTGAGGGTCGGAGCGACTGCCGGTGCGATCTCCTAAACACTGTCTGATGCTAGAGCTAAATCGTACTCATCATGAACGCGTGACGCACAAGGCAGAGGCTCGAATCCGTCGAAGATCAAGTCTCCGCGGGTATCATCCGTGTAGTTTAAGCTTCCAGACCTAACCTAATGGCCAGGGGCGTAGCTTTCAATCTGCTCCAAATGGCCAAGCGAATTGGCCCGTAGTGCAAAGCCACTGAATACAAAAATCTATCCGGGGAGAAAAGTCTCACCCTGGACTGCATCGCTAACGATGATCGAAGGAGCCATCAAGCCTGATGATGACGACAGAGAGGAACTCTAAATGAAAGCAAAAATGTCGGTGTCAAAACTGGCGAATCTCGGGTAGGGGTCCCGAACTGTGCGTCTAAGGCGGATGGTAACAGGAGGCAGGGAACACGATGTTTTACCCAGGTTCGGGCCCTCTTGATGGAGGTAAAACCGTACATCCTGCTTGATTTATTCTTGATGATATGAGTATTACAAGAGTTGATCTACCACGAGATCGGAGAGGCTAAACCATAGAAGCTAGCCTATGGTATGATTGTATGTTGTCCTACAGACTAAAATCCTCCGGTTTATATAGACAGCGGAGAGGGTTAGGGTTACACAAGGTCGGTTACAAAGGAGGAGATATCCATATCCGTAATGCCTAGCTTGCCTTCCACGCCAAGTAGAGTCCCATCCGGACACGAGACGAAGTCTTCAATCTTGTATCTTCATAGTCCGATAGTCCGGCCAAAGGATATAGTCCGGCTGTCCGGACACCCCCTAATCCAGGACTCCCTCAGCCACCAAGGCGCCGTCACAGCTTAACTGCTGAAACATCCTGTCGATGAGCTCCACGAATATGTTCGGATCTTCTTCGAGTCCGGGATCGAGGGCCCGATCAGGGTCCTCTAGCTGTGGAGACGGGCTGTGAATCTCCCTCACAGCTTTTCATAGTTCCTGCTATGAAATAGCAAGGTAAATATTTATGACAAAGAAAGCAGGAAGGTTTGGAGTAAAAAGCAGCAGCTCACCCAGTTTGGGGTGTTGTACATGGAGAATCCATCCCGTGGCTTAATACGGATGATCTCCTCTTCCTCTCCCTTATATAAATCGGACAGTATTTTCGCCAGAGCGGCAGCGGAGTCCGGACCTTTACGGCCGCAGCGGGTGGCATCGTCTTCTCCATTGAAGTGCCACATGGGTTGTCCCCGATATTGAAGTGGCTGCACCCCCGTGTTATACATATTGACATAACCTCGATTATTGTCAGTCCTGATTCGGCCAATGTCTTTATCCGGCTCATCAGGTAAAGGACCTCCTTGTTGTCTTCCTCCTGGGGGCTCCCAGGGCGCCAGCTATGGTGTTTCTTCAAAGGGGCATTGTTGAACCCAAGAAGGCCCATCCGAATAGGGTCCGGGTGAGGAACGCCCTCCATATAAAACCACTCCGAAGGCTAGTCTTCGGATGTCTTCTTTGGAGTACCGGACATGTATCCGGTCCCTGTGATGCGCCATATTTCAGCTCCGCCCACTTGAAATATGGACCCCCTCTATGTACGAGGCACGAGGCAGAATAGCCTCTGCCATAGCTCGAAATGAGCTTCGCAGCCGAGAAACAGCTCGCAAAGGGCAACATAGCCTGCGATGTGTAATATGGAGGCGGGAGTAAAGTTATGCAGCTGGAGGCCATAGAACTCCAGGAGCTTGCGGAGGGGATTGGAAATCCGAGTCCCCTCAATAAATAAGGGACGAGGCATACCCGCTCCCCCATAGATGGGTTGGGAAAGCTTTCCGCTTGCTCCCTGCCATTATAAGTGGCTAGTCCGGCTCGGACAGGGACCATGTACGCAGGAGGGAGAAACCCCTGGGTCTACAACTCTACTAGTTGGCTATGGGGAACAGAACACTTCTCCCAACTACCTGGCTTAGGACTACGGGGGTGAGAGGAGGAGCTACGGTGGCCGGCCATGATGGGATGGATTTTTCGGTCACGCTCCGATGGATACTCGCTTTGGGAAGGTGGTGTGATCTAGATCTGAAGGTCCCTCACTGTTTAAATAGACGATTCACCTACCTGGTTAGGGTGGTAAATGTAAAAACACCGCGACTTCTCGCATTCGCTCGACACGTGGAAGATAGCCATTATTATGGCACAGAAGCTGAGGAGTGCAACATTCATGGGTGGCCGGACACAACTCATTATGATAGGTACTCAAGATTTGGAGGAGAACCCGCCTTGCAACATCGAAGACAATCTGCGCGCCGGACTCATCGTCACTGAATCCTGGTTCGGGGGCTACTGAGGGAGTCCTGGATTAGGGGGTCCTTAGATAGCCGGACTATATACTTTTGCTGGACTGTTGGACTATGAAGATACAAGATTGAAGACTTCGTCCCGTGTCCGGATGAGACTCTCCTTTACGTGGAAGGCAAGCTTGATGATTCGGATATGTAGATCTCCTCCCTTGTAACCGACTCTGTGTAGCCCTAGCCCCTCCGGTGTATATATAAATCGGAGGGTTTTAGTCCGTAGGACAACAACAATCATACCATAGGCTAGCTTCTAGGGTTTAGCCTCTCTGATCTCGTGGTAGATCAACTCTTGTAATACTCCTATCATCAAGATCAATCAAGCAGGAAGTAGGGTATTACCTCCATCGAGAGGGCCCGAACCTGGGTAAACATTGTGTCCCCCGCCTCCTGTTACCATCTTCCTTAGACACACAGTTCGGGACCCCCTACCCAAGATCCACCGGTTTGGACACCGTCATATGCCGCTCTCATCGAGGCCCTCCTGCAGGAGGAACCGGACGTCCTAGACTTGAACCGGGCGACGGAGGCTCGACTCGATGCGGAGCGCGCGGATGCCGCTGCCATCGAGGCCCTCCTGCAGGCGGAACTAGACGTCCTTGACTTGAACCGTGCGGTGCTCTCGTCCGTGCAGAGCACCCGCACGCTCCGCGTGAACGAGTAGCTGGAGGCCGAGGACAACCACGGTGCGGAGACACACGTCGGTAGTTATGGCCGGTTCGCGCCGGCAGCCAAAGACGACGAGGCCGTCTCGTTCCGTGAGCAGTGATAGTTTTTCTTAATGTTGTTGTTTTTATGGATCTTTTGCTGTGTAAAAACATATATTGTTATGCAAGTCGCCTAACTTGGGTCAATCTACCATTTCAGGCGGTTGGATGAATATCCTACATCTCCTAACCCTTCTTCCTCTCCTCTTCTTCTTCCCCAACAGACCACCGCACGGGCCGTATGGATACTCCCCAACATGCGGTTGGATAAACATACTCTATGAACGAAAAATATGTGTCACCGGTAGGATGGCTGAGTTTGGTTTGTTCACATGCGACAACACGTGTCAATGAGGGTGCGTTCCCTTGGTTGGGTTTGCGGCATGCATGAGCGAATGTGCATGTGAGGGTGCGGTGCAACCGCGGCACACATGAGCGACCGTGTGGGGGTGCGGTGCGACCGCGACAGCCATGCACAAGTGTACCTCCTTTTCATTTCGAAAACTTTAGGCAAGCTTGGCAAAATGTGTGGCGGAGTATGGCAATGCAAGGCCTAGACCCAAATAGGATAAGTACGTAGTACTTCCTCCGTCTGGGTTTATTAGACCCCCCAACCAAAACTCAGGTACCAAGGCTCATTGAGTAATGGGCAGTAATTCCCTGGACTAAGTGCTCTTTCGTTTCCAATGCATGATTTACTAACCAAATTAATCCCATGCAGCCCCACACGCCCCTGCATGGTGCATGGATGTCCAATCAAAGGAGAATTAGCAGCCCATGCACTGGTGGGTACCATGGCGTTATTGCTAGGGGTACTAGTATGCCCAGTTAACAGCTCACGAGCTCTTGGCCTACGGCTGGAAATCATTGTACTTCGGAAGATGAACCAAAAAGCTGAATAGACCGCGGAAGGAACCAAGCATTTTCTCTCTTGGCAACCTGATCAAGGTGGAGGGGCCTAATAAAAACAGACGCGCTCCCTCCTCCGAAGGGCCTAATAAACCCAGACAGAGGGAGTACTAGTGTTAAAAAAGAAAGGCGGGGTTTTCCTTCGCGGGATAAATCGATACAAATCCTCGTTTCACGTGTCAATTAATGTGTATTTTTTTCTCCAAGGCCCAAAGAGCTAACCATCTCACTCCTCATCGGTTGATTAATGCAGCGCCATGCAAACCAACCTTCTCACTTCCGCATGCATGAAGTGGATATTAATGTCCTTGGTTGCTAGTACGAGGCAAACCCCATCAATTTTGCATCGATTAGTGTTACTAGCCTTTTGCAAATTGTAGTTTTGATATATTGGCCTTGTGTACAAAAAAATGGAGGTAGTAACTATATTTGACTTCCTTCCTCATTGCGGTGACGTCGACAATATCTCGAACGTTGTGGTTTGGCGAAGTGCATTCGATGGAGAACACCATTGAGGGAGACAACGGTAAATCGTTCGCAAGTGCCGCCTGCAAGCCAAGACAACCGCCTTATTTGCATACAGGAAGTCCGTTGAACCAAAGAACACGTAAATGTATTAGTACTACTCGTACACAATAGCGTCGTCTGTCCAGCTTAGTGCGGTGAGATGGTTTCTCGAAGAAGACAATGGAGAAGCGGAGTCAGCGAAGAGTGAAATGATGGTTGCTTCGTCCGTGCTTTGTGATTTGACGCCTCACTGCTTTGTGACTTGTGATAGAAGGGACAGGGGAGTAGACTATGTCCCCTATACTGTACATGTGTCCAAGCATGGGAGGAGGAGGAGAGACGTTTCCTTTTTCTATTCCTTCAATCAATCAGGGAGCTTCGGTTCCATCCTTTTGGCTTTGGCAACACCATCCACAATGGTTCCCACGATGCCAAAAGCTATTTTCACATTTGGCTACACATTGTGGATGCCCTTAATCATACCACTTGGTTTTGCTCCTGTGTGCTATCTATACAAATCTCAATTATATTGATCTAAAAAATTATAAAATCAAACTTAGTAAAAAAAATTACATTGTGGATGGCAGGGGAGGTTTCTTATTTTTAGAGGACGTTGTCCTGGCGGTTTGCTAACATGCAGTCCCACGTGTCGGTGCTTTACCAAGCCGATCTGCTTCCCACATGAGGCAGAACAACGGTAGAAGCAACAGGTGGTTAACTTGAAGAAGATGAGGGAGAAGCGGATTCGACAACGAGTGAAATGATGGTTGCTTCATCCCTCCAACTTCTTTTTTAGCATTATTACTTCGTCCCTCCAACATAACGGCGGGAAATGTGCAGCTTTGTGATTTGATGCCACATTTCTCATTACTATGCCGGCGCCATGATTGGGTGCTTCACCCCGGCTGCTCTGCACTGTATTCCGGTATGGCACGTGGACTCGGTAGCTTGATGCCCCACATGTCGGCAAAAGGAACTAGAAGATTTATGAAAGCGAGCGTTCCACTCTTACGACGGAGGAGTACACGACACAACGGCCCAGTGAACTGTCACTTGTACTGTATATAGTACTATAGTTTTGTTGTTTGGCACGATCCATCGATACTAACCTGATTAAACAGGAAAGGGCGGGATTTTTACCACGCGGTATATGATACTGACCATATATTTCAAAGGCAATTTTAATGTATGTAAACTGAATAATTAATTAACAATATGATATCTAGTAAAACTAAAAACACATACTATGATTTATTGTGTTAGAGTGTAGTAGTAGTGATGTATTGCATAGTTGTTAGATGTAACATGTGAGAACATGTAGAGATGTAGTTTTGGAGGGCCTACAGAGAGAAAAGTGTAATACGTTCACTAAACTTCAGAATAAGCTGATTACGGTCACTATATATGTTTTGCGGTGATTATACGGTCACTTGCTCACGGTTCAGCATCAGATTGCACTCTGTTGACAGGCCAAATAGTCTGCGTGGCACCGTGTTGCCTAGTTAAATTGACCACATTCCTTGTGGGTCCCACCTATCAGTTCGCATAGGGAAAAGGTTAGATAAACACAAATTTACGCAGGCGTGACAAGACTCCACCCCGTGCAGGGGGAATCACCTGGTTGTGTATGTGTCTGTTAGGGCCTGATGTGTGCGCATGCACGTGTAGGTTGAGCACTTGAGCATGAGAGTGTGTGTTGGTCATGTGGTGTACTGGTGTGTGCATGCATGCATGCGTGTGTGCGTGTGAGTGTTGCGTGCATGTGTGGCTGTGTGTGTATGTGTGAGTGTTGCGTGCGCGCGTGGGTGCATGTGTTCGTGTGAGTGTTGCGTGCATGCAGTTCGTGTGCATGCGTGCATGTGTGTATAATCACCACACCAGCTCATGTGTGTTAAAACAGACGGCTCAGCATACCAATAGAAGGCCACCTTGTCCGCTGTGCCCGCGGTCATGACTTCGAACCACCGTCCAATATTTTTTTGTCGTTTGTTTTCATTCTTACTAGCAAGATGCCCGTGCGTTGCATGTAACATCAAGATGCATTTGTATGACTAGTTTATCTTGTGAGAGAAAAGGATGAACAAGGGAAGGCCTTATTTGCAAATGTGTATAGGTGTGTGGGTACCTTTTTGCAAAATTGTCACAGTTTCTTTCCTATCCGTCAGATATAAATTGGACAGCCTATATTCCAGGATGGCAGGCACATCATCATCACCAACTCTGTTTTTATAATAGTGTATTTTATCCCTACTCTTATAAAACACATAGTCGGTGATTATCGTGGGTCTGCCATCCTGCAATATAGGCCGTCCGATCTATATCTGAGGGATAGGAAGGAAACTATGGCAATTTTGCAAAAAGATACCCACACACCTCTCCACACTTGAAAATAAGGCCTTCCCTTGTTCATCCTTTTCTCCCACAAGATAAATTACTCATACAAATGCATCTTGATGTTCCGTGCAACGCATGGGCATCTTGCTAGTATTTTATAAGAGTGTAGATGTAGAGTAGATACAAGCCGACAGGTGGGCCCGATGGTAGTGAGATAATGTGATGCAACACTAGAGGTGCCATGTGGAGCGTTTAATTGGTCAACTAGTCGTGTCTTGAGCAAATACAGAGTTGTACGGTGAGCCCGTTACTGTATAATAACCACAAAACATAAATGGTCCAATGTACTTATCGTGCTTTCTCTTCAAATAGAATTATCGTCACTGTATATAACACGAGAGAAAGATGAAACATCCGTGAATGTGCTGGGGGCTTACTTTTAGAGGACTTGGAGATAGTTTGTGTGCGTACATGAAAGGGGCGTAGAGGGGGGGGGGTATGCGATGGAGAGAGAGATGCTCTTCGTTTCTCTTTATTATGACTAACTTTATATATAGTATAAAAATATACAAATTCACAGTGCAGAATAAATATCACTGTGGGCACCATGCAATGCAAGCGTTCATACTCCTCCATATAACTTTGTAATGTCGTATATATCTAGAAATTCTAAAATATTTTTTTGTCCACACTTTATTCAAAAGGAATGTTGTATGTGAAATAAACGTGAAGAGAGGGCTTTTTAGATAAATGGGGTACGTGATGTAACATGTGTGAATGTGTACTTGATGCATTTGGCAGGGCCTAGAGAGGTATGTGTGTGTATTACGTATTCGAGAGAGGCATGGATAGAGGGGCCGACAGGGGGGGTGTCGGTGTCAAAACCGGCGGATCTCGGGTAGGGGGTCACGAACTGTGCATCTAAGGTTGATGGTAATTTGAGATAGGGGACACGATGTTTGCCTAGGTTCGGGCCCTCTCTATGGAGGTAATACCCTACTTCCTACTTGATTGATCTTGATGAATATGAGTATTACAAGAGTTAATCTACCACGAGATCGCAATGGCTAAACCCTAGAAGTCTAGCCTGTATGGCTATGGTATTGAGTATCTATCCTTTCCGGACTACCCCCTCCGGTTTATATAGATACCGGGGGATCTAGGGTTACATAGAGTCGGTTACATAAGATGGAATCTTCATGGTTGTTCGCCAAGCTTGCCTTCCACGCCAAGGAGAGTTCCATCAGGACATAGGTACAGTCTTCGGTCTTGATATCTTCACAGCCCACCAGTCCGGCCCATAGATAACAGGCCGCACGCCCGAGGACCCCTTAGTCCAGGACTCCCTCAGTAGCCCCTGAACCTGGCTTCAATGACAAGGTATCCGGCGCGTAGTGCTGTCTTTGGCATTGCATGGCGGGTTCGTCCTTCAGAACTCCCGAATAGTCTCTAGATGAATTGATCGTGTCCAGACCTGTAACGCACACCACACACAACCACAAAGAGAATATAATAAAACACGAATCCAATCTGCTGACAACTTTAGTAATGTGACGTCACGACTGTCCGTTCATAATTTCAAACCTTTTTTGTCCCATGTTTCGAGATGCGGTTGTCATTGGCACGTCTTGTCAAAACAAAGACCGTGTCCCCTTATTACATGATTCTCATCAACACGGGCGCGGGTTACCCAACCATGCTGTTTACACAGCCCTTGGGAGTAGGCGAATGGGGGGGGGCGTTCGACATTCACCGCCCTTAAAAAGAGATAAGATTCTCCTTTATTCTCCCACGCTTTGTTCCTGCCTCTCCACTCTTGAGCTCCAACGCCCAAGCTCTCATCTCCCTATCTCGAGAAAGCACTCAACCATGTCCAGATCCGGAGGTCAAGGAAAATGGATGGCCTCCTGTGTTAAGGAGGAGGACATCGCCGAGCTTCGGTTGGTTGGGTTCCTGGCGAAGGAAATCGCCCACCGTCTTCCAGCCCCGGGACAAATCATCCCCATACCGAAGCCCAACGAGAGGGTAGTGTTCATCCCTCATTTCCTCCGCGGGCTAGGGTTTCCATTCCACCCCTTCGTCCGCGGGGTAATATTCTACTACGGGATAGACTTCCACGATCTATCCCCGAACTCCTTCCTCAATATCTCGGCGTTCATTGCCGTGTGCCAGGCCTTCCTCCACATCCACCCCCACTTCGGGCTGTGGCTCAAATCCTTCAACGTAAAGCCCAAGGTGGTTGACGTACAGCACACAGAGTGCGGGGGTGCCCTTGTGAGCAAGCTCACCAATGTCTCTTGGCCAAAAGGCACATTCGTGGAATCTTTCAAGGAATGGCAGAAGCTATGGTTCTACATCACCGAACCCCGCGATGCCACCTGGGCCGCGGCTGCCGAATTCAACTCCGGAGCCCCCGTGCGGCTCACCTCCTAGGTCAAGAAGGTCCCAAACTGGTGTTTGTCAGACGAGCTGATTGCGCTGCAAACGTGTATCCAAAGTATGATCGATAGGGGCATCAAGCTTGTCGACATAATCCAAGTGATGTTGGTGCGCCGAATCCTTCCCCGCCAGAGCCAAAGCCGTCCTCTATGGGATTTCAACCCAAAGAAACATCATACCCTGGTGAGGCTTTTCGAAACGACTCATGAAGATGCCTGGAAGTTGCTTTTCAAGGCCAACGAGATACCACAGGCCACTGACTCGGTCTGGGGTCACGACATAAATCACATCCCCAATGAGGTATGTTGTTTTCAACACATCCCTTACTTGCTAGTTTCAAGGATGATATCTTAAGCTTTCATTACCATTGCTTTTTCAATACTAGTTGAAGAAGGCGAAGCAGATCATGTGTCCCGCTCCCTTTCCCGAGGAGCCAGTCATCCCACGCTTAGTAAAGATGCTGGAGCCGGCGCCTTATAAGGCACCACAGAAGAAAGCCATAGGAAAGGCCAAGGGGGTCTGAAGCAGCCCCCGCCGCAAGGGTACCTCGAACGCGATGTCCGAAGACAAGGCCCATTCCCCCGCTGCTGAAGATGATGTGGATTAGGAGGAGGAGGAGAGCGACTCTCCCCCTGATGGGGGAGGAAGAAGAGGGCGGCCTCTACAACTCTGGAGGCAGAGGCGTCCAAAAGGGGGAAGGGCTCCCTCGTGGCTAACTCCGCATGGGACGTCGATGACAGTCCGTAGAGACACCTCTGCGCTAAGCCTCGGGCCGCATCGTAAGTACTAAGACCTTATCCACCCATGAAGTTTCCCCTCCTCATTGTATTGAGACGATTTTTTATGTTATTGTAGTCCGGACCACAACAGCCCTCCGCGATCCTTGTCAGGAGGCTTGCTGGATTCCAAGGCAATGGCTAGCGACTCCCCGCCAGCCGCACACTCCCCCGAAACTAGGGATGATGCAGAGGTGCTGTCCCGAAGGACTGTTCCTGACCGAGGAGAGGCTTAGGAGGCGCCCGAAGGCGAAACCCCCATCGCCGGACACCAAGGGGAATCGATGTCCCCGGAGACTGGCGGGGAGGGCCGTATATAATTCGGCCCTCAACCGGACTCGATTCTGGAGACCGAGGCGGCTCTGGAATCCAGCACGCACTCTCCTTCGAAAGAAGGGGGGATGCCTATTCCGCCGGTGGCCCCTGTCCAACCAGGGGCACTAGATAATCTGCTGGAAGCGCTGCGAGGTGCTTCCATTATGGATGAGCATCATGTCTTTATGGGGACGGTGATTGAAAGGGTTCAGTCCACCAAGAGCGGACTAAACGAGGCCTGTGGCAACCTGCTGATAGGTTTTGAGGTAAGTACGCCAAAGGGAGAGAATCCCAATGTAGACAGCAGCCCGTGAGACACTGTTCGGTGTTCGGAAAGAAAAAACCGGACAGAGGATCAATCTCCTATGATAGGAAACTAACTATTTTTTTCTTAAATACATGCATCGTTGCTGGTTGCGGCCTCGCATACTGTCGAAGTCTCCGGACTGAAGCAGAAACTGGCGGAGGTCGAGGGAGAGCTGAGCCAAGTGAAGAGGCAGCTCTAGGAGAAACAAGGTAAGCAATAACATGTTATATATTTGAAAAGAAGAAAATGATATGCGTTGACCAAAATGCCATGATTTGTACAAAAGCGACGACCGAGGTGGAGGCCCTGAGAAAGGCCCTGGCCGAAGCCGAGGGGAAGGCTGTCCAACAGTAGGCCGCCCGTAAGAAGCTCAAGGCCCAGGTCGGCGAGGTCCAGCAGGAGCTTCAGGACGTGGTGAAGAAGTGTGAAGCTTTGGAGAGCGAGGCATCGGCTCGAGAGGCCGAACTTACCAAGGCTCGTCAGAGCACAGAGGCCGCACGGAATGAGGCCCAGGTCGCTCTCCAGGAGATCCAGGAGGCAAAGAAGATCGCAACGGGTAAGGCGTTTAACATGCAAAGCAAGTATGCGGAGAGGAAGTACCTTTTAATAACCCGGATTCGGAGTTGCCTAGGGGCTTGTGTGGATATGCCGCGTAGTGTATCCGATGCAGCGTAGTTTTCTTTCAAGCCAGGGAAGGGGATTATCCGGAGAAGCTGTTCTGGTTGCAGTATGCTGTGCCAGAATATCTGGTGGCCTTTGCCGATCAACTGAAACAGTTGGTTGAGCTGCATAGGATGGCCGAACTGGCCATGAAGGATTTAACAATCCGACTATGCCCAGCCGAAGCTATACCTAGCAGTTATTTTGGCCTCGTGAAGCGGGTGGTGGAGGCTTGTCAGCGGCTAGACATTGTCAAGCGTTCAGTCTACATCGAGGGTGCCCGCATGGCCTTCGCTTCTTGCAAGATGTGGTGGGCGAAGATGGATGCCGTTGAGCTGGCCCAGGGGCCGTCGGGGGGCAAGGCGCACAGCACACCCGAGCGATATTTTGCGGATGTCCTGGAGGGATCTCGACTTGTAGCAACGCAGTGCGGGAAGGACATTATTCTTGAATGAATACATTCATATTTTGCCTTGTAGGATGAAAACGAATCCGCTTTGTAATATAATTTTTATTATGTTTTAATTGTATCCTCTTGTGCGGCCGCATTGTATGAAATCTGAGGGTTGGCCAGTCGTTGGCTTCTGCCCTCATGTAGGTAGTACGGAGGTGTTCGGGATGGTATCTAAACAATCTTGATCCAATTATATGGTCCTTGAAGGAGTTGTTTAGTGCAACAAACCAGGCAACCAGACTATACAGCTTGAACCCCCTCACTTAGCCATAGGAGTTTTATAATAAAACATAGGCGCAGCCCCCGGTATCCGAACCAGAGTGCTATCAGCGTCTCATCAAGAAGTACCGATCCTTCACGTAATGCGGAAAAAATCTCCAACGATTTGAGACCTCCGAACAGCTGACCGGCTCTCGCCGCATCATGACAGTCAGTTTTCGTCTTTCTCTACTGAGGTGCTCATTCGGTTTAGACCAGGGTACAATCGCAGTAGTTCTACCTTTACTACCCTAGCCGATATAGCGGAACGTAGGGTAGCAAGCACAGGAGCTAGACAACCCAACTATTGACCAAAGACATGATTCGGAGCCAATGCATATAATGCTAAATTCGGGGTGCCGAACTATACTTATAATAAGTGATCGGACTTTTGTTGCCGTAATGTGGGGTGCTATAAAACCCCTGGCAAACATCAAAACGTACCAAACTGTACGGGTGCCACCTGATGGGGTTATCCACAGGGAAATTGAAAAAAGGAAAGAGAAAAAGAAAACATAAAAGATGTAAAGGTAAAACGCTGGGGTCCTACAGCTCTAGCTACAAACTGTTTTCATTGTAATGTAATTAGTACATCAAGGCGCATTGATACAAGTAGTGCAATAAGCAACAGGCTATTTAACATGCCAAAACTAGGGGAGAGCTGCATGTGGGTCCTGGAAGACAGGTAGAGTTATCGTTAATGGAATCACCTAAAAAAATACCCGTATGTCTGCACTCCTCGCAATCTTGGTGTATTTATCCTTGACGAGGACCGATAACCAGACCACCCGATGGGCCTGTAGGATTAAAACCTGCAAGAAAACAAGCAGAAGTGAAAGTATGTGTGTATCCGGTGTTGGTTGAGCCGTGCCGTGGATCACAAGCTAGTTATGCCTCCGTCGATGCCCATGGAATTTTGAGTGCGTAGTTATGTACGCACGGCGCGCATGCCACCGCTTGATCGGGACTGAGACGGAGGCCGGATTGCTACTCGAGCTCCTGACGGGCCAAGCTCTCCTGATGCAAAGTAGTCTGGACCCTCTTAAGGGTGTCCGAGGGCTCGACAGCCGAATGAAGGTTCTGCTTGAGAAGGCCGCTTTGTACTTCTGCTGCTAGGGCAGCTGTGTGCTCTTCTGTATGGAGAGAGCATTCCGTATTACCATTGACTATTATGACGCCGCGTGGGACGGTCATCTTGAGCTTGAGATAAGCATAGTGTGGCACTGCGTTGAATCGAGCAAACGTAGTTCGTTTGAGAAGTGCATGGTAGCCGCTGCGGAATGGGACGATATCGAAGACTAGCTCCTCGCTTCGGAAGTTGTCCAGAGATCCGAAGACAACCTCTAATGTGATTGAGCCCATACAATGGGCCTCTATGCATGGGATGACTCCTTTAAAGGTGGTCTTTGTAGGCTTGATCCTTGATGGGTTAATGCCCATTTTTCGCACTATATCCTGATAGAGAAGATTTTGGCTACTACCGCCGTCCATGAGGACACGAGTCAGGTGGAACCGACCAATTATTGGGTCTAAGACCAGTGCGGCTGAGCCTCCGTGATAGATACTGGTCGGGTGATCCCGGTGATCAAAACTGATCAGGCATGACGACCATGGATTGAATTTTGGGGTGACTGGATCTATCACGTAGACGTCCCTGAGCGCACGCTTGCGCTCCCTCTTAGGGATATGGGTAGCATATATCATGTTCCCCAGTTTGACCTGAGGGGGAAACTTCTTCTATCCCCAGTGTTCGGTTGTCATGGCTCTTCGTAATCGTCCTTGCTTTGCGATCCCTTTTACCTGTTCTCGGCGTTTAATTTGCTGACTTGTTTGAAAACCTGGTACTCTCTATTTGTATGATTAGGAGGCTTGTCGAGGGAGCCGTGAATTTGGCATGGATGATCAAGTATGCGGTCCAAGCTGGATGGGCCCAAATTGTTGTTTTGGAACGGTTTCTTCCGCTGACCGGACTTAGAGCCACTAAATCCGGCGTAGACCGCCATATCCTTGGTGTTGTCACTGTTGTTTCGGCGCTTATGTCTATTGTGTCGGAACTTGTCTTTGTTGCTTTTAACATCAGGGGTGTCGGCGTTGCTTGCATTGTTTTTGCTGTGGGCTAACCAATTGTCCTCGCTCGCACAAAAGCCGGTCATGAGTGTCGTGAGGGCCGCCATGGATTTTGGCTTTTCTTGTCCAAGGTGGCGAGCGAGCCGTTCGTCGCGGATGCTATGCTTGAAAGCTGCTAGAGCTTAGGCATCCGGACAGTCGACTGTCGGTGTTTTGGGAACGGGGGTCCCCAGACTTAGCTGTCTGCGGCCCACGGCGTGGCTAAGCCAGCAGGCCGTACGACCCATCTTCACCAACAAAGCATCCAAGACCCTTGCGAGGGTCCAAGCCTCGCGAGGCAGATGACGCAAGACCTCCTCTGGAGAAGCCTAGCCAGGCAGGCTCACGAGGAGCGGAGATATCAAGGCGGGGCAAACCTCACAAGGCCCTCGTGACGTGAGCCATGACGCATGACACCAGGTGGGTGCCAGCGCGCGTAGCGTCCTTGTTTCCTCTTTGGTGCTAAGCAGGCCAACGAAGGCGAAGAGTACTGAGGCATCTGGCAAAGGTTGCTATATTGGTGCAACGAGACCAAGACCAGGAGGACGGTAAGACGGAGGTCATCGTGGAGCCCAAGACGGCTTCACTACCAGAGCTTTTCGCAGGCGAAGGCCACTTTAGTCAGGATAGCTTGTACTAGTTGTCCCCCTTCAAATTGGCCCGCCGTTCTTGGCTCCCTTCCTGCTCGATATTTGGGAAGAGGACCAGGGCCTATATAAGTAGAGCTAGCCACCATAGTAGAGGCATCTCATCTCACCTTAGCTTGATCCAACCCGATCGAGAGCCTACTCACAAGAACAGCTCAACCTCAGTAGGCTGTTCTTCCCTTGTACTGTTCATCATCAGCCCCAGAGGCAATCCACCACCACCACACTGGAGTAGGGTATTACACCACAATGGTTGGCCGAACCAGTATAAACCTTGTGTCTTTCTGTGTTGCGAGTTCGTCCGCGAGATCTTAGCGAGCTAGGGCGTAGATCGATAGGAAGGAAAGACTTCGCGCGCCCCCAGTGTTCGAACCTTAAGGGTTTGCCAGAACCCCACATCCAACATTTGGCGCGTGAGGTAGGGGTGCGCTGTAGCTTCCCTTCCATCAGTTCGTCGCTCCGTCGTCTCCATGGCGGACGCTCGCCGTGCTCAAGCTGAGCGTCGGGCTGCCCTCACAGCCCGCGTCGCTCAGACGGCTCCTGTCGGCGGGCCACATCGCCGTTCTCCGTCTCCCGCCGCCAATGCCGCAACCGGCCCAGCGGGGAATGACCAGCAGGCATCCTCGCTGCATCCTTTTGTGCGACAGGACGGCCGCACCGCCACTCCATCGCTGACCCCTGTCGGTTCTTCGTCTCACGCACCGCGCCCCCATGGAGGCACGGGCCGCGCTCCTCGCGGCGAACAAGCTCCTGCACTACCGCCCCGTCGACGACCTCTACGAGGAGAAGCTCGACCGCATCGCCGAGCTCGTCCGCGCTACAGGGGGCTCTCTGGCGCCGTCCCACTCTCTGCCTCCCCGTCAACTAGCCGCGGGCGACGGGGCTCATGGCGTGCCTCCACCACCTCAGCTCCGAGACGGCGCCTTGGCACCAAGGCGCGTGGCTCCGCGGCATGATCCGCCGCACCCGTCGCCCACGCGCCAAGAGAGAAGCTGCCAAGAAATTCCGCAGCTGCGGGAAGATGCACCTGCTCTCCCCGCGCCACCTTGTAAAGACCGCGCACCGCCCGCAGCGGTGCAGCGCGGACCTCCTCAAGACTAAGCTCCACCTCCGAAGAGGGCCCCGGCAACCACGACTGGCTGCCACGCCTTCACCCAGGAGCTGCGTAGCATCGCCTGGCCGGGCCAGATCTGCCTCCTCGCTATGACGGTACCGCTGACCCCGCGGAGTTCCTGCAGCTCTATGAGCTGAGCATCGAAGCGGCCAACGGTGACGAAAAGGTCATGGCGAACTGGTTTCCCACGGCTCTCAAGGATAGAGCTCGCTCCTGGCTCCTGAACCTGCAGCACGGCTCGATCTCCTCCTGGGACGAGATGCGCGACCGCTTCGTCGCCAACATCCAGGGCACTCGGGACTGCCCACCGACCGCGGGTGATCTACGCCGCATCAGGCAGCAACCAGGAGAGACCCTCCAGAAGTACATCCAATGCTTCAACAACACTCGCCTCAAGATCCCCAAGGTCACGGACGAGGCCATCATCTCCGCGTGCTCCGATGGCGTTCGGGGCGTCAAGATGAAGGAAGAGCTCACCATCCACGAGGAGCTCTGCATATCTCAGGAGCTGTTCAACCTGGCGACCAAGTGCGCAAGAGCTGAGGAGGGGCGCCTCTCTCTCATTGAGCTGCCAATTGTGGGCGCGGAGGAGAAGAAGGCCAAGGCCAAGGACGTGAAGCGCAAGGAGGCAGCTGTGCTCGCAGCACAGCCCGACATCAAGCGGGGCAGAGATCAGCCCGAGTCATCCAAGAACTGCCGACCGTTCTAGGCCTTCCATAGCCTGAACACCCACAACACCAGCGACTGTCAAGAGCTCAGAGCCATACGAGAAGGACGCTACGGTCGACGCCCCGAGCGCAATGACCGAGGGGGAGGACGTGGAGGCGGACGCTGGGACGACCATGCCCGCTCCAGGAGTGGCGCGACCGGCCTCGTGAGGACCACTGGCTGGACCAACCTCGTGAGGACGCCTGGAGGGACCCGCCGCATGAAGATCGCCCCCAGGGCAACACCAATCTTCCCCCGCTACCGCCACCAAGAAGGAACAATGACGACCACTAGGACGAGGGGGCTGGGGGCTTCAAGGAGCCACGTGTGATCGCATGCATCTTAGGCGGCGCCCAGGCCCTAGCCTCTCAGCGCACCTTCAAACAGTTCGCTCGCGTGGTGAACGCAGCGCTCCCCAAACTCGAGGCCACGCGCCCGCTCAGGTGGTCCCAATGCGCCATCACTTTCAACTCGGCGGATTAGCTCAAGTGCGCAGCCACCGCTGCCGCCCTCCCTATGTTGTGTTCCCCAGTCATCAGCAATGTGTGTCGAATTTCGGGTTCCGGCAGACCCTTAAGGTTCGAACACTGGGGTGCGCACGGAGATTACGCCTTCTACCTCTCCGTCTCGCAAAGATCTAGATTACAAAAAGAACTACACAAGAGACACAAGATTTATACTGGTTTCGGTTAAAAAAAGATTTATACTGGTTCGGGCCACCGTTGTGGTGTAATACCCTACTCCAGTGTGTGGTGGGTGGATTGCCTCTTGGGGATGATGATGATGAACAATACAAGGAAGAACAGCCTCGCGAGGGTCTGTTCTTGGCTGGGGTGATGAACTGCTAGGAGGAGTTCAGCCACCCTTCTCTTTCTCTCTCTCTTTCTCTCCCTGACTCTTACTAGCCAACCAAACGAACGAACTGACCCCCTTGCTACGTGGGCGGCTGGCCCTATTTATAGAGGCCCTGGTCCTCTTCCCAAATATTGAGCGGGAAGGGAGCCAACAATGGCGGGCTAATTTGAAGGGGGACAACAAGTATCAACTAATCTGACAAAAGAAGTCTTCGCCTGCGCAAGGCTCTGGTGATGACGCCGTCTTGGGCTCCACGGTGACCTCCGCCTCGTAGTCCTCCTGGTCTTGGTCTCATTGCACCGAAATGGCAACCTTTTCCTGATGCCTCGGTACTCCGCGGCTGCGCTTGCCCCCTTTTCACCAAAGAGGAAAGAAGGATGCTGCGCGCGCTGGCACCCGCCTGGCGCCCTGAGTCGTCACGGCTTGCGTCACGGGCACCTCGCGAGGTACCCCACCTTGATCTCTCTGCCTCCTTGCGAGCCAGCCTGACGAGGCCATGCCTGAGGAAGCTCCGTGTCGTCCGCCACACGAGGCTTGGCCCCTCGCGAGGGTCTTGAGCCTTGTGTCGATGAAGATGGGCCGTGCTGGGCCTCCTTTGAGCCACGCCGCAGGCAGGCAAGTCTGGGGACCCCCGTTCCCAGAACGCCGACAGTAGCCCTCGGGCCCAAGGCGCGCCCGGACTTGGCCGTGCCGAGAGGCGAAAGGGCAAGGGCAAAGCGCCGCGGGCCCTAACAGCCTGCGGCCTTGGGCGCCGCGTGGCGGTTGATTGGACACCAGTGCCTCAGCAAACGCGCAGGTCGATAAAGGAGCGGCATCTGCCTAGACTTTGCCTTTTGCTTTCTCCGGTTGCTGCTCAAATCCCCTTTCTTGCGCCTCTCCTTTCTTCCTCCAAACTTCCAGATCTACTCCGGCTGCGTGACCTAGGAAGCCATGGCGCCTCGCCAGCCTCCGGCCGAAGCTTGGTACTCTCCTGCTCTGGACTGGCCGAATGTGTCCAAGGCTGGCCTTGCCCGGCTGCACCAGATGGCGGCGACGCAGGGCATCAACGGGACGAAGGTGTTCAAGGCCGGCTCCGCCACCCCTAAGGGCCGAGGGAGCACCTTTTATCCTCTCTTTGTAAGCTCCATTGCTGCGGGCCTGGTGCCTCCCTTCTCCGAGTTCTTCTTCTCTGTCCTCCGCCATTACAACTTGCAAGCTCTGCATCTCCACACCAACTCCGTTCTTCTTCTGGCGATCTTCACTTACTACTGCGAGGCCCACGTAGGGGTGCAGCCTTCAGTGGCCTTGCTGCGCCACTACTTCTCCCTCCGGGTCACTCACGGTTCTCCTTCCGTGTGCGTGGGCTTTGTCACATACGGTGGCACCATTGCCATCTCGAATCCCGGGAAGAGGATTGAGGGCTTCCGGAGCAAGTGGGTCTTGGTAGATGCCGGGCGCGTCCATCCTAGGCTGATCTTGCCCGAGGAGCCACCCACGAGCTCCGGCGATTGGGGCCGAGCGGAGCTCACGGACCCCCGCGCGAAACTGGTGTTGGAGAAGATGGACGCGGACCTGAGGCCGGCCAGCTCGGTGGCGGCGAAGTTGACTGGTGCATTGCTGCTGAAGGAGTTCCTGGAGCACCAGCTGGCTCCACTCCGGCGGTACTCACCTCCGATGTGGAGGCCTCACCCGAGCCCCGCGGCCTTGAGCGATGAAGATCTAGCCGCGGTCCTCCAATCTCTGGTAGGGGGCGAGGTGGCAAGGTTGGAGGGCGCTCCCAAGCCCTTGTTCCTTCGCGACAACTAGGAGCAGGTGGTGAAGTCCATGGCGGCCTCCAAGGGACTGGTGGACGTGCCCTCCGGCGACTCCAGCAAGGAGGAGGACGAAGAGGGGCGGGGAAAGGGGCCCGACTCCGAGGCGACCGATGGAGAGTCGAGGGCTCCGCTCCCCCGGCGCAGGCCCCGCAGTCTCCGCCTTTCTTCGAGCGATGATGACGAGGATGAAGACGTGCAGGTCGGCGGGAGCTTGCCCCCGATCCCAAAGAAGGACAGGACCAGGCTGATCTCCCACGGGCCTGCCCCTGCCCCAAGGCAGTCTGCAAACGTGCCTTCTGCTTCCGCGGTTGACCCTTCCAGCGGCTGTCAGGCTTCAAGTTTGGCCGGAGGCTGCCCGAGCTCTCCGGCGATGACCCGTAAGTGCTTGACCCTTGTCTTTATTTCTTGTTTCGCTACCGAGGCTTGACGTTCCCATCTCTTGAATAGGCTGGAGCCCATGGCGAAGAAGACGAAGGGGGCTCCTGAGGCTCCATCCGCGGTGGTGCCTCCGCCTGCGGAGGAGGGTGATCGTGGCGCGCGGGCTTCTCCCGCTCGGTCGTCCTCGCGAGGCCAGGTGGAGCTGGCTGGGGCGAGCTCAGCCCCCGTGGCCCAAGTGACTCCTATGGTGCCTTTGCCCACTGCCGCCACCACAGCCGCTGGGGTGCAGCAGGCTCCACCTCAGGGCGCTGTGGTCTTGCTGTCGCCGCCTTCTTCCCCCATTCCACCGACTGTTGTTTATCCAACTCCTTCGGCCGTTCGAGAGCATGTTGTTGCTGGGCTGGACCGGCTGCGGCAGGATCTTCTTGGCGCCGACCCTCGCCTGGTGGCCGGGCGCTTGGTGCTGGCTTCGGGATGGATTCGCTCCGACGCCTCGATCCGAGCGGCGCTGGTTCAAGCCTCGACGGCCTGCGACGAGGATAGGCAGGCCATCCTTGAGACGAAGGCTGCTCGGGACGCAGCCCTGGGGGAGGTGGTCGTAGTCCGCAACCATTGCAAGGCGCTGGAGGACGAGCTGTAAGGCCTGCGGGACCAGCTTGCGAAGGAGGTTCGTCTTCGCCCGGAGAAAGAAGAAGGCATGAAGGCTCGCGAGGCAGCCATCGAGGACCAAGAGGCCAAGCTCAAGAAGCGCCGCGACCGCCTAGGTGTGCTGGGGAAGGAGGTGGCGGCGACAAAGGTCGAGCTGGCCGGCAAGGCCAAGGTTCTTGCCGAGGATCGCGTGGCCTTCGCGGACATGGAGAAGAAGGCTCGTGCTTCGCTGAAGATGCTATACGCCAGTGGCTTGGAGAGCCCGCTGGCCGGCGCCGAGGATGGCCCCGCCAAGCTGCTTCCCTTCCTGGTTCGTGCCCTTGTGGATGTCACCCTTGGCCTTGGCCCCACGGCCGAGGCCGAGGCGCGTGTCCTGTCTTCTGCTGCGCTGACGCGGGTCTTCACCCACATCTACATTCGCGACCCCAGCGCTGACCTCGACAGCCTGCTGGAACCAGTAAGCGGCGAGGGTACTGCTGCCATTGCCGAGGCCGTGAAGGGTCGTGCGGAGGCTCTGCTGGGGAAGTTCCGGGCCTTCAGTACCATGTTGAAGTAGGATGCCTCCGGTTCTGCTGCTCCGTGAGGCGGGGCCACCCGTGCTGCTCCACCGCCGCCATGTGACTCCACCACTGCTCCTGCCCTGCTTTTAATTCCTGCATCATGCATCACGCCTCGGGGAGGCATTTAAACTTGCGTTTGGTATTGAGACAACAGTATCGACTGTAATATTTACTTTTAAGTTCCTTGAATTTTATGCTTTCCTTCCCTACTTGCTTGTGTTTTACGCCGGCAGAGCCCAGCCCCGCGTGTACCTCACCCAGCATTAGCCCCGACCGGAAACCAGGACGGGACCAAAGGAGTGAGGGGCTACGGAGCCAGTTAGGCTCCTGAGTGGCGATGCTCAGGAGTCCCCCTTGGCGCACGAACAACAAGTAGGGAGGTGTGATGTAGATGGATCTTTCGTTCTATGTCTGCAGAGCCCGGCCCTGCGCGTACCTCACCCAGCATAGCCTTTCGGAACTAAGGAGTGAGGGGCTCCGGGACCAGTTAGGCTCCTGAGTCGCGATGCTCAGGAGTCCCCCTTGACGCGCAAACAGCAAGTGATTAGGTGGGATGCGAGTGGGACCACCGTTCTACGTCTGCAGAGCCCGGCCCCGCGCGTGCCTCACCCAGCATAGCCTTTCGGAACTAAGGAGTGAGGGGCTACGGGGCCAGTTAGGCCCCTGAGTCGCGATGTTCAGGGGTCCCCCTTGACGCTCAAACGGCCTTCATACCTTGGCTCCGCTCGGGGAGAGGCGCGCGACGAAGCAGGCCTGAGGGGCCTGGCTGGGTGGCGTACGTCTGGGCGTGACCCAGGCACAGCCCCCGTGCCCAGCCCCCTCACGCAACGCTCCCGAGGGGAGGCGTTGCGATGAGGCTAGACACTGAGCTCTAGGCTCCCTGAGGTTTATGCGGCCCGGGGGCCACCCTCGGTTGTTTATCACCAGCACGGAGCATAGCGCTTCCGCATGTGTACGGGCATAGCTGCTCCTTGGCAGTGTCGTCAGCCAGCGCGGAGCATGGTGCTTCCACTGGTACGTGGGAGGGGGCTCCCCTCCGGGAGGAGCCCCCGGGGCGTGTACAGCCCCGCCCTGACACGTGGCCAGCACGGTAGGGCTAGGTGAGGTGTATCTGGGCACCCATGCGCCAGCGCGGGACTCACGGGGCCCTACCTCTAGGCGGGTTGCGCCTGGCACTGGGCCTTATATTGGGTTGTGTTCCTACAAGCTTGGTTAGATGCCGGCACTCTACGTCCTCGGGTCTCTGCCCTCGAGCTTGTCTCAGCCGTTGCTGGTATGCTAGGTCGCGATACCGTGGACATAGCCAGAGGGAGAGCCCCCGAGCCCTGCCTAAGGAGGGCGCCGGGCGCGCTTTCCTATGCGATGGAAGGAGGCTCCCCCGGGGCAGACGCGGGCCCTGAGGGGCCTGCCTCCCGAGGGGCCGGTCTGGACGATGTCTTCTTCTTCTTGGGGGTGGTCTCGGGAAGCCTCCTGCTTCCGCGATCCGGGTCTTCCAGTGACGCGGCCTAAAAGGCTCGCTCGAGGGAACACACTTCATCCCTCTATTCACAGGGCACCGTGATGACTCCACCACTCCCTAGCATCTTGAGGACATTGTAGCCATGGTGAGTCATGGCCATGAACTTGGCAGCGCTGGGTACCCGAGGATGGCATTGTACGGCAGGCGGATGTGGGCGACGTCGAAGTCGATGAGCTCCGTGCGGTAGTTGTCGCATGCCCCGAAGGTGACAGGGAGGCGGACCTATCCAATCGGGACCGTGGAGCCGTCGGTGATTCCGGAGAAGGGCTTGGTTGGCTGAAGCTGGTCGTAGGGCACTTGGAGATTGTTGAACGTTTCCACGGATAGGACGTTGAGCCCTGCCCCACCATCGATGAGGGTCTTGGTGACCAGTACATTGCTGATGACTGGGGAGCGGAGCATCGGGAGGACGCCAGCTGTGGCTGCACACTTGAGTTGATCCACTGAGCTGAATGTGATGGCGCACACCGACCACCTGAGAGGGCGCATTGCTTCGAGCCTGGGGAGGGCTGCGTGCACCTTGCGGGCAAACTGCTTGAAGATGCGTTGGGAGGCTAGGGCTTGAGCTCCGCCCAAGATGCAGGTGATTGCGCGTGGCTCCTGGAAGCCCCCAGCCCCCTCGTCTTGATGGCGGTCCTCGTTCCTCCTTGGTTGAGGCGGTAGTGGAGGGAGGCCTGCGTTGCCTTGTGGGCGATCGTCATGAGGCTAATCCCTCCAGTCCCCCTCGCGAGGCAGGTCTCGCCAGCGATCCTCGCGAGGCTGATCGCGCCACCCTTGGCGCAGGCCATGGTCTTCCCAGCGTCCTGCGTTTCTTCCTCCTCCTCGGCCGTAGCCCTGATCGGCGCGGTCGGGACAACGGCTGATCCTTCCTTCTAGCACGGCGCGGAGTTCTTGGCATTCATTGGTGTTGTGGGTGTGTAGGTCGTGGTACACACAGTACCGGCTGCCCCTGGAGGACTCAGGCAGATCTCTGCCCTGCTTGGTGTCTGGTTTTGCTACGAGCACGGCATCCCCCTTGCGCTTCACGTCCTTGGCCTTGGGCTTCTTCTCCTCTGGTTCTGCGGCAGGCAGCTCGAGGAGGGAGAGGCGTCCCTCGTCAGCCCTGGCGCACTTGGTTGCCAAGTTGAACAGCACCAGGGAGGTGCACAGGTCTTCATGCATTGCCAGCTCCTCCTTCATCTTGACGCCGCGCACACCATCGGAGAAGGCCGAGATGATGGCCTCCTCGGACACCTTGGGGATCTTGAGGTGCACGCTGTTGAAGCGCTGGATGTACTTTTGCAGGGTCTCTCCAGGTTGTTGCTTGATGCGGCGCATGTCGCTCACGGCGGGTGGCCGGTCGCAAGTACCTTGGAAGTTGGCGATGAAGCGGGTGCGCATCTGGTCCCAGGAAGAGATCGTGCCTGGAGCCAGATTCAGCAGCCAGGTGCGAGCTCCTTCCTTGAGCGCCATGGGGAACCAGTTCACCATGACCTTTTCGTCCCCGTTGGCAGCCTCGATGCCTAGCTCATAGAGCTAGAGGAATTCTGCAGGGTCAGTCGTGCCATCATAACAAGGAGGCAGGTCTAGCTTGAACTTGCCGGGCCATGCGACGCTACGCAGCTCGATGGTGTAGGCACGGCAGCCTGCGGTGGCCACGAAAGGCCTCGGCTGGTGGAGAGCTTGGTCTTGAGGGTCCCCACGCGCTGCAGCTAGGATCGGCGCGGGGTCTTGGCATGCCGGAGCTAGAGCAGGGTCGGGCGTGTCGGAGCAGGGAGCGCCCGGGCAGCCCCTTGCGGGCGTGGGATCTCTTGGCAGCTCCGATGTTGCTGCGCTGGCACCTAACGGAGCGGCTTCTGCCCAGGGGCCACGTGCCTTGGAGCCATAGAGTCTTCTTGGAGAGGAGGCGGCTGGTACGCCTCCGGAGCTTCGTTGCCCACGCGGGGCGGGGTGTGGCGCGAAGGAACGGACGGCGAGGGAGAGCCCCCTGCGGCGCAGACAAGCTCGGCGACGCGGTCGAGCCACTCCTCATAGACGTCGTCAACGGGATGGTAGCGCACGAGCTCGTTTGCTGCGAGGTGCGCAGCTCGAGCCTCCATGGGTGCGTGGAGCGCGCGGGATGAAGAACCAGCTGGTGCGAGCGATGGAGTAGCGGTGCGGCCGTCTTGCCGCACAGATGGATGCTGGGACGATGCTTGCTGCTCGCCCCCTGCCGGGCCGGTGACGGCGTTGACGGCGGGCGATGGGGAACGGCGAGGACGCCCACCGACAGGCGCCGTCTGGGCGACGCGAGAAGCGATGGAGGCCCGGCGCTCGGCGCGGGCCCGACGAGCGTCGAACATGGATGCGACGGTCGGAGAACGGAGCGGTGGACGACGAATTCCGGCGCACCCCTACCTGGCGTGCCAAATGTCGGATTTCGGGTTCTGGCAGACCCTTAAGGTTCGAACACTGGGGTGCGCACGGATATTACGCCTTCTACCTTCCGTCTCACAAAGATCTAGATTACAAAAAGAACTGCACAAGAGACACAAGATTTATACTGGTTCGGGCCACCGTTGTGGTGTAATACCCTACTCCAGTGTGTGGTGGGTGGATTTCCTCTTGGGGCTGATGATGATGAACAATACAAGGAAGAATAGCCTCGCGAGGGTCTATTCTTGGCTAGGGTGATGAACTGCTAGGAGGAGTTCATCCACCCTTCTCTTTCTCTCTCTCTTTCTCTCCCTTACTCTTACTAGCCAACCAAACGAACGAACCGACCCCCTTGCTACGTGGGCGGCTGTCCCTATTTATAGAGGCCCTGGACCTCCTCCCAAATATTGAGCAGGAAGGGAGCCAACAATGGCGGGCTAATTTGAAGGGGGACAGCAAGTATCAACTAATATGACAAAAGCAGTCTTCGCCTGCGCAAAGCTCTGGTGATGACGCCGTCTTGGGCTCCACGGTGACCTCCGCCTCGTAGTCCTCCTGGTCTTGGTCTCGTTGCACCGAAATGGCAACCTTTGCCAGATGCCTCGGTACTCCGCGGCTGCGCTTGCCCCCCTTGCACCAAAGAGGAAAGAAGGACGCTGCGCGCGCTGGCACCCGCCTGGCGCCCTGAGTCGTCACGGGCACCTCGCGAGGTACCCCGCCTTGATCTCTCCGCCTCCTCGCGAGCCATCCTGACGAGGACGTGCCTAAGGAAGCTCCATGTCGTCCGCCTCGCGAGGCTTGGCCCCTCGCGAGGGTCTTGAGTGTTGTGTCGATGAAGATGGGCCGTGTTGGGCCTCCTTTGAGCCACGCCGCAGGCCGCAGGTAGGCAAGTCTGGGGACCCCCGTTCCCAGAACACCGACAATGTGCAGGTCACCAAGACCCTCATCGACGACAGCGCAGGGCTCAATGTCCTGTCCGTCGACACATTCGAAAACCTCCAAGTGCCTTATGAACAGCTCCGGCCCACCAAGTCTTTCTCAGTAGTGACCGACGACTCCACCACACCGATAGGGCAGGTCCGCCTGCCTATCACCTTCGGGGAGCGCAAGAACTACCGCACCGAGCTCATCGACTTCGACGTCGTGCACATCCGCCTGTCGTACAATGCCATCCTCGGGTACCCGGCCCAGGCCAAGTTCATGGCAGTCACTCATCACGGCTACAACGTTCTCAAGATGCCAGGAAGCGGAGGAATCATCACGGTCCCGTGCGAAGAGAGGGATACGGTGTGCTCCCTCGAGCGCGCCTTTCAAGCTACAGCAATCGACGACCCCGACAATAGAAATGAAGGCCCTCTGGAGGCCATCCCCAAGAAGAAGCGGTCGCGCCATGCAGGACCTTAGGAGGATGGTGTTGCGGCAGGAGCCTCGTTAGGACCAGCGCCCGCTCTAGGGGCGCCTCCCTCCAACGCATAGGAAGGTGCGCCCGGCACCCTCCTCAAGCAAGGCTCGGGGACTCTCTTCTAGAGGTCCTCAGACCTTACCAACCTCACGAGGGAGGCGCTTGGGCACAACTTGGATGCGTGCTTTGCGGCACGTGACCCTCAGGAGAGCACAGGGCAAGAAGTGCCCACCACTCAGGAGTTCATCACCAAGACCACCCAGGATGTGCAAGAAGCAAGAGCCATGCGCGGTGACAGCCGCCCATGAGGCGCAGCTCTGCATCCTGGCGAGGATGCTGGGCTGCGCGTCTGCATCGACGTCCCAGGGCTCAACATGGCCGCATCTTAGGAGCATTTCTGGCCTTCGCGTGTGGGCCGCTGCGAGGGCCCACCGCACAGCTACGTTCGTATGCCTTTTGGCTTGCCGAGCATGGTGTCGGCCTATCATCGCAACATGTGACGTGTCCTGGCGGCTCAAGAAGCCAGGTACCACGCCATTCTGGAGGAGATGGAGACGGTCTTCAGGGAACCTCCCGAGCCCCCAGAGCCTCCCGAGGCTCAGGGTTCTGGCGGCTCATGACGAGTCATTTCTTCAACGCACGCCTTCAGCTGCACCAACTCTACTTCGTCTATAGAACCAGGTGACATCTTCCAAGCTCGTTTAGCTGGGAGCGCCCCTCGGGCTGCATTATTCCTAGGCCGCGTGGGTCCGTCCCTGCGGCATGTATCCCTTTCGCTTATGTCTTTAGCTTACCTTGTTGGAGGCGCCCCTTGGGCTGCATCGTCCCCAAGCCGCTCGAGCCGGACCCAGTGGCATGTATCATCCTGCATTTATCCAAATTGATCTGCTCTCCATGCTTAACCTGCCAACTTCTATCACCTGCTCGATTGCTGCCCACCACGGGTCTGTTCATCCTATGCAATTCGCTTGCACGTTAAAAGGTGGGCTCCTGAGCATCGTGACTCAGGAGTTCTTACTGTCTCTGCAGCCCTCACCCCCTAGCCTTGACCACAGCATCGCGACCTGGCATACGAGCGGCGGCTGAGCTCGCTCGACGGCCGGGACCTGAGGACGTAGAGTGCTTGCATCTCACCGCCTTGCAGGGATATACAGTCACCAAGACTCAAGACCAGGCGCAACCCACCTTGAGGTAGGGTCTCGTGAGTCCCGTGCTGGCTCACGAGTGGCCGGATACACCTCGCAGCCCTGCCGTGCAAGCCACGTGTTAGGGCGGGGCTGTACACGCCACGGGGGCTCCTCCCAGAGGGGGGGGGGCATCCCAGGCCCATGTGGAAGCACCATGCTCCGCGCTGGCTGCTGACACTGCCGACGAGCGGTTATGCCCATGCACAAGCGGAACCACTATGCTCCGCGCTGGTGATAAACAACTCAGGGCCGCCCCATGATCGTACCAACCTCAGGGAGCCCAGAGCTCAGCGCCCAGCCTCACCACAACGCCTCCCCTCGGGAGAGCCGCATGAGGGGGCCGGGCACGGGGGCTGCGCTCGGGTTACGCCCAAGTGCACGCCACCGAACCAGGTCCCCCAGACCTGGGCGTCGCGCGCCCCTCCAGAGGCCTCAATGAGGGCAGGTATGGAAATTGTTTCCACGTCAAGGGGGACTCCTGAGCATCGCGACCCAGGAGCCTAACTAGTCACGTAGCCCCTCACTCCTTGGTCCGTCCTGGTCTCCGGTGGGCCCAACGGTGGTTGAGGTATGTGTAGGACCTTGAAGTAGATGTGTCTAGAGGGGGGTGATTAGACACTTCATGCCAAAGTTGCAATTTTTAAGGTTTTTCGGTTTGAGTGGAGTTTAAGCATAATTTCAGCACTCACAATACATATCAAGCAAGTATGCAAAGTGTATATAGGCAGCGGAAAGTAAAGCATGCAACTTGCAAGAATGTAAAGGGAAGGGTTTGGAGAATTAAAACGCAATCGGAGACACGGATGTTTTTCCCGTGGTTCGGATAGGTGGTGCTATCCTACATCCACGTTGATGGAGACTTCAACCCATGAAGGGTAATGGTTGCGCGAGTCCACGGAGGGCTCCACCCACGAAGGGTCCACGAAGAAGCAACCTTGTCTATCCCACCATGGCCATCGCCCACGAAGGACTTGCCTCACTAGCGGTAGATCTTCACAAAGTAGGCGATCTCCTTGCCCTTACAAACTCCTTGGTTCAACTCCACAATCTTGTCGGAGCCTCCCAAGTGACACCTAGCCAATCTAGGAGACACCACTCTCCAAGAAGTAACAAATGGTGTGTTGATGATGAACTCCTTGCTCTTGTGCTTCAAATGATAGTCTCCCCAACACTCAACTCTCTCTCATATGATTTGAATCTGGTGGAAAGAAGATTTGAGTGGAAAGCAACTTGGCAAAGGCTAGAGATCAAGATTCATATGGTTTGAATGGAATATCTTGGTCTCAAGACATGAGTAGGTGGTTCTCTCTCAGAACGTATGAGTTGGAATGATGTATGTTTTCTGATGGCTCTCTCCACGAGTGAAGAGGAGGTGGAGGGGTATTTATAGCCTCCACACAAAATCCAACTGGTACACACAATTTATCAATCTCGGTGGGACCTAATCAGAAAACTCGGTCGGACCGAAATGGTAAACCTAGTGACCGTTATGAATTTCGGTGGGACCAATTGGAACAACTCGATGGCGCCGGGTTGAAAGAATCGGTATGACCGAGTTCGAATTAGGGTTTAGGTCATTTGTGGATATGGGAAAGTAGCTGAGGATTTTGGAGCATATCATTAAGCACTTGAGCAAGAGGCTCATTAAACAACACCTCATCCCTCCTTGATAGTATTGGCTTTTCCTATGGACTCAATGTGATCTTGGATCACTAAAATGTAAAATGAAGAGTCTAGAACTTCAATCTTTAGCCAATCCTTTGTTCTTAGTGTCTTGGAGACCTTTCCACACCCTTTAGTCCATGCCACTCCATTGTTGAACTTATCTGAAACATACTAGGTGAAAACATTAGTCCAACAAGCGATATGTTGTCATCAATTATCAAAACCACCTAGGGAGCACTTGTGCTTTCAATCTCCCCCTTTTTGGTAATTGATAGCAACATACATCAAAGCTTTAGATAAAGATACAAAGAATAGTAAGTAAAGCTTTGGAAGGACATGTAACAAGCATAGGCTCCCCCTACATGTATGCAATCATGTGAATATAAAATATAGAAGCATGTGAGAGCATAATCATGGCAGAGTAGGCAATGTGTTACATGTATCTTGGCCAGATGCATCAGAGCAAAAGATTATTAAGGAAAATACCTTCATGCTGATGAGTCCTTCTTGCAAACAGTATGTACATAGGCAAGAATTCCTCATACTCATGATTTTGATGCATACACTTACCTTGTAGTCTTAAGTTGGCTTAGGATGGAATGAACCTGCACAAACAAGGTTAGATAACACAGGTACATCCACTAGCCAGAGAAAACAAAAGAAACCACAAGAATGCCAAGACTGGGATGACATGTAGAAAGTAAGTACTAGGTACTTCATTGAATTCAACATGTCCCCAAGGGTAAAGATATGCAATGAATTTGACTGATTTCTTTCCCATGGATGTCTTGCTCCCCCCGAATCTTTCATGGGATATTGGGAGAAGATAGGGAACAGAAAATTGGAGCTGAAAGATACAAACGAATATGTCTTTCCCACTAAAAAAGACATGTGACATCTCTCCTCTTGAACATCAAGCATCTGGGATCCTTGAGTATTGTCTCTCCCTTTAGAGATCTCTTTTTCCCCCTTAATACATTATCCGGGACGTCTGGGACCCTTGAGACTTTCTCTCCCCCTTTAGTATTGTGATGTGATCTTTCTCTCCCCGAAGATAGGCTTTGATGTGATCTCTCTCCCCCTTTGACATCAATTTCCAAGAAGGGATCTTCTAGAGTGTGAGTCAAGAGGTTTGGTCCTTGAGATTCAGCATGAAGCAAAGAATAAAATTGTGATGCTTGTAGAGGACAAGATTCAATGAGTGGAGCTGGAGAGTAGAAATGTAGAACAAGTGGCAAATTGTTTTTCTGACTGCAAAGTCGGTGGCACCGAGTGGCATATTTCGGTGGTACCGAAAAGATTCGGTTGGACCGAAGATTGCAAGTCGGTGAAACCGAGTTTACACAGAGAAAAACACTTGTCACCTCAGCTCACTAGACATGTAAGATCTCACAAAGATTTGCAATGAATTAAATGCAGAAAATGCAGAACAAAAACAAAAAGTAAAGAAAAAGGACTGAAAGATCTAGATGAAGTGAAAAAGAGAAAGGGAACAACTACACAAGCATGAAACAAATGCAATAACACAAAGAAGGAACACAAGAGAACTTCATCTAGAGTTGGGCGGTGACATGGTCACCTATGTTAGAGTATATTGACTTGGGAGTCAAGTGAGAACACTTGATCATAGGTCATACTCATCGTTTAAGCTCAAAATGGGTTACCATTTTTCATTTAAGCATCTTGATGTATTCACATCTTGTTGAGTTGCTTTGACTCATGTCTCGGAGTAAAGATTCTCTAAGATGGAACAACATACCTTGGGTGGTGGTGTGGTTCTTTCTCATGTAGTTGAACTTGCGTGGGTGCTCATGGTTGATGTAGCCCATCAAGAGCTTGGAGCACCGCTTGGAGTTTGAGTTCATCTACCTACATGGATTAGTTCTAGCAAGGAAAAGCACTTGTGAAAAAAAAAGGAATGACATTCATGAAGCTCAACATAGGATTTGTCAAAGGATATGTTTGAGTGGTTTTGTGCTTCCTTGTCTTCAACCATCATTGTGTAGAGTCTTGGTGATGAAAAGATTGCTCAAGATGTGAGTGAATCGCAATCTCATGGAATTAGATTCAACCAAGCACGGGTTAGACAACATGCAAGGCACAAATATATCCAAGACATAAGATAGTCATCATAAGAGATATATCATGGATTAGTCATAAGCTCATGTCTTGCATGTATCCAATGGAGTTCCTACTCCAAGTTCGAAGCATCAATGATGTTCAATTCTCCTCTCAACCTGCAAAACACTTTCTCATCAAGTGGTTTAGTGAATATATCCGCTAATTGCTTATTAGTGCGAACATGCTTAAGATCTATGTCACCCTTAGCAACATGATCTCGAATGAAATGATGACGAACTTCAATATGCTTAGTTCGAGAAAGTTGTACAGGATTATGACCAATTTTGATAGCACTTTCATTGTCACAAAGTAGTGGAGCATGTTTCACATAGATCCCATAATCTTTAAGAGTTTGGGTCATCCAAAGTAATTGAGCACAACATGAACCAGCGGCAATGTATTCCGCTTCGGCGGTGGATAAGGATACTGAGTTTTGTTTCTTGGAGGACCAAGACACAAGGAATCTACCAAGAAATTGACAAGTACCCGAAGTTGACTTTCTATCAACCTTATCTCCGGCATAATCCGAGTCGGAATAGCCAACAAGATCAAAAGAAGACCTCTTAGGGTACCAAATGCCAAATTTTGGTGTATGAATTAAGTATCTAACTATCCTTTTCACAACCTTAAGATGGCATTCTTTAGGGGCAGCTTGATATCTTGCACACATGCACACACTTAGCATAATATCGGGAAGTGAAGCACATAGGTATAACAATGAACCAATCATAGAGCAATAAACCTTTTGATCCACCGGTTCACCATCTTTGGTCAAATCATTATGTCCACTAGTAGGCATGGGTGTAGACATACCTTTGCATTCTTGCATATTGAACTTCTTGAATAAGTCGTTGGTGTACTTTGTTTGAGAGACAAATGTACCTTCTTTAGTTTGCTTGATTTGCAAACCGAGAAAGAATTTGAGTTCACTCATCATAGACATCTCAAACTTTTCTGACATTAGCTTTCCAAACTTTTCACTAAAGAGAGGGTTAGTAGAACCAAATATGATATCATCAACATAAATTTGGCATACAAATAGTTCTCCATTAACCCTCTTAGTAAAAAGAGTAGAATCAATTTTACCAATTTCGAAACCACTTGTAATAAGGAACTTGGTCAAGCATTTATACCATGCTCTAGGAGCTTGTTTAAGACCATAAAGGGATTTGTGAAGTTTGTAGACATGATTAGGTTTCTTAGGATTGACAAAGCCGAGAGGTTGTTTGACATAAACTTCCTCCTCTATTTCACCATTTAGAAAAGCACTTTTAATGTCCATTTGGTACAAGGTGATGTTATGGTGATTAGCATAGGCAAGTAAGATGCGAATGGACTCAAGTCTAGCAACGGGAGCATATGTCTCACCATAGTCCATACCTTCAACTTGTGTGTACCCTTGGGCGATGAGACGTGCTTTGTTGCGACCCACTTGTCCATCTTCATCTTGCTTCTTGCGAAACACCCATTTGGTACCAATGATGTTGTGGTTGTCATCGGGCTTCTCAACCAATGTCCAAACTTGATTTCTCTCAAAGTTGTGTAGTTCTTCATGCATGGCGTTTATCCAATCCGGATCTTCCAATGCTTCTTCAACCTTCATAGGTTCAATGCTAGAGATGAATGAATAGTTTTCACAAAAGTTAGCTAAACGAGTCTTTGAGCGAGTGATTCTCCCGGTTTGTATATCATTGAAGATTTGCTCGACGGGATGATCTTTGGCAATTCTTGCTCGAACTCATGAGAGCTTTTTCTTGGGTCTTTGTTGAACATTTTCTTCATCTTGTTCTTCTTCTTGGCCTTCTTCATTGTTGACATTGTCATTGTCTTGTCGTGGTGGAGAAGGAGGTTGTTGATGTTCGTCTTGATGCATTTCCTTGTCTTCTTCATCTTGGTGTGTCCCACTTGTGGATGCTTCCGTATCAATTCTTGGCCCACCTTGTTGTGAAGTAGAGGCCTCCACTTTGACGAATGAAGTACTCTCCTTCACCTCCGTTGAACGAACTTTGCCTATGGGCAAGTCTTGGATTGCTTCTGAAGGGTCTTTGTCTCCTACATCAATTGGCAATTGCTCTACTTCCGAGCCATTAGATTCATCAAACTTCACATCTACCGTCTCTTCAACCTTTCAGGCGAAGTTGTTGTAGACACAGTAAGTGTGAGAGTTTGAGCCATAACCAAGTAGGAAACCTTCATGAGATTTAGGAGCAAACTTTGAACGACGATGCTTATCAAGAATGTAGCACTTTGAGCCGAATACTCGAAAGTATCCAACTTGGGGTTTGTTACCGGTGAGGAGCTCATATGCCGTCTTGCCGAGTAGCTTGTGAAGATACAAGCGATTTGTTGCATGACAAGCTGTCTCAACCGCTTCTGCCCAAAAATGCTTTGGCGTCTTGTATTCATCAAGCATTGTTCTTGCCATTTCGATGAGCGTCCGGTTCTTCCTCTCAACAACTCCATTTTGTTGAGGTGTGTATGTAGCCGAGAACTCGTGTGAAATCCCTTCTTCATAAAGAAAGGTGTCCACATTTATGTTCTTGAACTCCGTTCCGTTGTCACTTCAGACCTTCTTGATCTTCACGTCAAACTGGTTTTGGGCCTTCCTAGCGAAGTTTTTGAAGATCTTCTGGACCTGCGACATGTCATTAAGAAAGAACACCCACGTAAATCTTGAAAAATCATCAACTGTAACTAGACCAAAAGAATTTCCACCGAGACTCTTGTAGGCGTTGGGACCAAAAAGGTCCATATGAAGTAGCTCGAGTGACCTCCTTGTGGTCATGATGTTCTTCACGGGATGTCTTCCTCCAACCTGTTTACCTACTTGACAAGCACTGCAAAGTCTATCCTTATCAAATATGACATCGTTAACTCCAAGGATATGATTTCCTTTAATAAGCTTGTCAAGATTTCTCATGCCAACATGACCTAGTCGTCTATGCCACAACCAACCTTTTGAGGATTTAGCAATAAAGCAAGTTTTAGGTTGTGCCTTTTTAGAGAAGTCGACAATGTAAAGGTCACCTTTACGCCTACCGGTAAAGACCATTTTATGGTTGTCTCGACGAAACACTTGGCAATCTACCTTAGTAAATAGGACTTTTAAACCAAAATCAGCAAGTCTAGATACTGAAAGTAAATTGTAGCCGAGAGATTCAATGAGCATGACATTTTGAATGGAACTATCATGTGAGATGGCCACCTTACCAAGGCCAACTACTTTACCCTTTGAATTATCACCAAAGGTGACATATTTTCGAGGGCCGTCGTTTTCAGCAAGCTCACGGAACATCTCCTCATCTCTGGTCATATGATCAGTACATCCACTATCAAGTAACCACTCCTTTCCTCCTGATTCATATCCCCGAAGATTTGCCGTAAGACCAAAGTGTCTGATTGCATCATCAAGATTGAAGTCACTATCATCATCATCATAGTATTCATGTTCACCACTCATCATTTCCTAGAGAGGGTAATTCATTAGATAAATGATCATTAAAATGGTCACTTTTATGAATTCTTATAGCTTCGAATATAATATCACTAATGATTCCAACATCCCCCTTAGCTCGCTTGAGATTGGCAAGCTCAAGTAGACAATCACCAAGGATAGGATCACTAGAGTTCATCTTAATTGAGGCAATAGATTTATGGATAATTTTATCCAAATTTTTTAAGGAATGGTCGTGAAATCGTTCCTCAAGAAATGTCCATATAGTACAAGCACAATCAAGAGTAGGCAAACTAGCAATCAAGTTTTTGGGCAATCCTCTAATGATGAGCTCAATAGTTCTAAGATTGCGAATCATGTCAACATCTTCATCTAGGGTAGGATGCAAGGGATCAATGTGAGGTGCACAAGGGCTAGCAATATACTTGTTCAAATGATATTGGTTGAAGATTACAAGCATCTCATTTTTCCACTCCTGAAAATATTCTCCATCAAGGATAGGCACTCTATGTCTAAGAGTCCCTAAAGTAGACACATCCATCTTCCTCCAATGGTGATTAAACCAAGGCAATGGAAACCAAAGCTCTGATACCACTTGTAGGACCTTGAAGTAGATGTGTCTAGAGGAGGGTGATTAGACACTTCATGCCAAAGTTGCAATTTTTAAGCTTTTTCAGTTTGAGTGGAGTTTAAGCATAATTTCAGCACTCACAATACATATCAAGCAAGTATGCAAAGTGTATATAGGCAGCGGAAAGTAAAGCATGCAACTTGCAAGAATGTAAAGGGAAGGGTTTGGAGAATTCAAACGCAATCGGAGACACGGATGTTTTTCCCGTGGTTCGGATAGGTGGTGCTATCCTACATCCACGTTGATGGAGACTTCAACCCACGAAGGGTAACGGTTGCGCGAGTCCACGGAGGGCTCCACCCATGAAGGGTCCACGAAGAAGCAACCTTGTCTATCCCACCATGGCCATCGCCCACGAAGGACTTGCCTCACTAGCGGTAGATCTTCACGAAGTAGGCGATCTCCTTGCCCTTACAAACTCCTTGGTTCAACTCCACAATCTTGTCGGAGCCTCCCAAGTGACACCTAGCCAATCTAGGAGACACCACTCTCCAAGAAGTAACAAATGGTGTGTTGATGATGAACTCCTTGCTCTTGTGCTTCAAATGATAGTCTCCCCAACACTCAACTCTCTCTCATATGATTTGAATCTGGTGGAAAGAAGATTTGAGTGGAAAGCAACTTGGGAAAGGCTAGAGATCAAGATTCATATGGTTTGAATGGAATATCTTGGTCTCAAGACATGAGTAGGTGGTTCTCTCTCAGAACATATGAGTTGGAATGATGTATGTGTTCTGATGGCTCTCTCCACGAGTGAAGAGGAGGTGGAGGGGTATTTATAGCCTCCACACAAAATCCAACCGTTACACACAATTTATCAATCTAGGTGGGACCGAATCAGAAAACTCGGTCGGACCGAAATGGTAAACCTAGTGACCGTTATGAATTTCGGTGGGACCGATTGGAACAACTCGGTGGCGCCGGGTTGAAAGAATCGGTATGACCGAGTTCAAATTAGGGTTTAGGTCATTTGTGGATATGGGAAAGTAGCTGAGGATTTTGGAGCATATCATTAAGCACTTGAGAAAGAGGCTCATTAAAAAACACCTCATCCCTCCTTGATAGTATTGGCTTTTCCTATGGACTCAATGTGATCTTGGATCACTAAAATGTAAAATGAAGAGTCTAGAACTTCAAGCTTTAGCCAATCCTTTGTTCTTAGTGTCTTGGAGACCTTCCCACACCCTTTAGTCCATGCCACTCCATTGTTGAACTTATCTGAAACATACTAGGTGAAAACATTAGTCCAACAAGAGATATGTTGTCATCAATTATCAAAACCACCTAGGGAGCACTTGTGCTTTCAGTATGTGCGTGGCCGGGCTCTGCCGACATAGAACATTGATCTATCCTCGGAACTCTCCCTATATACTGCTTGCGCGTCAAGGGGGACTCTTGAGCATCGCGACTCAGGAGCCTAACTGGTCATGTAGCCCCTCACTCCCTGGTCCGTACTGGTCTCTGGCCGGCCCAATGGCGGTTGAGGTATGCGCGGGGCCGGGCTCTGCCGACGCAGAACGCAAAGAAAATAGGAAGGAAATCACAAAATCTTCAAGCAAATATTACAAGCATATTGTTCTCACAATACCAAATGAAAAGTCTAAACGCCTCCACAAGGCCTGATACATGTCGCAGGAACAAAATGGGAAGAATAGTCGCAGGTCACCCCTGGGTATTGCCATCGCCCGCGGTAGGTGCTCCCTCGTGGGCAACGATGTTCTCACCTTCACCACCAGCCGCAGGATCCGCGGCGTCCCCATACAGAGGATCGGAGACAAAGCCGCGGAACCTCCCCAGCAAGGCCTCCACATGACCTTTTACAGCTGCGGCGGCGGCTTCGCAGTGATCTTCAGCCACAGGCTCCAGTAGCTCGTCAAGGCGAGCACTGTGATCGTGGAGGTGCAGATGGCTGAAAACACGAGTCAATGCGGCTGAAGACGCGAGTCAGTGCGGCTGAAGACAGGACGCGAGCTTCTGCCTCCGCCATGGGACCGAGGCCATCGACGACCTCCTGAAGCGCCTTCACCACGACAGGAAGCACCTGGGTGGGGCCGTCCTCGTCGGTGTCCAGCGGCTTCTCCAGGCCGTGCTCGTAGAGTGTCTTCAGCACCTTGCGAGACCTCTTCTCGAGATCGGCGAAGGCCACGTGGTCTTCGGCCAGGACTCGCGCCTTGGCATCAAGATCGGCCTCCCTCGTCCCCATCTTCCGCTCCAACTCTTCCAGCCGGTTGTGCTCGGCGGCCTGCTTCTTCCCCAGCTCCGCAACTCGCCCTCCCGGGCCTTCATCTTCTCCTCCCTCGCTTGGCGGTAGCATACCTCTTCGACGTGCTTGTCGTGCAGGCTCTGCAACTCGCCCTCCAGCACTTGGCAGCGGTCACGGGTGGCCTTGGCATCTTTCAGCGCTGCCTCATGATCGGCTGCAGCGCTGGCGGCTCCTTGCTTCTCCTCCTCGGAAGCCACAACAGCCTGGCCCAGCGCCGCCCCAACCGCCAGGTCAGAGTGAAGCCAGCCAGAGGCCAACTCCAGACGCCCAGCCACCAGATGCGGGTCCGCGCTCAGGAGATCTACCTGCAGCTAGGTCATCTCCGAAAGGGCACGCTCCAAGACAGCAGCGGGAACAGAAGAACCAGGGAGTGGAGGTGCTGCGGTGGGAGGAAGCGACACCGTCACCAGGGCTTGGGAGACCGCGAGTGTTGGTGTCAAAACCGGTAGATCTTGGGTAGGGGGTCATGAACTGTGCGTCTAAGGCGGATGGTAACCAGAGGCAGGGGACACGATGTTTTCCCAGGTTCGGGCCCTCTTGATGGAGGTAATACCCTACGTCCTGCTTGTTTGTTCTTGATGATATGAGTAGTACAAGAGTTGATCTACCACGAAGTCAGAGAGGCTAAATCCTAGAAGCTAACCTATGGTATGATTGTATGTTGTCCTACCGACTAAAACCCTCCGGTTTATATAGACACCGGAGGGGGCTAGGGTTACACAAGATCAGTTACAAAGGTGCAGATATACATATCCGTATTGCCTAGCTTGCCTTCCATGCCAAGTAGAGTCCCATCCGGACATGAGACGAAGTCTTCAATCTTGTATCTTCATAGTCCAACAGTCCGGCCAAAGGATATAGTCTGGCTGTCCGGAGACCCCCTAATCCAGGACTCCCTCAGCGGGTTCTGGAGCAGCTCGGACCTCGTCAGCCACGCCAAGCGCCGGCACCTCCGGAGCCAGCGGGGCCATGGGGGCTGATTCCACGTGGCGATGTTCCTCTTGGCCCCGCGAGGACGACCGGGCTGGCGAGATGTGGGCGTTGCTGCCTCCTTTCTCTGCGGAGGAAGCCACATCCGCCGTATCCTCCTTCCTCTTCTTCACTGAAGATGACGGCCTGATCAACCAAGGGCGAGCGTCAGGAAATAACATGTACCGGTAGGGATAAAGAGAAGCTCGAGAAACCTACCGGTCCACCACGAAGTACTCCACCTTTTGCTTGTGAAGCTTGAAGCCTGACAGCATCGGGACCTGAAGGGTAGGCGTTCGGGCTCCGGCGGCGCCAGGCGGTGTGGAGGCAGAACCGGATCCAGCCCCAGGAGGTGTTGGGATGGAGGCGGCACCACGGACCACCAGCGATGACGTACCCTTCGTCGGGATGAGGGGTTGCTCCCTCTCCCCTTGGTAGGCATCGCCTTCGGCATCATCAGGAAGGGCGCGGAGAATCTTGGCCTTGCTCAGAGGGGATGTCTCCCCCACCTCTTTCGGGGTCTTCTCCAAGTCCACCTCCTCTTCCCCCTCTCTGCGGAACTCGCCAGAAGACACCTCCATTGGTTTCTTGCGCCATAGGAGCTCCCGGAAGCGCCGGCGGCACCAGCCTGCACGCATCAAAAGTCGGCCTAGAGGCGACGAATTCCTCCCAGTCCCTGTGTTGGAACAGGGGAACGAAGGCGCTAGGCGGGTACTCCTGGTTGTCCCCAACTATGAGGCGCAGGACGGTGTCCAATTCATCGCCAGGCAGGTCCCCTGGCCTCAGGCAGGTCTTCTTTTCCTCTTCTTCCAGCTCCCAGAGGGGGCGCGCGCGTGCCTGGAGTGGGGCAACCCACAACATCAAGAACTCCCTCAGGAGCATGGCCCCCGTTATCTTGGCCGCCCTCACGTTGCCCAGCTTCAGGTCGGTCATCATCTGCCCCAACACTGATGATGCCCGCTCATCGACAAGCTCCGCCTTGGGAGACCCCTTGCCCTGCCGGGGTGCCTCCGTTGGCAACACCAGGCACAGATGGGCATGCTTGGCATCCATCATGACCCACTTGGATCGAATGTTGTCGGCTCTCTTCCCGGTGCTCAAGATCGAGTTGGCCTTGCCGCAGGCAACGAAATTAACGCATCCAGAGGCATGCTCGCCGCTGACGCAGAGGAAGAAGAAATGGCGCAGGAGCGCCACGGACGGCATCACGCCCAGGTACGCCTCACAGTAGTAGGCAAAGATGGACAGGAGGAGGACAGAGTTGGGATGGAGGTGCAATGTCTGCAGCCCATAGTGGTCGAGGACTTCATAAAAGAAATTAGAGAAGGGAGGAACCAACCCAACAGCAGCGTTGCTCGAGACGAAGGGGAAGAAGGTGCTCCCCTCAGGCTCTGGCTCGTCAAACGCAAGCCGGAGCTCCGTCCTCCCCCACTCCTTGCTCTCTCCCGCTGTCAGCAGGCGCACGGAGGCGAGGCTCTTCTCCATGATGGTGGGCGCCTCAAGAGCGGGCTCGTACCAAGCCAGTGCCAAGGAAGTCTTGACCTTGCGCGGCGCCATGAGCGGCAGATGCAGAGCAAGGCTGGGGCAGATCTGGAGGTAGCGGTGGCGAAGAGCAAGAAAGGGGATCTGGAGCGAGGCAAGGAAGAAGCAACGAAGGCAAGTGCTGCCTACGCCAACCTTTTGTCAGGTCAAGCAGTTGCCGAGGTAGCATGGGGAAGCGGAGACGACCATGTCCAATCAACCATCGCGCGTCAACCGAGGCCGCAGGCTTTGGGGGCCCGCGGCGCTCCGTACTTGGCCCTTGGCTTCGCCGTGAAGCCAAGCCCGAGCGCACCTTGGGCCTAGGGGCTAGTGTCGGCGTTCTGGGAACAGGGGTCCCCAGACTTGCTTGCTTGCGGCCCACGGCATGGCTAAGCCAGCAGGCCGTATGGCCCATCTTCACCAACAAAGCATCCAAGACCCTTGTGAGGGTCCAAGCCTCACGAGACGAACGACACAAGACCTCCTGTGGAGTAGCCTAGCTAGGCAGGCTCAAGAGGAGCGGAGATATCAAGGTGGGGCAAACCTCGTGAGGCCCTCGTCACATGAGCCATGACGCACGACACCAGGCGGGCGCCAGTGCACGCAGCATCCTTGTTTCCTCTTTGGTGCTAAGGAGGCCAGCGCAAGAGAAGAGTACTGAGGCATTAGGCAAAGGTTGCTTTATTGGTGCAACGAGACCAAGACTAGGAGGACAGCAAGACGGAGGTCATCGTGGAGCCCAAGACGGCGTCACCACCAGAGCTTTCGCAGGCGAAGACCACTTTTGTCAGGATAGCTTGTACTAGCTGCCCCCCTTCAAATTGGCCCGCCGTTGTTGGCTCCCTTCCCGCTCGATATTTGGGAAGAGGACCAGGGCCTATATAAGTAGAGCTAGCCACCATAGTAGAGGCATATCATCTCACCTTAGCTTGATCCAACCCGATCGAAAGAACACCTTGTACTGTTCATCATTAGCCCTAGAGGCAATCCACCACCACCACACTGGAGTAGGGTATTACACCACAACGGTGGCCCGAACCAGTATAAACCTCGTGTCTTTATGTCTTGCGAGTTTGTCGAGTTCGTCTGCGAGATCTTAGCGACCTAGGGCGTAGATCGGTAGGAAGGAAACACTTTGCGCGCACCCCAGTGTTCGAACCTTAAGGGTTTGCCGGAACCCCACACCCGACATGGACATTTGGTTCTTTTTAGTTAAGAACCTTGTCCAGAATTTCCTGGCGGACTCTCTGGGCTATTGAACTATATAGCTTAAGTCATCCGCGTCCGGAGGTCAAACATATGTACCTTGGAAGTTCTCGAGGAAAGCCTCTTCCAAGTCCTCCCAGCTGCCAATGGATTTTCAGGCAGACTGTTTAGCCAATGCCGAGCTGGCCCTTTGAGTTTTAGAGGGAGGTATTTTATGGCATGGAGGTCATCTCCGCGGGCCTTATGAATGTGGAGAATGAAGTCCTCGATCCACACCGCGGGGTTTGTGATTCCATCATATGATTCTATGTTCACGGGCTTGAATCCTTCTGGGAATTCGTGATCCAAGACCTCATCAGTGAAGCAATGAGGGTGTGCGGGGCCTCTATATTGGGCCGTATCGTGACACAACTCTGGTAGAGTCCGTCTGCGGTGTTCAGCCCGCGCATGACTGGGTTTGTCACATCCGAATAGGTGGCCGTTGTCGCGCATCGAGGCACGTCCTCGCGATCCGTAGATTGATCTGGTATGTCCTACTTTATTGTTCAGGTTCTGCCGGAGGTCATATGTATGGTCATGGGCTAATTTACCTCTACCTGAGCAATGAGGCGGGGCGGGCTGCTGTTCGGCATGAGTTGTCATTTTGTCCCGACCATGTGGTGGTCGGTCGGCCGTATTTTGTGATGTTGGTATGTGCTCCGGTGCCTCCTCGTCAAACTGAGGTAGAAATTTGCAATTTGGGTAGCTTTTGGTTGGGCGCTTGAGGCCGTATACTTCGGCTGCTAGGACATTAGTCCATTTATCATTGAGCAAATCTTGGTCAGCTTGAAGCTGCTCCTGCTTCTTTTTCAGGCTCCTTGTGTGGCTATTAGCTGGCGCTTGAAGCGCTCCTGCTCAAGAGGTTCCTCGGGCACAGTGAAGTCTTCGGTGCCGAGGGTCACCTCATCTTCGGAGAGAGGGAGGTAATTATCGTCCTTCGAATCTTCGTGCGTGGCCTATTTAACAGGGCTGACCTGCTCCTCTTCCTGTTCATCTTGTTTGTTTGCTTTATCAATGGGGTCTTCGTTGTCTTCGGCACCTTCCAGAGTGTCATCTTCTCCCGTGCCGGTGTTGCTGTCTTTACTGCGGCGTGACTTAGAGTGGCGCCACTGCCACCGATGTTTGGACCGTATTTTGGAAGGTTTATCCTCAACCGGGTCTTCCTTATCGTCGCCATTGTGCTCCTTTGGTGCATCCACCACGTATACATCATATGAGGAAGTGGCCGCCCAGCGTCCGGTGAACGGCGGGTTCTGGGCCTCTTCTTCTCTGGCATCGTCGTCCATACCATCGATGTCCTCGCAGTCGTCATCAAGTTCGTTGGTCAAATCCTCGATCGTGGCTATAAAGTGGGTGGCGGGTGGGGAGTAAAACTGTCCATCGTCAGCCCCTAGTTCGAGCTGGATATAGTTCGGCTGCGAGTCCTCCGCCAAGGACAAGTTTTTTAATGAGTTTAGCACATCGCCCAAAGACGAGTGCTGGAAGATGTGTGCAGCGCTGAATTTGAAGATCGATAAACGATCGAGCTCGGCGTCCATGGGCTCGCGTGGTTCGGAACCTACGGCCGGAGACGAGTCCGTCATTCCGATGGCATAGGCATCATGTGGGACCAGGTCCATGTGCGGCCCAACGCCGTGGAATCTGCGGCCTCCGCGGTGGGGTTAACCCTCCCGTCTTTGGATGGCACAACTTGCTCTGGCTCAAGGGCCAGTGCGGTTACAGGAGCAATCTCCTAGATGCGGCCCGATGATGGATTTAGATTATGATCATCGGAGTGACCGGGATCGACCGCCGCAGTATCGAATCCGGCAAAGATCAAGTCTCCACGGATGTCCACAACGTAGTTCAAGCTCCCGAATCTGACCTGATGGCCAGGGGCGTAGTTTTTGATCTGCTCCGGATGGCCAAACGAGTTGGCCCGCAGTGCGAAGCCACTGAACACGAAGATTCTCTCTGGGGAGGAAAGTTTCTCCGCAGACAGCGTCATTATTGAAGGTTGAAGGGGCCATCGAACCTTTCAGCGACAACATAGAGGAACTCTCAATGAAAACACCAACGTCGGTGTCAAAACCGGCGGATCTCGGGTAGGGGGTCCCGAACTGTGCGTCTAAGGTTGATGGTAACAGGAGACAGGGGACACAATGTTTACCCAGGTTCGGGCCCTCTCTATGGAGGTAATACCCTACTTCCTGCATGATTGATCTTGATGAATATGAGTATTACAAGAGTTGATCTACCACGAGATTGTAATGGCTAAACCCTAGAAGTCTAGCCTGTATGACTACGATATTGAGTATCTATCCTTTCCGGACTACCCCCTCCGGTTTATATAGACACCGGGGGGATCTAGGGTTACATTGACTCGGTTACATAAGATGGAATCTTGATGGTTGTTCGCCACGCTTGCCTTCCACGCCAAGGAGAGTCCTATCCGGACACGGTTACAGTCTTCGGTCTTCATATCTTCATAGCCCACCAGTCTGGCCCATAGATAACATGTCGGACACCCGAGGACCCCTTAGTCCAGGACTCCCTCAGGGGGGGCGTGGGAGAGATAGCACGAGAAATGAGAGTGGTCTAGAGAGAGAGAGAGAGAAAGACGAATATGACGTCATGACGAGAGATTCCCTTGAGTGTGTAGATGCAAGGGGGAGTGGATAGAGGCACCAGGAGAATATTTTTTTGTGTGTGGTGTCTGTGTTGGTATGTGTGGGTGTGAGAAGATAACGAGACGTGGGGGCAGAGGGTGTGCCACCGCGTGAGGTCCGGTGGGTCGAGGTGAGGCCCTTCGTTCGGTGCCGTCCTGCGCCACATTGGTTGGCCCGTGACGCATTTAGGGAGACCCGTGGATGACTAGTCGTACAAGACAAAGATAGCATAATTGTGAAGGACTCTATGTCCACTGACAAAGCCGACTAGGATTTGTAACCCTAGGTTCTCGGACTAAGGTAACCCCTGTATCTCTGATATTACTATTCATCCAACTTAATTTTAAAGGGCATCCTACAGAATTCTCTGCTAGAATCACACTCATCGATTAGGAAGAGTGGTGTGAGACAATGCATCAGAGACAGGCCTAAAGATAATGTGTGTACAGGAGACACGTAGGGCAGGTCTATGTATATAGAAAGGGTCGATGGGGATTGTGTGTGTGTATGCTTGCGAGTGGAAGAGTACTTGTGATAAAGGTTAGTGAAAATAGTCGTAAATGGTTACGAGAGGGAGGGAGGGTAATATCGAGAGCATGTGTGCGAGAATGACACCTCGGGAGAGAGTGTGTGAGCATGTGTGAGAGACCACCGATGGAGAGTGAAACTACACATACAAAACTGTTGTACACATTGATTAAAGATATAAATTGTATCCAAATATTAGGATGGGATCATGATATTTGCAATTCGTGTAAGGAATGGTCATTGATCCATAAGACATCTAGAATCTATCGAATTTGAGCATGTCTATGTTATTATTCGACACAATTGATCCACATAGTTAGTATTTTGAACTCCAGACACTTTGTCGCTTTAGCAATCGAATATAAACGTGAGTATAGTTCATGTTGTGTGTGTAAAGCACATTATACATACGAAAGTTACACAATGAACATTATAAATAGCTACCTATGAACTAGCATACATTTGAATTCAACTTAAGGTGGTTTAAAAAAATCAAATTCAACATGAAGTCCATTCAATTATTTGAATTTGATATCATGGCATTTGTAAATCATACCTAAATTATGGGGGCACCAATCTTTGCTCTGATTTTGAACATAATAGCATATGTAGTCATGTACAAAATAGATTCTAATTTAGCTCCATTCCAAAATAATCGTAGTTATAGGATTTTCAAGTGTTGAATTTCAAAAAGAAGCGGATAATTTAATGAGGTTTTCAAACATACAAGGTCAAATTTAACGTTGTCTATTTAGGTCAATCCCCAAAGTTCAAGAGTACTCTAAACGTGAATGCTTGTGTTTCAAAATTTTGAATGAAGCACCAAAAGAGCCTCTACTCGCCCGAAACCGCATGAGACCAATGTTTGGTAGTACAAGGAAATTACTTTTCTAATAACTCCGACCTGTGAAGCCTACCGGCCCGACGTCCAAAGGTCTAAACCGGGGTAGGTTTGTAGCTTCATCTAGACGCCAGGCAACCGCCTCCGAAAAACATTCATACACAATGGCCGCCTAAGCACACATGCACACGGCCGAGATCACTCCCGCCCACTACTTGGGACACCTGGGATTACCATCCTACCCCGACCCGTAGGAGGTCCAAAATTTAAGAAGGGGGCAAAGTTTGTACTTTCCCCAAATTTCAAACAAGCGCGTCCCATCTTCTGTTCAAAAAAGCCAAAAACAAGCGCATCCCTGACCGAAACATGGTTCTCCCCCCTCCCCCGCCCACCCGTCCGATTCCCCATTCGTACTCCGTTGGCGCAAAAACTACCTCTCCACCAGCGGCGAAACCCCGGCGTCCTCCGTCCGCCACCCCATTCCACCCATCAACCGCCGCCCTCCTCCATCACGTCGGAGCCGATACCCCGACGTCGTCGTCCACTGCAACCTCAACCACAACGCCCTCCACGGCTAGTAGTTGAAGCCGAGGCTGAGCCGTTCGTACCCGAGCCAGTTCAACCACACCATCCCGCGCCTCACCGCTGCCACTCCAACTTCGCCACCCTCCACCGCACCAGAGCTGTTCCTGCTATGCCGTCCTGTGCCGCCTCGGATCTACTTCCCCTCCGCTGACATACGGCCATGGCAACACAGTCAACAATTTGGCCATGGGTTCGTCCGAGCCTGCACCCTCCTCCAGAACATTGGTTTCCCTTGCAAAAAGAAGAACATCGGCGCGACATGTGGAGGCGACCACATCGGCAACCGAAAATGGTACTCCCCTTCCCTTATTCGTGCAAATCTTACGTGTCTGCTTGCACGGTATTCATCCCATAGAAGACACTAGTTGACCGCTTCTTCTTGATACTAGATGTTCCTAGTAACTCGCGATGCACAAGGTTTATCCTCATATACTATTTCACCTTAGCTAGAGGTCCGTCGCCCCCCTGAATTTCAATTCTTGGTCAGTTGATTCCGAATTAACGAAAGCATTCATCGGCGTAACAGGCGCTAGTCCTCCTATTACGCCGGGGAAGTAGCACCTCGGTGTTTATCTTAGGGGCGTGTGGGGCCTAGAGCTACTGGCGCCAGATCTGGAGGTCGGCCGGGATTAAAGGGATGGCCTGGGGGCGCTACCAAGCAAGGCGGTGGTGTGAGGTCGAGGGGAGGGCGGGGCATCGGAGGCAAGGGTCTGGGCCGATGGTCGCCGGTGGTTCGAGAAAGATCGTCAACAGTGACTGGCGGGAGGTTGATGAAGGCCATCTGCCCGTTCCTTATAGATCGGATGGTTCATTAAAAAATCGACTGACCTATTTATTTCCAGTCGACTATTATCTTGATATGACCACATGTGGTGGTGTGCTGGAGGAGTACCTGCATTTCCTATGCTCATATATTACAAAATCATACAGAGTATAATCTAATTTTGTTTGCCATGCAATGTTGTAGAGCTATCATATGTCTCCTGTCATTTATTTTCCAGCCACCTGCTATCTGCTACTTTTACAGTGCACTAGTTCTGCACACACTTCACACATACTCTCACTATTGTGTTTTTATGCAAGGGTATTTATGACTCTACTGCTATGAGAGAAGCAAAAAAGAAAATAGAGAAGTCGCTCCAGCATTGTATGCGGATAGGCCAGTCACGTTTCAGCCTTATAATAGGTGTAGTGTTAGCAGATGGAGACGGTAAACGTAGCTATGGAGTTGATGACCTCGCTCGCAATAAACCACCATCCCAGGTGCTTGCTTTAACTTCGCGGTGTCATATGTGGTTGCATGTTTTATATGGTGTCTAGCTTGTATTTGAAAGGCCGAAGTCGGTCTTTATTAACGTAAGGAAATATATTTTTTACATGAACCACCACCCTGTGAGCACCAGAAGACAAATAGCTAGTCAGGGCACTGGCCGAGCTAGTGACAAGCCCAACAAAGGGAGGCATCACCTGGAAGCCAACTAAAAAGCCGCGATGGTGGTGAAGCAGCCCGCCTCCCACCAGGCTCTCGGGTCCTAGATGATCATGCTCACCACTCCAGCCGGATGTCTAGCTTGTATTGCTTCCAATTTGGTTAAATTGCATCTGCTTAGCTGACACATTATACCTTTGAATATGACACGCCTTTCTGTTTTTGGTACATACTAGTATATCTATGTATTAACCATGTTCTTACATCAAACTAATGTTCTTGTGTATCCCTCATCAATCACTTATGATGAGGCAGTCAGGCAAGTGGATTACTCCTCATTTAAAGAATGCAGCGTCAGCCTCCCGACACGATTCTCAAGAAACAGCAAGGCTAGATGAAGATAGTGAACGTAGCTCTGTAGTTGATTACCGCATTTCCCCTACACTAGCATCTCAGGTGCTTACTCTAACTTGGCATCATGATATGTGGTTGCGTGTTGCATATGGTGTCTAGATTGTAATTCTTCCAATCTGGTTAAACTGCATGTGCTATTCTTCTTAGCTTATACATTATACCTGTTAATGTGACATGCCTTCCTGTATTTAGTACATAGTACATCTGTCTATTAAGCGTGTCCTCGCATAAAACTATTGTTTTTTTGTATCCCGCATAAATCAATATGATGAGACACCTTCAGTATATGCAGTGTGCTATTAGTTGCATCTTTGATATGATTTATAGCATGCGCTGCTTCTAATTTGTTGAAATGCCATTTATGATGGGACACTTTTAACTTGGCAGAGTCATATTGGTTGCATCTTTCACGTGGTCTCTAGCTTGCATTGCTTCTTATTTGGTGAAATGGTTTCTGCTTAGTTTACACAAACAGTTGTGGATATGCCATGTCGTCCTGTTTTTCGTATTATTCCATCTTGGAATCATGTGTTTGCCTTACATCAAAGTAGTGATTGTCAGTATCATGTACGAATGAGTTCTGAAGAGTGAATTTTATTGCTTTTTCTTGTCAGTTTTACTTGACAATTCAAAATCAATAAAGCGGAAGGAAGTTAGCAAGGCAGCGGATGAAGGTGCTCCTTCCGAATGGAGGGCCTATACAGATTCTACTCCTCCATCCCCCCAAGATGATTTCCAAGACAACACATGCATAGACACTCAATGTAGCTTTGTTGGTGAAGAGCACGTCTCTCCTAGTGCACCACCACAAATAGCTACCACCAAACAAGCAGAGACAACCCTAGTTGTTGCAACACCTTCCACAATACCACCAGCTGCACGATTTACTTGTTGGTCAACTCAGCTAGCAGCACGTTCCCAAGCTCCCTTGCCACCTGACGATACTTCCGAAGCACTCTTGACACAAGATGAGTTGGCAAGATCAGATGAACTTTGTGAGCTTCAACAGCAAGAAGGTAGTTGCCAAAGTCAAGTTACAGTTGCATGCTTCTTTATATGTAGTCTCACAGTTTGATGTACACTAACACTTCCTATGTTTGTTGTTGGACTAGCACCTAGGCGCAAGAGGAAACAAACATCAGGGATAATGCTCGATAGGTTAACTAAATCTAGAGGAAGAATGGAGATCCATTTTGAGGCAATTTAAAAAGGCCACGTGTTGCTACAGAGTCAGCCAAGTTAGTATCAGAGGCAGCGGTTGCTGTTAGGTGTCATGTATGTATCCTCCCAACATGGATTCAGTATAGGAATGACAAAGATGAAACCCATCTCAACACCTTCCTCGACCATTTATCTGTAAGTATGGTTATGTATGGAAACTAGTAATATCGTCTTGCTCTATCCAATACTTTCTAGGTTGCTGATAATGAGACTCCCATAATTTTCAACAGATGAGGTTCAAGTTGGATAGCCAAGATGATGCAACCAGACAAGCTTGCACCCATGTTTTCAAGTCTGATCTGTGACAGTATTGGTATAACTTGAGGAAAACTCACTTTGGAGGCAAGGCTGACAGTGAACTTGCCCAAACATCTCTAGTGTAAAATATATCTGATGAAGACTGGAGAGGCCTCGTTAAACACTGGTCCGATCTAAAGTATCGGGTACATTATATATATGTGATCAGATCACATGTTGAAGTCCTATTTACGCATGTGCCACACAAATCTACCTTCTTGTAGGTGAACTATTCAAAGAACAAGGCCAACCATACAAAAGTGAAATTCCAACAGACGACGGGATCTCGTAGCTATATTGCAGAGTGCGAGGCTCTTGTAATTAGCTGCTATTTCACTCTTTTCGCTGTACCATATTATCATATCTATATTGACTTGTTCCAAATGCAGAGGAAAGCCCGCAAGGACCAAAAAGTACCTGAACCGAATGATGTGGAAATCTTTAAGGACTGTCACACTAGTAAGAAGAAGGGCATGACTACACCTGTCAAAGCCGCTGTTGTAAGTCCTTAATCCTCGTGCCTTTTAACTACTACTTACTCTGACTTGTGCCTTGAACTGCATGGTTTGCAGCCAATGTCTATTATCTTTTCAATTTTATACACAATTGTCTTAGCATATCATTGCACCTTACAAGGTTTAAAAGAGAGGAGTGATGTTCCTTTGATCTTGACCTGTAATCTAGTTCCGTGCTGGACTTGCCTACACAACGTTACAATTGCCTGTTTGTCTGTTCTCAGTTGTTTTGTGATATGAATGATGTCATACTATGCTTACTGTATCATAAACTTCATATCTTTATCCTTAGCCCTCAATACAATGTGAAGAAATAGACAATACATTAGTGATGGTACCTGGTCATATGTTTGGAACCTGGTTTTATTATGTACTTTGCAATAAAATACACCTATTATTTTACATGGGTTCACCAGAATAAGTTCTGTATATAGACCAAAGCTATTCTGTTTGGTTTTGCTGCCTCCTTAATATCTTCTGTTCTGGTACTACTAATGTAAAACCACAACTTTTTAGCGAGCTATGGAAAAAATGGTGGAACCGCCACCTTCTGAAGGTGGCGAGGCAACTATAACTGCAATGTCAGCTCTTCCTGCAGTGGGTCAGTACCTGTCCACTAATAGTGCTAAAAGCACGTTCCTGCGTAATACTGGCTTGGTTGTTAAGGCAATCTCGTCCAAACAGCCTCATTATCAAGTTATGCAAGCTCAAAACAATGTTGTATCTGCACTCCAGACACAAGTCCATTCCCTAATAGAGACCCTTTGTGAAACAAGGACAGACATTGTTCGATGTTGTCAAGATATGCATGGCTTTGAAACCAGACTATCAGACATTTGCTATGTTGTTCAGGAGCCTAGGATAACTGAAGGCGAAGGTTATTGTAACGCCCCGAGACCGTTGTGCCAGGTGTCATTCTGTTATTCGCTGTTGTTGCGTTGTCATTGCTTGCGTGTCATGCATTGCATATCATGTCATCATGTGCATTGCATCATCATGTTTTCAAAACTTGCATCCGTCCCGGCCTCCTCGTTCTCTCCGTTGTCCGTTCTGAGCCTAGACACACTTGCACGCGCCCGCGGCATGTCTGAAATATTATTTTATAAGTGGCCGGAAAATGTTCTCGGAATGGGATGAGAGTTGACGTGTGGTCTTATTATAGTGTAGATAGACCGCCTGTCAAGTTTCGTCGCATTCGGAGATCGTTTGATGCCCCAACGGATAAATATAGCGGCAATAGTAGCCGGTATTTACGTCGGACGTTTTCGGTCTCCGGAAACAGTCGCCGGGCCTCTCCTCTCCCCTCTTCACAGCCCACAAGCCCACCTGTCTAACCCCCCCCCCCCCCCTCCGCTCCGGGTCGTCCGATCGAGATCGAACGGCTCGAAAACCCCTCCTAAATCCCAAACCCTAGCAAATTTGCTATATATGGACACCCCTAGTCCATTTTGGGCAACCTAGACCCCTTCCCCTACCTCCTGCCGCAGCCAACCCCCCTCCTCCTCGGATTCAGCGCCACCCCACTCCACCTCCGCCACTTGTCGCCGCCGCCGCCGCGTCCCGGACCAATCCGGGCGCGACACATCGCCTCCCGGCGCCCTGCAGCCAACCCCGTGCTGCCATCTCGTCCGCTCCACCTCCGCACCCCGCGCGACCCAGCGCAGCCCCCAGCCGGCCTGCCCGGGCCCGACCGCACCCACCGTGCTGCTGGCGCCGAACCAAGCCGTCTCGCTCCTCCCGCTCGATCCAGAGGGGATCGAGAGCTCGTCGTCGCCCGTCCGCTCTTCCCCGAGGATCCCGCCGTCGTCTCGCCGCTCTCCGCCGCCCCCCAGGTCGCCGACCATCGCTCCTTTCCCCATATACTTCTCCTCCTAACATATCTCTCTCTCTCTCTTCGCGCCATGTTCAGGAGCAGGAGCTCAGAGCTCGCCGCCGGCCCCGTTTCGCTGCCCCACCGCCCGGATCTGGCAGGATCCGGCCGGATCCATCCCGCCATGCGTTCGCCGGCATTTCCTCCTGCTCCACGCGGCCCCGATGCCTGGAAGCCGCCATCGCCGGCGCCCCTCACTCTGCTCGTGCGGGAGCGAGAGGAGAACAAAGCCCGTGCCATCCTTCGTCCTAGTGGGCCTGCTCGGCCTACCAAGCCTCTCCCCTGACTGGGCCTCAACTGGATGTGAGCAGCCCCGCTCCCTGTGCTCTGTTGGACTGACCAGATTTGGCCCGTTTCATTTTTTTTCCTCAAAACGAATTTCCTATTTATTCCAGAGGCTGCCAGTTTTGCAGAAACACCCTTAAACTTCATGCATATTTTAACTCACAAACTAAGCTTCACATGTAAAAACTTAATATATGAAACTTGCTTAGAATTTTGTGTAGATTAATAATATCCAACTTTCACCTATGTTTGAAATGTTTAAAATGATGTTTGCATTAATTTGCTCCTATGCCATGTTTAAACGGTTTAATTCATAACTAATTAACCATAGCTCCGAATTTAATAATCTTTATATGTAAATGGGGTAGAAAAATGCCTAGTTCAACATGGTGCACTCATCTTGCATGTCTAACAACTCTAAAATATTGTTTAGGGTAGAACAGTACCAAATCTAAAATATGCTATGGGGATTTACCGGAATTGTTGTCCGTTGCTTCCGGCCTCATTTAACCTTGACTAGATAGGTAGTTTTACTTTGCTTCACCCTCTTGCCATGTTTGACAACATTTAATATTGTTGGGTACATAAACAAGATCGAACTAAATAATTGATGTGGTGCTCCGTCAATATGCAACTCGTTGCATATTGAGCTCCACTTAATTTGTAGGATTGCTTGTGCATTTTGCCATGCCATGCCTCTTTAAACCGGACATGCATCATTCTTGTTTGCGCATCATGCCATGTCTATGTGGTGGTTGTTTACTATGCCGTTTGCTTCTTTCCGGTGTTGCTTCTTCGGGTTGGTTCCGATAACATCGTGTTGTGAGGATTCGTTCGACTACGTCCGCTTGTCTTCTTCATGGACTCGTTCTTCTTCCTTGCGGGATCTCAGGCAAGATGATCATACCCTCGAAATAACTACTATCTTTGCTATGCTAGTTTGCTCGCTCTTTTGCTATGCCATTGCTACGATGCCTACCACTTGCTTGTCAGGCTCCCAAATTGCCATGTTCAGCCTCTAACCCACCAATGTCCTAGCAAACCGTTGATTGGCTATGTTACCGCTTTGCTCAGCCCCTCTTATAGCGTTGTTAGTTGCAAGTGAAGATTGAAGATTGTTCCTTGTTGGAACATGGAGATGTTGTTCCGTGTTGGAACATTTATTTACTTGTCGGGATATCACTATATATCGTATTTAATTAATGCATCTATATACTTGGTAAAGGGTGGAAGGCTCGGCCTTATGCCTGGTGTTTTGTTCCACTCTTGCCGCCCTAGTTTCCATCATATCGGTGTTATGTTCCTGGATTTTGCGTCCCTTACGCGGTTTGGCTATAATGGGAACCCCTTGACAGTTCGCCTTAAGTAAAGCTTTTCCAGCAGTGCCCAACGTTGGTTTTACCATTTGCCACCTAGCCTTTTCCCTTGGGAGTCGCGCATCCCGAGGGTCATCTTATTTTAACCCCCCCGGGCCAGTGCTTGTCTAAGTGTTGGTCCGAACTGAGTAGACTGCGGGGCCACCTCGGGGAAACTTGAGGGCTGGTTTTACTCGTAGGATGTCTCATCCGGTGTTGCCCTGAGAACGAGATATGTGCAGCTCCCATCAGGATGTCGGTGCATCGGGCGGTGTTGCTGGTTTAGTTTTACCCTGTCAAAATGTCTTGTTGTACCGGGATACCGAGTCTGATCGGAACGTCTCGGGTGGAGGTCTATTCCTTCGTTGACCGCGAGAGCTTGTCATGGGCTAAGTTGGGACACCCTGCAGGGATTTGAACTTTCGAAAGCCGTTCCCGCGGTTATGGGCAGATGGGAATTTGTTAACGTCCGGTTGTAGAAATCCTGAAGTTGACCTTAATTAAAATGAATCAACTGCGTGTGTAACCGTGATGGTCTCTTTCCGGCGGAGTCCGGGAAGTGAACACGGTTGTTGGAGTTATGCTTGACGTAGGTAGTCCAGGATCACTTCTTGATCATACTTTTATCGACCGTGCTTTGCCTTCTCTTCTCGCTCTCATTTGCGTATGTTAGCCACCATATATGCTAGTCGCTTGCTGCAGCTCCACCTCATACCTTTGCCTTACCTATAAGCTTAAGTAGTCTTGATCGTGAGGGTGCGAGATTGCTGAGTCCCCGTGGCTCACAGATACTTCCAAAACCAGGTTGCAGGTGCCGATGAGACCGTGCAGATGACGCAACCAAGCTCAGGAGGAGCTCGATGAAGATCTTGACCTTTGTGTTGTTTCATTCTAGTTGATCAGTAGTGGAGCCCAGTTGGGGTCGATCGGGGACCTTTGTCGCATTTGGGGTTCTTCTTTTATTTTGGTTCCGTAGTCAGACCATGAGTGTATTTGGATGATGTAATGCTTTATTCATGTAATTGTGTGAAGTGGCGATTGTAAGCCAACTATGTTTCTCTTTCCCTTATGTATTACATGGGTTGTGTGAAGATTACCTCACTTGCGACATATGCCTTCAATGCGATTATGCCTCTAAGTCGTGCCTCGACATGTGGGAGATATAGTCGCATCAAGGGTGTTACAAGTTGGTAATCAGAGCCTTCCCCGACCTTAGGAGCCCCCATTGCTTGATCGTTTTTAGCGGCCGATTTGTGTCTAGAAAAATGTTTTGAGTCATTTAGGAATTATATATTGGAGAGTTTAGGAATTCTTTTTACTTTCCAGTCTCCTCATCGCTCTGGTAAGGCATCCTGACGTAGAGTTTTGACTCTTCTCTTCTCAAATTTCACTAAAAAAAATTTTAGGATCACGCGGGTATCTTGGAATCGTTCCGATGGTTTTATGATGAGAACATTGTCTTGGTGCCTCCTGTCAGGGGTTTAGTGGAAGTGTCCCGGGGAGTTGAGCTCTGAGGTGTTGTCGTCATAATTTTATCGTTGCAATTCTGGAATACCTGAGTTTAGTACGCCGACATCGAAAATCTCTTTTATGCAGTTCGTTGGTGAGATAACCTCGACGCCACCCAGTACTGGGGCGGGAGTTCGGGAGTATCGCCATAACTTGTATAATGGATGCTTTTCGAAGGTTGAGGTAGATGATTTCCGAAGGTTTCTTGGTTATGTGTTGAAGGATGGATACAACTGGATGTAGGATTTGCTAGTTTGGGTGAGATATTATGCTTCCCCTGTATCCCCAACACCCGATTGCATAACCGGAAAGTTTCGGGAGTTTCATAGGTGGGAATTCAAGTAGCTCTTAGGTTATCTTTCCGTCAGATGTATGATATGAAATTGGGGTTCGACGTCTAGTGGTTCGCCTATTCACGGTCGATTTTACAGTGGTCTCGTTGTGTCTTAAAGAGTCCTTGGCTATGCCGACTCGGGGACGCTTCGTATGTCATGTGCACTGCCTTGTACATGATGGTGTTATACGATCGAGCCCGTGTAGGTCCCACCACGAAAACTTCGGACGAAATCTCTATCATATGTTTGTTCTGGCTTATTCTGCAAGCCAATCCTTTTGTTTTTGTTTTGAGTTGTGGTATTCGAGTTGCTTCGAAGTCAAATGTTGATTCCATACCTTCCCTAAGTGGTGTTCTCATATTCGTATGTGAATACTAATCCCTCTTGATCATCGAGATTGTGTTGTCAATCCTTTTCAACCGGCATGATTCTCTTCAAGTGAATCCGATCGTTTTCAACATCCGCAAGATCAATTATCACTTCTTCTCAACGGTGTTTGTTTCATCCGTCTCCAAGTTGCCTTTGTTTTTCCCACCCTCCCTCCCTTGTGTTTCTTTAAGGTCTCAGATTTCTTAATCAATTATCTTTTTATTAGTGTGAGGTCTCTCCATTCTTTTCTATCAATGTTCTTACCCGGTGATTTTCATGAAGATTCTAACGGAGCCTCTAGTTCATCATCCTTCGTTCTTCTCCGGTGGTTTTAATTCTAGTTTTGGTGTTGATCATATCCTTTTTCCTCGTTTCAAGTGCCTTCTCATACCGGTGCATTCTTAATCATTCACCTCTCGCTATTCAATTATTCCGGAGTGCTAAAGATATCTCGAAGATTCGTGTTTCCACTCTACTTTCGTTCAAGTTTGTTCGAGGATGTTCCCTCATTCAAGCCATTTAATTCAACCAGTGCAATCTCCTTTCTCAAGTAATCGTTCTATGGTGTTTCTGTTGAGTGGGCCCTAACCCACAGGTCTTTTCCCAGGATCTTACCTGACTCTTCTTATTTTCCCGGAGGTATTCGCAAAATTCTTTTTGAAGTTTGACGTAAGAATGAATTATCATCAGTTAAATGTCTTTCTCCAAGATCTTTCATTTCTTTTCATCATTGGTTCAACTTTTCTATTCTTCTTTATTCCGGAGTGTCTCAATAATTCAAGGTGGTGTTTCTCGTTGTCATTCTCATCACTTGAAGACCGAAGAAGAGTTTCTCTATAATCTTGCTCCATTCTCTTCAAGATTCATGATTCTAGCTTCTTGCCATCCTCTCGTAATTGTTTTCATTGTGAGAATTCTTTTCACCCTTCCGGAGAAATTTAAGAGTCTTCTCAGTTGTTATCCGGAGTCCATCATCTAAGATTTATTCATTCTCAGCTTTCAGCTCCCGTTCTTCAATTTTACCGGTGCTTCGTTCAAGTGATCTCTAATCAGTTCGTGATCTCTTCTTCTCAAGTATCCTCATTCATTTCATAATTCTTCCCGATGTTTTCTTTATATTTTCTTCAATCGTTTTCAATTCTTACGGTGGTTCGTCCAAGAGTTCTCGTCATTTGTTACCGTATATATTCATTCGTTGTTTCAATCCTACCGGTGGTCCATTAAGTTTGCGCTATATCTCTCTTAATCCTTTCTACGAGAATAAGTAGTGTGCCAAATCCATGGTTTGTCATCAATTTAATTAATGAAGGACGAGCATAACATAATTCTTACTCTTGTTTCATCCAAGTGATTTAATTCGTTATGCCGGAGGTTCATCAAAATTCTTGATTTCTTTTGTTTCATCTTCTCTTCCCGCAATTCCAAGCTCTCTCAATTATATCATCACGAGGATTCATCTAAATCATTACAAGGATTCACCTTATGTTCTCAACTTCTCTTTCTTTTGTTCATTCTTTATTACCGGAGTTCTTCATGGAGGTTCTACATGTTGGTTCATAAAGAATTTAATCCCTTCTCAAAGTTTGCATCGAGATTCTTTTCTAAGGAGCTCAAGTTTTCTTCATCTTGCAATCCGGAGTGCAATTCTTACTACCATATTACCGAAGGTGGTATTGTGTCATTCTTGATAATTTGAGTTCATGTTTTCATGATTCACATGCTGTCAAGATTGGGATATTTTAAATCCATCAACCTATTCGTTGGTATTGTCTTGGGTTATATTTCACCTAAAGCCTTCCCTAAGGATGGTTGTTATTATGGTGCTTATATATGATCCAAGTTTTTCATTTATCCTTCCGGGGACATAAGTTTCTTGTCTCCTTGTTCTTATCAATCCAATTCTTTTCCGTAAGTGGCAGGTTGTCACCTCATAATTTGAGATGTATTCCATAAGATCATATCAACCTATTATTTTCGTTGGTGGTTTTTTCCAACTACTCCGTTCAACCCTTCTCCTAAAGATGCCTTTCCAAACTCTTTTGTGGCAGAAGTTGGCATTTTCTCCTCATTTCTCCTATTTCAGTTATCTATCTTCTATTCTTTTGTTCCGGAGGCATGGTGATGTTGCTCTCTTCAACCCATCTTCTTGTTTTATCAGGATCGTGTTCTTGTTGTGCCTATCCTTTTAATTGGAGTGTGGTGTCCTCTTTTCAAGTAGCCTCTCATCTTGTCTTGTTCAATTCCTTCCATTTACAGGCGGAGTGCTGTCCAAATTATATCACTCCTATTCCTTCCTTATCTTGCTTAACCAGAGTATTGTGCCCCTTTGTTCAAGTTCTTTTCGCCTTATCAAGTCTTGCATCCCTTTCTCAACCAGAGTGTCGTGTTTTCATTTGAGCTCTCTCATCTTATCAAATTTTGGACTCCCTTCTCAACCGGAGTGCGGTCTGAGATCTTTCTTACCCCTTGTTCCATTCATTCAATAGTTCCGGTGGCAGTGTGTTGTGATTTCATCAAGTATCTTCTCATCTTATCAAGACCTTATTCAATTCTTTTTCTTTCCAACCGGAGTGCTGCCCGAATTTTGGTTTCTCCTTGATCTCCTTCCATAACCGGAGTGTTTTTCTATATATATCTTTCTTTCAACCTCAAGGTTTCACAATGCTCTTTGTCCCTCGTTTCTGACGGAGTGTTTTCCACTTTGTTCACCTTCGCTGTATTCTTTTCTCGAATTTGTTCAACCTCACAAGGTTCTTTGGTTTCACTCGTTTGTCAAAGAAGCAACTTAGTTTTACCTCTCCTCTTCCTCTTCCGTTTTCCCCCGGTGCCATTCTAGATCTCGGGACGAGATCCTCTTGTAGTGGTGGAGTGTTGTAACGCCCCGAGACCGTTGTGCCAGGTGTCGTTCTGTTATTCGCTGTTGTTGCGTTGTCATTGCTTGCGTGTCATGCATTGCATATCATGTCATCATGTGCATTGCATCATCATGTTTTCAAAACTTGCATCTGTCCCAGCCTCCTCGTTCTCTCCATTGTCCGTTCTGATCCCAGACACACTTGCACGCGCCCGCGGCATGTCCGAAATATTATTTTATAAGTGGCCGGAAAATGTTCTCGGAATGGGATGAGAGTTGACGTGTGGTCTTATTATAGTGTAGATAGACCGCCTGTCAAGTTTCATCGCATTCGGAGATCGTTTGACGCCCCAACGGATAAATATAGCGGCAATAGTAGCCGGTATTTACGTCGGACGTTTTCGGTCTCCGGAAACAGTCGCCGGGCCTCTCCTCTCCCCTCTTCACAGCCCACTAGCCCACCTGTCTAACCCCCCCCCCCTCCGCTCCGGGTCGTCCGATCGAGATCGAACGGCTCGAAAACCCCTCCTAAATCCCAAACCCTAGCAAATTTGCTATATATGGACACCCCTAGTCCATTTTGGGCAACCTAGACCCCTTCCCCTACCTCCTGCCACAGCCAACCCCCCTCCTCCTTGGATTCATCGCCGCCCCACTCCACCTCCGCCACTTGTCGCCGCCGCTGCCGCGTCCCGGACCAATCCGGGCACGACACGTCGCCTCCCGGCGCCCTGCAGCCAACCCCGTGCTGCCATCTCGTCCGCTCCACCTCCGCACCCCGCGCGACCCAGCGCAGCCCCCAGCCGGCCCGCCCGGGCCCGACCGCACCCACCGTGCTGCTGGCGCCGAACCAAGCCGTCTCGCTCCTCCCGCTTGATCCAGAGGGGATCGAGAGCTCGTCGTCGCCCGTCCGCTCTTCCCCGAGGATCCCGCCGTCGTCTCGCCGCTCTCCGCCGCCCCCCCAGGTCGCCGACCATCGCTCCTTTCCCCATATACTTCTCCTCCTAACATATCTCTCTCTCTTCGCGCCATGTTCAGGAGCAGGAGCTCAGAGCTCGCCGCCGGCCCCGTTTCGCTGCCCCACCGCCCGGATCTGGCAGGATCCGGCCGGATCCATCCCGCCATGCGTTCGCCGGCATTTCCTCCTGCTCCACGCGGCCCCGATGCCTGCAAGCCGCCATCGCCGGCGCCCCTCACTCTGCTCGTGTGGGAGCGAGAGGAGAACAAAGCCCGTGCCATCCTTCGTCCTAGTGGGCCTGCTCGGCCTGCCAAGCCTCTCCCCTGACTGGGCCTCAACCGGATGTGAGCAGCCCCGCTCCCTGTGCTCTGTTGGACTGACCAGATTTGGCCCGTTTCATTTTTTTCCTCAGAACGAATTTCCTATTTATTCCAGAGGCTGCCAATTTTGCAGAAACACCCTTAAACTTCATGCATATTTTAACTCACAAACTAAGCTTCACATGTAAAAACTTAATATATGAAACTTGCTTAGAATTTTGTGTAGATTAATAATATCCAACTTTCACCTATGTTTGAAATGTTTAAAATGATGTTTGCATTAATTTGCTCCTATGCCATGTTTAAACTGTTTAATTCATAACTAATTAACCGTAGCTCCGAATTTAAATAATCTTTATATGTAAATGGGGTAGAAAAATGCCTAGTTTAACATGGTGCACTCATCTTGCATGTCTAACAACTCTAAAATATGCTATGGGGATTTACCGGAATTGTTGTTCGTTGCTTCCGGCCTCATTTAACCTTGACTAGATAGGAAGTTTTACTTTGCTTCACCCTCTTGCCATGTTTAACAACATTTAATATTGTTGGGTACATAAACGAGATCGAACTAAATAATTGATGTGGTGCTTCGTCAATATGCAACTCGTTGCATATTGAGCTCCACTTAATTTGTAGGATTGCTTGTGCATTTTGCCGTGCCATGCCTCTTTAAACCGGACATGCATCATTCTGGTTTGCGCATTAGGCCATGTCTATGTGGTGGTTGTTTACTATGTCGTTTGCTTCTTTCCGGTGTTGCTTCTTCGGGTTGGTTCCGATAATGTCGTGTTGTGAGGATTCGTTTGACTACGTCCGCTTGTCTTCTTCATGGACTCGTTCTTCTTCCTTGCGGGATCTCAGGCAAGATGATCATACCCTCGAAATCACTACTATCTTTGCTATGGTAGTTTGCTCGCTCTTTTGCTATACCATTGCTACAATGCCTACCACTTGCTTGTCAGCCTCCCAAATTGCCATGTTCAGCCTCTAACCCACCAATGTCCTAGCAAACCGTTGATTGGCTATGTTACCGCTTTGCTCAGCCCCTCTTATAGCGTTGTTAGTTGCAGGTGAAGATTGAAGATTGTTCCTTGTTGGAACATGGAGATGTTGTTCCTTGTTGGAACATTTATTTACTTGTCGGGATATCACTATATATCGTATTTAATTAATGCATCTATATACTTGGTAAAGGCTGGAAGGCTCGACCTTATGCCTGGTGTTTTGTTCCACTCTTGCCGCCCTAGTTTCCGTCATATCGGTGTTATGTTCCTGGATTTTGCGTCCCTTACGCGGTTGGGCTATAATGGGAACCCCTTGAAAGTTCGCCTTAAGTAAAGCTTTTCCAGCAATGCCCAATGTTGGTTTTACCATTTGCCACCTAGCCTTTTCCCTTGGGAGTCGCCCATCCCGCAGGTCATCTTATTTTAACCCCCTCGGGCCAGTGCTTGTCTAAGTGTTGGTCCGAATTGAGTAGACTGTGGGGCCACCTCGGGGAAACTTGAGGGCTGGTTTTACTCGTAGGATATCTCATCCGGTGTTGCCCTGAGAACGAGATATGTGCAGCTCCCATCAGGATGTCGGCGCATCGGGCGGTGTTGCTGGTTTAGTTTTACCCTGTCGAAATGTCTTGTTGTACCGGGATACCGAGTCTGAGCGGAACGTTTCGGGTGGAGGTCTATTCCTTCGTTGACCGCGAGAGCTTGTCATGGGCTAAGTTGGGACACCCTGCAGGTATTTTAACTTTCGAAAGCCGTGCCCGCGGTTATGGGCAGATGGGAATTTGTTAACGTCCGGTTGTAGAAAACCTGAAGTCGACCTTAATTAAAATGAATCAACTGCGTGTGTAACCATGATGGTCTCTTTCCGGCGGAGTCCGGGAAGTGAACACGGTTGTTGGAGTTATGCTTGACGTAGGTAGTCTAGGATCACTTCTTGATCATACTTTTATCGACCGTGCTTTGCCTTCTCTTCTCGCTCTCATTTGCGTATGTTAGCCACCATATATGCTAGTCGCTTGCTGCAGCTCCACCTCATACCTTTGCCTTACCTATAAGCTTAAATAGTCTTGATCACGAGGGTGCGAGATTGCTGAGTCCCCGTGGCTCACAGATACTTCCAAAACCAGGTTGCAGGTGCCGATGAGACCGTGCAGATGACGCAACCAAGCTCAGGAGGAGCTCGATGAAGATCTTGACATTTGTGTTGTTTCGTTCTAGTTGATCAGTAGTGGAGCCCAGTTGGGGTCGATCGGGGACCTTTGTCGCATTTGGGGTTCTTCTTTTATTTTGGTTCCGTAGTCGGACCATGAGTGTATTTGGATGATGTAATGCTTTATTCATGTAATTGTGTGAAGTGACGATTGTAAGCCAACTATGTTTCTCTTTCCCTTATGTATTACATGGGTTGTGTGAAGATTACCTCACTTGCGACATATGCCTTCAATGCGATTATGCCTCTAAGTCGTGCCTCGACACGTGGGAGATATAGTCGCATCGAGGGTGTTACAGTTATGGTGGTGCATTTATCTGCTAGACTGTTAACTTTTATGCCAACCTTCCTTTTGTTTTATAGTTTTAATTTGTTTTGGTGCGATACAAAATTTGTTCTTAACGTGCAACCATCGACTGAAGAAAACAGCAAGCCATTTTTGTATAGTGTAGGGTGTTCCCTATATTTGCACTGGTGGCGAACTTTGATGCCCACCGGCTGTAGTTAACATGGGCCTCCTACGGGCCGTAGAAACAATGGGCCTTCTAAGGGCCGTAGAAACAATGGGCCTTCTACGTGGCATAGAAACAATGGGCCTTATACGAGCCGTAGACACAATGGGCCCTCTATGGGTCATATCATCAATGGGCCTTCTACATGCCGTATGTTTGGTTGGCCAAACATGGGCCAATAACAGACCACATTATGGCCGTAAATGGGCTAGAGTTGAAATCGTTCATGGGCCGACCATAAAGGGCCGTCGTTAATCGGCTGTATTTTGATGATGCTATGAAAATGGCCCAACGTCTTAACGGGCCACAAACGGGCTGACTGTAACCACAGTCTGAATTTGGCCCACAAGCAGAAAATGACAATAACAGACTATGAGTAAACGAATGTGGAAATGAGCCTATGAATAAATGGGCCCCGAGAAGGCCGAAAGATAACATGGGCTGGAAACAGCCCAACGGAATAATGGGCCGTTAATGGGCATAAAGTGATACACTGCTCATTACGGGCCAGTTTCACCATGTGCCGTTAATGGGTATAAAGTGATACACTGTTCATTACGGGCCAGTTTTACCATGAGCCATTAATGGGCCAAGAGTAATAAGGGCCTCATATGGGCTGAAAGACGTCATCGGCCATACATGGGCCAGAAGTTAAAATGGGATGGAATTATATTGGACGGCCCATATGACGCTACTGGGCCTAATTTGGATAGGCCGTAAACGGGCCCTGGGTTAGCGGGTTGTAAATGGGCTATATGCAAATAGGCCATTAACAGGCTTGCCGTGGGCCGGCCTGCCACCTTTTGACCAAGTCAAACGGGCCGGCCTTTTCATAGGAATGGGCCTCTATTGGGCCGTGCCACATGTCGACGTATCATAGGAGCTTTGGGTCCAAAGAGTGGATGATATCTGTCCCAACAGTGAGCCAACACGTGTTTCCTCCAGCCAATGATGATTTTACACTTGGAAAATCCCCATTGGTCGGGGCTGTTAACGGGTTATCTGATCCAAAACCGGACCCGGGAGCTTAAAGGCGTTCTGTTACGGTGGATGCCACGTGTCGGTCACCCTTGATGAAAGCACTTCTGTGATGTGCGGTTTATCGTCATGGAAGTGGACACTTCGTGATGATAATTTTGGTAATGTCATGGAACACTTCTACGACAGACAAGTCTGACTATCTTGATTCTGTCATAAATTTTTCATGGATGTACATGCATGACAGAAAACGTGACCTACAGTGACAAACACGTATCATCACGGAAGTGTATTTTTTTGTAGTGTAGGGTTACACAAGGTCGGTTACAAAGAAAGGAATCTACATATCCGGTTGCCAAGCTTGCCTTCCACGCCAAGGAGAGTCCCGTCCGGACACGGGTACAGTCTTCGGTCTTCCTATTTTCATAGCCCATCAGTCCGACCCATGGCTAACAGGCCGAACGCCCGAGGACCCCTAAGTCCAGGACTCCCTCACCCGACATAAGGCTTATGACTCATATGATGTTTTTGGTGTTGTGGGTGTAGCCCAATTGAACCTCGTCAACAAGAATGACAAGGTGGTCAAATATAACTATATGAAGGACTATGAAGGCAATTCCCACAAACACTTAATGGTTAAGGTCATTTTGGATGATGATCAAGATGAATATTCAAAGGACTCAAAGGTGCCTTCCTCTTCCAATCCCCCTCTATTCACTCAAGTCACATACTGGTATATTTTATGATGAAGGGTCGTGATTGATACGTCTCCATCGTATCTACTTTTCCAAACGCTTTTGCTCTTATCTTGGACTCTAATCTGCATGATTCGAATGAAACTAACCCAAACCGACACTATTTTCAGCAGAACTACCATGGTGTTGTTTTTTGTGGAGAAATAAAAGTTCTCAAAATAAGAAGAAACTTTGCGGAGATCTTTTATTGAATATATAAAAAATACTAGAAGGAACATCCACCGGAGGGGGCCACTAGTTGCTCACAAGGCAACAGGGCGTGCCTGCCCCCCAGGGAACACATTGATGCCTTGTGGGTCCCGCAGGCGGACATCTGACATAATTCCAAGCCTATAAATTTTGTTTCCACGAGAAAAAAATAGAGACAAAGTTTCCTCACGTTTACAGTATGGAGCCACTGCCACCTCAAGAAAATGTTATCATATGCATTTAGTTCATCATGATCGGAATTATATATATAATTTTTGGCCTCATGAAGGAGAAAGTATCACTCTAGCTTGGGGGAGGCTTAAGTCAATGTTATATTCATGCCCCAGTCATGAGCTCTCGAGATAAATCATCATTTAGAATTTTTATGCTCGGCTTTCTCGTGATGATCAATCCATGCTTGATACTTCTTGTACTGGTTCTTTTATGAAGAAGACTATTGAATTCAGGTGGGATATTTTAGAAATAATTAAATGCAACTCTGAAGATTGGGAACTCGATGAAGGTAAAGAGTTAGGTATTAAGCACAAGTTTAGCACTAAATATGGACTTGACACTGAGATAGTAGCCTCTTTTGTGAATCTTTTGAAACTCATGTTCATCTCCCTAAGGAGAAGTGGTTTAAATATCGTCCCCCTATTAATTAAGAAATTAAAGAACAACTCATGGTTAAAGATGAAACTATTATTTACAATGTTGATCCAGTTGTGCCCTACTGCTTATATTGAAAAACCACCTTTCCTTGTAAGGATAAAGGAACATGGTATGGTTTTAACTGTGGTCCGCAAAAGTAATATTCCTTCTGAGAAAATTAAAGTAGAACCTAGTGTTGCTATGGTTAAAAATCTTTTGGTAGAAAATATTGATGGGCATGTTATTTACTTCTATGATGAAGCTGCTAGAATTGCCAAACCTGGTGATAAAGATAAACATAGTCCTGTTGTTGGCATGCCTGTTGTCTCAGTTAAAATAGGAGATCATTGTTATCATGGTTTATGTCACTTAGGTACTAGCATGAGTGCTATTCCATTTATCTTATACCAAGAAATTATGGATGACATATATAGCACCCGCTGAAATAGAAGACATAGATGTTACTATTAAACTTGCTAATAGAGACACCATCACACCACTTGGGATTGTTAGAGATGTTGAAGTCTTGTGTGGGGAAATAAAATATCCTACTAATTTTCTAGTTCTTGGTTCCCCACAATATGACTTTTGTCCCATTATCTTTGGTAGACCTTTCTCGAACCCCGTTAATGCTAAAATAGATTGTGGTAAACAAACTATCGGTGTTAGCTTTGGTGATGAGTCTCATGAGTTTAATTTCTCCAAGTTTAGTAGACAACCTCATAAGAAAGAATTATCTAGTAAGGATGAAATAATTGGTATTTCTTCTGTTGTTGTGCCTCCTACTGATCCACTAGAACAATATTTTCTAGACCATGAAAATGATATGCATATGCATGAAAGAAATGAAATAGATAAAAATTCTTTGAACAACGACCTTTGCTCAAACAAAATTTTCCTATTGAAACTCTAGGAGGTCCTCCTCCACCTAAAGGTGATCCTATGTTTGAATTAAAACAATTGCCTGACACTTCGAAATATGCTTATCTTGATGAGAAAAAGATATATCATGTTATTATTAGTGCTAAACTTTCAGAACATGAAGAAGAAAGATTATTGAAAATTCTGAAGAAGCACCGAGCTGCTATTGGATACACCCTTCCTGATCTTAAGGGCGTTAATCCCACTCTCCATCAGCACAACATTAATATGGAACCTGATGCTAAACCTGAAGGAAATATGCCCTAGAGGCAATGTAAAGTTATTATTTATTTCCTTATTTCATGATAAATGCTTATTATTCATGCTAGCATTGTATTAACCGGAAACATAATACATGTGTGAATACATAGACAAACAGAGTGTCACTAGTATGCCTCTACTTGACTAGCTCGTTGATCAAAGATGGTTATGTTTCCTAACCATAGACATGAGTTGTCATTTGATAAACGGGATCACATCATTAGGAGAATGATGTGATTGACTTGACCCATTCCGTTAGCTTAGCACTTGATTGTTTTAGTTTACTGCTATTGCTTTCTTCATAACATATACATGTTCCTATGACCATGAGATTATGCAACTCCCGATTATCGGAGGAACACTTTGTGTGCTACCAAACGTCACAACGTAATTGGGTGATTATGAAGGTGCTCTACAGGTGTTTCCGATGGTACTTGTTGAGTTAGCATAGATCGAGATTAGAATTTGTCACTCCGATTGTCGGAGAGGTATCGCTGGGCCCTCTCGGTAATGCACATCACTATAAGCCTTGCAAGCAATGCAACTAATGAGTTGTTTGTGGGATGATGCATTACAGAACGAGTAAAGAGACTTGTCGGTAACGAGATTGAGCTAGGTATTGAAATACCGACGATCGAATCTTGAGCAAGTAACATATCGATGACAAAGGGAACAATGTATGTTGCTATGCGGTTTGACAGATAAAGATCATCGTAGAATATGTAGGAACCAATATGAGCATCCAGGTTCCGCTATTGATTGTTGACCACAGACATGTCTCGGTCATGTATGCATAGTTCTCGAACCAGTAGGGTCCGCATGCTTAAAGTTCTTTGACGCTCGGTATTATGAGTTTTATACTGAAGGTAGTTCGGAGTCCGAGATATAATCACGGACATGATGAGGAGTCTCAAAATGGTCGAGACGTAAAGATTGATATATTGGAAGTCTATATTTGGTCATCGGAATGGTCCCGGGTGAAATCGGGATTTTACCGGAGTACCGGGAGGTTACCGGAACCCCCCGGTAATTGTATGGGCCTTAATGGGCCATAGTGGATAGAGATAGAGGAGGCCAAGGCTGGCCACGCGCCCCCTCCCCCTCTGGTCCAAATTGGACTAGGAGGGGGACGGCGCCCCCCTTTCCTTCCTCCTTCTCTCCCCCTTCCTTCTCTCCTAGTCCAACTAGGGAAGGGGGATCCTACTCCCGGTGGGAGTAGGACTCCTCCAGGGCGCGCCATAGCTAGGTAGGCCCTCCCCCTCCTCCACTCCTATATATATGTGGCCAGGGGCACCCCGTAGACACACAAGTTGATCATTGATCTTTCTTAGCCGTGTGCGGTGCCCCCTCCACCATAATCCACCTCGGTCATATCGTAGCGGTGCTTAGGCGAAGCCCTGCGTCGGTAGCTTCATCAACACTATCACCACACCGTCGTGCTGACGAAGCTCTTCCATGAAGCTCTACTGGATCGTGAGTTCGCGGGACGTCACCGAGCTGAACATGTGCCAAACGCGGAGGTGCCGTATGTTTAGTATTGAGGATCGGTCGATCGTGGAGACGTATGACTACATCAACCGCGTTGTCATAACGCTTCCGCTTACGGTCTACGAGAGTACGTAGAAAACACTCTCCCCTCTCGTTGCTATGCATCAGAATGATCTTGCGTGTGCGTAGGATTTTTTTTGAAATTACTACGTTCCCCAATAGTGGCATCCGAGCCAGGTTTATGCGTAGATGTTATATGCACGCGTAGAACACAAGTGAGTGGTGATACAAGTCATACTGCTTACCAGCATGTCATACTTTGGTTCGGCGGTATTGTTGGATGAAGCGGCCTGGACCGACATTACATGTATGCTTACACGAGACTGGTTCTACCGACGTGCTTCACAAACAGGTGCCTGGCGGGTGTCAGTTTCTCCAACTTTAGTTGAACCGAGTGTGACCACGCCCGATCCTTGTTGAAGGTTAAAACATCACTAACTTGACGAAATATCGTTGTGGTTTTGATGTGTAGGTAAGAACGGTTCTTGCTCAGCCCGTAGCAGCCACGTAAAACTTGTAACAACAAAGTAGAGGACGTCTAACTTGTTTTTGCAGGGCATGTTGTGATTTGATATGGTCAAGGCATGATGCTATATTTTATTGTATGAGATGATCATGTTTTGTAATGGAGTTATCGGCAACTGGCAGGAGCCATATGGTTGCCGCTTTATTGTATGCAATGCAATCACCCTGTAATTGCTTTACTTTATCACTAAGCGGTAGCGATAGTCGTAGAAGCAATTGTTGGCGAGAAGTCAACGATGCTACGATGGAGATCAGGGTGTCGCGCCGGTGACGATGGTGATCATGACGGTGCTTTGGAGACGGAGATCAAAGGCACAATATGATGATGTGATGATGGCCATATCATATCACTTATATAGATTGCATGGGATGTTTATCATTTATGCATCTTATTCTGCTTGATTGACGGTAGCATTATAAGATGATCTCTCACTAAATTTGAAGGCACAAGTGTTCTCCCTGAGTATGCACCATTGCCAAAGTTCATCGTGCCGAGACACCACGTGATGATCGGTGTGAGAAGCTCTATGTTCATATACAATGGGTGCAAGCCAGTTTTGCACACGCATAAATACTCGGGTTAAACTTGACGAGCCTAGCATATGCAGATATGGCCTCGGAACACTGAGACCGAAAGGTCGAGTGTGAATCATATAGTAGATATGATCAACATAGTGATGTTCACCATTGAAAACTACTCCATCTCACATGATGATCGGACATGGTTTAGTTGATATGGATCACGTGATCACTTAGATGATTAGAGGGATGTCTATCTAAGTGGGAGTTCTTAAATATGATTAATCGAACTTTATTTTATCATGAACTTAGTACCTGATAGTATTTTGCTTGTCTATGTTGTTGTAGATAGATGGCCCATGTTGTTGTTCCGTTGAATTTTAATGCGTTCCTTGAGAAAGCAAAGTTGAAAGATGATGGTAGCAATTACACGGACTGGGTCCGTAACTTGAGGATTATCCTCATTACTGCACAGAAGAATTACGCCCTGGAAGAACCGTTGGGTGCCAAACCAGCTGTAGGAGCAACGCCAGATGTTATGAACGTCTGGTAGAGCAAAGCTGAGGACTACTCGATAGTTAAGTGTGCCATGCTTTACGGCTTAGAACCTGGACTTCAACGACGTTTTGAACGTCATGGAGCACATGAGATGTTCTAGGAGTTGAAGTTAATATTTCAAGCAAATGCCCGGATTGAGAGATATGAAGTATCCAATAAGTTCTACAACTGCAAGATGGAGGAGAATAATTCTGTCAGTGAGCATGTACTCAAAATATCTAGGGTATAACAATCACTTTATTCAACTGGAGTTAATCTTCCGGATGATAGTGTCATTGACAGAATTCTTCAATCATTGCCACCAGGCTACAAAAGCTTCGTGATGAACTATAACATGCAAGGGATGGACAAGACAATTCCCGAGCTCTTCGCAATGCTAAAGGCTGCGGAGGTAGAAATCAAGAAGGGGCATCAAGTGTTGATGGTCAACAAGACCACCAGTTTCAGGAAAAAGGGTGAAGGGAAGAAGAAGGGGAACTTCAAGAAGAACATCAAACAAGTTGCTGCTCAGGAGAAGAAACCCAAGTCTGGACCTAATCCCGAGACTGAGTGCTTCTACTGCAAAGGGACTGGCCACTGGAAGCGGAACTGCCCCAAGTATTTGGCGGATAAGAAGGATGGCAAGGTGAACAAAGGTATATGTGATATACATGTTATTGATGTGTACCTTACTAAAGCTTGCAGTAGCACTTGGGTATTTGATACTGGTTCTGTTGCTAATATTTGCAACTCGAAACAGGCACCATGGATTAAGCAAAGATTGGCTAAGGACGACGTGACGATGCGCGTGGGAAATGGTTCGAAAGTCGATGTGATCTCCCTCGGCACTGTACCTTTACATCTACCTTAGGGATTAGTTTTAGACCTCGATAATTGTTATTTGGTGCTAGTGTTGAGCATGAACATTATATCCAGATCTTGTTTGATGCGAGACCGTTATTCATTTAAATATGAGAATAATGTTTGTTCTATTTATATGAGTAATATCTTTTATGGTCATGCACCCTTGAAGAGTGGTCTATTTTTAATGAATCTCGATAGTAGTGATACACATATTCATAATGTTGAAACCAAAAGATACAGAGTTGATAATGATAGTGCATTTTTTTGTGGCACTGCCGTTTAGGTCATATTGGTGTAAAGCGCATGAAGAAACTCCATTCTGATGAACTTTTGGAATCACTTGATTATGAATCACTTGGTACTTGTGAACCATGCCTCATGGGCAAGATGACTAAAACACCTTTCTCCGGAACAATGGAGAGAGCAACAGATTTATTGGAAATCATACATACTGATGTATGTGGTCCGATGAATATTGAGGCTCGCGGCAGATATCGTTATTTTCTCACCGTCACGGATGATTTGAGCAGATATGGGTACATCTACTTAATGAAACATAAGTCTGAAACATTTGAAAAGTTCAAAGAATTTCAGAGTGAAGTGGAAAATTATTGTAACAAGAAAACAAAGTTTCTACGATCTGATCGTGGAGGAGAATATTTGAGTTACGAGTTTGGTCTTCATTTGAAACAATGCGGAATAGTTTTGCAACTCATGCCACCCAAAACACCACAACGTAATGGTGTGTCTGAACATCGTAATCGTACTTTACTTGATATGATGCGATCTATGATGTCTCTTACTGATTTACCGCTATCATTTTGGGGTTATGCTTTAGGGACGGCTGCATTCACGTTAAATAGGGCGCCATCTAAATCCGTTGAGACGACGCCTTATGAACTATGGTTTGGCAAGAAACCAAAGTTGTCGTTTCTTAAAGTTTGGGGCTGTGATGCGTGTGTGAAAAAGCTTCAACTTGATAAGCTCGAACCCAAAGCGGAGAAATGTGTCTTCATAGGATACCCAAAGGAGACTGTTGGGTACACCTTCTATCATAAATCTGAAGGCAAGACATTTGTTGCTAAGAATGGATCCTTTCTAGAGAGGGAGTTTCTCTCGAAAGAAGTGAGTGGGAGGAAGATAGAACTTGATGAGGTAATTGTACCTGCTCCCTTATTGGAGACTAGTTCATCACAGAAACCGGTTCCTGTGACACCTACACCAATTAGTGAGGAAGCTAATGATGGTGATCATGAAACTTCAGATCAAGTTACTACTGAACCTCGTAGGTCAACCAGAGTAAGATCTGCACCAGAGTGGTACAGTAATCCTGTTCTAGAGGTCATGTTACTTGACCATGACGAACCTACAAACTATGAGGAAGCGATGATGAGCCTAGATTCCGCAAAATGGCTTGAGGCCATGAAATCTGAGATGGGATCCATGTATGAGAACAAAGTATGGACTTTGGTTGACCTGCCCGATGATCGGCAAGCCATCGAGAATAAATGGATATTCAAGAAGGAGACTGACGCTGACGGTAATGTTACTGTCTACAAAGCTCGACTTGTTGTGAAAGGTTTTCGACAAGTTCAAGGAGTTGACTACGGTGAGACCTTCTCACCCATAGCGATGCTTAAGTCCGTCTGAATCATGTTAGCAATTGCCGCATTTTATGATTATAAAATTTGGCAAATGGATGTGAAGACTGCATTCTTGAATAGATTTCTGGAAGAAGAGTTGTATATGATGCAACCTGAAGGTTTTATCGATCCAAAGAGTGCTAACAATGTGTACAAGGTCCAGCGATCCATTTATGGAGTGGTGCAAGCCTCTCGGAGTTGAAATAAACGTTTTGATAGTGTTATCAAAGCATACGGTTTTATACAGACCTTTGGAGAAGCCTGTATTTACAAGAAGGTGAGTGGGAGCTCTGTAGCATTTCTAATATTATATGTGGATGACATATTGTTGATTGGAAATGATATAGAATTTCTGGATAGCATAAAAGATACTTGAATAAGAGTTTTTCAATGAAGGACCTCGGTGAAGCTGCTTATATATTGGGCATCAAGATCTATCGAGATAGATCAAGATGCTTAATTTGACTTTCACAACACACATACCTTAATAAAGTTTTGAAGTAGTTCAAAACGGATCAAGCAAAGAACGGGTTCTTGCATGTGTTACAAGGTTTGAATTTAAATAAGACTCAATGCCCGACCACTGCAGAAGATAGAGAGAAAATGAGAAGTGTTGCCTATGCTTCAGCCATAGGCTCTATCATGTATGCAATGCTGTGTACTGGACCTGATGTGTGCCTTGCTATTAGTTTAGCAGGGAGGTACCAAAGTAATCCAGCGGTGGATCACTAGACAACGGTCAAGAACATCCTGTAATACCTGAAAAGGACGAAGGATATGTTTCTCGTTTATGGAGGTGACAAAGAGCTCATCGTAAATGGTTATGTCGATGCAAGCTTTGACACTGATCCGGACGATTCTAAATCGCAAACCGGATATGTGTTTATATTGAATTGTGGAGCTATCGGTTGGAGTTCTAAACAAAGCATCATGGCGGGATCTACGTGTGAAGCAGAGTACATAGCTGCTTCGGAGGCAGCAAATGAAGGAGTCTGGATGAAGGAGTTCATATCCGATCTAGGTGTCATACTTAGTGCATCGGGTCCAATGAAAATCTTCTGTGACAATACTGGTGCAATTGCCTTGGCGAAGGAATCCATATTTCACGAGAGAACCAAACACATCAAGAGTCACTTCAATTCCATCCGCAATCAAGTACAGGTGGGAGACATAGAGATTTGCAAGATACAAACAGATCTGAATGTTGCAGACCCATTGACTATGCCTCTCTCACGAGCAAAACATGATCAACACCAAGGCTCCATGGGTGTTAGAATCATTACTGTGTAATCTAGATTATTGACTCTAGTGCAAGTGGGAGACTGAAGGAAATATGCCCTAGAGGCAATAATAAAGTTATTATTTATTTCCTTATTTCATGATAAATGTTTATTCTTCATGCTAGAATTGTATTAACCGAAAACAAAGATGGTTATGTTTCCTAACCATAGACATGAGTTTTCATTTGATAAACAGGATCACATCATTAGGAGAATGATGTGACTGACTTGACCCATTCCGTTAGCTTAGCACTTGAACCATTCCGTTAGCTTAGCACTTGATTGTTTTAGTTTATTGTTATTGCTTTCTTCATACATATACATGTTCCTATGACTATGAGATTATGCAACTCCTGATTACCGAAGGAACACTTTGTGTGCTACCAAACGTCACAACGTAACTGGGTGATTATAAAGGTGCTCTACAGGTGTTTCCGATGGTACTTGTTGAGTTGGCATAGATCGAGATTAGGATTTGTCACTCCAATTGTCGGAAAGGTATCTCTAGGCCTCCTCGGTAATGCACATCAGTATAAGCCTTGCAAACAATGCAACTATTGAGTTAGTTGCGGGATGATGCATTACGTAATGAGTAAAGATACTTGCCGGTAACGAGATTGAGCTAGGTATTGAGATACCGACGATCGAATCTCGAGCAAGTAACATACCGATGACAAAGGGAACAACGTATGTTGTTATGTGGTTTGACCGATAAAGATCTTCGTAAAATATGTAAGAACCAATATGATCATCCAGGTTCCGCTATTGGTTATTGACCAGAGACGTGTCTCGGTCACGTCTACATAGTTCTCGAACCCGTAGGGTCCGCACGCTTAAAGTTCTGTGATGACCGGTATTATGAGTTTTTGTGTTTTGATATACCAAAGGTAATTCGGAATCCCGGATATGATCACGGACATGACAAGGAGTCTCGAAATGGTTGAGATGCAAAGATCGATATATTGGAAGCCTATATTTGGACATCATAATGGTTCCGGGTGAAATCGGGATTTTACTAGAGTACCGGGAGGTTACCGGAACCCCCGGTAATTGTATGGGCCTTAATGGGCCATAGTGGAGAGAGAGAAGACGTCAGGGCAGGCCGCGTGCCCCCTCCCTCTCTGGTCCGAATTGGACTAGGAGGGGGGCGACGCCCCCCTTTCCTTCCTCCCTCTCTCCACCTTCCTTCTCTCCGAGTCCAACTAGGGAAGGGGGAATCCTACTCCCGGTGGGAGTAGGACTGCTCCAGAGCGCGCCATAGCTAGGCCGGCCCTCCCCCTCCTCCACTCCTTTATATACGTGGGCAAGGGGCACCCCATAGACACACAAGATGATCATTGATCTTTCTTAGCCGTGTGCGGTGCCCCCCTCCACCATAATCCACCTCGGTCATATTGTAGCGGTGCTTAGGCGAAGCCCTATGTCGGTAGCTTCATCAACACTGTCTCCATGCCGTCATGCTGACGAAGCTCTTCCCTGAAGCTCTACTGGATCGTGAGTTCACGGGACGTCACCGAGTTAAACGTGTGCTGAACACGGAGGTGTCGTACGTTCGGTACTAAGGATCGGTCGATCATGGAGACGTATGACTACATCAACCGCGTTGTCATAACGCTTCCGCTTACGGTCTACGAGGGTACGTAGACAACACTCTCCCCTCTCGTTGCTATGCATCAGCATGATCTTGCGTGTGTGTAGGAATTTTTTTGAAATTACTACGTTCCCCAACAAAACCCATTGTTGATCACCAACGATGTTTGAATCCTAAGATGAAAGAAGTGGTAAGAACTGAAATATTAAAGCTTCTGGAAGCAGGAATAATCTATCCCATAGCTGATAGTAGATTGGTAAGTCTCATTCATTGTGTCCCTTTGTTCCTAATGATAAAAATGAACTTATTCCACAAAAAATTGTTACTGTCTATAGAATGGTAATTGGTTTTAGAAAATTAAATAAAGCTACTAGAAAAGATCATTACCCTCTACCTTTTATTGATCAAATGCTAGAAAGACTATCTAAGCACACACACTTTTGTTTTCTTGATGGATATTCTAGTTTTTCTCAAATACCTGTGTCACAACCTGATCGAGAGAAAACCACCTTTACTTGCCCTTTTGGAACTTATGCTTATGGATGTATGCCTTTTGGTTTATGCAATGCACCTGCTACCTTTCAAAGATGTATGACTGCTATATTCTCTGAATTTTGTGAAAAGATTGTTGAGGTTTTCATGGATGATTTTACTGTTTATGGAACTTCTTTTGATGATTGCTTAAGCAACCTTGATTGAGTTTTGCATAGATGTGAGCAAAGTAATTTTGTATTGAATTGGGAGAAGTGCCACTTTATGGTTAATGAAGGTATTGTTTTGGGGCCTAAAATTTTTGAACAAGGTATTGAGGTGGATAAAGCTAAAGGCAATGCAATTGAGAAAGTACCCTGTCCTAAAGATATTAAAGGTATTCGTAGTTTCCTTGGTCATGCTGGTTTTCATAGGAGGTTTATTAAAGACTTCTCTAAAATTTCTAGGCCTCTTACAAATCTTTTGACAAAATGTCGTTCCATTTGTTTTCGATGATGATTCTGTAGAAGCCTTTGAAACAATTAAGAAAACCTTAACTTCTGCACCTATTGTTCAACCACCTGGTTGGAACTTGCCTTTTGAAATTATGTGTGATGCTAGTGATTATGTTGTTGGTGCTGTTCTAGGACAAAGAGTTGATAAGAAATTAAATGTTATTCATTGTGCTAGCAAAACTCTAGACAGTGCCCAACGAAACTATGCTACTATTGAAAATTAATTTTTAGCAATTTTGTTTGCTTGTGATAAATTCAGATCTTATATTGTTGATTCCAAGGTAATTGTTCACACTAATCATGCTGCTATAAAATATCTTATGGAAAAGAAAGATGCTAAACCTAGACTCATCAGATGGGTTCTCTTTCTACAAGAATATTATTTACATATCACTAATAGAAAAGGAGCTGAGAAACCCGTAGCTGATAACTTGTTTAGGTTAGAAGTTCTTGAAGACCTAGTACCTATTGATGATAGCTTTCCTGATGAACAACTAGCTGCAATAAATGTTTGTCATAACAATCCTTAGTATGCTGACTATCCTAATTACATTGCAGCTAAATATATACCACCCAGTTTTACATACCAACAAAAGAAAAATTCTTCTATGATTTAAGACATTAATTTTGGGATGACCGACATCTTTATAAAGGAGTAGATGGTATTATTATATGTTGTGCACCTGAGCATGAACAAGAACAAATCCTACATAAATGTCACTCCGAAGCATATGGAGGGTATCATCAGGGAGACAGAACTACTCACAAGGTATTGCAATCTAGTTTTTATTGGCCTACTCGCTTCAAGGATGCATGTAAGTTTGGTTTATCTTGTGAGGAATGCCAAAGGATAGGTAATATCGATAAGCGTCAGGAAATGCCTATGAATTATTCACTTGCTGTTGAACCATTTGATGTTTGGGGTTTTGATTATGTGGGACCTTTCCCTTCCACTAATGGGTATACACATATTTTGGTTCTTGTTGATCATTTTACTAAGTGGGTACTGTTGGAAATATGCCCTAGAGGCAATAATAAAATGGTTATTATTATATTTCTTTGTTCATGATAATTGTCTATTGTTCATGCTATAATTGTGTTATCCGGAAATTGTAATATATGTGTGAATACATAGACCACAACACGTCCCTAGTGAGCCTCTAGTTGACTAGCTCGTCGATCAAAAGATAGTCATGGTTTCCTGACTATGGACATTGGATGTCATTGATAACGGGATCACATCATTAGGAGAATGATGTGGTGGACAAGACCCAATCCTAAGCATAGCTCAAAGATCGTGTAGTTCGTTTGCTATAGTTTTTTCGAATGTCAAGTATCATTTCCTTAGACCATGAGATTGTGCAGCTCCCAGATACCATAGGAGTACTTTGGGTGTGCCAAACGTCACAACGTAACTGGGTGACTATAAAGGTACACTATGGGTATCTCCGAAAGTGTCTGTTGGGTTGGCACGAATCGAGACTAGGCATTGTCACTCCGTATGACGGAGAGGTATCTCTAGGCCCACTCGGTAATGCGTCATCATAATGAGCTCAATGTGACCAAGTGGTTAATCACGGGATACGAGTAAAGTGAATTGCCGGTAACGAGATTGAACGAGGTATTGGGATACCGACGATCGAGTCTCGGGCAAGTAACGTATCGATTGACAAAGGGAATTGTATACGGGATTGATCGAATCCTCGACATCGTGGTTTATCCGATGAGATCATCGAGGAGCATGTGGGAGCCAACATGGGTATCCATATCCCACTGTTGGTTATTGACCGAAGTGTCGTCTCGGTCATGTCTGCGTGTCTCCCGAACCCATAGGGTCTACACACTTAAGGTTCGGTGATGCTAGGGTTGTTGAGATATTAGTATACGGTAACCCGAAAGTTGTTCGGAGTCCCGGATGAGATCCCGGACGTCACGAAGAGTTCCGGAATGGTTCAGAGGTGAAGACTTATATATAGGAAGTCAAGTTTCGGCCATCGGGAAAGTTTCGGGGGTAATCGGTATTGTACCAGGACCACTCGAAGGGTCCCGGGGGTCCACCGGGTGGGGCTACCTATCTCGGAGTTCCCCATGGGCTGAAGTGGGAGGGGAACCAGCCCCAGATGGGCTGGTGCACCCCCCCATGGGCCTCCCCTGCGCCTAGTGTTGGAAACCCTAGGGGTGGGGGCGCCCCACTTGGCTTGGGGGGCACTCCACCCCCCTTGGCCGCCCCCCCCCTTGGAGATGGCATCTCCTAGGGCCAGCGCCCCCCTAGGGGTCCTATAAATAGTGGGGGAGGGAGGGCAGCCGCACCCTAGCCCCTGGTGCCTCCCTCTCCCTCTCGTGACACTCCTTCCTCTCCCTGAGCTTGGCAAAGCCCTGCCGAGATCACCGTTGCTTCCACCACCACGCCGTCATGCTGCTGGATATTCATCAACCTCTCCTTCCCCCTTGCTGGATCAAGTTGGAGGAGATGTCTTCCCAACCGTACGTGTGTTGAATGCGGAGGTGCCGTCCGTTCGGCGCTTGGTCATCGGTGATTTGGATCACGACGAGTACGACTCCATCAACCCCGTTCTCTTGAACGCTTCCGCGCGTGATCTACAATGGTAGGTAGATGCAATCCCCTCTCCCTCGTTGCTAGATGACTCCATAGATTGATCTTGGTGATGCGTCGAAAATTTTAAAATTTTGCTACGTTCCCCAACAGTGATATCAGAGGTAGGTTTATGCGTAGTTTCTATGCCCGAGTAGAACACAAAGCAATTGTGGGCGTGGATATTGTCAATTTGCTTTCCATTACTAGTCTTATGTTGATTCAGCGGCATCGTGGGATGAAGCGGCCCGGACCGACCTTACACATACGCTTACGTGAGACTGGTTCCACCGACTGACATGCACTAGTTGCATAAGGTGGCTAGAGGGTGTCTGTCTCTCCCACTTTAGTCGGATCGGATTCGATGAAAAGGGTCCTTATGAAGGGTAAATAGAAATTGGCATATCACGTTGTGGTTTTGGCGTAGGTAAGAAATGTTCTTGCTAGAAACCTATAGCAGCCACGTAAAAACTTGCAACAACAATTAGAGGGCGTCTAACTTGTTTTTGCAGCATGTGCCGTGTGATGTGATATGGCCAAAATGATGTGATGAATGATATATATGATGTATGAGATTGATCATGTTCTTGTAATAGGAATCATGACTTGCATGTCGATGAGTATGACAACCGGCAGGAGCCATAGGAGTTGTCTTAATTTATTAATGACATGCGTGTCAACATAAATGTCATGTAATAACTTTACTTTATTGCTAAAGCGTTAGCCATAGTAGTAGAAGTAATAGATGACGAGACAACTTCAAGAAGACACGATGATGGAGATCATGGTGTCATGCCGGTGACAACGATGATCATGAAGCCCCGAAGATGGAGATCGAAAGGAGCAAATGATATTGGCCATATCATGTCACTATTTGATTGCATGTGATGTTTATCATGTTTTGCATCTTATTTGCTTAGAACGACGGTAGCTTAAATAAGATGATCCCTCGTAATAATTTCAAGAAAGTGTTCCCCCTAACTATGCACTGTTGCGAAGGTTCGTTGTTTCAAAGTACCACGTGATGATCGGGTGTGATAGACTCTAACGTTCAAATAAAACGGGTGTAAGCCAGATTTACACACGCAATACACTTAGGTTGACTTGATGAGCCTAGCATGTACAGACATGGCCTCGGAACACGGAAGAACGAAAGGTCGAGCATGCGTCGTATAGAAGATATGATCAACATGAAGATGTTCACCGATGTTGACTAGTCCGTCTCACGTGATGATCGGACACGGCCTAGTTGACTCGGATCATGTTTCACTTAGATGACTAGAGGGATGTCTATCTGAGTGGGAGTTCATTGAATAATTTGATTAGATGAACTTAATTATCATGAACTTAGTCTAAAATCTTTACACTATGTCTTGTACATCAAATGGCCCACACTAATGTTGCTCTCAACTTCAATGCGTTCCTAGAGAAAACCAAGCTGAAAGACAATGGCATCAACTATACGGACTGGATCCGGAACCTGAGGATCATCCTCATAGCTGCGAAGAAAGATTATGTCCTAGAAGCACCGCAAGGTGACGCACCCATCCCAGAGAACCAAGACGTTATGAACGCTTGGCAGTCACGTGCTAATGATTACTCCCTCGTTCAGTGCGCCATGCTTTACAGCTTAGAACCGGGGCTCCAAAAGAGTTTTGAGAGACATGGAGCATATGAGATGTTCGAAGAGCTGAAAATGTTTTTCCAAGCTCATGCCCGGGTCGAGAGATATGAAGTCTCTGACAAGTTCTTCAGTTGTAAGATGGAGGAAAAAAGTTCTGTCAGTGAGCACATACTCAAAATGTCTGGGTTGCATAACCGCTTGACTCAGCTGGGAGTTAATCTCCCGGATGACGCGGTCATTGACAGAATTCTCCAGTCGCTTCCACCGAGCTACAAGAGCTTTGTGATGAACTTCAATATGCAGGGGATGGAAAAGACCATTACTGAGGTATATTCAATGCTGAAATCAGCAGAGGTGGAAATCAAAAAGGAACATCAAGTGTTGATGGTGAATAAAACCACTAAGTTCAAGAAAGGCAAGGGTAAAAAGAACTTCAAGAAGGACGGCAAGGGAGTTGTCGCGCCCGGTAAACAAGATGCCGGGCAGAAGTCAAAGAATGGACCCAAGCCTGAGACTGAGTGTTTTTATTGCAAGGGAAGTGGTCACTGGAAGCGGAACTGCCCCAAATACTTAGCGGACAAGAAGGCCAGCAACACTAAAGGTATATGTGATACACATGTAATTCATGTGTACCTTACCAGTACTCGTAGTAGCTCCTGGGTATTTGATACCAGTGCGGTTGCTCACATTTGTAACTCAAAGCAGCAGCTACGGAATAAGCAGAGACTGGCAAAGGACGAGGTGACGATGCGCGTCGGGAATGGTTCCAAGGTCGATGTGATCGCCGTCAGCACACTACCTCTACATTTACCTACGGGATTAGTTTTAAACCTCAATAATTGTTATTTAGTACCAGCTTTGAGCATGAACATTGTATCAAGATCTCGTTTAATTCGAGATGGCTACTCATTTAAATCCGAGAATAATGGTTGTTCTATTTATATGAGAGAGATGTTTTATGGTCATGCCCCGCTGGTGAATGGTTTATTCTTAATGAATCTCGAGCGTAATGTTACACATATTCATAGTGTGAATACCAAAAGATGTAAGGTTGATAATGATAGCCCCACATACTTATGGCACTGCCGCCATGGTCACATAGGTGTCAAACGCATGAAGAAGCTCCATGCAGATGGACTTTTGGAGTCTCTTGATTACGAACCATTTGACACGTGCGAACCATTCCTCATGGGTGAAATGACCAAGACTCCGTTCTTAGGAACAATGGAGCGAGCAACCAACTTATTGGAAATCATACTTACTGATGTGTGCGGTCCAATGAGCGTTGAGGCTCGCGGTGGCTATCGTTATGTTCTCACCCTCCCTGATGACTTGAGTAGATATGGATATGTCTACTTAATGAAACACAAGTCTGAGACCTTTGAAAAGTTCAAGGAATTTCAGAGTGAGGTCGAGAATCAATGTTACATGAATATCAAGTTCTTGCGATCAGATCGTGGGGAGAATACTTGAGTCACGAATTTGGCACACACTTAAGGAAATGTGGAATAGTTTCACAACTCACGCCGCCTGGAACACCTCATCGTAATGGTGTGTCCGAACATCATAATCGCACTCTATTGGATATGGTGCGATCTATGATGTCTCTTACCGATTTACCGCTGTCATTTTGGGGCTATGCTTTAGAGACTGCCGCATTCACTTTAAATATGGCTCCGCCGAAATCCGTTGAGACGACACCGTGTGAATTATGGTTTGGGAAGATACCTAAGCTGTCGTTTCTAAAAGTTTGGGGATGCGATGCTTATGTCAAGAAACTTCAACCTGAAAAGCTCGAACCCAAATCGGAAAAATGCATCTTCATAGGATACCCTAAAGAAACTATTGGGTATACCTTCTACCTTAGATCCGAAGGCAAGATCTTTGTTGCCAAGAATGGATCCTTTCTAGAGAAAGAGTTTCTATCGAAAGAAATAAGTGGGAGGAAAGTAGAACTCGATGAAGTATTACCTCTTGAACCGGTAAGTGGCACAGCTCAAGAAAAGTTCCCGAGGTGCCTGCACCGACTAGAGAGGAAGTTGATGATGATGATCATGAAACTTGATATCAAGTTGCTACTGAACTTCGTAGGTCCACAAGGACACGTTCCGCACCAGAGTGGTACGGAAACCCTGTCCTGGAAATCATGTTGTTAGACAATGGTGAACCTTTAAACTATGAAGAAGCGGTGGCGGGCCCAGATTCCGACAAATGGCTGGAAGCCATGAAATCCGAGATAGGATCCATGTATGAAAATGAAGTATGGACTTTGACTGACTTGCCCGATGATCGGCGAGCCATAGAAAATAAATGGATCTTTAAGAAGAAGACATGCGCGGATGGTAATGTAACCATCTATAAAGCTCGGCTTGTCGCTAAGGGTTATCGACAAGTTCAAGGGGTTGACTACGATGAGACTTTCTCACCCGTAGCGAAGCTGAAGTCCGTCCGAATCATGTTAGCAATTGCCGCATTCTATGATTATGAGATATGGCAAATGGATGTCAAAACGACATTCCTTAATGGTTTCCTTAAGGAAGAATTGTATATGATGCAGCCGGAAGGTTTTGTCAATCCTAAGAATGCTGACAAGGTGTGCAAGCTCCAACACTCGATTTATGGGCTGGTGCAAGCATCTCGGAGTTGGAACATTCGTTTTGATGAGATGATCAAAGCGTTTGGGTTTACGCAGACTTATGGAGAAGCCTGCATTTACAAGAAAGTGAGTGGGAGCTCTGTAGCATTTCTCATATTGTTGATGGGAAATGATATAGAATTCTTGGAAAGCATAAAGGCCTACTTGAACAAGTGCTTTTCAATGAAGGATCTTGGAGAAGCTGCTTACATATTAGGCATTAGATCTATAGGGATAGATCGAGACGCCTCATTAGTCTTTTACAGAGTACGTACCTTGACAAGATATTGAAGAAGTTCAATATGGATCAGTCAAAGAAGGGGTTCTTGCCTGTATTGGAAGGTACGAGATTGAGCACGGCTCAATGCCCGACCACGGCAGAAGATAGAGAAAAGATGAGTGTCGTCCCCTGTGCCTCGGCTATAGGGTCTATCATGTATGCTATGCTGTGTACCAGACCTGATGTAAACCTTGTCGTAAGTTTGGTAGGAAGGTACCAAAGTAATCCCGGCATGGAACACTGGACAGCGGTCAAGAATATCCTGAAGTACTTGAAGAGGACTAAGGATATGTTTCTCGTTTCTGGAGGTGACGAAGAGCTCGTCGTAAAGGGTTACGTCGATGCTAGCTTCGACACAGATCTGGATGACTCTAAGTTACAAACCGGATACTTGTATATCTTGAATGGTGGGGCAGTAAGCTGGTGCAGTTGCAAGCAAAGCGTTGTGGCGGGATCTACATGTGAAGCAGAGTACATGGCAGCCTCGGAGGCAGCACAAGAAGCAATCTGGGTGAAGGAGTTCATTACCGACCTAGGAGTCATACCCAATGCGTCGGGCCCGATGACTCTCTTCTGTGACAACACCTGAGCTATTTCCCTTGCCAAGGAGCCCAGGTTTCATAGGAAGACTAGGCATATCAAGCATCGCTTCAACTCCATACGTGAAAGTGTTCAAAATGGAGACATGGATTTTTGTAAAGTGCATACAGACCTGAATGTGGCAGATCCGTTGACTAAACCTCTCCCTAGAGCAAAACATGATCAACACCAAAACTGCATGGGTGTTCGATTCATCACAATGTAACTAGACTATTGACTCTAGTGCAAGTGGGAGACTGTTGGGAATATGCCCTAGAGGCAATAATAAAATGGTTATTATTATATTTCTTTGTTCATGATAATTGTCTATTGTTCATGCTATAACTGTGTTATCCGGAAATCCTAATACATATGTGAATACATAGACCACAACATGTCCCTAGTTAGCCTCTAGTTGACTAGCTCGTTGATCAAAAGATAGTCATGGTTTCCTGACTATGGACATTGGATGTCATTGATAACGGGACCACATCATTAGGAGAATGATGTGATGGACAAGACCCAATCCTAAGCATAGCTCAAAGATCGTGTAGTTCGTTTGCTATAGCTTTTCCGAATGTCAAGTATCATTTCCTTAGACCATGAGATTGTGCAAATCTCGGATATTGTAGGAGTACTTTGCGTGTACCAAACATCACACCGTAACTGGGTGACTATAAAGGTACACTACGGGTATCTCCGAAAGTGTCTATTGGGTTGGCACGAATCGAGACTGGGATTTGTCACTCCGTATCATGGAGAGGTATCTCTAGGCCCACTTGGTAATGCATCATCATAATGAGCTCAATGTGAACAAGTGGTTGATCACAGGATCATGCATTACGGTATGAGTAAAGTTACTTGCCGGTAACGAGATTGAACGAGGTATTGGGATATCGACGATCGAGTCTCGGGCAAGTAACGTGTCGATTGACAAAGGGAATTGTGTACGGGATTGATTGAATCCTCGACAACGTGGTTCATCTGATGAGATCATCGAGGAGCATGTGGGAGCCAACATGGGTATCCAGATCCCGATGTTGGTTATTGACCGGAGAGTTGTCTCGGTCATGTCTGCGTGTCTCCCAAACCATTAGGGTCTACACACTTAAGGTTCCGTGACGCTAGGGTTGTTGACATATTAGTATACGGTAACCCGAAAGTTGTTTGGAGTCCCGGATGAGATCCCGGACGTCACGAGGAGTTCCAGAATGGTCCGGAGGTAAAGATTTATATATCGGAAGTCAAGTTTCGGCCATCGGGAAACTTTCGGGGGTATTCGGTATTGTACCGGGACCACCGGAAGGGTCCCGGGGGTCCACCGGGTGGGGCCACCTATCCCGGAGGTCCCCATGGGGAGAAGTGGGAGGGGAACCAGCCCTAGATGGGCTGGTGCGCCCCCCATGGGCCTCCCCTGCACCTAGGGTTGGAAACCCTAGGGGTGGGGGCGCCCCACTTGGCTTGGGGGGCACTCCACCCCCATTGGCCGCCGCCCCCCTGTGAGATGGCATCTCCTAGGGCCGGCGCCCCCTAGGGGTCCTATAAATAGTGGGGGGAGGGAGGGAAGCCGCACCCTAGGCCCTGGCGCCTCCCTCTCCCTCCCGTGACACTCATCCCTCTCCCTGAGATTGGCGAAGCCCTGCCGAGATCACCGTTGCTTCCACCACCACGCCGTCGTGCTGCTGGATCTTCATCAACCTCTCCTTCTCCCTTGCTGGATCAAGTTGGAGGAGACATCTTCCCAACCGTACGTGCGTTGAACGCGGAGGTGCCGTCCGTTCGGTGCTAGGTCATCGGTGATTTGGATCACGACGAGTACGACTCCATCAACCCCGTTCTCTTGAACGCTTCCGCGCGCGATCTACAAGGGTATGTAGATGCACTCCCCTCTCCCTCATTGCTAGATGACTCCATAGATTGATCTTGGTGATGCGTAGAAAATTTTAAAATTCTGCTACATTCCCCAACAGGTACAAGCTATTCCAACTACTAGTGATGATCATAACACTTCCATTAAAATGCTAAAATAATTTATTTTCCCAAGGTTTGGAGTCCCTAGATATTTAATGACTGATGGTGGTTCACACTTTATTCATGGTGCTTCCGTAAAATGCTTTCTAAATATGGTGTTATCCGTAGAATTGCATTGCCCTATCATCCTCAATCTAGTCGCCAAGTTGAAATTAGCAATAGATAAATAAAACTAATATTACAAAGGACTGTCAATAGGTCTCGAAATAATTGGTCTAAGAAATTGGATGGTGCACTTTGGTCCTACATGACAACTTATAAAAATCCTAGGGGTATGCCTCCTTATAAAATGGTTTATGGAAAAGCTTGTCCTCTTGAGTTAGAACATAAAGCATATTGGGCAATTAAAGAACTCAACTATGATTTCAAACTTGCGGGTGAAAAGAGGCTATTTTATATCAGCTCACTAGATGAATGGAGAACCCAAGCTTATGAAAATGCCAAATTATTTAAAGAAAAAGTTAAAAGATTGCATGATTAAAGAATCCAAAAGCGGGAATTCAAAGTTGGAGAATATGTTCTTTTGTACAAGTCTCATTTTAGATTCTTTGCAAGAAAACTTCTTTCCAATTGGGAAGGACCATATATGACCGAAGAGGTTTATCACTCTGGAGCTATCAAAATTAATAATGCCGAAGGTACTAATCTGAGGGTGGTCAATGGGCAAAGAATTAAACACTATATCTCAGGTACACCTATTAATGTTGAAAGCAATACTATTGAAACCATGACACCAGAGGAACACATAAAAGAGGAACACTCCAAAATCATAAGAAAAAGGGGAGGTACGTGATACAGTAAGTAAACGGACTCCGAAAAATCAGCAAAAATATTTTCTGTTAGTTATGGAATATTACAAAAATTAGGAAAATAAGAAATAACCAGGAAGGCAGCCGAGGAGGGCACGCCTGCCTTGCCTGGTGCGCCCAGGTGGGTTGTGCCCACCTCGAGAACCTTCCCGACTCCGCTTTCCTCTCATTTGCTTGTTTCCCAGGATAAAAAAATCTTTATATGACCCCTGAACGTATTGACCACCGTATCGCAGAGAAATCTTTTGTTCTTGTTCTGTGCTATTTTTCTGTCAGATTCATCAAGCCAGGTGTCATGTCTTTTACCTCCTCCAACAATGAAGAAGATGAAGCTTGGTTGCTACAGGTGGAGTTAAGGGGAGAAGGAATTGAGGAGGTTGCCATAGATGAAGATGAAGGAAATTGTCGGTGTCAAAACTGGCGGATGTCGGGTAGGGGGTCCCGAACTGTGCGTCTAGGCGGATGGTAACAAGACGCAGGGGACACGATGTTTTACCCAGGTTCGGGCCCTCTTGATGGAGGTAAAACCCTACGTCCTGCTTGATTAATATTGATGATATGGGTAGTACAAGAGTAGATCTACCACGAGATCAGAGAGGCTAAACACTAGAAGCTAGCCTATGGTATGATTGTTGTTCACCCTATGGACTAAAAACCCTCCGTTTTATATAGACATTGGAGAGGGCTAGGGTTACACAGAGTCGGTTACAATGGTAGGAGATCTACATATCCGTATCGCCAAGCTTGCCTTCCACGCCAAGGAAAGTCCCTTCCGGACACGGGACGAAGTCTTCAATCTTGTATCTTCATAGTCCAGGAGTCCGGCCGAAGGTATAGTCCGGCTGTCCGGACACCCCCTAATCCAGGACTCCCTCAGTAGCCCCTGAACCAGGCTTCAATGACGACGAGTCCGGCGCGCAGATTGTCTTCGGCATTGCAAGGCGGGTTCCTCATCCAAATACTTCATAGAAGATTTTGAACACAAAGGTAGTGTCCGGCTCTGCAAAACAAGTTTCCACATATTTCCATAGAGAGAATAATATTTACACAAATCTAATCTGCTGACGTATTCCGCAGCGTGACATCACACCACGACCAGGTCTTTATTCGAATCGTTTTACTGTTCCACCTCAGCACGTTTAGCGAGGTGGTTTCCTTGGCACGTCTTGTCAAAGCAGAGATCGTGTCCCCTTATTCCGGGATTCTCATCAATACGGGCGTGGGTAACCCAACCGCGCCATTGATTATGGCGCTTGGGAGATAAGAGAGTTTTACCAGGCTGGTGGGGACACGTAGTCGCGTCCGCCCATATAAGGGGATAAGGATCCACCTTTTCATCCACGCCTTCTTCCTCCTTTGCCTATCCATTTCCGCGCACTCGAGCTCCAGCACCCAAGTCCGCACTCCCCACCTCTACCTTCTCCAGCCATGTCCGGAGCAGGAGGCAAGTGGATGGTCTCCTCCGTCACAGAGGGACACATCAAAAAACTGAGGAAGGCCGGATACTTGTCTAACAACATTGCGCACCGGTTTCCCGAAGAGGGGCAGCTCATCCCCACCCCTAGGCCCCATGAGAGGGTGGTCTTCCTCCCCCATTTCCTTCGCGGACTGGGTTTCCCTCTCCACCCATTTGTCCGGGGGCTCATGTTCTACTATGGCCTGGATTTCCACGATCTGGCCCCGAACTTTGTCCTCAACATCTCGGCGTTTATCGTCGTGTGCGAGGCCTTCCTCCGCATCCGCCCCCATTTTGTCCTATGGCTCAAGACTTTCAATGTCAAGCCGAAGGTGGTGCGCGGCACCCAGGCGGAGTGCGGAGGCGCCATGGTGGGCAAGATGCCCAACGTCCTGTGGCTCCTTCGTGGAGTCCCTAAAGGGGTGGCAATTGGGGTGGTTTTACATCACCGAGCCGCGCGACCCTAAATGGGTCGCAGCCCCTGAGTTCCGATCCGGACCCCCTACACGGCTCTCCTCCTAGAAAGAGACGGGCCCATCGTGGGGTAAAAAAGGAGAGCTGACCGGACTCCAAACATGCGCCCAAACCTTGGTGGACAGGAAGCTCAAACTTGTTAACGTAGTCCAGGTTATGCTCATCCGCCGGATCCTCCCGTGTCAACAACGGGCTTTCAACCTGTGGGAGTTTGACCCGGCGCGGCACCAAACTCTTAGCAGGCTCTTCGACACGACGTACGAAGATGCCTGGAAGGTGCTTTTCAAGGGCGCCAAGGCCCCCGCATCCGCTACCGAGGATCGCGGATTCAGCACGCAGCGTCACGCTCGTGCGGTAAGCTATTTTTACCTTTTACAGGGTATTAGTTTTTCATAGTTTGACTCCATGCGGGATCTAAGCTCCCTTACCCTTGACAGGATTGGCAGGAGACATCCGGACAGATCAACTATCCGGCTCCTTTGCCCGAAGGCCCAGCGGACGCTCGCTTGGCGAAGCTACTGGTTCCGGCACCCTATGTGGTGCCGGAGAAGAAGGGCAAGAAGAAGGCCACAGGAACTCGAAAGAATGCCCGGCGCCAGGAGGTGTCGGGTTCATCCAACGACTCCAAGGCGCCCTCCTCCCATGAAGACGAGTACGAGGAAGAAGAGACCTCTCCCCCTCCAGCGGGGGGAGAGAAGAAAAGGAAGGCAGCCCCGACTGGGGAGGCCGAAGGGTCCAAGAGGGGGAAGACCCTTCCTCCAGACGACTCCACCAACGCCGACGACGGTGAAGAGGAGTGGCCACACAGGGCCAAGCCCCTGGCGAGATCATAAGTGTTCGGACACCAGAGCAATTCATAGTGTTCCTTTTTTGCACAGCTCCTCCTTACGCCGAATATGACTATGCAGTCCTCCCAAGGCCGGGCTCGACGAGTCATCGAGCGGCTCCCTGGATTCGTCGGATGTGAATTCGCTTCTGACGGCTACCTCTCCCCACCCTACGGGCGACGCCGAGGTGGCGTCCCAACAGGTTCCAAGCCAGGAGGAGGTGGTCCTGGAGGCACCGCAAGGCGACCTCCCGGACTCCAGGGGTGAAGGGGATAGAACCCCCAAGGGCTCCAAGTCCGGCTTTGAGCCGGACACCGCGCCGGAACCTTCAAAGGTTCCGGACTCCGGTAGGCAGCCTCCTTCCAAGAGGAGCAAGCTTACCGAGCCGGTGACCTCCATCCAACCAAAGGCACCGAACAACTTGCTGGAGGTTCTTAATGGTGCCTCCATCGACGAGGAGCACCGCACTATTATGAGTGCGGTGATCCAGAAGGTTCAGTCCGCCAAGAGCGGACTGACTGAAGCCTGTGCCAGCCTTCTAACAGGCTTGGAGGTAAGTAAAGAATATGTAAAAATATTACCGCATAGACAGTAGCCCCTGATGCTCTGTTCGGCGTTCGGAAAGAAAATCCGAATAGAGGATCTAAATGACATACGCAGGAGTCTAACAAAAGTAAGTCAATATGCGTATGCAGGCTTCGCTGCTAGCATCCGCCGTACTGACTGCAGAGGTACGCACGCTGAAGCAGAACCTCGAGCGGTCCGAGGAAGAGCACCGCCTAGCCAAGCAGCAGCTCGGAGAAGGAAGGTAAGAACTACCTTATTTAAATATGTGAAAGGCGCAATTGCAAAAAGTGACAGGATTAACGTGGCTATTGTAGGGGCCACCACCGAGGTGGCAACCCTTAAGCAAGCGCTGTCCGAGGCCAAAAACAAAGCGGCCGCGGAGCGCACGGAGAGAGGGAAGCAGGAGGCACGGGTGGAGGAGGTGCAGAAAGAGCTCTAGGCTCTCGTGAAAAAACACGAGAGTTTGGAGCTTAACTCAAAGACGCAAGCATCCGAGCTGGCGGCAGCCCTTAAAAGCACGAAGTCTACCAAGGCCGAAGCCCAGAAAGCCCTCAAAGAAATTGAAGCGATGAAGAAGATAGAGGCGGGTAAGGCAGTCATTATGCAAAGCAAGCACGTGAAAGTGAATTACTTGTTAGTTACCCGAGTCTGGAGCTCTCCAGGAGCATTCGCAGATTTGCCCCACAGTGCGTCGGATGCCGCCGCCTACTACCGAGCCAAAGAGGGGAGCTCGGCGGAGAAGGTGTTCTGGTCTCAGTATGCTGAGGCTGGACACCTGGTGCCTTTGAGCGACCAGCTGAAGAAAATGGTCGAGCTCCACAAGGTTGCCGAACAGGCCATAAAGGGCCTCATAGTTCGGCTATGGCCTCGAGAGGCTCTGCCTGGGAGCTACTTCGGGCTGGTGAGGCGGCTGGTGGATGCCTGTCCACGGCTTGAAGTGATCAAGCGCTCCGTCTGCATCGAAGGTGCCCGTAGGGCGCTTGCCCGTGCTAAAGTCCACTGGGGCAAGATGGATGCGGAGAAGCTGGTGAAGGACGGGCCGCCGCCGGGCAAGGAGCATCGCGTCCCGGAAGCGTATTATGAGGGCGTCCTGAGGGGTGCCCGCCTTATAGCGGATGAATGCTCCAAAGATGTGATTTTTGAGTAAACTCGCATTTGTGATCCTGTACGCTGAAAGCTTGTTCATATGCACTAAGCAACGCTTTTGAATTTAAAACATTACCTTCTGTGCGGCCGTTTACCAAATTTGAGAGATGGCGAGTCGTCGGCTTCTGCCCCCATGCCATAAGTGCTGGGGTTTTCGGGATAAACATGAGCGCTCTTTTTCCCATTCGTGGGTCCTTCGAGGGAGGCGCCTAACACAACGAACAAGGCAATCGGACTATAATGCTTGAACACTCTCACTTAGCCATAGAATTCTATAATTTTAAATTTCAGCAAAGCCCCTAGTATTCGGAAAGCCAAATTCGGGGCGTGATACACGCCTTAAGCCGGACAGGGCCGACTCCTCGCTCTAAGCGGCATAAGTCTTTAGGGACTTGAAACCTCTCGAACAGCGACCAGTCTCTCACCTTATCATGACGGCTAGTTTTAGCTTTCTCAACTGAGGTGCTTAGCCCAGCAGAACCGGGGCACAATCGCAGTAGTTCTCCTAGTGCTACCTTAGCCGATATAGCGGAACGTAAGGCACCAAAACATAGGAGCCAGGAAAACCCAACTATTGACCCAAGACATGATTTGGAGCCGATGCATATAATGCTATAAGTTCGGGGTGCCACACTTGTTAAAGTGTTCGGAATTCTCACACCATATTGAGGGGTACTAAAGCCCCTGGCGTATTTTGGCCGTACCAAAGTGTACGGGTGCAACATGTCGTTAAGGAACATATATTTGTAAAAAAAGAGTCCTGAACTGTGCGTCTAGGCGGATCTCGGGTAGGGGGTCCCGAACTGTGCGTCTAGGCGGATGGTAACAGGAGGCAGGGGACACGATGTTTTACCCAGGTTCGGGCCCTCTTGATGGAGGTAAAACCCTATGTCCTGGTTGATTAATATTGATGATATGGGTAGTACAAGAGTAGATCTACCATGAGATCAGAGAGGCTAAACCCTAGAAGCTAGCCTATGGTATGATTGTTGTTCGCCCTATGGACTAAAAACCCTCCGGTTTATATATACACCGGAGAGGGCTAGGGTTACACAGAGTCGGTTACAATGGTAGGAGATTTACATATCCGTATCGCCAAGCTTGCCTTCCACGCCAAGCAAAGTCCCTTCCGGACACGGGACGAAGTCTTAAATCTTGTATCTTCATAGTCCAGGAGTCCGGCCGAAGGTATAGTCTGGCTGTCCGGACACCCCCTAATCCAAGACTCCCTCAGTAGCCCCTGAACCAGGCTTCAATGACGACGAGTCCGACACGCAGACTGTTTTCGTCATTGCAAGGCGGGTTCCTCCTCCAAGTACTTCATAGAAGATTTTGAACACAAAGGTAGTGTCCGGCTCTGCAAAATAAGTTTCCACATATTGCCATAGAGAGAATAATATTTACACAAATCTAATCTGCTGATGTATTCCGCAGCGTGACATCACAGCACGGCCAGGTCTTTATTCGAATCGTTTTACTTTAGCGAGGTGGTTTCCTTGGCACGTCTTGTCAAAGCAGAGATCGTGTCCCCTTATTCCAGGATTCTCATCAATACGGGCGTGGGTAACCCAACAGCGCCATTGATTATGGCGCTTGGGAGATAAGCGAGTTTTACCAGGCTGGTGGGGACACGTAGTCGCGTCTGCCCATATAAGGGGATAAGGATCCACCTTTTCATCCACGCCTTCTGCCTCCTTTGCCTACCCATTTCCGTGCACTCGAGCTCCAGTGCCCAAGTCCGCACTCCCCACCTCAAAAATCATAAGAAAAAGGGGAGGTACGTGATACAATAAGTAAACGGACTCCGGAAAATCAGCAAAAATACTTTCTGTCAGTTTTGGAATATTACAAAAATTAGGAAAATAAGAAATAACCAGGAAGGCAGCCGGGGAGGGCACGCCTGCCTTGCCTGGTGCGCCCAGGTGGGTTGTGCCCACCTCAAGAACCTTCCCGACTCCGCTTTCCTCTCGTTTGCTTGTTTCCCAGGATAAAAAAAATCTTTATATGACCCCTAAACGTATTGACCACTGTATCGCAGAGAAATCATTTGTTCTTGTTCCGTGCTATTTTTCTGTCAGATTTATCAAGCCAGGTGTCATGTCTTTTCCCTCCTCCAACAATGAAGAAGATGAAGCTTGGTTGCTACAGGTGGAGTTAAGGGGAGACAGAATTGAGGAGGTTGCCACAGAGGAAGATGAAGGAAATTGTCGGTGTCAAAACCGGCAGATCTCGGGTAGGGGGTCCCGAACTATACGTCTAGGCGGATGGTAACAGGAGGCAGGGGACACGATGTTTTACCCAGGTTCAGGCCCTCTTGATGGAGGTAAAACCCTACGTCCTTCTTGATTAATATTGATGATATGGGTAGTACAAGAGTAGATCTACCACGAGATCAGAGAGGCTAAACACTAGAAGCTAGCCTATGGTATGATTGTTGTTCGCCCTATGGACTAAAAACCCTCCGGTTTATATAGACACCGGAGAGGGCTAGGGTTACACAGAGTCAGATACAATGGTAGGAGATCTACATATCCGTATCGCCAAGCTTGCCTTCCACACCAAGGAAAGTCCCTTCCGGACACGGGACAAAGTCTTCAATCTTGTATCTTCATAGTCTAGGAGTCCGGCTGAAGGTATAGTCCGGCTGTCCGGACACCCCCTAATCCAGGACTCCCTCAGAAATTCTCTTAGAGTTCACCCACCGACTTTCGAGAGGGGCACAATGGCCGGCATCTCCACTCGTCCTAACCCACATCAAGCCATAAGATCAACAAACAACCAAGAGAGCCCTGAAGTGCAGGAAGGACTCCCTCCAAGGAGGCCGTTACACAGTTTACATCAAAAGAATTTTCACAATTTTATTCATAATTATGGATTCAAGAATACTCTCATGTGTACATACAGTCCAATTCGGACATATCTTGTCCAAGAGAAAGTGATGTAGGAACAAGTTCTTGGGGACCGGAAAATAAAAACATTATGGCTGAAGTGGAGAAGAACACCAATTGCTTCATCGAGCCCTTCGAGAGATTCGATGTTTGAGGGAGGTACTTATGGATATATTGGAGAACATGGCCACTACATCATCATCTTCCCCACCAAAGGAGACTTGAGTAATGGGTATGGGCACTCCCCTTGGCTTCTATCAAGCTTGGGGGAGGTGCCCCGATATCGTATCACCACCACTTTATTTGCTATCTATCTTAGTTCGATCTTTAGTTATCCTAAGAATTAGTTGAATAAAAGTTTAGTTCGATTTATTTTCGAGTACTTGCTTACTGATCTATCTATGTAATCGTGTGCGAGATATATAATAAAGAGTAGCCTGAGTTTGGTTTATTTTTTTGTTTCAATAGAAAGAAAAGGAAATAATGAAAAAGATCATATGCTAATCTTATGGTAAGTAATGACATCACATAAGGAAAAGTACAAGTACTAAAATTTATTGCAAGTTGACAAATATAGCATTGGTCAATGATGCAACTCATGAAAGAATTAATAAGGTAATAGAAGATTCACATGCAAATACACTGTCTTGGACATCTTTTATGATTGTGATCCCCCATTAAATATTAGGGCCATTTGCATTTCTGTCCCTAACTCGAACCACCTAATCAGATATACCCCTAATTCGAAAGCCTGCTCAAATTTGCCCCTCCGCCGTTAGGTGCCTTTATAGAAATGCCCTTTTGCGCCGTTACCGTTCGGTCAAACAGCTTTGACCGTCCTGAAAAAATAGCAAAAAAATCTAAAAAATCTAAATTTTTGTGAGATCGAAGATACTCATGTGCCCAAGGTGTGTGCAAATTTTCATGCTATTTGGACATTCCAGGAGCTCGTGGCGAGGAAAAACAGTTAATCTGCACGCTTGTGAACAATAACTTTGAAATAAAGTAGCAAAAAAAGCTAATAAAATATGAAATTTTTTGGCATCAAAATGGCTTGGGTGCACAAGGTGCTTGCAAGTTTTTATGATCAAATGACATGCGAGGAGCTCTAGTAAGAAAAAACAAAATAGTCATTTTTTCCCAAGTTTTTTCCCGAGCCAAACTTTGTTTTTTTCTCCACAAGCCCCTCAAATGTCCAAACGCAACAAAAATTTGCACGCAGCTTGCAGACCCGAGCCTCTTTGATGCCAAAAAATTTCATATTTTTTTGAATTTTCTTACTATTTTTTTTGAATTTTCTTACTATTTTTTTTGAATTTTCTTACTATTTTTTTTGAATTTACTGTTCACTCGCTTACATATTTATTTTTTTTCCTCTGACACGAGCTCTTGGAATGTACGAACAACACGAAACTTTGCACACACCTTCCGAACCTGAGTATCTTTGTTCCCACAAATTTTCAGAATTTTTTTGCTATTTTTTCAGGATGGTCAAAGCCCTTTGACCGGCTTTGACCTGCTTTGACCAGACGGTAACTGCACATAAGGGTATTTCTGTAAGTGCACCTAACAGTGGAGGGGAAAATTTGAGCATGCTTTGAAATTAGGGGTAAATGTGAGAGTGGGCACAAATTAGGGGCATAGATGTAAATGTCCCTAAATATTATATGACAAAATTGTTGATGTTGGACAAGGAAGACAACGTAATGATTTATGTTTGTTCATATTCACATAGAAGTTACACTGTCAGAGATCCTTTAACATGTGGTGCTTGCTCAATACCTTTGCTAGCCAAAAACTTCGCACTAAGTAGAGATACTACTTGTGCATCCAAAAACCCTTTAAACCCAAAATCTTATTTTGAGAGTCCACCATACCTACCTATGGATTGAGTAAGATCCTTCAAGTAAGTTTTCATCGGTGCAATAAGGAAATAAAAAGTGCTTCTAAATGTGTTGGATCATTTAGTGTAAGAGAAAATTGAGCGTTTGTACGAAGTTGTGATGGCAAAGTAATAAAAGCGACGAACTGCATAATAAAGGATGCTATCATAAGGGGAAATATAACGTGATGTTGTTTTGCATTTAGGGATTTGGCATACAAACCTAAAAGCGCATGACAACCTTTGCTTCCCTCTACGAAGGGCCTATCTTTTACTTTTATGTATTTACTTTTATGAAAGAGTCAAAGTATTATTCCTTATTACTTTTATTTTCTATTTTTGCAAGCATCGTGTGGTGAGGAAAGATCTAGGTACATATATCCATTTGGATATGAGTGAGCATGAGTTATTATTGTTGACATCACCCTTGAGGTGAATACGTTGGGAGGAGAAGCTATAAGCCCCTATCTTTCTATGTGCCCGGTTGAAACTTTTTGGTCATGGGTATGCTGTGAGTGTTAGCAATCATAGAAGATTAATTGATGGTTGAGTAGATGGACTTGCCAAAAGGCTTCGATACATGACCCTTCCTGAAAATATGACTTGCAAAGTTGACTGAGAACATAGTTTGTTGGTTTTCAATAGAGTTCATACTTTATACTTTGATGTTGTGATGAATTGTTACTTATTCATGGGAAGTTATATGATAAAAGTTGTGTGATAAAGTCTTATGTCAAAATTCTTTGTTGTTATGATAATAAGCATGATGCTACTATGTCTGTATTTTGTTTTTATCGACACCTCTCTCTCTAAGCATGTGGACATGTTTTTCGATATCGGTTTTTCGCTTGAGGACGAGCGAGGTCTAAGCTTGGGAAAGTTGATACGTCCATTTTGCATCACGATTTCCTACTGTTATTTATAATGTTTTTATGCATAATAATGCTTTTTGGAGTAATTCTAATGCCTTTTCTCTCATAATATGAAAGTTTTACACAAAGAGGGAGAATGCCGGCAGCTGGAATTCTAGACCTGAAAAAGCTATGTCAGAGTTACCTATTCTGCACATATCTAAATGAGCTGAAAATTTACGGAGAATTATTTTTGGAATATATAAAAATATTGGAGCAAATAAATACCGGAGGGGGTGATAACCCACAAGTATAGGGGATCAATTGTAGCCTCTTTCGATAAGTAAGAGTGTCGAACCCAACGAGGAGCTAAAGGTAGAACAAATATTCCCTCAAGTTCTATCGACCACCGATACAACTCTACGCACGCTTGACGTTTGCTTTACCTAGAACAAGTATGAAACTAGAAGTACTTTGTAGGTTTTTTTTGATAGGTTTGCAAGAATATAAAGTGCACGTAATTAAAAGGTAGGGGCTGTTTAGGTAAACACACAACTAAGTTAGTTTTAGTAAAGATCTTTTTGTTATGAGAAAGTTATTTGTCTTTAGGCAATCAATAACTAGACCGGTAATCATTATTGAAATTTTATTTGAGGGAGATGCATAAGCTAACATACTTTCTCTACTTGGATCATATGCACTTATGATTGGAACTCTAGCAAGCATCCGCAACTACTAAAGATCATTAAGGTAAAACCCAACCATAGCATTAAAGTAACAAGTCCTCTTTATCCCATACGCAAACAACCTACTTACTCGGGTATGTGCTTCTATCACTCACGCCACCCACCATAAGCAAATCATGAACGTATTGCAAACCCTACAGCGGGAATCCCTCATGCTTACGCGACATGGAGAGCACCATAGGACAGCACCAATAATAAAACATGCAACTCAAACCAATCACATCATCAAATAACCCATAGGACAAAACGGAACTACTCAAACACCATAGGATAGCCATACATCATTGGAAAATAATATATAGCGTTGAGCACCATGTTTAAGTAGAGATTACAGCGGGTAAGAGAGGGATTACACCACTGCATAGAGGGGGAAGAGTTGGTGATGATGGCGGTGAAGTTGTTGGTGAAGATTGTGGTGATGATGATGGCCCCGGCGGTGTTCCGGCACCACCGGAAGAGAGGGGGAGAGGGGCCCCCTTCTCCTTCTTCCTTGACCTCCTCGCTAGAAGGGAGAAGGGTTTCCCCTCTAGTCCTTGGTCTCCATGGCATGGGAGGGGCGATAGCCCCTCCGAGATTGGATCTGTCTCTTTGTCTCTCTCTGTTTCTGCGTTCTGGTATTCCCTCGGGGCAAGCCCAGGGGGCTGGGGCACGCCCCCCTGCCTCGTGCCCCCCTCGGGAACCATCTCACGTGGATTTTTCTTCCCATATATTCCAAAAATAATCTCCGTCCGTTTTTATCCCGTTTCGACTCTGTTTGATATCGATTTGATGCGAAACATAAAACATGCAACAAACAGGAACTGGCACTGGGCACTGGATCAATATGTTAGTCCCAAAAATAGTATAAAAAGTTGGCAAAAGTATGTGAAAGTTTTAGAATATTGGCATGGAACAATCAAAAATTATAGATACGACGGAGACGTATCAGCATCCCCAAGCTTAATTCCTGCTCGTCCTCGAGTAGGTAAATGATAAAAAAATATAATTTTTGATGTGGAATGCTACCTAGCATAATCTTTATCACATATCTAATCATGGCATGAATATTAAGATATGAGTGATTCAAAGCAATAGTCTATCATTTGACATAAAAACAATAATACATCAAGCATACTAATAAATCAATCATGTATTTTCAAAATAGCATGGCCAAAGAAAGTTATCCCTACAAAATCATATAGTCTGGCTATGCTCCATCTTCACCAAAAAAATATTCAAATCATGCACAACCCCGATGACAAGCCAAGCAATTGTTTCATACTTTTGATGTTCTAAAAAAATTTCAACTTTCATGCAATACATGAGCGTGAGCCATGGATATAACACTATAGGTGGAATAGAATATGATGATCGAGGTTGTGTGGAGAAGACAAAAAAGGAGAAAGTCTCACATCGACACGGCTAATCAATGGGCTATGGAGATGCCCATCAATTGATGTCAATGCGAGGAGTAGGGATTGCCATGCAACGGATTCACTACGAGCTATAAGTTTATGAAAGCTCAAACTGGAAACTAAGTGGGTGTGCATCCAACTTGCTTGCTCATGACGACCTCGGGCATTTGAGGAAGCCTATCATCGGAATATAGAAGCCAAGTTCTATAATGAAAATTCCCGCTAGTATATGAAAGTGATAACTCAAGAGACTCTCTATATGAAGAACATGGTGCTACTCTGAAGCACAAGTGTGGTAAAAGGATAGTAACATTGCCCCTTCTCTCTTTTCCTCTCATTTTTTTCTTTTTTTATTTGGGCTTCTTTGGCCTCTTTTATTTATATTTAAAGTTCGGAGTCTCATCCCGACTTGTGGGAGAATCATAGTGTCCATCATCCTTTCCTCACTGGGGCAATGCTCTAATAATGAAGATCATCACACTTTTATTTACTTACAACTCAATATTACAACTCGATACTAGAACAAAATATGACTCTATATGAATGCCTCCGGCGGTGTACCGGGATGTGCAATGATCTAGCGTAGCAATGACATCAAAAAACGGACAAGCCATGAAAACATCATGCTAGCTATCTTACGATCATGCAAAGAAATATGACAATAAATGCTCAAGTCATGTATATGATGATGATGGAAGTTGCATCGCAATATATCTCAAAATGGCTATGGAAATGCCATGATAGGTAGGTATGGTGGCTGTTTTGAGGAAGGTATATGGTGGGTTTATGGTACCGGCAGAAGTTGCGCGACACTAGAGAGGCTAGCAATGGTGGAAGGGTGAGAGTGCGTATAATCCATGGACTCAGCATTAGTCATAAAGAACTCACATACTTATTGCAAAAATCTATTATTCATCGAAACAAAGTACTACGCGCATGCTCCTAGGGGTATAGATTGGTAGGAAAAGACCATCGCTCGTCCTCGACCGCCACTCATAAGGAAGACAATCAATAAATAAATCATGCTCCGACTTCATCACATAACGGTTCACCATACGTGCATGCTACGGGAATCACAAGCCTCAACACAATTATTTCTACTAATCCACAACCACCCACTAGCATGACTCTAATATCGCCATCTTTATATCGCAAAACTATTGCAAGGAATCAAACATATCATATTCAGTGATCTACAAGTTTTATGTACAATTTTATGACTAACCATGTAAATGACCAGTTCCTATCATCTCTCTAAATAGATATAAGTGAAGCAAGAGAATTTAATTCTTTCTACAAAAGATATGCCCACGCTCTAACAAATATAAGTGAAGCAAAAGAGCATTCTACAAATGGCGGTTTTCTATGTAAAGAGAAACAGGCAATGCAAACTTCAAATGATATAAGTGAAGAACATGAAGCATTTTATAAAGCCATACTCAAAAGATATAAATGAAGTGCATAGAGAATTCTATAAATCAACCAAGGAATATCTCATACCAGCATGGTGCATAAGATAAAAATGAAAAAGTAAATGCAAAAGACGCTCCACGATCTGCACATATCACATGAATGAAACAAATCCGAAAACATACCGATACTTGTTGAAGAAAGAGGGGATGCCTTCCGGTGCATCCCAAGCTTAGACACTTGAGTCTCCTTGAATATTTACTTGGGGTTCCTAGGGCGTCCCCAAGTTTGAGCTCTTGCCTCTCTTCCTTCTTCTCATATCGAGACCTTATCGATCATCGAACACTTCATCCACACAAAACTTCAACAGAAAACTCGGTAAGATCCGCTAGTATAATAAAGCAAACCAATACTCTAAGTACTGTTGAAGACCAATTCATATTTTTTTGCATTATAGCTACTGTAGTATAACTTTTCCATGCCTTAATCCACTGATATAATTCGATAGTTTCATCAAAACAAGCAAACTATGCATCAAAAACAGAATCTGTCTAAGACAGAACAGTCTGTAATCATCTGAACATTCACCATACTTATGATACTTGAAACATTCTACCAAAATTAGGAAAAATAAAAAAGTTGTATAGAAAGACAGTGCAAAAAGAGTCAGAACCATTTGACTTTCCAGTAAAACATGTAAAATCGCGCACTACAACCAAAGTTTCTGTCCTGCACCGTACAAACCAACAAGCATTGTAAACATCCTAAAGCCAAACCTTGGCACATTATTTTTATAATACAATGTAATTGTACAAGGGGATAATTATTTTTGTTGAAAGGTTTCTGTAATCAAGGGTCACAAAGTTTCCATGGGCATGAACAAAGTTCAAGGCTAGCTCCCATTTTAACAATGCTCGTCTTTCTCACTTTCGCTTTTCTTTTTGAAAAAGTTTTAGGTTCCCCTCTTTATTTTTTTGTTTCTAAACTTTATAAAAGCACACAACAGATATAAATGTCTTTCTAAAACTTCCGGGTTGTCTCCCTGGCAACGCTTTCTTTAAAGCCATTAAGCTAGGCATATATTGCTCAAGTAATGAATCCACCCGGATCCCAAGGTATATCAAAGCCAATTTGAATTAGCAATGATTTGGCATTTAGTAGTGAGCACAAAGCAACATATATCAAGAAATGATGAAGTCTAACTCTCTTCCTATGCATCGGGATGTCATAAAAGAACAATTCATGCACACATAGTAAAGGCCAATGCATAGTATAAACAGTTTCTTGCAATTTTATCATGTTGGAAACATAGAGAAGTGGAGATGTAGTTCCTCTCTCATAATAATTGCAAGTAGGAGCAGCAAGAACATGCATATTATATCTATCAAAATCATCATGTGTAATATCAAAACGCAACCCATCAATATAATCCTTAATAAGTGCAAACTTCTCCGATATAGTGTAGTCGGGAGAATTCAAAAAGATAATAGGCCTATCAAGCGTGGGTGCAATAGCAACAATTTCATGTTCAACATAAGGAACTATAGCAAGTTCATCCCCATGAGCATAATTTATATTGGCATCTTGGCGACAAGCATAGCAAGCATCATCAAAAAGGGATAGTTCAAGAGAATCATAACAATCATCATAGCAATCATCCTTCGGTAAGCACGAAGGGGAATTAAACAATGTATGAGTTGAAGAGTTACTCTCATTAGAAGGTGGGCACGGGTAGCTAATCCGATCTTCCTCCTTTTGTTCTTCGCTCTCCTCATCATCTTTTTCATCCAATGAGCTCACAGTTTCATCAACTTCTTCTTCCATAGACTCCTGCAAAATATTAGTCTCTTCTTGGACAATGGATACTTTATCAATAAAATCATCAATATCGGAATCGAATTCATAATTCTCATAGCAATATTTAAGGATAGCTAAATTTTCAGGTCTATAAACTGAATCATCAAAATTTTCACACTCTTTAAACAAAGATTCAATTTCCTAAGCACCCATAAAAGCAACAAATTCTTCTATTTGTTCCACATCATAGTAATCATATATACCATTAGCATAAGAAGCCAAGGTTTTATCATCATTAAATTTGCATGAAAAGGGAAGGTGTGGAGCCTTCATCCTAGAGCAACAAGTATAATCATATCTCAAGCATAGTTGCCTAGCATACCAATACAACATATAAATTTGATCCCATAATAGTTTCCCTTTTTGAGTCAAGAGATAATCCCTAAAGTATTCACGTTGATCCAGTGTGTCTCCCATTATATAATTGAATGGGGTTTTCTCAGGATTATCAAAGTAGTACATGATATCTTTCACATAATGAGCATCAAGGATTTTAGGAGGTTCCCCATCTCCATGAGTAGCAAGTACACCTAATTTTTTTGGTATTTCGTGTTCCATATCCATAACTAAAGATAAAGAACAACTAAGAACATCAAATAAAAATTACTTAGTGATAAAGCAAACAAGCACACACTAGAATATTCACCCCACGCTATGGCTCCCCGGCAACGGCGCCAAAAAAAAGTCTTGATAACCCACAAGTATAGGGGATCAATTGTAGCCTCTTTCAATAAGTAAGAGTGTCGAACCCAACGAGGAGCTAAAGGTAGAACAAATATTCCCTCAAGTTCTATCGACCATCGATACAACTCTACGCATGCTTGACGTTTGCTTTACCTAGAACAAGTATGAAACTAGAAGTACTTTGTAGGTGTTTTTGGATAGGTTTGCAAGAATATAAAGTGCACGTAAATAAAAAAGTAGGGGCTGTTTAGATAAAGACACAACTAAGTTAGTTTTAGTAAAGAGCTTTTTGTTACGAGAAAGTTATTTGTCCTTAGGCAATCGATAACTAGACCGGTAATCATTATTGCAATTTTATTTGAGGGAGAGGCATAAGCTAACATACTTTCTCTACTTGGATCATATGCACTTATGGTTGGAACTCTAGCAAGCATCTGTGACTACTAAAGATCATTAAGGTAAAACCCAACCATAGCATTAAAGTATCAAGTCCTCTTTATCCCATACGCAAACAACCTACTTACTCGGGTATGTGCTTCTATCACTCACGCCACCCACCATAAGCAAATCATGAACGTATTGCAAACCCTACAGCGGGAATCCCTCACACTTGCGCGACACAGAGAGCACCATAGGACATCACCAATAATAAAACATGCAACTCAAACCAATCACGATCATCAAATAACCCATAGGACAAAACGGATCTACTCAAACATCATAGGATAGCCATACATCATTGGGAAATAATATATAGCGTTGAGCACCATGTTTAAGTAGAGATTACAGCGGGTAGGAGAGGGATTACAGCGCTGCATAAAGGGGGGAAGAGTTGGTGATGATGGCGGTGAAGTTGTTGGTGAAGATTGCGGTGATGATGATGGCCCCGGCGGTGTTCCGGCGCCACCGGAAGAGAGGGGGAGAGGACCCCCTTCTTCTTCTTCCTTGACCTCCTCCCTAGATGGGAGAAGGGTTTCCCCTCTGGTCCTTGGTCTCCATGGCATGGGAGGGGTGAGAGACCCTCCGAGATTGGATTTGTCTCTCTGTCTCTCTCTGTTTCTGCGTTCTGGTATTCTGCCCTTTCACCGTTTCGTATATATATGGAGATCCATAACTCTGATTGGATCGAAACCTTCGCCGAGATTTTTTTTCTGAAAATTAGCTTTCTTGCAGCTGAAGAAGGGCATTAATCGCCTTACGGGGGGGGGGGGGCATGAGGGTCAGGGGCGCGCCTAGGGGGTGCGGCGCGCCCCCCTGCCTCATGCCCCCCTCGGGAACCGTCTCGCGTGGATTTTTCTTCCCATATTTTCCATATATTCCAAAAATAATCTCCGTCCGTTTTTATCCCGATTGGACTCCGTTTGATATGGGTTTTCTGCGAAACATAAAACATGCAACAAACAGGAACTGGCACTGGGCACTGGATCAATATGTTAGTCCCAAAAATAGTATAAAAAGTTTCCAAAAGTATATGAAAGTTGTAGAATATTGGCATGGAACAATCAACAATTATTGATACGACGGAGACGTATCAGGGGGGCACCTGGGGAGCACAAGACACCAGGGCATGCCGGGCCCATCTTCTAGTATATAAGTCATTTTGACTTATAAAAAAATGAGGGGATGACTTTCGGGACGGATCGAAGCCATCTCGAGGCAGAACTTAGGCACGAGCACTTTTGCCCTCTGGCAGAGCGATTCCGCCGGGGGAACTTCCCTCCCGGAGGGGGAAATCGAAGCCATCGTCATCACCAACAACCCTCTCATCTTTGGGAGGCCAATATCCATCAACATCTTGAACAACACCGTCTCCTCTCAAACCCTAGTTTATATCTTGTGTTCAATCTTTGTACCGGAACCTCAGATTGGTACCTTTGGGTGACTAGTAGTGTTGATTACATCTTGTAGTTTATTACTATATGGTTCATTTGGTGGAACATTATATGTTCAGATCCATTATGCTATTTGATACCCCTCTGATCTTGAGGATTATTATCATTTTTGAGTAGTTACTTTTATTCTTGAGGTCATGGGAGAAGTCATGTTGCAAGTAATCATGTGAACTTGATATGTGTTCGATATTTTGATGATATGTATGTTGTGATTCCCTTAGTGGTGTCATGTGAACGTCGACTACATGGTCCTTCACCATACTTCGGCCAAAGGGAATGCATTGTGTAGTAGTTATTAGATGATGGGTTGCTAGAGTGACATAAGCTTAAACCCTAGTTTATGCGTTACTTCGTAAGGGACCGATTTGGATCCAAAAGTTTAATGCTATGGTTAGATTTTATCTTAATACTTTCCTCGTAGTTGCAGATGCTTGCGAGGGGGTTAATCATAAGTAGAAGGTTTTTTCAAGTAAGAACATCACCTAATCACCGATCCACCCACATATCAAATTATCAAAGTAGCGAACACGAATCAAACCAACATGATGAAAGTGACATGGTGAAATTCCCGTGTGCCCTCAAGAATGCTTTGCTTATCATAAGAGACCATTTTGTCATGTCCTTTGCCACAAAAGTATTGGGTTACCTTGATGCACTTTATTTATCGTTATCGTTACTTGTCCGTTACAAATTATCTTGCTATCAAACTACCTGTTACTGACTGTTGCAGTGCTTGCAGAAAATACCTTGCTAAAAACCACTTGTCATTTTCTTCTGCTCCTTGTTGGGTTCGACACTCTTACTTATCGAAAGGACTACGATTGATCCCCTATACTTGTGGGTCATCACACCGATGGTTCCGCTATGAGTGACGTTTGCTTTCAGTTATAGATCTCACACACTCATTTTGTTAAACCATACATGCATCAATGGCCAGGTTAAAGCAAAAAAATCGCATTAGAATCGCCATACAAAAAGCAAATTCGCCACACTATGGAATTGAACAAATAGTATCCACAGGAAGAACATTCATCAGAATTCAAAACAATATGCAATTGAAAAAATGCTAACTAAATTCCATTGATTTATCAACATATGCAGTATAGTGTAGGAAATACGAATTCCTCATCACATGGAAAACAATGCATCGATGCATGTATGTTTAGCGGCTAACTCTTACGCATTGTTTCAGGAAGAACCATGCTAAAATCTTCATTATCACCAGTGGGCTTGATGTAGTGATTCAGGAAGAAGTTGCTGACAAATCTCCTAACCAATAGCAATTCACCAGCGGGAGCGGTTCAGGGGTCATCGGTTCAAAGATCAGAATGTGCCATACGAATGGAGTAGAAGATAATAATGAAGATAGACTTACTCGTACTAAATCGCTAGCATTGTCACAACAATTAGTAGAATTCCAGATGGAGATCATGTGTCTGCAAACATAGTATCCACAAAGGTTGGTCCATGCTTGTTGTTGAGGACACTAATTTTTTTTGTACAGAATTAGTCATGTATTTGCTCTATTAGGAACAACCTAACCGATGTAAAATGTAAAAAAATAATTCTTAGGAGAAATAGAAAGAGGTTTATTTACAAACTTGAACATTTGACTAGCGTAAGAAAATGAAGGAAATATGCCCTAGAGGCAATAAGAAAGTTGTTTATCATATTTCCTTATATCATGATAAATGTTTATTATTCATGCTAGAATTGTATTAACCGGAAACTTAGTACATGTGTGAATACATAGACAAACAGAGTGTCCCTTGTATGCCTCTACTAGACTAGCTCGTTGATCAAAGATGGTTAAGTTTCCTAGCCATATACATGTGTTGTCGTTTGATAAATGAGATCACATCATCAGAGAATGATGTGATGGACAAGACGCATCCATTAGCTTGCACCATGATCATTTAGTTTGTTTCTATTGCTTTCTCCATAACTTATACATGTTCCTATGACTATGAGATTATCACTACAAGAAATATGTCAACTTGTGACCTTCTGTTAGTGACCCAGGAAGAATTGGTCATAGATCTATGACCATTTCAGACCAATTGGTCAAAAGTTGTTCGGGGGCTCCAAAACCTAAACTATAACGACCATTTTGGTCAGAAAGGTTGTAATTTCCTTACACGAAATGGTCCTAAAGCAGATAGCACTGGTCTACTGCCTTATTTCTAGCTGAGCATGACCAATATAGATGGTCATAACCTTGTAAATTGTGGTGGGTTGCTATGACTAGGCGCCACCTCATCAGTTTTGCCTATGTGTCACGTCCATGTGGCAGTTTTTGCCCTAGGTTGTAAAGCAACCTATATTTCTGTCATTCCCAAAATTCCCAAAAAAATCTCATAAATTCTTTGGGTCATATCTTCGTCAAATATGTAAAAATCCTTCCTTTCCTAGTTCAAAACTAATTCAACAATATTCATTTTCCTATTCTGTTCACGACAACACTTTATGAAGGAAATGCTATTTATATATTCTTGATTCCCCTCGGAATTTTTGGGCACTCTTTCCTATCTAAATCATTACCACATGACAAAATTCAGCTCCACTTGCCTAGCAAATCTTCCTCGGCAAATTTCCAAAGTTTTTGTCCACCTAGAAGCATTGTGAAGGAAGTACCTTTTTTATATATCGAAATGACATGAAATTTGTACAGTTCCTTCATATGCCCAAATTATCACCGTCCTCCAAATTGCAGCTCAGTCAAATTATCTATGTGAGCCCAGGTTCAATTTATATTTTATGGCCAAATTGGCACGTTGCAAAGCAAGTGTTATCTAGACCCCTCCTATTACCCTCAAACTTTTCGGGCACTCTTCCATACCCAAATCATTGCCACGTGATAATATTAAGATCAATTTTCCTAGTAAATATTTCTCAGGAAATTTTCAAAGTTTCTACCTCGAGAGAAGCTTTGTGAAGTAAGTACTAGCTAGGCTTACCCAAATGATCTGCAAATTTACCAGCGCATGACCATACCCATGTAACTTACCTACACCAATTTTTAGCTCATTTCATTCATCCAATCTCTCTCACTAGTTTTCCCAAGTTTCTGTCCATAGAAGAGAATTGTGAAGGAAGTACCACTTTGGCATTTCAAAATAGTATCCATTTTCTATAGTGGTTTCCTATGCCCAAATAACCATCCTCCACCTAATGCCAGCTCAATCCGTTCATTATTTTGAGCCGAGCTTCAACATTTGTAGTTATGTCCAGTATGGTAGTTCGCAAAGCAAGTACCACCTAGGCTCCTCCTTTTGAGCTGAAAATATGTGAAGACGGTCTTCTTAGTAACTGATCATCCTCAGCCAAAACTCACGCCCATTAGCCATGTACATTTCCCGTACCGCTAATCAAACACTTGGCTGTTAATTCATGTTTGAGCATCGATCGGTTTCCTCGTGAGGATCTTATGTTGTAATTTTCTTCCTAGCACCAACCTGGGGAGTGCCCAACCGACTAGACATGCCTAGGCCGCCCAGAACGCATGGCAACGCCACAGTCACGTGGTGACCACGCGGCGGGCATGCGAGTTTACGCGCTCTAGAGTTGGGGCCCTCGGCCACTGCCCAAACCTCTACGTATCGCCACTAAACCATGTATTTATGATTAAATAGGTCCTTATGTAACTTGAAATGATTTTTGGAAAAAATAAATAGCAAACTATGAGGCAGCTGCAGTTTAAATTTGACCCGCTTCGTACTGAATTGGTGGAAATTTGTCTTTTTCACGAGAGGTGGATCAAAAAAATTTACACCCAAAAATTTTGTAAATTGTGCATTAAATATGGCCTAGTATTTTATAAAAATGATTTGGTCCAATTTTGCAACAATTATTTGGTAGTTCCTTGACAAAAAAACCTCCTTTTGGGCACTCGAAAAATGGAAAATGGTTTTTTCGTCCAGCGAAAATGAAAACTTCCTTAGGCAACATTGTTTGCCATTCCAATATGCACCCTTGTGCACAATATGAGATCATTTGAACAAACTATGCCATGAATGTGGCCATAAGATTGATCATTTGGCTTGAAAGCCGTTAACCTTCACACATGATAGCTCATTTTTTAGAACACTTTTTTTAAATAATTATCGTATTACAAGTTTATTATTTTTCCCGGAAACTTGGTCACATATAATGACACAATGCGGAGGTTTTCCAATTTTTTTGATTTTTTTGAAATTTTTATGCCTGTTTTAAAATGCGGTCAAAACGGCGGGCTTGACCATTCCTAGCTAGCGTTTGAATCTTGGAATTTTTTTGGTGTTTCTCTGATTAAATAGATACTTATGTACCTATAAATGATTTTTGGAAAAAATAAAGAGCAAACTAAGAGGTAGCTACACTTCAAATTTGACCTGCTTCCAGCTGAATCAACGGGAATTTGTCTTTTTCACCAGAGGTGGACAAAAAAAATTTACAACCAACCATTTTGTTAATTGTGCATTAAATATGGCCTAGTATTTTAGAAAAATGACTTGGTCCAATTTTGCAACAAATATTTGGGAGGTCCTTCACAAAAAAAACTCATTTCGGGCACTCGGAAAATGGAAAATGAATTTTCCGTGCAAAGAAAATGAAAACTCCCTTAGGCAACATTTTTTGGAATTCCAAGATGCACCCTTTTGCATAATATGAGATCATTTGAACAAACTATACCATGAATGTGGCCATAAGATTGATCATTTGGCTTAAAAGCCATGAATCTTCACACTTGATAGCTCATTTCTGAGAACACTTTTTTAAAATAATTACTGTATTACAAGTTTATTATTTTTCCTGTAAACTTGGTCACATGTAATGACACAATGTGAAGGTTTTCCAAGTTTTTTTATTTTTTTGAAATTTTTATGCCCGTTTCAAAATGCGGTCAAAACGGCGGGCTTGACCGTTCCTAGCTAGTGGTTGAATCTTGGAATTTTTTTGGTGTTTCTCTGATTAAATAGATACTTATGTACCTAGAAATGATTTTTGGAAAAAATAAAGAGCAAGCTATGAGGCAGCTGCAATTCAAATTTGACCCGCTTCCAACTGAATCAGTGGGAATTTGTCTTTTTCACCAGAAGTGGATCAAATATTTTGACACCCAACCATTTGGTCAATTGTGCATTAAATATGGCCTAGTTTTTTATAAAAATGATTTGGTACAATTTTGCAACAAATATTTGGTAGGTCCTTCACAAAATAAATCATTTCGGGCACTCGAAAAATGGAAAACGAATTTTCCGTGCAAAGAAAATGTAAACTCCCTTAGGCAATATTGTTTGAAATTCTAAGATGCACCATTTTGCACAATATGAGATCATTTTAACAAACTATGCAAAAAAAACAATCTTTGACACTCGAAAAATAGGAAATGTTTTTTAAAGAAACTTATCTTTAATCAGTCACGACCAATTTAGATGGTCATAAGGTCTTTAAGTTGATTGTTGCATTCTGATTGGTCCAAGGGCAGCTCACGCGGATCATGCATCAACCACCATCCGATCGTCCCGGATCCAACGACAGCCATCGCCCCTCACTGTCTCACCCGCTTAACCCTAACACAACCCATCCATCTGCCTCCCTCAGATCTCCTACGCAACCATAGCCGCCTCCCCCAACCAACTCCCTCCCTCAGATCTCGATCCGCCGCCGGCCCCAACCACCCAAGATCACCGCCACCGTAGACGAGGTCGAGGCTGACCCAAGATCGAGTACATGCCCAGACTCGTGACGGGCGTAGTGGGGATGGGATCCCATCCCATCCCGCTCCTCCTCTCAGACTCCACCGATTCCTCCCCAAATCCAGCCGCCCGCTGAACTCCTCTCCCCCAACACCACCGCCACCGGCAACCTCGTCTCCACAGCCCCACCGGCAACCTCCCTCCCTCCCTCCCTTTGTCGAGGGTGCCCGAAACCCTATCCCCTCTCTTCCCGCGCGGACGGGGCGACAGAGATGGCCAAGGATGTCGCAGATCCGGCAATGACGCCGCCGGAATCCGCACCCAACCGCGGTGGCTGCTGCACCAGCATCACGAGACAGCGATGGGGGGTCCCTAGCCCTTGACGACGGCGAGGTACGAGATGGGCTGCAGCACCTAGACGCCTAGGTATGCCCTCCTCCTTCCCTCCTCATCTCATGTGCCTGCAGATTCTCCTCTCCTCTCATCTCATGTGTCGCTGCTTGTTTGCTTCTTTCCGTGGGCACTGGGCAGACCCGACCTTTTCTTTCTCTCTGTGCCCGACCATGGCCACGGCAATGGCAACGGCAAGGGGAACCCGACCGGTGATGCGTTCGTTCACAGCCTCACGATGTTGTAAGTAGCCCCCCTTTCTGAAAAATTTCCTGCAATTTTCTTCTCTAAGATTCAGTACTCTGCTAATTTTGATGGTTTGTTGCGTTATCCTCTGTAATATGCAGCAGCTTACTGAAGACAAACTTCCTCAAGAGGTCCGCGTATTGCTTGATGACGCTGTTGTTTCAGCATCGTCCTCCTCGACCACAACTACCGCGCCCGCGTCTCCGACTTGGGCACCGCCAAGGTCCACCACAACTGCAGAAACGTCCTCCTCAACCACATCCACGCGGGGCAAAAGGAGTGAACTGCTACTCGTATCTGGAATGGAGCTCTCGCTTTAGGTTAATCTTGAGTTCTTCATAGTAGTATTTCTACCTGAAACTCAATCTGTGCTTTACCCCTCATGTTTGTTTGTTGGCAATTTGCCACTACCCATCATGTTCTGAATGGCACGCATGGTGCTCACAACGATTTACACTGCACAGTTTGATTCTGATAAGCATCAGTTTAGACATATCAGGGCCATTTGGTCAGCCTCTAACAAAGCTACTTTGAAACCCTTCTCTTTGAAATGGGTTGCTCCTGCTATGCTATGCCACAATAATAACTTGCATAGCTATGCCACATCCTGCACTGCGACACTTAATCCTGGATAAGCACACGACTCATGTATTTGAGTCTAGTACTTTTCATCATTGCACATTACTTCACATGTACTCCTTGTATAATTGATAGCTCATGGCGTTCTCTGATTGCATGCTGCTTTTTTTAGTGGATGAACTAGTCTGTAATAATTTTCTAAAACACTAATACTCGATGATTACAAGCAGAAGTAGTCGTTGTTTTTGCGTTACTCACTTTTCTTGAAAGTTGCATACACGTTTTTTTAATTCAGATGTGTGTATCACTGGATATGCACTCGTAGTACAGCACAGATTAGTAAACACTTGGTCAGGAGTATGTTATACTTTTTTAATTCAGAGGTGTTTTCACTTTTTGGTGCTGAGAATAGTAGCAAGTAGCGTCACCTGAGATGGAATTCTTGCTTCAAGGGTGAATGCTTATCATTTTCTGCAGAATGCTAACACGAGTGCTACTTGAATCCTTAGAGTTGGTTTTTATTTCAGTACATCTAGTATCAAATATGGTATTTGTCATAACTAAGGAATTAGGAGCCAATTACCTTGCCCTTCTTGCTGTTTCTTAAGAGTCGGGTCACTTGCAGAATTGTTCTTTGGATAGATAGGCTTGTGAAGGAGCCAATTACCTTGACCTTCTTGCTGTTTCTTAAGAGTCAAGTCACTTGCAGAATTGTTCTTTAGATAGGCTTGTGAAGGATAGGGAAGCACCTTACCTATCATTGAACCCATCTATACTCACTTCAGATGCAACTCTGTGTTTAATTCCATGCCTGGGATTACTAATTGAGTCGTTCTACTACATCCTGTGATGAACTAAAGAAGATGATTTCTTTTTTTGCAGATAGCATGCAAGAATTTCCCTCACTCGCGTCATTTATGTTCCGAATTGCCCTTCAGCACCACTACTCACCCGAAGAATTGTGTAATGGCAAGTCACAAGCATTGTCACCCCCTGTGAGTCTGTTTTTCATATGATTGCAATAGCAGAGTTCACAACAGCGTGTTTGTAATGTGGCTCGTTGCTGTTCTCTTTTTCATATGCAGTGCTAATGTTATGTGTGTGATGCTCTAGCTCCATGCAAGCACTGGGGCAAAGGGCTTTGTCAAGCAGGTCTCTGTGGTAAGCGTCTCAGTTCCGCCTCTGTCTACTCGTTTGAATTGGTGGTGTTACGAGATGGGTTTGCTTGTGGATTCTTGTTTTGGTAGTAGTTTTCTTTGCTATGAGTAAAATGCTGGTGCTTTGCTTGCCATGTCTTGTTATTGTTTTGGTAGTAGTTTGCTTTGCTTATCCAGAAGTATCAGTCAATTGGCCAGCCTATAGCAGCTTGCAAAGAAAATTAGACCAGCTGTCCATTTCTTGTCTGAATGCATTCTTTAAATGAGATGATGTGCTAGAGGCATGCTACTATATTGCCTTGCTGTAAACAAGATGGTGTTTATTGTATTGTCTTTCATGCACATTTGGTGTATTATCTGCCGACCTACTAGTGTCATGTGTACCGTAATTCAAGTTACTGTATGTGTTAGAGAAATCAGTGTTGATTTATTTGTTGTTCTTTTTTTCTTTCTAATTTTTGAATGAGAGCAAACTGGTGTAGCTAGCTGGACTATGCAGCCATGAATCAGGAAGTAGCATATTCAGTTTTGCTAATAGAAAATAAATGTATTAAAAACTTTAAAAACTGCATAATAAGTGCTTGTTCATGTTTAGTTTTCTCTAAACTTTGTTTGTATGATTGAGGGCAAATTTACTTGGTTCTTTTCTCTAAACTGTGCTTGGAACATTTGTTTTTATGATCTAAAATTGCCTTCCTGTGATGATGCAGGTGCCCAGTTTGTGCTCGCTACCGAAGGAGCTCCATGTTGAAGAAGATTGAAGACACTTGTAGAGCTACAGGGTTAACACCAGGGCAGCTTGTAGAGCTTGTATATGTATAGAGCTTGTAAATGTGTCACATGTAGAGCTTGTATATGTTAGAGCTTATTATGTGTAGAGATTGTAAAGTATATGTTATTTGTACAACAGGAGCTCTGTACTGAATCTGGCTGATAATATTTAGAGTATTATGTGTGTGTTTTGTTTGTGCCAATTTAAATACTGGTTATTTATTTACTGTTAAATTGAAATATGAAGAATATGAACTTGCTAGCTGGGACCCACGTACCTGAACCTGACATCTGGGACCCATTTGACTAGTGGACCTTTTTTATATTACAAAAAAACTAAAACTTTCTAGTAGAAAAGGCCACGGCCCAAAAATGAGAAGGCTTAATTGTTGGGCTTGGCCCATCTACCAAGCCAAAATTAATATGAGAAAAAACACAAATAGGCCGAATTGTTGGGCTAGGCCCATGTAGAAAATCGAATTGGACCGGGCTGAATCTTGTGCCACGTCAGATTGCCACGCTTGATGCCTACGTGGCCTGGGGAGGTTGCTAGTAACCAAAATGCCACAGTAGACGTATTTTGGTCATAAACGTCTTCGACTATTCCAGAAGAAAGGTCGCTATAGTGAGTTTATGACAGCCAGCTTTTGACCTTATGTTTTTGGTCACAAAAAGGTCACAAATGGAAATTTGTGACCATTCAGTGACCAATAGTGGTGGTCACAAGTTGACATATTTCTTGTAGTGTATGCAACTCTCTAATACCGGAGGAACACTTAGTGTGCTATCAAATGTCACAACGTCACTGGGTGATTATAAAGATGCTCTATAGGTGTCTCTGATGGTGTTTGTTGAGTTGGCATAGATGGAGATTAGGATTTGTCACTCTGATTGTCGGAGAGGTATCTCTGGGCCCTCTCGATAATGCACATCACTATAAGCCTTGCAAGCAATGTGACTAATAAGTTAGTTGCGAGATGATGCATTACGGAACGAGTAAAGAGACTTGCTCGTAACGAGATAATATGAATAAATTTTTGTTTATTTGGACATTTTGATCCTAGAGACCTTAAGCAACTCAAGGACCACGTGAGAGAGTTGGAGGTTTCCATAAAATTCCATTTTTGAATTTTCAAAATTGGTAAATTGGATTAAAGTGATTTTTATTTGAAATTATTTTTCCAATTATTTCAAAATAAATAAAATAATGAGAGAAGATAATATGACTTCTTCAAAACAGCGGAAATAATGGAAATTTAAATTTAGATAAAAATATTTATTTATTTGAATTTTATTTGAGATTTTATTTTGTTAAATTAGGTAAAAATTGCATTTTAGCCCAGAAAAATGTCCACGTGGTCCGAAATATTAGTAGAGGACCGTGAAAAATATTTTTGGGATTTTAGGACTTATATTTATTTATTTATGGATTTTCCTTTTTGGTGAAATTATTTTAAAAAAAGTTTCCTTTCGGACCGAACTGGGCCAAAGGCCTAGCCGGCCCGCACCGCCGCCGCCTTCCCCGCGCGCGCCGTCATGGCCGAGCCGGAGTCCGGCTCCAACTCCAACTCCGCCGCCGCCTTGCGCCCTGCCCCAAGCCGGCTCCTGCCTCCCTAAATAGCCACCGCCTCCGCCCCCCTCTCCCCAAGCCGCCGCCTCACTGCCGCCCACGCCCGCACCACCCCGCCGCCTCGTGGCGTGCCGCCGTAGTCGCACCGCCTACTGCCGCTGCTGCTGCTCCCTGCCGCTGCCGACGCCGCCCGTCGCGGCTGCCCCACCTCGCCAGAGAACGCCGTCGCCGCCGCTGGTTCATCTTCCCTGAACCGGTATAAACCGAATTAACCCGACCATTTTTTTAAGTTTGGGTTTATTCTTTTAGATCGGTTTTATTTTTAGGTTTCGTTAATTAGCGAACGTTCACCCGATTTGTTCTTTTAGTGAACGAATTCGTTCATTAGTTTCTGTTAGCGAACATTCGCTTCATTAGGTTTTTCTTTTTAGTTTAATTTTCGGCCAGGGACCTATCCGTGAATAGTTTTCTTATAGATTAGTCCCTCTTCTTCAAACTCTCGCTACTTTTTGCTTGTTTATCCAAATCTAGTGAAACCAATGCCAAAATCTTCGTCTTGTTTCCCTTTGTCCAGATTAAAAAATTGAACATGATTTTGGAAATTTAAAATTTGGTTTCAAGCAGATTTGAATTCGAACTTCTTTTGATCGTAGTTTGAGTTTCGTAACTCCGATTCGATTGATTCTTTTTGCATATCCAAGCTCTTCACTTGAACTTTCTATTTAGATTTTTTTTCTTTTGGTTTTAGCTTTGCATCTTATGCTTGAGTTCTTATGTATGCTATTGATTGTTCACGATAGAGTTTCCGGAGTGCGAGGCTTGCTACTATGAATCTCTAGTGTTTTCCGATCGTCAGCAAGGCAAGTAACAATTTGATCATATCCCTTTATTACCCAGTTTTTATGCATTAGTTACAACCCTCAAACATTGCATGAGTAGGATTTGATAACATGTGGGTATTTGGGAAGTAGTTGATGAGATTGGAACCCATTGTCTTATATCCAAACCCTGGGTGTTACTACGTTATGATTGCATTACTTTGCTATGCTCGTAGACATGGATTGGTATGTGAGATTCATGAAAGATGTGAGAGTTATTGATATCAAAGGTTAAACTTAAGGTGGCTACTTAAATACACATCTGGGTGGATTGGTTGTGGGCACCTGGAGCAATCCAGTGTTGTTCTAGGATATCCCGGAGTACCCGTGTGATCATCTTATGGTTTGCCACCCATGCTCAAAGGGATCATAAGATTTTTCATGCTAGAAACTTCCGTGTGCAGCCACAAGCCATTATGGCCTCTGACATAGTTGAGTAAGTTGTGTGACCTCTTTCAGTGGTAGGCTAGTAGATGTAGGGGATGTAGGTGGTACTATCTACCCAAAGTAAAGAGTTAATGCTTCTGAAAGACTGTGTCTTTGTCATCCGTTTCTCAAACATCATGTAGTGCGAGAAAACCAACGGAGGCCATCGAGTCTTGTGGGGAAAAGTGCGCAAACCTCTGCAGAGTGTACAAACTAATCATGGTTAGTCGTGTCCCCGATTATGCACATCTTGAGTATCTGGTACTTGAATTATTGATTTGATCTCATTACTTTGATTAATGAATTTGTTGGGTTGTAAGTATTATTTTGGGATTGAGTTGGAGGAACCTTATCAACAATGACTTAAAATTTGTAGTTAAATAAAATTATATTCCTTTGTTGTAGGAAAAAATCAGCTTTATGCAAATGATAACCGTAGAGCCTCCACCAGCCAAATATGCATGTAGTGATAGCTGTTATTTGTTCATTGCTTTATCGTGTTATCTTGCCAACGTATTCCATGTGCTGACCTACACGGCTGCAACATATCATGTTGCAGAATTTTCAGACGAAGAGTAAGGTGTGATAGGTCATTGTCATGCACTCAGTATTGCCGTGGAGTTGGATGGACTCATATATCTTCGATGCTTCCGCAGTTATCTTATTTAGATGGCCTTCAGCCATATTATTGTAATAAGTACTCTTTTTGAGACACTCGTGTAATAACTATGTGATTGAACTCTGCAGTAAATCCTCGAGTACTGTGTGTGTCAACAATACCGTTCCAGGGATGACACATAAGCACAGAGACTACGGTCCATTGGGATCGGGTCTACAAGATGGTATTAGAGCACACGCTCACTGTACGACGCGACCACTAGGAAAAGCCATAGGCTACTCTTATCTACTCATTTCTAACTCTTCTCCAATTCTACTCTATAGATGGCGGACCCAAGGAACAAGTTCACTCAACCAGATGACGACACCCCTTTCGGACGACACTTGAAGGAAGTCACTAGGTACCTGAACATCAGTATACCAAGTTTCACCGGGACCTACACCACCACTTTACCAGAAGAGGAGCGCTGTACGATTCAAGTTCGTGTACCAAGAAGGACATTCACGCCAGTTATCGAGCCCATCAAGTTTTCCTTTGATGCCCCAACCTAGAGTCTAGGAAAGAGCATGGCCGCCCACGTCACCATTGGACGCATCGTCAAGGTGTACAACAAGGACCTTAAGGACACCATCTATTAGATATGTGGACGCCGAGATGAGCAATGGGAGATGATTCGCACCAGGAAGGATAGATCCATTGCAGCCTACATACAGGAGTTAAACCAGCACATTCGATGCTATGAGAACCAGATGTGCGCCAACATGATAGACACGAAGAAGGTGATGACCCGAAACATGGAGCTAGAGGAAGAACTCAAGTTTACACGCGATGGATATGAAGAAGAAATTGCAATACTACTGGAGAAGAATGAAGACCTGAAGAAGAAGCTAGGAATATTCATGGGGGATCCCGAACCTGGAGTGGATATTCGATCAGAAGATTACATCATACTAGACGACATAGACTCCGACTCCGACAGCGATGATGATTATGAAGATGAAGCTGGAGCAGATATCATGGAGTCTTCCACCAATCAAAATTTCTAGCCGACCACCATATTACCCTTAGTATTCTTCCATGCATATAGAAGTAGTTCACGAGCTTTCTGTAATGGTAGCTTAGATCGATTGTATGAATCTTGTTTGAATTGAGTGGTGTGAAATCAATGTGTTTGTCTCATGTGCATATGGGTAGTGAAATCTCTCTTTAGACCTCACTCTATTCTATTCTCACCTCTCTAAACCTATCAGATGCCTCCAAGACGTGACCCCGCATTCGCCTTCCCATCGGAGCTCACTCAGTTGATCCAACAACAACAACAACAACAACAACAACAACAACAACAACAACAACAACAACGACAACGACAATGACAACGACGACAACAACGACGACAACAACAACAATAACAACAATATCAACAACAACAAGATCAACAACAACAACAACAACAACAACAACAACAACAACAACAACAACAACAACGAAAACAACAACAACAACAACAACAACAACAACAACAACAACAACAACAACAACAACAACAACAACAACAACAACGGCAAAGACGACGACAACGACAACAACAACAACAACAACAACAACAACAACAACAACAACAACAACAACAACAACAACAACAACAACAACAACAACAACGACAACAATGACAACGACAACAACGACAACAATTGGACAACTTAGCCCGTTTTCTAAGGTTGAATCCGCCGGTGTTCTCTAGCAGCACCGAGCCGATTGTTGCTGATGACTGGCTCCACAAGATTGGACGGGAGCTGACCACCGCAGGTTGCACAGATGCTGAGAAGGTGTGCTTTGCCGCACATCAACTGGATGGACCCGCCGCCTCATGGTGGGAAAACTACAGTCACTTTCCCCGTGGCCAATGTCACTTGGGATCAGTTTTAGCAAGCATTACGACTACACATGTCTCAACTGGAGCCATGAGTATGATGAAGCATGAGTTCCGCAACTTACGCTAAGGAAATCATATTGTGGCACAGTACATGGATGAATTCGACAAGTTAGCTCGCTACACCCCAGATGATGTGGCCACAGATGCCGCAAAACAGGAGAAGTTTCTTGAGGGGCTGAATGATGAGCTGAGTATGCAGTTGATGGTGGCAACATTCACTAACTACCAGGAGTTGGTAGACAGGGTTCTCATGATTGAAGGAAAGCATCAGCAGATATAGAACCGCAAATGGAAGTATGGATAGGGGAATTACAACTTTGGAGCTCAGCAAAAGCCCCGTTTTACCCCGACCTCGGGAGGACATACCCATCATAACCATGGAGGTCATACTCACAATGGAGGAAGTTCACACAACCACAGTGGCCCTAAAAATGGTAATGGGAATGGAGGAAACACCAGTCAGAACCGTTTCAACCCCGCTACACCTTCCTAGAAGGATCTAAGTCACATTACTTGTTTCAAGTGCAGGAAGACTGGACACTACGCCACCAACTGTCCTGAAGCAAAGAATGGTAATGGCAATGGAAGCTCGGGGAAGAAGCCAAATCCTTTCATCAGAGGTCAAGTGAACCACATCAACGCGGAGGAAGTTGAAGAGCAGCCTGACGCAGTGATTGGTAAGTTTTTGATTAAGTCATTTACTACCCTTGTTCTTTTTGACACTGGTGCATCGCATTCATACATATCAAGGGGATTTGTGGACATGTTGAAATTTCCAACCTTAGCCCTTAGGTCACCCATGTTAATAAGCTCACCAGGAGCGGAGCATATGGCCAGCCAATGGTGTGATCGGTTGCCATTAATCTTTGGTAGGCATGTTTTTTCCCCAGACCTAATAATTTTGGAGTCACAAGGATTGGATATAATACTAGGCATGGATTGGCTATCAAAGTATGGAGGACACATCAATTGTGCTATTAAGTCGATACTTCTCACCACCCAGAGGGAAAAAGGATCAAGTATGTGTCTAGGCATGCGCCGAGGAGGACTCAAGCAAATTCACTCTCGGGAGTTGTTCAAGAGGAAGTGCCAGTTGTGAAGTATTATCCGGATGTATTACCAGAGGAATTACTAGGCATGTCACCAGATCGAGATATAGAATTTTTGATAGAGCTGTTACCAGGCACCAAACCAATATCAAAGAGACCGTATCAGATGTCTGCAAATGATATGGAGGAAATTAAGAAGCAAATTAAGGATTTATTGGTTCGACCAAGCTCGTCACCATGGGGAGCCCCAGTGCTCTTAGTCGAGAAGAAGGATGGATCTTTGAGGATGGTTGTGGATTATCGTGCATTGAATGAGGTGACGATCAAGAACAAATACCCACTAACGATGATCAATGATTTGTTTGACCAGCTGCAGGGATCCAAAGTATTCTCCAAGATCGATCTTCGATCAGGATACCACCAGCTGAAGATCCGAGAATAGGATATACCTAAGACGGCTTTTACCACAAGGTACGGGCTATATGAGTACACTATCATGTCTTTTGGTTTAACTAATGCCCCTGCCTACTTTATGAGCATGATGAATAAGGTGTTCATGGAGTTCTTGGATGAGTTTGTTGTGGTGTTCATTGATGATATATTGGTATACTCGAAGAATGAAGAAGAACACAAGGAACACTTGCGCTTAGTTCTCGAGAACTTAGGGAACATCAACTATATCCAAATTTAGAAAATGTGAGTTTTGGTTGAAGGAAGTTGGATTTCTCGGACATGTTATATCTGGAGAAGGTATAGCAGTAGACCCTTCCAAGGTTCAGTCTGTGACTGAGTGGTTGGCACCCACCTCAGTTGGAGAGATACGAAGTTTTCTTGGATTCGCAGGATATTATCGGAGATTCATTAAGGATTTTTCCAAGATTACGAAACCCATGATGGAGTTATTGAAGAAGGACACCAAGTTCAAATGAACCGAAGAATGCGAGGCCAGTTTTCAGGAGTTGAAGAAACGTTTAGTTACAACCCCAGTGCTAATTCTTCCGGATATACGCAAGGATTTCCAAGTTTATTGCGATGCTTCTCGCCTGGGACTTGGAGGTGTACTTATGCAAGACGGAAGAGTTGTTTCATATGCCTCATGTCATCTTCGACCTCATCAGTTGAATTGTGCCACACATGATTTGGAGTTAGCAGCCGTAGTGCATGCGCTCAAGACCTGGCACATTTTATTATTGGGAACCGTTGTGATGTATATACGGATCATAAGAGTTTGAAGTGCATCTTCACGCATAAGGAGTTGGATCTCAGCAAAGGAGATTTTTGGAGCTCATAAAGGATTATGATATGAAGCTGCATTATCACCCAGGAAAGGCCAATGTTGTAGCAGACGCTTTGAGCTGCAAGAGTTATGCCAATAGTCTCGTAACCGGAGGATTACCTTAGGAGTTAGCTGACAATCTCAGAGAACTTTGTTTGGAGATAGTCCCGAGAGGTTTTGTTGCAGCATTGGAAGTTCAATCCATGTTGTTGGGAAAGATTCGAGAAGCCCAGAAGACTGATAAGGAGATTGCGGAGATAAAGGAAAAGATGAGTAAAGCCAAAGGTTTTCGTGAGGATGAGCACAAAACTTTATGGTTTGAGGATCGTATTTATGTGCCCAATGATTCAGTGATCTGGAAGTTAATATTGCAGGAAGCTCATGACTCACCATACTCAATTCACCCCGGAAACACCAAGATGTATTTGGATTTGAAGGAACGTTTCTGGTGGATAGGTATGAAGAGGGATATTGCCGATTATGTAGCCCTATGTGATGTCTATTAGAGAGTCAAGGCAGAGCACCAGAAGCCAGCAGGATTACTCCAGCCTATGTCGATACCCAAATGGAAGTGGCATAAACTTGGCATGGATTTCATCACCAGATTACCCAGGACACGATCAGGTTATGACTCCATCTAGGTAGTAGTAGATCGCTTGACCAAAGTGGCTCACTTTATCCTCGTGAAAACCACTTATACGAGCACGAAGTTGACCAAGATATATATGAATAGGATCGTATGTCTGCACGGAGTTCCGACGACCATCATATCAGATAGAGGAACATAGTTTACCTTGTAGTTTTGGAATCAATTACACCAGAGTTTGGGTACCAGGCTAGAGTTCAGTACAGCCTTCCATCCGCAGACCAATGGACAGACCGAGAGAGTCAATCAGATTCTGGAGGGCATGTTGAGAGCTTGTGCGCTAGATTATGGATCTAGTTGGGATGATAATTTTCCTTATGCAGAGTTCTCATATAACAAAAGTTACCAGACTAGTTTGAAGACGGCCCCTTTTGAAGCCTTGTATGGAAGGAGGTGCAGAACACCATTGATGTGTGATGAAGTTGGAGACCGTCAGTTGTTTGGACCAGATTTAATCAGAGAGTCTGAAGAGAAGGTTAAGTTGATTCGTGACAGACTGAAGGTAGCTCAATCCAGACAGAAGAGTTATGTTGATACTAAACGCAAGGAGGTAGCCTATGAAGTCGGAGACAGAGCATATCTCCGTGTGTCACCACTTCGAGGAGTTAAATGATTTGGAGTCAAGGGAAAGTGAGGGAGTCCTGGATTAAGGGGTGCTCGAGCGTCTAGGCTATATGACATGGGCCAGACTAATGGGCCGTAAAGATACAAGATAGAAGACTGCCTCCCATGTCTGGATGGGCCTCTCCTTGGCGTGGAAGGCAAGCTTAGCGTGCGGATATGAATATTCCTTTCTCTATAAAAACGACTCTATACAACCTTAGCCCCCTCCAGTGTCTATATAAACTGGAGGGTTTAGTCCGTAGAGGCAATCATAATCATATATGTTAGACAATTAGGGTTTAGCCATTACGATCTCGTGGTAGATCAACTCTTGTAACCCCTATACTCATCAAAGTCAATCAAGCAGGACGTAGGGTATAACTCCATCAAGAGGGCCTGAATCCTGGGTAAAACATCGTGTCCCTTGTCTCATGTTACCATCAATCCTTAGACGCATAGTTTGGGACCCCCTACCCGAGATCTGCCGGTTTTGACACCGACATTGGTGCTTTCATTGAGAGTTCCGTTGTGTCATCTCTAGAAGGTTTGATGGCTCCATTAGTCATCTACAACAAAGCTGCCCTGAGGGAGGTCTTTCTCCCCGGCCAGATCTTTGTTTTCGGCGGCTTCGCACTGTGGGCCAACTTGCTTGGCCATCTAGAGCAGATCGACAGCTATGCCCCAGGTCACCAGATTAGTTTTGGAAATCTGGATTATATCACTGATATCCAAGGAGACTTGATCTTCCAAGGGTTCGCGACAACTACCTCCGCTCTGGCCTTCAATCCGGAGCGCATCTCCAGGTCTGAAGAAAGGATTCCCGGGCCCGCCGGACTCTCTACGGCTGTTAAGCCTAGTACAGGAGAGCCGGAGGAAGCAGTATCACCGGCAATCATCATGAAGCCGGACTCCTCTCCGAACACTGGCCCTGAACCCTTGGTGTCATCATCGTGTGAGCTTGGCCTAAGTGTTCACTTTTTGCCACACTCCATGAACTCTCTTCTCCCTGACCGAACCTCGCCTTTAAGCGAGGCTCTAGACTTAATGTGATCATTCGTCATTACAGAGGAGCAACGTCCGAACCTCGCCCAGCCCGGACTAGGGGTTGAGACCGGGGAATTTTACGTCCCACCCACCACCCACTTCATAGCCACTTTCAAGGACTTAGCCGACATGCTCCGAAGATATTGATGGTATGGACGACGATGCCAGAGAAGAGCAGGCCCAAAACACGCCGTTTACCGAATGATGGACGACCACCTCTTCATAGGATGTGTATATGGTGGATACACCCAAATAGGGTAACAGCGATAGCGAGAAAAACCCAGTTGAGGATATACCTCCTGAGACTCAACCAAAGCGCCGATGTCAGTGGCACCGCTCTCAATCACGCCGTGGAAAAGACAACAATACTGGCATCGGAGAGAGCAACACTCCGGACAACGCCGAAGACCAAGAAGAGTTCGTCAAGCCAACCTCCAAACAGGACGATCCGGAAGATGGGCAAATTAGCCCTAATGACCAGGCTATAAACAAAGACTCGGAGGATAGTAATTATCTTCCACCCTCCGAGTGGGAGGTGAGCCTTGGCGATGAAGACTTTATTGTGCCTGAGCAACCCCTTGAGTAGGAACGCTTTAGGCACAGGCTAATAGCCACTGCAAGGAGCCGTCAGATGGAGTCCGTCTGCGGTTTTTGGCCCGGGCGACGAAGTAACGTGGCCCGCTATAGAGGCGCCGCATACCCCCTCTGCTTCACCGACGAAGTAATGGAACATGAATTCCCAGAAGGGTTTAAACCCGTGAATATAGAATCATATGACGGCACAACAGATCCTGTAGTATGGATTGAAGACTTTCTTCTCCACATCCACATGGCTCACTTTGACGATCTACACACCATTAAATACCTCCCCCTCAAACTTAAGGGACCACACGGCACTGGCTGAACAGCCTACCAGAAAATTCTATTGGTAGTAGGTAGGACCTGGAGGATGCATTCAGAGACAACTTCCAAGGTACCTATCTTCGGCCCCCGGATGCCGATGACCTTAGCCACATAATCCAGCAACCCCGGGAATCGGCCCGACAGCTTTGGACAAGGTTCCTAATAAAAAACAACCAGATTGTGGAGTGTCCGGACGCAGAAGCCCTTGCGGCCTTCAAACATAGCATCCGAGACGAGTGGCTCGCCTGACACCTTGGCCAAGAAAAGCCGAAGTCCATGGCAGCCCTCACCGCACTTATGACCCATTTTTGCGTGGGAGAAGACAATTGGCTTGCTTGCAGAAGCAATAGCACCAGCGACCATGGTACCTCCGAAACCAGGAATGGAAATGGCAAGCCACGATGCGACACGCACAAGCGTCGAAACAACAATGAAGGAACGCAAGACATGGCGGTTAACGCCGGATTCAGCGGCTCCAAACCCGGTCAACGGAAAAAGGCATTCAAGGCAAACAAAGAAGGCCCATCCAGTCTAGATTGAATACTTGATCGGCCTTGCTAGATTCATGGCACCCCCAATAAACCCGCCAATCACACCAACATAAATTGTTGGGTCTTCAAACAAGCCGGCAAGCTTAACACCGAACACAAGGGAAATGGGTCGCCAAGCGACGATGATCATGGAACAAAAGTTCTATGACTTGGTTACTTGATTGCATCCACCCTGCGGATTGAGCAAGGACGAGCCACCCTAACTCAAAACCAGGCAAGCTTAGAGAGGATCATGGAACAAAAGTTCTATGACTTGGATGTCAAAGTGACAGAGATTTAGTCTGCAGTGGAGCAGCTCCAGGATGACATGCAGGAGAGGAGAGGTAATACTACAACTGATGCCTTTGCCAGAGTGCCCCGAGCTCCGAGGTCGTCTGCAGTGCCAATTCCTAACACAAGAGCAACCGCCTCAGCTCCAGCCGCAGCATCAGCTCCAACTCCAGCATGTACTTCAGCTCCAGCGTCTACTTCAGCATCTACGGAAGCCTTCGTCCTTGGAGTGATCCGGACTCCACCACCACCTGAAGATCAAGCCTGAGTGTCGGCTTAGCACTATGCATTTTCTAGGAACTTTTTGGTAACTTGTTGCCAAAGGGGGAGAAAATGTATAGATCATAGGCTTCAAGAGAGAGTGTTTCTTTTATTCTCTCTTGTTTTATTTGGTGGTTTTTCGAACTTCGTTTGCTTTTGTGTGAGATACTACGTCATTATCTGTGAGACATCGATGATCATGTGTTTGATCATAAGCTACACTTAATGTTTGCTTAATACTATTATCCCATCTATCTTATGAGATCATTCACTATTCTTGGTGATGAGTGCATGTATTTCATTCTTATCATTTTGAGTGCTCCACCAAGATGTATGTGACATGGAAGAGTTACCCATGACTCTAACTCTTTGTGCATTTGTAGTCCAAAGCAAATTTTAAATATGCACAAATTTAGGGTGAGCTCTTACTTGTCACATACTTCTCAAAGCGACGATATATTTCATGCTTATTATCTTTTGTTGAAGCTTTGATCTATATGTCGTGGTATTTCTCACGGGGTGCTTGCGATTCGACAGATGCCACAAGGGCTTAGTGTGTGGGTACGACTGCTGCTGATAGGACCGGGAGCGGGTATGCGAGTAGCACGCGGTGGTTTACCCAGGTTCGGGGCTCTCCGGAGAGATAATACAGCTACTCCTGCATGTCTGAGTATATCTGGTATATCTGGTACAGGGTCGCTCCTAGAGCTGTATCTCAGCTCAGTGCCATAGGCATCTGGCTTTATATATGCCTGTATGAGGCGTGCTAGTGGCTGGCCATGCTCATGGCCGTGAGCATACGTGCTCATGTGGATGGATGGAAAGCTAGCTTGCTTGCTAGCTTGTGTGTGTACGTGAGTCTCCATCCTCCTGGATGGATGGATGGATCTCATATATATAGTGCGAGTTGGCTTAGGATGTAAGTCATGTAGGCATGGTAGCTAGCTAGCTAGTGGCATGGGTAGTGGCGTTGGATGTAAGCTACCTGGGGTAGCTTACATGCCAAGCCATGTAGGCATGGTATAGTGGCATGGCACATGTCATGCATGTCCCCTGGGGTACTTTATAAATCAGTACTCAGGGGACACGGTACACTGTAGATGATGGCACCGCAGTACGGTTGTCTCGTCGATGTCGGGTCAGGCTGCAGTCGGCAGCCGACTGGTTGGCGTAGTCGGCGGCCGGCAGGAGCAGCCGGGCAGTCGGACCGAGGGGCTTTGCTAGCCCCGATGTCTTGAAATATCATCTCGCCGTCTTCGGGGTATCCGTGTCCCATTACACCGACACTATATGTTGTCATCAATTACCAAAAAGGGGGAGATTGAAAGTGCAACTATCCCTAGGTGGTTTTGGTAATTCATAACAACATATAGCTCATTGAGCTAATGCTATTCCAAGATGATTATTTCAGGAAAGCTCAATGATTGGCATGGCATGGATGTGAAAGTGGAACCCTCAAAATGCTAAGGACAAAGGATTGGCTCAATCTCAAAAGCTCAAGACTCTTCATTTTATAATTTAGTGATCCAAGATCACATTGAGTCTTTAGGAAAAGCCAATACTATCAAGGAGGGATGAGGTGTTGCTTAATGAGCCTCTTGCTTCATGTGCTTAATGATATGCTCCAAAATCCTCAGCTACTTTCCCATATCCACAAATGACCTAAACCCTAAGCCAAACTCGGTCATACGGATTCTTTCTATCCGGCGCCACCGAGTTTCACTTGTCATAACCCACTGCCAAACCCTAGCAATTCGGTCCTACCGATAGGGATCTCGGTCTCACCGAGATGGGGTTGCAAACTCTCTGTTTCCCTTTCGTAACTTTTCGGTCTCACCGAAAGAGCGAATCGGTCCCACCGAGATTGCAATGTAAACTCTGTGTTTCCCTTTTGTAACTTTTCGGTCTCACCGAAAGAGCAAATCGGTCCCACCGAGTTTGCCTGACCAACTCTCTGGTTAGCTTATTACCAGACTCGGTCTCACCGAGTTTGTGTAATCGGTCTCACCGAGATTATGTTATGCCCAAACCCTAACAGAATCGGTCCTACCGAGTTGCATGTCAGTCCCACAGAAAATCTCTAACGGTCACTAGGTTTACCTTTTTGGTCCGACCGAGTTTATTGATTCGATCCCACCGAGATTGGTAGATTGTGTGTAACGGTTGGATTTTGTGTGGAGGCTATATATACCCCTCCATCTCCTCTTCATTCATGGAGAGAGCCGTCAGAACACATACACAATTCCATCTCATATGTTCTGAGAGAGAACCACCTACTCATGTGTTGAGACCAAGACATTCCATCCCTACCATATGAATCTTGATCTCTAGCCTTCCCCAAGTTGCTTTCCACTCAAACCTTCTTTCCCCTAGATCCAAATCCTATGAGAGAGAGTTGAGTGTTGGGGAGACTATCATTTGAAGCACAAGAGCAAGGAGTTCATCATCAACACACCATTTGTTACTTCTTGGAGAGTGGTGTCTCCTAGATTGGCTAGGTGTCACTTGGGAGCCTTCGACAAGATTGTGGAGTTGAACCAAGGAGTTTGTAAGGGCAAGGAGATCGCCTACTTCGTGAAGATCTACCGCTAGTGAGGCAAGTCTTTCGTGGGCGATGGCCATGGTGGGATAGACAAGGTTGCTACTTCGTGGACCCTTCGTGGGTGGAGCCCTCCGTGGACTCGCGCAACCGTTACCCTTCGTGGGTTGAAGTCTCCATCAACGTGGATGTAGGATAGCACCACCTATCCGAACCACGGGAAAACATCTGTCTCTCCGATTGCATTTGAATTCTCCAAACCCTTCCCTTTACATTCTTGCAAGTTGCATGCTTTACTTTCCGCTGCCAATATACTCTTTGCATGCTTGCTTGAATTGTGTGATGATTGCTTGACTTGTCCTAAAATAGCTAAAATCTGCCAAGAACTAAAATTGGGAAAAGGTCAAGTTTTTATTTGGTCATGTAGTCTAATCACCCCCCCTCTAGACATACTTTCGATCCTACAGCATACAGTGGCCATTGCGTCCGAAGAACATAGCGGCCCTATCAAGCCACACAGCCCCTCGGTTGTCAGGCCAACGGACTTCCCCACGCAGGACCAATCAGTCCTACATACCGGTAGTCCGGCAACTTCAGGGCTGGATTAGCAGCCTAGCACTACTGCAGGATGCTGCTAACATGACACTACGATCAGATACCCTTTGAGAAACTATGTGTGATGCAGTAATCGCAAACGGAGGTGTATGAAAACCGTCAAAAAAGGTGCAAAACGTTTGCGATGGAGAATGCATGAAACATCGTTCAGATTTTAGTTGCGTGTGCGATTCAGGCCACACGGTTAACCCGTTTGAACTGTTTGTGATGAGGCTGAACAACAGAAATGGGCAGCCATATCAATGTGTGTGCGATACGGCATACAGTTCGCTTCGATGAACCATTTGCTATTAGGGAGTGCAACATAAACGGTTAGCCACATCAAGGTGTGTGTGATATAGGGCATACGGTTCACTCGGACGAACTTTTTTTGATTAGCGAACTCAACAGAAACTATTCAAGTTAACAAGATGTGTGTGATACATGGCAAATAGCCGACTCAGATGAACTGTTTGCGATGAGAATTTACAACACAGATGGTTAATACAGTTAGTTCGTGTGCGATTCTGTGTGTACAAAAAACTTTGAACAATGCAAACTAGTTGCTTGCGGTGGCTAGGAGTATCGCACATGATGCATCTGCGAGTACTCGTGTGTGATGATTAGTAAGTTACACATGCGTCTGCGAGTACACGGCCATAAGGGTGCTATGCTGATCATGGAGTCCGAGAAGACCATCATTGAAAGGCCGCCAGCTCAGCCTTTTAGCTTATATTTTATTATAATTGTATGCATATGTAGGTCGTGAGTGTTCTGGGCCTTGCAGCATTTGGCATTTTAAATTATCCTGAATATGTAAGACAATTATTAAGAATTATTAATAGTTGCCATTGTAACTTTGCCTCAACGGCGAGTAGAGCGCATGCAGGGACGCCAGAGCGGAGCGTGCCGCGACAGCCAAAACGGCGAGCAACTACGTGGTCAACCTTCTACCATCAATAAATTTTGACCTTGTTTCTCATCACATTGCTGATTACAATGCAATAAGTAATTGCAAATCAGTTCACACCTCTCAAACTAATATGTGTTCACACTTAGCACCGGGCTATAAAAACTACCCACTCGAAAATTAATTCACAGTTCCTCTCCTCATCACCCACAAAACTGGTTTTCTCTGTCAAGTCGTTCCGCCATGACCGGTAGGAGGAGTTTAGGGTGGACATATAACCAGGCAGCAAAGACCAAGTCCGCGGAAGCACTAGAGAGGTCCCGCCGCGAAGCCGCAGCCGCAGCAGAGATGTCCGGGCGTGCCGCGGAGCCCTCGAACGAGCTCTCACGGGCATGTAAGGTCTCTCACAAGCACATTCGCGGCGTCGGCCATCGCGACGAGCCGGCGTTCCTGAAGTCCTTCGCCGGTGACGACGACATTCTCGCTGGCGTCACTACGTAGCAGGAGCTGGTTGACGGCTTGATGAAGCTGCTCAAGATCGGTGATGCCTCGGTTGACAAGGCGACCGGCCTCGTCGAGCAACTCATGGATGACAATGCGAAGCTCCTCAAGTTGGTCGCCGAGAAGGAGGAGGAGGCCGCCGGATGGAAGATGCTGCATGAGTAGAGCAGTGCCTTGGAGATGACGCTGAAAGCGGTCGTCGAGGAACTGATGGGTGGCTTGAGGAAGCTCCGGATCGAGCGCGAGCAGGAGGTGGAGGAATCCGTGGCTGCTTTCAAGCAAAGTCGTGAGGAATTGAAGAAGGAGCTAGAGCATTTCGCCGCCCGACGATCCATCGACAAGTAGAGACAGTAGCGACCCAAATCGTTGTGTACAATTTCTTTCTTCTCTTGCCCCCGTGTCTTCCGGGCTTTGCCGCATGTGGCATTTTAAATTATCCAGAATACGTAAGACAATTATTATGTGCGCCATTGTAAATTTGTCGTCGTATTATCCATTGCCATTTTATTTGAGGTCGTATTATCCGTTGCCCTATGTGGCAATTTAAATTAGGGTGGAATACTGGCTGAAAACACGAACAAAGCAAATGCTACCATGGGATCACAAGCAAACACCCTCCGTCTAAGTGCTTTAATTAACCCATTAATGGAGAAGTTGTGAGCGAGGCGGGCGGCGTCTGGTGGATGGAGGTCAAAGAGCTCGCTTCCCGAAGAGCATGGGAGGCCTTTCTGCTCGCACATGTCCCGTCAAGCCTGCGAGGTGGACATGATGCACGCGTCTCGTCGAGCCTGTGCGGCGGACTGCTCGCACGCGTCCTGTCAAAGCTGCACGGCGGACTTCTCGCGCTCCTCTCGTCTAATCAAACAGCTGCACGCATGCCATCGAGTATGGTTAAATTTCGACACGGTAAATATAATACAATCATTTGCGATACTATCGTGTCAGTTTTTTTTCCAAAAAGGACTTGGTTGGCTACTAATGTGTGCGCCTCTTCTCAAAATGGACGATTTTTCTTACCACGGCATATATGTGCCATGTCATGAAACCATGTCAAGTTTCATGTTTTTTGCGTGACTTTTTTATTTACTGGGATTTAAAAACCTTGATTCTCATTGTTTTAGGACGACAACAAGTTTGTAATTCATTCTCATTCCTTAATCGAGACCTAAACATGCACCCAATGACACATGTATGATTTCCCACCCATTTTGCTTCACTGGAGCATGTGGTTGTAGTTCAAATTTGAATTATGGACTACATTAAATGCATAGTAAACATAGTAATTAGTAATATATATACAATGGCCAAACGAACCCTGAACAATTTTGAATTTCAGCCCGACACTCCTGTTATTCGATGTTGCCTGTAGAAAACAAAGTTCAAGGCGAGAAGACGCATCGATTATCGTTTGGCACACAAGTGGGGCATGTTTCCCTACCGGAACCACGAGGGTTGCGATAGGCTCCGGTTTGTAAAAGTCTTGCAATATAGCTTCGCCCAAATTGGACAATTATATATACCATGTAGTGACACCATACCAAGTTTCATGATTTGCTGGTGAGTTTTGGATTTCCAAACATTTAAAAACCATGATTCGCAATGTTTGTGGCCAGGCCAGGACGGCGAGATGGTTGAATTCGTTCCCATTCGTTCCATAGGACCTAAACATGCACCCCAAGGAAACATGTACGTTTTTTTAGCCATTTTGGTGCACTGGAGCTTCTATTTGTAGTTCGGATTTTAATGATGGACATTAAATGCCTAGAAAACTCAATTCATGAATAAAAAAGGTCAAATGAAACCTGAATAATTTCAAAGTTCATCCCGAATCTCCAGTTGTTCCGTGTCGCGTGTAGAAGAAAATATGAGGCTAGAAGAGGGAGTGATTATCATTTGGCCCACAAGGGGACACGTTTCCCTATTGAAACCACGAGGGTTCTTGCGACAGGCTCCGGTTTATAAGAGGTTTGTAATAAAGCTTGGCCCAAATTGACAATGTTTTTACCACGACATATATGTGCCATGACATGACACCTTGCCACCTTTGATGACTCTCTGGTGAGTTTAGGATTAATGGGGACTTAAAAATTGAGATTCGAAATGTTTGAGGAAGTGCCAGGACACCGGTACGGTTGTAATTCGTTCCCATTCCTGGCATGAGACCTAACATGCACCCAAGGACACATGTATAATTTTTCTAGCCATTTTGGTGAACTGGAGCATCTATTTGTAGTTCAAATTTGAATTATGGTCACTAAATTCCTAGGAAACTCAATTAGTGTATAAAAAGGACAAATGAACCCTGAATAAGTTTAAATTTCAGCACGGATATCCTATGGTTCCATGTTGCCCGTGGAAGAAAATACAAGGTGAAAAGAGGGAGTGATTATGTTTTGCCCACAAGGGGAACACGTTTCCCTATCACCATGAGGCTTGTCGTGGGTTTGTCACGGTAGATGTCCTTGTGAAAGGACTTAGTCATGGAGCCATCGCAATGGGTTAGCTTAAAGGGGTTAAACTGGACAAGGCACGAGGGTTTTTATACTAGTTCGGCCCCTTTAATGAAGGTAAAGCCTACATCTAGTTGTAATTGGTATTGCTAGGGTTTCGATGACGAGCGAGTGAATCCGCTTTTTTCCTGGCTCTCGAGTTGTTGTCTGTTGTCCTTAAACCGCGGCCGGGCCGTCCCTTTATATACATATGTTGACGCCCGCCGGTTTACAGAGTCCCGAGGCTAAATCATAAATGTGTCCGGCTCGGTCTCTATAACTCTAACTTAAAATACCAGTTACATGAAAGAGTCGGTTTACATCTATAGGCCTTAACCCGCCTTTGGGCCTTGGGCCTTCGTAAAGTGCCACCAACCTCACGTCTTCATGGGCTTCTATCTTCATGGAGCTAACCCGGCCACTTCTAGCCGGTTTACCTCCAGTTATCATATCCCCAACATTCGGCCCCAGATTGATTTGAACTTGTTCATGTCAATCTTCAATACTTAGAAAAAATTCTTGCCCTGGCACCTTCGCATGAATCTGGTAAACCGACGTGATGTCATCCTTTAGATCCGTAGTAAACCGTCATGACGTCATCTATCCGTTGAAGCCGAAGATACCCTTCATTACTGAATATCCAACCCTCGAAGCGACATCCTTATTAACTATCCATTTTAAACTCCTCGATTTACACACTTGTCACTTATCAGTTCACCTTATAAATAGGCCCAAGGGCCATTCTCTTTTTCCCCCTTCTCCTCCTTCACTTCTTCTTCCTCCTTGCGACATCTCTCCACCCGAGCGCCGCCGCCGTTGCCGAGCTTCGCCTCCGCCTCCGCCTCTCCATTGGCTGCTACATCAACCTGGTTGCACCAGAGAGTTGCGGCGTGCCTCCATTGCTTCAACAGTCGATGTAAGTCCGTTCCTTTCCCCCTTTGTAGATCTGTCTAGGGTTTCCTTGTTCCTCGCAGTTCATCAAAGTTCATCAGGGCTCCGGTGCTGCTCTTCCCTATTCCTCCTTGGGCCATGGATAAAAAACCTCAAGCTTGATATATTCCGCGTAATGGTTTATCTTCCGCTACCACAACAAACCCTTGTGTGCATAAAAACTGATCTGAACCTTTACGAACTGTTTCAGGACCAACCCTTTTAGGTCAAAATATTTTTGCTTTCTTGTATTTCGGTAGATCCAAAATTTCCATGTCCCCTTTGGAACCTGTTTTACCTTACTTAGTCGTTCTTACCTTAGATCAGAATCCTCCTTATCCCATAGGCGGTTTACTTTTGTAGAAAGCAATCTATCACATACCATTAGTCCCCTGGTGAACCGGCAAGCCCTTTATCTCCATTGTCATACTCCGGTTTAACAGTGTGCATATACCTTAGTTCCGTTGTTTCCTAGTCATTCCTTATTGTATCAGTCTCCGCTTTACGAAATTTTACATACTTGTATATCTTTATTCTGGTCACCTTATGAACTACCATGAATGAATTGTAAACCGGTATTTCTTTTCAGCTTTTCAGTTGTAATGACCAAACAGTTTTACGCCTGTAACTGGGCTCCTTCCCGGGTTACCGAGGAGTAGCTTAATGGAATGGTCAGAATTGGTACCTTACCAAAAAATAATGAGATCCGATGGCAAGTTGTTGGACCAGAGAACCTGTAACGCCCCAAGACCGTTGTGCCAGGTGTCCTCCAGTTATTCGATGTTGTTGCTTTGCCATTTGTTTGTGTGTCATGCATTTCATACCATGTCATCGTGTGCATCGCATTTGCATACATGTTCGTCTCATGCATCCGAGCATTTTCCCCGTTGTCCGTTTCGCGATCCGATACTCCTATGTCCTCCGATGTCCCCTTTTGCCTCTTTTCGTGTGTGGGTGTTAAACGTTCTCGGATTAGACTGAGACTTGCCAAGCCGCCTTGGTTCACTACCGGTAGACCGCCTGTCAAGTTTCATGCCATTTGGACTTTGTTTGATACTCCAACGGTTAACCGAGGAACCGTAAAGGCCTCATGTGTGTTGCAGCCCAACACCTCTCCAAAGTGGCCCAAAACCCATCCAAACCCCCTCCATCCTCTCGGCCGTTCGATCGTGATCGCGCGGCCGAAAACCGCACCTCATTTGGATTCTCCTAGCTCCCTCTACATATATATGTGTCTCACCCGAAAATTCGCGGATGAACCCTACCAGTCTTCCTCCTCGCGCCACCGGACATGTCCATCCACGCCGGACATGTCCGTCGGACATGTCGCTCCGGCCAATGAGAGGCCGCCACGTCGCTCCACCGCTGCTCTCCTCCAACCCGCCGCCGCCATGTCACCTCGCCGGTCTCCTCTCTCTCCTCCCACCGCCGCGGCCCGCCCGGCCCGCGGGAGGCCCGCCCTGGGCCACAAGGGGCCCGAACCGCCCACGCGCATGCCCCGCTGCCCGTCTCCACGCGCCGCCGCCTAGCGCGGCGCTCCGTCGCCCGCCGGCGTCCGCCGCCTCGCCGGCACGGACTCCACCACCGCTCGCCGCCCCGTCACCTCGGCTTCCGCGCCGCCCCGAGCCCACGCGCATCCACCGTCCGTCGCCTTTGCCCCGCTCCTCCCATGCGCCGCCCACCTCATCCCTGCCGCCGGAATCGCCGTCCGCCGCCGTCTCCCATGCCTCCGGCCACCTCACCGTCGCCGGACCCGGCCCGCTCCAGATCCGGTCCGGGTGGACCAGATCCACCAAGCCCACGATCCAAACGCCTCCGCTCATCCCCGCACATCTCCATCCCGGAACCCCGAGATCCAGTTTCTGCGAGGGTAAAAATGAGCTAAGTCCTGAGATTTGTATATTATGTTGCCATGTTCATCATGCCATAACTTTGTGCTCGCTGCTTCGTTTTGCATGCATGAATTATCAAATTGTTCGTCTCGATGTGCACTTCATTTCATTCCATTGCACCATGCCTGTTTGAGTTCATCTTGATTCCCTAAATGCTGTTGCAAGAGTGCTATGTAATGTTGGTTTTAGATTCTTTACAGATTATGGGCATTCGTCATTTTTGCCATGTTTAATGTGTGCCTCCTAGGAACTTGAGCCCTACATGTGTTTTGAAGTATGCCATGCCATCTTTACAGGGGTGTATGCCATGTATTTTTTGTGATCAATGTGGTGACTAGCACAAGCATGCAACGTAGCTCTCGTGATGTTGTTGATTTCAGGGACTTAGAATATCACTAAGTCATTTTTCCTGCTGTTATTTTTATGCCATGTATTCTTGTTGCTATAGAGTGATCCATGCCTCTTTTGAGCATGTTCAGTAAGGGTGATTTTGAGATATTGTTATGCTCTATCCATCCATATCCTTGGTTTCCTTTATGGAGTGCCCTAGCATGACTCAATATTGCTCTACTTTTGCTATAAAATGTTCCTGGCAGATTGTTTACATGTTAATCAATTTTGCCAAGGTTGTTGTAGTTGATCCATGCATGCTATGAGATTGTTCTTGCCATGTTTAGCTTATTGATCTTGTATTCTTGCTGGATGTATGCTTAGTTTTTCATGCAATGCCTTGTGGTGAGGGCATCGAGCTCGTAAACATGCCTTCTTTATTCTGTGTTTGCCATGTCCAATTTTCTGCTAAGTCTGAATCTGATAACGAAACTTGCTATGTTTACATGGGTGCCATCATATGTTCTGATCCTTTTTGGCTTAAGGTCGGTAAGGGACTTTTTTTATATGCTTTGAGTACTTTCATGCCATGCCTTTCTTTGCCATGATATGTTCCTGTAGCATGTTGTTATCTTGCTCTAAACATTGCTTCCTGATGTTAATTCCTGGAATGTTATTTTCTCTAAGTCTATGCTGCTGATATCTTTTGCATTTTTGCCATGCTTGTTTGAGCCTCCTATTGTGTGTTTTAGCCATCACTACTAGGAAAAGGCCTACTAATGGCGCACCTAATTTGTCCATTAATGGCGCATTAGTGGTGCGCCATTAGTGCCACGCCATTAGTATATTTTACTAATGGCGCACCACTGGTGCGCCATTAGTATCTGGTATACTAATGGCGCACCTCGGATGCGCCATTAGTATATACAACAGTGCGCCATTAGTATGCCTCCCAGGGGGCCATGTATACCCAGGTGCTTTGGCATACTAATGGCGCACAACAACAGGATGCGCCATTAGTAACTTCGGCATACTAATGGCGCACTGTTTAATGATGCGCCATTAGTATCCTTTGGCATACTAATGGCGCACTATGATGTGATGCGCCATTAGTATGAATATCAGGTTTTTTTTATTTTTATTTTTTTGTTTTTTGCACAGGTTACAAAATGTATAATTGGACAAAATATAGACAGCACACATCAACAACAGATTCATCGAATACAATAGAAGATTAGTCTCTGAATACAATTCATCATTTTAGTCTCCAAATACAATTCATCATATTAGTCTCCGAATTGAAAAGACCAAACAAAGATAGAACATTATATTACAAGTCTCGAGACCGCGAGTTTGTCTTCACATTACAAGTCGATATCGATCATCTAAACTACCATCACATAGAAGAGAGCTGCGGTCATCACGATGAGTATCATCACGATGAAACTCGTCTTCATCCGGTTCCTCCAACGCTCCCTCCCCTCTCCCGCTAGATAGCGGGCGTATCTAGATTCGGCCTCGGCCCTAGTGGTGTACCCTTTGTAACCGTTACCGCTGAATCGGTGAACCTGTCTCCGACACTCCTCCCAGTCGTCGTAGACTCTGGGAACCTTACCCTTGTACACGACATACCACGGCATCGCTATGCAGTAGCCAAACGAAACGTTAGTACCAATTCACAGACAATACATAAGCAATATATAAGTATGCAACAGAACGATCGGAAGAGAAAAGCAAGACATTAATAGCATCGATTACATCTAAGTTGAACGACTCTCGAAACCAAAGAGACATACTACAAGTTCATTAAAGTTTAATTATAACATGAGCCAATCGATGTTTCAGAACTAGACACAGCATCACTGCTTTCGACTCGACTCAAGGGACTGGAGTGTGGATGAAGCCGCCGTCTATCGTGGGAGTGTTGAAACAACGGGCGTTGTCAGCCTGCATTTGTAGGATTGTGTCGATGTCACTGTTGGAGGGTTGATTTCTGAGGTAGAACTGCCCCGAGGTACAAAGGACATCTTGATGGATGATTTCCGCAAACTCCGACTGGATGCTAAAGAATTCTTGTCTGATGTCCACGTCCTGGATTGCCGACACGCTCGCGGCCCAATCTTTGAGTCTACTCGGTAGCAGAAGTTGATGATGGTCCCGTACGATCGCCCGCATGTGATGGATGGCGTAGTAGGCACCCTTCTGACCGCCAGGCGGCTGCTTGATGTAGCAGAACGTCGTATTGTGGGAGAACACGTGCTTGCCGTACTTACGAATAGGCCTGGTGAAGGTGCCTCCAGATTTGACGTAGCCGGGGAGAACGTCATCAAGAACCTTCTTGACATTTGTGTAGTCTACGTTCGACTGACGGTCCGGGTCGAAATACGTGGCCATGGAATATTTGGGGCTTAGGAGGATGAGCGTGCAACGTGTGTCAGTGCAGAAAACACGGAATGTTAAAAGAAAAATGATTGAAATCTAAGAATTCATATGTTACAGGGCGGTTGAGGGGAGGACTTACTCGGGAAAGTAAGGCACGAGGAAGTTATCCTTATCTTGGTTTGCCAGAATGACGCCTTCGAGGCAAGAACTCGCGACTTGCCGGTCCCCAGCTTTGCCCAAGATCTTGGCACGCATGTAGAAGGGGTCGACTATCACGATGTCTGGGGTCTTGTCGCGAATGATCCGCATCTCCATACTTAGCGAAAATAGCCGAACGAAGGTGTAGTGCAGCGGATGAAGGTTCAACATAGCGTGGATGTCATCAAACCGCAAGACGATCGTACCCCCGATGGAGTTATCCACAAAGCCCTTGCCCTCTGGCACCTTGGTCGCGAAAACTGGGTATGCCACATCCTTCTCTCCGAGTCGCCGCTTCTCCAAAGAAAGAACACTGTCATGCAGACTCCGCATAGCACCGGTTGCAGCATCGAGCATATTTCTCGGTAGCATCGGCCTACCCGCCACATGCACCCTCCTCGAGATATCCTCAGGTGCAGGTGGCACGTCCTGAGCACGGATCGTACTCGGTGCCGGCTGGCCCGCACCCTTGTTAGTCTTTCTTTTGCGTGCCTTCTTCTTCTCCTGTAATGGGATCGAGTTCTGCTCACAGACCGCCTTCTTGAGTGTGTTGGGGCTGATAATATTTCGCACCTCGCCTATCTGAGGCTCGGTGAAGTCGGCAGCTGGAGGCGTCTCCTGAGAGCTGAACGGAAGACGACGCCTGTTGCAACTTGGCTTCTCCGCGGTACCAGCTAGATCACGCACGTCTTTTGTTGGGTTGGGTTCTTGAGAAGGAGGCCCCATGAAGTCGCCACCGTACCCATGATCGGCAAAGTACTGATCGAGATTGGCAAATGTATCGTCGTCGTCGTTCTGATCCTGTGCCATATGCATGTTTGGATCCAGTGGCATAGGGATGTCCGGCACCGTTGCGGCGGTCTTGCCATGGGGCCGACTTGGCACCGGCACGACTGGCGGTGTTGTCTTTGGGTTGGTGTCCCCCGCCCCTAAACGAATCTGGCTCTTCGGCCAAAGCAGGGGCCAGCTCAGGCAGGCGCTGAGGGTCATCACGTCATCATCGTCGGCCCCGACGGGTCGAATCGGAGGTAACAACTCGTCGCAGCCTGGCAGCACCCGAACCAGTTGAACCCTAAACAAGTTGGGTGGCATCTGGGTACCGTGGAACAAGGGGTTGCCCGGTTGAACGATTTTGCCCTTGGCGACATCGACCAACTCGTTGTTCATGAAGTGCAGGAGAGTGCACGGAACGTCGGCGGCGCCCTGCGAAAACATGTAGGGCGTCAGGGATGCCCAGTCAAAGGCAAGGAGATGAAGTCCTCGGCCGAGAGAGGCTTAATTAGTTACCATGATGATGGCGTCGAGCTCGGCTAATGTCGAGGCACCGCCAACGGCGGGCGTGCAGTTGACGGAGGGGCCGCTTGCTGCAGAGGTGCCGGCCGGCGTACACCCGGGTGAATTAAGCTCCCGTGCCGGCGTCGGAGACACCAATGGCCCCGCCATCGCATTCTGCGAGTTGTTGGCCGTGAAGCTAGGAATCGGGGGCAGCCCCTGTTGGCCGCCCGCAATCCACGCACTAATCCCCTAGATCAAGGTAGGCACAATGGCGGTGATCGTCCTTCCGAGTTGCTGTTCCACTTGCTCTTGGACAATCTCCGGAATCTGCGCCACCTGTGCCCTGAGTTCTTGAACCTCACGCGCCTGGCTTTCTGAGCTGGTCTTTTTCTCCTTTCGCCCACCAGTGTTATAGTATGACGACCATTTTGTCGACAAGCCTTTGCCGGCCACACGACCAGCGGACGTCGGCTTATTGAGCTTATCCTTGTTCTTCATTACATTCAACGCCCTATTTAGAGTGGTTTCCCAAGGGTTGCTCTTAGTCGACCCCACGCTACTGCTTTCAGTCGCCTGCGGAAGGAATGTGAACCATTTAGAAATTTGGCTTCATTAATTAGAATGCAACCATATGGAGCTAATTACGGAGGGGTGTATTCCTTACCAGAACAAGCTCAAGCGCCCTGGTCTTCGGATCCGTGGTAAGCTCCTTTGTATTCGGGTCCTTCTTGTACCGGGCCCTGACAAAGTTCCTGGTCTACTTGTCACCGTATTTATTGAAGAGGGGCGGTAGGCCTTGCTCGGCACGGTCCACCTCCTCCTTGTCCCATATAGGCTCTGCCACTCTGTAACTGCCGGGACCGAGTGTATGTTCCCCTAAGTTCAGCTCCCGCATTTCTTTCCCCCACTTACTTGATTCGGAGCTTGCGGTGCTCGAGCAATTGATCTTGAAGTTGTTGTAGTCATCTTCGGTGATCGAAGGATTTTCCTCCTTGATCTTCTCATAACTCTCACCTTTCTCGATCATTCTCTTCACATTGCTTTTCCAAGTAGACAGGGTCGTGCTCATCTTCGTGAGGGCAGCACTGTTCACTTTATTCCCTTTGAGGCTTGTGTTTTCAAATTCAGCGAGGAACTTGTATCGTTCGTGAAGCTTCGTGAAGAGGAGGTTGCGCAAATTCCCTCGGTCAGGATGCCTGAGGTTCTCGGTGTTGATCGAGACGGTGCTCCGGTGAATGCACCCGAGCTGAAGCGAGTACCCCTTGACTATTCGTTCGGGCGCCGTTGGATTCCTGTCGGAGTCCACTTCAGTAACTTCCTCCTTGAGGGTGCGGAGCACGGTCGGGCGCCGGTCCTTCCGTTGCCTCTTCGGTTGGCTGCCATCTGTGCGTGCGCCGCCATCATCAGTGGTGGCATCCTCGGCGGCACCATCAGTGGTGGCATCAGTGGGGTCATCCTCGGCGGTACCATCAGTGGTCTCAGGATCGGTGGGGAAGGCGGAGTCCTCATACAAGTGAGGTTGTTCCTCCATCTCCTAGGACAGCTCCCAGAATGCCTTGACGCCCGAACCCCCGGCCTCATCGTTGTTGGCCATGTTTCTCTCTAAATAGGTACAAAGTTTGGTCAAAAAGTTGGTTATTGTCAAGGAACAAGATCTCTAAGTTGACCAAATAACCTAATTCTCGAGGAATGTCGCCAAAAAGTTGGTTATTGTCAAGGAACAATTGAGAGATGTTTGTGATATTGCCTAGGTGTTTTGGGATAGAACCTGTTAGTGTGTTGTTGCTAAGGTCCAAGTCCGCGTTCTCAGGGTAACCTAGTTCTTGAGGGGTGTGTCTAGAAGGTTGGTTGCTGCAAAGATACAAGGTTGTGAGTTTGGTCAAATTGCCTATGATGTTTGTGATATTGCCTTCGATCTTGAAGGCACTGTTGCATGATGCAGTGGTACAGCCAGGATGGGACCTCATCTTTGCAGGCTAATTTTCTAGATTGTAACACTGGGATTTGTGCACAAGCTAAGCTAGCTAAGACAGTAGCTTCCTTGCAACCCACAAAAGACAAAGGAAAAGGGGTGAAAAGGGGGAGATGGTTAGCTTTGATGAGCAGGCAACATCTTCCTAACCCCCTTCTTCTTGTCTCCTCTCACTATCTCTCTCACACACATGGCAAGCAAGGGTGTCTGAGTGTGTGAAAAAATTACTAAACTAATGCAACCACTAAAGAAAATTAATTTTTATTTCGGTTGAGAATCGGGCACCTTCTAGGTCAAGAAAATTGGGCATGACCTTTGCTAATTTTCTTGACCTTGGAGTGCCCCATTTCTCAACCGAAACGGAAATTAATCAACGTTTCAGGAGAAAGGGGTCATTTTAGAAGATCACAAGTAGCAGCAGCATCACTTGACAAAATCACAACTAGCAGCAGCAACTCGCAGATAGTAGCAGCAGCATCACTTGACAAGTAGTACAGCAGCAGCAGCATCATCACAAGTAATACACTTAGCTGCCAGTTCAGAAATACAGCTAAGATAAGATCCTGCCAAAACTGAACACAACATATATATACCAAGCATCTTGCCAGCTAGTAGACCAGCTAGTAGACCATCATTTGTCAGGCCAAATTGAGGCCAAACAGAAAACCAATGTGGCCATGGCACAAAGTCCATGACCCAGAACAGAGCACTTTACTAAAAATGAAGAAGAAAAAAGGCATGCATGGACTGGTTGTAGCAAATCATCACTTCTGAATCAAAACACCATGCTGGTGTAGCCATAGGCCCACATTAGTCTAAAATCCTGCTTTATTTTTCACAACAGAAAGGTCAAAACAACAATAAAAAGGAGAGCCCAATCTGGTCTAATTGATCCTTGGAAATTATAGAATGTTCATCTATGCATGGAAAAACAACAATTAGGACAGGGAAATTACTATGCAGCTAATAGTCTTTAAGCATTGAAACACAGCTAAGGTTACAACCCAGAAGTGATGGTTAACACTTCTAATAAACATGGCAATTTTAAATTATGACACACAATGCCATAATTAATCAAGAGTTACTACTACAGTACTCATGTACTCCATCTTACAGAGTTACTCCATCACAGCAACAACAACCTTGCAGATCAAAAATGATTTGTGTAATCTGGTTGGTACTCTTACAATTGCATAAATTGAAAAAAAATTGATCTATGTGATCTGGGTTACAGTATCAGCAACCTTGCATTTCATTTTATACAAAATTGTACTCAATCACCAAATTCATTGATGTTTCTAAGCAAAATTCACAAGTTCAGAAGATCACAAGTTCACAAGATCTACAATAGCAGCAGCATCACAAGTTGACAAAATTCAGTGGACTTAGAAGTTAGAGCTAGAGCAGCATCACTAGAGTGCAACTACAAGAACAAGCACCGGCATCACTTAAGCAGCAACAGCAACAACATCGAGCAGATTACACATCGCGGGTCACTAGAGCGGATTAAGTGATGCAACCTACTCCTCAGATCTTTGGACAAGTAGCTGACCACCACCAGATGGAGTGGTCACTAGAGAAGATTACACATCACAAACAGGAACTCACTAGAGCAGATTACACATCCAAGCATCACTTAAGCAGTACCCCCGACGAACTGAAGGGGAAAGGGAGGGGATTAACAGAGGAGCTCACCGTCACCTGCAGGTGAGCAAAGCGGGCTCGGGGGAGAGCTCGCCAGAGCGAATTGTCAACGGAGTCCGCCGGGCCGAAGAGGAAGCCGGTGGTGGGGAAGGTGTCGCGGGGGCGTCCGGAGTCCTGCGGCTTGTCCGGGGAGACGTAGTGATGGAGGTGGAGTGCTTGGGCACGTCAGTGTGGCATGAGGTCGACGGTTGCCACGGTGGTGCGAGGTGGCCGGCGACGGACGCGTCGCGCGCGGGTTGCCGATGCGGATCTGGGGGAGAGGAGAAGGCGAGAGGGCGAGGGGAAGGGCAAGGGGAAGCGCGAGGGGGCAAGTGGGGAGGGGGCGAGGAGGCAGGGCGCAGTGGGTCGGGGCAGCAGCGGCGGCGGCGCGGTGGAGGGAGGGACGAGGGAAGGAGCGGCGCAGTGGATCGATGGAGAGGGAACTGGCGAGGGGGAGAGGGAAGGGGGGGTCTGGCGAAGGGGGAGAGGGAAGGGGGGGTCGGGCACAATACTAATGGCGCACCACCCCTCGGTGCGCCATAAGTACATCCATACTAATGGCGCACCTCAGCGTGGTGCGCCATTAGTAGTTTTTTTTCTTATAGCAATGGCACAATAGTAATGGCGCACCACCCCTCGGCGCGCCATAAGTACATCCATACTAATGGCGCACCTCACCATGGTGCGCCATTAGTATTTTTTTGATTTCTACTTATTTATGTTTAAATATGTTCAAACTTGTTTAAATCATAACATTAATATTTTTTATAAGACAGTAATAATTTTTTAAAAAATATCATCAAACAGTAATGCCGGTGGAGCGGGGGAGGGTGCGCGGGGTGCGGGGGGTCGGCAGCGGCGGTTGAGTAGGGGAGGGGTGCGCGGGGTCGTCGGCAGCGGTTGAGTAGGGGAATCGAGGGTGCGGGGGGTCGGCGGCGGCGGCCGGTGGATCGGGGGGTGCTCGACGGCGAGGGGGATCGGATCTGGCGAGGTGGGATAGCGATCGAGATGGAGGGGGATCGAGATCGAGTGTCCATGAAATTTAAAAATATTCATGATAGTTCAAAAAGTTCCCATGAAATACAATCGAGAAATGAAGGCTACGATTTAAATACAATCGATCTTAGCTAGATATCTGTTCACAATCTTCTTGCCCTTCTTTTCGCAAATGGAGTTCTTCTGTGGAACGGACGTCCTTTAGGTAGGGTGGTCCTGCTTCTTCTTGTGGTCTATGCTGCTACTTCATCATCGTCGTCATGTTCGATCCTCGGGTCGCCGTACTTGTCGAAGTCTTGCTCATTGGCTACTCCATCCATTCCGATGATCTTCCTTTTTCCTCTCATCACGACAACACGACTTGGCTTTGACGGGTCAGTAATGAAGAAGCATTGGTCCCCTTGGGAAGCCAGTACCCATGGCTCATTTTTCGCGGTGACGTTTGCGCCCGCGGTCTTGGATTTGGCTTCGGGTATAACCATGGTGGTGAAATACCGGTCTTCTTTCAGGACGCTCTTGGCCCATCTGACAGGGAACATCGGGACCTTCTCTCCAGTGTAGCTCAGCTCCCAGATCTCCTCGATCCTTCCGTAGTATCTGTCCTTGTCGTTACCGGTGTAGGATTCCATCGTTACCCCAGATTTCTGATAACCATCGCTCTTCATGTCCTTGGCCTCGGTGTAGAATGTGTAGTTGTTGATATCGTACGCCTCATAGGTCATCAGGTTGTGCTCGGCGCCCTGTGGCAAGGCGAATATGAGTTGTTCTTCCACAGAAGAATCCTCATGTAAAGGGTACGATAGAAGCTTCTGCTTGAACCAACGCGTGAAACATGAGTTGTGCTCTTTGAGTATATCTCCGTCCGTCCTCTGTTGGCCTCGGTCATTGTATGTCTTCTTAATAAAGGTTTTGTGCTCTACCACCCAAGGATCGACCACGTCTATGTGTTGTAGCGTGACTAGGTTTGCTCTTTCAAAGTCGGCGAGTCGACCCTCGAAGTCGACATGCATTTCGCGACGACCCTCATGGTGACCCCATCCAGCGAGCCTGCCGAGGTGCCTGTTGACGGGCAGACCAACGGGGTTCTCGATGCCTAGATAATTCGTGCAGTAGGAGATGCACTCTTCGGTCAGAAAGCCCCTAGCTATGCTTCCCTCTGGACGTGACATGTTGTGAACGTATCCTTTGATGACACCATTCATCCTTTCGAACGGCATCATGCTGTGCAGGAACGTCGGCCCGAGTTGGATGATATCGTCCACGATATGGACCAGCAGATGCACCATAACGTCGAAGAATGCGGGCAGGAAGTACATCTGAAGCTCGCATAGTATCACCACGATCTCTTCCTGTAGCCTTCTGAGTTGCCTCACGCCAACAGACTTCCGAGAGATGACGTCGAAAAAGTTGCATAGGCCAAATAGGGTTTCACGGACGTGCGCGTCCATGATCCCACGGATTGCAACTGGAAGTATCTGCGTCATCAGCACGTGACAGTCGTGAGACTTCATCCCGCTGAACTTCTGCTTCGCTGGGTCTAGGTATCTGCTTATCTTCCCCGTGTAACCATAAGGAAGTTTTACTCCTACGAGGCAGGTGAAAAACTGCTCGATCTCCTCCCGACTTAGAGTGAAGCACGCGGGAGGGTAGTCATTTCCGGTCTTCTTGGCCTTCTTGCCTTTGCGACGACTTTCCGTGTCCTGCTTCGCCTCATCATCATCATCATCATATATAGTGTGAAGCTCCTGCCTGATGCCCATTGATTTCAAGTCTGCCCTTGCTTTCGGCCTATCTTTGGTCCTCTCTGGCATGTTGAGCAGGGTACCAAGCAGACTCTCGCACACATTCTTCGTGATATGCGTGACATCAAGGCTGTGAGGCACACGGTGGATCTTCCAGTACGGCAAGTCCCAGAAAACAGACCTCGTTTTCCATACCTTCAGCAGCGGCTCTGGCGCCTTTCGCTTCTTTCCCGGCTCTGGCGCCTTTTGCTTCTTTCCCGGCAGTGGGCAGTCTTTCCAATTTGTCAACAGCTCGTCTATTTCCTCGCCGCTCCTCGTACGGGGGCGTCCTCGGGGTTTGGTTTCACCATCGAACAGATCCTTGCGTTTTCTCCACGGGTCATCGTCGCGAAGCCACCTTCGATGTCCCATGAACACGGTTTTCAAAGACCCGGGATCTCTATCTAGCTGGCGATACGTTGTGTCATCCATGCACCTGACGCATCCAGAAAATCCGTGGACCACCTGCCCCGCGACATATCCGTAACCGAGATAGTCGTGCACTGTCGTGAGTAGCGCGGCTCTCATAGGGAAATATTCTTTCTCTGTGGTGTCCCACGTATTGGCTGGTGTTTTCCACAGCGTGTCAAGCTCCTCTTTTAGCAGCCCCAGATACAGATTGATGTCGTTCCCTGGTTATTTCGGTCCTTCAATTAGCATACTCATCTGAATGTACTTCCTCTTCATGCACAACCAGGGGGGAAGGTTGTACATCCACACAAACACAGGCCAGGTGCAATGTGTGCTTCTCTGGCTGCCAAATGGATTGACTCCATCGGTGCTCGCGCCCAGCACGATGTTCCTTGGATCGTTCCCAAATTCTGGGTCTTCGAAGTTCAACGCTTGCCACTGGCTCGCATCCTTAGGGTGACTCAGCATCTTGTCTTTTTTATCTATCTCCGGATCATTTGCGTCATCTTCTCGCTTCTTCTCCTCCCTATCCGCATGCCAACGCAGGAGCTTTGCTACCTTAGGGTCCGCGAAATACCGCTGCATACGAGGAGTGATCGGAAAGTACCACACCACTTTTCGAGGAGCTTTCTTCCTCTTCTTGTATCGAGTGACGCCGCACACCGGACATATGGTAGACTCCGCGTGCTCGTCCCGATAAATGATGCAATTGTTCATGCACATATGGTATTTCACGTGCGGTAAATCTAGAGGACACACGTTTTTCTTCGCCTCCTCCAAACTGGTCGGGCACTTGTTCCCCTTGGGAAGACGTTCGTGCCAGAATGACATGTTCTCGTCGAAGCATGCGTCGGTCATTTTGTGTTTTACCTTCATCTCCAGAGCCATGAGCGTTACTTTCAGGCAGGTATCCTCGGGCCTGCATCCTTCATACAATGGAGTGACCACGTCTAACTCATGTTGATCCATCTTGGCTTTCTCTCGGGCGGCAGCTCTTGCGTTATCCGTCTGCTTGAGAAGTAGCTCTTGAATATGAGGGTCTTGCACCTGGCCCATCGATGGTCCAGCGTCGTCTGCTCCGCCGGCATCATCATGATCATGCCCGTCGTCTGCTCTGGCATCTTCCTCATCATCATGTCCTGCATCTTCTACATGATGACTATGTACAACATCACCGTCGTGATCATCTCCTGGGGATTCTTCGTCTTCTCGCCCGCCCGAGCCGCGGTGGTTGTCTTGCTGCCCTTCCTCATTTCTTGCCCGGCCCCCATGGACGACTTCGTAGTCATCTTCATCACCTTGCCACCGATAGCCATCCATGAAACCACGCAAGAGTAGGTGGTCCCGCACCTGCCCGGATTCCGGGTCCGCAATAAGGCTCTTCAGCTTGCATCTTCGACACAGACATCTTATCTCCATCTCGTTCTTTTGAAGCATCTCGGCCTTCGCGGACCTCAAAAACCTATTCACGATGCCTTCGGTCATCATGCAGACCATGGTCGCCTGCGGGGTAGAGCAAAACGATATTTTAGAACCAAGAAAAAATTTGGCATGACTTTCCCTAAAAATAGGACCAAAAAGAATGCTTAATGCCAAAATTCTCGCCGAAACGGAAATGAATCAACATTCTGGCAAAATATTGGCAACTATCGCATTTCAAATACCGGTACACCTCCAAACACAAACACATATGCAACACCACAAACATATGCAACACCACGAACATACATAGATCTAGCTAGGCCATAAAAAGTGCATGTGCACATTGTTGTAGGGAGAACAACATAAATATAGCTTCCCCCATTACTTACCTATCAAAACAAGGTAATTTAACCACTTAAATTGAATGAATCTATCGTGGAAATGAGGTGAAAAAGAGGAGGCACCCGAGACAAGGAGGAGGTGGAGAGAATGAAGTGGGGAGAAAGTGAGTGTGGGTAGGAGAGGCTCCCCAAAATATCTTGTTGCTGCCTACTTACTAATGGCGCACCAACTCCAAATGCGCCATTAGTAATCCAGGTTACTAATGGCGCACCTTCTGGTGGTGCGCCATTAGTAGTTTTGCAAAAAAAAATTACTAATGGAGCATTGTCCCACAATGCGCCATTACTAGTTTGAACTAGTAATGGCGCACGGTGGAACAGTGCGCCATTAGTAGTTTTGCAAAAAAGGGAATAAAAAATATAATAAAAAAACAACATTAGTGGCGCACTTTCTGACAGGTGCGCCATTACTAGTTACAACTAGTAATGGCGCACTTTGTCTGGATGCGCCATCAGTATGTTTGGACAGGCGCACTAGTTCAAAAAAAATTGATACTAATGGCGCACCCTGTGCCAGGTGCGCCATTAGTAGTTTCAACTCTAATGGCGTATCAGAAGGTGGTGCGCTTGTCAGGTGCGCCATTAGTGTCAATCCCATCTATAGCCCTTTTTCTAGTAGTGCATAGATCAGTGTTCATCTTTTGTCAAGCATCTTGAGTAGATCACTGCCATGTGCTTTGTAGTTATGTTGGAGTGCAGTAGCTTAGTTCTTTGTTGCATTCTAGATGGCATAATGCTGTTAATCGCAGAATAGTGCCATTATTGTTTTGCTTGCCATTTGCAAACCGTGCATCCGATTCCGGTGATCTTTATATTGATTTTGACCGAAATCATCTCATCTTTCCAGTGGCAATCTTGGTTTGCCAATTTGAGGCCTGGTTCAATCTTTTCCCTCCGGAGCTCGCATATGCATTGCATATCACACCCCGCATATCATGCCATGTTTTGCATCATGTTGCTTGCGAATTGCACCGTGGTTGATTGTTGTTTCCTTTGCTTGTGTTCTTGCCTTGGGTAGATCCAGGAGACGAGTTCGTGTTCAAGGAACCCGTCGTGAACGTTTTCAAAGATCAAGCTTTCGTCTTCTCGGAGATCTTTGGAGGCAAGGTGACCATACCCTCGAAATCACTTCTATATTTGCTTGCTAGTTGCTCGCTCTATTGCTTTGCCTATGCTGCAATACCTACCACTTCCTATATCATGCCTCCCATATTGCCATGTCAAACCTCTAACCGACCTTGTCCTAGCAAACCGTTGTTTGGCTATGTTACCGCTTTGCTCGGCCCCTCTTATAGCATTGTGTAGTTGCAGGTGAAGATTGGAGTTTGTTCCATGTTTGGAACATGAATATTTGTGGGGATATCACAATATATCTTATTACTTAATGCATCTATACACTTGGTAAAGGGTGGAAGGTTCGGCCTTATGCCTGGTGTTTTGTTCCACTCTCGCCGACCTAGTATCCGTCATACCGGTGTTATGTTCCTTGATTTTGCGTTCCTTACACGGCCGGGTTATAATGGGCACCCCTTGACAGTTCGCCTTGAATAGAACTCCTCCAGCAAGGCCCAACCTTGTTTTTACCATTTGCACTAACAACCTAGCCTTTTTCCCTTGGGTTTCCGGAGCCCGAGGGTCATCTTTATTTAACCCCCCTGGGCCAGTGCTCCTTTGAGTGTTGGTCCAAACTAGAGCCCCTTGCAGCGCCACCTTGGGGAAACTTGAGGGTTGGTTTTAGTTGTACAGATTGCTCATCCGGTGTGCCCTGAGAACGAGATATGTGCAGGTCCAATCGAGATTTGTTGGCACATCCGAGCGGCTTTGCTGGTCTTGTTTTACCATTGTCGAAATGTCTTGTAACCGGGATTCCGAGTCTGATCGGGTCTTCCTGGGAGAAGGAATATCCTTCGTTGACCGTGAGAGCTTGTGATGGGCTAAGTTGGGACACCCCTGCAGGGTTTTGAACTTTCGAAAGCCGTGCCCGCGGTTATGGGTAGATGGGAATTTGTTAATGTCCAGCTGTAGAAAACTTGACACTTAACTTAATTAAAATGCATCAACTGCGTGTGTAGCCGTGATGGTCTCTTCTCGGCAGGGTTCGGGAAGTGAACACGGTGTTGGAGTAATGCTTGAACGTAAGTAGATTCAAGATCACTTCTTGATCACTTCTAGTTCACGGTCGTCCTTTGCTTCTCTTCTCGCTCTCATTTGCGTAAGTTAGCCACCATATATGCTAGTGCTTGCTGCAGCTCCACCTCATACCTTTTCCTTACCCATAAGCTTAAATAGTCTTGAGCGCGAGGGTGTGAGATTGCTGAGTCCCTATGACTCCCAGATTAGTTCCAAAACCATTTTGCAGGTGCCGATGATACCGTGCAGGTGACGCAACCAAGCTCAAGGAGGAGCTCGATGAAGATCATGTGTGTTGAGTTGTTTCGTTACCAGTTGATCAGTAGTGGAGCCCAGTCGGGGCGATCGGGGATCTATTGCATTAGGGGTTGTCTTTATTTTGGTTCCGTAGTCGGACCTTGATAGTATTCTGGATAATGTAATGCTATATTTATGTATTGTGTGAAGTGGCGATTGTAAGCCGACTTTTTATGCCTTTCTTATTCAGTACATGGGATGTGTAAAGATTACCCCTCTTGCAACATGCCTACAATGCAGTTATGCCTCTAAGTCGTGCTCCGACACGTGGGAGATATAGCCGCATCGTTGGTGTTAAAAGTTGGTAATCAGAGCCTTCCCCGACTTAGGAGCCCCCTGCTTGATCGAATCGCTGGCGTTGTTGAGTCTAGAAAAATGTTTTGAGTCTTTTAGGATTATATATATATATCGGAGAGTAGGATTCTTTTTACTCCTCAGTCCCTTCGTCGCTCTGGTGAGGCATCTTGACGTAAAGTTTTGACTCTTCTCTTCTCAAATTTCACTAAAAAAAATTTAGGATCACGCGGGTATCTTGGAATCGTTCCGATTGTTTTGTGATGAGAACATTGTTCTTGGTGCCTCCTAACATTTAGGGGTTGTGGCAGTGTCCCGGGGAGTTGAGCTCCGAGGTGTTGTCGTCACAATTTTATCGTTGCAGTTCTGGAATACCTGAGTTTCGCCGACATCGAAAATCTCTTTTATGCAGTTGTTGGTGAGATAACCTCGACGCCACCCAGTACTGGCGCGGGAGTTCGGGAGTATTGCCATAACTCGTATAACGGATTCTTTTCAAAGGTTGAGGTAAATGATTTCCGAAGGTTTCTTGGTTATGTGTTGAAGGATGGATGCAACTGGATGTAGGATTTGCCAGTTTTGGGTGAGATATTATGCTTCCCCTGTATCCCCAACAACCGATTGCATAACCAGAAAATTTTGGGAGTTTATAAGTGGGAATTCAAGTAGCTCCTAGGATATCTTTCCGACAAATGTATGATATGAAATTGGGGTTCGACGTCTAGTGGTCCGCCTATCCACGGTTGGTTTTACAGTGGTCTCGTTGTGTCTTAAAGAGTCCTTGGCTATGCTGACTCGGGGATGCTTCGTATGTCATGTGCATTGCCTTGTACATGATGGTGATGTACGATCGAGCCCGTGTGGGCCCCACCACAAAAACTTCGGACGAAATCTCTATCATATGTTTGTTCTGGCTTATTTTGCAAGCCAATCCTTGTTTTGTTTTGATTGTGGTATTCGAGTTGCTTCAAAGTCAAGTGTTGATTCCATACCTTCCCTAAGCGGTGTTCTCATATTTCTATGTGGATATCAATCCTTCGTGATCATCGAGATTTTCATGTCAATTCTTTCCAACCGGTGTGCTCCTCTTCAAGTGGATACAATCATGTCAACATTTCGCAAGATCAATCCTAAGTTTTTTTCCAACGATGTTTGTTTCACCCATCCCAAGTTGTCCTTGTTTTTCCCGCCCTCCCACCCTTTTTCTTCAAGGATTCAGATTTCTTAATCAACTATCCATTTTATTGATGGAAGTCTCTCCATTCTTTTCCTTCATGTTCTTATCCGGTGATTCTTAGGAAGATACTAACACAGCTACAAGTTCAATATTCTTCATTCTTTTTCTTCTCCGGTGGATTCAAGTCAAGCTTTGTTGATCATATATTTTCCTCGTTTCAATGCTTTCTCATGCCGATGCACCTCTTAATCATCCACTTCTCGCCATTCAATTATTCTGGAGTGCTCAAGATATCTCAAAGATTCGTGTTTCCACTCTGCATTCGTTCAAGCTCTTTCGAGGTGGTTATCTCTTTCAAGCCTTTTAATTCAACCAGTGCAATCTCTCTTCTAAATCTCTTCAACAGTTTATCTTTTGAGTGGGCCCTAACCCATAGGTCTTTTCCCAGGATCTTACCTGACTCTTCTAATTTTCCCGGAGCTATCCTAAATTCCTTTTGAAGTTTGACATAAGAATGAATCATCATCAGTCCAATGTATTTCCTTAAGATCTTTCAAACTCTTTTCATTGTTGGCTCAACCTCTTTGCTTTCATTCTCCTGGGGTGTCTCATCAATTATCATGGTGGTGTTTCTCGCCATCATTCTCGAATTTTGAAGACCGAAGAAGAGTTTCTCTTAAATCTTGTTCCATTCTCTTCAAGATTCGTGATTCTAGCTTGTTGCCATCCTCTCATAATTGTTTTCGATTGTGAGAATTCTTTTCACCTATTCAGAGCAATTCAAGATTCTATTCAATTTGATTCTCCGGAGCCCATAATTTCAGAAGAGTTATTCATTCTCAGCTTTCAGCTATCATTCTCCAAATCTTACCGGTGCATCATTCAAGTATTCTCTTATCAGCTCGTGATCTATTCGTACTCATGTAACTAAATTCTCTCAAGTATCTTCTTTCGTTCTCTAATTCCTCCCGGTGTTTCCTTATCTTTTCTTCGTTCGTTTTTCATTCTTACGGTGGTTCATTCAAGATTTCTTTTCCTTCGTTATCATATCAATTTATTCGTTGTTCCAATCCTACCGGTGTTTCGTCGAAGACCTTCTCAAGTTTGCACTATATCTATCTTAATCCTTTCTACGAGAATAAGTAGTATGCCAAATCCGTTAATTGTCATCAATCTAAATTGGTGAAGGTTATGCATAACATAATTCTTATTCTTGCTTCATCCAAATGATGGATTGATTCTTCCGGAGTTTGTTCATGATGAATAAATTCTCGTTTTCAATTGTTTCATCTTTTCTTTTCCCGGAGTTCCAAACTATCTCAATTTTCTCGTCATGAAGATCCATCTAATCATGACAAGGATTCATCTTGTGTTTTCAACTTATCTTTCCTTTCGTTTGATCGTTCTTTATTACCGGAGTTCTTCATGGAGGCTGTACATGTTAGTTCATCAAGGATTTAATCGCTTATCGAAGTGTTCATTGAGAATCCTTTCAGAGGAGCTCAAGCATTCTTCATCTTGAAATCCAGAGTGCAATTGTTCTCCCTTATCTTCTGAGGTGGTAATATATCATTCTTCATTCACAAGAATGAGGTATTTAAACCCATCACTTTCTTCCATGGAATTATCTTGGTATAGTTTTCACCTAAAGCTTTTCATTGGCAATGTTGCTCTTTGTGGTGATTATCTATGGTCCAAGTTTTATCTTTATCACCTCGGTGGAAGAAGATTTCTATCTTTTTCCAGCTCCCAATCAAATCTTTTCCGTGAGTGGCAAGTTGTCACCTCATAATTTTGAGATGTCTTCCATAAGCCCACATCAAGCTTATCTTTTCGTTGTTGATATCCAACAACTCCGTTCTAGCATTTGTTGTAAGCGTGCTCCCTCAAGATCTTGTTTCCCTTCGTTCATTCCATTCCATTCTTACTTTTGTTCCGAAGGCATTGTGATGTTGCTCTCTTCAACCCATCTTCTTGTTTTGTCAGGATCGTGTTCTTTTCGTGCTAATCCATTTAACCGGAGTGTGTTCCACTACTCAAGTTCTTCATTTTATCAAGTCTTTCATCTCATTACAAGCGGAGTGCTTGCATGTACTTCTCGTCCATTTCAACCCTTTTCTTATGCTTTTCAACCTACAAGGTTCTCGTAATGTTCCTTGTTACTTTTTCTAACGGAGTGTTTTCAACTTTGTTCATCTCTGTTGAATTTTTTCTTTCAATTTGTTCAACATCTTAAGGTTCTTTAGTTTCACTCGTTTGTCAAAGGAGCAACTTATTTTTACCTCTCATCTTCCTCTTCCGTTTTCCATCTGGTGCCATTCTAGATCTCGGGACGAGATCCTCTCGTAGTGGTGGAGTGTTGTAACGCCCCGAGACCGTTGTGCCAGGTGTCCTCCAGTTATTCGTTGTTGTTGCTTTGTCATTTTTTGCGTGTCATGCATTTCATATCATGTCATCATGTGCATCGCATATCCATACATGTTCGTCTCATGCATCCGAGCATTTTCTCCGCTGTCCGTTTCGCGATCCGACGCTCCTATGTCCTCCGGTGTCCCCTTTTGCCTCTTTTCGTGTGCAGGTGTTAAATGTTCTCTGATTGGACCGAGACTTTCCAAGCGGCCTTGGTTCACTACCGGTAGACCGCCTGTCAAGTTTCGTGCCATTTGGACTTCGTTTGATACTCCAACGGTTCACCGAGGAACCATAAAGGCCTCGTGTGTGTTGCAGCCCATCACCTCCCCTAAGTGGCCCAAAACCCATCCAAACCTCCTCCATCCTCTCGGTCGTTCGATCACGATAGCGTGGCCGAAAACCGCACCTCATTTGGACTCTCCTAGCTCCCTCTACCTATATATATATATATATATGTGTGTGTGTGTGTGTGTGTGTGTGTGTGTCTCCCCCGAAAATTCGCGGATGAACCCTAGCGGTCTTCCTCCTCGCGCCGCCGGACATGTCCATCCGCGTCGGACATGTCCGCCGGACACGTCCCTCCAGCCAATGAGAGGCCGCCACGTCGCTCTGCTGCCGCTCTCCTCCAACCCGCCGCCACCACGTCACCTCGCCGGTCTCCTCTCTCTCCTCCCACCGCCGCGACCCGCTCGGCCCGCGGGAGGCCCGAACCGCCCACGCGCATGCCCCGCCGCCCGTCTCCATGCGCTGCCGCCTAGCGCGGAGCTCCGCCACCGCTCGCTCCCCCATCGCCTCGGCTTCCGTGCCGCCCCGAGCCCACGCGCCTCCTCCGCCCGTTGCCTTCGCCCCGCTCATCCCATGCGCCGCCCGCCTCGTCCCCACCGCCGGAATCGCCCTCCGCCGCCGTCTCCCACGCCTCCGGCCACCTCGCCATCGCCGGACCCGGCCCGCTCCAGATCCGGTTTGGGTGGACCAGATCCACCAGGCCCACGATCCGAACGCCTCCGCTCGTCCCCGCACGTCTCCGTCCCGGAACCCCGAGATCCAGTTTCTGCGAGGGTAAAAATCTGCTAAGTCCTGAGATTTGCATATTATGTTGCCCTATTCATCATGCCTTAACTTTGTGCTCGCTGCTCTGTTTTGCGTGCATGAGATATCAAATTGTTCGTCTCGATGTGCACTTCATTTCATTCCATTGCACCATGCCTGTTTGAGTTCATCTTGATGCCCTAAATGCTGTTGCAAGAGTGCTATGTAATGTTAGATTCAGATTCTTAATAGATTATGGGCATTTGTCATTCTTGCCATGTTTAATGTGTGCCTCCTAGGAACTTGAGCCCTACATGTGTTTTGAACTATGACATGCCATCTTTACAGGGGTGTATGCCATGTATTTTTTGTGATCAATGTGGTGACTAGCACAAGCATGCAGCGTAGCTCTCGTGATGTTGCTGATTTCAGGGACTTAGAATTTCACTAAGTCCTTTTTCCTGATGTTATTTTTATGCCATGTATTCTTGTTGCTATAGAGTGATCCATGCCTCTTTTGAGCATGTTCAGTAAGGATGATTTTGATATATTGTTATGATCTATCCATCCATGCCCTTGATTGCATTTATGGAGTGCCCTAGCATGACTCAATCTTGCTCTACTTTTGCTCTAAAATGTTCCTGGCAGATTGTTTACATATTAATCAATTTTGCCAAGGTTGTTGTAGTTGATCGATGCATGCTATGAGATTGTTATTGCCATGTTTAGCTTATTGATCTTGTCTTCTTGCTGGGTGTATGCTTAGTTTGTCATGCAATGCCTTGTGGTGAGTCCATCGAGCTCATAAACATCCCATCTTAATTCTGTGTTTGCCATGTCCAGTTTTCTGCTAAGTCTGAATCTGATAACGAAACTTGCTATGTTTACATGGGTGCCATCATATGTTCTGATCCTTTTTGGCTTATGGTCAGTAAGGGACTTTTGTTATATGCTTTGAGTACTTTCATGCCATGCCTTTCTTTGCCATGATATGTTCCTGTAGCATGTTGTTCTCTTGCTCTAAACATTGCTTCCCGATGTTAATTCCTGGCATGTTATTTTCTCTAAGTCTGTGATGCTGATATCTTTTGCATTTTTGCCATGCTTGTTTGAACCTTCTATTGTGTGTTTTAGCCGTAGCTCAGTGTTCATCTTTTGTCAAGCATCTTGAGTAGATCACTGCCATGTGCTTTGTTGTTATGTTGGAGTGCAGTACCTTAGTTTTTGTTGCATTCTAGATGGCATCGTGCTGTTAATCGCAGAATAGTGCCATTATTGTTTTGCTTGCCATTTGCAAACCATGCATCCGATTCCGGTGATCTTTATATCGATTTCGACTGAAATCATCTCATCTTTCCAGTGTCACTCTTGGTTTGCCAATTTGAGGCCTGGTTCAATCTTTTCCTTCCGGAGCTCGCATATGCATTGCATATCACACCCCGCATATCATGCCATGTTTTGCATCATGTTGCTTGCGCATTGCACCGTGGTTGATTGTTGTTTCCTTTGCTTGTGTTCTTGCCTAGGGTAGAGCCGGGAGACAAGTTCGTGTTCAAGGAACTCGTCGTGTACGTTTTCAAAGATCAAGCTTTCATCTTCTCGAAGATCTTTGCAGGCAAGATGACCATACCCTCGAAATCACTTCTATCTTTGCTTGCTAGTTGCTCGCTCTATTGCTTTGCCTATGCTGCGATACCTACCACTTGCTATATCATGCCTCCCATATTGTCATGTCAAACCTCTAACCCACCTTGTCCTAGCAAACCGTTGTTTGGCTATGTTACCGCTTTGCTCAGCCCCTCTTATAGTGTTGTTAGTTGCAGGTGAAGATTGGAGTTTGTTCCATGTTTGGAACATGGATATTTGTGGGGATATCACAATATATCTTATTTACTTAATGCATCTATACACTTGGTAAAGGGTGGAAGGCTCGGCCTTATCCCTGGTGTTTTGTTCCACTCTTGCCGCCCTAGTTTCTGTCATACCAGTGTTATGTTCCTTGATTTTGCGTTCCTTACGCGGTCGGGTTATAATGAGAACCCCTTGACAGTTCGCCTTGAATAAAACTCCTCCAGCAAGGCCCAACCTTGGTTTTACCATTTGCACTAACAACCTAGCCTTTTTCCCTTGGGTTTCCGGAGCCCGAGGGTCATCTTTATTTAACCCCATGGGCCAGTGCTCCTCTGAGTGTTCGTCCAAACTAGAGCCCCTTGCAGCGCCACCTTGGGGAAACTTGAGGGTTGGTTTTAGTTGTACAGATTTCTCATCCGGTGTGCCCTGAGAACGAGATATGTGCAGCTCCTATCAGGATTTGTCGGCACATCCGGGCGGCTTTGCTGTTCTTGTTGTACCATTGTCGAAATGTCTTGTAACCAGGATTCCGAGTCTGATTGGGTCTTCCTGGGAGAAGGAATATCCTTCGTTGACCGTGAGAGCTTGTGATGGGCTAAGTTGGGACACCCCTGCGGGGTTTTGAACTTTCGAAAGCCGTGCCTGCGGTTATGGGCAGATGGGAATTTGTTAATGTCCGGTTGTAGAAAACTTGACACTTAACTTAATTAAAATGCATCAACCGCGTGTGTAGCCGTGATGGTATCTTCTCGGCGGGGTCCGGGAAGTGAACACGGTGTTGGAGTTATGCTTGAACGTAAGTCGTTTCAGGATCACTTCTTGATCACTTCTAGTTCACGACCGTGCTTTGCTTCTCTTCTCGCTCTCATTTGCATAAGTTGGCCACCATATATTGTCGGATTTCAGGTTCCGGCAGACCCTTGAGGTTCGAACACTGGGGTGCGCGCGGAGATTTCGCCTCCTACCTACTTGCACCCCTCCGCCTCGCTAAGATCTAAGCTATGGAAAGAACAACGCAAGAGACACAGGGTTTATACTGGTTTGGGCCACCATTGTGGTGTAATACCCTACTCTAGTGTGTGGTGTGGTGGATTGCCTCTTGGGCTAATGATGATGAACAATACAAGGAAGAACAGCCTCGCGAGGGTCTGTTCTTGGCTGGGGGAATGAACTGCTGGGAGGAGTTCAGTCACCCTTCTCTCTTTCTCCCGGATCTTGATCGCTGATCCCTTAACTCTCAACCTCTCGCTCTGGCTCTGGCTGCCTCTAGAAAACTCTCTCCAAAACCTCCTCCCCTTTCTGTGGGTGGCTGGTCCTATTTATAGAGGCCCTGGTCCCCTTCCCAAATATCGAGCGGGAAGGGAGCCAACAATGGCGGGCTAATTTGAAAGGGGACGGCTAGTACCAGCTATCCTGACAAAAGTAGTCTTCGCCTGCACAAAGCTCTGGTGGTGACGCCGTCTTGGGCTCCACGGTGACCTCCGTCTTGCAGTCCTCCTGGTCCTGGTCTTGTTGCACCGAAATGGCAACCTTTGCCTGATGCCTCGGTACTCCGCGGCTGCGCTTGCCCCCTTTGCACCAAAGGGGAAAGGAGGACACTGCGCGGGTTGGCACCTGCCTAGCGCCCTTGGTCGTCATGGCTTGCATCACGGGCACCTCATGAGGTACCCCGCCTTGATCTCTCCGTCTCCTCGCGAGCCAGTCTGATGAGGCCGTGCCTGAGGAAGCTCCGCGTCGTCCGCCCAGCGAGGCTTGGCCCCTCGTGAGGGTCTTGGGTCTGTGTTGGTGAAGATGGGCCATGCTGGGCCCCCTGTTTGAGCCACGCCGCAGGCCGCAGGCAGGCAAGTCTGGGGACCCCCGTTCCCAGAACACCGACAGTAGCCCCCGGGCCTAAGGCGCGCCCAGACTTGGTTGTGCAGGGAGGCGGAAGGGCAAGAGCGAAGCGCTGCGGGCCCTAACAGCCTCCGGCCTTGGGCGCCGCATGGCGGTTGATTGGACGTGGGCGTCACTGTTCCCCCACGCCCTCCTCACTTTGCACCACGCTAGGCGGACTTGTAGTTGTACACAACCGTTCCCCTTTCTGTTGCTCGAGCGCCCTCTGTCCTTCCTTCACTCGAACTCCGGCTTCTGTTTTCAACCCAATCTCGAACCTTCCCCCCTTCCCATCGCCATGGCTCCGCCTTGCCCGCCGCCGTTGGCGGCCCCCGCCGAGGGCTTGGGCAAGGTCAGCTCGGCTCTGGCCACCATCTTTAACGAATGCGTGAGGACGACGGCCTGGCCCGCGTCCCACTTCTCCATCGACAGGATAGTCACCGAGGTCCCGTATTTTGTCGACACCCTGTGGGCGGGTCTGGTTCCTCTGTTTTCTGATTTCTTCAATGCCGTGCTTTCCCACCATCAGATCCATATGATGCATCTGGGTCCTGAATCCATCACCCTCCTTTCGGTCTTCGCCTTTGTTTGCGAAGCTATGGTGTGCATCCTTCCTTCAGTTGCCTTGCTGCGCCACTTCTTCTCGTTGCGCCTTGTCGACCCTACCCAATGCTGGGCGTGCGTGAGCTTCATTGTGCATCTGAGACTGCGGCCTCTGGGATTGACTTCAAGCTCCCCCTGCCCGCAGTTGGGCTCCGCGAGCGGTGGCTGTATGTGGACGCAGGGGTGCCCAGCCCCCTGCTATCGGAGCCGACCTCGCCTGCTGTCCCCAATTCAGGCTGGGGCCAAGAGACGCTTGAGAGCCCCCGCCTCGTCTTCGTCTGGCACCGCTTCGCGTTCTTGAGGTCGCTTGGCATGACAGCGCCCAAGGTGGTGAAGGAGTTCCTGCTACGCCACGTTGCTCCTCTCCAACGCCACTCCCACCGGATGTGGGCCTTAAGTGGGCGCGAGGATCGTATGAGGCTCCAGGAAGAGGACCTGGCTCCTGAGGTGCTGAGGTCGGCGCTCTTGACCCTGACTGGGGACCCCAACCCCGGCAGCGTCCAGCAGGGAGGGGCCTTGCTGTACCTCTGCCAGAGTAGGGGCGATTTTGTGAAGCAGATGCCTGTCTTTGATGAGTGGGGGCCATGCCCCGCCGGCCTCCAGGGACCTCGCGAGAACCCAGTGATGGTGACTACCCTTCCAGTCGGCCAAGGCGACTCTTCCTCAAGCGGCGGAGCAGGGAGGCATGAGGCGCCAGAGGCCGAGGGGGCTCCCGATGGGGTGACAGCACTGGGCGATGCTCATGAGGGAGCAGCTCTTGGGGCCCGTGTCGCTGAGGCTGAGGGTGACGAGCAGCGGCCCTCAGTGCCTGCGACTGGGGCCCTTGAGGCTCCAGCTGCTTCTCTTGGGGAGGCGATTGGCAGCGCTCATCAGGCAGGCGCCCCTGCCGCAGATCACCTTGACGCTCCATCTTCGTCGCAGGTTGATCCATGCGCCCAACTCTTGGGCCGCTTCCGCGTGGACTTTGAGGCTCTCCGGAAGACAAGGGAGGCCCTGGGTGACGATTACCCTTGTCGCCTACTGAAGTGTAGGAAGTACTTCGCCACTGATGAGTAAGCCTTCTCCTTTCCCGGCTTCCGATCCTTCTGTTACTTTTACTGACCCTTGCTCCGCAGGCCCATTCCAGCCGAGCTTGTGGAGACGGCTGAGGAGCCGTCCCCCTTGGCTTCGCCCCCTCCACCGTCCTCGAGCGCTCCGAGCAGCGGAGCCCTTGTGGTGAGGGCGATCGAAGAGACGAACCGTCCCGAGGCGTATCGTGGCCCTGCGCACCTCGCGATCCTCCTTCGCAGGCCTTCTCGTGGCATAGCCAGCCTGCCGTGGGCTTCTCGCCTGGTCGTGGACTGCGATTGGCTGAGGCGCTCCTTGCACTCTTCACCTGGGGATGGGCTGGCTCTAGGCCGGGCTTCTGGCGCGGCATGCCCGGCCGTCGCGAGGGTGCCAACCCCCAGCCCCTAGCCTGGAGAGGGAGTGCCGATTCGTGGCTCCCGGCGCTTGCTTGGGGCAGATGATGGTGTGGAAGACGCGCTCGAGCACGCTCGGGAGCGTCGCGCTCTCCGCCAAGGATTCCTTTGAAGGGCGGCTGACGCGGTGAGCCTGCTTGGTGAGGAGCTTGCTGCTGAAGACGCGCGCCTTGAGGCCGAGGGCCTGCGCCTGGCTGCAGAGAGGCGCGAGCTGGAGGGCGCCATCGCCCTTGCGCGCCGTCAGCGCGATCTTGATGACGCAGAGGCCCAGGCATCGCTGGTGGCCTCTCGGGAGGCCCGATCTTGGGCCGCTGAGGAGGCCCGGGAAGCCGACCGGCGGCAAAACTGCGGCGGAGGAGCGGGCTCAGGAGCTCCTGGCCTGGTGCCACTCATTGGAGGAGCGGGTGGAGCTGCGCGAGGCAGCCCTCGCGTCGATGAAGGTGGCCTCTGGCGACTCAGCAGAGCTCCAGAAGTGTGAGGAGGCGCTGGCGCTGGAAGCCGCCGAATGTACCCGCGAGTACGAGCGTCTGGAGACGAGGGAGCGCTTGGTGACGTAGGCGGATGATGATGTAGCTGCTCAGGAAGCCCGTGTTCTGGAGGAGGTCGGACGTCGGGTGGCGATGGCGCATTTGAACCTCGAGCACGAGTTCGAACAGAAGCTGGGGTTGATCCGGGCCGAAGATGAGGGCCAAGCTGGAGGAGGCGACGCGGCGGGCGGATGCTTCCCGGGCCGCCCTTGAGGTGGCGCAAGTTGAGTTCACCACCTCCCAGGCTGAGGTGCTCCTTCTTCGCCAGTGGGTGGAGGAGGCTGAGGCCGTCGCGCGCCAGAATGCGGATGAGATACGTCAGCGGCGGATCCTGGAGCATGTGCACGGCCCCATGCTCACCACGCTCCGGGAGAGGGCCAACACAGCCTTGGGCAACATCTGCGAGGCAGCCATTGGCGAGCCGCACACAGTCAACTACGCTGGCAATCTTCAGTTCTTCACTGATGTGGTGACGCAGTTGGAGGCGCGGTCGGTCAGGGCTGACAGGTTGGTGGAGGAGAGGAGTCGCGTCTTCAGCCATCTCCGGAATATGGATCCCCACTTCGATTTCGACGCCCCCATCGCCCCAGTCCCCCAGGCCGTCCGAGGCGATCTGGCCCACTTGGTGGAAGACAATGTGGATGCCCTTATCAGGGCCTTTGATTCGGACAACGATGGTGCGATCATGGCTACCGACGAGGGCGGCGCGGTGAATGGCCCTGACGCCGTTGGCGGCGACGCGGGCAGCGATGGCGAGTTCAGTGATGCCAGCAACGGCTCGGGTGGTGCTCCTGAGGACGCATTGGGGGATTCATCCGACTGACTGTGCATCGTTCCTGCTTCCTTACCCTGCATGAATAGAACTCAGGTTTTGTCCTGATGGCTGTGAGAGCATTTTGGAGGGGGAGCCCCTCATGTAAAACTTGTGTTTATCGTATCAGTAGAAGCTACATTGCCCATGCACCCGCGCCAAGTGATTGGCTTAAGCGATGCGCTGGTCGGCTAGTTTACCTTTGTCCCGTGCTGGCCCTGGGGTAGCCCGTAGGAGGCTGTGGTGACCTGAGTGTTCCCTGATTGAATCCGTTGGATCTACAGTAAAACACCCTCCTGAGAGGACGCGACGGCGGCAGTCTGGGCTGCGCGCAAGCTAGGCCTGGCCCGGCTCGCGAGGGGCTCATGAGGGGAGGCAGCTAAGGTGAAGTGGTAAGCAAAACGCGAGAAATTGCTCGAACGAGACTAAGCACCCCTTCCCCAAACACACGCAAATCTCAAATTCGAATCCAACTTGAATCCAGCGGGGGAAAGCGACAACCAAAAGGAAAAGCAACGAAAGCAGACAAAAGGCCGCGTCCGGCACCTAATCTAGTCTTGGACGTCTTCTCACCAGCGCGGAGCTAAGTGCTGCCACTGGGCGTGGGAGGGAGCCCCAGGGCCTGAGGCCGGCACCCCTGAGACTCCGGGGCATGTCCAGCCCCACTCATTATTACATGAGAGTGTCACGGGGCGGCGAGCTTCACAGGCACTGGGCCTTCTTCACAGGTACCGGCCTTGCTTCATATCGCCAGATGAGGGCCCCGCCTTGCGCCACACTCTAGTGCCATCAACGACGACCGGAAACTAGGACGCCACCGATGGGGTAGAGCGGTCGCCAGCGGTTCCCCCGACGACCACGGGTCCTCCACCGGGGGCAGGCCCTGAGGCACCTCCCCAGCGGAGGGCCTACCTCCTGAGGACACCTTGCTCCGAACGCCGTGGTGGTGATGTTGGATCCCGGCCCCTCTCTTGCAGCCCCCCGCGCCCTCCTCCTGAGCGGTAGGAGACCGTGGGAGCGGGGCAGCTGCTCCCTCTGGCAACCTGCACCTCCTGCGATCCATGGTTAGCGTATGCCTGCTGAAGAATTAGCGGTACACGATAATCGTTGCCTCCAGCGTGCCCAGTGGGACCGTCCCAGGACTCCTGGAAGGGCTCAGCTTCTGGCGCCTCGTCCCCCCAGCTTGGGCTGAGGAGCGAGCCTTGTTCGCCCTCGTGTGGGTGTCCTTGGTCCATCATGAGGGGCATGTATTCCTCTGGCGCCGTCATCCCGAAGGCCACGCCGTAGTGCTCTGCGTGCCACGCGGTCCTGACTGACGCGCCTACCGTGGGGTGGCAGCGCGGCTGTCCACTGGGGCCGCGGGTTGCATCGAGTCCTTCTTCTTCACGGACTGGGAGCGGGGGCAGCGCCGCCGGCGGTCTGGTGCTGAACGCCTCGCTGGCGTTGGAGTAGCCATGGAGCCCGCGGGCGCGCGCCGAGCCCCCTCGCGGGCTGCCCTGGGCTTGAGATGGGAGCTGGGTGTAGAAGGGGCGAGCCCCCGAGGCAGCGAAGCCCAGGAGCTCTGCCACCCGCTCCAGCAGCACGTCGCGGCCGCCCTCCAGCAGTCTGCACTGCAGCAGCTCTCGGGCCACCGTGAGCGCGGCCCTCGAGTTCGCCTCCTCCAGGCGGGTGTACGGTGTCGTGGTCGCGGCGTGATTGGAGGCCCTTGCTGCCAACCGCGCCTGCCGTGGTGTGAGAGCTGTTGAAGCCTGTCCGCGTCGCCCGCGGCCCGCAGCGCCCTACGGACCGCGAGCTGCCTGGGGCACGGGGTCGCTCGAGGCGAGCGGCTCTGCGCGGGCGGGCCACGCCGCCCATGGATCTGGGTTGCCCTCCTGGTCGCCGGACATGGTGATGACGACGCAATGGGGCACGAAGCGGTAGAAGGTGGATTGCGGCGCACCCCTACCTAGCGCGCCAAATGTCGGATTTCGGGTTCCGGCAGACCCTTGAGGTTCGAACACTGGGGTGCGCACGGAGATTTCGCCTCCTACCTACCTGCACCCCTCCGCCTCGCTAAGATCTAAGCTATGGAAAGAACAACGCAAGAGACATAGGGTTTATACTGTTGAGGAACGTAGCAGAAATTCAATATTTTCCTACGTGTCACCAAGATCAATCTATGGAGAAACCAGCAATGAGGGGAAGGAGAGTGCATCTACATACCCTTGTAGATTGCTAAGCGGAAGCGTTCAAGTGAACGGGGTTGATCGAGTCGTACTCGTCGTGATCCAAATCACCGGAGATCCTAGTGCCGAACGGACGGCACCTCCGCGTTCAACAGACGTACAGCCCGACAACGTCTCCCATGCCTTGATCCAGCAAGGAGAGAGGGAGAGGTTGAGGAAGACTCCATCCAGCAGCAGCACAATGGCGTGGTGGTGGTGGAGGAGCGTGGTGATCCAGCAGGGCTTCGCCAAGCACTACGAGAGACGAGGAGAAAGAGAGGTAGGGCTGCACCAACAGGGAGAGGAACCCGTGTGTATTGGGCAGCCCATACCTCAACTATATATAGGGGAAGGGGAGGGGCTGCACCCCCACCTAGGGTTCCCTCCCTAGGGGTGGCGGCAGCCCCCTAGATCCCATCTAGGGGCGGCCAAGGGGAGGGGAGAGGGGGAGGCGCACCTGGGTGGCCCTTAGGGCCCATCTTCCCTAGGGTTTGCCCCCTTCCCTTCTTCCTTGCGCCTTCGGCCTTGGTGGGGGGGGGGGCGCACCAGCCCACCCAGGGCTGGTCCCCTCCCACACTTGGCCCATGCAGCCCTCCGGGGCTTGTAGCCCTACTTGGTGGACCCCCGGGACCCTCCCGGTGGTCCCAGTACGTTACCGGTAAAACCCGAAACTTTTCCGGTGACCAAAACAGGACTTCCCATATATAAATCTTTACCTCCGGACCATTCTGGAACTCCTCGTGACGTCCGGGACTCCGAACAACATTCGGTAACCACATACAAACTTCCTTTATAACCCTAGCGTCATCGAACCTTAAGTGTGTAGACCCTATGGGTTCGGGAGACATGCAGACATGACCGAGATGACTCTCCGGTCAATAACCAACAGCGGGATCTGGATACCCATGTTGTCTCCCACATGTTCCACGATGATCTCATCGGATGAACCATGATGTCAAGGACTTAATCAATCCCATATGCAATTCTCTTAGTCCATCGGTACAATACTTGCCTGAGATTCGATCGTCGGTATCCCGATACCTTGTTCAATCTCGTTACCGGCAAGTCTCTTTACTCGTTCCGTAACACATCATCATGTGATCAACTCCTGTAGTGTAGCTTTATAACCACCCAGTTACAGTGTGACGTTTGGCACACCCAAAGCACTCCTACGGTATCCAGGAGTTGCACAATCTCATGGTCTAAGGAAATGATACTTGACATTAGAAAAGCTTTAGCATACGAACTACATGATCTTGTGCTAGGCTTAGGATTGGGTCTTATCCATCACATCATTCTCCTAATGGTGTGATCCCGTTATCAATGACATCCAATGTCCATGGTCAAGAAATTGTAACCATCTATTGATCAACGAGCTAGTCAACTAGAGGCTTACTAGGGACATGGTGTTGTCTATGTATCCACACATGTATCTGAGTTTCCTATCAATACAATTCTAGCATGGATAATAAACGATTATCATGAACAAGGAAATATAATAATAATCAATTTATTATTGCCTCTAGGGCATATTTCCAACAGTATCCCACTTGCACTAGAGTCAATAATCCAGTTCACATCGAGATGTGATAAACACTCAAGGTCACATCCCCATGTGACTAACACCCAAAGAGTTTACTAGAGTCAATAATCTAGTTTACATTACCATGTGATTAACACTCGATGAGTTCTGGGTTTGATCATGTTATGCTTGTGAGAGATGTTATAGTCAACGGGTCTGAATCTTTCAGATCCGTGTGTGCTCTACAAATCTCTATGTCATCTCCTAGATGCAGCTACCACGTTCTATTTGGAGCTATTCCAAATAACTGTTCTACTATATGAATCCAGTTTACTACTCAGAATAATCTGGATTAGTGTCAAAGTTTGCATCGGCGTAACTCTTTTTACCACCTCCATAATCGAGAAAATTCCTTAGTCCACTAGTTACTAAGGATAACTTTGACCGCTGTCCTGTGATCCATTCTTGGATCACTCTTGTACCCCTTAACTGACTCATGTCAAGGCACACTTCAGGCGCGGCACACAGCATAGCATACTGTAGAGAGCCTATGACAAAAGCATAGGGGACGACCTTCGTCCTTCCTCTTTCTTCTGCCGTGGTCGAGCTTTAAGTCTTAACTTCATACCTTACAACTCAGGCAAGAACTCCTTCTTTGACTGATCCATCTTGAACAACTTCAAGATCATGTCAAGGTATGCGCTCATTTGAAAGTACCATTAAGCATTTTGATCTATCCTTATAGATCTTGATGTTCAATGTTCAAGTAGCTTAATCCAGGTTTTCCATTGAAAAACACTTTTCAAATAACTCTGCATGCTTTCCAGAAATTCTACATAATTTCCGATCAACAATATGTTAGCAACATATACTCATCAGAAATTCTATAGTGCTCCCACTCACTTCTTTGGAAATACAAGTTTCTCATAAACTTTGTATACACCCAAAACTTTGATAATCTCATGAAAGCATACATTCCAACTCCGAGATGCTTACTCCAGTCCTTAGAAGTATTGCTGGAGCTTTGCATACTTGTTAGCATCTTTCAGGATTGACAAAACCTTCTGGTTGTATCACATACAACCTTTCCTCAAAAAAAACGTCAAGGAAACAATGTTTTGATATCCTATCTGCAAGATTTCATAAATAATGTAGTAATCGCTAATATAATTCCAACAGACTCTTAGCATCGCTACGAGTGGGAAAGTCTCATCATAGTCAACTCCTTGAACTTGTCGGAAAACATCTTAACGACAAGTCGAGCTTTCTTAATGGTGATACTTACCATCATTGTCCGTCTTCCTTTTAAAATCCATATGTACCTAACAGCCTTACGACCATCAAGTAGTTCTTCCAAAGTCTACACTTTGTTTTCATATATGGATCCTCTCTCGGATTATATGGCCTCGAGCCATTTTGGAATCCAGGCCCACCATCGCTTCTCCATAGCTTGTAGGTTCATTGTTGTCTAGCAACATGACTTCCAAGACAGGATTACGTACCACTCTGAAGTAGTACGCATCCTTGTCATCCCACGAGGTTTGGAAGTGACTTGATCTGAAGTTTCATAATCACTATCATAAGCTTCCACTTCAATTGGTGTAGGTGCCACAGGAACAACTCCCTGTGCCCTGCCACACACTAGTTGAAGAGACGGTTCAGTAACCTCATCAAGTCTCCACTATCCTCCCACTCAATTCTTTCGAGATAAACTTTTCCTCGAGAAAGGACCCGATTCTAGAAACAATCCCTTATTGGTTTTGGATCTGAGACAGGAGGTATACCCAATTGTTTTGGGTGTCCTATGAAGATGCATTCATCCGCTTTGGGTTCGAGCTTATCAGCCTGAAACTTTTTCATATAAGCATCGCAGCCCCAAACTTTTAAGAAATGACAGCTTAGGTTTCTCTAAACCATAGTTCATATGGTGTCATCTCATCGGAATTACGTGGTGCCCTATTTAAAGTGAATGTGGTTGTCTCTAATGCCTAACCCATAAACTATCGCGGTAATTCGATAAGAGACATCATGATATGCATCATATCCAATAGGGTGCGGTTATGATGTTCGGACACACCATCACACTATGGTGTTCCAGGCTGTATTAGTTGTGAAACAATTTCCACAATGTCTTAATTCTGTGCCAAACTCGTAATTCAGATATTCATCTCTATGATCATATCATAGATATTTTATCCTCTTGTCATGACGATCTTTCAACTTCACCCTGAAATTACTTGAACCTTTCAATAATTCAGACTCGTGATTCATCAAGTAAATATACTCAACATCTACTCAAATCATCTGTGAAGTACGAACATAACGATATCCACTACACGCCTCAGCACTCATTGGACTGCACACATCAAAATGTATTACTTCCAACAAGTTGCTTTCTAGTTCCATTTTACTGAAAACGAGGCTTTCAGTCATCTTGCCCATGTGGTATGATTTGCATGTCTCAAGTGATGCAAAATCAAGTGAGTCCAAACGGTCCATTTGCCTGGAGTTTCTTCGTGCATTTACACCAATAGACATGGTTCGCATGTCTCAAACTTTTCAAAAACGAGTGAGCCCAAAGATCCATCAACATGGAGCTTCTTCATGCATTTTATACCGATATGACTTACGTGGTAGTGCCACAAGTAGGTGGTACTATCTTATATCTTTTGACATGAACATGAGTATCACTACGATCGAGATTCAATAAACCATTCATTTTAGGTGCAAGACCATTGAAGGTATTATTCAAATAAACAGAGTAACCATTATTCTCCTTAAATGAATAACCGTATCGCGATAGACGTAATCCAATCATGTCTATGCTCAACGCAAACACCAAATAACAATTATTTAGGTTTTAATACCAATCTCGATGGTAGAGGGAGCGTACGATATTTGATCAACCTTGGAAATACTTCGAACACATATCGTCATCTCACCTTTTAGCTAGTCTCTGTTTATTCCGTAGCCTTTTGTTTCGAGTTTACTAACACTTAGCAACCGAACCGGTATCAAATACCATGGTGCTACTAGGAGTACTAGTAAAGTACACATTAACACAATGTATATCCAATCTACTTCTATCGACCTTGCCAGCCTTCTCATGTACCAAGTATTTAGGGTAATTCTGCTCCGGTGGCTGTTCCTCTTATTACAGAAGCACTTAGTCTCGGGTTTGGGTTCAACCTTGGGTTTCTTCACTAGAGCAGCAGCTGGTTTGCCGTTTCATGAAGTATCCCTTCTTTCCCTTGCCCTTCTTGAAACTAGTGGTTTCACCAACCATCAACAATTGATGCTCCTTCTTGATTTCTACTTTTGTGGTGTCAAACATCGCAAATATCTCAAGGATCATCATATATATCCTTGATATATTATAGTTCATCACGAAGCTCTAGCAGCTTTGTGGCAATGACTTTGGAGAAACATCACTTTCTCATCTGGAAGATCAACTCCCACTCGATTCAAATGATTGTTGTACTCAGACAATCTGAGCACAAGCTCAACAATTGAGCTTTTCTCCCTTAGTTTGCAGGCTAAGAAAATCGTCGGAGGTCTTATACCTCTTGACGTGGGCACGAGCTTGAAATTCCAATTTCAGCCCTCGAAACATCTCATATGTTTCGCGACGTTTCAAAAAGTCTTTGGTGCCTCAACTCTAAACCGTTTAACTGAACTATCACGTAGTTATCAAAATGTGTATGTCAGATGTTCGCAACATCCACAGACGACGTTCGAGGTTCAGCACACTGAGCGGTGCATTAAGGACATAAGCCTTCTATGAAGCAATGAGGACAATCCTCAGTTTACGGACCTAGTCCGCATAATTGCTACAATCAACTTTCAACTAATTTTTCTCTAGGAACATATCTAAACAGTAGAACTAAAGCACGAGCTACGACATAATTTGCAAAATCCTTTTGACTATGTTCAGGATAAACAAGTTCATCTTATGAACTCCCACTCAGATAGACATCCCTCTAGTCATCTAAGTGATTACATGATCCGAGTCAACTAGGCCGTGTCCGATCATCACGTGAAACGGACTAGTCAACATCGGTGAACATCTTCATGTTGATCGCATCTTCTATACGACTCATGCTCGACCTTTCGGTCTCTTGTGTTCCGAGGCCATGTCTGTACATGCTAGGCTCGTAAAGTCAACCTAAGTGTTTCATTGTGTAAATCTGGCTTACACCCTTTGTATGTGAACGTAAGAATCTATCACACCCGATCATCACGTGGTGCTTCGAAACGACGAACTTTTGCAACGGTGCACAGTTAGGGGGAACACTTTCTTGAAATTTTAATGAGGGATCATCTTATTTACTACCGTCGTTCTAAGCAAATAAGATGCAAAAACATGATAAACATCACATGCAATCAAATAATAGTGGCATGATATGGCCAATACCATATAGCTCCTTTGATCTCCATCTTGGGGCTCCATGATCATCTTGTCACCGGCATGACACTATGATCTCCATCATCATGATCTCCATCATTGTGTCTTCATGAAGTTGTCTCGCCAACTATTACTTCTACTACTACAGCTAACGGTTAGCAATAAAGTAAAGTAATTACATGACATTTATGTTGACACGCAGGTCATAAATAAATTAAGACAACTCCTATGGCTCCTGCCGGTTGTCATACTCATCGACATGCAAGTCGTGATTCCTATTACAAGAACATGATCAATCTCATACATCACATATCATTCATCACATTCTTCTTGGCCATCACATAGCATACCCTGCAAAAACAAGTTAGACGTCCTCTGATTGTTGTTTGCATGTTTTACGTGGCTGCTATGGGTTTCTAGCAAGAATGTTTCTTACCTACGCAAAAACCACAACGTGATATGACAATTGCTATTTACCCTTCATAAGGACCCTTTTCATCGAATCCGATCCGACTAAAGTGGGAGAGGCAGACACCCGCTAGCCACCTTATGCAACTAGTGCATGTCAGTCAGTGGAACCAGTCTCACGTAAGAGTACGTGTAAGGTCGGTCCGGGCCGCTTCATCCCACAATGCCGCCGAATCAAGATTGGACTAGTAACGGTAAGCATATTGAACAAAATCAACGCCCACAACTACTTTGTGTTCTACTCGTGCATAGAATCTACGCAATAAACCTGGCTCTGATACCACTGTTGGGGAATGTAGCAGAAATTCAAAATTTTCCTACGTGACACCAAGATCAATCTATGGAGAAACCAGCAACGAGGGGAAGGGGAGTGCATCTACATACCCTTGTAGATTTCTAAGCGGAAGCGTTCAAGTGAACGGGGTTGATGGAGTCGTACTCGTCATGATCCAAATCACTGAAGACCCTAGTGCCGAACGGACGGCACCTCCGCGTTCAACACACGTACAGCCCGACAACGTCTCCCATGCCTTGATCCAGCAAGGAGAGAGGGAGAGGTTGAGGAAGACTCCATCTAGCAGCAGCACAACGGCGTGGTGGTGGTGGAGGAGCATGGTGATCTAGCAGGGCTTCGCCAAGCACTACGAGAGACGAGGAGAAAGAGAGGTAGGGCTGCACCAACAGGGAGAGGAACTCGTGTGTATTGGGCAGCCCATACCTCAACTATATATAGGGGAAGGGGAGGGGCTGCGCCCCCGCCTAGGGTTCCCTCCCTAGGGGTGGCGGCAGCCCCCTAGATCCCATCTAGGGGCGGCCAAGGGGAGGGGAGAGGGGGAGGCGCACCAGGGTGGGCCTTAGGGCCCATCTTCCCTAGGGTTTGCCACCTTCCCCTCTTCCTTGCGCCTTGGGCCTTGGTGGGGGGCGCACCAGCCCACCTGGGGCTGGTCCCCTCCCACACTTGGCCCATGCAGCCCTCCGAGGCTTCTGGCCCCACTTGGTGGACCCCCGGGACCCTCCCGGTGGTCCTGGTACGTTACCGATAAAACCCGAAACTTTTCCGGTGACCAAAACAGGACTTCCCATATATAAATCTTTACCTCCGGACCATTCCGGAACACCTCGTGACGTCCGGGATCTCATCCGGGACTCCGAACAACATTCGGTAACCACATACAAACTTCCTTTATAACCCTAGCATCATCGAACCTTAAGTGTGTAGACCCTACGGGTTCGGGAGACATGCAGACATGACCGAGATGACTCTCCGGTTAATAACCAACAGCGGGATCTGGATACCCATGTTGGCTCCCACATGTTCCACGATGATCTCATCGGATGAACCACGATGTCAAGTACTTAATCAATCACGTATGCAATTCCCTTTGTCCATCAGTACGATACTTGCCCGAGATTCGATCGTCGGTATCCCGATACCTTGTTCAATCTCGTTACCGTTAAGTCTCTTTACTTGTTCCGTAACACATCATCCCGTGATCAACCCCTTGGTCACATTGTGCACATTATGATGATGTCCTACTGAGTGGGCCCAGAGATACCTCTCCGTTTACACGGAGTGACAAATCCCAGTCTCGATTCGTGCCAACCCAACAAACACTTTCGGAGATACCTGTAGTGTAGCTTTATAACCACCCAGTTACGTTGTGACGTTTGGCACACCCAAAGCACTCCTACGGTATCCGGGAGTTGCACAATCTCATGGTCTAAGGAAATGATACTTGACATTAGAAAAGCTTTAGCATACGAACTACATGATCTTGTGCTAGGCTTAGGATTGGGTCTTATCCATCACATCATTCTCCTAACGATGTGATCCCGTTATCAATGACATCCAATGTCCATGGTCAGGAAACTGTAACCATCTATTGATCAACGAGCTAGTCAACTAGAGGCTTACTAGGGACATGGTGTTGTCTATGTATCCACACATGTATCTGAGTTTCCTATCAATACAATTCTAGCATGGATAATAAACAATTATCATGAACAAGGAAATATAATAATAATCAATTTCTCTAGGGCATATTTCCAACATATACTGGTTTGGGCCACCGTTGTGGTGTAATACCCTACTCCAGTGTGTGGTGTGGTGGATTGCCTCTTGGGCTGATGATGATGAACAATACAAGGAAGAACAACCTCGCGAGGGTCTGTTCTTGGCTAGGGGGATGAACTGCTGGGAGGAGTTCAGTCACCCTTCTCTCTCTCCCGGATCTTGATCGTTGATCCCTTAACTCTCAACCTCTCGCTCTGGCTCTGGCTGCCTCTAGAAAACTCTCTCCAAAACCTCCTCCCCTTTCTGTGGGTGGCTGGTCCTATTTATAGAGGCCCTGGTCCTCTTCCCAAATATCGAGCGGGAAGGGAGCCAACAATGGCGGGCTAATTTGAAAGGGGGCAGCTAGTACCAGCTATGCTGACAAAAGTAGTCTTTGCCTGCACAAAGCTCTGGTGGTGACGCCGTCTTGGGCTCCACGATGACCTCCGTCTTGCAGTCCTCCTGGTCTTGGTCTTGTTGCACCGAAATGGCAACCTTTGCCTGATGCCTCGGTACTCCGCGGCTGCGCTTGCCCCCTTTGCACCAAAGTTGAAAGGAGGACACTGCGCGGGCTGGCACCCGCCTGGCGCCCTTGGTCGTCATGGCTTGCGTCACGGGCACCTCGTGAGGTACCCCGCCTTGATCTCTCCGCCTCCTCGCGAGCCAGCCTGATGAGGCCGTGCCTGAGGAAGCTCCGCGTTGTCCGCCCCGCGAGGCATGGCCCCTCGCGAGGGTCTTGGGTCTGTGTTGGTGAAGATGGGCCGTGCTGGGCCCCCCTTTGAGCCACACTACAGACCGCAGGCAGGCAAGTCTGGGGACCCCCGTTCCCAGAACACCGACATATATGCTAGTGCTTGCTGCAGCTCCACCTCATACCTTTTCCCTACCCATAAGCTTAAATAGTCTTGATCACGAGGGTGTGAGATTGCTGAGTCCCCGTGACTCACAGATTACTTCCAAAACCAGTTTGTAGGTGCTGATGATACCGTGCAGGTGACGCTACTGAGCTCAAGGAGGAGCTCGATGAAGATCGTGTGCGTTGAGTTGTTTTGTTACAAGTTGATCCGTAGTGGAGCCCAGTCAGGGCGATCGGGGATCTATTGCATTAGGGGTTGTCTTTATTTTGGTTCCGTAGCCAGACCTTGATTGTATTCTGGATATTGTAATGCTATATTTATGTATTGTGTGAAGTGGCGATTGTAAGCCGACTCTTTATCCCTTTCTTATTCAGTACATGGGATGTGTAAAGATTACCCCTCTTGCGACATGCCTACAATGCGGTTATGCCTCTAAGTCGTGCTCCGACATGTGGGAGATATAGCCGCATCGTGGGTGTTACAGAACCCTCCCATCCCTAAGCAGGGTGAGGTGGTGGTATTTGTTGATCACACAGGCCGTGGTTTCAAACCGCCCGGGTCAAAGTTTTTCCGAGACATGCTTGCCAGTTTCCAGCTCCACCATCAAGATATTGGACCCAACTCGGTGTCCAATATATGCAATTTACATGTCTTCTGTGAAGTGTACTTACAAGAAGAACCAACTGTTGAGCTGTTCTAGGATTTTTCCATCTGAATCGGTGCATTGAATTTGTAGACGGACCCAACACTGAACTTGGGGGCGTATCAATTCAAAAAAGAAAAGAGGTCGAATTTCCTCATGCCAAGCTGCACAGCCACCCCAAAGAGTGGAACCAAACTTATTTCTACTGTAAAGATACCTCCCCTGAAGACGAGAACCCTCTGCCGGGTTACCGTGCCCCCGGCTTTCCAGCACTCATCCATTGCCGCAACGTCTAAGCGCTACGGAACAGGCCTCATATGCCCAACAACTCGCAAAGCTTCGAGCCATCCTGGGCAGCGGTTTATCAGGCATCGACTTTGTGCGTTGCTGGATATATTGGAGCAACTTGCCATTAAGTCGCCGCTCCGGTTTAATGCGTCAGTACACTGGTGAAGTAGAAGACCCCCAACGTCACATCAACATTCAGTTAACCGATGAAGAAGTCACTGCGGGTGTCAAGAAGATTTTGAATGAATCAGAGGTTGTTTGTCGCCAAACCGGATTAAACCCCTTCTACACTAAAAACAAACTGCCCGTTGTAAGTATCATCTTCCACATTATACTTGATATCCTTGTACTGTACAAGTTTTGAATATCCCTTGCCCCTCTTTTAAACAGGGTGATGATCCATTCTGGAAGAAGAAACCTCAAGAAAAAGCGGCAAAGCCATCCCGTCCTAAAACAAAAGCCGTCAAGAGAACCTCAAAGTAGAAGGTAGATGAACGCATCAGCATGGAACTGGATGACGACGCGTATGAACCGGAAGTTGAGGTAGAACTTGATTCACTTGGCTCGCTTTTCATGCATCTCATTAACAATTATACTTATCAGGAGGACATGGAGGGCAGCCAAGCTGACGATGTAGAGGTAATTACCCTTTCCTCCGGTTCTGACTCTATGCCAACGCAAAAAATCCGTCAAGCGGTCCGGAAAGTAAGCTTTTCTCATCCTCTTGCTTACTTGGATCCAACATTTATTTTGAAGATGCGGCAGCACGAGGCTCACTACACAACCCGTCACAGTGGTCAACAGGTCACTTCGGCTAGTTTACCTAACACCCCAGTTCGGAAATGCCGATCTGAGGTCTCCCCCACTTTTGACAATTCTTATCCCAAGGCAGGTTATTTCCGACAACCTCTTAATCCGTCTGATTCGAATTATCAGGTGACACCTCCCTCATCCTCTGGCGAGTCAACAGCGACCCAACTTCCTCCTCTCAAAACTGTAGCTGGGTAAGTACATGAGCTCCTTCTTTTGATGTTGCTCATACTTTGTATTATGCTTAACTTTCGCATTTGTTTCTATTTTAGAGCCAAAGCTAGACCTGGCAAAAAGGCTCGGGTGAACAATCCGCCCGAAGACCAGGTGGTTCGTGAACCAGAGCAAACGGTTGAACCGGAACAAACGGTTGAACCGGGGGGTCCAAATCCTGAAGCTACGTTTGATGAACCACCCCCTCAAGATCTGAATATTGATAACCAACCAGAAGCTGACACTACTGTACCTGACAGTGAACCCGCAGATCCAATCCGGGCTGACGGCAGGTCTTCTAGTCTGGTGAGAGCTACTGACACTCCATCATCTCCAGCAAAAACTACTGGAGACAAAGAAAGCAATGTTATCATTACCGGTAGGGGCCACAGCTCTCCTGGCCATCCTGTAATCTTGGCCAAACATAGTGCCAAGGAGGAGCGTGCTGCCATGGAAAAAGGCAAATGGAGCACTGACTTGTCAAGCTACACCCATCTCAGCGCTGAAGAACTCCACTCGGGCTTTTTAAACCGTCTGCACTCAAACCGTAATTATGAAGCCGGTTTGGTGAACCTGATGAAAGAACGATATGAGGTATTTTCATCACCTTTCCTTTCTTGATTCCAAAGTATAAACATCAGCTCAAGTAGCCCCCAAGGGCCGGTTTATGAAGTTAATCGTAAGTCGGGACTTTGTCATATCTTAATCCTTGCATGCTGATCCTCCATATGTCAAGTCATCGCTAGAAACAAACCGGTACTTTATCATTGTATTCATGTAGTTTTCATCGGTGTAGCCCCCAAGGGCCGGTTTAGCTTTGCGAGGTAAACTGGGTCTTCAATCAATGCGTCAGCTTTGAACAGATGTACATTAGCCCCCAAGTGTTAAGGATAATGCTTGCATTGTACTTGAGACTTGTGAAAAATATGTTGATGATAGAGCAAATAGGCATTAGCCCCCAAGTACAAAGTGCATAATTTGCTATACGCTTGGTACTTAGAAAATACACATCTCATTGTTGATATATCTTCACCTTTTCCGAGCTGAGTAAAAGGGATGCTCAAACCACTGATCTTCAAGAGAATGTCAAATCTCAACAAACAAAGGCTGCCAAAGCCAAAGAAGAGCTGACCAACGCCTTAGCAACTATGGAGAAGCTGAAAGAAACTTTTGATAAAGAGCATGCAGAATGGGAAATGGAGAAGGCCGGTTTAACAAAGAAGGCCGAGGATGCAGAAGCAGCCCTGAAGACGGTGGTTGACGAACTGACCGGCTTGAAGCAGCAAATTAACGCCATGACTTCCGTTGTATTTGGTAAGTACCTCCTTGTGTAGTTTGGCTAAGTCATAAGATCTTATCCACGACCGGTTTACTGATGCTGAACCATCACAGGGACCCACATTGCTCATATGGGCTCTGATATGCGGAAGAAACTTAAAGCAGCCTACACCTTGATAGAACAGTTGTTCTCTGGATCCCAACGTGTCATTTCCATTGCAGCCTATAACAAGCCGGCGCCATCGTTGATAAAGGAAAGAATTGAGAAGCTGGCCATGCTACCTAGCCGGATCGACTAACTGAAGAGATCAGCCGCAAGATCAGGAGCGTTGACTACGCTAATCCGAGCCAAGGCATGGATTCTGAATCTTGAACCGGCAGATATCATCAAAGGGTATCCTGGCGTGAAAGAAGATGGCTCAGACTTCAACAATGATGATCTGCGAAGGCTGATAAAGGAGATGCGGCCAATAGCAAGCAAACTGGCTGAGGACACAGATTTATCTCATTTCCAGCCGGTTTATGATGCTGAGGGAAAGAGACAGCCTGCGGTGATCCATGATGTTGAAGATCTTGTGCCTCCAATCCGTAAGCATACTTACGCTCTTGACATTGACCCCTCCAGCCTTATCCATGAAGAGGCCGTGTTTCAAGCTTTAACCGGAATCGATTGGTCGACGGTTGATTTCCAGCATCTGGGGAGGGATGAAGAGGATGTAACTGCGCAAGATGACCCTCAATCGTCAAGCCGTCCCAATGAAGAATCCTAAACCGGTGGCTGATTTATTAGCTACAGTCTGCCACTTCTTGAAAACGATTATTCAATTTGGGCCGTTTTGAAACGCCTTGTAATAGGATAGCAGAAGCACCTTGATCTGCCATGCCATCGAGCATGTTTGGGTTGCTTGATACCTTCAAAACTTGTTGCATGTATGGGATCTATTTATGCATAGTCCATTATGATTTGTGTTCCTGCATAGAAGTACTTGAAAGTGTCCTAGTGTTTTACCACTGGACGTGTTATGAGCCCAAAAATATATACATAACTTGGATGGATAACCAAGATTTGTATTAACCATATAAAATAGATGATATCTGTGACATACCTCGTGGGCTGACCAACTACTTTTATAATAAAGGTGAAAAACACCAATCCGGAGTGTTGATAACTCCTTTCCCTCTTGTCGGTTCATATAGAAACCATACTGGGCTATAAAAGCTGTTGATTTGTTCACATAATGCTGGTGACATCTAGTCAAATCCAGACCGGAGCAGTATGCTACCGTTTTAAAAACTGATCATGTACTGGCAACTAAGCGTTGAAAGTCATGCCGGGTTGTAATGAACACTGATTTATTAGAAAAATATTCATAAATCCCTTATCATAAAAAACAGCAAAGACAAAAGAAATATGCAAGGCTTTTCATGGGCTTCCAGTCCCTAAATCAAGGCTTTTCATGGGCTGCCAGGCCGCTGAGTTAAACCATTTTGCAAAGCCTTTTAAGATGCACCTCAATCTTTAACCAATCATCGTTTTAACTTTGACAAGTTCAGGGTCCATGGGATTGACTTTGTCAAATGTTCGATGGGTCATACCAGGTTTACCTGGACGAAGTGGCTTACTTAAAGAGGCAGGATAACCCGGGGTTTTAGGTGAATACACATGGCTTCCAAGCCTGGCTTGATAGCCTATTACAATTGTGCAAGCTTGTCGTTCTTTGAGAAGCAAGGAGCCCCAGGTAATATTTGAGCTGTGCTTAGTGGTTACCTATGTTTGAGCTGCGCTTAATGCAACAGACTCTCTTTGGTTCCACATAATGTCCTTTTGGCTTGAAGCCTATCAAGAGGTGTAGCTATGGTGTTAAGACAACCAAGCCCCCTAGTGATATTTCTTTTTGGTTTTAAACCGATCAATAGGTGTAGCTATGGTTCGGATACGACCAAGCCCCCTAGTGCTTTTCTTTATATCTGTGTGGCCGTATAGGCCGGGTTAATAAAACACCGCTTTGTCAGTAGAAGCTCCTGTAGGATCACACATGATGTAAAAAGAACAAAGACCCCGCTTTATTCGAGGCTCCGGTTTATTATATAATATATACATTGTCATAAGTATGTACATAAGAAGAGCATGTGGCTCAAGTATAATAAGGCCGAAGAAGAGCTATATTCCACGGCCGCTTGGTCTCCTCCTCCGATTTACATGAGTCTTTGTGCTCTCGAACATCAATGAGGTAGTATGACCCATTGTGCAGATTCTTGCTAACCACAAAAGGTCCTTCCCAAGGTGGGTGAGGGAGTCCTGGATTAGGGGGTGTTCGGGTAGCCGGACTATACCTTTAGCCGGACTCCTGGACTTTGAAGATACAAGATTGAAGGCTCCGTCCCGTGTCCGGATGGGACTTTCCTTGGCGTGGAAGGCAAGCTTGGCGGTGCGAATATTCAAGATCTCCTACCATTGTAACCGACTCTATGTAACCCTAACCCTATCCAGTGTCTATATAAACCGGAGGGTTGTAGTCCGTAGGACATCAACTCCATAGACAACAATCATACCATAGGCTAGCTTCTAGGGTTTAGCCTCCTTGATCTCGTGGTAGATCTACTCTTGTACTACCTATATCATCAATATTAATCAGGCAGGACGTAGGGTTTTACCTCCATCGAGAGGGCCCGAACCTTGGTAAAACATCGTGTTCCCTCCCTCCTGTTATCATTCGGCCTAGACGCACAATTCGGGACCCCCTACCCGAGATCTGCCGGTTTTGACACCGACATTGGTGCTTTCATTGAGAGTTCCTTTGTGTCATCGCAATCAGGAAGGATGCCTCCTCCCATCTTTAAAGACGGCGCCGTTGCTCAGGGAGCCTTGGCTGTCAGCCAAACTCTCCGGTTAGGTGGTTTCCTCATGACCGCCTGTTCGGCTGTTGCGCCGATGGTGACCTCTCAGGTCATCAAAAGCAACTTACACGTCAGCTCGGAGCTCGTCGAGCAGCTAGATCCAATGGAGCTCTCTTCCGTAAACGAACTCTTGGATCGCATCGCCACCCTGGGGGTCGCTACGGATTATGACCAGGTTGGGCTTAAACCCGATCTAAGAGAAATTAACTCTCCCCATGTCACCCACCACGTTGTCGTGGTAGAGGCGCAGTGCGGCGACCCTTCATCTATTTTAAGGACTAGCTACGTCCGAATTCCCGACCCCTCCAAGCCGGATACCCGCGGAGGGGAGGATGTAACTCAAGACCTGAACTTAGGATCAGGTAACGGGCCAGATTCATTGGACAACACCCAAGAATCCGAACTTCAGAGTTCGGAAACTCTTCGGCCTCCGAATCTTGGATTGGGTGAGGTTTCAGATTCAACGACACCCGCCCACCCAATCATAAGCGACCTCTCCCAAATCAGGCAGAGGCCCGAGGAAACAGTACATCATTACTGGGCCAGATTCCTCCTGGTTATGAACAGGATAAAGGATTGCCGCGAGGGAGACGCAATCTCAATTTTCTGCAGTAATTGCACGGACAAGGGAATCCTCAACGCCGTAAGTCGTCGTGATATTACACGCTTCACTGACTTGGCGTCCATAGTACAAAAATACTGTGCGATGGAAAGCGCCTAGAAAACCGAAATAAAATTTTGGGATAATCCGGCCTTGAATAGTAATCCCGTCCGAACTAAGAGGGTGCATCATCATAGGACACCAGGGATAAACACCAAAAAGCCAAAACCCTCTACAGGGCATGGAACCGTCCTGGAAAGATGGCTTGATGGACCCTGTAGAATTCACAGTACAAAGGACGCCACACCAACTCACAGCCTTAGAGCATGTTGGATACTCCGTGTCACACCCTAGCTAGGTTATGCATTGGAGTGTGCATCATGTTTACATTCATCAGAAATTGAAATGGGGAAAGCAGAACCCCCAGCACCCCCCCCCCCTGAAATCAACTAGGGTTTACTAAAAATAAATTCAATGAACCTGAAATGCCCTTCAGATATGTTCACCCTCTTTGCCTTGGGTTAGAACCCTTGGGAAAAATGGTGCATATAATTTTAGGTCAACAAAAGGGGCATTGATTTAATTCATAAATATTTGAATTTGGGCATTTAAATACTATTAAATAATTCAAATGCTCAAATAATGTTGGAATTATTTTTGGGCCACTGAAATATTTCAGAAAGTGTCCATAAATATTTTCAGGATTTTATAAAATGATTTAGTATTTAAACTAAATCAAAACAGAATAACAGAAATAGAAAAAAAACAAAATAAACTAGAAAAGAACAGAGGCTCACCTGGACTTACCTGCCGGCCCAGCACTGTAGCTGGACGGCCCAGCCCACCAGGCCGATGCCAGTCGTCCCCTAGCTGCAGCCAGGAGGACGCCGGGCGTGTGCCCGCGGCGCGCCGGCACGCGCGCGGCCACCGACGGCCAGCTCCTGCTTGCCGCCCCCCCCCCCCCTTGACGCCTGGACGTCGCTATGGACGCCACGCACCCCCTGGCCCCCTCATATCCCTCTCCCTCGCTCTCCCTCCTCCCCTGTTTCTCTCCCGCGCGACCACCCGAACGCGCCGTCGCCGCCGTTCGCTGCCACCGCGCTCCCCGACCCCCTCTCGCCTTCCCGTGTTGCGTGGAAGCTCCGCCACTGTCGCCTACGCCTTCTGCACCGAGCCAAGCAAGCCGAGAAGCCTTGCTTCGTCCTCGGCGTCGTCTTCTTAAACCTCGGGACCGTCGGCCATCTCCGTCAAATTCGTCGGCTCTGGACCGTCCCCGAGCCCACCGAGCTGCTCTACGTGACCCCAGTTAGCTCCTGCTCCGAATCCCCCTCCTCCCCGCCATTATTTCAAGCTCAAACTGCCGACTCCCTACTGACCGAGCTCAAAGCCGCTCGGGCTCGTCGCCGGCGTCGCTCCGATGCCCATTTGGTCGCGCCAACGTGCCAAACGACACCTCTGCATCGCGTAGTGCCTTGGCCGCGCTTTATTTTGCGTGTTTGCTCGCTGCAGCCGCGATCCCGCGCGCAACCGAACTCCGGCGGCCACCAAAGAGCTCGCCGCCGTCAGCTCCGGCCACCCCAGCTGCTGCCACTTGTCTCTCTGGATGCGCCTCACTCCCAGGATCCCGTAGGAGGAAACCGCGCATCAAATGGTGGCCTGTAGGCGAAATCCGAGCCGTTCCGCCGTGTCTGGCCTCGCCGGCGTCAAGTCGCCGGCAGGTTTGACCCTGCTGGCCAGGGGTTTGAACCCCCCTGACTGACTGACGTGTGGGCCAGGCCCCTTTTTAATTAGTGTTAGATTTAGTTAGTCCTAATTAACTTAATTACGTTAAATAGACACTGACATGTGGGCCCAGGCTCTAATTAACTTTAGTTAGTTAATCAGTCACTGACCAGTGGGTCCCACTGGTCAGGTTTGACCTGGAGGCAATCCTGTTGACCAGCTGACGTCACCCTGACGTCAAGCTGACGCAGTAAATCATTTTCTAGTTTAAAACTAATTCAGGAAATTCCAGAAAATACCCAAAACTTTGAAAAATCATAGAAATTCAACCAAAACTCCAAATGAGATAAATTATATATGTAAAATTATCAGAAAAATTCAAGGAATCCATCTGTACCATCTTCATGCATGTTTGAACAATGTTTGTACCCTGTTTTGGACAAAACAAATAAAGGGCATTTAAATAATCATATATGGGGTTGGAATTTGAATCTTGTACTCAAACCAACTTCATTTAAATCATAGCTAGTTGCATTAGCTCAAGACACATCCATATTGCCATGTCATAGCATGCATCATATTGTTGCATATCGTCATGTGTTGATTGTGCTCGGTTGTGTTCTTCGTGGTAGGTTCTGCCTCCGAGGATATTCACGAGTATCCAACTGAAGGGCAGTATCCCATTACCACTCCATCAGGCAAGCAACCATTGATCATTCTGATACAACCCATGTTCTCGCTCCTGCTCTTGTTTACTGCATTAAGACAACACGATTCAAACTGCTGTGTGCTATGGTAGTTGAACCCTTATCCTCTGCATGACCTGTCATTGCCACAGTAACTAGATGAAACCCACTAGCATGTGTAGGAGTTGATTGAGCAATGTTTTGTGATTCCTACCTTGCTATGCCTGCTATGCTTAGAGTTGTGTCAGGTCTGGTTCATCTGGGTGATGGGCTAGAGTGAAATGCTTGTGCCAGTAATATGTGGGATGTGTTGAACATGTTTTGGTAAAGGTATCGATGAGAGGCCATGTAGGAGTACATGGTGGGTTGTTTCATTGAAGCCGTCCCTAAGAACTGAGTTCTGTATGCGTGAATTAAGATTCAGCTACTACCACACATTGGGCCCTGAAATATGACCCCGCTCGACTTACTGACCCCTCTCGCCTCAGTCCAGGAGTTGCAACTAGTTTCTGGTGTTTGTAGGATATGTGTTGGCGGCCGTGCGTAGCGCTGACCCTAGGGGTGGGTTATGTTGTGGTAGATACACCGTGGCACGGTGTACCGAGTCACCCATTTGGTGTCTCGGGAACCCTGTTCACATCGTTCGGGGCCGTTGAGGACACCCCGGCCGGATTTCCTTGCGGATGGAACCTGAATAGGCGATGACCCTGGACTAGAGACTTGTGAGGTTAGTCAGGTCGTGGTCTACACCCACGTCGGTTTTCGCTTGAAGTCTGCCGAGCACATTTCGTGTGCAGACGCTAAGTGGTGGAAACATGTGTGACGAAGTACACCCCTGCAGGGTATAAAACTATTCGAATAGCCGCGTCCATGGTAAAGGACTACTTGATTGCATATACAGTTCATAGACAAGTTAATGGATACTACTAAAAGACTCAAGATAAGTGTGAGTACCGAGGATGGCCCCCTCGCAGGATACGAGGGAGGATCCACGGTGGAGTATTGTGATGGTGAGTAGTGGACTCGTGTGCGAAAACTATTTTGCTAAAAGATTCCGTCGGATAGCTTAGCCAAGAGTCAAAGCTGGCTTGCTGCATAAACCCCACCACCTTCTTGAGAATGAGCATGTATAGTAGGTCCTGATGTAAGACTTGCTGAGTACCTTTGTACTCATGTTTGCTTATTTATTGTTTTCAGACGACAACCCTGCCCCCTCCGATGGGTTTTACGTAGACCTTGACGTCGACGAGTGACTAGCCACCCAGGTGGTGATCCAGGCCATGGAGGGCCCTATGTAGATAGACAGGCTTCGAGAAGCCTTCTTTCTTTCTAGAGTCTGTACTCAGACTAGTTGCTTCCGCATGTGCTTGTATGACTGTATGACTTGAGTGTCGGGTCATGTGACCCCTACCTGTATGGATATGTTATGTATGGCTCCCTGGAGCCTTTAAATAAAGTACTTGAGTTGTAGAGTTTTGTTGTGATGCCATGTTGTATGTACTCATATCGAGCATATTGTATGTATGATTGAAATGCTTGGTATGAGTGGGATCCGACAATCTAGTTGTTTGTCCTTCGCAGCCTTTCTTATGGGGAAATGTAGTCTAGTGCTCCTCGAGCCATAGTAGTCCGCTACAGCCCGGTTCACCGGAGTCCTGCTAGCCCAGCACTACTGTTCAGGACGCTTGACTGGCCGGCATGTGTTTCACTTCGTCCCTATGTCTGTCCCTTCGGGGAAATGTCACGCGGTGATCTCCGAAGTCTTGTCTAGCCTGCTACAGCCCGGGATTCCCCGGAGTCCTGTTAGCCCAGTGCTACAGCCCGGAATCACTCGTTGATGACCGACATGTTCGTTGTGATTCATGTATGCCTGTCTCCATGGGTCTGTGCCGCTTTGGGTTCACGACTAGCCATGTCGGCCCGGGTTCTCGGTCATATGGATGCTAGCGACATTGTCATATACGCGAGCCAAAAGGCGCAAACGGTCCCGGGCCATGGTAAGGCGACACCCGTGGGATACCGTGCGTGAGGCCGCAAAGTGATATGAGGTGTTACCGGCCAGATCGATGTGGCCTGGAATCGGGGTCCTGACAGCGTTGGCATCAGAGCCGGACTGCCTGTAGGTTCGTTCAGCCAAACGGTCGATGTCGAGTCTAGAAATGCTTTAGTTATATGTAAGGGAATTGATTGTGGGAGGGAACGTAAGGTTCTTTTTACTCCTTTACCCTATGCTTCTGATCTGAGTCATTCTCTTCTCATTCAACGTGGGTTAAGGACTAGGCTCTCTTCTTCTATCAGGTTCACGTGTTACTAATCCGTAGTAGCTCATAGGATTATTGCTACGGGTTCCAGTCCAGTTTCTACTATTTTAGTACGTTGCTATTTGAATCAGAACCTTGATATGATGCTGTTGAGCGGTATTGTGAACTGTTGTGGATGTCTCAAATCTTTTTCTGAGCATTTACAGCCGTTATGCTGCCCAATTTTCCCTAGGAATTCTGATGTCTTTGTCTTGTGGTTGTGCTTTCAGATGGCCAATCAGTCTCAAAATCAAGTGGTTCGCCTGACCAGGTGCCTCGACGTGCCCGGTCATACTGCTATGTTGGTCCGGGTCATGATCGAGACAGGATACCGTTGGTATCCCGAATACACTGTTGAAGAGCAGTTCCGTGACTTTAATCAAAGCCAGTATTTATGCACCGTCAGGATATTTCCTTCCTATCCTGGATCTACCGAGCCCCTTCACTGTTCCTATGGACTCGGAGTTACCATTGAGATGGCTGTGCAGGATGCTGCCTATTCCATGATGACCATCTTGCGAGTCCGGACTGGCCTGCTTCGGAACACTGACTTCCGTTACATGCCAGCTTCACTTCCGGGAGCGCAGGGGTATCTTCAGGCTATCTATGATGACTCCACCCAGGAGGACTCATTAACTCGTACCACCGCTGAGATGCTCGAAGATAAGGACCAAGAGAATCGGGCCTTGAGGCTGGAGCTCTTTAATACCCGTGTTGATCATTGGGCCACATTGACTCGGTTTGCACCCGCGGTGCAAGCGGGATGTATGGATACCAGGGATCTGTATCCTGTGAGAGCAGCTCTGCCATACATGGTGGATTGGCGTGATGTGGGAGGCATCACCCCACCCCTTGGTCCCCGCAGGCCACCGTTTGTTGGTCCAAGACCTTATCCTAGCCCCTATGGTCCACAGGCTCCTCAGGACCGTCTGTTTCCGGATGATCACGTTGAACTTCCAGGCTATGGAGGTGACTTCTATGAGGACTACTACGGAGCTATCTGAGTTAGTAGTAGTACCACTAGTATTGTAGTAGTTGTATCTCCACTGTCCTGTGTGACTTGTGGAATACGACTTGGTGTGTAATCGATTCCGGAGGTGTAGACAAATAATGTATAGGGACTCGGAATGCCTCCGATGAGATGTAACGTCTACCTTCATAGTTGTACTGTAGCATGGGCTTGTACTAAACTATGTATGACGAGTATGACCGTTGGTGTATATATGGCAGTTTTATATTACCATGGCATACGAATGAGCATCTCTGCATTCCGCGTTATCCTTTACGTTCAGCACTTCCCTGTTAAGTTTGAGCCATCCTTGTCTAAACCATTGTCCCGTTTCCTTCTAGGATGGTCAACACCCGCGGAAACCCTGCTGCCCCGGAGCAGGGGGAAGCCAATGCAGCTAGAGGTGAAAATTTGCCTCACCCGCCTTCCCTGGCCGAAGTGATGCTGGAGGCGGAAAGGAACAAGCGTGAGACCAACCGCCTGCTGGAGCGGATTGAGCAGAACACTGCACGCCACCCACGAAATGACTTGGTGTCAATCAACGACTTTATCAAGCTGTACCCACCAAAGTTTAACCATTCCGTCGAGCCCCTCGACGCGGATGATTGGCTTCGCAGCATCACCCACAAGCTACGTTCTGCCAACGTAGCTGGAGCCGACAAGGTTACCTATGCTGCTTATCATCTTGAGGGCCCCGCTAGCCATTGGTGGGAAAACTACGAAGCTATGCGCCTGGTCGGCCAAATCACTACCTGGGCTGAGTTCAGCGAGGCTTTCCGTGAGCATCACATTCCGGAAGGTCTCATGGATGGCAAGAGGGAGGAGTTCTGCAACTTCACCCAAGGAAGGCTGACTGTGGATGCATATAGCCGAGAATTTGGGAACCTGGCACGTTATGCTCCTGAAGAGGTTTCTACTGACGCCAAGAAGCAGGCAAGGTTCCGTAAGGGACTTAGCCCTGAGCTTCGCCGCGATCTCCGTCTGCACGAGTGCACATCCTTCCAGAAGCTGGTCAATAAAGCTATCAGTGCTGAGACAGGCCAGACTGATTATGACGCTTCACGCAAGCACTCTCGTGATTTTGGGTCTTCATCCGGCTCTGGAGCTCAGAAGCGCCGGGTGTGGATTCCAAGCACCGCACTGCCACCCAGATTCACCCCGAGGCCATCCTTTGAGGCGCCTCGTCCCAACCAGCAATTTGCACCGTCCAAGCCCTATGGTGGCCCCGCTGCTAATGTTGCTCCACGCCCCACTGTGGTAACATGCTTCAAGTGTGGAGAACCGGGTCACTATAGTCGAGAGTGTCCCCAGAACAACCCCAATCAAGCTGGAAAGTCTGTTGGCCGTGGTAAGCCCGCGGGAAAGACTTTCTACGCCAAGCCGGCCACTACTGCACGTGGCCATGTCAACTACGTCTCAGCCGAAGAGGCTCATGAGGATCCCAACGTCGTCCTTGGTACGCTCCTTGTTAACTGCCATCCGGCATCTGTTCTTTTCGATACTGGAGCATCTCATTCATTCATATCCGAGAATTATGCTCGGTTGCATAACACGACATTCTGTGACATGCCCACTTCCATGGTAATTCAAACTCCGGGTTCCAAATGGCAAACTTCTAGGGTAAGCCATGGGAACGAAATTCTTGTCGATAGGCTTGTTTTCCTTGCATCTTTAATAGCTCTCAAGTCCTCCGACATCAACATCATCTTGGGTATGGACTGGATGTCGGCTCATTACGCCAAGATCGATTGTGCCACTAGAACCGTTCAACTTACTCATCCCTCGGGCAAGACAGTTAATGTCTTAACTCGAGTGGCCAAGCGCCAACTTTACTCTCTCAATGCCAACCCTCTTCCAGACCTTGAGGACGTTCCGGTAGTCCGAGAGTTCCCGGATGTGTTTCCGGAAGAACTGCCAGGTGTTCCACCTGACCGGGATGTCGAGTTTGTGATAGACCTTGTTCCAGGAACCGTTCCAATTGCTAGAAGACCCTACAAGATGGCACCCTTAGAACTAGCCGAGCTTAAGAACCAACTCGATGAGTCCTTGAACAAAGGGTTCATCCGTCCTAGCTCCTCTCCTTGGGCTTGCCCCGTCCTCTTCGTCAAGAAGAAGGATGGAACGGATCGAATGGTTGTGGATTACCGACCTGTCAATCTGGTCACCATCAAGAACAAATACCCGCTTCCCAGGATCAATGACCTGTATGATCAGCTCGCTGGATCCTCAGTCTTCTCCAAGATGGATTTGAGGTTGGGCTACCATCAAATCAAAATCAGAAACGGGGACATTCCCAAAACGTCCTTTGTTACTCGTTATGGCCAATACGAGTACACCGTCATGTCCTTCGGTTTAACCAATGCCCCGGCCACTTTCTCCCGGTTAATGAACTCGGTTTTCATGGAGTACTTGGACAAATTCGTCGTAGTATACCTCGATGACATACTCATCTACTCCAAAAATGAAGAGGAACATGCCGAACATCTAAGGCTGGTATTGATGAAACTTCGAGAGCATCACCTTTATGCCAAATTCTCCAAGTGTGAATTTTGGTTGTCAGAAGTGACCTATCTAGGCCATGTAATCTCTGGTAAGGGTATTGCTGTCAATCCCGAGCGAGTTCAAGCCGTCCTTGATTGGACTCCACCTGTTTCGGTCAAGCAAGTTCGGAGTTTCCTTGGCCTAGCGAGCTATTGCCGCCGCTTCGTCAAGAATTTCTCCAAGGTTGCTAAACCTCTAACTGAACTCCTCAAGAAAGATAAAAAGTTCGAGTGGACTCCGCAGTGCGAGTTCAGTTTTCAGGAACTGAAAAGACGCCTGACATCTGCTCCCGTACTGGTACCACCAGATTTCTCCAAGGACTTTATTATCTATTGCGACGCCTCGCGACAAGGACTAGGTTGCATACTCATGCAAGATCGTCAGGTAATTGCCTATGCTTCACGGCAATTACACCCACATGAGGAAAATTATCCCATACATGATCTAGAGCTTGCAGCTGTAGTCCATGCACTCAAAACCTGGCGACATTACCTCCTCGGTAATCGTTGCGAGATATTCACCGATCACCAAAGCTTGAAATATATCTTCACCCAACCAGATTTGAATCTCAGGCAAAGACGTTGGGTCGAGTTGATCTCGGATTACGACTTAGGGATAACTTACACCCCTGGCAAGGCCAATGTCATGGCCGATGCACTAAGTCGTAAGTCCTACTGTAACAAACTGATGTTACAACAAAGTCAACCACTTCTCCATGAGGAATTTCGCAAGCTTAATCTTCACATTGTTCCTCGTGGATTCCTATCTACCCTGGTGGCGAAACCTACCCTTATGGATCAAATCATAGCTGCCCAAAAGCGTGATAAGGGCATATCCCGGATTAAGGAAAACATTGCTAGCGGAGTAGCTAAATGTTTTTCCATGGATGAGCAAGGTGCTGTTTTCTTTGAGAACCGCCTGGTGGTTCCCAAGAACCAACATCTACGCCAGATGATCCTTAAGGAAGCTCATGAATCCCCTCTCACCATTCACCCCGGTAGTACCAAAATGTATCAAGACCTACGCCAGAGGTTTTGGTGGACTAGGATGAAGAGAGAAATTGCTCAATACATTGCTAATTGCGACGTTTGTCGTCGTGTTAAAGCAGAGCATCAACGGCCTGCTGGCACCCTTCAACCTTTGGCTATTCCTGAATGGAAATGGGACAAAATCAGTATGGATTTCATCACTGGGTTTCCCAGGACCAAGAGGGGAAATAATGCCATCTTCGTCGTGATCGACCGTCTTTCCAAAGTAGCCCATTTTCTACCTGTTCGTGAGAGTATCACCGCTAGCCAGCTAGCTGACTTATACATCTCCCGAATAGTGTCTCTTCATGGTGTCCCATTGGAAATTAACTCAGACCGTGGAAGTCTCTTCACCTCTCGATTTTGGGAAAGTTTCCAAAATGCTATGGGAACTCATATCTCCTTAAGTACCGCTTTCCACCCTCAATCAAGTGGTCAAGTAGAGCGAGTAAATCAAATTCTGGAAGATATGCTCCGAGCTTCTGTTATCTCGTTCGGAATGAGTTGGGAGAAATGCCTTCCATTCGCGGAGTTTGCCTATAACAATAGCTATCAAGCTAGTTTGGGCAAGGCTCCCTTCGAAGTTCTCTATGGACGAAAATGTCGAACGCCTCTTAACTGGTCAGAAACCGGGGAAAGACAACTCTTTGGCCCGGATATGATTCAGGAAGCAGAAGAGCAGGTTCGCGTTATTCGTGAGAAATTGAAAATGGCCCAATCTCGCCAAAAGAGTCAATATGATCGTAAGCATAAGCCTATGACATTTGAAATTGACGAGAAAGCTTACCTTCGGGTTACCCCGTTAAAGGGAACCCATCGCTTCGGTATCAAAGGCAAATTGGCTCCTCGTTACATTGGACCCTTTCGCATTCTTGCCAAACGAGGAGAAGTTGCCTACCAATTGGAACTACCTCCGCATCTTTCCAGAGTTCACGATGTCTTCCACGTTTCGCAACTCAGGCGTTGCTTCGCGGATCCTATCCGTGGAGTGGACCACGAAACGCTTGATTTACAAGATAACCTCTCTTATCGGGAATACCCCGTTCGTATCCTTGATCAAGCCGAGCGTACCACTCGACGTCATAATATCAAGTTTCTCAAGGTTCAATGGTCACACCATTCCGAGGAAGAAGCCACTTGGGAAAGGGAGGATCGTCTTCGACTTGAGTACCCCGCCTTCTTCCCAGATGATCCTAAATCTCGGGACGAGATTCTATTGAGTGGGGGTGAGTTGTCACACCCTAGCTAGGTTATGCATTGGAGTGTGCATCATGTTTACATTCATCAGAAATTGAAATGGGGAAAGCAGAACCCCCAGCACCCCCCCCCTGAAATCAACTAGGGTTTACTAAAAATAAATTCAATGAACCTGAAATGCCCTTCAGATATGTTCACCCTCTTTGCCTTGGGTTAGAACCCTTGGGAAAAATGGTGCATATAATTTTAGGTCAACAAAAGGGGCATTGATTTAATTCATAAATATTTGAATTTGGGCATTTAAATACTATTAAATAATTCAAATGCTCAAATAATGTTGGAATTATTTTTGGGCCACTGGAATATTTCAGAAAGTGTCCATAAATATTTTCAGGATTTTATAAAATGATTTAGTATTTAAACTAAATCAAAACAGAATAACAGAAATAGAAAAAAAACAGAATAAACTAGAAAAGAACAGAGGCTCACCTGGACTTACCTGCCGGCCCAGCACTGTAGCTGGACGGCCCAGCCCACCAGGCCGACGCCAGTCGTCCCCTAGCTGCTGCCAGGAGGACGCCGGGCGTGTGCCCGCGGCGCGCCGGCACGCGCGCGGCCACCGACGGCCAGCTCCTGCTTGCCGCGCCCCCCCCCCCCTCGACGCCTGGACGTCGCTATGGACGCCATGCACCCCCTGGCCCCCTCATATCCCTCTCCCTCGCTCTCCCTCCTCCCCTGTTTCTCTCCCGCGCGACCACCCGAACGCGCCATCGCCGCCGTTCGCTGCCACCGCGCTCCCCGACCCCTCTCGCCTTCCCGTGTTGCGTGGAAGCTCCGCCACTGTCGCCTACGCCTTCTGCACCGAGCCAAGCGAGCCGAGAAGCCTTGCTTCGTCCTCGGCGTCGTCTTCTTCAACCTCGGGACCGCCGGCCATCTCCGTCAAATTCGTCGGCTCCGGACCGTCCCCGAGCCCACCGAGCTGCTCTACGTGACCCCAGTGAGCTCCTGCTCCGAATCCCCCTCCTCCCAGCCATTATTTCAAGCTCAAACTGCCGACTCCCTACTGACCGAGCTCAAAGCCGCTCGGGCTCGTCGCCGGCGTCGCTCCGATGCCCATTTGGTCGCGCCAACGTGCCAAACGACACCTCTGCATCGCATAGTGCCTTGGCCGCGCTTTATTTTGCGTGTTTGCTCGCTACAGCCGCGATCCCGCGCGCAACCGAACTCCGGCGGCCGCCAAAGAGCTCACCGCCGTCAGCTCCGGCCACCCCAGCTGCTGCCGCTTGTCTCTCTGGATGCGCCTCACTCCCAGGAACCCGTAGGAGGAAACCGCGCATCAAATGGTGGCCTGTAGGAGAAATCCGAGCCGTTCCGCCGTGTCTGGCCTCACCGGCGTCAAGTCGCCGGCAGGTTTGACCCTGCTGGCCAGGGGTTTGACCGCCCCTGACTGACTGACATGTGGGCCAGGCCCCTTTTTAATTAGTGTTAGATTTAGTTAGTCCTAATTAACTTAATTACGTTAAATAGACACTGACATGTGGGCCCAGGCTCTAATTAACTTTAGTTAGTTAATCAGTCACTGACCAGTGGGTCCCACTGGTCAGGTTTGACCTGGAGGCAACCCTGTTGACCAGCTGACGTCACCCTGACGTCAAGCTGACGCAGTAAATCATTTTCTAGTTTAAAAATAATTCAGGAAATTCCAGAAAATACCCAAAACTTTGAAAAATCATAGAAATTCAACCATAACTCCAAATGAGATAAATTATATATGTAAAATTATCAGAAAAATTCAAGGAATCCATCTGTACCATTTTCATGCATGTTTGAACAATGTTTGTCCCCTGTTTTGGACAAAACAAATAAAGGGCATTTAAATAATCATATATGGGGTTGGAATTTGAATCTTGTACTCAAACCAACTTCATTTAAATCATAGCTAGTTGCATTAGCTCAAGACACATCCATATTGCCATGTCATAGCATGCATCATATTGTTGCATATCGTCATGTGTTGATTGTGCTCGGTTGTGTTCTTCGTGGTAGGTTCTGCCTCCGAGGATATTCATGAGTATCCAACTGAAGGGCAGTATCCCGTTACCACTCCATCAGGCAAGCAACCATTGATCATTCCGATACAACCCATGTTCTCGCTCCTGCTCTTGTTTACTGCATTAAGACAACACGATTCAAACTGCTGTGTGCTACGGTAGTTGAACCCTTATCCTCTGCATGACCTGTCATTGCCATAGTAACTAGATGAAACCCACTAGCATGCGTAGGAGTTGATTGAGCCATGTTTTGTGATTCCTACCTTGCTATGCCTGCTATGCTTAGAGTTGTGTCAGGTCTGGTTCATCTGGGTGATGGGCTAGAGTGAAATGCTTCTGCCAGTAATATGTGGGATGTGTTGAACATGTTTTGGTAAAGGTATCAATGAGAGGCCATGTAGGAGTACGTGGTGGGTTGTTTCATTGAAGCCGTCCCTAAGAACTGAGTTCTGTATGCGTGAATTAAGATTCAGCTACTACCACACATTGGGCCCTGAAATATGACCCCGCTCGACTTACTGACCCCTCTCGCCTCAGTCCAGGAGTTGCAACTAGTTTCTGGTGTTTGTAGGATATGTGTTGGCGGCCGTGCGTAGCGCTGACCCTAGGGGTGGGCTATGTTGCGCTAGATACACCGTGGCACGGTGTACCGAGTCACCCGTTTGGTGTCTCGGGAACCCTGTTCACATCGTTCGGGGCCGTTGAGGACACCCCGGCCGGATTTCCTTGCGGATGGAACCTGAATAGGCGATGACCCTGGACTAGAGACTTGTGAGGTTAGTCAGGTCGTGGTCTACACCCACGTCGGTTTTCGCTTGAAGTCTGCCGAGCACATTTCGTGTGCAGACGCTAAGTGGTGGAAACATGTGTGACGAAGTACACCCCTGCAGGGTATAAAACTATTCGAATAGCCGCGTCCGCGGTAAAGTACTACTTGATTGCATATACAGTTCATAGACAAGTTAATGGATACTACTAAAAGACTCAAGATAAGTGTGAGTACCGAGGATGGCCCCCTCGCAGGATACGAGGGAGGATCCACGGTGGAGTATTGTGATGGTGAGTAGTGGACTCGTGTGCGAAAACTATTTTGCTAAAAGATTCCGTAGGATAGCTTTGCCAAGAGTCAAAGCTGGCTTGCTGCATAAACCCCACCACCTTCTTGAGAATGAGCATGTATAGTAGGTCCGGATGTAAGACTTGCTGAGTACCTTTGTACTCATGTTTGCTTATTTATTGTTTTCAGACGACAACCCTGCCCCCTCCGATGGGTTTTACGTAGACCTTGACGTCGACGAGTGACTAGCCACCCAGGTGGTGATCCAGGCCATGGAGGGCCCTATGTAGATAGACAGGCTTCGAGAAGCCTTCTTTCTTTCTAGAGTCTGTACTCAGACTAGTTGCTTCCGCATGTGCTTGTATGACTGTATGACTTGAGTGTCGGGTCATGTGACCCCTACCTGTATGGATATGTTATGTATGGCTCCCTGGAGCCTTTAAATAAAGTACTTGAGTTGTAGAGTTTTGTTGTGATGCCATGTTGTATGTACTCATATCGAGCATATTGTATGTATGATTGAAATGCTTGGTATGAGTGGGATCCGACAATCTAGTTGTTTGTCCTTCGCAGCCTTTCTTATGGGGAAATGTAGTCTAGTGCTCCTCGAGCCATAGTAGTCCGCTACAGCCCGGTTCACCGAAGTCCTGCTAGCCCAGCACTACTGTTCAGGACGCTTGACTGGCCGGCATGTGTTTCACTTCGTCCCTATGTCTGTCCCTTCGGGGAAATGTCACGCGGTGATCTCCGAAGTCCTGTCTAGCCTGCTACAGCCCGGGATTCCCCGGAGTCCTGTTAGCCCAGTGCTACAGCCCGGAATCACTCGTTGATGACCGACATGTTCGTTGTGATTCATGTATGCCTGTCTCCATGGGTCTGTGCCGCTTTAGGTTCACGACTAGCCATGTCGGCCCGGGTTCTCGGTCATATGGATGCTAGCGACATTGTCATATACGCGAGCCAAAAGGCGCAAACGGTCCCAGGCCATGGTAAGGCGACACCCGTGGGATACCGTGCGTGAGGCCGCAAAGTGATATGAGGTGTTACCGGCTAGATCGATGTGGCCTGGAATCGGGGTCCTGACACTCCGGCAGGTTGCCAAAACCGGCGAGGACCTCTTAATTCCGGAGGCCGCAGAAAGCCAGCCCAAGGACACCAGTACCGTTCTCACAGTCTTCGAGACTTTCGCATCAAATAATGTGCAAAAAAGAACACTCCTCAGCCTCGCCGAAGTCTATCAAGTTGCAACAATAAATTCATGGAGCGACACTGCCATTACCTTCAACGCAAGTGATGAACCTAGATTCTGAACAGCCCGAGCACCAGCCGCATTGGTCCTCAGTCCCATAGTGGACGGCTTTCGCCTCACCAAGGTGCTCATGGATGGAGGCAGCGGACTGAACCTCATTTATGAGGAAACCCTTCAAAAAATGGAAATAGACTGGAACCGCGTCGAGCGAAGCAGCACATCCTTTAGAGGAATAATCCCCAGTCAGGAAGCGCGCTGCACAGGAAAAATCACACTAGATGTTGTGTTCGGCACGCCGGATAATTACAGGTCCAAAGAAGTCACGTTTCAGGTGGCCCCGTTTAAGAGCGGATACCACGCTTTACTAGGGCGGGAATCATTCACAATCTTCCAAGCAATACCCCACTACGGGTACATGAAGCTTAAGATGCCCGGGCCGAACGGGATTATCACTCTAGCTAGTGATCCGGACATAGCACTCCGCGCCGAAAACAAGACGGCCGCATTAGCCCTTGAGGCGCTATCCGAAGCCTTAGCGGCCGAGGAACTGACTGCGTTGCGCTCCACGGTTAACAGGGATGATGTGATACTCGGCAAGAGATCCAAATCCACATCCTTCAAGCCAGCTGACGAAATAGTCAAATTCCAGGTCCATCCAACAGACCCTAATAAAACAGCTTCCATCGGGGCATGACTGAACCCTGATGTAGACGCCGCACTGCGAGAGTTCCTATCAAAGAACTGGGACATCTTCGCCTGGCACCCTTCAGACATGCCAGGGATCCCACGCAGGCTGGCCGAACACAGCTTAAATATCCTAAAGGATTTAAACCTGTCAAACAAGCCCTTCGGCGTTTTTCCGAACCCAAGAGACAGGCTATGGGAGAGGAGCTAGCCAAGCTATTGGAAGCCGAATTCATCAGAGACATAAAACATCAGGACTGGCTAGCAAACCTGGTGATGGTACAAAAGAAGGACAAATCCTGGCGCCTGTGTGTCGATTTTAAAGACCTTAACAAGGCTTGCCCAAAGGATCCCTTCCCCCTCCCCCGTATCGATCAAATTATCGATGCCACCGCAGGACACGATTCGTTGTGTTTCCTCGACGCATACTCCGGTTACCATCAAATCAAGATGGCAGAATCAGACCAAGCTGCAACAGCATTCATCACACCATACGGCCCATTCTACTTCAACACAATGCCCTTCGGGCTAAAAAACGCCGGTGCAACATATCAGCGCATGATCCAGACATGTCTGGCACACAAGATCGGCAAAATAGTGGAGGCGTATGTGGATGATGTGGTCATCAAATCAAGACATGTCGAATCCCTAGTAGACGACTTCAGGCTTACATTCGATAACCTCCGAAAATATGACATCAAGCTCAACCCGGAAAAATGCGTCTTCGGCGTTCCAGCCGGAAAGCTCTTGGGCTTCATTGTATCCGGTAGAGGAATTGAAGCAAATCCAGCCAAGATCTAAGCTTTGTCACAATTGGATGTCCCAAAGGACCTTAAACAAATACAAAAATTAACCAGATGCGTGGCGGCTTTAAGCCGCTTCATCTCCCGTTTGGGAGAAAAGGCACTACCCCTCTATCGCCTCCTTCGACGCACCGAACACTTCGAGTGGACGGATGCCGCCACGGCCGGACTTGATGAAATAAAAGCCATATTGGCAACAAACTCAGTCCTGGCCGCGCCAAACACCGGCGAACCAATGTTATTGTACATTGCAGCAACACATCAAGTTGTTAGGGCAGTGCTCGTTGTTGAGCGGGAAACGGACAGACACAAATTCCCCCTTAAAAGTCCGGTCTACTACGTGTCCACTGTCCTCACTCCATGCAAACCACGGTACCCGCATTATCAAAAGATTGCATACGCAGTAGTCATGGCATCCCGGAAGCTACGACACTACTTTCAAGACTGTTCCATAACAGTAGCCTCGGAAGTACCACTCGACGATATCATCAACAACTGCGATGCAACGGGCCGGATTGCAAAATGGGCCATCGAGCTTCTCCCGTTCGATATAACCTATAAGCCACGGCGAGCTATTAAATCGCAAGTTTTGGCCGACTTCGTCGCAGAATGGACGGAGGCCGAGCTCCCTAAAGAGTACGGCACATATTCAAACTGGATTATGCATTTCGACGGCTCCAAAATGTTGGCCGGACTGGGGGCCGGCGTCGTCCTGACGTCCCCCATAGGAGACACAGTCCAATATGTGCTCCAGATCATGTACACGGATTCCAACAATGCAGCCGAATATGCGGCCCTCCTACATGGCCTCCTGATAGCAGTATCCATGGGTATCCAGCGCCTAGAGGTACGTGGGGATTCAAACCTCGCGATATCCCAAATAAATGGAGACTTCGACGCCAAGGACCCAAAAATGGCAGCTTACCGCAACGCCGTCCTAAAAATGTCAGCTCGGTTTGAAGGGCTGGAGTTTCACCATATAGCCCGGGAAAACAATCAAGTGGCGGACGTCCTAGCACGCATCGGAGCAAAACGCGATGCAGTCCCCCCCCCCAACATATTTTTGGAAAGATTATTCAAGCCATCCGTAGCATGGGAGGGGGAACCCGCAAACAACAGCTCAAACCCAGCCGCACCACTCGACGCCGAACAATCCGACACAATTGGAGGCTCTGCCAAGGAAATTACACCTTCAGCCCACGTAATAATGGCGGTTATCACCTCGTGGACAGAACCATTCCTAGCCTACCTTACTTGGCAGGAACTCCCGGAGGACCAAAACGAGGCCCGCTGCATAGTGCGGCGATCTAAAGCCTACAGAGTCCATGAGGGAGAGCTTTATAAGAAAAGCACTACCGGAGTCCTTCAAAGGTGCATCTCCGAAGAGGAAGGGCGGAACCTTCTGGCTCAAATTCATGCCGGACTCGGTGGTCACCACGCTGCTACTCGGTCCCTTGTTAGCAAGGCTTTCCGTACAGGCTTTTATTGGCCGATGGCCCGGGCAGACGCTCAGGACCTAGTCCAACGATGCGTTGGTTGCCAACTTTTTGCCAACAAAAGCCATATGCCACCCACCGCACTCCAAACTATACCCATCACCTGGCCTTTTGCGGTCTGGGGGCTTGACATGGTCGGACCCCTTAAAGGTGGAACCCATAAGAAAAAATACTTACTGGTCATGGTGGATAAGTTCACCAAATGGATAGAAGCCAAGCCTGTTAAAACGGCCGAATCCGGACCTGTGATAGACTTCATATCCGGGGTTGTACACCGTTATGGTGTCCCCCACAGCATCATAACCAATAACGGTACAAACTTTACCGCCGACGAGGTAAAACTCTGGTGCAAAAACATGGGCATCAAGCTCGATTATGCTTCCGTCTATCACCCACAAACCAACGGCCAGGTCGAACGTGCAAATCTTATCATGAGCGGCATTAAACCCAGACTAGTGCGGTCCCTCAAGGAATCTAACACGCACTGGGTAGAGGAGCTCGACTCCGTGCTATGGGGGCTGTGGACCACGCCAAATCGCACCACCGGTTACACACCATTTTTATGGTGTACGGCGCAGAAGCAGTTCTGCCCTGTGACATAATTCATGATCACCTAGAGTGCGCATGTACGAAGAAAGAGAAGCCGAGCTCGTTCGGCAGGACAACTTGGATGCCTTGGAGGAGGAGCGTGACGTGGCAAAAGCCCGTTCCGCATTTTATCAACAGCAGGCCCGAAGATATCAAAGCAGAGAAGTACGGGCCGAAAATTACAAGGTTGGCGAACTAGTTCTACGCCTGCTGGATAAGAAAAAGGACAAACTTAAGCCCAAGTAGGAAGGTCCATTCATAATCGACCAAGTCCTGACTGGTGGGGCGTACCGCCTGCGAGATGCATCGAACAACCGACTTGAGCCGAACCCGTGGAACGCCGCCCGTCTCCGAAGATTCTATGCCTAGCGCCGGACTCTGTGTTCGTCTCCTTCCTCTGTCGTTTCTTTTTTGCATTTTTCTGTCTTACATTTCTCTCCTTCCCATTTTTCTCTTTTATAGCCCTTAAAGGCTCATCTAGTGACGCGCCACTCATGCTCATTAAACCTGGGGGCTTCTTTAACAGAAGCTTATTTATACGGGCTTCACGCCCAACACATGCATCAAACTTCCGCATGTACCTCTTTCTTCACCATTATATGCATCGATGTGACTTAAGTTTTGGCCAAGCTGGGTTGCCTGGCTCCTGTGCTTACCCCTACGTTCCCAATTGTTCGGCTAGGCGGTAAAGGGAGCACCTCTGCGATTGTTACTGCCGGGTCAGCTGGACGTGTACCTCAGACTGGGTGAAGCCGAAAGCTAGCGTTCTTAAGGGAATAGTCGGTCGATGAAATAAAAGATGATCTTTTTACTCATTTTATGCGCCCCCAGATGCTTTTTTTTCTGCGCCTCTTCACGCAGTCCAGACATGCACCTTAGGGCATGCCTCCCAGCGAAAGGAACCCTTAACGGAACTATTCTCTCTGGAAGATGTTTCTTACTAACCATGTAATATAACATAACTAGTTGGGCACTTGTTTGATAAAGCACTGATGACCCCTACGCCTGGTCTCCACGCATACCCCGGTTCTTATATAACCACTAGGGTATTCGGACACACTCCGGACCGTCAGGTCCCGAGGTTGAAGCGAAAAGGTCGGCAACGACAAACGATGTACAATCCGGCTAGAAGGCATTACATATGTCAATTCAAAATTACACAGTCATTCTGACTGATTGTATTCCTCTTCTATACCATCTAACAGGCTATCTAATTTACAGTCCTGCTGGGAATACTTTGCAGCCAACTCTACTTGGCCGTATACTAAGCTTACAGGGATCTCCTTCCCGTCAGGCCCCACTGGTCCGACCTCGGCCATGTGGTTTGGGTCAGACTTCGTAAAACGGGTCTTCACCATGGCCCAGGCCTCCCTAGCACCTTGTCGGTAGGCCGATATCTTCCACAACCGGAAGCGCCACCGAGCTCCTTTCAGCTTCTCTGCAAGCTCTCCAAGGCCCTCGGGCACGGAGTGGGCAGGCCATAAGGCTCAGGCAATACCTCGCATCGCCTGCCGAATTCGCTCATGCAGTTGCAAGAGTTCGGGAAGAAGGTCACCCGTTGAACCGGGCATCTCCTCTGCAGGACGACCTGTGAGCATACCTACAGACATTACTCTGTTAGTCGACTTCCTCGCCAAACTTTATTTTCAAAGTTCGTTCAGGCACTTACTAATTATGCCGCGTCGAAGCCGCTGATTCTCCTTCGTGGAGTCCGACAGCTGGCCACGAACATCTTTAAGTTCGACGTCCAGCTTCGTGTTGGCATCCTGAAGATCATTCTTCTCCCGCCTCACCTTTGTCAACAAACTCTCACCGGCCTTTAGCCGGCGTAAGAGTTGTTGCTTGTCCGGATCGAGTCCGGCGCCATCTGCAATATGATCTGTCAGATTTGCACCCACACCGCATAATACTAATCTTTTGAAGTGTATCTTACCTGAGGGGGTGTCTTTGGGCTCCCCTGCTGCGGCTAGTGCGGCCTCTAGTTGGGCCTTGCACTTTTCCAGCTCCTGGGACAGTACGGTATTCTTCTCTGTAAGAACCTGCATATTAAATGATCCTTAAATCAGTTGCTCTAACTGCTTCAAGTCTCGGGGGCTACTGGCCTATATATATACTTAACCAAAATTTTCTTACCCGTATGTCTTTTACATACTGCTCCGTGGCTCTGGCTAAACCATTTTGAGCGGCACGGAGGTACGCATCTCCCGAATTAAAGGCATCTAAAGCCTCTTGGGAGAAACAAGCGTCGCGTAGAACTGTACGGCGACGCCTGTGGTTCAAGGCACTCTCCACTTCAGAATTTGTGGCAGACAGCCTGTCCTCATCCTCTGTCGGAGGAGCATCCAGTGCGCGCCTTGTGCTCGCCTCCGCTTCCTGGCCAGAAGTTGGAACCTGGCTGGTGGAGGCGCGATTGGCAACCTCTCCGGATGTAGTCCGGCGAGGTCTCTTCGTTCTGAAGATAGCACGAACGTTAATATGCCCTGACAGAATAACTCCAGGGAAACAGAGGGTGCGCTATACCTTTGCGCCGGCATCTCAGTCCGGACTACATTCCTTTTTGCCCCACGGGGCCCTACGGCCCCTCGTTGGCTAGCCGCCGCAGGTTCGGCCTCCTGCCTCAGAAATCTCCCCTGCAAAACACGGTTGTCATCAGAAACACCGGAATACGTGAGAGTGGAATCTCTTTTAAGGGAATGGGACTCCGGTTTCCGTCACCTGGGAGGCTGGGATTAACCCTGGGTAATCCGCCGTAATGGCCACCAAGGTATCATCCTTACTTAGCTGATAGAACACCCCGTCAATAAGCTCCACCGATATGTCCGGATCCTCTTCGGAGTCCGGATTGAGGGACCGTTCTGGGTCCTCAGGCTGTGGAGGACGGCTGTTTATATCCTTTACCTCCTGTCGCAGTTCCTGCATTGAAATCATTAGACTACCGATCTAACCGTGGGAGTATAAAACAAACAGGAAAGCACAATTGTTCACTTACCCAACTTGGAGGATCGTACATACTGAATCCGGCCTACGGATTGACGCGGAGGAATTCCTCTTTTTCTCCCTTGTTCAAAGAGGATAAGATCTTTACTAAGGCGGCGGCTGAGGCCGGCCCCTTACGACCGTAACAGGTGGCGTCACCCTCCCCGTTGAAATCCCACATGGGGTGGCCTCTATATTGAAGCGGCTGCACCCCCCGCATAATGCATGCAGCCATGACTCCAATCATGGTTAGTCTGGAATGAGCCAACAGTCTTATCCGGCCCATCAGGTAAAGGACGTCTCTGTCGCTTTCTTTCTGAGAGCTCCGTGGACACCAGCTCAAGCGTTTCTTCAATGGGGCATTGTTGAACTCAGGGAGACTGACCCGGATAGGGTCCAGTAGCGGGACGTCATCTATGTAAAACCATTCCGAAGGCCAGTCCTCGGACGCCTTCTTCGGGGTTCCAGATAGGTATCCGGTCCCGGCGATGCGCCATACTTCGGCTCCACCCACTTGGTAGATAGACCCCTCTTGAGAATGGGGCACCAGGCAGAATAACCTCTTCCACAGCGCGAAATGAGCCTCAACGCCTAAAAATAGCTCGCAAAGGGCGACGAAACCCGCGATATATAATACAGAGGTGGGCATGAGATTGTGCAGCTGGAGACCGTAAAACTTCAGAAGCCCGCGGAGAAATGGATGAATTGGAAATCCCAGTCCCCTTATTAGATAGGGGACGAGGCACACCCGCTCTCCTTTAGAAGGATTGGGGGTGCTTTCCGCTTGTTTTCCGCCATTTTAGGTGGCGAGACCGGCTCGGACCGAGACCATGTATGCCTGGGGAAGAAATCCCTTGGCCTGAAGCGACACTAACTCGCTATGCGGGATGGTGCAACTCTCCCAGTCCCCGGGTTTGGGACCGTAGGGGCGAGGGGAGGAGCTGCGACAGCTGGACATGTTGGAGTGGATCTTTGCTAGAAGCGCTCTAATGATAACTCGCGGAGAGGAGAAGACGTGGTTTGAACATGAATCCCCATCCAGTTAAATAGGCGGCTCGTTTATATGGCTGGGGGTGTGGATGTAAAAACACCCCGGCTTTTCGCATTCGTTTGACACATGGAAGACGGCCATTATTGGGCGTGGAAGCCAAGGAGCATTACATTACAAAAATCGGACATTATTCCTAGAGGTACACATGATTGGGAGAAGAACCCGCCTTGCAATGCTGAACAATCTGCGCGCCGGACTTATCGTCATTGAAGCCTAGTTCGGGGGCTACTGAGGGAGTCCTGGATTAGGGGGTGTTCGGGTAGCCGGACTCCTGGACTATGAAGATACAAGATTGAAGACTCCATCCCGTGTCCGGATGGGACTTTCCTTGGCGTGGAAGGCAAGCTTGGCGGTGCGAATATTCAAGATCTCCTACCATTGTAACCGACTCCATGTAACCTAACCCTATCCGGTGTCTATATAAACCGGAGGGTTGTAGTCCGTAGGAAATCAACTCCATAGACAACAATCATACCATAGGCTAGCTTCTAGGGTTTAGCCTCCTTGATCTCATGGTAGATCTACTCTTGTACTACCTATATCATCAATATTAATCAAGCAGGACGTAGGGTTTTACCTCCATCGAGAGGGCCCGAACCTGGGTAAAACATCGTGTTCCCTGCCTCCTGTTATCATCCGGCCTAGACGCACAGTTCGGGACCCCCTACCCGAGATCCGCCGGTTTTGACACCGACAGTGGGGATAACTTGTGCATATTAGTATGATCCTGGATGAGCCGGAGCACCAGATCGCCCTCTTGAAAAGTTCTGGTCTTAACCCGGCGGTTGTGATAACATTGGAGATCTTGTTGATAAATCGCCGAATGTGCTGCTGCAAGATCACGCTCCTCATCTAACAGGTCCAGTGAGTCCTGACGTGCCTTCTCATTGTCAGCTTCAACATAAGCCGCCACACGGGGCGAGTCATGACGGATGTCACTAGGAAGAACCGCCTCTGCTCCATAAACCATGAAGGAAGGTGTGTAACCCGTAGATCTGTTAGGTGTGGTGTTGATGCTCCATAACATAGAAGGTAACTCCTCCACCCAACAACCCGGTGTCCGCTTTTAAGGAACCATAAGCCGGGGTTTAATACCTCTCAAAATTTCTTGATTTTCCCTCTCTGCTTGACCATTAGACTGGGGGTGAGCCACTGATGCTACATCAAGCCGGATGTGCTCATGTTGTTAAAATTCCTCCATCACACCCTTTGACAGATTAGTACCATTGTCATTTATAATACTGTGTGGGAAACCAAACCGGAATATCACCTTTTTGATGAATTGAACCGCCGTGGCTGCATCACACTTACTGACTGGCTCTGCTTCCACCCACTTGGTGAACTTGTCCACTACCACCAACAAGTGTGTATTTTTGTCCTTGGATCTCTTAAAGGTTCCAACCATATCAAGCCCCCAAGTTGCAAATGGCGAAGTTATTGGAATCATCCTCAATTCCTGAGCCGGAACATGAGCGCGGCGTGCAAATTTTTGGCAACCGTCACACCTTTTGACTAAATCCTTAGCATCATCATGAGGTGTCAACCAATAGAAACCGTGACAAAAAGCCTTAGCCACCAAGGATTTTGAACCAACATGGTGACCACAATGTCCTTCATGGATTTCTCGCAAAATCTCACAACCCTCTTGAGGAGACACACAATGCAGAATTGCTCCTATGATGCTGTAATGATGTAACTCCCCATTGATTATGGTCATTGACTTGGAACGCCGGATTATCTGTCGGGCCAAGGTTTCGTCCTCAGGTAACTCGCCCCGGTTCATGTAAACCAAGTATGGGACTGACCAATCCAGTATAACATGCAAAACTGCCACCAATTGGGCCTCCGGGTCAGGAATAGCCAACTCCTCCTCTGTTGGTATCTTGACCGACGGATTATGTAGTACGTCGAGGAAGACATTAGGTGGGGCCAGTTTATGCTGAGAGCCAAGGTGACTTAAAGCGTCCGCCACTTCATTATTTCGCCGGTCTATATGGCCAACTTGATAACCCTTGAAATGACCAGCCACTATGTCCACCTCTCATCGATATGCAGCCATGAGTGGGTCCTTCGAATCCCAAGTGCCAGATACCTGTTGAGCCGCCAGGTCCGAGTCACTGAAGCACTTAACCCGGCTTAAGTTCATCTCCTTATCCATCCGAAGACCGTGGAGTAAGGCCTCGTACTCAGCTGCATTGTTAGTACAAGGGAACATTAAGCGAAGAACATAACAAAACTTGTCACCTCGTGGGGAAGTTAATATGACTCCAGCCCCCGAGCCCTCCAATTGCCTGGACCCATCAAAGTGAATAGTCCAATAAGTGTTATCTGGCTTTTCCTCTGGTGCCTGCAACTCTGTCCAATCATTGATGAAATCCACGAGTGCTTGAGATTTGCTCGTTGTACGAGGTGTATACTTGAGTCTGTGAGGTCCAAGCTCAATAGCCCACTTGGCAATCCGGCCAGTTGCTTCTCTATTTTGAATGATATGTCCCAGAGGGGCTGAACTGACCACTGTGATAGGATGACCCTGAAAGTAATGCTTGAGCTTCCGGCTTGCCATAAACACCCCGTACACCAGCTTCTGCCAATGCGGATACCTCTGATTTGATTCGATAAGTACCTCACTGATATAATAAACCGGCTGTTCAACCGGATACTCCTTTCCAGCCTCCTTGCGCTCCACAACAATAGCCACACTAACAACCCGAGCATTAGCATCCACATATAGCAGTAAAGGCTCTTTATCGATCGGAGCCACAAGGACAGGCGGTTCATCTAACTACCTCTTCAACTCCTCAAACGCTTTATCAGTCGCATCACTCCAGACAAAGTCATCTATTTTCTTTAGCATCTGATATAAAGGGATAGCCTTCTCCCCTAGACGGCTCATAAACCGGCTCAAAGCCGAAATCCGGCCTGCCAAACGCTGAACATCATTGATACATGCCAGTTTAGCCAAAGAGGTGATAGATGTAATCTTCTCCGGATTAGCCTCAATGCCTCTGTTAGACACCAGAAAACCCAAGAGCTTGCCTGCCGGAACACCAAAGACACATTTGTCCGGATGAAGCATCATCTTATAAACCCAGAGGTTATCAAAGGTTTCTCTCAAGTCATCTATCAATGTTTCCTCCTTCCTGGACTTCACCACAATATCATCCACATATGCGTGAACATTGCGCCCGATCTGCTTATGAAGACAATTCTAAAAACATCGTTGATAAGTCGCCTGGGCATTTTGAGCCGAAAGGGCATGGAGACATAACAAAAGGCCCCAAAGGGAATTATAAAAGCTGTCTTCTCCTGGTCCTTAACTGCCATTTTGATCTGATGATAACCAAAATAAGCATCCAAAAAACACAAACGGTCACAACCCGCCGTAGCATCAATAATCTGATCAATACGAGGGAGGGCAAAGAGATCTGCTGGGCAAGCCTTGTTCAAATCTGTGTAGTCCACACACATACGCCAAGTTCTGTTTTTCTTAAGAACCAGCACCGGATTAGCCAACCACTCCGGGTGAAAGACCTCCACGATAAACCCTGCGGCAAACAGCCGAGCTACCTCCTCACCGATAGCCTTACGCCTTTCTTCGTTGAAGCGGCAGAGAAACTGTCTAACCGGTTTAAACTTGGGATCTATATTAAGTGTGTGCTCATTGAGTTCCCTTGGTACACCTGGCATGTCAGAAGGCTTCCATGCAAAGATGTCCCGGTTCTCACGGATGAACTCGATGAGTGCGCTTTCCTATTTGGGATCTAGGTTAGCGCTGATGCTGAACTGCTTGGATGAATCGCCAGGAACAAAATCAACCATTTTGGTGTCTGTGGCTAATTTAAACTTCAATGCCGGATCGTACTCCGTAGTTGGCTTTTTCAAAGAAGTCTTGTCTACCGGATCAACCTTGTCTTTATAAAACTTCAGCTCTTCCGTGGCACAAACCGACTCGGCGTAAGCCGCATCACCTTCCTCACATTCCAAAGCAATCTTCCTTCTCCCATGTAATGTGATGGTCCCCTTATGACCTGGCATCTTAAGCTGCAGATAAACATAACATGGCCTCACCATGAACTTGGCATAAGCCGGTCGCCCAAACAGAGCATGATACAGACTCTTGATTTTCACCACCTCAAAAGTCAACTTTTCTGACCTTGAATCATAATCATCTCCAAAGTCCACCTATAGAGCTATCTTGCCCACCGGATATGCAGACTTACCGGGCACCACACCATGAAAAACGGTGTTCGACGGTTTAAGATTCTTACCTGTCAACCCGATACGGCGGAAGGTATCATAGTAGAGAATATTGATACTGCTTCCCCCATCCATGAGTACCTTGGTGAACTTATACCCCCCCAACTTGGGGTGCCACTACTAAGGCCAGATGACCCGGATTATCAACCCGGGGTGGGTGATCCTCCCTACTCCATAAAATTGGTTCCTCAGACTAGCGCAAATACTGAGGCACTGCCGGTTCAACAGATTTCACGGCCCTCTTGTGAAGCTTTTGATCACGCTTGCACAAGCTAGTGGTGAAGACATGATATTGCCCACTATTCAACTGCTTCGGATTGCTCTGATAACCCGACTGCTGATTCCCCTGATGGTTATAACCTCCCTGGTTTCCCTGGTTCCCTTGATTGCTATGTCCGGTTTGATTGCCTTGAAATCCTGAACCGGAACTACCGCCTCCATAACTCGGCCCATGAAAACCACCTCCTCAACCGCCAGGCGGGCCATTGTCGTATAGAAACATATTGGAGTTCTTGAATTCTCTCATGATATAACAATCCTTCCAAAGATGTGAAGCTGGCCTCTCCTTCGATCCATGCTTTGGGCAAGGTTGATTTAACAGGCACTCCAGATTGGGGCCTGAACCTCCGCCCCTTTGGGGTTGTTTGCCCTTACGGCGCTGACGTTATCCTGATCATTGGTGTTAGCCACGAAGTCCAAACTATTGTCTGCCTTGCGCTTACCTTTGTTCCCATGACCTGCCAGGTTATGCTGCTGTCCCTTGGTGTTGTCGTTCTTCTTCCCATTCCCCAGTTTGTCCTCCTCTGAGTCAAGGTCTTTGGTATTATCTGAATCGGCATATTTAATCAAAGCAGCCATAAGCGTTGACATATCATTGCAGTGATGTTTGAGCCTTCCTAACTTCTGTTTTAGCGGTAGAAACCGGCAATTACCCTCCAACATTAACACTACTTATCTGCATTGATTTGATCCGACGAATGCAGAATAGCTGAGACCCGCTTCACCCAATGGGTTGTAGACTCCCCATCCTCTTGAACACAAGCGGCCAGGTCCACAATCGACATAGGCTGCTTACAAGTATCCTTAAAATTCTGGATAAATCGGTGTTTTAATTCGGCCCATGATCCGACAGAGTTAGCTGGTAAGATCTTTAACCAAGTATGAGCTCTCCCCTCCAACATCATGGTGAAGTATTTAGCACACACCGCTTCATCGACATCCAACATCTCCATTGCCATCTCATAACTTTCAACCCATGACTCTGGTTGCAAATCGGCGGTGTAATTGGGTACCTTACGAGGGCCCTTAAAATCCTTGGGCAGTCGCACATTGTGCAAAGTGGGGGTAAGACATGGAACCCCTAAAGAACTAAAGACCACGCTTGGCTCCACTGAAGCGGTAGGGCGAACCGGAGTAGATTGACGAGCTGCATGCAGCGCTGCTAACTCGGCCTCTCGACGTGCACGACCATGATCCACCACATCATGTGCATTAGGACCTCCACCTGGCGGGTTGTGCCCTCGCGGCGAGTTACGGTGACATGCGCTGCTTGATACAGCCGGTTCATCCTCAATGTGCCTGCTGTAGCTCCGGCTCAGACGGGGGGTGGAATGAATCCTCTCGCGGCTATGCGAATAATCCTGCTGCTGGTTTAAAGCTGTTTGAAGGAGCTCTCTGGCCCGTCGTGTCTCAATCGCAACTGGTGACTCGCCATCTGCTGGAAGGGCCGCCAATTGTGAAGCGGCGGCCACAATGTTGTCTAACGGGTTGGAGTAGTGCCCCGGGGGTGTTGGGACATACTGCGGTACAATGTTGTTCTGACGAGGCGGGTCCATCGTGTGCGGCTGAACCGGTGCTACTGTTCCCGGCACCTCCGTCTGGTTTACCACTGGCTGGTTACTGGTTCTGGCTCCTGGCGTGTTGAAGAGATTTCTTGGCTCATAACCCGGCGGGAGGTGCGATCGGTATCTTCTTCTCATGACTTCATCTGAGGCATTCTAGTCCAACCTAAGCCGGTAGGCCTGAGCTTCCAATTTGGTCTGTTCTGTAGCCATCCTAGCGTTCTCTGCTGCCAGGTCCGCTTTAGCCTGGGTTATCTGATCTTTCACCTTTGCAATCTCCGCATTGTGCTGATCTCGGGCTGCTGCGTCCACCTCCGCGGCCATCAATGTTGCCAAAGCGTCGAACAAATCAGACAAAACTTGAGCGGGAGGCAGCGCAGAGCCCCCTACTCCCGCTGGTGTTGCTGTCACTGAACCGGAGAGCATTGTCGCGGCGGTGGATGAGTGATGCGATGGTTGCGTAGCGGCCATGAAGATAGCGACCCAGTTTGGCAGATCAAGGGGGTCTGGAATACTGTTGCCATCGGAACCTCCGCTAAGCCGGCCGTCCTGCAACTGATACAACGATTCGGTCTCTCCGGTTGAAGACTCATCATCAGAACAGACAACGGTTTCTCCATCAGATGCTGGGTCATCCTCATATTCCGCCCCATGGATGACACCTACGAAAACATGCCTTGCTGCGTTCTGAACCGGGGAAGGGCTTGCACGCTGAGCCGTCTCGATGATGTAGGTGCAGGTGTCCGGCTTAGGGCCCGGTTCGCCGATCTTACCGATGAAGACGTGAATCCCACCAAAGGGGACCCGGTACCCATATTCGATTGAACCGGCCTTGGGACCCATCCTGCGTCGTCGATGTAGAGCTTGCCGCGACGACTCTTTGTCATCTGGCCCACAGTGTATCCCTTGAGTCCATCAAAGCTGCCCTTCAAGAACTCGAAACCATCGTGTGATAGCCCCACGGTGGGCGCCAACTATCGTGGGTTTGTCACGACAGATGTCCTTGTGAAAGGACTTAGTCGTGGAGCCATCGCAACGGGTTAGCTTAAAGGGGTTAAACCGGACAAGGGACATGAGGGTTTTTATACTAGTTTGGCCCCTTCGATGAAGGTAAAGCCTACGTCTAGTTGTGATTGGTATTGCTAGGGTTTCGATGACCAGGGAGTGAATCCGCTTTTTCCTGGCTCTCGAGTTGTTGTCTATTGTCGTTAAACCACGGCCGGGTCGTCCCATTATATAAATAGGTTGACGCCCGCCGGTTTACAGAGTCCCGAGGCCAGATCATAAATGTGTCCGCCTCGGGATCTATTCCTCTAACTTACAATACAAGTTACATGAAAGAGTCGGTTTACATCTACAGGCCTTAACCCGCCTTTGGGCCTTGGGCCTTCGTAAAGCGCCACCATCCTCACGTCTTCATGGGCTTCTATCTTCATGGAGCTAACCCAGCCACTCCTAGCCGGTTTACCTCTAGTAATCATATCCCCAACAAGGCTTCTTTGAGAGAAGCTCCAGTTTTTGTAAGAGGTTTGTAATAAAGCTTGGCCCAAATTGGACAATGTTTTCCCACAACATATATGTGCCATGACGTGACACCATGCCACCTTTGATGACTTACTAGTGAGTTTAGGATTTATGGGGACTTAAAAACCGAGATTCGAAATGTTTGAGTACGAGCCATGACACCAGTACGGTTGTAATTCATTCCCATTCCTGGCATGGGACCTAAACATGCACCAAAGGACACATGTATAAATTTTCTAGCCATTTTGGTGAACTGGAGCATGTATTTGTAGTTCAGATTTGAATTATGGACATTAAATGCCTAGGAAACTCAATTAGTGTATAAAAAGGCCAAATGAACCCTGAATAAGTTTTAATTTCAGCAAGGACATCCTGTCGCTCCATGTTGCCCGTAGAAGAAAATACAAGGTGAAAAGAGGCAATGATTACGTTTTGACCACAAGGGGGACATGTTTCCCTATCGGAACCATGAGGCTTCTTTGAGAGAAGCTCCGGTTTGTAAGAGGCTTGTAATATAACTTGCACCACAATGGACGAAAAAAATTCCTCGACATATAAGTGCGATGTCGTGACACCATGGCAGGTTTCATGATTTTCAGCTTAGTTTTGGATTTACGGGGATTTAAAAAACGAGATTCTTCTCACGAAATGTTTTCAAATAGCACACGGTACACTCACGAAAGCCGATATTCAATGAAAACTTTGTGGAAACCATATTTTAAAGTTTCATAAAAATCTGAAGAAGAAAAATGTGGGATGTTAAGAAGGTGATGTTTAATTGCGACACAAAATTTCAAGTTGAAAAACATTACGAGAAGTGAGCTATGAAAAAGACAAATTCTGCCCTGAATAGTGAAATTACTATTCGGCACTATTCAACACTAATTTTGTCTCTTTTCATAGCTCACATCTCTTAATGTGTTTCAACTTGAAATTTTGTGTGCCAATAAAACATCATCGTCTTAACATCCCGCGCTTTTTTGAAACTTCAAAACATCTTTTTATCGTGGTTTTCACAGGTTTCCACCGAATGTTGGTTTCCATATGATACCCCCCCCCCCCCCCCCGCTGCGCGCGCGATCTAAGTCGTGCGTTTTGACTGGCCAGAACCAAAACCCCACGGATCGTACGTGTGCATCGTTGGATGCTCCTAGATCAAACGGCAACCCTAAGCCCTTCCGACAGCACATGCAGTACATGGGTAAGCACTGTGCGCATGCGTCGTCTAGCTCACGCTCCCTTCTCTACTAGGTTTTCACTCAAAATAGGCTACCATTTCTCGCCACTCCTCTCATCGGTTTCCCGCCTCTTCTCCCAGATATGCATGATGTAGATTTTTGTTTAATTCTTATAGTTCATCTCATATAAAATCAATTAGTTTTGTAAAAAAACTATTTTAAGATTCATGGAATTGTGCATTGTAAAGGTAAAAACAAATAGTGATGATTCATTTAGAAAAAAAAGGTTTGGGCAATTAAGATATGGAAGATTCTAGAGAACAAAGGAGAAGTGCTTGTGTTTAGAGGTTTGTGCATTATGCTTAAGTTCAACCATGGAGTCTTCTAGATTGTACATGTGGCAGAATCTGGTGGAATGTAGATGATATCCAACGGCCAGTAGTGCTCAGATTTGCCATCTTTGTACCGTCGGATTGGCTTCATCCAATGAGCAACTTTCATAGTTATTCGCACACTATATATATGTATGTATGTATGTATGTATGTATGTATGTATGTATGTATGTATGTATGTATGTATGTATGTATATGTCCCATGCTAGACAAAATAAAGTTTGAGCGCATGCGTGGGACGACCCCCCTGCTGCTGCCTTGAAGTTGGGAAACTGACATCGTAGGTATTGAACCAGGCTTGGAGTCAGGTATGGTGTTCGGTTTGTAATGTACTTGGCGTGGCCCATCGAATTTGTGCATTTGGGATTTAAACACATCATACACCATCATACCCATACATATTTTTGGGCCGCATGCAGTGTATACGGGGTCTTCTGACGACCACATCTCCCTTGTGCGGTTTTTTGTGATGACACGGATATATGTGGGCTCCCCAAGTGTATATATATCATCCCTTTGACCGATAATGAGGGATATGTGTTTGCCATGAATGGATTCCTCCTAGTTCATGTTAGGGCCAGTCACCGTCAAATGTCGATCAACCAAAACTCAAGCTCATGCGTTGTCAAGATTCCCTCCCGGATGCTCGGATTGCTGGGTTCGACCGACATCAAACCCTGCGTACGTATCTCATCCTTAACTACCTTGCCTTAATGGTTGTTGTCTGTATCGAGAGGTAGGTACCACATCTAAATTGTACATTATTCTATATTGAAAACACACATCACCCCTTCCCAACGTACATCATTTTGGGCCGCATGCAAGAGGTGCTAGTTTTGTGGTCCCTCTTGTGCGATGTTTATGATGGTTCAATCTATTGGCTCAAGCGGTTTATCGACAACAACAACTGACATTTGACCAAACAAAAGATTCATTGGTCCGTCTTATGGTAGGTCATGTCGACATGCATGTATGACCAAAGTATCAATCATTACGTGCATCCACCCCGCTGACACGAAGTGGGAGGTGGTGGGCCAAGCATCCTAGCTAGGTACGACATTATGTCATTATATATATCCTAGCTAGGTGGTTGTTAGGGTGCTTTCAGGTTTGCGAGGCAGGTGCCACCAAAGTTATGCATTGTGTATTTAAAGTTTTAAACATCCCCAATATTCATACATATATTTGGCCACTTCCAGGTGGTTCTTGACTTCTGGCCCCTCTCATCGATCTTCAATGACGTGCCCAACCGTGGGTCCGCGGGGTCAAAGTTGTGCATTGGAATTTTGAACATCACATACCACCCTTTTCACTCATATATATTTGGGCCACATGCTGGTGTGGCTGTCTTTTGACCGTCCCTAATGTTATATTTTGCTGCAAAGACTCTAATGATCCTCAACGGACACGGGGTATAATATCTAAACCATGGGCGATACAAGTGTGATGTGAATCACCATGACCACACAAGCGCGAGTAAATTAAGGTGGAGGTACTGGCTCAACCGTGTGCGATGCAAGTGCGCTGAAATCACCACGACCGCGCAAGCGCGAGAAAAGGGAGGAGGTACTGGCTTAACCGTGTGCGATGCAAGTGCGCTGTAAAACCACCACCTGTGGAAGCTAAAGGCGGGTAAGTTTATTTGGAAATTAGGACGAACCATGTGCGATAGACCAGCTTGCTAGAAATATAAAAAACAAACTACCTGCCTTGAGCGTTGCAAAAATCGGCGGATCCGCGCCACTTTTCCTTATTATCATACACACATATTGTTATTGGACCATGCGCGATCTTGGCCACTCCCGCCCCGCATCAATTCCTTTACCCAAATTTTAGTAGCCGCCGTACTTAAACCATCGCCCACACTACTCCAGCACCGACCTTATAGTAAAATTTTAGCAGCCGAGGCATTTGAACCGTCGCCCTCCCTCGACCACCACCATCTCCACCCACCATTACTAAAATTTTCAGTAGTCATAGCATATCTTCAAACACCCCCCCTCCCTCCACAGTCCCCCTCCTGCCCCCTCCCCCCCTTCGAACCCTAGCTCGCAACCGCCGCCAACCCTGCCGGTCTGCCCATTCCTCCTAGCTTAGATAATAAAGTTCAGGTTATCCTGCGATTCCCATACTGTCGCCCCACTCCCCTGAGTTTTTAGATGAGGCATGTCGTGTCCATCCCCGCTAGATCCACATCCCCTGCTCCATAATGTCGTAGCCTAAGCTCGACCACGTATCCCGGGGAGCTTGACGAGCGTTCGACCAAGAAGAGGTTTATCATGGCCTCTCCGGCGGACGTTTGCGAGGTGGCCGCCATTCGCCCCGACATGTCGATCCCGGAGCAACACGTCGCCATGGAAGCCGGCGAAGACGTTGACTACGTTGTGATGCCGAAGGCTTCATGTCAGCGGGCTAGCGTATTACTGTATCTCAGGAAAGCTGGCTATGACATCAAGCTCGTCCACACCGACGGCTTCACGCGGGCCATGTCACAGGTTAAGTGGTCCATCCCCAACCCCTCCGGTTCAACCGCCGTCGATCTCTTCGATGGCCCTACCGCTGATCTCCTCTGCCAAGCGGTCAAGGATTTGTGAGCTTTATACGCCATCGAGCCCATTTTTTCACTTCTGAAGGACACATTCTACGGCGGCGGCTTGGGATCCTCAATTGCCAAGTCAGATCTCATCGACCATGACCACGACCACGAGGAGGGCACCCACGAAGGTTCTTCCAAGGTGAAACAGCCCATCTGTGACATCAGAGAGCGCACCATGGGTCTGTGCTCTTCCAACCGGAAGGATCCCGTCCATGAAATGTGAGGCAATATTCTATTAGCAAATATTACCTTTTCTAGCTTGCCAACCCATACCCTTTGTTGTAGTAGCATTTGTCGTGCAGTTCTTTAACTGTGTCGTGTTTAATTATTTCAGTTATGCAAAAATGTATTGTTCAATAGGTCTATGTGATGTTTAAGTATGAATTGTCCACTTTAGTTTCACGAATGGCTATATTTGGTTCCTTATAGTGAGTAGATGCCTTGTTTATTTGTATTTGGTTGTTAGGTTGGATGGAGTGAGCATTTTTTCAGTTATTGAGCAGATGACTTGTTTATCTGCATTTGGTTCTTAGTTTGGTTGTAGAGAGTATTTGTCCAGTTATCAAGCAGATGCCTTGTTTATCTGTATTTGGTTGATATGTTGCTTTTTTAGCATATGTCCTGCTATCAAGCAGATGCCTTGTTTATCTGTATTTGGTTGTTAGGTTGCTTTTTTTAGCATTTCTCCGGTTATCAAGCAGATGCCTTGTTTATTTTTATCTGCTTGTTAGGTTGGTTGCAGTGAGCATTTGTCCAGTTTTCAAGCATATGCGATGTTTATCTGTATTTGCTTGTTAGGTTGGTTGCAGTGAGACTCTGTCCAGTTTTCAATGGCTATATTTGGTTGTTATACTGGTCATTTATGCCTTGTTTATTTCAGTCATTCACAATGCGTGGATCATTATGTGCAAGTCGCAACTATGCCGCTCGACTACATCAATACCAGTTTGAACGGCTATATTTGGTTCGAGTTATTCCTGGTGTAGTTAACACATGCCCTTTATTTTCAGTTTTACACATTTATCCAGTGTGATGTTTAAGCATTACCTACGTTCTATTCATTTTCAGCAATAGCAGTTTAAATTGCAATATTTGATAGTTGTTAAGCCTGCTGTCGGTAACATTGCCTTCCATTTTATATCTGCTTTAACAGCATGCTGAAACCAAGACATTCAAGCTATCATTTGGAGATGATGTTGTTTACCTTTGCTATATTTGTTTGATGTTAAGATTGTTGTACTTATCATGCCTTTCAACTACTTATGCAGGACAACAACGGGAGTGGCCACCATTTTCCTCCGAGGTTAGCTTCATCCCTCGGCTTGTACTCCCCCGTCGTTCCATAATGTAGTGCATATAGATCCAGGCCTGGACGCTAGTTAGCTTGTAATATTGACTTGTTGCTTGTAGGTACATATGCCCTTGGCAAGGATCCACGCATCGACCCTTTTTGCGTATGGGGCAATGAGATATTGATGAACAAGCATCAAGTGAGGAAATGGATAACGATTATTAGCAAAAAGATACGAATGGTGGAAAGCAAATTATTTGTTTATGCTCTATCCAACACAACAGTGAGTTGTAGGATGGTAACTACAAAGTCTACAGCCTTCTCTTTTTACTGCCCATAATGAGTTGTTAGACAACAATGTCTGAATCTTTTTCGTTCCCAGTGGTTCCTGAAGCAGTTCACTCAAGATTACCTCGCAAAGTACATGATTGGTGGACACGCAATGAAGGTTAAAGTATTTCATCCAGACTACAATGAGCATCAAGAAGTCCTAATGAAGACAGTGCAGGATGGACGGGCATCCATCACAAGGGGTTGTCCTAGAGTCGTGCGGGCCTTGCGCATGGAGGAGGGCACAATATGGGCATTCCGCTTCACCTTCTCCAGCAACCAGAATGTCTTTCGCCTCTCTCTTTACAGTCTTTAGTACAATTGTGGTTCATCATTCTTTACCTGGTGCTTCTGTAGTTCTTCAGTATATGTACCTATGCATTGAATTATGGATTCATGGTTGAACCTATATTTGTAATAATCATGGTTGGATATGAAATAAGTGATTCCCTACTTTCATATTCATAACATGTGAATTTTAAATTAGGGATTAATTATGGATTAAATAGGGATTACACTGCACATGGTTTGCGAAAGCGAAACGTCTGCGATATATGTGGATATCAGAAATGTTTCTAGGATCTACCACATGTGCGGTCAATCTCCACTGCACACACGACTTTCTCTTGAAAAATATTTGCATTAGGCCACCTTACGCAAATGTTTATCACATAAAAGTGCGTGTGATGGACAGACTTTGCCACACAGTTTCTTTCTACGCGCCGTGTGTGACGCATTCAATAACGCAAACGAGAAAATTATTAATATCGTTTGCAATGGCAACGCTATCACAAACGATTTAACGGGAAAAATTGTGTGTGATGTACCTGTGAATGGAAACATTTTCCTTGGAGCGACTATGTGGGGTGTACATACGAACGGAAATGTTTAGTGGGGACTGACTGTGTGGGATGTACTTGCGACTGGAAACAATTTTGCCGTATAATTGTATTTTTAGCCCTATTGTACGTATTTCCGTATTTGAGCGCTCGTCGGTCGCACACGACCTCATTTTGCCAAACGTGTGTGCCAGGAGGGCATATCCCTGATAGTTTCTAGGTCGTGTGGGAAGGACCCCCCTATTGCCCACACTCACTTGGCGACAGTTCCAGATGCCGTCGCGGAAACGGGTTTTAAACCGTTTGTTTAGGACCGACGCGCACCAGTGTAGCCTCCGTCGATCGCCCCATACATCAGCGGAATTCGTGCCGCGCGTGCACAATTATGCACCCAAAATACCTTGCGCATTGGCGGAGGCAATATACGGACAGGCCTATACAAAGGTTCGACCTTATACGGCCTTGCCCTTTCTTTAATCATCCTTCTATTTTTACCGCAGGTGAATCAACACCTGCTCATTCTCCGGACCCACGAGGACTCTTTCCGAGCCCGGTTCCGTATACATGGCCGAAGACCATTCCTTTAAAGAAATCTTTATTATTTGGGCGAAAAGTGGCGCAGGCGTGCGGCAGGAAGACCACAACTTCGCTCAAGGACCTGTATAGAGCTTTTCCCTTCGCCCTAGACCGCGGCGTGTAAAATGGCCTTGGTGATTATGGTACGTTCTGTAAGATTACGTCTTGACATATCAATCAAATTTCAATGAACCAAAATTCTTATTCGGTATTATTTTTATTTCATCTGTTATGTGGTTCCACGTACACACCTCAGCATAAAACTGCCAGGGGCTCTATAAGGCAACATATGTGTTGCCAAACAAAAGTCCGGACAACTTTTCAGCACAATTCGGCATCCCGAGTTTGGCATTATATGCATCGGCTCTGAATCATGTCTTTGGTCAATAGTTGGGTTGCCCGTCTCCTGTGCTTGCTACCTTACATTCCGTCTGATCGGCTAGGGTAGTAAAGGGAGAACTACTGTGATTGTGTTTCTGGTTCGTCCGGTTAATCACCTTAGTAGAGAAAGCCGAAAACTGATTGTCATGATGCGGCGAGAGCTGGTCGGCCACTTGGCGATTCGTTACAATCGTTAGTGATTTTTCCGTATTACACGAGGGACCGTTTCCCGGTCACCTATGTAACGCAACCGTATTCGGATCACTGCGTACATACCAGGGGCTACATCGTAGACCCACCATAAAACTCCTACGGCTAAGTGTAAGTGTTAAAGCCATATAGTCTGATTGCCTAGTTTGCCGCACTGACACCTCTGTTACGGACCAAGACGTTGGGTCAAGAGTGATCAGGTGCTAATCCGAACACCCCCGTATTATATGCGAGGGGGCTGAAGCCAACGACTGGAAAGCTTTAACATTATAAAAAAACGGCCACACAGGAGGAAAAAACTTTCAGGAAAAGGTATGAATATAACACAGCCTTAATATATCATAATATTGTTCTCACAATTCCAGTGCATCTATTCAAACATAATTTCCTTCGAGCACTGGCCCTCTATCAAGCGGGCGCCCTCTAGGACGTCCTCCAAATAATGCTCCGGCGTGCGGTGGTCCTTGCCGCCGAGCGGGCCCTTAGCATCAACATCGGTGGCCTTCATCTTTGCCCAGTACATCTTGACGCGGATGAAGGCCATCCGAGCACCTTCTATGCATGCGGACTGCTTGACGGCGTCGATACGCGACACTGCATCGACAAGTCATTGCACCAAACTGAAATAGCTATTCGGAATGGGTTTAGCCAACCATAGCCGGACCACGACATCCTTCATGGCAGCTCCGCACATCTTGTGGAGCTTGGCCCACTGTGCCATTTGTTCGTTCAGCAACGCCTGACGCCATGGCACGTTGAATTGTGACCAGAAAAGCTTCTCCGCAGAACGTCCTTCCCGCGCTTGGAAGAACTGCGTCGCCTCAGAAACACTCTTCCGCATGTCCAAGAATGTGTCTGGAGAACTCCACAATTGATTAAGCAGAGCATACTTTGGGTTGCCGAATTTAGTCTGTAAAAGAAAGGGCTTACCAACAGCTATCTCCCCAGCTTGCCGGATCTCCTCCCGAGCTACTCTAGACTCGGACCGTGCTTCTCTCGCCTCTTGTAAGGACTTGTCGAGTTCGGTGACCTTGGCTTTGTTATCCTCCTCAAGTGATTTGCATTTTCCAATGGCATCCTCTAGCTCTCACTCCATGACAGATATTCTCTCCTCGCACTGGCGCCGAGTGGCCTGTTCGGCCTTTAAATCAGCAGCCGCCTTCTGGATAGCCGCATTACTCACTCTGGTCTGCTCCTTGGCCTGGGCAAGCTCGGCTCGCAAGGCCTCAACCGCGGTAACACCATCTACAGTCATGCATATCGCATTGTATAGTTTTCAACTTCGTGCTCATACTATTATACATGCATAAGCGGGCGGTCCCAAAACATACCTTGTGTGTCGTTGAGCCGCCTGTTAATATGGGTAATGTCTTCATCAGCTAATTCAAGTTTCTGCTTTAAATCTGCAACTTTCGCGGCCTGGGCAGTCACCTTTGACATAATAGTCTGTTTCCAAATTAATCATGTTACTTCCTGAGAAAATCATTTTCAATCCTCTGATCGCCTCCCTGTGGAAGCCGACCTGAGTCTCAGGGGCTACCATCTATACACAGGTGCATTTTTGCATGAAAAGAGCAGTTATTACATTGCATACCTCGAAGCCTCTCAGCAGGCTTGTGAAGGCTTCGTTCAATCCGCTTCTCGCGGACAGAATCCTCTCAACTACCGTACCCATTAAGGTACGATGTTCCTCTGCGATGGACGCACTTTGCAATGTGCCCATCAGTGTATCTGGCACCTCCGGATTCCCGGAGGCTGCTGCGGGAGTGCAAACTCCCTCCAAAAGGGTACGCTTACTCTACCGTAGAGTCGTCTCTGGCTGTAAACCGGATAGTTCGGGGCCCGTTTTGTTGGTCCCCGCGGGGGCCGCCTCCCCTGGACCCTTGACGATCGAAATATTACCTTCGAGTGCTATATCCTCTATCCTCCGCGCTGCTGGATGGTTAGGGGAGATCCTCCGGGACGACACCTCGAAGTCGTCCGCCCTTAGGGGTAGTGAAGCTTGTGGAGGCATCTCGCTCTCCATCATCTCCGGAGGCAAGTCCCTCGATGAGGAGGACTGTGGAGGTAGATAACGGGCTGGACTGCGAACATATGGTTTAAATGTTACCCTTGCAAAACCAAATAGAACGGGATATTTCTAGAGCATCCTTGTTCAATTACGATTCGGCAAAGGGCTTGTCCCTAAAAAGGAGCTCTGCGTAAACATCGTCCTCCGAACCTAAACCATCTGACAGAGATATCTTCCCTTTCTTAGGTGCCTTCACCTCCAGACTTTTGGGGCAGTCCTTTTCTTCCCATGGGGGGAAGGGATATCCATTTCTTCTTCTTCCCCTTTCTCTTCGTATTCGGAAGAGGGAGCTTTAGCCTCCCCAGACGTAGCGTCCAGTACACCTGTAGAGCGGAGGCCACCTTAAGCCCTCTTGCTCTTCTTCTTGTCGTCCCTCGCCGGCATTTGATACGGTGTCGGGGCCAGCATCCTCATTAACACAGGATCAGCTGAGTCTTCGGGAAGTGGAGCCGAACACCTGATTCGCTCCGCCTTCTTTATCCAGCCCTGGTTGAAGATAGGTTTCTCAGTACATCGCTATGGGATAATTAACCGAATTGCGTTCAGGAGTTGGGTACTTACCAGGGTATCCGGATGATTGCAGTCGAGGCCGATGTCCTTGGATGTGTCCGACCACTGCTTTCGAGCCTTGAAGAATAGTTTCCACATCCCTTTGTAAGTTGTGTTGAAGAATTGCTGAAGGGTCCGTGGCCCTTCTAGGTTGAACTCCCACATGCGGAGAGGCCATCGTTGACATGGGAGAACCCTGCAAACTAGCATCACCTGGATCACGTTAATGAGACCGGTGTCCTTTTCCAGGATGCTCTGGATACGGCTTTGCAGCGTCTGCACTTCATTAGTTGATCCCCAGTCAAGCCCCTTATTAATCCACGATGCGAGTTGCAATGGAGGGTCAGATGGGAACGTAGGCGTGGTTTCCCATTTGGTACCACAAGGTTCGGTGATGTAAAACCACTCCCGCTGCCATAAGTTGCGGGTTTCCGGGAAGGTACCCTTCGGCCAGACAGAATTGGCAAGCTTGCTCACCATAGCACCTCCACACTCCGCCTGCCCCTCGTCGACTATATTCGGCTTCACACTGAAGGCCTTGAGCCATAGGCCGAAGTGTGGGGGATGCGGAGAAAGGCTTCACGCATAATGATGAACGCCGAGATATGGAGAAAGGAGTTCAGGGCTAGGTCATGAAAATCAGCCCATAATAGAACATAAGGCCGCGAACAAAGGGGTGGAGAGCGAACCCTAGCCCGCGGAGGAAGTGAGAGATGAACACAACCCTCTCGCCAATTCTTGGTGTGGGGATAACCTGCCCCTTTGCAGGAAGCATGTGGGGGATTTCCGCAGTCAGGTACCTCGCTCCCGCAGCTTCGCAATATCTTCCTCGGTGACCGAGGAGGCCATCCACCTACCTGGGGAGCTAGATTCGGACATGACTAGAAGGCTTGGTAGCAATGAAAGAAATCAAGACCTGGGCGCTGGAGCTCGGGGCTGGAAAGGCTGAGGAAGAGGTAGGCGTGGGGGAGAAAGGTGGGTTTGTATCCCTTTATAAAGGCGATGAATATCGAACGCCTCCTCACGGGCCTTAAAGCTCGCCTATTCCGAAGGGATCGTGCAAATGACATGGTTGGATTACCCACGCCCATATTGATAAGAACCCCGTCATAAGCGGGCACGATCTCTACTTTGACAAGATGTGCCAATAAAGACTGTGTCTCGTAACATGGAGTGAGAGGTTGAGGATCTCATCACTTTGCTTAATGAATTTGTTGGGTTGTAAGTATTATTTTGGGATTATGTTGGAGGAACCTTCTCAATAATGACTTAAACTTTGTAGTTAAATAAAATTATATACCTTTGTTGTAGGGAAAATTAGCTTTATGCAAATGATAACCGTAGATCCTCCACCAGCCAAATATGGATGTAGTGATAGCTGTTACTTGCTCATTGCTCTATGGTGTTATCTTGCCAGCATATTCCATGTGCTGACCTACACAGCTGCAACGTATCATGTTGCAGAATTTTTAGACGAAGAGTAAGGTGCGATAGGTCATTGTCATGCACTCAGTATTGTCGTGGAGTTGGATGGACTCATATATCTTCGATGCTTCCGTAATTATCTTATTTAGATGGCCTTCAGCCATATTATTGTAATAAGTACTCTGTTTGAGACACTCATGTAATAAGTGTGTGATTGAACTCTGCAATAAATCCTCGAGTACTATGTGTGTTAGCAATACCGATCTAGGGATGACACATAAGCACAGAGACTACGGTCCATTGGGATCGGGTCGCTACAACTAACGAGTTAGTTGCAGGATGATGCACTACGAAACGAGTAAAGAGACTTGCCGGTAACGAGATTGAACTAGGTATGATGATACCTACGATCTAATCTCAGGCAAGTAACATACCCATGGCAAAGGGAACAATGTATGTTGTTGTGCGGTTTGATCGTTAAAGATCTTCATAGAATATGTAGGAACTAGTATGAGCATACAGGTTCCGCTATTGGTTATTGACCGGAGATGTGTCTCGGTCATGTCTACATAGTTCTCGAACCCGTAGGGTCCGCACGCTTAACGTTTGATGACGATTTGTATTATGAGTTATGTAATTTGATGTACTGAAGGTTGTTCAGAGTCCCGGATGAGATCACGGACATGAAGAGGAGTCTCGAAATGGTCAAGACATAAGGATTGATATATTGGAGCATGTTATTCGGACACCGGAAGTGTTCCGGATGGTTTTGGATAAAACCGGAGTGCCGGAGGGTTACCGGAACCCCCCCCCCCCCAGAAGTTAATGGGCCACCATGGGCCTTAGAGGAGAGAGGGACAGACAGGAGGTGGCGCACGCCCCCTAGTCCGAATTGGACAAGTGGTGGGGGCGGCGCCCCCTCCTTCCTTCCCCTCCTTGTTGGACTAGGAAAGGGGGGAACCTACATGCCGTAGGGTTGAAGAAACTCTCCCTCAGCCTCAACTGGATCCTTAGTTCGAGGGACGTAACTGAATTCAACGTGTGCAGATCGTGGAGGTGACATGTGTTCAGTACTTGATCAGTTGGATCGCGAAGACGTTCGACTACATCAACCGCGTTACTCAATGCTTCCGCTTTCGGTCTATGAGGGTACGTAGACACACTCTCCCCTATCGTTGCTATGCATCTCCTAGATAGATCTTGCGTGGTCGTAGGATATTTTTTGAAATATTGCGTTCCCCAAACAGTGGCATCCGAGATAGGTCTATGCGTAGATGTTATATGCACGAGTAGAACACAAAGAGTTGTGGGCGATAATAGTCATACTTCTTACCATCATGTCATACTTTGATTCGGCGGTATTGTTGGATAAAGCGGCACAAATCGACATTACATGACCGCGTTCATGAGGCTAGTTCTACCGACGTTCTTCGCACACAGGTGGCTAGTGGGTGTCTATTTCTTGAGCTTTAGTTGCATCAAGTGTGACTATGCCCGGTCATTTTTGAAGGTTGAAACAGCACACTTGATGAAAAATCATTGTGGTTTTGATGCGTAGGTAAGAACGGTTCTTGCTAGAAGCCGGTAGCAGCCACGTAATACTTGCAACAACAAAGTAGAGGACGTCTGACTTATTTTTGCAGGGAATGTTGTGATGTGATATGGTCAAGACATGATTATATTAATTGTTGTATGAGATGAATGTTTTGTAACAAAGTTATCAGCAAATGGCAGGAGCCATATGGTTATCGCTTTATTGTATGAAATGCAATCGCCATGTAATTGCTTTACTTTATCACTAAGCGGTAGCGATAGTCATGGAAGCGATAGTTGGCAAGACGACAACGATGCTACGATGGAGATCAATGTGTCAAGCCGGTGACGATAGTGATCATGACAGTGCTTTGGAGATGGAGATCAAAGGCAGAAGATGATGATGGCCATATCATATCACTTATATTGATTGCATGTGATGTTTATCTTTTATGCATCTTATTTTGCTTAGTACGGCGGTAGCATTATAAGATGATCTCTCACTAAATTTCAAGGTATAAGTGTTGTCCCTGAGTATGCACCGTTGTTATAGTTCATCGTGCTGAGACACCGCGTGTTGATCGGGTGTGATAAGCTCTACGTTCACATACAATGGGTGCAAGCCAGTTTTGCATAAGCAGAATACTTGGGTTAAACTGGACGAGCCTAGCATATGCAAATATGACCTCGGAACACTGAGACCGGAAGGTCGAGCATGAATCATATAGTAGATATGATCAACATAGTGATGTTCACCATTGAAAACTGCTCCATCTCACATGGTGATCGGACATGGTTTAGTTGATATGGATCACGTAATCATTTAGATGACTAGAGAGATGTCTATCTGAGTGTGAGTTCTTAAGTAATATGATTAATTGAACTTTTGGCAGAGCAACACCAGATGTTATGAACGTTTGGCAGAGCAAGGCTGATGACTACTCGATAGTTCAGTGTGCCATGCTATACATCTTAGAATAGGGACTTCAACGACATTTTGAACATCATGGAGCATATGAGATGTTCTAGGAGTTGAAGTTAATATTTCAAGCAAATGCCCAAACTGAGAGATATGAAGTCTCCAATAAGTTCTATAGCTGAAAGGTGGAGGAGAATAGTTCTGTAAGTGAACATATACTCAGAATGTGTGGGTACCACAACCACTTGACTCAACTGGGAGTTAATCTTCCTGATGATAGTGTCATTGACAGAGTTCTTCAATCACTACCACCAAGCTACAAAAGCTTTGTGATGAACTATAATATGCAAGGGATGGATAAGACAATTCCCGAGCTTTTCACAATGCTAAAGGCTTCGGAGGTAGAAATCAAGAAGGAGCAGCAAGTGTTGATGGTCAACAAGACCACTAGTTTCAAGAAGAAGGGCAAAGGGAAGAAGGGGAACTTCAAGAAGAACGGCAAGCAAGTTACTACTTAAATGAAGAAGCCCAAGTCTGGACCTAAGCCTGAGACTGAGTGCTTCTACTGAAAAGGGACTGGTCACTGGAAGCGGAACTGCCCCAAGTATTTAGTTGATAAGAAGGATGGAAAAGTGAAAGGTATATTTGATATACATGTTATTGATGTGTACCTTACTAATGCTCGCAGTAGCGCCTGGGTATTTGATACTGGTTCTATTGCTAATATTGGCAACTTGAAACAGGGGCTACAGATTAAGTGAAGATTGGCTAAGGACGAGGTGACGATGCATGTGGGAAATGGTTCCAAAGTCGATGCGATCACGGTCAGCATGCTACCTCTACATCTACCTTCGGGATTAGTATTAGACCAGAATAATTGTTATTTGGTGTCAGCGTTAAGCATGAACATTATATCTGGATCTTGTTTGATGCGAGATGGTTATTCATTTAAATCAGAGAATAGTGGTTGTTCTATTTATATGAATAATATCTTTTATGGTCATGCACCCTTGATGAGTGGTCTATTTTTATTGAATCTCGATAGTAATGATACACATATTCATAGTATTGAAGCCAAAAGATATAAGTTTAATAATGGTAGTGCAACTTATTTGTGGCACGGCCATTTAGGTCATATTGGTATAAAGCGAATGAAGAAACTCCATGATGATGGGCTTTTGGAATCACTCGATTACGAATCACTTGATGCTTGCGAACCATGCCTCATGGGCAAGATGACTAAGACTCCATTCTACGGAACAATGGAACGAGCAACAGACTTATTGGGAATAATACATACTGATGTATGTGGTCCAATGAGTGTTGATGCTCGTGGTGGGTATTGTTATTTTCTGACCTTCACAGATGATTTGAGCAGATATGGGTATATCTACTTGATGAAACATAAGTCTGGAACATTTGAAAAGTTCATAGAATTTCAGAGTGAAGTGGAAAATTATCGTAACAAGAAAATTAAGTTTCTATGATCTGATCGTGGAGGCGAATAGTTGAGTTATGAGTTTGGTCTTAATTTTAAACAATGCGAAATAGTTTCGCAAATCACGCCACCTAGAACACCACAGCGTAATGCTGTGTCCGAACGTCGTAACCGCACTTTATTAGATATGGTGCAATCTATGATGTCTCTTACTGATTTACCACTATCGTTTTGGCGTTATGCTTTAGAGACGGTTGCATTCACATTAAATAGGGCACCATCGAAATCCGTTGAGATGACGCCATATGAACTGTGGTTTGGCAAGAAACCCAAGTTGTCGTTTCTTAAAGTTTGGGGATGTGATGCTTATGTGAAAAAGCTTCAACCTGATAAGCTCGAACCCAAATCAGAGAAATGTTTCTTCATAGGATACCCAAACGAGACTGTTGGGTACACCTTCTATCATAGATCTGAAGGCAAGATATTCTTTGCTAAGAATGGATCCCTTCTGGAGAAGGACTTTCTCTCGAAAGAAGTGAGTGGGAGGAAAGTAGAACTTGATGAGGTAACTGTACCTTCTCCCTTACTGGAAAGTAGTTCATCACAGAAATTAGTTCTAGTGATTCCTACACCAATTAGTGAGGAAGCTAATGATGATGAACATGAAACTTCTGATCAAGTTACTACCGAACCTCGTAGGTCAACCAGAGCAAGATCCGCACCCGAGTGGTACGGTAATCCTGTTCTGGAAGTCATGTTACTTGACCATGACGAACCTACGAACTATGAGGAAGAGATGATGAGCCCAGATTCCGCAAAATGGCTTGAGGCCATGAAAACTGAGATGGGATCCATGTACGAGACCAAAGTGTGGACTTTGGTTGACTTGCCCGATGATTGGCAAGCCATAGAGAATAAATGGATCTTCAAGAAGAAGACTGACGCTGACGGTAATGTTACTGTCTACAAAACTCGACTTGTTGCGAAAGGTTTTCGAAAACTTCAAGGAGTTGACTATGATGAGACCTTCTCACCCGTAGCGATGCTTAAGTCTGTCCGAATCATGTTAGCAATTGCCACATTTTATTATTATGAAATTTGGCAAATGGATGTCAAAATTGCATTCCTTAATGGATATTTGAAAGAAGAGTTGTATATGATGCAACCAGAAGTTTTTGTCGATCCAAAAGGTGCTAATAAAGTGTGTAAGCTCCAGCGATCCATTTATGGACTGGTGCAAGCATCTCGGAGTTGGAATATACGCTTTGATAGTGTGATCAAAGCATATGGTTTTATACAGACTTTTGGAGAAGCCTGTATTTACAAGAAAGTGAGTGAGAGCTCTGTAGCATTTATGATATTATAAGTGGATGACATATTGTTGATTAGAAATGATACTGAATTTCTGAATAGCATAAAAGGATACTTGAATAAGAATTTTTCAATGAAAGACCTCGGTGAAGCTGCTTATATATTGGGCATCAAGATCTATAGAGATAGATCAAGACGCTTAATTGGACTTTCACAAAGTACATACCTTGATAAAGTTTTGAAGAAGTTCAAAATGGATCAAGCAAAGAAAGGGTTCTTGCATGTGTTACAAGGTGTGAAGTTCAGTCAGACTCAATGCCCGACCACTGCAGAAGATAGAGAGAAAATGGAAGCCATTCCCTATGCCTCAGCCATAGGTTCTATCATGTATGCAATGCTGTGTAGCAGACCTGATGTGTGCCTTGCTATTAGTTTAGCAGGGAGGTACCAAAGTAATCCTGGAGTGGATCACTGGACAGCGGTCAAGAACATCCTAAAATACCGGAGAAGGACTGAGGATGTGTTTCTCGTTTATGAAGGTGACAAAGAGCTCATCGGAAATGGTTACGTCGATGCAAGCTTTGACACTGATCCGGATGACTCTAAGTCACAAACTGGAAATGTATTTTTATTGAATGGTGGAGCTGTCAGTTGTTGCAGTTCTAAGCAGAGCGTCGTGGCGGGATCTACGTGTGAATGAAGGAGTCTGGATGAAGGAGTTCATATCCGATCTAGGTGTAATACCTAGTGCATTGGGTCCAATGAAAATCTTTTGTGAAAATACTGGTGCAATTGCATTGGCAAAGGAATCCAGATTTCACAAGAGAACCAAGCACATCAAGAGACGCTTCAATTCCATCTGCGATCAAGTCAAGGAGGGAGACATAGAGATTTGCAAGATACATACAGATTTTAATGTTGCAGACCCGTTGACTAAGCCTCTCTCGTGAGCAAAACATGATCAGCGCCAAGAATCCACGGGTGTTAGAATCATTACTATGTAATCTAGATTATTAACTCTAGTGCAAGTGGGAGACTGAAGGAAATATGCCCTAGAGGCAATAATAAAGTTTTTATTCATATTTCCTTATATCATGATAAATGTTTATTATTCATGCTAGAATTGTATTAACCGGAAACTTAGTACATGTGTGAATACATAGACAAACAGAGTGTCCCTTGTATGCCTCTACCAGACTAGCTCCTTAATCAAAGATGGTTAAGTTTCCTAGCCATAGACATGTGTTGTCATTTGATAAATAGGATCACATCCTTAGAGAATGATGTGATGGACATGACCCATCCGTTAGCTTAGCACTATGATCGTTTAGTTCGTTGCTATTGCTTTCTCCATAACTTGTACATGTTCCTGTGACTATGAGCTTATGCAACTCCCGAATACCGGAGGAACACTTAGTGTGCTATCAAACGTCACAATGTAACTGGATGATTATAAAGATGCTCTACAGGTGTCTCCTATGGTGTTTGTTGAGTTGGCATAGATCGAGATTAGGATTTGCCACTCCGATTGTCGGAGAGGTATCTCTGGGCCCTCTCGGTAATGCACATCACTATAAGCCCTGCAAGCAATGTGACTAATGAGTTAGTTGCGGCTACAGAACGAGTAAAGAGACTTGCCGGTAACGAGATTGAACTAGGTATGATGATACCGACGATCGAATCTCGGGCAAGTAACATACCGATGGCAAAGAGAACAACGTATGTTGTTATGCGGTTTAACCGATAAAGATCTTCGTAGAATATGTAGGAACTAATATGAGCATCCAGGTTCCGCTATTTTTTATTGACCGGAGATGTGTCTCGGTCATGTCTACATAGTTCTCGAACCCGTAGGGTCCGCACACTAAACATTTGATGACGATTTGTATTATGAATTATGTGATTTGATGTACCGAAGGTTGTTCGGAGTCCCGGATGAGATCACGGACTTGACGAGGATCAAAATGGTCAAGACATCAATATTGATATATTGTACCATGTTATTCGGACACCAGAAGTGTTCCGGATGGTTTCGGATAAAACCGGAGTGCCGGAGGGTTACCGGAACCCCCCCCCCCCCCCCGGAAGTTAATGGGCCACCATGGGCCTTAGAGGAGAGAGGGTCGACCAGGAGGTGGCGCCCCCACCCCCCCAGTCCGAATTGGACAAGGGGTGGGGGCGGCGTCCCCCTCCTTCCTTCTCTCCCCTTCCTCCTTCCTTCCCCTCCTTGTTGGACAAGGAAAGGGGGAACCTACTCCTAGTAGGAGTAGGATTCCCCCCTTCGGGGCGGGCCCCTTGAGGCCGGCCGGCCCCCTCCTTCCCTCCTTTATATACGGGGGAGGGGGCACCCCATAGACACACAAGTTAATTTCTTAGCCGTGTGCAGTGCCCCCTCCATAGCTCTCCACCTCGATCATATTGTTGTAGTCCTTAGGCGAAGCCCTGCGTCGGTAACTTCATCATCACCATCAACACGTCGTTGTGCTGACGAAACTCTCCCTTGGCCTCAGCTGAATCTAGAGTTCGAGGGACGTCACCAAGCTAAACGTGTGCAGATCGCGGAGGTGTCTTGCGTTCGGTACTTGATTGGTTGGATCACGAAGACGTTCGACTACATCAACCGTGTTACTCAATGCTTCTGCTTTTGGTCTACGAGGGTACGTAGACACACTGTCCCCTCTCGTTGCTATGCATCTCCTAGATAGATCTTGCGTGGTCAGAGGAAATTTTTTGAAATACGGTGTTCCCCAACAGAAAAGGTATTTGCAAACTTTTAGATGCATTTTCCAAAAATAACGGGGTTCGGTGTCTTTTCGGAGAAACGATCTCGTGCTTCATAGGTAGTTCCCTCTTGAACTTGTTCCCTGGTTTTGTTTTGCGCAATGACAACACACTACAAATGAAGATGAATTTTCACATACTCAATTCTCGAACCAGATATGAATGAAATTTTCAACATCATAGAATTCAATACCTATCCATGAATTGCTGAAGATGCGTCAGATCCCGAGGCTTTATTGACTCTCTGTGAGAATCCAGCTAGTAAACTCTGTTATTCTATAGAACAATGGCTACCAAGATCCAGTGAATGCTACAGATAAGAAAACCATGGACTTACAAACTATGTTGAAACCTAAAAGACGATCAGTGCATGCGTGGTTGTTTATTTGACTTACCCTTCATGATATGGCTAGAGAAATAATTCTGCATGGGGCGTATTTCTGAAGATACTGGCGACCTTGGTAATGGCCCACTCATGTTCATCCTTCTGACATAATAATGTGCCTTTTGCTAGTGTAGGATCTATGAAATACGCTCTCCCCCTTTTCCTTTTCTGCGTGATCAATCCCTTGAGAGGAATACAATACAATTAGATTTTTATCGTTTACCGCCTTCTGTGGAGAAGTTGATCCGAGTTTGTGAAGTAATTACAAAATCAGTCATTTAACAAGAGGGCCATCGAGCATATTGAAGTTGAAGAAGAGATGTAAGTCCTCAAAACTTGCACTGATGGAACCCGGATCATGAAGGAAATAATCTCTGTTGTAGTGGACTAGCAGAACCTCATGACCTTCTGACATTTGATCCATGCAATATTTATGTAACATGCGGCAACTGGAACTGCACCCCTCAAAGTATTCGCCAACAAGAAGTGACTGGCCATGGACATAATTGTGTGCTTGAAGTACGTATGCTTTATTTTTAGCAAGCATCCTATCGAATTCTTCATCGTCCATGATGTCAGAACCAATATTACTCTATGATTCCAACAACTTGTTGGTAATTTGGTTCTGGGCAATGAGTGCTTTAAGTAAGCGACTATCGTTCTCATTCCTCCTTAGTCTCAGGGCCCACTTCCTCGGGGGTGCAGCCTTTTGCCCACTTCCTTTTTGGTACTTGAAGCACTTCTGGTGCAAGGTCTGGATGGTTGAAAGGCATACTGCTGAGTATAAGGTGAAGCTACGACAGACTGCTTAGCAAACGGTTTAGCTACACCGAACTACTGAGCTGGCGGTACTATTGTGATAGCCTGTTGGGCTATAGGAGCAGAGGCATCGCATTGCTGACTAAGCATTGTAGCTATGTCGGGTTCCTGTGCAGGTGGTGCCAACTTGTCGGTGTGCTGAGGAGGCTATGCCAACACGTTGGTTTGCTAAGCAGGCAGCTTTGAGGCATCGGTATGCTGGTCACGCGACTACGAACCGACAGATTGAGGAGTGATACATCCATTTTGCATCATGCTTTTATATCAATATTTATTGCATTATGGGCTTTTATTACACATTATGTCACAATACTTATGCCTATTCTCTCTTATTTTACAAGGTTTACATAAAGAGGGAGAATGCCAGCAGCTGGGATTCTGGGCTGGAAAAGGAGCAAATATTAGAGACCTATTCTGCACAGCTCCAAAAGTCCTGAAACTTCATGGATGATGTTTTCCAAATATATAAAAAATACTGAGCACAAAAACCTCACTAGGGGGGGCACACCCTTATAATGAGGGTGGGGGCGCGTCCTACCCCCCTGGGCGCGCCCCCTACCTCCTGGGTCCCTTGGTGGCCCTCCGATGGCCATCTTCTGCTATATGGAGTCTTTCGATGGGAAAAAATCATAAGCCATCTTCTCGGACGAAACTCCGCTGCCACGAGGCGGAACCTTGGCGGAATCAATCTAGGGCTCTGGCAGAGCTGTTCTGCCGGGGAAACTTCCCTCCTGGAGGGGGAAATCATCGCCATCGTCATCACCAACGCTCCTCTCATCGGGAGAGGGCAATCTCCATCAACATCTTCATCTGCACCATCTCATCTCAAAACCCTAGTTCATCTCTTGTATCCAATTCTTTTCTCCAAGTCCGGGATTGGTGCTAGTAGGTTGCTAGTAGTGTTAATTACTCCTTGTAGTTGATGCTAGTTGGTTTAATTGGTGGAAGATCGTATGTTCAGATCCTATATGCATATTAATACCCCTCTGATTTTGAACATGTTTATGCTTTGTGAGTAGTTACTTTTGTTCCTGAGGACATGGGAGAAGTCTTGCTATTAGTAGTCATGTGAATTTGGTATCCGTTCGATATTTTGATGAGATGTATGTTGTCTCTCGTCTAGTAGTGTTATGTGAACGTCGACTACATGAAACTTCACCATTATTTGGGCCTAGAGGAAGGCATTGGGAAGTAATAAGTATATGATGGGTTGCTAGAGTGACAGAAGCTTAAGCCCTATTTTATGTGTTGCTTCGTAAGGGGTTGATTTGGATCCATATGTTTCATGCTATGGTTAGGTTTACCTTAATACTTTTGTTGTATTTGTGGATGCTTGCAATAGAGGTTAATCATAAGTGGGATGCTTGTCAAAGTAAGGGCAGCACCCAAGCACCGGTCCACCCACATACCAAATTATCAAAGTACCGAACGCGAATCATATGAACATGATGAAAACTAGCTTGACGATATTCCCATGTGTCCTCGGGAGCGCTTTACATCTTATAAGAGTTTGTCCAGGCCCGTCCTTTGCTACAAAAAGGATTGGGCCACCTTGCTGCACCTTATTTACTTTTGTTACTTGTTGCTCGTTACAAATTATCTTATCACAAAACTATCTGTTACCACTTATTTCAGTACTTGAAGAAAATACCTCGCTGGAAACCGCTTATCATTTCCTTCTGCTCCTCGTTAGGTTCAACACTCTTACTTATCGAAAGGACTATGATAGATCCCCTATACTTGTGGGTCATCAAGACTCTTTTCTGGCGCGGTTGACGGGGAGTGAAGCGCCTTTGGTAGGTGGAATTTGGTAAGGAAAAATTTATATAGTTTGCTGAAATTTACTGTCACTTGTTACCATGGAAGGTAATCCTCTGAGGGGCTTGTTCGGGGTATCTTCACCCTGACCAGTAGAGCAAAGAGTTTCTCCTCAACCTACTGAAAATGAAAATGAAAATGCTTGCTTTGAAGTTCTTGTGGGTATGATAGAAAAACTGCTAGCTAATCCTTTTTTAGGAGATGGAACAAAACATCCTGATGAACATCTGATATATGTGGCTCAAGTTTGTGGATTATTTAAGCTTGCAGGTGTACCCAGAGATGTTGTTAAGAAGAAGGTATTTCCCTTATCTTTGAGGGGAGATGCATCAACATGGTATACGCTATGTGATGATATGAGGTCTTCGAATTACAAATGATTGAAATTGGAATTTCATCAGAAGTTTTATCCTATGCATCTTGTTCATCGTGATCGCAATTATGTATATAATTTTTGGCCTCGCGAAGGAGAAAGCATCGCTCAAGCTTGGGGGGGCTTAAATCAATGTTATATTCATGCCCCAATCATGAGCTCTCAAGAGAAATGATTATTCAAAAAATTTATGCTCGGCTTTTTGGTAACAATCGCACCATGCTTGATACTTCTTGTGCTGGCTCTTTTATGATGAAGACTATTGAATTCAAATGGGATTTATTGGAAAGAATTAAACGCAAGTCTGAAGATTGGGACCTCGACAATGGTAAGGAGTCAGGTATGACACCTAGTTTTGATTGTGTTAAATCTTTTATGGATATAGATATTTTTCGTAAATTTAGCACTAAATATGGACTTGACTCTGAGATAGTAGCTTCTTTCTGTGAATCTTTTGCTACTTATGTTGATCTCCCCAAGGAGAAGTGGTTTAAATATCATCCTCCCATAGAAGTAAAAGTAGTTGCACCTATTAAAGTTGAAGAAAAGACTATTACTTATAATGATCCTATTGTCCCTACTTCTTATGTTGAGAAACCACCTTTCCCTGTTAGGATAAAGGATCATGCTAAAGCTTCAACTGTGTTTCATAAAAGCAATATTAAAACATATACACCTCCTAAGCAAGTTAAAGTTGAACCTAATATTGCTATTGTTAAAGATCTCTTGTCTGATAATATTGATGGGCATGTTATTTATTTCTGTAATGAAACTGCTAGAATTGCTAAACCCCGTGATAAAGATAAACCTAGACCTGTAGTAGGCATGCCTGTTATTTCTGTTAAAATAGGAGATCATTGTTATCATGGCTTATGTGATATGGGTGCTACTGCTAGTGCAATACCTTATTCCTTATACAAAGAAGTTATGCATGATATTGCACCTGCTGAGATGGAAGATATTGATGTCACAAGTAAACTTGCCAATAGAGATACTATTTCACCAAAGGGAATTGGTAGAGATGTTGAAGTCTTATGTGGGAAAATTAAATATCCTGCTGATTTTCTTGTTCTTGGTTCCCCACAAGATAGCTTTTGTCCCATTATATTTGGTAGACCCTTCTTAAGTACAGTTAATGCTACCATAGATTACAAAAAAGATGTTGTTACTTTCGGTTTAGATGATATGACTCATGAATTTAATTTTTCCAAATTTAGTAGACAACACCGTGAAGAAGAATTATCTAGTAAGGATGAAATTATTGGTCTTGCTTCTATTGTCGTACCTCCTAGTGATCCTTTAGAACAATATTTGCTAGACCATGAAAATGATATGTTTATGAATGAAAGAAGGGAATTAGATGAAGTATTCTTTAAACAGGAACCTATGCTGAAAAACAATTTACCTGTTGAAATCCTAGGGGATCCTCCCCCACCAAAGGGTGATCCCATGTTTGAGCTTAAACCTTTGCCTGATACTCTTAAATATGCTTATCTTGATGAGAAAAAGATATATCCTGTTATTATTAGTGCTAACCTTTCAGAACATGAAGAAGAGAGATTACTGAAAACTCTGAAGAAGCACTGTGCTGCTATTGGGTATACTATTGATAATCTTAAGGGCATTAGTCCCACTCTATGTCAACATAAAATTAATTTGGAAGAAAGATGCTAAACCTAGACTTATGAGATGGGTTCTCTTGCTACAAGAATTTGATTTGCATATTGTTGATAGAAAAGGAGCTGAGAACCCCGTTGCAGACAACTTGTCTCGGTTAGAAAATGTGCTTGATGACCCACTACCTATTGATGATAGCTTTCCTGATGAGCAATTAAACGTCATAAATGCTTCTCATACTGCTCCATGGTATGCTGATTATGCTAATTACATTGTTGCTAACTTTATACCACCTAGTTTCACATACCAGCAAAAGAAAAAGTTCTTCTATGATTTGAGGCATTACTTTTGGGATGACCCACATCTTTATAAAGAAGGAGTAGATGGTGTTATTAGACGTTGTGTACCTAAGCATGAACAGGAACAGATCCTATGCAAGTGTCACTCCGAAGCTTATGGAGGACACCATGCTGGAGATAGGACTGCACATAAGGTACTGCAATCTAGTTTTTATTGGCCTACTCTCTTCAAGGATGCCCGTAAGTTTGTCTTATCTTGTGATGAATGTCAAAGAATTGGTAATATTAGTAGACGTCAAGAAATGCCTATGAATTATTCACTTGTTATTGAACCATTTGATGTTTGGGGCTTTGACTATATGGGACCTTTTCCTTCCTCTAATGGTTATACACATATTTTAGTTGTTGTTCATTACGTTACTAAGTGGGTAGAAGCTATTCCAACTAGTAGTAATGATCATAACACCTCTATTAAAATGCTTAAATAAGTTATTTTTCCAAGATTTGGAGTCCCTAGATATTTAATGACTGATGGTGGTTCACATTTTATTCATGGTGCTTTCCGTAAAATTCTTGCTAAATATGATGTTAATCATAGAATTGCATCTCCTTATCACCCTCAGTCTAGTGGTCATGTAGAATTGTGTAATAGAGAGCTCAAATTAATTTTGCAAAAGACTGTTAATAGGTCTAGAAAGAATTGGTCCAAGAAACTTGATGATGCATTATGGGCCTATAGAACTGCATATAAAAATCCTATGGGTTTGTCTCCGTATAAAATGGTCTATGGAAAAGCATGTCACTTACCTCTCGAACTAGAACACAAGGCTTATTGGGCTATTAAAGAACTTAATTATGATTTTAAACTTGCCGGTGAGAAGAGGTTATTTGATATTAGCTCACTTGATGAATGGAGAACCCAAGCCTACGAAAATGCCAAGTTGTTTAAAGAAAAAGTTAAAAGATGGCATGACAAAAGGATACAAAAGCGTGAGTTTAATGTAGGTGATTATGTATTTCTATACAACTCTCGTTTAAGATTTTTTGCAGGAAAACTTCTCTCTAAATGGGAAGGTCCTTACGTTATCGAGGAGGTCTACCGGTGCCATAAAAATCAACAACTTCGAAGGTGGTAAACTGTCAAAGAATCAAACATTACATCTCAGGTAATCCCATAAATGTTGAAACCAATGTTATTGAAACCGTAATCCCGAAGGAATTCATAAGGGACACTTTTTGGAACGTTTCAGACTCCAAAAAGGAATAGGTATGTGGTACGGTAAGTAAACCGACTCCAAAACAGTTTTTAAGGCAATATTTCTCCATTTTGGAATATTTAGAAAAATAGAAAAATAAGCAGCAGTCCGGGAAGGACACGAGGGCTCCACGAGGGTGGAGGGCACGCCCCCCCTACCTCGTGGGCACCTCGTGTGCTCTCCGGACTCCGTTTTCTTACACAACATGTATTTTGGTCAGTAAAAATTCATTATATAATCTCCCGAGGGTTTTGACTCCCGTATCACGCAAATATCTCTTGTCTTTGTTTTGAACTATCCTACTGCAGACAGAGCAACATGTCGTCCCAGGATTCGTAAGGAGAAAGCTATGTGGTTGATTACCTCGCAGATCCTAAGGTCTATGGGGATGTGGAGCACTGTGGTTGGACTATGGAAGAAGAAGAGGACTATGAACCCAAAGGAAAGGAGGAGATGAGCTCAGATGAAGATGAAGTCCCACTGCCTCAACCTGGGGACATGCATGTGGAGTTCAAAAAGTCAAGCCTCCTGGATAGGGTAAAGAAACCTAAGATCGGGTTTATCCCTTTTTGCCTCTTGCAGGAGAACAAGCGGGAACTATGCAAAAAGATACTGAGCTTCGAGCAGGAGATCGAGGACCTAAGGGACCAAAATTTTGTCCTCAAGCACAAATTAAGGAAGAAGCCTACGCCATCAACAAAATCACCACTGTCTCCATCAACAAAGAAGAATTGAGTATCTGGTATGGGCACTCCACTTGGCAACTTCCAAGCTTGGGGGAGTGCCCCGGTATCGTATCACCATCACTTTTATCTTTACCATTTTTCTTAGTTCGATCCTTTTGGTAATATGTTGATCTAGTAGAATAAAAGTTCTTAGTATGATCTAGTCGTGAGTTTTGCTTTATTATCCTTCTATGTAATCGAGTCCGTGAGCTATATAATAAAGATTAGTGTTGAGTCACGGGTTTGATTATTTTGCCATGATCCTAAATGAATAAAAGAAAAGAGAAAGAAATAAAAAGAAACAAAGAGATCATATGAGTCTTATGGAGAGTAATGAGCTCACATAAAAGAGTGTGATGAATAAAAGTTATTGAGGGTTGACAAACACAGTTTTGGTCATCGTTGCAATTAATAGGAAGTAATAAAGAAAGAGAGGTCTTCACATATAAATATATTATCTTGGACATCTTTTATGATTGTGAGCACTCGTTAAAATATGACATGCTAAAGAGTTGATATTGGACAAGGAAGACAACATAATGGGTTATGTTTTCTTACATCTGAGATAAATTACATTGTCTTGGATCTTCCAACATGATGAGCTTGCCTTTCCCCCTCATGCTAGCCAAATTCATTGCACCAAGTAGAGATACTACTTGTGCTTCCAAATACCCTTAAACCAGTCTTGCCATAAGACTCCACCATATCTACCTATGGATTGAGCAAGATCCGTCAAGTAAGTTGTCATCGGTGCAAGCAATAAAAATTGCTCTCTAAATATGTATGATTGATTGGTGTGGAGGAAATAAGCTTTATACGAGCGTGTGATATGGAAGTAATAAAAGCGACAGACTGCATAATAAAGGTCCATATCACAAGTGGCAATATAAAGTGGCGTTCTTTCGCATTAAGATTTTGTGCATCCAACCCATAAAAGCGCATGACAACCTCTGCTTCCCTCTGCGAAGGGCCTATCTTTTACTTTTATCTCCTACATTGCATAAGAGTCATGGTGATCTTCACCCTTCCTTTTAAATTTTATTCTTTGGCAAGCACAATATGTTTGAAAGATCCTGGTATATATGGCCAATTGGATGTGAGTTTTCATGAACTATTACTGTTGACATTACCCTTGAGGTAAAATGTTGGGAGGCAAAACTATAAGCCCCTATCTTTCTCTGTGTCCGATTAAAACTCCATACCCATAAGTATTGCGTGAGTGCCAGCAATTGTAAAAGACTATATGATAGTTGAGTATGTGGACTTGCTGAAAAGCACTTATACATTGACTCTTTCCTATGTTATGATAAATTGCAATTGCTTCAATGACTGAGATTGTAGTTTGTTAGTTTTCAATGAAGTTTACGATTCATACTTGATATTGTGATTGAATTATTACTCTAGCATCAGATATTATATGACAAAGAATTATGTAAGTTGTTGTTCTAAGAATGATCATGATGCCCTCATGTCCGTATTTTATTTTTATCGACACCTCTATCTCTAAACATGTGGACATATTTTTCGATTTCGGCTTTTCACTTGAGGACAAGCGAGGTCTAAGCTTGGGGGAGTTGATACGTCCATTTTGCATCATGCTTTCATATCAATATTTATTGCATTATGGGCTGTGATTACACATTATGTCACAATACTTATGCCTATTCTCTCTTATTTTACAAGGTTTACATAAAGAGGGAGAATGCCAACAGTTGGGATTCTGGGCTGGAAAAGGAGCAAATATTAGAGACCTATTCTGCACAGCTCCAAAAGTCCTGAAACTTCACGGATGATGTTTTCCAAATATATAAAAAATACTGAGCGCAAGAACCTCACCAGGGGGCCACACCCTTCCCACGAGGGTGGGGGCGCGCCCTACCCCCCCCCCCTGGGCGCACCCCCCTACCTCATGGGCCCCCTTGTGGCCCTCCGGTGTCCATCTTCTGCTATATGGAGTTTTTTGATGGACAAAAATCATAAGCCATCTTCTAAGACGAAACTCCGCCGCCACAAGGCGGAACCTTGGCGGAATCAATCTAGGGCTCTGGCGGAGCTATTCTGCCGAGGAAACTTCCCTCCCGGAGGGCGAAATCATCGCCATCGTCATCACCAACGCTCCTCTCATCGGGAGAGGGCAATCTCCATCAACATCTTCATCAGCACCATCTCATCTCAAAACCCTAGTTCATCTCTTGTATCCAATTCTTGTCTCCAAGTCCGGGATTGGTGCTAGTAGGTTGCTAGTAGTGTTCATTACTCCTTGTAGTTGATGCTAGTTGGTTTAATTGGTGGAAGATCATATGGTTAGATCTTATATGCATATTAATACCCCTCTGATTTTGAACATGTTTATGCTTTGTGAGTAGTTACTTTTGTTCCTGAGGACATGGGAGAAGTCTTGCTATTAGTAGTCATGTGAATTTGGTATCCGTTCGATATTTTGATGAGATGTATGTTGTCTCTCCTCTAGTGGTGTTATGTGGACGTCGACTACATGACACTTCACCATTATTTGGGCCTAGAGGAAGGCATTGGGAAGTAATAAGTAGATGATGGGTTGCTGGAGTGACAGAAGCTTAAACCCTAGTTTATGCGTTGCTTCGTAAGGGACTGATTTGGATCCATATGTTTCATGCTATGGTTAGGTTTACCTTAATACTTTTGTTGTATTTGCGGATGCTTGCAATAGAGGTTAATCATAAGTGGGATGTTTGTCCAAGTAAGGGAAGCACCCAAGCACCGGTCCACCCACATACCAAATTATCAAAGTATCGAACGTGAATCATATGAACGTGATGAAAACTAGCTTGCCGATATTCCCATGTGTCCTCGGGAGCGCTTTACATCTTATAAGAGTTTATCTAGGCTCGTCCTTTGCTGCAAAAAGTATTGGGCCACCTTGCTGCACCTTATTTACTTTTGTTACTTGTTGCTCGTTACAAATTATCTTATCACAAAACTATCTGTTACCACTTATTTCAGTACTTGAAGAGAATACCTTGCTGGAAACCACTTATCATTTCCTTATGCTCCTCGTTGGGTTCGACACTCTTACTTATCGAAAGGACTACTACAGATCCCCTATACTTGTGGGTCATCAAGGAGTAGTCGGTTCTAGACCTCTGGATTTCTTAGCAGGTGATTCTGAAGCATCAGACTACATAGCAGTCCGTTCCACCAGGTTGGTTTTTTGAGCATGCGGTGCAACTGAGTCTCCCCCTGCTGCTTCAGTGGCCGGCATCTGAACCAGTGGTGTGTCTTCAGCAGTTGTATGTGTTGGCACTGGCTGCTCAATGGCGGACGATGACATGGCCTATACGGCACAAAGTCGGGCAGGCTAATCGCAGGTTGATGCATCAGTCTTCAGATTATGAGTATTAGGTTCCTCGGGGGAAGCATGCGAGAGCGGTTGTGGCAAGGAGGGAGTCACTGGTTGAAGGGCGACATTGGTTGCTCTTCACGGGGCTTTTCAAGGATCTCACGCATGAAGTATATTTCCTTTCATGGCCATTGCATATGATGTGACAGCGTTTCTCCCAAGGTCCTCTGCTCATAGTCCCCTAGGACATTTTTTAGGGCTTCACTAAATCCAGGCTTTACTTCAGTCACGTAGCACTTCACACATCCTAGCTTCAATGGCACATTATCCAACAAGAGGCCCCTTTCCAAGCAGGGAGCAAACCCAAGCTATTGCATATTTTAACATACCTTCATAATGTGTAAGCACGCCCCTCAGTCTATCTATCAATCCAGAGAGATCAGATATAGCATCATCATGTGCAGCTGCAGTCTTAGTGTCACTGGGTTAGCTGATGCACAGCTACTCTTGCGCGGTGTTCTTGCGTAATAAGCAGCATCCTCCATGCTTTCCTTCCCTCCTATCTCCCGGCTATCTCTCGGTGTTAGAGTCTTCTGCATCATCAATGAATCCTCAATTTCCTTTAGAAGCCCGGGATACATGTCCCTCCTCAACCTTTCATACAATTGATTCTGCTTCAATTCACTCCTTGCTTTTTCCATGGTGAGCCTCTCTTCTTTTCTGAGTGTGAAAGCCCATTTGTGCGGGACATTGATACATATACCCCTTGCATGGTCAGGGGGCTCTTCTATTTCCAAAGCATCGGATAGAATGTCACATGGCCATGAGTTCCTGTAGAACCTTCCAGGGATGTTGGAAGCCTCTGCCATCACGCGATTCAGTTCTTCGTCTTGTGAGTTTTCAAAGTTATAGGGTCCGTCGTCATGCCTCCTTGCACGTGCCCGCAAGTAATCTCTAGCGCGTTTGCCACTAATTTCACTAAAGGCCACTTTCCCACCCGCAGCTACTGCTTCTTTGTCCTCCTAGTCCCATATCGATTTCATGTCGTAGTATCCTGCCACACCCATGCGTTGGGGGTGTGTGTTCCTCTTCTGAAGTTCCGATTTCTTGGCACTCTTCTCATTAAACTCTGTAGTTTCCCTGAACCTTTTGAATTCGACCCAGTCTGTCTTTGTAATTTGGGGGTATGCGGGGATTGGGTCCTTCCCTTCAGTCATGTACTTCTTGTACAACACGTGCTTCCAATTTCTCCTACACTGGTACGTGTTGGTGCTGTACAAATGGTTTTTAACCCCTTTCCGCGATGGTATTCGGAACCGTCGCCAAGTGAGTGTGGGCGATACGGGGGTCCTTCCCACACGACCTAGAAACCGTCGGGGATAGGCCCTCCTGGCACATAGGCTGGGGCAAAATGAGCTCGTTTGCGATCGGGCGAGGCATCGAAATCCACTCGTTTCCGTTCATATATACATCCCACACGGTGAATCCCAGGAAAACATCTTCGTTCGTATGTATATCACACACAGTTAATCCAAGGAACACGTTTCCGTTCTTATGTACATCCCACACAGTCAATCCAGGGAAAACGTTTCCGTTCGTATGTACATCCCACACAGTTTTATGTATAGGCTCGTGTGTGAAAGGTGTGACTATCACACACGCTCTGCCTTGGTTAACCGCTTGCTTTTATCAACTACATCACACATGATTTGATGAAGAAAACTGTGTGGCATTGGGCTACCCATCACAAGCGCTTTTACTACTAGAACCATTTGCAAAGTTCCATGACCCATTTAGCAGATTTATTAGTTTGCAATTAATAATTCCGGTATTATGCAATTTCACATTTCATATCGAACGGCTATTTGCCAATTTCATATCAGGCACATAAATATATTTTAAAATCACAGTACAATAGCTACCTAAAAACAGCATAGTACAGCATATAGCTAGTTCAACCTCATTAGAACAATATATACATTTCCCTAATCGAGATCATCCAGGCACGTCTTATCCACCTCTGCTTTCAGTTCAGTAAGAACCTGTTTTGCACTGTCCAACTGGGAAAGTGCCTCCTCCTTTGCCAACACCATCTTAGCAAAGTCCGATTTAAAAAATCTGAGCTCATTCTCCACCTTCCTATTTTTATCCCGCATCTTCAAATATTCTTCAGCGTTTGCAACACTTTCTCCAAGCCTACCTCTGTTCTCTTCGTCATACATGCTCCAGAGCTTTGCTAGGCACATCTTCAAAGACTATGGCCACTTTTGATCAACCCACTCCAAGTAAGAACACTTCCATTCATCCTATAATATTTAAAACTAGATCAGTAACAATTGTCGAGGAAATGGGTTTATAGCAACATAGAAAATCACCAATACTTATTCTAAAAAACTGAAGAAACAGGTTAATTATGACATATCTTCTCAAAAAGATCAATGTGCAAATGAATTAATTTCTACTGAGGCAACAACCAAATTCTGCAACACCAGAAGCTATAATTAACTACAACAACGCTACAAGTTCTTACGCATGAACTATAAATAACAAATTGAACATTTTATGAGGAAGGTAAATATAACTGCAACAGCATAGCGACAGTGTTTGGATGACAGCAAATTGATACTAACAGGTGTGTACATGCACGAATTTATTAACATAGAACTAATAGCACTAAGTCCATCCACTATGTTTGCCAAAACCGGTGTAAAGATAACTGTTGCTACATCTCGCACCGGTGCCCTGCACTGGCGAGCCGATGCAGCGGAAAAAAATCAGGGACCCAGACTCCGGAGCACCTAGTTGCTCTAATGCCCAGTTCCTTCATGCCATAAAGATTTAATATTTTACTGCTTGGCTACTCAGATGTGTGGACCAAAGTTGGCTGCACAAACTGCTGAAGCGGTGCCAAATAATTTTCTAATGCCACCGCTGATGAGATGGCAACATTTTTAGATACTAGGTACAAAATGTGACACTATCTTAGGATGCATTTAGTTGAAGGTGTGGCATGAATGGGTTGGGACCGTGACAGTGTCTAAATCACATCTAACAAATGATTTGTAACAATGAAAGAGGGTCTAACCTTCTCTACACATGAGAGAAACTTCCTCCCACTGTCCACAGCTTCAAACGCAACTAGCTTCACACATGGAGATTGATGGTGACAACGAGCAGACAGATCTTCAGCCACCCCGATCCATTCGTTGCAACTGATGGTCCTAGGGAGCTACAAGAGGAAGAAATGACTCAAATCCTTCATTCCCAGTCATAGCCCGAGAGAGAGAAGAGAGGCATACCCGGGTGGTGAAGGAGTCGTTGTCAGAGGAGGAACCGCTGGAGAGGTCATTGAAGAAGACCATGGCGAGCCCAGCGGTAGGATGCGAGATGGCGAGAGCAAGGAAGCAAGCGAGGAAGCGGCTATAGCTTAGGAAGGAAGGAGGAAACATGGGAAATGTGACTTGTGGTCGGGGAGAAAAGGGGGTGGGGAAGGGGGGAGGGGCGGGGGTAGATATTTTGGCGATAGGCCAAAAATTTGGAAATGTGGAGGGAAACTTTGCGCGCGGTGCCGCCGGACACCGTTCACTTTGAACGATTGTGTGCATCGCAAATGATTCTTCTGCTTTATGCACATGGGATGAGTTTGATAATTCAAATTTTGGTGGAAATTTCCCTGGATACGTCGTTGCATAATTTAACATTGCTTGCTAATTTGGGCACATAAAAGAGTGTATAGCACACAGACCGCACTTACTGAATCAAGCAATTTTAGTACTTAAACAGAGCCAGTTGACCTAAACATTGCTCTAACAAAAGACCAGCATTAAAAACAAAGCCTAAGTACACATAATTTTAACAAATCCGCCGCCGCGCCGGCCTATGCACCGCTGGTGTGAGATGAGACGTCGATGACTTGTCCGGGGGAAATTCTGCCATTGGTGGACTCCGCGCCCCCCTGCTGAATTTGACCGCGTCCTTGTCCTCGTCCTTGGCGTCGCCCTCAAGGTTGTAGTACTCATAGTAGTGGTTGTGCCAGAGCTTGTGTTGGTACTCTACCGCCGATTCCTCGACGGGCAGACTCTTCTCTACCTTGACCTCGGCCACGCGCAACTCCTCCTCCTGGTGCTCCTTGATCTCCATCGCCTCCTGCATCTCGAGCTCCTGCTCGGTGATCTCATGAGGAAGCAGGTGCTCCATGGCCACCGCCGCCTTTTCGGACGTGGGTTGCATGCTGGATTCCGAGATGGCCTAGAATATCTTGGCGTGTGCGTCATCGATCCTGGCATGGATCGCCTCGACCCAGGCCAGGGCGACATCGGCGGCACGGATGGCAGCTTGAGCACTCTCGACGTTTGCAGCCGTTGTCGCAGCAGCAGCTGCAGCCGTCTCGGCTGCTGCAGCTGCCCTGTCGGCTGCCGCACACGCCCACTCGGCGGATGGGGCCGCGCTCAATGCAGATGCGGCGGCACTCTCGACGTAGGTGGCCAAGCTCTCGGCGCGGGCGGCCACACTCAGGGAGGACGCGGCCATTGTACGGGCCTTCATGAAGTGTTTCGATGGCATTATCTTTGTAAGAAGGGGGTGCGGGAATGGGGATCGGTATTCCTGGGTTGCCGGCACTAAGCAGACGAGCCGACGAAGCTTAAGGAGGAAGACTTACATAGACCCAGAAATTTTCATCGCAAACGGTTCCTACAAAACAATTGTGTGTGATGTTGTGGATATTTTTTATTAGCTGTGAAAGACGAATTTGGAGTGAACTGGCAACGGATGGTGTTTTAAATGTACGAGAAAATTTGTAGTACTAATACAACCATCATGTGAAAATTTGGAAAATTTCTGGGGGCATTTGACCTTTTAAAGACATTTAAGTGATTTTCTAGCCATTTAATGACCATAATTCAAATTTGAACTACGTGTACATGCAACAGCTAACCATAACGCTTTGAAAAATCATATTTGTGTACTTGTGTGCGAGTTAATTCCATGTGCGGTAAATTAGAAGGAATTTTCAAACATATTGGTCTCACGGCATGGACACATGCATGGAGTGCCATGGCATTTGAATTCCAAAAAATAAAAAAATGATCAAAAACCATGAAACCTTGCTTGATGTAATGTCATGCGACCAAGTTGATGTGGTAAAAAAATGGTCTGTTTGATGAAAGTTTGGACACACACCCCTCACAAACCGGAGCAACTCACTAGAAGGCTCGTCGTTCTGAGAGGGAACAATGCATGTTTGATGACGAACGGGAGATAACTTCCTCTTACGACCTTCAATTTTTTTCTACGTTTAACATGCACTAATACAACTGTCATGTGAAAAATTGGAAAATTTCATGGGTCCTTTGACATTTTAAAGACATTTAAGTGATTTTCTAGCCATTTAATGATCGTAATTCAAATTTGAACTACATCTACATGCAACGGCCAACCATAACGGTTTGAAAAATCATATTTGTGTGCTTGTGTGCGAATTAATTCCTTGTGCAGTAAACTAGAAGGAATTTTCAAACATATTGGCCTCACGGCATGGACACATGCATGGAGTGACATGGCATTTTAATTCCAAAAAAATGATCAGAAACACATGAAACCTTGCTTGATGTGATGTCATGCCACCCAGATGATGTGGTAAAAAAATTGGCATGTTTGACGAAATTTTGGACACACACACTCACAAACCGAAGCAACTCACTAGAAGGCTCGTGTTTCCAAGAGGAAACAATGCATGTTTGATGACGAACGGGAGATAGCTTCGCCTTACGGCCTTCAATTTTTTTACATTTAATGTGCACTAATACAACTGTCATGTGAAAATTTGGAAAATTTCAGGGGTCATTAGACCTTTTAAAGACAATTAAGTGATTTTATAGCCATTTAATGACCGTAATTCAAATTTGAACTACATGTACATGCAACAGCTAACCATAACGATCTGAAAAATCATATTTGTGTACTTGTGTGCGAGTTAATTCCATGTGTAGTAAATTAGAACGAATTTTCAAACATATTTGTCTCATGGCATGGACACATGCATGGAGTGTCATGATATTTAAATTCCAAAAAATAAAAACAATTATCAGAAAAATATGAAACCTTGCTTAATGTAATGTCATGCCACCAAGATGATGTGGTAAAAAAATTGGCCTGTTTGACGAAAGTTTGGACACACCCCCTCACAAACCGGAGCAACTCACTAGAAGGTTCGTGGTTCCGAGAGGGAACAATGCATGGTTGATGACGAATGGGATATACCTTCCTCTTACGGCCTTCAAATTTTTATCTATGTTTAACATGCACTAATACAACTGTCATGTGAAAATTTGGAAAATTTCAGGGGTCATTTGACCTTTTAAAGACATTTAAGTGATTTCCTAGCCATTTAGTGACAGTAGGTCAAATTTGAACTACATCTACATGCAACGGCTAACCATAACGGTTTGAAAAATCATATTTATGTACTTGTGTGTGAGTTAATTCCATGTGCAATAAATTAGAAGGAATTTTCAAACATATTGGTCTCACGGCATGGACACATGCCTGGAGTGCCATGGCATTTTAATTCCAAAAAATTAAAAAATGATCATAAAAATATGAAACCTTGCTTGATGTAATTTCATGCCAACAAAATGACGTGGTAAAAAAATTGGCATGTTTAACGAAAGTTTAGACACACACCCCTCACAAATCGGGCAACTCACTAGAAGGCTCGTGGTTCCGAGAGGGAACAATGTATGTTTGATGACGAATGGGAGATAACTTCCTCTTACGGCCTTCAATTTTTTTCTACATTTAACATGCAGTACTACAACTGACATGTGAAAATTTGGAAAACTCTAGGGGCCATTTGACGTTTTAAAGACATTTTAAGTGATTTTCTAGCCATTTAATGACCGTAATTTAAATTTGTACTACATCTACATCCAACGGCTAACCATGATGGTTTGAAAAATCATATTTTTTTTGTACTTGTGTGTGAGTTAAAAAATCATCAGATGATGTAAATATCTGGTGTTCAAAAAAGAAAATGTAAAGATTTGGCAAGACAACCGGCCCCCACACGATTGGCACTCTATTTTGCAGCTCAAGGTTTGGTAGGTGAGTGGTGGGGGTTATTAATGAGACACGGTTCTGTGTTGGAAACCGTCAGCTATTAAGTTCACACACGGATTTTGCTACGGTAATCGTGTGTAATTCAAACTACAATACTCGTAAATTCCGGCGACCGACGTGTGTACTGTTCGTGTCAATCTAGATCCCAGCCGCCAATAAATACTACCTTGCTCACATCGTCCCGCCTGCTTTCTCATCTACATCCTCCCCTCACTCGCAGTCTCTCTCTCTCTCAAATCTCTCCCATGGCACCGCCGGTCTGCCCACGCGCCGACGAGGAGTCGACGCCCCCCGAGGACGCTCACTCGAATAGCAGCGCCGACGACCCCTACACACCGCCGGACAATGTTGCGCCGGACCCCCAACTTTGGATTGGTTTTGGGTCCAGTACAATCTTTGTCTGTGGAAGTCGCTGCCGCCGGCTGAGAAAGCCAGAAAAGTGGCGTTCAAGAAGGAGATGGTGGAGGAGGAAGCCAGGTACCAGGCAGCATGTGAAGCCTGTGATGCCGCCTGGAAAAAGGAGGTGGCGGAGATTTGGGGCGGGCACGTCGTCGTGCGGAGGAGGTGTGCGAAGACGGGTACTTCACGAGGAAGGTCAAAGGCGTTGGGCGCTTCATCGCTGCATGGATGTGGGCCGATAACCTCCAGCATGCCATCGACGAGGAGTTCTGGTCGGCGCCCAACGAAATGGCAAGATCATTCGCGCTCGTACGCTAGCAAGAGGTATACCAATGAACTAATGAACAATTAGTACGCTAGCTCTGAACTAATGAACAATTAATATGTGTATATATATTATGAATTCCATGTTCTATTAGTTTTTGTATACCAATTTGAATCTAGTTGTTATCATCCACATATACAGAATGGGAAGCGTATATACACACATTGAAATAGAACATATAAGAACGAAAAACAGAGTACACACATTGAAACAGAGCAATAAACAGAGCAATACTATGATTGTTGTTAATACAAAGCTAGCCACGTCAAAACGACTCAACAAAATAAAACGCGTCCATGAGACCATGACCAGCAGCCCTTGCCTGCTATAGCTCTTGGCTCTGCCTGAACTCGTGCAGGCGTTCGTCCAAGCGGTCGACTCACTCATGATACATCTGGAGTGCGATCTCGAGCTCCAAGTTGGCTATTTCATCGGAGATCACCAGCTCAAGGATACGACGGCCATGTTCCTCTACTGTGCCCAGGTGGACACCTGGGACAAGGAGGCGGTTGAGCTTACCGACCAACACGTTAGCATCGAGTGGGCCGTGGACAAGGCGAACGGCACGACCCATGCGAACGGCGTGGCGGGCGTCCAGTGCAAGTACGGCGCGACCGGCCTCTGGTGCAAGTACGGCGCAGAGGGCCTCTGCCCACTCCTGGAGAGGAATGGGGGTACTGACGGGACGTGTACCCAGCTACGATGCCCTGTCGACAACAAGCAAGCGCTGATGGATCCTCTCTTGTTGTGCAGTGCGCCGCGCCTCTCGCTCTGCGGCGCTCCAACGGTCTCGCCGTGTGGCGAGATGCAGCCTATCGGCGCGGACGCACCTAGCTTGCTCTGTGGTGCGCCATCGATCATGTTGTGCGGCGAGCTGGAGCCTCTCGGCGCTGACATGCCTATCTTGATCCACGGCACTGAAGTGCCATCCGCCAAGGCTTTGCTCAACCTTGGCGATGACGCGCATCACGGCGTCGTCCATCACATTGCCGAGGAGCGCCTCGACCTCGACGGGCCGTGGCGCCTGCTCGTTTTCCTTGTCGTTAAGGTTGATGGCAGAGGCGGTGCTTTGGTGGGTTGGCATGCCTGGAAAAGGTATATGTGCTACAGGTTGCGCTTGCTGCCTCCGTGCGTCGCGCGCCTCCTAGGTTTATGTGCAATATCGCTGGGTGGCGGGAAACCGGTGAGGAAATGGCGGAAACGGTGGCGTGTTCATAAAATGCCATCAATTAATGGAAACTCAGAATAGAAGGAACATCGAGCTAGCACAAGTAGATGATGATCAGATGATCATTTATCCTAGTTAATTATGCATGTAATAGTTTACTTTGGTGTGTGGAAATGTCATGTGTGCACTAGCCACCTATATAATTGGATGTTTGCCGTGTATTACACACATCTTGTTTATGTGGAACGTTTATGTTCTCATGGCTCAACACAAACAATTTATCGGAATGAACTGTATGCCCTCCATTGCACACACCTTGATCTGGTTGAACCGTTTTTGTTGTGTTGCCTAATCGAAAACAGTTCATCTGAGTGAATCATATGCCATATATCACACACACCTTGATCTGGCTGACCATTTCTTTTGTGTTGCCTAATCACAAACAGTTCATCCGAGTGAACCGTAAGCTGTATATATCACACGCCTTCATATGGTTGCCCGTTTCTTTTGTTCTGTCACATCGCAAACCGTTAATTGAACTGAACTGTATGCCCTGCATCGCACACGCAACTAAAATCTGAAAAGTGTTTGATGCATCCGTCATCGCATATTTTTTGCACCTTTTATATGGGTTTTTCACACCACTGTTTGTGATTAATGCATCGCACATAGTTTTGTCAAAGGGTCTCTGATCGTAGTGTCGCGTTAGCAGCAACCAGCAGTAGTGCAAGCATCTGTGGCCTTCTTCAGTGCAGCGGGTTCCACCTGCATTCTCCATTGCTCTAGAACATTGAAGTGATCCATAATCTCCCGGACTATCCTTTTCCTCATTTATGTATCAGCCTTCCGAAACCCCGGCAGATTAATGTTGAGCCTTGCCCTGCCAACAAATTCACACACACTTCTGAACCTCGTGCTTGCTTTATCTAGTTTAGTTAGAGCCCAAGAATTTAAATCGATGTCAGTTACTTCATATACACCTTTAGGCTCGTGTGTGGGATTTCTTGTAGTGTTCTTCCGTGTCCTGACCCGAAGGGTGATTGCAGCAGCTCTATCCCGTCACAGATTACTTGATCCATGATCATCTACTGGAGACATAGGGTTGTAGGAATCGGATGAAGATACATTGCCTGAAGCATGATTATTGCCACCGCTACTCGGCATCTATAGAGAACACATGCGAAATACAGAAAAGGGGGATAAGCATAAAGCTAACAACTTCGTAGAAAGCTGTCTAAACATGTCATGTAATGATTTGGAAAATGTACAGCTAATTTGTTCATTTTGTGTGACTCAGGCGCCCATGATCTGTAAATTGACAATAACTAATTGGAACAAATAAAACTTGTGTGTACTAGTTAGGAAGGTAGGTAATGAACATATATATGCTCTCCATTATTTTATAGTCAATTTGGTAACACACCAAATCAAATAGGAAGAGGGACCACAGGGAAATATGCCTCGCCACAATGGAGAGCAGTAACTAATAGGTTTTCATGCAAACCCGATAGGAGCGGTGAGGTTAGAGGATCGATATGCTTGAGGGCATCTGGCGAGCAAGCGAAGATGGCGAGCTACGGGGAGCTGCGTGTTGGGAACGACAGTAAAAGTAGGGTTGACGCCGAAGAGTGGGCACATGGTCGGGTTTAGCACGCCAGCACAAGAAAGGGTTCCGGTGTGGATCTGGGGGAGGGGAGCTAGTGATGGAGTTTTGGGTGGAACATGCGGACTATTGAGTGAAACAGTGGCGGGCAATGGGGGATGTTGGTGGCTTCGGTGAAAAAAGAGCGTCGGTCGCTGCGTGGAAAGGCCTATGCAAATGGCTGCCTTTCAGCTCCCATGTGCAAAAATAGCATAATTTCATTTGAAATGAAGATGTGAGTTCATTGTTTCGCCTTGAATTTTTTTTCCACGATATGCAATCACCATTATACACTAGGTTTTATTTTCTGGCTCCTTTCAGGTCTATTTTGCTATAATTTAGCCATTTTTTGCATTTACCATACATTTAGTGCATATATATATAGAGAGAGAGAGAGAGAAAGAGAGAGAGTAACGCTATTATGATCCTGGGATCAGAATAGTTATTCTAATCACAGCAGCCTTATATAGGCACGATGGGGGTGTTCTGGAACTCCTGAAAAAAACAAGAACCAGCCCACCCGGCCGTCTTCCACCTCCCGATACTTGGATGTAACCCCCTTCATACAAAAGGGTAGGGGTCATCTACACTTCTTGAACTCTACCAACTCATCCACTATTGAATCCTATGGGCAATGTTCCAATATATTATGAAATTTTGCCCATAGATATAATCCATCCAACAGTACCTTGGACGGTCCTGTTAATCCATCATAATTCTCTATCATCACCCCAGGAACCCTCAATAGCCATGGACCCTTGTGAACCACCTTATTACAATCTCCAAAAAAATAGAAGATGAATACCTTGTCCCATGTCTCCCTGCACTTCGGCACATGTTCCTATCCCCATGTAAGCCTCCGAAACAGAGTGGTGGAAATGAATGGTTCATTAGCGATCAGCTTTCCAATTGCTAGCTAGTGTGCTAAGTTGTAACGCCCTCGATGCGGCTATATCTCCCACATGTCGAAGCACGATTTAGAGGCATAACCGCATTGAAAGCAATGTCGCAAGTGAGGTAATCTTCACAACAACCCTTATAAATAAATAAATGGAAAGGTACATAGTTGGCTTACACTCGCCACGTCACACAAATACATAAATAAGTCAATACATCATCCATATACAATCAAGGTCCGACTACGGAACCAAAATAAAAGAAGACTACCCAAATGCTACACAGATCCCCGATCGACCCCAACTGGGCTCCACTACTAATCAACTAGAACGAAACAACACAAAGGACAAGATCTTCATCGAGCTCTTCCTTGAGCTTGGTTGTGTCACCTGCACGGTTTCATCGGCACATGCAATCTGGTTTTGGAAGTATCTGTGAGTCACGGGGACTCAGCAATCTCACACCCTCGCGATCAAGACTATTTAAGCTTATAGGTAGGGTAAAAGGTATGAGGTGGAGCTGCAGCAAGCGACTAGCATATATGGTGGCTAACATACACAAAAGAGAGCGAGAAGAGAAGGCAAAAGCACGGCCGAACAACTATGATCAAGAAGTGATCCTAGAACAACCTACGTCCAATGTTACTCCAACACCGTGTTCACTTCCCGGACTACACCGAGAAGAGACCATCACGGCTACACACGCGGTTGATGCATTTTAATTAAGATAAACTTTAGGTTTTCTACAACCGGGCATTAACAAATTCCCATCTACCCATAACCGCGGGCACGGCTTTCGAAAGTTCAAATCCTTGCAGGGGAGTCCCAACTTAGCCCATCACAAGCTCTCACGGTTAACGAAGGATATTCCTTCTCCCAAGACAATTCGATCAGACTCGGCAACCCGGTTACAAGAGATCCTCGACAATGGTTAAACAAGTCCAGCAAAGCCACCCGAATGTGCCGACAAATCCCGATAGGAGCTGCACATATCTCGTTCTCAGGGCACACTCAGATGAGACTAGCTAAGAGTAAAACCAACCCTCAAGTTTCCCCGAGGTGGCCCCGCAGGCAGCTCAGTTCGGACCAACACATAGAGGAGCACTGGCCCGGGGGGTTAAAATAAAGATGACCCTTGAGTCCGCGAAACCCAAGGGAAAAGGCTAGGTTGTTAGTGCAAATGGTAAAACCAAGGTTGGGCCTTGCTCGAGGAGTTTTATTCAAAGCGAACTGTCAAGGGGTTCCCATTATAACCCAATCGTGTAAGGAACGCAAAATCCAGGAACATAACGCCGATATGACGGTAACTAGGGTGGCAAGAGTGGAAAAAAACACTAGGCATAAGGCCGAGCCTTCCACCCTTTACCAAGTATATAGATGCATTAAATTAAATAAGAGATATTGTGATATCCCAACAAAATATCCATGTTCCAACATGGAACAAACTCCAATCTTCACCTGCAACTAACAACGCTATAAGAGGGGCTGAGCAAAGCAGTAACATAGCCAAACAACGGTTTGCTAGGATATGGTGGGTTAGAGGCTTGGCTTAACAATATGGGAGGCATGATAAGCAAGTGGTAGGTATCGCAGCATAGGCATAGCAAAAGAGCGAGCAACTAGCAAGCAAAGATAGAAGTGATTTCGAGGGTATGGTCATCTTGCCTGAAATCCCACAAGGAAGAAGAACGAGTCCATGAAGAAGACAAACGGACGTAGTCAAACGAATCCTCACAACGCTACGTTATCGGAACTAACACAAAGAAGCAACACCGGAAAGGAGCAAACAACATAGTAAACAACCCTCACATAATCATGGCATGATGCACAATCAAGTATGATGCATGTCTGGTTTAATGAAGCATGACATGGCAAAGTGCAACAAATAACACTACAAATTAAGTGGAGATCAATATGCAACGGGTTGCATATTGACGAAACACCACATCACTTATTTAGTTCACTCCCAGTTATGTACTCAACAATATTAAATGTTGTTAAGCATGTCAAGAGGTGAAACATAACAAAACTATTCTATCTAATCAATTTAAACGGGGCCGGATATAACAAACAACAAATCCTGTAAATCCCCATATGCATTTAGTAATTAATGCAAACAACAATTTTAAACATTTTAAATGTTGTTATCATGATCCGGATGACATATGCAAGTTTTATGCAGGTTTTATGAAAATGTTAACAAGAGCATTATGAAGCATTTGTCACCGTGGTGGAAAGAAAAGGAGGTGACACGGCAACGATAACGGTAACGGTGCCACGGCAACGTTCCGGTTCCGGTACTCGTTTGAGATGCCGGTGCAAAAGGAAGTGTGCGGATGCGTGCAAAAGATGGTGGGGCGCTCCCGGATACTGGGTGTCCCATGAGTTGATGCCATGGAAGCAAGAGACACTACAGACATGGTGCAGACAAAAGGTGCAACTCATACATCACGCAACATTTGTCCACGACGGTCGTCTCGATGGTTATACCTTTCGGAGCGTGCATTATCGGAACGGATCAGGTTCGAAGCGGAGAAGGGGAAGTAGACGTTCTCGGGACATTCGTAGTGGAAGTAGTCGTTCTCTCATGCTCTAGGGTCGACGGTAGAGGTTCTCTCGATCTCGGCGACGGTAGTGTTACAAGTTTATCGGTAGTCGAACATTATGATCCGGAGAGGGTACTTGGCAACATGCACGTCGTGGGTAGTTGTACACAATCGTTGTCAGACTTGACGGGTTCGAGGTCTCCGGGTGTATTGGTACTTGGCGTCCCATCGTATAGTCGTTTGTCGTAGTCATACTTGACAAAAATGCACACCGGCTGTAGTCATACACGTTCGCTCAGGGAGGTACTTGATGACTCCAACGTCTTCGGGCGACGGTAGTGGTACACGCGAGGGTAGACGAACTTGACGGATCTGAGGGCTCCGGATGTCGTGGTGCTTGTCGATCCGGGTCTTGAGACATACTAGGCATCGGTGCCTTCAAGGAACTCGGCGTGTCCAAAACATAGCGGAACAAGGTTCCGATTGCGGTCGTGTGAACGTTCAGTGAAGACAAACTTGCCGGTCTTGCCGAACTGAAAGGGGTACTTGGCGTTTTGCAATCCGATATCCAGGGTCAAACATATAGTCATTCTTTGCGATGGAGTCAACCTTGACGTGTCCAGCGAACACTCAGGTCGGTGGATATACTTGGTCTTGCGGTTCGGAAGCCGGTACAATGAGTCGCAGTTCATGGCGCTGGACATGGAGGTTGGGGCGGTACTGCGGTGGCCTACACTGCAACAGCAGAAGAAGGAGGAGGCGCGGTAGAGGCGAGGGCACATGCAGTAGCGGCTGGATGGACTTGGTGTTGCGGAGATCGGTAGTGGCAGCGGTGGCCGGCGGACTTGGAGCTCCGGGCGAGGCGGAGAAGCGGTGGCATGGGCACGGTCCACGAGATGGTGCGGGGCCGCGGCCTGGTTCTGCGGGATCCATGGCAGCATCGGACGGGATCCGACGACGCAGCTCTGGGTGCTCGATGCAGGGGCGCGCCAGGGGAGGCTCGGTCGTCTCTGGCGGCTTGGAGGGGATTGGGCGCTGGGGCTCCTCCCTAGGCTCGAGGCGGACGAGAGGAGAGGGAGACGAGGGGAGGAAGAGCGAGGGGATCGGGCTCCTGCCGCTGCGAGCGCGTGCGGGAACAAAGGAGGATGAGATCAAGCGGGGAGAGAGATGGGCATCAGGGAGGAATCGAGGGAGATGGTGAGGAGGCATTGGTGAAAGGAGGAAGGGAGCGAGGGGGGTTCGGCAAGACTGGTGGCAGCGCTCGAGGGAGATGGGGGTCGGGTAGAGAGGGAGGAGATCGAGCAAAGGCTCGCTAGGGTTAGGTTAGGGAGTGGGCCGGCGCTGGATGGGCCTTGGTGGGCTGAGGAGAGCATGGCTACGAGGTGGGTTAGGCCCCAGAGGCCGGTCAGGCTCTCTTTCCCTCTCACTCTAAAGAAAAAAATAAAACAAAACAAGATAAGAAAGAAAAGAAAAGGAGGGGTTAGAGAAAGAATTTGGGCATGCGGTTAAATCTCCCGGACTCATAAAAATGAGTTCGTTCCGAGGAAATACATTTGGCACCGCTTGAAAGGATTGCATTCAAACACATTTGAATGCAATTCAAATAAGTTTGAATTAGAAAAACATTTTTGGAGAGTCCAAAAATGTTCGGAATTTTTGTGGAGATCGGGAAAGCGATGAAAGAAAATATGGGCAAAGTTTGAGGACCAAACTTGAAGCGGGAAAAGGCATGGGAATTAAATTGCAAGTGTGTTAAGGTGAATTCCAAAAGAATGGAAAAAAATTATAATAGCTCCCTAATATCGGGAGGATATGTTATAAAGAGAATCACCATGTGAATTCCCTCGGTTTAAATGGACCGAAGATCCATACGGTTTATTTATTTGAGTTGCAAAAGATTTATGAGAAGATGGCATGATGACATGATGCCATGCACATGATGCAATGATGAATGCAACAAACCAAACAAAACACACGACGAAACCCGGAAACCCTGGAAGGCATCTGAAGCTCCGGTCTTGGGGCGTCACAACACTCCACCACTACGAGAGGATCTCATCCCGAGATCTAGGATGGCACCGGAGGGAAAAGGAAGAGGAAGATAAGAGGTAAAACTAAGTTGCTTTTTTAACCAATGAGTGAAACCAAGGAACCTTGCAAGGTTTAGCAAATTTGAAAGAAAGAAAGCAACAGAGGTGAACGAAGTTGAAAACACTCCGTTAGGAAAGAGGAACAAGGAAGAACAAATTCGGACAACACTCCGGTCGAAAGTGATGAAAGACTTGGTAAAAAATGTAAGAACTTGAGCAGCGGGCACACACTCCGGTTAAAAGGATAAGCATGAAAATATCATGATCTTCACAACTTGAGATGAAGAGAGACAAGCACAACATCACAATGCCTCCGGAAGAAATAGAAGATATATAATTGAAAATAGGAGAATTGAGAAGAAAATGCCAACTTCTGGCACAAAAGAGCTTGAAAAGGCATCCTTAGGAGAAGAGTCGAACGGAGTTGTTGAAACACCAACAACAGAAGGACAAGCTTGAAGTGGGCTTATAGATGGCATCTCAACATTATGAGGTGACAACTTGCCACTCACGGAAAAGATTGGATTGACATGAACAAGAAGACGAGAAACTTATTCCACCGGAAGGATAAATGAATAACTTGGGTCATTTATGAGCACCATAAATAGCAACAGTCCTTAGGGAAGGCTTTAGGTGAAAAATAGCCCAAGATAATTCCAATGAAGAGATTGATGGTTTTAAGATATCTCATTCTTAACAACATGTGAATCATGAAACATGAACTCAAATTATCAGGAATGACATAATACAACCTCAAAAGATAAGGAAGAACAATTGCAATCCGGATTACAAGATGAAGAAAACTTGAGCTCCTCTGAAAAGAATCTCAATGAACACTTCGAGAAGGAATTAAATCCTTGATGAACCCATCATGTAGAAGCTCCATGAATAACTCTGGTAAACGAAAGGATGACAAAATAAAGAGAAGTTGAGAATAGAAGGTGAAGCCTTGCGATGATTTAAATGGAGCTTCGCGACGAGATAATGCAGAAAAACTTGGAACTCCGGAAAAAGAAATGATGAAAACAATTGAAATAGAGAATTTGATGAACCTCCGGAATAAAGAATTAATCACTTGGATGAAACAAAAATAAGAATTATGTTATGTGTATCCTTCACCAATTAAATTGATGACGAGCAAACGGATTTGGCATACTACTTATTCTCGTTGAAAAGGATTAAGAGAGATATAGCACAAACTTGAGAAGGTCTTCAACGAACCACCGGTAGGATTTGGAAACAACGAATGAATTGATATGATAACCAAGGAAGAGAACTCTTGAATGAACCACTGGTAAGAATTCAAAAGGAATGAATAAAACATGAAGAAACACCGGGAAGGGTTAGCAAATAAACGAAGATGCTTGAGAAAATTTAGATCCATGAGAACGAAGAGATTACGAGCTGATTAGAGAATCCTTGATTTAAGCACCAGTATGATTTGGAGAATGATAGCTGAAAGCTGAGAATGAATAAGTCTTCTGAAATGATGGGCTTCAGAGAATCAAACTGAAAAGAATCTTGAATAGCTCCGGATGGGTGAAAAGAATTCTCACAATCAAAAACAATTATGAGAGGATGGCAGAGAATGGGGCAAGATTTAAAATAAACTCTTCTTCGGTCTTCAAAATCTGAGAATTACGACGAGAAACCCCACCAAGAATTGTTGAGGCACTCCGGAATGAAAAATTAGAAAATCTGAACCAACGACGAAAAGAATTTGAAAGATCTTGGAGAAAAACATAAGACTGATGATAATTCATTCTTACGTCAAACTTCGAAAAGAATTTAGGATAGCTCCGGGAAAATAAGAAGAGTCGGGTAAGATCCTGGAAAAAGACCTGTGGGTTAGGGCCCACTCAAAAGAAACACCGTAGAAATGATTTAAAAGAGAGGTTGCACCAGTTGATTTAAATGGCTTGAATTAGATAACAACCTCGAAATAGGTTGAACGGATCTTGATATGACAAGACGAGCCTTCTGAGATATCTTTAGCACTCCAGAATAATTGAATAGCGAGAAATGACTGAATATAAAGTGCACCGGCATGAGAAGGCATTTGAAATGAGGAAAAAGGATATGATCCACCAAAAGCTTGAATTGGTTCCACCAGAGAAGAAAGAGAATGGATAATGATGTACTTCAGGCTCCGTTAGGATCTTCATGAAAATCACCGGGTAAGAACATTGACGGAAAAGAATGGAGAGACTTCATAATCATAAGACAGATACTTGATCAAGAAATCTGAATCCTTCAAGAAAAAAACAAGGGTGGGAGGGTGGGAAAACACCGTTGAGAATGAAACGAACACCATTGAGAATGCTTGAGTTGATCTTGCAGATGTTGAAATGATCGGATCCCCTTGAAGATAAGCACATCGGTTGACAAGAACTTGAAATGACAAACTCGATGATCGAGAAGGATTAGTATTCACATAGAAATATGAGAACACCGCTTAGGCTAGGTATGGAATCAACATTTGACTTCGAAGTAACTCGAATACCACAACTGAAAACAAAAACAAAGGATTGGCTTGCAAAATAAGCCGGAACAAACATATGATAGAGATTTCGTCCGAAGTTTTCGTGGTGGGGCCTACACGGTCTTGATCGTACAGCACCATCATGTACAAGGCAGTGCTCATGACATATGAAGCGTCCCCGAGTCAGCATAGCCAAGGACTCTTTAAGACACAACGAGACCACTGTAAAACCAACCGTGAATAGGCGGACCACTAGACATCGAACCCCAATTTCATATCATACATCTGTCGGAAAGATATCCTAAGAGCTACTTGAATTCCCACTTATAAACTCCCGAAATTTTCCGGTTATGCAATCAGGTGTTGGGGATACAGGGGAAGCACAATATCTCACCCAAAACTAGCAAATCCTACATCCAGCTATATCCATCCTTCAACACATAACCAAGCAACCTTCGGAAATTGTTTACCTCAACCTTCGAAAAGCATCTGTTATACGAGTTATGGCAATACTCCCGAACTCCCGCCCCAGTACTGGGTGGCGTCGAGGTTATCTCACCAACAACTGCATAAAAGAGATTTTTTATGTCGGTGAAACTCAGGTATTCCAGAATCTCAACGATAAAATTGTGACGACAATACCTCGGAGCTCAACTCCCCGGGACACTGCCACAACCCCTAAATGTCAGGAGGCACCAAGAACAATGTTCTCATCACAAAACCATCGGAAAGATTCCAAGATACCCGCGTGATCCTAAAAAAAATTTTAGTGAAATTTGAGAAGAGAAGAGTTAAAACTCTACGTCAGGATGCCTCACCAGAGCGACGAAGGGACTGAGGAGTAAGAAGAATTCCTAACTCTCCGATATATATAATCCTAAATGACTCAAAACATGTAACGCCCTTGATGCGGCTATATCTCCCACGTGTCGAAGCACGACTTAGAGGCATAACCGCATTGAAAGCAATGTCGCAAGTGAGGTAATCCAAACAACAACCCGTATAAATAAATAAAGGGAAAGGTACATAGTTGGCTTACACTCGCCACATCACACAAATACATAGATAAGTCAATACATCATCCAGATACAATCAAGGTCCGACTACGGAACCAAAATAAAAGAAGACTACCCCAAATGCTACATAGATCCCCGATCGACCCCAACTGGGCTCCACTACTGATCAACTAGACCGAAACAACACAAAGAACACGATCTTCATCGAGCTCATCCTTGAGCTTGGTTGCGTCACCTGCATGGTTTCATCGGCACCTGCAATCTGGTTTTGGAAGTATCTGTGAAGTCACGGGGATTCAGCAATCTCACACCCTCGCGATCAAGACTATTTAAGCTTATAGGTAGGGTAAAAGGTATGAGGTGGAGCTGCAGCAAGCGACTAGCATATATGATGGCTAACATACGCAAAAGAGAGCGAGAAGAGAAGGCAAAAGCATGGTCGAACAACTATGATCAAGAAGTGATCCTAGAACAACCTACGTCAAACATTACTCCAACGCCGTGTTCACTTCCCAGACTCCGCCGGGAAGAGACCATCACGGCTACACACGCGGTTGATGCATTTTAATTAAGATAAACTTTAGGTTTTCTACAACCGGACATTAACAAATTCCCATCTTCCCATAACCACGGGCACGGCTTTCGAAAGTTCAAATCCCTGCAGGGGAGTCCCAACTAAGCCCATCACAAGCTCTCACGGTCAACGAAGGATATTCCTTCTCCCAAGACAATCCGATCAGACTCGGCATCCCGGTTACAAGACATCCTCGACAAATGGTAAAACAAGTCCAGCAAAGCCGCCTGAATGTGCCGATAACTCCCGATAGGAGCTGCACATATCTCGTTCTCACGGCACACTCAGATGAGACTAGCTACGAGTAAACCAATCCTCAAGTTTCCCCGAGGTGGCCCCGCAGGCATCTCAGTTCGGACCAACACTTAGAGAAGCACTGGCCTTGGGGGGTTAAAATAAAGATGACCCTTGAGTCCGCGAAACCCAAAGGAAAAGGCTAGGTTAGTGAAAATGGTAAAATCAAGGTTGGGCCTTGCTGGAGGAGTTTTATTCAAAGCGAACTGTCAAGGGGTTTCCATTATAACCCAACCGTGTAAGGAACGCAAAATCCAGGAACATAACGCCAATATGACGGAAACTAGGGCGGCAAGAGTGGAACAAAACACTAGGCATAAGGCCGAGCCTTCCACCCTTTACCAAGTATATAGATGCATTAAATTAAATAAGAGATATTGTGATATCCCAACAAAATATCCATGTTCCAACATGGAACAAACTCAAATCTTCACCTGCAACTAACAACACTATAAGAGGGGCTGAGCAAAGCGGTAACATAGCCAAACAACGGTTTGCTAGGACAAGGTGGGTTAGAGGCTTGGCTTAACAATATGGGAGGCATGATTAGCAAGTGGTAGGTATCGCAGCATAGGCATAGAAAAAGAGCGAGCAACTAGCAAGCAAAGATAGAAGTGATTTCGAGGGTATGGTCATCTTGCCTGATATCCCACAAGGAAGAAGAACGAGTCCATGAAGAAGACAAACGGACATAGTCGAACGAATCCTCACAACGCGACGTTATCGGAACTAACGTGAAGAAGCAACACCGGAAAGGAGCAAACAACATAGTAAACAACCCTCACATAATCATGGCATGATGCACAATCAAGTATGATGCATGTCCGGTTTAATGAAGCATGTCATGGCAAAGTGCAACAAATAACACTACAAATTAAGTGGAGATCAATATGCAACGGGTTGCATATTGACGAAACACCACATCAATTATTTAGTTCACTCCCATTTATGTACCCAACAATATTAAATGTTGTTAAGCATGTCAAGAGGTGAAACATAACAAAACTATTCTATCTAATCAATTTAAACAGGGCCGGATATAACAAACAACAAATCCGGTAAATCCCCATATGCATTTAGTAATTAATCCAAACAACAATTTTAAGCATTTTAAATGTTGTTATCATGATGCGGATGACATATGAAAGTTTTATGCAGGGTTTATGAAAATGTTAACAAGAGCATTATGAAGCATTTGTCACCGTGGTGGAAAGAAAAGGAGGTGCCACGGCAACGATAATGGTAACGGTGCCACGGCAACGTTCTGGTTCCGGTACTCGTTTGAGATGCCGGTGCAAAAGGAAATGTGCGGATGTGTGCAAAAGATGGTGGGGCGCTCCCGGATACCGGGTGTCCCATGAGTCGATGGCATTGAAGCGAGAGACGCTACAGACATGGTGCATACAAAGGGTGCAACTCATACATCACGCAACATTCGTCCACGAGGGTCGTCTCGACGGTTATACCTTTCAGAGAGTGCACTATCGGAACGGATCAGGTTCGAAGCAGAGAAGGGGAAATAGACATTCTCGGGACTTTTGTAGTGGAAGTAGTCGTTCTCTCATGCTCTAGGGTCGACGGTAGAGGTTCTCTCGATCTCGGTGACGGTAGTGGTACAAGTTTATCGGTAGTCGAACATGACGATCCGGAGAGGGTACTTGGCAACATGAACGTCGTGGGTAGTTGTACACAATGTTGTTGGACTTGACGGGTTCGAGGTCTCTGGGTGTATTGGTACTTGGCGTCCCATCGTGAAGTCATTTGTCGTAGTCGGACTTGACAAAAATGCACACCGGTTGTAGTCGTACACGTTTGCTCAGGGAGGTACTTGATGACTCCAACGTCTTCGGGGTGACGATAGTGGTACACACGAGGGTATACAAACTTGACGGATCTGAAGGCTCCGGACGTCGTGGTGCTTGTCGATCCAGGTCTTGAGACATACTAGGCATCGGTGCCTTCAAGGAACTCGGCGTGTCCAAAACATAGTGGAACAAGGTTCCGGTTGCGGTCGTGTGAACATTCAGTGAAGACGAACTTGCCGGTCTTGCTGAACTGAAAGGGGTACTTGGCGTTTTGCAATCCGATATCCAGGGTCAAACATGTAGTCGTTCTTTGTGATGGAGTCGACCGTGACGTGCCCAGGGAACGCTCGGGTCGGTGGATGTACTTGGTCTTGCGGTTCGGAAGCCGGTACAATGAGTCGCGGTTCATGGCGCTGGACATGGGGGTTGGGGCGGTACTGCGGTGGCCTGCACTACAACAGAAGAAGAAGGAGGAGGCACGGTAGAGGCGAGGGGACATGCAGCAGCGGCTGGATGGACTTGGTGCCGCGGAGGTTGGCAGCGGGAGCGGTGGCCAGCGGACTTGGAGCTTCGGGCGAGGCGGAGAAGCTGTGGCGTGGGCGCGGTCCACGAGATGGTGCGGGGCCGCGGCCTAGTTCTGCGGGATCCATGGCAGCATCGGACGGGATCCGGTGACACAGCTCTGGCTGCTCGATGTAGGGGCGTGCCGGGGGAGGCTCGGTCGTCTCTGGCGGCTTGGAGGGGATTGGGCGATGGGGCTCCTCCCCTGGCTCGAGGCGGACGAGGGGAGAGGGAGATGAGGGGAGGAAGAGCGAGGGGATCGGGCTCCTGCCGCTGCGAGCGTGTGCAGGAACGAAGGAGGAAGAGATCGAGCAGGGAGAGAGATGGGCATCGGGGAGGAATCGAGGGAGATGGTGAGGAGGCGCTGGTGAAAGGAGGAAGGGAGCGAGGGGGGTTCGGGAAGACTGGTGGCGGCGCTCGAGGGAGATGGGGGTCGGGTAGAGAGGGTGGAGATCGAGCAAAGGCTCGCTAGTGTTAGGTTAGGGAGTGGGCCGGTGCTTGATGGGCCTTGTTGGGCTGAGGAGAGCATGGCAGCGAGGTGGGTTAGGCCCAAGAGGCTGGTTAGGCTCTCTTTCCCTCTCACTCTAAATAAAAAAATAAAACAAAAGAAGATAAGAAAGAAAAGAAAAGGAGGGGTTAGAGAAAGAATTTGGGCATGCGGTTAAATCTCCCGGACTCATAAAAATGAGTTCGTTCCGAGGAAATGCATTTGGCACCGCTTGAAAGGATTGCATTCAGACACATTTGAATGCAATTCAAATAAGTTTGAATTAGAGAAACATTTTTGGAGAGTCCAAAAATGTTCGGAATTTTTGTGGAGATCGGGAAAGTGATGAAAGAAAATATGGGCAAAGTTTGAGGACCAAACTTGAAGCGGGAAAAAGCATGGGAATTAAATTGCAAGTGTGTTAAGGTGAATTCCAAAAGAATGGAGAAAATTATAATAGCTCCCTAATATTGGGAGGATATGTTATAAAGAGAATCACCATGTGAGTTCCCTTAGTTTAAATGGATTGAAGATCCATACGGTTTATTTATTTGAGTTGCAAAAGATTTATGAGAAGATGGCATGATGACATGATGCAATGATGAATGCAATGAACCAAACAAAACACACGACGAAACCCGGAAACCCTGGAAGGCATATTAAGCTCCAGTCTTGGGGCGTCACATAAGTGTGGAAATCCTTTCGCCCCTTCCTCTCCTACTACGTCATTGTTGACTTCCCTATCTTTGAGATTGAGATGTTGTACAATGTCCTGCCGATTCACTTCTCCCGCCTCGGCTCAAGTGGAAGAACCCTACAACCATCCTGAAGATCTGCCAGCAATAGCAGACTCTCTTATGGTTGCGTTGATCCCAAAAACCACGTAATTGCAGTGGTTGCCTCCGGTGTACAAAACCCTAACTAGTCGGCCTGATGGTTTGGCTTAGCTATGGGAGAGAGACTTGGAGATTTTCCCCGCGAAACATTTTCATTCCTGTCCTAGGCCATGTGGAGGCTTTTAATCATCATTTGTTTTGGGTCCACTCATGTTGCGAGACCATAAAAAGGGGTGGTGATGGGCACCAATCCTATTCCCGCATATATTGGGGAATACTCACGTAACACATACCCTACTACGCTAGGTACGATGATTGGGCGGGCTCAACTAGCAAGACTCCGGTTTTCACATTTGGGTACCCCTTTTTTTAATGTTTTCTTTCGGTCTTGTTCAGCTTTTTCCATTTTTTGTTTTTCCTTTTCTTTTATTTTCTCATTGTCAAATTCAGGAATATTTTTCAATTTCCCAAAAAAATGAGTTCACTAACATTTTTTAATACATGAATATTTTTTGAATTCATGAACTTTTTTCAGTTTCATAAACATTTTTTGAATTCACGTACATTTTTTGAAATCGTGAACATTTTCGATTATGCAAACAATTTTATATCCATGAACATCTTTTCAGTTTCATAAAAACTTTTTGAATTTGTGAAATGGGCCGGACCGTTAGATATCGGCCATTGCTTTTTTTTTCCTTTCTCATTTTTTCCCGCCTTTCCTAATCCCACTATTAGTTCTAAAGAAAATCCCGCTTGTTTTGTCATTTACAATTTTAATATGTTCTTTTCATGATTTAATGAATAATGACTCATGGACCTTATACACGTCAGCCCAAATATTTTTATATGTTGTCATAAAATAAACAGAAAAATTGCTCGAGAATCGAACGATGATTAGGTGGTTAGGAGAGTGACTATTCCATCAGCCCAATGGAATTTGTGGATTGACAACATGTATGTCTTACTAAGATTGTCAGGACCCTGATCCTAAGTCACACCGATCTAGCATGTAACACATCATATCACTTTGCAGCCTCACGCACGGTATCCCCACCGGTGCCACCTTACCTGGACCAAGACCGTTTTCGCCTTTTGGCTCACGTATATGATAGTGTCGCTAGCATCCATATGACAGAGAACCCGGGACGACATGACTAGCACTAACTTACAGGGACAGGCATACATGACCCAGCAACGAACGTGTCGGTCATCAACGTATGAACCCAAGTCGTAGCAAGCTATAAGGACCTAAAGGAACAACGCATGACATTTCCCCGAAGGGACAGACACAGGAACGAAGAATGACACATGCCGGCCAGCCTAAGTGTTCCGGAGCAGTAGCAGGTTACCATGGCTCAGTGGAAGCACTAGGAGACATTTCCCCATAAGAGAGGCTACCAAGAATAAACAACTAGATTGTCGGATCCCACACATAGCAATACACATTACACGTACGCATAACATGCAAGTATGTGTTGTACAACATGGCATCACAACATAACTCAACAATCATATAGATAAAGGCCCAGAAGAGCCACATAGCATTTATTACAAACAGGGGTCACATGACCTAACATACAGAGCATACAAGCAACGGAAGCGTAACATGTTTGAGTACAAACAACTACAAATGAAAAAGGCTGATAAGTCTGACTATCTACAAGAGCCTCCCATGGGTACAAGATCATAGTTGAAGTAACAAGCTAAACGTCGAAGTCCATGCAAAACTACCAGTGAGACTGAAGTCTCTCTGCAAAAACATAAATTAAGCAAACGTGAGTACAAATGTACCCAGCAAGACTTACATCAGAACTAGCTACATATGCATCAGTATCAACAAAGGGGGTGGTGGAGTTTAACTACAGCAAGCCAACTTTGACTCGATGGCTATCCTGTACTACGACTACTGGTAACTCTTTGAGGTGGCGCACATGAGTCCACATATTCACCATATCAATACACCACTATGGATCCACTCCCGTCTCCCTACGAGAAGGCCATCCATCGCACTCACACTTATCTTGCGCATTTTAGAGTATCCGATTTCACTTCTCTATGAACTACACAAGCAACCTAGTAGTCCTTTACCGCGGACACGGCTATTTGAATAGATAATGTTAACCCTGCAGGGGTGTACTTCTTCACAAATGCTCTCGCCACTTACCGCCATGTACACATCATGTATCTCGGCAACCTTCAAGCAGAAGACTGGCGAGGGTGTCGGCCACGACCTGACTAACCATGCAAGACTCTAGTCCAGGTTTATCGCCTATTCGGGTTCCATACGCAAGGGAGTCCGACCGAGATTTCCATCACGGCCCCAAAGGATGTGAGTAGGGTTCCCAAGCCCACCATCCGGGTGCCACTTGGTACACCATGCCACTGCACCTAGTCTGTCCCAAGCCCACCTGTACCGGGTGCCACTTGGTAGACTACTAGCACTACCTACAAACAACAGAAACTAGTTGCAACTCCTCGACAGAGATCAGGTTGATTAATAAGACGAGAGAGCTTGGAGTGCCCGGAGCCCAATGTGTGGTAGTAGCTATCTTGGATCACAGACACAGAACTCGGTTCCTGAGGACGATTTCAATGAGACAACCCACCATTCACTCCTACATGGCCTCTCACTGCTACCTTTAGCAAATCGTATTCACACACTTAGCTCTCAACAGTAGGAAATGTTGACACCATTCCAATCCATCCCAGATGAATTGGACCTCACACAACTCTAAGCATAGCAGGCATAGCAAGAAAGCATGAATGAGTAGGCACATCATGGCTCAAACAAATCCTACTCATGCTAGTGGGTTTCAACTATTTACTATGGCAAAGACAGGTCATGTAGAGGAAAGGGGTTCAGCTATCGCAGCATGTAACAGTTGAAACATTTTTGTCCTAATGCAGTGAAAAAGAGTAGGAGCAAGAGAGTGGGATTGTCTCGGAATGAACAAGGGGGGTTTTGCTTGCCTGGCACTTCTGAAGATGATATAGCTCTTCATCGGTGTTATCAAACTCATCATCGGAACATTTACCTACCGAGGGGGAACAACCACCGGCAAACAAAAGGGAACACACTCATTGCAATGCAACAATATGATGCATGATCATGACATGGAAATATGATGTGATTTGGCCTAATGCATCTAGCAACGATTTATATGAAGTCCATATGAACCGAAGGTTCATATGCAAGCTCCACATTAAGCACTTAAAATGCCATTATCATGTTTTCACTTATACAGTAGGTATAAGTTGGTTTGTCATGCATGAAAACGATACAGATGGATAGGTCGAATTTTTTTGATAATTTTCATATATAAATTATTTCATTTCAATTTACGGTTAAATTTCTATGATATTTCAAAGTTTTGAACATTTTCTGGAATTTCCTAAACCTTTTCTGATTTATTTAAATTCCAGAAAGGCTTTACTATGTCATGCTTGCATCAGCAAGTCAACAAACGCTGACCTGGTCAAACCTGACGTGCAGGGTCCACACGTCAGTGACACAATGAGCTAAACATGATTTAACTAAAACCTAACTAAAGTAACTAGAAATGCTGGGGGCTACTATCATTGTCTGTTGGTTAAAATAATTTGTGATTAGCACTAATTAAGCCAGTGCCATGCCATCTAATCTGGCGACTAATCACCGGCGGTAAACAGAACACTATGGTGTTCGCCGTTCCAGTGATTCCAATGACGAGGGCAAGCGGGGCTGGGCTCTACATGCTCAGCGTGACGCGAGGCGTCGAGTGGTGGCTGCTGTCGGTGTCAAAACCGGTGGATCTCGGGTAGGGGGTCCCGAAGTGTGCATCTAGGATCGATGGTAACAGGAGACGGGGGACACGATGTTTACCCAGGTTCAGGCCCTCTCTATGGAGGTAATACCCTACTTCCTGCTTGATTGATCTTGATGAATATGAGTGTTACAAGAGTTGATCTACCACGAGATCGTAATGGCTAAACCCTAGAACCCTAGACACCGGGGGGGGGGGGGAATCTAGGGTTACATAGAGTCGGTTACATAAGAAGGAATCTTCATAGTCGGTCGCCAAGCTTGCCTTCTACGCAAAGGAGAGTCCAATCCAGACACGGGTACAGTCTTCATGTCTTCACAGTCCATCAGTCCGGTCCATGGATAACAGGTCGGACGCCCGAGGACCCCTAGTCCAGGACTCCCTCAGTAGCCCTTGAACCTGGCTTCAATGACGAGGAGTCCGGTGTGCAGATTGTCTTCGGCATTGCAAGGCGGGTTCCCCCTTCCGAACTCCTAGTTGATCTTCGGATGTAATGATTGTATCCGGACTTGTATGCACAACCGCAGAGGACATAATATTCCATGAGTTCCACTGACCACTTTTTGATAATATGACACCACACCTGCCCGGCCACTACTTGCGAACCGTTTTAGCCGGCCTGTCGCCCCACGTCCCAAGATGTGGTCTTATTGGAACGTCTTATCCAAGCAGGATCGTGCCTCCCTTGTTTAAGGGATTCCTGTCAACCCGGACGTGGGTAACCCAACCGTTGCTTGGGTACAACTCCTTGGAAACAAGCAAGTTTTCGAGGCCCAAGAGCAGACGTTTAATATTTGCAGCCTTTATGTAGGGGTACAGACCCGTCTTTATCTTCCACGCTTGCCTCTTTCTCAACCCCTGCTACCCCAAGTTCCAACACCCGGGTTTCGGTCGCCACCAGCCCCAATCATGTCCGGATCCAGCCATCAAGGCCGGTGGGTAGCGTCTTCTGTTGCGGAGGAAGATATTGCAAAGCTTCGGGCGGCAAGGTACCTGACCGTTGAAATCCATCATCGGCTTCCTGCCGAGGGGCGGGTTATTCCTACCCCTAGATCCGGCGAGAGGGTCGTGTTCATGTCCCACTTCCTCCGCGGGTCGGGGTTTGCACTTAACCCTTTCGTCTGAGGGCTCATGTTCTATTACGGGCTAGACTTTCATGATTTGGCCCTAGATTCTATTCTTCTTATCTCGGTGTTTATCGTCACGTGTGAAGCCTTCCTCTGAACTCCTCCGCACTTCGGCTTGTGGCTCAAGACCTTCGATGTGAAGCCGCAAGTTGTAGAGGGGGAGCAGGCCGAGTGTGGCAGCGCTATAGTGAGCAAGATTGCTAGTGCCATTTGGCTGAAAGGATCCTTCGCCAAATCTTCTGATCTGTGGCAGCAGGGTGGTTCTATATCACCGAGCCCTATGGCTCCAAGTGGGCAACTGCGCTCGCATTCCGATCCATCCCCCCAATTTAGCTTACATCGTGGATTAGCAAGGGGCTGGATTGGGGATCAACGAATGATGTGTGAACTCTATAGAGTCGCATCTGAAGCCTCATTGAGAGGGACATCGACATAGCCAACATCGTTCAAGTAATGCTAGTTCGTCGGACCCTATCGTGCCAGCGACGGCCTCTCCGCCTATGGGAGTTCAATCCAGAAGGGTCGCAGACTCTTCAGCACTTCTTCGGCACAACGCACGAAGGAATGTGGAGATTATTTTACGGGAAACGAAGGCAATGGCCGGACATCACCGAAGATGTCGGCCTATACTGTAACCATCCGGATACCCCGGTAAGTACTCGTTTACCGAATACCTTATAGTCAGATACCCAGTGGCAAGATACCAACAGTATCATCCTTTTCCAGGGCTGGATAAAGAAGGTGGAATGGATTAGGTGTCCGGCTCCCCTTCCCAAAGACTCAGCTACTCCCGTGTTAACAAGGATGCTGGCCTCGGCACCATACCAGGCACCAGCAGGGGAGGGCGAGAAGACCCAAGATGACCTTGGTTCCGGAGGTAAGTCAGACACTAAGTCGGGAGAAATCGACCTTTCCCTGCCCGAAGACGGAGGCGGAAAAGGACCCAGTATCCCTTCTCCAAACAGGAGGAAAAGGGCCGCCTTCGAAGAGTGTGAGGGGCGGTCTTCCAAGAAGGGCAAGATGCCACCGTCGATCGGCTTGGGTTTGGAAAGCGACGCCATTGAGCAGCTCCAACAGGGGGACAAGCCCTCGGCCAAACCTTAAGAGAATCTAGAGTACTTTGATAGCGTCCCGCTCCGTTATTGTTACCGAAGATACACGTAACACATTTATGCATTTTTACAGGTCGGCACAGGATTTTTCTGGGCGATCCTCTTCTTCAGGGAGTCTCCCCCTCCGACCCCCTCGCCCAGTAAGGCGGATGACTCTAAAATGTCATCACGGAGGGTCCCTTTGGACCAGGGGACAGAAGAGGCAGTACCCAAAGCTGGATCTCCGACCATCCGGGATTCCGAGGCTGATGATAACAAAGGCCCCGGACTGTCTGGTTCACAGCCGACGGTGATTTTGGAGACGGGTGAGCAGATTCCTTCAAAGGATGATTGTGCTTTTGGAGCAGCCTCTGGAGACCCGGGGACTCCGGATATGTTGCGGGGCATGTTGCGGAAAGCATCTATCTTGGGGGAACAACGTGCCTTGATGGGTACAGTGATTGAAAAGATTTTGTCTGCGAAGAGCGGATTTAATGAAGCCTTCATGAGCCTACTGAAGGGCTTCGGGGTTTGTGACATAATGTTTTCAGCTATGTTTCATTTGCAAAGATGCAGTTGTGTATAGGTAGTAGCCACTGATACTCGGGTTGGCTTCCGCTGGGAAGCAAAATGGAGGATCGAAAAGGATCATTTCAGGACTAACCTGACCAACTTTGAACACATGCTGCTTCCCCCTTGGCCGCTTCCCGGACTATGGAAATTGCTGAGTTGCAGCAGAAGCTTGATGTGGCAGGGGGTGATCTTGCTTCAATCAATATGCATCTTGACGAGTCGCAAGGTATGTATTCGGGGCAATCATCATACAGTTTTGTGGTATAAGCATGATGCTGAGATTTAGATGTTGGAATATGCATGGCTGTAGATGGTGCTGCCGTCGTTGAAGTTCTTCGAGCGGACCTGGCCCAGGCCAAGGAGCAGGCCTGTCGTAGTAATGCTACTGCCGAAAAGGAATTAGCTGAATTAAAAGCCGAACAACCTGCACGGCGCCAAGATGAGGAGAATATATCCACTATGACGCTCGAACTGGAGAATGCTACCGGCCGCTGTGAATTTCTGGAGAAGGAGAGTAAAGCCTTAACTGCTGATCTGGACAAGGCCTTACAAGAGGCTAGAGCCGCGCGGTCGGAATCTAGAGCAGCCCGTGAGGAGGTTCGACAGCCGAGGGAGATTGCGGCTAGCAAGCCCTTTTTGCTGCAAACTAAGTTCGGTGACCCGAACTATGCCCAGCTTAACCAAGTATGGAGTTCTACGGACGAGTTCTTGGACTTACCGAAGAGTTCTGCCAATGCAGCCTATTACCAAGTGCGAGATGGATATGCAACGGAGAAGCTTTTTTGGTCGTAGTTTGGCGCATCAAAGCGCCCTCTGTTGCTCAATGAATAGATGTCCCAATGGTCCGAACTTCATAGGATATCTGGCACTGCCATGAAGGATGTTGTAATCCGGTTGTGGCTAACCGAGCCTGTTCCGAATACCTATTTCAGTTTGGTGCAGTGGCTTGTTGATGCGGTGTTGCGTATCGATGCAGTGAAGCGATCATCGTGCATTGAGGGTGCATGGATGGCTTTTGCCCGAGTCAAAACATTCTGGGGGAAGATGAAGGCCATCGATGTTGTGACGAAGAGTCCACCCAGAGGCAAGGACTGCCCGGAACCGGAGCATTATTTTGAGGACGTCCTAGAGGCCGCCTGCTTTATAGAGGGTCAGTGCTCAAAAGACATAATGTTCGAGTGGGGTGTATGAAAATTGTAGAAGACAATTTTATAGTTAATCTATTTATGTTTTGCTTGAAAGCTTGAATTCCTCCTGTGCGGCCGTTTTGAAATAATCTGAAAGTTTTCCGGTCATCAGCTTCAACCCCCTCGTAGGAAGTACGGGGGTGTTCAGAAACGCATTTAATCACTCTTTATCCAATGTATTGGTCAATAAAGGAGGTGATAATGCGGCGAGCCAGGCAATCGGACTATAGGGCATCAACGCTTTCACTTAGCCATAGGAGTTTTATTGTGGGGCTACGACCTAGCCCCTGGTATGTATGTGGCGTATGATGCCTTACATATTTGATCTGAAAAAGATCCCTCGTGTGACACGGAGAATCGATAAAGATTCCAAGAAGTCGTCAAGTGGTTGACCAGCTCATGCTGCATCATGACAGTCAGTTTTCGGCTTTCTCTACTGAGGTGCTCGTCCGGTTTAGACCAGGGCACAATCGCAGTAGTTCTCCCATTACAACCCTAGTGGATAGAGCGGAACGTAGAGTAGCAAGCACGGGAGCCGGTCAACCCAACTATTGACCCAAGACGATGATTCGGAGCTGATGCATATAAGGCCAAACTTGCGACGCCGAAGTATGCTATAGAGTTGTTTGGACTTTTACTAGCAACTCATTTGTTCCCACACCAAGCCCCTGGCAGGTTATGCCAAGGTATTTCTGTGCAATAACCGTAGGAGCCATATTTGTTGGGGAAACAATTCCGGATGATTAGTTCGGATATTGTTTAATGGGAACTGAGCAATATGCCAATGATTACTTATGATATATATATATATATATATATATATATATATATATATATCCTCCCGGCTATTTGACATGCTCGGGGTTGGAGGCGGAGGAACAGGCATAGTACAGGCTCGAGAAATAGAGAGTGCGGTCTACAAAAAGTTATTTCGGACCTCCTGTCGCACCTCTGCGCCGCTAGTCCCCGGTGGGGTGAATCCTTGATGGAAATATCCCCTTAGGTGAGTGTACGGATCCGGACTCCTATAGAGTCGGTTTCCGATGTTTATCCTGTTCGTCACCTGTTTTTAAAGGATATCAAAGGAAGAAATAAAAAAGAAAATAAATAATAATAATAAAGGTTACTGGAGTGCTTGCAGGCTTGTCCGTATTGTGCTTCCGCCAATGCCCATGGTATCTTGACTGCGTAGTGATGTATGCGTGGTACAAACTTTGTAGGTGTACGGAGTGGGAGGCGGAAGCCATGTTGCTATTTCTGTTCTAGGAGTAGTTGATCCTTGGGTGGAGACTGCTTCTGACCCTCGGTGTTCCGTTGGTGAACCTTTCCGTCATCCTTGTCGCTTGGCGGGCTCCTCCCCTTGTGTTCGGCGTTGAGCTTGCCGGCCTGTTTAAAGACCGAGCAGTTTCTGTTGGTATGACTAGCTGGTTTATCGGGGGTGGCCATGAATCTGGCAGGGTCGGTCCAATATCCTGTCGAGGTTGGACGGTTCATCTCGATTCGCCTTGAATGGCTTCTTCCGCTAACCGGGCTTGGAGTTGTTGAATCCGGCGTTGACCGTTGTGTCGCCTCATCTATCATTATCATTGCGACTGTTGTTTTTGCTTCCTCGTGGCTTGTTGTTGCCGTCTCGGATTTCGGAGGTGCCCTGGTTGCTAGCGCTATTTGTAACATCCCAAATTTTCAATTTGAAATGTTATACAAAAGATCATCATTGCATATCATATTTTATTGCTTTTGGTTGATCCTAGAAATTTCACACAACTCAAGGACCCTTGGAGAGAGTTAGGGATTTCGTTATTTTCATACTTGAGTTTTCTCAAATTTTGAAAATAGGATCATTTGATTTTATTTATTTTATCTTCAATTATTTCTACTATAAAAATTATGAGAGTGGGAATAAAATGACTTTCCCAAAATATAGAAATCTTGGGGTTTTAATAAAAATCAAATAAGATTTTATTTTGGTTTTATTTGATATTTTATTCGCATTTAGGAAAAATTGCATGTTTTCAAAAATTGCAATTAGGGCCAAGAAAATGTTCATCCTGTTCTAAATATTTTATTTAGACGGTGAAAATTTGTTTTGGCATTTTAGAAATTTATTTATTTGTCTAGAATTTTTTTAGTCGCAGCGAAACTGTTTAAAAAAACCCACGCCCGATTGGGCCAAGGGCCCAGTCGAGCAGGCCCAGCCAGCCGCCGCCGCCTCCCGCCGGGTCGGGACAAGAGTCCCGACCGCCACCGTCGCCCGAGTCCGGGGAGGACTCGCCTCCCGAGGCCGACCCCTCCCCCAAGTCGTCGCCTCCCCCCCTTTATAACCCCCCGTGCAGCCCCACACCCGCCGCCGCCTCCCAAGCCTCCAGCGCCGCCGCTGCACGCCACCCCGCGCCGCTTGCCGCCCCGCCGCCCCGCACCACCTGCCGCCCGCCGGAGCCTCGCCGGAGCCCCGAGCTGAGGTAGCCGCCGCCCCGGTTTTTTTTAGAAAAAGCCATTTTGGTTTTTTTAAACCCTAGTTTCCGTTTTTAAATAGATCGATTTTTCTCCAATTTATTTAATTAGCGAGCGTTCGCTCGTCCGTTCGTTTTAACGAACGTGTTCGTCGTTTTTCTTTTTCTCGGATTAAATCCGCGATTTTTCTGATCGCGATTTCTGATCTGATGTTCGTTTTAGTTTACTTTTCGCTCGTTTATCGGGATCAGCAGATTCAAGCGCCTGGAGTTTCATCTTGAAACCCTCTTTCCGTTTAACCAACTCAAACAAGTTTTTGCCTCGGTAAAATTTGACCTAGATCCAGAATAGTAAATGAAGCCTGTTTCTTTTGCCGTTTGTCTTTCATTGCTTCGTTCGATTTGATTCTTTTTGCCAACCAGAGTTCTTAACTTGAACTATCTGGTTAGATGTCTTATTCGAGTTTTACATGTGCATTAGATGAGTACTTATTGTATGCTTGTTTGTTTGCGATAGAGTACCCGGAGTGCGCTGCTTGCTACTTCGAATCGCTAGGTTTTGCGGATCATCGGCGAGGCAAGTAACACTTTGATCATACCTTCCTACTACCCAGTTTTGTTGCATTAGATCAATCCTCACACATTGCATTTGACTAGTGTAAGTGCATCTAGTGCCCCTTAGTGATTTTGGTGTATTGAAGACTTATAGGTTAAGGGACTAATGCGTTTGTGAGTGTACACAGGTCTATAAGTCTATGAGGAGTTTGATATTTATAGGAAAAGTCGACCCCTAAAAATGAATATCTTCGACTGGAGATTTTGGTATTTCTGAAGACTTTCATGAAGACTTTGAAAGTGAAGAAATTGGTGTGTCCGTGAAGACTTGATATTCATGCGAGGAATATGAAGCTTGAAGACTTTCGTTTTCATAGTTTTGTTTTTCTCTTTCTTGAGTCATAGGAAACACCGTACTGTTAAAGGGGGTCAAGGAAATACTAAGGAAAAATTTCCATGTGATGCTCAACTCAAAATCCTACACCTACCAATCCCTTCGAGTGAAGCCATTGGAAATCTCATACAATTCAGTCAATTTCTTCAGTGACAGAGACGAAGTTCTTCTGGTCTCTGAGGAATTTGTCCTGACTGAGGAGTTAGGAATTCGCCAGTGTGGATTGTCTACATAGTGAGGAACATGATAGCCCTGAGGATTTTACTACTCAAAATTCCGACCGTTGCTGTGCTATGCGCCAGCTGTCCCAAAATATCTATCCACCTAACGGTCATATAATTGAAGGGCATTTATGTCTTATCATGTCGGGCTGCTCCCTAGGCTATAAATAGCCGCCCCTACAACCACTAGCTGGTTGGCTGCTCCGAGGGAAACTAACACTTGTCATTTGAGAGCAACCGATCCTCTGAGGACTTTGAGCGAAAATCTTCAAGTGAGGGAAAACCAAAAACCCAAAACCCAAACACCTACAAACCCCAAGTGATTGAGCATCACTGAAGAGATTGATCCTGCATGGATACAACGCTTGTTACCTTTGAAGATAGTGCTTCTTCAAGAAGGTTAGGCGTCATGGTCTAGAGCATCCAAGAGGAATTGTGGATCGCCAAGTGACCAAGTTTGTGAAGGTTTGGAAGTCGCCTGGAGACTTACCACGAGTGATTGGACGAGGTCTGTGTGACCTTAGTTCAAGGAGAATATGGTGAGGACTAGGTGTCCTGAGCTGCATGTTCAGGACTGGGTGTCTGGGACGGTGTGTCCTCGAGTTTAAATACTCAGCCGCTCCAACCAGACGTACAACTGGGACAGCAGTTGGAACTGGTCTACCAAATCATTGTCTTCACCAAGCTTACTGGTTCTATTTCCTCAACTCTTTCATTTCCTCATAACTGTGTTGTGTGTGTGTGTTCATATCTGTGTTTGAAGACTTTGACTGAAGACTTTCTCAATTTCCTCAGTTCAATTTCTTCACTCTGTTTGTCTTCATCCTGTGTTATCCTGTGATTACGCTTCCTGTACTCTGTGCCTGTCTTCATTTCATCATGATGACTATGCATGTATTCTGTTATGTTTACTTTTGAGTACTTATTCCGCTGCTAGTAGTTCTTCGCTAAGGAATTTCCTCACCGGCAAATTCCTTAGTGAAGAATTTCATAAAAATCACCTATTCACCCCCCCCCTCTAGTCGATATAACGCACTTTCAATTGGTGTCAGAGCAAGGTACTCCCTTGTTCTGTGTGATTTTGGTTTAACTGCCTGGAGTTTTAGTTATGTCGACCGCAGGTATGATCAAGGTCTCAATTGGGTGTCCTACCTTTGATGGGACGGACTACCCCTACTGGAAGAATAAGATGCGAATGCATCTTGAAGCAATTCATAACGATCTCTGGTATGTTGTGGAAAATGGTGTTCCCTCAGTCACACCTTCTCTGAATGCTGCTGATGTGAAGAGATTCAAGCAACTCGACTCTCAAGTGAAGAATATCATATGTGGCCATCTGAGCAAAGGACAGTATGGTAGAGTGAGTGCTTTGGAGACAACAAAGCTTATCTGGGACAGGTTGTCCAAAGTGAATGAAGGAGTCTCAACTCAGCATGACTCTCGAGTTGATTTTCTTCGCAATCTCTTCAACCGCTTCAAAAGACTCAACAATGAAAATGTTCAACAAACCTTCAATCGCCTCACTGACATCTCAAATGAGCTTCAAGCACTTGGTGCCACTGACATCACCGACCATGAGGTGGTGAAGAAATTGCTGAGATCGCTTGATTCCTCATTTGACACTCTGGCATTGATGATACAAGAATGTGTTGATTACAAGTCACTTGATCCCGCTGATATTCTCGAGGGGCTAAATACTCATGAGTTCCAACTTGCTGAAAAGACAGATCTCTATGGTTCAAGCTATGGCAGATCATGTGCACTAAAGGCCAAGGCAGTATCTGTGTCCGAAGATGAAGACTCTGATAGCAGCCTTGGTGATCCTGAAGAACTGAGCCATGATCTGGCTCTGCTCGTGAAGAAGTTCCAAAAGTTCTCGAGACGTGGTTGCCTTGGAAGACCCTCAAGAAGCAATGATTCCTCATCAAGTGACTACAAGAGGAGGCTCTGCCACAAATGCAAGAAGCCTGGTCATTACATTTGTCGGATTTCGGGTTCCGGCAGACCCTTGAGGTTCGAACACTGGGGTGCGCGCGGAGATTTCGCCTCCTACCTACCTGCACCCCTCCGCATCGCTAAGATCTAAGCTATGGAAAGAACAACACAAGAGACACAGGGTTTATACTGGTTTGGGCCACCGTTGTGGTGTAATTCCCTACTCCAGTGTGTGGTGTGGTGGATTGCCTCTTGGCTGATGATGATGAGCAATACAAGGAAGAACAGCCTCGCGAGGGTCTGTTCTTGGCTGAGGGGATGAACTGCTAGGAGGAGTTCAGTCACCCTTCTCTCTCTCTCTCTCTCTCTTCTCGATTCTCTCTCTGATTTCGATCCCTCTACCTTGTGGGTGGCTAGTCCTATTTATAGGCAAAAGGCCCTGGGCCTCTTCCCAAATACTGAGCGGGAAGGGCGCCAACAATTGGCCATTTTGAAGGGGAACATCTGGTACACTTATCCTAACTAAAGTTGGTCCTCGCCTGCCAAAGGCTCTGGTGGTGACGCTGGCTTGGGCTCTATAATGACTTCCTCCCTGCCGTTGGACTGGTCTTGGTCTCGTTGCACCAAAATGGGTGCCTTTGCTTGATGCTCTCGCCTGCGTTTGCTCCCTTTGCACCAAAGAGGAAAGGAGGACACTGCGCGGGCTGGCGCCCGCCTGACACCCTTGGTCGTCATGGCTTGCGTCACGGGCACCTCGTGAGGTACCCCGCCTTGATCTCTCCGCCTCCTCGTGAGCCAGCCTGATGAGGTCGTGCCTGAGGAAGCTCCGTGTCGTCCGCCCCGCGAGGCTTGGCCCCTCGCGAGGGTCTTGGGTCTGTGTTGATGAAGATGGACCGTGCTGGGGCCCCTTTTGAGCCACGCCGCAGGCCGCAGGCAGGCAAGTCTAGGGACCCCCGTTCCCAGAACACCGACAGTAGCCCCAGGGCCCAAGGCGCGCCCGGGCTTGGCCGTGCGGGGAGGCGAAAGGGCAAGAGCGAAGCGCCGCGGGCCCTAATAGCCTGCGGCCTTGGGCGCCGCGTGGCGGTTGATTGGACATGGACGTCTCCACTTTCCCCTGGCGCCTCGGCAACTGCACGGAATGGACAAGTCCCTGCGTGCAAAGCGGGTCATGATTACCTGCGATCGTGGGGGCCGGCGGTTGGCCCTCGCCGGCTATAAGTACGGATCGGCACGCGCCCTTCTAGTTCATCCCGCCTTGCTTCTCCTTCTTCTTCATGGCCCCGTCGAGGAGGTTCTCGGCCGCAGAGAAGGGGAAGGCTCGCCAGGTTGAGCCTGCCTCTCCCCCGGCCAAGCTCAGCCGAGGGCCCCCTCGCAAACATCCTGTGGCCACCACGGCAGTTCCCCGCGGCCGTGGAGACGATTTCCAGCACGGTGACGGGAGGACTGCTGCGGCAGGGGGGCGCGCTTCGGTCGCACGTTCCCCTAGGCCGCGCTTTCGTGCTGCAGAGGTGCTGCCGGAGTTCGTTGTGTGGTCGGCGGAGCCGACTAGCACCCGGCTTCAACTTCCTCGCTTCCTCCTTGGCGAGCTCCCGGCCAGCGCCCCAGGTGGCCTCTGGCTTCAGGCAGACGGCTGCTGCAGCCGGGCCTCATGGGCTTCACTGGAGGTCTCCTCAGCCGGGAGCCTGGCCTTGACCCGCGGTTGGCAGACGTTTGCCCGCGCGCATGGCCTGAGCTGTCGGTGCACCCTGCACTTCAAGTTTGATGGTGATGCCACCCTCTACGTGAGGGTGTTTGGGGAAGATGGTCGCCGCGCAGGGTGCTGCCCTGAGGACGATGACCGCGGCCGGGAACCCAGCCCCGGCGATGACGGAGAGGATAGCGCTCGCGTGATTGGCGGCGCTTAGGGTTCCCCAAGCTTCACCGGTTCTTCTTCAGGCGGCGACTCTTCTAGCGGTGGCCGCGGTCAGCCTCCATGCCATCGTACCTGCTTGGGAGGTGGTAGCGTGTCTGCCCGCCGTCGCGCCTCGGTGAAGCGCGAGAGGGAGTCTGCCTGAGCCCCGGAGGCAGCTCGAGTCTTCAGGCCGGTGTGAGGCGAGCTGCGCCTGATTTGTTCTTTCTTTTCCTTTTTCCTGCGTAAAAAGACGGTAGCATGGAGCCACGCGGGGGCGTGTTTGGGTTATTGCTATTAATCATCGCTTTGCTTCCGTTATCGTGCCTTCCAGCTACATGCTCGCGCGTGGATAGTTCCTGGCCCCAGCCGTGGGGGGCGACCGACCCAGGCACTGTGTTCGTGTCGCGGTGCCCGTGGGGCACGGACTGGAGGGGTGCTCCTGTAATGGACCCAGGTCGTGAAACCTTTGAACGACTTGGACAGGAACACTCGCGAGGGCGCTCGGCTGCCCCCCTCGCGAGGCCTTGCACAAGAGAAATCGAGGCAGGAGAGTGAAAAGTCGAAGAACCACAAGCCAAAGATGGCAACAGCTTCGATAAAACTTCGAATGAGAATGAACAAGCCAACTGTTGAAAGCAAATGAAAAAGCCGCGTCTGGCACCTAATCTAGTCTTCGACGTCTTCTCACCAGCGCGGAGCTAAGTGCTGCCACTGGGCGTGGGAGGGAGCCCCAGGGCCTGAGGCCGGCGCTCCTGAGACTCCGGGGCATGTACAGCCCCAACTCATTATTACGTGAGAGTGTCACGGGCGGTGAGCTTCACAGGTGTTGGCCTTCTTCACAGGCTCCGGGCCTTTCTTGGGGGAAGCAGGCTTCACGGGCATTTGCCCTCTTCACAGGCTCCGGGCCCTTTCCGGAACGCGACAGCTTCACAGGCATTCGCCTTCTTCACAGGCTCTGGGCCTTTTCCAAAAAGGATAATCTTCATAGGCATTCACCTTCTTCACAGGCTCTGGGCCTTTTCCAAAAAGGATAATCTTCATAGGCATTCGCCTTCTTCACAGGCTCTGGGCCTTTTCCAAAAAGGATAATCTTCACAGGCATTCGCCTTCTTCATAGGCTCTGGGCCTTTTCCAAAAAGGATAATCTTCACAGGCATTCGCTTTCTTCACAGGCTCTGGGCCTTTTCCAAAAAGGATAATCTTCACAGGCCTTCGCCTTCTTCATAGGCTCTAGGCCTTTTCCAAAAAGGATAATCTTCACAGGCTCTGGGCCTTTTCCAAAAAGGATAATCTTCACAGGCATTCGCCTTCTTCACAGGCTCTGGGCCTTTTCCAAAAAGGATAATATTCACAGGCATTTGCCTTCTTCACAGGCTCTGGGCCTTTTCCAAAAAGGATAATCTTCACAGGCATTTGCCTTCTTCACAGGCTCTGGGCCTTTTCCAAAAAGGATAATCTTCACAGCGCCTCCTCATGCGTCCGAAATTTGGTTAGATGCCGGCACTCTATGTCCTCGGGTCCCGGCCCTCGAGCTAGTCTCAGCCGTCTCTGGTATGCCAGGTCGCGATGCCGTGGACAAGGCCAGAGGGTGAGGGCTGGAGAGCCAGTAAGAGCCCTGAGTCGCGATGCTTAGGTACCCCCCCCCCCTTTAACGTGCAAGTGGTCGGCATGGAGAAGAAGAGGTGCCGTGGACCGGCATCAAATAATCAAGCATGGTGGTTCGAACGCATAGCCGGAAATAAACACAAAAGGGATACATGCCGCTGGGTCGGGCCCGAGCGACTTGGGGATGATGCAGCCCGAGGGGCGCCCCCAAAAAGTAAGCTAACAACATGAGTTAAAAGGGATACATGCCGCAAGGACGGACCCACGCGGCCTAGGAATAATGCAGCCCTGGGGGGCGCTCCCAGCTAGAAATGAAACTTGAAAGATGTCACCTGATGACGTTGAGGACGAAGGAGCGTTGGTGTAGCAGACTCGGTGGGCTGCGGAAGCTGGTCCTCACGAGCCCCCAGGCCCAGGGGCCTCGGGAGGCTCTGGAGGTGCTGGTGGCTCCTCGCGGACCATCTCCATCTCCGCCAGGGCTGCGGAACGCCTAGCCTCTTGAGCCTCCATGATGCCCCTCATGAGGTGCTGGTATGCGGCAGCCGCGTTCGGCAAGCCGTAAGGCATGCGAACGTAGTTGTGGGGTGGACCTTCGCAGCGCCCCACTCGCGAGGGCCAGAGGCGCTCCAGAGAGGCGACTCGATTGAGCCCTGGTATGTCGATGCAGACGCGTAGCCCACCATCCTCGCCTGGATGGGGAGCCACATCTGGTAGGCGGCGGCCGCCTTTCATGACTCTTGACTCCTGTAGCTCCTGGATGGCCTTGCTGACGAACTCCTGAGGGTCTGGCCCTCCTTGCCTTACTCCTTCTTGAGGGAAACGTGCTTCAAAACACGCCTCCATGTGGTGCCCAAGCGCCTCCCTCGTGACCTTAGCCAGGTCGGTGGCCCTCTAGGGGAGAGCCCCCGAGCCCTGCCTGAGGAGGGCGCCAGGCGCGCTTTCCTATGCGATGGAACGAGGTTCCCCCTAGGCAGGTGCGGGCCCTGAGGGGCCTGCCTCCTGAGGGGCCGGGCCGGATGATGTCTTCTTCTTCTTGGGGGCGGTCTCGGGAAGCCTCCTGCTTCCGCGATCCGGGTCTTCCAGTGATGCGGCCTGAAAGGCTCGTTCCAGGGAACACACCACGTCCTTCTCTTCACAGGGCACCGTGATGACTCCGCCACTTCCTGGCATCTTGAGGATGTTGTAGCCGTGGTGAGTTATGGCCATGAACTTGGCCAGCACTGGGTACCCCAAGGATGGCGTTGTACGGCAGGCGAATGTGAGCGACGTCAAAGTCGATGAGCTCGGTGCGGTAGTTGTCGCATGCCCCGAAGGTGACAGGGAGGCAGACCTGCCCAATCGGGACCGTGGAGCCGTCGGTGACTCCGGAGAAAGGCTTGGTTGGCTGAAGCTGGCTGTAGGGCACTTGGAGATTGTTGAATGTTTCCACGGACAGGACGTTGAGCCCTGGCCCACCATCGATGAGGGTCCTGGTGACCACCACGTTGCTGATGATTGGGGAACAAAGCATCGGGAGGACTCCGGCTGTGGCCGCACACTTGAGCTGATCTGCTGAGCTGAACGTGATGGTGCATGCCGACCACCTGAGAGGGCGCGTGGCTTCGAGCTTGGGGAGGACTGCATTCGCTTCGCGGGCAAACTGCTTGAAGATGCGTTGAGAGGCTGGGGCTTGAGCCCCGCCCAGGATGCAGGCGATCGCGCGCGGCTCCTGGAAGCCCCCAGCCAACTCGTCCTGATGGCGGTCCTTGTTTCTCCTTGGCTTCGGCGGCAGCGGAGGGAGGCATGTGTTGCCTTGCGGGCGATCCTCGCGAGGCTGATCCCTCCAGTCTCCCTCGCGAGGCGGGTCTTGCCAGCGATCCTCGCGAGGTCGATCGCGCCACCCTTGGCACAGGCAGCGGTCTTCCCAGCGTCCTGTGTTCCTTCCTCCTCCTCGACCGTAGCCCCGGTCACCATGGTCGGGGCGACGGCCGATCCTTCCTTCTCGCACGGCTCGGAGCTCTTGACATCCATTGGTGTTGTGGGTGTGGAGGTCGTGGTACACACAGTACCGACTGCCCTTGGAAGATTCGGGCTAATCTCTGCCCCGCTTGGTGTCTGGTTCTGCCGCGAGCACGGTAGCCCCCTTGCGCTTCACATCCTTGGCCTTGGGCTTCTTCTCTTCTGGGTCTGCGGCAGGCCGCTCGAGGAGGGAGAGACGCCCTTCCTCAGCCCTGGCGCACTTGGTTGCCAAGTTGAACAACTCCAAGGAAGTGCACAGGTCTTCATGCACCACCAGCTCATCCTTCATCTTGACATCGCGCACGCCGTCGGAGAAGGCTGAGATGATGGCCTCCTCGTTCACCTTGGGAATCTTGAGGTGTGCATTGTTGAAGCGCTGGATGTACTTCTGCAGGGTCTCTCCGGGTTGTTGCTTGATGTGGCGCATGTCGCTCACGGCGGGTGGCCGGTCGCGAGTACCTTGGAAGTTGGCGATGAAGCGGGTGCGCATCTCGTCCCAGGAGGAGATCGTGCCTGGAGCCAGGTGCGGGCCCCGTCCTTGAGCGCCATGGGAAACCAGTTCGCCATGACCTTCTCGTCTCCGTTGGCAGCTTCGATGCCCAGCTCATAGAGCTGGAGGAACTCCACAGGGTCGGCCGTGCCGTCATAACGAGCAGGCAGGTCCGGCTTGAACTTGTCGGACCACGCGACGCTGCATAGCTTGGTGGTGAAGGCACGACAGCCTGCTGTGGCCACGGGAGGCCTTGGGTGACGGAGAGCTTGGTCTTGCATGTCCCCACGCGCTGCAGCTAGGAGCAGCGCGAGGTCTTGACGTGCGGGAGCAGGAGCATGGTCGCTACATGCTAGAGCAGGGAGCGCCCGGGCAGCTTCTTGCGGGCGAGGGACTTCTTGGCAGCTCTGCTCTTGCCGCACTGGCACCTGACGGAGCAGGTTCCGCCCAGGGGCCACGCGCCTTGGAGCCATGGCGCCTTCTTGAGGAGGAGGCGGCTGGGGCACCCCCAGAGCTTCGTCGCCCGCACGGGGTGGGGTGCGGTGCAGCGAAACGGACGATGCAGGAGATCCCCCTGTGGCGCGGACGAGCTCGGCGACGCGGTCGAGCCATTCTTCATAGATGTCGTCGACGGGACGGTAGCACAGGAGCTCGTTTGCCGTGATGAGCGCAGCTCGAGCCTCCATGGGTGCGCGGAGCGCGCGGGACGAAGAGCCAGCTGGGGTGAGCGACGGAGTAGCGGTGCGGCCGTCTTGCCGCACGGACGGATGCTGAGACGACGCTTGCTGCTCATTCCCCGCCGGGCCGGTGGCGGCGTTGACGGCAGGTGACGGGGAACGGCAAGGACGCCCGCCGACAGGAGCCGTCTGGGCGACGCGGGAAGCGAGAGCGGCCCGGCGCTTAGCGCGGGCCCGACGAGCGTCAGACATGGACGCGATGGTCGGAGGAGAATGGGGTGGTGGAAGACGAATTCCGGCGCACCCCCTACCTGGCGCGGCAATGTTGGATTTCGGGTTCTGACAGACCTTTGAGGTTCGAACACTGGGGTGCGCGCAGAGAATTCGCCTCCTACCTACCTGCACCCATCCGCCTCGCTAAGATCTAAGCTATGGAAAGAACAGCACAAGAGACACAGGGTTTATACTGGTTCGGGCCACCGTTGTGGTGTAATACCCTACTCCAGTGTGTGGTGTGGTGGATTGCCTCTTGGGCTGATGATGATGAGCAATACAAGGAAGAAAAGCCTCGCGAGGGTCTGTTCTTGGCTGAGGGGATGAACTGCTAGGAGGAGTTCAGTCACCCTTCTCTCTCTCTCTTCTCGATTCTCTCTCTGATTTCGATCCCTCTACCCTGTGGGTGGCTAGTCCTATTTATAGGCAAAAGGCCCTGGGCCTCTTCCCAAATATTGAGCGGGAAGGGCGCCAACAATTGGCCATTTTGAAGGGGAACATCTGCTCACTTATCCTGACTAAAGTTGGTCCTCGCCTGCCAAAGGCTCTGGTGGTGACGCTGGCTTGGGCTCCATAATGACTTCCTCCCTGCCGTTGGACTGGTCTTGGTCTCGTTGCACCAAAACGGGTGCCTTTGCTTGATGCTCTCGCCTGCGCTTTCTCCCTTTGCACCACGGAGGAAAGGAGGACACTGCGCGGGCTGGCGCCCGCCTGGCACCCTTGGTCGTCATGGCTTGCATCACGGGCACCTCGTGAGGAACCCCGCCTTGATCTCTCCGCCTCCTCGCGAGCCAGCCTGATGAGGTCGTGCCTGAGGAAGTTCCGTGTCGTCCGCCCCGCGAGGCTTGGCCCCTCGCGAGGGTCTTGGGTCTGTGTTGATGAAGATGGACCGTGCTGGGCCCCCTTTTGAGCCACGCTGCAGGCCGCAGGCAGGCAAGTCTGGGGACCCCCGTTCCCAGAACGCCGACAACATTCAAGACTGTCCTCAATGGGAAAAGGAATCAAAGAACAAGAAATTCAAGGATTATAGTTCTGATGATGCGAAGAAAAAGAAGAAATCCTCAAAATCTTCATCATCAAAATCCTCGAAGCCTTCACATCACAAGAAGAGCAGCTCCAAGAAGGCCAGGGCATTCATTGGCAAGGAAATGGACTCTGAGGCTGAATCTGAAGAAAATGAGGAAGAGGAGTCATCTGAGGAGTCCGAATCCGGAGTGGCGAGCCTAGCTCTCGCTACTGCATTCGTCAGCAAGTCTATCTTCAACACTGAAGAAAATAACCTCACCAACAAAGCTGATGAAGGGGATGATGACTATGCTCCCACCTACTGCTTCATGGCAAAGGGTGCCAAGGTACTCAAATATACCTCATCTGAATCAAGTGAGAATGAATCTGATGAAAATCTTAAGCCCAACTATTCTAAACTTGCTAAGATTGTTGTAAACAACAAAGGGCTTTAGAAAAGGTTCAAAACATGCTAGACAAAAGTGATGATATGTTGGGTGAAGAAATGGATCGCACTAAAGCCCTGACTGAAAATCTTCAGAGGTTTCAGACTAGGTTTGACAATCTTCAAAGTCATCATAACACTGTCTTATCCGATCATGAGAAGCTTTCTTATGAATTTCTTCAAAGAAAGCAAGACCTTGAGAAGCTAAGAGTGAGTTATGAAGATCTTCAGAAGGAGCGCGATTCATTACTTGCTCAACAAATCAGCGCATCTCAGGAAGAATTTGTTCCTCCATGCTTGAAGTGCATTGAACGTGAATCTGCTAATTCTTCACCTGAATGTTCAAATGCTGCTATTGTTTCAAATTCTTCACATGCCTATGCTATCACTAATTCCTCATCTGAGGACATTGCTAGTATCACTGACGATGCAGGGCTGAAGGAATTGTACACGACAGGCATGTACAAAAGCCTCAAAGGGCATCAGGCTCTTTGTGATGTGCTTAAAAAGCAGATCCTCAACAGGAACCCTAGGAAAGAGGGTATCGCCTTTGAGAGGAAACTCAATGCTGATGGTACATATTGGAAGCCTGAGCAGTACCCCAAAACTACATGGGTTGCTGCAAAGGGACCTCCAGTTGATCCATCTCACTTATCTGGATTTGCATGTGAAACTCCTCATTCTGATGATGAGTCAATTGACTCCAAGTATAAACTGTTCAAAAATCAGAATGGTGAAGTATTTGCTAGATATGTTGGCACTAACTGCAGGAACGGCTCCCCTATGAAGAAAATCTGGGTTTCCAAAAGATGCCTTGAAAATCTTCAGGTGAATGTCATCATGACGCCACCTGTGAAGAATAGGAACCCCAGATCAAATTCTTCATATGGACCAAATTCTTCATATGGATTTAAGTCCTCATACAGACCAAATTCCTCATATGGATCAAAGTCCTCATATGAACATCATGGTGCTAACCCATCTGTTTCGCAGGGAAGATCTAAGGATTATGGATATATGCATTATTCTTCAAATCATTATGTCCATAAGTCCTCGAAGACTTTCTCTGCATACTCTTATGCTTATTCTAACCCCTCTTATGTGAAACGAAATGGACTGGCTTCTATGCCATCCTGCTCGTATGGAGCTCGTAGAATGATGAACTCTTTGCCACCCCTTCAGATGTGGGTGGTGAAGAAAAAGAACTAATCTCTTCTGCAGGGTCAGGTTTCCAGAAGCACGTAATCGTCTGAAGAATTTGCTGGAGACCTGAGCATGCCTGATAGGACGCAGGCTAATCATGAAGAAATGAACTTTCATTTCTCACGTCCTCATACTGCTTTATCAATTCTTTTACTTGATGAAATTGATCTGATGAATTGATGTCATATTCTTCACTAATGAAGTATATGAGTTTGTAAGCTGCACTAATTCATCTGCAGGATGATCAACCTAAAGCCACTGAGTGGGTCCTCGATAGTGGATGTACAAACCACATGACTGGTGACAAGAATTTATTGATGGATGCTCCATTATCTCCGTCGCATCTGAAGCATATCATCTTTGCTGACAAAGGCAAAAGTCAGGTATTGGGTCTAGGTAAGGTTGCGATTACAAAGGATCGACATATGGACAAGGTCATGCTTGTTGAGTCCTAAGGATACAACCTTATGTCTGTCTCAATGATTTGTGATCTTGATATGGTTGTTGTCTTTGGCGAGTACCGTTGTGTTGTGGTTATGGAAGCTGAAAATTCCAAAGTCTTCGAAGGCTTTAGGAGAGGAGACCTGTATATTGTTGATTTCTCTATAGGACAACAACCAGCCGTGTGCTTACTTGCAAAAGCTTCAGAAGGCTGGCTCTGGCATCGACGACTTGGTCATGTAGGCATGAGGAATTTGCACACACTTGCAAAGAAGAAGCATGTCATTGGCATCGAGAATGTCAAATTCCTCAAGGATCACCTATGTGGAGCCTGTGAAGCTGACAAAGGCCAAGCATCTGGCAAAGACTGTCATGACCACCACTCGCCCGTTTGAATTGCTTCACATGGATCTCTTTGGTCCTAATCATTATTCTGCTATTTCAAATGAAGCATCTCAATATGGCTTTGTTATTGTTGACGATTATTCTCGCTATACATGGGTACACCTTGTTACTTACAAACATGAAGTGCAGGAAGTCTTCAAACAATTTTCCTCGAGGACTTCAACCAACTTTGGTGTGAAGATCAAGCACATCAGAAGTGACAATGGCACTGAGTTCAAGAATTCTGGTCGCGATGACTATCTTGATGAACTTGGTATTACTCATGAGTTATCTGCTCCCTACACTCCTCGGCAGAATGGCGTCGTGGAGCGCAAGAACAGGACTCTTGCTGAGATGGCTCGCACTATGCTTGATGAATACAAAACGCCTCGTCGTTTCTGGACTGAGGCAATTGATACTGCGTGCTACATCATCAACAGAGTATATCTTCACAAATTCTTCAAAAAGACTGCCTATGAACTCCTCACTGATAAGAAACCCAATGTAAGTTATTTCAAAGTCTTCGGTGCTAAATGTTGGATTAGAGATCCTCATCACAACTCAAAATTTGCACCGAAAGCACATGAAGGTTTTATGCTTGGTTACGGAAAGGACTCGAACACCTACAGAGTCTTCAACAACGTTCTTCACAAAGTTGTTGAAACTGCAGATGTGCGGTTCGATGAAACTAATGGCTCGCAAAGAGAGCACCTACCTACTCTGATAGATGAACCAGCACCTGAGGAAACTATCAAGTTCAAGGCTACTAAGGATGTCATTCCTACTGAAGAATCTGCTGAAGAATTCATTCCAAAACATGAAGAATGTCGAGCTAATGCACCTGAAGAAAATGCTGAAGAAATTGGTGCTGAAGAAAACGCTAATCAAATTCTTCAACGACAACCAGCTCATCCTCGCATTGCAAAAGAAGTGCAAATTGAAAAGATCATCAATGACATCAAAGCGCCAGGTCCTCTCACACGCTCAAAAGCTTCACATTTGTCTAAATTTTGTGGGCACTATGCTTTTGTCTCTATTGCAGAGCCCACTAAGGTAGATGAAGCATTTCTGGAGCCTGAGTGGATTCAGGCCATGCAAGAAGAATTACATCAGTTCGAGCTCAACAATGTCTGGGAACTGGTCAAACGTCCAGATCCTCGCAAGCACAATATCATCGGCACAAAGTGGATCTACCGCAACAAGCAAGATGAAAATGGCCTTGTGGTGAGGAATAAGGCACGACTTGTAGCTCAAGGCTACACACAGGTGGAAGGAATTGATTTCGATGAAACTTTTGCACCTGTTGCTAGACTTGAGGCTATTCGCATATTACTTGCTTATGCTAACCATCATGATATCACTTTATATAAAATGGATGTGAAAAGTGCATTCCTCAATGGTAAGCTTGAGGAAGAAGTATATGTTGCTCAACCCCCAGGTTTTGAAGATCCAAAGAATCCTGACAAAGTCTTCAGACTCAACAAGGCCCTCTATGGCCTCAAGCAGGCCCCACGGGCTTGGTATGATACCTTGAAGGAACTCCTCATGAAGAAAGGCTTCAAACCCGGTTCACTCGACCCTACTCTTTTCACTAAATCTTATGATGGATGGGAGAGTTGAAATTCTTCTTAGGTCTTCAAATTCGTCAACAACGCAATGGCATATTCATATCTCAGGAGAAATACCTCAAGGATGTACTGAGGAAATTCGGCATGCAAGATTGCAAAGGCGTCAAAATTCCTATGCCCACAAATGGCCATCTGTGCACTGATGAAAATGGTATTGACTCCGATCATAAGGTATACCGCTCCATGATAGGTTCCTTATTGTACTTATGTGCATCCATGCCAGATATAATGCTTAGTGTTTGCATGTGTGCCCGATTTCAAGCTGCACCGAAGGAATCACACCATAAGGCTGTGAAGCATATTCTTCGATATCTAGCTCACACACCAACACTTGGATTATGGTACCCCAAGGGCTCGGATTTTGATCTTGTTGGATATTCTGACTCTGACTATGCTAGTGATCGTGTGGACCGCAAGTCAACATCTAGTACATGTCATTTCCTCGGATGATCTTTGGTCTGTTGGTCCTCGAAGAAACAGAACTGCGTATCACTATCTACTGCTGAAGCTGAGTACATTGCCGCTGGTTCTTGCTGTGCCTAATTGCTATGGATGAAGCAAACTCTCAAGGAATACGGCGTCGACATGAAGAATGTGCCTCTCTTCTGTGACAATGAGAGTGCCATCAAGATTGCTCACAACCCAGTTCAGCACTCGAAGACAAAGCACATTCAGATTCATCATCATTTTCTTCGTGATCATGTGTTGAAGGGCGACATTTCTATTGAGCATGTGAAGACTGAAGAACAGCTAGCCGATATCTTCACAAAGCCCTTGGATGAGAAGAGATTTAGCAAGTTGCGGTGTGAGCTAAATATCCTAGAATCTTCGAATGTTCTTTGAAAAGGACACTCATCCTAACACTTATGCAAAATTGATGACTTAGATGTGCAACACATGAAGAAACGTTTTTCTTCAATCAATGAAGAATAACACTCTTAGTGTGAAGAAATTAATGAAGAATTTAATTCTCAGAACCCTACGATTATTGTACGCGGTGTCTGAAATCATCATTCTTATACGGTGGGTCACGCCACCACCGAAAGTTGAAATTCCTCAAGTTATTCATATTCTTGAACTTTGCATAGTCTTCACTGGTCTCGACGTTTTTCTTCATTGGCTATATATATGAGTTTACGTCCTCTACAACATTCACTTATTGCTATTTCTTCAAGTTGGTTTTTTGCTAAGTGAATGTGATCGGACCCTTCTCCCTCTATGCTATACTCAACCCAATCTGTTCACAAATTCTTCATGTGCGTTCTATTTGAAACTCATTCAAAATCTTCACTATGTCCTTGTCAGCTGAAGAAATTGCGAACGGAACTTTAAAACCTATCTTATCGAAATTTTCGGCTTTGCCGCTCAAACCGTTCCGCATCCCACGATACACTTATCCACTCACCCACGATCTAACACAATCTCCACCTCTCACTACGTGGGTGACACATGTCATGCGAATGAGAAGGGTCAGGGGCACGTTCGTCCAATTTCTTCAGGCGAGCAGTTTTTCACCATGGCTATAAATACCCCTCCTTCCCTTCCTCACTTCTTTTACTCCGCTCGACCTCTCTCCAGCTCGAGCTTCTCAAACCCTAGCGCCGCCGCTACTTCATCGCCATCGGTGAGGAAGAGCTTCACTGCCTCGACCTTGTCGCCGACGTACTCGCGCTACCGTGGAAATCTTCACTCCGCCGCCGCCGTAGCCGTCTTCCTCCGCCGAGTTAGGGCGTGGAAGATCTGCACTGACGAACTTCACATCTCCTCACTCCAGTTCGTCTTGTTCTTCGTCCAGGGTAATTAAAAGTTACTTTTACTGCCCTCGTTGATTCGAATGATTATCTACAAAATCTTCAAAAGTGTTTTTCTTCATATCTTCACACACTGAACACCTCACAAGTCATCTGTTCTTGATTCGTTTCTCTAAGCATCATTTTTCTTCAAGATTCCTCAATTGTGTGGATCTTCGATCTATACAACTCTGGAACCTAAGACAAAGAACGCTTAGTGAAAATCTTCAAGACTCATCTGGTCAAATTCCTCAAACTTGTTCTTTTTGAAAAACCTTCTGAGAACGTATATGACCTCTCCAAATTCCTCGCAACTATACTCTGTTCACAGGTACACATGTCAGCTGCTGAATCACTAGGTTCTCATCAACTTAACTCATTTCCAGCGTTCCTCGAAGAAAAGTTGCATACTTCTTCAGAGAATTCGATTGTTCAAATTCCTCAACTGAAGAAAATGGATGATGGTAAAAGGCCACAGAAAGGAGGAAAGAGGCCTGAGGTAAATACAGCGTTTGAGGTCCCTGATGACATATATGCTGGGTACTGCATACCTACTAAGGAAACCAAGAATGAGTGCAAAGTGCGCAAACAGAGGATAGAGAGGAGATGGGCAAGAGAATGGAGGGAGTACAGATATGTCACTCCTAAGTACATGAAGAAATTCGCACTCAATCCTCCATGCCCAAGAGCTCCATTGGCACCTGGCCAAATAGCAGATCCCACCAGCCTCAAGCGCGGTGAGGACTATCCTGATGAATGGGCCACCGCCAAACCAAGTTGGCTAAGCAAGCCAGAGAAGCGGTGAGGAAATTCAATGAAGACTCTGCTGCTGCTGCTGCCTCTGCTGAGGCCTCTGCTGTCAAGCCAAAGAAGGCTATGTCTAAGAAGCCTGTGCGCAGGCCAAGTTCCTCGGCAATGCCCTCACGGCCAGAATCATCAAAGCCCTCACGGCCAATTCCTCATGTTGCTCCTATTCCTCCCGAGTCCTCAGCTCCTCCGCCAAAGCCTTCAACTGTTCCGCCTAAATCCTCAGCACCTGTGCATCTCGCCTCGTGCCAAAGGACTGCCGGCATCTCCATTGCCTCAGGTGTCTCAGCTAGTTCCTCAGCTGCACCAAGTTCCTCAGCTGGCCCCTCACTGCTGAAGACAAAGGCCACTGCTGGACGAGATCGTCGCCCAAGTCCTCAAAAGAAGCAAATCGCTTTCCAAGTGTCTCCTGATGAAGACGAAGTTGATGATGATGAACTTGCAGAAATCATCAAAGACAGGCAAGTCAGGGCCGCTAGAGCCAAAGGATCAGAAGTGCCATTGCTTTTGGATCCCAAGCTGATCCTCGACTACATTGATGATTGGCACAAGGACCCCAACACTCCCTTGCCTGACTTCAAGCTGACTCCTGGCCAGAGTCACATGCTGACCCACTTCATTCAAGAAGAAAAGTGGAAATTTGAGAAGGCCAGGTAGATCAAGAAAGCGCAGTACAAGAAAGAGCGCTATCTGAAGAAAAACGTTGTCTCTATGACAACTGAAGAACTTGTCACTATTCAGACTAAGGTTAAGAAACTCAGTGATGACTTTGACGCATATCACGCTGATTGGCTTGGAGCCAAGGTTCGTTTTGTGAAACTTGCGGATAACTTCATTTCCAATGTTGCAGCCCCAACGCAACAGGAAATTCCTCAGGCTGAAGCATCTGCTCAGCCTACTGAAGAAAATGCCAGCATCGCTGATGACAATCAGGCTGCTGAAGATAATGTGAGTTCCAGGGCTGATGACTGCATTCCAGCCGCTGAAGAAATTGCCAGGGCACCCACTAGTGGTGTGCCTGAAGAAACTGAAGAACTCAGGGCAACTGCATCAGTTGTGCCTGAAGAAAATCAACCAGATTCCTCAGCTGCTCCTGCACCAACTTCAACTCCAATCCTTCCATCTGCATCAGATGTGAAGAAGACCAAGGCTGCAGAGTGTGCTGCAGTGAAGAAAAGGAAAGCATCAACTGCTTTAGATTCTTCAGCTCCAAAGAAAATGAAGCCAATGACAAGTTCATTTGCAAATCCGATTGATGTTGTTCCCATCTCAACCAGGCCATCAAAGGACCTTGTTCCTTTTGATGGATAATATGTGATCCCGAGCGAATCTGATGAAGAAACTCCTTCTGCTGCTTCATCTGAACCGTTGGATGAAGAAATTGAAGTGGATGTGATCCCTTCAACACATATCAACTCCTCGCCTATGCCTTAGTTCATAGCTGAAGAGGATGGCATTGAAGAAATGGAATATGAAGATGTGGACATTCGTTGCTCCACACCCGTAATCAGTGATGAATTCTGGGAAAGTCAGCATCCAAACTCTCCAATGTTCACCCCTCTACAGCAAATTCCTCGGTCCCCCACACAAACTGTTCACACGGGCTCTGAAGAAACTCATCCCACTGCATCTGTCCATGAGGAAATTCCAGCCACTAGCGCTGAAGAAACTACTGCTGCTGAACAACCAACGACGCAGACTGCCACTGAGGAGGAACTAGAAATTCATCAGCCTGAAGAACCTGCAATTGAGATTCCTGAGGTCGTGATGCAACTCACTGACACTCCTCTGCCAAAGCCAAAGGATCCTTTCTCACGCAAGCAAAAGTTCAAGGCTGATGATTTCTTCGGCAAGCACGTATTCTTCGAAGATTACAACCCATATGACTCTGCTCGCATTAGGAAGAAGCGTTTCTGGACTGCCAGTCAAGCAAATTTCTATTCCTCAATGTTGTTCAACAAGGAGAAAATTTTCTACCATGAGCATATTCCTCATGTGGATATGGAATCTCTGTCGTGCTTCGCACCAGTCCTCAGTGTTCTTCACGACGCTGGACTACTAAACTTTTGCTCTGACATCTGCGATTGGAATGAAGAACTGATTCTTCAATTCTATGCAACGCTGCACATCATCGGAGATGCTGAAGATGTGATTTCATGGGTGCTGGACTGGTTGTCCGAAAACACTCACTACACTACACCAGCCTCTGAATTGCTTCGTGCTCTACCACTCAGTCCTCCCCTTGAAGAAGCTCGCTGCATCTACAGTGAACCTGAGCTCACACATCATTACATGTAGGTGCTGATGAAACCTTTGAAGCCAGGTCAAGCACCAAGAACCAAATTCCTCATGAAGGAATTGTTGTACAAGCCTAGAACTGTCTCTCGTATTCTTACGAGGACAATCAGTCCCATCAAAGGCCATGACTCACCTGATGAGGAAATTGTTGGCATCATGAAGAATCTGGTATTCAACATCGTTCATGGCATTCCTGTCAATTATCACGATTTCTTCATGAGGACTATGGCAAATGTTGCACTGTCACCGTTTGAGCTGAAGCCTTATGCACCTTGGATCATGAGATTCCTCAGAACAAGGTCTTCACTCAACTACAAAGCTGATTTCCAGAATCATCTCAGCTACTTGCCACGAATTGAAGTCCTCAAGCAGACATATTCCTTAGTTGATGGAAAGGGCAAAGCATCAGCTGTAATAGATGAAGGAATTCGTCCATTGGATGGTCAGTTTCGCAAAGCTGCATCTTATTCCACCAATGATGACTCTACCACACATGACTCTGCCAATGCACCTAAGTCCACTCCTCAAGCCACTGCTCCGCGCGTGATGACTGACCATGAACTTCTGCTTAGTCTTCACCAAAAGGTGGATCAAAATCACAGATGGGTTAAGCGTTAGTTTGGTTCACTTCTTCACAACATGACTGCCACACACAATGCAGTGAAGAAAACCCACTACTACCTCCATCAACTCTTCGGTCGCACCTGGGCAATCCTGTCACATCTGTATGGTGAAGAAGATCTGAAGAACATGGGTCTCAAAGAAAATTTTGACTGGTCTGCACCTCCACCAAAGAAATTCAAGAAGGTCCAGGTTCCTTCTCTGGTGGCCAGCTCATATTCTTCATCGCGCGACACTGATGAACATGAAGATTTGGACGACACTGCGGCAGGCCCTACATCAACAAACGACCCCAACAACGCTGGTGCTCCTTCATCAACATGATTATCTTCAGGGGCGTTAGTCCTCATTTTCGATCCTTTTGGTCATTCGATGACAAAGGGGGAGAAATATGAGTTAGCCTTCAAGCGGGTCTACTATATGGGCTTTTTTTTGCTAAGTTACAACTCTTGTTCTTCTGAAACTTTATTGGATCGAGTTGTAATCTTAAACCCAATGGTGCTCTGATACTTTTGATGCACGGTGCTCTGGTACTTTTGATGCACTATTCTACATGCTTATTCCTCGTTAATATTATTGCATGCATGCTGAATTTCATCAGGCACCATATTTCATCATGCATTTCAAATTCTTCATATTATATGTTAAACGCATGTATGAATTACAAGATATAGGGGGAGATCTCCATGATTCAACTCTTCAAGTGTGCATTGCTTCAAAGGAAAATTCCTCGCTATGCACATCTTCAGGGGGAGTTCTTCTATATCTTGCAATCAAATTCCTCAATATCAGTAGTTACACTTCATATGTTTATCCCCGTTGAAAACTTAACCTATATTGTCATCAATCACCAAAAAGGGGGAGATTGTAAGTGCATCTAGTGCCCCTTAGTGATTTTGATGTATTGAAGACTTATAGGTTAAGGGACTAATGCGTTTGTGAGTGTACATAGGTCTATAAGTCTATGAGGAGTTTGATATTTATAGGAAAAGTCGACCCGTAAAAATGAATATCTTAGACTGAAGATTTTGGTATTTCTGAAGACTTTCATGAAGACTTTGAAATTGAAGAAATTGGTGTGTCCGTGAAGACTTGATATTCATGCGAGGAATATGAAGCTTGAAGACTTTTGTTTTCATAGTTTTGTTTTTCTCTTTCTTGAGTCATAGGAAACACCGTACTGTTAACGAGGGTCGAGGAAATACTAAGGAAAAATTTCCATGTGATGCTCAACTCAAAATCCTACACCTACCAATCCCTTCGAGTGAAGCCATTTGAAATCTCATACAGTTCAGTCAATTTCTTAAGTGACAGAGGCGAAGTTCTTCTGGTCTCTGAGGAATTTGTCCTGACTGAGGAGTTAGGAATTCGCCAGTGCGGATTGCCTACACAGTGAGGAACATGATAGCCCTGAGGATTTTACTACTCGAAATTCCGACCGTTGCTGTGCTATGCGCCAGCTGTCCCAAAATATCTATCCACCTAACGGTCATATAATTGAAGGGCATTTATGTCTTATCATGTCGGGCTGCTGCCTAGGCTATAAATAGCCGCCCCCTACAACCACTAGCTGGTTGGCATCTCCGAGAGAAACTGACACTTGTCATTTGAGAGCGACCCATCCTCTGAGGACTTTGAGCGAAAATCATCAAGTGAGGAAAAACCAAAAACCCAAAACCCAAACACCTACAAACCCCAAGTGATTGAGCATCACTGAAGAGATTGATCCTGCGTGGATCCGACGCTTGTTACCTTTGAAGACTATGCTTCTTCCAGATGGTTAGGCGTCATGGTCTAGAGCATCCAAGAGGAATTGTGGATCGCCGAGTGACCAAGTTTGTGAAGGTTTGGAAGTCGCCTGAAGACTTACCATGAGTGATTGGACGAGGTCTGTGTGACCTTAGTTCAAGGAGAATACGGTGAGGACTGGGTGTCCTGGGCTGCGTGTTCAGGACTGGGTGTCCGGGACTGTGTGTCCTCGACTTTAAATACTCAGCCGCTCCAACCAGACGTACAACTGAGACAACAGTTGGAACTGGTCTACCAAATCATTCTCTTCACCAAGCTTAATGGTTATATTTCCTCAACTCTTTCATTTCCTCATAACGGTGTTGTGTGTTTGTTCATATCTGTGTTTTAATACTTTGACTGAAGACTTTCTCAATTTCCTCAGTTCAATTTCTTCAGACTGTTTGTCTTCATCCTGTGTTATCCCGTGATTCCGCTTCCTGTACTCTGTGCCTGTCTTCATTTCATCATGATGACTATGCTTGTATTCTGTTATGTTTACTTTTGAGTACTTATTCCGCTGCTAGTAGTTCTTTGCTAAGAAATTTCCTCACCGGCAAATTCCTCAGTGAAGAATTTCATAAAAATCGCCTATTCACCCCCCTCTAGTCGATATAACACACTTTCAACTAGGATCTAATTAAATTGTGGGTTTGGGAAGTAGATGAGGTAGTACCTATCACCTGTTTTATTATCAAACCTTTGGGAGTTACTTCTACGTTTGCTTATTTTTTCATGCTATGCTAGTAGACGTGGTTTGGGTGAGTGAAATCCATGACAGATGTGAGTTTGTTAAATTAATGGTTTATCTAAGATGGCAACTTAAACACACATCTGGGTGGATTGAGGCACCTGGGTATTCCAGTGATTGCCTATTTTTCTTCGGACCGCCACCCAGGCTCAAAGGGATCATGAAATTATTCATGCTAGAAACTTCCGTGTGCAGCCACAAGCTACTATGGGCTCTAGCATAGTTGACTAAGTCGTGCGAACTCTTACAGTGGTAGACTAGCAGATGTAGGGGATGTAGGTGGTACGGTCTACCCATCGTAAGGTGCTAGCGCTTCTGAAAGACTATGTCTCGGTCATCCATTTCTCAAACACCATGCAGTGCGAGAAAACCAATGGAGGAGATCGAGTCTTGTGGGGAAAAGTGTGCAAACCTCTGCAGAGTGTATAAACTAATCATGGTTAGCCGTGTCCCGGTTATGGACATCTTGAGTATCTAGTACTTGGATTATCATGTGAATCTCATCATGCTACTCTAATTAATTTGTTGGTTCTTAATGATGTTACTTAATTGGGATTGAGAATGCTGTCAACCATTCTCAATGTTTAACAACTACCATGATAGTTAAATAAAATTTATTCCTTTGTAGTAGGGAAAAATTGGCTTTACGTAAAACTGTAACCATAGAGCTTTCCACCAGCCAAATATGCATATAGTATAGCCTATTTTCTTTCATTGCTCTCTATGTGTTACATTGCCAGGATATTCCATGTGCTGACCCGTTTCGGGCTGCAACGTTCATGTTGCAGACTTTTCACACGATGAGTAAGGTGCTTTTAGGTTGTGGTTCTATACTCAGTGATGCCGTTGGAGTTGATGGACTCACTTATCTTTCAAGCCTTCCGTTGTTATCGTTATTAGATGGCCTTAAGCCATTATTATTGTAATAAGTTCTCTTTTGAGACTCTCGATGTAATAAGTGTGTGATTGCTACTCTGTTATAAATCCTTCAAGTACTGTGTGGTGTCAGCATTACTGATCCAGGGATGACACCTAAGCACAGAGATTGGACCGTTTGAGGTCTAGTCGCTACAAGATGGTATCAGAGCACACGTTGAATGTAGGACACGACCACTAAGCTAAAGCCCTAGATCACTACTTACTCTTCTCATTCTGACCTCTCATCTTTTCTACTCTTTTAGGATGGCGGATGCAAGGAACAAGTTCACGCAACCGGATGAAGATACACCCTTTGGACGTCATTTGAAGGAAGTCACAAGATACCTGAACATAGGAGTACCAAGCTTCACCAGAACCTACAACGCCACATTACCTGAAGAAGAGCGCTGGATGATTCAAGTTCAAGTTCCAGGAAGGACGTTCATGCCAGTCACTAAGCCCATAGAGTTTTCTTTTGATGCACCAACCTGGAGTCTAGGAAAGAGCATGGCAGCTCACATCGCCATGGGACGCATTGGAGAAGTTTACCACGATGATCTCAAGGATACTATCTACCAAATTTGTGGGTGCCGTGATGAGCACTAGGAGATGATCAGCACCAGGAAGGATAGATCCATTGCAGCTTTTATCCAAGAGTTAAACCAGCACATTCAACGTCAGGAGAACCAGATGTGCGCCGACATGATAGATCTGAAGAAGGCGAGGACAAGAATCAAGGAACTGGAGGAAGAACTCAAAGCTACACATGACGATTATGAAGAGGAAATCGAAGTACTAGTGGATAAGAATGCTTACCTAACCATGAAGATAGGAATATTTATGGGAGGCCCTACGCCAGTAGAAGAAGACGAAGAACCCAAGGAGACTCGCCCAGAAGACTACATCATCATCGACGACACCAACTCTGATCCAGATGATAGCGATGATGACTATGTTGATGAAGCTGGAGCAGATATCATGGAGTCTGCAACCGAAGAATATTTCTAGAAGACCACCCCAACAGTAGTAGTAGTCCACCATGTAATTATAGTAGTCCGAGCACTTTTGCGATAGCTAGATCGATTGTATGCCCTTTGTTTGATTGAATGAAGTGAATTGTTTGCTTTTGCCTCATGTGCATATGGGTAGTGTTTTCTCTCTAGACCCCTCTCTACTCTTAAATCTCATCTTTTCTAAACCCTTAGATGCCTCCAAGATGTGACCCCGGATTTACCTTCCCACCGGAGCTCACCCAGTTGATCCAGCAGCAGAACACATTGATGCAGTTGCTAGTCCAGAATCAGAATCAGGGGAACAACAACAACAACAACAACAACAACAACAACAACAACAACAACAACAACAACAACCCACCACCACCTCCACCTGTTGACCACTTAGCCCATTTCTTAGGCTGAATCCGCCGGTGTTTTCCAGTAGCACCGAGCCAATAGTAGCAGATGATTGGCTCCGCAAGACAACAAGGGAGTTGACCACGGCAGGATGCACAGATGCGGAAAAGGTGAAGTTTGTCGCACACCAGCTTGAAGGACCCGCAGCATCATGGTGGGAGAATTTCACAGCCACTTTCCCTATCGACACTGTCACATGGGACCAGTTCCAGCAGGCTTTCCGTACTGCCCATGTTTCAGCAGGAGCTATGGCCCTAAAGAAGCGAGAGTTTCGCAACTTGCGCCAAGGAGGACGGCCAATTGGCCAGTACGTGGAGGACTTTAGTAAGCTAGCACGTTATGCCCCAGATGACGTTGCTACGGACGCAGCTAAGCAGGAGAAGTTTCTGGAAGGACTGAATGATGAGTTGAGCATGCAATTGATGGTAGCCACCTTCAACAACTACCAGGAGTTGGTAGATCGTGCTCTCATGATTGAAGGGAAGCAGCAACAAATTGAGAACCGCAAGAGGAAGTATGGACAAGGGAAGTACAACTCTGGAGCTCAGCAGAAGCCACGATTTACTCCTAGGCCTGGAGGACATTTTCAGCATACCCATGGAGGAGGTAGCTCGCATAATCCCAATGGCACCAAGAATGGTAATGGGAATGGAGGAGGTAACGGCTAGAATCGTACCAACCCATCAACCCCAGCTAAGAGAGACCTGAGCCAAGTCACTTGCTTTAAGTGCCAGAAGACCGGACATTATGCCAATGACTGTCCTGAAGCCCAAATGGAAATGTCAATGGAAGCTCTAGGAAGAAGTCGGACCCTTTCAATAGGGGACAGGTGAACCACGTAAATGTGGAGGAATTTGAAGCCCAGCCCAATGCAGTAATAGGTAAGTTTTTGGTTAAGTCATTTACTGCACTCATTCTTTTTGATAATGGTGCATCGCATTCATACATATCAAGGGGATTTGTGGATAAGTATAAACTGCCAACCCAAGCCCTTAGGTCACCCATGTTAGTAACCTTGCCTGGAGCAGAGTATATGGCTAGTCTATGGTGTGATTGGTTACCATTAAGGATTGGTAACTATGCTTTTCCCTCGGACCTAATATTATTGGAATCTCAAGGATTTGATGTGATATTAGGCATGGATTGGTTATCGAAGTATGAAGGGAACATTGAATGTGCCAGTAAGTCAATTTTGCTTACCACCCCAGAAGGAAGAAGGATCAAGTATGTATCCTGGCATGTGCCGAAAAGGACTCAAGTAAATTGCCTAACAGGAGTTGTGCAAGACGAAGTACCAGTAGTGAAGGATTTCCCTGATGTTTTTCCATAAGAGTTGCCAGGCATGCCACCGGATAGAGATATTGAGTTTTTGATTGAGCTTTTGCCAGGCACAGGGCCAATATCTAAGAGACCATATAGGATGCCCACAAAGGATTTGGTGAAGATAAGAAGCAGATTAAGGAGTTACTAGATAAAGGTTATATTCGCCCAAGTTCTTCACCTTGGGGATCACCGGTACTTCTAGTGGAGAAGAAGGATGGATCATTAAGGATGGTTGTTGATTATCGAGGATTGAATGAAGTAACCATCAAGAACAAGTACCCACTACCGATGATCAATGATCTGTTTGATCGATTGCAAGGAGCTAAGGTATTTTCCAAGATCGACCTGCGATCAGGATACCATCAGTTGAAGATTCGAGAACAGGATATTCCTAAAACGGCTTTTACCACCAGGTATGGGTTGTACGAGTATACCGTTATGTCATTTGGTCTGACTAATGCACCTGCATATTTTATGAACATGATGAACAAAGTGTTTATGGAGTTTTTGGATAAGTTCGTCGTAGTGTTCATCGATGATATCCTGGTTTACTCGAAGAATGAAGAGGAGCATAAGGAGCATTTGCGTTTGGTACTTGGTAAGCTCAGAGAACATCAGTTATATGCCAAGTTTAGCAAATGTGAGTTTTGGTTGAAGGAAGTTGGATTTCTCGGACATGTTATATCTGGGGAAGGTATAGCAGTGGATCCCACCAAGGTTGACACTGTGACAAATTGGGAAGCGCCAACAACAGTTGGAGAGATCCGGAGTTTTCTTGGACTTGGAGGATACTACCAGAGATTCATTGAAAATTTCTCGAAGATTGTGAATCCTATGACGGAGTTGCTGAAGAAGGATACCAAGTTCATATGGACTGGGGAATTTGAGGCTAGTTTCCAGGAGTTGAAGAAACGTTTGGTTACATCGCCAGTGTTGATTTTGCCAGATCAGACCAAGGATTATGAGGTGTATTGCGACGCTTCACGTCGAGGACTTGGTGCAGTGCTTATGCAGGAAGGAAGAGTTGTCTCATATGCCTCACGACAGCTCAAGCCTCATGAGTTGAATTATGCTACGCATGATTTGGAGTTAGCAGCCGTAGTGCATTCATTGAAGACTTGGAGACATTTTCTCATCGGAAATCATTGTGATGTGTACACGGACCACAAGAGTTTGAAGTACATTTTCACACAGAAGGAGTTGAATCTCAGACAAAGGAGATGGTTGGAACTCATCAAGGATTATGATATGAGATTGCATTATCACCCTGGAAAGGCTAACATAGTAGCTGACGCGTTAAGCCGTAAAAGTCATGTCAACACCTTAATGACAGGAGATTTACCAAGGGAGTTAGCCAAAAATCTTCATGAGCTATGTTTGGAAATAGTTCCAAGAGGCTATGTAGCAGCATTGGAGATTCATTCTACGTTGATGGATAAGATCAGAGAAGCCCAGAAGACTGACAAGGAGATTGCCTCTATTAAGGATAAAATGAGCAAAGGAAAAGCTAAAGGATTTCGTGAGGATGAGCACGATACCTTATGGTTTGAAGACCGTGTTTATGTGCCTAATGATTCGGAGATCAGGAAGTTAATTCTGGAAGAGGCCCATGATTCACCATATTCGATTCACCCGGGAAATACCAAGATGTATTTGGATTTGAAGGATATTTTCTGGTGGACCGGAATGAAGAAGGATATTGCGGAGTATGTAGCAGTTTGTGATGTATGTCAGAGAGTAAAGGCGGAACATCAGAAGCCAGCAGGATTTCTACAGCCATTGCCGATACCCAAATGGAAGTGGGATAAGTTAGGCATGGATTTTATCACCGGATTGCCCAGAACTCGTTCAGTGTATGACTCGATATGGGTTGTAGTCGACCATTTGACAAAGGTAGCTCATTTCATCCCAGTGAAGACTACCTATACCAGTGCAAAGTTGGCAAAGATATACATGACCAGAATCGTATCTCTGCATGGAGTTCCAAGGAGCATTGTATCAGATAGAGGAACCTAGTTTACCTCAAAGTTCTAGAATCAGTTGCATGAAACTTTGGGTACCAGGCTAGAATTCAGTACAACTTTCCATCCGCAGACAGATGGACAGACCGAGAGAGTCAATCAGATTTTGGAGGATATGCTGAGAGCTTGTGTGCTAGATTACGGATCTAGATGGGACGAGAATTTGCCATACGCATAGTTCTCCTATAACAACGGTTATCAATCCAGTTTGAAGATGGCCCCTTTCAAAGCTTTGTACGGAAGGAGGTGCAGGACCCCATTGTCGTGGGATGAAGTTGGAGCTGCCAGTTGTTTGGGCTGGATCTGATTAAGGAGTCTGAACAGTAAGTAAAATTGATTCGCGATAGACTCAAGGTAGCCCAGTCCAGGCAGAAGAGCTGCGCAGACTCAAAATGCAAGGAGGCAGTTAACCAAGTCGGAGACCGAGTTTATCTTCGAGTATCTCCACTTCGAGGAGTTAAGCGCTTTGGAGTTAAGGGAAAGTTAGCGCCCCATTTTGTAGGACCATACAAGGTTTTGGAACATATGGGAGAAGTAGCTTATAAGTTGGAATTGCCCGAAGGATTGTCAGGAGTTCACGACGGGTTCCACGTTTCCCAGTTGAAGAACTGCCACGCAGAGATGGCTGACATACTGCTGAGAGACACAGTGCCGCTGGAAGCGATTCAGTTGGACAGTGATTTGACCTATGAGGAGAAACCAGTCAAGATTCTTGAGTATGCCAGCCGAGTCACCCGCAGCAAAGTTATTAAGTTTTGCAAAGTTCAGTGGAGCCACCACACGGAAGATGAAGCCACCTGGGAACGAGAGGAAGATCTGTTGAAGGACCACCCTCACCTATTTTCTAGCCAACCCGAATCTCGAGGGCGAGATTCATCTTAAGGGGGTAGGTTTGTAACATCCCAAATTTTCAATTTGGAATGTTATACAAAATATCATCATTGCATATCCTATTTTATTGCTTTTGGTTGATCCTAGAAATTTCATGCAACTCAAGGACCCTCGGAGAGAGTTGGGGATTTCGTTATTTTCATATTTGAGTTTTCTCAAATTTGAAAATAGCATCATTTGATTTTATTTATTTTATCTTCAATTATTTCTACTATAAAAATTATGAGAGTGGGAATAAAATGACTTTCCCAAAATATAGAAATATTGTGGATTTAATAAAAATCAAATAAGATTTTATTTTGGTTTTATTTGCTATTTTATTTGCATTTAGGAAAAATTGCATGTTTTCAAAAATTGCATTTAGGGCCAAGAAAATGTTCATCCTGTTCTAAATATTTTATTTAGACGGTGAAAATTTGTTTTGACATTTTTAGAATTGAATTTATTTTTCTAGAATTTTTTTTGTCGCAGCGAAATTGTTTTAAAAAAACCCCGTGCCCGACTGGGCCAAGGGCCCAGCCGAGCAGGCCGGCCCAGCCAGCCGCCGCCGCCTCCCGCCGGGTCGGGACAGGAGTCCCAACCGCCGACGTCGCCCGAGTCCGGGGAGGACCCGCCTCCCGAGGCCGACCCCTCCCGCTAGTCGCCGCCTCCCCCCCCCATTATAACCCCGTCGCCGCCCCCCTGCAGCCCCACACCCGCCGCCGCCTCCCACGCCTCCAGCGCCGCCGCACGCCGCCCACGCCGCACACCGCCCCGCGCCGCCTGCCGCCCCGCACCACCCGCCGCCCGCCGGAGCCTCGCCGGAGCCCCGAGCCGAGGTAGCCGCCGCCCCGGTTTTTTTTTTGAGAAAAGCCGTTTCAGTTTTTTTTTGAAAACCCTAGTTTTCGTTTTTAAATAGATCGGTTTTTCTATGGTTTATTTATTTAGCGAGCATTCGCTCGTCCGTTCTTTTTAACGAACGCGTTCATTGTTTAGTTCCTGTTAACGAACGTTCGTTCGTTAACCTGTTCGTCATTTTTATTTTTCTCAGATTAAATCCGCGATTTTTCTGATCGCGATTTCTGATCCGATGTTTGTTCTAGTTTAACTTTTCGCTCGTTTGTCAGGATCAGGCGATTCAAGCGTCTCGAAACCCTCTTTCTGTTTAACCAACTCAAACAAGATTTTGCCTTAGTAAAATTTGACCTAGATCCAGAATAGTAAACGAAGCCTGTTTCTTTTGTCGTTTGTCTTTCGTTGCTTCGTTTGATTTGATTCTTTTTGCCAACCGGAGTTCTTAAATTTAACTATCTGGTTAGATCTCTTATTCGAGTTTTACCTGTGCATTAGATGAGTACTTATTGTATGCTTGTTTGTTTGCGATAGAGTACCCGGAGTGCGCCGCTTGCTACTTCGAATCGCTAGGTTTTGCGGATCATCAGCAAGGCAAGTAACACTTTGATCATACCTTCCTACAACCCAGTTTTATTGCATTAGATCGATCCTCACATATTGCATTTGACTAGGATCTAATTAAATTGTGGGTTTGGGAAGTAGATGAGGTAGTACATATCACCTGTTTTATTATCAAACCTTTGGGAGTTACTTCGTCGTTTGCTTATTTTGTCATGATATGCCAGTAGACGTGGTTTGGGTGAGTGAAATCCATGTCAGATGTGAGTTTTTTAAATTAATGGTTTATCTAAGGTGCCAACTTAAATACACATCTGGGTGGACTGAGGCACCTGGGTATTCCAGCGATTGCCTATTTTTCTTCGGACCGCCACCCAGGCTCAAAGGGATCATGAGATTATTCATGCTAGAAACTTCCGTGTGCAGCCACAAGCTACTATGGGCTCTAGCATAGTTGACTAAGTCGTGCGAACTCTTACAGTGGTAGACTAGCAGATGTAGGGGATGTAGGTGGTACGGTCTACCCATCGTAAGGTGCTAGCGCTTCTGAAAGACTATGTCTCGGTCATCCATTTCTTAAACACCATGCAGTGCGAGAAAACCAATGGAGGAGATCGAGTCTTGTGGGGAAAAGTGCGCAAACCTCTGCAGAGTGTATAAACTAATCATGGTTAGCCGTGTCCCGGTTATGGACATCTTGAGTATCTAGTACTTGGATTATCATGTGAATCTCATCATGCTACTCTAATTAATTTGTTGGTTCTTAATGATGTTACTTAATTGGGATTGAGAATGCTGTCAACCATTCTCAATGTTTAACAACTACCATGGGATTGAGAATGTTGTCAACCATTCTTAAAGATATCTTCTCCTACGCAAAAGCGGGTCATCAGAGCAGTGAGGGTTGTCATGGATTTAGGTCCTTCTTGGTCGAGGTGGTGTGCAAGCCATTCATCCCGGACGCTGTGTCTGAAAGCCGCCAGGGCTTCTGCGTTCGGACAATCGATGATTTGGTTCTTTTTGACTAAGAACCAAGTCCAGAGCTCCCTGGCTGATTCTCCGGGTTGTTCAACAATGTGAATTAGGTCCTCGGTGTCCGGTGGCCGGACATGTGTTCCTCGGAAGTTATCGAGGAAGGCCTCTTCCAAGTCCTCCCTGTTGCCTATGGAATTTTCAGGCAGGCTGTTTAACTAGTGCCGAGCTGGTCATTTTAGTTTTAGTGGGAGGTATTTAATGGCGTGCAGGTCATCCCCACTGGCCATATGGATATGGAGGATAAAATATTCTATCCATACCGCGGGATCGGTTGTCCCGTCGTATGATTCAATATTAACGGGTTCGAATCCTTCAGGGAATTCATGATCCATTACTTCATCAGTGAAGCAAAGCGGGTGTGCAGCGCCTCTATGTTGGGCCACACTGCGAGGTAACTCCGAAGGAGTCCCTTTGCGGTTTTCGGCTCGGGCGTGGCAAGGTTTGACAAGTTCGAATAGGTAGCCATTGTCGCGTGTCAAAGCATGCTTTCGCGATCCGCGGATCGGTCTTGCATGTCCTGCTCTATTGTCCAAGTCCCTCTGCAGGTTGTTTGGGTAATCATGACCTACGTTGTTCTTGCCTTTACGGTGAGGTGGGGTGGTCTGGTGTCCGGCTTGAGTTGCCTCTTTATCCGGACAGAGTTGTGGGCGACCTGCCGCATTGTGTGACGATGGTATGGGCTCCACCGCCCCGTCATCACACTGGTATAGCAATCTGTGCTTTGGGTAGCTTTTGGCTAGGCTGCTAAGGCCGTATTCTTCGGCAACGAGGAATTCGGTCCATTTGTCGTTGAGTAGGTCTTGGTCAGCTTGAAGCTGCTGTCGCTTCTTTTTCAGGCTCCTTGTCGTAGATATCATCCTGCGCTTGAAGCGCTCCTGCTCAAGGGGCTCTTCGGGTATGATGAAGTCTTCGTCAACGAGGCTTACCTCATCTTCGGTGGAAGGTATTTGTCGTCCTACGAACCGTCGCTGGGCGGGGCCTGTTCATCAAGGATGGCTTGCCCGTTTTCCTGTTCCTCCTGCTCGGATATTGCTCCCACAGGGTCTTTAATGCTTACGGCGCCGTCCGGAGTACTATTTTCTCTGGTGCCATCATTGCTGCAGCGTGACTTGGGGTGGCGCATGGGGCGTCGGAACTTAGACTGTGTCTCGGGAGTTTTAACTGGATCTCCCTTGTCCTTGTCGTGAGGCTTTTTAACTGTATCGATTATGTAAACGTCATATGAAGGGGTGGTCGTCCCACGCCTGATGACTGGTGGGTCTTGGCCTTGCTCCTTATCGGCATCGTCATCTATACCGTCAATGTCTTCGGAGCCAGAAGCGGGTATGTCGGTTAAATCCTCGACATTGGCTATGAAGTGGGTGGCGGGTGGGAAGCGAAATTTCCCATCATCAGCCTCTGGCTCGAACTGAACATAGTTCGGTTGTGAGTCCTTCTCCAAGGACCAATTCTTTAAAGAGTTTAGCACATCACCCAAAGGTGAGTGCTGAAAGATGTCTGCGGCGCTGAACTCGATGATTGATAACCAATCCAGCTCGATGTCTGGGAGCGCGCAAGGTTCGGAACTTATAGCCAGAAACGAGTCCAAAATTCCGTTGACGCTGATATTGCCTGGTGTTAAGTTTGCGTACGGCTCCAACAGCATGGACTCTGTGGCCTCAGATGGCACGATCTGCTCCAGTTCTAAGGCCGTTGCAGCAACAGGGACCATCTCCTGGATGTGATCCGATGACAGATTCAAGTCATGTTCATCGGGGCAAGGGGGAGCGATCGCTGCGGTCTCAAATCCATTGAAGATCAAGTCTCCACAGATATCCTCGACGTAGTTCAAGCTTCCAAATCTGACTTGGTGGCCAGGGGCGTAGCTATCGATCTGCTCCAAATGGCCAAGCGAGTTGGCCCGCAGTACGAAGCCGCCGAACATGAAAATCTGTCCGGGGAGGAAGGTTTCTCCTTGGACAACGTCACTATAGACGATTGAAGGGGCCATTGAACCTTTTGTTGACGGCACAGTGGAACTCTCAATGAAAGCACCAATGTCGGTGTCAAAACTGGTGGATCTCGGGTAGGGGGTCCCGAACTATGCGTCTAGGATCGATGGTAACAGGAGACGGGGGAGACGATATTTACCCAGGTTGCCCTCTCAATGGAGGTAATACCCTACTTCCTGCTTGATTGATCTTCATGAATATGAGTGTTACAAGAGCTGATCTACCACGAGATCGTAATGGCTAAACCCTAGAAGCCTAGCATGTATGACTATGGTAATGAATATATCCTTTCTGGACTAACCCCTCCGGTTTATATAGACACCGGGGGGGATCTAGGGTTACATAGAGTCGGTTACATAAGAAGGAATCTTCATGGTCAGTCACCAAGCTTGCCTTCCACGCCAAGGAGAGTCCAATCCGGACACGGGTACAGTCTTCAGGTCTTCACAGCCCATCAGTCCGGCCCATGGATAACAGGCCGGATGGCCGAGAACCCCCTAGTCCAGGACTCCCTCACCTGCGGCAGTGATACGTCTCCAACGTAGCTACTTTTCCAAACACTTTTGCCCTTGTTTTGGACTCTAACTTGCATGATTTGAATGGAACTAACCCGGACTGACGTTGTTTTCAGCAGAATTACCATGGTGTTATTTATGTGCAGGAGCAAATGTTCTCGACATGACCTGAAACTTCACGGAGACACTTTTTAGAAAATAAGAAAAAATACCTGCCAAAGATGAAGGCCAGGGGTCCCACCATCTTGCCACGAGGGTGGGGGGCACCCCTGCCCCCCTAGGGCATGCCCCTACCACGTGGGCCCCCTGTTGCGTCTCCGACTCCAACTCCACCTCCATATATTGAGTTTCGATGAGAAAAAAATCAAGGAGAAGAAATCATCGCGTTTTACGATACGGAGCCGCCGCCAAGCCCTAAAACCTCTCGGGAGGGCTGATCTGGAGTCCGTTCGGGGCTCCGGAGAGGGGAATTCGTCGCCATCGTCATCATCAACCATCCTCCATCACCAATGTCATGATGCTCACCGCCGTGCGTGAGTAATTCCATCATAGGCATGCTGGACGGTGATGGGTTGGATGGGATCTATCATGTAATTGAGTTAGTTTTGTTAGGGTTTGATCCCTAGTGTCCACTATGTTCTGAGATTGATGTTGCTGTGACTTTGCTATGCTTAATGCTTGTCACTAGGGCCCGAGTGCCATGATTTCAGATCTAAACCTATTATGTTTTCATCAATATATGAGTGTTCTTGATCCTATCTTGCAAGTCTATAGTCACCTATTATGTGTTATGATCCGTTAACCCCGAAGTGACAATAATCGGGATACTTACCGGTGATGATCGTAGTTTGAGGAGTTCATGTATTCACTATGTGTTAATGCTTTGTTCCAGTTCTCTATTAAAAGGAGGCCTTAATATCCCTTAGTTTCCGTAAGGACCCCGCTGCCACGGGAGGGTAGGACAAAAGATGTCATGCAAGTTCTTTTCCATAAGCACGTATGACTATGTTTGGAATACATGCCTACATTATATCAATGAAGTGGAGCTAGTTCTGTGTCACCCTAGGTTATGATTGTTACATGATGAACCGCATCCGGCATAATTCTCCATCATCGATCCATTGCCTACGAGCTTTCCATATATTGTGCTTCGCTTATTTACTTTTCCGTTGCTATTGCTATCATCACTACAAAATACCAAAAACATTGCTTTTACTATTGTTACCTTTTGTTACCGTTATCACCACTATCATATTACTTTGCTACTAAACACTTTGCTGCAGATATTAAGTTTTCAGGTGTGGTTGAATTGACAACTCAGCTGCTAATACTTGAGAATATTCTTTGGCTCCCCTTGTGTCGAATCAACAAATTTGGGTTGAATACTCTACCCTCGAAAACTGTTGTGATCCCCTATACTTGTGGGTTATCAAGACTATTTTCTGGCGCCGTTGCCGGGGAGCATAGCTCTATTCTTTGAGTCACTTGGGATATATATCTGCTTATCATTATGAAGAACTTGAGAGATCCAAAAACCAAGATCTATCCCTCAACTACGAGGGGAGGTTGGGAACTGCCATCTAGCTCTGCACTTGATTCACCTTCTGTTATGAGTAACTTTGCGACACCTACACCTGCTTCTACTATTCGTTCTGATATGCCGCATGTTATTGATGATGCCACTTCTGCTATGCATGATACTTATGATGAAACTACCTCTATGCCTGATACTGCTGTGCCACTTAGTGCTTTTCTTGATGAACAACTTGCTAGGGCTAGAGAAATTGAAAATATTGAATCTGATGATACTGATGAAAGTGATGATGAAGAACCACTTGCTATTCCTAAGGGTTATGTATTTGATCAAGATGCTTCTTTAGCCATTTTAGCTTGCAGAAATAGAACTGAACTTAAAAGATTATTAGGTAAACAGAGTAAGCAATCTCTAAATGCTAGCATGAAACCTGACCCCGCTTTTGCTACTTCACCTATATTTGTTACTGATAAGGATTATGAATTCTCTGTTGATCCTGATATAATTACTTTGGTTGAATCTGATCCTTTTCATGGTTATGAATCTGAAACTGTTGTGGCACATCTTACTAAACTGAATGATATAGCTACCCTGTTCACTAAAGATGAGAAAACTCACTACTTTTACATTCTTAAAATATTTTCGTTCTCATTAAAGGGCGATGCTAAGATATGGTTTAATTCTCTTGATCCTGGTTGTGTGCGTAGTCCCGAGGATATGATTTATTACTTCTCTACTAAATATTTCCCTGCTCATAAGAAACAAGCTGCTTTAAGGGATATATATAATTTTGTGCAAATTGAAGAAGAGAGTCTCCCACAAGCTTGGGGGAGGCTTCTCCAATTACTTAATGCTTTGCTTGATCATCCTCTTAAGAAAAATGAAATACATGATATCTTCTATAATGGACTAACAGATGCCTCCAGAGATTACCTGGATAGTTGTTATGGTTCTGTTTTGAGGGAAAGAAGACCGGATGAAGATGAAATTCTATTTTATAATATGTTGACAAATGAAAATAATTGGACACCTCTGGAGCCAACTCCTGAGCCTATTCCTAAACCAACTCCGAAGAAGAGGGGTATTCTATTTCTCAGTCCTGAAGATATGCAAGAGGCAGAGAAATCTATGAAAGAAAAGGGTATTAAAGCTGAAGATGTTAAGAATTTACCTCCTGTTGAAGAAATACATGGTCTTAATTTACCGCCTGTTGAAGAAACATATAATCCAAATCCTTTACCTATTGAAGAAACTCATGGTCTTGATAACCCGACACAGGTAGTAAAGGTAAATTCTCTCTATAGATATGATAAAGTTGTAATCCCATTTACTAAAATTGCTAGCCCATGCTTAGATGAGTTTGATAAATTTATGGCTAAGCAAGAAGATTTTAATGCTTATTTTGGTAGACAACTGAAATATAATTCAAATATGCTTGGACACTTGGGTGATTATATGGATAATGTCAAAGGTGAACTTAAACTTATTAGTAAACATGCTTCTATGATTACCACTCAAGTAGAACAAGTACTTAAAGCTCAAAATGATTTGCTCAATGAATTGAATAATAAGAATAATGATAATGGTGTTAGAGTGGCTACTAGAACTGGTAGAATGACTCAGGAACCCTTGTATCCTAAAGGTCATCCTAAGAGAATTGAGCAAGATTCTTAGAGAAATAATATAGATGCACCTAGTCCTTCTAAAAAGAAGAAAAAGAAAAATGATAAGACTTTGCATGCTTCTAGTGATCCTATTGTTGAAACACCTGAGAATCCAAATGATATTTCTATTTCTGATGCTGAAACTCAATCTGGTAATGAACCAGAAACTAGTGATAATGCTAATAATAATGTTCATGATTATGCTCAACCTAGTAATGGTAATGACATAGAAATTGAACCTGCTGTTGATCTTGATAAACCACAATCGAAGAATCAACGTTATGATAAGAAAGACTTTGTTGCTAGGAAACATGGTAAAGAAAGAGAGCCTTGGGTTCAGAAACCCATGCTTTTTCCTCCTAAACCATCCAAGAAAAAGGATGATGAGGATTTCGAGCGCTTTGCTGAAATGATTAGACCTATCTTTTTACGTATGCGATTAACTGATATGCTCAACACCAATCCTTATGCTAAGTACATGAAAGATATTATTACAAATACAAGAAAGATATCGGAAGCTGAAATTTCCACCATGCTTGCTAATTATACTTTTAAGGGTGGAATACCAAAGAAACTTGGAGATCCAGGAGTACCCACTATACCATGCTCCATTAAAAGAAACTATGTTAAAACTGCTTTATGTGACCTTGGAGCCGGTGTTAGTGTTATGCCTCTCTCTTTATATCGTAGACTTGATTTGAATAAGTTGACACCTACTGAAATATCTTTGCAAATGGCTGACAAATCAACTGTTATACCTGTCGGTATTTGTGTGGATGTGCCTGTTGTAGCTGCAAAAGTTACTATTTTAACGGACTTTGTTATTCTTGATATTCCCAAGGATGATTGTATGTCTATTATTCTTGGAAGACCCTTTTTGAATACTGCAGGGGCTGTTATTGATTGCACTAAAGGCAATGTCACTTTTCATGTTAATGGTGATGAGCATACGGTACATTTTCTGAAGAAACAACCTCAAGTTCATAGTGTCAACTCTATTGGAAAAATTCCATCGATTATATTTGGAGGTTTTGAATTTCCTCTTCCTACTGTCAAGAAGAAATGTGATATTCTTATTATTGGGGATGTGCATATCCCCGTTAAGGTAACATAGTGTTATTCAAAATTTCTCCGGTTCCATGTTATTGGGAATGAGTTCGTTAACAAGACTTGATCAACCTTGTTAGTGGATTCCTTTTGATGATCATGAGATGGATGAAACTAGAAGGCACAACCTTCTGTACCCCACTTTTACTCTCTGATATTTATATTAAATAAAATAAAATAAATATTTTTCTGTCTATTATCTGATTATCCGTGCAATATAAAAATACCTCAAAAATAAAAGTTCTCCAAATGCCCTGAAAATTAAATATGATTTTTTCTCGAATATTTGAGGATTTATGGAACAAAGAACACACCAGGGGGGCCAACCACCTTGCCACAAGGGTGGAGGGTGCGCCCCCTGCCTCGTGGGCCCATTGTGGCCCTCCTCCACTTATTCCTGCACCCACACACTTCATCTTCCTCCCACAAACACGAATAACCAGCTCAAGCACGAGTTCTAGCTCATCTTGCTGCCATTTTCGATCTCCTTGCTCAAAGCACCTCTCACAAAACTGCTTGGGGAGATTGTTCCTTGGTATGTGACTCCTCCATTGGTTCAATTAGTTTTAGTTCTAGTGCTTTATTCATTGCAAATTTGTGCTGCTTAGGTGACCCTGTTCTTGAGCTTCCATGTCAAATTTATATGGTCAAAAGTAGTTTTGATGCATGATATAGGCCCTAGGCACTTGTAGGAGTAGTTGCTATCAATATTATTGAGTTTGGTTTACTTTTATTTTGAAGTTACTAAAAAATTTAGAATTTTTTAGAGGAAGAATAATGCTTAGGAAAATGTTCCAAGGTGGTTCTTCAAAGAAGCAAGGACCCAGGCTTGCAATGCGTGATGCTGACGAAGAGCCACCAAGAGACGCTCCAGTGCGTCCTTGTGAGTGGCCTTCTGAAAATTTTATGTATCAAGTGGGAATAAAAGAAGAATTCAACGCATATTTGCGTAACGCTGATCTCGTGAGCTTCGAGGAAGAGAAGTGTAGTCAGTATCATGAGCTCACTAGCTCCTTTGTGAGGAGGTTTGAATTTTCCACTTCACGTAATTCTCCAACTGTCCTATTTGATCTTTATGATAAATCTTATACCATGGACTTAGATGATTTTACCACTGCATGCAAACTTCCACAATGGGGTAGTATAAGGGATCCTCGCAAATCTGAATTTAGAGATTTCCTTGCTGATATAACTATGGGAGAATGTAGAGATATTACACAAGCTACCATAGGGAGCATTCACTTTCCTGCCATACATTATTTTGCTCTCTTCATAGGCAGATGCATAAATGGTAAAGATGAAGCATGTCACGTGTGTGTCCCTGACCTCAGCATTCTTAGGAGTGCTGTGTTAGGAGACAAATCATAAAATTTGGGAGCCATTGTTGCATGTAGGTTGCATCTTAATAGACGTAATGGAGATTTCTTTGGTGGAATTTATGCAACCCGCGTAGCTAATTTTCTTGGTATAGATGTGCGCGAAGATGATATTGAATTACCTCCTGCCTATCTAGATTTTAATGCTATGGTTCACCACCAGTTTGTCGAGAGGAACGAATCACCTCTCCAGTATCGACTAATCTTTGACAAACGCCGTGCTGTCCGTATTACTCTCCCTGCTCCTGCTTTCTTTGATTATCAGGCAAGAGGAGGATATACTATTACCAGAGAGGAGGCAGATGAGTACGAGAGGAGAGAGGAGGCTGCTCGTCGCCACACTGCAGCTCAGCAGGCGATAGCTGCTGCATCACAGTACGACCCCAACAACTATTATTATGGATATCCGCCAGGCCAGCCGTGGCCATAGACCAACTTAGGCCAAAAGCCCAAGCTTGGGGGAGTACGTATTTCCCACCGACATTACATTTATGCTCACACACTCATTGCTAGATGTCGGTGCTCATACTTTTTCATTGTATCATCCATGCTAGGTTACTTTCCTTTTTATGCTTTCTTCTTGTGTGTTTAATAAACCTTAAGAGAAAATCAAAAAAATTAGTTATAGATTTTAATCAGTTTAATTTCCATGCTTGTAGTAGTAACTAAAAAGAAAACACAAAAAGATTTCATGTTCTTCTTTTACTTGTTGGGAGCTTTCCCGTGTAAATAGTTTTATTTCTTTTCTTTTCTTTGGGGTCGATAGGAGAAGACCATAATTAAATTGTTGAAGTGGCTCTTATATGCATTATTGTTGATCTGACAAAAGAGCCCATATTGCCTTGTCTTCTCTTGTTTATTGAATGCCTGCAGATTCCAGCTTAGTCCAATGCACGTGCACTATTATTATTATTCACATCGTTCGGTCGTGCAAGTGAAAGGAAATTATGATGATATATGATGGACTGGTTGAGATGAGAAAAGCTGGTATGAACTCGACATCTTTTGTTTTTGTAAATATGATTAGTTCATCATTCGTGATTCAGCCTATTATGAATAAACATGTTTGCAATGACAACTAGAGATCATAGTTTCTTGTGCCATGCTTGATTAGCTATGAGTTATAATGGTTTACCTTGCGTGCCAACATGCTATTGAGATAGTTATGATGTGGTATGATAGGGTGGTATCCTCCTCTGATTGATTTAAGTGACTTGACATGGCACATGTTCACGCATGTAGTTGAAACAAAATCAACATAGCCTTCGCGATATTTATGTTCATGGTGGATTATATCCTACTCATGCTTGCATTCGGTGTTGATTAATTATAATGCATGTTCATGACTGTTGTCGCTCTCTAGCTCGTCGCTTCCCAGTCTTTTGCTAGCCTTCACCCATGCTAAGCGGAAATACTGCTTGTGCATCCAAACTCCTTAAACCCCAAAGTTATTCCACATGAGTCCACTATACCTACCTATATATGGTATCTACCTGCCGTTCCAAGTAAATTTGTATGTGCCAAACTCAAAACCTTCAAATAAATATCATGTTTTGTATGCTCGAATAGCTCATGTATCAACTAGGGTTGTCTGTATCTTCCATGTTAGGCGGGTTATTCTCAAGAGGAGTGGACTCCGCTCCTCACTCACGAGATAAATGTCTGGTCACCGGGATGCCCAGTCCCATGCTTTATGCAAACTAAATCAAAATAATTGCAAAAAAAAGTTCCCCTGGGACTCTTGTTAGTTGGAGGCACTCATTGTTTCGAGCAAGCCATGGATTGATGCTTGTGGTGGAAGGGGGAGCATAAACTTTACCATTCTATTTGGGAACCGCCTATAATGTGTGTAGCATGGAAGATATCGCCATCTCTTGGTTGTTATGTTGACAATGAAAGTATATCGCTCAAAATATTATTCACCTCTGTTTCAAAACCGAGCTCTCGCACCTCTACAAATCCCTTCTTAACTCTGCGAAGGGCCTATCTATTTACTTTTATGCTGAGTCATCATCCTCTTATTAAAAAGCACCAGTTGGAGAGCACCGCTGTCATTTGCATTCATTACTGTTAGTTTACATTGAGTATGACTTGACTGGATCTCTTTTACCATGAATTACAATGTCTAGTCAGTCCTTGGTCTTTAAAGGTGCTCTGCATTTATGTTTTGCGATCTCAGAAAGGGCTAGCGAGATACCATCTTGTTATATCATATTATGATTGTTTTGAGAAACTGTTGTCATCTGAGATTTATTATTATGGCTCGCTAGTTGATTATGCTATTGATATGAGTAAACTTGAGACCTATGCGTTATTGCAAATGTGGTTAGTTATAATCTTTGCTGAAAACTTGAATGCTCGCTTTACATATTTACAACAACAAGAGCAAATAGAGTTTGCAAAAGTTTTTCTTTATCACTTTCAGTTTGTTAACTGAATTGCTTGAGGACAAGCAAAGGTTTAAGCTTGGGGGAGTTGATACGTCTCCAATGTATCTACTTTTCCAAACACTTTTGCCCTTGTTTTGGACTCTAACTTGCATGATTTGAATGGAACTAACCCGGACTGACGTTGTTTTCAGCAGAATTACCATGGTGTTATTTATGTGCAGGAGCAAACGTTCTCGGAATGACCTGAAACTTCACGGAGACACTTTTCAGAAAATAAGAAAAATACCTGCCAAAGATGAAGGCCATGGGGCCCACCGTCTTGCCACGAGGGTGGGGGCGCGCCTGCCCCCCTAGGGCACGCCCCCCCTACCTCATGGGCCCCCTGTTGCGTCTCCGACTCCAACTCCACCTCCATATATTGAGTTTCGATGAGGAAAAAATCAAGGAGAAGAAATCATCGTGTTTTACAATACGGAGCCGCCGCCAAGCCCTAAAACCTCTCGGGAGGGCTGATCTGGAGTCCGTTCGGGGCTCCGGAGAGGGGAATCCGTCGCCATCGTCATCATCAACCATCCTCCATCACCAATTTCATGATGCTCACTGCCGTGCGTGAGTAATTCCATCGTAGGCTTGCTGGACGGTGATGGGTTGGATGGGATCTATCATGTAATCGAGTTAGTTTTGTTAGGGTTTGATCCCTAGTGTCCACTATGTTCTGAGATTGATGTTGCTATGACTTTTCTATGCTTAATTCTTGTCACTAGGGCCCGGGTGCCATGATTTCAGATCTGAACCTATTATATTTTCATCAATATATGAGTGTTATTGATCCTATCTTGCAAGTCTATAGTCACCCATTATGTGTTATGATCCGTTAACCCCGAAGTGACAATAATCGAGATACTTACCAGTGATGACCGTAGTTTGAGGAGTTCATGTATTCAATATGTGTTAATGCTTTGTTCCGGTTCTCTATTAAAAGGAGGCCTTAATATCCCTTAGTTTCCGTAAGGACCCCGCTGCCACGTGAGGGTAGGACAAAAGATGTCATGCAAGTTCTGTTACATAAGCACGTATGACTATGTTCGGAATACATGCCTACATTATATCAATGAACTGGAGCTAGTTCTGTGTCACCCTAGGTTATGACTGTTACATGATGAACCGCATCCAGCATAATTGTCCATCACCGATCCATTGCCTATGAGCTTTCCATATATTGTGCTTCGCTTATTTACTTTTCCGTTTCTATTGCTATCATCACTACAAAATACCAAAAACATTGCTTTTACTATTGTTACCTTTTGTTACCATTGTCACCACTATCATATTACTTTGCTACTAAACACTTTGTTGCAGATATTAAGTTTCTAGGTGTGGTTGAATTGACAACTCAGCTGCTAATACTTGAGAATATTCTTTGGCTCCCCTTGTGTTGAATCAATAAATTTGGGTTGAATACTCTACCCTTGTAAACTGTTGCGATCCCCAATACTTGTGGGTTATCAGGCAGGTGCGAAGGCGGGCTTTAGAGGCGGCAGCGGAGAGCTCAGGCGGCGGCGCTCGGGCTAGCTCGTGCTCGGGGCTGCAGCTTGCGAGCGAGCGAACTAGGTATATGGGCATCATCTACGGCGCTCCAGGAGCAAGATGGAAAGAAGCACAGGTCGGAGGGGGCGGCAAGGATGAGCTCGTCATCCATGGCGGGCGGCGGCTTCGGTCATGGCGGGAGGAGCAACTAGAGGATGCGAGGGACATCGGGAGAAAAGGAAAACAGAGCAGGAGCTCACAGGGGGTCAGTTGGAGTAGACGACAAGCTCAGGGGCGTCCTGTCGGCGACGAATCGGTCGACGGCAGCCAACGACCATGCTCGGAGAGGACCCATCGATGGCGAGTTTTCGGGCACCCGAGTGTGCGTTCTGCCCCTGGGAGCTTCACGGTGTCGATGCGGATCCGGTGGTCATGACGGAGAGGCGAGGCGTGCACGGTGGCTGCATAGGCGAGCGGCGGTGTGGTTCGGCCATCGAGACGGGAGGCGAGGTAGAGAGCAGGGGGCGAGTGAGGAGGTCGGGCAGATTAGGACGGCACCGAGGAGATGACCAGCGGCGTCGCGCTATCCTTGAACGCAGGCAAGCAGCCTGGTGGCGTGGCGTCCGGGCGTGCGTGCGTTGTTCCCCCTGCCTACTAGCGCGAGGTAGGGGATGACTAGCATCTCAAGTTAGCTGGACTGCTACAGTAATGGGCTGGTCAGGTAAGTCACTCTCTCTCTCTCTCTGATTTCTATTCTGTTTCTCTTTTTCTATTTTTGCAGTTTGTTTCTGATTTAGTTTTAAAACCAAATCAATTTAATAAATCCTGAAAATATTTGTGGGCAGCAACTGAATTGTTTCAGAGGCCCTCAGCAAGTTTCAGAATATTTGGAGCTACCAAATATTTTATAGGAATTAATAGCTCCAATTCGAATAAAATATGAGTTAATTCAAAAATCTAGAAATGTCCTAGAAATATGTGCACCATTTTTTGTAGAGGTTTTCACCTTTACCAGAAATCATGAACATTATCAATGGGTATTTTGGGGTTCATTGAAAATATTTTAAATTGATCCTAAGAGGATTAATGAGGTGCTAGGGTTTGGTCATTCCCCATTTCAAGTTTAATTGAAATTTAAACATGATGCAACACCAAGCTAGCAATAAGCATTACCAAAACTAGGGATGTGACAACTCACCCCCACTAAACAAGAATCTCGTCCTGATATTCAAGCGTAGGGTAAGAGGAAGAGGGGACACAAAAGTACACAATCTTCATGATCCAACTACCCTTCTCGGAGATGTTGATTCATCGCATCGTATTGATCTTGATGTCTTTGCCTTCGGGAACTTCATCCAACACGATGACGACGGAAAGAAACTCTACTGGAAATGATCTCCTTGAAGATCGATCAACTCATGATCAACTCATGGGATGAGACATAGTAACATCTCTCGAGTTGAGACACAAGACATACATCAAGGGGATGGAAAGAAACAAGTGATGGAAGTTCAATTTGGTAGGCAAGAATTCCACACTTAAGGAAGTGGTGAACGGGTGTCAAGGTAGCGAGGAGATAATTTCCATGATTCCATAGCGGGGCACCTTAGGGAGGGTGACTTGTAGAGTTAATCCCTTAAGTGGCAAAAAGAATTACTTTTGAGACATAGATCATCGAAACTCTCTATAATAGCCTAAGGCAAATCACCAACAATCGTTTGGTGGAGTTCAAAGGAATGGCATACCCGGACTAGAATGGTTGGTGTGGACTACCTTGTTGAAGACAACACAATGGGTGATTTTTGCCTATCATCGGGAATGAATGGGACCTATGGTAGGACCACTTCTGAAGATGATCCTGAACAACAATTACTGAGAGGGGCAGCCCATGGGAATCGGCACAATGGCGGTGCAAGATGGGAAAAAAATGCAAATGTTGGGAATGTTCCAACCATCATATTTGCCCGAGATTCAGATGTGGTTGGTAACGGGATATCTCAGATAGCATGCCTGGAAAAGAAAGGTAGCAACACAAATTGATGAGATGACGTTGCGAGATTCTCGTGAAATGAACTACGATAGCAAGCTCCAAAACATGAGCTGGTCCGGCTACATACCTGTGAACACGCTATCCAAGACAAGCATGACCACATAGTACTCTTACAACAAGCACTACCGAGTTCAGGTGGGGAACCATCATCGAGGATATCGAAGTATGTGCATTACCATGGATTAGCATTTAACTCCTTTTCCTGGAACAAATCAGTAAGTGGCTTGATGTGCTAGGAATGACATATGGAATGGAGGTGGCCAAAACTTTCAAACCATAGAATACTTCGCACATGCATAACTGACTTGGGATGATTCCAGAGGAAGCAACATTGACTTTCTCGAATTCACGGCGGCAACTTGCATCAAATGCACATGAATTAGAGGAAGTTACTTCTTTCATCCGAACATATGCTTCATGAGCTAGCATGAAGAAATGCCTTCAAAAGTTTCCAACACTATTTTGATGTTCAACAACATCATGGATAGGATAAGGATGTTGTCGATTGGCTCAACAACAATTCATCCAGGTTTCCATACAAATGGAGTTCCATAACTATGTGAGCAAGATGATAGCATTGGTCAGACCAAGAGTTATAATGGTGTATGCTCAAGGAAACAACCACGAGTAAGACAACATTACGAACATCGTTGGTTTTGATTTGATTTGATGATAACCCATACTCAAACCAAAGATTGGGTAAGATAATAGGTCCGACAATTGATCACGAGGATCAATCGATGAGGTATCATCTTTCTTCAACACATGCACACACACAGAAAAGATATCCTTTGGAAAGTACTAAGTCAGGCAAGCTTTTATCTTCCAACTCTCCAAGTTGTTGTTTAGCTTAACCAACTAGCTCAAGGTATCCAACACAGATTCTTGGAGAAAGAGTGGTTTATAGGAAAACCATTTGATCATGAGCTCAACATAATAGTCAGGGCCATCGTGGTGATACTTCCGAAAAGATATTCGGAAAATCACGAACCACTGATATGTTACTAATGCTTGAGAACAATCTTGCTTTCCAGGCAAGACGATATGATCAAAGAGCGAGGGATTGACACAATCCTAACCCCTTGATCAAAGAGTGCACTAGGGCAAATGGACTATGTAGCTATCTTAGAATGATGATCCGTTAACCAACACGCTAAGAATGAAATTATCACACATTAACTACCAAGCAACGGGGTTGCTAGGAGTATTGACTTCACACATCACAATTCACTTGTCGGCATTCCGGTTACAATAACACAGGAACCAAGGTATGAACAATGATGGCGAGAAGTATCACCGCGTCACGAATTCATAAGATGGTGTGCAATTCCTATAATATTCCCGACAGAAATAGGGTAGCACTCGAAGGTAGAACAGAACAGAAGCTGGTTAGCATTTTGATCTACGGAATACAGCTATCTTGACCCATTCCTATAAATGGATGAGGTACGGGAGTTTGTTTCTCCTAAGCATCCTGGAATAGGATGACTTGACAGACCACAAGAATAATAGACATCAATAACACGAATGCACAACTACCCTAGACTATCAACTGATAGATGATGGTCGGAATACAACTGAAGAGGGACAACTCAAAGGAACATATAACTTTCTGAGTTGTGGATGCATAGATTAGTATGTCGAACAAAGTTCAACATTTCTTCCAGATAACCCTGCAGAAAGGTAGGTCTGGCAGAGTCACAATTACAGAATGGAGCACTCATCAAGAGCACTCTTGTTGTGATATTGTGGTTCAAAAGAACTTCTGCCATATTGGTTCATGGTTTTGGAAGAACTATATACCACGAACCCCGAGGACTATCACAAAGGTTACTAATATCCTAAAGGAACTAGCAAAACTATCAACATGAAGTAAGTAGGGTGAATCTCGAGTTCAAGAACCCAGAAATAGAATACCTACTAACTATATAACATCACGATATGCTTTCAAGAATGATGGCCAAAATCATCACACTGGGAACCAAAACATGGCTAGATTACTAGGTGGTTCTCTAAGATACGCTAGTGCCCTAATGATAGCTTCAACATATATGTCGAGGCAATGAAGTACCTCAGCACACTCGTTAGTGTGGTTAATCTGGCCCAACGAAACATTGGGACGGAAAGAAGGGAGTTGCAAATGCATTAGACTATTTAGAAACCTGGGATGACTCGGAGAGCATAACGGCTGTAAATGCTCAAAAAGATTTGAGACATCCTGTAAATTGGTGGCAAAACCACTTAACATCACAATATCAAGGTTCTGAGATCAACTGTCAACACATGCAAGTACTAGAAACTAAACTGAGGCTTGAATCCATCAATCCTATAAGTCTATGAATTAGTAACACGTGATCCTGATAGAAAGAAGAGAAAGCCTAGTTCTTTAACCCCGTAGGAATGATAGGATGACTCGGATCAGAAGGGCATAAGGTAAAGGAGTAAAAAGAGTCTTACGTTCCCTTTCACAATCAATTCCCTTATATGACTAAAGCATTTCTAGACTCGACTTCGACCAGTTTGGCTTGGTAATCCTACAGGCAGTCAAGCTCTGATACCAAAGCTGTCAGGACCCTGATACTAAGTCACACTGGTCTAGCATGTAACACATCATATCACTTGACAGCCTCGCGCATGGTATCCCCATGGGTGCCACCTTACCTGGGCCAGGACCGTTTCCGCCTTTTGGCTCACGTATATGATAGTGTCGCTAGCATCCATATGACACAGAACCCAGGTGGACATGACTAGTCGTAAACCCAATGTGACACTAACTTACAGGGACAGGCATACATGACCAAGCAACGAACGTGTCGGTCATCAATGTATGAACTCAAGTCGTACCAAGCTACAAGGAACTAAAGGAACAACGCGTGACATTTCCTCGAAGGGACAGACATGGGAACGAAGAAGGGCACATGCCGGCCAGCCTAAGTGTTCCGGAGCAGTAGCAAGCTACCATGGCTCAGTGGAAGCACTAGGAGACATTTCCCCATAAGAGAGGCTACCAAGAATAAACAACTAGATTGTCGGATCCCACAGATAGCAATACACGTTACACGTACGCATAACATGCAAGTATGTGTTGTACAACATGGCATCACAACATAACTCAACAATCATATAGATAAAGGCCCAGAAGATCCACATAGAATTTATTACAAACAGGGGTCACATGACCCAACATACAGAGCATACAAGCAACAGAAGCATAACATGTCCTAGTACAGACAACTACAAATGAAAAAGGCTGAGAGGTCTGACTATCTACAAGACCCTCCCAAGGGTACAAGATCGTAGCTGAGGTAATAAGCTAAACGTCGAAATCCATGCGGAACTACCAATGAGACTAAAGTCTCTCTGCAAAAACATAAATTAAGCAGACGTGAGTACAAATGTACCTAGCAAGACTTACATCAGAACTAGCTGCATATGCATCAGTATCAACAAAGGGGGCGGTGGAGTTTAACTACAGCAAGCCAGCTTTGACTCGGTGGCTATCATGTACTACGACTGCTGGTAACTCTTTGAGGTGGCGCACATGAGTCCACATATTCACCATATCAATACACCACTATGGATCTGCTCCCGTCTCCCTACGAGAAGGCCATCCATAGCAATCACGCTTATCTTGCACATTTTAGAGTATCCACTTTCACTTTTCTATGAACTGCACAAGCAACCCAGTAGTCCTTTACCACGGACGCGGCTATTCGAATAGATAATGTTAACCCTGCAGGGGTGTACTTCTTCACACACTCTCTCGCCACTTACTGCCATGTACACGTCATGTATCTTGGCAGCCTTCAAGCGGAAGCCTGGTGAGGGTGTCGACCATGACCTGGCTAACCACGCAAGACTCTAGTCCAGGTTTATCACCTATTCGGGTTCCATCCGCAAGGGAGTGCGACCGAGGTTTCCATCACGGCCCCAAACAATGTGAGCAGGGTTCCCAAGCCCACCATCCGGGTGCCACTTGGTACACCATGCCACTGCACCTAGTCTGTCCCTAGCCCACCTGTACCGGGTGCCACTTGGTAGACTACTAGCACTACCTACAAACACCAGAAACTAGTTGCAACTCCTGGACAGAGATCAGGTTGATTAATAAGTCGAGAGAGCTTGGAGTGCCCGGAGCCCAATGTGTGGTAGTAACTGTCTTGGATCGCAGACACGGAACTCAGTTCCTAAGGACGGTTTCAATGAGACAACCCACCATGTACTCCTACATGGCCTCTCACTGCTACCTTTACCAAATCGTATTCATACACTTAGCTCTCAACAGTAGGACATGTTCACACCATTCCAATCCATCCCAGATGAATCGGACCTGACACAACTCTAAGCATAACATGCATAACAAGAAAGCATGAAGGAGTAGGCACATCATGGCTCAAACAAATCCTACTCATGCTAGTGGGTTTCAACTATTTACTGTGGCAAAGACAGGTCATGCAGAGGAAAGGGGTTCAGCTACCGCAGCATGTAATAGTTGAAACGTTGTTGTCCTAATGCAGTAAAAAAGAGCAGGAGCCAGAGAGTGGGATTGTATCGGAATGAACAAGGGGGGTTTGGCTTGCCTGGCACTTCTGAAGATGATATAGCTCTTCATTGGTGTCATCGAACTCATCGTCGGAACATACACCTACCGAGGAGGAACAGCCACCCGCAAACAAGAGGGAACACAATAAATGCAATGCAACAATATGATGCATGATCATGACAAGGAAATATGATGTTATTTGGCCTAATGCATCTAGCAACGATTTAGATGAAGTCCATATGAACCAAAGGTTCATATGCAAGCTCCACATTAAGCACTTAAAATGCCATTATCATGTTTTCACTTATACAGTAGGTATAAGTTGGTTTTTCATGCATGAAAATAGTACAGATGGATAGGTTGAATTTTTCTGATAATGTTTCATATATAAATTATTTCATTTGGATTTACGGTTAAATTTCTATGATTTTTCAAAGTTTTGAACATTTTCTGGAATTTCCTAAACCTTTTCTGATTTATTTAAATTCCAGAAAGGCTTTACTACGTCATGCTTGCATCAACAAGTCAACAAACGTTGACCAGTTCAAACCTAACATGCGGGGTCCACATGTCAGTGACACAATGAGCTAAACATGATTTAACAAAAACCTAACTAAAGTAACTAGAAATGCTGGGGCCCACTATCATTGTCTGTGGGTTAAACTAATCTGTGATTAGCACTAATTAAGCCGGTGTCATGTCATCTAAACCGGTGACTAATCGCTGGCGGTAAACATAACACGGTGGCGTTCGCCATTCCGGCGATTCCGGCGACGGGAGCAAGCGGGGCTTGGCTCTACGTGCTCAGCGTGACGCGACGCATCGAGTGGTGGCTGCGGCAGGTGCAGAGGCGGGCTTTAGCGGCGGGAGCGCTCGGGCTAGCTCGTGCTCGGGGATGCAGCTTGCGGGCGAGCGAACTAGGTATCTGGGCATCATCTATGGCGCTCCAGGAGCAAGATGGAAAGAAGCACATGTCAGAGGGGGCTCGGCAAGGACGAGCTCGTCATCCATGGCGGACGGCAGCTTCGGTCACGCCGGGAGGAGCGACTAGAGGATGCGAGGGACATCGGGGAATAAGGGAAACGGAGCAGGAGCTCACAGGGGGTCAGTTGGAGTAGACGACAAGCTCGGGGGCGTCCTGTCGGCGAGGAATCGGTCGACGGCGGCCGACGACCGTGCTCGGAGAGGACCCGTCGATGGCGACGTTTTCGGGCACCCGAGGGCGTGTTCTTCCATGAGGAGCTTAATGGTGTCGATGCGGATCCAGTGGTCATGACAGAGAGGCCAGTCGTGCACGATGGCTGAGTGGGCGAGCGGCGGTGTGGTTTGGCCATGGAGACGGGAGGCGAGGGAGAGAGCGGGGGCGAGTGAGGAGGTCAGGCGGATTAGGACAGCACTGAGGAGACGACCAACGGCGTCGCGTTGTCCTCCGACTTAGGCAAGCAGCCTGGTGGCGTGGCGTCAGCGCGCGTGTGCGTTGTTCCCCCCTGCCTACTGGCGCGAGGTAGGGGATGAGTGACATCTTCACTGGGCTGGACTGCTACAGTAATGGGCTGGTCAGGTAAGTCACTCTCTCTCTCTCTCTCTCTGATTTCTATTTTGTTTCTCTTTTTCTATTTTTGCAGTTTGTTTGTGATTTAGTTTTAAAACCAAATCAATTTAATAAATCTTGAAAATATTTGTGGGCAGTAACTGAATTGCTTCAGAGGCCCTCAACAAGTTTCAAAATATTTGGAGCTACCAAATATTTTATAGGAATTAAGCTCCAATTCAAATACAATATGAGTTAATTCAAAAATCGAGAAATGTCTTAGAAATATGTGCACCATTTTTGGCAGAGGTTTTCACCTTTACAAGAAATCATGAACATTATCAATGGGTATTTTTGGGTTCATTGAAAATATTTTAAATTGATCCTAAGAGGATTAATGAGGTGCTTGGGTTTGGTCATTCCCCATTTCAAGTTTAATTGAAATTTAAACATGATGCAACACCAAAAGCTAGCAATACGCATTACCAGAACTAGGGATGTGACAAAGATGGAATATTATAATGGTGGGAGATGTCGTTCCCTTCGACGACGATGAGTAGAGTAGTGTAGTCATAGGTGAGTTGAGTGGTCCTTAGATACGAATGTATCTAACATTATAACATGTCCAGATACATTTGTATTTGGACAAATCTAAGACAAACAATTCAGGATGGAGAAAAAAAATCTTATAATTGTTCATTACAACATTTTTCCCAGGATGGAACACTAACAACTAGGGCACTATCATAATGACTACTAAAACTAAATCTAGCAAATCTCACGTGTCACCGAATTGGCCTGTTGTTTGATATTTATCGGTTCAAAACATTGGAAAAGCTTGGTCAATCCCATCGCTTCTCACTTTAGATCGATGAGCGATGACCTGTTTAGGCAATCGTTTGCAAGGACAGAGTATATCTATACTTTTGCAAAATGATCGTTATGTACATTACCGGGAAGTAAACTTAACCCTAGATTTGGAATAATAATCTTCTAGAGTTTTATCAAACTCTAGTTCATGCTCGGTTTCTCGTTGTTTATTACAATTATCGAGATGTGTGAAATCACGTTGATGCATTAAAACTCAATAATCATGAAATGTTCTTGGTCAAAAACTGACTAATATTGGTCAAATGTTGACCTCGTGCATGCCACTTCAAAGAATGAAACGAAATAGGGCATGTGTTGCATCTTAGACATAGCACCATATATCCGTAGTGCTGCAACAGCCAACTGACGAATGTGAAACCTGAACTTAAAGTTGAAGTATAGCACCTTAGTTACCAATGGTCAGTGCATAGGATGAGATTCCTTCCGCACTAGGCACGCAGAAAGGAGGTAGAACTTTGGTGCCACCTTGGGAAAACCTCATAGCAGGATTTTGGGCACCAATCCTCTTTGGAGCTTTCAAACAGAGGCTAAGCTCCACCACAGCTTTTGAAACCCACCTCTGTTGCATGGGCTATTACATCAGCATGAGGGCCTACTGCACTTAGAAATCCCATTCAGCTAGGATGAAATTGATGATGTGGTAAAGAATATGCCTGTAGATAAGTCTTTTGGACCTGATGGTTTCAATGCTGCTTTTCATAAAGCATGTTGGGATATATTGGCACCTGATGTTTACAGATTAATTGATGATTTTTATAAGCGAACAATCAACATATAGAGTATCAAGTATTCTTTTAGTACACTTATCCCAAAGAAAGAATCTCCTGCCTACCCTAATGACTATAGACCTATCTCCCTTCTCAACTGCACTCTGAAAATAATCACAAAACTCCTTGCCAATAGACTATAGAGATTTATCCTTACTTTGGTCCACAAAAACCAATATGTCTTTCTCTCCAACAGATGTATCCAAGACTGTCTAGCTTGATCCTATGAGTATGTCCATCAATGTCATCATTCTAACAAAGAGATTGTGCTCCTAAAACTGGACTTTGAAAAGACTTTTTACATGTTAAACCATGACACCATTATTGAGATGTTACAAGCCAAATATTTTGGGGGGAAATGGATACACTAGATCAAGATGATCTATAGCACAGGATACTCATATGTTCTGCTTAATGGAGTGCCAGGAAAGTAGTTCCTCCGTGAGAGAGGTGTTAGATAGGGTGATCCTCTATCACCTTCAATTTTTGTTCTGGCAGCTGATCATTTGGAAACTGTGCTGAATGAAGCCATGCACAATTCCTTGGTGGTTTCTGCTTTGATCCAGCACTCCAACCTGATTACCCAATCATACAATATGTAGATGACACTATATTAGTAGCCCATGTTGATGTTGCTCAATTGAATAATGTCAAGAGCCTCCTGCTCCATTATGTTGCCTATGCTGGTCTGAAAGTGAACTATGCCAAGTCAACCATGATTGTCATCAACACACATGATCAAAAGATGCAAGAACTCTTTGCCTTATTTAGATGTCAAATTGGAACTCTCCTACATACTTATGTTGGTCTTACACTTAGCCTTAGTAAGCCAAGAGTTGAAGATTTTATCCCACTGCTGAAAAGAGTGGAAATAGGTTATTGGGCTGCTCCACTTTGTTGTCTACTGGAGACAAACTGACTCTCATCAAATCAGTCTTCTCCGGCTTAACCTTGTTTATGTGTACACTCATGATACCTACTACTTTGGTTAACCAGCTTAACATTTACTTGAAGAATTGCTTATGGATGAAATATAGTACCCTAGGGAGAGGTGCAGCTTTGATTGCATGGGACAAAGCTTGCAAGCCGGATCATGGGGGTGGTTATTTTAGACATCTCAACACATAATCAAGCTCATCTGATGAAGTATTTGCATAAATTCCACAATAAAGTGGACACCCCTTTGGTCAACATTATCTGGGAAACATATTGTTCTAACTCTTTGCCTGGAGACAGATAGGTTGGCTCATTCTATTGGAAATCTATTTTAAAACTCTTGGCTACATACAAGAAATTTTCTATATGCAAAGTTGGTTCAAGAAATGCAACAATCTTATGGACTGATTGTTGGTGGGATCAACCTTTAAGGCATAAGTTCTCTCAGCTTTACTCTTTCTCCATCAACATGGACATTTCACTCTAGCAACTCTTGAGCTTACAAGAGATCGAGGACCATTTCCATAGACCTCTGTCCCTCCAAGCATTCCAGCAGTATAACACTCTGCAGAACTGTCTTGTTGATAGGACAAGGACCAATGCAAATGATTCATGGGCACTACCGGTGGTTCCAAGATTATACTCTTCCTTGCAAATGTATAAGCTTATGATGGGAGCCATCACAGCTCCCTCTTTATTCGGGGATATTTGGAAAACATCATGAAGATTGAGATATAAAATCTTCTTCTGGCTAGTGCTTCATGATCGTGTTAACACCAGAAATCTCCTTCATCGTAAAATATATACTTGAAAAAGCTATAATTGAGCACTTTGTGCAGACAACACTGAGGAAACGTTGTTGCGCCTCTTTTGGAACTGCCCATTTGCTCTTCACTATTGGGACCGCATCGTTGCATCTAAGAACAGAGGTATTTCAATGTTTGATGACATTAAGCTTGCTTTAGTTCATCTTCCAAAAGAGATTGCCATGCACATTATTATCATGGGGTGATGGAGTATCTGGTCAATTAGAAATGATAAGATCTTCAAGTCAGCAGCACCTCACATCCCAGGCTGGGTTCACTATTTGCAAGAAGGCATTTGGGCTCCTCAGATCAGAGCCAAGCAACCCAAAGCAGAGAAGATCATAATTTAGGTAGAACAGAACATGTAACTATTTAATTGATCATGTTTCCTAGAGCTGGCATCAGATGAATACTTTACTTTTACTTTGCACTTGTAAATATTATACTTAATTAATGAAAATTACCGTAGGACAATTATTCTACAGTTTGAGGGTCAAAAAATTAGATGTGTTGAAACCCCAATACTGCCTGGGCCCGACGGGGCAAACTCGGAGATCATCTGGGAGGTAATCGTTCACCCCTCATGATACTGATTTTCTGGGAAATCTGGATGGAATGGAACAGTCGCATTTTTCGGAGGGGGGGTTGCACCAGTGAACTACATCATCAAATCTGTCCGGCGATTGATAGACTCGTGGAGAACGGCCGGGGCAACTGGCATGATGCACCCATTCGAGGAACCCATGTGAGGGATCGCCATGTCGTACCTTTTTCATGCCTTTTCTTTATTTTGGGCACTCCTTGATCGCTTCTCTTACGATACTGTAATTACTGCTCGAGCAATGCTACACGTACGGGCTTATGATTACAGGATTAACATGGATGCTTGCAAATTATCAGGGTGAGGGATCCATAGCCCCTGAAATTTGAGGGGGGGGGGAGGTGAAGATTAGTTAGGCCATGGCCAATGGGTAGCTTCAAACAGATGCCCCGCAGGTCCAGCTAGGTTCGGAGCTAGCTTCGGATAAAAAAGCTATAGCCTCGCAGGTGAAGGTGTAGCCTACAGAAGAGCCAGTCTCTTCGGCTGTGAGAGCTAAGCAAAAGGAGAAAAGCAGAGGCAACCGTGATGCATGCGAGGAGAGAGATAGAGAGAGGAAGAAAAATGGCATGCATGTGAAAGGAGAGATGTTGCAAGATGGGGTCCACTGGAGTGCAGCCTCGGTTGGATGAAAAAATTCACAAACGATAGTTTCATTTACTTTTGCTTAGTTTAAGAGCTGGAGCAGCACCTAAGTGCTGCCTCCATTGTACATGCCCTTATAGAAGGGATCTATGAAACCTCCATAAAACTCCATACGTTTAGATTCGTTACTGGTCCCTACCTATCATAATACAAGCCAGCAATTGCTGAATCTTTTGACCCTCAAAAAAAAATTGCTGAACCTTTAAAAAAAATAGAGGCGTTGAAACTTTGTAGATGTCAAAATCGCCAGAGCTGATTCGGTAATGCTATCCCATGCAATAATGCTCCTACTCAACCAGACTAATTAGGATGCTTATAATTAGCTTATGGTATGAAGCACGCATCTGGCCTCGCATCCTACACGCCCACTTGCTGCCACAGACAACTGGAAAGTGATGATGCCACAGACTAATCTTGCATAGGTACGTCTGTTCGAAGATAATTAGATATCATATCCAAAGGGGAGTACGTACGTGAACACTTTCGGGAGGGAGAAACGCATGCAGCCTTCATAATTCGATATGCTCCCGCCCAAGAAAACCTCAGAATCTCGTCGAGTCATCGTCATAAGTACTACTCCCTCCATATAATAAAATACATTTTTGCAAGCTGAGACCGCTTGTAAATCCGTCTTAAGCTGAAAAAACTTGCAAAAATGTCAGTTTAGTATGGGACGGAGGGAGTACAATAGAAGCGTACGTGTGGATCAAGATCAACTAGCTTTATAGTGCTGTAGCCAGTAAAGGAGCTTTGGGCTGTGACGCCGACAAGGTTTTCCAAATTGTCAACTGGCTATTGGCCAGCAGTAGTGAGCAGTAAGCAGCTGACACGACTACCTGTTTCCTACCTGTTTCTAATCAGCTGCGTATGGTTAAAGCAAAATTGAACTTGACGTTCAGCGTGGGCTGTGTAGTTTATCTCTCTTTTTTTTTGTAGTTTATCTCAGTTAGGCTCTATCTCCTGATCTCCATATGCTTGTTCCATGCGCCTGCTGGATATTCAAAGTATTTTGTTCTACTGCTTGACAAGTCAGGTGGGAGAAGCAAATTAGTGACCTAACATATCTTCAGAGGGAGCTGTCGAATTAAGGAGGCTGACGTGGACGCTCATGAAGTTCCAATATATTCAGTAGGTCTACTTACATACGTGCACGAAAAGCGAGTGATACCTAATAACATAAAAAGGCCGAGCTAGGCACTTAATCATCTCATTCTGTGGTGTACCTAATCACGCAGACGCCTTTGGTTCATTTTTAGTATTTATTTTTGCGAATAAACGCCTTTGGTTCATGGATAACATAATGTAAAAAAAAGCATGCTATAAAGTTCTTGGTACACTCAACTAATTACATATATGTAAACTTAGATTCATTTTATGTTAAGAAAGTAAATTAATATTTAGGCAATGATTTGTAAGTATTGATGTTCAGGCATCTATAGTTTCAATGGGCCTCTCCCTCCTCCCATGTTCGAGGCTACGGCTGCGCGGGTCGGCAGCTCATGGGGCGTGGAGTCCGGTGGGGCTACCGGTGTCGGGGATGTCCGGTTCCGTCGATAGTTGAGCTGGGAGGTGGTGGTGCATCGCCATGGCACGAGTGGCGGGATTTCAGCCGCGTTGCTTCCATCTAGATCTCATTCTGAAGTGGGAGGCGCGGCCGGTGTGTTGGTGGTGGTCCCGTCGATGGGGGCTACTCGTGGTGGGTTGTCGTGGCTGGAAAACTGGCGTCTTGCCCTCCGTCGCCCTTGGGGCTCACCATGGTGGAGCTTGCTCCAGCCTAGATCTGGGTTGAGCGAAGCATATGGTCAGGCTGGAGGTCGCAACCAGGGGGGCTGTGGCCGACGCCTTCCTCCTGAGGTGGTCATGGACAGGGCGCCGATGGCCGCCTCGGCCAGCCGTGTGACGGGAAGCTTCCTGCCCAAGGACCTATTGTCCGGCGCTCAAAAGCGTGGGATCATAGCGCCGGAGGAGTTATCGTGACCAGGGGGTCAGGGCAGTCTACGATCGCTCTTCTGGTGGTGACTCTGTCGTCGGTTTGGGCCCGGGGCGGCTTTGATCAGGTGGCTTGATAGGGACCGACGACTTTCTCGTGGCATCGAGCGATTGTTCTTCCTCGCCAGGGTGGTCACGCTTCAGTGCCATGGTGACAACCCACAAGTATAGGGGATCAATTGCAGCTTTTTTGATAAATAAGAGTGTTGAACCTAACGACGAGATAAAGGTAGAATTCATATTCTCTCAAGTTCTATCGACCACCGACATAACTCTATGCACACTTAATGTTCGTTTTACCTAGAACAAGAATAAAACTAGAAGTACTTTGCCAGAATAAAACTACGAATAAATTGCAAGATAATAAATTTAGTAGTGTAGTAGAAAGTTTTTGTAACACAAGAGAAAGGTTTGTCCCTAGGCAATCAATAACTAGACCGGTAATCATTATTACAATTTTATATGGTGGAGACACATGAGCTAACATACTTTCCGTACTTTGATCATATACACTTATGATTGGAACTCTAGCAAGCATCCGCCACTACCAAAGATCATTAAGGTAAAACCCAACTGTAGCATTAAGTATCAAGTCCTCTTTATCCCATACGCAACAACCCCCTTACTCGGACGCAAGCTTCTGTCACTCTAGCCACTCACCATAAGTGAATCATGAACTAACACCCTACAGCGGGGATCCCTCACGCTTGCGTGACATGGAGGGCACCATAAGAGAGCACCAAAAAAAATATACAACTCAAACCAATCATGATCATCAATCAACCCATAGGACAGCACAGATCTACTCAAACATCATAGGATAACCACATATCATTAGATAATAATATATAGTGTTGAGCACCATGTTTAAGTAGAGAATTACAAAGGGAATAGAGAGGTTACACCGATGCATGGAGAGGGAGAGAGTTGGTGGTGACAACAGCGAAGTTGTTGATGTAGATCGTCGTCATGATCCTTGCCCTGGTGGCATTCTGGCGCCACCGGGAGAGAAGGGGAGAGCCCTCCCCCCCCCCCCCCCCCTCCTTCTTCTTCTTCCTTGGCCTCCCCCTAGATGGGAGGAGAGTTCCCCCTCTAGTCCATGGCCTCCATGGCGACGGAGGGGTGGGAGCCGCTCCTAGATTGGATCTCTCTCTCTCTCCCTCTCTCTCTCTCTGTGTGTGTGTGTGTGTGTGTGTGTGTGTTCTCTTCTGTTTCGCGTTCCTGTTTTTTGGCCCTTCATCGTTTCTTAAATTTTCGGAGATCCGTAACTCCGATTAGGCTGAAATTTTGAGGGGATTTTTATCCATAAATTATCTTTCTTGTGGCAAAAGAAGGGCAACAATCCCCTTACGAGGTTCCCACTACCCATCAGGGCGCGCCAGGCCCCCCTGGCGTGCCCTGGTGCCTAGTGGGCCTCTCGAGCACCGTCTTGCATTGATTCTTCTTCCAGAAATTCACATATGTTCCAAAAAAATCTCCGTAAAGGTTTATCGCGTTTAGACTTCATTTGATATGGACATTCTGCGAAACAAAAAACATGCAACAAACAAAAACTGGCACTGGGCACTGGATCAATATGTTAGTCCAATAAATCATATAAATTGTTGCCAAAAGTATGTGAAAATCTTATAATATTGGTATGGAACAATAAAAAATTATAGTTACGACAGAGACGTATCACATGGGAGGACAGTTCGGCGAAAGTTGTGCAAGGCTCCGTCCATTGCTGCCGACGTCAACATCTAAGGACGTCGTTTTCCTCCTCGGAGGCGTTGCTCCCAGTCCATCCTCCCCTGGACATCCGACTTCCTCAACAGGGTTGAGTCCTCCCTTCCCCGGTGTCTACATCGGCGGTGTTCATCTGATTTCATTACCGAGGTTCCTCTCGGTGCTTCTTGTCAGTGATAGTGTATCTCATTGTCTTCTTGGCCTCTTCTAGATGGTAGTATGCTTGCAATGCGAGGTCATCCCAGGAACTGGGGGGTGCTAGGATTTGTGCCATGCGGGTACGCCGTCAGTGATTCTCTTCAGTGAAGGTGATTTGGGTGTGGTTGTCGGTCGACAGTGATGCTCTCTCGGGTTGGTTGGTGGGGCGCCGGCAAATGTCGTGCTTGACCTTGTTAGCCAACGACGATGCTGTCTGCGGACGTCGTTCTCCTCCTTGGAGGCATCATCTATTTGGCCCTTCCTCCGTCAAACTGAAGGTAGCTTATTTCGCCTGCCTCGTCGACTGGAGTGTGCCTTTGAGTGGTGTCCTACTTGGAGAGGTGTGTGGAGGCGTTCTGAGAAGGCTGGAGCTTATTGCCTGGAAGTAGCTAGCCTCCTTAGTTTAGTGCTTAGCTTGGCTTTGCTTAGTCCCTATTTTTGGTTCCCTGTTTCTAGCTCTTTGTGCTTCTCTTGTATAGCTGGTATCCTTAGCAGGGTTGGTATTCGTTTGTATCCTCATATACGATGGTTATGGCAGTCTTTTAGGTAAAATGGTTTCAATGGACACCTTTGGATCATCAAATATCCATGGACGCGCCCGGTCAGTGACCCGGCATGTCCATTTAGAGCTTCTATTTGTCCATGCATGCATCCATGCTCTCCATTTACCCCTAAAATATTTGGTCACGTGCATATGATTTGTGAGGATGAAGAGGGAGAAAGAAAAGAAAAAATAATGAAAGAGAAAAATTGGTCCGCGTGGGGCCATATCCTACAAGGTGCACTGTCTACACACGCCCGGGCATCCCCATATTGTCCCCATTTATGGGTTGGGTATGAGGTTTTGCGTACAACATAAACATATGAGGACAAAGTGAGAGGTCCGGTTGGGTCACCTTTTTTCTTCTATCTCATATCTTCTATATCTAAATAACTAGCCCCCACTAACATATTTCTCTCAGTATGTAAGTATGCCACCTCATCATTCAACATGCATGGAGAAAGGCCCACCACAACATGCAACCACTACAAGAAATATGTCAACTTATGACCACCACAATTGGTCACTGAATGGTCACAAATTTCCATTTATGACCTTTTTGTGACCAAAAACATAAGGTCAAAAGCTGGGCGTCGTAAACTGAATATAGCGACCTTTAACAAAAGGTCGTTGATCCTATGACCTTCTGTTTTGGTCGCTAGCTCTCTCCCCAGGCCATGTCGGATCCGACGTGGCAATCTGACGTGACAAAATTGCGACCAATTGAAAAGGTCAAAAATTAGAATCGGCCCGGTCCATTTCGGTGCTTTAGATGGGCCGAGCCCATTAATTCAGCCCATTTTATGTTTTTTTTCAGTTAATTTTCGCTAGCTACATGGGCCTAGCCCAACATGGCGTTTTTTGTTTTCTAAGCCTTTTCCATTTTCTGGGCCTCAGCATTTTTGCGGTCCATTTTCTATTTTTGAGACTTTTTTTGTTCCATCTTTGTCCAGCATTGTTTGGGCCAAAGCCTCTTCCAACCCATCAATATTTTCAGCCCGCTAATTCATAGGACAACATATAACATACAGGACACAATATTTCAAATAACAACAGGAAGTAATCTGCTACATCATATAACATACATAAAAATGTGATCAGCACCAAGTTTACAATTAGATAACACATACAGCCCAAGTCTATCACATGAGACCTACAAGTTCTGCTACATCATATAACACACAAATAGGATCAGCTCCCAGAACTAGCACACGTACAAGTTCTGCTACAAGGAGTTCGTTACTCCCAGAACTAGCTCAATGAGGTAAAACTATGCTTCATCCAACTTCTTTGTCCTGAATGAAATGCCAGCATCTGCACATTGTAGAACAAAATGTTTAGGGACAAAATAAAAGTAAATCGAACAGCAAAGTATCAAAAAACGGGATAATGATTCATTATCCATATGAGGGTGACCTCTGTGGTGCAGTCTATTGATGGAGGGTCTAGCTTACTGCTGCTACTCCACATATTAAATTTTACTTAATAGAGCAAGATGGAGTAACCCAAAAAATTAACAAGGAAAGCAAATGTACTGCAAATGGCAGTTCACTAGAGATTTTCAAGTTACAAATACTCCCAGGGGTAAACAATAATGACACGGACAGAGTAAAGATGGATGTTGTAAATTAATCAAGTAATTCTTTTTTGTTCTCATATTTTCACCCTCTCGACACTGCCTAGACCACTTACAAGATGACAAAGTTAATTTTGCATAACACATATGGATTCTCATCTTCTTCAGTAAGGGGGGCACAATTACAGCTAATTAAGCATGATGAAAGGGACCATCCAATTAAATTCCATTCTTATCTTCTTCAGTAAGGACAGGCAGAACATCCCAGCATATCTCAAGTTGATGAATTATTCTAGCAATAACCAACTTAGAAACATCCCTCGTTGTTCCATTTAATCTTACTACAAGATAGTAGAAGAATCACTCTTGGTGAATCAAATCATAACAAATCGAGCAATAGATACAGGAGGCACATCAAGGCTGGCCATTTTCATTTTAGTAATTTAGAAAGAGGGGCAATGGGGAACAGAACCTTGAGGCCCTGTTATGGGGTTGTGTCTGATGAAGGTTTGCCCTTTGGGGTGGCAGATGCAGCTCCACCAGATGCAGCAGCAGCACCTCCAACTAGCACAACGGCGGCGGCAGCACCAATGTTCACCTGTGTGACATTTCAGATCATCATTACAGAATTTTATTTATTTATTTAAGACACAAGCAGCAAAGATCGTGTCTACCTTCGCATATATTTCAATAGCCTACTGCTATTGTCATGTATGTTAAATATGCAAGAGGTAAAAAACGACAGTTATGTACATCCAATGCAAACAGACTTATAAAGAAGAATATTTGGTCTATTTATTGATTTTACCAACAGGGTAAGTTGTGTTCTCTTCAATTTACTGATTTAATCTAACATATGAATGCTCGTCTGCATTGTTCCTAATAGAAAGAATCATAGAACGGTCTATACGGCGTTCATTGATGGAGAGTCTGCACTAAGCAGTCTGCTTGAAATCAACACAACAAGTGACTATAACTATAGTTGTAGGCAATCAGAACTGTTTCTATTGAACTTCAATCATAGCTGCGACAAACTGAACTACAATATTTATTTACAAGCGTAAATAATCTAGAACCAGTAGGAGGTTCCTCACAAGCAACAGGACGCACTAATCCTACAGAATGCAGAAACATTTAACCATTTAACCATTTAATCCAATCCCATCTAGGCCAGGGGAAGATTCTTGCAACTAACTTGTGGATCAGCAGGTGCAAAGCAAGCAAACAGCTAAGATTCCCAACATTTACAACTCGACAGAAAAAAAAACTAGCATCACCCTGGCATCAGCCTGGCTAGCACAAAGAAGCAAGCTATAAGAGGCCTTGCATTTGATTAGCAACACACCTAATAAAACACACCACAAGTCTGCATGATGATACAGTACAGTAAAATAAAAGACTGATAAGGAGAGCACAACTTCAATCAGCCATGGCACCTGCCCTGTACCGTGGTCACTCGGAGTTGCCGAATAGCCAAAGCACTTTGTGCTCCCGCTTGTCCCAGAAACTGCAAGATGACTGAAAATAGTCAAATATTATGATTCTTAATCATTCTGATATATATAACAAATATGTGATGCAAATTTGATAAAAAAAGGTAAGAAATGCTACGTGAACACCGCTAGCGTGGGCTACTCCTACTCCTACTCCACTATTGACCCAAAAGTCAAGACATTATTATGAATCTGATTGCCATTTATTTCAAAAGGCCGTGGCAACGCACGGGCATGTGTTCTACTAGTATCAATAGTGGCTATCATTGCAGGAAGAAAACACAACACTTGCATGTTCAAACTTCATACCATAAGCAAAAACTCCTTGTGCCATTAGTTTAAGCCTGCAGCCACAGGGGAACAAAGTGGAGACAAACTAAAAACAACAGAGGTGCCAGATGCCTCAAATCCAAACACGAGGTTTTTATTCTCAGCAGAGAACAAAAGCAACACACATACATGCACGTGAGAGGCATCATTCCCAGTTTTTGAAGTGCAGATCAAACATTTACTATTACGCACTTCATCCAGACATCTGCGGCTCATCATGGATAATCCTGGGTGGTTCATCAACTAATCATCATGACAAAGATTAACTGACATAGTGGCATTGACTAAACTCGGCCTTAGTACAAGTGAAACTATGACTACAAGAATAGCACCACCATGACCAGTGGGCTGCTCTGCTTCTGCTAGCAACTACAAGAATGGTAGCACGTCAAGCATCAGCGACCGTACGTGTTTCAGAGAAGGGAAATCCCCAAACCCAGCGCCTCCGGAGCGAACCAGATCGGATACGAAGTGCTGGGTCAGAAGATGGGCGGTGGCACAGATGAAAAGGGAAGCGAGAGGGGAAGGGGAAGGGGACCTGGAAGGGCTCCATGGAGTCGGAGCAGCCGAGCCGCCGCCGGCTCCCTCCTCGCATGGAGCGGAAGAGCTGCGTCAAATCCCACCCACCACACGGCTATGTCGTCGCCCGAGAAGAAACGCACGGGGGCACCGGCACACTATGGTTCGACTTCGACCTGCAGATCAACCCCCACATCTCCATCAGCGCGCCGCCCAATCTCACCATGAAATGAATCGCCAGATCCGGCGAGAGCATGGCCAAGAACGGGGCTGCTCACCTCTTGAAGCCGAGGATGGTGCCCCGGACATAGAGCCTGACGCACTGCCCCGTGCATCCCTTCACCATGGCGGTTGCCGCCGCTTAGGGTTTCGGCGGGATGGGGACACGGAAGGGGAGGGGAGGGGAGGGGGGAGAAGGTCGGGCGGGGGGTGCGGGAGGCGATGGGCGGTGCGGCGGCGAGGGGAGGCGAGGCGACGAGGGGAGAGGGAGAGGGGAGGCGAGGCGGCGAGGGGAGAGGGAGAGGGGTGGCGGATCTGGAGAGGGAGACGACGCTAGGGTTCGCGTGCGGGAGGGAGTTTCCTTTTTTTCAGACAAAGAGGGGGTGAGGGAGAAAGGGCTGCCGTCGGATCTGGATCTGGAGAGGAGCATCTGACGGCGCGGAAGCCACGATCCGCGTGACATGCTCATGGACCAATCAGAGCCCAGTACACGTTATGACCATCTAAATTGGTCTTAATCAATTAAAAATAAGATGTTGAATCATATCAAAAGTTTTATGATATGAGAATTCAAAAAAATAAAAACATTCTCATTGTGTCAGCAAATGTGACCTAGTTTTTTTTAGGAAAACTAACAAACTTGGAATTGGAATAAGACAAATATCATTAAAAAGTGTTATGAGAAATGAGTTTTTAGGGGGGAAATCATTTTCTATTTTCGGAGTGACAAAATTCTTTTTTTGTGAAGAATCTACCAAATATTTCTTTCAAAATGGCACCCTATCATTTTCCAAAACTATAAGAAAACACTTTATGTACAATTGACCAACTCTTAAAATGTAAAATGCTTTTGATTCACCTCTCATCAAAAAGACAATTTATGTTTCAAAAAAGAATCCCTGAGCATTCTTTTTTTCTACTTTTTCACATGAAAAATTCAAAAAATGATCTCCAATTGTGCACAAGGGTGCATATTGGAATGGCAAACAATGTTACCTAAGGAAGTTTTCATTTTCTTTGGACGAAAAAACCATTTTCCATTTTTCGAGTTCCCAAAAGGAGGGTTTTTTGTGAAGGACCTCCCAAATAATTGTTGCAAAATTGGACCAAATCAATTTTATAAAATACTAGGACATATTTAATGCACAATTGACCAAATGGTTGGGTGTCAAAAGTTTTGATCCACCTCTGGTGAAAAAGACAAACTTCTGCCGATTCAGCTGGAAGTGGGTCAAATTTGAACTGTATCTGCCTTGTAGTTTGCTCTTTATTTTTTACAAAAATCATTTGTAGGTACATAAGTATCTATTTAATCAGAGAAACACCAAAAAATTCCAAGATTCAACCACTAGCTAGGAACGGTCATTCCCGCTGTTTTGACCGCATTTTGAAACGGACATAAAAAATTCAAAAAAAATCAAAAAATTGGAAAACCTTCGCATTGTGTCATTATATATGACCAAGTTACCAAGAAAAATAATAAACTTGTAATACGGCAATTCTTTTAAAAAAAGTGTTATCAGAAAGAGCTATCATGCGTGAAGATTCATGGCTTTCAAGCCAAATGATCAATCCTATGCCCACATTCATGGCATAGTTTGTTCAAATGATCTCCTATTGTGCACAAGGGTGCATATTGGAATGGCAAACAATGTTTCCTAAGGAAGTTTTCATTTTCGTTGGACGAAAAAACCATTTTCCATTTTTGAGTGCCCGAAAGGAGGTTTTTTTGTGAAGGAACTACCAAATAATTGTTGCAAAATTGGACCAAATCATTTTTATAAAATACTAGGACATATTTAATGCACAATTGACAAAATGGTTGGGTGTAAAAAGTTTTGATCCACCTCTGATGAAAAAGACAAACTTCCGTCGGTTCAGCTGGAAGCGGGTCAAATTTGAACTGTAGCTGCCTCGTAGTTTGCTCTTTATTTTTTCCAAAAATCATTTCTAGGTACATAAGTATCTTTTTAATCAGAGAAACACCAAAAAAATTCCAAGATTCAACCACTAGCTAGGAACGGTCATTCCCGCCGTTTTGACCGCATTTTGAAACGGGCATAAAAAATTCAAAAAAATCAAAAAAATTGGGAAACCTTCGCATTGTGTCATCATATGTGGCCAAGTTCCTAGGAAAAATAACAAACTTGTAATACGGCAATTATTTTAAAAAAGTGTTCTCAGAAATGAGCTATCATGTGTGGAGATCAATGGCTTTCAAGCCAAATGATCAATCTTATGGCCACATCCATGACATAGTTTGTTCAAATGATCTCATATTGTGCACAAGGGTGCATATTGGAATGGCAAACAATGTTGCCTAAGGAAGTTTTCATTTTCGTTGGACGAAAAAACCATTTTCCATTTTTCGAGTGCCCGAAAGGAGGTTTTTTGTGAAGGAACTACCAAATAATTGTTGCAAAATTGGACCAAATCATTTTTATAAAATACTAGGACATATTTAATGCACAATTTACAAAATGGTTGGGTGTAAAAAGTTTTGATCCACCTCTGATGAAAAAGACAAACTTCCGTCGGTTCAGCTGGAAGCGGGTCAAATTTGAACTGTAGCTGCCTCGTAGTTTGCTCTTTATTTTTTCCAAAAATCATTTCTAGGTACATAAGTATCTTTTTAATCAGAGAAACACCAAAAAAATTCCAAGATTCAACCACTAGCTAGGAACGGTCATTCCCGCCGTTTTGACCGCATTTTGAAACGGGCATAAAAAATTCAAAAAAATCAAAAAATTTGGGAAACCTTCGCATTGTGTCATCATATGTGGCCAAGTTTCTAGGAAAAATAACAAACTTGTAATACGGCAATTATTTTAAAAAAGTGTTCTCAGAAACGAGCTATCATGTGTGGAGATCAATGGCTTTCAAGCCAAATGATCAATCTTATGGCCACATCCATGACATAGTTTGTTCAAATGATCTCATATTGTGCACAAGGGTGCATATTGGAATGGCAAACAATGTTGACTAAGGAGGTTTTCATTTTCGTTGGACGAAAAAACCATTTTCCATTTTTCGAGTGCCCGAAAGGAGGTTTTTTGTGAAGGAACTACCAAATAATTGTTGCAAAATTGGACCAAATCATTTTTATAAAATACTAGGACATATTTAATGCACAATTGACAAAATGGTTGGGTGTAAAAAAATTTGATCCACCTCTCGTGAAAAAGACAAATTTCTGCCGATTCAGTTGGAAGCCGGTCAAATTTGAACTGCAGCTGCCTCATAGTTTGCTATTTATTTTTTTCCAAAAATCATTTCTAGTTACATAAGGACCTATTTAATCATAAATACATGGTTTGGTGGCTATACGTCGAGGTTTGGGCGGTGGCCGAGGGCCCCAACTCTAGAGCGCGTAAATTCGCATGCACGTCGCGTGGTCACCGCGTGACCGTAATGTTGCCATGTGTTCTGGGCGGCCTAGGCATGTCTAGTGGGTTGGGCACTCCCCAGGTTGGTGCTAGGAAGAAAATTACAACATAATATTCTCACGAGGAGACCGGTCGATGCTCAAACATGAATTAGCGGCCAAGTGTTTGATTAGCGGTACGGGAAATGCACATGGCCAATGGGCGTGAGTTTTGGCTGAGGATGATCATCTACTAAGGAGAATGTCTTCACAAATTTTTAGCTCAAAAGGAGGATCCTAGGTGGTACTTGCTTTGCAAAGTACCACGCTGGACAAAAATATGAATGTTGAAGCTGGGCTCAAAATAATGAATGGAGTGAGCTGAAATTTTGTGGAGGATGGTTATTTAGGCATAGGAAAGCATTGTAGAAAATTGATACCATTTGGACATGCCAAAGTAGTACTTCCTTAACAATGCTCTTCTATGGACAGAAACTTGGGAAAACTAGTGAGAGAGATTGGATGAATGAAATGAGCTCAAAATTGGTGTAGGTAAGTTACTTAGGTATGGTCATGCGCTGGTAAATTTTCAGATCATTTCGGTAAGCCTAGCTAGTACTTACTTCACAAAGCTTCTCTCGAGGTAGAAACTTTGGAAATTTCCCGAGAAAGATTTACTAGGAAAATTGAGCTGAATATTACCATGTGGCAATGATTTGGATATGAATGAGTGCCCGAAAAGTTTGAGGGTAATAGGAGGGGTCTATATAACACTTGCTTTGCAACGTGCCAATTTGGCCATAAAATATAAATTGAACCTGGGCTCACATAGATGATTTGACTGAGCTGCAATTTGGAGGATGGTGATAATTTGGGCATATGAAGGAAATGTATAAATTTCATGTCATTTAGAGATACAAAAAAGGTACTTCCTTCACAATGCTTCTAGGTGGACAAAAACTTTGGAAATTTGCCGAGGAAGATTTGCTAGGAAAATGGAGCTGAATTTTGTCATGCGGTAATGATTTGGATAGGAAAGAGTGCCCAAAAATTCCGAGGGCAATCAAGAATATATAAATAGCACTTCCTTCATAAAGTGTTGTTGTGAACAGAATAGGAAAATGAATATTGTTGAATTAGTTTTGAACTAGGCAAGGAAGGATTTTTACATATTTGAGGAAGATATGCCCCAAAGAATTTATGAGATTTTTTTGGGAATTTCGGGAATGATAGAAATATAGGTTGCTTCACAACCTATGGCAAAAACTGCCACATTGACATGACACATAGGCAAAACTGATGAGATGGCACCTAGTCATCAAAACCCACCACAATCTACAAGGCTATGACCATCTATATTGGTCATTAACAACTAGAAATAAGGCAGCGGACTAGCACTGTTTGCTTTGTGACCATTTTGTGTAAGGAAATTACGACCTTTCTGACCAAAATGGTGGCAATGGTTTAGGGTTTGAAGCCCCCTGAATAGCTTTTGACCAATTGGTCTAAAATGGTCATAAATTTATGACCAATTCTTCGAGGGTCACTGACAAAAGGTCATAAGTTGACATATTTCTTGTAGTGAACCATGCATAATAAAAAGCCACCTCAACATGCAAACATGGATGAGAATTTACACACTATTACGATATTTATATTATATAATAACCAAACACCACAAATCATTTTCTTAGTTTTAATTCTCATATTATTACTCTACATATTCATATTTCATACAACCAATTCCCACCGAATATATTGCAAACATTTCCGCAACAAAGTGCGGGGTATCATCTAGTATGGACAATGACTGGGTTGTCCGCTTGGGCATTTGAGAAGGATTTAAGGGACCGGTTGTAGATGCTCTTAGTTCAAGCATGACTTTTTAGATGGCTCAATGATTCTATACTAACTCTTCAGGGAGCATCTCTAGCCGATCTCTTCAAAACATTTAACTCCTCAAAAAAATGTTTTGAGGAGTTAATCGCACCTAGCCAAACCCACAAACAGTTAACTACTCAAAATTTGAAGGAGTTGACTCTCAAACCCAGCCCAACTCTCTCATATTTGCTCAGTGGCACCCACTTGTCAGGAAAAATCTGGCGTCTCCCAACTCTCGACCGAGGCGCCTCCTCTTCCCACCATAGCTGCCAAATGTCGTCGTCGCCACAAGTCCTGGCTCCAGTGGGACTCCTATGCAACCCCATCGGTCACTCCCATCAGCGCTACCCCGCTGCTAGCACCAAGGAAAGCAGCTGGGGATGAATAATGTGGTGTGGACTGTCACGCCGTCAGCAAAGCCTGCGGCGGTTGTGATGGTGGCCACTCACTCTCCTCTTACTCCAGGCGGAGGCAAGCTGCGAGGGAAGTTGGCGGGGCTAGAAATGCCCTCCCCAAGGCGGCAAAGAAGCGCCATCTAGGTTAGCATAGTTTACCAGATTCAGCACCTTGAAGAAGGCCCCGTCGTACCTTGCCTTGGGGAACGTGGATTTTTGAAGCTCGGCTTCCGGATACCTTTTATCATTACCCTTCAATGTTGCTTTGAGATCTGTGCTACACAAGTAACTTGCTACATAAAATTTTCTCTTTTGTGTTGCTTCAAAACAAAACAACATATGAACTTCAAACTTTTGCAGGACAACAAAAAATTCTTACTACAATGTGGGAGAAAACTTTCAGACTTTTTTGTCCGACATAAATATACAAAATGAAATATATTTTTCACTAAGAAGTATTGTTTTTAGTATATATGATTCACGAAAAATCTGAAAGTTTCCTTCCTCACATTCTAGTTATAATATTTTGTTGTCCTGCAAAATTTGAAGTTCATACATTATTTTATTTGAAAAAAACAAAAACACAAAAATGCTTGCACAAAGGTGTATTAAAGCCTATGCTCTCTCAGATGTTAACACCTCGCCTTGGCCTCCTCCACGAGAACCTAGCAGGAGCAGAGCAGGGAGCTTAGTTAGGCCTTTGCACGAGACAAGCGAGCATAGCAGCACGCTGCTACGTACCTTGGCGAACATGGCGGCGGCAGCGGTCTACGAATTGAAGAAGAGCGCGACTGGCTAGCGGTCGTCATCCGAGTTAGGCTCCTGCTCCTTCGCGGTGACTGGCTTCGCTGCGACCGCATGTTGTGCCTATGGTGCGACAGTGGAGCAACTGATGAAGAGTATGACGCCACGGTCGGCGAGGAAGGTGGCGAGCAAATAGAGGAGGCGACGGTGGTCCCCATCCTTCGGTTGAGCGCCCCGGCGTCAGCAACGCCGCCATGAAGTGTCCTGAAAAACCAAAGCGAACCGAACAAAAAAAACACTAGACGGAGTAATTAGGTTGTCTACATGGCAAGTAACGTCAGCACTAAAACGTGAGGCCGATTTGTCAGATTGGCAAAAAAATTAAAGAGATAAAAAGGCAGTAATTTTCCTAAATTGGGTTAAAATTTTGAAAAATCTGCTAAATAACGCACTTCATGTCACATAAGGGAAACTTAGGGTCAAGAAAATGGAATTTGCTAAAATAAATAGCTTGTTTTGGACCAGACCATATCACAATCGAGGAATCTTGGATGCGACATGGAAAAAATTATAGCTTTTCATGAAGATCATACAATATATTCGCTTGTCCCGGGATCCAGATCTTTAAGCTCCAACTCGCCTAGGGCTGTCTCGGGTACGGCATCCAATAATGGAAGAACTGAAACGAAGCAAAAACCTTGGCCTCTATTATTGCCTTTCAGCAACAGTAGAGGAAAGGGAAAATATGCTTTTTCGATAAAGGATGGATTTTATTAGCTCAAAATGAAGCATCAAAAGGATACAAAACACCATGAGCACACATCCGGCCTCTGCATAGTTAGGATGCACACAACCAACATGGACACACACAAGAAAACACGCTGACCAATAATAAAGTCATGCAAGACCAAAACTATGAGCAGGCGAGGAAAAAAACCCAAACTGATCAGATTCGTGATCGGCAAACTACAACAATGACCATATCCGCACCAATCATCTCATGACATCACACAATCTACGAGTTTCTTCAATAGCAACGCCTTCAGGATAGAAGTAGCGTTCAAACGCCGTCGTCGTGGATCCAATCACCAAAGGCTAGAATCTGGGTTTTCACCCTGAAGAATTAGTCCGAACATATCCGAACAATGCCTCCAGCAAGGTAACGATGTTAAAAACATCGCCATTGACAGGTATAACCAACTTGGATCAGACCTAGGCTTTCACCCCGGAGCTCGCAATCGGGGTGCTCAATTAGCACCACCATCGATGTCACTCATGTGTTGTCGCCACCACTTTTCTGCGAACCCAGCAGCTACGTGTGATGTGCGATCACCGCTGCTGCACAACCATCCCTATGCGTCAAACCGTTGTCCATAGTTTGCATCTTGCTGCCGAAGTCAACCACCAGATCTGAAGGGAAACCCTTTCGAAGACCTTTCGGTGGCCATCACAATCTGCAACACGACTGTCGCCGCAGGCCGGAGTGGTCATCTCCACGGGCGAATCTGGGTGATGGGACGACCGCTTCGGAAACCCACCCATGTCTGGCCAAATCAGAACGACGGGTATCATCGCACGATGGCAACAACAATCACCACGCCACAGATCAAGCCCAGCCAGCATCCGCAGATCAAGCCCCGCCAGCGTCGATGACCACCGACCCATGCCTTGCTTAGGCTGAGCAGCACAACCAGAAGGCGAGGCACCCAGGAGAGGACATGGGGCGCGTTCCACCACTAGCCTGCTGTCGTTCAACAATTGACGCCGTGATCTGCCGCCATGCCCACGACCTTCATGATCACGTTCAGATCCGCGCGGGGAGGAACGGCTCAAGAGCAAGAGTCCCGCCGCCACCGACCACCGACCGAAGCTTTGCCCGGACGGCAGCAGCCGGCGGCGGTGAGGGAGAAAGAAGGCGACGGGGGCCTAGAGGAGCAGCGGCGGCGAGCCGCCCGAGTCGCCGATGGGACAATGCGGGGGCGTTCGAAGCCTTTTTTCTGGGTATGAACTACTAGTATGTCACAGGACTGCCACTTGTGAGACACGGTGGTACCATGCCGCTCAATCACACAGGGATTCCACATGTGTGACCTATGCGTCCCTAGCTAGCAAACAAATGTGCCCACCTAGCTGTCATCTGTTCCATGCCGCTCAATGCTGCAATGCATGTAACATGTAGCTAAATCCGTCGATCTCTACTCAGATCGAAACTTGTACTAAAGTTAAAGTAAGACACTTATTTTGGCATGAAGGAATAGTTGTGATACAGATCATAGCAAGTTGGCTCGGGGCTCTCGTCCATGTCAATCTTTGCATCACCATGTTCCCTTGCCTTTGGCATCTACTCTCTCCGTCCCATAATATAAGAACGTTTTATACACTAGTCTCAAAAATGTTTTTATATTATGAGACGAAGAGAGTACACTTTAAAAGAAAAATATTGAGATTCATATATTAATTTATGCATAAGGTATTATAGTCCCCCACCCCCATAAAAAAATATTACTTCACCTTTTACCTCATAGTTACCGTGGTGTCAATAATACCTGATTTTTAAATATATCTATCATTACCTGACCCCAATGCTTTACTTCAAGTACGAGTTGTTTAATTTACCATGTTTTTCTATCTTAATAGCTTGACTCCATGGGGAGAATATAACATGAAAACCAGCATTTGACAAATATCGATGGAAACCATACAGAAGTGATGTTTTGAAGTTTCAAAAAAAATGAAAAAAAATATTGGTTGTTCAGAAGGTGATGCTCTGTTGCCATGCAAAAATTCAAGTCCAAACCACATTATGGGATGAGAGCCCTGAATAAAAAAATCGGCAAACTATTCAGTGTCAATTTGTTTTATTCATAGCTCGCATCATGTAATGTGTTTCAACTTGAAATTTGGCATGGCAATGGAACATCACCCTCTTAACATCTCAATTTTTTCAGAATTTTATGAAACTTCCAATTATGATTTCCATTGATACATATAGGCTTTTCTAGGGTTTTGAAAACAGGAGGTGGCCACCTTTTCCCCCGACCTACCATCGCCTCCATGGATTCCACTGCCCTCCGCCGACAACCATGACGGCAAGAAGGTAGGGGCCTCTGATATGTTTGTCTAAGCCTTGTCTGTAGAGTTCTTGAGTTCTTCGTAAGTGAAGTTTGGCAACGACGACAATCAGAATAAAGAGGTTCCTCAGTTTTCCTCGTGTCAATGGCCTTCCTTGAAGGAGCGTCGACAAGTCAGAGGATGGTATTGATTGTCGGACATTTGGTGGCGTGATTTACGCTTTTCCACAATGGTGGCGTCCTGGGGAGGGGATGGCGTTGACTCGTGTTTTTATTTTCTAGATCTGCCTCCTCTCAATGATGCTCAGCAAGATATGGCTCCGTCGGAGAACTTGTGAGGCTTTTGTCCCCCTCCTATATCTATATCGAGTTAGGATTATCCTTTCCCATTCTCAAGACTAGCTTCTCTGTGATCGTGATGTGTAAAGATCATGGTCGCCGACATCTTCAGGTTTACATCAGTGACTTCCTGGTCGTTGCTTCTACAAGCTCCTGGGTTTTAACAAGGTTGTTCCAGTAAGATGGAGACCCATAGGTGGCGATGAGCTTTGCTCATAGTGTGTCGCAAAGGGATGCACGAGGAAGATGGTGTTGTTGTTATCAAGGATTTGACTATAATTTCTTATTCTTGTATGAGAGTTCTTTGTAAGGGTTGGTTTTATGTAATATATATGGCTTTGTGCCATTGTCTTCAATGTCATTCAGGTCCACCCAAGCTATATTGGGATATCTGGTTTAGCCATAAATTCAAAGATAGTTTTTACCCCAAATTTGCACATCAATAATATAAATTACAATGAAAAAATATTTATCTAAATTTTAAAATTATGCATGCAAATTAATGGTAAATCAATCTAAAGATCTTTACCCAAAATAGTTTATTCCATGTAATATATATGGATTTGTGCCTTTATCTTAAATGTCACAACTCGGGTCCACCCGAGCCATATTGGGATCTCTTGTTTAGCCATAAATACAAAGATAGTTTTTACCCTGAATTTGCTCATCAATAATATAAGTTACAATGCAAAAAAATTGTATCTAAATTTTAAAATTATGCATGCAAATTAATGTTAAACCAATCTAAAGGTCTTTACTCAAGACAGCTTACCCCATGTTGTTTGACACCCCTCATTCCCTTCATTTCCTTTGGTACAAATGAAATCAAATAAAAAATGGCAACCCTTGTTTCATTAAATTTGGTTCAATTAGAATTCAGTTCCAATAGTTATGTTCCGCTGCCACATGGACTTATGAATTGAAATGATCAAAATATCATGTTTGGCTATCATTTTGATGGGTTGCACAAGCTTCCCCGCCATCACCTGGTTCATGGTATGGATTAGCCTCTTACCCACTCGGGTCTGTTACTAAGAGAAGGGCGGAGAACAATTGTAAAATACGATGTCGATATAAGACCGAGGTGATTCGAACCATTCATCGAGCTTGTAGTGTTGCAATCTAGTCCATGGGCGTTGGTTCGATCCAAACGAGACAAGTCTAGTACAAAAAGGGGGGTTAGGGTTAAAGAGAGACAGAGAAGGAGGGAAAGGGAAGATACATAGGGAGTGATATGTCCATTTTGCATCACTATTTTCTACTATAATTTATCCCATTGCAATTATATACTCCCTTTGTCCCAACTTTAGTATAAAATTGTACTAAAGTTGAGACACTTATTTTGGGACGGGGAGGGTATTTCACAATATGATGCAATTCTAATGCATTTTCTCTCTTAATTTGCAAGGTAAACAAAGAGAGGGGAACTGTCTGACAACTAGAAATGGACCTAAAATACAACCGAAGAAAAAATAATTTATTGGAGCTTCAAATGAAGCGTGGGTTTTACTAAATTATTTCCAGAAAATGTGAAGCATGATGACTGAAGATGTACCAGAGGGGACCCACCAGGCCTCCACGCAGCCTGGTGGCATGGGTCCACCCCTGGCTGCCGCCCCTTGCCTGTGTGGATCCCTAGCGACTCGCCTCCTGATGTCCATTTGCCATAAAATCCCATTTACCCTAGAAAAATCATAGAAAACCCTCGGGACTTTCCGCCTTCGTCTGTGAGGCAGAACTTTGGCGGAGCACTTTTGCTCTCTAGCGGAACGAGTCTGCCAGGGAATCTTCCCTCCGGAAAGGGGAAATCGAAGCCTTCGTCGTCACCAATACTCCGTTCATTGTGGGGATCAACATCTTCACCAGCACCATATCATCTCCATGCCCTAGTTCATCCCTAGTGTTCAACCTCTGTATAAGACCTCATTTGTAACTGGGAGTGCTTACATGTGTCGATTACATCTTGCAGTTGGTGCATAGGAGATTTATTGATTGTTGAGTTCAGATTGTTCGTCATATATTAATACCTACTAATCATGATTCATATGATGTGGTGTGAGTAGATCCATTAGTTCTTGAGGACATGAGAGAAGTCTTATTGCTAGTAATTATGTGAAGTTGATTACTGTTGAATGTTTTGACGATATGTTGTGTTATTGTTCCTCTAGTGGTGTTGCGTGAATGTTGACTACATGACAATTCACCATCTTTGGGCCTAGGGGAAGACACTGTGGAATTAGTGAAGGAAATATGCCCAATAGGAAATAATAAAGTTATTATTTATTTCCTTATATCATGATAAATGTTTATTATTCATGCTAGAATTGTATTAACCAGAAACTTAGTACATGTGTGAATACATAGACAAACAGAGTGTCACTAGTTTGCCTCTACTTGACTCACTCGTTGAATCAATGATGGTTATGTTTCCTAACCATAGACATGAGTTGTCATTTGATTAAGGGGATCACATCATTAGATAATGATGTGATTGACTTGACCCATCCATTAGCTTAGCACGATGATCATTTAGTTTGTTGCTATTGCTTTCTCCATAACTTACACATGTTCCTATGACTATGAGATCATGCAACTCCCGAATACCGGCGGACACTCTGTATGCTACCAAACGTCACAACGTAACTGGGTGATTATAAAGGTGCTCTACAGGTGTCTCCAATGGTGTTTGTTGAGTTGGCATAGATCGAGATTAGGATTTGTCACTCCGAGTATCGGAGAGGGATCTCTGGGCCCTCTCGGTAATGCACATCACTATAAGCCTTGCAAGCATTGTGACTAATGAGTTAGTTGCGGGATGATGCTATACAAAACGAGTAAAGAGACTTGCCGGTAACGAGATTGAACTAGGTATTGAGATACCGACGATTGAATCTCGGGCAAGTAACATACCAATGACAAAGGGAACGGCGTATGTTGTTATGCGGTTTGACCGATAAAGATCTTCGTAGAATATGTAGGAACCAATATGAGCATCCAGGTTCTGCTATTGGTTATTGACCGGAGACATGTCTCGGTCATGTCTACATAGTTCTCGAACCCGTAGGGTCCGCACGCTTAACGTTCGTGAAGAAAATATGCCCTAGAGGCAATAATAAAGTTATTCTTTATTTCCTTATATCATGATAAATGTTTATTATTCATGCTAGAATTGTATTAACCGGAAACATAATACATGTGCGAATACATAGACAAACAGAGTGTCACTAGTATGCCTCTACTAGACTAGCTCGTTGATCAAAGATGGTTAAGTTTCCTAGCCATTGACATGGGTTGTCATTTGATTAACGGGATCACATCATTAGGAGAATGATGTGATTGACTTGACCCATTCCGTTAGCTTAGCACCCGATCGTTTAGTATGTCGCTATTGCTTTCTTCATAACTTATACATGTTCCTATGACTATGATATTATGCAACTCCCGTTTACCGAAGGAACACTTTGTGCGCTACCAAACGTCACAACATAACTGGGTGATTATAAAGGTGCTCTATAGGTGTCTCCGGATGTACTTGTTGGGTTGGCGTATTTCGAGATTAGGATTTGTCACTCCGATTGCCGGAGAGGTATCTCTGGGCCCTCTCGGTAATGCACATCACTTAACCTTGCAAGCATTGCAACTAATGAGTTAGTTGCGGAATGATGTATTACAGAACAAGTAAAGAGACTTGCCGGTAACGAGATTGAACTAGGTATTGAGATACCGACGATCGAATCTCGGGCAAGTAACATACCGATGACAAAGGGAACAATGTATGTAGTTATGCGGTCTGACCGATAAAGATCTTCGTAGAATATGTGGGAGCCAATATGAGCATCCAGGTTCTGCTATTGGTTATTGACCGGAGACGTGTCTTGGTCATGTCTACATAGTTCTCGAACCCGTAGGGTCCGCACGCTTAATGTTTCGATGATAGTTATATTATGAGTTTATATGTTTTGATGTACCGAAGGTTGTTCGGAGTCCCAGATGTGATCATGGACATGACGAGGAGTCTCGAAATGGTCGATACATGAAGATTGATATATTGGAAGCCTATGTTTGGATATCGGGAGTATTCCGGGTGAAATCGGGATTTTTCCAGAGTACCGGGAGGTTACCGGAACCCCCCCCCCCCCCCCGGAGGTTAATGGGCCTTTATGGAGAAGAGGAGAGGAGGCCAGGGCTGGGCCGCGCGCCCCTCCCCCTAGTCTGAATAGGACAAGGAGAGGGGGGGCGGCGCCCCCCCCCCCTTCCTTCCTCTCTCCCTCCTCTTTTCCCCTCCCAAGTCCTAATCCAACTAGGAAAGGGGGGAGTAGGACTCCTCCTGGCGTGCCCTCTCTCCTGGCCGGCCGCACCCCCTTGCTCCTTTATATACGGGGGCAAGGGGGCACCCTAGAAACACAACAATTGATCGTTTGATATTTTAGCCGTGTGCTGTGCCCCCCTCCACCATAGTCCACCTCGATAATACTGTAGCGGTGCTTAGGTGAAGTCCTGCGTCGGTAGAACATCATTATCGTCACCACGCCATCGTGCTGACGAAACTCTCCCTCAACACTCGGCTGGATCAGAGTTCAAGGGACGTCATCGGGCTGAACGTGTGCTGAACTCAGAGGTGCCATGCATTTGGTACTTGATCGGTCGGATCGTGAAGACGTACAACTACATCAACCGCGTTGTGCTAATGCTTCCGCTTTCGGTCTACGAGGGTACGTGGACAACACTCTCCCCTCTCGTTGCTATGTATCAGCATGATCTTGCCTGTGTGTAGGAATATTTTTGAAATCACTACGTTCCCCAACGGTGGCATCCGAGCTAGGTTTTATGCGTAGACATCATATGCAGGAGTAGAACACAAGTGAGTTGTGGGCGATATAAGTCATACTGCTTACCAGCATGTCATACTTTGGTTCGACGGTATTGTTGAATGAAGCGGCCCGGACCGACAATAAGCGTACGCTTACGCGAGACTGGTTCTACCGATGTGCTTTGCACACAGGTCACTGGCGGGTGTCAGTTTCTCCAACTTTAGTTGAACCGAGTGTGGCTACGCCCGGTCCTTGCGAAGGTTAAAGCAGCACCAACTTGACAAACTATCATTGTGGTTTTGATGCGTAGGTAAGAACGGTTCTTGCTAAGCCCGTAGCAGCCACGTAAAATTTGCAACAACAAAGTAGAGGACGTCTAACTTGTTTTTGCAGGGCATGTTGTGATGTGATATGGTCAAGACATGATGCTAAATTTTATTGTATGAGATGATCATGTTTTGTAACCGAGTTATCAGCAACTGGCAGGAGTCATATGGTTGTCGCTTTATTGTATGCAATGCAATCGCCCTGTAGTGCTTTACTTTATCACTAAGCGGTAGCGATAGTCGTAGAAGCATAAGATTGGCGAGATGACAATGATGCTACAATGGAGATCAAGGTGTCGCGCCGATGACGATGGTGATCATGATGGTGCTTCGAAGATGGATATCACAAGCACAAGATGATGATGGCCATATCATATCACTTATATTGATTGCATGTGATGTTTATCTTTTATGCATCTTATCTTGCTTTGATTGACGGTAGCATTATAAGATGACCCCTCACTAAATTATCAAAGTATAAGTGTTCTCCTTGAGTATGCACCGTTGCGAAAGTTCTTCGTGCTGAGACACCACGTGATGATCGGGTGTGATAGGCTCTACATTCAAATACAACGGGTGTGAAACAGTTGCACACGCGGAATACTCAGGTTAACCTTGACGAGCCTAGCATATAACAGATATGGCCTCGGAACATGGAGACCGAAAGGTCGAGCGTGAATCATATAGTAGATATGATCAACATAGTGATATTCACCGTTGAAACTACTCCATCTCACGTGATGATTTGACATGGTTTAGTTGATATGGATCACGTGATCACTTAGAGGATTAGATGGGATGTCTATCAATTTATCATGAACTTAAATTTATCATGAACTTAGTACCTGATAGTATCTTGCTTGTCTATGTTGGTTGTAGATAGATGGCCCGTGTTGTTGTTCCGTTGAATTTTAATGCGTTCCTTGAGAAAGAAAAGTTGAAAGATGATGGTAGAAATTACATGGACTGGGTCCGTAACTTGAGGATTATCCTCATTGCTGTACAGAAAAGTTACATCCTGGAAGCACCGCTAGGTGTACCACCTGCGCCAGCAACTGCAGACATTGTGAATGCCTGGCAGTCACGTGTTGATGACTACTCGATAGTTCAGTGTGCCATGCTTTACGGCTTAGAACCGGGACTTGAACGACGTTTTGAATGTCATGGAGCATATGAGATGTTCCAAGAGTTGAAGTTAATATTTCAAGCAAATGCCCGGATTGAGAGATATGAAGTCTCCAATAAGTTCTACAGCTGCAAGATGGAGGAGAATAGTTCTGTCAGTGAGCATATACTCAAGATGTTTGGGTACTACAATCACTTGATTCAACTGGGAGTTAATCTTCCGGATGATAGCGTCATTGACAGAATTCTTCAATCACTGCCACCAAGCTACAAGAGCTTCGTGATGAACTATAACATGCAAGGGATGGATAAGACGATTCCCGAGCTCTTCACAATGCTAAAGGCTACGGATGTAGAAATCAAAAAGGAGCATCAAGTGTTGATGGTCAATAAGACCACCAGTTTCAAGAAAAAGGGCAAAGGGAAGAAGAAGGGGAAGTTCAAGAAGAACAGCAAGAAAGTTGCTGCTCAGGAGAAGAAACCCAAGTCTGGACCTAAACCTGAGACTGAGTGCTTCTACTGAAAGCAGACTGGTCATTGGAAGCAGAACTGCCCCAAGTATTCGGCGGATAAGAAGGATGGCAAGGTGAACAAAGGTATATGTGATATACATGTTATTGATGTGTACCTTACTAATGCTCGCAGTAGCACCTGGGTATTTGATACTGGTTCTGTTGCTAATATTTGCAACTCGAAACAGGGGCTACGGATTAAGCGAAGATTGGCTAAGGACAAGGTGATGATGCGCGTGGGAAATGGTTCCCAAGTCGATGTGATCGCAGTCGGCACGCTACCTCTACATCTACCATCGGGATTAGTATTAGACCTAAATAATTGTTATTTGGTGCCAGCATTGAGCATGAACATTATATCTGGATCTTGTTTGATGTGAGACGGTTATTCATTTAAATCAGAGAATAATGGTTGTTCTATTTATATGAGTAATATCTTTTATGGTCATGCACCCTTGAAGAGTGGTCTATTTTTGTTGAATCTCGATAGTAGTGATACACATATTCATAATATTGAGGCCAAAAGATGCAGAGTTGATAATGATAGTGCAACTTATTTGTGGCACTGCCGTTTAGGTCATATCGGTGTAAAGCGCATGAAGAAGCTCCATACTGATGGACTTTTGGAATCACTTAGTCTTGCGAACCGTGCCTCATGGGTAAGATGACTAAAACGCCGTTCTCCGGAACTATGGAGAGAGCAATAGATTTGTTGGAAATCATACATACAGATGTATGTGGTCTGATGAATGTTGAGGCTCGTGGAGGATATCGTTATTTTCTCACCTTCACAGATGATTTAAGCAGATATGGGTATATCTACTTAATGAAAGATAAGTCTGAGACATTTGAAAAGTTCAAAGAATTTCAGAGTGAAGTTGAAAATCATTGTAACAAGAAAATAAAGTTTCTATGATCTGATCGTGGAGGAGAATATTTGAGTTATGAGTTTGGTCTTCATTTGAAACAATGCGGAATAGTTTCGCAACTCACACCACCCGGAACACCACAACGTAATGGTGTGTCTAAACATCGTAATCGTACTTTACTACATATGGTACGATCTATGATGTCTCTTACTGATTTATCGCTATCATTTTGGGGTTATGCTTTAGAGACGGGCGCATTCACGTTAAATAGGGCAGCATCGAAATCCGTTGAGACGATGCCTTATGAACTATGGTTTGGCAAGAAACCAAAGTTGTCGGTTATGAAAGTTTGGGGATGCGATGCTTATGTGAAAAAGCTTCAACCTGATAAGCTCAAACCCAAATTGGAGAAATGTGTCTTCATAGGATACCCAAAGGAGACTGTTGGGTACACCTTCTATCACAGATCCGAAGGCAAGACTTTTGTTGCTAAATTCGGAATCTTTCTGGAGAAGGAGTTTATCTCGAAAGAAGTAAGTGGGAGGAAAGTAGAACTTGATGAGGTAACTATACCTGCTCCCCTATTGGAAAGTAGTTTATCACAGAAACTGGTTTCTGCGACACCTGCACCAATTAGTGAGGAAGTTCATGATGATGATCATGAAACTTCAGATCAAGTTGTTACTGAACCTTGTAGGTCAACCAGAGTAAGATCTGCACCAGAGTGGTACGGTAATCCTCTTCTGGAAGTTATGTTACTAGACCATGACAAACCTACGAACTATGAAGAAGCGATGGTGAGCCCAGATTCCGCAAAATGGCTTGAGGCCATGAAATCTGAGATGGGATCCATGTATGAGAACAAAGTGTGGACTTTGGTTGACATGCCCGATGATCGACAAGCAATTGAGAATAAATGGATCTTCAAGAAGAAGATTGACGCTGACGGTAATGTTACTGCCTATAAAGCTCGACTTGTTGCGAAAGGTTTTGGATAAGTTCAAGGTATTGACTATGATGAGACCTTCTCGCCCGTAGCGATGCTTAAGTCTGTCCAAATCATGTTAGCAATTGCCGCATTTTATGATTATGAAATTTGGCAAATGGATCTCAAAACTGCATTCCTGAATGGATTTCTGGAAGAAGAGTTGTATATGATGCAACTGGAAGGTTTTGTTGATCCAAAGGGAGCTAACAAAGTGTGCAAGCTCCAGCGATCCATTTATGGACTGGTGCAAACCTCTCGGAGTTGGAATAAACGCTTTGATAGTGTGATCAAAGCATTTGGTTTTGTACAGACTTTTGGAGAAGCCTGTATTTACAAGAAAGTGAGTGGGAGCTCTATAGCATTTCTAATATTACATGTGGATGACATATTGCTGATTGGAAATGATATAAAATTTCTGCATAGCATAAAGGGATACTTAAATAAGAGTTTTTCAATGAAAGACCTCGGTGAAGCTGCTTATATATTGGGCATCAAGATCTATAGGGATAGATCAAGACGCTTAATTGGACTTTCACAAAGCACATACCTTGACAAAGTTTTGAAGAAGTTCAAAATGGATCAAGCAAAGAAAGGGTTCTTGCCTGTGTTACAAGGTGTGAAATTGAGTAAGACTCAATGCCCGACCACTGTAGAGGATAGATAGAAAATGAAAGATGTTCCCTATGCTTCAGCCATAGGCTCTATCATGTATGCAATGCTGTGTACCAGACCTGATGTGTGCCTTGCTATAAGTCTAGCGGGGAGGTACCAAAGTAATCCAGGAGTGGATCACTAGACAGCGGTCAAGAACATCCTGAAATACCTGAAAAGGACTAAGGATATGTTTCTCGTTTATGGAGGTGACAAAGAGCTCATCGTAAATGGTTATGTTGATGCAAGCTTTGACACTGATCCGGACGATTCTAAATCGCAAACCAAATACGTGTTTACATTGAATGGTGGAGCTGTCAGTTGGTGCAGTTCTAAACAAAGCGTCGTGGCGGGATCTACGTGTGAAGTACAGTACATAACTGCTTCGGAAGCAGCAAATGAAGGAGTCTGGATGAAGGAGTTCATATCCGATCTAGGTGTCATACCTAGTGCATCGGGTCCAACGAAAATCTTTTGTGACAATACTGGTGCAATTGCCTTGGCGTAGGAATCCAGATTTCACAAGAGAACCAAACACATCAAGAGACGCTTCAATTCCATTCGGGATTTAGTCCAGGTGGGAGACATAGAAATTTGCAAGATACATACGGATATGAATGTTGCAAACCCGTTGACTAAGCCTCTTCCACGAGCAAAACATGATCAGCACCAAGGCTCCATGGGTGTTAGAATCATTACTGTGTGATCTAGATTATTGACTCTAGTGCAAGTGGGAGACTGAAGGAAATATGCCCTAGAGGCAATAATAAAGTTATTATTTATTTTCTTATATCATGATAAATGTTTATTATTCATGCTAAAATAGTATTAACCGAAAACATAATACATGTGTGAATACATAGACAAACAGAGTGTCACTAGTATGCCTCTACTAGACTAGCACGTTGATCAAAGATGGTTAAGTTTCCTAGCCATTGACATGGGTTGTCATTTGATTAACGGGATCACATCATTAGGCGGATGATGTGATTGACTTGACCCATTCCGTTAGCTTAGCACCCGATCGTTTAGTATGTTGCTATTGCTTTCTTCATAACTTATACATGTTCCTATGACTATGAGATTATGCAACTCCCGTTTACCGAAGGAACACATTGTGTGCTACCAAACGTCACAACGTAACTAGGTGATTATAAAGGTTCTCTACAGGTGTCTCCAAAGGTACTTGTTGGGTTGGCGTATTTCGAGATTAGGATTTGTCACTCCGATTGTCGGAGAGGTATCTCTGGGCCCTCTCGGTAATGCACATCACTTAAGCCTTGCAAGCATTGCAACTAATGAGTTAGTTGCAGAATGATCTATTACAGAATGAGTAAAGAGACTTGCCGGTAACGAGATTGAACTAGGTATTGAGATACCAACGATCGAATCTCGGGCAAGTAACATACCGATGACAAAGGGAACAACGTATGTAGTTATGCGGTCTAACCGATAAAGATCTTTGTAGAATATGTGGGAGCCAGTATGAGCATCCAGGTTCCGCTATTGGTTATTGACCGGAGACGTGTCTCGGTCATGTCTACATAGTTCTCAAACCCGTAGGGTCCGCACGCTTAACGTTTCGATGACAGTTATATTATGAGTTTATATGTTTTGATGTACCGATGGTTGTTTGGACTCCCGGATGCGACCACGGACATGACGAGGAGTCTTGAAATGGTCGAGACATGAAGATTGATATATTGGAAGCCTATGTTTGGATATCGGAAGTGTTCCGGGTGAAATCGGGATTTTTCCGGAGTACCGGGAGGTTACCGGAACCCCCCGGGAGGTTAATGGCCCTTAGTGGGCCTTTACGGAGAAGAGGAGAGCTGGCCAGGGCTGGTCCGCGCGCCCCTCCCCCCTAGTCCGAATAGGACAAGGAGAGGGGGGCGGTGCCCCCCCCTTCCTTCCTCTCTCCCTCCTCTTTCCCCCTCCCAAGTCCTAATCCAACTAGGAAAGGGGGGAGTCCTACTCCCGGTGGGAGTAGGACTCCTCCTGGCGTGCCCTCTCTCCTGCCCCCGCCCCTTGCTCCTTTATATACGGGGGAAAGGGGGCACCCTAGAAACACAACAATTGATCGTTTGATCTTTTAGCCGTGTGCGGTGCCCCCCTCCACCATAGTCCACCTCGATAATACTGTAGCAGTGCTTAGGCGAAGCCCTACATCGGTAGAACATCATTATCGTCACCACCCCATCGTGCTGACAAAACTCTCCCTCAACACTTGGCTGGATTGGAGTTTGAGGGACATCATCGGGCTGGACGTGTGCTGAATTCGGAGGTGCCGTGCGTGCGGTACTTGAATGGTCGGATCGTGAAGACGTACGACTACATCAACCGCGTTGTGCTAACGCTTCCGCTTTCGGTCTACGAGGGTACGTGGACAACACTCTCCCCTCTTGTTGCTATGCATCACCATGATCTTGCGTGTGCGTAGGAATTTTTTTGAAATTACTACGTTCCCCAACAGTTCGGTGACGATCGGTATTATGAGTTTATGTGTTTTGATGAACCGAAGGTTGTTCGGAGTCCCGGATGTGATCACGGCCATGACGAGGAGTCTCGAAATGGTCGAGACATAAAGATCGATATATTGTAAGCCTATGTTTGGACATCGAAATGGTTCCGAGAGGTTCGGGCATTTTTTCGGAGTAACGGGAGGTTACCGGAACCCCCCAAGGGAAGTTATGGGCCTTATGGGCCATAAGAAGGAAGCAAACCAGCCCACAAGGGGCTGGTGCGCCCCCCTTGGGCAGGAGGCCGAATTGGAATAGGTTTGGGGGGGGGGGGCTTTCCTTCTCTCCTACTCCTCCTTCCCTTCCTCTCCTACTCCAACTAGGGAAGGGGGGAATCCTACTCCGAGTGGGAGTAGGACTCTCCTAGGGCGCGCCATAGAGAGGGCCGGCCCCTCCCCTCCTCCACTCCTTTATATACGGGGGAGGGGGCACCCCATGGACACATAAGTTGATCATTGATCTCTTAGCCGTGTTCGGTGCCCCCTCCACCATAATCCACCTCAGTCATATCATAGCGGTGCTTAGGCGAAGCCCTGTTCCAGTAGCATCATCATCACCGTCATCACGTCATCCTGCTGACGAAGCCCTCCCTCGACACTCTACTAGATCATGAGTTCGTGGGACGCCACCGAGCCAAACGTGTGCAGATCGCGGTGGTGCCGTATCTTTGGTGCTAGGATCGATCGATCATGAAGACGTACGATTACATCAACCGCGTTATCATAACACTTTCGCTTACGGTCTACGAGGGTACGTGGACAACACTCTTCCCTCTCATTGCTATGCATCACCATGATCTTGCATGTGCGTAGGAATTTTTTTGAAATTACTGCGTTCCCCAATAGTGGCATCCGAGCCAGGTTTATGCGCAGATGTTATATGCACGAGTAGAACACAAAGGAGTTGTGGGCGTGGGTATATACATATTGCTTGCCGTCACTAGTTGATTCTTGATTCGGCAGTATTCTTGGATGAAGCGGCCCAGACCGACATTACGCGTACGCTTACGCGAGACTGGTTCTACCGACGTGCTTCGCACACAAGTGGCTGGTGGGTGTCAGTTTCTCCAACTTTAGTTGAATCGGATTGAATGAACAGGGTTCTTTCTGAAGATCAAAAAGCAATCACTATACCGCGTTGTGGTTTTTGATGTGTAGGTAAGAATGGTTCTTGCTCAGCCCGTAGCAGCCACGTAAAACTTGCAACAACAAAGTAGAGGATGTCTAACTTGTTTTTGCAGGGCATGTTGTGACGTGATATGGTCAAGACATGATGCTAAATTTTATTGTATGAGATGATCATGTTTTGTAACATAGTTATCGGCAACTGGCAAGAGCCATATGGTTGTCGCTTTATTGTATGAAATGCAATCGCCATGTAATTGCTTTACTTTATCACTAAGCGGTAGCGATAGTCGTAGAAGCAATAGTTGGCGAGACAACAATGATGCTTCGATGAAGATCAAGGTGTCAAGCTGGTGACGATGGTGATCATGACGGTGCTTTGGAGATGGAGATCAAAGGCACAAGATGATGATGGCCATATCATATCACTAATATTGATTGCATGTGATGTTTATCCTTTATGCATCTTATTTTTCTTAGTTCAGCGGTAGCATTATAAGATGATCTCTCACTAAATTTCAAGGTATAAGTGTTCTCCCTAAGTATGCACCGTTGCTACAGTTCGTCGCGCCGAGACACCACGTGATGATCGGGTGTGATAAGCTCTACGTTCACATACAATGGGTGCAAGCCAGTTTTGCACACGCAGAATACTCGGATTAAACTTGATGAGCCTATCATATGCAGATATGGCCTCAAAACACTAAGACCGAAAGGTCAAGCATGAATCATATAGTAGATATGATCAACATAGTGATGTTCACCATTGAAAACTACTCCATCTCACGTGATGATCGGACATGGTTTAGTTTATATGGATCACGTGATCACTTAGATGATTAAAGGGATGTCTATCTAAGTGGGAGTTCTTAAGTAATATGATTAATTGAACTTTAATTTATCATGAACTTAGTCCTGATAGTATTTGCATATCTATGTTGTAGATCAATTTCTCGCATATAGCTTCCCTGTTTTATTTTTGATATGTTCCTAGAGAAAAACTATGTTGAAAAATGATAGTAGCAATGATGCGGATTGGATCCGTGATCCGAGGATTATCCTCGTTGTTGCACGAAAGAATTATGTCCTTGATGCACCGCTAGGTGACATAACTATTGCAGGAGCAAATGCAGACGTTATGAACATCTGACAAAGCTCGGTATGATGACTACTTGATAGTTTAGTGCACCATGGTTTACGGCTTAGAACCGGGACTTCAAAAATGTTTTGAACGCCACGGAACATACAAGATGTTCCAAGAGCTGAAATTTGTATTTCAGACTCATGCCTGAGTCAAGAGGTATGAGACTTCTGACAAGTACTTTGCCTAGAATATGGAGGAGAATAACTCAACCAATGAGCATGTACTCAGATTGTCTGAGTACTACAATCACTTGAATCAATTGGGAGTTAATCTTCCAGATAAAATAGTGATTGACAGAGTTCTCTAGTCACTATCACCAAGTTACTGGAACTTTGTGATGAACTATAATATGCAAGGGATGACGAAAATGATTCCCGAGCTCTTCGTGATGCTGAAATCAATGAAGGTTAGAAATCAGGAAAAGCATCAAATGTTGATGGTTGACATGACCACTAGTTTCAAGTAAAAGGGCAAGGGAAAGAAAGGGAACTTTAATAAGAATGGCAAGCAAGTTGCCACTCCCATGAATAAGCCCAAAGCTAGACCCAAGCCTGAAACTGAGTGCTTCTACTGCAAAGGAAATGGTCACTGGAAGCGGAACTGCCATAAATACTTGGCGAATAAGAAGGATGGCAAAGTGAACAAGAGTATATATATATATGATATACAAGTTATTGATGTGTACTTTGGTGGTGTTCATAGTAACCCCTAGGTATTTGATACCGATTTAGTTGCTATGATTAGTAATTCAAAACAGGAGTTACAAAATGAACAGAGACTAGTTGAGGGAAAAGTGACGATGTGTGTTGGAAGAGATTCCAAGGTTGATAAGATCACCATCGCATAGTCCATTTACCTTCGGGATTAGTGTTGAACCTAAAATAAATGTTATTTGGTGTTTGCATTAAGCATAAATATGATTGGATCATGTTTATTGCAATACGGTTATTCATTTAAGTCAAAGAATAATTGTTCTTCTATTGACATGAATAAAACCTTCTATGGTTATACACTCAATATAAATGGTTTATTGAATCTCGATCATAGTGATACACATATTCATAATATTGAAGCCAAAAGATGCAAAGTTAATAATGATAGTGTAACTTATATGTGGCACTGCCGTTTAGGTCATATTGGTGTAAAGTGCATGAAGAAACTCCATGCTGATGGAATTTTGGAATCACTTAATTATGAATCACTTGAGCTTGCGAACCATGCCTCGTGGGCAAGATGACTAAGACTCCGTTCTTCGGAACAATGGAGCGAGCAACAGACTTGTTGGAAATAATACATACTGATGTGTGCGGTCCAATGAGTATTGAGGGTCGCGGCGGGTATCGTTATTTTCTGACCTTCACAGATGATTTGATCATATATGGGTATATCTACTTAATGAAACATAAGTCTAAAACATTTGAAAAGTTCAAAGAATTTCAAAGTGAAGTGGAAAATCATTGTAACAACAACATAAAGTTCTACGATCTGATCGCGGAGGAGAATATTTGAGTTATGAGTTTGGTCTTCATTTCAAACAATGTGGAATAGTTTCGCAACTCACGCCACCTGGAACACCACAGCATAATGGTGTGTCCAAACATTGTAATCGTACTTTATTGGATGTGGTGCGATCTATGATGTCTCTTACCGATTTACCACTATCATTTTGGGGTTATGCATTAGAGACAGCTGCATTCGCATTAAATAGGGCACCATCTAAATCCGTTGAGATGACATTGTACGAACTATGGTTTGGCAAGAAACCAAAGCTGTTGTTTCTTAAAGTTTGGGGTTTTTATGCTTATGTGAAAAAGTTTCAGCCTGATAAGCTCAAACCCAAATCAGAAAAGTGTGTCTTCATGGGATACCTAAAATAAACTGTTGGGTACACCTTCTATCACAGATCCGAAAGGCAAGATCTTTGTTGCTAAGAGTGGATCCTTTCTAGAGAAGAAGTTTCTCTTGAAAGAAGTGAGTGTGAGGAATGTAGAACTTGATGAGGTAATTGTACCTTCTTCCAAATTGGAAAGTAGTTCATCACAGAAATCAATTCTAGTGATTTCTACGCCAATTAGTGAGGAAGCTAATGATGATGATCATGAAACTTCAGATCAAGTTACTACCGAACCTCATAGGACAACCAGAGTATGGTCCTCACCAGATTGGTATGGTAATCCTTTCTGGAAGTCATGTTATTAGACCATGATGAACCTACGAACTATGAGGAAGCGATGATGAGCCCAGATTCTGCAAAATGGCTTAAGGCCATGAAATCTGAGATGGGATCCATATATAAATAACAAAGTATGGCATTTTATTTACTTGCCCAATGATTGGCAAGCCATTGAGAATAAATGGATCTTCAAGAGGAAGACGGAAGCTGATAGTAGTGTTACTATCTACAAAGCTCAAATTTTCGCAAAAAGGTTTTCGACAAGTTCAACATGTTGACTACGATGATATTTTCTCACTCGTAGCGATGCTTAAGTCTGTCCGAATCATGTTAGCAATTGGCACATTTTATGAAATCTGGCAAACGAATGTCAAAACTGCATTCCTTAATGGATTTCTTAAACAAGAGTTGTATATGATACAACAAGAAAGTTTCGTCAATCCTAAAGGTGCTAACAAAGTGTGCAAGCTCCAGCGATCTATTTATGGACTGGTGCAAGCATCTCGAAGTTGGATTATACGCTTTGGTGAGTTGATCAAAGCATATAGTTTTATACAGACTTTTGGAGAAGCATGTATTTACAAGAAAGTGAGTGGGAGCTCTGTAGCATTTCTGATATTATATGTGGATGACATATAGTTGATCGGAAATGATACTGAATTTCTAGATAGCATAAAAGGATACTTGAATAAGAATTTTTCAAAGAAAGACCTCGGTGAAGCTACTTACACATTGAGCATCAAGATCTATAGAGATAGATCAAGACGCTTGATAAGATTTTTCAATGATTACATACCTTGGCAAGATTTTTAAGTAGTTCAAAATGGAACAGTCAAAGAAGGAGTTCTTGCGTGTGTTGCAAGGTGTGAAGTTGAGTAAAGACTCAAAACCCGACCACAGCAGAAAATAGAAAGAGAATGAAAAGTCATTCCCTATGCCTCAGTCATAGGTTCTATAAAGTAAGCTATGCTGATTACCAATCCTATTGTATACCTTAGCGTGATTCTGGCAAGGGAGTACAATAGTGATCTGGAAGTAGATCACTGGACAGCGGTCAAAATTATCCTTAGAAGACTAAGGAAATAGGTCTCGGTTATGGAGATGATAAAAGAGTTCGTTGTAAAGAGTTATGTCGATGCAAGCTTTTTACATCGATCTAGATGACTCTAAGTCTCGATCTAGATACATATTGAAAATGGGAGCAATTAGCGAGAGTAGCTTCATGCAGAGTATTGTAGACATAGAAATTTGCAAATACATACGGATCTGAATGTTGCAGACCCGTAGACTAAACTTCTTTCACAAGCAAAGCATGATCACTCTTTGTGTGTTTGTCGGATTTCGGGTTCCGGCGGACCCTTAAGGTTCGAACACTGGGGTGCGCGCGGAGATTACGCCTTCTACCTCCCCGTCTCGCAAAGTTCTAGACTACTGAAAGAACTGCACAAGAGACACAAGGTTTATACTGGTTCGGGCCACCATTGTGGTGTAATACCCTACTCCAGTGCGCGGTGGGTGGATTGCCTCTTGGGGCTGATGATGATGAACAATACAAGGAAGAAAAGCCTCGCAAGGGTCTATTCTTGGCTGGGGCGATGAACTGCTAGGAGGAGTTCAGCCACCTTTCTCTCTTCTCTCTCTCTCTCTCTCTCTTTCTCTTTCTCTCTCTCTCTCTGCTTGCAAACCGAGCGAACAAACCCCCTTGCTATGCGGGTGGCTGGTCCTATTTATAGAGGCCCTAGTCCTCTTCCCAAATATTGAGCGGGAGGGGAGCCAACAATGGCGGGCTAATTTGAAGGGGGACAGCAAGTATCAACTATCCTGACAAAAGCAGTCTTCGCCTGCGCAAAGCTCTGGTGATGACGCCGTCTTGGGCTCCACAGTGACCTCCGTCTCGTAGTCCTCCTGGTCTTGGTCTCGTTGCACCGAAATGGCAACCTTTGCCTGACGCCTCGGTACTCCGCGGCTGCTCTTGCTCCCTTTGCACCAAAGAGGAAAGGAGGACGCTGCGCGGGCTGGCACCCACCTGGCACCCTGAGTAGTCATGGCTTGCGTCACGGGCACCTCGCGAGGTACCCCGCCTTGATCTCTCCGCCTCCTCGTGAACCAGCCTGACGAGGCTGTGCCTGAGGAACCTCCGTGTCATCCGCCTCGCGAGGCTTGGCCCCTCGCGAGGGTCTTGACTCTTGTGTTGATGAAGATGGGTCGTGCTGGGCCTCCTTTGAGCCACGCCGCAGGCCGCAGGTAGGCAAGTCTGGGGACCCCCGTTCCCAGAACGCCGACAGTAGCCCCCGGGCCCAAGGTGCACCCGGACTTGGCCGTGCCGAGAAGCGAAAGGGCAAGGGCGAAGCGCCGCGGGCCCTAACAGCCTGCGGCCTTGGGCGCCGCATGGTGGTTGATGGGACGTGGGCGTCTCCGCTTCCCTACGATGCCTCGGGGATCGTGCGAGTTGGACAAGCCCCTGCATGCAAATCGTGTCATGATTACCTGTGATCATGGAGGCCGGTGGTTGGTCTTCGCCGGCTATAAGTACGGAACTACGCGTGCCCTTCCAGTCCATTCCTCCTTGCTTCTCCTTCTTCTTCATGGCCCTGTCGAGGAGGTTCTCAGCCGCCGAGAAGGGGAAGGCTTGCCGGGTTGAGCCCGCCTCTCCCCCACCCAAGCGCGGCAGAGGGCGCCCTCGCAAGCATCCTGTGGCCACCACGGTGGCTCCCCACGGTCGTGGTGGTGATCTTCAGCACGGCGACGGGCGGGTTGCTGCAGCCGGGGGGCGCGCTCCGGCTGCGCATCCCCCCAGGCCGCGCGTTCATGCTGCTGAACTACTGCCGGAGTTCGTCGTGTGGTCGGCGGAGCCGGCTAGCACCCGGCTCCCGCTTCCTCGCTTCCTCCTAGGCGAGCTCCCGGCCGGCGCCCCGGGCGGCCTCTGGCTCCAGGACGATAGCTGCTGCAGCCGGGCCTCATGGGTCTCCCTGGAGGTCTCCGCGGCCGGGAGCCTGTCCCTGGCCCGTGGTTGGCAGACGTTTGCCCGTGCGCGTGGCCTGGGCCGCCGGTGCACCCTACACTTCAAGTTCGACGGCGGCGCCACCCTCTACGTGAGGGTGTTTGGGGAAGATGGTCGCCGCACGGGGTGCTGCCCCGAGGGTGACGACCGCGGCTGGGAACCCAGCTCCGGTGATGATGGAGGGAGCAGCGCTCGCGCGGCTAGCGGCGCTCGGAGTTCCTCAAGCTTCTCTGGTTCTTCTTCAGGCGGCGACTCTTCCAGCGGCGGCCGCGATCAGCCTCCATGCCACCGCGCCCTGGTGAGGCGCGAGAGGAGTCCGCCTGAGCTCCGGAGGCAGCTCGGGCCTTCCCCGCGGACCGGTGTGAGGCGAGCTGCTCCGGATTTGTTCTTCCTTTTCCCTTTTTCCTGCGTAACAAAGACAATAGTGCGGAGCCCCACGGGGGCGTGTTTCGGTTATTGCTGTTAATCATCATTTTGCTTTCGTTGCCATTCCTTCCGGCTATGTGCCTGAGCGTGGATAGTTCCCGACCCCGGCCGTGGGGGGGTGACCGACCCAGGCCCTTTGTTTGTGTCGCGATGCCCGTGGGGCACGGACTGGAGGGGTGCTCCTGTAAGGGGCCCAGGTCGCGAACTCTTTGAATGACTAGGATAGGAACGCTCGCGAGGGCGCTTAGCTGCCCCACTCGCGAGGCCTTGAGCAAGAGAAACCGAGGCAGGAGAGTGAAAAGCCGAAGAACCGCAAGCCAAAGACGGCAACAACTTCAATAAAACTTCAAATGAGAAGGAACAAGCCAACTGCGGAAAGCAAATGAAAAGCCGCGTCCGGCACCTAATCTAGTCTTCGATGTCTTCTCACCAGCGTGGAGCTAAGCGCTGCCACTGGGCGTGGGAGGGAGCCCCAGGGCCTGAGGCCGGCGCTCCTGAGACTCCGGGGCGTGTACAGCCCCAACTCATTATTACGTGAGAGTGTCACGGGCGGTGAGCTTCACAGGCATTGGCCTTCTTCACAGGCTTCGGGCCTTTTCCAAAACGCGATAGCTTCACAGGCACACGCCTTGCTTCACAGGCTCTGGGCCTTTTCCAAAACGCGATAGCTTCACAGGCACTCGCCTTGCTTCACAGGCTCTGGGCCTTTTCCAAAACGCGATAGCTTCACAGGCACTCGCCTTGCTTCACAGGCTCTGGGCCTTTTCCAAAACACGATAGCTTCACAGGCTCTGGGCCTTTTCCAAAACGCGATAGCTTCACAGGCACTCGCCTTGCTTCACAGGCTCTGGGCCTTTTCCAAAACGCGATAGCTTCACAGGCACTCGCCTTGCTTCACAGGCTCTGGGCCTTTTCAGGGGTAGAACCTCCGGAGGTGCTGGATGTTCCATGCATTCTGGACCGGCACTCCCTCCTGAGTCTCCAAGCGCGCGGAGCCGGGCCTGGAAACATGAACAACCTTGAACAGGCCCTCCCACATGGGAGAGAGCTTGTCAGTCCCTCCCTAGAGAGAACCCACCTGAGCACGAGGTCTCCTACCTCAAGGGTCCTGGGACGGATGTTGTGGCAGTGATATCGCCGCAGCGCTTGCTGGTACCTCGCCGCTCGCAGCGCGGCTTCTCGGCGACGTTCCTCCCCCAGCACGAGGTCCATCCCCCGCATGGCGTCCTGCTGCGCCTCGTCGAATGCCAAGACCCGCGCGGAGCGATGTCTGACCTCGTGAGGGAGGACCGCTTCCGCTCCGTAGACCAGGAAGAACGGGGTCTCCCCAGTCAGTTTGGTCGCGGTGGTGCGGGTGGACCACAGCACGGACTGAAGCTCGTCGTACCAACCTCTGCCACAGGCCTCCAGCTTCTTCTTGAACGTCCTGGTCTTGAGGCCCCTTAGGACCTCCGCGTTGGCTCGCTCGGCCTGGCCGTTGCTTCGGGGGTGCGCCACTGAGGCGTAGCATATCTGCGTTCCAAGGTTAGCACAGTATGTTTTGAAGAGGTTACTGGTGAACTGCGAACCGTTGTCTGTGATGATGCGATTTGGCACCCCGAACCGGCTTATGATGCCCTTGATGAACTTGACCGCGGAACCCGCGGGGGTGGTGCAGACAGCCTCTACTTCAGCCCACTTGGTGAATTTTTCCCCGGCAACGTAGAGGTAGCGGTAGCCCCCTGGCGCCCGAGGAAACGGGCCCAAGATTTCCAGCCCCCAGACTGCGAATGGCCACGAAAGGGGAATAGTCTGCAAGCCTCCTGCTGGCTGATGGGTCTGCTTGGTGTGGAACTGGCAGGCTTCACAAGGTTTCACTAGTTCCATGGCGTCATTGAGCGCGGTGGGCCAATAAAACCCACTGCGGAACGCCTTGCCGATGAGGGTCCGCGATGATGAATGATGTCCGCAGTCTCCGCCGTGTATATCTTCCAATAGCTCCTTCCCTTGCTCCCTAGAGATGCAGCGCAGGGATACATCGTTTTGTCGCTTCCGGTAGAGCTCTCCGTCTCTGATGCAGTATGCCGTGGCCTGGCGTGCCACTCGCTCCGCTTCCTCCTCCCTCTCCGGCAAGGTCCCTTGCACCAAGTAGCTCCGGAGCTCCGTGATCCAACATCCCTCCTGAGGTTCCATCGTCAGGAGCAGGCACGCTCCTGAGGCCGGGACACAGGTCGGAGCTCCTGAGGCAGGTGGCTGGGGGAGCTCCTCCAAGGGCTGAGCCGTGTTTGACAATGACGGCAGAGCTGAGGGCTTGAAGAGCCGCTCCTCGAAAACGCCAGGCTCCTGGGGTAACCGTCTGGACGCGCGTTTGGCGATATCGTCGGCCTCCTGATTGGTGCCACGGGGCACATGTTGCAACTCCAACCCCCAGAATTGCTTTTCCATCCTGCGGACTTCCGCAAGGTAGGCTTCCATGTGCTCATCCTTCGGCTCATACACCTTGTTGGAGAAGTTGACGAGGAGCTGCGAATCACCCTTGATGGTGAGGCGTTTCACTCCCAGGGCGGCCGCAGCCTTCAAGCCTGCTATTAAACCTTCATACTCCACTATGCTGTTGGAGACCTTTTTGCCTTGCTGGAAACAGAGTTGCATGGCGTAATAGAGCTTGTCCTATGTGGGCGATATAAGCACCGCCCTAGCTCCAGCGCCATGCCTGGAGAACGCCCCATCGAAGTACATGACCCAGCCTTCTGGCGCCTCGCTTCCCGGGGATAGGGACCAATCCTCATCGGCCTTGAGGCCTGGCGCCTCCGTCCACTCTGCCACAAAATCTGCCAACGCTGCTCCCTTGATGACCCTGGTCGTGCTTAATTCGAGCTGAAACGCTTGCAGTTCTATGTTCCACTCAGCGACCCTTCCAGCTGAATTAGGGCTCCTGAGCACTCTCTCCAGGGGGTATGACGAGACGACCATGATGGGGTGACCCTGGAAATAGTGCTGCAGCTTGCGCGAAGCCACCAGTAGCGGGAGGAGGATTTTCTGAGGCATGGGGTACCGCGCTCTAGCATCCCGCAGCACTGTACTGACGAAGTACACTAGGTGCTCAATGAGGCGGAGTGCGTCAGTGCTGGTGGCTCCTTCCGGAGACCGTGGCGCCTCTTGAGGCAACGAGTCCTCCTGAGACTGGCCATCTGGAAGAGGGGCCTCTTCCGCCTCTGGTGCGCCCCTCTGCGGCGGCTGATCCTCCTCAGCCGCGGCGGTGGTTTCTGGAGGCCTTCCTTGTCCCTGTTCTGCCTTGCCCCAGGCTGCTGCCGTGGTTTTGGTTCGGTGCTCCTCTCTGACTGCCACCAAGGCTGCGCTGGCGGAGTAGGGAGTGGCGGCGAGGTAAAGCACCAGGGGCTCCTGAGGGCGCGGTGCCACCATGACCGGTGGGCTGGTCAGGTATCTCTTGAGATCCTGGAATGCCTTGTCGGCCTCTTCAGTCCACTCGAAGGGCCCCTTTTTCTTCATTAGCTGGAAGAAGGGCAGGGCTCGTTCTCCCAACTTGGAGATGAAGCGCCCTAGTGCGGTTACGCGCCCCGTGAGCTTCTGCATTTCTATGAGGGTCTTTGGCAGGCTCATGTCTTCCACCGCCTTGACCTTCTCTGGGTTAGCCTCGATGCCCCGGTGGGACACAAGGAAACCCAAGAGCTTGCCCGAGGGGACTCCGAACACACACTTCTCTGGGTTGAGCCATAGGTTCACTGCGTTGAGGCTCGTGAAGGTTTCCTCCAAGTCCTGTATCAAGGTCCCGGCCTCCCGAGACTTTACCACAATGTCATCGACATAAGCTTGAACATTCTTCCCGAGCTGCGGGCCCAAGGTGATGTGCATCAGCCGTTGAAAGGTCGCCCCTGCGTTACGTAGACCGAATGGCATGCACGTGTAGCAGTATACCCCACACGGGGTTAGGAAGGCCGTCTTCTCGACGTCTTCTACTGCCATCTTGATCTGGTGATACCCAGAGAAGGCATCCAGGAAGCATAACAGGTCGCATTCCGCAGTGGAATCGACGATCTGGTCGATGTGGGGGAGCGGGAACGGATCTTGCGGGCATGCTTTGTTGAGGTTGGTGAAGTCGACACACATACGCTCCTTCCCTCCCTTCTTTGGCACAATGACAGGGTTGGCCAACCAATCTAGGTATCGGACCTCACGGATGACCCCAGTGGCCTCTAATTTGCGGGTCTCCTGGATGATGAAGGCCTTCTTTTCTGTGGACTGCCGCCTGGCCATCTGCTTCACAGGGCGCACGTTGGGGCATACGTTGAGGTGATGCTCGATTACACTCCTGGGGATCCCTGCCAACTGGTCCACCTCCCAAGCGAATACCTTCTTGTTTGCGCGCAGGAACCCGACCAGGGCCTCCTCCTGCTCGGGTTTGAGGTGGGCACCTATGGTGAAAGTGGCGTTGGTGGACCCGTCCTCATCGACGGGTATTTGCTTGGTTTCTGCCTTGTCTTGGGTGAACAACTGCTTCTTCTTGGCGGGTACAGCCCCCTTGGGCCCGGGGGTCTCCAAGTCGGCGGGCTGTGCCGACGCCGTCGTCTTGAAGGCGAGCTTGAGCGCCCGCAGCGCATCCCCGGTGTCCCCGTGTACAGTGAGGACACCGCTGCTCCCGGGCATCTTCATGAGGTTGTACGCCGGGTGCGTCGCGGCCATGAATTGGGCCAGCGCTGGGTAGTCGAGGATGGCGTTGTAGGGGAGGCCAATGGGGGCGATGTCGAAGTCAACCAGCTCCGTGCGGAAGTTGTCGTAGGTGCCGAAGGTCACTGGGAGCCGGATCTGCCCCAAGGAACTGGACGACTTGCCCCCGATGCCTGAGAAGGGCCGGCTAGGTTGCAGCCGTTCCAGGGGTATGAGGAGGAGGTTGAAGGCCTCGACCGAGAGCACGCTGAGGCCCACGCCGCCATCAATGAGGGTTTTGGTGACGGCCACCTGGCAGATGGTAGGGGTGCACAACATGGGGAGCGCGCCCGAGCAGGCCGAGTTGGAGGGGTGGTCCTCTAAACTGAAGGTCAGGCCGGCCTCGTGCGCCGTCTTATCCGGGGGAGCCCCCTGCCGTGTGGAAGCGGCGCTGACCCGGCGGATGAATGGCTTGACGTGATGACTTGTGGGCGGCGCCTGCGAGCCACCCAGGAGGGCCGCGACGACCGGGGGTGTTGGTGCAGCGCGATGGGACGGCGTAGGACAGCCCCCTACGACGCGGTCGAGCCATTCCCCGTAGACGCCGTTGGCGGGGCGGCAGCGCAGGAGCTCGTTTGCCGCGAGGAGCGCAGCTCGAGCCTCCAAGGGGGTGGGGAGCGCGCAGGACGAAGAACCAACTGGTGCGAGCGGTGGAGTAGCGGTGCGGCCGTCTTGCCGCATGGGTGGATGCTGAGACGGCGCTTTCTGCTCGCCCCCCGCCGGGCCGGTGGCGGCGTTGATGGCGGGCGACGGGGAACGACGAGGACGTCCGCCGACGGGCGCCGTCTGGGCGACGCGGGAAGCGATGGCGGCCCGGCGCTCGGCGCGGGCCCGACGAGCGTCGGACATGGATGCGACGGTCGGAGGAGAACGGGGCGGTGGACGACGAATTCCGGCGCACCCCTACCTGGCGCGCCAAATGTTGGATTTCGGGTTCTGGGAGACCCATAAGGTTCGAACACTGGGGTGTGCGCGGAGATTACGCCTTCTACCTCCCCGTCTCGCAAAGATCTAGACTACTGAAAGAACTGCACAAGAGACACAAGGTTTATACTGGTTCGGGCCACCGTTGTGGTGTAATACCGTACTCCAGTGCACGGTGGGTGGATTGCCTCTTGGGGCTGATGATGATGAACAATACAAGGACGAACAGCCTCGCGAGGGTCTGTTCTTGGCTGGGGCGATGAACTGCTAGGAGGAGTTCAGCCACCTTTCTCTCTTCTCTCTCTCTCTCTGCTTGCAAACCGAGCGAACGGACCCCCTTGCTATGCGGGTGGCTGGTCCTATTTATAGAGGCCCTGGTCCTCTTCCCAAATATTGAGCGGGAGGGGAGCCAACAATGGCGGGCTAATTTGAAGGGGGACAACAAGTATCAACTATCCTGGCAAAAGCAGTCTTCGCTTGCGCAAAGCTCTGGTGATGACGCTGTCTTGGGCTCCACGGTGACCTCCGTCTCGTAGTCCTCCTGGTCTTGGTCTCGTTGCACCGAAATGGCAACCTTTTCCTGATGCCTCGGTACTCCGCGGCTGCGCTTGCCCCCTTTGCACCAAAGAGGAAAGGAGGACGCTGCGCGGGCTGGCACCCGCCTGGCGCCCTGAGTCGTCATGGCTTGCGTAACGGGCACCTCGCGAGGTACCCTGCCTTGATCTCTCCGCCTCCTCGCGAGCCAGCCTGACGAGGCCGTGCCTGAGGAAGCTCCGTGTCGTCCGCCTCACGAGGCTTGGCCCCTCGCGAGGGTCTTGAGTCTTGTGTTGATGAAGATGGGCCGTGCTGGGCCTCCTTTGAGCCATGCCGCAGGCCGCAGGCAGGCAAGTCTAGGGACCCCCGTTCCCAGAATGCCGACAGTGTTAATCACATAGCGATGTGAACTAGATTATTGACTCTAGTAAACCCTTTGGGTATTAGTCACATGGAGAAGTGAACTAATCACATAAAGATGTGAACTATTGGTGTCAAATCACATGACGATGTGAACTAGATTATTGACTCTAGTGCAAGTGGGAGACTGAAGGAAATATGCCCTAGAGGCAATAATAAAGTTATTATTTATTTCCTTATATCATGATAAATGTTTATTATTCATGCTAGAATTGTATTAACCGGAAACTTAGCACATGTGTGAATACATAGACAAACAAAGTGTCACTAGTTTGCCTCTACTTGACTAGCTCGTTGAATCAATGGTGGTTATGTTTCCTAACCATAGACATGAGTTTTCATTTGATTAACAGGATCACATCATTAGATAATGGTGTGATTGTCTTGACCCATCCGTTAGCTTAGCACGATGATCGTTTAGTTTGTTGCTATTGCTTTCTCCATAACTTATACATGTTCCTATGACTATGAGATCATGAAACTCCCAAATACCGGAGGAACACTTTGTGTGCTACCAAATGTCACAACGTGACTAGGTGATTATAAAGGTGCTCTACAGGTGTCTCCAATGGTGTTTGTTGAGTTGGCATAGATCGAGATTAGTATTTGTCACTCCGAGTATTGGAGAGGTATCTCTAGGCCCTCTTGGTAATGCACATCACTATAAGCCTTGCAAGAATTGTGACTAATGAGTTAGTTGCGGGATGATTCATTACGGAATGAGTAAAGAGACTTATCGGTAACGAGATTGAACTAGGTATTGAGATACCGACGATCGAATCTCGGGCAAGTAACATACCGATGACAAAGGGAACAACGTATGTTGTTATGTGGTTTGACCGATAAAGATCTTCGTGGAATATGTAGGAACCAATATGAGCATCCAGGTTCTGCTATTGGTTATTGACCGGAAGAGTCTCGGTCATGTCTACATAGTTCTCGAACCCATAGGGTCCGCACGCTTAACGTTTGGTGACGATCGGTATTATGAGTTTATGTGTTTTGATGAACCGAAGGTTGTTCGGAGTCCCGGATGTGATCATGGGCATGACGAGGAGTTTCTAAATGGTTGAGACATAAAGATCGATACATTGGAAGCCTATGTTTGGACATCAGAATGGTTCCGAGTGGTTCGGGTATTTTTTTCCGGAGTACTGGGAGGTTACCAGAACCCCCGGGGAGAAGTTATGGGCCTTATGGGCCATAAGAAGGAAGCACACCAGCCCACAAGGGGCTGGTGTGCCCCCCTTTGGCAGGAGGCCGAATTGGAATAGGTTTCGGGGGCCGGCCCCCCTTTCCTTCTCTCCTACTCCTCCTTCCCTTCCTCTCCTACTCCAACTAGGGAAGGGAGGAATACTACTCCCAATGAGAGTAGGACTCCCCTAGGGCGCGCCACAGAGAGGGTCGGCCCTCCCCTCCTCCACTCCTTAATATACGGGGGAGGGGCACCCCATGGACACAGAAGTTGATAATTGATCTCTTAGCCATGTGCGGTGCCCCCCTCCACCATAATCCACCTCAGTCATATCGTAGCGGTGCTTAGACGAAGCCCTATTCCGGTAGCATCATCATCATCATCGTCATCATGTTGTCGTGCTGACGAAGCTCTCCCTCGACACTCTGCTGGATCCTGAGTTCATGGGGCGTCACCGAGCCGAACATGTGCAGATCGCAGAGGTGTTGTATCTTTGGTGCTAGGATCGGTCGATCGTGAAGACATACGAGTACATCAATCGCGTTGTCATAACTCTTCCACTTACGGTCTATGAGGGTACATGGACAACACTCTTCCCTCTCGTTGCTATGCATCACCATGATCTTGTGTGTGCATAGGATTTTTTTGAAATTACTGCGTTCCCCCAACAATTAGTTTGTAAATGATGGGTTGCAGGAGTGATAGAAACCCAAATCTCAGTTTATGAATTGTTTCGTGAGGGTTGTTTTCGATCATATTGTTTAATGTTATGGTTAGATTTATCTTAATTATTTCTCTTGTATTTGCGGATACTTGCATGGAGGGTATAACCATGAGTAGGTATTTGTGTAACTAAGAACAGTAACTTAGCTCCGATCCACCCATAGAACACTTATCAAAGCAATGAACAATACCTTAATGAATCATGGTGAAAGTAACTTGACCAGATTCTTGTGTGTCCTCAAGAGCGATTTGACTATTATGAGAAAAACCATCGGCTTTTCCTTGGCATACACAAGGATTGGGCCACTTGATGCACTTTATTACTTTTGTTATTATTTACTTTTACAAATTATCTTCCGATCACACTATTTATCAAAGTATCTTCGCAGCATTTACAGTGAAACATTACTAAAAAACTACTTGTCAGTTTCGTTTGCTCGTTGTTTGGTTCAACACTCCTACTAATAAAAAATACTGTGATAGATCCCCTATACTTGTGGGTCATCAAATAGACTCACTAAACAAAGTAGCCTTCACCGGTGACTGAAAAACTCATCAAAGACACGGAAGCAGAGTACCACAGTGATACGTCTCCAACGTATTTATAATTTTTTATTGTTCCATACTATTATATTATCTGTTTTGGATGTTTAATGGGCTTTAATATACCTTTTTATATTATTTTTGGGACTAACTTATTAACCAAAGGCCCAGTGCAAATTGTTGTTTTTTTGCCTATTTCAGTGTTTCGCAGAAAACGAATATCAAATAGAATGAAACCTTCGGGAGAGTTATTTTTGGAACAAACATGATCCAGCAGACTTGGAGTGGATGTCAAGAAAGAAGCGAGGAGGCCACAAGGCAGGAGGGCACACCCAGGGGGTAGGCACGCCCCCCACCCTCGTGGGCCCCTCGCAGCTCCACCGACGTACTTCTTCCTCCTATATATGCCCATATACCCCAAAAACATCCGGGAGCACCACGAAACCCTATTTCCACCGACATAACCTTCTGTACCCGTGAGATCTCATCTTGGGGCCTTTTCCGGCGCTCCGTTGGAGGGGGAATCGATCACGGAGGGCTTCTACATCAACACTATAGCCTCTCTGATGATGTGTGAGTAGTTTACCATAGACCTTCGGGTCCATAGTTTGTCGGCGTTCTGGGAACGGGGGTCCCCAGACTTGCCTGCCTGCGGCCTGCGGCGTGGCTCAAGTGGGGGCCCAGCGTGGCCCATCTTCATCAACACGAGGCTCAAGACCCTCGCAAGGGGCCAAGCCTCGCGAGGCGGACGACACGGTGCATCCTCAGGCACAGCCTCGTCAGGCTGGCTCGCGAGGAGGCGGAGAGTTCAAGGCGAGGTACCTCGCGAGGTGCCCATGACGCAAGCCGTGACGACACGGGGCACCAGGCGGGTGCCAGCGCGCGCAGCATCCCTCTTTCCTCTTTGGCACAAAGGGGGCAAGCGTATCCGCGGAGTACTGAGGCATGAGGCAAAGGTTGCCACTTCGGTGCAACGAGACCAAGACCAGGAGGACTACGAGACGGAGGTCACCTTGGAGCCCAGCGCGGCGTCATCACCAGAGCCTTTGGCAGGCGAACACTGCTTTTGTCAGGATAGACGTACTCGCTGTCCCCCTTCAAATTAGCCCGCCATTGTTGGATCCCTTCCCGCTCAATATTTGGGGAGAGGACCAAGGCCTCTATAAATAGGACTAGCCACCCACATAGCAAGGGGTTCGGTTAGGTTCGATTCCGAGGGGAGAGGTTCGATTCCTGGTTGTTCGGTCTGGGACCCGAGAGAGAAAGAGAGAGAAAGGTGACTGAACTCTTCATAGCAGTTCATCGCCATAGCCAAGAACAGACCCTCGCGAGGCTGTTCTTCCTTGTATTGTTCATCCACACCAGCCCCAGGAGGCAATCCATCCACCACACACTGGAGTAGGGTATTACACCACATTGGTGGCCCAAACCAGTATAAATCTTGTGTCTTTCGTGCAGTTCTTTTAGTAGTTTAGATCCCATTGAGACGGAGAGGTTGAAGGCGAGATTTCTGCGTGCACCCCAGTGTTCAAACCTTAAGGGTCTGCCGGAACCCGAAATCCGACATTTGGCGCGCCAGGTAGGGGTGCACCGGAATTCGTCTTCCACCGCTCCGCTCTCCTCCGACCGTCGCATCCATGTCTGACGCTCGTCGGGCCCGCGCCGAGCGTCGGGCCGCCATCGCTTCCCGCATCGCCCAGACGGCCCCCGTCGGTGGGCGTCCTCGTCGTTCCCCGTTCCCCGTCGCCCGCCGTCAATGCCGCCACCGGCCCGGCGGGGGGCGAGCAGCAGGCATCGTCTCAGCACCCGTCCGTGCGGCAAGACAGCCGCACCGGCACTCCGTCACTCGCACCAGCTGGCTCTTCGTCCCGCGCGCTCCACGCACCCTTGGAGGCTCATGCTGCGCTCCTCGCGGCAAACGAGCTCCTGCGCTACCGTCTCGTCGACGACGTCTACGAAGAATGGCTCGACCGCGTCGCCGAGCTTGTCCGCGCCGCATGGGGCTCTTCCGCGCCGTCCGTCCCTCTTCGCCGCACTCCGCCCCGCGCGGGCAACGAAGCTCCAGAGGCGCACCAGCCGCCTCCCCTCCAAGAAGATGCCATGGCTCCAAGGCGCTTGGTCCCTGGGCGGAACCCGCTCCGTCAGGCGCCAGCGCAGCAAGAGCGAAGCTGCCAAGAAATCCCTTGCCCGCAGAGGGCTGCCAGGGCGCTCCCTGCTCCGGCACGCCGCGACCCTGCTCCAGCTCTGGCACGTCAAGACCCCGCCCTGCTCCTAGCTGCAGCACGTGGGGACCCTCAAGACCAAGCTCTCCACCAACCGAGGCCTTTCGTGGCCACCGCGGGCTGCCACGCCTACACCACTGAGCTGCGCAGCGTCGCGTGGCCCGACGAGTTCAAGCCCGGCCTGCCTCCTCGCTACGACGGCACAACTGACCCCGCGGAATTCCTCCAGCTCTATGAGCTGGGTATTGAGGCTGCCGGCGGGGATGAAAAGGTCATGGCGAACTGGTTCCCCATGGCACTCAAGGAAGGAGCTCGAACCTGGCTCCTGAATCTGGCTCCAGGCATGATCTCCTCCTGGGACCAGATGCGTGACCGCTTCATCGGCAACTTCCAAGGTACTCGCGACCGGCCGCCTGCCGTGAGCGACATGCGCCGCATCAAGCAACAACCCGGAGAGACCCTGCAAAAGTACATCCGGCGCTTCAACAGCGCGCACCTCAAGATCCCCAGGGTGTCAGAGGAGGCCATCATCTCCGCCTTCTCTGACGGCGTGCGTGACGTCAAGATGAAAGAGGAGCTGGCGATGCACGAAGACCTCTGCACCTCCCTGGAGCTGTTCAACTTGGCGAACAAGTGCACTAGGGCTGAGGAGGGACGTCTCTCCCTCCTCGAGCTGCCTGCCGCGGACCCAGAAGATAAGAAGCCCAAGGCCAAGGACGTGAAGCACAAGGGCGCTGCCGTGCTCGCAGCCGAACCAGACACCAAGCGGGGCAAGGATCTGCCCGAACCCTCCAAAGGTAGCCGGTACTGTGTGTACCATGACCTCCACACCCACAACACCAACGAATGTCAAGAGCTCCGCGCTGTACGAGAAGGAAGGTTCGGCCGTCGCCCTGACCGTGCTGACCGGGGCTATGGCCGAGGAGGAGGAAGAAATCCAGGGCGCTGGGAAGACCGCGGCCCGTGCCAGGGGTGGCGCGACCAGCCTCACGAGGACCGCTGGCGGGACCTGCGTCGTGAGGGGGACTGGAGAGACCAGCCTCATGAGGACCGCCCTCATGGCAACGCAGGCCTACCTCCGCTGCCGCCTCCACCAAGAAGGAACGAAGACCGCCATCAAGACAAGTGGGCTGGGGGCTTCCAGGAGCCGCGCGCGATCGCCTGCATCCTGGGCGGAGCTCAAGCCCCAGCTTCCCAATGTATCTTCAAGCAGTTCGCCCGTGAAGTGAATGCAGTTCTCCCCAAGCTCGAAGCAACGCGCCCCCTCAGGTGGTCGGCGTGGCCCATCACGTTCAGCTCGGCAGACCAGCTCAAGTGCGCGGCCATTGTAGGAGTCCTCCCGATGCTCTGCTCCCCGGTCATCAGCAACGTGGAGGTCACCAAGACCCTCATCGATGGCGGGGCAGGGCTCAACGTCCTGTCCGTGGAAACATTCAACAACCTCCAAGTGCCGTATGACCAGCTTCAGCCAACCAGGCCTTTCTCCGGGATCACCGACGGTTCCACAGTCCCGATCGGGCAGGTCCGCCTCCCTGTCACCTTCGGAGCCCGCAGCAACTACCGCACCAAGCTCATCAACTTCGACGTCGCCCACATCCGCCTGCCGTACAATGCCATCCTCGGGTACCCAGCGCTGGCCAAGTTCATGGTCGTGACCCACCACGGCTACAACGTCCTCAAGATGACAGGAAGTGGCGGCGTCATCACGGTGCCCTGTGAAGAGAGAGATGCAGTGTGTTCCCTGGAGCGAGCCTTTCAGGCCGCGTCGCTAGAAGACCCAGATCACGGAAGCAGGAGGCTTCCTGAGACCATCCCCAAGAAGAAGAAGACGTCGTCAGGCTCAGCCCCTCAGGAGGCAGGCCCCTCAGGGCCCGTGCCTCCTCAGGAGGGCCCTCTGTCCATCGCATAGGAAAGCGCGCCCGGCGCCCTCCTCAGGCAGGGCTCGGGGGCTCTCACCTGGAGGGCCACCGACCTAACCAGGGTCATGAGGGAGGCGCTTGGGTACCATGTGGAGGCGTGCTTCGCAGCAAGTTTCCCTCGAGAGGGAGCCAGGCGAGGAAGATCAGACCAGCAAGAGTTCGTTGACGAGGCCATTCAAGAGCTACAGGAGACAAGGATCATGAGAGGTTGCCGCCGCTTGCCAGCCATGGCCCCACATCCAGGCAAGGATGGTGGGCTGCGCGTCTACGTCGACGTACCAGGGCTCAATCAAATCGCCACAACGGAGCGCCTCTGGCCCTCGCAAGTGGGGCGCTGCGGGGGTCCACCCCACAGCTATGTTCGCATGCCTTACGGCCAGCCGAGTATGGCTGCGGCGTACCAGCGCCTCATGAGGGGCATCGTGGAGGCTCAGGAAGACAGGCGGTCCGCGGCTCTGGCGGAGGTGGAGACGGCTCGCGAGGAGTCACCGGTGCCTCCGGAGCCTCCCGAGGCCCCGGGGCCTGGGGGCTCGTGAGGATCGGTTTCCGCAGCTCACCAAGCCTGCTGCAGCAACACCACCTCGCCAACGACATCCTCAGGTGACATCTTTCAAGTTCCGTTCTCAGCTGGGAGCACCCTCCCAGGGTTGCATCACTCCCAGGCCGCGTGGGTCTGTCCCCGCGGCATGTATCTGCATTTACCTTTCCATCGTTAGTTTGCCTTGTTGGGGCGCCCCTCGGGCAGCATCATCCCCAAGCCGTTTGGGCCAGACCCAGCGGCGTGTATCCCCCTAGCGTTTATTTCCAACTATGCATTGCCTATCATGCTTAGCTGCATGGTGCCCATCCACGGCATCTTCTCTTCCCATGTCGGCCACTTGCACGTTAAAGGGGGGTGCCTGAGCATCGCGACTCAGGGCTCTTACTGGCTCTCCAGCCCTCACCCTCTGGCCTTGTCCATGGCATCGCGACCTGGCATACCAGCGACGGCTGAGACAAGCTCAAGGGCCGGGACCCGAGGATGTAGAGTACCGGCATCTAACCAAATTTTGCAAGGACACATCTCAAGATATGGCCCAGTGCCGGGCGCAACCCGCCCAGAGGTAGGGCCTCGTGAGTCCCGCGCTGGCTCACGGGTGCCCAGATACACCTCACCCAGCTCTGTTGTGCCGGTCATGTGTCAGGGCGGGGCTGTATACACCCCGGGGGCTCCTCCCGGAGGGGAGCCCCCTCCCACGTACCAGTGGAAGCACCATGCTCCGCGCTGGCTGACGACACTGCCGAGGAGCGGCTATGCCCGTACACATACGGAAGCGCTATGCTCCGCGCTGGTGATAAACAACTGAGGGTGGCCTCCGGGCCGCGTTAACCTCAGGGAGCCCAGAGCTCAGTGGCTGGCCTCGTCGCAACGCCTCCCCTCGGGAGCGCCACGCGAGGGGGCTGGGCACGAGGGCTACGGCTGGGTCACGCCCAGACGTACGCCGCCCAGCCAGGCCCCTCGGGCCTGGTTCACCGCGCGTCTCTCCCCGAGCAGAGCCAAGGTATGAAGGCCGTTTGCGCGTCAAGGGGGACCCCTGGGCATCGCGACCCAGGGGCCTAACTGGTCCCGTAGCCCCTCACTCCTTAGTTCTGAAAGGCTATGCTGGGTGAGGTACGCGCGGGGCCGGGCTCTGCAGACGTAGAACGGTAGCCACGCTTACATCTCGCCTCATCACCCGCTGTTCGCGCGTCAAGGGGGACTCCTGAGCATCGCGACTCAGGAGCCTAACTGGCTCCGTAGCCCCTCACTCCTTAGTTCCGAAAGGCTATGCTGGGTGAGGTACGCGCGGGGTCGGGCTCTGCAGACGTAGAACGGAAGACACGCCTACATCACGCTTCCCTACTTGTTGTTCGCGCGCCAAGGGGGACTCCAGAGCATCGCGACTCGGGAGCCTAACTTGTCACGTGGCCCCTCACTCCTTTGGTCCCGTCCTGGTTTCCGGTCGGGGCCAATGCTGGGTGAGGCATGCGCGGGGCCGGGCCCTGCCGGCATAGAACACAAGCAAGTAGGGAAGAAAAGCATAAAATTCAAGGAACCTAAAAGCAAATATTACAGTCCATACTGTCAATCTCAATGCCAAACGCAAGTTTAAATGCCTCCCCGAGGCGTGATGCATGTGTAGGAACCTAAAGAAGAGCAGGGATGGGACGGAGTCACTCGTCGGCGCTGGTTTTGCCTTGTGGAACAGCAGCGTCGGCAGCGCCTTGCTTCGGCCTGGTGCTGAAGGCCCGGAACTTCTCCAGCAACGCCTCCGCGCGCCCCTTCACGGCTTCGACAGCGGCAGCAGCACCCTCGCCGCTCACCGGTTCCAGAAGGGCATCGAGGTCAGTGTTGGGATCGCGGAGGTAGACGTGGGCGAAGACCTGTGTCAGCGCGGCAGAAGACAGGACGTGCGCCTCGGCCTTGGCCGCGGGGCCGATGCCAAGGACGACATCCCCAAGAGCCTTGACCAGGAAGGGAAGCAGCTTGGCGGGGCCATCCTCGTCACCAGCTAGCGGGCTGTCCAAGCCGCTCTCGTAAAGCATCTTCAGCGAAGCGCGGGCGTCCTTCTCCATGTCCGCAAAGGCCACGCGATCTTCGGCGAGGACCTGAGCCTTGGCGTCCAGCTCGGCCTTCGTCGCCTCGAGCTCTTTCTTCCACATGCCTAGACGCTCGCGGCGCTTCTTGAGCTTGGCCTCCGAGTCCTCGAGAGCCGCCTCACGCGCCTTCGCCCCCTTCTCCTGCTCTTGGCGAAGGCGAACCTCCTCCGCAAGTTGGCCCCGCAGGCCTTGCAGCTCGTCCTCCAGCGCCTTGCAGCGGTCGCGGGCCTTGACCGCTTCCCCAGGGCCGCGTCACTAGCAATCTTCGCCTCAAGGACGGCCCGCTTCTCCTCGTCGCAGGCCATCGAGGCCTGAACCAGCGCCGCCCGGATCGAAGCATCAGAGCGGATCCACCCCGAAGCCAATTCCAGATGCCCGGCCACCAGGCGAGAGTCGGCGCCGAGAAGGTCCTGACGCAGCCGGTCCAGTTCAGCAGCAGCATGCTCCAAGACGGAGGAAGAAGACGGAGGAGCCTCGGCGCGCTCCAGGACGACAGGAGGGGCTGAGGGAGCAGTGGCCAGCAAAACGGGAGGAGAAGGTGGCAGCGGCAAGGCCGCCGAATCCCGAGGCAGCGTTCGCTGCGTCTCCCCAACCGTGGCAGTGGCGCCAGACGAGGACACTTCAGGAGTCACCTGGGCCATGGGGGCTGAGCTCGCCCCCGCCAGCATGGCCAGACCTCCTGAGGGCGACCGACCAGGAGAAGCCCGCGCACTGCGATCGCCCCCTTTCACAGGCGGGGGCGCTGCCGCGGATGGAGCCTCAGGAGCCCGCTTCGGTTTCTTTGCCGTGGGCGCCCGCCTACTCAAGAGAAGCAATCATCAAGCCTCGTCGGCAGAATGAGAAACAAGAGAACAAGGATCAAGCGCTTATGGGTCATCGACGGTGAGCTCGAGCAGCTTTCGGCCCAACTTCAAGCCAAACAGCCGGCTGGAAGGGTCGACCTTGGGAGCAGAAGGCGCGGCAGCGGACTGCCCCGGGGTAGGGGCAGGCCCGCGGGGGACTAGCCCGGTCCTGTCCTTCTTCGGGATCGGGGGCGAGCTCCCGCTACCCAGCACATGGTCATCGTCATCATCATCATCATCGCTCACTGATAGGCAGAGAGTACGGGGCGAGCGCCGAGGGAGGGGAGCCCTCGACTCTCCGTCAGTCGCCCTGAAGTCGAGCCCCTCTCCCCGCTCCTCGTCGTCCTCCTCCTCGCTGGAGTCACCGGAGGGCACGTCCACCAGTCCTTCGGACGGCGCCACGGGCACGAGCCTGACCCTGTTGAAAACGGGCATGGACTTCACCACCTGCTCCCAGTCGCTGCGAAGAAACAAGGGCTCGGGAGCGCCCTCCAACTTTGCCACCGTGCCCCCAACCAGAGATTGAAGAACCGCGTCCACGTCCTCTTCGCCCACAGGCCTGGGGCTCAGATGAGGCCTCCACATCAGAGAAGAGTACTGCCGGAGTGGAGCCAGCTGCTGCTCCAAGAACTCCCTCAATAGTGACGCGCCAGTCAACTTTGCCGTTGCCATGTTGGCTGGCCTCAAGTCCGCATCCATCTTCTCCAACACCGGCTTCGCGCGGGGATCCGCGAGCTCCGCCCGGCACCAGTTACTGGCGCTCACGGCCTGCTCCGTGGGCGGGATCAGCCGAGGGTGGACGCGCCCGACATCAACCAAGACCCACTTGCTCCGGAAGCCATCAGCCCTCTTCCCGGGACTCGAGATGATAATGGTGCTGCCATGCGCGACGAAGCTCACGCACGCGGAAGGAGAACTGCCAGTAGTCCGGAGGTAGAAGTAGTGGCGCAGCAAGGCCACCGAGGGCTGCACCCCTACATGGGCCTCGCAGTAGTAAGCGAAGATCGCCAGGAGAAGGACGGAGTTGGGGTGGAGATGTAGAGCCAGCAAGTTGTAATGGTGGAGGACAGAGAAGAAGAACTCGGAGAAGGGAGGCACCAAGCCCGCTGCGATGGCGCTCACAAAGAAAGGGTAGTAGGTGCTCCCTCGACCTTCAGGGGAGGCGGAGCGGACCTTGAACACCTCCGTCCCGACGACGCCCTACGCCGCCGCCATCCGGCACAGCCGGGCAAAGGTGGCCTTGGACACAGTCGGCGAGTCCAGAGCAGGGGAATACCAAGCTTCGGCCGGAGGCTTGCGAGGCGCCATGGCTTCCTAGGTCGCGCAACCGGAGTAGATCTGGAAGTTTGGAGGAAGAAAGGGGAGGCGCAAGAAAGGGGATCTGAGCAGCAAGCAGAGAAAGCAAGGGCGAAGTCTGGGAAAATGCCTCTCCCTTGTCAACCCGCGCGGTTGCTAAGGCACCCACGTCCAATCAACCGCCACGCGGCGTCCAAGGCCGCAGGCTATTGGGGCCTGCGGCGCTTCGCCCTTGCCCTTTCGCCTCTCGGCACGGCCAAGTCCATGCGCACCTTGGGCCCGGGGGCTACTGTCAGTGTTCTGGGAACGGGGGTCCCCAGACTTGCCTGCCTGCGGCCTGCGGCGTGGCTCAAGTGGGGGCCCAGCGCGGCCCATCTTCATCAACACGAGGCGGACGACACGGCGCATCCTCAGGCACAGCCTCGTCAGGCTGGCTCGCGAGGATGTGGAGAGTTCAAGGCGAGGTACCTCGTGAGGTGCCCATGACGCAAGCCATGACGACACGGGGCACCAGGCGGGTGCCAGCGCGCGCAACGTCCCTCTTTCCTCTTTGGTGCAAAGGGGGCAAGCATATCCGCGGAGTACCAAGGCATCAGGCAAAGGTTGCCACTTCGGTGCAACAAGACCAAGACCAGGAGGACTACGAGACGGAGGTCACCATGGAGCCCAGTGCGGCGTCATCACCAGAGCCTTTGGCAGGCGAAGACTGCTTTTGTCAGGATAGATGTACTCGCTGTCCCCCTTCAAATTAGCCCGCCATTGTTGGATCCCTTCCCGCTCAATATTTGGGGAGAGGACCAGGGCCTCTATAAATAGGACTAGCCACCCGCAGAGCAAGGGGTTCGTGGGTTCGTTCGGTCGGTCGGTCAGGTTCGATTCCTGGTTGTTCGGTTCGCAAGTAGGGAGAGAGAGAGAGGGTGACTGAACTCTTCATAGCAATTCATCGCCACAGCCAAGAACAGACCCTCGGGAGGCTGTTCTTCCTTGTATTGTTCATCCACACCAGCCCCAGGAGGCAATCCATCCACCACACACTGGAGTAGGGTGTTACACCACATCGGTGGCCCGAACCAGTATAAATCTTGTGTCTTTCGTGCAGTTCTTTTAGTAGTTTAGATCCCATCGAGACGGAGAGGTTGAAGGCGAGATTTCCGCGCGCACCCCAGTGTTCGAACCTTAAGGGTCTGCCGGAACCCGAAATCCGACATAGTTATTAGCTAGATGGGCTTCTTCTCTCTCTCTTTGGATCCCAATACAAAGTTCTCCTTGATTCTCTTGGAGATCTATTCGATGTAATTCTTTTTGTGGTGTGTTTGTCGAGATCCGATGAATTGTGGGTTTATGATCAAGATTATCTATGAACAATATTTGATTCTTCTCTGAATTCTTTTATGCATGATTTAATATCTTTGCAAGTCTCTTCGAATTATCAGTTTGATTTGGCCTACTAGATTGATCTTTCTTGCAATGGGAGAAGTGCTTAGCTTTGGGTTCAATCTTGCGGTGTCCTTTCCCAGTGACAGCAGGGGCAGCAAGGCACGTATTGTATTGTTGCCATCGAGGATAAAAAGATGGGGTTTATATCATATTGCTTGAGTTTATCCCTCTACATCATGTCATCTTGCCTAATGTGTTACTCTGTTCTTATGAATTTAATACTCTAGATGCATGTTGGATAGCGGTCGATGTGTGGAGTAATAGTAGTAGATGCAGAATTGTTTCGGTCTACTTATCACGGACGTGATGCCTATATACACGATCATGCCTAGATATTCGCATAACTATGAGCTTTTCTATCAATTGCTCGACAGTAATTTGTTCACCCACTGAAGAATTTGGTATCTTGAGAGAAGCCACTAGTGAAACCTATGGCCCCTGAGTCTATCTTCCATCATATTATTTTACTATCAACTTGCTATTTATATTATTGTTATTTTGCAATCTTTATTTTCCAATCTATACAACAAAAATACCAAAAATATTTATCTTATTATCTCTATTAGATCTCACTTTCGTAAGTGATCGTGAAGGGATTGACAACCCCTTTATCGCGTTGGTTGCGAGGTTCTTGTTTGTTTGTGCAGGTACGAGGGACTTGCGTGTAGTCTCCTACTGGATTGATACCTTGGTTCTCAAAACTGAGGGAAATACTTACGCTACTTTGCTGCATCACCCTTTCCTCTTCAAGGGAAAACCAATGCATGCTCAAGAGGTAGCACACAGCGGGGCAAGTGGAGTGTAGGGAGCGTGCATTAAATCCAAGTGAATGGCACCTATATGCTGAGAATGAGGTTTACATATATGAACCCTCCGATGGAATCAACAATTGAATTCTCTCGTGTTTTGTGGCACCCCGCAACCAAACACATCAGGTCATGGAATTAGAATTGAATTCCGTTGTTTGTGGATGAAATAATCGGAGCCAAACAAGATGTTAGTTAAATTTTACTATTGTCTCCTCCCAGAATACCCCCAGGCATGTCATGCATTATACAACATTTATGGTTATTGATGCTTAAATTTGAAGGAAAAAATCATAATCAAAACTAAAATTAATGTTACAATAAGAATTAAAATAAAACATCTGCACAACCATTGTGTAGAGAATAATAACAAGAATTTTATGAGGGAGCTAGGATAAGAACTCATGTTAAACTAAATGTATTATTAGATATCTGAAAATAAACATATTACATTGAATTATATCTGAATTAAAGTTTGGACATTTTGCTAAAATTAGAATCTTATACTATGTATTAAGTATAATGGTAAGTATATGGATCTGTGGAGAATAAAATTATTTACTAAGTGAACATAGGATCATTCATTGTGACAAGTTTGTATAATACTTTTGCCGGTAAATAAATATAGGGTTTTGTAAGATGGTTGTTTAATCAAATTTCTATAATGTTGACTCGCGGTGTAGAAAATATTATTTACATTGCTTAGATGAAGCTAGTAAATTAACATGAAAGAATGATAGATTTCTTTGATGTCTCTCTAGCTCCACCTTTTTCATGTCAATGTTTCACTATGGTCCCAGTTAACATAGGCTAATCTAAGAAAGCTCCGAGTTGACACATAAGTTGCCCAAAATAGAGGGTAAGAACCTAAGGTCATTGAACTCGTCGTGCCTAGAGAAACGCCCCCGTGTGCGGTAAATGTCAAATTGTTTCTCGTTCATTGAGCTTTTATGAAGAATAACATGCAGAAAAGAAAGGATGAAACAGGAGAACCGCTGCCAAAAACCCACCTAGGGCATCTCCAACACCGACTCTCGAACCATCCACAACAGTCTGTACCGCGTGGTCTGGACGTGTTTTGTCATCCAACACGGTTCTGCGTTGATCTGCAGGCCGGTGCAGACGTACTTTTTTCGCTAAGCGGAGAAAAGGGGGGCTTTGCGGCCATCCGGACTGTTGTCACGCCGTGTCTGACTAACCTGGCCCACCAAAAACTCTCCTCCCTCACCTGCATGCTTTCCTACCCGACGCTGGTTGCCTGCATTTATGTTAGTTGATATGTCTCCAACGTATCTACTTTTCCTAACGCTTTTCCTCTTGTTTTGGACTCTAATTTGCATGATTTGAATTAAACTAACCCGGACTGACGTTGTTTTCATCAGAACTACCATGGTGTTGTTTTTGTGCAGAAATATAAGTTCTCGGAATGGAACAAAACTTTGCAAGGATTTTTTATATCAATAAAGAGAATTTCTAGAGCCAAGATCCACCGGAGGGGCACCTGGGTGGGCACAACCCACCAGGGCGCGCCCCCCCTCCTAGCGCGCCCAGGTGGGTTGTCCCCACTTGGTGGCCCCGCAGACCTCAACCCTGATACTATAAAATCACATATTCGGAGAAAAAAATCAGGGAGAAAGAATTATCACGATCCACTAGATGGGGCCACCGTCACCTCCTATTCTTCATCGGGAGGCCAGATCTGGAGTCCGTTTGGGGCTCTCGAGAGGGGGGTCTTCATTCTTTGTCATCACCAACCCTTCTCCATCGCCAATTCCATGATGCTCCCCACCGGGAGTGAGTAATTCCTTCGTAGGCTCGTTGGTCGGTGAGGAGTTGGATAAGATTCATCATGTAATCGAGTTAGTTTTGTTATTGCCTGATCCCTAGTATCCACTATGTTCTAAGATTGCTGTTGCTATGACTTTGCCATGCTTAATGCCTGTCATTTTGGGCCTAGGTGCCATGATTTTAGATCGAAACTGTTTATGTTATCATCATTATATCCATGTTCTAGATCTGATCTTGCAAGTTATAGTCACCTACTATGTGTTATGATTCGGCAACCCCGGAGTGAAAAAAGTCGGGACCACTCCCGGTGATGATCGTAGTTTGAGGAGTTCATGTATTCACTGTGTGTTGATGCTTTGTTCCGGTTCTCTATTAAAAGGAGGCCTTAATATCCCTTAGTTTTCAATTGGACCCCGCTGCCACGGGAGGGTAGGACAAAAGATGCCATGCAAGTTCTTTTCATAAGCACGTATGACTATTTGCAGAATACATGCCTACATTATATTGATGAACTGGAGCTAGTGTCGTATCGCCCCAGGTTATAACTATCTCATGATGAATATCATCCAACAAGGCACTGATCTAATGCCTACAAATTTATCTTATATTGTTCTTGCTGAGTTACTATTGCTATCGTTACTGCTACACTTGCTACAAAACTACTACTATCACTGTTAGCGTTACCGTTGCTGCTACCACTACTATCAAAACTATCACATTACTATGCTACTGATCACTTTGCTGCAGATAATTAATCTCCAGGTGTGGTTGAATTGACAACTCAGCTGCTAATACCTTCAAATATTCTTTGGCTCCCCTTGTGTCGAATCTATAAATTTGGGTTGAATACTCTACCCTCGAAAACTGTTGCGATCCCCTATACATGTGGGTTATCAAGACCTTTTTCTGGCGCCGTTGCCGGGGAGCATAGCTATATTTTTTGAGTCACTTGGGTTTATTATCAATTTATCACTATGAAGAATCTGAAGGATGCTAAGATTAAGACTTATCCTTCTAAGACGAGGGGGGTAAGGAACTGCCATCCGGTTCTCTTTAGATTCACCTTCTGTTATAAGTAAATTTGCAACACCACCATATGCTATCAGTCCTGATATGCCGCAAGTTATTGATGATGCTACTTCTACTGTGAATGATACTCGTGATGACGCTAGTACCTTGCTTGATGAAAATGATGTGCCACTTAGTGATTTCCTTGATGAACCAATTGCTAGAGTAATTCAACATGATGTTGTTGAATCTGATGATGAGCTTGAAACTGAAAATCTTGAAACACCTACTAGAACTAGCCCTCCTAGATATGAATTGCCTAAGGTATCGAAAGGCTATGTTATGAATGAAGAGACAACTAGAGGCATTCTTGCTTGTAAGGATAGAGATGATCTAGAGAAATTACTATGCAAGTATAAAGAAAAATCTCTGAATGCTAGAATGCAATATGATCCTAAGTTTGCTACCTCACCTATCTTTATTGATGATAAGGATTATGAATTCTGTCGGTGTTCTGGGAACGGGGGTCCCCAGACTTGCCTGCCTGCGGCCTGCGGCGTGGCTCAAAGGAGGCCCAGCATGGCCCATCTTCATCAACACAAGACTCAAGACCCTCGCGAGGGGCCAAGCCTCGCGGGCCGGACGACACGGTGCATCCTCAGGCACAGCCTCCTCAGGCTGGCTCGCGAGGAGGCAGAGAAATCAAGGCGGGGTACCTCGCGAGGTGCCCATGACGCAAGCCATGACGACTCAGGGCGCCAGGCGGGCGCCAGCGCGCGCAGCGTCCTTCTTTCCTCTTCGGTGCAAAGGGGGCAAGCGCAACCGCTGAGTACCGAGGCGTCAGGCAAAGGTTGCCATTTCGGTGCAACGAGACCAAGACCAGGAGGACTACGAGACGGAGGTCACCTTGGAGCCCAGCGCGGCGTCATCACCAGAGCCTTTGGCAGGCGAACACTGCTTTTGTCAGGATAGACGTACTCGCTGTCCCCCTTCAAATTAGCCCGCCATTGTTGGATCCCTTCCCGCTCAATATTTGGGAAGAGGATCAGGGCCTCTATAAATAGGACTAGCCGCTCACATAGCGAGGGGGTCGGTTGGGCCAGCTAGTAAGCAGAGAGAGTGAGTGAGAGAGAGAGAAGGGTGACTGAACTCCTCCTAGCAGTTCATCACCCCAGCCAAGAAGAGCCCCTCGCGAGGCCGTTCTTCCTTGTATTGTTCATCATCGCCAGCCCCAGGAGGCAATCCACCAACCGCACACTGGAGTAGGGTATTACACCACAACGGTGGCCCGAACCAGTATAAACCTTGTGTCTCTTGTGAAGTTCTTTTAGTAGTTTAGATCTTTGTGAGGCGGGGAGGTAGAAGGCGCGATCTCCGCGTGCACCCCAGTGTTCGAACCTTAAGGGTCTACCGGAACCCGTGATCCGACATTTGGCACGCCAGGTAGGGGTGCGCCGGAATTTGCCTTCCTACCGCTCCGCCTCCCGTCGCATCGTCATCACTATGTCCGGCGACCAGGCGGGCAACCAAGGTCCATGGGCGGCGTGGCCCACCTACGCGGAGCCGCCCGCCTCAGGCGGCCCCGCGCCCCAGGCAGCTCGCGGTCCGCAAGGCGCTGCGGGCCGCGGGTGACGCGGACAGGCCTCCGCAACCCTCACACCGCGGCAAGCGCGGTCGGCGGCAAGGGCCTCCAATCACGCCGCAACCACGACGTCGTACACCCGTCGGGAGCAGGCGAATTCAAGGGCCGCGCTCACTGTGGCCCGGGAGCTGCTGCGGTGCAGACCGCTGGAGGGCGGCCACGACGTGCTGCTGGAGCGAGTGGCGGAGCTCCTAGGCTTCGCCGCCTCGGGGGCTCACCCCTTCTCCACCCAGCTCCCATCTCAAGCCCAGGGCGGCCTGCGCGGGGGCTCCGCACGCGCCCGCGGACACCAAGGCCACTCCGACGCCAGCAAAGCTGTCAGCACCAGACCGGCAGCGGCGCTGCCCCCGCCCCCGGCCCGCGAAGAAGAAGGACTCGACGCGGCCCGCGGCCCCGGAGGGCGGCCGCGCTGCCACCCCGCAGTAGGTATGACAGGAGGGACCGCGTGGCATGCAGGGCATCACGGCGTGGCATTCGGGATGACGGTGACGGAGGAATACGTGCCCCTCATGATGGACCAAGGACACCCTCACGAGAACAGACAAGGCTCGCTCCTCGGCCCAAGCTGGGGGGACGAGGCAATAGAAGCTGAGCCCTTCCAGGAGCCCCGGGACGAACCTGCTGGCCACGCTGGAGGCAACGACTATCGGGCACCGCTAACTCTTCAGGGGCAGGTATATGCTAACCATGGATCGCAGGAGGTGCAGGTCGCCGCGGCAAGCAGCTGCCCCGTCCCTACAGTCTCCTGCCCCTCGGGAGGAGGGCGCAGGGGGCTGCAGGAGAGGGGCCGGGATCCGACATCACCACCGCGGCGTTCGGAGCAAGGCATTCTCAGGAGGTAGGCCCTCTGCTGGGGCGGTGCCTCAGGGCCTGCCCCTGGCAGAGGACCCGTGGTCGTCGGGGGAACCACTGGCGACCGCTCTACCCCATCGGGCGGCGTCCTGGGTTCCGGTCATTGCTGGTGGCACTAGAGTGTGGTGCAAGGCAGGGCCCTCGTCTGGCGATATGAAGCAAGGCCAGTACCTGTGAAGAAGGCCCAGTGCCTGTGAAGCTCGCCGCCCCGTGACACTCTCACGTAATAATGAGTGGGGCTGTACATGCCCCGGAGTCTCAGGGGTGCCGGCCTCAGGCCCTGGGGCTCCCTCCCACGCCTAGTGGACAGCACTTAGCTCCGCGCTGGTGAGAAGACGTCCAAGACTAGATTAGGTGCCGGACGCGGCTTTTTGCCTGCTTTTCGTTGCCTTTCCCCTTGGCTGTTGCTTTCCCCCGCTGGATTTAAGTTGGATTCGAATTTGAGATTTGCGTGTGTTCGGGGAAGGGGTGCTTATTCTCGCTCGAGCTGTTTCTCGCGTTCTGGTTACCGCTTCGCCACAGCTGCCTCCCCTCGCGAGCCCCTTGCGAGTCCGGTCAGGCCTGGCTCGTGCGCGACCTGAATTGCTGTTGTTGCTCCCTCTCGGGAGGATCTTCGGGTGCCTGCGGAGGTTGCCCCGTTCTAAAAAGGCCCAGAGCCTGTGAAGCAAGGCGAGTGTTGGGGAACGCAGTAATTTCGAAAATTTTCCTACGCACACGCAAGATCATGGTGATGCACAGCAACGAGAGGGGAGAGTGTTGTCTACGTACCAACGCAGACCGACTGCGGAAGCGATCACACAATGTAGAGGAAGTAGTCGTACGTCTTCTTCCCGATCCGACCGATCCAAGCACCGTTACTCCGGCACCTCCGAGTTCTTAGCACACGTACAGCTCGATGACGTTCCTCGGGCTCCAATCCAGCAAAGCGTCGAGGAAGAGTTCCGTCAGCACGACGGCGTGATGACGATCTTGATGTACTACCGACGCAGGGCTTCGCCTAAGCACTACAACGGTACGATCGAGGTGGAATTTGGTGGCAGGGGGCACCGCACACGGCTAAGGAACGATCTCAAGGATCAAGTTGTGTGTCTTGGGGTGCCCCCTGCCCCCGTATATAAAGGTTGGGGAAGGGGGAGCCGGCCGGCCAGGGAGAGGAGGCGCAGGGGAGTCCTACTCCCACCGGGAGTAGGACTCCTCCCCCCAATCCTAATCCTATTAGGACTCCCGGGGGGGAAAAGAGAGAGAAGGGGGGCCGGCCCCTATCCTAGTCCTACTAGGACTTGGGGAAGGGGGGGCGCCGGCCAGCTTGTGGGTTTTCCCTTTTTTTTTTTTTCCACTAAGGCCCAATAGGCCCATTAGTCTCCCGGGGGGTTCCGGTAACCCTCCCGGTATTCCGGTAAAATCCCGATTTCACCCGGAACACTTCCTATGTCCAAACATAGGCTTCCAATATATCAATCTTTACGTCTCGACCATTTCGAGACTCCTCGTCATGTCCGTGATCTCATCCGGGACTCCGAACAACCTTCGGTACATCAAAATGCATAAACTCATAATAACTGTCATCGTAACGTTAAGCGTGCGGACCCTACGGTTCGAGAACAATGTAGACATGACCGAGACACGTCTCTGGTCAATAACCAATAGCGGGACCTGGATGCCCATATTGGCTCCTACATATTCTACGAAGATCTTTATCGGTCAGACCGCATAACAACATACGTTGTTCCCTTTGTCATCGGTATGTTACTTGCCCGAGATTCGATCGTCGGTATCCAATACCTAGTTCAATCTCGTTACTGGCAAGTCTCTTTACTCATTCCGTAATACATCATCTCACAACTAACATATTAGTTGCAGTGCTTGCAAGGCTTATGTGATGTGCATTACCGAGAGGGCCCAGAGATACCTCTCCGACAATCGGAGTGACAAACCCTAATCTCGAAATACGCCAACCCAACATCTACCATTGGAGACACCTGTAGTACTCCTTTATAATCACCCAGTTACGTTGTGACGTTTGGTAGTACCCAAAGTGTTCCTCCGGTAAACGGGAGTTGCATAATCTCATAGTTATAGGAACATGTATAAGTCATGAAGAAAGCAATAGCAACATACTAAACGATCGGGTGCTATGCTAATGGAATGGGTCATGTCAATCAGATCATTCTACTAATGATGTGACCTCGTTAATCAAATAACAACTCTTTGTTCATGGTTAGGAAACATAACCATCTTTGATTAACGAGCTAGTCAAGTAGAGGCATACTAGTGACACTCTGTTGGTCTATGTATTCACACATGTATTATGTTTCCGGTTAATACAATTCTAGCATGAATAATAAACATTTATCATGATGTAAGGAAATAAATAATAACTTTATTATTGCCTCTAGGGCATATTTCCTTCAGCGAGTGCCTGTGAAGCCCTCGCGTTTTGAAAAGGCCCAGAGCCTGTGAAGCAAGGCGAGTGCCTGTGAAGCCTTCGCGTTCTGAAAAGGCCTAGAGCCTGTGAAGCAAGGCGAGTGCCTGTGAAGCCCTCGCATTCTGAAAAGGCCCAGAGCCTGTGAAGCAAGGCGAGTGCCTGTGAAGCCCTCGCGTTCTGAAAAGGCCCAGAGCCTGTGAAGCAAGGCGAGTGCCTGTGAAGCTATCGCGTTCTGGGAAAGGCCCAGAGCCTGTGAAGCAAGGCGAGTGCCTGTGAAGCTCTTGCGTTTAGGAAAAGTCCCGGAGCCTGTGAAGAAGGCGAATGCCTGTGAAGTCATTACGCTCAGGAGAAGGCCCAGAGCCTGAAGAAGGCCAACGCCTGTGAAGTTTTTCATCAGCAATGATCTCACATCCTGAGGACCCAACTAGAGAGCACCCAAGGCGTCGCGCCCTCCTGCAGGTCGCCTCGGGGTCAGCATGGGGCAAAGGTAAACCAGCCCACCGTCAGGCACGTGCGCAATTTGACTACTACTGATATGATGGACACAAGTTTTTATATGAGGGGCTTCCCCTCCCAAAATGCTCTCACGACCATCAGGCCAAACACCTGAGTTCTATTCATGTAGGGTAAAAGACAGGAGAAGTACATGGTTAGTCTGACAAATCCCCCAACGCATCCTCGGGGGCGCCTCCCGAGCTATCGCTGGCATCACTAAATTCGCCCTCGTTGTCTGCGCCACCACCAACGGCATCGGGGCCGTCCACCACACCGCCTTCGTCGGCAGCCATGACCACGTCGTCATCATCCGAAGTGAAGGCTCGGACGAGAGCATCCACGTTGTTCTCCACCCAATCCGCAAGGTCGCCTCGGACGTCCTGGAGAACTGGGGCGATGGCGGCGTCAAAGTCGAAGTGGGGATCCATGTTCCGGAGATGGCTGAAGACACGGGAAAAGGCGCGCCCTAGCAGGGTGCGGCTCCTCTCCTCCACCAACCTGTCGGCCCTGACCGACCAAGCCTCCAGCTGCATTACCACAGCGGTGAAGAACTGCAGGTTGCCGGCATAGTTAATCGTGTGCGGCTCGCCGACGGCTGCCTCACAGCTGTTGCCTAAGGCTGCGTTAGCCCTCACCCTGAGCGTGGTGAGCATGGGGCCATGCGCATGCTCCAGGACTCGCCTATGGCGTATTTTGTCGACATTCTGACGCTAAACGGCCTCAGCCTCTTCCATCTGCTAGCGAAGACGGAGCACCTCAGCCTGGGAGGCGGCCAGCTCCTTTTGCGCTGCCTCAAGGGCGGCCCGGGAGGCGTCGACCAGCCGCGTCGCCTCATCCTGTTGGGCCCTCAGGGCTGCGGTTCTACCCTCGGCTTCGACCCGGATCATCCCCAGCTTCCCCTCGAACTCACGCTCAAGGCCTTGGCGCGCCGTCGCCACCCGACAACAAACCTCCTCCAGGACACGCGCTTCCCATGCAGCGACATCGTCTTCCGCCTGCGTCACTAGGCGCTCCCTTGTCTCCAGCCGCTCGTACTCGCGAGTGCGTTCAGCGGCTTCCAGCGTCAACGCTTCTTCGCGCCTCTGGAGCTCGGCTGGGTCGCCAGAGGCCACCCGCATCGACGCAAGGGCCAACTCACGCAGCTCCACTTGCTCCTCCAGTGAGTGGCACCGGGCCAGGAGCTCGCGAGCCCGCTCCTCCGCTGCCTCTTGCCATCGGCCAGCTCTCCAGGCCTCCTCGGTGACCTGGGATCGGGCCACTCGAGAGGCCTCCAGCGACGCCTCCGCCTCTTCATCGTCAAGATCGCGCTGACGACGCGCGAGGGCGATGGCGGCCTCCAGCTCGCGCCTCCCTGCGGCCAGGCGCAGGCCCTTGGCCTCTAGGCGAGCGTCTTCGTCGGCAAGCTCCTCCCCAAGCAAGTCCACCGCGTCGGCCGCTCTTCGAAGGAACCCTTGGCGGCGAGCGCGGCGCTCCCGGGCGCGCTCAAGCACATCTTCCACACCATCATCCGCCTCAAGCAAGCGCCGGGGGCCGCGAATCATCGTTCCTCCTCCGGGCAGGGGGCTGGGGGCTGGTGCCCTCGCGACGGCCGAGCGCACTGCATCAGAAGCCTGGCCTTGGGCCAGTCTATCCCCAGATGAGGGGCGCAGGAGGCACCTCAACCAGTCGCAACCCGCGACCAGACGAGAGGTCCATGGCAGGCTGGCTATGCCAAGAGAGGGCCCGCGGAAGGAGATCGCGGGGATAGAAGGGCCGCCGTGCGTTACATGACGGTCCACCTCGTCGTTCACCCTCACCACAAGGGTAGTGTTGCTCGGGCCACTCAGGGGCGACGGAGGAGACGAAGCTAAGGGAGGCGGCACCTCGGCGACTTCCGCGAGTTCAGTCGGAAGGGGCCTGCGGAGCAAGGATCAGCGAAAGCAACAAGAGGATCAGGAGCCAGAGAGAAAGAGGACTTACTCGTCAGTGGCGAAGTACTTCCTGCGCTTCAGCACGCGAAAAGGGAAGTCATCACCCAGGGCCTCCCTCTTCCTCCGGAGGGCCTCAAAGTCCACGCGGAAGCGGCCCAAGAGAAGAGCGCAAGGATCAACCTGCCGCGAGGACGGAGCATCAGAGCGGTCCGCGTCAGGGGCGCCTGCCTGCTGTGTGCCGTCCATCACCTTGCCAGAAGACACGACTGGGGCCTCCAAGGCCTCAGCCCCGGGCGCCGGGAGCGGCTGCTTGCCACCTTCAGCCGCAGTGGCACGGGCCTCAGGAGCTGTCCCCTCACGAGCGTCACCCGGTGCTGCCACCTCATCAGGGGCCCCCTCGGCCTCAGGCGCCTCCTGCCTCCCCGCTCCGCCACTTGAGGAGGAGTCGCCTTGGCTGCTTGGGAGGGCTGTCACCACCATTGGATTCTCGCAAGGTCCTTGGAGGCCGGCGGGGCGCAGCCCCCACTCATCAAAGACGGGCATCTGCTTCACGAAGTCGGCCCTGCTCTGGCAGAGATACAGCAAGGCCCCTCCCTGCCGGACGTTGCCGGGGTTGGGGTCCCCGGCCAAAGTCAAGAGCGTCGACTTCAGCGCCGCAGGAGCCAAGTCTTCTTCCTGGAGCCTCATGTTATCCTCGCACCCACGGAAGGCCCACATCCGGCGAGAGTGGCGCTGCAGGGGAGCGACGCGGCACAACAGAAACTCCTTCACCACTTTGGGCGCTGTCACGCCGAGCTTCCTCAGGAGCGTGAAGCGGTTCCAGACGAAGACGAGCCGGGGGTTCTTGAGCGTCTCCTGGCCCCAACCCGAATTGGGGACAGCAGGCGAGGTCGGCTCCGATAGCAGGGGGCTGGGCACCCCTGCGTCCACATACAACCATCGCTCGCGGAACCCAACCGCGGGCTGGGAGAGTTTGAAGTCAATTCCAGAGGCCTCGGTCTCAAGCTCGGCAGCAAAGCTCGCGCACGCCCAGCGTTGGGAGGGGTCGACAAGACGCAGCGAGAAGAAGTGGCGCAGCAAGGCAACCTAAGGAGGGATGCCCACCATGGCTTCGCAAACGAAGGCGAAGGCCGAAAGGATGGTGATGGACTCAGGACTTAGATGCATCAAGTGGATCTGATAATGGGAGAGCACGGCATTGAAGAAATCGGAGAAGGGGGGAACCAGACCCGCCCACAAGGCGTCGGTAAAACATGGGACCTCGGTTGCTATCCTGTCAATGGAGATGTGGGACGCGGGCCAGGCCGTCATCCTCCCGCACTCGTTGAAGACGGAGGCCAGAGCCAAGCTGTCCCTACCCAGGCACTCTTGGTTGAGTACGGTCGACTGGCCGATGGCGGGGGCCACCGATGGCGGCGCACAAGACGGAGGCATGGGTTTCTCCCCTCTCTCCTTCCTCGTCGGAGCCATGGCGATGGGAAGGAGGGGGAAGATTCGAGATTGGATTGGAGGCGGGAGCAGGCGTTCAAAGGAAGGAAGAACAGGAGACGCTCGAGCAACAAGAAGGGGAGTGGCTGTGTGCAACCACAAGTCCGCCTGACCGGGCACAGAATAAGGGGGCGTGGGGGGAACAGTGCCGCCCACGTCCCATCAACCGCCACGCGGCGCACAAGGCCGCAGGCTGTTAGGGCCCGCGGCGCTTCGCCCTTGCCCTTTCGCCTCTCAGCACGGCCAAGTCCATGCGCGCCTTGGGCCCGGGGGCTACTGTCGGTGTTTTGGGAACGGGGGTCCCCAAACTTGCCCGCCTACGGCCTGCGGCGTGGCTCAAAGGAGGCCCAGCATGGCCCATCTTCATCAACACAAGACTCAAGACCCTCGCGAGGGGCAAAGCCTCGCGGGGCAGACGACACGGCGCATCCTCAGGCACAACCTCCTCAGGCTGGCTCGCGAGGAGGCGGAGAAATCAAGGCAGGGTACCTCGCGAGGTGTCCATGACGCAAGCCATGACGACTCAGGGCGCCAGGCGGGCGCCAGCGCGCGCAGCATCCTTCTTTCCTCTTTGGTGCAAAGGGGGCAAGCGCAGCCGCTGAGTACCGAGGCGTCAGGCAAAGGTTGCCATTTCGGTGCAACGAGACCAAGACCAGGAGGACTACGAGACGGAGGTCACCATGGAGCCCAGCACGGCGTCACCGCAGAGCTTTTCGCAGGCGAAGACCAACTTTAGTCAGGATAAGTGTACTTGTTGTTCCCCTTCAAATTAGCCCGCCATTGTTGGCGCCCTTCCCGCTCAATATTTGGGAAGAGGACCAGGGCCTCTATAAATAGGACCAGCCGCTCACATAGCGAGGGGGTCGGTTGGGCTGGCTAGCAAGCAGAGAGAGTGAGTGAGAGAGAGAGAGAAGGGTGACTGAACTCCTCCTTGCAGTTCATCACCCCAGCCAAGAAGAGCCCCTCGCGAGGCCGTTCTTCCTTGTATTGTTCATCATCGCCAGCCCCAGGAGGCAATCCACCAACCGCACACTGGAGTAGGGTATTACACCACAACGGTGGCCCGAACCAGTATAAACCTTGTGTCTCTTGTGCAGTTCTTTTAGTAGTTTAGATCTTTGTGAGGCGGGGAGGTAGAAGGCGCGATCTCCGCACGCACCCCAGTGTTCGAACCTTAAGGGTCTGCCGGAACCCGTGATCCGACAAATTCTCTGTCGACCCAGAGTTAATTACTTTGGTACAATCTCATCCTTTCCATGGTCATGAAACTGAAACTATTGTGGCACATCTTACTAAGTTGAATGACATAGCCACCCTTTTTACTCATGATGAGAAAACTCCCTATTACTTTATTCTCAAATTATTTCCATTCTCATTAAAGGGTGATCATAAAGCTTGGTACAATACTCTTGCTCCTGGTTGTGTGCGTAGTCCCCAGGATATGATTAATTACTTCTCTGAAAAATATTTCCCTGCTCATAAGAAACAAGTTGCCTTGCAGGAAATATTTAACTTTGTGCAAATTGAAGAAGAGAGTCTCCCACAAGCTTGGTGGAGGCTCTGCCAATTACTTAATGCTTTGCCTGATCATCCTCTTAAGAAAAACGAAATACGTGATATCTTCTATAATGGACTAACCGATGCTTCTAGGGATTTCCTAGATAGTTGTGCTGGTTGTGTTTTCAAGGAACGAACTATTGGGAAAGCTGAGGAATTATTGAATAACATATTGAAAAATTATCATGATTGGACTCTTCCTGAACCATTGCCTAAACCCACTCCGAATAAGAGGGGTATATTATATCTCAGTCCTGAAGATATGCAAGAGGCAAAGAAATCTATGAAGAAAAAAGGTATTAAAGCTGAGGATGTTAAAATTTTACCTCCTATTGAAGAAATACATGGGCTTGATACACCACCACCTAAGGTGGTAGAGGTAAATTCTCTAATGAAGTTCAATAATAATGACAATCCTCACAATATGCACCCTAGCCAATGTCTTTGTGAGTTTGAAAACTATATTAGAAAACAAGATCACTTCAATGCAAATGTTATGAAACAATTGAAATACAATTTTGATATGATTGCTCGCTTGAGTGACTTGTTATTTAGAATCTCAGATGATGTTAGAGGTGTTGGAAAACATGCTTCTATGGTTCAAACCCAGTTAGAACAAGTTGCTAAATCTCAAAGAGAGTTGCTAGATGAAATGAACAATAACATACATGACTTTGTTGTTAGAGTAGCAACTAGAGAAGGTAAAATGACTCAGGAACCACTTTATCCTAAGGGACACCCAAAACTAATTGAACAAGACTCTCAAAGAGCTAACACTAATGCACCTAGTCCCACTAAAAAGAAAAAGAAGAAGAAGAAGAAGAAGAAGAAGAATGATAGGACTTTGCATGCCTCTAGTGAACCTGAAGTAGAAATACCTCCTGATAATGAAGTCTCTATTTCTGATGCTGAAACTCAACCTGGTAGTGAACGCTCACCTTCTGATAATGAAAAATATAATGATGAGGTTCATGAAGATAGTCAACCAAATAATAAAGAACGAGACAATGATGTTGAGATAGTAGCACCGGTTGATCTTGATAACCCACAACCTAAGAATAAAAGATATGATAAAAGAGACTTTGTTGCTAGAAAACACAGTAAAGAAAGAGAACCGTGGGTTCAAAAACCTATCCCTTTCCACCTAAGTCAACTAAAAAGAAAGATGATGGAGAATTTGAACGCTTTGCTGAAATGTTGATGTTAGTCTTTTTGCGTACTCGCTTGACTGATATCCTTAAAATGCCTCCTTATGCAAAATATATGAAAGACATCATCACCAATAAGAGAAAATACCGGAGGCTGAAATCTCCACCATGCTTGCTAATTATACTTTTAAGGATGGAGTACCTAAAACTTGGAGATCCAGGAATACCAACTATACTGTCGGATCGTGGGTTCCGGCAAACCCTTGAGGTTCGGACACTGGGGTGCGCACGAAGATCTCTCTCTCTCTCTCTCGCTCACTCTCGCAACGATCTCTAGGCCTAGCTCGCCGAACCCAAGGAACAAAAGACACGAGAGTTTATACTGGTTTGGGCTACCATTGTGGTGTAATACCCTTCTCCAGTGTGGTGTGGTGGATTGCCTCGTAGGCTGAGGATGTACTAGTACAAGGGATGAACATCCTCCTAAGGAGAGGAGTTCTTTAGCTCAGCGAGCTTGTGTGTGGGGGGGTGGTCTAAATGATCCGTCCCTTGCTAAGGTGGTGGCTAGTCCTATTTATAGAGGCCTGGGTCCTCTTCTCAAATGTTTAGACAGGAAGGGATCCCACAACGGCCAATTTCGAAGGGGGGAAACTAGTACAAGTTATCCTGACAAAAGGTGGTCTTCTCCTGCCAAAGGCTCTGGTGGTGATGCCGTCGTGGGCTCCGCGGTGACCTTCGTCCTGTCGTCCTGCTAGTCTTGGTCTTGTTGGACCGATATGGAAACCTTTTCCCAATGCCTCGAGACTCCCTGCCTATGCCTGCCCCTTTAGCACCAAAGAGGAAACTGGCACCCTACGCCCGCTGGCGCCCACCTAGCCTTGGTCGTCATGGCTCACGGCACGCGGGCCTCGCGAGGTGCACCTTGCATAGATATCTCCGCTCCTCAGGAGCCAGCCTAGGGAGGCTGCCCCCAGGAGGTCTTGGCGTCATTCGCCTCACGAGTCTTGGCCCCTCGCGAGGGTATTGTGTGGTTGTTGATGAATATGAGCCATACCGGGCCGCTGGATGAGTCATGCCCTAGGCCGCAGGCAGGCAGGTCTGGGAACCCCCGTTCCCAGGACGCCAACAGTAGCCCCGAGGCCCAAGGCGCGCTTGGACTTGGCTTCGAGGCGAAGCCAAAGGGCAAGTGCGAAATGCCGTGGTCCACAATAGCTTGCGGCCTCGATTGGCACATGGCGACTGATGGGACAAGGGCGCCTCCAGTTCCCCACGCGGCCTTGATTTCTGCCTGGCTAAGCAATCACTGTCGTCTTCATAGCTCCGCCTCCTTTACAGGAAGCACTCTCCGTAGCTCCCTCATCTTCCAGAAGGTAGCCGATTTATTCCCCCGGTCTAATCTAACACCAACTCCCCCTCCGCCATGGCACCAGCCGGAAGAAGAAGGGGAAGAAGGAGTCCCGTACCTCGGCCCCTGCGATGCTAGTCTTCGAGCCCGCCATCGAGCGGTCGGTGGTGCTCAACCAAGAGGCGATGGGCAAGGTGCGCCCGGCGGTTGCCGCAACTTTCAATGAGTGGGGGCGATGGTGGCTTCGCCTGCTTCCCACACCGAAATTGACTGGACGGCCACCGAGGTCCCCATCCATCTTCACGCCCTCTAGGCAGGCTTGATTCCCCCCTTCTCCAATTTCTTCAATGCGGTGCTCTCGCATTACCAGATCAATGCACTGCATCTCGATCCCCAATCCATCATCCTCCTTATTGTCTTTTCCTTCGTCTGCGAAGCCATGCTGGGCATTGCCCCTTCCGTGGCCCTGCTTCGCCACTTCTTCTCGCTGCACCTGACAGATCCTCTCCAGCGCTCGGGGTGTGTATCCCTTTAGGCCGTTGCGGCGACGGCCGGCTCGGGGATCGACTTCGAGCTCTTGCAGGTCGTCAGAGGCTTCAGGAAGCGGTGGGTGTTTGTGGACCTCGGCGTGCGCAGCCCCCTGATGCTGCTCCCACGGGTTCCAGCTACTCCGAGCTCCGGTTGGGGGCACGCAAAGCTCACCGATCGGCGGCTCGCCCATGTCTAGCACTGCCTAGCCAGGCTGAAGGACCTCAGAGTGATGGAGGCCATGGTGGTGAAGGAGTTCATCCGGTGTCGCATCGCTCCACTTCAGCGCCACTCCCGGCAAATGTGGACCTTCTCCAGCTACGGGGACCGCATGAGGCTTCAGGCTCCGGCTCTTCCTCCTGAGGTGTGGCGCACGGTGCTCGAGCTCCTGACGGGTGACCCAATGCCAGCCAACCTGCCGGAGGAGGATTGTCTTCTGTACTGTTTCTCGAACAAGGTGGAGTTTGTGAAGCATATGCCCCTCTTCGACGAATGGGGACTGCGCCTAGCTAGCCTTGAAGGGCCTCGCGAGAGCCCCGTCTTCGTGGCCCCCCTGCCTGCCGCCAGCATGATGCCCGCCCCAGGAGCGGGTGCAGGGGCGGTCGCTGTCGAGTGACAGCGGCGCTGCTGCTGAGGAACCGGTGCCACTCGGGGCTTCTAAGGTGTCGTCCCCATGACCCTGGAGATCCGTCCCGAGGAAGCAGACGGGGGGACGACGCAGTCCGATGCTCCTAGGGCCGGAGCCCCCGAGGCCCCGGTGAACCGCCACGAGAAGAGTACCGAGGTCTCTGCGCGGTCCCGCACCCCTGAGGTCACCTCCTCGGGAGTCACACCATCCGCGCCCGGCCTTGGTGACCGCACCCAGGGCTTCGGCCGGCTCCGACCAAATTTCGAGGCGCTCCGCAAGAGAAAGGGGTCTCCAATCTGCAGTGGTGACGCCTTCTGGCCATTGAAGCAGAGGAAGTACATTGCTATTGATGAGTGAGTACCTCATCTTCGTAATTTCTTGAGCGCCACTTCTCCTCCTGACCATAGTTCTTCAAGACCCCTTCCGCCAGGGCGATGAAGTCTCCCGAGAAGCAACCCTCGCCTGCTTTGGGCTCTTCGCTGACCCTGAGTGCCTCGAGTCGACCTGCCACGCGCGGCGCGAGGCTTGCTAGGAAGGCGGACGCGCCAGCCTGGCATCTTGACCCCACGCTCTTGTCGTCCCTCCTTCGCGGTTCGGCCTGGTGTGCGGGGAGTGTGCCGAGGGCCCCTCCAATGGTGCTTGCCCGCAGTTGGGCGACCTCGGTCCTGGCCTCATCTCTGAGTGTTGAGGCCCCACCCCACCGGGCCTCCGTCAACGTCCGAAGGGCGGGCTGAAAGGCGCCGGCCTCCAGCCCCCTGCCGAGGGTGGACGAGCCGCTTCAAACTTCTCCAACACAGCTTGGCCCAGAGGACAAACTCGGCCATGCGTTCGAGCCTGCATGCGAGCGCGGAGTAGTCCGTCATGAGCTCTTCCAGGAGGAGATGGGCGCACTGAGCCGGCTCGGAGAAGAGCTTGTGGACGTTAACGCCCGCCTTGAAACCAAAGGCCTTCGGCTGGCGGGCGAATGGCATCAGCTGAAGGAGGCCATCGACCTTGGGCGTCTCCAGCATGAACGTGCCAACGCGAAGGCCGAGGCGTCCCTTGCTACCTCGCTCGAGGCGAGCGCTCGGGCCCTGGAGGAGGCCAGGGAAGTCGATCGTCGCCGCGAGGCCGCAGAGAAACGCGAAGGGGAGCTCCAGGCTCTAAAGGCCTCCCTAGAGCGGCAGGTCGAGGCGCGCAGGGCCGCCTTGGCATCGACGAAGGGGGCGCCTCCTGACGAGGAGGAGATCTTGAAGTGCGAGGAGGCGCTGATGCTAGAGGCCACAGAGCGCAGCCTCGAGCTCGAACGGATGGAGACGAGGGAGCGCCAGGTTGCCCAAGCGGAGGACGCCTCCACCGCGCATGAAGCCAGGATCCAAGAGGAGGTCGATTGTAGGGTGGCGGAGGCTCGAGCAGATCTTGCCAACAGATACGACCTAAAGCTGAAGCTCGTGGAAGCTGAAGCCAGGGGCAGAACCACCACCCTCGGGTCAAGGTTGGATGAAGCGGAACGGAGCGAGAAGGCCGCTGCAGCGGTCCTGGTCTCCGTCCAGGCTGAGTTGGCCTCTGCCTGCGCCGAACTACTCCCGCTCCAGCGGCGGGTTGCTGATGTTGAGTCCCTCGTGCAGCAAAGCAGGGAGGAAGCGCTCCGCCAGCAGACGTTACTGTGTGAGCATACTCCCATGCTCCGGGCCCTCAAGGTGAGGGCCAACCAGGCGCTGGGTGCCATCTGCGATGAACACGCCCCTCACCCCCACACAGAGGATAATGCCAGCCATCTCCGCTTCTTCACCGACGTCGTGACGCGCCTGGAGGACCGGGCCGAGAGGGCTCGCGAGCTCGTGGATGAAAAGAGCCTAGGCGTCCTTGGACGCGCGTTCTCCCGCGTCTTCAGCCATCTTTAGAATGTCGACCCCAACTTCGACTTTGACACCGCCATCACCCCAGTGCCCGGGGCTATCCGGGACAACCTAGCGCGTTGGATGGATGATAATGTGGATGCTCTGGTCAGAACTTTCTCTTCCGATGATGACGCAGTGGTGGTCGTGGCGGATGAAGGCGGCATGGTTGATGATGGTGAAGACGGCGCTGGCGACGATGCTAGCAGCATGTCCGGGAGCGATTCGGAGGATGCTGCGAGCGACATGTCCGATTGAGCCTGCGCTCCTTGTTTTGAACCTGCGCGCAAAAGCTTGGGCGCGACCCTTCAAGATGTAAGAGCATTTTGGAGAGGGGGAGCCCCTCATGTAATTAGACTATTGTTTTATTTCCTGAGCCAGACTTAAGGCGTGCTTTTGCGAGTTCTCAAGTTCTTCCGCGATTTTTCTACGGTGACTTACCTCAGTCTCGGCAGGCCTCAGACTGGTCTTGTAGTTGTCGATGTGCATTTCTCCCAAGGGGAGTCCTCCGCGGGATCGCGAGGTTTCGGGCTTCTGAGGAGCCTGCTAGTCCGCCCGAGAGGGCCTCTCGAGAGACGAGCATTAGATCACGGCGAGATGTGCGTGCATACCATGCCCATCCCCTACTTGCGAGGTGCTTGTAAGGGAGGGGCAGCAGGCGCTGGCCTCAAAACAACTCATGGAGCCGGAAAACTCAAGAAATCAACACGAACGAGAAAAGATGCCACCCATGCTTGCCAATGAAAGTACGACTTCAAGTTCAAATCCAAAAGGCAGCAAATCGAGTTACGGAAAAGGGGTTGAAAGCAAATGGCCGCATCTAGCACCTAGCTAGTCTTCTTGTCTTCTCACCGGCGTGGAGCCTAGTGCTTTCACTGGCCGTGAGCATAGTCATTGGGGGACAGTGTCGACGGCCAGCGCTGAGCATGGTGCTTCCACTAGGACGTGGGCGGGAGCCCCCGAGGCCCGAGGGCGGCTCCCCAGAGACTCCGGGGCGTGTACATCCCCACTCATTATTACGTGAGAGTGTCACGAGCGGAGACCTTCATAGGCGTGAGCCTTGCTTCATATCGCCAGACGAGGGCCCCGCCATGCGCCACCCTCGACCACCGTTGGGGCGTCCGGAAACCAGGACGATGCCAGGGGCAAAGGGGACGCTAGCAGCGCCCTCGGTGACCACGGGCCCTCTGCCGTGGGGGGCTCGCCGGCGCCTCCCCTGCAAAGGACCTACCTCTAGGCGACGCCTTGCCCCACGCGACATGAGGGAGGGCCTTGCTCTGGACCCCTTCCGTGCAGCCCCCAGCGCGCTGCCCCTGGCCGGAGTGGGGTTGCCGCGTTGGGGTCGCCGTCTGCCGCTGCGGCCTGGTCCACCTGTGACCCATGGTTAGCGTAAGTCTACTCCTAAGATATCAGTGGTACCCTGTTGTTGTTGTCGTTGACGGGGTCGGTGAGGCTCCTGGGTGGCTCATGGAAGGCCTCGACTTCCAGGATCTCTTCTTCCCAGCCCGGCTCGAGGAACATGCAGGGGTCATCCTCTAGCGTGTACTCTCGATCCACCATGTGGGGCACATAGGCTTCCTGAGCTGCCTCTCCGGAACCTCCGTCGAGACGTCCTGTGCCCCACACCACCGAGCCGGTGCACCTCCCTGGTGGTTGTAGGGTGGCTCCCCATTGGGACCGTGAGGAGCAACGCCTGCACCTACACCACCCGGGGGAGGCAAAGGCGCGGCCGGATGTCCGGCACCGTTGGTCATGCTGGCGCTGGCGAGCCCTCCTGGTGCACCTGGGAGCATGCGGGCGTGACGAGGCCCGCCGTGCGACCTGGCCACAACTTGAGATGTAAGTAGGGAGCAGAAAGGTGGTGTACCCCTGGTTGCAGCATCCAATAGCTTAGCGACGCGTTCCAGCAATGAGTCGCGGCCGCTCTCCATCAGCCGGCACCGCAGCAGCTCCCGTGCCACCACGAGCGCGGCTCGCATGTTCGCATGTTCACGTCGGGTGTGTGGCACCGTCGCCGCCGCGTAGCTTGAGGATCTTGCGGTGGCCCGCGCGCGCCATGGTGTGAGGGTGGAAGGCATCGGTCCGCGCTGCCCGCGTCCTGCGGCGTTTGGCAATGTGCGGGCCACCTGGAGTGCGGAGTTGAGGTCTCCTTGGGCGGATGGTGCCACCCTGACGGGCCAAGCAGCCCAATGGTCGGTGTAGGTCCTTGGGTCGCCGGGCATCGAGACCGCAGGGTGTTGGCGGATCAGTTGACAGAAGAGAGGCTTCAGCGCACCCCTACCTGGCGCGCCAAATGTCAGATCGTGGGTTCGAGCAAACCCTTGAGGTTCGAACACTGGGGTGCGCACGAAGATCTCTCTCTCTCTCTCTCGCAACGATCTCTAGGCCTAGCTCACCGAACCCAAGGAACAAAAGACACGAGAGTTTATACTGGTTCGGGCCACCGTTGTGGTGTAATACCCTACTCCAGTGTGGTGTGGTGGATTGCCTTGTAGGCTAAGGATGAACTAGTACAAGGGATGAACAGCCTCCTGAGGAGAGGAGTTCTTTAGCTCAATGAGCTTGTGTGTGTGGGGATGGTTTGAATGATCCGTCCCTTGCTAAGGTGGTGGCTAGTCCTATTTATAGAGGCATGGGTCCTCTTCCCAAATGTTCAGGCGGGAAGGGATCCCACAACGGCCAATTTTGAAGGGGGACAACTAGTACAAGTTATCCTAACAAAAGGTTGTCTTCGCCTGCCAAAGGCTCTGGTGGTGACGCCGCTGTGGACTCCGCGGTGACCTTCGTCCTGCCGTCGTGCTGGTCTTGTTGCATCGATATGGAAACCTTTGCCCGATGCCTCGGGACTCCTCGCCTACGCCTGCATCTTTAGCACCAAAGAGGAAACTGGCACCCTGCGCCCGCTTGGCCTTGGTCGTCATGGCTCACGTCATGCGGGCCTCGCGAGGTGCACCTTGCATAGATATCTCCGCTCCTCAGGAGCCAGCCTAGGGAGGCTGCCCCCAAGAGGTCTTGGCGTCGTCCGCCTCGCGAGGCTTGGCCCCTCGCCAGGGTCTTGAGTGGTTGTTGATGAAGATGGGACGTACCAAGCCGCTGGATGAGCCACACCCTGGGCCGCAGGCAGGCAGGTCTAGGTACCCCTGTTCCCAGGACACCGACATATACCTTGCTCTATCAAAAAGGATTATGTGAAAACTGCTTTATGTGATTTAGGAGCTGGTGTTAGTGTTATGCCTTTCTCTTTATATAAAAGACTTGATTTGAATAAGCTCACACCTACTGAAATATCATTGCAAATGGCTGACAAATCTACTGCCATCCCTATCGGTGTTTGTGAGGATGTGCCAATTGTTGTTGCTAATGTTACTATTTTGACTGACTGTTATACTTGAGATGCCCGAGGACGACAACATGTCGATTATCCTTGGTAGACCCTTCTTGAATACTGCAGGGGCTGTTATTGATTGCAATAAAAGCATGGTCACCTTTCATATCAACGGTAATGAGCATACGGTGCACTTTCCAAAAAACAATTCCAAGTGAATGGTATTAATGTTATTGCAAAATCTCTGACAACCACTATTGGAAGTTTTCAACTACCTCTACCTACTGCCAAAAACTAATATGAAATGCTTATTGTTGGGTACATTCATATCCCCGTCGAGGTAACTTAGTGATTTACGAAAATTCTTCGGTTTTATGCTAATCGAAAGTGGTTGTTAATAAGACCTGATCAACCTTATTAATGGATCATTTTTGAGAGGTATGAAGTCGATGAATTTTGTAAGCACTACCTTATGTCCCTACCTTTTGGTTTCTGTTTTTGTTAGTTAAATAAAATGAAATGTCATGTTTTGTCGGTTTTTCTGAATTTCCCGTGCAATAAAAAATGACCCAAAATAAAAGTTCTCACAATGCTCTGAAAATTTAATACAATTTTTTCTAAATATTTAAGAATTTCGGGTGCAAATAATATCAGAGGGAGGTGCACCAGGTGGGCACAACCCACCTGGGCGCACCAGGACCCCCAGGCGCGCCCTGGTGGGTTGTGGTCCCTATGTGGGCCCCCTCACTTATCTCTTCACACCACATCATCACCTACCTCCAGAAAAAATTCTCCATTGCTCTCTCTCACGTATTCTTGCTCTCAGACCCGCAGATTTCGATCTCTTTGCTCGAAGCTCCATTTCTGAAACTGTTTCGGGGTAATGTTGCTTGGTATGTGACTCCTCCAATTGTCCAATTAGTTTTTGTTTTAGTTGTTTATATTTTGAATAATTAGCTACTCTTGGTGCTGCTGTAGATGAGCTTGCATGTTGAATTCTTAGAGTTCTAAGTAGTTTGAATGCTTGCTATGGCCTTTATGTGTCCCTAGGAGTGGTTGCTATCGTTTTTGTGAAGTTTTGTTGGAAAAAAATTGTGGACTAAAATTTTTAGAATTTTTGTTCATAGGAAAAGCATGAATATCTTTAGGAAGTTTGCTTCTAAGAAGAACTCCAAGGGAGTTATTGGGGAGTCTTCTGATAGTGATCTCCATCCCCGGAGGTTGGCGGAAGTACGGCCGTGCGAATGGCCGCATACCCCGTTCATGGAAGAGGCTGGAATCCTTTAGGAGTTCACACAATATGTTGTTAATGCTGGCCTCACCGACTTCATCATAGTTGAATGTGAACAGTATCATCTCCTCACAAACATCTTTGTTCAAAGTTTTAATTTCCTTCCTAGGAATAATCCTCCTGAGGTGCAGTTTAATTTATATGCTAAAACCCGTCAGATACCACTTACTGAATTTTGTGACATATGCATGATCCCTTCTGACGGGAGCTTAGTTGAGCCAAGGCCGGCAGAGTTTGAGACCTTTTATTGTACCTTGACAATGGGAGATGAGAGAGGGGTGTCGGCTATCACTACCGCTGGCTTGCATTTCCTATTGTTCATTACTTTGCTCTTTTCATTGCAAAATGCTTGCTTGCTAGAGAGAAGCTGGATGCACTCAGTTCACCAGACCTTACTGTTTTACATTGTGCACTAGAGGGCAACAACACTTATAGCTTGGGAGCTATTGTGGCACATCACCTCCACATTAATAAGTCCAAGGGTAAAATACATGGTGGGATTTTCGCTACTCGTTTGGCGGCTCACTTTAATGTTGAGATACGCCTTGATGATTACCCTCACCAAGGTTTACCTAGATCACGCAGCCATGGATCACCACCATTTTACTGATATCGATTCTCCTAATGTCCCTATTCCATATAACCTGGTTTTTAGTGTGAGGACTCGTGATATTATTCCATTGCCTGCTCCTACTTTGTTTGATCCTATTGCCAGGGGTGGATATAGGATTATGCCTGCGGACATCATCACCTACCAGAACGACCAGGCTGCAGCAGAGGAGGAGCCTCAGTAGTGGGATGCGTGGATGCCCGCTCCTCAGCACCCCGACTACTATCCAGACTTCTGATTGACTGCCAAGTTAGGCCAAAAGCCTAAGCTTGGGGGAGTACGTGTTTTCCACCAACATTACATTCATGTTCACACATTTCATTCATCGGTGTCCACACTTTTTCATTGTATCACCCATGTTAGATTTATTTTCTTGCTTTCTTCTTGTGTGTTTGAAAAAACCTTAGAAAAAACAAAAAAAATATTTGTAGTTAGTTTACTTTCTATGCATGCTTAGATGTAGCACTAAAAAGAAAACCCAAACAGATTTCCTTGTTCTTATTTTGCTTGTTGGGAGCTTTTTCGTGTAAATAGTTTTTCTTTTTTTGCTTTTCCCTTTTATTTGCTTGTTCAAGAAAACCAAAAACTCCAAAAATATTTCAGTGTGTTTCTCTATATTCCTTTTCTTTTTATTTGAGTCGTACCGAGGAGAAGACAACGATGAAAATGTTGAGTGGCTCTCATTTGCATAATTGTTGATCTAACAAAGAGCCCATTTTACCTTGTCTTCGCCTGTTGAATAAAATGTTTGCATGTTCGAGCTTAGTCCACGACACTCTTGCAATATTATTATTTTCACATCGTTAGGTTGCGCAAGTGAAAGGAAATAATGATGATATTCGATGAACTGGCCATGGCAAAGAGAAATGGGTACGAACTCGACATGTTCTATTTGTGTAAATATGTTTAACCTAGTATCCATGATTCAGCCCATTATGATTAAACATGTTTGCAATGAAAATTAGAGATTATAGTTTCTCATGCCATGCATAAGTAGCTAGGAGTGGATAATGACTTATCTTGGATATCAACATTGCGTTAAAATGATTGTGATGTAGTATGATGATATGGTATCCTCCTCTGAATGTTCGAGTGGCTTGACTTGGCACATGTTCATGCATGTAGTTGAATCAAAACCAACATAGCCTCTATGATATTTATGTTCATGGTGTCCATATCCTACTGATGCTAATATCCAGTGTTACTTACACATAATGCATGTTCATGACCGTTGTTGCTCTCTAGCTAGCCGCTTCTCAATCTATTTGCTAGTCTTCGCCTGTACTAAGTGGAAATTCTGCTTGTACATCAAAGACCTTGAACCCAAGTTATTCTAGATGAGTCCACCATACCTACCTATATGTGGTATTACCCTGCTGTCCTAAGTAAATTTGCATGTGCCACCTCTAAACACTTCTAATAAATATCCCTTTTGTGTGCCTAGATCGTTCATGCAATAACAGGAGGTGGTCAGTATCTTCCATGCTAAGCGGGTTATTCTCAGGTCGAGTGTTTATTCACTTGCCATCGCACGAGAAAAGGATGGTAATAGGGATGCCCAGTCCCAAACTGCAAACAGAAAAAGCTTACAAATAATCAAACAAAAACTCCCAATGGAGTCAAAACCTTTACTTTTATCACTTGGGAACCACCACTAGCGTGCTTAGCATGGAAGATATTGATAACTGATGGTCGTGAAGTAAACAAGAAAGGTGCATGTCTCAAAATACCATTTACCTCTGTTTTAAAAACTTGAGCTCTGGCACCTCTGCAAATCACTGCTTCCCTCTGTGAAGGGACTATCTATTTACTTTTATGTTGTGTCATCACCTTCTAAAATGTAACACCCCGGATATGATTTACCCAATTTGTACTCCAAGTCTTGCCGTTTCCGGCATTAAGTTGTTTTATTTTCTCGGGTTCGGGTCTTTGTCTCCATGTGTTGTTATCGTTGTCATGCATCTCATATCATGTCATCATGTGCATTGCATTTGCATACGTGTTCATCTCATGCATCCGAGCATTTTCCCCGTTGTCCGTTGTGCATTCCGGCGCTTCGTTCTCCTCCGGTGGCCATTTCTACCTTTCTTCTGTGTGTGGGGATTAAACATTTCCGGATTGGACCGAGACTTGCCATGCGGCCTTGGTTTACTACCGGTAGACCGCCTGTCAAGTTTCGTATCATTTGGACTTCGTTTGATACTCCAACGGTTAACCGCGGGACCGAAAAGGCCTCGTGTGTGTTGCAGCCCAACACCCCTCAAATTTGGCCCAAAACCCACCTAACCCTGCTCCATCACCTAGAGCGTTCGATCACGATCGTGTGGCCGAAAACCGTGCTCAATTTGGAGCTCCCTAGCTCCTCCTATGCCTATTTAAAGACCCCCTCCGTTTTCTTCTTCTCCCCCCCCCCCCGAAACCCTAGATCCGTCACCTCGCGCGCCGCTGGACACTTTCCCCACCGATGGACACGTCCGACCTGTCCCCACCGCTGCCACGTGGCATCACGCCATTGGTCCGCGCCGCCGCCCCACTTCGTCGCCGCCGCTGGCCCGGGAGGCCCAGATCGGGCCCCCGAGGCCCGTTCGTCGCCCCGCCTCCACTCGCCCGAGGGCGCCGCCACCCTCCTCGCGGCCGGCCACCCGAGGCCATCGGCGCTGCCGCCCGCCATCGACGCCGGTCGGCGCCTCGCGCCGCGACTCCGCCGTCCCCGGTGCTCGCCACCCCGCCGCCCGGTGCTCGCCGCCCGGCCGCCGAGCGCCGCCACCGTCGTCCGCCGCCTCCTCGACGTCCGGCCACTCCGGTGACCTCCTCCGGCGTCATCCCCACCGCCGTTGAACAGTGCCCCGGTGACGATCCTCATTTTGCGTGCCCGGGTCAAACCCTAGATCCGGAGGTTAAAATTCGTCTAAGTCCCAAAATCCCAGATCCATGTGCTCTTGTTCTTCGTGCAGTAACTTTGCATCCGTGGCTGCGATTCATGCATATAGCATATCAAATTGTTCGTCTCAGAGAGTATATCATTTCATTCTATTGCATCATTTTCATTTGAGTTCATCTTGATGCCCGAAATGCTGTTAGAAGGAGGCTACTTGAGAAAATTGTCGGATCTCCTACTCCATTTAGCTATTTGTCATTTTTGCCATGATTATTGTGTGCATGATATGCCCATGAGCTCTACATATGTTTTGTTAAGGGTTTTGTCATCTTTCCAGAGGTGCAACCCATGTATTTTTGTGATGTGTGTGGTGACTAGTGCAAGCTTGCAAAGTGAGGCACTTGGTAATTCTGTTTTCAGGGACTTAGCATTTCCACTAAGTCCTTGAGCTGTTTAGTTCATGATGCCATATGTTCATGTTGTTTCCTAGTGATCCGTGCCTCTTTTGAGGATGATCAGTAAGGATGTTTTGTTAATATTGTAGCGCTCTATCCATCCATGTCTTTATTTGCATTTATGAAGCACCCTAACTTGAGTTAATCAAGCTCTACTTTTGCTACTTTGTGAATCTGGGCAGATTGTCAACTTGTTTGCAATTTTGCCGATGATGTTATAGTTGATCCGTGCATGCTATGTTATTGTTCTTGCCATGTCTAGCTTGTATTTTGTGTGTTCTTGATAGATGTATGCTTAGCTTCTCATGACTTGCTCCATAGTGAGTGCATCGAGCTCGTAAACATGCCTACTTGATATCTGTTTTCAGCATGTCCCAGTTTTCACTAAGTCTGAAAACTGATTATGTTTTTGCTATGTTCACATGCTTGCAAATGTATTTTGTGATCCCTTTTGGCTCAAGGTCACTAAGGGACTTTTGTTAAGCTCTTTGAGTAGCTCCATGCCATGCCTTACTTTGTCATGTTCAGGTCTTGTAGCATGTAGTTTTGTTGCTCCGAAGAGGGCTACCTGATCTGAAATTCCAGACAAGTGTTAATTTCACTAAGTCTGAGATCTGTTTACCATATGCATTTTTGCCATGCTTGTTTGAACCTGTTAATGGATGAATTGGCCATAGCTCAGTGCTAGACTTTTGTTAAGCATCTTGAATGCATCCCTGCCATGCATTTTTTTGCCATGTTTGAGTGCGGTAGCATGTTCATCTCATTGCATTTAGATGCCTACTTGCTGTAAATCGCAGATCGTGGTCATATTTGAATCGCTTGCCATTTCCAAACCGTAACTCCGATTCCGGTGATCTTTATATCGTTTTCATGCGATTTCATCTCATCTTTCCAGTGGCACACTTGGTTTTCCAAGTTGAGGCCAGGTTCTTGCATTTCCTGTCATATCTTGCATATGCATCCCGCATCGCATCCCGCATAGCATACCATGTTTGCATCATATCGTTTGATCCTTGCACGTGGTTGATTGTGTTCTTGTTGCTTGTTTGTATTGTTTGGGTAGAGCCGGGAGACGAGTTCACTAACGAGGAGTCCGTTGAGTTTGCTTTCGAGGATCCAGTCAACTCTGACAACTTTGCAGGCAAGATGATCATACCCTCGAAATCACTACTATCTTTGCTATGCTAGTTTGCTCGCTCTTTTGCTATGCCAATGCTACGATGCCTACCACTTGCTTTCAAGCCTCCCAAATTTCCATGTTCAGCCTCTAACCCCCCATTGTCCTAGCAAACCATTGATTGGCTATGTTACCGCTTTGCTCAGCCCCTCTTATAGCATTGCTAGTTGCAGGTGAAGATTGGAGACCGTTCCTTGTTGGAACATTTATTTACTTGTTGGGATATCATTATATTACCATGTTATCTTAATGCATCTATATACTTGGTAAAGGGTGGAAGGCTCGGCCTCTCGCCTAGTGTTTTGTTCCACTCTTGCCGCCCTAGCTTCCGTCATATCGGTGTTATGTTCCCGGATTTTGCGTTCCTTACGTGGTTGGGTTATAATGGGAACCCCTTGATAGTTCGTCTTGATTAAAGCTTTTCCAGCAATGCCCAACCTTGGTTTTACCATTTTCCACCTAGCCCCTTTTTCCCTTGGGTTTCCAGAGCCCGAGGGTCATCTTATTTTAACCCCCCCCCCTCGGGCCAGTGCACCTCTAAGTGTTGGTCCACCTGTCAGCTGCCGGTGGCCACCAGGAGCAACTCTGGGCTGGCCTACCCGTACCTAGGACAATCTGAGTCTGCCCTGAGAAAGAGATATGTGCAGATCCTATCGGGATTTGTCGGCACATTCTGGCGGTGTCGCTGGATTAGTTTTAACCTGTCGAGTTGTCTTGAAGAACCGAGGTACCGAGTCTGATCGGAACGTCTCGAGAGGAAATCTATTCCTTCGTTGATCGTGAGAGCTTGTCATGGGCTAAGTTGGGACTCCCCTGCAGGGATTTGAACTTTCGAAAGCCGTGCCCGCGGTTATGGGCAGATGGGAATTTGTTAATGTTTGGTTGTAGATAACTTAAACATTAACTTAATTAAAATGAATCAACTGTGTGAGTTACCGTGATGGCCTCTTCTCGGCGGAGTCCGGGAAGTGGACACGGTGTTGGAGTAATGTTTGCCGCAGGATTGCCCTCTTTAGTTATGCGTTCGCGCTTTGCCTTCTCTTCTCGCTCTCTTTTGCGAATAGGTTAGCCACCATATATGCTAGTCGCTTGCTGCAGCTCCACATATTTACCTTGCCTTACCCATTCAAGCTTAAATAGTCTTGATCGCGAGGGTGCGAGATTGCTGAGTCCCTGTGGCTCACAGAATACTATTACACCAGATGCAGGGCCTGATGATACAGCTCCAGATGGCGCGCTTGAGCTCAAGTGGGAGTTCGACGAGGACTCTCAGCGTTACTATGTTTCTTTTCCTGATGATCAGTAGTGGTGCCTAGTTGGGGTTGATCAGGACCGTGTCGCATGTTGGGTTGTCTTTAGCACATGCTTCCCAGACAAATAGAGTGTCACTAGTTTCCCTCTACTTGACTAGCTCGTTGAATCAATGATGGTTATGTTTCCTAACCATAGACATGAGTTGTCATTTGATTAACGGGGGATCACATCATTAGAGAATGATGTGATTGACTTGACCCATCGTTAGCTTAGCACGATGATCATTTTGTTTGTTGCTATTGCTTTCTCCATAACTATACATGTTCCTATGACTATGAGATCATGCAACTCCCGAATACCGGAGGAACACTTTGTGTGCAACCAAACGTCACAACGTAAATGGGTGATTATATATAAAGGTGCTCTACAGGTGTCTCTGATGGTGTTTGTTGAGTTGGCATGGATCAAGATTAGGATTTGTCACTCCGATTGTCAGAGAGGTATCTCTGGCCCTCTCGGTAATGTACATCACTATAAGCCTTGCAAGTAATGTAGCTAATGAGTTAGTTACGGGATGTAGCATTACGGAATGAGTAAAGAGACTTGTCGGTAACGATATTAAACTAGGTATTGAGATACCTACGATCGAATCTCGGACAAGTAAACATACCAATGACAAAGGGAACAACGTATATCGTTATGCGGTTTGACCAATAAAGATCTTTGTAGAATATGTAGGAACCAATATGAGCATCCAGGTTCCACTATTGGTTATTGACCGGAGACATGTCTCAGTCATGTCTACATAGTTCTCGAACCCGTAGGGTCCGCATGCTTAACGTTCGGTGACGATCGGTATTACGAGTTTATGTGTTTTGATGTATCGAAGGTAGTTCAGAGTCCCGGATTTGATCACAGACATGACGAGGAGTATCGAAATGGTCGATATGTAAAGATCGATATATTAGAAGCCTATGTTTGGACATCGAATGTTTCCGGGTGAAATCGGGAGTATACCGGAGCACCGGGAGGTTACCGGAACCCCCCGGGAGGTATATGGGCCTTATTGGGCCTTAGTGGAAGAGAGGGAAAAGAAGCAAAGGAGGGGGCGCCCCCCCAAGCCCAATCCGAATTTGGAGGGGGCCGGCCCCCTTTCCTTCCTTCTTCCTCCTCCTTCCTTCTCTCCTAGAACCAACCAAGGGAAGGGGGGAATCCTACTCCCGGTGGGAGTAGGACTCCCTTGGGGGGCGCCTAGAGAGGCCGCCCCCTCCCCTCCTACACTCCTTTATATATGGGGGCACCCCATGGACAGACAAGTTGATCATTGATCTTTAGCCGTGTGTGGTGCCCCCCTCCACCATAATCCATCTCGATAATATCGTAGCGGTGCTTAGGCGAAGCCCTATTTCGGCGGCAACATCATCACTGTTATCACGCCGTCGTGCTGACAAAGCTCTCCCTCGAAGTTCTACTAGATCGTGAGTTCGTGGGTATATACATATTGCTTGTCGTCACTAGTTGATTCTTGATTCGGCGGCATTGTTGGATGAAGCGGCCCGGACCGACATTACGCGTACGCTTACGCGAGACTGGTTCTACCGACATGCTTCACACATAGGTGGCTAGTGGGCGTCTGTTTCTCCAGCTTTAGTTGAATCATATTCAATGAACATGGTTCTTTCTAAAGATCAAAAAGCAATCACTATACCGCGTTGTGGTTTTTGATGAGGTAAGAACGGTTCTTGCTCAGCCCGTAGCAGCCACGTAAAACTTGCAACAACAAAGTAGAGGACTTCTAACTTGTTTTTGCATGGCATGTTGTGATGTGATATGGTCAAGACGTGAGAGATATAAATTGTTGTATGAGATGATCATGTTTTGTTAAAGTTATCGGCAACTGGCAGGAGCCTTATGGTTGTCTCTTTATTGCATAAGATGCAAGCGCCATATAATTGCTTTACTTTATCGCTATGCGATAGCAATAGTTGCAAAAGCAATAGTTGGTGAGACGACCATGTGATGACACTTTGATAGAGATCAAGATGATGGAGATCATGGTGTCATGCCGGTGATGATAGAGATCATGATCGTGTTTTGGAGATGGAGATCAAAGGCACAAGATGATGATGGCCATATCATGTCACATATTTTGATTGCATGTAATGTTTATCCTTTATGTATCTTATTTTGCTTAGTTCGGTGGTACCATTATAAGATGATCTCTCACTAAATTTCAAGGTATAAGTGTTCTCTCTGAGTATGCACTGTTGCGACTGTTCGTCGTGCCGAGACACCACGTGATGATAGGGTGTGATAAGCTCTACGTTCACATACAACGGGTGCAAGCTAGTTTTGCACACGCGGAATAATTGGGTTAAACTTGACGAGCCTAGCATATGCATATATGGCCTCGAAACACTGGAGACCGAAAGGTCGAGCGTGAATCATATAGTAGATATGATCAACATAGTGATGTTCACCATTGAAAACTACTCCATCTCACGTGATGATCGGACATGGTTTAGTTGATTTGGATCACCTGATCATTTAGATGACTAGAGGGATGTCTATCTAAGTGGGGGTTCTTAAGTAATATGATTAATTGAACTTTAATTTATCATGAACTTAGTCCTGATAGTATTTGCATATCTATGTTGTAGATCAATAGCTTGCGATGTAGCTCCCCGTTTATTTTTTGATATGCTCCTAGAGAAAAATAAGTTGAAAGATGATAGTAGCAATGATGCGGACTAGGTCTGTGATCTGAGGATTATCCTCATGGCTGCACAGAAGAATTATGTCCTTGATGCACCACTAGGTGACAGACCTATTGCAGGAGCAGATGCACACGTTATGAACATTGACAAAGCTCGGTATGATGACTACTTAATAGTTTAGTGCACCATGCTTTACGGCTTAGAACTGGGACTTCAAAAACGTTTTGAACACCATGGAACATATAAGATGTTCTAAGAGTTGAAATTGGTATTTCATACTCATGCCCGTGTCAAGAGGTATGAGACCTCTAACAGTACTTTGCCTACAAGGTGGAGGAGAATAGCTCAACCAGTGAGCATGTGCTTAGATTGTCTGGGTACTACAATTGCTTGAATCAAGTGGGAGTTAATCTTCCAGATAAGATAGTAATTGATAAAGTTCTCTAGTCACTATCACCAAGTTACTAGAACTTAGTGATGAACTATAATATGCAAGGGATGACGAAAGTAATTCCCAAGCTCTTCGCGATGCTGAAATCGGTGAAGGTAGAAATCAAGAAATAGCATCAAGTGTTGATGGTTAACAAGACCACTAGTTTCAAGAAAAGGGCAAAGGGAAAGAAAGAGGAACTTCAAAGAAGAAAGGAAAGCAAGTTGCCACTCCCATGAAGAAGCTCAAAGCTAGACCCAAGCCTGGAACTAAGTGCTTCTACTGCAAAAGAAATGGTCACTGGAAGTGGAACTTCCCTAGACACTTGGTGGATAAGAAGGATGGCAAAGTTAATGAAAGTATATATTTGATATACATGTTATTGATGTGTACTTTACTAGTGTTTATAACAACATGTCAGTATTTGATACTGGTTCAGTTACTAAGAGTAGTAACTCGAAACGGGAGTTGCAAAATAAACAGAGACTAGTTAAGGGCGAGGTGATGATGTGAGTTGGAGGTGATTCCAAGGTTGATAATATCACCATCGCACACTCCCTTTACCTTCGGGATTAGTGTTGAACCTAAAATAAATGTTATTTGGTGTTTGCGTAAAGCATAATATGATTCGATCATGTTTATTGCAATACGGTTATTCATTTAAGTCAAGGATGATTGTTATTCTGTTTACATGAATAAAACCTTCTGAGGTCATACACCCAAGGTGAATGGTTTATTGAATCTCGATCATAGTAATACACATATTCATAATATTGAATCCAAAAATGCAAAATTAATAATGATAGTGCAACTTATATGTGGCACTGTCGTTTAGGTCATATTGGTGTAAAGCTGTAAGTGCATCTAGTGCCACCCCTAGTAGGTTTTGGAGTATTGACGAAAAACCTAGTTGAGGGACTAATGTGTTTGTGAGAATTGCAGGATAACACAGGTAGAAGTCCCTCATTGATTCGGTTTTCCTACCAGAGATGACCCCTAAAAATGTAAGAAGACATTGAAGACAAAGGTGGTATGTGAAGACATTCACATTGAAGACTATGACAAGAGAAGACATCGCATGAAGACTATGGAGCGCGAAGACTTAGTTCTTTCGTCGTTCTTTTTCTTCTTTCTTGAGTCATAGGAACCACCGTACTGTTAAGTGGGGTCCAAGAGAACCAGTCAGAATGACTGAAGTGATGCTTAACCAAAATCCTATGTCTTCGAGTGAAGACTATGAGAGCAAATCTTGTCCAGAGTTGGAAAAGTCAACTTTGCTTGTAGCCCAAGTAAAGTTGTCGTGTGTGTTTGAAATCTGTCCATTGGAACACGTGTCAGTTCCTTAGTGACCCAGGGTCATTTCAGACAAATCAGGTCGGGTTGCCTAGTGGCTATAAATAGCCCACCCCCTACAACCATAAACGGTTGGCTGCTCAGAGTTAGAGTACGGCTTTTGTCGTTTGAGAGCAAACCACCTCGAAGCCTTTGAGAGAGAATTCCTTGCAAGGATAAAGCCCTAAACACCTAGAGCCAAAGAGTGTTAGGCATCACTTAAGTCTTCCTGTCTGTGTGATCTGAAGACTTATTACACTTGAGGACTGTGAATCCTCCAGCCGGTTAGGCGTCGCGTTCTGAGCATCCAAGAGTCATTGTGGATCGCCGGTGAACGAAGTCTGTGAAGGTTTGGAAGTCTACCTTGAAGACTTACCAGAGTGATTGGGCGAGGACTGGGTGTCCTTAGCTCAAGGGGAATAAGGTGAAGACGAGGTCTTCTAAGTTGAATCTCAGCCTCCCCAACCAGACGTACAGTTGTCACAGCAACTGGAACTGGTCCAACAAATCATTGTCTTCAATGAGTCACTGGTTTCATCCTTCCCTTCCCTTTGCTTACTGTTGGTCCTTGTGAAGTCATTATAGAGTGTCACTAGTTTCCCTCTACTTGACTAGCTCGTTGATTCAATGATGGTTATGTTTCCTAACCATAGACATGAGTTGTCATTTGATTAACGGGGGATCACATCATTAGAGAATGATGTGATTGACTTGACCCATCGTTAGCTTAGCACGATGATCATTTTGTTTGTTGCTATTGCTTTCTCCATAACTATACATGTTCCTATGACTATGAGATTATGCAACTCCCGAATACCGGAGGAACACTTTGTGTGCAACCAAACGTCACAACGTAAATGGGTGATTATATATAAAGGTGCTCTACAGGTGTCTCCGATGGTGTTTGTTGAGTTGGCATGGATCAAGATTAGGATTTGTCACTCCGATTGTCAGAGAGGTATCTCTGGGCCCTCTCGGTAATGTACATCACTATAAGCCTTGCAAGTAATGTAGCTAATGAGTTAGTTACGGGATGTAGCATTACGGAATGAGTAAAGAGACTTGCCGGTAACGATATTAAACTAGGTATTGAGATACCTACGATCGAATCTCGGACAAGTAAACATACCAATGACAAAGGGAACAACGTATATCGTTATGCGGTTTGACCAATAAAGATCTTTGTAGAATATGTAGGAACCAATATGAGCATCCAGGTTCCACTATTGGTTATTGACCGGAGACATGTCTCGGTCATGTCTACATAGTTCTCGAACCCGTAGGGTCCGCATGCTTAACGTTCGGTGACGATCGGTATTACGAGTTTATGTGTTTTGATGTATCGAAGGTAGTTCAGAGTCCCGGATTTGATCACAGACATGACGAGGAGTATCGAAATGGTCGAGATGTAAAGATCGATATATTAGAAGTCTATGTTTGGACATCGAATGTTTCCGGGTGAAATCGGGAGTATACCGGAGCACCGGGAGGTTACCGGAACCCCCCGGGAGGTATATGGGCCTTATTGGGCCTTAGTGGAAGAGAGGGAAAAGAAGCAAAGGAGGGGGCGCCCCCCCAAGCCCAATCCGAATTTGGAGGGGGCCGGCCCCCTTTCCTTCCTTCTTCCTCCTCCTTCCTTCTCTCCTAGAACCAACCAAGGGAAGGGGGGAATCCTACTCCCGGTGGGAGTAGGACTCCCTTGGGGGCGCCTAGAGAGGCCGCCCCCTCCCCTCCTACACTCCTTTATATACGGGGGCACCCCATGGACAGACAAGTTGATCATTGATCTTTAGCCGTGTGTGGTGCCCCCCTCCACCATAATCCATCTCGATAATATCGTAGCGGTGCTTAGGCGAAGCCCTATTTCGGCGGCAACATCATCACCGTTATCACGCCGTCGTGCTGACAAAGCTCTCCCTCGAAGTTCTACTAGATCGTGAGTTCGTGGGTATATACATATTGCTTGTCGTCACTAGTTGATTCTTGATTCAGCGGCATTGTTGGATGAAGCGGCCCGGACCGACATTACGCGTACGCTTACGCGAGACTGGTTCTACCGACATGCTTCACACATAGGTGGCTAGTGGGTGTCTGTTTCTCCAGCTTTAGTTGAATCATATTCAATGAACATGGTTCTTTCTAAAGATCAAAAAGCAATCACTATATCGCGTTGTGGTTTTTGATGAGGTAAGAACGGTTCTTGCTCAGCCCGTAGCAGCCACGTAAAACTTGCAACAACAAAGTAGAGGACTTCTAACTTGTTTTTGCATGGCATGTTGTGATGTGATATGGTCAAGACGTGAGAGATATAAATTGTTGTATAAGATGATCATGTTTTGTTAAAGTTATCGGCAACTGGCAGGAGCCTTATGTTTGTCTCTTTATTGCATAAGATGCAAGCGCCATATAATTGCTTTACTTTATCGCTATGCGATAGCAATAGTTGCAAAAGCAATAGTTGGTGAGACGACCATGTGTTGACACTTTGATAGAGATCAAGATGATGGAGATCATGGTGTCATGCCGGTGACGATAGAGATCATGATCGTCTTTTGGAGATGGAGATCAAAGGCACAAGATGATGATGGCCATATCATGTCACATATTTTGATTGCATGTAATGTTTATCCTTTATGTATCTTATTTTGCTTAGTTCGGTGGTACCATTATAAGATGATCTCTCACTAAATTTCAAGGTATAAGTGTTCTCTCTGAGTATGCACTGTTGCGACTGTTCGTCGTGCCGAGACACCACGTGATGATAGGGTGTGATAAGCTCTACGTTCACATACAACGGGTGCAAGCTAGTTTTGCACACGCGGAATAATTGGGTTAAACTTGACGAGCCTAGCATATGCATATATGGCCTCGGAACACTGGAGACCGAAAGGTCGAGCGTGAATCATATAGTAGATATGATCAACATAGTGATGTTCACCATTGAAAACTACTCCATCTCACGTGATGATCGGACATGGTTTAGTTGATTTGGATCACTTGATCATTTAGATGACTAGAGGGATGTCTATCTAAGTGGGGGTTCTTAAGTAATATGATTAATTGAACTTTAATTTATCATGAACTTAGTCCTGATAGTATTTGCATATCTATGTTGTAGATCAATAGCTTGCGATGTAGCTCCCCGTTTATTTTTTGATATGCTCCTAGAGAAAAATAAGTTGAAAGATGATAGTAGCAATGATGCGGACTGGGTCTGTGATCTGAGGATTATCCTCATGGCTGCACAGAAGAATTATGTCCTTGATGCACCACTAGGTGACAGACCTATTGCAGGAGCAGATGCACACGTTATGAACATTGACAAAGCTCGGTATGATGACTACTTAATAGTTTAGTGCACCATGCTTTACGGCTTAGAACTGGGACTTCAAAAACGTTTTGAACACCATGGAACATATAAGATGTTCTAAGAGTTGAAATTGGTATTTCATACTCATGCCCGTGTCAAGAGGTATGAGACCTCTAATAGTACTTTGCATACAAGGTGGAGGAGAATAGCTCAACCAGTGAGCAGGTGCTCAGATTGTCTGGGTACTACAATTGCTTGAATCAAGTGGGAGTTAATCTTCCAGATAAGATAGTAATTGATAAAGTTCTCTAGTCACTATCACCAAGTTACTAGAACTTAGTGATGAACTATAATATGCAAGGGATGACGAAAGTAATTCCCAAGCTCTTCGCGATGCTGAAATCGGTGAAGGTAGAAATCAAGAAATAGCATCAAGTGTTGATGGTTAACAAGACCACTAGTTTCAAGAAAAGGGCAAAGGGAAAGAAAGAGGAACTTCAAAGAAGAAAGGAAAGCAAGTTGCCACTCCCATGAAGAAGCTCAAAGCTAGACCCAAGCCTGGAACTAAGTGCTTCTACTGCAAAAGAAATGGTCACTGGAAGTGGAACTGCCCTAGACACTTGGTGGATAAGAAGGATGGCAAAGTTAACGAAAGTATATATTTGATATACATGTTATTGATGTGTACTTTACTAGTGTTTATAACAACATGTCAGTATTTGATACTGGTTCAGTTACTAAGAGTAGTAACTCGAAACGGGAGTTGCAAAATAAACAGAGACTAGTTAAGGGCGAGGTGATGATGTGAGTTGGAGGTGATTCCAAGGTTGATAATATCACCATCGCACACTCCCTTTACCTTCGGGATTAGTGTTGAACCTAAAATAAATGTTATTTGGTGTTTGCGTAAAGCATAATATGATTCGATCATGTTTATTGCAATACGGTTATTCATTTAAGTCAAGGATAATTGTTATTCTGTTTACATGAATAAAACCTTATGAGGTCATACACCCAAGGTGAATGGTTTATTGAATCTCGATCATAGTAATACACATATTCATAATATTGAATCCAAAAATGCAAAATTAATAATGATAGTGCAACTTATATGTGGCACTGTCGTTTAGGTCATATTGGTGTAAAGCTGTAAGTGCATCTAGTGCCACCCCTAGTTGGTTTTGGAGTATTGACGAAAAACCTAGTTGAGGGACTAATGTGTTTGTGAGAATTGCAGGATAACACAGGTAGAAGTCCCTCATTGATTCGGTTTTCCTACCAGAGATGACCCCTAAAAATGTAAGAAGACATTGAAGACAAAGGTGGTATGTGAAGACATTCACATTGAAGACTATGACAAGAGAAGACATCGCATGAAGACTATGGAGCGCGAAGACTTAGTTCTTTCGTCGTTCTTTTTCTTCTTTCTTGAGTCATAGGAACCACCGTACTGTTAAGTGGGGTCCAAGAGAACCAGTCAGAATGACTGAAGTGATGCTTAACCAAAATCCTATGTCTTCGAGTGAAGACTATGAGAGAAAATCTTGTCCAGAGTTGGAAAAGTCAACTTTGCTTGTAGCCCAAGTAAAGTTGTCGTGTGTGTTTGAAATCTGACCATTGGAACACGGTCAGTTCCTTAGTGACCCAGGGTCATTTCAGACAAATCAGGTCGGGTTGCCTAGTGGCTATAAATAGCCCACCCCCTACAACCATAAACGGTTGGCTGCTTAGAGTTAGAGTACGGCTTTTGTCGTTTGAGAGCAACCCACCTCGAAGCCTTTGAGAGAGAATTCCTTGCAAGGATAAAGCCCTAAACACCTAGAGCCAAAGAGTGTTAGGCATCACTTAAGTCTTCATGTCTGTGTGATCTGAAGACTTATTACACTTGAGGACTGTGAATCCTCCAGCCGGTTAGGCGTCGCGTTCTGAGCATCCAAGAGTCATTGTGGATCGCCGGTGAACGAAGTCTGTGAAGGTTTGGAAGTCTACCTTGAAGACTTACCAGAGTGATTGGACGAGGACTGGGTGTCCTTAGCTCAAGGGGAATAAGGTGAAGACGAGGTCTTCTGAGTTGAATCTCAGCCTCCCCAACCAGACATACAGTTGTCACAGCAACTGGAACTGGTCCAACAAATCATTGTCTTCAATGAGTCACTGGTTTCATCCTTCCCTTCCCTTTGCTTACTGTTGGTCCTTGTGAAGTCATTGTATGATTGCATTATCTTTTGTCTTCACTAAGTGACTACTTGTTCTGATTGGCTTCACAATATCTTCCTACCTGATCTTACTGCCTAGCTGCTATTAGTCATTATGCTTTCACTTCATTGAATACTTGACTATGGTTTGCCTAGTGTAGTCTACCTTCCGCTGTATGGTAATAGGTTTATTTCTATCGTTTGTCTTTGAAACTTCCATGTTCTGAACACTTTCATAAAAATCGCCTATTCACCCTCCCCCCTCTAGTCGATCACTAGCACTTTCAATTGGTATCAGAGCAAGGTACTCCCTTGTTCTGTGTGATTCGCTTTAACCACCTGGAGTTTTAGCTATGTCGACTGCAGGGATAATTAAGGTCTCCACTGCTTGCCCTGTCTTCGATGGAACTGAATATCCCTACTGGAAGAATAAGATGCGCATGCATCTTGAAGCCATTGATGTCGACCTATGGTATGTCATCAGGAATGGCGTTCCCAAGGCTGGTGAAGGTGTCACCGCTGCTGATGTCAAGAAGTTCGTTCAACTGGACTCCACTGCCAAGAACATCATCTGTGGTCATCTGACCAACGGACAGTATGGCCGCGTGAGTGCTTTGGAAACATCTAAGCTAGTCTGGGACTGGCTCTCCAAGGTCAATGAAGGTGTCTCAACCCAGAGAGATCAGAGAATCAGTGTCCTTCGCAACCTCTTCAACCGCTTCAAGAGAAATGACAATGAGAATGTCCAACTCACGTTTGATCGACTCACTAACATCACAAATGAGCTTCAAGCTCTCGGCGCCACTGAGATCACCAAGCATGAAGTCGTCAAGACACTCCTGAGATAACTTGACAGCTCGTTTGACACCCTAGCCCTGATGATTCAAGAATGTCCTGATTTCAAGACACTCGATCCGTCTGACATACTTGAGAGGCTCAACACACATGAGTTTCAGCTTTCTGAGAAAAGAGACATCTACGGTCCCAACTATGGGCGAACTTGTGCCTTGAAGGCAAAAGCTTTCTCCTCATCTGAAGAAGAATCTGACAGCAGTTCTGATGATCCTGAAGACATTGGAAAGGAGCTTTCTATGCTTGTGAAGAAGTTCCAAAAATTCACCAAGAAGAAAGGCTTCAGAAAGTCTTCACGATCAATCTCCAGGAATGATGAAGCTTCTGCTCATGACTACAAGAAGAGAACATGCCACAAGTGCAAGAAACCTGGCCACTACATCTCTGAGTGTCCGCAGTGGGAATATGAGAACAAGAAGAAGAAGAAGAGCAAGGAATATGACTCTGACTACAAGAAGAAGAAGAAATACTCAAAGTCTTCTTCCATGTCTTCCTCAAAGTCTTCATCACACAAGAAGAGCTCATCTGGCAAGGCACGTGCGTTTGTTGGCAAGGAAATGGATTCAGAGGAGGAGTCCGCTTCTGAGGAGGCGGAGGTGGAGTCTGAGGAGGAGTCCGATTCTGGCATTGCGAGTCTGGCTACAGCATACGTTGCCAAGTCCATCTTCAACACTGAAGACAATGACTTCATCACCGACACCGATGCAAATGACAAGGACTACTCCGCTCCTACCTACTGCTTCATGGCATGCGGTGCCAAGGTAAACACACGCACTACTCACTATCAAACATCTAGTGAAGATGACTCTGATTGTGGTTCCAAACCCAGCTACAAAACACTTGCTAAAATTGCAACTGAACAATAGAAAGCTATGGAACATATTCAAAAACTGTTAGACAAAAGCGATGATCTATTAGACGCTGAAATGACTCGATCTTAGTCCTTAATTGAAGACATAAAAAATCTTCACGTTAAGTATGAGGAACTTGAAAGTTGTCATGAAACGCTCTCAACAACTCATGAAAAGCTTTCCTATGATTATCTTCAAAGGAAGCTAGATCTTGAGAAATTGAGAGCGGCTCATGAAGATCTTCAAAAGGAAAATGAGTCACTTCGCGCCGAACAGATCAGTTCTGCTCAGGAAGAATTTGAACCACCATGTCTTAAATGCATCGAGCGTGACAACGCTACTTCTGTTGCTGAGTGTTCTACTGCTGCTACTGTTGCAATATCTTCAATTGTTGATGTGGTAACTAACCCCTCTGCTGAGGATACCACTGCTATTGCTGATGAGAATGCTAGGTTGAAGACATTGCTTGAAACAGGGATGTACAAAAGTCTCAAAGGGCATCAGACACTATGTGATGTCCTCAAAAGGCAGATCCTGAACCGAAACCCTAGGAAAGAGGGTGTTGGGTTCGAAAGGAAAATGAATGTTGATGGCTCTTACTGGAAACCTGAGCAGTACCCCAAAACCACATGGGTTGCTGCAAAGGAACCTTCAGCGGATCCATCCACCCTATCCGGCTTTACTTGTGCTAATCCCATTGTCATTGATGAATCCTTTGATGCAAACTATAAACTGTTTAAGAATCAGAATGGTGAAGTGTTTGCCAGGTATATTGGTACTAACTGCAGGAATGGACCGCCTATGAAGAAGGTCTGGGTGCCGAAAAGGTGTTTGGAGAATCTTCCTGTGAATGTCATCATGACACCACATGAAGAAGACAAACCCCAGACCACAGGCTTCATAATGTCCAAAGGCTTCATACAGACAGAGGACTCACCTGAGTCGCACTAACGCAAATGTTTTGCAGGGAAACCGTACTCAGGCCTATGAATATGAGTGCGTTTCATCAAACCGCCATGTTCATAAGACCAAGAACTATTCTGCTTATTCTTATGAGTACATTGTCCACCTGCAAGACTTTTTGCTAGGGCCCCAAAGCCAAAGTTCTCAGATGCTGCACTTAGACTCATTGCTTCGAAGCCACCCTTGAAGATGTGGGTGGCTAAGAAAGCTTAACTCTCTTTTGCAGGGAAAGGTCTCCAGCCGAAAACCAAAATCGCCTAACGCTATTGCTGGGGACCTTAAACATCTTGTCGGGTGCAAGATCAAATGCCCAAATGGTCTTATTATGTACTTTGTTCCTGAATCGCTTGCTACTCGCCCTATCAGTCCAAATCTCGATCTAAGCTTTCATAATCCACTGGTTCGTCAAATGTTTTTGCTTCACAATTCTCTTCGTGAAGCCTATCCCCCTAACTGCACTGTAGGGTACGACACCAGCTGCTTCAGAATGGATTATTGATAGTGGGTGTACCAATCACATGACTGGCAAGCGAAGCCTTCTTATGGACTCAACACTACGTCCATCTGACAAAAGTCACATCACATTTGCTGACACTGGTAAAAGCAAGGTATTGGGTCTAGGTAGTGTTGCAATCTCAAAGGATCAACACATGGATAAAGTCATGCTTGTTGAATCCCTTGGTTTCAACTTAATGTCTGTTTCAATGCTTTGCGATTTAAACATGATTGTTGAAGGAAATATGCCCTAGAGGCAATAATAAAGTTATTATTTATTTCCTCATATATCATGATAAATGTTTATTATTCATGCTAGAATTGTATTAACCGGAAACATAATACATGTGTGAATACATAGACAAACAGAGTGTCACTAGTATGCCTCTACTTGACTAGCTTGTTAATCAAAGATGGTTATGTTTCCTAACCATAGACAAAGAGTTGTTATTTGATTAACGGGATCACATCATTAGGTGAATGATCTGATTGACATGACCCATTCCATTAGCTTAGCACCCGATCGTTTAGTATGTTGCTATTGCTTTCTTCATGACTTATACATGTTCCTATGACTATGAGATTATGCAACTCCCGTTTACCGGAGGAACACTTTGTGTGCTACAAAACATCACAACGTAACTGGGTGATTATAAAGGAGCTCTACAGGTGTCTCCAAAGGTGAATGTTGGGTTGGCGTATTTCTAGATTAGGATTTGTCACTCCGATTGTCGGAGAGGTATCTCTGGGCCCTCTCGGTAATGCACATCACATAAGCCTTGCAAGCATTGCAACTAATGAGTTAGTTGCGAGATGATGTATTATGGAATGAGTAAAGAGACTTGCCAGTAACGAGATTGAACTAGGTATTGGATACTGACGATCAAATCTCGGGAAAGTAACATACCGATGACAAAGGGAACAACGTATGTTGTTATGCGGTCTGACCGATAAATATCTTCGTAGAATATGTAGGAGCCAATATGGGCATCCAGGTCCCGCTATTGGTTATTGACCAGAGAAGTGTCTCGGTCATGTCTACATAGTTCTCGAACCCGTAGGGTCCGCACGCTTAACGTTCGTTGACGATATAGTACTATGTGAGTTATGTATGTTGGTGACCGAATGTTGTTCGGAGTCCGGGATGAGATCACGGACATGACGAGGAACTCCGGAATGGTCCGGAGACAAAGTTTGATATATGGGATAATAGTGTTTGGTCACCGGAAGGGTTCCGGAAATCACCGGAAGGGGTTCCAGATGTTTCCCGAAATGTTTGGGTACGAGAACACTTTATTTGGGCCAAAGGGGAAAGCCCACAAGGTTTTTGGAAAGCGCAAAAGGAAGTTTTGCGGAGTCCAGGGGCCAGACGCCAGGGTCCCTGGTGTCTGGGTCCAGACGCCGGGAACCCTGGCGTCTGGCCCTGGAGTTCGAGAAGGAATCTTGCCTTTTGGGTGAAACCGACTTTGTGGAGGCTTTTACTCCAAGTTTTGACCCTAGGGCTCAACATATAAATAGAGGGGCAGGGCTAGCACCAAAGACACATCAAGAAACACCAAGCCGTGTGCCGGCAACCCCGTTCCCTCTAGTTTATCCTCCGTCATAGTTTTCGTAGTGCTTAGGCAAAGACCTGCGGAGATTGTTCTTTACCAACACCGTCACCACGCTGTCGTGCTGCCGGAACTCATCTACTACTTCGCCCCTCTTGCTGGATCGAGAAGGTGAGGACGTCACCGAGCCGAACGTGTGCAGAACTCGGAGGTGCCGTGCTTTCGATACTTGGATCGGTCGGATGTGAAGACGTATGACTACATCAACCGCGTTGATATAACTCTTCCGCGAACGGTCTACGAGGGTACGTAGACAACACTCTCCCCTCTCGTTGCTATGCATCACCATGATCTTGCGTGTGCGTAGGAAAATTTTTGAAATTACTACGTTACCCAACAGTGGCATCAGAGCCTAGGTTTTATGTGTTGATGTTATATGCACGAGTAGAACACAAGTGAGTTGTAGGTGATATAAGTCATACTGCTTACCAGCATTTCATACTTTGGTTCGGCGGTATTGTTGGACGAAGCGGCCCGGACCGACATTACGCGTACGCTTACGCGAGACCGGTTCTCCCGACATGCTTTGCACATAGGTGGCTTGCGGGTGACAGTTTCTCCAACTTTAGTTGAACCGAGTGTGGCTACGCCCGGTCCTTGCGAAGGTTAAAACGGCATCAACTTGACAAACTATCGTTGTGGTTTTGATGCGTAGGTAAGATTGGTTCTTGCTTAAGCCCGTAGCAGCCACGTAAAACTTGCAACAACAAAGTAGAGGACGTCTAACTTGTTTTTGCAGGGCATGTTGTGATGTGATATGGTCAAGACATGATGCTAAATTTTATTGTATGAGATGATCATGTTTTGTAACCGGGTTATCGGCAACTGGCAGGAGCCATATGGTTGTCGCTTTATTGTATGCAATGCAATCGCGCTGTAATGCTTTACTTTATCACTAAGCGGTAGCGATAGTCATGGAAGCATAAGATTGGCGAGTCGACAACGATGCTACGATGGAGATCAAGGTGTCGCACCGGTGACGATGGTGATCATGACGGTGCTTCGGAGATGGAGATCACAAGCACAAGATGATGATGGCCATATCATATCACTTATATTGATTGCATGTGATGTTTATCTTTTATGCATCTTATCTTGCTTTGATTGATGGTAGCATTATAAGATGATCTCTCACTAAATTATCAAGAAGTGTTCTCCCTAAGTATGCACTGTTGCCAAAGTTCGTCGTGCCCAGACACCACGTGATGATCGGGTGTGATAAGCTCTTTGTCCATCTACAACGGGTGCAAGCCAGTTTTGCACACGTAGAATACTCAGGTTAAACTTGACGAGCCTAGCATATGCAGATATGGCCTCGGAACACAGAGACCGAAAGGTCGAGCGTGAATCATATAGTAGATATGATCAACATAATGATGTTCACCATTGAAAACTAATCCATTTCACGTGATGATCAGTTGTGGTTTAGTTTATTTGGATCACGTGATCACTTAGAAGATTAGAGGGATGTCTATCTAAGTGGGAGTTCTTTAAGTAATTTGATTAATTGAACTTAAATTTATCATGAACTTAGTACCTGATAGTATCTTGCTTATGTATGTTTGATTGTAGATAGATGGCCCGTGCTGTTGTTCCGTTGAATTTTAATGCGTTCCTTGAGAAAGCAAAGTTGAAAGATGATGGTAGCAATTACACGGACTGGGTCCATAACTTGAGGATTATCCTCATTGCTGCACAGAAGAATTACGTCCTGGAAGCACCGCTGGGTGCCAGGCCTGCTGCTGGAGCAACACCAGATGTTATGAACGTCTAGCAGAGCAAAGCTGATGACTACTCGATAGTTTAGTGTGCCATTCTTTATGGATTAGAATCGGGACTTCAACGATGTTTTGAACGTCATGGAGCATATGAGATGTTCCAGGAGTTGAAGTTAATATTTCAAGCAAATGCCCGGATTGAGAGATATGAAGTCTCCAATAAGTTCTATAGCTGCAAGATGGAGGAGAACAGTTCTGTCAGTGAGCATATACTCAAAATGTCTGGGTATAATAATCACTTGATTCAGATGGGAGTTAATCTGTAACATCCCAAATTTTCAATTTGGAATGCTATACATTACATCATCATGCATATCATATTTTCTTGCATTTTTGTCGATCCTAGAAATTTCACGCAACTCAAGGACCCTCGGAGAGAGTTGGAGATTTCGTCATTTTCATACTTGAGTCTTCTCAAATTTTGAAGAAAGGATCATTGGATTTGTCGGAGTTTTATTTGCCTTTTATTTGGATAGGGAAAAATGCGTGTTTTCAAAATTTGCATTCTAGGTCCCGAGAAAAGATCATTTTGTTCGACTCAATTTTAGGAGTCGGGGAAAATTTACTTTAGAAGTTTTGGAGTTCGTTTAGACTTCTTTTTCTGTGTTTTTCTGCGCGCGAAACCGATTTAAAAAAATCGCAGCGCCTTGGGCCAAGGCCCAGCCAGCAGGCCGGCCGGCCAGGCCAGGCCATCGCCGCGTCGCGCGCCAGCGCGCAGGAGGCCGCCGCCCCAAGTGGAGTCCCACTAGGACTCCAATCTCCTCTCCCTCTCCTTCTCTTATTTCTTGTCCCCTCCCCCAAGCAATCTCTCCCCTCACCTATATAAATACCCAAGCACCCCCCCCCCTCTAAACCCACATCAAACCAAGCCCCAAGCACCTCACCCCGCGCCGCGCCGCCCTTGTGCCCCGCCGCCGCCGCCCTGCGTCACCGCCGCCGCCGCCCTAGTGCCCCGCCGCCGCCCTTGTGCATCGCTGCCGCCGCCCAATGCCGCCGTTCGCCGGAGCCCCTCGCCGGAACCTCGCCGAGGTAGCCGCGCCGCGTCTCTCCTATCCCCCTTGGTTCGGTTTATCTTATAAACCGTTCCGGTTCTTTTTCTCCTCTTTCCAATTCTTTTCTTCTCTTCCGATTCGTTTTCTTTCCGGTTCTTCTCTAAACCGTTCCGGTTATCTAGATCGGTTTTTCGTTCGGTTTTCTTTTCTCGAAACCCTAGATCGGATTCGTTTTCTTTCCGGTTTAGTTGCCTAGAGACCGTTCGCCGGACCGTTCGTCTTAACGAACGTAATCACCGGATTATTCTAGGTTAACGAACGACCGTTCGTTTAACCATTCTTCTTTTTCTTTTCATCAGATTTATTCCGTGATCGCGATCTCAGATCCGATCTTCGTTCTAGTTTATCTTCTCGTTCGTTTATCGGAATCAGGTGATTCAAGCGCCTGGAGTTTCGTTTCGAAACCGCCGTTCCGACTAATCAACTTTAACTAAGTTTTGCTACTGTAAACTTGACCTAGTTTCAACTTGCTAGAACCGAGCTGTTTTCTTCCGCCGTTTGTTTTCCGTTGCTTTGTTTGGTTCGTTCTTTCTTTGCAACCGGAGTTCTTAAGTTGAACTATCTGGTTCGATCTCTTGTTCGAGTTTTACCTGTGCATTAGATGAGTACTTATTGTATGCTTGTTGTTTGTCTGCGGTAGATTACCCGGATTGCGCCACCTGTTACTTCGAATCTCTAGGACTCGCGGATCATCAGCAAGGCAAGTAACACTTTGATCATACCTTTTCTACAACCCAGTTTTATTGCATTAGATCCATCCTCACACATTGCATGATTAGGATCTAATTAAATTGTGGGATGGGAAGTAGATGAGGTAGTACCTATTACCTGTTTATCATGAAACCTTTGGGAGTTACTTCTACGTTTGCTTATTATGCCATGCTATGCTAGTAGACGAGGATTGGGTGAGTGATATCCATGACAGATGTGAGTGTGATAATTTTAATGGTTTATCTAAGGTGGCAACTTAAACACACATCTGGGTGGATTGAGGCACCTGATGTCTATCAGGACTTGCCTGTTTTATTTTGGACCGCCACCCAGGCTCAAAGGGATCATAAGATCTTTCATGCTAAATACTTACGTGTGCAGCCACAAGCCAATATGGGCTCTGGCATAGTTGATTAAGTCGTGCGAACTCTTACAGGGTAGACTAGCAGATGTAGGGGAAAGTAGGTGTACCGGTCTATCCATCCTAAGGTCCTAGCGCTTCTGAAAGACTGTGTCTTGGTCATCCGTTTCTCAAACACTAGTAGTGCGAGAAATCCAACGGAGGCGATCGAGTCTTGTGGGGAAAAGTGCGCAAACCTCTGCAGAGTGTAACAAACTAATCATGATTAGCCGTGTCCCCGGTTATGGACGTCTTGAGTATCTAGTACTTGAATATCATGTGAATCTCAACATGTTACTTCTAATTAATATTGTTGGGTTATTGATGACTACTTTTAATTGGGATTGAGAATGCTATCAACCATTCTCAATGTTTAACAACCACCATGATAGTTAAATAAATTTATTCCTTTGCAGTAGGGAAAAACTGGCTTTATGCAAAACAGTAACCATAGAGCCTTCCACCAGCCAAATATGCATATAGTATAGCTGTTTCATTCCATTACTCTCTATGTGTTACCTTGCCAGCATATTCCATGTGCTGACCCGTTTCGGGCTGCAACGTTAATGTTGCAGACTTTTCAGACTGCGATTAAGGTGCTTTTAGGTCGTGGGTCTATACTCAGTGATGCCGTTGGAGTTGATGGACCCATTTATCTTCCAAGCCTTCCGCTATTATCGTTATTAGATGGCCTTAAGCCATATTATTGTAATAAGTTCTCTTTTGAGACATCGATGTAATAAGTGTGTGATTGCCACTCTGCTATAAATCCTTCGAAGTACTGTGTGGTGTCAGCATTACTGATCCAGGGATGACACCGGAGCACAGTAGACTTGATCCATTCGGGTCGGGTCGCTACAGAGATGGTATCAGAGCACATGCTGACTGTAGGACACGACTACTAAGTTAAAGCCATAGATCACTATTCTCTCCTCATTTTCTAACTCCTCATCTTTTCTACTCTTTAGGATGAAGGACGCGAAGATCAAGTACGCTCAACCGGATGAAGGCACACCTTTTGGATTTCACCTAAAGGAAGTCACCAAGTACCTAAACCTTGGATTACCAAGTTTCACGGGAACTTTCAACGCCACTTTGCCTGAAGAGGAGCGCTGGAAGATTCAAGCACACGTTCCGGGAAGGACATTCGCACCAATCACGAAGCCCATAGATAGTGTTTTCAATGCACCAACTTGGAGTCTAGGAAAGAGCATGGCAGCCCATATCACCATAGGACGCATTGGAGAAGTTTATCAAGAAGACCTCAAGGACACTATCTACCAGATTTGCGGACGCCGAGATGAACAATGGGAGTTAGTCAGCACCAAGAAGGATAAATCCATTGCAGCTTTCATCCAGGAGTTAAACTAGCACATTCGACGCCACGAGAACCAGATGTGCAATGATATGATAGAGTTGAAGAATGCGAAGGCAAGGATCATCGAGCTAGAAGGAGAACTGAAGGCTACACGCAAGGACTACATGGACGAGATAGTAGCTCTAGCAAGACACAACTGCGATCTTAAGCAAGAGATTGAAGAACTCAAGATGGAGTTAGCATCCAGGAAGGAAGACATGTATGTCGCATGTCCGGACAACTACATCATCATCGACGACACCGATTTGGATCCAAGTGAACCAGACTTTGAAGACAAAGCTGGAGCGGACATCATGGAGTCTTCCACCAGTTCAAATTTCTAGATGACCACCAAATATTAGTAGTATTTCCCCCATGTAAACATTATAGTTCGAGCACTTTTGCGATAGCTAGATCGATTGTATGCCCTTGTTTGAATTGAATGAAGTGATTTTGTGTGAATTTGCTCATGTGCATTGGGGTAGTGTTTTCTCTTTAGACCTCATTCTATTCTAATATCTCTTCTTTTCTAAACCCTCAGATGCCTCCGAGACGTGACAATGGATTTCCACCGGAGCTCACTCAGTTGATCCAGCAGCAGAATCAATTGATGCAATTGTTAGTTCAGAATCAGCAGAACAACAACAACAACCCACCACCACCACCTGTTGACCACTTAGCCCGTTTCCTTAGGCTGAATCCGCCGGTGTTTTCTAGTAGCACCGAGCCGATAGTAGCAGACGATTGGCTCCGCAAGATAGGAAGGGAGTTGACCACTGCAGGATGCACGTATGGTGAGAAAGTGAAGTTTGCCGCACATCAGTTAGAAGGACCCGCGGCAGCATGGTGGGAGAATTTCACAGCCACCTTCCCAGTTGACACCGTCACATGGGATCAGTTCCAGCAAGCTTTCCGCACTACACATGTTTCAGCAGGAGGTATGGCCATGAAGAAGCGTGAGTTTCGCAACTTACGCCAAGGAGGAAGGACAGTTGGCCAGTACGTTGACGACTTCAGCAAGTTAGCACGTTATGATCCAGATGACGGTGCTACGGATGCAACCAAGCAGGAGAAGTTTCTGGAAGGATTGAATGATGAGTTAAGCATGCAGTTGATGGTAGCAAGTTTCAACAACTACCAGGAGTTGGTAGATCGTGTCATCATGATTGAAGGGAAGCAACAGCAGATTGAGAACCGCAAGAGGAAGTATGGACAGGGGAAGTATAACTCTGGAGCCCAGCAGAAGCCCCGTTTTACCCCTAAATCGGGATTTCAGTTTCAGCATACCCATGGAGGAGGTAGTTCGCACAACCACAATGGCCACAAGAATGGTAATGGGAATGGAGGAAGCAACGGCCAGAACCGGACCACCCCAACAACCCCAGCCAAGAGAGATCTGAGTCAAGTCACCTGTTTCAAGTGTTCCAAGACCGGACATTATGCCAATGAATGTCCTGAAGGCCAGAATGGAAATGGCAATGGAAGCTCAGGGAAGGAGCCGAACCCTTTCAATAGGGGACAGGTGAACCACGTTAGCGTGGAGGAGGTTGAAGATCAGCCTGATGCAGTAATCGGTAAGTTTTTGGTTAAATCATTTACCGCACTCGTTCTTTTCGATACTGGTGCATCACATTCATACATATCAAGGGGATTTGTGGAAAAATATAGCCTGCCCACTAGGATTCTTAAAACACCTATGCTAGTAAGTTCGCCAGGAGCAGAATACATGGCCAGTCAAGGATGTTTTCAAGTGCCATTAAGCATAGGAAGGCATGTTTTCCCAACAGATTTAATTATTCTGGAATCCCAAGGTTTGGATGTAATCCTCGGTATGGATTGGTTGTCGAAGTATGGAGGAAACATCGATTGTGCTAGTAAGACAATTTTGCTCACAACGCCCGAAGGAAGAAGGATCAAGTATGTATCCCGGCATGTGCCAAATAGGACACAAGTAAATTGCCTAACAGGAGTTGTGCAGGAGGAAGTACCAGTGGTAAAGTATTTTCCTGATGTATTTCCTGAAGAGTTGCCAGGCATGCCACCGGATAGAGACATTGAGTTTTTGATTGAGCTATTGCCAGGCATTGGGCCAATATCAAAGAGACCATACTCGATGCCTGCAAAGGATTTGGTAGAAATTAAGAATCAGATTAAGGAGTTATTGGAGAAAGGTTACATTCGCCCAAGTTCTTCGCCTTGGGGATCACCCGTACTTCTAGTGGATAAGAAGGATGGATCATTACGGATGGTTGTTGATTACCGTGGATTGAATGAAGTAACCATCAAGAACAAGTATCCACTGCCAATGATAAATGATCTGTTTGATCGTTTGCAAGGAGCCAAGGTGTTTTCCAAGATCGATTTGCGATCAGGGTACCACCAGTTGAAGATTCAAGAACAGGATATTCCGAAGACAGCATTCACCATGAGATACGGACTGTATGAGTATACCGTTATGTCATTTGGATTAACTAACGCACTTGCCTATTTTATGAACCTGATGAACAAAGTGTTTATGGAGTTTTTGGATAAGTTCGTCGTAGTGTTCATTGATGATATCCTGGTTTATTCAAGGAATGAAGAAGAGCATAAGGAACATTTGCGTTTGGTTTTGGAGAAACTAAGGGAACATCAGCTATATGCCAAATTCAGCAAATGTGAGTTTTGGTTGAAGGAAGTAGGATTCCTCGGACACGTTATATCCGGAGAAGGGATAGCAGTTGACCCCACAAAGGTTGAGACCGTAACCGAATGGGAAGCCCCAACGACAGTTGGAGAGATCCGGAGTTTTCTTGGACTCGCAGGATACTACTGGAGATTCATTGAGAACTTTTCAAAGATTGCGAAGCCTATGACGGAATTGTTGAAGAAGGATACCAAGTTCAATTGGACTGAGGAGTGTGAGGCTAGTTTCCAGGAGTTGAAGAAACGATTGGTTACCTCACCAGTGTTGATTTTGCCAGATCAGACCAAGGATTATGAGGTATACTGCGACGCTTCACGTCGAGGACTTGCAGCAGTGCTTATGCAGGAAGGGAGAGTTGTTTCGTATGCTTCACGACAACTGAAGCCTCATGAGTTGAACTATGCCACGCATGATTTGGAGTTAGCAGCCATAGTGCATGCATTGAAGACATGGAGACATTTCCTCATTGGAAATCATTGTGAGGTGTACACGGATCACAAGAGTTTGAAGTACATTTTCACGCAGAAGGAGTTGAATCTCAGACAAAGGAGATGGTTGGAGCTCATCAAGGATTATGATATGAGATTGCATTACCATCCCGGTAAAGCTAATGTAGTAGCTGACGTATTGAGCCGCAAGAGCCATGTCAATACGTTAATAATGGAGGAAATACCCAAGGAGTTATTAGAGAACCTTCATGAACTAAGTTTAGAAATAGTTCCGAAAGGCTATGTAGCAGAATTGGAGATCCAGTCAACATTGATGGATAAAATTAGAGAGGCTCAGAAATCTGACAAGGAGATTGCTGCTATAAAGGAGAAACTAAGCAAAGGAAAAGCAAAGGGATTTCGTGAGGATGAGCACGATACCCTATGGTTTGAGGACCATGTTTACGTGCCAAATGACCCGGAGATCAGGAAGTTGATTCTACAAGAGGCACATGATTCACCCTATTCGATTCACCCAGGAAATACCAAGATGTATTTGGATTTGAAGGAGACATTCTGGTGGACCGGAATGAAGAAGGATATTGCAGCATATGTAGCAGTTTGTGACGTATGTCATAGAGTAAAGGCAGAACATTAGAAGCCAGCCGGATTGTTGCAACCATTGCCGATACCCGAATGGAAGTGGGATAAGATAGGCATGGATTTTATCACGGGATTACCAAGGACTCGTTCAGGCTATGACTCGATTTCGGTTGTAGTTGATCGTTTGGTGAAGGTAGCACATTTCATTCCAGTTAAGACCACTTATACCAGTGCTAAGTTGGCAAAGATATACATGACTAGGATCATTTGTTTGCATGGAGTTCTGAGGAGTATTGTATCAGGCAGAGGAACCCAATTTACCTCAAAGTTTTGGAATCAGTTGCATGAAACTTTCAGAACCAGGCTAGAGTTCAGCACCGCCTTTCATCCGCAGACAGATGGACAGACCGAGAGAGTCAATCAGATTTTGGAAGATATGCTGAGAGCTTGTGCACTAGATTATGGATCTAGTTGGGACGATAACTTGCCGTATGCGGAGTTTTCTTATAACAACAGTTACCAAACCAGTCTGAAGATGGCACCTTTCAAAGCTTTATACGGAAGGAGGTGTAGGACACCGTTGTCATGGGACGAAGTTGGAGACCGTCAGTTCTTTGGACCAGATTTGATTAAGGAGTCTGAACAGAAAGTTAAGTTGATTCACGATAGGCTCAAGGTAGCCCAGTCCAGGCAGAAGAGCTACGCAGATTCTAAACGCAAGGAGACAGTTTACGAAACCAGAGACAGAGTGTATCTCCGAGTATCCCCACTTCGAGGAGTTAAGCGCTTTGGAGTTAAGGGAAAATTAGCACCACGTTTCGTTGGACCATATAAGATCTTGCAACGTATGGGAGAAGTCGCTTATAAGTTGGAATTACCAGAGGGATTGTCAGGAGTTCATGACGTATTCCATGTTTCTCAGCTGAAGAAATGTCACGCCGAGATGGCGGAGATACCGCTAAGAGATACAGTGCCATTGGAAGCAATTCAGTTGAAGGATGACTTAACGTATGAAGAGAAACCAGTCAAGATTCTTGAGTTTGCCAGCAGAGTTACCCGCAGCAAGGTTATCAAGTTTTGCAAAGTTCAGTGGAACCACCACTCAGAGGATGAAGCCACCTGGGAGAGAGAAGAAGATTTGCTCAAGGACCACCCTCACCTATTTTCTAGCCAACCCGAATCTCGAGGGCGAGATTCATCTTAAGGGGGGTAGGTTTGCAACATCCCAAATTTTCAATTTGGAATGTTATACATTAGATCATCATGCATATCATATTTTCTTGCATTTTTGTCGATCCTAGAAATTTCACGCAACTCAAGGACCCTCGAAGAGAGTTGGAGATTTCGTCATTTTCATATTTGAGTCTTCTCAAATTTTGAAGAAAGGATCATTGGATTTGTCGGAGTTTTATTTGCCTTTTATTTGGATAGGGAAAATGCGTGTTTTCAAAATTTGCATTCTAGATCCCGAGAAAAGTTCATTTTGTTCGACTCAATTTTAGGAGTCGGGGAAAATTTACTTTGGGAGTTTTGGAGTTCGTTTAGACTTCTTTTTCTGTGTTTTTCTGCGCGCGAAACCGATTTAACAAAAAAAGTCGCAGCGCCTTGGGCCAAGGCCCAGCCAGCAGGCCAGCCGGCCAGACCAGGCCATTGCCGGGCCGCGCGCCAGCGCGCAGGAGGCCGCCGCCGCCCCATGTGGAGTCCCACTAGGACTCCAATCTCCTCTCCCTCTCATTCTCTTATTTCTTGTCCCCTCCCCTAAGCAATCTCTCCCCTCACCTATATAAATACCCAAGCACCCCCCCCCTCTAAACCCACATCAAACCAAGCCCCAAGCCCCAAGCCCCAAGCCCCGCGCCGCGCCGCCCTTGTGCCCCGCCGCCGCCGCCCTAGTGCCCCGCCGCCGCCCTTGTGCATCGCCGCCGCCGCCCAACGCCGCCGTTCGCCGGAGCCCCTCGCCGGAACCTCGCCGAGGTAGCCGCGCCACGTCTCTCCTATCCCCCTTGGTTTGGTTTTTCTTATAAACCATTCCGGTTCTTTTTCTCCTCTTTCCGATTCTTTTCTTCTCTTCCGATTCGTTTTCTTTCCGGTTCTTCTCTAAACCGTTCCGGTTTTCTAGATCGGTTTTTTGTTCGGTTTTCTTTTCTCGAAACCCTAGATCGGATTCGTTTTCTTTCCGGTTTAGTTGCCTAGAGACCGTTCGCCGGACCGTTCATCTTAACGAACGTAATCACCGGATTATTCTAGGTTAACGAACGTCCGTTCGTTTAACCGTTCTTCTTTTTCTCTTCATCGGATTTATTCCGCGATCTCAGATCCGATCTTAGTTCTAGTTTATCTTCTCGTTCATTTATCGGAATCAGGTGATTCAAGCGCCTGGAGTTTCATTTCGAAACTGCCGTTCTGACTAATCAACTTTAACTAAGTTTTGCTACTGTAAAACTTGACCTAGGTTCAACTTTCTAGAACCGAGCTGTTTTCTTCCGCCGTTTGTTTTCCGTTGCTTTGTTCGGTTCGTTCTTTCTTTGCAACCGGAGTTCTTAAGTTGAACTATCTGGTTCGATCTCTTGTTCGAGTTTTACCTATGCATTAGATGAGTACTTATTGTATGCTTGTTGTTTGTCTGCGATAGATTACCCGGATTGCGCCGCCTGTTACTTCGAATCTCTAGGACTCGCGGATCATCAGCAAGGCAAGTAACACTTTGATCATACCTTTTCTACAACCCAGTTTTGTTGCATTAGATCCATCCTCACACATTGCATGATTAGGATCTAATTAAATTGTGGGATGGGAAGTAGATGAGGTAGTACCTATTACCTGTTTATCATGAAACCTTTGGGAGTTACTTCTACGTTTGCTTATTATGCCATGCTATGCTAGTAGACGTGGATTGGGTGAGTGATATCCATGACAGATGTGAGATTGATAATTTTAATGGTTTATCTAAGGTGGCAACTTAAACACACATCTGGGTGGATTGAGGCACCTGATGTCTATCAGGACTTGCCTGTTTTATTTTGGACCGCCACCCAGGCTCAAAGGGATCATAAGATCTTTCATGCTAAATACTTACGTGTGCAGCCACAAGCCATTATGGGCTCTGGCATAGTTGACTAAGTCATGCGAACTCTTACAGGGTAGACTAGCAGATGTAGGGGAAAGTAGGTGTACCGGTCTATCCATCGTAAGGTGCTAACGCTTCTAAAAGACTGTGTCTCGGTCATCCGTTTCTCAAACACCAGTAGTGCGAGAAATCCAATGGAGGCGATCAAGTCTTGTGGGGAAAAGTGCGCAAACCTCTGCAGAGTGTAATAAACTAATCATGATCAGCCGTGTCCCCGGTTATGGACAATCTTGAGTATCTAGTACTTGAATATCATGTGAATCTCATCATGTTACTTCTAATTAATATTGTTGGGTTATTAATGATTACTTTAATTTGGGATTGAAATGCTGTCAACCATTCTCAATGTTTAACAACCACCATGATAGTTAAATTAATTTATTCCTTTGCAGTAGGGAAAATTGGCTTTACGCAAAACAGTAACCATAGAGCTTTCCACCAGCCAAATATGCATATAGAATAGCTGTTTCATTCCATTACTCTCTATGTGTTACCTTGCCAGCATATTCCATGTGCTGACCCGTTTCGGGCTGCAACGTTAATGTTGCAGACTTTTCAGACGACGATTGAGGTGTTTTTAAGTCGTGGTTCTATACTCAGTGATCCCGTTGGAGTTGATGGACCCATTTATCTTCCAAGCCTTCCGCTGTTATCGTTATTAGATGGCCTTAAGCCATATTATTGTAATAAGTTCTCTTTTGAGACATCGATGTAATAAGTGTGTGATTGCCACTCTGCTATAAATCCTTCGAAGTACTGTGTGGTGTCAGCATTAATGATCCAGGGATGACACTGGAGCACAGTAGACTTGATCCATTCGGGTCGGGTCGCTACATAATCTTCCAGATGATTGCATCATTGACAGAATTCTCCAATCACTGCCACCAAGCTACAAGAGCTGCGTGATGAACTATAATATGCAAGGGATGAATAAGACTATTCCCGAGCTCTTCGCAATGCTGAAAGCTGCGGAGGTAGAAATCAAGAAGGATCATCAAGTGTTGATGGTCAACAAGACCACTAGTTTCAAGAAAAAGGGCAAAGGGAAGAAGAAGGGGAACTTCAAGAAGAATGGCAAGCAAGTTGCTGCTCAGGAGAAGAAACCCAAGTCTGGACCTAAGCCTGAAACTGAGTGCTTCTACTGCAAGCAGACTGGTCACTGGAAGCGGAGCTGCCCCAAGTATTTGGCGGATAAGAAGGATGGCAAGGTGAACAAAGGTATATGTGATATACATGTTATTGATGTGTACATTACTAGAGCTCGCAATAGCACCTGGGTATTTGATACTGGTTCTGTTGCTAATATTTGCAACTCGAAACAGGGACTACGGATTAAGCGAACACTGGCAAAGGATGAGGTGACGATGCGTGTGGGAAATGGTTCCAAAGTCGATGTGATCGCGGTCGGCACGCTACCTCTACATCTACCTTCGGGATTAGTATTAGACCTAAATAATTATTATTTGGTGCCAGCGTTAAGCATGAACATTATATCTGGATCTTGTTTGAGGCGAGACGGTTATTCATTTAAATCAGAGAATAATGGTTGTTCTATTTACATGAGTAATATCTTTTATGGTCATGCACCCTTGAAGAGTGGTCTATTTCTGATGAATCTCGATAGTAGTGATACACATATTCATAATGTTGAAACCAAAAGATGCAGAGTTGATAATGATAGTGCAACTTATTTGTGGCACTGCCGTTTAGGTCATATTGGTGTAAAGCGCATGAAGAAACTCCATACTGATGGACTTTTGGAACCACTTGATTATGAATCACTTGGTACTTGCGAACCGTGTCTCATGGGCAAGATGACTAAAACACCGTTCTCCGGTACTATGGAGAGAGCAACAGATTTGTTGGAAATCACACATACCGATGTATGTGGTCCGATGAATATTGAGGCTCGTGGCGGATATCGTTATTTTCTCACCTTCACAGATGATTTAAGCAGATATGGGTATATCTACTTAATGAAACACAAGTCTGAAACATTTGAAAAGTTCAAAGAATTTCAGAGTGAAGTTGAAAATCATCGTAACAAGAAAATAAAGTTTCTACGATCTGATCATGGAGGAGAATATTTGTGTTACGAGTTTGGTGTACATTTGAAACAATGCGGAATAGTCTCGCAACTCACGCCACCCGGAACACCATAGCGTAATGGTGTGTCCAAACGTCGTAATCGTACTTTACTAGATATGGTGCGATCTATGATGTCTCTTACTGATTTACCGCTATCATTTTGGGGTTATGCTTTAGAGACGGCCGCATTCACGTTAAATAGGGCACCATCAAAATCCATTGAGACGACGCCTTATGAACTATGGTTTGGCAAGAAACCAAAGTTGTCGTTTCTTAAAGTTTGGGGTTGCGATGCTTATGTGAAAAAGCTTCAACCTGATAAGCTCGAACCCAAATCGGAGAGATGTGTCTTCATAGGATACCCAAAGGAGACTGTTGGGTACACCTTCTATCACAGATCCAAAGGCAAGACATTCGTTGCTAAGAATGGGTCCTTTCTAGAGAAGGAGTTTCTCTCGAAAGAAGTGAGTGGGAGGAAAGTAGAACTTGACGAGGTAACTGTACCTGCTCCCTTATTGGAAAGTAGTACATCACAGAAAACTGTTTCTGCGACACCTACACCAATAAGTGAGGAAGCTAATGATAATGATCATGAAACTTTAGGACAAGATACTACTGAACCTCGTAGATCAACCAGAGTGAGATCCGCGCCAGAGTGGTACGGTAATCCTGTTCTAGAAATCATGCTGCTAGATCATGATGAACCTACGAACTATGAAGAAGCGATGGTGAGCCCAGATTCCGCAAAATGGCTTGAAGCCATGAAATCTGAGATGGGATCCATGTATGAGAACAAAGTATGGACTTTGGTTGACTTGCCCGATGATCGGCAAGCAATTGAGAATAAATGGATCTTCAAGAAGAAGACAGACGCTGACGGTAATATTACTGTCTACAAAGCTCGACTTATTGCAAAAGGTTTTCGACAAGTTCAAGGGGTTGACTACGATGAGACCTTCTCACCCGTAGCGATGCTTAAGTCTGTCCGAATCATGTTAGCAATTGCCGCATTTTATGATTATGAAATTTGGCAGATGGATGTCAAAACTGCATTCCTGAATGGATTTCTGGAAGAAGAGTTGTATATGATGCAACCGGAAAGTTTTGTAGATCCAAAGGGAGCTCACAAAGTGTGCAAGCTCCAGCGATCCATTTATGGACTGGTGCAAGCCTCTCGGAGTTGGAATAAGCGCTTTGATAGTGTGATCAAAGCATTTGGTTTTATACACACTTTCGGAGAAGCCTGTATTTACAAGAAAGTGAGTGGGAGCTCTGTAGCATTTCTTATATTATATGTGGATGACATATTACTGATTGGAAATGATATAGAATTTCTGGATAGCATAAAGGGATACTTGAACAAGAGTTTTTCAATGAAAGATCTCGGTGAAGCTGCTTACATATTAGGCATAAAGATCTATAGAGATAGATCAAGACGCTTAATTGGACTTTCACAAAGCACATACCTTGACAAGATTTTGAAGAAGTTCAAAATGGATCAAGCAAAGAAAGGGTTCTTGCCTGTGTTACAAGGTGTGAAGTTGAGTCAGACTCAATGCCCGACCACTGCAGAAGATAGAGAAAAAATGAAAGATGTTCCCTATGCTTCAGCCATAGGCTCTATCATGTATGCAATGTTGTGTACCAGACCTGATGTGTGCCTTGCTATAAGTTTAGCAGGGAGGTACCAAAGTAATCCAGGAGTGGATCACTGGACAGCGGTCAAGAACATCCTGAAGTACCTGAAAAGGACTAAGGATATGTTTCTCGTATATGGAGGTGACAAAGAGCTCATTGTAAATGGTTACGTTGATGCAAGATTTGACACTGATCCGGACGATTCTAAATCGCAAACCGGATACGTGTTTACATTAAACGGTGGAGCTGTCAGTTGGTGCAGTTCTAAACAAAGCGTCGTGGCGGGATATACATGTGAAGCAGAGTACATAGCTGCTTCGGAAGCAGCAAACGAAGGAGTCTGGATGAAGGAGTTCATATCCGATCTAGGTGTCATACCTAGTGCATCTGGTCCAATGAAAATATTTTGTGACAATACTGGTGCAATTGCCTTGGCGAAGGAATCCAGATTTCACAAAAGAACCAAGCACATCAAGAGACGCTTCAATTCCATCCGGGATCTAGTCCAGGTGGGAGACATAGAGATTTGCAAGATACATACAGATCTGAATGTAGCAGACCCGTTGACTAAGCCTCTTCCACGAGCAAAACATGATCAGCACCAAGGCTCCATGGGTGTTAGAATCATTACTGTGTAATCTAGATTATTGACTCTAGTGCAAGTGGGAGACAGAAGGAAATATGCCCTAGAGGCAATAATAAAGTTATTATTTATTTCCTCATATATCATGATAAATGTTTATTATTCATGCTAGAATTGTATTAACCGGAAACATAATACATGTGTGAATACATAGACAAACAGAGTGTCACTAGTATGCCTCTACTTGACTAGCTCGTTAATCAAAGATGGTTATGTTTCCTAACCATAGACAAAGAGTTGTTATTTGATTAACGGGATCACATCATTAGGTGAATGATATCATTGACATGACCCATTCCATTAGCTTAGCACCCGATCATTTAGCTTAGCACATGTCATTTTCTGGAACGATCACTTGTATGTTCGTCTTCAAAGAAGCAGAACTATGTATCTCTCTCCACTGCGGAATCTGAATACATTGCTGCTGGATCTTGCTGCGCTCAGCTTCTGTGGATGAAGCAAACACTCAAAGATTATGGCATTCATCTGAAGCAAGTGCCACTCTACTGCGAAAACGAAAGCACCATCAAGATTGCCAACAACCTAGTTCAGCACTCGAAGACAAAGCACATTGAAATTCGTCATCACTTTCTCAGAGATCATGTTGTGAAGGAAGATATTGATATCATACACATCAACACTGAAGAGCAATTGGCAGATATCTTCACCAAGCCCTTGGATGAGAAGAGGTTTTGCAAGTTACGGTGTGAGCTAAATATCTTGGAATCCTCAAATGTCCTGTGATCAGGCACACATCCTAACACTTATGCATATTGATGACTTAGATGTGCAACACACGAAGTAAAGTATATCTTCAATCAATGAAGACTTACATTCTAAGTGTGAATACATTAATGTGGAATTTGACTTTGGAGCGCCACGATAATTGTGCGCCGTGTCTGAGTCTAATACTTCCTATACGGTGGGTAACGCCACCACCAAATTTTTCTGTTTGAAGTGTTTCACTCATGGAGTTACGTTTGGTATGTCTTCACATTTGGTTTGGCTTCAATCTCAACTTGTCTTCATGATTATCTTCACTATGTTGATTTGATTGTCTTTCTCGTCTATATATATATATATATATATATATATATATATATATATATATATATATATATATATATATTATATATATATACTAGTGTTCTGTCCTCTACAGCATTCACTTATAGCTATGTCTTCTTGTCGAATCTTTTGAACTAAGTGAATGTGATCGGACCCTAACCTCTCTATGCTTTCTATCTCAAACTCTATCTCTCCAAATCATATGCATTCTATTAAAACTATCGAATATCTTCTCTGCATCCTTGTCAGCAGAAGATACAGAGACAAACATTAAGTCCGTTTTCAATGCTAATTCCTTCACCTGAAACCAGGAGAAGTGGGAACGACCACCCGACAATCCAGGCGTGCGTGCGAACGTGGAACAACCTCCGATATGTTGCATGATGGCCACGTGTCCTTCAGATGTGAATCGCTAGGGGCACCTATGTAATAACACTGTGCCGTCCCTGTCTCTATAAATACATGCCTCACCACAGTAATTATCCTTTCTTCCACTCTCGCACAAACCCTAGCGCCACCACTCGCCCTCGACGACACCGGCGATGAAGCACTTAGTTGCCGCGACCTCACCGACGCCATCTTCACACCGTCCGTGGACATCGTCTTCTCCGCCGTTGTCGTAAGTGTCCTCCGTCGCCAAGTTAGGGCACGGACGATCGATCTGCTCGGCCTCCTCTCCCACTCCGTCCAGCAGTTCTTCGTGTGGTAAATAAAACTTCTTTTTTACGGCCCCTTTGATTCTATAGATCCATCACTTTCTACCACAAGCAGTTTTTGTTCACACAAGTTGGATCTATTTCATACTGCATCTCATAATATGCCTAGTATGTTCACTTATGCTTCACAAAGTAGTTAGATTCCTCACTTGTACTTATTCGTGGATTCGTACAAATCTGGAACCAACTCTCTATCTATGAGTGAATGTCTTCGCACTATGAGGTCAATGTCTTCTAAACTGATTTATCTTCAAAATCTTCTGAGAATGCATATGACCTCTTCCCCTTCCTTCGCACCTTAATGCTGTCATAGGTACATGTCCGTGGGAGAATCCCTTGGTTCTCATAGTCTGCATTCATTTGCAGAATTCTTACAGCATCATATAAATTCTCCCGAAGCCAGTTCCTGTTTGACCAGCAAGCGGAAGCCTTTGAAACCTTTGAACGTGTTGAAGCCATTTAGTTTGAAGATCACGGCTACAAAGAAATCAGCAAGGAAGGGTGGCCAACAGCGTCGAGGGGGAACATCAAGAGATCTGCCTGATGACCTCTCAAAGTTGTACAAGACAGACCCAGAAGAGGATTACAATCAGCGCAAGACATGAATCCAATGGATTCGAAGGTACTGGGCTGAGCAATGGTTCAAGTATAGGTTTGTGACCCAGGAATATGCAGAGAAGAATGCCATCAAGCGACCATGGGGAGACATCCTATACAGAAATCTTCAACCCAGGTCCAGAGATGAAGCCATTGAACAAGGCTTCTATCCCTGCATGGTCCGTGGACCACAGCCTGCAGATTCTGATCCATCGTCATTGCTATGGTGTCGTGACGACAATCTGTTCAAGCGCAACTTCCAGTTTGCCAAGAACTCGGCTAATCAAAACAAGAATTCATTGGGACTAGACTTCAACCCTTGTCCTTCTGCTCCCCGTGCCGATGGCACCCGCGAAGCTGAACCCAATCTTGTTGGGCCCTTCTACAACCTGGAAGGTCTCATCACTCATATCATGGTTCAAGGGACAGCCGTGGATGAGCCTATAGATGACGCTGAATCTGATGAAGCGCCTGCACCGCCGAAGCCAACGAAGCTGAAGAAGCCTAAAGCTTCAAAGTCTGCCTCAGTACCAAAAATCTTAGGGGCGAAGCCACTGGCTACTGCACCTCCTTGAAGACAGTGTGCAGTCTGAAGATCTATCGCGCATCTCCAAGAAGACTGAGATGAGAAAGAGTACTGATCAAGCACTGACTGTTGCTGCTATTCTGCGCAATGACGCCATTGATCTTTCCAGTGATGAAGATCTTCCAGATGACGCTCTTGAGCAACTGATCAAGAGCAAGGAAGAAGCAGAGATCTTCAATGATTTGCCTCTCTTTGATGTGTCAATCCTCCATAACTTCATTGATGAGTGGTTTGACAAGCCCAACCTCAGCTTTGAAGATCTGCAACTTCCAATTGGCCTCATGTCAGGACCCCGATTCCAAGCCACATCGATCTAGCTGGTAACACCCCATATCACTTTGCGGCCTCACGCACGGTATCCCACGGGTGTCGCCTTACCATGGCCTGGGACCGTTTGCGCCTTTTGGCTCATGTATATGATAGTGTCGCTACCATCCATATGACAGAGAACCCGGGCCGACATGGCTAGTCGTGAACCCAAAGCGGCACAGACCTATGGAGACAGGCATACATGAATCACATCGAGCATGTCGGTCATCAGCGAGTGATTCCGGGCTGTAGCACTGGGCTAACAGGACTCCGGGGAACCCGGGCTGTAGCAGGCTAGGTAGGACTCCGGAAGTCACCGCGTGACATTTCCCCGAAGGGACAGACATAGGAACGGAGTGAATCACATGCCGGCCAGTCAAGTGTCCTGAGCAGTAGTGCTGGGCTAGCAGGACTCCGGTGAACCGGTATGTAGCGGACTACTATGGCTCGAGGAACACTAGACTACATTTCCCCATAAGAAAGGCTGCCAAGGATAAACAACTAGATTGTCGGATCCCATTCATACCAAGCATTTCAATCATACACACAATATGCCCGATATGAGTACATACAACATGGCATCACAACAAAACTCTACAACTCAAGTACTTTATTTAAAGGCTCCAGAGAGCCATACATAACATGTTCATACAGATAGGGGTCACATGACCAGACACTCAAGTCATACAGTCATACAAGCACATGCGGAAGCAACCAGTCTGAGTACAGACACTAGAAAGAAAGAAGGCTTCTCGAAGCCTGTCTATCTACATAGGGCCCTCCATGGCCAGGATCACCACCTGGGTGGCTAGTCACTCGTCGACATCAAGGTCTACATAAAACCCATCGGAGGGGGCAGTGTTGTCGTCTGAAAACAATAAATAAGCAAACATGAGTACAAGGTACTCAGCAAGTCTTACATCAGAACCTACTATACATGCTCATTCTCAAGAAGGTGGTGGGGTTATTGCAGCAAGCCAGCTTTGACTCTTGGCTAAGCTATCCTATGGAACTTCACTAGTAAAATAGTTTTCGCACATGAGTCCACTACTCACCACACAATACTCTACCGGGGATCCTCCCTCGTCATCCTACGAGAGGGCCATCCTCGGTACTCACACTTATCTTGAGTCTTTTAGTAGTATCCATTAACTTGTCTATGAACTGTATAGGCAACCAAGTAGTCCTTTATCGCGGACGCGGCATTTCGAATAGTTTTATACCCTGCAGGGGTGTACTTCTTCATACACACTTTCACCACTTACCGCCGTTTACATGACATGTACTCGACAACCTTCAAGCGGAAGCCCAGCGAGGGTGTCGGCCACGGCCTACCTAAACACTTAAGTCTCTAGTCCAGGTTTATCGCATATCCAGGTTCCATCCGCAGGGAGTCCGGGCGAGGTTTCCACATACGGCCCCGAACGATGTGAACAGGGTCCCGAGACGCCAAACGGGCGCCCGGCATACCCGGCCACGGTGTATCTACCGCAACATAGCCCACCCCTAGGGTCAGCGCTACGCACGGCCGCCAACACATAACCTACAAACACCAGAAATTATTTGCAACTCCTGGACAGAGTACTAGGGTGATTAAGAAGCCGAGAGGGTCCATTGGTTTCGGGCCCAATGTACGGTAGTAACTGCATCTTAAATCACACATACAGATCTCAGTTCTTATGGACGACCTCAATGAAACAACCCACCATGTACTCCTACATGGCCTCTCATCGATACCTTTACCAAAACATGTTCAACACATCCCTCATATTACCGACATAATCATATCACTCTAGCCCATCACCCAGATGAACCAGACCTGACACAACTCTAAGCATAGCAGGCATAGCAAGGTAGGAATCACATACATGGCTCAATCAACTCCTACACATGCTAGTGGGTTTCATCTAGTTACTGCGGCAATGACAGGTCATGCAGAGGATAAGGGTTCAACTATCGTAGCACACAGCAGTTTGAATCGCAATGTCTTAATGCAGTAAACAAGAGCAGAAGCGAGAACATGGGTTGTATCGGAATGATCAATGGTTGCTTGCCTGATGGAGTAGTAGTGGGATACTGCCCTTCAGTTGGATACTCGTGAATATCCTCGAAAGCAGAACCTACCACGAAGAACACATCGGACACAATCAACACATGACGATATGCAACAATATGATGCATGCTATGACATGGCAATATGAATGTGTCTTGGCCTAATGCAAGCTATAACAGAAAGGAATGAACTCATTTGAATCAAAGATTCAAATATTAGCTCATTAAACATGGCCTTAATAGTGCATTTCCTTATTCTGCTTAAATAGAAAGGTAAACTTGTTTTGTCATGCATGAAACCATTACAGATGGATAGATTGAATTTTTCTAATCATTTTTCATATATAAATCTTTGCATTTGGAGCTATGGTTGATTTTCTATGATTTTTAGAAGTTTTAAACATTTTCTGGAATTTCCTGTATAAGAATAATTCCAGTAATTTAATTACTGCGTCAGCATTACGTCAGGGTGACGTCAGTGGTCAACGGGGACGTCCAGGTCAAACCTGACTGGTGGGTCCCGCATGTCAGTAGTTAATTAAACTAATTATTTTTAGTTAAAACTAATTTGATTTAGTTAGCCGAGGGGGACCCACTTGTCATTGACTCAGGGGAGTCAAACTGGGGTCAAACCCCTGGTCAGCCGGGCTAATCCCGCCGGCGTTGAGTCGCCGGTGAGGCCGAGACGGCGGAGGGCTTCGGATTTGGTCCTCTGGTGACCAAATCGACGGCGGAGACGTGCTACGCGTAGCTGGGGCTTGTGCGCATCTAGTGGGGCAAGTGGGAGGAGCTGGGGTGGAGCGAGCTCGCCGGAATCGAGCTTGTGGCGGCGGCCGGAGTTCGGACGGGGTTGTTTTCGACGCTACGGTGCACGGGAGAAAGAGCTGGTGGTGGCTACGGGCTCCTGGTGCTGCACTGAGCACAACGGCGAGCTTGGCTTCGAGCCACTGTGTCTCGGGCCAAGACGGCACCATGGCTGGCGGCAGGGAGCTCTCAGGTGCGGTGGAAATGGCGGCTACAGAGGCCAAACGAGCATGGGAGCTAGGGGAAAAGGAAGAGGAGCTCACAGCGGGGTCGAAGAGGGGTCAGCGAGCTCGAGGAGGTCCTGACGGCGGCGAATCGACCGGAGACGGCTCGGGTGCCCGAGGTTGAAGACGAGAGCATAGACGGCGTTCGGCGGCGTTTGGAGTCGCGTGGGTCGGCGGAGAGGTCCAGGGCGATGAGGCGGAGCTATTGGGCTCGTCGAAGGGGCGAGGGAGTGGCTCTGGTGGCAACTACGGCGATCGGCGGCGAGGTTCGCGCTCGGCCATCGCGGGAGAGAGTGAGGGAGACGAGGGGGAGAGTGAGAGAGGATGAGAGGGGGACGTGGGGATCGCGTGGCATCCCTGGACATCTCCAGGACGTCGACAGAAGCAGGAGGTGGCCGGCGCGTGGCCGGCGTGCGGCGAGCACGCGCCCCTGGCTTCTGGCGCGAGGAGGACGACGACTGGCGAAGCCAGTAGGCTGGGCCGAGCCAGGTGGGCTGGCCAGCACAGGTAAGGCCCAGGTGGCTTCCTTCTCTCTTTTTTTTGATTTGTTTCTGTTTTTCTATTTAACTGCAACTGTTGGGCTTTAATTAAAATACTAAAATGTTTCCAAAAATCCTGAAAATAATTGTGGGCTCTGTTTAGATTATTTCCAACAGCAAACATTTATTTCCAGAATTATTTGAGCATTTAAATTATTTTATAGCATTTAAATGCCCAAATTCAAATACTTATGATTTAAATCAAGGGATAATTAGATTTATGCCCCTAGTTGTGTCCCACTCGTCTGTTTTACCCCTAATTCCCAAAAGTCATCGTTTCTGCCCAAATCACTTTGCTCCTCTTATGCTTTTGCCCTTTGACCGTTTGACCATCAGTTTGAAAACTTCATAAATAATTCATACGAAATCAGAAAAATGCAAATAAGATACCAAAATGTTCAGAAAAACATCACCTATATGTCAGTGTCATTTGCATCCATGAAAAAAGTGTTGGAAAGTGCTCATCCGAGTTTTAGCTCTTATGCTACCACCGTGAATAGTAAAATCTAAAAAAGTTCAAAAAAAATTCAAAAATAATTTGGTGGCAAAGAATGACAAATGTTTAAAGTGTCTGCCAAGTTTCATCTGGGAATAACATTCATGGGTGCCGCGGCAAAAAAAACAATCAGCACTTCAAAATAGATTATTTTTTTGCCACGACTTCCACGAATGTCGTTCCCTAATGAAACTTGGCAAGCACTTAGAACACTTGTCGTTCTTTACCACCATATTTTTTCTGATTTTTTTAATTTTTTTAGAGTTTACTATTCATGGTGGTATCAAAAGAGCTAAAACTTGGATGTGCACTTTCCAACACTTTTTTCATGAATGCAAATGACACTGACATATAGGTAATGTTTTTATGAACATTTTGGTATCTTATTTGCATTTTTTTGATTTTGTATGAATTAGTTATGAAGTTTTCAAACTGATGGTCAAATGGTGGAAGGGCAAAAGCATAAGAGGATCAAAGTGACTTGGACAGAACCGGTGACTTTTGGGAATTAGGGGTAAAACAGACGAGTGGGACACAACTAGGGGCATAAATCTAATTATCCCTTAAATCAATGACCTTCTGTTGACCTAGAAAATTGTGCACCAATTTTGCCAGAGGTTCTAACCCAAGACAAAGAGGGTGAACTTTTTAGAAGGGCATTTCAGGTTCATTGGAAATAATTTTAGTAAACCCTAGTTGTTTCCAGGGGGTGTTGGGGGTTTCTGCCTTCCCCAATTCAAATTTAAGAGGAATTTAAACATGATGCACATTCTAATGCTTGAACTAGCTAGGGTGTGACAACTCACCCCCACTCAAAAGAATCTCGTCCCGAGATTTAGGATCCTCTGGAAAGAAGGTGGGGTACTCGAGTCGAAGACGATCCTCCCTTTCTCAAGTGGCTACTTTCTCGGACTGGTGTGACCATTGAACCTTGAGAAACTTTATATTATGACATCGAGTGTTATGCTCGGCTTGATCAAGGATACGAACGGGATATTCCCGATATGAGAGGTTATCTTGTAGATCAAGTGTTTCGTGGTCCACCCCACGGATAGGATCCGCGAAGCAACGCCTGAGTTGTGAAACGTGGAAGGCATCGTGAACTCTGGAAAGATGCGGAGGTAGTTCCAATTGGTAGGCAACTTCTCCTCATTTGGCAAGAATGCGAAAGGGTCCAATGTAACGAGGAGCCAATTTGCCTTTGATACCGAAACGACGGGTTCCCTTTAACGGGGTAACCCAAAGGTAAGCCTTCTCGTCGACTTCATCAGTCATAGGCTTATGTTTACGATCATATTGACTCTTTTGACGAGATTGGGCTGTTTTCAATTTCTCACGATATCAGGACCCCGATTCCAAGCCACATCGATCTAGCCGGTAACACCTCATATCACTTTGCGGCCTCACACACGGTATCCCATGGGTGTCGCCTTACCATGGCCCGGGACCGTTTGCGCCTTTTGGCTCACGTATATGATAGTGTCGCTAGCATCCATATGACAGAGAACCCGGGCCGACATGGCTAGTCGTGAACCCAAAGCGGCACAGACCTATGGAGACAGGCATACATGAATGACATCGAACATGTCGGTCATCAACGAGTGATTCCGGGCCGTAGCACTGGGCTAACAGGACTCCGGGGATCCCGGGCTGTAGCAGGCTAGGCAGGACTCCGGAAGTCACCGCTTGACATTTCCCCGAAGGGACAGACATAGGGACGAAGTGAAACACATGCCGGCCAGTCAAGTGTCCTGAGCAGTAGTGCTGGGCTAGCAGGACTCCGGTGAACCGGGCTGTAGCGGACTACTATGGCTCGAGGAACACTAGACTACATTTCCCCATAAGAAAGGCTGCCAAGGATAAACAACTAGATTGTCGGATCCCACTCATACCAAGCATTTCAATCATACACACAATATGCCCGATATGAGTACATACAACATGGCATCACAACAAAACTCTACAACTCAAGTGCTTTATTTAAAGGCTCCAGGGAGCCATACATAACATGTCATACAGATAGGGGTCACATGACCCGACACTCAAGTCATACAATCATACAAGCACATGCGGAAGCAACTAGTCTGAGTATAGACTCTAGAAAGAAAGAAGGCTTCTCGAAGCCTGTCTATCTACATAGGGCCCTCCATGGCCGGGATCACCACCTGGGTGGCTAGTCACTCGTAGACGTCAAGGTCTACATAAAACCCATCGGAGGGGGCAGTGTTGTTGTCTGAAAACAATAAATAAGCAAACATGAGTACAAAGGTACTCAGCAAGTCTTACATCAGAACCTACTATACATGCTTATTCTCAAGAAGGTGGTGGGGTTAATGCAGCAAGCCAGCTTTGACTCTTGGCTAAACTGTCCTACGGAACTTCACTAGTAAAATAGTTTTCGCACACGAGTCCACTACTCACCAACACAATACTCCACCGGGGATCCTCCCTCGTCATCCTACGAGAGGGCCATCCTCGGTACTCACACTTATCTTGAGTCTTTTAGTAGTATCCATTAACTTGTCTATGAACTGTATAGGCAACCAAGTAGTCCTTTACCGCGGACGTGGCTATTCGAATAGTTTTATACCCTGCAGGGGTGTACTTCGTCATACACGCTTTCACCACTTACCGCCGTCTACACGACATGTACTCGGCAACCTTCAAGCGGAAGCCCAGCGAGGGTGTCGGCCACGGCCTACCTAAATACCTAAGTCTCTAGTCCAGGTTTATCGCCTATCCAGGTTCCATCCGTAGGGAGTCCGGCCGAGGTTTCCACATACGGCCCCGAACAATGTGAACAGGGTTCCCGAGACACCAAACGGGTGACTCGGTACACCGTGCCACGGTGTATCTACCGCAACATAGCCCACCCCTAGGGTCAGCGCTACGCACGGCCGCCAACAAATAACCTACAAGCACCAGAAACTATTTGCAACTCCTGGACAGAGTACTAGGGTGATTAAGAAGCCGAGAGGGTCAATTAAGGATCCCAATGCATGGTAGTAGCTGAATCTTAAATCACACATACAGATCTCAGTTCTTAGGGACGGTCTCAACGAAACAACCCACCATGTACTCCTACATGGCCTCTCATCGATACCTTTACCAAAACATGTCCAACACATCCCTCATATTACCGACATAAGCATTTCACTCTAGCCCATCACCCAGATGAACCAGACCTGACACAACTCTAAGCATAGCAGGCATAGCAAGGTAGGAATCACATACATGGCTCACTCAACTCCTACACATGCTAGTGGGTTTCATCTAGTTACTATGGCAATGACAGGTCATGAAGAGGATAAGGGTTCAACTACCATAGCACACAGCAGTTTGAATCGCGTTGTCTTAATGCAGTAAACAAGAGCAGAAGCGAGAACATGGGTTTGTATTGGAATGATCAATGGTTGCTTGCCTGATGGAGTGGTAACGGGATACTGCCCTTCAGTTGGATACTCGTGAATATCCTCGGAGGCAGAACCTACCACGGAGAACACATCGGAACACAATGAACACATGACGATATGCAACAATATGACGCATGCTATGACATGGCAATATGATTGGGTCTTGGCCTAATTCAAGCTAAAATAGGAAGGGATGAACTCATTTGAATCAAAGATTCAAATATTAGCTCATTAAACATGGCATTTATAGTGCATTACCTTATTCTGCTTAAACAGCAAGGCAAACTTGTTTTGTCATGCATGAAACCATTACATATGGATAGATTGAATTTTTCTGATAATTTTTCATATATAATTTATCTCACTTGGAGCTATGGTTGAATTTCTATGAATTTTTGAAGTTTGAACTATTTTCTGGAATTTCCTGTATATAAATAAAACCAGAAAATCAATTACTGCGTCAGCAATGCGTCAGGGTGACGTCAGCAGGTCAAAGGCGCCAGGCCAGGTCAAACCTGACTGGTGGGGCCCATGGTCAGTGTCTCTGTGCACTAACTACGTTTAGTTAGCCTAATTGACTGGCAGGGCCCACTAGTCAGTGACTATACTAATTAACTAACCTATTTAGTTAGCACTAACAGAGTAATTAGTCCGGCGGGGCCCGCATGTCGGTGAGAGAGAGGGGGGAGGTCAACCCACGTCAGTAGGTCAACCTCGCCGGTCAGCGGGTCAAAACCTGCCGGCGTTTAGCCGTTGGCGAGGCCAAACGCGGTGGCGCGCTACGGAAATCGCCCACAGGGCACCAATCGCGACATGGTTGGGTTCTACGGCGAGCTGGGGCTCGTGCGCATCCAGCGGTGGCAGTGGGAGGGTGCGAGGTGGCTGGAATCGAGCCCGACGACGAGCTGGGCGGCGGTGGCGCTCGGGCACAAACGGGAAGTGGTGCTACAGTGCACGAGAGGGCGATCTGGTGGCCGTTATCGGCTCCTGGAAGCACGGTGAGTTCAGTGACACGCTCGAATGCGAGCACCAGCGACTGTGGCTGCGGCGGCGACATGGACGGCGGCCGGAAGCTCACGGCTCCGGTGATTGGCGTGGCTAGAGCGAGCAAAATCGCGCGAGGAGAGAGGGGAATCGAAGAGGAGCTCACGGTGGACTCGCAGAGAAGCCCAGCGTACTCGGGGAAGCACCGGAGCGAAGCGGGGCGGCGAGGGGATCTCCGGCGACCCGAGGAGGAAGAAGATGAAGCAACTGGCGATGCAGGCCGTCCCAGCGCTCGGGGCCAGGGTGGAGCGAAGCGGCGGACGATGGCGGAGCTTGCAGACAAGGTGGGGAGGCGAGGGGAGCACGGTGGCCGTGGTTACATCGGCGGTGCGGCTGCGCTCGGTTGAGCTAGAGGGAGAGAGCCAGGGGAGGGGATGGGGATGAGAGAGTGAGCGAGGGGGTTCCAGGGGTGCGTGGCGTTGTTGGGGACGTCCAGAGCGTCGAGGACGCAGGCAGGCAGGGTGGAGGTGGCGCGCGCATGCCGGCGCGCCGCGGGAACACGCCCTCTGCCTACTTTCGAAGGAGGAAGAAGACCGGGGAGCCCCTGGTGGGCTGGGCCAGAACAGGAGCTGGGCCGGCTCTGCTGCAGGTAAGAAGCCCAGGTAAACTCTTTCTCTCTCTGTTGTTTTCTGTTTGTTTTCTTTTCTATTTTTCTGTAGCTTTAGGGCTTTATTTAAAATACCTAGGCACTTTCTAAAATCCTAGAAATAATTGTGGGCTCTGTTGGGATTATTCCTAACAGAAAACATTTACTTCCAGAATTATTTGAACATTTAAAATATTTATTAGCATTTAAATGTCCAAAGGCAACATACATATGATTTAATCCAGTGACCTTTTGTTGACCTAGAAAATTGTGCACCTATTTTGCCAGAGGTTCTAACCCAAGGCAAAGAGGGTGAACATTTTAGAAGGGCATTTCAGGTTCATTGAAATTATTTTTAGTAAACCCTAGTTGATTTCAGGGGGGGTGCTGGGGGTTCTGCCTTCCCCATTTCAAGTTTCTGATGAAAGTAAACATGATGCACACTCTAATGCATGGACTAATGCATGGACTAGCTAGGGTGTGACACATGAATAACGCGAACCTGCTCTTCTGCTTCCTGAATCATATCCGGGCCAAAGAGTTGTCTTTCCTCGGTTTCTGACCAGTTAAGAGGCGTTCGACATTTTCGTCCATAGAGAACTTTGAAAGGAGCTTTGCCAAGCTAGCTTGATAACTATTGTTATAAGCAAACTCCGCGAATGGAAGGCATTTCTCCCAACTCATTCCGAACGAGATAACAGAAGCTCGGAGCGTATCTTCCAAAATTTGATTGACTCGCTCTACTTGATCACTTGATTGAGGATGGAAGGCGGTACTAAAAGAGAGATGAGTTCCCATAGAATTTTGGAAACTTTCCCAAAATTGAGAGGTGAAGAGACTCCCACGGTCTGAGTTAATTTCCAATGGGACACCATGAAGAGACACTATTCGGGAGATGTATAAATCGGCTAGCTGGCTAGCGGTGATACTCTCACGAACAGGTAGGAAATGGGCTACTTTGGAAAGTCGGTCGATCACGATGAAGATGGCATTATTCCCTCTCTTGGTTCTGGGATACCCAGTGATGAAATCCATACTGATTTTATCCCATTTCCATTCAGGAATAGCCAAAGGTTGAAGGGTGCCAGCAGGCCGTTGATGCTCTGCTTTAACACGATGACAAACGTCGCAATTAGCAATGTATTGAGCGATTTCTCTCTTCATCCTAGTCCACCAAAACCTCTGGCGTAGGTCTTGATACATTTTAGTACTACCAGGATGAATGGTGAGAGGGGATTCATGAGCTTCCTTAAGGATCAGCCGCCTCAGGTTTCATGCCTTTGGAACCACTAGGCGATTTCCAAAGTATACGACACCTTGATCATCAATGGAGAAACAATTCGCGACTCCTTTCTTAATGTTTCGCTTAATACGGGAGATTCCCGGATCTACTTTCTGTGCCTTGATGATCTGATCCATAAGGGTAGGTTTCGCCACCAGGGTAGATAGGAATCCTCCAGGAACAATGTGAAGATTAAGCTTACGAAATTCCTCTTGGAGAAGTGGTTGACTTAGTTGTAATATCAGGTTGTTACAATAGGACTTACGGCTTAGCGCATCAGCCATGACATTGGCTTTGCCCGGGGTGTAAGTTATTCCTAAGTCGTAATCCGAGATCAACTCGACCCAACGTTTTTGCCTGAGATTCAAATCTGGTTGGGTGAAGATATATTTCAAACTTTGGTGATCGGTGAAGATCTCGCAACGATTACCAAGAAGGTAATGTCGCCAAGTTTTAAGTGCATGGACTACAGCTGCAAGCTCTAGATCATGTGTGGGATAATTTTCCTCATGTGGATGTAATTGTCATGAAGCATAGGCAATTACCTGACGATCTTGCATGAGTATGCAACCTAGTCCTTGTCGCGAGGCGTCGCAATAGATAATAAAGTCCTTGGAGAAATCTGGTGGTACCAGTACGGGAGCAGATGTCAGGCGACTTTTCAGTTCCTGAAAGCTGAACTCGCACTGTGGGGTCCACTCGAACTTTTTATCTTTCTTGAGGAGTTCAGTTAGAGGTTTAGCAACCTTGGAGAAATTCTCGACGAAGCGGTGGCAATAGCTCGCTAAGCCAAGGAAGCTCCGAACTTGCTTAACCGTCTCAGGTGGAGTCCAATCAAGGACGGCTTGAACTCGCTCGGGATTGACAGCAATACCCTTACCAGAAATTACATGGCCTAGATAGGTCACTTCTAGCAACCAAAATTCACACTTGGAGAATTTGGCATAAAGGCGATGCTCTCGAAGTTTCATCAATACCAGCCTTAAATGTTCTGCATGTTCCTCTTCATTCTTGGAGTAGATGAGTATGTCATTGAGGTATACTACGACGAATTTATCCAAGTACTCCATGAAGACCGAGTTCATTAACCGAGAGAAGGTGGCTGGGGCATTGGTTAAACCGAAGGACATAACGGTGTACTCGTATTGGCCATAACGAGTAACAAAGGCCGTTTTGGGAATGTCCCCGTTTCTGATTTTGATTTGATGGTAGCCCAACCTCAAATCCATCTTGGAAAAGACTGAGGATCCAGCGAGCTGATCATACAGATCGTTGATCCTGGGAAGCGGGTATTTGTTCTTGATGGTGACCAAATTGACGGGTCGGTAATCCACAACCATTCGATCCGTTCCATCCTTCTTCTTGACGAAGAGGACGGGACAAGCCCAGGGAGAGGAACTAGGACGGATGAAACCCTTTTTCAAGGACTCATCGAGTTGGTTCTTAAGCTCGGCTAGTTCTAAGGGTGCCATCTTGTAGGGTCTTCTAGAAATTGGAACGGTTCCTGGAACAAGGTCTATCACAAACTCGACATCCCTGTCAGGTGGAACACCTGGCAGTTCTTCTGGAAAGACATCCGGAAAGTCTCGGACTACCGGAACATCCTCAAGGTCTGGAAGGGGGTTGGCATTTAGGGAGTAAAGTTGGCGCTTGGCCACTCGAGTTAAGACATTGACTGTCTTGCCCGATGGGTGGGTAAGTTGAATGGTTCTAGTGGCACAATCGATCTTAGCATAATGAGCTGACATCCAGTCCATACCCAAGATGATGTTTATGTCCGAGGACTTGAGAGCTATTAAGGATGCAAGGAAGACAAGTCTATCGACAAGAATTTCGTTCCCATGGGTTACTCTAGAAGTTTGCCATCTAGAGCCAGGGGTTTGAATTTCCATGGGAGTGGGCATGTCACAGAATGTCGTGTTATGCAATCGAGCATAGTTCTCAGATATGAATGAATGAGATGCTCCAGTATCGAAAAGAACAGATGCTGGATGGCAGTTAACAAGAAGCGTACCAAGGACGATGTTGAGATCCTCATGAGCCTCCTCGGCCGAAACATAGTTGACATGGCCATGTGCAGTGGTGGCCGGCTTGGTGTAGAATGTTTTTCCCGCGGGCTTACCACGGCCAACAGACTTGCCAGTTTGAATGGGGTTGTTGTTCTGGGGACACTCTTGGCTATAGTGACCCGGCTCTCCACACTTAAAGCATGTCACCACATTGGGGCATGGAGCGGCATTAGCAGCGGGGCCACCATAGGGCTTGGGCGGTGCAAATTGCTGGTTGGGACGAGGTGCCTCAAAGGATGGCCTCGGGATGAACCTGGGTGGCAGTGTCGTGCTTGGAATCCACACCCGGCGCTTCTGAGCTCCAGAGCCGGATGAAGAGCCAAAATCACGGGAGTGCTTGCGTGAAGCGTCATAATCAGTCTGGCCTGTCTCGGCACTGATGGCTTTATTGACCAACTTCTGAAAGGAGGTGCACTCGTGCAGACGAAGATCGCGGCGAAGCTCAGGGCTAAGTCCCTTGCGGAACCTTGCCTGCTTCTTAGCGTCAGTAGATACCTCTTCGGGAGCATAGCGTGCCAGATTCCCAAATTCACGACTATAAGCATCCACAGTCAGTCTTGTGAAGTTGCAGAACTCCTCCCTCTTGCGATCCATGAGACCTTCCGGAATGTGATGCTCATGGAAAGCCTCACTGAATTCAGCCCAGGTAGTGATTTGGCCGACCGGGCGCATAGCTTCGAAGTTTTCCCACCAAAGGCTAGCAGGGCCTTCGAGGTGATAGGCAGCATAAGTAACCTTGTCGGCTTCGGCTACGTTGGCAGAACGTAGCATGTGGGTGATGCTGCGAAGCCAGTCATCCGCGTCGAGGGGTTCGACGGAATGGTTAAACTTTGGTGGGTACAGCTTGATAAAGTCATTAATTGACACCAAGTCATTTCGCGGGTGGCGTGCAGTGTCCTGCTCAATCCGCTCCAGCAGGCGGTTGGTCTCACGCTTGTTTCTTTCCGCCTCCAGCATTACTTCGGCCAGAGAAGGCGGGTGAGGCAGATTTTCACCTCTAGCTGCACTGGCTTCCCCCTGCTCCGGGGCAGCGGGGTTGCTGCGGGTGTTGACCATCCTAGGAGAAAACAAGACAACGGTTTATACAAGGATGGCTCAAACTTAGCAAGGAAGTGTAGAATGTAATGGATAACACGGAATGCAGAGATGTTCATCCGTATGTCATGGTAATATAAAACTGTCATATATATACCAACTGTCATACACACCATACATAGTTTCGTACAAGCCCAGGCTACAGTACAACTATGATGAAAGACGTTACATCTCATCGGAGGCATTACAAGCTCCTATACATTATTTGTCTACACCTCCGTAATTGATTACACACAAAGTCATATTCCACAAGTCACGCAGGACGGTGGAAATACAACTACTACAATACTAGTGGTACTACTACTAACTCAGACAGCTCCGTAGTAGTCCTCATAGAAGTCACCTCCATAGCCTGGAAGTTCAACGTGACCATCCGGGAACAGACGGTCCTAAGGAGCATGTGGACCATAGGGGCGAGGATGAGGTCTTGGACCAATAAACGGTGGCCTGCGGGGACCATGGGGTGGGGTGATGCCTCCCACATCACGCCAATCCACCATGTCTGGCAAAGCAGATCTCACAGGATACAGATCCCTTGTGTCCATACATCCAGCTTGCACCGCAGGTGCAAACTGAGTCAATGTAGCCCAATGATCAGGACGGGTATTGAAAAGCTCCAACCTCAAGGCCCGATTCTCTCGGTCCTTATCTTCGAGCATCTCGGCAGTGGTACGAGTTAATGAGTCCTCCTGAGTGGAGTCAGCATAGATAGCCTGAAGATACCCTTGCACTCCCGGAAGTGAAGCTGGCATGTAACGGAAGTCGGTGTTCCGAAGCAGGCCAGTCCGGACTCGCATGATGGTCATCATGGAATAGGCAGCATCCTGCACAGCCATCTCAACAGTAACCCCGAGTCCATAGGAATAGTGAAGGGGCTCGGTAGATCCAGGATAAGAAGGAAATATCCTGATGGTGCAGAAATACTGGCTTTGATTAAAGTCTCAGAATTGCTCTTCAACGGTGTATTCGGGATACCAACGGTAACCCGTCTCGATCATTACTCGGACTAACATAGCAGTATGACTGGGCACGTTGAGGCACCGTGTCAAGCGAACCACTTGGTTCTGAGCACGGTTGGCCATCTGAAAGCACAACCACAATGCAAAGACATTAGAATTTCTAGGGAAAATTGGACAGCATAACGGCTGTAAATGCTCAGAAAAAGATTTGAGACATCCACAACAGTTCACAATACCACTCAACAACATCATATCAAGGTTCTGATTCAATTAACAACATACTAAGAATAGAAGAAACTGAACTGGGACTTGTAACAACAATCCTATAAGCTACTACGGATTAGTAACACGTGAACCTGATAGAAGAAGAGAGCCTAGTCCTTAACCCACGTTGAATGAGAAGAGAATGACTCAGATCAGAGGCATAGGGTAAAGGAGTAAAAGAGCCTTACGTTCCCTCCCACAATCAATTCCCCTACATATAACTAAATCATTTCTAGACTCGACATCGACCAGTTTGGCTCAACGAACCTACAGGCAGTCCGGCTCTGATGCCAACGCTGTCAGGACCCCGATTCCAAGCCACATCGATCTAGCCGGTAACACCTCATATCACTTTGCGGCCTCACGCACGGTATCCCACGGGTGTCGCCTTACCATGGCCCGGGACCGTTTGCGCCTTTTGGCTCACGTATATGATAGTGTCGCTAGCATCCATATGACAAAGAACCCGGGCCGACATGGCTAGTCGTGAACCCAAAGCGGCACAGACCTATGGAGACAGGCACACATGAATCACATCGAGCATGTCGGTCATTAGCGAGTGATTCCGGGTTGTAGCACTGGGCTAACAGGACTCCGGGGAACCCAGGCTGTAGCAGGCTAGGCAGGACTCCGGAAGTCACCGCGTGACATTTCCCCGAAGGGACAGACATAGGAACGGAGTGAATCACATGCCGGCCAGTCAAGTGTCCTGAGCAGTAGTGCTGGGCTAGCAGGGCTCCGGTGAACCGGGCTGTAGCAGACTACTATGGCTCGAGGAACACTAGACTACATTTCCCCATAAGAAAGGCTGCCAAGGATAAACAACTAGATTGTCGGATCCCACTCATACCAAGCATTTCAATCATACACACAATATGCCCGATATGAGTACATACAACATGGCATCACAACAAAACTCTACAACTCAAGTACTTTATTTAAAGGCTCCATAGAGCCATACATAACATGTTCATACAGATAGGGGTCACATGACCCGACACTCAAGTCATACAGTCATACAAGCACATGCGGAAGCAACCAGTCTGAGTACAGACACTAGAAAGAAAGAAGGCTTCTCGAAGCCTGACTATCTACATAGGGCCCTCCATGGCCAGGATCACCACCTGGGTGGCTAGTCACTCGTCGACATCAAGGTCTACATAAAACCCATCGGAGGGGGCAGTGTTGTCGTCTGAAAACAATAAATAAGCAAACATGAGTACAAGGTACTCAGCAAGTCTTACATCGGAACCTACTATACATGCTCATTCTCAAGAAGGTGGTGGGGTTATTGCAGCAAGCCATCTTTGAATCTTGGCTAAGCTATCCTACGAAACTTCACTAGTAAAATAGTTTTCGCACATGAGTCCACTACTCACCACACAATACTCTACCGGGGATCCTCCCTCGTCATCCTATGAGAGGGCCATCCTCAGTACTCACACTTATCTTGAGTCTTTTAGTAGTATCCATTAACTTGTCTATGAACTGTATAGGCAACCAAGTAGTCCTTTACCGCGGACGCGGCTATTCGAATAGTTTTATACCCTGCAGGGGTGTACTTCTTCATACACGCTTTCACCACTTACCGCCGTTTACACGACATGTACTTGGCAACCTTCAAGCGGAAGCCCAGCGAGGGTGTCGGCCACGGCCTACCTAAACACTTAAGTCTCTAGTCCAGGTTTATCGCCTATCCAGGTTCCATCCGCAAGGAGTCCGGCCGAGGTTTCCACATACGGCCCCGAACGATGTGAACAGGGTCCCGAGACGCCAAACAGGCGCCCGGCATACCCGGCCACGGTGTATCTACCGCAACATAGCCCACCCCTAGGGTCAGCGCTACGCACGGCCGCCAACACATAACCTACAAACACCAGAAACTATTTGCAACTCCTGGACAGAGTACTAGGGTGATTAAGAAGCCGAGAGGGTCCATTCGTTTCAGGCCCAATGTACGGTAGTAACTGCATCTTAAATCACACATACAGATCTCAGTTCTTATGGACTGCCTCAATGAAACAACCCACCATGTACTCCTACATGGCCTCTCATCAATACCTTTACCAAAACATGTTCAACACATCCCTCATATTACCGACATAATCATATCACTCTAGCCCATCACCCAGATGAACCAGACCTGACACAACTCTAAGCATAGCAGGCATAGCAAGGTAGGAATCACATACATGGCTCAATCAACTGCTACACATGCTGGTGGGTTTCATCTAGTTACTGTGGCAATGACAGGTCATGCAGAGGATAAGGGTTCAACTACCGTAGCACAGCAGCAGTTTGAATCGCGATGTCTTAATGCAGTAAACAAGAGCAGAAGCGAGAACATGGGTTGTATCGGAATGATCAATGGTTGCTTGCCTGATGGAGTGGTAGTGGGATACTGCCCTTCAGTTGGATACTCGTGAATATCCTCGGAGGCAGAACCTACCACGAAGAACACATCGGACACAATCAACACATGACGATATGCAACAATATGATGCATGCTATGACATGGCAATATGAATGTGTCTTGGCCTAATGCAAGCTATAACAGAAAGGAATGAACTCATTTGAATCAAAGATTCAAATATTAGCTCATTAAACATGGCCTTAATAGTGCATTTCCTTATTCTACTTAAACATCAAGGTAAACTTGTTTTTTCATGCATGAAACCATTACAGATGGATAGATTGAATTTTTCTGATCATTTTTCATATATAAATCTTTGCATTTGGATCTATGGTTGATTTTCTATGATTTTTAGAAGTTTTAAACATTTTCTGGAATTTCCTGTATAAGAATAATTCCAGTAATTTAATTACTGCGTCAGCATTACGTCAGAGTGACGTCAGTGGTCAACAGGGACGTCCAGGTCAAACCTGACTGGTGGGTCCCGCGTGTCAGTAGTTAATTAAACTAATTATTTTTAGTTAAAACTAATTTGATTTAGTTAGCAGAGGGGGACCCACTTGTCATTGACTCAGGGGAGTCAAACTGGGGTCAAACCCCTGGTCAGCCGGGCTAATCCCGCCGGCGTTGAGTCGCCGGCGAGGCCGAGACGGCGGAGGGCTTTGGATTTGGTCCTCCGGTGACCAAATCGACGGCGGAGACGTGCTACGCGTAGTTGGGGCTCGTGTGCATCTAGTGGGGCAAGTGGGAGGAGCTGGGGTGGAGCGAGCTCGCCGGAATCGAGCTCGTGGCGGCGGCTGGAGTTCGGACGGGGTTGGTTTCGACGCTACGGTGCACGGGAGAAAGAGCTGGTGGTGGCTACGGGCTCCTGGTGCTTCACTGAGCACAACGGCAAGCTTGGCTTCAAGCCACTGTGGCTCTGGCCACGACGGCGCCATGGCCGGCGGCGGGGAGCTCTCGGGTGCAGTGGAAATGGTGGCTACAGAGGCCAAACGAGCACGGGAGCTAGGGGAAAAGGAAGAGGAGCTCACAGCGGGGTCGGAGAGGGGGTCAGCGAGCTCGGGGAGGTCCTGACAGCGGTGAATCGACCGGACATGGCTCGGGTGCCCGAGGTTGAAGAAGAGGGCGTAGACGGCGTTCGGCGGTGTTTGGAGTCGCGTGGGTCGGTGGAGAGGTCCATGGCGACGAGGCGGAGCTATTGGGCTCGTCAGAGGGGCGAGGGAGTGGCTCTGGTGGCAACTACGGCGATCGGCGGCGAGGTTCGCGCTCGGCCATCGCGGGAGAGAGTGAGGGAGACAAGGGGGAGAGTGAGAGAGGATGAGAGGGGACGTGGGGGTCGTGTGGCATCCCTGGACATCTCCAGGACGTCGGCAGAAGCAGGAGGTGGCCGGCGCGTGGCCGGCGCGCGGCGAGCACGTGCCCCTGCCTTCTGGCGCGAGGAGGACAACGACTAGCGAAGCCAGTAGGCTGGGCCGAGCCAGGTGGGCTGGCCAGCACAGGTAAGGCCCAGGTGGCTTCCTTCTCTCTTTTTTTTGATTTGTTTCTGTTTTTCTATTTAACTGCAACTGTTGGGCTTTAATTAAAATACTAAAACGTTTCCAAAAATCCTAAAAATAATTGTGGGCTCTGTTTAGATTATTTCCAATAGCAAACATTTATTTCCAGAATTATTTGAGCATTGAAATTATTTTATAGCATTTAAATGCCCAAATTCAAATACTTATGATTTAAATCAATGACCTTCTGTTGACCTAGAAAATTGTGCACCAATTTTGCCAGAGGTTCTAACCCAAGACAAAGAGGGTGAACTTTTTAGAAGGGCATTTCAGGTTCATTAGAAATAATTTTAGTAAACCCTAGTTGTTTCCAGGGGGTGTTGGGGGTTTCTGCCTTCCCCAATTCAAATTTAAGAGGAATTTAAACATGATGCACATTCTAATGCTTGAACTAGCTAGAGTGTGACACCTCAGTGTCGCCTTCCATGGCGCCATTGCTTCTGAGCTATCTCTAGCTCAGCGCATCGTTGAACTGAAGCAAAAGATCGACTATGAGAAAGCTCAGTTCAAGAAGCACATGGCCAAGCTCAGCGTGCAAGATGTGAAAAACTTTAAGATTATGTTGCACGAGCTCAAGGAAGCCTTTCTGAAGAAGCGTGAAGAAGCTCAAGGTTCTCGTGAACGCATGAAGAGCCTGGCTGACAAGTGTGTGCAAGCCTACAATGAGGCTGAGAAGCGCAAGGCTCTTGGTCGTCCTGGCATCGACCCAAGAATGGCTGAAAAGAAGAAGAAGCCCTCAAGTGACCAATCTGCACCTTCAAGGCAGGAAGAACCTCGCATAGTCTTCCCAAGCAGCATGACTGGCTCGAAGCCAAAGGTCAGGTCAACCGCTTCAGAACTGAAGAAGACGAGGATTGCCGAGGCTGAAGCCAGAAAAAGGAAAAATCCTGAAGCTTTTGATGTCGCTCCCTCTAAGAAGAAGCGCAAAACCAAGAAGGATCGGGTTGCTCCCACATAGCCCTTAGTTGTTGAACCCATCTCAATGGTTCGCCCTGCATCTGAACACCACGAGTGCTAACTAATTGTTCATGAGCCTGCTTCCACAGAGGATCCTGAAGCTAAAGACATTCCAGCAGTTGACCCCACCGCTGCTGAAGACATTGGTCACCATGACAATGTTGAAGATGATGAAGTCCTTCCTCCGATCGAGCACCAACTGGTATCATCGCCTGTGCTTACGCACAGCGAACTCATTAGCATTGGTCGTCCTCTAACGCCAACTGCTCAGGATGCATCATGGGCTGATCACCCACAGAGACAAGACACTCCAAGCTCTCCCCAAGTAACCCCATCAGTGCAAGAAGAGGATGACTTTGAGGCCCAGCCAACTCCATCTCCACAGGCGTCGCCAGCGCTACCCAGGCTTCGCAAAGGACCAAGGTCTCAAGACCCTCCAGAAGGAGAAGTGCACCACCAATCTGTTGCACGTCAAGTGTTTCCAGATGCCACTCCTACTGTGACTGTCTCTGAGTCTGAAGCCAAAGGTGCTAAAGACAATCCGGCTGCATCAGCCGATGACAAACAAGAAGATCGTGTCCCTACACCCCCCAAACTCTGAAGAAGCTATTCCTGAAGTGAACGTGTCTGTGCCCGACCCTCCAGCTCATCAAATGGAGGTTGAGAATCTTGAGGCTGCCACCACCAACACAAATGAAGCCAATGACGTCGTCATGGCTGAAGCAAATGTGGAGCCTGCACCAACCAATGTGCTAGAGGCCAATGAAGCCAATGATGCACCTGCAACAGATGTGCAGCCTGACGCCTCTGTTGATGCCACTGCTCCTGTTCCGCCACCAAGGCCACACACTATCGAGCAAGCATTCACCTATGGCCAACTTGTCACTGTCAAATGGCCTTTTCTGACTCCTCCGCCTGCTGCTGGTCCTTAGTTTGACTATCACATTGAGCACAGGCCTCAGGTTCATAAGCCAATACCAAGGTTGCCCAGGTTTCCAGGCACTGCATCTGCACCCGGATCGTTCAATATCAATGGCTTCAAGGCACACAACACCTTCTTTGATAGCGCCAAGAACCCCTACACCAAGGCAAGAATATCTTCTGATCGGTTCTGGAGTTATCAGTAGCGCAGTTATTACTCATGCATTCTATACAATCAAGGTCGCATTTTCCCACATATGCGTCTTGACACTGAAGCCATAACTGGACTGCCCTGTTTGGAAGAAGCTCTGGATTGCTTCAGAGAGTCAGGCTTGCTGCAGTTCGTCACTGATAAGGAGCACTGGAATGAAGAATTACTGCTCCAATTCTATGCCACTCTTCATATCCGTGGCTACAACAGGGATCCGAAGACTTGGGTCCTTGAGTGGATGACAGGCAATATTCATCATGAAGCCAAAGCCTTTGATATCATTGAGCTTACTGGCCTGCCCACTCCAGGAGATCTGTATGAACCTGGTTGTCAGCTTCATAGTGCTGCTATGGAAAGCATCTTCCACAAGCCTGAGCCCAATATGAGTCAGATGCTTAGCATGATGAAGCCTTTGCCTCCATATGCTGAATATTCTAAGGAGTTCTATGTTGAAGACCTTGAGTATCTGCCACGTACTATCTATCACATCATAAGGCGAACTCTCTAGCCCATCAAAGGACATTCTCCACATGCCAAGCTAGAAGGTGCAATGAAGACGTTGGTCTTTCATATTCTTCATGGCAAAAGCTTCAATGCGCAAGACTTCTTTATTCGCCAGCTTGCTGCATCAGGATCTAACATTTTTGGCTTGAAGTTTTACGCTCCATGGATAATGCGGCTGATCAAACTACACTCAGCTGTCACCTACCAGCCCTCTGCTCGCAATCATCGGATCTTCTGCCTGACGTCGATATGTCAGTTGAAGCCATCTATCCAGAGCCTGCCAAGGAGCCTCTTAGTCTTTAGAATGCTGAGAATCAAAGCTTCTCTCAAAACATTGAAGGAGTTCAAGCAGTCTCTCGTGTTTATCCTCTGGCTGGCACTACATGTGCACCTCACCGTGCCCTCACTGAAGCCACTGAAAGCACCATTGCCCAATGGCCCAAGAAGCGATCCCATGTTCTCAATGACCGAGAGCTTCTGGTTGCCCTTCATCAGAAACAGGATAGGCATCATGACTGGCTAAAGCGCCAAATGCAAAGCCTCTTGGTGGACGTAAACAGGATTCGCAATCTTGCCACCAAAAATGCCTTTGTTGCCCATGAAACCTGTCGGCGTACATGGAAAGGGCTGACGCTTATGTGCTCTGAGGATGATCTTCAAGAGGATGGCTTCTCTGAACGCTTCAAGTTTGACTCAACACCTCCAAGAAGGACCGTGCTGCGACGAACTCCGTCTCTTGAAGACTCTGAGTTCACCTCCTCTGCTACAACTGTGAATACCAGAGTGACCGATGATGAAGACGATGCTACTTCACCGCCCCCTACTTCTGCACGCATCGACACTGCCCCGAGTTCGTCTGCACCACCTAACAACACCGACGACCCTGCTGCTTCACCTACTCCTCATGGGAACGAGTAGATGCTCTATGTCTTCAAACCTTTTTGGTCCTTACTGACAAAAGGGGGAGAAGCATATGAGTTTGATAGTCTTCAAGCGGGTCCATATGGGTGGTTGCCTTATATTTTGCCTAGTGTTTACAACTCTCTTTTTGATACGTTTGGTTCTTTGAGTTGTAACACTTAAACTCGATGGTCGCCTGCTACTTATTTGCTATTCTGTGATGCGATGATAAATTCCGCATGTGCGACGATAAATTCCGCACTTAGATCATTTTGTAGACGTCCATTTTTCACTATGCATGTCATTATCTTCACATACTTTTCATGCATGATAAATTGTCATCATAAGTTGAAGAGGATCTCCACAAGTACAACATGCCATGTGCATTTGCATTCCAAAAGCAAATTACTTATATGCACATCTTCAGGGGGAGCCCTTGCAACTTATGAAGACAATCCCCTATCCTTTACAATTTCACATATTATATTCCCTGTTGAAAACTTCAACTAGTTTGTCATCAATCACCAAAAAGGGGGAGATTGTAAGTGCATCTAGTGCCACCCCTAGTTGGTTTTGGAGTATTGACGACAAACCTAGTTGAGTGACTAATGTGTTTGTGAGAATTGCAGGATAACACAGGTAGAAGTCCCTCATTGATTCGGTTTTCCTACCAGAGATGACCCCTAAAAATGTAAGAAGACGTTGAAGACAAAGGTGGTATGTGAAGACATTCACATTGAAGACTATGACAAGAGAAGACATCGCATGAAGACTATGGAGCGCGAAGACTTAGTTCTTTCGTCGTTCTTTTTCTTCTTTGTTGAGTCATAGGAACCACCGTACTGTTAAGTGGGGTCCAAGAGAACCAGTCAGAATGACTGAAGTGATGCTTAACCAAAATCCTATGTCTTCGAGTGAAGACTATGAGAGCAAATCTTGTCCAGAGTTGGATAAGTCAGCTTTGCTTGTAGCCCAAGTAAAGTTGGCGTGTGTGTTTGAAATCTGACCGTTGGAACACGTGTCAGTTCCTTAGTGACCTAGGGTCATTTCGAACAAATCAGGTCGGGTTGCCTAGTGGTTATAAATAGCCCACCCCCTACAACCATAAACGGTTGGCTGCTCAGAGTTAGAGTACGGCTTTTGTCGTTTGAGAGCAACCCACCTCGAAGGCTTTGAGAGAGAATTCCTTGAGAGGATAAAGCCCTAAACACCCAGAGCCAAAGAGTGTTAGGCATCACTTAAGTCTTCCTGTCTGTGTGATCTGAAGACTTATTACACTTGAGGACTGTGAATCCTCCAGGCGGTTAGGCGTCGCGTTCTGAGCATCCAAGAGTCATTGTGGATCGCCGGTGAACGAAGTCTGTGAAGGTTTGGAAGTCTACCTTGAAGACTTACCAGAGTGATTGGGCAAGGATTGGGTGTCCTTAGATCAAGGGGAATAAGGTGAAGACGAGGTCTTCTGAGTTGAATCTCAGCCTCCCCAACCAGACGTATAGTTGTCACAGCAACTGGAACTGGTCCAACAAATCATTGTCTTCAACGAGTCACTGGTTTCATCCTTCCCTTCCCTTTGCTTACTGTTGGTCCTTGTGAAGTCATTGTATGATTGCATTATCTTTTGTCTTCACTGAGTGACTACTTGTTCTGATTGGCTTCACAATATCTTCCTACCTGATCTTACTGCCTAGCTGCTATTAGTCATTATGCTTTCACTTCATTGAATACTTGACTATGGTTTGCCTAGTGTAGTCTACCTTCCGCTGTATGGTAATAGGTTTATTTCTATCATTTGTCTTCGAAACTTCCATGTTCTGAACACTTTCATAAAAATCGCCTATTCACCCCCCCCCCCCCTCTAGTCGATCACTAGCACTTTCAAAAGCGCATGAAGAAACTCCATGCTGATGGGCTTTTGGAATCACTTGATTATGAATCATTTGATGCTTGTGAACCATGCCTCGTGGGCAAGATGATTAAAACTCCGTTCTCCGGAACAATGGAGCAAGCAACTAACTTATTGGAAATAATACATACTGATGTATGCAATCCGAGTGTTGAGGCTCACGGTGGGTATCGTTATTTTCTTATCTTCACAAATGATTTGAGCAGATATGGGTATATCTACTTGATGAAACATAAGTCTGAAACATTTAAGAAGTTCAAAGAATTTCAGAGTGAAGTGGAAAATCATTGTAACAAGAAAATAAAGTTTCTGCGATCTTATCATGGAGGAGAATATTTGAGTTATGAGTTTGGTCTTCATTTGAAGCAATGCGAAATAGTTTCGCAACTCACGCCACGTGGAACACCACAGCGTAATGGTGTGTACAAATGTCATAACCGTACTTTATTAGATATGGTGCAATCTATGATGTCTCTTACCGATTTATCACTATTGTTTTGGGGTTATGTATTGGAGACAGTTGCATTCACGTTAAATAGGGCACCATCTAAATCCGTTGAGACGACACCATATGAACTGTGGTTTATCAAGAAACCTAAGCTGTCATTTCTTAAAGTTTGGGGTTATGGTGCTTATGTGAAAAAGTTTCAACCTGATAAGCTCGAACCCAAATTGAAGAAATGCATCTTCATAGGATACCCAAAGGAAACTATTGGGTACACCTTCTATTACAGATCCGAAGGCAAGATATTTGTTGCTAAGAATGGATCCTTTCTAGAGAAGAAGTTTCTCTCGAAAGAAGTGATTGGGAGGAATGTAAAACTTGATGAGGTAATTGTACCTTCTCCCAAATTGGAAAGTAGTTCATCACAGAAATCAGTTCTAGTGATTCCTACACCAATTAGTGAGGAAGTTAATGGTGATGATCATGAAACTTCAGATCAAGTTACTACTGAACCTCGTAGGTCAACCAGAATACGTTCCGCACCAGAGTGGTACGGTAATCCTGTTCTAGAGGTCATGTTACTTGACCATGATGAACCTACGAACTATGAGGAAGCGATGATGAGCTCGGATTCCATGAAATGGCTTGAAGCCATGAAATCTGAGATGAGATCCATGTATTAGAACAAAGTATGGACTTTGATTGACTTGCCCGTTGATCGGTGAGCCATTAATAATAAATGGATTTTCAAAAGGAAGACGGACACTGGTAGTAGTGTTACTATCTACAAAGCTCGAATTGTCGTAAAAGGTTTTCGACAAGTTCAAGATGTTGACTACGATGAGATTTTCTCACTCATACCGATGCTTAAGTCTATCTGAATCATGTTAGCAATTGCCACATTTTATGAAATCTGGCAAATGGATGTCAAAACTACATTCCTTAATGGGTTTCTTAAAGAAGAGTTGTATATGATGCAACAAGAAGGTTTTGTCAATCCTAAAGGTGCTAACAAAGTGTGCAAGCTCCAGCGATCAATCTATGGACTGGTGCAAGCATCTCGGAGTTGGAATATATACTTTGATAAAGTGATCAAAGCATGTGGTTTTATACAGACTTGCGATGAAGCTTGTATTTACAAGAAAGTGAGTGGGAGCACTACCGCATTTCTGATAAGTATATGTGAATGACATATTATTGATCAGAAATAATGTAGAATTTTCTGAAAGCATAAAGGAGTGTTTGAAAAGAGTTTTTCAAAGAAAGACCTCGATGAAGCTACTTACATATTGAGCATCAAGATATATAGAGATAGATTAAGACGCTTGATATATTTTCAATGAGTACATACCTTGACAAGATTTTGAAGTGGTTCAAAATGGAAAAGTCAAAGAAGGAGTTCTTGCCTGTGTTGCAAGGTGTGAACTTGAGTAAAGACTCAAAACCCGACCACGAAAGAAAATAGAAAGGGAATGAAAAGTCATTCCCTATGCCTCGGTCATAGGTTCTATAAAGTATTATATGTTGTGTACCAGACCTATTGTGTACCTCGCCATAAGTTTGGCAATAGGATACTATAGTGATCCAGGAGTGGATCACTGGACAGCGGTCAAAAATATCCTTAGCGGAATAAGGAAATGTTTCTCAGTTATGGAGGTGACAAAGAGTTCGTCATAAAGAGTTACGTCGATGCAAGCTTTGACACCGATTTGGATGACTCTAAGTCTCGATCTAGATACATATCGAAAGTGGGAGCAATTAGCTAGAGTAGCTCCGTGCAAAGCATTATAGACATAGAAAATTTGCAAAATACATACGGCTCTGAATGTGGCAGACCCATTGACTAAATTTATCTCACAAGAAAAACATGATCACTCTTTGGGTGTTAATCACATAGCGATGTGAACTAGATTACTGACTCTAGTAAACCCTTTGGGTGTTAGTCACATGGAGATGTGAACTAATCACATAAAGATGTGAACTATTGGTGTTAAATCACATGACGATGTGAACTAGATTATTGACTCTAGTGCAAGTGGGAGACTGAAGGAAATATGCCCTAGAGGCAAATATAAAGTTGTTATTTATATTTCCTTATATCATGATAAATGTTTATTATTCATGCTAGAATTGTATTAACCGGAAATTTAGTACATGTGTGAATACATAGACAAACAGAGTGTCACTAGTTTGCCTCTACTTGACTAGCTCGTTGAATCAATGATGGTTATGTTTCCTAACCATAGACATGAGTTGTCATTTGATTAACTGGATCACATCATTAGAGAATGATGTGATTGACTTGACCCATCCGTTAGCTTAGCACAATCGTTTAGTTTGTTGCTATTGGTTTCTTCATAACTATACATGTTCCTATGACTATGAGATCATGCAACTCCCGAATACCGGAGGAACACTTTGTATGCTACAAAACGTCACAACGTAACTGGGTGATTATAAAGGTGCTCTACAGGTGTCTCTGATGGTGTTTGTTGAGTTGGCATGGATCAAGACTAGGATTTGTCACTCCGATTGTCGGAGAGGTATCTCTGGGCCCTCTCGGTAATGTACATCACTATAATCCTTGCAAGAAATGTAGCTAATGAGTTAGTTATAGGATGTAGCATTACGGAACGGTTAAAGAGACTTGCCGGTAACGAGATTGAACTAGGTATTGAGATACCGACGGTCGAATCTCACACAAGTAAACATACCGATGACAAAGGGAACAACGTATATCGTTATGCGGTTTGACCGATAAAGATCTTCGTAGAATATGTAGGAACCAATATGAGCATCCAGGTTCTGCTATTGGTTATTGACCGGAGACATGTCTCGGTCATGTCTACATAGTTCTCGAACCCGTAGGGTCCGCATGCTTAACGTTCGGTGACGATCGGTATTACGAGTTTATGTGTTTTGGTGTACCGAAGGTAGTTCAGAGTCCCGGATTTGATCACGGACATGAGGAGGAGTCTCGAAATGGTCGAGACGTAAAGATTGATATATTGGAAGCATATGTTTGGACATCGTAATGGTTCCGTGTGAAATCGGGAGTATACCGGAGCACCGGGAGGTTACCGGAACCCCCCGAGAGGTATATGGGCCTTATTGGGCCTTAGTGGAAGAGAGGGAAAGGAAACAAAGGAGGGAGCTCCCCCCCCCCAAGCCCAATCCGAATTGGGAGCCCCCCCCCCTTTCCTTCCTTCTTCCTCCCCCTTCCTTCTCTCCTAGAACCAACAAAGGGAAGGGGGAATCCTACTCCCGGTGGGAGTAGGACTCCCTTGGGGCGTGCCTAGAGAGGTCGGACCCCTCCTCCACTCCTTTATACATGGGGGGCACCCCATGGACACACAAGTTGATCATTGATCTTTAGCCGTGTGCGGTGCCCCCCTCCACCATAATCCACCTCGGTAAAATCATAGCGGTGCTTAGGCGAAGCCCTGTTCCGGTAGCAACATCATCACCGTCATCATGCCGTCGTGCTGACGAAGCTCTCCCTCGAAGCTCTACTGGATCATGAGTTCGCGGGACGTCACCGAGCTGAATGTGTGCAGATCACGGAGGTGTTGTATCTTCGGTACTAGATCGGTCGGTCGTGAAGACGTACGACTACATCAACCGCGTTGTCATAATGCTTCCGCTTACGCTCTACAGGGGTACGTAGACGATACTCTCCCTCTCGTTGCTATGCATCACCATGATCTTGCGTGTGCGTAGGAAAAAAAATTAAATTACTGCGTTCCCCAACAAAAATCACATATTCAGAGAACAAAATCAGGGAGAAAGAATTATCACGATCCACGAGACGGAGCCGCCGTCACCTCCTGTTCTTCATCGGGAGGCCAGATCTGGAGTCCGTTTGAGGCTCCGGAGAGGGGGATCTTCATTCTTTGTCATCACCAACCCTTCTTCATCGCCAATTCCATGATACTTCCCAACGGGTGAGTAATTCCTTCGTAGGCTCGCTGGTCGGTGAGGAGTTGGATGAGATTCATCATGTAATCGAGTTAGTTTTGTTATGGTCTGATCCCTAGTATCCACTGTGTTCTAAGATTGATGTTGCTATGGATTTGTCATGCTTAATGCTTGTCACTTTGGGCCTGGGTGCCATGATTTCAGATCTGAACCATTTATGTTATCATCATTATATCCATGCTCTAGATCCGATCTTGCAAGTTATAGTCACCTACTACATGTTATGATCCGGCAACCCCGGAGTGACAATAGTCGGGACCACTCTCGGTGATGACCGTAGTTTGAGGAGTTCATGTATTCACTGTGTGTTAATGCTTTGTTCCGGTTCTCTATTAAAAGGAGGCCTTAATATCCCTTAGTTTTCAATTGGACCCCGCTGCCACGGGAGGGTAGGACAAAAGATGTCATGCAAGTTCTTTCCATAAGCACGTATGACTATTTACGGAATACATGTCTACATTATATTGATGAACTAGAGCTACTGTCGTATCGCCCTAGGTTATAATTGTCTCATGATGAATATCATCCAACAAGTCATCGATCCAATGCCTACGAATTTATCTTATATTGTTCTTGCTAAGTTATTACTGCTATCGTTACTATTACACTTGCTACAAAACTACTGCTATCACTGTTACTGTTACTGTTGTTGCTACCATTACTATCAAAATTATCATATTATTGTGCTACTGATCACTTTGTTGCAGATAATTAATCTCTAGGTGTGGTTGAATTTACAACTCAGCTGCTAATACCTTCAAATATTCTTTGGCTCCCCTTGTGTCGAATCTATAAATTTGGGTTGAATACTCTACCCTTGAAAACTGTTGCGATCCCCTATATTGTGGGTTATCATCAGCCCGGAGCGAGCGCGACCTCTCGTTGGCATCGGCATTGAAGCGACATGCCGGCCGCGCCACGTCCCCGATGTCCACGCATGTTCAATGCCGGAGAGACGTTTACCATACGGAACGAGACGGGTATCTGCCACGCCCGTTCAATGCCCCTCTGGCCGTTTCCTACCATTAAGTAGGCTCGCGGGCTGAGGAACCAATTCCGACGCCGCGCATTAACGCAGCCGAACGCTTGGCTCATCAAAATCCACTATTTAAAGGCGGACACACCCGGATCAACTCCACACCACAACACATCCGCTTCACATCCTCCTCCCTTGCACCACATTCACAATGACCGTAAGCTCTAGAGCTATCTGGGAGAACCTGACATTGGAGCAGAAGCATGAGGTGTCGCCCTTGCAGCCGCTTGGCAAACCTGCTACGTCAGGCGGATTGCCACGGCATGCTGGCCAGCTTGCCCGAGATCTTTGATGACGACCTATGGTGAAGACAGGCTCCGACGATGGCACTGTGTCGGACCCCGCGCCTGTGCATGCCGGCTGACCATGGAGCAGGTGCCGACGCACTTTGACGCCGCCATGGCGGAGGAGGAGGAGCCTGCGCCGGCTCCTATATCAGCATTCTGACAACCGGAGGAGTAGCAGTGGTACAATATGTTCCTCCTGGAGCAGCACCGGCTGACGAAGGGCCAAATCTATGATGAGCGCGCAAGCGAGGCAGCCCCGGGGGTGAGTAGGGCATGGGAGGTGGCAAGGCATTATGCCCAAGTGGGTCGGTCCGTCTTCCATGTTCTACTCTTGCTCGCCCAAGACCGCACCTTCACTTTGCGTGTCTTGAACCCCGCCACCGCTCATGGAGACGGCAAAAGGAGAACGTGGTCGCCAATGCGGAATACAAAGGAAGTGGACCACAGGTGACGCGGTAGGTAGGTTTAGGTCCGACATTTTTTAATGAAAAATGTCCGAATTATAATGAATGTGCTTTGATTTATATAAAAACCAGCTTGTTTGCATGAATTTCGTTCGGTCTATTAACACCCTGTTTGAATTGTATGGGGATAGCATTGGATGGCCCGTTCTCGCATCCATGTCCACGGACGGATGTAGGGGAAATTTAGGGGGTCAAAATTAGTATCCCCGCTAGCCGCCTCCTCCTCCACAAAAAAACTAGGGTTTCTGCCTCCTGCCGGTGCCGTCGCAAGTCCGCCTTCTCTCCGGTGGCCCTAGGGCCATGGGGGCGCGGTGGATCTAGGCAAGGGCCGACAGGAGGGCTCCGTCTTTAGTCGTTCCTTTCAGTTTTGCTAGGATTCGTGTCATGTTCAGGAAGACGAGACGGCGGCGGCTCCCTGAAGATAGAATAAAGGTCTCCCAGCCTAGCCCCCGTTCCGGCGGTGCGTCTAGCACCGTTGGTGGGCGTGTGGAGGTGTGCTCTGGCAGATCTATCTTTGATGGATTTGCTCGGATCTCGTTGTTGTTCATCTACGTTCGTGTGTCTTTGGATTGGATCTTTCTGATCTACGTTATTCTTCATCTGCGGCGGTTGTTGTTCTGGTGCGCTGGTCCTACAGGGGCTTAGCACGATGACTTACCAACTGTCTACTACAACAAGTTGTGGCCGACTCCGGCGATGGAGGGGCGATGATGGCGACGCGCCTTCGTCTCGCTTCGTTGCTGGTAGTCGTCGCTAGGTGATTTACGGATCTGGATGTAATTTTTATTATTTCTGGTATTCGTTGTACTGTCATGATTGAAAATGAATAGATCAGAAATTTTCTCGTAAAAAAAAAAGTTAGTATCCCCGCAAAGAAAAAAATATCGGACTTCCTCGCCTTGGAAAGTGGTGAGAGGTGCCACAAAATAAAATTCTCTTGGTAAAGCTAGAAAGCAACCTAGGAAAAGCGACGTTTGGAGTGCATCGAGTCTCAAGTCAGTTGCACATGGGGAACAAGTGTGCGGCAATAATACACGCGACATGCACACCACCATTTCCCTCAACTCGACCTCTTCGTTGCCGCGTCCGATGCTGTATATAACCCCACGTCCTTCCCGCCATTAGGCACCACAATGATCAACACCGCATAAAGAAAAACTTCGTGCAGCAGCTCATAAATGGATCGCCAGAGCTTGCGAGTCGGTGGCACAGGCGACGCGCAGGAGTTCTGCTACGTCGGCAGCGAGCAGCCCGACGTCGCCTGCGGGGCCTTCCTGATGGAGCTGCTGGAGGACACGCCGGCGGCCACCGACCAGGCGCCAGAGGCCGCCGAGGACCGGCTGAGGCGCGTCATGCGGTCCCTCGAAGCCGAGCTCGGCGTCGCAGCGGCGCCGGCGCCCGCTGCGGCGGAGGACGGCGAGAGCACGGCGGACGGGCCGATGAGCGACTACAACGACGGGGAGCTGGAGGAGATGCTGTCGGAGCTGGGCGGTAGCCTGGGGGCCGAGGCGCCGTCGTTGGCCGCCGTGCTGCCGTTGGAGTACTGGGAGGAGGTGCCGCCGGCGATGGGCAGCGACATGGGCGGCTGGTACGTCGACGGCGAGGGCTTCGTGGCAGGGTACGAGTTCAGGGAACCATCCTACTACACCTATGGTGAGGTCTCCGCCGTTGAGCAGGTGTACAGCCCCTTGTGCCTGTGGGAGTGAGCGTTGAAATATGCGCGTGAAAAAAAGAGGTTGTGAGCTGAAACTTATGAAAAGCAAATTGAGCTGTGCATTTGTTCTTATATTTTTGGAAAAGGACCTCTTATCCGGTGACCGTTCGCTAGAAGGGGTGACATTTATAAACGTTTTGATGGTATTTTTAGGTGTGTCACGGTGATAGTTTCTTGAGAACTGCGTGTCAACCAAAACTGTGAGAAAAACGTTTGCAAGTGCCAACCCTTGCAGCAAACGTTCGTCGGTTAGCTTTTCCGTTTGGAAAATAAATACATGTAAAACATGTCAACGATCAGAATTGTTGTAGGAAATATAGACTTATGCCTGTCAGATCCGCTGATAAACAACAGCGGAAGAGGGCAAAACTGTAAGACTCGGCTGAGGGCTGCTAATTAAGAATGTAATGGAACTGCTATTTCATAGGCAACAGTTCGATTCCTGCATCTGGAAAATCTAGTGTTTCAAAGAATAAAATCTCGTGTTTCAAAGCATTGCGGTACATAGCGGAACAAGCGATATACTACAAGTGTGTGACTCTCGTGAAGTAGAGGTAAATGGACAAACGGAACGAGTGATCGAATCCACTAGTAGACGGGAAGGGGTAAGCAGGCGGACCTAGAACCAACTTGTACTCAAGTGTTGGGTCAGTAATCAGTTTCAAGAAACATGCTTCATCTTTTAAGAATGTAAATAATGCGAACCGAAGATTATTGCAGCTTAGATCACTGCAGCTGTTGGCACATCAGAGACTTTTCACAACCTGTGCGCTACTACTCTCATGCCTACCCAAATAACAATGGTTCTAAGTTCAAACTGAGCACAACTATGAGCATTTCGGGACTACTGCAAGATTTACCAAACAGGTTTGCTGCCACTATAGCAGAGACAATCTGTGTTGGAACATGGGTTGGCAACTGTCAGTTACAGCATGAATCAATAGGTTCAAGCTGTCACAAGAACGAACCTCAATTTCATGTGAGAGAAGCAAGAAATTCATATACCTGCAACATCCAGAAGGAGAAGAGCAAACATTGACATCACTTGCAACCAGAACCAAGAGAATGCCTAATATACTCCGTTAGCTTCCAATATGCAAAATAAGGTATAAATCAACTACCGAGCACGCAAAGTTGGATGCAAATGTAAGACACTATGTGAACTGTTCTACACATATAAGATTAACCTGGCACCACCCAGTATTTTACTCCATGCAGGAAGTCAACCAAAAGGCCATCTAAATAAAGCAAGCACTAGTACTGGTCACTAGAACGCCCTTGGATGACAAAACATTCGATTTACAGCTGGAATTATGCCTTCTTCACTACAGTCTACAATGCACGACGAGCTAGCCACAGTAGCCGCCAATCCCATGTCTCGCTGTTGACATCAAACATCCAAGAGAGCTCTCCATCTTCACATTAGAACCTGCCATAAAGATCCCAGTTTTCAGTACAGACATATATACCGTAACATGATAATAAACAAGCAAGTACAAAGCATGTTCTGATAACAAGACAAAACCATAATCAACATGGATATTCGCGATCTGAATGATCCTAGGCTAACTATCATACATGAAACTGGAGCCCCACAAGGCCACTTGATAAATCCTGCCTTCTTAGTTGTGCTTGTGTGTGTGTGTGTGTGTGTTATATGTTAACCTGAAATGTTACTCCATATTATGTTTCTACAAATCAATAGAGCACAATCTGCTCAACCAAGCTAGAAAAAACCTGATGATTCCAAGTTGTGTGCAAGAATAATGGCAAGTACCACCAAAGAAAATAAGGTGAGTTAAGTGGGTTATTTCATTATTGATCCTACTAGTTTCGCTAACTATTCTAGTAGTTTGTTAATTAAGTGATGCCATGTTATCTACAAGAAAAAAAGCTTCACAACAGTAGCTTAGCATCCTACTGGCCCAAAGATAACCCAACCATACAGAAAGTTTGAATACATAAACTAAACAAGAATTGCCCAACCATATAGAAAACAGGACAGCCTACTAACCACCATTTCGATTCCTACATAATACAAGAAACTAGTTTATCTCCTAACCACTCAATTTAATCACAGTACACGGACTTAAGAAAGTAGGTAATCCATGTACCTCTAACTATCAGAGAACTCATTCTTCCCTAGCAAGGGCTGCAAGCTTTGCTTTTCTTTTTTCCTTGAGAAGATCAAGCTCCCGAGCCAGCCCTTCAGTTTTGCGCCACAAAAGGTTGATGCGATCTTCCCAATCATCAGGCTTTGAAAGCCATTCAAGCTTGAAATTTCCAATCATCTCATTTGCTGCAGCAATTTTCTGCTGCTCTTCCTCACACCGTTTCCTCTCCAACTCCCTCTCCAACTCCCTGACGCTAAGGACAAGACCGCCGCCATTAGGAACATCACGATAACGGAACTCGTTAGAAGGGAACTTCTTCCTGTACTCATTGAAAGAAGCATAACTCTGTTTCAAAGCCCTCTTATACCCACTGACCAACTGACCCATCACATTCAGATCATGCTCAAAGCACCTAAGCTTTGCTTGCAACTTATTCTCTTGCTCAAACCTGGCTGAGTTTAGTGAGTGGATAATTGCTTCCTTCTCCTGCAGCAAGTTAGCCATAAATTGCTTCTGTGACAGCGCCTCTTGAATCTCTCTCTCTTTCTGTTCGTATAACATGCTGGCATTGACCAATAAGTTCTGTATGGGTTCTGAATAATTTGCATTGAAGAATGCTGATCCAGGTGGTACACTACTGCTGGAGTTCCGCATCCGCTTATGTTGATTGCCCTGCAGAAACTGCTGTTGTGTTTGCATCTGGTCATTGTACCCATCATCAATATCCTCAACGTGCCTCTTCCCATTATTATTGCCAAAGAAAAATGAATTGCCAGCCCCCAGGTCCACTCCATTCTTATGTGCATCAGCCCCCATAGCCAAGAAATTTCCAGAGGACAGGTCATGTGCATTCTCCGTGCCATTGTATGTCGCAGGATCTGAGTTCATAGCCTGGAGGAGGTTTGACTCCATCCCATGCAAGGAACCCATTTTGAATCCATCATCATAGCTCACACCATCCCTCATCCCAACATTCCCTTTATTCAAATTCTCAAACTCCACCCCTGGAAAGTCACATTGCTGTAAACAATGCGTCGTCCCCTCGCCCCCCTTGTCATCCCCAATACCCCAGTTCATCTCCACTCCACCACTACAGCCCTCAAATGCATCATGCTCTGACTCCTCCGCCTCCTCATTATCAGTATCCAGATTTTGGACAGATACGTTATCTTCAACATCCATACTGTCATCGTCATCATTGGCAGAGCTCCACCCTGCCTCATCCTTCTCTTCCTCTTCTGCCTCCTCATCCTCCTCTGGCCCTACTAGCACTTTCTCCTGTGTCAACAGTTCCACCTCCGGCGATGGGCATGCATCCTTCTCTGCTGCACCCACAATTGTGTCTTCATCTTCCTCCCATGCAAAGTCTGCCAAAACCTCACCATTCACAGCATTCGTTTCATGTGTAGGAGCTACAGCTTCCTCCAGCACCATGGCATCCCCTGCCTTTGATTGCTCCAAGCTCATGCCCTTTACATCCTCATCCGCCACCTTTGATGTCTCCAATCTCTCCACATCCCCCAACTGCAATTCATCATCCTCATCAGCCACATTTGGTGGCTCCAGTCTATTGCTGCTTGCATTAGCATCCACACCCCCGAACAGCAATTTGCCGTCCTCATCCGCCACATTGGGTGTCTCCAGTTTGTTGCTGCTTGCATTAGCATCCATGTCCACCTTTACATCCTCATACACCAACTTTGATGTATCTGGTGACTTGTTCCTTGCATTAGCATCTGCATCCCCTAACTCCAATTCGACATCCAAACTCATGACCTTTGCATCCTCATTAACCACCTTCAATGTATCCGGCGAATTATTGCTTGCATTAGGATCAATAGCCTGCGACTCCAATTCGACATCCAAGGCCTTTGCATCCTCATCCATAACCTTCGATGAATCCAGTGACTTGCTCCCTGCATTAGCATCTGCATCCCCTGACTCCATCTCAACATCCAATCCCTTTGCATCCTCATCCATCACCCTTGATGTATCCAATGACTTGCTCCCTGCATTAGCATCCACATCGCCTGACTCCATCTCGACATCCAAGCCCTTAGCATCCTCATCCATCATCTTAGATGTATCCGGTGACTTGCTCCCTGCATTAGCATCAGCATCCCCTGACTCCATCTCAACATCCGAGCCCATGCCCTTTGCATCCCCATCCGCCACCACTGATGCATCCTGTGACTTGCTCATTGCATTAGCATCCACATCCGCCAATTCATCCATGCTCTTGCTCCCTGCATCCCCAGAATCTGACTTCTTTAAGTCATTGTTCCTCAAATCCGAACCTTCTGTCTCTGGTTCCTCCAAGATGTTGCTCCTCGCATTCCCAGACTCATTCAAGTCATTGCTCCTGAAATCCACAGCTGCTGTCTCAGATTCCTCCAATATCTTGGTCACATCCCCAGACTCATTCAAGTCATTGCTCCTCAAATCCACACCTGCTGTCTCTGATTCCTCCAAGATGTTGCGCCTCACATCCCCAGACTCCAACTCCTTCAAGTCATTACCACTAGCATCAGCATCTGCGGGCCCCGATTCATCCAAGCTATTGCTGGTCAGACTCACACCCTCTAACTCAGATTCCTTCAGGCCCTTGCTGCTCGCATCCGCATCTGCATCTCTAGGCTCCACCTCCTGCAAGCCCTTGTTCCTGGCATCTGCGTCTCCATCCCGCTCGTCCTCAACTAAATCAGAAGACACCTTCCGAACAAGCTTCCCCGCCTCCTCTTTCTGCGGCAGCTCAAACAGCAGCGGCTTCTGCACCCGGATGAGCCGCTGAAGATACGCGCCGTATTGGCACACCCCATCACCCCTCTCGGGCAGCTCGTGAATCTCCTTCTCGATGATACCCCAGATGATGCCGCCCCAGTTAACCTTATGCGGTGACCCGTCCTTCACAGTCTGTTCCGCCCCGGCCACCTCCTGCGACAGTGCGCAATCCGTGAACCAGGGATGGATGCAGACGCGCATGAACTCCTGGGCGGCGGAGACCAAGGCCGCGGTTTTGATCCCTCGGGGCGGGGCGGGCGGCCCGACTGGCTTTTTGGGGAGGGAGAAGGCGACGGCCAATTCGGAGCGGTTGAGGCTGACGCGGGTGTCCCAGACGAAGCTGCGCTGATTAATCCGGTCGTAATAGGCGATGAGCTGCGCGACGAGGTCGGGGCGCGGGGGCTCAGATCCGGGGTCAAACCGCGCGAAGTCGAGGAGGCCGAGGGCGCGGAGGGCGGCCTCGTGGTTGGAGATGGAGGGCGGCGGGGGGTCCAGCGGGCGGAGGCGGAGGTCGACAGGGATGCGCGCGAGGCGCTCCTCCGCGGCGGCGCGGAGCTTGTCTGTGAAGGGCTTCTTGAGCTTGCCTGCGGTGGCGGATCTCCGGGGCGGGCCGTCCAGATCGGACCCGGCGGCGGCGGCGGGGGTGGCCGCCTCCGGGGCCTGGTGCGGGGCCGGATCGGCGGAGACGGTCTTGGCGGCGGCGGCGGGGGTGGCCGCCTCCGGGGCCGGATCGGCGGAGACGGGCTTGGCGGCGGGGGAGGCCGACTCCGGGGCCGGATCGACGGAGACGGGCTTGGCGGCGGCGGGGGAGGCTTCCGGCGGCGGCGGGGACGGGGTTGGATCGGCGGAATCGGCCATGGCCGCGGTGGAATTGACCCTTCCGGAGCGGCGCAGGGGTTTCTTCGCCGACGGTTGGGGTTTGCGTCTGGGAGGCATATCGACTTGGGGGGTGGGGGTGGGGGATGGGGAGAGAAGCAAGGGTTGGACGGGTCTTCTTCTTCTTGGAAAAAAAATGCCTTTGCTCCCACCCAGGTCTCGCCGTCCTCCAGGTCTACATCGCCATATATATCGGATATCCGGCGCAGATATGACGTCAAAACAGCCAAACTGCCCAATGGAGCGCCACCAAATTCAAACAGATATACTGCTGGGTTTCTTTCCTTTTCTTTTTTTTTGGCCTAGAAAAAACCTAATGAATTTATTTATTTTTTGCCTAGAGAAAACCTAGTGGTTCTTTTTTTTTTAAAATGAGGCTTCAATATTTCGTGTTGTGTTTGAGACGCTTAATATGTTTCACCCTTCTTTCTTTTGGTGCGAAACAATATATTTCACGCTTTGACTTGACATGCCTCTTATACATGCTTTTGCCGTTATACATATATGCTCTCCTTGATAAATCTTCTATCCGGTTCTTCTCCTAAACAGTTTAGGACGAAGTGAGCCACGGTATACATTTTTGCCACATCCTCTATTGCCTTATTTTGTGTTGTGATGATGTGCAAGGATTAGTACTCCGGAATTAGAACTTGATAATGTAGGTTAAACGGTTTCCAAGCCAGATAAGCAAAATGAACTATTTCTATATTTGTAAAGGTTCATTTTTGTCAGATTTCATCCATTGGGGCCGCATTTCGGTGTGTTTATCAAAAGATAGTACCCCCTCCGTTCCAAATTACTCGTCGCAGAAATGGACGTGTCTAGAACTAAAATACATCTAGATACATCCATACCTGCGACAAGTAATTCGGAACGGAGGGAGTATTATGTTTCTCCATTCTCCATGTCGTCAAGATAGACAAACATTATGTCAAAACTACAAATTGCCAAATCAAATACGGACAAACATTATGTCAAAACTACAAATTGCCAAATCAAATAAATACTATATATACGTCAAGATATGAACTTTGACACAATCTTTATATCTGTTTCACAATTTGGCTTGATATGTACTGGTATATTCAACTTTATGGCCAGAAAGATGAATTCTTTTTATTTTTGACAAACATTTTTTAGGTTTTCCTGCAGAGGGTTTTTTAGTTCATGGCAGATAAGCATTCAAAACAAAACAAGCAATGGCTGCGTGTTCAGAGATTTTCCTTGAACTGGAGAACTTTCAGTTAGATAGAACAAGAAAGCAGGAGGGGGGTAGAATGGAGAAAATTCAGGTAGTGCCACAGCAGCATCGAGAAACTGACAACGTTTTGCTACAATAATAAAAGAAAACTGACGGCATCACAAATCTAGTTTTGCTGTTAAATTCAGGTTCTGATATCCGTCCAGTACAAAGTCCAAAAACAAAAACGAACAGCAACCATCCATGCAATAGCCAGATCCCAAAACGCTGATACAAATACACAACTGAAACCCTCATACCCCTCATCATCCAAACATATGAAAAGGCTACAATCCAGACTAACACTAGACGACCCTGGAGGCCTGGCCACCATCAAACATTCAAGAAATGCAACCAGGCGACGCCATTTCACGTGTTAATAAAACATTCTGCTCCGCGGGCGCACTTTTCTAGCTTTAGATAACATCACCGGTGCAGGCTCACTCCAGCAGCAAAAGTAGCTCTACTCCGGGATCATCTGTTCAGTGTCTGCATCTTCACCAGTTTCAATCTGGGGTTGCTTAGGAGCACCAGAGCCAGGAGCCTGCTTCTTCTTGATTCCACTGACAATGTCGTCAATCCTTAGAAGCATGCAAGCAGACTCGATAGCTGTCTTGAACGTCTGTGCCTTCACGCTGTAAGAATCCCAGATCTGCAGCAACAACAAAAAAAAGTGTGGTGCTTAGACGTGCAAGCACACAACACAAGGGACAGTAGAATTCATGCAGAGTGAAAATACTACCTTCCGCTCTTTCATGTCGACAATATCACCAGTCCTTCCATCAACGCCAACCCAAGGATTTTCACCGTTCGCATGCTGAAGCAAAATAATGGAATTTAAGCATCACGCAGTAGCGAAAATACAAGTATCATAAATTTTGTGATATTTTAGAACTGAAAAAGAAAGAATTATACAGATAAAGTTTTCCCCGGTTTTGGGGTTGGGAAATGATGCTTAATCTTTAATTTACTGTGAGCACGAATTCGCACAAAGTTATGTGCAGTAATGTGTTCAGGAATGCAGTTAGCTATGTGTATCATCGTACATAATCATCCATAATAGCTCAAAAAAGATGCGTGAAGTACTGTATCAAAGCCATTGCAATGCCAAACCAAAGCCTTTCTTCCTTGCAACTGGCTCAGTTTATAAAGGGTGGTTTATCTAAAAATCTAAAACCTAAAGCTAAGCAATTTCCGCATCTTATGTCCAAAACTCAACCTGTGACACTTCTAGCTATATATATAAGGAAAACATGTTAAACAGGATCTAACAATCTGTATCTAAAATACTGGACTCGCTTTAATCCCCAACTTTTTGACAAGGTCACTCGAGAGTTAAATACAAGAAGAGTTATTACCTTTCCCTGGAGCTGTGTCATCGTCCTAATAACATTCAAACCACAATTCTGAAGCAAAGTTCTTGGGATTGCTTCGAACGCTAAAGCAGCAGCTTCATAAGGCCACTGATAAAAATAAACGGAAAGTAATCAGACACTCAAATCATAAGATAATAACAGAAAGCTGTTATATGTGCAATGCCCCCAAACACACAAAAAAACACATTTTATCCTGTGAATGTACTAATAGGCCTCCGCCTAAATGACTTCATTGCTCATAAATGCTAGCATTAATACTTCTGAAGCAATACCTTTTCAACACCTTCAACTGAAGAACTCTTTTGCTTTAGTGTTGCCGATACAGTCAATTCAGAAGCACCACCTCCAGGTAAAAGTTTCGGGTTTTTCAAAATGTTCCTTGCAACAGACATGGCATCCTGTGAATGCAAAAAGAAGGGAAAGGTTGAGGGCAGGTCTTACTATGAAATAAAATATTAAATAGGACAAAACGAGCAGAACAATACCTGAAGGTTCCTCTCCACCTCGTTCAAGATGTCCTTGCTTGCTCCCCTCAATAGAACAGTGCATGCTTTAGGATCTTTGCATTCAATAATGAAGGAAAAGAATTCATCACCGATCTTCTTAACCTCAAAGAGACCAGCTCGTGTCCCCACATCTGATTCTTGAAGCTCCTCTGGCCTGTTAACTATAACTGCACCACATGCTTTAGCAATCCTGTTGTTATCTGTCTTCCTAAGTCTACGGATTGCACTAACACCAGCCTTGCTTAAATAATGCATAGCCATGTCACTGAGTCCTTTCTCTGTGATAACCAGGTCAGGCTTGAATTTCAAAATTTGCACACAGAGGTTCTTGATGTATTCTTCCTCCATATCTAGCAGAACCTTCCTGTAATAGCATGTTTACCAAATTATCATACACTCCTGACAAATAGCAACTCAATAGGATCAATACATATGGGCAGGAGAATTTGAATCTACACATCACTTACCAATCTTCTTCACTCATCAACTCGGCATTTGTCTGATTTTCCCCCTTTTTGTACTCAACAGGGCAATCCAAAAGGATGATGCGTGGATTTACAATCTTCCTTTTCATTTTTCCAGGAGCCACAACATCTTTATTGAACATGACCCCTTTAAGAACCATTGAATCCTCCAACTGGCCACCAGGAATCTTCTCTACTTTGATATATTTCTTGATATCAACTTCACGCATTCCTTGACCCAGGTCTACACCTGCTGTTGTAGTAGCATCTATGGCAAGGTCCTAAGAACAGCAAGAGAAGATATCAAATGATCCATAATTGAACCCATGAAGTGAATCTACTCTCTCCGTTTCTAAATAAGTCTTTTTAGAGATTTCAATGCGGACTAGATACGGATGTATATATACAGATTTTAGAGGGAGGTTCATCCATTTTGCTCCGTATGTAGTCCATATTGAAATCACTAAAAGGACTTGTATTTAGGAACGGCGGGAGTAGTTGGTAGCCAACTTGGCATAAAAGAGTGATACTTACAGCAATTAGGTCGCCAAACTGGCCAGTGAATTTTGTACCAATAGAGCTCTTCACCAGCCCTAGCATCGCCTCACCTACATCATGGTACATGTCAATTGATTTAGATTACAAAACAGAACATGATCTATGTAGGAGGACCAAAACTTTCAGAAGAGCAGTGACAATGTTTGCAACATGCTGGATGCAGACTTACGGTCATTAACATCAACAGGCATTGCAATTTTGTCAAGGACAGCTATGGCATCCTCAAGAGCTCTGCTGTATGCTGAAACCATGAAACAATAAAAGGTTCAAAACAGATACATAACTCACCAAATGAAGAAAAAAATAAGTTGGGTATCAAGTAACTACCTCGGCAAATGACAGTGGGATGGTAGTTCTTTTCAATAAATGTTTCTGCAACATGGAGCATCTCACCAGCTAAAAAGACGAAAAGTTAGTACAAAAGAATAAAGTTCCAAACCAAATAAGCTTCCTGTCCATTGAAAACTGATTTTTAGTCATTCTTGCTAGCTTAAACTTTGAAGTGCGACAATTTTAGTGTACTTAGCTACAAAGAAATAATGACAGACCAGAAACAGAATTGACAATTATAGGGCAACAATGTTAGTATACTTAGCTACAAAGAAGCTCAAAGTAGCCATGTGCTTAGTTTGACCACAAAGAGAATTGACAGTTAAAGTTGATTGACTTCAGATGACATACTTATGTAAATAATAGAACTTGGACATAATGATCTTGATATTTATAAACAGTAATGGTAACTACCAGAAAGGAATGCATCAAAGGAAACATCATACCTAGAACAATTACAGATGTTGTCCCATCTCCCACTTCTTCATCCTGTGTGCGGCTTAGCTCAATCATAGACTGCACAGATTGAAAAGGGAGAGTTAGATTGAACATGGTATCATCCACTTCATGACAAACATTACAGGCTGACAGCTAATTCTAACCACATAAGCCGTAAGCAAGAGAAAGAAATAAAACAAACATTCCACCTACCTTAGCAGCAGGATGTGCAATGTCTAGCTCCCGTAATATAGCATTGCCATCATTGGTGACCACGATACCTGCAAAATAAGAAATAACTAAGATACAGTAACCTTGTAAAAACAAATTATGTAATGCAAACATGAATGTAAAATGAACTCGAGTGACATAAACAGACTATGAATTATATCCAATAACAATTCTCAGTATAAAGCAACATAAAGCAATTAAGTAATTTTGGATGTGAAGTTATAAGAAACGGAAGTACAAGACGCAAACATTTTGACACAAATAGCCAAAAGTCCACACAAAAAGCCTAGTGAAGAGCAAAAGCTTGATCTGGTTATCCATCAAGCAAAACCAGTCCATAAGGATCTACCCTTGACACATTTGTCTATGGGCGTGTGTAAAGCAACCCCTCCACCCATATTCTGTGAAAAAATCAACCCATTTTGCATCAACTGGCATGGTTTCATAAACTAAATGGAGCACCGTACTGTCCCAAGTGCTTTAATGATAGTTGTGCAATTAAGTTAAGGGAAATAAAAATACAATGAGTTAAATCTGGATGTATTTAATCAACAAAGCAAATTAACATGGTCATACTTTCGAAACATTAAACAACGTAGCCTGCTAAACAAGTGGAATGATGCAAACATGATCCAACATGAAAAAGAATGAACTATTGCCAACATAGTTCTTCATTAGATATGCTTGCTACCATAGTGTACTTCTCAAAATATATTTTGATACGGAGTGAGTACTACGGATGGTCAATAAAAGTTTAACATCGGCTGGCATACCGCAGTGTATAGAACATGTTAAAGAGTATGTGAAGTACCTCCACTGGCATCCAGAAGCATCTTCAACATGGACCTAGGACCCAACGTAGTGCGGATGATGTCTGACACAGCCTGCACATAAAATGATTAGATTTACCCAACACTGGGAGGAGATACACGTAACCTCACAAGACACAAACTCAATATGTGTTGATTGTTGGGCTAAAACAGTGGCAAACCAAAACCGACCTGCCAGACAACCAGATCATCAATCAGGTTCCCACATTCCGACCCTAAGATTAAGCTAATAAGACACCTGGCATCTGTGCAGATCTATTGTGGCATTAACAGCAAAACGTGCAACCTAAAGTGGGCTGATTGGCCACGATCTAGCGAGTACTGCCTGAGAGGCAACAACGACGACAACACCACCCAACTGAAGCGGTGAAACAAAGCTCAAGAGCACAAACCTTCGCGGCCTGGATGTTGCCATGCTGAACCTTGGCGCCGGACTCCCTCTTCAACGAGTCCTCTGCTCAAATCGAAACAAAAACGCGCAACATTAGAAGAAAAAAATGCGCATAAACAGAAAAGATACAGATCAGATCAGAGCAAAGAAACAATATAGCTGAACAAGCAAAGCCAAATCGTGGATTCATGTCGTGTGATCAAGTGAAGTTCGACACCAGGAGTTCAAGGCGCTGCCTATCTGAAAACCTAGACGCGAGAAGCACAGATGCTATCGGAAAAATACGGGGGAAGGGGAGGCGCGGAAACCCTAGGAGGCGGGGAGGAGTGGGGTCGGAGAGGCAAGGGGCGAGGGGCGCTTACTCAGCACGAGGACGGGGGCGTGCAATGCCATGGCGATCTGGCGAGAGACGAGACTGCGGGGAGGCGGCGGCGAGGCGGGGGGAGGGAGAGAAGAGAATGGGAAGGCGGATGCTGCTGCGCCGCGCGATCTTTCGAGCTTGAGGGTTTGCTCGGTTTGGGCTTTCAAGTGAAACCCTCGTCGCGACCAGCGTGCGCCTGAGCGTGCGTGACCTAGGGAACTGCCGGTGGGGCCAGTGAGTGGGCTACAAACATATCGTGTTTTCTCGAAGGTGAGGCCCTGTTCGGAACGAAGGAAAAATGCAGGAAACTCAAAGGAAAATGATTTTAAAGGATTTCTTTTTCTTTTGACCGTTCGGAACAAAGGATTCTTTTCTTTCCAATCCGTCGGAAAGTTTTGATAACCTGCATTTTCACGGGAAAGCAAACATCCACTCCTACCCAATTTTTTCGTACCGGCCGAGGCTGTGGAAGGGAAAAGACTACCGATCCATGCAAGCAGGGACCCACATCAGCTATAAAAATAGTTACTCTGTACACCTTGAGGCCCACATACACAAGAAATCAAACAAAATGGGACCCACATGTGCTGATTTCGTGGGATTTCTTCTCCTGCGTATCGAACGCCAACTCTGTAGCTTCCTTTCCCTTTCCTCTGTTTTTCCTAAACCTATGTATTCTTATCCTCCAATCTGTACAGGGCCTAAACGTTTTACGCCAGCGCGCCGGACGAAACGTTCGGCCGGTCGCAGGCGCAGCGTTAGATGTCCATCAGATCGTAACCCACGTCTCCCATCCTTTTCATCTCTTTCTCTTTTTTCCCCAACGATAGAAATCCCTCCATAAGATTCAGCAGCTGGGAGGAGTGCACAGCTGCGCCCGCTCATCGCCATGGGCTGCCTGCAGCTGGGTGCGTCGCTCTCCATGGCCGGCGCAGCCGGATGCGCTAGCTACCATGGCCGGGTTGCAAGGTAATCGAGCGCGTCGACGGCGAGTTTTCGCTACAACCATGGATTGGTTTGCTAGAACCGGCCCATGTTTTTGCTACCACCCACCCCTACCCGAAATCTGCTTCCACGGTGTTTTTGCTGGAACCGGCGATCGATTTTGCTACAATCGTTATGTTTTTCTGTTACTACCGGTGTGTCGATTTTTTGCTACATCCCATCTTCATGACATACGAGACCGACGACTGTGTTTCTTGATGCAACTTTTGTCACTTTTTGTTATCACAGGCGTTGACGATTGTTACATTCATTTTTTTTCACGAGATGCTACATCTCATGTATTTTTCCGGTCGAGTTTATTGCTACAATCACGTTTGATTTTGGTGGAGCTGGGGACAATTTTTTGCTACATCCATGTTTTGATTTTGCTGAAACCACACCCAATTTTTGCTACATCCACCCGCGGCGGTGTTGGTCAACGACGGCGATGGCTATCTTTTGTTGCAACCGTCTCAGAGTTTTGCTACTACCGGAGATGTCATTTGCAACTACCATAGTTTTTTCTGTACCAGCGATTTTTTGCTACAACCATAGTTTCAATTTGCTGGAACCAGGTTTTCAAAATGATTCAACAAGGTGCGGCGACACAGATATGTTTTCTTGACAATTTTTTTTGTTGCAAGTGTCGGCGGCGAGCATGACGCGGAGCTGCAACCGGCGACTGGCGTTGCCGGAGCCGCGAACCATCACCAGCGAGGGAAGCTGCATCCCACGGGGCAGAGTTTTTGCTGCATGCATGGATCCCGGCGAGAAACATGAGAGAAGACGGCGACGACCGGTGGCAAGCACGGCGACCGATTGCGCATCCAGCAGCGTAAGGGCGGCAAAGAGAGGAGATCCAGGTGAGTGGGTGACGGTCGGCGGCTGGGTGGACGTCCAGGCGATGGGGCTTTGTGGAGAGGAAGAGGGAAAGGGGAAGTCAACGCTGGGATTGAACGACTCGCAGTCGCGGGATCGGGCGGCTGGGGCTAGTCCGGCCCAACCGTTCGGCCGGACTGCCGGCGCCTATCACTGCCCTTTCTCGAAGGCCAAGGGGTTTTGTTTTCCATTTTAAATATTTTTAGCAAAGGTTCTGTCTAAATTGCTAGCCCCCCTATCGTATTTCTCTGCAATTTTGTGAAGTCACATCATCGTGACCCTTTGATAGAACTGCATCTTTTTTTGTTAGATCCTCTTCCCCCAACCTGACTCACTTGGTCAGCTATGTTAAGGCAGTTGCCCAAAAAAGATTCTACATGTGATTTTTATCCTCCAGCAATATGTGATTTCAACCTTGGTTATTCCTCATACATCAGCCCATCCAGATATATTCTTATCTAATAAATTATATGTGTCATTTTTATATTGTCCTTATAGGCATTTGGAGCTAGTTTGGTTGGCGTCCAGGGTTGCATGCCTGGCGTGACTCGAAAATCCAGATGATATTTGCATCTTCATGTAGCTCACAAGAAGAAGCATTTGGTTGGAGTCCTGGCTTGGAGAATTATTAGGCCAAGAAAACCACGTCGTAAGCTTATTTGGGTGAAAGTATTTTTTTTCTATAACTACAGTACAAGCGGCTTTTTGCCGTTGCCAAGCGTCTAGTTTCTTGTGCTTGGGCTAGACTAATTGCATCCTTGGATGTGCACCCAAGCTAACCATCGCTTGTGTTGGCTACGCTAGGTGCATCGGTTGTAATATAAAATATTTCCTACGCACAGATCAATCAGGAACAATGATACGGGAGATGGATCATTGATTGTTATCACTAGACGTGCAATGTCGTGCAATGAAAATAGAGTTGGGGCAACGCTTCCGCAGGGTTCGTCTCCTCCTCGTCTGATCTCGCTCGAACAGTCGGTTGTCGGAACCCACGTACAGGTTCACCGGAGCGGCGCAAGTGCACCACCTCTAACGATATCCGCGCATGCAGGAGGAACCCCGTGGGGCGGACTACTAGGTCAATCACATAGCCGATGGCGAGTGGAAGTGGCTGGTCACAACACATGCAAAGCCGTAGTGACAGCGTTGAAGCGATCAATCGAATGATTGTGTCGCACCTCCACTATATATAGGCATCCGTCGCGGGCTCAACACTTGGGCCTCGTACGGATCCTAAAGCCCAAATTTTGTTCGGCCTGGATCGGAGTCCGAGTAGGATCACATCAGACTCGTGGAGTCAGATCCAGCCTCATATGTTCCTTCCCTTAAGCGCACGACCCCTTAGGTTCAAGTCAGCTTGGTCGCAGGTTGGATCGCCTCCAGCCTACTCTGCTGGTAGCGGCCTCTAGCAAGGCGTGCCAACCACCAAGTAGACAATGAAGTCGGTTGGCGAACTTGTACAACATGTCACACTTCTGTTCTTTTTGCCACATGATATATGTTCCTAGGTTCAAGGCGAGTCTATCATCCTTGTGCTAGTCCGAACACTTTCTCATTCCAGTGATGCCGACCACAAAACGGATTATCTCATAATCTTTATCGCATGGCCATGCTTATCTTGGTCAGATTATATGAGGGGCCCAGAGTATATCTCTCCTGATCGGAGGGGCAAATCCATCTCGCTCGACCATATCTCGCAACATGGGTCTAGACAAACCTAAAACCTACATTTATAACTACCCAGTTACGGAGTTTCATTTTGTCGTTCGAAAGCACGTCTGTCACTGATACATCTCCAATGTATCTATAATTTTTTATTGTTCCATGCTATTATATTATCTATTTTGGATGTTTTATATGCTATTTTATATAATTTTGGGACTAACCTATTAACCTAGAGCCTAGTATCAGTTTCTTTTTTTCCTTGTTTTTGAGTTTTACAAAAATGGAATATCAAACGGAGTCCAATTGAGCTGAAATTTTACGGTGATATTTTATGGACCAGAAGAAGCCCCCGAAGCAAAAGAGTTGGGCCAGAAGAGCCACGAGGCCTTCACAAGGGTGGAGGGCGCGCCCTTCGTCCTTGTCGTCGCCTCGTGGACCCCCCTGACTTGTTCCCGACGTCAAAAATTTCTATAAATATAGAAAACCTCAGAATAGAACCTAGATCGGGAGTTCCGCCGCCGCAAGCCTCTGTAGCCACCAAAAACCAATCAGGACCCTGTTTCGGCACCCTACCAGAGGGGGAAATCATCACCGATGACCATGTTCATCATCCCGGCGCTCTCCATGACGAGGAGGGAGTAGTTCACCCTCGGGGCTGAGGGTATGTACCAGTAGCTATGTGTTTGATCTCTCTCTCTCTCTCTCTCTCTCTCTCTCTCTCTCTCTCTCTCTCTCTCTCTCTCTCTCTCTCTCGCGCGCGCGCGCGCGCGTTCTTGATTTGGCACGATCTTGATGTACCGCGAGCTTTGCTATTATAGTTGGATCTTATGATGTTTCTCCCCCTCTACCTTCTTGTAATGGATTGAGTTTTCCCTTTGAAGTTATCTTATCGCATTGAGTCTTTAAGGATTTGAGAACACTTGATGTATGTCTTGCATGTGCTTATCTGTGGTCATAATGGGATATTCACGTGATCTACTTGATGTATGTTTTGGTGATCAATTTGCGGGTTCTATGACCTTGTGAACTTATGGATAGGGGGTGGCACACGTTTTCATCTTGACTCTTTGGCATAAACTTTGGGGCACTCTTTGAAGTTCTTTGTGTTGGTTTGAATAGATGAATCTGAGATTGTGTGATGTGTATCGTATAATCAAACCCGCAGATACTTGTGGTGACATTGGAGTATCTAGGTGACATTAGGATTTTGGTTGATCTGTGTCTTAAGGTGTTATTTTAGTACGAACTCTAGGGCTGTTTGTGACACTTATAGGAATAGCCCAGTAGATCGATCAGAAAGAATAACTTTGAGGTGGTTTCTTACCCTACAATAATCTCTTCGTTTATTCTCCGCTATTAGTGACTTTGGAGTGACTCTTTGTTGCATGTTGAGGGATTGTTATATGATCTGGTTATGTTATCATTGTTGAGAGAACTTGCATTAGTGAAAGTATGAACCATAGGGCTTGTTTCCAAGCATTGCAATATCATTTTCGCTCACTTTTACCGCTTACTACCTTGCTGTTTTTATATTTTTAGATTACGAAAACCTATATCTACCATGCATATTGCACTTGTATCACCATCTCTTCGCCAAACTAGTGCACCTATATAATTTACCATTGTATTGGGTGTGTTGGGGACACAAAGAGACTATTTGTTATTTGGTTGCAGGATTGTTTGAGAGAGACCATCTTCATCCTACGCCTCCCACGGATTGGTAAACTTTAGGTCATCCAGTTGAGGAAAATTTGCTACTATCCTACAAACTCTGCGCTTGGAGGCTCAACACGAGTCTACAAGACAAAGGTTGCGTAGTAGTCATCAGTCACCATCCCGAGTACATGCGCCAGCTCAGGTCTTAGGACATAGAACATATGTTATACTAGAGACTCATAGATGACCTAGCCTTGTGTCTCATAGTCGGGTCTTTCTGGACTCGAATCCGACCAGATTCTTTCGAGTCCATATTATTCAGCTAGCATCCAATGCTCCATGGCAAGTGAGAACTGGCGCTTTGCAAGCAAGTGCTTCCTTGTTGTTGGGTGGGCCCATGGAGCTAGGGCGCGTGAGCGCTGGCGCCTTTACCTGCCGCTTAAGGCATTGGGGAGGAGGTCTCCATGATTTGTATGGCAATAAGTGAAATATATAGCAAGCACATACAAAATGGGCTCATTAAAGTGTTCAAAAGATAGGTTGATTAAAAGATGATAAGGCAAGAGTTGGGGGGGCAAATGGGTTCTGGTAGTTTTGACCAAAAACATATTTGTCGTTGGCCGGATGCTACCGTTGTTAATTAAAATGTGTGAATTGTGACCTCTTGTATCATGACGGAGCAACACGGGACATCCAACACATTAAGGTATGGGAGAATGTCGATCGCTGGGGTAATCCACCTAGCGATTTTACTGTGCCGATAGAAAGTGATGGTTTTCCTACGCGAGAAAAGTTTCCCAGGTAACTCCTCCTCTAGATGGCCTGATAGAGAGGGAGTGTCCTTTCCTTCTCCGACACAGCTTCCTTTTTGGCGGCTAGGGTTACCGCCGCCGCCACAGCCACCGTCACCATCCTTACTCCTCCAGCGTCGGCTATCGGAGAAGGCGCCCTCCTGAGACCCGCTTTTTCCAAGACATGTTGCTCCACCCGACCATGATCTTGGTGGTAGAGGGGAGGAAGAAGTGGATGGTATGCGGAAGGTGAAAGGGAGAAGGTCAGTAGCACCGCCATCTTCTTGCTGACACACACAACATCCCATCTCCACATGAACGTCCTCCAATCTCGACGACGACGCATCTGGCTCTGTCGTCGCGTCGAGCAACCATGGCCTCTGCCCTCTAGTACCCCGGCTTCGTATCTCACCTCCCCTGGATATCCTCGCGGCCAAATCGGAGACCATCGAGATCGCCTGCCGCCCAGCACCTCCCAACCGACCGTGCATCTCCCAGGTCACCCGCCAATGTTATTTCTCCATTAGCGCTCCATTGGTGCTCGCCAAGTGTTTGGTGTTATGCTCCAGCCGTCTGTCAATCTGAAATTTTTGTTTCGTTCGTGAGGATCCATGTAGCTCGATTGATAGTTGCCTTTGGTTCACCACTAACTCTCTGTAGTAGCTCAGCAATGTGATTCAGGTGTGAATTGCTATTCCTTTTGCTAGGCTTTCATTTGCTCGATTTTCCTTGAGTTCGTAATGCTCTCTATCAACCTTGTTACGCTCCAGAGTGTAGTCACTGATAGCGCGGCTGGAAAATACGTATGTGCAGGCAATATGAATTTGAGCGCTCATGTTGCGGATCGTGCTGCTGCGTATGATAGTTGTGTTGCTCAACAATGAGCAAGGTGTCGGCTAGGATCTTCCTGTTCCAGAGCGCGTCACTACTTAGCTATACGGTATACACTTACATTCAAATATTGGTACCATGCAACTGAATCTCTATGAACAAGAACTAAAACAGCATGCAACACCATCTTTGTTCCATTCGATTGTAACATTGACATCCACACGAAATATTCAATAAACTATACACAAGCAAGTTAAACATGCTTTAATATTTTCTTCTCAGTGCTGCTCTTAGCCACTAATACACCCACGAAGAACAACAATGGCTTGATAAGCATTATTTTTTTCTTTTCTATTCACAATACACAATGCGATGACAAGGAGCCTCAAGAGTACATCATTGCCGGTGAGCACATAATTTATCCGAACCATTTCATTAGTAATTCACAGTTGTCATTGTTCGCTGATGCTGATACATGTAACGACAAAGCACAAGTTGAAGCCTATGTATATGTATATGCAACCATATGTATTGTGTTTTGCTTTCAAGCAGACTTGAAAGTGCATTGTTGCACTAAAATTGTTTTTGACATCTACGACAACTTCATTTGTGTTTCTAACCACATGCTCTAGTGTAAATAGCACTGATTAAATTAAAGTGAAGCATGGATGGTTATTTCCCCTCTTATCGGAAAAAGGAAAAGCGGAGTGCCCAAGAAAAGCGAAGTACCATGGTGTTTTCTTATTTCTTGAGTCCTTAGGGCAACTGCACTATTAAGAGGGGTGCATCATAAAAACACCTGGGAATCAACTTCTCCTCTCACATGATCTGAACAATCTCACAGAGAAAACCTTCTGCTTAGACCGGAACTTCCGGGACGGCTGGAACGTCCGGGGACCAAAAGGTACGGGAGGGTCCGGGAAGCTTCTGGGCCACCCAGAGAAACTGCTCTTTTGTGCAAACTCTTTGTGTTGCCTGAAACTTTGCCGGACCCTAGTCGGAACTTCCGGGATAGCCGGAACGTCCAGGCGCCGGAATTTCCGTCCCCTGTTCTGATAGCTTTCGGGGTACTATAGAGTGGATGCAAACTCTGTGTGTAGCCTGGAACCTGGCCGGAACTTCTGGTCTCCGGAACTTCTAGGATATGCAGAAATCTACCTCCAACGGCAAGATTCTGTCCCCACCTATAAATAGTATTCTTCTTCCTCACGAAGAAGTTGACGACTCCATTTCTCTCACCTCCATTTTCAGACCTCGATTTCTTGGAGATCTCCCTCCTTAGCCACCCAAAGCTCTTGATATTTTGAGGAGCAAAGGAGAAGTGCCCGATCTATATATTCACCAAAGCGAAAGTTGATTCCCCTCTTGTTTTTGTGGTGCATCTTGTTACTCTTGGAGGTTGGAGACTCCTAAGCGGTAGGAGTACTCCGGCGAGGAATCATTCATTGTGACCCTCGGAAAGTTTGTGAGGGTTTGGAGACCACCCCAAGGTCTACCAATAGTGGTTGAGAATCGCCTTTGTGGTGATATCTCAAAGAGAGAATAGGGTGACCCTTCGTGGCGCTGGTGTGCCTTCGTGGTAACATCCACCTCTCTAAATGGCGACGTAGATTCCCTCTAAGTAAGTGAACATCGGCATACTGTTGGGGAACGTAGTAATTTCAAAAAAATCCTACGCACACGCAAGATCATGGTGATGCATAGCAATGAGAGGGGAGAGTGTTGTCTACGTACCATCGTAGACCGGCAACGGAAATGTTGACACAACGTAGAGGAAGTAGTCGTACGTCTTCCCGATCCAAGTACCGAACGTACGACACCTTCGAGTTCTGCACACGTTCAACTCGGTGACATCCCTCGAGTTCCGATCCAGCAAAACGTTGAGGGAGAGTTTCGTCAGCATGACGGCGTGATGACAGTGATGATGTTCTACCGACGCAGGGCTTCGCCTAAGCACTGCTATGATATGACCGAGGTGGAATATGGTGGAAGGGGGCACCGCACGCGGCTAAGGAACGATCACGAGGATCAACTTGTGTGTCATGGGGTGCCCCCTTGCCTCAGTATATAAAGGAGGGAGAGGGGGAGGTGCGTCCGGCCCTATGGGTGCGCCTGGAGGAGTCCTACTCCTACCGGGAGTAGGACTCCCCCCTCTTGCCTTGTTGGAAAAGGAAGGAGGAAGGGAGAAAGAGAAAAGGGGGGCGCCGCCCCCCCTTCCTTGTCCTATTCGGACTAGGGGGATGGGGCACGCGGCCTGCCTTGGCCGGCCCTCTTCTTCTCCCTTATGGCCCATGTAGGCCCAATAACCCCCGGGGGGGGGGGGTTCCGGTAACCCCCAGTACTCCGGTAAAATCTCGATTTCACCCGGAGCGTTTCCGATATCCAAATATAGGCTTCCAATATATCAATCTTTATGTCTCGACCATTTCGAGACTCCTAGTCATGTCCGTGATCACATCCGGGACTCCGAACAACCTTCGGTACATCAAAACACAAAAACCCTAATTACGATCGTCACCGAACTTTAAGCGTGCGGACCCTACGGGTTCGAGAACTATGTAGACATGACCGAGACACGTCTCCGGTCAATAACCAATAGCGGAACCTGGATGCTCATATTGGCTCCTACATATTCTACGAAGATCTTTATCGGTCAGACCGCATAACAACATACGTTGTTCCCTTTGTCATCGGTATGTTACTTGTCCGAGATTCGATCGTCGGTATCTCAATACCAAGTTCAGTCTCGTTACCGGCAAGTCTCTTTACTCGTTCCGTAATACATCATCCTGCAACTAACTTATTAATTGCAATGCTTGCAAGGCTTGAGTGATGTGCATTACCGAGAGGGCCCAGAGATACCTCTCCGACAATCGGAGTGACAAATCCTAATCTCGAAATACGCCAACCCAACAAGTACCTTCGGAGACACCTGTAGAGCACCTTTATAATCACCCAGTTACGTTGTGATGTTTGGTAGCACACAAAGTGTTCCTCCGGTAAACGGGAGTTGCATAATCTCATAGTCATAGGAACATGTATAAGTTATGAAGAAATCAATAGCAATAAACTAAACGATCAAGTGTTATGCTAACGGAATGGGTCAAGTCAATCACATCATTCTCCTAATGATGTGATCCCGTTAATCAAATGACAACTCTTTGTCTATGTCTAGGAAACATAACCATCTTTGATCAACGAGCTAGTCAAGTAAAGGCATACTAGTGACACTCTGTTTGTCTATGTATTCACACATGTATCATGTTTCCGGTTAATACAATTCTAGCATGAATAATAAACATTTATCATGATATAAGGAAATAAATAATAACTTTATTATTGCCTCTAGGGCATATTTCCTTCAGTCTCCCACTTGCACTAGAGTCAATAATCTAGTTCACATCGCCATGTGATTTAACACCAATAGTTCACATCACCATGTGATTAACACCCATAGTTCACATCGACATGTGACCAACACCCAAAGGGTTTAATAGAGTCAATAATCTAGTTCACATCGCTATGTGATTAACACCCAAAGAGTACTAAGGTGTGATCATGTTTTGCTTGTGAGAGAAGTTTAGTCAACGGGTCTGCCACATTCAGATTCGTAAGTATTTTGCAAACTTCTATGTCAACAATGCTCTGCACAGAGCTACTCTAGCTAATTGCTCCCACTTTCAATATGTATCCAGATTGAGATTTAGAGTCATCTGGACTAGTGTTAAAATTTGCATCGACGTAACCCTTTATGACGAACCTTTTGTCACCTCCATAATCGAGAAACATATCCTTATTCCACTAAGGATAATTTTGACCAATGTCTAGTGATCTACTCCTAGATCACTATTGTACTCCCTTGCCAAACACAGGGCAGGGTATACAATAGGTCTGGTACACAACATGGCATACTTTATAGAACCTATGGCTAAGGCATAGGGAATGACTTTCATTCTCTCTCTATCTTCTGCCGTGGTCGGGTTTTGAGTCTTACTCAGTTTCACACCTTGTAACACAGGCAAGAACTTTTTTGTTGACTGTTTCATTTTGAACTACTTCAAAATCTTGTCAAGGTATGTACTCATTGAAAAACTTACCAAGCGTCTTGATCTATCTCTATAGATCTTGATGCTCAATATGTAAGCAGCTTCACCGAGGCTTTTCTTTGAAAAACTCCTTTCAAACATTCTTTTATGCTTTGCAGAATAATTCTACATTATCTCTGATCAACAATATGTTATTCACATATACTTATCAGAAATGTTGTAGTGCTCCCACTCACTTTCTTATAAATACAGTCTTCACTGCAAGTTTGTATAAAACTATATGCTTTGATCAACTTATCAAAGCGCATATTCCAACTCCGAGATGCTTGCACCAGTCCATAGATGGATCGTTGGAGCTTGCATATTTTGTTAGCATCTTTAGGATTGACAAAACCTTCTGGTTGCATCATATACAACTCTTCTTTAATAAATCCATTAAGGAATGCAGTTTTGTTTATCCATTTGCCAGATTTCTTAAAATGCGGCAATTGCTAACATGATTCGGACAAACTTAAGCATAGATATGAGTGAAAAACTCTCATCGTAGTCAACACCTTTAACTTGTCGAAAACCTTTTGCGACAATTCTAGCTTTGCAGATAGTAACACTACTATCACCGCCCGTCTTCCTCTTGGAGATCCATTTATTTTATGGCTTGCTGATCATCGGGCAAGTCAACCAAAGTCCATACTTTGTTCTCATACATGGATCCCATCTTAGATTTTATGGCCTCAAGCCATTTTGCGGAATCTGGGCTCATCATTGCTTCCTCATAGTTCGTAGGTTCATCATGATTTAGTAGCATGACTTCCAGAACAGGATTACCGTACCACTCTGGTGCGGATCTTACTCTGGTTGATCTACGAGGTTCGGTAGTAACTTGATCTGAAGTTTCATGATCATTATCATTAGCTTCATCACTAATTGGTCACAGAAACCGGTTTCTGTGATGTACTACTTTCCAATAAGGGAGCAGGTACAGTTACCTCATCAAGTTCTACTTTTCTCCCACTCACTTCTTTCGAGAGAAACTCCTTCTCTAGAAAGGATCCATTCAAAGCAACGAATAACTTGCCTTCGGATCTGTGATAGAAGGTGTACCCAACATTTTCTTTTGCGTATCCTATGAAGATGCACTTCTCCGATTTGGATTTGAGCTTATCAAGTTGAAACTTTTTCACATAAGCATTGCAACCTCAAACTTTAAGAAACGACAGCTTAGGTTTCTTGCCAAACCATAGTTCATACGGTGTCGTCTCAACGGATTTAGATGGTGCCCTATTTAACGTGAATGTAGCTGTCTCTAATGCATAACCCCAAAACGATAGTGGTAAATTGGTAAGAGACATCATAGATCGCACGATATCTAATAAAGTACGGTTATGACATTCAGACACACCATTACACCGTGGTGTTCCAGGTGGCGTGAGTAGTGAAACTATTTCATGCTGTTTTAACTGAAGGCCAAACTCGTAACTCAAATATTTTACTTCTACGATCATATCGTAGAAACTTTTATTTTTGTTACGATGATTCTCCACTTCACTCTGAAATTCTTTGAACTTTTCAAATGTTTCAGACTTGTGTTTCATCAAGTAGATATACTCATATCTGCTCAAATCATCTGTGAAGATCAGAAAATAATGATACCTGCCGCAAGCCTCAATATTCATCGGACCACATACATCGGTATGTATGATTTCCAACAAATATGTTGCTTGCTCCATTGTTCCGGAGAACGGAGTCTTAGTCATCTTGCCCATGAGGCATGGTTCGCAAGCATCAACTGATTCATAATCAAGTGATTCCAAAAGCCCATCAGCATGGAGTTTCTTCATGCGCTTTACACCAATATGACCTAAACGGCGGTGCCATAAATAAGTTGCACTATCATTATTAACTTTGCATCTTTTGGTTTCAATATTATGAATATGTGTATCAATACGATCGAGATCCAATGAACCATTTTCATTGGGTGTGTAACCATATAAGGTTTTATTCATGTAAACAGAACAACAATTTATTCTCTTACTTAAATGAATAATCGTATTGCAATAAACATGATCAAATCATATTCATGCTCAACGAAAACACCAAATAACACTTATTTAGGTTCAACACTAATCTCGAAAGTATAGGGAGTGTGCGATGATGATCATATCAATCTTGGAACCACTTCCAACACACATCGTCACTTCACCCTTAACTAGTCTCTATTCATTCTGCAACTCCCGTTTCGAGTTACTACTCTTAGCAACTGAACCAGTATCAAATATCGAGGGGTTGCTACGAACACTAGTAAAATACACATCAATAATCTGTATATCAAATATACCTTTGTTCACTTTGCCATCCTTCTTATCCGCCAAATACTTGGGGCAGTTCCGCTTCCAGTGACCAGTCCCTTTGTAGTAGAAGCACTTTGTCTCAGGCTTAGGACCAGACTTGGGCTTCTTCACTTGAGCAGCAACTTGCTTGCCGTTCTTCTTGAAGTTCCCGTACTTCCCTTTGCCCTTTTCTTGAAACTAGTGGTCTTGTCTACCATCAACACTTGATGTTTTTCTTGATATCTACCTTCGTTGATTTCAACATTACGAAGAGCTTGGGAATCATATCCGTTATCCCTTGCATACTATAGTTCATCACGAAGTTCTATTAACTTGGTGATGGTGACTAGAGAATTCTATCAATCACTATTTTATCTAGAAGATTAACTCCCACTTGATTCAAGCGATTGTAGTACCGAGACAATCTGAGCACATGCTCACTGCTTGAGCTATTCTCCTCCATCTTTTAGCTATAGAACTTGTTGGAGACTTCATATCTCTCAACTCGGGTATTTACTTGAAATATTAACTTCAACTCCTGGAACATCTCATATGGTCCATGACGTTCAAAACGTCTTTGAAATCCCGATTCTAAGCTGTTAAGCATGGTGCACTAAACTATCAAGTAGTCATCATATTGAGCTAGCCAAACGTTCATAATGTCTGCATCTGCTCCTGCAATAGGTCAGTCACCTAGCGGTGAATTAAAGACATAATTCTTCTGTGCAGCAATGAGGATAAACCTCAGATCACGGATCCAATCCGCATCATTGCTACTAACATTTTCAACTTAGTTTTCTCTAGGAACATATATATAACATAGGGAAGCAACACCGCGAGCTATTGATCTACAACATAGATATGCTAATACTACCAGGACTAAGTTCATGATAAATTAAAGTTCAATTAATCATATTACTTAAGAACTCCCACTTAGATAGACATCCCTCTAATCCTCTAAGTGATCACGTGATCCAAATCAACTAAACCATGTCCGATCATCACGTGAGATGGAGTAGTTTCAATGGTGAACATCACTATGTTGATCATATCTACTATATGATTCATGCTCGACCTTTCGGTCTCCGTGTTCCGAGGCCATATCTGTTATATGCTAGGCTCGTCAAGTTTAACCTGAGTATTCCGCGCGTGCAACTATTTTGCACCCGTTGTATTTGAACGTAGAGCCTATCACACCCGATCATCACGTGGTGTCTCAGCACGAAGAACTTCCGCAACGGTGCATACTCAGGGAGAACACTTATACTTTGATAATTTAGTGGGGGATCATCTTATAATGCTACCGTCAATCAAAGCAAGATAAGATGCATAAAAGATAGACATCACATGCAATCAATATAAGTGATATGATATGGCCATCATCATCTTGTGCTTGTGATCTCCATCTCCAAAGCACCTTCATGATCACCATCGTCATCGGCGCGACACCTTGATCACCATCGTAGCATCGTTGTCATCTCGCCAATCTTATGCTTCCACGACTATCGCTACCGCTTAGTGATAAAGTAAAGCATTACAGCGCAATTGCATTGCATACAATAAAGCGACAACCATATGGCTCCTGCCAGTTGCCGATAACTCGGTTACAAAACATGATCATCTCATACAATAAAATTTAGCATCATGTCTTGACCATATCACATCACAACATGCCCTGCAAAAACAAGTTAGACGTCCTCTACTTTGTTGTTGCAAGTTTTACGTGGCTGCTACGGGCTTAGCAAGAACCGTTCTTACCTACGCATCAAAACCATAACGATAGTTTGTAAAGTTGGTGCTGTTTTAACCTTCGCAATGACCGGGCATAGCCACACTTGGTTCAACTAAAGTTGGAGAAACTGACACCCACCAGCCACCTGTGTGCAAAGCACGTCGGTAGAACCAGTCTCGCGTAAGCGTACGCGTAATGTCGGTCCGGGCTGCTTCATCCAACAATACCGCCGAACCAAAGTATGACATGCTGGTAAGCAGTATGACTTATATCGCCCACAACTCACTTGTGTTCTACTCGTGCACAACATCAACGCATAAAACCTAGGCTCGGATGCCACTGTTGGGGAACGTAGTAATTTCAAAAAAATTCCTACGCACACGCAAGATCATGGTGATGCATAGCAACGAGAGGGGAGAGTGTTGTCTACGTACCCTCGTAGACCGGCAACGGAAGTGTTGACACAACATAGAGGAAGTAGTCGTACGTCTTCCCGATCCGACCGATCCAAGTACCGAACGTACAGCACCTCCAAGTTCTGCACACGTTCAACTCGGTGACGTCCCTTGAGTTCTGATCCAGCAAAACGTCGAGGGAGAGTTTCGTCAGCACGACGGCGTGATGACGGTGATGATGTTCTACCGACACAGGGCTTCGCCTAAGCACCGCTACGATATGACCGAGGTGGAATATGGTGGAAGGGGGCACCGCACACGGCTAAGGAACGATCACGAGGATCAACTTGTGTGCCATGGGGTGCCCCCTTGCCTCAATATATAAAGGAGGGAGAGGGGGAGGTGCGGCCGGCCCTATGGGTGCGCCTGGAGGGGTCCTACTCCAACCGGGAGTAGGACTCCCCCCTCTTGCCTTGTTGGAAAAGGAAGGAGGAAGGGAGAAAGAGAAAAGGGGGACGCCGCCCCCCGCCCCTTCCTTGTCCTATTCGAACTAGGGGGGAGGGGGCAGGCGGCCTGCCATGGCAGGCCCTCCTCTTCTCCCTTATGGCCCATGTAGGCCCAATAACCCCCGGGGGGGTTCCGGTAACCCCCCGGTACTCCGGTAAAATCCTGATTTCACCCAGAACGTTTCTGATATCCAAATATAGGCTTCCAATATATCAATCTTTATGTCTCGACCATTTCGAGACTCCTCGTCATGTCCGTGATCACATCCAGGACTCCGAACAACCTTCGGTACATCAAAACACAAAAACCCTAATTACGATCATCACCGAACTTTAAGCGTGCGGACCCTACGGGTTCGAGAACTATGTAGACATGACCGAGACATGTCTCCGGTCAATAACCAATAGCGGAACCTGGATGCTCATATTGGCTCCTACATATTCTACGAAGATCTTTATCGGTCAGACCGCATAACAACATACGTTGTTCCCTTTGTCATCGGTATGTTACTTGCCCGAGATTCGATCGTCGGTACCTCAATACCAAGTTCAATCTCGTTACCGGCAAGTCTCTTTACTCGTTCCGTAATACATCATCCTGCAACTAACTTATTAGTTGCAATGCTTGCAAGGCTTGAGTGATGTGCATTACCGAGAGGGCCCAGAGATACCTCTCCGACAATCGGAGTGACAAATCCTAATCTCAAAATACGCCAACCCAACAAGTACCTTCGGAGACACCTGTAGAGCACCTTTATAATCACCCAGTTACGTTGTGACGTTTGGTAGCACACAAAGTGTTCCTCCGGTAAACGAGAGTTGCATAATCTCATAGTCATAGGAACATGTATAAGTTATGAAGAAAGCAATAGCAATAAACTAAACAATCAAGTGCTATTCTAACGGAATGGGTCAAGTCAATCACATCCTCCTCCTAATGATGTGATCCCGTTAATCAAATGACAACTTTTTGTCTATGTCTAGGAAACATAACCATCTTTGATCAACGAGCTAGTCAAGTAGAGGCATACTAGTGACACTCTGTTTGTCTATGTATTCACACATGTATCATGTTTCCGGTTAATACAATTCTAGCATGAATAATAAACATTTATCATGATATAAGGAAATAAATAATAACTTTATTATTGCCTCTAGGGCATATTTCCTTCACATACATCCTCGTTGCTTGGAGTGCAGTTATTCCTAATCCTAGCTCCCTACTTGCGGTTACTTGCCTCCTAGTCTTGTAACATCCCAAATTCTCAATTTGGCATGTTATACATTAGATCATCATGCATATCATATTTTATTTTTGCATTTTGGTTGATCCTAGAAATTCTACGCAACTTTATGACCCACAGAGAGAGTTGGGGATTTCGTTATTTTCATATTTGAGTTCTCTCAAATTTTGAGAATAGGATCATTTGATTTTATTTATTTTATCATCAATAATTTCTATTACAAAAATATGAGAGAGGGAATAAAATGACTTTCCCAAAATAAAGAAATATTGAGGATTTAATAAAAAAAATCAAATAAGATTTTATTTCGGAGTTTTTCGTTGTTTTATTTGAATTTAGGAAAAAAGTGTGTTTTTCAAAATTGCATTTAGGACCCAAATAAATGTTCACCTTGTGCGGCTTCATTTTAGAAGCCTGTGAAAATTTATTTCGGAATTTTTGGAGTCCGTTTAGTATTTCTTTTTATTTTTCTTCCGAGCGGAATAATAAAAAAAACGAACCGACTTCGGGCCGTACCCGAGCGGGACACCGCCTGGGGGCAGCCTTTAAATAGCGCCGCCCCAGCCCATCAGCCCCGCCTCGATTCACGTGCGCCGCTAGAGCCGCCGCCGCCGACGATCCCGTCGCCCGAGGTTCGTCGTGCCTCGTTTTCCGTGCCGAAAAAAAGAGAGAATTTTTTTTTCGGTGTTCATCGTTTTTCTTTTTCTCGGATTAAATCCACAATTTTTCTAATCGTGATTCCTGATCTGATTTTCGTTTTAGTATAACTTTTCGCTCGTTTATTGGAATCAGGCGATTCAAGCGCCTAGGGATTCGTCTCGAAACCCTCTATCCGTTTAACCAACTTAAACAAGATTTTGCTACTGTAAAATTTGCCCCAGATCCAGATTACTAGAACGAAGTTGTTTTCTTTCGCAGTTTGTCTTTCGTTGCTTCGTTTGATTTGATTCTTTTTGCCAACCGGAGTTCTTAAGTTGAACCTTCTGGTTAGATCTCTTATTTGAGTTTTACCTGTGCATTAGATGAGTACTTATTGTATGCTTGTTTGTTTGTCTACGATAGAATACCCGGAGTGCGCCGCCTGTTACTTCGAATTGTTAGGTTTCGCAGATCATCAGCAAGGCAAGTAACACTTTGATCATACCTTTTCCACTACCCAGTTTTATTGCATTAGATCAATCCTCACATATTGCATGATTAGGATCTAATTAAATTGTGGGATGGGAAGTAGATGAGGTAGTACCTATTACCTGTTATTATCAAACCTTTGGGAGTTACTTCTACGTTGTTTATTATGCCATGCTATGCTAGTAGACGTGGATTGGGTGAGTGAAATCCATGACAGATGTGAAATTGTTAATTAATGGTTTATCTAAGGTGGCAACTTAAACACACATCTGGGTGGACTGAGGCACCAGGGTATTCCAGGACTTGCCTATTTTGTTTTGGACCGCCACCCAGGCTCAAAGGGATCATGAGACTATTCCTACTAGAAACTTCCGTGTGCAGCCACAAGCTATTATGGGCTCTAGCATAGTTGACTAAGTCGTGCGAACTCTTACAGTGGTAGACTAGCAGATGTAGGGGATGTAGGTGGTACGGTCTACCCATCGTAAGGTGCTAGCGCTTCTGAAAGACTATGTCTCGGTCATCCGTCTTCTCAAACACCATGTAGTGTGAGAAACCAAACGAGGCGATCGAGTCTTGTGGGGAAAAGTGCGTAAAACCTCTGCAGAGTGTAATAAACTAATCATGATTAGCCGTGTCCCCGGTTATGGACATCTTGAGTATCTAGTACTTGGATTTTCATGTGAATCTCAACATGTTACTCTAAATTAATTTGTTGGGTTATGTTTAACGATGATGATTAATTGGGATTGAGAATGCTGTCAACCATTCTCAATGTTTAACCACCACCATGATAGTAATTAAATTTTATTCCTTTGAAGTAGGGAAAAATTGGCTTTACGCAAAACTGTAACCATAGAGCTTTCTACCAGCCAAATATGCATATAGTATAGTTGTTTCATTCCATTACTCTCTATGTGTTACCTTGCCAGCATATTCCATGTGCTGACCCGTTTTCGGGCTGCAACGTTAATGTTGCAGACTTTTCAGACGATGATTAAGGAGTTTTTATGTCGTGGTTCTATACTCAGTGATGCCGTTGGAGTTGATGGACTCACTTATCTTCTAAGCCTTCCGTTGTTATCGTTATTAGATAGCCTTAAGGCATATTTATTGTAATAAGTTCTCTTTTGAGACACTCGATGTAATAAGTGTATGATTGCTACTCTGTTATAAATCCTCCGAGTACTGTGTGGTGTCAGCATTACTGATCCAGGGATGACACCGGAGCACAGAGATCAGACTGTTTGAGGTCTGGTCGCTACAGAGATGGTATCAGAGCACACGCTGACTGTAGGACACGACCACTAAGCACAAGACCTAGATCACTATTCACTCTCTTCTCTTCTGACCTCTCATCTTTTCTACTCTTTAGGATGGCGGATGCAAGGAACAAGTTCACACAACCGGATGAAGATACACCCTTTGGACGTCACTTGAAGGAAGTCACTAGATACCTGAACATAGGAGTACCTAGCTTCACCGGAACCTACAACGCCACTTTACCTGAAGAAGAGCGCTGGATGATTCAAGTTCAAGTTCCAGGAAGGACGTTCATACCAATCACTGAGCCCATAGAGTTTTCTTTTGATGCACCAACTTGGAGTCTTGGAAAGAGCATGGCAGCTCACATCGCCATGGGACGCATTGGAGAAGTCTACCGCAAGGATCTCAAGGATACTATCTACCAGATTTGTGGGCGCCGAGATGAACACTGGGAGATGATCAGCACCAGGAAGGATAGATCAATCGCAGCTTTTATTCAGGAGTTAAACCAACACATTCAACGATAGGAGAATCAGATGTGCGCCGACATGATAGACCTGAAGAAGGCAAAGACTAGAATCAAGGAACTGGAGGAAGAACTCAAGGCTACACATGAAGATTATGAAGAGGAAATTGAAGTATTGGTGAAGAAGAATGACGACCTGATCAAGAAGATTGGAATATTTATGGGAGGCCCTATGCCAGTAGATGAAGACGAAGAACCCAAGGAGATTAGCCTGGAAGACTAGATCATCATCGACGGCACCGACTCGGAAGCAGATAGTAGCGATGATGGCTATGTTGATGAAGCTGGAGCAGATATCATGGAGTCTGCAACCGAAGAATATTTCTAGTAGACCACCTCATTAGTAGTAGTAGTCCACCATGTAAATATAGTAGTCCGAGCACTTTTGCGATAGATAGATCGATTGTATGCCCCTGTTTGATTGATTGAAGTGAATTGTTTGCTTTTGCCTCATGTGCATATGGGTAGTGTTTTCTCTTTAGACCCCCTCTATTCTTATATCTCATCTTTTCTAAACCTTCAGATGCCTCCGAGACGTGACCCCGGATTTGCCTTTCCATCGGAGCTCACCCAGTTGATCCAGCAGCAGAACACATTGATGCAGTTGCTAGTTCAGAATCAGAATCAGGGGAACAACAACAACAACCCATCACCACCACCACCTGTTGACCACTTAGCCCGTTTTCTTAGGCTGAATCCGCCGGTGTTTTCCAGTAGCACCGAGCCGATAGTAGCAGATGATTGGCTCTGCAAGACAGCTAGGGATTTGACCACAGCAGGATGCACAGATGCGGAGAAGGTGAAGTTTGCCGCACATCAGTTAGAAGGACCCGCAGCATCATGGTGGGAGAATTTCACAGCCATTTTCCCAGTTGACACTGTCACATGGGACCAGTTTCAGCAGGCTTTTCGTACTGCACACATTTCAGCAGGAGCTATGGCCATGAAGAAGCGTGAGTTTCACAACTTGCGCCAAGGAGGACGGATAGTTGGCCAGTATGTGGAGGAATTTAGTAAGTTAGCACGCTATGCCCAAGATGACATCGCAACGGATGCAGCTAAGCAGGAGAAGTTTCTGGAAGGACTGAATGATGAGTTGAGCATGCAGTTGATGGTAGCAACCTTCAACAACTACCAGGAGTTGGTAGATCGTGCTCTTATGATTGAAGGCAAGCAGCAGCAGATTGAGAATCGCAAGAGGAAGTATGGGCAAGGGAAGTATAATTCAGGAGCTCAGCAGAAGCCATGTTTTACCCCTAGACCGGGAGGACATTTTCAGCATACCCATGGAGGAGGTAGCTCGCACAATCACAATGGCACCAAGAATGGTAATGGTAATGGAGGAAGCAATGGCCAGAACCGCACCAACCCCTCAACCCCAGCCAAGAAGGACCTGAGCCAAGTCACTTGCTTTAAGTGTTCGAAGACAGGACATTATGCCAATGAATGTCCTGAAGGCCAAAATGGCAATGGAAGTTCTAGGAAGAAGCCGAACCCTTTCAACAGGGGACAGGTGAACCACGTTAGCGTGGACGAGGTTGAAGCTCAGCCCGATGTAGTAATAGGTAAGTTTTTGGTTAAGTCATTTACTACACTCGTTCTTTTTGATACTGGAGCATCACATTCATACATCTCAAGGAGATTTGTGGATAAGTATAACCTACCAACCGAAGCCCTTAGGTCACCCATGTTAGTAACCTCGCCTGGAGCAGAGTATGTGGCTAGTCTATGGTGTGATCGGTTACCATTAAGGATTGGTAACTATGTTTTTCCCTCAGACCTAATAGTATTGGAATCTCAAGGATTGGATGTGATATTAGGCATGGATTGGTTATAAAAGTATGAAGGGAATATTGAATGTGCTAGTAAGTCAATTTTGCTTACGACACCAGAAGGGAGAAGGATCAAGTATGTATCCCGACATGTACCAAAGAGGACCCAAGTAAATTGCATAACAGGAGTTGTGCAGGAGGAAGTACCAGTGGTAAGGGATTTTCCTGATGTATTTCCAGAGGAGTTGCCAGGCATGCCACCGGATAGAGATATTGAGTTTTTGATTGGGCTATTGCCAGGCACAGGGCCAATATCAAAGAGACCATATAGGATGTCAGCAAAGGATTTGGTGGAAATTAAGAAGCAGATTAAGGAGTTACTGGATAAGGGATATATTCGCCCAAGTTCTTCACCTTGGGGATCGCCAGTACTTCTAGTGGAGAAGAAGGATGGATCGTTAAGGATGGTTGTTGATTATCGAGGATTGAATGAAGTAACGATCAAGAATAAGTACCCACTACCAATGATCAATGATCTGTTTGATCGATTGCAAGGAGCTAAGGTATTTTCCAAGATCGATCTGCGATCAGGATACCACCAGTTGAAGATTCGAGAACAGGATATTCCGAAGACAGCTTTTACTACCAGGTATGGGCTGTATGAGTACACCGTTATGTCATTTGGTCTGACTAACGCACCTGCCTATTTTATGAACATGATGAACAAAGTGTTTACGGAGTTTTTGGATAAGTTCGTCGTAGTGTTCATTGATGATATCCTGGTTTATTCGAAGAATGAAGAGGAGCATAAGGAGCATTTGCGTTTGGTACTTGGAAAGCTCAGAGAACATCAATTATATGCCAAGTTCAGCAAATGTGAGTTTTTGTTGAAGGAAGTAGGATTCCTCGGACATGTTATATCTGGAGAAGGTATAGCAATAGATCCCGCTAAAGTTGAAACCGTGACCAAGTGGGAAGCCCCAACAACAGTTGGAGAGATCCGGAGTTTTCTTGGACTCGCAGGATACTACCGGAGATTTATTGAGAATTTCTCAAAGATTGTGAAGCCTATGACTGAGTTGTTGAAGAAGGATACCAAGTTCATATGGACGGAGGAATGTGAGGCTAGTTTCCAGGAGTTGAAGAAACGTTTGGTTACCTCACCAGTGTTGATTTTGCCAGACCAGACCAAGGATTATGAGGTGTATTACGACGCTTCACGTCGAGGACTTGGAGCAGTGCTTATGCAGGAAGGGAGAGTTGTTTCATATGCCTCAAGACAACTGAAGCCTCATGAGTTGAATTATGCCACACATGATTTGGAGTTAGCAGCCATAGTGCATACTTTGAAAACATGGAGACATTTTCTCATTGGAAACCATTGTGAGTTGTACACGGATCATAAGAGTTTGAAGTACATTTTCACACAGAAGGAGTTAAATCTCAGACAAAGGAGATGGTTGGAGCTTATCAAGGGTTATGATATGAAATTGCATTATCACCCCGGAAAGGCTAATGTAGTAGCAGCCGCATTAAGCCGTAAGAGCCATGTCAATACATTAATGACGGGAGAAATACCAAAGGAGTTAGCAGATAATCTTCGTGAACTATGTTTGGAAATAGTTCCGAGAGGCTATGTAGCAGCATTGGAGATTCAGTCAACCTTGATGGATAAAATCAGGGAAGCCCAGAAAGCTGACAAAGAGATTGCCGCTATAAAGGAGAAACTGAGCAAAGGAAAAGCTAAAGGATTTCGTGAGGATGAGCACGACACCCTATGGTTTGAAGACTGCGTTTATGTGCCCAAGGACCCGGAGATCAGGAAGTTGATTTTGCAAGAGGCACACAATTCACCATATTCAATTCACCCAGGAAATACCAAGATGTATTTGGATTTGAAGGATATTTTCTGGTGGACCGGAATAAAGAAAGATACTGCGGAGTATGTAGTAGTATGTGATGTATGTCAGAGAGTAAAGACAGAGCATCAGAAGCCAGCAGGATTGTTACAACCATTGCTGATACCCGAATGGAAGTGGGATAAGCTAGGCATGGATTTTATCACGGGATTACCCAGGACTCGTTCAGGCTATGACTCGATTTGGGTTGTAGTTGATCGATTGACGAAAGTAGCTCATTTCATCCCAGTAAAGACCACTTATACCAGTGCTAAGTTGGCAAAGATATACATGACCAGGATCGTATGTTTGCATGGAGTTCCAAGAAGTATCGTATCAGATAGAGGAACCCAGTTTACCTCAAAGTTCTGGAAGCAGTTGCATGAAACTTTGGGTACCAGGCTACAATTCAGTACATCTTTTCATCCACAAACAGATGGACAGACCGAGAGAGTCAATAAGATTTTGGAGGATATGCTGAGAGCTTGTGCGCTAGATTATGGATCTAGTTGGGACGATAATTTGCCATATGCAGAGTTCTCTTACAACAACAGTTATCAAACCAGTTTAAAGATGGCCCCTTTCGAAGCCTTGTATGGAAGGAGGTGCAGGACACCGTTGTCATGGGACGAAGTTGGAGACCGCCAGTTGTTTGGTCCTGACTTGATTAAAGAGTCTGAACAGAAGGTGGAGTTGATTCGCGATAGGCTCAAAGTAGCCCAGTCCAGACAGAAGAGGTATGCAGATTCTAAATGCAAGGAGACAGTTTACGAAGTCGGAGACAGAGCTTATCTTCGAGTATCTCCACTTCGAGGAACAAAGCGTTTTGGAGTTAAAGGGAAGTTAGCACCTCGATTTGTAGGACCATATCGAGTTTTGGAGCGTATGGGAGAAGTAGCCTACAAGTTGGAATTGCCCGAAGGATTGTTAGGAGTTCATGATGTGTTCCATGTTTCTTAGTTAAAGAAATGTCACGCGGAGATGGCTGACATACCGTTGAGAGACACAGTGCCTTTGGAAACTATTCAGTTGGATAACGATTTGACCTACGAGGAGAAACCAATTAAGATCCTCGAGTTTGCCAGCCGAGTTACTTGCAACAAGGTTATTAAGTTTTGCAAAGTTCAGTGGAGCCACCACACGGAGGATGAAGCCACTTGGGAGCGAGAGGAAGATTTGCTCAAAGACCACCCTCACCTATTTTCTAGCCAACCCGAATCTCGAGGGCGAGATTCATCTTAAGGGGGGTAGGTTTGTAACATCCCAAAATTTCAATTTGGAATGTTATACATTAGATCATCATGCATATCATATTTTATTTTTGCATTTTGGTTGATCCTAGAAATTCTACGCAACTCAATGACCCACGGAGAGAGTTGGGGATTTCGTTATTTTCATATTTGAGTTCTCTCAAATTTTGAGAATAGGATCATTTGATTTTATTTATTTTATCATCAATGATTTCTATTACAAAAAATATGAGAGAGGGAATAAAATGACTTTCCCAAAATAAAGAAATATTGAGGATTTAATAAAAAAATCAAATAAGATTTTATTTTGGAGTTTTTCGGTGTTTTATTTGAATTTAGGAAAAAAATGCGTTTTTCAAAATTGCATTTAGGGCCCAAATAAATGTTCACCTTTGTGCGGCTTGATTTTAGAAGCCCATGAAAATTTATTTCGGCATTTTTGGAGTCCGTTTAGTATTTCTTTTTATTTTTCTTCCGAGCGGAATAATTAAAAAAAACGAACCGACTTCGGGCCGTACCCGAGCTGGACACCGCCCGGGGGCAGCCTTTAAATAGCGCCGCCCCAGCCCATCAGCCCTGCCTCGATCCGCGCGCGCCGCCGGAGCCGCCGCCGCCGACGATCCCGTCGCCTGAGGTTTGTCACGCCTCGTTTTCCGTGCCGAAAAAAAGAGAGAGAAAAAAAATCGGCGTTCGTCATTTTTCTTTTTCTCGGATTAAATCCGCGATTTTTCTGATCGCGATTCCTGATCCGATTTTTGTTTTAGTATAACTTTTCGCTCGTTTATCGGAATCAGACGATTCAAGCGCCTAGGGATTCGTCTCGAAACCCTCCATCCATTTAACCAACTTAAACAAGATTTTGTTACTGTAAAATTTGCCCTAGATCCAGATTACTAGAACGAAGTTGTTTTCTTTCGCAATTTGTCTTTCGTTGCTTCGTTCGATTTGATTCTTTTTGCCAACCTGAGTTCTTAAGTTGAACCTTCTGGTTAGATCTCTTATTTGAGTTTTACCTGTGCATTAGATGAGTACTTATTGTATGCTTGTTTGTTTGTCTGCGATAGAATACCCGGAGTGCGCCGCCTGTTACTTTGAATCGTTAGGTTTCACAGATCATCAGCAAGGCAAGTAACACTTTGATCATACCTTTTCTACTACCCAGTTTTATTGTGTTAGATCAATCCTCACACATTGCATGATTAGGATCTAATTAAATTGTGGGATGGGAAGTAGATGAGGTAGTACCTATTACCTGTTATTATCAAACCTTTGGGAGTTACTTCTACGTTGTTTATTATGCCATGCTATGCTAGTAGACGTGGATTGGGTGAGTGAAATCCATGACAGATGTGAGATTGTTAATTAATGGTTTATCTAAGGTGGCAACTTAAACACACATCTGGGTGGATTGAGGCACCTAGGTATTCCAGGACTTGCCTGTTTTCTTTTGGACCGCCACCCAGGCTCAAAGGGATCATGAGACTATTCCTACTAGAAACTTCCATGTGCAGCCACAAGCTATTATGGGCTCTAGCATAGTTGACTAAGTTGTGCGAACTCTTACAGTGGTAGACTAGCAGATGTAGGGGATGTAGGTGGTACGGTCTACCCATCGTAAGGTGCTAGCGCTTCTGAAAGACTATGTCTCGGTCATCCGTCTTCTCAAACACCATGTAGTGCGAGAAACCAAACGGAGGCGATCGAGTCTTGTGGGGAAAAGTGCGCAAACCTCTGCAGAGTGTAATAAACTAATCATGATTAGCCATGTCCCCGGTTATGGACATCTTGAGTATCTAGTACTTGGATTTTCATGTGAATCTCAACATGTTACTCTAAATTAATTTGTTGGGTTATGTTTAACGATGATGATTAATTGGGATTGAGAATGCTGTCAACCATTCTCAATGTTTAACAACCACCATGATAGTAATTAAATTTTATTCCTTTGAAGTAGGGAAAAATTGGCTTTACGCAAAACTGTAACCATAGAGCTTTCTACCAGCCAAATATGCATATAGTATAGCTGTTTCATTCCATTACTCTCTATGTGTTACCTTGCCAGCATATTCCATGTGCTGGCCCATTTTCGGGCTGCAATGTTAATGTTGCAGACTTTTCAGATGACGATTAAGGAGTTTTTAGGTCGTGGTTCTATACTCCGTGATGCCGTTGGAGTTGATGGACTCACTTATCTTCCAAGCCTTCCGCTGTTATAGTTATTAGATAGCCTTAAGCCATATTTATTGTAATAAGTTCTCTTTTGAGACAACGATATAATAAGTGTGTGATTGCTACTCTGCTATAAATCCTTCGAGTACTGTGTGGTGTAAGCATTACTGATCCAGGGATGACACGGGAGCACAGAGATCAGACTGTTTGAGGTCAGGTCGCTACAAGTCTTTACTTATCTTGTAGTGTGCTTGCTTTCTCATATACTTGTGGTACCAGTTACCTTGCTTAGATTTTAGTATCACATTTGCAATTGTTAGGCTCACCATCATATTCCGCATTATTGCCTAAAATTGCTAAGTAAGAATTAAAATTTTTAATTGTACCTATTCACCCCCTCTAGGTCCATCTCGATCCTTTCAATTGGTATCAAAGCCTCGTGCTCCATTCTTGTGGCTTAATCGCCCTAGAGCGAGATGAACCCCGATGGGACTCCCGTTGTTGCGGATCTGAAGGATAAGGGCACGGCTTCCATGGAAGCCAAGTCCTTTACTTCTAAGGATCTGGAACGGGCCCTTGCTAAGCAAAAGGAGGAGCACAATGCTTCTCTTGAGGCCTTGGTCCAAATGAGATTAGCCACATTAACCACGATGCTTGCACCACTTTCGGGTGGTGCGGCCTCGAGGCCAACCGTGCCTTCTCCTTCACTTGGCCAACAACCTCCTAGTAATGATCACTCTAGTGTTCCATGGCTTTATGCAAGACCTCAAATAGAGAGAAAAATAACCCCTCGGTGCTCCGAAAAATAGCCGAACCACTCCGAAACCATTTTGGTGTCCGAATACCATCTTTGGATATATCAATCTTTACCTCTCGACCACTTTGAGACTCCTCGTCATGTCCGTGATCTCATCCGGGACTCCGAACAATATTCGGTCACTAAAACACATAACTCATAATACAAATCGTTATCGAACGTTAAGTGTGTGGACCCTACGGGTTCAATAACTATGTAGACATGATCGAGACACATCTCTGGTCAATAACCAATAGCGGAACCTGGATGCTCATATTGGTTCCTACATATTCTATGAAGATCTTTATCGGTCAAACCGCAATGACACCATACGTAATTCCATTTGTCATCGGTATGTTACTTGCCCGAGATTCGATCGTCGGTATCCTCATACCTAGTTCAATCTCATTACTGGCAAGTCTCTTTACTCGTTTCGTAATGCATCATCCCGCAACTAACTCATTAGTCACATTGCTTGCAAGGCTTATCATGATGTGCATTACCGAGAGGGCCCGGAGATACCTCTCCGATACTCGGAGTGACAAATCCTAATCTCGGTCTATGCCAACCCAACAAATACCTTTGGAGACACCTATAGAGCATCTTTATAATCACCCAGTTACGTTGTGACGTTTGATAGCACACAAGGTGTTCCTCCGGTATTAGGGAGTTGCATGATCTCATAGTCAAAGGAATATGTATAAGTCATGAAGAAAGTAATAGCAATAAAACTTAACGATCATTATGCTAAGCTAACAGATGGGTCTTGTCCATCACATCATTATCCTAATGATGTGATCCCGTTCATCAAATGACAACACATGTCTATGGTCAGGAAACTTAACCATCTTTGATTAACGTGCTAGTCAAGTAGAGGCATACTAGGGACACTTTTTTGTCTATGTATTCACACATGTATCAAGTTTTCGGTTAATACAATTCTAGCATGAATAATAAACATTTATCATGATATAAGCTAATATAAATAACAACTTTATTATTGCCTCTAGGGCATATTTCCTTCAGTCTCCCACTTGCACTAGAGTCAATAATCTGGATTACATTGTAATGATTCTAACACCCATGGAGTCTTGGTGTTGATCATGTTTTGCTCGTGGAAAAGGCTTAGTCAATGGGTCTGCAACATTCAGATCCGTATGTATTTTGCAAATCTCTATGTCTCCCTCCTTGACTTGATCGCGGATGGAGTTGAAGCATCTCTTGATGTGGATGGTTCTCTTGTGAAATCCGGATTCCTTCGCTAAGGCAATTGCTCCAGTATTGTCACAAAAGATTTTCATTGGACCCGATGCACTAGGTATTACACCTAGATCAGATATGAACTCCTTCATCCAGACTCCTTCATTTGTTGCTTCGAAGCAGCTATGTACTCCTCTTCACACGTAGATCCCGCCATGACACTTTGCTTGGAACTGCACCAGCTGATAGCTCCACCATTCAATATAAATACGTATCTGGTTTCCGACTTAGAGTCATCCGGATCAGTGTCAAAGCTAGCATCGTGTAACCATTTACGACAAGCTCTTTGTCACCTCCACGAAAGAGAAACATATCCTTAGTACTTTTCAGGTATTTCAGGATGTTCTTGACCGTTGTCCAGTGATCCACTCCTGGATTACTTTGGTACCTCCCTGCTAAACTTATAGCAAGGCACACATCAGGTCTGGTACACAACATTGCATACATGATAGAACCTATGGCTGAGGCATAGGGAATGACTTTCATTTTCTCTCTATCTTCTGCGATGGTCGGGCATTGAGTCTGACTCAACTTCACACCTTGTAACAAGGCAAGAACCCTTTCTTTGACTTATCCATTTTGAACTTCTTCAAAACTTTATCAAGGTATGTGCTTTGTGAAAGTCCAATTAAGCGTCTTGATCTATCTCTATAGATCTTGATGGCCAATATATAAGCAGCTTCACCGAGGTCTTTCATTGAAAAATTCTTATTCAAGTATCCTTTTATGCTATCCAGAAATTCTGTATTATTTCCAATCAACAATATGTCATCCACATATAATATTAGAAATGCTATAGAGATCCCACTCACTTTCTTGTAAATACAGGCTTCTCCAAAAGTCTGTATAAAACCATATGCTTTGATCACACTATCAAAGCATATATTCCAACTCCGAGAGGCTTGCACTAGTCCATAAATGGATCGCTGGAGCTTGCACACTTTGCTAGCACCTTTAGGATCAACAAAACCTTCTGGTTGCATCATATACAACTCTTCTTTAAGAAATCCATTAAGGAATGCAGTTTTGACACCCATTTGCCAAATTTCATAATCATAAAATGCGGCAATTGCTAACATGATTCGGACAGACTTAAGCATTGCTACGGGTGAGAAGGTCTCATCGTAGTCAACTCCTTGAACTTGTCGAAAACCTTTTGCAACAAGACGAGCTTTGTAGACAGTAATATTACCATCAACATCAGTCTTTTTCTTGAAGATCCATTTATTCTCTATGGCTTTCCGATCATCAGGAAAGTCAACCAAAGTCCATACTTTGTTCTCATACAAGGATCCCATCTCAGATTTCATGGCCTCAAGCCATTTCGCGGAATCTAGGCTCATCATCGCTTCCTCATAGTTCGTAGGTTCGTCATGGTCTAGTAACATGACTTCCAGAACAGGATTACCGTACCACTCTTGTGCGGAATGTACTCTGGTTGACCTACGAGGTTCGGTAGTAACTTGATCTGAAGTTTCATGATCAACATCATTAGCTTCCTCACCAATTGGTGTAGCATCACTGAAACTAATTTCTGTGATGAACTACTTTCCAATTCGAGAGAAGGTACAACTACCTCATCAAGTTCTACTTTCCTCCCAATCACTTCTCTCGAGAGAAACTCCTTCTCTAGAAATGATCCATTTTTAGCAACAAATATCTTTCCTTCGGATCTGTGATACGAGGTGTACCCAAGAGTTTCTTTTGGGTATCCTTTGAAGACTCATTTCTCCGATTTGGGTTCGAGCTTATCAGGCTGAAGCTTTCTCACATAAGCATCGCAACCCCAAACTTTAAGAAACGACAGCTTAGGTTTCTTTCTAAACCACAGTTCATATGGTGTCATCTCAACGGATTTAGATGGTGCCCTATTTAACGTGAATGCAGCCATCTCTAAAGCATAACCCCAAAACGGTAGTGGTAAATCGGTAAGAGACATCGTAAGTCGCACTATATCTAATAAAGTATGGTTACGATGTTCGAACACACCATTACCCTATGGTGTTCTAGGTGGCGTGAGTTGCGAAACTATTCCACATTGTTTCAAATGAAGACCAAACTCGTAACTCAAATATTTGCCTCCGCAATCAGATCGTAGAAACTTTATTTTCTTGTTACGATGATTTTCCACTTCACTCTGAAATTCTTTGAACTTTTCAAATGTTTCAGACTTATGTTTCATTAAGTATATATACCCATATCTGCTCAAATAATCTGTGAAGGTCAGAAAATAACGATACCCGCCGCGAGCCTCAACACTCATCGGACTGCATACATCAGTATGTATTATTTCCAATAAGTTAGTGGCTCGCTCCATTGTTCCGGAGAATGGAGTCTTAGTCATCTTGCCCATGAGGCATGATTCGCAAGCATCAAGTGATTCATAATCAAGTGATTCCAAAAGCCCATCAGCATGGAGTTTCTTCATGCACTTTGCGCCAATATGACCTAAACGGCAGTACCACAAATAAGTTGCACTATCATTATTAACTTTGCAACTTTTGGCTTCAATATTATGAATATGTGTCACTACGATCGAGATTTAACAAAAATATACCACTCATTAAGGGTGCATGACCATAAAAGATATTACTCATATAAATAGAACAACCATTATTCTCTGATTTAAATGAATAACCGTCTCACATCAAACAAGATCCAGATATAATGTTCATGGTCAACGCTGGCACCAAATAACTATTCTTCAGGTCTAAAACTAATCCGGAGGTAGATGTAGAGGTAGCGTGCAGACAGCGATCACATCAACCTTGAAACCATTTCCGACGCGCATCGTCACCTCGTCCTTAGCCAATCTTTGTTTAATCCATAGCCCCTGTTTCGAGTTGCAAATATGAGCAACAGAACCAGTATCAAATACCCAGGCGCTACAACGAGCATTAGTAAGGTACACATCAATAACATGTATATCAAATATACCTTTCACTTTGCCATCCTTCTTATTCGCCAAATACTTGGGGCAGTTCCGCTCCCAATGACCAGTCCCTTTGCAGTAGGAGCACTCAGTTTCAGGCTTAGGTCCAGACTTGGGCTTCTTCCCGGGAGCAGCAACTTGCTTGCTATTCTTCTTGAAGTTACCCTTCTTACATTTGCCGTTTTTCTTGAAAGTAGTGGTCTTGTTGACCATCAACACTTGATGCTCCTTCTTGATTTATACCTCCGCAGCCTTAAGCATCGTGAAGAGCTCGGGAATTGTCTTTTCCATCCCTTGCATATCATGGTTCATCACGAAGCCTTTGTAGCTTGGTGGCAGTGATTGAAGAACTCTGTCAATAACACTATCATCTAGAATATTAAATCCCAGCTAAGTCAAGTGGTTATGGTACCCAGACATTCTGACTATGTGTTCACTGACAGAACTATTCTCCTCCATCTTGCAGCTATAGAACTTGTTAGAGACTTCATATCTCTCAACTCGGGCATTTGCTTGAAATATTAACTTTAACTCCTGGAACATCTCATATGCTCCAAGACGTTCAAAACGCCTTTGAAGTCCCGATTCTAAGTCGTAAAGCATGGCACACTGAACTATCGAGTAGTCATCAGAGTTAGCTTGCCACACATTCATAATGTCCGGAGTTTCTCCTGCAACAGGCCTTTCACCTAGCGGTGCTTCAAGGATGTAATTCTTCTGTGCAACAATGAGGATAATCCTCAAGTTATGGACCTAGTCTGTGTAGTTGCTACCATCATCTTTCAACTTAACTTTCTCTAGGAACGCATTAAAATTCAAGGGAACGGTAGCACTGTCCATTGATCTACAACAACATAGATATGCAAAAACTATCAGGACTAAGTTCATCATAAATTTAAGTTCAATTAATCATATTACTAAAGAACTCCCACTTAGATAGACATCCCTCGAGTCATCTAAATGATCACGTGATCCATATCAACTAAACCATGTCCGATCATCATGTGAGATGGAGTAGTTTCAATGGTGAACATCTCTATGTTGATCATATCTACTATATGATTCACATTCGTCCTTTCGGTCTCAGTGTTCCGAGGCCATGTCTATACATGCTAGGCTCGTCAAGTTTAACCCGAGTATTCTGCATGCACAAAAATGTCTTACACCCGTTGCATGTGAACATAGAGCTTATCACACCCGATCATCACGTGGTGTCTCGGCATGACGAACTGTCGCAATGGTGCATACTCAGGGAGAACACTTATACCTTGAAATTTAGTGAGGGGTCATCTTATAATGCTACTGCCGTACTAAGCAAAATAAGATGCATAAAAGATAAACATCACATGCAATCAAAATATGTGACATGATATGTCCTTCATAATCTTGTGCCTTTGATCTCCATCTCCCAAGCACCGTCATGATCTCCATCGTCATCGGCTTGACAACTTGATCTCCATCGTAGTGTCGTTATCGTCTCGCCAACTATTGCTTCTACGACTATCGCTAACGCATAGTGATAAAGTAAATCAATTACATGGCGATTGCATTTCATATAATAAAGTGACAACCATAAGGCTCTTGCCAGTTGCCGACAACTTTTACAAAACATGATCATCTCATACAATAACTTATATCACATCATGTCTTGACCATATCACATCACAACAAGCCCTGCAAAAACAAGTTAGACGTCCTCTACTTTGTTGTTGCAAGTTTTACGTGGCTGCTACGGGATTCTAGCAAGAACCGTTCTTACCTACGCATCAAAACCACAACAATTTTTCGTCAAGTGTGTTGTTTTAACCTTCAACAAGGACCGGCCATAGTCAAATTCACTTCAACTAAAGTTGGAGAAACAGACACCCGCCAACCACCTTTATGCAAAACAAGTTGCATGTCTGTGGGTGGAACCGGTCTCATGAACGTGGTCATGTAAGGTTGGTCTGGGCCGCTTCATCCAACAATAGCGCCGAATAAAAATAAGACGTTGGTGGTAAGTAGTATGACTATGATCGGCACAACTCTTTGTATTCTACTCATGCATATCATCTACGCATAGACCTGGCTCGGATGCCACTGTTGGGAAACGTAGCATGCAATTTCAAAAAAAAAATCCCACGATCACGCAAGATCTATCTAGGAGATGCATAACAACGATAGGGGGATATTGTGTCCACGTACCCTCATAGACCGAAAGCGGAAGCGTTAGGTTAACGCGGTTGATGTATTCAAACGTCTTCATGATCCAACCGATCTAGTACCGAACGTACGACACCTCCGAGTTCCGCACACGTGAAAGGATCAATATAGTTGACTAGAGAGGGGGTGAATAGGCAACTAACAATTTTTAGCTTTTCTTTACCAATTTAAACTTTGCATCAAAGTAGGTTGTATAGATATGCAACTAGGTGAGCAACCTATATGATGCAACAACAACAAGTACACAAGCAAGCACGAGATGCAACACAATATAAGCTTGCACAAGTAGAGGTACGAGATAACCAAGAGTGGAGCCGGTGAAGACGAGGATGTGTTACCGAGGTTCCTTCCCTTTGAGGGGAAGTACGTCTCCGTTGGAGCAGTGTGGATGCACAATGCTCCCCAAGAAGCTACTAGGGCCACCGTATTCTCCTCACGCCCTCACACAAATGCGAGATGCCGTGATTCCACTATTGGTGCCCTTGGAGGCGGCGACCGAACCTTTACAAACAAGGTTGGGGCAATCTCCACAACTTAATTGGAGGCTCCCAACAACAGCACAAAGCTTCACCACAATGGAATATGGCTCCGTGGTGACCTCAACCGTCTAGGGTTCTCAAACACCCAAGAGTAACAAGATCCGCAAGGGATTAGTGGGTGGAATCAAATTTCTCTTGGTGGAACTATAGATCGGGGCCTTGTCAACCAATCCCTAGAAAATCCACAAGTTTGATTGGCTAGGGAGAGAGATCGGGCGAAAATGGAGCTTAGAGCAACAATGGAGCTTGGGGGTGGAAGAGGTGGTCAACTCGGAGAAGAAGACTCCCTTTTTATAGTGATAGAACAAATCCAACCGTTATCCACTAACTCAGCCAGAGACAAGCAGTACTACCGCCCCACACAAGCGGTACTATCGCACAGGCCCGCGGTACTACCACAGGGCTCTGCGGCACTACCGTTGGCGCGGCAGGAGCTAGACCAGCCCTGTTGCGTGGTAGAACCGTTGGCGCGGTACTACCGCTCCCCCTTGCGGTACTACTACAAGGCAGGGTTAGTCTAGGCTGGGAGGGCACGGACATATAAAAATACATTCGTGGCTACTTCCGCTGAGTTTCGATCTATGCAAAAATCTAACACGGTACTACCGCAAACCTAGAGCGGTACTACCGCGTAGGGCATGGATGTAAAAAATTACATCCGCCCCTACTTCCGCTCGTGCTGCTGAGCCTGGCCTGAGGCCATGGTACTACCACATAGGGCGCAGATGTAAAATATTACATCCGCCCCTACTTCCGCTCGAGCAGCTGTGCCTGGCCTGAGGCCACGGTACTACCGCGCCCAAGGAGCGGTACTACTGTGAGCACCTGCGGTACTATCGCGCCCGAGGCCGGTACTACCGCAAGGGCCTGCGGTACTACTGCATGCCCTAGTCCAGCAACACTAGGATACCTTCATTTTGCAGAGACACGGAGAAACGGAGGATGCTCCAAAGAGCCAAAGGAAAGGTGGTGCAAAAGGAACATACGTGTACGTGTTGATTCCACCCAAACCTTTCCAACGCGGATCCCCTCTTAATAGTATGACTTTCCTATGACTCAAATCCACTGAAAGGAAACGTAGAGAAACGCCATCTTCAATAGTCTTCTAGGGGCACCAAATCGTCTTGTGCCTAGACATGATATATCTGAAATGCTCAATGCACACGATTAGTCCGCAAAAGCATTGTCATCAATCACCAAAACTACTAAGGGATAAATACGCCCTTACAATCTCCCCCTTTTTGGTGGATTGATGACAATACGGGATTTGCACATAGGGATATAAAATAAAACATAGGAAAAACCAACATCTATAAAATATAGACGGGCTCCCCCTAGATGTGTGCACTCTAGAGAAGTGCTTTGGACTACATGGCACACATACTAGGATCAACACTCCCCCTATATTTTATAGATGAGGCAAATCTTGCAATGAAATAACTAATACTAACAGGGAGGCAAGATAATAAAACTGAGCATAAAGTAACTGGCACAAGATAGCATAAGCTCACGGGCTACTAAGCATGAAAGTGTTGGGGAACGCAGTAATTTCAAAAATTTCCTACGCACACACAAGATCTATCATGGTGATGCATAGCAACGATAGGGGAAGAGTGTTGTCCACGTACCCTCATAGACCGTAAGCGGAAGCATTATGACAACGCGGTTGATGTAGTCGTACGTCTTCACGATCCGACTGATCCTAGTACTGAAAGTACGGAACCTCCGCGATCTGCACACGTTTGGCTCGGTGACGTCCCATGAACTCTTGATCCAGATGAGTGTCGAGGGAGAGCTTCGTCAGCACGGCGGCGTGATGACGGTGATGATGAAGCTACCGACGTAGGGCTTCGCCTAAGCACTATGACGATATGACCGAGGTGGATTATGGTGGAGGGGGGAACCGCACACGGCTAAGGGATCAATGATCAACTTTTGTGTCCTAGGGTGCCCCTGCCCCTGTATATAAAGGAGCAAGGGGGGAGGCCGGCCGACCATTGGGGCACGCCAGGAGAGAAGGAGTCCTCCTCCTAATAGGAGTAGGACTCCCCTTTCCTAGTCCTACTAGGAGGAGGAAGGGGGGAGGAAGGAGAGGGAGAGAAGAGAAGGAAAGGGGCCGCCACCCCCCTTCCCTAGTCCAATTTGGACTAGAGGGGGAGGGGCGTGCGGCCCTGCCTTGGCCGACCCTCTCTCTCTCCACTAAGGCCCATGTTGGCCCATTAGTCCCCCCGGGGGTTCCGATAACCCCCGGTACTCCGATAATTATCCGTTGACCCCCGGAACTCATCCAGTGTCCGAATATAGATCTTTATGTCTCGACCATTTCGAGACTCCTCGTCATGTCCGTGATCACATTTGGGACTCCGAACTATCTTCAGTACATCAAAACACATAAACTCATAATACCGATCGCCACCGAACGTTAAGCGTGCGGACCCTACGGGTTCGAGAACTAGGTAGATGATACGTCTCCAACGTATCTATAATTTTTTATTGTTCGATGCTATATTATATCCTGTTTTGGACATTATTGGGCTTTATTATATACATTTATATTATTTTTGGGACTAACCTATTAACCGGAGGCCCAGCCCAGAATTGTTGTTATTTGCCTATTTCAGAGTTTCGCAGAAAAAGAATATCAAACGGAGTCCAAACGGAATGAAACCTTCGGGAACGTGATTTTCGGAACAAACGTGATCAAGAGGACTTGGACCCTATGTCAAGACATCAACCAGGAAGGCACGAGGTAGGGGGCGTGCCTACCCCCCAGGCACGCCCTCCACCCTCATGGGGCCCATGTTGCTCCACCGACGTACTCCTTCCTCCTATATATACCTACGTACCCCCAAACTACCAGATACGGAGCCAAAACCCTAATTCCATCGCCGTAACTTTCTGTATCCACGAGATCCCATCTTGGGGCCTTTTCCAGAGCTCCGCCGGAGGGGGTATCGATCACGGAGGGCTTCTACATCAACACCATAGCCTCTCCGATGAAGTGTGAGTAGTTTACTTCAGACCTACGGGTCCATAGTTATTAGCTAGATGGCTTCTTCTCTCTTTTTGGATCTCAATACAAAGTTCTCCCCCTCTCTTGTGGAGATCTATTCGGTGTAATCTTCTTTTGTGGTGTGTTTGTTGAGACCGATGAATTGTGGGTTTATGGTCAAGTTTATCTATGGACAATATTTGAATCTTCTCTAAATTATTTTATGTATGGTTGGTTATCTTTGCAAGTCTCTTCGAATTATTAGTTTGGTTTGGCCTACTAGATTGATATTTCTTGCAATGGGAGAAGTGCTTAGCTTTGGGTTCAATCTTGCGGTGTCCTTTCCCAGTGGCAGTAGGGGCAGCAAGGCACATATTGTATTGTTGCCATGGAGGACAACAAGATGGGGTTTATATCATATTGCATGAGTTTATCCCTCTACATCATGTCATCTTGCTTAAAGCGTTACTTTGTTCTCTTGAACTTAATACTCTAGATGCATGCTGGATAGCGGTCGATGTGTTGAGTAATAGTAGTAGATGCAGGCAGGAGTCGGTCTACTTGTCTCGGACGTGATGCCTATATACATGATTATACCTAGATATTCTCATAACTATGCTCAATTCTGTCAATTGCTCAACAGTAATTTGTTCACCCACCGTAATACTTATGCTCTCGAGAGAAGCCTCTAGTGAAACCTATGGCCCGGGGTCTATTTTCCATCATATTAATCTTCCAATACTTAGTTATTTACTTTGCCATTTATTTTACATGCATCGTTATTTCTCTTTATCATAAAAATACCAAAAATATTATCTTATCATATCTATCAGATCTCACTCTCGTAGGTGACCGTGAAGGGATTGACAACCCCTTTATCGCGTTGGTTGCGAGGAGTTTATTTGTTTGTGTAGGTGTGAGGGACTCGTGCGTGGCATCCTACTGGATTGATTCCTTGGTTCTCAAAAACTAAGGGAAATACTTACGCTGCTCTACTGCATCACCCTTTCCTCTTCAAGGGAAAACCAACACAGTGCTCAAGAGGTAGCAAGAAGGATTTCTGGCGCCGTTGCCGGGGGGTCTACGCAAAAGTAAACATACCAAGTACCCATCACAAACCCTTATATCCCGCATTACATTATTTGCCATTTGCCTCTCGTTTTCCTCTCCCCCACTTCACCCTTGCCATTTGATTCGCCCTCTCTCTCCATCCTCTCTCTCTTTCTCCATTCGCCTCTTTTTGCTTGTTTCTTGTTTGCTTGTGTGTCAGATTGCTTGCTTGTCACGATGGCTCAAGATAATACCAAATTCTGTGACTTTACCAATACCAACAACAATGATTTTATTAGCACTCTGATTGCTCCTCTTACCGATGCTGAATCTTGTGAAATTAATGCTGCTTTGCTGAATCTTGTCATGAAAGATCCGTTTTCCGGCCTTCCTAGTGAAGATGCCGCTACCCATCTAAACAACTTCGTTGATTTGTGTGATATGCAAAAGAAGAAATATGTGGATAATGATATTGTTAAATTGAAGCTATTTCCTCTTTCGCTTAGAGATCGTGCTAAAGCTTGGTTTTCGTCTTTGCCTAAAAATAGTATTGATTCGTGGAATAAGTGCAAAGATGCTTTTATCTCTAAGTATTTTCCTCCCGCTAAGATCATCTCTCTTAGAAATGATATTATGAATTTTAATCAACTTGATCATGAACATGTTGCCCGAGCTTGGGAGAGGATGAAATTAATGATACGTAATTGCCCTACACATGCTTTGAATTTGTGGATGATTATACAATTTTTTTTATGCTAGATTGAATTTTGCTTCTAGAAATCTTTTAGATTCAGCCGCGGGAGGAACTTTTATGGAAATCACTTTAGGAAAAGCTACTAAACTCCTAGATAATATTATGGTTAATTATTCTCAATAGCACACTAAAAGATCTACTAATAAGAAAGTGCATGCGATAGAAGAAATTAATGTTTTGAGTGGTAAGATGGATGAACTTATGAAATTATTTGCTAATAAAAGTGTTTCTTCTGATCCTAATGATATGCCTTTGTCTACTTTGATTGAGAATAATAATGAATCTTTGGATGTGAATTTTGTTGGTAGGAATAATTTTGGTAACAACGCGTATAGAGGAAACTTTAATCCTAGGCTGTATCCTAGTAATTCCTCTAATAATTATGGTAATTCCTACAACAATTCTTATGGAAATTTTAATAAGATACCCTCTGATTTTGAATCTAATATTAAAGAATTTATTACCTCGCAAAAGAATTTCAATGCTTTGATTGAAGAAAAATTGCTTAAGATTGATGAGTTGGCTAGGAACGTTGATAGAATTTCTCTTGATGTTGACTTTTTAGAACTTAGATCTATTCCTCCTAAGCATGATATGAATGAGTCTCTCAAAGCCATGAGAATTTCCATTGATGAGTGCAAAGAAAGAACCGCTAGGATGCGTGCTAAGAAAGATTGCTTTATAAAAGCGTATTTTTCTAGTTTCCATGATAATAAAGATGAAGATCTAAAAGTTATTGATGTGTCCCCTATTAAATCTTTGTTTTGTAATATGAATCTTGATAATGATGGTACTTAATATGATCCACCTTTACCTAGAAGGCATTCCAAAAATTCGGAGTCTTTAGATCTTGATGCTAAATTTGTTAAAAGTGGGATTGAAGAAGTCAAAACTTTAAATATTAATGAACCCACTATTTTGGATTTCAAGGAATTTAATTATGATAATTGATATTTGATAGTTTGTATTTCCTTGTTGCAATCCGTGCTAAATTCTCCTCATGCTTATAGTCAAAATAAAGCCTTTACCAAACATATTGTTGATGCTTTAATGCAATCTTATGAAGAAAAACTTGAGTTGGAAGTTTCTATCCCTAGAAAACTTTATGATGAGTGGGAACCTACTATTAAAATTAAGATTAAAGATCATGAATGCTATGCTTTGTGTGATTTGGGTGCTAGTGTTTCCACGATTCCAAAGACTTTGCGTGATTTGCTAGGTTTCCGTGATTTTGATGATTGCTCTTTAAACTTGCACCTTGCGGATTCCACTATTAAGAAACCTATGGGAAGAATTAATGATGTTCTTATTGTTGCAAATAGTAATTATATGCCCGTGGATTTTATTGTTCTTGACATAGATTGCACTCCTTCATGTCCTATTATTCTTGGTAGACCTTTCCTTAGAACGATTGGTGCAATTATTGACATGAAGGAAGGGAATATTAGATTCCAATTTCTGTTAAGGAAAGGCACGGAACACTTCCCTAGAAAGAAAATTAAATTACCTTATGAATCTATTATGAGAGCCACTTATGGATTGCCTTCCAAAGATGGCAATACCTAGATCTATCTTCGCTTTATGCCTAGCTAGGGGCGTTAAACGATATCGCTTGTTGGGAGGTAACCCAAATTTATTTTTATTCCTTGCCTTTTGATCCTGTTTAGTAATAAATAATTTATCTAGCCTCTGTTTGGTTGTGTTTTTTGTGTTTAATTAGTGTTTGTGCCAAGTAGAACCGTTGGGAAGACTTGGGGAAAGTCTTTTTAATCTTGCTGTAAAAAACAGAAACTTTAGCGCTCACGAGAACTGCTGCCATTTTTATTTGGAAAGTGATATTTAGTTAATTCTTTTTAAAGATGATTAATAGATAAATTCCTCACGTCCAGCAATTTATTTTTGAATTTTTGGGGTTCCAGATCTTGCGTTAGCTACAGATTACTACAGACTGTTCTGTTTTTGACAGATTCTATTTTTCGTGTGTTGTTTGCTTATTTTGATGAATCTATGGCTAGTAAAATAGTTTATAAACCATAGATAAGTTGGAATACAGTAGGTTTAACACCAATATAAATAAAGAATGAGTTCATTACAGTACCTTGAAGTGGTATTTTGTTTTCTTTCGCTAACGGAGCTCACGAGATTTTCTACTTTAAGTTTTGTGTTGTGAAGTTTTCAAGTTTTGGGTAAAAGATTTGATGGATTATGGAACAAGGAGTGGCAAGAGCCTAAGCTTGGGGATGCCCATGGCACCCCAATATAATCTAAGGACACCTAAAAGCCAAAGCTTGGGGTTGCCCCGGAAGGCATCCCCTCTTTCGTCTACTTCTATCGGTAACTTCACTTGGAGCTATATTTTTATTTACCACATGATATGTGTTTTGCTTGAAGCGTCTTGTATTATTTGATTCTTTATTTGTTAGTTTTCCACAATCATCATTGCTGCACACAACCTTTTGAGAGAGACACTCATGATTCGGAAATTGTTAGAATACTCTATGTGCTTCACGTATATCTTTTGAGTTACATAGTTTTTGCTCTAGTGCTTAACTTATATCTTTTAGAGCACGATGGTGGATTTGTTTTATAGAAACTTTTGTTCTCTCATGCTTCACTTAGATTATTTTGATAGTCCTACAAAACAGCATGGTAATTTACTTTAATTATGTTAGGCATTCAAGATTAATAATAAAATTTTCTCATGAGTGTGTTGAATACTATGAGAAGTTTGAAACTTGATAATTGTTTTGAGATATGGAGATGGTGATATTAGAGTCGTGCTAGTTGAGTAGTTGTGAATTTGAGAAATGCTTGTATTGAAGTTTGTGATTCCCGTAGCATGCACGTATGGTGAACCGTTATGTTAAGAAGTTGGAGCATGATGTATTTATTGATTGTCCTCCTTATGAGTGGCGGTCGGGGACGGGCGATGGTCTTTCACTACTAGGGAAAATGCTAGCAGCAGTGCGGGTTTTAGGTGTATCAGTAGCGCGGGGACCGGCGCTACTAATAAGGCGCTACAGATAACACGTAGCAGTAGTGCGTGCTCACCAGCGCTACTGCTACACAAGTGTAGCAGCAGCGCTCTTAATGGAAGCTCGCTACTGCTAATAGCTATAGCGCGCTTCTCCTGTGCGTGCTACTACTACTACCGCGCTGCTGCTAACTTTTCTCCACTCGCTACTGCTAATTTTAGTAGTTTTATTTTTATTTTTTTGGGCATATTTGTTTTGTATTTGAACATGTTTTATAGAAGAATCTTTAGCACATACAAATGTCATCATGATACACATACAAATGCCTGCGAGACCACAAATGTAATCATAGCATATACATACAAATTGTCTCATCATAATCATCATCCAACACAAAGTGGTATCTTGTCATCATCTCGAAAATAGCAATACATGCAAGTCTCAAATACTTGCAACTACAACGTCATCCATCTAAACAAAGGTATACACGAGAAGAGCTATCACTATGAGTGAGAGCGGAACTATGCAGTACATGAGGTGGCGGTTACGAGTCCTCTCTCGCGCTAGCGTGAACCTCAAGTAACTAGCTTCTCCTTCTTGTCTGCTTTTGAGGCCTTTATGGCCGGCGCCCGAGAACCCATTCACTTGCGCCTGACACTCATGCCACTCGTTGTACACCCCCGGAACCTTCCCTTTGTACACGACATAGCACTTCCATCTCACCATCAAGAAACTAGGTACCTATTAGAGATGCATGTTCATGAAGAGGATGTACAATCATATATATGCAACAAAATATACTAGAGCAACACCGAAAAAGAAAGGGTTAGCAACTAGATGCAACATATAGTACACAAATTAATTAACTAGAGGTACGCAGGTCATCGTACGCAAACTAACAAAGTAGCGTTACGCAAGTTCGGCAGGGACCGTGGACATCACAAAGTTTCATCGCTACAAAAAGTATACAAGTTCAACCGACACATATCATCATCATCGGCATCATAAATCACTAGAAGTTCCATCCTTCCATATCATCGAGGATGGACCCTACTTCTTGAACAACGTGAGGTCTAGACGTTGCATGCCTATGCGAGTTCGGATGTCAGCTCGCGGTATAGGGCCGTGGTGGAACATCCCCTTCTCATCGACGACTTCTTTCATGATGATCGTTGCAATGTCGCTTTGGATGTGAAAGAAGTCATCTCTAAGTTTATAATCCGCTTCTCCATGAGATTCTAGCCACTTGTGGATATGATCATCATTTCTGCTTTTCATGCGAAGCTTTTGGTGATCCGCGTTGAACTGAATCATGAGATGGACAATGTAGAATCCATCCTTCTTGCTTGGTTTTGGGACATGGATGCAGGAGAAGTTAGTTTTATGCGCGAAACCCATCTTCTTGTTCCTTCGTTTCCTGATCTGCATGTGGCCACCTCTAATGCTGAAGCCTTGGAGAGCATCATCTAGAATATTCATTATGTGGGTGTAGTCTTTTTTCTCGTAGTCTCTGGAAGGGTCAAAATACACGGCGTGGGAGACTTGCGGGTAAAGAGCGATAAGGACGGCGCGCCCGTTGCTGCGGGGAAAAGACACCTCAAATTATTCCCCATATGAGAGAGAAGGAATGATTGAAATGTACGAAAGGGTTGTCCGGAACTGACTTACTTTGGATGATAAGGCACAAGGACAATTTCCCGGTCCTTATTCTGTACCATGAAGTTTTGGAGGTACTCCCTAGCAGTTTCACGCTCAAAGTCGCCGAGACTCAAGAAAGACTCATGCATGTAGTACGGATCCGCCACACAGATTTACGAGACTTCTTCACTCTTCATGACGGAGCTCATATGTAGCGCAAAAAGGCGGACGATTGTAAAATCGAGCCGCCTTGTCAGAAACATCTCAAAGATATGCTCAAACCGCAGGAAGAACACCTCCGCGGGTCGTGTCTCGACGTAGCACTTCCCCTCAGGCACATAAGCCGCGTATGTCGGATATCCTGGATCCTTTGAGGCTAGTAGGCTTTTCTCAGTCGACAGCACATGGTCGTGTAGTCTCCTGAGATCCCCTGATAGTGCCTCCAGCGGTTTTGGCGGTAGCATCGGCTCGCCCGTGAGATGGAACATGGCCGCACCTTTCACGGGTACACGCTCTTCAGAATGCATCGTCTGGCTGCTATGTGCTCTGGCTTGTTTGGAGGCAGCTATCTTCCCCGATCTCTTTCTCTCCTTTTTCTTGGGCACACCTTCTAGACCCTTCCTTAACCCCTGCCCCAGTGTTCCCGGGCTAAGTACTGTACGACCCTCGCGCCCGGCTAGTTGAGCCTGTGTTGAGGCGGCATCTTCAGGCGTGTCCTGTGAGGATTTCATGAAGAGAGACTTTTTGCAATCCCTGCTATGACCTTCCTCCCCGGGCATATCATCCATATCCTCATTAGCAAGCTGATAGCCCGATTCGTCATATGGTTTACTCATCAATTCTATGTCACAATCATACACGTTTGTATTGAGGAAATCCATAGGGTCGACCTCCGTCTCATCATCCATTCTCTGTTCTACAGGACAAATTACATCAGCCAGTACTATTGCACCCCCTTCATCATGTCTCCCGCCGCTCTCACGCAGCACTACAGGAGCTGGTAATTGCATAGGCGGGGTGGTGGTCTCCGCACATGCTTGTTGATGTGTGGTTATTGGTGTGCTCTCGGCTGGCTCCAGACGAATAAGATTCTTCGGCCATAGCAGCACCCAACCCTAGCAGCTTCCAATCCGCGGCGGGGTCTCGTCGTTCGCTCCCACATGCTGTACTGGAGGAGGCAAATCCTCGTGCCCCGATTTCACACTGGACAAGCTAACCCTGAAGTGCCCAGAGGGGATCGGCTGGTTGTGGAACGTGGGTTGCAAGGGGTCCATTATCATCCCCTTTCCCACGTCCACCTTCTGGCCTTTGATCAAGTAGAGTATGGTGCACGGGGTTTCTTTCGCCTGCAAACACATATGTCTGTGGCATAAAACATCCGAAAGGCAACAAAAATGGAATATTATATATATATATATATGTTGGTGCGACATGTAATTACCGTGATGGCGTCGAGCTCAGCCAAAGACGAAGGCCCACCGAGCGCGCCAGAGACTGAGGACGGGCTGCTATGAGTGGGAGTGGCTGCGAGAGGAGGCCCAGTTGCGTGGGCAAGTGATGGTGCGATGGTGTTGTTGTTCATGGAGTTGCTCCCGACGAAACTGGGCAACGGGAAATCATGTACCGTCTTGTCTGGATTTTCCTTCGTCCAGTTGATGATAACTGGAACCAAGTTAGTAGCGAAATCATTTCTGCAGGCAGTTACAGCTGCATTGACTGCCCGCTGTAGCAACTCATATTTGTCCTCGGCTGCTTTTTTCGCGTCCTCAGCTGCTTTTTTCTCGACTTCAAGCTTCACCTTCGCGTCGATGTCCGCCTGACTAAACTTCTTTTTCTACTTCTTGGCCTCCGGGCCCTTGTTGTAAAACACCTTCCATGTGGCACCGTCTCCAGCGCCATGCACACGACCATATTGCGGACGCTGGCCCAAAGGGAGTCCCTTAAGTTCGTTCAAGGCCCGGTTGAGAGGGGTGTCCCACTTGGGCCTCATCGGAGAAGTAGGGCTTTCGACTGCAAGCTGGTGTTGCTTCTCCAGTAGTCTAATCAATTTCCTCGTGATCTGGTCCGTGTAAAAAACCTTTTTCTCCTTGTCCCACTTGTAGCGGGCCCTGATGAAGTCACGCTCCAAGGGGTTGGTGAACTTCGCGAAGGGGTCTGGGAGACTCGCGGCTTCACGTTTCGTGTCCTCCTTATCCCATATGGGCCTTTTGCCGAGGTAGCCACGGCTTCCGAGGCGATGCTTCCCCGTGTTCCTTTGCTGAAGGCTCTTGAATTTCGCAGCCTTAGCCTTGGCGTCCTCGGTAGCGCAAGTGTCCTTGAACTTTTCGAACTCCTCTTCCGTAAGTGTCGGATTTTCCTCCAGAATCTTGGACAGGGGTTCCTCAGCCTCAATAGCTTGTTTCACCCTCCCTTTCCAGGAGGCCAAATCATTGCTGAACATGCCCATGGCGTGATTGTTAATCTTTTTCATCTTCGGATCATCCCACGGTTGTTCTATGTTATCATCCCGGTCGGGGAACTTGAATCTCTTGTGCAACTTCGTTAGGAGCAACTGCGTCAAATGTTCTTTACTCCTTAAGTCATCGTCGTTGATGCTCGCGCATTCCCATAGGATGCATCCTACTTGGTTCCCATAGCACTTGCGAGGTTCTTCTGGCTCTAACGGCTCAAACTTGCTAGGTGCCATCTTTGTGATCACAAGTCGTCCAATCCCTAGCTTGTTAGGTTTTCATATCCTCTGCCTCTTATGCTTCCTCTTTTCGGTAGCGGCATCGGCGCCGGTACCTTCCCCACCGGTCTCGGCGCTGCCATCGGTGCCGTCGCCATCGGTGTCGATGTCGGCGTCAGTACCATCATCAAGGCGGACCTGCAAACCTTGCTTAGCAGTCAAAAAGTCGAGGTAGTCTTGTTCACCCTGATAATCCATCTCGTATGCATCTTGGTCAGAAGGCCCAGTTTCTTCATTGTTCGACATGTTTCCTATGATTAAGTGTCCTCATTTATTTCTAAAAGTACGAATAAATGAGAAATGACATAAAAAAGAAATCTATGTGCCAGCACTCGATATGCCAACTATGTAGCACAAATCATGCCTTTATTCACGGGAAATTTCGGCATGACCTTTGCTAAAAAATGGACATATTGAGCGCCTGAAATTCACCGGAACGGAAATGAATCAACATTCCAGCATAACATAGGCCACTCGGATCATTTACCAAAACATGACATGTCCAAAACATGACATATCCACATATCACATGTCCAGTTCAAATTTGCATATAAATTCAGATAATTTTGAAACCTATCTAAATTCATAACTAAATAGATAACCTAATTAACATAACTAAAACCTAAGTAAATTAACCGAAGAACCCTAGCTAGCAAAGAGAGAGGGGGAGGGGGGTGGTTTACAGAGGGTGCAGGGGCGAGGAGGCAGGCCCGACGACGGCCGAGATTGGGAGGGGAGGAAGCAGAGGAGGGAGGCGAGGGCCAACGGGTCGGGGGCGAGCGCCTGGGTCGGGGGAGAGCGCCTGGGTCGGGGGCGAGCGCCGGGGCCGGGTCGGGCGCGGCGGTGCGACGGGGGGAAGAGAGTGGGGATTTGGGGGAAAGAGGCGAGATGAAGCAGGGAGAGTGAGAATTTTGGGTTAAGTGGACGTAGCAGTAGCGCGTTTAGACAAAACATGGTACTACTATTAAAGGCAGCTATAGCGGTTTTATACAGAATCCGCTACTGCTACCTTGACTAGCTGTAGCTCTTTTTCAGTAAAGCGCTACTGCTATAACCAGTTTCCCTTTTTCTTTTCCTTTATTTTTCTCACTTTTTTTTCCGAGAGCAGTGAACGAAGGGAAGGTGATATATATTGCATCATTTGACGGTTAAATATGTATGCAAAATAGGAACATATATATTACATCATTGGACCCATGCATAATAATGGCTAAGTGTGTGTACAAAATAGGAACATATATATATATATATATATTACATCATTTGACCGATTCCTCAGCGCTGACGTTTTCGTTTTTGAGTCAGCTTCTTTCCCTTCTTGTTCATCAAAGAATAATTGAGCCCCTCATTGTGACTTTGCCTTTTCCATGGAGTATGATTTTTCTTAGGTAATGTAGTATTGATTATTCTTTTGATGTATACTTCATCATCATCTTCCCTCATTGGGTTGCCGTACTGATCATAGTCTTCCTCGTTGGCGACTCCATCCATTCCAATGATGTTCCTTTTGCCTCTCCTCACGACAACACGACTGGGATTGCATGGGTCGGTTATGAAGAAGCATTGTGTCACGTGCTTAGCGTGTACCCATGGCTCGTTTTTTGCGATAGCGTTCACGGTAGCGCTCTTGGCGTCGGGTATAGTCATGGTAGTGAAAAATCTGGTTTTCTCTTTCGACATTATTAGCCCATCTGACATGGAACATCGTCGTGTTGTGCAGTCCAGAGTAGTCAAGCTCCCAGATCTCCTCGACCCTTCCATAAAATCGTTCAGTTGCGCCGTTGTCGCTGCCGGTCATGCATTCCATCGTCACCCCTGAGTTCTGATCATCACTGTCCATATCTTTGGCCTTCGTGTAGAACGTGTATCCATTGATATCATATGCCTAATAGGTTACGAGGTTGGGCGAGGGGCCATGTGCTAAGGCGTATATGAGCAATCCATCCTTAGATCCCTCCTCCGGGGGATTTGCAATAATATGCTCTTTGAACCAATGCAGGAAAGTGGAGTTGTGCTCTCTAGTAACTTCGGCGTCTGTCTTGCATACCCCCCGGTCACGATACTTCTTTGCGATAATTTCTTTGTGCAGTGCCACGAAAGGATCTACCTCGTCTAGATGTTGTAGCACTACCAAGTTTGCTCTGTCAAAGTCGCTGCGTCGATCTGAGTATGCCACGTGCAATTCCCTGCGATCGTTGCAGTGACCTTCTCCTTCGAGCCTCCCATCGTGCTTGTTAACGGGCAAACCAAAACTAACACCAGGCGGCTGGTCTGCGCCATATAGAAAATTCTCACAGAAAGAGATGCACTCTTGTGTCAAATAGCCCTGGACGATGCTTCCATCCGGACGGGACATGTTACGAACGAATCCTTTGATGATCCCATTCATCCTCTCAAACGACATCATGTTGTGCAGGAATGACGGCCCCAGGTCTATTATGTCATCCACAATATGGACACACAGATGCACCATGACGTCAAAGAACGCGGGCGGGAAGTACATCTCAAGCTCATTCAGTATCACAACGATCTCTTCCTGTAGCCTTCGGAGCTGCTTCACACTGATTGACTTTCGAGAGATGACGTCAAAAAAGTTGCAGAGACCAATAAGTGTGTCACGGACGTGCTTCTCCATTATCCCTCTAAGGGCAACAAGTAGTATCTGCATCATCATCACATGACAGTCATGGGACTTCATCCCGCTGAACCTTTTCTTGTCCGTGTCTAGATATCTGCTTATCTTGCCACAGTAATCGGAACTAACTTTGACTCCGGTAAGGCACTTAAAGAATTGATGGATCTCAGCCTGACTTAAGGTGAAGCAAGAAGGGGGGCAATAATCCTCTTTCTTTATTTTCTTGCCCTTCTTCTCCCATGCCTCTGTCTTCGTCTCTGTCTCGTCTGACATTTTACAGGGCGGCATGTGCAGATCTTCCCTGATTTTCAAATCTTGCAAGTCTTTTCTTGCCTTCGGCCCATCCTTGGTCTTATCTGGCATGTTCATCAGTGTTGCGAGCAAGCTCTCAAGGACATTCTTACAGATATGCATTTGATCAAGGCAATGAGGTGTATCAAGTTTGTGCCAGTACTCCAAGTCCCAGAACACAGACCTCGTCTTCCATACCTTCAGCAGTGGCTCCGGCGCCTTTCTCATCGTCTTTCCCGACGCGGGGCACTCCTTCCAGTTTTTCAACAGCTCATCAATTTCGGCACCGCTCCGCTTACGTGGAGGTCCTCGATGCTCAGCGTGACCATTGAATAGATCTTCATGGTTTCTCCATGGGTCATCCTATTCGAGCCATCTTCGATGCCCCATGTACACGATTTTCCCGGACCTGCCATCTTTCCTTGATGTTAGCTGCTGAGACGTCGTATCATCCATGCACCGCGTGCATCCGCAATATCCATGGCACACCTGGCGTGCCACATATCCGTAACCGAGATAGTCCTGCACTGTCGTGATCAGCGCGGCTCTCATGTTGAAATGGCTCGCCTTTGCTGGCGTCCCATGTCTTGGCCGGTGTTTTCCATAACGTGTCTAACTCCTCTTGAAGTAGCCCCAGATACAAATTAATATTATTTCCTGGTTGTTTCGGCCCTTGAATAAGCATGCTCATGTGAATGTACTTCGATTTCATGCACAACCAGGGGGGAGGTTGTACATCCATACAAACACAGGCCATGTGCTATGGTTGGTGTTCTGATTGCCAAACGGATTCATGCCATCGGTACACGCGCCGAGCACGATGCTCCTTGCATCACATCCAAAATACTGATAGAAGCTGTTCAACGCTCTCCACTGGCTTCCATCCTTGACGTGTCTCAGCTTCGGATCATCTCCATCGTCGGGCTTCTTCCTCTCCGCGTGCCAGCGCATTAGCTTTGCTTCCTTGGGATCTACAAAATACCTCTGGAGACGGGGAGTGATCGGTAAGTACCATACCACTTTCTGGGGACATTTCTTCCCGGCCTTCTTGTATCGAGAAGCATTGCACACCGGACAGCTCGTTTTTTCCGCGTGCTCCTTCTGATAAATTATGCAATCGTTGATGCATGCATGGTATCTAACGTGTGGTAGATCAAGAGGGCACATGATCTTCTTGGCCTCATCAACACTACTAGGACATAGATTACCCGCAGAAGAACATCCTTTAGGTGCTTGAGATGCTCATCGTGGCTAGTGTCGGTCCATTTGTTTTTAGCCTTCGTCCTCAGGAGTTGGAGCGTGAAACTCAAGCGGGTCACCTCAGGATTGCAACCATCATACAATGGAGTGTTCGAGTCTACCACCAGTTGCTCCAGCTTAGCCTCCTCTCTAGAAGCAACTCTCTCAGTACTCGTCTCCTTGCGAAGCAATGCTTGAACATGAGGGTCCCGCACGATTGAACTTAGTACCAACGAACTCTGCTGCGTGGAGTCCATGTCGTTCTCTCCGCCGCCATGTCCGGCCCCTTCTCCACCGCCATGGCCTCTTCCCCGCCGCCATTATCGATCATCTCTTCGTCTTGCCCCGTGTCATCATTGCCTGCCCTGTCGGCATCCTCAACATCGTCATCCTCATCTTCAATTATCCACCGAGTATAGCCATCCATGAAACCAGTCATGAGCAGGTGCGCTTCGACACGACCATCGTCATGGGGGTCGAGCCAAACTATTCCTTTGCATTTTCGACACGGACATAAAACCTCTATCAGGTTATTTTCCTTCATGTCCTGCACCGCCGACCGCAACCACCTGTCCACCATCGTTCCACTGACCATCGTCAACTCTGCACGGTAATAATAAACAAATTGATTATAAAAATGTGTGCATTCATCAAAGTCATACAAAAATTCGGCATGACCTTCCTTAAAAATAGGACATATATAGATCTAGAGTCTGCCCAGAATTCACCGAAACGGAAATAAATTGACATTTCAGCAAAACATAGGCAACTCAAAAGCACAATTTGGCGTCAACTCATGCCACACACAAAATTTCCATAAACATATCACACACACATAAACATATTTCCATTTTGCAAAAGCATGAAATTTTAATCACCTCTATCTCGAGATCGAGCACACGGTGGAGATGATGTTGTAGGGAGATCAAAAGTGCACAAATCTCTTCTTGACAAAGATAGATCTACTTAGGGGCAAATAGGTCACTTAACTAAATGCTACATCTACCTAGCTACCTAATTTGGGAGGAGACAACTTCAACTAGTGGAGGGGGAAGGGAAAAGAGAAAGGAGATGCATTAATGGAGGCGGTGTAGTTATAGCTAGGAGTAATGAAGAGAGAGAAATGTAGGTAGAAGAGGGAGAGTAATGGGGGAAGAAGTATTGAGGAAGAAGAAGAGTGAGAGAGGGAGGATGTGGGAGGTAGGGGAAAGGGAGGAGAGGAGATGGGGAGGGGGAGGTGGAAAAAGGTGGTGGGTGCTACGTCTTAGCAGTAGCGCGGGAGCAAAAGTGCGCTGCTGCTAAGAGCATAGCAGCAACGCGCTTTCCTATCACGCGCTACTGCTAAACGGGCCAACCGTGTGGACAATTTCAAAATTAGCAGCAGCGACGTGACTAAAAAGAGCTCTACTACTATGGCATTAGCAGCAGCGCGCTTCCCGACGCCGCGTTATTGGTAAACTTAGGTCACTGTGTACTGTCGGTGGATTTTTGTAGCAGCGCAGTTTAAACATCACGCGCTACTGCTAAATTTGCACCAGCAACGCGCTTTCCGTAATCGCGCTGCTACTAATTAGCAGCAGTGCCTGTTTTTATGCCGCGTTGCTGCTAAGATTTTATGTATAAGGTTTTCCCTAGTAGTGTTTTCCTACCAATCTATCCCCCTAGGAGCATGCGCATAGTACTTTGCTTCGATAACTAATAGATTTTTGCAATAAGTATGTAGTTCTTTATGACTAATGTTGAGTCCATGGGTTATACGCACTCTCACCCTTCCACCATTGATAGCCTCTCTAATACCGCGCACCTTTCGCCGGTATCATACACCTACCATATACCTCCCTCAAAACAACCACCATACCTACCTGTCATGGCATTTCCATAGCCATTCCGAGATATATTGCCATGCAACTTTCCACCGTTCCGTTTGCTATGACACGCTCCATCATTGTCATATTGCTTCGCATGATCATGTAGTTGACAATTTAGTTGTGGCAAAGCCACCGTTCATAATTCTTTCATATAAGTCACTCATGCATCATTGCTATCCCAGTATACTGCCGGTGGCATTCATATAGAGTCATACTTTGTTCTAGTATCGAGTTGTAATCATTGAGTTGTAAATAAATAGAAGTGTGATGATCATCATTCATAGAGTATTGTCCAAAAAAAGAGAAAGGCCAAATAAAAAAAGAAGGCCCAAAAAAAGAATAAATAAATAAAAAGGGGCAATACTACTATCCTTTTTTCCACACTTGTGCTTCAAAGTAGCACCATGATCTTCATGATAGAGAGTCTCCTATGTTATCATTTTCATATACTAGTGGGAATTTTTCATTATAGAACTCGGCTTGTATATTCCAACGATGGGCTTCCTCAAATGCCCTAGGTCTTCGTGAGCAAGCAAGTTGGATGCACACCCACTTAGTTTCTTTTGTTGAGCTTTCATATACTTATAGCTCTAGTGCATCCGTTTCATGGCAATCCCTACTCACTCACATTGATATCTATTGATGGGCATCTCCATAGCCCGTTGATACGCCTAGTTGATGTGAGACTATCTTCTCCCTTTTTGTCTTCTCCACAACCACCATTCAATTCCACCTATAGTGCTATGTCCATGGCTCACGCTCATGTATTGCGTGAAGATTGAAAAAGTTTGAGAACACCAAAAGTATGAAACAATTGCTTGGCTTGTCATCGGGGTTGTGCATGATTTGAATACTTTGTGTGGTGAAGATGGAGCATAGCCAGACTATATGATTTTGTAGGGATAACTTTCTTTGGCCATGTTATTTCGAAGAGACATAATTGCTTAGTTAGTATGCTCGAAGTATTATTATTTCTATGTCAATATTGAACTTTTGTCTTGAATCTTTCGGATCTGAATATTCATACCACAATTAAGAGAATTACATTGAAATTATGCCAAGTAGCATTCCACATCAAAAATTCTATTTTTATCATTTACCTACTCGAGGACGAGCAGGAATTAAGCTTGGGGATGCTTGATACGTCTCCAACGTATCTATAATTTTTGATTGTTCCATGCTATATTATATCCTGTTTTGAACATTATTGGGCTTTATTACACTTTTATATTATTTTTGGGACTAACCTATTAACCGGAGGCCCAACCCAGAATTGCTATTTTTTGCTTATTTTAGAGTTTCGCAGAAAAAGAATATCAAGCGGAGTCCAAACAGAATGAAACCTTCAGGAACGTGATTTTCGGAACAAACGTGATCCAGAGGACTTGGACCCTACGTCAAGACATCAACCAGGAAGGCACGAGGTAGGGGGGCAAGCCTACTCCCCCAGGCGCGCCCTCCACCCTCGTGGGGCCCACGTTGCTCCACCGACGTACTCCTTCCTCCTATATATACCCACGTACCCCCAAACTACCAGATACAGAGCCAAACCCCTAATTCCACCGTCGTAACTTTCTGTATCCACGAGATCCCATCTTGGGACCTTTTACGGAGCTCCGCCGGAGGGGGTATCAATCACGGAGGGCTTCTACATCAACACCATAGCCTCTCCGATGAAGTGTGAGTAGTTTACTTCAGACCTACGAGTCCATAGTTATTAGTTAGATGGCTTCTTCTCTCTTTTTGGATCTCAATACAATGTTCTCCCCCTCTCTTGTTGAGATCTATTTGATGTAATCTTCTTTTGCGGTGTGTTTGTTGAGACCGATGAATTGTGGGTTTATGATCAAGTGTATCTATGAACAATATTTGAATCTTCTCTGAATTCTTTTATGTATGATTGGTTATCTTTTCAAGTCTCTTCGAATTATCAGTTTGGTTTGGCCTACTAGATTGATATTTCTTGCAATGGGAGAAGTGCTTAGCTTTGGGTTCAATCTTGCAGTGTCCTTTCCCAGTGACAGTAGGGGCAGCAAGGCACGTATTGTATTGTTGCCATGGAGGATAACAAGACGGGGTTTATATCATATTGCATGTGTTTATCCCTCTACATCATGTCATCTTACTTAAAGCGTTACTTTGTTCTCTTGAACTTAATACTCTAGATGCATGCTAGATAGCGGTTGATGTGTGGAGTAATAGTAGTAGATGCAGGCAGGAGTCGGTCTACTTGTCTCGAATGTGATGCCTATATACATGATCATACCTAGATATTCTCATAACTATGCTCAATTCTTTCAATTGCTCAAGAGTAATTTGTTCACCCACCGTAATACTTATGCCCTCGAGAGAAGCCTCTAGTGAAACCTATGGCCCCGGGGTCTATTTTCCATCATATTAATCTTCCAATACTTAGTTATTTCCTTTGCCATTTATTTTACTTGCATCTTTATTTCTCTTTATCATAAAATACCAAAAATATTATCTTATCATATCTATCAGATCTCACTCTCGTAGGTGACCGTGAAGGGATTGACAACCCCTTTATCGCGTTGGTTGCGAGGAGTTTATTTGTTTGTGTAGGTGCGAGGGACTCGTGCGTGGCCTCCTACTAGATTGATACCTTGGTTCTCAAAAACTGAGGGAAATACTTACGCTGCTCTAATACATCACCCTTTCCTCTTCAAGGGAAAACCAAAGCAGTGCTCAAGAGGTAGCAGTAGACATGACCGAGACACGTGTCCGGTCAATAACCAATAGCGTAACCTGGATGTTCATATTGGCCCCTACATATTCTACGAAGATCTTTATCGGTCAAACCGCATAACGATATACGTTGTTCCCTTTGTCATCGGTATGTTACTTGCCCGAGATTCGATCGTTGGTATCTCAATACCAAGTTCAATCTCGTTACCGGCAAGTCTCTTTACTCGTTCCGTAATACATCATCCCGCGGACCCTACGGGTTTGAGAACTATGTAGACATGACCGAGACATATCTCCGGTCAATAACCAATAGCGGAACCTGGATGCTCATATTGGCTCCCACATATTCTATGAAGATCTTTATCGGTCAAACCGCATAACAACATACGTTGTTCCTTTTGTCATCGGTATGTTACTTGCCCGAGATTCGATCGTCGGTATCTCAATACCTAGTTCAATCTATTTACCAGCAAGTCTCTTTACTCGTTCCGTAATGCATCATCCCGTAACTAACTCATTAGTCACATTGCTTGCAAGGCTTATAGTGATGTGCATTACCGAGAGGGCCCAAAGATACCTCTCTGATACTCGGAGTGACCTATCCTAATCTCGATCTATGCCAACTCAACAAACACCATCAGAGACACCTGTAGAGCATCTTTTTAGTCACCTGGTTACGTTGTGATGTTTGATAGCACACTAAGTGTTCCTCCGGTATTCGGGAGTTGCATGATCTCATAGTCATAGGAACATGTATAAGTTATGGAGAAAGCAATAGCAACAAACTAAACGGTCATCGTGCTAAGCTAATGGATGGGTCAAGTCAATCACATCATTCTCTAATGATGTGATCTCGTTAATCAAATGAAAACTCATGTCCATGGTTAGGAAACATAACCATTATTAATTCAACGAGCTAGTCAAGTAGAGGCATACTAGTGACACTCTGTTTGTCTATGTATTCACACATGTACTAAGTTTCCGGTTAATACAATTCTAGCATGAATAATAACATTTATCATGATATAAGGAAATATAAATAACAACTTTATTATTGCCTCTAGGACATATTTCCTTCAGTCTCCCACTTGCACTAGAGTCAACAATCTAGATTACATTGTAATGAACCTAACACCCATGGAGTCTTGGTGCTGATCATGTTTTGCTCGTGAGAGAGGCTTAGTCAACGGGTCTGCAACATTCAGATCCGTATGTATCTTACAAATCTCTATGTCTCCCTCCTTGACTTGATCGCGGATGGAATTGAAGATTCTCTTGATGTGCTTGGTTCTTTTCTGAAATATGGATTCCTTTGCAAAGGCAATTGCACCAGTGTTGTCACAAAAGATTTTCATTGGACCCGATGCACTAGGTATGACACCTAGATCGGATATGAACTCCTTCATCCAGACTCCTTCATTTGTTGCTTCCGAAGTAGCTATGTACTCCGCTTCACACATAGATCCCACCATGACGCTTTGCTTGGAACTGCACCAACTGACAGCTCCACCATTTAATAAAAACACGTATCCGGTTTGTGACTTAGAGTCATCCGGATCAGTGTCAAAGCTTGCATTGACGTAACCGTTTACGACGAGCTCTTTGTCACCTCCATATACGAGAAACATATCCTTAGTCCTTTTCAGGTATTTCAGGATGTTCTTGACCGCTGTCCAGTGATCCACTCCTGGATTACTTTGGTGCCTCCCTGCTAAACTTATAGCAAGGCACACATCAGGTCTAGTACACAGCATTCCATACATGATAGAACCTATGGCTGAAGCATAGGGAATGACTTTCATTTTCTCTCTATCTTCTACAGTGGTCGGGCATTGAGTCTGACTCAACTTCAAACCTTATAACACAGGTGCCTGATCCATTTTGAACTTCTTCAAAACTTTATCAAGGTATGTGCTTTGTGAAAGTCCAATTAAGCGTCTTGATCTATCTCTATAGATCTTGATGCCTAATATATAAGCAACTTCACCGAGGTCTTTCATTGAAAAATTCTTATTCAAGTATCCTTTTATCCTATTTAGAAATTCAGTATCATTTCCGATCAACTCTCATCTACATATAATATCAGAAATGCTACAGAGATCCCACTCACTTTCTTGTAAATACTGGCTTCTCCAAAAGTTTGTATAAAACCATATGCTTTGATCACACTATCAAAGCGTATATTCCAACTCTGAGAGGCTTGCACCAGTCCATAAATGGATCGCTGGAGCTTGCACACTTTGTTAGCACCTTTTGGATCGACAAAACCTTCTAGTTGCATCATATACAACTCTTCTTTAAGATATCCATTAAGGAATGCAGTTTTGACATCCATTTGCCAAATTTCATGATCATAAAACGCGTCAATTGCTAACATGATTCAGACGAACTTAAGCATCGCTATGGGTGAGAAGGTCTCATCGTAGTCAACTCCTTGAACTTGTCAAAAACCTTTTGCAACAAGTCGAGCTTTGTAGACAGTAACATTACCGTCAGTGTCAGTCTTCTTCTTGAAGACCCATTTATTCGATATGGCCTGCCGATCATCGGGCAAGTCAACCAAAGTCCACACTTTGTTCTCATAGATGGACCCCATCTCAGATTTCATGGCCTCAAGCCATTTTGTGGAATCTGGGCTCATCATCGCTTCCTCATAGTTCGTAGGCTCGTTGATAACCCACAAGTATAGGGGATCGCAACAGTTTTCGATAAGTATGAGTGTCGACCCAACGAGGAGCTAAAGCTAGAACAAATATTCCCTCAAGTTCTATCGACTACCGATACAACTCTACGCACGCTTGACGTTCGCTTTACCTAGAACAAGTATGAAACTAGAAGTACTTTGTAGGTGTTGTTGCATAGGTTTGCAAGATAATAACAATGACATAAATAAAAAGTAGGGGCTGTTTAGATAAAGACACCACTAAGTTAGTTTTAGTAAAGATCTTTTTATCATGAGAAAGTTATTTGTCCCTAGGCAATCGATAACTAGACCGGTAATCATTATGCAATTTTATTTGAGGGAGAGGCATAAGCTAACATACTTTCTTTACTTGGATCATATGCACTTATGATTGGAACTCTAGCAAGCATCCGCAACTACTAAAGATCATTAAGGTAAAATCCAACCATAGCATTAAAGTATCAAGTCCTGTTTATCCCATACGCGAACAACCTACTTACTCGGGTCTGTGCTTCTGTCACTCACGCCACCCACCATAAGCAAATCATGAACATATTGCAAACCCTACAACGGGAATCCATCACGCTTGCGCGACACAGAGAGCACCATAGGACAACACCAATAATAAACATGCAACTCAAACCAATCACGATCATCAAATAACCCATAGGACAAAACGGATCTACTCAAACATCATAGGATAGCCATACATCATTGGGAAATAATATATAGCGTTGATCACCATGTTTAAGTAGAGATTACAGCGGGTAAGAGAGAGGTTACGACGCTGCATAGAGGGGGGAAGAGTTGGTGATGATGGCGGTGATGTTGTTAGTGAAGATTGCGGTGATGATGATGGCTCCCGGTGGCACTCCGGTGCCACCGGAAGCGAGGGGGAGAGAGCCCCCCTCCTTCTTCTTCTTCCTTAACCTCCTCCCTAGATGGGAGAAGGGTTTCCCCTCTGGTCCTTGGTCTCCATGGCGTGGGAGGGGCGAGATCCCCTCTGAGATTGGATCTGTCTCTCTGTCTCCCTCTATTTCTGTGTTCCCAGATTCTGCCCTTTCACCGTTTCTTATATTCCCGGAGATCCGTAACTCCGATTGGGCTGAAATTTTAACACGATTTCTATCCGGGTATCAGTTTTCTTGCGGCGAAAGAAGGGCACCAACTGCCTTACAGGGTGGGCACGAGGGTCAGGGGCGCGCCCAGGGGGGTGGGGCGCGCCCCCCTGCCGCGTGCCTCCCTCGGGCACCGTCTCGCGTGGATTTTTCTTCCCAAAAATCATATATATTCCAAAAGGATCTCCGTCAGTTTTTAACCCATTTGGACTCCGTTTGATATGGATATTCTGCAAAACAAAAAACATGCAACAAACATGAACTGGCAATGGCCACTGGATCAATATGTTAGTCCCAAAAATAGTATAAAAAGTTGCCATAAGTATATGAAAGTTGTAGAATATTGTCTTGGAACAATAAAAAATTATAGATACGACGGAGACGTATCAGCATCCCCAAGCTTAATTCCTGCTCGTCCTCGAGTAGGTAAATGATAAAAAAGATAATTTTTGATGTGGAATGCTACCTAGCATAATCTTGATCACATATCTAATCATGGCATGAATATTAAGATATGAGTGATTCAAAGAAATAGTCTATCATTTGACATAAAAACAATAATACTTCAAGCCTACTAATAAAGCAATCATGTCTTTTCAAAATAACATGGCCAAAGAAAGCTATCCCTACAAAATCATATAGTCTGGCTATGCTCCATCTTCACCACACAAAATATTCACATCATGCACAACCCCGATGACAAGCCAAGCAATTGTTTCATACTTTTGACGTTCTCAAACCTTTTCAACTTTCACGCAATACATGAGCGTGAGCCATGGACATAGCACTATAGGTGGAATAGAATGGTGGTTGTGGAGAAGACAAAAAGGAGAAGATAGTCTCACATCTGTAACGCCCTCGATGCGGCTATATCTCCCACGTGTCGAAGCGCGACTTAGAGGCATAACCGCATTGAAAGCAATGTCACAAGTGAGGTAATCTTCACAAACAACCCATATAGTACAATAAGGGAAAAGATACATAGTTGGCTTACACTCGCCACTTCACACAATTACATGCATAAAGCATTACATCATCCAAATACACTCAAGGTCCGACTACGGAACCAAAATAAAAGAAGACTACCCCAAATGCTACACAGATCCCCGATCATCCCGACTGGGCTCCACTACTGATCAACTAGAACGAAACAACACAAAGGACAAGATCTTCATCGAGCTCCTCCTTGAGCTTGTTTGCGTCACCTGCTCGGTAACATCGGCACCTGCAAACTGGTTTTGGAAGTATCTGTGAGTCACGGGGACTCAGCAATCTCACACCCTCGCAATCAAGACTATTTAAGCTTATAGGAAAGGTAAAAGGTATGAGGTGGAGCTGCAGCAAGCGACTAGCATATATTGTGGCTAACATACGCAAATGAGAGCGAGAAGAGAAGGCAAAAGCACGGTCGAACAACTACGATCAAGAAGTGATCTAGAACAACCTACGTCAAGCATAACTCCAACACCGTGTTCACTTCCCGGACCCTGCCGAGAAGAGACCATCACGGTTACACACGCGGCTGATGTATTTTAATTAAGATCAAGTTCAGGTTTTCTACAACCGGACATTAACAAATTCCCATCTGCCCATAACCGCGGGCACGACTTTCGAAAGTTCAAATCCCTGCAGGAGTGTCCCAACTTAGCCCATCACAAGCTCTCACGGTCGACGAAGGATATTCCTTCTAGCGGGAAGACCCGATCAGGCTCGGAATCCCGGTTACAAGACATCCTCGACAATGGTAAAACAAGTCCTGCAAGACCACCCGATGCACCGACATCCCGATAGGAGCTGCACATATCTCGTTCTTAGGGCAACACCGGATAAGCAATCCATACAACTAAAACCAGCCCTCGAGTTTCCCCGAGGTGGCGCTGCAAGGGGCTCTAGTTTGGACCAACACTTAGACAAGCACTGGCCCCGGGGGGGGGGGGGTAAAATAAAGATGACCCTCGAGATGCGCGACTCCCAAGGGAAAAAGGCTAGGTGGCGAATGGTAAAACCAAGGTTGGGCCTTGCTGGAGGAGTTTTATTCAAGGCGAACTGTCAAGGGGTTCCCATTATAACCCAACTATCGGCGTAATGGGACACGGATACCCCGAAGACGGCGAGATGATATTTCAAGACATCGGGGCTAGCAAAGCCCCTCAGTCCGACTGCCCGGCCGCTCCTGCCGACTCCCCGTCCGACTGCACTACCCGGCCGGCTACCGACTGCCGGCCGCCGGCTACGCCAACCAGTCGGCTGCCGACTGCAGCCCGACCCAACATCGACGAGACAACCGTACCGCGACGTCATCTACAGTGTACCGTGTCCCCTGGGTACTGATTTATAAAGTACCCAGGGGACAAGCATGACATGTGCCATGCCTACCTGGCTTGGCATGTAAGCTACCCAAGGTAGCTTACATCTAAAGCCACTACCCATGCCACTAGCTAGCTAGCTACCATACCTACATGGCTTGCATCCTAAGCCAACTCCCACTATATATATGAGATCCATCCATCCAGGGAGGGGGACTCACTCTCACACACTCACGCATGCACATAAGCTAGCAAGCAAGCTAGTTACCCATCCATCCATCCATTCACTTGAGCACGTATGCTCACGGCCATGAGCATGGCCGGCCTCTAGCATGCCTCGTATAGGCATTTACCAGATCAGATGCCTATGGCACTGATCCCAGATACAGCTCCAGGAACACTTTGTACTGCCCGATGTACACCTCAGATATATACTCAGACATGCAGGAGTAGGGGTATTATCTCTCCGGAGAGCCCCGAACCTGGGTAAACCACCGCGTGCTACTCGCATACCCGCTCCCGGTCCTATCAGCAGCAGTCCTACCCACACACTAAGCACTTGTGGCATCTGTCGACTCGCAAGCCCCCCGTGAGAAATACCACGACAGTTGGCGCCCACCGTGGGGCGGTACTTTGCTACCACGCTGCTGCTGGTTTCGCTGTCCGGGCGGGACCATCTCCACCACCACCGCCGTGGCGTCGCGCCGTCTCTCCGGTAGTGCTCGGGGGCTCGACTTCGACCCGCCCCCGGAGCGGCTGCGTGGGACGGCGCGTCCTCGTCGCCTTCGTCATCACCACCGTTCCAACGCCGGCAGTCCGTCCGCGCGCGCGCGCCGCGCGCGGGGCCTCGCTCCGGTCGGCCGTGTCCATCCACGCGCCGCTCGCGCCGGCTTTCCTTCGTGTTGTGCCTTGCTCCGGCCGAAACATGCTTTCGCTCCTCCTTGCACCATCCACACTAGCTAGCTAGATCCTAGTCATACAATGGTCAAACCACTTGCCACATACTAGCCAGATGCAAAACCAGACAATCCGTATGTTTGCCCGCCTCTGCTCTTTGCGCGCTCATCGGCCTCGCGCCCGCGCTGCCTCGGCCGCGTCCCGCCAGCTCTGCCTGCTGCCACGCGCGGCTGCTCCCCGAGCACCTCCGCGGCCGTCGGCCCACTGCCGGCTGCTCCTCGTGCCCAGCTGCCGACTTCCCGCGGCCAGCTTCCCACTGCGCTGCCTTCGCCCCGCGCCGCGCCGGCTGCCGCCCCGTTCGCCGGCTGGCCGCTCCTCTGGTCCGCCCCGCGACTGGCCGGATCGCCGCTGCCGCCTCTGCGCGCCGGCTCCGCCTCGCCGCGCTGGCCGGATCGCCGCTGCCACCTCTGCGCGCCGGCTCCGCCTCGTCGCGCTGGCCGGATCGCCGCTGCCGCCTCTGCGCGCCGGCTCCGCCTCGCCGCGCTGGCCGGGTCGCCGCTGCCGCCTCTGCGCGCCGGCTCCGCCTCGCCGCGCTGGCCGGGTCGCCGCTTCCGGCCTGCCCACGCTGGCTCTTCCCCGCCGGGTCCTCTGCGCCGGCTCCGGATTCCCGCGTCCGGCCGCCGACTCCCCCGCGCCGGTAGCGCCGCGCCCGGCCTCCCGCGCCCCCTTCGCCGGCCTCTGGAGCCCCTGGGCGGGTCGCCCTCCTGCGCCCGCCTGCTCCACGCCCGCCGACTCCATCGCTCCGCATCGCCGCCTCCGAGTCCTGCCTCGCCCGAGCCGGCGCTGCATCCCGCCTCCGCGCGCTGGCCTTGGCCGGCCTGCCCCGCGCCTGCGCCACCTAGCCGCAGCGCGCCCGCCGACTTGCCGTCTCCGCGAGGGGCCTCCCGAGCCGCCTGCTCGCCGGCCCCGCCCCGGGCCTCCTGCACGTCCACGCGCCCATCGCACCGCGCCTCGCATCCGACCCCTGCCACCGCGCCCCTGGCCGCTTGCGGTGCTTGCGCCGGTTCTGGCGCGCCGCGTCGTCCGGCCGGCTTCCCGCGCCATCGGTTGCCGTCTCGCTCCCCGCGCCGACTCCGACCTCCGAGCCCGCGCGCTGCTCCATTCTCCTCCGCCACAGCGCCGACTCCCTCGCTGCTCCGGTTGCTTCTCTGCCGGCTCGCCCCCGCGCTCGGCTGCCGGCTCCTGCGCTGGTCGCCTGCGCCCGCCTCTGGCTGCGCCACGCCCGGTCGGCCCTGGGTCGCCGCCTCACCGGGTGCCGGCCCGCGCCCCTGCGTCGCTCGCTGCCTCGTGGCTGCCGGCTTCCCGGCACTGCGCTGACTCCCACGCGCCCGTGGCCGCCTGCTCCACTCCCGCTGCGCCGGCTGCGGTGTCCTGATGCCTCCCACGCGCCCGTGGCCGCCTGCCGCATCGCCGCTGCGCCGGTTGTGACTCCCTGTCGCCTCCCCGCACCAGCTCGGCCGCGCCTTCGCCCGCGCTCCATGGCAATGCCGCGCCCGCGTGCAACCCGGCCCAGCCAGCTCCACTCCTCCTGGGTTCGGTTGCCCCCAGCGCCGACTCGCCGCCTGGCCGTCTTGCGCGCCCCCGCGCCGGCTCCGCTCGCCACTGCGCCCGCTCGGTCGGCTCCTCCACTCAGCCTTGCCTTGCCTGGCCACCCGGCTGCGCGATGACAAAAAGAGGGAGGAAAGTCCATGGCCGGGTAGGAGAAAAGTCAAAGGGCCGGCTGCCCATGAGAAAAAAAAGGAAGGAGAGGGAGCGGCTGTCCAAGAAAAAGCCGGGTGCCCACGGCCGGCTCGAGAAAAAAGAGAGCAGCTTATACGTCTGCCTGCTACAAGAGAAGAAATGAAAAAACATCCGTCTATCCGTCCGCCTGCTTCGCCACCCGGATGGCTAGACGCGACCCGGCCTGCTTGCCTGCTTCAACATCAGGCCGGCAAGAGCGCCGGGACTGCTGCCCGTTCGGCTACACCCAGCGGGTGCGCTGACGCGCCCCCGCGAAGAGAAAAGAAGACAAAGTAGTTGCCGGAAGATCCGGCCCGACTGCTCAGCAGTCGGCCCGAATCTCGCGGGCTACACCCAGCGGGTGCGCTGACGCGCCCCCGCGAGAGATAAAGACAAGGTAGTCGCCGGAAGATCCGGCCCGACTGCTCAGCAGTCGGCCCGAATCTCGGGGTCTACACCCAGCGGGTGCGCTGACGCGCCCCCGCGAGAGAAAAGAAGACAAAGTAGTTGCCGGAAGATCCAGCCCGACTGCTCAGCAGTCGGCCCGAATCTCGGGGGCTACACCCAGCGGGTGCGCTGACGCGCCCCCGCGAGAAGGAAGACAAAATAGCTGCCGGAAGATCCGGCCCGACTGCTCAGCAGTCGGCCCTACACCCAGCGGGTGCGCCGGCGCACTCCACGAGCGCCGAGTCGCGCCGGCTATCTTCGACGATCGCGACTACACGAAAATCAATGTGAGCTCCTCACCCGCATGGTTTTGCACTACGCAAGCACGGATAACCCCGAGCGTTGCTCGGGGGCTGCCTCCGCATTTTATTACAGTAGCATCACTGTTTGCCCCGGCGCCAGCCAGAGTTGGCCCGGGGGCTGGCCGCTTGGCCTGAGACGTTAGTTCCCGCAGACGGCTTAGTACCGTGCACGGTACCAAAGGCCCACTCTTAGTCACAGACCGCAGAGCGGCTGCCGACTAGCAAGAGTGAACGCTGGAGGCCACCCACGCGAAAAACGTCCGGGAAGAAAAACGTTCGGGCGACCCGACCGTTTTCCTTTTACAAGTATCTACTCGGTTGAATCTGCTCCCAGACTCTGAGTACTGTACACTCCACTTCGCGGCCCACTCTCAGCCACAGACCGCAGAGCGGCTGTCCGGCAAGCAAGAGCACAAGCCAAAAAGCGGAGGGAACACGAAAAAAATTAAGGGGGCTCGGACGAAACCGAGTCGGCACCCTCCGCATAAAACTTGCAATGCTAAAAGCAAGCATTCGATATATCCGCATGGACTAACTCTGTCCTTTTTTATGATTATTTTCATGAACATTTGCCAAAAAACCTCCGCCCAACTTTGCCAAGTTGCCCGGAGGCTCGGGGGCTACTGTCGGTGTAATGGGACACGGATACCCCGAAGACGGCGAGATGATATTTCAAGACATCAGGGCTAGCAAAGCCCCTCAGTCCGACTGCCCGGCCGCTCCTGTCGACTCCCCGTCCGACTGCACTACCCGGCCGGCTACCGACTGCCGGCCGCCGGCTACGCCAACCAGTCGGCTGCCGACTGCAGCCCGACCCAACATCGACGAGACAACCGTACCGCACGTCATCTACAGTTTACCGTGTCCCCTGGGTACTGATTTATAAAGTACCCAGGGGACAAGCATGACATGTGCCATGCCTACCTGGCTTGGCATGTAAGCTACCCAAGGTAGCTTACATCTAAAGCCACTACCCATGCCACTAGCTAGCTAGCTACCATACCTACATGGCTTGCATCCTAAGCCAACTCCCACTATATATATGAGATCCATCCATCCAGTGAGGGGGGACTCACTCTCACACACTCACGCATGCACATAAGCTAGCAAGCAAGCTAGTTATCCATCCATCCATCCATTCACTTGAGCACGTATGCTCACGGCCATGAGCATGGCCGGCCTCTAGCATGCCTCGTATAGGCATTTACCAGATCAGATGCCTATGGCACTGATCCCAGATACAGCTCCAGGAGCACTTTGTACTGCCCGATGTACACCTCAGATATATACTCAGACATGCAGGAGTAGGGGTATTATCTCTCCGGAGAGCCCCGAACCTGGGTAAACCACCGCGTGCTACTCGCATACCCGCTCCCGGTCCTATCAGCAGCAGTCCTACCCACACACTAAGCCCTTGTGGCATCTGTCGACTCGCAAGCCCCCCGTGAGAAATACCACGACACCAACCGCGTAAGGAACGCAAAATCCGGGAACATAACACCGGTATGACGGAAACTAGGGCGGCAAGAGTGGAACAAAACACCAGGCATAAGGCCGAGCCTTCCACCCTTTACCAAGTATATAGATGCATTAATTAAATAAGAGATATTGTGATATCCCAACAAAATATCCATGTTCCAACATTGAACAAGCTCCAATCTTCACCTGCAACTAACAACGCTATAAGAGGGGCTGAGCAAAGCGGTAACATAGCCAAACAACGGTTTGCTAGGACAAGGTGGGTTAGAGGTTTGACATGGCAATTTGGGAGGCATGATAAGCAAGTGGTAGGTATCGTAGCATAGGCATAGCAAAAGAGCGAGCATCTAGCAAGCAAAGATAGAAGTGATTTCGAGGGTATGATCATCTTGCCTGAAATCCCGCAAGGAAGAAGAACGAGTCCATGAAGAAGACAAAAGGACGTAGTTGAACATGTCCTCAAAAACGCGACGTTATCGGAACCAACCCGAAGAAGCAAACACCGGAAAGAAGCACACAACATAGTAAACAACCAACACATGAACATGGTATGATATGCGGGATGCGATATGCGATGCATATGCATGATTTGCAAAGGAATGATTGAACCTGGCCTCAACTTGGAAATCCAAGAGTGCCACTGTAAAGGTGAGGTGAGTTCGGTTGAAATCGATATAAAGATTACCGGAATCGGATGCACGGTTTGGAAATGGCAAGCAAAACAAATATGGCACCGGTCTGCGATAAACAGCAAGTAGCCATCTAAATGCAACAAGTTAAGTATGCTACATCACTCAAACATGGCAACAAAATACATGGAAGGTATCCACTCAAGAGGCTTGACAAAAGATGAACACTGAGCTACGGCTAATTCACTCATTACCAGGTTCAAACAAGCATGGCAAAAGAGCAAATGATAACAGGTTTCAGACTTGGTAAAATTAACACAAGTCTGGAATTTATCATCAGGAAGCACACTTTAGAGCATGAAAAAGTACATGCTACAGGAACTTAGCATGGCAAAGAAAGGCATGGCATGAAGCTACTCAAAGCACTTAACAAAAGTCCCTTAGTGACCTTGAGCCAAAAGGGATCAGAAAATACAATTGCAAGCATGTGAACATGGCAAAAACATAAACAGATTTCAGACTTAGTGAAAAACTGGAGCATGTAAATCAGTTCACGAGTAGGCATGTTTACGAGCTCGATGCACTCAACACCAGGCATGGCATGACAAACTAAGCATACACCCATCAATAATACATAGCATAGAAGCTAGACATGGCAAGAACAACAACATAGCATGCACGGATCAATAACAACAAGCCCGGCAAAATCACTAAACATGTTAACAATCTGCCAGGAATATTTTATAGCAAAAGTAGAGCTCGATTGACTCAAGCTAGGGTGCTCCATAAATGCAAACAAAGACATGGATGGATAGAGCACCACAATGTTAACAAAACATCCTTACTGATCATCCTCAAAAGAGGCACGGATCACTAGGAAACAACATGAACATTTGGCATAACGACAAAAATAGAACAAGGACTTAGTGAAATTCTAAGTCCCTGAAATCAGCATTACCGATTACGCTATTTTGCATGCTTGTGCTAGTCACCAAAAATGTCACAAAAATACATGGCATACACCCCTATAAAGATGGCATGGCATATAAAAAAACACATATAGAGCTCAGTATCATATCATGCACACATTAAACATGGCAAAAATGACAAAATGCCATTTGCTGAAACAGATCGGACAAATTCCTCACACAACCCTCTTCCAACAGCATTTCGGGCATCAAGATAAGCTCAAATGAAAATGATGCAATGAGATGAAATGATGTACTCGTCGAGACGAACATTTTGATATGCTACACGCACGAATCGGAGCAACGGGTGATGAGTTATGACATGATGAAAAGAGGCATATGAATCTGAAAATTTTCAGGACTTAGACGAATTTTAGCGAGCGTCAAATTTGTAAAACGATGCACAGGCGGGATATAGCGGCGTAGCTCACCATGGGCTCGGCCCAATAGGACGGAGAGGCAGGCCGAGCCAGGCGATTTGGGCCGGTGCTGCTGGGCCTCCACGAGACCGGTCAACGGAGCCGGTCGGGGAGGAGGTCGGCTGGATCGGGCTCCTCCCGATCCATGGCGGCGGCGGCGCTGGGAGACTCCGGCGACGGGGATGGCCGGAGCCGCGGCGGGCGGCGCCGGATCTGGAAGCAGGCGGTGGCTGGCTCCTTCTCGGGCTCAGATCGAGGCCGGAGCACTCCGGGACGGCGGCGGGGAGGCGTTCGGGCGATGGGGTGCGCTTCGGCGAGCGAAGACGGCTGCCGGCGATGGCGTTGGCGGCACCGGGCGGCGGTCGGCGGTGGGGAGTCGCGGGTGCTCGGCCCGGAGCGGCTCGGGCGAGGGCCGGAGATGGGCCGGCAGGCCAGGCGCGCTGGAGGGGCGGCGCACGGGCTGAGGTGGCGCTCGACGATTGGACGAGGCCGGCGGCGGATGACGTGGCGCAAAGGGATTGGCTGTGGTGAGGTGGCCGGTGGTGAGTGGACATGTCCGACGCGGGAAGAAATGTCCGGCGACGATGAGGGAGTTTGATCTAGGGTTTGTACCGCGAATATTTCGGAGGGGATCACATATTTATAGGTAGAGGGAGCTAGGAGAATCCAAATGAGGTGTGGTTTTAGGCCACGTGATCGTGATCGAACGCTCTAGATGATGGAGAGGTCTTAGGTGGGTTTTAGGCCACTTTGGGGGGGGGGGGTGTTGGGCTGCAACACACATGAGGCCTTTTTGGTCCCTCGGTTAACCGTTGGAGTATCAAACAAAGTCCAAATGGCACGAAACTTGACCGGCGGTCTACCGGTAGTAAACCAAGGCCGCATGACAAGTCTCGGTCCAATCCGAAAACGTTTAACACCTACACACGAAAAGAGGTAGAAAGGGGCACCGGGTGACATAGAAGCGCCAGATTGCAAAACGGACAACGGGGAAAATGCTCGGATGCATGAGACGAACATGTATGAAAATGAAATGCACATGATGACATGATATGCAATGCATGACACGCAAGCAATGACAAGGCAACAACAACGAATAACTGGAGGACACCTGGCACATCGGTCTCGGGGCGTTACAACATCAACTAGGCGTATCAACGGGCTATGGAGATGCCCATAAATAGATATCAATGTGAGTGAGTAGGGATTGCCATGCAACGGATGCACTAAGAGCTATAAGTGTATGAAAGCTCAGACTGAAAACTAAGTGGGTGTGCATCCAACTTGCTTGCTCATGAAGACCTCGGGCGTTTGAGGAAGCCCATCATCGGAATATACAAGCCAAGTTCTATAATGAAAATTCCCACTAGTATATGAAAGTGATAACTCAAGAGACTCTCTATATGAAGAACGTGGTGCTACTTTGAAGCACAAGTGTGGTAAAAGGATAGTAACATTGCCCCTTCTATCTTTTTCTCTCATTTTTTTGTTTTCTTTTTTGGTGGGCTTCTTTGGCCTCTTTTATTTTTTTGTGGGCTTCTTTGGCCTCTCTTTTTTTCGTCCGGAGTCTCATCCCGACTTGTGGGGGAATCATAGTCTCCATTATCCTTTCCTCATGGGACAATGCTCTAATAATGATGATCATCACACTTTTATTCACTTACAACTCAATATTACAACTCGATACTAGAACAAAGATATGACTCTATATGAATGCCTCCGGCAGTGTACCGGGATATGCAATGATATAGCGTAGCAATGACATCAAAAAACGGACAAGCCATGAAAACATCATGCTAACTATCTTACGATCATTCAAAGCAATATGACAATGATGCTCAAGTCATGTATATGATGATGATGGAAGTTGCATGGCAATATATCTCGGAATGACTATGGAAATGCCATAATAGGTAGGTATGGTGGCTGTTTTGAGGAAGGTATATGGTGGGTTTAAGGTACCGGCGAAAGTTGCGCGATACTAGAGAGGCTAGCAATGATGGAAGGGTGAGAGTGCGTATAATCCATGGACTCAACATTAGTCATAAAGAACTCACATACTTATTGCAAAAATCTATTAGTCATCGAAACAAAGTACTACGTGCATGCTCCTAGGGGATAGATTGGTAGGAAAAGACCATCGCTCGTCCCCGACCGCCACTCACAAGGAAGACAATCAATAAATAAAGCATGCTCCGACTTCGTTACATAACGGTTCACCATACGTGCATGCTACGGGAATCACAAACCTCAACACAAGTATTTCTACTAATCCACAACTACCCACTAGCATGACTCTAATATCACCATCTTTATATCGCAAAACTATTGCAAGGAATCAAACATATCATATTCAGTGATCTACAAGTTTTATGTAGGATTTTATGACTAACCATGTGAATGACCAGTTCCTGTCATCTATCTAAATAGATATAAGTGAAGCAAGAGAGTTTAATTCTTTCTACAAAAGATATGCCCATGCTCTAACGAATAAAAATGAAGCAAAAGAGCATTCTACAAATGGCAGTTTTCTATGTAAAGGGAAACATGCAATCCAAACTTCAAATGATATAAGTGAAGCACATGAAGCATTCTATAAAGCCATACTCAAAAGATATAAGTGAAGTACAATGAGCATTCTATAAATCAACCAAGGACTATCTCATACCAGCATGGTGCATAAAAGAAAAATGAGAACTAAATGCTAAAACGCTCCAAGATTGCACATATCGCATGAACGAAACGAATCCGAAAACATACCGATACTTGTTGAAGAAAGAGGGGATGCCTTCTGGGGCATCCCCAAGCTTAGACGCTCGAGTCTCCTTGAATATTTACTTGGGGTGCCTCGGGCATCCCCAATCTTGAGCTCTTGCCTCTCTTCCTTCTTCTCACATCGAGACCTTCTTGATCATCGAACACTTCATCCACACAAAACTTCAACAGAAAACTCGGTAAGATCCGTTAGTATAATAAAGCAAATCACTACTCTAAGTACTATTGCAAACCAATTCATATTTTGTTTTGGCATTGTAGCTAATGTAATATAACTTTTCCATGGCTTAATCCATTGATAGGAATCGATAGTTTCATCAAAACAAGCAAACTATGCATCAAAAACGTAATCTATCTTAAACAGGACAGTCTGTAGTAATCTGAACATTCACCGTACCTCTGGTACTCCAACAATTCTACCAAAATTAGGAAAAATAAACAATTTGTATAAAAAGACAGTGCAAAAAGTTTCAGAACCATTTGACGTTCCAGTAAAAAAATGTAAAATCATGCAGCAATTTTCTACCCCATTTACATATAAAGATTATTAAAATCCGAGCTACGGTTAATTAGTTATGAAATAAACCATTTTAACATGTCATTTGAGTAAATTTAAACAAACAACATCTTAAACATTTTAAACAGTCATGAAAGTGGCATATTATGAAACTAGATGAAATTCTAGACATTTTACATATAAAGTTTGTTTAATTCCGATGCACGGTTTGTGAGATATTATATGCATGAACTCTAGGGGCTTTTATGCAAAACATGCAGCATCTGGATAATTACTAAAATTGTTGGACAGGAAAAAAAACATAACGGGCTGAAACTGAATTGGCCTAGCAGTAAGAAAAAAAGGAGGGGCCCTAGGGTCAGCTCACCCATGGGCTTGGCCCGGTGGGTGGAGGAGGAAGCAGCAGGCCGGATCGGAAGGTGGGCTTTGGCGGGGTTGGGCCTATGCGCTGCTGGCCCATGAACCACATGGGAGACTGGCCCGTTTGCACGACGAGGAGGGACGCGGTCAACGGGAGCGCTCTCCTCGCTCGCTCGATCTAGCAGCAGCGCTAGCAGAGGCGCGGTGCAGGGGAACTTGGCGCAACTCCGGCGAGCTGAGGACTCCGGCGGGACAACAGGGATGGAGCGGACGAGCGGATCCAGCCCTATGGAGCCGATCTGACCAGAGGCGAGGCGAGGCATGGAACGAGGCAAAGATGGAGCTTCCGGTCCAGGCAGCCATGGCGGGGAGGCGCTCTGGCGAGGCAGGGGATGACCAGAGGTCGGGGATGGACTAGACCATCCATTTCCCAATCAGATCCGGCGAAGACTTGAGGTCCAGGAGCCATGGCATCATCGGGAGCTCCTGAGGTCATCCATGGCAGAGAGGGAGAGAGGATAGAGAGGAAGAAATGCGGCAGGGTGAGAGAGAGGAGTACAGAGAGGATCAGAGGGACCTGGTCAGGGAGGACCGGTGAGGTCCAGCCTGGCGGTGCTGGTTGGCTCGGTGGGTGGATCGGGAAGGCAGGGGAGGCCCTGATTGGAGCGACGGGGAAAATGAGGTGGATCTCGTGGCTGGCGGCGGGACAGGACTAATGGGACAAACTCCCTAGGATCTAGGGTTGTCCACTAAATATAGCAATAGGATTTTTTGGTAGGGGCTAATCCGGTCCGTCTGATCTAAAATAGACGGCCGAGAGAAAAAAAAAGGTAGGGAGTCCAAAAACGAAAATGGAGATGTTTTTTAGATGTTTGGGGATGATCCGGATCCAACTGTGACGACTGACCGGGTCGGATCCGGGACAGCTTTCGGACGCGCGCACGAGGAGGGCCGCGGGCTGACGAGAGAGGTTAGGTTGGGCCTGGCGGTAGGTAGTGGACTGTGTAGAGGGGCTTGGGCTGAGAGGAGAGGAAAGAAGGCAGCCCGGCAACCGTTTTCGGAGACCGAAAACGTCTGACGTTTGACTGACTAATATGTCGCTATAAATATCCATTGGGCATCAAACATACTCCGAATGCGATGAAATTTGACAGGTGGTCTACTGACAACATAACAACACCACACACCAACTTTCATCCCATTTCGAGAACATTTTCCGGCCACGTATAAAATAATATTTCGGAGGTGCCGCGGGCGCGTGCAAGTGTGTATGGGTTCAGAACGGACAACAGACGGAACTGGGGGAACCCGGACGGATGCAGGTTTTGAAAACATGATGATGCAATGACAAGCTGCAACACGCAAGCGAATGACAAGGCAACAACAGCGAATAACTGGAATACACCTGGCACATCGGTCTCGGGGTGTCACAGGTTTCTCGCCGCCCGGGTCAAAATTCTTCCATGACGTTCTGCATTTCTTTCAACTTCATCCTCAAGATATCGGACCCAACTCCATCTCAAATATCTACAGTTTCCAAGTCTTCTGCGAAGTATACCTTCAAGAGGAGCCCAACGTTGAACTCTTCAGAGAATATTTCTATCTGAACTGCCAGAACGAGTTCACCGATGGACCCAGCTTAGAGCTTGGTGGAGTCTAAATTCAATGGCGGAGAGATGACATCTTTCCTTATGCTCAGCTTCCAAGTCATCCCAGGGATTGGAATCAGACCTGGTTCTATTGCCAAGATACTTCTCCTACTGACGAGAATCTCTTGCATGGTTTTCATGAACAGCGGCTCATCCCAAGGCACCCTCTCCCCGAATGGCTCACCACTACTGAAAGAGCCAAACTTATGCCTACCTTTTCAAAGGTTAGAGCGTTGTTGGCTAATGGATTGACTGGTGTCGACCTGGTCCATTGCTGGGTGGCTTGGAGGATCATACCTTTGAGCCACCGACCCAGTTTAATGTGCACATATACTGGTGATACCAAAGATCTACTACGCTACTGCCCAGCACGTTTGTCTAATAAAGAGATTAATGATATGACCAAAACCCTTCTCAACGAAAGGTTGAAAAGCTGCAACAAAGTGGGGTTGAATCCCTTTTGCACACTCAACCCGGCACCGGATGTAAGTCTGTCTGGTTCATTTTTTCACTTTATTGTTCATATAACTTGCAAATCTCCAACCTTATTGTAATTTGTGTAGGCCGGATCCGCCTTTTGGAAAAAGAAGTATGACAAGAAAGCAGCCAAAAAAGCCAGGGCTAAGACTAAAGCCCTGAAGAAGAATAAAAAGAAATCAACTGCCTCTGATATGTTGAACCTGGATGAAGATGATGAGTCGGAGGTAGAACTTGATTCCCTTGGCTCTTTTTTCAACTATCTTATTGACACTGATTGCTATCAGGATGACGAGGAAACCAGCTAGGCGGGTGATGAAGAGGTAACTATTATTTCCTCTGACTCAGAGCCTTTGCCAAGACAGAAAATTCGACAAGTGACCCGAAAAGTAAGGTTTTCTCACCCTTTACCTCACTTGGATCCCAACTTTATTTTGAAGCAACAACAGCATGAGAACCGGCACAGAACTCGGACCAGTGGAGGCGGAGAGCTTTCCTCCGGTTTACCTAACACACCGGCCCCACGCAAATGCCGGAATGAGGTGCTTCAGAATTCCAACTCTTTTTATCCCAAGGCAGGTCTTATTTGCCAACCACTTAATCCTTCCGACTCAAATTATCAGGGGACTTCTCACTCTTCTTCTGGAGATTCATCTCAGACTCAGCTTCCGGCTTTCAAGACTACCCCTGGGTAAAAACTTTATCTTTGTTTTTTTTCACATTTTTGCACATATACTGACCTTTTCAATCCTCTTGCAGTGGAATAGCAAAGCCTAGCAAAAAGGATAAAATAAACAAGCCAGCCGAAAACCCCAAGACTCATGAACCGGAGAGGCAAGCACCAATATCTGAAGCCTCCGTGCAACACCCGGAGGAGCTTGCTGATGACCCGCCACCAGAGAATCCTGGTGCCTCTACTGAACATACAATTGTCGATCCTTTGGGTGCTGAACCGCCAAGCCCAATAAAGCCTTCAGAATCAAATACTAAAGAGATTCTGATCACCCGCACTGGTTTCCGCAAACCGGGGAATCCCACTGCCCTGGCAAAACACTCTGCCAAAGAGGAATTGATTGAGAAACGCAAACTCAAATTTGACATGGCCAATTATTCTCATCTGAGTATCAGTGAGGTACTCTCTGGTTATCTCAGCCAAGTGCACGCTAGCCGCGATCCGAAGATTGACATGGTCAAGCACATGCACTAGAAATATGAGGTATCAACTTCTGCCTTGTCTGTTAGATATATTCCTTCAGCTCCCAAGTCTACTGAATATGATAGAATCGAATATGCTGTAGACTTTTAGATAATGTTAGATATGCATCAAAGTCAAAACCAGTAGCCCTCAAGGGCCGCTTAAACTGATTAAGTTAAGCATGGACTTTAGATAGTAATGATCAACTTTGCACCTGTAGCCCCCAAGGGTCAGTTTAATCATCATGAATAAGCCGGGACTTATCACTATTACTGCGAATAAAAATCTCATCTTATAACCCTCAGAGGCCGGGTTATATTTGAAAAAATATGAACCGTATTTGGTTGTCACTTCTTCATAAAAGAAACTTTATGCACCCATTAGCCCCCAAGTGCCAAGTGATATTGCTTGCAAAGGGCTTGGGACTTTTTCTTGTATTAAACTGTAGCATAACTATGAGTATTTGTTTCAATCTTCTACTTGCAGGAGGCCTCCAGTCAATTTCAATCTCAACTGACCGATTTAAAAACCCGGCTCGAATCACAAGAAGCTGAGACCCGGAAGGTTGATTCCAAATTAAAGTTTAGCTTGGATGAAACAGAAAAGCTTAAAACTGGGTTTAATGCTGAGAAAGCCGCCTGGGCTGAAGAAAAAACTACCCTGATATAGAGAGCTGAAAAAGCTGAAGCCTCTTTGGAAGAGGTCACCACAGAACTTACCATCTTGAAGCATCATATCTCCCAGATGACCTCTGCCATTTTTGGTAAGTAACACTTAAACATTGTAATGTTTTTCCACACTCCATTGTGTAAGCCGCCCAGTGACTTAATCATAGTACGTTATGCAGGACCCAAGAGCAGCACTCTTGGTCAGGAAGTGCTGATAAAACTCAAGGGGGTTTACACGCTAGTAGAACAACTATACACCGGTGCCCAACACACAATAGCTACCATCTCCCCAACCAATCAAGCACCATCCCTTCTCAGTGATGTCCTAAGCAAACTTTATGTCCTGCCCGCGAGAATTGACGAAATCAAGCGGTCAGCCGCCAAAGCCGGTGCCATTACGGCTTTAAGCCAGGCGAAGGCATGGCAGGCAGAATTAGACCCGGCTGAGCAAGCTACTGGCTACCCCAGCTTCAAAGAGGACGGGTCCCCCTTTGATAAGAAGGATTTTGATGCTTGTGTAAAGGAGATGCATCCATTGGCGAGCCTTATTGTTGAAGAAACATATCTGTCAAGGTATCATGTGACTTATACAGCGGACAACCAAAAAATGCCGACACCGGCTTACAAAATTGTGGACTTCATCCCTCCAATCCGTAATCATACTTTTGCCCCTGAAATCGATCTGTCTGAGCTTATCGATGACGAAGCTGAATTTCAAGCCTTGACTAGCATCAATTGGTCATCGCCTGACTTCCATACAACGTAGGAAGAAGAAGAACCGGTGTGGGATGACCCGAAAGCCTCAAGCCGCCAAGACCAGGAGAATTGATCCGCTGGTTGGCTCATAATCTGCATTATCAGACATTGCCTGAAAAACACTTAATCATTTGGGATCCACGGAGCCATGTAATAAACTAGTTGAAACAACCGTGATCTACCACGCCATCGTGCATGTTTATTTGCATAACACTTATGAACCGCCGATCCATTATTTGAAGATCTGCCACTTATGCTTTATAATGTTGTCAATTATGCAGACCATGTTTATCATTTTTCCTGCACATAAAAAGATAACAGGTGCCCTGGCGGTTTACCCCAGGTGGGTCACGATACCCCATATAAAAACCACTGATGACTGAATAGTCCATAACCAGGGCAGGTTTATCAAAACCTTATATAATGACAACAAAATAAATATCATACCTGTGATATTTGTTCACAATGTCGGCTTATCATGCGACATGCAGTATGGGTAAAAGCGCAAAGACTGAGAGCACAATGCCTTGTTCCATTTATTCATACCGCCGGCTTACAACGCCATATACAGCAAGGGGTAACATCCCAAAAACTTGAGTGCAAAAATCCAAGCGTTTTAATCAACACAATGGTGACTTAACGTCCAAAACCGGGCCGGGTTAACAAACCTCTGGATAGATTCCAATATGAATCATAAAGATCAAGGTAACATGGCCTGAACCAACTTTAAACCATATATGGTACAAAAAAGAAAAAGGTGAACTCAAACAAAGTTCAAAAACAAATCAAAAAATCGAGGCTTTCATAGGCGGCCAGGCCTAAATCATCAAGTGCTTTTCATGGGCTTGCACAACCACTAAGTTAATCCTTCAGTCAAACCTTGTAAGCCGGGCCTCACATGGCCAACCGTCGTTTTAACCTTGACAAGTTCAGGGTCTTAATAAGATTGACTGTCAAGAGTTCAACGGGTCATTCCAGGATTACCTGGGCGGAGTGGCAGATGTACAAGGCAGGATCAACTGAATTTTTTTGGTGTATACACCTGGCGTTTCAAGCCAATCAAAAGGGTTATCAAAGTTATGTTTAATGAACAGGGAGCCCCCAAGTGATATATATTGAACCATCAGGGCAAGGTACCTATGTTTGAGCCGTGCTCTGCAACAGACTCCCTTTGGTCCCTATAACCCGGGCATCAGGCCTCCAAGTAGGTTGTAGCAACGGCATTCAAGTCGGATCAGTAGGGTAGTCACAGCTATGCTGAATGAGCAGGAAGCCCCCAAGTATTTTGTAACCATGGCATACAAGCTGGATCAAGAGGGTAGTCATAGCTATGCTCAATAAGGAGGAAGCCCCCAAGCGACCGTATGAAGTGATAATAAAGACCCATATTCTCATAAATGAACCGACAGAGGCCCTGAATTATCAGGGATGCTGGCTTTATTATATGAATCATAATATATATAGTGATCGAAGTATGTACATCACAAGTGCCAGTGGCTCAGGTGTAATAAGGCCGAAGATGAGCAATATTCGACGGCCAGCGGGTCTCCTCCTCCGACGTGCATGAGTCCTTGTGGTCTCGAACATCGATAAGGTAGTATGACCCGTTGTTCAGATTTTTGCTGACCACAAAGGGCCCTTCCCAAGGTGGGGATAGCTTGTGCATGTCAGTTTGATCCTGGATGAGCCGGAGCACTAAATCTCCTTCTTGAAAGGTCCTGGTTTTAACCCGGCGGCTATAATAACGATGCAGGTCTTGCTGAGAAATCGTCAAACGAGCCGCCGCATGGTCACACTCCTCATCCAACAAATCAAGATCGTCCTAACATGCTTTTTATTTATCAGCTTCAACATAATCCGCCACACGGGGTGAGTCATGACGGATGTCACTAGGGAGAACCGCCTCTGCTTCGTAAACCATGAAGAAAGGTGTGTAGCCCGTAGATCTGTTGCGGTGGTATTGATACTCCAAAGCACTGAAGGTGACCCCTCAACCCAACAACCCAGCGTCCTCTGCAAAGGGACCATAAGCCGGGGTTTTATGCCTCTCAAAATTTCTTGATTGGCTCTTTCAGCTTGGCCATTGGACTGGGGGTGAGCCACTGATGATACATCAAGGTGAATATGCTCTCGTTGACAGAATTCTTTCATAGCACCTTTAGACAGGTTCGTGCCATTATCAGTTATAATGCTGTGAGGAAAACCAAATCGGAAAATCACCTTTTTAAGAAATAGAACCATTGTCGCAGCGTCACACTTACTGACCAGCTCTGCCTCAACCCACTTTGTAAACTTGTCAACCGCCACCAAAAGGTGGGTCTTTTTGTCCTTGGACCTTCTGAAAGGTCCAACCACATCCAGCCCCCAGACATCAAATGGCCAAGTAATTGGAATCATCCTCAATTCCTGAGCCCGTACATGAGCTCGTCTTGAAAATTTCTAACAACCATCACATTTACTCACCAAATCCTCTGCATCAGCATGAACCGTCAGCCAATAAAACCCATGACGGAAAGCCTTGGCTACAAGACATAGAACCGACACGATGACCACAATCTCCTTCATGAATCCCTCATAGAATCTCACGACCTTCCTCGGGAGAAACACAATGTTGAAACACCCCTGTGACACTATAGCGATGCAACTCTCCATTGACAATAGTCATTGACTTAGACCGTCGGGTTATCTGCCGAGCCAAAGTTTCATCTTCAGGTAACTCACCCCGGGTCATATAAGCCAAATATGGAACTCTCCAATCAGGAATAGCATGAAGAGCCTGTCGGCGTTCTGGGAACGGGGGTCCCCAAACTTGCCTGCCTGCGGCCTGCGGCGTGGCTCGAATGGGGGCCCAACATGGCCCATCTTCATCAAGCACAAGACTCAAGACCCTCGCGAGGCGGACGACACGGCGCATCCTCAGGCGCAGCCTCCTCAGGCTGGCTGGCGAGAAGACGGAGATATCAAGGCGGGGTGCCTCGTGAGGTGCCCGTGACGTAAGCCATGACGATCGAGGGCGCCAGGCGGGCGCCAGCGCGCGCAGCGTCCTCCTTTCCTCTTTGGTGCAAAGGGGGCAAGCGCAGCCGTGGAGTACCGAGGCATCAGGCAAAGGTTGCCATTTCGGTGCAACAAGACCAGGACCAAGCGGACTACGAGACGGAGGTCACCATGGAGCCTAGCACGGCGTCACCGCAGAGTCTTTTGCAGGCGAAGACCACCTTTAGTCAGGATAAGAGTACTTGTTGTCCCCCTTCAAATTAGACCGCCATTGTTGGCTCCCTTCCCGCTCAATATTTGGGAAGAGGACCAGGGCCTCTATAAATAGGGACCGGCCCCCCACATAGCAAGGGGTTCAATCGGTCGGTTCGCAGAGCTAGTTGGTCCGGCTAGCAAGTAGAGAGAGGTAGAGAGAGAGAGGTGACCGAACTCCTCCTAGCAGTTCGTTGCCCCAGCCAAGAACAGCCCCTCGCGAGGCAGTTCTTCCTTGTATTGTTCATCACCACCAGCCCCCAAGAGGCAATCCATCCACCACACACTGGAGTAGGGTATTACACCACAATGGTGGCCCAAACTAGTATAAACCTTGTGTCTCTTGTGTGATTCCCTTAGTAGTTTAGATCTTTGCGAGACAGGGAGGTTGAGGACGTGATTTCCGCGCGCACCCCAGTGTTCGAACCTTAAGGGTCTACCGGAACCCAAAATTCGACATTTGGCGCGCCAGGTAGGGGTGCGCCTGGATCCGTCTTCCACCGCTCCGCCCTCCTCCGGCCGCCGCAACCATGCGCGGTGCCAGACGGGCTCGCGCCGCCCCGGCGGCCCTCGCCGGTGGGCGCTCTCGTCGTCCCCCGCCGCCCGCCGTCAACACCGCCACTGGCATGGCGGGAAATGGGCTGCAAGCACCACCCCAGCATCCGCCTACGCGACAGAGTAACTGCGCCGCGACACCGACGCCTTCGGTCGTTGCAGCCCTCCTGGGCGGCTCGCAGGCGCCACCCACAAGTCGCCACGTCAAGCCTTTCGCCCGCCGGGTTAGCACCGCTGCCGCATGGTAGGGGGCTCCCCCGGACCAGGCGGCGAGCGAGGTCGATCTAACCTTCAGCTCGGAGGACCATCCCACCAACCCGGTCAGCTCAGGCGCGCTCCCCTTGTTGTGCACCCCCACCATCTGCCAGGTGGCCGTCACCCGAACCCTCATCGACGGCGGCGCGGGCCTCAGTGTGCTTCCGGCCGAGACTTTCGACCTCTTCTGCATACCCCGGGAGCGGCTGCGACCCAGCCGATCCTTCTTGGGCGTGGGAGGCGGATCATCCGACTCCCTGGGACAGATCCGGCTCCCGGTGACCTTCGGCACCTACGACAACTTCCGCACGGAGACGGTCGACTTCGACATCGCCCCCATCGGCCTTCCTTACAACGCCATCCTCGGCTACCCGGCACTGGCCCAGTTCATGGCCGCCACGCACCCAGCGTACAACCTCATGAAGATGCCCGGGAACAATGGTACCCTCACCGTGCGCGGGGACACCGGGGACGCCCTGCAAGTACTCGAGCTCACCTTCAAGACAGCGGCGTCGGCACGGCCCGCCAACGCGGAGGCCCCTGAGCCCAAGGGGGCTGCGCCCACCAAGAAGAAGCAGTTATTCACCCAGGACAAGGTAGAGACCAAGCAGATACCCGTCGACGAGGATGGGTCCTCCAGTGCCACTTTCACCATAGGCGCCAACCTTGAGCCTGAGCAGGAGGAGGCCTTGGTCAAGTTCCTGCGCTCGAATAAGAAGGTATTTGCTTGGGAGCCAGATCAGCTGGCGGGGATCCCCAGAAGTGTCATCAAGCATCACCTCAACGTGTGCCCAAATGTGCGCCCCGTGAAGCAGAAGGCCAGGCGGCAGTCCACAGAGAAGCAGGCTTTCATCGCCCAAGAGACCCGCAAACTAGAGGCCGCCGTGGTCATTCGCGAGGTCCGATACCCGGATTGGTTGGCCAACCCTGTCGTTGTGCCCAAGAAGGGGGGAAAGAACGCATGTGTGTCGACTTCACCAACCTCAACAAGGCATGCCCGCAAGATCCGTTCCCGCTCCCCCGCATCGACCAGATTGTCGATTCCACTGCAGAGTGCGACCTGCTATGCTTCCTGGACGCCTTCTCCGGGTATCACCAGATCAAGATGGCAGTGGAAGACGTTGAGAAGACTGCCTTCTTGACCCCATGTGGGGTATACTGCTATACATGCATGCCGTTCGGACTGCGTAACGCAGGGGCAACCTTTCAGCGACTGATGCACATCACCTTGGGCCAGCAGCTCGGAAAGAATGTCGAAGCCTATGTTGATGACATTGTAGTAAAATCTCGGGAGGCCAAGACCCTGATACAAGACCTGGAGGAGACCTTCGCGAGCCTCGACGCAGTAAACCTGCGGCTCAACCCGGAGAAATGTGTGTTTGGCGTCCCTTCGGGCAAGCTCTTGGGATTCCTCGTGTCCCATCGCGGCATCGAGGCCAACCCCGAGAAGGTCAAGGCGGTCGAAGACATGAGTCCACCAAAGACCCTCAGAGAAATGCAGAAGCTCACTGGGCGCGTGACTGCGCTAGGGCGCTTCATCTCCAAACTGGGGGAGCGAGCGCTGCCTTTCTTCCAGCTGATGAAGAGAAAGGGGCCCTTTGAATGGACTGAAGAGGCAGATAAGGCGTTTCAAGATCTCAAGAGGTACCTGACGAGTCCCCCAGTCATGGTGGCTCCGCGCCCTCAGGAGCCCCTGCTGTTGTACCTCGCCGCCACACCCTACTCCGCCAGCGCAGCCCTGGTGGCGGTTAGGGAGGAGCGCCAAGTCAAGGCCGCAGCGGCAGCCCGAGGCAGGACAAAACAGGAACAAGGAAAGCCTGCAGAAGCCGCAACCGCAGCTGAGGAGGGTCAGCTGCCGAGGAATACACCGGGGGCAGGAGAGGCCGCCCGACCAGATGGCCCACCTCCCGAGGTCGCGACGCCCCATGAGGCGCCCTTACCTCCCGAGGGCGCGGCAACCATAGATGCTCCCAGCCTTGTTGAGCACCCAGTTTACTTTGTTAGCACGGTGCTACGGGACGCGAGGGCATGGTACCCAATGCCTCAAAAGCTCCTCCTCGCGCTACTGGTAGCCTCGCGCAAGCTGCGTCACTACTTCCAGGCTCATCCCATCAAAGTCGTCTCGTCATACCCCCTAGAGAGAGTGCTCAGGAGCCCTAACTCAGCCGGAAGGGTCGCTGAGTGGAACATAGAGCTGCAGGCATTTCAGCTCGAGTTCAGCACAACCAGGGTCATCAAAGGAGCAGCGTTGGGGGATTTTGTGGCAGAATGGACGGAGGCACCAGGCCTCAAGGCCGACGAAGATCGGTCCCTCTCCCTAGGGAGCGAGGCGCCAGAAGGCTGGGTCATGCACTTCGACGGGGCGTTCTCCAGACATGGTGCTAGGGCTGGGGCGGTGCTTATATCGCCCACTCAGGACAAGCTCTACTACGCCGTACAACTCTGTTTCCAGCAAGGTGAAAAGGTCTCCAACAACATAGCGGAGTATGAAGGTTTGATAGCGGGCTTGAAGGCCGCGGCAGCCCTGGAAGGGCGATTCGCAGCTCCTTGTTAATTTCTCCAACAAGGTGTACGAGCCAAAAGATGAACACATGGAAGCCTACCTTGCGGAGGTCCGCCGGATGGAGAAGCAGTTCTGGGGGTTGGAGTTGCAGCATGTGCCCTGTGGCACCAATTAGGAGGCCGGCGACATCGCCAAACGGGCGTCCAGGCGGTTACCTCAGGAGCCTGGTGTCTTCGAGGAGCGGCTCTTCAAGCCCTCAGCCTTGCCATCATTGTCAAACACGGCTCAGCCTCGGGAGGAGCTCCCCCAGCCACCTGCCTCAGGAGCCCTGGTCTATGGCCCGGCCTCAGGAGCACGCCTGCTCCTGACGATGGAACCTCAGGAGGGGTGCTGGATCACGGAGCTCCGGAGTTACTTCACACAAGGGACCTTGCCGGAGAAGGAGGAGGAAGCGGAGCGTGTGGCGCGGTAGGCCACGGCGTACTGCATCAAGGATGGAGAGCTCTACCGGAAGCGACCAAACGATGTATCCCTGCGCTGCATCTCCAGGGAGCAAGGAAAGGAACTGCTGGAAGACATACACGGCGGAGACTGTGGACATCATTCATCATCACGGACCCTCGTCGGCAAGGCGTTCCGTAGTGGGTTTTATTGGCCCACCGCGCTCAATGACGCCGTCGAACTGGTGAAAGCTTGTGAGGCCTGCCAGTTCCACGCCAAACAAATCCATCAGCCGGCGGGAGGCTTGCAGACTATACCCCTTTCGTGGCCATTCGCAGTCTAGGGGCTGGACATCCTGGGCCCGTTTCCTCGGGCGCCAGGGGGCTACCGCTACCTCTACGTCGCCGTGGACAAGTTCACCAAGTGGGCTGAAGTGGAGGCCGTCCGCACCATCCCCACGGGCTCCGCGGTCAAGTTCATCAGGGGCATCGTGAGCCGGTTCGGGGTGCCGAACCGCATCATCACAGACAACGGTTCGCAGTTCACCAGTAACCTCTTCAAAACATACTGTGCTAACCTTGGAACGCAGATATGCTACGCTTCAGTGGCGCACCCCTGAAGCAACGGCCAGGCCGAGCGAGCCAACGGGAGGTCCTGAGGGGCCTCAAGACCAGGACGTTCAAGAAGAAGCTGGAGGCCTGCGGCCGAGGCTGGTACGACGAGCTGTAGTCCGTGCTGTGGTCCATCCGCACCACCGCGACGAAACCGACTGGGGAGACCCCATTCTTCCTGGTCTACGGAGCGGAAGCAGTCCTCCCTCACGAGGTCAGACGTCGCTCCGCGCGGGTCCTAGCGTTCGACAAGGCGCAGCAGGATGCCATGCGGGGGATGGACCTCGTGCTGGGGGAGGAACGTCGCCGGGAGGCCGCGCTGCGAGCGGTGAGGTATCAGCAGGCGCTGCGGCGATATCACTGCCGGAACATCCGCCCCAGGACCCTTGAGGTAGGAGACCTCGTGCTCAGGCGGGTCCTCTCCAGGGAGGGATTGCACAAGCTCTCTCCCATGTGGGAGGGCCCGTTCAAGGTTGTTCATGTTTCCAGGCCCGGCTCCGCGCGCTTGGAGACTCAGGAGGGAGTGCCGGTCTAGAACGCGTGGAACATCCAGCACCTCCGGAGGTTCTACCCCTAAAAAGGCCCAGAGCCTGTGAAGCAAGGCGAGTGCCTGTGAAGATCATCTCTTTGGAAAAAGGCCCAGAGCCTGTGAAGCAAGGCGAGTGCCTGTGAAGATCATCTCTTTGGAAAAAGGCCCAGAGCCTGTGAAGCAAGGCGAGTGCCTGTGAAGATCATCTCTTTGGAAAAAGGCCCAGAGCCTGTGAAGCAAGGCGAGTGCCTGTGAAGATCATCTCTTTGGAAAAAGGCCCAGAGCCTGTGAAGCAAGGCGAGTGCCTGTGAAGATCATCTCTTTTTGAAAAGGCCCGGAGCCTGTGAAGCAAGGCGAGTGCCTATGAAGATCATCTCTTTTTGAAAAGGCCCGGAGCCTGTGAAGCAAGGCGAGTGACTGTGAAGATCATCTCTTTTTGAAAAGGCCCGGAGCCTGTGAAGCAAGGCCAATGCCTGTGAAGCTCGCCGCCCCGTGACACTCTCACGTAATAATGAGTGGGGCTGTACATGCCCCGGAGTCTCAGGAGCGCCGGCCTCAGGCCCTGGGGCTCCCTCCCACGCCCAGTGGCAGCACTTAGCTCCGCGCTGGTGAGAAGATGTCGAAGACTAGATTAGGTGCCGGACGCGGCTTTTTCATTTGCTTTCCGCAATTGACGTGTTTGTTTGCATTTGGAGTCTTATTGAAGTTGTCGCTGTTGCTGATTTGTGGTTCGTCGATTTTTGCTCCTCGCTTTGGTTTCTCTCGTAAACTACCTCGCGAGGGATGGTGCTCGGACGTCCTCACGAGGGATGGTGCTCGGACGTCCTCGCGAGGGTTTCTGCCCTAGCCGCGGGAAGGTTTTCACGACCCTGGCACATTACAGGAGCACCCCTTCTAGTCCGTGCCCCCCGGGCACCGCGACGCGCACACAGGGCCTGGGTCGGTCGCCCCACCCCCCGGCAGGGGTCGAAAACTATCTACGCAGGCGAGAAATCAAGAGGTGCAAAAAATGAGGTCAAGGTAATAGCTAAAACGGCAATGTTTCCCAACACGCCCCAAGGGGGCTCCATGCAGCTGTTCTGTCTTACGCAGGGAACAAAAGAGAAAGGAAAAAGACAAGCCCGGTGCAGCCCCCCTCACATTGGCCCGCGGAGGCGACGCGGGCTGCCTCAGGGCCTCAGGCGGACTCCCTCTCGTGCTTCACCAGGGCACAACGGCGGGCGGACGAACCGCCACCTCCCAAGCAAGCTCGACGGCGCGGGGGAGGACTGCTGCCACCGCTGGAGGAGTCGCCTGAGGAAGAGCTGACGAAGCTTGGGGAGTCACGGACGCCGCCATCCGCGCGGGCGCTATCTCCTCCATCGCCACCGGAGCGGGGCCCGCGGACGCGGTCGTCGTCCTTAGGGCAGCACCCCGCGCGGCGACCATCTTCCCCAAACACCCTCACATAGAGGGTGGCGTTGCCGTCGAACCTGAAGTGCAGAGTGCACCGATGCTCCAGGCCGCGAGCACGGGCGAACGCCTGCCAGCCACGAGTGAAGGCCAAGCCCCCGCTGGCGGAGACCTCCAGCGCGACCCATGATGACCTGCTGCAGCAGCCCTCCGCCTGGAGCCGGAGGCCACCAGGAGCGCCGGCCGGGAGTTCACTAAGGAGGAAGCGAGGGAGCGGGAGCCGGGCGCGGGTCGGCTCCGCCGACCAGACGACGAACTCCGGCAGCGCCTGCACAGCGCGAAAGCGCGGCCTGGGAGAACGCGTGACCCAGGCGCGTCCTTCGGCTGCGGCAGCTCGTCCGCCGCCGCGCTGGGAGCCGCCCCCGTGGCCACCGAACACGGCCGGGGCGGCCACCGGATGCTTCCAAGGGCGCCCGCGACCGCGCTTGGGCGGGGGAGAGGCAGAACCAACCTAGAGGGCCTTCCCCTTCTCTGCAGCCGAGTACCTCCTCGATGGAGCCATCACACCAAGACGGAGCGAGAACTGAGGCAGATGAGAGGGCAAGAAGGAATGGACTGGAAGGGCACACGCCGTACAGTACTTATAGTCGGCGGAGGCCAACCGCCAGCCTCCACGATCACAGGTAATCATGACACGATTTGCATGCAGGACTTGTCCACCTCGCGCGGACACCAAGGTGTCGTGGGGAAGTGGAGTCACCCACGTCCAATCAACCGCCACGCGGCACCCAAGGCCGCAGGCTGTTAGGGCCCGCGGCGCTTCGCCCTTGCCCTTTCGCCTCTCGGCACGGCCAAGCCCATGCGTGCCACGGGCCCGGGGGCTACTGTCGGTGTTCTGGGAACGGGGGTCCCCAGACTTGCCTGCCTGCGGCCTGCGGCGTGGCTCGAATGGGGCCCAACATGGCCCATCTTCATCAAGCACAAGACTCAAGACCCTCGCGAGGGGCCAAGCCTCGCGAGGCGGACGACACGGTGCATCCTCAGGCGCAGCCTCCTCAGGCTGGCTCACGAGAAGATGGAGATATCAAGGCGGGGTGCCTCGTGAGGTGCCCGTGACGTAAGCCATGACGATCGAGGGCGCCAGGCAGGCGCTAGCGCGCGCAACGTCCTCCTTTCCTCTTTGGTGCAAAGGGGGCAAGCACAGTCGTGGAGTACCGAGGCATCAGGCAAAGGTTGCCATTTCGGTGCAACAAGACCAGGACCAAGCAGACTACGAGACGGAGGTCACCATGGAGCCCAGCACGGCGTCACCGCAGAGTCATTTGCAGGCGAAGACCACCTTTAGTCAGGATAAGAGTACTTGTTGTCCCCCTTCAAATTAGCCCGCCATTGTTGGCTCCCTTCCCGCTCAATATTTGGGAAGAGGACCAGGGCCTCTATAAATAGGGACCGGCCGCCCACATAGCAAGGGGTTCAATCGGTCGGTTCGCAGAGCTAGTTGGTCCGGCTAGCAAGTAGAGAGAGATAGAGAGAGAGAGGTGACCGAACTCCTCCTAGCAGTTCGTCGCCCAGCCAAGAACAGCCCCTCGCAAGGCAGTTCTTCCTTGTATTGTTCATCATCACCAGCCCCCAAGAGACAATCCATCCACCACACACTGGAGTAGGGTATTACACCACAATGGTGGCCCGAACCAGTATAAACCTTGTGTCTCTTGTGTGATTCCCTTAGTAGTTTAGATCTTTGCGAGACGGGGAGGTTGAGGACGTGATTTCCGCGCGCACCCCAGTGTTCGAACCTTAAGGGTCTGCCGGAACCCGAAATCTGACAGAGCCACCACCAACTGCGCCTCTGGGTCAGGAATAGCAAGATCTTCCTTTGTAGGCAATTTGACTGAAGGGTTGTGCAGAATGTCAAGGAAAACATTAGGTGGTACCGGCTTACGTTGGGACTGTCGGTGTCAAAACCGGCTGATCTTGAGTAGGGGGTCCCGAACTATGCGTCTGAGGATCAAAGGTAACAGGAGACAAGGGGACACAATGTTTACCCAGGTTCGGACCCTCTTAATGGAGGTAAAACCCTACATCCTGCTTGATTGTATTTGATGAGTATAGGGGTTATAAGAGTTGATCTACCTCGAGATAGTAATGATTAAACCCTAGATGTCTAGCATGTATGAATTCTCATGGCCTCTATGGACTAAACCCTTCAGTTTATATAGACATCGGAGGGGCCTAGGGTTGTACAGAGTTGGTTTACAAAGAAAGGAAATTATACATCCAGACATTAAGCTTGCCATCCACGCATAAGAGAGTCCTTCCCGGACACGGGGGAAGGTCTTATACCTTATATCTTCATGGCCCATTAGTCCGGCCCATATCAAATAGCCCGGCCACCCGAGGACCCCTTTGTCTAGGACTCCCTCAGTAGCCCCTGAACCAGTCTTCAAAGACGATGTGTTGGGCACGCAGATTGGCTTCGGCATTGCAAGACGGGTTCCTTCTCCGCATACAAAGCAGTCTTCTGAACAAGAGAACTATATCCGGATCTGTACAATAGTCACAACCCTCAACCATAAGGGTATAGTACTACTCAATAAGGCATATCTATTGACATCTTTTTTGGCGAAACGTCACGTCTGGCCTTTTTATTATTTCGAACCGTTTTTCCGGCCTCCCACTTCGTGTTTCGAGGCGCAGCCTCTATTGACACGTCTTGTCAAAACAGAGATCGTGCCCCCTTATTGCAGGATTTTCATCAATATGGGTTTGGGTAATCCAACCATGCCATGTGCACGACTCCTTGGGAATAGGTGAGTTTTAAGGCTAGTGGGGGGTGTTTGATATTCACTGCCTATATAAGCGGATAAAGATCTATATTTTTACCCCATGCCTTCTTCCTTCCTCAGCCTTCCCACCCTCGAGCTCCAGCGCCCAAGTTTCCACCTTTCCTACTGCCCAATCCTTGCAACCATATCCGAATCCGGCTCTCCAGGCAAGTGGGTGGCCTCCTCCATCACGGAGAAGGACATTAGGGTGCTCTGGGAGGCGAAGTATTTGACCGCGGAAATCGCACATAGGCTCGAGTCCAAAGAGCAAATCATCCCCACTCCAAAGCCCGATGAGAGGGTCGTATTTAACCCTCACTTTCTCCGCGGCCTAGGGTTTCCACTTCACCCTTTTGTCCACGGTCTAATGTTCTATTACGGGCTAGATTTACATGATCTAGCCCCAAACTCCTTCCTTCACATCTTGACATTCATCGTCGTGTCTGAGGCCCTCCTCCGTATTCCCCCCATTTCAGCATGCGGCTCAAAGTCGTCAATGTGAAGCCGAAGGTGGTTGACGGGCAACACGCCGGCTATGGCGGCGCCATGGTGAGCAAACTCCCCAACACCACTTGGCCCAAAGGAGCCTTCGTGCAGACCGTGAAGGTGAGGCAGCAGGAGTGGTTCAACATCACTGAGCCCTGCGGTACCAAATGGGCGGCTGCTCCTGAATTCAGATCTGGGCCCCCTATGCGGCTCACGTCTTGGACCAACAAGGGTCTGGTGGGGGACGACCGACGAAGTGATGACGCTGCAAAGGCGCATCAAGAGTATGATAAAGAAGCACACCAGCCTCACCGACGTGATTCAGGTGATGCTCTTCCGCCGGATCCTCCCATGCCAACGCCGACCTCTCCGCATGTGGGAGTTTAATCCGGACGGCCCCCGGACCCTACAACACTTCTTCGGTACAACACATGAAGAGATATGGAAACTGCTTTTTAAAGCCCAGAAGTCATGGCCGGAGAAGACCGAAGACATCGGTTTCGACAGTGCACATCCGACTACTATGGTAAGCTCCATTCCTTCAAACATAGTTTCGGTCCATAAGTCAAAGGATATACTGAAACGCACATTGCTTTATTCAGGGCTGGATAGCGAAGGCAGAGCGGATCAGGTGTCCGGCGCCGCTACCCAAAAACCCAGCCACTCCTTTGTTAACGAGGATGCTGCTACCTCTTGAGCACTGCGTTGGATTTCCCCGAAGAGGAGAGGATGATGCAACAAAGTAGCGCAAGTATTTCCCTCGGTTTTTGAGAACCAAGGTATCAATCCAGTAGGAGGCTACATGCGAGTCCCTCGTACCTACACAAAAACAATAGCTCAACGCAACCAACGCGCTTAGGGGTTGTCAATCCCTTCACGGTCACTTACGAAAGTGAGATCTGATAGAGATGATAAATAATATTTTTGGTATTTTTGGTATAGAGATGGAAAGTGAAAAGTAAAAGGCAAAGTAAAAAAGCAAAGCAATAATAAAGTAATGGAGATTGATATGATGAGAAAGAGACCTGGGAGCCATAGGTTTCACTAGTGGCTTCTCTCAAGAGAATAAGTATTCTACGGTGGGTGAACAAATTACTGTTGAGCAATTGACAGAATTGAGCATAGTTATGAGAATATCTAGGTATGATCATGTATATAGGCATCACGTCCGAGATAAGTAGACCGACTCCTGCCTGCATCTACTACTATTACTCCACTCATCGACCGCTATCCAGCATGCATCTAGAGTATTAAGTTAAAAATAGAGTAACGCCTTAAGCAAGATGACTTGATGTAGAGGGATAGTTTCATGGAATATGATAAAAAAACCATCTTGTTATCCTCGATGGCAACAATACAATACGTGCCTTGCTGCCCCTTCTGTCACTGGGAAAGGACACCGCAAGATCGAACCCAAAGCTAAGCACTTCTCCCATGGCAAGAAAAACCAATATAGTAGGCCAAACCAAACTGATAATTCGAAGAGACTTGCAAAGATAACCAATCATACATAAAAGAATTCAGAGAAGATTCAAATATTATTCATAGATAGACTGGATCATAAACCCACAATTCATCGGTCTCAACAAACACACCGCAAAAAGAAGATTACATCAAATAGATCTCCACGAGAGAGGGGGAGAACATTGTATTGAGATCCAAAAAAAGAGAAGAAGCCATCTAGCTACTAACTATGGAACCGTAGGTCTAAAGTAAACTACTCACACTTCATCAGAGGGGCTTGGATGATGATGTAGAAGCCCTCCGTGATCGATGCCCCCTTCGGCGGAGCTCCGGAACAGGCCCCAAGATGGGATCTCATGGATACAGAAAGTTGCGGCGGTGGAATTAGGTTTTTGGCTCCGTCCCCGATCGTTTGGGGGCATGTAGGTATATATAGGAGGAAGGACTACGTCGGTGGAGCTTCGAGGGGCCCATGAGGCAGGGGGCACGCCCTAGGGGGGGTGCCTCCACCCTCATGACCGCCTCGTGGCTTTCTTGACGGAGGGTCCAAGTCTCCTGGGTCTTATCTGATGAGAAAATCGCATTCCCGAAGGTTTCATTCCGTTTGGACTCCGTTTGATATTCTGTTTCTCCGAAACACTGAAATAGGCAAAAAAACAACAATTCTGGGATGGCCCTCCGGTTAATAGGTTAGTCCCAAAAATAATATAAAAGTGGAAAATAAAGCCCAATATAGTCCAAAACAGTAGATAATATAGCATGGAGCAATCAAAAATTATAGATACGTTGTAGACGTATCAAGCATCCCCAAGCTTAATTCCTGCTCGTCCTCGAGTAGGTAAATGATAAAAACAGAATTTTTGATGCGGAGTGCTACTTGGCATAATTTTAATGTAATTCTTCTTAATTGTGGTATGAATATTCAGATCCGAATGATTCAAGACAAAAGTTCATGTTGACATAAAAATGATAATACTTCAATCATACTAACTAAGCAGTTATGTCTTCTCAAAATAACATGGCCAAAGTAAGTTCATCCCTACAAAATCATATAGTTTAGTCATGTTTCATTTTCGTCACACAAGAATGCTCTCATCATGCACAACCCCGATGACAAGCCAATCAATTGTTTCATACTTTAGTAATCTCAAACCTATAAACTTTCACGCAATATATGAGCGCGAGCCATAGACATAGCACTATGGGTGGAATAGAATATAATGAAGGGGGTTATGTGGAGAAGACAAAAAAGGAGAAAGTCTCACATCAACGAGGCTAATCAATGGGCTACGGAGATGCCCATCGATTGATGTTAATGCAAGGAGTAGGGATTGCCATGCAACGGATGCACTAGAGCTGTAAATGTATGAAAGCTCAACAAAAGAAACTAGTGGGTGTGCATCCAACTTGCTTGCTCACGAAGACCTAGGGCACTTGAGGAGGCCTATTGTTGGGATATACAAGCCAAGTTCTATAATGAAAATTTCCCACTAGTATATGAAAGTGATAATGAAAGTGCTAGTGATCGACTAGAGGGGGGTGAATAGGCGATTTTTATGAAAGTCTTCAAAACATGGAAGTTTCGAAGACGAACGATAGAAATAAACCTATTACTATGCAGCGAAAGGTAGACTACACTAGGCAAACCATAGTCAAGTATTCAATGGAGTGAAAGCACAATGACTAATAACAGCTAGGCAGTAAAGATCAGGTAGGAAGATATTGTGAAGCCAATCAGAACAAGCAGTCACTCAGTGAAGACAAAAGATAAAGCAATCATACAATGACTTCACAAGGACCAACAGTAAGTAAAGGGAAGGGAAGGATGAAACCAGTGACTCGTTGAAGATAATGATTTGTTGGACCAGTTCCAGTTGTTGTGACAACTGTATGTCTGGTTAGGGAGGCTGAGATTCAACTCAGAAGACCTCATCTTCACCTTATTCCCCTTGAGCTAAGGACACCTAGTCCTCGCCCAATCACTCTGGCAAGTCTTCAAGGTAGACTTCCAAACCTTCACAGACTTCGTTCACCGGCGATCCACAATGACTCTTGGATGCTCAGAACACGACGCCTAACCGGCTGGAGGATTCACAGTCCTCAAGTGTAATAAGTCTTCAGATCACACAGACAGGAAGACTTAAGTGATGCTTAACACTCTTTGGCTCTGGGTGTTTAGGGCTTTATCCTCGCAAGGAATTCTCTCTCAAAGGCTTCGAGGTGGGTTGCTCTCAAATGACAAAAGCCGTGCACTACCTCTGAGTAGCCAACCGTTTATGGTTGTAGGGGGTGGGCTATTTATAGCCACTAGGCAACCCGACCTGATTTGTCCGAAATGACCCTTGGTCACTAAGGAACTGACACATGTTCCAACGGTTAGATTTCAAACACACACAACAACTTTACTTGAGCTACAAGCAAAGCTGACTTATCCAACTCTGGACAAGATTTGCTCTCATAGTCTTCACTCGAAGACATAGGATTTTGGTTAAGCATCACTTCAGTCATTCTGACTGGTTCACTTGGACCCCACTTAACAGTACGGTGGTTCCTATGACTCAACAAGGAAAAACACAGAACAACGAAACTGCTAAGTCTTTGCGCTCCATAGTCTTCATGTGATGTCTTCTCTTGTCATAGTCTTCAATGTGAATCTCTTCACATACCACCTTTGACTTCAATGTCTTCATACATTTTTAGGGGTCATCTCTGGTAGGAAAACGAATCAATGAGGGACTTCTACCTGTGTTATCCTGCAATTCTCACAAACACATTAGTCCATCAACCAGGTTTGTCGTCAATACTCCAAAACCAACTAGGGGTGGCACTAGATGCACTTACAATCTCCCCCTTTTTGGTGATTGATGACAAATTGGTTGAAGTTTTCAACGGGGAATAAAATATGTGAAATTTTAAAGGATAGGTTATTGTCTTCATAAGTGGCAAAGGCTCCCCCTGAAGATGTGCATATAAGTAATTTGCTTTTCGTATGGAAATGCACATGGCAGGTTGTACTTGTGGAGATCCTCTTCAACTTATGATGACAATTCATCATGCATTAAAAGTATGTGAAGATAATGACACGCATAATGAAAAATGGACGTCTGCAAAATGATCTAAGTGCGGAATTTATCGGCGCACATGCGGAATTTATCATCGCATCACAGAAAAGCAAATAAGTAGCAGACGACCATTGAGTTTGAGTGTTACAACTCAAAGAACCAAATGTATCAAAACGCGAGAGTTGTAAACACTAGGCAAAATATAAAACCACCGCTCATATGGACCCGCTTGAGGACTATCAAACTCATATGCTTCTCCCCCTTTTGTCAGTAAGGACCAAAAAGGTTTGAAGACATAGAGCAGCTACTCGTTCCCATGAGGAGTTGGTGAAGCAGCAGGGTCGTCGGAGTTGGTTGGCGGTGCAGACGAACTCGATGCAGTGGTGATTCGCACCGAAGGTGGTGAAGTAGCATCGTCTTCATTTTCGATGACACGTGCATTCACTGTTGCAGCAGAGGAGGAAAACTCAGAGTCTTCAAGAGACGGAGTACGCCGCAGCAAGGTCCTTCTTGGAGGTGTTGAGTCAAACTTGAAGCGTTCAGAGACACCATCGTCTTTAAGATCATCTTCAGAACACATAAGCGCCAACCCTTTCCATGTACGCCGACAAGTTTCATGGGCGACAAAGGCATTCTTGGTGGCAAGGTTGTGAATCCTGTTTACGTCCACCAAGAGGCTTTGCATTTGGCGCTTCAGCCAGTCATGATGCTTATCCTGTTTCTGATGAAGGGCAACCAGAAGCTCTTGGTCATTGAGAACACAGGATCGCTTCTTGGGCCGTTGTGCAATGGTGCTTTCAGTGGCTTCAGTGAGGGCACGATGAGGTGCACGGGTAGTACCAGCCAGAGGATAAACACGAGTGACTGCTGGGTCGCCTTCAATGTGTTGAGAGAAAGTTTGCTTATCATCATTCTGAAGACTAAGGGGCTCCTTGGCAGGCTCTGGATAGATGGCTTCAACTGACATGTCGACATCAGGCAGAAAAATCCGATGATTGCGAGCAGAGGGCTGATAGGTGATAGCTGAGTGTAGTTTAATCGGACGCATAATCCATGGGGCATAAAACTTCAAGCCAAAGAGATCAGATCCGGATGCAGCAAGTTGGCAGATGAGGAAGTCTTGTGCATTGAAGCTTTTGCTGTGAAGAATATGGAAGACCAAAGTCTTCATTGCACCTTCCAGCTTTGCATGTGGAGAATGTCCTTTGATGGGCCAGAGAGTTCGCCTTATGATGCGATAGATAGTGCGTGGCCGATACTCAAGGTCTTCAACAAAGAACTCCTTAGGATATTCAACATCTAGAGGCAAAGGCTTCATCATGCTAAGCATCTGACTCATGTTGGGTTCAGGCTTGTGAAAAATGCTTTCCATAGTAGCACTGTGAAGCTGACAACCAGGTTCATAAAGATCTCCTGGAGTGGGCAGGCCAGTGAGCTCAATGATATCAAAGGCTTTGGCTTCGTGATGAACATTGCCTGTCATCCACTCAAGGACCCAAGTCTTCGGATCCCTGTTGTAGCCACGAATATGAAGAGTGGCATAGAATTGGAGCAGCAATTCTTCGTTCCAGTGCTCCTTGTCAGTGACGAACTGCAACAAACCAGATTCTTTAAAGCAATCCAGCGCTTCTTCCAAACAGGGCAGACCAGTTATGGCTTTAGTGTCAAGACGCATATGGGGGAAAATGCGACCTTGATTGTACAAGATGCATGAGTAATAACTACACCGCTGATAGCTCCAAAACCGATCAGAAGATATTTTTGCCTTTGAGTAGGGGTTCTTGGCGCTATTGAAGAAGGTGTTGTGTGCTTTGAAGCCATTGATATTGAACGATCCGGGTGCAGATGCAGTGCCTGGAAACCTAGGTAGCCTTGGCATTGGCTTCTGAACCTGAGGCCTGCGCTCGACGTGATAGTCAAATTGGGGACCAGCGGCATGTGGAGGAACAAGAAGAGGCCATTTGACAGTGATGAGCTGACCATAGTTGTATGCTTGCTCAATAGTATGTGGCCTTGGTGGCAGAATAGGAGCAGTGGCATCAACAGAGGCGTCAGGCTGCACATCTGTTGCAGGTGCATCATTGGCTTCATTGGCCTCTAGCACAATGTTAGGTGCAGGCTCCACAGTGTCTTCAGCCATGACCATGTCATTGGCTTCAGTGGTGTTAGTGGTGGCAGCCTCAGGATTCTCAACCTCCACTTAAGGACCTGGAGGGTCGGGCACTGACACGTTCACTTCAGGAACAACTTCTTCAGTGATGGGGGAAGTAGGGACACCTTCTTCTGCTTGTTTTTCTTTGGCTGATGCAGCCGGATCGTCTTCAGCAACTTTAGCTTCAGACTCGGAAACATTCACAGTAGGAGTGGCGTCGGGGAACACCTGATGTGCAATAGATTGGTGGTGCACTTCTCCTTCTGAAATGCTCGAAAGAGGGACTTGGGGCCTTGATCCTTTATGAAGCATGCATAACGCTGGTGACGCCTGTGAAGATGGAGTTGGCTGGGCCTCAAAGTCATCCTCTTCTTGCACTGATGGGGTTGCTTGCGGTTGGGGAGAGCTTGGAGTGTCTTGTCTCTGTGGGTGATCAGCCCATGATGCATCCTGAGCAGTTGGCGTTAGAGGACGACCAATGCGGATGAGTTCGCTGTGCGTAAGCACAGACGATGATACCAATTGGTGCTCGGTCTGAGGAAGGACTTCATCATCTTCAACATTGTCATGGTAACCAATGTCTTCAGCAGCGGTGGGGTCAACTGTTGGAATGTCTTCAGCTTCAGGAGCCTCTATGGAAGCAGGCTCATGAACTATCATCCATCGTTCTTGATGTGAAGATTTAGGACGAGCAACCGAGATGGGCTCGACAACAAGGGGCTCTGTGGGAGCAGCCCGATCTTTCTTGGTTTTGCGCTTCTTCTTGGAGGGAGCGACATCAGAAGCGTCAGGATTTTTCCTCTTTCTGGCTTCAGCCTTGGCAGCCCTTGTCTTCTTCAGGTCTGAAGTGGTGGAAGTGACCTTGGGCTTCGAGCCGAACATGCTGCTTGGGAAGACAATGCGGGGTTCTTCCTGCCTTGAAGGTGCAGATGTGTTAGTCGATGGCTTTTTCTTCTTTGCAGCCATTCTGGGGTCAATGCCAAGACGCCCAAGAGCCTTGCGCTTCTCAGCTTCATTGTAGTCTAGCACGCACTTGTCGGCCAGACTCTTCATGCGCTCACGAGACCCTTTAGCTTCTTCACGTTTCTTGAGAAAGGCTTTCTTGAGCTCGTGCAGCATAATCTTGAAGTTTTTCACATCTTGCACGCTGAGCTTGGCCATGTGCTTCTTTAACTGAGCTTTCTCATAGTCGATCATTTGCTTCAGTTCAACAATGCGCTGAGCTAGAGCTAGCTCAGAAGCAATGGCGCCAGTGAAGGCGACGCTGAGGCCAATTGGAAGTTGCAGATCATCAAAGCTGAGATTGGGGGTTTCAAACCACTCATCAATGAAGTTGTGAAGGATTGCTACGCCAAAGAGAGGCAACTCATTGAAGATTTCTGCTTCTTCTTTGCTCTTGATTAGTTGCATCTGCAAGATCTTCATCGCTGGACAGATCAATGGCGTCGTTGCGCAGAATAGCAGCAGCAGTCAGTTCTTGGCTGGTGGGTTGCAAGGGCATCTTTACTCTCGAGGGCTTGGAGATGCGTGACAAATCTTCAGACTGCACACTGTGTTCAGGAGGTGCAGTGGCCAGAGGCTTCGCCTGTAAGACCTTTGGTGCAGGAGCAGGCTTTGAAGCTTTAGGCTTCTTTAGTTTCTTTGGCTTCGGCGGTGCAGGCGCTTCATCAGATTCAGCGTCATCTGCAGGCTCATCCACGGCTGTCCCTTGAACCATGATATGAGTGACGAGACCTTCCAGGTTGTAGAAGGGCCCAACAAGATTGGGTTCAGCTTCGCGTGTGCCATCAGCATGAGGAGCAGAGGGGCCTGGATTGAAGTCTAAGCCTCGTGACTTCTTGTTCTCTTTGGCCGAGTTCATGGCAAAGTGAAGGTTGCGCTTGAACAGATTATCATCGCGGCACCACAGTAATGAAGATGGGTCTGCATCAGCAGGCTACGGTCCATGGACCATGCAAGGATAGAAGCCTTGTTCAATGGCTTCAGCTCTAGACTTGGGTTGAAGATTTTTGTATAGAATGTCTCCCCATGGTCGTTTGATGGCATTCTTCTCAGCATCCTCCCAGGTCACGAGCCTGTACTTGAACCACTATTCTGCCCAATATCTCCGAATCCATTGGATTTGAGTTTTTCGCTGATTGTAGTCCTCCTCTGGATCTGTCTTGTACAGCTCATAAAGGTCAGGAGGCAAATCTCTTGAGGTGTTGCCACGACGCTTTCTGCCACCCTTTCTTGTAGGTTTCTCTGGTGCCATGAAGCTTAAACTGAAGGGCTTCAACACATTTAAAGGCTTCAAAGGCTTTCGCTTTCTGGTCAAACAGGAATTGGCTTCGGGAGAGTTAATGTGATGCTGTAAGAATTCTGCAAACGAATGCAGACTATGAGAACCAAGGGATTCTCCCACGGACATGTACCTGTCACAGCATTAAGGTGCGAGGGAAGGGGAAGAGGTCATATGCATTCTTAGAAGATTTTGAAGATAAATCAGTTTAGAAGACATTGACCTCATAGTGCGAAGACATTCACTCATAGATAGAGAGTTGGTTCCATATTTGTACGAATCCACGAATAAGTACAAGTGAGGAATCTAACTACTTTGTGAAGCATAAGTGAACATACTAGGCATATTACGAGATGCAGTATGAAATAGATCCAACTTGTGTGAATAGAAACTTCTTGTGGTGGAAAGTGATGAATCTATAGGATCAAAGGGGCCGTAAAAAGGAGGTTTTATTTACCACACGAAGAACTACTAGATGGAGTGGGAGAGGAGGCCGAGCCGTTAGATCGTCCATGCCCTAACTTGGCGACGGAGGACACCTACGGCAACGGCGGAGAAGACGATGTCCGCGGCCGGCGTGAAGACAGCGTCGGTGAGGTCGCGGCAGCTAAGCGCTTCGTCGCCGGCGCTGTTGAGGGCTAGCGGTGGCGCTAGGGTTTGTGCGAGAGTGGAAGAAAGGATAATGACTGTGGTGAGGCATGTATTTATAGGGACAGGGATGGCATAGTGTTATTACACAAGTGCCCCTGGCGATTCACATCTGAAGGACACGTGGCCATCATGCAACATATCGGAGGTTGTTCCACGTTCCCAAGCACGCCTGGATTGTCGGGTGGTCGTTCCCACTTCTCCGGGTTTCAGGTGAAGGAATTAGCGTTGAAAACAGACTTAATGTTTGTCTCTGTATCTTCTGCTGACTAGGACGCAGAGAAGACATTCGACAGTTTCAATGGAATGCATATGATTTGGACAGATAGAGTTTGAGATAGAAAGCATAGAGAGATTAGGGTCCGATCACATTCACTTAGTTCAAAAGATTCAACAAGGAAGACGTAGCTATAAGTGAATGCTGTAGAGGACATGACACTAGTATGTATATATCAGAAGACAATCAAGTCAACATAGTGAAGATAATCATGAAGACAAGTTGAAAATGAAGACAAACAAAATGTGAAGACATAGCACATGTAACACCATGGGTAAAACACTTCAAACAGAAGAATTTGGTGGTGGCGTTACCACCGTATAGGAAGTATTAGACCCAGACACGGCGCACAATTATCGTGGCGCTCCGAAGTCAAATTCCATGTTAATGTATTCACACTCAGAATGTAAGTCTTCATTGATTGAAGATATACTTTACTTCGTGTGTTGCACATCTAAGTCATCAACATGCATAAGTGTTAGGATGTGTGCCTGATCACAGGACATTTGAGGATTCCAAGATATTTAGCTCACACCGTAACTTGCAAAACCTCTTCTCATCCAAGGGCTTGGTGAAGATATCTGCCAATTGCTCTTCAGTGTTGACGTGTATGATATCAATATCTTCCTTCACAACATGATCTCTGAGAAAGTGATGATGAATTTCAATGTGCTTTGTCTTCGAGTGCAGAACTGGGTTGTTGGCAATCTTGATGGCGCTTTCGTTGTCGCAGTAGAGTGGTACTTGCTTCAGGTGAATGCCATAGTCTTTGAGTGTTTGCTTCATCCATAGAAGCTGAGCGCAGCAAGATCCAGCAGTAATGTATTCAGATTTAGCAGTGCAGAGAGATACACAGTTCTGCTTCTTTGAAGACCAACATACAAGTGATCGTCCCAGAAAATGACATGTGCCTGATGTAGACTTGCGATCCACCTTGTCACCAGCATAATCAGCATCCGAGAATCCAACTAGATCAAACTCTAAGCCCTTTGGATACCATAATCCTAGTGTTGGGGTGTGAGTCAAATATCTGAGAATTCGCTTCACAGCTAAGTGATGCGATTCCTTTGGTGCCGCTTGGAACCGGGCACACATGCAAACACTAAGCATGATATCTGGCCTAGATGCACATAAATAAAGCAAGGAACCAATCATGGAGCGATATACCTTTTGATCGAACTCTTTACCATTGTCGTCGGGACCCAGATGATGTTTGGTTGGCATTGGCGTTGTGTAGCCTTTGCAATCTTGCATTCCAAATTTCTTCAGGCAATCTTTGAGGTATTTCTCTTGAGATATAAAGATGCCGTTGCGTTGCTGATGTATTTGAAGACCAAGGAAGAACTTTAGCTCACCCATCATGGACATCTGATATTGCTCTTGCATCATATATCCAAACTCGTCAGTGTATTTCTGATTGGTGCAGCCAAAGATAATGTCATCCACATATATTTGGCACACAAACAGTTCACCATCATATGTCTTCGTGAAGAGAGTGGGGTCGAGGGAACTAGGTTTGAAGCCTTTGCTCTTCAGGAAGTCTTTGAGTGTGTCATACCAAGCCCTAGGGGCTTGTTTGAGGCCATACAGCTACCTTGTTGAGCTTGTACACCAGATCAGGATGTTTTGGATCTTCAAAGCCCGGTGGTTGTGCAACATACACTTCTTCGTCAATCTTGCCATTAAGAAAATCACTCTTCACATCCATTTGATGCAGAAGAATGTTATGATGATTTGCATAGGCCATCAGTATGCGTATGGCTTCAAGTCTAGCCACAGGAGCAAATGTCTCATCAAAGTCAATCCCTTCAACTTGAGTATATCCTTGAGCAATGAGACGAGCTTTGTTTCTGACAACTTGACCATGTCATCTTGCTTGTTGCGATATATCCATTTGGTGCCTATTATATTGTGCTTGCGAGGGTCAGGACGCTTAACCAATTCCCATACATTATTCAGCTCAAACTGTTGAAGATCTTCTTGCATAGCTTGAATCCATTCAGGTTCCATGAAGGCTTCATCAACTTTCTTGGGTTCAGATATTGAGACAAATGTGAAGTGCCCACAGAAATTTGCTAGCTGTGTTGCCCTTGAACGAGTGAGTGGACCTGGTGCATTGATGCTATCAATTATTCTCTCAATCTGTACTTCATTTGCAACACGAGGATGTACAGGACGAAGATTTTGCTCTTGCTGATCATTGTCATCGTTAGAAGGATTGTCTTCAGGCTGAGCATTGTCTTCAGGTTGATCATTGTCTTCAGGTTGATCAGGTGTGGAGATGATAAGTTCCTCTTCAGGCTGAGCTTCAGAAGGTATGATTTCTCCAGTTCCCATAAGTTTGATTGATTCACTGGATGGAACTTCATCTAGCACATTTGGCATGTGCTCTCTTTGCGAGCCGTTGGTATCATCAAACCGCACATCCACAGTTTCAACCACTTTATAGTGAAAGAGGTTGAAGACTCTGTAGGAGTGCGAATCCTTTCCATATCCAAGCATAAAACCTTCATGTGCTTTTGGTGCAAATTTTGAAGTGTGATGTGGATCCTTGATCCAGCACCTGGCACCAAATACTCTAAAGTAACTGACATTTGGCTTCTTGCCAGTAAGGAGCTCATAGGATGTCTTGTTCAGAAGCTTGTGAAGATAAACACGGTTGATGATATGGCATGCAGTATCAATGGCTTCAAGCCAGAATTTTCTTGGAGTCTTGTATTCATCAAGCATCGTCCGAGCCATCTCAATAAGTGTTCTGTTCTTGCATTCGACGACGCCATTCTGTTGTCGTGTGTACGGAGCTGAGAATTCATGTGTGATGCCCAAAGTATCAAGATATGTATCTAGGCCAGTGTTCTTGAACTCAGTGCCATTGTCACTTCTGATGTGCTTTATCTTGACGCCATAGTTGTTCATTGCTCGATTGGCGAAGCGTTTGAAGACATCCCGCACTTCAGTCTTGTAGAGGATTATATGCACCCAAGTATATCTTGAATAATCATCAACAATGGCTTTGCCATAGAGACAAGCAGTAGTAGTAAGAGTTGAGTAATGAGTGGGACCGAAAAGATCCATGTGGAGCAGTTCGAAGGGTTGAGCCGTTGTCATGATTGTCTTCGAGAGATGCTTGGCCCTCGTCATCTTTCCTGCTTCACAGGCACCGCATAAGTGATCCTTCTTGAACTTGACGCCCTCGATGCCTATGACATGCTTCTTTCTTGCAAGAGTGTGCAAGTTCCTCATGCCAGCATGCCCTAGCCTCCAATGCCAGAGCCAGCATTCTGAAGCTTTTGCTAGAAGACATACGGCAAGCTGTGGTCCTGCTGAGAAATCTACCATGTACAAATCATCTTTCCGATACCCTTCAAACACTAGAGACTTTTCAGATTCCATTAGAACAAGGCAACGATATTTTCCAAACATCACAATCATGTTTAAATCGCAAAGCATTGAGACAGACATTAAGTTGAAACCAAGGGATTCAACAAGCATGACTTTATCCATGTGTTGATCCTTTGAGATTGCAACTCTACCTAGACCCAATACCTTACTTTTACCAGTGTCAGCAAATGTGATGTGACTTTTGTCAGATGGACGTAGGGTTGAGTCCATAAGAAGGCTTCGCTTGCCAGTCATGTGATTGGTACACCCACTATCAATAATCCATTCTGAAGCAGCTGGTGTCGTACCCTACAGTGCAGTTAGGGGGATAGGCTTCACGAAGAGAATTGTGAAGCAAAAACATTTGATGAGCCAGTGGATTATGAAAGCTTAGATCGAGATTAGGACTGATAGGGCAAGTAGCAAGCGACTCAGGAACAAAGTACATAATAAGACCATTTGGGCATTTGATCTTGCGCCCTACAAGATGTTTAAGGTCCCCAGCAATAGCTTCAGACGATTTTGGTTTTCGGCTGGAGACCTTTCCCTGCAAAAGAGAGTTAAGCTTTCTTAGCCACCCACATCTTCAAGGGTGGCTTCGAAGCAATGAGTCTAAGTGCAGCATCTGAGAACTTTGGCTTTGGAGCCCTAGCAAAAAGTCTTACAGGTGGACAATAGTACTCATAAGAATAAGGAGAGTAGTTCTTGGTCTTATGAACATGACGGTTTGATGAAACATGCTCATATTCATAGGCCTGAGTAAGGTTTCCCTGCAAAACATTTGCGTTAGTGCGACTCAGGTGAGTCCTCTGTCTGTATGAAGCCTTTGGACCGTATGAAGCCTGTGGTGTGGGTTTGTCTTCTTCACTTGTGGTGTCATGATGACATTCACAGGAAGATTCTCCAAACACCTTTTCGGCACCCAGACCTTCTTCATAGGCAGCCCATTCCTGCAGTTAGTACCAATATACCTGGCAAACACTTCACCATTCTGATTCTTAAACAGTTCATAGTTTGCATCAAAGGATTCATCAATAACAATGGGATTAGCACAAGTGAAGCCAGATAGGGTGGATGGATCCACTAAAGGTCCCTTTGCAGCAACCCATGTGGTTTTGGGGTACTGCTTAGGTTTCTAGTAAGAGCCATCAACATTCATTTTCCTTTCGAACCCAACACCCTCTTTCCTAGGGTTTTGGTTCAGGATCTGCCTTTTGAGGACATCACATAGTGTCTGATGCCCTTTGAGGCTTTTGAACATCCCTGTTTCAAGCAATGTCTTCAACCTAGCATTCTCATCAGCAATAGCAGTGGCATCCTCAGCAGAGGGGTTAGTTGGCACATCAGCAGTTGAAGATATTGCAATAGTAGCAGCAGTAGAACAACCAGCAACAGAAGTAGCGTTGTCATGCTCAATACATTTAATGCATGGTGGTTCAAATCCTTCCTGAGCTGAACTGATCTGTTTGGCGCGAAGTGACTCATTTTCCTTTTGAGGATCTTCATGATCCGCTCTCAATTTCTCAAGATCTTGCTTCCTTTGAAGATAATCATAGGAAAGCTTTTCATGAGTTGTTGAGAGCGTTTCATGACGACTTTCAAGTTCCTCATACTTAACGCGAAGATTTTTTATGTCTACAATTAAGGACTAAGATCGAGTCATTTCAGCGTCTAACAGGTCATCGCTTTTGTCTAATAGTTTTTGAATATATTCCATAGCTTTCTGTTGTCCAGTTGCAATTTTAGCAAGTGTTTTGTAGCTGGGTTTGGAACCACAATCAGAGTCATCTTCACTGGAAATTTGATAGTGAGTAGCGCATGTGTTTACCTTGGCACCGTGTGCCATGAAGCAGTAGGTAGGAGCGGAGTAGTCCTTGTCATTTGCATCGGTGTCGGTGACGGAGTCATTGTCTTCAGTGTTGAAGATGGACTTGGCAACGCATGCTGTAGCCAGACTCGCAACACCAGAATCGGACTCCTCCTCAGACTCCACCTCCGCCTCCTCAGAAGTGGGCTCCTCCTCTGAATCCATTTCCTTGCCAACAAACGCATGTGCCTTGCTAGATGAGCTCTTCTTGTGTGATGAAGACTTTGAGGAGGACTTGGAAGAAGACTTTGAGTATTTCTTCTTCTTCTTGTCGTCAGAATCATACTCCTTGCTCTTCTTTTTCTTCTTGTTCTCATTGTCCCACTGCGGACACTCAGAGATGTAGTGGCCAGGTTTCTTGCACTTGTGGCATGTTCTCTTCTTGTAGTCATGAGCAGAAGCTTCATCATTCCTTGAGCTTGATCGTGAGGACTTTCTGAAGCCTTTCTTCTTGGTGAATTTTTGGAACTTCTTCACAAGCATAGCAAGCTCCTTTCCAATGTCTTCAGGATCATCAGAACTGCTGTCAGATTCTTCTCCAAATGAGGAGACGGCTTTTGCCTTCAAGGCACGAGTTCGCCCATAGTTGGGACCGTAGATATCTCTTTTCTCAGAAAGGTGAAACTCATGTGTGTTGAGCCTCTCAAGTATGTCAGATGGATCGAGTGTCTTGAAGTCAGGACGTTCTTGAATCATCAGGGCTAGGGTGTCAAACGAGCTGTCAAGTGATCTCAGGAGTGTCTTGACGACTTCATGCTTGGTGATCTCAGTAGAGCCGAGGGCTTGAAGCTCATTTGTGATGTCAGTGAGTCGATCAAACGTGAGCTGGACATTCTCATTGTCATTTCTCTTGAAGCGGTTGAAGAGGTTGCGAAGGACACTGATTCTCTGATCTCTCTGGGTTGAGACGCCTTCGTTAACCTTGGAGAGCCAGTCCCAGACTAGCTTAGATATTTCCAAAGCACTCACGCGGCCATACTGTCCTTTGGTCAGATGACCACAGATGATGTTCTTGGCAGTGGAGTCCAGTTGAACGAACTTCTTGACATCAGCAGTGGTGACACCTTCACCAGCCTTGGGAACACCATTCTTGATGACATACCATAGGTCGACATCAATGGCTTCAAGATGCATGCGCATCTTATTCTTCCAGTAGGGATATTCAGTTCCATCAAAGACGGGGCACGCAGTAGAGACTTTGATTATCCCTATAGTTGACATAGCTAAAACTCCAGGTGGTTAAACTGAATTACACAGAACAAGGGAGTACCTCGCTCTGATACCAATTGAAAGTGCTAGTGATTGACTAGAGGGGGGTGAATAGGCGATTTTTATGAAAGTCTTCCAAGCATGGAAGTTTCGAAGACGAACAATAGAAATAAACCTATTACCATGCAACAAAAGGTAGACTACACAAGGCAAACCATAGTCAAGTATTCAATGGAGTGAAAGCACAATGACTAATAGCAGCTAGGCAGTAAAGATCAGGTAGGAAGATATTGTGGGGCCAATCAGAACAAGCAGTCACTCAGTGAAGACAAAAGATAAAGCAATCATACAATGACTTCACAAGGACCAACAGTAAGTAAAGGGAAGGAAGGATGAAACCAGTGACTCGTTGAAGACAATGATTTGTTGGACCAATTCCAGTTGCTGTGACAACTATACGTCTGGTTAGGGAGGCTGAGATTCAACTCAGAAGACCTCATCTTCACCTTATTCCCCTTGAGCTAAGGACACCCGGTCCTCGCCCAATCACTCTGGTAAGTCTTCAAGGTAGACTCCCAAACCTTCATAGACTTCATTCACCGGCGATCCACAATGACTCTTGGATGCTCAGAACGCGACGCCTAACCGGCTGGAGGATTCACAATCCTCAAGTGTAATAAGTCTTCAGATCACACAAACAGGAAGACTTAAGTGATGCCTAACACTCTTTGGCTCTACCTGTTTAGGGCTTTATCCTCGCAAGGAATTCTCTCTCAAAGGCTTCGAGGTGGGTTGCTCTCAAACGACAAAAGCCGTGCACTAACTCTGAGCAGCCAACTGTTTATGGTTGTAGGGGGTGGGCTATTTATAGCCACTAGGCAACCCGACCTGATTTGTCCGAAATGACCCTTGGTCACTAAGGAACTGACACGTGTTCCAACGGTCAGATTTCAAACACACACGGCAACTTTACTTGAGCTACAAGCAAAGCTGACTTATCCAACTCTAGACAAGATTTTCTCTCATAGTCTTCACTCGAAGACATAGGATTTTGGTTAAGCATCACTTCAGTCATTCTGACTGGTTCACTTGGACCCCACTTAACAGTACGGTGGTTCCTATGACTCAACAAGGAAAAACACAGAACGACGAAACTGCTAAGTCTTCGCGCTCCATAGTCTTCACGCGATGTCTTATCTTGTCATAGTCTTCAATGTGAATGTCTTCACATACCACCTTTGACTTCAATGTCTTCATACATTTTTAAGGGTCATCTCTGGTAGGAAAACGAATCAATGAGGGACATCTACCTGTGTTATCATGCAATTCTCACAAACACATTAGTCCCTCAACCAGGTTTGTCGTCAATACTCCAAAACCAACTAGGGGTGGCACTAGATGCACTTACAAATAACATGAGAGACTCTCTACTATGAAGATCATGGTGCTACTTTGAAGCACAAGTGTGGTAAAAGGATAGTAACATTGTCCCTTCTCTCTTTTTCTCTCATTTTTTGGGCCTTTTCTTTTTTATGGCCTTTTTTGGGCCTTCTCTTTTTATGGCCTTTTTTTATTCCTCACTTGGGACAATGCTCTAATAATGATGATCATCACACTTCTATTTATTTACACCTTAATGATGACAACTTGATACTAGAACAAAGATGACTCTATATGAATGCCTCCGGCGGTATACCGGGATATGCAATGAATCAAGAGTGACATGTATGAAAGAATTATGAATGGTGGCTTTGCCACAAATACTATGTCAACTACATGATCATGCTAAGCAATATGACAATGATGAATGTGTCATGATGAACGGAATGATGGAAAGTTGCATGTCAATATATCTCGGAATGGCTATGCAATTGCCATAATAGGTAGGTATGGTGGCTATTTTGAGGAAGAAATAAGGAGGTTTATGTGTGAAAGAGCGTATCATATCACGGGGTTTGGATGCACCGACGAAGTTTGCGTCAACTCTCAATGTGAGAAAGGGCAATGCACGGTACCGAAGAGGCTAGCAAGGATGGAAGGGTGAGAGTGCGTATAATCCATGGACTCAACATTAGTCATAAAGAACTCACATACTTATTGCAAAAATCTACAAGTCATCAAAAACCTCGGCACTACGCGCATGCTCCTAGGGGGATAGATTGGTAGGAAAAGACCATCGCTCGTCCCCGACCGCCACTCATAAGGAAGACAATCAAATAACACCTCATGTTTCAAATTTGTTGCATAACGTTTACCATACGTGCATGCTACGGGACTTGCAAACTTCAACACAACTATTCCTCAATTTCACAACTACTCAACTAGCATGACTTTGATATTATTACCCCCATATCTCAAAACAATCATCAAGCATCAAACTTTTCTTAGTATTCAACACACTCATAAGAAAGTTTTATTATTAATCTTGCATACCAAGCATATTGGGATTTTAAGCAAATTACCATGCTATTAAGACTCTCAAAATAATCTAAGTGAAGCATGAGAGATCAATAGTTTCTATAAAACGAATCCACCACCGTTCTCTAAAAGATATACGTGAAGCACTAGAACAAAACTATAAAGCTCAAAAGATATAAGTGAAGCACTAGAGTAAAACTATAGAGCTCAAAAGATATAAGTGAAGCACATAGAGTATTCTATAAAATTCCAAATTATGTATGGCTCTCTTTAAAGGTGTGTACAGCAAGTATGATTGTGGTAGACTAACAAGAAAATACTCAAATCATAAAGGACGCTCCAAGCAAAACACATATCATGTGGTGAATAAAAATATAGCTCCAAGTAAAGTTACCGATAGAAGTAGACGAAAGAGGGGATGCCTTCCGGGGCATCCCCAAGCCTTGGATTTTAGGTGTCCTTAGATTATCTTGGGGGTGCCATGGGCATCCCCAAGCTTAGGCTCTTGCCACTCCTTGTTCCATAATCCATCAAATCTTTACCCAAAACTTGAAAACTTCACAACACAAAACTTAAAGTAGAAAATCTCGTGAGCTCCGTTAGCGAAAGAAAACAAAAGACCACTTCAAGGTACTGTAATGAACTCATTCTTTATTTATATTGGTGTTAAACCTACTGTACTCCAACTTCTCTATGGTTTATAAACTATTTTACTAGCCATAGATTCATCAAAATAAGCAAACAACACACGAAAAATAGAATCTGTCAAAAACAGAACAGTCTGTAGTAATCTGTAGCTAGCGCAATATATGAAACCCCAAAAATTCTAAAATAAATTTCTGGACGTGAGGAATTTATCTATTAATCATCTTCAAAAAGAATTAACTAAATAGCACTTTCCAAATAAAAATTACAGCAGTTCTCGTGAGCGCTAAACTTTCTGTTTTTTACAGCAAGTTCAACAAGACTTTCCCCAAGTCTTCCCAACGGTTCTACTTGGCACAAACACTAATTAAACACAAAAAAAACACAACCAAAACAGAGGCTAAATATTTTATTTATTACTAAACGGGAGCAAAAAGCATGGAATACAAATAAAATTGGGTTGCCTCCCAACAAGCGCTATCGTTTAACGCCCCTAGCTAGGCATAACAAGCAAGAATAGATCTAGGTATTGCCATCTTTGGTAGGCAATCCATAAGTGGCTCTCATGATAGATTCATATGGTAATTTTATTTTCTTTCTAGGTAAGTGTTCCATGCCCTTTTTAATGGAAATTTAAATCTAATATTCCCTTCCTTCATATCAATAATTGCACCAACCGTTCTAAGGAAAGGTCTACCGAGAATAATAGGGCAAGAAGGATTGCAATCTATATCAAGAACGATAAAATCTACGGGCACATAATTCCTATTTGCAACAATAATAACATCATTAATTCTTCCCATAGGTTTCTTAATAGTGGAATCCACAAGATGCAAGTTTAGAGAGCAATCACCAAAATCACGGAAATCTAGCAAATCACACAAAGTTTTGGGAATAGTAGAGACACTAGCACCCAAATCACGCAAAGCATAAAACTCATAATATTTAATTTTAATTTTAATAGTAGGTTCCCACACATCATAAAGTTTTCTAGGGATAGAAACTTTCAACTCAAGTTTTTCTTCATAAGATTGCATCAAGGCATCAACGATATGTTCGGTAAAGGCTTTATTTTGACTATAAGCATGAGGAGAATTTAGCACGGATTGCAACAAGGAAATACAATCAATTAAAGAGCAATTTCCATAATTAAATTCCTTGAAATCCAATATAGTGGGTTTAGCATCATCTAAGGTTTTATTTTTTTAATCCCACTTTTATCAATTTCATCATCAAGATCTAAATACTCCGAATTTTTAGAACGCCTTCTAGGTAAAGGTGGATCATATTCAGTTTCATCAAGATTTATATTGCAAAACAAAGATTTAATAGGAGACACGTCAATAACTTTTAGATCTTCATCTTGATTTTCATAGGAATCCGGTTTAGCGGCCATCTTATTGACTAAGGTAGCTTGCATATCCAAAATTTCAGCAGTTAATTTTTCAAGACGAGCAATTTGGGATCTTATACCATCAAATTCTTTAGACATATCATCGAGCTCTTTATTCATATAATTCATGAAACTTTTTTTGCTCCTTAAGCTCATTTCTAAAGAAATTATTATGCTCAAATTGCAAAACCATAAACTTCTTGACGTTGTTTTCGATCTCCTCTAACCTTTTAAGGTGAAGATCACCAAATCTAGGTAGAGCCATCGCGACAAATAAGCAATCCAACACATGAGCAAACAAAAGGCAAACGGGCAAAACGAGGCAAATAGAGAAAGAGAGGGAGGATAGAGAGAGAGGGTGAATAAAACGGCAAGGGTGAAGTGGGGGAGAGGAAAATGAGAGGCAAATGGCAAATAATGTAATGCGGGAGATAGGGATTGTGATGGGTACTTGGTATGTTGAATTTTGCGCAGACTCCCCGGCAAAGGCACCAGAAATTCTTCTTGCTACCTCTTGAGCACTGCATTGGATTTCCCCGAAGAGGAGAGGATGATGTAGCAAAGTAGCGTAAGTATTTCCCTCAGTTTTTGAGAAACAAGGTATCAATCCAGTAGGAGGCTACGCGCGAGTCCCTCGTACCTACACAAAAACAATAGCTCAACGCAACCAACGCACTTAGGGGTTGTCAATCCCTTCACGGTCACTTATGAAAGTGAGATCTGATAGAAATGATAAATAATATTTTTGGTATTTTTGGTATAGAGATGCAAAGTAAAAAAGCAAAGCAATAATAAAGTGATGGAGATTGATATGATGAGAAAGAGACCATGGGGCCATAGGTTTCACTAGTGGCTTCTCTCAAGAGCATAAGTATTCTACGGTGGGTGAACAAATTACTGTTGAGCAATTGACAGAATTGAGCATAGTTATGAGAATATCTTGGTATGATCATGTATATAGGCATCACGTCCGAGACAAGTAGACTGACTCCTGCCTGCATCTACTACTATTACTCCACTTATCGACCGCTATCCAGCATGCATCTAGAGTATTAAGTTAAAAATAGAGTAACGCCTTAAGCAAGATGACATGATGTAGAGGGTTAGTTTCATGCAATATGATAAAAACCCCATCTTGTTATCCTCGATGGCAACAATACAATACATGCCTTGCTGCCCCTTCGGTCACTGGGAAAGGACACCACAAGATCGAACCCAAAGCTAAGCACTTCTCCCATGGCAAGAAAAACAATCTAGTAGGCCAAACCAAACTGATAATTCAAAGAGACTTGCAAAGATAACCAATCATACATAAAAGAATTCAGAGAAGATTCAAATATTATTCATAGATAGACTGGATCATAAACCCACAATTCATCGGTCTCAACAAACACACCGCAAAAAGAAGATTACATCGAATAGATCTCCAGGAGAGAGGGGGAGAACATTGTATTGAGATCCAAAAAGAGAGAAGAAGCCATCTAGCTACTAACTATGGACGCGTAGGTCTGAAGTAAACTACTCACACTTCATCGGAGGGGCTTGGATGATGATGTAGAAGCCCTCCGTGATCGATGCCCCCTCCGGCGGAGCTCCGGAACAGGCCCCAAGATGGGATCTCGTGGATACAGAAAGTTGCGGCGGTGGAATTAGGTTTTTGGCTCCGTCCCCGATCGTTTGGGGGTTTGTAGGTATATATAGGAGGAAGGAGTACGTCGGTGGAGCTTCGAGGGGCCCACGAGGCAGGGGGCGCGCCCTAGGGGGGGCGCCCTCCACCCTCGTGACCGCCTCGTGGCTTTCTTGACGGATGGTCCAAGTCTCCTGGGTCTTATCTGATGAGAAAATCGCGTTTCCGAAGGTTTCATTCCGTTTGGACTCCGTTTGATATTTTATTTCTCCGAAACACTGAAATAGGCAAAAAAAACAGCAATTCTGGGCTGGGCCTCTGGTTAATAGGTTAGTCCCAAAAATAATATAAAAGTGGAAAATAAAGCCCAATATAGTCCAAAACAGTAGATAATATAGCATGGAGCAATCAAAAATTATAGATACGTTGGAAACGTATCAAATGCTGGTCCCGGCGCCTTATCAGGTGTCGGAGAAGAAGGCCAAGAAGAAGAGCAAGGAGGCCAAAGGTGGCCTTCGCCGTAAAGGTACTTCAGACGTCATGTCCGGAGATACCGAAGCTCTCTCCTCCCATGAGGGAGATGAAGATGAGGATGAGGAGGAGGAGGAGGAAGAAGAAGAAGAGAGCAATTATCCCCCTAAGGGGAGGAAGAAGAAGAGGGCGGCCTCTACAGACCCGGGAGCGGAGGCATCCAATCGGGAGAAAATGACCCTCTTGGATGGTTTGGATTCAGATGCCGAAGCCCTCCCCGAATGGCACCCCAGGTTGAAGCCCCTGGCAGCATCATAAGTACTCGAGGACACTATACGTATGTCCAGTTTTTATGATTGTAGTTCTAACATATTTGTGTTGTGTGGCTCAGCCCGGCCTGCGATCTTTCCCAATCATCGTCCTTGGGGAATTCGCTTGAGCCAGGGATGGTGTAGAGTGAGACACCTCCGCGAGCCTCCCCGCCAAACACTATGGACAACACCGAAGTGTTGTCCCGAAAAGCCTCTCCGAGCCATGGAGAGGTACGGGAGGCCGTCCAGATGGCATCAGAGGATAACACCTCGGCTGCCGAGAACATGGGGGAACCAACGCCTATGGAGACTGACGACGGGGGACACGACCAATCTGGCCCCCAGCCAAACACCATTCCGAAGACCAGTACGGCTCCGGAGTCGAGCGGGCAATCCCCTTTGAAGGAGGGGGGTATCGACTCCACCGGTAACCTCCATTAATCCGGAGGTGCCGGACACCCTGGCGGAAGCACTTCGACATGCCTCCGTCATGGAGGAGCACTGTACCCGGATGGGTTCGGTGGTTGAGAAGATTCAGTCTGCCAAGGGCGGGCTGAATGAAGCCTTTACCAGCCTACTGATAGGTCTTTGAGGTATGCGACGTAGGACGCCTTTTATGTGAAAAAACTTGTGCCTGTATACAGATAGTAGCCCCTGAGACTATGTTCGGTTTTGGAAAAAGCCGAACAGAGGATCAAATGAATATCGCAGAAGGTGACGTACATATCTATTAAATGCATAGGCTTCACTGTTGGCGGGGACCACCCAAGCCGCTGAAGTTTCCAAGCTCAAACGAAAGCTGAAGCTGGCCGATGATGACCTCGACCATATTAACAAGCGGCTCTATGAGGCGCACGGTACGTATTTGTACGATTAAAATTATATTCGAGTGCGGAGTTTGAAGCTAACACACTTTCTTGTGTAAATGATTTGCAGGTAGTGCGACCAAGATTGAGACTCTTAAGGGTGCCCTGTCGCAAGTCCAAGAACGGGAGAGGGTGAGTAGAGCAGCTGCAGATTTAAAGGCCGAGCAGGCCACCAGCCGCCAGTATGAGGAGAGGGTGACCGAAGTCGAGCAAGAGCTCAAGGACGCTGCTCGGAAGTGTGAGGCCTTGGAGGAGAAGAATAAGGCTCAAGCATACGAACTCTCCAAGGCTCTCCAAAAGGCCCAGGAGGCGCGAACTGAGTCCTGGGCGGCCCGCAAGGAGATCAAGCAAGCTGAACATATAGCGGCTGGTAAGCCCTTTCTTTTGCAGAGTAAATTCGGCAGTCAAGAATATGCCCCACTTACTCGATTGTGGAGTTCTCCAGATGCGTTTGCTGATCTTCCGAAGAGCGCCGCTGATGCTGTAAAGTTTTTCCCGGCCCAAGATGGGAACACAACGGAGAAACTCTTTTGGTTGCAATACCTGGTGCCGGAGCGTCCAGCGCTATTGAACGACCAGATGATGCCGCTGGCGGAGCTGCATAGGATGCCCGGATTGGCCATGAAGGACATCATAGTCTGATTAGGGCAGGCCGAACCTATTCCTGGAAGCTACTTCGGCCTAGTCAAGCGGCTCGCCGACGCTCTCCTCCGAATTGAAGCTGTGAAGCGCTCCTCGTGTATTGAGGGTGCCCGGATGGCCATTGCCCGTGTTAAGATGCACTGGCCGAAGATGAAGGCTACCGTCGTAGCAGTTGAGGGCCCACCCGAAGGCAAGGACTATCGTAAGCCGGAGCACTATTTTCAAGACGTCCTGGAGGGTGCCCGTTTAATAGAGGGTCAATGCTCGAAGGATATTATTTTCGAATGAATGTATCCGGGCTGCCCAGACTTTTGTGTTATGAGCTTGTGTAATATACTTGTTTGTTTATCTCAAAGTATTTTCCTCTTGTGCGGCGGTTTTTATATCTGAAAGTTTGCTAGTTGTCAACTTCAGCCCCCATGTAGATACTACGGGGGTGTTCAGAATAGCACTTGACCACTCTTGACCCAACGTCTTGGTCCGTAAAGGAGGTGATCATGCGGCGAACTAGGCAATCAGACTATGCGGCTTTACCACTCTCACTTAGCCATAGGAGTTTGACAAAGGGACTATGAGCTAGCCCCTGGTGCGCGTGTGGCCTTTTGAACTTGGATGCTTTAGGCGCGTGATCGGGTGATTGCCAGTCCTTCGTGTAATACGAAAAAAAAATCGCAAAAGATTTAGTAAGTCACCGAACCACTGACCAGTTCTTCCTATATCATGACAGTCAGTTTTCGGCTTTTCTACTAAGGTGTTTGACCGGACTAGCCAGAAACACAATCACAGTAGTTCTCCCTTTACTACCTCAGCCGAACAAATGGAACGTAAGGTGGTAACCACAAGAGCCGGGCAACACAACTATTGACCAAAGACATGATTCGGAGCCGATGCATATAATGCGGTGTTTGGGACACCGAAATGTACTGTAAAAGTGTTCGACTTGTTGTTTTTTGAAAAATGGATATGGCCGGATAGAGCCCCTGGCAATTTTATGCCGATGTGTGTATGTCAATCTGTCGTGAAGATGGAATACAGAATAAGGGTTGGACAAAACTGCTTCCGCTATAATCTGATTGATTTGTCAAACATGCTCTTATAGAGAATGCCATAATCATTAAGGCTATTTTACATGCCCATAATTTGAGAACAAGGGAAAGTTGTATACAGGTCCTTAAAAAGAAAAGGGTGGTCTTCAAGATCCTTTGGGCACCCTGCCGCACGTCTGTGTCGCTTTTCACCTTGGTATAGGATCCTTTGAGAGGATCAACGACCGACTATACATAAGGGGCCTGGAAAAAGGGCCCTTGGTACCGTCGAAAAGTGATTTGGGTTTTGAAGAACCTGAAAAATAAAGGAGAAAATAAAAGAAAAAAGGAAGGAAGAACATGAAGGTCTGAATAGGGTCGAGCCATATTGTGGACTTTGTCCTTAGTGTGCCTCCGTCCTTGCCCATGGTATTTTTAGTGCGTAGCTATGTATGCGCGGTACGTATGCCGCAATTAAGTGGGGGTATTGACAGAGGCCGAATTGCTAATCTAGTTTTGGACAAACTAGACTATCATTCTATAGGGTAGACCGGACTCTTTTGACGGTCTCCGGGGGCTTGATGGCCGATGAAGTATTCGGTTTGATAAGGCCGCCCTACACCTCAGTGATGTCTACTACACAACCTTCTTCTTGTAGACGTTGTTGGGCCTCCAAGTGCAGAGGTTTGTAGGACAGTAGCAAATTTCCCTCAAGTGGATGACCTAAGATTTATCAATCCGTGGGAGGCATAGGATGAAGATGGTCTCTCCCAAACAACCCTGCAACCAAATAACAAAGAGTCTCTTGTGTCCCCAACACACCCAATACAATGATAAATTGTATAGGTGCACTAGTTCGGCGAAGAGATGGTGATACAAGTGCAATATGGATGGTAGATATAGGTTTTTGTAATCTGAAAATATAAAAATAGCAAGGTAACTAATGATAAAAGTGAGCGAAAACGGTATTGCAATGCTAGGAAACAAGGCCTAGGGTTCATACTTTTACTAGTGCAAATTCTCTCAACAATAATAACATAGTTGGATCATATAACTATCCCTCGACATGCAACAAAGAGTCACTCCAAAGTCACTAATAGCGGAGAACAAACGAAGAGATTATTGTAGGGTACGAGACCACCTCAAAGTTATTCTTTCTGATCGATCTATTCAAGAGTCCGTAGTAAAATAACACGAAGCTATTCTTTCCGTTTGATCTATCCTAGAGTTCGTACTAGAATAACACCTTAAGACACAAATGAACCAAAACCCTAATGTCACCTAGATACTCCAACGTCACCTCAAGTATCCGTGGGTATGATTATATGATATGCATCACACAATCTCAGATTCATTTATTCAACCAACACAAAGAACTTCAAAGAGTGCCCCAAAATTTCTACCAGAGAGTCAAGACGAAAACGTGTGCCAACCCCTATGCATAAGTTCACGAGGTCACGGAACTCGCAAGTTGATCACCAAAACATACATCAAGTGGATCACGTGAATATCCCATTGTCACCACAGATAAGCACATGCAAGACATACATCAAGTGTTCTCAAATCCTTAAAGACTCAATCCGATAAGATAACTTCAAAGGGAAAACTCAATCCATTACAAGAGAGTAGAGGGGGAGAAACATCATAAGTTCCAACTATAATAGCAAAGCTCGCGATACATTAAGATCGTGCAAATCAATAACACGAGAGAGAGAGAGAGATCAAACACATTGCTACTGGTACATACCCTCAGCCCCGAGGGTGAACTACTCCCTCCTCGTCATGGAGAGCGCCGGGATGATGAAGATGGCCACCGGAGAGGGATTCCCCCCTCCGGCAGGGTGCCGGAACGGGTCTAGATTGGTTTTCGGTGGCTATAGAGGCTTGCGGCAGCGGAACTCCCGATCTAGGTTTCTTTTTGGAAGTTTGGGTATATATAAGAGGTGTTGGAGTCAGGAACAAGTCAGGGGGTCTCCGAGCCGGCCACGAGGTAGGGAGCGCCCAAGGTGGTAGGGCGCGCCCCCACCCTCGTGGGTGCCTCAAGACTCTTCTGGCCCATCTCCGATACTCCGTGGGCTTCTTCGGGTCCAAAAATAATCTCCGTGAAATTTCAGGTCAATTTGACTCCGTTTGGTTTTCCTTTTCTGCGATACTCAAAAACAAGGAAAAAACTGAAACTGGCACTGGGCTCTAGGTTAACAGGTTAGTTCTAAAAATCATATGAAATAGAAAATAAATGCATATAAAACATCCAAGGTTGATAATATAATAACATGGAACAATCAAAATTTATAGATACGTTGGAGGCGTATCAAGCATCCCCAAGCTTAATTCCTGCTCGTCCTCGAGTAGGTAAATGATAAAAACAGAATTTTTGATGTGGAATGCTACCTAACATAATTTTCAATATAATTTTCTTTATTGTGGCATGAATATTCAGATCCGAAAGATTCAAGACAAAAGTTTAATATTGACATAAAAAACAATAATACTTCAAGCATACTAACCAAGCAATTATGTCTTCTCAAAATAACATGGCCAAAGAAAGCTATCCCTACAAAATCATATAGTCTGGCTACACTCTATCTTCATCACACAAAATATTTAAATCATGCACAACCCCGATGACAAGCCAAGCAATTGTTTCATGCTTTTGATGTTCTCAAACCTTTTCAATCTTCACACAATGCATGAGCGTGAGCCATGGACATAGCACCATTGGTGGAATAGAATGGTGGTTGTGGAGAAGACAAAAAGGAGAAGATAGTCTCACATCAACTAGGCGTATCAACGAGCTAGGGAGATGCCCATCAATATATATCAATGTGAGTGAGTAGGGATTGTCATGCAACGGATGCACTAGAGCTATAAGTGTATGAAATCTCAAAACGAAACTAAGTGGGTGTGCATCCAACTCGCTTGCTCACGAAGACCTAGGGCATTTTGAGGAAGCCCGTCATTGGAATATACAAGCCAAGTTCTATAATGAAAGATTCCCACTAGTATATGAAAGTGACAACATAGGAGACTCTCTATCATGAAGATCATGGTGCTACTTTGAAGCACAAGTGTGGTAAAAGGGTAGTAGCATTGCCCCTTCTCTCTTTTTCTCTCATTTTTTTGTTTTTTGGGCCTTCTCTTGTTTTATAGCCTCTTTTTTCTCCTTTTTTTATTTTTCGTCCGGAGTCTCATCCTGACTTGTGGAGGAATCATAGTCTCCATCATCCTTTCCTCACATGGGACAATGCTCTAATAATGATGACCATCACACTTTTATTTACTTACAACTCAAGAATTACAACTCAATACTTAGAACAAAATATGACTCTATATGAATGCCTCTGGCGGTGTACCGAGATGTGCAATGACTCATGAGTGACATGTATGAAAGAATTATGAATGGTGGCTTTGCCACAAATACGATGTCAACTACATGATCATGCAAAGCAATACAACAATGATGAAGCGTGTCATAATAAATGGAACGGTCGAAAGTTGCATGGAAATATATCTCAGAATGGCTATGGAAATGCCATAATAGGTAGGTATGGTGGCTGCATGATACCGGCGAAAGGTGCGCGGTATTAGAGAGGCTAGCAATGGTGGAAGGGTGAGAGTGTGTATAATCCATGGACTCAACATTAGTCATAAAGAACTCACATACTTATTGCAAAAATCTATTAGTTATCGAAATGAAGTATTACGCGGATGCTCCTAGGGGGATAGATTGGTGGGAAAATACCATCGCTCGTCCCCGACCGCCACTCATAAGGAAGACAATTAATAAAAAATCATGCTCCAACTTCATCAGACAACGGTTCACCATATGTGCATGCTACATGAATCACAAACTTTAACACAAGTATCTCTCAAATTCACAACTACTCAACTAGCATGTCTAATATTACCATCTTCATATCTCAAAACAATCATCAAGTATCAAACTTCTCATAGTATTCAATGCACTTTATATGAAAGTTTTTATTATACCCGTCTTGGACGCCCATCATATTAGGACTAAATTCATAACCAAAGCAAATTACCATGCTATTTAGGACTCTCCAAATAATATAAGTGAAGCATGAGAGTTCATCTATTTCTTCAATATAAAACCACCGCCATGCTCTATAAAGTTATAAGTGAAGCACTAGAGCAAACGACAAACTACTCCGAAAGATATAAGTGAAGATCAATGAGTAGTTGAATAATTATGTAACTATGTGAAGACTCTATAAAATTTAAGAATTTCAGATCTTGGTATTTTATTCAAACAGCAAGGAAAACAAAATAAAATTAAATAATGCTCCAAGCAAAATGCATATCATGTGGTGAATAAAAATATAGCTCCAAGTAAAGTTACCGATAGACGAAGACGAAAGAGGGGATGCCATCTGGGGCATCCCCAAGCTTAGGCTCTTGGTTGTCTTTGAATGTTACCTTGGGGTGCCTTGGGAATCCCCAATCTTAGGCTCTTGCCACTCCTTATTCCATAGTCCATCGAATCTTTACCCAAAACTTGAAAACTTCACAACACAAAGCTCAACAGAAAATCTCATGAGATCCGTTAGTATAAGAAAATAAATCACCACTTTTGGTACTGTTGTGAACTCATTATAAATTTATATTGGTGTAATATCTAATTTATTCCAACTTCTATATGGTTCATACCCTCCGATACTACTCATAGATTCATCAAAAAAAGCAAACAACACGTAGAAAACATAATCTGTCAAAAACAGAACAGTCTGTAGTAATCTGTAGGTTTCGAATACTTCTGTAACTCCAAAAATCCTGAGAAAACAGTAAGTCCTAGGAAATTTGTCTATTAATCTACTGCAAGTGTAATTGGTATTTTATCACTCTCTGGTAGAAAATGAAAATTATTCTCATGAGTGCATACTTTCTGTTTTTTACAGCAAGATCAAATAACAATCACCCAAGAAGATCCTAAAGGCTTTACTTGGCACAAACACTAATTAAAACATAAAAAGCACAATAATAACAGAGGATAGATGATTTATTGATTAATAAACAGGAACAAAAATAAAATTGGGTTGCCTCCCAACAAGCGCTATTGTTTAACGCCCCTAGCTAGGCATGATGATTTCAATGATGCTCGCATAAAAGGTAAGAATTGAAACATAAAAAGAGCATAATGAAGAATATAACTAGCACATTTAAGCCTAACACACTTCCTATGCATAGGGATTTTGTGAGCAAACAACTTGTGGGAACAAGAATCAACTTGCATAGGAAGGTAAAACAAGGATAACTTCAAGATTTTCAACAGATAGAGAGGAACCATGATATTATTGCAACTCCTACAAGCATATATTCCTCCCTAATAATAATTTTCAGTAGCATCATGAATGAATTGAACAATATAACTAACACATAAAGTATTATTTTCATGATGCACAAGCATAGAAATTTTATTACTCTCCACATAAGCAAATTTCTTCTCATGAATAGTAGTGGGAGCAAACTTAACAAAATAACTATCATGAGAGGCATAATCCAATTGAAAATTAAAATCAAGATGACAATTTTCATGGTTATCATTGTTCTTTATAGCATACATGTCATCACAATAATCATCATAGATAGGAGGCATGCTTTCATCATAATAAATTTGCACATCAAAACTTGAGGGAGAGAAAATATCATCTTCATCAAACATAGCATCCCCAAGCTTGTGGCTTTGCATATCATTAGCATCATGGGTATTCAAAGAATTCATACTAAAAACATTGCAATCATGCTCATCATCCAAATATTTAGTGCCAAACATTTTAATACATTCTTCTTCTAACACTTTGGCACAATTACCGGAATCCTTATTTTCACGAAAGACATTAAAAAGATGAAGCATATGAGGCAACCTTAATTCCATTTTTTGTAGTTTTATTTTATAGACTAAACTAGTGATAAAACAAGAAACAAAAAGATTGGATTGCAAGATCTAAAGATATACCTTCAAGCGCTAACCTCCCCGGCAACGGCGCCAGAAAAGAGCTTGATGTCTACTACACAACCTTCTTCTTGTAGATGTTGCTAGGCCTCCAAGTGTCGAGGTTTGTAGGACAGTAGCAAAATTCCCTCAAGTTGATGACCTAAGGTTTATCGATCCGTGGGAGGCGTAGGATGAAGATGGTCTCTCTCAAACAACCCTGCAACCAAATAACAAAGGGTCTCTTGTGTCCCCAACACACCCAATACAATGATAAATTGTATAGGTGCACTAGTTCGGCGAAGAGATGGTGATACAAGTGCAATATGCATGGTAGATATAAGTTTTTGTAATCTGAAAATATAAAAACAGCAAGGTAACTAATGATAAAAGTGAGCGAAAATGGTATTGCAATGCTAGGAAACAAGGCCTAGGCTTCATACTTTCACTAGTGAAAATTCTCTCAACAATAATAACATAGTTGGATCATATAACTATCCCTCAACATGCAACAAAGAGTCACTCCGAGTCACTAATAGCGGAGAACAAACAAAGAGATTATTGTAGGGTACGAAACCACCTCAAAGTTATTCTTTCTGATCGATCTATTCAAGAGTCCGTAGTAAAATAACATGAAGCTATTCTTTCCGTTCGATCTATCCTAGATTTCATACTAGAATAACACCTTAAGACACAAATCAACCAAAACCCTAATGTCACCTAGATACTCCAATATCACCTCAAGTATCCGTGGGTATGATTATACGATATGCATCACACAATCTCAGATTCATCTATTCAACGAACACAAAGAACTTCAAAGAGTGCCCCAAAGTTTCTACCAGAGAGTCAAGACGAAAACGTGTGCCAACCCCTATGCATAAGTTCACGAGGTCAAGGAACTCGCGAGTTGATCACCAAAACATACATCAAGTGGATCATGTGAATATCCCATTGTCACCACAGATAAGCACATGCAAGACATACATCAAGTGTTCTGAAATCCTCAAAGACTCAATCCAATAAGATAACTTCAGAGGGAAAACTCAATCCATTACAAGAGAGTAGAGGGGGAGAAACATCATAAGATCCAACTATAATAGCAAAGCTCGTGATACATCAAGATCGTGCAAATCAAGAACACGAGAGAGGGAGAGATCAAACACATAGCTACTGGTACATACCCTCAGACCCAAGGGTGAACTACTCCCTCCTCGTCATGGAGAGCGCTGGGATGATGAAGATGGCCACCGGAGAGGGATTCCCCCCTCCGGCAGGGTGCCAGAACGGGTCTAGATTTGTTTTCGGTGGCTACAGAGGCTTGCGGCGGAAGAACACCCAATCTAGGTTTCTTTCTGGAAGTTTGGGTATATATAAGAGGTGTTGGAGTCGGGAACAATTCAGGGGGTCTCCGAGGCGGCCATGAGGTAGGGGGCGCGTCCAGGGGGTAGGGCGCGCCCCCACCCTCGTGGGTGCCTCGGGACTTTTCTGGCCCATCTTCGATACTTCATGGGCTTCTTCTGGTCCAAAAATAATCTCCGTGAAATTTCAGGTCAATTGGACTCCGTTTGGTTTTCCTTTTCCGCGATACTCAAAAACAAGGAAAAAAAACATAAATTGGCTCTGGGCTCTAGGTTAATAGGTTAGTCCAAAAAATCATATAAAATAACATATAAAACATCCAAGGTTGCTAATATAATAGCATGGAACAATAAAAAATTATAGATACGTTGGAGGCGTATCACTCGGCTGCGAGGGCCGCGGTATGCTCCTCAGTACGGAGGGAGCGCCCCATGTTTCCATTGACTGTTATAACACAACGTGGTCCGGGCATCTTGAGCTTTAAATAGCATCATGCGAGACTGCATTGAAGCGGGTGAAAGCGGTTCGTCCGAGCAGTGCATGATAACCACTGCGGAAGGGGACGATGTCGAAGATTAAATCTTCGCTTCGGAAGTTATCCGGTGAGCCGAATACTACCTCTAGCGTTATTGACCCTATGCAATAGGCCTCTATGCCAAGTATTACTCCTTTAAAGGTGGTTTTAGTGGGCTTGATTCTTGACGGGTCAATGCCCATTTTGCGGACAGTGTCCTGATAAAGCAGGTTTAGACTGCTGCCTCCATCCATGAGGACTCGTGTGAGATGGAATCCATCAATGATTGGACCGAGGACCAATCCTGCCGAACCTCCATGATGTATACTGGTCAGATGGTCTCTGCGGTCAAAAGTACTCAGACAGCCCGACCATGGGTTGAATTTTGGGGTGTCTGGCTCTATGGCGTAAACGTCCCTTAGTGCACGCTTGCGCTCCCGCTTGGGGATATGAGTGACATAGATCATATTCACTGTTTTTACCTCAGGGGGGAATTTCTTTTGCCCCCCTGTATTTGTTGGGTGAGGCGCATCATCATCCTTGCTAGGCGGCCCTTTCCCCTTATGTTCGGTGTTTAGCTTACTCGTCTGTTTAAAGACCCAACAATTTCTGTTGGTATGATTGGCAGGCTTGTCAGGGGTGCCAGGGATCTGGCAAGGTCGATCTAGTATTCTATCCAAACTGGATGGACCATCTTTTTTTCCTTTGAATGGCTTCTTCCGCTGATCGGGTTTAGAGACACTGAATCCGGCGTTGACCATCGTGTCCTCGTTATCTTCATTGTTGCTTCGACGCTTGTGTTTGTTGTGTCATGGCCTGCCGTTCCCATCTCTGGCTTCGGAGGTGCCAGGGTCATTGGTGTTGTTACTTCTACGAGCTAGCCAACTATCTTCTCCTGCGCAAAAGCAGGTCATGAGTGCGGTGAGAGCTGCCATGGACTTCGGCTTTTCTTGGCTGAGGTGTCGGGTGAGCCACTCGTCACGAACGTTGTGCTTGAAGGCCGCAAGGGCTTCAGTGTCCAGACAATCAATGATTTGGTTCTTTTTAATTAAGAACCTAGTCTAGAGTTTGCGGGCCGACTCTCCGGGTTGCTGGACTATGTGACTGAGGTCATCGGCGTCCGGAGGCCAAACATAGGTACCTTGGAAGTTGTCTCTAAAGGCATCTTCCAAATCTTCCCAGCTACCAATAGAGTTCTCTGGGAGGCTATTTAGCCAGTGACGTGTTGGTCCTTTCAGTTTTAAGGGAAGGTATTTGATGGTGTGGAGATCGTCGTCGCGGGCCATGTGGATATGGAGAAGGAAATCTTCAATCCATAACGCAGGATCTGTCGTGCTGTCATATGATTCGATGTTTACGGGTTTAAACCCTTGGAACTGGTGTTACATTATCTCGTTGGTAAAGCATAAGGGGTGTGCGGCGCCTCTGTATTGGGAAACGTCACTACGGAGTTCAGATGACATCCGTATGCATTTTTGGCCCTAGTGAGGTTATGACTGTCGCGCCAAGCCTGACGGTTGTCTTCTCGCGTTGGGGCACGCCCCCTTGATCCATAAATTGATCTTGTTTGGCCTGCTCTATTGCTCAGGTCTTGTCGTAAGTCATAGGTGTATCCTGGAGCTGTTGTCTCTCTGCCCTTATGGTGAGGTGCTGCGGGTTAGTGTTCGACGTAGGTGTTCACTTTATCTCGCCCACACGGTGGCCGGTCAGGTTCATCAGCGCGGTCATATTTCGACGGGATTGGCTCGAAGGCCTCATTGTCGAATTGCGTGGCAGTAGCCGACGCTTTGGATAACTCTTTGTTGGGCATTGTAGGCCATATTCTTCGGCAGCTAGGACCTGGGTCCATCTGTCGTTGAGTGTATCATGTTCGGCTTGGACCATTGTTGCTGCTTTTTAAGGCTTCTTGCAGTGGCAATTAGTTGGCGCTTAAAGCGCTCCTGCTCGAGGGGTTCCTCTGGCACGATGAAATCTTCGTTGCCAAGGATGAAATCATCCTTGGAGAGTGATACGTCTCCAATGTATCTATAATTTTTTATTGTTCCATGCTATTATATTATCTGTTTTGCATGTTAATGGGCTTTATTTTACACTTTTATATTATTTTTGGGACTAGCCTATTTTTTTTAGGGAATGCCATCATGGCTCACTTTATTAACTTGGCAATAAGGTTACATCGTTCACTAACACATTAACCAGGAAGTCTGGGGGTTCATCGACCCAATTACAAGTCTCATTATTTTCATAAGCAAACTTAGCTAAACTATGAGCTACCGCATTCGCTTCCCGGTTACAATGCAAAAAGTGTACTAAACCTATCAAGCCAGCCATGATGAAGCATTCTGCATAAATAGCTGAAGCGCCATTCCAGATTCTTTCTTGTCCTGAACAAGCATTAACCACCTCCATCGAGTCAGATTCGATTTGGATGGAATGAAAACCCAGCTCAGTTGCTAACTAAAGGCCATGTTTCACTGCTAGACACTCGGCAGTGTGTGCATCAGAGACGTAAGGAATGGGTGAACAAGAAGCAGCCAGGAAGACCCCATGCTCGTCTCTAATGATAGCACCAGTGGATCCCTTCAATGCATCAGTATAAAAGGAGGCAGCAACATTTATTTTAACCGATCCAGGTGACGACTTGGTCCATTTAATTCCCATGCGATTAGCCGGACCATTCCCGAATGTCAATGACCTCTGGAAATTTGAGCAAATAGCACGGACAGTCATTGCTCACCTTGCCACCGGGGAACTTTGATTATGATGTGTTTGTTGCCGCCGCATCCACCACAAGTACCAGCAGGTTGCTGATATCCCCTCCTTAAGGCCAATAGCTGGCATGTTGGGCATGGAGGTCTCAGGTAGCTATAGCAGATGCTCTAGAACAACCGATCCAGACCTGTCTACTTCCACAGCTTCAGTGATCGGGTGTGCTATTCCCAGTAGCCTCCACATTTCCTTTGCACGGTCACAGCAGAAAAGCAAGTGCATAATATCTTCCGGACCTTTTGAGCAGATAGGGCAATGATCAGCTGTCCCTACATGTCTGTTAGTTAATATGCTTTTAGAGGGAGTATACCGTGCAGTGCTCTCCAGCAAAATATTTTGATTTTCCCAGGTATCCGCAACTTCCAGAGGATTGTCCAAATCGGATTAGGAGCTGCAGGACCTACTGGATAGTTATTGCTGCTTTGAAATTGATGTCACCACTCACAGTGGTATGCTGATTTAACAGAAAAGTAACATGATCTCGTTCCATTCCATGCTACAAAGTCCTCAAACGAGTTGTAGCTTAAAGGAATTTGCAGGATTCGGTTGGCATCGACTGGGTTAAAAATATCCCTTATGAGGTCCTCATCCCACTGCTCCGTCGAAGGATCAATCAATTCATTCACTTTTGTAATCAACACACCATTTCTTTGTGTGATCACTTGTCTCGAAGGACTTGACGGGATCCAATGATCTTTCCAAATGTCAACTTTTTCACCAGTTCCAATTCTCCATATGTGGCCTCGTTTGAAGGTTTGGATACCTGCAAATATACTCTGCCAAGTAAAGGAAGATCCTTTTTTTGGCCCTGCCGAAAGAAGATCACCTGAAGGATAGTATTTTGCTTTGAGAATCCTAGCACATAAGGATTCTGGGTCATCAAGGAGCCTCCAACATTGCTTTGCCAACATTGCCAAGTTGAAAGAATGGAGGTCATGGAAACCCATCCCTCCATCCTTTTTTGGGAAACATAATTTCCACCAAGCACACCAGTGCATTTTCCTGCTATTTTCATCATCTTCCCACCAAAACCTAGCGCTTGCATCCGTTATTTCCTTGCATACCCCTTTTGGGATCTTAAATACAGACATGGCATACATAGGAATAGCCTGGGCCACGGCTTTTAATAAAATCTCCTTCCCTTTTGTGGACAATTGTTTCTCATTCCATCCATGAGTCAGCGAACATATTCTTTCAACAAAGTGGTTAAAGCAATCACTACGGTCTGCCCCAACCAAAGTAGGTAGACCAAGGTATTTGTCAGATAAAGCTTCCGTATCAATGTTCAGGCAAGCGCAAATATCAGTTTTCATATCTGGATCTGTATTAGGGCTGAAGAACACACTTGATTTGGCTACACTCACCAAGTGTCCCGAATTGCTGCAATAAATATCAAGAGCTTGTTGTAGGGAAGTTGCATTAGTCATATCTGCTTTCATGAGAATAAGGGAGTCATCAGCGAATAAAAGGTGTGATACCGACGGTGCATTTCTGCACACCTTAATCCCATCCATGCCACCAACTTCTTCTTCAAACAACAATCAACTTGAAAGTGCCTCTGCACACAAAAGGAACAAATAGGGAGAGAGAGGATCTCCTTGACGAATGCCTCTTGTTGGAGAGAACCTATCTGTCTCCTGGGAATTATATCTGATAGAGTAGTTAACAGAGGAAACACATGCCATCATCATATCAACCCATTTAACATCGAACCCAAGTTTCAACATCATGTTTTTTAAGAAAACCCATTCTACTCTATCATAGGCTTTATGCATATCAAGCTTTGCTGCACACAATCCACTCTTGCCAACCTTCTTATTTTTTATCGCATGGATACATTCATATGCTACAAGAACATTATCAGTTATCATACGCCCCGGAACAAAGGCACTCTATGTTGGTGAGATGATATCAGGTAACACCTGTTTCAGCCTAAGTGCTAGCATTTTGGAGATAATCTTGTAAATCACATTACATAGACTTATTGGCCTGAATTGAGTAATGAGTTCCGGGGCATCCACCTTGGGGATCAAAACTATTGTAGTTTCATTCCACCCCTCGGGGGTGTATCCATGGTGTACTGCATGTAACACTTCAGAAGTGATATCCTCACCAACAAGGTTCCAGAACTTTTTATAAAACAGAGCATGCAACCCATCTAGACCTGGGGCTTTTAGATCCCCTATGCTAAACGCAGCCTTTTTAACATCATCAGGTGTGAATGGTGCTGTGAGCATTTCATTCATAGCATGAGCGACCTTTGGATTGATTTTCTCTAACAGAGCCGGATCAGTTTGATTAATCTCAGAAGAGAAAAGATTAGAGAAATAGTCAAGAATCAGAGGATTTAAGCCATCAGTACTTTCCACCCAGTCGCCATCATGATTCTTCAATTTTTTAATCCAGTTCCTCTTCCGCCTAGCTGATGCATAACCATGAAAAAACCGTGTATTTCTGTCGCCTTTACACAACCAACGGACAGTCGACCTCTGAGCCCAGTACGTCTCTTCTTGCTCCAGTAATTGCTCGATAAGACAAGCAAGATTCCTGCACTGCACGTCACTTTCATCGGACATGGGATACGACATAACTCTATCAAATTCGTGCTGGGCCTTCCGCAATCTCTTCTTAGGCTTTTTTAACACTCTCGTATCCCATTCATGGAGCCTTGCATGCATATAGACCAGCCGACTGTTGACATCTGTCGCAGGTGCGTGTGCAATAGCGTCCTGCCATGTGTCCCGTACCACAGAGTCGAAACCCTCTTCAGCCAACCACTTTGCTTCGAACCTCTTCGGTGCATGGGCATTCTGGTGCAGTTGACTGGCTTGGTCAGTTACCAACAATAGTGGTCTATGATCAGAATAATTGTTAAAAGGCAGATTAGTAAGAGTGGCTTCGTTCATCATATTCATCCATAGTGAATTTGCTACAGCTCTATCAAGTCTCTCTCGAACCTGTCCTCTTTGCCATGTGAAAGCTTCACCTTCATATCCAATATCATGTAGATCACAAGCATCCAGAATGTTGCGGAATGCATCCATGTACATCTGCGGTCTCGGATTTCCCCCCTCTTTCTCATGGTTATACATTATCTCGTTCAAGTCACCAATAACAATCCATGGCAAATTATGCTGAACTTGAAGCGCTTGAAGTCTCTCCCAGGTTTTATACTTCCTGTCCCATCGGAATTCACCATACATTCCAGTCAATCTCCAAATCTTGTTATCCCCTTCATCCACCTTCACATCAATATAATTCGGGTGAGAGTAGAGTTGGCTAATCTTCAACTCTCTCGTCCACATCATCAACACACCGCCCTTTCTACCATCACTGGGGTTTACAATTTTCAAATCCATTTTCAACCTTTTCCGTAAACAATCTGCCGGATATTCGTCGAGATGCATCTCCGACAAAAATAGCACCTCGAGGCAATACTGCTTCTGGATATCCAGAAGTGCCCGAACTGCCGGGTCATTGCCCAGACCCCGACAGTTCCACGCTAGGATCCTCATTGCGTCTGGCGGTCACCCTCGAGGGGTGCCGCCAATCTATTTAATTGTTCCTCACTTTCCATGTCCTCAACTGGTGTTCCGTCCTCCCTCTTGTGTTTCTTTCTGTTGGCATTTTTCTGTGGTGTAGCAAGCGGATCAGTGCTAGAGCCATCAAACGTATCTACCATATTTGCCACTTTGGAGCCGCTACCAATAGGGACCAGTGCTCTCTCCCGATCTGAAACAACATCTGTAGAGACAGAATTAAGAGCTAATCTTTTTCTTGCTGATGGTGTCACATCATCCATAGTTGCATCCCTTAACTTGCCGTTTTTGTCATGCAAATCAACCACGTTGGTCTCAGTTTGGCTAGGCATCACTTTGTTATCATACAGAGCATTCCTGCGCCAACTCTGCATGCCATCGTATACAGTTTCATTACTATTGTTTCCATCAGCTGCATCATTCCTACGGCCAAAACCACGACCAAATGCTGGGCCTCCTCTGCCTCTTTCGGTCCCTCTACCACTGCCTCCTCCTCTACCTCCATAGCCATTCCGGTTTTTTCCTTCATCTGCTAAAATAAAGTCTCCCCACTCAAATTTGGATTTATCGTGTTCACCAGTTCCGCATTCCTCATACCAGTGACCCAGTAGACCGCAATTGTTACAGAAAATGGGAAGTTTTTCATACTTAACTTGATACCAATCCTTCTTACCTCCCTTCGTAATAGAAACAAATCTTTCCAGTTTCTTCTCTACATCCAAGTTGGCTTTTACCCGAACATAGGACCGCACATAGCCTGCTGGTAACTGAATTTGAACTTCAAGTATTGTCCCCATCTTCCTACACATCCCCTTTATCACAACCTCATTAAGATAATTATCCGGAAGTTTTAGGACCCTTGCCCAGACTGCAATCCTGTTCAGCTTCATAGTTCTAGGGTTAGTAAACCCATCATACACTTCCATGATCACCGCTTGGTTATGAAAGAGCCATGGACCATTAATCATGGCTGTATTCCAATCTCCAAGGCATGCGAATTGTACGGTGAACAGATTCCCTTCAATCTGCCGCCATCTTACATCTTTGGCAGGGTTCCAAGCGGATCTCATATCCGCATACAACGCAGAAGGACTGAATCCCTTGCTCGTGTGCACGCGGACGATTGCCAGCCACTTCGCCTGGATATTTGCCTCTTCAACCTCCTCTTCCCAAACAAAATCATCCCCATCATCCTCGTGCAACTCAAGACGCTTCAGCAGTTTGTCTACATCCTCCACCTTCGTACCCTTGGCCTCCGATCCACTTGCTTCAGAATCCATTTCCAGAAACCTAGATCAAAACAAAAAGACCTCCCACCCTCTGACCTCCGCCGTCAAAAACCAAGGCCGGGAAGGAGCACGAGGCTCCCCCTTGATCAGTCCGAGACTCTAGAGGATATGCCAAGGTTTGGAGGGAGATTCACCGGAGAGAAACGGAGACTCCCGACGGTGGCCGCCGAGAGGATAGAGAAACCCTAGAGAAAACGCTCTAGGGGAAAACGCTCAGTGCAAATTGTTGTTTTTTTGCCTATTTTAGTGTTTCGCAGAAAAGAAATATCAAACGGAGTCCAAATGGAATGAAACCTTAGGGAGCGTGATTATTGGAACAAAGGTGATCCAGGGGACTTGGAGTGGATGTCAAGAACTGGACGAGGTGTCCACGAGGCAGGATGGCGCGCCTACCCCCTGGGTGCGCCCTCCCCCTTGTGGGCCCCTCGTGGCTCAACCGACCTACTTCTTCCTCCTATATATGTTCACATACCCCTAAAACATCCAGGAGCACCACAAAACCCTATTTCCACCGCCGCAACCTTCTATACCCAAGAGATCCCATCTTGGGGCCTTTTCCGGAGCTCCGCCGGAGGGGCATAGATCACGGAGGGCCACTACAACAACTCCATGGCCCCTCCGATGATGTGTGAGTAGTTTACTTCAGACCTTCGGGTCCATAGTTACTAGCTAGATGGCTTCTTCTCTCTCTTTGGATCTCAATACAAAGTTATCCTCGATCTTCTTGGAGATCTATTCGATGTAACTCTTTTTGCGGTGTGTTTGTCGAGATCCGATGAATTCTGGGTTTATGATCAAGTCTATCTATGAACAATATTTGATTCTTCTCTGAAATCTTTTATGCATGATTGGTTATCTTTGCAAGTCTCTTCGAATTATCAGTTTGGTTTGGCCTACTAGATTGATCTTGCTTGCAATGGGAGAAGTGCTTAGCTTTGGGTTCAATCTTGCGGTGCTCGATCCTAGTGGCAGAAAGGGAAATGACACGTATTGTATTGTTGCCATCGAGGACAAAAAGATGGGGTTTATATCATATTGCTTGAGTTTATCCCTCTACATCATGTCATCTTACCTAATGTGTTACTCTGTTCTTATGAACTTAATACTCTAGATGCATGCTGGATAGCGGTCGATGTGTGGAGTAATAGTAGTAGATGCAGGCAGGAGTCGGTCTACTTGTCACGGACATGATGCCTATATACATGATCATGCCTAGATATTCTCATAATTATTAGCTTTTCTATCAATTGCTCGACAGTAATTCGTTCACCCACCGTAATACTTATACTATCTTGAGAGAAGCCACTAGTGAAACCTATGGCCCCCGGGTCTATTTTCCATCATATAAGTTTCCAATCTATTTTACTTTGCAATCTTTACTTTCAATCTATATCATAAAAATACCAAAAATATTTATCTTATCATTGTTATCTCTATCAAATCTCACTCTCGTAAGTGACCGTGAAGGGATTGACAACCCCTTTATCGCGTGGGTTGCGAGGTTCTTATTTGTTTGTGTAGGTATGAGGGACTTGCGTGTGGCCTCCTACTGGATTGATACCTTGGTTCTCAAAAACTGAGGGAAATACTTATGCTACTTTGCTGCATCACCCTTTCCTCTTCAAGGGAAAACCAACGCAGTGCTCAAGAGGTAGCAAGAAGGATTTCTGGCGCCGTTGCCGGGGAGTCTATGCACAAGTCAAGACATACCAAGTACCCATCACAAACTCGTATCCCTCGCATTACATTATTTGCCATTTGCCTCTCGTTTTCCTCCCCCACTTCACCCTTGCTGTTTTATTCGCCCTCTTTTCCTTTCGCCTTTTCTTTCGCTCGCTTCGTCGTTATGGCTAGTCCTTTATCTACTCCTCTGTCTCCCAATTTTGAAGTACTCCACTTCAAACAAAGACAAGGAGAAAACTTAAAATATGCTTGGTATAGGATGATAAAATCTTATCATGATTGCACTATAGAGGGAGACTCTAAGAATTTACTTCGTAATTGTTATATTGGGCTCACCATACCCCATAGGCAACTCCTTGATTTTGCCGCCAAAGGGAATTTTATTGATATTGATACCAGTGTTGCTTATGAAATTATAGAAGGGATAGTAGGAATACTGCCCCCACAAAAGGTACCATCTCCTGAAGGAACCCAAATCTTAGAAAAATTATGCGAATTGCAAAAGTCTATTAAACCTCTTAAAAATGTTGGAGGGAACCTTCACCGCATGAATCCATTGATTACACTTTGCAATAAACGGTTGGATGCTCTAGATTTAAAAATATCCGAGTATGAAGGGAAACGTAAGGAACCGCCCGGATTCGAGCATAATTTCATTAAAAAGATAAATACCAAAGATGATAATACCTAGATCTATCCCTGCTTTTATGCCTAGCTAGGGGCGTTAAACGATAGCGCTTGTTGGGAGGAACCCAATTTTATTTTTGTTTCTTGTCTTTTGATTATGTTTAGTAATAAATAATTCATCTAGCCTATGTTTATATGTGGTTTTATCCTTTTAATTAGTGTTTGTGCCAAGTAGAACCTTTGGGAAGAGTTGGGAAAGTCTTTGCGATCATGCTGTAAAAAATAGAAACTTTAACGCTCACGAGATTTGCTGCCATTTTTTTTACTGGAGAGTGCTATTTAGTTAATTCACTTTGCAGATGATTAATAGATAAATTCCTCATGTCCAGAAATTTATTTCATAATTTTTGGGGTTCCAGAAGTATTCGAAACCTACATATTACTATAGATTGTTCTGTTTTTGACAGATTCTGTTTTTCGTGTGTTGTTTGCTTATTTTGATGAATTTATGGCTAGTAATAGAGTTTATGAACCATAGAAAAGTTGGAATACAGTAGGTTTAACACCAATATAAATAAATAATGAGTTCATTATAGTACCTTGAAGTGGTGGTTTGTTTTCTTTTACTAATGGAGCTCACGAGTTTTCTTTTAAGTTTTGTGTTGTGAAGTTTTCAAGTTTTGGGTAAAGATTTGATGGATTATGGAACAAGGAGTGGAAAGAGCCTAATATTGGGGATGCCCAAGGCACCCCAAGGTAAAATTCAAGGACAACCAAAAGCCTAAGCTTGGGGATGCCCCGGAAGGCATCCCCTCTTTCGTCTTCGTCCATCGGTAACTTTACTTGGAGCTATATTTTTATTCGCCACATGATATGTGTTTTGCTTGGAGCGTCTTGTATGATTTGAGTCTTTGTTTTTTAGATTACCACAATCATCCTTGCTGTACACACCTTTTGGGAGAGACACACACGAATTGGAATTTATTAGAATACTCTATGTGCTTCACTTATATCTTTTGAGTTGGATAATTTTTGCTCTAGTACTTCGCTTATATATTTTAGAGAACGGTGGTGGTTTTATTTGATAGAAATAATTGATCTCTCATGCTTCACTTATATCATTTTGAGAGTCCTTTATAACAACATGGTAATTTACATTGGTTATAAATTCTAAATGCTAAGAGAAGTTGGATGCTTGATAGTTGTTTTGAGATATAAAGGTGGTAATACTAGAGGTGTGCTAGTTGAGTAATTTTGAAATTGATGAATACTTGTGTTGAGGTTGGCAAGTCCCGAATCATGCACGTATGGTAAATGTTGTGTGACAAATTTGAAGCATGGGGTGTTCTTTGATTGCTTTCCTTATGAGTGGCGGTCAGGGACGAGCGGTGGTCTTTTCCTACCAATCTATTCCCCTAGGAGCATGCACGTAGTGCTTGGTTTTGATGACTTGTAGATTTTTGCAATAAGTACGTGAGTTCTTTATGACTAATGTTGAGTCCATGGATTATACGCACTCTTGCCCTTCCATCATTGCTAGCCTCTTCGGTACCGTGCATTGCCCTTTCTCACCTTGAGAGTTGGTGCAAACTTCGCCGGTGCATCCAAACCCCGTGATATGATACACTCTATCACACATAAGCCTCCTTATATCTTCCTCAAAACAGCCACCATACCTACCTATTATGGAATTTCCATAGCCATTCCGCGATATATAGCCATGCAACTTTCCACCGCTCCATTTATAATGACATGCATCATCATTGTCATGTTGCTTTGCATGATCATGTAGTTGACATCGTATTTGTGGCAAAGCCACCATGCTTAATTTTTCATACATATCACTCTTGATTCATCGCAATCCCGATACACTGCCGGAGGCATTCACATAGAGTCATATTTTGTTCTAAGTATCGAGTTGTAATTCTTGAGTTGTAAGTAAATAAAAGTGTGATGATCATCATTAGAGCATTTTCCCATGTGAGGAAAGGATGATGGAGACTATGATTCCCCCACAATTCGGGATGAGACTCCGGACGAAAAATAATAAAAAGAGGCCATAAAAAAGAGAAAAGAAGGCCCAAATAAAAAATGAGAGAAAAAGAGAGAAGGGACAATGTTACTATCCTTTTTCCACACTTGTGCTTCAAAGTAGCACCATGATCTTCATGATAGAGAGTCTCCTATTTTGTCACTTTCATATACTAGTGGGAATTTTTCGTTATAGAACTTGGCTTGTATATTCCAATGATGGGCTTCCTCAAATGCCCTAGGTCTTCGTTAGCAAGCAAGTTGGATGCACACCCACTTAGCTTCTTTGATGAGCTTTCATATATTTATAGCTCTAGTGCATCCGTTGCATGGCAATCCCTACTCCTTGCATTGACATCAATCGGTGGACATCTCCATAGTCCATTGATTAGCCGCGTCAATGTGAGACTTTCTCCCTTTTTTGTCTTCTCACACAACCTCAATCATCATATTCTATTCCACCCATAGTGCTATGTCCATGGCTCACGCTCATATATTGCGTAAAAGTTGAAAGAGTTTGAAATGTCTAAAGTATGAAACAATTGCTTGGCTTGTCATAGGGGTTGTGCATGATGGGAGCATTTTGTGTGACGAAAATGAAGCATGGCCAAACTATATGACTTTGTAGGGATAAGTTTTCTTTGGCTATGGTATTTTGATAAGACATAATTGCTTGATTAGCATACTTGGAGTATTACTATTTTTATGTCAACAATAAACCTTTATCTTGAATCTTTCGGATCTGGACATTCATGCCACAATAGAGAAAAATACATTGAAGAACATGCTAGAAAGCATTCCACATCAAAAATTCTATTTTATCATTTACCTACTTGAGGACGAGCAGCAATTAAGGTTGGGGATGCTTGATACGTCTCCAATGTAAATATAATTTTTGATTGTTCCATGCTATTATATTATCTGTTTTGGATGTTAATGGGCTTTATTTTACACTTTTATATTATTTTTGGGACTAACCTATTAACCCAAGTCCCAGTGCAAATTGCTGTTTTTTTGCCTATTTTAGTGTTTCGCAAAAAAGGAATATCAAACGGAGTCCAAACAGAATGAAACCTTCGGGAGCGTGATTTTTGGAACAAACATGATCCATAGGACTTGGATTTGACGTCCAGAAACGGGCGAGGTGTCCACGAGGCAGGAGGGCACGCCTACCCCGCCGGTCGTGCCCTCCCCCTCGTGGGCCCCTTGTGGCTCAACCAACCTACTTTTTCCTCCTATATATGTTCACAAACCCCGAAAACATCCAGGAGCACCACGAAACCCTATTTCCACCGCCGCAACCTTCTGTACCCAAGAGATCCCATCTTGGGGCCTTTTCCGGAGCTCCATCGGAGGGGGCATTGATCACGGAGGGCCTCTACATCAACTCCATGGCCCCCCCGATGATGTGTGAGTAGTTTACTTCAGACCTTCGGGTCCATAGTTATTAGCTAGATGGCTTCTTCTCTCTCTTTGGATCTTAATACAAAGTTATCCTCAATCTTCTTGTAGATCTATTCGATGTAACTCTTTTTGCGGTGTGTTTGTCGAGATCCGATGAATTGTGGTTTATGATCAAGTCTATCTATGAACAATATTTGATTCTTTTCTGAAATCTTTTATGCATGATTGGTTATCTTTGCAAGTCTCTTCGAATTATCAGTTTGGTTTGGCCTACTAGATTGATCTTTCTTGCAATGGGAGAAGTGCTTAGCTTTGGGCTCAATCTTGCGGTGCTTGATCCTAGTGACAGAAAGGGAAACGACACGTATTGTATTGTTGCCATCGAGGATAAAAAGATGGGGTTTATATCATATTGCTTGAGTTTATCCCTCTACATCATGTCATCTTACCTAATGTGTTACTCTGTTCTTATGAACTTAATACTCTAGATGCATGCTGGATGGTGGTCGATGTGTGGAGTAATAGTAGTAGATGCAGGCAGGAGTCGGTCTACTTGTCACGGACGTGATGCCAATATATATGATCATGCCTAGATATTCTCATAATCATTCGATTTTCTATCAATTGCTCGACAGTAATTCATTCACCCACCATAATACTTATGCTATCTTGAGAGAAGCCACTAGTGAAACCTATGGCCCCCGGGTCTATTTTCCATCATATAAGTTTCCAATATATTTTACTTTGCAATCTTTACTTTCAATCTATATCATAAAAATACCAAAAATATTTATCTTATCATTATTATCTCTATCAGATCTCACTCTCGTAAGTGACCGTGAAGGGATTGACAACCCCTTTATCGCGTTGGTTGCGAGGTTCTTATTTGTTTGTGTAGGTAGGAGGGACTTGCGTGTGGCCTTCTACTAGATTGATACCTTGGTTCTCAAAAACTGAGGGAAATACGTACACTACTTTGCTGCATCACCCTTTCCTCTTCAAGGGAAAACCAACGCAGTGCTCAAGAGGTAGCAAAGAGCGGTAGATAGTTACTATCTTTCGAATCCGTGTTCCTGGCGGGATCGTCAGGGTTAACTTGCCCCTCCTCCACATCATCCTGTTCGGATGTGTGCTCGACGGGGGCTTCAGGGTCTTTGGTGTCCTCTGGAGTGTTATCTTCTCCGGTGTCGGTGTTACTGTCTTTGCCACGACATGATTTTGAGCGGTGTCATTGGCGTCGACGCTTCGGTGGTGCCTCATTGGGTTTGTCCTCCACCAGATCCTTCCTGTCTGCACCGTCATCCTCTTTGGGTGTATCCACCATATACACATCGTATGTGGAGGTGGCCATCCAACGTCCAGTAAACGGCAGGTCTTGGCCTTGTGCGTCTCTGGCATCGTCGTCCATGCCATCGATGTCTTCGGAGGTGTAATCCAACATGTCGGTTAAGTCCTCGACGGTGGCTATGAAGTGGGTGGTGGGTGGGACATAAAATTCCCTGCTCTCAGCCCCTAGTCCGGGCTGGGCATAGTTCGGAGGCGATTCCTCTGTAATGGCGAGGGACCGCATTAAGTCTAGAGCCTCGTTTAAGAGCAAGGGCTGGACGGGGAAACGAGAGTCCGCAGGGCTGGCCAGGGCAAAGGCCTCTTGGCCGCGTTTGCTGGGCGCGGGCTTCGAGAGTTCAGAGCTAGAGTCCGGGGGTGAGTCCGGCCTTTCCATAATAGGGGGAATCCGGGCTGGCCGAAGACAAAGTCACCTCCGGATGCCCGATTGTGAGTTTCATAGATGAGAGTCCGGCGGGCTTCAAACTCCCATCTTCGGACCCAACAGTTTGCTCCAGATCTAAGGCCAGAGCGGTGGTCGGGGCCGCGAACCCTTCAAAGATCAAATCTCCTCGGACATTAGTGACATAATTTAGGTTCCCGAAACTGATCTGATGACCAGGGGCGTAGCTGTCGATCTGTTCGAGGTGACCAATCGAGTTGGCACGCAGAACGAAGCCGCCAAACACAAAAATCTGGCGTGGAGGAAAGTTTCCCCGGAAACTTCATCGTTGTTGACGATCAAATGGGCCATCACACCTTCAGTTGATGGCACAGTGGAACTCTCAATGAAAGCACCAATGTCGGTATCAAAACCGGCTGATATCGGGTAGGGGGTCCCGAACTGTGCGTCTGAGGATCGAAGGTAACAGGAGACAGGGGGACACAATGTTTACCCAGGTTCAGGCCCTCTTAATGGAGGTAAAACCCTACGTCCTGCTTGATTGTATTTGTCTATTTGATGAGTATAGGGGTTACAAGAGTTGATCTACCTTGAGATTGTAATGGCTAAACCCTAGATGTCTAGCCTGTATGAATTCTCATGGCCTCTACGGACTAAACCCTCCGGTTTATATAGACACGGGAGGGGCCTAGGGTTGTATAGAGTCGGTTTACAGAAAAAGTAAATTATACATCCAGACATTAAGCTTGCCATCCACGCATAAGAGAGTCCTACCCGGACACGGGGTAAGGTCTTCTACCTTGTATCTTCACGGCCCATCAGTCCGGCCCATATCAAATAGCCCGGACACCCGAGGACCCCTTAGTCCAGGACTCCCTCAGGGACCCTAGCCGGCTCAAAGCATTAGCCTCCTCATTATTCCTACGATCAACATGTTCTACTTGATAACCTTTGAAATGACCAGCAATAGCATCAACCTCTCGGCAGTAAGCCGCCATGAGTGGGTCTTTAGAATCCCAAGTGCCTGAAACTTGCTGAGCCACCAAATATGAGTCGCCAAAACACCTCACCCAGCTTAGATTCATTTCTTTAGCCATCCGAAGACCATGGAGCAAGGTCTCATACTCAGTTGCATTGTTAGTACAAGGGAACATCAACCTTAAAACATAACAAAATTTATCACCTCGTGGGGAAGTCAAAATAACTCCAGCCCCCGAGCCTTCCAACTGCCTGGATCCATCAAAGTGAATAGTCCAATATGTGATATCCGGCTTCTCCTCGGGCATCTGCAGCTCAGTCCCGTCATTAATAAAATCCACAAGTGCTTGAGACTTGATAGTTGTCCGAGGCAGATACTTCAAACCATGGGGTCCAAGCTCAATGGCCCATTTGGCTACCTGACCTGTAGCTTCTCTAGTTTGAATGATATCCCCCAAAGGAGCATAACTGACCACAGTGATGGGGTGACCAAAGAAATACTGCTTCAACTTGCGACTAGCCATGAACACCCCATAAACGAGCTTTTGCCAATGTGGGTACCTCTACTTGGATTCAATGAGTACCTCACTGACATAATAAACTGGTTGTTGAACCGGATACTCCTTGCTTGATTCCTTCCTTTCCACAACAATTGCCACGCTGATGGCTCGGCTATTAGCAGCCACATATAACAACAGGGGCTCCTTACCAATAGGAGCAGCAAGGATCGGCGGCTCAGCTAACTGTTTTTTCAAGGCTTCAAATGCCTGATTAGCAGCATCACTCCAGACAAAGTGATCTGTTTTCTTCATCATCTGATATAGAGGGATAGCTTTTTTGCCCAACTGGCTGATGAACCGGCTTAAGGCTGCAATACGACCCGCCAGACGCTGGACATCATTAATACACGCCAGCTTAACCAAGGAAGTGATAGCCTTGATTTTTTTCCGGGTTAGCTTCAATGCCCCTTTCAGAAACCAAAAACCCCCAGAGCTTGCCTGCTGGCACATCAAAGACACACTTGGCCGGGTTAAGCATCATCTTGTAGACCCGGAGGTTGTCAAAGGTCTCTTTCAAATCATCTATCAAGGTATCCTTCTTCCTGGATTTTACAACAATGTCATCCACATAAGCATGAACATTACGTCCAATCTGGTCATGGAGACAATTCTGAACACATCGCTGATAAGTCGCCTGGGCACTCTTGAGCCCAAAAGGCATAGACACATAACAAAAGGCTCCAAAGGGAGTAATGAAAGTTGTCTTCTCCTGGTTCTTAGCTGCCATTTTGATCTGATGATAACCAGAGTAAGCATCCAGAAAACTCAAACGCTCACAACCCACCGTAGCATCAATAATCTGATCAATACGAGGGAGAAAGAAAGGGTCAGCTGGACAGGCCTTGTTGAGGTCTATATAATCCACACACATCCGCCAAGTGCCATTCTTCCTTCTTCCTAAGCACCAACACAGGGTTAGCCAACCACTCAGGATGAAAAACTTCAACAATAAACCCAGCCGCCAAGAGCCGGGCCACCTCTTTTCCAATGGCCTCGCGTCTCTCTTCATTAAAACGATGAAGGAATTGCTTGACCGGTTTAAACTTCGAAACAACATTAAGAGTGTGCTCAGCGAGTTCCCCCGGTACACCTGGCATGTTAGAAGGTTTCCATGCAAAGATGTCCCGGTTCTCACGGATGAACTCGATGAGCATGCTTTCCTATTTCAGATCCATATTGGCACTGATATTGAATTGCTTGGATGAGTCGCCAGAATCAAAGTCAACTAGCTTAGTGTCATCTGTCGGCTTAAACTTCAACAGAGGATCATGCTCTGTGGTTGGTTTCTTCAAAGCTGTCATATCTGTCGGGTTAACATTATCTTTGTAAAACTTCAACTCCTCTGTTGCACAAACAGACTCGGCATAAGCGGCACCACCTTCTTCACATTCCAAGGCTATCTTCCTGTTGTTGTGTACAGTGATGGTGCCCTTATGAGCCAGCATCTTAAGATGTAGATAAACATAACAAGGCTTTGCCATAAACTTAGCATAAGCCGGCCGCCCAAACAAGGCATGATAAGGGCTTCTGATCTTAGCCACCTCAAAGGTCAATGTCTCAGCTCTGGAATCATGATCATCACTAAAAGCCACTTCCAAAGCTATCTTGCCCACTGGATACACCGACTTACTAGGCACCACACCATGAAAAACAATATTAGACGGCTTAAGATCCTTATCAGTCAAACTCATATGACAAAAAGTATCATAGTAAAGGATATTGATGTTGCTGCCTCCATCCATGAGTACTTTAGTGAACTTGTACCCTCCAACCTGGGGTGCAACAACCAAAGCTAATTGACCCGGATTGTCAACTCAGGGCGGGTGATCCTCGCGACTCCATACAATTGGGTGCTCAGACCACCGCAAGCAGCGAGGGACCGTTGGCTCAACTGTGTTCACTGCCCTTTTACGAACCTCCTGGCCCCGTTTGCATAAACTCGTGGTGAACACATGATACTGACCACTGTTGAGCTGCTTCGGGTTACTCTGATAACCAAACTGCTGCTGGTTCCCTTGACCAGATTACTGACTGAAACCGCCTTGATTACCTTGACCCTGAAAACCGAAACTTGAACCGCCACCTACATAGCCAGGTCCATGTGAGCCGGAACCTGGCTCGCCATGCAGGCCATTACCATTATTGTGGCCCTGGTTAAGGCTATAATCCTTATATTCCTTCATGATAAAGCAATCCTTCCACATATGGATAGCAGGCTTATCTGGGGTACTATGCTTCGGGCAAGGCTGATTCATCACCGCCTCAATATTAAACTTTGGCCTGCCAAGCCAGGGTGGGAACACCTTCCCCTTACGACACTGATTACCATTCTGGGCATTGGTATTAGCCACAAAGTCTGAACTGCCGTCAGCCTTGCACTTGCCATTATTACCCTAACCCCGCCGTATGGTGTTGTAGCCCCTTTCCATTGCTATTCTTCTTCCCCTTTCTAGTTTTATCCTCATCAGACTCTGGATCCTTAGTACTACCTGAGTCGGCGTATTTAACGAGAGCCACCATGAGCTCCCCCATATCATTACAGTGGCGCTTAAGCCGCCCCAGCTTCTGCTTCAGAGGAAGAAAATGACAATTCTTTTCTAACATGAGGATAGCCGAGCCGACATTAATATTGTCCAAGGAATGAATGATGGTCGAGATCCGGCGCACCCAGTGGGTCCTTGACTCACCCTCACCCTGGACACAAGTATCTAAGTCAAGAATCGACATGGGCTGCTTGCATGTATCCTTAAAATTCTGAATGAAACGGGACTTCAATTCTGCCCATGAACTAATGGAGTTAGGGGCAGTCCCTTCAACCAGTTACGGGCCGGCCCATCCAACATCATGGTGAAATATTTAGCACATGCAGCATCACTAACATCCAACATCTCCATAGCCATCTCATAGCTCTCAATCCAAGCTTCTGGGGGTTGATCCGTCGTGTAGTTAGGCACCTTACGGGGGCCCTTGAAATCCTTAGGCAAGCGCTCGTTGCATAGATCCGTCACTAAACATGGCATGCCCAAAGATCTAGAGGTCACTCCTGCCCCCACAAACGTTGATGGATAAGCTGGAGGTTGCTGTTGAGCCGCTAGCTGAGCCGCCAGCTCGGCCTCGCACTGCGCCCTGCCCTAGTCCATCTACACATCATTGCCAATGCGTAGCGGGTCATGCTCGCGAGGCTGGTTACGGTGTTGTTCACCGCTCGAAACTGCCGGTGAGTCAATGTGCCTGCTATAACTCCGGCTTGGACGAGGGATTGAGTGAATCCGTTCATAGCTATATGAATAAGCCGCCTATTGAGCCACGACTGTCTGAAGAAGCTCTCTGGCCCTCCGTGTCTCTATCGCAGCCAGAGACTCGCCTTCAACTGGGAGAGCCGCCAATCATGTGGACGCAGCAATCATATTATCCAGAGGGCTAGAATAATGACCTGATGGTGTCAGAACATGTTGAGGTGGAGTCATATCCAAACGAGGTGGATCCGCTGTACACGGCTGAACCGGCGCTCCGTTCATGGGCTCCTCAACCGCCCGGTTCATTGTAGGAAGGTCACTGGTCCCTGCCCGAGGTGTGTTGAAGAGGTTTCTTGCATCATAATTCGGAGGTAAGCGACTCTGGTGCCTCCTCATAATGGCATTTGAAGCGTTTTGATCGAAGGTAAGCCAAAAAGACTCGCCATGAATCCGTTGTACCTGAGCATCCAAAGCAGCTTGTTCCGCCACCATCCTAGCGTTCTCAGCCGCCAGCTCTTCCCTTGCCTGAGCTATCTCATCTCGTAGCTTCGCGACATCCACCTTATGTTGTTCTTGAGTGTCCAGGGTCACCTCTGTCCCCATCAAAGTTGCCAAAGCATCCAGTAGTTCGGTCAGAAGCTGAGCCGGCGGGCACGCAGAGCCGCCAGCCCCAGCTACCGTCCTGTCTGTTGATACATTGAATCGGACTCATCGGTTGACGACTCACCATCAGAGTAGATGGCCGTCTCACCACCAGACACAGATCCTTCCTCAAGTTCCGCCCCATGGATGAAACCTACGAAGGCGTGCTTCGCAGCGGCTTGATCCTTGGCAGGTCGCGCACGCTGAGCCATCTCGACGATGTCGGTGCAGGTGTCCGGCTCAGGGCCTGATTCGCCGATCTTGCTGATGAAGACATGGATTCTCCAAAGGGGACCCAGTACCCATACTGGATTGAGCCGGCCTCAGGGCCCCAGCCAGCGTCGTTAATGTAGAGCTTGTCGCTGCGACTGTTGGTCATCTGGCCCATGGCGTATCCCTTGATCCCTGTGAAGTTGCCCTTCAAGAACTCGAAACCACTGTGCGCTGGCCCCATTGTGGGCACCAACTATCATGGACTTAACACGGCAAATGTCCTAGCAAAAGGACTTAGGTGTGGAGCCATCACGACATAGTTAGCTTGGAGGGGTTAAACGGGACAAAGGACACAGAGAGTTTACCCAGGTTCAGCCCCTCTTAACAAGGTAAAAGCCTACTCCTCCTTTAGATGGTATTGCTTGGGTTTTGATTACTAGGGAGCGAATACGCTTGATCTAGTTCTCGACCTGTTGTTTCTTGAGTTAACTCGCCTCCGGGTCACCCCTTTATATACACAGGCCAATGCCCGACGGCTTACAGAGTCCCGGCCGGCTCATACACAATGTGTCCGGCCCAGTGACTAATTAAGCTTGCCTTACAATACAAGTTACATATATGGCGGTTCATCCTCTTGGGCCTCAAGTCGCGTCCGGGTCTTAGGCCCTTAATGGGCTTCCTTCATGACCGCCATCTTCATCTTTAAGTCATCCGTGGTATGACCCAGTCCCTCTTGGGCGGGTTATACCTAATAGTTATATCCCCAACACCGGGTCTTCAACAATTGTTGCAATTACGGTCACGACTAGAAGTTCTTTTCTCATCGTAGGATCTTGACTTGGAGCTTCTATCTTCGCTTTGACTCTTGTAGAATTTGTTGAAGTTCTTCACCATTAGACTTATTTCCTCATTGGGGACTAGCTTGTCACTTGATGTTGTAGGAGCATCACTTGAGGCTTTGTATGCACCACTTGACTTGTTGTGAAGTCCCTCATTATCCTTGAGCGACAATTCTTTGACTTTCGTGGGCTTGAGATCTTTGTAATTGGGCATCATTTGGATCAATGTGCACACAATATCATATTTTCCATCCAAAGATCTAAGGATCTTCTTGATGATGAACTTGTCGGTCATCTCTTCACTTCATAAGCCAGTAATCTCATTTGTGATGGGAGCAAGCCTAGAGTACATTTCAGTGACTTTTTCACCATCCTTCATCTTGAACTTGTCAAGTTGACTTTGAAGCACGTCCAACTTGGATTCCTTGATGGACTTGGTACCTTCGTGCATATCAACCAAAGTATCCCAAATTTCCTTTGCATTCTCAAGACGGCTAATTTTGCTGAACTCCTCGGGACACAAACCATTGAAGAGAATATCACAATCTTGAGCATTGTATTGCAACATATTCAATTCTTCCGCGATCGCTTCATGATCCAGTTCTCTACCATCCTCAAAGAATTCCCCTTGCAAGCCAATACGAACAACAGCCCAAACGGCAGGGTTATGACCAAGAACATGCATTTTCATCTTATGATTCCAACTAGCAAAATTTGTACAATCAAAGTATGGACCTCTACGATTATAATTACCCTCACTAGATGCCATACTCTCCTAGGTTGTGAAACCAAGGCTATGAAAATCAAAGCAATGGAAACCAAGGCTACAGAGACCAAAGCTCTAATACCACTCATAGGATCAGAAGTATGTCTAGAGGGGGTGATTAGACTACTTGACCAAATAAAGCCTAACCTTTTCCCAATTTTAGTTGTAGGCGTATTTTAGCAATTATAGCAAGTCAAGCAACACCGTATACATGCAATTCTAAGAGTATACCAGCAGAAAGTAAGATATTGCACATGTAAGTAAAGGAGGGGTTTCGAGAAGGCAAACTTAATGGGGACATGGTGATTTTTGGCGTGGTTCCGCTAGGTGGTGCTATCGTATGTCCACATTGATGGAGACTTCAACCCACGAAGGGTAACCGCTGCACGAGTCCACGGAGGGCTCCACCCATGAAGGGTCCACGAACAAGCAACCTTGTCTATCCCACCATGGCCATCGTCCATGAAGAACTTGCCTCACTCGGGTATATCTTCACGAAGTAGGCGATCTCCTTGCCCTTACAAACTTCTTGGTTCAACTCCACATCATGTAGGAGGCTCCCAAGTGACACCTAACCAATTCAGGAGACACCACTCTCCAAAAGGTAATAGATGGTGTGATGATGATGAACTCCTTGCTCATGTGCTTCAAATGATAGTCTACCCAACACTCAACTCTCTCTCTCTCATAGATTTGGCTATGGTGGAAGAAGGATTTGAGTGGAAAGCAACTTGAGGAAGGCTGGTAATCAAGGTTCAAATGGTAGGAATGGAATCTCTTGATCTCAACACATGAGTAGGTAGCTCTCTCTCAGAAAATGGGTAGTGGAAGTGTAGGCACGTTCTGATGGCTCTCTTACTGAGTAAGAGGGGTGGAGGGGTATATATAGCCTCCACATGATATCCAATCGTTACACACTTTTGACTCAACTCAGTGGCGCCGATTAGAATTCTCGGTGGCACCAACCTATGTAAAAGATATGAACACTGGAGGTCTCGGTGGGGCCGACTGGAAACATTTTGGATGGATTGATGTGCAATGGTAGGGCAAAACCTCACTTCGGTGGCACCGATTGCATCATCTCGGTAAGACTGAGATAAGTGCAATAAGCAACGGAAGGTTGGCAAGCCATCTCGGTGGCAACAACTATAAAACTCGGTAAGACCGAAATAATTGCAATAGGCAACGGAGAGTTGGAATGTAGGGTTTTGGACAGATTTGGATGAAGAACGTGGTTGATGATTTTGGAGTAATATCACTAAGCACTTGAGAAAACATATCATTATCAAAACCTCATCCCCTTTTAATAGTATTGGCTTTCCTATGGACTCAATGTGATCTTGGATCACTTAACCAAAAATGTAGAGTCTTAAGCTTTTGCCAATCCATGTCATTAGCATTTTGAGGGGTCCACGATCACTAATCCTTGCCATGCCAATCATTGAACTTCCTGAAATCTTTAACTTGAATGGATATTAGTTCAATGAGATATATGTTGTTATGAATTACCAAAACCACCCGAGGATTAGTTGCACTTTTAACAGGAGTTATAGTCCCTGAAGATTTGGTTTAACCCATGGAAGATGACCCCCTAAAAATGTATTTGTTCAAGTGAAGAACTGTTGGGGAATGCAGTATTTCAAAAAAAATCCTACGATCACGCAAGATCTATCTAGGAGATGCATAGCAACGAGAGGGAAGAGTGTGTCTACGTACCCTCGTAGACCGAAAGCGGAAGCATTGACTAACGCGGTTGATGTAGTCGAACGTCTTCGCGATCCAACCGATCAAGTACCGAATGCACGTCACCTCCGTGATCTGCACACGTTCATCTCGGCGACGTCCCTCGAACTCTAGATCCAGCTGAGGCCGAGGGAGGGTTTTGTCAGCACGACAGCGTGTTGACAGTGATGATGAAGTTACCAACGCAGGGCTTCGCCTAAGCACTACGACAATATGACTGAGGTGTAAAACTGTGGAGGGGGCACCGCACACGACTAAAGATCAACTTGTGTGTCTATGGGGTGCCCCCTCCCCCGTATATAAAGGAGGGGAGGAGGAGGGACAGCCTCAAGGGGCACGCCCAAAGGGGGGATTCCTACTCCTAGTAGGAGTAGGTTTCCCCCTTTCCTAGTCTAAGTAGGAGAAGAAGGAAGGAGAGGTATAGGGAGAAGGAAAGAGGGGGGCGTCGCCCCCTCCTAGTACAATACGGACCAGCCCATGGGGGGCGCGCCGCCACCCCTTGTGGCCCTTATCTCCTTTCCCGTATGGCCCATTAAGGCCCACTACTCCCCCTGGCGAATTACCATAACTCTCCGGTACTCCGAAAAATACCAGAATCACTCGGAACCTTTCCGATGTCCGAATATAGCCTTCCAATATATTGATATTTACGTCTCGGCCATTTCGAGACTCCTCGTCATGTCCGTGATCTCATTTGGGACTCCCAACAACCTTCGGTACATCAAATCACATAACTCATAATACAAATCGTCAACGTTAAGCGTGCGGACCCTACGGGTTCGAGAACTATGTAGACATCACCGAGACACATCTCCGGTCAATAACCAACAGCGGAACCTGGATGCTCATATTGCCTCCTACATATTCTACAAATATCTTTATCGGTCAAACCGCATAACAACATATGTTGTTCCCTTTGTCATCGGTATGTTACTTGCCCGAGATTCGATCATCGGTATTATCATACCTAGTTCAATCTCGTTACCGGCAAGTCTCTTTACTCATTCCGTAATGCATCATCCCGTAACTAACTCTTTAGTCACATTGCTTGCAAGGCTTATATTGATGAGCATTACCGAGAGGGCCCATAGATACCTCTCCGACAATCGGAGTGACAAATCCAAATCTCGATCTATGCCAACTCAACAAACACCATCGGAGAAACCTGTAGAGCATCTTTATAATCACCCAGTTATGTTGTGACATTTGATAGAACACTAAGTGTTCCTCCGGTATTCGGGAGTTGCATAATCTCATAGTTATAGGAACATGTATAAGTCGTGAAGAAAGCAATAGCAATAAACTAAACGATCATAGTGTTAAGCTAACGGATGGGTCTTGTCCATCACATCATTCTCTAATGATGTGATCCCGTTCATTAAATGACAACACACGTCTATGGTCAGGAAACATAACCATCTTTGATTAATGAGCTAGTCAAGTAGAGGCATACTAGGGACACTTTGTTTGTCTATGTATTCACACATGTACTAAGTTTCCAGTTAGTACAGTTCTAGCATGAATAATAAACATTTATCATGATATAAGGAAATATAAATAACAACTTTATTATTGCCTCTAGGGCATATTTCCTTCAGCCTCCCACTTGCACTAGAGTCAATAATCTAGTTCACAGCACCATGTGATTTAACACCAATAGTTCACATCTTTATGTGATTAGTTCACATCTCCATGTGACTAATACCCAAAGGGTTTACTAGAGTCAATAATCTAGTTCACATTGCTATGTGATTAACATCCAAAGAGTGATCATGTTTTTCTTGTGAGAGAAGTTTAGTCAACAAGTCTGCCACATTCAGAGCCGTACGTATTTTGCAAATTTTCTATGTCTACAATGCTCTGCATAGAGCTACTCTAGCTAATCGCTCCCATTTTCAATATGTATCTAGATCGAGACTTAGAGTTATCCAGATCGGTGTCAAAGCTTGCATTGACGTAACTCCTTACGACGAACTCTTTGTCACCTCCATAACCGAGAAACATTTACTTATTCCACTAAGGATAATTTTGACCGATGTTCAGTGATCCACTCCTGGATCACTATTGTACCCTGATATGTCTCCAACGTATCTATAATTTTTTATTGTTCCATGCTATTATATTATCTAATTTGGATGTTTAATGGGCTTTAATATGCACTTTTATATTATTTTTGGGACTAACCTATTAACCGGAGACCTAGTGCCAGTTGCTGTTTTTTTGCCTATTTTAGTGTTTGTAGAAAAGGAATATCAAATGGAATCCAAACATAACAAAACCTTCGTGAGGATCTTTTTTGGAACAAACGCAATCCAGGAGACTTGGAGTCGAGGTCAAGGAAGCAACAAGACGGCCACGAGGTAGGGAGGCGCGCCCAGGGGGGTAGGCGCGCCCCCCACCCTCATGGGCCCCTTGTAGCTCCACCAACCTACTTCTTTCGCCTATATATACTCTTATACCTTGAAAACATCCAGGAGAGCCACGAAACCACTTTTCCACCGCCGCAACCTTCTGTACCCGTGAGATCCCATCTGGGGACCTTTTTCGGCGACCTGTCGGAGGGGGATTCGATCACGAAGGTCTTCTACATCAACACCATAGCCTCTTTGATGATGTGTGAGTAGTTTACCACAGACCTCTGGGTCCATAGTTATTAGCTAGATGGCTTCTTCTCTCTCTTTGGTTCTCAATACAAAGTTCTCCTCGATGTTCTTGGAGATCTATTCGATGTAATACTTTTTGCGGTGTGTTTGCCGAGATCCGATGAATTGTGGGTTTATGATCAAGTTTATCTATGAACAATATTTGATTTTTATCTGAATTCTTATATGCATGATTTGATATCTTTGCAAGTCTCTTCAAATTATCAGTTTGGTTTGGTCTACTAGATTGATCTTTCTTGCAATGGGAGAAGTGCTTAGCTTTGGGTTCAATCTTGCGGTGCTCGATCCCAGTGACAGAAAGGGAACCGACACATATTGTATTCTTTCCATCGAGGATAAAAATATGGGTTTTATATCATATTGCTTGAGTTTATCCCTCTACATCATGTCATCTTGCCTAATGCATTACTCTGTTCTTATGAACTTAATACTCTAGATGCATGTTGGATAGCGGTCGATGTGTGGAGTAATAGTAGTAGATGCAGAATCATTATGGTCTACTTGACACGGACATGATGCTTATGTTGATGATCATGCCTAGATATTCTTATAACTATGCGCTTTTCTATCAATTGCTCGGCAGTAATTTGTTCACCCACCGTAATTTATGCTATCTTGAGAGAAGCCACTAGTGAAACCTATGGCCCGGGGGTCTACTTCATATCATATAAGTTTCCGATGTACAATTCTATTTTACTGTTTATTTTATTTTGCAATCTTTACTTTTCAATCTATACAACAAAAATACCAAAAATATTTATCTTATTATCTTTATCAGATCTCACTTTCGTAAGTGACCGTGAAGGGATTGACAACCCCTTTATCCTGTTGGTTGCGAGGTTCTTGTTTGTTTGTGCAGGTAGGCGACTTGCGTGTAGTCTCTTACTGGATTGATACCTTGGTTCTCAAAATCTGAGGGAAATACTTACGCTACTTTGTTGCATCACTCTTTCCTCTTCAAGGGAAAACCAACGCATGCTCAAGAGGTAGCAAGAAGGATTTCCGGCGCCCTTGCCGGGGAGATTTGCACCAAGTCAAGTCAAGATTTGATCTACCGGCAACTTGCCAATTCTGGCGTCGTTGCTGGGGAGATCTACGCTCAAGTCAAGACATACCATGTACCCATCACAAACTCTTATCCCTCGCATTACATTATTTGCCATTTGCCTCTTGTTTTCCTCTCCCCCACTTCACCTTTGCCAGTTTATTCGCCCTCTTCCATTCGTCCTTCTGTTTGCTCATGTTACCATGTGCCTTCTATTAGCTTGCATCTTCGCTTGCTAAATATCTATTGTTATGGATCCTCATCCTCTTGCTAATCTTTTTAAAAGATCCAATTATGTTGAACCAATTGCTAGTGAGTTGAGTGCACTAGATTATCTTTATGGAGTTTTGATTGAAATCCGTGAATCTGAAAATTGTGATGAAGTGCTTTATAAAGTGACTCACGATAGATCTTTGAATAAAAAGCATGATTGCAATGATGTTATTATAAATTCTAGGAATGTCAATTGTGCTAATAATATGCAAAACCCTAAGCTTGGGGATGCTAGTATTGATACGTCCACTACTTGTTGCAATGATCATGATTGGGGTGGTTTTTCTTATGATCTTGAAAATTTATTTAAGCCCCATGATGAATATGAGATTGATAATAGTGTTTGCAATATTATTGAAAGTGAGTTTGGAAGAGTGTCAACTTTAGATCCCACATATTTGGATAATGTTCAATCTTATGAAATTTTTGATAAAAGTGGGTTTGGAGAGGTCATGACTTTAGTTAATGTTAATCCCACTATTTTGGAAGAGTGTCAACTTTGCATGCATGTGGATCGTGTTGAAAATATTTTATGTGATAGCTATTTTGTTGAATTTTCTTATGATCCCACATGTAATTATTATGAGAGAGGAAAATATGAATGTAGGAATTTTCATGTTACTAAATTACCTCTCATTATGTTGAGATTGCTATTGTTTCTTTCCGCTTCCTTGCATATGCTAGTTTTTGCTTGCTATGATAATTTGTTTTCCTATAAGATGCCTATGCATAGGAAGTATGTTAGACTTAGATGTGTTTTTCATGTGTTTCATGATGCTCTCTTTGTGCTTCAATTCTTGTCTTTCATTTGAGCATCATCGAAATTGCCAATGCCTAGCTAGGGGCATTAAACGACAGGGCTTGTTGGGAGGCAACCCAATTTTATTTTTGTTCCTGTTTAGTAATAAATAATTTATCTATACTATGCTTAGATGTGTTTTTTTATGTTTTAATTAGTGTTTGTGCCAAGTAAAGCCTTTAGGATCTTCTTGGGTGATTGTTATTTGATCTTGCTGAAAAAACCAGAAAGTAAGGCTCACGAGAATAATTTTCATTTTTTACCAGAGAGCGATAAAATACCAATTCCAACTGCAGTAAATCAATATACAAGTTATTTATGGCATCCTAATTTCGCAGGATTTTGGGAGTTATAGAAGTATTTGAAACCTACAGATTGCTACAGACTGTTCTGTTTTTGACAGATTCTGTTTTTTCCTATGTTGTTTGCTTATTTTGATGAATATATGGCTAGTATCAGGAGGTATGAACCATAGAGAAGTTGGAATACAGTAGGTTTAACACCAATATAAATAAAGAATGAGTTCATTACAGTACCTTAAGGTGGTGATTTGTTTTCTTATACTAACGGAGCTCATGAGATTTTCTGTTGAGTTTTGTGTTGTGAAGTTTTCAAGTTTTGGGGTAAAGATTTGATGGATTTTGGAACAAGGAGTGGCAAGAGCCTAAGCTTGGGGATGGCCAAGGCACCACAAGGTAAAATCTAAGGACAACCAAAAGCCTAATCTTGGGGATGCCCCGGAAGGCATCCCCTCTTTCGTCTTCATCTATCAGTAACTTTACTTGAGACTATATTTTTATTCACCACATGATATGTGTTTTGCTTGGAGCGTATTGTATGATTTGACTCTTTGCTTTTTAGTTTACCACAATCATCCTTGCCGTACACACCTTTTGGAGAGACACACATGAATCGGAATTTATTAGAATACTCTGTGTGCTTCACTTATATCTTTTGAGCTAGATAAATTTTGCTCTAGTGCTTCACTTATACCTTTTAGAGCACGGTGGTGGTTTCATTTTATAGAAATTATTGATCTCTCATGCTTCACTTAAATTATTTTGAGAGTCTTTTAGAACAGCATGGTAATTTGCTTTGGCTATAAAATTAGTCCTAATATGATAGGCATCCAGGATGGGTATAATAAAAACTTTCATATAGAGTGCATTAAATATTATGAGAAGTTTGATACTTGATAGTTGTTTTGAGATATAAAGATGGTAATATTAGAGTCGTGCTAGTTGAGTAATTGTGGAATTGAGAAATACTTGTGTTGAAGTTGGCAAGTCCTGCAGCATGCACGTATGGTAAACGTTGTGTGACAAATTTGAAGCATGAGGTGTTCTTTGATTGCTTTCCTTATGAGTGGCGGTCGGGGACGATTGATGGTCTTTTCCTACCAATCTATCCCCCTAGGAGCATGTGCGTTGTGCTTGGTTTTGATAACTTGTAGATTTTTGCAATAAGTATGTGAGTTCTTTATGACTAATGTTGAGTCCATGGATTATACGCAATCTCACCCTTCCATCATTGCTAGCCTCTTCGGTACCGTGCATTGCCCTTTCTCACCTTGAGAGTTGGTGCAAACTTCGCCGGTGCATCCAAACCCCGTGATATGATATGCTCTATCACACATAAGCCTCCTTATATCTTCCTCAAAAAAGCCACCATACCTACCTATTATTGCATTTCCATAGCCATTCCGAGATATATTGCCATGCAACTTTCCACCATTCCATTTATTATGACATGCTCCGTCATTGTCATATTGCTTTGCATGATCATGTAGTTGACATAGTATTTGTGGCAAAGCCATCTTCATAATTCTTTCATACATGTCACTCTTGATTCATTGCATATCCCGGTACATCGCCGGAGGCATTCACATAGAGTCATATTTTGTTCTAAGTATCGAGTTGTATTTCGTGAGTTGTCAGTAAATAAAAGTGTGATGATTTTCATTATTAGAGCATTGTCCCATGTGAGGAAAGGATGATTCCCCCACAAGTCGGGATGAGATTCCAGATGAAATAAAAAAAGAGGCCAAAAATAAGAGAGAAAAGGGGCCCAAATAAAAAAAAGAAAAAAAAGGAAAATGAGAGAAAAAGAGAGAAGGGGCAATGTTACTATCCTTTTTCCACACTTGTGCTTCAAAGTAGCACCATGATCTTCATGATAGAGAGTCTCCTATTTTGTCACTTTCATATACTAGTGGGAATTTTTCATTATAGAACTTGGCTTGTATATTCCAATGATGGGCTTCCTCAAAATGCCCTAGGTCTTCGTGAGCAAGCAAGTTGGATGCACACCCACTTACTTTATTTTGTTGAGCTTCATATATTTATAGCTCTAGTGCATCTATTGCATGGCAATCCCTACTCCTTGCATTGACATCAATTGATGGGCATCTGCATGGCCCGTTGATTAGCCGCGTCAGTGTGAGACTTTTCCCTTTTTGTCTTCTCACACAACCTCCATCATCATATTCTATTCCACCCATAGTGCTATGTCCATGGCTCGCGCTCATATATTGCGTGAAAGTTGAAAGAGTTTGAGAAGGCTAAGTATGAAACAATTGCTTGGCTTCTCATCAGGGTTGTGCATGACGGGAGCATTTTGTGTGACGAAAATGAAGCTTCGCCAAACTATATGATTTTGTAGGGATAAGCTTTCTTTGGCTATGTTATTTTGATAAGACGTAATTGCTTGGTTAGCATGCTTGAAGTATTATTATTTTTACGTCAATATTAAACTTCTGCCTAGAATCTTTTCGATCTAAACATTCATGCCGCAATAAACATAATTACATTGAAAATTATGTTAGGTAGCATTCCACATCAAAAATTCTATTTTTTATCATTTACCTGCTCGAGGACGAGCATGAATTAAGCTTGGGGATGTTCATACGCCTCCAACGTATCTATAATTTTTTATTGTTCCATGTTATTATATTATCTATTTTGGATGTTTAATGGGCTTTAGTATGCACTTTTATATTATTTTTGGGACTAACCTATTAACCGTAGGCCCAGTGCCAGTTGCTGTTTTTTGCCTATTTCAGTGTTTCGCAGAAAAGGAATATCAACCGGAATCCAAACGGAGTGAAACCTTCACGAGGATCTTTTTTGGAACAAACGCAATCCAGGAGACTTGGAGTGGAGGTCAAGGAAGCAACAAAGCGGCCACGAGGTAGGGAGGCACACCCAAGGGGTAGGCGCACCCCCCACCCTCGTGGGCCCCTCGTAGCTCCACCGACCTACTTCTATCGCCTATATATACTCTTATACCCTGAAAACATCCAAGAGAGCCACGAAACCACTTTTCCACCGCCGCAACCTTCTGTACCTGCGAGATCCCATCTGGGGACCTTTTCCGGTGATCTACCGGAGGGGGGATTCGATCACGGAGGGCTTCTACATCAACAGCATAGCCTCTCTGATGATGTGTGAGTAGTTTACCACAGACCTTAGGGTCCATAGTTATTAGCTAGATGGCTTCTTCTCTCTCTTTGGTTCTCAATACAAAGTTCTCCTCGATGTTCTTGGAGATCTATTCGATGTAATACTTTTTGCGGTGTGTTTGCCGAGATCCGATGAATTCAGGGTTTATGACCAAGTTTATCTATGAACAATATTTGATTCTTCTCTGAATTCTTATATGCATGATGTGATATCTTTGCAAGTCTCTTCGAATTATCAGTTTGGTTTGGCCTACTAGATTGATCTTTCTTGCAATGGGAGAAGTGCTTAGCTTTGGGTTCAATCTTGCGGTGCTCGATCCCAGTGACAGAAAGGGAACCGACACGAATGGTATTGTTGCCATCAATGATAAAAAGATGGGGTTTATATCATATTGCTTGAGTTTATACCTCTACATCATGTCATCTTGCCTAATGCGTTACTCTGTTCTTATGAACTTAATACTCTAGATGCATGCTGGATAGCGGTCGATGTGTGGAGTAATAGTAGTAGATGCAGAATCGTTTCAGCCTACTTGACACGGATGTGATGCCTATGTTTATGATCATGCCTAGATATTCTCATAACTATGCGCTTTTCTATCAATTGCTCAGCAGTAATTTGTTCACCACCGTAATTTATGCTATCTTGAGAGAAGCCACTAGTGAAACCTATGGCCCGCAGGTCTACTTCATATCATATACGTTTCCGATCTACAATTCTAGTTTACTGTTTATTTTATTTTGCAATCTTTACTTTTCAATCTATACAACAAAATACCAAAAGTATTTATCTTATTATCTTTATCAGATCGCACTTTCATAAGTGACCGTGAAGGGATTGACAACCCCTTTATCGCATTGGTTGCAAGGTTCTTGTTTGTTTGTGCAGGTACTAGGCGACTTGCGTGTAATCTCCTACTAGATTGATACCTTGGTTCTCAAAAACTGAGGGAAATACTTATGCTACTTTTTTGCATCACCCTTTCCTCTTCGAGGGAAAACCAATGCATGCTTAAGAGGTAGCATACCCTCTTGCCAAACTCATGGTGAGGTACACAATAGGTCTGGAACACGGCATAGCATACTTTATAGAACCTATGACTGAGGCATAGGGAATGACTTTTCATTCTCTTTCTATTTTCTGCCGTGGTCGGGTTTTGAGTCTTTACTCAACTTCACACCTTGCAACACAGGCAAGAACTCCTTCTTCGACTGTTCCATTTTGAACTACTTCGAAAACTTGTCAAGGTATGTACTCATTGAAAAAAAATTAACAAGCGTCTTGTTCTATCTCTATAGATCTTGATGCTCAATATGTAAGCAGCTTCTTCGAGGTCTTTCATTGAAAAATTCTTATTCAAGTATCCTTTTATGCTATCCAGAAATTCAATATCATTTATGATCAACAATATGTCATCCACATATAATATCAGAAATGCTACAGAGCTCCCACTCACTTTCTTGTAAATATAGGCTTCTCCAAAAGTCTGTATAAAACTATATGCTTTGATCAACTCATCAAAGCGTATATTCCAACTCCGAGATGCTTGCACCAGTCCATAGATGGATCGCTGGAGCTTGCACACTTTGTTAGCACCTTTAGGATTGACAAGACCTTCTGGTTAAGGAATGTAGTTTTGATATCCATTTGCTAGATTTCATAAAATGTGGCAATTGCTAACATGATTCAGACAGACTTAAGCATCGCTACGAGTGAGAAAATCTCATCGTAGTCAACATCTTGAACTTGTCGAAAACCTTTTGCGACAATTCGAGCTTTGTATATAGTAATACTACTATCAACGTCTCTCTTCCTCTTGAAGATCCATTTATTCTCAATGGCTTGCCGGTCATTGGGCAAGTCAACCAAAGTCCACATTTGTTCTCATACATGGATCCCATCTCAGATTTCATGGCCTCAAGCCATTTTGCGGAATCTGGGCTCATCATCGCTTCCTCATAGTTCGTAGGTTCATCATGGTCTAGTAACATGACTTCCAGAAAGGATTACTGTACCACTCTGGTGCGGACCATACTCTGGTTGACCTACGAGGTTCGGTAGTAACTTGATCTGGAGTTTCATGATCATCATCATTAGCTTCCTCACTAATTGACATAGGAATCACTCGAACTGATTTTCGTGATGAACTACTTTCCAATTCGGCAGAAGGTACAGTTACCTCATCAAGTTCTACATTCCTCCCACTCACTTCTTTCGAGAGAAACTTCTTCTCTAGAAAGGATCCATTCTTAGCAATGAATATCTTGCCTTCGGATCTGTGATGGAAGGTGTACCCAACAGTTTCCTTTGGGTATCCTATGAAGACACAATTCTCCGATTTGGGTTTGAGCTTATCAGGCTGAAACTTTTTCACATAAGCATCGCAACCCCTAACTTTAATAAACCACAACTTAGGTTTCTTGCTAAACCACAGTTCATACGGTGTCATTTCAATGGATTTTTAGATGGTTCCCTATTTAACGTGAATGCGGTTGTCTCTAATGCATAACCCCAAAATGATAGTGGTAAATCGGTAAGAGACATCATAGATCGCACCATATCTAATAAAGTACGGTTAAGACGTTCGGACACACCATTACAATGTGGTGTTCCAGGTGGCGTGAGTTGTGAAACTATTCGACATTGTTTCAACTGAAGGCCAAACTCGTAACTCAAATATTTCGTCTCCACGATCAGATAGTACTAACTTTATTTTCTTGTTACGATGATTCTCCATTTCACTATGAAATTCTTTGAACTTTTCAAACGTTTCAGACTTATGTTTCATTAAGTAGATATACTCATATCTTCTCAAATCATCTGTGAAGGTCAGAAAATAACAATACCCGCCGCGAGCCTCAACACTCATCAGACCGCATACATGGGTATGTATTATTTCGAATAAGTCAGTGGCTCGCTCCATTGTTTCGGAGAATGGAATCTTAGTCATATTTCCCATGAGGCATGGTTCACAAGCATCAAATGATTCATAATCAAGTGATTCCAAAAGTCCATCCGCATGGAGTTTCTTCATGCGCTTTACACCAATATGACCTAAACGACAGTGCCACAAGTATGTTGCACCATCATTATCAACTTTGCATCTTTTGGCATCAATATTATGAATATGTGTATCACTACCATCGAGATACAAGAAACCATTTATATTAAGTGTCTGACCATAGAAGGTTTTATTCATGTAAACAGAACAACAATTATTCTATGACTTAAATGAATAATTGTATTGCAATAAACATGATCCAATCATATTCATGCTCAACGCAAACACCAAATAACATTTATTTTAGGTTCAACACCAATCCCGAAGGTAAAAGGAGTGTGCGATGGTGATCTTATCAACCTTGGAATCATTTCCAAAACACATCGTCACCTTGCCCTTAACTAGTCTTTGTTCATTTTGCAACTCCGGTTTCGAGTTACTAATCTTAGCAACTGAACCGGTATCAAATACCCTGGGATTACTATGAACACTAGTAAAGTACACCACAATAACATGTATATCAAATATACTTTTGTTCACTTTTCCATCCTTCTTATCCGCCAAGTATTTGGGGTAGTTCCGCTTCCAGTGACCATTCCCTTTGCAGTAGAAGCACTCAGTTTCAGGCTTAGGTCTATCTTTGGGCTTCTTCACGGGAGTGGCAACTTGCTTGCCATTCTTCTTGAAGTTCCCTTTCTTTCCCTTGCCCTTTTACTTGAAACTAGTGTCTTGTCAACCATCAACACTTGATGCTTTTTCTTGATTTCTACCTTCGCCAATTTCAGCATCGCGAAGAGCTTGGGAATCGTTTCCGTTATCCCTTGCATATTTTAGTTCATCATGAAGTTCTAGTAACTTGGTGATGGTGACTAGAGAACTCTGCCAATCACTATCTTATCTGGAAGATTAACTCCCACTTGATTCAAGTGATTGTAGTACTCAGACATTCTGAGCACATGCTCACTAGCTGAGCTATTCTCCTCCATCTTGTAGGCAAAGTACATGTCAGAGGTCTCATACCTCTCGACTCGGGCATGAGTCTGAAATACCAATTTTAGATCTTGGAACATATTATATGCTCTGTGGCGTTCAAAACATTTTGAAGTCCCGGTTCTAAGCCGTAAAGCATGGCACACTAAACTATCAAGTAGTTATCATACCGAGCTTGCCAAACGTTCATAACGTCTGCATCTGCTCTTGCAATAGGTCCGTCACCTAGCGGTGCATCAAGGACACAATTCTTCTGTGCAGCAATGAGGATAATCCTCAAATCATGGACCTAGTCCGCATCATTGCTACTATCATCTTTCAACTTATTTTTCTATAGGAACATATCAAAAATAAAACAGGGGAGCTATACGCGAGCTATTGATCTACAACGTAGATATGCAAAAACTACCAAGACTAAGTTCATGATAAATTAAAGTTTAATTAATCATATTACTTAAGAACTCCCACTTAGATAGACATCCCTCTGATCATCTAAGTGATCACGTGATCCATATCAGCTAAACCATGTCCGATCATCACGTGAGATGGAGTAGTTTTCAATGGTGAACATCACTATGTTGATCATATCTTCTATATGATTCATGCCCGACCTTTCTGTCTCAGTGTTCTGAGGCCATATCTGCATATGCTAGGCTCATCAAGTTTAACCCGAGTATTCTGCTTGTGCAAAACTGGCTTGCGCCCGTTGTATGTGAACGTAGAGCTTATCACATCCGATCATCACGTGGTGTCTCGGCACAACGAACTGTAGCAACGGTGCATACTAAGGGAGAACACTTATACCTTGAAATTTAGTGAGAGATCATCTTATAATGCTACCACCGTACTAAGCAAAATAAGGTGCATAAAGGATAAACATCACACGCAATCAATATAAGTGATATGATATGACCATCATCATCTTGTGCCTTTGATCTCCATTTCCAAAGCACCGTCATGATCACCATCGTCACCGGCTTGACACCTTGATCTCCACCATAGCATCATTGTCGTCTCGCCAACTAATGCTTCTATGACTATTGGTACCGCTTAGTGATGAACTAAAGCAATTACATGGCGATTGCATTTCATACAATAAAGCGACAACCATATGGCTCCTGCGAGTTGCCAATAAATGTGTTACAAAACATGATCATCTCATACAATAAATTATATAATCACATCTTGACCATATCACATCACAACATGCCCTGCAAAAACAAGTTAGCGTCATCTACTTTGTTGTTGCAAGTTTTACGTGGCTGCTACGGGCTTAGCAAGAACTGTTCTTACCTATGCATCAAAAACCACAATGCGGTATAGTGATTGCCTTTTGATCTTCAGAAAGAACCACGTTCATTGAATCCGATTCAACTAAAGTTGGAGAAACCGACACCCGCCAGCCACCTGTGTGTAAAGCACGTCGGTAGAACCAGTCTCATGAACGCGGTCATGTAATGTCGGTCCGGGCCGCTTCATCCAACAATACCGCCGAATCAAGAAACAACTAGTGACAGTAGGCAATATGTATATACCCACGCCCACAACTCCTTTGTGTTCTACTCGTGCATATAACATCTACGCATAGACCTGGCTCTGATGCCACTGTTGGGGAATGCAGTATTTCAAAAAAATTCCTATGATCACGCAAGATCTATCTAGGAGATGCATAGCAACGAGAGGGGAGGGTGTGTCTACGTACCCTCGTAGACCGAAAGCGAAAGCGTTGAATAACGTGGTTGATGTAGTCAAACATCTTCGCGATCAAACCGATCAATTACCGAACGCGCAGCACCTTCGCGATCTGCACATGTTCAGCTCGGCGACGTCCCTCGAACTCTAGATCCATCTGAGGCCCAGGGAGAGTTTCGTCAGCACGACGACATTGACGGTGATGATGATGTTACCAATGCAGGGCTTTGCCTAAGAACTATGACAATATGACCGAGGTGTAAAACTGTGGAGGGGGCACCACACACGGCTAAACATCAACTTATGTGTCTATGGGGTGCCCCCTGCACCGTATAGAAAGGAGGGGAGGAGGAGGGCTGGCCTCAAGGGGCGTGCCCAAAGGGGGGATTCCTACTCCTAGTAGGAGTAGGTTTCCCCCTTTCCTAGTCCAAGTAGGAGAAGAAGGAAGGAGAGGGAGAGGGAGAAGGAAAGAGGGGGGCGCCGCCCCCTCCTAGTCCAATTCGGACCAGCCTATGGGGGGCGCTGATACGTCCATTTTGCATCATGCTTTTATATCGATATTTATTGCATTATGGGCTGTTATTTCACTTTATGTCACAATACTTATGGCTATTCTCTCTTATTTTACAAGGTTTACATGAAGAGGGAGAATGCCGGCAGCTGGAATTCTTGGCTGGAAAAGGAGCAAATATTAGAAGACCTATTCCGCGCAACTCCAATAGTCCTGAAACTCCACGGAACATCTTAAAATAAATAAAGAAAAATCCTCGCCAAAGATGAAGGCCAGGGGGCCCACACCCTGCTCACGAGGGTGGGGGGCGCCCCCCCTCCTAGGGCGCGCCCCCTACCTCGTGGGCCCCCTGGTGGGTCTCCGACGTCCATCTTCTCCTATATGAAGTCTTTCGATGAGAAAAAAATAGGAAGGAACCTTTTGGGACGAGACTTCGCCGCCACGAGGCGGAACCTTGGCGGAACCAATCTAGAGCTCCGGCAGAGCTGTTCTGCCGGGGATACTTCCCTTCGGGAGGGGGAAATCATCACCATCGTCATCACCAACGCTCCTCTCATCGGGAGAGGGCAATCTCCATCAACATCTTCACCAGCACCATCTCATCTCCAAACCCTAGTTCATCTCTTGTATCCAATTCTTGTCTCAAAGCCTGGGATTGGTGCTAGCAGGTTGCTAGTAGTGTTGATTACTCCTTGTAGTTGATGCTAGTTGGTTTATTTGGTGGAAGATCATATGTTCAGATCCTATAGGCATATTATTACCCCTCTAATTATGAACATGAATATGTTTTGTGAGTAATTACGTTTGTTCCTGAGGACAAGGGAGAAGTCTTGCTATTAGTAGTCATATGAATTTGGTATTCGTTTGATATTTTGATAAGATGTATGTTGTCTAGCCACTAGTGGTGTTATGTGAACGTCGACTACATAACACTTCACCATTATTTGGGCCTAGAGGAAGGCATTGGGAAGTAATAAGTAGATGATGGGTTGCTAGAGTGACAGAAGCTTAAACCCTAGTTTATGCGTTGCTTCGTAAGGGGCTGATTTGGATCCATATGTTTCATGCTATGGTTAGGTTTACCTTAATACTTTTGTTGTAGTTGCGGATGCTTGCAATAGAGGTTAATCATAAGTGGGATGCTTGTTCAAGTAAGAACAGCACCCAAGCACCGGTCCACCCACATATCAAATTATCAAAGTATCAAACGCGAATCATATGAACGTGATGAAAACTAGCTTGACGATATTCCCATGTGTCCTCGGGGGCGCTTTTCCTATTATAAGAGTTTGTTCCGGCTTGTCCTTTGCTACAAAAGGATTGGGCCATCTTGTTGCACTTTATTTACTTTTGTTACTTGTTGCTCGTTACCATTTATCTTGTCACAAAACTATCTGTTACCACTTATTTCAGTACTTGCAGAGAATACCTTGCTGAAAACCGCTTATCATTTCCTTCTGCTCCTCATTGGGTTCGACACTCTTACTTATCGAAAGGACTACAATAGATCCCCTATACTTGTGGGTCATCAAGACTCTTTTCTGGCACCATTGCCGGGGAGTGTAGCGCCTTTGGTAGGTGGAATTTGGTAAGGAAAAATTTATATAGTGTGCTGAAATTTACTGTCACTTGCTACTATGGAAAGTAATTCTCTGAGGGGCTTGTTCGGGGTATCTTCACCCCGTCCAGTAGAGCAAAGAGTTTCTCCTCAAACTACTGAACCTATTGAAAGTGAAACTCCTTTTGAATTTCCTTCGGGTATGATGGAAAAACTGCTAGCTAACCCTTTTACAGGAGATGGAACAAAGCATCCTGATGAGCACTTAATATATGTGGATGAAGTTTGTGGATTATTTAAGCTTGCAGGTGTACCTGATGATGTTGCTAAGAAGAAGGTCTTCCCTTTATCTTTGAAGGGAGACGCATTGATATGGTATAGGCTATGTGATGATATGAGATCATGGAACTATAAAAGATTGAAATTGGAATTTCATCAAAAGTATTACCCTATGCATCTTGTTCATCGTGATCGCAATTATATATATAATTTTTGGCCTCGCGAAGGAGAAAGCATCGCCCAAGCTTGGGGGAGGCTTAAATAAATGTTATATTCATGCCCCAATCATGAGCTCTCGAGAGAAATAATTATGCAAAGTTTTTATGCTCGGCTTTCTCATAATAATCAAACCATGCTCGATACTTCTTGTGCTGGCTCTTTTATGATGAAGACTATTGAATTCAGATGGAATTTATTGGATAGAATTAAACACAACTCTGAAGATTGGAACCTCGATGAAGGTAAAGAGTCAGGTATGACACCTAAGTTTGATTGTGTTAAATCTTTTATGGATACCGATATTTTCCGTAAGTTTAGCACTAAATATGGACTTGACTCTGAGATAGTAGCTTCTTTCTGTGAATCTTTTGCTACTTATGTTGATCTCCCTAAGGAGAAGTGGTTTAAATATCATCCTCCCATAGAAGTAAAAGTAGATGCAGCTATTAAAGTTGAAGAAAAGACTGTGACTTATAATGATCCTATTGTTCCTACTTCTTATGTTGAGAAACCACCTTTCCCTGTTAGAGTAAAGGATCATGCTAAAGCTTCAACTGTTGTTCGTAAAAGCAATATTAGAACTTATACACCCCCTGAGCAAGTTAAAGTAGAACCTAATATTGCTATTGTTAAAGATCTCTTGTCTGATAATATTGATGGGCATGTTATTCAGTTCGAAGGTGAAATTGCTAGAATTGCTAAACCTTGTGCTAAAGATAAACATAGACATGTGGTAGGCGTGCCTGTTATTTATGTTAAAATAGGAGATCATTGTTATCATGGCTTATGTGATATGGGTGTGAGTGCTAGTGTTATACCGCATACTTTATACGAAGAAATTAAGAATGAAATTGCACCTGCTGAGTTAGAAGGTATTGATGTCACAATTAAACTTACCAATAGAGATACTATTTCACCAATTGCAATTGTTAGAGATGTTGAAGTCTTGTGTGGGAAAACTAAATATCCTGCTGATTTTCTTGTTCTTACTTCTCCGCAAGATAGCTTTTGTCCCATTATATTTGGTAGACCCTTCTTGAACACTATTAATGCTAGGATAGATTGCGAAAAGAATGTTGTTGCTATTGGCTTGGATGATATGGTTCATGAGTTTAATTTCTCTAAATTTAGTAAACAACATTGTGAGGAAGAATTACCTAGTAAGGATGAAATTATTGGTCTTGCTTCTATTGCCGTACCTCCTAGTGATCCTTTAGAACACTATTTGCTAGACCATGAAAATGATATGTTCATGAATGAAAGAAGGGAAATAGATGAAGTATTCTTTAAATAGGAACCTATTCTGCAACACAACTTTCCTGTTGAAATTTTAGGGGATCCTCCTCCACCCAAGGGTGATCCCATGTTTGAGCTTAAACCTTTGCCTGATAATCTTAAATATGCTTATCTTGATGAAAAGAAGATATATCCTATTATTATTAGTGCTAACCTTTCAGATTATTGAAAACTCTGGAGAAGCATCATGCTGCTATTGGGTATACTCTTGATGATCTTAAGGGCATTAGTCCCACTCTATGTCAACATAAAATAAATTTCGAAGCAGATGCCAAACCAGTTCGTGATCCTCAACGACGTCTGAATCCTAAAATGAAAGAAGTGGTAAGAAAAGAAATACTCAAGCTTCTGGAGGTAGGTATAATCTATTCCGTTGCTGATAGTGAGTGGGTAAGTCCTGTCCATTGTGTCCCTAAGAAGGGAGGTATTACTGTTGTTCCTAATGATAAAGATGAATTGATTCCACAAAGAATTATCACAGGTTATAGGATGGTAATTGATTTCCGCAAATTAAATAAAACTACTAAGAAAGATCATTACCCCTTACCTTTTATTGATCAAATGCTAGAAAGATTATGCAAACATACACACTATTGCTTTCTAGATGATTATTCTGGTTTCTCTCAAATACCTGTGTTGGCTAGAGATCAATTAAAGACTACTTTTACATGCCCTTTTGGTACTTTTGCTTATAGACGTATGCCTTTTGGTTTATGTAATGCACCTGCTACCTTTCAAAGATGCATGATGGCTATATTCTCAGACTTTTGTGAAAAGATTTGTGAGGTTTTCATGGACAATTTTTCCGTCTATGGTTCCTCTTTTGATGATTGCTTGAGCAATCTTGATCGAGTTTTGCAGAGATGTGAAGAAACTAATCTTGTATTGAATTGGGAAAAGTGCAACTTTATGGTTAATGAAGGTATTGTCTTGGGGCATAAAGTTTCTGAAAGAGGTATTGAAGTTGATAAAGCCAAGGTCGATGCTATTGAAAAGATGCCATGTCCCAATGACATCAAAGGTATAAGAAGTTTCCTTGGTCACGCCGGATTTTACAGGAGGTTCATTAAGGACTTCTCAAAAATTTCTCGGCCTTTGATTAATTTATTGCAAAAAGATATACCATTTGTCTTTGATGATGATTGTGTAGAAGCATTTGAAATACTTAAGAAAACATTAGTCTCTGCACCTGTTGTTCAGCCACCTGATTGGAATTTACCCTATGAAATTATGTGTGATGCTAGTGATTATGCTGTAGGTGCTGTTCTAGGGTAAAGAGTTGATAAGAAATTAAATGTTATTCATTATGCTAGTAAGACTCTAGACAATGCTCAAATAAATTATGCTACTACTGAAAAAGAGCTTTTAGCAGTTGTATTTGCTTGTGATAAGTTTAGACCTTATATTGTTGATTCTAAAGTAACTATTCAAACTGATCATGCTGCTATTAAATACCTTATGGAAAAGAAAGATGCTAAACCTAGACTTATTAGATGGGTTCTCTTGCTACAAGAATTTGATTGCATATTGTTGATAGAAAGGGAGCTGAGAACCCCGTTGCACACAACTTGTCTAGGTTAGAGAATGTTCTTGATGACCCACTACCTATTAATGCTAGCTTTCCTGATGAACAATTAAATGTTATAAGTACTTCTCGTAGTACTCCATGGTATGCTGATTATGCTAATTATATTGTTGCTAAGTTTATACCACCTAGCTTCACATACCAGCAAAAGAAAAGGTTTTTCTATGACTTGAGACATTACTTTTGGGATGACCCACATATTTATAAAGAAGGAGTAGATGGTGTTATTAGACATTGTGTACATGAGCATGAACAAGAACATATCCTACACAAGTGTCATTCCGAGGCTTATGGAGGACACCACGCTGGAGATAGAACTGCACATAAGGTATTGCAATCTGGTTTTTATTGGCCTACTCTCTTCAAGGATGCCCGTAAGTTTGTCTTGTCTTGTGATGAATGTCAAAGAATTAGTAATATTAGTAGATGTCAAGAAATGCCTATGAATTATTCTCTTGTTATTGAATCGTTTGATGTTTGGGGCTTTGATTATATGGGACCTTTTCCTGCCTCTAATGGATACACACATATTTTAGTTGATGCTGATTACGTTACTAAGTGGGTACAAGCTATTCCAACTAGTAGTGCTGATCATAACACTTCTATTAAAATGCTTAAGGAAGTTATTTTTCCGAGGTTTGGAGTCCCTAGATATTTAATGACTGATGGTGGTTCACACTTTATTCATGGTGCTTTCCGTAAAATGCTTGCTAAGTATGATGTTAATCATAGAATTGCATCTCCTTATCACCCATAGTCTAGTGGTCAAGTAGAGTTGAGCAATAGAGAGCTCAAATTAATTTTGCAAAAGACTGTTAATAGGTCTAGAAAGAATTGGTCCAAGAAACTTGATGATGCATTATGGGCCTATAGAACTGCATATAAAAATCCTATGGGTATGTCTCCGTATAAAATGGTTTATGGAAAAGCATATCACTTACCTCTCGAACTAGAACATAAGGCATATTGGGCTATTAAAGAGCTCAACTATGATTTTAAACTTGCCGGTGAGAAGAGGTTATTTGATATTAGCTCACTTGATGAATGGAGAACCCAAGCTTATGAAAATGCCAAGTTGTTTAAAGAAAAAGTTAAAAGATGGCATGACAAAAGGATACAAAAGCGTGAGTTTAATGTAGGTGATTATGTATTGCTAGACAACTCTCGTTTACGATTTTTTGCAAGAAAACCTCTCTCTAAATGGGAAGGCCCCTATGTTATTGAAGAGGTCTATTGTTCCGGTGCCATAAAAATCAACAACTTCGAGGGCACAAATCCGAAGGTGGTAAACGGTCAAAGAATCAAACATTATATCTCAGGTAATCCCATAAATGTTGAAACCAATATTATTGAAACTGTATCCCCGGAGGAATACATAAGGGACACCTTCCAGACCGTTTCAGACTCCGAAAAGGAATAGGTATGTGGTACGGTAAGTAAACCGACTCCAAAACATTTTTTTAGGCAATATTTCTCCGTTTTGGAATATTTAGAAAAATAGAAAAATAAGTAGCAGTCCGGGAAGGACACGAGGGCCTCACGAGGGTGGTGGGCGCGCCCTACCCCTCTGGGCGCGCCCCCCTACCTCGTGAGCACCTCATGTGCCTTCCGGACTCCGTTTTCTTACACAATACGTATTTTGGTCGGTAAAAATTCATTATATAACCTCCCGAAGGTTTTGACTCCTGTATCACGCAAATCTCCTCTGTTCTTGTTTCGAGCTGTTTTCTGTCAGGGTTTTCCAGGCTAGGCATCATGTCGTCTCCCTCCTCCAACAATGGTGACAACGATGCTTGGCTAATGAAGATAGATCTGAAGAGGGAAGAACCCACGAGGGTCAAGAAGGATGAAAGGATCAAGAAGGCCACGGAGGATCAAGCTCCGTCAGCAAAAGACATCCTTCAACTTGAGCATAACCTTCTTACCCCAACTGAGATTGAAGCTTTCAAGATGATTGAGTTAGCTCGTATACAAAACAAGTATCTCACCCAAGAAAATATTTTGTTGAAGGAGCATATTGTCGCACTCAAGGGCATTATTCGCAAGCTAGAGGACCTCTTACGCTCGATGTGCGATTATCCGTCACCTCCACCTTCTTCACCAACAAAGAAGGAGATATAATCACATGGGTATGGGCACTACCCTTGGCAACTGCCAAGCTTGGGGGAGGTGCCCCGGTATCGTATCACAATCACAACTCCTATCTTTACCATTTTTCTTAGTTCGATCCTATTAGTAGTATCTTGATCTAGTAGAATAAAGTTTATGGCATGATCTAGTTTTGAGTTTTGCTTTATCATCTTTCTTTGTAGTCGAGTCCGTGAGCTATATATAATAAAGATTAGTGTTGAGTCAAGGGCTTGATTATTTTTCCATGATCTTGGGTGAATAAAAGAAAGAAGAAAAGAATAAAAAGAAACAAAAAGTTCATATTGATCTTATTGAGAGTAATGACTTCACATAGAAAGAGTATGATGATTAAAAGTTGTTGGGAGTTGGCAGACAAAGCTTTTGGTCATTGTTGCAATTAATAGGAAGTAATAAGGAAAGAGAGGTTTTCACATATAGATATATTATCATTGACATCTTTTATGATTGGGAGCACTCATTAAAATATGACATGCTAAAGAGTTGATGTTGGACAAGGAAGACAACGTAATGAGTTATGTCTTTCTTATATCTGAGATAAAGTATGTTGTCATGGATCCTCTAACTTGTTGAGCTTGCCTTTCCCCCTCATGCTAGCCAAATTCTCAGCACCAAGTAGAAATACTACTTGTGCTTCCAAAATCCCTAAACCAGTTTTGCCATGAGAGTCCACCATATCTACCTATGGATTGAGTAGGATCCTTTAAGTAAGTTGTCATCGGTGCAAAGCAATAAAAATTGCTCTAAATATGTATGATTGATTGGTGTGGGAGAAATAAGCTTTATACGATCTTGTGATGTGGAAGTAATAAAAGCGATGGACTGCATAATAAAGGTTCATATCACAAGGGGCAATATAAAGTGACGTTCTTTCGCATTGAGATTTTGTGCATCCAACCATAAAAGCGCATGGCAACCTCTGCTTCCCTCTGTGAAGGGCCTATCTTTTATTATTACCTTCTACCTTATGCAAGAGTCACGGTGATCTTCACCTTTCCTTTTTCATTTTATCCTTTGGCAAGCTCAGCATGTTGGAAAGAACATGATATATATATATCTAATTGGATGTAGGGGAGCATGAACCATTATTGTTGACATTACCCTTGAGGTAAAAGGTTGTGGGGCAAAACTATAAGCCCCTATCTTTCTCTGTGTCTGATTAAAACTTCATAACCACAAGTATTGCGTGAGTGTTAGCAATTATGAAGGACTAAATGATAGTTGAGTATGTGGACTTGCTTTTTAGCTCTGACATAGACTCTTTCCGATGTTATGATAAATTGCAATTGCTTCAATGACTGAGATAATAGTTTGTCGGAGCCCAATAAGGTTTATGATTTATACTTTTGCATTGTGAATAGATCATCACTTGAACATAAGTAATCATATGACAAAATCTATATATGTTGCTGTTATGAGAACAATCATGATGCCTTCATGTTCGTATTTTATTTTTATCGACGCCTCTACCTCTAAACATGAGGACATATTTATTGTTATCGGCTTTTCGCTTGAGGACAAGCGAGGTCTAAGCCTGGGGGAGTTGATACGTCCATTTTGCATTATGCTTTTATATCGATATTTATTGCATTATGGGTTGTTATTTCACTTTATGTCACAATACTTATGGCTATTCTCTCTTATTTTACAAGGTTTACATGAAGAGGGAGAATGCCGGCAGCTGGAATTCAGGGCTGGAAAAGGAGCAAATATTAGAAGACCTATTCTGCGCAACTCCAAAAGTCCTGAAACTCCACGGAACATCTTAAAATAAATAAAGAAAAATCCTCGCCAAAGATGAAGGCCAGGGGGCCCAGACCCTGCTCACGAGGGTGGGGGGGCGCGCCCCCCCTCCTAGGGCGCGCCCCCTACCTCGTGGGCCCCCTGGTGGGTCTCCGACATCCATCTTCTCCTATATGAAGTCTTTCAATGAGAAAAAAATAGGAAGGAACCTTTCGGGACGAGACTCCACCGCCACGAGGCGGAACCTTGGCGGAACCAATCTAGAGCTCCGGCAGAGCTGTTCTGCCGGGGATACTTCTCTCCGGGAGGGGGAAATCATCACCATCATCATCACCAACGCTCCTCTCATCGGGAGAGGGCAATCTCCATCAACATCTTCACCAGCACCATCTCATCTCCAAACCCTAGTTCATCTCTTGTATCCAATTATTGTCTCAAAGCCCGGGATTGGTGCTAGCAGGTTGCTAGTAGTGTTGATTACTCCTTGTAGTTGATGCTAGTTGGTTTATTTGGTGGAAGATCATATGTTCAGATCCTATATGCATATTATTACCCCTCTGATTATGAACATGAATATGCTTTGTGAGTAATTACGTTTGTTCCTGAGGACAAGGGAGAAGTCTTGCTATTAGTAGTCATATGAATTTGGTATTCGTTTGATATTTTGATAAGATGTATGTTGTCTAGCCTCTGGTGGTGTTATGTGAACGTCGACTACATAACACTTCACCATTATTTGGGCCTAGAGGAAGGCATTGGGAAGTAATAAGTAGATGATGGGTTGCTAGAGTGACAGAAGCTTAAACCCTAGTTTATGCGTTGCTTCGTAAGGGGCTGATTTGGATCCATATGTTTCATGCTATGGTTAGGTTTACCTTAATACTTTTGTTGTAGTTGCGGATGCTTGCAATAGAGGTTAATCATAAGTGGGATGCTTGTTCAAGTAAGAACATCACCCAAGCACCGGTCCACCCACATATCAAATTATCAAAGTATCGAACGCGAATCATATGAACGTGATGAAAACTAGCTTGACGATATTCCCATGTGTCCTCGGGAGCGCTTTTCCTATTATAAGAGTTTGTTCTGGCTTGTCCTTTGCTACAAAAGGATTGGGCCATCTTGCTGCACTTTATTTACTTTTGTTACTTGTTGCTCGTTACCATTTATCTTGTCACAAAACTATCTGTTACCACTTATTTCAGTACTTGCAGAGAATACCTTGCTGAAAACCGCTTATCATTTCCTTCTGCTCCTCGTTGGGTTCGACACTCTTACTTATCAAAAGGACTACGATAGATCCCCTATACTTGTGCGTCATCAGGCGCGCTGCCACCCCTTGAGGCCCTTCTCTCCTTTCCCGTATGGCCCATTAAGGCCCACTACTTCCCCCGGCGAATTCCCGTAACTCTCCGGTACTCTGAAAAATACCCTAATCACTCGGAACCTTTCCGATGTTCGAATATAGCCTTCCAATATATCGATATTTACGTCTCGGCCATTTTGAGACTCCTCGTCATGTCCATGATCTCATCCGGGACTCCCAACAACCTTTGGTACATCAAATCACATAACTCATAATACAAATCATTATCGAACATTAAGCGTGCGGACCCTACGGGTTCGAGAACTATGTAGACATGACCGAGACACATCTTCGGTCAATAACCAATAGCGGAACCTGGATGCTCATATTGGCTCCTACATATTCTACGAAGATCTTTATCAGTCAAACCGCATAACAACATACGTTGTTCCCTTTGTCATCGGTATGTTACTTGCCTGAGATTCGATCGTCGGTATCATCATACCTAGTTCAATCTCGTTACCAGCAAGTCTCTTTACTCGTTCCGTAATGCATCATCCCGTCACTAACTCTTTAGTCACATTGCTTGCAAGTCTTATAGTGATGAGCATTACCGAGAGGGCCCAGAGATACCTCTCCGACAATCAGAGTGACAAATCCTAATCTTGATCTATGCCAACTCAACAAACACCATCGGAGACACCTATAGAGCATCTTTATAATCACCCAGTTACGTTGTGACGTTTGATAGCACACTAAGTGTTCCTCTGGTATTCGGGAGTTGCATAATCTCATAGTTATAGGAACATGTATAAGTGATGAAGAAAACAATAGCAATAAACTAAACGATCATAGTGCTAAGCTAACGGATGGGTCTTGTCCATCACATCGTTCTCTAATGATGTGATCCTGTTCATCAAATGACAACACATGTCTGTGGCCAGGAAACATAACCATCTTTGATTAACGAGCTAGTCAAGTAGAGGCATACTACGGCCACTTTGTTTGTCTATGTATTCACACATGTACTAAGTTTCCAGTTAATACAATTCTAGCATGAATAATAAACATTTATCATGATATAAGGAAATATAAATAACAACTTTATTATTGCCTCTAGGGCATATTTCCTTCAAGAACTAGATTATGAAAATGGTACGACCTTTGAAGAAGTTGATGTGAAGACTTTGAAGCTTGAATATTTTTGTTTTTGTAGTTTCTTTATTCTTATTTCTACTCATAGGAAAAACCGTACTGTTAAAGGGGGTCTAGGTGAATCATAGTTCACATTTCCAAAGTGATGCTCAAACCTATACATACACAAGCTGCTTCGAGTGAAACCTTTGGAAATCTCCGAAATAGCTGACAAATTTGCTAGCGACAATGATGAAGTTCATCTGGTCGCTCACGAATTTGGTCACACACATGAGTTTGGATTTCACTAGTGCGATTTGCCTATCGTGAGGAAATTGAGTGCCCCGAAGAAATTGAGAGTTCAATTTTCCGATCGTTGTTGCACCACGGGCCAGCTGTCGAGTGTATCCTTATCTTGACAACGATCATGTCTGAGAAGGACATTTATGGCAATTCATGTCGGGTTGCCCTGGTTATAAATAGCCATACCCCACAACCACTTGTTGGTTGGCTACTGAGAGAGAACTTTGACACTTGTCATTTGAGAGCAACCCATCCTCTGATGACTTTGAGAGAATCCTATGTGAGGAAAAAGCCACCAGAGCCAGAGTGATTGAGCATCACTGAAGAGATTGATTTGTGTGATCTGATGCCTGTTACCTTTGAAGACTGTCATTTTTCCAGATGGTTAGGCGTCATGTTCTGAGCTGGTGAACAAGGTTGTGAAAGTTTTGAAAGTCTACCTTGAAGACTGACCACAAGTGATTGGACAAGGTCTAATTGACCTTAGCTCAAGAGGAATATGGTGAGGACTGTGTGTCCTTTCAGTTCGTCTCATCCGCCTCAATCAGACGTGCAGTTGATACAACAACTAGAACCGGTCTACCAAATTGTTGTGTCCTCACCGAGCCTACCTGATTTCAAATTCCTCATCCCTACCTTTATTTTATTCTGTGGTTGAAGAATTTGTGATCTACTCTCTGACGAATTTGAACTAAAGACTTTCATCATGCTATCTTTCATTTCCTCAGTTTCATCATGCTTGTATGCTCATATGACTGCATGTTGTTCACCTATATGTATCATGTATCCTGTATGCATGATTTCTGCCTCTGTGATGAACCGACATTTTGTACGCCTTGTGTAAAAAAATAGAAAATAATGTCTCATGAAAAGCCCTTTTTAACACAAAATTTTGTCTTTTTTACATGTGACACCAAAGTTGCTAGTTTTCCGCAAAACGAGTCTTTGTGCATGTAGAATATCGAAATGTAGCTGGAAATCATTTTGACAGAATTTTGTGACATTTCAAAATATGTTTAAAACACATTTTAAAAACCAGGAGCATATGCTCCCATGTGCCAAAACACCTCTCTCGTCCTCTGTTATCATTCGATCAAATGTAGGATCACCAAGACGTGCAAACCTCTTTTATCCTATGTAAGTGCATATTTATCCCTTAGTTGTTTTGGTGATTGATGACAATGCTTTTGTGAACTAATCATGTGAATTGAGTATTTCATACATTTCATCACTAGGCGCAAGATGATTTGGTGTCCCTCGAAGACTATTGAAGACGGCATTTCTCTACATTTCTTTTCGGTGGATTTGAGTCATGGGAAAGCCGTACTATTAAGAGGGGATCCGCTTTGGAAAGGCTTGGGTGGAATCATCACGTACACGTCTACTCCTTTGCACCGCCTTTCCTTTGCCACTTTGGAGCATCCTCCGTCTTTTCTTGTCTATGCAAAATGTCGTGTTTGTTGATCTGGGGCATGCGGTAGTACTACTCCTAGGAGCGGTAGTACCGCAGGCCCTTGCAGTAGTATCGGCCTCTGGCACGGTAGTACCGCAAGTGCCCATGGTAGTACCGCTTCCTTGGAGCAGTAGTACTATGGCCTCAGGCCAGGCGCTTCTGTTATTGCGGTAGTAGGGGCGGTTGTAATTTTTTACATCTGCGCCCTACGCGGTAGTACCGTGCCAGGTGCGTGGTAGTACCGTGCGCTCTGGCCAGGCTCAGCAGCTTGCGTGGCAGTAGGAGCGGATGTAATTTTTTACATCCGCACCCCGCGCGGTAGTACCGCTCCTGGCTTGCAGTACTAGCGTGTCGGATTTTTGCATAGATCCCAACTCAGCGGAAGTTGCCACGGATGTATTTTTATATGTCCATTCCTTCCCAAAATCTGGACCATCCCTGCCTTGCGGTAGTACCGCGCCAGCGGTTACTGCCCTCTGCTTCATTGCCTCTGCGTTGTTGTGGTTTCTGCTGCTCGGGCGGTAGTACCGTGGGGCCCTGTGGTAGTACCGCGTCCCCGGCACGGTAGTACCATGCTACACAGGCTGAGTTGGTGGATAACGGTTGGATTTGTCATGTGGTGAATGAAAATATAGCTCCAAGTAAAGTTACCGATAGACGAAGACGAAAGAGGGGATGCCTTCCGGGGCATCCCCAAGCTTAGGCTTTTTGGTGTCCTTGAATTTTACCTTGGGGTGCCATGGGCATCCCCAAGCTTAGGCTCTTTCCACTCCTCGTTCCATAATACATCAAATCTTTACGCAAAACTTGAAAATTTCATAACACAAAACTTAAATAGAAAATCTCGTGAGATCCGTTAGCGAAAGAAAAGAAAACACCACTTCAAGGTACTATAATGAACTCATTCTTGATTTATATTGGTGTTAAACCTACTGTATTCCAACTTCTCTATGGTTTATAAACTCTTTTACTAGGCATAGATTCATCAAAATAAGCAAACAACACACGAAAAACAGAATCTGTCAAAAATAATTAACTAAATATCACTTTCTGGAAACCCCAAATTTCTAAAATAAATGGATGGACGTGAGGAATTTATCTATTAATCATCTGCAAAAACAATTAACTAAATATCACTTTCTAAATAAAAATGGCAGCAATTCTCCTGAGCGCTAAAGTTTCTATTTTTTACAGCAAGATCAAAAAGACTTTCCCCAAGTCTTCCCAACGGTTCTACTTGGCACAAACACTAATTAAACACAAAAAACATGACCAAAACAGAGGCTAGATAAATTATTTATTGAATAACAGCAAGGGAAATATTCGGTTGTCTCCCAACAAGCGCTTTTCTTTAAAGCCTTATAGCTAGGCATAAGATTTCAACGATGCTCACATGAAAGACAAGAATTGAAGCGCAAAGAGAGCATCATAAAACACATGACAAAAACATATAAGTCTAACATAATTCCTATGCATAGGCATCTTATAGTCAAACAAATTATCAAGGCAAGCAAAAACTAGCATATGCAAGGAAGCGAAAAGAAACAATAGCAATCTCAACATAACGAGAGGTAATTTAGTAACATGAAAATTTCTACAACCATATTTTCCTCTCTGATAATAATTACATGTGGGATCATAAGCAAATTCAACAAAATAGCTATCACATAAAATATTTTCAACATGATCCACATGCATGCAAAGTTGACACTCTTCCAAAATAGTGGGATTAACATTAACTAAAGTCATGACATCTCCAAACCCACTTTTATCAAACACTTCATAAGATTGAACATTCTCCAAATATGTGGGATCTAAAGTTGACACTCTTCCAAACCCACTTTCAATATTATTGCAAACATTATAATCAATCTCATATTCATCATGGGGCTTAAATAAATTTTCAAGATCATAAGAAGAATCACCCCAATCATGATCATCGCAACAAGTAGTAGGCATAGCAAAACTAGCATCCCCAAGCTTAGGGTTTTGCATATTATAAGCACAATTGACATTAATAGAATTTATAATATCATCATTGCAATCATGCTTTCTATTCAAAGATCCATTGTGAATCACTCCATAAAGTACTTCATCACAATTTTCAAATTCACGAATTTCAAGCAAAACTTCATAAAGATAATCTAGTGCACAAAACTCACTAGCAATTGGTTCGTCATAATTAGATCTCTTAAACAAATTAGCAAGCGGATGAGGATCCATAGATCTCAGGTTCTCTATTTAGCAATAAATAAACAACTGTTCCAACCAAACGAGCACACGAGCCAAGTAAGACATCAAACCAAATGGAAAGACGAACAGAAGAAGGGCGAATAAAACGGCAAGGGTGAAGTGGGGGAGAGGAAAACAAGAGGAAATGGCAAATAATGTAATGCGGAGGATAATAGTTGTGATGGGTACTTGGTATGTATTGACTTGGCGTAGATCTCCCCGGCAACGGTGCCAGAAATGGCTCGTTGCTGGGAGTCAAATCTTGACTTGACTTGGCGTGAATCTCCCCGGCAACGGTGCCAGAAATCATTCTTGCTACCTCTTGAGCACTGCGTTGGTTTTCCCTTGAAGAGGAAAGGGTGATGCAGTAAAGTAGCATAAGTATTTCCCTCAGTTTTTGAGAACCAAGGTATCAATCCAGTAGGAGATCACGCTCGAGTCCCACGCACCTACACAAACAAATAAGAACCTCGCAACCAACGCGATAAAGGGGCTGTCAATCCCTTCACAGTCCCTTACAAGAGTGAGATCTGATAGATATGATAAGATAATATTTTTGGTATTTTTATGGTAAAGAGAAATAAATATGCAAAGTAAAATAAACGGCAATAGAAATAGCTAAGTGTTGGAAGATTAATATGATGGAGGATAGACCCAGGGGCCATAGGTTTCACTAGTGGCTTCTCTCAAGAGCACAAGTATTACGGTGGGTAAACGAATTACTGTTGAGCAATTGATAGAATTGAGCATAGTTATGAGAATATCTAGGTATGATCATATATATAGGCATCACGTCCGTGACAAGTAGACTGAAACGATTCTGCATCTACTACTATTACTCCACACATCGACCGCTATCCAGCATGCATCTAGAGTATTAAGTTCATAAGAACAGAGTAATGCTTTAAGTAAGATGACATGATGTAGAGGGATAAACTCGTGCAATATGATATAAACCCCATCTTTTTATCCTTGATGGCAACAATACAATACATGCCTTGTTGCTCCTGCTGTCACTGGGAAAGGACACCGCAAGATTGAACCCAAAGCTAAGCACTTCTCCCATTGCAAGAAAGATCAATCTAGTAGGCCAAACCAAACTGATAATTCGAAGAGACTTGCAAAGATAACCAATCATACATAAAAGAATTCAGAGGAGATTCAAATATTGTTCATAGATAAACTTGATCATAAACCCACAATTCATCGGATCTCGACAAACACACCGCAAAACAAGATTACATCGAATAGATCTCCAAGAAGATCGAGGAGAACTTTGCATTGAGATCCAAAGAGAGAGAAGAAGCCATCTAGCTAATAACTATGGACCCGAAGGTCTGAAGTAAACTACTCACACATCATTGGAGATGCCATGGAGTTGATGTAGAGGCCCTCCGTGATCAATGCCCCCTCTGGCGGAGCTCCGGAAAAGGACCCAAGATGGGATCTCTTGGGTACAGAAGGTTGCGGTGGTGGAATTAGGTTTTCGTGGTGCTCCTGGATGTTTGGGGGGTACGTGGATATATATTGGAGGAAGAAGTACGTCGGTGGAGCAACGAGGGCCCCACGAGGGTGGAGGGCACGCCCCCTGCCACGTGGCCTCCTCGATTGTTTCTTGACGCCCACTCCAAGTCTCCTGGATCAAGTTTGTTAAGAAAATCACGTTCCCGAAGGTTTCATTCCATTTGGACTCCGTTTGATATTCCTTTTCGGCAAAACTCTAAAATAGGCAAAAAACAACAATTTGGGTTGGGCCTCCGGTTAGTAGGTTAGTCCCAAAAATGATATAAAAGTGTAAAATAAAGCCCATTAACATCCAAAACAGGTAATATAATAGCATGGAGCAATCAAAAATTATAGATACGTTGGAGATGTATCAGGGCATAGTCGTGACTATGATGATGAGATTTTGGATCTTTCCAATGCTCTTGAGGAAGAGCGAGGTCTCCGTTTGGCTCTTGAGGAGTCATACAACGGTGACCACGCTAAATTAATGAAAGATCTTGATTATGCTCTTGTTGTATATCGTGTGTTAAACTCCGAGAATGCCAAGCTCGGGGTTGATCTTGCTAGACTCAAAGAGGAGTTTGACTTACTTGACAAGGCTCACAAGGTCTTGAAGGGTGCTCATGCTAGTCTCAAAGAGTCTCATGATCAACTCCAAGTAAAACTAACCAAGGAGAAAGCCACTTTTCCTCACATGGTTTTAATTGATAATGCAAATGCTACTAACCCTTGTTGTGAGCATGTGCATCTTGTTGGGGAGAATGCAAAGTTGAATAAGCAACTTGAGAAAGGCCTTGTGTCATGCATACAAGGTGAGAAGAACCTCAACGACCTTTTGAGCAATCAAAAGTAGGTTGTGGCCAAGGAATGAATTGGGTTCACACCCAAGTCCAAGAACAAGAAGAAGGAAGACAAGGCCAAACGACCCCCCCCCCCCCCCTCTCAAGCAAACTTTTTTGAAGGAGGGAGAGGGTGCTTCCAAGGAGAAGAAGAAGAACATTGTGAAGGGTAGTGATGCCAAGAAGGGCAATGCTACCCCTCCCAACAAAGCCGTCGACTTCAACCCTTCTTATGTATTATGCCGTGCTAGTGATGGACATGTTTATGCCAAATTTGTTGGTTCCTTCTATGAGTACATTGAATGGTCTATTTGGGTTCCTAAGACCCTTGTTACTAACCTCAAAGGACCCATTACAAAACGGGTACCTAAAACCAAGCATTGATCTCTTGTAGGTGTTTGCTTCTGGTGGGGGATCATGGTTGCTCGATAGTGGAGCCACTAATCATATGACTGGAAGCAAGGACTTGGTGGTGGACGTTCACAAGATTCTATCTATGCCCAAAAATGTCGAGTGGGGTGATGCCTCGTCCTCTAAGGTACTGGGACTTGGCAAGGTTTTCATTTCTCATGATCTCACGATTGAGAAGGTCATGCTTGTTGAGTCCCTTGCATACAATTTACTTTCCGTTCGTCAACTCACACTCATGGGCTTTGCCACTTTCTTTGATGTTGATACCATGGCCCTCTTGTGGAGCAAGACTCTTAAAGTAGCCTTTGTTGGGCATGTCGAGAACGGTCTCTATGTGATTAACTTTTCGGAGTGACCCACTAAGACCGTGACATGCCTAATGGCTAAAGTTGACGTGGGATGGCTTTGGCATCGCCGTTTAGCCCATGTTAATATGATATCTTTGCAAAGTCTTCTCAAGGGGCACCATGTCTGTGGACTAACAAATGTTAGTTTTGCTAAAGATCGTGCTTGTAGTGCTTGTATCGAAGGAAAGCTACATGAAAAGGCTAACCCTCTCACAACTATCATTTACTCGAAGAGGCCTTTGGAGCTCCTTCACATGGATCTCTTTGGGCCTCCATATTTTGATAGTCTTGGGGGTAGAAAGTATTGCTTGGTGATTGTGGATGATTATTCAAAATACACTTGGGTATATTTCTTCAAGAGGAAGAGCGAGACCCAACAAACCATCATTGACTTTGCAAATGAAGCTCAACGTCGACACAATGCAAAGATCTTGACAATAAGAAGTGACAACGGCACCGAGTTCAAGAACTACACCTTGGATGAGTTTATTAGTGATGAGGGGATCAAGCATAAATATTCCGCACCTTAAACCCCTCAACAAAATGGTGTAGCGGAGAGGAAGAACCGGACGTTGATGGATGCGGCAAGGACCATGATGGCGGAGTTCAAGTCTCCATACAACTTTTGGGCCGAAGCCATCAACACCGCGTGTCATGCATCCAATTGGCTCTACCTATGCAAAGGCTTGAAAAAGACTCCATATGAGATACTCACCGGTAACAAGCCCAACCTCAAATACTTTCGGGTGTTCGGGTGTAAGTGTTTCATTCTCAAGAAAGGTGTTCGTTTGTATAAATTTGAGGCTAGAGCTCATGAGGGCATATTTGTTGGTTATGCTACAAACTCCCATGCTTACCATGTCCTCAATAAGTCCACGGGACTTATTGAGGAGACATGCAATGTGGAGTTTGATGAGAATAACGACTCCCAAGTGGAGCAAAGTGGCACTTGTGATGTAGGTGATGAACTTCCTCCCCAAGCCATAAGAAGAATGGGTGTTGGTTTTATCCTACCCATTGAGGATCCCCTTATGGCCGAAGGAGAAGGACAATGTTCCACTCACATGGAGCCATCACCAACCCAAGGCCCACACGCTTCTGAAGAACAAAGTGAAGGCCCTCAACCTCATGAACAAGACCAAGGGCAAGATCAACCTCAGGATGGTGTTGAATCACCAAGTGATGCCCAAGGTCAAGTTCTCTCATCCAAGCAAGTTCAAGATCAAGAGCAAGCTCAAGATCAAGAACGGGCTAAAGACGATGCTCAAGATGATCAAGTAACCGCTCCTCAACTCTCTCTCTCTCTAGAGGAGGAATTAGAGTGTCGTGCCGCCAAGATCGCATCCAAGCTATCCACCAAAGATCATATCATGACAAATGTGCTTGGAAGCTTAAGAAAGGGGGTAAGCACTCGTAGACAATTAGCAAACTATTGTGAACATCACGCGTTTGTCTCTTGTGTTGAACCCCAAAAGGTCTATGAGGCGCTCGAGGATCCGTATTGGCTTAATGCCATGCATGAAGAACTCAACAACTTCGAGCACAACAAGGTGTGGAGATTGGTGCCAAGGCCAACGGGGAACCACAATGTCATTGGAACCACGTGGATATTCAAGAACAAGCAGGATGCTCATGGGATTATCATTCGCAACAAGGCTCGTTTGGTAGCTCAAGGCTACTCCCAAGTCGAGGGTATCGACTACGGTGAAACCTTTGCTCCCGTTGCTCGCCTTGAATCCATTCGCATGTTGATTGCTTATGCTTGTCATCATAACTTTAAGTTACAACAAATGGATGTGAAGAGTGCTTTTCTTAATGGTCCTATTAATGAGTTGGTATATGTCAAGCAACCCCCTAGGTTCGAGGATCCCTATTTTCCCGATCATGTGTACCAACTCGATAAGGCACTCTATGGCCTTGAGCAAGCCCCACGTGCATGGTATGACCACCTTACCGAGTTGTTGCAAGATCGTGGTTTTGAAATTGGGAAAATCGACCCCCACTCTTTTTACTAAGAAGGTCAAAGGGGAGTCGTTTGTGTGCCAACTATATGTTGATGATATTATCTTTGGTTCCCCTAACAAAGCTTTCAATGAGGAATTTGCCGCACTCATGACCTCCAAGTTCAAGATGTCCATGATGGGAGAGTTGAAGTTCTTTATCGGGTTCGAAGTCAAGCAACGAAGAGAAGGAACCTTCATCAACCAAGCCAAATACACTCAAGACATGCTCAAGAGATTCAAGCTAAGTGATGTCAAGCCGACTTCCACTCCAATGCCCATGAAATGCCAACTTGACATAGATCCCAATGGTAAAGCGGTGGATCAAAAGGTATATCACTCCATGATTGGCTCCTTGCTTTAACTTTGTGCATCTAGACCGGATATCATGTTGAGTCTGGGAATTTGTGCACGGTTTCAAGCCGCACCTAAGGAAAGCCACTATGTGGCGGTCAAGCGAATCTTTTGATATTTGGCTCATACCCCAAACTTTGGCTTATGGTATCCAAGAGGATCTAACTTCAACCTTGTGGAATTTTCGGACTCCGATTGGGTGGGAGACAAAGTGGATAGGAAGTCAACTTCCAGAGGGTGCCAATTTCTTGGTTTCTCTTTGGTGAGTTGGTCTTCCAAGAAGCAAAGTTGTGTGTCTCTCTCGTCCACGGAAGCGGAGTATGTGTGTAACGCCCGGATAATTAAGCTACAGTGATTCCCCGCTAATGATGCCACGTCACCACGGTTACTGTGGTAAACCCTCGATAGTTCAGAACCGAAACAAGTTCAAAATTTAAATAAAAGAAAACAATAAAAGTTTTCAAAAATTAAAACAAAAATGTTCGGTGGTTGCCAAATATTACAAAGATAATTATGGGGTAAGGTTCACAATTTTATAAAATGCCTAAGTGTTTATAAATAAATAAAAACAGAAAAGAAAATAAACAAAAGAAAAGAAAACAGAAAGCAAAAAAAAACATAAAAAAAAGGAAAAGAGAGAAGCCCCCCCCCCTCCCGGGGCCAGCCGACCCAACTGGCCGGCCCATTCGGCCACCGGCCCACCCCACGGCCCAGCCGCCCCCCCCCCCCCCCCCCCCCACGCCTCCCTTATCCCCCCCCCCCACTAACCCTAGCCGCCACCCACTTCCCCCCCTCGTCCCACTCCTCCCACTCGCCTTTCCCCGATCTGGATCGGGGCAACCTCCCGATCCCGCGCCGCCCTGCACCCCCCCCCCCCCCGATCCCGTTGCCCGTCGCCGCGACGACCTCTCCGTCCCGCGCCAGGACGCCGCGCCCGGAGCCCGCGCCTCCTCGCCGGACTACCTCCTCATCCCCGCCGGTCTGCCTCCCCGACATCGCTCGTCGTCTCCGGCATCCTCCCCGCGCCCCATTGCCCCCGTCCCTACGCTTCCGCCGTGAGCCCAGCCTCTCCTCCTCTCTTCCCCTGCTCCATGACCGTCTGCGCCTCACTCTCACCGCGCTCACCGCACGCGCTGCACGGCCGTCGCCGTGCTCTGCCGCCCGCATCGACGCCTCGTTCACGCCCAGCGCTCGTGGCCACCGCGCCCTCCTTCGCAAGCGCACGCCCCGGCCTCCATTTGCTCGCCCCCGTGCGTGCCACACCCCCATGGCCGTTGTGCCCAGCCTCGCGCGACCCGCTGTTGCGCCGTTCGCCTTGCCCCGTTCCTGCACCCCCCTGCACCGGCGACGCCGCCATGTCCGCGGCCAGCTCCGACCGCCCCACTCTCCTCCTCTCGCGCGAGGCCTTGCCGCGCTGGACGCCCGTCACCGCCTCCCGTGGTGCCGCCCTCCGTTCCCCTTGGCCGGCGTCGTGGGCGCCGGCGACCACGCCGGCGGCCTCGCCACGCCCGTGGCTGGCCCCCCCCCTGCCCGCCGATCTGGGCGCTCGCCCAGTCGGGCGTCGACGCCCAGCGCCCGCACCCGCGGCAACCGCGCGCCCGATAGCCCACAGGGCCTATGACAGCTGGGCCCCGCCCCTTGAGAACGTTTTAAAAAAAAGTATAATAAATAAAATTAATTAATTAGATAAATAATAATTAAATTAATTAATTAGTTAAAGAATTAATTAAACTAATTAAACCAGATTAGATTAACCTAACCACTAATTAAACTAATCGACCCTGTTTAATTAGTCTGCTAATTAAATAACCAATGACATGTGGGCCCCACACTTAGTTGACCCAGTCAATTACACAATTGACTGCTGACGTCAGCATGATGTCATGCTGACGTCATCATTTACTATTCTGGATAATGTTGATTAAATTAATTAAATTCCAGTAAATGATTTAAATCTTTTAAAATTAATATAAAATAAACCGTAGCTCGGATCGAAAAACTTTGTACATGAAAGTTGCTCAGAACGACGAGACGAACCCGGATACGCAGCCCGTTCGTCCGTCACGCTTCCCTAGCATAGCAAACACGCAACTTTCCCCCTCCGGCTCCTCTGCCCGAAAACGCGAAACCCCGGGGATACTTTTCCGGATGTTATCCCCCTTCACCGGTATCACCTACTGCCGCGTTAGGGCACCTCTAACGTCGTTACCTGTCATGTCATGCATCACTATGCATATGCTTGCATTATATTTATTGTTTCTTCCCCCTCTTCTCTCTCTAGACACCGAGACCGACGCCGCTGCTACCCCGTACGACTACGGTGTTGACGACCCCTCTCTCTTGCCAGAGCAACCAGGCAAGCCCCCCCTTTGATCACCAGATACCGCCTACTCTTCTCTATACTGCTTGCATTAGAGTAGTGTAGCATGTTACTGCTTCCCGTTAATCCTATACTGATGCATAGCCTGTCCTTGCTACTACTGTTGTTACCTTTACCTACAAACCTAATGCTTAGTATAGGATGCTAGTTTATCATCAGTGGCCCTACATTCTTGTCCGTCTGCCATGCTATACTATCGGGCCGTGATCACTCGGAGGTGATCACGGGTATATACTATATACTTTATACATGATACATGTGGTGACTAAATACGGGTAGGCTCGTAGGAGCACCCGCGAGTGGATCTTTGAGGCGGAGCGACAGGGCAGGTTCCGACCACCTAGGAGAGAGGTGGGCCTGGCCCTGGTCGGTGTTCGCGGATACTTAACACGCTTAACGAGATCTGGGTATTTGATCTGAGTCTGGCCATTTGGTCTATACGCACTAACCATCTACGCGGGAGTAGTTATGGGTATCCCGGCGTCGTGGTATCAGCCGAAGCCTTCGTGACGTCAGCGACTGAGTGGCGCGCGCCGGATTGGACTGGAAAGCCACTAGGCTAGGTCTGCTTCCGGCCGCGTACGCAACGTGCAGGTGTGCAAAGGGCGATGGGCCCAGACCCCTGCGCCATAGGATTTAGACCGGCGTGCTGACCTCTCTGTTGTGCCTAGGTAGGGCTGCGACGTGTTGATCTTCCGAGGCCGGGCATGACCCAGGAAAGTGTGTCCGGCCAAATGGGATCGAGCGTGTTGGGGTATGTGGTGCACCCCTGCAGGGAAGTTTATCTATTCGAATAGCCGTGTCCCTCGGTAAAAGGACGAACCGGAGTTGTACCTTGACCTTATGACAACTAGAACCGGATACTTAATAAAACACACCCTTCCAAGTGCCAGATACAACCGGTGGTCGCTCTCTCACAGGGCGACGAGGGGAGGATCATCGGTTAGGATTATGCTATATGATGCTACTTGGAGGACTTCAGTCTTCTCTCTTCTTCATGCTGCAAGACGGAGGCTGCCAGAAGCGTAGTCTTCGACAAGACTAGCTATCCCCCTCTTATTCCGGCATTCTGCAGTTCAGTCCACATATGATAGCCTTATCCCAGTTGATACCAATGCATACATATGTAGTGTAGCTCCTTGCTTGCGAGTACTTTGGATGAGTACTCACGGTTGCTTTCTCCTTCTTTTCCCTCTATCCCTTCTACCTGGTTGTCGCAACCAGATGTCGGAGCCCAGGAGCCAGATGCCACCGTCGACGACGACTCCTGCTACACCGGAGGTGCCTACTACTACGTGTTGCCCGCTGACGACGACCAGGAGTAGCTTAGGAGGATCCCAGGCAGGAGGCCTGCGCCTCTTTCGATCTGTATCCCAGTTTGTGCTAGCCATCTTATGGCAACTTGTTTAACTTATGTCTGTACTCAGATATTGTTGCTTCCGCTGACTCGTCTATGATCGAGCTCTTATATTCGAGCCCTCGAGGCCCCTGGCTTGTAATATGATGCTTGTATGACTTATTTTATTTGTAGAGTTGTGTTGTGATATCTTCCCGTGAGTCCCTGATCTTGATCGTACACGTTTGCGTGTATGATTAGTGTACGATTAAATCGGGGGCGTCACAAGTTGGTATCAGAGCCGACTGCCTGTAGGAATCCCCCTTCCACACTTCTTGGCCGAAGTCGAGTCTAGACATTGCAAAAACTTTTACTAACTTGGCTGTGTGCCTTACGGGCCCACGTCGCCATCGGGTGATATTAGGATCTTTTACTCCTCGATCCTTACTCTGGGACTCTGATCTCTCTTCTACTCGGGTTAAATGAATTTACTAACTCTGACACTAGGATCCCGTTACGACATTCACCCCAAAGTTGGATAAGACCTAGTTATTCTTTAGAGTAGTATTTGAACATTGTCCACCTTGTCATTTGACTCCTGCGAAAACATCTTTGTTTTCAGATGGAACCCACGAGGCAGGTCGTGCGCCACACGACGGCCATTGGTGCCTCAGGATCACCTGCTGTGTTGGTTGAGATGATGACCTATCTGGGTTATCGCTGGCACCCTGAGTACACCGTCTATGAGGAGTATCAGGATTTCAACCAGGAGCAGTACCGTGCCGTTGTCCACCTCTACTCTCGGGAGTATGACTCCACTACTGTGCTGCACACTGCTTATGGTGTTGGAGTGACTATCGATATGGCGGTCCACGATGCTGCTTATGCTGCTCTGACACGTCTTCGGGGCGAGTATCAGGAGTTGGACACCTCCCCCTTCAGGCACATTGCTATTGCATCCGATGTTGGTGCGGAGGGTTACTACACTGCTGCCTACTCCACTATCACCCGAGAGCCATTCTACCATCAGAACCTGGTTCTGCATGCTGATGGGCTGGATAGAGCTAACCGAGCTCTTCGCCACGAGTTGTACACCACCCGTCAGCACCTGTATCGTGCTCTGACGCTGTTGCACCCCTCTGTCCGCTCTGGTAATCTGTCGCGTTCTGCGATCTACCCTGCCCGGACCGTGATGCCCCAGGGCGTCGGCTGGCCAGATGTGGGAGGCTACTCTCCTGCACTTGGTCCTCTCCTGTCACCTGCGCATCGGGTTCCGCACTAGAGTATCCGCGGACCCCAGGCTACTCACGTGGAGGTCTTTCCTTCGCGTCACTACCAGCTGTCGGGCTACACCTACCTCCACAGTACCGCGTGGGACTGATGTAGACTTGCTTGTTAGTGTTAGATGCATTCGCCGCGAGCCTGTGTGCCGCCTATGATGTCTTAGACTTTGTACCAAACTCTGTGTAACGAACTCTATGCATGGTCTCTTTTGAAAGATATGCCGACTACTATGTAGTAACTATCGTGCTGCTTTCATTGTGCATGTTTCTTCATGAATGATTCTTGTCTTTGCAAATTGCTAAATGCTGAACTACCCCTGTTAAATATTAGCAGGATGGTTAGACCAGGTGGTCGTGGTCGTGGTGGCAACCCCCCACCACCGCCTGAGTACATGGCTGGGATGATGCAACAGTTTGAGCTGAATCGTCAGTTCATGGAGAATATCATGGCCCAGTTCCCTTGCCCCAATATGAACCAGCAGCCAACCCAAGTGACTCTGCAGGATTTCATGCGCCTGAACCCTACTGTGTACCGCAGCTCAACCCAGCCTCTGGATGCTGATGACTGGCTCCGTGACATCACCTATGAGATGGAGTCTGTTGATGTAGCCCCTGCCAGCTATGTCACCTTTGCTTCCTTCTTCCTGAAAGGACCCGCAGCTCAATGGTGGGACAGCCACAGGCGTACTCTGCCAGCTGGAACAATCATCACCTGGCCAGACTTCCAAGCTGCCTTCCGTGCTCGCTTCATTCCTCAGGGAGTCATGGACCGGAAGAAGCGTGAGTTCCGCAACCTCACCCAAGGCAACAAAACTGTGGAAGCTTATCAACGGGAGTTTCTGGACTTGTCTCGCTATGCTAAAGAGGACATTGCAACTGATGCACGCAGACAGGAGAAGTTCCGGGATGGCCTTCAAGCTGACATCAAGCTCGCACTTCTAGTGCATGACTTTGTTGATTTCGCCACTCTGGTGAACAAAGCCATCAATGTCGAAACTGGTCTGCAGGAATACCAGAGCTCTCACAGGCGCAGCCGTGACACGGGCTAATCTTCGGGCCCGTCCTCGCAGAAGCGCAGGATATGGATTCCCAACAGTGTGTACCAGCCTAATACGCCTGCCCCAAGGCAGTCCTATGCTGCACCTCGTCTGCCTACTGCTCCAACTAGGCAGCCAAGGCTTCCAGCTCCACCACCCCAAGCTCCTGTTCCTACTCCCGAGAATGGTTTGTGCTTCAGGTGTGGACAACCAGGGCACCGTGCTAGGGAATGCAACCAGAAACAGAGTCAACTGGCCCTTCCAGCAACTGGCCGTGGAAACAACCAGCCCCGCAACAACAATGCCAAGTCTTATGGTCGCGTTCATGCCAACCATGTTGATCTGAACGAAGCCCAAGACTAGCCTGCTACCGTGATGGGTACACTCCTCGTAAACTCAGTACCTGCATCTGTTTTATTCGATTCAGGAGCATCGCATTCATTCATGTCAGAAGATTTTGCATACAAGCATGACATTAAATGTGAGGAGATGAACACTTCGGTATTGGTAAAAACCGCCGTGGGACAATGTCAAACCTCATTGGTTGGCATCGATGTCCCCGTGGAAATCGAAGGGCTGGAATTCTATGCCTCTCCCATTATCTTGAAGTCGTCTAACATAGACCTCATTCTGGGGATGGATTGGTTGAAAGCGCATACTGCTTCTATAGTTTGCGCCACTAAGGTCGTCCATCTGCTACACCCTTCTGACGAAATAATAGCTTACCAAGCTCATCTAGTTCAGAATGCCGAGGCACGACTTTATGCCTTGAATGCGTTGAACACTGCACCACTCGAGGGCATTGAAAATATTCCCGTCGTTCGTGAATTCCAAGATGTCTTCCCAGAAGAACTTCCAGGGATTCCTCCTGCTAGAGCTGTCGAATTCATCATTGACTTGAAACCCGGCACTACCCCTATAGCTAAACGACCCTACAAGATGCCGCCGCATGAACTCATTGAGCTTAAGGAGGAAATCGACAAATCTCTTGTCAACGGTTTCATTCGTCCAAGTTGCTCTCCTTGGGGAGCACCTTCTCTCTTTGTTAAGAAGAAGGATGGGACAAACCGATTAGTCCAAGACTACCGTCCTATAAACCAAGCTACCATTCAGAATAAATACCCGCTTCCTCGAATCAATGATCTTTATGATCAGCTGGCTGGCTCATCAGTGTTCTCCAAACTCGACTTGAGGTTGGGTTACCACCAGATCCGTGTTCGTGAAGAGGACATCCCAAAAACCGCCTTCGTGACTCGGTATGGATCATACGAGTACACCGTCATGTCATTCGGCTTAACGAATGCTCCAGCCACCTTCTCTCGTCTGATGAATTATATATTCATGGATTACCTCGACAAGTTCATCGTGGTTTATTTGGACGATATCCTTGTATTTTCCAAGAACAAGGAGGAGCATGCTGAACATCTTCGTCTTGTGCTAGAGAAGCTTCGAGAACATCAGCTGTATGCTAAGTATTCCAAGTGTGAATTCTGGCTTCCCGAAGTAACCTATCTTGGGCATGTCATCTCCAAAGATGGTATTGCCGTCAACCCTGAACGAGTTCAGGCTATTCTCGATTGGACTCCCCCGAAGAATGTGAAGCAAGTCCGAAGTTTCCTCGGTCTCGCCAGCTATTGCCGTCGATTCGTCGAGAACTTCTCCAAGATTGCCAGGCCTCTGACTAATCTGTTACATAAGGGTGTCAAGTTTGACTGGACAGACAAGTGTCAGGAAAGTTTCCAGGCGCTCAAAGACAAATTGACTTCTGCCCCCGTGCTTGCACCACCTGATACTAAGAAGGACTTCGTCATTTACTGCGACGCTTCCCGTCAAGGATTAGGCTGTGTCCTAATGCAAGAGCGCAGAGTGATTGCTTATGCCTCTCGTCAATTGCGCCCTCACGAAGAAAACTACCCAGTTCACGACCTCGAGCTTGCTGCTGTCATTCATGCACTGAAGCAGTGGCGCCATTACCTTCTCGGTAATCGTTGCGAGATCTTCACCGACCATCAAAGTCTGAAGTATCTCTTTACTCAGCCAGATTTGAACCTACGCCAGCAAAGATGGATGGAGACTGTTGCAGACTTTGACGTGGATATATCATATACCCCCGGCAAGGCTAATGTGATGGCTGATGCCTTGAGCCGCAAGTCTTACTGCAACCACCTCCAGGTTCATAAAGTTCAGCCCTCGCTTACCGAAGAATTTAGAAGGCTGAACCTCCATATTGTTCCTCCGGGATCACTCGCTCCCCCTCCCGAAGGTTTCCCCAAACAGAACCTCCATGTTGTTTCCAAGGGTTCTCTCAATACCCTGGTTGCGAAACCAGATCTTGTGGACACCATCAAATGGATACAGAAGTGTGACGATGAAGTCCTCAAGATTAAGCGCGACCTCAAAAAAGGAAAGCCCTCATTCTTCACTGTTGCTGACGATGGCGCCTTGTATTTCAAAGGCCGCCTAGTGGTACCTTGTTCGAAGAAAAACCTGGATAAAACTAAAGGGGTTATGCAAGAAGCCCATGATACGCCTCTGTCCATCCATCCTGGTAGTACCAAGATGTACCAGGATATTCGCCAAAGATTCTGGTGGTCTAATATGAAGCAGGACATTGCTCGTTATGTTGCTGAATGTGACGTTTGTCGCCGAATCAAGGCAGAGCATCAAAGGCCTGCTGGAACTCTGCAACCTATCTCTATTCCTGAATGGAAATGGGACCATGTTGAAATGGACTTCGTCACTGGATTTCCCAAATCTCAGAAAGGTAATGATGCTATTCTTGTCGTCATTGACCGGCTCTCCAAAGTGGCCCATTTTCTGGCGGTCAAAGAGACAATCACTGCTAGTCAGCTTGCTACTCTCTACATGGCCAGAATTGTTTCACTCCACGGTATCCCACTGGTTATCAGTTCAGACCGTGGCAGCTTATTCACTTCAAGGTTTTGGGCGAGTTTCCAAGAAGCTATGGGAACTCATCTGTCGTTCAGTACTGCGTTTCATCCTCAGTCGCAAGGACAGGTTGAACGTGTCAACCAAGTTCTCGAAGACATGCTTCGAGCTTGTGTAATCTCATTCGGCAAGAAATGGGAGGAATCTCTTCCATATGCCGAGTTCTCTTATAATAATAGCTATCAAGCTAGTCTGAAGATGTCCCCCTTCGAAGTGTTATATGGACGAAAGTGCCGAACCCCTCTGAACTGGTCAGAAACTGGGGAACGTCCACTCTTTGGTCCGGATATTATCCAACAGGCCGAAGAACAAGTTCGCATTATTCGCGAGAATCTCAAGACTGCTCAGTCACGTCAGAAAAGTCAGTATGACCGTCATCACCAAGACATGGTCTATCAACCTGGCGAAAAGGCTTATCTTCGAGTTACACCAATGAAGGGTGCTCACCGCTTCGGGATCAAGGGAAAGCTAGCTCCTCGCTATATCGGTCCCTTCACTATTCTCGAAAGGCGTGGAAAGGTGGCATATCAACTGGAGCTTCTGCCGAACCTTTCTCAGGTTCACGATGTGTTCCATGTGTCACAACTCCGCCGTTGCTTCAAGGATCCAATCCGAGCGGTGGATCATGAAGTGCTCGAATTGCAACAGGACCTCTCTTATAAAGAGCATCCGGTCCGCATTCTTGACCAAGCTGAACGCCGCACACGTCAGAAGGCGATCAAATTCCTCAAAGTCCAGTGGTCGAATCACTCTGAAGACGAAGCCACTTGGGAACGCGAGGATCGCCTGCGTATTGAATACCCCGCACTGTTTCCTTCTACCTCCTAAAATCTCGGGACGAGATTTCTTGTAGTGGAGGAGATTTGTAACGCCCGGATAATTAAGCTACAGTGATTCCCCGCTAATGATGCCACGTCACCACGGTTACTATGGTAAACCCTCGATAGTTCAGAACCGAAACAAGTTCAAAATTTAAATAAAAGAAAACAATAAAAGTTTTCAAAAATTAAAACAAAAATGTTCGGTGGTTGCCAAATATTACAAAGATAATTATGGGGTAAGGTTCACAATTTTATAAAATGCCTAAGTGTTTATAAATAAATAAAAACAGAAAAGAAAATAAACAAAAGAAAAGAAAACAGAAAGCAAAAAAAACATAAAACAAAAAAAAGGAAAAGAGAGAAGCCCCCCCCCCTCCCGGGGCCAGCCGACCCAACTGGCCGGCCCATTCGGCCACGGGCCCACCCCACGGCCCAGCCGCCCCCCCCCCCCCCCCCCCCACGCCTCCCTTATCCCCCCCCCCCCCACTAACCCTAGCCGCCACCCACTTCCCCCCCTCGTCCCACTCCTCCCACTCGCCTTTCCCCGATCTGGATCGGGGCAACCTCCCGATCCCGCGCCGCCCTGCACCCCCCCCCCCCCGATCCCGTTGCCCGTCGCCGCGACGACCTCTCCGTCCCGCGCCAGGACGCCGCGCCCGGAGCCCGCGCCTCCTCGCCGGACTACCTCCTCATCCCCGCCGGTCTGCCTCCCCAACATCGCTCGTCGTCTCCGGCATCCTCCCCGCGCCCCATTGCCCCCGTCCCTACGCTTCCGCCGTGAGCCCAGCCTCTCCTCCTCTCTTCCCCTGCTCCATGACCGTCTGCGCCTCACTCTCACCGCGCTCACCGCACGCGCTGCACGGCCGTCGCCGTGCTCTGCCGCCCGCATCGACGCCTCGTTCACGCCCAGCGCTCGTGGCCACCGCGCCCTCCTTCGCAAGCGCACGCCCCGGCCTCCATTTGCTCGCCCCCGTGCGTGCCACACCCCCATGGCCGCTGTGCCCAGCCTCGCGCGACCCGCTGTTGCGCCGTTCGCCTTGCCCCGTTCCTGCACCCCCCTGCACCGGCGACGCCGCCATGTCCGCGGCCAGCTCCGACCGCCCCACTCTCCTCCTCTCGCGCGAGGCCTTGCCGCGCTGGACGCCCGTCACCGCCTCCCGTGGTGCCGCCCTTCGTTCCCCTTGGCCGGCGTCGTGGGCGCCGGCGGCCACGCCGGCGGCCTCGCCACGCCCGTGGCTGGCCCCCCCCCCTGCCCGCCGATCTGGGCGCTCGCCCAGTCGGGCGCCGACGCCCAGCGCCCGCACCCGCGGCAACCGCGCGCCCGATAGCCCACAGGGCCTATGACAGCTGGGCCCCGCCCCTTGAGAACGTTTTAAAAAAAAGTATAATAAATAAAATTAATTAATTAGATAAATAATAATTAAATTAATTAATTAGTTAAAGAATTAATTAAACTAATTAAACCAGATTAGATTAACCTAACCACTAATTAAACTAATCGACCCTGTTTAATTAGTCTGCTAATTAAATAACCAATGACATGTGGGCCCCACACTTAGTTGACCCAGTCAATTACACAATTGACTGCTGACATCAGCATGATGTCATGCTGACGTCATCATTTACTATTCTGTATAATGTTGATTAAATTAATTAAATTCCAGTAAATGATTTAAATCTTTTAAAATTAATATAAAATAAACCGTAGCTCGGATCGAAAAACTTTGTACATGAAAGTTGCTCAGAACGACGAGACGAACCCGGATACGCAGCCCGTTCGTCCGTCATGCTTCCCTAGCATAGCAAACACGCAACTTTCCCCCTCCGGCTCCTCTGCCCGAAAACGCGAAACCCCGGGGATACTTTTCCGGATGTTATCCCCCTTCACCGGTATCACCTACTGCCGCGTTAGGGCACCTCTAACGCCGTTACCTGTCATGTCATGCATCACTATGCATATGCTTGCATTATATTTATTGTTTCTTCCCCCTCTTCTCTCTCTAGACACCGAGACCGACGCCGCTGCTACCCCGTACGACTACGGTGTTGATGACCCCTCTCTCTTGCCAGAGCAACCAGGCAAGCCCCCCCTTTGATCACCAGCTACCGCCTACTCTTCTCTATACTGCTTGCATTAGAGTAGTGTAGCATGTTACTGCTTCCCGTTAATCCTATACTGATGCATAGCCTGTCCTTGCTACTACTGTTGTTACCTTTACCTACAAACCTAATGCTTAGTATAGGATGCTAGTTTATCATCAGTGGCCCTACATTCTTGTCCGTCTGCCATGCTATACTATCGGGCCGTGATCACTCGGAGGTGATCACGGGTATATACTATATACTTTATACATGATACATGTGGTGACTAAATACGGGTAGGCTCGTAGGAGCACCCGCGAGTGGATCTTTGAGGCGGAGCGACAGGGCAGGTTCCGACCACCTAGGAGAGAGGTGGGCCTGGCCCTGGTCGGTGTTCGCGGATACTTAACACGCTTAACGAGATCTGGGTATTTGATCTGAGTCTGGCCATTTGGTCTATACACACTAACCATCTACGCGGGAGTAGTTATGGGTATCCCGGCGTCGTGGTATCAGCCGAAGCCTTCGTGACGTCAGCGACTGAGTGGCGCGCGCCGGATTGGACTGGAAAGCCACTAGGCTAGGTCTGCTTCCGGCCGCGTACGCAACGTGCAGGTGTGCAAAGGGCGATGGGCCCAGACCCCTGCGCCATAGGATTTAGACCGGCGTGCTGACCTCTCTGTTGTGCCTAGGTAGGGCTGCGACGTGTTGATCTTCCGAGGCCGGGCATGACCCAGGAAAGTGTGTCCGGCCAAATGGGATCGAGCGTGTTGGGGTATGTGGTGCACCCCTGCAGGGAAGTTTATCTATTCGAATAGCCGTGTCCCTCGGTAAAAGGACGAACCGGAGTTGTACCTTGACCTTATGACAACTAGAACCGGATACTTAATAAAACACACCCTTCCAAGTGCCAGATACAACCGGTGGTCGCTCTCTCACAGGGCGACGAGGGGAGGATCATCGGTTAGGATTATGCTATATGATGCTACTTGGAGGACTTCAGTCTTCTCTCTTCTTCATGCTGCAAGACGGAGGCTGCCAGAAGCGTAGTCTTCGACAAGACTAGCTATCCCCCTCTTATTCCGGCATTCTGCAGTTCAGTCCACATATGATAGCCTTATCCCAGTTGATACCAATGCATACATATGTAGTGTAGCTCCTTGCTTGCGAGTACTTTGGATGAGTACTCACGGTTGCTTTCTCCTTCTTTTCCCTCTATCCCTTCTACCTGGTTGTCGCAACCAGATGTCGGAGCCCAGGAGCCAGATGCCACCGTCGACGACGACTCCTGCTACACCGGAGGTGCCTACTACTACGTGTTGCCCGCTGACGACGACCAGGAGTAGCTTAGGAGGATCCCAGGCAGGAGGCCTGCGCCTCTTTCGATCTGTATCCCAGTTTGTGCTAGCCATCTTATGGCAACTTGTTTAACTTATGTCTGTACTCAGATATTGTTGCTTCCGCTGACTCGTCTATGATCGAGCTCTTATATTCGAGCCCTCGAGGCCCCTGGCTTGTAATATGATGCTTGTATGACTTATTTTATTTGTAGAGTTGTGTTGTGATATCTTCCCGTGAGTCCCTGATCTTGATCGTACACGTTTGCGTGTATGATTAGTGTACGATTAAATCGGGGGCGTCACAATGTGGCTGCCGGTAGTTGTTGTGCACAACTTCTATGGATGAGACAAACTTTAAAGTATTACGGTGTCATTTGTGACAAAGTGCCTCTTTGATGTGACAATGAAAGTGCCATCAAGATTTCTCTCAACCCGGTGCAACACTTCAAGATGAAGCATATTGAGATTCAGTATCACTTCATCCGGGATCATATTAGGCGAGGGGAGATCGAGCTCAACTATGTCAACACTCTTGATAACCTTGTAGATATCTTCACAACGCCCTTGGATGAAGCAAGATTTCGCGAGTTAAGGCATGAGCTAAATATCATTGATTTGAGCAATGTTGCTTGAACCCTTGCACACCCCACCATACTCAACTTGTTATCTTGTTTAGGTGTAGGCGTGGACATAGGGGGGGTGTTGTTCTCTCAATGAACTCTTCCTCCCCCCGTTATGCATAAATTGATCAACTCTTTCACATTAGCCATTGTTGATGGTACTTGTGCTTCAAAGATGAGTTTTGGACATGGGCCCAAGGATAATTCTTCGCGATGCCATACCAATTGACTCAAACATAGGTGGCTCCAGCCACCGCCCTCTCTTTGGAGAGGTTGTGTTGCATGTTTAGTCCTTGTTTGTCTCTTGTCTCTCTTTCTTCGTGTCGAGCTTGTGTGTGTTGTCTCATGTGTCAGCGTTTTGGTGCGTCCGTTCGCTTGAAGGTTGCTTTTGCAAAGGCCCTTTGGTCTTCTTTGTTTCGAAACCTGCATTTTCTTGGGCACACGGTACTACCGCGGCATGCCATGGTACTACCGCAGGAGCTGCGCACTGTACCACCGCACCCAGCATGGCAGCAATTTTTTACTGCCGCCTAGGGGAGCGGTACTACCGTCCTCGGTCGGTACTTCCGCCCAGGCGGTACTACCGCGATGACACGCGGTACTACCGCGTAATCGAGAGTGTGGGGGGGTTAAGAGCGGGCAGGGGGAGTTCCACCTCCCCCATACCCATTCACTCTTTCTCCCCACGCCGTTTCTCACTCTCCTGCCCAAGAACGGCGCCGGAGACCCTTGCCAGATCTCCATCTCCGGCCGCTCTCCTCGCATTCCGTCCGGTGGGATCGTTCCCCACCACTTCCTCTTGCCATGGAACAAGGTTTCTCCCCAAATTCCTCTCTCTTTGGTTCATTCTTTCGTTTCTAGGTTTTTGGGGAGATGTGTGTTGTTCTTGATATTTTAGGCTAAATCTATGCAAGAGTAGGATGTAGGAGAGTAGTAATGCCTAGAGATGGTACTTGCTATGTTGTCCCGTGGTAGATTTGATCAACCGTAGTACCGCTTCATTGTCACGGGTGTGCTCAGATCCTATTGAGGTTCGGATTTGACACTGTGCGGTGCTACCGCATCTCCTGTGCGGTACTACCGCTCCTCAGGAGCAGTACTACCGCGCGAGGCGCGGAACTAAAATTTTACTGCCGCTCCGAGACACGGTACTACCGTGCCACCCTGGCGTGGTACTACCGTGGCTAGGAGCAGCACTAAAATTTTAGTATCGCGTAGCCATGCGGTACTACCGTTGTAGTCAAATCTTCCAAGTGGCAATTACCAAGTGCGAGTTCTACTTGTTTCACCTGTTGTGCTATGGTCTTTGCATTGATCCTTCTCGCTTCTCATGTGTGTTTTTGTGTCTTGTGTCTTAGGTGGTGGCTCCGGTGCACCTGCTCGCCGTTCTAATCCCAGCTATGACACGGGCTCCAAGCGTCTGCGCAACCAAGACGAAGCTCCAGAGGGCTCGAATGCCCCCCAACGCAGGTCCAAGACCACCGCCACCAAGCTCAAGGAGCCCTCCAAGGGCATGGATGAGATACCACTTGCTGAGTTTGCCACTCAAAGGAAGATCAACCCCTATGTGAATCCTCGTGCCAACTTTAGAGGGAATGATATGTTCTGGACCAAGCAGCAGTATCTCATTTGTGTGGATGTGATCAAGGACAAGCAGAACATCTATGTGGATGTGCACTGGATTGACATGCATCACATGAGGGATGATATGCACCATGCTTACTTTGGTGAGGCTCTGGATCTCGTGGAGCAGTTTGGCAGTGAGCACACGATCTCATTCCATTTAGATTATGACCCTGAGATTGTGGCCCAGTTCTTTGCCTCGGTGTAACGCTCGGATAATTAGGCTACAGTAAACCTTTGTTAATGATGCCACGTCACCACGGTTACTGTTGCTAACCTCGCGATGATTCGAAACCGTTTCAAAATTCGAATTCAAATTAAAGTCAAATGATGAAAGTTTTCAAATATTAAAACAAAAATGTTCAGAATGTGACATAATTAAGTTTATTAAATTAGGTGCAACCTATGCAATTTTTTTAAAAACTATACTGTTTAGGGAATATGAGAAAACAGAAAAGAAATAAAGAAAAAGAGAAAGAGCAAAACAGTAAACAAAAGATAAAAAAGGAAAACAAGGGCCCCCACCCCCCACTAGGCCACGGCCCAGCTAACCGTTCCAGTTTTTCCCGTGGCCTATAACCACCCCACCCCGTAACCAAACCCTAGCCCGATCCCACTCTCCACTCCCCCCCCATGATCCCCTTCTCGCACCCGTCTGGATCAGGATCGAGGCGATCTCGCCTCGTCCCCATCGCCCCCGATGCCCCGGCCCATACTCACCGCCTCACAGTTTGCCGGCGCCGCCCACCGGACTGCCTCGTCCTCATCTCCTATCCGCCATCCCCTCGTCACCGGGCCGCTCCCGCTCTTCATCGCTGTGCGCAACCACCACCGCCCGAGGACCCCGTCGTCGCTGACCACCGTCACCGCCACGACATCGCCGGATCGCTTCTCTGGCCTCGCCCTCACCGGACCACCTCGACCCCACTGCCTAAACCCTACCGCCCCTGTGAGCTCCCCCTCTGCCTTCTCCCTCCTGTAGTCGCCGCGGTCCCCGCCGATCTCGCCCGCGGTTGATGCGCTCCGGGCGCGTCCGATGCGCGGTCACTCCACCACCCGCGCCCTCTCTCCGCAGCTCCACACCGGCGTGGCGTGCTTGCGGCCACCGCGGTCCCGGCCACGCCCGCTCGACCGCGCGCGCGTGTCCCCGCCACGCTCCGCCCGCCCATGCCGTGTTCCGCCCGCGCCCGCACGACACGCATGCGCGCGCCGCGTGCTGCTTCTCCTCCTGCCGCCCGCACAACCGCCCCCTCCTGTTGCTGGCTCTACCCCATCGGCGCCACCCTCCGCCGGCGCCGCTCGCTGTCGACCGCCTGCAAGCCCCCCTGCGGCCGCTCAGATCGCCGCCGTCCGCTTCCTCCCGTCGGGCGGGCACCCACAATCGCAGCGCCCATTCGAGCTGGCGCCTGCATGCCCCTCTGCCCGCTAGCGTCCGCCCCGCTAAGCCCCGATGGGCCACTGCTAGAGGGCCCCACGCCCCTTTTGGTTAAAACGAACATGAAAAACAAAATAATAAAATAAATTTAATTAATTAACTAAATTAATTAAGTTAATTAATCCTAATTAATTAATCTAATTAACCTGTTAGTTTAATTAAAAAGTAATTAGTTTAACTAAACCCTAATAAACCTAACAGAGTATGACAGGTGGGTCCCACTGGACCCACGCGTCAAGTTGACCCAGTCAACCCCTGTTGACTGCTGACGCCAGCATGACATCATGCTGATGTCATAAATCCAATTTCGAATTAAATTAAATAATTAATTAAATTCTAGAAATTAATAAAATCTTTAGAAAATCATATTTTTAATCCGTAACTCGGATTAAATTATTTTCAACATGAAAGTTGCTCAGAACGACGAGATGAATCCGGATACGCAACCCGTTCGTCCGCCATGCATCCCTAGCATAGTGAACACGCAACTTTCCCCCTCTGTTTCATCTGACCGAAAACGCGAAACACCAGGGATACTTTCCCGGATGTTTTCCCCCTTCACCGGTATCGCCTCATACCGCGTTAGGGCACCCTAGCACCGCGCTTTGTCATGTCATGCATCGTCATGCATTTGTTTGCATTATATTTATTGTTTCTTCCTCCTCTTCTCTCGCTAGACACCGAGACCGACGCCGCTGCTACCCAGTACGACTACGGTGTTGACGACCCCTCTCTCTTGCCAGAGCAACCAGGAAAGCCCCCCCTGATCACCAGATATCGCCTACTCTCCTCTATACTGCTTGCATTAGAGTAGTGTAGCATGTTACTGCTTTCCGTTAATCCTATCCTGATGCATAGCCTGTCCTTGCTACTACTGTTGTTACCTTTACCTGCAATCCTAATGCTTAGTATAGGATGCTAGTTTATCATCAGTGGCCCTACATTCTTGTCCGTCTGCCATGCTATACTATCGAGCCGTGATCACTCGGGAGGTGATCATGGGTATATACTATATACTTTATACATGTTACATGTGATAACTAAAGTCGGGTTGGCTCGAGGAGTACCCACGAGTGATTCACGGATTGGGGGCTGAAAGGACCTTTGTCCCGACGACCCTCTGGGTGGATCTTTGTGGCGGAGCGACAGGGCAGGTTGAGACCACCTAGGAGAGAGGTGGGCCTGGCCCTGGTCGGCATCCGTGGTTATTTCAAAATAACACACTTAACGGGATCTTGGTATTTGATCTGAGTCTGGCCACTGGCCTATACGCACTAACCATCTACGTGGGGACAGTTATGGGCACTCGACGTCGTGGTATCAGCCGAAGCCTTCGTGAGGTCAGCGACTGAGCGGCGCGCGCCGGGTTGGACCGTGTAACGCAACTTCCTTTGTAATGGAGGTTGCTAGGTCTGCTCTCCGGCCGCGTTCGTAACGTGCAGGTGTGCAAAGGGCGATGGGCGCAGACCCCTGCGCCATAGGATTTAGACCGGCGTGCTGACCTCTCTGTTGTGCCTAGGTAGGGCTGCGACGTGTTGATCTTCCGAGGCCGGGCATGACCCAGAAAAGTGTGTCCGGGCAAAGGGGATCGAGCGTGTTGGGAAATGTGGTGCACCCCTGCAGGGAAGTTGATCTATTCGAATAGTCGTGTCCCTCGGTAAAAGGACGACCCGGAGTTGTACCTTGACCTTATGACAACTAGAACCGGATACTTAATAAAACACACCCTTCCAAGTGCCAGATACAATCGGTGATCGCTCTCTCACAGGGCGACGAGAGGAGGATCATCGGTTAGGATTATGCTATGCGATGATACTTGGTGAACTTACCATCTACTCTTTTCTCCTGCTGCAAGATGGAGGTTACCAGAAGCGTAGTCTTCGATAGGACTAGCTATCCCCCTCTTATTCTGGCATTCTGCAGTTCAGTCCACATATGATAGCCTTTTCCATTTGATACCAATGCATACATATGTAGTGTAACTCCTTGCTTGCGAGTACTTTGGATGAGTACTCACGGTTGCTTTGCTCCCCCATTTCCCCCTTTCTATACTCGATTGCTACGACCAGACGTTGGAGCCCAGGAGCCAGACGCCATCGTCAACGACGACTACTACTACTCGGGAGGTGCCTACTACTACGTGCGGCCCGCTGACGACGACCAGGAGTAGTTTAGGAGGATCCCAGGTAGGAGGCCTGCGCCTCTTTCGATCTGTATCCCAGTTTGTGCTAGCCTTCTTAAGGCAAACTTGTTTAACTTATGTCTGTACTCAGATATTGTTGCTTCCGCTGACTCGTCTATGATCGAGCTCTTGTATTCGAGCCCTCGAGGCCCCTGGCTTGTAATATGATGCTTGTATGACTTATTTTATTTGTAGAGTTGTGTTGTGATATCTTCCCATGAGTCCCTGATCTTGATCATACACGTTTGCGTGTATGATTAGTGTACGGTCAAATCAGGGGCGTCACACTTGGTCCACTTCCATACTAATGAGGGATGGCACATGACCTGGATGACCAACGGACAGCGGATGACTGCTACATGAAAGGATTTCATGGATTTGCTTCAGGTTCCTGATGAGGGGTTCAACACACCCGTTGGTGTACGCCCTCATGCCAATTCCGAGTCAGCCAACAAGAACAAGTTTCAGCCCTACTATGTTGAGAAGTTGCTTCCCAGTGGCAAGAAAGCGTGGGTGCTGAACCCCTTCCTCGACATCATGTATCGCATCTTCCGCAACTCTCTTTTTCTCCGCATTGGTGACAAGGACAAAGTGCATGCCTATCTTGTGGATATGATGCTCATCTGTGAGGAGACGCATCTCTCTCAGACTCAACCACTTGACATCTCACATATCATGTGGTGCGAGCTTCGGTTTGCGGTGTTCACCCGTAAGGTACCCATCTATAGACCTTATCTGTTTCTGTTGATCTCGAGGACTTGGGAGAAGCTCTATCCCAATGAGGAGTTTCTTGCCCCTGGCTGGATTCGTCATGAGCCCATTAAGCTCCGTGTCAAGCCCTAGTGGGCCAACACTACTACCCGTGCTGAGGCAGCGGCTCCTCAGATGGATGTGGATGCAGATGAGATTGAGGAGGAGGACGCTGATGAGGGCAGCTCTGCTGGCTACTCGCCTTCATCTTCTGAGCCCGCTTGGGCTAAGAAGCTGAAGAACAAGATGAAGGCTCTGTTCTGCATGCAGGCCAAGGGGCAGTACCGGTCTCATGTTGCTCAGAAGGAGAGTCGCCGCCGCGACAAGCGGATTCTGAGGACGTTTGGCGAGTAGATATCCGGCGGATCTAAGAGGGTCATCACGCCAGAGGCAGCCTGGATGGCGAAGCAGGGCTACAAGTGGACTGATTCTGAGGAGGACAAGGAGGAGACCATCCCTGTTGCCATGTCTGACAAGGAGCGTGCGAGTGATTACTCCGCTTGAGCCACGACTTGTGTTGTAGGTGTCCTCTCTGCCTTTTTGGTGTCTCGATGCCAAATGGGGAGAGAATGTAGGATTTGCGAGTTGTGAGTCGTGTTTCGTCTTTTCGCTTTGCTTTCGTTCCATTGAACCTCGTTTGCTTTGGTTGGTTTGTGCTTGTGAGACCTTTCGATCATATGGTGTAAGACATGTGAAAAAGATGTAGGTCATTTGGCAAACCAGCTGATACAGCTTTTCCAGATTTTGACCCGCAGCGGAATCAGATTTTGGAAAGCACGTCCTGGGCTGCTTCCGCTTTTGCTTCAGATTTTGGCAGCGGATTTCTGGAATCGGATTCTGCTGGGTTCGCCCTTTGGTTCAGATTCTGCTGCGCGGCAGCGGAATCCGTCGATAAAAGCTGAACCAAGCAAGGCCTCAATGCACACGATTAGTCCGCAAAAGCATTGTCATCAATCACGAAAACAACTAAGGGAAAATATGCCCTTATAATCTTCCCCTTTTTGGTGGATTGATGACAATATGAGATTTGCATAAAGGGAGATAACATAGAACATGGGCAAACACCACACCTCTAAAATATAGACGGGCTCCTCCTAGATGTGTGTTATCTAGATGAGTGCTTTGGACTGCACGACACACATACTAGGATCAACACTCCCCCTATATTTTATAGACAAGGCATATCTTGCAACAATAAGGCTAACACTAAGCAAGATAGTACATATGAGCATAACGTAAATAGCACAAGATAGCATAAGCTCAATAAGGTACGGTAGAGTGCATCAGATTTTCCACAGCTGTTTTTTCACAGCAGATTTTTCACAGCTGCTTTTAAAAATCCACGGCCAAACCAAACAGGGCCTGAGTATTTCAGACATTTCATCACTAGGCACAAGACGATTTGGTGCCCCTCAAAGACTATTGAAGGCGGCGTTTCTCTACGTTTCTTTTCGGTGGATTTGAGTCGTAGGAAACCCGTACTATTAAGAGGGGGTCCGCTTTGGAAAGGCTTGGGTGAAATCATCACGTACACGTCTACTCCTTTGCACCGCCTTTTCTTTGACACATTGGAGCATCCTCCGTCTTTTCTTATCTATGCAAAATGTCATGTTTGCTGATATGGGGCATGCGGTAGTACTGCTCCTAGGAGCGGTAGTACCGCAGGCCCTTGTGGTAGTATCGGCCTCTGGCGCGGTAGTACCGCAAGTGCCCACGGTAGTACCGCTTCCTTGGAGCAGTAGTACCGTGGCCTCAGGCCAGGCGCTGCTGTTATTGCGGTAGTAGGGGCGGATGTAATTTTTTACATCTGCGCCCTACGCGGTAGTACCACGCCGTGCGCTCTGGCCAGGCTCAGCAGCTTGCGCGGCAGTAGGAGCGGATGTAATTTTTTACATCCGCACCCCGCGCAGTAGTACTGCTTCTGGCTTGCAGTACTACCGTGTCAGATTTTTGCATAGATCCCAACTCAGCGGAAGTTGCCACGGATGTATTTTTATATGTCCGTGCCTTCCCAAAATCTGGACCATCCCTGCCTTGCGGTAGTACCGCAAGGGGGAGCAGTAGTACCGAGCCAGCGGTTCTACCGCCCTCTACTTCTAGTACCGAGCCAGCGGTTCTACCACCCTCTGCTTCATTGCATCTGGGCTGTTCTGGTTTCTGCTGCTCAGGCGGTAGTACCACGGGGCCTTGCGGTAGTACCGCGTCCCCGGCGCGGTAGTACCGTGCTACGCAGGTTGAGTTGGTGGATAACGGTTGGATTTGTTCTTCCACTATATAAGGGGTGTCTTCTTCTCCGAGTTGACCATCTCTTCCATCCCCAAGCTCCATTGTTTCTCCAAGCTCCATTTTCGCCCGATCTCTCTCCCTAGCGAATCAAACTTGTTGATTCTCTAGGGATTGGTTGAGAAGGCCTAGATCCACACTTCCACCAAGAGAAATTTGATTCCCCCACTCATCCCTTGCGGATCTTGTTACTCTTGGGTGTTTGAGCATCCTAGACGACTGAGTTCACCACGGAGCCATATTCCATTGTGGTGAAGCTTTGTGGTATCGTTGGTAGCCTCCAATTAAGTTGTGGAGATAGCCCTAACCTTGTTTGTAAAGGTTCGGTCGCCGCCTCTAAGGGCACCAGTAGTGGAATCATGGCATCTCACATTGTGTGAGGGCGTGAGGAGAATACGATGGCCCTAGTGGCTTCTTGGGGGGCATTGTGCCTCCACACCGCTCCAGCGGAGACGTACTTCCCCTCAAAAGGAAGGAATTTCGGTAACACATCCTCGTCTTCACCGGCTTCACTCTTGGTTATCTCGTGTCTTTACTTGTGCAAGCTTATTTGTGTTATATCCCTTGCTTGCTTGTGTACTTGTTCTTGTTGCATCATATAGATTACTCACCTAGTTGCATATCTAGACAACCTACTTTGATGCAAAGTTTAAATTGATAAAGAAAAGTTAAAAATTGTTAGTTGCCTATTCACTCCCTTCCCCCTCTAGTCAACTATATCAATGATTTCATCCTAGATATCATAACGTCTAGGTTGGGGCTACGACACGGTTAAACTGAGTTTGAGCTCATGTGGGCTCGGATAATAAAAGAGAATTAAAAATTCTGAATTTTTTTAGCAAGCATCGATTAATGTTTTGATAGCTTGCAAAGTTCCCAACATCGATGACATTCGTGAAAAACATGGCAAAAGCATTTTGGAGCATCGTATTTTTGCCATGTCTTTCCCGAATGTCATTTTGTGATGAAACTTTGCAAACAATGAAAACATCTGTCAATATTTGCTAAAAAATCAACTTTTAAATATTTTTTCTCATTTTTTATTTTATTGTTCACTCGAGCTCAGAAAAGCACTTTCGCCGGGGATATTCATTTTTTTTTGCACAAAACGTCTATGCCAGTCCTACTATTATTTTTCTTTGACGAGAATGATCACCAACAGTTTCAAATTCCTTTTTTGGGGGGAGGGGGGGGGGGATAATTCTGAACATAGATCATACATCATATTCAATATGAATTCAAAAATTCCCCTAAAAAATATGGATTCAAATCACTCCTAATAATTTCCCGGTGCAATGGTGCGGGGTATTTTTTTAGTTTATTTATATTACATATAAAAAGAGAAAGCTAAAAGGGAGCAGCACATTCCCGGGCCCGCTACAGACCAGAAAGCAGCCGGAAGCGGGAGCGAAAGCGCCTCGAGACGCGCCGTGCTCCCGGACACTCCACTTCATCACACTCTGCTGGTGCTCCGCGTCCTCCAATCCGGCGCCCCCAAAATTGTCGGAGCCCAATGGCGGCAGCCTCGCCTCCTTCCCTCCACCTCGCCCTCCTCCTCTTCGCAGTCCGCGCGGCCGTCAGCAGCGCCGCGGGGGCGGTCGGGGTGAGCGGCGGCGGGCAGCTGTGGTGCGTGGCGAAGAACAACGCCGAGGACGGCGCGCTGCAGTCGGCCATCGACTGGGCCTGCGGCCCCGAAGGCGGCGCCGACTGCCGCGCCATCCAGCAGGGCGGCGCCTGCTACGAGCCGCCCGACCTCCTTGCGCACGCCTCCTACGCCTTCAACGACTACTTCCTCCGATCCGGCGGTGCCGCCAGCCCCGCCGCCTGCGACTTCTCCGGCGCCGCCGCGCTCATCGGCCTCAACCCTAGTAAGCACCGGCTCGACCCGGATTCTCTCGTGGATGATGAAGCGTCCATTGATTTCAAATTTACCAAGCATTGTTTTGCTTCGTTAAAGGCTGGATTCATGCTATGGAGTTGTAACACCCTGGTGTCGGTGCTGCCGCCGGCATTTGTTTTTGCAGGTCGTGGGAACTGTGTGTTTCCTTCCAGGTTTGTGCACCGCGCTTGGCCTTGAAGTTCAGCTTTCGTTCTTTGAATGGTATCTCTGCGTTCGCTATCTTAGAGTATCAGTTAATCCTCTGGCCTCCTGCCTAAATTGTTGATATTGGTCCTATTGTTCCAGGAACTGGATATTTTATTTCAAAATTATCAAGAACCAACAAAGCAGAGTGTGTGTGTTAGACTGTTGGAGGGTCGTGTTTGGAAGTGTCACCCACATCATTGTCAGAAACAACTTGAGCTCAGTGCTAGAGATTGAAAACCAAAATCTCTAGAAAACATAACTTCTGCTAAGTGCCCTATAGACAAATACTGTAGTCAATATTGAATCAGAAGGGCAGATCAGATGATCTATATCAGTTATCTTTTGCAAGCATCAATTAATTGCTAGGTTTTATCAAATCTCAGTATCAGTAACTACATGGAATGCATGGCATTTTGTGTGGTTGAGACTAGACTCAGGGCTAGGATAAGCACTAGCTATGAAGAAAGTGTCCATCTGATGATAGGACCTAAGCATGCTATTAGTCTTTCCTTCCTCTTTTTCTTCCCCGAGTTCATGTGATGATACCCTTTTAGTCTAGAAATATTAGTATGGTCAAGGCTAGTAATGCAGTTTGTCTAACCAATCATTCTTCGTGAGTTATGTACTGCCGATTCTTTTCTTTCTAAGTTTTAATTACATGATGTTCACAGAATCTAATCAAGTATTATTTTACTTCTCCATTCATCATATATTAATCTACTGAGCATGTGAGCGGGTTTCAAATATCATTTGCATTTATTTGGTTGGTATCATGGTATATGTCATCACTGATTCTCCGGTGCAAAGTTTTAACTTTCAACTCGGCTCATCACCATGTTCAGTTCCTGGCTCCGCCCTTGCACTAGTTGTTCCTCCACCATGCTCCGCCCTTGCCCTTGCACTGTTTCATCCATGTTGATGGTGTGGTTTTGAGGTGGTGGTGTAGATATCTTTTTTTTTCTGTCACAATAAACTACCAATTTATTGCTTTCACATACATACACATTGCTTAACCATATCATGCATTGGAGGATACCAGTTTTTAATTCGACCTTTAAAATTGTTGGGTGTAATCTTTCATATGATATATATATCATTGATTGAGTGAGAATGATATAAGACTGGCATGCATGTCTACATGTAGTTGTACACATAATTAGTCGTCAAATAAATTTTACCAGTCATAGATATCCACTAGACCACTAAGGTGAGGTACCAATTGTAGTTCTGTAGCTAGACACTTACCCAAAGTTTTGGAGGTTCTTTCTAAGTGATTAGCATATCTGTTGCATGGAGATATGGAATGGAACAAGCAAATTTTATTTGGTACGTTATTGAAGATACACATTTTAGATTCAGCTTGTTGACGTGTATATGTGGATTGCTTATCCCTTTCCATCAATTCAGACTTTTAGTTGCGTTGGCTAGTGCATGGAGCTTAACATGGTATCAGGGCCTAAGATCTTGAGTTCAAACCCCGACTTTCACAATTTATCCAAAAATTGATGCCACTCCCTCTGTGTCCACGTATAGGCTAATGCATGAACCTCTGAGTCTATTCACGTGTTGGCTAATGCATGAAGCTTAATGCAACTTATGGTTATTGTGTTGTGCTAGTTTTTATTAAGCTGCCGTGGAAAAAAAGTTGTGAAAAATTACTCTGTTTTGATAAATTAAACTATGATTATATTTCTTGATCCAATGGTCTTCTCACATTTCATATGTTCTAGAAAGTAATAGTATATCCCTTTTTGAAGTCATGAGAAAAGGCAGTTAGCCGAACACACCCAAATATCCCAAAACAGCTTCACCAACAAGATTATGATAATCCACCTGAGCCAAGAGTCACGATAATGCAGCCAGTTTGCCTATTTCAATTCTTAGAAACTGGATCATGGAAAATTCTTTTTTGAGCTACATATTGTTTAACATGTCAAGTCTTTGCGGAACCATTAACCCCATACTTGTCCCACTGCAGTTCATCCCCCAGAAATGGCAGCTTCACAGGAATAACAACCTATGGTCGGACCGGTGCAGATTTAAGCCAAAGTTCTTCATGGCAACTCAACACCTGGTCATTTATTTTGTGCATATCTCTGTCTGCAACAATTTTTGTTGTCTCGCGTTTCTGATGGGTTTGCTTAACTCCTGTCTGCATGTCTATGTATATGATAAACTATTGAGCTGCACCAATGCATTGTGTTTTCCACATGTGGTGGAGCGTGGAGTGGGGAAAAAAGATCCTCTCTTGATGCTTCCCCCCTTTTTTTCCTGGTCTTGCAACTGAGCAATCAGAGGGGTTCTTGCCCCCGTCGCCTCATGTACACGCATTTTCTTTATGCATTCATTCATCTCCTACTACATTTTATTTGGTTTGCTTCGGTTTTATGTATTCATCTCCTGCTATCTGTTATATTTCATTATCACATTCCTGATGATTAGATTGACATTATGTCATGCATTCCCCTGCTCGAATGCTGCGTCGACTTGAAATATTTGGGTCTCACATGTTGACATTGGAAGTGTACAATTTGGCAATCAATTCATGCCTTCATGGGATCCTGATGGCTGAGATGCAACTCCAAGTGAAACACACGAGTCTACAGTTCACACTATATATATACACCGGCATACATGCAGGTTTTATCTCGAAGTTCAGAAAAAAGCTGTACAGAGATATCTCTTGCGGATGTGATGGTCGATCAATCTATGCAGGTGAGAGGCAAGCAAGGTCCTGAGCCGAGCGATCACCGCCGACCGTGCACCGGCAGAGAGGGCACGTCGAGTGCGCGGCGAGCCACAGGTCGATGCACTCGACGTGGTACACGTGGGCGCACGCCGGCAGCAGCTTGGCCATGGCGCCGACCCGGATGGCGTCGAGGCAGACCGCGCACTCCGTCGAGCCCGCGTCGTCGCCCTTGCCGCTGTGCCGGACGAGCCGGTTGTACATGAACGGCGGGAGAATGCTGGACGCCACCGTGGTCACCGCGAGCGGCCGGCGCTCCTCCATGTCCCCGTCCGGTGCGTCCGCGCTGGGGTGGTGCCGCCGTTGGCGCACGAGGTGCTTGTACAGCGAGAAGAGGCCGAAGGCGGCGGTCACGGCCGCCGCGGCGGCGTAGAAGAGGAGAAGGCTGTCGGGCGACATGGCGAAACGCATCCTAGCTAGGAGCTTGGAATGGGCGTGAGCTGAGGGGCGCTGGAGTGGAGCTGCGTGTGGCATGATTGATGATTGGGTTTATGTCTCTTGTGGTTGCGTGCACAGTACTGCCTCCGCCTCGAAGTTTTTGAGCTGAAGTGGACCGTTCTGATGATCAGGTCTGGTCTGTCTGAATAATTGAAGCCTCAACTGACGCTCCTCTGGTGGTTAACATAGCAGCAGCCAGCAGCGGCGGCGAGAGCGACCATTCCACTGATTTGAAGGGGTCGGTAGTAGTACGGGTTCGTAACAAATGGAGAGATCCTTGCGTGCATATCTTATTTATCAGAAGATTATACGCTCTGGATTATGCTAGTGAGTAATATATTGTTGACAGGGACTAGGGAATTGAACAAGAGGCCGGGCTACATATTTGGCAGACGGTCACATCAGCAATTTGCAAGGCCACGTCTCAGTCAACTGTGACTTAATCAAGTTCTCTGTACCCTCAATTTATCATTCCGAATTTAAGCACCACTAGCTGAATGCCCGTGCGTTGCCACGGAACATCCATTCACCATTGTTATTCGCTGCCAACGCTTATCCAATCTTGCTAGTTGCTCACTGTTATCAACGAACCCACGATAAGTCCTCTTGCAGCCCTGACAACCCCTCCTTAATGCACTCACCCCACAAAATAGTATGATACCTTCTTCTCTATACATTGTACTCCCTCTGTTACAAATTTCTCTCTAAGAAGCAAGTAAGCAAATATTACAAAAAAAGAACCCATATCCACATCAAAGGAAGCATCACTGCATCAACATAACTAAATAAGTATCCTATCAAGCAGGCACATCTGATATGTCCATCTTCAATCTATGGTTTCTTCCAACTAAAAATCTGCTATGACAAGCTCATATTGCTCTACATTTTCTGAAACCATATGTTAAAATGACCATGATTGCCAGTGCATTGCCACGGAATAAAGAATATGAATACTTTTTTATTCAGAAAATGACTTTGAAAGAAGATAAACATGTTTCACTCTTCTATATCTGTAGACCGCTATCCATCCTCTTCATCACCTTACTGACATAATGACAATGATATTCTTAACCTCCCTCCACTTGTTTGGACAAAAGCACATGATTGGAAATGGAATAATAGTCACTTGAACACATACGTCGAATAATACATATGTACTTTCTAACGGTATCATGCCTTGGCCACACGCAGACGGCTTCATTTACTCCTTGCTTTCGGCAACCTACTTTAAAGTACTCCCTCCGTTCCAAAATAGATGACTCAACTTTATACTAACTTTAGTACAAAGTTGGGTCATCTATTCCGGAACGGAGGGAGTAGGTATTTAAAAATTTGAAATTTAACGAATCACATCATTTCTCTAGAATATTTTTACTTACAAAATATTCTTGTGAATGGCACATAGGCAAAGCACTGACGACAATTCCTGCAAGCTCTACAACCTTCAGCTCAGATGTACTTATCTCATTGCAGAAGTATGCCGTCCCAACCTGGCCCTTCTCAAGCTTCTGACCAAGGTTATAAATATAATGTTCCCTTAGGTCTGCTGTGTTCAGCCCAATGACAGAGATAGATGTTGGAACAAACCTTCCTTCAGAATCCCATCAACAGTGGACTGGTAAAACTTTTCAAATGTGAGAGCAATCCTCTTCAAGGTGTTCATCGGCATACCTAGCTTAAATAAAAATATATTCGCTTCTGCATAGGATTTCACAGATGTACTTGGTTGAGTTTGTGTGTTCTATTCAAAACTTAACATCATTTTTTATGTTTTTCTATTTTAACAATGGAGACATGAAATACTTGGTCATGTATATCCATATGAGATCTAATATGTAGTTGTAGTTTCAAAACAAAAATAAGCCATGCATAGTTATGTATAGTCATAGTTACCATGCCCTTTTAAATTACTCACCACCAAGTCCTAAGCAGCAATGGAATTTCTTCCTTCGAACCAAAGAAGTGGTTTATAATCTAAAAAATAAAACCAGAAAACAAATAGTGAAGATAAACCTAAGTTGGAAGAATGTAGATTTTTGTGCTCTTTAGTGAATACTAAAGTGGTAGTCCCTCTGTAAAGAAATATAAGAGCATATAGATGTACTAATATGCAGCACTACATGAACTATCAGTCACAGGTATATCAGCATCATGGTTTCCACTTTCCAGTGATTTTCTCAAAATCCAATTCAACCTGATTATTGCGGGTGCAGGTCTCTCATATTTTCTTAAATTTATCAATCACGGGTATATCAACATTATGTTTGACTCTAATATAGTTATAGTGGAACAATCGGAAGTACTCAATTGATACTGAAGGAGCCAAGCCTGCAAGGCATGAGATGTATTCTATTCTCTCCGTCCCAAAATAAGTATCTCAACTTTATCTTAAGTTGAGACACTTAGTTTGCGACAGAGGGAGTATATAATGAATATAAATAAAATAACTATGATGTAGCACTAAGACCTTTGTAGTATTTTCCTTCTTGGGAAAAGGTTATGTGAGCACAAGGTACATCTCATATATACTTGCCTATGTCACTACCTCACTATAAAATGCTACAAATAGACATACGTTTATCTGCAGTGATTTACTGAATAAAATCTAAAGATACTTAATGTTATTACTTTCAACACATACTTTTTATTTGAAAACATTAAAATACTCTGTAGAAATTATTATGATCAAGTAAAGTACACTTCATAACAATTTTATAGAACTAACTTTTTATATAAATTTGAGAGCAACATCTTAAGGCTGGAATTAACAAAAAGGCATGTACTACATCCAACATCATCATAAGTAGCAACACAAAGATATTAGATAGGTGTGTGTACAGAAAGCTATCGATTGAGCAGCATTTTAGTACATCATAATAGCTAATTTTCAGGATATATTGGTCACTGAATAGTCGGAAGAAGTAAACAGATGGTTACCAAAAGTTTCGGCATTGTGGAGCTTACACAGTCTTCCACCTTATCCTGACCTTGGTATTGAATCGCTGTTACCTTTCCAAAAAATTGAATCGCTGTTACAACAAACACAAATATGGATATCAGATAAAAATCAGAAAAATAAGTTGCATTCTCTGCCAAAACCATATGGAATACCTCGCGTAGTAGGAGTATTTTCAGTAAACTCTCTGATGTACTACTGCTCCTAGTTTCAGTAACCAAATAAAATTACATGCAGAACTAACACATGGGATACTGAGCAAAACCAAAACAAAGAGGAAATTATTGTCAGCGAGAAATATGAAGTAAAGTCTGATAATACCGCTAGAGCCATCCGTGTAACCTCGTCAGTTATCCACCCCATCCGCCAAACTCTCCTCCGATTGTTGCCCCTGTGGCCTATGCATCACAACAAGAAGACTATGTAGAGAATGGCGTAACAAAACTGAAAAAAAATTCTACTACATCTACATATCAGCAATGATGGATTTACTTTCTTTTTTGAGAAATAATCAAAATGTCAAATGTATAGATAAATATTATAGGTCCATGCTCATACCTTTTCTTGATCCTGAAAAACACGACAGTTAGCAGGGGCACATGAACCTGCACAGTACTTGGCACAAACCATGAAAAAATCACAGTAAGTCGTGGAATAGAAGAACAATATAATTATTATTCCGTCCCCATTAGAAGTTATTCGGTGAATTTGTATCAACAATAAGAGTGCGGGTCATAACCAAGAAATCAAGATCGGGCTCGAGTTCTGTATTAGGAACCAAATCAAGAAGAGAACTAAACAAAATTTCAGAGAGAGGGAAGAAAAAGAGCTTACTGGTAGTTATACTTGTACCCCCGATCCAGCCAAAGCAGGTGGCACGGTGGACTCAGTCGTGGAAGGCCTCAACGGCAAGAGGGAACCCCCAGCCGGCCGTCGATGTTGAGTAACAGCAGGATTGGCATGGAGCCGTTAACGTGCTCCACGTGCAGGCCCGGGACGAACTCCTCGAACACCTCCACTGGTTAACAATGGGTCAGCCGGGTCGGCAGGTGCCTGGGAGAAGGGAAGAGGCAAATGGGACCTCCGGTGACACCTCCTCGTTGAAGGACGGGCCCGCTTCCCATCTCCCGGAGGCTCAATAAGATGTTGCCTTGCCATTGTCGCCGCGTGTAGCATCAAAAGATGGGTCGGCGCTGCCATCAGATGGGCTCTATAAGGGGATCTGCCCAGGCTGTTGTGGTGGCAAAGGCGAGAAGATCGTACAAGGGCGGCGTGCATGGGCTGCGTGACGGCGACCGAGACGAGTGTCGGACGGCGATGGAGATGGGCAGTTCATCGGGACAGACGAGTGTTGGGGCGGCGGCGGCGGCGTTTTTTCTCACGAGATCGAGAGGGATCGAGAGGTGAGGGGAGACTAGGAGAGGGGACGTGGGACGTGGGACGGGAGTGGGTCATTTTTTTGTTTTTTTTTCTAAATCGTGTGGAGGAAGTCCACGAGGGAACGTGGGCTGCTTCTGCGATCTTTTCTAGCGGGTTGTACGAGGGAGCTCGAACCATCACGACGTTCGATCCTGCTTTAATAGTAGAGATTTTGGTCGTCAAATGGAACGTGCGGATGGACACGGAAATATGATCCTCAATCCTGCGTGAAGAAACTTATGGCAGCTTCGTGTCCCATGGGAAAATTAAACACTTCGGCTTGAAGGTGCTGTTGAGAGGAGAACAACTTGTATTATTAGGAGGTCAAAACCAACATATATACACATACATAAGGATGCCAAAAGGCTACAAGAAGATGCCAATAGACTAGAATGCAAAAGGCCAAAAGACAATATTAATATAACTCTAACACCCCCCCCCTCAAACTCATGGTGGATCCACAACACTGAGTTTGAAGAGGTGAAATCCATGTTGCGCTCTAGTCTGAGCCTTCGTGAAGAAGTCCGCGAGCTGTAACTCAGAAGGCACATACTGAAGAGCAACAACATGATCCTACACAGCGGCGCACACATAAGAAGCATAAACATCAATGTGTTTGGTAAGCTCATGCTTCACAGGGTCCCGCGCAATACTGATAGCACTTGTGCTGTCCGATAGGAGGGTGGTAGGTGTAGTAACAGAAACACCAAAATCCTTCAATAACCATCGTAATCAAGTCACCTCTGCTGTCAGAAGAGCCATAGCTCGCAACTCGGCCTCTGCACTCGAACGAGAAACTGCAGTCTGTTTCTTCGTCTTTCAGGAAATGAAGGAACCACCAAGAAAGACACAGTAGGCAGAAAGTGAACGGCGATCCGTACGATCACTAGCCCACGTAGCATCCGAATAGGCCTGGAGCTGTAACGAGCTGGAACGGGGAAAAAGAGACGATGAGAGATCGTGCCACGAAGATATCGTAGAACACGAAGAAGGTGACTATAGTGCACTGAAGTGGGAGCAGAAACAAACTGACTCAGAATATGGACAGGATAGGAGATATTGGGACGAGTGACAGCAAGATACACAAGACTCCCAACAAGATGATGATAACGTGTCGGATCAGACAAGGGCACACCATCAGAAGTACGAAGGTGAACATTGAGCTCCATAGGAGTCTCAGTAGTGCGCTCATCACTAAGAGCCGCACGAGTAAGAAGATCCTGGATATACTTTTCTTGGGAAATAAAAAAGCCATCAGAGGTGGAGGAAACCTCAATCCCAAGAAAGTAACGAAGAGGACCAAGATCAGACATAAGGAACTGCTCATTAAGACGCGCCTTGACAAAGGCAATGTACTCAGAATCGTCGCCAGTGATGATCATGTCATCAACATATAGAAGAAGAAGAGTGCGACCACGAGCAGAAAGGTGGACAAACAACGCTGGATCGTGATCACTGGGTGAAAACCCAGCAGCGGTGACCACAGAGGCAAAACGCTCAAACCAAGCGCGAGGGGCTTGCTTAAGGCCATATAGAGAGCGACGAAGACGACAAACCATGCCATCGGGAACTGAATACCCAGGTGGTGGCTGCATATAAACCTCCTCACGCAACTCACCATTAAGAAAGGCATTTTTAACATCAAGCTGTGACACACACCAGTGGCGAACAGAGGCCACGGCGAGAAGTGTGCGGACAGTGGTCATATGGGCCCACTAGTAGAAAGCGGAGCTTTAGCGCCGGTTCGTAAGGGCCTTTAGTGCCGGTTCCATAACCGGCACTAGGGGGTGGGCACTAAAGCCCCCCCCCCCTTTAGTACCGGTTCGGCATGAACCGGCGCTAAAGTGCCACCACGTGGCGTGAGCTCGCGCCCTGGTATGGGGGACCTTTAGTACCGGTTGGTGTTACCAACCGGTACTAAAGGTTTTTTTTTTTAAATTTTGGAAAAAAATTCGATTTTTTTTAATTTTTAATTTTTCTAAATATTTGATGATTTAGTCTCTAATCACCTCTCTTAACTGCTCAAGTGTGGATCACTCATTCCAAATCGCCTGACTTCCTGGTCGGTCACCCATCCTCTCACTCCCCCAGCCTGAGCACGCTTAACTTTGCAGTTCTATTCCCCCTACATTCCAAGTCTGCACTTGTTGTTTTCCTGACAAATGTAATCTGTCAATCGTATTAACCCTCACCAGTTTAGCTTGAGCATTAGGTCACACGTTTCACTGTTTGAGTTTAAAACTATTATTCTAAAAAACAGTAATTATTTAGTAACACTAATATTTCTTGAATAAGTTTGACCACAGTTTGACCAGATTTGACCAAAATTTAAAAAATTGAAATAATTATTTAGTAACACTAATATTCTTGAATAATTATGTAGTAACATTAATACTTCTTGAATAAGTAGTTTGACCAGATTTAACCAAATTTTTTTAAAAAAAACTGAAATTTGACCATATCTTTTTTTTCGTTTTGGAATTTGAGGATTCTAAAAAATTGCAAACAGACCATATGCGGTCTCCATCGGATGCGGATTTTCGTGCTGAATTTTTTGATATATTATACGTTTTTGCCGACATCGTATGCAAAAGTTATAGGCGTTTTATATTTTCCCTACACTTTTTGCAAAACATGTCCAAATTTAAGTTTTCAAATTTTCCTAACTAGTAGATGTAGTAATATAACTACCTCTCGAAGGATTTTATTTTTTGAAGTTTTTATCATTTTCTTTTGATTTTTTTAGAACTGAAATGGCGACACACACGGGGGGGGGGGGGGGGGGTAGAGTTTGAAAATTGCCCTATAGTGCCGGTTTGTGTCACAAACCGGTACTATAGGTCAGACCCCCTTTAGTACCGGTTCGTGGCACAAACCGGTACTAAAGGTTAGCCCTTTAGTACTGGTTTGTGACACGAACCGGTACTAAAGATGATCGTGAGGCCCCGTCCTGACGCCAGCCTGCCATCACCCCTTTAGTACCGGTTCGTGGCACGAACCGGTACTAAAGGTTCAACACGAACCGGCATTAATGCATAGCCGTTCGAACCGGCACTAATGGTACCATTAGTGCCAGCTCAAATTCAAATCGGCACTAATGTGCTTCACGTTTGACCCTTTTTCTACTAGTGGCCACAGGAGCAAAAGTCTCATCATAATCATGACAATGCTCCTGCTGAAAGCCACGAGCCACAAGATGAGATTTATAACGCTCAAGAGAACCATCAGAGCGAGTCTTAATCTTATAGACCCACTTATAAGTGATGGGACGAATACGGGGAGGAAGAGAAACCAGATCCCATGTGTTGTTGCGCTCAAGTGCGGCAATCTCCTCTGCCATCGCAAACTGCCATTCAGGATGAACAACAGCATCACGATAAGAGGTAGGCTCAAGTACAATCGAAAGGCCATATTTGCTAGGAGAATAGCGGTCAGGAGGAGGGCAAGGTCGAGTCCGAAGACCATAAGTCGGCTGGGACGAGGAAGACGGTGCACCAGAAGTAGATGGCACATCAGTAGATTCATCCATAACACGTCGACGTCGAGTATAATGAAAAGGAAAAGTGGGATGAGAAGGAACCACCGGAGGTGATGGAGATGGAGAAGACATCGGTGATGAAGGTGGGGTGTCATGCAATAAGGAAGGAGAAGGAACGATAGGAGAAGACGGTGTCGGATCTGCAATAGTGGGACGATAAGGAGGAGTAGGAATATGAGGCACGTAGGCAGGTGTATCAGGAAACGTGAGAAAAGAGATATCCTCTACTGAAAAGGTCAAAAAGGATGGTCGTGGATAGAATGGACGAGACTCATTAAAAGTCACATCCCTAGAAATACGCATCCGTTGACCGACAGGATCCCAACACCGATAATCCTTATGCTCATCACTGTAGCCCAGAAAAACACACTCGACAGACTGAGTAGTTAGTTTGGTGCGTTCTCGAGGGGCAAGGAGAACATAACAAACACAACCAAACAATCGAAGAGCGGAATAATCGGGATGATGATCAAAAAGACGCTCTAGAGGAATAGCTCCCTGTAGAGCAGATGAGGGTTGAATGTTTATGAGATATGTGGCAGTGGAGACAGCCTCAGCCCAGAAATGAGGCGGAAGAGAGGCGGCAATCATCATCGCACGAGCTGTCTCAAGAAGGTGGCGATGCTTGCGCTGAGCCACGCCATTCTGAGCGTGAGCACCGGGACAAGAGAACTGCGCAAGAGTACCCTGCTCAGCAAGAAAACCACGCAACATTTTGGAGATATACTCGCCAGCAGAATCAGCACGAAACACACGAATAGGTGTAGAGAACTGAGTGTGGACCATGGCGGCAAAACGCTTATAAATAGATAGAACCTCCCTACGAGAAGACATGAAGTAAAGCCAAGTGTAGCGAGAGAAATCATCTATAAAAATAATATAGTAGCGATGGCCCCCTTTGGAAGAAAAGGGAGTCGGTCCCCACACATCGGAATGAACTAAATCAAAAGGGCGTTGAGACACTGACTCACTTGTAGGATAAGGTAACTGAACCTGTTTACCAAGCCTACAACCCTGACACTGCAAAGAGACATCTCCTGAGACAGGCCCTAGAAGACCACAACGAACTAAAGACGATAGCCGAGAACCACAAATGTGACCAAGGCGATGATGCCACTGCTGGAAGGAGCTGGTAGCAGAAGCGGCGATGGCAGATGAACTGGCGAGTGTAGTGGCAGTGGAAGGAACATGAAGCCAGTCCAACTCCCAAAGCCCCTGGGAGTCAAGGCGGCGAGGGCCATCTCCAACCAAAGCCTTTGTGTGACGATCCTGGACAGTGCAAGAATCAACGTCAAGAATGACGCGACAACCAGAATCAGTAAGCTGACTTGCAGAAAATAAGTTCATGGTAAGGCGAGGAACATAAGAAACATTTGGAACATGAAATGAAGAAGTGGAAAGAATGCCTCGACTAGCAATAGGTAGAGGAGTACCATCAGCAGTAAGAACATTAATAGGAAAATCGAGAGATCTAAGAGAGGACAAGACGGAGGAATCAGAAGACATATGAAATGAAGCTCCAGAATCCAGAACCCATGGGATGTACCAGACTGTGTAGATGGTGGTCGCTTAACACTAGAAGCACCAGTCACAGAGCCTGCAGTACCCATCGAAGAACCTGAAGCAGCAAGTAGACACTTAAGCTTCATAATATCCTGCTCAGTCAAGGAGACAGTAGACGACGTCGAGGAAGAAGCGCGAGTCCCAGTAGAAGAATTGCGCTCCCTATTACGCATATCACACTTCTTCTTGAAGCAATCAGATTCGGGGTGACCATCCCTGTTGCAGTACCCACAATGAGTATGAGGACGAGAGCGGCCCTCACGAGTGCGTCTCTCACTACCAGAAGGAGTTGGTAGTAGCGGCGGAGCACTCGAGCGATAAGGTACTGGTGGAGCAGCAACTTGAGCAGCAAGCACAGATGGAACTTGAAGCAGACCGGCACCACGGAGGCGAGTCTCCTCAGCACGAAGCTCAGAAATCACCTCAGAAATAGGAACACGGCCACGAGCAAACAACTGAGCACGCCGAGGCTCAAACTCCCCACGGAGCCGCGGCAGAAACTCATAGACACGCTGAAACTCCAAGTCGGACCTCACAGTCTGGCAACAGGCGCAAGTGCCACAAACAGCAGTGCGAAGGGAGTCAAGCTGGCGCCAGATAGCAGAACTCTGAGTGTAGAACACGAGTCCACATCTCAAACACAGTGCCGAGACCTATAAACTCAGAAGCAAACTGTGGTAGAACACTGGCAGTGAGGACAGCAGCTGCACGAGCATCATCATCACACCACTGAGTGTAAGCAGCCAGATCATCACGATAAATGGAAAGAGCATCCGAATAAACCACGACCTGCTGGTCATAAGCAGCAACCGCATCATCAGCAGCAACTCGGGCTGCAGCCCTATCATCATCAGAAGCATTTGCGGCAAGATCCGGTGGAGGCGGCGGTGGGATAGGAGCCACAGGAGGAACCGGGCGCTGAGGACAAGGAACCTCGCCGGAAAGAACTCCCCAGAGACGAAGGCCACGCATGTGAATGCGCATAAAAGCAGCAAACTCAGCATAGTTAGCCCCATCAAAAATCACCGGGCAGCGCGAAATGGCGACTTAGCCCAACGAGGTCGAAGACATGGTGCGCTCTCTGTACCTCTTTTTTTTAACCTTCTCTCTTTTTTTTAATCAATCCACACAACCGATCGATGAATCTAGAGTAAGTCAAACGACAGAAGCAGCGCCGGCAGTGCTCGCACACCAGAATCAGAGGAGCAAAGTTGCGGCGACCCGACCTGGGTGAGCCAAAAGGCCAGCGGCGGTGGCCGGACCAGAGCGCCAGTCAGAGACGCGAAGGCGGCGGCCGGACCCGAGCGCCAGTCAGAGACGTGGCGACGACTGCCGGACCTCACCAGCCCGAGACGCGGAGGCGGCAGCCAGACCAGAGCGTCAGTCAGAGACGCAGCGGCGGCGGCGGCCGGACCTCGAGCACCAGCCCGAGACGCGACGGCGGCGGCCCGACCTGGAAGAGCAGAAGGCCGATGGGGGATGCAGAGCAGAAGGCCGATGGAAAAGCAGAAGACCGATCTGGCAAACGGGGTCGGCGGTAGAGCAAAGAGATTGACTTCACGGAGAGGAGCAGCAGCGACTGGATCAATGAGACCAAGTCTTGATGGGATCCAACAGCCAGCTATGGATCGATGTGTGGACGCCCGCAGGAGCAGAGGAGCAGAACGGGCCGGTGGGAGATTGGAAAAAAAAAACCTAGAGCTCTAATACCATGTTGAGAGGAGAATAACTTGTATTATTAGGAAGTCAAAGCCAACATATATACACATACATGAGAATGCCAAAAGGCTACAAAAGGATGCCAATAGACTAGAATGCAAAAGGCCAGAAGACAATATTAATATAACTCTAACAGGTGCTACGCGGCGTTCTCCTGCGCTACGGCGTTCTTGCAGGGCGTCACATCCCAATTATCCCGCAATGCCCGCTGTGTCGAGTGGGATATGACGACATCCAGCATTGCTTATTCTCGTGTTCGTGTGCGAGGGAGGTTTGGTTAGCTTTAGGTCTAATTGAGATTATCGACAAGGCGGTCAGTGAAGACCGTTCAGGATATATCACAATGGACGTTCTCTTACGACAGCAACAGACGATTGAAGGTATGAACTTGGCCGAGTTGGTGATCATTGCTTCTTGATATATATGGTGGCAAAGAAGGCAAAGTACAAAGGGAGAGAGCATCCAGGCTCCAGATCGGACATCTATCTCAATCCGGGTTTTGGCGACGAATTACAGTAGAGCATATACGCCAAAACAACTGGTTCGACAGTATGATCATATGTGGAAGAGGCCGCTGACGGGAATTACTAAAGTGAATGCCGATGCTTCCTTCCACTATGAAACTATGCCCGGTGCAACTGGGGCTGTTGCCCGAGACGACCATGGAAATTTTATAGCACCAGCTGCATGGGTTTTGCCTCAAATTTCCAGTGTTGAATCAGCCGAGATCAATGCTATTTGAAACGGCCTATACTTAGCATCGCAGGTGGGTTGTAATCGCGTGCTAATCGAGTCAGATTGCAAGGCGGTCGTTGACGTGGTGATGGGCATAGAAGATTATCTCGGTCCTGATGTTTCAGTAGTTGCTGAATGTAACTTTCGGCTCTAGATTTTGCTAGTGTTGGCTTTGCCTTTTGTCCTAGAGAAGCTAATGAGGTACAGTAGCAAATAGTTTAGCTAAGGATTCTTATTGTAGTAAATCTTCCTACTCTTGGGATACTATCCCTGATTTATTCTCTCCTACATTACAATTTATAAACGATATGGCTACCATTTGAGGAATAAAGTCTCTTATTTTCAAAAAAAAGTGGCATAACATATAAGAAAGAAAAAAAAACTTGAAAAAAATCTTCACCCAAGATCTCATGAATATAATATCGGCTGAGACATAATCAAGTCTCAGTCGACTAAGATTTAGCAACACTGTAATCGTAATTTATCGGTGTAGAAACTGAAACGCCTTCCATGGCAAAGGAAGCAACCTCACTTATCATCGGCAGCTCTACAAGAATATCGTATGAGACAATTCAATTTCTCTGATGATAACCGGCAATTTCTAATATTTGAACGGGCTTTAGCCACAATCATGATCAACAAAGTCATGATATATGTTTCACTATCGACGAAAATGCCATCTTCTACTAGAATATTACTACACGGGAGATGTCTTCATCATAACCTAGGCTAATTCCCTAGCTATGCCTCAATGAGATATGCAAAGTTTGATCCTTGCCGGGCTAATGTTCAACAACCCTCCCGACCATCTAACAATGTGATTTTTTTTTTCAAGAAACCTATTTCTGTGCACCACAGAGAATATTCCCTATTATGTGAGATTTTTTGGGGGATATGTTCAGTGTCCGTAGAGGATTTTAATACTCCCTTGGTCCCTCCATTCCTAAATATAAGTATTTGTAGACATTTTAAATGAAATACAACATACGAATGTATGTAGATATACTTTAAAATGTAAATTCACTCATTTTGTTTCGAATGTAGTCATTTATTGGAATTTCTATAAAGACTTATATTTAGGAACGGAAGGAGTATATTGTAAGAAAAATGTTCAAGCTAATTTGTGAATTTGTTTCACTACAGCTTGCAAAAACGTTTTATATTGTAGGATGGAGGGAGTAACAAATAAGCAAAATAGACCATTTTTACATGCAAGGAAGCAAAATATGTACAGCGTGCATAGTACACGAAATATCTAAAGCAGCACGCACCATACACCATACGCCTCTCCACGGAAAAACCTAAACAGACGGTGGCCGGCCGACGCCCGCGGTCGGGCCGGTGTCGGAGCGGCAGACCGGGCACGTCGAGTGCGCCTCCAGCCAGGGGTCGATGCACTCCGCGTGGTACATGTGCAGGCACGCCGGCAGCAGCCGCACCGTCTCGCCGAGCTGCAGCGCGCCGAGGCACACCGAGCACGTCGCCGCCTCCTCCTCCCCGCCGCTCGTCACGTTGCGCTTCACGGACGGGCTGTACGTGAACGCCGGGAGGCCGGCCGTGGGGCTGGCGGCGCAGGGCCGGCCAAGCTGCCGCTCGCCAACGACGCGCACGCCATTGCGTTCCGGCACGGGCCACCGCCAAGCGGCGGCCGCGGCTCGAGCGCGGCGGTCGCGGTACTCCCTGCAGAGGGTGCACACGGCGGTGAACACGATCAAGCACGCCACGACGCCGATGAGGAGGCCGGCGAGTATCCTGCCTTGGGTAGACGATGGCCTAGCATTGGACGGCGGCGGCGGTAGTGAAGGATGGAATGGCCACCGCGGTGGAGGGGGAGAGGTGACAATGGGGACGAAGCCCGGGGGCGATTGAGCCATTGATGCTCCTCGTGCGCAACTGTTGTTTGTGGTATGGTTTAAGCAGTATAAGCAGACTCTGTCGGGGAAGAATTATAAGCGGATAAAATCAACTACCCCTACTTGCAAGCCTGTGGTCAAAGGGATTAGTTAAATGATTGCTGATTCATTGTCAAATGCGCGTTTAATGGAAGGGAAATCGCGGCACGATACCAAGCGACGTCGTGGCACTGCTGCTGTCATGTCATTGAAGAGATGAAGAGATGAAGGCTCTGGCGACGTTGAAGAGATGAAGGCTGGAGGAAAGTTGCGAGTGTGGGTGAACTATGGACATACCCAAGTCCAATTGTGAGCCAAAATTGCATCCCTTCTACATAATGACACACACATGATCCTTATTTCAGTCCAAATGATAGGTGTCACACGTGTGGCACGAAGCACTCCGGTCATGGCGTTTTTTACAACTAAATAAAACTACCATCTGAAAAGAAAAAACTAACTAAAAAAATACTAAAACTTATCATTCGAAAAGGAAGTTGCCATGCTTGACAACTAAAATTGCCATCCTCGCGTCACTGTACTTATCATAAAAAACGTACTACAAAGTTGCCATGTGTTTGTATCATAAGTGTGACATTTATAAAAGTCCCCTTTCATATGGTTGGGCGAAGCCATTGCGGACGATCTCAACAGTTCTACTGGGGAACCGTATAATTCGAAGGTTTCCATAAAGACAAAGCCGGGAGAGTGAGATCTTCAAGACAAGACGTTGGAGACCAAATGACCCTGAGGACGTCCACAAATACTTGCAAATAGGACAGATGCATCATTTGAAGATTCCTGTCTTATGTTGCCCAGACAACTGAGTAGACGTATTTTTGAATATATACAGCAAGCAAAATCAATCCAGCAAACTAACACCCGTCAAAATGTGCATCTAGCTAGACAGCGGCCGGGTCGGTGTCGGAGCGGCAGAGCGGGCACGTCGAGTGCGCGTCCAGCCACGGGTCGATGCACTCGGCGTGGTACAGGTGCAGGCACGCCGGCAGCAGCCGCACCGTCTCGCCGACCTGCAGCGCGCCGAGGCAAACCGAGCACGTCGCCGCCTCCTCCCCTCCGCCCGCCACGTTGTGCTTCACCGACAGGCTGTACGTGAACGCCGGGAGCCCGGCCGTCGGGCTGGCGGCGCATGCCCGGTGAAGCTGCCGCACGCCGCCGCTCTCCGGCAGGCTCTGCGTCGGAGCCGCTGCCGCGGCGCGTGCGCGGCTGCTGCGACGCCTCTTGCAGAGGCTGCACACGGCGAGGCCAACGAGCAGGCAGGCGACGAGGCCGCCGAAGGTGCCGGCGACGGTCCTGCCTTGAGACGAACCGCCGGACGGCGGCGGCGGCGGCGGCATGGAAGGACGGTATGGCCACGCCGGCGGGGGGAGGGAGAAGCCGGGGAAGCCCGGCGGCCACCGAGCCATCGGTGCGTGTGTAGCAAAACTGCAAACCAACTCTACCGTTGTCTGCTGGTTTTATAATCTTGATTGAAGCAAATTATCTTGTTGGAGCGCAACTTCATGGAAACTGACCCCGTGGACAAACTGACAGCCGACGTTGAAGCAAATTATTTTCTTCTCTGCGAACCGATGGGGAAATCAGGGGACTCGGCACGGCTTCGCCTCGCTTGCACGCTAGGGTAACCGGGTGGTGGCGGTAAAGCTGACGTTGCCAAGGCCGTTCCTGTGAATTATGTGGTGTTGGAGATCAGCAGGTTAAATAGAAGAAGCTATTTTTTCCGTGTAGACGGGAGACCGGCCGGCTTCGCCTCACTTCCCGTTTACACACGGTTTTGAGCTGAACCGGATCTCTACTCTGGTCCTGCAACAGGCACCATGTTATCCGATTACAACCGAAGCATACCAACCGAGACTTAGCGCCATCCAATACCGCTGTAAATAGACTAGGTTACAAAGTCATAAACCAAACACGAACTCGGGGTCAGGGAGCATGTCGATATGGCCACAAAGCAGATAAGCAAGCAAATGACACCACTTGTGCAGCACCGAGCTTTTACACCCCTGTTGACAGACATGCCCTTCCATTTCGACCGCAAAACCACTCTGGTCTGCTATATAAACCCATGAGACACAAGCAACTGAAATGAGCTCCCTTTCCATGAAGTGCCTGCTCTTCACCTCGGCAGTCGCCGCCCTTGCCCTTTTCCGCATTGCCGCTGTAGGCGCCGGCCTGGAAGTCGGATTCTACAGCAAGAGCTGCCCATCAGCAGAGAACCTGGTAAAGCAGGCAGTCACCTGCAACCTTCAAGAACAATCACTGGTGTCGCCTGCGCTTCCACAACTGTTTTTTCAAGGTATGTAGACAGCATATACTTTCCTATACCTGCACTATCAACTTAAGGTAAGCATGAGTTGTATGTTCATGGTAACAACCAATAGGATTCCTTCTTTGCACCCCTAGTTGAATTATGAACTGCAGGAAAAGTATCGATTCTGCAGCATGCCACATACGTAGAAGCTAGAGTAAAGTACTCAGGAACATCTATTTGTTGTCACATATGCACAATGTAGAAACTACAACAAATATGAGTTACAAACACCTTTCTCATAGCAGAAAAGACGGTACCATCCTTTATAATCAACATAAGCACATAGCATAAACCGATCGTGTAAGTATTATTTTCAAGCTAGCCGCAACTGCAGGCTGATAATTATTTGTATCGTTGACTAGTTCGTGCTGCCACCAAAGCACCTCAGACCCATCGCGGAGGTAAGGGTATTTGATCTGTCAAAAACTCCCAACACACAGACAAAGATTGGTTTGTGGCACGCATTCTCGTTAAAGTCTCAATTTGTATGCAAATTTGCATTTAGCCAGCATATGGCCCAAAAAGATAAAGCTGATATGCAATATGCAATATTGATCAGTCAACACTGCTTTTGTATATACCAACAAGAAACATGCATGTTAACAAGATGCAAAAGAGCAACCAGCATATATGTCTATCATCAAATCTAATGCCCACGTTCATACTCAAACAAATATTTGCGAGGTGATCTACTGTTATAAAACACATACAATATGCTAACAGGGTTGTGATGGCTCAGTCCTGAATCCGGATTGACTCAACGGCAAACAAAACTTCTGAGAAAGACGTCATTCCCAACAAACCCAGCCTCCGTGGGTTCGAGGTAACTGAAACTGCAAAGAAGGCCATCAAAGCCCAATGCCCCAAGACAGTCTCATGCGTGGACATCCTTGCCTTCGCCGCCCACGACAGCATCGCGCTAGGAGGAAATGTTACTTACAAGGTGCCTGCTGGGCGCCGCGACGGCAGGACGTCCACTGACCAGAACGCCCTCAACAACCTACCCTCACTAGTCACCACTCTCAACAGCTTCTGAGCTGGTCGGCGACTTCACCTGAAGGACCTCACAGCTCAGGACATGGTCATCCTCTCTCGTGCGCACACCATAGGCGTCTCGCATTGCTCGTCCTTACAAAGATCCTATATGGCTTCAGCAACACCAGTCAGGTATGATGGTGTTTAGAACTAGCGCTAGATCTCAGACATTTTCCTTTCGGGCCTTATGGTATGCATCTAGTCTAGTATCTATGTCTATAATGATTGTTTTACTGCCAGGCTGATCTTACCCCGACGATGCTTGGCAACAAGTATTATGTGGGTCTGACAAACAACCTAGGCCTGTTCAAGTCAGACCAGGCATTGCTCACAAACTCAAATCTGGGAGCATCAGTTGACGAGTTTGTCAAAAGCGAGAAGAGATGGAAGAGCAAGTTTGTTAAAAGTCCATGGTTAAGATACGGCTCAGCTGCAGGGTCATAAACAAAGGTTGTACTGGTCTTGAGCTTAACAATGACCCCGACTCTGGTGAATTCACCGAACTAGCGACAAGCTAGTGGCAGTTGTGGACTGGTCTCTAGTAACTCGATAAACGCTATGCTTAGGTCGTTGCTTTGACAAGAATAAAAGAAAAACAAACATATAGAACAACTCAAGGAAAAGAAAAGATTGTCCGGTTTTCTGCTTTGTTCCGTCTGTTTAGTTTTCTTGTAACAATGCCAGATACTCCCTCCGTTTCCAAATATTTGTCTTTCTAGAGATTTCAACAAATGACTACATACGAAGCAAAATGAGTGAATCTACAGTCTAAAATATATCTACATGCATCCGTATGTTGTGTCCATTTAAAATGCCTAGAAAGACAAGTATTTGGGAACGGAGGGAGTAGAAGTTATTTTTACAATGTTGTGCGTCCGTAGAAATATCACAAGTCTTTGAGATCATTGCTGCTAATTAGGTATGACAATAGCAAAAGGAGGGCAACATCAATGCCGACAACTCCAGATAATGCTATTCTGGTCATAGCTCTCGGAAACTTTGACATGTGCACAAAATGCTGAATTTTATTCTATAGCTGTGGTCAAAGTTGTTTACAACCTATTTTCTTCAGCTTTCAGCTCCAGTCTTGACTATCTCCAGTTTTCATACACGCGGGATTCTTCAAGAACTACTCCTAATCTGACGATGACATTCATCGCCGTATTTTCGGCTTTGTTTTGGGCACAAGAAACAGATGCCCCTCTATTTGGACTCTTAAATTTATGCTAATAAATGGCAACTGAATTGTTATCTCAAGAAATATTTAGTAGTAGTTAAACTAATATCGGGAGCATTTTTCTTGAAGAGAACTAGTAATGAAAACTAATCGGCTTAAATGCTAAAAGCTGACTTGCCTTTCTTATACTTCATTGAGGCCCAAATGAGACATCATATTCACATTCAAAGAAATTAGCATCAAGGGCCACTAGCAATTACAGAGATACTTTTAGACTTTTAGCTACATGAACATGATATAATCAGTGCATATATCAAACAGGAAGACTAGCATCTCAACAAAAAATGATGTAAGTACAAGTAGTGGTTAGTTTACTTAGAAGATCTTCGACAGTTCCCATTACAACCTCTCGGCATTTGTAGTAGATAAGAGAACCACCCATTCCTAAGGAAAAGGAGGGGAAAAGGCCATAAACTTGACGCAAAAAAGTTCGAATATTCTAAACAAGCTGGGTCCTATCACTGAGCATAACGATTATCAATTATAACTGGCTGGCTGTAGCCTTCCATGTGCTTAACCAATGTGCACAGTATCAATGCTACCCAGTGTTCCATAACTAAAGATGATGCCGCAAGTTGAACCAACCTATGAATGGTCACAGAAAATAAACAAGAACAAAGATTTTTTTTTTGAACAAGAACAAAGATATGGAAATGCATTTCATCAACAACATAATAAACTGAAAGCACACTGAGAAGAATGACGGAAATACTTAAAGAGACGAGACAATGAAAGCTCATGGGTTCAAATCCTCACTCTCCAAATCAAAGATACAGCAATGGGACTTCAAACCCACGACAGCAATACAACCTCTAAGAAGTACACAAGGTTAAATAACAACCAAGAACAAGTCTTTTACAAAGACACGGGACACAGATCAGATCACTTGAAAACAACACACAACACATAAGCCATAACACAATACTACTAAACTAGAGCAAGCAAGAAGCTTACTCTCTAACACCACGGTAGAATGCTGCACCTGCATAGCTCTAAAGAGCAAAGGCTTAAACATCAAGACACCAAGACAGACAACAACACGATCAGGGATTGGCAGCACCATGAATGCCGACCACGCCACTGCTGCCGGACGAGCCACCAGTGCCAGGCAAGGAGCTAGAGCCCGGCATCCCGCCGAAGCCTACCTGTGGTGTGACGCCGTTTGGCCCCGGAAACACCCAGTTGACTGACGGGCCAGGGTAGAAACCACCGAACCCAAAGACGTTCTGGGGACGGTAGGACTCAGGCTCAGTTGCTGGGATGTCCCTCACACCATGGCAAGCAACGGTGGTGGCGAGCAGGAGGCCAAGAACAAGGCTCGCGCTGACGCCGTTACGTCTCTCCATTGTTGCTACTGCTTTTGCTTGCCGACCTTCTGGTTTGGCCAAGAGCAAGTTGCACATCCCCCTCTTTTATAACCGCTAGTGTAGTGTACTGTGCATGATCGTTGTGGTGGCTGTGACTGGAACTGAAAGGTGGGTCTAACTTGTGTTTCTTTGCGGCAGGACCCACCTGCCAGTGAGCGTAGCTATGCCAGTGGCTCCAAAGGTTTTGGCTACGGTCAAACCAAAACATGGACCGCAGATCTCCATGGGACCATACATGTTTACTCTGTTGGTGTACTTCTAGCTTGAGTTAAGATCATAACTCATAAAGCTAAGACTTGACATACTGAACTTATGTACATATCTGATGCTGGGTGTACAGTGGCCTGGGTGCGCATATCGAGGGTTGCAAGGCCTCAGACTGCAGTAAACGAGAGCATTCATATCAGGACCGTAACAGGAACCAAGCACCAATTTACTCTTCCTCCACAACTACCCAACTACCCACATTTAAGCTCCCATGATCCATGTCAGGTAGGTCTGCAGCAAATTTAAGGCATCCTCAGCTTTGTGGCAGAACAAACCAATAGGAAATCGACAGACAACCCTGTAACATTTCTCAAATAAAGGACAGGTAGGTTTCAGAACAGATCTCAACTCAAGGGGTAGAAGATGGCTTCACGGTCAACAAGAAATGATTTATTAGAAGAGTGATCCAGACTCCAGAGTCCAGTACAACAAATGTATGCGATATATGCTGACAAGTTTTCCTAGCGTTCATCAGGTTTTGCCAACTACAATTTGGATACATTGTGTCCAAAACCGGGCAAGCAAAACCATACGGTGCAACAAACTAGAGCAAAGAGTGAGAGCTACAACCTTCGGCTTCACTAGAACAACAAAGCTAGAAAGTTCAAGTAATATATAGCGATGTGTTATTGCATAATTGCAAGGGAAAAGATTAGACAAAACTTGAAGCTTATACTCAGCCATGAATTTTACAACAGTAAATTTGGCTACATATGTATCCTGTAACCTGTAGTGTCTGCTGGCGAATTGAAGTAAATAAAAACTATGAGGAAGGCACCACTAAAATTTTAGAAATGAGAGAGGCACTGCTAAAATATTTAAGTCGATACAAGGGAGAGATGATTACCACTACTGGAACCATCTAGTGGCAGATTTTGAGAAAACCATCTTCTGTTCCAACGACAAACAATCTTGACAAAGGAAGCACAGAAATAGCCGAAAGAACAGACATGTTTTTATATTTTACTCCTCTGTCAGTCGAATATAAGTTCTGAAGTACGAGCTGCTGATGTCCGATCTGCATGGATTTTTTTTTTGACAAAATGTACCAACAGTTACTTCGGCAGGAACAGAGTGGACATGCAATTCATATAGTATGTGAAATTCCAAAAGAGGCTGCACTGCTGCTCCAAATATTAAAGCTTGCAAAAGAGCGTGGTGGTGAATGTGGTCAAGAGGAGAAAGTACATACCTCACTTGTTGGTCTCGATAGGGAAGTAAGTGCAATTTTGTTTCTTGACACTGATACCAGGTCTTGACCCCAAACAGAGAAGTCAAAGATGCCATCCGAATGGCTTCTGAAAATGTTTGACTGGACTGATAGGTCCCTGTCACATTGCACACAAGACTTTAACAAACTAAGAAAGTTTAAACTGGAAACAAATCATAAGCAATAAGATATATGCATATATCCAAAGTTGAGAATCAAACTGCTGCTTCTATGAAATTGTGGATTTAGTGTGATATAACATAATCTTATCATTATCACTATGGCCCAAACAAGATAGTCGTGTATCAGGAAAGTTTCAGAACACAAATAGTGCAAGAAAATATTTTATACTGCAGTAATACAATAAGAGAATGGAGAACATGTCATACCAAAATAGGTAATACAACCAATGAATTGTTGCAGTCAAAGAATAATACCTTCTTAGATCCCAAATTCGAAGAGTCTTGTCAAGGGAACTAGATGCAATCAAGTGGTCCTCTGGTGATGCCAACTTTATGCGCAAATAAAAAGGAACCCATCAGATACCAGAATAACAATTGCTCATGGTTTTGCCCTATGATGGATAGCAACCTAGTAGGGGCATTGGCATACCTTCGTAATGTGACCATCATGTGCTCGCCAAACTGCAATGATTTTTCCACTACGCTCGTCAAGTAATCGACAATAACCAGAGCTTAGACCTGCTGCAATCCAGGATGATGAAGCCAATAGGCTTCCATTCCTCGGCTTGTCTGAGCCAGACGAGCAAATAGCTGACACGAGTGATGAGAAGGAGATTTCAGCCGAATCACTCTTCCATAAATGCAGCTTCTGATCCCGAGAGATATCAATAAATCTGCATTTTAACTCAATCAATGTGCAGTTCTATAGTGGACAAATTCTTCGGTAGTGAGGTAGAAACACAGTGAAATAACAGTGAGTTGCAGCGAGAAAGAAATATGTTCTAACTTGCATTACTAATTCTAACAACAAAAACTAACAATGCTTCCAAGCTCACATAACAATGCCCTGGTTAAGTGAAGTAGATATTCTCCCTATTTTGTTTCAGATGTGCCTACCAAACATAGTCAAAATTGTGAACATAAATAATCAAGTGGAATGGCAGTGATCACCCATACACTTACCCAGTAGAATAGTAGGAAGTATATTTTCAACATAAGTTAGAAACATAATAAAATGACCAAATCCAACAAACAGATGACAAAGTGTATACCTGATAGATCCATTTCCCATGCCAGCAACAAGTTTATCTTCAGATGCCATGTAATGCATGGTCGTATACAAGCTACCACGAAATGCATTCGACAATATTCCACCTGAGAGCGCATCCTGATTAAGCATGTTTGCCTGTTCAACAGATGCAGTTTGCAGCGGAAAGCTTGTTGACGACTCGGTATGAGCTGCTATGAGCTTTCCTGTCTGCCCATTCCAAATATGAATCGTGCCATCACAAGAAGCTACTTTTCCAGTAATTGACAGGATACAGATGGAATTGACAACCTATGTAAATAAAATATCAGAAAATGAACTGTTGGAATATATTGATAAAGCGCTATATCTAGGGGGTGAAATTAACTTACAAAGAGTACATCAATGAGTTCAAACGCAGAAGAAATGCAAGCAAGATCAAGCAATCCAATATATGGTATAGAATCTAATACTATTAGAACAGTTGAGCTAGAAATCAATCGACATTTACTGAAAGAACACCGTCCTCTCAGTGATATTACCCTATAGTGATTTATTGTTTCATCACAGCAAACATAACCACTAAACGATCAGAGCACCGTATTTCAGACACTAAGCTAAACATCACTATAGCGAAAAAGAACCATCCAACAATGGTTTGTACAAACTGTGTTTCATTCAGAAAATAAGAACCATCCAACAATAATAGCGAAAAAGAAAGTCATATGAAGGTAGCAAGAGAAACTGACCTCTTCATGCCCGTAATATCCAGATGTGCAATTCATGTTGGCCAACTCCCAACGCTGTATACTTCCTTTAAAACCAGGTCCAACTCCCCCAGTAAAAACCGTGCACTCATCATCATGGACTTCTAATGACCGCAGAGCCCCAGGGTGTGCACGGGCTGAGTAAAGGACTGAAGCTTCGATCTTCCATGGAAGTTCATCCTTCACACCGCTACTGCGTCCAAGAAGATCTGGTACGCCCCAACTACTGTCAGGAGAAGGGAACCAAAACCACGGCTGATTTCCAGAAGTTGATGCAGACAAATTGTCACTAGATGTCCCATGCTCGAGCCTAAATCTGTGCTTGGAAGCTGCCATCCAACCAGTTTTAGGGATTTGAGATTGAGACACAGACGACCCTGCCCCATTAAAAAGTTCTGTTGGAACAACCTCAGACGAGGTGTCGTTGCCAGGCTGAAACCTTTGAGTTTTCATGTTTTCACCACTTATAGAACATTTACTGGAAGGCTCAAACTGAAAGAAAGCACAGCTAGTCAAATAAGAAGGAAAACACAAATCTCACCGGTCAATAGGAACCAAGGCAGCTTTCACATACCTTCCAATTGTACAACCTTTGAAGAGACTGCTCCAATAGAAACCATGTAGAGCAGTATTCACGGAGCTTCTCTATTCCAACAAGTGATGCCAAGAAAGGATATAGCAACAACCTACAACAGGTACCTTCAATAAGTAAATATAATGAAGCGTGTATAATTACTTATACCAAACAACGTAACAACGGAAAAATACATGTTTCTACTTACACGAGATCAATTCTAGATTCCATTTTAATCGTCTCACTTTTGTTTCTTTCTGAGATTTTTAACCCTTTTGTAGGAAGGCTAACAGCAGAAGAGTCTTGAAAAAAGGCCAATTCAGCAAAAAGCTCTTTTAGATGTGGCAAAACATGTATGACAGTATTATCTGGTCCAATTCGTAGACAAAGGTCAACAAATGCAGTAGCTGCCACCTAATTAATAGAAAGCAAGCAAATTAACTCAATCAAATGAATTTGAAGGAGTGTTATTGAGAGAGAACTAGTACAAGAAAATCATGTCACTTTGTCAGTGAAGAGTTATTGCCTGAATCACATCAAGGTCCAAATGGATCAGCATAAGAATCTTTATATGAAGACAGACTTGGTCCTGTAAACGCAGTCAAGGTAGGAGTAAGTACACATTTAATTTGACATATATGCCAATTTAAACGTAAGAATTTCATGGCCAGGTCATTATCTATAGAAAGTAATAATATAATTCAATAAAATGAAAGAGGAATTAGCATCTAAATTTAAACTAACAAAATGATGCATTTGTAAACCTGAATTCAAATTTATCAATGGTGGGACATCTTGTGCAAGTTCATTTAAATATTGTAATGTGCTGAATTCTTTCTATAATTTTTTATATCATATTAACTTGTACATGAAACCCCAAAAAAGTGTAATTAAGATATGACGATTGGTATCTGGTAGTCATCAAAGTTGTGCTTAAAGTAGAGTTATATCGGAATTTGATTTGTGCTCACTTTTGAAAATATATGTTCCAATTTAGCAAAGCTCTAACAGAACTCAAAATATATCCATTTTCACCAATGATTATATTTATTCACCAAACTTAGTTTTTTTCACCAAAATACCTGGAGAAGCTCCCTGAGAACTGCCTTAACAGGAAGAACTGATACAAGGCCTTCCAACGCAGATAAGCCATCAATCAGAGCAAAAGAGTTCCAACTCTGCTGTGGTTCTGGCTTAGTCACCTTGGAGGAGTCGATACAAAAAAGTATAACATTCCTCAGCAAGGGGAGAATTTGCTTGACAATAAAACTTTCCCCAAGAAGTCCACCTATTATGAATAACGTCAAGCACCGACCAAAGAACAAACATTTTGACCACAAGGAGACAGTGTTAACTGGGATACCTATCCTGACCAAAGTTTCAATGCCATCATCACATAAACCTTTGCCGAAAGAGTGGATTAGTGGTAAAACTGTCTGCATAAAATGGACACATTAATCAGTAAAGGATGGTGTCAGTGCAGTACACTGAGACAATGTGTTCACTGAGACTTGCCTGATGAACAGTGATTGGTATTCCTAGTTCCTCACTTGAACCAATTAAAACAATGGATGCAGAAGATGCAGTGATCTTGTTAGGTGAATTGTGTAAGTTTGCTATGACCAACGGATGCACCTTCTCAATATAGGTTCGTTTTCCCAGTTTTTTCCATAACTCTCGGACAAAAGAATCTTGAAGGAGAGAAACCTTCAGATGGGAATATTCTGGTGCCTGTAGCAACAACCAGCAGAAATGACTCGTCAGAACAAAGACACATATGCAAAGACCAGAACCTTGAAATGAAAGAAAATATAAGAGAAATTTCCCCACTGATGTGTCTTAACCGGCCTGTAAGATTTTCTGAATGATGGGCAGAATATGTTTCTTAGCTGCTTGGACACTCAAGCACTTCAAAAACTCTTTAAGCAGACGCAAGGAAGACTCGGTGTCAACATCCAACCCAGATGATGAAACAAAAGGTAGGCAGTAAGGTGCACACACTTCAGCAGCAAATTCTCCCATGGCTTTAAGTGTCCCTTCACTTGCAAGCTTAGTAACATACTTCAGGCGGTCTCCAGATGTACACAGAAGTTGAAGTGGAGCAAGAAACATATATGCGGATCGAACTGATGGAGGAAAATATGGTGACTCCAGAAGATGCTTTGAACACGGCCTCCTGCAAGAGATCACAAAATTCAAAAACATTCAACAGTTTCTGCTTGTAAATTTAAGAAAAACATCACCAATGTAGCAGGGTATTAAACTACAAATATAAACATCAGACATAATTATTTAAGTTACCTTTTCCATTGCCTTTGGATGCATGACTCAACAAGCAAACGGACATGAACAGGCAATTCCTGGAGTGCTCCTGGCAGCATACCAGTTTCTTTATATGCAGCTAGCAAGGAAGCATCAAAAAGTGGTCTGTGCAGATAGATTTCTGCTAACATGCACCCTATTGAAAATATATCATTTGCATGATGCTCAATAACAGAACAAGACCTTTGCTTCCAGCGCAACAGCTCTTGATAACCAATAGAAGAACTATCATCAGACTCAAAGCATTCAAGATAGGAGCCAAAATCAAAATCAGGCACCACCGATAATACACTATCAGGTTGCAGTACCTCCTGATCTGAAAATTGGCTCTTGGGATATTTGACTGATGAACAACAACAAGCAGCAGTGTTAGAGTAACTGTATATTGGATTCAAATGATGTTGAAGCTCCATAAATAATGTTGCTTGTTCAAACTCTTCCAAATAGTCAACTTGTGAAAACATGTTTGGGGGATTACAGTCATTTAACAATAGATCAGTAGTTGAGTTACTTCCTTTTCCTTGGCATCTTGCACAAGATTCCACTTTATTGTGGTAGGCTGAGTGAGGTGTGCTAATAAGACGCTTAGGATGTGGCTTTGAAAAAAGTTGCCGTCGCCCAATTGATTTAGGCCTTGATGGATCACTGGGAGGCAACATGACATTCTTAGCTTCAACAGATGCCTCCCCAGCAAGTTTATAGCCAAAGGTTATATCAATCCAATGATGCAGTTGTTGTGAGACTCGGTCACTCTCTAAGGCATCCCTGTGAAGACAAATGAATTCCTCTGAAGAGGTCACCCAGGAAGGCAAAGCCAAATTACTCATTTCAGAATGAAGAGAGACAAAAATCCAAGGATCGCTATAGAACTCTGGGATGCATTCATCTGGAGTCCATTGATAAAGCCTTTGCATACTAGATGGGTATTCGTTGGGCTCGTAGACAGAGCGGACAGCTGACCTCAAGATGGTCTTTGATAGCCTTCTTGCTTTGTAACTGCAAACTGCTAGCTCTGAGAGACACTCATCAGAAACATGATATGGAACATCAGATGATGAGTAAGTAAAATCCAATTGTTCATCGCCCTTTGCCAACCGCCATTTACTTTTGGTGAGGTCTCTCCAGCCAATGTCAGAATTTTCCTCAGGCCTCACTGTGAAATCTATTACCCAAGGCATCACCGGATGAAAAGCTGGATCACCCCATCTCCTACCAGCTAACTTGTTCAAGACAAGAAGGTACTCATAATTGCTCAACTCACCCGTCCACCATCGTTTGAAGTGAGAAGACCAATCTAAGGATGATGGAAGATTGAAACTAGGAAAAACGGATCTTGAAGAACAATCCTCCTCAGCACAGCATGAATTAGGTGTTAAACCTTCAGGTCCCCCAAAACCCCAGTTCTGTTTAACATGAGATATATCACTTATGCTGAGATGAGGCCATAGAGAATCTGACATCAAGATGGTTGATGGTTTCAGATTGCCGTGATGAACTCCAAAATCATGAAGATATGCCAATGCAGACATTATTTGGTAGATGAAAAATCTGATGTGCCAATCTGAGCACAACGCCTCTGGACTGTAGTGCATGATGTTCTCCAAAGTGTATGGAGACTTTGGTTGAAACATGTAGCAACAATCAGATGATTCTACAACACCTAACACAGGTAAGATGTTGGGGTGTCTCACAAGCCCAGAAGGATGTATATCATCAAATGCTGAAAATCCAACAAAACTCAGAAAACCTAAACCAGCTGGTCCACTGATGGTGTTTTCACACAACAGATTTAGTGAATTAATCACATCCTGTTCAATGGATAAATTCATATAACTTGCCATAAGATCTCTAATTTCTGTAGTGGAGACTCTGCCCAGATAGTAAACAGGAGTTAACTTGGTGATTATGTTTACAATTAGTTGCTGATTATTCGAGCTAGAAGAACTTTGAAGATCTCCAATATGTTCAATACCAGGAGAGGAATCTGATTGCACAGCACAATGATTATCATCTTGAAATATGAGTGATTGCTCCAATGGGTTGTTTTCACTGCAGGGATGAAAAATGTGGAGCATGTAATATCTTGAACATGGATGCATTTTGGGGATGTACATAATACACTTGATAAGAAGCTTTACCATTTTTGTGTATCCACATATGTCTTACCACCATTTAGTACCACCAACACAAAATAACCACAGGTCTTCTTGCTGCAAGATACATATTTGTCACTTTCTAACAAATAAAAATAGCAAATTATAAGAAAGGGGAAACTGGTAGTTGAGTTTGCCGGTTTTGCCGCAACCCTTTCACTAATAATATTTTAGCCATTACAGAAATGCCACTATTCCACAATGCTTCTTTGATTTATGTGTAGAAGCGGTAGTAGTGAAGAAAATGGAGGGGGAAGAAAGAAAGCGATGTGACACGAGAATAGATCACATCCGACAGCACTACCTCTGATAAACACGGACTGCATGAAGGTGCTAATGTTAATTTGCTTTAGCTATTGCTTTTTTTAATGAGTGTTTACTGGTATTACATATATGACTAAAGTACGACACTATCCATATGGTTAAAGTATGACATTATCCATATGATTAAGTTGGCTAGTTTTGCAACTACTTTCCATTGAATATAATTTCTCATTATTCTTGTTTCCAAAACTGTAAGGCTTGTCAACACTGTCAAGACTTGGTTTCACAGTACGCAAATTTATTCCATGTATCTGGCATTAATTCTCAGTATCTCCTCCTAAAAAAATCCAATGTAAAACAGAAACGTTCACAGTAGCCTTGATTAGATCAAAAGTAGAATCACTACAGTTGGATACGTCAATTGACAAGTACCTACTTGTATTGGTGTGGTTACAAGTTTAGAGAAACCCATTACTTAAAAATGTAGAGAAGTACATATTTTAATTACCCTCTCGATCTAACTAAGGTATAAAGTTGTGTTTTCATAACAAGTTAATAGGATGTACATTCTGATCTTACAGTATGATTCATATCCAAATCAAATGGAGAAAATGACAGTAAACCAAGAATGCCTAGGCTTACCTCCCAATACATTGGTCGGGTCCATCAGATGCCATCTGCAGTGAAGAGAACACATGAATTATGCATAAAGTACAATAATTAACTCTTCTACAAGCCTACATGGACGGGGCTTTAGCATGCTTCTCAAAAATGAACTAAAACGCACACAGAAAGGTGTTTGGCTAAAATGTTTATCGGAAAGAGCAGGTGGCTCGAACTTGGCGCGAGCTTCAGAGACCGTATTATCCAGGACAGGAGAATAGCGAGAAATTAGGAGACGGAGTGGCGACGGACCTGGACGACAGCGGAGGAGGCGAAGGGGAGCGGGGAGTCGGAGACGCCGTGGACGAAGGAGAGTCCGGAACCAGCGAGGTCGGATCGGATGCGCCGCTCCAGGCAATCGGGGCACATCGCCCCCGTCCCCGGCGAGCGAGCCATCGCCGACGGCGAGGCCGGCCTGGTTCGAAGGTTCAACAGGCAGCCTCGCTTTCCGGCTTAGCCCGGCGCAGTGCCTTCCAGTCGACGGCCTCGGAGGGCACCCGGCGGCGGCTGGACACCAGCTCTGCGTGAGCAGGGAGAGAAGCAGCTCGAGTCATTCCTCAGCAAAGCAAAGAATAAAGAACCAAACCGTGGGGTTTTTTTTTTGAAAAACAACTTGAACTTTATAATTTAAAATAATGGTTACATCGTCTATAGAGTTACAAGATTTTTCATGGGCTCCTTTATCCAATTCCTACTCATGAAACATTTTGCTAACCTAACAAGCTCATGTGCTACTTTATTCATTTTTTTATTACAATGTTCAAAACTGGTTTGAGAAAAATGACAGGCCATAAAAAACAATCCTCAAAAATTGCAGCCGCCGCTCCCGCAGACTGTCCTCCGTTCTTCATTATGTCATCAATGGCTTCCATATTATCAGAATTGATAATGAAACGATTGCAGCCCGTCTTTTGTGTCAACAGTAGACCAAACCTAAGTGCTAACGCCTTTGTTGTCAGAATATTTGCACAGTACTAAATCTTCCAGTTACCACCTACTATGAAGTTTCCTTTGTCATCTTTAATAACATCATCCGCTGTCCCCCTAAGCTGATCATGATAAAAAAAAGCATCCACATTCAATTTGACAAACCTCATGGGAGGTTTGCACCATCCTTCACTCTTTCTCTTTGTTTTAGGAGAGTGGGCATTTATATAATTCACTGTTATAGCCCGAATCCCCATCAAGGTTTGGGACGCCTCCTGAGACTTACCCTCATGGATTATTTTCCGTCTATTCCACCATAAATACCAATCAGCTATAGCGATTAGTTCCCCTACATTTCGGAAGCCCAAGATGAGTAGTTCATGATCAAGCATAAGGAGTAAGAATTTAAGGACTGCTCTCCTGCATCGAATGACGCGGACTTTTCTTTACCACTTCATACAGCCCCAAATATTCCCACACTTCTTTTGCCTTCTGGCACAGAAATAATATATGTTTCGTGCCCTCTCGCCCATCCAAACATGTTGAGCAGCTTGGCTGAGTTTTTATATGTCTGTTGGCCAATGTAACACGACACGGTAGAGTCCCGTGAAGCGTCCGCCAAATAAAATTTTTAACCTTCACGATACTTTACAAAACTCGGTGTGCATCAGTATCCTCCCGAGTCATCACCATGCTCACTATACCGTTGCTCTCGTTAGCGGTTTTTGTTCTTCTTTCTCATTGGCGTGTTCCGGCATCCCCGTGACGTAGTCACCTGTGTCTGGCCAGACGATGATGAATGTCATCACACCGAGAGGGTCCTAAGAATGTCTCTCCATCATCGGAGCAAAAAATCCCACTCTTGAGCTATCCGGTCGCTTGTCAAACTTTCCGGTGAGCCTAAAAGTTGTCGTTATGATCACCTTGTTACAGATGACGTTTCAGCAACCCCAAAGCCCACCGTCTGGTAGGAAGTGACCGAGACACTTTAATGGTCTGAGGAACCAAAACACATGCTAACACTTCGTGCTATAACAAATGATTTCAGACGATATAGTCACAAAGTATAACAGACAAGAGAATCCACTCCCGCCATAATGCTTTGCCAAGTACATGAGGAGCCCTTTTTAATACCGCGCTCATCAAATCGCTCTCTGGGAAATACTTGGCTCTTAGGATTGTTGCACATAACAATCCAGGATTATCCAAGGGTTAGTTGGCTAGAGAGCGCTCAAATCTACGATTCTAGTAAAAGAACGCACAGAAAGACCAATCTGTGGTTGGATGGTTAGAGGGGTTGTCGTATCCCCAGCCCATCAGGGTTCAAGTCCTGGTGCTCAAGATGATATGCCAGATCAGTTTTTCGGAGGTGCTCATAAGGGTAGGGTGTGCGTGTGTGCGTTCATAGGGTGAGTGTATGCGCGTGTATATGAGCGCTTGCGTCTGTACTGTGTTCAAAAAGATCCCGTAAAATAGCACATCTCGTTAAAAGAAATTGCAGGTCACCGCATATTATCTACCACATACCCTATATCTGCAGTTTTTGAGCCAATTTTTGAGGTGAACCGTAAAATAGTCAATGTCGGAGCAGGTAGTAGGAATGTCGCACGGGCAAGCAGATGAGCTTGGCAGCGGCCGCCGGAGCGTCGCCGGAGTAGCGGGGCTCGGCAGCGACAGTCGGAGCATCACCGGAGCGAGCGAAAGAGCTCGGTAGCGGCCGCCGGAGCGTTGCCGAAGCAGCGGAGCTCAACAGCGGTCGTCGAAAGCATCGCCGAAGCAAGCGGAGGAGCCCGGCAGGACCGTCGTCGGAGCATCGCCGCTTAGCGACCGTCGGAGCCTCGCCAGAGGGTCGCCGGAGCAAGCGGAGGAGAGTCCTGTTGGGAAACATAGTAGAAAACAAAAAATCATCCAACGAAAGCCCAGGAACAATATGAAGATGCATATTGGGTTTGGATCAACCATCATTACCGACTCCGGAGTGCAGCGGAGATAGACGAGTTGGTGTAGATCATACTTGGAGTCTCTCGAACATCAATAACGATCCCGTGAACCGCCCTCAGACGGAAGACTGAAAGCACGATCTTTATATTTGGTTGCAAGCGTACAGTCTTCACGATCCGGCAGCGCTTCGCTGTCCAGAGCTAATCATCGCCGGAGAATTAGAGGAAGGAGATTAGAACCACACGGGGCTTCTAATTATGAGGATTAAAGGTGGCTAGGGCTAGCTCTAGTCAACTAGGACCAACTAAAATTAGAACTAGATCAAATCACTGTTCAAGATATCTTCCGATATTTCGATAAATCGGCTGATTTATCGCTTACTGTTGTCTGACCGATAAGATAAATCGGCCGATAAATTAGCCGATATGGCGATAAACCGGCCGATATGCCGATAAATTGGCCGATTTACCCCTTATCTTGGGTCGACCGATAAGTTTCCGATAAGCGATATCCCCAACATTGGATCAAATAGAGGAGGCTCCAAAACTTGTGTGTACTATAGAGCAAAATCCCTAGTATATATAGGTTGGAGGGGAGGGAGAGGGCAGCCACCAAGGGGCCCTTGTGGCCCAAGTTGCCTTCCACCTCTTGGTCTTTTTAGGCCCATTGATATTTAAATTAAATATAAAATGTTCTAAATATTTTTAGACCATTATATATATAGTTTAACATATCTGGAAACATTTTGCACCTATATATATTTATCAGTAATACCCGATATTCACCGAAACCCTTCCGGTGACCCCAAAACGCTTTTAGAACCTCTCGGAACTATTCCGGATATTGATGAAACAATTTCATAAATATATTCTCATTACTCCAGTACCACTAACACTCAGCAAATCGTGATTACCTTAAGCTTGTGACCTCGTAGGTTCGGTAATCATGGACATAAGCGAAACCCCTTCGTTCAATGACAATAGCGGAACCGTGGACATCCATATCGGTCCCTATGATTACACAAATGATATTTGAGTGAACCTTTGGTTATCATGTGATGTTCCCTTTGCTTCGTGATACATTACAAAACTCGGTGTGCATCGGTATCCTCCTGAGTCATCACCATGCTCACTATACCGTTGCTCCCATTACCGATTTTTGTTCTTCTTTCTCATTCACGTGTTCCGGCATCCCTGTGACATAGTCACCTGTGTCTGGCCAGACGATGATGAATGTCGTTACACCGAGAGGGCCCTAAGAATATCTCTCCATCTCGGAGCAGAAAATGCCACTCTTGAGCTATCCGGTCACTTGTCAAACTTTCTGGTGAGCCTAAAAGTTGTTGTTATGATCAACTTGTTACAGATGACATTTGAGCAACCCCAAAGCCCACCGTCTGGTAGGAAGTGACCGAGACACTCTAATGGTTTGAGGAACCAAAACACATGCTAACGCTCTATGCTATAATAGATGATTTCAGACGATATACTTGAAGGAAATATGCCCTAGAGGCAATAATAAAGTTATTATTTATTTCTTCATATCATGATAAATATTTATTATTCATGCTAGAATTGTATTAACCGGAAACATAATACATGTGTCAATACATAGACAAACATAGTGTCACTAGTATGCCTCTACTTGACTAGCTCGTTGATCAAAGATGGTTGAGTTTCCTAGCCATAGACATAAGTTATCATTTGATTAACGGGATCACATCATTAGGAGAATGATGTGATTGACTTGACCCATTTCGTTATCTTAGCACTTGATCGTTTAGTTTACTGCTATTGCTTTCTCCATGACTTATACATGTTCCTATGACTATGAGATTATGCAACTCCCGAATACCAGAAGAACACTTTGTGTGCTACCAAACATCACAACGTAATTGGGTGATTATAAAGGTGCTCTACAAGTGTCTCCGATGGTGTTTGTTGAGTTGGCATAGATCAAGAATAGGATTTGTCACTCCGATTGTCGGAGAGGTATCTCTGGGCCCTCTCGGTAATGCACATCACTATAAGCCTTGCAAGCAATGTGACTAATGAGTTAGTTAAGGGATGATGCACTATGGAACGAGTAAAGAGACTTGCCGGTAACGATATTGAGCTAGGTATTAAGATACCGACGATCGAATCTCGGGCAAGTAACTTACGATGACAAAGGGAACAACGTATATTGTTATGCTGTTTGACCGGTAAAGATCTTCGTAGAATATGTAGGAACCAATATGAGCATCCAGGTTCCGCTATTGGTTATTGACCGGAGACGTGTCTCGGTCATGTCTACATAGTTCTCGAACACGTAGGGTCCGCACGCTTAAAGTTCTGTGACGATCGTTATTATGAGTTTTTGTGTTTTGATGTACCAAAGGTAGTTCAGAGTCCCGGATATGATCACAGACACGACGAGGAGTCTCGAAATGGTCGAGACGTAAAGATCGATATATTGGACGACTATGTTCAGACACCGGGAAGTGTTTCGGGAGGTTTCAGGCATATACTAGAGTACCGGGGGTTACTAGAACCCCCCGGGGAGTATATTGGGCCTAATGGGCCCTAGTGGGAGAAGAGGAGGGGCGGCCAAGGGCAGCCGCGTGCCCCCTCACCCGAATTGGACAAGGAGGGGGGCGCCCCCCTTTCCTTCTCTTCCTCTCTCCCTTCCTTCCCTTCTCCTACTCCTACTAGGAGTAGGACTCCCCTCTTGGCACGCCCCCCTCCTTGGCCGGCCGCCTTCCCCTAGATCCTTTATATACGGGGGCAAGGGGGCACCCCAGGGACACAACAATTGATCATTGATCTCTTAGCCGTGTGCGGTGCCCCCCTCCACCATAATCCACCTCGGTCATATCGTAGTGGTGCTTAGGCGAAGCCCTGCGTCAGTAGCATCATCATCACCGTCACCACGTCGTCGTGCTGACGAAGCTCTTCCTGGAAGCTCTACTGGATCATGAGCTCGCGGGACGTCACCGAGCTGAACGTGTGCTGAACGCGGATTTGCTGTACGTTCGGTGCTGAGGATCGGTCGATCGTGAAGACGTACGATCACATCAACCGCGTTGTTATAACGCTTCCGCTTACGGTCTACGAGGGTACGTAGACAACACTCTCCCCTCTCGTTGCTGTGCATCACCATGATCTTGCATGTGCGTAGGATTTTTTTTGAAATTACTACGTTCCCCAACAGTGGCATCCGAGCCAGGTTTATGCGTAGATGTTATATGCATGAGTAGAATACAAGTGAGTTGTGGGCGATAGAAGTCATACTTTGGTTCGGCGATATTGTTGGATGAAGCAGGCCGGACCGACATTACGCGTACGCTTACGCGAGACTGGTTTTACCGACGTGCTTTGCACACAGGTGGCTGGCGGGTGTCAGTTTCTCCAACTTTAGTTGAACCGAGTGTGGCTACATGTGACGCCCCTGATTCAATCGTACACTACTCATATACGCAAACGTGTACGATCAAGATCAGGGACTCACGGGAAGATATCACAACACAACTCTACAAATAAAATAAGTCATACAAGCATCATAATACAAGCCAGGGGCCTCGAGGGCTCGAATACAAGTGCTCGATCATAGACGAGTCAGCGGAAGCAACAATATCTAAGTACAGACATAAGTTAAACAAGTTGCCTTAAGAAGGCTAGCACAGACTGGGATACAGATCGAAAGAGGCGCAGGCTTCCTGCCTGGGATCCTCCTAAACTACTCCTGGTCGTCGTCAGCGGGCTGCACGTAGTAGTAGGCACCTCCCGAGTAGTAGTAGTCATCATCGACAGTGGCGTCTGGCTCCTGGGCTCCATCGTCTGGTCGCAGCAACCGGGTATAGAAAGAGGGAAAAGAGGGAGCAAAGCAACCGTCAGTACTCATCCAAAGTACTCGCAAGCAAGGAGCTACACTACATATGGATGCGTTGGTATCAAATGGAATAAGGGTATCATATGTGGACTGAACGGCAGAATGCCGGAATAAGAGGGGGATAGCTAGTCCTATCAAAGACTACGCTTCTGGTAACCTCCATCTTGCAGCGTGTAGAAGAGAGTAGATGGTAAGTTCACCAAGTATCATCGCATAGCATAATCCTAACCGATGATCCTCCCCTCATCGCCCTGTGAGAGAGCGATCACCGGTTGTATCTGTCACTTGGAATGGTGTGTTTTATTAAGTATCCGGTTCTGGTTGTCATAAGGTCAAGGTACAACTCCAAGTCGTCCTGTTACCGAAGATCACGTCTATTCGAATAGATTAACTTCCCTGCAGGGGTGCACCACATTTCCCAACACGCTCGATCCCCTTTGTCCGGACACACTTTTCTGGGTCATGCCCGGCCTCGGAAGATCAACACGTCGCAGCCCTACCTAGGCACAACAAAGAGGTCAGCACGCCGGTCTAAACCCTATGGTCCAGGGGTCTGGGCCCATCGCCCTTTGCACACCTGCATGTTGCGAACACGACCAGAGAGCAGACCTAGCAACCTCCATTACAAAGGAAGTTGCGTTACGCGGTCCAACCCGGCGCGCGCCGCTCAGTCGCTGACGTCACGAAGGCTTCGACTGATACCACGACGTCGAGTGCCCATAACTGTCCCCGCGTAGATGGTTAGTGCGTATAGGCCAGTGGCCAGACTCAGATTAAATACCAAGATCTCGTTAAACGTGTTAAGTATCCGCGAACACCAACCAGGGCCAGGCCCACCTCTCTCCTAGGTGGTCTCAACCTGCCCTGTCGCTCCGCCTCAAAGTAACAGTCGTGGGCCGTCGGGAACCCAAGCCCACCTCTACCGGGATGGAGCCACCTGCCCCTTCAGCCCCCATCTCCAAACGGTATCACCGGTAATGTAACAGTGTAAAGTATATAGTATATGCCCGTGATCACCTCCCGAAGTGATCACGGCCCAGTAGTATAGCATGGCAGACGGACAAGAGTGTAGGGCCACTGATGGAACACTAGCATCCTATACTAAGCATTTAGGATTGCAGGTAAAGGTAACAATAGTAGTAGCAAGGACAGGCTATGCATCAGGATAGGATAACGGAAAGCAGTAACATGCTACACTACTCTAATGCAAGCAATAGAGAGAAGAATAGGCGATATATGGTGATCAAAGGGGGGGGGGGCTTGCCTGGAAGCACTGTTGCACAGGAAGAAGGGTTGTCGGTGATGTAGTCGTACTCAGTGGCATCAGCGCCGGTCTCGGGGTCTACCGGAGAAGAAGAGGTGGGAAGAAACAGTAAATACGGAGCAAACAAAGCATCACAACATATAACAAGGCAATACGCGGTGCCAGGGGTGATCTAACCCAGGGATAGGTGATACCGGCAAGGGAGGGAAACATCCGGGAAAGTATCCCCGGTGTTTCACATTTTCGGACAAATGAACCGGAGAGGAAAAGTTGTGTGTTCGCTATGCTAGGGATGTGTGGCGGACGAACAGGTTGCGTGTCCAGATTCGTCTCGTCATTTTGAGCAACTTTCATGTACAAAGTTTTTTCATCCGAGTTACGGATTATTTTATATGATTTTTCAAAGTTTATTGCATTTTCTGGTTTTTCTTTATCTAGTTAATTCAAATAGCAAAATATGACAGATTACATTTTGTACCCACAAGTGTGCTAGCCTAAGCGTATGCCAATGGGGGCCAAGGGCCCAGTCAACTACTCCGGTCAACAGTTGACCAGTCAATGTTGACTGGTCAACAGGGTCAAAATGGACCCATATGACATACACATATGTGTTAAACAGATTGTTTTAATTCAGTCTAATTAGCGGTGGCTGCCCACTGTCATATGCATGCTAGACTAAATATTAATTAAACTAACCTAAACAACGGGGGCTACCTGGCAGTGTGCCACTACTAACCTACTAACGTAACACACACACACACACACGAACTACACAGGGCCGGCCACACACGGCGGTGGCCAAGCCGGCCACACACAACATGCAACACCTAGGGGTTAAATATGTTCTCTGTTAACATAAGATAGCAATTTGTGATTTTCATAGGATTTAACCCATGCATCAAATGGATTTGGTCCAATGAACACATTTGAGCCTTGTCAAGTTACCACCTTCCCATATTTTTTTAGCCCTGTTAACATTTGTTTAACCGCAGTTTAGGAGCAGTCGAGGGGGTTACTCGATGTAATATTCACAAAGCTAGCCGCATCTACAGTAATTAGTAGCAGCAGGCAACACCAACAGGCGGCGCCGCGGCGGCGAGAGCAACAAAGCAGCAGCGAAGCGGGCGGCATGCACGCGGTCGCGCGTGCTGGGCGCAGGGCGGGACTGACGCGAGGCGTGGGCGCGCACACGCCTGCGAGTGGCTGCGGCGGCTGCAGGCAGTAGCAAGCAGGCGGGAGCAGCGGCGAGCAGAGGAGGCGCGCGCAGGGGCGGCCAGGGGGGGCTCGCAAGCAGCAGAGCAGCTCGGCAGGTGCGGGCGGCGGCAACAGCAGATGTAGAAGCAGCAGCGACAGCATGCGAGCACAACAACAACGACGAGGCCACCCGTGGCCACGGGGCTGCGTGAGCACTCGAGCGCGACGGCGGGCGCAGCGACTGCGAGCATGGGCGGTGAGCAACGGCGACAACAGAGAGGCAGCGACAGCGGGTGAGTGGAGCAGGCGACGGCCGAAGCGAAGCGGGGCACGTTGAGCAGGGGCGCGGCCCGGTGGTGCGAGGCGCGGCCGGTGGTGTGGGTGGTTCGACCGGGGCATGGCCTCGCGCGCAGAGGCGTGTCCTAGGGCGCAGCCAGGAGCGAGCCATGAGGCATGGCACGGCGGCGACTACGGCTAGGGGCGCGGATCCGCGAAGAAAAGAGAGGGGGAAGAAGCGGAGCTCACCAAGGGAGCACAAGGAGGCTCGGTGATAGCTTAGTAGCACAGATGGTGGCCGGATTCAATGAAGTTTGCCGGCGAGGCAGAGGAAGAAGTCGGCGTCGTGGACGACGCAACAGTGGCTCCCTGCTCAGTTCGGTGGCGCGGACGACGTAGCCAAGCACGGCGGGGCGTGTGGATGGACTAGCTGGGCTTGGGGCGACGGGGAGCGCGAGGGCGACGGCGGCCATGGCGGTGCTACGTTGGGGAGGCTCCGACGCATCCAGGACAGAGAGAGAGGTGCGAGGGGATAGGAGAGGATGAGGGTTAGGGTTAGCGGGGACGAGGGGGGCGACGCCAGCTTTATAGGCGAGCGGGGAACCGGCGGGCACCGCCGGATGGTTGCCACGGTGATGTCCGTGACCGTGGCGGCCATCGGGCACGGCCACGACTTCGCCCCTGTAGCGGGCGAGTGGGGAGGGACGGCTGGGCTGGCCTGGTCGGCTGAGCCGACTGGCCCAAGAGGCCCAGTGAGGAAGGGGTGGCCTTTTGGTTTTAAATGTTTTTTTAATTTAATTTTTCTGTTGATTTGTTTTCAAATTTATTTTCTATTTACTTTAGTTCTATTATTATGAATCCATCTCCTAAGATAGAATTTCAGTTTAGTACACTGCCACAAAAAGTTTGGTGCAATGATAAAATACTTTGCATATTTTTATTATTTAAAAGGCATTTAGATATTTGTTTTAGCTGCTGTTTTATTTACCTTTAAGCATTTATACCTTTTATAAAGATGTGGTTTCATCACCATAATTACTTATGCATTATATGTCACCTCTCGAACATTTTAGTTGTAACTTTTGAAAACCTTTGTTGTTTGCCTTTAAATTTAAATTTGAATTAGAATCGTTTGAACTAACCCGAGATTTGCATCAGTAATCGTGGTGACACGACATCATTAGCAGGGGATTACTGTAGCTTGATTATCCGGGCGTTACAATTCTCCTCCACTACAAGAAATCTCATCCTGAGATTTAAGAGGTGGAGTAAGGGGGAAAGTTCTGGGTACGAATTTCTAACGGATCTTCTCGGTCTTGGTTGCTCTTCTCGAAGAGGTCGATCCATCACATTGATGTCTTCATTTATCTGCTTCGGGTCATCATGATGAAGTCGTCATCCTTTCTTTAGGAACTCCATCGTACTTAAAATGTAGCGACCCGACCCGAATGGATCAAGTCTCTGTGCTCCGGTGTCATCCCTGGATCAGTAATGCTGACACCACACAGTACTTCGAAGGATTTATAGCAGAGTAGCAATCACACACTTATTACATCGATGTCTCAAAAGAGAACTTATTACAATAAATATGGCTTAAGGCCATCTAATATCGATAACAGCGGAAGACTGGGAAGATAAATGGGTCCATCAACTCCAACGGCATCACTGAGTATAGAACCACGACCTAAAAGCACCTTACTCGTCGTCTGAAATGTCTGCAACATGAAAGTTGCAGCCCGAAAACGGGTCAGCACATGGAATATGCTGGCAAGGTAACACATAGAGAGTAATGGAATGTAACAGCTATACTATATGCATATTTGGCTGGTGGAAAGCTCTATGGTTACAGTTTTGCGTAAAGCCAGTTTTTCCCTACTGCAAAGGAATAAATTTATTTAACTATCATGGTGGTTGAACATCGAGAATGGTTGACAGCATTCTGATCCCAATTAAGTGAACAATTTAAAACCCAACAATATTAATTAGAGGTAACATGTTGAGATTCACATGATATTCAAGTACTAGATACTCAAGATGTCCATAACCGGGGACACGGCTAATCATGATTAGTTTATTACACTCTGCAGAGGTTTGTGCACTTTTCCCCACAAGACTCGATCGCCTCCGTTGGGTTTCTCGCACTACATGGTGTTTGAGAAACGGATGACCGAGACACAGTCTTTCAGAAGCGCTAGCACCTTACAATGGATAGACCGGTACACCTACTTTCCCCTACATCTACTAGTCTACCCTGTAAGAGTTCGCACGACTTAGTCAACTATGCTAGAGCCCATAATGGCTTGTGGCTGCACACGGAAGTATTTAGTATGAAAGATCTTATGATCCCTTTGAGCCTGGGTGGCGGTCCAAAGAAAAACAGGCAAGTCCTGATAGAAACCAGGTGCCTCAATCCACCCAGATGTGTGTTTAAGTTGCCACCTTAGATAAACCCTTAAAATTATCAAACTCACATCTGTCATGGATATCACTCACCCAATCCACGTCTACTAGCATAGCATGGCATAATAAGAAAACGTAGAAGTAACTCCCAAAGGTTTCATAATGAACAGGTAATGGGTACTACCTCATCTACTTCCCATCCCACAATTTAATTAGATCCTAATCATGTAATGTGTGAGGAGTGATCTAATGCAATAAAACTGGGTTATAGAAAAGGTATGATCAAAGTGTTACTTGCCTTGCTGATGATCCGCGAGTCCTAGAGATTCGAAGTAACAGGCGGCGCAATTCGGGTAATCTATCGCAAACAAACAACAAGCATACAATAAGTACTCATCTAATGCATAGGTAAAACTCGAACAAGAGATCGAACCAGATAGTTCAACTTAAGAACTCCGGTTGCAAAGAAAGAAAGAACCGAACAAAGCAACGAAAAACAAATGGCAGAAGAAAACAACTCGGTTCTAGCAAGTTGAAACTAGGTCAAATTTTACCGTAGCAAAAACTTATTTAAGTTGATTAGTCGGAACGGCGGTTTCGAAACGAAACTCCAGGCGCTTGAATCACCTGATTCCGATAAACGAGCGAGAAGATAGACTAGAACGAAGATCGGATCAGAGATCGCGATCGCGGAATAAATCCGACGGAAAGAAAAAGAAGAATGGTTAAACAAACGGACGTTCGTCAACCGAGAATAATCCGGTGATCATGTTCGTTAGGACGAACGGTCCGGCGAACGCTCGCTAAACAACTAAACCGAAAGCAAAACGAAAACCGATCTAGGGTTTTAAAAAAACCGAAACAACGAACGAAAAGAAAACCAGAACGGTTCTTTTGAAAAAAACCGAACTGAGGGGTGGGGTGGCGCGGCCCGGGGCTACCTCGGCGAGGGCTTCGGCGAGGGGCTCCGGCGGGCGGCGACGTAAGGCGGCGGCGGCGGCGTAGGCGGCGGCGGCTGCGCGGGCTGCTGCTGCTGCTGCAGCGCGGGGTGGGGAGGCGGGGTGGTGTGGGAAGAGGGGGGGGGGTAGCTAGGTATTTAAAGGGGGGAGGGGGAGAAAACTTGGGGGAGGGGGCAAGGAAAGAAAGGAAAAAAAACAGCGGCGCAGAGTCCTAATTGGACTCGGCGGCGGCGGCGCGGCTGCGCTAGGCGCGCGCGCGTGGAGGCCGGCCTGCTGGGCCTTGGCCCAGGCGGGGCGCTGCGCGGATTTTTTTAAATAGATTTTCGCACGTAGAAAAACACAGAAAAGAAAATCTAAACGGACTCCAAAATTCCCAAAGTAAAATTTCCCCGACTCTTAAAAATGAGTCGAACAAAATGAACTTTTCTCGGGGCCTAGGTGCAAAATTTTGAAAACACACATTTTTCCCTAATCCAAATAAAATGCAAATGAACACTGGAAAACAAAATTTGATTCATTTATTAGATCTTCATTTTTCCTAGATTTGGGAAAGTCATGTTATTCCCCTCTCTCATATTTGATATTGGGAAAATAATTGAAGACACAATAAATAAAATCAAATGATCCTCTTTTCAAAGTTTGAGAAAACTCAAATATGAAAATGATGAAATCTCCAACTCTCTCTCCGAGGGTCCTTGAGTTGCGTGAAATTTCTAGGATCGACCAAAATGCAAGAAAATATGATATGCATGATGATCTAATGTATAACATTCCAAATTGAAAATTTGGGATGTTACAAACCTACCCCCCTTAAGATGAATCTCGCCCTCGAGATTCGGGTTGGCTAGAAAATAGGCGAGGGTGGTCCTTGAGCAAATCTTCTTCTCTCTCCCAGGTGGCTTCATCTTCTGAGTGGTGGTTCCACTGAACTTTACAAAACTTGATAACCTTGCTGCGGGTAACTCTGCTGGCATGATCGAGAATCTTGACTGGTTTCTCCTCATACGTTAGGTCGTCCTTCAACTGAATCGCTTCAAGCGGCACTGTATCTCTTAGTGGTACCTCTGCCATCTCGGCGTGACATTTCTTCAGCTGAGAAACATGGAATACATCATGAACTCCTGACAGTCCCTCTGGTAATTCCAACTTATACGCGACTTCTCCCATACGTTGCAAGATCTTATATGGTCCAACGAATCGCAGTGCTAATTTTCCCTTAACTCCTCGTAGTGGGGATACTCGAAGATACACCCTGTCTCCGGTTTCGTAAACTGTCTCCTTGCGTTTAGAATCTGCGTAGATCTTCTGCCTGGACTGGGCTACCTTGAGCCTATCGCGTATCAACTTAACTTTCCGTTCAGACTCCTTAATCAAATCTGGTCCAGAGAACTGATGGTCTCCAACTTCGTCCCATGACAACGGTGTCCTGCACCTCCTTCCGTATAAAGCTTCGAAAGGTGCCATCTTCAAACTGGTTTGGTAACTGTTGTTATATGAAAACTCTGCGTACGGCAAGTTATCGTCCCAACTAGATCCATAATCTAGTGCACAAGCTCTCAGCATATCTTCCAAAATCTGATTGACTCTCTCAGTCTGTCCATCTGTCTGCGGATGAAAAGCGGTGCTGAACTCTAGCCTAGTTCCCAAAGTTTCATGCAACTGATTCCAAAACTTTGAGGTAAATTGGGTTCCTCTGTCTGAGACAATACTCCTTGGAACTCCATGCAAACAAATGATCCTAGTCATGTATATCTTTGCCAACTTAGCACTGGTGTAAGTGGTCTTAACTGGAATGAAATGTGCTACCTTCGTCAAACGATCAACTACTACCCATATCGAGTCATAGCCTGCCTTCGTCCTGGGTAGTCCTGTGATAAAATCCATGCCTATCTTATCCCACTTCTATTCGGGTATCGGCAATGGTTGTAACAATCCGGCTGGCTTCTGATGCTCTGCCTTTACTCTATGACATACGTCACAAACTGCTACATAGGCTGCAATATCCTTCTTCATTCCGGTCCACCAGAATGTCTCCTTCAAATCCAAATACATCTTGGTATTTCCTGGGTGAATCGAATATGGTGAATCATGTGCCTCTTGTAGAATCAACTTCCTGATCTCCGGGTCATTGGGCATATAAACACGGTCCTCAAACCATAGGGTATCGTGCTCATCCTCACGAAATCCCTTTGCTTTTCCTTTGCTTAGTTTCTCCTTTATAGAAGCAATTTCCTTGTCAGATTTCTGAGCCTATCTGATTTTATCCATCAATGTTGACTGAATCTCCAATGCTGCGACATAGCCTTTCGGAACTATCTCTAAACTCAGTTCACGAAGGTTTTCTAATAACTCCTTGAGTATTTCCTCCGTTATTAACGTATTGACGTGGCTCTTACGGCTCAATGCGTCAGCTACCACATTAGCTTTTCCGGGATGGTAATGCAATCTCATATCATAATCCTTGATGAGCTCCAACCATCTCCTTTGTCTGAGATTCAACTCCTTCTGCGTGAAAATGTACTTCAAACTCTTGTGATCCGTGTACACCTCACAATGATTTCCAATGAGGAAATGTCTCCATGTATTCAATGCATGCACTACGGCTGCTAACTCCAAATCATGTGTGGCATAATTCAACTCATGAGGCTTCAGTTGTCGTGAAGCATACGAAACAACTCTCCCTTCCTGCATAAGCACTGCTCCAAGTCCTCGACGTGAAGCGTCGCAATACACCTCATAATCCTTGGTCTGATCTGGCAAAATCAACACTGGTGAGGTAACCAATCGTTTCTTCAACTCCTGGAAACTAGCCTCACACTCCTCAGTCCAATTGAACTTGGTATCCTTCTTTAACAACTCCGTCATGGGCTTTGCAGTCTTTGAAAAGTTCTCAATGAATCTCCGGTAGTATCTTGCGAGTCCAAGAAAACTCCGGATCTCTCCAACTGTCGTTGGTGCTTCCCATTCGGTTACGGTCTCAACCTTTGTGGGGTCAACTGCTATCCCTTCTCCGGATATAACATGTCCGAGAAATCCAACTTCCTTCAACCAAAACTCACATTTGCTAAATTTGGCATATAACTGATGTTCCCTTAGTTTCTCCGAAACCAAACGCAAATGTTTCTTGTGCTCTTCTTCATTCTTTGAATAAACCAGGATATCATCAATGAACACTACGACGAACTTATCCAAAAACTCCATAAACACTTTGTTCATTAGGTTCATAAAATAGGCAGGCGCGTTAGTCAATCCAAATGACATAACGGTATACTCATACAATCCGTATCTCGTGGTGAAAGCTGTCTTCGGTATATACTGTTCTCGAATCTTCAACTGATGGTACCCTGATCGCAAATCGATCTTGGAAAACACTTTAGCTCCTTGCAAACGATCAAACAGATCATTTATCATTGGCAGTGGGTACTTGTTCTTGATGGTTACTTCATTTAATCCACGGTAATCAACAACCATCCGTAATGATCCATCCTTATTCTCCACTAGAAGTACGGGTGATCCCCAAGGCGAAGAACTTGGGCGAATGTAACCTTTCTCCAGTAACTCCTTAATCTGATTCTTAATTTCTACCAAATCCTTTGCTGGCATCCGGTATGGTCTCTTTGATATTGGGCCTGTACCTGGCAATAACTCAATCAAAAACACAATGTCTCTGTGCGGGGGCATGCCTGGCAACTCTTCTGGAAATACATCAGGAAAATCCTTTACCACTGGTACTTCCTCCTGCACAACTCCTGTTAGGCAATTTACTTGTGTCCTATTTGGCACATGCCGGGATACATACTTGATCCTTCTTCCTTCTGGCGTTGTGAGCAAAATTGTCTTACTGGCGCAATCGATGTTTCCTCCATACATCGACAGCCAATCCATACCGAGAATTACATCCAGTCCCTGGGATTCCAGAATAATTAAATCTGTTGGGAAAACATGCCTTCCTATGCTTAATGGCACTTGAAAACATCCTTGTCTGGCCATATACTCTGCTCCTGGTGAGCTTACTAGTATAGGGGTTTTAAGAATCCTAGTGGGCAGGCTATATTTTTCCAGAAATCCCCTTGATATGTATGAATGTGATGCACCAGTATCGAAAAGAACGAGTGCGGTAAATGACTTAACCAAAAACTTACCGATTACTGCATCAGGCTGATCTTCAACCTCCTCCACGTTAACGTGGTTCACCTGTCCCCTATTGAAAAGGTTCGGCTTCTTCCCTGAGCTTCCATTGCCATTTCCATTCTGGCCTTCAGGACATTCATTGGCATAATGTCCGGTCTTGGAACACTTGAAATAGGTGACTTGACTCAGATCTCTCTTGGCTGGGGTTGATGGGGTGGTACGGTTCTGGCCGTTGCTTCCTCCATTCCCATTACCATTCTTGTGGTTGTTATGGTTGTGCGAACTACCTCCTCCATGGGTATGCTGAAACTGAAATCCCGATTTAGGGGTAAAACGGGGCTTCTGCTGGGCTCCAGAGTTATACTTCCCCTGTCCATACTTCCTCTTGCGGTTCTCAATCTGCTGTTGCTTCCCTTTAATCATGATGGCACGATCTACCAACTCCTGGTAGTTGTTGAAACTTGCTACCATCAACTGCATACTCAACTCATCATTCAGTCCTTCCAGGAACTTCTCCTGCTTGGTTGCATCCGTAGCAACGTCATCTAGGGCATAACGTGCTAACTTGCTGAAGTCGTCAACGTACTGGCCAACTGTCCTTCCTCCTTGGCGTAAGTTGCAAAACTCACGCTTTTTCATGGCCATAGCTCCTGCTGAAACATGGGCAGTGCGGAAAGCTTGCTGAAACTGATCCCATGTGACCGTGTCAACTGGGAAGGTGGCTGTGAAATTCTCCCACCATGCTGCCGCGGGTCCGTCAAGCTGATGTGCGGCAAACTTCACTTTCTCACCATCCGTGCATCCTGCAGTGGTCAACTCCCTTCCTATCTTGCGGAGCCAATCGTCTGCTACTATCGGCTCGGTGCTACTAGAAAACACCGGCGGATTCAGCCTAAGGAACCGGGCTAAGTGGTCAACAGGTGGCGGGGGTGGAGGTGGGTTGTTGTTGTTGTTTTGCTGATTCTGGACTAACATCTGCATCAATTGATTCTGTTGCTGGATCAATTGAGTGAGTTCCGGTGGAAATCCATTGTCATGTCTCGGAGGCATCTGAGGGTTTAGAAAAGATGAGAATTAAGAATAGAGTGAGGTCTAAAGGGAAAACACTACCCCAATGCACATGAGCAAATGCACACAAAATCACTTTATCCAATTAAACAAGGGCATACAAACGGTCTAGAACTATCGCAAAAGTGCTCGAACTATAGTGTATACAGGGGGGGGGGGATTCTACTAATAGTTGGTGGTCATCTAGAAATTTGAACCGGTGGAAGACTCCATGATGTCCGCTCCAGCTTCGTCTTCAAAGTCGGGTTCACTTGGATCCGAATCGGTGTCGTCGATGATGATGTAGTTGTTCGGACATGCGACGTACATGTCTTCCTTCCTGGATGCTAACTCCCTCTTGAGTTCTTCAATCTCTTGCTTAAGATTGCCGTTGTGTCTTGCTAGAGCTACGGTCTCGTCCATGTAGTCCTTGCGTGTATCCTTCAGTTCTCCTTCTAGCTCGATGATCCTTGACTTCGCATTCTTCCACTCTATCATATCATTGCACATCTGGTTCTCATGGCGTCGAATGCGCTGGTTTAACTCCTGGATGAATGCTGCAATGGATCTACCCCTCTTGGTGCTGACTAACTCCCATTGTTCATCTCGGCGTCCACAAATCTGGTAGATAGTGTCCTTGAGGTCTTCTTGATAAAATTCTCCAATGCGTCCTATGGTGATATGGGCTGCCATGCTCTTTCCCAGACTCCAGGTTGGTGCATTGAAAACACTATCTATGGGTTTCATGATTGGCGCGAATGTCCTTCCCGAAACGTGAGCTTGAATCTTCCAGCGCTCCTCTTCAGGCAGAGTGGCGTTGAATGTCCCGGTGAAGCTTGGTAATCCAATGTTCAGGTACTTGGTGACTTCCTTCAAGTGAAATCCAAAAGGTGTGCCTTCATCCGGTTGAGCGTACTTAATCTTCGCGTCCTTCATCCTAAAGAGTGGAAAAGATGAGGAGTTAGAAAATAAGGAGAGAATAGTGATCTATGGCTTTAACTTAGTGGTCGTGTCCTACAGTCAGCGTGTGCTCTGATACCATCTCTGTAGCGACCCGACTGGATCAAGTCTCTGTGCTCCAGTGTCATCCCTAGATCAGTAATGCTGACACCACACAGTACTTCGAAGGATTTATAGCAGAGTAGCAATCACACACTTATTACATCGATGTCTCAAAAGAGAACTTATTACAATAAATATGGCTTAAGGCCATCTAATATCGATAACAGCGGAAGACTTGGAAGATAAATGGGTCCATCAACTCCAACGGCATCACTGAGTATAGAACCACGACCTAAAAGCACCTTACTCGTCGTCTGAAATGTCCGCAACATGAAAGTTGCAGCCCGAAAACGGGTCAGCACATGGAATATGCTGGCAAGGTAACACATAGAGAGTAATGGAATGTAACAGCTATACTATATGCATATTTGGCTGGTGGAAAGCTCTATGGTTACATTTTTGCGTAAAGCCAGTTTTTCCCTACTGCAAAGGAATAAATTTATTTAACTATCATAGTGGTTGAACATCGAGAATGGTTGACAGCATTCCGATCCCAATTAAGTGAACAATTTAAAACCCAACAATATTAATTAGAGGTAACATGTTGAGATTCACATGATATTCAAGTACTAGATACTCAAGATGTCCATAACTGGGGACACGGCTAATCATGATTAGTTTATTACACTCTGCAGTTTGCGCACTTTTCCCCACAAGAATCGATCGCCTCCGTTGGGTTTCTCGCACTACATGGTGTTTGAGAAACGGATGACCGAGACACAGTCTTTCAGAAGCGCTAGCACCTTACAATGGATAGACCGGTACACCTACTTTCCCCTACATCTGCTAGTCTACCCTGTAAGAGTTCGCACGACTTAGTCAACTATGCTAGAGCCCATAATGGCTTGTGGCTGCACACGGAAGTATTTAGTATGAAAGATCTTATGATCCCTTTGTGCCTGGGTGGCGGTCCAAAGAAAAACAGGCAAGTCCTGATAGAAACCAGGTGCCTCAATCCACCCAGATGTGTGTTTAAGTTGCCACCTTAGATAAACCCTTAAAATTATCAAACTCACATCTGTCATGGATATCACTCACCCAATCCACGTCTACTAGCATAGCATGGCATAATAAGCAAACGTAGAAGTAACTCCCAAAGGTTTCATAATGAACAGGTAATGGGTACTACCTCATCTACTTCCCATCCCACAATTTAATTAGATCCTAATCATGCAATGTGTGAGCAGTGATGTAATGCAATAAAACTGGGTTGTAGAAAAGGTATGATCAAAGTGTTACTTGCCTTGCTGATGATCCGCGAGTCCTAGAGATTCGAAGTAACAGGCGGCGCAATCCGGGTAATCTATCGCAGACAAACAACAAGCATACAATAAGTACTCATCTAATGCATAGGTAAAACTCGAACAAGAGATCGAACCAGATAGTTCAACTTAAGAACTCCAGTTGCAAAGAAAGAAAGAACCGAACAAAGCAACAAAAAACAAACGGCGGAAGAAAACAACTCGGTTCTAGCAAGTTGAAACTAGGTCAAATTTTACCGTAGCAAAAACTTATTTAAGTTGATTAGTCGGAACGGCGGTTTCAAAACGAAACTCCAGGCGCTTGAATCACCTGATTCTGATAAAAGAGCGAGAAGATAGACTAGAATGAAGATCGGATCTGAGATCGCGATCGCGGAATAAATCCGACGGAAAGAAAAAGAAGAACGGTTAAACGAACGGACGTTCGTCAACCGAGAATAATCCGGTGATCATGTTCGTTAGGACGAACGGTCCGGCGAACGCTCGCTAAACAACTAAACCGAAAGCAAAACGAAAACCGATCTAGGGTTTCGAAAAACACTGAAACAACAAACGAAAAGAAAACCGGAACGGTTCTTTTGAAAAAAAAACCGAACTGAGGGGAGGGGTGGCGCGGCGTGGGGCTACCTCGGCGAGGGCTCTGGCGAGGGGCTTCGGCGGGCGGCGACGTAAGGCGGTGGCGGCGTAGGCAGCGGCGGCGGCTGCGCGGGCTGCTGCTGCTGCTGCGGCGCGGGGTGGGGAGGCGGGGTGGTGTGGGAAGAGGGGGGGGGGTAGCTAGGTATTTAAAGGGGGGAGGGGGAGAAAACTTGGGGGAGGGGGCAAGGAAAGAAAGGGAAAAAAACGGCGGCGCGGAGTCCTAATCGGACTCGGCGGCGGCGGCGCGGCTGCGCTAGGCGCGCGCGCGTGGAGGCCGGCCTGCTGGGCCTTGGCCCAGGCGGGGCGCTGCGCGGATTTTTTTTAAATAGATTTTCGCGCGCAGAAAAACACAGAAAAGAAAATCTAAACGGACTCCAAAATTCCCAAAGTAAATTTTCCCCGACTCCTAAAAATGAGTCGAACAAAATGAACTTTTCTCGGGGCCTAGGTGCAAAATTTTGAAAACACACATTTTTCCCTAATCCAAATAAAATGCAAATGAACACCGGAAAACAAAATTTGATTCATCTATTAGATCTTCATTTTTCCTAGATTTGGGAAAGTCATGTTATTCCCCTCTCTCATATTTGATATTGGGAAAATAATTGAAGACGAAATAAATAAAATCAAATGATCCTCTTTTCAAAGTTTGAGAAAACTCAAATATGAAAATGACGAAATCTCCAACTCTCTCTCCGAGGGTCCTTGAGTTGCGTGAAATTTCTAGGATCGACCAAAATGCAAGAAAATATGATATGCATGATGATCTAATGTATAACATTCCAAATTGAAAATTTGGGATGTTACATAAAAAAAGTAAAAGAAAAGGGGGGTTATTCTGGGAGAACAGACCTCTGCAAGGTTGACTATCTAGTCGATAACATCGGGGAAGGTGGCGGAAAGTAACTCTCGAATTGAAACTTAAGAAAATATCGAGAGCAAGGTAAGGAGGTATCATGGGAAGTTTCAAGCGGGTAGGCAATCATTCAATGTCTAAAACAAAGTGTGAAAGGGGTTCAAGCAACGGGAATAAGTATTGCGTATGATACCAGAATTGATGATCTCTTGGAAGGTGGCTCCTGAATTACTTACGAGGCCACGCGCGAGGAACAACCTTGGCAACAGGGGGTTTATAGGAGAGTCAGGTTTTGATCCTGTGGAATTGTGGGTTATGGGCCCATCATGTGGGTTAAAGTAAGAAGGGCGTTGACATCTTGCACGATCATGATAGTAAGGCATGTCAGAGGGTAGCCTGTCAGTTATGTCAGTAACAACGTCGGTACCAAGGGCGAGGGACGAAGAGAACCATTTTCCTGCTTGTTGAAACGAGGCGGACCAATAGGCACAGTTCTCGTCCATCGGTGGTTACCGGAATGTCATCAACAATAGTAACAGGGTCTTACTGACAGAGTTGTACACCGAGATGTTTGCACAAGCAGTGAATTATTACTGCTTATATCATATAGATCATAGAAAGGGTTTGAACAAACCAATGGAAAGGGAAAAGTGTCTATCAGATTTAATCAGAACAATGGAAAGAAAAATGTGATTAAACACATATTTCAGGGTATATCCTTCTCAAAGACAAGCAGAGCATGATATCCATGATAGGATATAATGTAGAAAACCATTTAGGTTAGGGGAGAGGAAGTCCATGACATTTCCCAAACAACGGTGTTTGAATAATTGATAAAGTAAATTTAGCATGGCGCTTCAAATGTTCTTATCGATGATCAGAGTGCCACATACATGCTTCGCGATAGCATTGACATGGTCATCAAGTAAGGGTTAGAATTTGGATGCACAAAGGATCCATCAAGAACAACTTGTAGAATAAGTCTTACAATTTCCTCGTGGAAGAATGGATAACCTTGCTGAAAAGGAATCTATAACAACAAGTCCTCCGATCAGGTGTGATAGGCATGACCTCACCTTACCGATATATAAGGACCAATGTAATAACTCTTGGAATATGTTCCAACCATCATATCTGACCGAGATTCAGATCTGATTGGTGCCGGGATGCCTCAGACTCAGGATGCCTGAGAAGAAAAGGTGCAACACAATTGACGAGACGAAATTGTAAGATTCTCGGGAAATGTACTATGGAAGCGAATTCCGAAATAAGAGTTCATCATTAAACCAACGAGAGGATGAGGAGGTGGATGATGGAATCATCGACAATTCATCAAGATTTCCAAAAAGATAGGTCTCCACAATTATGTGATCAAGGAGGTAACAGTTGTCATATCAAACGATATAATGATGTATGCTGGAGGAGGAAAAAAATACTTAATTAAACATTGGTTGAAAGGTGCGCCTGAAATATGGGATGGGTTGCACGCTCAATGTTAGAATGGTGACGGCGAGAAGCATCGCCGTATCAAGAATTTCATAAGAGGTGGTGAAACTCTCACGACATTCTTGACATAAAATATGGTAATACTTCCAAGGTAAAGAAGAACAAATGCAAGGTAGCAAGGATCTCAAGGTATAACACAAAACACAAACAAGTTTGTGTTGAACGGAAGGCAATAAAGTGGTTGATGATAACATGAATCATCGAGGGGCAAGGATGGTATTGCTCATCAAGAATTCGATATATATCTTGGAAGAGCTTAGGATGTTGATGATGATCCTGACACATTTGTCGAGAGATTTCATGAAGATGTAATCGGTCGGCGATGCCATCAAGTCAAATGATGATGAAGCGAAAAGTTATGGGAACCAGGGGTATGACATGAACTCGAACTCAAGTTTTTTGTTCAAGGAGAAATGGTATGATGAGGAAGATCGGCGTAAGATTAGGTCATCGTCGAAAATTGTGCTCCGAGAACAAGGACCAAGTTGCACAGTTAAGATCAGCACAACAAGGATATAGCCAACCAGGCTAGGAATGACTTGAAGGATTATTAAACTCATAAACAACGAAAACTACTTAGGGTTATCGAACCGGAATGCGGAATCGGTTCACATATCGGTGTCCTCGGTTGACGACAACCCAGAACCCAGGAAAAAATTGGAACTGGTGAGAAATAATACTTGAAGAAGAACGCATAAGAAGTGATATGGTTCTGTGATCTTATCGAGATACCGCGGGGTAATACTCGAAGGTAGAACATAATCGAGGTTGAGGAGGTTTATTGATCTGCAGAAGTCATGTGCCTTAACTAGTCCGAGAAATGGAATCAAGGAGAAAATATGATCGGAACCACGATGGCAAAGTATCAATTCACAGATACCAAATGATAATATAACAAGGGAATAGTTATTATTACAAGAAGCTTCCATGATAGGATATACATCGTGTCCATGGGCATGAACACAAAGTTCAAGGTCGACTCCCACTTCTTCAATGTATAACCTTCCATTCACCTCTCGCTTTTTTTGAAAATGACATTAGTTGTTGAAAGTTTTACCTGGTGCAATACCAGATAAGTATAACCCGTGAAATCTTTCGGGCACACACAGATTTAAGGAAGGCATAGGTTCAACCCGTCAGGGTATCGTGGAAACATATACCACAAGCTTCAATAGTAAATACCACCAGCTCGAAAACAAAGCATGGTTGAGAAAGCAGAGGATACAATTTACCAAAGGCTATATATATATCCATGGAAAGGCTCACAAGGTTACTTGAATATGAAGGACACTGTCGGATAATAATCCAACAAGAGGTCTGGTGGTCTACAATGGAGCTGATGCGAGTATCGGTACTCTATCAAAGGAAGAAGGAATGCATGTGCATCAGATTATAGAAACAACTGACTAACTCAAAGCTCAAATGCAAAGGAATTATGAATTCCAAGACAAGGGATCAGAAGCAATGCTCTGATTAGGGATGGGTAAGTTGAATAGCCTTAGGGGTACAATCAATGGCAATTTGAGTGGTCGAGATCCAGCTCAGGTCTGGAATGATGTCTGAATCGGAAGGATAAATTCCAGGGAACAACGGATGATTGTGTGCATTCACACACTTGTTGAATCAATAGGATCAAAATGACGGTGTCAAAAGATACTAGTGAATATCGCTAGTGATATGGGAGCATCCATAATGTAAGCATACAAGTATTTGCAGAGCAATAGTTTGAAGAGGATGCTCAGAAGGTCGGATAGTATTTTAGAGTATCTTATGAAGCATACGAACAACTGGGGATGAATAGATACTCAATAAGTGCGAGGAATTTTCAATAGGGGTATTCATGTGGCAAAGAATTGCAAGGCAGTAAGCTTAAAGGATTTTCGGAACAACGGAGAGCAATTTAGGGCATCTTGTAATAACAAGAGAAACTGAGGATGAAGGTATGAACAACAATTGTAGGTAGTTATCCATAAGGGTATATCAGTGGTAGGGGATTGTAAAGTCGATGGGCACAAGGGTCTCGGGAAAACCTCGGAGAGTATCTTCAGAATCTTCTGGTGCAGCAAGCGATCATCTGGAGTGCGGGGCTCTCCGGGAGAAAGTCTTTCGAGAACCTAAAGTTAGTCTTTTTAGCAAAATCATTTAACCTGAATAGGGGAGAGGTTAGAGTCCCAGAGTAAGGATCGAGGAGTAAAAGGTCCTAATACCACCCAATGGCAACATGGGCCCGTAAGCCACACAGCCATGTTAGTAAAAGTTTTGCAATGACTAGACTCGACTTCAGCCAAGGAGTGTGGAAGGGGGATTCTTATAGGCAGTCGGCTCTGATACCAACTTGTGATGCCCCTGATTCAATCGTACACTAATCATACACGCAAACATGTACGATTAAGATCAGGCACTCACGGGAAGATATCACAACACAACTCTACAAATAAAATAAGTCATACAAGCATCATAATACAAGCCAGGGGCCTCGAGGGCTCAAATACAAGTGCTCGATCATAGACGAGTCAGCGGAAGCAACAATATCTAAGTACAGACATAAGTTAAACAAGCATGCCTCCTGCCTGGGTTCCTCCTAAACTACTCCTGGTCGTTGTCAGCGGGCTGCACGTAGTAGTAGGCACCTCCCGAGTAGTAGTAGTCGTCATCGACAGTGGCGTCTGGCTCCTGGGCTCCATCGTCTGGTCGTAGCAACCGGGTATAGAAAGGGGGAAAAGAGGGAGCAAAGCAACCGTGAGTACTCATCCAAAGTACTCACAAGCAAGGAGCTACACTACATATGTATGCGTTGGTATCAAATGGAATAAGGGTATCATATGTGGACTGAACTGCAGAATGCCGGAATAAGAGGGGGATAGCTAGTCCTATCGAAGACTACGCTTCTGGTAACCTCCATCTTGCAGCATGTAGAAGAGAGTAGATGGTAAGTTCACCAAGTATCATCGCATAGCATAATCCTAACCGATGATCCTCCCCTCGTCGCCCTGTGAGAGAGCGATCACCGGTTGTATCTGGCACTTGGAATTGTGTGTTTTATTAAGTATCCAGTTCTAGTTGCATAAGGTCAAGGTACAACTCCAAGTCGTCCTGTTACCGAAGATCACGTCTATTCGAATAGATTAACTTCCCTGCAGGGGTGCACCACATTTCCCAACACGCTCGATCCCCTTTGTCCGGACACACTTTTCTGGGTCATGCCCGGCCTCGGAAGATCAACACGTCGCAGCCCTACCTAGGCACAACAGAGAGGTCAGCACGCCGGTCTAAACCCTATGGCACAGGGGTCTGGGCCCATCGCCCTTTGCACACCTGCACGTTGCGAACGCGACCGAAGAGCAGACCTAGCAACCTCCATTACAAAGGAAGTTGCGTTACGCAGTCCAACCCAGCGCACGCCGCTCAGTCGCTGACGTCACGAAGGCTTCGGCTGATACCACAACGTCGAGTGCCCATAACTGTCCCCGCATAGAGGGTTAGTGCGTATAGGCCAGTGGCCAGACTCAGATCAAATACCAAGATCTCGTTAAACATGTTTAGTATCCGTGAACGCCGACCAGGGCCAGGCCCACCTCTCTCCTAGGTGGTCTCAACCTGCCCTGTCGCTCCGCCTCAAAGTAACAGTCGGGGGACGTCAGGAACCCAGGCCCACCTCTACCGGGATGGAGCCACCTGCCCCTTCAGCCCCCATCTCCAAACAGTATCACCAGTAATGTAACAGTGTAAAGTATATAGTATATGCCCGTGATCACCTCCCGAGGTGATCACGGCCCAGTAGTATAGCATGGCAGACGGACAAGAGTGTAGGGCCACTGATGGAACACTAGCATCCTATACTAAGCATTTAGGATTGCAGGTAAAGGTAACAACAGTAGTAGCAAGGACAGGCTATGCATCAGGATAGGATAACGTAAAGCAGTAACATGCTACACTACTCTAATGCAAGCAATAGAGAGAAGAATAGGCGATATCTGGTGATCAAAGGGGGGGGGGGCTTGCCTGGAAGCACTGTTGCACAGGAAGAAGGGTCGTCGGTGATGTAGTCGTACTCAGTGGCATCAGCGTCGGTCTCGGGGTCTACCGGAGAAGAAGAGGAGGGAAGAAACAGTAAATACGGAGAAAACAAAGCATCACAACATATAACAAGGCAATACGCGGTGCCAGGGGTGATCTAACGCAGGGATAGGTGATACCGGCAAGGGAGGGAAACATCCAGGAAAGTATCCCCGGTGTTTCGCATTTTCGGACAGATGAACTGGAGAGGGAAAGTTGCGTGTTCGCTATGCTAGGGATGTGTGGCGGACGAACGGGCTGCGTGCCCGCATTCGTCTCGTCGTTCTGAGCAACTTTCATGTACAAAGTTTTTTCATCCGAGTTACGGATTATTTTATATGATTTTTCAAAGTTTATTGCATTTTCTGGTTTTTCTTTATCTAGTTAATTCAAATAGCAAAATATGGCAGATTACATTTTGTACCCACAAGTGCGCTAGCCTACGCGTATGCCAATGGGGGCCAAGGGCCCTGTCAACTAGTCCGGTCAACAGTTGACCAGTCAATGTTGACTGGTCAACAGGGTCAAAATGGACCCATATGGCATACACATATGTGTTGAGCAGATTGTTTTAATTCAGTCTAATTAGCGGTGGCTGCCCACTGTCATATGCATGTTAGACTAAGTATTAATTAAACTAACCTAAACAACGGGGGCTACCTGGCAGTGTGCCACTACTAACCTACTAACGTAACACAAACACACACACACACGAACTACACAGGGCCGGCCACACACGGCCGTGGCCAAGCCGGCCACACACAACACGCAACACCTAGGGGTTAAATATGTTCTCTGTTAACATAAGATAGCAATTTGTGATTTTCATAGGATTTAACCCATGCATCAAATGGATTTGGTCCAATGAACACATTTGAGCCTTGTCAAGTTACCACCTTCCCATATTTTTTTAGCCCTGTTAACATTTGTTTAACCGCAGTTCAGGAGCAGTCGAGGGGGTTACTCGATGTAATATTCACAAAGCTAGCCGCATCTACAGTAATTAGTAGCAGCAGGCAACACCAACAGGTGGCGCCGCGGCGGCGAGAGCAGCAAAGCAGCAGAAAAGTGGGCGGCATGCACGTGGTCGCGCGTGCTGGGCGCAGGGCGGGACGGACGCGAGGCGTGGGCGCGCACACGCGTGCGAGTGGCTGCGGCGGCTGCAGGCAGTAGCAAGTAGGCGGGAGCAGCGGCGAGCAGAGGAGGTGCGCGCATGGGCGACCAGGGGGGGCTCGCAAGCAGCAGAGCAGCTCGGCAGGTGCGGGCGGCGGCAGCAGTAGATGCAGAAGTAGCAGCGATAGCATGCGAGCACATCAGCAACGACGAGGCCACCCGCGGCAACGGGGCTACGTGGGCACTCGCGCGCGATGGCGGGCGCAGCGACTGCGAGCGTGGGCGGTGAGCAACGGCGGCAGCAGAGAGGCAGCGACAGCGGGTGAGCGGAGCAGGCGGCGGCCGAAGCGAAGCGGGGCACGGTGAGCAGGGGCGCGGCCTGGTGGTGCGAGGCGCGGCCGGTGGTGCGGGTGGTTCGACCGGGGCATGGCCTCGCGCGCAGAGGCGCGTCCTAGGGCGCAGCCAGGAGCGAGCCATGAGGCATGGCACGGCGGCGACTACGGCTAGGGGCGCGGATCCGCGGAGAAAAGAGAGGGGGAAGAAGCGGAGCTCACCAAGGGAGCACAAGGAGGCTCGGTGATAGCTTAGTAGCGCAGATGGTGGCTGGATTCGCCGAAGTTTGCCGGCGAGGCAGAGGAAGAAGTCGGCGTCGTGGATGACGCAACAGTGGCTCCCTGCTCGGTCCGATGGCGCGGACGACGTAGCCAAGCACGGCGAGGCGCGTGGATGGACTAGCTGGGCTTGGGGGCGACGGGGAGCGCGAGGGCGACGGCGGCCATGGCGGTGCTGCGTTGGGGAGGCTCCGACGCATCCAGGACAGAGAGAGAGGTGCGAGGGGATAGGAGAGGACGAGGATTAGGGTTAGCGGGGACGAGGGGGGCGACGCCAGCTTTATAGGCGAGCAGGGAACCGGCGGGCACCGCCGGATGGTTGCCACGGTGATGTCCGTGACCGTGGCGGCCATCGGGCACGGCCACGACTTCGCCCCTGTAGCGGGTGAGTGGGGAGGGACGGCTGGGCCGGCCTGGTCGGCTGAGCCGACTGGCCCAAGAGGCCCAGTGAGGAAGGGGTGGCCTTTTGGTTTTAAATGTTTTTTTAATTTAATTTTTCTGTTGATTTGTTTTCAAATTTTTATTCTATTTACTTTAGTTCTATTATTATGAATCCATCTCCTAAGATAGAATTTCAGTTTAGTACACTGCCACAAAAAGTTTGGTGCAATGATAAAATACTTTGCATATTTTTATTATTTAAAAGGCATTTAAATATTTGTTTTAGCTGCTGTTTTATTTACCTTTAAGCATTTATACCTTTTATAAAGATGTGGTTTCATCACCATAATTACTTATGCATTATATGTCACCTCTCGAACATTTTAGTTGTAACTTTTGAAAACCTTTGTTGTTTGCCTTTAAATTTAAATTTGAATTAGAATCGTTTGAACTAACCCGAGATTTGCAACAGTAATCGTGGTGACACGACATCATTAGCAGGGGATTACTGTAGCTTGATTATCCGGGCGTTACACTACGCCTGGTCCTTGTGAAGGTTAAAACATCACTAACTTGACGAAATATTGTTGTGGTTTTGATGCATAGGTAAGAACGGTTCTTGCTCAGCCCGTAGCAGCCACATAAAACTTGCAACAACAAAGTAGAGGGCGTCTAACTTGTTTTTGCAGGGCATGTTGTGACGTGATATGGTCAAGACATGATGCTATATTTATTGAATGAGATGATCATGTTTTGTAACAGAGTTATCGGCAAATGGCAGGAGCCATATGGTTGCCGCTTTATTGTATGCAATGCAATCGCCCTGTAATTGCTTTACTTTATCACTAAGCGGTAGAGATAGTCGTAGAAGCAATAGTTGGTGAGACAACAACGATACTATGATGGAGATCAAGGTGTCGCGCCGGTGACGATGGTGATCATGACGGTGCTTTGGAGATGGAGATCAAAGGCACAAGATGATGATGGCCATATCATATCACTTATATTGATTGCATGTGATGTTTATCCTTTATGCATCTTATTTTGCTTTGTTTGACGGTAGCATTACAAGATGATCTCTCACTAAATTTCAAGGTAAAAGTGTTCTCCCTGAGTATGCACCGTTGCCAAAGTTCGTCGTGCCGAGACACCACGTGATGATCGGGTGTGATAAGCACAACGTTCATCTACAACGGGTGTAAGACAGTTTTACACACGCAGAATACTCGGGTTAAACTTTACGAGCCTAGCATATGCAGATATGGCCTCGGAACACTGAGACCGAAAGGTCGAGCATGAATCATATAGTAGATATGATCAACATAGAGATGTTCACCATTGAAAACTACTCCATCTCACGTGATGATCGGTTATGGTTTAGTTGATATGGATCACGTGATCACTTAGATGATTAGAGGGATGTCTATCTAAGTGGGAGTTCTTAAGTAATATGATTAATTGAACTTTAATCTATCATGAACTTAGTACCTGATAGTATTTTGCTTGTCTATGTTATTGTAGATAGATGGCCCGTGTTGTTGTTCCGTTGAATTTTAATGCGTCCCTTGAGAAAGCAAAGTTGAAAGATGATGGTAGCAATTACACGGACTGGGTCCATAACTTGAGTATTATCCTCTTGCTGCACAGAAGAATTACGTCCCGGAAGCACCGCTGGGTGCCAGGCCTGCTGCAGATGCTACTGACGACGTTAAGAACGTCTGGCAGAGCAAAGCTGATGACTACTCGATAGTTCAGTGTTCCATGCTTTACGGCTTAGAACCGGGACTTCAATGACATTTTGAACGTCATGGAGCATATGAGATGTTCTAGGAGTTGAAGTTGATATTTCAAGCAAATGCCCGGATTGAGATATATGAAGTCTCCAATAAGTTCTACAGTTGCAAGATGGAGGAGAATAGTTCTGTCAGTGAACATATACTCAAAATGTCTGGATATAGTATAACAATCACTTGATTCAACTGGGAGTTAATCTTCCGGATGATAGTGTCATTGATAGAATTCTTCAATCACTGCCACCAAGCTACAAGAGCTTCGTGATGAACTATAATATGCAAGGGATGGATAAGACAATTCTCGAGCTCTTCGCAATGCTAAAGGCTACGGAGGTGGAAATCAAAAGGGAGCATCAAGTGTTGATGGTCAACAAGACCACCAGTTTCAAGAAAAAAGGGAAGAAGAAGGGGAACTTCAAGAAGAATGGCAAACAAGTTGCTGCTCAAGAGAAGAAACCTAAGTCTGGACCTAAGCCTGAGACTGAGTGCTTCTACTGCAAACAGACAGGTCACTGGAAGCGGAACTGCCCCAAGTATTTGGCGAATAAGAAGGATGGCAAGGTGAACAAAGGTATATGTGATATACATGTTATTGATGTGTACCTTACTAGAGCTCGCAGTAGCACCTGGGTATTTGATACCGGTTTTGTTGCTAATATTTGCAACTCGAAACAGGGGCTACGAATTAAACAAAGACTGGCTAAGGACGAGGTGACGCTACGCGTGGGAAATGGTTCCAAAGTCGATGTGACCGCCGTCGGCACGCTACCTCTACATCTACCATAGGGATTAGTTTTAGACCTGAATAATTGTTATTTGGTGCCAGCGTTAAGCATGAACATTATATCTGGATCTTGTTTGATGCGAGACGGTTATTCATTTAAATCTGAGAATAATGGTTGTTCTATTTATATGAGTAATATCTTTTATGGTCATGCACCCTTGAAGAGTGGTCTATTTGTGTTGAACCTCGATAGTAGTGATACACATATTCATAATGTTGAAGCCAAAAGATGCAGAGTTGATAATGATAGTGCAACTTATTTGTGGCACTGCCATTTAGGTCATATTGGTGTAAAGCACATGAAGAAACTCCATACTGATGGACTTCTGGAATCACTTGATTATGAATCACTTGGTACTTGCGAACCATGCCTCATGGGCAAGATGACTAAAGCGCCGTTCTCCGGAACAATGGAGCGAGCAATAGATTTATTGGAAATCATACATACTGATGTATGTGGTCCGATGAATATTGAGGCTCACAGCGGGTATCGTTATTTTCTCACCTTCATAGATGATTTGAGTAGATATGGGTATATCTACTTAATGAAGCATAAACCTAAAAAATTTGAAAAGTTCAAAGAATTTCAGAGTGAAGTGGAAAATCATCGTAATAAGAAGTTTCTACGATCTGATCGTGGAGGAGAATTTTTGAGTTACGAGTTTGGTCTACATTTGAAACAATGCGGAATAGTTTCGCAACTCACGCCACCCGGAACGCCACAACGTAATGGTGTATCCGACCATCGTAATCGTACTTTACTAGATATGGTGCGATCTATGATGTCTCTTACTGATTTACCGCTATCATTTTGGGGTTATGCTTTAGAGATGGATGCATTCACGTTAAATAGGGCACCATTGAAATCCGTTGAGATGACGCCTTATGAACTATGGTTTGGCAAGAAACCAAAGTTGTCATTTCTTAAAGTTTGGGGCTGCGATGCTTATGTGAAAAAGCTTCAACCTGATAAGCTCAAACCCAAATCGGAGAAATGTGTCTTCATAGGATACCCAAAGGAAACTGTTGGGTACACCTTCTATCACAGATCCGAAGGCAAGACATTTGTTGCTAAGAATGGATCCTTTCTAGAGAAGGAGTTTCTCTCAAAAGAAGTGAGTGGAAGGAAAGTAGAACTTGATGAGGTAACTGTACCTGCTCCCTTATTGGAAAGTAGTTCATCACATAAACCGGTTCCTATGACGCCTACACCAATTAGTGAGGAAGCTAATGATATTGATCATGAAACTTCAGATCAAGTTACTACTGAACCTCGTAGGTCAACCAGAGTAAGATCCGCTCCAGAGTGGTAAGGTAATCCTATTCTGGAGGTCATGTTACTTGACCAAGGTGAACCTATGAACTATGAAGAAGCGATGGTGAGCCCAGATTCCGCAAAATGGCTTGAAGCCATGAAATCTGAGATGGGATCCATGTATGAGAACAAAGTGTGGACTTTGGTTGACTTGCCCGATGATCAGCAAGCCATAGAAAATAAATGGATCTTCAAGAAGAAGACTGACATTGACGGTAATGTTACTATTTACAAAGCTCGACTACGATGAGACTTTCTCACCCGTAGCGATGCTTAAGTCTGTTCGAATCATGTTAGCAATTGCCGCATTTTATGATTATGAAATTTGGCAAATGGATGTCAAAACTGTATTCCTGAATGGATTTCTGGAAGAAGAGTTGTATATGATGCAACCAGAAGGTTTTGTCGATCCAAAGGGAGCTAATAAAGTGTGCAAGCTCCGGCGATCCATTTATGGACTGGTGCAAGCCTCTCGGAGTTGGAATAAACGTTTTGATAGTGTGATCAAAGCATATGGTTTTATACAGACTTTTGAAGAAGCCTGTATTTACAAGAAAGTGAGTGGGAGCTCTGTAGCATTTCTAATATTATATGTGGATGACATATTGTTGATTGGAAATGATATAGAATTTCTGGATAGCATAAAAGGATACTCGAATAAGAGTTTTTCAATGAAAGACCTCGGTGAAGCTGCTTACATATTGGGCATCAAGATCTATAGAGATAGATCAAGACGCTTAATTGGACTTTCACAAAGCACATACCTTGACAAAGTTTTGAAAAAAGTTCAAAATGGATCAAGCAAAGAAAGGTTTCTTGCCTGTGTTACAAGGTGTGAAGTTGAGTCAGACTCAATGACTGACCACTGCAGAAGATAGAGAGAAAATGAAAAGTGTTCCCTATGCTTCAGCCATAGGCTCTATCATGTATGCAATGTTGTGTACCAGACCTGATGCGTGCCTTGCTATTAGTTTAGCAGGGAGGTACCAAAGTAATCCAGGAGTGGATCACTGGACAGCAGTCAAGAACATCCTAAAGTACCTAAAGAGGACTAAGGATATGTTTCTCATTTATGGAGGTGACAAAGAGCTCGTCGTAAATGGTTACGTCAATGCAAGCTTTGAAACTGATCCGGACGATTCTAAATTGCAAACCGGATATGTGTTTATATTGAATGGTGGAGCCGTCAGTTGGTGCAGTTCTAAACAAAGCGTCATGGCGGGATCTATGTGTGAAGCGGAGTACATAGCTGCTTCGGAAGCAGCAAATGAAGGAGTCTGGATGAAGGAGTTCATATCCGATCTAGGTTTCATACCTAGTGCATCGGGTCCAATGAAAATCTTTTGTGACAATACTGGTGCAATTGTCTTGGCAAAGGAATCCAGATTTCACAAGAGAACCAAGCACATCAAGAGACGCTTCAATTCCATCCGGGATCAAGTCCAGGTGGGAGACATAGAGATTTGTAAGATACATACGGATCTGAATGTTGCGGACCCATTAACTAAGCCTCTTCCACAAGCAAAACGTGATCATCACCAAGACTCCATGGGTGTTAGAATAATTACTGTGTAATCTAGATTATTGACTCTAGTGCAAGTGGGAGACAGAAGGAAATATGCCCTAGAGGCAATAATAAAGTTATTATTTATTTCCTCATATAATGATAAATGTTTATTATTCATTCTAGAATTGTATTAACCGGAAACATAATACATGTGTCAATACATAGACAAACATAGTGTCACTAGTATGCCTCTACTTGACTAGCTCGTTGATCAAAGATGGTTGAGTTTCCTAGCCATAGACATAAGTTGTCATTTGATTAACGGGATGACATCATTAGGAGAATGATGTGATTGACTTGACCCATTTTGTTAGCTTAGCACTTGATCGTTTAGTTTACTGGTATTGCTTTCTCCATGACTTATACTTGTTCCTATGACTATGAGATTATGCAACTCCCAAATACCAGAAGAACACTTTGTGTGCTACCAAACGTCACAACGTAACTGGGTGATTATAAAGGTGCTCTACAGGTGTCTCCGATGGTGTTTGTTGAGTTGGCATAGATCAAGAATAGGATTTGTCACTCCGATTGTCGGAGAGGTATCTCTGGCCCTCTCGGTAATGCACATCACTATAAGCCTTGGAAGCAATGTGACTAATGAGTTAGTTACGGGATGATGCACTATGAAACAAGTAAAGAGACTTGTCGGTAATGAGATTGAGCTAGGTATTAAGATACAGAGGATCGAATCTCGGGCAAGTAACTTACCGATGACAAAGGGAACAACGTATATTGTTATGTGGTTTGACCGATAAAGATCTTCGTAGAATATGTAGGATCCAATATGAGCATCCAGGTTTCTCTATTGGTTATTGACCGGAGATGTGTCTCGGTCATGTCTACATAGTTCTCGAACCCGTAGGGTACGCACGCCTAAAGTTCTGTGACGATCGGTATTATGAGTTCTTGTGTTTTGATGTACCGAAGGTAGTTTGGAGTCCAGGAGATGATCACGGACATGACAAGGAGTCTCGAAATGGTTGAGACGTAAAGATCGATATATTGGACGACTATGTTTGGACATCGAAAGTTTTTCGGGAGGTTTCGGGCATATACTGGAGTATCGGGGGTTACCGGAACCCCCCGGGGAGTATATTGGACCTAATGGGCCCTAGTGGGAGAAGAGGAAGGGCGGCCAAGGGCAGCCGCGCGCCCCTCCCCCTCTAGTCTGAATTGGACAAGGAGGGGGGCAGCGCCCCCCTTTCCTTCTCTTCCTGTCTCCCTTCCTTCCCTTCTCTTCCTCTCTCCCTTCCTTCCCTTCTCCTACTCCTACTAGGAAAGGAGGAGTCCTACTCCCGGTGGGAGTAGGACTCCCCTCTTGGCGCGCCCTCCTCCTTGGCCGGCCTCCCCTAGCTCCTTTATATACGGGGGCAAGCGGGCACCCCAAGGACACAACAATTGATCATTGATCACTTAGCCGTGTGCGGTGCCCCCTCCACCATAATCCACCTCGGTCATATCGTTGCGGTGCTTAGGTGAAGCCCTGCGTCGGTAGCATCATCATCATCATCACCACGCCGTCGTGCTGATGAAGCTCTTCCCGGAAGTTCTACTAGATCGTGAGCTTGCTGTGACGCCCCCGATTTGACCGTACACTAATCATGCACGCAAATGTGTACGATCAAGATCAAGGACTCACGGGTAGATATCACAACACAACTCTACAAATAAAATAAGTCATACAAGCATCATATTACAAGCCAGGGGCCTCGAGGGCTCGAATACAAGAGCTCGATCATAGACGAGTCAGCGAAAGCAACAATATCTGAGTACAGACATAAGTTAAACAAGTTTGCCTTAAGAAGGCTAGCACAAACTGGGATACAGATCGAAAGAGGCACAGGCCTCCTGCCTGGGATCCTCCTAACTACTCCTGGTCGTCGTCAGCGGGCAGCACGTAGTAGTAGGGACCTCCGGTGTAGTAGGAGTCGTCGTCGACGGTGGCGTCTGGATCCTGGGCTCCAACATCTGGTTGCGACAACCAGGTAGAAGGGATAGGGGGAAAAGAGGGAGAAAGCAACCGTGAGTACTCATCCAAAGTACTCGCAAGCAAGGAGCTACACTACATATGCATGGGTAAATGTGTTAAAAGGGCCATATCGGTGGACTGAACTGCAGAAAGCCAGAATAAGAGGGGGATAGCTAATCCTTTTGAAGACTACGCTTCTGGCAGCCTCCGTCTTGCAGCATGTAGAAGAGAGTAGACTGAAGACCTCCAAGTAGCATCGTATAGCATAATCCTAACCGATGATCCTCCCCTCGTCGCCCTGTGAGAGAGCGATCACCGGTTGTATCTGGCACTTGGAAGGGTGTGTTTTATTAAGTATCCGGTTCTAGTTGTCATAAGGTCAAGGTACAACTCCAAGTCGTCCTGTTACCGAAGATCACGGCTATTCGAATAGATTAACTTCCCTGCAGGGGTGCACCACATAACCCAACACGCTCGATCCCATTTGGCCGGACACACTTTCCTGGGTCATGCCCGGCCTCGGAAGATCAACACGTCGCATCCCTACCTAGGCACAACAGAGAGGTCAGCACGCTGGTCTAAATCCTATGGCGCAGGGGTCTGGGCCCATCGCCCATTGCACACCTGCACGTTGCGTACGCGGCCGGTGAGCAGACCTAGCAACCTCCATTTCAAAGGAAGTTGCGTTACGCGGTCCAACCCGGCGCGCGCCGCTCAGTCGCTGACATCACGAAGGCTTCGGCTGATACCACGGCGTCGAGTGCCCATAACTGTCCCCGCGTAGATGGTTAGTGCGTATAGGCCAGTGGCCAGACTCAGATCAAATACCAAGATCTCGTTTAACGTGTTAAGTATCTGCGAACGCCGACCAGGGCCAGGCCCACCTCTCTCCTTGGTGGTCTCAACCTACCCTGGCGCTCCGCCACAAAGTAACAGTCGGGGGCTGTCGGGAACCCAGGCCCACCTCTACCAGGATGGAGCCACCTGCCCCTTCAGCCCCCATCTCTGAACAATATCATAAGTAATGTAACTGTGTAAAGTATTTAGTATAGGCCCGTGATCACCTCCCGAAGTGATCACGGCCCATCAGTATAGCATGGCAGACGGACAAGAGTGTAGGGCCACTGATGGAACACTAGCATCCTATACTAAGCAGTAGGACAGCAGGTAATGGTAACAATAGTAGTAGCAAGGATAGGCTATGCATCAGGATAGGAATAACGGAAAACAGTAACATGCTACACTACTCTAATGCAAGCAATATAGAGAAGAGTAGGCGAGATCTGGTTATCAAAGGGGGGGCTTGCCTGGTTGCTCAGACAAGGAGGGGTCGTCGGTGACGTAGTCGACCACAGGGGCACCAGCATCGTCACGGGGTCTACCGGAGAGAAGAGGGGGGAAGAAACAGTAAATACATAGCAAGCAAGTGCATAACAGGACAACAGGCAAAGCTAGACATGTTCTAACGCGGTATGAGGTGATACCGGTGAAGGGGGGAAACATCCGGGAAAGTATTCCCGGTGTTTTGCGTTTTCGAATAGGTGGAACGGAGGGGAAAAGTTGCGTGTTTGCTATGCCAGGGATGTGTGGCGGACAAACGGGTTGCGTATCCGGATTCGTCTCATCGTTCTGAGCAACTTTCATGTATAAAGTATTTCCATCCGAGTTACGGATTATTTTATATTACTTTTTAAAGTTTTAATTCCTTTTTTAGGATTAACAGAATTAATTTAATTAGAAAATGTAATTATGATGTCAGCATGATGTCAGCATGATGTCATCAGTCAACCGTCTGTTGACTGGGTCAACAGACGTGTGGGTCCCGTTCGTCATTGAAGAAGACTAATTAATCACGATTAATTAGTTAACTAAGTGATTAGGTTAACCTAAACAGAATTAATTAATTAATTAATACTTATTTATTTATTATTTTTAAATTCTTTTTTTCTTTTTCTAAAAACATTCAGTGGGGTGGGGCCCCTTTGTCAGAGGCCCCTGGGGGCCTAGCGTGTCGGGTGCTGGCGAAACGGGGCGGGCGTAGGCGCACCCGAACGGGTGCTCGCCCGCAGGAAGGGGTGCGGCGATAAGAGGCCGCAGGGGCGCGCGCAGCCGGCGGCTGTAGCGGGGGCAGGGCGCGGCCCGGGCGAGTTGCTCGGCGCCGGAGTGCGCGGGCGGCGGAGCCTGGCGGAGCAGAGCCGCGGCTGGGGTAAGCCGCGGCAGCAGAGCAGCGGGGCGGTCGGGTTGGCGCGGGCGTCGGGCGGGGACGCAGCAGTAGCGGGCGGCGCGAGCGTGTGATCGCGCGCCGAGGCCAGGAGAGCGCGGGGGCGACCGGAGGCGAGGCTAGGGGCGGCCAGCGACGGTGGTGGGGAAGGCAGCAGCAGAGCGGGAAGCAGGGTGAGGGCCGATGCGAGGCAGGGCGGGGCGGTGGTTCACGCGCGGGGCGGCGCGGTGCAGCCGCGGTGGCAGCGCAGCAGCGCAGGCGGGTGGCGGCACGGGCAAGCGCGGGCGCGTGTGCGAGTGCGCGCGAGCAAGCAGGGGAGCGAGCGTGCGCGAGCGGAGGGCTGCGGCGACGAACGCGAGCGCGCGCAAGTGAGGGAGAGAGGGAGCGAGGCTCACGGCAGTGAGTAGGGCACGGGGAAGCGGGGCTCGTGGGGGAAGATGGGGATGACGGCGACGTGGAGGTGGCGTTCCGGTGAGTCGGCGACGCGGGCTCGTGGAGGCCGTTCGGGGAGGAGGACGAGGACGGCCGCGCGACGGGGAGACGAGCGGCTGCGGCGAGGGACGGCTCCGGCGTCGTCGTCGAGCGGCGGGGCACATTGGGCTCAGGAGCGGTCGTGGGTTCACTCCCCCGATCCAGATCGGGGAGGGAGCGAGGGGGGGCGAGCGGGGTGGGGCGAGTGGGGGTCTCGTCCCCGATCCAGATTGGATCGGGAGGGGGGGAACGGCGTGGGGGGGGGGAGTGTGGGTGGTTGGGTTAGGGTTTGACCAGGGGTGGGGGGTTATGGGGGGAGTGGGGTGGCCGGCTGGGCCTTTGTCCAGTTGGGCCGGTGGTCGAATGGGCCGGCTGGCCCGGGGGGGGGGGGTTCTTTTCCTTTGTTTTTGTTAGTTTGTTTTCTATTTGTTTCATTTCTTTTTATTTATTTTTATTTTCTACTTTATTCTTTTAATTGTTGTTTTAGAAAATATAAATACAACTCCTAAATTAATGTTATAATCTATTCTACTACCCCAATAAGTTTGACACCTAATTAAAATAGTTTGCATTATTATTAGTTTTAAAGGGCATTTAATTAATTGTCATAGCTGCGTTTTAATTACTTCAGAGCCTTTAAACATTTATAAAAGTGTGGTTTCTCCACTATAATTACCTATGCATTATTTGGCTCCACTCGAACATTTAGTTTTTATATTAGAAAACTTTTATTGTTTGCCTTTACTTTAAATTTGAAATTTGAACTGTGTTTTGAACTGACGCAAGTTTATCAACAGTAACCGAGGTGACGTGGCATCATTAGCGTGGGATCACTGTAGCTTAATTATCTGGGCGTCACAATTCTCCTCCACTACAAGAAATCTCGTCCCGAGATTTAGGAGGGGAGTAAGGGGCAGAGATTTGTTACGAAATTCTAACGGATCTTCTCGGTGTTGGTTGCTCTTCTCAAAGAGGTCAATCCAATATATTGATGCCTTCATACTTCTGCTTCAGGCCAAAATGATGAAGTCGTCATCCTGTCTTCGGGATCTTCATCGTACTTACGAAAAGGTAAGGGGTAGCTCGGCTACGACAGAATGCTTAAGGGGTAATCGTCTGGGGTTTTCCCGTGAGTGAACAGATGAGTATCTCTCGAGTTGAACAAATCGAGAGTAAGGTAAGAAGGTACAATAAGGAGTTTGAATCAGATAGACAATCGTCGTTCCCTGAAACGATGTGTTGAAGGGGTTTAGAGCAATGTGAATAAGCATTGCATCTGATACCAGAATAGATCAACAGACAGGTGGCACGTGAATTACGTACAAAGTCAAGCGCGAGGAATAACTTTGACAACAGGGTGTATAGGAGAATCTGGTTTCAATCCTGTGGAACTGCGGGTTATGGGCCCACCATGTGGGTTAAAAATAGGAGCGGTGACATCTTGCACGGTCATGATAGCAAGGTATGCCAGAAAATAGCCTATCAGTTATGTCGCCAACAACTCTGGTATCAAGGGCGAGGGACGAAGTGAACCATTTTCCTGCTCGTTGAACAAGGCGGACCAATAGGCAAGGTTCTCGTCCATCGGTGGCTACCAGAATGTCATCAACAATAGTAACAGAGTCTTACTGACAGAGTTGTACACCGAGGTGTTTACATAAGCAGTGAATTATTACTGCTTAGATCATATAGATCTCAAGAAAGATTAACAAAACAAATGGAAAGGAAAAGGTGATCATCAGATTAAACAGAACAATGTAAAGGAAAATGTGTTTAAACACATATTTCAGGAGTATATCCTTCCCAAGGGCAAGCAGAGCATGATATCCATGACGGGATATAACGTAGAAAACCCTTTAGGAAAGGGGAGAGAAATTTCATGCCATTACCCATACAACGGTGTTTGGATAATTGAGCAAGAAACATTTGGCATTGGGCTTCAAATGTTCTTGTTGAAAATCGGAGTACCACAGACAATCTTCGAGATATCATTGACAGGATACACAAGTTTTACAAATTACTCATGGAAGAATGACTAACCTTGCTAGTAAGGAAACTATAACAATAGGCCCTCCGGGCAGGTGTGTTAGGATGAATTCACCTTATCGGGTTAAAGACCAATGTTATAACTCTTGGAAATACGTTCCAACCATCATACCTGACCGAGATTCAGATCTGATTGGTGTCAGGATACATCAGACTCAGAATGTCTGAGAAGAAAAGGTGCAACACAAATTGACAAGAAGACATCGTAAGATTTCGGGAAATGAACAATGGAAGCGGGTTCTGAAACAAGAGTTCATCAGTAAACGAAGGAGAGGATGAGGAGGTTGCTGATAGGCTCAGCAACAAATCATTGAGATTTCCAAAGGATTGATTTCCACAATTATGTGAACAAGGAAATATCATTTGTCGGATCAAATGATATAATGATGTATGCTCGAGGCGAACATGCACAACTGAACAATGATAGAAGGGTGCACCCAGGAATCTGGACTAGGTAGCACGATCAATGTTCGAATGATGATTCAATAAGCAATAGACTTAGAATGAAACTGTAGACCAATAACTTCAAAGCAATAGGGTTGCTAGAAGTTTAGAATTTGCACATCACAGACCATTTGTCGGTATTCCGGTTAGAAACAACACGGAGACCAAGAAATGAATGCAAAAGGCGAGAGATATTACTATATCAAGAATTCTCAAGAGGTGGTAAAATTACCATGACATTCTTGACATAAAAGGTGGTCACATTCCAAGGTAAAGAAGAACAAATGCTGGATAGCAAGGATCTCAAGGTATAACACAAAACACGAATAAGTTTGTGTTGAACGGAAGGCAATAAAGTGGTCGGTGATAACACAAACCATTGAGGGGCGAGGATGGTATTTTTCATCAAGAATTCGATATATATCTTGGAAGAGCTCAGGATGTTGATGATGACCATGACACATTTGTCGAGAAATTTCATGAAGATGTAATCAGTTGGCGATGACATCAAGTCAAATGATGATGCAGCGAAAGTAAAATAATACTTGAAGAAGAACTCATAAGAAGTTATGCAGTTCCGTGATAATCTCGAGATACCAGAGGGGGTAATACTCGATGACAGGTCAAAGTAGAGGTTGGACTGGGGTATTGCTCTACAAAAGACAAGCGCTTAAACTTGCACGCGAAATGGTATTTAAAGGAGAACATGGTCGGAACCACGATTGCGAAAGGTCAGATCCCAGATATAAGATGAACTTATACCAAAGGAATACTTTAATTTAAGAGAAGCTTTAACGATAAGATCTACATCGTGTCCATGGGCATGAACACAAAGTTCAAGGTCGACTCCCACTTCTCCAATGCATAACCTTTCATTCACTTCTCACTTTTGAAGAAGTTGTATTGTTGAAATTTCACCTGGCAAAATACCAGAAGTGTATGACTCGTGAAAACTTTCAAGTTCATACGGTTTTAGAGAAGGTTGTATAGGTTCAACCCATCAGGGTTTCATAGAAACATATACCACAAGTTTCAAGAGTAAATATCACAAGCTCAAAAGTAGAGCATGGTTAGCAAAACAGATGATACAATTTACCAAAGGTATCATATACCCATGGAAAGGCTCACAAGGTTATTAAATAGGAAGGACACTGCCGGATAATAATCCAACAAGGGGTCCTATGGTCTATAATGGAGCTGATGCGAGTATCGGTACTCTATCTGAGGAAGATGGAATGAAAGGGCATCAGATTATATAAACAACAACAGAGTATTTCAAATCTTAAATACAAAGGAATTATCATTTCCAAATCAAGGGATCAAAAGCCAACGCTCTCCTTAAGAATGGATCAGTCGAATAGACTTAGGGGTACAATCGACGACAATTTGATTGGTCGATAACCAGCTCATGTTCAAAATGATGTGTGAGCCGGAAGGATGAATCATTGGATCTGATTGAGGATGGCGAGCATTCACAACATTTTGAATCAACGGACTCAAAATGATAATGATAAGGGATGCCAATAAAATTATAGACTTATGGGATTAACCATAATGCAAGCAAGTAAGAACTTCAAGAGTAATAGGCTACTCAAGATTTTCGGAAGTTCAAATAGTATTTTGAAGACTTTTGTGAAATACATGAACCAATTGGGGATGAGCAAATATCCGGTGAGTGCTAGAAATTACCCATAGTGGTATTCTTGTGGCAAATAAATGCAAGGCAGTAGGCACAAGTATTCTCGGAACAATAGAGAGAATTTTGGGGCATCTTGTAATAACAAGATCAACGAGGAATGATTATATGAATGGCACATGTACGTGGTTATCCATAGAGGTTTATCGATAGAAGGGAATTGCAAAAGCAACAGGCACAAGGTCTCGACAGAATATCGGAGAGTATCTTCGAAATCTTCTAGTGCAGCCGGCGATCATCTGGATTGAAGGGGGTTCTCCGGGAGAAAGTATTTTCGAGAACCTAAGTTAGATTTTTAGTAAATTCATTAAACCCGAATAGGAGAGAGTTCAGAGTCCCAGAGCATAGACGAGAAATAAAAGATCCTAATACCACCCAATGGCGACATGGGCCCATAGGCCACACAACCATGTTAGTAAACGTTTTGCAATGACTAGACTCAACTTCGGCCAAGGAGTTGGAAAGGGGATTCCTACAGGCAGTCGGCTCTGATACCAACTTGCGTACGCGGCCGGTGAGCAGACCTAGCAACCTCCATTTCAAAGGAAGTTGCGTTACGCGGTCCAACCCGGCGCGCGCCGCTCAGTCGCTGACGTCACGAAGGCTTCGGCTGATACCACGACGTCGAGTGCCCATAACTGTCCCCACGTAGATGGTTAGTGCGTATAGGCCAGTAGCCAGACTCAGATCAAATACCAAGATCTCGTTTAACGTGTTAAGTATCTGCGAACGCCGACCAGGGCCAGGCCCACCTCTCTCCTAGGTGGTCTCAACCTGCCCTATCGCTCCGCCACAAAGTAACAGTCGGGGGCCGTCGGGAACCCATGCCCACCTCTACCGGGATGGAGCCACCTGCCCCTTCAGCCCCCATCTCCGAACAGTATCATAAGTAATGTAACTGTGTAAAGTATTTAGTATAGGCCCGTGATCACCTCCCGAAGTGATCACGGCCCATCAGTATAGCATGGCAGACGGACAAGAGTGTAGGGCCACTGATGGCACACTAGCATCCTATACTAAGCAGTAGGACAGCAGGTAATTGTAACAATAGTAGTAGCAAGCACAGGCTATGCATTAGGATAGGAATAACGGAAAGCAGTAACATGCTACACTACTCTAATGCAAGCAGTATAGAGAAGAGTAGGCGATATCTGGTGATCAAAGGGGGGGGGGGTTGCCTGGTTGCTCAGACAAGGAGGGGTCGTCGGTGACGTAGTCGACCATAGGGGCACCAGCATCGTCACGGGGTCTACCGGAGAGAAGAGGGGGGAAGAAACAGTAAATACATAGCAAGCAAGTGCATAACAGGACAACAGGCAAAGCTAGACATGTTCTAACGCAGTATGAGGTGATACCGGTGAAGGGGGGAAACATCTGTGAAAGTATTCCCGATGTTTTGCGTTTTCGAATAGGTGGAACGGAGGGGGAAAGTTGTGTGTTTGCTATGCTAGGGATGTGTGGCGGACGAACGGGTTGCGTATCCGGATTCGTCTCGTCGTTCTGAGCAACTTTCATGTATAAAGTATTTCCATCCGAGTTACGGATTATTTTATATTACTTTTTAAAGTTTTAATTCCTTTTTAGGATCAACAGAATTAATTTAATTAGAAAATGTAATTATGATGTCAGCGTGATGTCAGCATGATGTCATCAGTCGACCGTCTGTTGACTGGGTCAACAGACGTGTGGGTCCCGTTCGTCATTGAAGAAGACTAATTAATCACGATTAGTTAGTTAACTAAGTGATTAGGTTAACCTAAACAGAATTAATTAATTAATTAATACTTATTTATTTATTATTTTTAAATTCTTTTTTTTTCTTTTTCTAAAACCATTCAGCGGGGTGGGGCCCCTTTGTCAGAGGCCCCTGGGGGCCTAGCGTGTCGGGTGCTGGCAAAACGGGGCGGGCGTAGGCGCACCCGAACGGGTGCTCGCCCGCAGGAAGGGGTGCGGCGGTAAGAGGCCGCAGGGGCGTGCGCAGCCGGCGGCTGTAGCGGGGGCAGGGCGCGGCCCGGGCGAGTTGCTCGGCGCTGGAGTGCGCGGGCGGCGGAGCCTGGCGGAGCAGAGCCGCGGCTGGGGTAAGCCGCGGCAGCAGAGCAGCGGGGCGGTCGGGTTGGCGCGGGCGTCGGGCAGGGACGCAGCAGCAGCGGGTGGCGCGAGCGCGTGATCGCGCGCCGAGGCCAGGAGAGCGTGGGGGCGACCGGAGGCGAGGCTAGGGGCGGCCAGCGACGGCGGTGGGGAAGGCAGCAGCAGAGCGGGAAGCAGGGTGAGGGTCGATGCGAGGCAGGGCGGGGCAGTGGTTCACGCGCTGGGCGGCGCGGTGCAGCCACGGTGGCAGCGCAGCAGCACAGGCGGGTGGCGGCATGGGCAAGCGCGGGCGCGTGTGCGAGTGCGCGCGAGCAAGCAGGGGAGCGAGCGTGTGCGAGCGGAGGGCTGCGGCGACGAACACGAGCGCGCGCAAGTGAGGGAGAGAGGGAGTGAGGCTCATGGCGGTGAGTAGGGCACGGGGCAGCGGGGCTCGTGGGGGAAGATGGGGACGACGACGACGTGGAGGTGGCGTTCCGGCGAGTCGGCGACGCGGGCTCGTGGAGGCCGTTCGGGGAGGAGGACGAGGACGGCCGCGCGACAGGGAGACGAGCGGCTGCGGCGAGGGACGGCTCCGGCATCGTCGTCGAGCGGCGGGGCACATTTGGCTCGGGAGCGGTCGTGGGTTCGCTCCCCCGATCCAGATCGGGGAGGGAGCGAGGGGGGCGAGCGGGGTGGGGCGAGTGGGGTTCTCGTCCCCGATCCAGATTGGATCGGGAGGGGGGGAACGGCGTGGGGGGGGGGGAGTGCGGGTGGTTGGGTTAGGGTTTGACCAGGGGTGGGGGGTTATGGGGGGAGTGGGGTAGCCGGCTGGGCCTTTGTCCAGTTGGGCCGGTGGTCGAATGGGCCGGCCTGTTGGGTCGGCTGGCCCGAGGGGGGGGGGGGTTCTTTTCCCTTTTTTTGTTAGTTTGTTTTCTGTTTGTTTCGTTTCTTTTTATTTATTTTTATTTTCTACTTTATTCTTTTAATTGTTGTTTTAGAAAATATAAATACAACTCCTAAAGTAATGTTATAATCTATTCTACTACCCCAATAAGTTTGACACCTAATTAAAATAGTTTGCATTATTATTAGTTTTAAAGGGCATTTAATTAATTGTCATAGTTGCGTTTTAATTACTTCAGAGCCTTTAAACATTTATAAAAGTGTGGTTTCTCCACTATAATTACCTATGCATTATTTGGCTCCACTTGAACATTTAGTTTTTATATTAGAAAACTTTTATTGTTTGCCTTTACTTTAAATTTGAAATTTGAACTGGGTTTTGAACTGATGCAAGTTTATCAACAGTAACCGAGGTGACGTGGCATCATTAGCGTGGGATCACTGTAGCTTAATTATCCGGGCGTCACACTCGCGGGACGTCACCGAGCTGAATGTGTGCAGAACGCGGAGGTGCCGTACGTTCGGTGCTGAGGATCCGTCGATCGTGACGACGTACGACTACATCATCCGCGTTGTTATAACGCTTCGGCTTACGGTCTACGAGGGTACGTAGACAACACTCTCCCCCTTGTTGTTGTGCATCACCATGATCTTGTGTGTGCGTAGGAATTTTTTTGAAATTACTGCGTTCCCCAATAATACTCACAAAGTATAACAGACAAGATTGGGTCGATTCAATCGTTCTTCCAAAGTCATAATCTCAATGCTGTTTTAGGACTATCATTACACTTAATGATATCATAAGATCCGGAAAACGTGATCACCAACAACACTTGAGCTAGTCTTAGAGACGAGACTAGGAACCTATTGTCAACAGTTTATCATTCCACACGCGCATATGAGTTCTCCATTGAATTGCATATTCCAGGATCATAGCAGTTATAACATGAAATATAAACTCTTAACTATGAATATGGAAATATAATAATACAAATATTATTGCCTCTAGGGCATATTTCCAATAGTCGCTGGAGCAAGCGGGGGGATTTTTTTGTAGTACAGTGCGGTATCTGTTCTGGTAGGCCCAATTTCATACCGAAAATAGTTTACGATGACATGTAAACTGATTTTATAGTACCGCAATATGTGGTATTTGTTAGAGTTACTCTTAAAAGGAAAGTGGTATCCCTAGCCTACCAGAATTCAAGTACTAGACTTTGACACTGTTTACTTTAGGCCTTCCGGCGATATGCATTTTCTTTTGAGTAAATACAGTGGAGAAAACTCCCACTATAACTCTTTATCATTAATATGGATGGAACATATACATGGTTTTATACCAGGGGTTACATTAAGGATCTAGTTCACAAGTAATCTAGCCATGATTGCATTCCTTCTTCCAGACTTGGTTTTGCCTTCTTGATAATGATGCCAAAGTGCTCCTTAAAACAGGCAATGCAGTATGCTAGTTTTTTGGTCTTGTCGTCAAAGATGATGCCATTTCTATGCTTCCATAAGCTCCGACATCTAGAAATTAAGCATTCCTTGTAAAACCCTGAGTTATCCCTTTTCCTTCCATCCATCAGCATCTCTGTCAGATCATAATCAATGTTTCTCTGGGAACCTAGTGCAAGCCAAAAAAATTGGCTGAAATCACAGCTAACAAACAAATGCATCAATTTCTCATTAGGTTCATCATTACATAGCTCACATCTGTTGTTTTCAATATAGAAGTTCTTTCTGAGAAGATCACCAGTGTTTAGCCTGTCCTGTATGAGCAACCAGAAAAATAATTTCTATTTAGGTAAGTTGTAGGACTTCCATATCCATTGGTATGGTTCTGGTGCATCGAGTGGATTTCCAATGAATTCCAAGTATACTCCTTTGTTGGAATTGTTGGGGAAGATCTCTGGTGTTTAGCCGTGTGCGGTGCCCCCTCCATAGTTAACATAGTAACTTAAAACAATTCCTATGACCACGCAAGATCTAACTAGGAGATGCATAGCAACAAGAGGGGAGAGTGTGTCCACGTACCCTCGTAGACCAAAAGCGGAATCGTTTAGTAACGCGATTGATGTAGTCGAACGTCTTCGCGATCCAACCCATCCTAGCACCGAACGTACGGCACCTCCGCGTTCAGCACATGTTCAGCACGATGACGTCCCTCGAGCTCTTGATCCAGTTGAAGATGAGGGAGAGTTTCATCAGCACGATGGCGTGTTGATGGTGATGATGAAGTTACCAGCACAGGGCTTCACCTAAGCACTACAACGATATGACCGAGGTGTGTAACTGTGGAGGGGGGCACCGCACACAGCTAAGAGAAGACTTGGTGCCCCTTTGGGGTGCCCTCCTCCCACATATATAAAGGAGGGGGAGAGGAGGCCGGACCAAGGGGGGCACGCCATAGGGGGGAGTCCTACTTGGACTCCCGGTCCAAGTAGGATTCGCACCCCCCTTTCCTATTCCAACTAGGAGAAGGTGGGAAGGAGGAAGAGGCGAGAAGGAAAGAGGGGGGCGCCGCCCCCTCCTAGTCCAATTCGGACCAGCCATGGGGGGGAGGGGAGGCGGCCACCCCTTGAGGCCCTTCTCTCCATTTCCCTAAAGCCCATCAAGGCCCATTACTTCCCCACGGGGTTCCGGTAACCTCCTGGTACTCCGGAAAATACCCGAAATACTTCGGAACCCTTCCGGTGTCCGAATATAACCTTCCAATATATCGATCTTTACCTCTCGACCATTTCAAGACTCCTCGTCATGTCCGTGATCTCATCCGGGACTCCGAACAAACTTCGGTCATGAAATCACATGTGATGGCCTGGCTTATTAGGGATGATAGACTACTCATATCAATAAGGAATTCCTTTTCTGGTAGCCCATTCGGACAGAACTCCAAAGTTAAGCGTGCTCGGCTTGGAGTAGTGTCAGGATGGGTGACCGACCAGGAAGTTGCTCCCGTGTGCGCATGAGTGAGGACAAAGTGCGCAGAAAAGACTAGTATTGATCTATGGGGCCAGTCTAGATCCCGCCAGGAGTAATGACCACTGGCGGGTGTGTCTGGGGCGTTACAAGTTGGTATCAGAGCCAACCCTCGCGGTTACACGGATGGTTGCGGACAGGTGTGTGGTCATGTTGTTGATGACATTTGTGACCCGTCGTGGCACACGGCATGGCACATGTACTGGACTGGAAGCACAGACGTATGTGCCAAGAGGGAACGTTCCTGTGGCCCGACGAGGACGTCGGTTCCTCTGAGCGGGGGTGTATGTGATGGCTTGGCTTATTAGGGATGATAGACTACTCATATCAATAAGGAATTCCTTCTTTTCCGGTAGCCCATTCGGACAGAACTCCAAAGTTAAGCATGCTCAGCTTGGAGTAGTGTCAGGATGGGTGACCGACCGGGAAGTTGCTCCCGGGTGCGCATGAGTGAGGACAAAGTGCGTAGAAAAGACTAGTATTGATCTGTGGGGCCAGTCTAGATCCCGCCAGGAGTAACGACCACCGGCGGGTGTGTCCGGGGCGTTACATCACATAACTCATAATACAAATCATCATCGAACATTAAGCGTGCGGACCCTACGGGTTCGAGAACTATGTAGACATGAACGAGACACATCTCCGGTCAATAACCAATAGCGGAGCCTGGATGCTCATATTGGCTCCTACATATTCTACGAAGATCTTTATCGGTCAAACCGCATAACAACATACGTCATTCCCTTTGTCATCGGTATGTTACTTGCCTGAGATTCGATCATCGGTATCCTCATACCTAGTTCAATATCATTACCGGCAAGTCTCTTTACTCGTTCCATAATGCATCATCCCGCAACTAACTCATTAGTCACATTGCTGGAAGGCTTATAGTGATGTGCATTACCGAGAGGGCCCAGAGATACCTCTCCAATACATGGAGTGACAAGTCCTAATCTCAATCTATGCCAACTCAACAAACACCTTCGGGGACACCTGTAGAGCATCTTTATAATCACCCAGTTACGTTGTGACGTTTGATAGCACACAAGGTGTTCCTGCGGTATTCGGGAGTTGCATAATCTCATAGTCAGAGGAATATGTATAAGTCATGAAGAAAGCAATAGCAATAAAACTAAACGTTCATAATGCTAAGCTAACAGATGGGTCTTGTCCATCACATCATTCTCTAATGATGTGATCCCATTCATCCAATGACAACACATGTCTATGGTCAGGAAACTCAACCATCTTTGATTAACGAGCTAGTCAAGTAGAGGCATACCAGGGACACTTTATTTGTCTATGTATTCACACATGTACTAAGTTTCCGGTTAATACAATTCTAGCATGAATAATAAACACTTATCATCATATAAGGAAATATAAATAACAAATTTATTATTGCCTCTAGGGCATATTTCCTTCAGTCTCTGATACGTCTCCAATGTATTATATAATTTATGAAGTATTCATGCTATTATATAATCCATCTTAGATGTTTAATGGGCCTTTATATGTTGTTTTGTATGATTTTTGGGACTAACCTATTAACCTAGAGCCCAGTGCCACTTTTTGTTTTTTCCTTGTTTTTGAGTATCACAGAAAAGGAAAATCAAACGGAGTCCGATTGACTTGAAAATTCACGGAGATTGTTTTTGGACCAGAAGAAGCCCACGGAGTACCTGATATGGACCAGGGGAGTCCCGAGGCCACCACGAGGGTGGGGGGGCGCCCTACCCCCTAGGCGCGCCCCCTATCTCGTGGCCGCCTCGGGGACCCCCCTGACTTGTTCCCGACTCCAACACCTCTTATTTAAACCCAAACTTCCAGAAAGAAACCTAGATTGGAAGTTCCGCCGCCGCAAGCCTCTGTAGCCACGAGAAATCAATCTAGGCCCTCTCTGCACCCTGCCAGAGGGGGCCATCATCACTGGAGGCTATGGAGGAGGATCCCGGAGGGGCCATCATCGCCATGAAGGCCAAGATCTAGAGGGAGAACCTCTCCCCATCCAGGGGGAGGCCATGAAGGAGGAAGCACAAGGGGGAGAACCTCTCCTCCTCTCTCTCGGTGGCGCCGGAGTGCCATCGGGAGGGGAATCATCGCCGCGGTGATCGTCTTCATCAACATCACCATCATCATCACAGTCCTCATCTCTTTTACGCGGTCCACTCTCCCGCACCCCGCTGTAATCCCTACTTGAACATGGTGCTTTATGCCACATATTATGATCCAATGATGTGTTGCCATCCTATGATGTTTTGAGTAGATATCCTTTGTCTTTGGGTTGATTGATGATCTAGATTGGTATGAGTTGTATGTTTTATTTTGGTGCTGCCCTATTGCGCCCTCTGTGTCGCGCAAGCGTGAGGGATTCCCGCTGTAGGGTGTTGCAATATGTTCATGATTCGCTTATAGTGGGTTGCTTGAGTGACAGAAGCATAAACCCGAGTAAGGGGGTTGTTGCTCATGGGATAAAGGGGACTTGATGCTTTAATGCTATGGTTGGGTTTTACCTTAATGATCTTTAGTAGTTGCGGATGCTTGCTAGAGTTCCAATCATAAGTGCATATGATCCAAGAAGAGGAAGTATGTTAGCTTATGCCTCTCCCTCATATGAAATTGCAATGACAACTATCGGTCTTGTTAACAATTGCCTAAGACAATTCCGCCCACCGATCCACCATTATTCCACACTTGCTATTTATAATATTTAGTAATATATTCTAACTTTATGATAACAGCGCCTACTTTTATATTTTATCTCTCTGATACCATGCAAAGTTATCCTCTTCATACCCACAACGTAGTTTTATTTCTCGTTTCTAGTTGGAAGCAAACGTTCGGCGTACGTATAGTCGTATCATTGGCAAATAGGACTTGAGAGAATATTGATCTTACCTTTAGCTCCTTGTGGGTTTGAAACTCCATACTTATCACTTCCACCATTCGGAATTGCTACGATGATTCCCTGCACTTGGGGATTATCAAGCTCTTTTCTAGCGCCGTTGCGGGGGAGCAATAGCGTGGGGTAGATATTCTCGTGTGTGCTTGTTTGCTTTCTTCACTAAGTAGATTTTGTTTTTCCTTTTTTATGTTTAGTTGTGGGTGAAACATACAAAAAAATTAAAAGAATGAAAATACAAAAAGAATTTACTTGCCTCTCATGCCTAAAAAGTTTTTTCAATAAGAGAAGTGATTGGAAGGTTATGCATTGAGAAATGAGGGTCGACCTTGAACACTTGTGTTCATGCTCATGGAAACAATGTAAAAAATTTCATGGAAGCTTCCCTGAAAATAATTATCCCCTTGTATATATCCATTTTATTATAAAAATAATGTTCCAAGCTTCGGTTTTAGGATGATTAGATTGGTTGTTTACTATGTACAACACAAAAACATAAACTTTGGCTGTAACGCGTGATTTTACATTTTTTACTGGAAAGTCAAATGGGTCTGAAACTTTTTTCACATTACTTCTGTATAAATTGTTTAAATTGTCATTTTTAGAATTTTTTGGAGTTACAGAAGTTTACTAAACTTCCAGATTACTATAGACTGTCCTGTTTTTGACAGATTCTGCTTTCTATGAGTTGTTCGCTTATTTTGATGAATCTATGGGTAGTATCGGGGGGTATGAACCATGGTGAAGTTTGAATATAGTAGATATAGTTCTAATATGAAATTGGAATAAGTTTGCAACAGTACCTAAAGGTAGTGATTTGCTTTATTACACTAATGGATCTCACAAAGTTCTTGTTAAAGTTTTGTGTGGATGAAGTGTTCGAAGATCGAGGAGCTATAAATATGAGAAGAATAAAGAGAGGAAAGAGCTCAAGCTTGTGGATGCCCGAGGCACCCAAGTAAATATTTCAAGGATACTCAAGCATCTAAGCTTGGGGATGCCCCGGTTGGCATCCCATCCTTCTTCTTCAACAATTATCGGTATACCTCAGTTTTTGTTTTGTTCACATAATTTGTGTCCTTTTTTGTTTTTCCTTTAATAACCATGCTAGTATGAGATAGCCCTTTATTGATTTATAGAATACTTCATGTGCTTCACTTATATCTTTTAACTATGATCTTATAGAATTGCTGTTTGTGCTTCACTTAAATCTTTTGAGTATGGTTTCATAGAATGCTTCGTGTGCTTCACTTATATATTTTGAGCTTGGATATTGGTTAGTCTATATTAATTGTAGAATGCTCCATGAACTTCACTTATATCTTTTGGAGTATGAATAATACTATCATCTAAAGTGGATTTAGAAGAAGTTTGCTCCCACTATTCCGAATGAGGAGAATTTTGCTTAAGTGGAGAGTAGTAAAATTTCTATGCTCGTAGATCATGAAAAGAATGCTTTATGTGATGGTTATATTGTTGAACTCATTTATGATGATACTGAAAATTATTATGAGGGAGGAATACATGTTTGTAGGAGTTGCAATAATATCAAGTTTCCTCCCTATATGCTTAAAGTTTTGAAGTTATACTTGTTTTTCCTTCCTATGCTAGTTGATTCTTGTTACTATAACTTATGTGCTCACAAAATCCCTAGGCATCGGAAGTGGGTTATATTTAAATGTGCTAGTCATACTCTTCATTATGCTCTCTTTATGTTTCAATTCTTATCTTTTATGTGAGCATCACTGAAATCATCATGCCTAGCTAAAAGGCATTAAAGAAAAGTTCTTGTTGGAAGACAACCCAATATTTACCCTTACTGTTTTTGTGTGTTTACATGATTAAGCTATTGTAGTAATCATGTTTTATAGCTTTTGTTTCAATAAAGTGCCAAGTAAGACCTTTGGGAAGACTTGGGTGAAAGTTAATGTGATCTTGCTGTAAAAAACAGAAACTTTGCGCTCACGAGATTAGCTGTCATTTTTTTACAGAAGAGTACGATTGAGTTGATTATTCTTTTCAGAATATTAATAGACAAATTCCTCACGTCCACCAATTTATTTCAGAATTTTTGGAGTAGCAGAAGTATGGTTGCTGTTCAGATCATTACAGACTGTTCTGTTTCTCACAGATTCTGTTTTCATTGCATAGTCTGCTTGTTTTCTAGTTTCTATGGGTTATATTTCTCAATATAAATTGTAGAAATTATTTGGTACAGTAGGCATTGTGTGATAACAATTATTAACCTTGTCTTTGATAGTACCAAAGTGAATGGTTTACTCTTTATCATACTAACCCATCCCACGAAGTTTCGTTAAGTTTTGTGTGATTGAAGTTTTCAAGCTTTGGGTGAGATATCGATATGAGGAGAATAAGGAGTGGAAAGACCCTAAGCTTGCGGATTCCCAAGGCACCCCAAGGTAATATTTAAGGAAGACTCAAGCGCCTAAGCTTGGTGATGCCCCGGAAGGCATCCCCTCTTTCGTCTTCAAAACTATCGGTATACCTTACTCGAAGCTATATTTTTATTCATCACATGATATGTGTTTTGCTTGGAGCATATTTTAAATTTTACTTACTGTTTGAATAAAATCATTGGATCTTAAATCTTCAATGAAAAATAATCCTCCCATGGCTAGTTAATTATTTGACTACTCAGTGTTCTTCACTTATATCTTTTTGAAGTAGTTTGTCATTTACTCACGTGCTTCACATATATCCTATGAGTAAATGGTTGAATGAATTGAATATCATAAATCTGAATTTATATACGTTTCATATGCTTACAACATGGGGAGTAATGACTCCACACACAATAAGTATAGGTAATAAACTTATTGGAAGTTAGCAAGCGCCGAATTGGTCACTTGAATAATTCATGAAAGAATATTGAAGGACGAGAGAATTCACATATAAATATACTATCTTGGACATATTTTGCAATTGTGAGCACTCACTAAAATATGACATGCTAAAAGGTTGATGTTGGACAAGGAAGACAACTTAATGGGTTATGTTTTCCTATATCCGAAATGTTATATTGTCTTGGATCATCCAACATGTTGAGCTTGCATCTCCCTCTCATGCTAGCCAAATTCTTTGCACCAAGTAGAGATACTACTTGTGCTTCCAAACATTCCTTAAACCAGTTTTGCCATGAGAGTCCACCATACCTACCTATGGATTGAGTAAGATCCTTCAAGTAAGTTGTCATTGGTGCATGCAATAAAAATTGCTCTCTAAATATGTATGATCTATTAATGCGAAGAAAATAAGCTTTATACGAACTTGTGATAAGGAAGAAATAAAAGCGACATACTGCATAATAAAGGTCTTTATCACAAGCGGCAATATAAAGTGGCGTTCTTTTACATTCAGATTTTGTGCATCCAACCATAAAAGCGCATGACAACCTCTGCTTCCCTCTGCGAAGGGCCTATCTTTTACTTTTATCTTCTACCCTTATACAAGAGTCATGGTGATCATCACCTTTCCTTTTTACACTTTTTCCCTTTGGCAAGCACTTTGTGTTGGAGCAATCCGGATATATATATCCACTTGGATGTAGGTTTTCATAAATTATTATTGTTGACATTACCCTTGAGGTAAAAGGTTGGGAGGTGAAACTATAAGCCCCTATCTTTCTCTGTGTCCGATTAAAACTTTGAACCAATAAATATCACGTGAGTGTTAGCAATTGTGAAAGATTAAATGATAGTTGAGTATGTGGAGTTTGCTGAACCAAAGCTCTTACATAGACCCTTCCCGAAAATAAGATGAATTGCAATTGTTTGATGACTAAGAGAATGGTTTGTTAGTTTTCAAGAAAGTTTATGATCTATACTTTAACATGTGAATAGCTTGTTACTTCATCATGAGTAGTTTTATGAGTTGAGCTACTGTTATGATATATAATGATGCTAGAAAAAGTGATTGGAACTATCATTGATCAAACTCATGCACTTGCTAGCATTCACACTTCATAAATTATTTCTTTTATCATTTACCTACTCGAGGACGAGCAGGAATTAAGCTTGGGGATGCTGATACATCTCCAACGTATCTATAATTTATGAAGTATTAATGCTATTATATTATCCATCTTTGATGTTTAATGGGCCTTTATATGCTGTACTATATGATTTTTGGGACTAACCTATTAACCTAGAGCCCAGTGACAGTTTCTGTTTTTTTCCTTGTTTTTGAGTATCGCAGAAAAGGAAAATCAAACGGAGTCCAATTGACCTGAAATTTCACGGAGATTGTTTTTGGACCAGAAGAAGCCCAAAAAGTAACGGAGATGGACTAGGGGAGTCCCGAGGCCACCACAAGGGTGGGGGCACGCCCCCCTATCTCGTGGCCGCCTCGGGGACCCCCTAACTTGTTCCCGACTCCAACACCTCTTATTTATACCCAAACATCCAGAAAGAAACCTAGATCGGAAGTTTTGCCTCCGCAAACCTCTGTAGCCACGAGAAATCAATCTAGGCCCTCTCTGGCACCCTGCCAGAGGGGGCCATCATCATCGGAGGCTATGGAGGAGGATCCCGGAGGGGCCATCATCGCCATGAAGGCCAAGATCCAGAGGGAGAACCTCTCCCCATCCCGGGGGAAAGCCATGGAGGAGGAAGCACAAGGGGGAGAACCTCTCCTCCTCTCTCTCGGTGGCGCCGGAGTGCCATCAGGAGGGGAATCATCGCCGCGGTGTTCGTCTTCGTCAACATCACCATCATCATCACGATCCTCATCTCTTTTGTGCGGTCCACTCTCCCGCACCCCGCTGTAATCCCTACTTGAACATGGTGCTTTATGCCACATATTATGATCCAATGATGTGTTGCCATCCTATGATGTTTTGAGTAGATATCCTTTGTCTTTGGGTTGATTGATGATCTAGATTGGTATGAGTTGTATGTTTTGTTTTGGTGCTGTCCTATTGTGCCCTCCATGTCGCGCAAGCGTGAGGGATTCCTGCTGTAGGGTGTTGCAATACGTTCATGATTCGCTTATAGTTGGTTGCTTGAGTGACAGAAGCATAAACCCGAGTAAGGGGGTTGTTGCGTATGGGATAAAGGGGACTTGATGCTTTAATTCTATGGCTGGGTTTTACCTTAATGATCTTTAGTAGTTGCGGATGCTTGCTAGAGTTCCAATCATAAGTGCATATGATCCAAGAAGAGAAAGTATGTTAGCTTATGCCGCTCCCTCATATTAAATTGCAATGACGACTATCGGTCTTGTTAACAATTGCCTAAGACAACTCCGCACACCGATCCACCATTATTCCACACTTTATGATAACATCGCCTACTTTTATATTTTATCTCTCTGATACCATGCAAAGTTATCCTCTTCATACCCACAACGTAGTTTTATATCTCGTTTCTAGTTGGAAGCAAACGTTCGGTGTACGTATAGTCGTATCAGTGGCAGATAGGACTTGAGAGAATATTGATCTTACCTTTAGCTCCTTGTGTGTTTGACACCCCATACTTATCACTTCCACCATTGGGAATTGCTACGATGATTCCCTGCACTTGGGGATTATCAGTCTCCCACTTGCACTAGAGTCAATAATCTAGATTACATAGTAATGATTCGAACACCCATGGAGTCTTGGTGCTGATCATGTTTTGCTCGTGAGAGAGGCTTAGTAAACGGGTCTGCAATATTCAGATCCGTATGTATTTTGCAAATCTCTATGTCTCCCTCCTTGACTTGATCACGGATGGAATTGAAGCGTCACTTGATGTGTTTGGTTCTCTTGTGAGATCTGGATTCCGTCGCCAAGGCAATTGCACCAGTATTGTCACAAAAGATTTTCATTCGACCCGATGCACTAGGTATTACACCTAGATCGGATATGAACTCCTTCATCCAAACTCCTTCATTTGCTGCTTTCGAAGTAGCTATGTACTCCGCTTCACACGTAGATCCCGCCACGACGCTCTGCTTGGAACTGCACCAACTGACAGCTCCACCATTCAATATAAATACGTATCCGGTTTGTGACTTAGAGTCATCTGGATCAGTGTCAAAGCTTGCATCGATGTAACTAGTTACGATGAGCTCCTTCTCACCTCCATAAATGAGAAACATATCCTTAGTCCTTTTCAGGTATTTCAGGATGTTCTTGACCGCTGTCCAGTGATCCACTCTTGGATTACTTCGGTACTTCCCTGCTAAACTTATAGCAAGGCACACTTGAGGTCTGGTACACAACATTGCATACATGATAGAACCTATGGCTGAGGCATAGGGAATGACCTTCATTTTCTCTCTATCTTCTGTAGTGGTCGGGCATTGAGTCTGACTCAACTTCACACCTTGTAACACAGGCAATAACCCTTTCTTTGACTGATCCATTTTGAACTTCTTCAAAACTTTATCAAGGTATGTGCTTTGTGAAAGTCCAATTAAGCATCTTGATATATCTCTATAGATCTTGATGCCCAATATATAAGCAGCTTCATCGAGGTCTTTCATTGAAAAATTCTTATTCAAGTATCCTTTTATGCTATCCAGAAATTCTGTGTTATTTCCAATCAACAATATGTCATCCACATATAATATTAGAAATGCTACAAAGCTCCCACTCACTTTCTTTAAATACAGGCTTCTCCAAAAGTCTGTATAAAACCATATGCTTTGATCACACTATCAAAGCGTCTATTCCAACTCCGAGAGGCTTGCACCAGTCCATAAATGGACCGCTGGAGCTTGCACACTTTGTTAGCACCTTTGGGATCGACAAAACCTTTTGGTTGCATCATATACAACTCTTCTTTAAGATATCCATTAAGGAATGTAGTTTTGACATCCATTTGCCTAATTTCATAATCATAAAATGCGGCAACTGCTAACATGATTCGGACAGACTTAAGCATCGCTACGGGTGAGAAGGTCTCATCGTAGTCAAATCCTTGAACTTGTCGAAAACCTTTCGCAACAAGTCGTGCTTTGTAGACAGTAACATTACCGTCAGTGTCAGTCTTCTTCTTAAAGATCCATTTATTCTTTATTGCTTGCCGATCATCGGGCAAGTCTACCAAAGTCCATACTTTCTTCTCATACATGGATCCCATCTCAGATTACATGGCCTCAAGCCATTTTGTGGAATCTGGGCTCATCATCGCTTCCTCATAGTTCGTAGGTCCGTCATGGTCAAGTAACATGACCTCCAGAACAGGATTACCGTACCACTCTGATGCGGACCTTATTCTGGTTGACCTACGAGGTTCGGTAGTAACTTGATCAGAAGTTTCATGATCATCATCATTAGCTTCATCACTGATTGGTGTAGGAATCACTGGAACTGATTTCTGTGATTAATTACTTTCCAATAAGGGAGAAGGTACAATTACCTCATCAAGTTCTACTTTCCTCCCACTCACTTCTTTCGAGAGAAACTCCTTCTCTAGAAAGGATACATTCTTAGCAACAAATATCCTGCCTTCGGATCTGTGATAGAAGGTGTACCCAACAGTCTCCTTTCGGTATCCTATGAAGACACATTTCTTCGATTTGGGTTCGAGCTTATTAGGTTGAAGCTTTTTCACATAAGCATCGCAGCCCCAAACTTTAAGAAACGACAGCTTAGGTTTCTTGCCAAACCACAGTTCAAATGGTGTTGTCTCAATGGATTTAGATGGTGCCCTATTTAACGTGAATGCAGCCGTCTCTAAAGCACAACCCCAAAACGATAGCAGTAAATCAGTAAGAGACATCATTAATCGCACCATATCTAATAAAGTACGATTATGACATTCGGACACACCATTACGCTGTGGTGTTCCAGGTGGCGTGAGTTGCGAAACTATTCCACATTGTTTCAAATGAAGACCAAACTCATAACTCAAATATTCACCTCCACGATCATATTGTAGAAACTTTATTTTCTTGTTACGATGATTTTCCACTTCACTCTATTTTTTTTTGAACTTTTCACATGTTTCAAATTTATGTTTCATCAAGTAGATATGCCCATATCTGCTCAAATCATCTGTGAAGGTCAGAAAATAACGATACCCGCCGCGAGCCTCAACACTCATTGGACCGCACACATCAGTATGTATTATTTCCAACAAGTCAGTTGCTCGCTCCATTGTTCCGGAGGACGGAGTCTTAGTCATCTTGCCCATGAGGCATGGTTCGCAAGCATCAAGTGATTCCAAAAGCCCATCAGCATGGAGTTTCTTCATGCACTTTACACCAATATGACCTAAATGGCGGTGCCATAAATAAGTTGCACTATCATTATTAACCTTGCATCTTTTGGCTTCAATATTATGAATATGTGTGTCACTACTATCGTTATTCAACAAAAATAGACCACTCATCAAGGGTGTATGACCATAAAAGATATTACTCATATAAATAGAACAACCATTATTCTCTGATTTAAATGAATAACCGCCTCGCATCAAACAAGATCCAGATATAATGTTCATGCTCAACGCTGGCTCCAAATAACAATTATTTAGGTCTAAAACTAATCCCGACGGTAGATGTAGAGGTAGCGTGCCGATGGCGATCACATCGATTTTAGAACCATTTCCCACGCGCATCGTCACCTCGTCCTTGGCCAATCTTTGTTTAATCCGCAGCGCCTGTTTCGAGTTGCAAATATGAGCAACAGAACTAGAATCAAATACCCAGGCGCTACTGCGATCATTAGTAAGGTACACATCAATAACATGTATATCAAATATACCTTTCACTTTGCCATCCTTCTTATCAGCCAAATACTTGGGGCAGTTCTGCTTCTAGTGACCTGTCCATTTGTAGTAGAAGCATTCAGTCTCAGGCTTAGGTCCAGACTTGGGCTTCTTCACTTGAGCAGCAACTTGCTTGTCGTTCTTCTTGAAGTTCCCCTTATTCCCTTTGCCCTTTTTCTTGAAACTAGTGGTCTTGTTAACCATCAACACTTGATGCCCCTTCTTGATTTCTACTTTCGCAGCCTTCAGCATTGCAAGGAGCTCGAGAATTGTCTTATCCATCCCTTGCATATTATAGTTTATCACAAAGCTTTTGTAGCTTGGTGGCAGTGATTGAAGAACTCTATCAATGACACTATCATCAGGAAGATTAACTCCCAGTTGAGTCAAGTGGTTGTGGTACCCAAACATTTTGAGTATATGTTCACTTACAAAACTATTCTCCCCATTTTGCAGCTATAGAACTTATTGGAGACTTCATATCTCTCAATTTGGGCATTTTCTTGAAATATTAACTTCAACTCCCGGAACATCTCATATGCTCCATGACGTTCAAAACGTATTTGAAGTCCCGATTCTAAGCCGTAAAGCATGGCACACTGAACTATCAAGTAGTCATCAGCTTTGCTCTGTCAGACGTTCACAACGTCTGGAGTTGCTCCTATAGCGGGTCTTGCACCTAGCGGTGCTTCCAGGATGTAATTCTTCTATGCAGCAATGAGGATAATCCTCAAGTTACGGACCCAGTCTGTGTAGTTGCTACCATCATCTTTCAACTTAGCTTTCTCTAGGAACACATTAAAATTCAAGGGAACGGTAGCACGGGCCATTGATCTACAACAACATAGACATGCAAATACTATCAGGTACTAAGTTCATGATAAATTAAAGTTCAGTTAATTATATTACTTAAGAACTCCCGCTTAGATAAACATACCTCTAGTCATCTAAATGATCACGTGATCCATATCAGCTAAACCATGTCCGATCATCACGTGAGATGGAGTAGTTTTCAATGGTGAACATCACTATGTTGATCATATCTACTATATGATTCACGTTCGACCTTTCGGTCTCAGTGTTTTGAGACCATATCTGCATATGCTAGGCTCGTCAAGTTTAACCATAGTATTCTGCACATGTAAAACTGGCTTGCACCCATTGTATGTGAACGTAGAGCTTATCACACCCGGTCATCACGTGTTGTCTCAGCACGACGAACTATAGCAACGGTGCATACTCAGGGAGAACACTTGTACCTCGAAATTTAGTGAGAGATCATCTTATAATGCTACCGCCGTACTAAGCAAAATAAGATGCATAAAAGATAAACATCACATGAAATCAAAATAAGTGATATGATATGGCCATCATCATATTGTGCCTTTGATCTCCATCTCCAAAGCACCGTCATGATCACCATCATCACAGGCTTGACACCTTGATCTCCATCGTAGCATCGTTGTCGTCTCGCCAACTATTGCTTCTATGACTATCGCTATCGTTTAGTGATAAAGTAAAGCAATTACATGGCGATTGCATTTCATACAATAAAGCGACAACCATAAGGCTCCTGCCAGTTGCCGTTAACTTTTACAAAACATGATCATCTCATACAACAATTTATATCTCATCACGTCTTGACCATATCACATCACAACAAGCCCTGCAAAAACAAGTTAGACGTCCTCTACTTTGTTGTTGCAAGTTTTACGTGGCTGGTACGGGCTTCTAGCAAGAATCCTTCTTACCTACGCATCAAAACCACAACGATTTTTTGTCAAGTGTGCTGTTTTAACCTTCAACAAGGACCACCCACAGTCAAACTTGATTCAACTAAAGTTGGAGAAATAGACATCCGCCAACTACCTGTGTGTGAAGCACGTCAGTAGAACCAGTCTGATGAACACGGTCATGTAATGTCGGTCCGGGCCGCTTCATCCAACAATACCGCCGAATCAAAGTAAGACATTGGTGGTAAGCAGTATGACTATTATCGCCCACAACTCTTTGTGTTCTACTCGTGCATATAACATCTATGCATAGACCTGGCTCCGATACCAATGTTGGGGAACATAGTAATTTAGAAAATTTCCTACGATCACGCAAGATCTAACTAGGAGATGCATAGCAACGAGAGGGGAGAGTGTGTCCATGTACCCTCGTAGACCGAAATCAGAAGCGTTTAGTAACACGGTTGATGTAGTCGAACGTCTTCGCGATCCAACCGATCCTAGCACCGAATGAACGACACCTCTGCGTTCAGCACATGTTCAACACGATGACGTACCTCGAGCTCTTGATATAGTTGAGGACGAGGGAGAGTTTCATCAGCACGACGGCGTGTTGATGGTTATGATGAAGTTACTGTTGGGGAACATAGTATTTCAAAAATCTGCCTACGATCACGCAAGATCTATCTAGGAGAAGCATAGAAACGAGAGGGGAGAGTGTGTCTACATACCCTCATAGACCGAAAGCGGAAGCGTTTAGTAACACGGTTGATGTAGTCGAACGTCTTCGCGATCCAACCGATCAAGTACCGAACGCACGACACCTCCGCGATCTGCACACGTTCAGCTCGGTGACGTCCCTCGTACTCTTTATCCAGTCGAGTCCGAGGGAGGGTTTCGTCAGCATGATGGCGTGTTGACGGTGATGATGAAGTTACCGACGCAGGGCTTCGCCTAAGCACTATGACAATATGACTGAGGTGGAAAACTGTGGAGGGGGGCACCGCACACGGCTAAGAGATGAACTTCTGTGTTCTAGGGTGCCCCTGCCCCCGTATATAAAGGAGCAAGGGGGAGGCCGGCCGGCCCTCATAGGGCGCGCCCAAGGGGGGCAATCCTACTCCAAATAGGAGTTGGATCCCCCCTTTCCAAGTACTACTAGGAGAAGAAGGAAGGAGAGGGGAAAGAGAAGGATGGATGGGGAGCCGCCCCTCCCCCTAGTCCAATTCGGACTAGGCCCATGGGGGGCGCACGACCAGTCCTTGGCTGCCCCCTCTCTCTCCCCTAGGCCCACTAAGGCCCATTACTTCTCCGGTGGTTCCGATAACCCTTCCGTCACTCCGATATATATCCGGTGACCCTCAGAACTATTCCGGTATCCGAATATAGTCATCCAATATATCAATATTTATGTCTCGACCATTTCGAGACTCCTCGTCATGCCGTGATCACATCCGGGACTCCGAACAACCTTCGGTACATCAAATCACATAAACTCACAATACCAATTGTCATGGAACGTTAAGCGTGCGGACCCTATGGGTTCAATAACTATGTAGACATGACAGAGACTCATCTCCGATCAATAACCAATAGCGGAACCTGGATGCTCATATTGGTTCCTACATATTCTACGAAGATCTTTATCGGTCAAACCGCATAACAACATACGTTATTCCTTTTGTCAGTGGTATGTTACTTGCCCGAGATTCGATCGTCGGTATCATCATACCTAGTTCAATCTCGTTACTGGCAAACCTATTTACTCGTTCCATAATGCAACATCCCGCAACTAACTCATTAGTCACATTGCTTGCAAGGCTTATAGTGATGTGCATTACTGTGAGGGTCCAGAGATACCTCTCCGACAATCAGAGTGACAAATCCTAATATCGATCTATGCCAACTCAACAAACACCATCGGAGACACCTATAGAGTATCTTTATAATCACCCAGTTACGTTGTGACGTTTGATAGCACACTAAGTGTTCCTCCGGTATTCGGGAGTTGCATAATCTCATAGTTAGAGGAACATGTATAAGTCATGATGAAAGCAATATCAATAAAACTAAACGATCATTTATGCTAAGCTAATGGATGTGTCTTGTCCATCACATCATTCTCTAATGATGTGATCCCGTTCATCAAATGACAACACATGTCTATGGTCAGGAAACTTAACCATCTTTGATTAACGAGCTAGTCAAGTAGAGGCATACTAGGGACACTCTGTTTTGTCTATGTATTCACACATGTACTAAGTTTCCGGTTAATACAATTCTAGCATGAATAATAAACATTTATCATGATATAAAGAAATATAAATAACAACTTTATTATAGCCTCTAGGGCATATTTCCTTCAGTCTCCCACTTGCACTAGAGTCAATAATCTAGTTCACATCGTCATGTGAATAGTTCACATCTTCATGTGACTAATACCCAAAGGGTTTACTAGAGTCAATAATCTAGTTCACATCGCTATGTGATTAACACCCAAAGAGTGATCATGTTTTGCTTGTGAGAGAAGTTTAGTCTACGGGTCTGCAACATTCAGATCCGTATGTATTTTGAAAATTTCTATGTCTACAATATTCTGCACGAAGCTACTCTAGCTAATTGCTCCCACTTTCAATATGTATCTAGATCGAGATTTAGAGTGACCTAGATCGGTGTCAAAAGCTTGCATCGACGTAACTCTTTACGACGAACTCTTTTATCACCTCCATAATTGAGAAATATTTCTATAGTCCTCCAAGGATAATTTTGACCGCTGTCCAGTGATCTACTCCTAGATCACTAATGTACTCCCTTGCCAAAATAATGCTAAGGTATACAATAGGTCTGGTACACAGCATAGCATATTTTATAGAACCTATGACTGAGGCATAGGGAATGACTTTTCATTCTCTTTCTATTTTCTGCCGTGGTCGGGTTTTGAGTCTTTACTCAACTTCACACCTTGCAACACAGGCAAGAACTCCTTCTTTGACTATTCCATTTTGAACTACTTCAAAAACATGTCAAGGTATGTACCCATTGCAAAAAATTTCAAGCGTCTTGATCGATCTCTATAGATCTTGATGCCCAATATGTAAGCAGCTTCACCGAGGTATTTCATTGAAAAATTCTTATTCAAGTATACTTTTATGCTATCCAAAATTTCAGTATCATTTCTGATCAACAATATGTCATCCACATATAATATCAGAAATGCTATAGAGCTCCCACTCGCTTTCTTGTAAATACAGGCTTCTCCAAAAGTCTGTATAAAACTATATGCTTTGATAAACTCATCAAAGCGTATATTCCAACTCCGAGATGCTTGCACCAGTCCATAGATGGATCGCTGGAGCTTGCACACCTTGTTAGCACCTTTAGGATTGACAAAACCTTCTGGTTGCATCATATACAACTCTTCTTTAATAAATCCATTAAGGAATACAATTTTGACATCCATTTGCCAGATTTCATAAAATGCGGCAACTGCTAACATGATTCAGACACACTTTTAAGCATCGGTACGAGTGAGAAAATCTCATCGTAGTCAACACTTTGAACTTGTCGAAAACCTTTTTTCAACAATTCGAGCTTTGTACATAGTAACACTACTATCAGCGTCTGTCTTCCTCTTGAAGATCCATTTGTTCTCAATGGCTTGCCGATCAACGGGCAAGTCCACCAAAGTCCACACTTTGTTCTCATACATGGATTCTATCTCAGATTTCATGGTCTCAAGCCATTTTGCAGAATTTGGGCTCATCCTCGCTTCCTCATAGTTCGTAGGTTCACCATGGTCAAGCAACATGACCTCCAGAACAGGATTACCGTACCACTCTGGTGCGGATCTTACACTGGTTGACCTACGAAGTTTGGTAGTAACTTGATCAGAAGTTTTCATGATCATCATCATTAGCTTCCTCACTAATTGGTGTAGGAATCACTGGAACTGATTTCTGTGATGAACTACTTTCCAATGAGGAGCAAGTACAATTACCTCATCAAGTTCTACTTTCCTCCCACTCACTTCTTTCGAGAGAAACTCCTTCTCTAGAAAGGATCCACTCTTAGCAACACAGATCTTGCCTTCGGATTTGTGATAGAAGGTGTACCCAACATTTTATTTTGGGTATCCTATGAAGACACACTTCTCCGATTTGGGTTTGAGCTTATCAGGTTGAAACATTTTCACATAAGCATCGCAACCCCAAACTTTAAGAAATGACAGCTTAGGTTTCTTGCTAAACCATAGTTCATACGGTGTCATCTCAACGGATTTTTAGACGGTGCCCTATTTAACGTGAATGCAACTGTCTCTAATGAATAACTCCAAAACGATAGTGGTAAATCGGTAAGAGACATCATAGATCGCACCATATCTAATAAAGTACGGTTATGACATTCGGACACACCATTACGCTGTGGTGTTTCAGGTGGCATGAGTTTGTGAAACTATTCCACATTGTTTTAATTGAAGGCCAAACTTGTAACTCAAATATTCGCCTCTGTGATCAGATCGTAGAAACTTTATTTTCTTGTTACGATGATTCTCTACTTCACTCTGAAATTCTTTGAACTTTTCAAATGTTTCAGACTTGTGCTTCATCAAGTAGATATACCCATATCGGCTCAAATAATCTGTGAAGGTCAGGAAACAATGATACCCGCCGTGAGCCTCAACACTCATCGTATTGCATACATCGGTATGTATTATTTCCAATAAGTCAGTGGCTCGCTCCATTGTTCCGGAGAATGGAGTCTTAGTCATCTTCCCTATGAGGCTTGGTTCGCAAGCATCAAATGATTCATAATCAAGTGATTCCAATAGTCCATCTGCATGGAGTTTCTTCATGCGCTTTACACCAATATGACCTAAACGGCAGTGCCATGATACGTCTCCAACGTATCTATAATTTTTGGTTGTTCCATGCTATTATATTATCTGTTTTGGATGTTTAATGGGCTTTAATATGCACTTTTATATTATTTTTGGGACTAACCTATTAACCGGAGGCCCAATGCCAGTTGCTGTTTTTTTTGCCTATTCCAGTGTTTCGCAGAAAAGGAATATCAAACGGAATCCAAACGGAACAAAACCTTCGCGAGGATTCCAAACACAATCCAGGAGACTTGGAGTGGAGGTCAAGGAAGCAACGAGGCGGCCACGAGATAGGGAAGCGCGCCCCCACCCTCGTGGGCCTCTCGTAGCTCCACCGACCTACTTCTTTCGCCTATATATACTCTTATACCCTGAAAACATCCAAGGGAGCCACAAAACCACTTTTCCACCGCCGCAACCTTCTATACCCGTGAAATCCCATCTTGGGGCCTTTTCCGGTGATCCACCGGAGGGGGATTCAATCACGGAGGGCTTCTACATCAACACCATAGCCTCTCCGATGATGTGCGAGTAGTTTACCACAGACCTTCGGGTCCATAGTTATTAGCTAGATGGCTTCTTCTCTCTCTTTGGTTCTCAATACAAAGTTCTCCTCGATGTTCTTGGAGATCTATTCGCTGTAATACTTTTTACGGTGTGTTTGTGGAGATCCGATGAATTGGGGGTTTATGATCAAGACTATCTATGAACAATATTTGATTCTTCTCTAAATTCTTATATGCATGATTTGATATCTTTGCAAGTCTCTTCGAATTATCAGTTTGGTTTGGCCTACTAGATTGATCTTTCTTGCAATGGAAGAAGTGCTTAGCTTTGGGTTCAATCTTGCGGTGCTCGATCCCAGTGACAGAAAGGGAACAAACACGTATTGTATTGTTGCCATCAAGGATAAAAAGATGGGGATTATATCATATTGCTTGAGTTTATCCCTCTACATCATGTCATCTTGCCTAATGCGTTACTCTGTTCTTATGAACTTAATACTCTAGATGCATGATGGATAGCGGTCGATGCGTGGAGTAATAATAGTAGATGCATAATCGCTTCGGTCTACTTGACACGGACGTGATGCCTATGTTCATGATCATGCCTAGATATTCTCATAACTATGCGCTTTTCTATCAATTTCTCGGCATTAATTTTCTCACCCACCGTAATTTATGCTATCTTGAGAGAAGCCACTAGTGAAGCCTATGGCCCCAGGGTCTACTTTACATCATATAAGTTTCCGATCTACAATTCTAGTTTACTATTTATTTTGCAATCTAGACAACAAAAATACCAAAAATATTTATCTCATTATCTTTATCAGATCTCACTTTCGAAAGTGACCGTGAAGGGATTGACAACCCCTTTATCACGTTGGTTGCGAGGTTCTTGATTGTTTGTGCAGGTACTAGGTGAGTTGCGTGTTATCCCCTACTGGATTGATACCTTGGTTCTCAAAAACCGAGGGAAATAATTACGGTACTTTGCTGCATCACCCTTTCCTCTTCAAGGGAAAACCAACGCATGCTCAAGAGGTAGCAAGAAGGATTTCTGGCGCCATTGCCGGGGAGGTTTATGTAACGCCCCGAGACCGTTGCGCCAGGTGTCTTCCAGTTATTCACTGTTGTTGCCATGGCTTTTGCTTGCGTGTTGCATTTCATCATGTCATCATGTGCATTGCATCATCATGTTTTAAAACTTGCATCCGTCCAGGTCTCCCCGCCTTCTCCATTGTCCGTTCTGAGCCCAACCACACTCGCACGTGTCCGTGGCATGTCCAAAATATTATTTTATAAGTGGAAAATGTTCTCGGAATGGGTTGAAAGTTGGCATGCGGTGTTGTTATGTTGTTAGTAGGCCGTCTGCCAAGTTTCATCGCATTCGGAGTCCGTTTGACACCCCAACGGATAATTATAGGGGCATTATAGCCGGTCTAATGTCGGACGTTTTCGGTCTCCGGAAGCTGCTGCCGGGCCTCTCTCTCTCCTCTCTTCTCAGCCCATCTCTCTCTAGAACAGCCCACTAGCCCACCTATCTAACTCCCTTCGCTCCGGATCCTCCGATCGAGATCGAACGGCTCCGAAACGGAGCAAAAACCCCAACCCTAGACCCCTGCCTATAAAAGGAAGGACCCCTTCCATTTTTTGGCAGCCGCCAGCCCCTTCCCTTGATTTTAGCATGGCGTTGCCACTTGTCACCTGCGCCAGCCGCCTCCCCCTCGTTTTCCAGCGCTAGCCACCACCATCTCGCCACATGGCGCGCGGCCGTTGGCCAAGACGTCGCCAGCCACCTTCCGCAGCCAATCCGGGCAAACCACGCGTTCCTCCCCTGCGCCCTACTTCGCCGCAGCCCGCCTGGCCCATCCGCGGCCCACCCCGGGCCGATCTGGGCCCAAGGAGCCTGCATAGTGCCGCTGTCTCGCCCTGGATCGGGAGGAGCCCGATCTCGCAGCTGCCTTCTTCCCGAGCACCTTCCCTCGCCGGACTTGCGCCGTCGGCGACCACGAGGCTGTCGCCTCCGCCGGACCCCAGGTTCCATCGCTCTTTCTCTCTCTCTCTCTCTCTCTCTCTCTCTCTCTCTCTCTCTCTCTCTCTTCCTTCCTCTTTCCTTCCTCTCCCCCACGGCCTCTCTTCTCCTCTGGTCCAGCACCGCCGTCCCAAGGGACGGCCCATGGACGAGCTCCACTTCGCCGGTTTTCCGCCTCCTCGAGTGCCGCCGGCCACCTCCGTCACCGGATCTAGGATCCCCCTCGCCGGATCCGTCCAATCCCGTCGGTCCCATGTCTCCTCGCCGTCATGCGCCCTGCCTCCGTCGCACTGCATCGCGCCGCCGCCGTTGACCCTGTCTCCTGCGTTGTCTGTTGCGTGTGAGGACGACAAGCAGGAGCTGTGGCCCAGCTCTGTAAGGCCCATTCGGCCCACCTAGCGGCCTGCCTCCTCCTCCCACCGAGCTGGGCCAGGCCCGTGGTCAGGCCACTTCCAGAGCCCCCTCCTGTATACAATTGGGCTAGCAGATTTGGCCCATATTGTTTTTTCCTGACCTGTGATTTTGCTAATTTTCCAGAGACCACCAGTTTTACAGAAAACCCCTTGTTGATCATGCATATAATAACTTAATAACTATGCATCATATTAAAATGATTTATATATGAAAGTTGCTTAGAATCTTGTCTAGTTTCGTAATATCCAACTTTCATGCATGTTTAAAATGTTTAAATTGTTGCTTGATTAAATTTGCTCAAATGCCATGTTAAAATGATTTATATGTAAATGGGGTAGAAAAATTCCTAGTTTAACATGGTGGCTTTACTTTGCATGTTTAACAACTCTAAAATATGGTTTAGGGCAGAACAGTACCAAACCTAATATATGCATATGAGGATTTTCTGGAATTGTTGTTTGTTATTTCCGACCTCATTTAAACTTGCCTAGATATGTAGTTTTCATATGCTTCACCTCTTGCAATGCTAACCAACATTTAATATTGTTGAGTACCTAAACAGGAGAGAACTAAATAATTGTTGTGGTGTTTCGTCAATATGCAACTCGTTGCATATCGAGATCCACTTAACTTGTAGTTTTGCTTGTGCATTTTGCCATGCCATGCCTCATTAAACCGGACATGCATCATAATTGGTTGTGCATCATGTCATGCTTATGTGATGGTTATTTACCATGTTGTTTGCTTCTTTCCGGTGTTGCTTCTTCGGGTTAGTTCCGATAACATCGCGTTTGTGAGGATCCGTTCGACTATGTCGGTTTGTCTTCTTCATGGACTCGTTCTTCTTCCTTGCGGGATCTCAGGAAAGATGACCATACCCTCGAAATCACTTCTATCTTTGATTTCTATTTTCTCGCTCTATTGCTTTGTTGCGTACCTACCACTTGCTATATCATGCCTCCCATATTGCCATGTCAAGCCTCTAACCCACCTTTCCTAGCAAACCGTTGTTTGGCTATGTTACCGCTTTGCTCAGCCCCTCTTATAGCATTGCTAGTTGCAGGTGAAGATGAAGTTTGTTCCATGTTTGGAACATGGATATGTTGGGATATCATTATTATATCTTATTTACTTTAATGCATCTATATACTTGGTAAAGGGTGGAAGGCTCGGCCTTAAGCCTGGTGTTTTGTTCCACTCTTGCCGCCCTAGTTTCCGTCATACTGGTGTTATGTTCCTTGATTTTGCGTTCCTTACACGGTTGGGTGTTATGGGGACCCCTTAACAGTTCGCTTTGAATAAAACTCCTCCAGCAAGGCCCAACCTTGGTTTTACCATCTGCCTCACCACTACCTACTTTTCCCTTGGGAGTCACGCTCCCGAGGGTCATCTTTATTTTAACCCCTCCCCCCCGAGCCAATGCTTGTCTAAGTGTTGGTCCGAACCGGGCAGCCTGTGGGGCCACCTCGGGGCAACTCGAGGGCTGGTTTTACTCATAGCTTGACATATCCGGTGTTGCCCTGAGAACGAGATATGTGCATCTCCTATCGGGATTGTCGGCACATCGGGTGGCTTTGCTGGTCTTGTTTTACCATTGTCGAAATGTCTTGTAACCGGGATTCCGAGACTGATCGGGTCTTCCCGGGAGAAGGAATATCCTTCATTGACCATGAGAGCTTGTGATGGGCTAAGTTGGGATACCCCTGCAGGGTTTTGAACTTTTGAAAGCCGTGCCCGCGATTATGGGCAGATGGGAATTTGTTAATATCCGGTTGTAGAGAAGTTGAAACTTAACTTAATTAAAATGCATCAACCGCGTGTGTAGCCGTGATGGTCTCTTCTCTGCGGAGTCCGAGAAGTGAACACGATTCTTGTGTTATGCTTGAACATAAGTAGTTTCAGGATCACTTCTTGATCATTTCTAGCTTCTCGACCGCTGCGTTGCTTCTCTTCTCGCTCTTATTTGCGTATGTTAGCCACCATATATGCTCAGTGCTTGCTGCAGCTCCACCTCACTACCCTTTCCTACCCATAAGCTTAAATAGTCTTGATCTCGCGGGTGTGAGATTGCTGAGTCCTCATGGCTCACAGATACTTCCAAGCAGTTGCAGGTGCCAGTGATACCAGTGCAGGTGACGCAACCCAGCTCAAGTGGGAGCTCGTTGAAGATCTTGTTCGTTGTGTTGTTTTCGTTTCCCGTTGATTAGTAGTGGAGCCCAGTTGGGACGATCGGGGATCTAACATTTGGGGTTGTCTTCTTTATTTTGGTTTCGTAGTTGGATCTTGATTGTACTCTGGATGATGTATGTTTAACTTGTATTTGTGTGAAGTGGCGATTGTAAGTTGCTACCTCTTGAGTACTTGCGTTGATTTTCCCTTGAAGAGGAAAGGGTGATGCAGCAAAGTAGCGTAAGTATTTCCCTCAGTTTTTGAGAACCAAAGTATCAGTCCAGTAGGAGGCCATGCACGAGTCCCTTGCACCTACACAAACAAATAAATCCTCGCAACCAACGCGATAAGGGGTTGTCAATCCCTACACGGTCACTTACGAGAGTGAGATCTGATAGATATGATAAGATAATATTTTTGGTATTTTTATGATAAAGATGCAGAGTAAAATAAAAGGCAAAGGAAATAACTAAGTATTGGAAGATTAATATGATGGAAGATAGACCCGGCGGCCATAGGTTTCACTAGTGGCTTCTCTCGAGAGCATAAGTATTTACGGTGGGTGAACAAATTACTGTTGAGCAATTGACATAATTGAGCATAGTTATGAGAATATCTAGGTATGATCATGTATATAGGCATCACGCCCGAGACAAGTAGACCGACTCCTTCCTGCATCTACTACCATTACTCCACACATCGACCGCTATCCAGCATGCATCTAGAGTATTAAGTTCAAGAGAACAGAGTAACGCTTTAAGCAAGATGACATGATGTAGAGGAATAAAATCATGCAATATGATGTAACCCCATCTTGTTATCCTCGATGGCAACAATGCAATATGTGCCTTGCTGCCCCTACTGTCACTGGGAAAGGACACCACAAGATTGAACCCAAAGCTAAGCACTTCTCCCATTGCAAGAAAGATCAATCTAGTAGGCCAAACCAAACTGATAATTCGAAGAGACTTGCAAAGATAACCAATCATACATAAAAGAATTCAGAGAAGATTCAAATATTGTTCATAGATAAACTTGATCATAAACCCACAATTCATCGGTCTCAACAAGCACACCACAAAAGAAGATTACATCGAATAGATCTCCACAAGAGAGGGGGAGAACTTTGTATTGAGCTCCAAAAATAGAGAAGAAGCCATCTAGGTAATAACTATGGACCCGAAGGTCTGAAGTAAACTACTCACACTTCATCGGAGAGGCTATGGTGTTGATGTAGAAGCACTCCGTGATCAATGTCCCCTATGGCGGAGCTCCGAAACAGGCCCCAAGATGGGATCTCGTGGATACAGAAAGTTACGGCGGTGGATTTAGGGTTTTGGCTCCGTATCTGGTAGTTTGGGGGTACGTAGGTATATATAGGAGGAAGGAGTACGTCAGTGGAGCAACAGGGGGCCCACGAGGGTGGAGGGCGCGCCTGGGGGGGGGGGGGGTAGGCGCGCCCCCTACCTCGTGGCCTCCTGGTTGATGTCTTGACGTAGGGTCCAAGTCCTCTGGATCATGTTTGTTCCGAAAATCACGTTCCCGAAGGTTTCATTCTGTTTGGACTCCGTTTGATATTCTTTTTCTGCGAAACCCTAAAATGGGCAAAAAAACAACAATTCTGGACTCGGTCTCCGGTTAATAGGTTAGTCCCAAAAAATAATATAAAAGTGTATAATAAAGCCCAATAACGTCCAAAATAGAATATAATATAGCATGGAACAATCAAAAATTATAGATACGTTGGAGACGTATCAAGCATCCCCAAGCTTAATTCCCGCTCGTCCTCGAGTAGGTAAATGATAAAAACAGAATTTTTGATGTGGAATGCTACTTGGCATAATTTCAATGTAATTCTTCCTAATTGTGGTATGAATATTCAGATCCGAAAGATTCAAGACAAAAGTTTAATATTAACATAGAAATAATAATACTTCAAGCATAAAAACTAAGCAATTATGTCTCTTCAAAATAACTCGGCCAAAGAAAGTTATCCCTACAAAATCATATAGTCCGGCTATGCTCTATCTTCACCACACAAAATATTAAATCATGCACAACCACGATGACAAGCCAAGCAATTGTTTCATACTTTTGGTGTTCTCAAACTTTTTCAATCTTCACGCAATACATGAGCATGAGCCATGGACATAGCACTTTACGTGGCATAGAATGGTGGTTGTGGAAGAGACAAAAAGGAGAAGATAGTCTCACAGCAACTAGGCGTATCAACAGGCTATGGAGATGCCCATCAATAGATATCAATGTGAGTGAGTAGGGATTGCCATGCAACGAATGCACTAGAGCTATAAGTGTATGAAAGGATCGATATGGTTGACTAGAGGGGGGGGGGGTGAATAGGCAACTAACAATTTTTAACTTTTCTTTACCAAATTAAACTTTGCATCAAAGTAGGTTGTCTAGATGTGCAACTAGGTGAGCAACCTATATGATGCAACAACAACAAACAAACAAGCAAGCAAGAGAAGTAACACTAAAGAGCTTGCACAAGTAAAGGTAAGAGATAACCAAGAGTGGATCCGGTGAAGACGAGGATGTGTTACCGAAGTTCCTTCCTTTTGAGGGGAAGTATGTCCCCGTTAGAGCGGTGTGGAGGCACAATGCTCCCCAAGAAGCCACTAGGGCCACCGTATTCTCCTCACGCCCTCACACAATGCGAGATGCCGTGATTCCACTATTGGTGCCCTTGAAGGCGGCGACCGGACCTTTACAAACAAGGTTGGGGCAATCTCCACAACTTAATCGGAGGCTCCCAACAGTACCACGAAGCTTCACCACAATGGACTATGGCTCCATGGTGACCTCAACCGTCTAGGGTGCTCAAACACCCAAGAGTAACAAGATCCGCTAGGGATAGGTGGGGGAATCAAAAATCTCTTGGTGGAAGTGTAGATCAGGGCCTTCTCAACCACGCCCGAGCAAATCAACAAGTTTGATTGGCTAGAGAGATAGATCGGGCGAAAATGGAGCTTGGAGCATTAATGGAGCTTGAGGGGGAAGAGGTAAGTCAACGGGGAAGAAGGGGACCCCCTTTTATAGTGGGGGCAACAATCCAACCGTTGCCCCACTAAACAGCCCCGCATAGGGCGGTACTACCGCGGGAGACAGCGGTACTACCGCGGGGTTAAGCAGTACTACCGCTCCCTTCGGCGGTACTGCCGCGCAGAACGAAGGGTAAAGGGAAACAGGGAACCGGGCGGTACTACCGCGGAGGAAGGGTGGTACTACCGCTTCCGAGCGGTACTGCCGCACTACTGCCGCAGCGAGGTACCGCACAATCCGACACAGAAAAAGACCCCTCGAATCGACGCGGTAGGAACCTGGCAAGCCAGTGGTAGTACTGTTGCGGAGTCACCGGCGGTACTACCGCTGCGGAGCGGTACTGCCGCTTGTGACCCCTCAGCAGTACTACCGCTAGGTACCACGGTACTACCGCTGGGACCCAGACAAAGCCCACAAGCAGAGAGAAGATCTCTCCATCGAAGCGGAAGGGCTTGGAGGGTGAGAAGTGTTGGGGAACGTAGTAATTTCAAAAATTTTCTACGCACACGCAAGATCATGGTGATGCATAGCAACGAGGGGGAGAGTCTGATCTACGTACCCTTGTAGATCGCAACGGAAGCGTTGACACAACGTAGAGGAAGTAGTCGTACGTTTTCTTCCCGATCCGACCGATCCAAGCACCGTTACTCCGGCACCTCCGAGTTCTTAGCACACGTTCAGCTCGATGACGTTCCTCGGGCTCCGATCCAGCAAAGCGTCGAGGAAGAGTTCCGTCAGCACGACGGCGTGGTGACGATCTTGATGTACTGCCGACACAGGGATTCGCCTAAGCACTGCAACGATATGATCGAGGTGGAATTTGGTGGCAGGGGACACCGCACACGGCTAAGGAACGATCTCAAGGATCAACTTGTGTGTCTATGGGGTGCCCCCTGCCCCTGTATATAAAGGATGGAGGAGGAGGAGGCCGGCCAAGGCATAGGGTGCGGCCAGGATGGGAGTCCTACTAGGACTCCAAGTCCTAGTAGGAGTCCACCAAAAGGGGAGGAAGGGAGAAGGAATAGGAGGAGAAGGAGAGGTGGCCGGCCCCCTTTTCCCTAGTCCAATTCGGACCAAAGGGGAGGGGGGGGCGCAGCACCCTTTTCCTCTTCCCACTAAAGCCCATCAAGGCCCATTACTCTTCCCCGTATTCCCGTAACTCCCCGGTACCTCCGAAAATACCCGAATCACTCGGAACCTTTCCGATGTCCGAATATAGTCGTCCAATATATCGATCTTTACGTCTCGACCATTTCGAGACTCCTCGTCATGTCCCCGATCTCATCCGGGACTCCGAACTCCTTCGGTACATCAAAACTCATAAACTCATAATATAACTGTCATCGAAACCTTAAGCGTGCGGACCCTACGGTTCGAGAATAATGTAGACATGACCGAGACACGTCTCCGGTCAATAACCAATAGCAGGACCTGGATGCCCATATTGGCTCCTACATATTCTATGAAGATCTTTATCGGTCAGACCACATAACAACATACGTTGTTCCCTTTGTCATCGGTATGTTACTTGCCCGAGATTCGATCGTCGGTATCCAATACCTAGTTCAATCTCGTTACCGGCAAGTCTCTTTACTCGTTCCGTAACACATCATCTCACAACTAACATATTAGTTGCAGTGCTTGCAAGGCTTATGTGATGTGCATTACCGAGAGGGCCCAGAGATACCTCTCCGACATTCGGAGTGACAAATCCCAATCTCGAAATACGCCAACCCAACATCTACCTTTGGAGACACCTGTAGTACTCCTTTATAATCACCCAGTTACGTTGTGACGTTTGGTAGCACCCAAAGTGTTCCTCCGGTAAACGGGAGTTGCATAATCTCATAGTCATAGGAACATGTATAAGTCATGAAGAATAGCAACAGCAACATACTAAACGATCGGGTGCTAAGCTAATGAAATGGGTCATGTCAATCAGATCATTCAACTAATGATGTGACCTCGTTAATCAAATAACAACTCTTTGTTCATGGTTAGGAAACATAACCATCTTTGATCAACGAGCTAGTCAAGTAGAGGCATACTAGTGACACTCTGTTTGTCTATGTATTCACACATGTATTATGTTTCCGGTTAATACAATTCTAGCATGAATAATAAACATTTATCATGATATAAGGAAATAAATAATAACTTTATTATTGCCTCTAGGGCATATTTCCTTTCAGTCTCCCACTTGCACTAGAGTCAATAATCTAGTTCACATCGCCATGTGATTTAGCAGCAATAGTTCACATCACCATGTGATTAACACTCATAGTTCACATCGTCATGTGACCAACACTCAAAGGGTTTACTAGAGTCAGTAATCTAGTTCACATCTCTATGTGATTAACACCCAAAGAGTACTAAGGTGTGATCATGTTTTGCTTGTGAGATAATTTTAGTCAACGGGTCTGTCACATTCAAATCCGTAAGTATTTTGCAAAATTCTATGTCTATAATGCTCTGCATGGAGCTACTCTAGCTAATTGCTCCCACTTTCAATATGTATCCAGATTGAGACTTTAGATTCATCTGGATCAGTGTCAAAAACTTGCATCGACGTAACCCTTTACGACGAACCTTTTTGTCACGTCCATAATCGAGAAACATATCCTTATTTCACTAAGGATAATTCTGACCGCTGTCCAGTGATCTACTCCTAGATCACTATTGTACTCCCTTGCCAAATCAGTGCAGGGTATACAATAAATCTGGTACACAGCATGGCATACTTCATAGAACCTATGAATGAGGCATAGGGAATGACTTTCATTCTCTTTCTATCTTCTGCCGTGGTCGGGCTTTGAGTCTTTACTCAACTTCACACCTTGTAACACAGGCAAGAAACTTTTTCTTTGACTGTTCCATTTTGAACTACTTCAAAATCTTGTCATGGTATGTACTTATTGAAAAACTTATCAAGCGTCTTGATCTATCTCTATAGATCTTGAAGCTCAATATGTAAGAAGCTTTACCGAAGTCTTTCTTTGAAAAACTCCTTTCAAACACTCCTTTTATGCTTTACAGAATAATTCTACATTATTTCCGATCAACAATATGTCATTCACATATACTTATCAGAAATGCTGTAGTGCTCCCACTCACTTTCTCGTAAATACAGGCTTCACCGCAAGTCTGTATAAAACTATATGCTTTGATCAACTCATCAAAGCGTATATTCCAACTCCGAGATGTTTGCACCAGTCCACAGATAGATCGCTGGAGCTTGCATATTTAGTTAACACCTTTAGGATCGACAAAACCTTCTAGTTGCATCGTATACAACTCTTCTTTAGCAAATCCATTAAGGAATGCAGTTTTGTTTATCCCTTTGCCAGATTTCATAAAATGCGGCAATTGCTAACATGATTCGGACAGACTTAAGCATAGATACGAGTGAGAAAATCTCATCGTAGTCAACACCTTGAACTTGTCGAAAACCTTTTGCGACAATTCTAGCTTTGTAGATAGTAACACTACTATCAGCGTCCGTCTTCCTCTTGAAGATCCATTTATTTTCTATGGCTTGCCGACCAACGGGCAAGTCAACCAAAGTCCAAACTTTGTTCTCATACATGGATCCCATCTCAGATTTCATGGCTTCAAGCCACTTTGCGGAATCTGGGCTCACCATCGCTTCTTCATAGTTCGTAGGCTCGTCATGGTCAAGTAACATGACCTCCAGAATAGGATTACCGTACCACTCTGGTGTGGTTCTCACTCTGGTTTACCTACGAGATTCGGTAGTAACTTGATCTGAAGTTACATGATCATCATCATTAGCTTCCTCACTAATTGGTGTAGTAGTCACAGGAACAGATTTCTGTGATGAACTAATTTCCAATAAGGGAGAAGGTACAATTACCTTATCAAGTTCTACTTTCTTCCCACTCACTTCTTTCGAGAGAAACTCCTTCTCCAGAAAGTTTCCGAATTTAGCAACAAAAGTCTTGCCTTCGGATCTGTGATAGAAGGTGTATCCAATAGTTTCCTTTGGATATCCTATGAAGATGCACTTCTCCGATTTGAGTTTTGAGCTTATCGGGATGAAACTTTTTCATATAAGCATCGCAAACCCAAACTTTAAGAAACGACAACTTTGGTTTCTTGCCAAACCATAGTTCATAAGGCGTCGTCTCGACGGATATAGATGGTGCCCCTTTTTAACGTGAATGCAGCTGTCTCTAATGCATGACCCCAAAAACAATAGTGGTAAATCGGTAAGAGACATCATAGATTGCACTATATCCAATAAAGTACGGTTATGACGTTCGGACACACCATTATGCTATGGTGTTCCAGGTGGCGTGAGTAGTGAAACTATTTCACATTGTTTTTAACTGAAGGCCAAACTCGTAACTCAAATACTTTTCTCTACGATCAGATCATAGAAACTTTATTTTCTTGTTACGATGATTTTTCACTTCACTCTGAAATTCTTTGAACTTTTCAAATGTTTCAGACTTATGTTTCATCAAGTAGATATACTCATATCTGCTCAAATCATCTGTGAAGATCAGAAAATAATGATACCTGTCGCGAGCCTCAATATTCATCGGACCACATACATCAGTATGTATGATTTCCAACAAATCTGTTGCTCGCTCCATTGTTCCGAAGAACAGAGTCTTAGTCATCTTGCCCATGAGGCATGGTTCGCAAGCATTAACTGATTCATAATCAAGTGATTCCAAAAGCCCATCAGCATGGAGTTTCTTCATGCGCTTTACACCAATATGACCTAAACGGCAGTGCTACAAATAAGTTGCACTATCATTATTAACTTTGCATCTTTTGGTTTCAATATTATGATTATGTGTATCACTACGATCGAGATCCAACGAACTATTTTCATTGGGTGTGTAACCATATAAGGTTTTATTCATGTAAACAGAACAACAATTTATTCTCTTACTTAAATGAATAACCATATTACAATAAACATGATCAAATCATATTCATGCTCAACGCAAACACCAAATAACACTTATTTAGGTTCAACACTAATCCCGAAATTATGGGGAGTGTGCGATGATGATCATATCAATCTTGGAACCACTTCCAACACACATCGTCACTTTACCCTTAACTAGTCTCTGTTTATTCTGCAACTCCCGTTTCGAGTTACTAATCTTAGCAACTGAACTAGTATCAAATACTGAGGGTTTGCTATAAACACTAGTAAAGTACACATCGATAACATGTATATCAAATATACTTATGTTCACTCTGCCATCCTTCTTATCCACCAATCACTTGGGGTAATTCCACTTCCAGTGACCAGTCCCTTTGCAGTAGAAGCACTTAGTCTCAGGCTTAGGATCAGACTTGGGCTTCTTCACTTGAGCAGCAACTTGCTTGCCGTTCTTCTTGAAGTTCCCCTTCTTCCCTTTGCCCTTTTCTTGAAACTAGTGGTCTTGTCAACCATCAACACTTGATGTTTTTCTTGATTTCTACCTTCGTTGATTTCAGCATCACGAAGAGCTTAGGAATTACTTTTGTCATCCCTTGCATATTATAGTTCATCACGAAGTTCTACTAACTTGGTCATGGTGACTAGAGAATTCTGTCAATCACTATCTTATCTGGAAGATTAACTCCCACTTGATTCAAGCGATTGTAGTACCCAGACAATCTGAGCACATGCTCACTAGTTGAGCGATTCTCCTCCATCTTTTAGCTATAGAACTTATTGGAGACTTCATATCTCTCAACTCGGGTATTTGCTTGAAATATTATCTTCAACTCCTGGAACATCTCATATGGTCCATGACGTTCAAAACGTCTTTGAAGTCCCGATTCTAAGCCATTAAGCATGGTGCACTAAACTATCAAGTAGTCATCATATTGAGCTAGCCAAACGTTCATAACGTCTGCATCTGCTCCTGCAATAGGTCTGTCACCTAGCGGTGCATCAAGGACATATTTTTTCTGTGCAGCAATGAGGATAAACCTCAGATCACGGATCCAATCCGCATCATTGCTACTAACATCTTTCAACATAATTTTCTCTAGGAACATATCAAAATAAAACGCAGGGAAGCAACAACGCGAGCTATTGATCTACAACATGATTTGCAAAATACTACCAGGACTAAGTTCATGATAAATTTAAGTTCAATTTAATCATATTACTTAAGAACTCCCACTTAGATAGATATCCCTCTAATCCTCTAAGTGATCACGTGATCCAAATCAACTAAACCATAACCGATCATCACGTGAGATGGAGTAGTTTTCAATGGTGAACATCGCTATGTTGATCATATCTACTATATGATTCACGCTCGACCTTTCGGTCTCCGTGTTCCGAGGCCATATCTGTATATGCTTGGCTCGTCAAGTATAACCTGAGTATTCCGCTTGTGCAACTGTTTTGCACCCGTTGTATTTGAACATAGAACCTATCACACCCGATCATCACGTGGTGTCTCAGCACGAAGAACTTTTGCAACGGTGCATACTCAGGGAGAACACTTCTTGATAATTTAGTGAGAGATCATCTTATAATGCTACCGTCAATCAAAGCAAGATAAGATGCATAAAAAGATAAACATCACATGCAATTAATATAAGTGATATGATATGGCCATCATCATCTTGTGCTTTGTGATCTCCATCTCCGAAGCACCGTCATGATCACCATCGTCACCGGCGCGACACCTTGATCTCCATCGTAGCATCGTTGTCGTCTCGCCAATCTTATGCTTCCACGACTATCACTACCGCTTAGTAATAAAGTAAAGCATTACATCGCGATTGCATTGCATACAATAAAGCGACAACCATATGGCTCCTGCCAGTTGCCGATAACTCGGTTACAAAACATGATCATCTCATACAATAAAATCAGCATCATGCCTTGACCATATCACATCACAACATGCCCTGCAAAAACAAGTTAGATGTCCTCTACTTTGTTGTTGCAAGTTTTACGTGGCTGCTACGGGCTTAAGTAAGAACTCATCTCACCTACGCATCAAAACCACAACGATAGTTCGTCAAATAGACTCCGTTTTAACCTTCTCAAGGACCGGGCGTGCCACACTTGGTTCAACTAAAGTTGGAGAGACAGTCTTCCGCAAGCCATCTATGTGCAAAGCACGTCGAGGGAACCGGTCTCGCGTAAGAGTACGCGTAAGGTTGGTCCGGATCGTCTCGTCCAACAATACCGCCGAACCAAAGTATGACATGCTGGTAGGCAGTATGACTTGTATCGCCCACAACTCACTTGTGTTCTACTCGTGCAAATAACATCAAACCATAAAAACCTAGGCTCGGATGCCACTGTTGGGGAACGTAGTAATTTCAAAATTTTCCTACGCACACGCAAGATCATGGTGATGCATAGCAACGAGGGGGAGAGTCTGATCTACGTACCCTTGTAGATCACAACGGAAGCGTTGACACAACGTAGAGGAAGTAGTCGTACGTTTTCTTCCCGATCCGACCGATCCAAGCACCGTTACTCCGGCACCTCCGACTTCTTAGCACACGTTCAGCTCGATGACGTTCCTCGGGCTCCGATCCAGCAAAGCGTCGAGGAAGAGTTCCGTCAGCACGACGGCGTGGTGACGATCTTGATGTACTGCCGACGCAGGGCTTCGCCTAAGCACTGCAACGGTATGATCGAGGTGGAATTTGGTGGCAGGGGGCACCGCACACGGCTAAGGAACGATCTCAAGGATCAACTTGTGTGTCTATGGGGTGCCCCCTGCCCCTGTATATAAAGGATGGAGGAGGAGGAGGCCGGCCAAGGCATAGGGTGCGGCCAGGATGGGAGTCCTACTAGGACTCCAAGTCCTAGTAGGAGTCCACCAAAAGGGGAGGAAGGGAGAAGGAATAGGAGGAGAAGGAGAGGTGGCCGGCCCCCTTTTCCCTAGTCCAATTCGGACCAAAGGGGAGGGGGGGGGGGGCGCAGCACCCTTTTCCTCTTCCCACTAAAGCCCATCAAGGCCCATTACTCTTCCCCGTATTCCCGTAACTCCCCGGTACCTCCGAAAATACCCGAATCACTCGGAACCTTTCCGATGTCCGAATATAGTCGTCCAATATATCGATCTTTACGTCTCGACCATTTCGAGACTCCTCGTCATGTCCCCGATCTCATCCAGGACTCCGAACTCCTTCGGTACATCAAAACTCATAAACTCATAATATAACTGTCATCGAAACCTTAAGCGTGCGGACCCTACGGTTCGAGAATAATGTAGACATGACCGAGACACGTCTCCGGTCAATAACCAATAGCGGGACCTGGATGCCCATATTGGCTCCTACATATTCTACGAAGATCTTTATCGGTCAGACCGCATAACAACATACGTTGTTCCCTTTGTCATCGGTATGTTACTTGCCCGAGATTCGATCGTCGGTATCCAATACCTAGTTCAATCTCGTTACCGGCAAGTCTCTTTACTCGTTCCGTAACACATCATCTCACAACTAACATATTAGTTGCAGTGCTTGCAAGGCTTATGTGATGTGCATTACCGAGAGGGCCCAGAGATACCTCTCCGACATTCGGAGTGACAAATCCCAATCTCGAAATATGCCAACCCAACATCTACCTTTGGAGACACCTGTAGTACTCCTTTATAATCACCCAGTTACGTTGTGACGTTTGGTAGCACCCAAAGTGTTCCTCCGGTAAACGGGAGTTGCATAATCTCATAGTCATAGGAACATGTATAAGTCATGAAGAATAGCAACAGCAACATACTAAACGATCGGGTGCTAAGCTAATGAAATGGGTCATGTCAATCAGATCATTCAACTAATGATGTGACCTCGTTAATCAAATAACAACTCTTTGTTCATGGTTAGGAAACATAACCATCTTTGATCAACGAGCTAGTCAAGTAGAGGCATACTAGTGACACTCTGTTTGTCTATGTATTCACACATGTATTATGTTTCCGGTTAATACAATTCTAGCATGAATAATAAACATTTATCATGATATAAGGAAATAAATAATAACTTTATTATTGCCTCTAGGGCATATTTCCTTTCAAGAAGCGCATGTGTACGAGTTGATTCCACCCAAGCAATACCAAAGCGGACCCCTCTTGATAGTACGGTGCCCTCTACGCAACTAGTCCACCGAAAGAGAAACGAAAGAGCTACACCGTCTTGAATGACACTCCGAGGGGAAGAAATCGTCTCGTGCCAAGGATGAATCTATGAAATGCTCAAAGCACACGATTAGTCCGCAAACACATTGTCATCAATCACCAAAACCACATCGAGAGAGATATGCCTCAACAATCTCCCCCTTTTTGGTGGATTGATGACAACTAGGGATTTGCACAAGGAAAAGATATAAAAGTAAGGATACTTAGAACTACAAAATATAGACGGGCTCCCCTTGAATGTGTGCACCTAGTTAGTGGAGCCTTTCGAATGCAAGACACATACATTCAGATCAACACTCCCCCTATATTTTATAGTCCAACAATTCTAAGCACATGATATATGAGAGTAGGGTATAAAACAGGATAAGCATGCAACTCATTAGATACTATAGTACTGAATAGACATAAGTAATAAGGCAGCGATAGGGAGCATATGTCTCACACCATATGTCTAGAACTTAGGTCTCACAGGCACCAAACCAAACCAAACAAAGACAACGAGAAAACACACGAGAAAACACAAGACACAAAGACACACTCGCAACACGGCAACAACACAAATCCCTAAACTCTCTCCCCCTTTGGCATCGAGACACCAAAAGGGCAAAGAGCGATGCTACGACTCCAGGTGATGGCAAGCTGAGGATCTCGAACATCACATCTCAGCGTGATCGTCTGCATCTTCGTCGTTGGTCGGAAACTGCTCGGCGTCTGAATCGGTCCAAGGGCAATGCTGGTGAATCCATTCCTCCTCTTCAGTGATCTGTCCCTCAGAACCGCTGGCAACGGTCGCACCCAAGTGACACATGAGCTCCTTGTGGCGCACCCTGGCCTGCTTCTCCGCCACATGAGTCATGTACCGACCATGAGACTCCATGCAGAAAAGCTTCTTCATCTTGCATTTAAGCTTCTTTGCCCAAGAAGGTTCTGCACTAGAGGGCCCAAAGTCCTCCTCGTGATCATCAGTTGCAGCCCCACCCTCAGTCTCCATGGCATCAACAGCAGTAGATGGACCCCCGGGTTTAGGCGCTGGGGTGCCCCAATTGTCCTTCTTCCTCAGATGCTTGATCTCATGAGAAACCAAGTCTCCAGTTTCCAGCAACACTCTGGGATAGACACGTGCCCAGGCCTTCTCAATGAGCCTCAAGATGAATGGACCATATATCGGGCACTTGCGCTCAGAAACGACAAAGAGAAGTTCAGGCCACATAACATGAGAAATGTCCAGGCTCTCTCCAATGTTTGCTTCCTTCTCATGCTGGCAGAAAAGAAGAATGTCCACGAGATAGGAGTGGACCATATCCAGATTCCCGATGCGAGGGAAGAGAGTCTCATGGAAGACACGATGAAGAATGTCCAGATATGTAGACAACTCATAGGTTTCCTTCTTAGTCACTGGGTGAACCTTCACAGTACAGTAGGGCCAAAGGGCTTGCTTGTGAGTGGATGTAGCATTGCGGTGAGGGCGGAAGCCTCCTGGAGTCTCAAGCCCGTGATCTACCACATCAAGTAACTCCATGAAGGCCTTCCACTTGACAGAAAGCAACTTGCCATTGGTCATCCAAGTCAGAGTTCTGTCGGCATCAGTTCCAAGATGAACGGTGGCAAAGAATTGAGCCACCAAATCTGCATCAAAATCCTTGTTGAACTGCATGATCCTGAGAATGTTCAGCTGAGAACACATCTGAAGGGCTTCGCCAAAGTACTCACGGTCCTTCTCCATGGCATCTGTGTCGATGGAGCGAACATCAACATAGAGATCTTCTTGGCCTTGATCACATCAAAATAGATGGCAAACTGAAAGCGATTCCAGAACGAGCGGTTGACCAAAGTGGGATCTTGGTCTTCCTCATAGGGGTTGCGGCGACGCTTTTCCCAAAACTCCTTGGCAGTCATCTCAGTCACAGTCTTTCCCTTTGGCTTGTTGGCGGATCTCTTCGACTGCTGAGGTGGTGGTGGAGCACTTGCGGATGCCTTGCTGGTGGCGGTTGAGAACTATAGGAACCACCTGCTGGCTCTGAGGTGCGGTAGCGCTTTGATGTTGCACGCCCGGGGTTGACACGGTGGACCTGCTGCTCAGGATTATCATCACCTGGAACCAAACACACGACCAGAAGAAACACACGAAAGAAGAGAGCATAAGCCGCCAAACGAGAGAAAAAGGATCAAGGTGAGGTAGAAAATATTGGAACTGGGCATCCGACAGTAGTACCGCCATCTACCCGCGGCAGTACCGCTCGTGCGGCAGTACCGCTCATGGTGGGCGGCAGTACTGCTCGTGCGGCAGTACCGCTCCACGTGAGCGGTAGTACCGCTCTGAATGGGGAACATCGGTTTTTCTACTGCCGTGGTCAGATCCGGCACTACCGGGATGCCAAATTCAAAAAAATTATCCTACCAAACATCAATCCAAAGAGCCTAAAAGCAATCTCCATCCACCACAAGTCTCTTCATTGCCAAAAAAACTAGAAAACAATGCCTATTGCCTCTAAGAACTAGATGCAAGATCTAGGCAACGAGAAAACGAGAACGGAGGCAATACCGACATCCATGGCTGGAGGACGAGATGGAGAACGACTCCACCGGAGGAAATGGAGAGAAGAGGCCGGAAAACGGCGGCCTGCCGGTGCCCTCCCGCGGTAAGGCATCGCTGGAGCAACGAAGAAGACGAGCGAGTGCGGGCGAATGGGTATGGGGAGAAAATAACTCCCCCGCCCCGATATAACCCCCCGCGCCCACCCATCAGCGGCAGTACCGCTGGTGAGGGCGGTAGTATCGCTTAACCCTCATAAGCAGTAGTACTGCAGTCCCAACGGTAGTACCGCTCAGCCGCAGAGAGGACTAGGCAAAAAGGGCGTAACTCTCGAAAAAGAACGAAAGGAAAACGGGAACAAAACACACACACACACAAACGACAAAGAGAGCGAGAAACACACACCTCTCTAAGAGAGGGCGGTGGCCGAGGCCACCTATGTTTGAGTTTAGAGGTATGGTGCCGCGAAGATTTTAACCTTGGGCGCATGACCAACACTCATCTTTGAAGCACAAGTGCCATAAAGAAATGGCTAATGTGAAAGAGTTTGGTTAGTTTATGCATTATGAGGGGAGGGAAAGTTCATTGAGAGAACAACACTCCCCCTATGTCCATGCCTACACCTAAACTAGACAACACGTTGAGTGAGGTGGGGTGTGCAGGGGTTCAAGTCACATTGCTCGAATCAATGATATTTAGCTCATGCCTTAACTCGCAAAATCTTGCTTCATCCAAAGGCTTCGTGAAGATATTTGCAAGGTTATCATGAGTGTTGACATAGTTGAGCTCGATCTCCCCTCGTCTAATGTGATCCCGGATGAAGTGATACCTAATCTCAATATGCTTTGTCTTGAAGTGTTACACCGGGTTGAGGGAAATCTTGATGGCACTTTCATTGTTACACCAAAGAGGCACTTTGTCACAAATGACACCGTAATCCTTTAAAGTTTGCCTCATCCATAAGAGTTGTGCACAACAACTACCGGACGCTACATACTCCGCTTCGGTGGACGAGAGAGACACACAACTTTGCTTTTTGGAAGACCAACTTACCAAAGAGCAACCAAGGAATTGGCACCCTCCGGACGTGGACTTCCTATCCACTTTGTCTCCCGCCCAATCGGAATCCGAATACCCTACAAGCTTGAAGTTTGCTCCTCTTGGGTACCATAAGCCAAAGTTTGGGGTATGAGCCAAATATCGAAAGATTCGTTTGACCGCCACATAGTGACTTTCCTTAGGTGCGGCTTGAAACCATGCACAAATTCCCACACTCAACATGATATCCGGCCTAGATGCACAAAGGTAAAGCAAGGAGCCAATCATGGAGCGATATACCTTTTGATCCACCGCTTTACCATTGGGATTTATGTCAAGTTGGCACTTGGTGGGCATTGGAGTGGAAGCCGGCTTGACATCACTTAGCTTGAATCTCTTGAGCATGTCTTGAGTGTATTTGGCTTGGTTGATGAAGGTTCCTTCTCTTCTTTGCTTCACTTCGAACCCTAGAAAGAACTTCAACTCTCCCATGGAAGACATCTTGAACTTTGAGGTCATGAGAGCGGCAAATTCCTCATTGAAAGCTTTGTTAGGGGAACCAAAGATAATATCATCAACATATAATTGTCATACAAACAACTGCCCTTTGACCTTCTTAGTAAAAAGAGTGGGGTCGATTAGCCCAACTTCAAAACCACGGTCTTGTAACAACTCAGTAAGGTGGTCATACCACACACGTGGGGCTTGTTTAAGGCCATAGAGTGCCTTATCGAGTTGATACACATGATCGGGAAAGTAGGGATCCTCGAACCCAGGGGGTTGCTTGACATAAACCAATTAATTAATAGGACCATTAAGAAAAGAACTCTTCACATCCATTTGTTGCAACTTAAAGTTATGATGAGAAGCATATGCAATCAACATGCGAATGGATTCAAGATGAGCAACGGGAGCAAAGGTTTCACCGTAGTCGATACCCTCAACTTGGGAGTAGCCTTGTGCTACCAAGTGAGCCTTGTTGCAAATGATAATCCCATGGGCATCTTGCTTGTTCTTAAATATCCACTTGGTTCCAATGACATTGTGGTTCCCCATCGGTCTCTGCACTAATCTCCACACTTTGTTGCGCTCGAAGTTGTTGAGTTCTTCATGCATGGCATTGAGCCAATCCAGATCTTCGAGCGCCTCATAGACCTTGTGGGGTTCGACACAAGAGACAAACGCATGATGTTCACAATAGTTTGCTAATTGTCCGCGGGTGCTTACCCCCTTTCTTAAGCTTCCAAGCACATTCGTCATGAGATGATCCTTGGTGGAGAGCTTGGAAGCAACCTTGGCGGCACGACGCTCCAATTCCTCCTCGGGGGTGAGACGAGGAGTGGTCACTTGATCATCTTGAGCGTCGTCTTGAGCTTGTTCTTGATCACCTGGGACTTGATCTTGAACTTGCTCGGAGGAGGGAACTTGACCTTGGGCATCACTTTGTGTGATAGCACCGTCTTGAGCATGATCTTGCCCTTGGTCTTGTTCTTGAGGATGAGGGCCTTCACGTTGTTCTTCGAAAGCGTGTGGGCCTTAGGTTGGTGATGGCTCCACTTGAGTGGAGCATTGTCCTTCTCCTTCGGCCACAAGGGGTTCCTCAATGGGTACGATAAAACCAACACCCATTCTTCTTATGGCTTGAGGAGGAATTTCACCACCTACATCACAAGTGCCACTTTGCTCCACTTGGGAGCCGTTATTCTCATCAAACTCCATGTTACACGTCTCCTCAATAAGTCCCGTGGATTTATTGAGGACACTGTAAGCATGAGAGTTTGTAGCATAACCAACAAATATGCCCTCATAAGCTCTAGCCTAAAATTTAGAGAACCGAACACCTATCTTGAGAATGAAACACTTACACCCGAACACCCGAAAGTACTTAAGGTTGGGCTTGTTACCAGTGAGTATCTCATATGGAGTCTTGTTCAAGCCCTTGCAGAGGTAGAGTCTATTGGATGCATGACACGCGGTGTTGATGGCTTCGGCCCAAAAGTTGTATGGAGACTTGAACTCCGCCATCATGGTCCTTGCCGCATCCATCAACGTCCGGTTCTTCCTCTCCGCAACACCGTTTTGTTGAGGGGTGTAAGGTGCGGAATATTGATGCTTGATCCCTTCATCACTAAGAAACTCATCCAAGGTGTAGTTCTTGAACTTAGTGCCGTTGTCACTTCTTATTGTCAAGATCTTTGCATTGTGTTGACGTTGTGCTTCATTTGCAAAGTCAATGACGGTTTGTTGGGTCTCGCTCTTCCTCTTGAAGAAATACACCCAAGTGTATCTTGAGTAGTCATCCACAATCACCAAGCAATACTTCCTACCCCCAAGACTATCAAAGGATGGAGGCCCAAAGAGATCCAAGTGAAGGAGCTCCAAAGGCCTCTTTGAGTAAATGATAGTCGTGGGAGGGTGAGCCTTCTCATGTAGCTTTCCTTCGATACAAGCACTGCAAGCACGATCTTTAGCAAAACTAACATTCGTTAGTCCATGGACATGGTTCCCCTTGAGAAGACTTTGCAAAGATCTCATATTGACATGGGCTAAACAGCGATGCCAAAGCCATCCCACATCAACTTTAGCCATTAGGCATGTCGCGGTCTTAGTGGGTCGCTCCGAAAAGTTAATCACATATAGACCGTTCTCGACATGCCCAACAAAGGCTACTTTAAGAGTCTTGCTCCACAAGAGGGCCATAGTATCAATATCAAAGAAAGTGGCAAAGCCCATTCTCGGTGTCAAAACCGGCGGATCTCGGGTAGGGGGTCCCGAACTATGCGTCTAGGCCGGATGGTAACATGAGGCAAGGGACACCAAGTTTTACCCAGGTTCGGGCCCTCTCAATGGAGGTAAAACCCTACGTCCTGCTTGATTAATATTGATGATATGGGTAGTACAAGAGTAGATCTACCACGAGATCAGAGAGGCTAAACCCTAGAAGCTAGCCTATGGTATGATTGTTGATGTGTATGTTGTCTTCTATCGACTAGCCTGGCCCTGGTTTATATAATGCACCAGAGGCCTAGGTTAACAAGAGTCCTAGCCGAATATGCCGGTGGGGAGAAGTCCTTGTCTTGATCGCCAAGTCTTTGTGGAATCTTCCTTCTATGCGGCAGCTGTCCGAACTGGCCCATGAGTATACGGCCATGGGGGGCCTCGGCCCAATCTAATAGATCAGGAGACGACGTGGTGAGTACCCCCTAGTGCAGGACACCGCCAGTAGCCCCCTGCACCGGTCTTCAAGTTAGGGACACTCCTTGATTCTTCCAAACTGTTCTTCATCTTCGGTCGTTGGTCTTGAAAACTGGTTCAACAAATCTTCTTTATCTTCGATCTTGAGGATCGCCGAAATGCATTCGACGAGTTTACACGTCGGGTATCCAGGAGCCCCTTTAAGTTTCCGGCCTTTACCAATGCCTTGTTATTTTTATGCCACACCTCGGGTTTGAAGTTGTTCCCGGGCGGCAGTGTCCTCTTGCGTCCGAGCGCCAACGCCGGACTGTATTCGAGGTATCTTTTGCAACCGAGCACCAACGCCGGACCGCTTCCTAGCTCTAACGTCGGAATGTATCCGAGCTCCAACGCCGGACTATGTATCCGAGCTCCAACGCCGGACTGTATATCCGAGCTCCAACGCTAGACTATATCCGAGCTCCAACGCCGGACTATATCCGAGGTGTCGTAAATCACCTTGGTTCAAAGAAGTTTGAAGGAGTTTAGCCGAGCTTAATGCCGGAAATGCCCTCTATGGAGCCAGCCACTAGCGCCCGAGCTTTATGTTGGGCTGCTTCCGAGGTGGTGCACCACCCCGAATGTCGGCCGATTTTTGTGAATATTTTTTATTGGTGCAATTTATTCTCTGCCGAGATATATAGCCAGTAGCCCTCAAGGTGTGTATCGGTCTAAAACCTGAGATGCACCTGAAGGATGACGTAAGACCGCTGATCCCAGTAGCCGTTGAGACTCAGGTTGATTTGCAAAATCGGCCTGAGGATCAAGTCCAAGCTCGTCAGAATACTTCGGGACACTAAAAGTGGCGTGCTCAGTCCTCGAGACTCAGGTTGGGTGCGGCTGACCAACCTGAGGATCAAAATCTCCTCGGAAACTATATTGCACATAAAATTTTCTGCATTGGACAAGCAATGCAGTAGCCCCCGAGACACTGGTCGGGTAGTAACACCAGATCAGGGGATCAATGTGCCCCTTTAATATTTGTAAATAATAAGCCCGAAGCCCAGTAGCCCCCGAGCCTTAATGCGGGCATGAGTGGCCGAATTAAGGATCAATATCCATAGTAAAATCACAAATTATGTGTAATGACTCTATGTATCCAAGTACTTTACGTCATTAATGCTCGGATCCGCATTGTACAAAACTTTGTTGACTGACCATCGGCTTCCACCTCCTCGGCCAGTAGCCGAGGAGTGTTTGTCCTACTTTATAAAGCCTTTATGAGGGCAAAGATTTACAACAAACAAGGCAATCTGGCCATACGGTTTTATGAACAAAGGTACGCAGAGAGTTATATTACTTTTTAACAGAAGAAATGTCTTCCAAAGAAAATAGTCCCGCTATCGGTTCCTTTCTTTGGCTTGTCATGCTAAGCATGATCATTAAACCTCAGCTCTAATGTAAGAGAAAAATATTGAGGATTTAGTTTGGGAGGCCAGTTAATAGCCCCCAGTAGTGTTCGGCGACAGTCGGGGTCAAGCCGTAAACACGCCAATGTTATGAATGGCCCATCATTTAACATAGTCATCAGATCGCTGACCAGTTTACGCTTATTGTGAAAGTCAGTTTTCGGCTTTCTCCACTGAGGTGCTTAACCATGTGAGCTGGAAACACAATCGCAGTGGTTCTCCCTTTGCATGCCTAGCCGAACAAAACGGAACACAGGAAGCAAGTGTAGGAGCCGGGCAACCCAACTATTGACCGAAGACACAATTCGAAACCGATGCATATATAGCAATATCTAAGAATGTTTTTGCCGAATCCCTAAAGGTGTCCGGCGTTGCACTGCGAGACTAATGCTGGAAAAGCACAAATAGTTTAAAAGTGCCAAAAAGCTTGGAAAACCAAGAAACGTTAGTAAAAACATGACGTCCGAACAATATCAAGTGTTCGGTGTCAATCCGAAAGTTGGTCTTAGAAAAAAGAAGTGCTTCTGTCGTGCTTTAACATGATACATCCTATCTCAAGACTTCGAGCGGGTCAGCCTACGGCTTCAACCTCCTATCCCGAGGGCGGAGGACTTCTCATCAGGCCAGTTTAGCAAACTAAACTCTAGCGGCTTTGAGAGAGAAATTAGGCTCCCCGGCTAGTGACCGCACACTTGTGTCAAAAAAGGAGTGATAAATAATAATAATAAAACTTTGCAACGACTAAGAAGAAGAACACTTATTATAAAACGGCTCAAATAAACTTAAGAGCCCCCAAGTGACTTGGGTAGAAGAATGATTGCACGTACCGAAGTACTTATATCATATATATGTTCAACCGAACTTTAAACACGTCTTAACCGACCGTCAGCTTCTCCCTCTTCGGTCAAGGACCAAAAAGTGTTATGTACTCCATCGGTCGAGAATATCGATGGTGTTTCCAATAACCAGGCAATCAGGCCATAAGGCTGTAACAGACAAAGCGCGCTCAGAAAACTTATGCTATATTACCGTGAAGTGTAAGAAGCATCTTCGAAGAAAATAGTACCCCCACCGATACCTTTCTTCGATGCTCATTGTTATTATGTGACTTGTGCAATAGATTTTTTGTACTCATGAGTTCCGTTGTGTGCCGACCATCATTGAAAACTATAAGAGCGCTAGCTTTTGGCTTCACCTAGTCTGAGGTCCAGCTCGGGCGACCCGATCGTGACAATCGCAGAGGTGCTCCCTTTACTCCCTAGCCGAACAATCGGGAACGTAGGGGTAAACACAGGAGCGAGGCAACCCAGCTTGCAAATCGCTTAAGTCAATATGGTGCATATTGTGGCGTAATACACGAACAAGGAACGAAGCCGTACAAGTATAATCATATACAAGTGGAAAAGCTTCATGAAGGAAGCCCCTAAATGAATTGGGTATTTGAATTTATGCGTCACAAACAAAGTTTGGACAAGGAAACTTTTTACAAGCAACTTTTTTCCAAAAAATTATAATGCTTGGTCGAACCGAACACAAGTTAGAAATTAAAGCTTTGAGCATGAAAGCGACTTAGCTGGTTAATGTGTTTGGTATTGATGACGCGGTCCGAGCTTGATGCGGGGCAAGGTTCCACTGCCCAAGCTGGTCCCGAGGTGGCAGAGCGGAGAGCTCGACACACCAAAGTGGTGACATAGCACGGTCAATGCAGACCGGCGGAGTGGCGCCGAAGTCCCCGGATCATTTTCCTGTGCACAAAAAACAGTGCAAACCGGAGATAATAGTAATAATGATAATTAAAAAAATTGTTGCATCATAAATAATTTATGCAAAGTGAGGAATAGAAGAAATATGGCCTGGCGCCGAAGTCAATGTCGATGCAGGGCGTTAGCGTGATGTAGTAAAGGCGTGGCAAAGCCTGAATTCACAGGTCGGTTCGAGCTCCGGATGCGGCATTCGCCGGACTATGTACGGAAACTGATCGAACCACCACGCGACCGTTGTTAATGCGGTCACTATTTGATAGACCTGTGTACATATCATGGACAAACCAGAGTAATAATTCCTTGGAAAAATGAACCCAAACAAGCAAAAAAAATACTAGGATTAATAGCACCTGGTTTATTTGTTGTAGCAATCCGAAGGAAGGTGATTCACAAAATTGGGACTCGCTCTGCTCACCCATTGCCTGATGGGCGATAAAACGACGGCATGGCAATGCTGGTAAAGGTTGACTCGCCGAGGCAAAGCCCTCGGCCCAGCTAACGTGATGGAGCTGGTCAGCTAGTGACGCCGAAGTGTCCGGAGTAGGTTGATGAAGAGATGGCGAAGCCCCCGGTCCAGCCGAGATGTCGAAGCCTCGACGTCAGCCGATGAGTCGAAGTAGGTCGGCGTGATGGACACTAGCTTGAAGAAGCAATAGTGCGGTCCTGTCGATGCAGGTCGTGGCGTGGTCGATGCCGCCTTGATGAAGCGACCGTGCGGCGATGCCGGTATGCCCGCTCCATGTAATCCGTGGGGCGGCGATGTTGATGATGATTTATCCTTCGCGATGTCGGACTCTTGTTCGGCTTGCCGAGATAATGATCCGAAGTAGTTGAGCTCGGCTAAAGTGACGACGTGTCTAGCGCAGGTCGGCAGCCGTGGAGTAATATAGCCGGACTGGTTTGACACCAGCATAATGTTGAAGATCATGTTCAAAAGGTCTTAAAGTTAGTGGGATGTGTTCGGGAACAAAACAAAATACCCCATACAAAATACCCCGTTCATAAAAAAGATGAACTCGGGTCGGATTCGTTTTCGCGCAGAAAACAGATCCGAAAAGTGCTGCACTAATCGGAAGGTTTCCGAAGTTTGGACGGTCGGATCGAGCTGAAATTTTGAGAGGTAGTAGATATAGGAATTCCGCAGCTGATCAACGGTTGGATCGTCCAAAGGACGTCCGAGCTAGAAGCTGGACACCATGCCCTAAACTCATCCAAATTCCCATCCAGATTTGACAGGGCTCCGGTATATCGTGGATTGCCAGAGATTCCTCCATCGGAACTCGATGAAATTTTCCAGGGTTGTTATAGACTCAATTCCGCACAATTTCACCAAAGCGATGGTCAAAGCGATACTCGAGGAGGTGGTGGTGGCAGATACGAGTTTGCTGTCCAAAAAAAACAGCACGGTCGCTTGAGGGCAATGTTGACGTTGAGCCCCCGAGCACCATAGATGATTCCTCCGTGATCTTGATAGAGATCGGAGTTGATGTTTGATGAAGGCCCTTGTCCGAACATGGTGATCCAGACACAAGGCGCAATTCTTGGTCGAACCAAGGTGACCAGTCGAACTGGTGACGAAGACGCCGAAGTCGCAGTTGATCTGCTGGCGAGCCATCGATCCTTTTGTCGATCACACAGGGAACTCTCAATGAAAGCACCAATGTCGGTGTCAAAACTAGCGGATCTCGGGTAGGGGGTCCCGAACTATGCGTCTAGGCCGGATGGTAACAGGAGGCAAGGGACATGAAGTTTTACCCAGGTTCGGGCCCTCTCGATGGAGGTAAAACCCTACGTCCCGCTTGATTAATATTGATGATATGGGTAGTACAAGAGTAGATCTACCACGAGATCAGAGAGGCTAAACCCTAGAAGCTAGCCTATGGTATGATTGTTGATGTGTATGTTGTCTTCTATCGACTAGCCTGGCGTGGTTTATATAATGCACCAGAGGCCTAGGTTAACAAGAGTCCTAGCCGAATACGCCGGTGGGGAGAAGTCCTTGTCTTGATCGCCAAGTCTTTGTGGAATCTTCCTTGTATGCGGCAGCTGTCCGAACTGGCCCATGAGTATACGGCCATGGGGGGCCTCGGCCCAATCTAATAGATCGGGAGACGACGTGGTGAGTACCCCCTAGTCTAGGACACCGTCACCCATGATTGCAAGTTGACGAACGGAAAGTAAATTGTATGCAAGGGACTCAACAAGCATGACCTTCTCGATCGTGAGATCATGAGAGATGACTACCTTGCCAAGTCCCAATACCTTAGAAGATGAGGTGTCACCCCACTCGACATTGGTGGGCATAGATGGAATCTTGTGCAGGTCCACCACCAAGTCCTTGCTTCCGGTCATATGATTTGTAACTCCGCTATCAAGCAACCATGATCCCCCACCAGAAGCAAACACCTACAAGAGATCAATGCTTGGTTTTAGGTACCCATTTTGTAATGGTTCCTTTAATGTTAGTAACAAGGGTCTTTGGAACCCAAATAGACCATTAAATGTCCTCATGAAGAGAACCAACAAATTTGACATAGACATGCCCATCACTAGCACGACATAACACATAAGAAGGATTAAAGTAGCCGGCTTTGATGGAAGGGGTGGCATTGCCCTTTTAGACACCGCCACCCTTCACATTGTTCCTCTTCTACTTGGAAGCACTCTCTCCCTCCTTCACAAAGGTTTGCATGAGAGGAGGAGGTCGTTTGGCCTTGTCATTCTTCTTCTTGTTCTTGGACTTGGGCACGTACCCAATCCCTTCCTTGGCCACAACTCCCTTTTGGTTGGTCAAGAGGTCGTTGAGGTTCTTCTCGCCTTGTATGCAAGACGCAAGACCTTTCTCAAGTTGCACCTTTATCTTAGCATTCTCCTCAACAAGATACACATGCTCACAACACGTGTTAGTAGCATTTGCATTATCAATTAACATCATACGAGGAAAAGTGGCTTTTTTCTTGGTTAGCTTTACTTGAAGTTTATCATGAGACTCTTTGAGGCTAGCATGAGCACCCTTCAAGACCTTGTGAGCCTTGTCAAGTATATCAAACTCCTCTTTGAGTCTAGCAAGATCAACCTCAAGGTCGGCCTTCTCGGAGTTTAGCACACGAGAGACAATGAGACCATGATCAAAATCTATCTTTAACTTAGCATGATCAACGTTGTGCGACTCCTCAAGAGCCAAACGAAGACAACACTCTTCCTCAAGAGAATTGGAAAGATCCGAAATCTCATCAGCATAGTCACGACTATGCCCTTCCATCTTAGAGATGGTATCTTCGTGAGCATCGATCATGTCATTGGCTTCACCAAGTTGTTCCAAGAGAGGAACAAAGTGCTTCTTGGATTTACCCTTAAGTTTTCCCATAAAGGCCTCAAACTCATTCACCTCCACATTAGCTCCCTCATGTTCATCAATGCTATCTGTCGAAGAAGGATGATTAATGATGGTAGTTTTGATGTTGGGGGTTACCTTGTTGGTGGCTTTAGCCATGAGGCACTTGGCGGTGATGCTCTCATTGGGTGAGTCGAAGAGAGACACTCGTGGAGTCGTCGCAATGGCAACTGAGGCCATGGCAACCGACTCACCATCTTCATCATCCTCATTGTACTCTTCTTGTACCACCAATGCCTTGGGAGGAGTCTTCTTAGTGAAGTTGCTCTTGTTGGGTAACGACTTGGCCTTGTCCTTTCGGATGAGCTTGCCACCATTGTCTTCCCTCTTCTCATACGGACACTCCGCAACAAAATGACTCACATTGCCACAATTGTAGCAAGTCCTTACACGTTGCTTGCTCTTCGTGCCACTTGAGTTATTTTTGTTAAAGTTTGGCCTTGAGTTTTTGTTGCTCCAAAATTACCTTGAAGCAAGTGCCATGTGTTCATGATATGCATACTTTGTATCTTCGGGGTTGCTCTCCTCTTCTTCCTCTTCTTCTTATTCAACGCAAACCTTGTCCTTCAATGCAAGGTTGGGCTTATTTTCCCTTTGAAAACGAAGCACCGCATTGTCGGCGGTCTTGTCCTAGATGTTCATGGCCACAAACTCATCCAACACTTCGCTTGAGGTCAAAGTGTGGAAGTCCGGCCTCTGACGAATGACGGAGGACATGGCCTTGTGGTAGGGCATCATTGCCTTGAGGAATTTGCGCTTGATCCAATTGTCATCCATGTCCTTGATCCCGTGATCTTGGAGTGAGACCGCGAGTTTGGTTACTCTCCGATAATGCTCACGAGGTTCTTCATCTTCTTTCATTGCAAACTCATCGGCTTCATCTTGCACCACTTCATAGTTGGAGCGTTGAATGCTTGCGCTTCCCCGGTAGAGCGAGACAACACAAAGCCATGCATCTTTGGCCAAGGCAAAGGGCCGAAGATGAGGTAGATCTTCGGGTGGAATTGCATCTTGAATGATGAAGAGAGCATTCTCATTGAATTGATTATGCGCGGCTTCTCGAGGAGTGAAGTTGCTTGGATCATGCGGATGGAACCTTCTTCAATGATTCTCCAAAGATTAGTGTTCACATGATTTAAATGACGCTTAAAGCGGTAAACCCAAGAATCAAAGTCCTCATTTTTCACAATCTTAGGGGGAGGACCGGCATGATTCAAATGAGTGGAAGGAACCGGTCCACCATAAAAAAGTGGTGGATCCACATGAGCAAACATGCCGGTGCCAATTTTACCACTAGAAGAAGGAGCCTTTTCACTACTAGCTTCCCCCTTGTCGGAGATAGCATCCGTCACCTTGTCGGTGGGATCACCCACTTTCAACGGTGCGGTGGATAGTTTAAGCCCTTCAAGGAATTTAGTAAACATGCTTTTAACCTCTGTCGTCATGGAGGTTTTCAATGTCTTCAAGGCCACATTGAACTCCTCACAAGAGACCGAGGTTCCCCCATCGCCCGTAGACGAGCTCGAATTCACACCGGAGTGTTCCTCCACACCGTCTACGGTGTCAACCATACTCTTCGGATGGCAAAGTCCTTAATAAAGAGATGAGGCTCTGATGCCAATTGAAAGGATCGATATGGTTGACTAGAGGGGGGTGAATAGGCAACTAACAATTTTTAACTTTTCTTTACCAAATTAAACTCTGCATCAAAGTAGGTTGTCTAGATGTGCAACTAGGTGAGCAACCTATATGATGCAACAACAACAAACAAACAAACAAGCAAGAGAAGTAACACTAAAGAGCTTGCACAAGTAAAGGTAAGAGATAACCAAGAGTGGATCCGGTGAAGACGAGGATGTGTTACCGAAGTTCCTTCCTTTTGAGGGGAAGTACGTCTCCGTTAGAGCAGTGTGAGGCACAATGCTCCCCAAGAAGCCACTAGGGCCACCGTATTCTCCTCACGCCCTCACACAATGCGAGATGCCGTGATTCCACTATTGGTGCCCTTGAAGGCGGTGACTGGACCTTTACAAACAAGGTTGGGGCAATCTCCACAACTTAATCGGAGGCTCCCAACAGTACCACGAAGTTTCACCACAATGGACTATGGCTCCATGGTGACCTCAACCGTCCAGGGTGCTCAAACACCCAAGAGTAACAAGATCCGCTAGGGATAGGTGGGGGAATCAAAAATCTCTTGGTGGAAGTGTAGATCGGGGCCTTCCCAACCACTCCCGAGCAAATCAAAAAGTTTGATTGGCTAGAGAGATAGATCAGGCGAAAATGGAGCTTGGAGCATTAATGGAGCTTGAGGGGGAAGAGGTAAGTCAACGGGGAAGAAGGGGACCCCCTTTTATAGTGGTGGCAACAATCCAACCGTTGCCCCACTAAACAGCCCCGCATAGGGCGGTACTACCGCGGGAGACAGCGGTACTACCGCTGGGTTAAGTGGTACTACCGCTCCCTTCGGCGGTACTGCCGTGCAGAACGAAGGGTAAAGGGAAACAGGGAACCGGGCGGTACTACCACGGAGGAAGGGCGGTACTGCCGCTTCCGAGCGGTACTGCCGCACTACTGCCGCAGTGAGGTACCGCACAATCCGACACAGAAAAAGACCCCTCGAATCGACGCGGTAGGAACCTGGCAAGCCAGTAGTAGTACTGCTGCGGAGTCACCGGCGGTACTACCGCTGCGGAGCGGTACTGCCGCTTGTGACCCCTCAGCGGTACTACCGCTGGGTACCACGATACTACCGCTGGGACCCAGACAAAGCCCACAAGCAGAGAGAAGATCTCTCCATCGAAGTGGAAGGGCTCGGAGGGTGAGAAGCGGATGTGTACGAGTTGATTCCACCCAAGCAATACCAAAGAGGACCCCCTCTTGATAGTACGGTGCCCTCTATGCAACTAGTCCACCGAAAGAGAAACAAAAGAGCTACACCATCTTGAATGACACTCCGAGGGGATGAAATCGTCTCGTGCCAAGGATGAATCTCTGAAATGCTCAAAGCACACGATTAGTCCGCAAACACGTTGTCATCAATCACCAAAACCACATCGAGAGAGATATGCCTCAACAGTGTATGAAAGCTCAACAAAATGAACTAAGTGGGTGTGCATCCAACTCGCTTTCTCACGAAGACCTAGGGCATTTCGAGGAAGCCCATCATTGGAATATACAAGCCAAGTTCTATAATGAAAAATTCCCACTAGTATATGAAAGTGATAACATAGGAGACTCTCTATTATGAAGATCATGGTGCTACTTGAAGCACAAGTGTGGTAAAAGGATAGTAGCATTGTCCCTTCTCTCTTTTTCTCTCATATTTTTTTATTTGGGCCTTTTTATGGCCTCTTTATTTTTTTTCATCCGGAGTCTCATCCCGACTTGTGGGGGAATCATAGTCTCCATCATCCTTTCCTCACTTGGGACAATACTCCAAAAAATGATGATCATCACACTTTTATTTACTTACAACTCAACAATTACAACTCAATGCTTAGAACAAAATATGACTCTATGTGAATGCCTCTGGCGGTGTATCAGGATATGCAATGAATCAAGAGTGACATGTATGAAAGAATTATGAACGATGGCTTTGCCACAACTACAATGCCAACTACATGATCATGCAAAGCAATATGACAATGATGGAGCGTGTCATAGTAAACGAAATGGTGGAAAGTTGCATTGCAATATATCTCAGAATGGCTATGGAAATGCCATGCTAGGTAGGTATGGTGGCCGTTCTGAGGAAGGTATATGGTGGGTGTATGATACCAGCAAAAGGTGCGCGGTATTAGAGAGGCTAGCAATGGTGGAAGGGTGAGAGTGCGTATGATCCATGGACTCAACATTAGTCATAAAGAACTCATATACTTATTGCAAAAATCTACAAGTTATCAAAGCAAAGTATTACGCGCATGCTCCTAGGGGGATAGATTGGTAGGAAAAGACCATCGCTCGTCCCCGACCGCCACTCATAAGGAAGACAATCAATAAATAAATCATGCTCCGACTTCATCACATAACGGTTCACCATACATGCATGCTACGGGAATCACAAACTTTAACACAAGTATTTCTCAAATTCATTACTACTCAACTAGCACGACTCTAATATCACCATCTCCATGTCTCAAAACAATTATCAAGTATCAAACTTCTCATAGTATTCAACACACCCATAAGAATTTTTATTAATCTTGAATGCCTAACATAATTAAAGAAAATTACCATGTTGTTTTGTAGGACTCTCAAAATAATCTAAGTGAAGCATGAGAGAATAAGAGTTTCTATAAAACAAATCCACCGACGTGCTCTAAAAGATATAATTGAAGCACTAGAGCAAAAACTATATAACTCAAAAGATATAAGTGAAGCACATAGAGTATTCTAACAATTTCCGAATCATGTGTGTCTCTCTCAAAAAGGGTGTGCAGAAAGGATGATTGTGTAAAACTAACAAATAAAGACTCAAATAATACAAGACGCTCCAAGCAAAACACATATCATGTGGTAAATAAAAATATAGCTCCAAGTAAAGTTACCGATAGAAGTAGACGAAAGAGGGGATGCCTTCCGGGGCATCCCCAAGCTTTGGCTTTTAGGTGTCCTTATATTATCTTGGGGGTGCCATGGGCATCCCCAAGCTTAGGCTCTTGCCACTCCTTGTTCCATAATCCATCAAATCTTTACCCAAAACTTGAAAACTTCACAACACAAAACTTAAAGTAGAAAATCTCGTGAGCTCCGTTAGCGAAAGAAAACAATAAACCACTTCAAGGTACTGTAATGAACTCATTATTTATTTATATTGGTGTTAAACCTACTGTATTCGAACTTCTCTATGGTTTATAAATTATTTTACTAGCCATAGATTCATCAAAATAAGCAAACAACACACGGAAAACAGAATCTGTCAAAAACAGAACAGTCTGTAGTAATATGTAGCTAACGCATGATCTGGAACCCCAAAAATTCTAAAATAAATTTCTGGACGTGAGGAATTTATCTTTTAGTCGTCTCAAAAAAGAATTAACTAAATAGCACTTTTCAAATAAAAATGACAGCAGTTCTCGTGAGCGCTAAAGTTTCTGTTTTTTACAGCAAGATTAAAAAGACCTTCCCCAAGTCTTGCCAACGGTTCTACTTGGCACAAACACTAATTAAACACAAAAAACACAACCAAAACAGAGGCTAGATAAATTATTTATTACTAAACAGGAGAAAAAACAAGGAATAAAAATAAAATTGGGTTGCCTCCCAACAAGGGCTATCGTTTAACGCCCCTAGCTAGGCATAAAAGCGAAGATAGATCTAGGTATTGCCATCTTTGGTTTTAGGGAAGAAAAGAGCAAACTTTCTATCTATGGAATTAATATTTCTATTTTGATAAAGCACATGGCTATTAATGGTATAAGAAAGATTAAATATGTTATGGAAATTTGTATCTAAGCTAGCCTTCATCTCTTTGATAGATTCGTTTTGGTAAGAGAGCAAAAGAGATGTAGATTCAACTTTCTCATTCATGGGGTGCCCAAATATGGTTTTCATCTTTTCATAAGTATCTACAGAATCCCCTTCAAGAAAGCCTTCTTCAAATATAGAATCTAAGACATTCTTAAAAGAAGAAGGTAGGGCAATATAAAAACTTCTTAAGTAAATTTCAATTTGGTATTGAGGCACGTAGCTAGCCCTGATCCTTAATAGTTTATACCAAGCATCTTCAAAGATTCATCAAGTAAATAACGAAAAATTCCAGAATCATCTTCATCAAAATTATTAAGATTCTCATTGATAACTCCGGTAGGTTTTTCCATAGTATCTTTATTTATGAGCTTAGCGAGAATAGAAGGATTGTCCAAAGTACTAAAACTCGGGAGAGAACCCCCAACCCTTTTTGATTCAGACATGGTGGAAGAAAAGTGAGTGGAAAAGAGAGGGCAAATAAAACGGCAAGGGTGAAGTGGGGGAGAGGAAAACGAGAGGCAAATGGCAAATAATGTAATGCGGGAGATAAGGGTTTGTGATGGGTACTTGGTATGTTCACTTTTGCGTAGAACTCCCCGGCAACGGCGCCAGAAATCCTTCTTGCTACCTCTTGAGCACTTGCGTTGGTTTTCCCTTGAAGAGGAAAGGGTGATGCAGCAAAGTAGCGTAAGTATTTCCCTCAGTTTTTGAGAACCAATGTATCAATCCAGTAGGAGGCCACACACGGGTCCCTCGCACCTACACAAACAAATAAATCCTCGCAACCAACGCGATATGGGGTTGTCAATCCCTACACGGTCACTTACGAGAGAGAGATATGATAGATATGATAACATAATATTTTTGGTATTTTTATGATAAAGATGCAGAGTAAAATAAAAGGCAAAGGAAATAACTAAGTATTGGAAGATTAATATGATGGAAGATAGACCCGGCGGCCATAGGTTTCACTAGTGGCTTCTCTCAAGAGCATAAGTATTTACGGTGGGTGAACAAATTACTGTTGAGCAATTGACATAATTGAGCATAGTTATGAGAATATCTAGGTATGATCATGTATATAGGCATCACGCCCGAGACAAGTAGACCGACTCCTTCCTGCATCTACTACCATTACTCCACACATCGACCGCTACCCAGCATGCATCTAGAGTATTAAGTTCAAGAGAACAGAGTAACGCTTTAAGCAAGATGACATGATGTAGAGGAATAAAATCATGCAATATGATGTAACCCCATCTTGTTATCCTCGATGGCAACAATGCAATATGTGCCTTGCTGCCCCTACTGTCACTGGGAAAGGACACCACAAGATTGAACCCAAAGCTAAGCACTTCTCCCATTGCAAGAAAGATCAATCTAGTAGGCCAAACCAAACTGATAATTCGAAGAGACTTGCAAAGATAACCAATCATACATAAAAGAATTCAGAGAAGATTCAAATATTGTTCATAGATAAACTTGATCATAAACCCACAATTCATCGGTCTCAACAAGCACACCACAAAAGAAGATTACATCGAATAGATCTCCACAAGAGAGGGGGAGAACTTTGTATTGAGCTCCAAAAATAGAGAAGAAGCCATCTAGCTAATAACTATGGACACGAAGGTCTGAAGTAAACTACTCACACTTCATCGGAGAGGCTATGGTGTTGATGTAGAAGCCCTCCGTGATCGATGCCCCCTCCGGCAGAGCTCTGGAACAGGCCCCAAGATGGGATCTCGTGGATACATAAACTTACGGCAGTGGAATTAGGGTTTTGGCTCCGTATCTGGTAGTTTGGGGGTACATAGGTATATATAGGAGGAAGGAGTACGTCGGTGGAGCAATAGGGGGCCCACGAGGGTGGAGGGCGCGCCTGGGGGGGGGGGTAGGCGCTCCCCCTACCTCGTGGCCTCCTGGTTGATGTCTTGACGTAGGGTCCAAGTCCTCTGGATCATGTTCGTTCCAAAAATTACGTTCCCGAAGGTTTCATTCCGTTTGGACTCCGTTTGATATTCTTTTTCTACGAAACCCTAAAATAGGCAAAAAAACAGCAATTCTGGGCTGGGCCTCCGGTTAACAGGGTAGTCCCAAAAAATAATAAAAAAAGTGTATAATAAAGCCCAATAATGTCGAAAACAGAATATAATATAGCATGGAACAATAAAAAATTATAGATACGTTGGAGACGTATCATAAGCCGACTCTTTATCCCTTTCTTATTTAGTACATGGGATTGTGTGAAGATTACCCCTCTTGCGAAAAACCTACCATGCGGCTATGCCTCTAAGTCGTGCCCCGACAAGTGGGAGATATAGCTGCATCGTGGGTGTTACAGTTTGTGCCAAGTCAAGTCAAGATTTGATCTCCCGTCAACTTGCCGATTTCTGGCGCCGTTGCCGGGGAGATCTACGCTCAAGTCAAGACATACCAAGTACCCATCACAAAATCTTATCCCTCGCATTACATTATTTTCCATTTGCCTCTCGTTTTCCTCTCCCCCACTTCACCTTTGCCATTTTATTTGCCCTTTTTCCGTTCGTCTCTTTTCGCTTGCCTCTTGTTTGCTTGTGTGTTGGATTGATTGTTTGTCACGATGGCTCAAGATAATACTAAATTATGTGACTTTTCCAATACCAACAATAATGATTTTATTAGCACTCCGATTGCTCTTACTACCGATGTTGAATCTTGTGAAATCAATACTGCTTTGTTGAATCTTGTTATGAAAGATAATTTTCCTAGCCTTCCTAGTGAAGATGGCGCTACCCATCTAAACAACTTCGTTGATTTGTGTGATATGCAAAAGAAGAAAGATGTGGATAATGGTATTGTTAAATTGAAGCTATTTCCATTTTCGCTTAGAGATCGTGCTAAAACTTGGTTCTCTTCTTTGCCTAAAAATAGTATTGATTCATGGAATAAGTGCAAAGATGCTTTTATCTCTAAGTATTTTCCTCCCGCTAAGATCATCTCTCTTAGAAACGATATTATGAATTTTAAGCAACTTGAGCATGAGCATGTTGCACAAGCTTGGTAGAGGATGAAATTAATGATACGTAATTGTCCTACACATGGTTTGAATTTATGGATGATTATACAAATTTTTATGCCAGATTGAATTTTGCTTCTAGAAATCTTTTAGATTTGGCCGTGGGAGGCACTTTTATGGAAATCACTTTAGGAGAAGCTACTAAACTCCTAGACAATATTATGGTTAATTATTCTCAATGGCACACCGAAAGATCCACTAGTAAAAAGGTTCATGCTATTGAAGAGATTAATGTTTTGAGTGGAAAGATGGATCAACTTATGAAATTGTTTGCTAATAAGAGTGTTTCTCCTGATCCTAATGATATGCCTTTGTCCACTTTGATTGAGAATAATACTGAATCTATGGATGTGAATTTTGTTGGTAGGAACACTTTTGGTAACAACGCGTATAGAGGAAATTTTAATTCTAGGCCGTTTCCTAGTAATTCCTCTAATAATTATGGTAATTCCTACAACAACTCTTATGGAAATTTTAATAAGATTCCCTCTAATTTTGAGACTAGTGTTAAAGAATTTATGAATTCGCAAAAGAATTTCAATGCTTTGATTGAAGAAAAATTGCTTAAAATTGATGAGTTGGCTAGGAATGTGGATAGAATTTCTCTTGATGTTGATTATTTGAAACTTAGATCTATCCCACCTAAGCATGACATTAATGAGTCTCTCAAATCCATGAGAATTTCCATTGATGAGTGCAAAGAAAGAACCGCTAGGATGCGTGCTAAGAAGGATTGCTTTGTGAAAGCTTGTTCTTCTAGTTTTCATGATAATAATGATGAAGATCTAAAAGTGATTGGTGTAATATTTGTTTTCCAATATGAATCTTGATAAAGATGGGGATGGATCTGAGTCAACTTTAGTTAAAAGGCGTCCCAATGATTTGGAGTTTTTAGATCTTGTTGCAAAAATTGGTAAAAGTGGGATTCAAGAGGTCAAAACTTTACATAGCAATGAACCCACTATTTTGGATTTCAAGGAATTTAATTATGATAGTTGCTCTTTGATAGATTATATTTCCTTGTTGCAATCCGTGTTAAATTCTCTTCATGCTTATGATCAAAACAAAGCTTTTACTAAACATATCATTGATGATTTAATGCAATCTTATGAAGAAAAGCTTGAACTAGAAGTTTCTATCCCTAGAAAACTTTATGATGAGTGCGAACCTACTATTAAAATTAAGATTAAAGATCATGAATGCTATGCTTTATGTGATTTGGGTGCTAGTGTTTCCACGATTCCAAAAACTTTGTGTGATGTGTTAGGTTTTCATGAATTTGATGATTGTTCTTTAAATTTGCACCTTGCACATTCCACCATTAAGAAACCTATGGGAAGGATTAATGATGTTCTTATTGTTGCAAATAAGAATTATGTACCCGTAGATTTCATCATTCTTGATATAGATTGCAATCCTACATGTCCTATTATTCTTGGTAGACCTTTCCTTAGAACGATTGGTGCAATTATTGACATGAAAGAAGGAAATATTAGATTCCAATTTCTGTTAAGGAAAGGCATGGAACACTTTCCTAGAAAGGAAATTAAATTACCTTATGAATCTATTATGAGAGCCACATATGGATTGCAGACCAAAGATGACAATACCTAGATCTATTCTTGTTTTTATGCCTAGCTAGGTGCGTTAAACGATAGCGCTTGTTGGGAGGCAACCCAATTTTATTTTTGTTCCTGTTTAGTAATAAATAAACCATCTATCCTATGTTATGATTGTGTTTTTTATGTTTTAATTAGTGTTTGTGCCAAGTAAAGCCTTTATGATCTTCTTGGATGATTTTTATTAGATCTTGCTGTTAAAAACAGAAAGTATGTTCTCACGAGAATAATTTCCATTTTTTACCAGAGAGCGATAAAATACCAATTCTATTTTTGATAGATTTTGTTCTTCGTGTGTTGTTTGCTTATTTTGATGAATCTATGGCTAGTATCGGGGGGTATGAACCATAGAGAAGTTGGAATACAGTAGGTTTAACACCAATACAAATAAAGAATGAGTTCATTACAGTACCTTGAAGTGGTGGTTTGCTTTCTTATACTAACGGAGCTCATAAGATTTTCTGTTGAGTTTTGTGTTGTGAAGTTTTCAAGTTTTTGGGTAAATATTTGATGGATTTTGGAACAAGGAGTGGAAAGATCCTAAGCTTGGGGATGCCCAAGGCACCCCAAGGTAAAATTCAAGGACAACCAAAAGCCTAAGCATGGGGATGCCCTAGAAGGCATCCCCTCTTTCGTCTTCGTCTATCAGTAACTTTACTCGAGTCTATATTTTTATTCACCACATGATATGTGTTTTGCTTGGAGCGTCTTGTATGATTTGAGTCTTTCCTTTTTAGTTTACCACAATCATCCTTGTTGTACACACCTTTTGGATAGACACACATGAATCGGAATTTATTAGAATACTCTATGTGCTTCACTTATATCTTTTGAGCTAGATAATTTTGCTCTAGTGCTTCACTTATATCTTTTTAGAGCATGGTGGTGGTTTTATTTTATAGAAATTATTGATCTCTCATGCTTCACTTATATTATTTTGAGAGTCTTTTAGAACAGGATGGTAATTTGCTTTGGCTATAAAATTAGTCCTAATATGTTGGGCTTCCAAGATGGGTATAATAAAAACTTCCATATCACTACAAAAAAATACACTTTCGTGATGATACGTGTTTGTCACAGTAGGTCGCTTTTTTTGTCATGCATGTACATTCATGACAAATTTATGACAGAATCAAGATAGTCATACCTGTGTTGTCGTAGAAGTGTTCCATGACATTACCAAAATTATCATCACGGAAGTGTCCACTTCCATGACGATAAATTGCGCGTCACAGAAGTGCTTTCGTCAAGGGTGACCGACACGTGGCATCCACCGTAACGGAACGCCGTTAAGCTATCGGGTTGGGTTTTGGATCCGATGACCCGTTAATAGCCCTGACCAATGGGGATTTTCCACGTGTAAAATCATCATTGGCTAGAGGAAACACGTGCCGGCTCATCGTCGGGACAGATGTCATCCACTCACTGGACAAAAGGCGCCTATGATACGTCGACATGTGGCACGGCCTAACAAGTTTAAATGGGCCGGCCCAACTAGAGGCCCACAAGATTTTGCGGACCATAATGGGCCGGCCCAGCTAAAGGCCCACGAAATTTTGCGGACCATAATGGGCTGGCCCAGCTAAAGGCCCACAAGATTTTGTGGGCCATAATGGGCCGGCCTAGGTAAAGGCCCACAAGATTTTGCGGGCCATAATGGGCCGGCCCAGGTAAAGGCCCACAAGATTCTTGCAGGTCATAACGGGCCGGCCCAGCTAAAGGCCCACGAGATTTCGCCGACATTAATGGGCCGGCCCAGCTGTAGGCCCACAAGATTTTGAGGACCCTAGTAGGCCGACCCATTAACTGGTTGCCATGTTTTGGGCCAAATGCCGACCCATATTTGATCCGGTCCATTAATGGCCTGCCACGCTCCGGGCCTACTAGTGGCCCATATGAGATCCGGCCCGTTAAAAGCCTACCATGTTCTGGGCCAAATTACGGCCCAGATCAGGTCCGGCCCTTTAAGAGGCTTTGGGCTCAATTATGGCCCATATCAGATTCGGCCCATCAACTGGACACTATGCTTTTGGGCCCACTTGCTAAAGGCCCACTTAGTAATTTGGTCTGATATTAGTTTTGGCCTGTTAAGGGCCCGTTTAACATTTCGACCCTATATTAATTTCGGCCTGTTAAAAGCCCGTCATATAGTTGGGCCTAACTACGGCTCGGTTTGCATCCGGCCTGCTCGCAGCCGATATCTGATTGGGCCAAACAAGGACCCAGACAATTTTGACCTGTTAAAAGCCCGTGATTTGATTGACACAATCATGGGCCAGGGTTCATTTTGGGATGCTGCCTGCCCGTGAGCTGATCGGCATGTTTCAGGCCCAACCTATATCGTGATTGCATGACGGCCCGATTATGTACCGTAATTTTACGGTTTGGCCGGTTTACTGCGAAGACAGGATATATATATATACAGTAAAATAACTGCAGCATCTTGAATAAGAAAAAACCTATACTATACAATAAAGAAATTACGGCATATTACATCCACTGGGCATCAAAGTTTGCCACTATGATAATAAAGCACAAGCAGACAGCATATTACATACACTGGGCATCAAAGATCGCCACCAGTGCAAATAAACACGCCGACAAAATAATATACAAAATCGACAACACTTCAATAGAGTTCAAGAAAGGTTAGCCCTGCTGGGGAGCTGCAGCGCAAGCAGCTGAGCAAGATGATGAGACTGCGTTTGTTCAATACTTATATCTTCCTCACTCTGAAAGATAAACAAGCAGACAGATGACAGGTTTTTCACATAAAAGTATCAGTGCTGACAATTCATCACATTTCTTACTAACGAATAAAGTGACACAATTTAAATTTGCATTAACACAATATGGTATTGTTCAGGTCAAGACATGGCAGGAAATGACATTGTGAAGGAGTTGGGAGCTTCACGACACCACTGGATTACAGATCAAGAACTCATAAGTATCAATGGTTAGTGTGCTGTCAATTTATACCATTTCAGATTGCCAAATAAAGAGATGGTTTAAATAATAGTAGAATGATATGACATTTTTCATAGTTAAGACATTGCAGAATATGACATTGTGCTGTAGTGGGTAGGTTCACCACACCACTGGATTACAGATGAAGAACAGAAGCATACATGCAGTGCAAAAGAAGATCACTTGCTCTGTATAGTTTAATTTACATGGTATGAAGAAGGAACTTGGTTGTACAACAGAAAACTTCATTTGAGAAAGGATGAACTTTTGTTTATGAACTACATATAATAAACTTTAAACAAGCAATTTGATGCAAACACCAAAAATAAACAGCTGTTGCAGTCATGCCTAACCAAATATATACAACAAAGTTTGAAGGCTTGAGATGGACAAACTTACATTATTGGTGAAGACAGGCTCTATAAAGGCCTTGTCCATGCTGATGGGAGGGCAATTCAAGAAGTTTAGCACAGAATCTTCTTCAAAAGCATTGCCTTTATTCTACATTTTGTTAAGAGTAAATATAGATGTGATAATATACGAAAAAATGGAGAATATTTAAGATAAGATGAAGAGTGATGCTACATAACCAAGCCGCTATAAATGTAAGTGCAGTGATACAGGCAAAAGGTACAGCCAAGAGCAATGCACAGCTAAACTTCCTCAGTACCAACCTTATTGTAAGAGTAAATATAGATCTGATGTGTAGAAAATGGAGGGCAAAGGAAAATAAGCTGCAGAGTGATGGTACATGAACAACTACCTGTCATTATAAGTACACTGATAAAGGACAACTTGACTTACAAGAACAATGCAGAGTTAAAAAAACATTGGCATTGGATATATTCTACACTAATGTAACCATTCATACAGATCAGATAATTTGGAGCGAACAATTGATAAGCAAGCTATCATGCATACTGCTGTCACATAATGAACCAGGTATGTATGCAAGTACAGTGATACATGACAACAGGTACTAACAAGAGCAAAGCAGTGGGCAACATATTTGAGATATCCTGTGGTTCTTATCAAACCGGAATTCTTCTTCGAGCAGATTTCCTGCAAAAAAGATCCGTAAGGCACATGCGGAAAAGTAGAAGTTCAAATTGTCATGTGATTTCATAGACAACACCTCATCCTGGGAACGAGACTAGTGCATAACAAGGTTTTTCCATTCATTGTCTTCTAAATTTAGCACAGGAGACTTCACCAGAAATTCGTTTATAGACTTGCCATCAAAGTGTGATTTCCTCAGGTAACACCGATACTGCTGCAATGCTTGCTTGAAAAGCACAAGCAAGCTTTGCTCGTCATGACTATCCAGATTGACCCTCGCCTAGTTACAAAAATGTAATGTAAATCATTGATGTGTTCAATCAACAGAAAACAGGAAAATAATAGCCATGAATAATAGCACTTACACGTAAGTTGGACAGGAAGATGTGAAAATTGTGTTTGTCTTCACAATAATCTTCCCATGATGGGAATATATGCACGTAGTCCCTAACAACATTGAAAGCATTGTCTTTTAAACTGAGAATAAATGGAATGGGGTTCCAATCTGTAGGAATTGGCTGTCTCTGCAGTTGGGATAGGTCTTCGGCCGGTGGACTTGCTGTACTTTTTACTGGAGTGGGATTTTTCTGTGGTACAGCTGGTGCTATGGCAAATGAAATCGGTATACCTTTTGCTAGAGTGCAGGTCCTGTGTGGTGGGGCTAGTGGTGTGGCCAGTGAAGTATGGGTACAGTCTGCTAGAGTCGGTCCTACGTTTTGTGTCACTGGTTGTACAACCAATATAAGTGGGGTGCTGTCTGATTTCTCTGGTACCACCACATTTTTCAAGGACTTTGCTGGTGCTCCTTCAGGTTCGGCAATCACCCTCTTCCTTTTTGATGTCTGATGCACAAGAACAGCATTTGAGTGGAAAAACATGGTATGATGACAGATGGAATATGTATTGATAATGGATGGGCATGGCATCTCGACATATATGATGAGTAAACTAAGCAGATGGCGGTGCAACAAAGTAGAAGAAATGCAAGACAACATATGCAAGATACCCGTATTCAATAAAACATTGCCAAATTAGAACAGGCACCTTGATGGGTGAACAGGACAGGCCATCTGCCTTTGACTCCTTGAGGTTGGAATAGTCATTAGGATCATATTCTGAACAAGAATCAACAGGTGGGGAGCGTATGAGTTTCATTGCATCCAAAATGGCACTCAATGCCTTGGTGCCAATTTTGTAAGTCATTGCAGTGTTTAGCTTCAAGAGTGGACTGCTGCTAGTGCGACACAAAGCAGCTACACAGATCATAGTGTAGATATAATGGGAAAACCTTAAGCATCAGAGTAAAATCAGCAAAGTGGAACTTATTGGAATATATGTGCTAGTATTGCCGGTACGGCTAGAAAGGCTTCAGGTACCAGCTCTCTTCAAGTGAAGGTGCGGTACTGTTAATATCAATGTAACTCTCAAAGGCGACACAGCTCCCCGCATTTCCTTGCTATTCTTATAGGATTCAAGTGGGCAGGCCACTACAAATCCTATTCCTATGTTTACAAGATCCTACGAATCAAAGAGGCTCAAAGTGTCCATCACAACCGACCGTATAGATCTCTACACTGCAAATGTCCCTACTCATCTTCAGTACAAGGAACATACTGTATTACTATCATACTCCCTCCATTCCAAAACATAAGTCTTGGTAGAGATTTCCACTATGGATCACATACAGATGTATCCAGGTACATTTTAGAGTGTAGATTCACTCATTTTGCTCCATATGTAGTCCATGGTGGAATCTATACAAAGACTTGTATTTAGTAATGGAGAGAGTACATATTAAAGAAGAACGGAAGAGGAACATGGTAAAGAAGAGCAAGTAGATTTTGGATAATAAAATGTTGGTTGCGCAGTGCCCACACATGATGAACCAGAGCACATTAAGAATGCAACTCCTAGCTGTCTCTCGACCATTTCAGGCGGTTGGATGAAGATCCTACGTCTCCTAACCCTTCTTCTTCCTCGTCTCTGATTCTTCCCATACAGAACACCGCACGGGCCGCCAGCCGGACCACCGGCCCCCACCGCCTGTGTTCCTCCACCAACCCACCCCAACCCCCACCCACGTCGAGTTTTCTTCGTTCGGCGAGGCCCCACAACCACCCGAGCCCCTTTGATCACACCGGCGAACTCCGGCGAGCTCCGAAAAATCGACTGACCCAATTTTGAAATTTAGTCTACTGCGATTTAACTAGTGTGGAATATAAGAGGGGAAACCATAAGCATTGCGAGTATGGTGTTGAGCGTGCCATGGCGGATCTGAATGTGCAAACCAGACAAAGGCAACTTGGCAACCAAGACAAGAAATCAGAGTAAAGCAGTGGTGATCTATTTTCTTGCTACGATAAATAAGTTGAGCAGATACGAAAGAGTACCGCCTCTGGTGCGGCGCCGTGTAGGCATATGCTGAGAATTTAACGGTGCCGCGGTAGCGATGGCTGTCGGCGGCGTGGCAGCAGATATAGGAGGGTAGACGGTGGTGGCGGGGCGTGGTGGATGAGACGGTCATAGGAGCGGCGCCGGCAAGGTGGATGACGGCGGGGATGAAGCGAGACGACAGGATGCAAGGATCCCGGTCCGAAGCCGTGGATGAGAGAGGTCGATCTCTTGTAATGGACGACGGCGTCGGGGTATCAGCTCCGGCATGGTGGAGGAGGACGGCGGTGGATGGGGTGGCGGACGTCGGCGGACGGAGGAGGGTGGGGTGGAGAGGGTGTTTTGGCGCCCACGGAGTACGAATGGGGAAAATGGAGGTAGAGAGGAAGGGGGGAACCATGTATTCAGGGCGCGCTTGTCTCAAATGCGAGGAAATTTAAAAACTTAGCCCCCGTTTCAAATGTCTATTACATCACAGCAACGCTAGTCGGTCGGGGATAGGACGGTAATCTCACATACACCGAATATTTGCCGACGAGAGTTTGTTTTTGGCGCCCACCATGTATGAATATGAATCGGGGAGGGAGTCGATTTCGACTGAGGACACACTGTGTTTTGGCGCCCACCGTGTACGAATCCGGGTGAGAGGCGGTTACGTCACGTTTGGGTAAAATTACAAACCTACCCCTATCGAAACCTATAGAAATCCAGCATATAGGCTTTGCGTGGCAGGGATAGGTAGCAGTGATTTCCATCTCGCAGATTTTGGTTTCGGGCGGTTACTCCGACTTTCCCTGCTTCGTTCAAATTTTGTAGAGTGCACGTTTACTGTGCCAACTCAATTCGAATCCCATTTCTATTCTATTTTTTTCGGGCGGGATCCATTTTCAATTGGAATTACATTCTATATACATCATTTTTTATATATACTTTCAAAAGCACAACACCATTTATATATAAATATGGTTTACAAATGGCATGATCTCAGATTCATAAGGTTGTATCCATCAATTTGGATTTTCAAATATTTGAAACCACTTTATGTTGAAATCCAATGTATGCATTCCTCCCTAATTGTCTCCAATTAATGTGTGTTTCACACGGTTTTTTTACTTCTCAAACATGTATAATGTGTTTCACACACGCAACATATAGTGTAATCCCATTTAGACATTAATTGCATATAAACAATGCATTGTTTGTAATTGAAGAATCTATGGATCACCAATATTGATAAACTATATAACATTACATGTGTGCCCAAATTCAAATGAATATGCATGTTTGATACACCAATTTGCGTTATGATATTATCGATGTCGTGATCTCCAGTTTAAATATTTGAATCCCCTTTAATCCAGATATTCGTCTCATATAGCTGTCACTCATGCTTATATAGGACTATCTCTCTGGACCTATACGCGTTCATCGTCTCTCAGGTATCTCTCGTGCTACCTGTATGTCGACAATGATCTTTTATCTTCGTAACACACTGACAGTACTCTCTCCCTCGACCTTCATCACTCTATCTCTCTCTAAGTATATCTCGCTCCCTGCTATGTGTCTCTAACTATGATTCTCCACGTGGAATCTCTTTCTCTCACACAAACACAAAACTTTGTTTCCCGGGGTCTCATTTCTCTCTACTATTCCCAAGTGTGCCACTCGCACACCCCTCATACATAGATGTCTTTCGCTCCTTAGATATGAGAACCCATGACTCTTCCTCATCAATATCTCTTTCTCACACACAAACACAAACTCTGTCTCCCAGGGTCTCATATTTCTCCATTGTTCTCTTGTATGTCGCTCACACACACCCTCTCTCCCTAGAGATATCTTCCATTCCCTCGTATGTCTCTCTAGCTATCACTCTCGTTGTGAAATATCTTTCTGTCTCGCAGACACAAAACTCCGTCTCTCTGGATCACATTTCTCTCTGATATCTGTTTGTATGTGACTCACACGCACCCTCTCTCTATCTCTCTCACACCCACACACATAACCCAGCCTTCTGATCCACTCGACTCCTATCTCTAACGCACACTAGCTAGCATCTTTATCTTTCTATTTATCTGTTTCTCCATCAACCTTCTTTCTCGCCCTCACTCTTGATTCCTATCACGCACACTACATATGTTTCTCTCTACATGAAGTCAAGTACCCTCTCACACACATATATAACTTCACCCTTTGAACCACCCGACGGTCATCTCCAACACCAAAACTAGCGGATGTCCCTCTAGCTGGCATCTCCATCTCTATATCTATCTGTAGTTTCTCCATCAACATTTCTTTCTCGCACGGAGTCTTGCTTCCTATCACCCACACTATATATGTCTCTCCATACATATGCATTTATAGGTTGGTCTCTTTTGCACAATCGTTGCGCCTCACTCCCTCTGCTCGCCATAGATGCATGCTCTAGCCCACGCCACTATCTCTTAAAGACAAAAACACATGCTCAATTGTCGGGACTTCTTCCATGCATTCTCACATGCATGCATATTGTCATACCGATCCGTCTCTCCCATGTCATTGATCTTATGGCTTATGTCTTCTTTCTTTTATCTTGATCATGCGCACACGCGCACACACACATCCCACGTATACATGTATACCTCTCACACGTGCACGTTCAAGGTCTCTATGTCTCCATACGTAGTTAATTACCCTCAATCCTAACGCCACATCGAATCGTTCTCCTCTTTTGTGCACATAACTTCCGCCAAGATGGGTAAAATACACACTCCCACTTAACAATCTCCTTCTAGCTACCCCCCCTCTCACTCTTCCCTTATATCCCCGAAACCAATAAGACCATCCCTTAGTTTAATTCCCGCCTACATGCACCATCGATATATAGTAGTCTTCCTTGGTGTCTCTCGAACAAGCACGGTCTCTTGAAGTCGACTCCTCTCATGCATATAGGTCCTAATGCGTTTTTCGAGGCTAACTTTGACCAAACGTTAGAGCAATAATATATGACATGCAACTTACACAAAGCATACCTTCAATTTTGTATGTTAAAGAAGCTTCCAATAATATAATTTGCATAGTATACATCTCATGTGCTATTAATCTTGTCAATTGTCAAAGGCTGTCTTGAAAAACACATTAGGCCCTATATAGATGGAAGGAGGGAGTAGGTCCCATGCAAAAAATGAGAATAAAATTCAAACATATGGGCATCATGGCTCGGTCGATAACATTGAGAAACTTGGTTTTAAAATCATGAAACTTGGCAGAGTGTCATGTCATGGTAGTACCATGCCGTGGTAAAAAAAATTGGCCGAATAGGAACAAATTTTGGTATAAGCTTCTTGCAAATCGGAGCTTCTCTCAAGAAGGCTCGTGGTTCTAGGAGGGAATGTGTCACCTTTGTGTGCATAATTCAAATTTGAAATACAAGCACATGTTCCAGTGCACCGAAGTTGGTTGAAAAATCACATGTGTGTCCTCGGGTAAATTTCTAGGTTCCATGCAAGAAATGGGAATGAAATTCAAAATTCTGGGCGTCGTGGCTGGGTTGGAAACATTGAGAAACTTAGTTTTTTAATTCCTGTAAATCCAAAACACGCATGAAAATAATGAAACTTGGCTTGGTGCCATGACATGGTACCAACATGCTGTGGTAAATTTGCAGTCCGATTTGTGAAGGCGCACACATTAACAATCAACAAAGTCATTTTGGAAGAAGTGTTGTCACGTTACAATCGGAAAAACAAATATTATTGAAACCGTGGGCGTTCTACTTACTAGTACCATTTACGTGCCGCCACGCGTCCCCTTTTTTATTAGCTAGGAGGCGACATGCAGGGTAGCTATTTGAGTACGAGAGGCGTGTGATCAGACCCCTGCGCATGCTTATCCGGAGGAGAGCCCTTTGACCTCCATCTGTCGTCCACCTCTCTCCCAAGGTCTCCATTAATGGCGCCCGAGCCTCTGTTTAATGGCATGGCTATGTCTCACTCGACTGAGATTTAAGAGAGAAAAAAGTAAATCTAAAATCACGGATCTTGATGTAAGATCCGACGGACCTATATAGCATCTACTGCGACTTATAGCAAGACTGATGAATATATAAGGACGATTAAATTTTTTTTGATCAAAGAAGGGCTTCCCCCTTTCGATTTTTATTACTGAAAACCACCACAATTCACAAGAAGTTCAGCACAACTCTAGCCTAACACGAAGGACTAAAAGCTACTAGATTGAAATCACAACATCCCAAGAGGCCAACAAAGGCCAAACATCCGCGCTCGAACCCAACATTTCACAACCGACGACACAATCCACATCCTAAACCGATTATTACATCAAAAGAAACCAGGAAACTAGTCTCCACGGCGAGCGGCAATGAGCTCTTTCGTGTCCTCAAGATGTTGCTTGAGAATATCCACGGATTCCTCCACCAGCCTTTGGCGCTTGTTGCGGAGCATGTCATTCTTGTCCATAAGTTTCTTCAACAAGGCACTAGTCTCCTCCTGCAGGTCTGCACTTCGGACGATCTTCTCCCTCAGTAGGTCGCGCTCAGCTTGGAGCCTCTCATTGCCCTCCCTTAGTTGCCGGATGACGCCGGTAGCCTGTTCAAACGAGGCTACCATGTCGTCCTGCAACCTCGCTGAGCGGGAGATCTGATCTGTCTGGCTATGGACGATCGCATGCATGCGCCTGTAACAGTCATCGCGTGCCCGCGAGAAATTTTCCCAGGCCGCTGCGGCGTGGCGGGACATCTCTACTGCATTCATGGCGCAGTGGGACATCTCTGCTGCTTCCGCGGCGCGGCCGGACCAGTCTGCTGCATCGACAGCGCGGCGGGACCTCCGTGCTGCTTCAGCGGCACGGTGGGACCTCTGTGTTGCTACTTCCACACGGCGGGACATGTCGGCTGCTCTCGCAGCGAGGCGGGGCATCTCTCGTGCTTCCGCTTCCATGCTCGCCTCTCCCTGGTGGCAATCTCTCGACCCAAAACTCACACTGGCCATGGCAGACGCAAGGGAAGGATGCTGAATGACTTGTTTGTTTTTTGTGGATGAGGAGTTGAGGAGGAATGTGCAGTCATCTTGGCATACTAGTATTTATAACCGAGTTCTAATACGCTCCTAAGTGGGAAACCGTTTAGGTTGTGATTGGTGTGAACAGGTTTGCAATTCAATATAGCGTGGAGTAATTTGGAATGTGACGAGACATAAGCTCAAAATTTATTGACAGTTCTACTTTCGAAGTGTGGCACTATTCCCGGATGGAGTTCTTCTTTTTCTACTCCCTCCTTTCTGGTTTTATAGGGCTTATCTCAAAATTTTAATTTTTCCATTTTACAAGGCTCAATTTGGTTGTCCCCAACACATGTTCAGATTCCAAGGTGCACTAAATCATTGCATGCAAGTATTAAGAGAAAATTGACCAATGCATGTTCTTTATGCATGCATGCATTGCAATTAATGCATTAAACCTATCTCTCGGGACTTCTCGCATGCACCATCGTGCCACCCACAAAAACTTGTACTCTGAGTTTAGTAGTACGTTATACAGGAAGAGAAGAGGTGCACGCACGCACTCGTCCTCTCACACACGCGTCTATTTTTTCTCGAAAAGGAGGATGATGACCCCCGGCCTCTGCATCTGGGAGTCACACACACAAATTATTGAAATATATCGAGTGCAGTGCTTTGATGTGTCCTGTCAACTCATACATCAACGAGAAGTTTGATTATCCTCTCCCTCACGGACTTAACTGCACATGCCTTTGGTTGTATGACAGGTTGTCCACACATCTGTAGGGCCCACCTGTCATACACGCAAAGGCAGGAGCGTCCCTCCCTCACCCATGAGCGTGGTGGCTGGCAAGACTAGGAGAGGCTTTCGCTACACGCTCTCCCTCCCGCATGCGGTGGACATGCAGCAATTCAATCGGTGTCAGATGGCCAGAAGCGTACTGTAGTACTCCTCCAGTGCAGTAGTATTCCATCATTGTTCGACTTCCCGAAGAGGCGAAGAGCCAACGCAGCCCGGACGCTTGTGTGGCAGTTTCATGTGTATAGTAGTCTAGGATAGCGTGTACCGTGCCTGTAAGCTTAAAATCATTGGGGTCGGCTCCATGCTATGTGGCCGTCTTGAAGTTTAAAAAAAATTTAAAATACTCTTCTCGCCCTACCCAAAAACTGCCGCGCGTACTGCCCGGGAAAAACCCCGCCCTCAACTTTTAACTACGCGAAAACAGTTCGAGCTTGTTCGTTCTATATAAATACAGTACTTACTGTATGTTTATTCACCCGTGGGGTTGTTCAATGAATGGAGGGGCGGGGAGCACAAGTGAACAATACTGTAGTACTACTAGTAGTAAGTAGGAGTCGTACAGTAGTCACCTTAAATAGAGAGTTTCTTTTCTTTAATGCCACGTACACAAATTGAAACGCTTGTTGTGGAGAGAAAAAAGATAACCACTCCACTATATATGGACGCAGGGGCCTGAGCGCTTGCTTTACTAGTGTTGCTCTCTTCATTCTCTCATCCTCTCCAGATATAAACAAGACAACGGTAGCGACATTTTCTCTCTGCTCACCGCTGGTCACAGATCCGGTCGGATCCCTTCGGCCGGTGTGTGTAGAGGACTAAAAGGTGCATCGTTCACGCGGTCATCGCCGCCGAGGGAGGAAACCCACAGCTGCCGGAGGGGCCCGATCCTCTGCTCGTACCGTTCTCTCTGACACATGGCCGGCTCGGGAGGTCCTCTGACCCTTCTTCCTCCCTGCCGTATTGTCCGCAGATCCGACCTGCCACCGCCGACATCCCGGCGACCCTCGGGTATAAGTTCGTCGAAAGCGTCCTTGCTCTACTGCCCCAGCTCCCCACGTGTCTGCATGTGCATCTTTTTCTACTCCCATCAGCTCTTCCAAAGCCACCTAAATTTTTAGTATTATTAGAGGTAAAGCTACTTTATGCATTCAAATCTAGGGCTTTGTTCAAACAACGAAGTGTTGGGGAACGTAGTAATTTCAAAAAATTTCCTACGCACACGCAAGATCATGGTGATGCATAGCAACGAGAGGGGAGAGTGTGATCTACGTACCCTTGTAGATTGACAGCGGAAGCGTTATGACAACGCGGTTGATGTAGTCGTACGTCTTCACGGCCCGACCGATCAAGCACCGAAACTACGGCACCTCCGAGTTCTAGCACACGTTCAGCTCGATGACGATCCCCGGACTCCGATCCAGCAAAGTGTCGGGGAAGAGTTCCGTTAGCACGACGACGTGGTGACGATCTTGATGTACTACTGTCGCAGGGCTTCGCCTAAGCACCGCTACAATATTATCGAGGACTATGTTGGCAGGGGGCGCCGCACACGGCTAAGAATATGATCACGTGGATCAACTTGTGTGTCTATGGGGTGCCCCCTGCCCCTGTATATAAAGGATGGAGGAGGAGGAGGCCGGCCAAGGCTAGGTGCGGCCAGGATGTGGAGTCCTACTAGGACTCCAAGTCCTAGTAGGAGTCCACCAAGAGGGGAGGAAGGGAGAAGGAAGTGGAGGAGAAGGAAAGGTGGCCGGCCCCCTTTTCCCTAGTCCAATTCGGACTAGAGGGGAGGGGGGGCGCAGCAGGCCCTTTCTCCTCTTCCCACTAAAGCCCATCAAGGCCCAATACTTCTCCCGGCGAATTCCCGTAACTCTCCGGTACTCCGAAAAATACCCGAATCACTCGGAACCTTTCTGATGTCCGAATATAGTCGTCCAATATATCGATCTTTATGTCTCGACCATTTCGAGACTCCTCGTCATGTCCTCGATCTCATCCGGGACTACGAACTCCTTCGGTACATCAAAACTCATAAACTCATAATATAACTGTCATCGAAACCTTAAGCGTGCGGACCCTACGGGTTCGAGAACAATGTAGACATGACCGAGACACGTCTCCGGTCAATAACCAATAGCGGGACCTGGATGCCCATATTGGCTCCTACATATTCTACGAAGATCTTTATCGGTCAGACCGCATAACAACATACGTTGTTCCCTTTGTCATCGGTATGTTACTTGCCCGACATTCGATCGTCGGTATCCAATACCTAGTTCAATCTCGTCACCGGCAAGTCTCTTTACTCGTTCCGTAATGCATCATCCCGCAACTAACTCATTAGTTGCAATGCTTGCAAGGCTTAAGTGATGTGCATTACCGAGAGGGCCCAGAGACACCTCTCCGACGATCGGAGTGACAAATCCTAATCTCGAAATACGCCAACCCAACATGTACCTTTGGAGACACCTGTAGAGCTCCTTTATAATCACCCAGTTACGTTGTGACGTTTGGTAGCACACAAAGTGTTCCTCCGGCAAACGGGAGTTGCATAATCTCATAGTCATAGGAACATGTATAAGTCATGAAGAAATCAATAGCAACATACTAAACGATCGGGTGCTAAGCTAATGGAATGGGTCATGTCAATCAGATCATTCAACTAATGATGTGATCCCGTTAATCAAATGACAACTCTTTGTCCATGGTTAGGAAACATAACCATCTTTGATTAACGAGCTAGTCAAGTAGAGGCATACTAGTGACACTCTGTTTGTCTATGTATTCACACATGTATTATGTTTCCGGTTAATACAATTCTAGCATGAATAATAAACTTTTATCATGATATAAGGAAATAAATAATAACTTTATTATTGCCTCTAGGGCATATTTCCTTCACGAAGAAAGGGGGAAAGTTGTAGCATGAATCTAGGACTTGATTCAAAGATGAAATAATATGGTGAAAGTAGTAGAGACCGGATACCCAACCGGTCTCTTGGTTGAAAAGGGAAATAATGGGAGAACGCAGTACAAACTAGATAAGGAACATATCTATTATTGGTTGAAAAAAGGATAGAAAGTGGCGGCTGGTGGACAAGTCAACAGAGTATGTCCAGGATTAGATTTGCTGCCATCACATAGTAAAAGGTCTCCAGGATTAGGTTTCCTGCCCTCACATAGTAAAAGGTCTCAGGATTAGATTTGCTGCCCTGACATAGTAAAAGGTCTCCAAGATTAGATTTGCTGCCCTCACATAGTACAATGGCACTCCTGCTGTTTTCCCTAGTATGATAAGTAAGTTGCTCCTTTACGCTGCTGAGTGTCCTGGTTTCCTGTCCCCACGGTCCCATGCCCTTAAACCAACTCTTTAGCTCCTTTTGATTTACTGTGTCTAGTAAACAAGCAATGCCACCATTAAAGTAATCCCATATTTTGAGGAATCGCATTGTTGATCGTAATGCTTCTGGTAACATGAAGCATTGTTGACATTTTTAAATTTCTATTGTCCTTGCGTGATTGCCATGAACATAATTAAGATGCTTCTTTTCATTTTGTATATGTTTCGTATATTCTTATTGACCAGCAACTGTTTACTTTCTATCTTTTTGTGCAGATAGGGATATCCATTTCACCTTGTTGCTATTGTGACCTTTTGGTGAACTGCAGAAAACACTTTTTTGGAATGAGTGTCTTGTGCAGTTTAACTAAAATGTCACGTGGGCAACATCTCTCAATTTGGGTGGAACTACACAAAATGGTGATTGGAGTTTCCAAAATCTCCGTCAAGTTCTACTGGTAATCTCGTGCAACATTTTATTAGCCTTTGCAAGATGGAGCCGTCACTGTCACCACAATGGCACTTTATTTTAGTGGAACTGCACAAAAGTATAAGAAAATTATAGTTGCACCTTACATGAGCCGGACAACCAACCTTAATGTTCCTCAATTTTAGTGCAACTACTAAAGAAGTACCTGCCAGCTCACAAGAGCAAGTACTTCTTGCTAGCTGAATGATGTAATCTTTGCTTCATTTCAGGTGAACTGCAGAAAAGGCGCATGAATTGAATCATGGAACTCCAGGCAGACCTCTTCCAAGTAGAGCTAGAGGTTGAGTTCAAGGAGGCCGCTATTAAAGCGAAATCATGCTCTCCTGTCTCCTTGTTTGTGCTGTGCAAACATGCTGTGCAAACAGGAATACTCAACTACATATGTTGTGACGGTCAAGAGCATTCGCCAAAGTTCTTCGATTGTATGACATGGCTAGCCAAGATGGATTTAATCCCAATATTCACTTTATCAAAAGGCTCTAATGGGTTGGTTCTGCATCTTGCAAGCTGGGAATCACCTAGATGTGTAGGCATCTTTATTGTACTTATTATTTGGATCTTATTTGTTGGTTCTAAATCTTGCAAGATGGGAATCAATGAGATGTGTAGGCATCTTTGTTGTACTTATTATTTGGATCTTATTTGTTGGTTCTGAATCTTGCAAGCTGGGAAACACGGCATGATGATGCAGAGGACAACAACCATAACAAACAGTTCAAACTCGGTAGTATTATCTTTTGTGAAAGTGCGACAAATGTGATGATCGTGTGTGTCCTGAGAATAATAATTCTAATTGTTGTGCATGTTGATCCAGTGGCACTGATAGAACGACCGAATGCATTGCTTGTTTTAAGTACAAATTTCTATTAAAGCTAATTAAATTTAAGTAAAGTGATCACTAACTCCTGTTATTACATTACCAATACAGACCCGCTCGTGAACCGATGTGTGGCTGAGGGTGCATCTTCTGCCGGGCGTGCAGCGGACGAGGGAGGGGTAGTAACTGTTGTCGCCTGTACACACTTAGCTTATTGTTGAATCCAGTTCCCAAAGAGCTGAAAAACGTACTGGTGCCGCCGCCTACACACTCGTTCACTCGAAGAGACTCCAATGGCGATCTGAGGGGTGAACCTGCTGGATATGGACTTCAGCAAGGAGTCCCCCTTTGAGTTCGCCGTCCAGTCCTATGGCTGCACCAAGTTGAATGTGATGTACACCAACGATACGGACTCGGTGAAGCTCTGCCTCGCCTCAGTCCTATGGCTGCACCAGGTTCTGGAGCATTCGCCCGTTTCATCGGCAGCGCCGACTGCACCTTCGCTATAGTGGAGAGAAGGAAGAACGCAACGATTCGGCCATCTGGTGCAACAAGCTTCTCGACATCCAGAAGCAATAAAAGATCATCAGCAACGGGCAGGAGAAGGACTCCGTGGTTGACCTCGCTGAGACCATCATCGACCCCTGATACGCCAACATGAAAGAAGACGACCTGAGCAAATGGGAGGTACCTCTGAATCTAGCCTACATAACCTACACGACCAAGGGCGCATATGCATGCTACGACATGTACATGCAGATCTTGGACATGAGGGCGTGTCTGCTTCCCGTAACCGACGAGTACACGGACAGCCGCAGCGTCATGATCAAGCATGCCAGGAAGGTCTAGATGTTGTACTTTATCTGTTTATAAGCACCTTTATCATGTGAGTGTTTCATGCATTAGCCTATGTGTCGTAATTATCTGTTTTGTCCGAAATATTTCTTTTAAGAACCCATTAACCTGATTGCTTTTTAGTGGCAATTTGCTTATGTATGTAAACTAGTTCACTTGTCCGTAAAAAAACTAGTTCACTCGGCTGCCGTGCTTTGAATCTCCTTCCTCCCAACATATTCCCCTCCTCAGGTGGACCCAGCAGGTCTCTGAATTTTCTCCCACTTTCTTTTTCGATGTAAACTGAGTTTTCTCCCAGTACTTTCCCCTAGAACCAACTCAACTGTCCCACGTCTAGCCTAAAAAATAATAATACCCCACATACTATTAACTCATCAAATTAAAATGATATTTTATTTCGTAAGTTGAAAGTTCTTACAAAATAATAATAATAATTGTTTATATATAACTTGGCAAGTTAACTCCTAGTGATTGCGTACATAAGCTTGCAAAGATTTTACTGACGTGCAATCATGTGTTTATGTTTTTATAACATTTCTCCGTCTAGCCCAACATGATATTTTCACCCAGCCCAGCAAGTCCGTGGCTTTCGAGAAAAATGCAAATGGGATTTAAATGGGCTGCATAGATGCTACATCATTGTTTCACCCAACCCACCAAATGGACTGACAGCTGGGTCCACGGCCACAGCCCAGTTTTTTTGTGATTTGCCAAGTAAGTCGCTATGTCAGGCCTGTTGGGCTGCAAATCTTTCAAGATGAGGAGAGCTTTCATTCGGCTGGCCGAGAAAATGACCCAACAGTAAGGAGAAATGGGATGTACATTTTTAAAACACATCAAACCGGCAATTAGTTTCAAATATCTTTTTTTCATTTCGAGATTTTAAATTACATTAATTTTTATACATGGAGAATTTGTTGGATTTTATATTGATATACATTTATTTTTAAAATCAGTTTGAATGTGAGTCGAAATTTCGGGATTAAAAACAGTTCGGACCGCACCGAAATATGCAAAATTTCGTATAATTTTTAACCGTGGCCACAATATGGGCTGTAATTCTAACAAAAAGAATATGGGCTCCAAAAAAACCTTAAGAATTAGCAAATGGGTTGTATGCTGTTTTCCATAGATTTGAAGCTTTCCTAAAAAAAGGTTGACGCACAAGCAGTGACTGTTGGATGGCCATCCAATGGCCGTCGTGCTTCTTCAATCTCTGCTCTTCCTTCTCCAGCCGCTCAAACAGGCGCCTGCGGGACTGCCTGCTCCCTCCTCCCCGCGGCCGGCTCTGCTGCCGCGCAGGCCTCACCGCCCCACCGTACTCCCATCGCTGGCCTAGCCATCCCTCTACTTACCCACACCTGCTATTATTCTCCGGCGATGGCAGACGAACCAGTAAACCCTCATACAGTCGTACTCCCCTCCGCGTGGGAAACAACTGCCGAGTCTTCCCCGCCTCCGTGTCATTCCCTTCCCAGGCCTCGCCGTCGTTCACCACCCTGGTGCTCTCGGCGCGGCCTGGTCAACGTGGTCGACGACCGACATGCATCTGAAGTGGACTGTACATGGAGAGGCCGACAGCTGGGTCCACAGCCGCACGCAAGGAAATGCCTCCTTATTATGCGCAAAATAATGATTCCTCTACCTGACATCAGGGACCCACCGAAAGGGCCTCTGTAAGAGTATTTCGCAAAAAAATGTTACCGCCGCTGACAGCTCGGACCCACCAGCTATATCTTCGCACGCAAGAAAGTGCCTCCTTATTACGCTCAAAAAAATTCATACCCCCTGCTAGCTGGGACCCACCTTGGTGGGAGGCTGACTTGTGGGCCTACTAAGTTGACGGGGACGGAGGGCTTTGTCAACTTAGTCAATATGCACGATTCTAGCTCCAGTGACCGTACGATGTCCATCCAACGGCCGTAGTGCTTCTTCAACCTCTGGTCTTCTTGCTCCAGCCGCCAAAACCAGCGCCGGTCGTGCCTCGTGCTCCTGCCTCCCGTGGCCGGCTGCGATGCGGCGGAGGCCTCACCGCCCCCTACTAGTCCCACCGCTGGCCAGACCATCCCTCTACTCACCCACACCCCCTGTTATTCGGCGGCGACGGCAGCCTCACACCGCAGCGAACCAGTGAACCCTTGTACTCCTCTACGCGTGGGCATCCACTGCCGCGTCTTCCCCGGCTTCGCAACGTCCCCTTCCTAGGCCTCGCTGTCGTCCACCTCCCTGGTGCTCTCGGCGCGGCATGGTCAACGTGGTCAAGGAACGGCTTCCATCGGACGTGGACTGTATGTGGAGAGGCTGACAGCTGGGTCCACGGCCGCAGCAAGGAAGTGCCTCCTTATTACGTGCAAAATAATTATTCCTCCAACTGACAGCGGGACCCACCGGACGGGCCACCGTATTTTGCGAAAAAACGATCCCCCCTGACCACTGGGACCCACCAGCTACATCTTCGCACGCAAGGAAGTGCGTCCGGGTAAAAAAACAAAATGATTCACCCCCTGACTCCTGGGACCGACCAGCTACATCTTCGCAGGCAAGGAAGTGCCTGACAGTCAGGACCCACCTGTTCGAAGCATACATAGCGTTGTCATTCTGGTCGCGAACGTGTATGTACATACTGGTCGATGTAGAGGCGTGCACGTGTCGTAGTAGAGGCGCGCACATAGCATTTACACGTACGTACAACGGCCAGGGTGCAAGAAAGAAAATACGACCACGTATGTGTACATACGGGCGGGGTCTCGAACGCCTACTCGCGCATACGTACGGTGATGGCTCGTGTACATGGCTGGGTCGGAACGGAGAAACAACATCGTCGTCGTGTTCGTGGGGAGGCAACGGAATGCGTCATGTTCATGGGGAGGCAACAGAATGCGTCGTGTTCATCGGGAGGGCTTGGACGGAACAGACGATGGAAACGAGGCCTGGCGTAGCGCAGAACAAAGGAAACGGCCTTGTGTTCGACCTGCCATGTTCGAAATGGGATCCTGTTCATCAGGAGGGGTCTGGCATACCGCAAAACGGAGGAAATGGACCTTCTACGGTCGAAACGGGGGTCCTGTTGATCGGGAGGGGTCTGGCGTACCGCAAAATGGAGGAAACGGACTTGTGTTGGAGCGCTACGGCCGAAACGGGGGTCCTGTTCATCGGGAGGGGTGTGGCATACCGCAAAACGGGACTCCACGGGATACTGTTCATCTCCACCATCGACCTCTTCCAGCCTCCGCGGGCTCCTGTTCATCCAGCCTCCATGGGCTCCTGTTCATCCAACCTCCACCGTGCGCTACTCCACCGGCTAATGTTCAACCACCCCTCCATTATCTACTGTTCATCCAGCCCTCCACACCATGGGGTCCTGTTCAACCACCCCTCCACGGGCACCCCTCCACTGTCTACTGTTCATCTAGCCCTCCACACCACGGGGTCCTGTTCAACCACCCCTCCACCGTCTACTGTTCATCCAGCCCTCCACACCACGGGGTCCTGTTCATCCACCCCTCCACGGGCACCCCTCCACCGTCTACTATTCATCCAGCCTCCACCACACCATGGGGTCCTGTTCATCCAGAGGCAGCGCCACCGCTCACTGTTCATCCAAACCCTCCACAACGATCACTGTTCATCCCATCGATCGGCTTCAGTTAGCAGCAGTAGCGAAGGAATCACTCGATCGGGTTCAGTTAACAGCCATCGATCGATCGCTCGGGTTCAGTAACATGTAGCCTGCAGTGCAATCGCTCGGGTTTAGTTAGAGCCCAACGCCTCGCTCGGGTTCAGTTAGAGCCAACGCCTCGCACACACGTGCGTATGTGTACGAGAGAAACGCGCATCGCTCGGCCCCCGACCTCCCACCGTAACCGGGAACTCCCAGAAATTTTCCTCCCCCTCGCTTCTACCACGGTTTTTTCCGTCATGGACGACCCAAAGAATGTCATGCAGCTGCGTCTCCGGCCCGCCCAGGACGAAAAGCCCATTTTCTATCATGATTTTTTGTCATAGAAGTAGGAGCCCACCACATCTATGATGATACCGGGTTTTGTCACAATTATCGTCATAGAAGTGTCATATGTATGACAGAAAAAAAATTCGTTCGGCCCAAAATGTCACGGATGTGTCTTTTTTTGTAGTGTATAGAGTGCATTGAATACTATGAGAAGTTTTATTTCTTTATGATTGTTTTGAGATATGAAGATGATGATATTAGAGTCATGCTAGTTGAGTAGTTGTGAATTTGAGAGATACTTGTGTTAAAGTTTATGATTCCTATAGCATGCACGTATGGTGAACCGTTTTGTGATGAAGTCGGAGCATGATTTATTTATTGATTGTCTTCCTTATGAGTGGCGGTCGGGGACGAGCGATGGTATTTTCCTACCAATCTATACCCTAGGAGCATGCGCATAGTACTTCGTTTCGATAACTAATAGATTTTTGCAATAATTATGTGAGTTCTTTATGACTAATGTTGATTTCATGGATTATACGCACTCTCACCCTTCCACCATTGCTAGAATCTCTAATACCGCGCACCTTTTGCCGGTATCATACACCCACCATATACCTTCCTCAAAACAGCCACCATACCCACCTATTACGGCATTTCCATAGCCATTCCGGGATATATTGCCATGCAACTTTCCACCGTTCTGTTTATTATGACACGCTCCATCATTGTCATATTGCTTTGCATGATCATGTAGTTGACATCGTATTTGTGGCAAAGCCACCTTCATAATTCTTTCATACATGTCACTCTTGATTCATAGCACATCCCGGTACACCACCAGAGGCATTCACATGGAGTCATATTTTGTTCTAAGTATCGAGTTGTAATTCTTGAGTTGTTAGTAAATAAAAGTGTGATGATTTTTATTATTAGAGCATTGTCCCATGTGAGGAAAGGATGATGGAGACTATGATTCCCCCACAAGTCGGGATGAGACTCCGGACGCAAAAAAAAAGAGGCCATAAAAAAATAAAAATAAAAGAGAAGGCCCAAATAAAAAAATGAGAGAAAAAGAGAGAAGGCGCAATGTTACTATCCTTTTTCCACACTTGTGCTTCAAAGTGGCACCATGATCTTCATGATAGAGAGTCTCTTATTTTGTCACTTTCATATACTAGTGGGAATTTTTCATTATAGAAGTTGCCTTGTATATTCCAATGATGGGCTTCCTCAAAATTGCCCTAGGTCTTCATGAGCAAGCAAGTTGGATGCACACGCACTTAGTTTCTTTTGTTGAGCTTTCATACACTTATAGCTCTGGTGCATCTGTTGCATGGCAATCCCTACTCACTCACATTGATATCTATTGATGGGCATCTCCATAGCCTGTTGATACGCCTAGTTGATGTGAGACTATCTTCTCCTTTTTGTCTTCTCCACAACCACCATTCTATTCCACCTATAGTGCTATATCCATGGCTCACATTCATGTATTGCGTGAAAGTTGAAAAAGTTTGAGAACATCAAAAGTATGAAACAATTGCTTGTCTTGTCATCGGGGTTGTGCATGATTTAAATATTTTGTGTGATGAAGATAGAGCATAGCCAGACTATATGATTTTGTAGGGATAACTTTCTTTGGCCATGTTATTTTGAGAAGACATGATTGCTTGGTTAGTATGCTTGAAGTATTATTATTTTTTTGTCAATATTAAACTTTTGTTTTGAATCTTTCGGATCTGAAAATTCATGCCACAATAAAGAAGGTTACATTGAAAATTATGTTAGGTAGCATTCCACATCAAAAATCCTGTTTTTATGATTTACCTACTCGAGGACGAGCATGAATTAAGCTTGGGGATGCTGATACTTCTCCAATGTATCTATAATTTTTGATTGTTCCATGCTATTATATTATCTATTTTGGATGTTTAATGGGCTTTAATATGCACTTTTATATTATTTTTGGGAATAACCTATTAACCGGAGGCCCAGTGCCAGTTGCTGTTTTTTTGCCTATTTCAGTGTTTCGCAGAAAAGGAATACCAAACCGAATCCAAACAGAAGGAAACCTTCGCGAGGATCTTTTTTGGAACAAACGCAATCCAGGAGACTTGGAGTGGAGGTCAAGGAAGCAATGAGGCGGCCACGAGATAGGGAGGCGCACCCCCCAACCTCGTGGGCCCCTTGTAGCTCTACCGACCTACTTCTTTTGCCTATATATACTCTTATACCCTGAAAACATCCAAGGGAGCCACGAAACCACTTTTCCACTGCCGCAACCTTCTGTACCTGTGAGATCCCATCTTGGGGACTTTTCTGGTGATCCGCCGGACGGGGATTCAATCACGGAGGGCTTCTACATCAACACCATAGCCTCTCCGTTGATGTGCGAGTAGTTTACCACAGACCTTCGAGTCCATAGTTATTAGCTAGATGGCTTCTTCTCTCTCTTTGGTTCTCAATACAAAGTTCTCCTCGATGTTCTTGGAGATCCATTCGATGTAATACTTTTTGTGGTGTGTTTATCGAGATCTAATGAATTGTGGGTTTATGATCAAGACTATCTATGAACAATATTTGATTCTTCTCTGAATTCTTATATGCATGATTTGATATCTTTGCAAGTCTCTTCGAATTATCAGTTTGGTTTGGCCTACTAGATTGATCTTTCTTGCAATGGAAGAAGTGCTTAGCTTTGGGTTCAATCTTGCGGTGCTCGATCCCAGTGACAGAAAGGGAACCGACACGTATTGTATTGTTGCCATCGAGGATAAAAAGATGGGGTTTATATCATATTGCTTGAGTTTATCCCTCTACATCATGTCATCTTGCCTAATGTGTTACTCTGTTCTTATGAACGTAATACGCTAGATGAATGTTGGATAGCGGTCAATGTGTGGAGTAATAGTAGTAGATGTAGAATCGTATCGGTCTACTTGACACGGACGTGATGCCTATGTTCATGATCATGCCTAGATATTCTCATAACTATGCACTTTTCTATCAATTGCTCGGCAGTAATTTGTTCACCCACCGTAATTTATGCTATCTTGAGAGAAGCCACTAGTGAAACCTATGGCCCCCAGGTCTACTTTACATCATATAAATTTCCGATCTACAATTCTAGTTTACTATTTATTTTGCAATCTTTATTTTCCAATCTATACAACAAAAATACCTAAAATATTTATCTTATTATCTTTACCAGATCTCACTTTCGTAAGTGACCGTGAAGGGATTGACAACCCCTTTATTGCGTTGGTTGAGAGGTTCTTGATTGTTTGTGTCGGTACTAGGTGACTTGCGTGTTATCTCCTACTGGATTGATACCTTGGTTCTCAAAAACTGAGGGAAATACTTACGCTACTTTGCTGCATCACCCTTTCCTCTTCAAAGGAAAACCAACGCATGCTCAAGAGGTAGAAGCCACAAGTATGTTGCACTATCATTATCAACTTTGCATCTTTTGGCATCAATATTATGTGTATCACTATGATCGAGATTCAATAAACCATTTATATTAAGTGTATGGCCATAGAAGGTTTTATTCATGTAAACAGAACTTAAATAAATAATCGTATTGCAATAAACATGACCCAATCATATTCATGCTCAACGCAAACACCAAATAACATTTATTTTAGGCTCAACACTAATCCCGATGGTAAAAGGAGTGTGCGATGGTGATCTTATCAACCTTGGAATCATTTCCAATACAAATCGTCACCTTGTCCTTACTAGTCTCTGTTTATTGCAACTCCTGTTTTCGAGTTACTACTCTTAGCAACTGAACCAGTATCAAATACTGAGGGGTTGCTATAAACACTAGTAAAGTACACATCAATAACATGTATATCAAATATACCTTTGATCACTTTGCCATCCTTCTTATCCGCCAAGTATCTAGGGCAGTTCCACTTCCAGTGACCATTTCCTTTAAAGTAGAAGCACTCAGTTTCAGGCTTGGGTCTAGCTTTGGGCTTCCTCATGGGAGTGGCAACTTGCTTGCCATTCTTCTTGAAGTTCCCTTTCTTTCCCTTGCCCTTTTACTTGAAACTAGTGGTCTTGTCAACCATCAACACTTGCTGTTTTGCTTGATTTCTATCTTCGCCGATTTCAGCATCACGAAGAGCACGGGAATCGTTTTCGTCATCCCTTACATATTATAGTTCATCACGAAGTTCTAGTAACTTGGCGATAGTGACTAGAGAACTCTATCAATCAATATCTTATCTGGAAAATTAACTCCCGCTTGATTCAAGCGATTTTAGTACTCAGACATTCTGAGCACATGCTCACTGGTTGAGCTATCCTCCTCCATCTTGCAGGCAAAGTACTTGTCAGAGGTTTCATACCTCTTGACTCGGGCATGAGTCTGAAATACCAATTTCTTCTCTTGGAACATCTTATATGCTCCGTGGCATTCAAAACGTTTTTGAATTCCCGGTTCTAAGCCGTAAAGCATGGTGCACTAAACTATCAAGTAGTCATCATACCGAGCTTGCCAAAAGTTCATAACGTCTGCATCTGCTCCTCCAATAGGTCCGTCACCTGGCGGTGCATCAAGGACATAATTCTTCTGTGCAGCAATGAGGATAATCCTCAAATCACGGAGCTAGTCCGCATCATTACTACTAACATCTTTCAACATAGTTTTCTCTAGGAACATATCATAAATAAAACAGGGAAGCTATATGTAAGAAGTTGATCTACAACATAGATATGCAAATACTATTAGGACTAAGTTCATGATAAATTTAAGTTCGATTAATCATATTACTTAAGAACTCCCACTTAGATAGACATCCCTAATCATCTAAGTGATCACGTGATCCATATCAACTAAACCATGTCCGATCATCACGTGAGATGGAGCAACTTTCAATGGTGAACATCACTATGTTGATCATATCTACTATATGATTCATGCTCGACCTTTCGGTCTTAGTGTTCCGAGGCCATATCTGCATATGCTAGGCTCGTCAAGTTTAACCTGAGTATTCTGCGTGTGCAAAACTGGCTTCCACCCGTTGTATGTGAACGTAGAGCTTATCACACCCGTTCATCACGTGGTGTCTCGGCGCGACGAACTGTCGCAACGGTGCATACTCAGGGAGAACACTTATACCTTGAAATTTTAGTAAGGGATCATCTCATAATGCTACTATCGTACTAAGAAAAATATGATGCATAAAAGATAAACATAACATGCAATCAAAATATGTGACATGATATGGCCATCATCATCTTGTGCCTTTGATCTCCATCTCCAAAGTACCGTCATGATCTCCATCGTCAGGGGCATGACACCATGATCTCCATCATCTTGATCTTTATCAACGTGTCGTCACATGGTCGTCTCGCCAACTATTGCTATCGCATAGCGATAAAGTAAAGCAATTATATGGCGCTGGCATCTTATGCAATAAAGGGACAACCATAAGGCTCCTGCCAGTTGCCGATAACTTTAACAAATCATGATCATATTATACAAAAATTTATATCTCATCACGTCTTGACCATATCACATCACAACATGCCCTGCAAAAACAAGTTAGACGTCCTCTACTTTGTTGTTGCAAGTTTTATGTGGCTGCTACGGGCTTAGCAAGAACCGTTCTTACCTACGCATCAAAAACCACAACGCGGTATAGTGACTGCTTTTTGATCTTCAGAAAGAACCATGTTCATTGAATCCGATTCAACTAAAGTTGGAGAAACTGACACCCTCTAGCCACTTGTGTGCAAAGCACGTCGGTAGAACCAGTCTCATGAACGTGGTCATGTAATGTCGGTCCGGGCCGCTTCATCCAACAATCCCACCGAATCAAGAAACAACTAGTGACGGTAAGCAATATGCATATACCCACACCCACAACTCCTTTGTGTTCTACTCGTGCATATAACATCTACGCATGGCTCAGATGCCACTGTTGGGGAACGTAGTATTTCAAAAAAAAATCCTATGATCATGCAAGATCTATCTAGGAGAAGCATAGCAATGAGAGGGGAGAGTGTGTCTATGTACCCTCGTAGACCGAAAGCGGAAGCGTTTAGTAACACGGTTGATGTAGTTGAACATCTTTGCGATCCAACCGATCAAGTACCAAATGCACGGGACCTCCGCGATCTGCACACGTCCAGCTCGGTGACGTCCCTCGTACTCTTGATCCAGTTGAGGCCGAGGGAGAGTTTCGTCAGCACGACGGCGTGTTGACGGTGATGATGAAGTTACCGACGCAGGGCTTCACCTAAGCACTACGACAATATGACCGAGGTGGAAAACTATGGAAGGGGCACCGCACACGGCTAAGAGATCAACTTGTGTGTTCTAGGGTGCCCCCTGCCCCCGTTTATAAACGAGCAAGGGGGAGGCCGGCCGGCCCTCATAGGGCGCGCCCAAGGGGGGCAATCCTACTCCAAGTAGGAGTTGGATCCCCCTTTCCTAGTACTACTAGGGAAAGAAGGACGGAGAGGGGAAAGAGAAGGAAGGAGGGGGTGCCACCCCTCCCCCTAGTCCAATTCGGACTAGGCCCATGGGGGCCGCGCGGCCAGCCCTTGGCTGCCCCTCTCTCTTTCCCCTAGGCCCAATAAGGCCCATTACTTCTCCGGTGGTTCCGATAACCCTTCCGGCACTCCGATATATATCCGGTGACCCTCGGAACTATTCCGGTATCCGAATATAGTCATCCAATATATCAATCTTTATGTCTCGACCATTTCGAGACTCCTCGTCATGTCCGTGATCACATCCGGGACTCCGAACAATATTCAGTACATCAAATCACATAAACTCATAATACCAATCATCATCGAACGTTAAGTGTGCGGACCCTACGGGTTCGAGAACTATGTAGACATGGCCGAGACTCATCTCCAGTCAATAACCAATAGCGGAACCTGGATGCTCATATTGGTTCCTACATATTCTATGAAGATCTTTATCGGTCAAACTGCATAACAACATACGTTGTTCCTCTTGTCATCGGTATGTTACTTGCCCGAGATTCGATAGTCGGTATCATCATACCTAGTTCAATCTCGTTACTGGCAAATCTCTTTACTCGTTCCGTAATGCAACATCCCGCAATTAAATCATTAGTCACATTGCTTGCAAGGCTTATAGTGATGTGCATTATTGAGAGGGCCCAGAGATACCTCTCCGACAATCGGAGTGACAAACCCTAATCTCGATCTATGTCAACTCAACAAACACCATCGGAGACACCTGTAGAGCATCTTTATAATCACCCAGTTACGTTGTGACGTTTGATAGCACACTAAGTGTTCCTCCGGTATCCGGGAGTTGCATAATCTCATAGTCAGAGGAACATGTATAAGTCATGATGAAAGCAATAGCAATAAAACTAAACGATCATTTATGCTAAGCTAATGGATGGGTCTTGTCCATCACATCATTCTCTAATGATGTGATCCTGTTCATCAAATGACAACACATGTCTATGGTCAGGAAACTTAACCATCTTTGATTAATGAGCTAGTCAAGTAGAGGCATACTAGTGACACTCTGTTTTGTCTATGTATTCACACATGTACTAAGTTTCCGGTTAATACAATTCTAGCATGAATAATAAACATTTATCATGATATAAAGAAATATAAATAACAACTTTATTATTGCCTCTAGGGCATATTTCCTTCAGTTACCGGCGCAGGGCTTCACCTAAGCACTACAACTATATGACCGAGGTGTGTAACTGTGGAGGGGGCACCGCACACGGCTAAGAGAAGACTTGGTGTCCCTTTGGGGTGCCCCCCTCCCACGTATATAAAGGAGGGGTGAAGAGGAGGCCGGCCCAAGGGGGTGGGCGCGCCATAGGGGGGCAGTCCTACTTGGACTCCCGGTCCAAGTAGGATTCGCCCCCCCCCTTTCCTATTCCAACTAGGAGAAGGAGGGAAGGAGGAAGATGGGAGAAGGAAAGAGGGGGTGCCTCCCCATCCTAGTCCAATTTGGACCAGCCATGGGGGGCGGCTACCCCTTGAGGCCCTTCTCTCCTTTCCCCTAAAGCCCATTAAGGCCCATTACTTCCCCGGGGGTTTCGGTAACCTCCCGGTACTCCGGAAAAATACCTCAAACACTTTGGAACCATTCCGGTGTCTGAATATAACCTTCCAATATATCGATCTTTACCTCTTGACCATTTAGGGACTCCTCGTCATGTCCGTGATCTCATCCGGGACTCCAAACAAACTTCGGTCATCAAATCACATAGCTCATAATACAAATCATCATCAAACGTTAAGCGTGCGGACCCTACGAGTTCGAGTACTATGTAGACATGACCGAGACACATCTCCGGTCAATAAACAATAGCGGAACCTGGATGCTCATATTGGCTCCTACATATTCTACGAAGATCTTTATCGGTCGAACCGCATAACAACATACGTCATTCCCTTTGTCATCGGTATGTTACTTGCCTGAGATTCGATCTTCGGTATACTCATACCTAGTTCAATATCTTTATCGACAAGTCTCTTTACTTGTTCCGTAATGCATCATCCCGCAACTAACTCATTAGTCACATTGCTTGCAAGGCTTATAGTGATGTGCATTACTGAGAGGGCCCAGAGATACCTTTCCGATACACGGAGTGACAAATCCTAATCTCGATCTATGCCAACTCAATAAACACCTTCGGAGACACCTGTACAGCATCCTTATAATCGCCCCGTTACTTGTGACGTTTGATAGCACACAAGGTGTTCCTCCGGTATTCAGGAGTTGCATAATCTCACAGTCAGAGGAATATGTATAAGTCATGAAGAAAGCAATAGCAATAAAACTAAACGATCATAATGCTAAGCTAACAGATGGGTCTTGTCCATCACATCATTCTCTAGTGGTGTGACCCCGTTCATCAAATGACAACACATGTCTATGGTCGGGAAACTTAACCATCTTTAATTAACGAGCTAGTCAAGTAGAGGCATACTAGGGACACTCTGTTTGTCTATATATTCACACATGTACTAAGTTTCTGGTTAATACAATTCTAGCATGAATAACAAACATTTATCATGATATAAGGAAATATAATAACAATTTTATTATTGCCTCTAGGACATATTTCCTTCAGGAATATTTACTTGAGCCCCAGTAGAATTGCCAAGAATCTCTATTACCGATGATGGCTCTATCATTTATCATGTCCAGTTATTGATGACTTTGCTGAACCGCAATGGAGGATATCTAGCGATATGCATTTAGTGGGAGAAGACGTTCTTGCCGAATACGAGCAAGTATATATAGGACTATAGACTTGAGGGCAGGAAACCTCTCTTAGAGATAAGGTAGGAGAGGGATTACAAATCCTGGACTATTAAATACATGTAAGCCAAATATATCTCTAACACTGCTGATCCAAACACCGTCTTCAGTTTTTGTCCTCTGTTTTCTATTCCCATGGTTTTACCACATCAATCCTTTGCTTTCACCAATTCCTGTAATATTTACACAGAAATTTAGTATAGCCAGAAAGTCAGATACCATACATTAGTGTTGGGTTTGTTATTCTACTATCGTTCCATGTTGGCTAGCAGTGATAAATCAAACATCTAGAGTAGCAGATGATTCATGTCAGGTTTCTTTTAGAAAATCAAAATTTGTCTTGACTCTGAAATAAGTAGTACGGCGACCAGTTCTGCTGTAACGCCCCGAGACCGATGTGCCAGGTGTCCTCCAGTTTTTCGCTGTTGTTGCCTTGTCATTGCTGGCGTGTCATGCATTTCATATCATGTCATCATGTGCATTTCATTTGCATACATGTTCGTCTCATGCATCCGAGCATTTTCCCCGTTGTCCGTTTTGCAATCCGGCGCTCCTATGTCACTCGGTGTCCCTTTCTACCTCTTTTCGTGTGCAGGTGTTAAACGTTTTCGGATTGGACTGACACTTGTCATGCAGCCTTGGTTTACTACCGGTAGACCGCCTGTCAAGTTTCGTGCCATTTGGACTTCGTTTGATACTCCAATGGTTAACCGAGGGATTGAAAAGGCCTCGTGTGTGTTGCAGCCCAACACCCCTCTAAAGTGGCCCAAAACCCACCTAAACCTGTTCCATCACCTAGGCCGTTCGATCACGATCGCGTGGCCACAAACCACACCTCATTTGGAGTCTCCTAGCTCCTCCTACCTCTATAAATAGCCCCTCCTCCGAAATTTGCGGATCTCTCCACCCTAACCCTAGAAATTCCGCTCCTCCGCGCACCGGACGTGTCCGGCCTGCGCCGGACAACGTCCGCCGCCGCCCGCAGCCAACCGGGACGTGCCACGTATCCCGGCCGGTCTCCCACCGCCGCGGCCCGCGGAAGCCCGCAGCCGGCCCTCTCCACTGCGCCACCGGGCCGTGCCCCGCGCCGATCCTCTCCGCCGCGAGCCGCCCTTCTTCCCCCACGCCGGCGCCTTACCCCGCCGCCACCGCACTGGACCTTGCCGTCCGGAGCAGTTCCGCCGCGGCCGAGCCATCCCACCTCCGTCCTCCTCGTCGTTCTCGCCGGCGACCGCCGCCCGGCTGTGCCTCGCCACACCGGCACTGCCCGGCCTCGGATCCGGCCACCCCGACAACTCCGGCGGCCCCGCGCAGCTTCTCCGGTGAGATCCGCCGCCGCATCGCTATAGTACCCCGCGCCGGATCCAGATCTGAGACGATCTCGGGGTTGACTTTTTCGTCCCTAACCCTAATATTTTTGCATACTTTAACATACCATAACTTCCTAATCGTAGCTCCAATTTGTGCATGTAGCATATCAAAATGTTCGTCTCGACGAGTATATCATTTCGTCTCATTGCACCAATTTCATTTGAGCTCATCTTGATGCCAGAAATGTGATGATAGTTTTAGATCTGTTTCAGCAAGTGCCCTTTTGCCATTTTTGCCATGATTAATGTGTGCATGCTATGATCCTGAGCTCTACATGTGTTTTGTTATATGCCATGCCATCTTTGCATAGGTATATGCCATGTATTTTTGTGATCTCTGTGGTGACTAGCACAAGCATGCAAAGTACCTTACTCAATGATGCTGATTTCACGGACTTAGAATTTCATAAAGTCCTTGCCTAGTCATTATTTTTATGCCGTATGTTCATGTTGTTTCCTAGTGATCCGTGCCTCTTTTGAGCATGATCAGTCAGGATGTTTTGTAGATAATGTTGTGCTCTATCCATCTATGTCTTTGTTTGCAATTATGGAGCACCCTAGCTTGAGTCAATCGAGCTCTACTTTTGCTATAAAATGTTCCTGGCAGATTGTTAACATGTTTAGCAATTTTGCCGAGCTTACTGTTGTTGATCCGTGTGTGCTATGTTGCTGTTCTTGCCATATCTAGCTTCTATGCCATGTCTATTTGTTGGGTGTATGCTTAGTTTGTCATGCAATGCCTCGTAGTGAGTGCATCAAGCTCGTAAACATGCCTACTCGTTATCTGTTTTGCCATGCTCCAGTTTTTCACTAAGTCTGAATCTGTTTATGTTTTTGCTATGTTCACATGCTTGCAATTGTATTTTCTGATTCCTTTTGGCTCATGGTCACTAAGGGACTTTTGTTGTATGCTTTGAGTACCTTTATGCCATGTATTGCTTTGCCATGGTATGTTCCTGTAGCATGTTGTTATCATGCTCTAAAGATTGCTTCTTGATGATAAATTCCTGACATGCTGTTAATTTCACTAAGTCTGAAACCTGTTATCTTTTGCACTTTTGCCATGCTTGCTTGAACCTGTTATTGATTGAATTAGCCGTAGCTCAGTGGTCATCTTTTGTCAAGCATCATGAGTGGATCCCTGCCATGTATTTTGTTGCCATGTTTGAGTGCAGTAGCTTATTTATCTTGATGCATTTAGAAGGCTACTTGCTGTTTATCGCAGACCGGTGCCATATTTGTTTTGCTTGTCATTTCCAAACCGTGCATCCGATTCCGGTGATCTTTATATCGATTACAACTGAAATCAACTCCTCTTTCCAGTGGCACTCTTGGATTTCCAAGTTGAGGCCAGGTTCAATCATTCCTTTCCAAATCATGCATATGCACCGCATACCGCATCCCGCATATCATGCCATGTTCATGTGTTGGTTGTTTACTATGTTGTGTGCTTCTTTCCGGTGTTGCTTCTTTGGGTTGGTTCCGATAAAGTCGCGTTGTGAGGACCCGTTCGACTACGTCCCTTTGTCTTCTTCATGGACTCGTTCTTCTTCCTTGCGGGATTTCAGGCAAGATGACCATACCCTCGAAAGCACTTCTATCTTTGCTGGCTAGTTGCTCACTTTTTTGCTATGCCTATGCTGTGATACCTACCACTTGCTTATCACACCTCCCATATTGTTAAGCCAAGCCTCTAACCCACCGTGTCCTAGCAAACCGTTGCTTGGCTATGTTACCACTTTGCTCAGCCCCTCTTATAGCGTTGTTAGTTGCAGGTGAAGATTGGAGTTTGTTCCTTGTTGGAACATGGATATTTTGTTGGGATATCACAATATCTCTTATTTAATTAATGCATCTATATACTTGGTAAAGGGTGGAAGGCTCGGCCTTATGCCTGGTGTTTTGTTCCACTCTTGCCGCCCTAGTTTCTGTCATATCGGTGTTATGTTCCCGGATTTTGCGTTCCTTACACGGTTGGGTTATAATGGGAACCCCTTAACAGTTCGCCTTAAATAAAACTCCTCCAGCAATGCCCAACATTGGTTTTACCATTCGCCACCTAGCATCTTTTCCCTTGAGAGTCGCGCTCCCGAGGGTCATCATTATTTTAACCCCCCCTCCCCCGGGCCAGCGCTCCTCTGAGTGTTGGTCCAAACTAGAGCCCTGTGCAGTGCCCCCTCGGGGAAAGTCGAGGTTTGGTTTTAGTTGTACAGAGCGCTCATCTGAGTGTACCCTGAGAACGAGAGATGTCCAGCTCCTATCGGGATTTGTCGCCACATTCGGGCGGTGTTGCTGGACTTGTTTTACCATTGTCGAGGATGTCTTGTAACCGGGATGCCGAGTCTAATCGGATTGTCTTGGGAGAAGGAATATCCTTCGTTGACCGTGAGAGCTTGTGATGGGCTAAGTTGGGACACCCCTGCAGGGTTTTAAACTTTCGAAAGTCGTGCCCGCGGTTATGGGCAGATGTGAATTTGTTAATGTCCGGTTGTAGAAAACCTGAAAGTTATCTTAATTAAAATGCATCAACCGCGTGTGTAGCCGTGATGGTCTCTTCCCGGAGGAGTCCGGGAAGTGAACACGGTGTTGGAGTTATGCTTGATGTAGGTTGTTCTAGGATCACTTCTCGATCATAGTTTCTCGAACGTGCTTTTCCTTCTCTTCTCGCTCTCATTTGCGTGTGTTAGCCACCATATATGCTAGTCACTTGCTGCAGCTCCACCTCATACCTTTTCCCTACCTATAAGCTTAAATAGTCTTGATCACGAGGGTGTGAGATTGCTGAGTCACCGTGACTCACAGATACTTCCAAAACCATCTTGCAGGTGCCGTTGAACCGTGCAGGTGACGCAACCAAGCTCAAGGAGGAGCTCGATGAAGATTGTGTTCGCTATGTTGTTCCGTTTCCAGTTGATCAGTAATGGAGCCCGGTTGGGACGATCGGGGATCTGTGTAGCATTTGAGGTAGTCTTCTTTTATTTTGGTTCCGTAGTCGGACCTTCAGTGTATCTGGATGAATGTAATGCTTTATTCATGTATTGTGTGAAGTGGCGAGTGTAAGCCAACTATGTATCTCCTTCCCTAATGTATTACATGGGTTGTGTGAAGATTACCCCACTTGCGACATTGCTTACAATGCGGTTATGCCTCTAAGTCGTGCTTCGACACGTGGGAGATATAGCCGCATCGTGGGCATTATAAGTTGGTATCAGAGCCTTCCCCGACTTAGGAGCCCCCTGCTTGATCGAATCACTAGCGTTGTTGAGTCTAGAAAAATTTTTTGAGTCTTTTAGGATTATATATATCAGAGAGTAGGATTCTTTTTACTCTGCAGTCCCTTTGTCACTCTGGTGACGCATCCTGACGTAGAGTTTTGACTCTTCTCTTCTCAAATTTCACTAAAAAAATTAAGATCACGCGGGTATCTTGGAATCGTTCCGATGGATTTGTGACGAGGACATTGTTCTTGGTGCCTCCTAACATTTAGGGGTTGTGGCAGTGTCCCGGGGAGTTGAGCTCCGAGGTGTTGTCGTCACAATTTTATCGTTGATATTCTGGAATACCTGAGTTTCGCCGACATCGAAAATCTCTTTTATGCAGTTGTTGGTGAGATAACCACGACGCCACCCAGTACTGGGGCGGGAGTTCGGGAGTATTGCCATAACTCGTATAACGGATGCTTTTCGAAGGTTGAGGTAAATGATTTCTGAAGGTTTCTTGGTTATGTGTTGAAGGATGGATACAGCTGAATGTAGGATTTGTTAGTTTTGGGTGAGATATTATGCTTCCCCTATATCCCCAACACCTGATTGCATAACCAGGAAAGTTTTGGGAGTTTATAAGTGGGAATTCAAGTAGCTTTTAGGATATCTTTCCGATAGATGTATGATATGAAATTGGGGTTCGACGTCTAGTGGTCCGCCTATCCACGGTTGGTTTTACAGTGGTCTCGTTGTGTCTTAAAGAGTCCTTGGCTATGCCGACTCGGGGACGCTTCATATGTCATGTGCACTGCCTTGTACATGATGGTGCTGTACGATCAAGCCTGTGTAGGCCCCACCACGGAATCTTCGGACGAAATCTCTATCAAATGTTTTTTCCGGCTCATTTTGCAAGCCAATTGTCGGTGTCAAAACCGGCGGATCTCGGGTGGGGGGTCCCGAACTGTGCGTCTAGGCCGGATGGTAACAGGAGGCAAGGGACACGAAGTTTTACCCAGGTTCGGGCCCTCTTGATGGAGGTAAAACCCTACATCCTGCTTGATTAATATTGATGATATGGGTAGTACAAGAGTAGATCTACCACGAGATCGGAGAGGCTAAACCCTAGAAGCTAGCCTATGGTATGATTGTTCTATATGTTGTCCTACGGACTAAAACCCTCCGGTCTATATAGACACCGGAGAGGGTTAGGGTCACACAAAGTCGGTTACAATGGTAGGAGATCCACATATCCGTATCGCCAAGCTTGCCTTCCATGCCAAGGAAAGTCCCTCCCGGACACGGGACGAAGTCTTCAATCTTGTATCTTCATAGTCCAGGAGTCCGGCTGAAGGTATAGTCCGGCCATCCGGACACCCCCTAATCCAGGACTCCCTCAGTAGCCCCTGAACCAGGCTTCAATGACGACGAGTCCGGCGCGCAGATTGTCTTCGGCATTGCAAGGCGGGTTCCTCCTCCAAGTACTTCATAGAAGATTTTGAACACAAAGATAGTGTCCGGCTCTGCAAAATAAGTTTCCACATATTGCCATAAAGAGAATAATATTTACACAAATCTAATCTGCTGACGTATTCCGTAGTGTGACATCGCACCACGGCCAAGCCTTTATTCGAATCGTTTTATTGTCCCACCTCAGCGTGTCATGTGAGGCGGTTTCCTTGGCATGTCTCGTCGAAGCAGAGATCGTGTCCCCTTATTCCGGGATTCTCATCAATACGGGCGTGGGTAACCCAACTGCGCCATTGATTACGGTGCTTGGAGATAAGCAAGTTTTACCAGGCTGGTGGGGACACGTAGTTGCGTCCACCCATATAAGGGGATAAGGATCCACCTTTTCACCTACGCCTTCTTCCTCCTTTGCCTATCCATTTTCGCGCACTCGAGCTCCAGCGCCCAAGTCCGCACTCCCCACATCAACCTTCTCCAGCCATGTCCAGAGCGGAAGGCAAGTGGATGGTCTCCTCCGTCATGGAGGGACACATCAAAAAACTGAGGAAGGCCAGATACTTGTCTAACGACATCGCGTACCGGCTTCCCGAAGAGGGGCAGCTCCTCCCCACCCCAAGGCCCCATGAGAGGGTAGTGTTCCTTCCCCACTTCCTCCGTGGACTGGGCTTTCCTATCCACCCATTTGTCTAGGGACTCATGTTCTACTACGGCCTGGATTTCCATGATCTAGCCCCGAACTTCATCCTCAACGTCTTGGCGTTTATCGTCGTGTGCGAGGCTTTCCTCCGCATCCGCCCCCATTTCGGCCTATGGCTCAAGACTTTCAATGTCAAGCCGAAGGTGGTGCGCGGCAACCAGGCGGAGTGCGGAGATGCCATGGTGGGCAAGATGCCCAACGTCTTATGGCTCGAGGGCTCCTTTGTGGAGACCCTGAAGGGGTGGCAATCGGGGTGGTTTTACATCACCGAGCCGCGCGACCCTGAGTGGGTCGCTGCCCCCGAGTTCCGGTCCCGACCCCCAACGCGGCTCATGTCCTGGAAAGAGACGGGCCTGTCGTGGGGCAGCAAAGGAGAGGTGGCTGGACTGCAAACATGCATCCAAACCCTGGTGAACAAGCAGCTCAAGCTTGTCAATGTAGTCCAGGTTATGCTCATCCGCCGGATCCTCCCGTGTCAACAACGGGCCTTCAATCTGTGGGAGTTCAACCCGGCGCAGCACCGAACTCTGAGCAGGCTCTTCGACACGACGTACGAAGATGCCTGGAAGGTGCTTTTCAAGGGCGTCGAGGCTCCCGCATCCGCTACCGAGGATCGCGGATTCAGCGCGCAGCGTCACGCTAGCGCGGTAAGTTGTTTGTACCTTTTACAGGGTATTAGTTTTTCATAGTTTAACTCTATGCGGGATCTAAGCTCCCTTACCTTTGACAGGATTGGCAAGCGAAGTCCGGACAGATCGACTGTCCGGCTCCTTTGCCCGAAGACCCAGCCGATGCCCGCTTGGCGAAGCTGCTAGTTCCGGCACCTTATGTGGTGCCGGAGAAGAGGGCCACGAAGAAGGCCACGGGGACTCGAAAAAGTGCCCGGCGCCAGGAGGTGTCGGGTTCATCATCCGACGGCTCCAAGGCGCATTCCTCCCGTGAAGACGAGGAGGAGGAAGAAGAGACCTCTCCCCCTCCAGCGGGGGGGGGGGAGAGAAGAAAAGGAAGGCCACCCTCACTAGGGAGGCCGAAGGGTCCAAGAAGGGGAAAACCCTTCCTCCGGACTACTCCACCAACGCCGACGACGGCGGAGAGGAGTGGCCGCTCAGGGCCAAGCCCCTGGCGAAATCGTATGTATCCGGATACCAGAGTAATTCATAGTATTCCTTTATTGCACAGCTTTCCCTTATGTCGAATAAGATTATGCAGCCCACCCAAAGACCGGCTCGACGCGTCGTCGAGCGGTTCACTGGACTCGTCGGATGTGAATTCACTTCTGACGGCTACCTCCCCCCGCCCTACGGACGACGCCGAAGTGTTGTCCCAACAGGTTCCAAGCCAGGAGGAGGTGGTCCTGGAGGCACCGCAAGGCGACCTCCCGGACTCCAGGAGTAAAGGGGATAAAACCCCCCAGGGCTCCAAGTCCGGCTCTAGGCCGGACACTGCTCCAGAACCTTCAAAGGTTCCAGAGTCCGGCGGGCGACCTCCTTCCAAGAGGAGCAAGCCCACCATGCCGGTGACCCCCGTCCAACTGGAGGCGCCGGACAATCTGTTGGAGGTGCTCAAAGGCGCCTCCATCGATGAGGAGCACCGCACCATTATGAGTGCGGTGGTCCAGAAGGTTCAGTCTGCCAAGAGCAGACTGACTGAAGCTTGTGCTAGCCTTTTAACAGGCTTTGAGGTAAGTAAAGAATGTGTAAATAATATTACCTCATAGACAGTAGCCCCTGATGCTCTGTTTGGCGTTCGGGAAGAAAAGCCGAATAGAGGATCAAATAAAATTCGCAGGAGTCTAACAAAAAGGAGTCAATATGCGTATGCAGGCTTCTCTGCTGGCGTCCACCGCACTGACTGTGGAAGTGGACACGCTAAAGCAGAACCTCGAGCAGTCCGAGCAAGAGCTCGGGCGTGCCAAGAAGCAGCTCGAGGACAAGGAAGGTAAGAAATACCTTGTTTAAATATATATATATATATATATATAAAGTGCAATTGCAAAAAATGACAGGATTATCGTGGCTATTGTAGGGGCCACGTCTGAGGTGGCGACCCTTAAGCAAGCGCTGTTCGAGGCGAGAAGAGGGCGGCCACGGAGCACACCGAGCGGGAGAAGTATGGGGCCCAGGTTGGCAAGGTGCGGCAAGAGCTCCAGGCTCTCATGAGAAAACATGAGAGTTTGGAGCTTGACTCAAAGACGCGAGTGTCCGAGCTCGCAGTGGCTATTGAAAATGCCAAGTCTGCCAAGGCCGAATCCCAGAAGACCCTCCAGGAGTTGGATGCGGTGAAAAAGATAGCGGCGGGTAAGGCATTCTTTATGCAAAGCAAGCACATAAATGTTGGGGAACACAGTAATTTCAAAAAATTTCCTACGCACACGCAAGATCATGGTGATGCATAGCAACGAGAGGGGAGAGTGTTGTCTACGTACCAACGCAGACCGACTGCGGAAGCGATCACACAACGTAGAGGAAGTAGTCGTACGTCTTCTTCCCGATCCGACCGATCCAAGCACCGTTACTCCGGCACCTCCGAGTTCTTAGCACACGTTCAGCTCGATGACGTTCCTCGGGCTCCGATCCAGCAAAGCGTCAAGGAAGAGTTCCGTCAGCACGACGGCGTGGTGACGATCTTGATGTACTACCATCGCAGGGCTTCGCCTAAGCACTGCAACGGTATGATCGAGGTGGAATTTGGTGGCAGGGGGCACCGCACACGGCTAAGGAACGATCTCAAGGATCAACTTGTGTGTCTTGGGGTGTCCCCTGCCCCCGTATATAAAGGTTGGAGGGAGGGGGGCTGGCCGGCCAAAGAGAGGGAGGCGCAGGAGGAGTCCTACTCCTACCGGGAGTAGGACTCCCCCCTCCAATCCTAGTCCAACTAGGAATCCTTTTAAAGGGGAGAGAGAGAGAGGTGGCCGGCCCCTCTCCTAGTCCTAATAGGACTAGGGAGAGGGGGGAGGCGCAGCCCTATGTGGGCTGCCCTCTCACCTTTCCACTAAGGCCCATGTTGGCCCATTTGGCTCCCGGGGGGTTCCGGTAACCCTCCCGGTAATCCGGTAAAATCCCGATTTCACCCGGAACACTTCCGATGTCCAAACATAGGCTTCCAATATATCAATATTTACGTCTCGACCATTTCGAGACTCCTCGTCATGTCCGTGATCTCATCCGGGACTCCGAACAACCTTCGGTACATCAAAATGCATAAACTCATAATAACTGTCATCGTAACGTTAAGCGTGCGGACCCTACGGTTCGAGAACAATGTAGACATGACCGAGACACGTCTCCGGTCAATAACCAATAGCGGGACCTGGATGCCCATATTGGCTCCTACATATTCTACGAAGATCTTTATCGGTCAGACCGCATAACAACATACGTTGTTCCCTTTGTCATCGGTATGTTACTTGTCCGAGATTCGATCGTCGGTATCCAATACCTAGTTCAATCTCGTTACTGGCAAGTCTCTTTACTCATTCCGCAATACATCATCTCATAACTAACATCTTAGTTATTATGCTTGCAAGGCTTATGTGATGTATATTACCGAGAGGGCCCAGAGATACCTCTCCGACGATCGGAGTGACAAACCCTAATCTCGAAATACGCCAACCCAACATCTACTATTGGAGACACCTGTAGTACTCCTTTATAATCACCCAGTTACGTTGTGACGTTTGGTAGTACCCAAAGTGTTCCTCCGGTAAACGGGAGTTGCATAATCTCATAGTTATAGGAACATGTATAAGTCATGAAGAAAGCAATAGCAACATACTAAACGATCGGGTGCTAAGCTAATGGAATGGGTCATGTCAATCAGATCATTCAACTAATGATGTGACCTCGTTAATCAAATAACAACTCTTTGTTCATGGTTAGGAAACATCACCATCTTTGATTAACGAGCTAGTCAAGTAGAGGCATACTAGTGACACTCTGTTGGTCTATGTATTCACACATGTATTATGTTTCCGGTTAATACAATTCTAGCATGAATGATAAACATTTATCATGATATAAGGAAATAAATAATAACTTTATTATTTCCTCTAGGGCATATTTCCTTCAGTCTCCCACTTGCACTAGAGTCAATAATCTAGATTACACAGTAATGATTCTAACACCCATGGAGCCTTGGTGCTGATCATGTTTTGCTCGTGGAAGAGGCTTAGTCAACGGGTCTGCAACATTCAGATCCGTATGTATCTTGCAAATCTCTATGTCTCCCACCTGGACTAAATCCCGGATGGAGTTGAAGCGTCTCTTGATGTGTTTGGTTCTTTTGTGAAATCTGGATTCCTTTGCCAAGGCAATTGCACCAGTATTGTCACAGAAGATTTTCATTGGACCCGATGCACTAGGTATGACACCTAGATCGGATATGAACTCCTTCATCCAGACTCCTTCGTTCGCTGCTTCCGAAGCAGCTATGTACTCCGCTTCACATGTAGATCCCGCTACGACGCTTTGTTTAGAACTGCACCAACTGACAGCTCCACCGTTTAAAGTAAACACGTATCCGGTTTGCGATTTAGAATCGTCCGGATCAGTGTCAAAGCTTGCATCAACGTAACCTCTTACGGTGAGCTCTTTGTCACCTCCATATACGAGAAACATATCCCTAGTCCTTTTTAGGTATTTCAGGATGTTCTTGACCGCTGTCCAGTGATCCACTCCTGGATTACTTTGGTACCTCCCTGCTAAACTTATAGCAAGGCACACATCAGGTCTGGTACACAGCATTGCATACATGATAGAGCCTATGGCTGAAGCATAGGGAACATCTTTCATTTTCTCTCTATCTTCTGCATTGGTCGGGCATTGAGTCTGACTCAACTTCACACCTTGTAACACAGGCAAGAACCCTTTCTTTGCTTGATCCATTTTGAACTTCTTCAAAATCTTGTCAAGATATGTGCTTTGTGAAAGTCCAATTAAGCGTCTTGATCTATCTCTATAGATCTTTATGCCTAATATGTAAGCAGCTTCACCGAGGTCTTTCATTGAAAAACTTTTATTCAAGTATCCCTTTATGCTATCCAGAAATTCTATATCATTTCCAATCAGTAATATGTCATCCACATATAATATCAGAAATGCTACAGAGCTCCCACTCACTTTCTTGTAAATACAGGCTTCTCCAAAAGTCTGTATAAAACCAAATGCTTTGATCACACTATCAAAGCGTTTATTCCAACTCTGAGATGCTTGCACCAGTCCATAAATGGATCGCTGGAGTTTGCACACTTTGTTAGCTCCCTTTGGATCGACAAAACCTTCCGGTTGTATCATATACAACTCTTCTTCCAGAAATCCATTCAGGAATGCAGTTTTTACATCCATTTGCCAAATTTCATAATCATAAAATGCGGCAATTGCTAACATGATTCTGACAGACTTAAGCATCGCTACGGGTGAGAAAGTCTCATCGTAGTCAACTCCTTGAACTTGTCGAAAACCTTTTGCGACAAGTCGAGCTTTGTAGATAGTAACATTACCATCAGCGTCAGTCTTTTTCTTAAAGATCCATTTATTCTCAATTGCTTGCCGATCATCGGGCAAGTCAACCAAAGTCCATACTTTGTTCTCATACATGGATCCCATCTCAGATTTCATGGCTTCAAGCCACTTTGCGGAATCTGGGCTCACCATCGCTTCTTCATAGTTCGTAGGTTCATCATGATCTAGTAGCATGACTTCCAGAACAGGATTACCGTACCACTCTGGTGCGGATCTTACTCTGGTTGATCTACGAGGTACAGTAGTATCTTGATCTAAAGTTTCATGATCATCATCATTAACTTCCTCTCTTATTGGTGTAGGTCTCACAGAAACAGTTTTTTGTGATGTACTATTTCCCAATATCGGAGTAGGTACAGTTACCTCGTCAAGTTCTACTTTCCTCCCACTCACTTCTTTCGAGAGAAACTCCTTCTCAAGAAAGTTTCCGAATTTAGCAACAAAAGTCTTGCCTTCGGATCTGTGATAGAAGGTGTGTCCAATAGTATCCTTTGGATATCCTATGAAGACACATTTCTCCGATTTGGGTTCGAGCTTATCAGGTTGAAGTTTTTTCACATAAGCATCGCAGCCCCAAACTTTAAGAAACGACAACTTTGGTTTCTTGCCAAACCACAGTTCATAAGGCGTCGTCTCAACGGATTTTGATGGTGCCCTATTTAACGTGAATGTGGCCGTCTCTAAAGCATAACCCCAAAATGATAGCGGTAAATCAGTAAGAGACATCATAGATCGCACCATATCTAGTAAAGTACGATTACGACGTTCGGACACACCATTACGTTGCGGTGTTCCGGGTGGCGTGAGTTGCGAAACTATTCCACAATTTTTCAAATGTACACCAAACTCGTAACTCAAATATTCTCCTCCACGATTAGATCGTAGAAACCTTATTTTCTTGTTACGATGATTTTCAACTTCACTCTGAAACTCTTTGAACTTTTCAAACGTTTCAGATTTGTGTTTCATTAAGTAGATATACCCATATCTGCTTAAATCATCTGTGAAAGTGAGAAAATAACGATATCCACCACGAGCCTCAATATTCATCGGACCACATACATCGGTATGTATGATTTCCAACAAATCTGTTGCTCTCTCCATAGTACCGGAGAACGGTGTTTTAGTCATCTTGCCCATGAGGCATGGTTCGCAAGTACCAAGTGATTCATAATCAAGTGGTTCCAAAAGCCCATCAGTATGGAGTTTCTTCATGCGCTTTACACCGATATGACCTAAACGGCAGTGCCACAAATAAGTTGCACTATCATTATCAACTTTGCATCTTTTGGCTTCAACATTATGAATATGTGTATCACTACTATCGAGATTCATCAAAAATAGACCACTTTTCAAAGGTGCATGACCATAAAAGATATTACTCATATAAATAGAACAACCATTATTCTCTGATTTAAATGAATAACCGTCTCACATTAAACAAGATCCAGATATAATGTTCATGCTCAACGCTGGCACCAAATAACAATTATTTAGGTCTAATATTAATCCCGAAGGTAGATGTAGAGGTAGCGTGCCTACCGCGATCACATCGACTTTGGAACCGTTTCCCACACGCATCGTCACCTCGTCCTTTGCTAGTGTCCGCTTATTCTGTAGTCCCTGTTTCGAGTTGCGAATATTAGCAACAGAACCAGTATCAAATACCCAGGTGCTACTGCGAGCATTAGTAAGGTACACATCAATAACATGTATATCACATATACCTTTGTTCACCTTGCCATCCTTCTTATCCGCCAAATACTTGGGGCAGTTCCGCTTCCAGTGACCAGTCTTCTTGCAGTAGAAGCACTCAGTTTCAGGCTTAGGTCCAGACTTGGGTTTCTTCTCTTGAGCAGCAACTTGCTTGCTGTTCTTCTTGAAGTTCCCCTTCTTCTTCCCTTTGCCCTTTTTCTTGAAACTAGTGGTTTTGTTAACCATCAACACTTGATGCTCCTTCTTGATTTCTACCTCCGCAGCTTTCAGCATTGCGAAGAGCTCGGGAATAGTCTTGTTCATCCCTTGCATATTATAGTTCATCACAAAGCTCTTGTAGCTTGGTGGAAGTGATTGGAGAATTCTGTCAATGACGCAATCATCCGGAAGTGTAACTCCCAATTGAATCAAGTGATTATTATACCCAGACATTTTGAGTATATGCTCACTGACAGAACTGTTCTCCTCCATCTTGCAGCTATAGAACTTATTGGAGACTTCATATCTCTCAATCCGGGCATTTGCTTGAAATATTAACTTCAACTCCTGAAACATCTCATATGCTCCATGACGTTCAAAACGTCGTTGAAGTCCCGGTTCTAAGCCGTAAAGCATGGCACACTGAACTATTGAGTAGTCATCAGCTTTGCTCTGCCAGACGTTCATAACTTCTGGTGTTGCTCTTGCAGCAGGCCTGGCACTCAGCGGTGCTTCCAGGACGTAATTCTTCTGTGCAGCAATGAGGATAATCCTCAAGTTACGGACCCAGTCCGTGTAATTGCTACCATCATCTTTCAACTTTGCTTTCTCAAGGAACGCATTAAAATTCAACGGAACAACAGCACGAGCCATCTATCTACAATCAACATAAACAAGCAAGATACTATCAGGTACTAAGTTCATGATAATTCTAAGTTCAGTTTAATCAAATTTACTTAAGAACTCCCACTTAGATAGACATCCCTCTAATCCTCTAAGTGATCACGTGATCCAAATCAACTAAACCATAACCGATCATCACGTGAGATGGAGTAGTTTTCAATGGTGAACATCAATATGTTGATCATATCTACTATATGATTCACGCTCGACCTTTCGGTCTCCGTGTTCCGAGGCCATATCTGTATATGCTTGGCTCGTCAAGTATAACCTGAGTATTCCGCGTGTGCAACTATTTTGCACCCGTTGTATTTGAACGTAGAGCCTATCACACCCGATCATCACGTGGTGTCTCAGCACGAAGAACTTTTGCAACGGTGCATACTCAGGGAGAACACTTCTTGATAATTTAGTGAGAGATCATCTTATAATGCTACCGTCAATCAAAGCAAGATAAGATGCATAAAAGGATAAACATCACATGCAATCAATATAAGTGATATGATATGGCCATCATCATCTTGTGCTTGTGATCTCCATCTCTGAAGCACCGTCATGATCACCATCGTCACCGGCGCGACACCTTGATCTCCATCGTAGCATCGTTGTCGTCTCGCCAATCTTATGCTTCCACGCCTATCACTACCGCTTAGTAATAAAGTAAAGCATTACATCGCGATTGCATTGCATACAATAAAGCGACAACCATATGGCTCCTGCTAGTTGCCGATAACTCGGTTACAAAACATGATCGTCTCATACAATAAAATCAGCATCATGCCTTGACCATATCACATCACAACATGCCCTGCAAAAACAAGTTAGACGTCCTCTACTTTGTTGTTGCAAGTTTTACGTGGCTGCTACGGGCTTAAGTAAGAACTCATCTCACCTACGCATCAAAACCACAATGATAGTTCATCAAATAGACTCCGTTTTAACCTTCTCAAGGACCGGGCGTAGCCACACTTGGTTCAACTAAAGTTGGAGAGACAGTCTTCCGCAAGCCATCTATGTGCAAAGCACGTCGAGGGAACCGGTCTCGCGTAAGAGTACGCGTAAGGTTGGTCCGGATCGTCTCGTCCAACAATACCACCGAACCAAAGTATGACATGCTGGTAGGCAGTATGACTTGCATCGCCCACAACTCACTTGTGTTCTACTCGTGCATATAACATCAAACCATAAAAACATGGCTCTGATACCACTGTTGGGGAACGCAGTAATTTCAAAAAATTTCCTACGCACACGCAAGATCATGGTGATGCATAGCAACGAGAGGGGAGAGTGTTGTCTACGTACCAACGCAGACCGACTGCGGAAGCGATCACACAACGTAGAGGAAGTAGTCGTACGTCTTCTTCCCGATCCGACCGATCCAAGCACCGTTACTCCGGCACCTCCGAGTTCTTAGCACACGTTCAGCTCGATGACGTTCCTCGGGCTCCGATCCAGCAAAGCGTCGAGGAAGAGTTCCGTCAGCACGACGGCGTGGTGACGATCTTGATGTACTACCGTCGCAGGGCTTCGCCTAAGCACTGCAACGGTATGATCGAGGTGGAATTTGGTGGCAGGGGGCACCGCACACGGCTAAGGAACGATCTCAAGGATTAACTTGTGTGTCTTGGGGTGTCCCCTGCCCCCGTATATAAAGGTTGGAGGGAGGGGGGCTGGCCGGCCAAAGAGAGGGAGGCGCAGGAGGAGTCCTACTCCTACCGGGAGTAGGACTCCCCCCTCCAATCCTAGTCCAACTAGGAATCCTTTTAAAGGGGAGAGAGAGAGAGGTGGCCGGCCCCGAACCCCCCGGGAGCCAAATGGGCCAACATGGGCCTTAGTGGAAAGGTGAGAGGGCAGCCCACATAGGGCTGCGCCTCCCCCCTCTCCCTAGTCCTAGGCCCATGTTGGCCCATTTGGCTCCCGGGGGGTTCCGGTAACCCTCCCGGTAATCCGGTAAAATCCTGATTTCACCCGGAACACTTCCGATGTCCAAACATAGGCTTCCAATATATCAATCTTTACGTCTCGACCATTTCGAGACTCCTCGTCATGTCCGTGATCTCATCCGGGACTCCGAACAACCTTCGGTACATCAAAATGCATAAACTCATAATAACTGTCATCGTAACGTTAAGCGTGCGGACCCTACGGTTCGAGAACAATGTAGACATGACTGAGACACGTCTCCGGTCAATAACCAATAGCGGGACCTGGATGCCCATATTGGCTCCTACATATTCTACGAAGATCTTTATCGGTCAGACCACATAACAACATACGTTGTTCCCTTTGTCATCGGTATGTTACTTGTCCGAGATTCGATCATCGGTATCCAATACCTAGTTCAATCTCGTTACTGGCAAGTCTCTTTACTTGTTCCGTAATACATCATCTCATAACTAACATCTTAGTTATTATGCTTGCAAGGCTTATGTGATGTATGTTACCGAGAGGGCCCAGAGATACCTCTCCGACGATCGGAGTGACAAACCCTAATCTCGAAATACGCCAACCCAACATCTACTATTGGAGACACCTGTAGTACTCCTTTATAATCACCCAGTTACGTTGTGACGTTTGGTAGTACCCAAAGTGTTCCTCCGGTAAACGGGAGTTGCATAATCTCATAGTTATAGGAACATGTATAAGTCATGAAGAAAGCAATAGCAACATACTAAACGATCGGGTGCTAAGCTAATGGAATGGGTCATGTCAATTAGATCATTCAACTAATGATGTGCCCTCGTTAATCAAATAACAACTCTTTGTTCATGGTTAGGAAACATAACCATCTTTGATTAATGAGCTAGTCAAGTAGAGGCATACTAGTGACACTCTGTTGGTCTATGTATTCACACATGTATTATGTTTCCGGTTAATACAATTCTAGCATGAATGATAAACATTTATCATGATATAAGGAAATAAATAATAACTTTATTATTGCCTCTAGGGCATATTTCCTTCAATAAACGTGAGTTACTTGTTACTTACCCGAATCCAGAGCTCTCCAGGAGCATTCGCAGATCTTCCCTGTAGCGTGTCCGATGCTGCCGCATTCTATCGAGCCGAGGAGGGCAGCTCGACAGAGAAGGTGTTCTGGTCTCAGTATGCTGAGGCCGGACACCCCGTGCCCCTGAGCGACCAGCTGAAGCAACTGGTCGAGCTCCACAAGGCGGCCGAACAGGCCATGAAGGGCCTCATAGTTCGGCTGTGGCCTGGAGAGGCTCTGCCTGGGAGCTATTTCGGGCTGGTGCGGCGGCTGGTGGGGGCCTGTCCAAGGCTCGAAATCATCAAGCGCTCCGTCTGCATTGAAGGTGCCCGTAGGGCCCTTGCCCGTGCTGAGGTGCACTGGGGCAAGCTGGATGCTGAGAAGCTTGTGAAGGATGGGCCACCGCTGGGGAAAGAGCATCGCAAGCCCGAGAATTATTATAAGGATGTTCTGAAGGGTGCCCGCCTTATGGCAGATGAATGTTCCAGGGATGTAATTTTTGAGTAAAACTCGCTCGTTTTGTCCTGTGCGTTGAAAACTTGTTCATATGCGCTAAGCAATGCTATTGGAATTTAAAATATTACCTTCTGTTCGGCTTTTTATCAATTCTGAGAGATGGCGAGTCGTCGGCTTCTGCCCCCGTGCCACTAGTGCTGGGGTGTTCGGGGATAAACCTGAGCGCTCTTTTTCCCATGTTTGGGTCCTTTGAGGGAGGTGCTCAGCACAACGAACAAGGCAATCGGACTATAATGCGTGAACACTCTCACTTAGCCATAGAATTCTATAATTTTAAATTTCGACGAAGCCCCTGGTATTCGGAAGACCGAGTTCGGGGCGCTATCCACGCCTTGGACGGACAGAGCCGACTCCTCGCTCTAAGCGGCATAAGTCTTTAGGGACTCGAAAAACCTTTCGAACAGCGACCAGCTCTCGCTTCATCATGATAGTCAGTTTTAGCTTTCTCTACTGAGGTGCTAGACCCAGCTCAACTGGGGCACAATCGCAGTAGTTCTCCTAGTGCTACCTTAGCCGACATAGTGGAACGTAAGGCACCAAAACATAGGAGCCGGGCAAACCCAACTATTGACCCAAGACATGATTCAGAGCCGATGCATATAATGCTATAAGTTCGGGGTGCCGCACTTATTAAAGTGTTTGGAATTCTCACACCATATTGAGGGGTACTAAAGCCCCTGGCGTATTTTGGCCGTACCAAAGTGTACGGGTGCAACATGTCGTTAAGGAACATATATTTGTAAAAAAAGAGTAATGCAAAAATAGACAAAAGCTATGCATTGTTTATTAAAAAGGGTTGTGATCAAAGCAGAACGATACAAATAATGCGATAAGAAAAAGGTTGGACTATTTAACATGTCCGTTCCACGGGCAGGCTATGGAATGGTATGCGAAATAGGTATACTGCTCGTGATAGAGACCACCTGGGAGTTTCGTAATGCGGCATGGCTTGTCTGCTTCCCTGGTTCTTGCATCGTTTGTGCGGCAATTGAACTGCCGAATAGGCCTTCCGAAGAATGGAGTCCTGAAAGTAAGAGAAAATTAAAAAATTGGCAGCCCCTGGTGCGGTTTAAGCCGTGTTTCGGGCATGCCGTGATGGTGCCCCTCCCCCTGTACCCATGGTATTTCTAGAGCGTAGTTATGTACGCGAAGCACTGGTGTCGCATTTTTGCGAGGGTTAGGGTTGGGGCCACATTGCTACGCCTGCTCGGAACGTGCCAGGAGGTCTTGTTGTAGGTTACTCCGGGCGCGCTTGACGGTGTCCGGACGTTTAATGGCCGGACTGGAGAACTGCCTGGAGAGGCTGCTTTGTACTTCCGCTGCAAGGGCCGCCGTGTGCTCCTCCGTTCGGAGGGAGCGTTCGGTGTTTCCATTGACCGTAATTACTCCTCAAGGGCCTGGCATCTTAAGCTTAAGGTATGCGTAGTGTGGTACCGCATTGAACTTGGCGAATGCGGTTCGCCCGAGCAGTGCGTGATAGCCACTGCGGAATGGGACTATGTCGAAGATTAACTCCTCGCTTCGGAAATTATTCGGAGATCCGAAGACCACTTCAAGTGTGACTGAGCCTGTACAGCTAGCCTCTACACCTGGTATTACGCCTTTAAAGGTCGTTTTGGTGGGCTTAATCCTCAAGGGATCTATGCCCATTTTCCGCACTGTATCCTGGTAAAGCAGGTTCAGGCTGCCGCCGCCATCCATAAGGACTCTAGTGAGATGAAATCCGTCAATAATTGGGTCTAGAACCAATGCGGCGAATCCGCCATGACGGGTGCTAGTGGGATGGTCCCTTCGATCAAAGGTGATCGGGCAGGAGGACCATGGGTTGAACTTTGGGGCGACTGGCTCTACCGCGTATACGTCCCTTAACGCGCGCTTCCGCTCCCTCTTGGGGATGTGGGTTGCGTATATCATGTTCACCGTCTGCACTTGTGGGGGAAAACCCTTATGTCCACTGTTGTTCGGCGGCCAGGGCTCTTCGTCGTCATTGCTATGCAGCCCCTTGTCTTTACTTTCGGCATTTAACTTGCCTGCCTGCTTGAACACCCAACAATCCCTGTTGGTGTGATTGGTTGGCTTTTCGGGGGTGCCATGTATCTCGCACAAGCGGTCGAGTATTCGGTCCAAACTGGACGGGCCCCTAGGATTTCTTTTGAATGGCTTTTTCCGCTGACCGGATTTATAGCCTCTGAATCCGGCATTAACTGCCGTATCCTCAGCATTATCGCCGTTAATGCGGCGCTTCTGCTTGTTGCGATGTGACCTACCACTACTGTCCCTGGTATCCGAATTACCAGGGTTCTTGGTCATATTGTTGCTACGAGCAAGCCAACTGTCTTCTCTCGCGCAAAAGCGGGTCATGAGTGTCGTGAGTGCTGCCATAGATTTCGGCTTTTCCTGTCCAAGGTGCCGGGCAAGCCACTCGTCACGGATATTGTGCTTGAAGGCTGCTAGGGCCTCTGCGTCCGGACAGTCGACTATTTGATTTTTCTTTGTTAGGAACCATGTCCAGAATTGCCTGGCCGATTCCTCTGGCTGCTGAATTACATGGCTTAGGTCATCGGCGTCTGGTGGTCGCACATAAGTGCCCTAGAAACTGTCGAGGAATGCGGCTTCCAGGTCCTCCCAACAACTGATTAATCCTGCTGGCAAGCTGTTAAGCCAATGCCGAGCTGGTCCTTTAAGCTTGAGTGGGAGGTATTTGATGGCGTGGAGATCATCGCCGCGGGCCATGTGGATATGAAGGAGATAATCCTCGATCCATACTGCAGGATCTGTTGTGCCATCATATGATTCGATGTTTACGGGTTTGAAATCCTCGGGGATTTGATGATCCATTACTTCGTCTGTGAAGCATAGTGGGTGTGCGGCACCTCTGTACTGGGCTATATCATGACGTAGCTCCAATGAGCTTTGTCTACTGTGTTCGGCCCTACCAGATTTGTGTCCGGCGTGACGGTTATCGTCTCGAGTCGTGGGGCGCCCACGCGATCCGTAGATCGATCTTGTTTGCCTTGCCTTGTCCTCCAACATATCTCGCAGGTCTGGTGCATTTTCCCGTGCCTTGGTACGGGGTGCGGTTTGAGTGGAGGGCCGAGAGGCCTCTCTGTCGCGGCCACGAGGTGGCCGGTCGGCCGTATCAAGTGCTAGTGATGTAGGTTTAAGTGCTTCCTCCTCTAATCAGGGTAGCAACCTGCGCTTTGGGTAGCTCTTGGAGGGGCGTTCGAGTTTATGCTCTTCGGCCGCAAGGACTTCAGTCCATCTGTCGACTAGCAAATCTTGATCAGCTCTAAGTTGTTGTTGTTTTTTTTCTTGAGGCTTCTTGCTGTGGCCATAAGCCTGCGTTGAAAATGCTCTTGCTCGACGGGATCCTCTGGCACGACGAATTCTTCGTCGTCGAGGCTTGCCTCGTCTTCGGAGGGAGGCATATAATTATCGTCCTCGACCTCTCTGTCTGCCGCTCTCTCATGAGGGCTGGCTTCTCCAACCTCATGTGCTGAATCTTGCTGGAGGGGGGTTTCTTCAGTACTCTCCAGAGTATTATTATCTCCCGTGCTGGAATCACCATATTTGCTTTGGCAGGATTTTGAGCGGCGCCGCTGACGCCGGCGCTTAGGCTGTTTCTTGGAGGGGCCATCCTCCGCTGTTCCATCGCCATCTCCTTCTTTTGGGGTGTCCACCATGTATATGTCATATGACAAGGTGGCTTTCCAGGGCCCAATAGGCATTGGTTCTTCATCGTCTCTTGCATCGGCATACATACCATTGATGTCTTCGGAGTCGAAGTCGAGCATGTCAGTTAAGTCATCGATAGTGGCTACAAAGTGGGTGGTGGGTGGGCTTTGAATTTCTTCATCGTCCGTATCCCAACCTTGCTGACCGTAGTCCGGCCAGGGCTCTCTTGATAAATAGAGGGACTTTAGTGTCTTCAGAATATCGCCGAAAGGCGAGTGCTGAAAGATGTCCGCGGCAGTAAACTCCATGATCGGCGCCCAATCAGATTCGATCGGCAGGGGCGCGAAGGGTTTGGAGTCCGGAGAGGAGTCCGGCTCCTTGGAGTCACGAGTCTCGCGGAGTGAGGGGCTGGTGTTCGGCTCGATCGCCGTTGGGATCACAGCCCCCGAGGCGGCGTCCAACCACCCATCCTCAATCGGGGCAGTTGGCTCCGAATTAAGGGTCGAAGCCGATGCGGGTGCGGCCTCCAGGGCATTGTTCGGCGGCAGAGCTAGATCATGCTCGTCGTGACAGTGCGGCGCGCTCGGCAGTGGCTCGAATCCGTCGAAGATCAAGTCCCCGTGGATGTCAGCCGTGTAGTTTAAACTTCCAAATCTGACCTGGCGGCCAGGGGCATAGCTTTCGATCTGCTCCAGATGGCCAAGTGAATTGGCCCGCAGTGCGAAGCCGCCGAAGACGAAGATCTGTCCGGGGAGGAAGGTCTCACCCTGGACTGCATCGCTATTGATGATCGTAGGAGCCATCAAGCCTCATGGCGACGACACAGAGGAACTCTCAATGAAAGCACCAATGTTGGTGTCAAAACCGGCGGATCTCGGGTGGGTGGTCCCGAACTGTGCGTCTAGGCCGGATGGTAATAGGAGGCAAGGGACACGAAGTTTTACCCAGGTTCGGGCCCTCTTGATGGAGGTAAAACCCTACGTCCTGCTTGATTAATATTGATGATATGGGTAGTACAAGAGTAGATCTACCACGAGATCGGAGAGGCTAAACCATAGAAGCTAGCCTATGGTATGATTGTTCTATATGTTGTCCTACGGACTAAAACCCTCCGGTTTATATAGACACCGGAGAGGGTTAGGGTTACACAAAGTCGGTTACAATGGTAGGAGATCCACATATCTGTATCGCCAAGCTTGCCTTCCACGCCAAGGAAAGTCCCTCCTGGACACAGGACGAAGTCTTCAATCTTGTATCTTCATAGTCCAGGTGTCCGGCTGAAGGTATAGTCCGGCCATCCGGACACCCCCTAATCCAGGACTCCCTCACCAATCCTTTGTTTTTCTTTTGAGTCGTGGTATTCGAGTTGCTTCGAAGTCAAGAGTTGATTCCATACCTTTCCTAAGCGGTGTTCTCATACTCCCATGTGAATACCAATCCTTCATCATAATCAAGATTGTCATGTCAATTCCTTTTTCAACCGGTGTGCTTCTCTTCTAGTGGATCCAATCTTTTTCAACATCCGCAAGATCAACTCAAGTCTTTTTAACGGTGTTGTTTCATCCGTCCCAAATTGCCTTTGTTTTCCCACCCTCCCACCCTTTTTCTTCGAGGACTCGGATTTCTTTATCAAGTATCTATCTTATGAATATGAAGTCTCTCCATTCTTTTCCGTCAATGTTCTTACCCGGTGATGCTCATGAAGATTCTAACGAAGCCTGAAGTTCGTCATTCTTCATTCCTTTCATCTCCGGTGGTTTCAAATCAAGCTTTTGGTGTTGATCATATCCCTTTTCCCTCGTTTCTAATACCTTCTCTTGCCGGTGCTCCTCATATTCATTCATTTCTCGATATTCATTTGTTTCAGAGTGCTCAAGATATCTCGAAGATTTGTGTTTCCACTCTGCATTCATTCAAGATCTTTCGAGAATGTTATCTTATTCAAACCATTCAATTCAACTGGTGCATTCTCCTTTTCAACTAATCATTTCAACGGTGTATCTTTTGAGTGGGCCCTAACCCATAGGTCTTTTCCCAGGATCTTACCTGACTCTTCTAATTTTCCCGGAGTTATTCTCAAATTCTTTTCCAAGTTGGACGTAAGAAGGAGTTACCATCAGTCAAATGCCTTTTCTCCAAGATCTTTCAAATTCGTTCATCGTTGGCTCAACCTTTCCTATTTTCATTCCGGAGTGCATCAACAATTCATGGTGGTGTTTCTCGTCGTCATTCTCAGATTTTGAAGACCGAAGAAGAGTTTTACCTCCATATCTTATCCGTTCTCTCAGAGATTTGTGATTCTAGTTCGAGCCCATCCTCTCATAATTGTTTTGATTGTCAAAATTCTTTTCACCTATCCGGAGCAATTCAAGAGTCTTCTCAGTTTGTTTATTTGGAGTCCATCATTTCAAAGTTATTCATTCTCAGCTTTTAGTCATCATCCTCCAGTCTTACCGGTGCATCGTCCAAGTGAACTCTAATCAGTCGTCATCCCTTCGTTCTCATGTCTCTAGATTGTCTCAAGTATCTTTGTTCTTTTCACAATTCTTACCCGGTGATTCATCCCTTTATTTCGTTCTTTTTCAATTCTTACGGTGGTTCTATTAATAGTTCTCTTCCTTGGTTATCATATCAATTTATTCATTCTTCCAAAATTCTTACGGTGGTTCGTTCAAGATTTCTCTTCCTTCTTTATCTTATCAATTCATTTGTTGTTCCAATCCTACCGCTGGTTTCTTGAAGACATTCTCAAGTTTATGCTATATCACTCGTAATCCTTTCTACGAGAATAAGTAGTGTGCCAAATCCATTTTTGTCATCAATTTAATTGATGAAGGATAAGCATAATGTAATTCTTATTCTTTTTTCATCCAAGTGATTAATTCCTTATTCCGGAGGTTCATCAAAATTCTTGATCTCAATTATTCATCTTTCTTTTCCCAGAATTCCAAGCTCTCTCAATTATAGCATCGCGAAGCTCCGTCTAAATCATCGCAAGGCTTCAACCTTATTCTTTCCATCCTTATTTTCGTGTGATCATTCTTTTGTTGCCGGAGTTCTTCATGGAGGTTCTACATGATTGGTTCATCAAGGATTTAATTCCTTTTCGAAGTGTTCATCGAGATTCTTTTCTAAGGAGCTCAAGCATTCTTCATCTTGCAATCCGGAGTGCAATTCTTCCGTATCATGGGAGGTGGTATTATGTCATTCTTGATGATTTGAGTTCATGTTTCATGATTCACATGTTGTTAAGAATGAGGTATTTTAAATCTATCAACCTCTTCATTGGAGTTATCTTGTGTCATGTTTCACCTAAAGCCTTCCCTAAGGATTGTTGCAATTATGGTGCTCATAAAGGACCCAAGTTCTTCATCTCCTACCGGTGAGATAGTTTCTCGTCTCCTTGTCATATAAATCCAATCTAATCTTTTCCGTGAGTGGCAAGTGGTCACCTCATAATGTTGAGATGCCTTCTATAAGCACACTTCAAGCTTGTCCTTCCGTTGTTGGTGTACCAACAACTCCATTCGACCCTTCTCCTAAAGACATTGCTTTCCTCTCCGTTCTTTTGAATCCATTCTTACAGTCGTTCCGGAGGCATTGCGATGTTGTTCTTTTCACCCATCATTTTGTTTTGTCAAAAGATCATGTTCTTTTCATGCCTATCCATTTAACCGGAGTGTTGTGACCTTTTTGCTCAAGTTCTTTTCGCCTTATCAACCCTTGTATCTCTTTCCAACCGGAGTGCTGTCTGATATCTTTCTTACCCTTTGTTCCATTCATTCAATAGTTCCGGAGGCAGTATGTTGTTGATCTCATCAAGTATCCTCTCATCTTGTCAAGTTCATGTTCATTTCCTTCCAAATTCAGTCAGAGTGCTTTCAACTTTGTGCATCTTCTTTGTTTTCCTTTGCTCAAAATGGCTTAACCTTTTCAAGGTTCTTTGGTTTCACTCGTTTGTCAAAGAAGCAACTTAGTTTTACCTCTTCTCTTTCTCTTCCTTTTCCCTTCGGTGCCATTCTAGATCTCAGGACGAGATCCTCTCGTAGTGGTGGAGTGTTGTAACGCCCCGAGACCGATGTGCCAGGTGTCCTCCAGTTTTTCGCTGTTGTTGCCTTGTCATTGCTGGCGTGTCATGCATTTCATATCATGTCATCATGTCCATTTCATTTGCATACATGTTCCTCTCATGCATCCGAGCATTTTCCCCGTTGTCCGTTTTGCAATCCGGCGCTCCTATCTCACCCGGTGTCCCTTTCTACCTCTTTTCGTTTGCGGGTATTAAATGTTTTCGGATTGGACCGAGACTTGTCATGCGGCCTTGGTTTACTACCAGAAGACCGCTTGTCAAGTTTCGTGCCATTTGGACTTCGTGGATACTCCAACGGTTAACCGAGGGGCCGAAAAGGCCTCGTGTGTGTTGCAGCCCATGAAGGAAATATGCCCTAGAGGCAATAATAAAGTTATTATTTATTTCCTTATATCATGATAAAGGTTTATTATTCATGCTAGAATTGTATTAACCGGAAACATAATACATGTGTGAATACATAGACAAACAGAGTGTCACTAGTATGCCTCTACTTGACTAGCCCGTTAATCAAAGATGGTTATGTTTCCTAACCATGGACAAAGAGTTGTCATTTGATTAAAGGGATCACATCATTAGTTGAATGATCTGATTGACATGACCCATTCCATTAGCTTAGCACCCGATCGTTTAGTATGTTGCTATTACTTTCTTCATGACTTATACATGTTCCTATGACTATGATATTATGTAACTCCCGTGTGCCGGAAGAACACTTTGTGTGCTACCAAACATCACAACGTAACTGGGTGATTATAAAGGTGCTCTACAGGTGTCTCCAAAGGTACATGTTGGGTTGACGTATTTCGAGATTAGGATTTGTCACTCCGATCGTCGGAGCGGTATCTCTGGGCCCTCTCGGTGATGCACATCACTTAAGCCTTGCAAGCAATGTAACTAATGAGTTAGTTACGAGATGATGCATTACGGAACGAGTAAAGAGACTTACCGGTAACGAGATTGAACTAGGTATTGGATACCGAAGATCGAATCTCGGGCAAGTAAAATACCGATGACAAAGGGAACAACGTATGTTGTTATGCGGTCTGACCGATAAAGATCTTCGTAGAATATGTAGGAGCCAATATGGGCATCCAGGTCCCGCTATTGGTTATTGACCAGAGACGTGTCTCGGTCATGTCTACATTGTTCTCGAACCCGTAGGGTCCGCACGCTTAAGGTTTCGATGACAGTTATATTATGAGTTTATACGTTTTGATGTACCGAAGGTTGTTCGGAGTCCCGAATGAGATCACGGACATGACGAGGAGTCTCAAAATGGTCGAGACATAAAGATTGATATATTGGAAGCCTATGTTTGGATATCGGAAGTGTTTCGGGTGAAATCGGGATTTTACCGGAGTACCGGGAGGTTACCGGAACCCCCCGGCAGCTATATGGGCCTTAGTGGGCCTTAGTGGAAAAGAGAAGGGGCAGCCCAAGATGGGCTGCGCACCCCTCCCCTCCCTTGGTCCGAATAGGACAAGGAGAGGGGGCCGGCCCCCCTCTCTCTTTTCCCCCCTCCGCAAATCCTATTCCAACTAGGATTGGGGGGGGGGGATCCTACTCCCAGAGGGAGTAGGACTCCTGCTGGCGCGCCTCTCCTAGGCTGGCCGCACCCCCCCCCCCTTGATCGTTTATATACGGAGGCAGGGGCACCCCAGAGGGACACAAGTTGATCCTCGTGATCATATTCTTAGCCGTGTGCGGCGCCCCCTGCCACCATAGTCCTCGATAATATTGTAGCGGTGCTTAGGCGAAGCCCTGCGACAGTAGTGCATCAAGATCGTCACCACGCCGTCGTGCTGACGGAACTCTTCCCCGACACTTTGCTGGATAGGAGTCCGGGGATCGTCATCGAGCTGAACGTGTGCTAAAACTCGGAGGTGCCGTAGTTTCGGTGCTTGATCGGTCGGGTCGTGAAGACGTACGACTACATCAACCAAACGCTTCCGTTGTCGATCTACAAGGGTACGTAGATCACACTCTCCCCTCTCGTTGCTATGCATCACCATGATCTTGCGTGTGCGTAGGAAATTTTTTGAAATTACAATGTTCCCCAACAGTGGCATCCGAGCCTAGGTTTTATGTGTTGATGTTATATGCACGAGTAGAACACAAGTGAGTTGTGGGCGATATAAGTCATACTGCTTACCAACATGTCATACTTTCGTTCGGCGGTATTGTTGGACGAAGCGGCCCAGACCGACATTACGCGTACGCTTACGCGAGACCGGTTCTCCCGACGTGCTTTGCACATAGGTGGCTTGCGGGTGACAGTTTCTCCAACTTTAGTTGAACCAAGTGTGGCTACGCCCGGTCCTTGCGAAGGTTAAAACAGCACCAACTTGACAAACTATCGTTGTGGTTTTTGATGCGTAGGTAAGAACGGTTCTTGCTAAGCCCGTAGCAGGCACGTAAAACATGCAACAACAAAGTAGAGGACGTCTAACTTGTTTTTGCAGGGCATGTTGTGATGTGATATGGTCAAGACGTGATGAGATATAAGTGGTTGTATGAGATGATCATGTTTTGTTGAAGTTATCGGCAACTGGCAAAAGCCTTATGGTTGTCTCTTTATTGCATAAGATGCAAGCGCCAAATAATTGCTTTACTTTATCACTATGCGATAGCAATAGTTGCAAGAGCAATAGTTGGCGAGACGACCGTGTGATGACACATTGATATAGATTAAGATGATGGAGATCATAGTGTCATGCCGGTGACGATAGAGATCATGACAGTACTTTGGAGATGGAGATCAAAGGCGCAAGATGATGATGGCCATATCATGTCACATATTTTGATTGCATATGATGTTTATCTTTTATACATCTTATTTTGCTTTGATTGACGGTAGCATTTTAAGATGATCTCTCACTAATTATCAAGAAGTGTTCTCCCTGAGTATGCACCGTTGCGAAAGTTCTTCGTGTTGAGACACCACGTGATGATCGGGTGTGATAGGCTCTACATTCAAATACAACGGGTGCAAAACAGTTGCACATGCGGAATACTCAGGTTATACTTGACAAGCCAAGCATATATAGATATGGCCTCGGAACACGGAGACCGAAAGGTCGAGCGTGAATCATATAGTAGATATGATCAACATAGTGATGTTCACCAATGAAACTACTCCATCTCACGTGATGATCGGACATGGTTTATTTGATTTGGATCACGTGATCACTTAGAGGATTAGAGGGATGTCTATCTAATTGGGAGTTCTTAAGTAATATGATTAATTGAACTTTAATTTATCATGAACTTAGTCCTGGTAGTATTAGCATATATATGTTGTAGATCAATAACTCGCGTTGTTGCTTCCCTGTGTTTATTTTGATATGTTCCTAGAGAAAATTGTGTTGAAAGATGTTAGTAGCAATGATGCGGATTGGATCCGTAATCTGAGGTTTATCCTCATTGCTGCACAGAAGAATTATGTGCTTGATGCACCGCTAGGTGACAGACCTATTGCAGGAGCAGATGCAGACGTTATGAACGTTTCGCTAGCTCAATATGATGACTACTTGATAGTTTAGTGCACCATGCTTAACAGCTTAGAATCGGGACTTCAAAGACGTTTTGAACGTCATGGACCATATGAGATGTTCCAGGAGTTGAAGTTAATATTTCAAGCAAATACCCGAGTTGAGAGATATGAAGTCTCCAACAAGTTCTATAGCTAAAAGATGGAGGAGAATCGCTCAACTAGTGAGCATGTGCTCAGATTGTCTGGGTACTACAATCGCTTGAATCAAGTGGGAGTTAATCTTCCAGATAAAATAGTGATTGACAGAATTATCTAGTCACAATCACCAAGTTAGTAGAACTTCGTGATGAACTATGATATGCAAGGGATAACGGAAACGATTCCCAAGCTCTTCGTAATGTTGAAATTGACGAAGGTAGAAATCGAGAAAAACATCAAGTGTTGATGGTAGACAAGACCACTAGTTTCAAGAAAAGGGCAAAGGGGAAAAAAGGGGAGCAAGAAGAACTGCAAGCAAGTTGCTGCTCAAGTGAAGAAACCCAAGTCTGGCCCTAAGCCTGAGACTAAGTACTTCTACTGCAAAGGGACTGGTCACTGGAAGCGGAACTACCCCAAGTATTGGTGGATAAGAAAGGATGGCAAAGTAAACAAAGGTATATTTGATATACATGTTATTGATGTGTACTTTACTAGTGTTTATAGCAACCCCTCAGTATTTGATACTGGTTCAGTTGCTAAGAGTAGTAACTCGAAACGGGAGTTGCAGAATAAACAGAGACTAGTTAAGGGTGAAGTGACGATGAGAGTTGGAAGTGGTTCCAAGATTGATATGATCATCATCGCACACTCCCTATACTTTCGGGATTAGTGTGGAACCTAAATAAGTGTTATTTGGTGTTGAGCATGAATATGATTTGATCATATTTATTGCAATACGGTTATTCATTTAAGTAAGAGAAAAAATTGTTGTTTTGTTTACATGAATAAAACCTTATATGGTCACACACCCAATGAAAATGGTTCGTTGGATCTCGATCGTAGTGATACACATATTCATAATATTGAAACCAAAAGATGCAAAGTTAATAATGATAGTGCAACTTATTTGTGGCACTACCGTTTAAGTCATATTGGTGTAAAGCGCATGAAGAAACTCCATGCTGATGGGATTTTGGAATCACTTGATTATGAATCACTTGATGCTTGCGAACCATGCCTTATGGGCAAGATGACTAAAACGCCGTTCTCCGGAACAATGAAGCAAGCAACAGATTTGTTGGGAACCATACATACTGATGTATGTGGTCCGATGAATATTAAGGCTTGCGGTAGGTATCATTATTTTCTGACCTTCACAGATGATTTGAGCAGATATGGGGATATCTACTTGATGAAACATAAGTCTGAAACATTTGAACAGTTCAAAGAATTTCAGAGTGAAGTCGAAAATCATCGTGACAAGAAAATAAAAGTTTCTACGATATGATCGCAGAGGTAAAATATTTGAGTTACGAGTTTGGCCTTCAATTAAAACAATGTGGAATAGTTTCACAAATTCGTGTCACCTGGAACACCACAGCATAATGGTGTGTTCGAACGTCATAATGTACTTTATTGGATATAGTACAATCTATGATGTTTCTTACCGATTTACCACTATAGTTTTTGGGGTTGTGCATTAAATACAGCTACATTCATGTTAAAAAGGGGCACCATCTAAATCCGTTGAGACGACACAATCTGAACTGTGTTTTGGCAAGAAACCAAAGTTGTCATTTCTTAAAGTTTGGGATTGTGATGCTTATATGAAAAAGTTTCATCCTGATAAGCTCAAACCCAAATCGGAGAAATATGTCTTCATAGGATACCCAAAGGAGACTGTTGGGTACACCTTCTATCACAGATCCAAAGGCAAGACATTCGTTGCTAAGAATGGATCCTTTCTAGAGAAGGAGTTTCTCTCGAAAGAAGTGAGTGGGAGGAAAGTAGAAAACTTGATAAGGTAATTGTACCTTCTCCCTTATTGGAAAATAGTTCATCACAGAAATCTGTTCCTGTGACTACTACACCAATTAGTGAGGAAGCTAATGATGATGATCATGTCACTTCAGATCAAGTTACTACCGAATCTCATAGGTAAACCAGAGTGAGATCCGCACCAGAGTGGTACGGCAATCCTGTTCTGGAAGTCATGCTACTAGATCATGATGAACCTACGAACTATGAAGAAGCGACGGTGAGCCCAGATTCTGCAAAATGGCTTGAGGTCATGAAATCTGAGATGAGATCCATGTATGAGAACAAAGTATGGACTTTGATTGACTTGCCCAATGATCGGCGAGCCATTGAGATTAAATGGATCTTCAAGAGGAAGATGGACGCTGATAGTAGTGTTACTATCTACAAAGCTAGAATTGTCGCAAAAGGTTTTCGACAAAGTTCAAGGTGTTGACTACGATGAGAGTTTCTCACTCGTATCTATGCTTAAGTCTATCCGAATCATGTTAGCAAATTGCCACATTTTCTGAAATCTGGCAAATGGATGTAAAGACTGCATTCCTGAATGGATTTCTGGAAGAAGAGTTGTATATGATGCAACCTGAAGGTTTTATCGATCCAAAGGATGCTAACAAAGTGTGTAAGCTCTAGCGATCCATTTATGGACTGGTGCAAGCCTCTCGGAGTTGGAATAAACGCTTTGATAGTGTGATCAAAGCATTTGGTTTTATACAGACTTTCGGAGAAGCCTGTATTTACAAGAAAGTGAGTGGGAGCACTACAGCATTTCTGATAAGTATATGTGTATGACATATTGTTGATCGAAAATAATGTAGAATTATTCTGCAAAGCATAAAGGAGTGTTTGAAAGGATTTTTCAAAGAAAGACCTCGGTGAAGCTGCTTACATATTGAGTATCAAGATCTATAGAGATAGATCAAGACGCTTGATAAGTTTTTTCAGTGAGTACATACCTTGACAAGATTTTGAAGTAGTTCAAAATGGAACAGTCAAAGAAAGAGTTCTTGCCTGTGTTACAAGGGGTGAAGTTGAGTAAAGACTCAAAGGCCGACCACGGCAGAAGATAGAAAGAGAATGAAAGTCATTCCCTATGCCTCAGCCATAGGTTCTATAAAGTATGCCATGCTGCGTACCAGATCTATTGTATACCCTACACTGATTTTGGCAAGGGAGTACAATAGTGATCTAGGAGTAGATCACTGGACAGCGGTCAAAATTATCCTTAGTGGAATAAGGATATGTTTCTCGATTATGGAAGTGAAAAAAAGGGTTCGTCGTAAAGGGCTACGCCGATGCAAGTTTTGACACTAATCTAGATGACTCTAAGTCTCGATCTAGATACATATTAAAAGTGGGAGCAATTAGCTAGAGTAGCTCCATGCAGAGCATTGTTGATATAGATATTTGCAAAATACTTACGGATCTGAATATGACAGACCCGGTGACTAAAATTATCCCACGAGCAAAACATGATCAGCACCAAAGCTCCATGGGTGTTAGAATCATTACTGTGTAATCCAGATTATTGACTCTACTGCAAGTGGGAGACTGAAGGAAATATGCCCTAGAGGCAATAATAAAGTTATTATTTATTTCCTTATATCATGATAAAGGTTTATTATTCATGCTAGAATTGTATTAACCGGAAACATAATACATGTGTGAATACATAGACAAACACTAGTATGCCTCTACTTGACTAGCCCGTTAATCAAAGATGGTTATGTTTCCTAACCATGGACAAAGAGTTGTCATTTGATTAAAGGGATCACATCATTAGTTGAATGATCTGATTGACATGACCCATTCCATTAGCTTAGCACCCGATCGTTTAGTATGTTGCTATTGCTTTCTTCATGACTTATACATGTTCCTATGACTATGAGATTATGTAACTCCCGTGTGCCGGAAGAACACTTTGTGTGCTACCAAACGTCACAACGTAACTGGGTGATTATAAAGGTGCTCTACAGGTGTCTCCAAAGGTACATGTTGGGTTGACGTATTTCGAGATTAGGATTTGTCACTCCGATCGTCGGAGAGGTATCTCTGGGCCCTCTCGGTGATGCACATCACTTAAGCCTTGCAAGCAATGTAACTAATGAGTTAGTTACGAGATGATGCATTACAGAACGAGTAAAGAGACTTGCCAGTAACGAGATTGAACTAGGTATTGGATACCGACGATCGAATCTCGGGCAAGTAACATACCGATGACAAAGGGAACAACATATGTTGTTATGCGGTCTGACCGATAAAGATCTTCGTAGAATATGTAGGAGCCAATATGGGCATCCAGGTCCCGCTATTGGTTATTGACCAGAGACGTGTCTCGGTCATGTCTACATTGTTCTCGAACCCGTAGGGTCCGCACGCTTAAGGTTTCGATGACAGTTATATTATGATTTTATACGTTTTGATGTACCGAAGGTTGTTCGGAGTCCCGGATGAGATCACAGACATGACGAAGAGTCTCGAAATGGTCGAGACATAAAGATTGATATATTGGAAGCCTATGTTTGGATATCGGAAGTGTTCCGGGTGAAGTCGGGATTTTACCGGAGTACTGGGAGGTTACCGGAACCCCCCGGGAGCTATATGGGCCTTAGTGGGCCTTAGTGGAAAAGAGAAGGGGCAGCCCAAGATGGGCCGCGCGCCCCTCCCCTCGCTTGGTCCGAATAGGACAAGAAGAGGGGGCCGGCCCCCCTCTCTCTTTTCCCCCCTTCGCGAATCCTATTCCAACTAGGATTGGGGGGGGGGGAATCCTACTCCCAGAGGGAGTAGGACTCCTCCTGGTGCGCCTCTCCTAGGCCGGCCGCACCCCCCCTTGATCCTTTATATATGGAGGCAGGGGCACCCCAGAGGGACACAAGTTGATCCTCGTGATCATATTCTTAGCCATGTGCGGCGCCCCCTGCCACCATAGTCCTCGATAATATTGTAGCGGTGCTTAGGCGAAGCCTTGCGACAGTAGTGCATCAAGATCGTCACCACACCATCGTGCTGACGGAACTATTCCCCAACACTTTGCTGGATAGGAGTCCGGGGATCGTCATCGAGCTGAACGTGTGCTAAAACTCGGAGGTGCCATAGTTTCGGTGCTTGATCGGTCGGACCATGAAGACGTGCGACTACATCAACCAAACGCTTCCGTTGTCGATCTACAAGGGTACGTAGATCACACTCTCCCCTCTCGTTGCTATGCATCACCATGATCTTGCGTGTGCGTAGGAATTTTTTTGAAATTACTACGTTCCCCAACAGCCCAACACCCCTCCAAAGTGGCCCAAAACCCACCTAAACCAGTTCCATCACCTAGGCCGTTCGATCACCTAGGCCGTTCGATCACGATCGCGTGGCCGCAAACCGCACCTCATTTGGAGTCTCCTAGCTCCTCCTACCTCTATAAATAGCCCCTCCTCTGAAATTTGCAGATCTCTCCACCCTAACCCTAGAAATTTCACTCCTCCACGCACCGGACGTGTCCGGCCTGTGCCGGACAACGTCCGCCACCGCCCCAGCCAACCGGGACGTGCCACGTGTCCCGACTAGTCTCCCACCGCCGCGGCCCACGGAAGCCCGCAGCCGGCCCTCTCGACTGTGCCACCGGGCCGCGCCCCGCGCCGATCCTCTCCGCCGCGAGCCGCCCTTCTTCCCCCACGCCGGCGCCTTACCCCGCCGCCACCGCACTGGACCTCGCCGGCCAGAGCAGCTCCGCCGCGGCCGAGCCGTCCCGCCTCCGTCCTCCTCGTCGTTCTCGCCGGCGACCGCCGCCCGGCTTTGCCTCGCCGCCCCTCGCCGCACCGGCGCCGCCCGGCCTCGGATCCGGCCACCCCGACAACTCCGGTGGCCCCGCACAGCTTCTCCGGCGAGATCCGCCGCCACATCGCTACAGTACCCCGCGCCGGATCCAGATCTGAGACGATCTCGGGGTTGACTTTTTCGTCCCTAACCCTCTTATTTTTGCATACTTTGACATACCATAACTTCCTCATCGTACCTCTAATTCATGCGTGTAGCATATCAAAATGTTCGCCTCGACGAGTACATCATTTCATCTCATTGCATCATTTTCATTTGAGCTCATCTTGATACCTGAAATGTTGTTGGAAGAGGGCTATGTGATGATAGTTTCAGATCTGTTTCAGCAAGTGCCCTTTTGCCATTTTTGCCATGATTAATGTGTGCATGCTATGATCCTGAGCTCTACATGTGTTTTGTTATATGCCATGCCATCTTTGCAGAGGTGTATGCCATGTATTTTTGTGATCTCTGTGGTGACTAGCACAAGCATGCAAAGTAGCTTACTCAATGATGATGATTTTAGGGACTTAGAATTTCACAAAGTCCTTGCCATGTCATTATTTTTATCCCATATGTTCATGTTATTTCCTAGTGATACGTGCCTCTTTTGAGCATGATCAGTAAGGATGTTTTGTAGATAATGTTGTGCTCTATCCATCCATGTCTTTGTTTGCAATTATGGAGCACCCTAGCTTGAGTCAATCGAGCTCTACATTTGCTATAAAATGTTCCTGGCAGATTGTTAACATGTTTAGCAATTTTGCCGAGCTTGCTGTTGTTGATCTATGCGTGCTATGTTGTTGTTCTTGCCATATCTAGCTTCTATGCCATGTCTATTTGCTGGGTGTATGCTTATTTTGTCATGCAATGCCTCGTAGTGAGTGCATCGAGCTCGTAAACATGCCTACTCGTTATCTGTTTTGCCATGCTCCAGTTTTTCACTAAGTCTGAATCTATTTATGTTTTTGCTATGTTCACATGCTTGCAATTGTATTTTCTGATCCCTTTTGGCTCATGGTCACTAAGGGACTTTTGTTGTATGCTTTGAGTACCTTCATGCCATGTATTGCTTTGCCATGATATGTTCCTGTAGCATGTTGTTATCGTGCTCTAAAGATTGCTTCTTGATGATAAATTCCTGACATGTTGTTAATTTCATTAAGTCTGAAACCTGTTATCTTTTGCACTTTTGCCATGCTTGTTTGAACCTATTATTGATTGAATTAGCCGTATCTCAGTGTTCATCTTTTGTCAAGCATCATGAGTGGATCCCTGCCATGTATTTTGTTGCCATGTTTGAGTGCATTAGCTTATTTATCTTGATGCATTTAGAAGGCTACTTGCTGTTTATCGCAGACCGGTGCCATATTTGTTTTGCTTGTCATTTCCAAACCGTGCATCCGATTCCGGTGATCTTTATATCAATTTCAACCGAAATCAACTCCTCTTTCTAGAGGCACTCCTGGATTTCCAAGTCGAGGCCAGGTTCAATCATTCCTTTCCAAATCATGCATATGCCCCGCATACTGCATCCCGCATATCATGCCATGTTCATGTGTTGGTTGTTTACTATGTTGTGTGCTTCTTTCCGGTGTTGCTTCTTCGGGTTGGTTCCGATAAAGTCGCGTTGTGAGGACCCATTCGACTACGTCCCTTTGTCTTCTTCATGGACTCGTTCTTCTTCCTTGCGGGATTTCAGGCAAGATGACCATACCCTCGAAAGCACTTCTATCTTTGCTTGCTAGTTGCTCGCTCTTTTGCTATGGCTATGTTGCGATACCTACCACTTGCTTATCATGCCTCCCATATTGTTAAGCCAAGCCTCTAACCCACCTTGTCCTAGCAAACCGTTGCTTGGCTATGTTACCGCTTTGCTCAGCCCCTCTTATAGCGTTGTTAGTTGCAGGTGAAGATTGGAGTTTGTTCCTTGTTGGAAACTGGATATTTTGTTGGGATATCACAATATCTCTTATTTAATTAATGCATCTATATACTTGGTAAAGGGTGGAAGGCTCGGCCTTATGCCTAGTGTTTTGTTCCACTATTGCCGCCCTAGTTTCTGTCATATCGGTGTTATGTTCCCGGATTTTGCGTTCCTAACACAGTTGGGTTATAATGGGAACCCATTGACAGTTCACCTTGAACAAAACTCCTCCAGCAATGCCCAAAATTGGTTTTACCATTCGCCACCTAGCCTCTTTTCCCTTGGGAGTCGTGCTCCCGAGGGTCATCATTATTTTAACCCCCCCCCCCCCCCCGGGCCAGTGCTCCTCTGAGTGTTGGTCCAAACTAGAGCCCTGTGCAGCGCCCCCTCAGGGAAACTCGAGGTATGGTTTTAGTTGTATGGAGCACTCATCTGAGTGTGCCCTGAGAACGAGATATGTGCAGCTCCTATTGGGATTCGTCGGCACATTCGGGCGGTGTTGCTGGACTTGTTTTACCATTGTCGAGGATCTCTTGTAACCGGGATGCCGAGTCTGATCGGATTATCTTGGGAGAAGGAATATCCTTCGTTGACCGCGAGAGCTTGTGATGGGCTAAGTTGGGACACCCCTGCAGGGTTTTGAACTTTCGAAAGCCGTGCCCGCGGTTATGGGCAGATGGAAATTTGTTAATGTCCGGTTGTAGAAAACCTGAAACTTATCTTAATTAAAATGCATCAACCGCGTGTGTAGCCGTGATGGTCTCTTCCCGGAGGAGTCCGAGAAGTGAACACGGTGTTGGAGTTATGCTTGACGTAGGTTGTTCTAGGATCACTTCTTGAGCATAGTTTCTCGAACGTGCTTTGCCTTCTCTTCTCGCTCTCATTTGCGTATGTTAGCCACCATATATGCTAGTCGCTTGCTGCAGCTCCACCTCATACCTTTTTCCCTACCTATAAGCTTAAATAGTCTTGATCGCGAGGGTGTGAGATTGCTGAGTCCCCGTGACTCACAGATACTTCCAAAACCAGCTTGCAGGTGCCGTTGAACTGTGCAGGTGACGCAACCAAGCTCAAGGAGGAGCTCGATGAAGATTGTGTTCGCTATGTTGTTTTGTTTCAAGTTGATCAGTAGTGGAGCCCAGTTGGGACGATCGAGGATCTGTGTAGCATTTGGGGTAGTCTTCTTTTATTTTGGTTCCATAGTCAGACCTTGAGTGTATCTGGATGAATGTAATGCTTTATTCATGTATTGTGTGAAGTGGTGAGTGTAAGCCAACTATGTATCTCTTTTCCTAATATATTACATGGGTTGTGTGAAGATTACCCCACTTGCGACATTGCTTACAATGCGGTTATGCCTCTAAGTCGTGCTTCGACACGTGGGAGATATAGCCGCATCGTGGGCGTTATATCTGCATAAGTAGTAGAAAGCATACTAATCCCATTTACATAAAGCTCTGAAACTACTATTTGTTGTGTAATCAATATCCCCTTTTCATACTTTGTGTATGCTTTCTACCTACTAGGAAAAGGTGCGTGAGAACGATGGCCTAGAGGATGCGAATTACACTCAAATATATGCAGATTTCCTGCCAAATTAGCTGCCACTATTGTATTTCAAGTGATTCTTCTGTAACTTAGTATATTTTGCTGGCTCTTCTCATTTGCCGGCAAACTTTTTAGTGTGTATAGTTTGAATCGTTGTTCTACTATCTGTAGATGTTTTATCCAAACTATTAGCTGTCTAACTTGCTTTTTTGAAACGAAGTGTTCCTAGGATTGACTTTTTTAACATATGGTTATGCTCCATATGGCTACCTATGTACACATACAAAGGTTCTGTTTGGACTATCAAATCGCGTGGAGTTGTTAAAGTTCCAATTTGTTGCCTTGTTGTCGTGTGCCATCGCAATGTTTACTCCAGGAAAATGGAATGTGCAAGCTTCTTTCTTGATTAGTTACTTTCTTTGCCTTAAAGACAATCCCCATCTATGTCTCATGTTTTCTTTTTGTATGAATTTCATATTCCCTGGAATATGAGAATACACCGTCCTTATACGTCAGTGGACCAATACATTTCTATGCGATTTTTGGAAAAATATATGTGAATTTGCATACATTTTCTAAATTTCTATCTTTCCCCTGTGGACAAATAGTAGGCTCAACAGAAATGAATGTTCACTTGTGTTCAAATTTCAATGAAGTGTGCTACACGCTTCTATTTCTACAATATGTTTCAGAATTTTCCTACTTTCCCAATTATACTACTGTGTACTTCATTCTTAGCTTTGCTTTTGGAAACAATATACAAGCTTTAGTTACCATAAAAGTCTAGAAATGCTAACTTGAAATCGAGCAAGAAACAATCCAGTTGCACTGCTTTGTTTCCCTCATAAACTTGCTGACAATAGGGGCGGAACCAGAAAAAAACTGGAGTGGGGGCACTTCTTATATAAAATGAGAAGTTCAAAAGTAACTTTCAGTGAGGTCCAAACACATTTTCACCGGCCTCTATGTAGGTCCGCCCCTGGCTGACAATATGGGTGAAGACCCATTACATATTTCTCATGGAATGAAAAGCTAAATATGATGGTTTGAAAATTGTTGGTCAAGATCCATGAATAGGAGAAAGGCATCACACTCGAGTTCGGAGAAGAAAAAGGATACAAAGACAATGATAGATCAGTATTCAGCTCTGAAGCTAAAACTTTTTGTGGAATCCGTGTTACTTGATTTTGTATTATGGAACTATGACTTGGTCATATATATTTACATTAATGTTGTCAAGTTGTGGTTTAGCAATAGGCATAATTTCCTATCAAGTTACTTGATTTTGTATTATGGAAGTATGACTTGGCCATATATATTTATATTAATGTTGCCAAGGTGTGGTTTAGCAATAGGCATAATTTCCTATCAAGTTACTTGATTTTGTATTATGGAAGTATGACTTGGTCGTATATATATTTACATTAATGTTGTCAAGTTGTGGTTTAGCAATAGGCATAATTTCCTATCAAGTTGTTTCTTTTGAATATATCGTTATTTTTAAGCTTGAAAATTTCTATGTGTAGTGAAATTGTATCTAACACTTATATGTAAAGGATAAATGTAAAATATGTTAGATAACTCTTGGAATGAATCGAGACTTTGCATCATTTGGCATCTAAGAGGTTTTTAAAGGGTTTTAATGGGTACATAAGTGGTTCATAAAACCTAATTTCATCGACAAAGACAACATTTTCAAAACACTTCGAGTTTGAAATATGACTTTGTAGCATTTGGCATCCTAAGTGGTTGCTAAACTCTAATTTTATCAACAAAAACAAACATTTTCAAAGAACTTGTGGCTTTAAATAGGAATTTGTGCCATTTGGCACAACGGACATTAAATTTGTTACCATATGTGCTTTCCCACAACTAAACCATGAATTTTCTTTTCAATGTGCACATGGATTAGCGGGTCTCTGCATTATTTGGCGCAACGGGTCCACCGATATCGATTAAATTATAGTGTTTATGAGTATGAATAAATTGCAGTGCTTATGAGCATGACCGGCAGCCGCGGAAACCTCATTGCGTTCGGCCTCAACCAGGGACTCATCGACTACGAGAATGCCCGTGCGCTTCTCCCGCTCATCGGCGGCCGCTCGGGCGTAGTCTTCTAGCTTGAATTGACGGAGGGACTGATCCATGGCCGCCTGCAGCTCCCGTTCAAACTATGATTTGGCAGCGGCGGTCTACTAGTCGACCTCCATGAGGGCGAACGCGGTAGCTGCCGCCGTGTTTGCCATGGCCCTGAGCTTGACAAATGGTCCATCCCCACTACTGGCAAGTTGGCGGCTCTGCTGCGGCATCATCGTTATCATCATAGTGAGAGAGAGGCGACCGGGATGGACAATGGAGACGGTAGAGTGTAGGAGAAGGGGGTGTCAGGAATGTGTGCTATGCGCCGGCCACACGCGTTCGGATTTTTCAAAATAACATTCGGAGGAAAGGTGACCTGTGTACACATGTTTTTGCACAAAAACTCATGTGTGAAAGTTAATGTATCACACATAATCATTTTTCTAATGATCATGTGAACTATATCACACACGACCCAAGTGGTGTAAATGTATGTGATGCTGCTAATTATCGCACACAATTGTGAAATTCAACCCTTATGTTCATCATAGCGCACAATACTAGTATTTGAGGTGGGTGCAATGAAGTTTGTAATCGCAGACATTTAGCTTTGGAGAACCACTTGCTAAAGACCGCCCACGGTCATTTCAAATGAATCATGTCTGATGGTTCCACATGTTGTTTCAAACTGAATTGTGTGCGGGGTATCACACACAATTTACCGTCTTAGGTTGTGCGTGATGGCCCATCGACCACAAATGTCTGATTTTTCTACAAACGGTTTTATTTTATTCTATAGTGTGTAATATGGTTATCACACACAATTTATTGCGGTTGTGGGCGATTGGGGAGGGGGGGGGGGGGGGTAGGGGAGGAGATCTGCTTAATAGCTCCGTCGGGTACTGTAGGGGAGAGTAGCCCCCCCCCCCCCCCCCCCCCCGCCAGCTTTCCCGGACCACACCATATGCGACAACAGCAATGCTGCAAAGAAGGCCTCACTTCTTAACGCCGACACTGCGACCCTCACTTTCCCGACCACATGGGCGATTTGTTCAGCCCACTTTTTTTGGTTCATGTGCCTGTAGTACTTACTATGTTCATGGATATGCATGTTCTATGCTCAGTACACGACCACATTGATGATTAAACTCAAGTATGACATTAATTTTGCTAGCCTTGCCGTCATGTTTTCCATATGTATTAAATTAATTGAAAATCTGTTGATATCTCCAACAGATTATAAGTGCTCATATATTTGCAAACAAATGAATGTTTAAATCTAACTTCTTTCAAGAGATATGCAAGAAATCTGGGACCAAAGAGAATCCTCACGGCCTCCACAAATAACAAATGAGACAAATAAATGAGTCATAAACTAGCTTCCAAAAACGTCTTACATTGTGAGACGAGGAAGTAGTAACCAGGAGAACTAGTTACAATTTCATCAAGAAAGATTGAGAATCGAACCCAGGCCACCTGGACTACTTCTTCTCGAGGAGACAAATCAAGGAAAATTCTACACTTACGAACGAGTAACGAAAGTTTGCATAACTTTTCGTCAACACAACCCACCCCCCCCCCCCCCTCCACCCCCTTCCAATTTTAACCGGGGTGGGCTCCTCCTCCTCCCCCCACCCCCCCACCCCCCATCCTAATCACAATTTGCCATGTGGCTAATTACGTAACATTTGTGTTAATTGCTTTGTAGGTGTAGCAAAGCCCACAAATAAATTATGGGTGTGACTAGATCTCATTCGACTGAGATTTAACCAAGTCTCGGTCAAGTAACATAACATGCAAGAGGAAAAAGAAAAAACTGAAAAAAAAATACGGATCTTAATGTAAGATTTCATGGATAACAAGATTGATAAATCATTTATACATTCCTGCCTTCTTCTGCCCAGTCGCTTAGATACTAAAGTTTACTTAATTTTCAAATGCGTAGGAAGCAAATAAATGAATGCAACAATGTTACACTCGTCACCGTGACAGCTATTCAGTGTGAACCTGTAAAGCAGTACGTACTATGCTCGTCCCTCGCCACGCAAAAGCCTAAGCAGGTGGTAGCCGGCCAACGCCCGTGGCCGGGTCAGTGTCGGAGCGGCAGATCGGGCACGTCGAGTGCGCGCCCAGCCACGGGTCGATGCACTCCGCGTGGTACACGTGCAGGCACGCCGGCAGCAGCCGCACCGTGTCTCCCAGCTGCAGCGCGCCGAGGCACACCGAGCACGTCGCCGCCTCCTCCCCTCCGCCCGTCACGTTGTGCTTCACCGACAAGCTGTACGTGAACGCCGGGAGCCCGGCCGTCGCGCCGGCGGCGCAGGCCTGGCGAAGCTGCCGCTGGTCGACGCGCACGGTAGTGGTGACTGTACCACGCTCCGGCAGTGGCCGCGCCCGGGCGGCCGCCGCGGCGCCGTTGCGGTGGCCCCGGCACAGGCTGCACACGATGATGGACACGAGCAGGGAGGCCACGATGCCGATGAAGACGCCGGCGATGATCCTGTCCTCAGGCTGAGCCATTGGCTTGGTGGAGTCGCAGCTGCACGGTAACCATTGATGTTTGCAGCATGGTTTATAGCACGAGTTTTGAGTAAACTAATGGCGGATCGACGCGACTACTTGGAAGCCAATCCTGTCGAATTGTTTAGAAGCAAAAATAAATATTGCCAAACGCGTTCGTACGTTGTTCTATCGAAAGGAAGTCACGGGGCTTGGCATGGTTATATTTTGTTTGTACGCGACAGCAAGCAACCGGACCGGACCGGACGGCGGCGGTACGCTGACGTTGCCAAGGCTGTTCGTGTGAATGTGCTGCGCAGATCAGCGTGTTGGAACCCCCACAAAGAAAAGTAAAATATCAGCATACTGGGCAGATGAGTGAAAACTGGAAGCACCTGTCTTTGTTGAAATTTTACCACATAAAACTTTTACCTGTTAATTAACAGAAAATCGGATAAAAATTGTCACAACATGCCTGAAAAACAAGGCACTTGGGCGACCTGACAGCCTACACAAGACCGCACACACGTCATCATTCCTCTATGGGCTAGCAATTTTGACTCCACCATGGATGTTGCTCGGTCTGCGCCGGCCATACATCATCACTATTATTTTTCTGACAATATTTATTGTCCACGGGACACCTTGTTTAGCTGATGTGAAAGCAAGCTGGTTCCATAAAAAGTGTGCATGATGTGACGCCGCGGGAAATTATAGGGTAAAAAGGACGCGTTGAACCTCGTACATGAAGTCGCTATCTCTGGCAGGGCGCTTGCGTTTTGGCATTATTTATCCTAGGCATGAGGCTATATGAGCCACAAGTTGTCTCCATGAAAAACAATACTGACCGGGTTCCAGCTTCCAGGGATGTCTCCCCTCCTCTGGTTCACTAGCAAGATTGCCTCCCTTTTCTTGTTGCCAATGCTCACGCCCCCTCCCTACTATTTCAGCTCTAATCACAACTCTCAATGGAAACAAAGCAAACATTCAACATGATTACTCGCAACTCATCAACAAAACCAACTTTTAAATTGGTTATTTTCAGCTTTCAATCACACAAATAAATTGGTTAATCACATCTTTCAATCGCAACAAGCAGATGGCACTAAACCAACTTGCAACTTGTTTAATCACAACTTCCAACAACAAAAGCGTCAAGTTTCAACTTAGTTCATCACCGCTTCCAACCGAACAAAGCGACTTGTGACGCAACCTCCAACTTCATGAGTTACAACTTTCTACTACCATAAAGAAGCTTCTACCTTGATGAATTGCAACTTTCTACTACCAAAAGGAAGCTCCCAACTTTCCGACAATCTCTAGAATAAGCAAAAATTCAAAAAGGTAAAGCTGAAAGTAGAAAACACTAAAACATAATAACATAGAAAAATAATAATAGTTCACTTGACCACCGCTAGCATGTAGATCCCACAAAATTCCATGTGATCAGGCCCTACCACACACATGTATATATGCAATGTAGTGCCCATGGCTAGTAGGGGTCACATATGTGGGAGGTGCTTAGGAACGTAGTTGGGACATGGTGCGGGACATGGTCTAGTCGAAGACATAACATGAAAGCAACACCCTAAAATGGGAGAGGAAACTAAGTGAAGCACGGGGAAGAGCCGAGAAATCCATAGGCGTACCAAATATCATTTTCAAAAAAAGTATTGGTAGTTGTAATTTTACTAGTAGTTGATCTATGATATTAGATAAGGACTAAGTCATTAGATCCATCGAGTACACAATTATTTTCCATAAAAAATTGAAATAAATATCTTCATGTGTACTTTAGGAAGACTACCAAAGGTTATGATTTGAAACATTAACCATAGGTGATCATGTTATTAAAAAATCTATTTTATTAGGTCAAAGAGTACAAATTTTATTTTCTACATGGAAAAATAAGCCGTTTGAATCACATGTGAAATTAAACATAAAATGATTATTGATGTAATAAAAGCTTAAATAAAATGGAGAGGTTGATTTCAATTCTCATCATGCAATATGCAGTCAAGCATGTCTACTGTCAACATAGAATGCCTTCGATTTATCAACTTGCATGGATTATTTCGATTCGTCAACATGCATGTGTATGTTGACATATGTAGGATAGAGATACATCAATGTAGGTAGACACATCCTAGTGTGCTACATGTGTGATCGATGCGGCATACAAAGGAAGCAAAGCAATATCGTCTGCAATATTTAAATTTGGAAACAAAAACATTGTTGTTCATTTAAGCTATTAGATATGAGTCATAGCAAAGTAACATGGGCAAAATTAAAAGAGTCAATTATGACAAGTGTGTTGAAAGAGGATGTTTTAGAATTTTCTAACAAACATACATGCATAAATACATTTTACTTGCATCCATTTTCAAATGACATAGACATGCACCACAAAAAAATAAGACACACACATGCACATAGGTTAAGATTGGCGGTGTGGAAATATCTAGAGATATCAATAGAAAAACACCACTATAGTGTGTTGAACTATAGAAGTGGGAAAGCTGGAGATTGTTATGAAAGACCATGATTTCAAACAAAGATCCGCTAAAACAATTAATATCATTGGTTTGTTAGCATCAAGATAATACTCATATCTCTACCGAAATACATTTAAGTATCGACATAATGTATAATTTGATTATATGTCAAATGATGGTCGATTGTAGAATCACATATAATTGGATGGAGCACCTCTCCAGTGGGTTTAATTTTCACCAGTCTAACAAGAAATCACAACTTTAGCTGAGTATAGGGTTAAAACGATTACCGACACATATTGCCTACTCTGACCACCACATGTGCGCCTACCCACACAAATATTTTAACATCATTGGGAAATTTTCAGAATATGCGAAAATATATCAAAGCTCACGAAATTTAACCAAAGCAGGAGTCAAAAGTATAGGCCGGATCTAGGCTTGAAGAATATAGCAGACTGACAAAAAGACTAAGCCAAACTAGCCACTAAGCAATCAAGATGAATGGCCATGGAAACTGCAATGTATACTCTACATACGTAGCGTCCCAAGAAAAACAGAACTGATGTGGTGGCAACCAAGCAAGGCCAGAACTGATTTTGTTTTGTTCCTGGTAGCAAACAAACTGTAGCGTTTCGGCTTTTCTTTATATTTTTATTTTTCTTTGAGGTCCACCACTGTATGTATGTCTGTATCTAGTGTTCTGGACAGTGTAACCCCGTTTCTCTACTTAATGCAAAGCAGAGCTCCTGCTAGTTCGTCAAAAAAAAAGAAAGAAAAAAGAAAAGAAAAACAGAGATGCCTTTCCCTCAGCCCCCTCTATTTGATGTACTGGGACATCCATCTGAAGCCCTCGCCGTAGCCCATCTTCCGGACCACGCTGCACATGAAGATCTCTAGGGGCCGCATGCCGTTGTGGGAGAGATCGACGTTGCCCTTGCCGGTGGTGTAGTACTCCAGCCCGAGGTAGTAGCGTAATTCGTGCTCAGATAATGCGTTTGCGATGTCGATCTTGTTGCCCAGCACGAGGAACGGCACGCCGAAAAGCGCCTCGGCCGAGAGGAGCGAGTCCAGCTCCTGCTTCGTCTCGTTGAACCGCTCCCGATCGGCAGCGTCCACTAGGTACACGACGGCGTCGACCTGCAAGCAAGATAAGATCTCGATGAAAGATGAAAGAAGATAAACTTGTTTTGAGCACGGATATGATGTATTTTTTGGAGCAAACATGCCATCCCAAGGGTTCAAACTAAGATAAACAGAGCAAACTAGGTTACTACTGACATGATCTTGAAGCTCTGTTCAAATTAAGATGAATTAGGCAAAATATTCGATCCTCGATCTTCACGATATTCGTACGTAGGAAACAGAGGATATGCATGCATGCTCCGTGACTGAAACAGAGGAATATGAGCAAACCTTGGCGAAGTAGTCCTTCCAGACACGGCGCGCGAGCGCGTGACCGCCGAGGTCGAACGCCTTGAACCTGATCTTCCCGATGCTCAGCTCCTCGGACGTCGGATGCTGCGTCGGCTGGTGCTGCGCCAGTCTCTGCATGACCAACCGGCAGGCGTACCACAAGAACAAAGTCAGCAGATCAACAGGAACCCACAAGATCAAGATCGATCGGAATCGTATGTACACCGACCTCGTCCTTGAGCATCTGGAGGAGGGTGGTCTTGCCGGCGTTGTCGAGGCCCAGGAAGAGGATCTTGGCATCCTTCTGCCACATCCCCAGATACGCCAGAGCGTCGAAGAACCAATCCACGAGAAACATCCCGGCAGCGAGCGGCGAGGCAGCTAGGGAAGCGAACCGGGATCGTTTGGGTGTCTGCGCGATTTCGTCGGGAGACGGCTGTTGTAGCTTGGTCCTGTTTGCTTTTGATTTGAGGCGTTCTCCATGAATTATATAGCTTGCCGGATGAGAAGTTGGTTTGGCTGGAGGAGTCCGCGATGGGTCCGGCGACGCGTCACCCCGTAGATCGGGCGCGGTGATTTTAGATCGGACGGTGGTGGGAAGGTTACGCTTTCAAGTGCGTGCTCGGTCTGCGCGTCTTGGTCGTGAGACCTTATTGTGTTCGAGTTTGCTTGGAGGAGTCCACCATGGGTCTAGCGACGCGTCAGACCATACATCGGTTGCCGTGCTTTCTATATCGGACGGTGGTGGGGGATAAGGGGTTACCCAATTAGGGCAACTCCAATGCGGTTCATTAAAAACAGACAACAACGGCTCCTCTGCAATTATACAGGTGTTGTATTACTTTTTAAGGTCTATAATCCACTCAGATTCCATGGCTTTTTTTCTTACGTGTCTAGCGAGTGCCCAGCTGCCCGCTAACGCTTCGTGGCATCCTTTCCCTTTTAGTAAGTTTTTGTCCTCATCCAAAAAATTAGGAGAGAATCTGTTTTATTTGCTATAAAAAAGAAACATGCAACGAAACACCCATCCAACAGGTGTGAAATCATTTATTTTTGAGTTCCACTTCTTTTAAAAAGACATAACTTTTGAATGAAACATCAAAATTAAGATCCGTTTTCACCGTTGGAACCCTCGCGGCATGCTCTTCAAAACTAGATCCCACATGAGTATGTTGTAGCGGCCAGACCTCAAACAGTCTGATCTCTGTGCTTTAGTGTCATCTCTGGATCAGTAATGCTGACACACACAGTACTTGAAGGATTTATAACAGAGTAGCAATCACACACTTATTACATCAAATGTCTCAAAAAAGAACTTATTACAATAAATATGGTTTAAGGCCATCTAATAACGATAACAGCGAAAGGCTTGAAAGATAAGTGAGTCCATCAACTCCAACGGCATCACTAAATATAGAACCACGATCTAAAGGCACCTTACTCGTCGTGTGAAAAGTCTGCAACATGAACATTGCAGCCCGAAAACGGGTCAACACATGGAATATGCTGGTAGTGTGACACATAGAGAGTAATGAAAGAATAAAGCTATACTACATGCATATATGGCTGGTGGAAAGATCCATGGTTACAATTTTTGCATAAAGCCAATTTTTCCCTACTGCAAGGAATAAATTTTATTTAACTATCATGGTGGTTGTTAAACATTGAGAAGACAGACATCCTCTTAATCCCAATTAAGTATCATCATTAAAACCCAATAATATTAATTAAAATAACATGATGAGATTCACATGATAATCCAAGTACTAGATACTCAAGACGTCCATAACCGGGGACACGGCTAACCATGATTACTTTATACACTCTGCAGAGGTTTGTGCACTTTTCCCCACAAGACTCGATCTCCTCCGTTGGGATTCTCGCACTGCATGATGTTTGAGAAACGGATGACCGAGACATAGTCTTTCAGAAGTGCTAGCACCTTACGATCGGGTAGACAGTACCAACCTACATCCCCTACATCTGCTAGTCTACCACTGTAAGAGTTTGCACGACTTAGTCAACTATGCTAGAGCCCATAGTAGCTTGTGGGTGCACACGAAAGTTTCTAGCATGAATAATCTCATGATCCCTTTGAGCCTGGGTGGCGGTCCATAAAGAAAAACAGGCAATCGTTGGAATACCCAGGTGCCTCAATCCACCCAGATGTGTGTTTAAGTTGCCACCTTAAATAAACCATTATTTTATCAATATCACATCTGTCATGGATACACTCACCCAATCCATGTCTACTAGCATAGCATGGCATAATAAGCAAACATAGAAGTAACTCCCAAGGATTTGATAATAAAACATGTAATAGGTTCTACCTCATCTACTTCTCAAAACCCACATATTAATCAGATCCTAATCATGCAATTGTTTGAGGATTGATCTAATGCAATAAAAACCGGGTAGTAAAGAGGTATGATCAAAGTGTTACTTGCCTTGCTGATGATCCGCGAAACCTAGAGATTCAAAGTAGCAAGCGGCGCACTCCGGGTACTCTATCGCAAACAAACAAGTATACAATAAGTACTCATCTAATGCACGGGTAAAACTCAAATAAGAAATCTAACCAGAAAGTTCAACTTAAGAACTCCGGTTCGCAAAAAGAATCAAATCGAACGAAACAACGAAAGTCAAACAATGAAAGAAACAAACTTCGTTTACTAATCTGGATCTAAGTCAAATTTTACAGATGCAAAAACTTGTTTGAGTTGGTTAAACGGAAAGAGGGTTTTGAGACGAAACTCCAGGCGCTTGAATCGCCTGATTTCGATAAACGAGTGAAAAGTTAAACTAAAACGGAAATCGTATCAGAAATCACGATCAGAAATAATCGTGAAAAATCCAAGAAAAAGAAAAAATGACGAACAGATTAACGAACAAATTTTCGTTATCTGAAACTAAACGGTGAACGTGTTCGTTAAAATGAACGAACGAGCGAACGCTCGCTAAAAAAAAGAACTGATAAAACCGATCTAAAAAACAAACCTAGGGTTTCTAAAAAAACCGGATCGGTTTTTCTTAGAAAACCGGGATGGCGGCCGGCTACCTCGGCTCGGCCTCCCGCGAGGTCCGGCGGGGCTCCGATGGCGGTGGGCGGCGTGGGGTGGCGGGGCGGCGGCTCCTGGCGGCGGCGGCGCAAGGCGGCGGGGCGGCGATGGCTTGCGGCGGCGGCGCAAGGCGGCAGGGCGGCGATGGCTTGCGGCGGCGACTCCGGCTGTGGGGCTCCAGGGGGGACCCCGGGTCGATTTATAAAGGGGGGGGGGTGGCGGCGGTGGCTTGCGGGAGGGGCTGAGGCGGCGTGCCCCCCCCCCCCCCCGGACTCGGCGGCGGCGGCGATCGGGACTCCGGTCCCGATCCGGATGCGGGAGGCGGCGGCTGGGCCGGCTCGGCTGGGCCTTCGGCCCAGTCGGGCGCGCGGGAGTTTTTTTTAAATAATCTCGCCGAACTAAGAAAAATCCTGGAAAAATAAATAAAATCTAAAAATGCAAAAACAAATTTTCACCGTCTAAATAAAATATTTAGAATAGGATGAACATTTTCTTGGCCCTAAAATGCAGTTTTGAAAATGTGCAATTTTTCTAAATTCAAATAAAATAGCAAGAAAATCCAAAATAAAATCTTACTTGATTTTTTTATTAAACCTTCAATATTTCTTTATTTTGGGAAAGTCATTTTATTCCCTCTCTCATATTTTTATTATAAAAATAATTGAAGATAAGATAAATAAAATCAATGATCCTATTTTCAAAATTTGAGAAAAACTCAAATATGAAGATAACGAAATCCCCAACTCTCTCTGTGCGTCCTTGAGTTGCGTAGAATTTCTGGATCAGGCCAAAAGCAAATAAAATATGATATGCAGTGATGACCTAATGTATAACATTCCAAATTGAAAAATTGGGATGTTACAAACCTACCCCCTTAAGATGAATCTCGCCCTCGAGATTCGGGTTGGCTAGAAAATAGGTGAGGGTGGTCCTTCAACAGTTTTTCCTCTCGCTCCCAGGTGGCTTCATCCTCGGTGTGGTGGCTCCACTGAACTTTGCAAAACTTGATAACCTTGCTGTGGGTGACTCGGCTGGCATACTCGAGAATCTTGACTGGTTTCTCCTCATAGGTCAAATCACTATCCAACTTGTAGGCAACTTCTCCCATAAGTTCCAAAACTTTGTATGGTCCCACAAAACGTGGCGCTAACTTTCCCTTAACTCCAAAGCGCTTAACTCCCCGAAGTGGAGATATTGGAAGATAAACTCGGTCTCCGACTTCGTAAACTGTCTCCTTGCGTTTAGAATCTGCGTAGCTCTTCTACCTGGACTGGGCTACCTTGAGCTTATCGCGAATCAATTTCACCTTCTGTTCAAACTCCTTAATCAAATCCGGTCCAAACAACTGGCGGTCTCCAACTTCATCCCACGACAATGGGGTCCTGCACCTCCTTTCGTACAAGGCTTCGAAAGGGGTCATCTTCAAACTGGATTGATAACTATTGTTGTAAGAGAACTCTGCATATGGCAAATTGTCATCCCAACTAGATCCATAATCTAGCGCACAAGCTCTTAGCATATCCTCCAAAATCTGATTGACTCTCTTGGTCCGTCCATCTGTCTACGGATGAAAAGCTGTACTGAACTCTAGCCTGGTACCCAAAGTTTCATGCAACTGATTCCAGAACTTTGAGGTAAACTGGGTTCTTCTATCGGATACAATGCTCCTCGTAACTCCATGCAGACATACGATCCTGGTCATGTATATCTTTGCCAACTTAGCACTGGTATAAGTGGTCTTTGCTGGGATGAAATGAGCTACCTCTATCAAGCAATCGACTACAACCCATATCGAGTCATAGCCTGAACAGGTCCTGGATAATCCCGTGATGAAATCCATGCCTAGCTTATCCCACTTCCATTCGGGTATCGGCAATGGTTATAGCAATCCTGCTGGCTTATGATGCTCTGCCTTTACTCTCTGACATACATCATAAACTGCTACATACTCTACAATATCCTTCTTCATTTTGGTCCACCAGAAAGTATCCTTCAAATCCAAATACATCTTGGTATTTTCTGGGTGAATCGAGTATGGTGAATCATGGGCCTCCTGCAGAATCAACTTCCTGATCTTTGGGTCGTTAGGCACATAAACACGGTCTTCAAACCATAGGGTATCGTGCTCATCCTCACGAAATCCTTTAACTTTTCCTTTGCTCATCTTCTCATTTATAGAGGAAACCTCCTTGTCAGTCTTCTGAGCTTCTCTGATCTTATCCATCAAAGTAGATTGAATCTCCAATGCTGCTACATAGCCTCTCGGAACTATCTCCAAACATAGCTCACGAAGGTTTTCGGCTAACTCCTTCGGTAAATCTCCCGTCATTAGTGTGTTGACATGGCTCTTACGGCTCAGCGCATTGGCTACTACATTAGCCTTTCCGGGATGATAATGCAATCTCATATCATAATCCTTCATGAGATCCAACCATCTCCTTTGCCTGAGATTTAGCTCCTTCTGCGTGAAAAATATACTTCAAACTCTTGTGATCCGTGTATACTTCACAATGGTTTCCAATGAGAAAATGTCTCCAAGTCTTCAATGCATGCACTATGGCTGCTAACTTCAAATCATGCGTGGCATAATTCAACTCATGAGGTTTCAGCTGTCGTGAAGCATACGAAACAACTCTTCCCTCCTGCATAAGCACTGCTCCAAGTTCTCGACATGAAGCGTCGCAATATACCTCGTAATTCTTGCGCTGATCTGGCAAAATCAACACTGGCGAGGTAACCAAACGTTTCTTTAACTCCTGGAAATTGGCCTCACATTCCTCAGTCCATTTGAACTTGGTATCCTTCTTCAACAACTCTGTCATAGGCTTCGCAATTTTTTAGAAATTCTCTATGAATCTCCGATAGTATCCTGCAAGTCCAAGAAAACTCCGGATCTCTCCAACTATTGTTGGTGCTTCCCAATTTGTCACAGTGACAACCTTGGTGGGATCTACTGCTATACCTTCTCCGGATATAACGTGTCCGAGGAATCCAACTTCCTTCAACCAAAACTCACATTTGCTGAACTTGGCATATAACTGATGTTCTCTGAGCTTCTCAAGTACCAAACGCAAATGCTCCTTATGCTCCTCTTCATTCTTTGAGTAGACCAAAATATCATCAATGAACACCACGACAAACTTATCCAAAAACTCCATAAACACCTTGTTCATCATGTTCATGAAATATGCAGGTGCGTTAGTCAGACCAAATGACATAACGGTATACTCGTACAGCCCATACCTAGTGGTAAAAGCCGCCTTAGGTATATCCTGCTCTCGAATTTTTAACTGATGGTATCCTGATCGCAGATCGATCTTGGAAAATACCTTAGCTCCTTGCAATCAATCAAACAGATCATTGATCATCGGTAGTGGGTACTTGTTCTTGATTGTTACTTTATTCAATCCTCGATAATCAACAATCATCCTTAACAATCCATCATTCTTCTCCACTAGAAGTACTGGCGATCCCCAAGGTAAAGAACTTGGGCAGATATAACCTTTATCCAGTAACTCCTTAATTTGCTTCTTAATCTCCTCCAAATCTTTTGCGGGCATCCTCTATGGTCTCTTAGATATGGGCCCTGTGCCTGACAAAAGCTCAATCAAAAACTCAATATCTCTATCCGGTGGCATGCCTGGCAACTCCTCTAAAAATACGTCAGGGAAATCCTTCACCACTGGTACTTCCTCCTGCACAACTCCCGATAAGGAATTTACTTGGGTCCTCTTCGGCACATGCCGGGATACATACTTGATCCTTCTTCTTTCTTGCGTCGTAAGCAAAATTGACTTACTGGCGCATTCAATGTTCCCTCCATACTTCAATAACCAATCCATGCCTAATATCACATCCAATCCTTGAGATTCCAATACTATTAGGTCCGAGGGAAATACATAGTTATCAATCCTTAATGGCAACCGATCACACCATAGACTAGCCATATATTCTGCTCCAGGCGAGGTTACTAACATGGGTGACCTAAGGGCTTGGGTTGGCAGTTTATACTTATCCACAAATCCCCTTAAGATGTATGAATGCGATGCACCAGTATCAAAAAGGATGAGTGCAGTAAATGACTTAACCAAAAACTTAACTATTACTGCATCTGGCTGAGCTTCAACCTCCTCCACGTTAACGTGGTTCACCTATCCCCTATTGAAAGGGTTCGGCTTCTTCCCAGAGCTTACATTGCCATTTCCATTCTGGGCTTCAGGACATTCATTGGCGTAATGTCCAGTCTTCTGGCACTTATAGCAAGTGACTTGGCTCAGGTCTCTCTTGGCTGGCGTTGATGGGTTGGTACGGTTCTGGCCGTTGCTTCCTCCATTCCCATTACCATTCTTGGGGCCATTATGATTGTGCGAGCTGCCTCCTCCATGGGTATGTTGAAAATGTCCTCCCGGTTTAGGGGTAAAACGTGGCTTCTGCTGAGCTCCAGAATTGTACTTCCCTTGTCCATACTTCCTCTTGCGGTTTTCAATTTGCTGCTGCTTCCCTTTAATCATAAGAGCGTGATCTACCAACTCTTGGTAGTTGTTGAAGTTTGCTACCATCAACTGCTTGCTCAACTCATCATTCAGTCCTTCCAGAAACTTCTCCTGCTTAGCTGCATCCGTAGCAACGTCATCTGGGGCATAACGTGCTAGCTTACTAAAGTCATCCACATACTGGCCAACTGTCCATCCTCCTTGGCACAAGTTGCGAAACTCACGCTTCTTCATGGCCATAGCTCCTGCTGAAACATGGGCTGTACGGAAAGCCTGCTAAAATTGGTCCCATGTCATCGTGGCTATAGGGTAGGTGACAGTGTAATTTTCCCACCATGATGCTGCTGGTCCATCCAACTGATGTGCGGCAAAGCGCACCTTCTTAGCATCAGTACATCCTGTAGTGGTTAACTCCCTTCCAATCTTGTGGAGCCAATCATCTGCTACTATAGGCTCGGTGCTACTAGAGAACACCGACAGATTTAGCCTAAGAAAATGGGTTAAGTGATCAATAGGTGGTAGCGGTGGTGGGTTGTTGTTGTTGTTGTTGTTGTTCCCCTAATTCTGATTCTGGACTAGCAACTGCATCAACATATTCTGTTGTTGGATCAACTGAGTGAGCTCCGGTGGGAAAGAAAATCCATTGTCACGTCTCAGAGGCATCTGGGGTTTAGAAAAGATGAGAATATAGAATATAATGAGGTCTAGAGGGAAAACACTACCCATATGCACATGAGGCAAATGCAAACAAAATCACTTCAATCAATCAAACAAGGGCATACAACAGTCTATCTATCGTTACAAAAAGTGCTCGGGCTATACTAGACACATGGGAGAATACTACTACTGATTTGGTGGTCTACTAGAAAAACTGCTCCGATGAAGACTCCATGATATCTGCTCCAGCTTCATCAACATAGTCACAATCGCTATCGTTTGGGTCCGAGTCGGTGTCGTCGATGATGATGTAGTTCTCTGGACAAGTGCAATCTTCATCTTCTCCTCCAGTTGCGGGAAATCCCATGAACACTTTTAGCCTCTTCTTCAGATCATCATTCTTCTCTACTAGTGTTTCTATTTCCTCCTCATATCCATCGCGTGTAGACTTGAGTTCTTCCTCCAGCTCTGTGATCTTGGTCATGGCTTTCTTCAGGTCTATCATGTCTGCACACATCTGGTTCTCCTGGCGTCGAATGTGCTGGTTTAACTCCTGGATGAAAGCTGCAATTGATCTATCCTTCCTGGTGCTGATCATCCCCCATTGCTCATCTCGGTGCCCACAAATCTGGTAGATAGTATCCTTGAGATCCTTGTGGTAAACTTCTCCAATGCGCCCATAGTGATGTGGGCTAACATGCTCTTTCCTAGACTCCAAGTTGGTGCATCAAAGGAAAACTCTGTGGACTCAGTGACGGGCATGAACGTCCTTCCTGGAACTTGAACTTGAGTCATCCAGCATTCCTCTTCAGGTAAAGTGGCGTTGTAGGTCCCGGTGAAGCTTGGTACTCCGATGTTCAGGTATCTAGTGACTTCCTTCAAGTGACGTCCAAAGGGTGTATCTTCATCTGGTTGCGTGAACTTGTTCCTTGCATCCGCCATCCTAAAAGAGTAGAAAAGATGAGGAGTCAGAAATGAGAAGAGTGAGTAGTGATCTAGGGCTTTTAGCTTAGTGGTCGTGTCCTACAGTCAGTGTGTGCTCTGATACCATCTTGTACCGACCAGACCTCAAACAGTCTGATCTCTGTGCTTTAGTGTCATCCCTGGATCAGTAATGTTGACACGCACAATACTTGAAGGATTTATAACAGAGTAGCAATCACACACTTATTACATCGGATGTCTCAAAAGAGAACTTATTACAATAAATATGGCTTAAGGCCATCTAATAACGATAACAACGGAAGGCTTGGAAGATAAGTGAGTCCATCAACTCCAACGGCATCACTGAGTATAGAACCACGACCTAAAGGCACCTTACTCGTCGTCTGAAAAGTCTGCAACATGAACGTTGCAGCCCAAAAACGGGTCAGCACATGGAATATGCTGGTAATGTAACACATAGAGAGTAATGAAAGAATAAAGCTATACTACATGCATATATGGCTGGTGGAAAGCTCTATGGTTACAGTTTTTGCATAAAGCCAATTTTTCTGTACTGCAAAGGAATAAATTTTATTTAACTATCATGGTGGTTGTTAAACATTGAGAAGGTAGACATCCTCTCAATCCCAATTAAGTATCATCATTAAAAGCCAATATTATTAATTAAAGTAACATGATGAGATTCACATGATAATCCAACTACTAGATACTCAAGACGTCCATAACCGGGGACACGGCTAACCATGATTAGTTTATACACTCTGCAGAGGTTTGCGCACTTTTCCCCACAAGACTCGATCTCGTCCGTTGGGATTCTCGCACTGCATGATGTTTGAGAAACGGATGACCGAGACATAGTCTTTCAGAAGTGCTAGCACCTTACGATCGGGTAGACATTAGCAACCTACATCCCCTACATCTGCTAGTCTACCACTGTAAGAGTTTGCACGACTTAGTCAACTATGCTAGAGCCCATAGTAGCTTGTGGCTGCACACGGAAGTTTCTAGCATGAATAATCTCATGATCCCTTTGAGCCTGGGTGGCGGTCCATAAAGAAAAATAGGCAGTCGTTGGAATACCCAGGTGCCTCAATCCACCCAGATGTGTGTTTAAGTTGCCACCTTAAATAAACCATTAATTTATAAATCTCACATCTGTCATGGATACACTCACCCAATCCACGTCTACTAGCATAGCATGGCATAATAAGCAAATATAGAAGTAACTCCTAAGGGTTTGATAATAAAACAGGTAATAGGTTCTACCTTATCTAGTTCCCAAAACCCACATATTAATCAGATCCTAATCATGCAATTGTTTGAGGATTGATCTAATGCAATAAAAACTGGGTAGTAAAGAGGTATGATCAAAGTGTTACTTACCTTGCTGATGATCCGCGAAACCTATAGATTCAAAGTAGCAAGCGGCGCACTCCGGGTACTTTATCGCAAACAAACAAGCATAGAATAAGTACTCATCTAATGCACGGGTAAAACTCGAATAAGAAATCTAACCAGAAAGTTCAACTTAAGAACTCCGGTTTGCAAAAAGAATCAAATCGAACGAAATAACGAAAGTCAAAGAGCGAAAGAAACAAACTTCGTTTACTAATCTGGATCTAAGTCAAATTTTACAGATGCAAAAACTTGTTTGAGTTGGTTAAACGGAAAGAGGGTTTTGAGACGAAACTCCAGGCGCTTGAATCACCTGATTCCGATAAACGAGCGAAAGATAAACTAAAACGAAAATCGGATCAGAAATCGCGATCAGAAATAATCGCCGAAAATCCGAGAAAAAGAAAAACTGACGAACAGATTAATGAAAAAATGTTCGTTATCTGAAACTAAACGATGAACGCGTTTGTTAAAACGAATGAACGAGAAACGCTCGCTAAAAAAAAGAAACGATAAAACCAATCTACAAAGAACAAACCTAGGGTTTCTAAAAAAATCGCATCAGTTTTTCTTAGAAAACAGGGGTGGCGGGCGGCTACCTCGGCTCGGGCTTCGGCGAGGTCCGGCGGGGCTCCGGTGGCGGTGGGCGGCGTGGGGTGGCGGGGCGGCGGCTCCTGGCGGCGGTGGCGCAAGGCGGCGGGGCGGCGATGGCTTGCGGCGGCTCCGGCTCCGGCTGTGGGGCTCCAGGGGGGCCCCGGGTCGATTTATAGGGGGGAGGGGTGGCGGCGGTGGCTTGCGGGAGGGGCTGAGGCGGCGTGGCCCCCCCGGACTCGGCAGCGGCGGCGATCGGGACTACGACCCTGATCCGGATGCGGGAGGCGGCGGCGGCTGGGCCTTCGGCCCAGTCGGGCGCGCGGGAGTTTTTTTTTAAATAATCCCGCCGAACTAAGAAATATCCTAGAAAAATAAATAAAATCTAAAAATGCCAAAAAAAATTTCACCGTCTAAATAAAATATTTAGAACAGGATGAACATTTTCTTGGCCCTAAAATGCAGTTTTGAAAACGTGCATTTTTTCCTAAATTCAAATAAAATAGCGAGAAAATCCAAAATAAAATCTTACTTGATTTTTTTATTAAACATTCAATATTTCTTTATTTTGGGAAAGTCATTTTATTCCCTCTCTCATATTTTTATTATAGAAATAATTGAAGATAAAATAAATAAAATCAATGATCCTATTTTCAAAATTTGAGAAAAACTGAAATATGAAGATAACGAAATCCCCAACTCTCTCTGTGGGTCCTTGAGTTGCGTAGAATTTCTGGATCAGGCCAAAAGCAAATAAAATATGATATACAGTGATGACCTAATGTATAACATTCCAAATTGAAAATTTGGGATGTTACATATGTTTTGACGAATTTTGTGTGTGCAATTTTGTCCCCGTTTTGTGCAACTGACTAGCCGTCGATGTGCAACTATCTGACATGGATGTGCAACTTTTCTCGTACACCGTAAACATGTAGTTTTCCTCTATGGGAGCTCCACCACCAAACTGCCCCTTCCAGTGAGATGTGCAACTTCGTTTGTTGCCCAGGCCATGCAGTTTTCACTAGTGGCACCACCCCATACTATTCTCTAACAGTGAAATGTGCAATTCCGTCTGTTGCCCCGGTGCCCTGGCCAACTGCCTGATAGTCGCCGCGCGTGTGCAGCCCCCACAACTGCGTTTGAGGGACTATCCTATAAGAATGTCCCAACTCCAGGCCACACATGTGCGACTATGCACATAAGAGTGTGCAACTCCGTGGTCGGACGTGAGCACCTTCCACAACAATTCATGTGCGACTATACAGATGAGATTGTGCAACTATGTGGCCATGTCTGTGCGACTATGTCGACGAGAGTGTGCAACTCCGCGGCCGGGCATGAGCACCTCCCACAAAAACTCATGTGCGACTATGCAGACGAGATTGTGCAACTCCATGGCCATGTATATACGACTGTGCCGACGAGAGTGTGCAACTCCATGGCCATGCGTGAGCACCTCCCACAACAATTCATGTATGACTATGAGAACAAGATTGTGCAACTCTGTGTCCATACATGTGCAACTGCGTCGACGAGAGTGCAACTCCACGACCATGCGTGAGCACCTCTCACGATAATTTATGTGCAACTGTGCGAACGAGATTGTGCAACTCTGTGGCCATACATGTGACGAAGGAAATATGCCCTAGAGGCAATAATAAAGTTGTTATTTATATTTTCTTATATCATGATAAATGTTTATTATTTATGCTAGAATTGTATTAACCGGAAACTTAGTACATGTGTGAATACAAAGACAAACATAGTGTCCCTAGTATGCCTCTACTTGACTAGCTCGTTAATCAAAGATGGTTAAGTTTCCTGACCATAGACATGTGTTGTCATTTGATGAACGGGATCACATCATTAGAGAATGATGTGATGGACAAGACCCATCCGTTAGCTTAGCATAATGATCGTTTAGTTTTATTGCTATTGCTTTCTTCATGACTTATACATGTTCCTCTGACTATGAGATTATGCAACTCCCGAATACCGGAGGAACACCTTGTGTGCTATCAAACGTCACAACATAAATGGGTGATTATAAAGATGCTCTACAGTGTCTTCTATGGTGCTTGTTGAGTTGGCATAGATCGAGATGAGGATTTGTCACTCTGAGTATCGGAGAGGTATCTCTGGGCCCTCTCGGTAATACACATCACTATGAGCCTTGCAAGCAATGTGAATAATGTGTTAGTCACGAGATGATGTATTAAAGAACAATGAAAGAGACTTGCCGGTAACGAGATTGAGCCAGGTATGATGATACCAACGATCGAATCTCGCGTAAGTAACATACTGATGACAAAGGGAATAATGTATGTTGTTATGCGGTTTGACCGGTAAAGATCTTCGTAGAATATGTAGGAGCCAATATGAGCATCCAGGTTCCGCTATTGGTTATTGACTGGAGATGTGTCTCGGTCATGTCTACATAGTTCTCGAACTTGTAGGGTCTGCACACTTAACGTTCGATCACGATTTGTATTATGAGTTATGTGATTTGATGAACCAAAGTTTGTTCGGAGTCCCGGATGAGATCACGGACATGACGAGGAGTCTCGAAATGGTTGAGTTATAAAGATTGATATATTTGAAGGTTATGTTTGGACATCAGAATGGTTTCGGAAAGGTTCGGACATTTTCCGGAGTACTGGAACCCCCCAGGGGTTAATGGGCCTCCATGGGCCCTAGTGGAAAGAGGATGCAGCGGCCAGGTGGAGGCGCGCCCCCAAGACCAAACAGAATCGGACTAGGGTTGGGGGGGGGGGGGCTTTCCTTCCTCTCCTCCACCTCTTTCCCCTTTCCTCCTTCTCCGGAAAGGAAAGGGGGGGGGGGCGAATCCTACTTGGACCGGGAGTCCAAGTAGGACTCCTCCCTTGGCGCGCCCTCCTTGGGCCGGCCTCCTCTCCTCACCCCTTTAGATACATTGGAGGGGGCACCCCAACGGGACACCAAGTCTTCTCTTAGCCATGTGTGGTGCCCCCCTCCACAGTTACACACCTTGGTCATATCGTCTTAGTTCTTAGGCGAAGCCCTGCGCCGGTAACTTCATCATCACCGTCATCATGCCGTCGTGCTGACGAAACTCTCCCTCGTCCTCAACTGGATCAAGAGCTCGAGGGACATCATCGAGCTCAACGTGTGCTGAACATGGATGTGTCGTACGTTCGGTGCTTGGATCGGTTGGATCGTGAAGACGTTCGACTACATCAACCTTGTTACTAAACGCTTCCGCTTTTACTCTACGTGGGTACATGAACACACTGTCCCATCTCGTTGCTATGCATCTCCTAGATAGATCTTGCGTGATCGTAGGAATTTTTAAAATACTATATTCCCCAACAGTGGTATCAGAGCCAAGTCTATGCGTAGATGTTATATGCACGAGTATAACATAAAGAGTTGTGGACGATAATAGTCATACCGCTTACCACCAACGTCTTATTTTGATTCGGCGGTATTGTTGGATGAAGCGGCCCGGACCGATATTACATGACCGCGTTCATGAGACTGGTTCTACCGACGTGCTTCATGTCTGTTTCTCCAACTTTAGTTGAATCAAGTTTGACTACGCCCGGTCCTTGTTGAAGGTTAAAACAACACACTTGACGAAAAATCGTTGTGGTTTTGATGCGTAGGTAAGAACGGTTCTTGCTAGAAGTCCGTAGCAGCCACGTAAAACTTGCAATAATAAAGTAGAGGACGTCTAACTTGTTTTTGCAGGGCATGTTGTGATGTGATATGGTCAAGACGTGATGAGATATAAATTGTTGTGTGAGATGATCATGTTTTGTGAAAGTTATCGACAACTGCATGAGCCTTATGGTTGTCGCTTTATTGTATGAAATGCAATCACCATGTAATTGCTTTACTTTATCACTAAGCAGCAGCGATAGTCGTAGAAGCAATAGTTGGCGAGACGACAACGATGCTACGATGGAGATCAAGGTGTCAAGCCGGTGACGATGGTGATCATGACGGTGCTTTGGAGATGGAGATCAAAGGCACAAGATGATGATGGCCATATCATATCACTTATTTTGATTGCATGTGATGTTTATCCTTTATGCATCTTATTTTGCTTAGTACGACGGTAGCATTATAAGATGATCCCTCACTAAATTTCAAGGTATAAGTGTTCTCCTTGAGTATGCACCATTGCCACAGTTCGTCGTGCCGAGACACTATGATGATTGGGTGTGATAAGCTCTACGTTCACATACAACGGGTGCAAGCCAGCTTTGCACGTGCAGAATACTCGAGTTAAACTTGACGAGCCTAGCATATGCAGATTTGGCCTCGGAACACTGAGACTGAAAGGTCGAACGTGAATCATATAGTAGATATGATTAACATAGTGATGTTCACCATTGAAAGCTACTCCATCTCACGTGATGATCGGACATGGTTTAGTTGATATGGATCACGTGATCATTTAGATGGCTAGAGGGATGTCTATCTAAGTGGGAGTTATTAAGTAATATGATTAATTGAACTCTAATTTATCATGAACTTGGTACCTGATAGTATTTGCATGTTTATGTTGTTGTTGATCAATGGCCCGTGCTACCGTTCCCTTGAATTTTAACGCGTTCCTAGAGAAAGCTAAGTTGAAAGATGATGGTAGCAACTACACAGACTGGGTCCAGAACTTGAGGATTATCCTCATTGCTGCACAGAAGAATTACGTCCTGGAAGCACCGCTAGGTGCAAGACCCGCTACAGGAGCAACTCCAGATGTTATGAACGTCTGGCAGAGCAAAGCTGATGACTACTCGATAGTTCAGTGTGTCATGCTTTACGTCTTAGAATCGGGACTTCACAGACGTTTTGAACATCATGGAGCATATGATATGTTCCAGGAGTTGGAGTTAATATTTCAAGCAAATGCCCGAATTGAGAGATATGAAGTCTCTAATAAGTTCTATAGCTGCAAGATGGAGGAGAATAGTTCTGTCAGTGAATATATATACTCAGAATGTCTGGGTACCACAACCACTTGACTCAACTGGGATTTAATCTTCCTGATGATAGTTTCATTGACAGAGTTTTTCAATCACTGCCACCAAGCTACAAAAGCTTTGTTATGAACTATAATATGCAAGGGATGGATAAGACAATTCCCGAGCTCTTCGCAATGCTAAAGGCTACGGAGGTAGAAATCAAGAAGGAGCATCAAGTGTTGATGGTTAACAAGACCACTAGTTTCAAGAAGAAGAGCAAAGGGAAGAAGGGGAACTTCAAGAAGAACGGCAAGCAAGTTGATGCTTAAGTGAAGAAGTCAAAGTGCAACTATCCGTGGGTGATTTTGGTAATTATTAACAACATATAGCTCACTGAGCTAATGCTATTTCAAGATAAATATTTTGGGAAAGTTAAGTGATTGGCATGGCATGGATTAGGATTGTGGACCCCTCAAAATGCTAAGGACACATATTGGCTCAAGCTCAAGACTCTACATTTTACTTTTACTGATCCAAGATCACATTGAGTCCATAGGAAAAGCCAATGCTATTAAAAGGGGAAGAGGTGTTGCTTAATGGCTTGCTTGCTCAAAATGCTTAGTGATATGCTCCAAAAACCCTCAACGACTTTCTCATATCCACATATGTCCCAAACGAAAAATCAAACTCGGTCCCACCGAAATGTTCCATCCGGCGCCACCGAGTTCACTTGACATAGCCACTGCCACAAACCCTAGTCACTTCGGTCTCACCGATAGGGATCTCGGTCTCACCGAGATGGGATTGCAAACTCTCTGTTTCCCTTCGTAACGTTTCAGTCCAACTGAGATGAGCGATCGGTCCCACCAAGTTCGCAATGCAAACTCTCTGTTTCCCTTTCTTAACGTTTCGGTCTCACCGAAATGAGCGATTCGGTCCCATCGAGTTTGCCTGATCAACTCTCTGGTTAGCTTATTACCAAAATTGGTCCCACCGAGTTTGTGTAATCGGTCTCACCGAGATTACGTTATGCCCTAACCCAAATGAAATCGGTCCCATCGAGTTGACATGTCGGTCCCATTGAAAAACCTAACGTTCACATTTTGAACTAAATCTGTTTGACCGAGTTTTCTGATTCGGTCCCACCGAGTTTGGTAAATTGTGTGTAACGGTTAGATTTTGTGTGGAGGCTATATATACCCCTCCACCCTTCCTTCATTAGAAAGGAGAGCCATCAGAACGTGCCTACACTGCAACATTCATTTTCTGAGAGAGAACCACCTACTCATGTGTTGAGACGAAGATATTCCATTCCAACCATTTGAATCTTGATCTCTAGCCTTCCCCAAGTTGCTTTCCACTCAAATAATCTTTTCACCAAATCCAAATCTGTGTGAGAGAGTTGAGTGTCGGGGATTCTATCATTTGAAGCACAAGAGCAAGGAGTTCGTCATCAACACATCATCTATTACCTTTTGGAGAGTGGTGTCTCCTAGATTGGTTAGGTGTCACTTGGGAGCCTCCGTCAAGATTGTGGAGTTGAACCAAGGAGTTTGTACGGGCAAGGAGATCGCCTACTTTGTGAATATCTACCCTAGTGAGGCAAGTCCTTCATGGGCGATGGCCATGGTGGGATAGACAAGGTTGCTTCTTCGTGGACCCTTCGTGGGTGGAGCCCTCCGTGGACTCGCGCAACTGTTACCCTTTGTGGGTTGATGTCTCCATCAATGTGGATGTATGATAGTACCACCTATCGGAACCACGCCAAAAATCTCTGTGTCTACATTGCGTTTGCTCCCTCCAAACTCCTCCCTTTACCTTCATGTGCAATGATTTACATTCTGCTGCTATACTATTAGACTTGCATGTGTAGGTTGATTGCTTGACTTATGCTAAGTTGTTAAAATCTGCCAAGACTTAAAATTGGAAAAGGCTAGATTTTTATTTGGTCAAGTAGTCTAATCACCCCCCTCTAGACATACTTTCGATCCTACAAGAAGCCCAAGTCTGGACCTAAGCCTTAGACTGAGTGCTTCTACTGCAAAGGGACTGGTCACTGGAAGCGGAACTGCCCCAAGTATTTGGCGGATAAGAAGGATGGCAAAGTGAAAGGTATATTTGATATACATGTTATTGATGTGTACCTTACTGATGCTCATAGTAGCGCCTGGGTATTTGATACTAGTTCTGTTGCTCATATTTGCAACTCGAAACAGGGGCTACGGATTAAATGAAGATTGGCCACATGGGCAATGGTTCCAAAGTCGATGTGATCGCCGTCAGCATGCTACCTCTGCAACTACCTTCGGGATTAGTTTTAGACCTGAATAATTGTTATTTGGTGCCAGCGTTAAGCATGAACATTATATCTAGATCTTGCTTGATGTGAGACGATTATTCATTTAAATCCGAGAATAATGGTTGTTCTATTTATATGAGTAATATCTTTTATGGTCATACACCCTTGATGAGTGGTCTATTTCTGTTGAATCTCTATAGTAGTGATACACATATTCATAATATTGAAACCAAAAGATACAAGTTTAATAACGATAGTGCAACTTATTTGTGGCACTGCCGTTTAGGTCATATTGGTGTAAAGCACATGAAGAAACTCCAAGCCGATGGGATTTTGGAATCACTTGATGCTTGTGAACCATGCCTCATGGGCAAGATGACTAAAACTCCATTCTCCAGAACAATGGAGTGAGCAACTGACTTATTGGAAATAATACATACTGATGTATGCGGTACAATAAGTGTTGTGGCTCGCGGCGGGTATCATTATTTTCCGACCTTCACAGATGATTTGAGAAGATATGGGTATATCTACTTGATGAAGCATAAGTCTGAAACATTTGAAAAGTTCAAAGAATTTCCGAGTGAAGTGGAAAATCATCGTAACAAGAAAATAAAGTTTCTACGATCTAATCGTGGAGGCAAATATTTGAGTTATGAGTTTGGTCTTCATTTGAAACAATGCAGAATAGTTTCACAGCTCATGCCACCTGGAATACCATAGCGTAATGGTGTGTCCGAACATCGTAACTGCACTCTATTAGATATGGTGCGATCTATTAGATATGGTTTCGTTAGCACCGCTACGATATAATCGAGGTGGATTATGGTGGAGGGAGGGCACCGCACACCACTAAAAGATCAAATGATCAACTTGTGTGTCTATGGGGTGCCCCTGGCCACGTATATAAAGGAGTGGAGGAGGTGGAGAGGCCGGCCCTCCTAGGCGCGCCCCAAGGGGAGTCCTACTCCCACCGGGAGTAGGATTCCCCCCTTCCATGTAGTAGGAGTTGGAGAGAAGAAAGGGAAAAGAGAAGAGAAGGAAGGAGGGGGCGCCGTCCTCCCCTTAATCCAATTTGGACTAAGCCTTGGGGCGCGCACAGTCTCCCCTCTCTCTTTCCCCTAAAGCCCAATAAGGCCCATATACTCCCCGGCGAATTCCCGTAACTCTCCGATACTCCAAAAAATACCCGAATCACTCGGAATCTTTCCGATGTCCGAATATAGTCGTCCTATATATTGATCTTTACGTCTCGACCATTTTGAGACTCCTCGTCATGTCCCTGATCTCATCCAGGACTCCGAACTATCTTCGGTACGTCGAAACACATAAACTCATATTACCGATCGTCACCGAACGTTAAGCGTGCAGACCCTACGAGTTCGAGAACTATGTAGACATGACCGAGACATGTCTCCGGTCAATAACCAATAGAGGAACCTGGATGCTCATATTGGCTCCTACATATTCTACGAAGAACTTTATCGGTCAAACCGCATAACGGTATACGTTGTTCCCTTTTCATCGGTATGTTACTTGCCCGAGATTCGATCGCCGGTATCTCAATACCTAGTTCAGTCTTGTTACCGGCAAGTTTCTTTACTCATTCCGTGATGCGTCATCCTGCAACTAACTCATTAGTCACAATGCTTGCAAGGCTTATAGTGATGTGCATTACCGAGAGGGCCCAGAGATACCTCTCCGACAATCGGAGTGACAAATCCTAATCTCGATCTATGTCAACTCAACAAGTACCATCGGAGACACTTATAGAGCACCTTTATAATGACCCAGTTACGTTGTGACATTTGGTAGCACACAAAGTGTTCCTCTGGTACTCGGGAGTTGCATAATCTCATAGTCATAGGAACATGTATAAGTCATGAAGAAAGCAATAGCAACAAACTAAATGATCATCGTGCTAAGCTAACAGATGGGTCCAGTCAATCACATCATTCTCTAATGATGTGATCCTGTTAATCAAATGACAAGTCATGTATATGGTTAGGAAACATAACCATATTTGATTCAACGAGCTAATCAAGTAGAGGCAAACTAGTGACACTCTTTTTGTCTATGTATTCATACATGTACTAAGTTTATGTTTAGTACTGAAGGAAATATGCCCTAGAGGCAATAATAATGTTATTATTTATTTCCTTATATCATGATAAATGTTTATTATTCATGCTAGAATTGTATTAACCGGAAACATAATACATGTGTGAATACATAGACAAACTGAGTGTCACTAGCATGCCTCTACTTTACTAGCTCGTTGATCAAAGATGGTTATGTTTCCTAACCATAGACATGAGTTGTAATTTGATTAACGTGATCCCATCATTAGGAGAATGATGTGATTGACTTGACCCATTCAGTTAGCTTAGCACTTGATCGTTTAGTTTGTTGCTATTGCTTTCTTCATGACTTATACATGTTCCTATGACTATGAGATTATGCAACTCCCGTTTACAGGAGGAACACTTTGTGTGCCACCAAACGTCACAACGTAACTGGGTGATTATAAAGGTGCTCTACAGGTGTCTCCGAAGGTACTTGTTGGTTTGGCGTATTTCGAGATTAGGATTTGTCACTTCGATTGTCGGAGAGGTATCTCTGGGCCCACTCGGTAATGCACATCACTATAAGCCTTGCAAGCATTGCAACTAATGAGTTAGTTGAAGGATGATGTATTACAGAACGAGTAAAGAGACTTGCCGGTAACGAGATTGAACTAGGTATTGAGATACCGACGATCGAATCTCGGGCAACTAACATACCGATGACAAAGGGAACAACGTATGTTGTTATGCGGTTTGACCGATAAAGATCTTCGTAGAATATGTAGGAGCCAATATGAGCATCCAGGTTCCGCTATTGGTTATTGACCGGAGACGTGTCTCGGTCATGTCTACATAGTTCTCGAACCCGTAGGGTTCGCACGCTTAAAGTTCGATGACGGTTATATTATTAGTTTATGTGTTTTGATGTACCGAAGGTAGTTCGGAGTCCCGGATGAGATCGGGGACATGACGAGGAGTCTCAAAATGGTCAAGACGTAAAGATCGATATATTGGACGACTATATTCGGACATCGAAAAGGTTCCGAGTGATTCGGGTATTTTCGGGAGTACCAGGGAGTTACGGGAATTCGTATTGGGCCTTAATGGGCCATACGGGAAAGGAGAGAAAGGCCTCAAAGGGTGGCCGCACCCCTCCCCATGGGCTGGTCCGAATTGGACTAGGGAGGGGGGCCTTCCTTCCTTCTCCTTTTCCATTCCCTTTCCTTCTCTCCTACTCCTACTACTTGGAAGGGATCCTAGTTCTACTAGAAAAGGGGAATCCTACTCCCGGTGGGAGTAGGACTCCCCTATGGCGCGCCATAGAGAGGGCCGGCCCCTCCTCTCCTCCACTCCTTTATATATGTGGCCAGGGGCACCCCATAGACACAACAATTGATATCTTGATCTCTTAGCCGTGTGCGGTGCTCTCCTCCACCATAATCTACCTCGATCATATCGTAGCAGTGCTTAGGCGAAGCCCTGCGTCGGTAGAACATCATCATCGTCACCACGCCATCGTGTTGACAAAACTCTCCCTCAACACTCGGCTGGATCGGAGTTCGAGGGACGTCATCGAGTTGAACGTGTGCAGAACTCGGAGGTGCCATACGTTCGGTACTTGATCGGTCGGATCGTGAAGACGTACGACTACATCAACCGCGTTGTGCTAACGCTTCCGCTTTCGGTCTACGAGGGTACGTGGAGAACACTCTCCCCTCTCGTTGCTATGCATCACCATGATCTTGCGTGTGCGTAGGAAATTTTTGAAATTACTACGTTCCCCAACAGTGGCATCCGAGCCAGTTTTTATGCGTTGATGTAATATGCACGAGTAGAACACAAGTGAGTTGTGGGCGATATAAGTCATACTGCTTACTAGCATGTCACACTTTGGTTCGACGGTATTGTTGGATGAAGCGGCCCAGACCAACATTACGCGTACGCTTACACGAGACTGGTTTTACCGCCGTGCTATGCACACAGGTGACTAGCGGGTGTCAGTTTCTCCAACTTTAGTTGAATCAAGTGTGGCTACGCCCGGTCCTTGAGAAGGTTAAAACAACACTAACTTGACAAACTATCGTTGTGGTTTTGATGCGTAGGTAAGAACGGTTCTTGCTCAGCCCGTAGCAGCCACGTAAAACTTTCAACAACAAAGTAGAGGACGTCTAACTTGTTTTTGCAGGGCATGTTGTGATGTGATATGGTCAAGACGTGATGAGATATAAGTTGTTGTATAAAATGATCATGTTTTTTTGAAGTTATCGACAACTGGTAGAAGCCTTATGGTTGTCTCTTTATTGCATAAGATGCAAGCACCAAATAATTGCTTTACTTTATCGCTATGCAATAGCAATAGTTGCAAGAGCAATAGTTGGCGAGACGACCATGTGAAGACACATTGATATAGATCAAGATGATGGAGATCATGGTGTCATGCTGGTGATGATGGAAATCATGACGATGCTTTGGAGATGGAGATCAAAGGCACAAGATGATGATGGCCATATCATGTCACATATTTTGATTGCATGTGATGTTTATCTTTTATACATCTTATTTTTCTTAGTTCGACACTAGCTTTATAAGATGATCTCTCACTAATTATCAAGGTACAAGTGTTCTCCCTGAGTATGCACCATTGCGAAAGTTCTTCGTGCTGAGACACCACGTGATGATCAGGTGTGATAGGCTCTGCGTTCAAATACAACGGGTGCAAAATAGTTGCACACGCGGAATACTCAGGTTAAACTTGACGAGCCTAGCATATAACAGATATGGCCTCGGAACACTGAGACCAAAAGGTCGAGCGTGAATCATATAGTAGATATGATCAACATAGTGATGTTCACCATTGAAACTACTCCATCTCACGTGATGATCGGACATGGTTTAGTTGATATGGATCACGTGATCACTTAGAGGATTAGAGGGATGTCTATCTAAGTGGGAGTTCTTAAGTAATATGATTAATTGAACTTAAATTTATCATGAACTTAGTCCTGGTAGTATTAGCATATCTATGTTGTAGATCAACAGCTCGCGTTTAGCTCCCCTGTTTTATTTTTGATATGTTCCTAGAGAAAACTAAGTTGAAAGATGTTAGTAGCAATGATGCGGATTGGATCCGTGATATGAGGATTATCGTCATTGCTGCACAGAAGAATTATGTCTTTGATGCACCGCTAGGTGACAGACCTATTGCAGGAGTAGAGGCAGACGTTATGAACGTTTGGCTAGCTCAATATGATGACTACTTGATAGTTTAGTGCACCATGCTTAACGGCTTAGAATCGGGACTTCAAAGACGTTTTGAATGTCATGGACCATATGAGATGTTCCAGGAGTTGAAGTTAATATTTCAAGAAAATACACGAGTTGAGAGATATGAAGTCTCCAACAAGTTCTATGGCTAAAAAGATGGAGGAGAATAGCTCAAGCAGTGAGCATGTGCTTAGATTGTCTGGGTACTACAATCACTTGAATCAAGTGGGAGTTAATCTTCCAGATAAGATAGTGATTGACAGAATTCTCTAGTCACCATCACCAAGTTAGTAGAACTTCGTGATGAACTATGATATGCAAGGGATAACGGAAACGATTCCCAAGCTCTTCGTAATGCTGAAATCAACGAAGGTAGAAATCAAGAAAAATATCAAGTGTTGATGGTAGACAAGACCATTACTTTCAAGAAAAGGGCAAAGGGAAGAAGGGGAACTTCAAGAAGAACGGCAAGCAAGTTGCTGCTCAAGTGAATAAGCCCAAGTCTGGTCCTAAGCCTGAGACTAAGTGCTTCTACTGCAAAGGGACTGGTCACTGGAAGCAGAACTGCCCCAAGTATTTGGCGGATAAGAAGGATGGCAAATTGAACAAAGGTATATTTGATATACAGATTATTGATGTGTATTTTACTAGTGTTCATAGCAACCCCTCGGTATTTGATACTGGTTCAGTTGCTAAGAGTAGTAACTCGAAACAGGAGTTGCAGAATGAACAGAGACTAGTTAAGGGTGATGTGATGATGTGTGTTGGAAGTGGTTCCAAGATTGATATGATCATCATCGGACACTCCCTATACTTTCGGGATTAGTGTTGAACCTAAGTAAGTGTTATTTGGTGTTTGCGTTGAGCATGAATATGATTTGATCATGTTTATTGCAATATGGTTATTCATTTAAGTAAGAGAATAAATTGTTGTTCTGTTTACATGAATAAAACCCTATATGGTTACACACCCAATGAAAATGGTTCGTTGGATCTCGATCGTAGTGATACACATATTCATAATATTGAAACCAAAAGATGCAAAGTTAATAATGATAGTGTAACTTATTTGTGGCACTCCTGTTTAGGCTATATTGGTGTAAAGCGCATGAAGAAAATCCATGTTGATGGGCTTTTGGAATCACTTGATTATGAATCAGTTGATGCTTGCGAACCATGCCTCATGGGCAAGATGACTAAGACTCCGTTCTCCGGAACAATGGAGCGAGCAACAGATTTGTTGGAAATCATACATACTGATGTATGTGGTCCGATGAATATTGAGGCTCGCGGCGGGTATCATTATTTTCTGATCTTCACAAATGATTTGAGCAGATATGAGTATATCTACTTGATGAAACACAAGTCTGAAACATTTGAAAAGTTTAAAGAATTTCAGAGTGAAGTGGAGAATCATCGTAACAAAAACAAAAGTTTCTACGATATGATTGCAGAAGTAAAATATTTGAGTTACGAGTTTGGCCTTCAGTTAAAACAATGTGAAATAGTTTCACTACTCATGCCACATGGAACACCACAGTGTAATTGTGTGTCCGAACGTCATAACCGTACTTTATTAGATATAGTGCGATCTATGATGTCTCTTACCGATCTACCACTATTGTTTTGGGGTTATGCATTAGAGACAACTACATTCATGTTAAATAGGGCACCATCTAAATCCATGGAGATGACACCGTATGAACTGTGGTTTGGCGAGAAACCTAAGTTGTCGTTTCTTAAAGTTCGGGACTGCGATGCTTATGTGAAAAAGTTTCAACATGATAAGCTCGAGCCGAAATCGGAGAAGTAAATCTTCATAGGATATCCAAAAGAAACTGTTGGGTACACCTTCTATCACAGATCCGAAGGCAAGATATTCGTTGCTGACAATGGATCCTTTCTAGATAAGGAGTTTCTCTCGAAAGAAGTGAGTGGGAGGAAAGTGGAACTTGATAAGGTAATTGTACCTTCTCCTGAATTGGAAAATAGTTCATCACAGAAATCAGTTCCAGTGATGTCTACACCAACAAGAGAGGAAGTTAATGATGATGATCATGAAACTTCAGATCAAGTTACTACAGAACTTTGTAGATCAACCAGAGTGAGATCCGCACCAGAGTGGTATGGTAATCCTGTTCTGGAGGTCATGTTACTTGACCATGACGAACCTACGAACTATGAGGAAGCGATGATGAGCCCAGATTCCACAAAATGGTTTAAGGCCATGAAATCTGAGATGAGATCCATGTATAAGAACAAAGTATGGACTTTGATTGACTTTCCCAAAGATCGGCGAGCCATTGAGATTAAATGGATCTTCAAGAGGAAGACAGACGCTGATAGTAGTGTTACTATCTATAAAGCTAGAATTGTCGTAAAAGGTTTTCGACAAGTTCAACGTGTTGACTACGATGAGAGTTTCTCACTCGTATCTATGCTTAAGTCTGTCCGAATCATGTTAGCAATTGCCACATTTTATGAAATCTGGCAAATGGATAAACAAAACTACATTCCTTAATGGATTTATTAAAGAAGAGTTGCATATGATGCAACAAGAAAGTTTTGTCAATCCTAAAGGTGCTAACAAAATATACAAGCTCCAGCGATCCATCTATGGACTGGTACAAGAATCTCGGAGTTGGAATATACACTTTGATAAGTTGATCAAAGCATATAGTTTTATACAGACTTGCGGTGAAGCCTGTAAATACAAGAAAGTGAGTGGGAGCACTACAACATTTCTGATAAGTATATGTGAATGACATATTGTTGATCAGAGATAATGTAGAATTATTCTACAAAGCATAAAGGAGTGTTTGAAAGGAGTTTTTCAAAGAAAGACCTCAGTGAAGCTACTTACATATTGAGCATCAAGATCTATAGAGATAGATCAAGATGCTTGATAAGTCTTTCAATGAGTACATACCTTGACAAGATTTTGAAGTAGTTCAAAATGGAACAGTCAAAGAAAGAGTTCTTGCCTATGCTACAAGGTGTGAAACTGAGTAAGACTCAAAGCCCGACCATGACAGAAGATAGAAAGAGAATGAAAGTCATTCCCTATGCCTTGGCCATAGGTTCTATAAAATATGCCATGCCGTGTACCAGATCTATTGTATACCCTACACTGTTTTTGGCAAGGGGTACAATAGTGATCTAGGAGTAGATCACTGGACAACGGTCAAAATTATCCTTAGTGGAATAAGGATATGTTTCTCGATTATGGAGGTGACAAAAAGGTTCGTCGTAAAGGGTTACGTCGATGCAAATTTCGACACTGATCCAGATGACTCTAAATCTCAATCTGGATACATATTAAAAGTGGGAGCAATTAGCTAGAGTAGCTCCGTGCAGAGCATTGTTGACATAGAAATTTGCAAAATACTTACGGATCTGAATGTGGCAGACCCATCGACTAAACTTCTCTCACAAGCAAAACATGATCACACCTTAGTACTCTTTGGGTGTTAATCACATAGCGATGTGAACTAGATTATTGACTCTAGTAAACCCTTTGGGTGTTGGTCACATGTCGATGTGAGCTATGGGTGTTAATCACATGGTGATGTGAACTATTGGTATTAAATCACATGGCGATGTGAACTAGATTATTGACTCTAGTGCAAGTGGGAGACTGAAGGAAATATGCCCTAAAGTATAGGGCGCGCCATAGAGAGGGCCGGCCCCTCCCCTCCTCCACTCCTTTATATAAGTGGCCAGGGGGCACCCAATAGACACAACAATTGATATCTTGATCTCTTAGCCGTGTGCGGTGCCCCCCTCCACCATAATCTACCTCGATCATATCGTAGCGGTGCTTAGGCGAAGCCCTGCGTCAGTAGAACATCATCATTGTCACCACGCCGTCGTGCTGACAAAACTCTCCCTCAACACTCGGCTGGATCGGAGTTCGAGGGACATCATCGAGTTGAACGTGTGTAGAACTCGGAGGCGACGTACGTTCGGTACTTGATCGGTCAGATCGTGAAGACGTACGACTACATCAACCGCGTTGTGCTAACGCTTCCGCTTTCGGTCTACGAGGGTACATGGACAACACTCTCCCCTCTTGTTGCTATGCATCACCATGATCTTGCGTGTGCGTAGGAAAATTTTGAAATTACTATGTTCCCCAACAAGTACAATTCTAGCATGAATAATAAACATTTATCATGATATAAGGAAATATAAATAACAACTTTATTATTGCCTCTAGGGCATATTTCCTCCAGTCTCCCACTTGCACTAGAGTCAATAATCTAGTTCACATGGTCATGTGATTTAACAGCAATAGTTCACATCTTTATGTGATTAGTTCACACCTCCATGTGTTGGGGATATTACTATTGAAATATAAACCGGCCATGAGGGGCCAAGTTATGCCTACAAGGAGTTAGTCATGTTTGAAGCCCATGAGGACAAGAGGTATGGCGCTTTACATAGGAGATCTAACATGAAGGCCCGGGGCCCAAAGGCGGATTATGGCCCATAGGTATAAACCACCATATGCTATGTACCTTATGTTGTAAGGGAAGGAAAGGTAGAAATCGAGCCGGGCACGTTTATGAGCCGGCCTCGGAATTCTGTAAACCGCCGGGCATTAACTTGTATATCTAAAGGGACAACCCGACGGCGGTTTAGGGACAGACAACAATAACTTGAGAGCCAGGCAAAGCGGATTCGCTCCCTGGTCATCGAAACCCTAGCAATTTCATCACAACTGGAGTAGGATTTTACCTTCATCATAAGGGACTGAACTAGTATAATTCCTTGCGTCCCTTGTCCGCTTTAACCCCTTCAAGCTAACCCGTCACGATGGCTCCACAACTAAGTCCTTTCACGAGGACATCTGCCATGACAAAACCATGACAGTTGGCGCCCACCGTGGGGCTATCGCACGATGGTTTCGAGTTCTTGAAGCGCACCTTCGAAGGACTCAAGGGATACGCTGTGGGCCGGATGACCAAGAGTCGTCGCGGCAAGCTCTACATCAACGATGCAGGCTGGGGCCCTGAGGCTGGCTCGATTGAGTACGGGTACTGGGTCCCCTTTTGCGGAATACACGTTTCATTGGCAAGATCGGCGAATCGGGCCTTGAGCCGGACATCTGCACCGACATCATCGAGACGGCTCAGTGCGTGAGACCTGCCCGAGTTCAGCCTGCCGAAGCGTGCCTTCGTGGGAGTCATCCACGGAGCGGAATCTGAGGATAGGTCGGTATCTGGTGACGAAACCGTCATTTACTCTAATGATGAGTCTTCAACCGAAGAGACCGAGTCGCTGTATCAACTTCATGATGTACAGATTAGTGGCGGTTCCGATGGCGACAGTATTCCGGACCTCTCTGATCCGCCGAGGCGAGTTGCAATTTTCATGGCTGGTACGTAGGCCTGCAACATTCTTCTACCGCATCAACGATGATTTTCGGTTCAGCAGCTGCAACACCCACCGGGACAGGAGGCCCCGCGCCAGTGCCGGTTCAGGTTTTTTTTTCTGATTTATTCGACACTTTGGCAACATTGCTAGCAGCTGAGGTTAATCCGGCAGATCAGGATCAGCATAATGTGGAAATTGCAAAGGTGAAGGATCAGATAGCTCAAGCTAAGATAGATCTGGTAGCAGAGAACACCAGGATGGTCGCAGAGCGGGCCGAGTTAGAGGCACATGCTTATCGGCTTATGCTGGATCAGAGCGCATCAAATGATGTCATGAGGAGAAGGCACCGGTCTCACCTGCCTCCGGTTTACGAGGGAACGAATCTCTTTAACATGCCAGGAGCGGGAACCAGCAACCATCCAGTGGTAAACTGGGCGGAGGCACCTGGAATGGGGGCGCCGGTTCAGCCGCGCGCGGCGGATCCGCCTCGTCAGAACAATATCCTATCACAGCACGTCTCAACACCTCTGGGTCATTACTCTAACCCGTTGGATAACATCGTCGCCGCAACTTCACGATTGGCAGCTCTCCCGACCGAAGGTGAGTCCCCAGTAGCAGTTGAAACACGACGGGCTAGAGAGCTCCTTTAGACGGCTCTGACCCAACAGCAGGCTTATTTGCACAGTCGTGAGAGGATCCATTCCACCCCCGCCCAAGTCGGAGCTACAATAGGCATATTGATGAACCAGCTGTATCAAGCAGTGCGTGAAACCGTAACCCACCGCGAGGGCATAACCCGGCGGGTGGCGGTGCTAATGCCCAGGATGTGGTGGATCACGGTCGAGCACGTCGAGAAGCCGAGTTAGCAGCGCAGTACGCGGCTCGTCAGCTTACTCCGGTTCGTCCGACCACTTCAGTGGAGCCAGGTGTGGTTTTCAGTTCTTTGGGGGTGCCGTGTCTCACCCCGGCCTTGCGTAACGTGCGGCTACATAAGGACTTCAAGGGTCCTCGTAAGGTGCCCAATTACACTGCCGATTTACCCCCTGAATCATGGGTCGAGAGCTATGAGATGGCAATGGAGATGCTGGACGTCGATGATGCGGCATGTGCGAAGTACTTGACCATGATGCTGGAGAGGACAACACGTACTTGGCTGAAAACTTTACTAGCTAACTCCGTTGGGTCATGGGCTAAGCTAAAAAGTCGGTTTATCCAGAATTTCAAAGATACGTGCAAGCAGCCCATGTCAATTGTGGACTTAGCCGCCTGTGTTCAAGAGGAAGGGGAGTCTACAACCCATTGGGTAAAGTGGGTCTCTGCTATTTTGCATTCACCAGACTGCATCAATGCTGATACAACAGTCTCGATGTTGGAAGGCAATTGCCGGTTTACGCCGTTGAAACTGAAGTTGGGAAGGATCAAGCGTCACTGCAATGACATGGCAACGCTTATGGAAGCTCTGGTTAAGTATGCCGATTCAGACAGTACCAAGGACCCTGAGTCTAAGGATGAAAAGATGGGGAAGGGAAAGAAGAATGGCGGTGCCAAGGGGCAGCAGCATAACCCGGCGGGTCATGGAAACAACGGTAAGCGCAAGGCGGATAATAGCTTGGACTTTGTGGCTAACACCAACTCCCAGGATAATGGTCATCGCCCTAAGGGTAAACCGCCCCAGCGGGGTGGAGGGTCAGGTACCAATCTTGAGCGCCTGTTAAATCAGCCTTGCGCAAAGCACGGGTCGAAGGAAAGGCCAGCTACGCATCTTTGGAAAGATTGCTTCATTATGCGGGAGTTCAAAAATTCAAATCTCTTTCAATACGACCATGGACCGCCCGATGGTTCAGGAGGCGGTTTTCATGGGCCGGGTTATGGTGGAGGCGGCTCCGGTTCAGGATTTCAAGGCAATCAAACCAGACATGGCAATCAAGGCAGTTAGGGTAACCAGGGCGGTTATAATCATCAAGGGGGTCAGCAGCAGCAACAGTCGGGTTATTAGAGTAATCCGAAGTAGTTGAATAGTGGGCAGTACCATGTTTTCACCACTAGCCTATGTAAGCGCGATCAGAAGCTGCATAAGAGGGCAGTAAACTCCGTTGAACCGGCGGTGCCCCATTATCTGCACTGGTCTAAACAGCCCATTTTGTGGAGTCAAGAGGATCATCCACCCCGGGTTGATAATCCGGGTCATCTGGCCTTAGTTGTGGCACCTCAGGTTGGGGGTATAAGTTCACCAAGGTACTCATGGATGGAGGGAGCAGTATCAATATCCTTTACTATGAAACCTTCCGTCGCATGGGGTTGACAGATAAGAATCTTAAACCGCTAAACACCATTTTTCATGGTGTGGTGCCTGGTAAATCGGCGTACCCAGTTGGTAAGATAGCTCTAGAGGTGGCTTTTGGAGACGGACATGATTCAAGATCAGAAACATTGACTTTTGAAGTGGTGAAAATCAAGAGCCCATATCACACCCTGTTTGGATGGTCGGCTTATGCTAAGTTCATGGCAAGGCCTTGTTATGTTTATCTGCAGCTTAAGATGTCGGGTCATAAGGGGACCATCATAGTGCATGGGAGCCGGAAGATTGCTTTGGAATGTGAAGAAGGTGATGCGGCCTATGCTGAGTCGGTTTGTGCAACAGAGGAGTTGAAGTTTTACAAAGACAATGTTGATCCGGCAGATATGACTTCTCTGAAAAAGCCAACTACAGAGCATGATCCAGCTTTGAAGTTTAAATCGACTGAGGAGACTAAGCTGGTTGACTTTGTTCCTGGCGATTCATCCAGGCAGTTCAGCATCAGCGCTAACTGGATCTGAAATAGGAAAGCACGCTCATTGAGTTCATCCGTGAGAACCGGGTCATCTTTGCATGGAAGCCTTCTGACATGCCAGGTGTACCGAGGGAACTCGCTAAGCACACTCTTAATATAGATCCTAAGTTTAAACCGGTCAGGCAGTTTCTCCGTCGTTTCAATGAAGAAAGGTGCAAAGCTATTGGTGAGGAGGTAGCCCGGCTTTTGGCAGCAGGGTTTATTGTGGAGGTCTTTCACCCTGAGTGGCTAGCTAATCCGGTGCTGGTACTTAAGAAAAATGGCACTTGGCGTATGTGTGTGGACTACACAGATTTGAACAAGGCCTATCCAGCTGATCCCTTTGATCTCCCTCGTATTGATCAAATCATTGATGCTATGGCGGGTTGTGACCGTTTGTGTTTTTTGGACGCTTATTCTGGTTATCATCAGATCAAATGGCAGTTAAGGACCAAGAGAAGACAGCTTTCATAACTCCCTTTGGAGCCTTCTGCTATGTATCTATGCCTTTTGGGCTCAAGAGTGCCCAGGCGAACTTATCAGCGATGTGTGCAGAATTGTCTTCATAATTAGATCGGGCGCAATGGTCATGCTTATGTGGATGATATTGTGGTGAAGTCCAGAAAGGAGGAAACATTGATAGATGACTTGAAGGAGACCTTTGATAACCTTCGGGTTTAGAATACGATATTTAATCCAGCTAAATGTGTCTTTGGTGTACTGGCAGGCAAGCTCTTGGGTTTTCTGGTGTCTAACAGGGGCATTGAAGCTAATCCGGAGAAGACCACATCTATTACGTCTCTGGCTAAACCGGCATGTATTAACGATGTTCAGCGGCTGGCGGGTCGTATTGCAGCATTGAGCCGGTTTATCAGCCATTTGGGAGAAAAGGCAATCCCTCTATATATCAGATGATGAAGAAGACAGACCATTTCATCTAGAGTGATGCTGCCAATGAAGCCTTTGAGAGTTTAAAGCGACAGTTAGCTGAACCGCCTATCCTTGTTGCTCCTGTTGATAAAGTGCCCTTGTTGCTATATGTGGCTGCTAATGCTCGGGCTGTTAGTGTGGCTATTGTTATGGAGCCCAAGGAGGACGGAAAGGAGTATCTAGTTCAACGGCCGGTTTATTACATCAGTGAGGTGCTCATTGAGTCCAAGCATAGGTACCCAGATTGGCAGAAGCTGGTCTATGGGGTTTTCATGGCAAGCTGGAAGCTCAAGCATTATTTTCAGGGTCATGCTATCACGGTGGTCAGTTCTGCCCCCTTGGGGGATATCATCCAAAATAGGGAAGCAACTGGCCGGGTCGCCAAGTGGGCTATTGAGCTTGGGCCTCACGGGTTAAAATATATACCTCGTACAACAATCAAGTCCCAAGCACTTGTGGATTTCATCAACGACTGGACAGAGTTGCACGCACCGGAGGAAAAGCCATATAACACTTACTGGACTATTCATTTTGATGGGTCCAGACAATTGGAGGGCTCAGGGGCTAGAGTCATATTAACTTCCCCACGAGGTGATAAGTTTTGTTATGTTCTCCGTTTAATGTTCCCTTGCACTAAGAATGCAGCTGAATATGAGGCCTTGCTCCATGGTCTTCGGATGGCTAAGGAGATGAATTTAAGCCGGGTTAAGTGCTTTGGTGACTCGGACCTAGTAGCTCAACAAGTGTGTGGCACTTGGGACTCCAAGGATCCACTCATGGCAGCATATCGACGAGGGGTAGATGTTGTTGTAGGTCATTTCAAGGGTTATCAGGTTGACCATATAGACCGGTGAAAGAATGAAGCGGCAGACGCTTTAAGTCGCTTAGGCTCTCAACGTAAACCGGTGCCGCCCAATGTCTTTTTGGATGTGCTACATAATCCGTCGGTCAAGTTACCTACGTGTGGGGACCCCGACTCATAAGTCCTAACCGCCGAATGCACATGTACAACGATCCCAGAGATCAATGCTCACTGAACACACAGAAGCTCAATAACAAGAGTCTTACATCCATACATACCGTGTTACACAAATTATGACCATTATGGTCAAGTCTTACATAGATAAAGCAACAAGGGCTAAATACCAAATAAACTTAAGCAGCGTAAATCTTCGTCGATAAGTAGAACCCATGCCATCTGCCTTAACCCTACAGGCATTCTGAATGGGAAACGTCCTAGTTCACATGTTCGTCTCCAAATAACTCTTCTTCGAACTCCTGTTCTTCCATGCCTGGCCAATTAAATAACCAGGGGCAAGCCAATGAGTACTTTGAATGTACTCGCAAGCAACCCATGTTTTGGCTCAAGGTACAACAATGCATGACATAGGTAAGTTTTGCAGAAAGCTAGTTTTATTGTGCTATGACATGTTCAATAACTTGTAAATCATGCATCATGAGAATTCAAGTAACCATAGGGACTGGTTACAGATATCAACATAAATAGAGTTGGAAACAACCCAACTCAATCATGTCAAGTCCTTTGACTTGACCCAATTAGTTCTTCCCACTTATCCAAACACACAAGCTGGTTTGTAAACATGTGGACGTAGCCCAAGAGCGGTTACCCAAATATCCTTGACTGTGGACACGGCTATTCGAATAGTTTTACACTCTGTAGAGGTTGCACACTTTACCCACAAGATCCAGGGAACTTCCATGTCATCCATGACCCGTGGTACCTCAAGTACCCGGGGTAAGAACCCGATCACTATCTTTCCCTAGACGACACTAACATAGAGTCCACTCGATTGGTAGTAACCCCCGTGACCAACATTTCACATCTTAAAATTGTAGAGCCTCGCTCCCATATTCATCACATACCACAAGCACGGGGTACCAACAGTGTGTCCGGTGCCCTGTGAAAACAGTCATGGCCGCCCTACCTGGCACGACCCCATCCCGAGAGAGTGCAACAACAACTCCCTCGTCACTAGTAATGCGGGCTCCAAGCTAGTATCGGCCTAGGTAATCAATAATTCCCTTTCCCATATAAGGGTAGAGTGGTTGCGCATGTAAGGTTGGAATAACAGTCGCAACTTAAACCAATCCGTTTTGAAAACAACACACACACTTGCCTCGGTACACCACTTCATCATCAAGTGGTTACCCAACTCATTATCTCCTTCGAGCATAAGTGGCACCCGACGGGGTTTTCGAAAAAGTCTTTTGAAAATACTTTGTTTCCATCACCATGCATATACCCATCCCCTTTTGCGTAGCTCTACTTAGCATCCTAGATACACCCACTCGCATAACCCTCATAGAAAGGTAGGGTCATGCATCATGCAACTGTCAACGAGAAAAGCAACGGAGGCAAACCACCTCAAGTGGTCACCATTTTATCATGACTTTGATGCAAGCAATGACAATGCCATATGACATGCATAAAAAGGGTTTCTTAGACATGGTCAAAGGGCTGCTTGCCTAGCTCAACAAAGTCTTCTGGGTCTTCAAAGTCTTCTGGTCCAACTCCTTCGTGAGCAACGCAATCTATCGTCGCAAAATAATAACAAGAAAAATAAGGAAATAATAAATCAGAAAAACCAAAGTTCTCAGAAAATGTCAACTCATTTTTGTTAAATACTAGGGTGAAAACTAAGAAGGGGAAAATCCCTAGTTTGGGACTTGGAATAGCAGAATAGATGAAATGGATTTTCAGAGGGGTTTAAATATATTCAAATTTGAATTTGAATATGAACATTACATAAAAGTTGGTTGGACATGAATGAAAGTTATACCATTAAATAGGTGGGATTTTTACAAGATTTTAGGAAATGTAATTATTGCATTTGGATTAATATTTAATCCTGTGAAATTTTTACAAGTTTGACAAAAAAGAAAAAGGAGAAGGGGCACTGTGCCTGTTGGGCCAGAACAGCCGCAGCACAGCAGGCCCAGCCAGAGAGGCGGCCCAGCGCACTGGTGCACGCGTGCGCCAGGTTTAAACCTGATGGGCGAGGCCCAGGCGTCAGCGAGCGAGAGAGGAGCGATGGAGAGGAGAGGATGACAGGCGGGCCTGCCTGTCATCCCTAACCCCGCGACAGAGGGCCAGCGGGCTCACCGGAGACGATGCACGGCACGTCGAGGCGAGAGGAGGGCAGGGTTGGACTCAGCGCAGAGTCGCCATTCAGGTGGAGGTGGTTGCGGTCACCGGGGTGGCCTGGTTTGCCGGCAACGAGGAGGCACGGCGGAGGAGCTTTGGGTGGCGGTGGTTCCAGCTGTTTCCGGCAGCTAGAGAGAGGGAAACATGGGGAAAAAGGATCAGGGTGATGCATAGGTTCCAGATCGAGAGGAAAGAGAGGCAGGGACGGCCTGTACCTCGCGAACTCCGGCGAGCCGAAGCGGCGGAGCTCGAGCTCGATCTCGAGCTCGGGCGGCTCTCGAGAGGAACTAGGGGTGCAGGGGGATGAATTGGTGGTGCAGAGGGCGAGTGGCGAGGAGAGGAGAGCTCAGGGTGGGGGGGTGGGGGGCTTAAATAAAAGGGGGCGAGGTGCACCGTGGCTCGTGCGCCGGCGAGCTTCTAGCCGTTGATGGAGGCCACGACAGCTCACTTGAGCGTGTCTAGGGTCCTTGTGGGAGTGTTCTACGTCCAGGGGAAGGAAGAGAGAGAGAGCGGGGGAGGGTAGAGGCGCCGCGCGTGTGAGGCCGCTCACTGGAGTTCTCGGGCAGCCGGTGCGCGTGCGAGCAGGGGAAGGAGAGAGACAGAGAGGAAGGAGGGGGCCGACCAGCTGCCGTGTCTCGGATGCCGAGACGCATCGTCGCGCGTGCTGGGGAGGCCCGAGGTGGCCAGAGGTGGTTGGCAGGGGGCGGCTATAGTGCCTAGCCGCACTATAGCGCGCTCTGGAGCGTGCAAATGACATGCCATGGCATTTTATATGCCTTGTGAGCACGACCACTGATGTCTGGCTGCCCTAGGGGGCAGTAAAGAAGAGGGGAGGTGCATTGGGTCCCTGGAGAGCCAGTAGGAGAGGAGTGGGGTTGAGAGAGAGAGAGGGGGGAATGGGCTGTCCAGAGAGAGAAAGTGGGGTTTTACCCCTCCAATAATTGAGCTGTGGATTTGACATTGTTGTTACTGGATGTTCAAGGGGACTAGGAGGGGCTGTAGTAAAACTTTGAGCCCATGGAGATTAGTGGAAGAGGTCAAAAATGGAATTTTGGTAAAGTGGTAGAAGGTGTTTGATGCTTGTTTGGGTGAGAAAATGAACTCCATTTGGCATGAGACTCTACAGGGTGAAATGGCACATATAATTAGGGCCTTCCACCAATTTTGAGCTCATTTGGGCAAAGTTGCCAATGCAACTTTTGTAAACCCTAGAAATTAGCAGAAATGAACTTGTGTAGATCTAGTTGAGCAATTCACTTTCCCTTGATGCACCACTTGGTGTAGTGGCCTCATTTGGTCATGTGAACATGCTCACAAAAGTTGGGGGCAAGGATAGAAAGTTGGTAGTACAAAGTTGTTCAAATTTGATTCTGGTCAGAGAGGGTTTTGGGGGGTTTGGTGAACCATAATGACCTTAATTGAGATGAGGCTTTGCAAGGTGATCACAACATGCATTTGTGACTTGCTAGATTTTCCTTGGATTTTTATGAAAATATTTCTTTCAGAAATATTTCAAATCCTTGAAATGGGCAGAAGTGGTTTTGGAGGGTTTTGCCCAATATTTTGAACATGACCATGTGTTGAAACTCTTATATATGGAAAATATATGTCCACTGAGTTTCCCTAATTTTTGTAAAATATTTTTGAAATAATAAAATAATTTTTTCCTATTAAATACCATTTCTGGCCTTAAGAAAAAGCTTTTAAATAAAAATAGGAAAATAACTTTTAAAATTATATTTTTGTGGTTTATGGGAATACTATATCTAATATGTTTCAATTATACTCTTTGAAATATTTTCCATACCCCAAATCAAGTACTTGTAGTGCAAACTCAATTCCGGGGTTTTTGGAAAACTAATTTTTGAAAAATACTTTTTGGCCAAATTATTTTTGTAAGAAAATACTATACTGCTTTATACACTTGGCATGATCATTGGGCAGAAGTTTGGGCAGGGAGATGAAGTATAGAAGGTGGAGTTGTGTTGACTTTTAAAGAGCACTTGAAAATCACAGAGAGAAAACCAACTCCAAATAAAAAGCCAAATAATGCAAAAAAATGTCAAACCACACTTTATCATGATTTAATAGCTTAAGTGTTGTGGTATGAAAATCAGGGTGTGACACTACGGAGGAGGATTTGGTTGTTCCTGACCCGGAGGCTCAGTTAGTGGCAGCTCTTCATGTTATCCCGGATTGGACAGTCCCATACTTGGCGTATATGAGCCGGGGCGAGTTATCGGAGGATGAAACTTTGGCCTGGCAGATAATCTGGTGATCCAAGTCAATGACCATTATCAATGAGGAGTTGCATCATTGCAACATAACAGGGGCGTTTCAGCATTGTGTGTCTCATCAGGAAGGTTGTGAGATTTTGCGTGAGATCCACGAAGGGGATTGTGGTCACCATGCCAATTCAAAATCCTTGGTAGCTAAGGCCTTTCGGCACGGCTTCTATTAGTTGAAGGCTCATGTTGATGCTGAGGATTTGGTAAAAAGGTGTGATGGTTGTCAGAAGTTTGGACGCCGCGCTCATGTTCCAGCTCAAGAATTAAGGATGATTCCAGTCACTTGGCCGTTTGCAACTTGGGGGCTGGATATGGTTGGGCCCTTTAATAGGTCCAAGGACAAGAAGACCCACCTAATGGTGGTGGTTGATAAGTTCACGAAGTGGGTAGAGGCAGAGCTAGTCAGTAAGTGTGATGCAGCCACGGCGGTTCAATTCATCAAAAAGGTGATCTTCCGTTTTGGTTTTCCACACAGCATCGTAACCGATAATGGTACTAATCTGTCCAAGGGTGCTATGGAAGAATTTTGTCAATGTGAGCACATCCGGCTTGACGTGTCATTAGTGGCTCACCCCCCAATCTAGTGGTCAAGCAGATAGAGCCAATCAAGAAATTTTGAGAGGCATCAAGCCCCGGCTTAAAGAGAACGCCGGGTTGTTGGGTGGAGGAGTTACCTTCTGTCTTATGGAGTATCAATACCACACCGAACAGATCTACGGGTTACACGCCTTTCTTCATGGTTTACGAAGTAGAGGCGGTTCTCCCTAGTGACATCCGTCATGACTCGCCCCGTGGGGCAGCTTATGTTGAAGCTGATAATGAGAAAGCACGTCAGGATTCACTGGACCTATTAGATGAGGAGTGTGATATTGTAGTGGCTCATTCGGTGATTTACCAGCAAGACCTGCAATGTTATCACAGCCGCCGGGTTAAGTCCAGAACTTTTCAAGAAGGTGATCTAGTGCTCCGGCTCATCCAGGATCAGACTGATATGCAGAAGTTGTCCCCACCTTGGGAAGGACCTTTTCTGGTTAGCAAAAATCTACACAACGGATCATACTACCTTATTGATGTTCGAGAGCACAAAGACTCACATAAATCGGAGGAGGAGACCCAACGGCCATGGAATATAGCTCATCTTCGGCCTTACTATACTTGAGCCACAGGCTCTTCTTATGTACATATTTATGGCAATGTATATATTATGATCAATATAATAAACCAGAGCCTCAGCTAAAGCGGGGTCTCTGTTGTTTTTATTACATCATGTGTGGTTACATGGGGGCTTCTGTTTATAAAGCGAAGTTCTATTTCCCATTGATGCGGCTTATAAGGCCACATATATCAAAGGAAATCACTTGGGGTCTTGGTTGTATTCGAACCATAGCTACACCTCTTGATTGGTATAAGGCCATTAGGGAAATCACTTGGGGGCTTGGTTGTATTTGAACCATAGCTACACCTCTTGATCGGCTTAAGGCCAAAAGGAAATCATGTGGGGCGAAAGAGAGTGTTGCCACAACACAACTCAAACATAGGCACCCACCGAGCACAACTCAAATGTTGCTTGGGGGCTCTTTGCTTCTCAAAGAACAAAGAGCTTACACCCTGGCAATAGGCTATCAAGCCAGGCTTGGAAGCCAGGTGTATTCACCTAAAACCCCGGGTTATCCTGCCTTTTTAAGTAAGCCACTCCATCCAGGTAATCCTGGTATGACCCGCCGAGCGTTTGACAAGTCAATCTCATAGACCCTGAACTTGTCAAAGTTAAAACGACGATTGGTTAATGTGAGGTCCATCTTAAAAGGCTTTGAAAAATGGTTTAACTCAGTGGCCTGGCAGCCCATGAAAAGCCTTGCATGTTCTTTTTGTGTTTTTATTTAACAAGTTTTTTCTCCTTTGGTGAGATTTTTAATGTCTTATGTTAAACCGACGTTTATTGACCCGGGTTGGCTTTCAACGATAAGTTGTTAGTACATGATCAATTACAATCCGGCGTTTATTGACCCGGTCTGGTTTTGACTACAAGTCACCAGCATTATATATGAGTACACCGGTGTTTATTATAACCCGGTATGGTTTTATTATAAACCGGCAAACATGGAAGGAGTTATCAATACTCAAGATTGGGGTTATCGCCCTTAATATGCAAAAGTTGGTCAACCAATGGTGTGATTAAATATCACAAGTATCATCTCTTTCATCTTTGATTATTTTCAAAGTACAGCCTTGGTTATAAACCCCGGCTATATATTTGGGCATCATGACCCGTCCAGCGGTAGACCGCCAGGACACTTTCAAACTTCTTATATGCAGGAACAGTTTGCATAACACTGCTACGGATTATGAACATAATATATCATGAAGCAGGGTGAATTGATAGTGTCAGGGAACATAAATATGCACGATGGCATAGCAGACCAAGTATTTTGAACTAGCCTATTACAAGGCTCTTTAAGGCCCAAAAAGAATAATTGTTTTCAGGAAGTGTGGCAGTATGCAGAAGGCTAAACCGGACTCCGGATCATGACTTGTCACCAGGCTGACTTGAAGGCTGTGGGTCGTCGTGCGCTGGTGCATCCTCCTCCTCCTGTCTACCCAGTGGTTGGAAGTCAATGGTTGCCCAATCGATTCCAGTTAAGGCTTGGAACACAGCTTCGTCACTTATAAGGTTGGAGGGGTCAACATCAGGGGCATAGGTGTGCTTACGGATTGGTGGAATAAGATCCTCTACATCATGTGTTGGTGTATGATATCTTTTCTGATCAGAATCATAAATCGATTGATAGTGAGAGAGATCTATTTCCTCGGCCAATTTGCTTGCTAAGGGTCGCATTTCCCTTGTCAACCTTTGAAGATCGTCGTTGTTAAACTATGAACCGTCCTCCTTTACGCCAGGGTAGCTGCTACGTATATCCGACGATCAAGATCTGGTATCCATGCCTTAGCCCGGATTAGCGCAGTCAGCGCACCTGACCTTGCAGCTGATCTTTTTAGTTCGTCCAACCAGGCAGGCAACATTGACAACTTCTCAATGGTTTCCTCTGTCAATGTTGGAGGCGGTTTGTTATGAGCAGTGGTGCAAATGGCCTGTTGGCCTCCGGAATCTAACTCCTGTATCAGAGTATAGGCAGCCTTCAGCTTCATCCGCATGTTAGAACCTAGATGGGTAATGCGAGTTCCAGTGTCATTGCAAGCATTAGTAAATCAATAACTGATGAGATAATGTATATTGAAAAACTTCAGATGAGGATACTTACCAAACATAGTAGAGGTCATGGCATTTATCTGCCGCTTTAAACTGGTCAGCTCTTCGACCACCGGTTTAAGGGCTGCTTCTGCGTCTTCAGCTTTCTTTTGCAATGCGATTTTCTCTATGCCCCAATAATCCTGTTCCTTCTTAAAAGTTTCCTTCAGCTTCTCCATGGCTGCTAAGGCACTAGTCAGTTCCTCTTTTGCTTTGGAGGTTTTTGCTTGCCGGGATTTGATATTTTGTTGAAGATCAACGGTCTGGGCTTCCTTTCTACTCAGCTCAGCCTATAAGAGAAAGACATATTATGAGATGGCAGTGAATATTGGAAGTAGCAGCACATAACAAGTTATACACTTGGCACTTGGGGGCTAATGCCTATTTGCTTGATTATTAGAATTTTTTTACAAGTCCCAAGCACAATACAAGTATTATTCTTGACACTTGGGGGCTAATGTACATTTGCTTGAAGTAACATTGGTTAAAGTCCCGGTTCAGCTTGGAAAGATAAACCGACCCTTGGGGACTACATAGGCGAAAGTTAGAGGATTACAATGTTAAAGCACCGGTTCATCTTAAAAGGATCAACCGACCCTTGGAGGATAAGCATGCAGAGTTGTGATATTGCAAAGTCCCGGTTTAGATTGGCATCATAAATCGGACCTTGGGGCTACTGGAGTTGGTACTTGAAATTGGACATAAGAGAAAAGGTTATGTAGTTACCTCATAATGCTCCTTCATTAGATTCACTAAACCGGCTTCGTAGTCACGGTTTGTGTACAGACAGTTTAAAAACCAGAATGAAGTTCTTGGGCGTTGAGGTGGGCATAGCTTGACAAGTCTGTGCTCCACTTGCCTTTGCCCATAGCAGAAAGTTCTTCCTTGGCACTATGTTTTGATAACACAACAGGATTGCCAGGGGTGGTGTGGCCAACACCAGTAATCATAATATCATCTTCCTTGTCATCGGCAGCCTTGACTGGAGTTGATGATTTATCAGTTGCCTTAGCCGGACTGGACGGTTTATCATCAGTGCGGATTGGGCTTGTCGCTTTATCAGCATGGCCTGTTGCATCAACTTCTACTTGTTCAACAACAAAGTCATGATCTTGAGGTGGCGGATCATCAAACATGGCGTCAACATTTGTTCCTTCCGGTTCTGGAGTTCTTCCCGGTTCAATAACCACATGGTCATCAGACGGTTTATCTACCCGAGCCTTCTTGCTGGGTCTGGCCTTGGCTCCGAAAGAAAAAGATATAAAGGTCAGTATAAAATACGAGTATAAAGCATCAAAAGATTAAGTTTAAAGTGTTTACCTAGGAACAGTCTTAAGAGGAGGGAGTTGTGTGGCCATTGATTCACCAGATGATGAAAGAGGCGTTCCCTGATAATTTGAATCGGATGGACTAAGAGGTTGTTGGAAATAACCCGCCTTGGGATAAGAAGTATCGGAAGTGTGTGAGACCTCAGATTGACGTTTCTGAACCGGAGTGTTCGGTAAACCGGCTGAAGTGACTACTTGGCCGCTGTGCCGGGTTGTGTGGCGAGCTTCGTGTTGCCGCTTATTCAAAAGAAAGTGTGGGTCCAAGTGAGCTAGGGGGTGAGAAAATCTTACTTTCCGGATTGCTTGATGGATTTTTTGGGTTGGCAGAGGGTCTGAATCGGAGGAAATGATAATTACCTGTGTGTCATCGGCTTGGCTGCCTTCAGCGTCATCCTGATAATAATCATTGTCATTGAGGTGTATGAAAAACGAACCAAGAGAGTCAAGTTCTACCTCTGAGGCCGGATTATCAAGATCATCATCGAGGTTCAACCCGGTGGACTCAGCTGCTGATGTCTACTACACAACCTTCTTCTTGTAGACGTTGTTGGGCCTCCAAGTGCAGAGGTTTGTAGGACAATAGCAAATTTCCCTCAAGTGGATGACCTAAGGTTTATCAATCCGTAGGAAGCGTAGGATGAAGATGGTCTCTCTCGAGCAAACCTGCAACCAAATAACAAAGAGTCTCTTATGTCCCCAACACACCCAATACAATGGTAAATTGTATAGGCGCACTAGTTCGGCGAAGATATGGTGATACAAGTGGTATATGGATAGTAGATAAATGTATTTGTAACAAGAAATTATAAAAACAGCAAGGTAACTAATGATAAAAGTGAGCGTAAACAGTATTGCAATGCGTTGAAACAAGGCCTAGGGTTCATACTTTCGCTAGTGCAAGTTCGCTCGACAATACTAACATAATTGGATCACATAACTACCCCTCAACATGCAACAAAGAGTCACTCCAAAGTCACTAATAGCGGAGAACAAACGAAGAGATTATGGTAGGGTACGAAACCACCTCAAAGTTATTCTTTCCAATCAATCCGTTGGGCTATTCCTATAAGTGTCAAAAACAGCCCTAGAGTTCGTACTAGAATAACACCTTAAGACACAAATCAACCAAAACCCTAATGTCACCTCAAGTATCCGTGGGTATGATTATACGATATGCATCACACAATCTCAGATTCATCTATTCAACCAACACATAGGACCTCAAAGAGTGCCCCAAAGTTCCTACCGGAGAATCACGATGAAAACATGTGCCAACCCCTATGCATAGGTTCATGGGTGGAACCCGCAAGTTGATCACCAAAACATACATCAAGTGAATCACGTGGTATCCCATTGTCACCATAGATACGCACGGCAAGACATACATCAAGTGTTCTCAAATCTTTAAAGACTCAATCCGATAAGATAACTTCAAAGGGGAAACTCAATCCATTACAAGAGAGTAGAGGGGGAGGAGAAACATAAGATCCAACTATAATAGCAAAGCTCGTGATACATCAAGATCGTGCCAAATCAAGAACATGAGAGAGAGAGATCAAACACATAGCTACTGGTACATACCCTCAGCCCCGAGGGAGAACTACTCCCTCCTCGTCATGGAGAGCACCGGAATGATGAAGATAGCCACCGGAGAGGGATTCCCCCTCCGGCAGGGTGCCGGAACGGGTCTAGATTGGCTTTCAGTGGCTACGGAGGCTTCTGGTGGCGGAACTCCCGATCTATTGTGCTCCCCGGTGTTTTTAGGGTATATGGAGATATATAGGCGGAAGAAGTACGTCAGGGGGGCCACAAGGGGCCCACGAGGGTGGAGGGCGCCCCCCTACCTCATGGCCTCCTCGAAGCTTCCTTGACGTGGACTCCAAGTCTCCAGTGATTCTTCTAATCCAAAAATAAGTTCCGTGAAGTTTCAGGTCAATTGGACTCCGTTTGGTTTTCCTTTTCCGCGAAACCCTAAAATAGGCAAAAAACAGAAACTGGCACTGGGCTCTAGGTTAATAGGTTAGTCCCAAAAATCATATAAAAGTGTATAATAAAGCCCATAAACATCCAAAACAGAAGATAATGTAACATGGAGCAATAAAAAATTATAGATACGTTGGAGACGTATCAGCATCCCCAAGCTTAATTCCTGCTCGTCCTCGAGTAGGTAAATGATAAAAATAGAATTTTTGATGCGGAGTGCTACTTGGCAGAATTTCAATGTAGTTCTTCTTAATTGTGGCATGAATATTCAGATCCGAAAGATTCAAGATAAAAGTTCATATTGACATAAAAATAATAATACTTCAAGCATACTAACTAAGCAATCATGTCTTCTCAAAATAACATGGCCAAAGAAAGCTATCCCTACAAAATCATATAGTCTGGCTATGCTCCATCTTCACCACACAAAATATTTAAATCATGCACAACCCCGATGACAAGCCAAGCAATTGTTTCATACTTTTGATGTTCTCAAACTTTTTCAATCTTCACGCAATATATGAGCGTGAGCCATGGATATAGCGCTATAGGTGGAATAGAATGGTGGTTGTGGAGAAGACAAAAAGGAGAAGATAGTCTCACATCGACTAGGCGTATCAACGGGCTATGGAGATGCCCTGTAACACCCCAGATGTAATTTACCTTATCTGTACTCCAACTCTTGCCTTTCCGGTGCTAAGTTATTTTATTTCCTCGTTGTCGGGTTTTTGTCTCCGTGTGTTGTTGTTTTTGTCATGCATCTCATATCATATCATCATGTGCATTTCTTTTGCATACGTGTTCGTCTCATGCATCCGAGCATTTTTTCCCGTTGTCCGTTTTGCATTCCGGCGCTCCTATGTCCTCCGGAGGTCCTTTCTACCTCTTTTCGTGTGTGGGGGTTAAACGTTTTAGGATTGGGTCGAGACTTGTCATGCTGCCTTGGTTTACTACCGATAGACCGCGTGTCAAGTTTCGTACCATTTGGACTTTGTTTGATACTCCAACGGTTAACCGAGGGACCGAAAAGGCCTTGTGTGTGTTGCATCCCAACACCCTTCCAAAGTGGCCCAAAACCCACCTTAAACTCTTCTATCATCTAGATCGTTCGATCACGATCGCGTGACCGCAAACCGCACCTCATTTGGAGCTTCCTAGCTCCCACTACCTATAAAACTAGCCCCTCCTCCGAAATTTTGGGTCTCTCCAACCCCTAACCCTAAAAATCTCGTCACGCCGCCGCCGGACTTGTCCGTCCCGGGCGGACTAAATCGCGCTGCAGCCCCGCACCAGTGGTGTAGCGCCACATGTCGCCGCCGCCTCCATCAACCGCGCCGGCCCGGAGAGCCCGCACGCGGCCCTCCCGACCACGCGCCCCGCATCGCCGCCTCCTTCGCTCCGCCGCCCGCCGCCATCGACGAACCTCGCCGGGCCGCCGCGCCCGCCTCTTCTGACCACCGCGCCGGCCGCCCACCGACCCGGTTCCCCTCCGCCGCGGTCGCCCTCGCCGGCGACCTCGCCGCCCCGGGCGCCGTCGCCCTCCTCCGGCGCCGCCCCGCCTCACTCCGGCCGGCCTCCTCCTCACCTCCTCGCCCGGATCTGCTGGCCGCCGTCATCTTCGTCAAGTCCGGTGAGAGCGCCGCCGCCTCGGAGTCCGTGCTGCGTCAGATCCAGATCCGCCGCTACAGTAAACCCTAATCCGGGGTTGACTTTTCCCTCTCCTCCTGTTAATTTTTGCATACTTTGGCATGCCATAACTTTGCATCCGTAGCTCCGATTCATGCGTGTAGCATATCAAAATGTTCGTCTCGATGAGTACATCATTTCATCTCATTGCATCATTTTCATTTGAGCTCATATTGATGCCCGAAATGCTGTTGGAAGAGGGCTATGTGAGGAATATTTCAGATCTGTTTCAGCAAATGGCCTTTTCTCATTTTGCCATGATTAATGTGTGCATTCTATGATCATGAGCTCTACATGTGTTTTGTAGAATGCCATGCCATCTTTACATGGGTGTATGCCATGTATTTTTGTGATCTTTGTGGTGACTAGCACAAGCATGCAAAGTAGCCTACTCGTTGATGCTGATTTCAGGGACTTGGGATTTCACTAAGTCCTTGTCCTGTTTTTACTTTTATGCCATATGTTCAAGTTGTTTCCTAGTGATCCGTGCCTCTTTTGAGGATGATCAGTAAGGATATTTTGTTAATAATGTTGTTCTCTATCCATCCATGTATTTTTTGGCAATTATGGAGCACCCTAGCTTGAGTCAATCGAGCTCCACTTTTGCTATAAAATGTTCCTGGCAGATTGTTAACATGTTTAGCGATTTTGCCAAGGTTGTTGCTATTGATCCATGCTTGCGATGTTGTTGTTCTTGCCATGTATAGCTTCTATGCCATGTATTCTTCATGGGTGTATGCTTAGTTTGTCATGACATGCTCTGTAGTGAGTGCATTGAGCTCATAAACATGCCTACTCGTTAACTGTTTTGCATGCTCCAGTTTTTCACTAAGTCTGAATCTGTTTATGTTTTTGCTATGTTCACCTCACCTTTCCAGTGGCACTCTTGGATTTCCATGCTGAGGCCAGGTTCAATCATTCCTTTGCAAATCATGCATATGCATCACATACCGCATCCCGCATATCATACCATGTTTGCATCATGTTGCTTGAGCTTTGCGCGTGGTTGATTGTGCTCCTTTTGGTTGTTGTTATTGTTTGGGTAGAGCCGGGAGACGAGTTCGTGAACGAGGAGCCCATTGAGTTCGCTTACGAGGATCAAGGCAACTCTGAGTACTTTGCAGGCAAGATGACCATACCCTCGAAATCACTTCTATCTTTGCTTGCTAGATGCTTGCTCTTTTGCTATGCCTATGCTACGATGCCTACCACTTCCTTATCATGCCTCCCATATTGCCATGTCAAACCTCTAACCCACCATGTCCTAGCAAACCATTGTTTGGCTATGTTACCGCTTTGCTCAGCCCCTCTTATAGCTTTGCTAGTTGCAGGTGAAGATTGGAGATCGTTCCTTGTTGGAACATGTTTATTGTTGGGATATCACAATATTATCTTGTTTATCTTAATGCACCTATATACTTGGTAAAGGGTGGAAGGCTCGGCCTTAGGCCTGGTGTTTTGTTCTACTCTTGCCGCCCTAGTTTTCGCCAAATCGGTGTTATATTCCCGGATTTTGCGTTCCTTACACGGTTGGGTTATAATAGGAACCCCTTGACAGTTCGCCTTGAATAAAACTCTTCCAGCAATGCCCAACCTTGGTTTTACCATTTGCCACCTAGCCTCTTTTTCCCTTGGGTTTCCGGAGCCCAAGGGTCATCTTTATTTAAACCCCCTCGGGCCAGTGCTCCTCTGAGTGTTGGCCCAAACTAGAGCCCTGTGCAGCGCCCCCTCGGGGAAACTCGAGGTTTGGTTTTAGTTGTATGGAGCGCTCATCTGAGTGTGCCCTGAGAACGAGATATGTGCAGCTCCTATCGGGATTTGTCGGCACATTCGGGCGGTGTTTCTGGACTTGTTTTACCATTGTCGAGGATGTCTTGTAACCGAGAGGTCGAGTCTGATCGGATTTTCTTGGGAGAAGGAATATCCTTCGTTGACCGTGAGAGCTTGTGATGGGCTAAGTTGGGACTCCCCTGCAGGGATTTGAACTTTCGAAAGCCATGCCCGCGGTTATGGGCAGATGGGAATTTGTTAATGTCCGGTTGTAGATAACATGAAACTTAACTTAATTTAAAATGCACCAACCGCGTGTGTTACCGTGATGGTCTCTTCTCGGCGGAGTCCGGGAAGTGAACACGGTGTTGGAGTAATGCTTGACGTAGGTTGTTCTAGGATCACTTCTTGATCATAGTTGTTCGACCGTGCTTTTGCCTTCTCTTCTCGCTCTCATTTGCGCATGTTAGCCACCATATATGCTAGTCGCTTGCTGCAGCTCCACCTCATACCTTTACCTTACCTATAAGCTTAAATTGTCTTGATCGCGAGGGTGCGAGATTGCTGAGTCCCCATGACTCACAGTTTACTTCCAAAACCAGATGCAGGGACCGATGATACTGCTCCAGACGATGCGCTTGAGCTCAAGTGGGAGTTCGATGAAGACTCTCGTCGTTACTATGTGTCGTTCCCAGATGATCAGTAGTGGTGCCCAGTTGGGGCGATCGGGGACTTTGTTGCATTTGGGGGTTGATCTTTATTTTGGTACCGTAGTCAGACCCTGAGTGTATTGGATGAATGTAATGACTTATTTATGTATCTGTGTGACGTGGCGAGTGTAAGCCAACTATGTACCTTTCCCCTTTATTTATTTACATGGGTTGTTGTGAAGATTACCTCACTTGCGACATTGCTTTCAATGCGGTTATGCCTCTAAGTCGTGCTTCGACACGTAGGAGATATAGCCGCATCGAGGGCGTTACATGCCCATCAATAGATATCAATGTGAGTGAGTAGGGATTGCCATGCAACGGATGCACTAGAGCTATAAGTGTATGAAAGCTCAAAAAGAAACTAAGTGGGTGTGCATCCAACTTGCTTGCTCACGAAGACCTAGGGCATTTTGAGGAAGCCCATCATTGGAATATACAAGCCAAGTTCTATAATGAAAGATTCCCACTAGTATATGAAAGTGACAAAACAAGAGACTCTCTATCATGAAGATCATGGTGCTACTTTGAAGCACAAGTGTGGTAAAAGGATAGTAGCATTGCCCCTTCTCTCTTTTTCTCTCATTTTTTTATTTTTTATTTGGGCCTTCTCTTTTTTATGGCCTCTTTTTTCTTCTTTTTTTATTTGGGCTTCTTTGGCCTCTTTTTTTTATTTAGTCCGGAGTCTCATCCCGACTTGTGGGGGAATCATAGTCTCCATCATCCTTTCCTCACTAGGACAATGCTCTAATAACGATGATCATCACACTTTTATTTACTTACAACTCAAGAATTACAACTCGATACTTAGAAGGTATGGTGGCTGTTTTGAGGAAGGTATATGGTGGGTTTATGGTACCGGCGAAAGTTGCGCGGTACTAGAGAGGCTAGCAATGGTGGAAGGGTTAGAGTGCATATAATCCATGGACTCAACATTATTCATAAAGAACTCACATACTTATTGCGCAAGTCTATTAGTTATCGAAACAAAGTACTACACACATGCTCCTAGGGGGGTAGATTGGTAGGAAAAGACCATTGCTCGTCCCCGACCGCCACTCATAAGGAAGACAATCAATAAATAAATCATGCTCCGACTTCATCACATAACGGTTCACCATACGTGCATGCTACGGGAATCACAAACTTCAACACAAGTATTTCTCAAATTCACAACTACTCAACTAGCATGACTCTAATATCACCATCTCCATATCTCAAAACAATTATCAGGTATCAAACTTCTCTTAGTATTCAATGCACTTTATATGAAAGTTTTTATTATATCCCTCTTGGATGCCCATCACACTAGGACTAATTTCATAACCAAAGCAAATTACCATGCTGTTTAGGACTCTCAAAATAATATAATGAAGCATGATAGTTCGTCTATTTCTACAAAATAAAACCACCACCGTGCTCTAAAAAGATACAAGTGAAGCGCTAGAGCAACAACCAACTACTCCGAAAGATATAAGTGAAGATCAATGAGTAGTCGAATAATTATGCAACTATGTGAAGACTCTCTAACATTTAAGAATTCCATATCTTGGTATTTTATTCAAACAGCAGGCAAAACAAAATAAAATGACATCTAAGAATAGCAAACATCATGTGAAGAAGCAAAAACTTAGGATCAACTGATACTAACCGATATTTGTTGAAGAAGAAAGGTGGGATGCCAACCGGGGCATCCCCAAGCTTAGATGCTTGAGACTTCTTAAAATATTATCTTGGGATGCCTTGGGCATCCCCAAGCTTGAGCTTTTGTGTCTCCTTAATTCCTCTCGTATCACGGTCTCCCTAAATCTCAAAAGCTTCATCCACACAAAACTCAACAAGGACTCGTGAGATAAGTTAGTATAAACCATTGCAAAAACCTTATCATACTCTACTGTAGCCAATCATTAAAATCATTATTCAGCATTGCATAGTAAATGCCTCTGCATATTTAATATTCCGATCCTCAAATAGAATCATTAAAGAAGCAAACATATGCAAACAATGCAAACATAACAACAATTTGCCTAAACAGGACAGTCTGTAAAGAGTGCAGCAAGATCCATACTTCCCTAACTCCAAAAATTATGAAAGAAAATTCCCACTGTAGTAAATTTATCAGAGCTTAATATTCAAAAGGTTTCAACATTTAATCACATTCTGACTTTTCTAGGGAATTATTGCAACAGAGGTAAATTTTCTGTTTTCAAACAGCAACATGAAGACTTGTAACATAGGCATAGTAAAGACTATCAATGCCACTTTTATTGAAATAAAAGATGCAAAATATTTTTCTAAATAACAGCAAGCAGGTCCTAACAAAATAAATTGATGCTCCAAGAAAAACACATATCACGTGGTGAATAAAAACATAGCTCCAAGTAAAGTTACCGATGTACGAAGACGAAAGAGGGGATGCCTTCCGGGGCATCCCCAAGCTTAGGCTCTTGGCTATCCTTGAATATTACCTTGGGGTGCCTTGGGCATCCCCAAACTTAGGCTCTTTCCACTCCTTATTCCATAGTCCATCGAATCCTTACCCAAAACTGTAGCGACCAGACCTCAAACAGTCTGATCTCTGTGCTCTGGTGTCATCCCTGGATCAGTAATGCTGACACCACACAGTACTCAGAGGATTTATAGCAGAGTAGCAATCACACACTTATTACATCGAATGTCTCAAAAGAGACTTATTACAATAAATATGGCTTAAGGCCATCTGATAACGATAACAGCGGAAGGCTTGGAAGATAAGTGAGTCCATCAACTCCAATGGCATCACTGAGTATAGAACCACGACCTAAAAACTCCTTAATCATCGTCTGAAAAGTCTGCAACATTAACGTTGCAGCCCGAAAACGGGTCAGCACATGGAATATGCTGGTAATGTAACACATAGAGAGTAATGAAAGAATAAAGCTATACTACATGCATATATGGCTGGTGGAAAGCTCTATGGTTACAGTTTTTGCGTAAAGCCAATTTTTCCCTACCTTAAAGGAATAAATTTTATTTAACTATCATGGTGGTTGTTAAACATTGAGAATGGTTGACAGCATTCTCAATCCCAATTAAATAACATCATTAAACCCAACAAAATTAATTTAAAGTAACATGTTGAGATTCACATGATAATCCAGGTACTAGATACTCAAGATGTCCATAACCGGGGACATGGCTAACCATGATTAGTTTGTTACACTCTGCAGAGGTTTGCGCACTTTTCCCCACAAGACTCGATCACCTCTGTTGGATTTCTCGCACTACCTGGTGTTTGAGAAACAGATGACCGAGACACAGTCTTTCAGAAGCACTAGCACCTTACGATGGATAGACCGGTACACCTACTTTCCCCTACATCTGCTAGTCTACCCTGCAAGAGTTCGCACAACTTACTCAACTATGCCAGAGCCCATAATGGCTTGTGGCTGCACACGGAAGTTTCTAGTATGAATAATCTCATGATCCCTTTGAGCCTGGGTGGCGGTCCAAAAGAAAAACAGGCAAGTCCTGGAATACCCAGGTGCCTCAATCCACCCAGATGTGTGTTTAAGTTGCCACCTTAGATAAACCCTTAATTATCAATCTCACATCTGTCATGGATATCACTCACCCAATCCATGTCTACTAGCGTAGCATGGCATAATAAGCAAACGCAGAAGTAACTCCCAAAGGTTTGATAATAAACAGGTAATAGGTACTACCTCATCTACTTCCCATCCCACAGTTTAATTAGATCCTAATCATGCAATGTGTGAGGATTGATCTAATGCTAGAAAAACTGGGTTGTAGAAAAGGCATGATCAAAGTGTTACTTGCCTTGCTGATGATCCGCGAAACCTAACGATTCGAAGTAACAGGCGGCACACTCTGGGTACTCTATCACAGACAAACAAACAAGCATACAATAAGTACTCATCTAATGCACAGGTAAAACTCAAATAAGAGATTTAACCAGAAGTTTCAACTTAAGAACTCCAGTTGGCAAAAGAAATCAATCGAACGAAGCAAAGAAAGTCAAACGGCGAAAGAAAACAACTTCGTTCTAGTAATCTGAATCTAAGTCAAATTTTTACAGTAGCAAAAACTTGTTTGAGTTGGTTATTCGGATAGAGGGTTTCGAGATGAAACTCCAGGCGCTTGAATCGCCTGATTCCGATAAACGAGCGAAAAGATAAACTAAAATGAAAATTGGATCAGGAATCGCGATCAGAAAAATAGAGGATTAAATCCGACGAAAAAGGAAAAACGACGAACGGATTTTTTTAGAATGACACGGAAAACGAAGCGGCGGCGAACCTCGGGCGGCGCGCGGCTCCGGCGGGTCGGCGGCGGGGCGGCGGCGGCTGGGGCGCTAGGGTTTGGAGCTGGGGCGGCTAGGCTCTCGGGCCCCGGGGCGGCGCCTTATAAAGGCCTCGGCCAGGCCGAGTACGGCCCAAAGTCGGTTCCTTTTTTTACGCTGGGAAGAAGAATAAAAAGAAATACTAAACGGACTCCAAAAATCCCAAAATAAATTTTCCCGGGCTTCTAAAATCAAGCCCGACAAAGTAAATATTTATTTGGGCCCTAAATGCAATTTTGAAAAACGCGTATTTTTCCTAAATTCAAATAAAAATATCGAAAAACTCCGAAATAAATCTTATTTGATTTTATTATTAAATCCTCAATATTTCTATATTTGGGGAAAGTCATTTTATTCCCTCTCGCATATTTTTGTAATAGAAATAATTGATGATAAAATAAATAAAATCAAATGATCCTATTTTCAAAATCTGAGAAAACTCAAATATGAAAATAACGAAATCCCGAACTCTCTCCATGGGTCCTTGAGTTGCTTAGAATTTTCTAGGATCAAAACCCAAAAGCAAATAAAATATGATATGCATGATGATCTAATGTATAATATTCCAAATTAGAAATTTGGGATGTTACAAACCTACCCCCTTTATAATGAATCTCGCCCTCGAGATACGGGTTGGCTATAAAATAGGTGAGGGTGGTCTTTGAGCAAATCTTCCTCTCGTTCCCAGGTGGCTTCATCCTCCGTGTGGTGACTCCACTGAACCTTGCAAAACTTAATAACTTTGCTGCGGGTAACTCGGCTGGCAAACTCGAGGATCTTAACTGGTTTCTCCTTGTAGGTCAAATCGTTATCCAACTGAATAGTTTCCAAAGGCACTGTATCTCTTAACGATACGTCAGCCATCTCCGTGTGACACTTCTTTAACTAAGAAACGTGGAACACATCATGAACTCCTGACAATTCTTCGGGCAATTCCAACTTGTAGGCCACTTCTCCCATACGCTCCAAAATTCGATATGGTCATACAAATCGTGGCGCTAACTTCCCTTTAACTCCAAAACGCTTTGTTCCCCGAAGTGGAGATACTCGAAGATAAGCTCTGTCTCCAACTTCGTAGACTGTCTCCTTGCGTTTAGAATCTGCATAACTCTTTTGTCTGGACTGGGCTACCTTGAGCCTATCGCGAATCAACTTCACTTTCTGTTCAGACTCCTTAATCAAGTCAGGTCCAAACAACTGACGGTCTCCAACTTCGTCCCACGACAATGGTGTCCTGCACCTCCTTCCGTACAAGGCTTCGAAAGGGGCCATCTTCAAACTGGTTTGGTAACTGTTGTTGTAAGAGAACTCTGCATATGGCAAATTATCGTCCCAACTAGATCCATAATCTAGCGCACAAGCTCTCAGCATATCCTCCAAAATCTGATTGATTCTCTCGGTCTGTCCATCTGTCTGCAGATGAAAAGCTGTACTGAATTCTAGCCTGGTTCCCAAAGTTTCGTGCAACTGCTTCCAAAACTTTGAGGTAAAGTGGGTTCCTCTATCTGATACGATACTCCTCGGAACTCCATGCAGACATACTATTCTGGTCATGTATATTTTTGCCAACTTAGCACTGGTATAAGTGGTCTTTACTGGGATGAAATGAGCTACTTTCGTCAATCGATTGACTACAACCCAAATCGAGTCATAGGCTGAACGAGTCCTGGGCAATCCCGTGATAAAATCCATGCCTATCTTATCCCACTTCCATTCGGGTATCGGCAATGGCTGTAAAAATCCTGCTGGCTTCTGATGCTCTGCCTTTACTCTCTGGCATACATCACAAACTGCTACATACTCTGCTATGTCTTTCTTCATTCCGGTCCACCAGAAAATATCCTTCAAATCCAGATACATCTTGGTATTCCCTGGGTGAATCGAATAGGGTGAATCATGTGCCTCTTGCAGAATTAACTTCCTGATCTCCGGGTCATTGGGCACATAGACACGGTCTTCAAACCACAGGGTATCGTGCTCATCCTCGCGAAATCCTTTAGCTTTTCCTTCTTTCATTTTTTTCTTTACGGAAGCAATCTCCTTGTCAGTCTTCTGAGCTTCCCTAATTCTGTCCATCAAAGTTGACTGAATTTCCAACGCTGCTACATAGCCTTTCGAAACTATTTCCAAACATAGTTCACGAAGATTTTCTGCTAACTCCTTGGGTATTTCCCCTGTCATTAACATATTGACATGGCTCTTACGGCTTAATGCGTCAGCTACTACATTAGCCTTTCCAGGGTGATAATGCAATTTCATATCATAATCCTTGATGAGCTCCAACCATCTCCTTTGTCTGAGATTCAACCCCTTCTGTGTGAAAATGTACTTCAAACTCTTATGATCCGTGTACATCTCACAATGATTTCCAATGAGGAAATGTCTCCATGTCTTCAAAGCATGCACTACGGCTTCTAACTCCAAGTCATGCGTAGCGTAATTCATCTGATGGGGCTTCAGTTGTCTTGAGGCATATGAAACGACTTTCCCTTCCTGCATAAGCACTGCTCCAAGTCCTCGACGTGAAGCGTCGCAATACACCTCATAATCCTTGGTCTGGTCTGGCAAAATCAACACTGGTGAGGTAACCAAGCATTTCTTCAACTCCTGGAAACTAGCCTCACACTGCTTAGTTCATATGAATTTGGTATCTTTCTTCAACAACTCTGTCATAGGCTTCACAATCTTTGAGAAATTCTCAATAAACCTCTGGTAGTATCCTGCGAGTCCAAGAAAACTCCGGATCTCTCCAACTGTTGTTGGGGCTTCCCACTTGGTCACGGTTTCAACTTTAGTGGGATCTACTGCTATACCTTCTCCAGATATAACATGTCCGAGGAATCCTACTTCCTTCAACCAAATTTCACATTTGCTGAACTTGGCATATAATTGGTGTTCTCTGAGCTTTCCAAGTACCAAACTCAAATGCTCCTTATGCTCATCTTCATTCTTCGAATAAACCAGGATATCATCTATGAACACTACGACGAACTTATCCAAAAACTCCATAAACACTTTGTTCATCATGTTCATAAAATAGGCAGGCACGTTAGTCAGACCAAATGACATAACGGTATACTCATACAGCCCATACCTGGTGGTAAAAGCTGTCTTCGGAATGTCCTGTTCTCGAATCTTCAACTGGTGGTACCCTGATCGCAAATCGATCTTGGAAAATACCTTAGCTCCTTGCAGTCGATCAAACAGATCGTTGATCATTGGTAGTGGGTACTTGTTCTTGATCGTTACTTCATTCAATCCTCGATAATCAACAACCATCCTTAACGATCCATCCTTCTTCTCCACTAGTAGTACTGGTGATCCCCAAGGTGAAGAACTTGGGTGAATATATCCCTTATCCAGTAATTCCTTAATCTGTTTCTTGATTTCCACCAAATCCTTTGCTGGCATCCTATATGGTCTCTTTGATATTGGCCCAGTGCCTGGCAATAGCTCAATCAAAAACTCAATATCTCTATCCGGTGGCATGCTTGGCAACTCCTCTGGAAATACATCAGGAAAGCCCTTACCACTGATTCCTCCTGCACAACTCTTGTTAGGCAATTTACTTCGGTCCTTTTTGGCATATGCTGGGATACATACTTGATCCTTCTCCCTTCTGGTGTGGTAAACAAAATTGACTTACTAGCACAATCAATGTTTCCTCCATACATCGATAGCTAATCCATACCAAGAATCACATCCAGACCTTGAGATTCCAGAATAACTAAATCTGTTGGGAAAACATGCCGTCCTATACTTAATGACACTTGAAAGCATCCTTGACTGGCCATGTACGCTGCTCCTGGTGAGCTTACTAGCATATGTGTTTTAAGAACCCTAGTGGGTAGGCTATATTTTTCCACAAATCCCCTTGATATGTATGAATGCGATGCACCAATATCAAAAAGAACGAGTGCAGTAAATGACTTAACCAAAAACTTACCTATTACTGCATCGGGCTGGGCTTCAACTTCCTCCACATTAACATGGTTCACTTGTCCCCTGTTGAAAGGGTTCGGCTTCTTTCCAGAGCTTCCATTGCCGTTTTGGCCTTCAGGACATTCATTGGCATAATGTCCGGTCTTGGAACACTTGAAACAAGTGACTTGGCTCAGGTCTTTCTTGGCTGGGGTTGATGGGTTGTTGCGGTTCTGGCCATTGCTTCCTCCATCCCCATTACCATTCTTGGTGCCATTGTGATTGTGCGATCTACCTACTCCATGGGTATGCTGAAAATGTCCTCCCGGTCTAGGGGTAAAACGTGGCTTCTGCTGAGCTCCTGAATTATACTTTCCTTGTCCATACTTCCTCTTGCGGTTCTCAATTTGCTGCTGCTTCCCTTCAATCATAAGAGCACGATCTACCAACTCCTGGTAGTTGTTGAAGGTGGCTACCATCAACTGCATACTCAACTCATCATTCAGTCCTTCCAGGAACTTTTCCTGCTTAGCTGCATCCGTAGCAACGTCATCTGGGGCATAACGTGCTAGCTTACTAAACTCCTCCACATACTGGCCAACTGTCCGTCCTCCTTGGCGCAAGTTATGAAACACACGCTTCTTCATAGCCATTGCTCCTGCTGAAACATGGGCTGTATGGAAAGCCTGCTGAAACTGGTCCCATGTGACAGTATCGACTGGGAAGGTGGCTGTGAAATTGTCCCACCATGATGCAGCGGGTCCTTCTAACTGATGTGCGGCAAACTTCACCTTCTCCTCATCTATGCATCCTGCTGTGGTCAACTCCCTAGCGGTCTTGCGGAGCCAATCATCTGCTACTATCGGCTCGGTGCTACTGGAAAACACCGGTGGATTCAGCCTAAGAAACCGGGCTAAGTGGTCAACAGGTGGTGGTGGTGGTGGTGGGTTGTTGTTGTTGTTCCCCTGATTCTGATTCTGGACTAGCAACTGCATCAAAGTGTTCTGCTGCTGGATCAACTGGGTGAGCTCCGGCGGAAAGGAAAATCCGGGGTCACGTCTCGGAGGCATCTAAGGGTTTAGAAAAGATGAGATATAAGAATAGAGGGGGTCTAAAGAAGAAAACACTACCCATATGCACATGAGGCAAAAGCAACCAATTCATTTCATTCAAACAAACAAAGGCATACCATCGATCTAACTATCGCAAAGTGCTCGGACTACTATATTTACATGGTGGACTACTACTACTGATGAGGTGGTCTACTAGAAATAATCTACGGTTGTAGACTCCATGATATCTGCTCCTGCTTCATCAACATAGTCATCATCGCTACTATCTGCTTCCGAGTCGGTGCCGTCGATGATGATGTAGTCTTCCGGGCTAATCTCTTCGGGTTCTTCGTCTTCATCTACTGGTGTCGAGCCTCCCATAAATACTGCTAGCTTCATAGTTAGGTCGGCCTTCTTATCCACCAATAATTCTATTTCTTCTTCATAACCTTCACGTGTAGCCTTGAGTTCTTCCTCTAGTTCATTGATTCTAGTCTTAGCCTTCTTCAGATCTATCATGTTGGCGCACATCTGATTCTCCTGTCGTCGAATGTGCTGGTTTAACTCCTGGATAAAAGCTGCAATTGATCTATCCTTCCTGGTGCTAATCATCTCCTAGTGTTCATCTCGGCGCCCACAAATCTGGTAGATAGTATCCTTGAGATCCTTGCAGTAGACTTCTCCAATGCGTCCCATGGCGATGTGAGCTCCCATACTCTTTCCTAGATTCCAAGTTGGTGCGTCAAAAGAAAACTCTATGGGCTCAGTGACTGGCATGAATGTCCTTCCTGGAACTTAAACTTGAATCATCCAGCGCTCTTCTTTAGGTAAAGTGGCGTTGTAGGTTCCCGTGAAGCTTGGTACCCCTATGTTCAGGTATCTAGTGACTTCCTTCAAGTGGCGTCCAAAGGGTGTATCTTCGTCCGGTTGGGTGAACTTGTTCTTTGCATCCGCCATCCTAAAGAGTAGAAAAGATGAGAAGTCGGAAGAGAAGAGAGTGAGTAGTAATCTAGGTCTTTAGCTTAGTGGTCGTGTCCTACAGTCAGCGTGTGCTCTGATACCATCTCTGTAGCGACCAGACCTCAAACAGTCTGATCTCTGTGCTCCGGTGTCATCCCTGGATCAGTAATGCTGACACCACACAGTACTCGGAGGATTTATAGCAAAGTAGCAATCACACACTTATTACATCGAATGTCTCAAAAGAGACTTATTACAATAAATATGGCTTAAGGCCATCTAATAACGATAACAGCGGAAGGCTTGGAAGATAAGTGAGTCCATCAACTCCAACGGCATCACTGAGTATAGAACCACGACCTAAAAACTCCTTAATTGTCGTCTGAAAAGTCTGCAACATTAATGTTGCAGCCGGAAAACGGGTCAGCACATAGAATATGCTGGCAAGGTAACACATAGAGAGTAATGGAATGAAACAGCTATACTACATGCATATTTGGCTGTTGGAAAGCTCTATGGTTACAGTTTTTGCGTAAAGCCAATTTTTCCCTACCTTAAAGGAATAAATTTTATTTAACTATCATGGTGGTTGTTAAACATTGAGAATGGTTGACAACATTCTCAACCCAATTAAATAACATCATTAAACCCAACAAAATTAATTTAAAGTAACATGTTGAGATTCACATGATAATCCAGGTACTAGATACTCAAGATGTCCATAATCGGGGACATGGCTAACCATGATTAGTTTGTTACACTCTGCAGAGGTTTGCGCACTTTTCCCCACAAGACTTGATCGCCTCCGTTGGATTTCTCGCACTACCTGGTGTTTGAGAAACGGATGGCCGAGACACAGTCTTTCAGAAGCACTAGCACCTTCCGATGGATAGACCGGTACACCTACTTTCCCCTACATCTGCTAGTCTACCTGCAAGAGTTCGCATGACTTACTCAACTATGCCAGAGCCCATAATGGCTTGTGGCTGCACATGGAAGTTTCTAGTATGAATAATCTCATGATCCCTTTGATCCTGGGTGGTGGTCCAAAAGAAAAACAGGCAAGTCCTAGAATACCCTGGTGCCTCAATCCACCCAGATGTGTGTTTAAGTTGCCACCTTAGATAAACCCTTAATTATCAATCTCACATCTGTCATGGATATCACTCACCTAATCCACGTCTACTAGCATAGCATGGCATAATAAGAAAACGCAGAAGTAACTCCCAAAGGTTTGATAATAAACAGGTAATAGGTACTACCTCATCTACTTCCCATCCCATAGTTTAATTAGATCCTAATCATGCAATGTGTGAGGATTGATTTAATGCAAGAAAAACTGGGTTGTAGAAAAGGTATGATCAAAGTGTTACTTGCCTTGCTGATGATCCGCGAAACCTAACGATTCGAAGTAACAGGCGGCGCACTCCGGGTACTCTATCGCAGACAAACAAACAAGTATACAATAAGTACTCATCTAATGCACAGGTAAAACTCAAATAAGAGATTTAACCAGAAGGTTCAACTTAAGAACTCCGGTTGGCAAAAGAAATCAATCGAACGAAGCAAAGAAAGTCAAACGGCGAAAGAAAACAACTTCGTTCGAGTAATCTGAATCTAACTCAAATTTTACAGTAGCAAAAACTTGTTTGAGTTGGTTCTTCGGATAGAGGGTTTCGAGACGAAACTCCAGGCACTTGAATCGCCTGATTCCGATAAACGAGCGAAAAGATAAACTAAAACGAAAATCGGATCAGGAATCGCGATCAGAAAAATCACGGATTAAATCCGACGAAAAAGGAAAAACGACGAACGGAATTTTTTTTAGAACGGCACGGAAAACGAGGCGGCGGCGAACCTCGGGCGGCGCGTGGCTCCGGCGGGTCGGCGGCGGCGGCGGCTGGGGCGCTAGGGTTTGGGGCTGGGGCGGCTGGGCTCTGGAGCCCCGGGGCGGCGCCTTATAAAGGCCTCGGCCAGGCGGAGTCCTGGCCGAGTACGGCCCAAAGTCGGTTCCTTTTTTTTACGCTCAGAAGAAAAATAAAAAGAAATACTAACCGGACTCCAAAAATCCCGAAATAAATTTTCCCGGGCTTCTAAAATCAAGCCCGACAAAGTGAACATTTACTTGGGCCCTAAATGCAATTTTGAAAAACGCGTATTTTTCCTAAATTCAAATAAAAATATCGAAAACTCCAAAATAAATCTTATTTGATTTTATTATTAAATCCTCAATATTTCTATATTTTGGGAAAGTCATTTTATTCCCTCTCGCATATTTTTGTAATAGAAATAATTGATGATAAAATAAATAAAATCAAATGATCCTATTTTCAAAATTTGAGAAAACTCAAATATGAAAATAACGAAATCCCCAACTCTCTCCGTGGGTCCTTAAGTTGCTTAGAATTTTCTAGGATCAAAACCCAAAAGCAAATAAAATATGATATGCATGATGATCTAATGTATAACATTCCAAATTGGAAATTTGGGATGTTACAAAAACTTGAAAACTTCACAACACAAAACTTAACAGAAAACTCGTAAGCTCCGTTAGTATAAGAAAATAAATCACCACTTCAAGGTACGGTAATGAACTCATTATTTATTTATATTGGTGTTAAACTTACTGTATTCCAGCTTCTCTATGGTTTATAAACTCTTTTACTAGCCATAAATTCATCAAAATAAATAAACAACACATGAAAAACAGATTCTGTCAAAAACAGAACAGTCTATAGTAATCTAGATCAAACGTATATTTCTGGAACTCATAAAATTCTCAAATAAATTTCTGGACCTGAGGAATTTATTTATTAATCATCTTCAAAAATAATTAACTAAATAGCACTCTCCAAATAAAAATGGCAGCAATTCTCGTGAGCGCTAAAGTTTCTGCTTTTTACAGCAAGATCAACAAGACTTTCCCCAAGTCTTCCCAACGGTTCTACCTGGCACAAACACTAATTAAAACATAAAAACTCAATCATAGCAGAGGCTAGATAAATTATTTATTACTAAACAGGAACAAAAAGCAAGGAACAAAAATAAAATTGGGTTGCCTCCCAACAAGCGCTATCGTTTAACGCCCCTACCTAGGCATGATGATTTCAACGATGCTCACATAAAAGATAAGAATTGAAACATAAAGAGAGCATCATGAAGAATATGACTAGCACATTTAAGTCTAACATATTTCCTATGCATAGGGATTTTGTGAGCAAAACAACTTATGGGAGCAATAATCAACTAGCATAGGAAGGCAAAACAAGCATAACTTTAAAACTTTAAGCACATAGAGAGGAAACTTGATATTATTGCAATTCCTACAAGCATATATTCCTCTCTCATAATAATTTTCAGTAGCATCATGAATGAATTCAACAATATAACCAGCACCTAAAGCATTCTTTTCACGATCTACAACCATAGAAAATTTATGTAACATCCCAAATTTTCAATTTGGAATGTTATACAAAAGATCATCATTGCATATCATATTTTTTTGCATTTGGTTGATCCTAGAAATTTCACGCAACTCAAGGACCCTCAGAGAGAGTTGGGCATTTCGTTATTTTCATATTTGAGTTTTCTCAAATTTTGAAAATAGGATCATTTGATTTTATTTATTTTATCTTCAATTATTTCTATTATAAAAATTATGAGAGTGGGAATAAAATGACTTTCCCAAAATATAGAAATATTGTGGATTTAATACAAAAATCAAATAAGTTTTTATTTTGGTATTATTTGCTTTATTATTTGAATTTAGGAAAAATTGCACGTTTTCAAAAATTGCATTCAGGGCCAAGAAAATGTTCATCCTGTTCTAAATATTTTATTTAGAAGGTGAAAATTTGTTTTGGTATTTTTTGAATATTATTTTTTTTAGAATTTTTTTAGTCGCAGTGAAATTGTTTTTTTTAAAAGACCCCGCGCCCGACTGGGCCAAGGGCCCAGCCGAGCAGACCGGCCCAGCCAGCCGCCGCCGCCTCCTGCCGGATCGGGACAGGAGTCCCGACCGCCGCTGTCGCCCAAGTCCAGGGAGGACCCGCCTCCCGAGGCCGACCCCTCCCCCAAGTCGCCACCTACCCCCCTTTGTAACCCCACCGCCTCCCCCCTGCAGTTCACACCGGCTGCCGCCTCCCACGCCTCTAGCGCCGCCGCCGCACGCCGCCCGCGCCGCCTGCCGCCCCGCCGCCACGTCGGACCTGTCGCCCCGCACCACCCGCCGCTCGCCGGAGCCTCGCCGAAGCCCCGAGCCGAGGTAGCCGCCGCCATGTTTTTTTTTTGTGAGAAAAGCCGTTTCGGTTTTTTTTAAAACCCTAGTTTTCGTTTTTTAATATACCAGTTATTCTCTGGTTTATCTTTTTTAGCGAGCGTTCGCTCGTCCGTTCATTTTAACGGACGCGTTCATCGTTTAGTTCCTGTTAACGAACATTCGTTCATTAACCTGTTCGTCGTTTTTTCATTTTCTCGGATTAAATCCGCGATTTTCTGATCGAGATTTCTGATCCGATGTTTGTTTTAGTTTATCTTTTCACTCATTTGTCGGAATCAGGAGATTCAAGCGCCCGGAGTTTCGTCTCGAAACCCTATTTCCGTTTAACCAACTCAAACAAGTTTTTTCCTCAGTAAAATTTAACATAGATCCAGAATAGTAAAAGAAGCCTGTTTCTTTTGCCGTTTGTCTTTCGTTGCTTCATTCGATTTGATTCTTTTTGCCAACCTGAGTTCCTAAATTGAACTATCTGGTTAGATCTCTTATTCGAGTTGTACCTGTGCATTAAATGAGTACTTATTGAATGCTTGTTTGTTTGCGATAGAGTATCCGAAGTGCGCCGCTTATTACTTCGAATCGCTAGGACTTGCGGATCATCAACAAGGCAAGTAACACTTCCTACTACCCAGTTTTATTGCATTAGATCAATCCTCACACATTGCATTGACTAGGATCTAATTAAATTGTGGGTTTGGGAAGTAGATGAGGTAGTACCTATTACCTATTATTATCAAACCTTTGGGAGTTACTTCTATGTTTGCTTATTTTGCCATGCTATGCCAGTAGACGTGGTTTGGGTGAGTGAAATCCATGACAGATGTGAGTTTGTTAAATTAATGGTTTATCTAAGGTGGCAACTTAAATACACATCTGGGTGGATTGAGGCACTTGGGTATTCCAGCGATTGCCTGTTTTTCTTCGGACCGCCACCCAGGCTGAAAGGGATCATGATATTATTCATGCTAGAAACTTCCATGTGCAACCACAATCTACTATGGGCTCTAGCATAGTTGACTAAGTCATGTGAACTCTTACAGTGGTAGACTAGCAGATGTAGGGGATGTAGGTGGTACGGTCCACCCATCGTAAGGTGCTAGCACTTCTGAAAGACTATGTCTCGGTCATCCGTTTCCCAAACACCGTGCAGTGCGAGAAATCCAACGGAGGAGATCGAGTCTTGTGGGGAAAAGTGCGCAAACCTCTGCAGAGTGTATAAACTAATCATGGTTAGCCGTGTCCCCGATTATGGACATCTTGAGTATCTAGTACTTGGATTATCATGTGAATCTCATCATGCTACTCTAATTAATTTGTTGGTTCTTAATGATGATGCTTAATTGGGATTGAGAATGCTGTCAACCATTCTCAATGTTTAACAACTACCATGATAGTTAAATAAAATTTATTCCTTTGCAGTAGGGAAAAATTGGCTTTACGCAAAACTGTAACCACAGAGCTTTCCACCAGCCAAATATGCTTATAGTATAGCCTATTTTCTTTCATTGTTCTCTATGTGTTACATTGCCAGCATATCCCATGTGCTGACCCGTTTCGGGCTGCAACGTTCATGTTGCAGACTTTTCAGACGATGAGTAAGGTGTTTTTAGGTCGTGGTTCTATACTCAGTGATGCCATTGGAGTTGATGGACTCACTTATCTTTCAAGCCTTCCACTGTTACTGTTATTAGATGGCCTTAAGCCATTATTATTGTAATAAGTTCTCTTTTGAGACTCTCGATGTAATAAGTGTGTGATCGCTACTCTGTTATAAATCCTTCAAGTACTGTGTGGTGTCAGCATTACTGATCCAGGGATGACACCTGAGCACAGAGATTGGACCGTTTGAGGTCAGGTCGCTACAAGATGGTATCAGAGCACACGCTGACTATAGGACACGACCACTAAGCTAAAGCCCTAGATCACTACTCACTCTTCTCATTCTGACCTCTCATCTTTTCTACTCTTTTAGGATGGCGGATGCAAGGAACAAGTTCACGCAACCGGATGAAGATACACCCTTTGGACGTCATTTGAAGGAAGTCACAAGATACCTGAACATAGGAGTACGAAGTTTTACCGGAACCTACAATGCCACATTACCTGAAGAAGAGCGCTGGATGATTCAACTTCAAGTTCTAGGAAGGACGTTCATGCCAGTCACTAAGCCCATAGAGTTTTCTTTTGATGCACCAACCTGGAGTCTAGGAAAGAGCATGGCAGCTCACATCGCCATGGGACGCATTGGAGAAGTTTACCACAATGATCTCAAGGATACTATCTACCAGATTTGTGGGCGCCGAGATGAGCACTGGGAGATGGTCAGCACCAGGAAGGATAGATCAATTGCAGATTTTATCCAGGAGTTAAAGCAGCACATTCAACGTCAGGAGAACCAGATGTGCGCCGACATGATAGATCTGAAGAAGGCGAGGACAAGAATCAAGGAACTGGAGGAAGAACTCAAAGCTACACATGAAGATTATGAAGAGGAAATCGAAGTACTAGTGGATAAGAATGCAGACCTAACAATGAAGATCAGAATATTTATGGGAGGCCCTATGCCAGTAGAAGAAGACGAAGAACCCAAGGAGATTCGCCCGGAAGACTACATCGTCATCGATGACACCGACTCGGATCCAGATGATAGCGATGATGACTATGTTGATGAAGCTGGAGCAGATATCATGGAGTCTGCAACCGAAGAATATTTCTAGAAGACCACCCCAATAGTAGTAGTAGTCCACCATGTAATTATAGTAGTCCGAGCACTTTTGTGATAGTTAGATTGATTGTATGCCCTTTGTTTGATTGAATGAAGTGAATTGTTTGCTTTTGCCTTATGTGCATATGGGTAGTGTTTCTCTCTAGACCCCTCTCTACTCTTAAATCTCATCTTTTCTAAACCCTCAGATGCCTCCATGACGTGACCCCGGATTTACCTTCCCACCGGAGCTCACCCAGTTGATCCAGCAGCAGAACACATTGATGCAGTTGCTAGTCCAGAATCAGAATCAGGGGAACAACAACAACAACCCACCACCACCACCACCACCTGTTGATCACTTAGCCCATTTTCTTAGGCTGAATCCGCCGGTGTTTTCCAGTAGCATTGAGCCGATAGTAGCAGATGATTGGCTCCGCAAGACAGCAAGGGAGTTGACCACGACAAGATGCACAGATGCGGAAAAGGTGAAGTTTGCCGCACACCAGCTTGAAGGACCCGCAACATCTTGGTGGGAGAATTTCGTAGCCACTTTCCCTGTCGACACTGTCACATGGGACCAGTTCTAGCAGGCTTTCCATACTGCCCATGTTTCAGCATGAGCTATGGCCCTAAAGAAGCAAGAGTTTCGCAACTTGCGCCAAGGAGGACGGACAGTTGGCCAGTATGTGGAGGACTTTAGTAAACTAGCACGTTATGCCCCAGATGACGTTGCTATGGACGCAGCTAAGCAGGAGAAGTTTTTGGAAGGACTGAATGACGAGTTGAGCATGCAGTTGATGGTAGCCACCTTCAACAACTACCAGGAGTTGGTAGATCATGCTCTCATGATTGAAGGGAAGCAGCAGCAAATTGAGAACCGCAAGAGGAAGTATGGACATGGGAAGTACAATTCTGGAGCTCAGCAGAAGCCATGATTTACCCCTTGGCCGGGAGGACATTTTCAGCATACCCATGGAGGAGGTAGCTCGCACAATCACAATGGCACCAAGAATGGTAATGGGAATGGAGGAGGTAACGGCCAGAATCGCACCAACCCATCAAACCCAGCCAAGAGAGACTTGAGCCAAGTCACTTGCTTTAAGTGCCAGAAGACCGGACATTATGCCAATGAATGTCCTGAAGCCCAAAATGGAAATGGCAATGGAAGCTCTGGGAAGAAGCCGGACCCTTTCAATAGGGGCAGGTGAACCACGTAAATGTGGAGGAAGTTGAAGCCCAGCCCGATGCAGTAATAGGTAAGTTTTTGGTTAAGTCATTTACTGCACTCATTCTTTTTGATACTGGTGCATCGCATTCATACATATAAAGGGGATTTGTGGATAAGTATAAACTGCCAACCCAAGCCCTTAGGTCACCCATGTTAGTAACCTCGCCTAGAGCAGAGTATATGGCTAGTCTATGGTGTGATCGGTTACCATTAAGGATTGGTAACTATGTTTTTCCCTCGGACCTAATAGTATTGGAATCTCAAGGATTGGATGTGATATTAGGCATGGATTGGTTATCGAAGTATGAAGGGAACATTGAATGTGCCTGTAAGTCAATTTTGCTTACCACCCCAGAAGGAAGAAGGATCAAGTATGTATCTCGGCCTGTGCCGAAAAGGACTCAAGTAAATTCCCTAACAGGTGTTGTGCAAGAGGAAGTACCAGTAGTGAGGGATTTCCCTGATGTTTTTCCAGAAGAGTTGCCAGGCATGCCACCGGATAGAGATATTGAGTTTTTGATTGAGCTTTTGCCAGGCACAGGGCCAATATCTAAGAGACCATATAGGATGCCCGCAAAGGATTTGGTGGAGATTAAGAAGCAGATTAAGGAGTTACTGGATAAAGGTTATATTCTCCCAACTTCTTCACCTTGGGGATCGCCAGTACTTCTAGTGGAGAAGAAGGATGGATCGTTAAGGATGGTCGTTGATTATCGAGGATTGAATGAAGTAACCATCAAGAACAAGTACCCACTACCGATGATCAATGATCTGTTTGATCGGTTGCAAGGAGCTAAGGTATTTTCCAAGATCGACCTGCGATCAGGATATCATCAGTTGAAGATTCGAGAACAGGATATTCCTAAAATGGCTTTTACCACCAGGTATGGGCTGTACGAGTATACCGTTATGTCATTTGGTCTGACTAACGCACCTGCATATTTTATGAACATGATGAACAAAATGTTTATGGAGTTTTTGGATAAGTTCGTCGTAGTGTTCATTAATGATATCCTGGTTTACTTGAAGAATGAAGAGGAACATAAGGAGCATTTGCGTTTGGTACTTGGTAAACTCAGAGAACATCAGTTATATGCCAAGTTTAGCAAATGTGAGTTTTGGTTGAAGGAAGTTGGATTTCTTGGACACGTTATATCTGGAGAAGGTATAGCAGTGGATCCCACCAAGGTTGACACTGTGACAAATTGGGAAGCGTCAACAACAGTTGGAGAGATCCGGAGTTTTCTTGGACTTGCAGGATACTACCGGAGATTCATTGAAAATTTCTCGAAGATTGCGAAACCTATTACGGAGTTGCTGAAGAAGGATACCAAGTTCATATGGACTGAGGAATGTGAGGCTAGTTTCCAGGAGTTGAAGAAATGTTTGGTTACATCACCAGTGTTGATTTTGCCAGATCAGACCAAGGATTATGAGGTGTATTGCGACGCTTCATGTCGAGGACTTGGAGCAGTGCTTATGCAGGAAGGAAGAGTTGTCTCATATGCCTCACGGCAGCTCAAGCCTCATGAGTTGAATTATGCTACGCATGAGTTGGAGTTAGCAGCCGTAGTGCATGCATTGAAGACTTGGAGACATTTTCTCATTGGAAATCATTGTGAGGTGTACACGGACCACAAGAGTTTGAAGTACATTTTCACGCAGAAGGAGTTGAATCTCAGACAAAGGAGATGGTTGGAGCTCATCAAGGATTATGATATGAGATTGCATTATCACCTCGAAAAGGCTAACGTAGTAGCCGATGCGCTGAGCCGTAGAAGTCATGTCAACACCTTAATGACAGGAGATTTACCAAGGGATTTAGCCGAAAATCTTCGTGAGCTATGTTTGGAAATAGTTCCGAGAGGCTATGTAGCAGCATTGGAGATTCAGTCTATGTTGATAGACAAGATCAGAGAAGCCCAGAAGACTGACAAGGATATTGCCTCTATTAAGGAGAAAATGAGCAAAGGAAAAGCTAAAGGATTTCGTGAGGATGAGCACGATACCTTATGGTTTGAAGATCGTGTTTATGTGCCTAATGATTCGGAGATCAGGAAGTTAATTCTGCAAGAGGCCCATGATTCACCATATTCGATTCACCCAGGAAATACCAAGATGTATTTGGATTTGAAGGATATTTTCTGGTGGACCGGAATGAAGAAGGATATTGCGGAGTATGTAGAAGTTTGTGATGTATGTCAGAGAGTAAAGGCGGAACATCAAAAGCCAGCAGGATTGCTACAGCCATTGCCGATACCCGAATGGAAGTGGGATAAGTTAGGCATGGATTTTATCTCCAGATTGCCCAGAACTTGTTCAGGCTATGACTCAATATGTGTTGTAGTCGACCGTTTGACAAAGGTAGCTCAATTCATCCCAGTGAAGACTACCTATACCAGTGCAAAGTTGGCAAAGATATACATGACCAGAATCGTATGTCTGCATGGAGTTCCAAGGAGCATTGTATCAGATAGAGGAACCCAGTTTACCTCAAAGTTCTGGAATCAGTTGCATGAAACCTTGGGTACCAGGCTAGAATTCAGTACAACTTTCCATCCGCAGACAGATGGATAGACCGAGAGAGTCAATCAGATTTTGGAGGATATGCTGAGATCTTGTGCGCTAGATTACGGATCTAGTTGGGACGAGAATTTGCCATACGCAGAGTTCTCCTATAACAACAGTTATCAATCCAGTTTGAAGATGGCCCCTTTCGAAGCTCTGTACGGAAGGAGGTGCAGGACCCCATTGTCGTGGGATGAAGTTGGAGACCGCCAGTTGTTTGGACCGGATCTGGTTAAGGAGTCTGAGCAGAAAGTAAAATTGATTCGCGATAGGCTCAAGGTAGCCCAGTCCAGGCAGAAGAGCTACGCAGACTCAAAACGCAAGGAGACAGTTTACGAAGTCGGAGACCGAGTTTATCTTCGAGTATCTCCACTTCGAGGAGTTAAGCGCTTTGGAGTTAAGGGAAAGTTAGTGCCATGTTTTGTAGGACCATACAAAGTTTTGGAGCGTATGGGAGAAGTAGCCTATAGGTTGGAATTGCCCGAAGGATTGTCAGGAGTTCACGATGTGTTCCATGTTTCCTAGTTGAAGAAGTGCCATGCAGAGATGGCTGGCATACCGCTGAGAGACACAGTGCCACTGGAAGCGATTCAGTTGGACAGTGATTTGACCTATGAGGAGAAACCAGTCAAGATTCTTGAGCATGCTAGCCGAGTCACCCGCAACAAAGTTATCAAGTTTTGCAAAGTTCAGTGGAGCCACCACACGGAAGATGAAGCCACCTGGGAACGAGAGGAAGATCTGTTGAAGGACCACCCTCACCTATTTTCTAGCCAACCCAAATCTCGAGGGCGAGATTCATCTTAAAGGGGGTAGGTTTGTAACATCCCAAATTTTCAATTTGGAATGTTATACAAAAGATCATCATTGCATATCATATTTTATTGCATTTGGTTGATCCTAGAAATTTCACGCAACTCAAGGACCCTCGGAGAGAGTTGGGGATTTCGTTATTTTCATATTTGAGTTTTCTCAAATTTTGAAAATAGGATCATTTGATTTTATTTATTTTATCCTCAATTATTTCTACTATAAAAATTATGAGAGTGGGAATAAAATGACTTTCCCAAAATATAGAAATATTGGGGATTTAATAAAAAATCAAATAAGTTTTTATTTTGGTTTTATTTGCTATTTTATTTGAATTTAGGAAAAATTGCACATTTTCAAAAATTGCATTTAGGGCCAAGAAAATGTTCAACATGTTCTAAATATTTTATTTAGACGGTGAAAATTTGTTTTGCCATTTTTAGAACTTTATTTATTTTTCTAGAATTTTTTTAGTCGCAGTGAAATTGTTTAAAAAAAAAGAGACCCCGCGCCCGACTGGGCCAAGGGCCCAGCCGAGCAGGACGGCCCAGCCAGCCGCCGCTGCCTCCCACCGGGTCGGGACAGGAGTCCCAACCGCCGCCGTCGCCCGAGTCCGGGGAGGACCCGCCTCCCGAGGCCGACCCCTCCCCCAAGTCACCGCTTCCCCCGTTATAACCCCGCCGCCGCCCCCCTGTAGCCCACACCCGCCGCCGCCTCCCACGCCTCCAGCGCCGCCGCCGCATGCCGCCGCCGCCGCACTGCAGCCGCCTTCCCGCGCCGCCTGCCGCCCCGCACCACCCGCCGCCCGCCGGAGCCTCACCGGAGCCCCGAGCCAAGGTAGCCGCCACCCCATTTTTTTTGAGAAAAGCCGTTTCGGTTTTTTAAAACCCTAGTATTCATTTTTTTAATAGATCGGGTTTTCTCCGGTTTATTTTTTTAGCGAGCGTTCGCTCGTCCGTTCGTTTTAACGAACGTGTTCATTGTTTAGTTCCTTTTAACGAACGTTCATTCGTTAACCTGTTCGTCATTTTTCTTTTTCTTGGATTAAATCCGTGATTTTCTGATTGCGATTTCTGATCCGATGTTCGTTTTAGTTTATCTTTTCGCTCGTTTGATCATATCTTCCTACTACCCAGTTTTATTGCATTAGATCAATCCTCACACATTGCATTGACTAGGATCTAATTAAATTGTGGATTTGGGAAGTAGATGAGATAGTACCTATTACCTGTTATTATCAAACCTTTGGGAGTTAGTTCTACGTTTGCTTATTTTGCCATGCTATGCCAGTAGACGTGGTTTGGGTGAGTGAAATCCATGACAGATGTGAGTTTGTTAAATTAATGGTTTATCTAAGGCGGCAACTTAAATACACATCTGGGTGGATTGAGGCACCTGGGTATTCCAGCGATTGCCTATTTTTCTTCGGACCGCCACCTAGGCTCAAAGGGATCATGAGATTATTCATGCTAGAAACTTCCGTGTGCAGCCACAAGCTACTATGGGCTCTAGCATAGTTGACTAAGTCATGCGAACTCTTACAGTGGTAGACTAGCAGATGTAGGGGATGTAGGTTGGTACTGTCTACCCGATCGTAAGGTGCTAGCACTTCTGAAAGACTATGTCTCGGTCATCCGTTTCTCAAACATCATGCAGTGCAACAATCCCAACGGAGGAGATCGAGTCTTGTGGGGAAAAGTGCGCAAACCTCTGCAGAGTGTATAAACTAATCATGGTTAGCCGTGTCCCCGATTATGGACATCTTGAGTATCTAGTACTTGTATTATCATGTGAATCTCATCATGCTACTCTAATTAATTTGATGGTTCTTAATGATGATGCTTAATTGGGATTGAGAATGCTGTCAACCATTCTCAATGTTTAACAACTACCATGATAGTTAAATAAAATTTATTCCTTTGCAGTAGGGAAAAATTGGCTTTACGCAAAACTGTAACCATAGAGCTTTCCACCAGCCAAATATGCATATAGTATAGCCTATTTTCTTTCATTGTTCTCTATGTGTTACATTGCCAGCATATCCATTGTGCTGACCCATTTCGGGCTGCAACATTCATGTTGCAGACTTTTCAGACGACGAGTAAGGTGTTTTTAGGTCGTGGTTCTATACTCAGTGATGCCGTTGGAGTTGATGGACCCACTTATCTTTCAAGCCTTCCACTGTTATCGTTATTAGATGGCCTTAAGCCATTATTATTGTAATAAGTTCTCTTTTGAGACTCTCGATGTAATAAGTGTGTGATTTCTACTCTGTTATAAATCCTTCAAGTACTGTGTGGTGTCAGCATTACTGATCCAGGGATGACACCTGAGCACAGAGATTGGACCATTTGAGGTCTGGTCGCTACAATTTACTACTCTCCTCATAAGCAAAATTCTTCTCATTCGGAATAGTGGGAGTATCATAAGAAACTCGAATACTATAGATTGTTTCCATATTAAAAGAGTAATGTTCAGAAAAAGGGGAATCATAATCATGACAGTTTTATAAATATAATCATCACTACTTTTTATAGCATATGTATCATCACAATAATCATCATAAGTAGGAGGCATGCTATCATCATTATAAATTTGCATATCAAAACTTGGGAGACTAAAAATATCATCTTCATTAATCATAGCTTCCCCAAGCTTGGGACGAACATTAATTGCGGAAAATATATTCTCAAAAACATCAGCTTCACCAAACATAGCATCCCCAAGCTTGGGCCTTTTCATATCATAAGCATAATCACTCTCATCATTAATAGTATGGATAGCACCAATAGTACAGCAATTATCATATTCTTCCAAGCAAGTGCCAAAAAGATTTTCAAGATCATAAGAAGTATCATTATCTTCCACAATTATATTTTCATGAGGCACAATAGTAATAGCAGCAGCATTATTTGGGGGAGATATCTTTTTACCTCTCTTCCTTTTTCTTTTCTTCTTCTTCACCACATCATGTGTGGGTTCAATCCTCTTTTTGGAGCTCCTTATTAATGAGATTGGTTGAATAGGAGGCTCTTCCTTGTTACCTGATTCATCATAAGAAATAATAGGAGGGTATTGGGAAGTCTCTTCCCTTTCATTAGTATTCTCTTCATCTTCTATTTGTTTTCTTTTCTTTATGTAATTGGCAATATAAGGTTTTTCAATGCAATTCACCGCATAATACATATAAATTTCCACTAGATCAAAATGAAGAACTCTATCAAGGGCAAATTTTGGAATATCCTTAGTTATATGTTTCATTTCTTCATAACCCAAGAGCAAACTAAGTTCATTATGATGTGCAAGGGAAATCAAGTCATCACAATTTTTGGACACGATACGATCATAAAACAATTTGCATTGGGTACTGAAATGATCATGTTCATTGCAAAGTTCACAAGTATGACTAAGAAAGTTTAAATTTTCAGCACACGCATCTAGCCTTTCTTGCAACCATTTAGTCTCTAAATGCTTATGCCTCTTGCAATATCTATCTTCCCTATTTGGTGTGTACTTACAAACCCAACGCATTCCACAAAAATTGACATGTTTATAGGAGACATTTTCATCATAACTAGTGCAATCATCATTAGTATCATGGATATTCAAAGAATTCATACTAACAATATTGCAATCATGCTCATCATTCACATATTTTATGCCAAGCATTCTACGTAATTCTTCTTCTAGTATTTGAGCACAATTTTCCTTTCCATCATACTCACGAAAGATATTAAAAAGATGAAGTGTATGAGGCAAACTTAATTCCATATTTTTTGTAGTTTTCTTTTATAAACTAAACTAGTGATAAAACAAGAAACTAAAAGACTCGATTGCAAGATCTAAAGATATACCTTCAAGCGCTAACCTCCCCGGCAACGGCGCCAGAAAAGAGCTTGATGTCTACTACACAACCTTCTTCTTGTAGACGTTGTTGGGCCTCCAAGTGCAGAGGTTTGTAGGACAATAGAAAATTTCCCTCAAGTGGATGACCAAAGGTTTATCAATCCGTAGGAGGCATAGGATGAAGATGGTCTCTCTCGAGCAACCCTGCAACCAAATAACAAAGAGTCTCTTGTGTCCCCAACACATCCAATACAATGGTAAATTGTATAGGTGCACTAGTTCGGCGAAGAGATGGTGATACAAGTGGTATATGGATAGTAGATAAAGGTATTTGTAATCTGAAATTATAAAAACAGCAAGGTAACTAATGATAAAAGTGAGCGTAAACGGTATTGCAATGCGTTGAAACAAGGCCTAGGGTTCATACTTTCGCTAGTGCAAGTTCCCTCGACAATACTAACATAATTGGATCACATAACTATCCCTCAACATGCAACAAAGAGTCACTCCAAAGTCACTAATAGCGGAGAACAAATGAAAAGATTATGGTAGGGTACGAAACCACCTCAAAGTTATCAACCTTGGAATTACTTCCAACACACATCGTCACCTCGTCCTCAACTAGTCTTTGTTTATTTTGCAACTCCCGTTTTGAGTTACTACTTTTAGCAACTGAACCAGTATCAAATACCGAGGGGTTTGCTATAAACACTAGTAAAGTACACATCAATAAAATGTATATCAAATATACCTTTGTTCACTTTGCCATCCTTCTTACCTGCCAAGTATCTAGGGCAGTTCCACTTCTAGTGACCTTTTCCTTTGCAGTAGAAGCACCCAGTTTCAGGCTTGGGTCTAGCTTTGGGCTTCTTCATGGGAGTGGAAACTCGCTTGCCATTATTCTTGAAGTTCCCTTTCTTTCCCTTGCCCTTTTACTTGAAACTAGTGGTATTTTCAACCATCAACACTTGATGCTTTTCTTGATTTCTACCTTCGTCGATTTCAGCATCAAGAAGAGCTTGGGAATCGTTTCCGTTATCCCTTGCATATTATAGTTCATCACGAAGTTCTAGTAACTTGGTGATAGTGACTAGAAAACTTTGTCAATTACTATCTTATCTGGAAGATTAACTCCCACTTGATTCAAGCAATTGTAGTACTCAGACAATCTGAGCACATGCTCACTGGTTGAGCTATTCTCCTCCATCTTGTAGGCAAAGTACTTGTCAGAGGTCTCATACCTCTCGACTCGGGCATGAGTCTGAAATACCAATTTAGCTCTTGGAACATCTTATATGCTCCATGGCGTTCAAAACGTTTTTGAAGTCCCGGTTCTTAGCCATAAAGCATGGTGCACTAAACTATCAAGTAGTCATCATACCGAGCTTTGCCAAACGTTCATAACATTTGTATCTGCTCCTGCAATAGGTCCGTCACCTAGTGGTGCATCAAGGACATGATTCTTCTGTGCAGCAATGAGGATAATCCTCAGATCACAGAGCTAGTCCGCATCATTGCTACTAACATTTTTCAACTTATTTTTTCTCTAGGAACATATCAAAAATAAACGGGGAGCTACATCGCGAGCTATTGATCTACAATATAGTTATACAAATACTATTAGGACTAAGTTTATGATAAATTAAAGTTCAATTAATCATATTACTTAAGAACTCCCACTTAGATAGACATCCCTCTAGTCATCTCAATGATCACGTGATCCAAATCAACTAAACCATGTCCGATCATCACGTGAGATGGAGTAGTTTTCAATGGTGAACATCACTACGTTCATCATATCTACTCTATGATTCATGCTCGACCTTTCGGTCTCCAGTGTTCTGAGGCCATATCGGCATATGTTAGGCTCGTCAAGTTTAACCCAAGTATTTCTACGTGTGCAAAACTGGCTTGCACCCGTTGTATATGAACGTAGAGCTTATCACACTCGATCATCACGTGGTGTCTCGGCACAACAAACTTTGGCAATGGTGCATACTCAGGGAGAACACTTGCACCTTGAAATTTAGTGAGAGATCATCTTATAATGCTACCGCTGAACTAAGCAAAATAAGATGCATAAAGGATAAACATCACATGCAATCAAAATATGTGACATGAAATGGCCATGATCATCTTGCGCCTTTGATCTCCATCTCCAAAGTACCGTCATGATCTCTAACGTCACCGGCATGACACCATGATCTCCATCATCTTGATCTCTATCAATGTGTCATCACATGGTCGTCTCGCCAACTATTGCTCTTGCAACTATTGCTATCGCATAGCGATAATGTAAAGCAATTATTTGGCGCTTGCATCTTATGCAATAAAGAGACAACCATAAGGCTTCTGCCAGTTGCCGATCAACTTCAACAAAAACATGGTCATCTCATACAACAACTTATATCTCATCACGTCTTGACCATATCACATCACAACATGCCCTGCAAAAACAAGTTAGACGTCCTCTACTTTGTTGTTGCAAGTTTTATGTGGCTGCTACGGGCTGAGCAACAACCGTTCTTACCTACGCATCAAAAACCACAACGCGGTATAGTGATTGCTTTTTGATCTTCAGAAAGAACCCTGTTCATTGAATCTGATTCAACTAAAGTTGGAGAAACAGACACCCACTAGCCACCTATGTGCGAAGCACGTCGGTAGAACCAGTGTCGCATAAGCATACGCGTAATGTCGGTCTGGGCTACTTCATCCAACAATGCCGCCGAATCAAGAATCAAATAGTGATGGCAAGCAATATGTATATACCCACGCCCACAACTCCTTTGTGTTCTACTCGTGCATATGACATCTACGCATAAACCTGGCTCGGATGCCACTGTTGGGGAACACAGTAATTTCAAAAAAATTCCTACGCACATGCAAGATCATGGTGATGCATAGCAACGAGAGGGGAGAGTGTCATCTACGTACCCTCGTAGACTGTAAGCGGAAGTGTTATGAGAACGCAGTTGATGTAGTCGTACGTCTTCACGATCGACCGATCCCTAGTATCGAACATATGGCACCTCCACGATCTGCACACGTCCAGCTTGGTGACATCCCGCGAACTCACGATCCAGTAGAGCTTCGAGGGAGAGTTTTGTCTGCACGACGGCATGATGATGGTGATGATGATGCTACCAGAACATGGCTTCGCCTAAGCACCGCTACGATAGAACCGAGGTGGATTATGGTGGAGGGAGGGCACCGCACACGGCTAAAAGATCAACTGATCAACTTGTGTGTCTATGGGGTTGTCACATCCCTAGTTCTGGTATGACCTAGGGTAGCCTTCATGTTGCATCCTGTTTAAATTTCATTTAAATTTGAAATGAGGATTTGTGAAACCCTCAGAATCATTTCTGGAAATGACCCAGATAAAATCCAAAAAGATCCAAGAATATGTCCATGTTGCTCTCTGAAAATATTGGACAGAGATAAAAATCAAACCAATATTATTAGGAGCTCATAGATATTTATTTTGGGCATTTGGATTTAATTAATAATTATTTGCTTTGGATATATATTTGTTATATATATAATATATGTCCAAAAATTATGTTAGTTGTTGAGGAGCTCTGGAATAATACCACTAGCTCCTGCAAAAATTGGCATAAGTAAATAAAATGATTTAGTATTTTATTAAATCAAAACAAATGTCAAAAAAATAGAAAACAGAAACAAAAATAGAAAAAAAAAACTTACCTGGCGCTTACCTGCAGCCCCTGTGCAGCCTGACCTGGCCCAGCCCAACTGACAGGAGCTTCTTCAAGCTCCTGCCAGTAGGAGCTGCTGCGTGGTCGCGCCACAGCCGGCCATGGCCAAGTCTCCCCGCCACCTCCTGCTTCTCCCCCTCGTCGCCTGGATCGCCCGCATGTCGCCACGACGCCCCGCACCTCTCTCCCTCTCCCTCGCTCTCCCTCCTACCCTGGATTCCTCCCTCTCCCCGCGCCCGAAGCGCTGCCGTCACCACCGGCCACCGTTGCCGTAGCCACCGCCTCCCCCGCGCCCTCTCCCCGTGCTCAAAAGTTCCGCCACATCGCCGGCTACCTCTCCGTCAAGACACGCACCTCGGGAGGCCCTGGAGCGCCGCCATCGCCGTCGTCTTCACTTCCGGCCACCGGCGATCGCCCACGCCGTTCTGCTCGCGTTCGACCTCCCTCGAGCTCGCCGAAGACTTCGACAGATTCGCTGTGAGCCTCTGCACCACTTTCCCCTCTCCGTTCTGCCGCTCCCGAGCCGTAGCCTGCGCCCGCATGCCACCGAACTCCGGCCGCCGCCACGAGCTCTTTTCCGGCGAGCTCCGGCCACCCCAGCTACTCCCACTTGCCCCGTTGGTTGCGCGCGTTCGCCAGCTCCGCGTAGATGCCCTCCGCCTTGCTTTTGGTCGCCGGAGGAGAGATCCCGAGCCTCCGCCGCGTCTGATCGTTACCGGCGGCTAAATGCCGGTGGATTAGCCCCAGTTTGGCCAGGGATTTGACCCCCCTGGTCCACTGACACGCGGGCCCCGACGCCCTAATCTATTAATTAGATTAGAAATAACCTCCCTTGTTTAACCCGTGTCACTGACGTGTGGATCCCACACGTCAGGTTTGACCAGTCAACACTGTTGACTTGCTGACGCAAGCATGACGCAGTGCTGACGCAATTAATCCTTTTCTGATTTTAAATAATTCAGAGAATTTCAGAAAATGTTCAAAACTTCAAAAATTCATAGAAATTCAACCGTAGCTCAGATTGAAATAATTTATATATGAAAAATTATCAGAAAAATTCAATCTATCCATCTGTACCACTTTCATGCATGTTCAACCAACTTATAACACTGTATAAGTGAAAACATGATAATGGCATTTTAAATGCTAAATATGGAGTTTGCATATGAACCCTTGGTCCATATGGACTTCATTTAAATGGTTGCTAGATGCATTATTGCAATCATAACATCATTACCATGTTCATGCATCATATTGTTGCATATGCTTGTGTTTGATTTCCGTCACCGTTCCTTCTCGATAGGTCCTGCTTCGGAGAGTGTTCGAGAGTACCTGTCTGAGGAGCAGTGTTTCCCCTTGTTGATCTACCAGGCAAGCAACCCCCCTTGTTCATTCCGATACATTCCCACTCTCTTGCTCCTGCTCTCATTTATTGCATTAGGACAACAACGATTCAACTGCTACTTTATGCTGCGGTAGTTGAACCCATTCCTCTTCATGACCTGTCATTGCCATAGTAAATAGCTAAAACCCACTAGCATGTGTAGGAATTGATTGAGCCATGTTGTGTTCCTACCATGCCCTGCCTGCTATTGCTTAGAGTTGTGTCAGGTCTGATTCATCGGGAATGGATTGGAGTGTTATGCTATGTTCTGATGCTAAGAGTTAAGCGTGTGAACACGATTTGGTAAAGGTAGCGATAAGAGGCCATGTAGGAGTACATGGTGGGTTGTCTCATTGGAACCGTCCTAAAGAACTGAGTTCTGTGTAAGTTGTCCAATGACTAGCTACTACCACACATTGGGCTCCGGGCGCTCCAAGCTCTCTCGACTTATTAACCACCTTGAGCTCTGTCCAGGAGTTGCAAATAGTTTCTGGTGTTTGTAGGTAGTGCTATTTTTCTACCGAGTGGCACCCGGCAGGGTGGGCTCGGGACAGACTAGGCACAGGTGGCACGGTGTACCAAGTGGCACCTGGATGGTGGGCTTGGGAACCCTGCTCACATCGTTTGGGGCCATGAGCGACACCCCGGCCGGATCTCCTTGCAGATGGAACCCAAATAGGTGATAGACCTGGACTAGAGTCTTGCGTGGTTAGTTAGGTCGTGGCCGACACACTCGCCAGACTTCCGCTTGAAGGTTGCCGAGATACATGACGGGTATATGGTGATAAGTGGTGAGAGCGTGTGTGATGAAGTACACCCCTGCAGAGTTATCATGATCTATTCAAATAGCCGTGTCCTCGGTTATGGACTTCTTGGATGCTTACGTGGTACATAGACAACTTAAAGTGGATACTCTAAAATGCTCAAGACAAGTGTCAGTGCTATGGATGGCCTTCTCATAGGGAGACGAGGATGAATCCGTAGTAGTGTATTGATGTGGTGATTAGTGGACTCCTGTGCGATGCCTCATCTCAAAGAAGTTTCTCGTTGTCGTAGAACAGGATAGCCACTTAATCAAAGCTGGCTTGCTGCAACTAAACCCCACATTACCTTCTTGATACAAATGCATATATGATAGGATCTGATGTAAGTCTTGCTGAGTACCTTTGTACTCACGTTTGCTTTATCTATGTTTTGCAGATGAGACATCTGTCTCACTAGTAGTACCACTTGGACTTCGACTAGTAGCTTGTTACCTCAGCTACGATCTCGTACCCTTGGGAGGGTCTTGTAGATAGTCAGGCTTCTCAGCCTTTTTCTTTTGTAGTTGTCTGTACTCAGACATGTAATGCTTCCATTGCTTGTATGCTCTGAATGATGGGTCATGTGACCCCTGTTTGTATTTATGCTATGTGGCTCTTCTGAGCCTTTATCTATATGAGTTTGCGTTATGTTGTGATGCCATGTTGTACAGCACATACTTGCATGTTATGCGTACGTGTGACGTGTATTGCTATGTGTGGGATCCGACAATCTAGTTGTTTATCCTTGGCAGTCTCTCTTATGGGGAAATGTAGTCTAGTTCTTCCTTGAGCCATAGTAGTCCGCTACAGCCCGGTTCACTGGAGTCCTGCTAGCCCAGCACTACTGCTCAGGACACTTGACTGGCCGGCATGTGTTTCACTTTGTTCCTGTGTCTGTCTCTTCGGGGAAATGTCACGCGGTGACAACCGGAGTCCTGTTAGCCCAGTGCTACAGCCCGGATTCACACGCTGCTGACCGACACGCTCGATGTGAATCATGTATGCCTGTTCCCATAGGTTAGTGCCGCTTTGGGTTCACGACTAGCCATGTCAGCCCAGGTTCTCTGTCATATGGATGCTAGCGACACAATCATATACGCGAGCCAAAAGGCGCAAGCGGTCCCGGGCCAGAGTAAGGCGACACCCATGGGGATACCGTGCGTGAGGCCGCAAAGTGATATGAGGTGTTACCGGCAAGATCGATGTGATTTGGAATCGGGGTCCCGACAGCTTTGGTATCAGAGCCTGACTGCCTATAGGATTTCCAAGCCAACCTGGTCGAAGTTGAGTCTAGAAATTCTTTAGTTATGTAAGGGAATTGATTGTGGGAAGGAACGTAAGGCTCTTTTTACTCCTTATACCTCATGGCCTTCTGATGTGAGTCGTCCTACCTTTCCTACAGGGTTAAGGAACTAGGCTTTCTCTTCCGTTTATCAAGATCACGTGTTATTACTCCGTAGTTCCATAGGATTGGTTGATCAGAGTCATATCCCAGTTTTTTGAGTACTTCCGGTGTAGTCTGTTTGGCAATATCTCAGAACCTTGAGTGATGATGTTGAGTATGGTGCTACTTCGTCTTTTGCAGAATGTCTCATTTCGAGCATTTTACTGCCGTTATGCTGCCGGAATTGTCCTAGGAGTTCAACAGATAGTATTTTTTTCTCGTACTGTAATCTACATCCTTATGATGATGCTGAATCCATCCTTGTTCCCTTGGTTGGTTCTTCAGGATGTTGCCGGTTCACCGAAGTTCTGTTGCTCATATCCGGAACCACGGAGATGGTAGGGATGAGGATCCTCCCGACCAGTCTTCGTTGACAGAGTTCATGTTAGAGATGGAGAGGAACAAGCATGAGTCTAACCGCTTGTTAGCACGTATCGAGGAGAACACCGCACCCCAGTGCAAACAGTTAGCGACCATCTATGACTTCATTGGTTTGAAACCACCTACCTTCCATCATTCCATTGAACCACTCGATGTAGATGACTGGCTCCGTAGTATCACACACAAGCTGCGTTCGGTGAACGTAGCTGAAAGTAACAAGGTCACCTACGCTGCATATCACCTGGAAGGTCCTGCTAGTTTTTGGTGGCAGAACTATGAGGCTATGCTTCCAGCTGGCCAGATACCTACCTGGAAGGATTTCACCAAGGCTTTTCGCGAGCATCACATTCCTCAGGCTCTCATTGACCGCAAGAGAGAAGAGTTTTGTAGTTTCACACAGGGTAAGATGGCTGTTGATGCTTACAGTAGTGAGTTTGAGAACCTCACCCGCTATGCTACAGAAGAAGTGTCCACAGACACCAAGAAGCAGGCTAGGTTCTGGAAGGGTCTCAACCCCAAGTTGCGTCGAGATCTCCACTTGCCCCATTGCAATACATTCCAGGCTCTTGTGAACAAGGCCATTAATGCAGAGACAACTCAGCTCACTTACGAGGAGTCTCGTAAGCACACCCGTGATTTGGTTTCTTCCTCCGGTTCTACTTCGTAGAAGCGCCGGATTTGGGTTCCGAACTCCGCTCTTCCACCCGGTTACTCACCGACGCCCTCTTATGTGGCACCTCACCCAGTTCAGCAGTATGCTCCACCCAGGCCTATTGGTAGACCACTTGTCAAAGCGGGTCCACGTCCTACTTCAGGGACTTGTTTCACATGCGGAGAGCCAGGACACTATGCACGTGACTGCTCTCAAACCAACTATGCTCCACCCCAGCCTAAGAAGTCTGTTGGCCGTGGTAAGCCATCATGCAAGATGATTATTGTTAAGTCAGCTCCCACTGAACGTGGATGTGTGAATCACGTCTCAGCTAAAGACACTCATGATGATCCGGATGTCGCTCTTGGTACCCTCCTTGTCAACTGTCATCCAGCTTCGGTTCTGTTTGATACCGGAGCATCTCATTCCTTCATTTCCGAAAGTTATGCCAGCTTGCACAACATATCCTTTTGTGATATGCCCTCTCCACTAGTAATTCAAACTCTTGGATCCAAATAGCAAACTTCTAGTGTAAGCCATGGTAATGAAATCCTTGTTGACAGACTTGTATTCCTTTCATCACTTATAGCCCTAAAGTCTACAGATATTAACATCATCTTGGGTATGGACTGGATGACAGCTCATTATGCCAAGATTGATTGTTACACAAGGTCTGTTCAGCTTACACACCCATCTGGCAAGATAGTCACCGTCTCCACTAGAGTTGCAAAGTGTAAACTCTATTCTCTTAATGCCAACCCTCTTCCTGACCTTGAAGATATCCCGGTAGTCCGTGACTTTCCGGATGTTTTTCCAGAGGAACTGCCAGGTATTCCACCTGACAGAGATGTAGAATTTTTCATAGATCTTATCCCAGGAACCGCTCCAATCTCTTGGAGACCTTACAAGATGGCACCCTTTGAACTAGCTGAGCTTAAGAAACAACTCAATGAATCCTTGCAAAAGGGTTTCATCCGTCCTAGTTCTTCTCCCTGGGCTTGCCCCGTCCTCTTCGTCAAGAAGAAGGATGGTACGGACCAGATGGTTGTAGATTATCATCCCGTTAATTTGGTCACGATAAAGAACAAGTATCCACTCCCCAGGATCAACGACTTGTATGATCAGCTCGCTGGATCCTCAGTCTTTTCCAAGATGGATTTGAGGTTAGGCTACCACCAAATCAAGATCAGAAATGGGGACATTCCTAAGACGGCTTTTGTCACTCGTTATGGCCAGTATGAGTACACCGTCATGTCCTTCGGTCTAACTAATGCTCCAGCTACTTTCTCTTGTTTGATGAACTCGATCTTCATGGAGTACTTAGATAAGTTCGTCGTGGTTTACCTCGACGATATTCTTATTTACTCGAAGAACGAGGAAGATCATGCCGAACATCTTAGACTTGTGCTAGAAAAACTCAGAGAGCACCGCCTTTATGCCAAGTTCTCCAAGTGCGAATTTTGGTTGCCAGAATTGACCTATCTCGGCCACGTAATCTCTGGTAAGGGCATTGCTGTCAATCCCGAAAGAGTTCAGGCCGTTCTTGATTGGACTCCGCCTGAAACAGTTAACCAAGTTCAGAGTTTCCTTGGTCTAGCCAGTTATTGTCGCCGATTCGTTGAGAACTTCTCCAAAGTGGCCAAACCTCTGACGGAACTTCTCAAGAAAGATAAAAAGTTTGAGTGGTCCCCATAGTGTGAGCACAGTTTCCAGGAACTAAAAATGCGCCTGACTTCTGCTCCCATACTTGTGCCACTGGATTTCACTAAGGACTTTGTTATCTATTGTGATGCCTCACGACAGGGACTAGGTTGCATTCTTATGCAAGATCGCCATGTGATTGCCTATGCATCTCGACAGTTGCATCCACATGAGGAGAATTATCCTACACATGATCTAGAGCTTGCAGCCATAGTCTATGCACTTAAGACCTGGCGACATTACCTTCTTGGTAAACATTGCGAGATTTACACCGATCACCAGAGTCTCAAATATATCTTCACCCAACCAGATTTGAACCTTAGGCAAAGACGTTGGCTCGAGTTGATCTCACATTACGACTTAGGGATTACCTACACCCCAGGCAAGGGGAATGTCATGGCTGATGCGCTAAGTCGTAAGTCCTATTGCAACAATCTCATGTTGCAGCAGGGCCAACCACTTCTTCACGAGGAATTCTGTAAGCTTAACCTTCACATTGCTCCTCATGGATTCCTTTCTACCTTGGTGGCGAAACCTACTCTTGTGGATCATATCATCTCTTCTCAGAAACAGGATACGGGAATTTCTCGGATCAAGAGAAACATTAACAAAGGAGTTGGTGGTAGTTTCTCGATAGAAGATCGTGGTGTTGTTTTCTTTGAGAGTCGCTTGGTGGTTCCCAAGAATCAACATCTTCGACAATTAATCCTTAAGGAGGCGCATGAATCTCCTCTCACGGTTCATCCTGGTAGTTCTAAGATGTATCAGGACCTACGCCAGAGGTTCTGGTGGACTAGGATGAAAAGAGAAATCACTCAGTTTATTGCTAACTGTGACGTTTGTCGTCGCGTGAAGGCAGAGCATCAGAGACCTGCTGGCACCCTTCAACCTTTAGCTATTCCTGAATGGAAATGGGATAAAGTTGGTATGGACTTCATCACCGGCTTTCCTAGGACCAAGAAAGGGAATAATGATATCCTCGTAGTCATTGATCGTCTTTCCAAAGTGGCTCACTTCCTACCTGTTCGAGAGAATATCACTACTAGTCAGCTCGCTGACTTATATATTTCTCGAATAGTGTCACTTCATGGTGTTCCACTCGAGATCAATTCGGACCGTGGTAGTCTTTTCACTTCTCATTTCTGGGAGAGTTTCCAAACTGCCATGGGCACCCATCTTTCCTTCAGTACTGCTTTCCACCCTCAATCAAGTGGTCAGGTGGAAAGGATCAACCAAATTCTTGAAGACATGCTTAGAGCTTGTGTTATCTCATTCGGTATGGATTGGGAGAAGTCTCTTCCTTTCACCGAGTGTGCTTATAACAACAGCTACCAATCCAGCCTCAATAAAGCTCCTTTTGAGGTTCTGTATGGACGAAGATGCCGAACACCTTTGAACTGGTCAGAAACCGGCGAAAGACAATTCTTTGGACCGGATATGATCCAAGAGGCAGAAGAGCAAGTTCGCATCATTCGTGAGAATTTGAAAACAGCCCAATCTTGTCAAAAGAGCCAGTATGACCGTAGTCATAAAGAAGTGGCTTATGAAATTGGCGACAAAGCTTACCTTCGGGTTACCCCTTTGAAGGGTACCCATCGATTCGCTATCAAGGGCAAGTTGGCTCCTCGTTACATTGGTCCCTTTCTCATTCTCGCTAAATGAGGAGAGGTTGCCTACCAGTTGGAACTACCACCACATCTTTCTCGAGTTCATGATGTCTTCCACGTCTCTCAACTCAGGCGTTGCTTCTCGGATTCCATCCGCGGAGTGGACCACGAAACGCTTGATCTCCAAGATAACCTCTCATATCGAGAGTACCCTGTTCGCATCCTTGATCAAGCAGAGCGTGTCACCCGATGTCAAAACATCAAGTTTCTCAAGGTTCAGTGGTCTCATCATTCTGAGAGAGAAGCTACCTGGGAGCGTGAAGATCGTCTTCGACTTGAGTACCCCACTTTCTTTCCGCCGACTCCTGAATCTCGGGACGAGATTTCTTCGAGTGGGGGCGAGTTGTCACATCCCTAGTTCTGGTATGACCTAGACCAGCTAGTCAGTTGTGCATCATGTTTAAATTCCATTTAAATTTGAAATGGGGATTTGTGAAACCCTCAGAAATCATTTCTGGAAATGACCCAGATAAAAATTGTTTCAATTTGGCCCAAGAAAATGTTCCTGATTTTCTCTAAAAATATTGGCCAGAGGTAAAATCCCAACCAATATTTTTCGGAGCTCAGAAGTATTTATCTTTGGCCATTTGAGTTAATCCAGTAATTATTTGCATTGGGGAAATATTTTATTATATATGAAATATTGTCCAATATTTCTGAATTTTGGTGAGGGGCTTCGGAGTGGTCCAACTAGTCCCTACAAAAATTTACAGAATAAAATAAATTGATTTAGTATTATTACTAAATCAAAACAAAGGTTAGAAATTAGAAAAGAAAACAAATAAAGGAAAAACCTTACCTGGGCTAACCTGCGGCCTGGCACTGTGCCGGCCCAGCCCAACTGGCCACCGCGCCGTCTCCCACCTCGCACCAGTAGGTGAGGCGCGTGCCCGGCGCGCGCGTGTGCTCCGCGCGCCACGCGAGCCGCCTGCCTATCCTCCCCCTCGTCACCCTGGCCTCCCTAGACGTCGCCACGATGCGCCGCACCTCTCTCCCTCTCCCTCGCTCTCCCTCCTCCCCTGTTTCTCTCTCTCGCGGGCATCACCGAACAAGCCGTCGCCGCGCGCTCGCTGTTGACGCGCTCCCCGCCGTCCCCTCGCCCCTCCTTCGAGTCCACGAGCTCCGCCTTATCGCCTGCTACCTCCCTGTCAAGCTACGAGACACCGAACACCCCATGGAGCCGTCACCGCCGCCTTCTTCATCGCCGGCCGCCCAAGATCGCCATCGCCATTCCGCCCATGTCGGACCACCTCCGAGCTCGCCGTTGGCTCCACTGCAACCGTTGTGAGATTTCGTGTCGACCCCCCCTCTCCTCGGGCCTTTTTGCTTCCGCTAACGCCATTGCCGTCGCGGCCAGGAGCTTGGCTCCGCCCGCCATGCCGCCACCATGGCCATCGTCACCTAGAGCCCCAACCGACCGCGCCATAGCGCTTAGTGCATCACCAGGTGCCCGTAGCACCCCTCCGTGGCACCTGCAGTGCAGTATAACGCCGACCCCGAGCACACCGGCACGCCGGCCACCACCACGAGCTCTTTTCCGGCGAGCTCCGGCCACCCCAGCTACTCCCACTTGCCCCGTTGGATGCGCGCGTTCGCCAGCTCCGCGTAGATGCCCTCCGCCTTGATTTTGGTCGCCGGAGGAGAGATCCCGAGCCTCCGCCGCGTCTGATCATTGCCGGCGGCTAAACACCGGTGGATTAGCCCCGGTTTGACAAGGGATTTGACCCCCCTGGTCCACTGACACGCGGGCCCCGACGCCCTAATCTGTTAATTAGATTAGAAATAACCTCCCCTGTTTAACCCGTGTCACTGACGTGTGGATCCCACATGTCAGGTTTGACCAGTCAATGCTGTTGACTTGCTAATGCAAGCATGATGCAGTGCTGACGCAACTAATCCTTTTCTGATTTTAAATAATTCAGAGAATTTCAGAAAATGTTCAAAACTTCAAAAATTCATAGAAATTCAACCGTCGCTCAGATTGAAATAATTTATATATGAAAAATTATCAGAAAAATTCAATCTATCCATCTGTACCACTTTCATGCATGTTCAACCAACTTATACCACTGTATAAGTGAAAACATGATAATGGCATTTTAAATGCTAAATATGGAGTTTGCATATGAACCCTTGGTCCATATGGACTTCATTTAAATGGTTGCTAGATGCATTATTGCAACCATAACATCATTACCATGTTCATGCATCATATTGTTGCATATGCTTGTGTTTGACTTCCGTCACCGTTCCTTCTCGATAGGTCCTGCTTCGGAGAGTGTTCGAGAGTACCCATCAGTGAAGCAGTGCCCCCTGTTGATCTACCAGGCAAGCAACCCCCCTTGTTCATTCCGATACAATCCCACTCTCTCGCTCCTGCTCTCATTTATTGCATTAGGGCAACAACGATTCAACTGCTACTTTATGCTGCGGTAGTTGAACCCACTCCTCTGCATGACCTGTCATTGCCACAGTAAATAGCTAAAACCAACTAGCATGTGTAGGAATTGATTGAGCCATGTTGTGTTCCTACCATGCCCTGCCTGCTATTGCTTAGAGTTGTGTCATGTCTGATTCATCGGGAATGGATTGGAGTGTTATGCTATGTTCTGATGCTAAGAGTTAAGCGTGTGAACACGATTTGGTAAAGGTAGTGGTGAGAGGCCATGTAGGAGTACATCGTGGGTTGTCTCATTGGGACCGTCCTTAAGAACTTAGTTCTGTGTAAGTTGTCCAATGACTAGCTACTACCACACATTGGGCTCCGGGCGCTCCACGCTCTCTAGACTTATTAACCGCCTTGAGTTCTGTCCAGGAGTTGCAAATAGTTTCTGGTGTTTGTAGGTAGTGCTATTTTTCTACCGAGTGGCACCCGGCAGGGTGGGCTCAGAACAGACTAGGCACAGGTGGCACGGTGTAACAAGTGGCACCCGGATAGTGGGCTTGGGAACCCTGCTCACATCATTTGGGGCCGTGAGCGACAGCCCCGCCGGATCTCCTTGCGGATGGAACCCAAATAGGTGATAGACCTGGACTAGAGTCTTGCGTGGTTAGTTAGGTCGTGGCCGACACCCTCGCCAGGCTTCCGCTTGAAGGTTGCCGAGATACATGACGGGTATATGGTGATAAGTGGTGAGAGCGTGTGTGATGAAGTACACCCCTGCAGGGTTATCATGATCTATTCGAATAGCCGTGCCCTCAGTTATGGACTTCTTGGATGCTTACGTGGTACATAGACAACTTAAAGTGGATACTCTAAAATGCTCAGGACACTTGACTGGCCGGCGTGTGTTTCACTTCGTTCTTGTGTCTGTCTCTTCGGGGAAATGTCACGCGGTGACAACCGGAGTCCTGCCTAGCCTACTACAGCCCGGGTTCCCCGGAGTCCTGTTAGCCTAGTGCTACAGCCCGGATTCACACGGTGCTAACCGACACGCTTGATGTGAATCATGTATGCCTGTTCCCATAGGTTAGTGCCGCTTTGGGTTCACGACTAGCCATGTCGGCCCGGGTTCTTTGTCATATGGATGCTAGCGACACTATCATATATGTGAGCCAAAAGGCGGAAACAGTGCCGGTCCAGGTAAGGTCGCACTCGTGGGAATACCGTGCGTGAGGCCGCAAAGTGATATGATGTGTTACATGCTAGATCGATGTGACTTCGGATCGGGGTCCTGACAGCTTTGGTATCAGAGTGAGAGGGGTCAGTAAGTCGAGCGAGGTCATATTTCAAGGCCACATTGAACATTTTCTGGAATTTCCTAATTATTTTAAAACCAGAAAATGAATAATTGCATCAGCATGACAGTGGCATGACGTCAGCAAGTCAACCGTGGCTGACCAAAGCTATCAGGACCCCAATCCTAAGTCACACCGATCTAGCATGTAACACATCATGTCACTTTGCGGCCTCACGCACGGTATTCCCACGGGTGCCACCTTACCTAGACCGGGACCGTTTGCGCCTTTTGGATCACGTATATGATAGTGCCGCTAGCATCCATATGACAGAGAACCTGGGCCGACATGACTAGTCGTGAACCCAAAGCGGCGCTAACCCATGAGGACATGCATACATGAATCACATCAAGCATGTCGGTCATCAATGTGTGAATCCGGGCTGTAGCACTAGGCTAACAGGACTCCGGTAACCCGGGCTGTAGCAGGCTAGGCAGGACTCCGGAAGTCACCACGTGACATTTCCCCGAAGGGTCAGACACAGGAACAAAGTGAAACACATGCCGGCCAGTCAAGTGTTCCGAGCAGTAGTGCTGGGCTAGCACGCCTCCGATGAACCGGGCTGTAGTGGACTACTATCGCTCAGAAAGCACTAGACTACATTTCCCCATATGATAGGCTGCCAAGGATAAACAACTAGATTGTCGGATCCCACTCATACCAAACATTTCAATCATACACACAATATGCCCGATATGAGTACATACAACATGGCATCACAACAAGACTCTACGACTCAAGTATTTATTCATTAGGCTCCGAGGAGCGAGATATTACAAACATGGGTCTCATGACCCAACAAACATAGCATACAAGTCAAAGCACACACGGAAGCTTAACATGTCTGGGTACAGACATCTACAAATGAAAAAGGCTTAGAAGCCTGACTATCTACCAGATCCTGCCGAGGGCACAAGATCGTAGCTGAGGTATCAAGCTAACATCGAAGTCCACGCGGAACTACTAGCGATACTGAAGTCTCTCTCTGCAAAACATAAATTAAGCAAACATGAGTACAAAGGTACTCAGCAAGACTTACATCAGAACTAGATACATATGCATTGGTATCAACAAGGGGGGGGTGGAGTTTATCTGCAGCAAGCCAGCTTTGACTCAGTGGCTAACCTGAACTACGACTGCAAGCAACTCTTTTGAGGTGGCGCACACGAGTCCACATATTCACCATATCAATACACCACTATGGATCTGCTCCTGTCTCCCTATGAGAACACCATCCATAGCACCCACGCTTATCTTGCGCATTTTAGAGTATCCACTTTCACTTGTCTATGAACTATGCGAGGGGTCCAAGTTTCCATATCCGAGGAATCTGGCTATTCGAATAGATAATGATAACCCTGCAGGGGTGTACTTCTTCACACACGCTCTCGCCACTTATCGCCCTGTACACGTCATGTACCTCGGCAACCTTCAAGCGGAAACCGGGCGAGGGAGTCGGCCACGACCTGACTAACCAACAAGTCTCTAGTCCAGGTTTATCGCCTATTCGGGTTCCATCCGCAAGGAGATCCGACCGGGGTGTCGCTCACTGCCCCAAACGATGTGTTCAGGGTTCCCAAGCCCACCATCCGGGTGCCACTTGGTACACCGTGCCACTATGCCTAGTCTGTCCCAAGCCCACCTGTACCGGGTGCCACTTGGTAGACTACTAACACTACCTACAAACACCAGAAACTAGTTGCAACTCCTAGACAGAGATCGAGTTGATTAATAAGCCGAGAGGGGCCAAGTTACCGAAACCCAATGTGTGGTAGTAACTGTTCATGGATCACAAACACATAACTCAGTTCCTGAGGACGGCTGCAATGAGACAACCCACCATGTACTCCTACATGGCCTCTCTCCACTACCTTTACCAAATCGTGTTCACACACTTAGGTCTCAATGGCAGGACATGTTCACCACGTTCCAATTCATTCCCGATGAATCAGACCTGACTCAACTCTAAGCAGTAGCAGGCATGACAACAAGCATGAATGAGTAGGCACATCAGGGCTCAAACAATTCCTACTCATGCTAGTGGGTTTCATCTATTTACTGTGGCAATGACAGGTCATGCAGAGGAAAGGGTTCAGCTACCGCAGCATGTAACAGTTGAAACGGTGTTGTCCTAATGCACTAAAAGAGACCAGGAGCGAGAGAGTGGGATTGTATCGGAATGAACAAGGGTTTTTTGCTTGCCTGGCACTTCTGAAGATATTATAGCTCTTCATCGGTGTCATCGATCATGTCGTCAGAACCACGTCTATCGAGAGGGGACAAACACCGGCAACTGAGAAAGAACACAATCAATGTGATGCCACAATATGAAGCATGATCATGACATTGCAATATGCTGTGATTTGTGCTAATGCATCTAGCTATGATTTAAATGAAGTTGGTTTGAATACATGATTCAAATTCCAACCCCATATATGATTATTTAAATGCCCTTTATTTGTTTTGTCTAAAACAGAGGAGAAACATTGTTCAAACATGCATGAAAATGGTACAGATGGATTCCTTGAATTTTTCTGATAATTGTTCATATATAATTTATTTCATTTGGAGTTATGGTTGAATTTCTATGATTTTTAGAAGTTTTAACTATTTTCTAGAATTTCCTGTAAAAGAATAAATCCAGTAAATGCTTTATTGCGTCAGCAGTGCGTCAGCGTGACGTCAGCTGGTCAACAGGAGCTGGTCCGGGTCAAACCTGACCAGTGGGGTCCACTAGTCAGTGACTCAATTAACTAACAGGGTTAAATAGGATTAACTAACCAAATTAACAGGCATTGGGCCCACTATCAGTGTCAGAAGTGGGGTAATTAGTCCTAAACTAAACGAGTCAGGGGTGGGGCCCACATGTATTAACCCCAGGGAGGTCAAACCCCGGGTCGAGCGGGTCAAACTCGCTGGCGACTCGACGCCGGCGAGGCCCGAGACGGTGGTGGGCTCGGATTTGGTCCTCCGGTGACCAAATCGACGGCGGAGACATGCTACGCGTAGCTGGGGAGTTGCCGCATCCAGTGGTGCAAGTTGTTGGACACGGGGACGCCGGAAACAACGCCGGTGAGCTCGACAGCGGCAGCCGGAGTTCGGCCAACGGTGGGTTAGGCAATGCAGGGCGCTAGGGGAGGCGCTGGTGTGTGCTACGTGCTCCTAGTGAGATGTGGAGCACGGTGGTGCGCCCGGCTTCAAGCCACTGTGGCTCTGGCCATGACGGCGACGAGGCAGAGCTCTTGAGCCAGTCAGGGAAGCAAGGGGGAGGCGGTGGCTGCGGTGGTGCACGTCGGCGGCGGCGGGCGCGTTCGGGTGGTGCGAGGGAGAGAGCCAGAGGAGGGGATCGACGCGGGAGGAGAGTGAGGGGGGTACGGGGCTGGCGCGTGGCATTCACAGCCACGTCGGAGAAGCGGCGGAAGCAGGAGGTGGCGTGGCGTGTGGCCAGCGCGCAGCGAGCACGCGCCGTGCGTCCGATTGGCGCAAGGTGGAAGACGCTGCTGCCCCTAGTGGGCTGGGCTGTCTTACCGGACCGCCAGCTGGCCAGGTAAGTGGGCTGCCAGGTAAGTTCTGTTCTATTTTATTTCCCTTCTGTTTTCTTTTATTTAATCCTTTGCCACTGTTTTGAATTCAAACAAAATTCAAACAATGCCAAAACATCCTCTGAGTATTTTTATGTTGCCTCATGGACTTTTCCAGAGGCACATAAATTATCATAGAGAATTTGAAAACATATCCCATATATAGTTGAATATATTTTCAAATTCAAATAGAATATTGTTTTAAATTCAGAGACCAAATAATCCCTTAAAAAATTTCCAAAATTTTGGTTTGGTATATATCCCTTGCCAAAATTCTCAAAACTATTTTTAAGACAATTTGGAATCACTGAATGCAATTGTCAGGACCCCGATTCCAAGTCACATCGATCTAGCCGGTAACACCTCATATCACTTTGCGGCCTCACGCACGGTATCCCACGGGTGTCGCCTTACCATGGCCCGGGACCGGTTGCGCCTTTTGGCTCACGTATATGATAGTGTCGCTAGCATCCATATGGCAGAGAATCCGGGCCGACATGGCTAGTCGTGAAACCAAAGCGGCACTAACCCATGGGAACAGGCATACATGAATCAACCTCGAGCATGTCGGTCAACAGCGTGTGACTCCGGGCTATAGCACTGGGCTAACAGGACTCCGGGGACCCCGGGCTATAGCAGGCTAGGCAGGACTTCGGAAGTCACCGCGTGACATTTCCCCGAAGGGACAGACATAGGAACGAAGTGAATCACATGCCGGCAAGTCAAGTGTCCTGAGCAGTAGTGCTGGGCTAGCAGGACTCCGGTGAACCGGGCTGTAGCGGACTACTATGGCTCGAGGAGCACTAGACTACATTTCCCCATAAGAAAGGCTGCCAAGGATAAACAACTAGATTGTCGGATCCCACACATACCAAGCATTTCAATCATACACACAATATGCTTGATATGTGTAAATACAACATGGCATCACAACAAGACTCTACGACTCAAGTATTAATTCATTAGGATCCGAAGAGCCAGATATTGCAAACATGGGTCTCATGACCCAACATTCAGAGCATACAAGTCAAACACATGCGGAAGCTTAACATGTCTGAGTACAGACATCCATAAATGAAAAAGGCTAAGAAGCCTGACTATCTACCAGATCCTGCTGAGGGCACAAGATCGTAGCTGAGGTATCAAGCTAAACGTCGAAGTCCACGCGGAACTACTAGCGAGACTAAAGTCTCTCTGCAAAACATAAATTAAGCAAACTTGAGTACAAGAGTACTCAACAAGACTTACATCAGAACTAGCTACATATGCATCGGTATCAACAAGGGGGGTGGTGGAGTTTAACTGCAGCAAGCCAGCTTTGACTCAGTGGCTACTCTGAACTACGACTGCAAGCAACTCTTTGAGGTGGCGCACACGAGTCCACACATTCACTATTCAATACACCACTATGGATCCGCTCCCGTCTCCCTACGAGAAGGCCATCCATAGCACTCACGCTTATCTTGCGAGTTTTAGGGTATCCACTTTCACTTGTCTATGAACTGTTATAGGTAACCCAGAAGTCCTTTACCGCAGACACAGCTATTGGAATAGATCAATATATAACCCTGCAGGGGTGTACTTCGTCACACATGTTTCCACCACCTAGCGCCTGCACACGACATGTGCTCAGCAGACTTCAAGCGAAAGCCGACGTGGGTGTAGACCAAGACCTGACTAACCACACAAGTCTCTAGTCCAGGTTTATCGCCTATTCGGGTTCCATCCGTGAGGAGATCCGGCCGGAGTTTCGCTCATAGCCCCAAACGATGTGTGCAGGGTTCCCAAGACACCAAACGGGCGCCCGATACACCGTGCCATGGTGTATCTACCGCATCATAGCCCACCCCTAGGGTCAGCGCTACGCACGGCCGCCAACACATATCCTATAAACACCAGAAACTAATTGCAACTCCTGGACAGAGGACGAGAGGGGTCAGTAAGTCGAGCGGGGTCATATTTCAGGGCCCAACATGTGGTAGTAGCTGTTTCATGGATCAGAAACACAGAACTCAGTTCCTGAGGACGGTTTCAATGAGACAAACCACCATGTACTCCTACATGGCCTCTCACCACTACCTTTACCAAAACGTGTTCACACACTTAGCTCACACACAGTAGGACATGTTTACACACCTCCGATCCATCCTCGATGAATCAGACCTGACTCAACTTTAAGCAGTAGCAGGCATGACAAACAAGCATGAATGAGTAGGCACATCAGGGCTCAAAGAACTCCTACTCATGCTAGTGGGTTTCATCTATTTACTATGGCAATGACAGGTCATGCAGAGGATAAGGGGTTCAACTACCGCAACAAGTAGCAGATGAATCGTTATTGTCCTAATGCAGTAAAAGAGAGCAGGAGCGAGAGAGTGGGCTTGTATCAGAATGAACAAGGGGGTTGTGCTTGCCTGGCACTTCTGAAGATAACATTGAGTCTTCACCAGTGTCAACGATCACGGCGTCGGTACATCGTCTATCGAGAGGGGACATTTACCGGCAAACAAGGAAGAACACAATCAATGCGATGCAACAATATGATGCATGGTCATGACATTGCAATATGCTGTTGATTGAGCTAATGCAACTAGCAACAAGTTAAATGGAGTTGGTTTGAACACTAGGTTCAAATTCAATTTCAAACTATGAATTCAAATAGTGCATTATCATGTTTTGGACTAAACAGTGAGGTTAAGTTGTTCAAACATGCATGAAAATGCCATAAACAGATTCCTTGAATTTTTCTGATAATTTTTCATATATAATTTATTTCATTTGGAGTTACGGTTGATTTTCTATGATTTTTAGAGGTTTTGGGCATTTTCTGGAATTTCCTGATTTATTTTAAATCCAGAAATGATTTATTGCGCCAGCACTGCGTCATTATGACGTCAGCAGGTCAACAGGGTGCGGTCCAGGTCAAACCTGACAGTGGGTGCCGCGTGTCAGTCTCTAAAGCTTTTAAAAAGGTTTAGTTTTAAACCATGGATTACCTGGGCAGTGGGGCCCATTGTCAGTGACACAGGATTTAGTTAGCGGGGTGATTAACCCCTAACAGTAGTGGTTAGCACTAATTATAGCCCTAAAATAACCAGTCAGATGCCGGCCCCACATGTCATGGACACAGCATGGGGTCCAGCCGAGGTCAAAAGCCCAGTCAGCGGGGTCAAACACACCGGTGTTAAGCCGCCGGCGAGGTCCGAGACGGCGGAGGGCTTCAGAAAACTGCTACGGTGCACCGTTTGGCACGCGGTTGGGTGCTACGGCGAGCCGGGGCTCGTGCGCATCCAGCGGTGGCAGTGGGAGGGCGCGAGGTGGCCGGAGTTGACGGCGGCGAGCTCTTTTGCGGCCGCCAGAGTTCGGGCAAGTGTGGCCGTGTGGTTCCAGTGCACGAGGAAGCTAACTAGAGGCTGTGTTGGACTCGATGTTGCTCCAGGAGCACGCCGAAGGCACAAGCTCGAGTGGAGGTGCACGGTGGCTGCGGGAGCAACGACCATGGCGGACGGCGGCGCTCGGGTACGGCGGCTGGCACGGCTAGAAGACAGGAACGAGCTCGGGGAGGAGGGGGAAAGGCGGCAGAGCTCACATCGAGTGCACGGGACACCGAAGCGGGCTCGGGGAAGGCCTGGAGCAGGCGGGGCATCGACGGTGATCTCCGGCATCCGAGAAGGGGAACGATGACGAGCCACTCATCTTAGGGCAGGTCTGCTTGGTTCCTTTGGCTTGGCATACGAAAACAACGACGACGGAGCCACTAGACACACTGGACAGACGAGGGAGGCCCGGTGGCCGCGGTGAACGGTGTTGGCGGCGACGACATCCGCTCTGTGGCGCTCGGGAAGAGAGAGCAGAGGAGGGGAGAGAGGGCGACGAGTGAGGGAGAAGAGAGGGAGGGACCAGGGGTGTCGTGGCGTCATCTGGGCGCGTCGGGGCAGCGGTGGGGAGCATGAGGTGGCGGGTCGCGTGCTCGCGCGCGGTGGCCATGCTCCTCTCATCCTCCTGGCAGGAGGTTGAGGGTGACTGGCACGGCGCTGTGGGCTGGGCCGCACAGTAGCAGGCCGGCCAGGCTGGACAGGTAAGCGCCTGGTAGGTCTTCTGCACTTTTTTTTAATCTTTCTTCTGTTTTGTTTTATTTAATTGCCACTGAATTCAAATTCAAACAAATTTGAAAACAGTGCCAAAACTCCCCTAGATAATTTGATGTCAGTTAAGGTCTACTCCTCATATACATAAAATATCTCAGGGCATTTGAAAATATATTCATTATATATTATGAATATAACTCCAAATTCAAATAGAATATTGATTTAAAATCAGAGCCCAAATAATTCCTTAGAAATGTTCCAAAATTTTGGTTTGATTTATAACTCTTGCCAAAATTGTCAGAGCTATTTCTAGGGCATTTTGGATTTACTGATTGCAATTTTAGGGTTTCTTGCCCCTTTATTAAAATGATTTCCGAGGCTTTCAATTTCCTCATTTCAAATTTCAGAATTTAGACATGGTGCACACATGAAGCTAGCCTAGAGCATTACCAGAAGCTAGGGATGTGACAGCTCACCCCTACTAAACAAGAATCTCGTCCCGAGATTCAAGCGTAGGGTAAGATGATGGGGGAACGCAACTAATGCAATCTTCACGATCCAGGTTGCACTTCAAATGAACGTTGATTCAGTCACCATCTTTGTCTCAATGTCTTGCTCTGAGAACTCCAACTAACATGACAATGAGAGGAAAGGGAAAACTCCAGAAGGATCGATCTTCTCGAAGATCGAACAACCGACGATCAACTCACAGAACGAGACATAGCGACATCTGTCGAGATGAGACACGATACACACATCAAGAATGTTGGAAATGAGCATATGACAAGGTTTGACTAAGTAGCGGAATTCCCACACCTAGGAGGGTGGTGAACGGTGTCAATGTAGCGAGGGGTTGGGTTGCCATGATACCATAGCGAGACATCTTAAGGAAGGTGACTCGCAGAAATATTCCCTTAAGTGGCAAAAATAATTACTTTTGATTCGGAGATCATTGAAACTCTCTATACCAGCCTAATGCAATCACAACGATCGTTTGAAGAAGTTCGAAGAATGGCATACTCCGACTAGAATGGATGATGTGGACTATCTTGTTGAAGACAACACAATGGATAAATTTTGCTCATCATCGGAAATGGATGAGACCCATGACAAGTCCACTTTTGAATATGATCCTGGACAACAACTATTGAGGTGCAAGCTGGGAACAAAATGCAAATGTTGGGAATGATTCTAGTAACTTGGGAGAAACCCAACAGTAGAGAGAGATTCCATTGTTTGAAAGATTATAACATAACCGAGGAAACAGGAAGCAAATCCTAGTTAGCGCCAACGATAAAACCTAGTGCTTGCGCGTGCTCTCAAGAACTTGAGCATCTCCATATTCATCAAGGTTTTACCAATATCCGTGTCAAGGATCATGGCAACACAACATACCACCATGATGAATGGTGATGTATGATACAGATGCAAAGGAAGATAACACTTTCTCAGATTTCACCTTAGCGAGGCCAAGGAAATGAAATCTGGATGATCGACCGAGAGACATTTAGCACTCCGCTCCTAATGTTCTCCTTGATGTGCTAGCATAACCCATTTATTGATATGGTTTGGTATCTAGGACATCAAATAAAGGTCGGACTTCGGAAGCTCAAGAATCCGTATGGATTAACTACGGAGGTAAATCCTACGAAATCCTCATGGGAAGGTGGCCAACTTTCTTCAATCCAGATACTACAATAATAGGTCTTCCGGCTGGATGTGTTGGCCACGACATCCACTTTACCGGTTATCGAGAGACCAATAGTATAGTTCTTGGAAAACACCCCAACCATCATATCTGCCTGAGATTCAGATTTGGTTGGTGTCAGGATATTCCAGACTCATGGAGTCTAGAAAGAAAATGAAGTTTTGCAACACAAATCGACGAGATGACGTTGCGAGATTCTCGGGGAATGAACTACGATAGTAAGCTCCAAAACATGAGCTGGTTCTGCTACAAACATGTGAACACACTGTCCCAGACAAGCATGACCACGTAGTAGTCTGATAATAAAATACTACCGAGTTCAAGTGGGGAACCATCATTGCGGATAATGAAGTCCTTGCGTAATTCTAGCTCCTAAGAAGAAACTTCTTCTCCTTGAACAAATCAATCAGTGGCTTGGTGTGCTAGGGATACATATAGAATGAAGGTTGCAAGTCTCCAAACCACAGTATACTTTGCACATATGCGTGACCGATTTGGGATGATTCCAGAGAAAGCAAGACAAACTTTCCCAAATTCACGGCGGCAACTTGCAACATATGCACATGAATCAGGGAAAGTCACTACTTTCATCCAAACATATGCTTCATGAACGAAACACGAAGATAATGCTTATAAAGTTTCCAATGCTAGTGTAGCGTTCGACATGAATCATGGGGGAGATAAAATGATGCTGATGGGCTCAACAACAACTCATCGGTATTTCCATATCACTGGACTTCCACCATCATGTGAACGATGTGATAGTATTGGTCAGACCAAAAGATGTAATGGTGTATGCTCGAGGGATCAGCCACGAGTAAGACAACATTACGAACATCGTTGGTTCTGATTTGACTTGACGATATCCCAGACTCAAGTCAAAGTTTTGTCAAGGCAATAGATCCAAAAACTGATCACGAGGACCAACTAATGAAGATATCACCTTTCTTCAACACACACACACACACACACAAGGATATCCCTTAAGAGTGAACTAAGTAGATTACGCTTTTATCTTCCAACTCTCCAAGTTGTTGTTTTAGCTTAACCAATTAGTTCAGGGGTATCCAACGCAGGTTCTTGGGGAAAAGTGGTTTAGCGGAAAACCAACTTGATCACGAACTCAACATAACGGTCAGGTGACAACCTAGTAACACTTCCGAGAAGATATCCGGAAAATCACGAACCACTGATATGTTACTAAGCTCGAGATCAATCTTGCTTTCAAGGCAAGAAGATGTGATCAAAAGAGCAAGGGTTTGGCAGAATCCTAACTCCTCGATCGAAGAGTGCACCAGAAATAAGGACTAGGTAGCACGATCAATCTTAGGATGATGATTTGATAACCAACACGCTAAGAATGAGAATTTCGTCCATTTACTACCAAGCAACATGGTTGCTAGGAGTATTGATTTCACACATCACGACTCACTTGCCGGCATTCCGGTTGCAACAACACGGAAACCGAGAAATGAATAATGATGGGGAGAGTATCACTACGTCAAGAATTCATGAGAGATGCTGCATTTCCTATGACAATCCTGACATAAAGGGGGTAATACTCCGAGGTAGAATAGAACAAAAGCTGGATTGGCATTTTGATCTGCAGAATACAACCACTTTGACCCGATCCTAGAAATGGATGAGGTACTGGAGTTTGTTTCTCCTAGTCATTCTGAAATAGAACGGCTTGACGAACCACAAGAGTACTAGGCATCGATGAACACGAATGCACACATACTCCTCACTATCAATTGATAGACGAAGATCGGAATATAACGGAAGGGGAACAACTCAAAGGTACATATAACTTTCTGAGTTGTGGATGCATAGATTAGTATGTCGAACGAGTTCAACATATTTCTTCCGGATAACCCATGCAGAAAGGTAGGGTTGGCAGAGTCACAACATAGAATGGAGAACTCACCAGGAGCACTCTGTCATGACCTTTTGGTTCAAAGAACTCCTGCCAAGAATGGTTCATGATAATTGGAAGAAGGATATACCACGAACCTCGAGAACTATCGCAAAGGTTGCTAATATCCTAAAGGAACTAGCAACACTATCAACATGAGGTAAGTAGGGTGAATCTCGGGTTCAAGAACCCATGAATAGAATACCTACCACTACATGGCATCACGTGATGCTTTCGAGAATGGTGGCCAGAATTATCACACCGGGAACACAAAACATGGCTAGATTACTAGGTGACTCCCCAAAACACCTAGGGTCATAATAATAGCTCCAACATATATGTCGAGGCAACAGAGTACCTCAACTCACCGACTAGAGTGCTTAATCTGGCCCAAAGGACATCGGGATAGGAATATGGATTGCAAATGCATCAGACTATCTAGAAACCTAGGATGACTCGGATAGGATAACGGTTGTAAATGCTCAAAAAGTTTTGAGACATCCTGTAAATTGGTGGCATAACCACTTAGAAGCACAATATCAAGGTTCCGAGACCAACTATGAACACACGGAAGTAGTAGGAACTGAACTGAGGCTTGAACTCAACAATCCTAGTCAACTACGGTTTAGTAACACGTCATCCTGTGAGATAGAAGAGAAGCCTAGTTCTTAATCCCCGTAGAAAGGAAGAGGTTGACTCAAATCAGAAGGTCATGAGAATAAGGAGTAAAAAAAGAGCCTTACGTTCCCTTCCACAATCAATTCCCTTATATAACTAACGCATTTCTAGACTCAACTTCGACCAGTTTGGCTTGGTAATCCTACAGGCAGTCAGGCTCTGATACCAACGCTGTCAGGACCCCGATTCCAAGTCACATCGATCTAGCCGGTAACACCTCATATCACTTTGTGGCCTCACGCATGGTATCCCACGGGTGTCGCCTTACCATGGCCCGGGACCGGTTGCGCCTTTTGGCTCACGTATATGATAGTGTCGCTAGCATCCATATGACAGAGAACCCGGGCCGACATGGCTAGTCGTGAAACCAAAGCGGCACTAACCCATGGGAACAGGCATACATGAATCAACCTCGAGCATGTCGGTCAACAGCGTGTGACTCCGGGCTATAACACTGGGCTAACAGGACTCCGGGGACCCCGGGCTGTAGCAAGCTAGGCAGGACTCCGGAAGTCACCGCGTGACATTTCCCCGAAGGGACAGACATAGGAACGAAGTGAATCACATGCCGGCCAGTCAAGTGTCCTGAGCAGTAGTGCTGGGCTAGCAGGACTCCGGTGAACCGGGCTGTAGCGGACTACTATGGCTCGAGGACCACTAGACTACATTTCCCCATAAGAAAGGCTGCCAAGGATAAACAACTAGATTGTCGGATCCCACACATACCAAGCATTTCAATCATACAAACAATATGCTCGATATGTGTAAATACAACATGGCATCACAACAAGACTCTACGACTCAAGTATTAATTCATTAGGCTCCGAAGAGCCAGATATTGCAAACATGGGTCTCATGACCCAACATTCAGAGCATACAAGTCAAACACATGCGGAAGCTTAACATGTCTGAGTACAGACATCCATAAATGAAAAAGGCTAAGAAGCCTGACTATCTACCAGATCCTGCCGAGGGCACAAGATCGTAGCTGAGGTATCAAGCTAAACGTCGAAGTCCACGCGGAACTACTAGCGAGACTGAAGTCTCTCTGCAAAACATAAATTAAGCAAACGTGAGTACAAGAGTACTCAGCAAGACTTACATCAGAACTAGCTACATATGCATCGGTATCAACAAGGGGGGGTGGTGGAGTTTAACTGCAGCAAGCCAGCTTTGACTCAGTGGCTACTCTGAACTACGACTGCAAGCAACTCTTTGAGGTGGCGCACACGAGTCCACACATTCACTATTCAATACACCACTATGGATCCGCTCTCGTCTCCCTACGAGGAGGCCATCCATAGCACTCACGCTTATCTTGCGAGTTTTAGGGTATCCACTTTCACTTGTCTATGAACTGTTATAGGTAACCCAGAAGTCCTTTACCACGGACACGGCTATTCGAATAGATCAATGTATAACCCTGCAGGGGTGTACTTTGTCACACATGTTTCCACCACCTAGCGTCTGCACATGGCATGTGCTCGGCAGACTTCAAGCGAAAGCCGATGTGGGTGTAGACCATGACCTGACTAACCACACAAGTCTCTAGTCCAGGTTTATCGCCTATTCGGGTTCCATCCGTGAGGAGATCCGGCCGGAGTTTCGCTCACAGCCCCAAACGATGTGTGCAGGATTCCCGAGACACCAAACGGGCGCCCGGTACACCGTGCCACGGTGTATCTACCGCATCATAGCCCACCCCTAGGGTCAGCGCTACGCACGGCCGCCAACACATATCCTATAAACACCAGAAACTAATTGCAACTCCTGGACAGAGGACGAGAGGGGTCAGTAAGTCGAGCGGGGTCATATTTCAGGGCCCAACGTGTGGTAGTAGCTGTTTCATGGATCAGAAACACGGAACTCAGTTCCTGAGGACGGTTTCAATGAGACAAACCACCATGTACTCCTACATGGCCTCTCACCGCTACCTTTACCAAAATGTGTTCACACACTTAGCTCACACAAAGTAGGACATGTTTACACACCTCCGATCCATCCCCGATGAATCAGACCTGACTCAACTTTAAGCAGTAGCAGGCATGACAAACAAGCATGGATGAGTAGGCACATCAGGGCTCAAACAACTCCTACTCATGCTAGTGGGTTTCATCTATTTACTGTGGCAATGAAAGGTCATGCAGAGGATAAGGGGTTCAACTACCACAACAAGTAGCAGATGAATCGCTGTTGTCCTAATGCAGTAAAAGAGAGCAGGAGCGAGAGAGTGGGCTTGTATCGGAATGAACAAGGGGGTTGTGCCTGCCTGGCACTTCTGAAGATAACATTGAGTCTTCATCAGTGTCAATGATCACGGCGTCGGTACATCGTCTATCGAGAGGGGACATTTACCGGCAAACAAGGAAGAACACAATCAATGCGATGCAACAATATGATGCATGGTCATGACATTGCAATATGCTGTTGATTGAGCTAATGCAACTAGCAACAAGTTAAATGGAGTTGGTTTGAACACTAGGTTCAAATTCAAATTCAAACTATGAATTCAAATAGTGCATTATCATGTTTTGGACTAAACAGTGAGGTTAAGTTGTTCAAACATGCACGAAAATGCCATAAACAGATTCCTTGAATTTTTTTGATAATTTTTCATATATAATTTATTTCATCTGGAGTTACGGTTGATTTTCTATGATTTTTAGAGGTTTTTGGCATTTTCTGGAATTTCCTGATTGATTTTAAATCCAGAAATGATTTATTGCGCCAGCACTGCGTCATTATGACGTCAGCAGGTCAACAGGGCGCGGTCCAGGTCAAACCTGACAGTGGGTCCCGCGTGTCAGTCTCTAAAGCTTTAAATAAAAAGGTTTAGTTTTAAACCATGGATTACCTGGGCAGTGGGGCCCATTGTCAGTGACACAGGATTTAGTTAGCGGGGTGATTAACCCCTAACAGTAGTGGTTAGCACTAATTATAGCCCTAAACTAATTAGTCAGATGCCGGCCCCACATGTCATGGACACAGCGTGGGGTCCAGCCGAGGTCAAAAGCCCAGTCAGTGGGGTCAAACACACCAACGTTAAGCCGCCGGCGAGGTCCGAGACGGCGGAGGGCTTCGCAAAACTGCTACGTTGCACCGTTTGGCACACGGTTGGGTTTTACGGCGAGCCGGGGCTCGTGCGCATCCAGCGGTGGCAGTGGGAGGGCGCGAGGTGGCCGGAGTTGACGGCGGCGAGCTCTTTTGCGGCCGCCGGAGTTCGGGCAAGTGTGGCCGTGTGGTTCCAGTGCACGAGGAAGCTAACTAGAGGCTGCGTTGGACTCGACGTTGCTCCAGGAGCACGCCGAAGGCACAAGCTCAAGTGGAGGTGCACGGTGGCTGCGAGAGCAACGACCATGGCGGACGGCGGCGCTCGGGTACGGCGGCTGGCATGGCTAGAAGACAGGAACGAGCTCGGGGAGGAGGGGGAAAGGCGGCAGAGATCACATCGAGTGCAGGGGACGCCGAAGCGGGCTCGGGGAAGGCCTGGAGCAGGTGGGGCATCGGCAGTGATCTCCGGCATCCGAGAAGGGGAACGATGATGAGCCACTCATCTTAGGGCAGGTCTGCTTGGTTCCTTCGGCTTGGCATACGAAAACGACGACGACGGAGCCACTAGACACACTGGACAGACGAGGGAGGCCCGGTGGCCGCGATGAACGGTGTTGGCGGCGACGACCTCCGCTCGGTGGTGCTCGGGAAGAGAGAGCAGAGGAGGGGAGAGAGGGCGACGAGTGAGGGAGAAGAGAGGGAGGGAGCCATGGGTGTCGTGGCGTCGTCTGGGCGCATCGGGGCAGCGGTGGGGAGCAGGAGGTGGCGGGTCGCGTGCTCGCGCGCGATGGCCACGCTCCTCTGATCCTCCTGGCAGGAGGTTGAGGGTGACTGGCACGGCGCTGTGGGCTGGGCCGCATAGTAGCAGGCCGGCCAGGCTGGACAGGTAAGCGCCTGGTAGGTCTTCTTCTCTTTTTTTAATTTTTCTTCTGTTTTGTATTATTTAATTGCCACTGAATTCAAATTCAAACAAATTTGAAAACAGTGCGAAAACTCCCCTATATAATTTTATGTCAGTTAAGGTCTACTCCTCATATACATAAAATATCTCAGGGCATTTGAAAATATATTCATAATATATTATGAATATAACTCCAAATTCAAATAGAATATTGATTTAAAATCAGAGCCCAAATAATTCCTTAGAAATGTTCCAAAATTTTGGTTTGATTTATAACTCTTGCCAAAATTGTCAGAGCTATTTCTAGGGCATTTTGGATTTATTGATTGCAATTTTAGGGTTTCTTGCCCCTTTATTAAAATGATTCCGAGGCTTTCAATTTCCTCATTTCAAATTTCAGAATTTAGACATGGTGCACACATGAAGCTAGCCTAGAGCATTACCAGAAGCTAGGGATGTGACGGCAATTTAAAGGGTTCTTGCCCTTTACAATAATTTCTGAGGCTTTGAATATTCCTCATTTCAATTTCCTGGAAATTTAAACATGATGCAGGCTCACTAATGCAACTATTATACTCAGATAATCTACGGCTGTGACAACTCACCCCCACTAAACAAGAATCTCGTCTCGAGATTCAAGTCGTGAGGTAAGAAGACAGAGGGGACACAAAGCTAACAACACGATCTTCATGATCCAACTGCCCTTCTCGAAGATGTTGATTCATTTCTCCATTTGATCTTGACGTCTTTGCTTTGAAATCCTCTTGCAACTATGATGACGGAAGAGAGGAAACTCGACAGAATTCGATCTTCACAAAGATCAAGCGATACACGAACAACTCATGGAATGAGACGATAGAACGTCTCTTAAGCCGGGATACAATGCACACATCAAGACAGATGGAGAGAAACTGATAACGAAGGTTCAATTTGGTAGGCAACATTTCCACGCTTAAGAAGATGGTGAATGCGTTTCAAGTAGCGAGGAGTTAGGTTGCCCTTCATGTCGAACGGGGCACCTTAGAGGAGGTGGCTCATAGAGCTATTCCCTTAAGTGGCAAAAAGAATTACTTTTGATTCAGAGATCACTGAAACTATTTATACCAGCCTAAGGCAATTCACAACAATCGTTTGGCGGAGTACAAAGGAATGGCATACCCGGACTAGAATGGATGATGTGGACTATCTTGTTGAAGACAACGCAATGGATGATTTTGCTTGCGCGTGCTCTCAAGAACTTGAGCATTTCCATATTCATCAAGGTTCTACCAACATCCGAGTCGAGGATCCTGGCAACACATATTACTACCTTGGCGAATAGTGATGGACAATGCAGATGCAAAGGAAGACAACGCTTTCTTAGATTTCACCTTAGCGAGGCCAAGGAAAAAAATCTGGATGATCGACCGAGAGACATTGAGCACTCCGCTTCTAATGTTCTCCTTGATGTGCTAGTGTAACCCATTTATTGATATGGTTTGGTATGTAGAACATCAAGTAAAAGGCCGGACTTCGGGAGCACAAGAATCCATAAAGAACAACTACGGAAGTAAATTCTACGGAATCCTTGTGGGGAGGTGGCCAACTTCCTCAATCAAGATACTACAATAATAGGTCTTCTGGCTGGGTATGTTCGCCATGACATCCACTTTACCGGTTACAGAGAGACCAATATTATAGTTCTTGGAGTGTGTTCCAACCATCATATCTGCCTGAGGTTCAGATCTGGTTAGAAACAGGATACTTCAGACAACATGTCTGAAAAGGAAAGGTTGCAACACAAATCAACGAGATGATATTGCGAGATTCTCGGGAGATGAACTACGGTAGCAAGCTACAAAACATGAGTTGGTTCTGCTACAAGCATGTGAACACGCTGTCCCAGACAAGCATGGTCACCTGGTAGTCTTACAACGAAACACTACCGAGTTCGGGGGGGGGGGGGGGAACCATCAATGAGGATATCGAAGTCCTTGCGTAAGTCTAGCTCTTAAGAAGGAACTTCTTCTCCTTGAACAAATCAGTTAGTGGCTTGGTGTGCTAGGGATTCATATAGAATGAAGGTTGCAAGTCTCCAGACCACAGAATACTTCGCACGTATGCATGACTAACTTGGGATGATTCCACAGGAAGCGAAACAAACTTTCTCGAATTCACGGCGGCAACTTACACCAAATGCACATGAATTCGAGGAAGTCACTTCTTCCATCCAAGCATAAGCTTCATGAACGGAACACGAAGGCATTGCTTACAAAGTTTTCAACACTAGGTTGATGTTCAATATGAATCATGGGGGAGACAAAATGCTGCTGATGTGCTCAACAACAAATCATCGGAATTTCCATATCACTGGACTTCCACCATCATGTGAACACTGTGGTAGCATTGGTCAGACCAAAAGATGTAATGGTGTATGCTCGAGGGATCAACCACGAGTAAGACAACATTACGAACATCGTTGGTTCTGATTTGACTTGACGATGGCCCATACTTAAGTCAAAGTTTGGACAAAACAATAGCTCCACCAATTGGGCACGGAGATCAATCGATGAAGATATCATCTTTCTTCAACACACATATACAAAGAGATATCCCTTTGGAAAGAACTAAGTCGGATATAGCCTTTATCTTCCAACTCTCCAAGTTGTTGTTTAGCTTAACCAACTAGCTCAGGGTATCCAACACAGATTCTTGGAGAAAGAGTGGTTTATTGGAAAACCAACTTGATCACGAACTCAACATATCGGTCAGGGGACGACCTGGTGATACTCCCATGAAGATATCCGAGAAATCACGAACCACCGATATGTCTCTAAGCTCGAGAACAATCTTGCTTTTCAAGGCAAGACGACATGATCAAAAGAGTAAGGGATTGAATAATCCTAACTCATTGATCGAAGAGTGCACCGGAAATAAGGACTAGGTAGCACGATTAATCTTAGAATGATGATTGAATAACCAACACGCTAAGAATGAAATTATTGTCCATTAACAACCAAGCAACTGGGTTGCTAGGAGTATTGATTTCACACATCACGGTTCACTTGTCGGCATTCCGGTCACAACAACACGGAGACCGAGGAATGAATAATGATGGCGAGAAGTATCACTGCGTCAGAAATTCATGAGAGATGGTGCAATTCTCATGACAATCCTGACATAAAGGGGGTAATACTCCGAGGTAGAACAGAACAAAAGCTGGATTGGCATTTGGATTTGCGAAGTACAATTGCTTTGACCCAATCCTAGATATGGATGAGGTACTGGAGTTTGTTTCTCCTAGTCATTCTGAAATAGAATGGCTTGACAGACCACAAAAAAATAGGCATCAATAACATGAATGCACAACTATTCTTGACTATCAAATGATAGACGGGGGTCAGAATACAACTAAAGAGAGGGACAACTCAAAGGAACATATTAACTTGCTGAGTTGTGGATGCATAGATTAGTATGTCGAACCAAGTTCAACATATTTCTTCCGGATAACCCATGCAAAGAAGGTAGAACTGCCAGATTCACATCATAGAACCGAGAACTCGTCAAGAGCACTCTTATTGCGATCTTTTGGTTCAACGACTTCCGCCAAGGGTGGTCCATGGTATTAGGAAGAATGATATACCATGGACCTCCAGGACTATCACAAGGTTACTAATATCTTAAGGATGTAGGACAAGGAAATTACTCTAGTCCATGGTGGGTTGTATCATCCGGGTGGTATCAGAAGCGGCGGATTTGGGTTCCGAACTCCGCTGTTCCACCCGGATATTCACCGAGGCCATCTTATGTGGCGCCTCACCCAGTTCAGCAGTATGCTCCACCCAGGTCTATTAGTAGACCGCTTGTCAAAGCGGGTCCACGTCCTACTTCAGGGACTTGTTTCACATGCGGAGAGCTAGGACACTATGCACGTGATTGCTCTCAAACCAACTATGCTCCACCCCAGCCTAAGAAGTCTGTTGGCCATGGTAAGCCATCACGCAAGATGATTATTGTCAAGTCAGCTCCCACCGAACATGGATGTGTGCATCACGTCTCAGCTAAAGACACTCATGATGATCCGGATGTCGTTCTTGGTACCCTCCTTGTCAATTGCCATCCAGCTTCGGTTCTGTTTGATACCGGAGCATCTCATTCCTTCATTTCCGAAAGTTATGCCAGCTTGCACAACATATCCTTTTGTGATATGCCCTCTCCACTAGTAATTCAAACTCCCGGATCCAAATGGCAAACTTCTAGTGTAAGCCATGGTAATGAAATCCTTGTTGAAAGACTTGTATTCCTTGCATCACTTATAGCCCTCAAGTCTACATATATTAACATCATCTTGGGTATGGACTGGATGAAAGCTCATTATGCCAAGATTGATTGTTACACTAGGTCTATTCAGCTTACACACCCATCCGGCAAGATAGTCACCATCTCCACTAGAGTTGCAAAGCGTCAGCTCTATTCTCTTAATGCCAACCCTCTTCCTGACCTTGAAGATATCCCGGTAGTCCGTGACTTTCCGGATGTTTTTCCAGAGGAACTGCCAGGTATTCCACCTGACAGAGATGTAGAATTTGTCATAGATCTTATCCCAGGAACCGCTCCAATCTCTAGGAGACCTTACAATATGGCACCCTTAGAACTATCTGAGCTTAAGAAACAACTCGATGACTCCTTGCAAAAGGGTTTCATCCGTCCTAGTTCTTCTCCCCGGGCTTGCCCCGTCCTCTTCGTCAAGAAGAAGGATGGTACGGACCGGATGGTTGTAGATTATCGTCCCGTTAATTTGGTCACGATAAAGAACAAGTATTCGCTCCCCAGGATCAACGACTTGTATGATCAGCTCGCTGGATCCTCAGTCTTTTCCAAGATGGATTTGAGGTTAGGCAAGATCAGAAATGGGGACATTCCTAAGACGGCTTTTGTCACTCGTTATGGCCAGTATGAGTACACCGTCATGTCCTTCGGTCTAACTAATGCTCCAGCTACATTCTCCCGCTTGCTGAACTCGATCTTCATGGAGTACTTAGATAAGTTCGTCATGGTTTACCTCAATGATATCCTTATTTACTCGAAGAACGAGGAAGAGCATGCTGAACATCTTAGACTTGTGCTAGGAAAACTCAGAGAGCACCGCCTTTATGCCAAGTTCTCCAAGTGCGAATTTTGGTTGCCAGAAGTGACCTATCTCGGCCACGTAATCTCTGGTAAGGGCATTGCTGTCAATCCCGAGAGAGTTCAGGCCGTTCTTGATTGGGCTCCGCCTGAAACAGTTAAGCAAGTTAGGAGTTTCCTTGGCCTAGCCAGTTATTGTCGCCGATTCGTTGAGAACTTCTCCAAAGTGGCTAAACCTCTCACGGAACTGCTCAAGAAAGATAAAAAGTTTGAGTGGTTCCCACAGTGTGAGCACAGTTTCCAGGAACTGAAAATACGCTTGACTTCTGCTCCCATACTTGTGCCACCGGATTTCACTAAGGACTTTGTTATCTATTGTGATGCCTCACGACAGGGACTAGGTTGCATTCTTATGCAAGATCGCCATGTGATTGCCTATGCATCTCGACAGTTGCATCCACATGAGGAGAATTATCCTACACATGATCTAGAGCTTGCAGCCGTAGTCTATGCACTTAAGACCTGGTGACATTACCTTCTTGGTAAACGTTGCGAGATTTACACCGATCACCAGAGTCTCAAATATATCTTCACCCAACCAGATTTGAACCTTAGGCAAAGACGTTGGCTGGAGTTGATCTCAGATTATGACTTAGGGATTACCTACACCCCAGGCAAGGGGAATGTCATGGCTGATGCGCTAAGTCGTAAGTCCTATTGCAACAATCTCATGTTGCAGCAGGGCCAACCACTTCTTCATGAGGAATTCTGTCAGCTTAACCTTCACATTGCTCCTCATGGATTCCTTTCTACCTTGGTGGCGAAACCTACTCTTGTGGATCAGATCGTCTCTGCTCAAAAACAGGATACGGGAATTTCCCGGATCAAGAGAAACATTAACAAAGGAGTTGGTGGTAGTTTCTCTATAGATGATCGTGGTGTTGTTTTCTTTGAGAGTCGCTTGGTGGTTCCCAAGAATCAACATCTTCGACAATTAATCCTTAAGGAGGCGCATGAATCTCCTCTCACGATTCATCCCGGTAGTTCTAAGATGTATCAGGACGTATGCCAGAGGTTCTGGTGGACTAGGATGAAAAGAGAAATCGCTCAGTTTATTGCTAGCTGTGACGTTTGTCGTCGCGTGAAGGCAGAGCATCAGAGACCTGCTGGCACCCTTCAACCTTTAGCTATTCCTAAATGGAAATGGGATAAAGTTGGTATGGACTTCATCACAGGCTTTCCCAGGACCAAGAAAGGGAATAATGCTATCTTCGTAGTCATTGATCGTCTTTCCAAAGTGGCTCACTTCCTACCTGTTCGAGAGAATATCACTGCTAGTCAGCTCGCTGACTTATATATTTCTCGAATAGTGTCACTTCATGGTGTTCCACTAGAGATCAATTCAGACCGTGGTAGTCTTTTCACTTCTCATTTCTGGGAGAGTTTCCAAACTGCCATGGGCACCCATCTTTCCTTCAGTACTGCTTTCCACCCTCAATCAAGTGGTCAGGTGGAAAGGGTCAACCAAATTCTTGAAGACATGCTTAGAGCTTGTGTTATCTCATTCGGTATGGATTGGGAGAAGTGTCTTTCTTTTGCCAAGTTTGCTTATAACAACAGCTACCAATCCAGCCTCAAGAAAGCTGCTTTTGAGGTTCTGTATGGACGAAGATGTCGAACACCTTTGAACTGGTCAGAAACCGGCGAAAGACAATTCTTTGGACCAGATATGATCCAAGAGGTAGAAGAGCAAGTTCGCATCATTCGTGAGAATTTGAAAACAGCCCAATCTCATCAAAAGAGCCAGTATGACCATAGTCATAAGGAAGTGGCTTATGAAATTGGCGACAAAGCTTACCTTCGGGTTACCCCTTTGAAGGGTACCCATCGATTCGGTATCAAGGGCAAGTTGGCTCCTCGGTACATTGGTCCCTTTCTCATTCTCGCTAAACGAGGAGAGGTTGCCTACCAGTTGGAACTACCACCACATCTTTCTCGAGTTCATGATGTCTTCCACATCTCTCAACTCAGGTGTTGCTTCTTGGATTCCATCCGCGGAGTGGACCACGAAACGCTTGATCTCTAAGATAACCTCTCATATCGAGAGTACCCTGTTTGCATCCTTGATCAAGCAGAGCGTGTCACCCGACGTCAAAACATCAAGTTTCTCAAGGCTCAGTGGTCTCATCATTCCGAGAGAGAAGCTACCTGGGAGCGCGAAGATCGTCTTCGACTTGAGTACCCCACTTTCTTTCCGCCGACTCCTGAATCTCGGGACGAGATTTCTTCGAGTGGGGGCGAGTTGTCACATCCCTAGTTCTGGTATGACCTAGACCAGCTAGTCAGTTGTGCATCATGTTTAAATTCCATTTAAATTTGAAATGGGGATTTGTGAAACCCTCAGAAATCATTTCTGGAAATGACCCAGATAAAAATTGTTTCAATTTGGCCCAAGAAAATGTTCCTAATTTTCTCTAAAAATATTGGCCGGAGGTAAAATCCCAACCAATATTTTTGGGAGCTCAGAAGTATTTATCTTTGGCCATTTGAGTTAATCCAGTAATTATTTGCGTTGGGGAAATATTTTATTATATATGAAATATTGTCCAATATTTCTGAATTTTGGTGAGGGGCTTTGGAGTGGTCCAACTAGTCCCTACAAAAATTTACAGAATAAAATAAATTGATTTAGTATTATTACTAAATCAAAACAAAGGTCAGAAATTAGAAAAGAAAAGAAATAAAGGAAAAACCTTACCTGGGCTAACCTGCGGCCTGGCACTGTGCCGGCCCAGCTGTGCTGGCCGAGCCCAACTGGCCATCGAGCCGTCTCCCACCTCGCGCCAGTAGGCGAGGCGCGTGCCCGGCGCGTGCGTGCGCTCCGCGCGCCACGCGAGCTGCCTGCCTGTCCTCCCCCTCGTCACCCTGGCCTCCCTGGACGTCGTCACGACGCGCCGCACTTCTCTCCCTCTCCCTCGCTCTACCTCCTCCCCTGTTTCTCACTCTCGCGAGCATCATCGAACAAGCCGTCGCCGCCGCTCGCTGTTGACGCGCTCCCCGCCGTCCCCTCGCCCCTCCTTCGAGTCCACGAGCTCCGCCTTATCGCCTGCTACCTCCCTGTCAAGCTACGGGGCGCCGAACACCCCGTGGAGCCGTCACCGCCGCCTTCTTCATCGCCGGCCGCCCAAGATCACCATCGCCATTCCGCCCACGTCGGACCACCTCCGAGCTCGCCGTTGGCTCCACTGCAACTGTTGTGAGATTTCGCGTCGACCCCCCCCCCCCTCTCCTCTGGCCTTTTTGCTTCTGCTAACGCCATTGCCGTCGCGGCCAGGAGCTTGGCTCCACCCGCCATGCCGCCACCGTGGCCATCGTCACCTAGAGCCCCAACCAACCGCGCCATAGCGCTTAGTGCATCACCAGGTGCCCGTAGCACCCCTCCGTGGCGCCTGCCGTGCAGTATAACACCGACCCCGAGCACACCCGCACGCCGGCCACCGCCACGAGCTTTTTTCGGCGAGCTCCGGCCACCCCAGCTACTCCCACTTGCCCTGTTGGTTGCGCGCATTCGCCAGCTCTGTGTAGATGCCCTCCGCCTTGCTTTTGGTCGCCGGAGGAGTGATCCCGAGCCTCCGCCGCGTCTGATCATTGCCAGCGGCTAAACGCCGATGGATTAGCCCCGGTTTGACCAGGGATTTGACCCCCCTGGTCCACTGACACGCGGGCCCCGACGCCCTAATCTGTTAATTAGATTAGAAATAACCTCCCCTGTTTAACCCGTGTCACTGACGTGTGGATCCCACACGTCAGGTTTGACCAGTCAATGCTGGTGACTTACTGACGCAAGCATGACGCAGTGCTGACGCAATTAATCCTTTTCTAATTTTAAATAATTGAGAGAATTTCAGAAAATGTTCAAAACTTCAAAAATTCATAGAAATTCAACTGTAGCTCAGATTGAAATAATTTATATATGAAAAATTATCAGAAAAATTCAATCTATCCATCTGTACCACATTCATGCATGTTCAACCAACTTATACCACTATATAAGTGAAAACATGATAATGGCATTTTAAATGCTAAATATGGAGTTTGCATATGAACCCTTGGTCCATATGGACTTCATTTAAATGGTTGCTAGATGCATTATTGCAATCATAACATCATTACCATGTTCATGCATCATATTGTTGCATATGCTTGTGTTTGATTTCCGTCACCGTTCCTTCTCGATAGGTCCTGCTTCGGAGAGTGTTCGAGAGTACCCATCAGTGAAGCAGTGCCCCCCTGTTTATAGCAGAGAACCCGACCCGAATGGATCAAGTCTCTGTGCTCTGGTGTCATCCCTGTATCAGTAATGCTGACACCACATAGTACTTCGAAGGATTTATAGCAGAGTAGCAATCACACACTTATTACATTGGTGTCTCAAAAGAGAACTTATTACAATAAATATGGCTTAAGGCCATCTAATAACGATAACAGCGGAAGACTTGGAAGGTAAATGGGTCCATCAACTCCAACGGCATCACTGAGTATAGAACCACGACCTAAAAGTACCTTACTCGTCGTCTGAAAAGTCTGCAACATGAAAGTTGCAGCCCGAAAACGGGTCAGCACATGGAATATGCTGGCAAGGTAACACATAGAGAGTGATGGAATGAAACAGCTATACTATATGCATATTTGGCTGGAGGAAAGCTCTATGGTTACTGTTTTGCGTAAAGCCAATTTTTCCCTACTACAAAGGAATAAATTTATTTAACTATCATGGTGGTTGAACATCGTGAATGGTTGACAGCATTCTGATCCCAATTAAGTGAACAATTAAAACCCATCAAAATTAATTAGAGTAACATGATGAGATTCACACGATATTCAAGTACTAGATACTCAAGATGTCCGTAACCGGGGACACGGCTAATCATGATTAGTTTATTACACTCTGCAGAGGTTTGTGCACTTTTCCCCACAAGACTCGATCGCCTCCGGTGGATTTCTCGCACTACTGGTGTTTGACAAAACGGATGACCGAGACACAGTCTTTCAGAAGCGCTAGCACCTTACGATGGATAGACCGGTACACCTACTTTCCCCTACATCTGCTAGTCTACCCTGTAAGAGTTCACACGACTTAGTCAACAATGCCAGAGCCCATATTGGCTTGTGGCTGCACACGGAAGTTTCTAGCATGAAAGATCTTATGATCCCTTTGAGCCTGGGTGGCAGTCCAAAAGAAAACAGGCAAGTCCTAATAGACATCAGGTGCCTCAATCCACCCAGATGTGTGTTTAAGTTGCCACCTTAGATAAACCATTAAAATTATCAATCTCACATATGTCATGGATATCACTCACCCAATCCACGTCTACTAGCATAGTAGGGCATAATAAGAAAACGTAGAAGTAACTCCCAAAGGTTTCATAATGAACAGGTAATAGGTACTACCTCATCTACTTCCCATCCCAAAATTTAATTAGATCCTAATCATGCAATGTGTGAGGATGGATCTAATGCAATAAAACTGGGTTGTAGAAAAGGTATGATCAAAGTGTTACTTGCCTTGCTGATGATCCGCGAGTCCTAGAGATTCGAAGTAACAGGCGGCGCAATCCGGGTAATCTATCGCAGACAAACAACAAGCATACAATAAGTACTCATCTAATGCACAGGTAAAACTCGAACAAGAGATCGAACCAGAAAGTTCAACTTAAGAACTCCGGTTGCAAAGAAAGAACGAGCCGAATAAAAGCAACGGAAAACAAACGGCGGAGGAAAACAACTCGGTTCTAGCAAGTTGAAAATAGGTCAAGTTTTACAGTAGCAAAAACTTGTTTAAGTTGATTAGTCGGAATGCCGGTTTCGAAACGAAACTCCAGGCGCTTGAATCACCTGATCCAGATAAATGAGCGAGAAGATAAACTAGAACGAAGATCGGATCTAAGATCGCGATCGCGGAATAAATCCGACAAAAAGAAAAAGAAGGACGGTTAAACGAACGGACGTTCGTTAACCTAGAATAACCGGTGACCACGTTCATTAGGACGAACGGTCCGGCGAACGGTCTCTAGGCAACTAAACCAGAAAAGAAAATGAAACCGATCTAGGGTTTCGGAAGAAAATCGAAGCAACGAACGAAAAGAAAACCGGAACGGTTTATAAGAAAAACCGAACCGGGGAAGAAAGAGAGGTGTGGCGTGGCTACCTCCGGCGAGGCTCCGGCGAATGGGGGCTCCGGCGGCGGCGTTGGGTGGCGGCAGCGGCGGCGGTGCTAGGGGCAGCGCGGCGGCGGTGCAAGGCACGGGCGGCGGCTTGGGCGCGGGGTGAGGCGCGGCTTGGTCTGGGGTTTAGGGGGGGTGTGGGGTACTTAAGAGGAGGAGGGGAGAGGAAACATGGGGGAGGGGGCAAGAAAAGAGGGGGAGAGATGGAGTCCTAATAGGACTCCGCCTTGGAGCCGGCGGCGCTGGCTTGTGTGCGGGCAGGAGCGCGCGGTGGCCTGGCCGGCCGGCTGCTGGGCCTTGGCCCAGCGGGCGCTGTGGATTTTTTTAAATGGTTTCGCGCGCAGAAAAACACAGAATAGAAAATCAAAACGAACTCCGAAACTCCCAAAGTAAATTTTCCCCGACTCCTAAAAATGAGTCGAACAAAATGAACTTTTCTCGGGACCTAGATGCAAATTTTTGAAAACGCGCATTTTTCCCTATCCAAATAAAATGGCAAATAAACTCCGACAAATCCAATGATCCTTTTTCTTCAAAATTTGAGAAGAACTCAAATATGAAAATGACGAAATCTCCAGCTCTCTCCGAGGGTCCTTGAGTTGCGTGAAATTTCTAGGATTGACCAAAATGCAAGAAAATATGATATGCATGATGATCTAGTGTATAACATTCCAAATTGAAAATTTGGGATGTTACAAACCTACCCCCCTTAAGATGAATTTCGCCCTCGAGATTCGGGTTGGCTAGAAAATAGGTGAGGGTGGTCCTTGAGCAAATCTTCTTCTCTCTCCCAGGTGGCTTCATCCTCTGAGTGGTGGTTCCACTGAACTTTACAAAACTTGATAACCTTGCTGCGGGTAACTCTGCTGGCATAATCGAGAATCTTGACTGGTTTCTCCTGATACGTTAAGTCGTCCTTCAACTGAATCGCTTCAAGCGGCACTGTATCTCTTAACGGTACCTCTGCCATCTCGGCGTGACATTTCTTCAGCTGAGAAACATGGAATACATCATGTACTCCTGACAGTCCCTCGGGTAATTACAACTTATAAGCGACTTCTCCCATACGTTGCAAGATCTTATATGGTCCAACGAAACGCGGTGCTAATTTTCCCTTAACTCCAAAGCGCTTAACTCCTCGAAGTGGGGATACTCGGAGATACACCCTGTCTCCGGTTTCGTAAACTGTCTCCTTGCGTTTAGAATCTGCGTAGCTCTTCTGCCTGGACTGGGCTACCTTGAGCCTATCGCGTATCAACTTAACTTTTCGTTCAGACTCTTTAATCAAATCTGGTCCAAAGAATTGATGGTCTCCAACTTCGTCCCATGACATCGGTGTCCTGCACCTCCTTCCGTAATAAGCTTCGAAAGGTGCCATCTTCAATCTGGTTTGGTAACTGTTGTTATAAGAAAACTCCGCATACGGCAAGTTATCGTCCCAACTAGATCCATAATCTAGTGCACAAGCTCTCAGCATATCTTCCAAAATCTGATTGACTCTCTCGGTCTGTCCATTTGTCTGCGGATGAAAAGTGGTGCTGAACTCTAGCCTGGTTCCCAAAGTTTCATGCAACTGATTCCAAAACTTTGAGGTAAATTGGGTTCCTCTATCTGATACAATACTCCTCGGAACTCCATGCAAACAAATGATCCTAGTCATGTATATCTTTGCCAACTTAGCACTGGTGTAAGTGGTCTTGACTGGAATGAAATGTGCTACCTTCGTCAAGCGATCAACTACTACCCATATCGAGTCATAACCTGCTTTCGTCCTGGGTAGTCCTGTGATAAAATCCATGCCTATATGATCCCACTTCCATTCGGGTATCGGCAACGGTTGCAACAATCCGGCTGGCTCCTGATGCTCTGCCTTTACTCTATGACATACGTCACAAACTGCTACGTATGCTGCAATATCCTTCTTCATTCCGGTCCACCAGAATGTTTCCTTCAAATCCAAATACATCTTGGTATTTCCTGGGTGAATCGAATATGGTGAATCATGTGCCTCTTGCAGAATCAACTTTCTGATCTCCGGGTCATTGGGCACATAAACATGGTCTTCAAACCATAGGGTATCGTGCTCATCCTCACGAAATCCCTTTGCTTTTCCTTCACTCATTTTCTTCTTTATAGAAGCAATTTCCTTGTCAGATTTCTGAGCTTCTCTAATTTTATCCATCAATGTTGACTGAATCTCCAATGCTGCTACATAGCCTTTCGGAACTATCTCTAAACTTAGTTCACGAAGGTTTTCTGCTAACTCCTTGGGTATTTCTCCCGTCATTAACGTATTGACATGGCTCTTATGGCTCAATGCGTCAGCTACTACATTAGCTTTTCCGGGATGGTAATGCAATCTCATATCATAATCCTTGATGAGCTCCAACCATCTCCTTTGTCTGAGATTCAACTCCTTCTGCGTGGAAATGTACTTCAAACTCTTGTGATCCGTGTACACCTCACAATGATTTCCAATGAGGAAATGTCTCCATGTCTTCAATGCATGCACTACGGCTACTAACTCCAAATCATGTGTGGCGTAATTCAACTCATGAGGTTTCAGTTGTCGTGAAGCATACGAAACAACTCTCCCTTCCTGCATAAGCACTGCTCCAAGTCCTCGACGTGAAGCGTCGCAATACACCTCATAATCCTTGGTCTGATCTGGCAAAATCAACATGGGTGAGGTAACCAATCGTTTCTTCAACTCCTGGAAACTAGCCTCACACTCATCAGTCCAATTGAACTTGGTATCCTTCTTCAACAACTCCGTCATAGGCTTCGCAATCTTTGAAAAGTTCTCAATGAATCTCCGGTAGTATCCTGCGAGTCCAAGAAAACTCCGGATCTCTCCAACTGTCGTTGGTGCTTCCCATTCGGTTACGGTCTCAACCTTTGTGGGGTCAACTGCTATCCCTTCTCCGGATATAACGTGTCCGAGGAATCCTACTTCCTTCAACCAAAACTCACATTTGCGAAATTTGGCATATAACTGATGTTCCCTTAGTTTCTCCAAAACCAAACGCAAATGTTCCTTATGCTCTTCTTCATTCTTTGAATAAACCAGGATATCATCAATGAACACTACGATGAACTTATCCAAAAACTCCATAAACACTTTGTTCATCAAGTTCATAAAATAGGCAGGTGCGTTAGTCAATCCAAATGACATAACGGTATACTCGTACAATCCGTATCTCGTGGTGAAAGATGTCTTCGGAATATCCTGTTCTCGAATCTTCAACTGATGGTACCCTGATCGCAAATCGATCTTGGAAAACACTTTAGATCCTTGCAAACGATCAAACAAATCATTAATCATTGGCAGTGGGTACTTGTTCTTGATGGTTACTTCATTTAATCCACGGTAATCAACAACCATCCGTAATGATCCATCCTTCTTCTCCACTAGAAGTACGGGTGATCCCCAAGGCGAAGAACTTGGGCGAATGTAACCTTTCTCCGGTAACTCCTTAATCTGATTCTTAATTTCTACCAAATCCTTTGCAGGCATCCGGTATGGTCTCTTTGATATTGGGCCTGTACCTGGCAATAACTCAATCAAAAACTCAATGTCTCTATCCGGTGGCATGCCTGGCAATTCTTCAGGAAATACATCAGGAAAATCCTTTACCACTAGTACTTCCTCCTGCACAACTCCTGTTAGGCAATTTACTTGTGTCCTATTTGGCACATGCCGGGATACATACTTGATCCTTCTCCCTTCTGGCGTTGTAAGCAAAATTGACTTACTAGCACAATCGATGTTTCCTCCATACATCGACAGCCAATCCATACCGAGAATTACATCCAGACCTTGGGATTCCATAATAATTAAATCTGTTGGGAAAACATGCCTTTCTATACTTAATGGCACTTGAAAGCATCCTTGACTGGCCATGTATTCTGCTCCTGGCGAGCTTACAAGCATAGGTGTTTTAAGAATCCTAGTGGGCAGGCTATATTTTTCCACAAATCCCCTTGATATGTATGAATGTGATGCACCAGTATCGAAAAGAACGAGTGCGGTAGATGACTTAACCAAAAACTTACCGATTACTGCATCAGGCTGATCTTCAACCTCCTCCACGTTAACGTGGTTCACCTGTCCCCTATTGAAAGGGTTCGGCTTCTTCCCTGAGCTTCCATTGCCATTTCCATTCTGGCCTTCAGGACATTCATTGGCATAATGTCCGGTCTTGGAACACTTGAAACAGGTGACTTGACTCAGATCTCTCTTGGCTGGGGTTGATGGGGTGGTCCGGTTCTGGCCGTTGCTTCCTCCATTACCATTTCCATTCTTGTGGCCATTATGGTTGTGCGAACTATCTCCTCCATGGGTATGCTGAAACTGAAATCCTGATTTAGGGGTAAAACGGGGCTTCTGCTGGGCTCTAGAGTTATACTTCCCCTGTCCATACTTCCTCTTGCGGTTCTCGATCTGTTGTTGCTTCCCTTCAATCATGATGGCACGATCTACCAACTCCTGGTAGTTGTTGAAACTTGCTACCATCAACTGCATACTCAACTCATCATTCAGTCCTTCCAGGAACTTCTCCTGCTTGGTTGCATCCGTAGCAACGTCATCTGGGGCATAACGTGCTAACTTGCTGAAGTTGTCAACATACTGGCCAACTGTCCTTCCTCCTTGGCGTAAGTTGCGAAACTCACGCTTCTTCATGGCCATAGCTTCAGCTGAAACATGTGCAGTGCGGAAAGCTTGCTGGAACTGATCCCATGTGACAGTGTCAACTGGGAAGGTGGCTGTGAAATTCTCCCACCATGCTGCCGCGGGTCCTTCTAACTGATGTGCGGCAAACTTCACTTTCTCACCATCCGTGCATCCTGCAGTGGTCAACTCCCTTCCTATCTTGCGGAGCCAATCGTCTGCTACTATTGGCTCAGTGCTACTAGAAAACACCGGCGGATTCAGCCTAAGGAAATGGGCTAAGTGGTAAATAGGAGGCGGCGGTGGTGGTGGGTTGTTGTTGTTGTTGTTTTGCTGATTCTGAACTAACATCTGCATCAGTTGATTCTGTTGCTGGATCAACTGAGTGAGCTCCGGTGGAAATCCATTGTCACATCTCGGAGGCATCTGAGGGTTTAGAAAAGATGAGAAATAAGAATAGAGTGAGGTCTAAAGAGAAAACACTACCCCAATGCACATGACCAAATGCACACAAAATCACTTCATTCAAATCAAACAAGGGCTTACAATCGATCTAGCTATCGCAAAAGTGCTCGAACTATAATGTATACATGGGGGGAAATACTACTAATATTTGGTGGTCATCTAAAAATTTGAACCGGTGGAAGACTCCATGATGTCCGCTCTAGCTTCGTCTTCAAAGTCGGGTTCACTTGGATCCGAATCGGTGTCGTCGATGATGATGTAGTTGTCCGGACATGCGACGTACATGTCTTCCTTCCTGGATACTAACTCCCTCTTGAGTTCTTCAATTTCCTGCTTAATATCGCCATTGTGTCTTGCTAGAGCTACGATCTCGTCCATGTAGTCCTTGCGTGTAGCCTTCAGTTCTCCTTCTAGCTCGATGATCCTTGCCTTCGCATTCTTCAACTCTATCATATCATTACACATCTAGTTCTCGTGGCGTCGAATGTGCTGGTTTAACTCCTGGATGAAATCTGCAATGGATCTATCCTTCTTGGTGCTGACTAACTCCCATTGTTCATCTCGGCGTCCGCAAATTTGGTAGATAGTGTCCTTGAGGTCTTCTTGATAAACTTCTCCAATGCGTCCTATGGTGATATGGGCTGCCATGCTCTTTCCCAGACTCCAAGTTGGTGCATTGAAAACACTATCTATGGGCTTCGGGATTGGCGCGAATGTCCTTCCCAGAACGTGAGCTTGAATCTTCCAGCGCTCCTCTTCAGGCAGAGTGGCGTTGAAGGTTCCCGTGAAACTTGGTAGTCCCAAGCTTAGGTACTTGGTGACTTCCTTCAAGTGAAATCCAAATGGTGTGCCTTCATCCGGTTGAGCGTACTTGATCTTTGCGCCCTTCATCCTAAAGAGTAGAAAAGATGAGGAGTTAGAAAATGAGGAGAGAATAGTGATCTATGGCTTTAACTTAGTGGTCGTGTCCTACAGTCAGCGTGTGTTCTGATACCATCTCTGTAGCGACCCGACCCGAATGGATCAAGTCTCTGTGCTCCGGTGTCATCCCTGGATCAGTAATGCTGACACCACACAGTACTTCGAAGGATTTATAGCAGAGTAGCAATCACACACTTATTACATTGGTGTCTCAAAAGAGAACTTATTACAATAAATATGGCTTAAGGCCATCTAATAACGAGAACAGCGGAAGACTTGGAAGGTAAATGGGTCCATCAACTCCAACGGCATCACTGAGTATAGAACCATGACCTAAAAGCACCTTACTCATCGTCTGAAAAGTCTGCAACATGAAAGTTGCAGCCCGAAAACGGGTTAGCACATGGAATATGCTGGCAAGGTAACACATAGGGAGTGATGGAATGAAACACTTGTCTTGGCCCAGCGGGCGCTGCGGATTTTTTTAAAATGGTTTCGCGCGCAGAAGAACACAGAAAAGAAAATCTAAACGAACTCCGAAACTCCCAAAGTAAATTTTCCCCGACTCCTAAAAATGAGTCGAACAAAATGAACTTTTCTCAGGACCTAGATGCAAATTTTTGAAAATGCGTATTTTTCCCTATCCAAATAAAATGGCAAATAAACTCCGACAAATCCAATGATCCTTTCTTCAAAATTTGAGAAGAACTCAAATATGAAAATGACGAAATCTCCAACTCTCTCCGAGGGTCCTTGAGTTGCGTGAAATTTCTAGGATCGACCAAAATGCAAGAAAATATGATATGCACGATGATCTAGTGTATAACATTCCAAATTGAAAATTTGGGATGTTACACGGATGGAACCCAAATAGGTGATAGACCTGGACTAGAGTCTTGCGTGGTTAGTTAGGTCGTGGCCGACACCCTCGCCAGGCTTCCGCTTGAAGGTTGCCGAGATACATGACGGGTATATGGTGATAAGTGGTGAGAGCGTGTGTGATGAAGTACACCCCTGCAGGGTTATCATGATCTATTCGAATAGCCGTGTCCTCGGTTATGGACTTCTTGGATGCTTACGTGGTACATAGACAACTTAAAGTGGATACTCTAAAATGCTCAAGACAAGTGTGAGTGCTATGGATGGCTTCTCGTAGGGAGACGAGGATGAATCCATAGTAGTGTATTGATGTGGTGATTAGTGGACTCATGTGCGCTGCCTCATCTCAAAGAAGTTTCTCGTTGTCGTAGAACAGGATAGCCACTGAATCAAAGCTGGCTTGCTGCAACTAAACCCCACATTACCTTCTTGATACAAATGCATATGTGATAGGATCTGATGTAATTCTTGCTGAGTACCTTTGTACTCACGTTTGCTTTATTTATGTTTTGCAGATGAGACATCTGTCTCACTAGTAGTACCACTTGGACTTCGACGAGTAGCTTGTACCTCAGCTACGATCTTGATCAGACGTTGTAGATAGTCAGGCTCACAGCCTTTTCTTTTGTAGTTGTCTGTACTCAGACATGTAATGCTTCTGCTTGTTGCTTGTATGCTCTGAATGATGGGTCATGTGACCCCTGTTTGTATTTATGCTATGTGGCTCTTCTGAGCCTTTATCTATATGAGTTTGCGTTATGTTGTGATGCCATGTTGTACAACACATACTTGCATGTTATGCATACGTGTAACGTGTATTGCTATGTGTGGGATCCGACAATCTGGTTGTTTATCCTTGGCGGCCTCTTCTGTGTGGAAATGTAGTCTAGTGCTTCCTTGAGCCATAGTAGTCCGCTACAGCCCGGTTCACCGGAGTCCTGCTAGCCCAGCACTACTAATCAGGACACTTGACTGGCCGGCATGTGTTTCACTTCGTTCCTGTGTCTGTCCCTTCGGGGAAATGTCACGCGGTGACATCCGGAGTCCTGTTAGCCCAGTGCTACAGCCCGAATTCACACGTTGATGACCGACATGCTCGATGTGATTCATGTATGCCTGTCCTCATGAGTTAGTGCCGCTTTGGATTCACGACTAGCCATGTCGGCCCGGGTTCTTTGTCATATGGATGCTAGCGACACTATCATATACGTGAGCCAAAAGGCGCAAACGGTCCCGGGCCAGGTAAGGTGGCACCCGTGGGAATACCATGCGTGAGGCCGCAAAGTGATATGATGTGTTACATGCTAGATCGGTGTGACTTAGGATCGGGGTCCCGACAAACGCTGTCAGGACCCCGATTCCAAGTCACATTGATCTAGCCAGTAACACCTCATATCACTTTGCGGCCTCACGCACGGTATCCCACGGGTGTCGCCTTACCATGGCCCGGACCGTTTGCGCCTTTTGGCTCACATATATGATAGTGTCGCTAGCATCCATATGATAGACAACCCAGGCCGACATGGCTAGTCGTGAACCCAAAGCGGCACAGACATATGGAGACAGGCATACATGAATCACTTCGAGCATGTCGGTCATCAACGAGTGATTCCGGGTTGTAGCACTGTGCTAACAGGACTCCGGATGTCACTGCGTGACATTTCCCCGAAGGGACAGACACAGGAACGAAGTGGAACACATGCCGGCCAGTCAAGTGTCCTGAGCAGTAGTGCTGGCTAGCAGGACTCCGGTGAACCGGGCTGTAGCGGACTACTATGGCTCATGGAAGCACTAGACTACATTTCCCCATAAGAGAGGCTGCCAAGGATAAACAACTAGATTGTCGGATCCCACACATACCAAGCATTTCAATCATACACACAATATGCTCGATATGTGTAAACACAACATGGCATCACAACATAACTCTACAAGTCAAGTATTTATTCATTAGGCTCCGAGGAGCCAGATATTACAAACACGGGTCTCATGACCCAACAATCATAGCAACAATGCAAAGCACATGCGGAAGCTTAACATGTCTGAGTACAGACATCTACAAATGAAAAAGGCTAAGAAGCCTGACTATCTACCAGATCCTGCCGAGGGCACAAGATCGTAGCTGAGGTATCAAGCTAACGTCGAAGTCCTCGCGGAACTACTAGCGAGACTGAAGTCTCTCTCTACAAAACATGAATTAAGCAAACATGAGTACAAAGGTACTCAGCAAGACTTACATCAGAACTAGCTACATATGCATTGGTATCAACAAGGGGGCTTGGTGGAGTTTAACTGCAGCAAGCCAGCTTTGACTCAGTGGCTAACCTGAACAACGACTGCAAGCAACTCTTTTGAGGTGGCGCACACGAGTCCACATATTCACCATATCAATACACCACTATGGATCCGCTCCCTTCTCCCTACGAGAACGCCATCCATAGCACTCACACTTATCTTGCGAGTTTTAGAGTATCCACTTTCACTTGTCTATGAACTGTTATAGGCAACCCAGAAGTCCATTACTGCGGACACGGCTGTTCGAATAGATGATGTTAACCCTGCAGGGGTGTACTTCTTCACACACGCTCTCACCACTTATCGCCGTTTACACGACATGTACTCGGCAACCTTCAAGCGGAAGCCCAACGAGGGTGTCGGCCACGGCCTACCTAAACACTCAAGTCTCTAGTCCAGGTTTATCGCCTATCCAGGTTTCATCCGCAGGGAGTCCGGTCGAGGTTTCCACTTACGGCCCCGGACGATGTGTACAGGGTTCCGAGACACCAAACGGGCGCCCGGCATGCCCTGCCACGGTGTATCTACCGCAACATAGCCCACCCCTAGGGTCAGCGCTACGCACGGCTGCCAACACGTATCCTGTAAACAACAGAAACTAGTTGCAACTCCTGGACAGAGGACAAGGGTGATCAAGAAGCCGAGAGGGTCCATTTGTTTCGGGCCCAATGCGTGGTAGTAACTGTTTCATGGATCACAAACACAGAACTCAGTTCCTGAGGACGGTTTCAATGAGGCAACCCACCATGTACTCCTACATGGCCTCTCACCGCTACCTTTACCAAATCGTGTTCACACACTTAGCTCACACACAGTAGGACATGTTCACACACCTCTGATGCATCCCCGATGAATCAGACCTGACACAACTCTATGCAATAGCAGGCGTGACAAACAAGCATGAATGAGTAGGCACATTAGGGCTCAAACAACTCCTACTCATGCTAGTGGGTTTCATCTATTTACTGTGGCAATGACAGGTCATGCAGAGGATAAGGGGTTGAACAACCGCAACAAGTAACAGAGGAAACATGTTGTCCTAATGCAGTAAAAGAGAGCAGGACCGAGAGAGTGGGATTGTATCGGAATGAACAAGGGTGTTTTGCTTGCCTGGCACTTCTGAAGATAGTATAGTTCTTCATCGGTGTCATCGATCTCATCATTGAAACCACGTCTATCGACAGGCGACAAATACCAGCAACAGAGAAAGAAACACAATCAATGCAATGCACAATATGATGCATGATCATGTCATGGCAATATGTTGTTGTTTGAGCTAATGCAACTAGCAACCATATTAAATGAAGTTGGTTTGAACCCTAGGTTCAAATTCAAATTCAAACTATGAATTCAAATAGTGCATTATCATGTTTTGGACTAAATAGTGAGGTTAAGTTGTTCAAACATGCATGAAAATGCCATAAACAGATTCCTTGAATTTTTCTGATAACTTTTCATATATAATTTATTTCATTTGGAGTTACGGTTGATTTTCTATGATTTTTAGAAGTTTTGGGCATTTTCTGAAATTTTCTGAATTATTTAGAATTAACTAATTCCAGAAAATGAATTATTGCGTTAGCAGTACGTCACCGTGACATCAGCAGGTCAAAGGCATCAGCCCAGGTCAAACCTGACGACTGGGACCCACATGTCAGTGTCTCAGGCTGGTTTGAGTGGATGACGAGTGGGACCGGCCAACATTAACTTGACCAAAGTCAAAGCTGACACGTGGGGTCCATAGGGTTAGCACTAATCTAAACAGGAAACTAAACCCGGGGTTAATTAGGTGTGGGGTCCATCCGTTAGTGAGCTAGGGGTTAGTTTAGTGACGTCATTAGCCACTAATGATGGTGCCACGTCGGCACGGCCGGAGTTAAGTCGCCGGCGACCAAAACCGTGGCGGCAACTCGCCGGAGTTGCGCGGGTTTCGTGTACAGGCCGCGGTTTGAGCCGCGGTTGGGCTCTACGGGTAGCTGGCATTGCAGCGCGTCGCCTGGTGGCAGTAGCCGGGCCTGGGGTGGCCGGAGTCGATGGCCACGAGCTCAAAGGCAGCGGACGGAGTTCGGGGTTGGTGCGGGTTGGCGCTAGGGGGCACGGTAGGTCGAATGGGTGGGCGCGCCTGGCTCCTAGAAGCGTGTTGAGCACAACAGTGTGCTCGGCTTTGATCTTGCGCGGCTGTGGCCACGGCTACGCCATAGCCGGCGGCGTAGAATGTTTTTCCCGCGGGCTTACGACGGCCAACAGACTTTCCAGTTTGATTGGGGTTGTTGTTCTGGGGACACTCTCGACTATAGTGACCCGGCTCTCCACACTTAAAGCATGTCACCACATTGGGGCATGGATCAGCATTAGCAGCGGGGCCACCATAGGGCTTGGGCAGTGCAAATTGCTGGTTGGGACGAGGCGCCTCAAAGGATGGCCTCGGGATGAACCTGGGCGGCAGTGCCGTGCTTGGAATCCACACCCGGCGCTTCTGAGCTCCAGAGCCGGATGAAGAGCCAAAATCACGGGAGTGCTTGCATGAAGCGTCATAATCAGTCTGGCCTGTCTCAGCACTGATGGCTTTATTGACCAACTTCTGAAAGGATGTGCACTCGTGCAGACGGAGATCGCGGTGAAGCTTAGGGCTAAGTCCCTTGCAGAACCTTGCCTGCTTCTTAGCGTCAGTAGATACCTCTTTAGGGGCATAGCGTGCCAGATTCCCAAATTCACGACTATATGCGTCCACAGTCAGTCTTCCTTGGGTGAAGTTGCAGAACTCCTCCCTCTTGCGATCCATGAGACCTTCCGGAATGTGATGCTCACGGAAAGCCTCACTAAATTCAGCCCAAGTAGTGATTTGACTGACCGGGCGCATAGCTTCGAAGTTTTCCCACCAAAGGCTAGCAGGGCCTTCGAGGTGATAGGCAGCATAGGTAACCTTGTCGGCTTCGGCTACGTTGGCAGAATGTAGCTTGTGAGTGATGCTGCGAAGCCAGTCATCCGCATCGAGGGGTTCGACGGAATGGTTAAACTTTGGTGGGTACAACTTGATGAAGTCATTGATTGACACCAAGTCATTTCGCGGATGGCATGCAGTGTTCTGTTCAATCCGCTCTAGCAGGCGGTTAGTCTCACGCTTGTTTCTTTCCGCCTCCAGCATCACTTCGGCCAGAGAAGGCGGGTGAGGCAGATTTTCACCCCTAGCTGCACTGGCTTCCCCCTGCTCTGAGGCAGCAGGGTTGCTGCGGGTGTTGACCATCCTAGGAGAAAACAAGACAACGGTTTAGATAAGGATGGCTCAAACTTAGCAAGGAAGTGCAGAATGCAATGGATAACATGGAATGCAGAGATGTTCATCCATATGTCATGGTAATATAAAACTGCCATATATATACCAATGGTCATACACATCATACATAGTTTAGTACAAGCCTAGGCTACAGTACAACTATGATGAAAGACGTTACATCTCATTGGAGGCATTCCGGGCTCCTATACATTATTTGTCTACACCTCCGGAATTGATTACACGCCAAGTCATATTCCACAAGTCACGCAGGACAGTGGAGATACAACTATTACAATACTAGTGGTACTACTACTAACTCAGATAGCTCCGTAGTAGTCCTCATAGAAGTCACCTCCATAGCCTGGAAGTTCAACGTGACCATCCGGGAACAGACGGTCATGAGGAGCCTGTGGACCATAGGGGCTAGGATGAGGTCTTGGACCAACAAACGGTGGCCTGCGGGGACCAAGGGGTGGGGTGATGCCTCCCACATCACGCCAATCCACCATGTCTGGCAAAGCAGATCTCACAGGATACAGATCCCTTGTATCCATACATCCAGCTTGCACCGCAGGTGCAAACCGAGTCAATGTAGCCCAATGATCAGCACGGGTATTGAAAAGCTCCAGCCTCAAGGCCCGATTCTCTCGATCCTTATCTTCGAGCATCTCAGCAGTGGTACGAGTTAATGAATCCTCCTGAGTGGAGTCAGCATAGATAGCCTGAAGATACCCTTGCGCTCCCGGAAGTGAAGCTGGCATGTAACAGAAATCAGTGTTCCGAAGCAGGCCAGTCCGGACTCGCATGATGGTCATCATGGAATAGGCAGCATCCCGCACAGCCATCTCAACGGTAACCCCGAGTCCATAGGAATAGTGAAGGGGCTCGGTAGATCCAGGATAAGAAGGAAATATCCTGACGGTGCAGAAATACTGGCTTTGATTAAAGTCGCGGAACTGCTCTTCGACAGTGTATTTGGGATACCAATGGTAACCTGTCTCGATCGTGACCCGGACTAACATAGCAGTATGACCGGGAACGTCGAGGCACCGGGTCAGGCGAACCACTTGGTTTTGAGCATGGTTGGCCATCTGAAAGCACAACCACAATGCAAAGACATTAGAATTCCTAGGGAAAATTGGACAGCATAACGGCTATAAATGCTCAGAAAAAGATTTGAGACATCCACAACAGTTCACAATACCACTCAACAACATCATATCAAGGTTCTGATTCAAATAGCAACATACTAAGAATAGTCGAAACTGAACTGGGACTTGTAACAACAATCCTATAAGCTACTACGGATTAGTAACACGTGAACCTGATAGAAGAAGAGAGCCTAGTCCTTAACCCACGTTGAATGAGAAGAGAATGACTCAGATCAGAGGCATAGGGTAAAGGAGTAAAAGAGCCTTACGTTCCCTTCCACAATCAATTCCCCTACATATAACTAAAGCATTTCTAGACTCGACATCGACCAGTTTGGCTCAACGAACCTACAGGCAGTCCGGCTCTGATGCCATGTTGTATTTACACATATCGAGCATATTGTGTGTATGATTGGAAAGCTGTCGGGACCCTGATCCGAAGTCACGTCGATCTAGCATGTAACACATCATATCACTTTGCGGCCTCACGCACGGTATTCCCACGGGTGCCACCTTACCTGGCCCGGGACCGTTTGCGCCTTTTGGCTCACGTATATGATAGTGTCGCTAGCATGCATATGACAAAGAACCCGGGCCGACATGGCTAGTCGTGAACCCAAAGCGGCACTAACCTATGGGGATTCACATCGAGCGTGTCGGTCAGCAGCGTGTGAATCCGGGCTGTAGCACTGGGCTAACAGGACTCCGGGGCACCCAAGCTGTAGCAGGCTAGGCAGGACTCCGGTTGTCACCGCGTGACATTTCCCCGAAGAGACAGACACAGGAATGAAGTGAAACACACGCCGGCCAGTCAAGTGTCCTGAGCATTAGTGCTGGGCTAGCAAGACTCCAGTGAACCGAGCTGTAGCGGACTACTATGGCACAAGGAAGCACTAGACTACATTTCCCCATAAGAGAGACTGCCAAGGATAAACAACTAGATTGTCGGATCCCGCACATAGCAATACACGTCACACGTACGCATAACATGCAAGTATGTGCTGTACAACATGAAATCACAACATAATGCAAACTCATAAAGATAAAGGCTCAGAAGAGCCACATAGCATAAATACAAACAGGGGTCACATGACCCATCATTCAGAGCATACAAACAATGGAAGCATTACATGTCTGAGTACAGACAACTACAAAAGAAAAGGGCTGAGAAGCCTGACTATCTACAAGACCCTTCCAAGGGTACAAGATCGTAGCTGAAGTAACAAGCTACTCGTCGAAGTCCAAGCGGAACTACTAGTAAGACAGATGTCTCATCTGCAAAACATAAATAAAGCAAACGTGAGTACAAAGGTACTCAGCAAGACTTACATCAGATCCTATCATATATGCATTTGTATCAAGAAGGTATGTGGGGTTTAGTTGCAGCAAGCCAGCTTTGACTCAGTGGCTATCCTGTTCTACGACAACGAGAAACTTCTTTGAGATGAGGCAGCGCACACGAGTCCACTAATCACCACATCAATACACTACTATGGATTCATCCTCGTCTCCCTACGAGAAGGCCATCCATAGCACTCACACTTCTCTTGAGAATTTTAGAGTATCCACTTTAAGTTGTCTATGTACCACGTAAGCATCCAAGAAGTCCATAACCGAGGACACGGCTATTCGAATAGATCATGATAACCCTGCAGGGGTGTACTTCATCACACACGCTCTCACCACTTAACACCATATACCCGTCATGTATCTCAGCAACCTTCAAGCGGAACCCTGGCGAGGGTGTCGGCCACGACCTAACTAACCATGCAAGACTCTAGTCCAGGTCTATCACCTATTTGGGTTCCATCTGCAAGGAGATCCGGCCAGGGTGTCGCTTACGGCCCCAAACGATGTGAGCAGGGTTCCCAAGCCCACCATCCGGGTGCCACTTGGTACACCGTGCCACCTGTGCCTAGTCTGTCCCGAGCCCACCCTGCCGGGTGCCACTCGGTAGAAAAATAGCACTACCTACAAACACCAGAAACTATTTGCAACTCCTGGACAGAGCTCAAGGCGGTTAATAAGTCGAGAGTGCTTGGAGAGCCCGGAGCCCAATGTGTGGTAGTAGCTAGTCATTGGACAACTTACACAGAACTCAGTTCTTAAGGACGGTCCCAATGAGACAACCCACCAGGTACTCCTACATGGCCTCTCACCGCTACCTTTACCAAATCGTGTTCACACGCTTAACTCTTAGCATCAGAACATAGCATAACACTCCAATCCATTCCCGATGAATCAGACCTGACACAACTCTAAGCAATAGCAGGTAGGGCATGGTAGGAACACAACATGGCTCAATCAATTCCTACACATGCTAGTGGGTTTTAGCTATTTACTGTGGCAATGACAGGTCATGCAGAGGATTGGGTTCAACTACCGCAGCATAAAGTAGCAGTTGAATCGTTGTTGTCCTAATGCAATAAATGAGAGTAGGAGCGAGGGAGTGGGATTGTATCGGAATGAACAAGGGGGGTTGCTTGCCTGGTAGATCAACAGGGGGAAACACTGCTCCTTAGACAGGTACTCTCGAACACTCTCCGAAGCAGGACCTATCGAGAAGGAACGGTGACAGAAATCAAACACAAGCATATGCAACAATATGATGCATGAACATGGTAATGATGTTATGATTGCAATAATGCATCTAGCAACCATTTAAATGAAGTCCATATGGACCAAGGGTTCATATGCAAACTCCATATTTAGCATTTAAAATGCCATTATCATGTTTTCACTTATACAGTGGTATAAGTTGGTTAAACATGCATGAAAGTGGTACATATGGATAGATTGAATTTTTCTGATAATTTTTCATATATAAATTATTTCAATCTGAGCTACGGTTGAATTTCTATGAATTTTTGAAGTTTTGAACATTTTCTGAAATTCTCTGAATTATTTTAAAACCAGAAAATGAATAATTGCGTCAGCATGACAGTGGTATGACGTCAGCAAGTCAACCGTGGCTGACCAGGTCAAACCTGACACGCGGGGTCCACCCGTCAGTGTCATGGTTAATTAACAGATACCAAAGCTGTCGGGACCCTCATCCGAAGTCACATTGATCTAGCATGTAACACATCATATCATGTTGCGGCCTCACGCACGGTATTCCCACGGGTGCCACCTTACCTGCCTCGGGACCGTTTGCACCTTTTGGCTCACATATATGATAGTGTCGCTAGCATCCATATGACAAAGAACCCGGGCCGACATGGCTAGTCGTGAACCCAAAGCGACAATAACCTATGGGAATAGGCATACATGATTCACATCGAGCGTGTCGGTCAGCAGCTTGTGAATCCGGGTTGTAGCACTGGACTAACAGGACTCCGGGGAACCCGGGCTGTAGTAGGCTAGGCAGGACTCCGGTTGTCACCGCGTGACATTTCCCCGAAGAGATAGACACAAGAACGAAGTGAAACACACGCCGGCCAGTCAAGTGTCCTGAGCATCAGTGCTGGGCTAGCAGGACTCCGGTGAACCAGGCTGTAGCGGACTACTATGGCTCAAGGAAGCACTAGACTACATTCCCCATAAGAGAGACTGCCAAGGATAAACAACTAGATTGTCAGATCCCACACATAGCAATACACGTCACACGTACGCATAACATGCAAGTATGTGCTGTACAACATGGCATCACAACATAACGCAAACTCATAAAGATAAAGGCTCAGAAGAGCCACATAGCATAAATACAAACAGGGATCACATGACCCATCATTCAGAGCATACAAACAACGGAAGCATTACATGTCTGAGTACAAACAACTACAAAAGAAAAGGGCTGAGAAGCCTGACTATCTACAAGACCCTCCCAAGGGTACGAGATCATAGCTGAGGTAAGAAGCTACTAGTCGAAGTCCGAGCGGAACCACTAGTAAGACCCAAGTCTCCGCTACAAAAACATAAATAAAGCAACATGAGTACAAAGGTACTCAGCAAGACTTACATCAGATCCTATTATACATGCATTTGTATCAAGAAGGTAATGTGGGGTTTGGTTGCAGCAAGCCAGCTTTGACTCAGTGGCTATCCAATTCTACGACTACAAGAACTTCTTTGAGGTGATATGGCGCACACGAGTCCATCAGTTACCACACAATACACTACTATGGATTCATCCTCGTCTCCCTACGAGAAGGCCATCCATAGCACTCACACTTGTCTTAAGCATTTTAGAGTATCCACTTCAAGTTGTCTATGTACCACGTAAGCATCCAAGAAGTCCATAACCGAGGACACGACTATTTGAATAGATCATGATAACCCTGCAGGGGTGTACTTCTTCACACACGCTCTCACCACTTATCACCATGTACACGTCATGTACCTCGGCAACATTCAAGCGGAAGCCTGGCGAGGGTGTCGGCCACGACCTGACTAACCGGACAAGACTATAGTCCAGGTTTATCGCCTATTCGGGTTCTATCCGCAAGGAGATCCAGCCGGGGTGTCGCTCACGGCCCCAAACGATATGTGCAGGGTTCCTAAGCCCACCTCGCCGGATGGATCTACGCTTGGTACACCGTGCCACTTGTGCCTAGTCTGTCCCAAGCCCACCTGGCCGGGTGCCACTTGGTAGACTACTAACACTACCTACAAACACCAGAAACTATTTGCAACTCTCGGACAGAGACCAAGTCGGTTAATAAGTCAAGAGGGGTTGAGTTACCGGAACCCAATGTGTGGTAGTAACTAGTCATTGGACAACATACACAGAACTCAGTGCTTAAGGACGGTTCCAGTGAGACAACCCACCATGTACTCCTACATGGCCTCTCACCGCTACCTTTACCAAATCGTGTTCACACGCTTAACTCTCAACACCAGAACATATCGTACCACTCCAATTCATTCCCAATGAATCAGACCTGACACAACTCTAAGCAATAGCAGGCATGGCATGGCAAGAACACAACATGGCTCGATCAACTCCTACACATGCTAGTGGGTTTTAACTATTTACTGTGGCCATGATAGGTCATGCAGAGGAATGGGTTCAACTACCACAGCATAAAGTAGAAGTTGAATCGTTGTTGTCCTAATGCAATAAAAGAGAGCAGGAGCGAGAGAGTGGGATTGTGTCGGAATGAACAAGGGAGTTTGCTTGCCTGGTAGATCAACGGAGGGGGCACTGCTCCTCTGACAGGTACTCTGGATCGGTCTTCGGAGCAGTACCTATCGAGAAGGAACGGTGTCTACAATCAATACACAAGCATATGCAACAATATGATGCATGAACATGGCATGAAGATTTGATGTTGTTTGAGCTAATGCAACTAGCATTCATTTGGTTAAAGTCCATTTGAACTAAAGATTCAAATGCAACTCCAAAATAAGCTCTTATAAATGCCATTCATGTGTTTTCATATATAAAACATGTATAGGTTGGTTTGTCATGCATGAAAATGGCACAGATGGATAGATTGAATTTTTCTGATAATTTTTCATATATAAATTATTTCAATCTGAGCTACGGTTGAATTTCTATGAATTTTTGAAGTTTATATCATTTTCTGGAATTTCCTGATTTATTTTAATACCAGAAAATGATATATTGCGTTAGCATGACAGCAGCATTGCGTCAGCAGGTCAAAGGAGCTGACCAAGTCAAACCTGACGTGTGGGGTCCACACGTCAGTGACTCAGTTAGTTCACAGGGGGTTTATTTAGCCTAATTAGGATTAGTGGGTGCCGGGCCCACTGGTTAGTGACTAACTAGGTAACTAACCTAGGTTAATTAGTGTTAATCTAATACTAACTAAATGTCAGGGGGGTGGTGAAGGAAATATGCCCTAGAGGCAATAATAAAGTTATTATTTATTTCCTTATATCATGATAAATGTTTATTATTCATGCTAGAATTGTATTAACCGGAAACATAATACATGTGTTAATACATAGACAAACAGAGTGTCACTAGTATGCCTCTACTTGACTAGCTCGTTAATCAAAGATGGTTATGTTTCCTAACCATGGACAAAAGAGTTGTTATTTGATTAACGAGGTCACATCATTAGTTGAATGATCTGATTGACATGACCCATTCCATTAGCTTAGCACCCGATCATTTAGTATGTTGCTATTGCTTTCTTCATGACTTATACATGTTCCTACGACTATGATATTATGCAACTCCCATTTGCCGGAGGAACACTTTGGGTACTACCAAACGTCACAACGTAACTGGGTGATTATAAAGGAGTACTACAGGTGTCTCCAATGGTAGATGTTGGGTTGGCGTATTTCGAGATTAGAATTTGTCACTCCGATTGTCGGAGAGGTACCTCTGGGCCCTCTCGGTAATACACATCACATAAGCCTTGCAAGCATCTGGAAGTCATGTTACTAGACCATGACGAACTAGCGAACTATGAGGAAGCGATGATGAGCCCAGATTCCGCAAAATGGTTTGAGGCCATGAAATCTGAGATATGATCCATGTATTAGAACAAAGTATGGACTTTGATGGATTTGCCCGATGATCGGCAAGCCATAGAAAATAAATGGATCTTCAAGAAGAAGACGGACGCTGATAGTAGTGTTACTATCTACAAAGCTAGAATTGTCGCAAAAGGTTTTTGACAAGTTCAAGGTGTTGACTACGATGAGATTTTCTCACTCGTATCTATGCTTAAAGTCTGTCCGAATCATGTTAGCAATTGCCGCATTTTATGAAATCTGGCAAATGGATAAACAAAACTGCATTCCTTAATGGATTTACTAAAGAAGAGTTGTATACGATGCAACCAGAAGGTTTTGTCTATCCTAAAGGTGCTAACAAAATATGTAAACTCCAGCGATCCATCTATGGACTGGTGCAAGCATCTCGGAGTTGGAATATACGCTTTGATAAGTTGATCAAAGGATATAGTTTTATACAGACTTGCGGTGAAGCCTGTATTTACAAGAAAGTGAGTGGGAGCTCTGTAGCATTTCTGATATTATATGTGGATGACATATTGCTGATTGGAAATGATATAGAATTTCTGGATAGCATAAAGGGATACTTGAATAAGAGTTTTTCAATGAAAGACCTCGGTGAAGCTGCTTACATATTGAGCTTCAAGATCTATAGAGATAGATCAAGACGCTTGATAAGTTTTTTCAATGAGTACATACCTTGACAAGATTTTGAAGTAGTTCAAAATGGAGCAGTCAAAGAAAGAGTTCTTGCCTGTATTACAAGGTGTGAAGTTGAGTAAGACTCAAAGCCCGACCACGGCAGAAGATAGAAAGAGAATGAAAGTCATTCCCTATGCCTTGGCCATAGGTTCTATAAAGTATGTCATGCTGTATACCAAATCTATTGTATACCCTGCATTGATTTGGCAAGGGAGTACAATAGTGATCTAGGAGTAGATCACTAGACAGCGGTCAGAATTATCCTTAGTAAAATAAGGATATGTTTCTCGATTATGGACGTGACAAAAAGGTTCGTCGTAAAGGGTTACGTCGATGCAAGTTTTTGACACTGATCCAGATGAATCTAAAGTCTCAATCTGGATACATATTGAAAGTGGGAGCAATTAGCTAGAGTAGCTCCGTGTAGAGCATTGTAGACATAGAACTTGCAAAATACTTACGGATCTGAATGTGACAGACCCATTGACTAAAATTATCTCACAAGCAAAACATGATCACACCTTAGTATTCTTTGGGTGTTAATCACATAGATATGTGAACTAGATTACTGACTCTAGTAAACCCTTTGAGTGTTGGTCACATGACGATGTGAACTATGGGTGTTAATCACATGGTGATGTGAACTATTGCTGTTAAATCACATGGCGATGTGAACTAGATTATTGACTCTAGTGCAAGTGGGAGACTGAAGGAAATATGCCCTAGAGGCAATAATAAAGTTATTATTTATTTCCTTATATCATGATAAATGTTTATTATTCATGCTAGAATTGTATTAACCGGAAACATAATACATGTGTTAATACATAGACAAACAGAGTGTCACTAGTATGCCTCTACTTGACTAGCTCGTTAATCAAAGATGGTTATGTTTCCTAACCATGGACAAAAGAGTTGTTATTTGATTAATGAGGTGACATCATTAGTTGAATGATCTGATTGACATGACCCATTCCATTAGCTTAGCACCCGATCGTTTAGTATGTTGCTATTGCTTTCTTCATGACTTATACATGTTCCTATGACTATGAGATTTTGCAACTCCCGTTTGCCGGAGGAACACTTTGGGTACTACCAAACGTCACAATGTAACTGGGTGATTATAAAGGAGTACTACAGGTGTCTCCAATGGTAGATGTTGGGTTGGCGTATTTCGAGATTAGAATTTGTCACTCCGATTGTCGGAGAGGTACCTCTGGGCCCTCTCGGTAATACACATCACATAAGCCTTGCAAGCATTATAACTAAGATGTTAGTTGTGAGATGATGTATTACAGAACGAGTAAAGAGACTTGCCAGTAACGAGATTGAACTAGGTATTGGATACCGACGATCGAATCTCGGGCAAGTAACATACCGATGACAAAGGGAACAACGTATGTTGTTATGCGGTCTGACCGATAAAGATCTTCGTAGAATATGTAGGAGCCAACATGGGCATCCAGGTCCCGCTATTGGTTATTGACCGGAGATGTGTCTCGGTCATGTCTACATTGTTCTCGAACCGTAGGGTCCGCACGCTTAACGTTACGATGACAGTTATTATGAGTTTATGCATTTTGATGTACGAAGGTTGTTCGGAGTCCCGGATGTGATTATGGACATGACGAGGAGTCTCGAAATGGTCGAGACATAAAGATTGATATATTGGAAGCCTATGTTTGGACACCGGAAGTGTTCTGGGTGAAATCGGGATTTTACCGGAATACCGGGAGGGTTACCGGAACCCCCCGGGAGCCAAATGGGCCTACATGGGCCTTAGTGGAAAGGTGAAAGGGGCTTCCATGGAGGGCTGCGCGCCTCCCCCCCCCCCCTCCCCTAGTCCTATTAGGACTAGCAGAGGTGGCCGGCCACCTCTCTCTCTCATTCCCCCTTGGAGTCCTAGTTGGAATAGGATTGGAGGGGGGAGTCCTACTCCCGGTAGGAGTAGGACTCCTCCTGCGCCTCCCTCCTTGGCCGGCCAGCCCCTCCCCTTGGATCCTTTATATACGGGGGCAGGGGGCACCTCTAGACACACAAGTTGATCCTTGAGATCGTTCCTTAGCCGTGTGCGGTGCCCCCTGCCACCAAATTCCACCTCGATCATACCGTTGTAGTGCTTACGCGAAGCCCTGCGTCGGTAGTACATCAAGATCGTCACCACGCCGTCGTGCTGACAGAACTCTTCCTCGACGCTTTGCTGGATCGGAGCCCGAGGATCGTCATCGAGCTGAACGTGTGCTAAGAACTCGGAGGTGCCGGAGTAACGGTGCTTGGATCGGTCGGATCGGGAAGACGTACGACTACTTCCTCTACGTTGTGTGATCGCTTCCGCAGTCGGTCTGCGTTGGTACGTAGACAACACTCTCCCCTCTCGTTGCTATGCATCACCATGATCTTGCGTGTGCGTAGGAAATTTTTTGAAATTACTACGTTCCCCAACAGGTGGCCCACGCGTCAGTGACACAAGGGGGAGGTCAAACTGGTCCCACCGAGTCACCGGTCACCGTTATCAAAGCCATCGCCTTCCCCCTCGCCTCTCTCCGTGTCCGCGAGCTCCGCCACCTCGCCCTAAAGCTCTCCATCAAGCCACGCGCCTCGGGAGGCCCTGGAGCGCCTCCATCGTCGCCGTCTTCATCTCCGGCCGCCGTGAATCCCCATCGCCGCCCCGCCGTCTTCAGTGCATCCCCGAGCTCGCCGTCAAACCCACCGAGACCGCTGTGAGCTGCTGCTTCTCCTCCCCCTCTCTGTTTGCTCGCTGGCATGTCGTAGCCGCTGCCTCGCCGATGACCGTGACCTTCGCCGCCTGAGCTCGTCGCCGACGCAGCTCCGGTGACCAATTGGTCGCCCCGGCGAGTCCAAACCTCTCCCCGCACCCCGTAGAGCCTCGCTTGTGCATCCGCTCGCCCGCTAGCACGCCGCAGTAGCAAGACCACCGATGGCCGAACTCCAGCGGCCGCAAAAGAGCTCGCCGAAGTCCAAGCGGAACTACTAGTAAGACAGATGTCTCATCTGCAAAACATAAATAAAGCAAACGTGAGTACAAAGGTACTCATCAAGACTTACATCAGATCCTATCATATATGCATTTGTATCAAGAAGGTAATGTGGGGTTTAGTTGTAGCAAGCCAGCTTTGATTCAGTGGCTATCCTGTTCTACGACAACGAGAAACTTCTTTGAGATGAGGCAGCGCACATGAGTCCACTAATCACCACATCAATACACTACTATGGATTCATCCTCGTCTCCCTACGAGAAGGCCATCCATAGCACTCACCCTTGTCTTGAGCATTTTAGAGTATCCACTTTAAGTTGTCTATGTACCACGTAAGCATCCAAGAAGTCCATAACCGAGGACACGGCTATTCGAATAGATCATGATAACCCTGCAGGGGTGTACTTCATCACACACGCTCTCAGCACTTATCACCATATACCCGTCATGTATCTCGGCAACCTTCAAGCGGAAGCCTGACGAGGGTGTCGGCCATGACCTAACTAACCACGCAAGACTCTAGTCCAGGTCTATCACCTATTTGGGTTCCATCCGCAAGGAGATTCGGCCGGGGTGTCGCTCACGGCCCCAAACGATGCGAGGAGGGTTCCCAAGCCCACCATCCGGATGCCACTTGGTACACCGTGCCACCTATGCCTAGTCTGTCCCGAGCCCACCCTGTCGGGTGCCACTCGGTAGAAAAATAGCACTACCTACAAACACCAAAAACTATTTGCAACTCCTGGACAGAGCTCAAGGAGGTTAATAAGTCGAGAGAGCTTGGAGCGCCCGGAGCCCAATGTGTGGTAGTAGCTAGTCATTGGACAACTTACACAGAACTCAGTTCTTAAGGACGGTCCCAATGAGACAACCCACCATGTACTCCTACATGGCCTCTCACCGCTACCTTTACCAAATCGTGTTCACACGCTTAACTCTTAGCATCAGAACCTAGCATAACACTCCAATCCATTCCCGATGAATCAGACCTGACACAACTCTAAGCAATAGGAGGCAGGGCATGGTAGGAACACAACATGGCTCAATCAATTCCTACATATGCTAGTGGGTTTTAGCTATTTACTGTGGCAATGACAGGTCATGCAGAGGAATGGGTTCAACTACCGCAGCATAAAGTAGCAGTTGAATCGTTGTTGTCCTAATGCAATAAATGAGAGAAGGAGCGAGAGAGTGGGATTGTATCGGAATGAACAAGGGGGGTTGCTTGCCTGGTAGATCAACAGGGGGGCACTGCTTCACTGATGGGTACTCTCGAACACTTCCGGAGCAGGACCTATCGAGAAGGAACGATGCCAACAATCAATACACAAGCATATGCAACAATATGATGCATGAACATGGCATGAAGATGTGATGCTGATTGAGCTAATGCAAGTAGTATTCAAATTGAATGAAGTCCATTTGAACCATGGGTTCAAATGCAACTCCAAATTAAGCTCTTGAATATGCCATAAGTGTGTTTTCATATATACAGCAAGTATAGATGGTTTGTCATGCATGAAAATGGTACAGATGGATAGATTGAATTTTTCTGATAATTTTTCATATATAATTTATTTCAATCTGAGCTACGGTTGAATTTCTATGAATTTTTGAAGTTTTGAACATTTTCTGGAATTTCCTAATTATTTTAAAACCAGAAAATGAATAATTGCGTCAGCATGACAGTGGCATGACGTCAGCAAGTCAACCGTGGCTGACCAGGTCAAACCTGACACACGGGGTCCACCCGTCAGTGTCATGGTTAATTAACAGAGGTTAATTAATTTTTAAACTAATCCTAAACTGGAAATTAGCAGGGCCGGGCCCCACCTGTCAGTGGCTAAGCTAATTTGGCTAGGATTAGTTAATCCTAATCTAGATTAGTTAGTAGGCGGCCCCACCTGTCATTGAGCCAGGGGAGGTCAAACCCCCTGGTCAACTGGGGCTAACGCGCCGGCGTTTAGCCGCCGGCGGCAGCAGACATGGCAGAGGGCACGAGATTCGCCCTCCGGCGACCATTCGGGCGGCGGAGACCACGGGCGAGAAGCTGAGGCTCGCCCGCATCCAGGGCGGCATGCAGCAGCAGCGGGGATGGCCGGAGCTGGCCGGAGCGAAGTTCGGGGCGGCGGCCGGAGTTCGGTGGCGTGCGGATGCAGGCTACGGCTCGGGAGCGGCAGAACAGAGAGGGGAAAGCGGTGCAGAGGCTCACAACGAATCCATCGAAGTCTTCGGCGAGCTCGGGGGAGGTCGAACGCGAGCAGAACGCGAGCAGAATGGCAGCGCTCCAGGGCCTCCCGAGGTGCGTGTCTTGACGGAGAGGTAGCCGGCGATGTGGCGGAACTTTTGAGCACGGGGAGAGGGCACGGGGGAGGCGGTGGCCAAAATAAGCTCTTATAAATGCCATTCATGTGTTTTCATATATATAACATGTATAGGTTGGTTTGTCATGCATGAAAATGGTACAGATGGATAGATTGAATTTTTCTGATAATTTTTCATATATAAATTATTTCAATCTGAGCAATGGTTGAATTTCTATGAATTTTTGAAGTTTATATCATTTTCTGGAATTTCCTGATTTATTTTAATACCAGAAAATGATATATTGCGTCAGCATGACAGCAGCATTGCGTCAGCAGGTCAAAGGAGCTGACCAAGTCAAACCTGACGTGTGGGGTCCACACGTCAGTGACTCAGTTAGTTAACAAGGGGTTTAATTAGTCTAATTAGGATTAGTGGGCGCCGGGCCCACTGGTCAGTGACTAACTAGGTAACTAACCTAGGTTAATTAGTGTTAATCTAATACTAACTAAATGTCAGGGGGTGGCCCACGCGTTAGTGACACAAGGGGGAGGTCAAACTAGGCCCACCCAGTCAACGGTCGGCGGTGTCAAAGCCACCGGCGGCTTGATGCCGGCGAGCCCCGAGACGGCGGCGCGGCTCGGAAAACGCCCACAGGGGACGGTTTTACTCGAGGTTTGCTGCTACGGCTAGCTAGCGATGCAGCGCATCTAATGAAGCGAACGGGAGGAGCTGGGGTGGCCTGAGCCGACGGCGGCGAGCTCTTTTGCGGCCGCCGGAGTTCGGCCATCGGTGGTCTTGCTACTACGGCGTGCTAGCGGGCGAGCGGATGCACTAGCGAGGCTCTACGGGGTGCGGGGAGAAGTTTGGACTCGCCGGGGCGACCATTTGGTCACCGGAGCTGCGTCAGCGACGAGCTCAGGCGGCGACGGTCACGGTCATCGGCGAGGCAGCGGCTACGGCATGCCAGCGAGCAAACGGAGAGGGGGGAGAAGAAGCAGCTCACAACGGTCTCGGTGGGCTTGACGGCGAGCTCGGGGATGCAGTGAAGACGGCGGGGCAGCGATGGCGATCCACGGCGGCCGGAGATGAAGACGGCGGCGATAGAGGCGCTCCAGGGCCTCCTGAGGCGCGTGGCTCGACAAAGAGCTTCAGGGCGAGGTGGCGGAGCTCGCGGACACGGAGAGAGGTGAGGGGGAAGGCGATGGCTGGGACAACGGTGACGGTGGCGACGGCAGCGCTCGGCCGTGAGCAAGAAAGCGAGGGAGAGGAGAGGAGAGAGCTGGGGGGAGTGAGAGAGGGCCGAGGGGGAGTGCGTGGCGTCGTTGGGTGCCTCCAGCGGCGAGCGGGGAAGCAGGAGGTGGCCGACGCGTGCTCGCGCGCGTCGGGCACACGCTTGCCGTCCTCCTGGCAGGAGGTAGGCGACGACTGGCGTCGGCCAGCTGGCTGGGCTGGCCTGCTGGGCCGCTGGGCCAGGCCAGGCTGCACAGGGGCTGCAGGTAAGTGCCAGGGATGCTTTTTTCTATTTTTGTTTCTGTTTTCTATTTTTCTGGCATTTGTTTTGATTTAATAAAATACTAAATCATTTTATTTACTTATGCCAATTTTTGCAGGAGCTAGTGGTATTATTCGAGAGCTCCTCAACAACTAACATAATTTTTGGACATATATTATATATATAACAAATATATATCCAAAGCAAATAATTATTCATTAAATCCAAATGCCCAAAATAAATATCTATGAGCTCCTAATAATATTGGTTTGATTTTTATCTCTGTCCAATATTTTCAGAGAGCAACATGAACATTTTCTTGGATCTTTTTGGAGCAAATTTTATCTGGGTCATTTCCAGAAATGATTCTAAGGGTTTCACAAATCCTCATTTCAAATTTAAATGAAATTTAAACATGATGCAACATGAAGGCTACCCTAGGTCATACCAGAACTAGGGATGTGACATCGATCTAGAAATTACCTACCCTTACGGATCAAATCATAGCTGCCCAGAAGCGTGATAAGGGCATATCCCGGATTAAGGAAAACATTTCTAGCAGAGTTCCTAAATGTTTTTCCATGGATAAGCGGGGTGCTGTCTTCTTTGAGAACCGTTTAGTGGTTCCCAAGAAACAACATCTACGCCAGTTGATCCTTAAGGAAGCTCATGAATCCCCTCTCACCATTCATCCCGGTAGTACTAAAATGTATCAAGACCTACGCCAGAGGTTTTGGTGGACTAGGATGAAGAGAGAAATTGCTCAATACATTGCTAATTGCGATGTTTGTCGTTGTGTTAAGCAGAGCATCAACGGCCTGCTGGCACCCTTCAACCTTTGGCTATTCCTGAATGGAAATGGGATAAAATCAGTATGGATTTCATCACTGGGTTTCCCAGGACCAAGAGAGGGAATAATGTCATCTTCGTCGTGATCGACCGACTTTCCAAAGTAGCCCATTTCCTACCTGTTCGTGAGAGTATCACCACTAGCCAGCTAGCCGATTTATACATCTCCCGAATAGTGTCTCTTCATGGTGTTCCATTGGAAATTAACTCAGACCATGGGAGTCTCTTCACCTCTCGATTTTGGGAAAGTTTCCAAAATGCTATGGGAACTCGTCTCTCTTTTAGTACCGCCTTCCATCCTCAATCAAGTGGTCAAGTAGAGCAAGTCAATCAAATTCTGGAAGATATGCTCTGAGCTTCTGTCATCTCGTTCGGAATGAGTTGGGAGAAATGCCTTCCATTCGCGGAGTTTGCTTATAACAATAGTTATCAAGCCAGCTTGGGCAAGGCTCCTTTCGAAGTCCTCTATGGACGAAAATGTCGAACGCCTCTTAACTGGTCAGAAATCAGGGAAAGACAACTCTTTGGCCCGGATATGATTCAGGAAGCAGAAGAGCAGGTTCGTGTTATTCGTGAGAAATTGAAAACAGCCCAATCTCGTCAAAAGAGTCAATATGATCGTAAACATAAGCCTATGCCTTATGAAGTTGACGAGAAGGCTTACCTTTGGGTTACTCCGTTAAAGGGAACCCATCGTTTCGGTATCAAAGGCAAATTGGCTCCTCGTTACATTGGACCCTTTCGCATTCTTGCCAAACGAGGAGAAGTTGCCTACCAATTGGAACTACCTCCGCATCTTTTCAGAGTTCATGATGTCTTCCACGTTTCACAACTCAGGCGTTGCTTCGCGGATCCTATACGTGGAGTGGACCACAAAACGCTTGATCTACAAGATAACCTCTCTTATCGGGAATATCCCGTTCGTATCCTTGATCAAGCCGAGCGTACCACTCGACGTCATAATATCAAGTTTCTCAAGGTTCAATAGTCACACCATTCCGAGGAAGAAGCCACTTGGGAAAGGGAGGACCGTCTTTGACTCGAGTACCCCACCTTCTTTCCATAGGATCCTAAATCTCGGGATGAGATTCTTTTGAGTGGGGGTGAGTTGTCACACCCTAGCTAGTTCAAGCATTAGAGTGTGCATCATGTTTAAATTTCTCTTAAATTTGAAATGGGGAAAGCAGAAACCCCCAACACCCCCTGGAAACAACTAGGGTTTACTAAAATTATTTTCAATGAACCTGAAATGCCCTTCTAAAAAGTTCACCCTCTTTGTCTTAGGTTAGAACCTCTCGCAAAATTGGTGCACAATTTTCTAGGTCAACAGAAGGTCATTGAATTAAATCATAAGTATTTGAATTTGGGCATTTAAATGCTATAAAATAATTTAAATGCTCAAATAATTCTAGAAATAAATGTTTGCTATTGGATATATTCTAAACAGAGCCCACAATTATTTTCAGGATTTTTGGAAACGTTTTAGTATTTTATATAAAGCCCAACAGTTGCAGTTAATTAGAAAAACAGAAACAAATAAAAAAGAGAGAGAGAGAGTGATGTTTACCTGGGCCTTACCTGTGCTGGCCCAGCCGACTGGCTCGCCAGTCGTCGTCCTCCTCGCGCCAGAAGGCAGGGGCGCGTGCTCGCCGCGCGCCGGCCACGCGCCGGCCACCTCCTACTTCTGCCGACGTCCGGGAGATATCCAGGGGTGCCATGCGACCCCCACGTCCCCTTCTCATCCTCCCTCACTCTCCCCCTCGTCTCCCTCATCCTCTCCCATGATGGCCGAGCGTGGACCTCGCCGCCGATTGCCGTAGTCGTCGCCAGAGACATCCCCTCGCCCCTCCGACGAGCCCATTTGCTCCGCCTCGACTCCCTCGCCCTCCCCACCGAGCCACGCTTCGCCGGAGGCCCTGCAGCACCGCCATCGCCGTCTTCTTCAACTTCGGTCCGCCGAGATCACCGGCGACCGTGCGCCCGCTCCATTGCTTCCCCGAGCTCCCCAAGACCACCGCTGCACTCCCCGTGAGCTTCTCCTTCGATCCCCACCTCCCCCTTGCTCGTTTGCACCGTGTAGTCGCCGCCCTCTTCGAGCCCGAGAGCATCTCGCCGCCGGCCATGGCGCCGTCGTGGCCAGAGCCACAGTGGCTCGAGGCCAAGCTCGCAGTTGTGCTCAGCGCAGCACCAGGAACCCGTAGCCACCACCAGCTCCTTCTCCCGTGCACCGTAGCCACGAAACCAACCTCGCCCGAACTCCGGCCGCCGCCACGAGCTCGATTCCGGCGAGCTCGCTCCACCCCAGCTCCTCCCACTTTCCCCACTCGATGCGCGCGAGCCCCAGCTACGTGTAGCACATCTCCGCCGTCGTTTTGGTCGCCTGAGGGCATTTTCCGAAGCCCTCCGCCGTCTCGGCCTCGCCGGCGACTCAAGGCCGGCGGGATTAGCCCTGTTGACCGGTGGGTTTGACCACTGACGTGGACTGGGTGGGCCCAGTTTGACTCCCCTGAGTCAATGACAAGTGGGCCCCCTCTGTTAACTAAATCAGATTAGTTTTAATTTAAGATAATTAGCTTAATTAACTACTGACACGCGGGACCCACCAGTCAGGTTTGACCTGGACGTCCCCGTTGACCACTGACGTCACCCTGACGTAATGCTGACGCAGTAATGCATTTTCTGGATTTATTTTTATTCAGGAAATTCCAGAAAATGTTTAAAACTTCTAAAAATCATAGAAATTCAACCGTAACTCCAAATGAAGTAATTTATATATGAAAAATTATCAGAAAAATTCAATCTATCCATCTGCAATGGTTTCATGCATGACAAAACAAGTTTACCTTGCTGTTTAAGCAGAATAAGGAAATGCACTATTAAGGCCATGTTTAATGAGCTAATATTTGAATCTTTGATTCAAATGAGTTCATCCCTTTCTATTTTAGCTTGCATTAGGCCAAGACTATTCATATTGCCATGTCATAGCATGCATCATATTGTTGCATATCGTCATGTGTTGATTGTGTTCCGATGTGTTCTTCGTGGTAGGTTCTGCCTCCGAGGATATTCACGAGTATCCAACTGAAGGGCAGTATCCCGCTACCACTCCATCAGGCAAGCAACCATTGATCATTCCGATACAACCCATGTTCTCGCTTCTGCTCTTGTTTACTGCATTAAGACATCACGATTCAAACTGCTGTGTGCTACGGTAGTTGAACCCTTATCCTCTGCATGACCTGTCATTGCCACAGTAACTAGATGAAACCCACTAGCATGTGTAGGAGTTGATTGAGCCATGTATGTGATTCCTAACTTGCTATGCCTGCTATGCTTAGAGTTGTGTTAGGTCTGGTTCATCTGGGTGATGGGCTAGAGTGAAATGCTTATGTCGGTAATATGAGGGATGTGTTGAACATGTTTTGGTAAAGGTATCGATGAGAGGCCATGTAGGAGTACATGGTGGGTTGTTTCATTGAGGCCGTCCCTAAGAACTGAGATCTGTATGCGTGATTTAAGATTCAGCTACTACCACACATTGGGCCCTGAAATATGACCCCGCTCGACTTACTGACCCCTCTCGCCTCTGTCCAGGAGTAGCAACTAGTTTCTGGTGTTTGTAGGACATGTGTTGGCGGCCGTGCGTAGCGCTGACCCTAGGGGTGGGCTATGATGCGGTAGATACACTGTGGCCGGGTATGCCGGGCGCCCGTTTGGCGTCTCGGGACCCTGTACACATCGTTTGGGGCTGTTGAGGATACCCCGGCCGGATTTCCTTGCGGATGGAACCTGAATAGGCGATAAACCTGGACTAGAGACTTGTGAGGTTAGTCAGGTCGTGGTCTACACCCACGTCGGTTTTCGCTTGAAGTCTACCGAGCACATGTCGTGTGTAGACGCTAAGTGGTGGAAACATGTGTGACAAAGTACACCCCTACAGGGTATAAAACTATTCAAATAGCCGCGTCCACGGTAAAGGACTACTTGGTTGCCTATACAGTTCATAGACAAGTTAATGGATACTACTAAAAGACTCAAGATAAGTGTGAGTACCGAGGATGGCCCTCTCGTAGGATGACGAGGGAGGATCCATGGTGGAGTATTGTGTTAGTGAGTAGTGGACTCGTGTGCGAAAACTATTTTACTAGTGAAGTTCTGTAGGATAGTTTAGCCAAGAGTCAAAGCTGGCTTGCTGCATTAACCCCACCACCTTCTTGAGAATAAGCGTGTATAGTTGGTTCTGATGTAAGACTTGCTGAGTCCCTTTGTACTCATGTTTGCTTAATTACTGTTTTCAGACGACAACACCGCCCCCTCCGATGGGTTCTACGTAGACCTTGACGTCGACGAGTGACTAGCCACCCAGGTGGTGATCCTGGACATGGAGGGCCCTATGTAGATAGACAGGCTTCGAGAAGCCTTCTTTCTTTCTAGAGTCTGTACTTAGACTAGTTGCTTCCGCATGTGCTTGTATGATTGTATGACTTGAGTGTCGGGTCATGTGACCCCTATCTGTGTGAACATGTTATGTATGGCTTCCTGGAACCTTTAAATAAAGTACTTGAGTTGTAGAGTTTTGTTCTGATGCCATGTTGTATGTACTCACATCGGGCATATTGTGTGTATGATTGAAATGCTTGGTATGAGTGGGATCCGACAATCTAGTTGTTTATCCTTGACAGCCTTTCTTATGGGGAAATGTAGTCTAGTGTTCCTCGAGCCATAGTAGTCCGCTACAGCCCGGTTCACCGGAGTCCTGCTAGCCCAGCACTACTGTTCAGGACACTTGACTGGCCAGCATGTGTTTCACTTCATTCCTATGTCTGTCCCTTCGGGGAAATGTCACGCGGTGACTTCTGGAGTCCTTCCTAGCCAGCTACAGCCCGGGTTCCCCGGAGTCCTGTTAGCCCAGTGCTACAGCCCGGAATCACTCGCTGATGACCGACATGCTCGATGTGATTCATGTATGCATGTCTCCATAGGTCTGTGCCGCTTTGGGTTCATGACTAGCCATGTCGGCCCGGGTTCTCTGTCATATGGATGCTAGCGACACTATCATATATGTGATCCAAAAGGCGCAAACGGTCCCGGGCCATGGTAAGGCGACACCCGTGGGAATACCGTGCGTGAGGCCGCAAAGTGATATGAGGTGTTACATGCTAGATCGGTGTGACTTAGAATCGGGGTCCCGACAGCGAACCCAAAGTGGCACTAACTTACGGGGAGAGGCATATATGAAACAACATCGACCATGTCGGTCAGCAGCGTGTGAATCCGGGCTGTAGCAACTGGGCTAACAGGACTCCAGGAACCTGGGCTATAGCAGGCTAGGCAGGACTCCGGATGTCACCGCGTGACATTTCCCCGAAGGGACAGACACAAGAACGAAGTGAATCACATGCCGGCCAGTCTGAGTGTTCCGGAGCAGTAGTGCTGGGCTAGCAGGACTCCAGTAAACCGGGCTGTAGCGGACTACCATGGCTCGGTGGAAGCACTAGACTACATTTCCCCATAAGAGAGGCTACCAAGGATAGACAACTAGGTTGTCGGATCCCACACATAGCAATACACGTTACACGTACGCATAATATGCAAGTATGTGTTGTACAACATGGCATCACAACATAACACAAACTCATATAGATAAAGGCCCAGAAGAGCCACATAGCATTAATACAAACAGGGGTCACATGACCCATCATTCAGAGCATACAAGCAACGGAAGCATTACATGTCTGAGTATAGACAACTACAAAAGAAAAAGGCTGAGAAGCCTGACTATCTACAAGACCCTCCCAAGGGTACGAGATCGTAGCTGAGGTAACAAGCTACTAGTCGAAGTCCAAGTGGTACTACTAGTGAGACAGATGTCTCATCTGCAAAACATAAATAAAGCAAACGTGAGTACAAAGGTACTCAGCAAGACTTACATCAGATCCTATCATATATGCATTTGTATCAAGAAGGTAATGTGGGGTTTAGTTGCAGCAAGCCAGCTTTGATTCAGTGGCTATCCTGTTCTACGACAACGAGAAACTTCTTTGAGATGAGGCAGCGCACACAAGTCCACTAATCACCACATCAATACACTACTATGGATTCATCCTCGTCTCCCTACGAGAAGGCCATCCATCGCACTCACACTTGTCTTGAGCATTTTAGAGTATCCACTTTAAGTTGTCTATGTACCACGCAAGCATCCAAGAAGTCCATAACCGAGGACACGGCTATTCGAATAGATCATGATAACCCTGCAGGGGTGTACTTCATCACACACGCTCTCACCACTTATCACCATATACCCGTCATGTATCTCGGCAACCTTCAAGCGGAAGCCTGGCGAGGGTGTCGGCCATGACCTAACTAACCACGCAAGACTCTAGTCCAGGTCCATCACCTATTTGGGTTCCATCCGCAAGGAGATCCGGCCGGGGTGTCGCTCACGGCCCCAAACGATGTGAGCAGGGTTCCCAAGCCCACCATCCGGGTGCCACTTCGTACACCGTGCCACCTGTTCCTAGTCTGTCCCGAGCCCACCCTCCCAGGTGCCACTTGGAAGAAAAATAGCACTACCTACAAACACCAGAAACTATTTGCAACTCCTAGAAAGAGCTCAAGGCGGTTAATAAGTCGAGAGAGCTTGGAGCGCCCGGAGCCCAATGTGTGGTAGTAGCTAGGCATTGGACAACTTACACAGAACTCAGTTCTTAAGGACGGTCCCAATGAGACAAACCACCATGTAATCCTACATGGCCTCTCACCGCTACCTTTACCAAATCGTGTTCACACGCTTAACTTTCAGCATCAAAACATAGCATAACACTCCAATCCATTCCCAATGAATCAGACCTGACACAACTCTAAGCAATAGCAGGCAAGGCATGGCAAGAACACAACATGGCTCAAGCAACTCCTACACATGCTAGTGGGTTTCAACTATTTACTATGACAATGACAGGTCATGCGGAGGAATGGGTTCAACTACCGCAGCATAAAGTAGCAGTTGAATCGTTGTTGTCCTAATCCAATAAAAGAGAGTAGGAGCGAGAGAGTAGGATATTATCGGAATGAACAAGGGGGGTTGCTTGTCTGGTAGATCAACAGGGGGGCACTGCTCCACTGATAGGTACTCTCGAACACTTTCCGGAGCAGGAGCTATCGAGAAGGAACGGTGTCGGAAATCAAACACAAGCATATGCAATATTATGATGCATGAACATGGCATGAAGAAGTGATGTTGTTTGAGCTAATGCAACTAGCATTCATTTGGTTAAAGTCCATTTGAACTAAAGATTCAAATGCAACTCCAAAATAAGCTCTTATAAATGCCATTCATGTGTTTTCATATATACAACATGTATAGGTTGGTTTGTCATGCATGAAAGTGGTACAGATGGATAGATTGAATTTTTCTGATGATTTTTCATATATAAATTATTTCAATTTGAGCTACGGTTGAATTTCTATGAATTTTTGAAGTTTATATCATTTTCTAGAATTTCCTGATTTATTTTAATACCAGAAAATGATATATTGTGTCAGCATGACAGCAGCATTGCGTCAGCAGGTCAAAGGAGCTGACCAAGTCAAACCTGACGTGTGGGGTCCACACGTCAGTGACTAAGTTAGTTAACAGGGGGTTTAATTAGTCTAATTAGGATTAGTGGGCGCCGGGCCCACTGGTCAGTGACTAACTAGGTAACTAACCTAGGTTAATTAGTGTTAATCTAATACTAACTAAATGTCAGGGGGGTGGCCCACACGTCAGTGACACAAGGGGGAGGTCAAACTGGGCCCACCCAGTCAACGGTCAGCGGGGTCAAAGCCACCGGCGGCTTGACGCCGGCGAGCTCGGGGATGCACTGAAGACGGCGGGGCGGCGATGGGGATCCACGGCGGCCGGAGATGAAGACGACGGCGATAGAGGCGCTCCAGGGCCTCCCGAGGCGCGTGGCTCGACGGAGAGCTTCAGGGCAAGGTGGCGGAGCTCGCGGACATGGAGAGAGGCGAGGGGGAAGGCGATGGCTGCGACAACAGTGACCGGTGGCGACGGCAGCGCTCGGCCGTGAGCGAGAAAGCAAGGGAGAGGAGAGGAGATAGCTGGGGGGAGTGAGAGAGGGCCGAGGGGGAGTGTGTGGCGTCGTCGGGTGCCTCCAGCGGCGAGCGGGGAAGCAGGAGGTGGCCGGCGCGTGCTCGCGCGCATCGGGCACACATGCGCCGTCCTCCCGGCAGGAGGTAGGCGACGACTAGCATCGGCTAGCTGGCTGGGCTGGCCTGCTGGGCCGCTGGGTCAGGCCAGGCTGCACAGGGGCTGCAGGTAAGCGCCAGGTAAGCTTTTTTTCTATTTTTGTTTTTGTTTTCTATTTTTCTGACATTTGTTTTGATTTAATAAAATACTAAATCATTTTATTTACTTATGCCAATTTTTGCAGGAGCTAGTGGTATTATTCCAGAGCTCCTCAACAACTAACATAATTTTTGGACATATATTATATATATAACAAATATATATCCAAAGAAAATAATTATTCATTAAATCCAAATGCCCAAAATAAATATCTATGAGCTCCTAATAATATTGGTTTGATTTTTATCTCTGTCCAATATTTTCAGAGAGCAACACGAACATTTTCTTGGATCTTTTTGGAGCAAATTTTATCTGGGTCATTTCCAGAAATGATTCTGAGGGTTTCACAAATCCTCATTTCAAATTTAAATGAAATTTAAACATGATGCAACATGAAGGCTACCCTAGGTCATACCAGAACTAGGGATGTGACAACTCGCCCCCACTCGGAAGAATCTTGTCCCGAGATTCAGGAGTCGGCGGCAAGAAAGTGGGGTACTCAAGTCGAAGACGATCTTCACGCTCCCAAGTAGCTTCTCTCTCGGAATGATGAGACCACTGAACCTTGAGAAACTTGATGTTATGACGTCGAGTGACACGCTCTGCTTGATCAAGGATGCGAACAGGGTACTCTCGATATGTGAGGTTATCTTGGAGATCAAGCGTATCGTGGTCCACTCCGCGGATGGGATCCGAGAAGCAACGCCTGAGTTGAGAGACGTGGAAGACATCATGAACTCGAGAAAGATGTGGGGGTAGTTCCAATTCGTAGGAAACCTCTCCTCGTTTAGCAAGAATGCGAAAAGGACCAATGTAACGAGGAGCCAACTTGCCCTTGATACCGAATCGATGGGTACCCTTTAGAGGAGTAACCCGAAGGTAAGCCTTATCGCCAACTTCATAAGCCACTTCCTTATGACGACGGTCATACTGGCTCTTTTGACGAGATTGGGCGGTTTTCAAATTCTCACGAATGATGCGAACTTGCTCTTCTGCCTCCTGGATCATATCTGGTCCGAAGAATTGTCTTTCACCGGTTTCGGACCAGTTCAAAGGTGTTCGACATCTTCGTCCATATAGAACCTCAAAAGGAGATTTCTTGAGGCTGGATTGGTAGCTATTGTTATAAGCAAACTCGGCAAAGGGAAGACACTTCTCCCAATCCATACCGAATGAGATAACGCAAGCTCTGAGCATGTCTTCGAGAATTTGGTTGACCCTTTCCACCTGACCACTCGACTGAGGGTGGAAAGCGGTACTGAAGGAAAGATGGGTGCCCATGGCAGTTTGGAAACTCTCCTAGAAATGAGAAGTGAAAAGACTACCATGGTTTGAATTGATCTCTAGTGGAACACCATGAAGTGACACTATTCGAGAAATATATAAGTCAGCAAGCTGACTAGTAGTGATACTCTCTCGAACATGTAGGAAGTGAGCCACTTTGGAAAGACGATCAATGACTACGAAGATAGCATTATTCCCTCTCTTGGTCCTGGGAAAGCCGGTGATGAAGTCCATACCAACTTTATCCCATTTCCACTCAGGAATAGCTAAAGGCTGAAGGGTGCCAGCAGGTCTCTGATGTTCTACCTTAACGCGACGACAAACGTCACAGTTAGCAATGAACTCAGCGATTTCTCTCTTCATCCTAGTCCACCAGAACCTCTGGCGTAGGTCCTGATACATCTTAGTACTACTGGGATGAATCGTGAGAGGAGATTGATGAGCCTCCTTAAGGATCAGTTGTCGAAGATGCTCCTTCTTGGGGACCACCAGGCGGTTTCCGAAGAAAAGAACACCTCAATCATCTAATGAGAAACTACCAGCAATACCCTTGGCAATGTTTCTCTTGATCCAGGTAATCCCTGTATCATGCTTCTGGGCTTCTATGATATGATCCACAAGAGTAGGTTTCGCCACCAAGGTAGAAAGGAATCCATGAGGAGCAATCTGAAGATTAAGCTTATAGAATTCCTCATGGAGAAGTGGTTGGCCCTGCTGCAACATGGGATTGTTGCAATAGGACTTACGACTTAGCGCATCAGCCATGACATTTCCCTTGCTTGGGGTCTAGGTAATCCCTAATTCGTAATCTGAGATCAACTCCAACCAACGTCTTTTCCTAAGGTTCAAATCTAGTTGGGTGAAGATATACTTGAGACTCTGGTGGTTGGTGTATATCTCGCAACATTTACCGGGAAGGTAATGTCGCCAGGTCTTAAGTGCATAGACTACGGCTGCAAGCTCTAGATCATGTGTAGGATAATTCTCCTCATGTGGATGCAACTGTCGAGATGCATAGGCAATCACATGGCGATCTTGCATAAGGATGCAACCTAGTCCCTGTCGTGAGGCGTTGCAGTAGATAACAAAGTCTTTAGTGAAATCCGGTGGCACAAGTACGGGAGCAGAAGTCAGGCGTCTTTTCAGTTCCTGAAAACTGTGCTCACACTGTGGGGACCACTCTAACTTTTTTCTTTCTTGAGAAGTTCCGTGAGAGGTTTTGCTGAAGGAAATATGCCCTAGAGGCAATAATAAAGTTATTATTTATTTCCTTATATCATGATAAAGGTTTATTATTCATGCTAGAATTGTATTAACCGGAAACATAATACATGTGTGAATACATAGACAAACAGAGTGTCACTAGTATGCCTCTACTAGACTAGCTCGTTAATCAAAGATGGTTATGTTTCCTAACCATGAACAAAGAGTTGTTATTTGATTAACGAGGTCACATCATTAGTTGAATGATCTGATTGACATGACCCATTATATTAGCTTAGCACCCGATCGTTTAGTATGTTGCTATTGCTTTTCTTCATGACTTATACATGTTCCTATGACTATGAGATTATGCAACTCCCGTTTGCCAGAGGAACACTTTGGGTACTACCAAACGTCACAACGTAACTGGGTGATTATAAAGGAGTACTACAGGTGGCTCCAAAGGTAGATGTTGGGTTGGCGTATTTCGAGATTAGGATTTGTCACTCCGATTGTCGGAGAGGTATCTCTGGGCCCTCTCGGTAATGCACATCACTTAAGCCTTGCAAGCAGTGCAACTAATGAGTTAGTTGCGGGATGATGTATTACGGAACGAGTAAAGAGACTTGCCGGTAACGAGATTGAACTAGGTATCGGATACTGACGATCGAATCTCGGGCAAGTAACATACCGATGACAAAGGGAACAACGTATGTTGTTATGCGGTCTGACCGATAAAGATCTTCGTAGAATATGTAGGAGCCAATATGGGCATCCAGGTCCCGCTATTGGTTATTGACCGGAGACGTGTCTCGGTCATGTCTACAATGTTCTCGAACCGTAGGGTCCGCACGCTTAACGTTACGATGACAGTTATTATGAGTTTATGCATTTTGATGTACCGAAGGTTGTTCGGAGTCCCGGATGAGATCACGGACATGACGAGGAGTCTCGAAATGGTCGAGACGTAAATATTGATATATTGGAAGCCTATGTTTGGACATCGGAAGTGTTCCGGGTGAAATCGGGATTTTACCGGATTAACGGGAGGGTTACCGGAACCCCCAGGAGCCAAATGGGCCTACATGGGCCATTGTGGAAAGGTGAAAGGGGCTGCCAAGGAGGGCTGCACGCCTCCCCCCCTCCCCTAGTCCTATTAGGACTAGGAGAGGTGGCCGGCCACCTCTCTCTCTTTTTCCCAAAGAGTCCTAGTTGGAATAGGATTGGGGGGGGGGAGTCCTCACGGTAGGAGTAGGACTCCTCCTGCGCCTCCCTCCTTTGGCCGGCCAGCCTCCCCCCTTTCATCCTTTATATACGGGGGCAGGGGACACCCCAAGACACACAAGTTGATCCTTGAGATCGTTCCTTAGCCGTGTGCGGTGCCCCCTGCCACCAAATTCCACCTCGATCATACCGTTACAGTGCTTAGGCGAAGCCCTGCGTCGGTAGTTCATCAAGATCGTCACCACGCCATCGTGCTGACGGAACTCTTCCTCGATGCTTTGCTGGATCGGAGCCCGAGGATCGTCATCGAGCTGAACGTGTGCTAAGAACTCGGAGGTGCCGGAGTAACGGTGCTTGGATCGGTCGGATCGGGAAGAAGACGTACGACTACTTCCTCTACGTTGTGTGATCGCTTCCGCAGTCGGTCTACGTTGGTACGTAGACAACACTCTCCCCCTCATTGCTATGCATCACCATGATCTTGCGTGTGCGTAGGAAAATTTTCGAAATTACTACGTTCCCCAACAGTGGCATCCGAGCCTAGGTTTTATGGTTTGATGTTTTTTGCACGAGTAGAACACAAGTGAGTTGTGGGCAATACAAGTCATACTGCCTACCAGCATGTCATACTTTGGTTCGGCGGTATTGTTGGACGAGACGATCCGGACCAACCTTACGCGTACTCTTACACGAGACCGGTTCCCTCGACATGCTTTGCACATAGATGGCTTGCGGAAGACTGTCTCTCCAACTTTAGTTGAACCAAGTGTGGCTACGCCCGGTCCTTGAGAAGGTTAAAACGGAGTCTATTTGACGAACTATCGTTGTGGTTTTGATGCGTAGGTGAGATGAGTTCTTACTTAATCCCGTAGCAGCCACGTAAAACTTGCAACAACAAAGTAGAGGACGTCTAACTTGTTTTTGCAGGGCATGTTGTGATGTGATATGGTCAAGGCATGATGCTGATTTTATTGTATGAGATGATCATGTTTTGTAACCAAGTTATCGGCAACTGGCAGGAGCCATATGGTTGTCGCTTTATTGTATGCAATGCAATCGCGATGTAATGCTTTACTTTATTACTAAGCGGTAGTGATAGTCGTGGAAGCATAAGATTGGCGAGACGACAACGATGCTACGATGGAGATCAAGGTGTCGCGCCGGTGACGATGGTGATCATGACGGTGCTTCGGAGATGGAGATCACAAAGCACAAGATGATGATGGCCATATCATATCACTTATATTGATTGCATGTGATGTTTATCTTTTTTATGCATCTTATCTTGCTTTGATTGACGGTAGCATTATAAGATGATCTCTCACTAAATTATCAAGAAGTGTTCTCCCTGAGTATGCACCGTTGCAAAAGTTCTTCGTGCTGAGACACCACGTGATGATCGGGTGTGATAGGCTCTACGTTCAAATACAACGGGTGCAAAACAGTTGCACACGCGGAATACTCAGGTTATACTTGACGAGCCAAGCATATACAGATATGGCCTCGGAACACGGAGACCGAAAGGTCGAGCGTGAATCATATAGTAGATATGATCAACATAACGATGTTCACCATTGAAAACTACTCCATGTCACGTGATGATCGGTTATGGTTTAGTTGATTTGGATCACGTGATCACTTAGAGGATTAGAGGGATGTCTATCTAAGTGGGAGTTCTTAAGTAATATGATTAAATTGAACTTAAATTTATCATGAACTTAGTCCTGGTAGAATTTTGCAAATTATGTTGTAGATCAATAGCTCGCGTTGTTGCTTCCCTATGTTTATTTTGATATGTTCCTAGAGAAAATTGTATTGAAAGATGTTAGTAGCAATGATGCGGATTGGATCCGTGATCTGAGGATTATCCTCATTGCTGCACAGAAGAATTATGTCCTTGATGCACCGCTAGGTGACAGACCTATTGCAGGAGCAGATGCAGACGTTATGAACGTTTGGCTAGCTCAATATGATGAGTACTTGATAGTTTAGTGCACCATACTTAACAGCTTAGAATCGGGACTTCAAAGACGTTTTGAACGTCATGGAACATATGAGATGTTCCAGGAGTTGAAGTTAATATTTCAAGCAAATACCCGAGTTGAGAGATATGAAGTCTCCAACAAGTTCTATAGCTAAAAGATGGAGGAGAATCGCTCAACTAGTGAGCATGTGCCCAGATTGTCTGAGTACTACAATCGCTTGAATCAAGTGGGAGTTAATCTTCCAGATAAGATAGTGATTGACAGAATTCTCTAGTCACCATCACTAAGTTAGTAGAACTTCGTGATGAACTATAATATGCAAGGGATAACGGAAACAACTCCCAAGCTCTTCGTGATGCCGAAATCAACGAAGGTAGAAATCAAGAAAAACATCAAGTGTTGATGGTTGACAAGACCACTAGTTTCAAGAAAAGGGCAAAGGGAAGAAGGGGAACTTCAAGAAGAACGGCAAGCAAGTTGCTGCTCAAGTGAAGAAGCCCAAGTCTGATCCTAAGCCTAGGACTAAGTGCTTATACTGCAAAGGGACTGATCACTGGAAGCGGAACTACCCCAAATGATTGGCGGATAAGAAGGATGGCAAAGTAAACATAAGTATATTTGATATACATGTTATTGATGTGTACTTTACTAGTGTTTATAGCAACCCCTTGGTATTTGATGCTAGTTCAGTTGCTAAGAGTAGTAACTCGAAACGGGAGTTGCAGAATAAACAAAGACTAGTTAAGGGTGAAGTGACGATGTGTGTTGGAAGTAGTTCCAAGATTGATATGATCATCATCGCACACTCCCTATAATTTCGGGATTAGTGTTGAACCTAAATAAGTGTTATTTGGTGTTTGCGTTGAGCATGAATATGATTTGATCATGTTTATTGTAATACGGTTATTCATTTAAGTAAAAGAATAAATTGTTGTTCTGTTTACATGAATAAAACCTTATATGGTTACACACCCAATGAAAATAGTTCATTGGATCTCGATCTTAATAATACACATGTTCATAATATTGAAACCAAAAGATGCGAAGTTAATAATGATAGTGCAACTTATTTGTAGCACTGCCGTTTAGGTCATATTGGTGTAAAGCGCATGAAGAAACTCCATGATGATGGGATTTTGGAATCACTTGATTATGAATCACTTGATGCTTGCGAACCATGCCTTATGGGCAAGATGACTAAAACGTCGTTCTCTGGAACAATGAAGCAAGCAACAGATTTGTTGGAAATCATACATACTGATGTATGTGGTCCGATGAATGTTAAGGCTTACAGCAGGTATCATTATTTTCTGATCTTCACAAGATGATTTGAGCAGATATGGGGATATCTACTTGATGAAACATAAAGTCTGAAACACTTGAACAGTTCAAAGAATTTCAGAGTGAAGTGGAAAATCATCGTAACAAGAAAATAAAGTTTCTATGATCTGATCGTGGAAAAGAATATTTGAGTTATGAGTTTGGTCTTCTGTTAAAACAATGTGAAATAGTTTCACTACTCATGCCACCTGGAACACCACAATGTAATGGTGTGTCCGAACGTCATAACCGTACTTTATTAGATATGGTGCGATCTATGATGTCTCTTACCAATCTACCACTATCGTTTTGGGTTTATGTATTAGAGACAGCTGCATTCACGTTAAATAGGGCACCATCTAAATCCGTTGAGACGACACCGTATGAACTATGGTTTGGCAAGAAACCTAAGCTGTCGTGTCTTAAAGTTTGAGGTTGCAATGCTTATATGAAAAAGTTTCAACCTGATAAGCTCAAACCCAAATCGGAGAAATATGTCTTCATATAATACCCAAAGGAGACTATTGGGTACACCTTCTATCACAAATCCGAAGGCAAGACTTTTGTTGCTAAATTCGGAGTTTTTCTAGAGAAGGAGTTTCTCTCGAAAGAAGTGAGTGGGGGGAAAGTAGAAAACTTGATAAGGTAATTGTACCTTCTACCTTATTGGAAAGTAGTTCATCACAAAAATCTGTTCTTGTGACTACTACACCAATTAGTGAGGAAGCTAATGATGATGATCATGTAACTTCAGATCAAGTTACTACCGAATCTCGTAGGTAAAGCAGAGTGAGATCCGCACCAGAGTGGTACAGTAATCCTGTTCTGGAGATCATGTTACTTGACCGTGACAAACCTATGAACTATGAGGAAGCGATGATGAGCCCAGATTCCGCGAAATGGTTTGAGGCCATGAAATCTGAGATATGATCCATGTATGAGAACAAAGTTTGGACTTTGGTTGACTTGCCCGATGATCGGCAAGCAATTGAGAATAAATGGATCTTCAAGAGGAAGACGGACGCTGATAGTAGTGTTACTATCTACGAAGCTAGAATTGTCGCAAAAGGTTTTCGACAAGTTCAAGGTGTTGACCACGATGAGAGTTTCTCACTCGTATCTATGCTTAAGTCTGTCCGAATCATGTTAGTAATTGCCGCATTTTATGAAATCTGGCAAATGGATAAACAAAACTGCATTCCTTAATAGATTTATTAAAGAAGAGTTGTATATGATGCAACCAGAAGTTTTTGTCAATCCAAAGGGAGCTAACAAAGTGTGCAAGCTCCAGCGATCCATTTATGGACTGGTGCAAGCATCTCGGAGTTGGAATATACGCTTTGATGAGTTGATCAAAGCATATAGTTTTATACAGACTTGCGGTGAAGCCTGTATTTACAAGAAAGTGAGTGGGAGCACTATAGCATTTCTGATAAGTATATGTGAATGACATATTGTTGATCGGAAATAATGTAGAATTATTCTGTAAAGCATAAAGGAGTGTTTGAAAGGAGTTTTTCAAAGAAAGACTTCGGTGAAGCTGCTTACATATTGAGCTTCAAGATCTATAGAGATAGATCAAGACGCTTGATAAGTTTTTTCAATGAGTACATACCTTGACAAGATTTTGAAGTGGTTCAAAATGGAGCAGTCAAAGAAAGAGTTCTTGCCTGTATTACAAGGTGTGAAGTTGAGTAAGACTCAAAGCCCGACCACGGTAGAAGATAGAAAGAGAATGAAAGTCATTCCTTATGCCTTGGCCATAGGTTCTATAAAGTATGTCATGTCGTATACCAGATCTATTTTATACCCTACATTGATTTGGCAAGGGAGTACAATAGTGATCTAGGAGTAGATCACTGGACAGCGGTCAGAATTATCCTTAGTGAAATAAGGATATGTTTCTCGATTATGGACGTGACAAAAAGGTTCGTCGTAAAGGGTTACGTCGATGCAAGTTTTTGACACTGATCCAGATGAATCTAAAGTCTCAATCTGGATACATATTGAAAGTGGGAGCAATTAGCTAGAGTAGCTCCGTGTAGAGCATTGTAGACATAGAACTTGCAAAATACTTACGGATCTAAATGTGACAGACCCGTTGACTAAAATTATCTCACAACCAAAACATGATCACACCTTAGTATTCTTTGGGTGTTAATCACATAGATATGTGAACTAGATTGCTGACTCTAGTAAACCCTTTGAGTATTGGTCACATGATGATGTGAACTATGGGTGTTAATCACATGGTGATGTGAACTATTGCTGTTAAATCACATGGCGATGTGAACTAGATTATTGACTCTAGTGCAAGTGGGAGACTGAAGGAAATATGCCCTAGAGGCAATAATAAAGTTATTATTTATTTCCTTATATCATGATAAAGGTTTATTATTCATGCTAGAATTGTATTAACCGGAAACATAATACATGTGTGAATACATAGACAAACAGAGTGTCACTAGTATGCCTCTACTAGACTAGCTCGTTAATCAAAGATGGTTATGTTTCCTAACCATGAACAAAGAGTTGTTATTTTATTAACGAGGTCACATCATTAGTTGAATGATCTGATTGACATGACCCATTATATTAGCTTAGCACCCGATCGTTTAGTATGTTGCTATTGCCTTTCTTCATGACTTATACATGTTCCTATGACTATGAGATTATGCAACTCCCGTTTGCCGGAGGAACACTTTGGGTACTACCAAATGTCACAACGTAACTGGGTGATTATAAAGGAGTACTACAGGTGGCTCCAAAGGTAGATGTTGGGTTGGCGTATTTCGAGATTAGGATTTGTCACTCCGATTGTCGGAGAGGTATCTCTGGGCCCTCTCGGTAATGCACATCACTTAAGCCTTGCAAGCAGTGCAACTAATGAGTTAGTTGTGGGATGATGTATTACGGAACGAGTAAAGAGACTTGCCGGTAACGAGATTGAACTAGGTATCGGATACCGACGATCGAATCTCGGGCAAGTAACATACCGATGACAAAGGGAACAACGTATGTTGTTATGCGGTCTGACCGATAAAGATCTTCGTAGAATATGTAGGAGCCAATATGGGCATCCAGGTCCCGCTATTGGTTATTGACCGGAGACGTGTCTCGGTCATGTCTACAATGTTCTCGAACCGTAGGGTCCGCACGCTTAACGTTACGATGACAGTTATTATGAGTTTATGCATTTTGATGTACCGAAGGTTGTTGGAGTCCCGGATGAGATCACGGACATGACGAGGAGTCTCGAAATGGTCGAGACGTAAAGATTGATATATTGGAAGCCTATGTTTGGACATCGGAAGTGTTCCGGGTGAAATCGGGATTTTACCGGATTAACGGGAGGGTTACCGGAACCCCCCGGGAGCCAAATGGGCCTACATGGGCCATTGTGGAAAGGTGAAAGGGGCTGCCAAGGCGGGCTGCGCGCCTCCCCCCTCCCCTAGTCCTATTAGGACTAGGAGAGGTGGCCGGCCACCTCTCTCTCTTTCCCTCTCTCTTTTTCCCAAAGAGTCCTAGTTGGAATAGGATTGGGGGGGAGTCCTACTCCCGGTAGGAGTAGGACTCCTCCTGCGCCTCCCTCCTTTGGCCGGCCAGCCTCCCCCCTTTCATCCTTTATATACGGGGGCAGGGGACACCCCAAGACACACAAGTTGATCCTTGAGATTGTTCCTTAGCCGTGTGCGGTGCCCCCTGCCACCAAATTCCACCTCGATCATACCGTTACAGTGCTTAGGCGAAGCCCTGCGTCGGTAGTTCATCAAGATCGTCACCACGCCATCGTGCTGACGGAACTCTTCCTCGATGCTTTCCTGGATCGGAGCCCGAGGATCGTCATCGAGCTGAACGTGTGCTAAGAACTCGGAGGTGCCGGAGTAACGGTGCTTGGATCGGTCGGATCGGGAAGAAGACGTACGACTACTTCCTCTACGTTGTGTGATCGCTTCCGCAGTCGGTCTGCGTTGGTACGTAGACAACACTCTCCCCCTCGTTGCTATGCATCACCATGATCTTGCGTGTGCGTAGGAAAATTTTCGAAATTACTACGTTCCCCAACATTTGCCACTTTGGAGAAATTCTCAACGAAGCGGCGACAATAACTGGCTAGGCCAAGGAAACTCCTAACTTGCTTAACCGTTTCAGGTGGAGTCCAATCAAGAACGGCTTGAACTCTCTCGGGATTGATAGCAATGCCCTTATGAGAGATTACGTGGCCGAGATAGGTCACTTCTGGCAACCAAAATTCGCACTTGGAGAACTTGGCATAAAGGCGGTGCTCTGTGAGTTTTTCTAGCACAAGTCTAAGATGTTCGGCATGATCTTCCTCGTTCTTCGAGTAAATAAGGATATCATCGAGGTAAACCACGACGAACTTATCTAAGTACTCCATGAAGATCGAGTTCATCAAGCGAGAGAAAGTAGCTGGAGCGTTGGTTAGACCAAAGGACATGACGGTGTACTCGTACTAACCATAACGAGTAACAAAAGCCGTCCTAGGAATGTCCCCATTTCTAATCTTGATTTGGTGGTAGCCTAACCTCAAATCCATCTTGGAGAAGACTGAGGATCCAGCGAGCTGATCATACAGATCGTTGATCCTGGGGAGCGGATACTTGTTCTTTATCGTGACCAAATTAATGGGACGATAATCTACAACCATTCGGTCCATACCATCCTTCTTCTTGACGAAGAGGACGGGGCAAGCCCAGGGAGAGGAACTAGGACGGATGAAACCCTTTTGCAAGGACTCGTCAAGTTGGTTCTTAAGCTCGGCTAGCTCTAAGGGTGCCATCTTGTAAGGTCTCCTAGAAATTGGGGCGGTTTCGGGGATAAGGTCTATGACAAATTCTACATCTTTGTCAGGTGGAATACCTGGCAGTCCTCCGGAAAAACATCCGGAAAGTCACGGACTACCGGGATATCTTCAAGGTCAGGAAGATGGCTGGCATTTAGAGAATAGAGTTGACGCTTTGCAGTTTTGGTGGAGACAGTGACTATCTTGCCAGAGGGGTGTGTGAGCTGAACAGACCTGGTGTAACAATCAATCTTGGTATAATGAGCTTTCATCCAGTCCATTCCCAAGATGATGTTAATATCTGAAGACTTAAGGGATATCAAGGAAGCTAGGAATACAAGTCTGTTAACATGTATTTCATTGCCATAACTTATCCTAGAAGTTTGCCATTTGGATCCAGGAGTTTGAATAAGTAGTGGGGAGGGCATATCACAAAATGACATGTCGTGCAAGCGGGCATAACTTTTGGAAATGAAGGAGTGAGATGCTCCAGTATCGAATAGAACCGAAGCTGGGAGACAGTTGACAAGGAGTGTACCAAGAACGACATCTGGATCATCATGAGCGTCTTTAGCTGAGACGTGATGCACACGTCCATGTTCAGTGGGAGCTAACTTGACACTGATCATCTTGTGTGATGACTTACTACCACGGCCAACAGACTTCTCGGGCTGGGATGGAGCAACACTGGACTGAGTGCAAATACGGGCAATGTGGCCTGGCTCTCCACACTTGTAACAAATCTTGGAGGTAGGACGTGGACCAGCATTGGCAGGTGGTCCACCAATAGGCATGGGTGTAGCATATGGTTGAACTGGGTGAAGTGCCACACAAGAAGGCCTTGGTGTATAACCGGGTGGAAGAGCGGAGTTTGGGGTCCAAATCCGACGCTTCTGAGAACTAGAACCGGAGGAAGAACCCAAATCACGGGTGTGCTTACGAGACTCCTCGTAAGTGAGTTGAGCTGTCTCTACATTAATGGCCTTGTTCACAAGAGCCTGGAATGTATTGCAATGGTGCAAGTGGAGATCACGACGCGACTTGGGGTTGAGACCTTTCCGGAACCTAGCCTGCTTCTTGGCGTCTGTGGACACTTCTTCTGTAGCATAGCGGGCAAGGTTCTCAAACTCTCTACTGTAAGCATCAACGGCCAACTTACTCTGGGTGAAACTACAAAACTCTTCTCTCTTGCGGTCAATGTGAGCCTGAGGGATGTGATGCTCGCGAAAAGCCTCAATGAAATCTCTCCAGGTGGGTGTCTGGCCAGCTGGAAGCATAGCCTCATAGTTCTGCCACCAAATACTAGCAAGACCTTCCAGGTGATAAGTAGCATAGGTGACCTTGTCACTTTCAGCTACGTTTGCAGAATGGAGCTTGTGTGTAATACTACGGAGCCAGTCATCTGCATCGAGTGGCTCGATGGAATGATGAAAGGTAGGTGGGTGCAAGCGAATGAAATCATGAATGGTTACAAACCCTTTGAACTGATGTGCGGTGTTCTCCTCGATACGTGCCAACAAGCGGTTAGGCTCACGCTTGTTCCTCTCCATCTCTAACATGAACTCTGCCAACGAAGGTTGGTCGGGAGGATCCTCATCCCTACCATCTCCATGGTTCTGGCTACGAGCAACAGAACTTCGTTTAACTGATGACATCCTGAGAAACGAAACCAAGGACGGATCAGCATCAACTATGGACTATAGAATGTAGACAAGGAAATTAGTAACTCTCAAACTCCTAGGGCAATTCCGGCAGCATAACGGCAGTAAAATGCTCAGAATGAGACATCCTGCTAAAATGGGGTAGTAACATACTCAACATCATCACTCAAGGTTCTGGGATAGTACTAAACAGACTACACCGGAAGTACTCGAAAACTGGGATATGACTCTGATCAACCAATCCTATAGGACTATGGAGTAGTAACACGTGATCCTGATAGACGGAAGAGAAAGCCTAGTTCCTTAACCCCATAGGAAAGGTAGGACGACTCAGATCAGAAGGCCATGAGGTATAAGGAGTAAAAAGAGCCTTACGTTCCTTTCCACAATCAATTCCCTTACATAACTAAAGAATTTCTAGACTCAACTTCGACCAGGTTGGCTTGGTAATCCTACAGGCAGTCAGGCTCTGATACCAAAGCTGTCGGGACCCCGATTCTAAGTCACACCGATCTAGCACGTAACACCTCATATCACTTTGCGGCCTCATGCACGGTATTCCCACGGGTGTCGCCTTACCATGGCCCGGGACCGTTTGCGCCTTTTGGCTCACGTATATGATAGTGTCGCTAGCATCCATATGACAGAGAACCCGGGCCGACATGACTAGTCGTGAACCCAAAGTGGCACTAACTTATGGGGACAGGCATACATGAAACAACATCGAGCATGTCGGTCAGCAGCGTGTGAATCCGGGCTGTAGCAACTGGGCTAACAGGACTCCGGGAACCCGGGCTGTAGCAGGCTAGGCAGGACTCCGAATGTCACCGCGTGACATTTCCCTGAAGGGCCAGACACAGGAACGAAGTGAACCACATGCCGGCCAGTCTGAGTGTTTCGGAGAAGTAGTGCTGGGCTAGCAGGACTCCGGTAAACCGGGCTGTAGCGGACTACCATGGCTCGGTGGAAGCACTAGACTACATTTCCCCATAAGAGAGGCTACCAAGGATAGACAACTAGGTTGTCGGATACCACACATAGCAATACACGTCACACATACGCATAAGATGCAAGTATGTGCTGTACAACATGGCATCACAACATAACACAAACTCATATAGATAAAGGCCCAGAAGAGCCACATAGCATTAATACAAACAGGGGTCACATGACCCATCATTCAGAGCATATAAGCAACGGAAGCATTACATGTCTGAGTGCAGACAACTACAAAAGAAAAAGGCTGAGAAGCCTGACTATCTACAAGACCCTCCCAAGGGTAGGAGATCGTAGCTGAGGTAACAAGCTACTAGTCGAAGTCCAAGTGGTACTACTAGTGAGACAGATGTCTCATCTACAAAACATAAATAAAGCAAACGTGAGTACAAAGGTACTCAGCAAGACTTACATCAGATCCTATCATATATGCATTTGTATCAAGAAGGTAATGTGGGGTTTAGTTGCAGCAAGCCAGCTTTGATTCAGTGGCTATCCTGTTCTACGACAACGAGAAACTTCTTTGAGATGAGGCAGCGCACACGAGTCCACTAATCACCACATCAATACACTACTATGGATTCATCCTCGTCTCCCTACGAGAAGGCCATCCATAGCACTCACACTTGTCTTGAGCATTTTAGAGTATCCACTTTAAGTTGTCTATGTACCACGTAAGCATCCAAGAAGTCCATAACCGAGGACACGGCTATTCGAATAGATCATGATAACCCTGCAGGGGTGTACTTCATCACACACGCTCTCACCACTTATCACCATATACCCATCATGTATCTCGGCAACCTTCAAGCGGAAGCTTGGCGAGGGTGTCGGCCACGACCTAACTAACCACACAAGACTCTAGTCCAGGTCTATCACCTATTTGGGTTCCATCCGCAAGGAGATCCGGCCGGGGTGTCGCTCACGGCCCCAAACGATGTGAGCAGGGTTCCCAAGCCCACCATCCGGGTGCCACTTGGTACACCGTGCCACCTGTGCCTAGTCTGTCCCGAGCCCACCCTGCCGGGTGCCACTCGGTAGAAAAATAGCACTACCTACAAACACCAGAAACTATTTGCAACTCCTGGACAGAGCTCAAGGCGGTTAATAAGTCGAGAGAGCTTGGAGAGCCCGGAGCCCAATGTGTGGTAGTAGCTAGTCATTGGACAACTTACACAGAACTCAGTTCTTAAGGACGGTCCCAATGAGACAACCCACCAGGTACTCCTACATGGCCTCTCACCGCTACCTTTACCAAATCGTGTTCACACGCTTAACTCTTAGCATCAGAACATAGCATAACACTCCAATCCATTCCCGATGAATCAGACCTGACACAACTCTAAGCAATAGCAGGCAGGGCATGGTAGGAACACAACATGGCTCAATCAATTCCTACACATGCTAGTGGGATTTAGCTATTTACTGTGGCAATGACAGGTCATGCAGAGGAATGGGTTCAACTACCGCAGCATAAAGTAGCAGTTGAATCGTTGTTGTCCTAATGCAATAAATGAGAGCAGGAGCGAGAGAGTGGGATTGTATCGGAATGAACAAGGGGGGTTGCTTGCCTGGTAGATCAACAGGGGGAAACACTGCTCCTCAGACAGGTACTCTCGAACACTCTCTGAAGCAGGACCTATCAAGAAGGAACGGTGACGGAAATCAAACACAAGCATATGCAACAATATAATGCATGAACATGGTAATGATGTTATGATTGCAATAATGCATCTAGCAACCATTGAAATGAAGTCCATATGGACCAAGGGTTCATATGCAAACTCCATATTTAGCATTTAAAATGCCATTATCATGTTTTCACTTATACAATGGCATAAGTTGGTTGAACATGCATGAAAGTGGTACAGATGGATAGACTGAATTTTTCTAATAATTTTTCATATATAAATTATTTCAATCTGAGCTACGGTTGAATTTCTATGAATTTTTGAAGTTTTGAACATTTTCTGAAATTCTCTGAATTATTTAAAATCAGAAAAGGATTAATTGCGTCAGCACTGCGTCATGCTTGCGTCAGCAAGTCAACAGTGTTGACTGGTCAAACCTGACGTGTGGGATCCACACGTCAGTGACACGGGTTAAACAGGGGAGGTTATTTCTAATCTAATTAACAGATTAGGGCGTCGGGGCCCGCGTGTCAGTGGACCAGGGGGGTCAAATCCCTGGTCAAACCGGGGCTAGTCCACCGGCGTTTAGCCGCCGGCAACGATCAGATGCGGCGGAGGCTCGGGATCTGTCCTCCGGCGACCAAAAGCAAGGCGGAGGGCATCTACACGGAGCTGGCGAACGCGCGCAACCAACGGGGCAAGTGGGAGTAGCTGTGGTGGCCGGAGCTCGCCGGAAAAGAGCTCGTGGCGGCGGCCAAAGTTCGGTTGCATGCGGGCGCAGGCTACGGCTCGGGAGCGGCAGAACGGAGAGGGGAAAGCGGTGCAGAGGCTCACAGTGAATCTGTCGAAGTCTTCGGCGAGCTCGGGGGAGGTCGAACGCGAGCAGAACGGCGTGGGCGATCGCCGGTGGCCGGAAGTGAAGACGATGATGATGGCGATGCTCCAGGGCCTCCCGAGGTGCGTGTCTTGACGAAGAGGTAGCCGGCGATGTGGCGGAACTTTTGAGCACGGGGAGAGGGCGCGGGGGAGGCGGTGGCTACGGCAACGGTGGCCGGTGGCGACGACAGCGCTTCGGGCGCGGGGAGAGGGAGGAATCCAGGGGAGGAGGGAGAGCGAGGGAGAGGGAGAGAGGTGCGGGGCATCGTGGTGACGTGCGGGCGATCCAGGCGACGAGGGGAGAAGCAGGAGGTGGCGGGGAGACTTGGCCACGGCCGGCTGTGGCGCGGCCACGCAGCAGCTCCTACTGGCAGGAGCTTGAAGAAGCTCCTGTCAATTGGGCTCGGCTGGCCTGCTGGCCGCTCGGCCAGGTCAGGCTGCACAGGGGCTGCAGGTAAGTGCCAGGTAAGTTTTTTTTTCTATTTTTGTTTCTATTTTCTATTTTTCTGACATTTGTTTTGATTTAATAAAATACTAAATCATTTTATTTACTTATGCCAATTTTTGCAGGAGCTAGTGGTATTATTCCAGAGCTCCTCAACAACTAACATAATTTTTGGACATATATTATATATATAACAAATATATATATCCAAAGCAAATAATTATTCATTAAATCCAAATGCCCAAAATAAATATCTATGAGCTCCTAATAATATTGGTTTGATTTTTATCTCTGTCCAATATTTTCAGAGAGCAACATGAACATTTTCTTGGATCTTTTTGGAGCAAATTTTATATGGGTCATTTCCAGAAATGATTCTGAGGGTTTCACAAATCCTCATTTCAAATTTAAATGAAATTTAAACATGATGCCACATGAAGGCTACCCTAGGTCATACCAGAACTAGGGATGTGACAGGGGTGCCCCTGGCCACGTATATAAAGGAGTGGAGGAGGGGGAGAGGCCGGCCCTCCTAGGCGCGCCCCAAGGGGAGTCCTACTCCCACCGGGAGTAGGATTCCCACCTTCCATGTAGTAGGAGTAGGGGAGAAGGAAAGGGAAAGAGAAGAGAAGGAAGGAGGGGGCGCCACCCCTCCCCTTAGTCCAATTTGGACTAAGCCTTGGGGGGCACAACCTCCCCTCTCTCTTTCCCCTAAAGCCCAATAAAGCCCATATACTCCCCGGCGAATTCCTGTAACTCTCTGGTACTCCGAAAAATACCCGAATCACTCGGAATCTTTTCGATGTCTGAATATAGTCGTCCAATATATCAATCTTTACGTCTCGACCATTTTGAGACTCATTGTCATGTCCCCGATCTCATTCGGGAGTCCGAACTACCTTCGGCACATCAAAACACATAAACTCATATTACCGATCGTCACCGAACGTTAAGCGTGCGGACCCTACGGGTTCGAGAACTATGTAGACATGACCGAGACATGTCTCTGGTCAATAACCAATAGCTGAACCTGTATGCTCATATTGGCTCCTATATATTCTACGAAGATCTTTATCGGTCAAACCGCATAACGGTATACGTTGTTCCCTTTGTCATCGGTATGTTAGTTGCCCGAGATTCGATCGTCGGTATCTCAATACCTAGCTCAATCTCTTTACTCATTACCGGCAAGTCTCTTTACTCGTTCTGTAAAGCATCATCGCGCAACTAACTCATTAGTCACAATGCTTGCAAGGATTATAATGATGTGCATTACCGAGAGGGCCCAGAGATACCTCTCCGACAATCGGAGTGACAAATCCTAATGTCGATCTATGCCAACTCAACAAGTACCATCAGAGACACCTGTAAAGAACCTTTATAATCGCCCAGTTACGTTGTGACGTTTGGTAGCACACAAAGTGTTCCTCCGGTACTCGGGAGTTGCATAATCTCATTGTCATAGGAACATGTATAAGTCATGAAGAAAGCAATAGCAAGAAACTAAACGATCATCTTGCTAAGCTAACGGATGGGTCTAGCCAATCACATCATTCTCTAATGATGTGATACCGTTAATCAAATGACAACTCATGTCTATGGTTTGGAAACATAGCCATCACTGATTCAGCGAGCTAGTCAAGTAGAGGCAAACTAGTGACACTCTGTTTGTCTATGTATTCATACATGTACTAAGTTTCTGGTTAATACAATTCTAGCATGAATAATAAACAGTTATCATGATATAAGGAAATATAAATAACAACTTTATTATTGCCTCAAGGGCATATTTCCTTCATGATGATGATCATGAAACTTCAGACCAAGTTACTACTGAACCTCGTAGGTCATCCAGAGTAAGATCTGCACCAGAGTGGTACAGTAATCCTGTTCTGGAGGTCTTGTTACTTGACCATGACGAACCTATGAACTATGAGGAAGCGATGATGAGCCCAGATTCCGCAAAATTGATTGAGGCCATGAAATCTGAGATAGGATCCATGTGCGAGAACAAAGTGTGGACTTTGGTTCACTTGCCCGATGATCGACAAGCAATAGAAAATAATTGAATCTTTAAGAAGAAGACTGACGCTGACGGTAATGTTACTGTCTACAAAGCTCGACTTGTTGCAAAAGGTTTTGGACAAGTTCAAGGAGTTGACTACGATGACACCTTCTCACCCATAGCGATGCTTAAGTCTGTCCGAATCATGTTAGCAATTGCTGTATTTTATGATTATGAAATTTGGCAAATGGATGTCAAAACTGCATTCCTTAATGGATATCTTAAAGAAGAGTTGTATATGATGCAACCAGAAGGTTTTGTCGATCCTTAAGGTGCTAGCAAAGTGTGCAAGCTCCAGTGATCCATTTATGGACTGGTGCAAGCCTCTCGGAGTTGGAATACACGCTTTGATAGTGTGATCAAAGCATATGGTTTTATACAAACTTTTGGAGAAGCTTGTATTTACAAGAAAGTGAGTGGTAGCTCTATAGCATTTCTAATATTATATGTGGATGACATATTGTTGATTGGAAATAATATAGAATTTCTGGATAGCATAAAAGGATACTTGAATAAGAATTTTTCGATGAAAGACCTTGGTGAAGCTGCTTATATATTAGGCATCAAGATCTATAGAGATAGATCAAGACGCTTAATTGGACTTTCACAAAGCACATACCTTGATAAAGTTTTGAAGAAGTTCAAAATGGACCAGACAAAGAAAGGGTTCTTGCCTATGTTACAAGGTGTGAAGTTGAGTCAGACTCAATGCCCGACCACTTCAGAAGATAGAGAGAAAATGAAAGTCATTCCCTATGCCTCAGCCATAGGTTCTATCATGTATGCAATGCTATGTACCAGATCTGATGTGTGCCTTGCTATAAGTTTAGCAGGAAGGTACCAAAGTAATCAAGGAGAGGATCACTGGACAACGGTCAAGAACATCCTGAAATACCTAAAAATGACTAAGGATATGTTTCTCATTTATGAAGGTGACAAAGAGCTCGTCGTAAATGGTTATGTCGATGCAAGCTTTCACACTGACCCGGATGACTCTAAGTCACAAACCGAATACATATTTATATTGAATGATGGAGCTGTCAGTTGGTGCAGTTCCAAGAAGAGCGTCGTGGCGGGATCTATGTGTGAAGCGGAGTACATAGCTGCTTCAGAAGCAGCAATTGAAGGAGTCTGGATGAAGGAGTTCATATCTTATCTGGTGTAATACCTAGTGCATCGGGTCCAATTAAAATCTTTTGTGACAACACTGGTGCAATTGCCTTGGCAAAGGAATCCAAATTTCAAAAGAGAACCAAGCACATCAAGAGACACTTCAATTCCATCTGAGATCAAATCAAGGAGGGAGACATAGAGATTTGCAAGATACATACGGCTCTGAATGTTGCAGACCCGTTAACTAAGCCTCTCTCACGAGCAAAACATGATCAGCACCAAGACTCCATGGGTGTTAGAATCATTACTATGTAATCCAGATTATTGACTCTAGTACAAGTTGGAGATTGAAGGAAATATGCCCTAGAGGCAATAATAAAGTTGCTATTTATATTTCCTTATATCATGATAAATGTTTATTATTCATGCTAGAATTTTATTAACCAGAAACTTAGTACATGTGTGAATACATGGAAAACAGAGTGTCCCTAGTATGCCTCTACTTGACTAGATCATTAATCAAAGATGGTTAAGTTTCCTGACCATAGACATGAGTTGTCATTGATGAACGTGATCACATCATTAGAGAATGATGTGATGGACAAGACCCATCCGTTAGCTTAGAATAATGATCGTTTAGTTTTATTGCGATTGCTTTCTTCATGACTTATACATGTTCCTCTGACTATGAGATTATGCAACTCCCGAATACCGGAGGATCACCTTGTGTGCTATAAAATGTCACAACGTAACTGGATGATTATAAAGATGCTCTACAGGTGTCTCCGATGGTGTTTGTTGAGTTGGCATAGATCGAGATTAGGATTTGTCACTCTGAGTATCGGAGAGGTATCTTTGGGCCCTCTCGGTAATACACATCACTATGAGCCTTGCAAGCAATGTGACTAATGAGTTTGTCACATGATGATGTATTACGGAACGAGTAAAGAGACTTGCCGATAACGAGATTGAGCTAGGTATGATGATACCAATGATCAAACCTCGGGCAAGTAACATACCGATGACAAAGGGAATAATGTATGTTGTTATGCGGTTTGACCGATAAAGATCTTCGTAGAATATGTAGGAGCCAATATGAGCATCCAGGTTCCGCTATTGGTTATTGACCAGAGATGTGTCTCAATCATGTCTACATAGTTCTCAAACCCGTAGGGTCTGCACGCTTAATGTTCGATGATGGTTTGTATTAGGAGTTATGTGATTTGATGAAGCGAAGTTTGTTCAGAGTCCCGGATGAGATCAAGGACATGACGATGAGTCTCAAAATGGTCGAGACATCAAGATTGATATATTGGAAGGTTATGTTTGGACACTGGAATGGTTTTGGAAAGGTTCAGACATTTTCCGGAGTACCGGGAGGTTACCGGAACCCCCCGAGGGTTAATGGGCCTTCATGGGCCCTAGTGGAGAGAGGAGGCAACAGCCAGGTGGAGGCGCGTGCTGCCCAAGCCCAAGCCAAATTGGACTAGGGTTGCGGGGGCTTTCCTTCTTCTCCTCCACCTCTTTCCCCTTCCCCCCTTCTTCGAAAAGGAAAGGGGGGGCGAATCCTACTTGATCCGGTAGTCCAAGTAGGACTCCCCCCTTGGCGCGCCCCCTTGGGCTGGCCTCCTATCCTCCCCCTTTATATACATGGGAGGGGGGCACCCCAAAGGGACACCAAGTCTTCTCTTAGCCATGTGTTGTGCCCCCTCCAAAGTTACACACCTCGGTCATATCGTCGTAGTGCTTAGGCGAAGCCCTGCGCCGGTAACTTCATCATCACCATCATCACGCCGTCGTGCTGACGAAACTCTCACTCGTCCTCAACTGGATGAAGATCTCGAAGGACGTCATTGAGCTGAATGTGTGCTGAACACGAAAGTGTCATACGTTCGGTGCTTGGATCTGTTGGATCGTGAAGACGTTCGACTACATCAACCACGTTACTAATCTCTTCTGCTTTCGGTCTACAAGGGTCCATGGACACACTCTCCCGTCTTGCTGCTATGCATCTCCTACATAGATCTTGCGTGATTGTAGGATTTTTTTTTTGAAATACTACCTTACCCAACATGTGCGACTATACTGACGAGAGTGTGCAACTCCGTGGCCAGGCGTGAGCACCTCCCCGGCAATTCATGTGCGACTATCTGGATGAGATTGTGCAACTCTTCCGCCATGCATGTGTGACTATGCCGATGAGTGTGTGCACATCCACAGCCTATATTGACGAGATTGTGCAAATCTGTGGCCATGCATATGCGACTACGCCGACAAGAGTGTGCAACTCCGTGGCCATGCATGAGCACCTCCCACGATAATTCATGTGCTACTATGCGTATGAGATTGTGCAACTCTGTGTCCATGTATGTGCAACCGTGCCGACGAGAGTGTGCAATTCCGCGGTCATGCGTGAGCACCTCCCATGACAATTTATGCGCGACTTTGCGCACGAGATTGTGCAACTCTGTGGCCATGCATGTGCAACTATACCGACGAGAGTGTGCAACTTCACGGCCGGGCGTGAGCACCTCCCACGACAATTCATGTGCGACTATGTGGACATGATCGTGCAACTCTGTGGCCATGCATGTGCAACTGCACTGGCAAAAGTGTGCAACTCTGCGGCCATGCGTGAGCACCTCCCACGACAATTCATGTGCGACTATGCAGATGAGATTGTGCAACTATGTGTCCATGCATGTGTGACTATGCCGGCAAGAGTGTGCAACTCCGCAGCCGGGAGTGAGAACCTCCCACGATAATTCATGTGTGACTATGCGGACCTGATTGTGCAACTCTGTTGCTATGCATGTGCGACTGCGCCGACGAAAGTGTGCAACTTCACGGCGGGGCGTGAGAACCTCCCACAACAATTCATATGCGATTATGCGGACCAGACTGTGAAACTCTGTGGCCATGCATGCGCCAACTAGAATTAATATGTGTGCAACTACAACTATTGTGGATGCCAAAAAAATAGTAAACAATAGATCAACTTACAAAGAGGCATTTAGTCAACTTAGCATCGTCTTGTTGTCCAACTGTGAATTTGTATCCAACTTTGGTTACTATCATGTCCAACCTGACAAAAGTCTTTGACTTCGATATCACAATCTACATGAACCCTTTCAGTAAATGTGCAATTTCTGCAGCTACGCCGACCAGCTACCTATATGTGCAAATCTAAAAACATGATTGTGCGACTCTTTTTATGATCTTTAGAAAACCTATTTGTGCAAATCTGAAAATATGATTGTTCCACTCTTCTTATGATCTTCAGAAAATATATGAGATGGTGATTTACAGAAAAACTAGGGTCCGCCGTCCAAAAACCTAATGTCCATCATCATTTTCGATCACCATATTTATTTCTGAAGCTGTCGCTGGATTCACTGCATCAATTCAGTTAGCTGCACTGTCGCCTTTAGATCAGATCAAGATAGGCTAGCACGTACCCCGAATAGTTGACTTTATTACTTCACACATCATGCACTAAGGAAAACCAAATCCATCCATGCCAATGTTGTTGCTAGATGTTGATGTTGAACAGCTTGCCGGCACGGCGGCACACAATTTCTTCAAAACTGAAATGGTGAAACCCACATGCCACAGCTAACCAAATCCATCCATGTCGTGCGCTGCTGGACGAGAGGATGGCATGAGCGTGTTGATTCTAGACGAGGCGGCCTTCACGTGACGCGCACTTCGGGTAAGACGCGGGCACCTCCCACAGCAATTCATGTGTGACTATGTAGACGAGATTGTGCAAGTGTGTGGCCATGCATATGTGACTATGCCAATGAGAGTGTGCAACTCCATGGCCGGGCATGAGAACCTCCCACAAAACTCATGTGCGACTGTGGACGAGGTTGTGCAACTCCATGGCCATGTATGTGCGACTGTGCCGACGAGAGTGTGCAACTCCGTGGCCATGCGTGAGCACCTCCCACGATAATTCATGTGTGACTATGCGGACAAGATTGTGCAACTCTGTGTCCATACATGTGCGACTGCGCCTACGAGAGTGTGCAACTCCACGACCATGCGTGAGCACCTCCCACGACAATTTATGTGTGACTATGCGAACAAGATTGTGCAGCTCTGTGAAGTGAAGATGCGGTCTTCGGTGAGGAAGTGTAGAACATGGGAGACGGACATGCTCACTTGGGACACAATGGCCATCCACCTCGTGTGCCCTACTCATCCTCGGAGGAGTCTGTGACCTGTCCGTCATCGGTGTTGGTGGACATAAGGTCGATGATCGACGTGGACGGTCCGTCATTGTCCACCTGCCGCAGGCGCCTCGAAAAGTTGGATGGCCGCACGTAGCAAGCACAGTTGGCGGTGTTCTCGTCCTCGACTGCCAGCGCTGCCAGCACTTGTGCTATCGTGTCTGGTACCGACACTATGTTGCGAGCGGCGCGTTGAGCACGCGCGGCCTCGTAGAGCGCTAGCTGCTCCACAACGAAGTTCGGGTTCTATTGGGGATATGACTACCAGATATGACCCGCCCTGGAGGGGCCAGGTCAACCACAATGGCGGTTCACCTGTATGAAGCCCAAGAGTATACAAGATGGTGGTTCACAGTTAGGCTTGTAAGAGGCCCAAGCCCAGAGGCGGCTTAAGGCCCGTAAGTATAAACCGCCGCATATGTATAGACTTGTAATGTAAGGCATGTAAGATACATCACCGAGCCGGACACGTTGTATGAGCCAATAGGGATTCTGTAGGCCGCAGGGCGTCAACCCGTGTATAAAAGGGGACGGCCCGGTAGCGGCTTAGGACAAGAGACAATAGATCGAGAGCCAGGTTAAGCGTATTTGCTCCCTACTCATCGAAACCCTAGCAATACCACCTCCAACTGGATTAGGCTTTTACCTTCACCGCAAGGGGCCGAACCAGTATAAACTCCTCGTGTCCTTTTTCCTGATTAACCCCTTTAAGCTAACCTCATTGCGGTGGCTCCACGACTAAGTCCTCACACTAGGACATCTGCCGTGACAATTCCACGATAGTTGGTGCCCACCGTGGGGCTATCGCACGATGGTTTCAAGTTCTTAGAGGGCAACTTGGAAGGGATCAAGGGATATGCCATGGGCCGGATGACCAAGAGTCATCACGGCAAGTTTTACATCGATGATGCAGGCTAGGGCCCCGAGGCCGGCTCAATTGAGTATAGGTACCGGGTCCCCTTCGGCGGAATTCACATCTTCATCGGCAAGATCGGTGAACCGGGCCCTGAGCCGGACATCTACACTGACATCATCAAGACGGCTCAGCGTGCGAGACCCGCCCGGATTCGACCCACCATGAATCATGCCTTCGTGGGATTTATCCGTGAGGCAGAATCTAAGGATAGATTGGCATCTGGTGGTGAGACGGTTGTTTATTCTGATGGTGAGTCGTCCACCGGTGAGACCGAGTCATTGTATCAACTGCAAGGCGGACGGCTTGGGGGCTGTTCCGATGGCGACAGTATTCCGGACCCCTGCGAGCCGCCGAACCGGGTTGCAATCTTCATGGCTGGTACACATCCCGTGCAGCACTCGTTGACTGCAACAGAGCTGATTTCCGGGTCAGCAACGGCAATGGCTGCCGGGGCAGGAGGCCCTGTGCGCCCGCCGGCTCAGGTCTTAACTGACTTGCTAGATAAGCTGACAGCACTGTTAACAACAATGGTCAACCCGGTGGATCAGGATCAACATAATGCGGCTCGCAAAATTGCGTGATGAGACAGCACAAGCCAAGGAGGAGCTAAATGCAGAAAACACTAGGATGGCCGAGGAGAGGGCTGCTTTGGATGCTCAGGCACAGCGGATTCAGTCGGAGTCTTACCGGCTCATGCTAGATCAGAACGCTTCAAACGAAGTCATGAGGAGGAGGCATCAGACTCGTCTACCCTCGGTTTACGAGGCAAGAAATGTCTTTAACATGCCAGGAGCAGGAACTAGTACCCCGGCAGTGGTAAACCGGGTCGAAGCACCTGGGATGGGTATGCCGGTTCAGCCGCGCACGACGGGCCTGCCTCGTCAGAACAATAACCCGCCACAGCACGCGTCGATGCCACCGGGTCATTACTCTAACCCTTTGGATAACATGATCGCTGCGGCGTCACGATTGGCGTCTCTCCCAGTTGAAGGCGAGTCCCCGACGGCGGTTGAAACACGAAGGGCTAGAGAGCTCCTTCAGACAACACTGGTTCATCAGCAGGCTTGTTCTTATAGTCGTGACAGGATTCATTCCACCCCTCGCCCGAGCCGGAGTTATAGCAGGCATATCGATAAGCCGGCTATGTCAAGCAGTGGGCGGAACCATAACCCGCCTCATGGACATGAACCGGCGGGCGGTGGCGCTGATGCTCAAAACATAGTGGATCAAGGTAGAGCACGTCGAGAGGCCGAGCTGGCGGCACAGTATGCGGCAGTCAACCAACTCCGGTTCGTCAAACCACTTCTGTGGAGCCAGGTGTAACCTTTAGAAATTTGGGCGTGCCATGCTTAGTACCGGATCTACGTAATGAGCGTCTGACCAAGGATTTCAAGGGTCCTCGCAAGGTGCCTAACTATACTGTCGATTTACCTCCTGAAGCATGGGTCGAGAGTTATGAGATGGCCATGGAATTACTAGATGTTAGCGATGCCGTGTGTGCTAAATATTTCCCTCTAATGTTGTATGGAACGGCCCGCACTTGGTTGAAGGGGCTCCCTGCCAATTCTGTTGGGTCATGGGCCAAGTTAAAAGCCCGGTTCATCCAGAATTTCAAGGATACATGTAAGAAGCCCATGTCAAGTGTGGATTTAGCCTCCTGTGTCCAAGAAGAAGGTGAGTCGACAACCCATTGGGTGCACCGGGTCTCAACAATCCTGCACTCGTCGGATCGCATCAATGCCGATTCAGCAGTCTTGATGTTGGAGAACAATTGTCGTTTCATGCAACTGTAATGACATGGGGGCATTCATGGCGGCTCTGGTTAAGTATGCTGACTCTGATGGTACCAAGGACCCTGAGTCTGATGATGAAAAGCCAGGAAAGGGGAAGAAGAGCAACAGCACCAAAGGGCAGCAACATAATCCGACGAATCAGGGAGGCAATGGTAAGCGCAAAGCTGGTAATAGTTTGGACTTTGTGGCTAACGCCAACGCGTAGAATATTGGCTAGCGACATAAAGGTAAACCGCCCCCACGAACCGGAGGATCAGGCTTTAATCTTGATCAGATGTTAAATCAACCCTGTCCAAGGCATGGGATGCGAGAAAGACCGTCTGGCCACCTCTAGAAAGATTGCTTCATCATGAAGGAGTACACAAATTCCAATCTCTTTGAAGACAATCATGGGCCGGGTGGTGGCTCGGGATCTGGCTCTCGTGGACCGGGTTATGGCGGTGGCAGTTCTAGCTCTGGGTTCCAAAGTAATCAAGGCAATCAGGGTGGTTACCATCAACAGTCAGGTCAGGGGAATCAGCAGCAACAATCGGGGTATCAGAGTAACCCAATGCAGTTGAATAGTGGGCAGTATCACGTCTTCACCACAAGTTTATGCAGAAGGGATCAGAAGCTTCATAAGAGGGCGGTTAACGCTGTTGAACCGGCAGTTCCCCGTTACTTGCGCTGGTCTGAGCAGCCCATTGTGCGGAGTCGGGAAGATCACCTGCCCCGGGTTGATAATCCGAGTCACCTGGCATTGGTGATCGCACCTCAGGTCAGAGGGTATAAGTTTACCAAGGTACTCATGGACGGAGGGAGCAGTATCAATATCCTTTATTATGAAACTTTTCGTCGCATGGGGTTGATGGATAAGAATCTTAAACCATTGAACACTGTTTTCCATGGCGTAGTGCCTAGTAAATCGGCATACCCAGTTGGTAAGATAGCTCTGGAAGTTGCTTTTGGAGATGATCATGACTCTAGGCCAGAGACATTGACCTTTGAAGTAGTCAATATTGATCTCCCATATCACGCTCTGTTTGGACGGCAGGCCTATGCCTAGTTGTAACACCCACAATGCGGCTATATCTCCCACGTGTCAGGGCACAACTTAGAGGCATAGCCGCATGGTACGCATGTCGCAAGAGGGGTAATCTTTACACATCCCATGTACTGAATAAGAAAGGGATAAAGAGCTGGCTTACAATCTCCACTTCACACAAACACAAGTTAAACATACATCATCCAGAATACAATCAAGGTCCGACTACGGAACCAAAATAAAAGAAGACAACCCCAAATGCTAGATCCCCGATTGTCCCAACTGGGCTCCACTACTGATCAAAAGGAAACGAAACAAAACAACGACCAAGATCTTCATCGAGCTCCCACTCGAGCTGGGTTGCGTCACCTGTACTGGCATCATCGGCTCCTAAAACTGTTTGGAAGTATATGTGAGTCACGAGGACTCAGCAATCTCACACCCGCGAGATCAAGACTATTTAAGCTTATGGGTAGGAAAGGGTAGTGAGGTGGAGCTGCAGCAAGCACTAAGCATATATGGTGGCTAACATACGCAAATAAGAGCGAGAAGAGAAGCAACACAACGGTTGAGAAGCTAGAAGTGATCTTGAAGCTACTTACGTCCAAACATAACACAAGAACCGTGTTCACTTCCCGGACTCCGCCGAGAAGAGACCATCACGGCTACACATGCGATTGATGCATTTAATTAAGTTAAGTTTCAAGTTCTCTACAACTGGACGTTAACAAATTCCCATCTGTCCATAACCGCGGGCACGGCTTTCAAAAGTTCAAACCCTACAGGGGTGTTCCAACTTAGCCCATCACAATCTCTCACGGGCAATGAAGGATATTGCTTCTCCCAGGAAGACCCGACAGACTCGGAATCCCGGTTACAAGACATTTCGACAATGGTAAAATAAGACTAGCAAAGCCGTCCGATGTGCCGACAAATCCCGATAGGAGTCGCACGTATCTCGTTCTCAGGGCACACCGGATGGGCAAGACGTCGGGTTGGCATAGACCCTCGTTGCCCAGGGGGCGCCGGACATCGCCTAGGTTGGAACAACACTCGGAGGAGCACTGGCCCGGGGGGGGGGGGTAAATAAATATGACCCCCGGGCTCCGGAAACCCAAGGGAAAAAGGCTTATGTTGATAGGCAAATGTAAAACCAAGGTTGGGCCTTGCTGGAGGAGTTTTATTCAAGGCGAACTGTCAAGGGGTTCCCATAACACCCAACCGCGTAAGGAACGCAAAATCAAGGAACATAACACCGGTATGACGGAAACTAGGGCAGCAAGAGTGGAACAAAACACCAGGCATAAGGCCGAGCCTTCCACCCTTTACCAAGTATATAGATGCATTAATTAAATAAGAGATATTGTGATATCCCAATCATATACATATTCCAACAAGGAACAAACTTAATCTTCACCTGCAACTAGCAACGCTATAAGAGGGGCTGAGCAAAAGCGGTAACATAGCCAAACAATGGTTTGCTAGCAAAGGTGGGTTAGAGGCTTGACATGGCAATATGGGAGGCATGATATAACAAGTGGTAGGTAGCGCGGCATAGCAATAGAGTGAACAACTAGCAAGCAAAGATAGAAGTGATTTCGAGGGTATGGTCATCTTGCCTAAGATCCCGCAAGGAAGAAGAACGAGTCCATGAGGAAGACGAACCAACGTAGTCGAACGGATCCTACAAGCGCGACGTTACCGGAACTAACAAGAAGAAGCAACACCGGAAAGGAGCAAACATCATGGTAAACAACCATCACATAATCATGGCATGATGCACAATCAAGTATGATGCATGTCCGGTTTAAATATGCATGCCATCGCAAAGTGCACAAACAATACTACAAATTAAGTGGAGCTCAATATGCAACGAGTGGCATATTGACGGAACACCACATCAATTATTTAGTTCTCTCCCGTTTAGGTACCCAACAATATTAAATGTTGTTAAACATGGCAAGAGAAGAAGCAAAAGTAAACTACACAATCTAAGCAATTTAAATGGGGCTGGAAACATCAAACAACCATTCCGGTAGATCCCCATATGCATTAGCAATTTAATGCAACAACAATTTTTAACCATTTTCAATGTTGTTATCATGATGCGGATGACATGTGCAAGTTTTATGCAAGTTGTTATGAAAATGGTGACAAGCATATTATAAAGCATTTGTCACCGTGGCAGAAACGAAAAGGGGTGCCACGGCGATGAATCCAAAAATGATGCCACGGCAACATATCGGTTCCGGTAGCTCACGGAGATACCGGTGCAAAAGGTAGTGTGGCGGGAGCGTGCAAAAGATGGTGGGGTGATCCCGGTAACCGGGTTCCCACGGATGGACGGCATGGCAACGAGGAGGAACAACTAACGTTCACGGCGAATACACCATCTAAACATGCATCTCATACAACACATGCATTCATTCATGGGCGTCGTTCCGGCGGTTATACCTTCCAAGGGTGCATTCTCGGAGCGTTTCGGGTACGTCGAGGGAAGTAGTTGTTCTCGCGACGATAGTGAAAGTAGCGGTTCTCGCAGGTCGTAGAGGAACTAGTTGTACTCGCAAACTTGTCGGATCCACGGCGACGGCAGTTTTTCACGTTCATAGTCGCACAAATTTCCGTAGATGTTCGGGGTCACGGTGAGGTACTCGGCGTTTCGGTGCGGTGTAGGGGTACATGTCGATGGTCGTCGTGGTACTTGGTGTTTCGCACTTGCCGATCTCGTCAACTCGAAGGGGTACTTGGTACAATCCGCATAGTCATGCACTTGTCGTCGACGGACTTGACAGATCCGAGGCTTCCGGAGGCGACGGTAGTGGGACTTGGTGAATCCGAGTTCTTTGGAAGTCGTCATGGTACTCATTCACGTTGTAGTCATACATGGCACGATGTGGACGTAGTTGTACTCGCGGTCTTCGGTACAAACAACAACAAACATCACATGTGCATGCAGGCATAGTCAACGAATCGGGACAGAGGAGCTTGACTGATGCAAGCAGCAGCACGGGGCTGGCAGAGGCGAAATGGGTTTTGGCGTTGGCTCGCGGCTCCGCGTAGGTGAAGGAAGGGCATGGTCAACGTGCGGTCGTCGCTTGATGCGTCTTGGCTGCTGGTCATCTCCTCCACCAGGAGACAGAACGGAGGCGTGACAGCAGGGGAAAACGGAGCCGGACGAGGGACTTGGGGATGGGCTCCAGCGACGCAGACGAGACGAAGGATGTCTCCAGGCGGATGAGCTCTATGCGGTGCTCGCCTCGAAGCTTGCCGGCGACGTGACGACGGTGCCATGCTGGTGACCTGCAGGTGGTGGAGAGGCGGGGACGAGGTGGCACGCCATGGGGGACGGGAGCGCGATGGAGGAGGTCGGGCAGCGGCTCCTGCCACAGCGCGAAGGCGTAGAGGTGCGGGGCGACGGCAGGGTGGCCTAGACGAGGCCGAGGCTGGGGAGGGAGTGGCCGACGAAGGCCAGAGCCAGGAGTCGAGGCGGTGGAGCTCCTGCTCGACGACAGGCGAGGCAGCAAGGAGGAGGTGCTCGGGGAAGCTCGGGCTCTAAGAGTTCTGGGCTTCTGGCATGGGAGGCCGGGCACTGGGAGCTGCGGCCTTGTGCACGAGCGAAGATAGGGAAGGATATGGGGATCGGGCGTGAGCGCGTGCGCTCTGCCCCTGGCGGCGCGAGATGGACCGGGGGGGCAGCGAGGGGTGAGGGAGCGAGGCGACTAGGGTAGGCTAGGTGGGCCGGTGGAATGGGTCGGCCCAGTGGAGAGGGAGACTGTGGGGGAAGGCTGGGCCGGCCTGGCTGACTGCTCTAACTCTCCCTCATCTTTCTTTTAAAAGAAAAGAATTAGAGAGAAGAAAAGAAAAGGAGGGTTAGGGAAAGGATTTGTGCAATGGGGCTATTTCCCGGACTCACAAAAATGTGTATGAATTTAAATAAAATGGCCAGAGGATTTTGGAGAAAAAAGATTCGCACATGTTGAATTTAATTCAACATGTTTGAATTTTGAAACCCATTCAAAAGGGCTCTAAATGGACTGAGATTTTAGAGGAGCCTCGATAAGAAGTGACAAGAATTGTTGGGAAAGTTTGAGGAAGAACTTGAGATAGAATGGGCATGGGGATTAAATTGCAAGTATGTTAAGGTGAATTCCAAAATGGAATATTTAATATAGCTCCCTAATATCGGGAGGATATGTTATAAAGAGAATCACCATGTGAATTCCCTCGGTTTAAATGGACCGAAGATCCATAAGGTTTATTTAGCTGAGCTGGAAAGATTAAATAAATGATGACATGATGCAATGATGGATGCAACGAACCAAACAAATCACATGACGAAAACTCGGAAAACAAGGAAGGCATCTGAAGCTCTGGTCTTGGGGTGTCACACAAGTTCATGGCGCGACCTTGTTATGTTTATCTGCAGCTCAAGATGCTGGGTTACAAGGGGACCATTACAGTGCATGGGAGATGTAAGATAGCTTTGGAATGCGAAGAAAGTGATGCGGCTTATGCTGAGTCGGTTTGTGCAACGGAGGACTTAAAATTCTATAGGGACAATGTTGATCTGGCGGATATGACATCTTTGAAAAGGCCAACTACAAAGTATGATCCGGTCTTAAAGTTTAAATCAGCAGATGATACCAAGATGGTTGATTTTGTTCCTGGCGATTCATCCAAGCAGTTCAGTATCAGTGCTAATCTAGATCTGAAATAGGAAAGCGCACTCATCGGGTTCATCCATGAGAACCGGGACATCTTTGCATGGAAACCTTCAGACATGCAAGGTGTACTGAGGGAACTCGCTGAGCACACTCTTAATATTGATCCCAAGTTTAAACTGGTCAAGTAGTTTCTTCGTCGCTTCGATGAAGAGAGGAGTAAGGCCATTGGTGAAGAAGTAGCCTGGCTCTTGGCGGCTGGGTTTATTATTGAGGTGTTTCATCCTGAGTGGTTGGCTAACCCGGTGCTGGTACTTAAAAAGAACGGCACTTGGCGTATGTGTGTGGACTATACGGATTTAAACAAGGCTTGTCCGGCTGATCCTTTTGCTCTCCCTCGTATTGAACAGATTATCGATGCTACGGCGGGTTGTGAGCATTTGAGTTTTTTGGATGCTTATTCTGGTTATCATCAAATAAAGATGGTAGTTAAGGACTAGGAGAAGATAGCTTTCATAACTCCCTTTGGAGCCTTCTTCTATGTGTCTATGCCTTTTGGGTTCAAGAGTGCCCAGGCGACTTATGAGAGATGTGTGCAGAATTGCCTTCATGATAAAAATTTGGCACAATGTTCATGCTTATGTGGATGATATTGTGGTGAAATCCAGAGCGAAAGAGACATTGATAGACGATTTGAAGGAAACATTTGATAATCTCCGTGTTTATAAAATGATGCTTAACCCGGCCAAGTGTGTTTTTGGTGTGCCGGCAGGCAAGCTCTTGGGCTTTTTGTTGTCTAATAGGGGCATTGAAGCTAATCCGGAGAAGATCAAAGCCATCACTTCTCTGGCTAAACCGGCGTGTATCAATGATGTGCAACGTCTGACGGGTCATATTGTGGCATTAAGCCGGTTCATAAGCCAGTTGGGAGAGAAGGCTATCCCTTTGTATCAGATGATGAAAAAGACAGGTAATTTTGTCTGGAGTGATGCCACTAATACATCGTTTGAGGACTTGAAGAAACAGCTGGCTGAGCCACCTGTTTTGGCTGCTCTTGTTGATAAAGAGCCATTATTGTTGTACGTGGCTGCCAATGCTCGGGCAGTCAGCGTGGCTATTGTGGTGGAACGGAAGGAGGCTGGCAAGGAATATCCGGTTCAAAGGCCGGTTTACTACATCAGCGAGGTGCTTATTGAGTCCAAGCAGAGATATCCGCACTAGCAGAAGCTTGTATATGGGGTGTTCATGGCCAGTCGGAAGCTTAAACAATATTTTCTGGGTCATCCCATCACTGTGGTTAGTTCTGCTCCTTTAGGGGACATTATTCAGAACAGAGAAGCCACATGTCGGATAGCCAAGTGGGACATTGAGCTTGTTCCTCGTGCTTTGAAATATATGCCTCGCACGGCCATCAAGTCTCATGCACTGGTGGATTTCATCAATGACTAGAAAGAACTGCAGATGCCTGGGGAAAAGCCAGATAACACGTATTGGACTATTCATTTTGATGGGTCCAGGCAATTGGAGGGCCCAGGGGTTGGAGTTGTGCTCGCTTCCCCTCGAGGTGATAAATTTTGGTATGTTCTCTGTTTGATGTTCCCTTGCACTAACAATGCAGCTGAATATGAGGCCTTGCTCCACGGTCTTCATATGGCTAAGGAGATGAACTTAAGCTAGGTTAGGTGCTTTGGTAACTCATATTTGGTGTCTCAACAAGTCTCTGGTACTTGGGATTCTAAGGATCCACTCATGGCGGCTTATCGACAAGAAGTGGATGTTATTGCTGGTCACTTCAAAGGTTATCAAGTTGAGCATGTTGATTAGAGAAAAAATAAAGCGGTTGATGCCTTAAGCTGGTTGGGTTCTCAACGTAAACCAGTCCCGCCTAATGTCTTTCTTGACGTTTTGCATAACCCGCCGGTCAAGTTACCTAAGAAGAGGACTTGGCTATTCCTGACCTAGAAGCTCAGTTGGTGGCAACTCTTCATGTAATTCCTGATTGGACAGTCCCTTATTTGGCTTATATGACCCGGGCGAGTTACCTGAGTATGAAACCTTAGCCAGGCAGATAACCCAGCGGTCTAAGTCAATGACAATTGTCAATGGAGAGCTGCATCACTGCAGTGTTACAGGGGCCTTTCAATGTTGTGTTTCTCCAGAAGAGGGTCGTGAGATCCTGCGTGAGATTCATGAAGGAGACTGTGGTCATCATGCCGGTTCAAAATCTCTTGTGGCCAAAGTTTTTCGTCATGTGTTTTATTGGTTAACAGCTCATGCTGAAGACCTGGTCAGCAGGTGTGATGGATGTCAGAAATTTTCACGACGAGCCCATGTGCCGGCTCAAGAATTGAGGATGATTCCAATTACTTGGCCATTTGCAGTTTGGGGGCTTGATATGGTTGGACCTTTCAAAAGATCCAAGGACAAAAAGACACATCTCCTGGTGGCGGTTGACAAATTTACAAAGTGGGTTGAGGCCGAGCCGGTCAGTAAATGTGACGCGGCGACAGCGGTTCAGTTCATCAGAAAGGTGATTTTCCATTGGCTTTTCCCACAGTATCATAACTGATAATGGCACTAATCTATCCAAGGGTGCTATGAAAGAATTTTGTCAACGTGAGCACATCCGACTTGACGTATCGTCAGTGGCTCACCCTCAATCTAATGGTCAAGTTGAGAGAGCCAATCAAGAGATCCTGAGAGGCATCAACCCTCGGCTTATGGTTCCCCTGCAGAGGATGCCGGGTTGTTGGGTGGAGGAGTTACCTTTCGTGTTATGGAGCATTAATACCACCCCTAGCAGATCTACAGGGTACACGCCTTTCTTCATGGTTTACGGAGCAGAGGCGGTTCTCCCTAGTGACATCCGTCATGACTCACCTCGTGTGGCGGCTTATGTCGAAGCTGACAATGAAAAAGCATGTCAGGAAGCACTTGACTTGTTGGATGAAGAGCGTGACATCGCAGCGGCTCATTCGGCGTTTTACCAGCAAGATCTACGTTGTTACCATAGCCGCCTGGTTAAAACCAGAACTTCCCAAGAAGGTCATCTGGTGCTCCTGCTTATCTAGGATCAGACTGATATGCACAAGTTATCCCCACCTTGGGAAGGACCCTTTGTGGTCAGCAAGAATCTGTACAACGGGTCATATTACCTTATCGATGTTCGAGACCACAAGGACTCACGCACGTCGGAGGAAGAGACCCGCCGACTGTGAAATATTGCTCATCTTCGGCCTTACTACACTTGAGCCACTAGCTCTTGTGATGTACATATTTTTTTACAATGTATATATTATGATCAATATAATAAATCAACATCCCTACTAAAGCAGGGCCTCTGTCGTTTTTTCTTTTAAATAACAAGTTTTTGGTCACATGGGGGCTTTTCCTTTATAGAGCGAAGTTATGATTACCCTTTGATCTGGCTTATTGAACACAAAAAAACTTGAGGGCTTCTACCCAAGTTAACAGGGACCAAAGAAGTATGTTGCAAAAACACAACTCAAACATAGGCGCCCATTGAGCACAACTCAAAAATATTGCTTGGGGGCTCCTTGTTCTAAAGAACAAAGAGTTTTTATAAGCCTTGTAATAGGCTTAAAAGCCAGGCTTGGAAGCTAGGTGTATTCACCTAAAACCCCGGGTTATCCTACCTTTTTAAGTCTGCCACTCTGCCCAGGTAATCCTGGAACGACCATCGTACTTTTGACAAGTCAATCTTATACAGACCCTGAACTTGTCAAAGTTAAAACGACGATTGGTTGTGTGAGGTCCGGCTTATAAGGTATAAAGGTTTAACTCAATGGCTGTGTGGCCCGTGAAAGCACTTGAGTCTTAGGCCTGGCCACCTATGAAAGCCTTGATTTTTTGTTGTTGTTTGATTTGAACATTTTTTGAGTTTTTTCCTCATGTGGCATAGTAATATATGGTTACAAAGCCGATGAGGGCTGTGTTGCCTTATGGTTTATACATGAAACTACCCAGTGTTTATTAACCCGGCCTGGCTTTCGGCTATAAGTCGCCAGTATGAGATACGATAATATCCGATGTTTATTAACCCGGTCTAGCTTTGTTCATAAGCCGACAATAAATGATAATTACCAGTGCTCAAATTTTGGGTTATCACCCTTACTACACTAGCTTGGTAAACCAACAGTGTGATCCAATATCACAGGTATGTTGTTTTCTTAACAGTTATCAGACCGGCCATGGTTATGGACTATTTGTCCCCAGCGGCTTTCATTGGGTATCATGACCCGCCCGGCGGTAAGCCGCCAGGGCCCTTGTGTTTTTGTTTGTGTGCAGAATCATAATATTTCACATCTACATAAGTCAAACATTATCATACAAAGACTGGTTCTTTAAACCGGTGGATCATCAGTGTTACGGAAAACAGAAAACTTGCACGATGGCACGGCCGATTCAAAGTTTTAACTACTCTATTACATAACTCCATGAGCCAACATAACATCAAGTGTTTTGTTAAAACTGTAAGTCTTTCAGCCGCCTGGCAGTTCAATCTTCTTGATCTTGCTGACGGGAGGCCTCCAGTTCATCCCTTGCCGGTTCTTCCTCCTCCTCCATCGTCTAGAAGTTTGTTTGGACCAGTCAAAGCCACGCAAGGCGAAGAATTCAGCCTCGTCGTCAATCAGATTGGACGGGTCAATATCAGGGGTGAAAGTGTGCATACAAATTGGTGGAATTAAGTCCATCACTTTATATGCAGGCGTCTGCATCTTCTGATTATCCTCATCGTAAGCCGGTTGATATTTGGAAAGATTGGTTTCTTCGGCGATGGCTGTTGCATGAGGACGAATGTCTTTGAAACAAGCAGCAAAGTCTTGCTGATCAAAGGAGGTTCCATCTTCCTTTAAGCTAGCATACCCACTAGCTACATCTGCCGGGTCTAATTCTGGAACCCATGCTTTGGCACGGCTCAAGGCCATTACAGCTCCGGCTCTAGTAGAAGACCGTTTGATTTCTTGAAGTCTGGTGGGCAAGATGGATAATTTCTTCAAGACATCACTTAACAGGTTTGGTCCTTGATTTGATGGGGCGATAGTAGCGAGGGTCCGCTGAGCTCTAGTGTATAATTGTTCAACAAGGGAATAAACCACCTTGAGCTTCACCAGTGTGTCTTGGCTAAGGTTGTTGCTCCTGGGACCTGAGTAAGTTATAGATTGGTTAAATGGTGATTTACATTATGATGACAAATACTCACTTTGGATAAGTCACAAGGTGACTCATCGAAGATAGCGGAAACCATCTAAGACACAAGGTGTTTTAAACCGGAGAGCTCCGTGGTCACCTCTTGAAGAGCAGCTTCTGCTTTCTCAGCACGATGTATCAAGGCAGTTTTTTCTTCAGCCCAAGCCTTTTTCTCCTCAGTAAAACTGGTCTTCGATTTCTCCGACTCAGACACACTAAACTGGAATTTTGATTTAGCTTTTCGGGTCTCATTTTCTTGAGCCGCCAGCCGAGTCTTGGCATCATTCAGTTGAGATTCTAGTTCAGTAGTAGCAGCCTGCATACAGCACAAGTTTTTCAAATTTCATGGCGGATTACAACAATATAAGTCCCAAGTCCTTTGCAAGCAACAACACTTGGCACTTGGGGGCTAATGTCTGTCAACGCAATTTTTCAACGGAAACGGCTTTTCTAAAGTCCCAAGTGCTTTGCAAGCAAAAACATTTGGCACTTGGGGGCTAATGCATATTGCTTGTCTCTTTCTAAGGATGAGCCGGGTGTGCTGTCAACAGTCTCAGCCGACTCATGGGGCTATGCAGTTAAGTTCTGTTCTTTTACACAGTGATCAATAGGACCGGCTCATTCATACTGATTAAACTGGCCCTTGGGGACTACAAATGCAAAATTATGCTATTATCAGCATCCGGTTTAATTTTAAACCGTACTTGGAGGGAGTCTAGAACAAAAGCTTGTAAGTTTTTAAAGTCTACAGATTATTCAATCTTCTCATAATCAGAAGACTCGAGGGCTGGCAGGATATATAACTTATATAAGGCAGATGACGTACTTCATACTTCTCGTGCATCTGTTTAACCATCTCAATTTCCAAGTCACGGCTGGAGTGCACTTGACTGAGATAACCAGATAATAGTTCACTATTACTCAATTGAGCATAGTGGGAGACATGAAACCTCACTTTCCGTCTTTCCATGACTTCTTATTTGGCAAAATGTCTCGCTGGTATAGTTGGATTCGTCGGCTCAGTAAATCCAGTGCAAGTGATTAAAACTTCATCAGTATAAATCTCTGGCGGGTTAAGTGAGCTTGACAGTTCAGTGGTGACGGGTCAATATTGGTGTCATCAACAGACAACTCAGGCATTTCAGGTTGAATATTGGGAGCAGGATCTTCTGGTTGTCCAGAGGCTTGTGGTGCAGAAGTTGGCTGGTCTGGTTCAACAACTTTAGGGTTTTCGGTGGGTTTTATCACCTTCGCCTTTTTATTGGGTTTTGCTTGGCCGCTAAAAAGAATTTGGACAAGTCAACATAAGGGTAAACATATAAAGGTACAAAAGAGAGGTAATCATTTTGACCCAGGGGCAGTCTTGAAAGCCGGCAGCTGAGCCTGAGATGAATCACCAGAGGAAGAGCGGGAAATCTCCTGCAAAAATAAGTCAAAGGAATTGAGTGGTTAACGGAAGAAACCCGCCAGTAAAAAAAGAGTTAAGGTAAAAAAGAACCTCATTTTGGCGTTTTCGAGGAGTGTTTGGTAAACCGGAGGATAAATCTTCACCTCCACTGGTCCGGGTCTGGCGGCGGCTCTCGTGTTGCTATCGTTTCAAAAGAAAGTGAGGATCTAAATAAGCCAAGGGGTGTGAATACCTTACTTTCCGGGTTACTCGCCGAAGTTTCTGCCTTGGTAAAGGTTTTGAGTCAGAGGAAATAATAGTTACCTCTTCTTCAACCACTTGGCTGGCTCCCGTGTCATCCTGGCAATAGTCAGTGTCAATAAGGTGGTTGAAAAAAAAGCCAAGAGAGTCAAGGGCTACCTCCGACTCAGAGGTTTTGTCCAACTTAAGCAGATCAGAGGTGCTTGGTTTCTTCTTAGATCTCTTGATGGTCTTTTGGCGGCTTTCGCGGCAGCCCTAGCCTTTTTTGCAGCCTCGTGGTCATATTTTTCCTTCTAGAAGTCAGATTTAGCCTGCGGAAGAATAACATATTTGAGTTCACACAATGTTTGGATGATGAAGTAAGGTAAAAGAAATCAAGAGACTTACATCTGGTGGCGGGTTAAGCTTGTAGAAAGGATTCAAACCCACTTTCCTGCAGTCTTCAAATTTGCTATTTACAAGTGTTGTTGCCATTTCAATGATGCCCTGTTCAGTCAGACGCAGAGAGCTATGGCGTAAGGGATCGTCTGTTCCTCCGGTATAAGTACACATCAAGGCGGATCGGCGGCTTAAGTGTATGATCCGCCATGCGACCCAGCAGCGGATTAAATCGATTCCGGTTAAACCGTTTCCTAGCAAGGCTTGGACTTTTATGATTGTAGGGATGAGTTTCTTGCGTTCGGTGGCGGTAAGTTTATCAGGGAGTTGATAACTTGAGTCGAGACGTTCAACACGATAACCCGGCAATGGATTTTCATTAGACGGCGAGATATCTTTGCAGTAGAACCATGTTTGATTCCAGTCCTTGGGGTGGCTCGGCAGAGCTGCTTGAGGGAAGATGGCATCTCTTCCGCGTTGAATTGAAATTCCACCAAGTTCCAAGCTGGGCCCATTTGTGAACTCATTTTGCCGATTCAGGTAGAAGTATTCCCTGAGAAGCTCAACACTAGGCTCTTCTTGAAGGTATACCTCATAGAAAACTTGAAAGTTACAGATGTTTGATAAGGAGTTGGGTCCAATGTCTTGCGGATGGAGTTTGAAGAAGTGCAGAACATCCCTAAAGAACTTAGAGCCGGTCAGCGAGAAGCCCCGGTTCATATGATCAGTGAATACAATAACTTCCCCGTCTTTTGGCTGAGGTCTCTCTTCGCCCAGGTCAGGAGCATGGTAATGGATGACACTTTCTCTGGCAAATATCCAATGGTGACAAAGTCCTTTAAAGTTCTCTCAGTGATGATGGAGGGAACCCAGTTATAGGTAGTAACTATATTTGGCGGCATGGTGTAAGGACAACCTAAAGGAAGGAAATAATTTGCCGGCTTAAGTTAGTTGGTGAGATTACAAGTTAACAATTGTAGTGCATGTTCAGAATGGCGGCTTAAGCGAGGGCTAATGATATATGAAGTAACGATAAGCCGGCAGAATAGGCCGCCATGATTAAGATATTCAAAATCTACCAAGAGCAAAATTTGCTAAGTGTTAGGACAAACATGTTCCACAGGTTGAAGTTATAAATTTGGATCTAGCGCTGTTCAGAAAAGGGAAATAAATTCTAAACCTACAAAGGTAGCATCAGAAAAGTGGAGATGCCCTAGAAGAGATCTATCGCAAAGAAGATATGTTCTAATATCAAAATCGGGTGCTAAACTACTACCGCACAGGATCTACATTGTTTTAAATCAAAGCTACGCGGTCTAACAAGGAGAAGGAAGAGCAGTAATGAACGCCGACGAACACCGAAACCCTAAAGAACAGATCCATGAAAAGGAAAGGGAGATACTTACTAATGCTAGCTGACAGTGGAGGAGTGTCGCGGTATTTCTAGATCGTTCAGGGTGATGCAACAGCCGGAGTTGATGAAGGGGACGAAGGTCGACGGCGGCGGAGTTCGCGAGGGCTGGTGCGTCGCGAGGAAGGAGAAGACGAGAAGGAGAAGAAAGGAGAATGAAAAGGGGGTGGTTTGGCCCTATTTATAAGGAAAGGGGCAACATGCAGGCGCAAAAGACGAGGAGGCCAAATGATAATTATCCAGCTAATTGGACGCCTCGATTTTCGGAAAGACATTAAAGATAAAGATCCATTAAGGTGACGTCGTGGCGGGTTTCCGAAATTCCTGGAGATGACGTCATGGCGGGTTACAAGGTTTTCACGGCAGATGTAGAAGGATTTTTTCTAAGTGTTGAAGATTGACATGAACAAAGTTCAAATCAACCTGGGGCCTAATGTTGGGGATATGCCTGCCAGATATGACCCGCCCAGGAGGGGCCGGGTCAACCACAATGGCGGTTCACCTGTATGAAGCCCAAGAGTATACAAGATGGCGGTTCACAGTTAGGCTTGTAAGAGGCCCAATCCCGGAGGCAGCTTAAGGCCCGTAAGTATAAACTGCCATGTATGTATAGACTTGTAATGTAAGACATGTAAGATACGTCACCGAGCCGGACACACTGTATGAGCCGCTCGAGATTTTGTAGGCCGCAGGGCGTCAAGCCCGTGTATATAAGGGGACGACCCGGTAGCGGCTTAGGATAAGAGACAATAGATCGAGAGTCAGGTTAAGCGTATTCGCTCCCTGCTCATCGAAACCCTAGCAATACCACCTCGAACTAGATTAGGCTTTTACCTTCACCACAAGGGGCCGAACCAGTATAAACTCCTCGTGTCCTTTGTCCTGATTAACCCCTTTAAGCTAACCTCATTGCGATGGCTCCACGACTAAGTCCTCACACTAGGACATCTATCGTGACAATTCCACGACAGGTTCGCCGCGGCCATGGCGGCCACGGCCTCCTCGCTTGCGAGTTCATAGTAGATTTGGTCCTCCGCTAGCCGCTGCTGCTCGAGGAGGAGCGGGTTCTACCTCTGCTCCTTTCGTGCATGCCGAAACGCCGACATAGGAGCCGGCACAAGCTGCTCCCCATCCGCCATGGCGGTGTCGTAGTGCGCCTGCGCCTGCTCCATGGTCAAGACGGCATGCACCAGCGCCGGCTCTGGCATGTTCTCTTTGTCAGACCCCGTCTTCATTGTGGGGACATCATCACCGAGCTCGGGGGAGCTAGCCTACAAGTTGGCCTTGATCTGCTTGGCACAACGGCTCTGCCAGGTGGCCGCAAGGGCGGTGATCTCGTGCTTCCTCTACGTCAACATGCTCTCCCACAGAGCATCCCCGCTCGCGGTTATGATGAATGTGGTGCAAGGGAGAAGGATGTAGAGCGAATGTGTTGTGGTGTGGAGTTTAGCCAGGTGTGGCCGCCTTTAAATAGCCGATTCCTATAAGGCCAAGTGTCCAGGCCGGGTGCGTCAATGCGCAACGCCGGAGTTGGTTCCTCAGCTGGCGTGCCTGCTTAATGGCGGCATACAAACAGATGCGCATTGAATGAGTGTGGTAGATATCCCTTCTGTCTTGTACAACAAATGTTGCTCTGGCATTGAACAAGCATGGACAACGGGGACGCGACGCGTGCTGCTCTCTCGGACGGTGTGGCGCTTCAATTCCGACACCAGTGAGAGGTCGCATCCGCTCAGGGCCGGCTTCAATACGGAACGGCCGCTCTACAGCGACACGAATGCAAGCAGCCGCGCCGGGCGGGAACGCACACGAGCGAAGGAGGAGGGTTTTTGGTCGACCAGGGTAGTCAGGAGCGGGCGTGGCAGCGGTCCGGACGCCCGCAAATCCCCCTCCCCACTTTGTCACTGGTTTACGGGAAAAGGTACGTCCGGACCGCCGAGCATTCTGATACAGGACCGCGTTGGACGGCTTTCGAAGTCAGAACAACACGGTCCGTACGTATGTGGGCAGTTTGAGGGTCGGTGTTGAAGATGTCAAGTTTCTTCACCTAGAGCTTTTTTTCATAGGTAATGCATTCAGTTGGCATGGCCATTGAGCTTTCTCCAACAATGCATCATTGTGAAATACTTGCATTCCGTACTATGATAGAACACGCACACACCTATGGAACAGACAATGGCGTAATCAGCAAGTTGCCATAATGAGCAAATGTATGAAATGAACACATAGAGCAACAAGAAGCAAAACTTACTAGCTCTTCGAGCGATGCGCCCCTTGACCACCTTGCTCGCACTTGTGCATACACACTATACTACTTGTTGACGACTTTTTGAATGGTGGACCAATCGTTGGACTAGTGACCTCTGCCCGCTATCATGGATCACTTCCATGTCGTAGGGCACATAGTGTTTTGCTCATTAACCAACCATGCATACTTTGCCAAAATACCACATTGCATTTCATGCCTTTAAACTCCGCACTTGTGGCCAACCATGCATCACACAACAATACATCCTTTGACTTGGGCTTTCCGTTTCCATATGCAATTGAGATGGGACCCTCTTCCGACTTGATCCTTGGCTGGGCAGATCTTTAGTTTGTGCTGAGTTTTCGGACATGTTCGCTATCTGCTCGGATCTGATGATGTTGGTTGCCTCGACCGGACACAATGGGAGTTGAAATGTCTCGTTCCGACGAGTCATTTGGGCTCAAGGAAACCTTACTTGGGACAACCTTCGGGAGGCCCTTCCTTCGATGCTCCTACACTATTCATGCGTCGTATATTCGCACTTGGCCCTGTTTGGGCTCTTCTCTGTTGCCCCGGCATACCCACCCTCTATGCCATGCGCCGACTCCCGCATGGACCACGCCTTTTGTGGAAAGTGCCCTTTCCTTTGAAGATTAAGATCTTCGTGTGGCGGCTTCTTCTTAATCGTCTCCGATCGGGGACGAAGGTGGTCAAGCGGCATGCGCATGACGATGGTTGTGCACTCTTTGTGCGGTCCCTAAGACTGGGGCCCATGTCTTCTTCGCCTGCATTATTGTCCCTTTTCTTTGGTGTATTTGTCCGTAAGACTCTATGACCTGAATATAAGGCCTTGGACCTTGCTGAGTTTCTGGAAATTCGGGCCAACCAAACCGGTAGGAGGAGATGCCTCTTTTACTTAGTTTTCATGACGATGACCTAGACCATTTGGACGACACATACAAGATGGCTATTGAGGGAGTTTTCTTGCGATGGGCCACCGACTGTATATCCAAATTCCTGGGTTTTTTGCGGCACTGTCACATACTATTTAGGCAGCGGGACTGTGATCGGTTAGGTGACATGATAGATATTGATGACTACGGCAAAGGCACATCCTTGCCATGCCACCTAGCCACTCATGTGTTTCTTTATAGTTGTGCATGTTTGTCTTGTTGTCTCAGCCATTGTTTACTTTTCTTGTACTTGAACTTATTGTATGGATGTGGTGGTTGCTTTATCTGTAAAAGGAGACGAATGACTGTTATGGATTTACCCGATCCTGTGCATGAACTCTACAAAATGGACATTTAGATCCAGATGAAATCCTTTTAGAGGGCCAACGAAACAACGATACAGAAAAAAAAAACCATCACGGTGTCCATCAGTAAGAAAAACAAAACAAAACTCTCAATTTTACATCGCTGCCTCTTGTGTGCTTCCTAAACTGAGCTGACGCCTACGTTTTCAGGCAGCTCGGCACGGAGAGCAGCATGTACGCACGTCCCTCGCCGGCTTACCGTGCAAGCCTAAACAGGCGGTAGCCGGCCGACGCCCGCTGTCGGGTCGGCGTCCGAGCGGCAGAGCGGGCACGTCGAGTGCGCGTCCAGCCACGGGTCGATGCACTCCACGTGGTACAGGTGTAGGCACGCCGGCAGCAGCCGCACCGTCTCCCCGAGCTGGAACGCGCCGAGGCACACCGAGCATGTGGCCGCCTCCTCCCCTCCGCCCGTCACGTTGTGCTTCACCGACCCGCTGTACTTGAACGCCGGGAGACGGGCCGTCGGCTTGGCGGCGCAGGCCCCGCGAAGCGGCAGATCTCGGAGCAGCCGCGGCTGAGCGGCCGCAGCCCGAGCCTGGCTGTTTCTATATCCCTTGCAGCAGCCGCACAGGAAAAACGCGAACAGGAAGGCCGCAAAGGCGACGACCAAGCGGACGACGATGAGCCTACTTTGATCGGACGGCGGCGGCGGGGGCGGCGGCACCATCGGCGCAACTGCGAACAAGCTAGGCGTCACGTTGTTTTTGCTGCATTGTGTAACATCAATCGCTCCACTCCTGAGAGGATTCTGCGTGGGCGAAGGGAAACTAGCAAGAAGCCAGCACTGTGGGCGAGGGTGTAAAATTGCTCCGATTTATTGCCAAATGCACATACAGCGAAGACAAAGTTAGCGACGGACCTTGCGCGGTTCCTTGCTTGTTTATGCTCGATGATAACCGGGGCGTACGTGGGAATGTAACGTCATGGCTGGCAAGTAAATAATATATAAAACACTGGGACATGGAGTTTCTGCACTAAAATCGGAAGAAATAGGAAAAATGTTCAAAATATCTGAACTTTTTTGGACTAAAATTGTTGAATGTTTTATTCGGATGCCGGATTTCGTGGTAACATTCATGAGGTCTTGGCAAAAAAAACAAAACCGACATTCCCAAATTGTTTTTAAAAATTGCCTTTTTTAAACATTTTTTTCCGTTTAGTCCTAGATGAATCTTTTTTCATCTTGAAATTTTGCATGTTGGTAAAGCATTGAACAATGTTTGTCATAGAAAAATATCATATTTTTGTGACATTGTTTCCTTTTTTTTCAAAATGTGTTGTTCAACTCAGATGCATATGCACACGGGAGCAGAACAATACATTCAAAAACACTTTTGCTGTTTGTAAGTCATTGTGTTTTTTATAAGCCACTCATTTTCTTTTATTTGTTTTATTTCCTTTTTATTTTTGTATTTTTCTATTTGTGTTGGTGCGTGTGTGAGTGCTAGTGATTGGTAGGAGGGATGGATCCAAGGAGGAGCGAGCCTTGACAGGACAGTGCACACGCAGTCACGTGGGCCCTTCATGCAGATCATTTCATTTCTGATGCATGTGTATATGTGTTTATGATGCGGCACACGGGAAAGAGAGAAATATGGACCCGATATCAGATGCAATTCACTTGGAGTGTATCAAAAGACGATAATCTTCATGTCGTTTTTATTATATTGGTTGAACATTGAGTACAACATGGATCTTAATGAGGAAATCTCCACCGGGTAGGTCGACGACGATAGTCAGCCCAGCCAAAGGCCCAAGCCCATAAACACTAGCACTACTGGGAAACAGCCTACCAGTGGCGGGCTAAGCCCAAAACTGTGCTCGTCACTGGCCTTCCGCCACCGCTAATAGGCCATCAGTGGTGGCCGATACTTTTCCCTCACGTTAGGGTTCTCTTCCTCTCGTCGCCTCGGCGACGTTGAGACCATTATCGCCCGCCGCCCCTTGCTGCCGTTCTCTTTCTTAGGCCGGTGGAGTAGTCGCTGACTGCTCCCTGACCTTGCTAGGGTTCTGTTAGTAGGTTGGGAGGAAGGGCAAATCTTTTTCTCTCATGCCCCAAGGCGGGGAGAGAGATCTGATGTGGGGAAACCCGGTCATGGCTCGAGCCGGCGAATCATCAGCAATGGGAGGGAAGCAGAAGGGCAGGATTGAGGATATGATGAAGGAACTGGCTTTGCGGGAGGAAGATCTTGATGATGTTGTGTTTGAGGAATCTGATGCCCCTGCCACTACTAGGAAAAGGGCTACTAATGGCGCACCACTTTTGCCTACTAATGACACACTACTGGTGTGTCATTAGTATCACGCCACTAGTATTACTACCGGTGCACCATTAGTATCTGGTATACTAATGAAGTGCGCCATTAGTATAGAACACCATGCGCCATTAGTATCTGGCATACTAATGGCACACTGTTGGGTGATGCGCCATTAGTATGGATATTAGGTCTTTTTTTACTTTTCAGAATTTTGCACAGGTTACAAAATATATTATTGGACAGAATATAGACAGCACCCCACAGCAAGAGCAGATTCATCGAATACAATAGAAGATTAGTCTCCGAATACAATTCATCATATTAGTCTCCGAATTCAAAAGACCGAACAAAGATAGAACATTACAAGTCTCGAGACCGCGAGTAGCGAGTTTGTCGGAACTAATACTAATCCTAACAAGTCCTACTAATCATCATCATACAACTTCTACTCGTTATTAATAACAAGTCATACGATCATCATCTTGATAGTCATCGAACCAACCCTACTTAATTGTTCTTAGCACATGATCATCAGTATTAGGCAGGACCTAAATACCCTATTTAAGGTAAAATAGCATAAAACAATATAGACCCTGACTATCCATTATGGAGAATGGAGAACATCCTGTCTCCAATTCTTGCGCTTCGCTTCCTTTTGCTTCCAAGAACCTCCTTACGACTGTCCATACATTTTTTCCATCCTTTGATTTTCATGTTTCCACTTCTTTTAGAAATCTTGTATGGACAGTTGAGATTCGTAGGATGACCTGGCTGTATGTTCAAAACATTAAGACTACCTTTCTTATACATCAAATGAGGCACACAATTCTCTGGGATTATCTGTTGAAAAACATAGTAATAACTTCATAGTTAGCAATGATGTACTAGTTTTAGAAGTATGCAAAAGATGCACGGATGTCGTAATAGTAAAAATCTTTCCAAGGTATCTCCATGGTAGTTACCGTAGTCGAACACATGCACTAGTGGCACGTATTTACCATAATGTTGAGGAGTTTGATTGTGGATATTGTAATTCTCAATGTCAATACAAAATCCGACTAGCTGATTTTTCTCCTTGTAAGTTGTTAATTCGGAGCCATCGGTGTAGTGGGTGTTGTCTACCATCTCCCGCACATTCTTTAAACAATAAAAATAAGCTGTCAATGGAAATAAGCTATCAACTATTTTGAAATAAACAATATATAGCTAATAACTATGTTTGAGAAACTCACATAGTGGTAGAACTGGAGGCGTATCAACAAGGACCCAAATGTCCATATTGTCTTGGTCGATGTCAGGATTACCAAGATCCATGGTGATAAGCATACCCTCATCAAAACCATACATCTTGCAAAATGCTTTCCAATTTTTGTTGGGCAACGTAGCAGAATTTTAAAATTTTCTACGCATCACCAAGATCAATCTATAGAGTCATCTAGCAACGAGGGAGAGAGGAGTGCATCTACATATCCTTGTAGATCGCGCGCGGAAGCGTTCAAGAGAACGGGGTTGATGGAGTCGTACTCGACGTGATCCAAATCACCGATGACCTAGTGTCGAACGGATGACACCTCCGCGTTCAACACACGTATGGTTGGGAAGACGTCTCCTCCAACTTGATCCAGCAAGGGGGAAGGAGAGGTTGATGAAGATCGAGTAGCACGACGACGTGGTGGTGGATGCAGCAGGATCCCGGCAGGGCTTCGCCAAGCGCAAGCGGGGAGGAGAGGTGTTACGGAAGAAGAGGGAGGCGCCAAGAGCAAGGGGTGCGGCTGCCCTCCCTCCCCCCTCTTTATATAGGGGCCTTGGGGGGGCACCGGCCCTAGGAGATGAATCGCCAAGGGGGCGGCGGCCAAGGGGTGGCTTCCCCCCAAGCCAAGTCGGGGGCGCCCCCAACCCTAGGCGCAGGGGAGGCCCAAGGGGGGGCGCACCAGCCCACTAGGGGCTGGTTCCCCTCCCAATTCAGCCCATGGGGCCCTCCGGGATAGGTGGCCCCACTCGGTGGACCCCCGGGACCCTTCCGGTGGTCCAGGTACAATACCGGCGACCCCCGAAACCTTTCCGATGGCCGAAACTGGACTTCCTATATATAAATCTTTACCTCCGGACCATTCTGGAACTCCTCGTGACGTCCGGGATCTCATCCGGGACTCCAAACAACTTTCGAGTTATTGCATACTAATATCTCTACAACCCTAGCGTCACCGAACCTTAAGTGTGTAGACCCTACGGGTTCGGGAGACATGCAGACATGACCGAGATGCCTCTCCGGTCAATAACCAACAACGGGATCTGGATACCCATGTTGGCTCCCACATGCTCCACGATGATCTCATCGGATGAACCACGGTGTCGAGGATTCAATCAATCCGTATACAATTCCCTTTGTCAATCGGTACGTTACTTGCCCGAGACTCGATCGTCGGTATCCCAATACCTCGTTCAATCTAGTTACCGGCAAGTCACTTTACTCGTGCCGTAATGCATGATCCCGTGATCAACCACTTGGTCACATTAAGCTCATTATGATGATGCATTATCGAGTGGGCCCAGAGATACCTCTCCGTCATACGGAGTGACAAATCCCAGTCTCGATTCGTGCCAACCCAACAGACACTTTCAGAGATACCTGTAGTGTACCTTTATAGTCACCCAGTTACGTTGTGACATTTGGCATACCCAAGGCACTCCTACGATATCCGGGAGTTTCACAATCTCATGGTCTAAGGAAATGATACTTTGAAGGAAATATGCCCTAGAGGCAATAATAAAGTTATTATTTATTTCCTTATTTAATGATAAATGTTTATTATTCATGCTAGAATTGTATTAACCGGAAACATAATACATGTGTGAATACATAGACAAACAAAGTGTCACTAGTATGCCTCTACTTGACTAGCTCGTTAATCAAAGATGGTTATGTTTCCTAACCATAGACATGTGTTGTCCTTTGATTAACAGGATAACATCGTTAGGAGAATGATGTGATTGACATGACCCATTCCATTAGCTTAGCACCCGATCGTTTAGTATGTTGCTGTTGCTTTCTTCATGACTTATACATGTTCCTATGACTATGAGATTATGCAACTCCCGTTTGCCGGAGGAACACTTTGTGTGCTACCAAACATCACAACGTAACTGGGTGATTATAAAGGAGCTCTACAGGTGTCTCCAAAGGTACATGTTGGGTTGGCGTATTTCGAGATTAGGATTTGTCACTCCGATTGTCGGAGAGGTATCTCTGGGCCCTCTCGGTAATGCACATCACATAAGCCTTGCAAGCATTGCAACTAATGAGTTAGTTGCGAGATGAGGTATTACGAAACGAGTAAAGAGACTTGCCGGTAACAAGATTGAACTAGGTATTGTGATACCGACGATCGAATCTCGGGCAAGTAACATACCGATGACAAAGGGAACAACGTATGTTGTTATGCGGTCTGACCGATAAAGATCTTCGTAGAATATGTAGGAGCCAATATGAGCATCCAGGTACCGCTATTGGTTATTGACCGGAGACGTGTCTCGGTCATGTCTATATTGTTCTTGAACCCGTAGGGTCCGCACGCTTAAGGTTTCGATGACAATTATATTATGAGTTTATGAGTTTTGATGTACCGAAGGAGTTCGGAGTCCCGGATGAGATCGGGGATATGACGAGGAGTCTTGAAATGGTCGAGACGTAAAGATCGATATATTGGACGACTATATTCAGACATCGGAAAGGTTCCGAGTGGTTCGGTTATTTTTCAGAGTATCGGGGAGTTACGGGAATACGAGAGAAGCAGTATATGGGCCTTATTGGGCTTTAGGGGAGAGGGAGGGGCAGGCCACGCGCCCCCCATTGACTAGTCTAAATTGGACTAAGGGGAGGGGCGGTGCCCCCTCCTTCCTTCTCTTCCCTCTTCCCCTTCCTTGTCTCCTACTCCTACTACATGGAAGGACTCCTAGTTGGACTAGGAAAAGGGGAATCCTACTCCCGGTGGGAGTAAGACTCCCCTAGGGCGCGCCATAGAGAGGGCTGGCCCTCCCCTCCTCCACTCCTTTATATACGGGGGCAGGGGGCACCCCATAGACACACAAGTTGATCTTCAAGATCGTTCTCTTAGCCGTGTGCGGTGCCCCCCTCCACCATAGTCCTTGATAATATTGTAGTGGTGCTTAGGCAAAGCCCTGTGACAGTAGAACATCAAGATCGTCACCACGCTGTCGTGCTGACGGAACTCTTCCCCGACACTTTGCTGGATCGGAGTCCAGGGATCGTCACCGAGCTGAACGTGTGCTAGAACTCGGAGGTGCCGTAGTTTCGGTGCTTGATCGGCCGGGCCATGAAGACGTACGACTACATCAACCGCGTTGTCATAACGCTTCCGCTATCGGTCTACAAGGGTACGTAGACAACACTCTCCCCTCTCGTTGCTATGCATCACCATGATCTTGCGTGTGCATAGGAAAATTTTGAAATTACTACGTTCCCCAACAGTGGCATCCGAGCCTAGGTTTTATGTGTTGATGTTATATGCACGAGTAGAACACAAGTGAGTTGTGGGCGATATAAGTCATACTGCTTACCAGCATGTCATACTTTGGTTCGGCAGTATTGTTGGATGAAGCGGCCCGGACCGACATTACGCGTACGCTTACGCGAGACTGGTTCTACCGATGTGCTTTGCACACAGGTGGCTGGCAGGTGTCAGTTTCTCCAACTTTAGTTGAACCAAGTGTGGCTATGCCCAGTCCCTGCGAAGGTTAAAACAGCACCAACTTGACAAACTATCGTTGTGGTTTTGAAGCGTAGGTAAGATTGGTTTTTGCTAAGCCCGTAGCAGCCACGTAAAACTTGCAACAACAAAGTAGAGGACGTCTAACTTATTTTTGCAGGGCATGTTGTGATGTGATATGGTCAAGACGTGATGAGATATAAGTTGTTGTATGAGATGATCATGTTTTGTTAAAGTTATCGGCAGCTGGCAAAATCCTTATGGTTGTCTCTTTATTGCATAAGATGCAAGTGCCAAATAATTGCTTTACTTTATCGCTATGCGATAGCAATAGTTGCAAAAGCAATTGTTGGCGAGACGACCATGTAATGACACATTGATATAGATCAAGATGATGGAGATCATGGTGTCATGCCGATGACGATATAGATCATGACAGTACTTTGGAGATGGAGATCAAAGGCGCAAGATGATGATGGCCATATCATGTCACATATTTTGATTGCATATGATGTTTATCTTTTATACATCTTATTTTTGCTTAGTTTGACGGTAGCATTTTAAGATGATCTCTCACTAATTATCAAGAAGTGTTCTTCCTGAGTATGCGCCGTTGAGAAAGTTCTTCGTGCTGAGACACCACGTGATGATCGGGTGTGATAGGCTCTACGTTCAAATACAACGGGTGCAAAACAGTTGCACATGCGGAATACTCAGGTTAAACTTGACGAGCCTAGCATATGCAGATATGGCCTCGGAACACGGAGACCGAAAGGTCGAACGTGAATCATATAGTAGATATGATCAACGTAGTGATGTTCACCATTGAAAACTACTCCATCTCACGTGATGATCGGACATGGTTTAGTTGATTTGGATCACGTGATCACTTAGATGACTAGAGAGATGTCTGTCTAAGTGGGAGTTCTTAAGTAATATGATTAATTGAACTTAAATTTATCATGAACTTAGTCCTGGTAGTATTTTGCAAATCATGTTGTAGATCAATAGCTCGCGTTGTTGCTTCCCTATGTTTATTTTGATATGTTCCTAGAGAAAATTGTGTTGAAAGATGTTAGTAGCGATGATACGGATTGGATCCGTGATATGAGGTTTATCCTCATTGCTGCACAGAAGAATTATGTCCTTGATGCACCGCTAGGTGACAGACCTATTGCAGGAGCAGATGCAGACGTTATGAATGTTTGGCTAGCTCAATATGATGACTACTTGATAGTTTAGTGCACCATGCTTAACGGCTTAGAATCGGGATTTCAAAGACGTTTTGAACGTCATGGACCATATGAGATGTTCCAGGAGTTGAAGTTTATATTTCAAACAAATACCCGAGTTGAGAGATATGAAGTTTCCAACAAGTTCTGTAGCTAAAAGATGGAGGAGAATCGCTCAACTAGTGAGCATGTGCTCAGATTGTCTGGGTACTACAATCGCTTGAATCAAGTGGGTGTTAATCTTCCAGATAAGATAGTGATTGACAGAATTTTCTAGTCACCATCACCAAGTTAGTAGAACTTTGTGATGAACTATAGTATGCAAGGGATGACGAAAACGACTCCCGAGCTTTTCATGATGATGAAATCGATGAAGGTAGAAATCAAGAAAGAGCATCAAGTGTTGATGGTTGACAAGACCACTAGTTTCAAGAAAAGGGCAAAGGGAAGAAGGGGAACTTCAAGAAGAACGGCAGGCAAGTTGCTACTCAAGTGAAAAAGCCCAAGTCTGATCCTAAGCCTGAGACTAAGTGCTTCTACTACAAAGGGACTGGTCACTGGAAGTGGAACTGGCCCAAGTATTTGGCGGATAAGAAGGATGGCAAAGTGAACATAAGTATATTTGATATACATGTTATTGATGTGTACTTTACTAGTGTTTATAGCAACCCCTCAGTATTTGATACTAGTTCAGTTACTATGATTAGTAACTTGAATCGAGAGTTGCAGAATGAACAAAGACTAGTTAAGGGTGAGGTGACGATGTGTGTTGGAAGTAGTTCCAAGATTGATATGATCATCATCGCACACTCCCTATACTTTCGGGATTAGTGTTGGACCTAAATAAGTGTTATTTGGTGTTTGCGTTGAGCATGAATATGATATGATCATGTTTATTGCAATACGGTTATTCATTTAAGTTGGAGAACAATTGTTGTTCTGTTTACATGAATAAAACCTTATATGGTTACACACCCAATGAAAATGGTTCATTGGATCTCGATCGTAGTGATACACATATTCATAATATTGAAGCCAAAAGATGCAAAGTTAATAATGATAGTGCAACTTATTTGTGGCACTGCCATTTAGGTTATATTGGTGTAAAGCGCATGAAGAAACTCCGTGCTGATGGGTTTTTGGAATCACTTAATGCTTGCGAACCATGCCTCATGGGCAAGATGACTAAGACTCTGTTCTCCGAAACAATGGAGCAAGCAACTGACTTATTGGAAATAATACATACTGATGTATGTGATCCGATGAGTGTTGGAGCTCGCGGCGGGTATCGTTATTTTCTGACCTTCACAGATGATTTGAGCAGATATGGGTATATCTACTTGATGAAACATAAGTCTGAAACATTTGAAAAATTCAAAGAATTTCAGAGTGAAGTGGAAAATCATCGTAACAAGAAAATAAAGTTTCTACGATTTGATCGTGGAGACGAATATTTGAGTTACGAGTTTGATCTTCAATTAAAACAATGTGGAATAGTTTCACAAATTCATGCCACCTGGAACACCACAGCATAATGGTGTGTCCATAACCGTACTTTATTGGATATAGTGCAATCTATGATGTTTCTTACCGATTTACCACTATAATTTTGGGGTTATGCATTAGAGACAACTGCATTCACGTTAAAAAGGGCACCATCTAAATCCGTTGAGACGGCACCGTATGAACTGTGGTTTGGCAAGAAACCAAAGTTGTCATTTCTTAAAGTTTGGGGTTGCGATGCTTATATGAAAAAGTTTCATTCTGATAAGCTCAAACCCAAATCGGAGAAGTGCGTCTTCATAGGATACCCAAAAGAAAATGTTGGGTACACCTTCTATCACAGATCCGAAGGCAAGATATTCATTGCTGAGAATGGATCCTTTCTAGAGAAGGAGTTTCTCTCGAAAGAAGTGAGTGGGAGGAAAGTAGAACTTGATGAGGTAACTGTACCTGCTCCCTTATTGGGAAGTAGTTCATCACAGAAACTGGTTCCTGTGACACCTACACCAATTAGTGAGGAAGCTAATGATATTGATCATGAAACTTCAGATCAAGTTACTACTGAACCTCGTAGGTCAACTAGAGTAAGATCCGCACCAGTGTGGTATGGTAATCCTGTTTTGGAGGTCAGGTTACTTGACCATGACGAACCTATGAACTATGAGGAAGCGATGATGAGCCCAGATTCCGCAAAATGGCTTGAGGCCATGAAATCTGAGATATGATCCATGTATGAGAACAAAGTATGGACTTTGATGGATTTGCCCGATGATCGGCAAGCCATAGAAAATAAATGGATCTTCAAGAGGAAGACGGACGCTGATAGTAGTGTTACTATCTACAAAGCTAGAATTGTCGCAAAAGGTTTTCGACAAGTTCAAGGTGTTGACTACGATGAGAGTTTCTCACTCGTATCTATGCTTAAGTTTGTCCAAATCATGTTAGCAATTGCCGCATTTTATGAAATATGGCAAATGGATAAACAAAACTGCATTCCTTAATGGATTTATTAAAGACGAGTTGTATACGATGCAACTAGAAGGTTTTGTCGATCCTAAAGGTGTTAACTAAATATGCAAGCTCCAGCGATCCATCTATGGACTGGTGCAAGCATCTCGGAGTTGGAATATACGCTTTGATAAGTTGATCAAAGCATATAGTTTTATACAGACTTGCGGTGAAGCCTGTATTTACAAGAAAGTGAGTGGGAGCACTACAACATTTCTGATAAGTATATGTGAGTAACATATTGTTGATCGGAAATAATGTAGAATTATTCTGTAAAGCATAAAGAAGTGTTTGAAAGGAGTTTTTCAAAGAAAGACCTCGGTGAAGCTGCTTACATATTGAGCATCAAGATCTATATAGATAGATCAAGACGCTTAATAAGTTTTTTCAATGAGTACATACCTTGACAAGATTTTGAAGTAGTTCAAAATGGAACAGTCAAAGAAAGAGTTCTTGCCTGTGTTACAAGGTGTGAAATTGAGTAAGACTCAAAGCCCGACCACGGCAGAAGATAGAAAGAGAATGAAAGTCATTCCCTATGCCTCAGCCATAGGTTCTATAAAGTATGCCATGCTATGTACCAGATCTATTGTATACCCTACACTGATTTGGGCAAGGGAGTACAATAGTGATCTAGGAGTAGATCACTTGACATCGGTCAAAATTATCCTTAGTGGAATAAGGATATGTTTCTCGATTATGGAGGTGACAAAAGGTTCGTCGTAAAAGGATTACGTCGATACAAGTATTTGGCACTGATCCGGATGACTCTAAGTCTTCATCTGGATACATATTGAAAGTGGGAGCAATTAGCTAAAGTAGCTCCGTGCGGAGCATTGTAGACATAGAAATTTGCAAAATACATACGGATCTGAATTTTGGCAGACTCGTTGACTAAGCTTCTCTCACAAGCAAAACATGATCACACCTTAGTACTCTTTGGGTGTTAATCACATATAGATGTGAACTAGATTACTGACTCTAGTAAACCCTTTGAGTGTTGGTCACATGACGATGTGAACTATGGGTGTTAATCACATGGTGATGTGAACTATTGATGTTAAATCACATGGCGATGTGATCTAGATTATTGACTCTAGTGCAAGTGGGAGACTGAAGGAAATATGCCCTAGAGGCAATAATAAAGTTATTATTTATTTCCTTATTTCATGATAAATGTTTTTTATTCATGCTAGAATTGTATTAACCGGAACCATAATACATTTGTGAATACATAGACAAACAAAGTGTCACTAGTATGCCTCTACTTGACTAGCTCGTTAATCAAAGATGGTTATGTTTCCTAACCATAGACATGTGTTGTCATTTGATTAACGGGATCACATCATTAGGAGAATGATGTGATTGACATGACCCATTCCACTAGCTTAGCACCCGATCATTTAGTATGTTGCTATTGCTTTCTTCATGACTTATACATGTTCCTATGACTATGAGATTATGCAACTCCCGTTTGCCGGAGGAACACTTTGTGTGCTACCAAACATCACAATGTAACTGGGTGATTATAAAGGATCTCTACAGGTGTCTCCAAAGGTACATGTTGGGTTGGCGTATTTCGAGATTAGGATTTGTCACTCCGATTGTCGGAGAGGTATCTCTGGGCCCTCTCGGTAATGCACATCACATAAGCCTCGCAAGCATTGCAACTAATGAGTTAGTTGCGAGATGAGGTATTACGAAACGAGTAAAGAGACTTGCCGGTAACAAGATTGAACTAGGTATTGAGATACCGACGATCGAATCTTGGGCAAGTAACATACCGATGACAAAGGGAACAACGTATGTTGTTATGCGGCCTGACCAATAAAGATCTTTGTAGATATGTAGGAGCCAATATGAGCATCTAGGTTCCGCTATTGGTTATTGACCGGAGACATGTCTCGGTCATGTCTACATTGTTCTTGAACCCGTAGGGTCTGCACGCTTAAGGTGTCGATGACAATTATATTATGAGTTTATGAGTTTTGATGTACCGAAGGAGTTCGGAGTCCCGGATGAGTTCGGGGACATGACGAGGAGTCTCAAAATGGTCAAGACGTAAAGATCGATATATTGGACGACTATATTCGGACATCGGAAAGGTTCCGAGTGGTTCAAGTATTTTTCGGAGTACCGGGGAGTAACAGGAATACAGGAGAAGAAGTATATGGGCCTTATTGGGCTTTAGGGGAGAGGGAGAGGCAGGCTGCGCGCCCCCCATTGACTAGTCCAAATTGGACTAAGGGGAGGGGCGGCGCCCCCTCCTTCCTTCTCTTCCCTCTTCCCCTTCCTTGTCTCCTACTCGTACTACATGGAATGACTCCTAGTTGGACTAGGAAAAGGGGAATCCTACTCCCGGTGGGAGTAGGACTCCCCTAGGGCGCGCCATAGAGAGGGCCGGCCCTCCCCTCCTCCACTCATTTATATACGGGGGCAGGGGGCACCCCATAGACACACAAGTTGATCTTCAAGATCGTTCTCTTAGCCGTGTGTGGTGCCCCCCTCCACCATAGTCGTCGATAATATTGTAGTGGTTCTTAGGCGAAGCCCTGCGACAGTAGAACATCAAGATCGTCACCACGCCGTCATGTTAACAGAACTCTTCCCTGACACTTTGCTGGATCGGAGTCCGGGGATCGTCACCGAGATGAACGTGTGCTAGAAGTCGAAGGTGCCGTAGTTTTGGTGCTTGATTGGTCGGGCCGTGAAGACATACGACTACATCAACCGCGTTGTCATAACGCTTCCGCTATCGGTCTACAAGGGTACGTAGACAACACTCTCCCCTCTCGTTGCTATGCATCACCATGATCTTGCGTGTGCGTAGGAAAATTTTGAAATTACTACGTTCCCCAACATACTTGACATTCGGAAAAGCTACAGCAAACGAACTACACGATCTTTGAGCTATGCTTAGGATTGGGTCTTGTCCATCACATCATTCTCCTAATGATGTGATCCCATTATCAACGACATCCAATGTCCATAGTCAGGAAACCATGACTATTGTTTGATCAACGAGCTAGTCAACTAGAGTCTCACTAGGGACGTGTTGTGGTCTATGTATTCACACATGTATTACGATTTCTGGATAACACAATTATAGCATGAACAATAGACAATTATCATGAACAAAGAAATATAATAATAAACATTTTATTATTGCCTCTAGGGCATATTTCCAACAGTCTCCCACTTGCACTAGAGTCAATAGTCTAGTTACATTGTGATGAATCGAACACCCATGCAGTTCTGGTGTCGATCATGTTTTGCTCTAGGGACAGGTTTAGTCAACGGATCTGCCAAATTTGGGTCCGTATGTACTTTACAAATCTCTATGTATCCATTTTGAACACTTTCACGAATGGAGTTGAAGCGACGCTTGATATGCTGGTCTTCCTGTGAAACCTGGGCTCCTTGGCAAGGGAAATAGCTCCAGTGTTGTCACAGAAGAGAGTCATCGGGCCCGACGCATTGGGTATGACTCCTAGGTCGGTAATGAACTCCTTCACCCAGACTGCTTCTTGTGCTGCCTCTGAGGCGGCCATGTACTCCACTTCACATGTAGATCCCGCCACAACACTTTGCGTGCAACTGCACCAGCTTACTGCCCCACCATTCAAAATATACATGTATCCGGTTTGTGACTTAGAATCATCCAGATTAGTGTCGAAGCTAGCATCGATGTAACCCTTTACGACGAGCTCTTCGTCACCTCCATAAACGAGAAACATATCCTTAGTCCTTTTCTGGTACTTCAGGATATTCTTGACCGTTGTCCAGTGTTCCATGCCGGGATTACTTTGGTACCTTCCTACCAAACTTACGGCAAGGTTTACATCAGGTCTGGTACACAGCATAGCATACATGATAGACCCTATGGCCGAGGCATAGGGGACGACACTCATCTTTTCTCTATCTTCTGCCGTGGTCGGGCATTGAGCCATGCTCAATCTCGTACCTTGCAATACAGGCAAGAACCCCTTCTTTGACTGATCCATTTTGAACTTCTTCAATATCTTGTCAAGGTACGTACTCTGTGAAAGACCAATGAGGCGTCTCGATCTATCTCTATAGATCTTGATGCCTAATATATAAGCGGCTTCTCCAAGATCCTTCATTGAAAAACACTTGTTCAAGTAGGCCTTTATGCTTTCCAAGAATTCTATATCATTTCCCATCAACAGTGTGTCATCCACATACAATATGAGAAATGCTACAGAGCTCCCACTCACTTTCTGTAAATGCAGGCTTCTCCATAAGTCTGCGTAAACCCAAACGCTTTGATCATCTCATCAAAACAAATGTTCCAACTCCGAGATGCTTGCACCAACCCATAAATCGAGCGTTGGAGCTTGCACACCTTGTCAGCATTCTTAGGATCGACAAAACCTTCCGGCTGCATCATATACAATTCTTCCTTAAGGAAACCATTAAGGAATGCCGTTTTGACGTCCATTTGCCATAGCTCATAATCATAGAATGCGGCAATTGCTAACATGATTCGGACGGACTTCAGCTTTGCTACGGGTGAGAAAGTCTCATCGTAGTCAACCCCTTGAACTTGTCGATAACCCTTACCGACAAGCCGAGCTTTATAGATGGTTACGTTACCGTCCGCGTCTGTCTTCTTCTTAAAGATCCATTTATTTTCTATGGCTCGCCGATCATCGGGCAAGTCGGTCAAAGTCCATACTTCGTTTTCATACATGGATCCTATCTTGGATTTCATGGCTTCCAGCCATTTGTCGGAATCCGGGCCCGCCATCGCTTCTTCATAGTTCAAAGGTTCACCGTTGTCTAACAACATGATTTCCAAGACAGGGTTGCCGTACCACTTTGGTGCGGAACGTGTCCTTGTGGACCTACGAAGTTCAGTAGCAACTTGATCTGAAGTTTCATGATCATCATCATCAACTTCCTCTCTAGTCGGTGCAGGCACCTCAGGAACATTTTCTTGAGCTGCGCCACTAACCGGTTCAAGAGGTAATACTTCATCAAGTTCTACTTTCCTCCCACTTATTTCTTTCGAGAGAAACTCTTTCTGTAGAAAGGACCCATTCTTGGCAACAAAGATCTTGCCTTCGGATCTGAGGTAGAAGGTATACCCAATAGTTTCTTAAGGGTATCCTATGAAGACGCATTTTTCCGATTTGGATTCGAGCTTTTCAGGTTGAAGTTTCTTTACATAAGCATCGCATCCCCAAACTTTTAGAAACAGCAGCTTAGATTTCTTTCCAAACCATAATTCATACGGTGTCGTCTCAACGTATTTCGACGGAGCCCTATTTAAAGTGAATGCGACAGTCTCTAAAGCATAGCCCCAAAATGATAGAGGTAGATCGGTAAGAGACATTATAGATCGCACCATATCCAATAGAGTGCGATTACGATGTTCGGACACACCATTACGCTGAGGTGTTCCAGGCGGCGTGAGTTGTGAAACTATTCCACATTTTCTTAAGTGTGTGCCAAATTCGTGACTCAAGTATTCTCCCCCACGATCTGATCGCAAGAACTTGATTTTTCTGTCACGTTGATTCTCAACTTCGCTCTGAAATTCTTTGAACTTTTCAAAGGTCTCAGACTTGTGTTTCATTAAGTAGACATACCCATATCTACTCAAGTCATCAGTGAGGGTGAGAACATAACGATAGCCACCACGAGCCTCAACACTCATTGGACCGCGCACATCAGTATGTATAATTTCCAACAAGTTGGTTGCTCGCTCCATCGTTCCTGAGAATGGAGCCTTGGTCATTTTACCCATGAGGCATGGTTCGCACGTGTCAAATGATTCGTAATCAAGAGACTCCAAAAGTCCATCTGCATGGAGCTTCTTCATGCGTTCGACACCTATGTGACCAAGGCGGCAGTGCCACAAGTATGTGGGACTATCATTATCAACCTTACATCTTTTGGTATTAACACTATGAATATGTGTAACATTACGCTCGAGATTCATTAAGAATAAACCATTCACCAACGGAGCATGACCATAAAACATATCTCTCATATAATAGAACAACCATTATTCTCGGATTTAAATGAGTAGCCATCTCGAATTAAACGAGATCCTGATACAATATTCATGCTCAAAGATGGCACTAAATAACAATTATTGAGGTTTAAAACTAATCCCGTAGGTAAATGTAGAGGTAGCGTGCCGACGGCGATCACATCGACCTTGGAACCATTCCTGACGCGCATCGTCACCTCGTCCTTCGCCAGTCTCCGTTTATTCTGCAGCTCCTGCTTTGAGTTACAAATGTGAGCAACCACACCGGTATCAAATACCCAGGAGCTACTACGAGTACTGGTAAGCTACAGATCAATTACATGTATATCACATATACCTTTAGTGTTTCCGGCCTTCTTGTCCGCTAAGTATTTGGGGCAGTTCCGCTTCCAGTGACCACTTCCCTTGCAATAAAAACACTCAGTCTCAGGCTTGGGTCCATTCTTTGGCTTCTTCCCGGCAGCTTGCTTACCGGGCGCGGCAACTCCCTTGTCGTCCTTCTTGAAGTTCTTCTTACCCTTGCCTTTCTTGAACTTAGTGGTTTTATTCACCATCAACACTTGATGTTCCTTTTTGATTTCCACCTCTGCTGATTTCAGCATTGAATATACCTCAAGAATGGTCTTTTCCATCCCCTGCATATTGAAGTTCATCACAAAGCTCTTGTAGCTCGGTGGAAGCGACTGAAGGATTCTGTCAATGACCGCATCATCCAGGAGATTAACTCCCAGCTGAGTCAAGCGGTTATGCAACCTAGACATTTTGAGTATGTGCTCACTGACAGAACTATTTTCCTCCATCTTACAGCTGAAGAACTTGTCGGAGACTTCATATCTCTCGACCGGGGCATGAGCTTGGAAACCATTTTCAGCTCTTCGAACATCTCATATGCTCCGTGTCTCTCAAAACGCTTTTGGAGCCCCGGTTCTAAGCTGTAAAGCATGCCGCACTGAACGAGGGAGTAATCATCAACACGTGACTGCCAAGCGTTCATAACGTCTTGGTTCTCTGGGACAGGTGTGTTACCTAGCAGTGCTTCTAGGACATAATCTTTCTTGGCAGCTATGAGGAAGATCCTCAGGTTCCGGACCCAGTCCGTATAGTTGCTGCCATCATCTTTCAGCTTGGTTTTCTCTAGGAACGCGTTGAAGTTGAGGACAACGTGGGCCATTTGATCTACAAGACATATTGTAAAGATTTTAGACTAAGTTCATGATAATTAAGTTCATCTAATAAAATTATTTAATGAACTCCCACTTAGATAGACATCCCTCCAGCCATCTAAGTGTAACATGATCCGAGTTAACTAGGCCATGTCCGATCATCATGTGAGATAGACTAGTCAACATCGGTGAACATCTTCATGTTGATCATATCTTATATACGACTCATGCTCGACCTTTCGGTCTTCTGTGTTCTGAGGCCATGTCTGTACATGCTAGGCTCGTCAAGTCAACCTAAGTGTATTGCGTGTGTAAATCTGGCTTACACCCGTTGTATTCGAACGTTAGAATCTATCACACCCGATCATCACGTGGTGCTTCGAAACAACAATCCTTCGCAACGGTACACAGTTAGGGGGAACACTTTCTTGAAATTATTATGAGGGATCATCTTATTTAAGCTACCGTCGTTCTAAGCAAATAAGATGTAAAACATGATAAACATCACATGCAATCAAATAGTGACATGATATGGCCAATATCATTTGCTCCTTTTGATCTCCATCTTCGAGGCTCCATGATCATCGTTGTCACCGGCATGACACCATGATCTCCATCATCGTGTCTTCTTGAAGTTGTCTCATCATCTATTACTTCTACTACTATGGCTAACGCTTTAGCAATAAAGTAAAGTAATTACATGACGTTTATGTTGACACGCAGGTCATCAATAAATAAAGACAACTCCTATGGCTCCTGCCGGTTGTCATACTCATCGACATGCAAGTCGTGATTCCTATTACAAGAACATGATCAATCTCATACATCACATATATCATTCATCACATCCTTTTGGCCATATCACATCACAGGGCACATGCTGCAAAAACAAGTTAGACGTCCTCTAATTGTTGTTGCAAGTTTTTACGTGGCTGCTATAGGTTTCTAGCAAGAACGTTTCTTACCTACGCCAAAACCACAACATGATATGCCAATTTCTATTTACCCTTCATAAGGACCCTTTTCATCGAATCTGATCCGACTAAAGTGGGAGAGACAGACACCCGCCAGCCACCTTATGCAACTAGTGCATGTCAATCGGTGGAACCAGTCTCACGTAAGCGTACGTGTAAGGTCGGTCCGGGCCGCTTCATCCCACGATGCCGCCAAATCAAGATAAGACTAGTAACGGCAAGCAAATTGACAATATCGACACCCACAACTACTTTGTGTTCTACTCGTGCATAGGAACTACGCATAGACCTAGCTCATGATGCCACTGTTGGGTAACATAGCAGAATTTTAAAATTTTCTACTCATCACCAAGATCAATCTATAGAGTCATCTAGCAATGAGGGAGAGAGGAGTGCATCTACATACCCTTGTAGATCGCGCGCGGAAGCGTTCAAGAGAACGGGGTTGATGGAGTCGTACTCGACGTGATCCAAATCACCGATGACCTAGTGCCGAACGGACGGCACCTCCGCGTTCAACACACGTACGGTTGGGAAGACGTCTCGTCCAACTTGATCCAGCAAGGGGGAAGGAGAGGTTGATGAAGATCAAGCAGCACGACGGCGTGGTGGTGGATGCAGCAGGATCCCGGCAGGGCTTCGCCAAGCGCAAGCCGGGAGGAGAGGTGTTACGGAGGGAGAGGGAGGCGCCAAGATCAAGGGGTGCGGCTACCCTCCCTCCCCCCTCTTTATATAGGGGCCTTGGGGGGGCTGGCCCTCGGAGATGAATCTCCAAGGGGGCGGCGGCCAAGGGGTGGCTCCCCCCCCCCCAAGCCAAGTGGGGGCGCCCCCACCCCTAGGGTTTCCAAACCCTAGGCACAGGGGAGGCCCAAGGGGGGGGCACCAGCCCACTAGGGGCTGGTTCCCCTCCCAATTCAGCGCATGGGGCCCTCCGGGATAGGTGGCCCCACCCGGTGGACCCCCGGGACCCTTCCGGTGGTCCCGTTACAATACCGGCGACCCCCGAAACCTTCCCGATGGCCGAAACTGGACTTCCTATATATAAATCTTTACCTCCGAACCATTCCGGAACTCCTCGTGACGTCCGGGATCTCATCCGGGACTCTAAACAACTTTCGGGTTACTGCATACTAATATCTCTACAACCCTAGCGTCACCGAATCTTAAGTGTGTAGACCCTACGGGTTCGGGAGACATGCAGACATGACCGAGACGCCTCTCCGGTCAATAACCAACAGCGGGATCTGGATACCCATGTTGGCTCCCACATGCTCCACGATGATCTCATCGGATGAACCACGATGTCGAGGATTCAATCAATCCGTATACAATTCCCTTTGTCATTCAGTACGTTGATACGTTACTTGCCCGAGACTCGATCGTCGGTATCCCAATACCTGGTTCAATCTTGTTACCGGCAAGTCACTTTATTCATGCCGTAATGCATGATCCCGTGATCAACCTCTTGGTCACATTGAGCTCATTATGATGATGCATTACCGAGTGGGCCCAGAGATACCTCTCCGTCATACGGAGTGACAAATCCCAGTCTCGATTCGTGCCAACCCAACAGACACTTTCGGAGATACCTGTAGTCTACCTTTATAGTCACCTAGTTACGTTGTGACGTTTGGCACACCCAAGGCACTCCTACGGTATCCGAGAGTTGCACAATCTCATGGTCTAAGGAAATGATACTTGACATTTGGAAAAGCTACAACAAACGAACTACACGATCTTTGAGCTATGCTTAGGATTGGGTCTTGTCCATCACATCATTCTCCTAATGATGTGATCCCATTGTCAATGACATCCAATGTCCATAGTCAGGAAACCATGACTATCTTTTGATCAACGAGCTAGTCAACTAGAGGCTCACTAGGGACATGTTGTGGTCTATGTATTCACACATGTATTATGATTTCCGGATAACACAATTATAGTATGAACAATAGACAATTATCATGAAGAAAGAAATATAATAATAACCATTTTATTATTGCCTCTAGGGCATATTTCCAACAATTTTTGCAACCAAAATGGGTTACACTCTCAGAATTATATAGATTTACTTCAAAGTCCACATCGTGATGAGTCCTTAGGTGAATTTTCTTTGTTTCAGAAATTTCATGTTCTTCAAAATCCATCCTCTCCAAGACATAGCGTCTTGCATGGCATGGTATAAGCTATACTCGAATTGTAAAAGATGAAAATTACACGTTGAAATAGTTGAAGTCATGCTTAATTATGAAAATAACACTTGTCGTTGTTGTGTAGCGTTTCAACTTCGAAGGTCTCCTCGAGCTTAATGCTGAAGCGCCGATCATCATCCAGGTGAGGCATGTCGCACAGAACTCGATCGTCGTGGCACCAGTAGCACTCCCCCGGGAGACTTTCGTCGTCCGATGATGATGACGACATATCCTACGTTCATAATTCAAGACTACATCATTTAGGGTCTGTCGACACCGAGGCATCCTAAAAGCTAAGCTTTTATCATTTAGGGTTTGTCGACGCTGAGGCACCCTAAAAGCCTAAGCTTTCATCATTTAGGTGCTTATCGACACCGAGGCACCCTAAAAGCCAAGGTTTTGTCATTTAGGGTTTGTCAACGTCGAGGCACCCTAAAAGCCTAAGCTTTCATCATTTAGGTTTTGTCGACGCCGAGGCACCCTAAAAGCCTAAGCATACATCATTTAGGTTCTCATCGACACCAAGGCACCCTATAGAAGCCAAGTTAAGTTTCCATCATTTAGGGTTTATCGATGCCGAGGAACCCTAGGTTGGGCCTAATCACTTGGCACTAAACACTTGGCTCTATTGCCACCTATGTTGGGTTTATCATCTAGGGTTTATCAATGCTAACGAGAATTCTAGGTTGGGCCTAATCACTTGGCTCTATTGCCACCTATGGTTTAATGCAGCAAGAATGGCGGGGCAGTTGATCCTACTTAACTAAGTATTAAGATACCCCGGCCCATGCATTAGTTGCAAGTACCCCATATGTCCTATTTTTAGCAAAGTCATGCTAAAATTCACGGAAAATTTCGGCATGACCTTTGCTGAAAATAGGACATATGGAGTACCCGAATTTGCCAGAACGAAAGTTAATCGACATTCCGGCAAACTCAAGGGCCTCTCGGGGTACAGTAGCAGCATCACAAGTTGACAAAATTCCCAAGTAGTACAGGAGCAACATCACAAGTAGTACCAATGAACATATAGTCCAGCAACTTGAAAGAGCTGAAGTTCTCAGCATGAAGTAAACAGGAGTATCCAGAATAGTTATTTGCTTGATCTCAAGTTTGACATATACGATAGTGATAGATGTAAGGAGCAGAACAATGCCAAAGCCACAACCTCAAATGAGGAACAAATAAAAACACAAACTACAAATTGATGTGATCTAAATATACTTTTCCCTTACAACAAAATAACACTGTGATTTACAATGTATACTCCAAGCTGAGCTGAATATTTTCAAAGGTAGGACTATTTAGTTCATGAAACATAACATAAAAGTTTGTTTCCTCTTGTTCAGTAATAATTAGTTTTTTAATGAATAACAATGGCATTTGATTTCTGCTGGTTTATTTAGAAACAACAGATCCCCAAGTCAAAAAACTAGAATCCTGGAACACTTCAGGAGCACTTGAATTTCAAATTCTGCTGGTTTTTGTTGTTTATATTTAAATAAATAGTGCAACTTCAGTAACATGGAACTAAGAGCAGAATAGTTATTTGGGGTACTAGCTAGCCAGACACCACCAATTATCAAACTTAGTTGTTAGCTGAATATTTCAGAGCAGACTTAGGTACAGATGTCACCCATACTACCTTGGTTGGAACAGTCAATGCAATCTACTAGGACAGTAATAAGGCATGCATTTATAAGTTTAAGAAAAGTCTATAGATCTTGCTCCAGTTAATCTGCAAGGAAGCCTATAGATCTTGCTCGAATGCAGTGGCAAACTGAAGAGGAAAAACTAAAGATTACTGTGAATAACAATGTACAGTAGCAAACTCAAACTGAATCCAGTAACCATCTGAATTTACAGTAGATTTTCTACTCCAAGTTCAAGCCCAAACATCTGAATTACTTTAGCTAAGACTGTACATTTTTGAACTTGTTTCAATTGTTGAACATGTTTCAATTGGAAACCTTGACGGTGCACCAGGTGGAAGAGGAGAGCAGCAGGGGGAGAGGGGAAGCTCACCGGGTGGCACAAGGAGGCCGGCGAGAGCTTAGTAGCAGCAGAGGGTGGCGGTGCCCGAAGGGGAAGACGAGGGCGATGCAGCGGAGGCGAGCTCAAGGCCGGGGTCAGGGAGGACGAAGCGGAGCTCGTGGACTTGCCGCCGAGGTGCGGGGACGGCGATGGCCGCGGCTAACACGGTGACGAGGCTCGGGCTCTGGCGGAGAAGGTGAGCGGGGGAGAGGGCGAGAGGGCGAGCACGGTGGCGCGGCTATGGCGTCGGCCTGGTGGCGGAAGGAGGGGGCGCGCGTGAGGATGTGGCGAGGGGGGATCGAAGTGGATCTGGCGAGGGAGGGACGAAGGGATCGGTCGAATTAGCAATGGCGCACCCCAGAGCAGTGCGCCATAAGTAATCTTTTTTTTATAGCAATGGCGCACCACCCAGAGGTGCGCCATAAGTAACTTTTTTTGCATAAGTAATTTATTATTATTATTATTATTATTATTTGTTGCATCTAATAATTTTTTAGAAAATGCATATGAATATGAAACAGTAATAATTTTTTTATAAAAATAGTAATAATTTTTTAAAAATATCATCAAATTTGTTATTTGAAAATATTTATGAATCGAAAAAATATCATCAAATTTATTATTTGAAAATATCATCAAATTTGTTATTTGAAAATATAAACAAATTTGTTTTTTTTGGATTTTTAGTTGCATTCATTTGTGACGGTGGAGCGGGGGAGGGTGCGGGGGGTCGTCGGCGGCGGTGGAGCGGGGGAGGGTGCGGCGGTAGAGCGGGCCGGGGATGGTGCGGTGGGTCGTCGGCAGCGGTGGAGCGGGGGAGGGTGCGGTGGGTTGTCGGCGGGGTGGAGCTGGTCCCAGGTTACTAATGGCGCACCACACAACCATGCGCCATTAGTAACCCAACATACTAATGGCGCACCCCCTCGCCGTGCGCCATTAGTAGTTTTGCAAAAAAAAGTAAATATATATATATATATATATATATATATATATATATACTAATGGTGCACCGTGGCATAATGCGCCATTACTAGTTTAAACTAGTAATGGCGCACTTTGCAACAGTGCGCCATTAGTAGTTTTGTAAAAAAAATAGAATAAAAAATACAGTAGTGGCGCACTCCATGGCTGGTGTGCCATTACTAGTTAGAACTACTAATAGCGCACTTTGCCAGGATGCGCCATTAGTATGTTTGGAAAAATGAAAAAAAAATGTTACTTGTGGCGCACCTTGTGCCTGGTGCGCCATTAGTGTCTTCCACACTAATGGTGCATCACCACATGGTGCGCCATTAGTATATAGTAGTGGCGCACCACTTCTCCGGTGCGCCATTAGTGTCAATTTCATCTATAGCCCTTTTTCTAGTAGTGTGCGGAAGAAGATCTTCGATGGATGATACTGGTTCGTGTGCATATGGATAAAGGGTTCGGCACCTACTGGTTTTCCATAATATGAGAACTGCTTGGTATCTAGCAAGAGACGTCAAGATCAAAACCCTAGAAGAAAATCTCTTCCAGATGCAATTCAATTGCTTGGGTGATTGGGAAACAGTGACTTAGGGTGGACCGTGGCACTTTAGAGGAAATCCGGTCATTATTGCTCCGTACAATGGATACTCAAAACCATCTACTATTGAGCTGTTCAAATTTGATATCTGGGAACGGATCATTGATCTCCCAATAGCCTTCCGTGGAAAGGTGAAAGCATTGGCGTCCAAGATTGGCGAGTTTGTGGACTCCGAACCGTCGTCTTTCGACTTTGAGGGAATTTCTTTTGGGTCCATGTGCGACTTAATGTACGTAATCCATTCAAGAAGGCCACATCCATTGTTAGGGGAGGCGAGAAGGAAATCTTGGCGGTGAAATATGAACGCCTCCCGGACTTGTGCCAAGTGTGTGGCTTCATGGGTGAGGGAGTCTTGGATTAGGGGGTGTTCAGATAGCCGAACTATACCTTCAGCCGGACTCCTGGACTATCACTACAAGAAATATGTCAACTTATGACCACCACTATTGGTCACTGAAAGGTCACAAATTTCCATTTATGACCTTTTTGTGACCAAAAACATAAGGTCAAAAGCTGGGCGTCGTAAACTGACTATAGCGACCTTTCTTCTGTAATGGTCGCAAACGTTTATGACCAAAATACGTCTACTGTGGCATTTTGGTCACTAGCAACCTCCCCAGGCCACGTAGGCATCCAGTGTGGCAATCTGACGTGGCACAAGATTCAGCCCAGTCCAATTCGATTTTCTACATGGGCCTAGCCCAACAATTCGGCCTTTTCAATGTATTTTTTCCTGTGCTTTTATTAGCTACATGGGTCTGGCCCAACAATTCAGCCTTATTGATTTCTTTGCGTGGCCCTTTTAATAGCAGGTTTTTTATCATGTATTTTTCTGGGCCATTTCTTTGCTGGGCCTCTCATGTTTTTCCCTCAAAAATAATTGTCCAATATAGCTTGGGCCTAGCCCAGTTCCGAAAAAATTGATCCAATCCAGAAAGAATTATTATGCCATATACATTTTCAAAGCAACGCACAATGTTATTATATTACAACCATTCATTCCAGCAATACTGACTCGAGAGGCTGGCTGGCTGGCTGAGCTACTACTAACTGACTGCATTTGCATGGCGCCCACAGAAATGATATGCTGCTGCTGCTGCTGCTGATGGTGTCTGGTCATTTGGGGCTGGCTAGTCATTACAACAGAACAGTCTAGCACAACCGAACAGTCTCGAGAGAGCCCTAGCAGCCTAGCACCGTCCACTCGTACCATCCCGGGAGCAGAAGTTATACCTGATTATTACAACAAAACAGTCTAGTGTTAGCAAGTTTCTTTTTACAGTATGTATAGTTCAGGTGAAGAAGAGAAGGAATCAGAGTTCTTCTTACTTCTCCCTGAAGCTCTGGTGTTGCTGCTGCTCGGCGGCGGCGGCGAAGAAGTCGTCCATCTCAAGAGAGCTGCATCGGGAATGGTTCCTGGCTCCGGTCGCTGAGCCAGGGGTGCTCATCATCTCCCTGGCGCCCCTGCAAGCAACCAACCAATAGCACAAGATCAATCATAGGAACATAAGTAGAATTAAATAAGCTGGGAAAATTATTTACTGAACTCTTCAAGTCTTGAACTAAGTACGAGTAGTAGAAGTAAGTAAAATTTTTGGACAACTAGCAAACTGGTCCTGTTATGCCCTGGACAACTACATACAAGAAAGCAAAAGTAACTAGAACAATAGAGGTGTGGTGATCAAGTATATAAACACTCCTAGCAGCTAATTATATAAGGGCACTGCTCATAATGAAGAGCAAAGTATTTTTATGGGGAGGAAAGGCTCCCAGCTTCACCACCCCCAGGATATGCATTCAAACAAGAATTTATTAGTGAAGAAAGAAAAGAGCGGCTCCCCTGCTTTTTGCTGGAACTGCAGTAGCCTAGCTTAGCTTCAAACAAGAATAACGCCGTCGCCTGGAACTTCTCCAGGTCGGCGGTGAGGTCCAGGTTGGGGGAGAGCATGAAGCCAGCCCCGGTTGCAAGGGTGATGACCAGCAGGCTGCCCTTCAGGCAGGTGGCGCCGCGCAACAGCCTCCCGATGATGGCCTTGCAGTACTTGTCTGCTTCCTTGATGGAAGCCTTCTCCCCAGAGTCCTCTGCTTCCTCCAGAGCAGCCTCATTCTGCAATACAAACCCATGTGCAGAAGATTAGAACATGCAGATATGTGCAGGGATATGTTGAGGGTTCAGTAAAATACTATCTTTGACCAAAAGGTAAATTAGCTTTGCATACATGCTTAAAAAGCGTCAATGCCACATATGTCTCATTTTAACATCATAGCAGCTTGAACTACTTTCTACAGAGCATTTGCTAGTAGAACAACTATGCACATAAAGTACGATCACAATGGATGACATGCAGATATATGCGGGGATGTAAATATTACTTGCAGGGATATGGAGGTGTATATTTGATCAACAGGTAAATTAGCTACGGCATGCAAGCTTAAAAAATGTCCTTTTGGTCCACTGATACTTGTCATGGAAAAAATTAACAAGTATTACCGTTGATACTTGTCCTTTTGGTCCTATTCTAGCTAATCATTACTCTGGATTTCAGTTCAGTCTATTCTTTTTGATGAATCGTGAATCTTTTGATGTCACAAATTAAATTTTGATGATCCTTACATTATATCCAATTTTCCATAAATATTGAGTTCATATAATTCATATTTCTCTAATACATCTAGCACCATATACAGAAATGAAAAGGAGTTAGGACAAGTCACCGACCCGGTATCTGACATAGGAGAAAAACCAGTAGCATTGCCACCTGGAATTGACCCTTTCAGCCTGTTCCTGTCCAACCTAAGCTGAACAAGATTTGGTAGCTTGCCCAGCTGCGGTGGTATGTTCCCGGTTAGCCCGTGCAGAGCAGAGCAGAGCTTGAGTGAGATCTGGAAGAGTTGCTTACAAGGAGATGACGGAGCCGTGCGGCGAGGAGCAGACGATGTCGCGCCAGTCGCAGGCGTCCCTGTTGGCGTCCGTCCAGTCGGCCAGCGCCGAGTGCGGGTCCTCGATCACCGCCCGCTTGAAGACCAGCAGGGACTAGCCAGCAGGATACGGGATCAGGGGGCGAGGAGATCCCGAGGAAAAGGAAAAACAGGCGGGGGAATGGAGGAGGGGGGAAACTTGCCGCTGATGACTAGCAAGCAGTCGTCCTTGGAGCTGTGCTTGGCGACCTCCTCGAGGATGAAGAGCTTGCCAGACGACCTCCTCCGCGGCGCCTTTCTGGCCATCGGCGGCGCCACCATCACGGCGGAGGAGCTGAGGGCCGAATCCGTTGCGGCCGCCTCGCCTACTCGAGCTTGACAGAGCCATAGACGACACCGACGCCGACGGCAAAGACCCTGGCCACCTGCAGAGAAACATCCATCACGAGGTCGGTCAGATCTGATCCGCGAGGCGAGGTCGGTCAGGATGAATCGTGAATGGGAGGAGAGGGGCGCGTGGGTCGCTTACGAGAGCGGTGGGGGTGAGTGGAGGATTCCTGCCAGAGATCGCCAGGATCGGGCGCCGGAGGTGGCGGCGGCAAGGGAGGAGTGCAGCGCTAGGGTTAGCGCGAGAGAGAGGAGGGCTTGCTGCCGTGGGTGGGGTTCGCGAGAGAGAGGGGGTTGGGTGGGGTTCGCGAGAGAGAGGGGGGTTTGCTGCCGTGGGATGGGATGGATGGATGGACGGATGGATGCCAGGTCATCGATCCAAGCCACAAGTGATTCCACCAATCAAAATTAAGCTTAGGTAGTTTTGTTTTTTTTTCTTTTGTTTCTCTTATAATTTTCACCCTCTAATTCAGGGTAAACATTCAACATATTAACCACTTATAGTTTGCTAAAATGAACAAATAGTGTGCACATGTGTGTATCTTGGGATGACAAACAATGTTGATTTGGGGGGTTTTTTCACTTTCATTGCACAAAAGAGCCATTTTTCATTTTCAGAGTGCCCAAAATGAGTTTTTTTGTGAAGGACCTACCAAATAATTGTTGCAACTTTGGACCAAATGAATTTTATAAAATACTAGGCCATATTTAATGCACAATTGACCAAATAGTTGGGTGTCACAAGCTTTGATCCACCTCTGGTGAAAAAGACAAATTTCTGCCGATTCAGCTGGAAGCGGGTCAAATTTGAACTGCAGCTGCCTCATAATTTGCTCTATATTTTTTTCAAAAATCATTTTTAGGTACAAAAGTATCTATTTAATCAGAGAAACATCAAAAGTTTTCCAAGATTCAACCACTGGCTAGGAACGGTCAAGCCCGCCGTTTTGACCGCATTTTGAAACGGGCATAAAAAATTCAAAAAAAAACAAAAAATTGGGAAACCTTTGCATTGTGTCATCATATGTGGCCAAGTTCCTAGGAAAAATAACAAACTTGTAATATGGCAATTATTATAAAAAAGTGTTCTCAGAAACGAGCTATCATATGTGGAGATCAATGGCTTTCAAGCCAAATGATCAATCTTATGGCCACATTCATGGCATAGTTTGTTCAAATGATCTCATATTGTGCACAAGAGTGCATATTGGAATGGCAAACAATGTTGTCTAAGGAAGTTTTCATTTTCGTTGGACGAAAAAACCATTTTCCATTTTTCGAGTGCCCGAAAGGAGGTTTTTTTGTGAAGGAACTACCAAATAATTGTTGCAAAATTGGACCAAATCATTTTTATAAAATACTAGGCCATATTTAATGCACAATTGACAAAATGGTTGGGTGTAAAATATTTTGATCCACCTCTCGTGAAAAAGACAAATTTCCGCCGATTTAGGTGGAAGCGGTCAAATTTGAACTGTAGCTGCCTCATAGTTTGCTATTTATTTTTTCTAAAAATCATTTCTAGGTACATAAGTATCTTTTTAATCATAGAAACACCAACAAAATTCCAAGATTCAACCACTAGCTAGGAACAGTCATTCCCGCCGTTTTGACCGCATTTTGAAACTGGCATAAAAAATTCAAAAAAATCAAAAAATTGGGAAACCTTCGCATTGTGTCATCATATGTGGCCAAGTTCCTAGGAAAAATTAACAAACTTGTAATATGGCAATTATTATAAAAAAGTGTTCTCAGAAACGAGCTATCATGTGTGGAGATCAATGGCTTTCAAGCCAAATGATCAATCTTATGGCCACATTTATGGCATAGTTTGTTCAAATGATCTCATATTGTGCACCAGAGTGCATATTGGAATGGCAAACAATGTTGTCTAAGGAAGTTTTCATTTTCGTTGGACGGAAAAACCATTTTCTATTTTTCGAGTGCCCGAAAGGAGGTTTTTTTGTGAAGGAACTACCAAATAATTGTTGCAAAATTGGACCAAATCATTTTTATAAAATACTAGGCCATATTTAATGCACAATTGACAAAATGGTTGGGTGTAAAATATTTTGATCCACCTCTCATGAAAAGACAAATTTTCGCCGATTCAGTTGGAAGCGGGTCAAATTTGAACTGCAGCTGCCTCATAGTTTGCTATTTATTTTTTCCAAAAATCATTTCTAGTTACATAAGGACCTATTTAATCAGAGAAACACCAACAAAATTCCAAGATTCAACCACTAGCTAGGAACAGTCATTCCCGCCGTTTTGACCGCATTTTGAAATGGGCATAAAAAATTCAAAAAAAATAAAAAAATTGGGAAACCTTCGCATTGTGTCATCATATGTGGCCAAGTTCCTAGGAAAAATAACAAACTTGTAATATGGAAATTATTATAAAAGAAAAATGTTCTCAGAAATGAGCTATCATGTGTGGAGATCAATGGCTTTCAAGCCAAATGATCAATCTTATGGCCACATTCATGGCATAGTTTGTTCAAATGATCTCATATTGTGCACGAGAGTGCATATTGGAATGGCAAACAATGTTGTCTAAGGAATTTTTCATTTTCGTTGGACGAAAAAACCATTTTCCATTTTTCGAGTGCCCGAAAGGAGGTTTTTTTCTGAAGGAACTACCAAATAATTGTTGCAAAATTGGACTAAATCATTTTTATAAAATACTAGGCCATATTTAATGCACAATTGACAAAATGGTTGGGTGTAAAATATTTTGATCCACCTCTCGTGAAAAAGACAAATTTCCGCCGATTCAGGTGGAAGCGGGTCAAATTTGAACTGCGGCTGCCTCATAGTTTGCTATTTATTTTTTCCAAAAATCATTTCTAGTTACATAAGGACCTATTTAATCATAAATACATGGTTTGGTGGCGATACATCAAGGTTTGGGCGGTGGCCGAGGGCCCCAACTCTAGAGCGCGTAAACTCGCATGCCCGTCGCGTGGTCACCGCGTGACCGTAATGTTGCCATGTGTTCTGGGCGGCCTAGGCATGTCTAGTGGGTTGGGCACTCCCCAGGTTGGTGCTAGAAAGAAAATTACAATATAAGATTCTCACGAGGAGACCGATCGATGCTCAAACATGAATTAGCAGCCAAGTGTTTGATTAGCGGTACGGGAAATGCACATGGCCAATGGGCGTGAGTTTTGGATGACGATGATCATCTACTAAGAAGAACTAGTAGAAGGCCCGTGCGTTGCCACGGGCTTCTGAAATATTTCGTTGAAGTTATATAAAGATAATGCATATCAAATTTTAGAGGTGAAGACAATATAACACGGACACAATTGTATAATTGTAAAGTAAATTGATAACAAAAATTCAATTTGACGATGTATACGTACAAAACAATGCACTAAATAAAAATATGTTACAAATTATTAAAATCTACATCATCGGTTCCACATCATGATGTTGTAAAAAACTCGGTGAATATTCAGCCCCTTTCAGCGACGTCGGTTCAAAACCCTTGTCGATGGGTTCCTTTTGAACATCTTCAAAATCCATATCTATCTCTCCTATATTCTGAAAGAAAAATATATAAAAATGCACCTTTTGTATTATTATGTATAACATACTTAGCTAGTTAGCTATATGCACCTCTTCTCGTACCTCGAAACCGATTTTATACTGCATGATATAATGAAAGTGGAAGATTTAAAATATAAATAATATTTTATACTGCATCATATAAACATATATAATATATAATAAAAATAAAAGTGAAACTAACACAGCTGCTTTAATTTGTAAAAAAACTAACTTTTTTTTGGAAAGATTTGCACCTAACCCTATCGTCTCCTAACTACATCCAGTCCACTATGCAAAAAAAACTGCATCCAGTCCACTCCTCTCCCTCACTACATCCAGTCCACTCCTCTGCCCTGCGTCGACCCCATCCTCCTCTCCCCCGCAACGCCGCCGGCCGCCGGCCTCCGCCCTCACCCCCACAGCCACCACAACCGGCGACTTTGCCTCTCACCGCCGCCCCTCTCATCCCCTCCTCTCGTGGCAGATCGAGCGACAACCGCGGTGTGGGCGGGCGGCACTAACGCGCTGCTCTCGGCCGAGGAGCCGCTCCCGCCGGCCCAACCGCACCCGTCCGTCGCCTGCCGGCCTCCCGCGGCGTCTTCTCCGAGCACACAGACGACGGAGGTCGGAGGCGGTACGCGCTTGTGCTGGCGTGGCCGTGGCTCCACAAGGACGTGCTCGGCCCCGCCGGCGCGTAGCCCTTTTCGCGCGCACGCCGGCGTCCCCGCCTATGCCTACTATGGCCAGGACCGGGAGGCGAACGAGGTGATGCTCGACGACAAACATCTGCTCGAGGACATCCTACTCGACGATGCTCCTCTTCGCCAGCATCTCCAACGCGTGGTGAGCTTCCGCTGTCTCATCCCTTTACTCCTGGTTGCAGGATTTGGTTCAGATTTGGAGTACTGCTTGGGTACAGATTAGGAGTAGGGGATGTAGTCATAGGCACAGTTTTAGTAAAATTTCAGTAACTTCAGTACTCTTGCTTGAAGTACTCTGAAAATATGCTTAGAAAATGTACTGCTTGTACTGCTCATCTTGTAGATAGGGGGAGTGCTCTTGTACTCAGATCAGTTGTTAATCTGCAGCAACTCTAGAAGTAGGATTTAGGATAGTCATAGTTTCAGTTTGCGAAGCAGGGAGTATAATTTAATTGGAAATCGACTAACTATTGCTTTGAACTGGGAAATCAACCTCTGTACTGATGTTAGCTTGATTGGTTGTAACTAAAACTGAAATCCATCATGTTAGATGATCTACATGTGCTACATGAGCATTTTGAATAGGAATGAAAGTCATCATAAAGTTGGACAGCTAGCTTTACACATATACATACACATGTGTATGCTCCACTTCGCCGCCAAAAACCTTATCATGCCCCTGGCTTGTTTTATTATAGAAAAGAAAGAAACGAAGAACAATAATAAGCAGGTCAGCACAAATCAATTCCGGTGTCATCTAATATAGCAGATCGATCAGTGGATCAGCACGCTAGATATTTAAGTGTGTGTCTAGACGGAGCTTCCCTATGTGTGTGTATCTTGCTGGAGCATCTTGCCTGCATCCCTTGCCACTTCAGATAAGTGGCAAAGTCCAGCACATGCATCGTGATCGGCATAACATTTTAGTCGCTTTTGTTTCAAACATATTTATTATTTAGGCATGTGCTATAATTTGTTATCAATAACAATCTTGCTGTACACACGGAAGATCTATCGACGTGCAAAGCATAGTGGTTCTGCCCTTAGCAGCGAACAAGTGTAGTACATATTATCTAGAGACCGAATAACATTCTTGCTGGCTTCAAAGCATATTGGTTCTGCCCGTAGAAGCGAGCAAGTGTATTGCATATTAGTTCAAAGTTCATTTTAAGCACATCAAAAATACTAACCTATTTCAGAACCGATTGAGTTCATAAAATAATCTAACAAATCTCATCTTAATTCAACATGTTACCCTGATAAATTACCATGATGCACAAATGTATTGCTGTGCGATTGTCGGATGTGCAAGAAAAATTATCTGCATCGTGGAATGAAAAAAAGGTTATAAGGTTATCACGGTATGGACAAATCATGTTAACCATACAATACATGAGTCACATCAAGGTGCAACCAAATCCACATGCATGAACACCACAGTACATTTGTAGAATGGGCTTCTTACATATCCTTTTATTCTATTAGTTCCTCTAGGCAGCAACATGACCATGATTTTATCCAGCATCTTCAAATATATAAAATGAAGACAACACCTTCGAGCACCTACGCAGGTATGTAGATGGTACAAAGACAATAATCTAGTAGCATATAAGAAGTTAGAACAAAATTGGTATGTTCTAGCCACCTATACAACCACTATAAGCGTCGAAACATTAATCAAAGTTCCAGGTGAAGATACATAAAGATTCAATTTGGAATTTTGAAGCAACTAATCTTGTAGTTTGATGTATTGTAAATATAATTTCTAGGACGGAATTGTATGATACGAAGAAGTATATGATGCGAGACATGATCGCGATCGATCAGATATTCACTTTGGTCATATTATGTCCATGAACATATTATGACCTAATAAAAGGGAGAAGGAACATACAATATTGCAATGCTCAATATCTTTTATCATTGGTGAGTGAGGTATAATGAAAATAATCATTCTGGTGAAAGTACATGCAAGATAATAAAGAACTTCTCATTCTCAGGAGCATGCTTACTTGTAATTATACACAAATCTTTCAAATTCATTAGGAAGTAGAGATAGTATATACTCTATATCTCAGGGAATGTAAGAGAAGTAATTGCGCGGCAACGAAGGAAGACTTGCTAGTTTTTTGTAAAACCTGTTCAACTCCGACATCACCATTATATGTTCTTATTTCTCCAAGGACCGAATCAAGCACCCAGAGTTATTATGCATAAGGGAAATAAATAACATAGTAAACAGAAACCGTCAAGCATAAGAAGCAATATATTATCATTCTGACAAAAGAATCACAACCAATTCTATTTCATCCCTTTTTAAATAGGGGTTTTCATCAGGTTCAGAAATCAAACTGTAAACAACAGTTTTCAGTGCATGTTCAAGGAGTGTCACCTATTTGTTATATCTAACAGGAGGATTTTCTAGATCAACTCCCCGCATAGACCCGCGTCGAGGGAGGAGGAAGCAGAGGCTGGCAACAAGGAGCGGGTATGGGTGCTCATCCTCGCCGCTGACCACAAGTGCTACGAGAAACTTTGAGCAGAATTTGCTGCCTCCACTGGTATGAGCAGATCACCTGTTGCTCCTTTCTTTCTGTCTGTTGTCTATTGAGGTAGCTAATAGATCGCTTCAGAGTGTTGTGAGCTTGGTTATTTCACACCGTCTGCTAATGTTAAGCGAAGAATGAAGGCTGGAGTGTGTTACATGTATGCAACAACGTTATACTTAGATGTAGTAGAAGATTGATTACAAAACAACTATCCACAAATTGGTGCATGTTATATTGCAAAATGATCATAAGCTGGTATCTTGATCGCGGTAGAATAATACATCTCTAGTGTTCAGTGTCAAAGAAAAAGAATAATATACATAAGCAATCTACCAAAAGGAAAAATAATCTAAACTACAAGTAATTCTCCATACCACGAGTTGACCATGGCTATGCCAGAAACAAGGAGAAAATAGAAAACCTCAACACGATGATGCTGCTACTATTTCCATTTCTTAAACATCGACTTTGGAAGGCCCGTGCGTTGCTACTTCGCATTCAAAAGTACTGGTTCCAGTTATGATTAATGGATCATTTTGTGCAATAAATTATATTTTATTTATTGCTAAAATATGGATGTTATTTCTCTTGCCTTTTACACAATATCACTATAGTTTTCTGGCAGACACACCGAGTATTTATACAATGTCAAAACCTCGAAAAACAGATGTATTAGTAATGCCAATTTAGTTGGCACTGCAATATACCTGAGTACTAATTCTCTCTGGGCATGTTTTTCTTTGTTTCTTAGGGCTACTCGTTGTCACCTCATTCATCTATGCTTGATGTTAGTGTCCTCTTTCGTTAAACTCTTAATATTCCAGGTATGTTCATATGAACCACCTTAGGAAATTCCATAACTATCAATATTTATCTGCACTATTTTTTCACTCGCTCTAAAAAGGTCAATATATATAGTAATTTACTTTTCCATTTTATTTCTTAAACTGCTAATGAGATCAAATATGCTTAACCCATTTATAGATCACAACCTGACCTTATCCTCCTCTTTTTTCTTCCGATAAACCGCACGCCTTTGTGCGTTGAACTGCTCCCTTGTTTTGTCAGTGTAATCTTTGCTTTCATTATATACAGCTCCTAAAAAAAGATGCTCGCAAGTTCTGTCGTCTGCATCATGCCAAAGTAAAAACCAAAAAGCCCATAAACCTGACTGATCCGCTACCGAACACGTCGGCTTGGATGGTGGATAAGCATGCATGGGAATACCTTGTAGCTTTACCGCACCATCCATCTCATCGTTTGAAGGTTCACAGCCTACAGCTTACCAATCAAAAAAAGCGGTATGTTGTACATGAAGGTGAACACCCATATTTATAAATTATGGCATATGAAATGCGGATGGGTCAGTACCACGGGCATCTTGTGCTACAAATGTGCCACAATCGAGTGTTAGATTACTCGGAGCCGACAACGAAGCATCATGATGGTCTCCAACCCGTAGCGATCTTGATCCATCTGTAGAGTTGTAACCAGAATGAAAATAAGACCAATGATACATAGGCGACATACTATGCAGGCAACATTCTTGGCATATGAAATGAGGATGACTCGGTACCATATTCATTTTGTGCTTCAAATGTGCCAGAATCCACTATTAGATTACTTGGAGCCGACAACGAAGCATCATGATGGTCTCCAACCTGTAGCGATCTTGATCCATCTGTAGAGTTATAACCAGGATGAAAATAAGACCAATGATACATAGGCGACAAACTATGCAGGCAACATTCTCACCAATCTTCATACAATCTTATACCTGGAACCGTCGTGTAAGTATCGTCAAAATTTTCAGCTACAGGTATGATGCTTGCATTATATTCTTCATCATCTCCCTGCTCGTAAGGCCTGCAATACATTATGCATAAAGCTTGTCACTGCCAGAAATGAACCGAACGCATGTGTAGGAGTTTATGATAGAGTGCATCATACCCGTAGTAACGTCCTCTTTTGGTTGATGTTCACATGCCTTGCTTTTCGAATTCCTCATACGCACCTTTGGAATGGCAGTTCACTGACATTAAATGACCATTGAATGATGGCAAGAATATTTGAAATAGCGGGGGTGGGAGTAGCAAGATAACTATACTATGCATGATGTCCTCTAGATGTTTTGCATGTGTCTATATGTAGTCCTCCTGTCTCCATCTTAGCAATGCTATGATATGACAAACAGGGGTTGTGTTCTGGAATTCAGTTAGCAATGCTTTGATAAATATTTGAGATAAAAAGATTACCGAGCCTCACTTTGCTAAATATTTGAGATCTTATAAACATTTTTGCATAACTGTTGTTTTGTTGTTTCCATGAAATCCTGCACGTAGCGTCTTGAAGAGACCAATCTATATTTAGCTGAGCTATGCGAGGTTGCAACCCTCACTATCTCCACGAGGGCGTTTATAGTTTTTATTGCCATGTGGAAACTTTGTGTATGAAGTTATGGCACCGCAAATACTCCCCATGTGTGCGCGCGCGCATGCGGTGCCTAGGGTAGGTAGTAGAGTACTTCATATACCTGTACTATTCATGCTTCAACTTTGGGGTAGTTTTCATGTGCATACAACATATTGGACCTTGCAGGACCCTCTTGGCATCCTGTTGCTGGAAAAAAAAACTACACAGCCGAATCATTTTTTTATTTCCGAAACAAGATTTCTATTGCACAAGCCTTCTGAAACAGGATAGTGTTTTCCATTTCTTAAAGCTCAAATCTTGTTGCGCAAAATTGTAGATCACAATTAGTGTCTACATGTCCTATATACCTAGCTAGCTATGTTCCAGTTTGACAATCAACTTTGTAGATGCTCAGTTTGACAAAGTTTTTGTAAGATGTTTAATTTTTGGATGGAACAAAAAAGGAAGCATAGTTGAAATGCAATGCAATCAGACTTGTAAAGGTCTTGCATTGCACAAAATGCTAAGGATGAGGCCAGAAGAAGGTTCAATGAAGTGAAAAAATTACTCTTTACATGGTCTGCATGCAGTGATCGACTACTGGTCTGCTTGTCAGGTTAGGCCAAAACAAAACGTTGTTGGTAATTTTACGGTTTGTAACTGATGCCCTTGCCACAAGAAATTTATTGATGTCGCAATTTTGTAGTCTAACCCTTCAGTCCTCATAAGAAATAAAATAGACATTTGATTTGAACAGTTACTTCTACATATATGTGTGCAAAATAGCTAAATTATGTACAGTAGGCCTCAAAAGAACACTTACTTTTGCTGTTAATTTGCAAGACATTCTTAATTTTGCCTCAAAAAATGACAATTTTGTTACTCTCAGCATTTATTGTTGGTTATAGATAGAGAGTTGGTAGTTGCTTAAAGAAAGACTAAAACCACAAGGTCACATTTGAAGTTATAGGTCGATTTAGCGAGTCATAATAGACAAAATAATTTACTTATCATACTAAACTATTGTGATCTCGGTCCACATTTTTGGGAACCACTATACTACCTATTAGTTAATTAGCTGCACGCTACTACCTAGATGTAACTTTGTAGATGCTTTTCTACTGTTAATTGCATCTTGCATGAATTTTTTATTCTTCTTGCAGTTGTTCTGTTTCCCATAGAAGCTGCATTTTTCTAGAAGCTGCTACATCAGATTAAGTAAGTACACCCTGTTTGCCTAAATTATTGTTTAAGAGGCAGCTGAAACAAAATTTCATACACAGAAACAATTAACAAGCATTACCTTCATCGTTAGCGCTGATACTGTGATATTACCATTAGTGGGTTGGGGAACAACCAGTTGTGCGGTCTGTTCAGGTATGGACCGCTCTGAAGTTGGTTCATACAAGTAACTGAAATTTAATTCATCACATAAAGAGAATAAAATTATGAGTACTCTCTCCGCACAGCCTAATACCTGGACTAATAAGGTGATTATCATCAACGTTTGTCCCCTCCATCTGATATGCAGCACCTTCAGTACTCACAATCTCATTATGCGGAACAACAGGTTGTGGAGTCGGTTCAAGCATCAACCGTTCTGAGGGTCGTTCATACAAGTAAGCGAGATATGATCGATAAATAAAGAGAATTAAATCATGAATAATGGACGATCCAACTGGCATAATTGGCATACTTGGGTAGTTCTCACCATCATTTGTCCCATCCAACTTATCTGCAACAACGTCAGTACATGAAATCACAATCGGGATCTAGCTTTACATGTACAACAAGTTTTATAGACAAACATTTACCTGGAGGTACATCCGACGTTGTCATATGTTCCGCAGCTTTGCTTTGTGGATTCCCCACACGTACCTATAAGCACAGATATTGTACTCTTAACGATGGCTTGTGAACTGATATTGTGAACTAACTTTGTGAACTGCTTTTGCAAGTTTCCTCCCGTTTTAGCATACTTTGGGTAGTCCTGAAGTTGTATTGGGATGTTTACTATACACAGTTATCACATAAGCTGTGATCATGCTTTTTTGGTGGTTTGTTCTGAGGCAAAAGTACTTCATGCCCCTACATTTTTTGATCTATTCTGAGGTTTACTGCACTTTTTTGGTGACTTTGGAGACAACCTTAATTATTGTTTGATCTATTCTGAGGTTTACTGCACTTTTTTGGTGACTTTGGAGACAACCTTAATTATTGTTTGATCTATTGGAGTCTTGCTTCTTGGACATGCTGCTTCTTGGACAGGCTGCTTCTTGGTTCTGGCAAAGTAAGAAGAACAAGCAGCACACTAAGCAGGTCAAGTAAGAAGAATAGAGGCTGTGCCAAGTTTGCCGACAGTGAGCAATCCAAGTAAGTAGAAGCAACACACTCAGTTTTGCAGCTCCTAAGCGATTCTGTGCCAAGTTTCTTAACCAGTTCTTTCTTGTAAATTTCAGACTGGGTGTTTGGCCTACCATGCTCCAGGAAAGGAAGTCATGAGGTTGATGTATATGCACACTAAGCGGATCTGTTGGATCCCTATTTTGAACTATATTCTGTATGTAGTTTTGAAGATAGGTACTGTGCGATTATTCTGGATGTATATGACCTAATGCGATTATTCTGTATGAACTTGCAATACGTACTCTTTAACGGGGATCAACGCCGGCTGAGATGATGTGTGTGTCCAGAAGGGGATCGCCGTCGGATCCTGAGCGTGATCGCTGGCGTCTCGTAAACGGGATCGCGGCGCCGTCTCCTGAAGCGATCCGACAGCAGATCGCCATCTCCTGCAGCGACCCTGAAGCATATCGTACGATGGACGGGCGGCGGCTTTGATGTGCGAGGGCGACGGCGAGGGTTAGGATCACCCGCGGCACAGGGATGGATCGGCCGCAGCGGGGGCGAAGGGGTGGATCGGGCGTGCGAAGGGCTGGTTGGCGGCGGAGAACGATCTGCGGATCGATCGTAGGGTTTTTTTGGCATTGGTTTTCTTCGCAGGAGGGTTGTGAGTTAACGTAGGTGGGAGGATGACGAAAATAAACCGGAGGTGGGAGGATGACGAAAAAAACCAGCGAAAATAAACCATGCAGACTATTCACCAAGTCGTCCATTAGGAGTAGAGATGTCTTCACAAATTTTTAGCTCAAAAGGAGGATCCTAGGTGGTACTTGCTTTGCAAAGTACCACGCTGGACAAAAATATGAATGTTGAAGCAGGGCTTAAAAGTAGTACTTCCTTCACAATGCTCTTCTATGCACAGAAACTTGGGAAAACTAGTGAGAGAGATTGGATGAATGAAATGAGCTCAAAATTGGTGTAGGTAAGTTACTTAGGTATGGTCATGCGCTGGTAAATTTTCAGATCATTTGGGTAAGCCTAGCTAGTACTTACTTCACAAAGCTTCTCTCGAGGTAGAAACTTTGGAAATTTCTCGAGAAAGATTTACTAGGAAAATTGAGCTGAATAGTAGCATGTGGCAATGATTTGGGCATGGAAGAGTGCCCAAAAAGTTTGAGGGTAATAGGAGGGGTATATATAACACTTGCTTTGCAACGTGCCAATTTGGCCATAAAATATAAATTGAACCTGGGCTCACATAGATGATTTGACTGAGCTGAAATTTGTAGGAGGGTGATAATTTGGGCATATGAAGGAACTATATAAATTTCATGTCATTTAGAGATATAAAAAAGGTACTTCCTTCATAATGCTTCTAGGTGGACAAAAACTTTGGAAATTTGCCGAGGAAGATTTGCTAGGCAAATGGAGCTGAATTTGTCATGCGGTAATGATTTGTATAGGAAAGAGTTCCCAAAAATTCAGAGGGCAATCAAGAATATATAAATAGCACTTCCTTCATAAAGTGTTGTTGTGAACAGAATAGGAAAATGAATATTGTTGAATTAGTTTTGAACTAGGCAAGGAAGGATTTTTACATATTTGATGAAGATATGCCCAAAAGAATTTGAGATTTTTTTGGGAATGATAGAAATATAGGTTGCTTCACAACCTAGGGCAAAAACTGCCACATGGACATGACACATAGGCAAAACTGATGAGATGGCGCCTAGTCATCACAACCCACCACAATCTACAAGGCTATGACCATCTATATTGGTCATTAACAACTAGAAATAAGGCAGCGGACTAGCACTGTTTGCTTTGTGACCATTTCGTGTAAGGAAATTACGACCTTTCTGACCAAAATGGTCGCAATGGTTTAGGGTTTGGAGACCCCTGAACAGCTTTTGACCAATTGGTCTAAAATGGTCATAAATTTATGACCAATTCTTCGAGGGTCACTGACAGAAGGTCATAAGTTGACATATTTCTTGTAGTGTATGAAGATACAAGATTGAAGACTACGTCCCGTGTCCAGAAGGGACTTTCCTTGGCGTGGAAGGCAAGCTTGGCGATACGGATGTTCATATCTCCTACCATTGTAACCGACTGTATGTAACCCTAACCCTATCCGGTGTCTATATAAACCGGGGGGGGTTTAGTCCGTAGGACAACATACACATCAACAATCATACCATAGGCTAGTTTCTAGGGTTTAGCCTCTCTGGTCTCGTGGTAGATCTACTCTTGTACTACCCATATCATCAATATTAATCAAGCAGGATGTAGGGTTTTACCTCCATTGAGAGGGCCCGAACCTGGGTAAAACTTCGTGTCCCTTTCCTCCTGTTACCATCCGGCCTAGACGCACAGTTCGGGACCCCCTACCCGAGATCCACCGGTTTTGACACCGACATTGGTGTTTTCATTGAGAGTTCCTCTGTGCCGTCGCTGTCAGGCCCGATGGCTCCTATGATCATCAATGATGATGCAGTCCAGGGTGAGACCTTCCTCCCCGGACAAATCTTCGTCTTTGGCGGCTTCGCACTGCGGGCCAATTCACTTGGCCATCTAGAGCAGATCGAAAGCTACGCCCCTGGCCGTCAGGTCAGATTTGGAAGTTTGAACTACATGACTGACATCCACGGGGACTTGATCCTCGACGGATTCGAACCACTGCCGAGCGCACCGAACTGTCACGACGAGCATGATCTAGTTCTGCCGCCGAACAGTGCCCTGGAGGCCGCACCCGCATCAGCTTCGACCCTTAGTTTGGAGCCGACCGCGCCGATCGAGGATGGGTGGTTGGACGCCACCTCGGGGGCTGTGATCCAAACGGCGATTGAGCCGAACACCAGCCCCATACTCTGCAAGGCTCGTGACTCCAAGGAGCCGGACTCCTCTCCGGACTCTGAACCCTCCGCGCCCCTGCCAGTCGAATCCGATTGGGCGCCGATCATGGAGTTCACTGCCGCAGACATCTTTCAGCACTCGCCTTTCGGCGATATCCTGAAGTCACTGAAGTCTCTCTCTTTATCAAGAGAGCCCTGGCCGGACTACGGTCAGCAAGGTTGGGGTACGGACTATGAAGAAATTCAAAACCCACCCACCACCCACTTTGTAGCCACTGTCGACGACTTAACCAACATGCTCGGCTTCGACTCCGAAGACATCGAATGTATGGACGCCTATGAAGCAGATGATGAAGAGCCAGCGCCTACTAGGCCCTGGAAAGCCACCTCGTCATATGACATATACAAGGTGGACACCCCAAAAGAGGGAGAGGGCGATGGAACAGCGGAGGATGACCCCTCCAAGAAACAGCCTAAGCACCGACGTCAGCGGCGCCGCTCAAAATCCCGCCAGCACAAAAACGGTGATTCCAGCACGGGAGATAATAATACTCCGGAGAGTGCCGAAGAAAACTCCCTCCAGCAAGACTTAGCACAGGAGGATGGAGAAACTAGCCCTCATGAGAGAGCGATAGATAGAGAGGTCGAGGACGATAATTATATGCCTCCCTCTGAAGACGAGGCAAGCCTCGACGACGACGAATTCGTCGTGCCAGAGGATCCTGTTGAGCAAAAGTGTTTCCAACGCAGGCTTATGGCCATGGCAAGAAGCCTCAAGAAAAAACAGCAACAGCTCCGAGCTGATCAAGATTTGCTGGTCGACAGATGGACCGAAGTCCTTGCGGCCGAAGAGCATAAGCTCGAACGCCCCTCCAAGAGTTACCCAAAGCTTAGGTTTCTACCCCAATTAGAGGAGGAAGCACTTGATGCGGCCGAACGGCCACCTCGTGGCCGCGACAGAGAGGCCTCCCGGCCCTCCACTCAAGCCGCACCCCGTACCAAGGCACGGGAATATGCACCGGACTTACGAGACATGTTGGAGGACAAGGCAAGGCAAACACGTTCGATCTACGGATCGCGTGGGCATCCCACGGCTCGAGACGGTAAACGTCACGCCGGCCACACATTCGGCAGGGCCGAACACAGTAGGCAAAGCTCATCGCAGCTACGTCATGATATCGCCCAGTACAAAGGCGCCGCACACCCACTGTGCTTTACAGATGAAATAATGGATCATCAAATCCCCGAGGGTTTCAAACCCGTAAATATCGAATCATATGATGGCACAACAAACCTTGCGGTATGGATCGAGGATTATCTCCTTCATATCCACATGGCCCGCGGCAACGATTTTCACGCCATCAAATACCTCCCACTCAAGCTTAAAGGACCAGCTCGACATTGGCTCAACAGCTTGCCAACAGCATCAATCAATTGTTGGGAGGACCTGGATGCCGCATTCCTCGACAATTTCCAGGGCACTTATGTGCGACCCCCAGATGCTGATGACCTAAGTCACGTAATCCAGCAGCCAGAGGAATCGGCCAGACAATTCTGGACACGGTTCCTAACAAAGAAAAATCAAATAGTCGACTGTCCGGACGCTGAGGCCCTAGCAGCCTTCAAGCACAATATCCGTGACGAGTGGCTGGCCCGGCACCTCGGACAGGAAAAGCCGAAATCTATGACAGCACTCACGACACTCATGACCCGCTTTTGCGCGGGAGAATATAGCTGGCTTGCTCGTAGTAACAACATGACCAAGAACCCTGGTAGTCCAGACACCAGGGACATTAGTGGCAGGTCGCCTCGCAACAAGCAGAAGCGCTGCATTAACGGCGACAATGCAGATGATACGGCAGTTAATGCCGGATTCAGAGGCTCTAAATCCGGTCAGTGGAAAAAGCCATTCAAAAGGAATCCTAGGGGCCCGTCCAGTTTGGACCGAATACTCGACCGCTTATGCCAGATACATGGCACCCCCGAAAAGCCAGCCAATCACACCAACATGGATTGTTGGGTGTTCAAGCAGGCAGGCAAGTTAACTGCCGAAAATGAGGACAAGGGGCTACATAGCGATGACGACGAGGAGCCCTTGCCACCGAACAACAGTGGACAGCAGGGTTTTCCCCCACAAGTGCGGACGGTGAACATGATCTACGCAACCCACATTCCCAAGAGGGAGCGGAAGCGCGTGTTAAGGGACGTACACGCGATAGAACCGGTCGCCCCAAAGTTCAACCCATGGTCCTCCTGCCCGATCACCTTTGATCGAAGGAACCATCCCACTAGAACCCGTCACGGCGGATTCGCCGCATTGGTTCTAGACCCAATTATTGATGGATTTCATCTCACTAGAGTCCTTATGGACGGCGGCAGCAGCCTGAACCTGCTTTACCAGGATACAGTGTGGAAAATGGGCATAGGTCCCTCGAGGATTAAGCCCACCAAAACGACCTTTAAAGGCGTAATACCAGGTGTAGAGGCCAACTGCACAGGCTCAGTCACACATGAAGTGGTCTTCGGATCTCCGGATAATTTCCGAAGCGAGGAGTTAATCTTCGACATAGTCCCGTTTCGCAGTGGCTATCACGCACTGCTCGGGCGAACCTCAGTCGCTAAGTTCAATGCGGTACCACATTATGCATACCTTAAGCTCAAGATGCCAGGCCCTCGAGGAGTAATTACGGTCAATGGAAACACCGAACGCTCCCTCCGAACGGAGGAGCACATGGCGGCCCTTGCAGTGGAAGTACAAAGCAGCCTCTCCAGGCAGTTCTCCAATCCGGCCATTAAACGTCCAGACACCGTCAAGCGCGCCCGGAGTAACCTGCAACAAGACCGCCTGGCATGTTCCGAGCAGGCATAGCAATGCGGCCCCAACCCCAACCCTTGCAAAAAGGCGACGCCAGTACTTCGCGTACATAACTACGCTCTACAAACACCATGGGCATAGGGGAGGGGCACCATCATGGCACGCCCAAAACACGGCTTAAACCGTACCAGGGGCTGGCGATTCTTTTACTTTTCTCTTACTTCCAGGACTCTACTCTTCGGAAGGCATGTTCGGCAGTTCAATTGCCGCACAAACGATGCAAGGACCAGGAAGCAGACAAGCCATGCCACATTACGGAAATCCCAGGTGGTCTCTATCACGAGCAGTATACCTGTTTCGCATACTATTCCGCAGCTTGCTCCTGGAGCAGACATGTTAAATAGTCCAACTTTTCGTTTATCGCATTACTTGTATCGTTCTGCTTTGATCGCAGCTATTTTTAATAAACAATGCATAGCTTTTGTCTATTTTTTGCATTACCTTTTTTTATATGTTCCTTAACGACATGTTGCACCCGTACACTTTGGTACGGCCAAAATACGCCAGGGGCTTCAGTACCCCTCAACATGGTGTGAGAAGTCCGAACACTTTAACAAGTGCGGCACCCCAAACTTATAGCATTATATCCATTGGCTCCGAATCATGTCTTGGGTCAATAGTTGGGTTTGCCCGGCTCCTATGTTTTGGTGCCTTACGTTCCGCTATATCGGCTAAGGTAGCACTAGGAGAACCACTGCGATTGTGCCCCGACTGAGCTGGGTCAAGCACCTCAGTGGAGAAAGCTAAAACTGACTGTCATGATGAAGCGAGAGCTGGTCGCTGTTCGAGAGGTCTTTCGAGTCCCTAAAGACTTATGCCGCTTAGGGCGAGGAGCCGGCTTTGTCCGGCCAAGGCGTGGATAGCGCCCCGAACTCGGTCTTCCGAATACTAGGGGCTTTGTCGAAATTTAAAATTATAGAATTCTATGGCTAAGTGAGAGCGTTCATGCATTATAGTCCGATTGCCTCGTTCGTTGGGCTGAGCGCCTCCCTCGAAGGACCCAAATATGGGAAAAAGAGCGCCCAGGTTTATCCTCGAACACCCCAGCACTAGCGGCAAGGGGGCAGAAGCCGACTACTCGCCATCTCTCAATATTGATAAACAACCGCACAGAAGGTAATGTTTTAAATTCAAGCAGCTTTGCTTAGCGCATATGAACAAGTTTTCAGCGCACAGGATAACATGATCGGGTTTTACTCAAAAAATACATCCTTGGTACATTCATCCGCAACAAGGCGGGCACACTTCAGAACATCCTTATAATAATTCTCGGGCTTGCGATGCTCTTTCCCCGGCGGTGGCCCGTCCTTCACAAGCTTCTCCGCATCCAGCTTGCCCCAGTGCACCTTAGCATGGGCAAGGGCCCTACGGGCACCTTCAATGCAGACGAAGCGCTTGATGTCTTCAAGCCTCGGATAGGCCTCCACCAGCCACCGCACCAGCCTGAAATAGCTCCCACATAGAGCCTCTCGAGGCCACAGCCGACCTAGGAGGCCCTTCATGGCCTGTTCGGCCGCCTTGTGGAGCTCGACCAGTTGCTTCAGCTGGTCGCTCAGGGGCACAGGGTGTCCGGCCTCAGCGTACTGAGACCAGAACACCTTCTCCGTCGAGCTGCCCTCCTCGGCTCGATAGAATGCGGCGGCATCGGATACACTCCGGGGAAGATCTGCGAACGTTCCTGGAGAGCTCCGGATTCGGGTAAGTAACAGGTAACTCACGTTTATGTGTTTGCTTTGCATAGAGAATGCCTTACCCGCCGCAATCTTCTTCACCTCATCCAACTCCTGGAGGGTCTTATGGGATTCGGCCTTGGCAGATTTGGCATTTTCAATAGCCACCGCAAGCTCGGACGCTTGTGTCTTCGAGTCACACTCCAAACTCTCATGTTTTTCCATGAGAGCCTGAAGCTCTTGCCGCACCTTGCCAACCTCGGCCTCATACTTCGCCCGCTCGGTGCGCTCCGAGGCCGAATTCTTCTCGGCCTCGTCCAGCGCTTGCTTAAGGGTCGCCACCTTAGACGTGGCCCCTACAATAGCCACGATAATCTTGTCATTTTTCGCAATTGCACCTTTTATATATATATATATTTAACAAGGTATTTCTTACCTTCATAGTCCTCGAGCTGTTTCTTGGCACGCTCGAGCTCTTGCTCGGACCTTTCGAGGTCCTGCTTCAGCGTGTCCACTTCCGCAGTCAGAGTGGCGGACGCAAGCAGGGTAGCCTGCACATGCATATTGACTCATTTTTGCTAGACTCCTGCGAATTCTATTTGATCCTCTATTCGGCTTTTCTTCCCGAACGCCAAACAGAGCATCAAGGGCTACTGTCTATGCGGTACTATTATTTACACTTTCTTTACTTACCTCGAAGCCTGTCAAAAGGCTAGTACAAGCTTCAGTCAGTCCGTTTTTTGCGTACTAAACCTTCTGGACCACCGCACTCATAATAGCGCGGTGCTCCTCGTCGATGGAGGCGCCTTGGAGCGCCTCCAACATATTGTCCGGCGCCTCTGGTTGGACGGAGGCCGCCGGCACGGTGGACTTGCTCCCCTTGGAAGGAGGTCCCCCGCCGGACTCTGGAACCTTTGAAGGTTCCGGAGCGGTGTCCGGCCTAGAGCTGGACTTGGAGCCCTGGGGGGTTTCATCCCCTTTACTCCTGGAGTCCAGGAGGTCGCCTTGCGGCGCCTCCAGGACCACCTCCTCCCGGATTGGAACCTGTTGGGACAAAACTTTGCTGTCGTCCGTAGGGCGGGGGGAGGAAGCCGTCGAAAGTGAGTTCACGTCCGACGAGTCTAGTGAGCCGCTCGACGATGCGTCGAGCGGTCTTTGGATGGGCTGCATAAACACATTCGACATAAGGGAAAGCTGTGCAATAAACGAATACTATGAATTATTTTGGTATCTGGATACTTACGATTTCGCCAGGGGCTTGGCCCTGGGCACCCATTCCTCTCTGCCGTCGTCGGGTCGGTGGAGTACTCCGGAGAAAGGGTTTCCCCCTTTTTGGACCCTTCGGCCTCCCCAGTTGGGGCGGCCTTCCTTTTCTTCCCTTCTCCCGCTGGAGGGGGAGGGGTCTCTTCTTCCTCCTTCTCGTCTTCATGGGAGGAGTGCGCCTCAGATTCGTCGGACGGTGAATCCGACACCTCCGAGCGTCGGGCACTCTTTCGAGTCCCCGTGGCCTTCTTCTTGGCCCTCTTCTCCGGCACCACATAGGGTGCCGGAACCAGCAGCTTCGCCAGGTGAGCGTCCGTTGGGCCTTCGGGCAAAGGAGCCGGACAGTTGATCTGTCCGGACGTCACCTGCCAATCCTGTTAGAGGAAAGGGAGCTTAGATCCCGCATAGAATCAAACTATGTAAAACTGATACCCTGTAAAAGGAAAAACAGCCTACCGCGAGCGCGTGACACTGTGCGCTGAATCTGCGATCCTCGGTAGCGGATGCAGGAGCCTCGGCGCCCTTGAAAAGCATCCTCCAGGCATCTTTGTACGTCGTGTCGGAGAGCCTGTTTAGAGTTTGATGCTGCGCCGGGTCGAACTCCCACAGATTGAAGGCCCGTCGTTGACACGGGAGGATCAGGCGAATGAGCATAACCTGGACTACGTTGACAAGTTTGAGCTTCTTGTTCACCAGGGTTTGGACGCATGTTTGGAGTCCGGTCAGCTCTCCCTTTTTACCCCACGACAGGCCGGTCTCCTTCCAGGAGGTGAGCCGCGTAGGGGGTCCGGACCGAAACTCGGGGGCTGCGACCCATTCGGGGTCGCACGACTCAGTGATGTAAAACCACCCCGATTGCTACCCCTTCAGGGTCTCCACAAAGGAACCCTCGAGCCACAGGACGTTGGCCATCTTGCCAACCATGGCACCGCCGCACTCCGCCTGGCTGCCGCGCACCACCTCCGGCTTGACGTTGAAAGTCTTAAGCCATAGGCCAAAATGGGGGCGGATGCGGAGGAATGCCTCGCACACGACGATGAACGCCGAGATGTTGAGGACGAAGTTCGGGGCCAGATCATGGAAATCCAGGCCATAGTAGAACATGAGCCCCGGACAAATGGATACAGAGGGAAGCCCAGTCTGCGGAGGAAATGGGGGAGGAATACCACCCTCTCATGGGGCCTAGGAGTGGGGATGAACTGCCCCTTTTCGGGAAGCCGGTGCACGATATCGCTAGCCAGATATCCGACCTTCCTCAGCTTTTTGTTGTGTCCCTCCGTGACGGAGGAGACCATCCACTTGCCTCCTGCTCCGGACATGACTGGAGAAGGTTGAGGTGGTAGTGCGAACTTGGGCGCTGGAGCTCGAGTGTGCAAGAATGGATAGGCAAAGGAGGAAGAAGGTGTGGGTGAAAGGGTGGATCCTTATCCCCTTATATGGGTGGACGCAACAACGTGTCCCCACCAGCCTGGTAAAACTCGCTTATCTCCAAGCGTCGTAATCAATGGCGCGGTTGGGTTACCCACACCCGTATTGATGAGAATCTTGGAATAAGGGGACATGATCTCTGCTTTAACAAGACGTGCCAAGGAGACCGCCTCGCGTAACGCGCTAAGATGGGACAGTAAAACGGTTCTAATACAAGCTTGGCCATGGTGTGATGTCACACTATGGAATACGTCAGCAGATTAGATTTGTGCAAATATTATTCTCTCTATGGTAATATGTGGAAACTTATTTTGCAGAGCCGGACACTATCTTTGTGTTCAAAATCTTCTATGAAGTACTTGGAGGAGGAACCCGCCTTGCAATGCCAAAGACAATTTGCATGCCGGACTCGTCGTCATTGAAGCCTGGTTCAGGGGCTACTGAGGGAGTCCTGGATTAGGGGGTGTTCGGATAGCCGAACTATACCTTCAGCCGGACTCCTGGACTATGAAGATACAAGATTGAAGACTCCGTCCCGTGTCCGGAAGGGACTTTCCTTGGCGTGGAAGGCAGGCTTGGCGATACGGATGTTCAGATCTCCTACCATTGTAACCGACTCTATGTAACCCTAACCCTATCCAGTGTCTATATAAACCGGGGGGGGGGGGGGTTTAGTCCGTAGGACAACATACACATCAACAATCATACCATAGGCTAGCTTCTAGGGTTTAGCCTCTCTGATCTCGTGGTAGATCTACTCTTGTACTACCCATATCATCAATATTAATCAAGCAGGACGTAGGGTTTTACCTCCATCGAGAGGGACCGAACCTGGGTAAAACTTCGTGTCCCTTGCCTCCTGTTACCATCCGGCCTAGACGCATAGTTCGGGATCCCCTACCCGAGGTCCGCCGGTTTTGACACCGACAATGGGTCATGAATTTAAGGAGCATGGAGATGGTGTCCACCCTCCGTCGGCCCTAGTTTTCAAGAACTTGTGTGCACTAGCAACCACTGCTTGGGGGACGCGTCGTCGTAATAGGAGTCACAAAACAAAGGGTCCGCAGCATGGGAGCGAAGAAGAGGAGGAGCAGGAGGATGCTCACATGGAAGAAGTCGATCCCAGCCGCAAGCGCACGTCAGAAGAAGTTGTAGGAGGGGTTAAACCCACTGCTATCAAGGGATCAGAACTAGTTCTTGTGGGCAAGAACGGTGGGGGAGGAGCTGTCATTCCTTTAAGCCCGCCCCAAAGCAGGATCCGAAGAGGTCCACAACAACTATTATGGCTGAATGGCAATGGAGGTCACAAGAAGAACCCTAGCGGGAGGGGGGGGGGGAGATAATGATGCAAAATCAGCGGCCTCCCTGGCGGAGGACCGCTGGGTGCAATGAATCTCTTATGTTGGAATTGTCGTGGGATAGGCAACGCCCCGACAATTCAAGAGATGCGCGAATTGGTGCAAAAGTTTGCCCCTAGAGTACTTTGCATAGTTGAAACTCAAATTTCAGGAGTTAGAGCGGAAGGTTTAGCAAGTACTTTAGGTTATGATAGCTCTTTTGCTGTTGGTTCCTCCGAAAGAAGTGGAGGTTTGGCTATGTTTTGGAATAATGAAATAAAGATTGAAATTTTGGGCTACTCGAGATATCATATTGATGCTAAGGTTAGTGATCTAGGAGGAGATCCATGGAGGCTCTCATGCTTCTACGGGGAGGCTCAGACCCATCTTCGTCACCAAACATGGGATACGATGAAGAACTTGACAGGTCTGCAGAATATGCCTTGGTTTTGCTTCGGTGACTTTAATGAGGTGCTTAGGCACGACGAACATGATGGTGTTGGGACTAGAAGCCAATCACAAATACAAGGTTTTCGAGATGCCGTAGATGTTTGCGGCCTCATAGACTTGGGTTTTAGTGGTACTCGGTGGACTTATGAGAAAAGAGTGGCCGGTGGCACTCACATGCGAGTTCGATTGGACAAAGCACTGGGGATGGTTGATTGGTGTCAACGTTTCCCCCATGCGGCGGTGCAACATATTACATCATCTACATCTGATCATACTACCATACTGGTGAGCCTAGCACCGACACAGGGGAGGAAGGGAGAGGAGTTGTTCCGCTATGAGGCCATGTGGGACACGCATGCAGAGCTAAAGCCGACCGTGCGATCTGCATGGGAGCCTGACGGTCACAATGTATCGGTGGAGGGCATGCGTAGGAAGCTCGAGGATCTTGCACAGAACCTGGGGGAGTGGTCAAGGACGACTTTCGGCAGTGTTCGTGGCGAAATAAGAAAATTAACAAAGGAGCTCGAGCGGCTAAGGAGCTAATCACAGAGAACTGGGCCGTCACATGTTGAAATTAAGATAAATTACAAACTCATTGAACTCTATATGAGAGAAGAAATAATGTGGCGACAGTGGTCGTGAGTGCAATGGCTATCAGAGGGGGATAGGAATACACATTTCGTTCACATCAGGGCTTCGATGCGGAGGAGAAAGAACTTGATAAAATCACTTCAAAAACCAAATGGTCAGCTAACCGATGATCCCACCGAGATGCGACAACTAGCTCTTGATTTCTATAAGAATCTCTGCACTTCAGAGGGTGTCGAAGGCCTGCAGGAAGTGCTCGACCATGTTCCAGTAAAAGTGACGGCATCGATGAATGCTATAGTCTGTTGGCTCCTTATGATGAAAAAGAGGTTAAAGCAGCGCTCTTTCAAATGTTTCCAACTAAGGCTCCGGGCCCAGACGGATTTCCGACGCATTTTTTTCAGAGACACTGGGATGTGTGTGGCGAGGCGGTTACTCGGGCTGTGCTTGGTATTGTTAGTGGAGAGGAAAGCCCTGAGCGGCTTAATGATACTTTACTGGTGTTAATCCCAAAGGTAACAAATCTCGTCTTGCTCTCACAGTTTCGTCCCATAAGCTTGTGAATGTCTTTTATAAGATCGCTTCCAAGGTGCTAGCAAATCGGTTGAAGGTTGTGCTTCCTGACATAATATCAGAAGAGCAATCTGCTTTTGTGCCTAGAAGGTTAATCACGGACAACATAATTTCAGCCTATGAATGCCTTCATTTTATGAAGAGGAACAGATCCAAAGCTAACAGCTATTGCGCACTAAAATTAGATATGATGAAGACTTATGACATGGTGGAGTGGTCTTACCTACGTGCTATTATGGAGAAACCGGGTTTTGCTCCAGAATGGGTAACGATTGCCATGAGTATGATAAGTTCAGTATCATTTTCAGTTATGTTCAATGGGGTCAAGTCAGAGGTGTTTAAACCCACGTGTGGTATTCGACAGGGAGATCCGATCTCACCGTATCTTTTCTTGTTGGTGGCAGAGGGCCTTTCGTGCCTACTAAAATCTCAAAACGAGTCATCCCAGCTCAGCGGCATTAAGGTGGCACCATCGGCTCCGCCAGTGAACCACCTTTTATTCGCGGGTGACATCCTACTGTTTTTCAGGGAAAGTGTAAACGGAGCGGAATCGGTTTCAAACCTATTGGATAAATATTGCATGTCATCAGGGTAGAGAATTAGCAGGGACAAGTCATCCATCTTCTTCAGTAGAGGATGCCTAGAAATAGTTTGAAATGCGGTGAAGGGATTTTTTCAAGTTCCCAACGAATCACTCAGGCACTCTAAGAAGGGGACTTTCAAATATTTGAGCGACCGAGTTTGGAATAAGGTGAAGGGGTGGATGATCAAGTGCTTGTCGGCAGGAGGAAAGGAGGTGGTCATAAAATCTATAGCCCAAGCTATCCCGGTATTTTCAATGTCTTGTTTCAAGCTGCCAAGAGGCCTATGTGATCATATAAAAACTATCATTAGGAAGTTTTTGTGGGGATTTAAACAAGGTGAACGCAAACCAGCTTGGGTCTCATGGGATGTTATGACCAGGCCAAAATACTTGGGAGGCTTAGGGTTCAGAGATCTTGAATTGTTCAACCTCGCACTACTTGCTAGGCAAGCATGGAGAGTCCTTCAAGAACCAGAAACTTTAAGTGCAAGAATTTTGAAGGCATCTTATTTCCCAAACTCTACAATACTTGAGGCGGATTTGGGTTCTCGACCATCACAAATCTGGCGTGCAATCCTTGAGGGTCGGGATGTGCTGTAGCAAGGAATTATTAGAAGGATTGGGAACGGTCGATCCACTAGCATATGGAAAGACAAACGGGATACCCAAAGAAATGACACCAAGGCCGATTGCATCGTTAGTTGAGGCACCTCCCAGGAGGGTGTCTGACCTTTTGTACCCAGCTATTGCTTCATGGAATGAACCCCTGATACGATCAGTTTTCTTGCCTTTCGATGCACACGCAATTTTAAAGATACGAGTTTGTACTCGCAATACCAAGGACTTCTAGGCTTGGAACCTTGACAGGAAGGGTAGGTTCACGGTCAGCTCGGCGTACAAGTTACTAGTCACAACAAAATTACAAAGAGAAGCTTGGTTAAAAGGAAGAGGGGGCGCATCATCTAACGCCAGAGAAGAGGAAGTTTGGAGCAATCTACGGACACTGAAAGTGCCATCAAAGGTGAGAATATTTCTGTGGCGTCTAGCACGTCATTCTATACCAACTATAGACTTTCTTCTGAGACGGAATATGGCAACTCAAAGTGCTTGCCCTCTGTGTGGTTGCCAAGATTCATGGAGACGTGTGCTCTTGTCTTGCATGATGTCGAGATGTGTTTGGGCATTGACCGATGAAAACATTGTGTCAAAAATGACGGCAAACATGGAGCCATGCACGAAGAATTGGCTGTTTGAGCTTTATGAGGCACTAGACCATGCAAGCTTCTCGAGGTTGAGTGTCACACTATGGGTCGTGTGGTATGCAAGGCGTTAGGCGATTTATGAATCTCTTTTTCAAAATCCACACCAGACTGTTTCATTTGTAGACTCTTCTCTTTAAGAGCTACAACAAGCTACAACCTGTGAGCCAAGTGATGGGGAACGTAGTAATTTCAAAAAATTTCCTATGCACACGCAAGACCATGGTGATGCATAGCAACCAGAGGGGAGAGTGTTGTCTACGTACCCTCATAGACCGAAGCGGAAGCGATGACACAACATAGAGGAAGTAGTCGTACGTCTTCCCGATCTGACCGATCCAAGCACCGTTACTCCGGCACCTCCGAGTTTTTAGCACACGTACAACTCGATGACGCTCCCCGGGCTCCGATCCAGCAAAGCTTCGGGGATGAGTTCCGTCAGCACAACGGCGTGGTGACGATGATGATGTTCTACCGACGCAGGGCTTCGCCTAAGCACTACAACGATATGACCGAGGTGGAATATGGTGGAAGGGGGCACCGCACACGGCTAAGGAATGATCACGTTGATCAATTGTGTGTCCTAGGGTGCCCCCTTGCCTCCGTATATAAAGGATCCAAGGGGGGTGCGGCCGGCCCTATGGAGGCGCGCAGGGGAGTCCTACTCCTCCCTATTCCTTGTCCAATTAGGAGAGGTGGGAGAAGAATAGGAAAGGGGGGGCGCTGCCCCTCCCTCCTTGTCCAATTCGGACTAGGGGGAGAGGGGGCGCGCAGCCTGCCCTGGCAGCCCCTTCCTCTTCTCCACTTTAGGCCCATGTGGCCCATTAACCCCCGGGGGGTTCCGGTAACCCCGCGGTGCTCCGGTTTTATCCGAAACTTCTCCGGAACACTTCCGGTGTCCAAATATAGTCATCCAATATATCAATCTTTATGTCTCAACCATTTCGAGACTCCTCGTCATGTCCGTGATCACATCCAAGACTCCGAACTAACTTCGGTACATCAAAATGTATAAACTCATAATAACTGTCATCGTAACGTTAAGCGTGCGGACCCTACGGTTCAAGAACAATGTAGACATGACCGAGACACGTCTCCGGTCAATAACCAATAGCGGTACCTGGATGCCCATATTGGCTCCTACATATTCTACGAAGATCTTTATCGCTCAGACCGCATAACAACATACGTTGTTCCCTTTGTCATCGGTATGTTACTTGCCCGAGATTCGATCGTCGGTATCCAATACCTAGTTCAATCTCGTTACCGGCAAGTCTCTTTACTCGTTCCGTAATACATCATCTCGCAACTAACTCATTAGTTGTAATGCTTGCAAGGCTTATGTGATGTGCATTACCGAGAGGGCCCAGAGATACCTCTCCGACAATCGGAGTGACAAATCCTAATCTCGAAATACGCCAACCCAACATCTACCTTTGGAGACACCTGTAGAGCACCTTTATAATCACCCAATTACGTTGTGACGTTTGGTAGCACACAAAGTGTTCCTCCGGTAAACGGGAGTTGCATAATCTCATAGTCATAGGAACATGTATAAGTCATGAAGAAAGCAATAGCAACATACTAAACGATCGGGTGCTAAGCTAATGGAATGGGTCATGTCAATCAGATCATTCAACTAATGATGTGACCTCGTTAATCAAATAAAAACTCTTTGTTCGTGGTTAGGAAACATAACCATCTTTGATTAGCGAGCTAGTCAAGTAGAGGCATACTAGTGACACTCTATTTGTCTATGTATTCACACATGTATTATGTTTTCGGTTAATACAATTCTAGCATGAATAATAAACATTTATCATGATGTAAGGAAATAAATAATAACTTTATTATTGCCTCTAGGGCATATTTCCTTCACCAAGGGCACAGGTTCAGGCGGCAAGGAATCAACAGCGATGATGGATTCCACCTCCGGTTGGCTCAAATAAGATCAATGTGGATGGTGCACTAGCAAGGAATAGGCGAGTGGGAGTTGCTGCTGCAGTCTGCCGAGACATAAATGGAAAATTTCTTGGCTCGTCGCCGGTGGTATATGGGGGCGTCCGTGACACAATGATTTTGGAGACATACGCATGCCGGGAGGCTCTAGCTTTGGCTGAAGATTTGCACGAGCAAAATATCATGGTGGCCTCGGATTGCAAAGGTGTGGTGCAGGATATCAATGAAGGGACAGATGGTCCCAATGCGGCTGTTATACATGAAATAACAAACCACAGAGCTAGTTTTCTGTCTTGCTCTTTTGTGTTTGAGTGTAGGAATTTCAATTTCGAGGCTCATAATCTCGCTAAATTTGCTTGTAATCTAGATATAGGTAGCCATGTTTGGTTGGCCACTCCTCATGACCCAGACCGTGTACCTATGAACATTGTCATGAATCAATAAAGACATCGAGATTTCTCCAAAAAAAGTGGTGGCCGATAAACTTGCTTCCTGCCACTAATAAAGGCATGCATTAGTGGCAATCACTTGGTTCTGCCCGCCACTACTAGTAATTTGAGGATTTAAAAAATAAATATGCACGCATTGTAATGTGATGTACATAGTACATCTCATGTAATATATATTGTTCACATGTACATACTGTGTTATTCTTTTACCCTTTTAAGGGATGGCAGTTCATGTAGTGACTAGAAGGGTTGTGCGCGCTTTGTTGCGTCATTTGTGTTTTAGGGATTTCCTAGAAATATCTTTTGTTTGGCGCATGAGGGAGATGATGATGTATGATTTATGTATTATATAATAAGGTATTTTGGTGGGGCATTTTAGAGGCCCGATTATGTGTTATTTGCTAATAAATCCACTTGTATGTGAGGAAGTTTATTGGCGTGATGAACGAATGTACTATATTGGTGATACTGTGTCATACATTGACGATTCTTTTTTCTAGGTGATGAGAGAGTGTGGGGGAATCATGAATTTTTGTAGGAAAACTAGCTGATTGATTTGAGAAATCATTGTCTCGGTCAAAATCATGAACGAAATGAAAAATTGGACACCTCAATCGAAATCATTGACCTAGGCAAAATTGTGAACCAGATCCGTAGTTGAACACCTCAAGTGGATAAAAACTATGAACCAAATTCAAAATAACCTCAATCAAAGTTGTTGCCCATTCAAAATCGTGAACCAAACTCAAAATTGAATACCTCAATTGAATGAGAGAGCTCCAAAGTGTAGTAACATAGTGTACTTGTAGATACCATTGGGTAGTTTTTGCACAATTTTTTTGAATGATGGGTGCACCCCAATGGTTCATCCAAATACATATGAGAGATCATATTGCTGAGGCGAAATTTGTAGAATTATAATTCCAACAGAACATAGGTACCCCTAGCTGCATGTATATATCTTATAACATCCTCTGGAAGAATACATGCTATTCTGCTACAATGAAAGCAGGAAATGTTAGGAAGAATATACTTAGGTGTGTTTTATCATTATCGTTATTTTGTTGTTATATTCCAGATAGCGTTGATCTCATATTTTATTATTTAATATTTCAAGAATGTGCTTCTAGCATAGTGTTAAGTCCTCTGAGTGTAAGGCTAAAACCATGGTTCTCACGAGAAGGGCCTCTCCTTTAGTTTGCAGTTACGCCACCACAGAAGATAGATACATTTTTCCAGGCCTTTTCTCAGCATAAAAAGGAATGTCTTTGGGTTTCTTCCCAACGGCCGATTTTCTTTCGTCCTTTCCAAAAATTGGGCTAGGGTACACATCGGATTACATATTAATACAAATACGAATTCCATATTCATATTGTTTATACATACATCTTTTATGTTTTGTGCATTTTAGATGTAATTTTAAGGTTATGTTTATTGTGTTTTTTTCATCCAGTATCGGGATACCTTCAAACCAGAATCATCTTAAATATGTTGATGGTGTGTATCATTGATTGGAATATTATGTCTAAAATCAATGATGCTTACATTGCTTCCATCCTTGCTTTGTTACACAATAATACAACTTTTTGGCTATGGGCCACATCGGATTTTTTCCTTCAACCTATCTAAAAATGATAACAGAATATTGCGTTGTATGTTTCAAAGTGGTGCCTCATGGTTGTTTTGCCTTCTATTAAAATTCATCTTCAACCCTTTGGTCCCATTTATAATTATATTATATCTGTTTTCATCTATAGTCCTGAAATGACGATCAACACTTGGGTCAAACCCACACATCGAATCAATTAAAAGTCTCAAAGTATCCCACATCAACACATGGGACATCATCTAGTATATTCTTAAGTAATTTATCATCATGATATCTATTTATCTCAACATGCACATATGCCACCTAATCATGCATGTCCCCTCACCAATCCCATTACCTTTATTCCACAAAACATGCATGTGAAACGTTACTTATAATATTTCCCTCAACATGCACACATCTCACTTCATCAATCTCACTATTTTTACTTCTCTAAACATGCATGGAAAATACTACTCACATTATAAATATCTTACACCTATATAATAATCGAATACAATAAATCATACATATTTTGGCCTTCATTCTCATATTCAAATTTCAGACAAGCAAATTTCGTCAAAATAATATATTGCAAGATAGTCCCGCTGCAATGTGGAGGGTATCATCTATTTTTACAGAATTGTAGCTACGAGATGAGATGACAGGATTTAATGGGGAGAAAAGGTGACCACCTTGAAATTCAGGGAGGAGGGGGTGGTTAGTGGAAGATTAGTTGAGGGGAGAGTCTGTAAGGGGATTTTTGTAAGGACCATTGTAGGTGTAGAATTATCCATATCCAACAACAAGAAGAGCCTTGTGCGGTGGGAGGACGTAGGGCGGGTTCATCTCCTCTAGTCTAGGCATGATCCACGTGGGTGTGGACATATATGTGAAAGAGCAAGTACACCTTTTGGCATTTTTATTTGTTTTAGAAAAGAAATAAGGGAGATCCTAGAACACAACTAGATGCGAAATAGTTTGGTCTCCTTCACTTGACATCACCTATCGCTGTTGTTGCTCTTTTTTATGTACCTTCACCAGTTTAGTGTCTATGGGTTGGTAGTTGGTTCTGAAGGAAATATGCCCTACAGGAAATAATAAAGATGTTATTTGTATTTCCTTATATCATGATAAATGTTTATTATTCATGCTAGAATTGTATTAACTGGAAACATGATACATGTGTGGATACATAGACAAAACAAAGTGTCCCTAGTATGCCTCTATGTGACTAGCTCGTTAATCAAAGATGGTTAAGTTTCCTGACCATAGACATGTGTTGTCATTTGATGAACGAGATGACATCATTAGGAGAATGATGTGATGGACGAGACCCATCCGTTAGCTTAGCATAATGATTGTTAAGTTTTATTGCTATTGCTTTCCTCATGACTTATACATATTCCTCTAACTATGAGATTATGCAACACCCGAATACCGGAGGAACACCTTGTGTGCTATCAAACGTCACAACGTAACTAGGTGATTATAAAGATGCTCTACATGTGTCTCCAAAGGTGTTTGTTGGGTTGGCATAGATCAAGATTAGGATTTGTCACTCTGAGTATCGGAGAGGTATCTCTGGGCCCTCTCGGTAATGCACATCACTATAATCCTTGCAAGCAATGTGACTAAAGAGTTAGTTACAGGATGATGCATTACGGAACGAGTAAAGAGACTTGCCAGTAACGAGATTGAACTAGGTATGATGATACCGACGATCGAATCTCGGGCAAATAACATACCGATGACAAAGGTAATAACGTATGTTGTTATGCGGTTTGACCGATAAAGATCTTTGTCGGTGTCAAAACCGGCGGATCTCGGGTAGGGGGTCCCGAACTGTGCGTCTAAGGCGGATGGTAACAAGAGGTAGGGGACACGATGTTTTACCTAGGTTCGGGCCCTCTTGATGGAGGTAAAACCCTACGTCATGCTTGATTTATTCTTGATGATATGAGTATTACAAGAGTTGATCTAGCACGAGATCGGAGAGGCTAAACCCTAAAAGCTAGCCTATGGTATGATTGTATGTTGTCCTACAGACTAAAACCCTCCGGTTTATATAGACACCGGAAGGGGCTAGGGTTACACAAGGTCGGTTACAAAGGAGGATATATCCATATCTATACTGCCTAACTTGCCTTCCACGCCAAGTAGAGTCCCATCCGGACACAGGATATAGTCCGGCTGTCCGGAGACCCCCTAATCCAGGACTCCCTCAGTAGCCCCTGAACCAGGCTTCAATGACGATGAGTCCGGCGCGCAGTGTTGTCTTCGGCATTGCAAGGCGGGATCCTCCTCCGAATATACCACGGAAGAATTTGAATACAAGGATAGTGTCCGACCTTGCAAAATAAGTTCCACATACCACTGTGGAGAGAATAATATTTCCACAAATCTAATCCTCTGACACGTTTTGGCTACATGACATCATGCCATGGCCCGGCGTTCATTCGAACCGTTTTTCTTTAGCCAGTCCCGCACATAATGCGAGGCAGTCTCTTGACACATCTTGTCAAAGCAGAGATCGTGTCCCCCTTATTACGGGATTCTCATCAATACGGGCATGGGTAACCCAACCGTGCCATCAATTACGGCGCTTGGGGGATAAGCGAGTTTTAACAGGCTAGTGGGGGCGCATAATTTTGGCCGCCCTTATAAAGGGATAAGGTTTAACCTTTTTTCTACCCACGCCTTCTTCCTCCTTGCTCATCCATTCTTGTGCACTCGAGCTCCAACGCCCAAGTCCACATCCTTCTCCTCAACCTTCTCCAAACATGTCCGGGGCGGGAGACAAGTGGATGGCTTCTTCCGTTATGGAGGGACACATCAAAAAGCTGCGCGGAGCCGGATACTTAGCCACGAATATGGCGCATCGGCTGCCCGCTGCGGGGCAGATCGTCCCTACCACATAACCTCACGAGAGGGTAGTTTTCTTCCATCACTTCCTCCGCGGACTGGGGTTTACCCTCCATCCATTCGTCCGCAGCCTTAAGTTCTACTACGGGCTGGACTTCCATGATCTGGCCCCGAACTTCATCCTCAACATTTCGGCGTTCATCGTCGTGTGAGGCTTTCCTCCGCATCCGGCCCCACTTCAGTCTGTGGCTGAAGACCTTCAATATCAAGCCGAAGGTGGTAGGAGGCCAACAAGCGGAATGTGGTGGAGCCATGGTGGGCAAGATACCCAATGTTATATGGCTTCAGGGCTCCTTCGTGGAGACCATAAAGGGGTGGCAATCGGCGTGGTTCTACATCACCGAGCCGCACAACGCCAACTGGGTGGCGGCCCCGAATTCTGATCCGGATTCCCCACGCGGCTCACTTCCTGGAAAGAGAAGGGCCTGTCCTGGGGTTCATCGGTGGAGCTGGACGGACTCCAGAAGTGTATCCAGAATATGACAAGCAAGAAGCTCAAGCTTGTTAACATAGTCCAGGTCATGCTCTTCCGCCGGAGCCTCCCGTGTCAACAACGGGATTTTAACTTATGGGAGTTCGACCCGGCCCGGCACCAGACTCTAAGCGAGCTCTTCGACACGATGCACAAGGACGTCTGGAGGGTGCTGTTTAAGGGCGCTGAGGTTCCTCCTTCTCTTACCGAGGATCGCGGGCTAAGCGCGAAGCGCCTTGCGCATTCGGTGAGTTCTATAAGTCCGGTAGGACATTTATTTCCCCTAGCTTAACCATGTACGGGGTCTAAGCTCCATGCCTCTGACAGGACTGGGTGGAGACGTCGGGGCAGATTAACTGTCCGACCCCTCTGCCCGAAGATAATGCAGACGCTCTCCTGACGGAGATGCTGACTCCGGCTCCTTACCAGGTGCCGGAGAAGACTAAGAAGAAGGCCAAGGGAACCCGAAAGAGTTCCCGGCGATAGGTGGTATCAAACTCTGCTGATGACTCCGCGACGCACTCCTCCCCCGAAGAAGAGGAGGAAGAAGAAGATGCTCCCCCTCCAACCGGGGGAGACAAGAAAAAGAAGGCCGTCCCAACTAGGGGGCCGAAAGGTCCAAGAAGGGAAGGACTCTCCTTCCGGACTACTCCACCACTGCCGCCGAAGGCGAAGACGAGTGGCTGCTCAGGGCCAAGCCCTTGGCAAAGTCGTAAGTATTCAGATACCAGAGTAACTCATAGTATACCTCTGTCGCACTGCTTCTCCTAACACCGAATATGATTATGCAGACCGCCCCGAGCCCTTATCGACGCATCCTCGTCGGACGGCTCCTTGGACTCGTCGGATATGGATAGCGATCCACTTCCGACCGCCACCTCCCCTTGCCCTACGGATAATGCTGAGGTATTGTCTCAAGAGGCACCGGGTCGAGAGGAGATAGTCCCGGAGGCGCCTCAAGGCGACCTTCTGGACTCCGGGAGCAGAGGGAGTAAACCTCCCGAGGGCTCCGAGTTCGGCCCTTAGTCGAACACCACGCCGGAACCTCCAGTGGTTCCGGACTCGGGCAGGCGGCCTCCTTCCAAAAGGGGCAAGACGCCTGTGCCGGCAACCTCTGTCCATCCAGAGGCACCGGACAACCTGTTGGGACCACTTGGCAGTGCTTCCATCGACGAAGAGCACCGCACTATTATGAGTGCGGTGATCCAGAAGGTTCAGTCCGCCAAGAGCGGACTGACTGAAGCCTGTGCCAGCCTTCTAACAGGCTTTGAGGTAAGTATTTGAAATATAGGAAAAATATTACCGCATAGACAGTAGCCCCTGATGCTCTGTTTGGTGTTCAAAAAGAAAAGCCGAATAGAGGATCAACTAATATCTGCATCTAATATAAGTATGTCTATATGCGTATGCAGGCTTCGCTGCTGACCTCTGCCGCACTGACTGCGGAGGTCGCCGTACTGAAGCAGGACCACAAAGGGTCCAAGAAAGAGCTCAGCCTTGCTAAGAGGCAGCTCGAGAAAAACAAAGGTAAGTAATACCTAGTCTATAGATATGTATATATACAAAAAGGATGCGATTGCAAAATGACAGGATCATCTTAATTTGTAGGGGCCACGACCGAAGTGGTAACCCTAAAGCAAGCGCTATCCGAGGACAAAAACAAAGCGGCCCAGGAGCGCACCGAACGGGAAAAACAAGAGGCACGAGTGGGCGAGGTGCAGCAAGAGCTCCACGCTCTCGTGACTAAGCATGAGGCGTTGGAGCTTGACTTGAAGAGGCGAGAGTCCGAGCTTGCCGCGGCCCTTGAGAGTGCAAAGAGTGCCAAGGCTGAAGCCCAAAAGGCCCTCTAGGAGATTGATCCGATGAAGAAGATAGTGGTGGGTAAGGCATTCAATATGCAAAGCAAGCATGTGAAAGTAAATTACTTGTTACTTACCCGAGTTCGGAGCTCTCTAGGAGCATTCACAGATTTGCCCCGCAGCATGTCGGATGCCACACAGTTTTATCAGTCCGAGGAGGGAAGCTCAACGGAGAAGCTGTTCTGGTCTCAGTATACTGGGACAGAACACCCGATGCCTCTGAGCGACCAGCTGAAGCAACTGGTCGAGCTGTACAAGGCGGCCGAACAGGCCATGAAGGGCTTTATAGTCCGGATGTGGCCTAGTGACGCCCTTCCCAATAGCTACTTCATCCTGGTGAGGCGGCTTGTGGATGCCTGCCCACGGCTAGAAGTCATCAAGCGGTCCGTCTGCATCGAAGGTGCACGCCGGGCTTTCGCCTGTGCGAAGGTGCACTGGGCCAAGATGGACGCCATGAAGCTGGTGAAGGAAGGGCCGCCGCAGGGCAAGGAGCATCGCCACCCCGAGATGTACTGTGAGGGTGTTCTGAAGGGTGCCCATCTTGTAGCGGACGAGTGTGCGAAAGATGTAATATTTGAATAAACTTGCTCTTGTAATCCTGTATTACGAAAACTTGTTCATATGCGCTATGAAACGCTTGTTTGAATTTAAAATATTACCTTATGTTCGGCTGTTTATCAAATCTGAGAGATGGCTAGTCGTCGGCTTCTACCCCCACGCCACGAGTGCTGGGGTGTTCAGGATAAACCTGAGCACTCTTGTTCCCATTTTGGGTCCTTCGAGGGAGGTGCTCAACACAACGAACAAGGCAATCGGACTATAGTGCGTCATCACTCTCACTTAGCCATAGAATTCTATAATTTTAAATTTCGGCGAAGCCCCTAGTATTCGGAAGGCCGAATTCGGGGCGCTATACACGCCTTAAGCCGGACAGGGCCGACTCCTCGCTCTAAGCGGCATAAGTCTTTAGGGACTTGAAACCTCTCGAACAGCGACCAGTCTCTCGCCTTATCATGACAGTCAGTTTTAGCTTTCTCTACTGAGGTGCTTAGCCCAGCAGAACCGGGGCACAATCGCAGTAGTTCTCCCAGTGCTACCTTAGCCGATATAGCGGAACGTAAGGTACCAAAACATGGGAGCCGGGCAAACCCAACTATTGACCCAAGACATGATTCGGAGCTGATGCATATAATGCTATAAGTTCGGGGTGCCGCATTGTCGAAAGTGTTCGGACTTCTCACGCCGTATTATGGGGTATGCTTGAGCCCCTAGCGTATTGTCCATACTAGAGTGTATGGGTGCTAGATGTCATGAATGAACATATATATATATATATATATATATATAAAGGAAGAATGCAATAATAGTCTTAATGCTATGCATTGTTTATTCAAAAAGGTGCGTTAAAGCAGAATGATACAAGTAGTGCGATAAGCAAAAAGTAGGACTGTTTGACATGTCCCTTCCAAGGGCAAGCTGAGGAATAGTATTAAAGCAAGTATTTCACTCGTTATCGTAATCCACCTGGGAGTTCGATGGTGTGACGTAGCTTTCTGCCTCCTTGGTTGCCGCATCATGTGTTCGGCAATCATGCTGTCGGACAGGGTTTCCAGAGATTAAAGTCCCGAAAGAGAAAAATAACAAAGCGGGAAGCCCCTAGTGCGGTTTAAGCCACGTCTTGGAGCGTGCCGTAGTCGTGCCCCCCCTCCCCACCTGTGCCCATGGTATTTTTAATGCGTAATTATGTATGCGTGGCACGGATTTCGCCGTTTGGCTGGTACCAGGGTGGGGGCCGCATTGCTATGCGAGCTCGGAACATGCCAGGTGGTCATGTTGCTGATTACTCTGGGCGCGCTTGAAGGTGTCCGGGTCCTTAATCGCCGAACTAGTGGATTTCCTTAAGAGGCTGCTTTGCGCTTCTGCTGCGAGGGCCGCAGTGTGCTCCTCTGTGCGGAGGGAGCGCGCTGTGTTTCCATTGACTGTGATGACCCCTCGAGGTCCTGGCATCTTGAACTTGAGATATGCATAATGCGGTACCGCATTGAATCTCGCAAATGCGGTTCGCCCGAGCAGTGCATGGTAGCCACTGCGGAACGGGACTATATCGAAGATTAGCTCTTTGCTTTGGAAGTTATCCGGGGATCCGAAGACCACTTCCAGTGTGACTGAGCCTGTGCAATTGGCCTCTACACCTGGTATGACGCCTTTAAAGGTCGTTTTGTGGGTTTGATCCTTGAGGGGTATATACCCATTTTGCGCACTGTGTCTTGATAAAGCAGGTTCAGGCTGCTGCCGCCATCCACAAGGACTCGAGTGAGGTGAAATCCGTCAATGATTGGGTCTAGGACCAGTGTGGCGAATCCTCCATGACAGATGCTAGTGGGGTGGTCCCTGCGATCGAAGGTGATCAGACAGGAGGACCATGGGTTGAACTTTGGGGCGACTGGCTCCAACGCATATACGTCCCTGAGCGCACACTTCCGCTCCCTCTTGGGGATATGGGTTGCGTATATCATGTTCACTGTACGCACTTGTGGGGGGAACCTCTTCTGTCCTCCGGTGTTCGGCTGCCGGGGCTCCTCCTCGTCATTGCTATGTGACCCCTTATCTTTGTTTTCGGCATTTAACTTGCCGGCCTGCTTGAACACCCAACAATCCTTGTTGGTGTGGTTGGCTGGCTTGTCGGGGGTGCCGTGTATTTGACATGAGCGATCGAGTATACGGTCCAAACTGGACGGGCCCGGAGTACTTCTTTTGAATTGTTTTTTCCGCTGACCGGGTTTAGAGCCTTTGAATTCGGCATTGGCTGCCGTATCCTCGGTATTGTCGCTATTAATGCGGCGCTTATGTTTGTTATGACGTGAACTGCCATTGCCGTCCTTTGTATCCGAAGTACCATGGTTCTTTCATATGTTATTGCTGCGAGCCAACTAGCTGTCCTCTCCCGCACAAAAGCGGGTCATGAGTGTCATGAGGGCTGCCATAGATTTCGGCTTTTCCTGGCCAAGGTGCCGGCGAGCCATTCGTCGCGGATGTTGTGCCGGCGAGCCATTTGATTTTTCTTTGTTAGGAACCATGTCCAGAATTGCCTGGCCGATTCCTCTGGCTGCTGAATTATGTGGCTCAAGTCATCGGCATCTGGTGGTCGCACATAAATGCCCTGAAAGTAGTCGAGGAATGCGGCTTCCAGATCTTCCCAGCAGCCAATGGACTCTGCTGGCAAGCTGTTGAGCCAATGCCAAGCTGGTCCTTTGAGTTTGAGTGGGAGCTATTTGATGGCGTGTAGGTCATCACCGCAGGCCATGTGGATGTGCAGGAGGAAATCCTCGATCCATACCGCAGGATCTGTTGTGCCGTCGTATGATTCTATATTTACGGGTTTGAAACCCTCTGGGATTTGATGATCCATTACTTCATCTGTGAAGCATAAGTGGTGTGCGGCGCCTCTGTACTGGGCTATATCGCGACGTTGCTCAAATGAGTCTTGCCCGCTGTGTTCGGCCCGGCCGGACTTACTTTTACTGTATCCGGTGTGACGATTATCGTCTCGCATAGTGGCGCGCCCTCGTGATCCGTAGATCGACCTTGCATGTTTTGCTTTGTCCTCCAATACGTCTCACAGGTCTGGCGTATTTCCCCATGCCTTTTTATTTGAATGGCGTCGGGGTGCGGGCTGAGCTTTTGGCTGGAATGCCTCTCTGTCGCGGCCACGAGGTGGCCGATCAGCCGCGTCATACGCCGGGGATGTAGGTTTCGGTGCTTCCTCCTCCAGTCGGGGTAGCAACCTGCACTTTGGGTAACTCTTGGAGGGGCGTTTGAGTTTATATTCCTCAGCCGCCAGGACTTCAGTCCATCTATCAGCTAGCAAACCTTGATCAGCTTGAAGCTGCTGCTGCTTTTTCTTAAGGCTATTTGCTGTCGCTATAAGCCGGCGCTTGAAGCGCTCTTGTTCGACGGGATCCTCAGGCACGACGAATTCGTCATCGTCGAGGCTTGCCTCGTGTTCGGAGGGAGGCATGTAATTGTCATCCTCCGCCTCTCCATCTGCCGCTCTCTCAGGAGGGCTAGCTTCTCCATCCTCCTGCTCTAAATCTTGCTGGAGGGGATTGTTGTTGTCTTCGGCACTGTCCAGAGTGCTATTATCTCCGGTGTCAGTATCACCGCTTTTGCCTTGGCGGGACTTAGAGTGGCGCCGCTGACGTCGGCGCTTGGGTTGCTTCTTGGAGGGGTCATCCTCCGCTGTCCCGTCGCCATTGCCTTCTTTGGGTGTGTCCACCATGTATATGTCATATGATGAGGTGGCTGTCGAGTGCCCTATGGGCAGTGGTCCCTCTTCACCTCCCGCATCGTCGTCGATACCATCGATGTCTTCAGAGTCGAAGTCGAGCATGTTGGTTAAGTCATCAACAGTGGCTACTAAGTGGGTGGTGGGTGGACAGCGAATTTCTTCGTCATCCGCATCCCAATCCTGCCAGACGTAGTTCGGCCAGGACTCTCCTGAAAAGGAGAGAGACCTTAATGATTTCAGTATGTCGCCCAAGGGCGAGTGCTGAAAAATATCCACGGAGGTAAACTCCATGATCGGCGCCCAGCCGGATTTGATAGGCACGGGCGCAGGCGGTTCGGAGTCCGTGGCCGGAGAAGGGTCCGATAGTTTGGCAACACGGCTCTCATGAAGGGTAAGGTCGATATTCGTCTCGATCGCCGCTGTGGGTACGGCCTCCGTGGCGGGGTCTATCCACCCGTCCATGGATGGCGCAACTGGCTCAGAATCGAGGGTCAGAGCGGTTGCCGGTGCGATCTCCTGAACACTGTCCAATGGTAGAGCTAAATCGTACTCATCGTGACCGCGTGGAACACAAGGCAGGGGCCTGAATCCGTCAAAGATCAAGTCTCCGCGGATATCGGCTGTGTAGTTGAAGCTTACAAACCTGACTTGGTGGCCAGGGGCGTAACTTTCGATCTGCTCCAGATGGCCAAGCGAGTTGGCCCGCAGTGCGAAGCCACCGAACACAAAGATCTGTCCGGGGAGAAAAGTCTCACCCTGGACTGCATAGCTATCGATGATCATAGGAGCCATCAAGCCTAACGGTGACGACACAGAGGAACTCTCAATGAAAGCACCAATGTCGGTGTCAAAACCGGCGGATCTCGGGTAGGGGGTCCCGAACTATGCGTCTAAGGCGAATGGTAATAGGAGGCAGGGGACATGATGTTTTACCCAGGTTCGGGCCCTCTTGATGGAGGTAAAACCCTACATCCTGCTTGATTTATTCTTGATGATATGAGTATTACAAGAGTTGATCTACCATGAGATCGGAGAGGCTAAACCCTAAAAGCTAGCCTATGGTATGATTATATGTTGTCCTACGGACTAAAACCCTTCGGTTTATATAGACACCGGAAGGGGCTAGGGTTACACAAGGTCGGTTACAAAGGAGGAGATATCCATATCTATACTGCCTAGCTTGCCTTCCACGCCAAGTAGAGTCCCATCCGAACACGAGACGAAGTCTTCAATCTTGTATCTTCATAGTCCAACAGTCCGGCCACAGGATATAGTCCGGCTGTCCGGAGACCCCCTAATCCAGGACTCCCTCAATCTTCATAGAATATGTAGGAACCAATATGAGCATCTAGGTTATACAATTGGTTATTGACCGGCGATGTTTCTTGGTCATGTCTACATAGTTCTCGAACCCGTAGGGTCCGCACACTTAACGTTTGATGACGATTTGTATTATGAGTTATGTGTTTTGGTGACCGAAGTTTGTTCGGAGTCTCGGATGAGATCATGGACATGACGAGGAGTCTCGAAATGGTCGAGAGGTAAATATTGATATATTGGAAGGTAGTATTCAGACACCAGAAGGGTTTCGGAATGTACCGGGTACATACCAGAGTACCGGAGGGGTTACCGGAACCCCCTAGGGAAAGATATGGGCCATATGGGCCATAGGAGGGAGGCTAACCAGCCCACAAGGGGCTGGTGTGCCCCCCACCAGGGAGGAGGCTGAATTGGAGTAGGGAAGGGGGCGCCACCCCCCATTCCTTCTCCTACTTCCTCTCCTTTCCCCTCCCCCCTCCATGAGAAGGAAATGAAGGGGGGGAATCCTACTAGGACTGGGAGTCCTAGTAGGACTCCCCCCTTATGGTGCGCCCCCTTGGGCCGGCCTCCTCCCTCTTCCTCCTTTATATACGTGTGTGTGACACCCCTTGGAGACACAACAATTGTTCCAAGCCGTGTGCGGCATGTCTCTCCACAGTTTGCTCCTTTGGTCATAGCGTCGTAGTGTTTAGGCGAAGCCCTGCGCGGATCACATCACCATCACCATCACCATGCCGTCGTGCTGACAGAACTCTCCCTCGACCCTCTACTGGATCAAGAGTTCAAGGGACGTCATCGAGCTGAACGTGTGCAGAACTTGGAGGTGCCGTACGTTTGGTACTTGGATCTGTTGGATCGTGAAGAAGTTTGACTACATCAACCGCGTTACTAAACGCTTCCGCTTTCGGTCTATGAGGGTACGTGGACACACTCTCCCGTCTCGTTCCTATGCATCTCCTAGATAGATCTTGCGTGATCGTAGGATTTTTTTGAAATACTGCGTTCCCCAACAGTGGCCTCTAAGCTAGGTCTATGCGTAGATGTTATATGCACAAGTAGAACACAAAGAGTTCTAGGCGATAATAGTCATACTGGTTACCTCCAACTTCTTACTTTGATTCGGTGGTATTGTTGGATGAAGCGGCCTGGACCGACATTACATGAGCGCGTTCATGAGACTGGTTCTACCGACGTGCTTCGCACACAGGTAGCTGGAGGGTGTCTGTTTCTCCAACTTTAGTTGAATTGAGTTTGACTACGGCCGGTCCTTGTTGAAGGTTAAAAGAGCACACTTGATGAAAAATCGTTGTGGTTTTGATGCATAGGTAAGAATGGTTCTTGCTAGAAGCACGTAGCAGCCAGGTAAATCTTGCAACAACAAAGTAGAGGACGTCTAACTTGTTTTTGCAGGGCATGTTGTGATGTCATATGGTCAAGACGTGATGAGATATAAATTGTTGTATGAGATGATCATGTTTTGTTAAAGTTATCGGTAACTGGCAGGAGCCTTATGGTTGTCTCTTTATTGCATAAGATGCAGCGCCATATAATTGCTTTACTTTATCGCTATGAGATAGCAATAGTTGCAAAAGCAATAGTTGGCGAGATGACGATGTGACGGCATGTTGATACAGATCAAGATGATGGAGATCATGGTGTGATGCCGGTGATGATGGAGGTCATGACGGTGCTTTGGAGATGGAGATCAAAGGCACAAGATGATGATGGCCATATCATGTCACTTATTTTGATTGCATGTGATGTTTATCCTTTATGCATCTTATTTTGCTTAGTACGGGATGATCGGGTGTGATAAGCTCTACGTTCACATACAACGGGAGCAAGCCAGTTTTGCACACGCGGAATACTCGGGTTAAACTTGACGAGCCTAGCATATGCAGATATGGCCTCGGAACACTAAGACCGAAAGGTCAAACGTGAATCATATAGTAGATATTATCACCATAGAGATGTTCACCATTGAAAACTACTCCATCGCATGTGTTGATCGAACATGGTTTAGTTGATATGGATTACGAGATCATTTAGATGACTAGAGGGATGTCTATCTAAGTGGGAGTTCATAAGTAATATGATTAATTGAACTTTAATTTATCATGAACTTAGTCCTGATAGTATTTGCAAATTATGTTGTAGATCAATAGCTCACGTTATAGCTTCTCGTTTATTTTTGATATGTTCCTAGAAAAAAACAAGTTGAAAATTATAGTAGCAATGATGCGGACTAGATCCGTGATATAAGGATTATCCTCATTCCTGCACAGAAGAATTATGTCCTTGATGCACCACTAGGTGACGGACCTATTGCAGGAGCAGATGCAGACGTTATGAATGTTTGGAAACCTCGGTATGATGACTACTTGATAGTTTAGTGCGCCATGATTTATGGCTTAGTACCGGGACTTCAAAAACATCTTGAATCCCACAGAGGATATAAGATGTTCCAAGAGCTGAAATTGGTATTTCAGACTGATGCCCGAGTCGAGAGGTATGAGACCTCTGACAAGTACTTTGCCTACAAGATGGAGGAGAATAGCTCAACCAGTGAGCATGTGCTCGGAATGTCTGAGTACTACAATCGCTTGAATCAAGTGGGAGTTAATCTTCCAGATAAGACAGTGCTTGATAGAGTTCTCTAGTCACTATCACCAAGTTATTGGAACTTCGTGATGAACTATAATATGCAAGGGATGACGAAAATGATTCCCGAGCTCTTCATGATGCTAAAATCGGCGAAGGTAGAAATCAAGAAAGAGCATCAAGTGTTGATGGTTAACAAGACCACTAGTTTCAAGAAAAGGGTCAAAGGAAAAGAAAGGGAACTTCAAGAAAGAATGGCAAGCAAGTTGCCACTTGATACATCTGCAACGTATCTATAATTTTTGATTGTTCCATGCTATATTATATTCTGTTTTGGACATTATTGGGCTTTATTATACACTTTTATATTATTTTTGGGACTAACCTATTAACCGGAGGCCCAGCCCAGAATTGCTTTTTTTTTGCCTATTTTAGGGTTTCGCAGAAAAAGAATATCAAACGGAGTCCAAACAAAATGAAACCTTCAGGAACGCGATTTTCGGAACGAACATGATCCAGAGGACTTGGACCCTACGTCAAGACATCAACCAGGAGGCCACGAGGTAGGGGGCGTGCCTACACCCCCAGGCGCGCCCTCCACCCTCGTGGGCCCCCTGTTGCTCCACTGACGTACTCCTTCCTCCTATATATACCTACGTACCCCAAACTACCAGATACGAATCCAAAACCCCAATTCCACTGTTGTAACTTTCTGTATCCATGAGATCCCATCTTGGGGCCTGTTCCGGAGCTCCGCCGGATGGAGCATCGATCATGGAGGGCTTCTACATCAACACCATAGCCTCTATGATGAAGTGTGAGTAGTTTACCTCAGACCTACACGGGGCCATAGTTATTAGCTAGATGGCTTCTTCTCTCTTTTTGGATCTCAATACAAAGTTCTCCCCCTCTCTTGTGGAGATCTATTCAATGTAATCTTCTTTTGCGGTGTGTTTGTTGAGACCGATGAATTGTGGGTTTATGATCAAGTTTATCTATGAACAATATTTGTATCTTCTCTGAATTCTTTTATGTATGATTGGTTATCTTTACAAGTCTCTTCGAATTATTAGTTTGGTTTGGCCTACTAGATTGATCTTTCTTGCAATGGGAGAAGTGCTTAGCTTTGGGTTCAGTCTTGCGGTGTCCTTTCCCAGTGACAGTAGGGGCAGCAAGGCACGTATTGTATTGTTGCCATCGAGGATAACAAGATGGGGTTTTCATCATATTGCATGAGTTTATCCCTCTACATCATGTCATCTTGCTTAAAGTGTTACTTTGTTCTCTTGAACTTAATACTCTAGATGCATGCTGGATAGCGGTCGATGTGTGGAGTAATAGTAGTAGATGCAGGCAGGAGTCAGTCTACTTGTCTCGGACGTGATGCCTATATACATGATCATACCTAGATATTCTCATAACAATGCTCAATTCTGTCAATTGCTCAACAGTAATTTGTTTACCCACTATGAATACTTATGATCTCAAGAGAAGCCACTAGTGAAACCTATGGCCCCCGGGTCTATCTTCCATCATATTAATCTTCCCACACTTAGTTATTTTTATTGCATTTTATTTTACTTTGCATCTTTATCATAAAAATACCAAAAATATTATCTTATCATATCTATCAGATCTCACTCTCGTAAGTGACTGTGTAGGGATTGGCAACCCCTTATCGCGTTGGTTGCGAGGATTTCTTTGTTTGTGTAGGTGCGAGGGACTCGTGCATGGCCTCCTACTGGATTGATACCTTGGTTCTCAAAAACTGAGGGAAATGCTTATGCTACTTTGTTGCATCACCCTTTCCTCTTCAAGGGAAAACCAACACAAGTGCTCAAGAGGTAGCAAGAAGGATTTCTGGCGCCGTTGCCGGGGAGGTCTACATAAAAGTCAACATACCAAGTACCCATCACAAACCCTTATCTCCCGCATTACATTATTTGCCATTTGCCTCTCGTTTTCCTCTCCCCCACTTCACCGTTGCCGTTTTATTCGCCCTCTCTCTCCATCCTCCCTCTCTTTCTCTATTCGCCTCTTTTTGCCTGTTTCTTGTTTGCTTGTGTGTCAGTTTGCTTGCTTGTTGTTATGGCTAGTCCCCTATCTTCCCCTTTGTCTCCCGAGTTTGAGGTTCTTCACTTCAAACAAAGACAAGGAGAAAACTTAAAAGATGCTTGGTTTATAAAGATGGGGTTTTATCGTAATTGCACCCTAGAGGTGAATTTTAGAATTCTGCTTCGCAACTTTTATGTTGGATTGAATTTATCTCATAGACAACTCTTGGATTGCATTGCCAAAGGCAATTTTATTGAAATTGATCCCAGTATTGTGCATGAAATTATAGAGGGTATAGTGGGAACACTACCCCAACAAAAGTGGCATCATCATACCCAAGAAGAAACGCAAGTTTTTGAGAAAATTTGCGAAGTAACCAAGATCTTACAAAAATCTCTTGAACCTCTTAAGAGTGTTAGCGGAAATCTCCAACGCATGAATATGTTGATTACCCTTTGCAATAAGAGTTTGGATTCTTTAGATCTCAAAATTTCCGAATATGAGGGTAAACGTATGGAACCTCCCGGATTCGAGCATAACTCTGCAAAAAAAATTAAAGACCCAAGATGATATTACTTAGATCTATCCTTGGTTTTATACCTAGCTAGGGGCGTTAAACGATAGTGCTTGTTGGGAGGCAACCCAATTTTATTTTTATTCCTTGATTTTTGCTCCAGTTTAGTAATAAATAATGTATCTAGCCTGTGTTTTGGTTGTGTTTTTTGTGTTTAATTAGTGTTTCTGCCAAGTAGAACCGTTGGGAAGACTTGGTGAAAATCTTTTTAATCTTGCTGTAAAAAACAGAAACTTTAGCGCTCACGAGAATTGCTGCGATTTTTATTTGGAAAGAGCTATTTAGTTAATTATTTTTGCAGATGATTAATAGATAAATTCCTCACGTCCAGCAATTTATTTTAGAATTTTTGGGGTTCCAGATCTTGCGTTAGCTATAGATTAATACAGACTGTTCTGTTTTTGACAGATTCTGTTTTTCGTGTGTTGTTTGCTTTTTCTAATGAATCTACGGCTAGTAAAATAGTTTATAAACCATAGAGAAGTTGGAATACAGTAGGTTTAACACCAATATAAATAAATAATGAGTTCATTACAGTACCTTGAAGGGGTGTTTTGTTTTCTTTCGCTGGCGGAGCTCACAAGATTTTCTACTTTAAGTTTTGTGTTTTGAAGTTTTCAAGTTTTGGGTAAAGATTTGATGCATTATGGAACAAGGAGTGGCAAGAGTCTAAGCTTGGGGATGCCAATGGCACCCCCAAGATAATCTAAGGACACCTAAAAGCCAAAGCTTGGGGATGCCCCGGAAGGCATCCCCTCTTTTGCCTACTTCTATCGGTAACTTTACTCGGAGCTATATTTTTATTTACCACATGATATGTGTTTTGCTTGGAGCGTCTTGTATGATTTGAGTCTTTGCTTTTTAGTTTACCACAATCATCCTTGCTGCACACACCTTTTTGAGAGAGACACTCATGATTCAGAAATTGTTAGAATACTCTATGTGCTTCACTTATATCTTTTGAGTTGTATAGTTTTTGCTCTAGTACTTCACTTATATTTTTTAGAGCACGTTGGTAGATTTGTTTTATAGAAACCATTGTTCTCTCATGCTTCACATATATTATTTTGAGAGTCCTACAAAACAGCATGGTAATTTGCTTTAATTATTTTAGGCATTCAAGATTAATAATAAAAAATTTCTTATGAGTGTGTTGAATACTATGAGAAGTTTGAAACTTGATAATTGTTTTGAGATATGGAGATGGTGATATTAGAGTCATGCTAGTTGAGTAGTCGTGAATTTGAGAAATGCTTGTGTTGAAGTTTGTGATTCCCGTAGCATGCACGTATGGTGAACTGTTATATTAAGAAGTCGGAGCATGATGCATTTATTGATTGTCTTCCTTATGAGTGGTGGTCGGGGATGAGCGATGGTCTTTTCCTACCAATCTATCCCCCTAGGAGCATGCGCTTAGTACTTTGCTTCGATGACTAATAGATTTTTGCAATAAGTATGTGTGTTCTTTATGACTAATGTTGAGTCCATGGATTATACGCACTCTCACCCTTCCACCATTGCTAGCCTCTCTAAATACCGCGCACCTTTCGCCGGTATCATACACCCACCATATACCTTCCTCAAAACAACCACCATACCTACCTATCATGGCATTTCCATTGCCATTCTAAGATATATTGCCATGCAACTTTCCACCGTTCTGTTTACTATGACCCGCTCCATCCTTATCATATTTCTTTGCATGATCATGTAGTTGACATATTAGTTGTGGCAAAGCCACCGTTCATAATTCTTTCATATAAGTCAATCATGCATCATTGCTATCCTGGTACACCGCCGGAGGCATTTATATAGAGTCATACTTTGTTCTAGTATCAAGTTGTAATCATTGAGTTGTAAATAAATATAAGTGTGATGATCATCATTCATAGGGTATTGTCCACAAAAAAGGCCAAAAAAGGGGGAAGGCCCAAAAAAGGGGCAATACTACTATCCTTTTTCCACACTTGTGCTTCAAAGTAGCACCCTGATCTTCATAATAGAGAGTCTCCTATGCTATCACTTTCATATACTAGTGGGAATTTTTCATTATAGAACTTGGCTTGTATATTGCAATGATGGGCTTCCTCAAAATGCCCTAGGTCTTCGTGAGCAAGCAAGTTGGATGCAAAACCACTTAGTTTCTTCTTGTTGAGCTTTTGTATACTTATAGCTCTATGTGCATCCATTGAATGGCAATCCCACCTCACTCGCATTGATATCTATTGATGGGCATCTCCATAGCCCGTTGATACGCCTAGTTGATGTGAGACTATCTTCTCCCTTTTTGTCTTCTCCACAACCACCATTCTATTCCACCTATAGTGCTATGTCCATGGCTCACGCTCATGTATTGCCTAAAGATTGAAAAAAGTTTGAGAACATTAAAAGTATGAAACAATTGGTTGGCTTGTCATCGGGGTTGTGCATGATTTAAATACTTTGTGTGGTGAAGATGGAGCATAGCCAGACTATATGATTTTGTAGGGATAACCTTCTTTGGCCATGTTATTTTGAAGAGACATAATTTCTTAGTTTGTATGCTTGAAGTATTATTATTTCTATGTCAATATTAAACTTTTGTCTTGAATCTTTCGGATCTGAATATTCATACCACAATTAAGAGAACTACATTGAAATTATGTCAAGTAGCATTCCACGTCAAAAATTCTGTTTTTATCATTTACCTACTCAAGGACGAGCAGGACGTAAGCTTGGGGATGCTTGATACGTCTCCAACGTATCTATAATTTTTGATTGTTCCATGCTATATTATATTCTGTTTTGGACATTATTGGGCTTTATTATACACTTTTATATTATTTTTGGGACTAACCTATTAACCGGAGGCCCAGCCCAGAATTGCTGTTGTAGGATAGAAAGTATGTCTAGAGGGGGGGTGATTAGACTACTTGACCAAATAAAAACTTGACATTTTCCCAATTTTAGTACTTGGCAGATTTTAGCTATTTTAGGACAAGTCAAGCAATCATCACATAATTCAAGCAAGCATGCAAATAGTATATTGGCAGCGGAAAGTAAAGCATGCAACTTGCGAGAATGTAAAGGGAAGGGTTTGGAGAATTCAAACGCAATTGGAGACACGGATGTTTTTCCCGTGGTTCGGATAGGTGGTGCTATCCTACATCCACATTGATGGAGACTTCAACCCACGAAGGGTAACGGTTGCGCGAGTCCACGGAGGGCTCCACCGACGAAGGGTCCACGAAGTAGCAACCTTGTCTATCTCACCATGGCCATCGCCCACGAAGGACTTGCCTCACTAGCGGTAGATCTTCACGAAGTAGGCCATCTCCTTGCCCTTACAAACTCCTTGGTTCAACTCCACAATCTTGTCGGAGGCTCCCAAGTGACACCTAGCCAATCTAGGAGACACCACTCTCCAAGAAGTAACAAACGGTGTGTTGATGATGAACTCTTTGCTCTTGTGCTTCAAATGATAGTCTCCCCAACACTCAACTCTCTCTCATAGGATTTGGACCTGATGGAAAGAAGATTTGAGTGGAAAGCAACTTGGGAAGGCTAGAGATCAAGATTCATATGGTAAGAATGGAATGTCTTGGTCTCAACACATGAGTAGGTGGTTCTCTCTCAGAACAAATGAGTTGGAATGGTGTATGTGTTTGATGGCTCTCTCACTGAATGAAGAGGAGGTGGACGGGTATATATAGCCTCCACACAAAATCCAACCGTTACACACAATCTACCAATCTCGGTGGGACCGAATAAATAAACTCGGTCAAACCGAAAAGGTAAACCTAGTGAATGTTAGAGATTTTCGGTGGGACTGACATGCAACTCGGTAGGACCGATTCTGTTAGGGTTTGGGCATAACGTAATCTCGGTGAGACCGATTACACAAACTCGGTGAGACCGAGTTTGGTAATAAGCTAACCAGAGAGTTGGTCAGGTGAACTCAGTGGGACTGATTTGCTCTTTCGGTGAGACCGAAAAGTTACAAAAGGGAAACACAGAGTTTACATTGCAATCTTGGTGGGACCGATTCGCTCTTTCGGTGAGACCGAAAAGTTACGAAAGGGAAACAGAGAGTTTGCAACCCCATCTCGGTGAGACCGAGATCCCTATCGATAGGACCGAATTGCTAGGGTTTGGCAGTGGCTTATGACATATGAAACTCGGTGGCGCCGGATAGATAGAATCGGTATGACCGAGTTTGGCTTAGGGTTTAGGTCATTTGTGGATATGGGAAAGTAGCTGAGGATTTTGGAGCATATCATTAAGCACATGAAGCAAGAGGCTCATTAAGCAACACCTCATCCCTCCTTGATAGTATTGGCTTTTCCGAAAGACTCAGTGTGATCTTGGATCACTAAAATATAAAATGAAGAGTCTTGAGCTTTTGAGCTTGAGACAATCCTTTGTCCTTAGCATTTTGCGGGTTCCACTTTCACATCCATGCCATGCCAATCATTGAGCTATCCTGAAATAATCATCTTGGAATAGCATTAGCTCAATGAGCTATATGTTGTTATGAATTACCAAAACCACCTAGGGATAGTTGCACTTTCAATCTCCCACTTTTTGGTAATTGATGACAACATATAGATCAAAGCTTCGACAAATGATAATAAGCATGAAATATATCGTCGCTTTGAGAAGTATGTGAAAAGTAAGAGCTCCCCCTAAATTTGTGCATATTTAAAATTTGCTTTGGACTGCAAATGCACAAAGAGTTAGAGTCATGGGTTACTCTTCCATGTCACATACATCTTGGTGGAGCGCTTAAAATGATAAGAATGAAATACATGCACTCATCACCAAGAATAGTGAGTGATCACATAAGATAGATATGATAAAAATAGCATTAAGCAAACATTAAGTGTAGCTTATGATCAAACACATGATCATCGATGTCTCACACAGATAATGACGTAGTATCTCACACAAAAGCAAATGAAGTTCGAAAAACCACCAAATAAAACAAGAGAGAATAAAAGCAACACTCTCTCTCGAAGCCTATGATCTATACATTTTATCCCCCTTTGGCAACAAGTTACCAAAAAGTTCCTAGAAAATTCATAGTGCTAAGTCGACACTCAGGCTTGATCTTCAGGTGGTGGTGGAGTCCGGATCACTCCAAGTACAAAGGCTTCTGTAGATGCTGAAGTAGACGCTGGAGCTGATGCTGCGCCTGGAGCTGAGGCGGTTGCCCTTGTGTCAGGAACTGGCACTGCAGACGACCTCGGAGCTCGGGGCACTCTGGCAAAGGCATCAGTTGTAGTCTTTCCTCTCCTCTCCTGCATGTCATCCTGGAGCTGCTCCATTGCACACTGAATCTCTGTCACTTTGACATCCAAGTCATAGAACTTTTGTTCCATGATCCTCTCTAAGCTTGCCTAGTTTTGAGTTAAGGTGGCTAGTCCTTGCTCAATCCGCAGGGTGGATGCAATTAAGTAACCAAGCTGCTCTTGTTTGGTTTTCAGGAAATACTCAGATGCCTCCGCTTGAGTAGGCATCTTGGCAGCTTTCTCCTTCCTAGCCTTCTCCTTCTTGGCTTGTGCTTGGGCAGATGATGGCTCATTCTCAGTCATGACCTCTTGGTTATCTTCAAAGTCCGGACGGATAGGCAAGTGTTCCTTGTCCAAGAGGTATATGCCCGTGCCCATCTTGGAGTTGATGAGCTCCTGAATTTGTGGGGCATATCCACAGCTCCTCTTCTGGTTTGCTGCTGTCCTCTTAATGGTCTCTACCATTAGGCTCATCACCTTGAATTTCCGAGGCACGTCAAAGATATGAAGCAAGTTGATCGAGTGGCCTCTGAGCATCTTGTGATCTCCAGACTTGGGCAATAAGGTGTGCCTTAGTATCCAGTTGATAGTGGGCAGCCCTGATAGAAGATAATGTACTGAGCCAAACTTGAAAGTGTCAAGTGCTTCATTTGGAATCTCCTTGTACATGTTGGACATAGAGTTGTGGTCCATCTTCTTCTTAGCATAAACGTCCAAGTCATCTGCTTGCTCCTCTGGGGCATTTATCAGCTGAGCCCATTCAGCAACTGTGGACTGGTACCTCGTACCCTCTGACATCCAAATTATCCTACCATCTGGATAAAAATGGGCTGTGGAGTAGAACTGCATGATGAGTTCCTCGTTCCACTTTGTGAGCTTCTGTCCAACAAAGTCCTCTACTCCACACGCCTTGAAGCTGTCCTGCACTCCAGGGAAGTACTCCTCATTATCCTTGATGTATTGCCAATCGACCCATCTCATGTCACAGACAATGGGCTTCTTGTCTAGCAGCACTGTCTCATAGAAGTCTTGCTGCTCCTTGGTATGAAACCTATAGTCCACTGCAGTCCTTCTCCTTGAAGCATACGGGTCTGCTTCTCTCCACTTTCGGAGCCCTGAATCTCTCCTGAGTTTCATATCCTCAGCCACAGGATGAGCATCGTTGTGGTCTGGGATCTTGGGCTTGAGCTTTCTGAGGACATTCTCTTCCTCTTCTTCTGCAGCTTCAGGCACTGGGCCTTGTTCTTCTCAGAAGCTAGGATGCTTCTTGTATTCCTCTTTGGCTTGGGCTTTGGAGCAGGCTTGGCCTTGGAAGCAGCTCCCCCTGACCTTATGGCATCACCCATCAGCTTGGGTGCTTTTGGTGCAGGTGCAGCCACCTCTTCTTCTTCCTCCTCATCTTCCATGATGGAAGCTTTGCCAAGCACTCCGTCTACAGTTTTCTTCACCCTTTCTTTCCTCTTCTTGCCCTCAGCAGCAACTAGCTCAATGGGAGTGGGCTTCTCAGTTGAAGCTCTTGCCTTGGACATAGGCTGCCTGCCTGCTGGCCTTTTGAACTTCAACCCTGGCTTTGTACCCTGTGCTGGCTCAACTCTCTTGGAGGTTGCTTCCTCTTCTGCCACATAATCCTCATCTTCTGAGTCTGAGGTTCTCTTCTTTCTCTATCGTGTGGCAGCCTTAGGCAGATTGCTAGGGGTGCTCCTGCTGCCATCATCTGAGAAACTTGAGGGACTAGTGCCCTCACTCAGCTGCACTTGCTGTTCTGACAGGTTCTGGCTATCACTTTGGTCTGACATGATGCAAACTCTGACTGCTGACCCTATGAATAGGTTATAGATGAGATAGAGTAGATGAGCATCACAAAATGCAGAGATTTTTGCAAAAGAATAATCCAAAAACTTAGTTTTAGTTTCCCACTGAAAGCCTCTCAGATCTACCGATTTTTAAACTCAGCGATACCGAAGACGTTTTGGAACCTAAACTAGTGAACTCGGTCAGACCGAGTCACAGTTTGGTGGCACCGAGACTGCTAGGGTTTCACAAAATTCCAAAATCGGTCACACCGATATGTAATTCTCGGTCAGACCGAGTCTCACTTGTGCAATGGCATAAGCCAAATCGGTGGGACCGAGTTTTTCAACTCGGTGGGTCCGAGATGGTTTCGGCGGAAACCTAACCCTAAAATTTTTGAATTAAACCTAATCTACGAGTTCATTGACTGGATAGGAGTTTATCAAACGTGGCAAGAATCATGATGATCACAATGTGCTAGGAATCGGATTGGAGAATAGCACAAAGATCGAGTCCATACCCTAGTGCGGCGGAGACTCGCTACGGCGGCAACGGCGGGGTAGAATTCCCGTTGACGGCGATGGAGACCAGCGACAGGAGGCTGCTGGCAGCGAGGAGACGATCCGGAGACCAAGTTGGCAGAGCAGGCTATCGCGCGGGCGAAGGGGTTCGGAGAAATTTCCAAATTTTTGCCCGTGACTATATATAGACCGACCCTATCGGTGTGACCGAGTGGAACAACTCGGTGGCACCGAGATGCATAACTGCGAGCAGTTACTGTAACTCGGTGTGACCAAAAAGTTCAAATCGGTTGCACTGAGATCGAAAACCTAGATCAACTGAATGATCTCGGTAGGACCGAAAGTGGGGAATCGGTCAGACCGAGAATCACAAAGAGGTTTTGGAAGTTTAAGTCTATGAAGAATCGGGGACTCCGAGCGCTCCTCACACAGAGTGGTTCGAATTTGACTTGATCAAATTTTATGATGTAGCATGAATAGAGTTTGAGACGAGAACAGCATAGATAGCTAGAGGAGGTTCTTAGGCATTCTTGTCCATCCACTTGGCAGAAAGAAATAAAGCCAAACAATCAAAACAACAAGTGGATGTCCTCGAATGAGTAAAATATGCAACCAACATGCTCACACAGTAAGATGGCAAATGAAATATGTGACAAAGCATGCACAACCAATTCTAGCATCTATCAAGCAATTTGCGATGACTAGGTCATCTATATATGAGTATATTGACTTAGGAGTCAAGTGAGAACACTTGATCATAGGTCATACTCATCGTTTAAGCTCAAGTGGGGTTACCACTTTTACATAAAGCATTGTTGTGTTCACATCTTTAGAGTTGCTCTAGCTCAAGTCTTAGAGTAAAGCTCCCCCTAGATGTGATATCCCCCCTGAGAGGGATGAACTAACCTTGGGTTTTGTCGATGATGACTTCATGTAGATGTTGAAGATGTGGATGCTCAATGTTGATGTAGATCACTTGGAGCTATCCATTTGAGTGAATTGCACTTTCAATACCTACATGGGTTAGTCCCACAAGGAACAAACAAGGATATCCATAGACATAGAGTGATGCACACACAAGATGATGTCCATGAAAACTTTTAGGTTACCTTGTCCCTTGTCTTACCAACAAGAGGGTTTGTGACTCCTTGAACTAGTGCAAGATGTGGAAGTTGATTGCACTTGTTCTTGCCAAAATGATAAGAGTGAAGTATGTTGGCGGAGTCGCCCTCAAGAACTCTCTAGTTCTTCTTCTTTTGGATCCACATCATCTTGATGGGAATCCTTGGAGTTGTAGTCGTACTTGACGAAGTGGAACTTGAAGTAGTCTTGGGAATCCACTTGACTAAGGTCTTAGGAGCTTCTTCAAATGCATCAATTTCCTCTTGAAGCTTGTCCTTGCCTTTTTGCTTGTAGTCTTGTGGTGGAAGATCATCTTGAGCTTGTGTCCCCTTGAAGGAAGTATCATACTTCTCTTGTTGAGGAACAAACTTTGTCTTGGGGTATTGATCTTCTTCCCACTCAACTCCATTGGCATTGAACTTCCGTTCAAAACCAACACCTTGATTCTTCCGGTGCATTCCTTGCTTGCGCACAATTTCCTCGAATTGCTTACTCCCGGCAAGGCTTTTGTACACCCCTTTCTCTATAATTCCCTTCAATAAGCTATTTTCTTGCTCAAGTGTAACTTGGCTAAGAGAATCATTAGTGGAATCAAGAGAACTACTAGAAGCAACAATATTGGATTTAGCATGATCATTGTTACTACTAGAGGAACAATCTTTCTTGTCCTTGTTACTAGACTTGACTTGAGTCATGTAAGTGGATAAGAGTAAACGCTTGGCAATGTAAGAAGAACTTTTCTTGCGGAGATCATCATTGATTGCTTTTAAAAACTCATGCTCTTGCTAAAGATTGAGCTTTTCAAAGCGTAACTTCTCATGAGCTCTTAAAAGTTCTCGATGATCTTCGAAGATAGTTTCATGAGCTAACTTAAGAGTGTTTAGTTCTTTAGTTAGAGCCTCAATCTTCTCCTTATCATTGTCATTCGTTTTATCTTGATTATCATGATTAATTGACGTTTCATCATAGTATTCATCACTAGAGTTGTCAACAAGTAAATCATCATCACCTAGCAAGTCATCTTCATCACTATTAAAATCAACATACTTGGGGTGTGTTACCTTAGGACCTTTGGCCATGAAGCATCTTCCAATTCCTTCATTTGGTGAATCAAATATGTCGTAGGAGTTGGATGACACAAGTGCTAGACCGGCAACACCTTCATCTTGAGTATCTTCGGAGTCGGAGTGATAACTTCTCTCGGAGTGGCTGTCGGAGTCGGAGCCGGATACCCATTCACCAACATGAGCTTGATGTCTTCGTTTTGTGTAGCTCCTTGATGATTTTTCATTCCTTTCTGAATCCTTGCTTCTCCGTGAGTACCTTCGTTCATAACGATCATCTCTACTCCTTCTCTCTCTTGGTGGTGAATCTTTGCTTCTTCTTTTTGGAGAATCTTCTCTTCTCTTGTAGGGAGCCGTACACTCATTGGAATAGTGTCCGGGTCTTCCACAATTGTAGCAGTTTCGCTCTCGACTAGAAGATCTTTTGTCATTGTAGGACGTTGACTTGAAGCTTCTATCTTTGTTTCTACTCTTGTAGAACTTGTTGAAGTTCTTCACCATTAAGCTCAATTCTTCGTTGAAGTTTTGTCTCTCACTTGATGATGTAGGGGCTTCACATGAGGCTTTGTAGGCACTACTTGATTTGTTGTGAAGTTCCTCTTTATCCTTAAGTGACATCTCATGAGCAACAATTCTTCCAATCACTTCCGTTGGCTTAATATCTTTGTAGTTGGGCATCATTTGGATCAACATGCACACGGTATCATATTTTCCATCCAAGGCTCTTAGGATCTTCTTAATGATGAATCTATCGGTCATCTCTTCACTTCCTAAGCCGGCAATCTCATTTGTGATGAGAGCAAGCCTAGAGTACATTTCAGCGACACCTTCACCATCCTTCATTTTGAACTTGTCAAGTTGACTTTGAAGCACATCCAACTTGGATTCCTTGACGGAGTCGGTACCTTCGTGCATATCAATCAAAGTGTCCCAAATTTCCTTTGCATTCTCAAGACGGCTGATTTTGTTGAATTCTTCGGGGCATAATCCATTGAAGAGAATATCACAAGCTTGAGCATTGTATTGCAACATCTTCAATTCATCCGCGGTAGCTTCACGGTTTGGTTCTCTCCCATCAAAGAAGTCACCTTGCAAACCAACACACACAATAGCCCAAATGGCGGGGTTATGTCCAAGAATATGCATTTTCATCTTATGCTTCCAACTAGCAAAATTTGTACCATCAAAGTAAGGACCTCTACGGTGATAATTTCCCTCGCTAGACGCCATACTCTCCTAGGTTGTGAAACCAAGGCTATGACCATCAAAAGTTATGGAGATCAAGGCAAATGGAGACCAAAGCTCTCGTACCACTTGTAGGATCGAAAGTATGTCTAAAGGGGGGTGATTAGACTACTTGACCAAATAAAAACTTGACCTTTTCCCAATTTTAGTTCTTGGCAGATTTTAGCTATTTTAGGACAAGTCAAGCAATCATCACATAATTCAAGCAAGCATGCAAATAGTATATTGGCAGCGGAAAGTAAAGCATGCAACTTGCGAGAATGTATAGGGAAGGGTTTGGAGAATTCAAACACAATTGGGGACACGGATGTTTTTCCCGTGGTTCGGATAGGTGGTGCTATCCTACATCCACGTTGATGGAGACTTCCACCCACGAAGGGTAACGGTTGCGCGAGTCCACGGAGGGCTCCACCCACGAAGGGTCCACGAAGTACCAACCTTGTCTATCCCACCATGGCCATCGCCCACAAAGGACTTGCCTCACTAGCGGTAGATCTTCACGAAGTAGGCAATCTCCTTGCCCTTACAAACTCCTTGGTTCAACTCCACAATCTTGTCGGAGGCTCCCAAGTGACACCTAGCCAATCTAGGAGACACCACTCTTCAAGAAGTAACAAACGGTGTGTTTATGATGAACTCCTTGCTCATGTGCTTCAAATGATAGTCTCCCCAACACTCAACTCTCTCTCATAGGATTTGGATCTGATGGAAAGAAGATTTGAGTGGAAAGCAACTTGGGAAGGCTAGAGATCAAGATTCACATGGTAAGAATGGAATGTCTTGGTCTCAACACATGAGTAGGTGGTTCTCTCTTAGAACAAATGAGTTGGAATGGTGTATGTGTTCTGATGGCTCTCTCACTGAATGAAGAGGAGGTGGAGGGGTATATATAGCCTCCACACAAAATCCAACCGTTACACACAATCTACCAATCTCGGTGGGACCGAATAAATAAACTCGGTCAGACCGAAAAGGTAAACCTAGTGACCATTAGAGATTTTCGGTGGGACTGACATGCAACTCGGTAGGACCGATTCTGTTAGGGTTTGGGCATAACGTAATCTCGGTGAGACCGATTACACAAAATCGGTGAGACCGAGTTTGGTAATAAGCTAAGCAGAGAGTTGGTCAGGTGAACTCGGTGGGACCGATTTGCTCTTTCGGTGAGACCGAAAAGTTACAAAAGGGAAACACAGAGTTTACATTGCAATCTCGGTGGGACCGATTCACTCTTTCGGTGAGACCGAAAAGTTACGAAAGGGAAATAGAGAGTTTGCAACCCCATCTCGGTGAGACCGAGATCCCTATCGGTAGGACCGAATTGCTAGGGTTTGCCATTGGCTTATGACATATGAAACTCGGTGGCGCCGGATAGATAGAATCGGTATGACCGAGTTTGGCTTAGGGTTTAAGTCATTTGTGGATATGGGAAAGTAGCTGAGGATTTTGGAGCATATCATTAAGCACATGAAGCAAGAGGCTCATTAAGCAACACCTCATCCCTCCTTGATAGTATTGGCTTTTCCTAAAGACTCAATGTGATCTTGGATCACTAAAATATAAAATGAAGAGTCTTGAGCTTTTGAGCTTGAGCCAATCCTTTGTCCTTAGCATTTTGAGGGTTCCACTTTCACATCCATGCCATGCCAATCATTGAGCTATCCTGAAATAATCATCTTGGAATAGCATTAGCTCAATGAGCTATATGTTGTTATGAATTACCAAAACCACCTAGGGATAGTTGCACTTTCAGCTATTTTCTTGTGCCTATTTTAGGGTTTCGCAGAAAAGAATATCAAACAGAGTCCAAACGGAATGAAACCTTCGGGAACGTGATTTTCGGAACGAACATGGTCCAGAGGAGTTGGACCCTACGTCAAGACATCAACCAGGAGGCCACGAGGTAGGGGGGCGCGCCTAAACCCCCAGGCGCGCCCTCCACCCTTGTGGCCCCCCTGTTGCTCCACCGATGTACTCCTTCCTCCTATATATACCTACGTACCCCAAACTACCAGATACGGAGCCAAAACCCTAATTCCACCGCCGTAACTTTCTGTATCCACGAGATCCCATCTTGGGGCCTGTTCCGGAGCTCCGCCGGAGGGGACATTGTTCACGGAGGGCTTCTACATCAACACCATGGCCTCTACGATGAAGTGTGAGTAGTTTACCTCAGACCTATACGGGGCCATAGTTATTAGCTAGATGGCTTCTTCTCTATTTTTGGATCTCAATACAAAGTTCTCCCCCTCTCTTGTGGAGATCTATTCGATGTAATCTTCTTTTGCGGTGTGTTTGTTGAGACCGATGAATTGTGGGTTTATGATCAAGTTTATCTATGAACAATATTTGAATCTTCTCTGATTTCTTTTATGTATGATTGGTTATCTTTGCAAGTCTCTTTGAATTATCAGTTTGGTTTAGCCTACTAGATTGATCTTTCTTGCAATGGGAGAGGTGCTTAGCTTTGGGTTCAATCTTGCGGTGTCCTTTCCCAGTGATAGTAGGGGCAGCAAGGCACGTATTGTATTGTTGCCATCGAGGATAACAAGATGGGGTTTTCATCATATCACATGAGTTTATCCCTCTACATCATGTCATCTTGCTTAAAGTGTTACTCTGTTCTCTTGAACTTAATACTCTAGATGCATGCTGGATATCGGTCGATGTGTGGAGTAATAGTAGTAGATGCAGGCAGGAGTCGGTCTACTTGTCTCGGACGTGATGCCTATATACATGATGATACCTAGATATTCTCATAACTATTCTCAATTCTGTCAATTGCTCAACAGAAATTTGTTTACCCACCGTGAATACTTATGCTCTCGAGAGAAGCCACTAGTGAAACCTATGGCCCCCGGGTCTATCTTCCATCATATTAATCTTCCAACACTTAGTTATTTTTATTGCCTTTTATTTTACTTTGCATCTTTATCATAAAAATACCAAAAATATCATCTTATCATATCTGTCAGATCTCACTCTCGTAAGTGACCGTGTAGGGATTGACAACCCTTTATCGCGTTGGTTGCGAGGATTTATTTATTTGTGTAGGTGCGAGGGACTCGTGCGTGGCCTCCTACTGGATTGATACCTTGGTTCTCAAAAACTGAGGGAAATACTTACGCTACTTTGATGCATCACCCTTTCCTCTTCAAGGGAAGACCAACGCAAGTGCTCAAGAGGTGGCACCACTCTCGTGAAGAAACCCAAAGTTAGACCTAAGCTTGAAACTGAGTGCTTCTACTTCAAAAGAATGGTCACTGGAAGCGGAACTACCCCAAATACTTGGCGGATAAGAAGGATGGCAAAGTGAAAGGTATATTTGATATACATATTATTGATGTGTACTTTACTAGTGTTCATAGTAACCCAACGTATTTGATACCGGTCTAGTTGCTATGATTAGTAACTTGAAACAGGAGTTGCAAAATGAACATAGACTAGTTCAGGGTGTGGTGATGATGTGTGTTGGAAGTGATTCCAAGGTTGATAGGATCACCATCACACACTCCCTCTATCTTCGGGATTAGTGTTGGACCTAAATAAATGTTATTTGGTGTTCATGTTAAGCATCAATATGATTGGATCATGTTTATTGCGATACAATTATTCATTTAAGTCAGAGAATAAGAGTTGTTCTGTTTACATGAATAAATTGTTGGGGAACATAGTATTTCAAAAAATTTACCTACAATCACGCAAGATCTATCTAGGAGAAGCATAGCAACGAGCAGGGAGAGTGTGTCTATGTACCCTTGTAGACCAAAAGCGGAAGCGTTTAATAACACGGTTGATGTAGTCGAACATCTTCGTGATCCAACCGATCCAAGTACCGAACGTACGCCACCTCCACGATCAGCACACGTTCAGCTCGGTGACATCCCTCGTACTCTTGATCCATCTGAGGCCGAGGGAGAGTTCCATCAGCATGACGGCGTGGTGACGGTGACGATGAAGTTACCGGTGCAGGGCTTCGCCTAAGCACTACGATGATATGACCGAGGTGTGTAACCGTAGAGAGGGGCACTGCACACGGCTAAAAGATCAACTTGTGTGTCTATGGGGTGCCCCCTGGCCACGTATATAAAGGAGGGAAGGGAAGAGGTGGCCGGCCCTAGGGAGGCATGCCAGGTGTGGGGAATCCTACTAGGACTCCCTAGTCCAAGTAGGATTCCCCTCCTCTTTCCTATTCCTAGTAGGAGAAGGAGGGAAGGAGGAGGAGGAGAGAAGGAAAGGGGGGCCTCCCCCCAAAACCCTAGTCCAATTCGGTTTGGGCCCGTGCACCACTCCTTGGACGGCCTCCTCTATTCCACCACTAGGCCCATGAGGCCGAATAACTTCCTGGGGGGGGAGGGGTTCCGGTAACCCCCGGTACTCCGTAACTTATCTGAAATGACCCGAACCATTCCGGTGTCCGAATGTAATGTTCCAATATATGAATATTTATGTCTCTTCCATTTCGAGACTCCTCGTCATGTCCGTGATCTCATCTAGGACTCCGAACAACGTTTGGTCATCAAATCACATAACTCATAATACAAATCGTCATCGAACATTAAGCATGAGGACCCTACGGGTTCGAGAACTATGTAGACATGACCGAGACATATCTCCGGTCGATAACCAATAGCAGAACCTGGATGCTCATATTGGATCCTTCATATTCTACGAAGATCTTTATTGGACAAACCGCATAACAACATACGTTGTTCCCTTTGTCATCGGTATGTTACTTACTCGAGATTCTATTGTCGGTATCATCATACCTAGTTCAATCTCATTACCGGCAAGTCTCTTTACTCGTTCCGTAATGCATCATCCCGTAACTAACTCATTAGTCACATTGCTTTCAAGGCTTATAGTGATGAGCATTACCGAGAGGGCCCAGAGATACCTCTCTGACATTCGGAGTGACAAATCCTAATCTCTATCTATGCCAGCTCAACAAACACCATCAGAGACACCGATAGAGCATCTTTATAATCACCCAGTTACGTTGCGATGCTTGATAGCACACTAAGTGTTCCTCCGGTATTCGGGAGTTGCATAATCTCATAGTCATCGGAACATGTAAAAGTCATGAAGAAAGCAATAGCAATAAACTAAACGATCATAGTGCTAAGCTAACGGATGGGTCTTGTCCATCACATCATTCTCTAATGATGTGGTCCCGTTCATCAAATGACAACACATGTCTATGGCTAGGAAACTTAACCATCTATGATTAATGAGCTAGTCAAGTAAAGGCACACTAGGGACACTCTGTTTGTCTATGTATTCACACATGTACCAAGTTTCTAGTTAATACAATTCTAGCATGAATAATAAACATTTATCATGATATAGGGAAATATAAATAACAACTTTATTATTGCCTCTAGGGCATATTTCCTTCAGTCTCCCACTTGCACTAGAGTCAATAATCTAGATTACATAGTAATGATTCTAACACCCATGGACTCTTTGTGCTGATCATGTTTTGCTTGTGAGAGAGGGTTAGTCAACGGGTCTGCAACATTCAGATCCATATGTATCTTGCAAATCTCTATGTCTCCCTCCTTGACTTGATCATGGATGGAATTGAAGCGTCTCTTGATGTGCTTGGTTCTCTTGTGAAATCTAGATTCCTTTGCCAAGGCAATTGCAAAAGTATTGTCACAAAAGATTTTCATTGGACCCGATGCACTAGGTATTACACCTAGATCGGATATGAACTCCTTCATCCAGACTCCTTCCTTTGCTGCTTCCGAAACAGCTATGTACTCCGCTTCACACGTAGATCCTGCCATGATGCTCTGCATAGAACTGCACCAACTGACAACTCCACCATTCAATAAAAATACGTATCCAGTTTGTCACTTAGAGTCATCTGGATCAGTGTAAAAGCTTGCATCGACATAACCATTTACGACGAGCTCTTTGTCACCTCCATAAATGAGAAACATATCCTTAGTCCTTTTCAGGTATTTCAGGATGTTCTTGACCGCTGTCCAGTGATCCCCTCCTGGATTACTTTGTTACCTCCCTGCTAAACTAATAGCAAGGCACACATCAGGTCTGGTACACAACATTGCATACGTGATAGAACCTATGACTGAGGCATAGGGAATGACTTTCATTTTCTCTCTATCTTGTGTAGTGGTCGGGCATTGAGTCTGACTCAACTTCACACCTTGTAACACATGCAACAACCCTTTCTTTGACTGATCCATTTTGAACTTCTTCAAAACTTTATCAAGGTATGTGCTTTGTGAAAGTCCAATTAAGCGTCTTGATCTATATCTATAGATCTTGATGCCCAATATATAAGCAGCTTCACCGAGGTCTTGCATTGAAAAATTCATATTCAAGTATGCTTTTATGCCATTCAGAAATTTAGTATCATTTCCGATCAACACTATGTCATCCACATATAATATCAGAAATGCTACGGAGCTCCTACTCACTTTCTTGTAAATACATGCTTCTCTAAAAGTCTGTACAAACCATATGCTCTGATCACACTATCAAAGCGTGTATTCCAACTCCGAGATGCTTGTACCAGTCCATAAACTGATCGCTAGAGCTTGCACACTTTGTTAGCACCTTTAGGATCGACAAAACCTTCTAGTTGCATCATATACAACTCTTCTTTGAGATATCCATTAAGGAATGCAGTTTTGACATCCATTTGCCAACTTTCATAATCATAAAATGTGGCAATTGCTAACATGATTCGGACGGACTTAAGCATCGCTACAAGTGAGAAGGTCTCATCGTCGTCAACTCCTTGAACTTGTCAAAAACCTTTCGTGACAAGTCGAGCTTTGTAGACAGTAACATTAGCGTCAGCATCAGTCTTCTTCTTGAAGGTCCATTTATTCTCTATTGCTTGCCGATCATCGGGCAAGTCAACCAAAGTCCATACTTTGTTCTCATACATGGATCCCATCTTAGATTTCATGGCCTCAAGCCATTTCGTGGAATCTGGGCTCATCATCACTTCCTCATAGTTCATAGGTTCCTCATGGTCAAGTAACATGACCTCCAGAACAGGATTACCGTACCAGTCTAGTGCGGATCTTGCTCTGGTTGACCTACGAGGTTCGATAGTAACTTGATAAGAAGTTTCATGATCATTATCATTAGCTTCCTCACTTATTGGTGTAGGAATCACTGGACCCGATTTCTATGATGAACTACTTCCAATAAGGGAGAAGGTACAATTACCTCATCAAGTACTACTTTCCTCCCACTCACTTATTTCGAGAGAAACTCCTTCTCTAGAAAGGATCCATTCTTACCAACGAATATCTTGCCTTCGGATCTGTGATAGAAGGTGTACCAAATAGTCTCCTTTGGGTATCCTATGAAGACACATTTCTCCGATTTGGGTTCGAGCTTATTAGGTTGAAGTTTTGCACATAAGCATCGCAGCCCCAAACTTTAAGAAACGACAACTTGGGTTTCTTACCAAACCACAGTTCATATGGTGTCATCTGAATGGATTTCGATGGTGCCCTATTAAACGTGAATGCAGCCGTCTCTAAAGCATAACCCCTGAACGATAGCGGTAAATCAGTAAGAGACATCATAGATCGCACCATATCTAATAAAGTGCGGTTACAATGTTCAAACACACCATTACGCTATGGTGTTCTAGGTGGCATGAATTGCGAAAGTATTTCGCATTGTTTCAAATGAAGACCAAACTCATAACTCAAATATTCACCTCCACGATTAGATCATAGAAACTTTATTTTCTTGTTACGATGATTTTCCACTTCACTCTGAAATTCTTTGAACTTTTTCAAATGTTTCAGACTTATGTTTCATCAAGTAGATATACCCATATCTGCTCAAATCATCTATGAAGGTCAGAAAATAATGATACCCGCTGTCGGTGTCAAAACCGGAAGATCTCGGGTAGGGGGTCCCGAACTGTGCGTCTAAGGATCGAAGGTAACAGGAGGCAGGGGACACGATGTTTACCCAAGTTCAGGCCCCCTTGATGGAGGTAATACCCTACTTCCTGCTTGATTGACTTTGATGAGTATAGGGGTTACGAGAGTTGATCTACCTCGAGATCGTAATGGCTAAACCCTATATGTCTAGCATGTATGATTATGATTGCCTCTACGGACTAAACCCTCCGGTTTATATAGACACCGGAGGGGGCTAGGGCTGTACAGAGTCGGTTTATAGAGAAAGGAATCTTCATATCCGAACGCCAAGCTTGCCCTCCACGCCAAGGAGAGTCTCGTCCTGGCACGGGGGAAGGTCCTCGATCTTGTATCTTCATGGCCCATCAGTCCGACCTACATTACATAGCCCGGACGTCTGAGGACCCCCTAGTCCAGGACTCCCTCAGTAGCCCCCGAACCAGGCTTCAATGATGACATGTCTAGCGCGCAGATTGTCTTCGGCATTGCAAGGCGGGTTCCTCCTCCGAATATTCCAAAGCAAAAACAACTGTATTTGACTCCTCAACGATGATGCAGTATCCAGTTTTTATATCTTCCGTTTTGTGAGGTGGGCCCTCCATGATATACCGGACAGCTCCGGCTTTACTTTAAACATTGTATCCTTCGGCTTCTGCGCCACCATCGCCTCGTCTTCCAGGTGTCAGATGAATACAAAGGGTCCAAGTACTTTTACAGATAACACCCTGACAGCGTATGGAAGGCATCTATTTAAGGATATTGAATCTTAGATGCCATTCCAAACCAGGCGAAAAATCCTCAGAGCTAGCCACAGAAATCCGCACAAACATGGCTGGCGCTCCCAGTTCTTCCTCACGCCCTCATGGCCCTCAAAAAGGCGATTGGGAGAGCTGCTCGGTCTCCCATGCTCAGCTGACCAAGCTCCAGGTGCAGGGATACCTACCTCCCACGAACCTGGTTCTCGTTCGGGCAGGATTAACTTCCCTAATTGGTGAAGCCCCGGTGTCATGGATTTGTCACGACAGATGTCCTTAGTGTCAGGACTTAGTCGCGAGTCCAACACATCTATGTGGTAGCTTGAGAGGGGTTGAGTGGGACGAGAGACGCGAGGTTTTTACCCAGGTTTGGCCCCTCATGGTGGAGGTAAAAGCCTACATCCTGCTTCATTGATATTGATGATGATGAACATGATTACAAGGGTGTTCTATTTTGAGAGATATAGACTTGTTTGTCTAACCCTAATCTGTGAAAACTTGTGGAACTTGTCTATTGAGACATCTGAAAAAGCTTAACTCTCTTGGGGCGCCCCACCCCTCCTTATATAAGTTGAAGGGGTGGGTTACATGTAGAGTCCTAGTCGGATTAAGACTTAAACTATTCTGACTTCTCATCACGGGCTTCTCTCCATGGGCTTCTTAATGTCTTAAGCTTATTAACCCCAGGCGACTGTGCCTGCTGGGTTATAATTGTCTGCCGGCTTACCACTGTCTGTTGGCTTACCACTGTCTGCCGGCTTACCACTGTCTACTGGCTTATCACTATCTGCCGGCTCACCAATGGGTCACCAGGCTCGGCCGGGTCATTGATACGTCTCCAACGTATCTATAATTTTTGATTGTTCCATGCTATTATATCATCTATTTTCTCTATTGGAAAAGGCAGTGCCTAGGAGGTGCTTCAGCACGCCTAGGCGCTAGGCAATGGCCAAACGCCTTGCCTAGGCCATAAATGGTGGCCTAGGCAGGGCAAGCAAGGAATTGCCCACCCAAGCAAGAAATCATGCCACATACTTCACTGATATGCCAAACGGGTTATATTCCAATGACAGTAGATAGTAACTAACTTATTTATATGCCCTAAACTAATATCATCACCAATATAATAATCACAAAAACACTATGATTAAAAACTATATTACCGCCTAGGCCTCGCCTAGGGCGCTTAGGCACCACCTAGGCACTAGGCGAAGGCCAACCACCTCGCTTACTACCGCTTTTTCCAACCTTGTCTGTTTTGGATGTCAATGGGCTTTATTTTACACTTTAATATTATTTTTGGGACTAACCTATTAACCCAAGGCCCAGTGCAAATTGTAGTTTTTTTGCCTATTCAATGTTTCACAGAAAAGGAATATCAAACGGAGTCCAAACGGAATGAAATCTTCGGGATCTTGATTTTTGGAACAAACGTGATCCAGAGGACTTGGAGTGGACGTCAAGAAACGGATGAGGTGTCCACGAGGTAGGGACGCCCTCCCCCTCGTGGTCCCCTCGTGGCTCAACTGACCTACTTCTTCCTCCTCCTATATATGTTCACATACCCTGAAAACATCCAGGAGCACCACGAAACCCTATTTCCACCGCCACAACTTTTTGTACCCAAGAGATCCCATCTCGGGGCCTTTTCCGGAGCTCCGCCGGAGGGGGCATTGATCATGGAGGGCCTCTACATCAACTCCATGTCCCCTCCGATGATGTGTGAGTAGTTTACTTCAGACCTTCGGGTCCATAGTTATTAGCTAGATGGCTTCTTCTCTCTCTTTAAATCTCAATACAAAGTTCTCCTCGATCTTCTTGGAGATCTATTCGATGTAACTCTTTTTGCAGTGTGTTTGTCGAGATCCGATGAATTGTGGGTTTATGATCAAGTCTATCTATGAAAAATATTTGATTCCTCTCTGAAATCTTTTATGCATGATTATTGGTTATCTTTGCAAGTCTCTTCAAAATATCAGTTTGGTTTGGCCTACTAGATTGATCTTTCTGCAATGGGAGAAGTGCTTAGCTTTGGGTTCAATCTTGCGGTGCTTGATACGTCTCCAACGTATCTATAATTTTTTATTGTTCCATGCTATTATATTATCGGTTTTGGATGATAACGGGCTTTATTTTACACTTTTATATTATTGTTGGGACTAACCTATTAACTGGAGGCCCAACCCAAATTGCTGTTTTTTGCCTATTTCAGTGTTTCGTAGAAAGAGAATATCAAACGGAGTCCAAACGGAATGAAACCTTCAGGAACCTTATTTTTGGAACAAACATGATCCAGAGGACTTGGAGTGGACATCAAGCAAACAACGAGGAGGCCACGAGGCAGGGGCGCGCCTAACGCCCTGGGCGCGCACTCCACCCTCGTGGGCCCCTCGTTGCTCCACCGACCTACTTCTTCCTCCTATATATATCCATGTACCCCGCAAACATCTAGGAGCACCAGGAAAACCTAATTCCACCGCCGCAACCTTCTATACCCAAGAGATCCCATCTTGGGGCCTTTTCCGGAGCTCCGCTGGAGGGGGCATTGATCACGGAGGGCCTCTACATCAACTCCATGGCCCCTGCGATGATGTGTGAGTAGTTTACCTCAGACCTTAGGGTCCATAGCTAGTAGCTAGATGGCTTCTTCTCTCTCTCTCTCGAGATCTCAATACAAAATTCTCCTTGATTCTCTTGGAGATCTATTCGATGTAACTCTTCTTTTTGCAGTGTGCTTGTCGAGATCCGATGAATTGTGGGTTTATGATCAAGTTTATCTATGAAAAATATTTGAATCTTCTCTGAATTCTTTTATGTATGGTTGCTTTATATTTGGAAGTATCTTTGAATTATCAGTTTGTTTTGGCCTACTAGATTGATCTTTCTTGCAATGGGAGAAGTGCTTAGCTTTGGGTTCAATCTTGCGGTGCTTGATCCCAGTGACAGAAAGGGAAACGACACGTATTGTATTGTTTCCATCGAGGATAAAAAGATGGGGTTTACATCATATTGCATGAGTTTATCCCTCTACATCATGTCATCTTGCTTAAGGTGTTACTCTGTTCGTATGAACTTAATACATAGATGCATGCTAGATGCGGTCGATGTGTGGAGTAATAGTAGTAGATGCAGGCAGGAGTCGGTCTACTTATCTCGGATGAGATGCCTATATACATGATCATACCAAGATATTATCATAATTATTCGCTTTTCTATCAATTGCTCAACAGTAATTTGTTCACCCACCGTAATACTTATGCTCTTGAGAGAAGCCACTAGTGAAACCTATGGCCTCCGGGTCTATTTTCCATCATTCAAGTTTCCAGTCTATTTTATTTTGCAATCTTTACTTTCAATCTATATCATAAAAATACCAAAAGTATTTATCTTATTATTATCATCTCTATCAGATCTCACTCTTGCAAGTGGTCGTGAAGGGATTGACAACCCCTTTATCGTGTTGGTTGTGCGGTTCTTATTTGTTTGTCTAGGTATGATGTGACTCGCGCGTGGTATCCTACTAGATTGATACCTTGGTTCTCAAAAACTGAGGGAAATACTTATGCTACTTTACTACACCACCCTTTCGTCTTCAAGGGAAAACCAACGCAGTGCTCAAGAGGTAGCAAGAAGGATTTCTGGCGCCATTGCCAGGGAGATCTATGCCAAGTCAAGACATACCAAGTACCCATCACAGCTCTTATCCTTCGCATTACATTATTTGCCATTTTCCTCTCGTTTTCCTCTCCCCCACTTCACCCTTGCCTTTTTATTCGCCCTCTTTTCCGTTCTCCCTCTTTTTCCGTTTGCCTCTTTTTCGCTTGCTTCTTGTTTGCTTGTGTGTTGGATTGCTTGCTTGTCACGATGGCTCAAGATAATACTAAATTGTGTGACTTTTCCAATACCAACAATAATGATTTTATTAGCACTCTGATTTCTCCTCTTACCGATGCTGAATCTTGTGAAATTAATACTGCTTTGCTAAATCTTGTCATGAAAGATCTGTTTTCTGGCCTTCTTAGTGAAGATGCCGCTACCAATCTAAACAACTTTGTTGATTTGTGTGATATGCAAAAGAAGAAAGATGTGGATAATGATATTGTTAAACTTAAACTATTTCCGTTTTCGCTTAGAGATCATGCTAAAGCTTGATTTTCGTCTTTGCCTAAAAATAGTATTGATTCATGGAATAAGTGCAAAGATGCTTTTATCTCTAAGTATTTTCCTCCTGCTAAGATCAACTCTCTTAGAAACAATATTATGAATTTTAAGCAACTTGATCATGAACATGTTGCACAATCTTGGGAGAGGATGAAATTAATGATACGTAATTGTCCTACACATGGTTTGAATTTATGGATGATTATACAAAAAATTTATGCCGGATTGAATTTTGCTTCTAGAAATCTTTTAGATTTGGTCACGGGAGGCACTTTTATGGAAATAACTTTAGGAGAAGCTACCAAACTCCTAGATAATATTATGGTTAATTATTCTCAATGGTACACTGAAAGATCTACTAGTAAAAAGGTGCATGCAATTATTACTGTTTTGAGTGGAAAGATGGACGAACTTATAAAATTGTTTGATAATAAGAGTGCTCCTACTGATCCTAATGATATGCCTTTGTCCACTTTGATTGAGAATAATAATGAATCTACGGATGTGAATTTTGTTGGTAGGAACAATTTTGGTAATAACGTGTATAGAGGTAATTTTAATTCTAGGCTGTTTCCTAGTAATTCCTCTAATAATTATGGAAATTCCTACAATAATTATTATGGAAATTATAATAATATGCCCTCTAATTTTGTATTAAAGAATTTATTACTTCGCAAAAGAGTTTCAATGCTTTGATTGAAGAAAAATTGCTTAAGATTGATGAGTTGCCTAGGAACGTGGATAGAATTTCTCTTGATGTTGATTCTTTGAAACTTAGATCTATTCCACCTAAGTATGATATCAATGAGTCTCTCAAGGCCATGAGAATTTCCATTGATGAGTGCAAAGAAAGAACCGCTAGGATGTGTACTAAGAAAGATTGTTTTGTAAAAGCGTGTTCTTCTAGTTTTCACGATAATAAGGATGAAGATCTAAAAGTGATTGATGTGTCCCCTACTAAATCTTTGTTTTGCAATATGAATCTTGATAATGATGGGACTGGAGATGACTCAACTTTAGGTAGAAGGCATCCCAATGATTCGGAGTTTTTAGATCTTGATGCAAAAGTTGATAAAAGTGGGATTGAAGAGGTCAAAACTTTAAATAGCAATGAACCCACTATCTTGGATGTCAAGGAATTTAATTATGATAATTTCTCTTTGATAGATTGTATTTCCTTGTTCTAATCCGTGCTAAATTCTCCTCATGCTTATAGTCAAAATAAAGCTTTTACTAAACATATCGTTGATGCTTTGATGCACTCTTATGAAGAAAAACTTGAGTTGGAAGTTTCTTTTGCTAGGTTTCCGTGAATTTGATGATTGTTCTTTAAACTTGCACCTTGCGGATTCCACCATTAAGAAACATGTGGGAAAGATTAATGGTGTTCTTATTGTTGCAAATAGGAACTATGTGCCCGTAGATTTCATTGTTCTTGATATAGATTGCAATCCTTCATGTCCTATTACTCTTGGTAGACCTTTCCTTAGAACGATTGGTGCAATTATTGATATGAAGGAAGGGAATATTAGATTCCAATTCCCATTAAGAAAAGGCATGTAATACTTCCCTAGAAAGAAAATTAAATTACCTTATGAATCTATATGAGAGCCACTTATGGATTGCATACCAAAGATGGTAATACCTAGATCTATCCTCGCTTTTATGCCTAGCTAGGGGTGTTAAACGATAGTGCTTGTTCGGAGGCAACCCAATTTTATTTTTGTTCCTTAATTTTTGTTCATGTTTAGTAATAAGTAATTTATCTAGCCTCTTTTTTGGTCCTGTTTTTGTGTTTAATTACTGTTTGTGCCAAGTAGAACCATTGGGAAGACTTGGGGAAAGTCTTTTTGATCTTGCTGTAAAAAACAGAAACTTTAGCGCTCACGAGAATTGCTGCCATTTTTTTTACTGGAGAGTGCTATTTAGTTAATTATTTTTGCAGATGATTAATAGATAAATTCCTCACGTCCATAAAGTTATTTTAGAATTTTTGGGCTTCCAGAAGTATTCGAAACCTACATATTACTACAGACAGTTCTGTTTTTGACAGATTCTGTTTTTCGTGTGTTGTTTGCTTATTTTGATGAATCTATGGCTAGTAAAAGAGTTTATAAACCATAAAGAAGTTGGAATACAGTAGTTTTAACTCCAACATAAATAAATAATGAGTTCATTACAGTAACTTGAAGTGATGGTTTTTTTTCTTTTACTAATGGAGCTCGCGAAGATTTTCTTTTAAGTTTTGTGTTGTGAAGTTTTCAAGTTTTGGGTAAAGATTTGATGGATTATGGAACAAGCAGTGGAAAGAGCCTAAACTTTGGGATGCCCATGGCACCCCAAGGTAAAATACAAGGACACCAAAAAGCCTAAGCTTGGGGATGCCTCGGAAGCATCCCCTCTTTCGTCTTCGTCTATCGGTAACTTGGAGCTATATTTTTATTCGCCACATGATATGTGTTTTACTTGGAGCGTCTTGTATGATTTGAGTCTTTACTTTTTAGTTTACCACAATCATCCTTGGTGTACACACCTTTTGAGAGGGACACACATGAATTAGAATTTATTAGAATACTGTATGTGCTTCACTTATATTATTTTGAGAGTCCTTTAGAACAACATGGCAATTTGCTTTTAGGCATAATAAAAAATTTCATATAAGTGCATTGAATACTAAGAGAAGTTTGATACTTGATGATTGTTTTGAGATATGGAGATAGTGATATCAAAAGTGTGCTAGTTGAGTAGTTGTGAATTTGAGGAATACTTGTGTTGAAGTTTGCAAGTCCCGTAGCATGCACGTATGGTAAACGTTGTGTAACAAATTTGAAACATGAGTGTTATTTGATTGTCTTCCTTATGAGTGGCGGTCGAGGACGAGCGATGGTCTTTTCCTACCAATCTATCCCCCTAGGAGCATGCACGTAATACTTGGTTTTTAATGACTTGTAGATTTTTGCAATAAGTATGTGATTTCTTTATGACTAATGTTGAGTCCATTGATTATACGCAATCTCACCCTCCCATCATTGCTAGCCTCTTCGGTACCGTGCATTGCCCTTTCTCACCTTGAGAGTTGGTGCAAACTTCACCGGTGCATCCAAACCCCATGATACGATATGCTCTATAACACATAAACCTCCTTATATCTTCCTCAAAATAGCCACCATACCTACCTATTATTGTATTTCCATAGCCATTCCGAGATATATTGCCATGCAACTTTCCACCGTTCCATTTATTATGACATGCATCATCATTATCATATTGCTTTGCATGATCATGTAGTTGACATCGTATTTGTGGCAAAGCCACCGTTCATAATTTTTTCATACATGTCACTCTTGATTCATCGCAATCCCGGTACACTGCCGGAGGCATTCACACAGAGTCATATTTTGTTCTAAGTATCGAGTTGTAACTCTTGAGTTGTAAGAAAATAAAAGTGTGATGATCATCATTAGAGCATTGTCCCATGTGAGGAAATGATGATGGAGACTATGATTCCCCCACAAGTCGGGATGAGACTCCGGACGAAAAATAAAAAAGAAAAGAAAAGAGGCCAAAAAAGAAGAAGGCCCAAATCAAAAAAGAGAAAAAAATAAATGAGAGAAAAAGAGAGAAGGGACAATGTTACTATCCTTTTGCCAAACTTGTGCTTCAAAGTAGCAGCATGATCTTCATGATAGAGAGTCTCTTATTTTGTCACTTTCATATACTGTGGGAATTTTTAATTATAGAACTTGGCTTGTATATTCCAATGATGGGCTTCCTCAAATGCCCTAGGTCTTCATGAGCAAGCGAGTTGGATGCACACCCACTTAGTTTCTTTGATGAGCTTCCATATATTTATAGCTCTAGTGCATCAGTTGCATGGCAATCCCTACTCCTTGCATTGACATCAATTGGTGGGCATCTCCATAGCCCATTGATTAGCCGCGCCAATGTGAGACTTTCTCCCTTTTTCTCTTCTCACACAACCTCAATCATCATATTCTATTCCACCCATAGTGCTATGTCCATGGCTCGCGCTCATATATTGCGTGAAAGTTGAAAGAGTTTGAAAAGGCTAAGTATGAAACAATTTCTTGGCTTGTCATCGGGGTTGTGCATGATGGTAGCATTTTGTGTGACGGAAATGAAGCATGGCCGAACTATATGATTTTGTAGGGATAAGTTTTCTTTGGCAATGGTATTTTGATAAGACATAATTGCTTGATTGGCATACTTGGAGTATTACTACTTTTATGTCAACAATAAACTTTTATCTTGAATCTTTCGGATCTGAACATTCATGCCACAATAGAGAAAAAATACATTGAAGAACGGGCTAGAAATCATTCCACATCAAAAATTCTGTTTTTATCATTTACCTACTCGAGGACGAGCAGGAATTAAGCTTGGGGATGCTTGATACGTCTTTAGCGTATCTATAATTTTTGATTGTTCCATGCTATTATATTATCTGTTTTGGATGTTAATGGGCTTTATTTTACACTTTTATATTATTTTGGGACTAACCTCTTAACCTAAGGCCCAGTACAAATTGTTGTTTTTTGCCTATTTCAGTGTTTCGCAGAAAAGGAATATCAAACGGAGTCCAAACGGAATGAAACCTTTGGGAGCATGATTTTTGGAACAAACGTGATCCAGAGGACTTGGAGTGGACGTCAAGAAACGAATGAGCGTCCACGAGGCAGGGGGCGCGCCCTCCCCCCTCGTGGGCGCCTCGTGGCTCAACCGACCTACTTCTTCCTCCTATATATGTTCACATACACCGAAAACATCCAGGAGCACCACGAAACCATATTTCCACCGCCGCAATCTTCTGTACCCAAGAGATCCCATCTTGGGGCCTTTTCCGGAGCTCCGCCGGAGGGGGCCTTGATCACGGAGGGCCTCTACATCAACCCCATGGCCCCTCCGATGATGTGTGAGTAGTTTACTTCAGACCTTCGGGTCCATAGTTATTAGCTAGATGGCTTCTTCTCTCTCTTCGAATCTCAATACAAAGTTCTCCTCGATCTTCTTGGAGATCTATTCGATGTAACTCTTTTTGCGTTGTGTTTGTCAAGATCTGATGAATTGTGGGTTTACGATCAAGTGTATCTTTGAACAATATTTGATTCTTCTCTGAAATATTTTATGCATGATTGGTTATCTTTACAAGTCTCTTCGAATTATCAGTTTGGTTTGGCCTACTAGATTGATCTTTCTTGCAATGGGAGAAGTGCTTAGCTTTGGGTTCAGTCTTGCGGTGCTCGATCCCAGTGAAAGAAAGGGAAACGACACGTATTGTATTGTTGCCATCGAGGATAAAAACATGGGGTTTATATCATATTGCTTGAGTTTATCCCTCTACATCATGTCATCTTACCTATGGCATTACTCTGTTCTTATGAAGTTAATACTCTAGATGCATGCTGGATAGCGGTCAATGTGTGGAGTAATATTAGTAGATGCAGGCAGGAGTCGGTCTACTTGTCATGGACGTGATGCCTATATACATGTTCATGCCTAGATATTCTCATAATTATTCGCTTTTCTATCAATTGCTCCACAGTAATTCGTTCACCCACCGTAATACTTATGCTATCTTCAGAGAAGGCACTAGTGAAACCTATGCCCCCTGGGTCTATTTTCCATCATATAAGTTTCCAATCTATTTTTATTTTGCAATCTTTACTTTCAATCTATATCATAAAAATACCAAAAATATTTATCTTATCATTATTATCCCTATCAAATCTCACTCTCGTAAGTGACCGTGAAGGGATTGACAACCCCTTTATCATGTTGGTTGCGAGGTTCTTATTTGTTTGTGTAGGTACGAGGGACTTGCGTGTGGCCTCCTACTGGATTGATACCTTGGTTCTCAAAAACTAAGGGAAATACTTGCGCTACTTTGCTACATCACCCTTTCCTCTTCAAGGGAAAACCAACGCAGTGCTCAAGAGGTAGCAGTCATCAGTGAGTTGTCAATCCTCGGGCGGTTTACCAATGAAATACCAAGTCCCAGCCGGGTCATAACTCTGGTCGGGTCTTACCGCAGGGTATATCCCCGACACCCAACAGAAAATTTCCCCAATCCTACCGAAGGGGAGCGAGTGTGCTTCGTCTCCTTCCTTTTAAGAGGCGTTGGGTTTCCAATCCACCCTTTCCTCCGAGGTCTCCTGGAGTAATACAACCTCCAGTTGCACAATCTCACGCTGGGCTCCATTCTGCACATTGCGGGCTTTGTGGCTCTTTGCGAGATGTTCTTAGGCTGCGAGGCCCATTTTGAGTTATGGAGAAAACTTTTCTGCCTCATCCCTCACTCCCAAAAGGGATCTATATTCGAGGTGGGCGGTGCCGAAGTATGGTGTATAGCCGGAACAGGATACCTATCCGGCTCTCCGAAGAAGGCATCCGAATAGTGTCCCTCAGAGTGGTTTTGTATCGAAGACGTAGTCCACCCAGACCCAATCCGGCAGGGCCTACCTGAATTTTGCAATGCCCCATTGAAGAAACACCACAGCTGGCGTCCCTGTAGCCTCGAAGAGGAGGATAGTGAGGAGATTAAGAAGTTAATGAGCAGGATAAAGATGCTCGCCCAATCCGGACTATCCATAATTGAGGTAATGGCAATCTCAATAACGCGAGGCATTCAACCACTCCAATCTAGAGGACTCCCCATGTGGCACTACAACGGGGAGGACGACGCATCATGCTGCAGGCGCAAGGGTCCGGACAACTTTGCCGCCTTGGCTGCCATGTTGGCTTATCTTTATAAAGGGGAGAAAGAAGATTTTACTCACCTTAAGTGCCGAGAGGGATTTTCCATGTACAACCCACCTAGCTTGGTGAGCTTTTGCTTCGCAACTTACCCAATCCTCTTCCTGAGTCGCACTTTAGTTGAACTTAATCCGACTATGTTTAATAGGAATGGAGGAAGGTTGTCGCGGGGATCTATAGCCCTGCTCCGCAGCTGGAAGACCATTCTCGAGACCTGGATCCAGTATTTGAAGAGGATCCAGATATATTCATAGAGCTCAAGGAGGGGGTCTTTTATCAGGTGAGCTACGACGGCACAGAAGGCCATCAGAGCCGATTATCCCGGCCTTCTCCCCTCCTCCCACATAAGTACCCAGGAGACGTCTCCTCCAAAAGAGTTTTCTCATTATGCCTCACCGCACTGTCTCGTGCTCCAAAGGGGCGGCGCTTGTCTCACCACGCCGCATCAGAAATGTCCTTAAGAAGGAGACGCCTACGCTGGGCAGATCTTCAAAAAGGAAGGCGGACAATGACACTACCGAGCCCCTATCTTCATCAAAAAGGTATGGTTTTTAATATGCCCTTGGCAGATATACCGAATTGTAACGTTTCCCACTGTGCCACATTTTTTTAGGAAAAGCATACGCCAGGCTGTGTCCGGAGGCTTTGCTAATCATGCATCACCCAATCCAACCCAGAACCCCATCCCAAGGACTAGGGTGGATACAGGTGCAATGCCGGATTGTCCTCTCCCCGAGGATTCAGATGATGTATCTGTTACCAACTCCGAAGTGGAGAGTGCGATGAACCATCCGTGCTACGTGAGACCCAACTTTCACCGAAGAGGCATTCAATGCCTTCAGCTCAGTGAATGCATATATCCGAGCTGCTCGAGATGGGCTCGCTGGAGCCACTCACCATCTTTCAAAGGATATGCGGGTAAGACTTGTTGTACAGTTTTAATAATCATGTTTCAGTAGCCCTCGAGACTTGAAGCAGTTGACGCAACTGATTTAAGGATCATTGCATAATCAGGTACTCATGGAGAAGAACAACATGCTATCTCAGGAGCTGGAAAATGTCGGGCCCAGCTAACCGCTGTCACCGCCGAACTGGCGAAGTCCAAGGAGGCACCGACTGGTAATGTCCTCTACTGTCCGGAAAATATAATCATGCGCCGGCAATGTTTTTTGAAATAAACACTGATGTATTTACAACGGCAGGATCACCGAATCTGCTGGAACAGAGACTGAAGGCTGCGCAGGCAGATAAACAACATGCCGAAAGGCAAAAGGCCGCTGGTCACCGTATACTAACACGGACCAGGGATGAGAAGAACAAGCTACAAGATGACAACATCAAGCAAGGCGAGGAGCTGAAAGACATACGCGCCCAACTAGCGGATGCCTTGAAAGAGAACAGAAAACTGAAAGGCGGCATATTCAGTATGCTTTTTAAACTCATTTCCATAGAGTCCTAATGGGAAGTTTAACAAGTTTGTTTCTGTAGGTGTGCTGACTGGGCGGCCCGAAGGAGAGGTGTCCAGATTTCAAGGTGATCTGGTACAAGAGCTGTCCAAAGTGCATGAGCGAGCCCAGAAGCTAAGGCTTTATGGCCGGCCGATTCTCCTCCAGGAAGTATGGAGGAACTCGTGAATTTATTGTAGGGAGCTCGTCGTTGCTTTGGACTATGGAAGATATTAGCATGCCGAGAAGCTGCATGAGAGGCCTGGGCCATGGTGAAAACACGGTACACCGGACTTGATCCAAATCATATGGCCTGGGTCGGGCCTCGGGGACCAGATGGATAGGAAATTCCTGTTAGCTAAGTATATGACCAAGTAAAGATAACTGCCAAATTTTCGCAACATGATTGTAAGCTAGACAACTTATTAGATGGTCTAGAGGAGGAGGAAGTTCAAGTCCAAGTAGTAATGTACTTTTATCGACAAACGTATCTCCATCGGAATTACAAAAACGATTGTCTTGGCAGACCTTCCGCTTTAACTTTCGAAATCCAAAGTTTTGGAGTGTTTCCGAATAATGTAACGGTGGAAAACACCAATGTATGTTCGGAAACCAGACAGTCTAGTCATGGTTGCTTGAACAGAAAAGTTGTATTCGGGGAGTTATGTTATATTACATTTGATCATAAGAAACATCTTCCAGAGAGAATAGTTCTGTTAAGGGTTCCTTTCCCTGGGCCAGCATGCGTTGTTGTGCATGCCTAAGCTGTGATGCTAAAAATCACAGTATAGGATATACTTTGGGGGCTTGTATCTGTAGGATCGAAAGTATGTCTAGAGGGGGGGGGGGGTGATTAGACTACTTGACCAATTAAAAACTTAGCCTTTTCCCAATTTTAGTTCTTGGCAGATTTTAGCTATCTTAGAGCAAGTCAAGCAATCATCACACAATTCAAGCAAGCATGCAAAGAGTTTATTGGCTGCAGAAAGTAAAGCATGCAACTTGCAAGAATGTAAAGGTAAGGGTTTGGAGGATTCAAACGCAATTGGAGACACGGATGTTTTCCCATGGTTCGGATAGGTGGTGCTATCCTACATCCACGTTGATGGAGACTTCAACCCACGGAGGGTAACGGTTGCGCGAGTCCATGGAGGGCTCCACCCACGAAGGGTCCACGAAGAAGCAACCTTGTCTATTCCACCATGGCCATCGCCCACGAAGGACTTGCCTCACAAGCGGTAGATCTTCACGAAGTAGGCAATCTCCTTGCCCTTACAAACTCCTTGGTTCAACTCCACAATCTTGTCGGAGGCTCCCAAGTGACACCTAGCCAATCTAGGAGACACCACTCTCCAAGAAGTAACAAATGGTGTGTTGATGATGAACTCCTTGCTCTTGTGCTTCGAATGATAGTCTCCCCAACACTCAACTCTCTCTCATAGGATTTGGATCTAGTGGAAAGAAGAGTTGAGTGGAAAGCAACTTGGGGAAGGCTAGAGATCAAGATTCATATGGTAGGAATGGAATATCTTGGTCTCAACACATGAGTAGGTGGTTCTTTCTCAGAACATATGAGTAGGAATGATGTATGTGTTCTGATTGCTCTCTCTTCAAATGAAGAGGTGGTGGAGGGGTATATATAGCCTCCACACAAAATCCAACCGTTACACACAATCTACCAATCTCGGTGGGACCGAATCAGAAAACTCGGTCTGACCGAAATAGTAAACCTAGTGACCGTTAGGAATTTCGGTGGGACTAAGATGCAACTCGGTAGGACCGATTCGGTTAGGGTTTGGGCATAACGTAATCTCGGTGAGACCGATCGCACAAACTCGGTGAGACCGAGTTCGGCAATTAGCTAACCAGAGAGTTGGTCAGGCAAACTCGGTGGGACCGACTTGCTCTTTCGGTGAGACCGAAACGTTACAAGAAGGAAACATAGAGTTTACCTTGCATTCTCGGTGGGACCGATTCGCTCTTTCGGTGAGACTGAAAAGTTACAAAAGGGAAACAGAGAGTTTGCAAGCCCATCTCGGTGAGACCGAGAACCTTATCGGTAGGACCGAATTGCTAGGGTTTGGCAGTGGCAAATGACAAGTGAAACTCGGTGGCGATGGATTGACAGAATCGGTATGACCGAGTTTGGCTTAGGGTTTAGGTCATTTGTGGATATGGAAAGGTGGTTGAGGATTTTGGAGCATATCACTAAGCACATAAAGCAAGAGGCTCATTAAGCAACACCTCATCCCTCCTTAATAGTATTGGCTTTTCCTAAAGACTCAATGTGATCTTGGATCACTAAAATATAAAATGAGGAGTCTTGAACTTTTGAGCTTGAGCCAATTCTTTGTCCTTAGCATTTTGAGGGTTCCACTTTCACATCCATGCCATGCCAATCATTGAGCTTTCTTGAAATAATCATCTTGGAATAGCATTAGCTCAATGAGCTATATGTTGTTATGAATTACCAAAACCACCTAGGGATAGTTGCACTTTCAATCTCCCCCTTTTTGGTAATTGATGACAACATATAGATCCAAGCTTTGACAAATGATAATAAGCATGAAATATATCGTTGCTTTGAGAAGTATGTGACAAATAAGAGCTCCCCCTAAATTTGTGCATATTTAAAATTTTCTTTGGACTGCAAATGCACATGGAGTTAGAATCATGGGTTACTCTTCCATGTCACATACATCTTGGTGGAGCACTCAAAAATGATAAGATTGAAATACATGCACTCATCACCAACAATAGTGAATGATCACAAACGATAGATAGAATGATAATATTTAAGCAAACATTAAGTGTAGCTTATGATCAAACACTTGATCATCGATGTCTCACGAATAATGACATAGTATCTCACACTCAAGCAAACAAAGTTCGAAAAACCACCAAATAAAGCAAGAGAGAAAAGCAACACTCTCTCTCTCTCTCGAAGCCTATGATCTATACATCTTCTCCCCCTTTGGCAACAAGTTACCAAAAAGTTCCTAGAAAATGCATAGTGCTAAGTCGACGCTCAGGCTTGATCTTCAGGTGGTGGTGGAGTCCGGAGCACGCCAAGGACGAAGCCTTCAGTAGAAGTGGTCGGAGTCGAGGCTGAAGTGGATGATGGAGCTGGTGGAACGGAGGCTTTAGCTGGTGCAGACGTTGTGGCTCTGGTGTCAGCAACTGGCAGTGCAGACGACCTCGGACCTCGTGGCACCCTGGCAAAAGCATCAGTTGTGGTCCTGCCTCTCCTCTCATTCATGTCCTCCTGAAGCTGCTCCACGGCGGTCTGTATTTCTGTCACCTTGATGTCCATGTCATAGAATCTCTGTTCCATGATCCTCTCTAGGCTCGCCTGGTTCTGAGTCAGGGTGGCAAGTCCTTGCTCAATACGCAGGGTGGACGCTATCAGGTAACTGAGCTGCTCTTGTTTGGTCTTCAAGAAGTACTCAGATGCCTCTGCTTGAGTAGGCATCCTGGCAGCTTTTTCCTTCCTCGCCTTCTCCTTCTGAGCTTATGCATGTGCAGATGAGGGTTCATTTTCAGTCATAACCACTTGGTTACCCTCAAAATCTGGACGGATGGGCAGGTGTTCCTTATCCAATAAATACACGCCCGTGCCCATCTTGGAGTTGATGAGCTCCTGAATCTGTGGGGCATACCCACAACTCCTCTTCTGGTCTGCAGCTGTCCTCTTGATTGTTTCCACAATGAGACTCATGACCTTGAATTTCTGAGGCACGTCAAAGACATGAAGCAGGTTGATCGCGTGACCTCTGATCATCTTGTGATCTCCAGATTTGGGCAGAAGGGTATGCCTAAGGATCCAGTTGATCGTAGGCAATCCTGAGAGCAGATAGTGCATGGAGCCAAACTTGAACGTGTCAAGCGCTTCATTCGGGACCTCCTTGTACATGTTGGACATGGAGTTGTGATCCATCTTTTTCTTGGCATAGATGTCCAAGTCATCAGCTTGCTCCTCTAGGGCATTGATCAACTTCGCCCATTCTTCCATAGTGGATTTGTACCTTGTACCCTAAGACATCCATGTGATCCTGCCATCCAGATAAAAGTGTGCTGTGGAGTAGAATTGCATGATCAGCTCCTCGTTCCACTTTGTGAATTTCTACCCAACAAAGTCTGCAACTCCACAAGCACTAAAGCTGTCAAATACACCGGGGTAGTGCTCTTCATTATCCTTGATGTAGGTCCAGTCGACCCATCTCATGTCGCAAACGATTGGCTTCTTGTCAAGCAAAACAGTCTCATAGAAATCTTGTTGCTCCTTGGTATGGAATCTGTAATCCACGGCAGTCCTTCTCCTAGAAGCATACGGATCTGCTTCTCTCCATTTCCTCAGCCCTGAATCTCTCCTGAGCTTCATATCCTTGCTTCTACTCTTATAGAACTTGTTGAAGTTCTTGACCATCAAGCTCAATTCTTCATTGAAGTTTTGTTTCTCACTTGATGATGTGGGGGCTTCACATGACGCTTTGTAGGCACCACTTGATTTATTGTGAAGTTCCTCTTTATCCTTGAGTGACATCTCATGAGCAACAATCCTTCCAATTACTTCCGTTGGCTTGAGATCTTTGTAGTTGGGCATCATTTGGATTAATGTGCACACGGTATCATATTTCCCATCCAAGGCTCTTAGGATCTTCTTGATGATGAATCTATCGGTCATCTCTTCACTTCCTAAGCCGGCAATCTCATTTGTGATAAGAGCAAGCCCAGAGTACATTTCAGCGACACCTTCACCATCCTTCATCTTGAACTTGTCAAGTTGACTTTGGAGCACATCCAACTTGGATTCCTTGACGGAGTTGGTACCTTCGTGCATATCAATCAAAGTATCCCAAATTTCCTTTACATTCTCAAGGCGGCTGATTTTGTTGAATTCTTCGGCGCACAATCCGTTGAAGAGAATATCACAAGCTTGAGCATTGTATTGCAACATCTTCAACTCATCCACGGTAGCTTCACAGTTTGGTTCCCTCCCATCGAAGAACTCACCTTGCAAGCCAACACAAACAATAGCCCATACGGCGGGGTTATGTCCAAGAATATGCATTTTCATTTTATGCTTCCAACTAGCAAAATTAGTGCCATCAAAGTAAGGACCTCTACGGTGATAATTTCCCTCGCTAGACGCCATACTCTCCTAGGTTGTGAAACCAAGGCTATGACCACCAAAAGCTATGAAGATCAAGCCAAATGGAGACCAAAGCTCTGATACCACTTGTAGGATCGAAAGTATGTCTAGAGGGGGGGTGATTAGACTACTTGACCAATTAAAAACTTAGCCTTTTCCCAATTTTAGTTCTTGGCAGATTTTAGCTATCTTAGAGCAAGTCAAGCAATCATCACACAATTCAAGCAAGCATGCAAAGAGTTTATTGGCAGCGGAAAGTAAAGCATGCAACTTGCAAGAATGTAAAGGTAAGGGTTTGGAGGATTCAAACGCAATTGGAGACACGGATGTTTTCCCGTGGTTCGGATAGGTGGTGCTATCCTACATCCACGTTGATGGATACTTCAACCCACGGAGGGTAACGGTTGCGCGAGTCCGCGGAGGGCTCCACCCACGAAGGGTCCACGAAGAAGCAACCTTGTCTATTCCACCATGGCCATCGCCCACGAAGGACTTGCCTCACTAGCGGTAGATCTTCACGAAGTAGGCGATCTCCTTGCCCCTACAAACTCCTTGGTTCAACTCCACAATCTTGTCGGAGGCTCCCAAGTGACACCTAGCCAATCTAGGAGACACCACTCTCCAAGAAGTAACAAATGGTGTGTTGATGATGAACTCCTTGCTCTTGTGCTTCGAATGATAGTCTCCCCAACACTCAACTCTCTCTCATAGGATTTGGATCTGGTGGAAAGAAGATTTGAGTGGAAAGCAACTTGGGGAAGGCTAGAGATCAAGATTCATATGGTTGGAATGGAATATCTTGGTCTCAACACATGAGTAGGTGGTTCTTTCTCAGAACATATGAGTAGGAATGATGTATGTGTTCTGATTGCTCTCTCTTCAAATGAAGAGGTGGTGGAGGGGTATATATAGCCTCCACACAAAATCCAACCGTTACACACAATCTACCAATCTCGGTGGGACCGAATTAGAAAACTCGGTCTGACCGAAATAGTAAACCTAGTGACCGTTAGGAATTTCGGTGGGACTAAGATGCAACTCGGTAGGACCGATTCGGTTAGGGTTTGGGCATAACGTAATCTTGGTGAGACCGATCGCACAAACTCGGTGAGACCGAGTTTGGCAATTAGCTAACCAGAGAGTTGGTCAGGCAAACTCGGTGGGACCGACTTGCTCTTTCGGTGAGACCGAAACGTTACAAGAAGGAAACATAGAGTTTACCTTGCATTCTCGGTGGGACCGATTTGCTCTTTCGGTGAGACCGAAAAGTTACGAAAGGGAAACAGAGAGTTTGCAGGCCCATCTCGGTGAGACCGAGAACCTTATCGGTAGGACCGAATTGCTAGGGTTTGGCAGTGGCAAATGACAAGTGAAACTCGGTGGCGCCAGATTGACAGAATCGGTATGACCGAGTTTGGCTTAGGGTTTAGGTCATTTGTGGATATGGAAAGGTGGTTGAGGATTTTGGAGCATATCACTAAGCACATAATGCAAGAGGCTCATTAAGCAACACCTCATCCCTCCTTAATAGTATTGGCTTTTCCAAAAGACTCAATGTGATCTTGGATCACTAAAATATAAAATGAGGAGTCTTGAACTTTTGAGCTTGAGCCAATTCTTTGTCCTTAGCATTTTGAGGGTTCCACTTTCACATCCATGCCATGCCAATCATTGAGCTTTCCTGAAATAATCATCTTGGAATAGCATTAGCTCAGTGAGCTATATGTTGTTATGAATTACCAAAACCACCTAGGGATAGTTGCACTTTAAGTATCGCAACGAGGGTGATTCATATTTTGTCCACCGACCTATTATTCCCTTAAGAACGCTAGCTTTCGGCTTCACTCGTGTGAGGTACACATCCAGATAACCCGGCTGTAACAATCGCAGAGGTGCTCCCTTTATGCCCTAGCCGAACAAGCGAGAATGTAGGGCATAAGCACAGGAGCCAGGCAACCCAGCTTGGCAAAAATTTAAGTCATAAAGGTGCATATAATGGTGAAGAAAAGGCATATATGACAAGACGACACATATATATGGTGAGCCTGATGCTCGAATAATAATAAGCTTCTGTGACAAGAAGCCCCCAGGTATTGGGGGGTATGTACATTTAAGGATGTATACCCCTTAAGTGTGCGGTTTATCCGAACACGGGCTAGAAGTCATATAAAAACGAAAAGAAGAAAGAGAAGAAAGAGGAAAAAAGGTAACAAACAATTAGTCCGGACTTCGGCGCAGAATCTTCGGAGTCTGGCAGCGTTCCATGGGTTCGGCTCTAGGCGATTGTCCAATGCATTACGAAGGCGATAGGCTCCTCCAGTGAGAACTTCATCTATAATGAAGGGACCCTCCCATTTAGGCTTGATCTTGTCATTTTTCTTCTCTGGTAAGCGTAGAACAAGTTCACTGACATTACAAGTCTTGGCCCGCACTTCTCTGCTTTTGTATCTTCGAGCTTGTTGCTGGTAGAATATTGAACGGGTTTTTGCGACATCGCACTCCTCCTCCAGGCCGTCTAAATCATCTTGCCAATCGAGCTCGGCCTCTCTCTCTTTGTACATGCGTACATGAGGTGAGTCATGGATAATATCGCAGGGCAAGACGGCCTCTGCGCCGTACACCATGAAGAACGGTGTGTATCCGGTCGTGCGATTGGGCATGGTCCACAGCCCCCAGAGTATGTAGTCGAGCTCCTCAACCCAGTGTTTGTCTGACTCCTTTAAGGATCGCACTAGTCTGGGTTTAATGCTGCTCATTATCAGGCCATTAGCCTGTTCGACTTGATCGTTTGTTTGAGGGTGATAGACGGAGGCGTAATCGAGCTTGATGCCCAGATTAGCACACCAAGTTTTTACTTCGTTGGCTGTGAAGTTAGAGCCGTTATTGGTGATGATGTTGTGTGGGACACCATAACGGTGTACGACACCGGATATGAAATTTATCACAGGTCCGGTTTCGGCCGTTTTAACTGGCTCGGCCTCTATCCACTTAGTGAATTTATCTACCATGACCAGCAGGTAATTTTTCTTATGGCTTCCCCCTTTAAGGGGTCCAACCATGTCAAGCCCCCAGACTGCAAAAGTCCAAGTAATGGGGCTTGTTTTTAGGGCGGTAGGCGGCATATGGATTTGATTGGCGAAAAGCTAGCATCCTACACAACGTTGGACGAGGTCTTGTCCATCTGCTCGGGCCGTAGGCTAGAAAAATCTGGTACGAAAGGCCTTACTTACAAGGGCCCGAGCTGCGATGTGATGACCACCAAGACCAGCATGGATTTCAGCCAAGAGTTGCCGCCCCCCTTCTTCGGAGATACATCTTTGAAGGACTTCAGTAGTACTTTTCTTGTAGAGCTCTGCTTCATGAAGCTTGTAGGCTTTCGAGCATCGAACGATGCATCGAGCCTCATTCTAGTCCTCAGGGAGCTCTTGCCTATTAAGGTAGGCCAAGAAGGGTTCGGTCCATGGGGCGATCACTGCCATGATTACATGGGTCGATGGTGTTATTCCGGTGTCCGAGCCCCCGATGGTATCAGAATTGCGTTCGGAATCTGGGGGTATGACCGGCTCCAGACTGGTGTTGCTGCTCTCGTCCTGCCATACCACGGATGGCTTGAAGAGCCTCTCCACAAAGGTGATGGGTGGGACGGTGAGGGAGTCCTGGATTAGGGGTTCTCCGGACAGCCGGACTATATCCTTTGGCAGGACTGTTGGACTATGAAGATACAAGATTGAAGGCTTTGTCCCGTGTCCAGATGGGACTCTCCTTGGTGTGGAAGTCAAGCTTGACAATATGGATATGTAGATCTTCTTCCTTGTAACCGACTCTGTGTAACCCAAGCCCCTCCAGTGTCTATATAAACTGGAGGGTTTAGTCCGTAGGACAACAACAATTATACCATAGGCTAGCTTCTAGGGTTTAGCCTCTACGATCTCGTGGTAGATCAACTGTTGTAATACTCATATCATCAAGATCAATCAAGCAGGAAGTAGGGTATTACCTCCATCGAGAGGGCCCGAACCTGGGTAAACATCGTGTCCCCCGCCTCCTGTTACCATCCGCCTTAGACGCATAGTTCGGGACCCCCTACCCGAGATCCGCTGGTTTTGACACCAACATTGGCGCTTTCATTGAGAGTTCCACTGTGCCATCACCATAAGCCTTGATGGCTCCTTCGATCATCGGTAACGATGCGGCCTAGGGTGAGGTTTCCCCCCAGACAGATCTTCATATTCAGCGGCTTCGCGCTGCGGGCCAACTCGCTTGGCCATCTGGAGCAGATCAAGAGCTACGCCCCTGGCCATCAGGTCAGGTTCAAGAACTCGAACTACACTGCCGACATCCGCGAAGACTTGATCTTCAACGGATTCGAGCCTATACCAGGTGCACCGCACGATCACGACGAGCATGATTTAGCTCTGCCGTCGGTCAGTGTTCGGGAGATCACACCTACAACTACTCCGGCCTTCAATCTGGAGCAAATTGCGCCATCCAAGTACGGGTGGATAGACCCCGCCATGGAGGCCGCACTCTCAGTGGCGATAGAGCCGGATACTGACTTCACCCCTTACGAGAGCCGTGTTGCCGAACCACTGGATTCATCTCCGGCCACGGACTCCGAGCTGCCTACGTCCATGCCTATCGAATCTAATTGGGCGCCGATCATGGAGTTCACCTCCGCGGATATCTTTTAGCACTCACCTTTTGGTGACGTGCTAAATTCATTAAGGTCTCTCTCCTTGTCAGGAGAACCTTGGCCGAACTATGTCCGGCTAGAATGGGATGCGGACGACGAAGAAATTCGCTCCCCACCCACCACCCACTTAGTAGCCAATGTCGACGATTTAACCGACATGCTCGACTTCGACTCTGAAGACATCGACGGTATGGACGACGATGCAGGAGACGAATAGGAACCACCGTCTACAGGGCGCTGGACTGCCACCTCATCATATGATATATATACATGGTGGACACCCCCAAACAAGGCAATGGCGACGAGACAGCGGGGGATGACCCCTCCAAGAAGCAACCCAAGCACCGACGTCAGCGGCGCCGCTCTAAGTCCCGCCATAGCAAAAGTAGTGATACCGGCACAAGAGACAATAACACTCTGGATAGTGCCAAAGATGACAACAATCCCCTCAGCACAATTTAGAGCGGGAGGGTGAACAAGCTAGCCCTCTAGAGCGGGCAGCAGATGGAGAATCGGAGGAGGACTATTACATGCCTCTCTCCGAAGACGAGGTGAGCCTCGGCGACGAAGAATTTATCGTGCCTGAGGATCCTGTCGAGCGGGAGCGCTTCAAGCGCCGGCTTATAGCCACAGCAAATAGCTTGAAGGAAAAGCAACAACAGCTTCGAGCTGATCATGATTTGCTAGCAGAAAGATGGACCGAAGTCCTTGCGGCCGAGGAATACGAACTCAAGCGCCCCTCCAAGAGTTACCCAAAGTGCAGGTCGCTACCCCGACTCAAGGAGGAAGCATTGAAACCTACATCACCAGTGTAAGATGCGGTTGACCGGCGACCTCGTGGCCGAGCCAGAGAGGTGTTTCAGCCTGAAGTTCAGCCTGCACCCCGCCGCTACTCAAACAAAAATACCAAGGCCCGGGGCAACACACGGGACCTGCGAGACATATTGGAAAGCAGGGCAAAACATGAAAGGTCGATATACGAGTCACGGGGGCGCGTGCCAACGCGGGACGATGACCGTCACGCCGGATACACTAAAAGTAAATCTGGCCGGGCCGAATACAGCAGACAAGACTCATATGAACTGCGTCGTGATATAGCCCGGCGCAGAGGCGTCGCACACCCCCTATGCTTCACTGATGAAGTTATGGATCACGAATTTCCAGAGGGTTTTAAACCCGTAAATATCGAATCATATGATGGTACAACCGATCCCGCTGTATGGATTGAGGATTTCCTCCTCCACATCCCCATGGCTCGCTGTGATGATCTGCATGCCATCAAGTACCTCCCACTAAAACTCAAAGGACCAGCTCGGCATTGGCTGAATAGCTTGCCAGCAGACTCCGTCGGCAGTTGGGAGGATTTGGAAGACGCATGCTACCTCTTGAGCTTGTGTTGGATTTCCCCGAAGAGGAAAGGATGATGCAGCAGAGTAGCGTAAGTATTTCCCTTAGTTTTTGAGAACCAAGGTATCAATCTAGTAGGAGGGCACGCTCAAGTCCCTCGTACCTGCACAAAACGATAGCTACTCGCAACCAACGCGATTAGGAGTTGTCAATCCCTTCACGGTCACTTACGAGATTGAGATCTGATAGATATAATATTTTTGGTATAGAGATGCAAAGTGAAAAGTAAAAGTCAAAGTAAAAAAGCAAAGCAAGATTAAAATGATGGAGATTGATATGATGAGAATAGACCCGGGGGCCATAGGTTTCACTAGTGGCTTCTCTCAAGAGCATAAGTATTCTACGGTGGGTGAACAAATTACTGTTGAGCAATTGACAGAATTGATCATAGTTATGAGAATATCTAGGCATGATCATGTATATAGGCATCACGTCCGTGACAAGTAGACCGAAACGATTCTGCATCTACTACTATTACTCCACTCATCGACCGCTATCGAGCATGCATCTAGAGTATTAAGTTAAAAATAGAGTAACGCTTTAAGCAAGATGACATGATGTAGAGAGATAAATTCATGAAATATGAAATAAACCCCATCTTGTTATCCTCGATGGCAATGATGCAATACGTGCCTTGCTGCCCCTTCTGTCACTGGGAAAGGACACCGCAAGGTCGAACCCAAAGCTAAGCACTTCTCCCATGGCAAGAAACACCAATCTAGTAGGCCAAACCAAACTGATAATTCGAAGAGACTTGCAAAGATAACTAATCATACATAAAAGTATTCAGAGAAGATTCAAATATTATTCATAGAAAGACTTGATCATAAACCCACAATTCATCGGTCTCAACAAACACACCACAAAAAGAAGATTACATTGAATAGATCTCCACGAGAGAGGGGGAGAACTTTGTATTGAGATCCAAAAAGAGAGAAGAAGCCATCTAGCTACTAACTATGGACCCGAAGGTCTGAGGTAAACTACTCACACTTCGTCGGAGAGGCTATGATGATGTAGAAGCCCTCCGTGATGACGGCCCTCTCCAGTGGAGCTCCGGAACAGGCCCCAAGATGGGATCTCATGGATATAGAAAGTTGCGGTGATGGAATTAGGTTTTTGTCTCCCCTCTGATTGTTTGGGGGTGCGTAGGTATATATAGGAGGAAGGAGTACGTCGGTGGAGCACCGAGGGGCCCACGAGGTAGGGGGCGCGCCCCCACCCTCGTGACTGCCTCTTTGACTCCTTGGAGTAGGGTCCAAGTCTCCTGGATCATGTTCGGTGAGAAAATCATGTTCCCGAAGGTTTTATTCCGTTTGGACTCTGTTTGATATTCTGTTTCTCTGAAATACTGAAATAGGCAAAAAAACAGCAATTTTGGGCTGGGCCTCCGGTTAATAGGTTAGTCCCAAAAATAATATAAAAGTGGAAAATAAAGCCCAATATACTCCAAAACAGTAGAGAATATAGCATGGAGCAATCAAAAATTATAGATACGTTGGAGACATATCAGGCATCCCCAAGCTTAATTCCTGCTCGTCCTCGAGTAGGTAAATGATAAAAAGAGTATTTTTGATGCGGAGTGCTACTTGGCATAATTTCAATGCAAATCTTCTTAATTGTGGTATGAATATTCAGATTAGGAAGATTCAAGACAAAAGTTCATATTGACATAGAGAATAATAATACTTCAAGCAAACCAACAAAGCAATTATGTTTTCTTAAAGTAACATGGCCAAAGAAAGTTCATCCCTACAAAATCATATAGTTTAGTCATGCTCCATTTTCATCACACAAGAATGCTCTCATCATGCACAACCCCGATGACAAGCCAAGCAATTATTTCATACCTTAATAGTTTCAAACTCATAAACTTTCACGCAATACATAAGTGTGAGCCATGGATATAGCACTATGGGTGGAATAGAATATAATGATGGGGGTTATGTGGACAACACAAAAAGGAGAAAGTCTCACCTCAACAAGGCTAATCAATGGGCTATGGAGATGCCCATCGATTGATGTTAATGCAAGGAGTAGGGATTGCCATGCAACGGATGCACTAGAGCTATAAGTGTATGAAAGCTCAACGAAAGAAACTAAGTGGGTGTGCATCCAACTTGCTTGCTCACGAAGACCTAGGGCACTTGAGGAGGCCCATTGCTGGAATATACAAGCCAAGTTCTATAATGAAAATTCCCACCAGTATATGACAGTGATAACTCAAGAGACTCTCTATATGAAGAACATGGTGCTACTTTGAAGCACAAGTGTGGAAAAACGGATAGTAGCATTTCCCCTTTTTATTTATTTTCTTTTTTTGGGGCCTTTTTTTTCTTTGGCCTTTCTTTTTTTGGTACAATGCTCTATTGGATGATGATCATCACACTTCTATTTATTTACAACTCAATGATTACAACTTGATACTAGAACAAAGTATGACTATATATGGATGCCTCCGGCGGTGTACCGGGATATGCAATGAATCAAGAGTGACAAGTATGAAAAAATTATGAACGGTGGCTTTGCCACAAATACTATGTCAACTTCATGATCATGCTAGCAATATGACAATGATGAATGTGTCATGATAAACTGGATGGTGGAAAGTTGCATGGCAATATATCTCGGAATGGCTATGGAAATGCCATAATAGGTAGGTATGGTGGCTGTTTTGAGGAAGATATAAGGAGGTTTATGTGTGAAAGAGTGTATCATATCACGAGGTTTGGATGCACCGGCGAAGTCTGCACCAACTCTCGATGTGAGAAAGGGCAATGCACGGTACTGTAGAGGCTAGCAAGGATGGAAGGGTGAGAGTTCGTATGATCCATGGACTCAACATTAGTCATAAAGAACTCATATACTTATTGCAAAAATCTACAAACCATCAAAAACCAAAGTATTACGCGCATGCTCCTAGGGGGATAGATTGGTAGGAAAAGACCATCGCTCGTCCCCGACCGCCACTCATAAGGAGGACAATCAAATAACACCTCATGTTTCAAATTTGTTGCATAACGTTTACCATACGTGCATGCTACGGGTCTTGCAAACTTTAACTCCAGCACTTCTCAAATTCACAATTACTCTACTAGCATGACTTTGATATTACTACCTCCATATCTCAAAACAATTATCAAGCATCCAACTTTTCTTAGTATTCAACACACTCAAAAGAAAGTTTCACAAATCTTGAATACCAAGCATGTTATTATTAAGAAAATTACCATGCTATTAAGACTCTCAAAATAATTTAAGTGAAGCATGAGAGATCAATAGTTTCTTTAAAACAAATCCACCACCGTTCTCTAAAAGATCTAAGTGAAGCACATAGAGCAAAATTATAGCGCTCAAAAGATATAAGTGAAGCACATAGAGCAAAACTACTTAGCTCAAGAAGATATAAGTGAAGCACATAGAGTATTCTATCAAATTCTAATTCATGTATGGCTCTCTCAAAAGGTGTGTACAGCAAGGATGATTGTGGCACACTAACAACCAAAGACACAAATAATACAAGACGCTCCAAGCAAAACACATATCATGTTGGTGAATAAAAATATAGCTCCAAGTAAATTACCGATGGAAGTGGACGAAAGACGGGATGCCTTCCGGGGCATCCCCAAGCTTTGAATTTTTGGTGTCCTTGGATTATCTTGGGGTTCCATGGGCATCCCCAAGCTTAGGCTCTTGCCACTCCTTGTTCCATAATCCATCACAAGAATTCACCCAAAACTTGAAAACTTCACAACACAAAACTTCAAATAGAAAACCCGTGAGCTCCGTTAGCGAAAGAAAACAAAAAACCACTTCAAGGTACTGTAATGAACTCATTCTTTATTTATATTGGTGTTAAACCTACTGTATTTCAACTTCTCTATGGATTATAAACTATTTTACTAACCAAAGATTCATCAAAATAAGCAAACAACACACGAAAAACAGAATCTGTCAAAAACAGAACAGTCTGTAGTAATCTGTAGTTAGCGCAATATCTGGAACCCCAAAAATTCTAAAATAAATTTCTGGACGTCAGGAATTTATCTATTACTCATCTGCAAAAATAATTAATTAAATATCACTCTCCAAATAAAAATGACAGCAGTTCTCGTGAGCGCTAAAGTTTCTGTTTTTTACAGCAAATTCAATAAGACTTTCCCCAAGTCTTCCCAATGGTTCTACTTGGAACAAGCACTAATTAAACACCAAAAACACAACCAAAACACAGGCTAAATAATTTATATATTACTAAACAGGAGCAAAAAGCAAGGAATAAAAATAAAATTGGGCTGCCTCCCAACAAGCGCTATCGTTTAACGCCCCTAGCTAGGCATAAAAGCGAGGATAGATCTAGGTATTGCCATCTTTGGTAGGCAATTCTTCGATGAGGCATCTATTTCCCTCAGGAATTTATTTCTTTCTAGTGATTATCAAACTTTTAGGCACAAGATCGAAAAATTCATTTGTAGCAATTGGTTCCTTAATGATAGCAAAAATATTGGGATGAATACTTATAGATTTAAGATCCGCAGTTTCCTTACTAGATGATTCACCCTTATTTTTAGGAACATACATAAGCTTGGCAATTTTAGTAGGAGGACTTAGAGTATTCTTTACGGAAGAAAAAGCGGTTCCCAAGTTTGTAATGATACCCTCAAGTTTATCAATTCTAGTAGAATCTAAGTTTATCTTCTCATTAACTATGGGTTCCTTTTCCTTAATATTTTTCAAAGTCATTCCTACCTTAGAACCATACTGAGTAATTTGATTGTGGATCTTTTTATCTAGATTTTCAATTAATTCAATAGTAGCAACTTTATTTTCAATAATTTCAAGTCTTTGCATAACATGCTCCAAAGTTAACATGGTTGCATTAACCAAAAGAGGTGGTGAGCCAAATAAATCTAACATAGCATTATAAGAATCAAAAGTATGGCTACCCAAGAAGTTCCCTCCGGTAATGGTATCGAGGATATATCTATACCAAGGATTAACACCTACATAAAAATTGCGGAGAAGAACTAAAGTAGATTGCTTCCTGGTAGATCTATTTTGAGCATTGCAAATTCTATACCAAGCATTTTTTAGATTTTCTCCCTCCCTTTGTTTAAAATTTAGAAATTCATTCTCGGGAGACAACAAAGAAGATATGAGACTAGCCATGACGACAAGCAAACAAACTAGCACACGAGCAAACAAAAAGGCTAGCGAGAAAAAAGGCAAATGGAGAAAGAGAAGGAGAAGGAGATTGGAAAAGAGAGGGCGAATAAACGGCAAGGGTGAAGTGGGGGAGAGGAAAACGAGAGGCAAATGACAACTAATGTAATGCGAGAGATAGTGTAACATCCCAAAATTCTAAATTTTGGAATGTTATAAACAAATAGATAGAGTTGATTGATTGATTGTTTGAAAGTGAGTGAATTCGAAACTTTTTGAAAGTTAAATGAGAGGGAATAAAAGGACTTTCCCAAACTTTCATATTTGCTTTTTGATCTCCGTAAATTCAAATTCTTTTCACCATGAAACCCTGGAGAGAAGATAACATGACTTCTTCCATTTATTTAAATGACAAGGGGTGCTGAAAACATTTGAATTTCATTTGGAAAAATATTTCCAATTCTGCAACTCTATGCAACTCAATGATTTTCACGAGAGAAGATAAAATGACTTCTTCAAATTATATGAAATATGAGTTGGGAGTTTTCTCAAATTTTGAAAGAGGGTCGTTTGATTTATTTATTTTATCTTCAAATAATTTTCCGATGTCAAATTATATGAGAGGGAATAATATGACTTTCCCAAAATTTAGGAAAAATGAAGATTTAATAAATAGATCAAATTTTGTTTTTCGGTCTTTCTTGCGCGTGTTTATTTGGATAGGGAAAAATGCGCATTTTTTAAAAAATTGTATTTTAGGCCCGGAGAAAAGTTCATTTTGTTCGGCTCATTTTTAGGAGTCGAGGAAAATTTACTTTATTAAATTTAGAGTTCGTTTAGATCTCCTTTTATTTTTTTTCCCGAGCGCGGAATCGTTTAAAAAAACATAGACCAGCGCCTTGGGCCTTTGGCCCAAGCCAAGCCAGCGGCCGGCCGGCCAGAGGCCAGCGCCTCGCGCGCCACGCCCAGGCTCCAAGAGCCGCCGCCGTTCCTTTTAGGATTTCTAGTAGAATTTATCTACGTTCGTTTTTTTTTCTAGATCTCTTTCCTCTTTTCTATTCTTATTCCTAGTCTATTTTTTGTCTCCTACCTCAAGTTTCCTTACCCCTCCTCAATATAAATACTCCCACACATTTCCTCTAAACACATCAAATCCAAAGCCCCAAAGCCCCAAGCACACCGCGCCGTGCCCTGCGTCACCCACGCGCCGTCCAAAGCCGCCGCCCGCGCCGCCCATCACCCGCCCTACACCATGCCGCGCCCAACGCCGCCACCCCGCGCCCTAGTGCCGCCGCCGCCGTCATACACCGCGCCGCCGCCGCCATGCGTCACCGCGCCGCCGCCGCCCTGCGTCACCGCCGCCGCCGCCAGAGCCCCCGTTCGCCGGAGACCTCGCCGGAGGTACCGCGCCGCGTCTCTTCTTTTTCCCTCGGATCGGTTTTCTTCTAGATCGTTCCGTTTCTTCCGATTCGTTTTCTTTCCGGTTCTTCGCTAAACCGTTCCAGTTTTCTAGATCGGTTTTTCGTTCCGATTTCTTTTCCGAAAATCCTAGATCGGTTTTCGTTCTTCTTTCGGACCGTTCGTCTCAACGAACGTGATCACCGGATTCTTCTAGGTTAACGAACGTCCGTTCATTTAACCGTTTTCTTTCTCATCGGATTTATTCCACGTTCTCTCCGATCGCGATCTCAGATCCGATTTTCTTTCTAATCTTTCTTTTCGCTCGTTTATCAGAATCAGGTGATTCAAGCGCCTGGAGTTTCGTCTCGAAACCGCCGTTCCGTCTAATCAACTTAAACAAGCTTTTGCTACAGTAAAATTGGGCCTAGTTTCGACTTGCTAGAACCGAGTTGTTTTCTTCCGTCGTTTGTTTTCCGTCGTTTGTCGGTTCTTTTCTTTCTTCTCAACCGGAGTTCTTAAGTTGAACTATCTGGTTCGATCTCTTGTTCGAGTTTTACCTGTGCATTAGATGAGTACTTATTGTGTGTTACAATTGCTTGATTACGATAGATTGACCGGAGTGTGACGAGTAGATCTATCAAGAGTTTTGAGTGCGCATCATCTTCATCAACATTGCAGGCAAGTTCACACTTTGATCATACCTTTTCTACAACCCACCTTTATTATATTAGATCAATCCTCACACATTGCATGTTTAGGATCTAATTAAATTGTGGGATGGGAAGTAGATGAGGTAGTACCTATTACCTGTTATTATGAAATCTTGGGAGTTACTTCTACGTTTGCTTATTATGCCATGCTATGCTAGTAGACGTGGATTGGGAGAGTGAAATCCATGACAGATGTGAGATTGATAATTTAATGGTTTATCTAAGGTGGCAACTTAAACACACATCTGGGTGGATTGAGGCACCTGATGTCTATCAGGACTTTCCTGTTTTTTTATGGACCGCCACCCAGGCTCAAAGGGATCATAAGACTATTCATACTAGAAACTTCCGTGTGCAGCCACAAGCCATTATGGGCTCTGGCATAGTTGAGTAAGTTGCGTAAGCTCTTGAAGAGGTGGACTAGCAGATGTAGGGGATTGTAGGTGTACCGGTCCGCCCGGAGTAGAGAGCAAATGCTTCTGAAAGACTGTGTCTCGGTCATCCGTTTCTCAAACATCCTGTAGTGCGAGAAATCCAACGGAGGCGATCGAGTCTTGTGGGGAAAAGTGCGCAAACCTCTGCAGAGTATACAAACTAATCATGATTAGCCGTGTCCCCGGTTATGGACATCTTGAGTATCTAGTTCTTGGATTATCCTGTTGATCTCATCATGTTACTTTAATTAAATTATTGGGTTTTAATGATTACTTTTAATTGGGATTGAGAATGCTGTCAACCATTCTCAATGTTTCACAACCACCATGATAGCTAAATAAAATTTATTCCGTTGTAGTAGGGAAAAATTGGCTTTTCGCAAAAACCTTATAACCATAGAGCTTTTCCACCAGCCAAATATGCATGTAGTGATAGCCTTTATTCATCATTCTCTATGGTGTGAATTGCCAGTACATTCAATGTACTGACCCGTTTTCGGGCTGCAACGTCTCATGTTGCAGGTTTCTTACGACGAGTAAGTGATACGTTAGGGTTACGATTTCTACACTCAACTTTGCCGTTGGTGTTGATGGGAATCCACAACCTTGTTGCTTCCGCTATATATGGATTTGAGGTAATAGTATTTACGTTACTTTATACATGTGATTTACCTCTGTTATAAATCCTTCGAGTACTGTGTGTGTCAGCATACTGATCCAGGGATGACACATAAGCACAGAGACTTGATCCATTCGGGTCGGGTCGCTACAAGATGGTATCAGAGCACATGTTGACTGTAGGACGTGACCCTAGAAACTGGCAAGCCCATAGCAAAGATTTTCTCTTCAGTTTTCCCTTTCAAAAGGATCTTTTACCTCTCTTCTCTTCTGAGCTTATTCAAAAATTCCCTTTAGTGAGACCATACCCCTTTTCCCTTTTGACCACACGAAGATTCGACCGATGAGATCACTCCAAGAAGTACAAGATATTGGATAACTAAGACCATTCGGACTGAAGAAGATTTTACCGTGCATGGAAACTACAACGGTTGAAGATTCTGAAGACAAGGAGAATTTGAAGGCTCTGAGGAATTTCCCAGATTTGTATGACCTAGGAAGGCTACCCTTTTGGAACTTGGCAGACTATGAAAGTTGTCAATACCCGAGATCAAGGTGTATCGGAGAAAGACTGAAACAAGGAGCATGAGAACTCAAGGTTTTGTCAAAGAAAACCCTAAGGCAGGAGATATCAACTATGATAGCTCATGGAAATGACAAGAGCAGAAACACAGCTATCCAAGAAGTTATCTTCCGCTGATGCTATCGTCACCATGCTGAGTTAAGGATGCATTTCTTCAGAATGGATTTGATGGAAGAAGGCTGATGGAGCACCTATTAGTAAGATAAAGTTTTAACCTTAGCCGGTGTATCACCAGGATCTGGAGTGTCACATCAGGAAGTTAAGGTGGAGCTCCATGAAGCCGTATTAGACAAGGAGCATTTCGTGAAGAACTTAGGACCCAGAAGTTGAAGTAGCCAAGCTGGAGGAGCTACAACCTCGAGATACCGGAGATTTGTCAGGAACTGAAGGATAGTATGACCATGGCTCATGCCAAGGATGTTGAAACCAGAAGTTTGGAACGCAACTCCAGAATATTGAAGGACGTCACGAGAGACTTCGCGTCAACAGAGTTGATCTGGCAAAAGAACTTGAGAAAGACAAGCACGACGAGAAGAAGCCGTTGGAGGCATGAACAAACTGGAAGAGTTTGACGACGTTGACCTTTAGAAGACCAAACCCCTGTCCTATATCTACGTTAGATGCGACGATTGTGAGTTGTCACTTGTTTGATGTTTTTCGGACAGCCACAATAAAATCTGTCTTTCAAAACTTTGTTTGTATTGTGTGTATCCCTCTCTATCTTTCTTATCTCACCCCAAAACCCATGAACCTAGTAGAGGATGAATGGAGATGAGCTTGTATTTTCGGGACCGATGAGTCAATTGGAGACAGACCGATGGATTCAGAACATGGAGGATCATATGGAGAACAACCCTATAGCCGGAAAGGATATGGCCCAGCATGCTCTTTAATGTTTTGAAAGAGGTGCTGCTACTTGGTGGAGAATGTACCAAACCATCAAGGGATGGCAAGGAGTAACCACTTGGAAAGAATTTAAGTTGACTCTGCAAAGATCTCACTTTGTGTCCCAGAAGTTGAAGCCTTATGGAAAGGATATGAAGAAATCTTGTGCATGCAAGATTTGTGGAGAAATAGGACACACCCATAAAGAACACAAGGATGAATGCCCTAATTGTGAAGGGAGTCACCCAGCTGAAGAATGCCCAAATAGGAAGATTACTTGTTTCTTGTGTGAAGGGACTACCCACTACCCTGCTCAGTGTCACATTTACCCCTTGGTACAAAGAACCATCCAGCAGAAGAAAGAAGCAATGAAAGGAGCCCTTATGAAAGGTTTAGAAGAACCTGTGATGAAGAAAGAGGTGGAGGACACACCCAAAGAGGAACCCATTAAACCCTACACCAAGTCTTGCTATTCCTGTGGCGAAGAAGGACACATCTCCCATAATTGTATGAAGGGGGATCTAGTAGAATTCCCGACGGAGGAAGTAGAATATGACCCACAGGAAATAGAAGCTCTGATTGGAATGGAAAAGTCCAGAAAGAGAAGTAGACTGGATTCCAGGAAGGATCTGAGTCATGTCACCTGTTATAGGTGCAAGGAGTCAGGGCACTACCTCAGCAATTGCCGAAAAGGGAAGCCAAGGACCCAAGTAGGCTATATAATCACAAGGAAACCTCGAAACTTGCCAGAAGTAATATGTTTTCGTTGTAATGAAGCAGGGCACTTTGCTAGAGATTGTCCGAAGGAGCAGGCGACTTGCGATAAAATAGTTGAGTTTGTAACAGAAGAAATATAGTAGTAGTAGTGAGAACATTTTCTTTTTTATTAAGGTGTTGAGTTGAGGCATGTAATGGAAAAACAGAAGATTGTAATAATTTGAGAATCATTAAAGTTAGCAGTGTTGGTACTGATTTGGATTTTATGAGTTACTCTACGAGGAAAGATGTTGACCATTTTCGAGGATATGAGAAATATGGTCTATGGAAGATTTGTGCATTTTAAGGGTGGTAGTACCCTGTAAGAACCGTTGACCCCTGGAAAAGATAAGGATACTCCACTGAGTGGATTTCGGACAAAATGAATACGAGTTTTGTCTCGATATGTGTGATACCCCAAGAGTATGTGGGATGAAGTTGGAGACCGTTAGTTGTTTGGACCAAATGTGATCAAGGAGTCAGAAGAGAATGTTAAGTTGATTCGAGATAGACTGAAGGTAGCTCAGCCCAGGCAGAAGAGTTATGCAGACTCAAAAACTCAAGGGGGTAGTATATGAAATTGGAGACAAGCATGTCTTCGTGTGCCCCCACTACGAGGAGTTAAACGGATTGGAGTTAAGGGACAGTTAGCCCCGAGATTTGTAGGACCATACCGAGTTTTGGAGCATATGGGAGAAGTGGCCAACAAATTGGAGTCACCCGAAAGACTGTCAGGAGTTCATGATGTGTTTCACGTTTCCCAGTTGAAGAAGTGCCATGCAGAGATGGCCAATATTCCCCTGTAAGGACGCTTGATCCTGAAAAGGATAATGATGTTCCACGAAGTGGAATATGGACTTCATAAGTATAAGTTTTTATCTCGGTATGAGAGATATCCCACGAGGATGAAGAGATGAATTACTATTGGATATAAAGGAGGTAGGATGTCGGAAATATGGATCAATGGAAATTCCATGATGAGTCCGAGTAATCATGTCCTAGTTGATGCCAATAGAAGGAAGGAAGACAGTATAATTGGATGGATTTAATAATACTAGGAAGTTGGAAGTTGGAATAGTGATCAGTTGCCCGATGATAAGTTCAAGGACTACAAGTGATGAGGTGGGCCCATAACCCACAGGCCCCAGGACCTGCCAAGAAGCAAGCACATTCTTGCTGAAGGAAAAAACCCTGGAAGAGAATATACCTTTGTCGACAGACGATTTTATAGGAGTAACGCAAAACCTGAGAGTTGTGAAGAAACGTTAGATGTTTGTCTGGCTTGCAGAATCTATGGATATATCCGAACTTGGTTCGTCGACAAGAGAAATTCTGCAATGCTTGTGAGGATGACCGAGTGTTAGAATGCGAGATTCGCTAAACCATATACATGGTAATGATTTGGGTGCGGGATGGATTGATCACCATACCGACTTACTCTTATTATTCGCCCTGCTATATGGGATGGTAAATCTGAGTGACTTACCTATAGTAGAGAGACGGCGATATTAAACCTTGTTTAAACCTTAGAATGGTATAGGTATTTTTTCCTTGTAGAAGGCAAGCTTTTGCCAACCGTAGGTTATAAGGTGAGGATCAACCAAGACCCATTTCCTGCAGGAGAAACCATAAATTGTTGACCACCATGAGATATCGATAGTTGTTTAGTTTTGGCGCCAGACCCGTCAGCTAAAAAGACCCAATCTCGGAATAACCTTACTAAAAGGAAAGGACAGAAGAATTGAGGAAAAAGTTATGCCACTACCGGAAGAGCTCAGAGAAGGAAATTTTCTCGAGGATCTGAGAAGACTGACACTATCAAGGATAAGGATGGAGTATATGAGTTTTGATGGAACTGTAACCATGCTTCTAAGGGTGGTAGCACCCCAGACACCGTGTGATGATCGATGGATTTTGAGGAGACCCCCAAACCCTAACCTTTCCTTTCTAGCCTCTCCGAATCTCGAGGACGAGATTCATTTTAAGGGTGGTAGGTTTGTAACATCCCAAAATTCTAAATTTTGGAATGTTATAAACAAATAGATAGATTTGATTGATTGTTTGATTGATTGTCTGAAAGTGAGTGAATTCGAAACTTTTTGAAAGTTAAATAAGAGGGAATAAAAGGACTTTCCCAAACTTTCATATTTGCTTTTTGATCTCCGTAAATTCAAATTCTTTTCACCACGAAACCCTGGAGAGAAGATAACATGACTTCTTCCATTTATTTAAATGACAAGGGGTGCTGAAAACATTTGAATTTCATTTGGAAAAATATTTCCAATTCTGCAACTTTATGCAACTCAATGATTTTCACGAGAGAAGATAAAATGACTTCTTCAAATTATATGAAATATGAGTTGGGAGTTTTCTCAAATTTTGAAAGAGTGTCGTTTGATTTATTTATTTTATCTTCAAATAATTTTCCGATGTCAAATTATATGAGAGGGAATAATATGACTTTCCCAAAATTTAGGAAAAATGAAGATTTAATAAATAGATCAAATTTTGTTTTTCGGTGTTTCTTGCGCGTGTTTATTTGGATAGGAAAAAATGCGCATTTTCAAAAAAATTGTATTTTAGGCCCGGAGAAAAGTTCATTTTGTTCGGCTCATTTTTAGGAGTCGGGAAAATTTACTTTGTTAGATTTGGAGTTCGTTTAGATTTTTTTTTGTTTTTTTTCCAAGCGCGAAACCGTTTTAAAAAAAAAACATAGACCAGCGCCTTGGGCCTTTGGCCCAAGCCAAGCCAGCGGCCGGCCGGCCAGAGGCCAGCGCCTCGCGCGCCACGCCCAGGCTCCAGGAGCCGCCGCAGCTCCTTTTAGGATTCCTACTAGAATTCATCTACGTTCGTTTTTATTCTAGATCTCTTTCCTCTGTTCTATTCCTATTCCTAGTTTATTTCTTATCCCCTGCCCCAAGTTTCCTCACCCCTCCGCAATATAAATACTCCCACACCCCCCTCTAAATACATCAAATCCAAAGCCCCAAAGCCCCAAGCACACCGCGCCGCGCCCTGCGTCACCCACGCGCCGCCCGCGCCGCCCATCACCCGCCCTACACCACGCCGCGCCCAACGCCGCCACCCCGCGCCCTAGTGCCGCCGCCGCCGTCATACACCGCGCCGCCGCCGCCATGCGTCACCGCGCCGCCGCCGGAGCCCCCGTTCGCCGGAGACCTCGCCGGAGGTACCGCGCCACGTCTCTTCTTTTTCCCTCGGATCGGCTTTCTTCTAGATCGTTCCGTTTCTTCCGATTCGTTTTCTTTCCGGTTCTTCGCTAAACCGTTCCGGTTTTCTAGATCGGTTTTTCGTTCCGATTTCTTTTCCGAAAACCCTAGATCGGTTTTCGTTCTTCTTTCGGACCGTTCGTCTCAACGAACGTGATCACCGGATTCTTCTAGGTTAACGAACGTCCATTCGTTTAACCGTTTTCTTCCTCGTCGGATTTATTCCGCGTTCTCTCCGATCGCGATCTCAGATCCGATCTTCTTTCTAGTCTTTCTTTTCGCTCGTTTATCGGAATCAGGTGATTCAAGCGCCTGGAGTTTCGTCTCGAAACCGCCGTTCCGTCTAATCAACTTAAACAAGCTTTTGCTACAGTAAAATTTGACCTAGTTTCGACTTGCTAGAACCGAGTTGTTTTCTTCCGTCGTTTGTTTTCCGTCGTTTGTCGGTTCTTTTCTTTCTTCTCAACCGGAGTTCTTTAGTTGAACTATCTGGTTCGATCTCTTGTTCGAGTTTTACCTGTGCATTAGATGAGTACTTATTGTGTGTTACAATTGCTTGATTACGATAGATTGACCGGAGTGTGACGAGTAGATCTATCAAGAGTTTTGAGTGCGCATCATCTTCATCAACATTGCAGGCAAGTTCACACTTTGATCATACCTTTTCTACAACCCAGCTTTATTGCATTAGATCAATCCTCACACATTGCATGTTTAGGATCTAATTAAATTGTGGGATGGGAAGTAGATGAGGTAGTACCTATTACCTGTTATTATGAAACCTTGGGAGTTACTTCTACGTTTGCTTATTATGCCATGCTATGCTAGTAGACGTGGATTGGGAGAGTGAAATCCATGACAGATGTGAGATTGATAATTTAATGGCTTATCTAAGGTGGCAACTTAAACACACATCTGGGTGGATTGAGGCACCTGATGTCTATTAGGACTTGCCTGTTTTTTTATGGACCGCCACCCAGGCTCAAAGGGATCATAAGATTATTCATACTAGAAACTTCCGTGTGCAGCCACAAGCCATTATGGGCTCTGGCATAGTTGAGTAAGTTGCGTAAGCTCTTGAAGAGGTGGACTAGCAGATGTAGGGGATTGTAGGTGTACCGGTCCGCTCGGAGTAGAGAGCAAATGCTTCTGAAAGACTGTGTCTCGGTCATCCGTTTCTCAAACATCTTGTAGTGCGAGAAATCCAACGGAGGCGATCGAGTCTTGTGGGGAAAAGTGCGCAAACCTCTACGGAGTATATAAACTAATCATGATTAGCCGTGTCCCGGTTATGGACATCTTGAGTATCTAGTTCTTGGATTATCCTGCTGATCTCATCATGTTACTTTAATTAAATTATTGGGTTTTAATGATTACTTTTAATTGGGATTGAGAATGCTGTCAACCATTCTCAATGTTTCACAACCACCATGATAGCTAAATAAAATTTATTCCGTTGTAGTAGGGAAAAAATGGCTTTTCGCAAAAACCTTATAACCATAGAGCTTTTCCACCAGCCAAATATGCATGTAGTGATAGCCTTTATTCATCATTCTCTATGGTGTGAATTTGCCAGTACATTCAATGTACTGACCCGTTTTCGGGCTGCAACGTCTCATGTTGCAGGTTTCTTACGACGAGTAAGTGATACGTTAGGGTTATGATTTCTACACTCAACTTTGCCGTTGGTGTTGATGGGAATCCACAAACTTGTTGCTTCTGCTATATATGGATTTGAGGTAATAGTATTTACGTTACTTTACATGTGATTTACCTCTGTTATAAATCCTTCGAGTACTGTGTGTGTCAGCATACTGATCCAGGGATGACACATAAGCACAGAGACTTGATCCATTCGGGTCGGGTCGCTACAGATAGGGATTGTGATGGGTACTTGGTATGTTGACTTTTTGCGTAGACTCCCCGGCAACGGCGCCAGAAATGGCTCATTGTCGGGAGTCAAATCTTGACTTGACTTGGCCAGAATCTCCCCGACAACGGCGCCAGAAATTCTTCTTGCTACCTCTTGAGCTTGTGTTGGATTTCTCCAAAGAGGAAAGCATGATGCAGTAGAGTAGCGTAAGTATTTCCCTCAGTTTTTGAGAACCAAGGTATCAATCCAGTAGGAGGCCACACTCAAGTCCCTCGTACCTGCACAAAACGATAGCTACTCGCAACCAACGCGATTAGGGGTTGTCAATCCCTTCACGGTCACTTACGAGAGTGAGATCTGATAGATATAATATTTTTGGTATTTTTGGTATAGAGATGCAAAGTGAAAAGTAAAAGGCAAAGTAAAAAAGCAAAGCAAGATTAAAGTGATGGAGATTGATATGATGAGAATAGACCCGGGGGCCATAGGGTTCACTAGTGGCTTCTCACAAGAGCATAAGTATTCTACGGTGGGTGAACAAATTACTATTGAGCAATTGATAGAATTGAGCATAGTTATGAGAATATCTAGGCATGATCATGTATATAGGCATCACGTCCATGACAAGTAGACCGAAACGATTCTGCATCTACTACTATTACTCCACTCATCGACCGCTATCCAGCATCCATCTAGAGTATTAAGTTAAAAACAGAGTAACGCTTTAAGCAAGATGACATGATGTAGAGAGATAAATTCATGCAATATGAGATAAACCCCATCTTGTTATCCTCGATGGCAACAATGCAATACGTGCCTTGCTGCCCCTTCTGTCACTCGGAAAGGACACCGCAAGATCGAACCCAAAGCTAAGCACTTCTCCCATGGCAAGAAAAACCAATCTAGTAGGCCAAACCAAACTGATAATTCGAAGAGACTTGCAAAGATAAATAATCATACATAAAAGAATTCAGAGAAGATTCAAATATTATTCATAGATAGACTTGATCATAACCCACAATTCATCGGTCTCAACAAACACACCGCAAAAAGAAGATTACATCGAATAGATCTCCACGAGAGAGGGGGAGAACTTTGTATTGAGATCCAAAAAGAGAGAAGAAGCCATCTAGCTACTAACTATGGACCCGAAGGTCTGAGATAAACTACTCACACTTCATAGGAGAGGCTATGATGATGTAGAAGCCCTCCGTGATGACGGCCCTCTCTGGCGGAGCTCCGGAATAGGCCCCAAGATGGGATCTTGTGGATACAGAAAGTTGCGGCGGTGGAATTATGTTTTTGGCTCCCCTCTGATTGTTTGGGGGGGTACGTAAGTATATATAGGAGGAAGGAGTACGTCGGTGGAGCACCGAGGGGCCCACAAGGCAGGGGGCCGCGCCCTAGGGAGGTGGGCACCCCCCACCCTCGTCACCGCCTTTTTGACTCCTTGGGGTAGGGTCCAAGCCTCCTGGGCCACATTCGGTGAGAAAATCATGTTCCCGAAGGTTTTATTCTGTTTGGACTCCGTTTGATATTCTGTTTCTCCGAAATACTGAAATAGGCAAAAAACAACAATTTTGGGCTGGGCCTCCAGTTAATAGGTTAGTCCCAAAAATAATATAAAAGTGGAAAATAAAGCCCAATATAGTCCAAAATAGTAGATAATATAGCATGGAGAAATCAAAAATTATAGATATGTTGGAGACGTATCAACACATTCCTTGACAACTTCCAGGGCACTTATGTGCGACCACCGGATGCTGATGACTTGAGCCATATAACTCAACAGCCAGGGGAATCGTCCAGGCAATTCTGGACACGGTTCCTAACTAAGAATAACCAAATTGTCGACTGTCCGGATGTAGAGGCCTTAGCGGCATTCAAGCATAACATCCGTGACGAGTGGCTCGCCCGACACCTCGGCCAGGAGAAGCCGAAGTCTATGGCAGCCGTCACGACACTCATAACCCGCTTTTGTGCAGGAGAGGATAGCTGGCTGGCTCACAGCAACAACACATCAAGGAATCTGGGCACTTCGGATACCAAAGATGCCAACGGCAGACCAGTTCGTAACAGACACAAGCGCCGCAACAACGGCGATAACACTGATGATACGGCAGTCAATGCCGGATTGAGAGGCTTTAGATCTTGTCAGCGGAAAAATTCATTCAAAAGAAGTACTACGGGCCCGTCCAATTTGGATCGCATACTTGATCGCTCGTGTCAAATCCACGGCACCCCCGATTAGCCAGCCAATCACACCAACAGAGAATGCTGGGTGTTCAAGCAGGCCGGCAAGTTGAAGGCCGAAAACAAGGACAAGGGGTTGCATAGTGATGACGAGGAGGAGCCCCCGCCGCCGAACACGGGAGGACAGAAGAGGATCCCCCCACAAGTGAAGACGGTGAACATGAGATACACAACCCACATTCCCAAGAGGGAGCGAAAGTGTGCACTAAGGGACGTCTATGCGATGGAGCCCGTCGCCCCAAAGTTCAACCCATGGTCCTCTTGTCCGATCACCTTCGATCGCAGGGACCACCCCACTAGTATCCGTCATGGCGGATCCGCCGCATTGGTCATAGACCCCATCATCGACGGATTTCACCTCACTCGAGTCCTTATGGGCGGCGGCAGCAGCCTGAACCTGCTCTATCAGGATACAGTGCGCAAAATGGCTAAAGATCCCTCGAGGATGAGACCCACCAAAACCACCTTTAAGGGCGTCCTCCTAGGTGTAGAGGCCCATTGCACGGGCTCAATCACACTGGAAGTGGTCTTCGGGTCTCCGGACAACTTCCGAAGCGAGGAGTTAATCTTTGATATCGTCCCGTTCCGCAGTGGCTATCACGCACTGCTCGGGCGAACCGCATTTACAAAATTCAATGTGGTACCGCATTACGCATACCTCAAGCTCAAGTTGCCAGGACCTAGGGGGGTCATTGATACGTCTCCAACGTATCTATAATTTTTGATTGCTCCATGCTATATTATCTACTATTTTGGGCAATAATGGGCTTTATTTTCCACTTTTATATTATTTTTGAGACTAACCTATTAACCGGAGGCCCAGCCCAGATTTCCTGTTTTACGCCTATTTCAGTGTTTTGAAGAAAAGGAATATTAGACGGAGTCGAAACGGAACGAAATCAACTGGAGAAGTTATTTTTGGAAGGAAACACATCTGATGAACTTGGACCCCACGTCAGGGGAGACACGAGGTGCTCACGAGGGTGGGGGGCGCCCCCCTAGGGCGCGCCCCCTATCTCGTGGGACCCCTGTGGCTCCTCCGACGTCCTCCTTGCACCCATATATACCCACGTGACTTAAACTTCCAGAACGCAAGATAGATCGGGAGTTCCGCCGCCAGAAGCCTCCGTAGCCACCAAAAATCAATCTAGACCCGTTCCGGCACCCTACCTGAGGGGGCATTCCTTCTCCTGTGGCCATCTTAATCATCCCGGTACTCTCCATGACGAGGAGGGAGTAGTTCACCCTCGGGGCTGAGGGTATCTACCAGTAGCTATGTGCTTGATCTCTCTCTCTCTCTCTCTCTCTCTCTCGTGTTCTTGATTTGGCACGATCTTGATGTATCGCGAGCTTTGCTATTATAGTTGGATCCTATGTTTCTCCTCCCCCTCTTGTCTCTTGTAATGAATTGAGTTTCCCCTTTGAAGTAATCTTATCGGATTGAGTCTTTAAAGATTTGAGAACACTTGATGTATGTCTTGCCGTGGATATCTGTGGTGACAATGGGATATCACGTGATTCACTTGATGTATCTTTTGGTGATCAACTTGCGGGTTCTTCCCATGAACCTATGCATAGGGGTTGGCATACGTTTTCATCGTGATTCTCCGGTAGAACTTTGGGGCACTCTTTGAGGTCCTTTGTGTTGGTTGAGTAGATGAATCTGAGATTGTGTGATGCATATCGTATAATCATACCCACGGATACTTGAGGTGACATTGGAGTATCTAGGTGACATTAGGGTTTTGGTTGATTTGTGTCTTAAGGTGTTATTCTAGTACGAACTCTAGGGCTGTTTGTGACACTTATAGGAATAGCCCAACGTATTGATTGGAAAGAATAACTTTAAGGTGGTTTCGTACCCTACCATAATCTCTTCGTTCGTTCTCCGCTATTAGTGACTTTGGAGTGACTCTTTGTTGCATGTTGAGGGATAGTTTTATGATCCAATTATGTTAGTATTGTTGAGAGGACTTACACTAGTGAAAGTATGAACCCTAGGCCTTGTTTCCTAGCATTGCAATACCGTTTACGCTCACTTTTATCATTCGTTACCTTGCTGTTTTTATTATTTCAGATTACAAATACCTTTATCTACCATCCATATACCACTTGTATGACCATCTCTTCGCCGAACTAGTGCACCTATACAATTTACCATTGTATTGGGTGTGTTGGGGACACAAGAGACTCTTTGTTATTTGGTTGTAGGGTTGCTTGAGAGAGACCATCTTCATCCTACGCCTCCTACGGATTGATAAACCTTAGGTCATCCACTTGAGGTAAATTTGCTACTATCCTACAAACCTCTGCACTTGGAGGCCCAACAACGTCTACAAGAAGAAGGTTGTGTAGTAGACATCAAGCTCTTTTCTGGCGCCGTGGCCAGGGAGGTGAGTGCTTGAAGGTATATCTTTAGATCTTGCAATCGAGTCTTTTAGTTTCTTGTTTTATCACTAGTTTAGTTTATAAAAGAAAACTATAAAAAATATGGAATTGAGTTTGTCTCATACGCTTCACCTTTTTAATATGTTTCGTGAGTATGATGGAAAGGATAATTGTGCTCAAGTGCTAGAAGAAGAAGTCTATACAATGTTTGGCACTAAATATTTGAATTATGAGCATGATTGCAATGTTGTTAGTATGAATTCCTTTAATATCCATGATGCCAATGATATGCAAAGCCACAAGCTTGGGGAAACTATGTTTGATGAAGATGATATTTTTTGTCCCCCAAGTTTTGATGAGCAAATTTATTATGATGAAAGCATGCCTCCTATCTATGATGATTATTGTGATGACACATATGCTTTAAAGAATAATTATAACCATGAAACTTGTCATCTTGATTTCAATTTTCAATCCCATGATAGTTATTTCGTTGAGTTTGCTCCCACTACTATTGATGAGAAGAATTTTGCTTATGTGGAGAGTAGTAAATTTTGCATGCTTGTAGATCATGAAAAGAATGATTTAGGTGCTGGTTATATTGTTGAATTCATTCATGATGCTACTGAAAATTATTATGAGGGAGGAATATATGCTTGTACGAATTGCAATAATATCAAGTTTCATCTCTATGTGCTTAAAGTTTTGAAGTTATGCTTGTTTTACCTTCCTATGCAAGTTGATTCTTGTTCCCAGAAGTTGTTTGATCACAAAATCCCTATGCATAGGAAGTGGGTTAGACTTAAATGTGCTAGTCATATTCTTCACGATGCTCTCTTTATGTTACAATTCTCATCTTTTCTATGAGCATCATTGAAATCATCATGCCTAGCTAGGGGCGTTAAACGATAGCGCTTGTTGGGAGGCAACCCAATTTTATTTTTATTCCTTGATTTTCGCTGCTGTTTAGTAATAAATAATTAATCTAGCCTCTGTTTAGATGTGGTTTTATGCTTTTAATTAGTGTTTGTGCCAAGTAGAACCTTTGGGAAGACTTGGGGAAAGTCTTGTTGATCATGCTGTCAAAAACAGAAACTTTAGCGCTCACGAGAATTGCTGCCATTTTTATTTGGAGAGTGATATTTAGCTAATTCTTTTTGAAGATGATTAATAGATAAATTCCTCAGGTCCTTAAATTTATTTGATAATTTTATGAGTTCCATAAGTATACGTTTGATCCAGATTACTACAGACTGTTCTGTTTTTGACAGATTCTGTTTTTCATGTGTTGTTTACTTATTTTGATGAATCTATGGCTAGTCAAATAGTTCATAAACCATAGAGAAGTTGGAATACAGTAGGGTTAACACCAATATAAATAAATAATGAGTTCATTACAGTACCTTGAAGTGGTGATTTATTTTCTTATACTAACGGAGCTTACGAGTTTTCTGTTAAGTTTTGTGTTGTGAAGTTTTCAAGTTTTGGGTAAGGATTCGATGGACCATTGAATGATTGGCAAGAGCTTAAGCTTGGGGATTCCCAAGGCACCCCAAGGTAATATTCAAGGACAACCAAGAGCCTAAGCTTGGGGATGCCCCGGAAGGCATCCCCTCTTTCGTCTTCATTCATCGGTAACTTTACTTGGAGCTATATTTTTATTCGCCACATGATATGTGTTTTGCTTGGAGCGTCAATTTATTTTGTTAGGATTTGCTTTATGTTATTTATAAAAATGTTTTGCATCTTTTATTCTAATAAAAGTGGCATTGATAGCCTTTACTATGCCTATGTTACAAGTATACATGTTGCTGTTTGAAAACAGAAAGTTTACCGCTGTTGCAATAATTCCCTAGAAAAGTCAGAATGTGATAAAATGTTGAAAACTTTTGCATATTAAGATCTGATAAATTTACTACAGTGGGAATTTCATTTCATAATTTTTGGAGCTAGGGAAGTATAGATGTTGCAGCATTCTGTACAGACTATCCTGTTTAGGCAGATTGCTGTTATGTTTGCATTGTTTGCATATGTTTGCTTCTTTAATGATTCTATTTGAGGATAGGACTATTAAATATGCAGAGGCATTTAGTATGCAATGTTGAGTAATAATTTTAGGGATTTGATACAGTAGAGTATGATAAGGTTTTTGCAATGGTTTATACTAACCTATCTTACGAGTCCTTGTTGAGTTTTGTGTGGATGAAGCTTTTGAGATTTAGGGAGACCATGATATGAGAGGAATTAAGGAGACACAAAAGCTCAAGCTTGGGGATGACCAAGGCACCCCAAGATAATATTTCAAGAAGTCTCAAGCATCTAAGCATGGGGATGCCCCGGTTGGCATCCCACCTTTCTACTTCAACAACTATCGGTTAGTATGGTTGATCCTAAGTTTTTTCTTCTTCACATGATGTTTGCTATTCTTAGATGTCATTTTATTTTGCTTTGCTTGCTGTTTGAATAAAGTACCAAGATCCGAAATTATTAAATGTTAGAGAGTCTTCACATAGTTGCATAATTATTCGACTACTCATTGATCTTCACTTATATCTTTCGGAGTAGTTTGTCATTTGCTCTAGTGCTTCACTTATATCTTTTAGAGCATGGTGGTAGTTTTATTTTGAAGAAATAGATGAACTCTCATGCTTCACTTATATTATTTTGAGAGTCATAAATAGCATGTTAATTTTCTTAAAATCCTAATATGCTAGGTATTCAAGAATAATAAAATTCTCTTATGAGTGTGTTGAATACTAAGAGAAGTTTGATGCTTGATGATTGTTTTGAGATAGAGGTAATAATATCAAAGTCGTGCTTGTTGAGTAGTTGTGAATTTGAGAGATACTTGTGTTGAAGTTTGTGATTCCCGTAGCATGCACGTATGGTGAACCGTTATGTAACGAAGTCGGAGCATGAGGTGCTTATTGATTGTCTTCCTTATGAGTGGCGGTTGGGGACGAGCGATGGTCTTTTCCTACCAATCTATCCCCCTAGGAGCATGCGTGAAGTACTTTGTTTCGATAACTAATAGATTTTTGCAATAAGTATGTGAGTTCTTTATGACTAATGTTGAGTCCATGGATTATACGCACTATCACCCTTCCACCTTTGCTAGCCTCTCTAGTACCGCGCAACTTTCGCCGGTACCATAAACCCACCATATAGCTTCCTCAAAACAGCCACCATACCTACCTATTATGGCATTTCCATAGCCATTCCGAGATATATTGCCATGCAACTTTCCACCGTTCCATTTATTATGACACGCTTCATCATTGTCATATTGCTTTGCATGATCATGTAGTTGACATTGTATTTGTGGCAAAGACACCATTCATAATTCTTTCATACATGTCACTCTTGATTCATTGCATATCCCGGTAAACCGCCGGAGGCATTCATATCGAGTCATCTTTGTTCTAGTATCGAGTTGTAACTCTTGAGTTGTAAATAAATAGAAGTGTGATGATCACCATTCAATAGAGCATTGTCCCAAAAAAAGGCCAAAAAAAGGGAAAGGCTAAATAAAAAAAGAAAGGCCAAATAAAAAAAAGGAAAGGCCAAATAAAAAAGAAAATAAATAAAAAGGGGCAATGCTAATATCCTTTTTCCACACTTGTGCTTCAAAGTAGCACCATGATATAGCGAGTCTCATATGTTGTGCTTCAAAGTAGCACCATGTTCTTCATATAGAGAGTCTCATATCTTGTCACTTTCATATACTAGTGGGAATCTTTCATTATAGAACTTGGCTTGTATATTCCAATGATGGGCTTCCTCAAAATGCCCTAGGTCTTCGTGAGCAAGCGAGTTGGATGCACACCCACTAGTTTCTTTTGTTGAGCTTTCATACATTTATAGCTCTAGTGCATCCGTTGCATGGCAATCCCTACTCACTCACATTGATATCTATTGATGGGCATCTCCATAGCCCGTTGATACGCCTAGTCGATGTGAGACTATCTTCTTCCTTTTTGTCCTCTCCACAACCACCATTCTATTCCACCTATAGTGCTATGTCCATGGCTCACGCTCATGTATTGCATGAAGATTGAAAAAGTTTGAGAACATCAAAAGTATGAAACAATTGCTTGGCTTGTCAACGGGGTTGTGCATGATTTAAATATTTTTTGTGGTGAAGATGGAGCATAGCCAGACTATATGATTTTGTAGGGATAGCTCTCTTTGGCCATGTTATTTTGAGAAGAGATAATTTCTTAGTTAGTATGCTTGAAGTATTATTGTTTCTATGTCAATATTAAACTTTTGTCTTGAATCTTATGGATCTGAATATTCATACCACAATTAAGAAATTTTTCATTGAAATTATGCCAACTAGCATTCCACATCCAAAATTATCTTTTTTATCATTTACCTACTCGAGGATGAGCAGGAATTAAGTTTGGGGATGCTTGATACGTCTCCAACGTATCTATAATTTTTGATTGCTCCATGCTATATTATCTACTATTTTGGGCAATATTGGGCTTTATTTTCCACTTTTATATTATTTTTTGGACTAACCTATTAACCGGAGGCCCAGCCCAGATTTGCTGTTTTATGCCTATTTCAGTGTTTTGAAGAAAAGGAATATCAGACGGAGTCGAAACGGAACGAACTCAACTAGAGAAGTTATTTTTGGAAGGAAACACACCTGATGAACTTGGAACCCACGTCAGGGGAGACACAAGGTGCTCACGAGGGTGGGGGGCGCCCCCCCTAGGGCGCGCCCCCCCTAGGGCGCGCCCCCCTGTCTCATGGGACCCCTGTGGCTCCTCCGACGTCTTCCCTGCACCCATATATACCCACGTGACCTAAAACTTCCAGAACGCAAGATAGATCGGGAGTTCCGCCGCCAGAAGCCTCCATAGCCACCAAAAACCAATCTAGACCCGTTCCGGCACACTGCCGGAGGGGGCAATCCTTCTCCGGTGGCCATCTTCATCATCCCGGTGCTCTCCATGATGAGGAGGGAGTAGTTCCCCCTCGGGGCTGAGGGTATCTACCAGTAGCTATGTGTTTGATCTCTCTCTCTCTCTCTCGTGTTCTTGATTTGGCATGATCTTGATGTATCACGAGCTTTGCTATTATAGTTGGATCCTATGTTTCTCCTCCCCCCTTCTCTCTTGTAATGAATTGAGTTTCCCCTTTGAAGTAATCTTATCGGATTGATTCTTTAAAGATTTGAGAACACTTGATGTAGGTCTTGCCATGGATATCTGTGGTGACAATGGGATATCATGTGATTCACTTGATGTATGTTTTGGTGATCAAGTTGCGGGTTCCGCCCATGAAGCTATGCATAGGGGTTGGCACACGTTTTCGTCTTGATTCTCCGATAGAACTTTGGGGCACTCTTTGAGGTCCTTTGTGTTGGTTGAGTAGATGAATCTGAGATTGTGTGATGCATATCGTATAATCATACCCACGGATACTTGAGGTGACATTGGAGTATCTAGGTGACATTAGGGTTTTGGTTGATTTGTGTCTTAAGGTGTTATTCTAGTACGAACTCTAGGCCTGTTTGTGACACTTATAGGAATAGCCCAACGGATTGATTGGAAAGAATAACTTTGAGGTGGTTTCGTACCCTACCATAATCTCTTCGTTCGTTCTCCGCTATTAGTGACTTTGGAGTGACTCTTTGTTGCATGTTGAGGGATAGTTATGTGATCCAATTATGTTAGTATTGTTGAGGGAACTTACACTAGCGAAAGTATGAACCCTAGGCCTTGTTTTCTATCATTGCAATACCATTTACGCTCACTTTTATCATTCGTTACCTTGCTGTTTTTATATTTTCAGATTACAAATACTTTTATCTACCATCCATATACCACTTGTATCACCATCTCTTTGCCGAACTAGTGCACCTATACAATTTACCACTGTATTGGCTGTGTCGGGGACACAAGAGACTCTTTGTTATTTGGTTGCAGGGTTGCTTGAGAGAGACCATCTTCATCCTACGCCTCCTACGGATTGATAAACCTTAGGTCATCCACTTGAGGGAAATTTGCTATTGTCCTACAAACCTCTGCACTTGGAGGCCCAACAACGTCTACAGGAAGAAGGTTGTGTAGTAGACATCAGTCATAACATTCAATGGAAACACAGAACGCTCGCTTCGCACGGAAGAGCACACTGCAGCCCTCGCAGCAGAAGCACAAAGCAGCCTTTTAAGGCAAACCGCCAATTCGGCGATACAGCCCCCGGACACCGTCAAGCGAGTCCGGAGTAACCTGCAACATTATCGCCTGGCACGTTCAGAGCTCGCCTAGCAATTCGGCCCCCGTCCCAGTCCCAGTCAAGCGACGAAATCCGTGCCGCGCGTACATAATTACGCACTAAAAATACCATGGGCATAGGCGAGGGCACGATCAGGCCACGTCCCGCAATGCGGCTTAACCTCCCTAGTGCCTGCATACCTTTATCATTTGTCTCTTTCAGGACCTTACTCTTTGGAAGCCCTTTCCGGTAGTATAATTGCCGGACACATTACGGGAAGGAACAACCAAGGAGGCAAGAAGCTAAGACGTACAAGGGAACCCCCAGGTGGTCTCTAATAACAATCGATATACCCACTTTTTACTACCCATACGCAGCTTGCCCTTGGATAGGACATGTCAAATAGTCCTATTTTTTTGCTTATTGCACTACTTGTATCAGTACGCTTCGACATATTATTTAAATAATAATGCATAGCATTAGTCTATTATTGCATTATCCATCCTTTTTTATATGTTCATTTATGACAACTTGCACCCGTACATTCTGGTACGGTCAGTACGCCACGGGCTTCCGTTTACCCCATAATACGGCGTGAGAAGTCCGAACACTTTCGATAGTGCGGCACCCCGAACTTATAGTATTATATGCATCAGCTCTGAATCATGTCTTGGGTCAATAGTTGGGTTTGCCCGGCTCCCATGTTTTGGTACCTTACGTTCCGCTATATCGGCTAAGGTAGCACTGGGAGAACTACTGCGATTGTGTCCCGGTTCTTCCGGACGAGCACCTCAGTAGAGAAAGCCGAAAACTGACTATCGTGATAAGGTGAGAGTTGGTCGCTGTTCGAGAGGTCTCAAGTCCTTAAAGACCTTTTCAGCTTCGGGCGAGGAGTCGGCCTTGCCCGACTTAGGTGTATATAGCGCCCGAAATTCGGCCTTCCGAATACTAGGGGCTTCGCCAAAATTTAAAATTGTAGACTTCTATGGCTAAGTGAGAGTGATAAAGCCTTATAGTCCGATTGCCTGGTTTGTTGTGCTGAACACCTCCCTCGAAGCACCCAAAATTGGGATAAAGAGTGCTCAGGTTTATCCCGAACACCCCAATACTAGTTACATGGGGGCAGAAGCCGACGACTGGCCAACTCTCAGATTTTATAAATGGCCGCACAGAAGGTAATATTTTAAATTCAAAAAGCATTGCATAGCGCAACTGAGCTCGTTTCACATTACAGGATCACATGCGCATGTTCATTCAAAAATTACATCTCTAGCACATTCCTCCCCCGCAAGGTGGGAACCCTTCAGGACACTGTCATAATACATTTTGGGCCAGCGATGCTCCTTGCCCTCCGGCAGCCCCTCCTTCACCAGCTTTACGGCGTCCAGCTTCGCCCAATGCACCTTCGCCCGGGCAAAAGCCCTGCGCGCACCCTCAATGCAGACGGACCGCTTTATGACTTCAAGCCGTGGGCAGGAATCCACAAGCCGCCTCACCAGACCGAAGTAGCTGCTAGGCAGGGGATCGCCAGGCCACATCCGGACTATAAGACCCTTCGTGGCCTGTTCGGACGCCTTGTGAAGCTCGACCAGTTGCTTCAGCTGGTCGCTCAAGGGCATTGGGTGTTCGGGCCCAGTATACAGAGACCAAAACAACTTTTTCGTCGAGCTCCCCTTCTCAGCTCTGTAAAACTCCGCGGCATCTAGTACACTGTGGGGAAGATCTGCGAATGCTCCTTGAGAGCTCCGAACTCGGGTAAGTAAAAGGAAAGTTTCCTTCACATGCTTGCTTTGCATAATGAATGCCTTACCCGCTGGTATCTTCTTCACCACGTCAATCTCCTAGAGGGCCTTGTGGGCTTCAGCCTTGGTGCTCTATGCGCTTTCGAGCGCCTTCGCAAGCTCGGACTCTCGCGTCTTAGAGTCAAGCTCCAAGGACTCGTGTTTTTTGGCAAGAGCCACGAGCGCTTGCTGCACCTCGCCTACCCGGGCTTCTTGCTTTTCCTGCTCAATGCGCTCCTTGGCCGCTTTGTCTTCGGCCTTGGACAGTGCCTTCTTTAGGGTCGCCACCTCGGTTGTGGCCCTTGGCAAATTCATGATGATCCTATTACTTTACAACCAAATTTATATTTAATATATAGACAAGGTATTGCTTACCTTTGCTCTCCTCGAGCTGCCTCTTGGTAAGGCCGAGCTCTTCCTCGAACTGCTCAAGGTCCTGCTTCAGTGCAGCGACCTCCGCAGTACGTGCGGCAGCGGCCAGCAGTGAAGCCTGCATATGCACATAGACATATTCTGACTAGACTCCTGAGTCATTATTTGATCCTCTATTTGGCCTTTCTTCGCGAATGCCAAACAGAGGATCAGGGGCTACTGTCTATGCGGTAATATTTTCCTATATTTTGATTGCTTACCTGAAAGCTTGTTAGGAGGCTGGCACAAGCTTCGGTTAGTACGTTTTTGGCGTATTGAACTTTCTCGATCACCGCACTCATGATAGTGCGGTGCTCTTCGTCGATGGAAGCGCCGCGAAGCGCTTCCAGCATGTTGTCCGGTGCCTTTGGATGGACAGAGGCCACCGGCACGGGCGGCTTGCCCCTCTTAATAGGGTGTCGCCTGCCGGAGTCCGGAACCACTGACATGGGTGGCTTGCCCCTCGTAACGTGGGGTCGCCCGCCGGAGTCCGGAACCACCGAAGGTTTCAACGCAGTGTTCTACTGGGGGCCGAACTTGGAGCCTGTGGAAATCTTGCTCCCTTTGCACCCAGGGTCTGGAAGGTCGCCTCAAGGCACCCCCAGGACTTACCTCCCCTCGGCTCGGTGCCTTTTGAGACAACACCCCGACGTTGTCCGTAGGGCAAGGTGTGGAGGCAGTCAGAAGTGAATCGCTATTCATATCCGACGAGTCCGAAGAACTGTCCGACGAAGATACGTCGAGATGGGCTCGGGACGGACTACATAATCATATTTGGCGTAAGGAGAAGCAGTGCAATAAAACATACCATGAATTACTATGGTATCCGGATACTTACGACTTCGCCAGGGGCTTGTCCCTGGGTAACCACTCGTCGTCGCCGTAGGCGGCCGTCGTGGAGCAGTCCGGAAGGAGGGTCCTTCCCTTCTTGGACCCTTCGGCCTCCCGGGTTGGGTCGGCCTTCCTTTTCTTGTCTCCCCCGGCTTGGGGGGAGAACTTTCCTCTTCCTCCTTGTTTTCGTGGGAGGAGTGCGCTTCAAAGTTATCGGACGATGAGTCCGATATAACCTTGCGCCGGAGACCCTTTCGGGTCCCCGTGGTCTTCTTGTTGGCCTTATGCACCGGCACCTCGTAAGGCGCCGGAACCAGCATCTCCGTTAGGATAGCATCTGTAGGATCTTCAGGTAGGGGGGCTGGGCAATCGATCTGCTCCGCTGTCTCTACCCACTCCTGTTAATGGCAAGGAAGCTTAGATCCCGCACATGATTAAACTCGGGCAAACAAATATCCTGTGAGATATAAAAACTTATCGGATTGGCATGGCGCTTTGTGCTGAGTCCGCGGTCCTCGGTAAGGGGAGGAGGTACCTCGGTGCCCTTGAACAGCACCTTCCACACGTCCTTGTGCGCCATGTCGAAGAGCTCTCGCAGTGTCTGGTGCTTGGCCTGGTCGAACTCCCACAAACTGAATACCCGTCATTGACACGGGAGGATCCGGCGGAAGAGCATGACCTGGACCAAGTTGACGAGCTTCATTTTCTTGCTCATCATGTTCTTGATGCAGGTCTAGAGTCCGGTCAGCTCTACCGGTGAGCCCCAGGACAGGCACTTCTCTTTCCACGAAGTGAGCCGCATGGGGATTCCGGATCGAAATTCGGGGGCCGCCACCCAGTTGGTGTCGCGTGGCTCGGTGATGTAGAACCACCCCGATTGCCACCCCTTTATGGTCTCCACATAGGAGCCTTCAAGCCAGGTGACATTAGGCATTTTTCCCACCATGGCGCCTCCGCACTCTGCTTGCTGGCTAACCACCACCTTCAGTTTAACATTGAAGGTCTTCAGCCACAGGCCGAAGTGGGGCCTTATGCGGAGGAAGGCCTCGCACATGATGATAAACGCCGAGATGTTGAGGATGAAATTGGGGGCCAGATCATGAAAATCCAGCCCGTAGTAGAACATGAGCCCGCAGACAAACGGGTGAAGGGGAAATCCCAGTCCGCGGACAAAGTGGGTAAGGAAAACTATGCTCTCATGGGGTTCGGGCATAGGGATGATTGCCCCACATCTGGCAGCTAGTGTGCGATGTCCGCAGCCAGATATCTGGCTTCCCATAGCTTTGACGGAGGAGACCATCCACTTGCCTCCCGCTCCGGACATGCTTGGAGTGGTTTAAGGATAAAGACGCGAACTTGGGCGCTGGAGCTCGAGTGTGCGAGAATGGATAAGCAAGGAGGAAGAAGGCATGGGTAAAAAGGGTGAATCTTTGTCCCTTTATAAGGGCGGAAGAGGCGATGCGCCTCCCCACTTACCTGGTAAAATCGCTTATTCCCCGAACACCGTAATTGATGGTGTGGTTGGGTTACCCATACCCATATTGATGAGAATCCCGTGATAAGGGGACACGATCTCTGCTTCGACAAGACGTGTCAAGAAAACCGACTCGCGATATGTGCAGTGCTGGTTGAGAAAAACGGTTCGAATAATGACCTGGCCATGGCATAATGTCATGTTGCTAAACGTGTCAGTAGATTAGATTTGGAAATATTATTCTCTCTACGGTGGTATGTGGAACTTGTTTTGCAGAGCCGGACACTATCCTTGTGTTCAAAATCTTCTATAGAGTATTTGGAGGAAGAACCTGCCTTGCAATGCCGAAGACAAATCTGCGTGCCAGACTCATCGTCATTGAAGCCTGGTTCAGGGGCTACTGAGGGAGTCCTGGATTAGGGGGTCTCCGGACAGCCGGACTATATCCTTTGGCCGGACTGTTGGACTATGAAGATACAAGATTGAAGACTTCGTCCTGTGTCCGGATGGGACTCTCCTTGGCGTGGAAGGCAATCTTGGCAATACGAATATGTAGATCTTCTTCCTTGTAACTGACTCTGTGTAACCCTAGCCCCTCCGATGTCTATATAAACTGGAGGGTTTAGTCCGTAGGACAAAAAAAATTATACCATAGGCTAGCTTCTAGGGTTTAGCCTCTATGATCTCGTGGTAGATCAACTCTTGTAATACTCATATCATCAAGATCAATCAAGCAGGAAGTACGGTATTACCTCCATCGAGAGGGCCCGAACCTGGGTAAACATCGTGTCCCCCGCCTCCTGTTACCATCCGCCTTAGACGCATAGTTCGGTACCCCCTACCCAAGATCCGACAGTTTTGACATCGACAGACGGGGTCACGTTTAGCGCCCATGTGAGCAAGGATGTCCGCTGCTTGATTACTCTCTCAGACCACGTGATGAAACTCGAGCCCCTCAAACCGAGGTGATATTTTGAGTACGACGTTGCGGTAAGCCCCCATCTTCGGATCTTTGGCATCAAATTCTCCGTTTATTTAGGATATTGCGAGGTTTGAATCCCCGCGCACCTCGAGGTGTTGTATGCCCTTAGAGACGGCCATCCAAAGGCCATGCAATAGGGTCTCATATTTGGCTACGTTATTAGAGTATGTATATAGTATTTGGAGCACATAACAGACTATGTCTTCTGTGGGGAATGTCAGGACAACACCAGCCCCAAGTCCGGCTAGCATTTTAGAACCATCGAAGTGCATCACCTAGTTGGAATATGTGTCGTACTCTTTATGAAGTTCGCCTCTGTCCATTCGGCGACGATGTCAGCCAGCACTTGAGATTTAATAGCTCGGGGTGGCTTATTTGTTATTTCAAACGGTAAGAGCTCAATGGCCCACTTGGCAATCCGGCCGGTGGTGTCCCGGTTGTTTATGATATCATTAAGTGGTACTTCGGAAGCCACCTTGATTGAACACTCTTGAAAGTAGTGTCACAGCTTCTGGGATGCCATGAAGACCGCATACACTATCTTTTCATAATGCGGGTATCAGGATTTGCATGGTGTGAGGACCGTCGATACATAGTATACTGGTTTTTGAAGTGGGAATTTATGTCCCTCTTCCTCTCGTTCGACGACGAGCACCGCAGTCACCACCTGGTGCATTGCAGATATGAATAGTAACATGGGTTCACCGATGTTTGGCGTGGCCAGGATTGGGTTGCTTGCTAACAAAGCTTTTATCTCTTCCAGTCCAGCTGTTGCAGCATCCATCCATGCAAACTGGTCGGTGCGTCGGAGTAGGCGATACAATGGCAGCGCCTTTTCTCCTAATCTAAAGATAAAGCGACTCAAAGCTGCCACGCACACGGCTAGTTTTTGGACCTTCTTGAGGTCTGTTGGTGTAGCCAGCTATGACAAGGCTCAGATTTTTGCTGGGTTTGCTTCGATTCCCCTACTAGAAACAATGACCCCAGCAATTTTCCGGCCGGAACACCGAAAACGCACTTTTCTGGATTGAGCCGTATGTCATATCTTCGGAGGTTGTCGAATGTAAGGCGTAAGTCGTCCACCAATGATTCGACATGCTTAGTTTTGATGACTACATCATCTACATATGCCTCAACTGTCTTGCCGATTTGCTTTTCCAGGCACGTTTGAATCATGCGTTGATATGTGGCGCCGGCGTTTTTGAGCCCAAAGGGCATGGTGTTGAAGCAGAAGGGCCCGTTTGGGGTGATGAATGCAGTTGCGGCTTGGTCGGATTCCTTCATTTCGATTTGATGGTATCCAGAGTATGCGTCGAGGAAGCACAGTGAGTCGTGTCCTGCGGTTGCATCAATAATCTGGTCGATGCGAGGTAGCGGGAAGGGATCCTTAGGGAAGGCTTTATTAAGGTCCTTGAAGTTGACAGACAGGCGCCAAGATTTATCCTTCTTTGGTACGGTGAGCAGGTTTGCTAGCCAGTCTGGATGTTTGATATCTCTGATAAACCCGGCTTCGAGTAGCTTGGATAGCTCCTCACCCATAGCCTGTCACTTGGGTTTGGAAAACTGTCGCAGCGTATGCTTGACTGGTTTGTATCCCTTCATTATATTGAGACTATGTTCGGCCAGCGCACGTGCGATTCCTGGCATATCCGAGGGGTGCCAGGTGAAGATGTCCCAATTCTCGCGCAAGAACGCGCGCAATGTGGCGTTGACCGTCGGATCCAGCTGTGCCCCAGTGGAAGCTGTTTTCTTGGGGTCCATTGGGTGAACTTAAAATTTGACTATTTCATCTGCCGGCTCGAAAGAAGTGGATTTAGGCCTTTTATCAAGAATTACGTCATCTCTATCCACTGTGGAATGCGGAGTGGAGAGTTCCTTAGTCACCAGGGCTTCGGACAGTGCCTCAAGGGCCATGGATGCGGTTTTGTTTTTGGCGCAGAGTGCTATGTCTGGATCACTCACGATAGTGATAACACCGTTGGGCCCAAGCATTTTGAGCTTCATGTACCTGTAATGAGGTATGGCTTGAAAGCGTGTGAATGCGCCTCGCCCTAACAGGGCTTGGTATCCGCTGTTGAAATTGGCCACCTGGAAGGTTATTTCTTCAGACCTATAGTTCTCCGACGTCCGAATACCACGTCGAGTTTAATTTTTCCCGAGCATCTTGCTTCCTAACTAGGGATAATTCCTCGAAAGGTTGTATTACTTTGCTCAATGCGTCTTCTGTCCATTTGCAATTTACAGAGCGTGACTTCATAGGTGAGGTTCAGTCCGCTGCCGCCGTCCATGAGCACTTTGGTGAGGCGAAAGCTGTCTACAATTGGGTTTAGAACCAAAGCGTCTGGTGCTCGGACTGATCGGGCCCCTGGCTCGTCAATGTCGTTAAAGGTTATCGCCATATCGTTCCAAGGATTTCTTGTGGCTACGTGATTGACTTCAGCGAGGTCGTGGAGTGCCCTTTTATGCTGGTTATTTGAAGAAAATGTCTTGAAGACCGTAAACACATTGAGGTCATTATCCTCGAGGGGATGCCTTGCTGGAGTAGTGTTGGTGGGAATAGCCTCCCCGCTTTTAGCCACCTGCCGGAGTATCCAACATGCCCGAAGGCTATGAGTTGGTTCGGAATTTGGCATCGCATGTATCTAACAAGGCTTGTCGAGCCATTCATCAAGGAAAATTCTATGTGCTGGTAAGGGCTTAATTTCTCTTTCCGTGAAGTAATGATTAGGTGCCCCATAAGGGTGCATCATTTTTGTCCGACCGGTGGGTGGCTTAAAGGCTAGTGGTTCCTACCGAGCTGTTTGGGCTTTCCAAGTGCTTTCCATTGCGCAATACCTTTGTACTATGTGTGCCAAATCTGCAAAGTACAGTATGTGGTGCCGATTGAGGGCATTGAGGATGCCCTCGTCCATACAGTTGTGGCAACAGACTGATATCGCGTCGTTGTTGCAACAATCTTTGATCTTGTTCTTAAAAAGTAGGAATCTAGCCCAAAAGTGATGGACTGTCTCCTGAGGTTGCTATCGAATATACATTAAATTGCATATGTCTGGGGCACCGAAATTGCTTGGAGAGTATTGATTGTGGTGGGTGCGTGGGCTTAAATCCGAATCCTGACCCGCTATGGAATCCGGATTTGGAAAGATTTATGAGGTCGTTGGCCTAGGATCCAGAGTGTCCTGGGGGTTTTTAGACTTAGCGCCTGATTCTATGTTCGAAGGACAGATGATCCTTTCTCGAAGATGAGTGTCCGACTCGTAGGGCTCGGAAATTCGAACATAGTTTATTTTCAGCATAGGAGGAGCGGTATCCTCAACTTGTTCTTCCATGACAGTCACTAGGTGGGTGACAGGTGGAGACCCGATTTCCCTCTGATCATGTTTAAGCCCAATCAGATCGTAATCTATTGCGACCCCCACGGCGGCGATGCGATCTAGTAGTTCATTTAAAGACGAGACATCTGCCGGATCCATCTTATCGATGCCTTTGGGGTTGATGCGGAGATGATTTTTGGCAATCCGGGGGACCTCCTTAGGCTTGATGGCTGGGCGGGCTCCTATGGTGAAATTGCCGATCTGGAGGATCTGCCCGGGAGCTAGGGCTCTTCGAGAGGTGATTTTGTCGTTGACTACGAGGCGATAGATCGATCCTAGCTTCTACTGACAACATGGAGGAACTCTCAATGAAAGCACCAATGTCGGTGTCAAAACCGACAGATCTCGGGTAGGGGGCCCCAAACTGTGCGTCTAAGGATCGAAGGTAATAGGAGGCACGGGACACGATGTTTACCCAGGTTCGGGCCCTCTTAATGGAGGTCATACCCTACTTCCTGCTTGATTGACTTTGATGAGTATAGGGGTTACAAGAGTTGATCTAGCTCGAGATCATAATGGCTAAACCCTAGATGTCTAGCCTGTATGATTATGATTGCCTCTACGGACTAAACCCTCCAGTTTATATAGACATCGGAGGGGGCTAGGGTTGTACAGAGTCGGTATACAGAGAAAGGAATCTTCATATCCGAACGCCAAACTTGGCCTCCACGCTAAGGAGAGTCCCATCCGGACACGGGGGAAGGTCCTCGACCTTGTATCTTCACGGCCCATCAGTCCGGCCTACATTACATACCCCGGACGTCCGAGGACCCCCTAGTCCAGGACTCCCTCACCCGTCGCGAGCCTCAACACTCATCGGACCGCATACATCGGTATGTATTATTTCCAACAAGTATGTTGCTCGCTCCATTGTTCCGGAGAACAAAGTCTTAGTCCTCTTGCTCATGAGGCATGGTTCGCAAGCATCAAGTGATTCCAAAAGCCCATCAACATGGAGTTTCTTCATGCGCTTCACACCAATATGACCTAAACGGCAGTGCCACAAATTAGTTGCACTATCATTATTAAACTTATATCTTTTGGCTTCAATATTATGAAAATGTGTATCACTACTATCGAGATTCAACAAAAATAGACCACTCATCAAGGGTGCATGACCATAGAAGATATTACTCATATAAATAGAGCAACTATTATTCTCTAGTTTAAATGAATAACCGTCTCGCCTCAAACAAGATCCAGATATAATGTTCATGCTTAGCGCTGGCACCAAATAACAATTATTCAGGTCCAAAACTAATCCCAAAGGTAGATGTAGAGGTAGCGTGCCGACGGTGATCACATCGACTTTGGAACCATTTCCCACGCGCATCGTCACCTCGTCCTTAGCCAATCTTCACTTAATCCATAGCCCCTGTTTCGAGTTGCAAATATGAGCAATAGAACCAATATCAAATACCCAGGCGCTACTACGAGGATTAGTAAGGTACACATCAATAACATTTATACCAAATATACCTTTCACTTCGCCATCCTTCTTATCCGCTAAATACTCGGAGCCGTTCTGCTTCCAGTGACCAGTCCCTTTGGAGTAGAAGCACTCAGTCTCAGGCTTAGGTCCAGTCTCAGGCATAGTCCAGATTTCCAAAACTAATCTGGTGACCTGGGGTGTAGCTATCGATCTGCTCTAGATGGCCAAGCGAGTTGGCCCATAGTGCGAAGCCGCCGAATACGAAGATCTGGCCGGGGAGAAAAACCTCCTCCAGGGCGGTATTGTTGTATATGATTGATCGAGCCATCGAACCTTCTGATGACGACACAGCAGAACTCTCAATGAAAGCACCAATGTCGGTGTCAAACCCGGTGGATCTCGGGTAGGGGGTCCCGAACTGTGCGTCTAGGGTCGATGGTAACAGGAGACAGGGGCACGATGTTTACCCAGGTTCGGGCCCTCTTGATGGAGGTAATACCCTACTTCCTGCTTGATTGATCTTGATGAATATGAGGATTACAAGAGTTGATCTACCAAAAGATCGTAATGGCTAAACCCTAGATGTCTAGCCTATATGATTGTGATTGCCTCTACGGACTAAACACTCCGATTTATATAGACACCGGAGGGGCCTAGGGTTGTACAAAGTAGGTTTACAAAGGAAGGAATCTTCATATCTGAATGCCAAGCTTGCCTTCCACGCAAAGGAGAGTCCCATCCAGACACGGGAGGAAGTCTTCTATCTTGTATCTTCACGGCCCATCAGTCCGGCCCTACGTCACATAGCCTAGATGCCCGAGGACCCCTCAATCTAGGACTCCCTCAGTAGCCCCTGAACCAGGCTTCAATGATGATGTGTTCGGCGCGCAGATTGTCTTTGGCATTGCAAGCCGGGTTCCTCCTCCAAATACTTCAAAGTAGTCCTCGAACACAGAAAACGTGTCCGGCTTTGTAAAACAAGTACCACACACAACCTTAGAGAGTATAATATTTCATAAGTCCCATCTACTGACAAATTGTGTAGTGTGATGCCACGTCTCCGCCCAGTCATTATTTAGAACCATTTTTAGCCTCCCACTCCATGTTTTGAGATGCGGTTTTCATTGGCACGTCTTGTCAAAGCATATGCGGTGTCCCCTTATTGCGGGATCCTCATCAATACGGGCGTGGGTAATCCAACCGCGCCGTTCGCACGACCCTTGGGGAACAAGCTAGTTTTAAGGCAAATGGGGAGGCGCTTGATATTCGTTGCATTTATAAAGAGATAAGGATTCACCCTTTCACCCACGCCTTCTTCCTCTCTACCCATCCATTCTCGAGCTCCAGCGCCCAAGCTTCCGTCCTTTCCACCTCCAAAAAAGCACTCCGACCATGTCTGGATCTGGAGCGCAGGGCAAGTGGATGGTGTCGGTGTCAAAACCAGCGGATCTCGGGTAGGGGGTCCCGAACTGTGCGTCTAGGCCGGATGGTAACAGGAGGCAAGGGACACGAAGTTTTACCCAGGTTCGGGCCCTCTCGATGGAGGTAAAACCCTATGTCCTGCTTGATTAATATTGATGATATGGGTAGTACAAGAGTAGATCTACCACGAGATCGAAGAGGATAAACCCTAGAAGCTAGCCTATGGTATGATTGCTGTTGTGTATGTTGTCCTATGGACTAAAACCCTCTGGTTTATATAGACACTGGAGAGGGTTAGGGTTACACAAAGTCGGTTACAATGGTAGGAGATCTGCATATCCGTATCGCCAAGCTTGCCTTCCAGGCCAAGGGAAGTCCCTTCCGGACACGGGACGGAGTCTTCAATCTTGTATCTTCATAGTCCAGGAGTCCGGCTGAAGGTATGGTCCGGCTATCCGAACACCCCCTAATCCAGGACTCCCTCAGTAGCCCCTGAACTAGGCTTCGATGACGACGAGTCCGGCGCGCAGATTGTCTTTAGCATTGCAAGGCGGGTTCCTCCTCCAAGTACTTCATAGAAGATTTTGAACACAAAGATAGTGTCCGGCTCTGCAAAATAAGTTTCCACATAGTGCCACAGAGAGAATAATATTTACACCAATCTAATCTGCTGACGTATTCCGTAGCGTGACACACCACGGCCAAGCCTTTATCCGAGTCGTTTCATTATCCCACCTCAGTGCGTCATGCGAGGCGGTTTCCTTGGCACGTCTTGTTAAAGCAGAAATCATGTCCCCTTATTCCGGGATTCTCATTAATACGGGCGTGGGTAACCCAACCGCGCCATTGATTACGGCGCTTGGAGATAAGCGAGTTTTACCAGGCTGGTGGGACATGTAGTTGCGTCCACCCATATAAGGGGATAAGGATCCACCTTTTCACCTACACCTTCTTCCTCCTTCTCCTATCCATTCATGCGCACTCCAGCTCCAGCGCCCAAGTCTGCATTCCCCACCTCAACCTTCTCCAGCCATGTCCGTAGCGGGAGGCAAGTGGATGGTCTCCTTTGTCACGGAGGGACACATCAAAAAGCTGAGGAAGGCCGGATACCTATCTAACGACATCGCGTACCGGCTTCCCGAAAAGGGGCAGCTCATCCCCACCCCTAGGCCCCATGAGAGGGTGGTGTTCCTCCCCCATTTCCTCCGTGGATTGGGCTTCCCTCTCCACCCATTTGTCCAGGGGCTCATGTTCTACTATGGCCTGGATTTCCACGATCTGGCCCCGAACTTTGTCCTCAACATCTCGGCGTTTATCGTCGTGTGCGAGGCTTTCCTCCGCATCCGCCCCCATTTCAGCCTATTGCTCAAGACTTTCAATGTCAAGCCAAAGGTGGTGCGCGGCAACCAGGCGGAATGCGGAGGCGCCATGGTGGGCAAGATGGCCAACGTCCTATGGCTCGAGGGCTCCTTTGTGGAGACCCTGAAGGGGTGGCAATCGGGGTGGTTTTACATCACCAAGCCGCGTGACGCCGAATGGGTCGCACCCCCCGAGTTTTGATCCGGACCCCCTACGCGGCTCACCTCTTGGAAGGAGACGGGCCTGTCGTGGGGTAAGAAAGGAGAGCTGACCAGACTCCAAACATGCATCCAAACCCTGGTGGACAAGAAGCTCAAACTTGTCAATGTAGTCCAGGTTATGCTCATCCGCCTGATCCTCCCGTGTCAACAACGGGCTTTCAACCTGTGGGAGTTCGACCCGGTGCGGCACCAAACTCTGAGCAGGCTCTTCGACACGACGGACGAAGATGCCTGGAAGGTGCTTTTCAAGGGCGCCGAGGCCCCCGCATCCGCTACCAAGGATCGCGGATTCAGTACGCAGTGTCACGCTCATGCGGTAAGCTGTTTTTTCCTTTTACAGGGTATCAGTTTTTCATAGTTTGACTCCATGCGGGATCTAAGCTCCCTTACCTTTGACAGGATTGGCAGGTGACATCCGGACAGATCAACTGTCCAGCTCCTTTGCCCGAAGGCCCAGCGGACGCTCGCTTGGCGAAGCTGCTAGTTCCGGCACCCTATGTGGTGCTGGAGAAGAAGGCCGTGGAAAAGGCCACGGGGACTCGAAAGAGTGCCCGGCGCCAGGTGGTGTCGGATCCATCATCCGACGGTTCCGAGGCGCATTCCTCCCGTGAAGACGAGGAGGAAGAAGAAGAGACCTCTCCCCCTCCAGCGGCAGGAGAGAAGAAAAGGAAGGCCACCCTCTCTAGGGAGGCCGGAGGGTCCAAGAAGGGGAAAAACCTTCCTCCAGACTATTCCACTGACGCCGGCGACGGCGGAGAGGAGTGGCAGCCCAGGGCCAAGACCCTGGCAAAATCGTAAGTATCCGGATACCAGAGTAATTCATAGTATTCGTTTATTGCACAGCTTTCCCTCACGTCGAATATGTTTATGCATCCCACCCAAAGACCGGCTCGATGCGTCGTCGAGCGGTTCACTGGACTCGTCGGATGTGAACTCGCTTCCGACGGCTTCCTCCCCCCGCCCTACGGACGACACCGAAGTGTTGTCCCAACAGGTTCCAAGCTGGGAGGAGGTGATCCTGGAGGCGCCACGAGGCGACCTCCCGGACTCCAGGAGTAAAGGGGATGAAACCCCCAGGGCTCCATGTCCGGCTATAGGCCGTACACCGCTCCGGAACCTTCAAAGGTTCCAGAGTCCAGCGGGGGACCTCCTTCCAAGAGGAGCACGCCCACCGTGCCGGTGGCCCCCGTCCAACCGGAGGCGCCGGACAATATGTTGGAGGCGCTCCAAGGCGCCTCCATCGACGAGGAGCACCGCACTATTATGAGTGCGGTGGTCCAGAAGGTTCAGTCCACCAATAGCAGACTGACTGAAGCTTGTACTAGCCTTTTAACAGGCTTTGAGGTAAGTAAAGAATGTGTAAATAATATTACCGCATAGACAGTAGCCCCTGATGCTCTATTTGGCGTTCGGGAAGAAAAGCCGAATAGAGGATCAAATAAAATTCGCAGGAGTCTAACAAAAATGAGTCAATATGCGTATGCAGGCTTCTCTGCTTGTGTCCGCCGCACTGACTACGGAAGTGGACATGCTAAAGCAGAACCTCGAGCGGTCCGAGCAAGAGCTCGGGCGTGCCAAGAAGCAGCTCGAGGACAATGAAGGTAAGAAATACCTTGTTTTTTAAATATATATATAAAAAGGTGCAATTGCAAAGAATGACAGGATTATCGTGGCTATTGTAGGGGCCACGTCTGAGGTGGCGACCCTTAAGCAAGCGCTGTTCGAGTCCGAGAAGAGGGCGGCATCGGAGCGCACTGAGCGGGAGAAGTATGAGGCCGAAGTTGGCAAGGTACGGCAAGAGTTCCAGGCTCTCATGGGAAAACATGAGAGTTTGGAGCTTGACTCAAAGATGCGAGCGTCCGAGCTCGCGGTGGCTATTGAAAATGCCAAATCTGCCAAGGCCGAATCCCAGAAGACCCTCCAGGAGTTGGATGAGGTGAAGAAGATAGCAGCGGGTAAGGCATTCTTTATGCAAAGCAAACACATAAACGTGAGTTACTTGTTACTTACACGAATCCAGAGCTCTCCAGGAGCGTTCGCAGATCTTCCCCGGAGTGTGTCCGATGCCGCCGCATTCTATCGAGCCGAGGAGGGCAGCTCGACAGAGAAGGTGTTCTGGTATTAGTATGCTGAGGCCGGACACCCCGTGCCCCCTGAGCGACCAGCTGAAGCAACTGGTCGAGCTCCACAAGGCGGCCTAACAGGCCATGAAGGGCCTCATTGCTCGGCTGTGGCCTGGAGGGGCTCTGCCTGGGAGCTATTTCGGGCTAGTGCGGCGGCTAGTGGAGGCCTGTCCAAGGCTCGAAGTCATCAGGCGCTCCGTCTGCATTGAAGGTGCCTGTAGGGCCCTTGCCCATGCTAAGGTGCACTGGGGCAAGCTGGATGCTAAGAAGCTTGTGAAGGACGGGCCACCGCCGGGGAAAGAGCATCGCAAGCCCGAGAATTACTATAAGGATGTTCTGAAGGGTGCCTGCCTTGTGGCGGATGAATGTTCTAGGGATGTAATTTTTGAGTGAAACTTGCTCGTTTTGTCCTGTGCGCTGAAAACTTGTTCATATGCGCTAAGCAATGCTGTTGGAATTTAAAATATTACCTTCTGTGTGGCTGTTTATCAATTCTGGGAGATGGCGAGTCTTCGGCTTCTTCCCCCGTGCCGCTAGTGCTGGGGTGTTCGGGGATAAACCTGAGCACTCTTTTTCCCATGTTTGGGTCCTTCGAGGGAGGCGCTCAGCCCAACGAACAAGGCAATCGGACTATAATGCGTGAACACTCTCACTTAACCATAGAGTTCTATAATTTTAAATTTTGGCGAAGCCCCTAGTATTCATAAGACCGAGTTCGGGGCGCTATCCACGCCTTGGCCGGGCAGAGCCGGCTCCTCGCCCTAAGCGTCATAAGTCTTTAGGGACTCGAAAAACCTCTCGAACGGCGACCAGCTCTCGCTTCATCATGACAGTCAGTTTTAGCTTTCTCCACTGAGGTGCTCGACCCAGCTCAACTGGGGCACAATCGCAGTGGTTCTCCTAGTGCTACCTTAGCCGATATAGCGGAACGTAAGGCACCAAAACATAGGAGCCGGGCAAACCCAACTATTGACCCAAGACATGATTCGGAGCCGATGCATATAATGCTGTAAGTTTGGGGTGCCACACTTGTTAAAGTGTTCAGACTTCTCACACCATGTTGAGGGGTACTAAAGCCCATGGCGTATTTTGGCCGTACCAACATGTACGGGTGCAACATGTTGTTAAGGAACATATATAAAGAAAAAAGGTAATGCAAAAATAGACGAAAGCTATGCATTGTTTATTAAAAAGGGCTGCGATCAAAGCAAAACAATACAAAATAATGCGATAAGTGAAAGGTTGGACTAGTTAACATGTCTGTTCCAGGGGCAAGCTGCGGAAGAGTATGCGGAACAGGTATACTGCTCGTGATAGAGACCACCTGGGAGTTTTGTAATGCGGCGTGGCTTGTCTGCTTCCCTGGTTCTTGCATCATTTGTGCGGCAATTAAACTGCCGAACAGGCCTTCCGAAGGATGGAGTCCTGAAAGTAAGAGAAAATTAAAAAATCGGCAGCCCCTGGTATGGTTTAAGCCGTGTTTCGGGCGTGCCGTGATGGTGCCCCTCCCCCTGTACCCATGGCGTCTCTAGAGCGTAGTTATGTACGCGAAGTACTGGCATCGCCTTTTTGCGAGGGTTGGGGCCGCATTGCTACGCCTGCTCGGATCGTGCCAGGCGGTCTTGTTGTAGGTTACTCCGGGCGCGCTTGACGGTGTCCGGTCGTTTAGTGACCGGACTGGAGAACTGCCTGGAGAGGCTGCTTTGTACTTCTGCTGCAAGGGCCGCCATGTGCTCCTCCGTTCGGAGGGAGCATTCGGTGTTTCCATTGACCGTAATTACTCCTCGAGGGCCTGGCATCTTGAGCTTAAGGTATGCGTGTTGCGGTACCGCATTGAACTTGGTGAATGTGGTTCGCCCGAGCAGTGCGTGATAACCACTACGGAACGGGACTATGTTGAAGATTAACTCCTCGCTTCAGAAATTATCCAGAGATCCAAAGACCACTTCAAGTGTGACTGAGCCTATACAGTTGGCCTCTACACCTGGTATTACGCCTTTAAAGGTCGTTTTGGTGGGCTTAATCCTCGAGGGATCTATGCCCATTTTCCACACTGTATCCTGATAAAGCAGGTTCAGGCTGCTGCCGCCATCCATAAGGACTCTAGTGAGATGAAATCCATCAATAATTGGGTCTAGAACCAAGGCGGCGAATCCGCCATAACGGATGCTAGTGGGATGGTCCCTTCGATCAAAGGTGATCAGGCAGGAGGACATGGGTTGAACTTTGGGGCGACTAGCTCTACCGCGTATACGTCCCTTTACGCGCACTTCCGCTCCCTTTTGGGGACGTGGGTTGCGTATATGATGTTCACCGTCCGCACTTGTGGGGGAAAAACCTTCTGTCCACTGTTGTTCGGCGGCCGGGGCTCCTTGTCGTCATCGCTATGCAGCCCCTTGTCTTCATTTTCGGCGTTTAACTTGCCTGCCTACTTGAACACCCAACAATCCCTGTTGGTGTGATTGGCCAGCTTTTCGGGGGTGCCATGTATCTGGCACAAGCGGTCGAGTATTCGGTCCAAACTGGACGGGCCCCTAGGATTCCTTTTGAATGGCTTTTTCCGCTGACCGGATTTAGAGCCTCTGAATCCGGCATTAACTGTTGTATCCTCAGCATTGTCGCCGTTAATGCGGCGCTTCTGCTTGTTGTGACGCGACCTGCCACTACTGTCCCTCATGTCCGAATTACCAGGGTTCTTGGTCATATTGTTGCTACGAGCAAGCCAACTGTCTTCTCCGGCGCAAAAGCGGGTCATGTGTGTCGTGAGTGCTGCCATAGATTTCAGCTTTTCCTGTCCAAGGTGCCGGGCCAGCCACTCGTCACGGATGTTGTGCTTGAAGGCTGCTAGGGCCTCCACGTCCGGACAGTCGACTATTTGATTTCTCTTTGTTAGGAACCGTGTCCAGAATTGCCTGGCCGATTCCTCTGGCTGCTGAATTACGTGACTTAGGTCATCGGCGTCTGGGGGTCGCACATAAGTGCCCTGGACATTGTTGAGGAATGCGGCTTCCAGGTCCTCCCAACAACTGATTGATCCTGTTGGCAAGCTGTTAAGCCAATGCCGAGCTGGTCCTTTAAGCTTGAGTGGGAGGTATTTGATGGCGTGGAAATCATCACCGCGGGCCATGTGGAGATAATCCTCGATCCATACCGCAGGATCCGTTGTGCCATCATATGATTCGATGTTTACGGGTTTGAAACCCTCGGGGATTTGATGATCCATTATTTCGTCTGTGAAGCATAGTAGGTGTGCGACGCCTCTGTACTGGGCTATATCATGACGTAGCTCCAATGAGCTTTGTCTACTGTGTTCGGCCCTGCCGAATTTGTGGCCGGCGTGACGGTTACCGTCTCGAGTCGTGGGGCGCCCCGCGATCCATAGATCGATCTTGTTTGCCTTGCTTTCTCCTCCAACATATCTCGTAAGTCCGGCGCATATTCACGTGCCTTGGTATGGGGTGCGGCTTGAGTGGAGGGCCGAGAGGCCTCTCTGTCGCGGCCACGAGGTGGCCGGTCGGCCGCATCAAGTGCTTCCTCCTCTAATCGGGGTAGCAACCTGCGCTTTGGGTAGCTCTTGGAGGGGCGTTCGAGTTTATGCTCTTCGGCCGCAAGGACTTCAGTCCATCTGTCGACTAGCAAATCTTGATCAGCTCTAAGTTGTTGCTGTTTTTTCTTGAGGCTTCTTGCCGTGGCCATAAGCCTGTGTTGAAAACGCTCTTGCTCAACGGGATCCTCTGGCACGACGAATTCGTCGTTGTCGAGGCTTGAATCGTCTTCGGAGGGAGGCATATAATTATCGTCCTCGACCTCTCTGTCTGCCTCTTTCTCATGAGGGCTGGTTTCTCCATCCTCCTGTGCTAAATCTTGCTGGAGGGGGTTTTCTTTGGAACTTTCCGGAGTATTATTATCTCCCATGCTGGAATCACCGTATTTGTTTTGGCGGGATTTTGAGTGGCGCCGCTGACGACGGCGCTTAGGCTGTTTCTTGGAGGGGTCGTCCTCCGCTGTTCCATCGCCATCTCCTTCTTTTGGGGTGTCCACCATGTAAATGTCATATGACGAGGTGGCTTTCCAGGGCCTGGTAGGCGCTGGTTCGTCATCATCTCCTTCATCGGCGTCCATACCATTGATGTCTTCGGAGTCGAAGTCGAGCATGTCGGTTAAGTTGTCGACAGTGGCTACAAAGTGGGTGGTGGGTGGGCTCTGAATTTCTTCATCGTCCGAATCCCAACCTTGCTGACCGTAGTCCAGCCAGGACTCTCCTGATAAAGAGAGAGACTTCAGTGTCTTCAGAATATCGCCGAAAGGCGAGTGCTGAAAGATGTCCGCGGCAGTAAACTCCACAACCGGCGCCCAATCGGATTCGATCGGCAGGGGCGCGGAGGGTTCAGAGTCCGGAGAGAAGTCTGGCTCCTTTGAGTCACGAGTCTCGAAGAGTACGGGGCTGGTGTCCGGCTCAATCACCATTGGGATCGCAGCCCACGAGGTGGCGTCCAACCGCCCATACTCGATCGGCGCAGTTGGCTCCGAATTAAGGGCCGAAGCTGATGCGGGTGCGGCCTCCAGGGCACTGTTCGGCGGCAGAGCTAGATCATGCTCGTCGGGACAGTGCGGCGTGCTCGGTAGTGGCTTGAATCCTTCAAAGATCAAGTCCCCGCGGATGTCAGCCGTGTAGTTTAAACTTCCAAATCTAACCTGACAGCCAGGGGCGTAGCTTTCGATCTGCTCCAGATGGCCAAGTGAATTGGCCCGCAGTGCAAAGCCGCCAAAGACGAAGATCTGTCCGGGGAGGAAGGTCTCACCCTGGACTGTATCACTATTGATGATCGTAGGAGCCATCGTGCCTGACGGCGACGACATAGAGGAACTCTCAATGAAAGCACCAATGTCGGTGTCAAAACCGGCGGATCTCGGGTAGGGGGTCCCGAACTGTGCGTCTAGGCCGAATGGTAATAGGAGGCAAGGGACACGAAGTTTTACCCAGGTTCGGGCCCTCTCGATGGAGGTAAAACCCTACGTCCTGCTTGATTAATATTGATGATATGGGTAGTACAAGAGTAGATCTACCACGAGATCGAAGAGGCTAAACCCTAGAAGCTAGCCTATGGTATGATTGTTGTTGTGTATGTTGTCCTATGGACTAAAACCCTCCGGTTTATATAGACAACGGAGAAGGTTAGGGTTACACAAAGTCGGTTACAATGGTAGGAGATCTGCATATCCGTATCGCCAAGCTTGCCTTCCACGCCAAGGAAAGTCCCTTCCGAACACGGGACGGAGTCTTCAATCTTGTATCTTCATAGTCCAGGAGTCCAGCTGAAGGTATAGTCTGGCTATCCGAACACCCCCTAATCTAGGACTCCCTCAGATGGCCTCCTCCATCACGGAGAAGGACATCACGAAGCTCCGGGAGGCGGGGTACTTGGCCCAGGAAATCGCCCACCATCTTCCAGCCAAGGGGCAGATCGTCCCCACCCCAGAGCTTCATGAGAGGGTGGTATTCATCCCCCACTTTGTCCGCAGTCTGGGATTTCCTCTCCACCCATTCGTCCGTGGACACATGTTCTACTACGTGCTAGATTTCCATGATCTGGCCCCAAATTCCTTTCTCCACATCTCGGCATTCATTGTCGTGTCCGAGGCCTTCCTCCACATCCCACCCCACTTCGGATTGTGGTTGAAGACCTTCAATGTGAAGCCGAAGGTGGTGGGCAGTCAACATGCAGAGTGCGGAGGTGCTATGTGAGCAAGATGTCCAACGTCTCATGGCCCAAAGGCACCTTTGTCGAGACTGTCAAAGGGTGGCAGAAGCAGTGGTTCTACGTCACAGAGCCCCGCGACATCACCTGGGCCGTGGCTCCCGAATTCATGTTCAGGGCCCCAATGCGGCTCACCTCCTGGCTAGAAAAGGGCCTGGACTGGGCGTCGTTGAACGAGGTGTCCGCGCTCCAGGCGCGCATCAAGAGCATGGTGGACAAGAACATCAAGCTTGTCAATATGATCCAGGTAGTGCTTTTTCGCCTGATCCTTCCTTGCCAAAGCCGGACTTGCAATTTCGCCTGATCCTTCCTTACCAAAGCCGGCCAAGCACCAGACCTTGCAACAGTTCTTCGGTGTTACACACGAAGGCATCTGGAAGGTGCTTTTTAAGGCCAATGAGACGTGGCCGAAGACGACCGAGGACCGTGGGTACAACCTGACCCATCCTGCTAGTCCGGTAAGTTTTTCGTATTTCAAGCTGTATCCCTCACCCGTACATACAAGGGAGATGTCTAAGCTTCCCCATGTGTCTTTCCAGGGCTGGAAAAGTAAGGCGGAGTGGATCCAGTGTCCGGCTCCATTGCCGGAAAACCCAGCAATCCCACTTCTGACGAAGATGCTGGTTCCGTCGCCCTACAAGGCGCCGGAAAAGAAGGCCCAGAAGAAGGGCCAGGTGGGAAAAAGTGTACTTTGCCGTAAAGGCACTTCGCACATGACGTCCGAAGACGCCAAAACTCACTCCTCTCCTACCACCGAGGACGACAAGGAGGAGGAGGAAAGCTACTCTCCCCCTCAAGGGGGAATAAAAGGACGGCCTCCACGGATCTGGAGGCAGAGGCGTCCAAGAAGGGGAGGGTCTCCCTCGCGGATAACTCCGCGTTGGATACTGATAGCAGCTCCGAGTGGCGCCCCAGGGAGAAGCCCCTGGCCGAATCGTAAGTACTCAAAGGAACTTATACACACATATATCCTAGTTCTTTACTTTTGTGGTTTTAATATGTCGAATTATACGCCGCAGTCTGGCCCATGCCCACCCCCAGCGATCCTCATCTTCGGGGAATTAGCTGGATCCAAAGGCGATGGACAGCGGGTCACATCCGGCAGCCTCCTCTCCCAAGGCCACGGATGACGCCGAGGTGTTGTCCCGAAGGACCTTCCCAAGCCAGGGAGAGGTACAGGAGGACATCAGGGTAGCGTCAAAGGGTGATACCTCGGCCACCGGACACATGGGGGAGTAAATCCCCCTTGAGACTGTTGATGGGGGCCATATCCAATTCGGCCCCCAGCCGAATACTATTCCAGAGGCCCATACGGCTCCGGAATCAGGCAAGCAGCCTTCTTCGAAAGAAGATGGTGCACCAATTCCGTCGGTGATCTCTGTCCATCAAGAGGCACCGGATACTCTATTGGAAGCATTGCAAAGTGCTTCCATTATTGAGGAACACCATATCCTCATGGGTACGGTAGATGAGAGGGTTTGGTCCGCTAAGAGCGGACTGACCGAAGCCTGCGCCAGCCTTCTAACAGGCTTTGAGGTATGTGATGTAATTATGCAAAAATATTGTCATAGTATAGACAGTAGCCCCTGAGACACTGTCCGGTGCTTGAAAAGAGAAACCGGACAGATGATCAAATTATTTTCGTAGGAGACTAACCATACATGTCTATGTGAATAACCAGGCGCCGATGCTGGCTGTGACCTCCCATTCTGTGGAAGTCTCCAAACTGAAGCAGAATCTGGAGCAGGCCGAGGAAGAGCTCGGCCGTATGAAAAAAGAACTAGAGGACCAGCAAGGTATGCAATGGCCTATTCAGATGTAGGAAGATATGAATTGTTTGTGTTGATCATGATATCATGATATTTCGTCGGAGCTGCGACCGAGGTGGAGACCCTCAAGAAGGCGCTGGCCGAGGCCTAGGAGAGAGCGGCGAAGGAACAGGCCACCCGCAAAAAACACGAGGCAAGGGTCGGGGAGGTCTAGCAGGAGCTCCAGGATGCCGTAAAGACGTGCGAGTCCTTGGAGCGCAAGAGTGCAGACCAAGAGTCCGAACTTGCCTAGGCCCGCCAAAGTGCACAGGAGGCCCGGGTTGAGGCCCAGGGCGCCCTCTAGGAAATCCAGGAGGCCGGGAAAATCACAGCGGGTAAGGCCTTTATTATGCAAAGCAAACATGTGAAGAGAAGGTACCTCTTACTGACCCGGATTCGGAGTTCTCCAGGGGCATTTGCGGACCTGCCGCGCAGTGTTGCCGATGCTGCGGAGTTCTTCCGAGCCAAAGAGGGGAGCTCAACGGAGAAGCTGTTCTGGTCACAATACCTTGCGCTAGAGCATCCGGTGCCCTTTAGCGATTACTGAAACAGCTGACCGAACTGCATAGGGTGGCCGAACTGGCCATGAAGGATTTGATAATCCATCTATGGCCTGCTAACGCCATACCTAGCAGCTACTTCGGGCTCGTGAAGGGGCTGGTCGATGCCTGCCCTCGGCATGATGCCATCAAGCGGTCAATCTGCATCGAAGGTGCGCAGATGGCCTTCGCCCATGTCAAGGTTCAGTGGGCGAAGATGGACGCCGTCAAGCTCACGACCGAGGGGCCGCCCGCAGGCAAGGAGCACCGCACGCCCGAGCGGTATTTCGATGATGTCCTGAAGGGATCCCGCATTGTAGAGGTCCAGTGTGCAAAAGACATTATCTTTGAATGAAGACATTCATTTTATCCCGTCGTGTATTATGAAACAAAGTCAATATGTAATATAATGCTTGTTTGTTTAAAATTTTGCCTCATGTGCGGCCGTTTTATTAAATCTGAGAGTTGGTCAGTCGTCGGCTTCAGCCCCCATGTACGTAGTATGGGGGTGTTCGGATTGAAACCTAAACACTCTTGAAACCTAAACACTCTTGATCCAGGCAATCAGACTATGTGGCTTTATCAACTTCACTTAGCCACTGGAGTTTGACAATAGAAATGTAGGCGCAGCCCCTAGTTAGTATTTGTTAATCCAGACTAGGGTGCTTGTCGGTGTAAAAACCGGCGGATCTCGGGTAGGGGGTCCCGAACTATGCGTCTAGGCCGGATGGTAACAGGAGGCAGGGGACACAATGTTTTACCCAGGTTCGGGCCCTCTTGATGGAAGTAAAACCCTACGTCCTGCTTGATTAATATTGATGATATGGGTAGTACAAGAGTAGATCTACCATGAGATCAGAGAGGCTAAACCCTAGAAGCTAGCCTATGGTATGATTGTTGTTCGTCGTACGGACTAAAACTCTCTGGTTTATATAGACACCGGAGAGGGCCAGGGTTACACAGAGTCAGTTACAATGGTAGGAGATCTACATATCCGTATCACCAAGCTTGCCTTCCATGCCAAGGAAAGTCCCTTCCGGACATGGGACGAAGTCTTCAATCTTGTATCTTCATAGTCCAGGAGTCCGGCCGAAGGTATAGTCCGGCTATCCGGACACCCCATAATCCAAGACCCCCTCAGTGCTGGAGACACCTGATCGGGTGGAGGCCGACCTGTCGCATAATGCGGGAAAAATCGCAAGAGATTTGGACCTCCGAATAGCTGACTAGCTCTCGCCGCATCCCGACAGTCAGTTTTTGGCTTTCTCTACTGAAGTGTTTATCCGGATAAACCAGAAACACAATCGCAGTAGTTCTCCCTTTACTATCCTAGCCAATAGGACGGAACGTAAGGTAGCAAGTGTCGGCATTCTGGGAACGGGGGTCCCTAGACTTGCCTGCCTGCGGCCCATGGCGTGGTTGTGCTGGCAGGTCTGTACGGCCTATCATCATCAACAAGGCATCCAAGACCCTCGCGAGGGGCCAAGCCTCGTGAGGCGGACGACACAAGACCTCCTCAGGAGCGGCCTCACCAGGCTGCCTCACGAGGAGCGGGGATATCAAGGCGGGGCAAACCTCGCGAGGCTCACATGACGTGAGCCATGATGATCGACACCAGACGGGCACCAGGCGGGCGCTAGCGCGCGTAGCGTCCTTGTTTCCTCTTTGGTACCAAGGGGGCCAGCGCAGGCGCGGAGTACCGAGGCATCAGGCAAAGGTTTTCATATCGGTGCAACGATACCAAGGACAGAAGGACGGTAGGACGGGGTTCACCATGGAGTCTAGGACGGCGTCACCACTAGGACCTTTGGCAGGCGAAGACCACCATTTGTCAGGATAGCTTGTACTAGCTATCCCCTTTCAAATTGGCTGCCGTTGTTGGCTCCCTTCCCGCTCGATATTTGGGGAGAGGACTAGGGCCTACATAAGTAGAACTAGCCACCACCGTAGGTGGGGGGGAGAGACATCTCACCCTGACCCTTAGCCACACCAAGCACAAGAACACCCCAACCTCAGGAGGCTGTTCTTCCCCTTGTACTGTTCTTCATCAGCCCAAGAGGCAATCCACCACCACCACACTGGAGTAGGGTATTACACCACAGTGGCCCGAACCAGTATAAACCTTGTGTCTTTGTGTTACGAGGACGTCGAGTTCGCCAGCGAGACCTTAGCGAGCTAGGGCGTAGATCGGTAGCTGGGAAAGAACTTCACGCGCACCCAGAGTTCGAACCTCAAGTGTTTCTCGGAAGCCCAGATCCGACATTTGGCGCCAGGTAGGGGTGCGCCGTAGCTCCTCTACACCGGCCTGCGCTCCGCACCACCGCTCTTCACTCTCATGGCAGGTGCCCCGCCACCGGCTCCAGCGGCCGGTGCTGATGATGGGGCCAGGGGGCTCCGAGCCCTGGCCCCCACCCTGCGGCGGGTGCGATGGCCACCCAAGTTCAGGCCGGAGATGCCGCCGCGCTACGATGGCGCGGCAGACCTGTTTGCCTTCTTGTTGGCATACGAGGAGGCCGTCCTCGAGGCCGGGGCGACGACAAGGTCATGGCCAACTGGCTCCCCATGGCCCTCGCCGGCGAGCCACTGGCCTGGCTGCTCAACCTCCCTGGATCCACGGTGGCATCCTGGGGGGAACTCTGCGACCTCTTCACCGCTTGCTACGCGGTACCGGCGCACCACGCGGTCGCAGCCCTGCTAGGCGGCTCCCAAGCACCACCTTCAGATCGCCACATCAAGCCGCTCCTCCACCAGATTGGTACCGTTTCCAAGCGCCCGAGGGCTCCGCCAGGATGGGCTGCGCCGGAGGCCAATCTCACCTTCGGCTCAGAGGACCACCCCTCCACCGCCGGCTCGGGCGTGCTCCCAATGCTCTGCACGCCCACCATCTACAACGTGGCTGTTACCAAGACCCTCATCGACGGCGGTGCCGACTTCACCTTGCTCTCCGTGGAAGCCTTCAGCCTTCTTCACGTGCCACTCGAGCGGCTCATCCTCAGCAAGCCTTTCTCAGGAGTTGGTGGTGTCACTGCCAGCTCTCTGGGACAAATCCGCCTCCCCGTCACCTTTGGCACGCGCGACAACTACCACCCTGAGCTGGTCGACTTCGACATCGCCCGCATCGGCCTCCCGTACAACGCCATTCGCGGATACCCGGCTCTGGCCCAATTCATGGCAGCGACCCATCCGGCCTACAATCTCATGAAGATTCCTGGGAGCAAGGGTGTCCTCACTGTCAAAGGGGACGCCAAGGAGGCTCTGGCGGCGCTCAGGCTCGCCCTCAAACCCGCCGCGGCGGCGCAGCCTGCCAACTCGGTCACCTCCGAGCCCAAGGGAGCCGTGCCGACCAAGAAGAAGCAGTTGTTCACACAAGACAAGGCGGAAACCAAGCATGTGCCAGTCAATGAGGACGGGCCCTCAGGAGCCACCTTTACCATAGGTGCCAGCCTCGATCAAGGTTAAGAGGAAGCATTGGTGAAGTTCTTGCACGCAAACAAGGATATATTCGCGTGGGGGCCCAATCAGCTGGTAGTTGTTCCGAGGGAAGTGATTCAGCATCACTTAAGGCTATGCCCCAATGTATGCCATGTGAAGCAGCGGGCGAGATGGCAGTCCACTGAGAAGCAGGCCTTAATCGTCCAAGATACCCGCAAGCTGGAGGCAACGGGCGCCATTCATGAGGTTCGATATCCCGAATGGCTGGCGAACCCCATTGTAGTACCGAAGAAAGGCGGGAAGGAACGGATGTGCGTTGACTTCACCAACCTTAACAAGGCCTGCCCCCAAGATCCATTCCTGCTGCCGCGCATCGATCAGATCGTCGACTCCACCGCCGAGTGCGACCTGTTGTGCTTCTTGGATGCGTTCACAGGATATCACCAGATCAAGATGGCGGTAGAAGATGTGGAGAAGGCAGACTTCCTAACCCCATGTGGGGTGTACTGCTACACCTTCATGCCCTTTGGATTGCGCAATGCGGGCGCAACCTTTCAGTGACTGATGCACATCGTCTTATGGCAGCAGCTCGGGAGAAACACAGAGGCCTACGTCGACGACATTGTGGTGAAGTCTCGGGAGGCGAGGACCTTGATCCAAGACCCGGGAGAGACCTTCAAGAGCCTGCTCCAAGTAAACTTGCGGCTTAACCTAGAGAAGTGCGTGTTCAGCGTCCCTTCCGGCAAGCTGCTAGGCTTCCTCGTGTCCCACAGAGGGATCGAGGCGAATCCAGAGAAGATCAAGGCCATCAGGACATGACCCTGCCATAGACCCTTAGGGAGATGCAGAAGCTGGCTGGCCGGGTAACTGCGTTGGGACGCTTCATCTCCAAGTTAGGGGAACGCCACGACCCCTTGAGCCCCTAGTACTCTACCTCGCTGCTACCCCGTACTCCGCCAGCGCAACACTCGTGGCGGTTCGGGAGGAGCAACAAACAAAGGGCACCCTGCACCGGGCTACAATGTAGGCAATACAAGATCAGGAAGGCACCGCAAGAGCCATGGCGGGGTCGGCGGAAGACCGAGCTCAACGGGCCGCCGCCGCCAAGATTCTCGCAGACAATCAGGCGCCAGCAGCCCCGTCACCTCACGAGGCGTCTCAACCTCCGCGAGATGCGAGCCCAGACACCACACTAGCCCTTGTCGAACACCCGGTGTATTCCGTCAGCACCGTGTTGCCAGATGCGAGGGCGTGATATCCCATGCCTCAGAAGCTTCTGCTCGCACTCTCGGTGGCCTCACGCAAGCTAAGGCACTACTTCCAGGGGCACCACATCAAGGTTGTCTCAGCCTACCCATTAGAGAGGGTGCTCAGGAGCCCCAATTCTGCTGGAAGGGACGCCGAGTGGAACATCGAGCTGCAAGCATTCCAGTTAGAGTTCAGCACTACCAGGGTCATCAAGGGAGTCGTGCTCGCTGATTCTGTGGCGGAATGGACGGACGTCCTGACACTTGAAGTAGGCGAAGACCGGTCCACCTCGCCAGGAAGTGAGGCACTGCTACCTCTTGAGCACTGCATTGGATTTCCCCGAAGAGGAAGGAATGATGCAGCAAAGTAGCGTAAGTATTTCCCTTGGTTTTTGAGAACCAAGGTATCAATCAAGTAGGAGGCTATGCTCGAGTCCCTCATACCTACACAAAAACAATAACTCAACGCAACCAATGCGCTTAGGGGTTGTCAATCCCTTCACGGTCACTTATGAAAGTGAGATCTGATAGGGATGATAAATAATATTTTTGGTATTTTTGGTATATAGATGCAAAGTAAAAAGTAAAAGCAAAGCAATAATAAAGTGATGGAGATTGATATGATGAGAAAGAGACCCGAGGGCCATATGTTTCACTAGTGGCTTCTCTCAAGAGCATAAGTATTCTACGGTGGGTGAACGAATTACTGTTGAGCAATTGACAGAATTGAGCATAGTTATGAGAATATCTAGGTATGATCATGTATATAGGCATCACGTCCGAGACAAGTAGACCGAAACGATTCTGAATCTACTACTATTACTCCACTCATCAACCGCTATCCAGCATGCATCTAGAGTATTAAGTTAAAAACAGAGTAACGCCTTAAGCAAGGTGACATGATGTAGAGGGATAGTTTCATGCAATATGATAAAAAAACCCATCTTGTTATCCTTGATGGCAACGATACAATACGTGCCTTGCTGCCCCTTCTGTCACTGGGAAAGGACATCGCAAGATCGAACAAAACGCTAAGCACTTCTCCCATGGCAAGAACAACCAACCTAGTAGGCCAAACCAAACTGATAATTCAAAGAGACTTGCAAAGATAACCAATCATACATAAAAGAATTCAGAGAAGATTTAAATATTATTCATAGATAGACTTGATCATAAACCCACAATTCATCGGTCTCAACAAACACACCGCAAAAAGAAGATTACATCGAATAGATCTCCACGAGAGAGGGGGAGAACATTGTATTGAGATCCAAAAAGAGAGAAGAAGCCATCTAGCTACTAGCTATGGACCCGTAGGTCTGAAGTAAACTACTCACACTTCATCGGAGGGGCTTGGATGATGATGTAGAAGCCCTCCGTGACCGATGCCCCCTCCGACGGAGCTCCGGAACAGGCCCCAAGATGGGATCTCATGGATACAGAAAGTTGCGGCGGTGGAATTAGGTTTTTGGCTCTGGATTTGACCATTTCGGGGTACATGGGTATATATAGGAGGAAGAAGTACGTCGGTGGAGCAACAGGGGGGCACGAGGGTGGGGGCGTGCCTGGGGGGGGGGGGGTAGGGTGTGCCCCTACCTCGTGGCCTCCTGTTACGTGCCTTGACGTAGGGTCCAAGTCTCCTGAGTTGTATTCGGTGAGAAAATCACGTTCCGGAAGGTTTCATTCCGTTTGGACTCCATTTGATATTCCTTTTCTTCAAAACCCTAAAACAGGCAAAAAACAACAATTCTAGGCTGGGCCTCCGGTTAATAGGTTAGTCCCAAAAATAATATAAAAGTGGATAATAAAGCCCAATAATGTCCAAAACAGTAGAAAATATAGCTGTTGGAAATATGCCCTAGAGGCAATAATAAAAATGGTTATTATTGTATTTTCTTGTTCATGATAATTGTCTATTGTTCATGCTATAATTGTATTAACCGGAAACCATAATATATGTGTGGATACATAGACAACACCATGTCCCTAGTAAGCCTCTAGTTGACTTGCTCGTTGATCAATAGATGGTTACGGTTTCCTGACCATGGACATCGGATGTCATTGATAACAGAATCACTTCATTAGGAGAATGATGTGATGGACAAGACCCAATCCTAAGCCTAGCACAAGATCGTATAGTTCGTCTGCTAAAGCTTTTCTAATGTCAAGTATCATTTCCTTAGACCATGAGATTGTGCAACTCCCGGATACCGTAGGAGTGCTTTGGGTGTACCAAACGTCACAACGTAACTGGGTGACTATAAAGGTGCACTACGGGTATCTCTGAAAGTGTCTGTTGGGTTGGCATGAATCGAGACTGGGATATGTCACTCCGTGTAAACGGAGAGGTATCTCTGGGCCCACTCGGTAGGACATCATCATAATGTGCACAATGTGACCAAGGAGTTGATCACTGGATGATGTGTTACGGAACGAGTAAAGAGACTTGCCGGTAACGAGATTGAACAAGGTATCGGGATACCGGCGATCGAATCTCGGGCAAGTACTATACCGGTAGACAAAGGGAAAATTGTATACAGGATTGACTAAATCCTTGACATCGTGGTTCATCCGATGAGATCATCATGGAACATGTGGGAGCCAACATGGGTATCCAGATCCCGCTGTTGGTTATTGACCAGAGAGATGTCTCGGTCATGTCTGCATTATTCCCGAACCCGTAGGGTCTACACACTTAAGGTTCGATGACGCTAGGGTTATAGGGGAAGTATGTATGCGGTTACCGAATGTTGTTCGGAGTCCCGGATGAGATCTCAGACGTCATGAGGAGTTCCGGAATGGTCCGCAGGTGAAGATTGATATATTGGATGAAGGGTTTTGGAGTCTGGAAGTGTTCCGAAGGTACCGGGTGATGACTAGCATGACCGAAAGGTGTTTCGGGAGCCCCGACAAGTGTTGGGGGCTTCATGGGCCAAGGGAAGGGGGAAAACCAGCCCACTAAGGGGCTGTGCGCCCCCCTCACCTATTCCCACGTGACCAGGGGGTTCGGGGCACCCCATCTAGGGTTCCCACCTCCTGGCTTGGGGGCCAAGTCACCCAAGGGGGAGATCCAATCTGCCCTGGCCGCCGCCCCTCCCCCCTAGGGGAAACCCTAGGGCGCCTCCCCTTGCCCTTGCCCTATATATAGTGGAGGTTTTGGGGCTGCACACCACACGAGTCTCTCTCTCCCAAGGCGCAACCCTACCTCTCTCCCTCTTCGTCTCTCGTAGTGCTTGGCGAAGCCCTGCTGGAGTACCGCGCTCCTCCACCACCACCACGCCGTCGTGCTGCTGCTGGACGGAGTCTTCCCCAACCTCTCCCTCTCTCCTTGCTGGATCAAGGCATGTGAGACATCACCGGGCTGCATGTGTGTTGAACGCGGAGGCGCCGTTGTTCGGCGCTTAGATCGGAATCGACCGCGATCTGAATCGCTACGAGTACGACTACCTCATCCGCGTTCTAGTAATGCTTCCGCTTAGCGATCTACAAGGGTATGTAGATGCACTCCCCTTCCCCTCGTTGCTAGATTACTCCATAGATTGATCTTGGTGATGCGTAGAAATTTTTGAATAATTGCTACGTTCCCCAACAGTGGTATCAGAGCTAGGTCTATGCGTAGATTCTATGCACGAGTAGAACACAAAGTAGTTGTGGGCGATGATTTGTTCAATTTGCTTGCCGTTACTAGTCTTATCTTGATTCGGCGGCATTGTGGCCCGGACCGACCTTACACGTGCACTTACGTGAGACAGGTTCCACCGACTGACATGCACTTGATGCATAAGGTAGCTGGCGGGTGTCTGTCTCTCCCACTTTAGTCGGATCGGATTCGACGAAAAGGGTCCTTGTGAAGGGTAAATAGCAATTGGCATATCACCGTTGTGGTTTTGCATCGGTAAGAAACATTCTTGCTAGAAACCCATAGCAGCCACGTAAAACATGCAAAAACAATTAGAGGACGTCTAACTTGTTTTTGCAAGGTATGCTATGTGATGTGATATGGCCAAAAGGATGTGACGAATGATATATGTGATGTATGAGATTGATCATGTTCTTGTAATAGGAATCACGACTTGCATGTCAATGAGAACGCCATGTAATTAATTTACTTTATTGCTAACCGTCAGCCATACTAGTAGAAGTAATAGTTGGCGAGGCAACTTCATGAAGACACGATGATGGAGATCATGGTGTCATGCCGGTGACGATGGTGTTCATGCCGCGCCTCGAAGATGGAGATCAAAGGCGCAAGATGATATTGGCCATATCATGCCACTTTATGATTTGCATGTGATGTTTGTCATGTTTACATCTTATTTGCTTAGAACGACGGTAGCATAAATAAGATGATCCCTCGCAATAATTTCAAGAAAGTGTTCCCCCTAACTGTGCACCGTTGCTAAGGTCCATTGTTCCGAAGCACCAGGTGATGATCGGGTGTGATAGGTTCTAATGTTCGCAAAGAACGGGTGTAAGCCAGATTTACACACGCAATACACTTAGGTTAACTTGACGAGCCTAGCATGTACATACATGGCCTCGGAACACGGAAGACAAAAAGGACGAACATGAGTCGTATAGTGGATACGATCAACATGAAGATGTTCACCGATGATGACTAGTCCGTCTCACGTGATGATCGGACACGGCCTAGTTGACTCAGATCATGTATCACTTAGATGACTAGAGGGATGTCTATCTAAGTGGGAGTTCATTGAATAATTTGATTATATGAACTTAATTATCATGAACATAGTCAAAAGGTCTTTGAAAATTATGTTGTAGCTCATGCTTTGGTTCTACTGTTTTAGATATGTTCCTAGAGAAAATTTAGTTGAGAGTTGATAGTGGCAATTATGTGGACTGGGTCCGTGAACTGAGATTGTCCTCATTGCTGCATAGAAGGGTTATGTCCTTAATGCACCGCTCAATGCGTTGAACCTCGAGCATCATCTGTAGATGTTGGGAAACATCTGACATACACGTTTTGATGACTACGTGATAGTTCAGTACGTAATACTAACGGTTTAGAATTGTGGCACCAAAGACGTTTTTGAAACGTCGCAGAACATATGAGATGTTCCAAAGACTGAAACTGGAATTTCAGACTAGTGCCCACGTCAAGAGGTATGAGACCTCTAACAAGTTTCTTAAGCCTGCAAACTAAGGGAGAAAAACTCAATCGTTGAGCATGTGCTCAGATTGTCTGAGTACTGCAATCGCTTGAATCGAGTGGGAGTTAATCTTCCAGATGAGATAGTGATGGTTCTCCATAGTCACTACCATCAAGCTATTGGAGCTTCATGATGAACTATAACATATCAGGGATAGACATGATGATCCTTGAGCAACTCGCGATGTTTGACACTGCGAAAGTAGAAATCAAGTAGCTAGGAGCATCAATTGTTGATGGTTAAACCACTAGTTTCAAGAAGGGCAAGGGAAAGAAGGGATACTTCATGAGACGACAAATCAGTTGCTGCTCTAGTGAAGAAACCCAAGGTTGAACCAAACTCGAGACTAAGTGCTTCTATAATGAGGGGAACGGTCACTGAAGCAGAACTACCCTAGATACTTGGTAGATGAGAAGGCTGGCAAGGTCAACAGAAGTATTTTGGATATACGTCATATTATTGTGTACTTTACTAGTACTCCTAGTAGCACCAGGGTAGTAAATACCAGTTCGGTTGCTAAGCGTTAGTAACTCGAAATAAAAGGCTGCGGAGACTAGCTAAAGGTGAGATGATGATATGTGTTGGAAGTGTTTCCAAGGTTGATGTGTTCAAACATCGCACGGTCCCTCTACCATCAGGTTGGTGTTAAACCGAAATAATTGTTATTTGGTGTTTGCGTTCACTAGTGCAGAACTGGGCAATAGCACCAGTTCATAAGGCCCTTTAGTGCCGGTTTAGGAACCGGCACTAAAATTTCGGCACTAAAGGCCCCCCCCTTTAGTACCGGTTCATCATGAACCGGTGCTAAAGGGGAAACACATGGCACGAGCCAGCTCAGGGGGCCGGGAGCCCTTTAGTACCGGTTGGTAACACCAACCGGTACTAAATGGTTGTGGGTTTTTGTTTTATTTTGTATTTTTCAATTAAATTTGTGTTATCAATTTAATTTAGGATTGTTTTACGTTATAATGAGTTGTAGTCGTCGTCATCATCATCATCATCGCATATTAATAAATAAATAAACTCTAGCTAGCTAAAAATCATCATAGTCGTCTAATTACCACTATTTAATCATCATAGTCATTACCGCTAGCTATCTAATCATCATCAACGCTGGCTAGCTTAAAGATGAAACATTCACCTTGTAACAGAAGCAAATATATCATCAAGTTCAACATAATCATCACCAACATCGAAGTTCAGGACACGGACATGAGACAAGTACTAATTAAGAGCATGAACTAGTAGCTACTGATCCTGCTGCTCCCTCTCAGGTAGAATAGCATAGAACATGTATAGCTCTCCTGATTCATCATACTGGAGCATGCAGATGAATCTGTCTCCGAATCTTGGGTTGCGCTTCTCCTTGCTGCCCCCTAGTACTTCTCTGCGATCGTTAACAATTTTGCTCCAATCTTTCACTATTAAGCATTCTTCGCTTTCAGAAATCCTGAATGCACTCATGTGCAATGTAGGAAATCTTGGTCGTAAGCTAACCATTGACATGCGACCTTTTGTCTCGATCCACTGAGGCACAACTATCATCGGAAGTCCCTGTTGAAGAACATCGTATAGTAATTAATATACTAAGCAATGAAAGTTTAGCTTCAAAAATAATGTATGCAAAAGATGCACTAATTGAGGACAAATATTTAAAATCTTACCATCTTTCGATTATAGATGTGACCGTAGTTCAATACGATCACCATTGGTCGCACGTTTTGAGTACTAACATTTCTAAGTTTAGGAAAAAAATTGTCTTGGCAGTATTAAGATCCTCAAGCCATGAAACATAATGACTTATCTCCTCGTAGTTTAGTTGAGCCCCGGGGCAGTAGTAGGTCCTGTCTACCAAGCGCCGGACATGTTTGCTTGAACCGAAATAAGCTGACAATACAAATTAGTTGTCAATTATTTTTGAATAAACTGTATCAAAGACATAAACATATGCATGCATGGTTGAGAAAAACTCACCAAATGGTAGAACTGGAGGCGTTTGCACATCGACCCAGATGTCTATATTACCTTCAATATCATCTTCCGGACGAATATCAAAGGTGATAACCATATCAGGCTCAAATGCATAAGCCTTGCATAGTGCTTGCCAAGTTTTGCATTCAAAATGGGTGTATGTGTCTCCATTATATAATTTGACGTTGAAAGTAATACCCATGATCCGTCTTCAAGTAAACTCTCTTTACCTCCATATCATCTATAGCACTAAAACCTATCTTATCCAAGACAAAAATTCTTGCATGGCAGGGGATGCGCTAGTAGAATAGTGAAAATTTAAAATTATAAGTTGAAGCAAATGAAGCATAAGTTTTGCATTCAAATAATAATTGACAAAGTGACTTATTGTATCAACTTCAAATGTCTCATCCAGCTTGATGCTGAAGCGCCTACGATCAACAAGGAAATTTTGGTCGTACGGGCCGCGCTGGTCTTCACAGTGTTCGCACATAATGAAATCTTTTTCGTCATCAGATGACATTTCCTATGTTCATATAGGTGAAACATTAAACACCTATATCTAGCCAAATATATATTCATCTAACATTTGACATTAATATATCTAACTATATTCATCTCTAACAATTGACAACTGTTGGGCCTACTTAATTAAACTAATTCAACTAACTAGTTCAACTAATTAATTGAACTAATTCATCTAATATCTAACATATATGTTCATATATAGGTGAAACATTAAACACTTACTAGTTCTATTAATTCAACTAAATAAACTAGTTCTATTAATTCAACTAAGCATTTACTAAAAATAAACTAGTTCTATTAATTTCTTACTAAAATAAAGTAGGTAGTTCTATATAGTAATATTTTGATTAGATCATTAAATCTCATATACCTAAATTTTCTTACTAAAAATAAACTTGTTCTATTATTTTTCATACTAAAAATAAACTAGTTATATTAATTCAACTAGTTCAAATAATCTCATATATATACCTAATTAATATCTAGCTATACTAATTCAACTAGTTCAACTTGTTCTAATTCATGTAAAATATATTTGACATTAATATTTAACATCTTTTCCATATAATTCATCTAACCATTAACATTCTAACATTATTATCTATGTAATTTATCTAACATTAATTTAAACAACAGAGAATAGAAAATAAGTAAAAATTCACAATGTGTGTGTATGTGTGTGTACGTACGGCCGGGGGACGGCAGCGTACGGGCGGGGGCGGGCGACGACGGGGGGACGGGCGCGGCGGGCGAGAGGCGGCGGCGACGTATGGGCGCGGCGGGGGCGACGGGTCGGGCGGTGAGGGCGACGGGCGGCGGGGGCGGCGAGGGCGGCGCGCGATGGGGCGACGGGCGCGCGGCGAAGAAGTTTGGATCGAGAAGAACTACTGGTGGTCGATGAACTCATTTTTTCGTATGTGCCATATATATAGGAAGGGTCTTTAGTACCGGTTGGAGCCACCAACCGGTACTAAAGGCCTGTTTTGGCCAGGCCAAGCGGCGGGAAGCGACCCCCTTTAGTACCGGTTGGAGGCTCCAACCGGTACTAAAGGCCCCCCTTTAGTACCGGTTGGTGCCACGAACCGGTACTAAAGGGGGTGCGCTGCCAGGCAAGGGGCGCAAAGTTTAGTCCCACCTCGCCTAGCGAAGGGCAGCCGCACTGATTTATAAACCCAGCCGCGGCTGCTCCTTCGAGCTCCTCTCAAATGCAGGCCTTCTAGGCCTACCTGTGTTGTGCTGCCCCATGGGCCTACCGGGCCTTTGTGGGCCTGCATCCTGGCCCAACAACGGGTTGGGTTTCTAGTCGTATGCAGGCCGCTCTAGCCTAGTAGGCGGGCTTTTATTTTTATTTTTTTTGCTTTATTTATTTTTGAGTTGTTTTTTTGTGTATTTAGAGTTTCTTTGTGAATATTTTTGCTTTAGGTACAAAAAATTACAAATTTTCTGTTAGTGCCCGTAGTTTTCAAATTTGTAGGAGGAGAGATAGCTCTTATGTCACAAAAAAGAAGTTGTATCAAACCTTTTATGTCGGATCTAGAACAAACCAATCGGTATCGCCATCATACAGCCCAACCGTGGCTCGTGATGCATATATATGCATATCAAATGCACGGTTGGACGTATGATGGCGAATCCGAATGAATTGTATTCAGTCGATGAACTGGTACATGTATGTAGTCGATGAACTGGTAGATGTATGTAGTCGATGAACTGAAAGACTTATGCAGGGAAGGCGAGAGGTGGGCTATATATAGGGTCGTCTGGCTCACAAAGTGATTGTGGTAGTTTCGATCCAACGACTCACATGAGCTCGGAAGAAATACACCCTTGATCCAACGACTCGCAAGAGCTAGAAAGAAACACACGATCCGTGTGATTCTTCCTGATTGGTGGGATGCACCTTAGTACCCTCTCTACTCTTTCGCGCATGCTATGCGGGTGATATGATGATACCACGCCAAGTTTCAACATTTTCAGGATTCATTTTGTAGTGATTTTTCAATTTCACAGTCATTTAGCTCTCTAAACAATTAGGTAAATGACCAAAAAACAACAAATGATGTCAGAACATGTTGGAAATTGATGACGTCGCTTTAAATGCAGCATACTGAACACAAAAGAAGTCCGGAGTTTAAATAAGTTATTAAAAATAAAAAAGAGGTGCAATGCTGGTTAATTTGCTTCAAGCCATTCGGAATAGTGTAGACTGCACTGCACATAGCTCAGTGCAATCTATGCTATTCCGCAAGGCTTGAAGCTAATCAACATGTAGATGAGCATTGCAACTCTTCGTCATTGTCTATGCACTCACGGGTTATAAACCGCTCATACTGCCTCTCTCTTGGCGAAGATCACAAGATAGTTTGGTTAAATTGCATTACTTGTAAGTCCAGTTAACATGGATGCTTATGATGCAAGAGCAACAACAAAAGTGAAAATTTGGCACAAATAGGTAGTTGTGTAACTAAAATAGGTAGGAGGAGAGATAGCTCTTATGTCACAAAAAAGAAGTTGTATCAAACCTTTTATGTCGGATCTAGAACAAACCAATCGGTATCGCCATCATACAGCCCTACCGTGGCTCGTGATGCATATATATGCCTATCAAATGCACGGTTGGGCGTATGATGGCGAATCCGAATGATTTGCATTCAGTCGATGAACTAGTAGATGTATGCAGTCGATGAACTGGTAGATGTATGTAGTCGATGAACTGAAAGACTTATGCAGGGAAGGCGAGAGGTGGGCTATATATAGGGTCGTCTGGCTCACAAAGTGATTGTGGTAGTTTCGATCCAACGACTCACATGAGCTAGGAAGAAACACACCCTTGATCCAACGACTCGCAAGAGCTAGAAAGAAACACACGATCCGTGTGATTCTTCCTGATTGGTGGGATGCACATTAGTACCCTCTATACTCTTTCGCGCATGCTATGCGGGTGATATGATGATACCATGCCAAGTTTCAACATTTTCAGGATTCATTTTGTAGTGATTTTCAATTTCACGGTCATTTAGCTCTCTAAACAATTAGGTAAATGACCGAAAATCAACAAATGATGTCAGAACATGTTGGAAATTGATGACGTCGCTTTAAATGCTGCATACTGAACACAAAAGAAGTCCGGAGTTCAAATAAGTTATTAAAAATAAAAAAGAGGTGCAATGCTGGTTAATTTGCTTCAAGCCATTCGGAATAGTGTAGACTGCACTGCACATAGCTCAGTGCAATCTATGCTATTCCGCAAGGCTTGAAGCTAATCAACATGTAGGTGAGCATTGCAACTCTTCGTCATTGTTTGTGCACTCACGGCTTATAAACCGCTCATACTGCCTCTCTCTTGGCGAAGATCACAAGATAGTTTGGTTAAATTGCATTACTTGTAAGTCCAGTTAACATGGATGCTTATGATGCAAGAGCAACAGCAAAAGTGAAAATTTAGCACAAATAGGTAGTTGTGTAACTAAAATAGGTAGGAGGAGAGATAGCTCTTCTGTCACAAAAAAGAAGTTGTATCAAACCTTTTATGTCGGATCTAGAACAAACCAATCGGTATCGCCATCATACAGCCCCTACCGTGGCTCGTGATGCATATATATGCATATCAAATGCACGGTTGGGCGTATGATGGCGAATCCGAATGATTTGTATTCAGTCGATGAACTGGTAGATGTATGCAGTTGATGAACTAGTAGATGTATGTAGTCGATTCACTGAAAGACTTATGTAGGGAAGGCGAGAGGTGGGCTATATATAGGGTCGTCTGGCTCACAAAGTGATTGTGGTAGTTTCGTTCCAACGACTCACATGAGCTAGGAAGAAACACACCCTTGATCCAACGACTCGCAAGAGCTAGAAAGAAACACACGATCCGTGTGATTCTTCCTGATTGGTGGGATGCACATTAGTACCCACTCTGGGCTTCGGTGAAAGTTGTACATTAGTACCCACTCCGGACTCCGAAACCCTGATACTCGGAAAGAGTTTGTCCAGTTTGTACACGAAGTGCGTCTAGTTTTTATATAGTTTTTTCTTTTCTGCATTACTTATTTTCTTCTATTTATTTTTGAGTAGTTTTTTATATGGTTTTTTCTTTTCTGCATTATTTATTTTCTTCTATTTATTTTTGAGTAATTTTTTTGTATAGTTTTTTTATTTTCTGCATTATTTATTTTCTTCTATTTATTTTCTTCTGGAAATTGAATGCTGCATACTGAACAATTAGGTAAATGACCGAAAAACAACAAATGATGTCAGAACATGTTGGAAATTGATGACGTCGCTTTAAATGCTGCATACTAAACACAAAAGAAGTCCGGGGTTTAAATAAGTTATTAAAAATAAAAAAGAGGTGCAATGCTAGTTAATTTGCTTCAAGCCATTTGGAATAGTGTAGACTGCACTGCACATAGCTCAGTGCAATCTATACTGCATTGCAGTCTACACTATTCCGAATGGCTTGAAGCTAATCAACATGTAGGTGAGCATTGCAACTCTTCGTCATTGTCGGTGCACTCACGGCTTATAAACCGCTCATACTGCCTCTCTCTTGGTGAGGTGGGACTAAAAACAGCTTGCCATAACATCATTAGTACCGGTTCGTGGTACGAACCGGCACTAAATGGTGATGGTGGGGCCATAGCCTGACCGCAGGCTGACACAGCCTCTTTAGTACCGGTTCGTGGCATGAACCGGTACTAAAGGTTCGCCACGAACCGGTACTATTGATCGCCGCCATGAACCGGCACTAATGTACACATTAGTGCCGGCTCTAATTCAAACCGGCACTAATGTGCTTCATGTTTGACCCTTTTTCTACTAGTGGTTGAGCATAGACATGATTGGATTATGTTTATCGCCACACGGTTATTCATCTAAGGAGAATAATGGTTACTCTGTTTATTTGAATAATACCTTCAATGGTCTTGCACCTAAAATGAATGGTTTATTGAATCTCGATCATAGTGATACACATGTTCATGCCAAAAGATATAAGATAGTAATGATAGTACCACGTACTTGTGCCACCTTCATTTGAGTCATGTTAGTATAAAACACATGAAGAAGCTCCATGTTGATGGATCTTTGGACTCACTCGTTTTTGAAAAGATTGAGACATGCGAACCATGTCTATTGGTAGATATGCATGAAGAAACTCCATGCAGATGGATCGTTTGGACTCACTTGATTTTGAATCACTTGAGACAAGCAAATCATACCACATGGGCAAGATGACTGAAAGGCCTCGTTTTCAGTAAGATGGAACAACAAAGCAACCTGTTGGAAGTAATACATTTTGATGTGTGCAGTCCAATGAGTACTGAGGCACGCAGTGGATATCGTTATGTTCTTACTTCACAGATGATTTGAGTAGATGGTGAGTATATTTACTTGATGAAACACAAGTCTGAATTATTGAAAGGTTTTAAGTAATTTTAGAGTGAAGTTGAAGATCGTCGTGACAAGATGATAAAATGTCTATGATATGATCATATAGATGAATATCTGAGTTACGAGTTTGGCACACAATTAAGACACTGTGGAAATTGTTTCACAACTAATACCGCCTGGACCACCATAGTGTGTTGGTGTGTCCGAACATCACAACTGCACCCTATTGGATATGGTGCATACCATGATGTCTCTTATCGAATTACCACTATCGTTTATGGGTTAGGCATTAGAGACAATCGCACTCACTTTAAATAGGGCACCACACAATTCCGTTGAGACAACACCATATGAACTATGGTTTAGAGAAACCTAAGTTGTCGTTTCTTAAAAGTTTGGGGCTATGGTGCTTATGTGAAAAAGTTTTAGGCTGATAAACTCGAACCCAAAGAGGATAAATGCATCTTCATAGAATACCCAAAAATAGTTGGGTATACCTCCTATTTCAGACCCGGAAGCGAAAGTGATTTTTTCTAGAAATGGGTCCTTTCTCGAGGAAAAGTTTCTCTCAAAAGAATTGAGTGGGAGGATGGTGGAGACTTGATGAGGTTATTGAACCATCACTTCAACTAGTGTGTAGTAGGGCACAGGAAGTTGTTCCTGTGGCACCTACACCAATTGAAGTGGAAGCTTATGATAGTGATCATGAAACTACGGATCAAGTCACTACCAAACCTCATAGGTCGACAAGGATGCATACTACTTCAGAGTGGTACGTAATCCTGTCTTGGAAGTCATCACTACAAAAAAATACACTTCCGTGATGATACGTGTTTGTCGCAGTAGGTCGCTTTTTTTTCATGCATGTACATCCATGACAAATTTATGACAGAATCAAGATAGTCATACTTGTGCTGTCGTAGAAGTGTTCCATGACATTACCAAAATTATCATCATGGAAGTGTCCACTTCCATGACGATAAATCATGCGTCATAGAAGTGCTTTCGTCAAGGGTGACCGACACGTGGCATCCACCGTAACAGAACGCCGTTAAGCTATCGGGTCGGGTTTTGGATCCGATAACCCGTTAACAGCCCCGACCAATGGGGATTTTCCACGTGTAAAATCATCATTGGCTGGAGGAAACACGTGTCGGCTCATCATTGGGATAGATGTCAACCACTCATTGGACGGAAGGCGCCTATGATACGTCGACATGTGGCATGGCCCAACAGAGGCCCATTCCTGTGAAAAGGCCGACCCGTTTGACTTGGTCAAAAGCTGGCAGGCCAGCCCATGGAAAGCCTGGTAACGGCCTGTTCGAATATAGCCCATTTACAGCCCGCTAACCCAAGGCCCGTTACACCCTATCCGAATTAGGCCCAGTAGCGTCATCTGGGCCATCCAATATGATTCCAGGCGTTTTCACTTCTTGCCCATGTATGGCCCATGATGTCTTTCGGCCCATATGAGGCCCTATATAACTCTTGGCCTACTAACGGCCCGTGGTGAAACTGGGCCGTAATGAACAGTGTATCACTTTACACCCATTAACAGGCCGTGGTGAAACTGGCCCGTAATGAAAAGTGTATCACTTTATACCCATTAACGGCCCATTATTCCATTGGGCCGTTTCCAGCCCATGTTATCTTTCGGCCTTCTCAGAGCCCATTTTTTCTTGGGCTCATTTCCAGCATTCGTTTACTTATGGCCCGTTACTGTAATTTTCTACTTGTGGGGCAAATTCAGCCCGTGGTTAGAGTCGGCCCGTTTGTGGTCCGTTAATACGTTGGGCCGATTTCATAGCGTCATCAAATATGACCTATTAACGATGGCCCGTTATGGTCGGCCCATGAACGGACGATTCCAACTCTAGCCCGTTTACGGCCATAATGCGGTCTGTTTGGCCCATGTTTGGCCAATCGATTATACGGCCCGTATAAGGCCCATTGATAATACGGCCCACAGAAGGCCCATTGTTTCTATGGCTCGTAGAAGGCCCATTGTTTCTACGGCCCGTAGAAGGCCCACTGTTTCTACGGCCAGTAGGAGGCCCAGTGTCACTACAGTAAATATTAGCCCATGGTTATTGTGGCCTAGTTTTAAAAAATAGGTTATTGAAGCCACTAGCTAACCGCGGAAAAAGAACTGCAATGACTACAAGCAAACAAATAAACAAGACAACAAGGAGATAAATAAGCAATCAACTAACGCTAGGCTATCACGGCTATTACACATATTACATCCACTAGGCATCAAAGTTCGCCACCAGTGGAAATATAGGGAACAAAGCAACATATCATATACACTGGTTGTCAAAGTTGGCGACCAGCACAAATAAACGTTGCAGCAAAACAAATCCATAACTGAAACCACTTTAGAAGATCTCAAGAAACAATATCCTGGGTACCCATAATGCTGGCAAGATGCTTAGCAAGCTTATTAACTTTCTCTTGTTTGGCGCTTAAATCCTCCAGCGCTTGCTGTTGCACCAGAAAATATGCATCTGAATTCTACATGGACTTCCTCAGTCCTTCCGCTTCCTATCGCAGCACATCTGATCGATGTCTTTCAACTTGAAGCTAAGACTCAAGAAGACGAACTGATTCAGGCAGCGAGTTCGAAGAGCTTGTGCCAGCAGTAGTGGCCAGTAACTCGAACACTACATCAAGACAGGACTTTTGGGTTCCCTCACTATCATCAAGATAGTTTTTATCAGCTTTCTTGGAGACCAATAGGGATGTCTCACTATCTTGAACCTTATCTGCATTACTTCCTTTACCATTGGATAACGCGGTACTGTTCTCCAATATTTTGTCCGCGTTCTAAAAGAGAAACAAGCAGACACATCACATGTTTACCATGTTGTATATGAAACTCATTTTGGTAAATGAGTTCAGTAGTAAAGTGGATAGGATAACAGCATGAAACAAACATATATCTATGTACCATGGTCACTTTATGGTCTATACCATTCTAGTTTTTGTTGCCAAATCAAGATAGAGACACAGTTCAAATAATATTTGTTCAAGACAAAGCAGAATAGACAGAATATAAGTGTGGGTAACTATAGAGCAATAACAACACTTGTAATGTGCATGGCATGAGAACATAACTGTTTATTCAATTGAAACTGAAATCAACATATAGTAGGTTACAACATCAAACCAGTTAAAGAAATAGGTTTAAAACATACCTGTTGCGCCATTGGAGTTTCAATTCCATCCTTCAAATTTGAAAATAGTTGGTATGAGTAAATACAGTCATGCAAGAGCAAAGGAGTATAAACCATAGCTACAGAACCTGACCTAAGAACAAATCTTCTTCTCCTTTAAGAGTTGAGTTGGGATTCGGAGTGGTGGTCCTCGGGCTTTGGGCACTGCAGTTCCCTTACTAACTGCTTGTGTTTGGGTGCTTTGTAGTGGAGACGGTGTTGTGTCAACTGGAACTGGGTTATTATCTGCCGGGGTTGGGGTTAGAAGGGGTGTAGCTGGTTCTCTGTCCAACTGGGTAGGGGTACAATCTGCGAGAGTCTGGGTTATGTGTGGTGGATCTGGTCCTTGGGAAAGTACAACCGTGGTTCTATCTGCATCAACTGGTAGCACTATCTTTTCTGATGACCGTGTTGTTACTCCCTTAGATACTGCCATCACGCTCTCCATTTCAAATGGCCGATAAACAAGAAAAGTAATTGAAAGTATAGACATTGTATGATAGACAGGTGCAATGGATAGTGGGGAATAAAAGAGGGCATGAAATAATTCATATTTATCTTGTCCAACCAAATAGGATAGCATGACACAATTTCACATATATGATGGCTAACTAAACAGGATAGCATGACACAATTTCACATTATGATGGCTAACTAAAAAAGATGGAAAGACATAGTTCAAAATATGAGACTATGTAAACAGGATGACATGACATAACTATATAATGTGTTGATTAAATAGGTTGGCATGCCATAATTCACATACATTCACGGATAGAATGCCATAATTCAAAATATGATGACTGTAAACACTAAACAGGATGAGATGATATAACTATATGATGTCTTTATTAAATGGGTTGCCATGCCGTAATTCAGACAGATGATGTGTATGTACTATGTAAACATGATGGGATGATATAATTCAAATGTATGATTTATATAGTAAGCAAGTAAGCAGATGGCAATCCATATATGATGTAAAAACTAAGCAATGCAAGAGAACATGCATGACATGGGTAATATAACCCTACCAAGTTTGAGCATAGACCTCAGGGGGAAAATAGGACTGGTCATCAGTCTCTGAATCCTCCTCTGAGGAGCTCTCTGTAACCAGCAAGATGTCTGCTTCAGCAGGTAGCATTGTCTGCTCTGAATACCTTGTTTTCATTCCAGATACTTCCATCACCGCTTCAAATGGCTGATGCACAGGAAGAGTAGTTGAATATACAAACGTTGTCGCCAAATGGAACATGTAATACAAAAAAATGATAGCATGATATAATTCACATTCATGATGATTGGCTAAACAGCATGGCATTGCATAATTCACATATATAATGCCTTTGCAACAAGATAGCATTGTATAATTCACATATATAATGTATTGCAACAAGATGGCAATGCATAATTCACATATATGGTAATTAGACACTGAACAGGTGGCATTCACACAAAGCATGTCTAAACTAATCAAATGACATAGCAATGTGAGACACCATATGCACGATATGAGCAACATAACCCTGCCAAGTTAGAGCATACACCTCAGGGGGGAATAGGACTGGTCATCTGTCTCTAAATCCTCCTCCGAGGAGCTATCCGTAACCAGCGAGATATGCGCTTCGTCAGATAGCATAGTCTACTCTGAAGACCTTGTTTTCACTCCAGAATTTGCCATCACCGTGTCAAATGGCTGATGCACATGAAGAGCAGTTGAATGTAATAACATTGTTGACAAATGTAATATGTAACGAAGAAACGATGGCCTGATATAATTTACATATAAGATGACTGGCTAAGCAGGATGGCATTGCAAAATTGCCTGGCTAAACAAGATGGCATTGCATAATTCACATAAACGATGAATAAACTAAACAGATGGCATTCGCACAAAGGATGTCTAAACTAAGCAGATGACATATTTGATGTATAAAGTAAGCAATGCAAGACACCATATGCATGATATAACCAACATCAGCATGCCAAGTTAGAGCGAAGACCTCAGGGGGTAAATAGGAGTTGTCTTCTCCTTCTGAATCCCCCTCAGAACAGACATCTTCCTCTCGATTACAATCCGAAATGCATGGAGGGGGGATGCCTTTGCGCCTACCATGGAGCAATGTCTGCATGAAATTTTATTGCCACACAAGGATCGTCTCTTTTGCTCTACATGTTCAGTTCCATTGTTTACAATAACTGTCATGCATAGGAATAAAACATAGTGAGATTATGTAAGGAGTGCATGCAAAAATCCAGAGTGATGGTAGCAACCTGTGGGTAGACCCAAAACCAATAATAGCAGGCAGATAATGGCTTCAGTTAAAAAATACAGATAATGGCTTCTTTACTGTTTGTTTCCCACCCAACATGAAACTCATAGTAGACATCGGAGATTAACCAGATAGTAGATAGATACTATTGATAGCGGCCCCGATATGTACCCCACAACCATTTAAAAACTCAAGTTTGACCATTAGTTTGGAGCTGACTCAGAGTCTAATCGGTGAACAGGACGATAAAGTAGCATGTAATATTAAGCGATGCATAACGTAAGCAGACACGAAAGAGTGCGACCTCTCTTGTGGACCTGTGTAGTCCTCGAGGTCACCTGCTCGGTTGATGATGGTAGTGCAGTTTTCATGGCTGCCAGCGGTGGGGAAGAAGATCTGAGGCGGCGAAAGACAGTCTAGAGGCCGGATCCCTGCTGTGATGGACCCTTCTGCCGTTGGAGCAGCTGAGCTGGGGTGGACGACGGTGCAGCAGGAGCGGGACAAACCACGCAAGGTTTTCTTTGACAACTATATGTAAGAGAAGTAATTCTATAAGGGCTCGTTTGAATTGGAGGATTACAACAATGTAGGGATAGGAAATAGATAGGAATAGGATAGGAATGCACGTGCAAAACAGAGAATTTAAAAACACAAGATTTCTGCCAATCTGGGTGTTTGATTCACAACAATTGGAAGATCACAGGATGCAAAGAAGCATGGCGAGATTAAGTCAAACCACAAGAAAAAGTACGGTTATAATGCTATTATGCTACTATCTCTTAGTCTTGTGCTTCATGAATAGGAATTTGAAAAGGAGGACAAGTGAAAATTAAAATTCCTATATTTTTTCTTTCATGGAGACACTAAAGGGACAAATCTGTGTACTCAGTGGACAATATATATAACATGTAGAGTAAAAAAGAGATGCAACAAGTGTACAACCTCTTTGGCAAAGCCATGTCGATCTCAGCGTGATTGGGTTGGCTGGTGAGGATGCTCTGGCTGACTTGGCTGTCGGAGGAGGGGAAGAAGATCTTAGGCATCTGGAGATGGAGCCCGAGGTACTGCTCCGCTGTGATGGAGGGTTTCGTCGTTGGAGCAGCTTCGGTGAGTTGTACGATGATGAGGCTGAAGCAGGACAAGAGAGACAACGAACAACGTTAACCTGAGTGGAATTCTAATAGCATCTCCAATACATGACGTAAAATACATAACCACAAAGTGCTAGATGTAAAATACATCAGCCGATCATCTCTGAACTTAACTGCCGAAACTGAATTTAATTGTCGAAACTGAACTTAACTGTCGAAACTGAATTTTGCTGTCGAAACTGAATTTTGCTGTCGAAACTGGACGCACTAGCAAGGTGAGGCTACACGTCGGTCGACTGACTATTTCATCTCTGGTCAGTCGATTTTGCAGCTGTTGGATACGAAATCAAGGGCCTGCGGTTCATCTTCAACCTCCACCCCCCTGAGCCAGCCAAACAGCAGCCCCCCGCCGCCCGTGGTGCGCCGCCCCACCCGCCCCGAAAACACTCCCCACCGCCGGTCCGCCACCGCCCTGGCGATCCCTCTAGCCCCCCCCCCCCCGTGCCGAGCTTTTTCTCCGGTGATCCCCACGCCACCGCCGGTGACCACCGCCCCCATCCTGAACCCTAAGATAGATAGTGGGGTACCTCTCCGGCGAGCCCCCCTTCTCGCTGCGGTTGGTTCTTCCTTCACCCCCGCGGCATCGGAGTGAAGTGTAGCTAAATCGGAGCAGCATCGCAAGCAAGAGCGAGAGCAGCAGCGCGAGCAAGAGCAATAGCAAAAGCAGACCAGGCATGGGACCGAGAGCAAGAGCAGAGCAGCAGCGCGAGCGAGAGCCAAAGCAGTAGCAGGTCCTACTGATGTGGACGTCGCCGCCGAGGGAGCGACGCCGTGGAGGAAGTGGCCGGCGATGCCTCCGTGGATGGAGCCGCGCCGTGTCGGCTCGGGACCGAGCGCCGGCAGCACTGTGAGATCGAATCAATAAGAAAATGCGGCGATTAGTGTACAACCTCTTTGGTGGCACTGATTAGGCCGCAACTTCATCCGAGGAAACGGTGATGATGATGCTCTTTCGGTGGTGCAGGTGAATACGGCGGTGTGGGAATGGAGGTGGCACAAAAGACGAGGGGAACGTTGGGGCAGCTCCTTGGAGGTGGAGGACGGTGTGGCTGAACCGGTGGGACGATGAGATCGACGACGGATCCTCATCCGGTATGGTGGATGAGGGACGTCGAGGTGTTGCTATTGATGATGTCATCAAGGAAGAGGCTCTGGCTGGGTGGCGCACGAAGCAGGGTGTGGGGTTCGTCGCGGGATTTCGCGGCCTCGGTGTACGAATGGGTGGGCGGATGGGATGGCAGTGGGGAACCATGGCTTAGAGACGCGCTTGTCCGAAATGTGGGGTAAGTTACGAAAGTACCCCCACCAATTTGAGGCGGTTCTTTCGGCTTTGGGGTACCACGGGCATTTCGCGTGTCAGGATTTCACAGGAGGTGGGAGTTTTCGCGCGCGTTGTAATTTCGGAATAGCAAGGCGCAGGTTGAGATGGAGGGAGTTGTCGGAGCACAACGAGACAAAGATATATCTTAAATATTTCGAGCTAACAAGGCACGATTTGAAATTTCCGGACAAGCCTAACGTGTACTGTACCAAATCAATGCACCCTACAAATGTCATTCAAAACTTTGAATTCATGTTATGTTCAATTAAAATATTTCGCTACGTGTATAATGCATGCAACCTACTACTCAAATGATCATTTTAGTGCATTCCAAACGTATATCCTACCGCTTAAATATGAATTAAATTTGAATTCGTTTCTCTATTTGAATAAGATCTACAGTAATGATTGTTGTGAAGTCAAAGCATTTGAATTCGTTTCTCTGTGTTAATAAGATCTACAATCATCATTATTGTCAAGTTAAACCATCGTTTGTGTATTATCTTCATAGCACACCACATGATTTGTCTCGAGTTACATATGAACTATGTGTACTATATGAACTCAAACTAGATTTTTTGAATCCACTTTATTTTGATTTCAAATCACATTACATTTCTACCTCTAGCTAGATCTTCATAATCTAAATCATGTCTCATATGTATAATGTGTTTATCACATTATGTATGGTGCCCCGCCCCATACGCCTACAAGTATTTAGATGTGAGTTGCAAACACCACACATTACCACAAATTCAAATAAAATGTGAGAATGTCCGATATATAGTATTGTTTAGATTGTTTGATATTTAGTTGTAAGCTGCAAACGCCACACATTATCACAAATTCAAATAAAATGTAAGATTGTTTGATGTATAGTATGGTTTAGATTGTTCGGCATTTAGCTGTGAGTTGCAAACACCATGCATTATCACATTATGGTATAACATGTGCACAACACGTGTATAACCGCTATATTCATGCATGCAATGTTTAAAACACTATGATTTCCTATTCAAATATATGAATCCGCTTTCATATCAAATTATGATCTTTGTTAGTCTCTTACACCCACACAATCCCCTAACCTTTGTAGCTACCACTAACTCTCTCTCGTGCATGCACACGCCCTCCTCGCCCTCCTCCTCCCTCGGCATTCTATCCACCGGGCACATTCATTTTTTTCATTAGGTCGTTCTCCCAAAGTCTCCACAAGTCCTTTCCGACACACACCGATCGATAAACCTCTCCAGCGATGCCTGCCTACAACATACAAACACACCTTCAATCTCCTCCTTTATGTGTCCTTGCCTCGTGTCTCTCATACGGCCAGACACACGTGTAAACTCTCGCCCCTCTTTTCATCGCTCTCTCACAACCGCACACTCCTCCCCCTATCTAGCTAGTAGTTGGGCCTCTCGCACCACCTCCTAGCTCCATTCTCTCTGTCTATCCGTCTTGCTGGGCCTTATTAGCCTCTAACAAATGGACGTACACCGACCGATCTCTCGCTATACATATAGCTAGCTAGGTCCTTATAACTCATTTTACCCACACGTCAATCGATCTACCTCATTAGTTGTGTCTCTCCCTTCCTCCGACAAACAACAGTTGATCTACCGATCTAGTTAGGTTTTCTTACCAAAAACATGGTTCCCCTTCATCATCCATGGATGCGTCCCAACCAATCTATCACGCACAGGCACACACAGAAACATATCCCCACTCTTATTGATAACATTGCAGTTCCACCCTCAGTTTGTCTAGTAGGCCTCTCCCACCTTCTTCGAGAAGCAACTCCATCACCCATCCAACACTCTACCCCTCTCCCTCCCTCTCCCTCCCTCTCTCTCCTCTATCTCTCTCCCATCATATTTGCCGTCCTTCATTTATGTATGGATGTCGACCGATCTCCCTCAAGACATAGCTGGGTCTCTCCTTCTCAACACATATACGAGTCGTTCTACCTCTATAGTTAGGCCTCTGCCTACCCCTCCCCCACCCCCCTCCCCCCCACATACATCGATACATCGAGCGCTCTAGTCATGTCTCCCTGCCACACACAAACTTGACGTGTGCCCTCTAATGTTCCGGTAGGCCAGTCGCCCTATATCTTTGACTTGTACACACACACACACACACAATTTCGATGGCTCTCTTCATCGATCTCGCACCCACCCACTTGAACCTCTCTTCGACTCTATCGATAGCTATGACCCCTCCCTCTCTTCTCGTGGATTGCCCGACCCTCTATGTATTATATGGATAGGCCTCCATTTCACACACATTGCATACAAAATTTTGTTTGAGATGTCATTGACACATATTCCCACAAATAATTCACGAAATCAACCCCCACCCCACCCCACCCCCACCCAAAAACAAAAAACACTCACGAACACGGTTTGTATCTCTCACACACACCCACGTAGGTGGGGAACATGCACAAAGAGAAGAGGTGCATGCACGGCGCACGTACTCCCGTCTCTTTCCCAACCACACCCACGCGGGTACATGGTGGAGCTCATTTCTGTATGAAAAAGGCAGCCCACGTGGTAATTTGGCACATGTACTGGTTGTCCACTTGGTGGAGGGAGGATCGTCTACCACGGGTGAACAAACAAATTGCGACTTGACGTGTTTTGTTAAAAATGAGGCAAACCATGTGAGGCCTACCTTAGAGGCAAGGCTCTATACACTGGAGTACTTTTATGTGTCCTGTCAACTCGCAGAACGAGGAGAAGCTTGCTTAGTATGCCGTCTCCCCCACCCACGGGTGTGGTGGCTCACAGGATGAGGTGAAGCTTGCTTACTACGCCTTACGCCCACTCCCTCGCCCATGCGCGCGGTGGCTCGCAGGACGAGGAGAAAAAATTACTACTCCCTCCGTTTACTCCTCGTCCCTACTACCTTGGTTATAGAGATTATATCATATTGTTTGGAATATATATGTCCTTTAGTAGCTTCCAATATGAACTACTAGTACATACTCCAAACACTGATGTATATAGACGTATTTTAGAGTGTAGATTCACTCATTTTGCTCCATATGTAGCACTCTCCCTCGCCCCTCGACCCTCGCCAACGTGGTGGACATGCAGCAATTCATTCGGTCTCATATAGCCAGAATGATATATACTGCACTACCATTATTGCTCGACCTCCCGAAGAGGCGAAGAGCAAATCGCAAGGTCAATATTTTGGAGATGCCAAGTGCAAGGTTATAGGAGAACGAGTAGTAGGTGTCGCGTCATTTATAAATAAAGTTTTTTTCTTCAATGGCACATACGCAATATGATAGGTTCATATGGAGAGAGAAAAGGAGTACATAGTCAGGACAGGCCAGCCTACACGGTTGCTTGCTGGGGTTGCTCTCTTCACACTCTCTCGCACAAAACGACTGTGGCCACATCTCTAACATCCCGGCGGATCACGTCCTCTTGGGGAAGGGGTGGATGCTTAGTGTAGATGCGGTGGCCGTCGCCGACGGCGAAAACCCACTATTGGCACGTCCCGATCAGGGGTCCCCGCCGTTCTCTCTCACAAAGCCGATGAGGTTGCCTTCGTCCCTTGCTCACTGCCGCGACGTGGGCAGTTGCCGCCTCCCGCCGCCCTCCTCAAGGTTGAGCTATGTCCCTCATGTACAACTCCCTTTACAGCCGGCTTGCACCACTGCTCCAGCTGCCCACATCACTCCCTGTGGATATTTCTCTACTTCTTTGCCCCGCACATACCTCTACTGGCTTCTACGTACTATAATTGTGATGAGTTTATGTCTCATCAACTAGTCCGAGTAGTCTTATTCTAATCACGCTTGTTCAATTTCTTTGCCACGGGGATGCTCATCTCGATTTTGGTGAAACTGCACAAAATGATCCGATGGTCAAAAGGTTGCAAACTTCATTTATTAGGAAGCTTGAACGTTGCCAGCAAATTGAAGCCTGGTCAGGGTTCACGGTTCAAGGGCTAGGGACTGCATGGATCATTTTTTTCTTTAGCTGCCTCTGTTCCAAAATAAGTGTCAACTTTAGTAGTAGTACAACTTTGTACTAAAGTTTGCACAAAGTTGAGAAACTTATTTTGGAACGGAGGGAGTACATATTTGCTATGATCTGTCAATCATTGAGATGCAATAGCATGCATGTTAGTCTCCTTTGTATTTGATGAAATGTTGCAACGGGCAACCTTGGACGCAAGATACATGTAACAGAAGCTGAAAGCTTCATATCATTGTACAAATTTATCTCGCTGATAAATTACAGTACGTACTATACTAGTGCTTCCTCCGTTCCTAAATATAAGTCTTTGTAGAGATTTCACCATGAACCACATGTGGATATATATAGATGCATTTTAAGTGTAGATTCATTCATTTTGTTCCGTATGTAGTGGAATCTCTACAAAGACTTATATCTACTAGTAATAGCTAGCCCCCACTACTAGGAATTCTCTATCCTCTCCTTGAGCCACGTCATCAAAATTGATGTAGTCATTAGATGAAGTAAATCAGTCCATAATAGCCATTTGATCTTGAAGTTGAGAGGCTCCACACTAAGCCACATGCAAGCATGCAGAAATACCGTGCCACATGCATGTGAGTGGGTTTTAAATCACATGAACATGTCTGCATGCAAGCATGCACCGGTAGCATGCATGTAAGTGAGCTTTTAAGTCCCATTAACATGTCAAAAAGAAAAATATAATCCCATTATGCAGTAGGAGTTCAGGAGTTGGCTGATCTTTTTTCCTTACGTGGGATGATCTTTATTTAGTTTGGCTACCACATTTGTCATGCGGTTATAGAGTTTTTTTTGTTCTATGAAACCGATAATTTTGCACAGAGAGATATACCGCTGTTCCGCGCCAACGCGCGGGGACTCATCTAGTAATATTTAGGAACAGAGGGAGTACTATGTAAAGAGTTAGGTGTCGCACAGTGATAGTAGTGTGAGGTGGGCCATGTAATCACTGAGCTTGCGTGTTTTCACTGCTCTTGCACGCCTCCGCTGTAAGAATGAAGAAAATTGTAATCTAGTAGTAGTAGTAGTAGTAGTAGTAGTATACCTCCTTTCGCCGAAAGCGTGGGACATCCAGCAGTCCTACCACCTAAGTAATAAAGACCAATGAGCCGTCAAATCACATAGACCCAGCAGTAAGTTGGACAGACGAAGCAACCATCACTCTTGCGCTAGTGAGAGGTTGCGTCCGCTTTGCCCGGGCATGAATGCGGCACTGATTCTTTGGAACGACACTGACCGTTTCGGGCGGGAAGTGCGCGCGGGCGATGGAGGGGCTTTGGGTGGGCCAGGCTGGTCAGGAGCGGGCATGGCAGCTGTCCGCATGTCCCTACCGGACACGCCCGGAAACGAGAGGATGCACCAACTCTCGCGGCTAAAATCGTACACTACACAACATCTCTCTGTAGGAGTAGGTCGATCTGTCGCTCTCTCTAACACACAATGGTGTTAAACACACACACACACACACACACACACACACACGCACACGCACGCACCTTGGTCCCGTTGCACCTTCTAACGCGACTTATTACACCAAGACGGAGGGAGTAGTAAGTATACGAGATACGGTGGCACACTGACTTAAGTCGAATACAAGTGGCCAAAATTTGTGTGCATGTTATAATAAGGATTCACTTAAAATAGTACGTGAGCGAACAAAGGGATCAATTGGACAGTGTTCCCGAGTAGTAGCGAGATGTGTGAGGTAAGATCAATGTTGGGGATATCGCTTATCGGCAACTTATCGCTCGACCCAAGATAAGGGGTAAATCGGCCAGTTTATCGGCATATCAGCCGATTTATCGCCATATCAGCTAATTTATCGGCCGATTTATCTTATCGGTTAGACAACGATAAGAGATAAATTGGTCGATTTATTGGAATATCAGAAGATATCTTGAACAGTGGATAAGATACACCGCTGTCGCTTTTAATTTTTCTTATTAATTTGTTTGTTTCACCCTCTGACTGGTGGGACCCAACGTACTACGTGGAGAGAGGTAAGGTGACTATGGCTGCATTATTTCTGCACCACTGTGGATAGTCTTACCACCAAAGCCACATGACACGATTATGATTGAAATCCCAATGACTCCCACACACACAAAAAAACATGGCATGCTTGTCACACGAATGCAGGAATGTATAAAAGGTTATTTCCCTCTCGCTGAACATAACAGGAGGGTTGTGTAGCTGGTTAGCCTGTTCGCTCACTCTCTCGCCCTCTCCCGCATGAGCCTCTGTGCTTGTAGTTGCTCTCTTCACGCTCTCTCGCCCTCTCCAGATCTAAACAAGACTTCGTTGGCCTCTCTCTCCCCTCACTTCTGCTCAAAGAGCCGGCAGGATCCGTCTGCCAGGAAGGGAAGGAGGCTTAACGCTGTCGCCGTCGGCGAGGGACTACTGGTGCAGCTGTTCACTTTCCACCCAGCGGCGGCGCGGGAGGGCCTCTAACCCCTTCTTCTTCGACGACGTCCCGTCGCCCACCGAACCACGCCCCAAGAACCTTAAGGTATAATTTACTTACTCCACATGCATTGCTCTAGCTGCATGTATACCATGAATCTAGGACGTGGTTCAAAGAGGAAAGGAGTGGGGGAAGTAGTGGGAAAAGTTGTATATAGCATGAATCTAGGACGTGGTTCAAAGAGGAAATGAAGGGGGAAAGTTGTATAGCATTAATCTAGGACATGGTTCAAAGAGGAAAGGAATGGGGGAAAGTAGTGGGGAAAGTAAATCTAGGATGTAGTTCAAAGAGGAAAGGAAGGGGCGAAAGTACTAGTTCAAAAAGGAAAGGAAGGGACAAGGCTGTAGAGTTTGAGCAGGACTAGATTTGCTGCGCTCACATAGGGAAAGGCGTCTAAAGATAACAAAACGGGGACCAACACAAATATGCTCCTTGGTTGCTTGTTCTTTGTTGCAACAGACTATGCATGACCACAATACATCGGTAGATGCACATGGTGCTGGTGCGTCCACTGTCCCGTGCAACTCATTAGTTGTTGTTAATCTAAGGCCCTGTTTGGTTAAAAACTCCCTAGTCCCTACCTGCTGGGTTCCAGGGACTAAACATGGACTAGAGGTTATTAAATGACATGCTAAAAGACCATGTTACCCCTAGTAATGAACTAATAGAGACAAGGTGCGATGCGTGGCAGGGGCAACTGTTGGAAAAAGTCCCAAAAAGACTCCCTCGGGGTCTTCTTTCTTTAGTCCCAAATGCCCACTTTTAGTCCCTAAAAGTCCCTCCTCTTTGGTTTAGATGGGACTGACATGGAGTTTTTTTAGTCCCTACACCAAAATGTCCCTGTAAACAAACACCCTCTAATAATGCCGCTGGAAAATTGATGCAATGCCACAGTTAAAAGCAAATTACATGTTTAACGAATTTTATTCTTAATATAATCTCTGTGTTAATATTAATCAATGCCACCGTTTGAGAAATGCTACTGTCTTGCTTTCTTTCCCATTCAGATAAGGTAGATGCTTCTTTTTATTGGCTTCTGTGTCATCCACCATTATTGACCACTAATTGTTTCGTTTGCACCTCTGTGTAAACAGGGTTATCTGCTTCACCTTGTTGCCATTGTGACCTTTTGTTGCACTGCACAAAACACTTTTATTTTAAGAGTGTTTTGTGCAGTTTAACCAAAATGTCACAGCGACAACGTTGCTTGATTGCTTGATCTTAGTGGAACTGCACAAGAGGAGATCTTACTTCCTATCCGTTAAGGCGAATTTGGTTTAGATCTTCTTCTTGTGAGTTGTTTGAATTCCGCATCATGAGAGGTCAGTACGAGCCTTCTTTCACATGATTCTGCAGTGTGCATTCATATGTTGTGCTACTTGTATGATAATGTTGCTTGATTTTAGTGAACTGCACAAATGGAGACAAGACTTCCAATCTGTATGTGCACTGTAATATCCCATTGAGGTAAGATAAGGATATTTCACAACTGCTGACCTGTATTTTGCCACTTTCATCAGAAAATTATGTTTAGTACTATACTTGTGCTCCCTAATTGACATGCCAAATCTTACATGGAAGGCGAAGCTTGTTTGTTATTGAACCAAGTGATGAAGGGGAAGAACAAGGGGAAGAAAACCAAAATCAACTCCCGGTGCTGTCATGAAAAAGTGGTATTGTCCTTGAGAAGTGCTTCATCTGTGTTGTTTTAAATATTTCCTTTCCTTTTTTCGAGCAAACAGTGATGCTAGCATTTAGTAGTCCTCTTGTCTTTGCACAATAGGATCATCTTCCTCTAAAGAAGAATATGGAGTACGTGAAGTGACTAGTTCTGATTACGCTGGGATGAAGAAGCCCTGTCTATCTTATCATCAGAAGGAGCAGTTGAAGGTTGGTTACATTACTCCCCACAAGACCAAACTAACTTCAGCTCAGAAGGACTGAAAAAATCTCCATTTTGTTGCTGTGATGCGCGAGTACAATGTTGTTCTAGGATTCTTTCTGGTGAGTTCCATTTTTCTAAAAGTGTGCTCTACATGGACCATGTATGTGCCTGTTGAAACTGTCAATTCATAGTACAGTTTGCTCTATACTAATCACTTTTTTGTATTTGTGCAAATAGGGGTGCTCAGCTTGATTTCAATGGGAACTGCACAAAATGTTCATGAATACATCGAATCATTCATTTCCACCACGAGAAAGGAGGTGTCGATAAGTTCAAGGCGTTGCAACATATAAGGGCGAAATCATACAAGCTACGCGTGAATTTGGTTGATTTTGGTGGAACTGCACAAAAAGAACAGCTGGTTTATTTAGCACGAGGTGCCATGTCAATGTCCGAACTGATGGCAAACCCTGCCCATTCCACAATCATAGGCATTTGATATTTTGGAATGGGACAACCTTCCCAAATTTTGCTCATTGATTTTAGCAAGACATGCGTTTGATATTTTCGAATGGGACGCCCTTGCTGTCAGCAGCGTCGATCAATTTTTTCTTTATTCTTTAGTTGTGAAGTAAATATTGCCTCTGACATGTGAGTCGCTGAGATGCATAATCATCGATTGTTTTGAATGTTCTCTATGAATTGCCAGGCCTGTGTGTTTGATTGCAATGTACAGAAACGCTAAAAACCTGCTCAAACTCTTTGTACTCCTTCTGTTCCTTTTTACTTCGCACATTGTGAAAGTGTATACTTTTTTGTATAAGATTGGTCAAAGTAGAGATACTTTGACTGCAGACAAAACTTGTATGCAGCCTAGAAAGGACCGGAGGGAGTACATGTGAAACTGCTGCAAACGAGGTGATCACCTTGGGAATAATGCTAGTACATATTGTTTTGCATGTTCATCCAATGCCAGTGATACAGGAATTCAAACTAATCGAAATAAATTCATTCATACATGGTCGGATTTCATATAAACATGCCAGATTTCATTACATTTCATACGTTCTTCAACTAAAAAGGGGTGCGCTGGAGGTATAATTAATTAACCAAAGCTACCCACCTATGTCCCGCTGAGCTGAACAGAAGCTTCAGTGACTTAACTGCAAGTGTAGTTGCATAACTGACATGTGGCCTGTTGGGCCCATGTGTCAGTCAGCCAACTGCACCAGCAGTTAAGTAGAAGCAGCGTTATTCTCCAGCAGAACTCCCCGACTCCATGTCGCCACCAAGAAGCTAACCGGCCGTCAATGGTCAAACCGCCTAGCTTGGCTTCAACATGAGGGTAGCAGCGGTGGCCTTACTTGGACCCGAGCGGCGGCGACCTACCGTGTTCTACTCTTCCTCGTTTTCTGTGTGGCGCGGCCTCGTTGGCAGCGGGGAGGGGCCTCGGCGGAGCCGGCGATGTCCTCTGTCTCGTTGCCGGCGGGCAGCGCCTCAGCGGAGCGGTGGAAATCCTCCCCGCGTTGCCGGCAGGGTGGGGCCTCGGCTGAGCCGGCGATGTCCTCTGCCTCGTTGTAGGCGGGGCGGGGCCTCGGCGGAGCCGGCGGTGTCCTCTGCCTCGTTCTTGGCACCGTGGGGCCTCGGCGGAGCAGGGCCTCGTCGACGCCAGTGGAGCGGGGGCTCTTCGGAGCCGGCATTGTCCTCTGCCTCGTCCTCGGTCTCGCCAAATAGCGCCTCGCCTGCTTCATCGCCCTCTTTGCTAGCCTCTTTGTAGGCGGCCGCAGCCTCCGCCACCCACATGCGCTCCCGCCAGCGCTCGAGGCGGCCCTTGCGAGTGGAGCGGTACGAGTCGAGCAGCGCCTCCTGCTCCGCCCGCTCCGCGGTGATCTGCTCCTTCGCCTGCAGATGCTCCTAGAGGAGATGGTGGTTGTAGGCGGCGTCGGCCTGAGCCTCCCATAACTTCTCCTGACGCATCTACCTCACACTATCCACATATTGGGCACGGGCCTCGCCGATGGTCATGGTGCAATGCACCGCGCGAGGATGGCGCGGAGGAGGGGGTTGGTGCCGGATCGTCGACTACCATGTTCTCCATTGGGACGCCGTCGTCCTCCGGCTGCCTGCCGGCCAGCCGGTCGGCAGCAATGGCTGCCATATCCTTGTGGTCCATCGTCCGCCCATCCAAAAGAGCGCTGGAGCGCGAGGAAGCCATGGTGGGAAGTAGTGGTGTGGACAGGAGAAAGGGAACGGATGCGGATGACTGCGGCTATGGCCGGCGCAGCAGTTTATATAGCAATGGTGGGCGGGCAGAGGGACGGACGTGTGGCGTCGGTGGAGCCGCCTCAGCAACCGCGTATCATTAATGTGGGCGGTAGATGGATGGACGGACGACACTTGTGTCGTTTGAAGGCGGAGCAATCGCCTGCACCGGGAAGCGGGGCGGGCGGCGCTGACTGTTTCGGGCGGAAAGCGCGCGCAGGCGAGGAGATGACTTTACTTGGAGAGGATGACAATGGGGACTCACCAGGTCCATAGCCTACGTACGCAAGTGCCTCCTTATTATATATATATATGTATATATATATATATGTATAAAACTATACTCCCTCCGTCTAGGTGAATAGGTCGTATTAGAAGGTGCATCACGACCTAGGTGCAAGCAGATTGGTGGAAAAGAAGAATATTTCTCTCTTCTAAACACAACATTTAATCACAGCAGTTAAGAGGATGCCTTATTAGCTACCCATGCAGGCCATCGTAATTCATATCATGCAAAGCGCTTTTATTTCTTGCCTAATAACCGCATGGACGTGCTGCATGCATTGGTCCTTGCCCGAGCAAAAAAAAGGGAGGAAAGGGGTTTCCATGGGAGACAACGAGGCAGAGGTGGAAGCGCTCGCCGGAGTTATTTATTTTGCTTCCCCTTGGTTTCCTGACATCACGGTCCCACACCATTGTCAACCTATGTATTACTAGTCAATAAACGAGAGAATTGCACAAGAAGCGGCTGACAGCTGGGACCAAGCAGCTCGAGAAGTATTTGTGTTTTTGAGGTGTGCGCACTGCAGAGTTTTTCGATGTTTAGCCCAGATATTAATTTTTCTCCTCTGAACAACAACGAAAACATCGCCGCAGGTATTAACTAGGCGGGGTATGACCCGTCTAGCCCAGGCCAGATATCCAGCCTAGATATTAATTTTTTTCAAGCTGAAAATGGCTAGCCCAGCTATACTTTTTTTAGGAATACCCAGGCAAGGTCAAGTTGTTATTCTCCGCCCCGCTGGGATGCAAATCTTTCCTAGGAGGGATGCATTAGGCTTAACAAGAAAATGGGCTTTAAGAAATAATAAATGGGATGTAATTATAAAAACTGGGCAGTAACTACAAAAAATGCACCAAACACGTGATTACTTTATAAAATATTATTTTTGGATATTGAAAATTTTAATTTCATTAATTGTTGCGAGCGCAATGTTTCGTTGTATTTTTACGTAATATAAATTTATATTGAAATTATATTTAATCTGACTAGAAATTTTGGGATAAAAATATTTCAGATCCCATCAAAATGTGGGAAATTTTATTGAATTCTGTTTTGAACGGTTGGTTGAAATGGGTTGTACTTTTAACAAACTGTAAATGGGCTGTAGTAAATTCCATTAGAATTGATAAATGGGCTACACATTCTTACAAATCTCAAATGGGCTATAAGTTCTATGCCACACACTTCTGGCCTTACTAAGTTGACGCGTCCCCTAAAAAAACGGAGTTGATGCGTATGCAAGGCTTTGTCAACTTATAGTCAACACATGATTCTAGCAGCAGTGGCCATTGGATGTCCATCCAACGGATGCCGTGCTTCTTCTTCAATCTCGAATATTCTAGCTTCACCCGCCCAAAAAATGATTCCTCCCCCTGACATCTAGGGCGCACCATTTCGGAAGCTGACCTGTGGTCCTACTAAGTTGACGTACCAAGGGCTTTGTCAACTTAGTCAATATAAATGATTCTTGCTGTAGTGACCGTACGATGTCCATCCAACGGTCGTAGTGCTTCTTCAACCTCTGGTCTTCTTGCTCCAGCCGCCCAAAGTAACGCCGGTCGTGCCGCCTGCTCCTGCCTCTCGTGGCCGGCTGTGCTGCCGTGGAGGCCTCACCGCCCCCTACTATTCCCACCGCTGGCCAGGCCCTGCGGCGACGGCAGCCTCACACCGCAGCCGAACGAGTGAACCCTCATACTCCTCTCCGCGTGGGCATCCACTGCCGCGTCTTCACCAGCTCCGCGTCGTCCCCTTCCTAGGCCTCGTCGTCGTCCACCGCCCTGGTGCTCTCGGCGCGGCGTGATCAACATGGATGGAACGACTTCCATCGGACATGGACTATACGTGGAGAGGCTGACAGCTGGGTCCACAGCGGCAGCAAGGAAGTGCCTCCTTATTACACGGAAAATAATGATTCCTCCACCTGATAGAGGGACTCACCGGACGGGCCACCAGTATTTTGTGAAAAAAATCGTTTCCCCCTGACTACTGGGACCCACCGGACGGGCCACCATATTTCACGAAAAAAACGTTCCCCCCGCTGTCAGCTCGAACCCATCGGAAGTGCCTCCTTATTACGCACAAAATATGAATACTCCCCCAGCTAGCTGGGACCCACCTTGCTGGGAGGCTGACTTGTGGGCCTACTAAGTTGAAGGGGACGAAGGGCTTTGTCAACTTAGTCAATATGAACGTTTCTAGCTCCGGTGACCGTACGATGTCCAACCAACGGCCGCAGTGCTTCTGCAACCTTTGGTCTTCTTGCTCCAGCCGCCCAAAGAAGCGCCGGTCGTGCCTCATGCTCCTGCCTCCCATGGCTGGCTGTGCTGCCGCAGAGGCCTCATCGCCCCTACTATTCCCACCGCTGGCCAGGGCCTGCGGTGATGGCAGCCTCACACCACAGCCGAACCAGTGAACCCTCGTAGTCCTCTCCGCATGGGCTTCCACTGCCGCGTCGTCCCCTTCCTAGGCCTCGCCGTCATCCACTGCCGTGGTGCTCTCCGCGCGGCGTGGTCAACGTGGTTAAGGAACGACTTCCATCGGAAGAGTACTACATGGAGAGGCTGACAGCTGGGTCCACGGCCACAGCACAGTTTTTTTGTGATTTGCCAAGTAAGTCGCTTTGTCAGGCCTGTTGGGCTGCAAATCTTTCAATACGAGGAGAGCTTTCATTCGGCTGACCGAAAAAATGGCCCATCAGTAATGAGAAATGGGTTGTACATTTTTAAAACACATCAAACCGGCAATTAGTTTCAAATATCTTTTTTTTCATTTCAAGATTTCAAATTACATTAATTTTTATGCGTGGAGAATTTGTTGGATTTTATATTGATATACATTTATTTTTAAAATCAGTTTGAATGTGAGTCGAAAATTTGGGATTAAAAACAGTTCGGACCGCACCGAAAAATGCAAAATTTCGTATAATTTTTTAACCGTTGCCACAATATCGGCTGTAATGCTAACAAAAAGAATATGGGCTCCAAAAAACCTTAAGAATTAGCAAATGGGCTGTAAATTATTAGAAATAATGGCAGATGGGCTATATGCTGTTTTCCACAGATTTGAGGCTTTCCTAAAAAAAAGGTTGACGCACAAGCACTGACTGTTGGATGTCCATCCAACGACCGTCGTGCTTCTTCAATCTCTGCTCTTCCTGCTCCAGCCGCTCAAACAAGGGCCGACAGGACTGCCTGCTCCCTCCTCGCGGCCGACTGTGCTGCCGCGCAGGCCTGATCGCCAACCGTACTCCCATCACTGGCCTAGCCATCCCTCTACTCACCCACACCTGTTGTTATTCTCCGGCGATGGCAAACGAACCAGCAAACCCTCGTACAATCGTACTCCACTCCGTGTGGGAAACAACTGCCAAGTCTTCCCTTCCTCCGTGTCGTCCCCTTCCTAGGCCTCGCTGTCGTCCACCGCCCTAGTGCTCTCGGCGCGGCGTGGTCAACGTGGTCAAGGAACGACTTCCATCGGACATGGACTGTACGTGGAGAGGCTGACAGCTGGGTCCACGGCCGCAGCAAGGAAGTGCCTCCTTATTACACGGAAAATAATGATTCCTCCACCTGACAGCTGGGACCCACCGAACGGGCCACTGTATTTCACAAAAAAACGTTTCCCCTGACTGCTAGAACCCACCAGCTACATCTTTGCACGCAAGGAAGTGCGTCCGGGCAAAAAAACGATTCGCCCCCTAACTGCTGGGAACCACCAGCTACATCTTCGCAGGCAAGGAAGTGCTTGACAGTCGGGACCCACCTGGTCGAAGTGTACATAGAGTTGTCATTCTAGTCGCGAACGTGTACGTACATACTGGTCGATGTAGAGGCGCGCACGTGTCGTAGTAGAGGCGCGCACGTAGCATGTACACGTACGTACAGCGGCCAGGGTGCAAGAAAGAAAATACGGCCACGTATGTGTACATACAGGCGGGGTCTCGAACGCCTACTCGCGCATACGTACGGCCAGGACTCGTGTACATTGCTGGGTCAGAACGGAGAAACAGCGACATCGTCGTGTTCATGGGGAGGCAACGGAATGCGTCGTGTTCATCGGGAGGGCTTGGGCGGAATAGGCGATGGAAACGAGGCCTGGCGTAGTGTAGAACGGAGGAAACGGCCTTGTGTTCGACCGACCACGTTCGAAACGGGATCCTGTTCATCGGGAGGGGTCTGGTGTACCACAAAACGGAGGAAACGGACCTCCTACGGTCGAAACGGGGGCCTGTTGATCGGGAGGGGCGTGGCGTACCTCAAAACGGACGAAACGGACTTGTGTTGGTGCGCTACGGTCGAAACGGGGGTCCTGTTCATCGGGAGGGGTGTGGCGTACCGCAAAACGGGACTCCATGGGATACTGTTCATCTCCACCGTCGACCCCCTCTAGCCTCCACGAGCTACTGTTCACCCACCGTCGACCTCCTCCAGCCTCCACCTGCGAATGTTCATCCACGGGCTCCTGTTCATCCAGCCTCCACCGCGCGCTACTCCACCGGCTAATGTTCAACCAGCCCTCTCCACGGGCTCCTGTTCAACCACCACTCCATGGGCTACTGTTCATCCTGCCCTCCATCGTCTACTGTTCATCCTGCCCTCCACGGGGTGGCCCTATTCATCCAGCCCCAACCGGCTCGATCGATCGGGGTCCTGTTCATCCAGAGGCAACACCACGGGGTCCTGTTCATCCACCCCCACCGGGAACTGTTCATCCAACCCCCCCCCCCCCCCCCCCGCAACGCTCACTGTTCATCCAGAAGCAGCATCAATCAGCTTCAGTTAGCAGCAGTAGCGAAGGAATCGCTTGATCGGGTTCAGTTAACAGCCATCGATCGATCGCTCGGGTTCAGTAACGCGTAGCCTGCCGTGCAATCGCTCGGATTCAGTTAGAGCCCAACGCCTCACTCGGGTTCAGTTAGAGCCAACGCCTCGCACACACACGCGTACGTGTACGAGAGAAACGCGCATCGCTCGGCCCCTGACTTCCCATCATAACTGGGAACTCCCCGAAATTTTCATCCCCCTTGCTTCTACCACGGTTTTTTCCATCATGGATGGCCCAAAGAATGTCAAGCAGCTGCGTCTCCGGCCCGCCCAAGACGAAAAGCCCATTTTCTGTCATGTTTTTTTGTCATAGAAGTAGGAGCCCACCACATCTATGATGATACCGGGTTTTGTCACAATTATCGTCATAGAAGTGTCATATGTATGATAGGAAAAAAATTCGTTCGGCCCAAAATGTCATGGATGTGTCTTTTTTTTGTAGTGCATGTTGCTATACAACAATGAACCTACGAGCTATGGAGAAGTGATGGTGGGCCCAGATTCCGAAGAATGGCTCGAGGCCATAAAATCCGAGAGAGGATCCATGTATAAAAGAAAGTATAGACTTTGAAAGAACCACTTGATGGTCATAAGGCTGTTGGGTGCAGATGGATTTTAAAAGGAAGACAGACAATGATGGTAAGTGTCACCATTAAGAAAGCTTGACTTGTCGTTGAGATGTTTCCCAACAAGTTCAAGGAGTTGACTACGATGAGACTTTCTCACTCGTAGCGATGCTAAGAGTCTGTTGGAATTATGTTAGCAGTTACTGCATTATTTATGAAATCTTGCAGATAGGATGTAAAAAACATTGTTTCCTCGACATTTTTCTTGAGGAAAGGTTGTATGTGATACAACCAGAAGGTTTTGTCAATCCTGAAAGATGTTGACAAGTATGCAAAGCTCCAGCAATCCTTCTAAGGACTGGAGTAAGCATCTCAGAGTTGGAATGTACGCTTTGATGAGATGATCAAAGATTTTGGGTTTATACAAAGTTTATGAGAAACTTGTATTTCCAAAGAAGTGAGTGGGAGCACTATAGAATTTTTGATGAGTATATGTTGTTAACATATTGTTGATCAGAAATGATGTAGAATTTCTGGAAAGCATGCAGGGTTATTTGAAAAGTGTTTTTCAATGGAAAATCTAGATTAAGATACTTTAACATTGAGCATCAAGATCTATAAGGATAGATAAAAAAACGCTTAATAGTACTTACGAATGAATACATACCGTGACAAGATTTTGAAGGAGTTCAAAATAGACCAGCAAAGAAGGAGTTCTTAGTTGTGTTACAAGGTGTGAATATTGAGTGAGACTCAAGATCTGACCACGGCAGAAGAGAGAGAAAGGACGAAGGTCGTCCCCTATGCTTTAGACGTAGGCTCTACAGTATGCTATGCTGTGTACCGCACCTGAAGTGTGCCTTGCCATGAGTCAGTCAAGGGGTACAAGAGTGATCCAGGAATGGATCACATGACAGCGGTCGAACTTATCCTTAGTAACTAGTGGACTAAGGAATTTTCTCGATTATGGAGGTGGTAAAAGAGTTCGTCGTAAAGGGTTATGTCGATGCAAACTTTGACACTAATCCGGATGACTCTGAGTAGTAAACCGGATTCGTATAGTAGAACAGTTATTTGGAATAGCTCCAAGTAGCGCGTGGTGGCTGCATCTACAAGATGACATATAGATTTTTAAAGCACACATGGATCTAAAAGGTTCAGACTCATTGACTAATAAACCTCTCTCACAAGCAAGATATGAACAAACCCCATGGGTGTTGGATTCATTGCAATCACATAGTGATGTGAACTAGATTATTGACTCTAGTGCAAGTGGGAGACTATTGGAAATATGCCCTAGAGGCAATAATAAAAATGGTTATTATTGTATTTCCTTGTTCATGATAATTGTCTATTTTTCATGCTATAATTGTATTAACTGGAAACCATAATACATGTGTGGATACATAGACAACACCATGTCCCTAGTAAGCCTCTAGTTGACTAGCTCGTTGATCAATAGATGGTTACGGTTTCCTGACCATGGACATTGGATGTCATTGATAACGGGATCACATCATTAGGAGAATGATGTGATGGACAAGACCCAATCCTAAGCCTAGCACAAGATCGTATAGTTCGTCTACTAAAGCTTTTCTAATGTCAAGTATCATTTCCTTAGACCATGAGATTGTGCAACTCCCGGATACCGTAGGAGTGCTTTGGGTGTACCAAACATCACAACGTAACTGGGTGCCTATAAAGGTGCACTACGGGTATCTCCTAAAGTGTTTGTTGGGTTGGCACAAATCGAGACTGGGATTTGTCACTCCATGTAAACAGAGAGGTATCTCTGGGCCCACTCAGTAGGACATCATCATAATGTGCACAATGTGACCAAGGAGTTGATCACGGGATGACGTGTTATGGAACAATTAAAGAGACTTGCCGGTAACGAGATTGAACAAGTTATCGGGATACCGACGATCGAATCTCGGGCAAGTACTATACCGGTAGACAAAGGGAATTGTATACGGGGTTGACTGAATCCTTGATATCGTGGTTCATCCGATAAGATCATCGTGGAACATGTGGGAGCCAACATGGGTATCCAGATCCCATTGTTGGTTATTGACCAGAGAGATGTCTCGGTCATGTCTGCATTATTCCCGAGCCCGTAGGGTCTACACACTTAAGGTTCGATGACGCTAGGGTTATAGGGGAAGTATGTACGCGGTTACTGAATGTTTTTAAGAGTCCCGGATGAGATCCCGGACATCACGAGGAGTTCCGGAATGGTCCGGAGGTGAATATTGATATATTGGACAAAGGGTTTTTGGAGTCCGGAAGTGTTCGGGAGGTACCGGGTGATGACCAGCATGACCGAAAGGTGTTTCGGGAGTCCCGGCAAGTGTTGGGGGGCTTCATGGGCCAAGGGAAGGGGCAAACCAGCCCACTAAGGGGTTGTGCGCCCCCTCACCTATTCCCACGTGACCAGGGGGTTTGGGGCGCCCCATATAGGGTTCCCACGTCCTGGCTTGGGGGCCAAGTCACCCAAGGGGGAGATCCCATCTGCCCTGCCCCCCCCCTAGGGGAAACCCTAGGGCACCTCCCCTTGCCCTTGCCCCTATATATAGTGGAGGTTTTGGGGCTGCACAACACGAGTCTCTAACTCCCAAGGCATAGCCCTACCTCTCTCCCTCCTCGTCTCTCGTAGTGCTTGGGGAAGCCCTGCTGGAGTACCGCGCTCCTCCACCACCACCACGCCGTCGTGCTGCTGCTGGACGGAGTCTTCCCCAACCTCTCCCTCTCTCCTTGCTGGATCAAGGCATGGGATACGTCACTGGGCTACAGTGTGTTGAACGCGGAGGCGCCGTTGTTCGGCGCTTAGATCGGAATCGACCGCATTCCGAATCGCTACGAGTATGACTACATCATCCGTGTTCTAGTAACGCTTCCGCTTAGCGATCTACAAGGGTATGTAGATGCACTCCCCTTCCCCTCGTTGCTAGATTACTCCATAGATTGATCTTGGTGATGCGTAGAAAATTTTGAATTATTGCTACGTTCCCCAACAATAGCATGGAGCAATCAAAAATTATAGATACGTTGGACACGTATCAAGCATCCCCAAGCTTAATTCCTGCTCGTCCTCGAGTAGGTAAATGATAAAAATAGAATTTTTGATGCGGAGTGCTACTTGGCATAATTTCAATGTAAATCTTCTTAATTGTGGTATGAATATTCAGATTCAAAAGATTCAAGACAAAATTTGATGTTGACATAAAAATAATAATACTTCAAGCATACTAACAAAGCAATTATGTCTTCTCAAAATAACATGGCCAAAGAAAGCTATCCCTGCAAAATCATATAGTCTGGCTATGCTCTATCTTCACCACACAAAGTATTTAAATCATGCACAACCCCGATGACAAGCCAAGCAATTGTTTCATACTTTGACATTTTCAAAACTTTTTCGATCTTCATGCAATACATGAGCGTGAGCCATGGATATAGCACTATAGGTGGAATAGAATGGTGGTTGTGGAGAAAACAAAAAGGGAGAAGATAGTCTCACATCAACTAGGCGTATCAATGGGCTATGGAGATGCCCATCAATAGATATCAATGTGAGTGAGTACGGATTGCCATGCAACGGATGCACTAGAGCTATAAGTATATGAAAGCTCAACAAAAAGAAACTGTGTGCGTCCAACTCGCTTGCTCACGAAGACCTAGGGCATTTTGAGGAAGCCCATCATTGGAATATACAAGCCAAGTTCTATAATGAAAAATTCCCACTAGTATATGAAAGTGACATAATGAGAGACTCTCTACCATGAAGATCATGGTGCTACTTTGAAGCACAAGTATGGTAAAATGATAGTAACATCGTCCCTTCTCTCTTTTTTTTATTTGGGCCTTCTCTTTTTTTATGGCCTCTTTTTTTCGTTCGGAGTCTCATCCCGACTTGTGGGGGAATCATAGTCTCCATCATCCTTTCCTCACATGGGACAATGCTCTAAAAATGATGATCATCACACCTTTTATTTTTCTTACAACTCAACAATTACAACTCAATACATAGAACAAAATATGACTCTATATGAATGCCTCTGGCGGTGTACCGGGATATGCAATGAATCAAGAGTGACATGTATTAAAGAATTATGAACGGTGGCTTTGCCACAAATACAATGTCAACTACATGATCACGCTAGCAATATGACAATGATGGAGCGTGTCATAATGAACGGAACGGTGGAAAGTTGCATGGCAATATATCTTGGAATGGCTAGAAAATGGCATGATAGGTAGGTATGGTGGCTGTTTTGAGGAAGGTATTTGGTGGGTGTATGATACCAGCGAAAAGTGCGCGGTATTAGAGAGGCTAACAATGGTGGAAGGATGGAAAGTGCGTATAATCCATGGACTCAACATTAGTCATAAAGAACTCATATACTTATTGCAAAAATCTAGAAGTTATCAAAGCAAAGTATTACGCGCATGCTCCTAGGGGAATAGATTGGTAGGAAAAGACCATCGCTCGTCCCCGACCGCCACTCATAAGGAAGACAATCAATAAATAAATCATGCTCCCACTTCATCACATAACGGTTCACCATACGTGCATGCTACGGGAATCACAATCTTTAACACAAGCATTTCTCAAATTCACAACTACTCAACTAGCATGACTCTAATATCACCATCCTCATATCTCAAAACAATTATCAAGCATCAATTTCTTCTTAGTATTCAACGCACTCAAAAGAAAGTTTTACAAATCTTGAATACCAAGCATATTATTATTAAGCAAATTACCATGCTATTAAGACTCTCAAAATAATCTAAGTGAAGGATGAGAGATCAATAGTTTCTATAAAACAAATCCATCACCGTGCTCTAAAAGATATAAGTGAAGCACTAGAGCAAAATTATATAACTCAAAAGATATAAGTGAAGCACTAGAGTAAAACTATAGAGCTCAAAAGATATAAGTGAAGCACATAGAGTATTCTATCAAATTCCAAATCATGTATGGCTCTCTCAAAATGTGTGTAAAGCAAGGATGATTGTGGTAGAGTAACAAGCAAAGACTCAAATCATAAAAGACTCTCCAAGCAAAACACATATCATGTGGTGAATAAAAATATAGCTCCAAGTAAAGTTACCGATAGAAGTAGACGAAAGAGGGAATGCCTTCTGGGGCATCCACAAGCTTTAGCTTTTAGGTGTCCTTAGATTATCTTAGGGTGACATGGGCATCCCCAAGCATAGGCTCTTGCCACTCCTTGTTCCATAATCCATCAAATCTTTACCCAAAACTTGAAAACTTCACAACACCAAACTTAAAGTAGAAAATCTCGTGAGCTCCGTTAGCGAAAGAAAACAAAAGACCACTTCAAGATACTGTAATGAACTCATTCTTTATTTATATGGGTGTAATACCTACTGTATTCAAACTTCTATATGGATTATAAACTATTTTACTAGCCATAGATTCATCAAAATAAGCAAACAACACGCGCAAAACAGAATCTGTCAAAAACAGAACAGTCTGTAGTAATCTGTAGCTAGCGCAAGATCTGGAACCCCAAAAATTCTAAAATAAATTTCTGGACGCGAGGAATTTATCTATTAGTCATCTTAGAAAAATAATTAACTAAATATCACTTTCCAAACAAAAATGACAGCAGTTCTCGTGAGCGCTAAAGTTTCTGTTTTTTACAGCAAGTTCAACAAGACTTTCCCCAAGTCTTCCCAACGGTTCCACTTGGCACAAACACTAATTAAACACAAAAAACACAACCAAAACAGAGTCTAAATAATTTATTTATTACTAAACAGGAGCAAATAGCAAGGAATAAAAATAAAATTGGGTTGCCTCCCAACAAGCGCTATCGTTTAACGCCCCTAGCTAGGCATAACAAGCAAGGATAGATCTAGGTATTGCCATCTTTGGTAGCAAATCAATAAGTGGTTCTCATGATAGATTCATATGGTAATTTTATTTTCTTTCTAGGAAAGTTTTCCATGCCCTTTTTTAATGGAAATTGAAATCTAATATTTCCTGCATCATATCAATAATTGCACCAACCGTTCTAAGGAAAGGTCTACCGAGAATAATAGGGCAAGAAGGATTGCAATCTATATCAAGAACGATAAAATCTATGGGCACATAATTCCTATTTGCAACAGTAAGAACATCATTAATTCTTCCCATAGGTTTCTTAATAGTGGAATCCGCAAGATGCAAGTTTAGAGAGCAATCATCAAAATCACACAAAGTTTTGGGAATAGTAGAGACACTAGCACCCAAATCACACAAAGCATAAAACTCGTAATTTTTAATTTTAATTTTAATAGTTGGTTCCCACTCATCATAAAGTTTTCTAGTGATATAAACTTCCAATTCAAGTTTTTCTTCATAAGATTGCATCAAGGCATCAACGATATGTTTAGTAAACGCTTTATTTTGGCTATAAGCGTGACAAGATTTTAGCACGGATTGCAACAAGGAAATACAATCAATCAAAGAGAAATTTTCATAGTTAAATTCCTTGAAATCCATAATAGTGGGTTTAGCAACATCTAGGGTTTTAATTTCTTCAATCCCACTTTTATCAAATTTAGCATCAAGATCAACAAATTCTGAATTCTTAGAAGAACGCCTTCTAGGTAAAGGTGGATCATATTCAGTCCCATCATCATCAAGATTCATATTGCAAAACAAAGATTTAATAGGGGACACATCAATAACTTTTAGATCTTCATCATTATTTTCATAGGAATCCGGTTTAGCGACCATCTTATTGACTAAGGTAGCTTGCATATCCGAAATTTCAGCAGTTCATTTTTCAAGATGGGCAATTTGGGATCTTATACCATCAAATTCTTTAGACATATCATCGAGCTCTTTATTCATATAATTCATGAAACTTTTTTGTTCCTTAAGCTCATTTCTAAAGAAATTATTATGCTCAAATTGCAAAACCATAAACTTCCTGACGTTGTTTTCGATCTCCTCTAACCTTTTAAGGTGAAGATCACCAAATCTAGGTAGAGCCATCGCGATAAACAAGCAATACAACACACAAGCAAACAAAAACCAAATGGGCAAAAGAGGCTAATAGAGGGACAGAGGGAGGATAGAGAGAGAGGGCGAATAAAACGGCAAGGGCGAAGTGGGGGAGAGGAAAACGAGAGGCAAATGGCAAATAATGTAATGCGGGAGATAGGGATTGTGATGGGTACTTGGTATGTTGACTTTTGCACAGACTCCCCGGCAACGGCGCCAGAAATTCTTCTTGCTACCTCTTGAGCACTGCGTTGGATTTCCCTGAAGAGGAAGGGATGATACAGCAAAGTAGCGTAAGTATTTCCCTCAGTTTTTGAGAACCAAGGTATCAATCCAGTAGGAGGCTACGCTCGAGTCCCTCGTACCTACACAAAAACAATAACTCAACTTAACCAACGCGCTTAGGGGTTGTCAATCCCTTCACGGTCACTTACGAAAGTGAGATCGATGATAAATAATATTTTTGGTATTTTTGGTATAGAGATGCAAAGTAAAAAGTAAAAGCAAAGCAATAATAAAGTGATGGAGATTGATATGATGAGAAAGAGACCCGGGGGCCATAGGTTTCACTAGTGGCTTCTCTCAAGAACATAAGTATTCTACGATGGGTGAACAAATTACTGTTGAGCAATTGACAGAATTGAGCATAGTTATGAGAATATCTTGGTATGATCATGTATATAGGCATCACGTTCGAGACAAGTAGACCGAAACGATTCTGCATCTACTACTATTACTCCACTCATCGACCGCTATCCAGCATGCATCTAGAGTATTAAGTTAAAAGCAGAGTAACGCCTTAAGCAAGGTGACATGATGTAGAGGGATAGTTTCTTGCAATATGATAAAAAAAACCATCTTGTTATCCTCGATGGAAACGATACAATACGTGCCTTGCTGCCCCTTCTATCACTGGGAAAGGACACCGCAAGATCGAACCCAAAGCTAAGCACTTCTCCCATGGCAAGAACAACCAATCTAGTAGGCCAAACCAAACTAATAATTCGAAGAGACTTGCAAAGATAACCAATCATACATAAAAGAATTCAGAGAAGATTCAAATATTATTCATAGATAGACTTGATCATAAACCCACAATTCATCGGTCTCAACAAACACACCGCAAAAAGAAGATTACATCGAATAGATCTCCACGAGAGAGGGGGAGAACATTGTATTGAGATCCAAAAGGAGAGAAGAAGCCATCTAGCTACTAGCTATGGACCCGTACGTCTAAAATAAACTACTCACACTTCATCGGAAGGGCATGGATGATGATGTAGAAGCCCTCCGTGATCGATGCCCCCTCCGGCGGAGCTCCAGAACAGGCCCCAAGATGGGATCTCGTGGATACAGAAAGTTGCGGTGGTGGAATTAGGTTTTTGGCTCTGTATTTGATCGTTTGGGGGTACGTGGGTATATATAGGAGGAACGCCGGTGGAGCAACAAGGGGCCCACGAGGGTGGGGGTGCGCCTGGGGGTAGGGTGCACCCCCCTACCTCGTGGCCTCCTGTTACGTGCCTTGACGTAGGGTCCAAGTCTCCTGGGTTGTATTCGGTGAGAAAATCACGTTCCTGAAGGTTTCATTCCGTTTGGACTCCGTTTGATATTCCTTTTCTTCGAAACCCTAAAACAGGCAAAAAACAGCAATTCTGGGTTGGGCCTTCGGTTAATAGGTTAGTCCCAAAAATAATATAAAAGTGGATAGTAAAGCCTAATAATGTCCAAAATAGTAGATAATATAGCCTGGAGTAATCAAAAATTATAGATATGTTGGAGACGTATCAGGCACCAGACAGTTGGGTTCTGTACTTCGATGGCGCCTTCACGCACCATGGCGCGGGGGGCTGGAGTTGTACTCATCTCGCCGCTCAGGATAAGCTCTACTACGCCATGCAGCTCTACTTTCAGCAAGGCAAGAAGGTCTCCAACAACATCGCGGAATACGAAGGCCTTATAGCTGGCCTGAAGGCTGCAACAACTCTGGGGGTAAAGCGCCTTACCGTTAGAGGCAACTCACAGCTCCTCGTAAACTTCTCCAACAAAGTGTACGAGCTGAAGGACGAGCATATGGAGGCGTACCACGCGGAGGTGCGCAAGATGGAGAAGCAGTTCTTGGGCCTAGAGCTGCAGCATGTGCCCTGGACCATCAACAAGGAAGCCGACGACATCGCCAAGAGAGCATCCAAGCGGCGGCCACAAGAGCCCGGTGTCTTTGGGGAACGGCTCTTCAAGCCATCGGCGACACCACCACCTTCAAGCACTGCTCGGCCTCGGGAGAAGCTCCCACCGCCTCCTACCTCAGGAGCCCCGGCCCGCGGCCCGACCTCAGGAGCTCGCTTGCTCTTGGCGCTTGAACCTCAGGAGGGATGCTAGACTAAGGAATTCAAAGAATATCTGATGCAAGGGGCGCTGCCAGAGAAGGAGGAAGATGCAGAGCGTGTGGTTCGGCAAGCCACGACGTACTGCATCCAAGATGGTGAGTTGTACAGGAAGCGGCCAAACGACGTTTCCCTGTGCTGCATTTCCAGGGACCAGGGGAAGGAGCTGCTAATTTACATACATGATGGGGACCGCGGGCACCACTCGTCATCACGGACCCTCATCGGCAAGGTATTCCACAGCGGGTTCTGTTGGCCCAAACCACTCAACGACGCAGCTGAGCTGGTGAAGTCTTGCGAAGCCTGCCAGTTCCACGCCAAGCAAATTCATCAGCCGGCTCAAGGCCTCCAGACCATTCCACTCACGTGGCCGTTCGCGGTCTGGGGACTGGACATCTTGGGCCCATTCCCTCGAGCCCTAGGGGCTACCCTTACCTCTACATCGCCATCGACAAGTTCACCAAGTGGGCGGAAGTGGAAGCTGTCTGTACCATCCCAGCTGGCTCCGCTGTCAAGTTCATCAAGGGGCTCGTGAGCCGCTTCGGGGTCCCCAAGCGCATCATCACAGATAACGCCTCGCAGTTCACTAGTAACCTTTTCAAAACCTATTGTGCTAACCTTGGAACGCAGATCTGCTACGCTTCGGTGGCGCACCCCAGGAGCAATGGTCAGGCCAAACACGCCAATGCGGAGGTCCTGAGAGGCCTCAAGACTAAGACCTTCAAGAAGAAGCTCGAAGCCTGTGGCAGGGGCTGGCACGATGAGCTCCAGTCTATGCTATGGTCTATCCGCACCACTGCCACCGAACCAACGGGCGAGACCCCATTCTTCCTTGTCTACGGAGCTGAAGCAGTCCTTCCTCATGAGGTTACGGATCGCTCCGCACGGGTCCTGGCGTTCGATGAAACGCAGCAGGACGCCACACAGGGGATGGACCTCGTGCTGGGGGAGGAACGTCGTCGCGAAGCTGCACTGAGGGCGGTAAGGTACTAGCAGGCGCTGCGTCGATACCACTGCCGCAACATCTGCTCCAGGACGCTCGAGGTGGGCGACCTCGTCCTGAGGTGGGTCCTCTCTGGGGAAGGGTTGCACAAGCTTTGACCCGTGTGGGAGGGCCCGTTCAGGGACGTCCATGTCTCCAGGCCGGGCGCCGCGCACCTGGAGACGCGGGACGGGATACCTATCCAGAACGCCTGGAACATCCAGCACCTCCGAAGGTTCTACCCATGAAGCAAGGCCCAGAGCCTGTGAAGAAAGGCCCAGAGCCTGTGAAGAAGGCCTGGTACCTGTGAAGAATCGCCGCCCGTGACACTCTCATGTAATAATGAGTGGGGCTGTACACGCCCTAGAGTCTCAGGAACGCCGGTCTCAGGCCCTGGGGCTCCCTCGCATGCTGATACGTCCATTTTCCATCATGCTTTTATATCGATATTTATCGCAATATGGACTTTTATTTCACTTTACATCACAATACTTATGGCTATTCTCTCTTATTTTACAAGGTTTACATAAAGAAGGAGAATGCCGGCAGCTGGAATTCTGGTCTGGAAAAGGAGCAAATATTAGAGACCTATTCTGCGCAACTCCAAAAGTCCTGAAACTCCATGGAACGTCTTAAAAGAAATAAAGAAAAATCCACGCCAAAGATGAAGGCCAGGGGGCCGACGCCCTGCTCACGAGGGTGGGGGGTGCCGCACCCCCACCTAGGGCGCGCCCCCCTATCTCGTGGGCTCCCTAGTGGCTCTCCGATGCCCATCTTCTCCTATATGAGGTCTTTCGATGAGAAAAAAAGAAAGAGGAACTTTTCGGGACGAGACTCCGCCGCCACGAGGCGGAACCTTGCGGATCCAATCTAGAGCTCCGGCAGAGCTGTTCTGCCGGGGAAACTTCCCACCCGGAGGGGGAAATCATCACCATCGTCATCACCAATGCTCCTCTCATCGGGAGAGGGCAATCTCCATCAACATCTTCACCAGCACCATCTCATCTCCAAACCCTAGTTCATCTCTTGTATCCAATTCTTGTCTCAAAGTCCGGGATTGGTGCTAGTAGGTTGCTAGTAGTGTTGATTACTCCTTGTAGTTGATGCTAGTTGGCTTAATTGGTGGAAGATCATATGTTCAGATCCTATATGCATATTACCCCTCTGATTATGAACATGAATATACTTTGTGAGTAATTACGTTCGTTCCCCAGGACAAGGGAGAAGTCTTGCTATGAGTAGTCATGTGAATTTGGTATTCGTTTGATATTTTGATAAGATGTATGTTGTCTAGCCTCTAGTGGTGTTATGTGAACGTCGACTACATAACACTTTACCATTATTTGGGCCTAGAGGAAGGCATTGGGAAGTAATAAGTAGATGATGGGTTGCTAGAGTGACAGAAGCTTAAACCCTAGTTTATGCATTGCTTCGTAAGGGGCTGATTTGGATCCATATGTTTCATGCTATGGTTAGGTTTACCTTAATACTTTTGTTGTAGTTGCAGAAGCTTGCAATAGAGATTAATCATAAGTGGGATGCTTGTTTAAGTAAGAACAACACCCAAGCACCGGTCCACCCACATATCAAATTATCAAAGTATCGAACGCGAATCATATGAATGTGATGAAAACTAGCTTGACGATATTCCCATGTTTTCTCGGGAGCGCTTTTCCTATTATAAGAGTTTGTTCCGGCTTGTCCTTTGCTACAAAAGGATTTGGCCACCTTGCTGCACTTTGTTTACTTTTGTTACTTGTTGCTCGTTACAATTTATCCTATCACACAACTATCTGTTACCACTTATTTCAGTACTTGCAGAGAATACCTTGCTGAAAACTGCTTATCATTTGCTTCTGCTCCTCATTGGGTTCGACACTATTACTTATGAAAGGACTACGATAGATCCCCTATACTTGTGGGTCATCAAGACTCTTTTCTGGCGCCATTGCCGGGGAGTGTAGCGCCTTTGGTAAGGAAAAATTTATATAGTGTGCTGAAATTTACTGTCACTTGTTACTATGGAAAGTAATTCTCTGAGGGGCTCGTTCGGGGTATCTTCACCCCGTCCAGTAGAGCAAAGAGTTGCTCCTGAACCTACTGAACCTATTGAAAATTAAACTCCTTTTGAATTTCCTGTGGCTATGATGGAAAAACTGCTAGCTAATCCTTTTACAGGAGATGGAACAAAGCATCCTGATGAGCATTTAATATATGTGGATGAAGTTTGTGGATTATTTAAGCTTGCAGGTATACCCAATGATGTTGCTAAGAAGAAGGTCTTCCCTTTATCTTTGAAGGGAGATGCATTGATATGGTATAGGCAATGTGATGATATGAAATCATGGGACTATAAAAGATTGAAGCTGGAATTTCATCAAAAATATTACCCTATGCATCTTGTTCATCGTGATCGCAATTACATATATATAATTTCTGGCCTCGCGAAGGAGAAAGCATCGCTCAAGCTTGGGGGAGGCTTAAATCAATGTTATATTCATTCCCCAATCATGAGCTCTAGAGAGAAATAATTATGCAAAGTTTTTATGCTCGGCTTTCTGAAAACAATCACAACATGCTCGATACTTCTTGTGCTGGCTCTTTTATGATGAAGACTATTGAATTCAGATGGCATTTATTGGATAGAATTAAACGCAACTCTAAAGATTGGGACCTCGACGAAGGTAAGCAGTCAGGTATGACACCTAAGTTTGATTGTGTTAAATCTTTTATGGATACCGGTATTTTCCATAAGTTTAGCACTAAATATGGACTTGACTCTGAGATAGTAGCTTCTTTCTGTGAGTCTTTTGCTACATATGTTGATCTCCCTAAGGAGAAGTGGTTTAAATATCATCCTCCCATAGAAGTAAAAGTAGCTACACCTATTAAAGTTGAAGAAAAGATTGTCACTTATAATGATCCTATTGTTCCTACTTCTTATATTGAGAAACCACCTTTCCCTGTTAGAATAAAGGATCATGCTAAAGCTTCAACTGTTGTTCGTAAAAGCAATATTACAACTTATACACCTCCTGAACAAGTTAAAGTAGAACCTAATATTTCTATTGTTAAAGATCTCTTGTCTGATAATATTCATGGGCATGTTATTCAGTTCAAAGGTGAAACTGCTAGAATTGCTAAACCTTGTGCTAAAGATAAACATAGACCTGTGGTAGGCGTGCCTGTTATTTCTGCTAAAATAGGAGATCATTGTTATCATGGCTTATGTGATATGGGTGCTAGTGCTAGTGTTATACCTCATGACTTATACAAAGAAATTAAGAATGAAATTGCACCTGTTGAGTTAGAAGATATTGATGTCACTATTAAACTTGCTAATAGAGATACTATTGCACCAATTGGAATTGTTAGAGATGCTGAAGTCTTGTGTGGGAAAACTAAATATCCTGCTGATTTTCTTGTTCTTACTTCACCACAAGATAGCTTTTGTCCCATCATATTTGGTAGGCCCTTCTTGAACACTGTTAATGCTAAGATAGATTGTGAAAAGAATGTTGTTACTGTTGGCTTGGATGATATGGTTCATGAGTTTAATTTCTCTAAATTTAGTAAACAACATCGCGAGGAAGAATTACCTAGTAAGGATGAAATTATTGGCTTGCTTCTATTGCAGTACCTCCTAGTGATTCTTTAGAACACTATTTGCTGGACCATGAAAATGATATGTTCATAAATGAAAGAAGGGAAATAGATGAAGTATTCTTTAAACAGGAACCTGTTCTGAAACACAACTTGCCTGTTGAAATCCTAGCGGACCCTCCTCCGCCTAAGGGTGATCCTGTGTTTGAGCTTAAACCTTTGCCTGATAATCTTAAATATGCTTATCTTGATGAAAATAAGATATATCATGTTATTATTAGTGCTAACCTTTCACAGCATGAAGAAGAAAGATTATTGAAAACTCTAAAGAAGCATCGTGCTGCTATTGGATATACTCTTGATGATATTAAAGGCATTAGTCCCACTCTATGTCAACATAAAATAAATTTGGAAGCAGATGCCAAACCAGTTGGTGATCCTCAACGACGTCTGAATCCTAAAATGAAAGAAGTGGTAAGAAAAGTAATACTAAAGCTTCTGGAGGAAGGTATAATCTATCTCGTTGCTCATAGTGAGTGGGTAAGTCATGTCCATTGTGTCCTAATGATAAAGATGAATTGATTCCACAAAGAATTATCACAGGTTATAGGATGGTAATTGATTTCTACAAATTAAATAAAGCTACTAAGAAAGATCATTACCCCTTCTTTTTATTGATCAAATGCTAGAAAGATTATGCAAACACACACACTATTGCTTTCTAGATGGTTATTCTGGTTTCTCTCAAATACCTGTGTCGGCTAAAGATCAATCAAAGACTACTTTTACATGCCCTTTTGGTACTTTTGCTTATAGACGTATGCCTTTTGGTTTATGTAATGCACCTACTATCTTTCCAAGATGCATTATGGCTATATTCTCTGACTTTTGCGAAAAGATTTGTCAGGTTTTCATGGACGACTTTTCCGTCTATGGTTCCTCTTTTGATGATTTCTTGAGCAATCTTGATCGAGTTTTGCAGAGATGTGAAGAAACTAATCTTGTCTTGAATTGGGAAAAGTGCCACTTGATGGTTAATGAAGGTATTGTCTTGGGGCATAAAGTTTCTGAAAGAGGTATTGAAGTTGATAAAGCCAAGGTTGATGCTATTGAAAGATGCCATGTCCCAAGGACATCAAAGGTATAAGAAGTTTCCTTGGTCATGCCGGGTTTTATAGGAGGTTCATTAAGGACTTCTCAAAACTTTCTCGGTCTCTGACTAATTTATTGCAAAAAGATATACCATTTGTCTTTGATGATGATTGTGTAGAAGCATTTGAAATACTTAAGAAAGCATTAGTCTCTGCACCTATTGTTCAGCCACCTGATTGGAATTCACCCTTTGAAATTATGTGTGATGCTAGTGATTATGTTATAGGTGATGTTCTAGGGCAAAGAGTCGATAAGAAATTAAATGTTATTCATTATGCTAGTAAGACTCTAGACAATGCTCAAAGAAATTATGCCACTACTGAAAAAGAACTTTTAGCAGTTGTATTTGCTTGTGATAAGTTCATATCTTATATTGTTGATTCTAAAGTAACTATTGAAACTGATCATGCTGCTATTAAATATCTTATGGAAAAGAAAGATGCTAAACCTAGACTTATTAGATGGGTTCTCTTGCTACAAGAATTTGATTTGCATATTGTTGATAGAAAGGGAGCTGAGAACCCCGTTGCAGACAACTTGTCTAGGTTAGAAAATATTCTTGATAACCCACTACCTATTAATGATGACTTTCCTGATGAGCAATTAAATGTTATAAGTACTTCTCGTAGTACTCCATGGTATGCTGATTATGCTAATTATATTGTTGCTAAGTTTATACCACCTAGTTTCACATACCAGCAAAAGAAAAAGTTCTTCTATGACTTGAGACATTACTTTTGGGATGACCCACATCTTTATAAAGAAGGAGTAGATGGTGTTATTAGACGTTGTGTAACTGAGCATGAACAGGAACATATCCTACGCAAGTGTCATTCCGAGTCTTATGGAGGACACCACGCTGGAGATAGAACTGCACATAAGGTATTGCAATCTGGGTTTTATTGGCCTACTCTCTTCAAGGATGCCCGTAAGTTTGTCTTGTCTTGTGATGAATGTCAAAGAATTGGTAATATTAGTAGACGTCAAGAAATGCCTATGAATTATTCACTTGTTATTGAACCATTTGATGTTTGGGGCTTTGATTATATGGGACCTTTTCCTGCCTCTAATGGATACACACATATTCTAGTTGCTGTTGATTATGTTACTAAGTGGGTAGAAGCTATTCCAACTAGTAGTGTTGGTAATAACACTTCTATTAAAATGCTTAAGGAAGTTATCTTTCCGAGGTTTGGAGTCCCTAGATACTTAATGACTGATGGTGGTTCACACTTTATTCATGGTGCCTTCCGTAAAATGCTTTCTAAATATGATGTTAATCATAGAATTGCATCCCCTTATCACCCACAGTCTAGTGGTCAAGTAGAGTTGAGCAATAGAGAGCTCAAATTAATTTTGCAAAAGACTGTTAATAGGTCTAGGAAGAATTGGTCTAAGAAACTTGATGATGCATTATGGGCCTATAGAACTGCATACAAAAATCCTATGGGTATGTCCCCGTATAAAATGGTCTATGGAAAAGCATGTCACTTACCTCTCGAACTAGAACATAAGGCATATTGGGCTATTAAAGAGCCCAATTATGATTTTAAACTTGCCAGTGAAAAGAGGTTATTTGATATTAGCTCACTTGATGAATGGAGAACCCAAGCTTATGAAAATGCCAAGTTGTTTAAAGAAAAAGTTAAAAGATGGCATGACAAAAGGATACAAAAGCATGAGTTTAATGTAGGTGATTATGTATTGCTATACAACTCTCGTTTAAGATTTTTTCTAGGAAAACTTCTCTCTAAATGGGAAGGCCCCTATGTCATCGAGGAGGTCTATCGTTCCAGTGCCATAAAAATCAACAACTTCGAGGGCACAAATCCGAAGGTCGTAAATGGTCAAAGAATTAAACATTATATCTCAGGTAATCCCATAAATGGTGAAACCAATATTATTGAAACCATAACCCCGGAGGAATACATAAGGGATACTTTCCGGAACGTTTCACACTCCAAAAAGGAATAGGTATGTGGTACGGTAAGTAAACCGAGTCCAAAACAATTTTTAAGGCAATATTTCTCCGTTTTGGAATATTTAGAAAAATAGAAAAATGAGTAGCAGTCCGGGAAGGACACGAGGGCCCCATGAGGGTGGTGGGCGCGCCCTACCCCCCTGGGCGCGCCCCCTACCTCGTGAGCACCTCGTGTGCCCTCCAGACTCCGTTTTCTTGCATGATACGTATTTTGGTCGGTAAAAATTCATTATATATTCTCCCGAAGGTTTTGACTCCCATATCACGCAAAAATCTCCTGTTTTTGTTTTTGAGCTGCTGCTGCTGCAGATTAGAGCAAGATGTCTTCTCAAGAGTCAATCGGGGAGAGCCAGGTATCTAATCCAGCACCGGAACCAAGGGCAAACAGCGACGCTAACCACTTTGGGCCAGCAATGGAGGAGGAGATGGAGGCTAACTTGATGAGAGTAGATGCTATGGAGGATCAAGAAGTCACCTCTCGCCTCCGAGCTGGGTTCACGATGGGAGAACTACAGAGCTCAGCTATTCCGAACTCGGTTATCCCCTCTAATGTTAGATTTCTTACTTATGAAAATATGAAGAGGAGTGTCACTTGTTCTCCCGCAGCTATGCAACACCCTTGGGTGCAAGGATCTTTAGCTGTCACAGGAAAGATTCGTAAGGAAATAATGGACCTCAAACAGCAAGTCAATAAGCTCGAGGAGGAGAACCGCATCCTGAGGGGAATCATCGCCAAGAATATTACACCGACAACAAAGAAGGAGATATAATCACATGGGTATGGGCACTCCCCTTGGCAACTGCCAAGCTTGGGGGAGGTGCCCCGGTATCGTATCACCATCACAACTCATATCTTTACCGTTTTCTTAGTTCAATCCTATTAGTAGTATCTTGATCTAGTAAAATAAAGTTTATGGCATGATCTAGTTTTGTGTTCTGCTTTATGACCCCTCTATGTAATCAAGTCCGTGAGTTATATATAATAAAGATTAGTGTTGAGTCAAGGGCTTGATTATTTTGCCATGATCTTGGGTGAATAAAAGAAAAGAGAAAAGAATAAAAGAAACAAAAAAGTTCATATTGATCTTATTGAGAGTAATGACTTCACATAGAAAGAATATGATGATTAGAAGTTGTTGGGAGTTGGCAGACATAGCTTTGGTCATTGTTGCAATTAATAGGAAGTAATAAGGAAAGAGAGGTTTCACATATAGATATATTATCATTGACATCTTTTATGATTGGGAGCACTCATTAAAATATGACATGCTAAAGAGTTGATATTGGACAAGGAAGACAACGTAATGAGTTATGTCTTTCTTATATCTGAGATAAAGTATGTTGTCATGGTTCCTCTAACTTGTTGAGCTTGCCTTTCCCCCTCATGCTAGCCAAATTCTCATCACCAAGTAGAAATACTACTTGTGCTTCCAAATATCCCTAAACCAGTTTTGCCATAAGAGTCCACCATATCTACCTATGGATTGAGTAAGATCCTTCAAGTAAGTTGTCGCATCGCCCTAAATATGTATGATTGATTGGTGTGGGAGAAATAAGCTTTATACGATCTTGTGATGTGGAAGTAATAAAAGCGGCGGACTGCATAATAAAGGTTCATATCACAAGTGGCAATATAAAGTGACGTTCTTTCGCATTGAGATTTTATACATCAAACCATAAAAGTGCATGGCACCCTCTGCTTCCCTCTGCGAAGGGCCTATCCTTTATTATTATCTTCTACCTTATGCAAGAGTCACGGTGATCTTCACCTTTCCTTTTTCATTTTATCCTTTGGCAAGCTCAGCATGTTGGAAAGAACATGATATATATATATATATATATATATATATATATATATATATATATATATATATCTAATTGGATGTAGGGGAGCATGAACCATTATTGTTGACATTACCCTTGAGGTAAAAGGTTGTGGGGCAAAGCTATAAGCCCCTATCTTTCTCTGTGTCCGATTAAAACTCTGTAACCACAAGTCTCGCGTGAGTGTTAGCAATTATGGAGGACTAAATGATAGTTGAGTATGTGGACTTGCTTTTCAGCTCTGACATAGACTCTTTCCGATGTTATGATAAATTGCAATTGTTTCAATGATCGAGATTATAGTTTGTCGGAGTCCAATAAGGTTTATGATTTATACTTTTGCATTGTGAATAGATCATCACTTGAACATAAGTAATCATATGACAAAATCTATATATGTTGCTGTTATAAGAATAATCATGATGCCTTCATGTTGTATTTTATTTTTATCGACGCCTCTACCTCTAAACATGAGGACATATTTATTGTTATCGGCTTTTCGCTTGAGGACAAGTGAGGTCTAAGCTTGGGGGAGTTGATACGTCCATTTTGCATCATGCTTTTATATCGATATTTATCACATTATGGACTGTTATTTCACTTTATATCACAATACTTATGGCTATTCTCTCTTATTTTACAATGTTTACATAAAGAAGGAGAATGCCGGCAGCTGGAATTCTGGTCTGGAAAAGGAGCAAATGTTAGAGACCTATTCCGCGCAACTCCAAAAGTCCTGAAACTCCACGGAACGTCTTAAAAGAAATAAAGAAAAATCCACGCCAAAGATGAAGGCCAGGGGGCCCACACCCTGCTCACGAGGGTGTGCCCCCCCCCCTAGGGTGCGCCCCCCTATCTCGTGGGCCCCCTGGTGGCTCTCCGATGCCCATCTTCTCCTATATGAGGTCTTTCAATGAGAAAAAAGGAAAGAGGAACTTTTCAGGACGAGACTCCGCTGCCATGAGGCGGAACCTTGGCGGATCCAATCTAGAGCTCCGGCAGAGCTGTTCTGCCGGGGAAACTTCCCTCCCGGAGGGGGAAATCATCACCATCGTCATCATCAACACTCCTCTCATCGGGAGAAGGCAATCTCCATCAACATCTTCACAAGCACCATCTCATCTCCAAACCCTAGTTCATCTCTTGTATCCAATTCTTGTCTCAAAGTCCGAGATTGGTGCTAGTAGGTTGCTAGTAGTGTTGATTACTCCTTGTAGTTGATGCTAGTTGGTTTAATTGGTGGAAGATCATATGTTCAGATCCTATATGCATATTATTACCCCTCTGATTATGAACATGAATATGCTTTGTGAGTAATTACGTTCGTTCCTGAGGACAAGGGAGAAGTCTTGCTATGAGTACTCATGTGAATTTGGTATTCGTTTGATATTTTGATAAGATGTATGTTGTCTAGCCTCTAGTGGTGTTATGTGAACGTCGACTACATAACACATCACCATTATTTGGGCCTAGAGGAAGGCATTGGGAAGTAATAAGTAGATGATGGGTTGCTAGAGTGACAGAAGCTTAAACGCTAGTTTATGCGTTGCTTCGTAAGGGGCTGATTTGGATCCATATGTTTCATGCTATGGTTAGGTTTACCTTAATACTTTTGTTGTCGTTGCGGATGCTTGGAATAGAGGTAAATCATAAGTGGGATGCTTGTTCAAGTAAGAACAGCACCCAAGCACCGGTCCACCCACATATCAAATTATCAAAGTATCGAACATGAATCATATGAATGTGAGGAAAACTAGCTTGACGATATTCCCATGTGTCCTCGGGAGCGCTTTTCCTATTATATGAGTTTGTTCCGGCTTGTCCTTTGCTACAAAAGGATTGGGCCACCTTGCTGCACTTTGTTTACTTTTGTTACTTGTTGCTCGTTACAATTTATCGTATCATACAACTATCTGTTACCACTTATTTCAGTACTTGTAGAGAATACCTTGCTGAAAACCGCTTATCATTTCCTTCTACTCCTCGTTGGGATCGACACTCTTACTTATCGAAAGGACTATGATAGATCCCCTATACTTGTGGGTCATCACACACCTAGTGGCAGCACTTAGCTCCGCGCTGGTGAGAAGACTTGAAGACTAGATTAGGTGCCGGACGCGGATTTTCATTTGCTTTCCGTAGTTGGCTCGCTTTTTCTTAATTGAAATTTGCCTTTGGTGTTCCATGCTGATTTGATTCCCTCTCCTCTTACTGCATTTTCCGGCTCTGGTTCGCTCGTGTTCTCTCTCTCTCACACATACCGTGCGAGGGGGGCTAGGCAGGTGCCCTCACGAGCATTTTTCTTCTCTCTGCCTCCTCGCGAGCCACCCTCGTTCGAGCCCAAAAGCTGGCGCATCTCTCCTAATCCATGCCCCACGGGTACTGCGATACAAGGCGCTGGGTCAAGGCTTGGGTGAACGGCAAATCTCCTGGCAAAACCCCCTAACGAATTTTTTTGAAGTTCCTGAGCAATCGCAAACCACTAGGTCAAGATGGACACGAGGAAGTAAACGCCTTGTGAGGAGGAGGGCTCCCCGAGTGCACCAGGCTAAGTTATCTTTGCGCAAAATAGCCGCACAGCACTGAAACGACAAGCGTAGCATAATGGATAATAAGTTATGATTCGATACACGCCCCTCCGGGCCCATGCTAACTTCGTTCTGATACAGAAAGGGAAAGGGGAACATAACAAAAGCGGCGCTCGCCCCTGCAGCAGCCAACGGGGGCAGGGCCTTGGCGGCGGCCCGGGTCCAGTCAGACCCCTCCTCGCGCTTCACCGGTGCACGGCGACGAGACGACCCGCTACCACCTACAAAGCGGGCGCGGCGGCGTGGCGGATGATCAAGGCCGCGCTGCTGGAACTGTCACCAAGGGAGGAGCCACCATAGTCGGACGAGGCGCGGCCGGCGGGTTCGTCCTCCTCCTTGTCCCGACCATCGCCGAGGCCGAGCACCTCCTCACCGTCGTTCACCTCGGGGCAGCATCCGGCGCGGCGGCCGTCTTCCCCAAACACCCTCACGAAGAGGGTGGCGTCATCGTCGAACTTGAAGTGGAGGGTGCACCGCCTGCCCAGGCCGCACGCGCGGGCGAACGTCTGCCAACCACGTGCCAGAGCAATGTTGCCCGCGATGGAGACCTCGACCGCGACCCAAAAAGCTCGGCTGCAGCAACCGTCTGCTTGCAGCCAGAGACCGCCTGGACCGGAGGCTGATACGTCTCCGTCGTATCTACTTTTCCAAACACTTTTGCCCTTGTTTTGGACTCTAACTTGTATGATTTGAATGGAACTAACCTGGACTGGCGCTGTTTTCAGCAGAATTACCATGGTGTTGTTTTATGTGCAGAAAACAAATATTCTCGGAATGACCTAAAACTCCACGGAAAATCTTAGAAAAAACAATAAAAAATCCTCACCAAAGATGAAGACCAGGGGGCCCACACCCTTCTCATGAGAGTGGGGGGCGCCCCCCCTAGGGCGCGCCCCCTACCTCGTGGGCCCCCTGGAAACCCTCCGACGCCAACTCCAACTCTATGTATTTGCTTTCAGAGAGATAAAATCAGGGAGAAGAAATCATCGCGTTTTACGATACGGAGCTGCCGCCAAGCCCTAAAACCTCTCGGGAGGGCTGATCTGGAGTCCATTCGGGGCTTCGGAGAGGGGGATTCGTCGCCGTCGTCATCATCAACCACCCTCCATCATCAATTTCATGATGCTCACCGCCGTGCGTGAGTAATTGCATCGTAGGCTTGCTGGACGGTGATGGGTTGGATGAGATTTATCATGTAATCGAGTTAGTTTTGTTAGGGTTTGATCCCTAGTATCCATTATGTTCTGAGATTGATGTTGCTATGACTTTGCTATGCTTAATGCTTGTCACTAGGGCCCAAATGCCACGATTTCAGATCTGAACCTATTATGTTTTCATGAATATATGTGAGTTCTTGATCCTATCTTGCAAGTCTATAGTCACCTACTATGTGTTATGATCCGGCAACCCCGAAGTGACAATAATCGGGACCACTCCCGGTGATGACCATAGTTTGAGGAGTTCATGTATTCACTATGTGCTAATGCTTTGTTCCGGTTCTCTGTTAAAAGGAGGCCTTAATATCCCTTAGTTTCCAATAGTACCCCACTGCCACGGGAGGGTAGGACAAAAGATGTCATGCAAGTTCTTTTCCATAAGCACGTATGACTATATACAGAATACATGCCTACATTACATTGATGAATTGGAGCTAGTTCTGTGTCACCCTATGTTATGACTGTTACATGATGAACCGCATCCGGCATAATTATCTATCACTGATCCGGTGCCTACGAGTTTTCCATATACTGGTTCTCGCTTATTTACTTTCCCGCTGCTACTGTTACAATCACTACAAAATACCAAAAACATTACTTTTGCTGTCTTTACTTTTGTTGCCGCTACCGCCACTATCATATTACTTTGCTAATAAACACTTTGCTGCAGATACTAAGTTTCCAGGTGTGCTTGAATTGACAACTCAGCTGCTAATACTTGAGAATATTCTTTGGCTCCCCTTGTGTCGAATCAATAAATTTGGGTTGAATACTCTACCCTCGAAAGCTGTTGCGATCTGCTATACTTGTGGGTTATCAAGACTAATTTCTGGCACCGTTGCCCGGGAGCATAGCTCTATTCTTTGAGTCACTTGGGATTTATATTTGCTGGACACTATGAAGAACTTCAGAGATCCAAAAACCAAGATCTATCCCTCAACTACGATGGGAGGTAAGGAACTGCCATCTAGCTCTGCACTTGATTCACCTTCTGTTATGAGTAAGTTTGTGACACCTACACCTGCTTCTGCTAATCGTTCTGATATGTCGCATGTTATTGATGATGCCACTTCTGCTATGCATGATACTTATGATGAAATTGCTTCTATGCCTGATACTACTGTGCCCCTTAGTGAATTTCTTGATGAACAAATTGCTAGGGCTAGAGAAAAAGTTATTGAATCTGAATACGATGATGAAAATATGCCTGTTATTCCCGAGGGTTATGTTTTTGATATGGAATCTTCTGCCGTTATTTTTGCTTGCAAAGATAGATATGAGCTTAAGAGGTTATTAATTAAATGGAACAAAGAATCACTTAGAGATAGAATGAGACCCGACCCTGCTTTTGCTACTTCACCTATATGTGTTCGTGATAAAGATTACAAATTCTCGGTTTATCCTGATATAATTACTTTGGTTGAATCTGATTCGTTTTATGGCTATGAATCTGAAATTGTTGTGGCACATCTTACTAAGTTAAATGATATAGCTGCCCTGTTTACTAATGATGAGAGATCATGTTACTTCTATATACTCAAAATATTTCCGTTCTCATTAAAGGGTGACGCTAAGACATGGTTTAATTCTCTTGATCCTGGTTGTGTGCGTAGTCCCCAGGATATGATTTATTACTTCTCTGCTAAATATTTCCCTGCTCATAAGAAACAAGCTGCTTTGAGGGAAATATACAACTTTGTGCAAATTAAAGAAGAGAGTCTCCCACAAGCTTGGGGGAGGCTTCTCAAGTTACTTAATGCTTTGCCTGATCATCCTCTTAAGAAACCTGAAATACTTGATATCTTTTATAATGGACTAATCGAAGCTTCCAGAGATTACCTGGATAGTTGTGCTGGTTCTCTTTTCAGGGAAAGAACACTGGATGAAGCTGAAATTCTATTGAATAATATGTTGACAAATGAAAATAATTGGGCACCTCCTGAGCCAGCTCCTGAGCCATATCCTACTCAAATTACTGAGCCTATTCCTAAATCAACTCCGAAGAAGAGAGGTGTTTTATTTCTCAGTCCCGAAGATATGCAAGAGGCAAAGAAATCTATGAAAGAAAAAGGTATTAAAGCTGAAGACGTTAAGAATTTACCTCCTATTGAAGAAATACATGGTCTTAATATACCGCATGTTGAAGAAACATATGATCTCAATTATTTATTTACTGAAGAACCTCCTGATCCCGATATCCCGACACAGGTAGTAAAGGTAAATTCTCTCTATAGATATGATAAAGCTGAAGTCCCTCCTACTAAAATTGCTAGTCAATGCTTGGATGAGTTTGATAACTTTATGTATAAGCAAGACGACTTCAATGCTTATTTTGGTAGTCAATTAAAAGAAAATGCTTATATGATTAGACGCTTGGGTGATTATATGGCTGATATTAAAGGTGAACTTAAACTTGTTAGCAAACATGCTTCTATGGTTACCACTCAAGTAGAACAAGTACTTAAGGCTCAAAAAGAAGTGCTTGATGAAATGAATAGTAAGAAAAATGATTATGCTATTAGAGTGGCTACTAGAACTGGCAGAATGACTCAGGAACCTTTGTATCCTGAAGGCCACCCTAAGAGAACCGAGCAAGATTCTCAAAGAAATAATATTGATGTTCCTAGTTCTTCTAAAAAGCAGAAGAAGAAAAATGATAGAACTGTGCAAACTTCTAGTGAACCTATTGCTGAACCACATGATAATCCAAATGATATTTCTATGCCTGATGCTGAAACACAATCTCGTAATGAACATGAACCTAGTAAAAATATTAATGATGATGTTCATGATGATTCTCAACCTGGTAATGATAATGATGTAGAAATTGAACCTGCTGTTGATCTTGATAACCCACAATCAAAGAATCAACGTTATGATAAAAGAGACTTTGTTGCTAGGAAACATGGTAAAGAAAGGGAACCTCGGGTTCAGAAACCCATGCCTTTTCCTCCGAAACCATCCAAGAAAAAGGATGATGAGGATTTTGAGCGTTTTGCTAAAATGATTAGGCCTATCTTTTTGCGTATGCGATTAACTGATGTGCTCAAAACAAATCCCTATGCTAAATATATGAAGGATATCATTACTAATAAAAGAAAGATACCGGAAGCTGAGATTTCCACCATGCTTGCTAATTATACTTTTAAGGGTGGAATACCAAAGAAACTTGGAGATCCTGGAGTACCTACAATACCTTGCTCCATTAAAAGAAATTATATTAAAACTACTTTATGTGATCTTGGAGCCGGTGTTAGTGTTATGCCTCTCTCTTTATATCGTAGACTTGACTTGAATAAGCTGACACCTACCGACATATCTTTGCAAATGGCTGATAAATCAACTGCTATACCTGTCGGTATTTGTGAGGATGTGCCTGTTGTGGTTGCAAACGTTACTATTTTAACGGACTTTGTTATACTTGATATTCCCGAGGATGATAGTATGTCTATTATTCTTGGAAAACCCTTTCTTAATACTGCAGGGGCTGTTATTGATTGCAACAAAGGCAATGTCACTTTTCATGTTAATGGTAATGAGCATACGGTACACTTTCCGAGGAAACAACCTCAAGTTCATGGTATTAACTCTATTGGAAAAATTCCATCGATTATATTTGGAGGTTTTGAATTTCCTCTTCCTACTGTCAAAAAGAAATATGATATTCTTATGATTGGGGATGTGCATAACCCCTTTGAGGTAACTTAGTGTTATTCAAAATTTCTCCGGTTTCATGATTATCGGGATGAGTTTGTTAACAAGACTTGATCAACCTTGTTAGTGGATTCTTTTTGATGAGCATGAGATGGATGAAACTAGAAGCACAAACTTCTGTACCCCACTTTTACTTTCTGTTATTTATATTAAATAAAGTAAAAATAGTATTTTCTGTCTGTTTCCTGACTTATCCATGCAATATAAAAATATCCCGAAAATAAAATTCCTCAGAATGACATGCCAATTTAATATGATTTTTTTGGGAATATTTGAGGATTTACTGTGCAAAAATTACCGCGGGAGGAGCTGCCACCTGGTCAAGAGGGTGCTGGGCGCGCCCCGCCCCCCCTATAGGGCGCGCCCCCTGCCTCATGGGCCCATGGTGGCCCTCCTCCACTTATCCGAGCACCCATCTTCTTCCTCTGTCTCACACAAACCCGAAAAACCAACTCAAGCACAAGTTCTAGCCACTTTTGCTGTGATTTTCGATCTCCTTGCTCAAAGCACCTCTCGCAAAACTGCTTGGGGAGATTGTTCCTTGGTATGTGACTCCTCCATTTGTCCAATTAGTTTTTGTTCTAGTGCTTTATTCTTTGCAAATTTGTGCTGCATAGGTGACCATGTTCTTGAGCTTGCATGTCAAATTTATATGGTTCCAAGTAGTTCTAGTGCTTGATATAGGCTCTAGGCACTTGTAGGAGTAGTTGCTATCAATATTATTGAAGTTGGTTCACTTTTGTTTGAAGTTACTAAAAAAATTCAGATTGTTTCAGAAAAATAATGAGGAGATTTTTGAGGGGCTCGTCGAGCCAAACCTCGAAGGAAAAGGCCCTGAAGCCTAAGTATAATTTGCCGCGCACCCGGAGATTCGGGCGTGTGAATGGCCTTCTGAAGATTTCTTGAGAGCAGCCGGTATCTATGAAGATTTTCATGAATTGGCTCACAATGCAGGCCTCACCGCTTTCCTCCACGACCAATGCGATCAGTATCTCTTACTCACAAATACTTTTGTGCAAAACTTTCATTTTCATTTTAGGAACTCACCACCTACGGTTGAGTTTCATTTATATGATGAGCATAAGGAGATGTCACTTTATGATTTCTGTCGGATTTTTTTAATCCCTTTTGAGGGCAAGACAGAAGAGCCACATCATGATGATGTGGCTGGGTTTATTGATACTATCACTGTAGGAGAAACTAGAAAGGTTTCCGATGCACGAATCACTAGCATACATTTTCCTGTTTTATGCTACTTTGCATTATTTGCTAGTCGTTGTTTAATTGGACGCGGAAACAGTGGAAACCTGAGTATCCCTGATATAATTATTTTGCACCACGGTTTATACAGTGATGACACTTTTAGTATGGGCGGTGTTATTGCTAGACGGTTAAGTATGAACCATACTAAGGGTCCCATCTTTGGAGGCGTCTATGCCACACGCCTAGCTGCACACTTTAACATACCTATTAGGCATGCTGAGAAGGAAGAAAATGTGTTGCCCCGTGTTTATCTAGATCATAAAAGTATGGTGGCACATGGTTTTATTGTTAAGAATAGGGTAGGAGAGCTTAAGTATCAGTTGTTCTTTAACAAACATCATCCTGAAACTATTACGTTGCCTGCTCCTTATTTGTTTAATTTTGTAGGACCCTACCTCGTTACGTGGGCTGCCGACCAAGCTTACAAGAATCCTGCACCAGCCCCGGAACAGGAACCACAAGATGAGCCTCCATGACAATCTGATTATTCTTGGGATCCAGAGATGACTATCAGCCAGTGGCAGTCAGAGTCTTCTTCCTCATCACAATATGATCCCAGCTATTCCTCCTCATCACAGTACGATCCCAACAACTATTATAATGGATATACGCCAGGCCAGCCATGGCCATCGACCAACTTAGGCCAAAAGCCTAAGCTTGGGGGAGTACGTATTTCTCACCGACATTACATTTATGTTCACACACACTCATTGCTAGATGTCGGTGCTCATACTTTTTCACTGCAATACCCATGCTTGTTTATTTTCTTTTTCCTGCTTTCTTCTTGTGTGTTTGCTAAACCTTAAGAAAAACCAAAAAAATAGTAGTAGTTTATTTTTCTGCGGTAGTAGTAATAATTAAAAAGAAAACCCAAAAATATTTCTCGTTCTTCTTTTGCTTGTTGGGAGCTTTCCCGTGTAAATAGTTTATTTATTTTCTTTTTCTTTGGGGGTCGGTAGGAGAAGACCATAATTAAATTGTTGAAGTAGCTCTTATATGTATTATTGTTGATTTAACCAAGAGCCCATATTCCCTTGTCTTCTCCTTTTTATTGAGTGCTCGCAGATTCCAGCTTAGTCCAATGCACGTGCACTCTTATTATTATTCACACCGTTCGGTCGTGCAAGTCAAAGGCAATTATGATGATATATGATGGACTGACTGAGATGAGAAAAGCTGGTATGAACTCGACCTCTTTTGTTTTTGTAAATATGATGAGTCCCTCGTTCTTGATTCAGCTTATTATGAATAAACATGTTTGCAATGACAATTAGAGATCATAGTTGCTTGTGCCATGCTTGATTAGCTATGAGTTATAATGATTTACATTGTATGCCAACATGCTATTGAGATGATTATGATGTGGTATGATGGGGTGGTATCCTCTTTTGAATGATTTAAGTGACTTGAGTTAGCACATGTTCACGCATGTAGTTGAAACAAAATCAACATAGCCTTCACGATATTTATGTTCATGGTGGATTATATCCTATTCATGCTTGCATCCAATGTTTATTAATTTTAATGCATGTACATGGCTGTTGTCGCTCTCTAGTTGGTCGCTTCCCATTCTTTTGCTAGACTTCACTTGTACTAAGCGGGAATACTGCTTGTGCATCCAATCCCTTAAACCCCAAAGTTATTCCAGATGAGTCCACCATACCTTACTATATGCGGTATCTACCTGCCGTTCCAAGTAAATTTGTATGTGCCAAACTCTAAACCTTCAAATAAGCATCCTGTTTTGTATGCTCGAATAGCTCATGTATCAACAAAGGCTGTCCTTATCTTCCGTGTTAGGCGGGTTATTCTCAAGAGGCGTGGACTCCGCTCCTCACTCACGAGAAAATGGCTGGTCACCGGGATGCCTAGTCTCATGCTTTATGCAAACTAAATCAAAATTAATTGCAAATAAAACTCCCCCCTGGGACCTGATGTATGTTAGAGGCACTCGTTGTTTCGAGCAAGCCATGGATTGATGCTTGTTGGTGGAGCAGGGGGTATAAACTTTACCATTCCGTTTGGGAACCACCTATAATGTGTTTAGCATGGAAGATATTGCCATCTCTTAGTTGTTACGTTGACAATGAAAGTATACCGCTCAAAATACAATTTATCTCTATTTCAAAACCGAGCTCTGGCACCTCTACAAATCCCTGCTTCCCTCTGCGAAAGGCCTATCCATTTACTTTTATGTTGAGTCATCACCCTCTTATTAAAAAGCACTAGCTGGAGAGCACAGCCATCATTTGCATTCATCACTGTTAATTTATATTGGGTATGACTATGATTGAATCTCTTTTACCATGAATTACAATGTCTAGTCAGTCCTTGATCTTTAAAGGTGCTCTGCATTTATGTTTGGTGGTCTCAGAAAGGGCTAGCGAGATACCATCTTGTTATATCATATTATGATTGTTTTGAGAAAGTGTTGTCATCCAAGATTTATTATTATGGCTTGCTAGTTGATTATGCTATTGATATGAGTAATCATGAGACCTGAGAATTATTGCAAATGTGGTTAGTTATGATCTATGCTGAAAACTTGAATGCTGGCTTGACATAGTTACAACAACAAATATGTATGACTTTGCTATGCTTAATGCTTGTCACTAGGGCCTGAGTGTCATGATTTCAGATCTGAACCTATTATGTTTTCATGAATATATGTGAGTTCTTGATCCTATCTTGCAAGTCTATAGTCACCTACTATGTGTTATGATCCGGCAACCCTGAAGTGACAATAATCGGGACCACTCGCGGTGATGACCATAGTTTGAGGAGTTCATGTATTCACTATGTGCTAATGCTTTGTTCCGGTTCTCTATTAAAAGGAGGCCTTAATATCCCTTAGTTTCCAATAGGACCCCGCTGCCACGGGAGGGTAGGACAAAAGATGTCATGCAAGTTCTTTTCCATAAGCACGTATGACTATATACGGAATACAAGCCTACATTACATTGATGAATTAGAGCTAGTTCTGTGTCACCCTATGTTATGATTGTTACATGATGAACCGCATCCGGCATAATTATCCATCACTGATCCGGTGCCTACGAGTTTTCCATATATTGGTTCTCGATTTTTTACTTTCCCGCTACTACTGTTATAATCACTACAAAATACCAAAAACATTACTTTTGCTGTCTTTACTTTTGTTGCCGCTACCGCCACTATCATATTACTTTGCTACTAAACACTTTGTTGCAGATACTAAGTTTCCAGGTGTGGTTGAATTGACAACTCAGCTGCTAATACTTGAGAATATTCTTTGGCTCCTGATGTCTACTACACAACCTTCTTGTAGAAGTTGTTGGGCCTCCAAGTGCATAGGTTTGTAGGACAGTAGCAAATTTCCCTCAAGTGGATGACCTAAGGTTTATCAATCCGTCGGAGGCGTAGGATGAAGATGGTCTCTCTCAAGCAACCCTGCAACCAAATAACAAAGAGTCTCTTGTGTCCCCAACACACGCAATACAATGGTAAATTGTATAGGTGCACTAGTTCGGCGAAGAGATGGTGATACAAGTGGTATATGGATGGTAGATAAAGGTATTTGAAATCTGAAATAAAAAAACAGCAAGGTAACGAATGATAAAAGTGAGCGTAAACGGTATTGCAATGCTAGGAAACAAGGCCTAGGGTTCATACTTTCACTAGTGTAAGTCCTCTCAACAATACTAACATAATTGGATCATAAAATTATCCCTCAACATGCAATAAAGAGTCACTCCAAAGTCACTAATAGTGGAGAACGAACGAAGAGATTATGGTAGGGTACAAAACCACCTCAAAGATATTCTTTCCAATCACTCCGTTGGGCTATTCCTATAAGTGTCACAAACAGCCCTAGAGTTCATACTAGAATAACACCTTAAGACACAAATCAACCAAAACCCTAATGTCACCTCAAGTATCCATGGGTATGATTATACGATATGCATGACACAATCTCAGATTAATCTAATAAACCAACACAAAGGACCTCAAAGAGTGCCCCAAAGTTCCTACCGGAGAATCACGACGAAAACGTGTGCCAACCCCTATGCATAGGTTCCCAATGTCACGAAACCCGCAAGTTGGTCACCTTAACATACGTCAAGTGGCACGTGGTATCCCATTGTCACCACAAATATCCACAGCAAGACATACATCAAGTGTTCTCAAGTCTTTAAAGACTCAATCCGATAAGATTACTTCAAAGGGGAAACTCGATTCATTACAAGAGAGAAGAGGGGGAGGAGAAACATAAGATCTAACTATAATAGCAAAGCTCGCGATACATCAAGATCGTATCATCTCAAGAAGACGAGAGAGAGAGAGAGAGAGAGAGAGATAAAACACATAGCTACTGGTACATACCCTCAGCCCTGAGGGAGTACTACTCCCTCCTCATCATGGAGAGCACCGGGATGATGAAGATGGCCACCGATGAGGGATCCCCCTCCGGCAGGGTGCCGGAACAGGGTCCCGATTGACTTTTGGTGGCTACGGAGGCTTCTGGCGGCGGAACTCTTGATCTATGTTGCGTTCTGGAAGTTTTAGGTCACGTAGGTATATATGGGTGCAGGAGGTGCGTCAGGGGAGCCACGAGGGCCCCAGGAGACAGGGCGCGCGCCCTAGGGGGGCGCCCCCACCCTCGTGAGAACCTCGTTCCTTCCTTGACGTGGGGTCCAAGTCCATTAGGTGTGTTTCCTTCCAAAAATAACTTCTCTAGTTGATTTCATTCCTATTCGACTCCCTCTGATATTCCTTTTCTTCAAAACACTGAAATAGGCATAAAACAGCAAATCTGGGCTGGGCCTCCGGTTAATAGGTTAGTCCCGAAAGTAATATAAAAGTGGATAATAAAGCCCAATATTGCCCAAAACAGTAGATAATATAGCATGGAGCAATCAAAAATTATAGATACATTGGAGACGTATCAAGCATCCCCAAGCTTAATTCCTGCTCGTCCTCGAGTAGGTAAATGATAAAAAAGATAATTTTTGATGTGGAATGCTAGTTGGCATAATTTCAATGTAATTCTTCTTAATTGTGATATGAATATTCAGATTCGAAAGATTCAAGACAAAAGTTCATATTGACATAAAAATAATAATACTTCAAGCATACTAACAAAGCAATCATGTCTTCTCAAAATAACATGGCCAAAGAAATTTATCCCTACAAAATCATATAGTCTGGCTATGCTCCATCTTCACCACACAACATATTTAAATCATGCACAACCCCGATGACAAGCCAAGCAATTGTTTCATACTTTTAATGTTCTCAAACTTTTTCAATCTTCACGCAATACATGAGCATGAGCCGTGGACATAGCACTATAGGTGGAATAGAATGGTGGTTGTGGAGAAGACAAAAAGGAGAAGATAGTCTCATATCAACTAGGCGTATCAACGGGCTATGGAGATGCCCATCGATAGATATCAATGTGAGTGAGTAGGGATTGCCATGCAACGGATGCACTAGAGCTATAAGTATATGAAAGCTCAACAAAAGAAACTAGTGGGTGTGCATCCAACTCGCTTGATCACGAAGACCTAGGGCATTTTGAGGAAGCCCATCATTGGAATAGACAAGCCAAGTTCTATAATGAAAGATTCCCACTAGTATATTAAAGTGACAACATAGGAGACTCTCTATCATGAAGATCTTGGTGCTATTTTGAAGCACAAGTGTGGTAAAAGGATAGTAGCATTGTCCCTTTTTTGGCCTTTCTTTTTTTATTTGGCCTTTCTTTATTTTTTTATTTGGCCTTTCTTTTTTTTTCTACTGGGACAATGCTATATTGAATGATGATCATCACACTTCAATTTATTTACAACTCAATGATACAACTCGATACTGGAACAAAGTATGACTCTATATGAATGCCTCTGGCGGTGTACCGGGATATGCAATGAATCAAGAGTGACAAGTATGAAAGAATTATGAATAGTGGCTTTGCCACAAATACTATGTCAACTACATGATCATGCTAAGCAATATGACAATGATGAATGTGTCATGATAAATGGAACGGTGGAAAGTTGCATGGCAATATATCTCGGAATGGCTATGGAAATGCCATAATAGGTAGGTATGGTGGCTATTTTGAGGAAGGTATATGGTGGGTTTATGGTACCGGCGAAAGTTGCGCGGTACTAGAGAGGCTAGCAATACTGGAAGGGTGAGAGTGGGTATAATCCATGGACTCAACATTAGTCATAAAGAACTCACATACTTATTGCAAAAATCTTGAAGTTATCAAAGAAAGGTATTACGCGCATGCTCCTAGGGGGATAGATTGATAGGAAAAGACCATCGCTCGTCCCCGACCGCCACTCATAGGGAAGACAATCAATAAACACCTCATGCTCCGACTTTGTTACATAACAGTTCACCATACGTGCATGATACGCGAATCACAGACTTGAACACAAGTATCTCTCAAATTCACAACTACTCAACTAGCATGACTCTAATATCACCATCTCCATATCTCAAAACAATTATCAAGTATCAAACTTCTCTTAGTATTCAACACACTCATAAGAGAATTTTATTATTCTTGAATACCTAGCATGTTAGGATTTTAAGCAAATTACCATGCTATTTAAGACTCTCAAAATAATATAAGTGAAGCATGAGAGTTCATATTTTTCTATAAAATAAAACTACCACCATGCTCTAAAAGATATAAGTGAAGCACTAGAGCAAATGACAAAATACTCCGAAAGATATAAGTGAAGATCAATGAGTAGTCGAATAATTATGCAACTATGTGAAGACTCTATAACATTTAATAATTTCAGATCTTGATAACTTATTCAAACAGCAAGCAAAGCAAAATAAAATGACATCTAAGAATATAAAACATCATGTGAAGAAGCAAAAACTTAGGATCAACCGATACTAACCGATAATTGTTGAAGAAGAAAGGTGGGATGCCAACCGGGGCATCCCCAAGCTTAGATGCTTGAGACTTCTTGAAATATTATCTTGGGGTGCCTTGGGCATCCCCAATCTTGAGATTTTGTGTCTCCTTAATTCCTCTCATATCCCGGTCTCCCTAAATCTCAAAAGCTTCATCCACACAAAACTCAACAAGGACTCGTGAGATAAGTTAGTATAAACCATTGCAAAAACCTTATAATACTCTACTGTAGCAAATCGCTAAAATTATTATTCAACATTGCATACTAAATTCCTCTTCATATTTAACAGTCCTATCCTTAAATAGAATCATTTAAAGAAGCAAACATATGCAAACAATGCAAACATAACAGCAATCTTCCTAAACAGGATAGTCTGTAAAGAATGCTGCAACATCTATACTTCCCTAGATACAAAAATTATGAAATAAAATTCCCACTGTAGTAAATTTATCGGAGCTTAATATGCAAAAGGTTTCAACATTTTATCACATTCTGACTTTTCTAGGGAATTATTGCAACAGCGGTAAACTTTCTGTTTTCAAACAGCAACATGTATACTTGTAACATAGGCATAGTAAAGGCTATCAATGCCATTTTTATTAGAATAAAAGATGCAAAACATTTTTATAAATAACAGAAAGCAAATCCTAACAAAATAAATTGACGCTCCAAGCAAAGCACATATCATGTGGCGAATAAAAATATAGCTCCAAGTAAAGTTACCGATGAATGAAGACGAAAGAGGGGATGCCTTCCGGGGCATCCCCAAGCTTAGGCTCTTGGTTGTCCTTGAATATTACCTTGGGATGCCTTGGGAATCCCAAAGCTTAGGCTCTTTCCACTCCTTATTCCATAGTCCATCGAATCCTTACCCAAAACTTGAAAACTTCACAACACAAAACTTAACAGAAAACTCGTAAGCTCCGTTAGCGAAAGAAAACAAAACACCGCTTCAAGGTACTGTAATGAACTCATTATTTATATATATTGTTGTGAAACCTACTTTATTCCAACTTCTCTATGGTTTATAAACTATTTTACTAGCCATAGATTCATCAAAATAAGCAAACAACACAATGAAAACAGAATCTGTCAAAAACAGAACAGTCTGCAGTAATCTGGATCAAACGTATACTTCTGGAACTCATAAAATTCTCAAATAAATTGATAGGCCTGAGGAATTTATCTATTAATCATCTGCAAAAATAATTAACTAAATAGCACTCTCCAAATAAAAATGGCTGCAATTCTCGTGAGTGCTAAAGTTTCTGTTTTTGACAGCATGATCAACAAGACTTTCCCCAAGTCTTCCCAACGGTTCTACTTGGCACAAACACTAATTAAACACATAAAACCACATATAAACAGAGGCTAGATGAATTATTTATTACTAAACAGGAACAAAAAAGTATGGAACAAAATAAAATTGGGTTGCCTCCCAACAAGCGTTATCGTTTAATGCCCCTAGCTAGGCATGATGATTTCAATGATGCTCACAGAAAGGATAAGAATTGAAACATAAAGAGAGAATCATGAAGAATATGACTAGCACATTTAAGTCTAACATACTTTCTATGCATAGGAATTTTGTGAGCAAACAACTTATGGAAACAAGAATCAACTTGCATAGGAAGGTAAAACAAGTATAACTTCAAAACTTTAAGCACATAGAGAGGACACTTGATATTATTGCAATTCCTACAAGCATATATTCCTCCCTCATAATAATTTTCATTAGCATCATGAATGAATTCAACAATATAACCAGCACCTAAAGCATTCTTGTCATGATCTACAAGCATAGAAATTTTACTACTCTCCATATAAGCAAAATTCTTCTCATGAATAATAGTGGGAGCAAACTCAACAAAATAACTATCATGTGATTGAAAATTAAGATCAAGATGACAAGGTTCATTGTTATTATTATTCTTTAATGCATACGTGTCATCACAATAATCATCATAGATAGGAGGCATGCTTTCATCATAATAAATTTGCTCATCAAAACTTGGGGAACAAAAAATATCATCTTCATCAAACATAGCTTCCCCAAGCTTGTGGCTTTGCATATCATTAGCATCATGGATATTCAAGGAATTCATACTAACAACATTGCAATCATGCTCATCATTCAAATATTTAGTGCCAAACATTTTATAGATTTCTTCTTCTAGCACTTGAGCACAATTATCCTTTCCATCATACTCACGAAAGATATTAAAAAGGTGAAGCGTATGAGACAAACTCAATTCCATTTTTTTAATTTTCTTTTATAAACTAAACTAGTGATAAAACAAGAAACTAAAAGACTCGCTTGCAAGATCTAAAGATATACCTTCAAGCGCTAACCTCCCCGGCAACGGCGCCAGAAAAGAGCTTGATGTCTACTACACAACCTTCTTCTTGTAGAAGTTGTTGGGCCTCCAAGTGCAGGGGTTTGTAGGACAGTAGCAAATTTCCCTCAAGTGGATGACCCAAGGTTTATCAATCCGTAGGAGGCATAGGATGAAGATGGTCTCTCTCAAGCAACCCTGCAACCAAATAACAAAGAGTCTCTTGTGTCCCCAACACACTCAATACAATGGTAAATTGTATAGGTGCACTAGTTCGGCGAAGAGATGGTGATACAAGTGGTATATGGATGGTAGATAAAGGTATTTGTAATCTGAAATAATAAAAACAGCAAGGTAACGAATGATAAAAGTGAGCGTAAATGGTATTGCAATGCTAGGAAACAAGGCCTAGGGTTCATACTTTCACTAGTGTAAGTCCTCTCAACAATACTAACATAATTGGATCATAAAACTATCCCTCAACATGCAACAAATAGTCACTCCAAAGTCACTAATAGCGGAGAACGAATGAAGAGATTATGGTAGGGTACGAAACCACCTCAAAGTTATTCTTTCCAATCAATCCGTTGGGCTATTCCTATAAGTGTCACAAATAGCCCTAGAGTTCGTACTAGAATAACACCTTAAGACACAAATCAACCAAAACCCTAATGTCACCTAGATACTCCAATGTCACCTCAAGTATCCGTGGGTATGATTATACGATATGCATCACACAATCTCAGATTCATCTATTCAACCAACACAAAGGACCTCAAAGAGTGCCCCAAAGTTCCTACCGGAGAATGACGACGAAAACGTGTGCCAACCCCTATGCATAGGTTCCCAATGTCACAAAACCCGCAAGTTGGTCACCTTAACATACATCAAGTGGCACGTGGTATCCCATTGTCACCACAGATATCCACAGCAAGACATACATCAAGTGTTCTCAAGTCTTTAAAGACTCAATCCGATAAGATTACTTCAAAGGGGAAAGTCGATTCATTACAAGAGAGAAGAGGGGGAGGAGAAACATAAGATCCAACTATAATAGCAAAGCTCGCGATACATCAAGATCGTATCATCTCAAGAACACGAGAGAGAGAGAGAGAGATCAAACACATAGCTACTGGTACATACCCTCAGCCCTGAGGGAGAACTACTCCCTCCTCATCATGGAGAGCATCGGGATGATGAAGATGGCCACCGGTGAGGGATCCCCCCTCCGGCAGGGTGCCGGAACAGGGTCCCGATTGACTTTTGGTGGCTACGGAGGCTTCTGGCAGCAGAACTCTCGATCTATGTTGCGTTCTGGAAGTTTTAGGTCACGTAGGTATATATGGGTGCAAGAGGTGCATCAGGGGAGTCACGAGGGCCCCACGAGATAGGGGGCGCGCCCTAGGGGGGCGCCTCCCACCCTCATGAGCACCTCATTCCTTCCTTGACGTGGGGTCCAAGTCCATCAGGTGTGTTTCCTTCCAAAAATAACTTCTCTAGTTGATTTCGTTCCGTTTCGACTCCGTCTGATATTCCTTTTCTTCAAAACACTGAAATAGGCATAAAACAACAAATGTAGGCTGGGCCTCCGGTTAATAGGTTAGTCCCAAAAGTAATATAAAAGTGGATAATAAAGCCCAATATTGCCCACAACAGTAGATAATATAGCATGGAGCAATCAAAAATTATAGATACGTTGGAGACGTATCAGCTCCCCTTGTGTCGAATCAATAAATTTGGGTTGAATACTCTACCCTCGAAAGCTGTTGCGATCCCCTATACTTGTGGGTTATCAGAGGCCGGCAGCTCGTCGGCAAAGAAGCATGGGAGCTGGAGCCAGCTGCCGGCCGGATCCTCCGACCAGACAACGAACTCCGACAGCACCTCTGACGCATGGAACCACAGTCGGGGAGGTCACGCAACCACATCGCGTCTCCTCTCGTAGACAGGACTGCCGCGACCAGAGCGACTCCTGCCGTGCACTGCGGTGCCACCCCGAGAGCTGGGGGCTGCGGCCGGGGTCGCGACATGCTTGCGGGGACGACCACGTCCTCGCTTGGGCGCTGGGGAGATGGGTCCCTCCCGAGGGGCCTTGCCCTTCTCCGCGGCAGAGAACCTCTTCGGCGACGCCATTGGTGTTAGCGGTGGAGCAAGGAGGAAGAAGCAAGCGAACCAAGAAGAGATGGGCAGCGGGGGCTCTGCTCCCCCTCCCCATTTATAGAGGAAGAAGGCCAACCGACGTCTCCCATGATCATAGGTAATGATGATTTTCCTTGCATGTCACAGGGACTTATCAAGTCAGGCAGTTGCCAAGGCGGCGTGGGGAAGCGGAGACGCCCACGACCAATCAACCGCCATGCGTCAACCGAGGCCGCAGGCTTTTGGGGCCCGCGGCGCTCCGCACTTGATCCTTTGGCTTCGCCTCCATGCCAATACCTAGTGCACCTTGGGCCCGGGGGCTACTGTCAGCGTTCTGGGAATGGGGGTCCCCAGACTTGCCTGCCTGCGGCCCATGGCGTGGCTGTGCTGGCAGGTCTGTACGGCCCATCATCATCAACAAGGCATTCAAGACCCTCGCGAGGGGCCAAGCCTCGCGAGGCGGACGACACAAGACCTCCTTAGGAGCGGCCTCACTAGGCTGCCTCATGAGAAGCGGAGATATCAAGGCGGGGCGAACCTCGCGAGGCTCACATGACGTGAGCCATGACGATCGACACCAAGCGGCCGCCAGGCGGGCGCCAGCGCGCGCAGCGTCCTTGTTTCCTCTTTGGTGCCAAGGGGGCAAGCACAGGCGTGGAGTACCGAGGCATCATGCAAAGGTTTCCATATCAGTGCAATGAGACCAAGGACAGAAGGAGGGCAGGACGGGGGTCACCATGGAGCCTAGGACGGCATCACCACCAGGACCTTTGGCAGGCGAAGACCACCTTTCGTCAGGGTAGCTTGTACTAGCTCTCCCCTTTCAAATTGGTCATTGTTGTTGGCTCCCTTCCCGCTTGATATTTGGGGAGAGGACCAGGGCCTATATAAGTAGAACTAGCCACCACCGTAGGGGGGAGACATCTCACCCTGACCCTTAGCCACTCCAAGCATAAGAACACCCCAACCTCAGGAGGTTGTTCTTCCCCTTGTACTGTTCTTCATCGGCCCAAGAGGCAATCCACCACCACCACACTGGAGTAGGGTATTACACCACAACGGTGGCCCGAACCAGTATAAACCTTGTGTCTTTGTGTTGCGAGTCCGTCGAGTTCGTCCGCGAGACCTTAGCAAGCTAGGGCATAGATCGGTAGGAGTGAAAGAACTTCACGTGCACCCCAGAGTTCGAACCTTAAGGGTCTACCAGAACCCCAGATCCGACAGCAAGCACAGGTGCCGGGCAACCCAACTATTGACCAAAGACATGATTCGGAGCCGATGCATATAATGCTAAATTCGGGGTGCCGAACTAAACCATAAAAGTGTTCGGACTTTGTTGTCATAGTATGGGGCACAATAAAGCCCCTGGCAAATTAAAGCGTACCAAAATGTACAGGTGCAATCGATTAGAATAGCGAAAATGAAGTAGTAAGCCAGTGCCACATAAGTTGGGCCGCAAACTTTTTCCATTATAATTTGATTAATATGTCAAAGCGTATTTGTACAAATAGTGCGATAAGAAACAGGGCTATTTAACATGCCGAGACCAAGGGGAGCTTCGTGCGGGTCCTAAAAACGGGTAGAGTGATCGTCAAGAAGACCACCTAGAGATTCCCCTACACGTCTATGCTGCTTGCCACCTTGGTATATCCGTCCTTCGAAAGGGTCGATTATCAGGCCGTCGTGAGGGGCCCGTGGAAAGGAAAAAAAGGAAAAGTGTGTATGTCCGGGGAAGGTCGAGCCGTATTATGGACCACAATCGAGTTATGCCTCCATCTATGCCCATGGTATTTTGAGTGCATAGTTATGTACGCGCGGTACGTACGCCGCCATTTGGTCGGGACTAAGACGGAGGCCGAATTGCTAGTTGAACTCTTGATGAGCTAGACTGTCAAGCTGCGGAGTAGTCCGGACTTGTTTGACAGTGTCCAGGAGCTTGGCCACTGAATTAAAGTTTTGCTTGATAAGGCCGCTCTGTACTTCCGCTGCCAGGCCCGCGGTGTGCTCCTCAGTACGGAGGGAGCGTTCAGTGTTTCCTTTAACTGTTATGACACCGCGTGGTCTAGGCATCTTGAGTTTGAGATAAGCATAGTGTGGCACCGCATTGAATCGAGCGAATGCAGTTCGTCCATGAAGTGCATGATAGCTGCTGTGGAAGGGGACCATATCGAAAATCAAGTCTTCGCTTCGGAAGTTGTCCGGGGATCCGGAGATGACTTCCAATGTGATTGAGCCCATGCAACGGGCCTCTACACCTGGTATTACTCCTTTAAAGGTAGTTTTTGTGGGCTTGATCCTTGATGGATCGATGCCCATCTTGCGGACTATATCCTGATAGAGCAGGTTGAGACTGCTGCCACCGTCCATGAGGACTCGTGTTAGGTCGAATCCATTAATGATTGGGTCGAGGACCAGTGCGGCTAAACCGCCATGACAGATACTGGTCGGGTGGTCCCTGCGATCGAAGGTGATCGGGCAGGACGACCATGGGTTGAATTTTGGGGCGACTGGCTCTATCGTGTAGACGTCCCTGAGTGCGCGTTTGCGCTCCCTCTTAGGGATATGGGGAACATATATCATGATCACCGTTTTAACTTGAAGGGGAAACTTGTTCTGTCCCCCCGTGTTCGGTGGCTGGGGCTCCTCGTCGTCGTCCTCACTTTGCAACCCCTTCTCCTTGTTCTCGGTATTTAATTTACCAGCCTGTTTAAAGACCGAATAGCTTCTGTTGGTATGATTTGCTGGTTTATCGGGGGTGTCATGGATCTGACATGGACGGTCGAGTATGCGGTCCAAGCTGGATGGTCCTGGATTGTTTTTTTAAATGGCTTCTTCCGCTAGTCGGACTTGGAGCCACCGAATCCAGCGTTGACCGACGTGTCATCGGTATTATCACCGTTGTTTCGACGCTTGTGTCTATTGCGTCAGGGTTTTCCATTGCTATTTCTGGCTTCGGAGGTGCTAGGTTCGCTTGCGTTATTATTGCTACGGGCTAGCCAGCTGTCTTCGCCTGCGCAAAAGCGGGTCATAAGTGCCGTGAGGGCTGCCATGGACTTCGGCCTTTCATGGTCGATGTGTGAGGCGAGCCATTCATCGCGGATGCTATGCTTAAAAGCCGCTAGGGCTTCGACATCCCGACAGTCGACGATTTGGTTCTTTTTAGTTAGGAACCTAGTCCAGAATTTCCTGGCTGACTCTCCAGGCTGTTGAACTATGTGACTTAAGTCATCTGCATCCGGGGGTCGGACGTATGTACCTTGGAAGTTGTCGCGAAAGGCGTCTTCCAAGTCCTCCCAGCTGCCAATGGAGTTTTCTGGTAGGCTGTTTAACCAGTGCCGAGTTGGTCCCTTGAGTTTTAGTGCGAGGTATTTGATAGCATGAAGATCATCGCCGTGGACCATATGAATATGGAGAATAAAGTCCTCAATCCATACCGCGGGATCTGTTGTTCCATCGTATGATTCGATATTCACGGGTTTAAACCCTTTTGGGAATTCGTGCTCCATTACTCATCAGTGAAGCAGAGGGGGTGTGCGGCGCCTCTATATCAGTCCAAGTCGTGACGTAGCTGGGATGGAGTCCGTCTGTGGTTTTCCGACCGGACGTGGCTATGCTTGTCACATCCGGCTATATAGCCGTCGTCGTGCGTCGAGGCACGCCCCCGTGATCCATAGATCAATCTGGTCTGACCTGCTCTCTTTTCCAGGTCTTGCTGCAGGTCATATGTATATCCCCGAGTTGTTGTGTCCCTACCTTTACGGCGAGGTAGTATAGGCTGGTGTTCGGCTTGAGTTGCCATTTTGTCCCAGCCGTGAGGTGGTCGGTCAGCCGCATTACGTGCTGATGGTACGAGCCCAAGTGCCTCCTCGTCGAATTGAGGTAGGACTTTACGCTTCGGGTAACTTTTGGTTGGGCGCTCGAGGCCATATTCCTAGGATGCTAGGACATTAGTCCACCTATCATTAAGTAGGTCTTGATCAGCTTGAAGCTGTTGTCGCTTCTTTGTCAGGCTCCTTGTAGTGGCAATTAGCCGGCACTTAAAGCGCTCCTGCTCGAGGGGTTCCCCAGGCACGATAAAGTCTTCGTTGCCAAGGCTCACCTCCTCCTCGGAGAGTGGAAGGTAATTACTGTCCTCCGAGTCTTTGTTTACGGCTTGTTCATCAGGTCTAACTTTCCCATCTTCCCGATCGTCCTGTGTGGAGGTTGGCTCGACAGGGTCTTCTTGGTCTTCGGTGTCGTCCGGAGTATTGTTGTCTCTCATGCCGGTATCGCTGTCTTTTTCACGGCGTGATTTAGAGCAGCGCCGCTGATGTCGGCGCTTTGGCTATATCTCAGGAGGTTTATCCTCGATCGGATCTTTATCATTATCATCGTTACCCTCTTTGGGTGTATCCACCATGTACACATCATACGAAGAGGTGGCCGTCCAGCGTCTGGTAAATGGCGGGCTTTGGGCCTGCTCTTCTCTGGCATCGTCGTCCATACCGTCGATGTGTTCGGAGCCGTAATCGAGCATGTCAGTTAAATCCTCAATAGTGGCTATGAAGTGGGTAGTGGGTGGGACGTAAAATTTCCTGCTCTCAGCCCCTAGTCTGGGCTGGGCGTAGTTCGGACGTTGCTCCTCTGTAATGACGAGGGATCGCATCAAGTCCAGAGCCTCGCTTAAAGGCGAGGTTTGGCTAGGGAGAAAAGAGTCCTGGAGTACGGCGGGAAGAAGACTCCTTAGCCGAGCTCACACGATGCTGACTCTGAGGGTTCGAAGCTAGTGACCAGAAAGGAGTCCGGCTTCATGATGGTTGCCAGCAACACTACTTCCTCTGGCTCTCCCGTACTGGGCTTAGTGGCCGCACATAGTCCGGCGGGCTCAAGAATCCCGTCTTCGGACCTGGCGATGCGCTCCGGATCTAAGGCGAGAGCGGAGGTTGGGGTCATGAACCCTTGGAAGATGAAGTCACCTAGTATATCAGTGACATAGTCGAGATTTCCAAAACTAATCTGGTGACCTGGGGTGTAGCTATCGATCTTCTCTAGATGGCCAAGCGAGTTGGCCCACAGTGCGAAGCCGCCGAAACGAAGATCTGGCCGAGGAGAAAAACCTCCTCCAGGGCAGTATTGTTGTAGATGATTGATGGAGCCATCGAACCTTCTGATGACGACACAGCGGAACTCTCAATGAAAGCACCAATGTCGGTGTCAAAACCGGCGGATCTCGGGTAGGGGGTCCCGAACTGTGCGTCTAGGGTCCATGGTAACATGAGACAGGGGGCACGATGTTTACCCAGGTTCGAGCCCTCTTGATGGAGGTAATACCCTACTTCCTGCTTAATTGATCTTGATGAATATGAGGATTACAAGAGTTGATCTACCATGAGATCGTAATGGCTAAACCCTAGATGTCAAGCATGTATGATTGTGATTGCCTCTACGGATTAAACCCTCCTGTTTATATAGACAGCAGAGGGGCCTAGGGTTGTACAAAGTCGGTTTACAGAGGAAGGAATCTTCATATCCGAACGCCAAGATTGCCTTCCACGCAAAGGAGAGTCCCATACAGACACGGGATGAAGTCTTCTGTCTTGTATCTTCACGTCCCATTAGTCCGGCCCTACGTCACATAGCCCGGACGCTCGAGGACCCCTTAATCTAGGACTCCCTCAGTGCCCCCTGGCCACATATATAAAAGAGGGGAGGGAATAGGTGGCCGGTCCTAGGGGGCGCGCCAGGTGTGGGGAATCCTATTAGGACTCCCCAGTCCAAGTAGGATTCCCCTCCTCTTTCCTATTCCTAGTAGGAGAAGGAGGAAAGGAGGAGGAGGAAACAAGGAAAGCCCCCCCCCCCAAAAAAACCTAGTCCAATTCAGTTTGGGCTAGACGGGAGACGCGCGCCACTCCCTGGCCGGCATCCTCTCTTCCACCACTAGGCCCATGAGGCCCAATAATTTTCCGGGGGGGGGGGGGGGGGTCCGGTAACCCCCGGTACTCCGAAACAACCCGAACCATTCTGGTGTCCGAACGTAACCTTCCAATATATGAATATTTATGTCTCGACCATTTCGAGACTCCTTGTCATGTCCGTGATCTCATCCAGGACTCTGAACAACCTTCGGTCATCAAATCACATAACTCATAATACAAATCGTCATCGAACGTTAAGCGTGCAGACCCTACGGGTTCGAGAACTATGTAGACATGACCGAGACACATCTCTGGTCAATAACCAATAGCGGAACCTGGATGCTCATATTGTCTCCTACATATTCTATGAAGATCTTTATCCGTTAAACCGCATAACAACATACGTTGTTCCCTTTGTCATCGGTATGTTACTTTTCCGAGATTCGATTGTCGGTATCATCATACCTAGTTCAATCTCGTTACCGGCAAGTCTCTTTACTCGTTCCGTAATGCATCATCCCGTAACTAACTCATTAGTCACATTTCTTGCAATGCTTATAGTGATGAGCATTACGGAGAGGGCCCAGAGACACCTCTCCGACATTCAGAGTGACAAATACTAATCTCGATCTATGCCAACTCAACAAACACCATCGGGGACACCTATAGAGAATCTTTATAATCACCCAGTTACATTGTGACGTTTGATAGCACACTAAGTGTTCCTCCGGTATTCAGGAGTTGCATAATCTCATAGTCATAGGAACATGTATAAGTCATGAAGAAAGCAATAGCAATAAACTAAGCGATCATAGTGCTAAGCTAACGGATGGGTCTTGTCCATCACATCATTTTCTAATGATGTGATCCCATTCATTAAATGAAAACACATGTCTATGGCTAGGAAACTTAACCGTCTTTGATAAATGAGCTAGTCAAGTAGAGGCACACTAGGTAAATATAAATAACAATAATAGCATGAATAATAAACATTTATTCTGACATAAGGAACTATAAATAACAACTTTATTATTGCCTCTAGGGCATATTTCCTTCATAAATAACTTCTATGGTCATACACCCAATATAAATGGTTTATTGAATTTCGATCGTAGTGATACACATATTCATAATATTGAAGCCAAAAGATGCAAAGTTAATAATGATAGTGCAACTTATTTGTGGCACTGCCGTTTAGGCCATGTTGGTGTCAAGCGCATGAAGAAACTCCATGTTGATGGGCCTTTGGAATCACTTGATTATGAATCACTTCATGCTTGCGAACCATGCCTCATGGGCAAGATGACTAAGACTCCGTTCTCCGGAACAATGGAGTAAGCAACTGATTTATTGGAAACAATGCATACTGATGTATGTGGTCCAATGAGTGTTGAGGCTCATAGCAGGTATCGTTATTTTCTGACCTTCACAGGTGATTTGAGCAGATATGGGTATATCTAATTAATGAAACATAAGTCTGAAACATTTGAAAAGTGCAAAGAAATTCAGAGTGAAGTGGAAAATCATCATAACAAGAAAATAAAATTTCTACGATATGATCGCGGAGGCGAATATTAGAGTTACGAGTTTGGTCTTTATTTGAAACAATGTGGAATAGTTTCACAACTCACGCCACCTGGAACACCACAGCGTAATGGTGCGTCTGAACATTGTAACCGTACTTTATTAGATATGGTGCGATCTATGATGTCTCTTACTGATTTACCACTATCATTTTAGGGTTATGCATTAGAGATAGCTGCATTCACGTTAAAAAGGCCACCATCTAAATCCATTGAGAGGACATCGTGGTTTAGCAAGAAACCTAAGCTGTCGTTTCTTAAAGGTTGGGGTTGCGACGAATATGTGAAAAAGTTTCAAACTGATAAGCTCGAACCCAAATCGGAGAAGTGCGTCTTCATAGGATACCCAAAAGAAACTATCGGGTACACCTACTATCACAGATCCAAAGGCAAGATATTTGTTGCTAAGAATGGATCCTTTCTAGAGAAGGAGTTTCTCTCAAAAGAAGTGAGTGGGAGGAAAGTAGAACTTGATGAGGTAATTGTACCTTCTCCTGAATTGGATAGTAGTTCATCACATAAATCAGTTCCAGTGATTCCTACACCAATTAGTGAGGAAGTTAATGATGCTGATCATGAAACTTCGGATCAAGTTACTGAAGGAAATATGCCCTATAGGCAATAATAAAGTTGTTATTTATATTTCCTTATATCATGATAAATGTTTATTATTAATGTTAGAATTGTATTAACCGGAAACTTAGTACATGTGTGAATACATAGACAAATAGAGTATCACTAGTATGCCTCTACATGACTAGCTCGTTAATCAAAGATGGTTAAGTTTCCTAGCCATGGACAAGAGTTGTCATTTGATGAACAGGATCACATCATTAGAGAATGATGTGATTGACTTGACCCATCTATTAGCTTAGCACTATGATCGTTTAGTTTGTTGCTATTGCTAATTCATAACTTATACAGGTTCCCATGACTATGAGATTATGAAACTCTCGAATACCGGAGGAACACTTAGTGTGCTATCAAAGATCACAACGTAACTTGGTGATTATAAAGATGCTCTACAGGTGTCTCCGATGGTGTTTGTTGAGTTTGCATAGATCGAGATTAGGATTTGTCACTCCGATCGTCGGAGAGGTATCTCTAGGCCCTCTCGGTAATGCACATCACTATAAGCCTTGCAAGCAATGTGACTAATGAGTTAGCTGCGGGATGATGCATTACGGAACGAGTAAAGAGACTTGCCGGTAACGATATTGAACTAGGTATTGAGATACCGATGATCGAATCTCGGGCAAGTAACATACCGATGACAAAGGGAACAACGCATGTTGTTATGCGGTTTGGTTGATAAAGATCTTCATAGAATATGTAGGAGCCAATATGAGCATCCAGGCTCCGCTATTGGTTATTGATCGGAAGTGAGTCTCGGTCATGTCTACATAGTTCTCGAACACGTAGGGTCTGCACGCTTAACGTTCGATGACGATCGGTATTATGAGTTTATGTGTTTTGATGTACCGAAGGTTGTTAGGAGTCCCGTATGTGATCACGGACATGATGACGAGTCTCGAAATGGTTGAGACATAAAGATTGATATATTGGATGACTATATTCGGACACCGGATGAGTTCCAAGGGTCACCAGATATATATATCGGAGTGCGGGAAGGGTTATCGGAACCACCGGAGAAGTAATGGGCCATATTGGGCCTAGCACGAAAGAGAGAGGGGCTGCCAAGGGCTGGCCACGCCCCACATGGGCCTAGTCCGAGTTGGACTAGGGGGAGGGGCGGCGCCCCCTCCTTCCTTCTCTTCCCCCACCTTCCTTCTTCTCCTAGTAGGACTAGGAAAGGGGGGAGTCCTACTCCTACTAGGAGGAGGATTCCTCCCCCCTTGGTGCACCTATGAGGGCCGGCTGGCCTCCCCCTTGATCCTTTATATACGGGGGCAGGGGGCACCCTAGAACACACAAGTTGATTGTTTAGCCGTGTGCGGTGCCCCCCTCCACAGAATTCCACCTCGGTCATCTCGTTGTAGTGCTTAGGCGAAGCCCTGCGTTGGTAACTTCATCATGCCATTGTGCTGACGAAACTCTCCCTGAGCCTCAGCTGGATCAAGAGTATGAGGGACGTCACCGAGCTAAACGTGTGCAGATCGCAGAGGTGTCGTGCGTTCGGTACTTGATCGCTTGAATCGTGAAGACATTGGACTACATCAACCGTGTTTCATAACACTTCCGCTTTCGGTCTATGAGGGTGCGTAGACATACTCTCCCCCTCTCGTTGCTATGCATCTCCTAGATAGATCTTGCGTGATCGTAGGAATTTTTTTGAAATACCGCGTTCCCCAACAGTTACTACCGAACCTCGTAGGTCAACCAGAGTACGATCCGCACCAGAGTGGTATGGTAATCCTGTTTTGGAGGTCAAGTTACTTGACCATGACGAACCTACGAACTATGTAGAAACGATGATGCGCCTAGATTCTGCGAAATGGCTTGAAGCCATGAAATCTGAGATGGGATCCATGTATGAGAACAAAGTGTGGACTTTGGTTGACTTGCCCAATGATCGGCAAGCCATAGAGAATAAATGGATCTTCAAGAGGAAGACGGACGCTGATAGTAGTGTTACTATCTACAAAGCTCGACTTGTCGAAATGAAATTTTGACAAGTTCAAGGTGTTGACTACGATGAGATTTTCTCACTCGTATCGATGCTTAAAGTCTGTCGGAATCATGTTAGCTATTGCCACATTTTATGAAATCTGACAAATGGATGTCAAAACTGCATTCCTTAATGGATTTATTAAATAAGAGTTGTATATGATAAAACCAGAAGGTTTTTTTCAATCCTAAAGGTGTTAACAAAATGTGCAAGCTCCAACGATCCATCTATGGACCGGTGCAAGCATCTCAGAGTTGGAATATACACTTTGATGAGTTGATCAAAGCATGTAGTTTTATACAGACTTGCCGTGGAGCCTGTATTTATAAGAAAGTGAGTGGGAGCACTACAACCTTTCTGATAAGTATATGTGAATGACATATTTTTGATCGGAAATGATGTAGAATTTTCTGGAAAGCATAAAGGAGTGTTTGAAAGGAGTTTTTCAAAGAAAGACCTCGGTGAAGCTGCTTAGATATTGGGCATCAAGATCTATAGAGATAGATCAAGACGCTTGATAAGATTTTTCAATGAGTACATACCTTGACAAGATTTTGAAGTAGTTCAAAATGGAACAATCAAAGAAGGAGTTATTGCCTGTATTGCAAGGTGTAAAGTTGAGTAAGACTCAAAACACGACCATGGCAAAAAATAGAAAGAGAATGAAAGTCATTCCCTATGCCTTAGCCATAGGTTCTATGAAGTATGCTATGTTGTGTACCAAACCTATTGTGTACCTTGCCATGAGTTTGGCAAGGCGTACGATATTGATCCAGGAGTGGATCACTGGACAGCGGTCAAAATTATCCTTAGAAGACTAAGGAGATATTTCTCGGTTATGGAGGTGATAAAGAGTTCGTCGTAAAGAGTTACGTTGATGCAAGCTTTTACACCAATCTGGATGACTCTGAGTCTCAATCTGGATACATATTGAAAGTGGGAGCAATTAGCTAGAGTAGCTCCATGCAGAGCATTGTAGACATAGAAAATTTGCAAAATACATACGGCTCTGAATGTGACAGGCCCATTGACTAAAGCTTCTCTCATAAGCAAAACATGATCACACCTTAGTACTCTTTGGGTGTTAATCACATAGCGATGTGAACTAGATTATTGACTCTAGTAAAACCCTTTGGGTATTAGTCACATGGCAATGTGAACTAATCACATGAAGATGTGAACTATTGGTCTTAAATCACATGACGCTGTGAACTAGATTATTGACTCTAGTGCAAGTGGGAGACTGAAGGAAATATGCCCTAGAGGCAATAATAAAGTTGTTATTTAGTTTTCCTTATATCATGATAAATGTTTATTGTTCATGCTAGAATAGTATTAAGCGAAAACTTGATACATGTGTAGATACATAGACAAAACAAAGTGTCCCTAGTATGCCTCTACTTGACTAGCTCGTTAATCAAAGATGGTTAAGTTTCCTGACCATAGACATGTGTTGTCATTTGATGAACGGGATCACATCATTAGGAGAATGATGTGATGGACAAGACCCATCCGTTAGCTTAGCAAAATGATTGTTAAGTTTTACTGATATTGCTTTCTTCATGACTTATACATATTCTTATGACTATGAGATTATGCAACTCCCGAGTACCGGAGAAACTCCTTGTGTGCTATCAAATGTCACAACGTAACTGGGTGATTATAAAAATGCTCTACAGGTGTCTCCGAAGGTGTTTGTTGGTTTGGCATATATCAAGATTAGGATTTGTCACTCAGAGTATTGGAGAGGTATCTCTGGGCCCTCTCGGTAATGCACATCACTATAAGCCTTACAAGCAATGTGACTAAAGAGTTAGTTACGGGATGATGCATTACGGAACGAGTAAAGAGACTTGCCGGTAACGAGATTGAACTAGGTATGATGATACCGACGATCGAATCTCGTGCAAGTAACATACCGATGACAAAGGGAATAACATATGTTGTTATGCGGTTTGACCGATAAAGATCTTCATAGAATATGTAGGAACCAATATGAGCATCCAGGTTCCGCTATTGGTTATTGACCGGAGATGTGTCTCGGTCATGTCTACATAGTTCTCGAACCCGTAGGGTCCGCATGCTTAACGTTTGATGACGATTTGTATTATGAGTTATGTGTTTTGGTGACCGAAGTTTGTTTGGAGTCCCAGATGAGATCACAGACATGACGAGGAGTCTCGGAATGGTCGAGAGGTAAATATTGATATATTTGAAGGTAGTACTCGGACACCGGAAGGGTTCCAGAGTGTATCGGGTACATATCGAAGTACCAGAGGGGTTACCGGAACCCCCCGGGAAAAGATATGGGCCATATGGGCCATAGAAGGGAGGCTAACCAGCCCACAAGGGGTTGGTGCGCCCCCCACAAGGGAGGAGGCCGAATTGGAGTAGGGAAGGGGGCATCACCCCCCCCCCTTTCCTTCTCGCACTCCCTCTCCTTTCCCCTTTCCCCCCTCCGTGAGAAGGAAAAGAAGGGCGCCCCCTAGGGCCAGCCTCCTCCCTCTCCCTCCTTTATATACATGGGCAGGGCACCTCTTGGAGACACAACAATTGTTCCAAGCCGTGTGCGGCGTCTCTCTCCACACTTTGCTCCTCCGGTCATAGTGTCGTGGTGCTTAGGCGAAGCCCTGCGCGGATCACATCACCATCATCGTCACCACGCCGTCGTGTTGACAGAACTCTCCCTCGATCCTCTGCTGGATCATGAGTTCGAGGGACGTCATCGAGCTGAACGTGTGCATAACTCGGAGGTGCCGTACATTCGGTACTTGGATCAGTTGGATCGTGAAGACATTCGATTACATCAACCGCGTTAGTAAACGCTTCTGCTTTCGGTCTACGAGGGTACGAGGACACACTCTCCTGTCTCGTTGCTATGCATCTCCTAGATAGATCTTGCATGATTGTAAGAATTTTTTTGAAATACGGCGTTCCTCGACAGGTTTGATTTTTGTAGCCTGTCTATGGGTTGGTAGTTGGTTCAATTTTTGTAGCCTGTCTATGGGATTGGTCGCTACTTATTTTTATGTGCCACTCATTTTCTTTTGTTGCTTGGTTGGGATAGATTTCTATTAGCTATGTATTGCATACAACAAAGAAAAAAACTTTCTAGATTGGCTTGTCATCATGTGATTTTGGGCCGAAAGACGGAGACGCATTGAGAAGGCAAAATTAACCATAAACGACAGTGAGTAGTAACAATATTTTAGAGAGAGAGAGAGAGAGAGATAAAAATGATTAAAAAAAGTGTGACCCAATCTGAAACATGCAGTTGCGATCGCATTCAAAAATTTATAGTTACGACCCCACTTGTAAACTTGATGTTACGACCCATTTGTAAACTTGTAGTTGCGATTCTATTTCAAAACATGCAGGTGCGACCTTACTTGAAAACTTACACTTGCGGCCGATTTAAAAACTTATTATTCCGGCTCGACTTGAAATTTGTAGTTGCGACCCCACTTAAAAACTTGTAGTTGCGCCCCATTTGAAAACTTGAAATTGCGGCTCCCACTTGAAAGAAATGAAGTTAGGACCCGACTTAAAAACTTTCAATTGTGTCCCAACTTGAAAATTTGCACTCATGACCATTTTTGAATACATGCAGTTGCGATCCCATTTGAAAACTTGCAGTTACAACCACAACTAGAAAGCTTGCACTTGCGGCCACATTTGAAAACCTGCCGTTGCAATTCATTTTTGAAATCTCACAGTTGTGACACCATTTGAAAACTTATAGTTGCAAATCAGACTTGAAAGATTGCGGTTATGACCGCATTTGAAAACTTGCAGTTGTGACCCAATTAAAACTTTGGCCACACAAATTTTCTGTGACTAAGAAACTCATGGGAAAACATTTCCACCAAAGAGAAGACTTGGCTTTTGATGTCATTACAATAAAAAAGGGCATGCAAAAATAAGGCTAGGTAAAACAAGGAATTAAAAAAAATAGAAAACAAAAATGAAAAAATGGAAGAGAAAAATAAAAAATAGTGAAAAAGGAACCAAAAGGCAAAGGGTCAACTTTTTTTAGGGGTAGGCAAAGGATCAACTAAACGCTAAAAAAAGAACAATAAAGAAAAACTATATGGTCCGATACAATTAGTAGCTCAACGAGCTAAAAGAGACAAGCCTGCACTTCTAGGGGTTCATCGATTAGGGTTTCTCATCTTTTTGGATGGGTGACTCAAGGCATTTTTAAAAACCGTTATTGGTAATGTTTATGCGGGTGAAAAAAGTGACAACATCATTGCTCCAGTTCAATTACAGCCTTTTTATTGAAGTCTTTTGAGTATTTCTTCTAGCAGAGATTTTTAGCTACTTTCTAGCAGAGATTGATACCGTAAATAAGGTGTTTACAAGAGATTTTATGATAATTCTTAGTCATAGGAGTTGTTTTGTATTTCTTTGTATTTTAGATCCAAATCAATACACCTGTAATTCTTATGATCATGAATAAAGTTGCAGGCATTTCTAAAAATAAAATAAAAGAGACAGGCAGGGTTGCTCGCCTATAAAAAAAAGGCAACATCGCTACATATACACTTACCAAATCTTCACCGTAGCCCGTACGTAAGCCTCTCGTCGGGAAAAAGATTAAACGGGAGGTAGCCTAGCGTCGTCCATCGTCGGGTCGGCGTCCGAGCGGCAGAGTGGGCACGTTGAGTGCGCGTCCAGCCACGGGTCGATGCACTCCACGTGGTACAGGTGCATGCACGCCGGCAACAGCCGCACCGCCTCCCCTGGCTGGAACACGCCGAGGCACACCGAGCACGTAGCTGCTTCCTCTCCTCCACCCGTCATGTTGTGCTTCACGGACTGGTTGTACTTGAACGCCGGGAGGCGGGCCGTTGGGTTTGTAGGGCGGACCACGGCCAGCTGCACCTCATCGAGTTGCCGGAGGGATTCCAGCCGCGGTAGCGGCCGGGCGGCAGCGGCTGCCTCTGCCTCAGCGTGAGATTGCGTGCTGCGGCAACCCTTTAAAGCGACTCCGAGAATGCAGACTGCGAAGAAGACGACGAGCGATACCGTGACTTTCCATTCATCATCTGAAGATGACGGAGGCGGTGGCGGATACCAGGGACGTATCGGCGGGAATTCATACGACGGCGGGTCTAAATTATAATGCCACGGTGGCGGAGGAGCAAACTCCATGGACTTCGTTGATGGTGGCAACTGCTACTGCAAACTAATTAAGAGCTAATGACGTATTTGTTTGCAGGCTTGCAGCGTCGTGCTATACACAGAGAGAATTTATATGTGGATTAACGGAGACTAGCATGAAGCCGGCTATCTCGAATGACGAGAGGGTTAGTCTCGAATGGTGATTTATGGCCAAATGCATGTACTGAAGACAAAATCAGGACGGAGCATGCACGGTTCTCTTTGTCTATGCGCGATAAACAACCCACATCGCAAGATAAGGTTACATTGGTTTCGAAAAAAAAAAGAGATAAGGTTACATTGCCAGGGTCGTTCGTGCGCCAGAGATAGCAACTAAGGAAAGTTAGGATCATCACTAAGGTTGGTGCTATATTAACAAACTAGAAGGGTGACCCGCGCATTTGCGCGGCTATATTCAACATATTAAGATACATGCTACTTAATATATAGATAGGGTCTTTTGGTCAAATGATGTATCAATATTTTCCATGTGAATATTATGCTATATTATTATAAACATTAGTATTTAAGTATTTACTTAACACTTTTACTTGGCAATCTCAGGCTGATGTTAGGAATTTGACAAAACACATTCTTCTTAGTCAATTATTTATTATTCATTTATTACTTACTTTCATGGTTAATTATTATTGCTTTGACGCTAATTATTATTCAATTATATCCATCTCTGCATGTGCTTTTCCATACATCAATATATTGATGAAGTATATCAGAATTATAATCCATGGAAAATCTTAATTAGATTTATAGAAGCGTTTTTGGTCTTTAGTTGGAAGCACTATTGTTTAATATTCTTATAGTATATTCCACATTTTATTGTTGCTTTAGATCTGATTGCTTGATTTCATATAGATTTCTACATGAGTTTAGCTACTTTTCGCCTCCACACTGTTTTCTGGGTACAATTCTAATAGCTACTTTCCGTATAATTGCATTCCAAAGTTAATCTATTTTACACTTATATATAGTTCATATGAGAACAATATGGACAATTTCTTTTTTACTTTTACCGAATTCTATTTCAAATTTCAGCTACTTGTGGACGTAGTATAGAATTTGTTCGGAAGCTAAATCAATATTTTACTTTTCCATGGGGATAATTTCGTGTATGTCCAGTGCAATTGCGCGGCTAAATTTATTAAATAGTATATTTTTTATATTTCTTTTCCGGTCGGTTAGTTGCCGCACCAGCAGTTGATATTTGATTTAATACCCTTTTAAATATTTACTTCTTTATTAAGATATATATATATATATATAATATATATATATATATAGGAGATAGTTATTACCAAAGTACATCATTAAGAGAGTCGTGACTTCTGTGTGTCACAATTGAAGAGTTAATGCATTTATAATATTCTCCCTTTTTCACTCTACATATTTTCTCCTTTTGTCATTTTTGTTTTCACCAGTAGTGTTTTTTAGAGATTGTTTTATCTAAATGTAAGTGTTGGAGGAACTTTGCACTATGAATGAAACTCAAACATATTACATATTTGCATGAATTTTTTGCTCCAAAACATTATTATACCTATTTTGAATAGCACACTCACATATACACATACCACATTGCTTATGGATCTTCCGACTGTTCTGTCTCGGTGTCCTGACTACATTATATATGCCCATTTCCATTTACGTACTCTTTGATTTCTCCCGATATAATGCGGCTTCTCCGTCTCTTTGGGGCACTCTGTACTCCGATAGTATCTGCTAAATCTTGCATTCCTCAACTCTTTAATATGATGCATCGTGATAGGATGCATGTTGGTTAGTAAAAAAAATTACGGGTGTGTTTGTTAGTAGTTCAGAAAGAAAAGTAATTCTAGCGTGTATATACACAATGATTTGGCTTTATTCTTTCTTGAGCTGTGTCATGTGTATGGTCGGTGGTGCGTTGGGTTGCATATCAAATATGGGCTCGTTTTCTTGGCTGAGCCGTATACCTCTCAAATTGAGTTAAATGTACTAGAGGTTCTAAAAGTTTTATCAAGGTGTCACTTTAGTCCTAATTTTTTCAAAATGCACCTTTAGATCCTAATTCTTTAGTAAGTGGTTGATTTGAGGTCCTTTTTTCATGAGTGCTTGTTGACCTACCCGTGTGGCACGTTGACCCATGCCACGTCAACAGAGGGCCCAACTGGCTGGCGAGGAAAATACACTGGTGATCCTAAAAGTTTCTGAGCAGTGTCACTTTAGTCCTATTTTTTTTTTTCAAAACGCACGTTTACGTCCTAATTCTATAGTAAGTAGTTCATGCGAGGTCCTTTTTCGCACGATCATTCTATAGCTTATGGAGGAGGCAACGCTGCCGACGGTGCTGCAATGCTCCTCTTCGTCACTCGCTTCCTTGCCGAGGAGCTTGCTGCCCCAGCCATGGCGATGGTGTGGGCATGAGAGAGAGAGAGAGGGGGGAAATGTCAAGAGGGGGAGGGTACAAGGGGCTTTCTCTAAAAAAAAGAACAACCACAACGGCCTCTAGGTTGACATGGCATGGGTCAATGCGTCACGCAAGCATGTCAGAGAAAGATCGTGCAAAAAAGGACCTCATGTGAACCACTTACAATAGAATTAGGATCTAAACATGCATTTTGAAAGAAGTAGGACTAAAGTGACACTGCCTAAAAACTTTTAGGACCTCCAGTGTAATTTTCTCGCCTGGCGGTTGGGCCCTCTGTCAACGTGGCATGGATCAACGCGCCACACATGCAGAGCAATGATCGCTCATGGAAAAAGGACCTCGCATGAACCACTTACTAAAGAATGAGGACTTAAAGATGCATTTTGAAAGAATTAGGACTAAAGTGACACCCCGATAAAACTTTTAGGACTGCCAGTGCATTTAACTCTCTCAAATTCATTGTCCAATCAGATTTCCATGCAGATTTTTCATTTTTCTGTAGCTTGACTCTATTTTTCCTTTTCCTGTAGTTTTTTTGCAAAAAAAAAGTTGACTTTATTTTCCTTCTGATATAACTCATATGCATGCATCAATTTGTAGCTTCTTGTGTCCCTATCATATAGGAGGACATGAGAATGAATATACTTTCCCGGCAAAAAAGAAGAGAATGAATATACGTATCAATTGTTGTGGGTTAAACCCCAGCTTAATAATCATGAAAACATGACAAACCTTCACATCGATTGATGACATGAGCCATGAGGCGGTAAAAAAAATGACATGAGCCATGATGTCATTTCTTGCCCTTTTAGTGCTAATATGAAACGGACTGTAACAGGCCACGCTCTTGCCTAGGAGCGTATGCCAACCAGACTGCTCCACTTTTTTTAAACTTAACGGGACTGCTCCAGTTTATTTACTTGTCCATCGTGTTTGGCCCTTGCCAGAACATATATCTATTTGTGTGTGATGTGCCGATTTTTTTTATACATGGCTATATTATTTGTATATGTAATGTATATATTTTTAAATCTTAGTTGTATATATCTAAAGTTAACGGCTAAGGTAATTTAATCTGTGTGGACAAACATGATGGCTTGTTTGCCTATTGTTTTATAAGTATATATAATCTTTATCTTTATCTTTATATTTACCTAATAATAAAGTAAATTGGGTTTCTTTCGTCCGTCATGGCATTTTTTAGAAAAGTCTTTCTATTTCAGAGAATTCAACCCGCAGTCCTGTTTTAAGTTAAAACGAATCGTTATTTTCATATTTTACACAAAAGTTCCTGTCTTTTCTTGAAATCAACCCGCCGTCCAGATTTAAGTCACACCCGAACCGTTATTTTACATTTTTCGAAACACCCCCTGATGTTTTAGGTAATTCATCCACGGATCATATTTAAGTCAAACAAATGCTTTTTTAAATCATCCATATCTTTTAAAACCGTAACTCCGATTTGAACATGTTATATATGAAATTTGATTAGAAAAATATGTAGAATATGAATATGAGATTATTTTTACCTGTTAAGTACTTTTAAATATTATTTTGGAATATATTTGAGTCAAACCAAATAATTTTCTAAATTAGTTGTATCTTTTAAACCGTAACTTCGATTTTAACATATTATATATGAAATTTTGTTAGAAAAATATGTGGAATCTAAATATGATGTTAATTTTACCTGTTAAATATTTTAAAAGTATTGTTATGAAAGAAAACTTATAAATTATAGCGCAAGATCCGGTTTTTTTCCATACCGGCGGCGATCCAGATTGCAAATAAACACCCCACTATAACCATATAGAGAAAAGAAAACATCAATAACTACACATGCATACCTCTGATAAATGTCGCAGGGGAAAACAACAGATTTCTCATCGCGAGAGTGAGAGAGAAAGAGAGAAAGACGTCTTAGGATTAACCATATTCAACACACTTTTTTTGTTGTTTTGTGTGAACACCGAGGCCATCACCGGCAAGGGTGAGAAAGAGGATAAGCGGCAACACAAATATGATGCCTTGCAAAAATAAAGGAGATGGACCTATTATGGTCTTGAGTGATGGTTGTTGAGCTAAGAGCGTGTGTTATGTTTTCTCTCCCGTTGCAACGCACGGGCTCTTTTGCCAGTAGATAGATTAAGACAAACCTGTATATACCGCGCGAACATTTGCTGGCGGGACAGGACACGCATGCCCTTTGGACTTGGCCGGGCTAAGCCCGTATAGATCTGGTGGTAGCGGGCTCCCTGGCGCTGTGGTGCCAATATACAGTCCTTGAGTGGGAGGATCGATTGACGTGTGGACTGAGGGGTGCTCCTCCACCCGTGTGACTAGGCCCAGTGGCGGTGGGAGGGCGGTGGTGTTCGCGGCTGTGTGTACATGTACTTGTGTGCTTCCCCATAACCCTCCTCTTCAGGGATGGGCTGCTGCCCAGATCCATGGAGGAGGCGTGGTGAACGCTTCATGGGCGCGCGAGGGGATGGCAGCCAATACGGCGGCGAGATCAGCTATGGCAGCGGCGGTGGGCTACCTCTAGTGGCCGCGAGGCCTCCTTCGGGTCGATCTTGTCCGATAGCAATCTAGATAGGCAAGTCTGGATCTGGTGGTCGAGACAACTCCAGGGGAAAACCATGATCTCATCGGGATCGAGCAATGGCGATGCTTCTGTGTCGGAGTCCCCTCTCAAGGGCATAGTCTTTGGATTTTCTCCGGTTGGAGGGACCAGCGGTGGCGGTTCCAAGGTGGCGGTGGCCTCATTTTCTTCGGGCCAACGGGACTTTAGAGCAAGATCTACAACGACTTGCGGCGAAGAGGTGGTGGTTGTTGTTGCGTGGCAGCTCAATAGCCTACAACCTGTGTGGTGGCGGCATTCTGGCCGCATTCTTGCTCGCTGTGGCATTGTCTGATGGCACTGCGGGAGTTGGGTGATGGGGCAGTGGCCCGACTTCTTTGATGTTGGAGGCCTCCGTGGTGGGGGTCGGGCCTCGCAGTGGGGAAGGCCTCGATGACGCTAGCACGATATGGCACGCCTCTTCCACCAACAGGTCAGGTTTGGTGCAGCTCGACATGTGACACATGCACTGGTTTCGGAGTTGTTGGGTGGTGCCTGTCGTGGAGAGGTGAAGCCTCCGGCGGATGCGCTGTCGGCGGATGCTACACACAAGGTCTCATGCGGAAGCGTCAAGTCATTCTTGCTACCGGCACGTGCTACACGGTGGCTCTGGCAGAGGTGTCATGTCTAGCTTGTTGCTGCTAGATCGAAGGTGGTATGATCGTGGCGACCGGGAGGCAGGGGCATGGGATGTCTGTCTTGTGTTGTCTTCTCTAATGGTATCCGGTTATCAAGGCGTCGGTAGACGGATTAGGGATGATGGTACATATGGCTTCAACGACGAATCTATGCACTCCAGTGGAAACACAAGATCTTTGATCAACATACGTCGATGTGCGCTTGCGTCGTGACCTGGCTGAAGGTGGTGGATTGAAGCTTGGTTTTTTCGTGAATGTGTATGGTTGCTTATCATTCCATTATAGGTAGGGAGAAAAAAATGGTTACAAGAGTACAGGGGTAATGTCCCACGACATAGACACGGAAGAGCGCATTGAGACATTACATGAGCATAGAGGAGGGGTTGCTCAGCCCCGGGAACAACATCTATAACTAGGAAATAGTGTTGACGTATAATGTGCTGACTAGTCTCTTTCATCAGATCGGTCTTTTGGTTGCATTGGCTAGAGCATGCACTTCTACATGGTATCAGAGCCAAGAGGTCTCTAGTTCAAGACCCGGCTGGCACAATTAAATTGCAGCCCACTTTCGATCCACGTTTAGGCTTGAGGGAGCCACACATGAGGGGAAGTGAGGGAGTCCTGGATTAGGGGGTGTTCGGATAGCCGAACTATACCTTCAGCCGGACTCCTGGACTATGAAGATATAAGATTGAAGACTCCGTCCCGCGTTCGGAGGGGACTTTCCTTGGCGTGGAAGGCAAGCTTGGTGATACGGATATGAAAATCTCCTACCATTGTAACCGACTCTATGTAACCCTAACCCTATCCGATGTCTATATAAACCGGAGGGTTTTAGTCCATAGGACAACATACACATCAACAATCATACCATAGGCTAGCTTCTAGGGTATAGCCTCCTCGATCTCGTGGTAGATCTACTCTTGTACTACCCATATCATCAATATTTAATCAAGCAAGACGTACAGTTTTACCTCCATCGAGAGGGCCCGAACCTGGGTAAAACTTCGTGTCCCTTGTCTCCTGTTACCATCCGGCCTAGACGCACAGTTCGGGACCCCCTACCCGAGATCCACCGGTTTTGACACCGACATTGGTGCTTTCATTGAGAGTTCCTTTGTGTCGTCGCCATTAGGAAGGATGCCTCGCCCCGTCTTTAAAGACGGCACCGTTGCTAAGGGAGTTTTGGCTGTCGGCCAAACCCTCCGATTAGGTGGCTTTCTTATGACCGCCTGTTCGGCTTCTGCGCCGACGATGACCTCTCGAGCCATCGAAAACAATCTTCATGTCAACTCGGAACTCGCCGAGTAGTTAGATCCAATAGAGCTTTCCTCCATAAACGAGCTCTTGGATCGCTTTGCCGCCCTGGGAGTCGCTACGGATTATGACCAGATTGGGCCTAAAACCGATCTGAGAGAGATTAACTCTCCCCAAGTCACCCATCACGTTGCCGTGGTAGAGGGACAGTGCGGCGACCCTTCATCTATCTTAAGGACTCGCTATGTCCGGATTCCCGATCCCTCCAAGCCGGATACCCGCGGAGGGGAGGATATCACTCAAGACCTGAACTTAGAGTCAGGCGACGGGCTGGATTCATTAGACAACATTCAGGAATCCAAATTGTCGAGTTCAGAAATTCCTGGGCTTCTGAGCCTTAGATGGGGTGAGGCTTCGGATTTAATTCCACCCACCCACCCCAACATATGCGATCTATCCAAAATCAGGCAAGACCCCGATGAAATAGTACATCATTACTGGGCCAGATTCCTCTTAGTTAAGAATAGGCTAAGGGACTGCTGTGAGGAAGATGCAATCTCAATCTTCTATGGAAATTGCACGGACAAGGGAATACTCAACGCCATAAGTCGCCGTGATATTACACGCTTCGCTGACTTGGCATCCATCGTACGAAAGTACTGTGCGATGGAAAGCGCCTGGAAAACCGAAATAAAATTTTGGGACAATCCGGCCCCGAATACAAACCCAGTCCGAAATAAAAGGGTGCATCATCACCAATCACCCGGGTCAAGCACTAAAAAGCAAAAACCCTCTATAGGGCATGGAACCGTACTGGAAGGATGGCTTAATGGACCCTGTAAAATTCACAGTACAGAGGACGCCACACCAACTCACAGCCTCAGAGCATGTTGGATACTCCAGCAGGTGGCCAAAATTGGCGAAAATCTCCTAATTCCGGAGGCCACAGAAAGCCACCCTAGAGACACCAATACGGTATTAACAGTTTTCGAGACTTTCGCATCAAATAATATGCGAAAAAGGACACTCCGCAGCCTTGCCGAAGTCTACCAAGTAGCAACAATAAACCCATGGAGTGACACGGCTATTACCTTTAATGCTAGTGATGAACCTAAATTCCGAACAACCCGAGCACCAGCCGCATTGGTCCTCAGTCCAATAGTGGACGGCTTTCGTCTTACCAAGGTACTCATGGACGGCGGCAGCGGATTGAACCTCATTTACGAGGAGACTCTTCAAAAAATGGAAATAGACTGGAACCGCATTGAGCGAAGAAGCACAACCTTCAGAGGAATAATCCCTAGTTGGGAAGCGCGCTATACAGGAAACATCACACTAGATGTGGTGTTTGGCACGCCAGATAATTACAGGTTCGAAGAGGTCACGGTCCAGGTGGCTCCATTCAGCAGCGGTTACCACGCTCTGCTAGGGCGGGAAGCATTTACAATCTTCCAAGCAATACCCCATTACGGGTACATGAAGCTCAAGATGCCCGGGCCTAACGGGATCATCACTCTCGCTAGTGATCCGGACATAGCACTCCGCGCCGAAAACAAGACAGCCGCACTAGCCCTCGAGGCACTATCCGAAGCCCTAGCGGCTGAGGAGCTGACTGCGCTACGCTCTACGGTGAATAGGGACGATGTGGTACTCGACAAAAGATCCAAGTCCACCTTCTTTAAACCGGCGAACGAAATAGTCAAATTCCAAGTCCATCCAACGGACCCCAATAAAACAGCTTCCATCGGGGCACAATTAAACCCTGATGTCAACGCCGCATTGCGAGAGTTCCTATGAGAGAACTGGGACATTTTCGCCTGGCACCCTTCAGACATGTCAGGAATCCCACACAGGTTGGCCGAGCACAGCTTAAATATCCAAGCAGGATTCAAACCTGTCAAACAGGCTCTTCAGCGTTTTTCCGAACCTAAGAGACAGGCCATGGGAGAGGAGCTAGCAAAGCTATTGGAGGCCGGATTCATCAGAGATATAAAACATCCAGACTTGCTAGCAAACCTGGTGATGGTACCAAAGAAGGACAAATCCTGGCGTCTGTGCGTTGATTTTAAAGACCTTAACAAGGCTTGCCCAAAGGATCCCTTCCCACTCCCCCGCATCGACCAAATTATCGATGCTACCACAGGACACGATTCGTTGTATTTCCTCGACGCATATTCTGGCTACCATCAAATCAAGATGGTAGAACCAGACCAAGCCGCAACGGCATTTATCACACCATACGGGCCATTCTGCTTCAACACAATGCCCTTCGGGCTCAAAAACGCCGGGCAACATATCAGCGCATGATTCAGACATGTCTGGCAAGCCAGATCGGCAAAACAGTGGAGGCATATGTAGATGATGTGGTCGTCAAAACAAGACATGTTGAATCTCTAGTAGACGACTTGAGGCTCACATTTGATAACCTCCGAACATACGACATCAGGCTCAACCCGGAAAAATGCGTTTTCGGCGTTCCAGCCGGAAAGCTCTTGGGCTTCATTGTATCCGGTAGAGGAATTGAAGCAAATCCAGCCAAGATCCGAGCTCTGTAACAACTGGATATCCCAAAGGACCTCAAACAAATACAAAAGTTAACCGGATGCGTGGCGGCTCTAAGCCGCTCTATCTCCCGCTTGGGAGTAAAGGCCCTACCCCTTTACCGCCTCCTTCGGCGCACCGAACACTTCAAATGGACGGATGCAGCCACGACCGGACTCGATGAAATAAAAGCCATACTGGCAACAAACCCAGTCCTGGCCGCGCCAAACATTGGCGAACCAATGCTATTATACATTGCAGCAACACATCAGGTTGTAAGCGCAGTGCTCGTCGTCGAACGAGAAGCGGACGGACACAAATTCCCTCTTCAAAAGTCGGTCTATTATGTGTCCACCGTCCTAACTCCCTGCAAATCACGGTACCCACATTATCAAAAGATTGCCTACGCGGTATTCATGGCATCCCGGAAGCTACGACACTACTTTCAAGAGTGTTCAATAACAGTAGCCTCGGAAGTACCACTTAACGATATTATAAACAACCGTGACGCAACGGGCCGGATTGCAAAATGGGCCATTGAGCTCCTCCTGTTCGACATAACTTATAAGCCACGACAAGCCATCAAGTCACAAGTCTTGGCCGACTTCGTCGCATAATGGACGGAGGCCGAACTCCCTAAAGAGTACGACACATATTCCAATTGGATCATGCATTTCGACGGCTCCAAGATGTTGGCCGGACTGGGGGTTGGCATCGTTTTGACGTCCCCCACAGGAGACACAGTTCAATACGTACTACAGATTATGTACACGGACTCCAACAATGCAGCCGAATATGAGGCCCTTTTACATGGTCTCCGCATGGCAGTATCCATGGGCATCCAATGCCTAGAGGTGTGTGGGGACTCGAACCTCGCAATATCCCAAATAAATGGAGACTTTGATGCCAAGGATCCAAAAATGGCAGCTTACCGCAATGCCGTCCTAAAAATGTCAGCTCGGTTTGAGGGGCTTGAATTTCACCATATAGCCCGGGAAAATAACCAGGCGGCAGATGTCCTGGCACGCATCGGCGCAAAACGCAATGTAGTCCCCCCCAACATCTTCTTGGAGAGGCAGTTCAAGCCATCCGTAGTATGGGAAGGGGAGCCAAACAATAACAGCCTGGACCCAACCGCACTGCCCGACACCGAGCATTCTGACACAATCGGAGGCTCTGCCAATGAAATAACACCCTCAGCCCACGTAATAATGGCCATCATCGCCCCGTGGACAGAACCATTCCTCGCCTACCTCACTAGGCAGGAACTCCCCGAGGACCAAAATGAGGCACGCTGCATAGTGTGGCGATCCAAAGCCTATAGAGTCCATGAGGGAGAGCTTTATAAGAAAAGCACTACCGGAGTCCTTCAAAGGTGCATCTCCGAAGAGGAGGGGCGGAACCTCCTGGCTGAAATTCACGCCGGACTCGGCGGTCATCACGCTGCAGCCCGGTCCCTTGTAAGAAAGGCCTTCCGTACGGGCTTTTATTGGCCGACGGCCCGGGCAGACGCTCAGGACTTAGTCCAACGATGCACAGGTTGCCAGCTCTTTGCAAACCAAAGCCATATGCCACCCACCGCCCTCCAAACTATCCCCATTACTTGTCCCTTCGCTGTCTGGGGGCTTGACATGGTCGGACCCCGTAAAGGCGGAACCCACAAGCAAAAATACTTACTGGTCATGGTGGATAAGTTCACCAAATGGATAGAAGCCAAGCCTGTTAAGACGGCGGAATCCGAACCGGTGATAGACTTTATATCTGGGGTTGTACACCATTATGGCGTCCCCCGCAGCATCATCACTGATAACGGCACGAACTTCACGGCCGATGAGGTAAAACTCTGGTGCAAAAACATGGGCATCAAGCTCGATTATGCTTCCGTCTATCACCCACAAACTAACGGCCAGGTCGAACGTGCAAATGGTCTTATCATAAGCGGCATCAAACCCAGATTAGTGCGGTCCCTCAAGGAATCTAACACGCACTGGGTAGAGGAGCTCGACTCCATACTCTGGGGGCTGTGGACCACGCCGAATCGCACCACCGGATACACACCATTCATTATGGTGTACGGCGCAGAGGCAGTTTTGCCTTGCGACATAATTCATGACTCACCTCGAGTGCGCATGTACGAAGAAAGAGAAGCCGAGCTCAATCGGAAGGACAGCTTGGACGCATTGGAGGAGGTGCGTGACGTGGCAAAAGCCCGTTCCGCATTCTATCAACAGCAGGCTCGAAGATACCAAAGCAGAGAAGTACGGGCCAAAAATTACAATGTTGGCTAATTAGTTATACGACTACCGGACAAGAAAAAGGACAAACTCAAGCCCAAGTGGGAAGGTCCCTTCATAATTGACCAAGTCCTGACTGGTGGAGCGTACCGCCTGCGGGATGCATCGGATAATCGACTCGAGCCAAACCCATGGAACGCAGCCCGTCTCCGAAGATTCTATGCCTAGCGCCGGACTCTGTGTTCGTCTCCTTCCTCTGTCCATTTTTTATATTTTCTGTCTTACATTTCTCTTTTCTCTCTCTCTCTCTCTCTCTCTCTCTCTCTCTCTCTCTCTCTCTTATAGCCTCTAAAGGCTCATACAGTGACGCACTATCCGCGCTCATTAAACCTGGGGGCTTCTTTAAACAGAAGCTTATTCATGCGGGCTTCATGCCCAACACATGTGTCACACTTCCGCATGTACCTTTTATTCACCATTATATGCATCGATATGACTTAAGTTTTGCCCAAGCTGGGTTGCCTAGCTCCTGTGCTTACCCCTACGTTCCTGATTGTTCGGCTAGGTGGTAAAGGGAGCACCTCTGCGATTGTTACTGCCGGGTCAGCCGGACGTGTACCTCAGACTGGCTGAAGCCAAAAGTTAGCGTTCTTAGGGGAATATTCGGTCAGTGAACTAAAGATGATATTTTTTATTTTTATCTATACGCCCCCAGATGTTTTTCCTACGTTTCTTTTTGCAGCCTGGACATGCACCTTAGGGCATGCCTCCCAGGGAAAGGAACCCCTAACGAAACTATTCTCCCTGGAAGATATTTCTTACTAACCATGTAATATAACATACCTAGTCGGGCACTTGTCTGTTCATGCCCTAATGACCCCTACGCCTGGTCTCCATGCATTCCCCGGTTCCTATATAACCGCATGGGAATTCGGACACACTCCGGACCGTCAGGTCCCGAGGCTGAAGCGAAAAGGTCGGCCATGACAAATGATCTACAATCCGGCTAGAAGGCATTATAAATGTCAATTAAATTACATAGTCATTTTGATTGGTTGTATTCCTCTTCAATACCATCTAACATGCTGTCTAATTTACAGTCCTGCTGGGAATAGTTTGCGGCCAACTCTACTTGGCCGTATACTAAGCTTACAGGGATCTCCTTCCCATCGGGCCCTACAGGACCGACCTCGGCCATGTGGTTGGGGTCAGCCTTTGCGTACCGCGTCTTTACCATGGCCCAGGCCTCCCTAGCGCCTTGACGACAGGCTGATATCTTCCACAATTGGAAGCGCCGCCGTGCTCCCTTCAGCTGCTCCGCAAGCTCTCCAAGACCTTCGGGCATGGAGACGGATGGCCACAGGGCCTGGGCGACGCCTCGCATCGCCTGCCGAACTCGATCGAGCAGTTGCGAGAGCTCGGGAAGAAGGTCATCCGTCAAACCGGGCATCTCCTCTACAGGACGACCTATTAGCATACCTACAGACATTGCTCTATTAGTCGACTTCCCCGCCGAACTTTCTTTCAAAAGGTTCGCTCAAGCACTTACTAAATATGCCGCGCTGAAGCCACTAATTCTCCTTCACGGAGTCTGATAGCTGGGCACGAACATCTTTCAGCTCGACGTCCAGCTTGGTGTTGGCATCTTGGAGATTGTTCTTCTCCCCCATCACCTTTAGCAGCACCCTCTCACCTGCCTTTAGCTGGCGTAGGAGGTGTTGCCTTTCCGGATTTAATCCGGCGCCATCTGCAATTTATTTGTCAGATTCGCACCAAAGGCGTGCTTCGCAAAATACTTATCTTTCGAAGTGTACCAGAGGGGGTATCTTTAGGCTCCCCTACCGCGGCTAGTGAGGCCTCAAGTTGGGCTTTGCACTCTTCTAACTCCTTGGACAGTAGGGAATTCTTTTCCGTAAGAACCTGCATCACAAATGATCCTTAAATCAGTTATTCTAACTGTTTCAAGTCTCGGGGGCTACTGGTATATATATATAATTACCAAAATTTTCTTACCCGTATGTCTTTTACATATTGCTCTATGGCTCTGGCTAGACCATCTTGAGCGGCACGGAGGTACGCATCTGCCGACTTGAAGGCATCTAACGCCTCTTGGGAGAAACAAGCGTCGAGAAGAATTGTCTGGCGACGCCTGTGGTTCATGGCACTCTCCACCTCAGAGTTGGTGGCAGACAATCCGTCCACATCCTCCATCGGAGGAGCGTCCGGCGCGCGCCTTGTGTTCGGCCCCGCTTCCGGGCCAGGCTTTGGAGCCTGGCTGGTGGAGGCGCGATTGGCGGTCTCCCCGAATCTAGTTTGGCGAGGTCTCTTTGTCCTGAAGAGAGAACAAGTGTTAATATGCCTTGAAGGTATAACACATGGAATAAGGGGGTGCGCCATACCTTTGCGCTGACGCCCCGGTCCGGACTGCACTTCTTTTCTGCCCACGGGGCCCTGCGGCCCCTCATTGGCTTGTCGCCGCAGGTTCGGCCTCCCGTTTCTGGGAGGCCGGAATTAGCCCTGGATAATCAGCCGTAATGGCCACCAGGGCATTGTCCTTGCTCAATTGATGGAACACTCCATCAATCAGATCCACCGAAAGGTCCGGATCCTCTTAAGAGTCTGGGTCGAGGGACCGTTCTGGGTCCTCGGGTTGTGGAGGAGGGCTGTTTATGTCTTTGACGGCCTGGCGCAGTTCCTGCGTTGAAATCACTAAGATTGAATATTTAACAATGGGGATATAAAACGGATGGGCAAGATGTGACCACTCACCCAGCTTGGAGGATTGTACATGGAAAATCCACCCTTTGGGTCGACGCGGAGAAAATCCTCCTCTTCTCCCTTGTACAAAGCAGACAAGGTCTTTATTAGAGCCGCAGCCGAATTCGGCCCCTTACGGCCGTAGCGGGTGGTGTCGTCCTCCCCGTTGAAATCCCACATGGGGTGGCTTCTATATGTAGCGGCTGCACCCCTCGCATGATGCATGCGGCCATGACCCCGATCATGGTTAGTCCGGAATGAGATAACAATCTTATCCGGCCCATCAAGTAAATGATGTCCCTGTCACTTTCCCTCCGAGGGCTCCGTGGGCGCCAGCTTAGGCGCTTTTTTAAGGGAGCACCATTGAATTCAGGGAGGTCGATCCGGACATGATCCGACAGCAGGACGTCTTCTATATAGAACCATTCCGAGGGCCACTCTTCGGGCGCCTTCTTTGGGGTTCCGGACAGATATCCGGTCCCGGCGATGCGCCACACTTCGGCTCTGCCCACTTGATACATTGACCCCTTCTTGGAACGGGGCACGAGGCAAAACAGCTCCTTCCACAGTCCCAAATGAGCTTCAACACCCAAGAACAGCTCGCAGAGGGCCATAAAGCCTGCGATGTGCAATATTGAGGCAGGCGCGAGATGATGTAGCTGAAGGCCGTAGAACTCCAGCAGCCCCCGGAGAAACAGGTGGATTGGAAATCCGAGCCCCCTTATTAAGTAAGGGACAAGGCACACCCGCTCTCCTTTGGAGGGATTAGGGGCATTCTCCGCTTGCTCTCCGCCGTTGTAGACGGCAAGACTGGCTCGAACCGGGACCATATAGGCCGGGGGAGAAATCCCTTGGTCTGGAGCGTCACTAGCTCGGTATGCGGGGTGGAACATCTTGTCGTGGTTCTAACTCTGACAGTGATGTAGGGGGGTGTGTATGGAGAGGCTAGATCTCAGCTATGGAGAAGTTGTAAACACACCAGGATGTACGAGTTCAGGCCCTTCGCAGAGGAAGTAACAGCCCTACGTCTCGGTGCCCGGAGGCGGTCGATTGGATTATAGGTGTGTGAATAACAGGGGTGCGAACCCTTGCTACTGAGGAGGGGGTGGCTTATATAGAGTTCGCCAGACCCCTCCGGCCCTCAGTAATGTAGGGTTAAGATACATTAAGACTGGGCGTTACTGGTAACGCCCCTAATAAAGTGCTATGATGATCATAAAGACTACTTAATGGCCGACCATTTGCTTGCGGAGTGACTTTAGATCTCCTGTCAGTCGAGTGGTTGGCTTCGTGGTCGAGTGATAGCTCCCTGGTCGAGTGTCTTGAATCCGTCGAGTGGGATTCCTTCAAGTCGATTGAAAGGTGACTTCTTCTAGGGATGTCCTTGGGTAGGGCTCTTAGGACAGGTCCATGACCCTACCCTAGATACATAGCTTCATCATTAGCCCCCGAATGGATCGAGGTTCGAGTGGGGAAAGAGTTGGGGGTCCTTCCGACTGGTTCTTAGCGTTATATGAATGTCTTGTACTGGATCAATCGTCACGGATGACGTTGTCAACTTCTTTCGGTCACCTTGATCCATTCTTGGTCTCTCGTCGAGTGAATTTCCTTAGTTGTAAAATACCGAGTGCCGGCACGAGCGGGGTCCTCAGTTTGAATTTCGGGAAGCAAGCGGGACAGGGGCGGCCGCAGTAATCAGATGGGATAGGATGGAAGCTCCTCGATCCCCGCGCCACCTTTTTCGCCACGTACCGCGCATGCGCCTGTTGCGGGATTTGACGGGATCGCCTGGGCCTACTGGTCAGCCACTCGGAAGCGGCTCCTTATAAGTTGCCGGCTCGGGGCTCCCCAACAGCGTGCTCTCGTATTTCCTCCTCCCCCTGCAAGGTCCTCTGCCACCTCCGCTCTCACCCTAGCGCCGTAGGTCCGTTCGAGCCTCACCAGCGACGATGGTGAAGGACAAGACGTCGGCTTTGGAGTGCGCGAAGAAGGCCGCGGTGCAGGGGAAGGGGAAGAAGTCCGCTCGGGGCGGATCTTCCTCGAGGACTGCTCTGCCCAGGGATTGGATCCAGGGCGACTGGATGCCGTCGGTGATTCAGCAAGAAGATCTTGACGACATGGTCGAGGGGGAGTCATTCCCCATGAAGCTGCGCGTCTCTCGGGGAGAGAAGTCGAACCCCAACCTCGTGACGGTTAGTGCGTCCTCCTCGCCACCCATATCGATCGCGGATTTTCTCTACCTCCTCATCCTTTTTTCCGGAGCTTTTTGAACTTCTTCGGAGCGCAGCTCCACCATTTCACTCCCAATTCCATCGTGTATCTTGCGGCTTTCGTTTCCTTGTGCAAAAGTTTCTTGGGTTGCCGCCCTCATTGGGGACTCTTTAAACACATCTTCACTTGCCATTCCCAATCGGTAAAGAAAGCCAAGTCGAGTGACGAACGGACACAAGTGATCCAGCTGTGCGGGGGCTTGGCGATCCAGATGAGGGGAAAAGTTCTTTTCCGTCTATCACTTTTCCCGAGTCGGTCCGTGGTTGGCAGTCGACCTGGTTTTATTGCCAAGACCAGGTGACCCCAGGGCAGTCGACTGGGCTTCCCCCTTTCTCTCTGGACCGAGCTCAAAAGCCTGCCTCTCTGAAAGTGCTGCCGGAGGAAAAGGCGCAAGTCAAGGTGCTGGTTGGTCGAGTGGTTCAGCTTGTCCGAGAGGGCGTGACCGGCATGGACTTGCTGGAGGTCTTCCTTCGGAGGCGCATCCAACCTCTCCAGGCTCGTGACCACCCAATGTGGCTGTACTCGGGTCTTGAGGACACCACTGTGATTCACCCAGAGGAGGTCACTGACGAGATGCTGGAAGGGTGGCTGTCGAGCATCACAGGGAACAAAGACAACCCCCGAGGAGCCAGGAGGGTCCCTCCGATCGACAACTCATTTGAAGTGGACCAGGTTTGACCTTGTGTTCCCGACTGAGATCTTGCTTTCTTCATTTGCTCTCTTTGAATCGGTCGACTGACTTTCGACTTGTCTGCTGTTCTCTAGGTAACTACAGAGATGTACTCGACACCCAACGGAGCACAGGGGCAGGCCGAGGAAGGGGAGGCGAGCGGAGGCGAAAGCGGAGACGAACAGGGGGAGTGGGAATCTGACGGCGAAGGAGAGGGAGACGACGATGTCGACTCCAGCGAAGAGGAGGAGGAGGAAGCTGAACCTCCCCGCTCGGGAAGGCGATCCAAGCCTACACACGACCCTGTGCGGGAACGTGGTAAGGCGACTGTTCCCGTTGGGCAGTCGTCGAAGCGCCCTCGGACCTCTTCTCCAGCGCCGACTGAAAAAGCTCCCAAGCACCCCCGCGTGGCACCGTCCAAGCCACCCAAGGCTCTGCCCAAGATGAGGATGACTGTCCCCACCATTTCTGGGTAATGATAGAACTTGTTCTCCTTTGTCGATCGTGGACGGATCCTTGGTCGATCCACTGAGCCAACTGACTGTCTTTCAAAATTTGCAGTGCTGCTACTTCTGAGATCTCCGCCAAGGACGATGATTAAGAGATGGAAGATGCTGTTACTTCCAAGCCTGGTATGATTACTAATGTTCTGCCTTGAATCGACTGACGATTTCTCATAACTCTGGTCGATTGAATTTTTCTCGTAGCTCCTCCTCATGTTATTAACCTCCCTGACGACGACGAAGTGCCGCCGAGAGTGAGGCGGAACAGGAAAGCGTCGGCTGGCGAGACCCCACAATCCACTCCGGCGCCTGAGGCCGTAGCTCGAGACGGTGGTGATACCACTCGGGCTTCTGTGACTTTCGCCATTCCTCTGACGAGTGTGCGGCCCTCGACGTCGACCGCAAATCCGCCTTCGCTCTTCGCCACACACCACGTCCCTGAGGACCAAGTGGGTGCAGCTAAGGAAGCTATACACCAGGCAGGGATCATGATGGAGCAGGTCAAGGTGGTTTGAGAAGCCAGCCAAGCAGCTTATGACGCGAGTTCAACTCTTCAGAGTAACGTCCAGGTCAGTCGATTCACTGCTTGTTCTGTTAGGGTATGCTGTCTAAAGAATCTCTTTTCTGAAGATCTTTAAATCTGTACACCCATTGGGTGTGTCCGTTAAGTCTTGGACGAGTGGGGGCACGCTGAGTGCACCCACTGGGTGTAGTCCTCGAGACTACGGTGGACTGCTAGCAGTCGACTGTAGTCTTTATATTGTGTTGCTGTAGTTCTTCTTCACTCGGTCTGGTCAGGCCATGTCGAATGAAACCGTATCCGGTCGACTGCGGGCAGTCGATATTTTTTTCAAAACCAGTGGGGGCACGCTGAGTGCACCCACTGGGTGTATTCCCTGAGACTATGGTGGACTGCTGGCAGTCGACTGTAGTCTTAGAAACGCCATCATTGTCTCTTGGTTACTCGGAAGCAACTTATCTTGGACCTCTGTCGACTGATTTTTGCAGAAATCCTATGAACTTGTGGCTCTCTATACTGAGTTGGAGAACAAACAGATCCAGCTCAACCTTGACTTGAAGCTTGCTCAACAGAACCTGCAGAAGGCGCGAGAAGAAGCAAAAGGTATGGCTGGTGAAGTTTCTCATTCTTGACGAGTGACTTTTTCTTTCTTGCCCGTTCTTGACGTTGAGCTCACTCGACGTTCTGTAGATAAACTAGAGGAAGCTCTGAAGAAGAAGGATGAAGATCTTGCCAAAGCACAGAAGGAGGCCTTGAGCAAAACGAAGCTTGCAGAAGAGAAACTGGCTTCGGTCGGAACTCTTGAACAGGAGAACTCCAGACTGAAAACTGCTCTTGAGACAGCTAATCAAGAGGCCAGCCGACTGAAGAACGACAAGATGGTTCTGCACGACAAGGCAGGTGAGCTGGCGGGGAAGGTAAACGATCTGGAGGCTTATCTCGGTGGACTCGCCAAGAAGCTGTTCGTCATGCTCGAAGGTAATTACTCCGACCCTGCTGTCTTGCAGTTACCAAGCCCGTGTAAGGCCACTGTCTTATTCTTGAATCGTGTTTGCAGAGTTCTGCCAGAGCTTCAAAGAGGAAACCAGTCGAGTGGAGCCAGGCTTGGATCCCGCCAATTCTCTCGTGAAGGACGAGGCTGCTATGAACGTGCTCCGACTGGAGTCTCGTGTTACCAGCGTTGTTGACTATCTTGCTCGGCTGAAGGTTGTGATGTCGTGGATCGACACATCACTCTGGCCTAGAACGACGCTTCAGAACGACCTCGAGTCCCTGATGGTTCGGCTGAATGATGTCCCGGGTCGAGTGGCGGAATGGAAGAAATCTTCTGCTAGATGTGGTGCTGATGTCGCTCTGTCTCTGGTCCGCGTCCATTGCAAGGAGGCGCGAGAAGAAAAGCTGGCCGCCATCCAAGTTGCCAATACCAGGAAGCACAGCTTTCAAGACTTCATGGAGACTTTCATCGCTTCTGCTACTCGTATTGCAGACGGGATCGACTTGGACGAGTTCGTCGCCCCTTCCAGTCCTCCGCTTTAGGAATGAAAAACTTTTATGCTTCACGTTAAATTTGCCTCGGAATGCCGAGTGGATTTTGTAACCGTTAAACTCTGTCGAGCCGAGGGCTCGAGTACTTTGATCTGAGGTTTGGGAGCTTTAGGCCTTATCTGAACTTGATTTCTCGTTGAATATCTTCATGGATTGATCCGTCGAGTGGAACTTGATCTTCACTCGGAATAACCTTGTATTTGTGGTGTAACTCCGAAGGAGAAGGTAGCAGTCGATTTGCGCCTCGTCGTCCTTGCGGATTGGGTTGTGTTCCGCACTTAGGCAAGCGCTGGGCTGCAGCTAAGCCCCCGAGTGGGAGGTTTGCTCTCCACTCGGTAGGATTTTAAACACTTAGGCGAGCACTGGGCTGCAGCTAAGCCCCCGAGTGGGAGGTTTGCTCTCCACTCGGTAGGATTTTTAAACACTTAGGCGAGCATTGAGCTTCAGCTAAGCCCCCAAGTGGGAGGTTTGCTCTCCACTCGGTAGGATTTTTTCAAACTTAGGCGAGCACTGGACTGCAGCTAAGCCCCCGAGTGGGAGGTTTTCTCTCCGCTCGGTAGGATTTTTAAACACTTAGGCGAGCACTGGGCTACAGCTAAGCCCCCGAGTGGGAGGTTTGCTCTCCACTCGGTAGGATTTTTAAACACTTAGGTGAGCACTGGGCTGCAGCTAAGCCCCCGAGTGGGAGGTTTGCTCTCCACTCGGTAGAATTTTTAAACACTTAGGCGAGCACTGGGCTGCAGCTAAGCCCCCGAGTGGAAGGTTTGCTCTCCACTCGGTAGGATTTTAAACACTTAGGCGAGCACTGGGCTGCAGCTAAGCCCCCGAGTGGGAGGTTTGCTCTCCACTCGGTAGGATTTTTAAACACTTAGGCGAGCACTGGGCTGCAGCTAAGCCCCCGAGTGGGAGGTTTGCTCTCCACTCGGTAGGATTTTTTCAAACTTAGGTGAGCACTGGGCTGCAGCTAAGCCCCCGAGTGGGAGGTTTGCTCTCCACTTGGTAGGATTTTTAAACACTTAGGCGAGCACTGGGCTGCAGCTAAGTCCCCGAGTGGGAGGTTTGCTCTCCACTCGGTAGGATTTTTTCAAACTTAGGTGAGCACTGGGCTGCAGCTAAGCCCCCGAGTGGGAGGTTTGCTCTCCACTCGGTAGGATTTTTTCAAACTTAGGCGAGCACTGGGCTGCAGCTAAGCCCCTGAGTGGGAGGTTTGGTCTCCACTCGGTAGGATTTTTAAACACTTAGGCGAGCACTGGGCTGCAGCTAAGCCCCCGAGTGGGAGGTTTGGTCTCCACTCAGTAGGATTTTTTTCACAAACTTAGGCGAAACGGATTCGCGGCTAAGTCACCCACTGGGGGATTTCGTACGGAAACAAAAGTGACAGCAATTATTGGAACACTCTTGTCTTTGATAAAAATGAACTGCAGAAGTTTTTCTTATTACATCTCATCCGAGTGAGAATTCAAGTATAAAAGGGGCGGAGCAGTTCCGCATTCCAAGCTCGTGGCTCATCGATCTGGCACCGATATTGTAAAGGTGATATGCTCCATTGTGGAGGACTCTGGTGACGATGAAGGGGCCTTCCCAAGTAGGGGCGAGCTTGTGTGGTTTCTATTGATCCACTCGGAGGACCAAATCCCCTTCTTGGAAGGCTCGACTCTTCACATTTCTGGCATGGAATCGACGCAAGTCTTGCTGGTAAATGGTCGATCGGATCATAGCCATTTCTCTTTCTTCTTCCAGGAGGTCGACTGCATCTTGCTGGGCTTGTTCTGCTTCATCTTCGGTGTAAAGTTTGACTCGGGGTGCATTGTGAAGTAGATCGCTCGGCAGGACTGCTTCGGCTCCGTAAACCAGAAAGAACGGAGTTCTTCCAGTCGACCGATTTGGGGTGGTCCTCAATCCCCATAGAACTGACGGAAGCTCGTCGACCCATGCGCCCACTGCATGCTTGAGATCATGCATCAGCCGGGGCTTTAGTCCTTTGAGAATCAGACCATTTGCCCTTTCAGCTTGTCCGTTCGACTGGGGGTGGGCGACCGATGCGTAGTCGACTCGTGTGCCTTGAGAGGCGCAAAAAGCTCTGAACTTGTCCGAATCAAAGTTTGACCCATTGTCAGTGATGATGCTATGCGGGACTCCATATCTGAATGTTAACCCCTTGACGAAACTGATAGCAGTGCAAGCATCAAGATTCTTGATAGGCTTAGCTTCAATCCATTTGGTAAACTTGTCGACTGCCACAAGCACATGTGTGAAACCGCTCCTGCCTGTTCTCAGTGGACCAACCATGTCCAGTCCCCAAACAGCAAAGGGCCAGACAAGTGGAATGGTCTTCAGGGCTGATGCAGGCTTGTGTGACATGTTGGAGTAGAACTGGCACCCTCCACACTTGTCGACTATCTCCTTTGCCATTTCATTTGCTCTTGGCCAGTAAAATCCCACTTGGTATGCTTTAGCCACAATGGTCCGAGAAGACGCATGATGACCACAGGTTCCCGAGTGGATATCGTCAAGGATTATCTGACCTTCTTCTGGTGATATGCACTTCTGACCGATTCCAGTCGCGCTTTCTCTATACAACTGTCCCTTTATGACTGTGAAGGCCTTTGATCGACGGACGATCTGTCGAGCCTCTTCCTCGTCCTTCGGGAGTTCTTTCCTCAGGACATACGCGATGTACGGTATCGTCCAGTCGGGAGTGATTGCCAAGACTTCCATGATTACGTCGACCACAGCAGGAACTTCTACTTCAGTCGGATCTGTGGCACTTTTCGGCTGCGGGGCTTCTTCTGTAAAAGGATCTTCTTGGACTGACGGTGAGTGGATGTGCTCCAGGAACATGTTGCTGGGAATGGCTTCTCTCTTGGAACCTATCTTTGCCAAATCGTCTGCCGCTTGATTTTTCAGTTGGGGGATGTGATGAAGCTCTAACCCCTCGAATTTCTTTTCTAACTTTCTCACTGCATTGCAATAACCAGTCATTGCCGGACTTCTGACGTCCCACTCCTTCATCACCTGATTGACCACCAAATCTGAGTCGCCATAGACCATGAGGCGACGGACACCGAGTGAAATGGCCATGCGCAACCCATACAATAGTGCTTCATATTCTGCTTCATTATTGGAGGAATCAAAGTGAATCTGGAGGACGTATCTGAGCTTATCTCCTCGGGGGGAGACTAATACTACCCCAGCACCGGAACCATTTAGCATCTTAGATCCATCGAAGAACATGGTCCAGTGCTCCGAGTGAATTTGAGTCGGAAGTTGCTGTTCAATCCACTCGGCGACGAAATCTGCGATTGCTTGGGACTTGATAGCCTTCTTTGCTTCAAACTTAATATCTAGGGGAAGGAGTTCAATCACCCACTTTTCCACTCGACCGGTTGCATCTCTATTGTGCAGAATCTCTGACAGTGGGGCGTCGCTGACGATTGTAATGGAGTGGTCAGAGAAGTAATGAGCAACCTTCTTCGTGGTCATATAAATCCCATATACAAGCTTCTGGTAATGAGGATATCTTTGTTTTGAAGGGGTCAAAACTTCAGACACATAATATACTGGGCGCTGAACTCTGAAGGCATTTCCTTCTTCTTCCCGCTCGACCGTCAGTACTGTACTGACAACTTGTCCTGTGGCTGCAATGTAAACCAGCAGAGGCTCTTTACTGATTGGGGCAGCAAGCACCGGCTGGGTGGAGAGCAGAGCTTTGAGCTCTGCAAATGCTGCATCAGCTTCTGGAGTCCACTCGAACTTGTCAGACTTCTTCATCAGTTGGTAAAGAGGAAACGCCTTTTCACCGAGACGAGAAATGAATCGACTTAGAGCGGCCAAGCAACCTATAAGCTTTTGGACATCGTGCACACGCACAGGACGCTTCATCCGGAGTATGGTGCCAACTTTTTCAGGATTGGCGTCGATCCCCCGTTCGGAAACGAGAAAACCGAGTAATTTTCCACCTGAAACTCCGAATGTGCACTTTGATGGATTGAGTTTGATATCATACCTCCTGAGGTTGGCAAAGGTTTCAGCAAGGTCGGTCCGCAGGTCGGAACCTTTCCGTGACTTGACCACAATATCATCCATGTATGCCTCCACATTCTGACTGATTTGAGTGAGTAAACACTTCTGAATCATCCTCATGAACGTGGCTCCGGCATTCTTGAGGCCGAACGGCATGGTGACGTAACAGAAGCATCCGAATGGAGTGATGAAAGCCGTTTTGATCTCGTGGGGTCCATCCAGACGGATCTGATGGTACCCGGAATAGGCGTCTAGAAAAGACAATCGCTCGCACCCCGCAGTCGAGTCGACTATTTGGTCGATGCGAGGGAGGGGAAAATGATCTTTCGGGCAGACTATTCAGCCGACTTTTGCTTTCGACATCAGCAAAAATCATCAGGGCGGAATTGACTTGGGGGTATCCATCGTCACTATCTTCCTTGTCCTCAACTCTGTCCGACTCTTTTTCCTTATCTTTGGACTGCTTGCCCTGAAACTGCTGGATCAGGAGCCGGCACTGTCGAGTGGTATGCTTTGGGTAAATAAGATTACCCTCTTCATCTTTCTTGGTGTGGATGTGACATGGCAGATCCAAAACATCATTTCCATCTTGATCCTTGACTTTCTTGGGGTTCCAGGGCCCCTTGGGTTTTCCCTTGAATTTTCCCTGGGTTACGGCCAGGGCCTCCCCAGGAGCGACTGGCTCGGCCTTCCGCTTCTGTTTCCGACTGGAATTTCCTCCGGTTTCTTGGGCGACTTCCTTGTGCTTGCCACTCCGGAGTCGATCTTCGTCTTCACCATTAGTGTATTTGGTGGCAATCTCCATCATCCGATTCAGAGACATTTCTCCAGTTCGACCGAACTTTAGATTCAACTCTCTGTACTTAACACCTTCTTTAAAGGCACAAACTGCTTGGTGATCTGGTACATTCTCAAGGTGTGATGCAATGTGATCCACCTCTGGATGTAATCCCTCAGAGTTTCATTCGGTTTTTGCACGCAAGACCGCAATTCTGTAAGGCCTGCAGGTCGCTTGCATGTTCCCTCAAAGGTTGTGACAAACACTCGGGAGAGGTCCTCCCAAGTGTAGATGCTGCTGGGTGCTAACTGATTTAGCCACGCTCTAGCCGAGCCCTCTAACATGAGAGGCAAATGCTTCATAGCCACCTCATCATTGCCACCGCCAATCTGTACAGCCACTCGGTAATCTTCGATCCAAGTGTTAGGTTCAGACTCACCGGTGAACTTGCTGACTCCAGTCGCCAACCTGAAGTTGGGAGGAATCACTACGGCTCTGATGGCTCGACTGAAACACTCTGGCCCCGAAACATGTACTCTGCTGCTGGCAGGCGCATCTCTGTCGTGGCCTTCTCGGTGAGCTCTGTTCCTGTCAACGAAACCTTGAACGAGGATGGATCTCGCATCAAAGCCTGGGTCCCTGGGGTCGACTGGAATTCTCCACCCAACACTATGAGGGCGTCTGTCATCTCGCTGTAGAGGCGCATATGACCCACTCCTCGGGGGAGGGGTTGGCACTTGACGTCGATAATCACGATCGAATTGGTGATCATACTGCTCATTTCTTCTGTACTGATCGCGCCGGTCTCCACATCCCTCACGCCTCGGGGGCGATCTTGGGCTGTGAGCCCACTGGACTGTATCCGTTGCAATGGATCGGCTGTGGATCCTATTCCGCGACTGAGAAACAGCGGAATTCTGGTTTCCCGCCGCCCGGAGCAACGCTCTGATCTGCAACAAGCCCCTGCCAGCCTCTGACCGGGAGGGCTGAATCGATATTGCTATACGGGCCGCGGCGGCCAAATTCTGAACCGGGGTTCGATATACCTGCGTCGGCGGGAAGAGCTGACATCGACTGGACTCGGGAGCTCGCTGGCGCGCTTGTTCGTCGAGTATTCGCTGGAGATTCTCCAGTCGAGTGCGCTCGGCCAAGTTAGCCAAGCGCGCGTCCTCCAAGGCCCGGGCCTCGGGGGTTTCTCCGACGATAGGAGTGTGGAGTGCGTCCATGTTCCGGCGGCGAACCTCCTCTCGCTGCAATGACATGAGAGGTTCGGGGAGATACTCATCGTGGGGATGCGACGGGTCGCCCCCACCCGCGCCTCCATCGGTGCGAGGGAAACCGGGAGGACTATGTGTTCCATCGACCGCCAGAACCTCAGCCGCTGGGTCGCTGCTGTCGCACTCGGATGCGGTCTCCGCGGAGCCAGTCGACAGGTCGAACAGGCCATAGAGGGATTCGTCGGGCTCGATTGCCGCGACTTGTGGGGCTGCCGACTAGCGAGCCACGGCATGCCTCACCCACCTCTGAAGTCTCGACCGACCGGAGTGCTTGCGCCGGTGGGAGACAGGGCGGGAAGATGACACGGGAGCCGACCGATACTGGGTCGACGGCTGCCGCAGGAGGACGCCACGAACACATGCGCGGAAGTGCGTCGCACCGCGGACGGGGAGCGCGTCGATGTCGAGTGGAGCCTCCTGAAGCCAACCGGAGTCATCGGCGATGAACGTGAGCATGCCGAGACGGATCTCGCGGCCCTCCACCAAATCTCCGCACGAAAACATGATCAAAGGGATCGGAAAAATCGTAACTTCACCAACTAGGCGCTAAGACTCCTGCCCCACGGTGGGCGCCAACTATCGTGGTTCTAACTCTGACAGTGATGTAGGGGGGGTGTGTATGGAGAGGCTAGATCTCAGCTATGGAGAAGTTGTAAACACACCAGGATGTACGAGTTCAGACCCTTCGCGGAGGAAGTAACAGCCTACGTCTCGGTGCCCGAAGGCGGTCGATTGGATTATAGGTGTGTGAATAACAGGGGTGCGAACCCTTGCTACTGAGGAGGGTGGTGGCTTATATAGAGTTCGCCAGACCCCTCCGGCCCTCAGTAATGCAGGGTTAAAATACATTAAGACTGGGCGTTACTGGTAACGCCCCTACTAAAGTGCTATGATGACCATAAAGACTACTTAATGGCCGACCGTTTGCTTGCGGAGTGACTTTAGATCTCCTGTCAGTCGAGTGGTTGGCTTCGTGGTCGAGTGATAGCTCCCTGGTCGAGTGTCTTGAATCCATCGAGTGGGATACCTTCAAGTCAATTGAAAGGTGACTTCTTCTAGGGATGTCCTTGGGTAGGGCTCTTAGGACAGGTCCATGCCCCTACCCTAGGTACATAGCTTCATCACGTCTCTCCCAATATCCAGGCTTAGGGCTGGAAGGGCGAGGGGAGGAGTTGCGACGGCTGGCCATGGTGGAATGGACCTTTGTCGGATGCGCTCTGATGAACACTCGTGGAAGGGAGGAGGTGTGGATTGGATCTAAATCCTCGTCCCCTTAAATAGGGCGGCTCATTTACGCGGCTAGGGGTGTGAATGTAAAAACACCCAGACTTTTTATATTTGTTTGACACGTGGGAAGCGGCCATTATTGGGCGTACAAGCCAAGGAGCGCAACATCTACAAGAAACGGACTTTATTCAAATAGGTGCACGGAATTTGGAGGGGAACCCGCCTTGCAATGCCGAAGACAATCTGCGCGCCGGACTCATCGTCATTGAAGCCTGGTTCGGGGGCTACTGAGGGAGTCCTAGATTATGGAGTGTTCGGATAGCCGAACTATACCTTCAGCCGGACTCCTGGACTACGAAGATACAAGATTGAAGACTCCGTCCCGCATCCGGAGGGGACTTTCCTTAGCGTGGAAGGCAAGCTTGGCGATACGGATATGAAGATCTCCTACCATTGTAACCGACTCTATGTAACCCTAACCCTATCCGATGTCTATATAAACCGGAGGGTTTTAGTCCGTAGGAAAACATACACATCAACAATCATACCATAGGCTAGCTTCTAGGGTTTAGCCTCCTCAATCTCGTGGTAGATCTACTCTTGTACTACCCATATCATCAATATTAATCAAGCAGGACGTAGGGTTTTACCTCCATCGAGAGGGCCCAAACCTGGGTAAAACTTCGTGTCCCTTGTCTCCTGTTACCATCTAGCCTAGACGCACAGTTCGGGACCCCCTACCCGAGATCCGCCGGTTTTGACACCGACAGGAAGTGTTGACGTATAATGTGCTGACTAGCCTCCTCCATTAGATCGATCTTTTAGTTGCATTGGCTAGAGCTTGCACTTCTACAAATAGAGCAGTCAAGCCCCGCGTTCCGGCCTTGGCCCAAGAGCACCCTTCATCCACTAGTAGAAAAACGGGCTATGGTCCAGGCCACCTCAGCCCATTAGTCCCGGTTCAGTCTTGAACCGGGACCAATGTGGGCATTGGTCTCGGTTCGTGAGCCCAGGGGGCCGGCCGGGCCACGTGGGCCATTGGTCCCGGTTCGTCTGGACCTTTTGGTCCCGGTTGGTGGGACGAACCGGGACCAAAGGGCCTCCCTCCTGGCCCACCACCATTGGTCCCGGTTGGTGGCTTGAACCGGGACCAAAGGCTCCCCTTTAGTCCCGGTTCATGCCACGAACCGGGACCAATGAATTGCCTATATATACCCCCTCGCGCAAGAGCAGAGCACAGTGCTCTATTTTTTCTGGCCGAGGGGGAGAGGCCTTTGTGGTACTCTAGCTCACCTCCTATGCACATGAGGTGTTCGATGGAATGCCCGAGCCACACTACTTAAGCTTTCTCCTCTCGAAGCTCGACCTCCAAGCTCCATTTTCCTCGAGATTTGTCTAGATTTAGCGGTCTGTCACGCCCCATCCCCGTCTTCACCGCCGTCGATCACCCGCGCGGATCTCATCACCGACACCACCGTGGTGAGCCTCTTATTCTTATCTTCTTTCTGAAAGGAAAAATATTCTTACTTGTATGTTTAGATAGATACTTGTATCATTTTATTACATTTATTATTGCATCTTATATAGTGCGATGGTTTTGGTATCCGCCCCCGCCGGCCCTCGTCCTGTCTATGATTCGGATTTGGTACGTATATTATCTTTATAACTATTGGTTCATTTATTGTTTATGAAAATTATGCCGACCAACGTGACATATATTTTATTTATCTAGGATGTATGTGAATCGGAAATGCCAACCGACCTTGTCGAGAGGTTAAATTTAGTTGAAGAAGAAAACAATTTGTTGAAGGAAAAAATAAAAAAATTGAGGAGGAGAAGATGATATTGGAGTTGCATGTTGCGGATGTCGTCGATGATCACAAGATCAAGATGGATGCAATGCGCTTGAAGATTAGAAAGATTAGAAAATATGCCATTCATACCGAGGCTTGGTATCATTATGCCGTTGGATCAATTGTTACCTTGGTTGCGATTATGATCGCATTTGTTTTCGCATTGAAATGTTTTACATAGTTTCAATGTATGGTTTAATTAATTAGATGCTCTGGAGAGCTATATGTTGTTAGATGAGAACTATGTATGTACTTTGGTTTTAATGTGATGATGAACTTCTATTAATTTGGACACTTAATTATATATAATGCACGCAGATGAACCGGCAATGGATGTACGGTGACAGACACACCCGCGAGTACATTAAGGGCGTGCATGAGTTTCTCGATGCGGCTGAGGCAAACAAGCAGAATGGTTTTATGTGTTGTCCATGCACTGAATGTGGGAATACGAGGTCTTACTCTAACCGGAAAATCCTTCACTCCCACCTGCTTTACAAGGGTTTCATGCCACACTATAATGTTTGGACGAGGCACGGAGAAATAGGGGTTATGATGGAAGATGGCGAAGAAGAAGAGTACGATGACAACTATGTGCCCCATGAATACGGTGATGCTGCAACGGGGGGAGCTGGTGAAGATCAAGAGGAACCAGACGATGTGCCCAATGATGCTGCCACGGGTGAAGCTGCTGAAGATCAAGAGGAACCAGACGATGTGCCCGATGATGATGATCTCCGCCGGGTCATTGTCGATGCAAGGACGCAATGCATTAGTCAAAAGGAGAAGCTGAAGTTCGATCGCATGTTAGAGGATCACAAAAAAGGGTTATACCCCAATTGCGAAGATGGCAACACAAAGCTCGGTACCGTACTGGAATTGCTGCAGTGGAAGGCAGAGAATGCTGTGGCTGACAAAGGATTTGAGAAGCTACTGAAAATATTGAAGAAGAAGCTTCCAAAGGATAACGAATTGCCCGACAGTACATACGCAGCAAAGAAGGTCGTATGCCCTCTAGGATTGGAGGTGGAGAAGATACATGCATGCCCTAATGACTGCATCCTCTACCGCGGTGCATACGAGGATCTGAACGCATGCCCGGTATGCGGTGCGCTGCGGTATAAGATCAGACGAGATGACCCCGGTGATGTTGACGGCGAGCCCCTCAGGAAGAGGGTCCCTGCAAAGGTGATGTGGTATGCTCCTATAATACCACGGTTGAAACGTCTGTTCAGAAACGAAGAGCATGCCAAGTTGATGCGATGGCACAGTGAGAGCCGAAAGAAAGATGGGAAGTTGAGAGCACCCGCTAACGGGTCGCAGTGGAGAAAAATCGAGAGAAAGTACTGGGATGAGTTTTCAAAGGACCCAAGGAATGTATGGTTTGCTTTAAGCGCGGATGGCATTAATCCTTTCGGGGAGCAGAGCAGTAATCACAGCACCTGGCCCGTGACTCTATGTATGTATAACCTTCCTCCTTGGATGTGCATGAAGCGGAAGTTCATTATGATGCCAGTTCTCATCCAAGGCCCTAAGCAACCCGGCAACGAAATTGATGTGTACCTAAGGCCATTAGTTGAAGAACTTTTACAGCTGTGGAATGGAGACGGTGTACGTACGTGGGATGAGCACAGACAGGAGGAAGCAAATGACACAAGCGAAGAAAAATTGAAGACTTTCTCCCGCAACTATTATGATGATACCATGCCAACTTTGTAACAGATGATCTTTCGTCCGAAACTCTGATACTTCGAAAGAGATTGTTCGTTTTGTACACGAAGTGCATCCAATTTTTTCCGTAACCATCTCAACTTTGTTGCACATGCTATGTGGGTGAAATGATGATACCATGCCAACTTTCAACCTTCTCGGAGTTCATTTGAAATGCTTTTCAATTTCAGGGTCTTATAGCTCAAAAAAATCAATAAATCCATGAAAAATAACAAATGAAGTCAGAAAGGGTTGAAAATTGATGATGTGTCTTTGAATGGTGCATTTTGAACACAGAAAAAATATGGAGTTCAAATAAGTTCAAGAAAATGAAATCCCTTTGTAACAAATGATCTTTCGTCCGAAACACTAATACTTCGAAAGAGATTGTCCGTTTTGTACACGAAGTGCATCCAGTTTTTGCCGTAACCATCTCAACTTTGTTGCACATGCTATGTGGGTGAAATGATAATACCATGCCAACTTTCAACCTTTTCGGAGTCCATTTGAAATGCTTTTCAATTTCAGGGTCTTGTAGCTCAAAAAAATCAATAAATCCATGAAAAATAACAAATGAAGTCAGAAAGGGTTGAAAATTGATGATGTGTCTTTGAATGGTGCATTTTGAACACAGAAAAAATATGGAGTTCAAATAAGTTCAAGAAAATGAAATCCCTTTGTAACAAATGATCTTTTGTCCGAAACCCTGATACTTCGAAAGAGATTGTCCGTTTTGTACATGAAGTGCATCCAGTTTTTGCCGTAACCATCTCAACTTTGTTGCACATGCTATGTGGGTGAAATGATGATACCATACCAACTTTCAACCTTTTCGGAGTTCATTTGAAATGCTTTTCAATTTCAGGGTCTTATAGCTCAAAAAAATCAATAAATGCATGAAAAATAACAAATGAAGTCAGAAAGGGTTGAAAATTGATGATGTGTCTTTGAATGGTGCATTTTGAACACAGAAAAAATATGGAGTTCAAATAAGTTCAAGAAAATGAAATCCCTTTGTAACAGATGATCTAACTTCATAGTAAAAAAAATATGGTGCATTTTAAAACTATAAGTATTTAGTACAAATAAAAAAATTAAATTATAAGTAAAATAAAACTATAAGTATCACTAAAAAACTGTAAGTAATTAAACTAAAATAAAACTATAATATTCTTCAAATTTTTAAAAATTCAAATTTAAACTATTTAAAATTTAAAACTAATGGCACTAACAGAAAGTTTATAATTTTTGTGACCTAAAAGCAAAAAGAAATCACTAAAAAACTGTAAGTATTTAGTTTTAAGTAGAAATAAAAAATAAATAGAAAAAATTCTAATTTTATAGTAAAGTTATTCATAAACTAGTGATTCACACAAATTTTTAAAAATTCAAATTTAAACTATTTAAAATTTAAAACTAATGGCACTAATAGAAAGTTTATAATTTTTGTGACCTAAAAGCAAAAAATAAAAAACCAAAAAAAATGTAGAAAAAAAAGAAAAAAAATGCCACCTACTGGGCCTCCACGGCCTGAATACGACTAGAAACCCTACATGGGCCAGGATTCAGGCCCGCAGCAGGCACAGTAGGCCCACAGGCATTGCAATGACAAGTTAGGCCCGAAAGCCTGCAGTTGAGAGGAGCTCAGGAGGGTGGGCGCAGCAGCGCTTATAAACCACTCCAGAGCCCTCTCAACTAGCGATGTGGGACTAAAATTTTGGACCCGGGGCGCACAAGGGCATTGGTCCCGGTTGGTGGCACCAACCGGGACTAAAGGCGGCATTGGTCACGGTTCGTGGCACGAACCGTGACCAATGCCGCCTTTAGCCCCGGTTGGTGCCACCAACCAGGACCAAAGGCCGCCGCTTCCCGCCCTTTGGGCTGCCGAAAAGAGGCCTTTGGTCCCGGTTGGTGGCACCAACCGGGACTAAAGGGGGCAATGGTCACGGTTGGTGCCACCAACCGGGACCAATGCTCCGTCTATATAAGCCACCCTTGTGAAAATTTTGGTACAGTTTCTTCGATCGCCGCCAGGCTGCCCCTCTGCTCGCCTCGCCGTTGCCGCCGTTGCCCCTGCCCCGCCCCCGAGCGCGCCCTGCCTCGCCGTCGTCGCCGACCCCGAGCCGCCCCGCCGTCGCCCTCGCCCTCGCCCTCGAGCTCCGCCGTCCCCGAGCCCCCGAGCTCCTGCCCCGCGCGCCCCCGGCCCGAGCTCCGCCGTCCGCCGCCACCGAGCGCGCCCCGCCGTCGCCCTCGCCCTCGCCGACCCCGAGCCCGTCCTCGTCGCCGTCGCCCCCGACGCCGGCCGCCCGCGTCTCCTCCCCGATCCCTCCGGGAGAGGTAGCTACCGCCCCATCCTCTCCTTCCTTCCCTGCTCCAAATTGGCAAAATATTGATATGATGTAGATGTATGTATGTATGTATGTATGTATGTATGTATGTATGTATGTATGTATGTATGTATGTATGTATGTATGTATGTATGTATGAGTTGGGGAGAAAGTTTATAATTTTTGTTCATATATACTGTAGATGCATGTATGTATGATGAATTTTGATTTTTTTTGTTCATATATATATACTATAGATGTATGTATGTATGATGAATTTTGATATTTTTTTTGTTCATATATACTGTTCATATATACTGTAGATGTATGTATGATGAATTTTGATATTTTTTTGTTCATATATAATGTAGATGTATATGTATGTATGGAATGATATTGATGGATGTTTGTATATAGAACATTCGTCGAAAATATAATGAGAGGAAGAAGAGGATAAAAAAGAAGAGGAATAAGAAAAGAAAAAAGAGGAGAAGAAAGAATAGAGGATATCTTCTCCTCTTTTTTTTCTACTTCTTCCTCTTTTTTTTATCGGGAACGAGGGTCGTCGAGGGTCGCCGAGCGGTAGAGAAAGAAGAGGATAAAATAGAAGAGGAAGAAAAAAAAGAGAGGGGTCGACGGTCGCCTAGGGGTCGAGGGTCGAGAGGGGGTCTAGGGTCGCCGAGAGGGGAGAGGAAGACGAGGAGAAATAAATAAGAAGAAGAAAAAAGAAGAAAAAGAAGAGGAGAAGAAGAAAGGAATAGAGGAGAAGAAGAGAAAAATAGAATCTATTTTTCTCTTTTCTCCTCTATTCCTTTCTTCTTCTCCTCTTTTTTTTTCTTCTTTTTTTTCTTCGACACGTGGGGGGGGGGGGGGGTCGAGAACGCCGGATATTCATGAGAGAGGCGAGGAAGAAGGGGAAGAAGAGGAGAGGAAGAAGAGGAAGTCTTCTCCTCTATTCTTTCTTCTCTTCTTTTCTCTTCTTCTTCTTCCTCTTTATTTTATCGGGAACGAGGGTCGTCAAGAGGGCCGCCAAGTGGTAGAGGAGAAACCCTAAATAGAAAATATCGTCGGTGTGAGATACATGTACCGTCGGTGTCGGACACTAAATCCACATCCCACAAGTGGCGCGGGTTTCGACGCCCACGTCACTTGTGGGACGTGGATGTAGTGTCCGACACCGAAGGCCACATGTATCTCACACCCACGATACTTGCTAGCTATTTAGGGTTTCCTTTGACACTAGGCAACCTTCCGACCCCTCGGCGATCCTCTCGAACATGAGAGGAAGAAGAGGGTCATCTAGGGTTCGAGGGTTCTTCTCCTCTATTCTTTCTTCTCTCTTTTTTTCTTCTTCTTCCTCTTTATTTTATCTCGAACATGAGAGGAAGACCTCTATTTCTTGTAAAGTGGTTGTGGCAGGAACAAGGGAATGATTTCTGTGGATACTACATCTGCGAGTCCATCCGCCACACGACGTGTGAGCGGGGCGGGTACTCTAACGAACAATATGAAGTACGTAAATAATAATATTCACAATTTTATTTTATTACCATCATTTGTGTTGAGTTTCATTCATTCATATATATATATATATATATATATATATATATATATATATATATGCATTGACCCCCTTCTTCAAATTAGATGTTTCGGAAGCGGGATGAACTCCTAGCACCAGCTCGCATGCGAGCAATTCAAGAGGAATTGGCGGCATTCTTTCTTGACCACGTGATCCCTGAAGACGGAGAATTCTATGTTAAACCTGAGTCCGTATGATTATATTTGTAAGAGATAATTACTGTATATATGTAGCCGGTACTGTCCGATAGATATACGAGAACTTGTTGTTGGACCAATCTCTCGGAGAAGGAGAGGTGGTCGATATCACTTCTCTCTGTATGCATATATGTTCATGACGATCTTCTGTTTCCTTCGTTTGCTTTACTAGCTAGCCAGCGTGTCTAGTCCTCTCTATACGTATGTATAGTACGTAGCATCGACCAAGCACGGACATAAGAGAGGACACTTCTCTATATTAATTATAGCTAGCTAACACAATATATGAAACACCTAAATTAACCCCCCAAAACCCCCAACCCCCCCTCCCCCCCTTTAAAAAAAAACAAAAACCCTAGCCACAGAAATACTGACGCGTGGATGCCTATTGGTCCCGGTTGGTGCCACCAACCGGGACCAAAGGGTCTCCTGACTGGGCTCTGCAAACTGCCCACGTGGATGGGCTTTAGTCCCGGTTCTGGATTGAACCGGGACTGTCCCGGTTCTGGATTGAACCGGGACTAAAGGTGGGAGGTATTAGTACCGACACTTTAGTCCCGGTTCAGGAACCGGAACTAAAGACCCTTACGAACCGGAACTATAGGCCCTTTTTCTACCAGTGATCATTGATGGACTATAGCAAAACAACATGGATGCCTAGGCATTGTCGAAAATGCACGCGTTATCACGCCTCTAAATGGACCATGCAATGATGAGTATAAGGGAAGCAAGCCCTTTGCGCATAGTCGTAAGCTCCACTATCATAGTGGAAGCCCACCACCCCTGGAAGGTCTCGTCGTCAAGCGGAAGAGCAGATGGCGCACGAGTCCAGGGAAAGATCTCGTGCCAGATCACCCAAGAGAAAGGGCAGTGCAGCAACAAGTGTTGCAAGGTTTCCATCACATGGTCACAAAGCGCACGGTAGCCGTCGTGAGGTAGCCCATGACGTGCCAAGCGCGGCGCCGTCCAGCATCGATCCTAGTTAGCTAGCCAGGCAAAGAAATGGATCCCGAGAGGCGGCCTGGTTCTCCAAGTGAGCTATCAGTGCGGCAGTGCAATTGAACTAGGGCTTTGGGGATGATATCCAGAGTTTAACCCTGTGTTTGACTCACCATCATCATCGCACGTGCGATAATTTCTTCTTGAAGACGTAGCCCGGGAGTTGTGTATTTTTTGTTTTGATGTTGTCTTTTAACATAGGATTAGCGACTATCTAATGGAGGTACTATCGCGAGGTATGCGGTCTTGGGTTCTCTTTTTTGCTTTATTTCTGGATAGATGTTTTTCGGCTGCTGGAATTTGCATTCTTAATAATACCCAAATGATAAGTGCCACACTTTAGGTGTGTGGCACTCCGGCCCGAACGGTTTTCGATGGTAATCTAGTCACGCAAGGATGGCAAATTGACACATAACAAATTACTATAAAAAATAAACTGAAGCATGAAAGTGGTCATGCTTGACAAACTAAAGTTGTCATCCTCGCATCATTAAAATTGTCAATAAAAAATATTCGGACTTATCATATGCTTGTGCCACACGTTAAGTACTTATTAGGGTCCACATTGTCCTGATGCAGATGCCGTATTATCCTCCTTTTAAAAGAAACACTACCAAATGTTTACAAGCCCGTATGTAAACCTCCCGCCAGGAAAAAGATTAAACGGGAGGTGGGCGAGCGTCGTCCATCGTCGGGTCGGCGTCCGAGCGGCAGATCGGGCACGTCGAGTGCGCGTCCAGCCACGGGTCGATGCACTCCACGTGGTACAGGTGCATGCACGCCGGCAACAGCCGCACCGTCTCACCTAGCTGGAACACGCCGAGGCACACGGAGCACGTCGCCACTTCCTCTCCTCCACCCGTCACGTTGTGCTTCACGGACCGGTTGTACGTGAACGCCGGGAGGCGGGCCGTCGGGTTTGTAGCGCGGGCCCCCGGGTTGGTAGCACGGGTTCTCGGCAGCCGCACCTCATCATGTTGCCAGAGGGATTCTAGCCCCGGCAGCTGCCGCGGCCGCGGCAACTCTCGAGTTCGAGCGGCAGGGGCAGTGACTGCTTCTGCCGCTGCCTCAGTGTGAGCTTGCTTGCTGCGGTAAACCTTTAAAACGACTCCGATCATGCAGACTACGAAGATGAAGACGAGCAATACCGCGAGTACCCATCCATTATCTGAATCTGAAGACGGCGGCGGTGGCGGATACCAGGTACGTATCGGCGGTGATTCATACCCCGGTGGGTCATAATCATCCCACGGTAGCCGTAGCGGAGGAGCAAAGTCGATGGAGCCCGTCGATGGTGGAACCATTGGTGCAACTGCAACTGCAAACTAACTAAGAGCTAATGGTGTTTGCAGGCTTGCAGCGTCGTGCTATACACTAGTGTTGAGAGAATTCATACGTGAATCAACGGAGACTAGCATGAAGCTCATCCTGTGGGCGGGAGGGTTAATCTCGAATGGTGATTTATTGCCAAATGCATGTAATGAGGACAAAATCAGGGACGGAGCATGCATGGCTCTCCTTGTCTATGCGCGATAAACAACCCACCGCAAGGTAAGTTTACATTGCCAGGGTCGTTCGTGCGTCAGAGATAGCAACTAAGGAAAGTTCATGTCATGTCTAAGGTTGATGCTATACTAACAACTTAGACAAACCTCCAACTAGATAAAAAACTTGGAGAAACCCAGTATATCCCGCGTGAATGATTGCTGGCGTGCGCTCATTGTGATGTTCCGTTGACGTGAAGGATGTTAATTGCGTCGTCACACTGTTCTGACATCCTAGAAAAATCGTGATTACTAGGAACTAAGTTTAAACAACGCCCATCAAAGTCTGACCTGATGATGTAGGATTGACGTCCAAGACAAATCGTGACTATACTAAACAAATACAATGTTCACCTCAAATTCACCCTAAAATATACCCCTCAAAGTGGACCTACGTATTGTTAGAAGGGATAGAGAGGATTGGTGAAATAGTTATTGTATTGCTTGAGCCTCATGGGCTTATATATAAGAGTACATGATCTACTTGGAGTACAAGGCAAGCCAGAATATTTCCTAGTCTAACCTATGTTTCCTAATACAATCACGTTACTCAACATCCCCCGCAGTCACAATGGTAGCGACGCAGACGATGTGACTGAAGAAGAATCCGAAGGCAAGCCGACGGACACCCCCCCACAGTCGTAACGGTCGATGCATTGCGGAGTCGTGGCTGGAGTGGAAAACGACGAGGTTGCTCAAGCAGGCGGTAGCCCTTTGTGCCTTTGTCGATGTAGCCAAGAGCGTGGGTGGTGGAGCCGTGGTCGAGGTAGTCGTGCGAAGAATGCCGTGGTCGATGTCGAGTCGGGGTGGCCGGTGTCGAGGAAGTCGCCGTGGAGCCGCAGGCGCAAGGGGGCGGCGAGTTAGCATGGGCGCAGTGGTGTCGAAGTAGTCGTGCGCCGGGAAGAAGATGTGGTTGACGACGCGGCGCGGCGGGTTTGCCAAACCCGGGGACATATCGTGGACGAAGGCATGTACCGGTGTTACCAGCACCGGGCATGCGTAGATGGACGAAGACAAAGTTGACGAAGCGCCGACCAGGCTTGCTAGGCCCGGGGACACATCGTGGATGAAGGCACGCAACGGTGTTGCCAGCACCGGGCATGCGTAGACGAGGGACCTGCACGAGCTGTACGCCATGTCGTAGAAGTCAGAGGGAGCAGCAACGAAGAACTCAACGACGATTGCGGCGTCCATCGGCGCGGTGCCGATGTCACCAACGGTGGTCATAGTAGACGAAGTGGTCGGGGTAGATGACGGCGACGCTGGCGACGGGCTGGTGCTGGACGAAGACGAACGGGGTGGACGGGCGGTGGCAGCAGCTATGGAGGTAGCCGCGGCGGCGGCCAAAGAAGAGCGGCGACGGCGGCTAGGTTAGAAGTGCAGCGGCGGTGCTCGAAGTAGGCGAAGAACCCTGACAGCGTGACGAAGATCGGCGCAGACGGTGGTGTACCTGCGCCAAGGAAGTGTTGGGGAACGTAGTAATTTAAAAAAATTTCATACGCACACGTAAGATCATGGTGATGCATAGCAACGAGAGGGGAGAGTGTTGTCTACATACCCTCGTAGACTGGCAACAGAAGCGTTGACACAACGTAGAGGAAGTAGTCGTACGTCTTCCCGATCCGACCGATCCAAGTACCGAACATACGGCACCTCCGAGCTCTGCACACGTTCAACTTGATGACGTCCCTCGAGCTCCGATCCAGCAAAGTGTTGAGGGAGAGTTTTGTCAGCATGACGGTGTGATGACAGTGATGATGTTCTACCGATGCAGGGCTTCGCCTAAGCACCGCTACCATATGACCGAGGTGGAATATGGTGGAAGGGGGCACCGCACACGGCTAAGGAACGATCACGAAGATCAACTTGTGTGTCATGAGGTGCCCTCTTGCCCCCGTATATAAAGGAGGGAGAGGGGGAGGTGCGGCCGGTCCAAGGGGTGCGCCTGGAGGAGTCCTACTCCCACCGGCAGTAGGACTCCTCCCTTTTGCCTTGTTGGAAAAGGAAGGGGGAAGGGAGAAAGAGGAAAGGGGGGCAACGCCCCGCCCCCCTTCCTTGTCCTATTCGGACTAGGGGGGAGGGGGCGCGCGGCCTGCCCTCCTCTTCTCCCTTAGGGCCCATGTAAGCTCAATAACTCCCGGGGGGTTCCGTTAACCCCCCGGTACTCCGGTAAAATCCCGATTTCAACCGGAACGTTTCCGATATCCAAATATAGGCTTCCAATATATCAATCTTTATGTATTGACAATTTCGAGACTCCTCGTCATGTCCATGATCATATCCAGGACACCGAGCAACCTTCGGTACATCAAAACACAAAAACCCTAATTACGATCGTCACCGAACTTTACGCGTGCGGACCCTACGGGTTCGAGAACTATGTAGACATGACCGAGACACGTCTCCGGTCAATAACCAATAGCGGAATGTAGATGCTCATATTGGCTCCTACATATATGAAGATCTTTATTGGTCAGACTGCATAACAATATACGTTGTTCCCTTTGTCATCTGTATGTTACTTGCCCGAGATTCGATCGTCGGTATCTCAATACCTAGTTCAATCTCTTTGCCGGCAAGTATTTTTACTCGTTCTGTAATACATCATCCCGCAACTAACTTATTAGTTACAATGCTTGCAAGGCTTGAGTGATGTGCATTACCGAGAGGGCCTAGAGATACCTCTCCGACAATCGGAGTGACAAATCCTAATCTCGAAATACGCCAACCCAACAAATACCTTCGGAGACACCTATAGAGCACCTTTATAATCACCCAGTTACGTTGTGACGTTTGGTAGCACACAAAGTGTTCCTCCGGTAAACGGGAGTTGCATAATCTCATAGTCATAGGAACATATATAAGTTATGAAGAAAGCAATAGCAACAAACTAAATGATCAAGTGCTAAGCTAATGGAATGGGTCAAGTCAATCACATCATTCTCCTAATGATGTGATCCCGTTAACCAAATAACAACTCATGTCTATGGTTAGGAAACATAACCATCTTTGATCAACGAGCTAGTCAAGTAGAGGCATACTAGTGACACTCTGTTTGTCTATGTATTCAGACATGTATTATGTTTCCGGTTAAAACAATTCTAGCTTGAATAATAAACATTTATCATGATACAAGGAAATAAATAATAATTTTATTATTGCCTCTAGGGCATATTTCCTTCAGTCTCCTACTTGCACTAGAGTCAATAATCTAGATTACACAGTAATGATTCTAACACCCATGGAGTCTTGGTGCTGATCATGTTTTGCTCGTGGAAAAGGCTTAGTCAGCGGGTCTGCAACATTCAGATCCGTATGTATCTTGCAAATTTCTATGTCTCCCACTTGGACTAAATCCCAAATGGAATTGAAGCGTCTTTTGATGTGTTTGGTTCTCTTGTGAAATCTGGATTCCTTTGCCAAGGCAATTGTACCAATATTGTCACAAAATATTTTCATTGGACCCGATGCACTAGGTATGACACCTAGATCGGATATGAACTCCTTCATCCAGACTCCTTCATTTGCTGCTTCTGAAGCAGCTATGTACTCTGCTTCACATGTAGAACTGCACCAACTGACAACTCCACCGTTTAATGTAAATATGTATCCGGTTTGCGATTTAGAATCGTCCGGATCAGTGTCAAAGCTTGCATCAACGTAACCATTTACGATGAGCTCTTTGTCACCTCCATATACAAGAAACATATCCTTAGTTCTTTTCAGGTACTTTAGGATGTTCTTGACCGCTGTCCAGTGATCCACTCCTAGATTACTTTGGTACCTCCCTGCTAGACTTATAGCAAGGCACACATCAGGTCTGGTACACAGCATTGCATACATGATAGAGCCTATGGCTGAAGCATAGGGAACATCTTTCATTTTCTCTCTATCTTCTGCAGTGGTCGGACATTGAGTCTTACTCAACTTCACACCTTGTAACACAGGGAAGAACCCTTTCTTTGCTTGATCCATTTTGAACTTCTTCAAAACTTTGTCAAGGTATGTGCTTTGTGAAAGTCCAATTAAGCGTCTTGATCTATCTCTATAGATCTTAATGCCCAATATGTAAGTAGCTTCACCGAGGTCTTTCATTGAAAAAATCTTATTCAAGTATCCCTTTATGCTATCCAGAAATTATATATTATTTCCAATCAATAATATGTCATCCACATATAATATCAGAAATGCTACAGAGCTCCCACTCACTTTCTTGTAAATACAGGCTTCTCCAAAAGTCTGTATGAAACCAAATGCTTTGATCACACTATCAAAGCGTTTATTCCAACTCCGAGAGGCTTGCACCAGTCCATAAATGGATCGCTGGAGCTTGCACACTTTGTTAGCTCCCTTTGGATCGACAAAACCTTCTGGTTGCATCATATGCAACTCTTCTTCCAGAAATCCATTCAGGAATGCAGTTTTGACATCCATTTGCCAAATTTCATAATCATAAAATGCGGCAATTGCTAACATGATTCAGACAGACTTAAGCATCGCTACGGGTGAGAAGGTCTCATCGTAGTCAATCCCTTGAACTTGTCGAAAACCTTTCGCAATAAGTTGAGCTTTGTAGACAATAACATTACCGTCAGCGTCAGTCTTCTTCTTGAAGATCCATTTATTCTCAATTGCTTGCCGATCAACAGGCAAGTCAACCAAAGTCCACACTTTGTTCTCATACATGGATCCCATCTCAGATTTCATGGCTTCTAGCCATTTTGCGGAATCTGGGCTCACCATCGCTTCTTCATAGTTCGTAGGTTCATCATGATCTAGTAGCATGACTTCTAGAACAGGATTACCGTACCACTCTGGTGCGGATCTTACTCTGGTTGATCTACGAGGTTCGGTAGTTACTTGATCTGAAGTTTCATGATCATTATCATTAGCTTCCTCACTAATTGGTGTAGGTGTCACAGAAACTGGTTTCTATGATGACCTACTTTCCAATAAGGGAGCAGGTATAGTTACCTCGTCAAGTTCTACTTTTCTCCCACTCACTTCTTTCGAGAGAAACTCCTTCTCTAAAAAAACTCCGAATTTAGCAACAAAAGTCTTGCGTTCGGATCTGTGATAGAAGGTGTACCCAACAGTCTCCTTTGGGTATCCTATGAAGACACATTTCTCCGATTTGGGTTCGAGCTTATCAGGTTGAAGGTTTTTCACATAAGCATCGCAGCCCCAAACTTTCAGAAATGACAACTTTGGTTTCTTGCCAAACCACAGTTCATATGGCGTCGTCTCAACGGATTTTGATGGTGTCCTATTTAACGTGAATGCAGCCGTCTCTAAAGCATAACCCCAAAACGATAGCGGTAAATCAGTAAGAGACATCATAGATCGTACCATATCTAATAAAGTATGATTACGACGTTCGGACACACCATTACGCTGTGGTGTTCCGGGTGGCGTGAGTTGCGAAACTATTCCGCATTGTTTCAAATGTAGACCAAACTCGTAACTCAAATATTCTCCTCCACGATCAGATCATAGAAACTTTATTTTCTTGTTACAATGATTTTCAACTTCACTCTGAAATTCTCTGAACTTTTCAAATGTTTCAGACTTATGTTTCATTAAGTAGATATACCCATATCTGCTTAAATCATCTATGAAGGTGAGAAAATAACGATATCTACCACGAGCCTCAACATTCATTGGACCACATACATCTGTATGTATGATTTCCAACAAATCCGTTGCTCTCTTCATAGTACCGGAGAATGGCGTTTTAGTCATCTTACCCATGAGGCATGGTTCGAAAGTACCAAATGATTCATAATCAAGTGGTTAAAAAAGTCCATTAGTATGGAGTTTCTTCACGCGCTTTACACCGATATGACCTAAACGGTAGTGCCACAAATAAGTTGCACTATCATTATCAACTCTGCATCTTTTGATTTCAACATTATGAATATGTGTATCACTACTATCGAGATTCATCAAAAATAGACCACTCTTTAAGGGTGCATGACCAGAAAAGATATTAGTCATATAAATAGAACAACCATTATTCTTTGATTTAAATAAATAACTGTCTCGCATCAAACAAGATCCAGATATAATGTTCATGATCAACGCTGGCACCAAATAACAATTATTTAGGTCTAATATTAATCCCGAAGTAGATGTAGAGGTAGCGTGCCGACCGCGATCACATCGACTTTGGAACCATTTACCATGCGCATAGTCACCTCGTCCTTAGACAATCTTCGCTTAATCCGTAGCCCCTGTTTCGAGTTGCAAATGTTAGCAACAGAACCAATATCAAATACCTAGGTGCTATTGCGAGCATTAGTAAGGTACACATCAATAACATGTATATCACATATACCTTTGTTTACTTTGCCATCCTTCTTATCCGCGAAATACTTGGGGCAGTTCCGCTTCCAGTGACCAGTCTGCTTGCAGTAGAAGCACTCAGTCTCAGGCTTAGGTCCAGACTTGGGTTTCTTCTCCCGAGCAGCAACTTGTTTGCTGTTCTTCTTGAAGATCCCGTTCTTCTTCCCTTTGCCCTTTTTCTTGAAACTGGTGGTCTTATTGACCATCAACACTTGATGCTCCTTCTTGATTTCTACCTCCGCGGCTTTTAGCATCGCGAAGAGCTCAGGAATAGTCTTATTCATCCCTTGCATATTATAGTTCATCACGAAGCATTTGTAGCTTGGTGCCAGTGATTGAACAACTCTGTCAATGACACTATCAACAGGAAGATTAACCCCCAGTTGAGTCAAGTGATTATGATACCCAGACATTTTGAGTATATGTTCACTGACAGAACTATTCTCCTCCATCTTGTAGCTATAGAACTTATTGGAGACTTCATATCTCTCAATACGGGCATTTGCTTGAAATATTAACTTCAACTCCTGGAACATCTCATATGCTCCATGACGTTCAAAACGTCGTTGAAGACCCGGTTCTAAGCCGTAAAGCATGGCACACTGAACTATCGAGTAGTCATCAACTTTCCTCAGCCAGACGTTCATAACATCTGGTGTTGCTCCTCCAGCAGGCTTGGCACTTAGCGGTGCTTCCAGGACGTAATTCTTCTGTGCAGCAATGAGGATAATCCTCAAGTTACGGACCCAGTCCATGTAATTGCTACCATCATCTTTCAACTTTGCTTTCTCAAGGAACGCATTAAAATTTAATGGAACAACAACCTGAGCCATCTATCTACAATCAAACATAGACAAGCAAGATACTATCAGGTACTAAGTTCATGATAAATTTAAGTTCAATTAATCATATTACTTAAGAACTCCCACTTAGAAAGATATCCCTCTAATCCTCTAAGTGATCACGTGATCCAAATCAACTAAACCATGTCCGATCATCATGTGAGATGGAGTAGTATCAATGGTGAACATCAATATGTTGATCATATCTACTATATGATTCACGCTTGACCTTTCGGTCTCCGTGTTCCGAGGCCATATCTGTTATATGCTAGGCTCGTCAAGTTTAACCTGAGTATTCCGCGTGTGCAACTGTTTTGCACCCGTTGTATTTGAACGTAGAGCCTATCACACCCGATCATCACGTGGTGTCTCAGCACGAAGAACTTTCGCAACGGTGCATAGTCAGGGAGAACACTTATACTTTGATAATTTAGTGAGGCATCATCTTGTAATGCATAAAAGATAAACATCACATGCAATCAATATAAGTGATATGATATGGCCATCATCATCTTGTACTTATGATCTCCATCTCCGAAGTACCGTCATGATCACCATCATCACCGACGCGACACCTTGATCTCCATCGTAGCATCGTTGTCATCTCGCCAATCTTATGCTTCCACGACAATCGCTATCGCTTAGTGATAAAGTAAAGCATTACAACACGATTGTATTGCATACAATAAAGCGACAACAATATGGCTCCTGCCAGTTGCCAATAACTCGGTTACAAAACATGATCATCTCATACAATAAAATTTAGCATCATGTCTTGACCATATCACATCACAACATGCCCTGCAAAAACAAGTTAGACGTCCTCTACTTTGTTGTTGCAAGTTTTACGTGGCTGCTACGGGCTTAGCAAGAACCGTTCTTACCTACGCATCAAAACAACAACAATAGTTTGTCAAGTTGGTGCTGTTTTAACCTTGGCAAGGACCAGGCGTAGCCACACTTGGTTCAACTAAAGTTGGAGAAACTGACACCCGCCAGCCACCTGTGTGCAAAGAACGTCGGTAGAACCAGTCTCGTGTAAGCGTACACGTAATGTCGGTCCGGGCCGCTTCATCCAACAATACCGCCGAACCAAAGTATGACATGCTGGTAAGCAGTATGACTTATATCGCCCACAACTCACTTGTGTTCTACTAGTGCATAACATCAATGCATAAAACCTAGGCTCTGATGCCACTGTTGGGGAACGTAGTAATTTCAAAAAAATTCCTACGCACATGCAAGATCATGGTGATGCATAGCAACGAGAGGGGAGAGTGTTGTCTACGTACCCTCGTAGACCGCAACGGAAGCATTGACACAACAAAGAGGAAGTAGTCGTACGTCTTCCTGATCCGACCGATCCAAGTACCGAACGTACGGCACCTCCGAGTTCTGCACAAGTTCAACTCGATGACGTCCCTCAAGCTCCGATCCAGCAAAGTGTTGAGGGAGAGTTTCGTCAGCACGACGGTGTGATGACGGTGATGATGTTCTACCGACGCAGGGCTTCGCCTAAGCACCGCTAGATATGACCGAGGTGGAATATGGCGGAAGGGGGCACCGCACACGGATAAGGAACGATCACGAAGATCAACTTGTGTGTCATGGGGTGCCCTCTTACCCCCGTATATAAAGGAGGGAGAGGGGGAGGTGCGGCCGGCCCAAGGGGTGCGCCTGGAGGAGTCCTACTCCCACCGGGAGTAGGACTCGCCCCTCTTGCCTTGTTGGAAAAGGAAGGGGGAAGGGAGAAAGAGGAAAGGGGGGCGCCGCCCCCCTTCCTTGTCCTATTCGGACTAGGGGGGAGGGGGCGCGCGGCCGGCCCTCCTCTTCTCCATTAGGGCCCATGTAAGCCCAATAACTCCCGGGGGGTTCCGGTAACCCCCCGGTACTCCGGTAAAATCCCGATTTCACCCGGAACGTTTCCGATATCCAAATATAGGCTTCCAATATATCAATCTTTATGTCTCGACCATTTCGAGACTCCTCATCATGTCCGTGATCATATCCGGGACACCGAGCAACCTTCGATACATCAAAACACAAAAACCCTAATTACGATCGTCACCGAACTTTAAGCGTGCGGACCGTATGGGTTTGAGAACTATGTAGACATGACCGAGACACGTCTCCGGTCAATAACCAATAGCAGAACCTGGATGCTCATATTGGCTCCTACATATTCTACGAAGATCTTTATCGGTTAGTTCGCATAACAATATACGTTGTTCCCTTTGTCATCGGTATGTTACTTGCCCGAGATTCGATCATCGGTATCTCAATACCTAGTTCAATCTCGTTACCGGCAAGTCTCTTTACTCGTTCCTTAATACATCATCCCGCAACTAACTTATTAGTTGCAATTCTTGCAAGGCTTGAGTGATGTGCATTACCGAGAGGGCCTAGAGATACCTCTCCGACAATCGGAGTGACAAATCCTAATCTCGAAATACGCCAACCCAACAAATACCTTCGGAGACACCTGTAGAGCACCTTTATAATCACCTAGTTACGTTGTGATGTTTGGTAGCACACAAAGTGTTCCTCTGGTAAAGGGGAGTTGCATAATCTCATAGTCATAGGAACATGTATAAGTCATGAAGAAAGCAATAGCAACATACTAAACGATCGGGTGCTAAGCTAATGGAATGGGTCATGTCAATCAGATCATTCAACTAATGATGTGACCTCGTTAATCAAATAACAACTCTTTGTTCATGGTTAGGAAACATAACCATCTTTGATTAACGAGCTAGTCAAGTAGAGGCATACTAGTGACACTCTAATGGAATGGGTCAAGTCAATCACATCATTCTCCTAATGATGTGTTCCCATTAACCAAATAACAACTCATGTCTATGGTTAGGAAACATAACCATCTTTGATCAACGAGATAGTCAATTAGGGGCATACTAGTGACACTCTGTTTGTCTATGTATTCACACATGTATTATGTTTCCGGTTAATACAATTCTAGCATGAATAATAAACATTTATCATGATACAAGGAAATAAATAATAACTTTATTATTGCCTCTAGGGCATATTTCCTTCAGGAAGACGACGCGGCGCATACCACGAGAGATCGACGGGCGGTGACGGCGGAGCTGACCACGGGCTGCGGCGCTACGGCCCTAAGGGGCGACGCAGCGGTGGCAGGCGGGTCGGGGCGACAACGGGAGGACCTCGGGGTGGCGGCGGGCACCGCGCGCCTCGACGTTGCGGTCCGAAGGGGTGACGCAACGGCGGTGCGCGAGTCACCGGTCCATAGTTGTACGTACGCCCATTTGCTACAAACTGCACCGGTGGCAACTCACCGTTTGCAATCTTATTCATAAGTGGTGACCGGTTGACAACATTGATGTCATTTAGAGATCCAGGCATTCCAAAGAATGCATGCCAAATCCAAGTCTCCTGATCGGCCACCGCTTGAAGGATTACAGTGGAACCCGTTTTGGCCGTGGAATTGCCCATGCCATGCCTTTGGACAATTCTTCCAACTCCAATGCATGCAATCTATTGAGCCAAGCATGCCAGGAAATCCGCGAGCTTTGTTCATCGCCAATAGCCTTGCGGCGTCTTCAGCATTCGGAACTCTCAAATACTCCTCGCCAAACACTTGCACAATTCCCACTGCAAAGCGCTTGACACACATGATGGCTTGGCTCTCACCCATAGCCAAGTGATCATCAACAAGATCAGCCGGTATACCGTATGCCAACATACGCAAAGCGGCTGTCACCTTCTGAAAGGTGCTATGCCCGAGCTCTCCGGCGGCATTCCTCCTTTGCTGAAAAAAATGGTCATGGCTCGCTAGTTTCTCTGCAATGCGCCTGAACAACTCGGTGCTCATCCTAAACCGGTGACGAAAATACGACTCGGGGTATATGGGATTCTCCGCAAAATAATGCCTGATCAATCTGTTGTGGGCATCGATCCTGTCCCTCCAAATTTTCTGCCGACCCATTACCGAACCATTGTGCTTCGGTTTTTTATATGCATAGCTAGGATCATTGCAAGATCCTCCTCCTCTTCCATATCAAATTCTTCTTCGGAAGAATCATACTACGAACTCATCTACAATGTTCAATACTATACTATAAAAACTACAATTCAAAACATGCATCAAATTCATGAAGTTTGAGCAATACATACCTTGTAGGCGTTTTGTCAAACACCTTGCGGGCGCGGCGCGGCAGCGAGCGCTCGGGCGCTGTTCCTCGGACGACGGAGGCGCGTGATGGCCGGCGGCACTAGGAGGGGAAGGGGCGGAAGCGTGGGCGCGCGGCGATTGGCCGGGGAAGCCAGAACGGTCACCGGGGGCGCGGGCGGCGGCGGCGCGACCGGACGGGGGGTGGAAGTGGGAGAGGATGTGCGGGCGCGAGCGCTGGAGTGTGCCGCGCGGTGCAGCTGGCGCCCCAAATACACCGCGCGGCTAAGCGTTTTTGTCCGCGCGCCCAACCCGTTATAGCGCGCGCGCCGTTTTTGCGCGCCCGCTGGAGCGACCCGCTGCGTTGCGCGCGCGCAAAAACGGCCTATTTTGTGGCTCGGCGCTAGTTTAGCGCGGCTGTTGGAGATGCTCTTAGAAAAACAAAGTAACAATAGACGAAAAATCTAATTTTATGAACATGCATTGTGCAAATTTCTATTCTTAATATCTCAGTTGATAGAATAGCCTCCACCGTTTTTTTCATCCCACCACTTTCATTTCTTTTGTCGTTTTTTTCCATCCCACGTCACACCACCCCTCCGGCCCTCCCGCTATCAGAGCATCTCCAATAGCCACGCTATGCGCCGTGCGCAAAAAAACCTATTTGCCGCGCGTGCTTAGGCTGGTTTGGCGCGCCCGTCTGCGCTGGCTCCAGCAGCCACGCTATAATGCAGCGCGCGCGCGCCGCTCCAGCAGAGCGCAAAAATACAGCGCGCGCGCGCCGCACAAACCACATATACATAGCAAAAATGATCAAACAAACAAAATAAATCAATGATAAATAGTTCAATTTCGTTATCATTACAACTCAAACAAATAGTTTATCATTTAGTACAACAAATGCAATAAACACAACAAATAGTGCGTTGTCGTCCATGAACAATACAATGTCGAATGCAGATATCATCATGCTCTTTGTCGTCCATGCCATGCAAACCACTCTTCAATCAAATCATTCTGAAGTTCATTGTGCGTTGATTGACGCCGAATGGCATGATAGCAGGCAATAAAACGGGCTACCCTTTCAGCCCTCCGTCGCACTCGCACGAGATTTCCCAAGAGCTCATACTGTGAGTAGTCTAAATCTTGGCCACGCTCATTCGCAATGATCAAGTTGTGCATGATCACACAAGCGTGCATGATGTACCAAAGCATTTTTTGATCCCAAAATCTAGCCGGTCCTCTCACAATAGAAAATTGGGCTTGCAAAATCCCAAATGCTCTCTCCACATCTTTTCTAGCCGCCGCCTGAGCATTGTGGAAGTCAAGATATTTCTTACCTTCCGGCTTTTTCAACGGCTTCACGAAGGTTTGCCACTTTGGATAGATGCCATCCGCTAGATAATAGCCATAGTTGTACGTACGGCCATTTGCTACAAACTGCACAGGTGGCAACTCACCATTTGCAATCTTATTCATAAGTGGTGACCGGTTGACAACATTGATGTCATTCAGAGATCCAGGCATTCCAAAGAATGCATGCCAAATCCAAGTCTCCTGATCGGCCACCGCTTCAAGGATTACAGTGGAACCCTTTTTTGGCCGTGGAATTGCCCATGCCATGCCTTTGGACAATTCTTCCAACTCCAATACATGCAATCTATTGAGCCAAGCATGCCAGGAAATCCGCGAGCTTTGTTCATCGCCAATAGCCTTGCGGCGTCTTCAGCATTGGGAGCTCTCAAATACTCCTCGCCAAACACTTGCACAATTCCCACTTCAAAGCGCTTGACACACATGATGGCTTGGCTCTCACCCATAGCCAAGTGATCATCAACAAGATCAGCTGGTATACCGTATGCCAACATACGCAAAGCGGCTGTCACCTTCTGAAAGGTGCTATGCCCGAGCTTTCCGGCGGCATTCCTCCTTTGCTGAAAAAATGGTCATGGCTCGCTAGTTTCTCTGCAATGCGCCTGAACAACTCGGTGCTCATCCTAAACCGGTGACAAAAATACGACTCGGGGTATATGGGATTCTCCACAAAATAATGCCTGATCAATCTGTCGTGGGCATCGATCATGTCCCTCCAAATTTTCCGCCGACCCATAACCGAACCACCGTGCTTCGGTTTTTCTTATATGCATAGCTAGGATCATTGCAAGATCCTCCTCCTCTTCCATATCAAATTCTTCTTCGGAAGAATCATACGACGAACTCATCTACAATGTTCAATACTATACTATAAAAACTACAATTCAAAACATGCATCAAATTCATGAAGTTTGAGCAATACATACCTTGTAGGCGTTTTGTCAAACACCTTGCGGGCGCGGCGCGGCAGAGAGCGCTCGGGCGCTGTTCCTCGAACGACGGAGGCGCGCGATGGCCGGCGGGACTAGGAGGGGAAGGGGCGGAAGCGCGGGCGCGCGGGGATAGGCCGGGGAAGCCTGAACGGTCGCCGGGGGCGCGGGCGGCGGCGGCGGCGCGACCGAACGGGGGGTAGAAGTGGGAGAGGATGTGTGGGCGCGAGCGCTGGAGTGTGCCGCGTGCTGCACCTGGCGCCCCAAATACACGGCGCGGCTAAGCGTTTCTATCCGCGCGCCCAACCTGTTATAGCGCGCGCGCCGTTTTTGCGCGCCCGCTGGAGCGACCAGCCGCGTTGCGCGCGCGCAAAAACGACCTATTTTGCGGCGCGGCGCTAGTTTAGCCCGGCTGTTGGAGATTCTCTAAGCGTTTTGTCCGCGCGCCCAACCCGTTATAGCGCGCGCGCCGTTTTTGCGCGCCCGCTGGAGCGACCAGCCGCGTTGCGCGTGCGCAAAAACGGCCTATTTTGCGACGTGGCGCTAGTTTAGCGCGGCTGTTGGAGATGCTCTTAGAGAAACCATACACCGCCTCTCCTCTCCATCCACCCCTCGACCTCTCTCTTTTCCTCTGCTCGTGCTCGGGCGCCGCCCCCATCTCCCACTCCGGCGGCGCCCCTACTGCTCCGCCGAGCCGACCTCTTCTTAGGGCGTGTTGGCAGGAGCAGATCCACCTCTCCACTCCCTCTCGCGATAGCGCTCCAGACCCCCACCCCATGCCCGGCCGCCGCTAGGGTATCTTACCCTCGCTGCCCCGCCGCCACCTCTCCTCGCTTTCCCCCACCCCCGCCATACTGTTTGCCCTCTCATGTTTTGATCTCGAAAGCGGGAGAGGATGAGCTGATCTTCAAGGCGTCGAGCTCTGAGGTACTCCGTCCACTATTTTTTCCCTCTCTCTCTTTCTCTCTCTCACTCAATCTCGACTTGGCAAGCGACGGCGACGGTGAATGGGCAGCGCGGGCGTCGAGCAGGATCATAGGGGAGCAGGGGAGGCTGGAGGCTGCTCATCATATCCATCGCCATCACATAGCCGCCCTCGCTCGCCAAGAAAGTGATGAGGGGGTCTGACCTCCAGTGACCACTCTGGACGACACCTTTCCCCACCAGGCTCATCCTCCTAATTCATTTTAATCATTCGTATTTTTTTGTGTGACCACAGTTGAGAAATACGATGATATGAATACATCAAGGTGTTTTGATTCTCCCCATTCTGTATGTTTGCAATGGAGTGTATATATTGTTGATTTATGTCATGGTGTTTGATTTGATCACAAAGGATTCATGCAGAGAGAAAGTGCAAAAGCTATGGGCAACTCCTATATGACTGGCGCCATCGGTAAGGATTTCTTTTATCTCGTAAGCTAGCTTACTTTTGGGTGTAAGCAAAGTTTATTTCTATCACCGATTTATTCACCTTATTGGGTTGGTGGGGTTAATATATATACATCAAAGCATGTGGAGAGGAAGGACACCCACGGGCAATTGTTGGCGTGAGCTGATGCGATCCCGCTATGGCAATTGGGATGGGTAGATGGGGAGGCATGGTGGAGGCCGGTGGCAGCATCTGGCAAGATAACAATGAGCGAGGCGGCGGCTGTGTACGTCATTCTGCTCTAGATACTCTACCTGCTTGTACACATGATATGAGAAATAATTTTCACTAGGCAAAGTATGGCTATAATATGAACAATGGTTCGTGTGAAATTCCTCATGGCCTTTCCAAATATTACCGGTTTGCCATTCAAAACAGAAATTATAATGACAGATATACTTTTTTAATGCTGAAACTGATGGTATGTTGTGCATGCAGTATATTAAGTTAATTTATGATCTATGAGATTATATACCAGGATTTACAAAGGCAAAAGTGGTACTAAGTACTATGAGATACATTTAGTTTAACGTCAGGTTCAAAAAATGAATGCTTTTGTTTTTTATTGTTGTATCTATCTGCACATGGCTGTTAAAAAAATAGCTAGCATTGTATCAAATTGAAAAATCTTACAAACGTGTCCTACCAGTTTTGAACCTTATACCTTATACTCACACATGCGCTTTGCTTGATTTTTCTATATTAATAAAGCATGCAGTTGTTCAAGATTTCTCAACCTTTGCTCTATCTGTCAGCAAAATCACACCTGCCCCTGTTAACTAAACAGTATGTTTGTCAATTAGTAGAAGTACTGCTAGATTTCAATTTGTGGGTTTCCATTTTACCGAAGTTCACTTCTTTTTGATATTCCCTGCAAGGAAAAACTACTATTCATCACTGCATATGTGTTTCTACAATGTTCGTTTGATTAGTTTATTTCCTTTTGTCACAAAAAAAATATTTACTGTTACCTTTTGTCCACATTTTTTGTAGGGCACTGGTAGCATTACTATCAAGAACACCAGCATGGATTGATTCTTGGTATCTATAATGCACGCGACATGCCATGGTCGTCTTCCACCACACTGCGGCTGCCACATGACGCCTCCAACCCTCCAAAGCGTGTCACCTCAATGGTCGTCGTCGCCTCGTTCTGCAGCTCTCCTAGCCACTCTCCCAGCCACTGCCGCAGGTCACAGCCTCTGTCCCTCCAAAGAACAACGCCTCTCTGGTTGCAGCCTCCTTCCCATAGCAACCAACGACGGGGAGGAGGAGCTGGGTGAGGCAGGGAGGCCAAGGGCGAAGTGCATCCCCCCGGCAACTACATGGGCCTAATGGGCCAAGAAGGGGACACATAAGCCCCTAGGGGGCTGGTGCGCCTCATGTATGCCAAAATAAGGGGGGAGGAAAGAGGGGAAGAGAGAAAGGAAGGCGAGCAATTGGAACTTCCCCTTCCTTCTCTCCTCCCTCCTCTTTCCTTTCCCCTCCGGATGAATATGGAAGGGGGAGGCCGAATTGGGAGGCGCCCAAGTAGGATTCCACCTACTTGGGACGCCCCCTTGGCTGCCTCTCCTCCCCTCCAACCTATATATATGAGGGGAGGCACCGCTAGAACACACATCAACAATTGTTAGCCGTGTGCGGCGCCCCCCTCCACAGTTCACGCCTCCGGTCATATTCACATAGTGCTTAGGCGAAGCCCTGCCCGGATCACTTCACCGTCACCACGCCTTCGTGCTGACGGAACTCTCCCTCAACACTTTGTTGGATCAAGAGTTTGAGGGACGTCATTGAGCTGAACATGTGCAGAACTCGGAGGTGTCGTACATTCGGTGATTGATCGGTCAGAACAAGAAGAAGTTTGACTACATCAACCGTGTTGTCAAACGCTTCCGCTTTCGGTCTACGAAGGAACGTAGACACACTCTCCCCCTCTCATTGCTATGCATCTCCTAGATAGATCTTGCGTAAGCGTAGGAATATTTTTGAAATTGCATGCTACGTTTCCCACCAGTGGCATCAGAGCCAGGTCTATGCGTAGATGATATGCACGAGTAGAACACAAAGAGTTGTGGGCGGTGATCGTCATACTGCTTACCACCAATGTATTATTTTTATTTGGCGGTATTGTTGGATGAAGCGGCCCGGACCAACCTTACATGACCACGTTCATGAGACCAGTTCCACCGACAAACATGCAACTAGTTTTGCATAAAGGTGGGTGGCGGGTGTCTGTTTCTCCAACTTTAGTTGAATCGAATTTGACTGCGGCCTGTCCTTGTTGAAGGTTTAAATAGCAAACTTGATAAATCACCATTGTGGTTTTGATGCGTATGTAAGAACGGTTCTTGCTAGAAGCCCGTAGTAGCCACGTAACACTTGCAACAACAAAGTAAAGGACGTCTAACTTGTTTTTGCAGGGCATGTTGTGATGTGATATGGTCAAGACATGATGTGATATATGTTATTGTATGAGATGTTCATGTTTTGTAAAAGTTATCGGCAACTGGTAGGAGCCTTATGGTTGTCGCTTTATTGTATGAAATGCAAACGCCATGTAATTGCTTTACTTTATCACTATGCGTTAACGATAGTTGTAGAAGCTATAGTTGGCGAGACGACCACGACGCTACGATGGAGATCAACATGTCAAGCCGGTGATGATGGAGATCATGACGGTGATCAAAGGCACAAGATGATGATGGTCACATCATGTCACATATTTTGATTGCATGTGATGTTTTACTTTTATACATCTTATTTTGCTTAGTATGGCGGTAGCATTATAAGATGATCCCTCACTAAAATTTCAAGGTATAAGTGTTCTCCCTGAGTATGCACTGTTGTGATAGTTCGTTGTGTTGAGACATCACGTGATGATCGGGTGTGATAGGCTCTACGTTCACATATAACGGGTGCAAGACAGTTTTGCACATGCGGAATACTTGGGTTAAAGTTGACTAGCCTAGCTTGTACAGACGTGAACATGGAACACTGGAGACCGCAAGGTTGCACATGAATCATATAGTAGATATGATCAACATAGAGATGTTCACCATTGAAAACTACTCCATCTCACGTGATGATCGGACATGGTTTAGTTGATTTGGATCACGTGATTATTTAGATGACTCGAGGGATGCCTATCTAAGTGGGAGTTCTCCAGGCAAGGAAGAAGTCATCTTCAGATCCGACGGCCTGCCCCCGCCCTCTTGCCCACTCTACATACTGCTTCTTCCCTCAAAAGTGTCATAGTTGTTCACAAGGCTCAATATCACCTTAATCCCATTCTTCGTAGTCTCAGACAGCACAAAATCCAACCCCCTGCATGCACAAACAACAACAACAACAACAACAACAACAACAACAAACAAAAATCCTCTCGCCTGGAGGGTCCTCTTCCGTCGGGAAGCGGCAGAAGGAGCGGGGGCAGATCCCCAATCCGGCACCGCAGCCGCCGATTTCGATGGCGCTGCTGCCGGGGATCGATGCGGCAATGCCAGAGGCGTGTGCGGAGATGATGCGAGGTGGTGCAGGAGCGCTTCCCGAATCGCCGCAAGTGGCTGGAAATCTGCATCATTCCGGGAGCGCTGCTGCAACCGGGGGAAAGCCCTCCCCGCCTCCCTTGAAGCCCGGCGCTCCTGGCAGGCGTGCTCGGCGGAGAGCTTCTGCTCGTGCGTCGCGAGCGCGTCGCGTGGGGGGTCGACCGCTCTCCAATGGTCTGGATCCGCCACCTTGGCTGGGGGATCACGGCGAGATTTCCTCCAACCACGCCAAGGTATGCCGCCAGTCAAAACATTTGTTCAAATTCAGTGAATCCGGGGGTTCTGACGTTCATGTGAACAGTTCGGTGAGTTCTTCTGGTGAGGAGCTGAGGATTGTTCCTTATGGTAGTACTGATTGCCTACGAGGTTCCGCGTCTGTGAAATACCCATTACGCCTCCATCTCCGGCTCCGGCGGCTTCTGCCGCCGGTGAGATGTTTGCCATTTCTAAGATGGTCAACGAGAGTTTGAACCCTCCTCGACCGGCTGTGGGGCCTGCCCCGTTCCTTCACCACACATCAGAGGATCTGTGGTGCAGAGGAAAACGAACTTCGAAAACCCGATTCCTAGGAAAGGAAACAGTTATGAGGAGGAGATAGAGGAGTTTTTTGGTCACTTATGGGTTGTCCCTTCCCCACAATGCCGTTATCATCGCCCTCCCCTCCTCAAACCTCCCCTGAACCCTAGTTTCACCCTACCAAGCCATCTGTTCTGGGTGAGGAAGGATCTGTTTAGATCGAACCAATTTTCTGTAGAGGATTGCTACCCTGTCACACATCTTGGGCGTTTCGATCCCGTTCCTACCCAATTTTGCTTGTCTAAAGAGGGTCTAGGTCCGGGCAGCATCTCTTTCGCAATAGCGATAAAGTGAGGCATGGAAGGGCGTGGTCAGCAAGGGGCGCAGCGGCCACAACGGCGACAGCCACCACCTAAGAAAACGGTGTCTAGGGCAGCTCCACCTCAACCTCAAGGCCCACCACTGGCAGCCCTACCCCGTGCCCAACCATCTTCCTCTAAGGGAGGGAGTGGATCATCGAAGGGGGCTACCATGGCTACCGCTACTACTCCAGCCCCGCCTCCACCCCCACCTCCTGCTCCTGCTGTTCACACACTCGATCCGAGGTACAGAGATATGATTTGCTTTAACTGTAGCTGGCCAGGACATTATGTTGGGAATTACATTGATCAGAAGAAGTGTTTTATCTGCTCTGGAAATCATAATGTGAACAACTGTGTGGCCTGGGCCCGGCTGCAACCTACTGCTACATATTTTGGTAGTGCAGCAGCAGGCCTGGGTTTCTACCACATAGATATCCCTGTTGCTGCTGAATCCAGTTGGTTGAACTACAAGAATTGCGCTGTTTTGAAAGTGGTGAAAGGAGAAGATCTTCTTCTGACTTATTGGTCCAGCTAAATGGTATTTTTTGTAAGAACAAAGACTGGCCATGGCAAATTAGAGAGCTTGAGGAGAAGAAATACCTACTTAGATTCCCACCTTGGAAAAAAGTAGAAGACCTGATTGAGTTCCCTGCATTTGACCTCCCCATTGATGGAGTTTCTGTTAAGATATGTGAATGGGAGGGAATGCTGGAGGCGTTTGGTCAGTTGTCTGAAGCTTGGGTACAAGTTGAGGGGATTCCTCCCAAGTGGTGTGCATGGAAAGTGTTTGCACAGGTTGCTTCGTGTTTTGGCATCCTTGTGGATGTGGACTGGAATGGGTTTTTCAAAAGTTTCTATGAAATTATCAGAATTAAAGTTGCTTGTAGGGATCCTGCCAAAGTTCCTTTTGAGAGATTGGTGGAGATGAAGAAAAAGCTATATCTGCTATTCTTCACCGTGGAAGGATTTGAACAGGTGGGAGAGGACTCTGATGGTAACGACAGTGATCCTGATATTGATAATGCCGTAGAGAAAAAGGAAGATAATGGTAATGAGCAATTTGAGATGGACAAGATGGAAGAGGATGGTGATGAGCCTATTGATGAACTTGACAGAGCAAATTTCCCTAATAAGAACATCTCTGCTGCTAAAAGTAAGAACAAGATGGTGGCTGTTTTTGTAGTTGAGTTTCATCCTCCAAAACTTGTTGATTGCTTCCATGAACAGTTCATTGAAGAAATCAGAGATAAAAGCCCTGTGAATTCTGGCCCTTCTAGTCCCTGTCCGGCTCTTGTTGGTTCTCCTTCCATGTTTGGCTCTGAACCTTTGTCTGTCCATATGGACTATTTCTCTGCCCAGTTAAGTAAGTTTGAAATGGAAGACTCGGATGAGGAAGAGGGGCACTGCTTAACTGTGTCACATCCCTAGCTTCTGGTAATGCTCTAGGCTAGCTTCATGTGTGCATCATGTCTATATTTCTGAAAGTTGAATTGGGGAAAGCTGAAAGCCCCAGAAATCAATTAAAAAAATGATCAACATTAAAAATTGCTTCAAATAACCTAAGAAAATGTTCCTGTTAAGCTATAAAAATATTGGCGAGAGGTAAAATTCAAACCAATATTTTTGGATTCACAGAAATATTTATTTTGGGCATTTGAGTTAATCCAATAATTATTTGCATTGGACTTATATTTGTGATATATTAACTATATGTCCAATAATTCTGATAAATTGCTGAGGGGCTTTGGAATAATCCATTTAGTCCCTGCAAAAATTATCAGAAGTGGAAAAAATAGTTTGGTTCAAAAACCAAATTAAAACCCATTTGCATAATTAGAAAACATAACTAAATTAGAAAAAAAACAGGAGAGAGAGTAGGCCACTGGGCCACTTACCTGGCGCCACCAACCGGCCCAGCACTGTAGCTGGACAGCCCAGCCCACCAGGGCTCCTCCCTGTCGTCTTCCCCCTCACCAGGAGGACGAGCGCGTGGCCGGCGCGCGCGAGCACGCGTCCGGCCACCTCCTGCTTGCTTGCCGCTGCTGGAGTCGTCCCCGAGCGCCACGCGCTTCCCCTCGACCGCCTGCACCTCTCCTCTCTCCCCCTCGAGCACTCTCCCCTCCCCTGTCTTGCTCTCTTCCCCACCACCGAGCGCGCCCATCGCCGCCGCACGCTGCCACGGCGTCCACCGGCCACCCCTCGACCCCTCTCCGTCTCCGGGAGCTCCGCCATCGTCTACTACATCTCCTCGACGACGGAAGCAAGCCCGGATGTCCGAAAGTGTCGCCATCAAGCTCGTCCCCGCCGCCTCTGCCCGGAGATCGCCGCCGCCGTTCCATCATCACCAAGCCGTCCCCGAGCCCACCTAGCGTCTCATCCGACTCCTCGTGAGCTCCTCTTCCTCTCCCCTCACTCCGTGCAATCGATTTTGTTCCCTAGCTAGCAGCCCGCCGGAACCGAGAGCTCACCGCCGTCGTAGTTTCCCACCACCGTGGCCAGGGCCACCCCAGCTTGCCCCTGAGCGTGTCACCAGGTTCGCTGCACTCCCAGGAGCCCGCAGCACCCTTCGGTCTCCCCTCTAGTGCACCGTAGCAACGAATCCACCATCACCCGAGCTCCGGCCGCCGCCACGAGCTCTGCTCCGGCGAGCTATGGCGTTCCCGCCGCCTCCCACCCGCTCCTCTGGATGCGGAAGAGTGTGGGCTACCTCCTGGTGGCTTCGGCGCGCCAAACCATCGACCGTGGGTGATTCCCGAAGCCCTCCGCCGTCTCGGGCTTCGCCGGCGTCGAGCCGTGGACCAAGTCCGGCGTGATTTGAACCGTTGACCAGGGATTTGACCCCCCCCCCTGACTGACTGACGTGTGGGCCAGGCCCCTTCTTAATTAGTGTTAGATTTAGTTAGTCCTAATTAACTTAGTTACGTTAAATAGACACTCACATGCGGGCCCAAGCTCTAATTAACTTAAGTTAGTTAGTGAGTCACTGACCAGTGGGTCCCACTGGTCAGGTTTGACCTGGACCGTGCCCAGTTGACCTGCTGACATCATCATGACGTCAAGCTGACGCAGTAATCCTTTTTCTGGAATTTAAATAAATCTAAATGATTTATTTATTTCAGAAAATACCCAAAACTTCTAAAAATCATAGAAATTCAACCGTAACTCCAAATAAGATAAATTATATATGTAAAATTATCAGAAAAATTCAAGGAATCCATCTGTACCATTTTCATGCATGTTTGAACAATGTTTGTCCTCTGTTTTGGACAAAACAAATAAAGGGCATTTAAATAATCATATATGGGGTTGGAATTTGAATCTTGCACTCAAACCAACTTCATTTAAATCATAGCTAGTTGCATTAGCTCAAACCACGGCATATTGACATGTCATGATCATGCATCATATTGTGCATTGCATTGATTGTGTTCTTTCTCCTGTTGCCGGTATTTGTCCCCTCTCGATAGACGTTGTACCGACGATGTGATCGTTGACACTGATGAAGACCCAATGATATCTTCAGAAGTGCCAGGCAAGCACAACCCCCTTGTTCATTCTGATACAAGCCCACTCTCTCGCTCCTGCTCTCTTTTACTGCATTAGGACAACAATGATTCATCTGTTACTTGTTGCGGTAGTTGAACCCCTTATCCTCTGCATGACCTGTCATTGCCACAGTAAATAGATGAAACCCACTAGCATGAGTAGGAATTGTTTGAGCCCTGATGTGCCTACTCATTCATGCTTGTTTGTCATGCCTGCTACTGCTTAGAGTTGAGTCAGGTCTGATTCATCGGGGATGGATCGGAGGTGTGTAAACATGTCCTACTGTGTGTGAGCTAAGTGTGTGAACATGATTTTGGTAAAGGTAGCGGTGAGAGGCCATGTAGGAGTACATGGTGGGTTGTCTCATTGCAGCCGTCCTCAGGAACTGAGTTCTTTGTCTGTGATCCATGAACAGTTACTACCGCGCATTGGGCCCGAAACCAATGGACCCTCTCGGCTTCTTAATCACCCTAGTACTCTGTCCAGGAGTTGCAACTAGTTTCTGGTGTTTGTAGGATATGTGTTGGCGGTCGTGCGTAGCGCTGACCCTAGGGGTGCGCTATGTTGCGGTAGATACACTGTGGCACGGTGTACCGGGCGCCCGTTTGGTGTCTCGGGAACCCTGCACACATCGTTTGGGGCTGTGAGCGAAACTCCGGCCGGATCTCCTCGCGGATGGAACCCGAATAGGCGATAAACCTGGACTAGAGACTTAAGTGTTTAGGTAGGCCGTGGCCGACACCCTCGCCCGGCTTCCGCTTGAAGGTTGCCGAGGTACATGACGTGTACAGGGCTCTAAGTGGTGAGAGCGTGTGTGAAGAAGTACACCAATGCAGGGTTATCAATATCTATTCGAATAGCCGAATTCCTCGGATATGGAAACTTGGACCCCTTGCATAGTTCATAGACAAGTGAAAGTGGATACCCTAAAACTCGCAAGATAAGCGTGAGTGCTATGGATGGCCTTCTCGTAGGGAGACGGGAGCGGATCCATAGTGGTGTATTGAATGGTGAATGTGTGGACTCGTGTGCGCCACCTCAAAAGAGTTGCTTGCAATCGTAGTTCAGGTTAGCCACTGAGTCAAAGCTGGCTTGCTGCAGTTAAACTCCACCACCCCCCCTTGTTGATACCGATGCATATGTAGTTAGTTTTGATGTAAGACTTGCTGAGTACCTTTGTACTCACGTTTGCTTAATTTATGTTTTGCAGAGAGACTTAAGTCTCGCTAGTAGTTCCGTGTGGACTTCGACGTTTAGCTTGATACCTCAGCTACGATCTTGTGCCCTTGGCAGGATTTGGTAGATAGTCAGGCTTCTTAGCCTTTTTCATTTATAGATGTCTGTACTCAGACATGTTAAGCTTCCGCATGTGCTTTGCATTGTATGCTATGATTGTTGGGTCATGAGACCCATGTTTGTAATATCTCGCTCCTCGGAGCCTAATGAAGTAATACTTGAGTTGTAGAGTTATGTTGTGATGCCATGTTGTATTTACACATATCGAGCATATTGTGTGCATGATTGAAATGCTTGGTATGTGTGGGATCCGACTATCTAGTTGTTTATCCTTTGCAGCCTTTCTTATGGGGAAATGTAGTCTAGTGTTCCTCGAGCCATAGTAGTCCGCTACAGCCCGGTTCACCGGAGTCCTGCTAGCCCAGCACTGCTGTTCGGGACACTTGACTGGCCGGCATGTGTTTCGCTTCGTCCCTATGTCTGTCCCTTCGGGGAAATGTCACGCGGTGATTTCTGGAGTCCTGCCTAGCCTGCTACAGCCCGGGATCCCCGGAGTCCTGTTAGCCCAGTGCTACAGCCCGGAATCACTCGTTGATGACCGGCATGTTCGATGTGATCCATGTATGCCTGTCTCCATAGGTCTGTGCCGCTTTGGGTTCACGACTAGCCATGTCGGCCCGGGTTCTTTGGTCATATGGATGCTAGCGACACTATCATATACGTGAGCCAAAAGGCGCAAACGGTCCCGGGCCAGGGAAGGTGGCACCCGTGGGAATACCGTGCGTGAGGCTGCAAAGTGATATGATGTGTTACCGGCTAGATCGATGTGGCCTAGGATCGGGGTCCCGACAGCGTTGGTATCAGAGCCTGACTGCCTGTAGGATTTCCAAGCCAAACTGGTCGAAGTTGAGTCTAGAAATGCTTTAGTTATGTAAGGGAATTGATTGTGGAAGGGAACGTAAGGCTCTTTTTACTCCTTGTTCTCATGCCCTTCTGATCTGAGTCACCTTATCTTTCTACGGGGTTAAGAACTAGGCTTCTCTTCTATCTCACAGGATGACGTGTTACTAAACCATAGTTGACTAGGATTGTTGAGTTCAAGCCTCAGTTCAGTTCCTACTACTTCCATATATTCATAACTGGCCTCAGAACCTTGATATTGTGCTTCTGAGTGGTTATGCCACAAATTTGCAGGATGTCCCAAAACTTTTTGAGCATTTACAGTCGTTATGCTGTCCGAGTCATCCCAGGTTTCTAAATAGTCTGATGCATTTGCAAATCCTTTCCCTTGTTCCTGATGTCCATTTGGGCCAGATTAATCACACTACTTGTCAGTTGAGGTACTCTATTGCCTCGACGTATATGTTGGAGCTACTATTATGACCCTAGGTGTCTTATGAAACCATCTAGTAATTTGTCCATGTTTTGTGTTCCCAGTGTGATGAGTCTGGCCATCATTCTCGAAAGCATCCCGTGATGCCATTTAGTTAGTAGGCATTCTATTCCTGGGTTTTGAACCCGAGATTCACCCTACTTACTTCATGTTGATAGTGTTTGCTCGTTCCTTTAGGATATTAGTAACCTTTGCGATAGTCCTCGAGGTTCGTGGTACATCCTTCTTCCAATTATCATGAACCACTTATGGCAGAAGTTCTTGAACCAAAGGATCACAACCAGAGTGCTCTTGATGAGTTCTCCATTCTATATTGTGGCTCTGCCAATTCTACCCTTCTGCATGGGTTATCTGGAAGAAATATGTTGAGCTTTGCTCGACATACTAATCTATGCCTCCACAGCTCAGAAAATTATATGTTCCTTGAGTTGTTCCTCTTTAGTTGTTTTCTGACCTTCGTCTATCAATTGATAGTCAGGAATAGTTGTGCATTTGTGTTCATTGGTGCCTTTTATTCTTGTGGTCCGTCGAGCCGTTCTATTTTAGAATGACTAGGAGAAACAAACTCCAGTACCTCATCCATTTCTCGGATCGGGTCAAAGTGGTTGTATTCCGCAGATCAAAATGCCAATCCAGCTTTTGGTTCTGTTCTACCCTGAAGTATTACCCACTTTATGTCAAAAGCGTCGTGAGAATTGCACATCTCTCATGAATTCTTGACGCAGTGATACTTCTTACCATCATTGTTCATTCCTCGGTTCCCGTGTTATTGTAACCGGAATGCCGGCATGTGAGTCATGATGTGTGAAATCAATACTCCTAGCAACTGTGTTGCTTGGTAGTTAATGGACAATATTCTCATCCTTAGCGTGTTGGTTATTGCATTATCATTCTAAGACTGATCGTGCTACCTAGTCCATATTTCTGGTGCACACTTCGATCAATGGGTTAGGGTTGTGCCAATCCCTCACTCTTTGATCATATCATCTTGCCCTGAAAAGCAAGGTTGTTCTCGAGCTTAGTAACATACCGGTGGTTCGTGATTTTCCGACTATCTTCTCGGAAGTGTTACCAGGTTGTCACCTGACCGTTATGTTGAGTTCGTGATCAAGTTGGTTTTTAAATAAACCATTTTTCTCCAAGAATCTGTGTTGGATACCCCTGAGCTAGTTGGTTAAGCTTAACAACAACTTGGAGAGTTGGAAGATGAAAACTTGTCCGACTTAGCTCATCTCTAAGGGATATCCTTGTGTGTGTGTGTGTGTGTGTGTTGAAGAAAGATGATATCTTCACCAATTGGTCCTCGTGATCAGTTTTTGGATCTATTATCTTGTCCAAACCTTGATTTGAGTGTGGGTTATCGTCAAATCAAATCAGAACCAACGATGTTCGTAATGTGTCTTACTTGCGGTTGTCCCTCGAGCATACACCATTATATCTTTGGTCTGACTAATACTATCACATTGTTCAATAGTGGTGGAAGTCCAGTAATATGGAAATTCCGATGAGTTGCTGTTGAGCCCATCAGCGGCATTTTGTCTCCTCCATGATTGTATTGAACATCCAGCTAGTGTTGGAAACTTTATAGGCATTGCCCTCATGTCCCGATCATGAAGCATATGTCCGGTTGAAAGATGTGACTTCCTCTAATTCATGTGCATCTGATGTAAGTTGCCGCCGTGAATCCGAGAAAGTTTGTTTCTGCTTCCTCTGGAATCATCCCAAGTCAGTCATGCATGTGCGAAGTATTCTATGGTCTGATAGACTGATCATCTACATTCTATACGTATCCCTAGCACACCAAGCCACTGATTGATTTGTTCAAGGAGAAGAAGTTCTTCTTAAGGGTTAGACCTACGCAAGGACTTCGATATCCTCGTTGATGGTTCCCCCTGAACTCGGTAGTGTTTCATTTTAAGACTACTAGGTGACCATGCTTGTCTAGGACAACGTGTTCACATGCTTGTAGCAGAACCGGCTCATGCTTTGGAGCTTACTACCGTAGTTCATTCCCCCAAGAATCTCGCAACATCATCTCGTCGATTTGTGTTGCAAACTTTCATTTTGTTTCTAGACTCAATGAGTCTGGAATATCCTGACACCAACCAGATCTGAATCTCAGGCAGATATGATGGTTGGAGCATTTTCCAAGAACTATAATATTGATCTCTCGATAACCGGTAAGGTGGATGTCGTGGCCAACACATCCAGCCGGAAGACCTATTATTGTAGTATCTCGATTGAAGAAAGTTGGCCAACTTTCCATGAGGATTTCTTAGGATTTACCTCCGTAGTTAATCCTTATGGATTCTTGAGCTTCCGAAGTCCGACCACTACTTGGTGGCTATGCCGATGCTTAAAGCATGACCGTGGTAACCAGTACATCAAGAGAACATTAGAAGCAGAGTGCTAAATGTCTCTCGGTCGATCATCCAGATTTTGTTTCCTTGGCTTCGCTAAGGTGAAATCTGAGAAAGTATTATCTTCCTTTGCATCTGCATTGTCCATCACCATTCATCATGGTGGTATGTGGTGTTGCCAGGATCCTTGACACGGATATTGGCGGAACCTTGATGAGTATGGAAATGCTCAAGTTCTTGAGAGCACGCTCAGGCACTAGGTTCTGACGTTGTCATTAATTGGAATGTGCCTCCGTCGTCGCAGTTGTTCGATAGCCATCCAATTGGTGGAATCACCTTTGCCGGTGAACCTTCTCCCCAGTTACTAGAATCATTCCCAACATTTGCATTTTGTTCCCAGCTTACACCTCAGTAGTTGTTGTTCATGGTCATCTTCAAAAGTGGACTTACCATGGGTCCCCTCCATCTCCGATGATAAGCAAAAATCATCCATTGCGTTGTCTTCAACAAGGTAGTCCACATCATCCATCCTAGTCGGGGTATGCCATCTCTTCAAGCTATCTCAAACGATCAATTGTAAATTGCCTTAAGCTGGTATGAAGAGTTCCAACGATCTCTGAATCAAAAGTAATTCTTTTGCCACTTAAGGGAATAGTTCTTCGAGTCTCCTCTTCTAGGGTGTCCCATTATAGAATCATGGTGATTATTTCATCACTATCTTGAGATTTTGCCCCACCCGTTTCAGCGTGGGATTTTGCCTACCAGTAGAACCTTGTCATCTACCTCTTTCCATCCCTCCCGATGTATGTTTTGTGTCTCGGCTCGAGAGATGTTCAATGTCTCACTCCCTGAGTTGATCCTGAGTTGTTCGACCTTCGATGAGATCGATCCCTCTCTAGTTTTCCTTCTCATCTCATTGTCATGTTAGTTGGAGTTCTCGGGGAAAGACATTCAGACAAAGATGGTGATTCAATCAATGTTCATTTGAAGTGCAACCTGGATCGTGAAGATTACGTTAGTTGCGTACCCCCATCATCTTACCCTACGCTTGAATCTCGGGACGAGATTCCTGTTTAGTAGGGGTGAGCTGTCACATCCCTAGCTTCTGGTAATGCCCTAGGCTAGCTTCATGTGTGCATCATGTCTATATTTCTAAAAGTTGAATTGGGGAAAGCTGAAAGCCCCAGAAATCAATTAAAAAATGATCAACATTAAAAATTGCTTCAAATAACCTAAGAAAATGTTCCTGTTAAGCTATAAAATATTGGCAAGAGGTAAAATTCAAACCAATATTTTTGGATTCACAGAAATATTTATTTTGGGCATTTGAGTTAATCCAATAATTATTTGCATTGGACTTATATTTGTGATATATTAACTATATGTCCAATAATTCTGATAAATTGCTGAGGGGCTTTGGAATAATCCATTTAGTCCCTGCAAAAATTATCAGAAGTGGAAAAAATAGTTTGGTTCAAAAACCAAATTAAAACCCATTTGCATAATTAGAAAACATAACTAAATTAGAAAAAAAAACAGTAGAGAGAGTAGGCCACTGGGCCACTTACCTGGCGCCACCAACCGGCCCAGCACTGTAGCTGGACGGCCCAGCCCACCAGGGCTCCTCCCTGTCGTCTTCCCCCTCGCCAGGAGGATGAGCGCGTGGCCGGCGCGCGCGAGCACGCGTCCGGCCACCTCCTGCTTGCTTGCCGCTTCTGGAGTCGTCCCCGAGCGCCACGCGCTTCCCCTCGACCGCCTGCACCTCTCCTCTCTCCCCCTCGAGCACTCTCCCCTCCCTTGTCTTGCTCTCTTCCCCACCACCGAGCGCGCCCATCGCCGCCGCACGCTGCCACGGCGTCCACCGGCCACCCCTCGACCCCTCTCCGTCTCCGGGAGCTCCGCCATCGTCTACTACATCTCCTCGACGACGGAAGCAAGCCCGGATGCCCGGAAGTGTCGCCATCAAGCTCGTCCCCGCCGCCTCTGCCCGGAGATCGCCGCCGCCGTTCCATCGTCACCAAGCCGTCCCCGAGCCCACCTAGCGTCTCATCCGACTCCTCGTGAGCTCCTCTTCCTCTCCCCTCACTCCGTGCAATCGATTTCGTTCCCTAGCTAGCAGCCCGCCGGACCCGAGAGCTCACCGCCGTCGTAGTTTCCCACCACCGTGGCCAGGGCCACCCCAGCTTGCACCTGAGCGTGTCACCAGGTTCGCTGCACTCCCAGGAGCCCGCAGCACCCTTCGGTCTCCCCTCTAGTGCACTGTAGCAACGAATCCACCATCACCCGAGCTCCAGCCACCGCCACGAGCTCTCCTCCGGCGAGCTATGGCGTTCCCGCCGCCTCCCACCTGCTCCTCTGGATGCGGAAGAGTGTGGGCTACCTCCTGGTGGCTTCGGCGCTCCAAACCATCGACCGTGGGTGATTCCCGAAGCCCTCCGCCGTCTCGGGCTTCGCCGGCGTCGAGCCGTGGACCAAGTCCGGCGTGATTTGAACCGTTGACCAGGGATTTGACCCCCCCCCTGACTGACTGACGTGTGGGCCAGGCCCCTTTTTAATTAGTGTTAGATTTAGTTAGTCCTAATTAACTTAGTTACGTTAAATAGACACTGACATGCGGGCCCAAGCTCTAATTAACTGAAGTTAGTTAGTGAGTCACTGACCAGTGGGTCCCACTGGTCAGGTTTGACCTGGACCGTGCCCAGTTGACCTGCTGACATCATCATGACGTCAAGCTGACGCAGTAATCCTTTTTCTGGAATTTAAATAAATCTTAAATGATTTATTTATTTCAGAAAATACCCAAAACTTCTAAAAATAATAGAAATTCAACCGTAACTCCAAATAAGATAAATTATATATGTAAAATTATCAGAAAAATTCAAGGAATCCATCTGTACCATTTTCATGCATGTTTGAACAATGTTTGTCCTCTGTTTTGGACAAAACAAATAAAGGGCACTTAAATAATCATATATGGGGTTGGAATTTGAATCTTGCGCTCAAACCAACTTCATTTAAATCATAGCTAGTTGCATTAGCTCAAACCACGGCATATTGACATGTCATGATCATGCATCATATTGTGCATTGCATTGATTGTGTTCTTTCTCCTATTGCCGGTATTTGTCCCCTCTCGATAGACGTTGTACCGACGATGTGATCGTTGACACTGATGAAGACCCAATGATATCTTCAGAAGTGCCAGGCAAGCACAACCCCCTTGTTCATTCCGATACAAGCCCACTCTCTCGCTCCTGCTCTCTTTTACTGCATTAGGACAACAACAATTCATCTGTTACTTGTTGCGGTAGTTGAACCCCTTATCCTCTGCATGACCTGTCATTGCCACAGTAAATAGATGAAACCCACTAGCATGAGTAGGAATTGTTTGAGCCCTGATGTGCCTACTCATTCATGCTTGTTTGTCATGCCTGCTACTGCTTAGAGTTGAGTCAGGTCTGATTCATCGGGGATGGATCGGAGGTGTGTAAACATGTCCTACTGTGTGTGAGCTAAGTGTGTGAACATGATTTGGTAAAGGTAGCGGTGAGAGGCCATGTAGGAGTACATGGTGGGTTGTCTCATTGCAGCCGTCCTCAGGAACTGAGTTCTTTGTCTGTGATCCATGAACAGTTACTACCGTGCATTGGGCCCGAAACCAATGGACCCTCTCGGCTTCTTAATCACCCTAGTACTCTGTCCAGGAGTTGCAACTAGTTTCTGGTGTTTGTAGGATATGTGTTGGCGGCCGTGCGTAGCGCTGACCCTAGGGGTGCGCTATGTTGCGGTAGATACACTATGGCACGGTGTACCGGGCGCCCGTTTGGTGTCTCGGGAACCCTGCACACATCGTTTCGGGCTGTGAGCGAAACTCCGGCCGGATCTCCTCGCGGATGGAACCCGAATAGGCGATAAACCTGTACTAGAGACTTAAGTGTTTAGGTAGGCCATGGCCGACACCCTCGCCCGGCTTCCGCTTGAAGGTTGCCGAGGTACATGACGTGTACAGGGCTATAAGTGGTGAGAGCGTGTGTGAAGAAGTACACCCCTGCAGGGTTATCAATATCTATTCGAATAGCCGAATTCCTCGGATATGGAAACTTGGACCCCTTGCATAGTTCATAGACAAGTGAAAGTGGATACCCTAAAACTCGCAAGATAAGCGTGAGTGCTATGGATGGCCTTCTCGTAGGGAGACGGGAGCGGATCCATAGTGGTGTATTGAATGGTGAATGTGTGGACTCGTGTGCGCCACCTCAAAAGAGTTGCTTGCAATCGTAGTTCAGGTTAGCCACTGAGTCAAAGCTGGCTTGCTGCAGTTAAACTCCACCACCCCCCCTTGTTGATACCGATGCATATGTAGTTAGTTCTGATGTAAGACTTGCTGAGTACCTTTGTACTCACGTTTGCTTAATTTATGTTTTGCAGAGAGACTTCAGTCTCGCTAGTAGTTCCGCGTGGACTTCGACGTTTAGCTTGATACCTCAGCTACGATCTTGTGCCCTCGGCAGGATTTGGTAGATAGTCAGGCTTCTTAGCCTTTTTCATTTATAGATGTCTGTACTCAGACATGTTAAGCTTCCGCATGTGCTTTGCATTGTATGCTATGATTGTTGGGTCATGAGACCCATGTTTGTAATATCTCGCTCCTCGGAGCCTAATGAAGTAATACTTGAGTTGTAGAGTTATGTTGTGATGCCATGTTGTATTTACACATATCGAGCATATTGTGTGCATGATTGAAATGCTTGGTATGTGTGGGATCCGACTATCTAGTTGTTTATCCTTTGCAGCCTTTCTTATGGGGAAATGTAGTCTAGTGTTCCTCGAGCCATAGTAGTCCGCTACAGCCCGGTTCACCAGAGTCCTGCTAGCCCAGCACTGCTGTTCGGGACACTTGACTGGCCGGCATGTGTTTCGCTTCGTCCCTATGTTTGTCCCTTCGGGGAAATGTCACGCGGTGATTTCTGGAGTCCTGCCTAGCCTGCTACAGCCCGGGATCCCCGGAGTCCTGTTAGCCCAGTGCTACAGCCCGGAATCACTCGTTGATGACCGACATGTTCGATGTGATCCATGTATGCCTGTCTCCATAGGTCTGTGCCGCTTTGGGTTCATGGTGGCTTGACTACTCAGAATTTGAAACTATGTTTATAAAGGTGTGGAATACCCTGGTGGTGGGGAGGACTGCTATTAATGTTTGGTTAAAAAAAGCTAAATTGTTTCAGAAAAAGGCTAAAGGCCGGAGTATTAATATTGAAGCTACTCTTAAGAAAAAGAAGAAAGACCTTATGCAAGAATTTGATATCCTAGATGTTTTTGCCGAGTCAAATCTTGTATCGGATGCGGATAGGCTTCAGATGAGGGAGATTAAAAAAGAGCTTGATGATATCTTGCGTAAGGATTAGGTTGCCTTGTGGCGATGTTCGAGGGATCGTAGAATTAAAGATGGAGACAAAAACAATGCCTATTTTCATGCGCTTGCCAATCACAGGCATAGGAAAAATCATTTGACTGAGCTAAATGGGGATTCGGGCCCTGCTTTTACTATAATCAAATGCTAGATGTAGCTACTACTTTTTATAAAAATTTGTTTGGATATGAAGCAAAACATGATATTCATCTTGGCCCTTCCTTCTGGGAGGAAGATGAGCTGGTTACTATAGAAGAAAATGAAATGCTACAAAGAAAATTTTCTGAAGAGGAGATTAAGGAAGCCATTTTTGGCTCTTATGCACATGGAGCGCCTGGCCTTGATGGCTTGTCTTTCCTCTTTTATCAAACCTTCTGGGAGGTAATTAAAAAAGACTTTATGGCCATGGTTAGAGATTTCGAGGAGTGTAAATTAGATATTCATAGACATAATTTTGCCCTGATTGTGTTGATCCCAAAGGAGGTGAATGCTAAAGACATGAAGAACTTTAGACCTATCAGTCTTAGTAATTGTGCTATTAAGATTTTTACAAAATCTATGACTAATAGATTTCCCCTTATCAGTCATAGAATGATTTCTCCCAATCAAACTGCTTTTATCAAGGGCAGATATATTCTTGAAAGTATGGTCCTGGCACATGAGGTTATTCATGAAGTTAAGAAATCTGGTTCACAAGGGCTTGTGCTCAAACTAGATTATGAAAAAGCATATGATAGAGTAAGTTGGGACTTTCTTTTTGAAATGCTTAGTTCCAGAGGTTTTGGGCAAAAATGGATCTCTTGGATTAAAAAAACTCTTTTGTAGAGTACATTTAGTGTGAGGATTAATGACACTACAGGGCCTTACTTTATGGGAGGGGAAAGGTCTCAAACAAGGAGATCCCTTCTCCCCGTTGCCTTTTAACTTAGTTGCTGATGTTTTCTCCAAAATGCTAATCAAGGCCTCAAAGCATGGACTGATCTCTGGTCTTCTCACCAACATTATCCCTGGGGGAGTGATCAGCTTGCAATATGCTGATGATACACTTTTTTTCTTAAGAATTCATATGACAAAGCCAGGAATTTTAAGTGGATTTTATCCTGTTTTGAAAACCTATCTGGTATGAAAATCAATTTCCACAAGAGTGATTTACTCACCATAAATGTGGAGGAGGAGTCTAAAACTTTTGCTCAAATTTTCTGTTGTAAGTTGGGGTCTTTCCCTATCAAATACTTGGGAGTGCCTCTGCACTATGAAAAATTGAGGAGAGAAGATATACAACCAATTATTGATACAATTATCAAGAATATTTCGGGTTGGCTGGGTAGATACTTGACCTAAAAGGGGAAGTTGATCTTATTGTGTGCCTGTATTGTTAGTATTCCTGCCTACCTTATGGCCATGATTAAATTTCCTAAATGGGCAATTAATGCCATTAATTCTCAAATGGCTCATTTTTTCTGGGGTAATATAGATGATCAACATAAATACCACCTGACCAACTGGGGTCTGGTTACTAGAAAAAGGAATTTGGGGGACTCGGTATCCCCAAAAGAATTCAACATGGCCCTTTTGGCCTCATGGGGAAAACGTTTATTTGAATCTAATGACAGTGATTGGAAAAAGATTGTGTCTTTTAAATATAACACTCACTCGCCGAATATTCTGTGGGCCAAGCAAAAAATTGGGTCCCCCTTCTGGAAAAGTGTGACCTGGGCTTTAAATGCTTCAAAAACTTTCTATGTTTGGAAGGTGGGAAGAGGTGATAAAATAAGTTTTTGGCATGATACATGGGCTGGGGATTGTTCCCTAAGAACTATGTTTTGGGACCTGTTTGAAATTTGCAACCAGCCTGATTGTTCAGTGGCTCAAGTGTGGGATGGGACTACTCTGAAACTTACTTTTAGGCGATGTGTTGATCTGAGGGGGATACTTAGGTGGAATCAATTACAAGACCACATGAGGGATTTCCCCCTGTCTACCTCCCCAGATTTGCCCATCCGGTCTCTTGAACCTAAGGGGATGTACTCAGTTAAATCTTTCTATGAAGCTATAAACTTTGGGGGAATTGTTTCTCCGATTGGAAAATCTCTTTGGAAAGTTTTGTGTCCTCAACATATTCATGTTTTCATGTGGCTTTGTGTGTACAATAAAGTTCTGACCAGAGATAATTTGAACAAAAGTAGACAGGTGGAAGACCTCTCCTGCCTCTTTTGTAGAGAAAATGAGTCCACTCAACATCTATTTTTTGATTGTGTTGTGGCCAAATGTATCTGGTTGCTGGTCTCTGAGTTTTTTAATGTGCGACTTTTTACTTGTTTTGAAGACATATGTGCTGGGTGGCGTTCTTACAAATGTAAACCTGTGCTCAATCTGGTCACGGCTGCATCCTTGTGGAGCATTTGGTGGCTAAGGAATGATTTCTTTTTTCAGGGCCGCTCGTGGAGAGGCTTGAATTGCGTCCTTGTCAAGTTGAAAAATGTGCTTCTGTGCTGGGGGTACTCTGCGACGACACCCAAGCGGAGCTGCTGCGAAGATGTATTCTGTTGCTCGACAAACACCAGGGGGAGCTCCTGCGGATCGCCTGGACCTGATCTCCGGTCGTTGTCAGTAGACAATTAGCTTTCACTTTTGGCCCTCGCCTTTTGGTTTTGTAATAAAAGAACTTCATGTAGGCTAAAGTGTTTGCTGGTTTGCGAGGCTGTTTAGACCTTCCCGTTAGTTTTGTTTCTAGTCTGCCTGGTGGTTGCTGGGTGTGGTCTGTGTGGGGATCCAGTTGTTAAGCTTGTATTCTGAATCTGGTTTTATTTGCTCCTTCAATAAAATGGGGCAGGGGGGATCCCCTTTCATTCAAAAAAATTTATCATGAACTTAGTCCTGATAGTATTTGCATATCTATGTTGTAGATAAATAGCTCGCATTGTAGCTCCCCTCTGTTTTTGATATGTTCCTAGAGAAAACTAAGTTGAAATATGATAGTAGCAATGATGCGGACTGAGTCCGCGATCTAAGGATTATTCTCGTTGCTGCGCTGTACAATTATGTCCTTGATGCACCGCTAGGTGACAAACCTATTGCACGAGCATATGCATATGTTATGAGCGTTTGCCAAGCTCGGTATGATGACTACTTGATACTTTAGTGAACCGTGCTTTTCAGCTTAGAACCGGGACTTAAAAAACGTTTTGAACGCCAGGGAGCATATAAGATGTTCCAAGAGTTGAAACTGGTATTTCAGACTCATGTCCATGTCGAGAGGTTTGAGACCTTTGACAAGTACTTTGCCTACAAGATGGAGGAGAATGGCTCAGCCAGTGAGCATATACTCAGAATGTCTGTGTGCTACAATCGCTTGAATAAAGTGGGAGTTAATCTTCCAGATAAGAGAGTGATTGACAGAGTTCTCTAGTCACTATCACCAAGCTACTAGAACTTCGTGATGAACTATAATATGCAAGGGATGATGAAAAAAATTCCCGAGCTCTTCGCGATGCTGAAATTGGCAAAGGTAGAAATCAAGAAAAAGCATCAAGTGTTGATGGTTGAAAAGACGATTAGTTTCAAGAAAAAGGGCAAAGGAAAAGAGAGGGAACTTCAAGAAGAATGAAAAGCAAGTTGCCACTCCCGTGAAGAAGCCCAAAGCTAGACCTAAGCCTGAAACAAAGTGCTTCTACTGCAAAGGGAATGGTCACGAGAAGCGGAACTACCCCAAATACTTGGCGGATGATACGTCTCCATCGTATCTACTTTTCCAAACACTTTTGACCTTGTTTTGGACTCTAACTTGCATGATTTGAATGGAACTAACCCGGATTGACGTTGTTTTCAGCAGTATTGCCGTGGTGTTATTTTTGTGCAGAAATAAAATTTCTCGGAATGACCTAAAACTTCATGGAGAATATTTTTAGAATTTATAAAAAATACTGGCGAAAGAATCAACACCAGGGCCCCACACCCTGTCCACGAGGGTGGGGGTGCGCTCACCCCCCTAGGGCGTGCCCCCTGTCTTGTGGGCCCCCTGAGGCTCCACCGACCTCAACTCCAACTCTATATATTCATGTTCGGGGAGAAAAAATTAGAGAGAAGGTTTCATTGCGTTTTACGATACGGAGCCGCCGCCATGCCCTAATCTCTCATGGGAGGGCTGATATGGAGTCCCTTCGTGGCTCCGGAGAGGGGAATCCGTCGCCATCGTCATCATCAACCTTCCTCCATCACCAATTTCATGACGCTCACCGCCGTGCGTGACTAATTCCATGGTAGGTTTGCTGGACGGTGATGGGTTGGATGAGATTAATCATGTAATCGAGTTAGTTTTGTTAGAGTTTGATCCCTAGTATCCATTATGTTATGAGATTGATGTTGCTATGACTTTGCTATGCTTAATGCTTGTCACTAGGGCCCGAGTGCCATAATTTCAGATCTGAACTTATTATGTTTTCATCAATATATGTGAGTTCTTGACCCTATTTTGCAAGTCAATAGTCACCTACTATGTGTTATGATTCGGTAACCCCGAAGTGACAATAACCGGGACCACTCCCGGTGATGACTATAGTTGAGGAGTTCATGTATTCACTAAGTGTTAATGCTTTGGTCCGGTACTCTATTAAAAGGAGGCCTTAATATCCCTTAGTTTCCAATAGGACCCCGCTTCCAAGGGAGGGTAGGACAAAAGATGTCATGCAATTTCTTTTCCGTAAGCACGTATGACTATATTCGAAATACATGCCTACATTACATTGATGAACTGGAGCTAGTTCTGTGTCACCCTATGTTATAAATGTTGCATGAGGAATCGCGTCCGACATAATTATCCATCACTGATCCAATGCCTACGAGCTTTTATTATATTGATCTTTGCTTAGTTACTTTACCGTTACCACTGTTACAATCACTACAAAACCAATACTATTACTTTTGCCACCGTTACTGTTACTTCCATACTACTTTGCTACTAAATACTTTGCTGCACATATTAAGTCTTTCAGGTGTGGTTGAATTGACAACTCAACTGATAATACTTGAGACTATTCTTTGGCTCCCCTTGGGTCGAATCAATAAATTTGGGTTGAATACTCTACCCTCGAAAACTGTTGCGATCCCTTATACTTGTGGGTTATCAAGATTATTTTCTGGCGCTGTTGCCAGGGAGCATAGCTCTATTCTTTGAGTCAGTTGGGATTTATATCTGTTGATCACTATGAGGAACTTGAAAGCTGAAAGAACCAAGATTTTTCCCTCAACTATGAGGGGAGGTAAGGAACTGCCATCTAGCTCTGCACTTGATTCACCTTCTGTTTTGAGTAAACTTGCGACACCTACTCCTGCTATTTATTCTGATATGTCGCATGTTATTGATGATGGCACTTCTACTATGCATGATGCTTATGATGAAACTACTTCTATGCTTGATAATACTGTGCCATTAGGTGAATTTCTTGATGTACAACTTGATAGGGTTAGAGAGAATTAAATTATTGAAACTGATAATATTGATGAAAGTGACGATGAAGATTCTCCCCCTAGATTGTATTGCCTGTTGTGCCTGAGGGTTAAGTTATGGATGAAGAGACTGCTAGAGATCTTTTAGCTTGCAATGATAGATATGATCTTAAGAAACTGTTAGCCAAGCTGAAAGAAAAATCTTTGAATGCTAGAATGAAATATGACCCTGCTTTTGCTACTTCACCTATCTGTATTTCTGATAAGGATTATGATTTCTCTGTCGATCCTGAGTTAATTACTTTGGTTGAATCTGATCCTTTTTATGGCTATGAATCTGAAACTATTGTGGCACATCTTACTAAATTAAATGATATAGCCACCATGTTCACTAATGAGGAAAAAATTCATTACTACCATATCCTTAAGTTATTTTTGTTCTCATTAAAGGGTGATGCTAAAACATGGTTTAATTCTCTTGATCCTGGTTGTGTGAGTAGTCCCCAGGATATGATTTATTACTTCTCTACTAAATAGTTCCCCGCTCATAAGAAACAAGTTGCCTTAAGGGAAATATATAATTTTGTGCAAATTGAAGAAGAGAGTCTGCCACAAGCTTGGTGGAGGCTTCTCCAATTACTTAATGCTTTGCCTGATCATCCTCTCAAGAAAAATGAAATACTTAATATCTTTTATAATTGACTAACCATTGCTTCCAGAGACCACATGGATAGTTGTGCTGGTTGTGTTTTCAGGGAAAGAACTATTGATCAAGCTGAATTGCTATTGAATAATATGTTGAGTAATGAAAATGATTGGACACTTCCTGAACCAACTCCTAAGCCAACTCCGAAGAAAAGGGGTATTCTATTTCTCAGTCCTGAAGGTATGCAAGAGGCAAAGAAATCTATGAAAGAAAAGGGTATTAAAGCTGAAGATGTTAAGAATTTACCACCTATTGAAGAAATACATGGTCTTGATAACCCGACATGTAGTAAAGGTAAATTCTCTCTATAGATTTGATGAAGGTTATATTCCTCGTAATAAGTCTGCTAGCCAATGCTTGGATGAGTTTGTTGATTTTATTGTTAAGCAAGAAAACTTCAATGCCTATGTTGGTAGACAATTGAAACGTAATGCTTATATGATCGAACACTTGAGTGATTATATGTCTAGAGTTAAAGGTGAGCTTAAAGTTATTAGTAAACATGCTTCTATGGTTACCACTCAAGTAGAACAAGTACTTAAGCTTAGAATGATTTGCTCAATGAATTAGATAATAGGAAAAATGAAAATGTTGTTAGAGTTGTGACTAGAGGGTGTAAAATGACTCAGGAACCTTTGTATCCTGAGGGCCACCCTAAGAGAATTGAGCAAGATTCTCAGAGAACTAATGTTGATGCACCTAGTTCTTCTAAGAGGAAGAAAAAAATGATAGGACTTTGCATGCTTGTAGTGAACCTGTTGTTGACACACTTGAGAATCCCAATGATATTTATATTTCTGATGCTGAAACACAATCTGGTAATGAACATGAACCTAGTGATAATATTAATGATGATGCTCAACCTAGCAATAACAATGATGTAGAGTTTTAACCTGCTGTTGATCTTGTAATGTTGGGGAACACAGTAATTTCAAAAAAATTCCTACGCACACACAAGATCATGGTGATGTATAGCAACAAGAGGGGAGAGTGTTGTCTAAGTACCCTCTTAGATCGTAAGCGGAAGCGTTATGACAACGCGGTTGATGTAGTCGTACGTCTTCACGTTCGACCGATCCTAGCACCGAAGGTACGACACCTCCGCGATCTGCACAAGTTCGGCTCGGTGACGTCCCGCGAACTCACGATCCAGTAGAGCTTTGTCAGCACGACGGCGTGATGACGGTGATGATGATGCTACCGGAACAGGGCTTCGCCTAAGCACTGCTACGATATGACCGATGTGGATTATGGTGGAGGGGGGCACTGCACACGGCTCGAAACAATCAACTTGTGTGTTCTAGGGTGCCCCTGCCCCCGTATATAAAGGAGCAAGGGGAGGCCGGCTGGCCTTGGGGCGCGCCAAGGAGAGGGGGAGTCCTCCTCCTAGTAGGAGTAGGACTCCCCTTTTCCTATTCCAACAAGGAAGGGGGAAGGAAGGAGAGGGAGAGAGGGAGGAAAGAGGGAGCGCAGTAAAGCCTTCTTGCTACCTCTTGAGCACTGCATTGGTTTTCCCTTGAAGAGGAAAGGGTGGTGCAGTAAAGCATCGCAAGTATTTCCCTCAGTTTTTTAGAACCAAGGTATCAATCCGGTAGGAGACCACGCGCGAGTCACCTCGTACCTACACAAACAAATAAGAACCTCACAACCAACACGATAAAGGGGTTGCAAGAGTGAGATCTAATAGAGATGATAATAATAAGATAAGTATTTTTGGTATTTTTATGATATAGATTGAAAGTAAAGATTGCAAAATAAAATAGATTGGAAACTTGTATGATGGAAAATAGACCCGGGGGGCATAGGTTTCACGAGTGGCTTCTCTCAAGATAGCATAAGTATTACGGTGGGTGAACAAATTACTGTTGAGTAATTGATAGAAACACGAATAATTATGAGAATATCTAGGCATGATCATGTATATAGGCAACACATCCGTGACAAGTAGACCGACTCCTGCGTGCATCTACTACTATTACTCCACACATCGACCGCTATCCAGCATGCATCTAGAGTATTAAGTTCATAAGAACAAAGTAACGCCTTAAACAAGATGGCATGATGTAGAGGGATAGACTCATGCAATATGATGCAAACCCCATCCTTTTATCCTCGATGGCAACAATACAATACATGTCGTTTCGCTTTCTGTCACTGGGATCGAGCACCGCAAGATTGAACCCAAAGCTAAGCACTTCTCCCATTGCAAGAAAGATCAATCTAGTAGGCCAAACCAAACTGATAATTCGAAGAGACTTGAAAAGATAAACCAATCATACATAAAAGAATTCAGAGAAGATTCAAATATTTCTCATAGATAATATTGATCATAAACCCACAATTCATCGGATCTCGACAAACACACCGCAAAAGAAGATTACATCGAATAAACCTCCAAGAGAATCAAGGAGAACTTTGTATTGGGATCCAAAGAGAGAGAAGAAGCCATCTAGCTACTAGCTATGTACTAGAAGGTCGGAAGTAAACTACTCACACATCATCGGAGGGGCCATGGAGTTGATGTAGAGGCCCTCCGTGATCAATGCCCCCTCCGACGAAGCTCCAGAAAAGGCCCCAAGATGGGATCTCTTGGGTACAAAAGGTTGCGGCAGTGGAAATAGGGTTTCGTGGTGCTCCTGGATGTTTGCGGGTTATGTGAATAGGAGGAAGAACTAGGTCGGTGGAGCTACAAGGGGCCCACAAGGGGGAGGGCGCGCCCCCCGCCTCGTGGCCGCCTCGTTGATTGCTTGACGTCCACTCCAAGTCCTCTGGATCACGTTTGTTCCAAAAATCACGTTCCCGAAGGTTTCATTCCGTTTGGACTCTGTTCGATATTCCTTTTCTAAGAAACACTGAAATAGGCAAAAAACAGCAATTTGGGCTGGCCCTCCAGTTAATAGGTTAGTCCCAAAAATAATGTAAAAGTGCAAAATAAAGCCCATTAACATCCAAAATAGATAATATAATAGCATGGAACAACCAAAAATTATAGATACGTTGGAGACGTATCAGCATCCCCAAGCTTAATTCCTGCTCGTCCTCGAGTAGGTAAATGATAAAAACAGAATTTTTGATGTGGAATGCTTTCTAGAATATTCTTCAATGTATTTTTCTCTATTGTGGCATGAATTTTCAGATCCGAAAGATTCAAGATAAAAGTTTATTGTTGACATAAAAATAGTAATACTCCAAGTATGCTAATCAAGCAATTATGTCTTATCAAAATACCATAGCCAAAGAAAACTTTGTCGGCGTTCCGGGAACGGGGGTCCCCAGACTTGCCTGCCTGCGGCCTGCGGCGTGGCTCGAAGGGGGGCCCAGCACGGCTCATCTTCACCAACACAAACCCAAGACCCTCGCGGGGCGGACGACGCGGAGCTTCCTCAGGCATGGCCTCGTCAGGCTGGCTCACGAAGAGGCGGAGAGATCAAGGCGGGGTACCTCACGAGGTGCCCGTGACGCAAGCCATGACGACTCAGGGCGCCAGGCGGGTGCCAGCTAGCGCAGCGTCCTCCTTTCCTCTTTGGTGAAAAGGGGGCAAGCGCAGACGCGGAGTACCAAAGCATCAGGCAAAGGTTGCCCTTTCAGTGCAACGAGACCAGGAGGACCACGAGGCGGAGGTCACCGTGGAGCCCAAGGCGGCGTCATCACCAGAGCTTTGCGCAGGCGAAGACTACTTTTGTCAGGATAGCTGATACTTGCTGTCCCCCTTCAAATTAGCCCGCCATTGTTGGCTCCCTTCCCGCTCGATATTTGGGAAGAGGACCAGGGCCTCTATAAATAGGACCAGCCACCACAGAACAAAGGGGGCTGAGGAGTTCGGTCGTTTGGTTGAGAGAGAGAGAGAGAGAAAGGTGGCTGAACTCCTCCCAGCGGTTCATCGCCCCAGCCAAGAACAGACCCTCGCGAGGCTGTTCTTCCTTCTATTGTTCATCATCATCAGCCCAAGAGGAAATCCACCACACCACACATTGGAGTAGGGTATTACACCACAACGGTGGCCCGAACCAGTATAAACCTTGTGTCTCTTGCGTTGTTCTTTCCGTAGTTTAGATCCTAGCATGGCGGGGGGGGGGGGGGTGCAGGTAGGTAGGAGGCGAAATCTCTGCGCGCACCCCAGTGTTCGAACCTTAAGGGTCTACCGGAACCCGAAATCCGACATTTGGCGCGCCACGTAGGGGTGCACCGGAATCCACCTTCTACCACCCCGTTCTCCTCCGACCATCGCGCCCATGTCTGACACTCGTCGGGCCCGCGTGGAGCGCCTAGCCGCCCTCGCTTCCCGTGTCGCCCAGACGGCCCCTGTCGGCGGGCGTCCTCGCTGTTCCCTGTCACCTGCCGTCAACACTGCCACCGGCCCAGCAGGGGATGAGCGTCAAGCATCGTCTCAGCATCCTTCCGTGCGGCAAGACGGCCGCACCGCAACTTCCTCGCTCGCCTGACTAGATCTTCATCACGCGCGCTCTGCGCGCCCATGGAGGCTCGAGCTGTGCTCATCGCGGCAAACGAGCTCCTGCGCTATCGTCCCGTCGACGACGTCTATGAAGAATGGCTCGACCGCGTCGCCGAGCTCGTCCGCGCCGCAGGGGGCTCTTCCGCGCCGTCCGTTCCGCTGCACCGCACCCCGCCCTGCGTGGGCGACGAGGCTCCGGCGGCGCCCCGGCCGCCTCCTCCTCAAGAAGACGCCATGGCTCCAAGGCGCGTGGCCCCTGGGCGGAACCCGCTCCGTCAGGTGCCAGCACGGCAAGAACAGAGCTGCCAAGAAGTCCCTCGCCCGCGAGAAGCTGCCCGGGCGCTCCCTGCTCTGGCACGTCGCGACCATGCTCCTGCTCCCGCGCGTCAAGACCTCGCGCTGCTCTCAGCTGCATCGCGTGGGGACATGCAAGACCAGGCTCTCCGTCACCCAAGGCCTCCCGTGGCCACAGCAGGTTACGACGCCTACACCACCGAACTACGCAACGTCGCGTGGCCCGGCAAGTTCAAGCCAGACCTGCCTCCTCGCTACGACGGCACGGCCGACCACGCGGAGTTCCTCTAGCTCTACGAGCTGGGCATTGAAGCTGCCAACGGAGACGAGAAGGTCATGGCGAACTGGTTTCCCATGGCGCTCAAGGACGAGGCCCGCACCTGGCTCCTAAACCTGGCTCCAGGCACAATCTCCTCCTGGGAGGAGATGCGCACCCGCTTCATCGCCAACTTCCAAGGCACTCGCGACCGACCACCCGCCGTGAGCGACATGCGCCGCATCAAGCAACAACCCGGGGAAACCCTGTAGAAGTACATCTAGCGCTTCAACAACGCACGCCTCAAGATTCCCAAGGTGACTGAAGAGGCCATCATCTCAGCCTTCTCCGATGGCGTGCGCGACGTCAAGATGAAGGAGGAGCTGGCGATGCATGAAGACCTGTGCACTTCCTTGGAGCTGTTCAACTTGGCAAACAAGTGCGCCAGGGCTGAGGAAGGGCGTCTCTCCCTCCTCGAGCTGCCTGCCGCAGACCCATAAGAGAAGAAGCTCAAGGCCAAGGATGAGAAGCGCAAGGGGGCTGCCGTGCTCACGGCAGACCCAGACACCAAGCGGGGCAGAGATCAGCCCGAACCTTCCAAGAGCAGCCGGTACTGTGTGTACCATGACCTCCACACCGACAACACCAACGAATGTCAAGAACTCCGAGCCGTGCGTGAAGTAAGGATCGGCCGTCGCCCTAACCGCGGTGACCGGGGCTACGGCCGAGGAGGAGGAAGGAACGCAGGACGCTGGGAAGACCGTGGCCCGCGCCAGGGGTGGCGCGATCAACCTCGCGAGGATCACTGGAAGGACCCGCCTCGCGAGGGAGGCTAGAGGGATCAGCCTCGCGAGGATCGCCCGCAAGGCAACGCAGGCTTCCCACCGCTGCCGCTGCAGCCAAGGAGAAACGAGGACTGCCACCAAGACGAGGAGGCTGGGGGCTTCCAGGAGGCGCGCGCGATCGCCTGTATCCTGGGCGGGGCTCAAGCCCCAGCCTCTCAACGCATCTTCAAGCAGTTCGCTCGCGAAGTGAACGCAGTCCTCCCCAAGCTCGAAGCCACGTGCCCTCTCAGGTGGTCGGCGTGCGCCATCATGTTCAGCTTAGCAGATCAGCTCAAGTGTGCGGCTACGACCGGAGTCCTCCCGATGCTTTGTTCCCCAATCATCAGCAACGTGGTGGTCACCAAGACCCTCATCGATGGCGGGGCAGGGCTCAACGTCCTATCCGTGGAGACGTTCAACAACCTCCAAGTGCCCTACAGCCAGCTTCAGCCAACCAAGCCCTTCTCCGGTATCACCGATGGCTCCACGGTCCCGATCGGGCAGGTCCGCCTCCTTGTCACCTTCGGGGCACGCGACAACTACCGCACCGAGCTCATCGACTTCGACGTCGGTGACATTCGCCTGCCGTACAATTCCATCCTTGGGTACCCAGCGCTGGCCAAGTTCATGGCCGTAACTCACCACGAGTACAATGTCCTCAAGATGCCAGGAAGCGGCGGAGTCATCACGGTGCCCTGCGAAGAGAAGGACGCGGTGTGTTCCCTGGAACGAGCATTTCAGGCCGCATCACTGGAAGACCCGAATCGCGGAAGCAGGAGGCTTCCCGAGGCCGCCCCAAGAAGAAGACATCGTTCGGCCCGGTCCATCAGGAGGCAGGCCCCTCTGGGCCCGTGCCTGCCTAGGGGGAACCTCCTTCCATCGCATAGGAAAGCGCGCCTGACACCCTCCTCAGGCAGGCCGTCGCCTACCAGCAGTGGCCCCCCATCCAGGCGAGGATGGTGGGCTGCGCGTCTGCATCGACGTACCAGGGCTCAACCAAGTCGCCTCCCTGGAGCGCCTCTGGCCCTCGCGAGTGGGGCGCTATGGAGGTCCACCCCACTGCTACGTTTGCATGCCTTTTGGCTTGCCAAGCGCGGCTGATACGTACCAGCGCCTCATGAGGGGCGCCATGGAAGCACAAGAGGCCTGGCGTTCCACAGCCCTGGCGGAGATGGAGATGGTCCGCGAGGGGCCGCCAGCGCCTCCCGAGCCTCCCGAGGTCCCTGGGCCTGGGGGCTCATGAGGATCGGCTTCCGCAGCCCACCGAGCCTGCTACACCAACATCCTTTCATCTTCAGCGTCATCAGGTGACATCTTTCAAGTTTCACTTCCATCTGGGAGCGCCCCGAGGGCTGCATTATTCCCAGTCCGCGTGGGTCCGTCCCTGCGGCGTGTATCCCCTTTTTATTTCGCGTTGTTAGCTTACCTTGTTGGGGGTGCCCCTCGGGCTGCACGATCCCCAAGCCGCTGAGGCCAGGCCCAGCGGCATGTATCCCATCTGCGTTTATTTCCGATTATGCATTAGACCCACCATGCTTGATTATTTGATGCATTCCACGGCACCTCTTCTTCTCCATGCCAACCACTTGCATGTTAAAGGGGGGGTACCTGAGCATCGCGACTCAGGGCTCTTACTGACTCTCCAGCCCTCACCCTCTGGCCTTGACCACGGCATTGCGACCTGGCATACCAGCGACGGCTGAGACCAGCTCGAGGGCCGGGACCCGAGGATGCAGAGTGCAGGCATCTAACCCAATTTGCAGGGACACATCACAAGATAAGGCCCAATGCCAGGTGCAACCCGCCTAGAGGTAGGGCCCCATGAGTCCCACGCTGGCTCACGGGTGCCCAGATACACCTCGCCAGGCCCTACCGTGCCAGCCACGTGTCAGGGCGGGGCTGTACACGCCCCAGGGGCTCCTCCCAGAGGGGGGCCCCCTCCCACGTACCAGTGGAAGCACCATGCTCCACGCTAGCTGACGACACTGCCGAGGAGCGGCTATGCCCGTACACATACGGAAGCGCCATGCTCCGCGCTGGTGATAAACAACTGAGGGTGGCCCCCGGGCCACATCAACCTCAGGGAGCCCAGAGCTCAGTGTCTAGCCTCATCGTAACACCTCCCTCGGGAGTGCCACGTGAGGGGGCTGGGCACGGGGGCTGCGCCTGGGTCACGCCCAGATGCACGCCGCCCAGCCAGGCCCCCCGGGCCTGGTTCGTCGTGTGCCTCTCCCCGAGCGGAGCCAAGGTATGAAGGCCGTTTGGGCGTCAATGGGGACTCCTGAGCATCGCGACTCGGGAGCCTAACTGGTCACGTAGCCCCTCACTCCTTGGTCCCGTCCTGGTTTCCGGTCGGGACTATTACTGGGTGAGGTACGCGCGGGGCCGGGCTCTGCAGACGTAGAACGGTGGATCCACCCACATCATACCTCCCTACTTGCTATTCGTGCACCAAGGGGGACTCCTGAGCATCGCGACTCAGGAGCCTAACTTTTCATGTAGCCCCTCACTCCTTGGTCCCGTCCTGGTTTCCGGTCGGGACTATTGCTGGGTGAGGTACGCGCGGGGCCGGGCTCTGCCGACGTACAACATAAGCAAGTAGGAAGGAAAAGCGCAAATTTCAGGGAATTCAAAAGCAAATATTACAGTCCACACTGTTATCCCAGTACCAAACACAAGTTTAAGCTCCTCCCCAAGGCATGATACATGTGCAGGAATTAAAAGCAGGACAGGAGCCGCGACGGAGCCACTTGGCGGCGGGGGAGCAGCGCGGAGTGTGTTCGCCTCACGGAGCAGCTGGGTCGGCAGCGCCTTGCTCCGGCTTGGTGCTGAAGGCCCGAAACTTCCCCAGCAGAGCCTCTGCGCGACCCTTCATGGCCTCGGCAACGGCAGCGGCACGCTCGCCGCTCGCTGGCTCCAACAGGCTGTCGAGGTCAACACCGGGATCGCGAAGGTAGATGTGGGTGAGGACCCGCGTCAGTGCTGTAGAAGACAGGACACGCGCCTCGGCCTCGGCCGTGGGGCCAAGGCAAAGGGCGACATCTTCAAGAGCGTGTACCAAGAAGGGAAGCAGCTTGGCGGGGCCGTCCTCGGTGCCAACCAACGGGCTCTCCACGCCGCTGTCATAAAGCGTCCTCAGCGAGGAGCGAGCCCTCGCCTCCAACTCCGTGAAGGCCGCGCGATCCTCGGCAAGGACCAAGGCCTCGTCGTCCAGCTCGGCCTTCCTCGCCCTCAACTCCTGCTCCAGCGCGCCTAGGCGGTCACGGCACTTCCTGAGCTTGGCCTCCCGGCCCTCGACGGCCGCCTCGCGAGCCTTCACGCTTTCTTCCTGCTCTTGGCGAAGGCGGACCTCTTCCGCGAGTTGGTCCCGCAGGCCTTGCAGCTCGTCCTCCAGCGCCTTGCAGCGACCACGGATGCCGACCACCTCCCCCAGGGCCGCGTCACGAGCAGCCTTTGCCTCAAGGATGGCCTCCTTCTCCTCGTCGCATGCCGTCGAGGCCTGGACCAGCGTCGCCCGAATCGAAGCATCGGAGCGAACCCATCCAGAAGCCAGCTCCAGGCGCCCGGCCACCAAGCGAGGGTTGGCGCCAAGAAGATCTTGCCGCAGTCGGTCCAGCTCGGCAACAACACGATCCAAAATGGCAGAAGGAGTCGGAGAGACAGTGGCCGGTGGAGTAGGAGGCGAAGGCGGCAGCGCGGCCGCAGCATCCCGAGGTGGGGTCTGCCGCGCCCCGACAGCTGTAGTGGCAGCGGTAGGCGAGCCACTTGGGCCGTGGGGGCTGAGCTCGCCCCAGCCAGCTCAGCCAGGCCTCGCGAGGACGACCGGGCAGGGGAAGCCTGTGCGTCGCGGTCACCCTCCTTCGCGGGCAGGGGCGTTGCCACGGATGGAACCTCAGGAGCCCCCTTGGACTTCTTTGCTGCAAGTGCCAGCCTGTCCAAGGGATGCGAACGTCAAGTCTCAGAAGCAGAGCAAGAAATAAAGACAAGAATCGAACGCTTACGGGTCGCTGCCAGTGAGCTCAAGCGGCCTCCGGCCAAATCTGAAGCCTGAAAGCCGGCTGGAAGGGTCAACCTCGGGAAGCTTGGAGGCGGAAGGTGCGTCTGCGGGCCGCCCCGGGCCCAGGGCAGACCCGCGGGAGATCAGCCTGGTCATGTCCTTCTTCGGGATTGGGGCGAACTCCCGCCTTCCTGCTCGTCGTCGTCCACGTCGTCGTCTTCGTCAGTTGCGGAGGGAGGCGGAGAGCGCGGGACCTGCGCCGGGGGAGGGGAGCCCTCGACTCTTCGTCAGTCGCCTCAGAGTCAGGCCCTTTTCCCTGCACCCCTCCTTCTTCCTCTTCGTTGGAGTCGTCGGAGGGCACGTCCACCGGTTCCTCGGGAGTCTCCATGGGCACGGGCCCATCCCCGTTGAAGACGGGCATGGACTTCACTACCCGCTCCCAGTCGTCGCCAAGGAACAAGGGCGTAGGAGTACCCTCCAACCTCGCCACATTGCCCCGACCAGAGATTGGAGAGCCGCAGCCAGGTCTCCGTCGGCCAAGGCCACGGGGCTCGGACGGGGCCTCCACATTGGAAGTGAGTACTGCCGAAGCGGAGCCAGCTGGTGCTCCAGGAACTCCCTCAGCAGCGACGCGCTGGTCAGCTTCACCGCCGCCATGTCCGTCGGCCTCAGATTCGCGTCCATCTTCTCCAACACCATCTTCATGCGGGGATCCGTGAGCTCCGCTCGACCCCAGTCGCTGGAGCTCGTGGGCTGCTCCGTGGGCAAGATCAGCCAAGGGTGGATGCGCTCGGCATCCACCAGGATCCACTTGCTCCTGAAGCCCTCAATCCTCTTCCCAGAGTTCGAGATGGCAATGGCGCCACCATACGCAATGAATCTCGTGCACGCGGAAGCAGGACCGCGAGAGGTCTGGAGGTAGAAGTAGTGGCGCAGTAAGGCCACTGAGGGCTGCACCCCAACGTGGGCCTCGCAATAATAAGCAAAGATTGCTAGGAGAAGGACGGAGTTGGGATGGAGATGCAGGGCCTGTAGCTTGTAATGGCGGAGGACAAAGAAGAAGAACTCGGAGAAGGGAGGCACCAGGCCAGCAACGATGGCACTTACGAAGAGCGGATAGAAGGTGCTCCTTTGACCCTCGGGGGTGGCGGAGCCGGCCCTGAACACCTTCGCCCGTCGATGCCCCGCGCCGTCGCCATCCGGCGCAATCGGGCAAGGCTTGCCTCCGACACATTCGGTGGGTCCAGGGCAGACGAGTACCAAGCTGCGGCCGGGGGCTGGCGAGGCGCCATGGCTTCCTAGGTCGCACGGTCAGAGCAGATCTAGAAATTTCGGAGGAAGGAAGGAGAGGCGCAAGAAAGGGTAGCTGAGCAGCAACCGAGGAAAGCAAGAAGCAGGGCCTAGGCGGATGCCACTCCTTTATCAACTTGCGTGGTTGCTAAGGCGCCCATGTCCAGTCAACTGCCACGCGGCACCCAAGGCCGCAGGCTGTTAGGGCCCTCGGCGCTTCGCTCTTGCCCTTCCGCCTCCCTGCACGGCCAAGACCGGGCGCGCCTTGGGCCCGAGGGCTACTATCGGCGTTCTGTGAACGGGGGTCCCCAGACTTGCCTGCCTGCGGCCTGCGGCGTGGCTCGAAGGGGGGCCCAGCACGGCTCATCTTCACCAACACAAACCCAAGACCCTCGCGAGGGGCCAAGCCTCGCGGGGCGGACGACGCAGAGCTTCCTCAGGCACGGCCTCGTCAGGTTGGCTCACGAAGAGGCGGAGAGATCAAGGCGGGGTACCTCACGAGGTGCCCGTGACACAAGCCATGACGACTCAGGGCGCCAGGCGGGTGCCAGCCAGCGCAGCGTCCTCCTTTCCTCTTTGGTGCAAAGGGGGAAGCGCAGCCGCGGAGTACCGAAGCATCAGGCAAACATTGCCATTTCGGTGCAACAATACCAGGAGGACCACGAGGCGGAGGTCACCGTGGAGCCCAAGGTGGCGTCATCACCAGAGCTTTGCGCAGGCGAAGACTACTTTTGTCAAGATAGCTGAGACTTGCTGCCCCCTTCAAATTAGCCCGCCATTGTTGGCTCCCTTCCCGCTCGATATTTGGGAAGAGGACCAGGGCCTCTATAAATAGGACCAGCCACCCACAGAGCAAAGGGGGCTGAGGAGTTCGGTTGTTTGGTTGAGAGAGAGAGAGAGAGAGAAAGGTGGCTGAACTCCTCCCGGTGGTTCATCGCCCCAGCCAAGAACAGGCCCTCACGAGGCTGTTCTTCCTTATATTGTTCATCATCATCAGCCCAAGAGGCAATCCACCACACCACACACTTGAGTAGGGTATTACACCACAACGGTGGCCCGAACCAGTATAAACCTTGTGTCTCTTGCGTTGTTCTTTCCGTAGTTTAGATCCTAGCATGGCGGGGGGGGTGCAGGTAGGTAGGAGGCGAAATCTCCGCGCGCACCCCAGTGTTCGAACCTCAAGGGTCTGCTGGACCCCGAAATCTGACAAACTTATCCCTACAAAGTCATATAGTTTGGCCATGCTTCATTTTCGTCACACAAAATGCTCTCATCATGCACAACCCCAATGACAAGCCAAGCAATTGTTTCATACTTAGCTTTTCAAACTCTTTCAACTTTTACGCAATATATGAGCGCGAGCCATGGACATAGCACTCTGGGTGGAATAGAATATGATGATTGAGGTTGTGTGAGAAGACAAAAGGGAGAAAGTCTCACATTGACGCGGATAATCAATGGGCTATGGAGATGCCCACCGATTAATGTCAATACAAGGAGTAGGGATTGCCATGCAACGGATGCACTAGAGCTATAAATATATAAAAGCTCATCAAAGAAACTAAGTGGTGTGCATCCAACTCGCTTGCTCACGAAGACCTAGGGCATTTGAGGAAGCCCATCATTGGAATATACAAGCCAAGTTCTATAATGAAAAATTCCCGCTAGTACAAGAAAGTGACAAAATAAGAGACTCTCTATCATGAAGATCATGGTGCCACTTTGAAGCACAAGTGTGTAAAAAGGATAGTAACATTGTCCCTTCTCTCTTTTTCTCTCATTTATTTATTATTATTATTATTATTATTCTTTTTTATTTGGGCCTTCTTTTTTTGGCCTCTTATCTTTCTTTCTTTTTTTTCGTCCAGAGTCTCATCCCGACTTGTGGGGGAACCATAGTCTCCATCATCCTTTCCTCACATGGGAGAATGCTCTAATGATGATCATCACACTTTTATTTTATTACAACTCGAGAATTACAACTCGATACTTAGAACAAAATATGACTCTATGTGAATGCCTCCGGCGGTGTACCGGGATCGCGATGAATCAAGAGTGACATGTATGGAAAAATTATGAATGGTGGCTTTGCTACAAATACAATGTCAACTACATGATCATGCAAAGCAATATGACAATGATGATGCGCGTCATAATAAATGGAACGGTGGAAAGTTGCATGGCAATATATCTCGGAATGGCTATGGAAATGCCATAATAGGTAGGTATTGTGGCTGTTTTGAGGAAGATATAAGGACGCTTATGTGTGATAGAGCGTATCATATCACGGGGTTTGGATGCACCGACGAAGTTTGCACCAACTCTCAAGGTGGGAAAGGGCAATGCACGGTACCGAAGAGGCTAGCAATGGTGGAAGGTTGAGAGTGCGTATAATCCATGGACTCAACATTAGTCATAAAGAACTCACATACTTATTGCAAAATTCTACCAGTCATCAAAACCAAGCACTACGCGCTTGATCCTAGGGGGATAGACTGGTAGGAAAAGACCATCGCTCGTCCCCGATCGCCACTCATAAGGAAAGCAATGAAAGAACACCCCATGCTTCAAATTTGTCGCATAACGTTCACCATACGTGCATGCTACGGGACATGCCAACTTCACAAGTATTCATCAATTTCACAACTACTCAACTAGCACACTTCTAATATTACCACCTTTATATCTCAAAACCATCTATCAAGCATCCAACTTCTCTTAGCATTTAAAATTTATAACCAAAGTGAATTACCATGCTATTCTAAAGGAGTCTCAAAATGATATAAGTGAAGCATGAGAGATCAATTATTTCTATAAAGTAGAACCATTGCCGTGCTCTAAAAGATATAAGCGAAGCACTAGAGCAAAAAAAATATAGCTCAAAAGATATAAGTGAAGCACATAGAGTATTCTAATAAATTCAAATTCATGTGTTTCTCTCCCAAAAGGTGTGTACAGCAAGTATGATTGTGGTAAACTAGAAAGCAAAGACTCAAATCATACAAGACGCCCCAAGCAAAACACATATCATGTGGCGAATAAAAATATAGCTCCAAGCTTAGGGTTTTTGGTGTCCTTGGATTTTACCTTGGGGTGCCTTGGGAATCCCCAATCTTAGGCTCTTGCCACTCCTTGTTCCATAATCCATCGAATCCTTACCCATAATCTTTGTGAGCTCCGTTAGTAAAAGAAAACAAACCACCACTTCAAGGTACTGTAATGAACTCATTCTTGATTTATATTGGTGTTGAAGCTATTGTATGCCAACTTTTCTATGGTTCATAAACTCTATTACTAGCCATAGATTCATCAAAATAAGCAAACAACACACGAAAAACAGAATCTGTCAAAAACAGAATAGTCTGTAGTGATCTGTAACTAACACAAACTTTTGAAACCCCAAAAATTCTAAAATAAACTGCTGGACGTGAGGAATTTATATATTAATCATATTAAAAAAGAATGAACTAAATATCAATCTTAAAATAAAAATTACAGCAGTTCTCGTGAGCGCTAAAGTTTCTGTTTTTTACAGCAAGTTCAACAAGACTTTCCCCAAGTCTTCCCAACGGTTCTACTTGGCACAAACACTAATTAAACACAAAAAAACACACCCAAAACAGAGGCTAAATAAATTATTTATTAAACAGGAGCAAAAAGCAAGGAATAAAAATAAAATCGGGTTGCCTCCCAACAAGCGCTATCGTTTAACGCCCCTAGCTAGGCATAAAAGCGAGGATAGATCTAGGTATTGCCATCTTTGGTAGGCAATCCATAAGTGGCTCTCATGATGGTTTCATATGGCAATTTTATTTTCTTTCTTGGAAAGTGTTCCATGCCCTTTTTAATGGAAATTGAAATCTAATATTCCCTTCCTTCATATCAATAATCGCACCAATCGTTCTAAGGAAAGGTCTACCAAGAATAAAAGGACATGAAGGATTGCAATCTATATCAAGAAGAATGAAATCTACGGGCACATAGTTCCTATTTGAGACAATAAGAACATCATTAATTCTTCCCATAGGATTCTTAATGGTGGAATCTGCAAGGTGCAAGTTTAGAGAACAATCATCAAATTCACGGAAACCTAGCAAATCACACAAAGTTTTTGGAATCGTGGAAACACTAGCACCCAAATCACACAAAGCATAGCATTCATGATCTTTAATTTTAATTTTAATTGTAGGTTACCATTCATCATAAATTTTTCTAGGGATAGAAACTTCCAACTCAAGTTTTTGTTCGTAAGATTGCATCAAAGCATCAACGATATGTTTAGTAAAAGCTTTATTTTGACTATAAGCATGCGGAGAATTTAGCATGGATTGCAACAAGGAAATACAATCTATCAAAGAGCAATTATCATAATTAAATTTCTTGAAATTCAAGATAGTGGGTTCATTGCTATCTAAAGTTTTGACCTCTTCAATCCCACTTTTACCAATTTTTGCATCAAGATCTAAAAACTCCGAATCATTGGGACGCCTTCTAACTAAAGTTGACTCATATCCAGTCCCATCATTATCAAGATTCATATTGCAAAACAAATATTTAATAGGGGACACATCAATAACTTTTAGATCTTCATCTTTATTATCCAATTCTTCTGGTTTAGCGGCCATCTTATTAACTAAAGTGGCCTGCTTATCAGAAATTTGGGCCATTAATTTTTCAAGATGGGCGAACTGAGATTTCAAACCATAAAATTCCTTAGACATATCATCGAGCTCTTTATTCATGAAACCGATTAAACCTTTTTGTTCTTTAAGCTCGTTTATAAAGAAATTATGCTCAAACTGCAAGGACATAAAACTTCTAACGTTGTTTTCGATTTCTTCCAATCTTCTAAGGTGAGGATTAATACCTTTTGGTAAAGCAATAAGGGCAACAAGCAACAAGAGGCAAGCGAAAAAAAGGCGAACGGAAAAGAGGGCGAATAAAACGGCAAGGGTGAAGTGGGGGAGAGGAAAATGAGAGGCAAATGGCAAATAATGTAATGCGAAGGATAAGAGTTGTGATGGGTAATTGGTATGTCTTGACATGGCATAGATCTCCCCGGTAACGGCGCCAGAAATCCATCTTGCTACCTCTTGAGCACTGCGTTGGTTTTCCCTTGAAGAGGAAAGGGTGGTGCAGTAAAGCAGCGTAAGTATTTCCCTTAATTTTTGAGAACCAATGTATCAATCCAGAAGGAGACCACGCGTGAGTCACCTCGTACCTACACAAACAAATAAGAACCTCGCAACCAACACGATAAAGGGGTTGTCAATCCCTTCACAGCCACTTGCAAGAGTGAGATCTGATAGAGATGATAATAATAACATAAGTATGTATTTTTATGATATAGATTGAAAGTAAAGATTGAAAAATAAAATATATTGGAAACTTGTATGATGGAAAATAGACCCGGGGGCCATAGGTTTCACTAGTGGCTTCTCTCAAGATAGCATAAGTATTACGGTGGGTGAACAAATTACTGTCGAGCAATTGATAGAAAAGTGAATAATTATGAGAATATCTAGGCATGATCATGTATATAGGCATCACGTCCGTGACAAGTAGACCGACTCCTGCCTGCATCTTCTACTATTACTTCACACATCGACCGCTATCCAGCATGCATCTAGAGTATTAAGTTCATAAAAATGGAGTAACGCCTTAAGCAAGATGACATGATGTAGAGGGATAAACTCATGCAATATGATGTAAACCCCATCTTTTTATCCTCGATGGCAACAATACAATACGCGTTGTTTCCCTTTCTGTCACTAGGATCGAGCACTGCAAGATTGAACCCAAAGCTAAGCACTTCTCCCATTGCAAGAAAGATCAATCTAGTAGGCCAAACCAAACTGATAATTCGAAGAGACTTGCAAAGATAAACCTATCATACATAAAAGAATTCAGAGAAGATTCAAATATTGCTCATTGATAATCTTGATCATAAACCCACAATTCATCGGATCTTGACAAACACACCGCAAAACAAGATTACATCGAATAGATCTCCAAGAGAATCGAGGAGAACTTTGTATTGAGATCCAAAGAGAGAGAAGAAGCCATCTAGCTACTAGCTATGGACCCGAAGGTCTAAAGTAAACTACTCACACATCATCGGCGGGGCCATGGAGTTGATGTAGAGGCCCTCCATGATCAATTCCCCCTCCGGCGGAGCTCCGGAAAAGGCCCCAAGATGGGATCTCTTGGGTATAGAAGGTTGCGGTGGTGGAAATAGGGTTTCGTGGCGCTCCTGGATGTTTGCAGGGTATGTGAACATATATAGGAGGAAGAAGTAGGTCGGTGGAGCTACGAGGGGCCCATGAGGGGGAGGGCGCGCCCCTGCCTCGTGGCCGCCACGTTGATTGCTTGACGTCCACTCCAAGTCCTTTGGATCACGTTTGTTCCAAAAATCACGTTCCCGAAGGTTTAATTCCGTTTGAACTCCGTTTGATATTCCTTTTCTTAGAAACATTGAAATAGGTAAAAAAACAGCAATTTGGGCTGGGCCTCCGGTTAGTAGGTTAGTCCGAAAAATAATATAAAAGTGTAAAATAAAGCCCATTAACATCCAAAACAGATAATATAATAGCATGGAACAATAAAAAAATATAGATACGTTGGAGACGTATCACGCCCCCCTCCTTGTACAATTCGGACTCCCAAGGGGGGGCAGCCCTAGGCCCTCTCCTCTCTCCCCCACAAGGCCCATGTTGGCCCATTAGTTCCCCGGGGGTTCCGATAACCCCCCGGCACTCCGATAAATATCCGGTGAACCCCGGAACTCATCCGGTGTCCGAATATAGTCGTCCAATATATCAATCTTTATGTCTCGGCCATTTGGAGACTCCTCGTCATTATCGTGATCACATCCCGGACTCCGAACTATCTTCGGTACATCAGAACACATAAACTCATAATACAGATTGTCACCGAACGTTAAGCGTGCGGACCCTACAGGTTCGAGAACTATGTAGACATGACCGAGACACGTCCCCGGCCTGTAACCAATAGCAGAACCTGGATGCTCATATTGGCTCCTACATATTCTACGAAGATCTTTATCGGTCAAACCGCATAACAACATACGTTGTTCTCTTTGTCATCGGTATGTTACTTGCCCGAGATTCGATCGTCGGTATCTCAATACCTAGTTCAATCTCGTTACCGACAAGTCTCTTTACTCGTTCCGTAATGCCACATCTCATAACTAACTCATTAGCTATGTTACTTGCACGAGATTCGATCGTCGGTATCTCAATACCTAGTTCAATCTCGTTACCGGCAAGTCTCTTTACTCGTTCTATAATACCACATCCCATAACTAACTCATTAGCAACATTACTTGCAAGGCTTATAGTGATGTACATTACCGAGAGGGCCCAGAGATACCTCTCCAACAATCGGAGTGACAAATCCTAATCTTGATCTATGCCAACTCAACAAATACCATCGGAGACACCTGTAGAGCACCTTTACAATCACCCAGTTACATTGTGACATTTGGTAGCACAAAACGTGTTCCTCTGGTATTCAAGAGTTGCATGATCTCATAGTCATAGGAACATGTATAAGTTATGGAGAAAGCAATAGCAACATACTAAACAATCATTGTGCTAAGCTAATGGATGTGTCAAGTCAATCACATCATTCTCTAATGATGTGATCCCCTTAATCAAATGACAACTCATGTCTATGGTTAGGAAACATAACCATCATTGATTCAACGAGCTAGTCAAGTAGAGATAAACTAGTGACACTATGTTTATCTATGTATTCACACATGTACTAAGTCTACGGTTAATAAAATTCTAGCATGAATAATAAACATTTATCATGATATAAGGAAATATAAATAACAACTTTATTATTGCCTCTAGGGCATATTTCCTTCAGATAACCCATAATCAAAGAATCAACGTTATGATAAGAGAGACTTCGTTGCTAGGAAGCACAGTAAAGAAAGAGAACCATGGGTTCAGAAACCCGTGCCTTTTCCTCCTAAACCATCCAAGAAAAAGAATGATGAGGATTTTGAGCGCTTTGCTGAAATGATTAGACATATCTTTTTGCGTATGCGTTTGACTGATATGCTTAAAATGAATCCTTATGCTAAGTATATGAAAGATATTGTCACAAAAAAAACAAAGATACCAGAAGCTGGAATTTCCACCATGCTTGCTAATTATACTTTTAAGGGTGGAATACCTAAGAAACTAGGAGATCCAGGAGTACCAACTATACCATGCTCCATTAAGAGAAACTATGTTGAAACTGCTTGATGTGATCTTGGAGCCGGTGTTAGTGTTATGCCTCTCTATTTATATCGTAGACTTGATTTGAATAAGTTGACACCTAGTGAAATATCTTTGCAAATGGCCGATAAATCAATTGCTATACCTATCGGTATTTGTGAGGATGTGCCTGTTGTGGCTGCAAACGTTACTATTTTAACGGACTTCGTTATTCTTGATATTCCTGAGGACGATAGTATGTCTATTATTCTTGGTAGACCCTTTTTGAATACTGCAGGAGCTGTTATTGATTGCAACAAAGGCAATGTCACTTTTCATGTTAATGGTAATGAGCATACGGTACACTTTTCGAGGAAACGACCTCAAGTCCATAGTATAAATTCTATTGGAAAAACTTCAACGATTACTATTGGAGGTTTTGAATTCCCTCTTCCTACTGTCAAGAAGAAATATGATATTCTTATTGTTGGGGATGTGCATATCCCCGTTGAGGTAACTTAGTGTTATTCGAAAATTCTCCAGTTTCATGCAATTCTCAAAGAGTTTGTTAACAAGACTTGATCAACCTTGTTAGTGGATTCCTTTTGATGAGCATGAGATGCATGGAGTTATAAAGCACAACTCTCTATACCACCTTTTTACTTTCTGTTATTTAGCTTAAATAAAGCAAAAATAATATTTTCTGTCTGTTTTCTGAATTATCCTTGCATTAAAAAATACCCCAAAAATAAAAGTTCTACAAATGTCCTGAAAATTTTAGATGATTTTTTTGTAGAATATTTAAGAATATCTGGCACTAAGGACACACCTGGGGGACCCACCACCTGGCCACGAAGGTCCAAGGCGTGCCCACCCCCTGGGGGGCGCCCCCTACCTCGTGGACCCCACGTGGGCCCCCTCCACTTATTCCAGCACCCACACACTTCGTCTTCCTAGAGAAAAAAAATCCTCCCAAAGCTCAAACCCGGGTTCTAGCTCATCTTGCTTCCATTTTCGATCTCCTAGCTTAAAGCTTCATTCACAAAACTGCTTTGGGGGATTATTGTTCTTCGGTATGTGACCCGTCCAATGGTCCAATTAGTTTTTGTTCTAGTGCTTTATTTATTGCAAATTTTTGCTTCTTAGGCGACCCTGTTCTTGAGCTTGCATGTCAAATTTATGTGGTCAAAAGTAGTTTTAATGCATGATATAGCCTCTAGGCACTTGTAGGAGTAGTTGCTATCAATCTTGTTGAGTTTGATTCACTTCTATTTTGAGTCACCAAAAATTTCAGAAATTTTTCAGAGGAATAAAAATGTTTAGGAAAATATACCAAGGTGGTTCCTCAAGGAAGGAAGGCCCAAGCTCGCGATACGTGAGCCGGACAATGAACTACCAAGGGAAGCTCAAGTGCGGCCTTGTGAATGACCGTCAGAGGAGTTCATGGTTCACACATGCATCAAGGATGAATTTGATGCGTATGTGCATAACACTGATCTTGAGAGCTTGATGTCTGATAAGTGCCGACAATACCACTATCTAACTGATTCCTTTGTGAGAAGGTTTAAATTTACATCCTTGCACAATTCTCACACTGTTTTATTTGATCTTTATGATAAATCATATACCATGGACCTAGAATATTTTAATATTGCTTGTAAACTCCGTAGTGGGGCAATGTTAGTGAACCTCGCAAATCTGAATATAAAGACTTTCTTGCTAGTATTACTGTGTGGGAATCTCGAGAAATCACACAAGCTACCATAGGGAGCATTTATTTCCCTTCCATACATTATTTTGCTCTCTTCATTGGTAGATGTATTAACGGTAAAGACGAGGATTGTCACGTGTGCGTTCCAGATCTTAGTGTCCTCAAGAGTGCGGTATTAGGTGATAAACAATATAACTTAGGGGCTATTGTTGCACTTAGGTTGCATCACAACAATATAAGTGGAGATTTGTTTGGTGGAATTTATGCAACTTGTGTAGCTAACTATCTTGATATACCCATACATGGAAATGATATAGAATTACCTCCTGCTTACCTAGATTATAGTTCCATGGTCCGCCATCAGTTTGTTGAGAGGGACGATCAGTTCCTCGAGTGCCAACTATTGACAGACGGTGCACCGTCCATGTTGTTCTCCCTGCTCCCAGTTTCTTTGACTTTCAGGCAAAAAGGACATATGTTATAACCAGGGAGGAGGCGAATGAGTATGAGAGGAGGACGGAGGCAGCTCGCCTTCAAGCTGCAGCTCGTCAGGCAGTAGCTGCTGCATCTCAGTACGACCCCAGCTACAACTTTGGATATCCACTAGGCCAGCCATGGCCATAGACCAACTTAGGCCAAAAGCCTAATCTTGGGGGAGTACGTATTTCTCACCGACACTACAATCATGTTCACACTCTCATGCCAATTGGCGGTGCTCATACTTTTTCATTGTACTATCCATGCTAGTTTATTTTCTTTTTAAGCCTTCTTCTTGTGTGTTTGAAAAACCTTAAGAAAACCCAAAAAAAATAAGTTGTAGCTTTTAGCTAGCTTACTTCCCAAGCCTTTAGTAGTAGTAATTAAAAGAAAACCCAAAAAGATTTTGCGTTCTTCTTTTGCTTGTTGGGAGCTTTCCCGTGTAAATAGTTTTGTTTCTTTTCTTTTCTTTGGGGGTCGAGAGGAGAAGACCATCATGAAAATGTTGAGTAGCTCTCATATGCATTATTATTGATTTAACCAAGAGCCCATATTACATTGTCTTCTCCTGTGTATTAAATGCTTGCAAATTCCAGCCTAGTCCAATGCACGTGCACTACTATTATTATCCACACCGTTCGGTTGTGCAAGTGAAAGGCAATAATGATGATATATGATGGACTGATTGAGATGAGAGAAGCTGGTAACTCGACCTATCTTGTTTTTGTAAATATGATTAGTTCATCGTTCCTGATTCAACCTATTATGAATGAAACATGTTTGCAATGACAATTGAAGATTATAGTTGCTCATGCCATGCTTAATTAGCTAGGAGTTGATAATGGTCTACCTTGCGTGCCAACATGCTACTAAAATGGTTGTGATCTGGTATGATAGGGTGCTATCCTCCTTTGAACGATTCAAGTGGCTTGACTTGGCACATGTTCACGCATGTAGTTGAAACAAAATCAACATAGCCTCCACGATATCTATGTTCAAGGTGAATTATATCCTACTCATACTTGCACTTAGTGTTGATTAATTTTAATGCATGTTCACGACTGTTGTCGCTCTCTAGTTGGTTGCTTCCCAGTCTCTTTCTAGCCTTCACTTGTACTAAGCAGTAATACTACTTGTGCATCCACTTCCATAAACCCCAAAAGTTATTCCATACGAGTCCACCATACCTTCCTATATGCGGTATCTACCTGCCGTTCCAAGTAAATTTGTATGTGCCAAACTCTAAACCTTCAAATGAAATTATGTTCTGTATGCTCGAATAGCTCATGTATCAACTAGGGCTATCTATATCTTCCATGATAGGTGGGTTATTCTCACGAGGAGTGGACTCCGCTCCTCATTTACAAGAAAATGGCTGGTAACTAGGATGCCCAGTCCCATGCTTAAATTAAAATATTCGCAAACAAAATTCCCCCAGGATTGTTGTTAGTTGGAGGCACCCGTTGTTTTGGACAAGCCATGGATTGATATTTGTTGGTGGTGGGGGAGTATAAACTTTACCATTCTGTTTGGGAACCGCCTATAATGTGTGTAGCATGGAAGATATCGAGATCTCTCGGTTGTTATCTTGACAATGAAAGTATGCCACTCAAAATGTTATTTATCTCTATTGCAAAAATCGAGCTCCGGTACCTCTACAAATCCCTGCTTCCCTCTGCGAAGGGCCTATCTATTTACTTTTATGTTGAGTCACCATCCTCTTATTAAAAAGCACCAGTTGGAGAGCACTGCTGTCATTTGCATGCATTACTATTAGTTTACATTGAGTATGACTATGACTAGATCTCTTTTATCGTTAATTACAATGTTTAGTCAATCCTTGAAATTCAAAGGTGCTCTGCATTTATGTTTTGTGATCTCAGAAAGGGCTAGCGAGATACCATCTTGTTATATCATATTATGATTGTTTTGAGAAAATGTTGTCATCCGAGATTTTCTATTATTGCTTGCTAGTTGATTATGCCATTGATATGAGTAAACATGAGACCTAAATGTTATTGTGAATATGGTTAGTTTATAATCTTTGTTGAAAACTTGAATGCTGGCTTTACATATTTACAACAACAAGATGAAACAGAGTTTGTAAAAGTTTTTCTTTATCACTTTCAGTTTGTCACCTGAATTGCTTGAGGATAAACAAAGGTTTAAGCTTGGGGGAGTTGATACGTCTCCATCGTATCTACTTTTCCAAACACTTTTGACCTTGTTTTGGACTCTAACTTGCATGATTTGAATGGAACTAACCCGTACTAACGATGTTTTCAACAGTATTGCCATGGTGTTATTTTTGTGCAGAAATAGAAGTTCTCGGAATGACCTGAAACTTCACGGAGAATATTTTTGGAATTTATAAATATACTAGCGAAAGAATCAACACCAGGTGGCCCACACCATGTCCATGAGGGTGGGGGCGTGCCCCTGTCTCGTGGGCCCCCTGAGGTTCCACCGACCTCAACTCCAACTCAATATATTCACGTTCGGAGAGAAAAAAATCAGAGAGAAGGATTCATTGCGTTTTACGATACGGAGCCGCCACCAAGCCCTAATCTCTCTCAGGAGGGCTGATCTGGAGTCCGTTCGGGGCTCCGAAAAGGGGAATCTGTCGCCATCGTCATCATCAACCTTCCTCCATTACCAATTTCATGACGCTCACCGCCGTGCGTGAGTAATTCCATCGTAGGCTTGCTGGACGGTGATGGGTTGGATGAGATGCTATTGTTTCTTAAACTTTGGGGTTACAATGCTTATCTGAAAAAGCTTCAACCTAATAAGCTCGAATCCAAATCGGAGAAGTGCGTCTTCATGGGATACCCAAAAAGAAACTGTTGGGTACGCCTTCTATCACATATCCGAAGGCAAGATCTTTGTTGCTAAGAATGGATCCTTTCTAGAGAAGGAATTTCTCTCAACAGAAGTGAGTGGGAGGAAAGTAGAACTTGATGAGATAATTGTACCTTCTCTTGAAATCGAAAGTAGCTCATCATAGAAAACCATTCCCGTGATGCCTACAACAACTAGAGAGGACGCTAATGATTATGATCATGAAACTTGAGATCAAGTTACTACTGAACCTCGTAGGTCAACCAGAGCACGTTCCGCACTAGAGTGGTACGGTAATCCTGTTCTAGAAGTCATGTTACTAGACTATGACGAACCTACGAACTATGAGGAAGCGATGATGAGCCCAGATTCCGATAAATGGCTTGAGGCCATGAAATCTGAGATAGGATCCATGTATGAGAACAAAGTGTGGACTTTGGTTGACTTGCCCAATGATCGGCGAGCCATAGAGAATAAATGGATCTTCAAGAAGATGACTGATGCTGATGGTAATGCCACTGTCTACAAAGCTCGACTTGTTGCGAAAGGTTTTCGACAAGTTCAAGGAGTTGACTACGATGAGACCTTCTCAACCGTAGCGATGCTTAAGTCTGTCCGAATCATGTTAGCAATTGCCGCATTTTATGATTATGAAATCTGGCAAATGGACGTCAAAACTGCATTCCTTCATGGATTTCTTAAGGAAGAGTTGTATATGATGCAACTAGAAGGTTTTGTCGATCCTAAAGGTGCTTACAAAGTGTGCAAGCTCGAATGATCCATTTATGGACTGGTGCAAGCATCTCGGAGTTGGAATATACGCTTTGATGAGGTGACCAAAGCATATGGTTCTATACAGACTTTTGGAGAAGCTTATATTTACAAGAAAGTGAGTGGGAGCTCTGTAGCATTTCTAATATTATATGTGGATGACATATTGTTGATTGGAAATGATATAGAATTTCTGGATAGCATAAAAGGATACTTGAATAAAAGTTTTTCAATGAAAGACCACAGGGAAGTTGCTTATATATTGGGCATCAATATCTATAGAGATAGATCAAGACGCTTAATAGGACTTTCACAAAGAAAATACCTTGATAAAGTTTTTAAGAAGTTCAAAATGGATCAGTCAAAGAAAGGGTTCTTGCCTGTGTTACAAGGTGTGAAGTTGAGTAAGACTCAAAACCCGACCACGACAAGATATAGAGAGAGAATGAAAGTCATTCCTTATGCCTGAGTCATAGATTCTATAAAGTATGCCATGCTGTGTCCCAAACTTGTTGTGTGCCTTGCCATGAGTTTGGCAAGGGGGTACAATAGTGATCCAGGAATAGATCACTGGACATCGGTCAAAATTATCCTTAGTTACCTTAAAGAGGACCAAGGAAATGTTTCTCAGTTATGGAGGTGATAAAGAGTTCGTCGTAAAGAGTTACATCCATGCAAGCTTTGACACTAATCCAGATGACTCTAAGTCTCGATCTGGATACATATTGAAAATGGGAGCAATTAGCTAGAGTAGCCCCATGCAGAGCATTGTAGACATAGAAATTTGCAAAATACGTATGGATCTGAATGTAGCAAACCCATTGACTAAACTTCCCTCACAAGCAAAACCTGCTCACACATTAGTACCCTTTGGGTGTTGGTCACATGGCGATGTGAACTATTGGTGTTAATCACATGGCGATGTGAACTAGATTATTGACTCTAGTAAACCCTTTGGTGTTAAATCACATGGCGATGTGAACTAGATTATTGACTCTAGTGCAAGTGGGAGACTGGAGGAAATATGCCCTAGATGCAATAATAAAGTTGTTATTTTATATTTCCTTATATCATGATAAATTTTTATTATTCATGCTAGAATTGTATTAACCGGAAACTTGATACATGTGTGGATACATAGACAAAACATTGTGTCCCTAGTAAGCCTCTACTAGACTAGCTCGTTAATCAAAGATGGTTAAGTTTCCTAACCATAGACATGTGTTGTCATTTGATGAACATGATCACATCATTAGGAGAATGATGTGATGGACAAGACCCATCCGTTAGCATAGCATATTGATCGTTCAGTTTTATTGCTATTGCTTTCTTCATGTCATATACATATTCCTTTGACTATGAGATTATGCAACTCCCGGATACCGTAGGAATGCCTTGTGTGCTATCAAACGTCACAGCGTAACTTGGTGATTATAAAGATGCTCTACTGGTATCTCCGAAGATGTTTGTTGGGTTAGCATAGATCGAGATTAGGATTTGTCACTCCGAGTATTAGAGAGGTTTCTCTGGGCCCTCTCGGTAATACACATCATGAGCTCGCAAGCAAATGACTAAGGAGTTAGTCATGAGGTGATGTATTATGGAACGAGTAAAGAGACTTGCCGGTAACGAGATTGAATTAGGTATGAAGATACCAACGACTGAATCTCGGACAAGTAACATACCGATGACAAAGGGAATAACGTATGCTGTCATTACTGTATAACCAGTATGAGAATCCAGGTTCCGCTGTTGGTTATTGACCAGAGAGGTGTCTCGGTCATGTCTACATAGTTCTCGAACCCATAGGGTCCGCATGCTTAACATTCGGTGATGATTTTGTATTATATGAGTTATGTGATTTGGTGACCGAATGTTGTTAGGAGTCCCGGATGAGATCACGGACATGACGAGGAGTCTCGAAATGGTCAGGAGGTAAAGATTAGTATATTGGACGATGATATTCGGACATCGAAAGTGTTCTGGGGGTACCAGGTACATATCGGGTCAGCGGAAGGGGTTCCGGGCATCCCCCCGGCAACTACATGGGCCTAATGGGCCAAGAAGGGGACAGACCAGCCCCTAGGGGGCTGGTGTGCCCCATGTAGGCCAAAATAAGGGGGAGGAAAGAGGGGAGAGAGAAAGGAAGGGGAGCAATTGGGCCTCCCCCTTCCTTCTCTCCTCCCTCCTCCTTCCTTTCCCCTCCGAATGAATATGGAAGGGGGGAGGCCGAATTGGGAGCCACCCAAGTAGGATTCCTCCTACTTGGGGCACCCCCTTGGCTGCCTCTCCTCCCCTCCAACCTATATATATGAGGGGGGGGCACCGCTAGAACACACATCAACAGTTGTTAGCCGTGTGTGGAGCCCCCTCCACAGTTTACGCCTCCGGTCATATTCACGTAGTGCTTAGGAGAAGCCCTGTGCAAATGACTTCACCATCATCGTCACCACGCCGTCATGCTGACCAAACTCTCTCTCGACACTTTGCGAGATCAAGAGTTTGAGGGACGTCATCGAGCTGAACGTGTGCAAAACTCAGAGATGCCGTACGTTCGGTGCTTGATCGGTCGGTACGAGAAGAAGTTCGACTACATCAACCGCATTGTCAAATGCTTCCACTTTCGGTCTATGGGGGTACGTAGACACACTCCCCCCCTCTCATTGCTATGCATCTCCTAGATAGATCTTGCGTGAGCTTAGGATTTTTTTTAAATTGCATGCTACGTTTCCCAACACTATGTTGTTGGTTGCTACAGGTCATCACATCCGCTCCCTAGGGCCGCGGACGACAATAGTGAGGACGCGATGAGAAACAATGGGAGGCTAAGGTGGAACCGATGAGGAGCAGCGTCGCTTGGTCAATTATGTGTATGGAGAAGGGAAAACTGTGGGTATCTTGGAGGTTAAGTCATGGTTGGTTCTGAGTTTTACATATGATGTCTAATGCTAGATCATGAACTGTTAGATTTAGCTATGGATCAACCTCTGGATGTGATGCGTAATTATTAGTCCCTGTTTTTGTGAATTAGACAAGAAGAAATTGATAACCCATAAGTATTGGGGATCGCAAGAGTTTTCGAGGGTAGAGTATTCAACCCAAATTTATTGATTCGACACAAGGGGAGCCAAAGAATATTCTCAAGTATTAGCAGCTGAGTTGTCAATTCAACCACACCTGGAAACTTAATATCTACACCAAGGTATTTAGTAGCAAAGTAATATGATAGTAATGGTAACGGTAGCAAAAGTAATATTTTTGGGTTTTGTAGTGATTGTAACAGTATCAACGGAAAAGTAAATAAGCGAAGAACAATATATGAAAAGCTCATAGGCATTGGATAGGTGATGGAGAATTATGCCGGATGCGATTATTCATGCAACAGTTATAACATAGGGTGACACAGAACTAGCTCCAATTCATCAATGTAATGTAGGCATGTATTCCGAATATAGTCATATGTGCTTATGGAAAAGAACTTGCATGACATCTTTTGTCCTACCCTCCCGTGGCAGCGGGGTCCTATTGGAAACTAAGGGATATTAAGGCCTCCTTTTAATAGAGTACTGGACCAAAGCATTAACACATAGTGAATACATAAACTCCTCAAACTATGGTCATCACCGGGAGTGGTCCCGATTATTGACACTTCGGGGTTACCTGATCATAACACATACTAGGTGACTATAGACTTGCAAGATAGGATCAAGAACTCACATATATTCATGAAAACATAATAGGTTCATATCTGAAATCATGGCAATCAGGCCCTAGTGACAAGCATTAAGCATAGCAAAGTCATAGCAACATCAATCTCAGAACATAGTGGATACTAGGGATCAAACCCTAACAAAACTAACTCGATTACATGATAAATCTCATCCAACCCATCACCCTCCAGCAAGCCTACGATGGAATTACTCATGCACGGCGGTGAGCATCATGAAATTGGTGATGGAGGAAGGTTGATGATGACCATGGTGACGGATTCCCCTCTCCGGAGCCCCGAACGGACTCCAGATCAGCCCTCCCGAGAGAGTATAGGGCTTGGCGGCGGCTCCATATCGTAAAACGCGATGAATCCTTCTCTCTGATTTTTTCTCCCCGACCACGAATATATGGAGTTGGAGTTGTGGTCGATGTAGCGTCAAGGGGCCCATGAGGCAGGGGGCGCGCCCCACCATCGTGGACAGGGTGTGGGCCCCTGACGTGGATTCTTCTTCCAGTATTTTTATATATTCCAAAAATAATCTCCGTTGATTTTCAGGCCATTCCGAGAACTTTTATTTCTGCACAAAAATAACACCATGGCAATTCTGCTGAAAACAACGTTACTCCGGGTTAGTTCCATTCAAATCATGCAAGTTAGAGTCCAAAACAAGGGCAAAAGTGTTTGGAAAAGTAGATACGACGGAGACATATCAACTCCCCCAAGCTTAAACATTTGCTTGTCCTCAAGCAATTTAGTTGATAAACTGAAAGTGGTAAAGAAAAACTTTTACAAACTCTGTTTGCTCTTGTTGTTGTAAATATGTAAAGCCAGCATTCAAGTTTTCAAAAAAGATTATGAACTAACCATATTCACAATAACATTTAGGTCTCATGTTTACTCATATCAATGACCTAATAAACTAGCGAGCAATAATAATAAATCTCGGATGACAACACCTTCTCAAAACAATCATAATATGATATAATAGGATGGTATCTCGCTAGCCCTTTCCGAGACCGCAAAACATAAATGCAGAGCACCTTTAAAGATCAAGGACTGACTAGACATTGTAATTCATGGTAAAAGAGATCCAGTCAAGTCATACTCAGTGTAAACTAATAGTAATGGATGCAAATGACAGCGGTGCCCTCCAACTGGTGCTTTTTAATAAGAGGATGATTACTCAACATAAAAGTAAATGGATAGGCCCTTCGCAGAGGGAAGCAGGGATTTGTAGAGGTGTCAGAGCAAGGTTTTGGAATAGATATGAATAACATTTTGAGCAGTATACTTTCATTGTCAACATTACAACTCAGAGATCTCGATATCTTCCATGCTACACACATTATAGGCGGCTCCCAAACAGAATGGTAAAGTTTATACTCCCCCTCCAGCAACAAGCATCAATCCATGGCTTGCTCGAAACAACGAGTGCCTCCAACTAACAAGATTCCCGGGGGAGTTTTGTTTGCTGTTATTTTGATTTGATTTCAATAAAGCATGGGACTGGGCATCCCAGTGACCAGCCATTTTCTCGTGAGTGAGGAGCGGAGTCCACTCCTCTTGAGAATAACCCGCCTAGCATGGAGGATACTGCTACCTCTTGAGCTTGCGTTGGATTTCCCCGAAGAGGAAAGAATGATGCAGCAGAGTAGCGTAAGTATTTCCCTCAGTTTTTGAGAACCAAGGTATCAATCCAGTAGGAGGCCATGCTCAAGTCCCTTGTACCTACACAAAGTGATAGCTACTCGCAACCAACATGATTAGGGGTTGTCAATCCCTTCACGGTCACTTACGAGAGTGAGATCTGATAGATATAATATTTTTGGTATTTTTGGTATAGAGATGCAAAGTGAAAAGTAAAAGGCAAAGTAAAAAGAAAAGCATGATTAAAGTGATGGAGATTGATATGATGAGAATAGACCCGGGGGCCATAGGTTTCACTAGTGGCTTCTCTCAAGAGCATAAGTATTCTACGGTGGGTGAACAAATTACTGTTGAGCAATTGACAGAATTGAGCATAGTTCTGAGAATATCTAGGCATGATCATGTATATAGGCATCACGTCCGTGACAAGTAGACCGAAGCGATTCTGCATCTACTACTATTACTCCACTCATCGACCGATATCCAGCATGCATCTAGAGTATTAAGTTAAAAACAGAGTAACGCTTTAAGCAAGATGACATGATGTAGAGAGATAAATTCATGCAATATGAAATAAACCCCATCTTGTTATCCTCGATGGCAACGATACAATACGTGCCTTGCTGCCCCTTCTGTCACTGGGAAAGGACACCGCAAGATCGAACCCAAAGCTAAGCACTTCTCCCATGGCAAGAACTACCAATCTAGTTGGCCAAACCAAACAGATAATTCAAAGAGACTTGAAAAGATAACCAATCATACATAAAAGAATTCAGAGAAGATTCAAATATTATTCATAGATAGACTTGATCATAAACCCACAATTCATCGGTCTCGACAAACACACCGCAAAAAGAACAACATTACATCGAATAGATCTCCACAAGAGAGGGGGAGAACTTTGTATCGAGATCCAAAAAGAGAGAAGAAGCCATCTAGCTAATAACTATGGACCCGAAGGTCTGAGGTAAACTACTCACACTTCATCGGAGAGGCTATGATGATGTAGAAGCCCTCCGTGATGACGGCCCTCTCCGGCGGAGCTCCAGAACAGGCCTCAAGATGGGATCTCGTGGATACAGAAAGTTGCGGCGGTGGAATAAGGTTTTTGTCTCCTGTTCTATTCGTTTGGGGGTACGTAGGTATATATAGGAGGAAGAAGTACGTCAGTGGAGCTTCGGTGGGCCCACGAGGGTGGGGGCGCGCGTGGGGGTATAGGGCGCACCCCCCTACCTCGTGCCCACCTCAAAGCTTCCTTCGCGTAGGGTCCAAGTCTCCTAGGTCATATTCGGGAAGAAAATCACGTTCCAGAAAGGTTTATTCCGTTTGGACTCCGTTTGATATTCTGTTTCTTCGAAACACTGAAATAGGCCAAAAACAGCAATTCTGGGCTGGGCCTCCGGTTAATAGGTTAGTCCCAAAAATAATATAAAAGTGGAAAATAAAGCCCAATATATTCCAAAACAGTAGATAATATAGCATGGAGCAATCAAAAATTATAGATACGTTGGAGACGTGTCAGGCATCCCCAAGCTTAATTCCTGCTCATCCTCGAGTAGGTAAATGATAAAAAAGAATTTTTGATGCAGAGTGCTACTTGGCATAATTTCAATGCAAATCTTCTTAATTGTGATATGAATATTCAGATACGAAAGATTCAAGACAAAAGTTTATGTTGACATAAAAATAATAATACTTCAAGCATACTAACAAAGCAATTATGTCATCTCAAAATAACATGGCCAAAGAAAGTTATCCCTACAAAATCATATAGTCTGGCTATGCTCTATCTTCGCCACACAAAGTATTTAAAGCATGCATAACCCCAATGACAAGCCAAGCAATTGTTTCATACTCTAGCTTCTTCAAAACTTTTTCAATCTTCACGCAATACATGAGAGTGAGCCATGGATTTAGCACTATATGTGGAATAGAGTGGTGGTTGTGGAGACGACAAAAAGAGGGGAAGATAGTCTCACATCAACTAGGCGTATCAATGGGCTATGGAGATGCCCATCAATAGATATCAATGTGAGTGAGTAGGGATTGCCATGCAACGGATGCACTAGAGCTATAAGTATATGAAAGCTCATCAAAAGAGACTAAGTGGTTGTGCATCCAACTTGCTTGCTCATGAAGACCTAGGGCAATTTGAGGAAGCCCATCATTGGAATATACAAGCCAAGTTCTATAATGAAAGAGACCCACTAGTATATGAAAGTGATAACATGAGACTCTCTACTATGAAGATCATGGTGCTACTTTGAATCACAAGTGTGGTAAAAGGATAGTAACATTGTCCCTTCTCTCTTTTACTCTCATTTTTTGGGCCTTTTCTCTTTTTTTATGGCCTCTTTTCTTTCTCCCTTTTTTGGGCTTCTTTGACCTCTTTTATTTATTTTTTGTCCTGAGTCTCATCCCGACTAATGGGGGAATCATAGTCTCCATAATTCTTTCCTCACTTGGGACAATGCTCTAAAAATGATGATCATCACACTTTTATTTTTCTTACAACTCAGCAATTACAACTCGATACTTAGAACAAAATATGACTATATGAATGCCTCCGGCGGTGTACCGGGATATGCAATATGACAATGATGAATGTGTCATGATAAACGGAACAGTGGAAAGTTGCATGGCAATATATCTCGGAATGGCTATGGAAATTCCATAATAGGTAGGTATGGTGGCTGTTTTGAGGAAGGTATATGGTGGGTGTATGATACCGGCGAAAGGTGCGCGGTATTAGAGAGGCTAGCAAAGGTGGAAGGGTGAGAGTGTGTATAATCCATGGACTCAACATTAGTCATAAAGAACTCATATACTTATTGCAAAAATCTAGAAGTTATCAAAGCAAAGTATTACACGCATGCTCCTAGGGAGATAGATTGGTAGGAAAAGACCATCGCTCGTCCCCGACCGCCACTCATAAGGAAGACAATCAATAAATAAATCATGCTCCGACTTCATGACATAACGGTTCACCATACGTGCATGCTACGAGAATCACAAACTTTAACACAAGTATTCTTTAAATTCACAACTACTCAACTAGCATGACTCTAATATTATCACCTCCATATCTCAAAACAATTACCATGCTTCAATCTTTTCTTAGTATTCAACACACTCAAAAGAAAGTTTCACAAATCTCGAATACCAAGCATATTATTATTAAGCAAATTACCAAGCTACTAAGAGACTCTCAAAATAATTTAAGTGAAGCATGAGAGATCAATAGTTTATTTAAAACAAATCCACCACCGTGCTCTAAAAGATATAAGTGAAGCACATAGAGCAAAACTACTTAGCTCAAAAAGATATAAGTGAAGCACATACAACAAAACTACATAGCTCAAAAGATATAAGTGAAGCACATAGAGTATTCTATTAAATTTTAATTCATGTATGGCTCTCTCAAAAGGTGTGTACAGCAAGGATGATTGTGGCATACTAAAACACAAAGACAAAAATAATACAAGATGCTCCAAGCAAAACACATAGCATGTTGGTGAATAAAAATATAGCTCCAAGTAAATTACCGATGGAAGTGGACGAAAGAGGGATGCCTTCCGGGGCATCCCCAAGCTTTGACTTTTTGGTGTCCTTGGATTATCTTGGGGGTTCCATGGGCATCCTCAAGCTTTGGCTCTTGCCACTCCTTGTTCCATAATCCATCAAAAGAATTCGCCCAAAACTTGAAAACTTCACAACACAAAACTCAATAGAAATCTCGTGAGCTCCGTTAGAGAAAGAAAACAAAAGACCACTTCAAAGTACTGTAATGGACTCATTCTTTATTTATATTGGTGTTAAACCTACTGTATTAAAACTTCTCTATGGATTATAAACTATTTTACTAGCCATAGATTCATCAAAATTAGCAAACAACACACGAAAAACAGCATCTGTCAAAAACAGAACAGTCTGTAGTAATCTGTAACTAACGCAAACTTCTGCAACCCCAAAAATTCTACAATAAATTGCCGGACGTGAGGAATTTATCTATTAATCATCTGCAAAAATAATTAACTAAATATCACTCTTCAAATAAAAATGACAGCATTTCTCGTGAGCGCTAAAGTTTCTGTTTTTTTACAACAAGTTCAACAAGACTTTCCCCATGTCTTCCCAACGGTTCTACTTGGCACAAACACTAATTAAACACAAAAAAACACAACCAAAACAGAGGCTAAATAAATTATTTATTACTAAATAGGATCAAAAAGCAAGGAATAAAAATAAAATTGGGTTGCCTCCCAACAAGCGCTATCGTTTAACGCCCCTAGCTAGGCATAAAAGCGAGGATAGATCTAGGTATTGCCATCTTTGGTAGGCAATCCATAAGTGGCTCGCATGATGGTTTCATATGGAAATTTTATTTTCTTTCTTGGAAAGTGTTCCATGCCCTTTTTTAATGAAAATTGAAATCTAATATTCCCTTCCTTCATATCAATAATCGCACCAACCGTTCTAAGGAAAGGTCTACCAAGAATAATAGGGCAAGAAGGATTGCAATCTATATCAAGAACAATGAAATATATGGGCACATAATTCCTATTTGAAACAATAATAACATCATTAATTCTTGCCATAGGTTTCTGAATAGTGGAATCCGCAAGATACAAGTTTAGAGAGCAATCATCAAAATCGCGGAAATCTAGTAAATCACACAAAGTTTTGGGGATAGTGGAAACACTAGCACCCAAATCACACAAAGCATAAAACTCATGATCTTTAATTTTAATTTTAATAGTTAGTTCCCACTCATCATAGATTTTTCTAGGGATAGAAACTTTCTACTTAAGTTTTTCTTCATAAGATTGCATCAAGGCATCAACAATATGTTCGGTGAAGGCTTTCTTTTGACTATAAGCATGTGGAGAATTTAGCATGGATTGAAACAAGGAAATACAATCAATTAAAGAGCAACTTTAATAATTAAATTCCTTGAAATCCAATATCGTGGGTTTAGCAACATCTAGATTTTTATTTCTTTCAATCCGACTTTCATCAATTTCATCATAAAGATCTAAATACTCCGAATTTTTAGAACGTCTTCTAGGTAAAGGAAGATCATATTCAGTTTCATCAAGATTCATATTGCAAAACAAAGATTTAATAGGAGACACATCAATAACTTTTATATCTTCATCTTGATTTTCATAGGAATTGGAAGAACACGCTTTAATAAAGGCTTGTTTGGAAGCACGCATCCTAGCGGTTCTTTCCTTGCACTCATCAATGGAAATTCTCATGGCTTTGAGAGACTCATTGATATCATGCTTAGGAGGAATAGATCCAAACTTTAAAGAATCAACCTCAAGAGAAATTCTATCAACGTTCCTAGCCAAATCATCAACTTTAGGCAATTTCTCTTCATGCAAAGCATTAAAATTCTTTTGTGAATTCATAATCTCTTTAACACTATTCTCAAATTTAGAGGGCATCTTATTATAACTTCCATAAGAGTTTTTGTAGGAATTCCTGTAATTATTCGAAGGATTACTAGGATATGGCCTAGGATTAAAATTCCCTCTATAAGCGTTGTTACCAAAATTATTCCTACCAACAAAATTCACATCCATAGATTCATTGTTATTCTCAATCAAAGTAGACAAAGGCATATCATTAGGATCAGAAGAAACAGTCTTAGTAGCATATAATTTCATAAGTTCATCCATCTTTCCACTCAAAACATTGATTTCTTCTATCACATGCACTTTTTTATTAGAAGATCTTTCAGTATGCCATTTTAGAATAATTAACCATAATATTATCTAGGAGTTTAGTAGCATCTCCTAAAGTGATTTCCATAAAAGTGCCTCCCGCGGCCGAATCTAAAAGATCTCTAGAAGCAAAATTCAATCCGGCATAAAAAAATGTATAATCATCCACAAATTCAAACCATGAGTAGGGCAATTACGTATCATTAATTTCATTCTCTCCCAAGCTTGTGCAACATGTTCATGATCAAGTCGCTTAAAGTTCATAATATCGTTTCTAAGAGAGATGATCTTAGCGGGAGGGAAATACTTAGAGATAAAAGCATCTTTGCACTTGTTCCAAGAATCAATACTATTTTTAGGCAAAGACGAAAACCAAGCTTTAGCACGATCTCTAAGCAAAAATGGAAATAGCTTCAATTTAACGACATCATTATCGACATCTTTTTTCTTTGCATATCACACAGATCAACGAAGCTACTCAGATGAGTAGCGGCATCTTCACTAGGAAGGCCGGCGAATTAATCTTTCATAACAAGATTCAACAAAGCAGTATTGATTTCACAAGATTCAGTATTGGCAATAGGAGCAATCGGAGTGCTAAGGAAATCATTATTATTGGTATTGGTGAAGTCACACAATTTGGTAGTATCTTGAGCCATCACGACAAACAAGCAATCCAACACACGAGCAAACAAAAGGCAAGCGGGCAAAAAGAGGCAAATAGAGAGGGAGGATAGAGAGAGGGCGAATAAAATGGCAAGGGTGAAGTGGGGGAGAGGAAAACGAGAGACAAATGGCAAATAATGTAATGCGAGAGATAGGGATTGTGATGGGTACTTGGTATGTTGACTTTTTGCGTAGACTCCCCGGCAACGGCGCCAGAAATTCTTCTTGCTACCTCTTGAGCTTTCGTTGGATTTCCCCGAAGAGGAAAGGATGATGCAGCAGAGTAGCGTAAGTATTTCCCTTAGTTTCTGAGAACCAAGGTATCAATCCAGTAGGAGGCCACGCTCAAGTCCCTCGTACCTGCACAAAACGATAGCTACTCACAACCAACGCGATTAGGGGTTGTCAATCCCTTCACGGTCACTTACGAGAGTGAGATCTGATAGATATAATATTTTTGCTATTTTTGGTATAGAGATGCAAAGTGAAAAGTAAAAGGCAAAGTAAAAGCAAAGCAAGATTAAAGTGATGGATATTGATATGATGAGAATAGACCCGGGGGCCATAGGTTTCACTAGTGGCTTCTCTCAATGGCATAAGTATTCTACGGTGGGTGAACAAATTACTGTTGAGCAATTTATGGAATTGAGCATAGTTATGAGAATATATAGGCATGATCATGTATATAGGCATCACGTCCATGACAAGTAGACCGAAACGATTTTGCATCTACTACTAGTACTCCACTCATCGACCGCTATCCAGCATGCATCTAGAGTATTAAGTTAAAAACAGAGTAACGCTTTAAGCAAGATGACATGATGTAGAGAGATAAATTCATGCAATATGAAATAAACCCCATCTTGTTATCCTCGATGGCAACGATACAATACGTGCCTTGCTGCCCCTTCTGTCACTGGGAAAGGACACTGCAAGATCGAACCCAAAGCTAAGCACTTCTCCCATGGCAAGAACTACCAATCTAGTTGGCCAAACCAAATGGATAATTCGAAGAGACTTGCAAAGATAACCAATCATACATAAAAGAATTCAGAGAAGATTCAAATATTATTCATAGATAGACTTGATCATAAACCCACAATTCATCGGTCTCACCAAACACACCGCAAAAAAGAAGAAGATTACATTGAATAGATCTCCACAAGAGAGGGGGAGAACTTTGTATTGAGATCCAAAAAGAGAGAAGAAGCCATCTAGCTAATAACTATGGACCCGAAGGTTTGAGGTAAACTACTCACACTTCATCGGAGAGGCTATTATGATGTAGAAGCCCTCTGTGATGACGGTCCTCTCCGGCGGAGCTCCGGAATAGGCCCCAAGATGGGATCTTGTGGATACAGAAAGTTACGGCGGTGGAATTATGTTTTTGGCTCCTGTTCTGTTCGTTTGGGGGTACGTAGGTATATATAGGAGGAAGAAGTACGTCGGTGGAGCTTCGGTGGGCCCACGAGGGTGGGGGCGTGCCTGGGGGTATAGGGCGCGCCCCCTACCTCGTGCCCACCTCGAAGCTTCCTTGGCGTAGGGTCCAAGTCTCCTGGGTCATATTCGGGAAGAAAATCACGTTCCATAAAGGTTTATTCCGTTTGGACTCTGTTTGATATTCCATTTCTTCGAAACACTGAAATAGGCAAAAAAAATAGCAATTCTGGGCTGGGCCTCCGGTTAATAGGTTAGTCCCAAAAATAATATAAAAGTGGAAAATAAAGCCCATTATAGTCCAAAACAGTATATAATATAGCATGGAGCAATCAAAATTATAGATACGTTGGAGACATATCAGATACAGACAGCCCTAGTTGATACATGAGCTATTCGAGCATACAAAACAGAATGTTTATTTGAAGGTTTAGAGTTTGGCACATACAAATTTACTTGGAACGACAGGTATATACCATATATAGGTAGGTATGGTGGACTCATATGGAACAACTTTGGGGTTTATGGAGTTGGATCCACAAGGAGTATTCCCGCTTAGTACAAGTGAAGGCTAGAAAAAGACAGGGAAGCGACCAGCTAGAGAGCGACAACAGTCATGAACAAACATTAAAATTAATCAACACCGAATGCAAGCGTGAATAGGATATAATTCAACATGAACATAAATATCGTAGAAGCTATGTTGATTTTGTTTCAACTACATGCGTTGTAACACCCCGTATGTAACCTGCCATATTTGTATTCCAACTCTTGCCATTTCCGGCACTAAGTTATGATATTTCCTCGTTGTCGGGTTTTTGTCTTCGTGTTGTTTTGTCTTTGTCACGCATCTCATATCATGTCATCATGTGCATCGCATTTGCATACGTGTTCGTCTCATGCATCCGAGCATTTTCCCCGTTGTCCGTTTTGCATTCTGGCGCTCCTATGTCCTCCGGTGTCCCTTTCTACCTCTTTTCGTGTGCGGGTGTTAAATGTTCTAGGATTGGACCGAGACTTGCCTAGCGGCCTTGGTTCACTACCGGTAGACCGCCTGTCAAGTTTCATGCCATTTGGACTTTGTTTGATACTCCAACGGTTAACCGAGGAATCGAAAAGGCCTCATGTGTGTTGCAGTCCAACACCCCTCCAAAGTGGCCCAAAGCCCAGCCAAATCCCCTCCATCATCTCGGTCGTTTGATCATGATCGCGTGGCCGAAAACCGTGCTCAATTTGGAGCCTCCTAGCTCCCTCTACCTATAAAAGCCACCTCCATCTAAATTCTCGGATCAATCCACCCCTAACCCTAGCTCCCTCTCCCCTCCCCGCGGCCGGACACATCCGCCCGCCGCCGGACAACCTCACCGCCGCCACTCCCCGTCCGCCACGTGTCCCGCAGGAGCCCCACATCGTTGCCCGATCGCGCCTGCCCGCCAGGCCCAGCGCCAGCCCCCGCGGCCCGTTCCCGCCGCCACGCGCCCGAGGCGTCCGTGCCTCGCTGCGCCGCCCGAGCCCGGCTGTCGCCGCCCCGCTCCGCCTCAACCTTGCCGGCGACCGCCACCTCGCCGCCCGGTCGGCCGCCTCCCTACAGTGCCACCACCGCCCTCGCCGCCCCTCGCTGCCTCGCGCCACCCCGGCGAGCTTTCTGGCCGGATCCGCCATCTCCTTCCACTCTGTCCGCCATCCTCGTCAACCCCAACGACTCTCCGGTCAACCTCGTCATCCGTGCCTGATCCAGATCTGAATCTCAAGGGCTGACCTAATTTTTGCCCTAAGTCCCAGTAATTTTTAGCGTTTTTCATCGCATCATAACTTTGCACCCGTGGCTTCGTTTTGGGCGTGTAGCGTATCAAATTGTTCGCCTCGACGAGTACTTTATTTCATTACATTGCACCATGTTCATTTAAGTTCATCTTGACGCCCTAAATGCTGTTGCAAGACTGCTATGCAATAGTTTCAGTTTCTTAGCAGAGATCGGGCATTTGTCAGTTTTGCCATGTTTGATGTGTGCCTCCTATGTACTTGAGACCTACATGTGTTTTGAAGTATGCCATGCCATCTTTACAGGGGTGTATGCCATGTATTTTTGTGATCTCTGTGGTGACTAGCACAAGCATGCAAAGTAGCCCTCGTAATGTTGCTGATTTCAGGGACTTAGAATTCTTCTAAGTCTTTGCCCTGTTTATATTTTATGCCATTTATTCTTGTTGCTACAGAGTGATCCATGCCTCTTTTGAGCATGTTCAGTTAGGATCATTTTGAGATATTGTGGTGCTCTATCCATCCATGTCTTTGTTTGCAATTATGGAGCACCCTAGCATGACTCAATCGACCTCTACTTTTGCTATAAAATGTTCCTCTCAGAATATTTACGTGTTAAGCATTTTTGCCAAGGTTGTTGTAGTTGATCCATGCATGCTATGAGGTTGTTCTTGCAATGTCTAGCTTCTATGCCATGTCTACTTGCTGGGTGTATGTTTAGTTTGTCATGGAATGCCTTGTGGTGAGTGCATCGAGCTCGTAAACATGCCTACTTAATATCTTTTTTGCCATGTTCCAGTTTTCTACCAAGTCTGAATCTGTTAACGAAAGTGGCTATGTTCACATGGTTGCCATTGTATTTTGTGATCCCTTTTGGCTTATGGTTAGTAAGGGACTTTTGTCGTATGCTTTGATTATCTTCATGCCATGCCTTTCTTTGCCATGATATGTTCCTATAGCATGTTGTTATCGTTCTCTAAACATTTCTTCCTGACGTTAAATTCCTGGCATGTTGTTATTTTCACTAAGTCTGTAACCTGTTATCTTTTGCAGTTTTGCCATGCTTGTTTGAACCTGCTATTGAGTGAATTAGCCGTAGCTCAGTGTTCATCTTTTGTCAAGCATCTTGAGTGGATCACTGCCATGTGCTTTGTTGTCGTGTTAGAGTGCAGTAGCTTGTTGTTCTTGATGCATTTAGATGCCCTCGTGCTGTTAATCGAAGATCGGTGCCATATTTGTTTTGCTTGTCATTTGCAAACCGTGCATCCGATTCCTGTGATCTTTATACCGATTTCGGCAGAAATCAACTCATCTTTCCAGTGGCACTCTTGGTTTTCCAAGTTGAGGCCAGGTTCAATCTTTCCTTTCCAAAACATGTATATGCATCGCATATCACATCCTGCATATCATGCCATGTTTTGCATCATGTTGCTTGCGCATTGTGCCGTGGTTGATTGTGTCTCCCTTGCTTGTGTTCTTGCTTTGGGTAGAGCCGGGAGACGAGTATGTGATCGAGGAGCCCATTGAGTACGCTTACGAGGATCAAGCTAACGCCAACTCAGAGAACTTTGCAGGCAAGATGACCATACCCTCGAAATCACTTCTATCTTTGCTTGCTAGATGCTCACTCTATTGCTATGCCTATGCTATGATACCTACCACTTGCTTATTATGCCTCCCATATTGCCATGTCAAACCTATAACCCACCATGTCCTAGCAAACCGTTGTTTGGCAATGTTACCGCTTTGCTCAGCCCCTCTTATAGTGTTGCTAGTGGTAGGTGAAGACTGGAGTTTGCTCCTTGTTGGAACATGTTTATTGTTGGGATATCATTATTATATCTTGTCTATTTTAATGCATCTATATACTTGGTAAAGGGTGGAACGCTCGGCCTTATGCATGGTGTTTTGATCCACTCTTGCTGCCCTAGTTTCCGTCATCCGGTGTTATGTTCCTTGATTTTGCGTTCCTTACACGGTTGGGTTATAATGGGAACCTCTTGACAGTTCGCCTTGAATAAAACTCTTCCAGCAAGGCCCAACCATGGTTTTACCATTCCCCACCTAGCCTTTTCCCTTGGGTTTCGCAGACTCAAGGGTCATCTTTATTTTAAACCCCTAGGCCAGTGCTCCTCTGAGTGTTGGTCCAAAACAGAGCCACTTGCAACGCCACCTCGGGGAAACTTGAGGGTTGGTTTTAGTTGTACGTAGTGTTCATCCGGTGTGCCCTGAGAACGAGATATGTGCAGCTCCTATCGGGATTTGTCGGCACAGCGGGTGGTCTTGCTGGACTTGTTTTACCATGTCGAGATGTCTTGTAACCGGGATTCCGAGTCTGATCGGATTGTCTTGGGAGAAGGTATATCCTTCGTTGACCATGAGAGCTTGTGATGGGCTAAGTCGGGACACCCCTGCAGGGATTTGAACTTTCAAAAGCCGTGCCTGCGGTTATGGGCAGATGGGAATTTGAATGTCCGGTTGTAGATAACCTGAATCTTAACTTAATTAAAATGAATCAACAAAGTTTGTGGCTGTGATGGTCTCTTTTCGACGGGGTCCGGGAAGAGAACACGGTATCGAGTTATGCCTGAATGTAGGTTGTTCTAGGATCACTTCTTGATCATAGTTTCTTGACTGTGCCTTGCCTCCCCTTCTCGGTCTCATTTGCGCATGTTAGCCACCATATATGCTAGTGCTTGCCGCAGCTCCACCTCATATCTTTTACCCTTCCTATAAGCTTAAATAGTCTTGATCGCGAGGGTGTGAGATTGCTGAGTCCCCGTGACTCATAGATTTCCTTCAAAACCAGATGCAGGGACCGATGATACCGCTCCAGGAGATTCGACTGAGCTCAAGTGGGAGTTCGATGAGGATTCAGGACGATACTGTGTTTCTTTTCCAGACAATCAGTAGTGGTGCCCAGTTGGGGCGATCAGGGACATTATTGCATTTGGGGTTGTCTTTATTTTGGTTCCGTAGTCGGACCTTGATTGTATCTGGATGATTGTAATGATTTATTTATGCTATTGTGTGACGTGGCTATTGTAAGCCAACTATGTACCTCTTTTCTTATTCTGTACATGGGTTGTGTGAAGATTACCCCACCTACGACATTGCTTACAATGCGGTTATGGCTCTAAGTCGTGCTTCGACACGTGGGAGATATAGCCGCATCGTGGGTGTTACAAGTTGGTAATCAGAGCCTTCCCCGACTTAGGAGCCCCCTACTTGATCGAATCGCGTTGTTGTGTCTAGAAAAATGTTTTGAGTCATTTAGGATCAAATATATAGGAGAGTAGGATTCTTTTTACTCCTTACTCCCTTCGTCGCTCTGGTGAGGCATCCTGACGTAGAGTTTTGACTTTTCTCTTCTCAAATTTCACTAAAAAAATTTAGGATCATGTAGGTATCGTGGAATCATTCCGATGGATTTGTGACGAGAACATTGTTCTTGGTGCCTCCTGGCATTTAGGGGTTGTGGCAGTTTCCCGGGGAGTTGAGCTCCGAGGTGTTGTCATCACAATTTTATCGTTGCAGTTCTGGAATACCTGAGTTTCGCCGACATCGGAAATATCTTTTATGCAGTTGTTGGTGAGATAACCTCGATGCCACCCAGTACTGGGGCGGGAGTTCGGGAGTATTGCCATAACTCGTATAACGGATGCTTTTCGAAGGTTGAGGTAAATGATTTCCGAAGGTTTCTTGGTTATGTGTTGAAGGATGGATACAGCTGTATGTAGGATTTGCTAGCTTTGTGTGAGATATTATGCTTCCCCTGTATCCCCAACACCTGATTGCATAACCGGGAAAGTTCGGGAGTTTCATAGGTGGGAATTCATGTAGCTCTAGTATTTCTTCCGCGGATATTTGGTTTGTGATTGGGTAATCCTCACCAAGTATTTGTTCATATCCGTACCTTGTTGTTTTATTCTTCTACCTCTATCTAAGTGGCTTCTCAAGTTATGGAAGTGTGACCATTTCGATTGGAATTCATTCGTTCATTTTGTTCGGATGTTAAGACTATATGTTGCAATTTCGATCCATTTGATTCAGCATGAATATATGTCTGTCAAGGTGCTAACGGATGTCACCCTCTTCAGGATGGCTCCTCCAACGCGTCAGAATCCTGATCCGCCACCACCACCTCCACCTCCAGAGGCATGGCAAGCTGTGATGGCCGCTACCAATGCCAACACACATATGCTTATGCAACTCTTGCAAGAGCGCAACCAAGGAAATCAAGGCCATGGCAACTTTCAGAATCAGTTTGCTACACTCAACCAGTTCCTCGCAAACCAGCCAAAGACCTTCAGTAACTGTGTCGAGGCAACAAACGCTGATGATTGGCTCGTGGATATCTGCAAGCATTTCGAGTGCAGCAACGTCAGGCCTGAGGAATTTGTCAAGTTTCCTTCGTTCCAACTTAAAGACCAAGCTGCAGAGTGGTATCAGCAATACAAAGATTCTAGAGGAGGTCGTGTGATTACCTGGGATGAATTCCGTCAAGACTTCAAAGCTCACCACATTCCTCAGAGTGTTGTTGAGAGTAAGCATGAGGAGTTCCGCAATCTGAAGCAAGGCAGCTTGTCTATTTACCAGTATAACATCATGTTCCAGAAGCTCGCTCGTTTCACTAAGCAAGACGTCCCTGACGAGAAGAGCATGATTTATCAGTTCAGAGGTGGCCTCAGAGAAGAACTCCAACTAGCTCTCGTGCTTTTTGAGCCGAAGAAGTACGCTGAGTTTTACAACATGGCACTGAAACAAGATACTACTCAGCTCAAGTGCGATGCTTCCAAGAAACGAGTCAGGGATGCAACTCCTTCCTCAACTCAAGTGGCTACTAAGCAGCAAAAGTATTGGTTGCCTCCTCCTCCTCCATTCCGTCCGCCTTATCAGCAGAAGAGCAAAGGTGCCAATGGATCTTCCCACCCACCCAACCCAGGCTTTCAGAACAAGACTTCGTCTCATGCTCCAAGATCAAGTGCTCAGTATCACCGTCCGCTCTCGGAGGTCACGTGCAACAAGTGTCAGTAGAAGGGTCACTATGCCAACAAATGCTTCAACCAGAGGCGTCTTCCTCCTCCTCCTCCTCCTGTGAGATCTGGTAGCACCACAGTGGTCAAGCATAATCCCAAGCATGCTAAGGTCAACATGATGAACGCAGCTCAGGCAGAGGACTCGTCAGAAGTGATTATGGGTAACCTTCCTATTAACGATATTCCTGCAAAAGTTCTTTTTGACACTGGTGCATCGCTTTCTTTTATTTCAAGACCATTTGTTGCCAAACATGAATTTGCGACTGAAAAGATTCCTTTCCTGTTGAAGATTGTGTCCCCGGGAAAGCAAATGACTTCTAACAATTGCGTCCCGGATGTTACTATCACATTGGGCGAATATAAATTTCTATCCTCTCCAGTGGTCCTTGGTAACTCGGATATTGATCTTATTCTCGGAATGGACTCGCTTTCTAAGCACAAGGCTCAGCTTGATTGTGCTGCCAGGCAGATTCAATTGACACATTCGTCTGAGGATGTAATCGTCTTTGCCGCTCGTGATGATACAATTCGTCTGTTTTCTCTCAACGAGAAGAGCGAGCTGGATGCCATATCTCAGATTCCAGTCGTTTGCAAATATCAAGACGTCTTTCCAGAAGAGCTTCTAGGAATGCCTCCTCACTGGCCAGTTGAATTCATCATCAATCTTGAGCCTGGCACGAAACCTGTTTGCAAATGCCCTTACAAGCTTGGACCTGAAGAGTTGAAGGAGCTGAAGAAACAACTCGATATTCAAGAGCATATGGGTCTCATCCGACCAAGTTCTTCTCCATGGGGTTGTGGTGTTCTTTTCATCAAGAAGAAGGATGGAACGGACCGACTTTGTGTCGACTACCGTCCATTGAACAAGAAGACCATAAAGAACAAGTACTCACTTCCCAACATCAATGAGCTTTTCGAACAACTCAAAGGTGCTCAAGTATTCTCCAAGCTTGATCTCCGTATGGGCTATCATCATATTCGCATTCGTGAAGAAGATATCCCCAAGACAGCATTCAGAACAAGCTATGGTTCATATGAATACACTATCATGTCTTTCGGCCTTGTCAATGCTCCTCCAACATTCTCTCGCATGATGAACTTCATCTTCAACGCCTACACAAATGACTTCGTCTTGGTCTACCTCGATGACATTTTGGTCTTTTCCAAGAACAAAGAGGATCATGCCAAGCACTTGAGATTGGTGCTGGATAAACTCAGAGAACATCAGTTCTGTGCGAAGTTTTCGAAGTGCGAGTTTTGGCTCGATGAGGTTCTCTACCTTGGGCATATCATCTCCGCCAAGGGCATAGCTGTTAATCCCGAGAAGGTGTCTGCAATTGTGAATTCGGAACCACCTCAGAATGTGAAGCAACTCCGTAGCTTCCTTGGGCTTGCAAGCTATTGTCGAATGTTCGTGGAGAACTTCTCTAAGATCGCGAAGCCTATTTCCAACCTTCTCCAGAAGCATGTGAAGTATGTCTGGTTGCCTGAATGTGACATTGCTTTCAACACCCTGAAAGAGAAGTTATTCACAACTCCAGTTCTGACTCCTCCTGATGAATCCAAACCGTTCGAAGTTTTCTGTGATGCTTCCCTGCAAGGTCTTGGTGCAGTGTTGATGTAAGAGAAGAAAGTTTTGGCCTATACCTCTCGCCAGTTGAAGCCCAACGAAGAGAACTACCCCACTCATGACCTCGAGTTGGTGGCAGTTGTCCGTGCTCTTTTAACATGGAGACATCTCTTGTTGGGAAGGAAATTGGACATTTTCACTGATCACAAGAGTCTCAAGTACATCTTCACTGAGCCTAACCTCAACCTCAGGCAGACTCGTTGGGTCGAAATGATTCAAGAGTATAATCTGAGTATTGAATATACTCCAGGCAAGGCCAATGTAATTGCTGACGCATTGAGCAGGAAGGCTTACTACAACAGTTTGATTCTCAAGCCCTACCAACCAGAGCTTTGTGAAGCTTTCCGCAAACTTAATCTCCAAGTTGTTCCTCAAGGATTCCTTGCCAACCTCCAAGTCTTTCCTACTATGGAAGATCAGATTCGTGAGGCTCAACTTCTTGATGCTATGGTGAAGAAGGTGAAGATTGGGATCACCAAGAGTCAACCCAAGTACAAGTGCTATCGTCTTGATGACAAGGATACTCTATTCTTCGAGGATCGCATTGTTGTTCCTAAAGGTGACCTTCGTAAAGTCATTATGAATGAGGCTCACAATTCACTCCTCTCTATTCACCCTGGAAGTACAAAGATGTACCATGACCTCAAGTAGTCGTATTGGTGGACTCGAATGAAGCGCGAGATTGCTCAGTTCGTGAACGAATGTGATGTCTGCAGAAGAGTGAAAGCAGAACACCAACAACCAACTGGTCTCCTCCAACCTCTTGCCATTACAGAATGGAAGTTTGAACATATTGAGATAGACTTCGTGACTGGGTTTCCCAAGTCCAAGCGTGGCAATGATGTTATCTTCATTGTCATCGACAAGCTCACTAAAGTGGCTCATTTTCTTCCTATCAAAGAATCTATCACAACGGCTCAGTTGGCAGAACTATATACCTCCAGGATTGTCTCTCTGCACGGCATTCCGCAGTTGATATCTTCAGATCATGGGAGCATCTTTACCTCTAAGTTCTGGGATTCTTTTCAGAAGGCCATGGGCACCAACATTCGCTTCAACACATCTTTTCATCCTCAAACTAGTGGCCATGTCGAGTGAGTCAATCAAATTCTTGAAGATATGCTCAGGGCTTGTGTCATTTCTTTCGGTATGAAGTGGGAAGATTGTCTTCCATATGCCGAGTTCTCCTACAACAACAGCTTCCAAGCGAGTTCGGGCAAAGCCCCATTCGAGATTCTCTATGGCATGAAGTGTCGTACTCCTCTTAACTGGTCAGAGACAGGTGAATGCCAACTTCTTGGCAATGACTTGATCACAGAGGTTGAAGAAATGTGCAAAGTCATTCATGAAAATCTCAAAGCCGCGCAATCGCGCCAGAAGAGTTACTATGATAGCAAGCATCATGACTTGGCTTTCAAGATCGGAGACCATTTCTACCTCCGCGTATCTCCAATGAAAGGTACTCGTCGCTTCGGTATCAAAGGGAAGCTTTCCCCTAGATACATGGGTCCTTTCAAGATGATTAGCAAAAGAGGCGATCTCGCCTATCAACTTGAGCTTCCATCCAACTTTGCAAACGTGCATGACGTGTTTCATGTGTCTCAGCTTCGCAAGTGTTTCAAGACTCCTGACCGCACCATCAACTTTGAAGAGATTGATCTCCAAGAAGACATGTCTTATCATGAGCACCCCGTTGCTATTCTTGAAGAAACTAAGCGCAAGACTCGCAACAAGTCTATCAAATTCCTGAAAGTGAAGTGGTCACATCATTCCGACCGTGAAGCCACCTGGGACCGCGAGGACCACCTCCATTATGAGTACCCGGAGTTTTTCTAGTCCTAGATCTTAGGACGAGATCCTTTCGTAGTGGTGGAGTGTTGTAACACCCCGTATGTAACCTGCCATATTTGTATTCCAACTCTTGCCATTTCCGGCACTAAGTTATGATATTTCCTCATTGTCGGGTTTTTGTCTTGGTGTTGTTTTGTCTTTGTCATGCATCTCATATCATGTCATCATGTGCATTGCATTTGCATACGTGTTCGACTCATGCATCCGAGCATTTTCCCCGTTGTCCGTTTTGCATTCCGGCGCTCCTATGTCCTCCGGTGTCCCTTTCTACCTCTTTTCATGTGCGGGTGTTAAACGTTCTGGGATTGGACCGAGACTTGCCAAGCAGTCTTGGTTCACTACCCATAGACCGCCTGTCAAGTTTCGTGCCATTTGGACTTCGTTTGATACTCCAACGGTTAACCGAGGAATCGAAAAGGCCTCGTGTGTGTTGCAGCCCAACACCCCTCCAAGGTGGCCCAAAGCCCAGCCAAACCCCCTCCATCATCTCTGTAGCGACCAAACCTCAACCGGTCTGATCTCTGTGCTCCGGTGTCATCCCTGGATCAGTAATGCTGACACCACATAGTACTTCGAAGGATTTATAGCAGAGTGGCAATCACACACTTATTACAACGATGTCTCCGAAGAGAACTTATTACAATAATATGGCTTAAGGCCATCTAATATCGATAACAGCGGAAGACTTGGAAGATAAATGGGTCCATCAACTCCAACGGCATCACTGAGTATAGAACCACGACCTAAAAGCACCTTAATCGTCGTCTGAAAAGTCTACAACATTAACGTTGCAGCCCGAAACGGGTCAGCACATGGAATATGCTGGCAAAGTAACACATAGAGAATAACGGAATGAAACAGCTATACTATATGCATATTTGGATGGTGGAAAGCTCTATGGTTACTGTTTTGCGTAAAGCCAATTTTTCCCTACTGCAAAGGAATAGATTTATTTAACTATCATGGTGGTTGTTAAACATTGAGAATGGTTGACAGCATCCTCAATCCCAATTAAAAGTGAACAATTAATAACCCAACCATATTAATTAGAAGTAACATGTTGAGATTCACATGATATTCAAGTACTAGATACTCAAGATTTTCCATAACCGGGGACATGGCTAATCATGATTAGTTTGTTACACTCTGCAGAGGTTTGCGCACTTTTCCCCACAAGACTCGATCGCCTCCGTTGGATTTCTTGCACTACATGGTGTTTGAGAAACGGATGACCAAGACATAGTCTTTCAGAAGCGCTAGCACCTTACGACGGAGTAGACCATACCACCTACAACCCCTACATCTGCTAGTCTACCCCTATAAGAGTTCGCACGACTTAGTCAACTATGCCAGAGCCCACAATGGCTTGTGGCTGCACACGTAAGTATTTAGCATGAAAGATCTTATGATCCCTTTGAGCCTGGGTGGCGGTCCCAAAAAAACAGGCAAGTCCTGATAGACATCAGGTGCCTCAGTCCACCCAGATGTGTGTTTAAGTTGCCACCTTAGATAAACCATTAAATTTATCAATCTCACATCTGTCATGGATATCACTCACCCAATCCACATCTACTAGCATAGCATGGCATAATAAGCAAACGTAGAAGTAACTCCCAAAGGTTTCATAGTAATAGGTAATAGGTACTACCTCATCTACTTCCCATCCCACAATTTAATTAGATCCTAATCATGCAATGTGTGAGGATGGATCTAATGCAATCAAACTGGGTTGTAGAAAAGGTATGATTAAAGTGTTACTTGCCTTGCTGATGATCCGCGAGTCCTAGAGATTCGAAATAACAGGCAGCGCAATCCGGGTAATCTATCGCAGACAAACAACAAGCATACAATAAGTACTCATCTAATGCACAGGTAAAACTCGAACAAGAGATCTAACCAGAAAGTTCAACTGAAGAACTCCGGTTGCAAAGAGAGAAAGAACCGAACAAAGAAACCAAAAACAAACGGCGGAAAACAACTCGGTTCTAGCAAGTTGAAGCTAGGTTAAATTTTACCGTAGCAAAAACTTAGTTAAAGTTGATTAGACGGAACAGCGGTTTCGAAATGAAACTCCAGGCGCTTGAATCACCTGATTCCGATAAACGAGCGAGAAGATAGACTAGAAAGAAGATCGGATCTGAGATCGCGATCGCGGAATAAATCCGACGAGAAGAAGAAAAAGAAGAACGGTTGAACGAACGGACGTCCGTTAACCTAGAAGAAATCCGGTGATCACGTTCGTTAGGATGAATGGTCCGGTGAACGATCTCGGGCAACTAAATCAGAAAAGAGAACGAATCCGATCTAGGGTTTCGGAGAAGAAAACCGATTGTAAAACCGATCTAGAAAACCGGAACGGTTTGGCGAAGAAAAACGAATCGGAGAAAAAGAATCGGAACGATTAGAAGAAAACGATCCGATGAGAAGAAAAGATGTAGCGCGGGCTACCTCTGGTGAAGTCTCCGGCGAGGAACTCCGGCGGCGTGGGCGTAGGGTGGCAGCGGTGGCAATGTGTGGCGGCGGCGCGGGTGGTGCGGCGCGAGTGTGGGGCGCGGCACGGCGGCGATGGGGCACTAGGGCGGCGCGGTGCGTGACGCAGGGCACGGCGCGGTGTGCTTGGGGCTTTGGGGCCTTGGATTTGATGTGTTTAGAGGGGGCGTGTGGGTATTTATATTGGGGAGGTGGGAGAAAACTTGGTGTAGGGGTCAAGGAAATAGACTAGGATTAGGAAAGAAAAGAGGGAAAAGATCTAGAAAAAACGAACGTAGATGAATCCTACTAGGAATCAAAGACAACGGCGGCGGCCTGGCCTCCTGCGCCTGGGCGTGGGGCGGCGCTAGCGATGGCCTTGGCCTCCTGGCCGGCGGCTGGCTCGGTGGCTTGGGCCTTTGGCCCAAGTCGCTGGAGCTGAATTTTTTTTAAATGGTTCCGTGCTCGAAAAAAAAAACAAAAAGAGGTCTAAACGAACTCCAAATCTAATAAAGTAAATTTTCCCCGACTCCTAAAAATGAGTCGAACAAAATGAACTTTTCTCCGGGCCTAAAATGCAAATTTTTAAAACGCGCATTTTCCCTATCCAAATAAAAGGCAAATAAACTCCGACAAAACCAATGATCTTTTTTTTTCAAAATTTGAGAAGACTCAAATATGAAAAAGGCGAAATCTCCAACTCTCTCCGAAGGTCCTTGAGTTGCGTGAAATTTCTAGGATCGGCAAAATGCAAGAAAATGTGATATGCATGATGATCTAGTGTATAACATTCCAAATTAAAAAATTGGGATGTTACAAACCTACCCCCCTTAAGATGAATCTCGCCCTCGAGATTCAGGTTGGCTAGAAAATAGGTGAGGGTGGTCCTTGAGCAAATCTTCTTCTCTCTCCCAGGTGGCTTCATCCTCTGAGTGGTGGTTCCACTGAACTTTGCAAAACTTGATAACCTTGCTGCGAGTAACTCTGCTAGCAATCTCGAGAATCTTGACTGGTTTCTCTTCATACGTTAAGTCGTCCTTCAACTGAATCGCTTCTAGCGGCACTGTATCTCTTAACGGTACCTCCGCCATCTCGGCGTGACATTTCTTCAGCTGAGAAACATGGAATACATCGTGAACTCCTGACAGTCCCTCTGGTAATTCCAACTTATAAGCGACTTCTCCCATACGTTGCAAGATCTTATATGGTCCAAGGAAACGCGGTGCTAATTTTCCCTTAACTCCAAAGCGCTTAACTCCTCGAAGTGGGGATACTCAGAGATACACCCTGTCTCCGGTTTTGTAAACTGTCTCCTTGCGTTTAGAATCTGCGTAGCTCTTCTGCCTGGACTGGGCTACCTTGAGCCTATCGCGAATCAACTTAACTTTCCGTTCAGACTCCTTAATCAAATCTGGTCCAAAGAACTGACGGTCTCCAACTTCGTTTTCATGGGACATAGGCTGCAATATCCTTCTTCATTCCGGTCCACCAGAATGTTTCCTTCAAATCCAAGTACATCTTGGTATTTCCTGGGTGAATGGAATATGGTGAATCATGTGCCTCTTGCAAAATCAACTTCCTGATCTCCGGGTCATTTGGCACATAAACACGATCCTCAAACCATAGGGTATCGTGCTCATCCTCACAAAATCCCTTTGCTTTTCCTTTGCTTAGTTTCTCCTTTATAGCAGCAATCTCCTTGTCAGACTTCTGAGCTTCTCTGATCCTATCCATCAATGTTGACTGAATCTCCAATGCTGCTACATAGCCTTTCAGAACTATCTCTAAACTTAGTTCACGAAGGTTTTCTGCTAACTCCTTGGGTATTTCTCCCGTCATCAATGTATTGACATGGCTCTTACGGCTCAATGCATCAGCTACTACATTAGCTTTACCGGGATGGTAATGCAATCACATATCATAATCCTTGATGAGCTCCAACCATCTCCTTTGTCTGAGATTCAACTCCTTCTGCGTGAAAATGTACTTCAAACTCTTGTGATCTGTGTACACCTCACAATGATTTCCAATGAGGAAATGTCTCCATGTCTTCAATGCATGCACTACGGCTGCTAACTCCAAATCGTGTGTGGCGTAATTCAACTCATGAGGCTTCAGTTGTCGTGAAGCATACGAAACAACTCTTCCTTCCTGCATAAGCACTGCTCCAAGTCCTCGACGTGAAGCGTCGCAATACACCTCATAATCCTTGGTCTGATCTGGCAAAATCAACACTGGTGAGGTAACCAAGCGTTTCTTCAACTCCTGAAAACTAGCCTCACACTCCTTAGTCCAATTGAACTTGGTATCCTTCTTCAATAACTCCGTCATAGGCTTGGCAATCCTTGAAAAAATTTCAATGAATCTCCGATAGTATCCTGCGAGTCCAAGAAAACTCCGGATCTCTCCAACTGTCGTTGGTGCTTCCCATTTGGTTACAGTCTCAACCTTGGCGGGGTCAACTGCTATCCCTTCTCCGGATATAACGTGTCCGAGGAATCCAACTTCCTTCAACCAAAACTCACATTTGCTGAATTTGGCATATAATTGATGTTCCCTTAGTTTCTCCAAAACCAAACGCAAATGTTCCTTATGCTCTTCTTCATTCTTTGAATAAACTAGGATATCATCAATGAACACTACGACGAACTTATCCAAAAACTCCATAAATACCTTGTTCATCAGGTTCATAAAATAGGCAGGTGCATTAGTCAATCCAAATGACATAACGGGATACTCATACAGTCCATATCTCGTGGTGAATGCTGTCTTAGGTATGTCCTGCTCTCAAATCTTCAACTGGTGGTACCCTGATCGCAAATCGATCTTGGAACACACTTTAGCTCCTTGCAAACGATCAAACAGATCATTTATCATTGGCAGTGGGTACTTGTTCTTGATGGTTACTTCATTCAATCCACGATAATCAACAACCATCCTTAATGATCCATCCTTCTTCTCCACTAGAAGTACGGGTGATCCCCAAGGTGAAGAACTTGGGCGAATGTAACCTTTCTCCAGTAACTCCTTAATCTGATTCTTAATTTCTACCAAATCCTTTGCTGGCATCCGGTATGGTCTCTTTGATATTGGGCCTGTACCTGGCAATAACTCAATCAAAAACTCAATGTCTCTATCCGGTGGCATGCCTGGCAATTCTTCCGGAAATACATCAGGAAAATCCCTTACCACTGGTACTTCCTCCTGCACTACTCCTGTCAGGCAATTCACTTGTGTCCTATTTGGCACATGCCGGGATACATACTTGATCCTTCTTCCTTCTGGCGTTGTAAGAAAAATTTACTTACTAGCACAATCGATGTTTCCTCCATACATCGACAACCAATCCATACCGAGGATTACATCCAATCCTTGAGATTCCAGAATAATCAAATCTGTTGGGAAAACATGCCTTCCTATGCTTAATGGCACTTGAAAACATCCTTGACTGGCCATGTACTCTGCTCCTGGCGAACTTACTAGCATACTCAATATTCCCTTCATACTTTGATAACCAATCCATGCCTAATATCACATCCAATCCTTGAGATCCCAATACTATTAGGTCTGAGGGAAAAACATAGTTACCAATCCTTAATGGTAACCCGGGGTCACGTCTCGGAGGCATCTGAGGGTTTAGAAAAGAAGAGATATAAGAATAGAATGAGGTCTAAAGAGAAAACACTACCCCAATGCACATGAGCAAATTCACACAAAATCACTTCATTCAATCAAACAAGGGCATACAATTGATCTAGCTATCGCAAAAGTGCTCGAACTATAGTGTTTACATGGGGGGAATACTACTAATATTTGGTGGTCATCTAGAAATTTGAACCAACGGAAGACTCCATGATGTCCGCTCCAGCTTCGTCGTCAAAGTAGGGTTCACTTGGATCCGAATCGGTGTCGTCGATGATGATGTAGTTATCCGGGCATGTGACGTACTCGTCTTCCTCCTTGGATGCTAACTTCCTCTTGAGTTCTTCAATCTCTTGCTTAAGATTGCAGTTGTGTCTTGCTAGAGCTACGATCTCGTCCATGTAGTCCTTGCGTGTAGCCTTCAGTTCTCCTTCTAGCTCGATGATCCTTGTCTTCGCATTCTTCAACTCCATCATGCCATTGCACATCTGGTTCTCGTGGTGTCGAATGGGCTGGTTTAGCTACTGGATGAATGCTGCAATGGATCTATCCTTCTTGGTGCTGACTAACTCCCATTATTCATCTCGGCGTCTGCAAATCTGGTAGATAGTGTCCTTGAGGTCTTCTTGATAAACTTCTCCAATGCGTCCTATGGTGATATGGGCTGCCATGCTCCTTCCTAGACTCCAAGTTGGTGCATTGAAAACACTATCTATGGGCTTCGTGATTGGCGCGAATGTCCTTCCCGGAACATGAGCTTGAATCTTCCAGCGCTCCTCTTCAGGCAAAGTGGCATTGAAGGTTCCCATGAAACTTGGTAATCCAATGTTTAGGTACTTGGTGACTTCCTTCAAGTGAAATCCAAAAGGTGTGCCTTCATCCGGTTGAGCATACTTAATCTTCGCGTCCTTCATCCTAAAGAGTAGAAAAGATGAGGAGTTAGAAAATGAGGAGAGGATAGTGATCTATGGCTTTAACTTAGTGGTCGTGTCCTACAGTCAGCGTGTGCACTGATACCATCTCTGTAGCGACCAAACCTCAAGCGGTCTGATCTCTGTGCTCTGGTGTCATCCCTGGATCAGTAATGCTGACACCACACAGTACTTCGAAGGATTTATAGCAGAGTGGCAATCACACACTTATTACAACGATGTCTCCGAAGAGAACTTATTACAATAATATGGCTTAAGGCCATCTAATATCGATAACAGCGGAAGACTTGGAAGATAAATGGGTCTATCAACTCCAACGGCATCACTGAGTATAGAACCACGACCTAAAAGCACCTTAATCGTAGTCTAAAAAGTCTGCAACATTAACGTTGCAGCCCGAAACGGGCCAGCACATGGAATATGCTGGCAAAGTAACACATAGAGAATAATGGAATGAAACAGCTATACTATATGCATATTTGGCTGGTGGAAAGCTCTATGGTTACTGTTTTGCGTAAAGCCAATTTTTCCCTACTACAAAGGAATAGATTTATTTAGCTATCATGGTGGTTGTTAAACATTGAGAATGGTTGACAGCATCCTCAATCCCAATTAAAAGTGAACAATTAATAACCCAACCATATTAATTAGAAGTAACATGTTGAGATTCACATGATATTCAAGTACTAGATACTCAAGATTGTCCATAACCGGGGACACGGCTGATCATAATTAGTTTGTTACACTCTGCAGAGGTTTGCGCACTTTTCCCCACAAGACTCGATCGCCTCTGTTGGATTTCTCGCACTACATGGTGTTTGAGAAACGGATGACCGAGACATAGTCTTTCAGAAGCGCTAGCACCTTACGACGGAGTAGACCGTACCACCTACAACCCCTACATCTGCTAGTCTACCCCTATAAGAGTTCGCACGACTTAGTCAACTATGCTAGAGCTCATAATGGCTTGTGGCTGCACATGTAAGTATTTAGCATGAAAGATCTTATGATCCCTTTGAGCCTGGGTGGCGGTCCAAAAAAACAGGCAAGTCCTGATAGACATCAGGTGCCTCAATCCACCCAGATGTGTGTTTAAGTTGCCACATTAGATAAACCATTAAAATTATCAATCTCACATCTGTCATGGATATCACTCACCCAATCCACGTCTACTAGCATAGCATGGCATAATAAGCAAACGTAGAAGTAACTCCCAAAGATTTCATAGTAACAGGTAATAGGTACTACCTCATCTACTTCCCATCCCACAATTTAATTAGATCCTAATCATGCAATGTGTGAGGATGGATCTAATGCAATAAAACTGGGTTGTAGAAAAGGTATGATCAAAGTGTTACTTGCCTTGCTGATGATCCGCGAGTCCTAGAGATTCGAAATAACAGGCGGCGCAATCCGGGTAATCTATCGCAGACAAACAACAAGCATACAATAAGTACTCATCTAATGCACAGGTAAAACTCGAACAAGAGATCTAACCAGAAAGTTCAACTTAAGAACTCCGGTTGCAAAGAGAGAAAGAACCGAACAAAGAAACCGAAAACAAACAGCGGAAAACAACTCGGTTCTAGCAAGTTGAAACTAGGTCAAATTTTACCGTAGCAAAAACTTAGTTAAAGTTGATTAGACAGAACGGCGGTTTCGAAACGAAACTCCAGGCGCTTGAATCACCTGATTCCGATAAACGAGCGAGAAGATAGACTAGAAAGAAGATCGGATCTGAGATCGCGATCGCGGAATAAATCCGACGAGAAGAAGAAAAAGAAGAACGGTTGAACAAACGGACGTTCATTAATCTAGAAGAAATCCGGTGATCACGTTCGTTAGGACGAACGGTCCGGCGAACGATCTCGGGCAAGTAAATCGGAAAAGAGAACAAATCCGATCTAGGGTTTCGGAGAAGAAAACCGATCGTAAAACCGATCTAGAAAACCGGAACGGTTTGGCGAAGAAAAACGAATCGGAGAAAAAGAATTGGAACGATTAGAAGAAAATGATCCGATGAGAAGAAAAGATGTAGCGCGGGCTACCTCCGGTGAAGTCTCCGGCGAGGAACTCCGGCGGTGTGGGCGTAGGGCGGCAGCAGTGGCAAGGTGCGGCGGCGGCGCGGGTGGTGCGGCGCGGGTGGTGGGGTGCGGCGGCGCGGGTGTGGGGCGCGGCGCGGCGGCGATGGGGCACTAGGGCGGCGAGGTGCGTGACGCAGGGCGCGGCACGGTGTGCTTGGGGCTTTGGGGCCTTCGATTTGATGTGTTTAGAGGGGGGGTGTGGGTATTTATATTGGGGAGGGGGGAGAAAACTTGGTGTAGGGGTCAAGGAAATAGACTAGGATTAGGAAAGAAAAGAGGGAAAAGATCTAGAAAAAAAACGAACGTAGATGAATCCTACTAGGAATCAAAGACAACGGCGGCGGCCTGGCCTCCTGCGCCTGGGCGTGGGGCGGCGCTAGCGATGGCCTTGGCCTCCTGGCCGGCGGCTGGCTCGGTGGCTTGGGCCTTTGGCCCAAGTCGCTGGAGCTGATTTTTTTAAAACGGTTCCGCGCTCGAAAAAAAACAAAAAAATACAAAAAGAGGTCTAAACGAACTCCAAATCTAATAAAGTAAATTTTCCCTGACTCCTAAAAATGAGTCGAACAAAATGAACTTTTCTCCAGGCCTAAAATGCAAATTTTTAAAACGCGCATTTTTCCCTATCCAAATAAAAGGCAAATAAACTCCGACAAAACCAATGATCTTTTTTTTCAAAATTTGAGAAGACTCAAATATGAAAAAGACGAAATCTCCAACTCTCTCCGAAGGTCCTTGAGTTGCGTGAAATTTCTAGGATCGGCAAAATGCAAGAACATATGATATGCATGATGATCTAGTGTATAACATTCCAAATTAAAGATTTGGGATGTTACAATCTTGGTCGTTCGATCACAATCGCGTGGCCGAAAACCGTGCTCAATTTGGAGCCTCCTAACTCCCTCTACCTATAAAAAGGCACCTCCACCGAAATTCTCGGATCAATCCACCCCTAACCCTAGCTCCCTCTCCCCTCCGCGCGGCGGGCCGCGTCCGCCCGCCGCCGAACAACCTTGCCGCCGCCACTCCCCGTCCGCCACATGTCCCGCAGGAGCCCACATCGCCGCCCGACCGCGCCGGCCTGCCAGGCCCAGCACCGGCCCCCGCGGCCCGTTCCCGCCGCCGCGCGCCTGAGGCGCCCGTGCCTCGCTGCGCCGCCCGAGCCCGCCTGTCGCTGCCCCGCTCCGCCTCAACCTTGCCGGCGACCGCCAGCTCGCCGCCCGGTCGGCCGCCGCCCTCACCGCCCCTCGCTGCCTCGCGCCGCCTCGGTGAGCTCTCTGGCCGGATCCGCCATCTCCTTCCACTCCGGCCGCCGTCCTTGTCGACTTCGGCGACTCTCCGGTCAACCTCGTCATCCGTGCCCGATCCAGATCTGAATCTCGAGGGTTGACCTAATTTTTTCCCTAAGTCCCAGTAATTTTTAGCGTTTTTCATCGCATCATAACTTTTCACCCGTGGCTCCGTTTTGGGCGTGAAACATATCAAATTGTTCGCCTCGACGAGTACTTCATTTCATTCCATTGCACCATGTTCATTTGAGTTCATCTTGACGCCCTAAATGCTGTTGCAAGAGTGCTATGCAATGTTAGTTTCAGTTTCTTAGCAGAGATTGGGCATTTGTCATTTTTGTCATGTTTGATGTGTGCCTCCTATGAACTTGAGCCCTACATGTGTTTTGAAGTATGCCATGCCATCTTTACAGGGGTGTATACCATGTATTTTTGTGATCTCTGTTGTGACTAGCACAAGCATGCAAAGTAGCCCTCATAATGTTACTGATTTCAGGGACTTAGAATTCTTCTAAGTCTTTGCCCTGTTAATATTTTTATCCCATGTATTCTTGTTGCTACAGAGTGATCCATGCCTCTTTTGAGCATGTTCAGTTAGGATCATTTTGATATATTCTGGTGCTCTATCCATCCATGTCTTTGTTTGCAATTATGGAGCACCCTAGCATGACTCAATCGAGCTCTTGTTTTGCTATAAAATGTTCCTGGCAGAATGTTTACGTGTTAAGCATTTTTGCCAAGGTTGTTGTAGTTGATACATGCATGCTATGAGGTTGTTCTTGCCATGTCTAGCTTCTATGCCATGTCTACTTGCTGGGTGTATGTTTAGTTTGCCATGCAATGCCTTGTGGTGAGTGCATCGAGATCGTAAACATGCCTACTTAATATCTGTTTTGCCATGTTCCAGTTTTCTGCCAAGTCTGAATCTGTTAACGAAATTTGCTATGTTCACATGGTTGCCATTGTATTTTCTGATCCCTTTTGGATTATGGTCAGTAAGGGACTTTTGTTGTATGCTTTGAGTATCTTCATGCCATGCCTTTCTTTGCCATGATATGTTCATGTAGCATGTTGTTATCGTGTTCTAAACATTGCTTCCTGATGTTAAATTCCTAGCATGTCATTATTTTCACTAAGTCTATAACCTGTTATCTTTTGCACTTTTGCCATGCTTGTTTGAACATGCTATTGAGTGAATTAGCCATAGCTTAGTGTTCATCTTTTGTCAAGCATCTTGAGTGGATCATTCCATATGCTTTGTTGTCGTGTTAGAGTGCAGTAGCTTGTTGTTCTTGATGCATTTAGATGCCCTCGTGCTGTTAATCGCAGATCGGTGCCATATTTGTTTTGCTTGTCATTTGCAAACCGTGCATCCGATTCCGGTGATCTTTATACCGATTTCGACCGAAATCAACTCATCTTTCTAGTGACACTCTTGGTTTTCCAAGTTGAGGCCAGGTTCAATCTTTCCTTTCCGAAACATGCATATGCATCGCATATCACATCCCGCATATCATGCCATGTTTTGCATCATGTTGCTTGCGCATTGCACCGTGGTTGATTGTGTCTTCCTTGCTTGTGTTCTTGCTTTGGGTAGAGCCGGGAGATGAGTACATGATCGAGGAGCCCGTTGAGTACACTTACGAGGATCAAGCTAATGCCAACTCGGAGAACTTTGCAGGCAAGATGACCATACCCTCGAAATCACTTCTATCTTTGCTTGCTAGATGCTCGCTCTATTGCTATGCCTATGCTATGATACCTACCACTTGCTTATTATGCCTCCCATATTGCCATGTCAAACCTATAACCCACCATGTCCTAGTAAACCGTTGTTTGGCAATGTTACCGCTTTGCTCAGCCCCTCTTATAGTGTTGCTAGTTGTAGGTGAAGATTGGAGTTTGCTCCTTGTTGGAACATGTTTATTGTTGGGATATCATTATATATCTTGTCTATTTTAATGCATCTATATACTTGGTAAAGGGTGGAAGGCTCGGCCTTATGCATGGTGTTTTGATCCACTCTTGCCGCCCTAGTTTCCGTCATACCGGTGTTATGTTCCTTGATTTTGCGTTCCTTACACGGTTGGGTTATAATGGGAACCTCTTGACAGTTCGCCTTGAATAAAACTCTTCCAGCAAGGCCCAACCATGGTTTTACCATTCCCCACCTAGCCTTTTCCCTTGGGTTTCGCAGACTCAAGGGTCATCTTTATTTTAAACCCTTGGGTCAGTGCTCCTCTGAGTGTTGGTCCAAAACAGAGCCACTTGCAACGCCACCTCGAGGAAACTTGAGGGTTGGTATTAGTTGTACGTAGTGTTCATCCGGTGTGCCCTGAGAACGAGATATGTGCAGCTCCTATCAGGATTTGTCGGCACAGCAGGTGGTCTTGCTGGACTTGTTTTACCATTGTCGAGATGTCTTGTAACCGGGATTCCGAGTCTGATCGGATTGTCTTGGGAGAAGGTATATCCTTCATTGACCGTGAGAGCTTGTGATGGGCTAAGTTGGGACACCCCTGCAGGGATTTGAACTTTCGAAAGCCGTGCCCGCGGTTATGGGCAGATGGGAATTTGAATGTACGGTTGTAGATAACCTGAATCTTAACTTAATTAAAATGAATCAACAGAGTTTGTGGCTGTGATGGTCTCTTTTCGACAGGGTCCGGGAAGAGAACACGGTATCGAGTTATGCTTGAACGTAGGTTGTTCTAGGATCACTTCTTGATCATAGTTTCTCGACCGTGCCTTGCCTCCTCTTCTCGCTCTCATTTGCGTATGTTAGCCACCATATATGCTAGTGCTTGCTGCAGCTCCACCTCATATCTTTTACCCTTCCTATAAGCTTAAATAGTCTTGATCGCGGGGTGTGAGATTGCTGAGTCCCCGTGACTCATAGATTTCCTTCAAAACCAGATGGAGGGACCGATGATACCGCTCCAGGAGATTCGACTGAGCTCAAGTGGGAGTTCGATGAGGATTCAGGACGATACTACGTTTCTTTTCCAGACGATCAGTAGTGGTGCCCAGTTGGGATGATCGGGGACATTATTGCATTTGGGGTTGTCTTTATTTTGGTTCCGTAGTCGGAACTTGATTGTATCTAGATGATTGTAATGATTTATTTATGCTATTGTGTGATGTGGTGATTGTAAGCCAACAATGCACCTCTTTTCTTATTCTGTACATGGGTTGTGTGAAGATTACCCCACTTGCGACATTGCTTACAATGCGGTTATGCCTCTAAGTCATGCTTTGACACGTGGGAGATATTGCCGCATCGTGGGAGTTACATGCGTGAACATGTGCCAAGTCAAGCCACTCGAATTGTTCAAAAGAGGATACCACCCCATCATACCACATCACAACCATTTTTATAGCATGTTGGCACGCAAGGTAAACCATTAGAAACTCCTAGATAATTAAGCATGGCATAAGCAACTACAATCTCTAATTGCCATTGCAAATATGTTTCTTCCATAATAGGCTGAATCAAGAACGATGAACTAATCATATTTACAAAAACAAGAGAGGTCGAGTTCATACCCGCTTTTCTCATTTGAATAAGTTCATCATAAAATCATCATTATTGCCTTTCACTTGCACGACCGAATAGTGTGGATAATAATAATAGTGCATGTGCATTGGACTAAGCTGGAATCTACAAGCGTTCAATTCTAGAGAGAAGACAAGGTAATGTGGGCTCTTTGTTAGATCAACAATAATGCATATGAGAGCCACTCAACATTTTCATTATGGTCTTCTCCTCTCGACCCCAAAGGAAAGAAAGAAAAGAAACAAAACTATTTACACGGGAAAGCTCCCAACAAGCAAAAGAGGAACGAGAAATCTTTTTGGGTTTTCTTTTTAATTACTAATACTACATGCATGGAAAGTAAACTAACTAAAAGCTACAACTAATTTTTTATTTTTTCTTAAGGTTTATCAAACATACAAGAAGAAAGCGAGAAAATGAAAATAAACTATCATGGATGATACAGTGAAAAAGTATGAGCACCGACAACTAGCATGAGTGTGTGATCATGAATGTAATGTCAATGAGAAATATGTACTCCACCAAGCTTAGGATTTTGGCCTAAGTTGGTCTATGCCCATGGATCAAAGTGGCCCTCTCCGGTGTAAGGGGGGAGTGTCCTCTGGGTGCCACGGGTTGGCAATCTCCTTCGGATTCCACTGATAAACTGACTGTCGATAAGGGTCCCGGGGTGGTTCTGGCTCAGGCTTTGGAGCTGGTGTCACAATACAGTATGCATAAATGTCCTCCGGCAAAACAAGGTACTTGCCTGAAAATATGTTAAACAAAGAGGGAGCAGGCAAGGTAATAGTCTCAAAGTTATTCTTACCAAAAATAAGTCTATAGTTAAGCAACTTCTTCTTATTCTTAACAATAAAATCATGTGCTACCATGCTCTTATAATCTAGAAAAATATTAGGCAACAACTTTTCCTCTTTCTCATAATGCCTAATGGGTATGTTAAAGTGTGCAGCTAGGCGCGAGGCAAAGATGCCTCCAAGGACGGGGCCCTTAGTACGGTTCAGGTTTAACAGCTTAGCAACAATAGCGCCTAAACTGAAGGTAGTATCTTGAAACAAGGCATGGCGCAAAATAACAATATCAGGAGCACTAAGGTTCCCACAGTTCCCGTGACCAATTAAGCATCTACTAGCAAATATTGAAAAGTAACGTAGAACAGGAAAATGTATGCTAGTGATTCTTGCATCGAAAACTTTCCTCGTTTCCCCTACAGCAATCATATCAATAAATCCCTCCACATCATCACGATGTGGTTCCTCTATGCTGCCCTCAAAAGGTATCAAACAAACCCAACAAAAATCACGAAGTGACATCTCCTTATGCTCATCATATAAATAAAATTCCACTGAAGGTGGTGAGCTCCTAACATGGAAATGAAAGTTTTGCACAAAGATATTGGTGAGTAAGAGATACTATTCGCATTGGTCGTGGAGGAAGGCGGTGAGGCCTGCATTCTTAGCCAAATAATAAAAATCTTCATGAATCTCGGCTTCTCTCAAGAAATTATCGCAAGGCCATTCACATGGCCGAACCTCCGCAGTACGAGGGAGATTATACTTGGGCTTCTTGTTCTCTTCACTTTGTTTATCCTTCGAGCTTCGGCTCGATGAGCCCCTCAAAAATCTCTTCATCTTTTTCTGAAAATTTCTGAAATTTTTAGCAACTCAAAATAAAAGTGAACCAAACTCAACAAAATTGATAGCAATTACTCCCACAAGTGCCTAGAGACTATATCATGCATTAAAATTACTTTTGACCACATAAATTTGACATGCAAGCTCAAGAATAGGGTCACCTAAGCAGTAAAAATTTGCAATGAATAAAGCACTATAACAAAAACTAATTGGACCATTGGAGGAGTCACATACCAAAGAACAATCCCCCAAAGCAGTTTTGTGAATGGAGATTTGAGCAAGGAGATCAAAAATGGCAGCAAGATGAGCTAGAACTCGTGCTTGACCTGGTTGGTGATTTTTTTGGGAGGAAGAAGGAGTGTGTGGTAGCTGGAATAAGTGGAGGGGGGCCACCAGGGGCCCACGAGGCAGGGGCGCGCCGTGGACTCTCGTGGCCAGGTGCTGGCTCCCCGTGATGTGTTCTCAGTGCCAAATATTCTCAAATATTCCAGAAAAAATCACATTAAATTTTCAGGGCATTTGGAGAACTTTTATTTTCGAGGTATTTTTATTGCATGGGTAATTCAGAAAACTGATAGATATTACTATTTTTGTTTTATTTAATATAAATAACAGAAAGTTAAAAGAGGGTACAGAGAGTTGTGTTCTCTAACTTCATCCATCTCATGTTCATCAAAAGGAATCCACTAGCAAGGTTGATCAAGTCTTGTTAACAAACTCATTCCGAATAACATGGAAGCGGAGAAATTTCGAATAACACTATGTTACCTCAATGGGGATATGCATGTCCCCAACAATAAGAATATCATATTTCTTCTTGACAGTAGGAAGAGGAAATTCAAAACCTCCAATAGTAATAGTTGAAATTTTTTCAATAGAATTGATACTGTGGACTTGACGTTGGTTCCTTAGAAAGTGTACCGTATGCTCATTACCAAGGATAATCGACATACTTTCGTCCTCGGGAATATCAAGAATAACAAAGTCCGTTAAAATAGTAACGTTTGCAACCACAATAGGCACATCCTCACAAATACCGATAGGTATAGCAGTTGATTTATCAGCCATTTGCAAAGATATTTCAGTAGGTGTCAACTTATTCAAATCAAGTCTATGATATAAAGAGAGGGGCATAACACTAACATCGGCTCCAAGATCACATAAAGCAGTTTTAACATAGTTTCTTTTAATGGAGCATGGTATAGTTGGTACTCCTGGATCTCCAAGTTTCTTTGGTATTCCTCCTTTAAAAGTATAATTACCAAGCATGGTGTTAATTTCAGCTTCCAGTATCTTTCTCTTATTTGTAACTATATCTTTCATATACTTAGCATAAGGATTCATTTTAAGCATATCAGTCAGACGCATACGCAAAAAGATAGGTCTAATCATTTCAGCAAAGCACTCAAAATCCCCACCATCCTTTTTCTTGGATGGTTTAGGTGGAAAAGGCATGGGTTTCTGAACCCATGGTTCTCTTTCTTTACCATGCTTCCTAGCAACGAAGTCACTCTTATCATAACGTTGATTATTTGATTGTGGGTTATCAAGATCAGCAGCAAGTTCAATATCTACACCATTATTATTGCTAGGTTGAGCATCAACATGAACATCATCATTGAAATTATCACTAGTTTCATGTTTATTACTAGATTGTGTTTCAGCATCAGAAATAGAAATATCATTGGGATTCTCAGGTGTGTCTACAACAGGTTCACTAGAAGCATGCAAAGTCCTATCATTTTCCTTTCTCTTCCTTTTAGAAGGACTAGGTGCATCAGTATTAATTCTCTGAGAATCTTGCTCAATTCTATTAGGATGGCCCTCCGGATACAAAGGTTCCTGAGTCATTTTACCACCTCTAGTCATAAGTCTAATAGCATTATCATTCTTGTTGTTTAATTCATTGAGCAAATCATTCTGAGCTTTAAGTACTTGTTGTACTTGAGTGGTAACCATAGAAGCATGTTTACTAATAAGTTTAAGTTCACCTTTAACACTGGCCATATAATCACTCAAGTGTTCAATCATATAAGAATTATGTTTCAATTGTCTACCAACATAAGCATTGAAGTTTTCTTGCTTAACCATAAAGTTATCAAATTCATCCAAACATTGGCTAGCAAACTTAGCAGGAGGGATTTCAGCTTTATCATATATATATAGAGAGAGTTTACCTTTACTACCTGTGTCGGGTTATCGAGACCGTATGTTTCTTCAATAGGTGATGAATTAAGACCATGTATTTCTTCAACAGGAGGTAAATTCTTGACATCTTCAGCTTTTATAACTTTTTCTTTCATAGATTTCTTTGCCTCTTGCATATCTTCAGGACTGAGAAATAGAATACCCATTTTCTTCAGAGTTGGCTTAGGAGTTGGTTCTGGAAGTGTCCAATTATTTTCATTGGTCAACATATTATTCAATAGAATTTTAGCTTGATCAACTGTTCTATCCCCGAAAACACAACCAGCACAACTATCCAGGTAATCTCTGGAAGCATCGGTTAGTCCATTATAAAAGATATCAAGTATTTCATTTTTGTTGAGAGGATGATCAGGCAAAGCATTAAGTAATTGGAGAAGTCTCCCCCAAGCTTGTGGGAGACTCTCTTCTTCAATTTGCACAAAATTATATATTTCCCTTAAAGCAGCTTGTTTCTTATGAGCGGGGAAATATTTAGCAGAGAAGTAGTAATTCATATCCCGGGGACTACACACACAACCAGGGTCAAGAGAATTAAACCATATCTTAGCATCACCCTTTTGATGAGAATGGAAATAATTTAAGAATATAATAGTAGCGAGTTTTCTCATCATTAGTGAATAGGGTAGCTATATCATTTAATTTAGTAAGATGGGCCACAACAGTTTCAGATTCACAGCCATAGAAAGGATTAGATTCAACCAAAGTAATTAGCTCAGGATCGACAGAGAAATCATAATCCTTATCAGTAATAAAGATAGGTGAAGTAGCATAAGCAGGATCATATTTCATTCTAGCATTCAGAGATTTTTCTTTAAGCTTAGCTAATAATTTCTTAAGATCATATCTCTCATTGCAAGCTAAGAAGTCTCTAGCAGTTTCTTCATCCATAACATAAACCTCAGGCACAACAGGCAATTCATATCTAGGGGAAGAATCTTCATCATCACTTTCATCAATATTATCAGTTTCAATAATTTCATTCTCTCTAGCCCAAGCAAGTTGTTCATCAAGAAATTCACCTAGTGGCACAGTAGTATCAAGCATAGAAGTAGTTTCATCATAAGTATCATGCAAAGCAGAAGTGGCATCATCAATAACATGCGACCTATCGGAATCAATAGCATGTGTAGGTGTCGCAAGTTTACTCAAAATAGAAGGTGAATCAAGTGTAGAGCTAGATGGCAGTTCCTTACCTCGCCTCGTAGTTGAGGGAAAAATCTTGGTTCTTTGATCTTTCAAGTTCTTCATAATGATAAGCAGATATAAATCCCAAGTGACTCAAATAATAGAGCTATGCTCCCCGACAACGGCGCCAGAAAATGATCTTGATAACCCACAAGTATAGGGGGTCGCAACAGTTTTCAAGGGTAGAGTATTCAACCCAAATTTATTGATTCGACACAAGGGGAGCCAAAGAATATTATGAAGTGTTAGCAGCTGAGCTCTGAATTCAACTACACCTGGAAACTTAATATCCGCAACAAGTAGCAAAGTAATATGATAGTAATGATAACGGTAGCAAAAGTAATATTTTTGGGTTTTGTAGTGATTTTAACAGTAGCAACGGAAAAGTAAATATGCGAAGAACAATATATGAAAAGCTTGTAGGCATTGGATCGGTGATGGAGAATTATGCCAGATGTGATTATTCATGCAACAATTATAACATAGGGTGACACAGAACTAGCTCCAATTCATCAATGTAATGTAGGCACGTATTCCGAATATAGTCATACGTGCTTATCGAAAAGAACTTGCATGATATCTTTTGTCCTACCCTCCCGTGGCAGCGGGGTCCTATTGGAAACTAAGGGATATTAAGGCCTCCTTCTAATAGAGTATCGGACCAAAGCATTAACACATAGTGAATACATGAACTCCTCAAACTACGGTCATCACCGGGATTGGTCCCGATTATTTTCACTTCGGGGTTGCCGGATCATAACACATAGTAGGTGACTATAGACTTGCAAGATAGGATCATGAACTCACATATATTCATGAAAACATAATAGGTTCAGATCTGAAACCATGGCACTTGGGCCCTGGTGACAAGCATTAAGCATAGCAAAGTCATAGCAACATCAATCTCAGAACATAGTGGATACTAGGGATCAAACCCTAACAAAACTAACTCGATTACATGATAAATCTCATCCAACCCATCACCGTCCAGCAAGCCTACGATGGAATTACTCATGCACGGCGGTGAGCATCATGAAATTGGTGGTGGAGGAAGGTTGATGAAGACGATGGCGACGGATTCCCCTCTCTGGAGCCCCGAATGGACTCCAGATCAGCCCTCCCGAGAGAGTTTAGGGCTTGGCGGTGGCTCCGTATTGTAAAACGTGATGAATCCTTCTCTCTGATTTTTTTTTCTCCTCGAACACAAATATATGGAGTTGGAGTTGAGGTCGGTGGAGCGTTAGGGGGCCCATGATACGTCTCCGTCATATCTACTTTTCCAAACACTTTTCCCCTTGTTTTGGACTCTAACTTGCATGATTTGAATGGAACTAACCCGGACTGACACTTTTTCAGCAGAATTACCATGGTGTTATTTATGTGCAGAAACAAAAGTTCTCAGAATGACCTGAAACTTCACGGAACAACTTTTCGGAAAATATAAAAAATCCTTGCAAAAGATGAAGGCTAGGGGGCCCACCACCTGTCCACGAGGGTGGGGGGCACGCCTGCCCCCCTAGGGCATGCCCCCTACCTCGTGGGCCCCCTGGAGATCCTCTGACCTCAACTCCAACTCTATATATTTGGTTTCGGGGAGAAAAAAATCAGAGAGAAGAATTCTTCGCGTTTTACGATACGGAGCCGCCGCCAAGCCCTAAAACCTCTTGGGAGGGCTGATCTGGAGTCCGTTCAGGGCTCCAGAGAGGGGAATCCGTCGCCATCATCATCATCAACCATCCTCCATCACCAATTTCATGATGCTCACCGCCGTGCATGAGTAATTCCATCGTAGGCTTGCTGGACGGTGATGGGTTGGATGGGATCTATCATGTAATCGAGTTAGTTTTGTTAGGGTTTGATCCCTAGTATCCACTATGTTCTGAGATTGATGTTGCTATGACTTTGCTATGCTTAATGCTTGTCACTAGGGCCCGAGTGCCATGATTTCAGATCTGAACCTATTATGTTTTCATCAACATATGAGAGTTCTTGATCCTATCTTGCAAGTCTATAGTCACCTATTATGTGTTATGATCCGTTAACCCCGAAGTGATAATAATCGGGATACTTACCGGTGATGACCGTAGTTTGAGGAGTTCATGTATTCACTATGTGTTAATGCATTGTTCCGGTACTCTATTAAAAGGAGGCCTTAATATCCCTTAGTTTTCGTTAGGACCCCACTGCCACGAGAGGGTAGGACAAAAGATGTCATGCAAGTTCTTTTCCATAAGCACGTATGACTATATTCGGAATACATGCCTACATTACATTGATGAACTGGAGCTAGTTCTGTGTCACCCTAGGTTATGAGTGTTACATGATGAACTGCATCCGGCATAATTCTCCATCACCGATCCATTGCCTACGAGCTTTCCATATATTGTTCTTCATTTATTTACTTTTCAGTTGCTATTGCTACCATCACTACAAAATACCAAAAACATTACTTTTGTTACCGTTACCTTTTGCTACCGTTACCACTACTAGCATATTACTTTGCTACTAAATACTTTGCTGCAGATATTAATTTTCCAGGTGTGGTTGAATTGACAACTCAACTACTAATACTTGAGAATATTATTTGGCTCCCCTTGTGTCGAATCAATAAATTTGGGTTGAATACTCTACCCTCGAAAACTGTTGCGATCCCCTATACTTCTGGGTTATCAAGACTATTTTCTGGCGCCGTTGCCGGGGAGCATAGCTCTATTCTTTGAGTCACTTGGGATTTATATCTGCTTATCATTATGAAGAATTTGAGAGATCCAAAAACCAAGATTTATCCCTCAACTACGAGGGGAGGTAAGGAACTGCCATCTAGCTCCACACTTGATTCACCTTCTGTTTTGAGTAAGCTTGCAACACCTAAACCTGCTTCTGCTATTTGTTCTGATATGTCGCATGTTATTGATGATGCCACTTCTTCTATGCATGATACTTATGATGAAACTACTTCTACGATTGATACTACCGTGCCACTTGGTGAATTTCTTGATGAACAACTTGCTAGGGCTAGAGAGAATGAAATTATTGAATCTGATAATACTGATGAAAGTGATGATGAAGACTCACCTTTTATTCCTGAGGGTTATGTTTTTGATAAAGAAGCTTCTTTACCTATTTTAGCTTACAAAGATATATACAAACTCAAGACGTTATTAGATAAATGGAATAAGCAATCTCTAAATGCTAGGATGAAACTTGACCCTGCTTTTGCTACTTCACCTATTTGTGTTACCGATAAGGATTATGAATTCTCTGTTGATCCCGATATAATTACGTTGGTTGAATCTGATCCTTTTCATGGCTATGAATCTGAAAATATTGTGGCACATCTTACTAAATTAAATGATATAGCCACCCTGTTCACTACTGATGAGAGAACTTGTTACTTTTATATCCTTAAAATATTTCCGTTCTCATTAAAGGGTGATAATAAGATGTGGTTTAATTCTCTTGATACTGGTTGTGTGTGTAGTCCCCAGGATATGATTTATTACTTCTCTACTAAATATTTCCCTGCTCATAAGAAACATGTTGCCTTAAGGGATATATATATATAATGTTGTGCAAATTGAAGAAGAGAGTCTCCCACAAGCTTGGGGGAGGCTTCTCAAGTTACTTAATGCTTTGCCTGATCATCGTCTTAAGAAAAATGAAATACTTGACATCTTTTATAATGGACTAACCGATGCTTCCAAAGAATACCTGGATAGTTGTGCTGGTTCTGTTTTCAGGGAAAGAACACCGGATGAAGTTGAAATTCTATTGAATAATATGTTGACAAATGAAAATAATTGGACACCTCCGGAGCCAATTCCTGAGCCTATTCCTAAACCAACTCCAAAGAAGAGGGGTATTCACCATACCTACCTATATACGGTATCTACCTGCCGTTCCAAGTAAATTTGTATGTGCCAAACTCTAAACCTACAAATAAATATCCTGTTTTGTATGCTCGAATAGCTAATGTATCAACTAGGGTTGTCCGTATCTCCCATGTTAGGTGGGTTATTCTCGAGAGGAGTGGACTCCGCTCCTCACTCACGAGAAAGTGGGTGGTCACTGGGATGCCCATTCCCATGCTTTATGCAAATCAAATTAAAATAATTGCAAACAAAACTCCCCCTGGGACTCTTCTTAGTTGGAGGCACTCGTTGTTTCTAGCAAGCCATGGATTGATGCTTGTTGGTGGAAGGGGGGTATAAACTTTACCATTCTGTTTGGGAACCGCCTATAATGTGTGTAGCATGGAAGATATCGCCATCTCTTGGTTGTTATGTTGACAATGAAAGTATAACGCTCAAAATATTATTCACCTCTGTTTCAAAACCGAGCTCTGGCACCTCTACAAATCCCCGCTTCCCTCTGTGAAGGGCCTATCTATTTACTTTTATGCTGAGTCATCATCCTCTTATTAAAAAGCACCATGTTGGAGAGCACTGCTATCATTTGCATTCATTACTGTTAGTTTACATTGTGTATGACTTGACTGGATCTCTTTTACCATGAAATATAATGTCTAGTCAGTGCTTGATCTTTAAAGGTGCTTTGCATTTGTGTTTTGCGGTCTGAGAAAGGGCTAGCGGGATACCATCTTGTTATATCATATTATGATTATTTTGAGAAAGTGTTGTCATCCGAGATTTACTATTATTGCTCGCTAGTTGATTATGCCATTGATATGAGTAAACTTGAGACCTAAGCGTTATTGTGAATGTGGTTAGTTATAATCTTTTGTGCAAACTTGAATGCTGGCTTTACATAATTACAACAACAAGAGCAAACAGAGTTTGTAAAAGTTTTTCTTTAGCACTTTCAGTTTATCAACTGAATTGCTTGAGGACAAGCAAGGGTTTAAGCTTGGGGAGTTGATATGTCTCCGTCGTATCTACTTTTCCAAACACTTTTGCCCTTGTTTTGGACTCTAACTTGCATGATTTGAATGGAACTAACCCGGACTGACACTGTTTTCAGGAGAATTACCATGGTGTTATTTATATGCAGAAACAAAAGTTCTCAGAATGACCTGAAACTTCACGGAACAACTTTTCGGAAAATACAAAAAATCCTTGCAAAAGATGAAGGCCATGGGGCTACCACCTGTCCACGAGGGTGGGGGACGTGCCCCCTACCTCGTGGGCCCCCTGGAGCTCCTCCGACCTCAACTCCAACTATATATATTTGGTTTCGGGGAGAAAAAATCAGAGAGAAGAATTCATCGCGTTTTACGATACGGAGCCGCGGCCAAGCCCTAAAACCTCTCGGGAGGGCTGATCTGGAGTCCGTTCGGGGCTCCGAAGAGGGGAATCCGTTGCCATCGTCATCATCAACCATCCTCCATCACCAATTTCATAATCGGCGGATCTAGGGTAGGGGGTCCCGAATTGTGCGTCTAAGGCGGATGGTAACAGGAGGCAGGGGACACGATGTTTTACCTAGGTTCGGGCCCTCTTGATGGAGGTAAATTACCCTACGTCCTGCTTGATTTATTCTTGATGATTTGAGTATTACAAGAGTTGATCTACCACGAGATCAAAGAGGCTAAACGCTAGAAGCTAGCCTATGGTATGATTGTATGTTGTCCTACAGACTAAAACCCTCCGGTTTATATAGACACCGGAGGGGGCTAGGGTTACACAAGGTCGGTCACAAAGGAGGAGATATACATATCTGTATTGCCTAGCTTGCCTTCCACGCCAAGTAGAGTCCCATCCGGACACGAGACAAAGTCTTCAATCTTGTATCTTCATAGTCTAACAGTCCGGCCAAAGGATAGAGTCTGACTGTCTGGGACCCCCTAATCCCGGACTCCCTCAGTAGCCCCTGAACCAGGCTTCAATGAAAATGAGTCTGGCGCACAGTGTTGTCTTCGGCATTGCAAGGTGGGTTCCTCCTCTGAATACACCACGGAAGAGTTTGAATACAAGGATAGTGTCCGACCCTGCATAATAAGTTCCACATACCACCGTAGAGAGAATAATATTTCCACAAATTTAATCAGCTGACACATTTTGGCCACACGACATTATGCCATGGCCCGGTGATTATTCAAACCGTTTTTCTTTAACCAGCCCCGCACTTAATGCGAGGCGGTTTCTTGACACGTCTTGTCAAAGCAGAGATCGTGTCCCCCTTATTACGGGATTCTCATCAATACGGGCATGGGTAACCCAACCGCGCCTAGGACTCCTAGATTTTAGGCAAGTCCCAAACGGCTACGGGGAGGACGCTTGATATTCACCCTCTTTATAAAGGGACAAGGCTTTTACTTTTTCCTCCCGTGCTTAATCGAATCCTTCCCTCGCCTCGAGTTCTAACACCCAAAGCCCAGGTCAAGTGCTTCGGATCTCCAATCATGTCCGGATCCAGCCTCCAGGGCCGGTGGAGCCTTCCTCCGTCACGGAGGAGGACATCAAAAAGTTGAGGGAGGCCAGATATCTGACCGCCGAGATTTCACATAGGCTGCCCGCCCGAGGGCAGGTCATCCCTACTCCTGAACCCAATGAAGACGTCGTGTTCATCTCCCACTTCCTCCGAGGACTAGGCCTCACTCTGGATCCCTTCGTAAGGGGTTTGATTTTCTATTACGTGCTTGATTTCCATGATCTAGCCCCGGATTCCTTTCTCCACATCTCGGCATTTATTGTCATATGTGAGGCCTTCCTCCGCATTACCCCTCACTTCGGACTGTGGCTCAAGACCTTTGATGTGAAGCCGAAGACGGTCGAGGGGCAGTATGCAGGGTGTGGGGGTGCATTAATAAGCAAGATCGCCGGAGCTCCATGGCTAAAAGGTTCTTTTCCAGAGGTGCCCGGATTATGGCAACGGGAGTAGTTCTACATCACCGCTCCCAGAAGTGCCAAGTGGGTAGCTTCCACCGCCTTTCGCTCGGGCCCTCCACCACAACTGATGTCGTGGATCAGAAGGGGGCTAAGCTGGGGTCCAGCCAAGGATGTGCCCATATTGCAGAGCCGCATTCGGGACCTCTTCGAGGGAGATTTTAGATTGGTTATGGTAGCGGAAGTCATGTTGGTTCGTCGAGTCCAGCCATGCAAACGTCGGCCCCTCCGCATGTGGGAGTTCAACCCAGAAGGACCGCGCACTATTCAGAATTTCCTCGGCCTGACGTAGGAGGAGATGTATAAATCATTCTTCGGACCCCAAATAGAGTGTCCGGGTACTACCGAGGACGTGGGCCTGAGCAGCAACCGCACCGCCGACAAAGTAAGTAATCCTCTAGCCGAACACACCGTCTTTCATTTATCATGACGTCATTCTAAGAAATCACTCTTTGACCAGGACTGGCTAACAAAGGCGAAGATGATTCGGTGTTCGGCCCCCCTTCCTGAAGATTTGGACAATCCGGTACTGGAAAAGATGCTCGAGATAGCACCTTGCCCGGAGCCCTCAAAGGAAGATAAAGGGGGGAATAATGAGGGCGAAAGTGGGCTCCCATCGCTGCCAATTCCAACCGAGGGAATGAGCGCCTCCGCGAGGGAGGATAACCAAGGGGAAGATTCTGACCTTCTCTCGCTCTGGGGAAGGAAGAGGACTGCCTCTGAAGATCCGGAAAACAAGGCTTCCAAACGGGAGAAGAAATCTCCAACATAAGGTCCTACCTTGGGGGGGGGGCTCTTGCCGTACAAAGTCCGCGCGGGGATCAGCCCTCTAACGAGCCGTAAGTGATCAAAAAATACTTAATAGTAAAGATATTCTACCTTACTTCCGAGGAAAATAACCGAAGCATTTATCATGCAGTTCAGATCTTAGCCCTTCTCAACAGAGCTCGTCTTCAGGGGATCTTCTTCCGGAGATGATGGAGAGCAAAACGCCTCCCCCGGACTCCCCCGCTCGAGAAGCAGGCGACCTTGAAGTGTCGTCACGGAGGGCCTCTCCGGATCCGGTGAGGCCAGAAGATAATCCTATAGTCGCCCGAAGTCCCTAGTATCCGGCTCTTGAAGGGGTCAAACAAAGGAGTCCGACGCCGTCTGGTATGCGGTCGGACGTACTGAGGGATCTGCTAAAGCGAGTGACCATTTCGGAAGAACACCATACGTTGATGGGTACGGTGATGGAAAGGATTTCGTGCGCCGAAAGCGGGTTGCATGATGCCTTTATGAGTCTACTAACAGGCTTTGAGGTACATAAAATGATATACATTTGTGATAGTACCGCACATTTTTAGATGTGCCCTGTGTAGATAGTAGCCCCTGAGACTCTGGTTGTTGCCGAGAGCGGCGGCAAACAGAGGATCATAGTCCCATGGAATAACCATACTACTTGTATGTGCAGGTGGTGGAAGCGTCGGTGGCTAGCCAGACTAATGAGTTTGCCGAACTAAAGCGGCAACTGGATGCGGCGGATGCCGACATCGAGCTTGTTAACAAGCGGCTTGACGAGGCATAGGGTAATGATGTTTTCTGGTGAATGTCACATAGTAAGAGCAATGTGATGGCAGTATCTTTAATATGTTTTGACTGCAGATGCAGCTGCCACCGTGGAGACCCTTCGGGCGGAACTTGCCCGAGCCAAAGAACAAGCAAGGAGCAGTAATGTGGCTGCTTTGAAGGCGGTCGAAGAGTTAAGAGCTGAGAAGGCTGCGCATTGTGAGAGAAAGAGAAGATGGCCGAGATGGCTGTAAAGTTAAAAGACACTGCCGACCATTGTCAGTTCCTTGAAGAAGAAAACCGAGCGAAGGCAATGGACCTCGAAAAGGCCATGATGGCGACCAAAGACACCCGCTCTGCCATGAGAGCGAAGAAGGAGGAGCTGCGTGAAGCTGGTGATATCTTTTTGCTGCGGAGGAAATTCGGAGATCCGCGGCATGCCCCTATGGATCGGCTGTGGAGTTCGGCAGACGCATATCTAGATTTGACGGCGAGTGCTGTCGATGCGGCTGAATACTTCCGAGATCAAACAGATCGTGAAGTGGACAAGCTATTCTGGTCGCAGTTTAACGTTCCAGAGCGTCCGCTTCCATTAACTGATCAGCTTGCCGAATGGGCCGAACTCAATAGATTGTCCAGACTCGCAATGAGGTCCGTCGTACATCATCTGTGGCTAGAAAAGCCGAAGCCGAACAGCTATTTCAGCTTAGTGCAGCAGTTCCTTGGTGCGGTGCCGCGCATCAATGCGATGAAGAGGTCGGTGTGCATAGAAGTCTCACGGATGGCCCTTGCCCGTGTCAAAGCATACTGGGCGGAGATGGATGCTACCAGCGTTGCAGCGCAGGGTTAGGCCATAGGCCGAGTGGCTGTCGAGCACTATTTTGAAGAAGTTCTTGAGGGTGCACGTTTGATAGAGGCCCAGTGCTCGAAGAATATTATGTTTGAGTGACATGTATTCCCATTGTAAAAACAATGTTTTATTGAATTTTCAAGGATGTATTTATACTTGTGCCCAAAAGTATTGTGATGCCTCCTGTGCGGCCATTTATGTATACATGTATATAACCTGAAAGATTGCAGTCGTCGGCTTCAGCCCGCACACATATAATGCGGGGGTGTTCGCTGAAGACGCGTATTCACACTTAATCCAACGTCTTGGTCCTAATAAGGAGGTGATAGCGCAACGAACTAGGCAACCGGACTATAATGCTTTAACACTTTCACTTAGCCATAGGAGTTTGACAGTGGGGCTACTATATAGCCCCTGGTGGCTCTGCACTCGTCCGGATTCGGGGTGCGTACATGCCCGGCCGGGAAACGACCCTTCGTTAAGGCGGAGGAATTCTAAGATTCTGATAGGTCATCGAGTGGTTGACCAGTCTCGCGCTATATCATGACAGTCAGTTTTCGGCTTTCTCTACTGAGGTGCTCGTCCGGATGAACCAGGGCACAATTGCAGTAGTTCTCCTGGTGCCGCCTTAGCCGATAGAGCGGAACGTAAGGCAGCAAAACACAGGAGCCGGGCAAACCCAACATTTGACCCAAGACATGATTCAGAGCTGATGCATATAAGGCCAAACTCGCGACAACGAACACTCCCTAAGGAATTTGGTCTTTATGGTGTAAACCGGGCCTAAATAGTGCCCTTTGTAAGGATCCCCTAATGTCGAGGTACGTGCATTGTTCTGACGTGGCCACATGCCAAGATGTCAGCATCCTTCTCAATTGTACTGAGAATCCGAGGGATGTGTATCAACAAGAGACAGTAAAAAAGGTTGACGCAGGGTCTTAATCTAAAAAGAATCCTTGGAACGGGTCCCTGCTGCACGTCTACGCCTGTGTCTCCGTTGTGCCGTATCCTGGACGGGTGTAGCACGATGGTCATTTGTAAAAGAGAGGAACTTAGGTGAAAAGTTGTCGTGCAAAAAAGTAGGTTTAAAGAAACCATGTACAGTTCAAGATGAGTAAAAACTGCCAGTTGTCTGTGTGCGTTGAGCCCCTTGTATTTGTAATACGGGTGTGGCCATCAAACCTGTATGAATTACATATAGCTGCGCCGGACTCATCTAACCGTGTCCGTGGTCTTGACGACCTATCGAATGCTTTAGTTGGTGAGGCCGCTTTAGTGTGTGGCTGCCAAGGCAGCTGCATCTCTTCGGCACGCAGGGATCGCTCAATATTTCCATTTACTGTAATGATGCCACGTGGACCGGGCATCTTAAGCGTGAGGGAAGCATAATGCGGTATTGCATCAAAGCGAGCAAAAGCTTCGCGTCCAACTAGTGCTTGATAGCCACTTTGGAACGGAGCAACGTGGAAGGTTAAATTTTCGCTATGAAAGTTATCGGGGAAGCCGAATATAACCTCTAGTAGCAGGGAGCCCGTGCAGTGAGCCCCTGGGCCTGACATTACTCCTCTAAAGGTAGTATTTCTATGGCAAATTTTCGTTGGATCTATCCCCGTTTTGCGGATTGTGTCCTGATATATCAGGTTTAAGCTACTGCCGCCGTCCATTAGGAATCGTGTGAAGTGGTGTCCGTCAATTATTGGATCTAATACCAAGGCAGCCCATCCTGCGCTCCGGATACTTGCTGAGTAATCCTGATGGTCGAAGGTGATTGGTTGAGACGGCCAGTGGCAGAGCTCCGCGGTGATAGGCCCTTGGGCATATTTATCTGGGAGTGCCGCTTTGTTTCTCCCCTTTATCACGTGTAACAGGTTTACTGTTTTGACATCTGGTCGAAATTTCTTCTGTTCCCTAGTGTTTTGCGAGCGAGGCTCATCCTCGTCTTCACTTGGTGTATCCTGCCCCTTATGTTCGGCGTTGAGCTTGCCGGACTGCTTGAAGACCCAACATTATCTGTGGGTATGATTTGCAGGTTTAGCGGGGGTGCTATGGATCTGACATATTTGGTCCAGAATTTTGTTTAAGCTGGACAGTTCATCTCTGGCGCCTTTAGAGGGCGGCTTTTGCTGACCTGGCCGAGAGCTTCTGAATACGGCGTTTACAGCCATGCTCTTCGGGCTGTCTTCTTTATTCCCGCGCTTATTATTTTTGCTGCGTCGTGATTTCCCGTTTCCGTCTCTAACTCCGGATGTACTTGGGTCATTGGTGCTGCATCGGGCTAGCCAGCTATCCTCGCCCGCGCAAAAGCGGGTCATGAGGCTTGTTAATGTTGCCATTGTTCTCGGCTTTTCTTGGCCGAGGTGTCTGGCAAGCCATTCGTCTCGGACGCTGTGCTTAACGGCTGCCAAGGCTTCGGCGTCCGGACAGTCGACTATTTGGTTCTTTTTTGTAAGGAACCTGTTCCAAAGCTTTCGAGCTGACTCTCTGGGCTGTTGAGTTATATGACTCAAATCATCTGCATCCGGAGTTCGGACATAAGTCCCTTGAAAATTCGCCCGAAAAGCGTCTTCGAGCTCTTGCCAGCTTCCAATGGAGCTTTCGGGGAGGCTTTTAAGCGAGTGCCGAGCTGGCCCTTTGAGCTTGAGGGGTAAGTACTTGATGGCGTGGAGATCATCTCCTCGAGCCATATGGATATGGAGGATATAGTCCTCAATCCAGACCCCAGGGTCTGTTGTTCCGCCGTATGCCTCTATGTTTACGGGTTTGAATCCCTCTGGAAATTCATGGTCTAGCACCTCGTCGGTGAAACATAGGGGGTGTGCGGCACCCCTATATCTGGGTGTGCCGTGGTGTTCAGATGTTTGTCGTGTTGCATCGTATGCTGGAGCGCGCTTGCGTGGTCCATAAATGGATCTGGTTGCGCCGTCCTTTTGATGCGAGCCCTCGCGCAGATTGCATATTGGCTTATGTGCGGCGTTGTTTGCCGCTCTATGTTGGCCATGAGGTCATCTATCCGGCCGGATGGCCGTTTTAATTTTTTGTTACGGGGGATCTAAGGCCTCCTCGTCGAATTCAGGTAGTAACTTCCACTTCGGGTAGCTCTTGGTGTGGCGATTACCGCCGTACTTCGCTGCTGTGTTGAGTACTTTACTCCATCTGATTCTGAGTGTGTCTTGCGCAGCCTTGAGCCTGCTTTTGCTTTTTTAGACTCCTCGCGGTGGCAACAAGCCTTTGATGGGCATTCTGTTGCTCCGGGTGTGTATCCGGTGTGATGTCGTCCGGATTATTATCTTTGACAAAGTCGGGTTGTTCTGTTTGATTCTTCGAGTTGCCGTGGGCCGGCGACGGTTCACCCTGCTCTAACGCTAGGTCTATATGATCATTGTTTCTACCGAGGCGGGATTTGTGGCGGCATTTACGCTGCCTCTTTGACTGCTTCTCGAGGGGACAACCCTTCGTTGCGTCCTTCTGTTCCTCGTCGTCATTTTCTTTTGGTGTGTCCACCATGTATACGTCATGTGATGAAGTGGCTGTCCAGTGCCCTGTGGGCAGTGGTTCCTCTTCGCCTCCCACATCGTCGTCCATACCATCGATGTCTGCGGAGTCGAAGTCGAGCATGCCGGTTAAGTCATCGATAGTGGCTACTAAGTGGGTAGTGGGTGGGCGGCGAATTTCTTCGTCATTGGCATCCCAATCCTGCCGGACATAGTCCGGCCAGGACTCTCCTGACAAGGAGAGAGACCTTCATGAGTTCAGTATGTCACCAAAGGGCGAGTGCTCAAAAATATCCGCGGAGGTAAACTCCATGATCGGCACCCAATTGGATTCGACAGGAACGGGCGCAGGCGGTTCGGAGTCCGTGGCCGGAGAAGAATCCGGAAGTTTGACAACACGGCTCTCGTGAAGGGTAAGGTCGATATTCGGCTCGATCGCCGCTGAGGATACGGCCTCCGTGATGGGGTCTATCCACCCGTCCATGGATGGCGCAACTGGTTCCAAATTGAGGCTCGGAGCGGCCGCCGGTGCGATCTCCTGAATACGGTCTGATGGCAGAGCTAAATCGTACTCATCGTGACCGCGCGGTGCACAAGGCAGGGGGTCGAATCCGTCGAAGATCAAGTCTCCGCGGATATCGGTCGTGTAGTTTAAGCTTCCAAATCTGACCTGGTGGCCAGGGGCGTAACTTTCGATCTGCTCTAGATGGCCAAGCGAGTTGGCCCGCAGTGCGGAGCCACTGAACACAAAGATCTGTCCGGGGAGAAAAGTCTCACCATGGACTGCATCGCTATCGATGATCGTAGGAGCCATCAAGCCTAACGACGACGACACAGAGGAACTCTCAATGAAAGCACAAATTTCGGTGTGAAAATCGTGGATCTCGGGTAGCGGGTCCCGAACTGTGTGTCTAAGGCGGATGGTAACAGGAGGCAGGGGACACGATGTTTTACCCAGGTTCGGGCCCTCTTGATGGAGGTAAAACCCTACGTCCTGCTTGATTTATTCTTGATGATTTGAGTATTACAAGAGTTGATCTACCACGAGATCGAAGAGGCTAAATCCTAGAAGCTAGCCTATCGTATGATTGTATGTTGTCCTACAGACTAAAACCCTCCGGTTTATATAGACACCGGAGGGGGCTAGGGTTACACAAGGTCGGTCACAAAGGAGGAGATATAGATATTTGTATTGCCTAGCTTGCCTTTCATGACAAGTAGAGTCCCATCCGGACACGAGACAAAGTCATCAATCTTGTATCTTCATAGTCCAACAGTCCGGCCAAAGGATAGAGTCCGGCTGTACGGAGATCCCCTAATCCCGGACTCCCTCACTCACCATCGTGCGTGAGTAATTCCATCGTAGGCTTGCTGGACGGTGATGGGTTGGATGGGATTTATCATGTAATCGAGTTAGTTTCGTTAGGGTTTGATCCCTAGTATCCACTATGTTCTGAGATTGATGTTGCTATGACTTTGCTATGCTTAATGCTTGTCACTAGGGCCTGAGTGCCATGATTTCAGATCTGAACCTATTATGTTTTCATCAATATATGAGAGTTCTTGATCCTATCTTGCAAGTCTGTAGTCACCTATTATGTGTTATGATCCGTTAACCCTGAAGTGACAATAATTGGGATACTTACCGGTGATGACCGTAGTTTGAGGAGTTCATGTATTCACTATGTGTTAATGCTTTGTTCCGGTACTCTATTAAAAGGAGGCCTTAATATCCGTTAGTTTCCGTTAGGACCCCGCTGCCACGGGAGGTAGGACAAAAGATGTCATGCAAGTTCTTTTCCATAAGCACGTATGACTATATTCGGAATAAATGCTTACATTACATTGATGAACTGGAGCTAGTTCTGTGTCACCCTAGGTTATGATTGTTACATGATGAACCGCATCCGGCATAATTCTCCATCACCGGTCCATTGCCTACGAGCTTTCCATATATTGTTCTTCGCTTATTTACTTTTCAGTTCCTATTGCTATCATCACTACAAAATACCAAAAACATTACTTTTGTTACCGTTACCTTTTGCTACCATTACCACTACTATCATATTACTTTGCTACTAAATACTTTGCTGTAGATATTAAGTTTCCTGGTGTGGTTGAATTGACAACTCAGCTGCTAATATTTGAGAATATACTTTGGCTCCCCTTGTGTCGAATCAATAAATTTGGGTTGAATACTCTACCCTCAAAAACTGTTGCGATCCCCTATACTTGTGGGTTATCGGCCCACGAGGCAGGGGGCGTGCCCAGGGGTAGGTGCGCCCCCACCCTCGTGGACAGGGTGTGGGCCCCCTGACATGGAGTCTTCTTCCTGTATTTTTTATATATTCCAAAAATAATCTCCGTTGATTTTCAGGTCATTCCGAGAACTTTTATTTCTGCACAAAAATAACACCATGGCAATTCTGCTGAAAACAACATTAGTCTGGGTTAGTTCCATTCAAATCATGCCAGTTAGATACCAAATCAAGGGAAAAGTGTTTGGAAAAGTAGATACGACGGAGACGTATCAGAAATCACACTGTAAATGTTGGTGAAGATCAAACAAGGCGAAGTTGGTTTATTAATTTTTGCAGGTTACTAAAAATAGAGCCCATGTTTTCTTGATTGATGCACATTGGAAGAATATTATTCATACTGCCCGCTGAGTAACAATTGTATATGCCATTTTTCTTGAGATATTTACATTTTCATAGTGTGTAAACTGAGATAATTCTCACCATCTCATTTCTCCCGGTTCATATACATTTACTTCAATGCCTTTTTTGCCTTCCTTTATCATGTCATGTGCTTCCTTGAGTGATGAGATGAAGTTCACTATGCCGTCAAAATATATGCCTATGTTTAGGTTGGATAGGATATAGTTTTCAAATGCCTTTTTGCTAGGTTAATTAGGATCGATTTTCACCCTATGTTGTGGTATGCACTGAAGTGGGATGTGAGTAATGTTGTGCTTTTTCTAGGGAAGGCCGTCATGTCTCTATTCATATCAATAATAATTACATTATTTATGATATTACATGGAAAAAAGTCCAAGGGTTCATTGACACAATTATTATGATTTTAATAATAGAAACAATATATAGCTAATTCTTGTATCATATCATTCGCTTCTCTTCGGAAGTGCTTCAATTTGAATTTCCCATTTGATCTCAAAACTTAAGCTTGCTTGGGAATCACAATGGTCGATGAAAAGGCGAGATGTGGGGAGACGAACTTTAGAGCTTGTTGTAGTGTGCTTGAGGCAATTCTCGCATTGTGCGTGTACCAACGCACGTGCATTGTCCTATGTTAGCAGTACAACAATAATGATGCTTCTGTGCAAGTAAAATATTATAGTTCTTGTGTTGTTTTCGCCTTACATTCCTGTGCCATGGCTGGGATTGGTTTCAAGAATGTAGACTTGCAAACTACTTCATCTTTAGTTGATCCTATAAGTGTTCATACCAGGTCACCTTGGGCCGCGACTCGGGGAACGGCGACTGCACACAGGTTTCCAGTAGTATCATTGCACAACATTCTGTCGCTACAATATGAAGCAAGCTTGGGGAGTGGCAGAATGATCTCCACCCCTGGTTCCATTTGTGTGGAGACTCTAAAAAGATTTACACATGTATGTCTGTGGTTATTCTGAAGCTATCTAATATACTAATAGTGTCAAGAGGACAAGTCGAGGTTCCTCATGTCAAGTACAAGTTTCTCTCCAAAGAAAATTTTCTTTATACAGTAAGACAATACCTTACTGTGACTTTTGCGTGAGGTCATGGTTCTTCGTTGGATTGTGGGGTTTGCATTACTGGCTGTAAGCCGTGGTTGCCTTTGTTGTCAGTGACATTTGGGCACTACATTTTTCCTTATTTCAGTGAGAAGGTGATCACAATTCTTCTATTTTGATTAATCGTGTTTCAATAAATACAAAGAATCTCATTAGTAGAGTTTTTAACTGTTTTGGGCAACTTAGACTGATAGAAATAGGTAGAATCATTTGAGGGCTTGTAAATGGTTGAGATAGCAAAATATGCATATCTGATATTAGTTAAGTTTTCCATGGATTTTTTTTTGCATTGTAGTGACCCCCTACTTGGTGCAAGTTGTGGTGTCAACGGGAAGGGCAAGGATCACGAGCATGGAAGAGAAACAAGGGACTGCAGAGAGAAGGGACCAGACACTCCATCATGAAGGTTTTTCACAGTAGCCAGCTATAGGGACGGCGATGCATGCAATCATTTGCATACCAGAATACAAATAGGTTCAGCCATCAATTCAAGTGAGAAGAACTTGTTTCATGTGATTTGTAGTGGATTAATGCGGAAACAATTTGTTTTTATAATAGCTAATTCAACAACACAAGTGCTACACCTTGATCATTATGGGCATATGATATGATTCTAGCTATTTTGTCCAACATTTGGGTGATTTAATCATGGCGTAGGAGGGTTCATATGAGTGGAGCTGAAGCCAACAAGCAGCTTGCTGATCCAATTGTTAGGGATGATGGGACTCAACAATTTGATAGAATTTTTTTTTGAACACGGTATAGACGCAAGCGCTCATACATATGTGCATTGATACATCCATTTTGCATCATGCTTTCATATCAATATTTATTGCATTATGGGTTGTTATTACACATTATATCACAATACTTATGCCTATTCTCTCTCATTTTACAAGGTTTACATGAAGAGGGGGAATGCGGGCAGCTGGAATTCTGGGCTGGAAAGGAGCAAATATTAGAGACCTATTCTGCACAACTCCAAAAGTCCTGAAACTTCGGGAGCACGTTTTAGAATAAAAAAATATTGGGCGCAAGAAGTACCAGAGGGGGCCACCCACCGTCCACGAGGGTGGGGGCGTGCCCTACCCCCTGGGTGCGCCCCAGCCTCGTGGGCCCCCTGGTGGCCCTCTGATGCCCATATTTGGCTATATGGAGTCTTTCGTCGAGGAAAAAATCATAAGCAAGCTTACGGGATGAAAATCCACTGCCACGAGGCGGAACCTTGGCGGAACCAATCTAGGGCTCCGATGGAGCTGTTCTGCCGGGGAAACTTCCCTCCGGGAGGGGGAAATCATCACCATCGTCAACACGAATGATCCTCCCATCGGGAGGGGGTCAATCTCCATTAATCTTCACCAGCATCATCTCATCTCAAACCCTAGTTCATCTCTTGTATCCAATCTTTGTCCCAAAGCCTCAGATTGGTACCTGTGGGTTGCTAGTAGTGTTGATTACTCCTTGTAGTTGATGCTAGTTGGTTTACTTGGTGGAAGATCATATGTTCAGATCCATTATGCATATTAATACCCCTCTGATTATGAACATGAATATGCTTTGTGCATAGTTACATTTGTTCCTGAGGACATGGGAGAAGTCTTGCTATAAGTAGTCATGTGAATTTGGTATTCGTTCGATATTTTGATGAGATGTATGTTGTCATCCCTCTGGTGGTGTCATGTGAACGTCGACTACATGAAACTTCACCATTGTTTGGGCCTAGAGGGAGGCATTGGGAAGTAATGAGTAGATTATGGGTTGCTAGAGTGACAGAATCTTCAACCCTAGTTTATGTGTTGCTTCGTAAGGGGCTTATTTGGATCCATATGTTTCATGTTATGGTTAGGTTTACCTTAATACTTCTGTTGTAGTTGCGGGTGGTTGCAATAGGGGTTAATCATAAGTGGGATGCTTGTCCAAGTAAGGGTAGTACCCAAGAACCGGTCCACCCACATATCAAATTATTAAAGTACCGAACGTGAATCATATGAACGTGATGAAAACTAGCTTGACGATAATTCCCATGTGTCCTCGGGACCGCTTTCCTTTATATAAGAGTTTGTCCAGGCTTGTCCTTTGCAACAAAAAGGATTGGGCCATCTTGCTGCACCTTATTTACTTTTACTACTTGTTACTCATTACAAATTACCTTATCACAAAACTATCTGTTACCGATAATTTCAGTGCTTGCAGAGAATACATTACTGAAAACCGCTTATCATTTCCTTCTGCTCATCGTTGGGTTCGACACTCTTATCGAAAAGGCTATGATAGATCCCCTACACTTGTGGGTCATCAAGACTCTTTTCTGGCGCTGTTGCCGGGGAGTGAAGCGCCTTTGGTAGGTGGAATTTGGTAAGGAAAAATTTACATAGTGTGTTGAAATTTACTGTCACTTGTTACTATGGAACATAATCCTTTGAGGGGCTTGTTTGGGGTATCTTCATCCCGACCAGTAGAGCAAAGAGTTTCTCCTCAACCTACTGAACCTACTGAAAATGTTTACTTTGAAATTCCTTCGGGTATGATAGAGAAACTGCTAGCTAATCCTTTTACAGGAGATGGAACATTGCATCCCGATTTGCACCTAATATATGTCAATGAAGTTTGTAGATTATTTAAGCTTGCAGGTATGCCCGAGGATGTTATCAAGAGGAAGGTCTTCCCTTTACCTTTGATGGGAGAGGCATTGACATGGTTTAGGCTATGTGATGATATGGGATCATGGAACTACAACCGATTGAAATTGGAATTTCATCAGAAGTTTTATCCTATGCATCTTGTTCATCGTGATCGTAATTATATATACATTTTTCGGCCTCACGAAGGAGAAAGCATCGCTCAAGCTTGGGGAAGCTTAAGTCAATGTTATATTCATGCCCCAATCATGAGCTCTCAAAAGAAATGATTATTCAAAAAAATTATGCACGGCTTTCTCTCGATAATCGCTCCATGCTCGATACTTCTTTTACTGGTTCTTTTATGACGAAGACTATTGAATTCAAATGGGATTTATTGGAGATAATTAAACGCAACTCTGAAGATTGGGATCTCGACGAAGGTAAGGAGTCGGGTATAACACCTAAGTTTGATTGTGTTAAATCTTTTATGGATACCAATGCTTTCCGTGAATTTAGCACTAAATATGGACTTGACTCTGAGATAGTAGCTTCTTTCTGTGAATCCTTTGCTACTCATGTTGATATCCCTAAGGAGAATTGGTTTAAATATAATCCTCCCATTGAACTAAAAGTAGTTGCACCTATTAAAGTTGAAGAAAAGACTATCACTTATAATGATCCTGTTGTTCCCACTGCTTATATTGAGAAACCACCTTTACTTGTTAGAATAAAGGATCATGCTAAAGCTTCAACTGTGGTTCGTAAGAGTAACACTAGAACACCTACACCCTATGAGAAAATTAAAGTTGAACCTAGTATTGCTATGTTTAAGATCTCTTGGCTGATGATATTGATGGGCATGTTATTTACTTTTGTGATGAATCTGCTAGAATTGCTAGACCCGATTCTAAAAATAAACATAGACCTGTTGTAGGCATGCCTGTTATTTATGTTAAGATAGGAGATCATTGTTATCATGGCTTATGTGATATGGGTGCTAGTGCAAGTGCAATACCTCATTCCTTATATAAAGAAATTAGTCATGATATTGCACCTGCTAAGATAGAGGAAATTGATGTTACAATTAATCTTGCCAATAGAGATACTGTTTCACAAGTTGGGATTGTTAGAGATGTTGAAGTCTTGTGTGGGAAAGTTAAATATCCTGCTGATTTTATTATTCTTGGTTCCCCACAAGATAACTTTTGTCCCATTATATTTGGTAGACCCTTTTTCAATACTGTTAATGCCAAGATAGACTGCAATAAGGATATTGTTTCTGCTGGTTTAGGGGATATGTCTCATGAATTTAATTTTGCTAAATTTCGTAGAAAACCCCATGATAAAGAGTTGCCTAGTAAAGATGAAATTATTGGTCTTGCTTCTATTGCCGTGCCTCCTAGTGATCCTTTAGAACACTATTTGCTAGACCATGAAAATGATATGTTTATGAATGAAAGAAGGGAAATAGATGAAGTATTCTTTAAACAAGGATCTATTTTGAAACACAAATTGCCTGTTGAAATCCTAGGGGATCCTCCTCCACCTAAGGGTGATCCCGTTTTTGAGCTTAAACCTTTACCTGATACTCTTAAATATGCTTATCTTGATGAGAAAGAGATATATCTTGTTATTATTAGTGCTAACCTTTCAGAGCATGAAGAAAAGAAATTATTGATAACTCTGAAGAAGCACCGTGCTGCTATTGGATATTAAGGGCATTGGTCCCACTCTCTGCCAGCACAAAATAAAATTGGAGAAAGACGCGAAACCGGTTGTTGATCACCAACGACAGTTAAATCCTAAGATGAAAGAAGTGGTAAGAAAAGAAATACTAAAGCTTCTGGAGGAAGGTATAATTTATCCCGATGCTAATAGTCAGTGGGCCAGCCCTGTCCATTGTGTCCCTAAGAAGGGAGGTATTACTGTTGTTCCTAATGATAAAGACGAATTGATCCCACAAAGAATTGTTACAGGTTATAGAATGGTAATTGATTTCCGCAAATTAAATAAAGCTACTAAAAAGGGTCATTACCCTTTACCTTTTATTGATCAAATGCTAGAAATATTATCCAAACATACACATTTTTTCTTTCTAGATGGTTATTCTGGTTTCTCTCAAATACCTGTGTCAAAAGAGGATCAAGAAAAGACAACTTTTACCTGCCCTTTTGGTACCTTTGCTTATAGACGTATGCCTTTTGGTTTACGCAATGGACCTGCTAATTTTCAAAGATGTATGACTCGTATTTTTTCTGACTTTTTTGAAAAGATTGTTGAGGTTTTCATGGATGATTTATGTGTTTACAGAATTTCTTTTGATGATTGCTTAAGCAACCTTGATCGAGTTTTGCAGAGATGTGAAGAAACTAGTCTTGTCTTGAATTGGAAGAAGTGTCACTTTATGGTTAATGAAGGTATTGTCTTGGGGCATAAAATTTGTGAAAGAGGTATCAAACTTGATAAAGCTAAAGTTGATGCTATTGAAAAGATGTTGTGTCCTAAGGACATTAAAGGTATAAGAAGTTTCCTTGGTGACGCCAGTTTTTATAGGAGGTTCATTAAGGACTTCTCTAAAATTTCTCGGCCTCTGACTAATCTCTTACAAAAAGATGTTCCTTTTGTCTTTGATGATGATTGTGTAGAAGCATTTGAAATACTTAAGAAAGCTTTGATTTCTACACCTATTGTTTAGCCCCTGATTGGAATTTACCCTTTGAAATCATGTGTGATGCTAGTGATTATGCTATAGGGGCTGTTCTAGGACAAAGTGTTGATAAGAAAATAAATGTTATTCAATATGCTAGTAAAACTCTAAATAGTGCTCAAAGAAATTATGCTACTACTGAAAAAGAATTTTTAGCAGTTGTGTTTGCTTGTGATAAGTTTAGACCTTACATTGTTGATTCTAAAGTAACTATTCACACTGATTGTCGGAGTGATGGGCCACGAGTAGGCTAACCCGACGCCCATAACCTTTCAAGACATCGGGGCTGACCGCGCCCCTCAGGATGCCAAGGAAAAGAGCCGCCTTCTAGAAGCCGGCTGGAGAAATAGCCGGCTGCTCGTAGACGGCCGTGTCCAGAAGGTGAGGTCAAGACGAGCCGACTCCTTCTAGGCGGCTTCCAGAGAAGTCGGCTCCGAGGAGTCGGCCCGCGGCCCCTTCGACGCCCGTACCCACATCAATGGGGACGGGGCGGGGGATGGCTATAGTGCAGCCCATCCCCTCCCTTTCCTAAAGGTTGGCGCGGCCATAGTGCACTGTACCAACGAGGAGCCCCGCCCGGCGTGGCACTGTTGCCATGCCAGCCCTGACGTCACCATGGGCAGGCGGAGTCCTGCTCCCACGACGGCCTGTCTGTATAGCCCAAGGACGAGGGGCCCCACCAGTCAGCAAGAGTCCAGAAGACGGTGAAGAGCCCTACCAGTCGGACCCGATGGGAGTCGACCCCTAGGAGTCGTCCTTCTCTACCCACGGGCCCCACGCGCCATTAACCAAACTAGACGGGGAGTGGCTACAGTAATCGCCCGCCATGACGGCGGTGCTGTAGCCATCGTCCTTCGACCAAGCCTGCATCACTAGAAGCGCGGCACGGTGATCAGCAGCCAGCAAGACCCCCAAGCGGCGGGTATGGCCTGTCGGCTCTGTACCAGACTAGTCGACGAGGCCCCCCAATCGGCGGGTCCCAGCAGTCAGCGGAGAAGTCAGCGGCCAAAGAGACCGACGGCTGGGCCTACGCCCAGTCATATTACCCTTGTACCCCTGGGGGGTAGGGCTATATAAACCCCCAGGGCACCCATGCAAAGGGTTCAGACCCATTAGAACTAGACCAGAGATATAGGTAGGAGAAAGCTAGCCTTGCCTTCTCCTACCTCTAGCATACAGCTCAAGGAGCACCCTTGTACTCACTTCGCCTTAGTGATCATGCGGAGACCCCGTAGAGCAGGACTAGGGGTGTTATCTCCTAGGAGAGCCTCGAACCTGGGTAAAGTACGTCGGCATTCGTGTCTACGCGTAATCCCGCTTCCGGGCATCGGCGATGTTCTACTCGCTCCCACCATGATAAGCCATCCTTTGGCATATGTCGCACCCAACCCCCGACATTTGGCGCCCACTGTGGGGCAAGGTGCACCGTCATCCGGAGACCTGTTCTGGACGGGAACCCTTTTTCTCCCTGGTGAACGCAGCCAGCTCGGCACGCCAGACGGAGTCTGCGCCGATGCCCTGCTTGCCGTGGAAATCGCCTGCGCGGCCAGTTGCCTCGCCGATCTTGTCGGCAAGGTCCGCCTCTCCGATGAGCCCGCATCTGACGCGGGCACAGGCGACCCCGAGAGCCTCCTCGCGGGCCTCCTCGACCAACTCCATGTCGCCAGCGAGCCTGATGTGGACTTGGAGTATGTAGGCACCACCGACCCGATGCTGGTCAACTCTGACACTGCGTCGCTCGATGCGTTTCCCACCAATGTGGTGGTCCACGACGAGCTGCCCCCTCGCGCGGAGAGCAGCGGAAGCACCGTCATGGAGGTACTTGTCGTCGGTCACGGCGAGCACTCCGATGGAGGTGCTCGCGACCCGCTTGATGCGACACTACAAGACCTGACTGCGCTCATTCCCGAAGACGCCGATGCCGAGACGCTGGAGGCGCGCCTCCTTCAGCTTGTCGAAGGCGCCAAGAAGCTGGCCAGCATGAGACGCCTGTCGGAGGCCTATCAGCGCGAGATGGACCACGCTGTGGGCGGCACACTGGCTCCCGCCGGGCCCAGCCGCCTTGGCGTAGTCCAGCAGCGCGGCTGGCCATCGCCAACCTATTCGGGGCAGATCGCCCCATCTACGCCACGCCGGCGGAAAACATCCGAGCTGCCCAAGCGGCAGCAGACGAGCTGGACAAGTTCGAGGGCGAGGAACGTCGCCTGATGGCGGAGTGTGTTCAGCGGCTCCTCGACACAGCCGCCGAGCAGAACGAGGCCGGCTGCTGCACCGACGCGCTGCGACGGCAGAATGACGACCTGCACCCCCGCCGAGAACATGGTGCGACGTCTCGGACGCTGACCGGTGGCGTCTGTGGAAGAAAAGACAAGGAGCCGGCTGCTAGCCGCAGTCGGACTCATATCACCATAGAGCGCGACCAGGACGGCCGCCCAAGAGCAGTGGAATGATGGGACGACTGTCCGCCTCCTCCCCCTTGCAGGGAAAGGCGAGTCTCCCCGCCGCCTATTGACCACCCGACGCTCGGCGACTATCTTGGCCGCCGAGGGGGAGTCGGAGAGAATGATGCCCGCCACCGGATTGACCGTCTCCACCGATCCCTGGCGCTTGAAGAAGAAGATGAGCTGGGCCCACCATGCTTCGGCCCCCGCATTCGAGACGAGCCTTTCCCCAGAGGGTTCACACTCCCAAGAGAAACGACCAAATACACCGGCTCTGTGAAGACGGAAGATTTGCTGGTTGACTACTCCACAGCAGTCAGCATAGCAAACGGCAACAAGCGTGTTGCCGTGAAGTATGTTCCGCTCATGCTCCCGGGCACGGCCTGGACTTTGCTGAACAGCTTGAAGCCCCGCAGCATCAACAGTTGGGTCGACTTCACCGATGCCTTCATCCGCAACTTCACCAGCACGTACAAGCGGCCTCCCAAACCTCGCCAGCTTTCCTTGTGCGTGCAAGGCCCCAACGAGTCAACTCGCGACTACCTCACGCACTGGGCCAAGCTCCGTAACTCCTGCGAGGGTGTGCACGAGGTGCAGGCCATCGAATACTTCACTACCGGGTGCCGAGGGGGCACCCTCCTCAAGCACAAGCACCTCTGTGACGAGCCAAAGACCCTCGACGAGCTGCTGATCATAGCATACAAATATGCCACGGCCGACTCCTCCATGAAGGCGGATATCCAAGTTAGTGCAACTGGCAAGGTGGCTCCTCAGGCTCCTCGAACCCCAGTTGGATATGCCAGTCGGCGTCAGCAACAAAACGACCATAAGCGCAAGGCCACGCAGCCGGCTTCCATCAGCCGGCAGGTGGCAGCAGTCAAAGACCAGCAGCCGGAACGGCCACCTCCGCCCAAATGACAGAAGGGCGGCAAGCCCAACTGGTTGCCGACTTTCTCATATGAGCAGACTTTGGATGCTCCCTGCAAATTCCATAGTGGTGCGAAGCCGTCCAACCACACCACTCGGAAGTGCCACTGGCTCACTAGGATCGTCAAGGGAGACGGCCTCATGCCACCCCCGCCTACTGGGCAGCCTCCTCCTCCTCCCCCAGCAGCCGGCGGTCAGACCAGTCGGTGCAATACAAGACGAATACCCAAAAGAGCATGGAGCCGATGTCATCTTCACCAGTGTGGCCGATGATCGACGCAGCAGGCGGCTGCAGCAACAAGAAGTAAATGCGGTAGCATCAGAGACCCCAGAGTTCATGCATTGGTGTGAAAAGCCCATTAGCTGGCGCAGAGTTGGTCACCCGGAGGTGATGCCAAAGCCCGGCTCCTATGCCATGATTTTGGACGCCACCTTTGCCACGGACAAGCGAGCAGCTAGCTTCTCCCGAGTCCTGATAGACGGTGGCAGCAGCATTAACATCCTATACAAGGATACCATGGAGAAATTAGGAATCAGGCAGAGGCAGCTTTAGCCCAGCCGGACAGTATTCCATGGCATGGTTCCTGGCCTTTCCTCCTCACCAATCGGCAAGATTCTGATAGACGTCCTCTTTGGAGACAAAGATCATTTCCGCCGAGAGTCGGTATGGTTTGAAGTGGTGTACCTTGAGAGCCTATACCATGCGTTACTTGGCCGGCCTGCCCAGGCCAAGTTCATGGCTGTTCCCCACTATGCCTACCTCAAGATGAAGATGCCAAGTTCCAAGTGGATTCTGACCATAACTGGCGACTACAAGAAGTCGTCCTCCTGCGCAGCAGAGAGCAGTTGATTGGCCAAGTCCCTCATGATCGCAGCTGAGAAGCGGCTCCTTGATCAGGTTGTAGCGATGGCAAGCAAACAGCCAGAGATATTGCGCAATCCCAAGGAGTCAGAAGCTGAGGGCTCGTTCAAGCCGGCGAAAGAAACAAAGAAGATACCCTTGGACCCAGAGCACCCAGAGAGGTACGCTGTCATAGGTACAAACCTCGACAGCAAATAGGAAGGTGAGCTCGTCGATTTCCTCCGTGAGAATCGGGACATCTTCGCATGGTCCCCCAAAGACATGCCAGGTGTCCCGACGGATTTTGCTGAAGCACAAATGACACGTCCGGCCTGATTCCAAGCCAGTCATGTAGCCCTTGTGCCGCCTGCCAGAAGAGAAGAGAAGAGTCGTCGGAGAAGAAATTACCCGGCTGCTAGCAACCGGCTTCATCATGGAGGTGTTCTTTCCAGAGTGGTTGGCCAACCCGGTCCTTGTGCTGAAGAAGAACAAGCAGTGGCGTATGTGTATTGATTACACCAGCCTCAACAAAGGATGCCCCAAGGACCCGTTTGCTTTACCAAGAATCGACCAAGTAATAGACTCCATAGCCGGATGCGAGCTGTTGAGTTTTTTGGATGCATATTCAGGATACCACCAGATCAAGTTGAACACGGCTGACAGACTGAAGACCGCCTTCATCACGCCATTTGGAGCCTTCAGCTACTTGACTATGACGTTCGGCTTGAGGAATGCCGGCGCCACCTTTCAACGTTGCATGCAGAAGTGCCTCCTCAAGCAACTCGGCAGAAACGCCCACATTTACGTGGATGATGTGGTGGTGAAGACGGAGAAGCGTGGAATGCTGCTAGAAGACCTCAAGGAGACCTTTGAGAATTTGCGCCGATTTCAAATCAAGCTCAACCCAGAGAAATGTGTCTTCGGAGTACCAGCCGACCAGCTTCTAGGCTTCCTGGTCTCCGAACGCGGCATAGAATGCAACCCTGTGAAGATCAAGGCCATTGAGAAGATGGAAGTACCCAGCCGACTGCTGGACGTACAGAAGTTCACCGGCTGTTTGGCATCCATCAGCCGATTCATTAGTCGGCTGGGCGAGAAGGCTCTCCCCCTATACCAACTCATGAAGAAGACCACTTTTTTCGAGTGGAACCACAAGGCTGACGAAGCTTTTCTCCAGTTGAAGAAGATGTTGACCACTCCACCGGTCCTGGTGGCTCTGACTCCTAAAGAGCCCATGCTCCTATACATCGCCGCCACCAGCCGAGTGGTCAGCACAGTCATCGTGGTAGAGCGCAAGGAGGAAGGCAAAGCCCTACCAGTCCAGAGGCCGGTATATTACTTGAGCGAAGTACTGTCGACCTCTAAGCAAAACTACCCCCACTACCAGAAGATGTGCTACGGTGTGCACTTTGCTGCCAAAAAATTGAAACCGTACTTTCAAGAGCATCCAATCACTGTGGTCTGCACAGCTCCACTGGCCGAGATCATTGGAAGCCGGGATGCTTCGGGCCGAGTAGACAAATGGGCCATAGATCTGGCCCCCTACACCATCTACTACCAGCCTCGCACCGCCATCAAGTCACAAGCGCTAGCCGACTTCCTCGTCGACTGGGCTGAGAGCCAGTACTTACCGCCAGCGCCTGACTCCACCCATTGGCGGATGCATTTTGATGGCTCCAAAATGCGCACCGGCTTGGGAGCCGGCATCATCCTCACCTCTCCTTAAGGCGACAAGATCAAATATGTGCCGCAAATCCACTTTGCCGCCTCCAACAATGTCGCCGAATATGAGGCACTCATTCACGGGCTCCGGCTTGCCAAAGAGCTCAGCATTCACCGGATCCTGTACTATGGGGACTCCGACTTGGTGGTCCAGCAGTCGTCAGGCGACTGGGACGCCAAAGATGCAAACATGGTGAGCTACCGCTTCCTCATACAAAAACTCAGTGGATAATTTGAGGGATGCGAGTTTCTCCATGTGCCAAGAAACGACAACGACCAAGAAGACGCTCTGAAACGAATCGGCTCCACCCGTCAAGCAATTAGAACCGGCGTCACCCTTCAGCGCCTTCTCAAACCGTCTGTCAATAGAGTCAGATTCTATCTTTGTGCCGGCTCCTCCTGAAGCAGTCTGATCTGACTTAAGAGCTCAATCAGCCGGCACAAGAGTTCTGACGGACAGCTCGAGGGTCGCAACAGTCGCACCCGGCCTAGGGACTTCAGATCCCGGCCCGGGGACTGCAGCGACTAGCTCGGGGACTTCAGAACTCGGCCCGAGGACCGCACCAATCGGCCCGGAGATTTCATCGACACAGCAAGCGGCTGCCGACTCCAACCCGCCGCCTCACGGCCCAGCCGCCCTTGTCCAACTTGCAGTCCTGACAGTTGCAGAAGTCGCAGCACCTTCATGGGCCCAGCCCATCCTCAGTTTTTTGGTGAACAAAGAGCTACCAACTGATGAGATCTCGGCCCGGCAAATGCAACATCAGGCAGTAGCCTACACCATTGTCAACAGAGAGCTCATGAGGCGTAGTGTCACTGGTGTCTACCAGCGCTGCATGGAGCCGGATCAAGGCCAAGCGATTCTCAAAGACATCCACCAAGGCGAGTGTGGCCACAACGCGGCTTCAAGAGCACTTGTCGCCAAATCCTTCCGCCATGGTTTCTTCTGGCCGACTGCTCTTGAAGACACCAGGGAATTGGTCCAAAAATGCAAAGGGTGCCAGAAGTTGTTGGGGAACGTTGCAGAAAACAAAAATTTTCCTACGGTTTTACCAAGATCCATCCATGAGTTCATCTAGCAACGAGTCATCGGATGCATCTACATACCTTTGTAGATCGCGAGCGGAAGCGTTCAAAGAACGGGGATGAAGTAGTCGAACACGACGTGATCCAAATCACCGATGACCAAGCGCCGAACGGACGGCACCTCCGCATTCAACACACGTACAGAGCAGATGACATCTCCTCCTTCTTGATCCAGCAAGGGGAAAGGAGAGGTTGATGAAGATCCAGCAGCACGACGGCGTGGTGGTGGATGCAGGGCATCACAGTAGCAGGGCTCCACCTATACTACGAGAGAGAGATGTAACGGGGAGAGAGGGAGGCGCCAAGGGCTGGTGTATCAAGTCCCTCCTCTCCCCCCACTATATATAGGGGTACTAGGGGGGGCGCCGGCCCTAGGAGATGGGATCTCCTAGGGGGGGCGGCGGCCAAGGGGTGGGGGCTTGCCCCCCAAGCAAGGGGGCGCCCCCTTTAGGGTTTCCCCCCAACCCTAGCCGCATGGGCCATAGGGGAGTGGCGCCCCAGCCCACTTTGGGCTGGGTTTCATCCCACTTTAGCCCATGGGGCCCCCCCAGGATAGGTGGCCCCACCCGGTGGACCCCCAGGACCCTTCCGGTGCTCCCGGTATAATACAAGTGACCCCGAAACTTGTCCCGATAGCCGAAACAGCACTTCCTATATATAATTCTATACCTCCGGACCATTCCGGAACTCCTCGTGACGTCCGGGATCTCATCCAAGACTCTGAACAACATTCGGGTTACTGCATATACATATCTTCACAACCCTAGCGTCACCGAACCTTAAGTGTGTAGACCCTACGGGTTCGGGAGACAAGCAGACATGACCGAGACGACTCTCCGGTCAATAACCAACAGCGGGATCTGGATACCCATGTTGGCTCCCACATGTTCCACGATGATCTCATCGGATGAACCACGATGTCGAGGATTCAATCAACCCCGTATGCAATTCCCTTTGTCAATCGATATGTTACTTGCCCGAGATTCGATCGTCGGTATCCCAATACCTCGTTCAATCTCGTTACCGGCAAGTCACTTTACTCGTACCGTAATGCATGATCCCGTGACCAGACACTTGGTCACTTTGAGCTCATTATGATGATGCATTACCGAGTGGGCCCAGTGATACCTCTCCGTCATACGGAGTGACAAATCCCAGTCTTGATCCGTGTCAACCCAACAGACACTTTCGGAGATACCCGTAGTATACCTTTATAGTCACCCAGTTACGTTGTGACGTTTGGTATACCCAAAGCACTCCTACGGTATCCGGGAGTTACACGATCTCATGGTCTAAGGAAAAGATACTTGACATTGGAAAAACTCTAGCAAACGAACTATACGATCTTTATGCTATGTTTAGGATTGGGTCTTGTCCATCACATCATTCTCCTAATGATGTGATCTCGTTATCAATGACATCCAATGTCCATAGCCAGGAAACCATGACTATCTGTTGATCAATGAGCTAGTCAACTAGAGGCTTACTAGGGACATGTTGGTGTCTGTTATTCACACATGTATTACGATTTCCGGATAACACAATTATAGCATGAATAAAGACAATTATCATGAACAAGGAAATATAATAATAATGCTTTTATTATTGCCTCTAGGGCATATTTCCAACAGTCTCCCACGTGCACTAGAGTCAATAATCTAGTTACATTGTGATGAATCGAACACCCATGGAATTCTGGTGTTGATCATGTTTTGCCCTAGGGAGAGGTTTAGTCAACGGATCTGCTACATTCAGGTCCGTATGTACTTTACAAATCTCTATGTCTCCATCTTGAACATTTTCACGAATGGAGTTGAAGCGACGCTTGATGTGCCTTGTCTTCTTGTGAAACTTGGGCTCCTTGGCAAGTGCAATAGCTCCAGTGTTGTCACAGAAGAGCTTGATCGGCCCCGACGCATTGGGTATGACTCCGAGGTCGGTGATGAACTCCTTCACCCAAATTGCTTCATGTGCTGCCTCCGAGGCTGCCATGTACTCCGCTTCACATGTAGATCCCGCCACGACGCTCTGCTTGCAACTGCACCAGCTTACTGCCCCACCATTCAAAATATACACGTATCCGGTTTGTGACTTAGAGTCATCCAGATCTGTGTCGAAGCTAGCGTCGACGTAACCCTTTACGACGAGCTCTTCGTCACCTCCATAAACGAGAAACATTTCCTTAGTCCTTTTAAGGTACTTCAAGATATTCTTGACCGCTGTCCAGTGTTCCTTGCCGGGATTACTTTGGTACCTTCCTACCAAACTTACGGCAAGGTTTACATCAGGTCTGGTACACAACATGGCATACATAATAGAACCTATGGCTGAGGCATAGGGGATGACACTCATCTCTTCTATTTCTTCTGCCGTGGTCGGACTTTGAGCCGAGCTCAATTTCATACCTTGTAACACAGGCAAGAACCCCTTCTTAGATTGATCCATATTGAACTTCTTCAATATCTTCTCAAGGTATGTGCTTTGTGAAAGACCTATGAGGCGTCTTGATCTATCTCTATAGATCTTGATGCCTAATATATAAGCAGCTTCTCCAAGGTCCTTCATTGAAAAACTCTTATTCAAGTAGGCCTTGATGTTGTGCAAGAGTTCTATATTATTTCCCATCAAGAGTATGTCATCTACATATAGTATGAGAAATGCTATAGAGCTCCCACTCACTTTCTTGTAAATGCAGGCTTTTCCATAAGTCTGCGTAAAACCAAACGATTTGATCATCTCATCAAAGCGAATGTTCCAACTCCGAGATGCTTGCACCAGCCCATAAATCGAGCGTTGGAGCTTGCACACCTTGTCAGCATTCTTAGGATCGACAAAACCCTCCGGCTGCATCATATACAGTTCTTCCTTAAGGAAACCATTAAGGAATGCCGTTTTGACGTCCATTTGCCATATCTCATAATCGTAGAATGCAGCAATTGCTAACATGATTCGGACGGACTTCAGCTTCGCTACCGGTGAGAAAGTCTCATCGTAGTCAACCCCTTGAACTTGTCGATAACCCTTAGCGACAAGACGAGCTTTATAGATGGTCACATTACCATCCGCATCTGTCTTCTTCTTAAAGATCCATTTATTTTCTATGGCTCGCCGTCCAACGGGCAAGTTAGTCAAAGTCCATACTTCGTTTTCATACATGGATCCTATCTCGGATTTCATGGCTTCTAGCCATTTGTCGGAATCCGGGCCCGCCATCGCTTCTTCATAGTTCGAAGGTTCACCGTTGTCTAACAACATGATTTCCAAGACAGGGTTGCCGTACCATTCTGGTGCGGAACGTGTCCTTGTGGACCTTCGAATTTTAGTAGGAGCTTGATTAGAAGTATCTTGATCATTATCATTAACTTCCTCTCTAGTCGGTGCTGGCACCTCAGGAACATTTTCTTGAGTTGCGCCATTTTCCGGTTCAAGAGGTAATACTTCATCAAGTTCTACTTTCCTCCCACTTACTTCTTTCGAGAGAAACTCCTTCTCTAGAAAGGATCCATTCTTGGCAACAAAGACCTTGCCTTCGGATCTGAGGTAGAAGGTATACCCAATAGTTTCTTTTGGGTATCCTATGAAGACGCATTTTTCCGACTTGGGTTCGAGCTTTTCAGGTTGAAGTTTCTTGACATAAGCATTGCATCCCCAAACTTTTAGAAATGACAGCTTAGGTTTCTTCCCAAACCATAATTCATACGGTGTCGTCTCAACGGATTTCGACGAAGCCCTATTTAAAGTGAATGCGGCAGTCTCTAAAGCATAGCCCCAAAAAGATAGCGGTAAATCGGTAAGAGACATCATAGATCGCACCATATCTAATAGAGTGCGATTACGATGTTCGGACACACCGTTACGCTGAGGTGTTCCAGGCGGCGTGAGTTGTGAAACTATTCCACATTTTCTTAAGTGTGTGCCAAATTCGTGACTCAAGTATTCTCCTCCACGATCTGATCGTAGAAACTTGATTTTCCTGTCACGTTGATTCTCAACCTCACTCTAAAATTCCTTGAACTTTTCAAAGGTTTCAGACTTGTGTTTCATTAAGTAGATATACCCATATCTACTCAAGTCATCAGTGAGGGTGAGAACATAACGATAGCCGCCGCGAGCCTCAACACTCATTGGACCGCACACATTAGTATGTATGTTTTCCAATAAGTTGGTTGCTCGCTCCATTGTTCCTGAGAACGGAGTCTTGGTCATTTTACCCATGAGGCATGGTTCGCACGTGTCAAATGATTCATAATCAAGAGACTCTAAAAGTCCATCTGCATGGAGCTTCTTCATGCGTTTGATACCTATGTGACCTAGGCGGCAGTGCCACAAGTATGTGGGACTATCATTATCAACTTTACATGTTTTGGTACTCACATTATGAACATGTGTAGTATTACGTTCGAGATTCATAAAGAATAAACCATTCACCATAGGAGCATGACCATAAAACATATCTCTCATATAAATAGAACAACCATTATTCTCGGATTTAAATGAGTAGCCATCTTGAATTAAATGAGATCCCGATACAATGTTCATGCTCAAAGCTGGCACTAAATAACAATTATTAAGTTTTAAAACTAATCCCGAAGGTAAATATAGAGGTAGCGTGCCGACGGCGATCACATTGACCTTGGAACCATTCCCGACGCGCATCGTCACCTCGTCCTTTGCCAGTTTCCGCTTATTCCGCAGCCCCTGCTTTGAGTTACAAATGTGAGCAACTGCACCGGTATCAAATACCCAGGAGCTACTATGGACACTAGTAAGGTACACATCAATTATATGTATATCACATATACCTTTTGTTTTGCCGGCCTTCTTGTCTGCTAACTATTTGGGGCAGTTCCGCTTCCAGTGACCGCTTCCCTTGCAATAAAAGCACTCAGTCTCGGGCTTGGGTCCATTCTTTGGCTTCTTCCCGGCAGCTTGCTTGCCGGGCGCGGCAACTCCCTTGCCGTCCTTCTTGAAGTTCTTTTTACCCTTGCCCTTCTTGAACTTAGTGGTTTTATTCACCATCAACACTTGATGTTCCTTCTTGACTTCTACCTCCGCTGATTTCAGCATTGAAAATAACTCAGGAATGGTCTTTTCCATCCCCTGCATATTGAAGTTCATCACAAAGCTCTTGTAGCTTGGTGGAAGCGACTGGAGGATTCTGTCAATGACCGCATCATCCGGGAGATTAACTCCCAGCTGAGTCAAGCGGTTATGCAACCCAGACATAGTGAGTATGTGCTCACTGACAGAACTATTTTCCTCCATCTTATAGCTGAAGAATTTGTCGAAGACTTCATATCTCTCAACCCGGGCATGAGCTTGAAAAGCCATTTTCAGCTCTTTGAACATCTCATATGCTCCATGTCTCTCAAAACGCTTTTGGAGCCCCGGCTCTAAGCTGTAAAGCATGCCGCACTGAACTAGGGAGTAGTCGTCAACACATGTCTGCCAAGCGTTCATAACGTCTTGGTTCTGTGGGACGGGAGCTTCACCTAGCGGTGCTTGTAGGACATAATCTTTCTTGGCAGCTATGAGGATGATCCTCAGATTCCGGACCCAGTCCATATAATTGCTGCCATCATCTTTCAGCTTGGTTTTCTTTAGGAACGCGTTGAAGTTGAGGACTACGTTGGCCATTTGATCTACAAGACATATTGCAAAGAATTTAGACAAAGTTCATGATAATTAAGTTCATCTAATCAAATTATTCAATGAACTCCCACTTAGATAGACATCCCTCTTCTAGTCATCTAAGTATAACATGATCCGAGTCAACTAGGCCGTGTCCGATCATCACGTGAGACGGACTATTCAACGTCGGTGAACATCTTCCTGTTGATCGGATCTTCTATACGACTCATGCTCGACCTTTCGGTCTTCTGTGTTCCGAGGCCATGTCTGTACATGCTAGGCTCGTCAAGTCAACCTAAGTGTTTGCATGTGTAAATCTGTCTTACACCCGTTGTATGTGAACGTCTGAATCAAACACCCGATCATCACGTGGTGCTTTGAATCAATGAACTGTCGCAACGGTGCACAGTTAGGGGGAACACTTCTTGAAATTATTATGAGGGATCATCTTATTTACTACCGTCGTCCTAAGTAAACAAGATGCAAAACATGATAAATATCACATGCAATCAAATAATAAACGTGACATGATATGGCCAATATCACATAGCTCCTTTGATCTCCATCTTGGGGCTCCATGATTATCTTGTCACCGGCTTGACACCATGATCTTCATCATCATGATCTCCATCATCGTGTCTCCATGAAGTTGCTCGCCAACTATTACTTCTACTACTATGGCTAACACGTTTAGCAATAAAGTAAAGTAATTTACATGGCGTTTCTCAATGACACGCAGGTCATAAAAAAATAAAGACAACTCCTATGGCTCCTGCCGGTTGTCATACTCATCGACATGCAAGTCGTGATTCCTATTACAATAGCATGAACATCTCATACATCACATATAGATCATTCATCATTCATCACAACTTTGGCCATATCATATCACAAAGCACTTGCTGCAAAAACAAGTTAGACGTCCTCTAATTGTTGTTGCAAGTTTTACGTGGCTGAATTAGGGTTCTAGCAAGAACGTCTTCTTACCTACGTGAAAGCCACAATGTGATTTGTCAACTTCTATTTACCCTTCATAAGGACCCTGTTCATCGAATCCGCTCCAACTAAAGTGGGAGAGACAGACACCCGCCAGCCACCTTATGCAACTAGTGCATGTTAGTCGGTGGAACCAGTCTCACGTAAGCGTACGTGTAAGGTTGGTCCGGGCCACTTCATCCCACAATACCGCTGAATCAAGATAAGACTAGTAGCGGCAAGAAAGTTGACAAATCTACGCCCACAACAAATTGTGTTCTACTCGCGCAAGAAGAACTACGCATAGACCTAGCTCATGATGCCACTGTTGGGGAACGTTGCAGAAAACAAAAAATTTCCTACGGTTTCATCAAGATCCATCTATGAGTTCATCTAGCAACGAGTCATCGGATGCATCTACATACCTTTGTAGATCGCGAGCGGAACCGTTCAAAGAACGGGGATGAAGTAGTCGAACACGACGTGATCCAAATCACCGATGACCAAGCGCCGAACGGACGGCACCTCCGCGTTCAACACATGTACGGAGCGGATGACGTCTCCTCCTTCTTGATCCGGCAAGGGGAAAGGAGAGGTTGATGAAGATCCAGCAGCACGATGGCGTGGTGGTGGATGCAGGGCGTCACAGTAGCAGGGATCCGCCTATACTACGAGAGAGAGATGTAACGGGGAGAGAGGGAGGCGCCAAGGGCTGGTGTATCAAGTCCCTCCTCTCCCCCCACTATATATAGGGGTGCTAGGGGGGTGCCGGCCCTAGGAGATGGGATCTCCTAGGGGGAGGGGGGCGGCGGCCAAGGGGTGGGGGCTTGCCCCCCAAGCAAGGGGGCGCCCCCTTTAGGGTTTCCCCCCAACCCTAGCCGCATGGGCCATAGGGGAGTGGCGCCCCAGCCCAATTTGGGCTGGGTTTCGTCCCACTTTAGCCCATGGGGCCCTCGGGATAGGTGGCCCCACCCGGTGGACCCCCGGGACCCTTCCGGTGGTCCCGGTATAATACCGGTGACCCCGAAACTTGTCCCGATAGCCGAAACAGCACTTCCTATATATAATTCTTTACCTCCGGACCATTCCAGAACTCCTCGTGACGTCCGGGATCTCATCCGGGACTCCGAACAACATTCGGGTTACTGCATATACATATCTTCACAACCCTAGCGTCATCGAACCTTAAGTGTGTAGACCCTACGGGTTCGGGAGACAAGCAGACATGACCGAGACGACTCTCCGGTCAATAACCAACAGCCGGATCTGGATACCCATGTTGGCTCCCACATGTTCCACGATGATCTCATCGGATGAACCACGATGTCGAGGATTCAATCAACCCCGTATGCAATTCCCTTTGTCAATCGATATGTTACTTGCCCGAGATTCGATCGTCGGTATCCCAATACCTCGTTCAATCTCGTTACTGGCAAGTCACTTTACTCGTACCGTAATGCATGATCCCGTGACCAGACACTTGGTCACTTTGAGCTCATTATGATGATGCATTACCGAGTGGGCCTAGTGGTACCTCTCCGTCATACGGAGTGACAAATCCCAGTCTTGATCCGTGTCAACCCAACAGACACTTTCGGAGATACCCGTAGTATACCTTTATAGTCACCCAGTTACGTTGTGACGTTTGGTATACCCAAAGCACTCCTACGGTATCCGGGAGTTACGCGATCTCATGGTCTAAGGAAAAGATACTTGACATTGGAAAAACTCTAGCAAATGAACTATACGATCTTTATGCTATGTTTAGGATTGGGTCTTGTCCATCACATCATTCTCCTAATGATGTGATCTCGTTATCAATGACATCCAATGTCCATAGCCAGGAAACCATGACTATCTATTGATCAACGAGCTAGTCAACTAGAGGCTTACTAGGGACATGTTGGTGTCTGTTATTCACACATGTATTATGATTTCCGGATAACACAATTATAGCATGAATAAAGACAATTATCATGAACAAGGAAATATAATAATAATGCTTTTATTATTGCCTCTAGGGCATATTTCCAACAGAAGTTTCATTCCAAGCCACATCAGCCGGCTTTTGCGCTCAAGACTATTCCCATTGCCTGGACCTTTGCTGTCTGGGGCTTGGACATGGTGGGACCATTCAAAACAGCGCGAGGCGACATGACCCATCTGCTTGTCGCGGTGGACAAGTTCACCAAGTGGATAGAGGCCAAACCAATCAAGAAGCTGAACGGTCCGACTGCTGTGACTTTTATCTTCGACATCACCATCAAATACGGCATACCGCACAGCATCATCACCGACAATGGCACAAACTTTGCCAAAGGCGCCTTGGCCCGTTTATAAATGACGTAGGGCATCAGACTGGACTTAGCGTACATTGCCCACCCGCAGTCAAACGGGCAAGTAGAGCGAGCAAACGGCCTCATCTTGTCCGGCATCAAGCCTTGACTGGTCGAGCCTCTGGAGCGTTTGGCCGGCTATTGGCTCGACGAGCTGCCGGCCATCCTCTGGAGCCTGCGCACAACTCCAAACAAGGCAACTGGCTTCACGCCCTTTTTCCTCGTCTATGATGCACGGCTTCTTCAGCTCGCTTCTTCGCCGCATCGGCGGCCTCGGCCTCCACCAGTCTCTTCTTGGCGGCGGCCTCCGCCTTCTCAGCCTCCGCCTTCTTTAGGCGGGCGGCTTCCTGCTCTTCACTCACCTCTCGTACGTTCCGCTCTGTTGCCTCTCGGAGGTTGGCGGCAGGGTCAATCTGCCGAGTGGTGGTGGAAGTCTCCGCCGACCCTACGATGGAGGCGGCAGCGCCCTTGTCAAGAGAGAGGGGAGCCCTGGACCCAAGGGCGGCAAGCAAGCAAACTCAACAAGATCAACGAAAGAAAAAATGAAAGCGCAAGAAAGGTAGCACTTAGGCGGAGACCAGCAGTGGCTTCTTCACTTCCTTGCGGAAGCGGTGGGCCTTTGCGGCCGCCTCGTCCCGCTTGGTCGCCACGGCCGAGCCCTTGTGCTTCTTCGGCCGGCTGCCGAATAGGCTCGGCGCGGCCCTGCGCTTCTTCGCGCCGCCTTGGGCGTCTGGCGCGGCAGAAGAGCTCGCGCTGGGCTGGCCGGCTCCTAGCTGGTGGCGTGGGGCGACCTCCTCCGCGTCATCGTCAGGCCAGTCCTCGAAACTGGCCCCGAGCCTCGGGCCACCCACTTCGCTGTTTCCTCCCTTGGCGTCGTCCTCCAAGGCCGCCGCCCCCAATTCGGGGTCGTCGACATCGCTCTCCGCCCGGTCGGGAGGAATTTGCGGGCTGGCCCCACGGTGCCGGCTGCCGGATGAAGGAGGGGGTTCTAACCAAAGCCGACTGGTCAAATTGGACAAGACGGACTCGGCGGCAAAGGAGTCAAAGAAAAAGGAAAAGAAACAACTCACCCTGGGTGGAGGGTTGGCGTGTGAATACGGCTCCTTGCCGAACTGCCACTCTCCTGTGAGCTCGGAGTTCGCAAGGTAGTTCACCATGTGAGCTACCTTCGCGTGAGGCATCTCCTTGGTGCACAAACGACTTGGGTCCCGATGCCCGCTCATCTGGGAAATCATGTGGGGGCGGCTTTGGAGTGGGAGCACTCAGCGTGCCACGAAGGCGGCCAACAAATCTGGCCCGGTCAGGCCCTCTGACTGCGCCAGCACTTGGAGTCGCGCGATGGCGCCGGCTCCAGCGGACGTCAGCGTCCTAGCCCGATACGACCAGTTGGGCTGCCTCCCAGCCGGCGGGCCGGCTACGTAGGCCGGCGGATTGACCCAGTCGCCCTCCGCGAAGACGCTCTTCACGTAGAAGTACAACCGCTGCCATATCTGCACCGACTTTATCAGCCGGATGGGGGGAAACGGGTTGTCGGCCCCCGACCTCCGCACGGCAATGAATGCGCCGCACTGAGCCGGCATGCCTGCGGCTTGGGTGCCAAGCTTGGAGTAGAAGAACTCCCCCCGGAGCTCGATGGTGGGGAGAACGCTGAGGAAACCTTCGCACAAGGTGACAAAGGCAGACAGCAGCACCACCGTGTTGGGGGTGAGGTGGTGCGGCTGGAGACCGTAGAACTCGAGAAAGGCGCGGAAGAAGCCACTCACCAGAAGGCCAAGGCCGAATAGGCAGTGCGAGCGGAAGACGACCCGTTGGCCCTCCTCCAGCGCCGGCGAGATTTCCTTCTTCGGCGCGAGGCGGACCCTCATGAAGTCCTTGCCGGGCAGCCGCCGTGTCATGCGGAGGAAATCTATGTGATCATCGTGGACCTCAGAACTGTCCCAGGTGCCGGAGTGCACCACGGGGGGCGTGGCGGCGGAAGAAGAGCTCATTGGGAATGGGTCACCGCGGCGCTCGGCGTGGTTTGGGGCGCGGTGGCGAGAGAAAGAAGAGAAGGAAACAATGAGGAGGAGGGGCGTGCGTGCTCTGCCGCTCCCCCTCCTCCCCCTACTTATAGACCGGTGGGCTGCGAAGCCGAGGGGGCGGGTGTGGGATTTACTGCGCCCACTACCCCACAACTCCCATGTTTATCACGCAAAGTTACTGCGCGCAGTAACTCCGCGGGACTCTCAACCGTCCGCCCCGGCCGCAGCGGATCCGCTCGCGTGCCGTGCCGTGGTAGTGGTGGGCCCTGCCTATAGGCGTGTCCCGTCACACGCGTGGGTGGGAAGACTGGCCCGGCCGCACGTCGCCACGTGACAGGCCCGAAACGGGCGGCGGCCCGGAAGCTTAGATAGCACGCCACATGGATTCCGCCGAGGCGTTCGAAAATATTGGACAAGTCAGATTGGGCGAGTCCGACTCCTGCCAGTCGGCCCGGCAGAAGTCGAACAAAGCTTCGCCTCACGCTCTTGCTGAAAGGAAACTGGTAGGGCTCCTCGACCAGTCGCCCGCGGCGCCTCACCAGCTTCGGGGACTAGTCGGAGTAATGGGCCACGGGTAGGCTAACCCGACGACCATAACCTTTCAAGACATCAGGGCTGACCGCGCCCCTCAGGATGCCAAGGAAAAGAGCCGCCTTCTGGAAGCCGGCAAGAGAAATAGCCGGCTGCCCGTAGACGTCCGAGTCCAGAAGGCGAGGTCGAGATGAGCCAACTCCTGCCAGGCGGCTTCTAGAGAAGTCGGCTCCGAGGAGTCGGCCCGCGGCCCCTTCGAAGCCCGTACCCACATCAAGGGGGGCGGGACGGGGGATGGCTACAGTGTGGCCCATCCCCTCCCTTTCCCAAGGGCTGGCGTGGCCACCGTGCACTGTACCAACGATGAGCCCCGCCCGGCACGGCACTGTTGCCATGCCAGCCCTGACGTCACCACGAGCGGGCGGAGTCCTACTCCCACGACGGCCTGTCTGTATAGCCCAAGGACGACGGGCCCCACCAGTCAGCGAGAGTTCAGAAGACGGCGAAGAGCCCTACCAATCGGACCCAATGGGAGTCGGCCCCTAGGAGTCGACCTGCTCCACCCACGGGCCCCACGCGCCATTAACCAGACTAGACGGGGAGTGGCTATAGTAATCGCCCGCCATGATGGCGGTGCTGTAGCCATGATCCTTCGACCAAGCCTACGTCATTAGAAGCGCGGCACAGTGATTAGCAGCCGGCAAGACCCCCAAGCGGCAGGTACGGCCTGTCGGCTCCGTACCAGACCAGTCGACGGGGCCCCCCGATCGGCGGGCCCCAGCAGTCAGCGGAGAAGTCGGTGGCCAAAGAGACTGACGACTGGGCCTACGCCCAGTCATATTACCCTTGTACCCCTGGGGGGTAGGCCTATATAAACCCCCAGGGCACCCATGCAAAGGGTTCAGACCCGTTAGCACTAGACCTGAGATATAGGTAGGAGAAAGCTAGTCTTGCCTTCTCCTACCTCCAGCATACAGCTCGAGGAGCACCCTTGTACTCACTTTGCCTTAGTGATCATGCAGAGACCCCGTAGAGCAGGACTAGGGGTGTTATCTCCTAGGAGAGCCCCGAACCTGGGTAAAGTACGCCGGCGTTCGTGTCTACGCCTAATCCCGCTTCTGGGCACCGGCGACGTTCTACTCGCTCCCACCATGATAAGCCATCCTTTGGCATATGTCGCACCCAACCCCCGACACTGATCATGCTACTATTAAATATCTTATGGAAAAGAAAGATGCTAAACCTAGACTTATTAGATGGGTTCTCTTGCTACAAGAATTTGAGTTGCATATTATTGATAGAAATGGAGCTGAGAACCCCATTGGAGACAACTTGTCTAGGTTAGAGAATGTTCTTGATGACCCACTACCTACTGATGATAGCTTTCCTGATGAACAATTAGCTGTGATAAATCCTTCTCGTACTGCTCCATGGTATGCTGATTATGCTAATTATATTGTTGCTAAGTTTATACCACCCAGTTTCACATACCAGCAAAAGAAAAGGTTCTTCTATGATTTAAGCCATTACTTTTGGGATGACCCACACCTTTATAAAGAAGGAGTATCTAGTGTTATTAGACGTTGTGTACCTGAGCATGAACATGAACAGGAACAGATCCTATGCGAGTGTCACTCTGAGGCTTATGGAGGACACCATGCTGGAGATAGAACTGCAATAAGGTATTGCAATCTGGTTTTTATTGCCCTACTCTCTTCAAGGATGCCTGTAAGTTTGTCTTGTGTTGTGATGAATGCCAAAGAATTGGTAATATTAGTAGATGTCAAGAAATGCCTATGAATTATTCACTTGTTATTGAACCATTCGATGTTTGGGGCTTTGACTATATGGGACCGTTTCCTTCCTCTAATGGGTATACACATATTTTAGTTGTTGTTGATTATGCTACTAAGTGGGTAGAAGCTAGTCCAACTAGTAGTGCTGATCATAACACCTCTATTAAGATGCTTAAAGAAGTTATTTTTCCGAGGTTTGGAGTCCCTAGATACTTAATGACTGATGGTGGTTCGCATTTTATTCATGGTGCCTTTCGTGAAATGCTTGCTAAGTACGATGTTAATGATAGAACTGCATCTCCTTATCACCCACAATCTAGTGGTCAAGTAGAATTGAGTAATAGAGAGCTTAAATTAATTTTTCAAAAGACTGTTAATAGATCTAGGAAGAACTGGTCCAAGAAACTTGATGATGCATAATGGGCTTATAGAACCGCATACAAAAATCCTATGGGTATGTCTCCGTATAAGATGGTTTATGGTAAAGCTTGTCACTTACCTCTCGAACTAGAACATAAGGCATATTGGGCCATTAAAGAGCTCAACTATGACTTCAAACTTGCCGGTGAGAAGAATCTTTTTGACATTAGCTCACTTGATGAATGGAGAACCCAGCCTTATGAGAATGCCAAACTGTTTAAAGAAAAAGTTAAAATATGACATGACAAAAGGATACAAAAACGTGAGTTTAATGTAGGTGATTATGTATTGTTATACAACTCTCGTTTAAGATTTTTTGCAGGAAAACTCCTCTCTAAATGGGAAGGTCCTTACATCATCGAGGCGGTCTATCGTTCCGGTGTCATAAAAATCAACAACTTCGAAGGCACTAATCCGAGGGTGGTGAACGGTCAAAGAATCAAACATTATATCTCAGGTAATCGTATAAATGTTGAAACTAATGTTATTGAAACCATAACCCCAGAGGAATACATAAGGGACACTTTCCAGAATGTTTCAGACTCCGAAAAGGAATAGGTACATGGTACGGTAAGTATACCGACTCCAAAACAGTTCTAATGGCAATTTTTCTCCGTTTTGGAATATATAAGAAAATAGGAAAATAAGAAGTAGCCCGAGAAGGACACGAGGCTTCCACGAGGATGGAGGGCGCGCCCTACCCCCTGGGCGCGCCCCCTGCCTTGTCGGCACCTCGTGTGCCCTCCGGACTCTGTTTTCTTGCACGATACTTCTTTTAGTCGATAAAAATTCATTATATAATCTCCAAAGGTTTTGACCACCGCATCACGCAAATATCCTCTGTTTTTCTTTCGAGTTGTTTTTTGTCAGGGTTGTCAAGGCCAAGCATCATGTCTTCTCCTTCCTCTTCCAACAATGAGGGCAATGATGCTTGGCTAATGAAGATAGAGCCGAAGAGAGAAGAGCCCGGAGAGATCAACAAGGATGATGGGATCAAGAAGGCCGTGGGGGATCAAGCTCCGACAGTAGTAGAAGAAGACATCCTTCAACCTCACACAATCTCTTTACCCCAACGGAGATTGAAACTTTCAAGATGATTGAGTTAGCTCACATTCAAAACAAGTATCTCACAAGTGAAAATATTTTGTTGAAGGAGCATATCATCGCACTCAAGGGCATTATCCGCAAATTGGAGGATCTCCAACGATCGATGTGCGATTATCCATCATCACCAACACCTTCTCCACCAACAAAGAAGGAGACACAAACTCATGGGTATGGGCACTCCCCTTGGCAAATGCCAAGCTTGGGGGATGATATGTCTCCGTCGTATCTAATTTTCCAAACACTTTTGCCCTTGTTTTGAACTCTAACTTGTATGATTTGAATGGAACTAACCCGGACTGATGCTGTTTTCAGCAGAATTGCCATGATGTTGTTTTATGTGCAGAGAACAAATATTCTCAGAATGACCTGAAACTCCACGGAACATCTTAGAAAAAATAATAAAAAATCCTCGCCAAAGATGAAGACCAAGGGGCCCACACCCTTCTCACGAGGGTGGGGGCGCCCCCCCCCCCCTAGGGCGCGCTCCCCTACCTCGTGGGCCCCCTGGATGCCCTCCGACGCAACCTCCAACTCTATATATTTGCTTTCGGAGAGAAAAATCAAGGAGAAGAAATCATCGCGTTTTACGATACGGAGCCACCGCCAAGCCCTAAAACCTCTCGGGAGGGCTGATCTGGAGTCCGTTCGGGGCTCCGGAGAGGGGGATTCGTCGCCGTCGTCATCATCAACCATCCTCCATCAACAATTTCATGATGCTCACCGCCGCGCATGAGTAATTCCATCGTAGGCTTGCTAGGCCGTGATGGGTTGGATGAGATTTATCATGTAATCGAGTTAGTTTTGTTTGGGTTTGATCCCTAGTATCCACAATGTTCTCAGATTGATGTTGCTATGACTTTGCTATGCTTAATGCTTGTCACTAGGGCCCGAGTGCCATGATTTCAGATCTGAACCTATTATGTTTTCATGAATATATGTGAGTTCTTGATCCTATCTTGCAAGTCTATAGTCACCTACTATGTGTTATGATCCGGCAACCCCGAAGTGACAATAATCTGGACCACTCCCGGTGATGACCATAGTTTGAGGAGTTCATGTATTCACTATGTGCTAATGCTTTGTTCTGGTTCTCTATTAAAAGGAGGCCTTAATATCCCTTAGTTTCCAATAGGACCCCACTGCCACGGGAGGGTAGGACAAAAGATGTCATGCAAGTTCTTTTCCATAAGCATGTATGACTATATACGGAATACATGCCTACATTACATTGATGAATTGGAGCTAGTTTTGTGTCACCCTATGTTATGACTGTTACATGATGAACCGCATCCGACATAATTATCCATCACTGATCTTGTGCCTACGAGTTTTCCATATACTAGTTTATGCTTATTTACGTTCCCGCTGCTACTGTTACAATCACTACAAAATACCAAAAACATTACTTTTGCTGTCTTTACTTTTGTTGCTGCTACCACCACTATCATATTACTTTGCTACTAAATACTTTGCTGCAGATACTAAGTTTCCAGGTGTGGTCAAATTGACAACTCAGCTGCTAATACTTGAGAATATTCTTTGGCTCCCCTTGTGTCGAATCAATAAATTTAGGTTGAATACTCTACCCTCGAAAGCTGTTGCAATTCCCTATACTTGCGGGTTATCAAGACCAATTTCTGGCGCCGTTACCGGGGAGCATAGCTCTATTCTTTGAGTCACTTGGGATTTATATCTGATGGACACTATGAAGAACTTGAGAGATCCAAACACAAAGATCTATCCCTCAACTACGAGGGGAGGTAAGGAACTGCCATCTAGCTATGCACTTGATTCACCTTCTGTTATGAGTAAGTTTGCGACACCTACACCTGCTTCTGCTATTCGTTCTGATATGTCGCATGTTATTGATGATGCCACTTCTGCTATGCATGATACTTATGATGAAACTGCTTCTATGCCTGATACTACTGTGCCCCTTGGTGAATTTCATGATGAACAAATTGCTAGGGCTAGAGAAAGAGAAATTATTGAATCTAAATACGATGATCATAGTGATGATGAAAATATGCCTGTTATTCCTGAGGGCTATCTTTTTGATATGGAATCTTCTGCTGCTATTTTAGCTTGCAAAGATAGGTATGAGCTTAAGAGGTCATTAGTTAAATGGAACAAAGAATCACTTAGAGATAAAATGAAACACGACCCTGCTTTTGCTACTTCACCTATTTGTGTTCCTGATCAGGATTATGAATTCTCTGTTGATCCTGATATAATTACTCTGGTTGAATCTGATCCGTTTTATGGCTATGAATCTGAAACTATTGTGGCACATCTTACTAAGTTAAATGATATAGCTGCCCTGTTTACTAATGATGAGAGATCGCGTTACTTTTATATACCCAAAATATTTCTGTTCTCATTAAAGGGTGATGCTAAGATATGGTTTAATTCTCTTGATCCCGGTTGTGTGCGTAGTCCCTAGGATATGATTTATTACTTCTCTACTAAATATTTCCCTGCTCATAAGAAACAAGCTGCTTTGAGGGAAATATACAACTTCGTGCAAATTAAAGAAGAGAGTCTCCCACAAGCTTGGGGGAGGCTTCTCAAGTTACTTAATGCTTTGCCTGATCATCCTCTTAAGAAACCTGAAATACATGATATCTTTTATAATGGACTAACCGATGCTTCCAGAGATTACCTGGATAGTTGTGCTGTTCTCTTTTCAGGGAAAGAACACCGGATGAAGCTGAAATCTTATTGAATAATATGTTGACAAATGAAAATAATTGGGCACCTCTTGAGCCAGCTCCTGCTCCAATTACTGAGCCTATTCCTAAACCAACTATGAAGAAGAGAGGTGTTTTATTCCTCCGTCCCAAAGATATGCAAGAGGCAAAGAAATCTATGAAAGGGAAAGGTATTAAAGCTGAAGACGTTAAGAATTTACCTCCTATTGAAGAAATACATGGTCTTAATATACCGCCTGTTGAAGAAACATATGATCTCAATTCTTTATTTACTGAAGAACCTCCTGATCCCGATATACCGACACAGGTAGTAAAGGTAAATTCTCTCTATAGATACGATAAAGCTGAAATTCCTCATACTAAAATTGCTAGCCAGTGCTTGGATGAGTTTGATAACTTTATGTTTAAGAAAGACGACTTCAATGCTTATTTTGGTAGACAATTAAAAGGAAATGCTTATATGATTAGATGCTTGGGTGATTATATGCTAATATTAAAGGTGAACTTAAACTTGTTAGCAAACATGCTTTTTATGGTTACCACTCAAGTAGAACAAGTACTTAAGGCTCAAAAACAAGTGCTTGATGAAATGAATAGTAAGAAAAATGATTATGCTGTTAGAGTGGCTACTAGAACTGGTAGAATGACTCAGGAACCTTTGTATCCTGAAGGCCACCCTAAGAGAATCGAGCAAGATTCTCAAAGAAATAATATTGATGTTCCTAGTTCTTCTAAAAAGAAGAAGAAGAAAAATGATAGAACTATGCAAACTTCTAGTGAACCTATTGTTGAACCACCTGATAATCCAAATAATATCTCTATGTTCGATGCTGAAACACAATCTGGTAATGAACATGAACCTAATGAAAATATTAATAATGATGTTCATGATGATGCTCAACCTAGTAATGATAATGATGTAGAAATTGAACCTGCTGTTGATCTTGATAACCCACAACCAAAGAATCAACGTTATGATAAAAGAGGCTTTGTTGCTAGGAAACATGGTAAAGAAAGGGAACCTTGGGTTCAGAAACACATGCCTTTTCCTCCGAAACCATCCAAGAAAAAGGATGATGAGGATTTTGAGCGCTTTGCTGAAATGATTAGGCCTATCTTTCTGCGTATGAGACTAACTGATGTGCTCAAAACAAATCCTTATGCTAAATATATGAAGGATATCATTACTAATAAAAGAAAGATACCGGAAGCTGAGATTTCCACCATGCTTGCTAATTATACTTTTAAGGGTGGAATACCAAAGAAACTCGGAGACCCCGGAGTACCTACTATACCTTGCTCCATTAAAAGAAATTATATTAAAACTGCTTTATGTGATCTTGGAGCCGGTGTTAGTGTTATGCCTCTCTCTTTATAGCGTAGACTTGACTTGAATAAGTTGACACCTACTGAAATATCTTTGCAAATGGCTGATAAATCAACTGCTATACCTGTCGGTATTTGTGAGGATGTGCCTGTTGTGGTTGCAAATGTTACTATTTTAACGGACTTTGTTATACACTATATTCCCGAGGATGATAGTATGTCTATTATTCTTGGAAGACCTTTTCTTAATACTGCAGGGGCTATTATTGATTGCAACAAAGGCAATATCACTTTTTATGTTAATGGTAATGAGCATACGGTACACTTTCCGACCTCAAGTTCATAGTATCAAATCCATTGGAAAAATTCCAGCGATTATATTTGGAGGTTTTGAATTTCTTCTTCCTACTGTCAAGAAGAAATATGATATTCTTATTATTGGGGATGTGCATATCCCCGTTGAGGTCACTTAGTGCTATTCGAAATTTCTCCGGTTTCATGATTATCGGAATGAGTTTGTTAACAAGACTTGATCAACCTTATTGGTGGATTCTTTTTGATGAGCATGAGATGGATGAAACTAGAAGCACAACCTTCTGTACCCTCTCTATACTTTCTGTTATTTATAGTAAATAAAGTAAAAATAGTATTTTTCTGTCTGTTTCCTAACTTATCCGTGCAATATAAAAATATCCCAAAAATAAAAGTCCTCGGAATAAAATGCCAATTTAATATGATTTTTTCGGGAATATTTGAGGATTTACTGTGCAAAAATTACCACGGGAGGAGCTGCCACCTGGCCATGAGGGTGGTGCACCCCCCCCCCATCTAGGGCGCGCCCCCTGCCTCGTGGGCCCACGGTGGCCCTCCTCCACTTATCCCAGCACCCATCTTCTTCCTCTGTCTCACACAAACCCGAAAAACCAACTCAAGCACGAGTTCCAGCCACTTTTGCTGTGATTTTCGATCTCCTCAAAGAACCTCTCGCAAAACTGCTTGGGGAGATTGTTCCTTGGTATGTGACTCCTCCATTGGTCCAATTAGTTTTTGTTCTAGTGCTTTATTCTTTGCAAATTTGTGCTGCATAGGTGACCATGTTCTTGAGCTTGCATGTCAAATTTATATGGTTCCAAGTAGTTCTAATGCTTGATATAGGCTCTAGGCACTTGTAGGAGTAGTTGCTATCAATATTATTGAGTTTGGTTTACTTTTATTTTGAAGTCACTAAAATTTCAGAATTTTTCTGAGAAAAACAATATGCTTAGGAAGATGTTCCAAGGTGGTTCCTCTAAGAAGCAAGGATCCAGGATTGCTATGCGCGATGCTGACGAGGATCCACCAAGAGACGCTCCAGTACGGCCTTGCGAATGGCCGTTGGAAAATTTTATGGACCGTGCGGGAATTAAAGAAGAATTCAAAGCATATTTGCGCAATGCCGGTCTTGAGGATTTTGAGGCTAACAAATGCCCCCAGTATCATGATCTCACAAGTTCATTTGTGAGGAGGTTTGAGTATTCATCTTCGCATAATTCTCCTTCAGTCATGTTTGATCTCTATGACAAATCTTATACCATGGACTTAGAGGATTTCACTTCTGCTTGCAAACTTACACCATGGGGTAGTGTTAGGGATCCCCCTAAATCTGAATTTAGAAACTTTCTTGCTAGTATAACTGTGGGGGAATCTAGAGATATAACGCAGGCTAGCATAGGGAGCATTCACTTTCCTGCTATACATTATTTTGCTCTCTTCATCGGTAGATGCATAAATGCAAAGGATGAAGCATGTCACATGTGTGTCCCTGATCTTAGCATTCTCAGGAGTGCTGTGTTAGGAGACCAATCTTATCATATGGGAGCCATTGTAGCTCGTAGGTTGCATCATAATAGACATAATGGAGATTTCTTTGGAGGAATTTATGCAACCCTCTTAGCCCATTTTCTTGAGATAGACATTCGTGAGGGTGATATGGAGTTGCCCCCTGCATATTTAGATTATGACTCTATGGCTTCGCACCAGTTTGTCGAGAGGCCTAAATCACCTCTCTTATATCGTTTATTTTTTGATAAATGACGCGTTTTCCGTATTACTCTCCCTGCTCCTGCCTTCTTTGATTCACAGACAAAAAGAAGATATGTTATTACCAGAGAGGAGGCAGAAGAGTACGAGAAGAGGGCGGAGGCAGCTCGACTCCATGCTGCAGCTCGGCAGGCGATAACCGTTGCACATCAGTATGATCCCAACTATTCTTCCTCATCACAGTACGACCCCAACAACTATTATTATGGATATCCGCCAGGCCAGCCGTGGCCATAGACCAACTTAGGCCAAAAGCCTAAGCTTGGGGGAGTACGTATTTCTCACCGACATTACATTTATGTTCACACACACTCATTGATAGATGTCGGTGCTCATACTTTTTCACTGTAATATCCATGCTAGTTTATTTTCTTTTTCCTGCCTTCTTCTTGTGTGTTTTCTAAACCTTACAAAAAACAAAAAATTAGTAGTAGTTATTTTTCTGCTGTAGTAGTACTAATTAAAAAGAAAACCCAAAAGTATGTCCCGTTCTTCTTTTGCTTGTTGGGAGCTTTCCCGTGAAAATAGTTTTATTTCTTTTCTTTTCTTTGGGGGTCAGTAGGAGAAGACTATAATTAAATTGTTGAAGTGGCTCTTATATGCAATATTGTTGATTTAACCGAGAGCCCATATTTCCTTGTCTTCTCCTGTTTATTGAACGCTCGCAGATTCCAGCTTAGTCCAATGCACGTGCACTCTTATTATTATTCACACCGTTCGGTCGTGCAAGTGAAAGGCAATTATGATGATATATGATGGACTGGCTGAGATGAGAAAAGCTGGTATGAACTCGACCTCTTTTATTTTTGTAAATATGATGAGTCCCTCATTCTTGATTCAGCTTATTATGAATAAACATGTTTGCAATGACAATTAGAGATCATAGTTGCTTGTGCCATGCTTGATTAGCTATAATTATAATGATTTACCTTGTGTGCCAACATGCTATTGAGACGATTATGATGTGGTATGATGGGGTGGTATCCTCCTTTGAATGATTTAAGTGACTTGACCTGGCACATGTTCACGCATGTAGTTGAAACAAATCAACATAGCCTTCACGATATTTATGTTCATGGTGGATTATATCCTACTCATGCTTGCATTTATTAATTTTAATGCATGTACATGGCTGTTGTCGCTCTCTAGTTGGTCTCTTCCCAGTCTTTTGCTAGCCTTCACCTGTACTAAGCGGGAATACTGCTTGTGCATCCAGTCCCTTAAACCCCAAAGTTATTCCAGATGAGTCAACTATACCTTCGTATATGCGGTATGTACCTGCCGTTCCAAGTAAATTTGTATGTGCCAAACTCTAAACCTTCAAATAAACATTCTGGTTTGTATGCTCGAATAGCTCATGTATCAACCAAGGTTGTCCTTATCTTCCGTGTTAGGTGGGTTATTCTCAAGAGGAGTGGACTCCACTCCTCACTCACGAGAAAATGGCTGGTCACCGGGATGCCCAGTCCCATGCTTTATGCAAACTAAATCAAAATTAATTTCAAACAAAACTCCCCCTGGGACCTGATGTATGTTGGAGGCACTCGTTGTTTCGAGCAAGCCATGGATTGATGCTTGTTGGTGGAGGGGGAGTATAAACTTTAACATTCTGTTTGGGAACCAGCTATAATGTGTTTAGCATGGAAGATGTCGCCATCTCTTAGTTGTTACGTTGACAATGAAAGTATACCGCTCAAAATACAATTTATCTCTATTTCAAAACCGAGCTCTGGCACCTCTACAAATCCCTGCTTCCCTCTACGAAGGGCCTATCCATTTACTTTTATGTTGAGTCATCACCCTCTTATTAAAAAACACTAGCTGGGGAGCACAGCCGTCATTTGCATTCATCACTGTTAATTTATATTGGGTGTGACTATGATTGGATCTCTTTTACCATGAATTACAATGTCTAGTCAGTCCTTGATCTTTAAAGGTGCTCTGCATTTATGTTTTGCGGTCTCAGAAAGGGCAAGTGAGATACCATCTTGTTATATCATATTATGATTGTTTTGAGAAAGTGTTGTCATCCGAGATTTATTATTATGGCTCGCTAGTTGATTATGCTATTGATATGAGTAATTATGAGACCTAAGAATTATTGCAAATGTGGTTAGTTATGATCTATGCTGAAAACTTGAATGCTGGCTTGACATAGTTGCAACAACAAGAGCAAACAGAGTTTGTAAAAGTTTTTCTTTCTTTCTTTCAGTTTGTCAACTGAATTGCTTGAGGACAAGCAAGGGTTTAAGCTTGGGGGAGTTGATACGTCTCCGTCGTATCTACTTTTCCAAACACTTTTGCCCTTGTTTTGGACTCTAACTTGTATGATTTGAATGGAACTAACCCGGACTGATGTTGTTTTCAGCAGAATTGCCATGATGTTATTTTATGTGCAGAAAACAAATATTCTCGGAATGACCTGAAACTCCACGGAACATCTTAGAAAAACTAATAAAAAATCCTCACCAAAGATGAAGACCAAGGGGCCCACACCCTTCTCACGAGGGTGCGGGCGCCCCCCCCCCCCAGGGCGCGCCCCCTACCTCGTGGGCCCCCTGGATGCCCTCCGACGCCAACTCCAACTCTATATATTTGCTTTCGGAGAGAGAAAAATCAGGGAGAAGAAATCATCGGGTTTTACGATACGGAGCCACCGCCAAGCCCTAAAACCTCTCGGGAGGGCTGATTAGGAGTCCGTCTGGGGCTCTGGAGAGGAGGATTCATCGCCGTCGTCATCATCAACCATCCTCCATCACCAATTTCATGATGCTCACCGCCGTGCGTGAGTAATTCCATCATAGGCTTGCTGGATGGTGATGGGTTGGATGAGATTTATCATCTAATCGAGTTAGTTTTGTTAGGGTTTGATCCCTAGTATCCACAATGTTCTGTGATTGATGTTGATATGACTTGTGTATGCTTAATGCTTGTCACTAGGGCCCGAGTGCCATGATTTTAGATCTGAACCTATTATGTTTTCATGAATATATGTGAGTTCTTGATCCTATCTTGCAAGTCTATAGTCACCTACTATGTGTTATGATCCGGCAACCCCAAAGTGACAATAATCGGGACCACTCCCGGTGATGACCATAGTTTGAGGAGTTCATGTATTCACTATGTGCTAATGCCTCTGTTGGAAAAGGCAGTGCCTAGGAGGCGCTTAGGCATGCCTAGGCGCTAGGCAATGGCCAAACGCCTTGCCTAGGGCATAAATGGAGGTCTATGCAGGGCTAGCAAGGAATTGCCTACCCAAGCAAGAAATCATGCCACATACTGCACTGATGTGCCAAATGGGTCATATTCCAATGACAGTAGATGGTAATTAACTTACTTATATGCCCTAAACTAATATCAACAACCATATAATAATCACAAATACACTACGAGTAAAAACTATATTACCGCTAAGGTCGCGCCTAGGGCGCTTAGGCACCGCCTAGGCACTAGGTGAAGGCCAACCGCCTCGCTTACGCCTACCGCTTTTTCCAACCTTGGCTAATGCTTTGTTCCGATTCTCTATTAAAAGGAGGCCTTAATATCCCTTAGTTTCCAATAGGACCCCGCTGCCACGGGAGGGTTGGACAAAAGATGCCATGCAAGTTCTTTTCCATAAGCACATATGACTATATACGGAATACATGCCTACATCACATTGATGAATTGGAGCTAGTTCTGTGTCACCCTATGTTACGACTGTTACATGATGAACCGCATCCGGCATAATTATCCATCACTGATCCGGTACCTACGAGTTTTCCATATACTGGTTTACGCTTATTTACTTTCCCGCTGCTACTGTTACAATCACTACAAAATACCAAAAACATTACTTTTTGTTGTCTTTACTTTTGTTGCTGCTACCACCACTATCATATTACTTTGCTACTAAACACTTTGCTGCAGATACTAAGATTCCAGGTGTGGTTGAATTGACAACTCAGCTGCTAATACTTGAGAATATTCTTTGGCTCCCCTTGTGTCGAATCAATAAATTTGGGTTGAATACTCTACCCTCGGAAGCTGTTGCGATTCCCTATACTTGTGGGTTATCAGGGGAGTGCCCCGGTATCGTATCACCGTCACTTTTATCTTTACCGTTTTTCTTAGTCATTCATTTTGGTAATATCTTGATCTAGTAGAATAAAAGTTTTAGTATGCTCTAGTTTTGAGTTTTGCTTTAAGATCCTTCTATGTAATCGAGTCCATGAGCTATATATAATAAACATTAGTGTTGAGTCAAGGGCTTGGTTATCTTGCTATGATCTTGAGGGAATAAAATAAAAGAAAAGGAATAAAAAGAAATAAAGGGATCATGTGGATCTTATGGAGAGTAATGACTTCACATATAAAGAGTATGATGAGTAAAAGTTGTTGAGAGTTGACAAACATAGTTTTGGTCATCGTTGCAATTAATAGGAGGTAATAAAGAAAGAGAGGTTTTCACATATAAATATACTATATCGCACATCTTTTATGATTGTGAGCAGTCATTAAAATATGACATGCTAAAGAGTTGATGTTGGACAAGGAAGACAACGTAATGGGTTATGTTTTCTTACATCTGAGATAAATTATATTTTCTTGGATCATCCAACATGTTGAGCTTGCCTTTCCCTCTCATTCTAGCAAAATTCTTTGCACCAAGTAGAGATACTACTTGTGCTTCCAAATATCCTTAAACCCAGTTTTGCCATGAGAGTCCACCATATCTACCTATGGATTGGCTAAGATCCTTCAAGTAAGTTGTCATCGTTGCAAGCAATAAAAATTGCTCTCTAAATATGTATGATTTATTAGTGCGGAGAAAATAAGCTTTATGCAATATTGTGATGTGGAAGAAATAAAAGCAACGGACTGCATAATAAAGGTCCATATCACAAGTGGAAATATAAAGTGACGTTCTCACGCATTAAGATTTTATGCATCCAACCATAAAAGCACATGGCAACCTGTGCTTCCCTCTGCGAAGGACTTATCTTTTATTCTTGTCTTATACTTCATGCAAAGAGTCACGGTGATCTTCACCTTTCCTTTTTACATTTTATCCTTTGGCAAGCACATTGTGTTGGAAAGATCCAGATATATATAGCTAATTGGATGTGAGTTTTCATGAACTATTATTGTTGACATTACCCTTGAGGTAAAAGGTTGGGAGGCAAAACTATAAGCCCCTATCTTTCTCTGTGTCCGAGTAAACTTCATAACCATAAATATCACGTGAGTGTTAGCAATTGTGAAAGACTAAAAGATGGTTGAGTATGTGGACTTGCTGAAAAGCTCTTATTGACTCTTCCCTATGTTATATAAATTGCAATTGCCTCAATGACTGAGATTATAGTTTGTTAGTTTTCAATGAAGTTTATGATTCATACTTGAAATTGTGATTGAATTGTTACTTTAGCATAAGAGATCGTATGACAATATGTATATATATGTTGTTGTCATAAGAATGATCATGATGACCTCATGTCCGTATTTTATTTTATCGACACCTCTATCTCTAAACATGTGGACATATTTTCCGATTTCGGCTTTCGCTTGAGGACAAGCGAGGTCTAAGCTTGGGGAAGTTGATACGTCATTTTGCATCATGCTTTCATATCAATAATTATTGCATTATGGGTTGTTATTACACATTATATCAGAACGAAATATGTATATGGCACACGGTAGTTTTTTTTTGCAAAAGTACCGTACGCATCAACAGCCACCCGATCGAGATCTCCTGTCACCTGCAACCTCGTCTCCCGCAACCGTCGCCCGCGCCCGCAACCCGCTATGGTTCAACTGGCTCGCAAAGATCGGGGTCGTCTTCACCTTCTTCATCCCCAGCAATGGTGGCAGGTTTCCGTAAAAAAAGTAGTGGTCGCAGGGGTGCGCCGCAAGGGGGAGCAGCAACCCGCCCCCATCAAGCTAGATCCGCTCTGCATGCCAGGTCACCGCGCAGCCGCCGCCGCCGAGCCTCTTTGTCGGCGGGAGCAAGAACTCCACGGCCGCCCGCTCCAAACCCTGCTTCCGCCGGTGCCACTGTCGCTGTCGCAGCCGATTGCTCCCACACTCACGTTCACGCCAGGTCGCCATCACCAGGTAGACATTTTGGTCTTAGCCCAGCCAGGTTCGACCTTCACCTATGCACGGCCACACCCACTCCTTCCCAAATTCCTCCCCTGTACATATCCGTCGACTCCTTCCCAATTCCCAATTATGCCATCTGATGTCCACGTCCAACGACCAGTACAAGTGCAATTGTTGGACGTTGTTGCCTACTAGTACTGGTTCCTTTTATGTTCAATGAATCTTGACTTCATGATGGACAGCAGTAGTGCAGAACTTGCACTTGTTCATGAATCTTGACTTCAGAGTGGACGGCAGTAGTGCAGAACTCATAGCACAAGCATAGTACTGGTCCTTTATGTACCTATATGATTCAAGGAAGAATGTGCAGAGGTGATGGCATGTTATTTCTAGCCAAGGTTCTTGGAGAAGGTGCTGAAGGTTATGCATGAGGCGGAGCAGCAGAACAAACAAGAGGAACTTGACAAGCAACAACACAACTAGTAGAAACTTGAGAAGCAGCTGCGTCGTCAATGGCAACTGTGTTGAGTACTTCAGTTTTCCTAACCCTCAAACAGAGAAGCATTCTCCTACTGAAACCTCCCTTGATGAATCAACGGTATCCTTAGCCAAAGTATCGCCACTACTCATGAACATTCAGACTCCAATAGCCTCCGCCCAAAGTACTCCTAAAATTCTTGAAAATCTCATTTTCCTGTCTATAGAATCATATTTTTCTACCCTATCTACCTCTCCTAATAAGTTCAGTTGTAGATCTATGAGGTCAAATTTTCTTGGTGGTACTATTAAACTGCTGAAAGTGAATGCATCTTTGTTCAGAAAAGTAAAGTTTAAAAATCAATGATAATTTTGTAGAGTACGCATGTGCGTCATAGCACGCTGCCTCTTGACGGTGTTTTCTGATAATTTTGTTACAAACACCGCGGTAACCTTGACCCGGCAAAAAACATTTGCTAAAAAACACACTCGATAATTTCTCTAGTGGTTAGTAGCGACAAATTTGTATGTGTCTTCTGATGACTGAAGCTATGGATGTACTTCTTGTAGGTAATAGTTGAACATTTGATGTAACTTTGAGTCAGAGGGAAAAAATGTTGAAAACATACCTCCTGTGACTTTTGTGAAAATAGCACGATAATATATGCCCCACGGACATGATAAATTAGATGCAAATACCATGGTATTTTGGACCCGAGAAAAAAGTTGCTAAAAGCATACACACGGTAAATTTTATGTAAGTAGCATGATAATATATGGACCACAAACCTGATAATTTATGTCCAAACACCATGGTAACTTTTAAACCCATGGAAAAAATGTTGATGAAACATACCCCGTAATTTTTGTGTAAATAGCATGATATTTTAAGCACCATAGACCCAATAACTTACGTACAAACACCGCGGTAACTTAGGCCAAGGAGGGGGGAAAGTTGTTGAAAATATACCCCCACTCACTTATGTGAACATAGCATGGTAATAAACGTACGGCATACTCGATAATTTACATACAAATGATAACTTTGGCCAACGAGATAAAAAAGTTGCTAAAAAACATCTCCTCCCTCCCCCACCTTTGATAACTCATGTGAAAATAGCTCAATAATATATGAACCACATACTCGATAACTTATATACAAGCACCACGGTAACTTTTACCAAGGAGAGAAAAAAATTGTTCAAACATATACCCCCGATAACTTATGTGGCGGTAATATACAAACCACATACCCCATACCGTATGTACAAATATCGTGGTAACTTTACTAGGGGGTTGAAAAGCATCCCCTGATAACATGTGAAAATACCATGGTAATATATCAACTGCATACCCAATAACTTACGTACAAACACCACGGTAACTTTGACTAAAGTGGAAAAAAGTTGTTGAAAAAACATAACCCAGTAACTTATATCAAAACAACATGGTAATATACAAATTGTTGGGGAACGTAGTAATTTCAAAAAATTCCTACGCACACGCAAGATCACGGTGATGCATAGAAACGAGAGGGGAGAGTGTTGTCCATGTACCCTCATAGACCGAAAGCGGAAGTGTTAGCACAACGCGGTTGATGTAGTCGTACGTCTTCACGATCCGACCGATCCAAGTACCGAACGCACGGCACCTCCGAGTTCAGCACACGCTTAGCTCGATGACGTCCCGCGAACTCCGATCCAGCAGAGCTTCGCGGGAGAGTTCCGTCAGCACGACGGCGTGGTGACGGTGATGATGTTGTTACCGACGCAGGGCTTCGCCTAAGCACCGCTACGATATGACCGAGGTGGAATATGGTGGAGGGGCGCACCGCACACGGCTGGGAGAGATCAACTGATCAACTTGTGTGTCTAGAGGTGCCCCCCTGCCCCTGTATATAAAGGAGCAAGGGGGGAGGCCGGCCGGCCCTCTATGGGCGCGCCAGGAGGAGTCCTCCTCCTAGTAGGAGTAAGACTCCCCTTTCCTACTCCTACTAGGAGGAGGAAAGGAAGGAGGAGAAGGAGAAGGAAGGAGAAGGAGGAAAAGGAGGAAAGGGGGCCCGGCCCCCTAGTCCAATTCGGTTTGGGCTAGGGGGCCCGCGCGCCCTGCCTCCTCTCTTCCACCACTTGGCCCATGAGGCCCATTACTTCTTCCTTGTATTCCCGTAACTCCCCGGTACCCCCGAAAATACCTGAATCACTCAGAACCTTGCCGATGTCCGAATATAGTCGTCCAATATATCGATCTTTACGTCTTGACCATTTCGAGACACCTCGTCATGTCCCCGATCTCATACAGGACTCCGAACTACCTTCGGTACATCAAATCACATAAACTCATAATACAATCGTCACCGAAACTTTAAGCGTGCGGACCCTACGGGTTCGAGAACTATGTAGACATGACCGAAGCATGTCTCCGGTCAATAACCAATAGAGGAACCTTGACGCTCATATTGGTCCCACATAATCTACGAAGATCTTTATCGGTCAGACCGCATAACCACATACGTTGTTCCCTTTGTCATCGGTATGTTACTTGCCCGAGATTCAATCGTCGGTATCTCAATACCTAGTTCAATCTCGTTACCGGCAAGTCTCTTTACTCGTTCCGTAATACATCATCCCGCAACTAACTCATTAGTTGCAATGCTTGCAAGGCTTAAGTGATGTGCATTACCGAGAGGGCCCAGAGATACCTCTCCGACAATCGGAGTGACAAATCCTAATCTCGAAATACGCCAACCCAACAAGTACCTTCGGAGACACCTGTAGAGCACCTTTATAATCACCCAGTTATGTTGTGACATTTGGTAGCACACAAAGTGTTCCTCTGGTAAACGGGAGTTGCATAATCTCATATTCATAGGAACATGTATAAGTCCTGAAGAAAGCAATAGCAACAAACTAAACGATCAAGTGCTATGCTAACGGAATGGGTCAAGTCAATCACATCATTCTCCTAATGATGTGATCCCGTTAATCAAATGGCAACTCATGTCTATGGTTAGGAAACATAACCATCTTTGATCAACGAGCTAGTCAAGTAGAGGCATACTAGTGACACTCTGTTTGTCTATGTATTCACACATGTATTATGTTTCCGGTTAATACAATTCTAGTATGAGTAATAAACATTTATCATGATATAAGGAAATAAATAATAACTTTATTATTGCCTCTAGGGCATATTTCCTTCAGTCTCCCACTTGCACTAGAATCAATAATCTAGTTCACATCGCCATGTGATTTAATACCAATAGTTCACATCACCATGTGATTAACACCCATTGTTCACATCGACATGTGACCAACACCCAAAGGGTTTACTAGAGTCAGTAATCTAGTTCACATCACTATGTGATTAACACCCAAAGAGTACTGAGGTGTGATCATGTTTTGCTTGTGAGAGAAGTTTAGTCACCGGGTCTGCCACATTCAGATCCGTAAGTATTTTGCAAATTTCTATGTCAACAATGCTCTGCACGCAGCTACTCTAGCTAATTGCTCCCACTTTCAATATGTATCCAGATTGAGACTTAGATTCATCTGGATCAGTGTCAAAACTTGCATCGACGTAACCCTTTACGATGAACCTTTTGTCACCTCCATAATCGAGAAACATATCCTTATTCCACTAAGGATAATTTTGACCAATGTCAAGTGATCTACTCCTAGATCACTATTGTACTCCTTTGCCAAACTCAGGGCAGGGTATACAATAGGTCTAGTACACAGCATGGCATACTTTATAGAACCTATGGCTGAGGCATAGGGAATGACTTTATTCTCTCTCTATCTTCTGTCGTGGTTGGGTTTTGAGTCTTACTCAACTTCACACCTTGTAACACAGGCAAGAACTCCTTTGACTGTTCCATTTTGAACTACTTCAAAATCTTGTCAAGGTATGTACTCATTGAAAAACTTATCAAGCGTCTTGATCTATCTCTATAAATCTTGATTCTCAATATGTAAGCAGCTTCACCGAGGTCTTTCTTTGAAAAAACTCCTTTCAAACATTCCTTTATGCTTTGCAGAATAATTCTACATCATCTCCGATCAACAATATGTCATACATATACTTATCAGAAATGTTGTAGTGCTCCCACTCACTTTCTTGTAAATACAGGCTTCACCGCAAGTCTGTATAAAACTATATGCTTTGATCAACTTATCAAAGCGTATATTCCAACTCCGAGATGCTTGCATCAGTCCATAGATGGATCGCTGGAGCTTGCATATTTTGTTAGTACCTTTAGGATCGACAAAACCATCCGGTTGCATTATATACAACTCTTCTTTAATAAATCCTATTAAGGAATGCAGTTTTGTTTATCCATTTGCCAGATTTCATAAAATGCAGCAATAGCTAACATGATTCGGACAGACTTAAGCATAGATACGAGTGAGAAATTCTCATCGTGGTCAACACCTTGAACTTGTCGAAAACCTTTTTGCGACAATTCTAGCTTTGTAGATAGTAACACTACTATCAGCGTCCGTCTTCCTCTTGAAGATCCATTTAATCTCAATGGCTCGCCGATCTTTGGGCAAGTCAATCAAAGTCCATACTTTGTTCTTATACATGGATCTCATCTTAGATTTCATGGCCTCAAGCCATTTCGCGGAATCTGGGCTCATCATCGCTTCCTCATAGTTCGTAGGCTCGTCATGGTCAAGTAACATGACCTCCAGAATAGGATTACCGTACCACTCTGGTGCGGATCTCACTCTGGTTTACCTACGAGGTTCGGTAGTAACTTGATCTGAAGTTACATGATCATCATCATTAGCTTCCTCACTAATTGGTGTAGTAGTCACAGGAACAGATTTCTGTGATGAACTACCTTCCAATAAGGGAGCAGGTACAGTTACCTCATCAAGTTCTACTTTCCTCCCACTCACTTCTTTCGAGAGAAACTCCTTCTCTGGAAAGGATCCATTCTCGGCAATGAATATCTTGCCTTCGGATCTGTAATAGAAGGTGTACCCAACATTTTCTTTTGGGTATCCTATGAAGATGCACTTCTCCGATTTGGGTTTGAGCTTATCAGGTTGAAACTTTTCCACATAAGCATTGCAACCTCAAACTTTAAGAAATGACAGCTTAGGTTTCTTGCCAAACCATAGTTCATACGGTGTCGTCTCAACGGATTTAGATGGTGCCCTATTTAACGTGAATGTAGCTGTCTCTAATGCATAACCTCAAAACTATAGTGGTTAATCGGTAAGAAACATCATAGATTGCCCTATATCCAATAATAGTACGGTTATGACGTTTGGACACACCATTATGTTGTGGTGTTCCAGGTGGCACGATTCTATGAAACTATTCCACATTGTTTTAATTGAAGACCAAACTCTTAACTCAAATATTTGTCTCTGCGATCAGATCATACAAACTTTATTTTCTTGTCACGATGATTTTCCACTTCACTCTGAAGTTTTTGAACTTGTCAAATGTTTCAGACTTATGTTTCATCAAGTAGATATACCCATATCTTCTCAAGTCATCTGTGAAGGTCAGAAAATAACGATACCCGCCGCGAGCCTCAACATTCATCGGACTGCATACATCGGTATGTATTATTTCCAATAAGTTAGTTGCTTTCTCCATTTTTCCGGAGAACGGAGTCTTAGTCATCTTGCCCATGAGGAACGGTTCGCAAGCATCAACTAATTCATAATCAAGTGATTCCAAAGCCCATCAGCATGGATTTTCTTCATGCGCTTTACACCAATATGACCTAAACGGCAGTGCCACAAATAAGTTGCACTATCATTATTAACTTTGCATCTTTTGGCTTCAATATTATGAGAATGTGTATCACCACAATCGAGATCCAACAAACCATTTTCATTGGGTGTATGACCATAGAAGGTTTTATTCATGTAAACAGAATAACAATTTATTCTCTTACTTAAATGAATAATTGTATTGCAATAAACATGATCAAATCATATTCATGCTCAATGCAAACACCAAATAACACTTATTTAGGTTCAACACTAATCCCGGAAGTATAGGGAGTGTGTGATGATGATCATATCAATCTTGGAACCACTTCCAATACACATCGTCACTTCACCCTTAACTAGTCTCTGTTCATTCTGCAACTCCCGTTTTGAGTTACTACTCTTAGCAACTGAACCAGTATCAAATACCGAGGGGTTGCTACGAACACTAGTAAAATACACATCAATAATCTGTATATCAAATATACCTTTGTTCACTTTGCCATCTTTCTTATCCGCCAAATACTTGGGGCAGTTCCGCTTCCAGTGACCAGTCCCTTTGCAGTAGAAGCACTTAGTCTAAGGCTTAGGACCAGACTTGGGCTTCTTCACTTGAGCAGCAACTTGCTTGCCGTTCTTCTTGAAGTTCCCTTTCTTTCCCTTTGCCCTTTTCTTGAAACTAGTGGTCTTGTTAATCATCAACACTTGATGCTCTTTCTTGATTTCTACCTTCATCGATTTCATCATCATGAAAAGCTCGGGAATCGTTTTCATCATTCCTTGCATACTATTGTTCATCACGAAGTTCTACTAACTTGGTGATGGTGACTAGAGAATTCTGTCAATCACTATTTTATCTAGAAGATTAACTCCCACTTGATTCAAGCGATTGTAGTACCCAGACAATCTGAACACATGCTCACTGCTTGAGCTATTCTCCTCCATCTTTTATCTATAGAACTTGTTGGAGACTTCATATCTCTCAACTCGGGTATTTGCTTGAAATATTAACTTCAAGTCCTGGAACATCCATATGATCCATGACGTTCAAAACGTCTTTGAAGTCCCGATTCTAAGCTGTTAAGCATGCTGCACTAAACTATCAAATAGTCATCATATTGAGCTAGCCAAACATTCATGATGTCTGCATCTGCTCCTGCAATAGGTCTGTCACCTAGCGGTGCATTAAGGACATAATTCTTCTGTGCAATGATGAGGATAAACCTCAGATCACGGATCCAATCCGCATCATTGCTACTAACATATTTCAACTTAGTTTTCTCTAGGAACATATCAAAAATAAAACAAGGGAGCTAAACGCGAGCTATTGATCTACAACATAGATATGCTAATACTACCAGGACTAAGTTCATGATAAATTGAAGTTCAGTTAATCATATTGCTTAAGAACTCCCACTTAGACAGACATCCCTCTAATCTTCTAAGTGATCACGTGATCCATATCAACTAAACCATATCCGATCATCACGTGAGATGAAGTAGTTTCAATGGTGAACATCACTATGTTGATCATATCTACTATATCATTCACGCTCGACCTTTCGGTCTCCGTGTTCCGAGGCCATATCTGTTATATGCTAGGCTCATCAAGTTTAACATGAGTATTCCGCGTGTGCAACTGTTTTGCACCCATTGTATTTGAACATAGAGCCTATCACACCCGATCATCACGTGGTGTCTCAACATGAAGAACTTTCGCAATGGTGCATACTCAGGGAGAACACTTATACCTTGATAATTTAGTGAGAGATTATCTTATAAAGCTACCGCCGAACTAAGCAAAATAAGATGTATAAAAGATAAACATCACATGCAATCATAATATGTGACATGATATGGCCATCATCATCTTGTGCCTTTGATCTCCATCTCCAAAGCATCGTCATGATCTCCATCATCACCGGCATGACACCATGATCTCCATCATCTTGATCTATATCAATGTGTCGTCACATGGTTGTGTCGCCAACAATTGCTCTTGCAACTATTGCTATCGCATAGCGATAAAGTAAAGCAATTATTTGGTGCTTGCATCTTATGCAATAGAGAGATAACCATAAGGCTTTTGCCAGTTGCGATAACTTAAAAAAAACATGATCATCTCATACAACAACTTATATCTCATCACGTCTTGACCATATCACATCACAACATGCCCTGCAAAAACAAGTTAGACGTCCTCTACTTTGTTGTTGCAAGTTTTACGTGGCTGCTACGGGCTGAGCAAGAACCGTTCTTACCTACGCATCGAAAACCACAACGATAGTTTGTCAAGTTAGTGCTATTTTAACCTTCTCAAGGACCGGGCGTAGCCACACTCGGTTCAACTAAAGTTGGAGAAACTGACACCCGCTAGTCACCTGTGTGCATAGCATGGCGGTAAAACCAGTCTCGCGTAAGCGTAATGTTGGTCCGGGCCGCTTCATCCAACAATACCGCTGAACCAAAGTATGACATGTTGGTAAGCAGTATGACTTATATCGCCCACAACTCACTTGTGATCTACTCGTGCATATAACATCAACGCATAAAAGCTGGCTCGGATGCCACTGTTGGGGAACGTAGTAATTTCAAAAAAATACTACGCACATGCAAGATCATGGTGATGCATATCAACGAGAGGGGAGAGTGTTGTCCACGTACCCTCGTAGACCGAAAGCGGAAGCGTTAGCACAACACGGTTGATGTAGTCGTACGTCTTCACGATCCGACCGATCCAAGTACCGAACGCATGGCACCTCCGAGTTCAGCTAACGTTCAGCTCGATGACGTCCCGCGAACTCCGATCCAGCAGAGCTTCACGGGAGAGTTCCGTCAGCACGACGGCGTGGTGACGGTGATGATGTTGTTACCGACGCAAGGCTTCACCTAAGCACCGCTACGATATGACCGAGGTGGAATATGATGGACGGGGCACCGCACACGGCTGGGAGAGATCAACTGATCAACTTGTGTGTCTAGAGGTGCCCCCCTGCCCCTGTATATAAAGGAGCAAGGGGGGAGGCCGTCCCTCCATGGGCGTGCCAGGAGGAGGAGTCCTCCTCCTAGTTGGAGTAGGACTCCCCTTTCCTACTCCTACTAGGAGGAGGAAAGGAAGGAGGAGAAGGAGAAGGAAGGAGAACTAGGAAAAGGAGGAAAGGGGGGCCGGCCCCCTAGTCCAATTCGGTTTGGGCTAGGGGGGCCGCGCGCCATGCCTCTTCTCTTCCACCACTTGGCCCATGAGGCCCATTACTTCTTCCTCGTATTCCCGTAACTCCCCGGTACCCCCGAAAATACCCGAATCACACGAAATCTTTTCGATGTCCGAATATAGTCGTCCAATATATCGATCTTTACTACTCGACCATTTCGAGACTCCTCGTCATGTCCCCGATCTCATCCGGGACTCCGAACTACCTTCGGTACATCAAATTACATAAACTCATAATACAATCGTCACCGAAACTTTAAGCGTGCGGACCCTACGGGTTCGAGAACTATGTAGACATGACCGAGACATGTCTCCAGTCAATAACCAATAGCGGAACCTGGATGCTCATATTGTCTCCCACATATTCTACGAAGATCTTTATCGGTCAGATCGCATAACAACATACATTGTTCCCTTTGTCATCGGTATGTTACTTGCGCGAGATTCGATCGTCAGTATCTCAATACCTAGTTCAATCTCGTTACCGGCAAGTATCTTTACTCGTTCTGTAATACATCATCCCGCAACTAACTCATTAGTTGCAATGCTTGCAAGGCTTAAGTGATGTGCATTACCGAGAGGGCCCAGAGATACCTCTCCGACAATCGGAGTGACAAATCTTAATATCGAAATACGCCAACCCAACAAGTACCTTCGGAGACACCTATAGAGCACATTTATAATCACCCAGTTACGTTGTGACGTTTGGTAGCACACAAAGTGTTCCTCTGGTAAACAGGAATTGCATTATCTCATAGTCATTGGAACATGTATAAGTCATGAAGAAAGCAATAGCAACAAACTAAACGATCAAGTGCTATGCTAACGGAATGGGTCAAGTCAATCACATCATTATCCTAATGATGTGATCCCATTAATCAAATGGCAACTCATGTCTATGGTTAGGAAACATAACCATCTTTGATCAACGAGCTAGTCAAGTAGAGGCATACTAGTGACACTCTGTTTGTCTATGTATTCACACATGTATTATGTTTCCGGTTAATACAATTCTAGCATGAATAATAAACATTTATCATGATATAAAGAAATAAATAATAACTTTATTATTGCCTCTAGGGCATATTTCCTTCACAAATAGCATACCCGACAACTTATGTACAAACACCGCGATAACTTTTGAGTAAAGAGGAAAAGTTGTTGAGAAATATCCCCCGGTAACTTATGTGAAAATAACACCGTAATGTATGAATTTTCAGTTTCGTTCGATCTCATCTCAGGAAGGTACAAGTAGTGTGCAAGTTGAGAGAAATCAAATGATGTGGTGTAGCCCAGTTGGTTGTTGTAGCTAAATTAATTGTGGGAGGTTGTGGGTTCAATTCCCCTCCTATTGCATTTTTCGCTTTTTTCAAACTGCCCGCCCCCAGCAGGGGGATCCGGGTGGCCCAGAAAATCGGGAGAACGAAGGGGTTCATGCGGGGGGATCGGGATGGCTCATAAAACTGGGAGAATTGATGGGTTTCGTACCGCATGAGGGGGTGTGGTGGTTTTTGCAATTTGGCACACGGTTGCCAGTTATCAGAGTCCATATCACAATACTTATGCCTATTGTCTCTCATTTTACAATGTTTACATGAAGAGGGGGAATGCCGGCAGCTGGAATTCTGAGCTGGAAAAGAAGAAAATATTAGAGACCTATTCTGCACAACTCCAAAAGTCCTGAAACTTCATGGGAGCACATTTCAGAATATAAAAAAATATTGGGCAAAGAAGTACCAGAGGGGGCCACCCACCATCCACGAGGGTGGGGGCGCGCCCTACCCCCTGGGCGCGCCCCCTGCCTCGTGGGCCCCCTGGTGGCCCTCTGATGCCCATCCCCTGTTCAAGAATTCATCCGATTAACCAGTTAACTTGCCGATTAATCCCTACTCATAGGCTCACCGAGTAGCCGATAAACCAAAAATCGTTCGATTAATTGATTAAATGGCCGATTAACTTGCCGATTGGCCGATTAATCCCCTACTCGCTAGCCAACCGAGCAGCTACCAGTTAACGATTTCCTCAACAATGTGCCCATCTTTGGCTATATGGAGTCTTTCGTCGAGGAAAAAAATCATAAGCAAGCTTACGGGATAAAACTCCGCCGCCATGAGGTGGAACCTTGGCAGAACCAATCTAGGGCTCCGGTGGAGCTGTTCTGCTGGGGAAACTTCCCTCCAGGAGGGGGAAATCATCACCATAGTCATCACCAACGATCCTCTCGTCGGGAGCGGGTCAATATCCATCAACATCTTCACCGGCACCATCTCATCTCAAACCCTAGTTCATCTCTTGAATCCAATATTTGTCCTAAAGCCTCAGATTGGTACCTGTGGGTTGCTAGTAGTGTTGATTACTCCTTGTAGTTGATGCTAGTTGGTTTACTTGGTGGAAGATCATATGTTCAGATCCATTATGCATATTAATACCCCTCTGATTATGAACATGAATATGCTTTGTGAGTAGTTACGTTTGTTCCTGAGGACATGGGAGAAGTCTTGCTATTAGTAGTCATGTGAATTTGGTATTTGTTCGATATTTTGATGAGATGTATGTTGTCATCCCTCTAGTGGTGTCATGTGAACGTCGACTAGATGACACTTCACCTTTGTTTCGGCCTAAAGGGAGGCATTGGGAAGTAATAAGTAGATGATGGGTTGCTGGAGTGGCAGAAGCTTAAACCCTAGTTTATGCGTTGCTTCGTAAGGGGCTGATTTGGATCCATATGTTCCATGCTATGGTTAGGTTTACCTTAATACTTCTGTTGTAGTTGTGGATTCTTGCAATGGGGGTTAATCATTGAAGGAAATATGCCCTAGAGGCAATAATAAAGTTATTATTTATTTCCTTATATCATGATAAAGGTTTATTATTCATGCTAGAATTGTATTAACCGGAAACATAATACATGTGTGAATACATAGACCAACAGAGTGTCACTAGTATGCCTCTACTTGACTAGCTCGTTAATCAAAGATGGTTATGTTTCCTAACCATGAACAAAGAGTTTTTATTTGATTAACGAGGTCACATCATTAGTTGAATGATCTGATTGACATGACCCATTTCATTAGCTTAGCACCCGATCGTTTAGTATGTTGCTATTGCTTTCTTCATGACTTATACATGTTCCTATAACTATGAGATTATGCAACTCCCGTTTACCGGAGGAACACTTTGGGTACTACCAAACGTCACAACGTAACTGGGTGATTATAAAGGAATACTACAGGTGTCTCCAATGGTAGATGTTGGGTTGGCGTATTTCGAGATTAGGGTTTGTCACTCCGATTGTCGGAGAGGTATCTCTGGGCCCTCTCGGTAATACACATCACATAAGCCTTGCAAGCACTGCAACTAATATGTTAGTTGTGAGATGATGTATTACAGAACGAGTAAAGAGACTTGCCGGTAACGAGATTGAGCTAGGTATTGGATACCGACGATCGAATCTCGGGCAAGTAACATACCGATGACAAAGGGAACAACGTATGTTGTTATGCGGTCTGACCGATAAAGATCTTCGTAGAATATGTAGGAGCCAATATGGGCATCCAGGTCCCGCTATTGGTTATTGACCGGAAACTTGTCTCGGTCATGTCTACATTGTTCTCGAACCGTAGGGTCCGCACGCTTAACGTTACGATGACAGTTATTATGAGTTTATGCATTTTGATGTACCGAAGGTTGTTCGCAGTCCCGGATGAGATCACGGACATGACGAGGGGTCTCGAAATGGTCGAGACGTAAAGATTGATATATTGGAAGCCTATGTTTGGACATCGGAAGTGTTCCGGGTGAAATCGGGATTTTACCGGAATACCGGGAGGGTTACCGGAACCCCCCGGGAGACTAATGGGCCTATTGGGCCTTAGTGGAGAAAAGAGAAAAAGGGAAAAGGCCCAAGCTGGCCGGCGCCCCCCTTCCCCAAGTCCTATTAGGAATAGGACAAGGGGCCGGCCCCCCTTCTCTCTCTTCCCCCCCCCCCCCGGGAGTCCTAATTGGATTAGGATTGGGGGGAGGAGTCCTACTCCCGGTGGGAGTAGGACTCCCCTGCGCCTCCCCTCCCTTGGCCGGCCAGCCCCCCCTTCTCCAACCTTTATATACGGGGGCAGGGGGCACCCCAAGACACACAAGTTGATCCTTGAGATCGTTCCTTAGCCGTGTGCGGTGCCCCCTGCCACCAAATTCCACCTCGACCATACCGTTACAGTGCTTAGGCGAAGCCCTGCGTCGGTAGTACATCAAGATCGTCACCACGCCGTCGTGCTGACGGAACTCTTCCTCGACGCTTTGCTGGATCGGAGCCCGAGGAACGTCATCGAGCTGAACGTGTGCTAAGAACTCGGAGGTGCCGGAGTAACGGTGCTTGGATCGGTCGGATCGGGAAGAAGACGTACGACTACTTCCTCTACGTTGTGTGATCGCTTCCGCAGTCGGTCTGCGTTGGTACGTAGACAATACTCTCCCCTCTCGTTGCTGTGCATCACCATGATCTTGTGTGTGCGTAGGAAAATTTTGAAATTACTACGTTCCCCAACAGTGGCATCCGAGCCTAGGTTTTATGGTTTGATGTTATATGCACGAGTAGAACACAAGTGAGTTGTGGGCGATACAAGTCATACTGCCTACCAGCATGTCATACTTTGGTTCGGCGGTATTGTTGGTTGAGACGATCCGGACCAACCTTACGCGTACTCTTACGCGAGACCGGTTCCCTCGACGTGCTATGCACATAGATGGCTTGCGGAAGACTGTCTCTCCAGACTTTAGTTGAACCAAGTGTGACTACGCCCGGTCCTTGAGAAGGTTAAAACGGAGTCTATTTGACGAACTATCGTTGTGGTTTTGATGCGTAGGTGAGATGAGTTCTTACTTAAGCCCGTAGCAGCCACGTAAAACTTGCAACAACAAAGTAGAGGACGTCTAACTTGTTTTTGCAGGGCATGTTGTGATGTGATATGGTCAAGGCATGATGCTGATTTTATTGTATGAGATGATCATGTTTTGTAACCGAGTTATCGGCAACTGGCAGGAGCCATATGGTTGTCGCTTTATTGTATGCAATGCAATCGCGATGTAATGCTTTACTTTATTACTAAGCAGTAGTGATAGTCGTGGAAGCATAAGATTGGCAAGACGACAACGATGCTACGATGGAGATCAAGGTGTCGCGCCGGTGACGATGGTGATCATGACGATGCTTCGGAGATGGAGATCACAAAGCACAAGATGATGATGGCCATATCATATCACTTATATTGATTGCATGTGATGTTTATCCTTTTATGCATCTTATTTTGCTTTGATTGACGGTAGCATTATAAGATGATCTCTCACTAAATTATCAAGAAGTGTTCTCCCTGAGTATGCACCGTTGCAAAAGTTCTTCGTGCTGAGACACCACGTGATGATCGGGTGTGATAGGCTCTACGTTCAAATACAACGGGTGCAAAACAGTTGCACACGCGGAATACTCAGGTTATACTTGACGAGCCAAGCATATACAGATATGGCCTCGGAACACGGAGACCGAAAGGTCGAGCGTGAATCATATAGTAGATATGATCAACATATTGATGTTCACCATTGAAAACTACTCCATCTCACGTGATGATCGGTTATGGTTTAGTTGATTTGGATCACGTAATCACTTAGAGGATTAGAGGGATGTCTATCTAAGTGGGAGTTCTTAAGTAAATTAACTGAACTTAAAAATTATCATGAACTTAGTACCTGATAGTATCTTGCTTGTTTATGTTATAGATAGATGGCTCGTGCTGTTGTTCCGTTAAATTTTAATGCGTTCCTTGAGAAAGCAAAGTTGAAAGATGATGGTAGCAATTACACGGACTGGGTCCGTAACCTGAGGATTATCCTCATTGCTGCACAGAAGAATTATGTCCTGGAAGCACCGCTGAGTGCCAGGCCTGCTGCAAGAGCAACACCAGAAGTTATGAACGTCTGGCAGAGCAAAGCTGATGACTACTCAATAGTTCAGTGTGCCATGCTTTACGGCTTAGAACCGGGACTTCAACGACGTTTTGAACGTCATGGAGCATATGAGATGTTCCAGGAGTTGAAGTTAATATTTCAAGCAAATGCCCGGATTGAGAGATATGAAGTCTCCAATAAGTTCTATAGCTGCAAGATGGAGGAGAACAGTTCTGTCAGTGAGCATATACTCAAAATGTCTGGGTATAATAATCACTTGATTCAATTGGGAGTTACACTTCCGGATGATTGCGTCATTGACAGAATTCTCCAATCACTGCCACCAAGCTACAAGAGCTTTGTGATGAACTATAATATGCAAGGGATGAACAAGACTATTCCCGAGCTCTTCGCTATGCTGAAAGCTGCGGAGGTAGAAATCAAGAAGGAGCATCAAGTGTTGATGGTTAACAAAACCACTAGTTTCAAGAAAAAGGGCAAAGGGAAGAAGAAAGGGAACTTCAAGAAGAACGGCAAGCAAGTTGCTGTTCAAGAGAAGAAACCCAAGTCTGGACCTAAGCCTGAAACTGAGTGCTTCTACTGCAAGCAGACTGGTCACTGGAAGCGGAACTGCCCCAAGTATTTGGCGGATAAGAAGGATGGCAAGGTGAACAAAGGTATATATGATATACATGTTATTGATGTGTACCTTACTAATGCTCGCAGTAGCACCTGGGTATTTGATACTGGTTCTGTTGCTAATATTTGCAACTCGAAACAGGGACTACAGAATAAGCGGACACTAGCAAAGGACGAGGTGACGATGCGCGTGGGAAACGGTTCCAAAGTCGATGTGATCGCGGTCGGCACGCTACCTCTACATCTACCTTCGGGATTAATATTAGACCTAAATAATTGTTATTTGGTGCCAGCGTTGAGCATGAACATTATATCTGGATCTTGTTTGATGCGAGACGGTTATTCATTTAAATCAGAGAATAATGGTTGTTCTATTTATATGAGTAATATCTTTTATGGTCATGCACCCTTGAAAAGTGGTCTATTCTTATTGAATCTCGATAGTAGTAATACACATATTCATAATGTTGAAGCCAAAAGATGCAGAGTTGATAATGATAGTGCAACTTATTTGTGGCACTGCCGTTTAGGTCATATCGGTGTAAAGCGCATGAAGAAACTCCATGCTGATGGGCTTTTGGAACCACTTGATTATGAATCACTTGGTACTTGCGAACCGTGCCTCATGGGCAAGATGACTAAAACACCGTTCTCCGGTACTATGGAGAGAGCAACAGATTTATTGGAAATCATACATACCGATGTATGTGGTCCGATGAATATTGAGGCTCGTGGCGGATATCGTTATTTTCTCACCTTCACAGATGATTTAAGCAGATATGGGTATATCTACTTAATGAAACATAAGTCTGAAACATTTGAAAAGTTCAAGGAATTTCAGAGTGAAGTTGAAAATCATCGTAACAAGAAAATAAAGTTTCTACGATCTGATCGTGGAGGAGAATATTTGAGTTACGAGTTTGGTGTACATTTGAAAAATTGTGGAATAGTTTCGCAACTCACGCCACCCGGAACACCACAACGTAATGGTGTGTCCGAACGTCGTAATCGTACTTTACTAGATATGGTGCGATCTATGATGTCTCTTACTGATTTACCGCTATCATTTTGGGGTTATGCTTTAGAGACGGCCGCATTCACGTTAAATAGGGCACCATCTAAATCCGTTGAGACGACGCCTTATGAACTATGGTTTGGCAAGAAACCAAAGTTGTCGTTTCTTAAAGTTTGGGGCTGCGATGCTTATGTGAAAAAGCTTCAACCTGATAAGCTCGAACCCAAATCGGAGAAGTGTGTCTTCATAGGATATCCAAAGGAAACTATTGGATACACCTTCTATCACAGATCCGAAGGCAAGACTTTTGTTGATAAATTCGGAAACTTTCTTGAGAAGGAGTTTCTCTCGAAAGAAGTGAGTGGGAGGAAAGTAGAACTTGACGAGGTAACTATACCTACTCCGTTATTGGGAAATAGTACATCACAGAAAACTGTTTCTGTGAGAACTACACCAATAAGAGAGGAAGTTAATGATGATGATCATGAAACTTTAGATCAAGATACTACTGTACCTCGTAGATCAACCAGAGTAAGATCCGCACCAGAGTGGTACGGTAATCCTGTTCTGGAAGTCATGCTACTAGATCATGATGAACCTACGAACTATGAAGAAGCGATGGTGAGCCCAGATTCCGCAAAGTGGCTTGAAGCCATGAAATCTGAGATGGGATCCATGTATGAGAACAAAGTATGGACTTTGGTTGACTTGCCCGATGATCGGCAAGCAATTGAGAATAAATGGATCTTTAAGAAAAAGACTGACGCTGATGGTAATGTTACTATCTACAAAGCTCGACTTGTCGCAAAAGGTTTTCGACAAGTTCAAGGAGTTGACTACGATGAGACTTTCTCACCCGTAGCGATGCTTAAATCTGTCAGAATCATGTTAGCAATTGCCGCATTTTATGATTATGAAATTTGGCAAATGGATGTAAAAACCGCATTCCTGAATGGATTTCTGGAAGAAGAGTTGTATATGATGCAACCCGAAGGTTTTGTCGATCCAAAAGGAGCTAACAAAGTGTGCAAACTCCAGCGATCCATTTATGGACTGGTGCAAGCATCTCGGAGTTGGAATAAACGCTTTGATAGTGTGATCAAAGCATTTGGGTTTATACAGACTTTTGGAGAAGCCTGTATTTACAAGAAAGTGAGTGGGAGCTCTGTAGCATTTCTGATATTATATGTGGATGACATATTACTCATTGGAAATGATATAGAATTTCTAGATAGCATAAAGGGATACTTGAATAAAAGTTTTTCGATGAAAGACCTCGGGGAAGCTGCTTACATATTAGGCATAAAGATCTATAGAGATAGATCAAAACGCTTAATTGGACTTTCACAAAGCACATACCTTGACAAGATTTTGAAGAAGTTCAAAATGGATCAAGCAAAGAAAGGGTTCTTGCCTGTATTGCAAGGTGTGAAGTTGAGTCAGACTCAATGCCCGACCACTGCAGAAGATAGAGAAAAAATGAAAGATGTTCCCTATGCTTCAGCCATAGGCTCTATCATGTATGCAATGCTGTGTACCAGACCTGATGTGTGCCTTGCTATAAGTTTAGCAGGGAGGTACCAAAGTAATCCAGGAGTGGATCACTGGACAGCGGTCAAGAACATCCTGAAATACCTGAAAAGGACTAAGGATATGTTTCTCATATATGGAGGTGACAAAGAGCTCACCGTAAGAGGTTACGTTGATGCAAGCTTTGACACTGATCCGGACGATTCTAAATCGCAAACCGGATACGTGTTTACCTTAAACGGTGGAGCTGTCAGTTGGTGCAGTTCTAAACAAAGCGTCGTAGCGGGATCTACATGTGAAGCGGAGTACATAGCTGCTTCGGAAGCAGCGAACGAAGGAGTCTGGATGAAGGAGTTCATATCCGATCTAGGTGTCATACCTAGTGCATCGGGTCCAATGAAAATCTTCTGTGACAATACTGGTGCAATTGCCTTGGCAAAGGAATCCAGATTTCACAAAAGAACCAAACACATCAAGAGACGCTTCAACTCCATCCGGGATTTAGTCCAGGTGGGAGACATAGAGATTTGCAAGATACATACGGATCTGAATGTTGTAGACCCGTTGACTAAGCCTCTTCCACGAGCAAAACATGATCAGCACCAAGGCTCCATGGGTGTTAGAATCATTACTGTGTAATCTAGATTATTGACTCTAGTGCAAGTGGGAGACTGAAGGAAATATGCCCTAGAGGCAATAATAAAGTTATTATTTATTTCCTTATATCATGATAAAGGTTTATTATTCATGCTAGAATTGTATTAACCGGAAACATAATACATGTGTGAATACATAGACCAACAGAGTGTCACTAGTATGCCTCTACTTGACTAGCTCGTTAATCAAAGATGGTTATGTTTCCTAACCATGAACAAAGAGTTGTTATTTGATTAACGAGGTCACATCATTAGTTGAATGATCTGATTGACATGACCCATTTCATTAGCTTAGCACCCGATCGTTTAGTATGTTGCTATTGCTTTCTTCATGACTTATACATGTTCCTATAACTATGAGATTATGCAACTCCCGTTTACCGGAGGAACACTTTGGGTACTACCAAACGTCACAACGTAACTGGGTGATTATAAAGGAGTACTACAGGTGTCTCCAATGGTAGATGTTGGGTTGGCGTATTTCGAGATTAGGGTTTGTCACTCCGATTGTCGGAGAGGTATCTCTGGGCCCTCTCGGTAATACACATCACATAAGCCTTGCAAGCACTGCAACTAATATGTTAGTTGTGAGATGATGTATTACGGAACGAGTAAAGAGACTTGCCGGTAACGAGATTGAACTAGGTATTGGATACCGACGATCGAATCTCGGGCAAGTAACATACCGATGACAAAGGGAACAACGTATGTTGTTATGCGGTCTGACCGATAAAGATCTTCGTAGAATATGTAGGAGCCAATATGGGCATCCAGGTCCCGCTATTGGTTATTGACCGGAGACTTGTCTCGGTCATGTCTACATTGTTCTCGAACCGTAGGGTCCGCACGCTTAACGTTACGATGACAGTTATTATGAGTTTATGCATTTTGATGTACCGAAGGTTGTTCGCAGTCCCGGATGAGATCACGGACATGACGAGGAGTCTCGAAATGGTCGAGACGTAAAGATTGATATATTGGAAGCCTATGTTTGGACATCGGAAGTGTTCCGGGTGAAATCGGGATTTTACCGGAATACCGGGAGGGTTACCAGAACCCCCCGGGAGACTAATGGGCCTATTGGGCCTTAGTGGAGAAAAGAGAAAAAGGGAAAAGGCCCAAGCTGGCCGGCGCCCCCCTTCCCCAAGTCCTATTAGGAATAGGACAAGGGGCCGGCCCCCCTTCTCTCTCTTTTCCCCCCCGGGAGTCCTAATTGGATTAGGATTGGGGGGAGGAGTCCTACTCCCGGTGGGAGTAGGACTCCCCTGCGCCTCCCCTCCCTTGGCCGGCCAGCCCCCCCTTCTCCAACCTTTATATACGGGGGCAGGGGGCACCCCAAGACACACAAGTTGATCCTTGAGATCGTTCCTTAGCCGTGTGCGGTGCCCCCTGCCACCAAATTCCACCTCGACCATACCGTTACAGTGCTTAGGCGAAGCCCTGCGTCGGTAGTACATCAAGATCGTCACCACGCCGTCGTGCTGACGGAACTCTTCCTCGACGCTTTGCTGGATCGGAGCCCGAGGAACGTCATCGAGCTGAACGTGTGCTAAGAACTCGGAGGTGCCGGAGTAACGGTGCTTGGATCGGTCGGATCGGGAAGAAGACGTACGACTACTTCCTCTACGTTGTGTGATCGCTTCCGCAGTCGGTCTGCGTTGGTACGTAGACAATACTCTCCCCTCTCGTTGTTGTGCATCACCGTGATCTTGCGTGTGCGTAGGAAAATTTTGAAATTACTACGTTCCCCAACAATCATAAGTGGGATGCTTGTCCAAGTAAGGGCAGTACCCAAGCACCGGTCCACCCACATATCAAATTATCAAAGTACCGAACGCGAATCATATGAACGTGATGAAAACTAGCTTGACGATAATTCCCATGTGTCCTCGGGAGCGCTTTCCTTTATATAAGAGTCTTTCCAGGCTTGTCCTTTTCTACAAAAAAGGATTGGGCCATCTTGTTGCACCTTATTTACTTTTACTACTTGTTACTCGTTACAAATTACCTTATCACAAAACTATATGTTACCGATAATTTCAGTGCTTGCAGATAATACCTTACTGAAAACCGCTTATCATTTCCTTCTGCTCCTCGTTGGGTTTGACACTCTTACTTATCGAAAAGGCTACGATAGATCGCCTACACTTGTGGGTCATCACACATACAAACTCACCCCTATGAACGCACACACGCACACCCTACCAGAGACGGAGCCATCATATCATCTTGAGATTTACGAAGTCACCATAGGCGGCTCATCGTCGATGAAAACGTCTACTCCCACTGAAAATGCATCGTCAGAAATCCTGAAATAAAACCAGGAATGACTCAACAATTTGATAGAATTGAAGGGAACACCAAGCGAATTTAGGGGTGACAACTGTAACGCCTAGGATGTAACATTCCATAATTGTAACTCCAACTCTTGCCATTTCGGGCTATGTGATATGTCATATCCTTCATGGTTGGGTTTTGTCCTTGTTTTGCATTTTGTTCATCGCATGCATTTCATCTCATGTCATCATGTGCATCTCATTTGCATTCGTGTTCGTCTCATGCATCCGGTCATTTTCCATGTTGTCCGTTTCAGAATCTGTCATGGAATTGTCACGGCAGATGTCCTAGTGTGAGGACTTAGTCGTGAGGCCAACGCATCTTTGTAGTAGCTTGAGAGGGGTTGAGAGGAATTGAGAGACGCAACACAAGACAAGGATTTAGACAGCCTCAGGCCCCGGGAAACATCATCCGGTAATAATCCTCCACGCTGTTTGTGGCTAGATCTCATTATGCTCATGAGAGAGTCGCCGCATAAGTCGGCTCCCTTTTGTGTCTAGCCCTAGAGATTGTTTCTTGCTTGTCCCTCTTTGGGGAGCCCTGCCCCTCCTTATATATGTTGAAGGGGCGGGTTACATGACTAGTCCTAGTAGGATTAGGATTACTCTATTATAAGTGGAGTCCTAGTCTTGCTTCCTTTTGTAGGAGAATATTCCTTATGCTTTCCCCTTAAGCCGGCCCATCATTAACATGAGCCGGTCCTTTGGGCCTTGGGCTTAGTCCTCCATCTGACCCACCACCGAGGCCACCCATGAGTCGCCAGGCTCGTGAGTCATCAGACCAGTGAGCCGCCGGACTCATAAGTCACCAAACCTATAGCGGGTTACCAGTTAAACGCCAAGTCCCAACCGGGTCATCCATCCGGCCGGGTCATACCACGGAGTATATCCCCGATATTAGCCCCCAGTTTAATTTGGATTTATCCATGTTAAACTGATCTTGCAAAATAACTCAAGAAAAAATTTGACAGGTTGTGCTCCGGGTTAAATATTCTTGTAAGTCGGCACTTGATCATCTTTAAGTCCTTGTCATTTCCTTGTTGATATAAATATGTCCATAACCCCATAGAAAATATTCTTTAACAGATATGCTTCAACTTTATCAATGCAATAATCCAGATACTTCTTTTTGAAAAATCCGGGTCAATAAGCCAGCTTTAGAATCAATTTGCTGACATTGGTCTTCTTGTAGAGAAATATAGTAAGATATAATCCACTTGAACCGACTTCCAAATCACTGTCTTAAAAAATATTGGTCTTGAAATACTCATCTGACTTTCAGCCGGCTTGAAGATGTAAAACTTGTCGGTTTATAATTACCAAAATTGCCGGGTTGTAAAATAGACGATGTCGGTTCATAATTGTTGTTGACACCAGGTCAAGTAATTGATCTTCCTGATTTTCTCAAAATTGATAATTTGAAGACGTTCCTCCTTTAAATGCATAATACTTGTAGCCCCCAAGTCTTAAGAGGAGAACATAGTGATAGCTTAAGACTTGCTCCAATACAATTGTTGCAATCTTGCAAGTCTTAAGAGGAGTACGTTTACGAGGAGCAAGCTTTCGAAAACCCTGAGAACTTTGTAGGCAAGATGGTCATTACCCCCGATATCACTTCTATATTTGCTTGCTAGTTGTTCGTTCTATCGCTATGTCGTGCTACCTACCACTTGTTTATCATGCCTCCCATATTGCCATGTCAAGCCTCTAACCCACCTTCCTAGCAAACCGTTGTTTGACTATATTACCGCTTTTGTTCAGCCCCTCTTATAGTGTTGCTAGTTGCACATGCCTTGCAAGTTGTTCCATGTTGGAACATGGATTTGTTGGGATATCACAATATCTCTTATTTAATTAATGCATCTATATACTTGGTAAAGGGTGGAAGGCTTAGCCTTTTGCTCGGTGTTTTGTTCCACTCTTGCCGCCTTAGTTTCCGTCATACCGGTGTTATGTTCCTTAATTTTGTGTTCCTTACGCGGTTGGGGTTATGGGACCCCCTTGAGAGTTCACTTTGAATAAAACTTCTCCAGCAAGGCCCAACATTGGTTTTACCATTTACCTAATAACAACTAAAAACTTGCATAGGAACTTTCTGGACCCCGTGGACTTAATCAACAACCCGAGTCAGTGCTCCTCATGAGTGTTGGTCCAACCCGGGCAGACTACGGGGCCGCCTCGGAGAAACTCGAGGTATTTGGTATATATCTGTAGGCTAACCCATCCGGTGTACTGTGAGAACGAGACGGCGCACCTCCTATCAGGCTAGGTCGGTGCATCGGAAGGTCTTGCTGGACTTGTTTTACCATTGTCGAAATGTCTTGTAACCAGAATATCCTTCGTTGATCGTGAGAGCTTGTGATGGGAAAAGTTGGGACACCCCTGCAGGGTTTAAACTTTCGAGAGCCGTGCCCGCGGTTATGTGGCAGATGGGAATTTGTTAATATCCGGTTGTAGATAACTTGACACTTGACTTAATTAAAAGACACCAACCGCATGTGTAACCATGATGGTCTCTTTTCGACGAGGTTCAGGAAGATAACACGGTGGGGTTATGTCTGAACGTAAGTAGTTCAGGATCACTACTAGTTTACGACCGTTGTGTAGTTTTTCATCTTACTCTTGTACTCCTATGTTAGCCACCATATTTTCTTAGCGCTTGCTGCAGCTCCACCTCATAACCACATCCTACCTATAAGCTTAAATAGTCTTGATATCGCGGGTTTTGAGATTGCTGAGTCCTCGTGACTCACAGATACTACCAAAACAGTTACAGGTGCCGATGATACCAGTGCAGGTGATGCAACCGAGCTCAAGTGGGAGTTCGACGAGGACCTTGGCCGTTACTACATTTCCTTTTCGGATGTTCAGTAGTGGTGCCCAGTTGGGATGATCGGGTTTTAGCATTTGGGGTTGTCTTCTTTTCATTTGGATCCATCCGTAGTCGGAATATGTGTGTCCTCTGAATGATGTTTGAATTATTTGATCTTTGTGTGACATGGCGATTGTAAGCCAACTATTTATTTATCCTTGTTCTTGTACATGGGATTGTGTGAAGATGACCCTTCTTGCAACAAAACCAAAATGCGGTTATGCCTCTAAGTCGTGCCTCGACACGTGGGAGATATAGCCGCATCTTGGACGTTACAACAACATAGTGAAGTAACACAATGATCAAAGAGCTGAAGTTAAGGGGCTCGTGATAGATCATTTGTTGACCTGTGGCAACGCACGGGCATTCTACTAGTTATTTACAGAATTGCAGTGGTATTTGTATCTTCTATTGTTAACTTGAAGAGAAATTTTATTATCTAATGCAATTGGTGAGTACCTTAATAGGGTGCGATCGGTCGCTCTCCTAAGATCACAACACGACTAACCTTTCACACGCTAACACTCCCCCACGCACTAGAATGATCAGTGTTGCACCGTTCGCATGTGAAGGCGCAAGCGTGACGAGCGCAACCACCCTCGCAAGATATGCTTATTCCTCCTCCCCACACTACCCGATCTCTCGCTCTGCCCCCAACCCACCACACCCCTGCTTTGCTTGCACAAGTTCATATAGATAAGATCATAATCAAGATGGGACATGTGGAGAAAAAAGTAAGGTTATCTTTCCCCAACCCTCCTACAATTTTTCTCCAAAACAATACAGAAAAAGCTTTCATGCTATGAGTAATAGAATTGTCATCAATCTAGGGAATACCTATAAATCATGGATTTCACACACTGTTTAAAGTTGCCATTATCAATCTCCACTATTTATCACTCAGGTAAGTGAGGGTTTTGTCTCAATAAATTTTAGTAAATTATAATGTACATAACACACCAACGTGTTTCCACATATATACAAAAAATGACAAAAATTAGGAAAGACAGGTCATAGAAAGTTGCCATGGTGTACGAAATTTGTTCTTTTTAGGCCATGGCAAATTTTATTCCTCTTTAGACCAGTTTTCTTCTTTCAATTTTTTTGCCGTTATCTTATTTGAAACAATGGCAACTTCTAGGTTCTGGCATAGTATTTTTTTAGTTTCTCATGCATGGCAAATTGTAACATTGCATGGATAGCACTCTGCATAGAACCACCATGGCTACTTTTTCTTGTGTATTAGATATTTTTAAATTTTAGTAAACTTTATGTACAAAGACACCCACAAGCTGGTTGCTTATACTCTCGAAGGCAGTTGTATATTTCAATTTTTTAATGTATTTTTCTTATGGCATGATGACAATTTTGTTGTTTTTCATCTAATGACAGTTCGTTTTATTTTATTTTTTTTATGTTCAAATCTCAAGTCAAAATATTGCTATATGTAGCAGAAAACTTGGATTTTTAATTATAAAAGGACTGCAGTTTTGTATGTTTTTAGTTAATTAAGTCAAATGCAAACAAATGATTTTTACAGCGTGTTTTTCATTGTGCTAAAGTTGGTCCTTTTTGGGCCCACTTTTTTACTTGCCAAGTGCATTTGACAGGAAGGTGCGAAGGGTTCGCGCTGGGGGTCGATTCACATCGAACAAATCCTTTGTTCGTTCCCCCTCCCAAGGGAACGATTCATTCGATCTGTCATCGATCCACTGACGTTCGGTCAGTATTGGGGTCCTAAAATTAAAATTATAAAATGTGTGAATGAAAGAAGACAAGTAAGATAAATATCGTCTTTGTTCCTAACTAGAACATATGCCCGTGCGTTGCAACGAGAAAATAAATTGGCGTGCATGTGCTAGCACGACAACCCGTGCTTCGCTAGGCCAAAATGTGTACCAGCAACACAACATCCGAACAATGACATGGAGTTGCCAAGGTTTAGACAAAAAAATACATTCTCCGAACAGTTTAGGCCTCTAGTTAATAATCGGCGCACGGCATCACACACAAAATCCTTGCTATCTTTGTAGCCCTAAAATTCTTCCTTTCTTTAACTTTAAAAATACTCATAGTGTCATGCAACGTTTCCTTCCTTGAATGTTCCGACCCACACACACAATCCTTCCTAGTAAGTTCATTCTTTTAGCCCACACGTCCCTCTTTGCAGGGTGCACCACGTCCAAAATCCATCGTGTCTTTTATCATGAGTTTAATCGCCCTCTCGTCCATTGTCATCTTCCTTTTTTTTAGGTGTCTTGTTGATATTACAGCCAACTTCCTAACCTATATAAATGGGTGGGAATTGTCTTAAAGGAGCAAGGTAGGATTGTTTTACATGAAATATTGATGTTTTGCAGCGTACTGGACTGGAGATTATGTTTTTCTCATGTGGCTCGCGGCCCAGAAAAGCCTAGCAATAATTATTAGATGCTCAAATAGGCCCAGCAATTTGATTGAAAGAAGGCATGCAAGCAGCCTTTAGTACTGTTTAGAAAGGCAGGTAAGTCTGAAAGGAGAGGTCATAACTTGATAAGAAAAAAAAATAGAAATATGGGCTGTCTGCTTAGTTTCCTTAACATGTATGCTTAGTTTCCTTTGCATGTACATGACGTCATGGTTTCTTTTCGTTTGCACATGTATATTCATCAAACGGAAAATGGACCTTACCAAAAACAAATTATTGTACATGAAAATACTTAGAATGGGACGAAACAAAGCGGAACCAAACCAAGAATATCTATTTCCTTTAATAATAGATATATATATATATATATATATATAGGTATAGATAAATATAGATATAGATGATTATCTGTTAGGTAAGATAGTAACATTGTACACGCCTTGAGACCAGAACATACTTGCCATGTCCACTCTTTGGGAGATAAAGGTCAAAATCAGGACCCAAATATGGCGCTGACGTTTGATATGGAGAGGTCCAAGATCGAGGAATCATTCCCTAGGAACCGACCGTTTGAGCGAACGACTTTCATCCTGCTTGACACAACAGATCCCACACACACCCTCCCCCCCCCCCCCCCCCCCCCCCCCACACACATCCTGCTTACCAAAAACAAATTATTGTACATGAAAATACTTAGAATGGGACGAAACAAAGCGGAACCAAACCAAGAATATCTATTTCCTTTAATAATAGATATATATATATATATATATATATATAGGTATAGATAAATATAGATATAGATGATTATCTGTTAGGTAAGATAGTAACATTGTACACGCCTTGAGACCAGAACATACTTGCCATGTCCACTCTTTGGGAGATAAAGGTCAAAATCAGGACCCAAATATGGCGCTGACGTTTGATATGGAGAGGTCCAAGATCGAGGAATCATTCCCTAGGAACCGACCGTTTGAGCGAACGACTTTCATCCTGCTTGACACAACAGATCCCACACACACCCTCCCCCCCCCCCCCCCCCCCCCCCCAAAACCTAGTTTTTCTGTTTTACAAACTAAATTAATTCATGTGAAAAGAAAAAAATGGTGAGGTGTTTGATGCTGGCCGCGTATTCCAGGACATGGTTGGGACCGCGAGCTGAGCATAGCTCATATGCTTAGGTTCTTTGTGGTGGAACCAATTTACCAGAGTTCAAGTCCTAGACTTACTTAGCACTAGTGGACGCATTTTTCTACATTTATTTGAGCCCTTCCGACGATGTGTGTTCAGTGGAAAGAGATGTTCCTGTCGACTAAGAAGGCATCTGTGATTCATCAATCTCAAGTGTTGTCTCACTATCTCAAAGGTATTCATAGAGATAGGGTGTACGCGCGTGTGTTGATATTTTTTTTGCGGGGGTAAAGAGTTTTATTCCATATGCATAGGGTTACAATCGAGAGGCACCAACTCCTCAATACAAGATGGTCCACGCTAAAGCCATACGGCAGTAGTACTCTCCGTACGACTATACACTGCCAACCGATTTGTTACCCTATTTTGCTCTCGCTTTAGTTTTTGAGGAATAAACTCATGATCTACCATAAGATGCTTAATCTCAGCTATCAAATGCCCATATGCTGACCGGGACAGAGTATCTTCCGACAATGCTGTCAATGCCTCCGAGGAGTCCGATTGGTCGATAATAGGAACATTGGTATGTTGCACGACCAACGCCATACCTACATTAGTGCATGCAACTCCGCCTCCAGAGCATCATTGCAGTTAAATAAGCACCGGTATGCTGCAAAGATGATAGAACCATCATGTCTCCTCAAGATCATCCCTGTCGCTGTCGAGCCATCAGCCGAAAAGAACGCTCCAATTATATGTCCCAAAAGTGCTCTTTTAGTCGTAGCACATTCCATGCTCCATGTTCATCCAGAAAGTCCGCGACCCAATTATAACGACAATTTCTCTTTGGTGTAATTGGCCTGAGGTCGTGCCCCCATGGAATCCAAGGATCACACCAGGTTTTAATTAAGGTACCATCACTAACTCTCCAGATAATCCCCTTCTTCAGCAGATCCAGACCGTGACTAATACCCTTCCATACTGCCGACGAACTGTTAGGAAAAACAGTGTCCAACAAATTCCCACTAGGGTAGTATTTTGCACGCAATAAATGAGCACATAGACTATCGGGGTTATCCAGCAACCGCCAAGCTTGTTTTGCTAACAACGCTTGATTAAATGCCCGCATATCTCTAAATCCCATTCCTCCCATTGATTTGGGCAATTTCATTTTTTCCCAACTAAGCCAGGCCATCTTCTTCTTTCCATTCTCAAGACCCCACCAATATTGTTGCATCATCCGTGTTAGGTCATCACACACGGAGGCTGGAAGCTTGAACACACTCATGACATATGTGGGTATTGCTTGGGCGACCGCCTTTATCAAGATTTCCTTATTACCAGATGATAGATACTGCTCAATCCAATCTATTAGTCTTTTGCTCAAGCTTGTCTGAAGAGTTTCAAATTGACCCTTGTGCATTCTTCCTTCAGGTACCAGTAAACCCAAATATTTTGGTTCAAACACCTGTTGAGTAATCTCCAATGTATTTTTCACATCCTCCACCACTGCATCAGGACAGTTGTCAGAAAAAAGGATGGAACACTTTCCTGGGTTAATAAGTTGACCCGTCGCCGAGGCATAAGTGTTCAACAAGCCTTTTACAGCGTTAGCCTGTTGGCCAGATGCATGAAACAACAACATTGTATCATCCGCAAATAAGAGGTGAGATATCATCGGAGCACCACGGCAAATAGTAACTCCTTGCAACTCCCCATTTGTTACTGATTTGAAAATTAGAGCAGAGAGAGCGTCAGCAACAAATAGGAACAAAAATGGGGATAGGGGGTCACCTTGGCGAAGGCCCCTAGAAGGTGTGAATGATTGCAGTAACCTCCCATTAAAATTCACCGAGTATTTGACTGATCTCACACAAGCCATAATCCAAGAAATCCACCTCACAGAAAAGCCCCATTTACTTAAGGCTTGTTCCAAAAAAACCAGTCCAGTCGATCATAAGCCTTTGATAAATCCAATTTATATGCACAAGCTGCTGGAGAATTCTGCTTTAGGGATTGTATATGATGAATACATTCAAAAGCAATTATAGAATTATTTGTAATAAGACGTCCCGGAATAAAAGCACTTTGGTTCTCAAAAATAAGTTCCATTAACAAAGGGCGTAGACGATTAACCAAGCACTTAGAGACGATCTTATAAATGACATTGCATAAGATTATTGGCCTGAAATCCTTCAGTTCCTTTGGATGTGAAACTTTCAGGATTAGGACAATAGCTGTATCGTTAACTCCTTCCGGCATAACTCCAGACTTAAAAAATTCCAGGACAGCTGCAACAATTTCATATTTAAGAACCACCCAATTGCGTTGATAAAACCTGGCCGGAAAACCATCCGAGCCAGGTGCCTTTAAAGGACCAATCTGAAACAACGCGTCAGAAACTTCCTGTTCAGAAAACGGTGCACATAGAGCATCATTCATATCATTTGTGACCTTTGGAGTGATACAATCCAGGACGACCTTCGGAATTAAGGTTGGGTCATTGGTGTACACCTCCTTGAAATATGATGTGGCCATCTGTTCCATGTCAGACGGTACATTACACCACGTACCATCCATGCGTCGAAGCCTCTGGATATGATTCCCGCGTGCCCACCATATAGCTCGACGATGGAGATAAGAGGTATTCCGCTCCCCTTCCTTAAGCCACGTGATTCGCGATCTTTGTAGCCATAGCATCTCCTCATGGTAGAGAAGCTCATCAAGTTGAAACATTTTCTGTTTTATTATAGCTTTATCAGCATCCAACAATTGAAGGTCGGCCAAATTCAACCTTAACTTTTCTATCTCCTGTGTAACATGCCCAAAGTTTTCCTTGCTCCATGATCTTAACTTAGACATCATCTCTTTCAATGCCTCCTAAACAGATCCTAATTCACCGGCTGGTTGTTCTTCGCCCAAGTATCATGTACAATAGTATATAATGTAGGATGTCATTCCCACATGGTCTCATATCGTTGGGCAGGCCTAGCCCGCCTTGGTTCCACTTGGGACAATGTAACACCCCCGATGTAACCTGACATATTTGTACTCCAACTCTTGCCATTTTCGGCTCTAAGTTATGAGATTTCCTCGTGGTTGGGTTTTGTCTTCGTTTTGCATTTTGTTCATGTCATGCATCTCATATTATGTCATTATGTGCATCGGATTTGCATACGTGTTCGTCTCATGCATCCGAGCATTTTCCCCGTTGTCCGTTTTGCAATCCGACACTCATACGTCCTCGACGTCCCCTTTTGCCTCCTTTCATGTGCGGGTGTTAAATTTTCTCGAAATGGACCGAGATTTGCCAAGCAGCCTTGGTTCACCACCAGTAGACCGCCTGTCAAGTTTCGTGTCATTTGGAGTCCGTTTGATACTCCAACAGTTAACCGGGGAACCGTAAAGGCCTCTTGTGTGTTGCAGCCCAACACCCCTCCAAAGTGGCCCAATAACCCATCTAAACCCCCTCCATCCTCTCGACCGTTCGATCACGATCGCGTGGCCGAAAACCGCACCCCATTTGGACTCTCCTAGCTCCCTCTAGCTATAAAAACGTCTCCTCCTCCTCCATTCCCGGACAAAACCCTAAATTTCTTCCCCCGCCGCCGTCGGACGTTTCTCCTCCACCGACGGGCATGTCCGCTGCCGCCGCTCGCCCACTCATGCGCTAACACATCGCACCACCGCGCCACCCACTGCCGCCGGCCCGCCAGGCCCGCGCGAGGCCCTCCCGGACCGCGCGTCGCCGCCACCCGCGTGCCCGAGGCGCCCCGCAGCTCCGCCGACCCGTATGTACGCTCCGGCCGCCGCCCTCCGCGCGCCTCACCGGCCATCGCCGCTCTGCCGCCGCCCGTCCAGCGAGGTCACCGCGCCGCCTCGCCGTCACGGTCGCCTCTCCTCCGCCTCTGCCGCTCCGCCGTCCTCCCCATCTCTGGTGCCAGATCTGCGTTCTCCGGCGAGCCCCCGCACCTATCCAGCTCCGGCCACCATGGTGTCTGACTCCCGCGATCCTCGGGAACCGCGCCGCCCCAAACCCTAGATCTAGATCCAGAGGTTGACTTCGATTTTCCCTAAGTCTTTTTCTGTGATGATTTATGCCTCTGTTCGACGTGCCATAACTCTGTGCCTGTAGCTCCGTTTTGGGCGTGCCATATATCAAAATGTTCATTTGGATGTTCTCTTCATTTTGTTCCATTGTGCCTTGCTTGGTTGAGTCCATCTTGATGCCCAAATCGTGGGTGGAAGAATTCTATAAAATGTTAGTTCTTGTTTCTTAGCAGAGTATGAGCATTTGTCATTTTTGCAACATTTATTGTGTGATGCATAAGGGCATGAGCTCTACGTGTGTTTTGGGCTATGCCATGCCATCTTTACAGGGGTGTATGCCAAGTATTTTTGGGATCAATTTGGTGACTAGCACATGCATGCAAAATAGCTCTCGTAATATTACTGATTTCACGGACTTAGAATTTGGCTAAGTCATTTCCCTGCTGTTTATTTTTATGCCATGTGTTCATGTTCCTACAGAGAGATCCATGCTTATTTTGAGTATGTTCAGTAAGGATGATTTTTACATATGGTTATGCTCTCTCCATCCATGTCCCTATTTGCATTTATGGAGTGCCCTAACATGACGCAATCTTGCTCTACTTTTGCTATAAAATGTTCCTGGCAGATTGTTTACGTGTTAATCAATTTTGCCAAGGATGTTGTAGTTGATCCATGCATGCTATGAGATTGTTCGTGCCATGTTTAGCTTCTTGTACAAGTATTCTTTCTGGTAGTATGCTTAGCTTGTCATGCAATGCCTTGTGTTGAGTGAATCGAGCTCGCAAAGATGCCATCATAATTCTGTTTTTTGCCATGTCCAGTTTTCTGCTAAGTCTGAAGCTGTTAACGGAACTTGCTATGTTTACATGGGTGCCATCATATCTTCTCATCCTTTTTGGCTTATGGTCAATAAAGGACTTTTGTTATATGCTTTGAGTAGATTCATTCCATGCCTTGTATTGCTATGTTATGTTCCTGTAGCATGTTGATATCTTGCTCTAAACATTGCTTCCTGATGTTAATTCCTGGAATGTTAGTATTTTTACTAAGTCTGTGATGCTGATATCTTTTGCACTTTTGCCATGCTTGTTTGAACCTGTTATTGTGTGATTTAGCCATAGCTCAATGTTCATATTTTGTCAAGCATCTTGAGTAGATCACTGCCATGTGCTTTGTTGTTATGTTGGAATGCAATAGCTTAGTTTATTGTTGCATTCCAGATGGCATCGTGCTGTTAATCGCAGAATTGTGACATTATTGTTTTGCTTGCCATTTTGCAAACAGTGCATCCGATTCCGGTGATCTTTATATCGATTTCGACCGAAATCAACTCATATTTCCAGTGCGACACTTGGTTTTCCATGTTGAGGCCTGGTTCAATCTTTCCCTATGATAGCAAGCATACACATTGCACATCATATCCCGCATGTCATGTCATGTTTTGCATCATGTTGCTTGCGCATTGCACCGTGATTGATTGTTGGTCTTTTTCTTGTGTGCTTGCCTTGGTTAGAGCCAAGAGACGAGTTCGTGATCAAGGAACCCGTTGAGTACGCTTACGAGGATCAAGCTTACGTCAACTCAGAGAACTTTGCAGCAAGATGATCATACCCTCGAAATCACTTCTATCTTTGCTTGCTAGTTGTTCGCTCTATTGCTATGTCGCGATACCTACCACTTGCTATATCATGCCTCCCATATTGCCATGTCAAGCCTCTAACCCACCTTTTCTTAGCAAACCGGTGTTTGGCTATGTTACCGCTTTGCTCAGCCCCTCTTATAGCGTTGCTAGTTGCAGGTGAAGATGGAGTTTCTCCCTTGTTCGAACATGATTATTGTTGGGATATCATTACTATTATATCTTGTTTACTTTAATGCATCTATATACTTGGTAAAGGGTGGAAGGCTCGGCCTTATGCCTGGTGTTTTGTTCCACTCTTGCCGCCCTAGTTTCTATCATACCGGTGTTATGTTCCTTCATTTTGCGTCCCTTACGCGGTTGGGTTATAATGGGAACCCCTTGACAGTTCGCCTGGAATAAAACTCCTCCAGCAAGGTCCAAGCTTGGTTTTACCATTTGCCACCTAAGCCTTTTTTTCCCTTGGGTTCCGCGGACTCAAGGGTCATCTTTATTTTAAACCCCCGGGCCAGTGCTCCTCTGAGTGTTGGTCCAAATTGTCAGCCGCCAGTGGCCACCAGGGGCAACTCTGGGTTGGCCTACCGAAAGTTTGGACAATCTGGTGTGCCCTGAGAACGAGATATGTGCAGCTCCTATCGGGATTTGTCGGCACATTCAGGTGGCTTTGCTGGTCTTGTTTTACCATTGTCGAGATGTCTCGTAACCGGGATTCCGAGTCTGATCGGGTCATCCTGGGAGAAGGAATATCCTTCGTTGACCGTGAAAGCTTGTGATGGGCTAAGTTGGGACACCTCTGCAGGGTTTTGAACTTTCGAAAGCCGTGCCCGCGGTTATGGGCAGATGGGAATTTGTTAATATCCGGTTGTAGAAAACCTGACACTTAGCTTAATTAAAATGAATCAACGGCGTGTGGATCCGTGATGGTCTCTTTTCGGCGGAGTCCGGGAAGAGAACACGGTTTCGTGTTATGCTTGAACGTAAGTAGTTTCAGGATCACTTCTTTATCTTATAGCTTCTCGACTGTGCTTTGCTTCCCTTCTCGCTCTCATTTGTGTATGTTAGCCACCATATATGCTAGTGCTTGCTGCAGATCCACCTCACTACCTTTTCCTACCCATAAGCTTAAATAGTCTTGATCGCGAGGGTGTGAGATTGCTGAGTCCCCGTGACTCACGGATTACTTCCAAAACCAGATGCAGGTGCCGATGATGCCAGTACAGGGGACGCGACCGAACTCAAGTGGGAGTTCGACGAGGATTCAGGATGTTACTATGTTTCCTTTTCGGACGATCAGTAGTGGAGCCCAGTTGGGGCGATCGGGGATCTATGCATTTGGGGTTGTCTTTATTTTGGTTCCGTAGTCGGACCTTGATTGTATTCTGGATGATGTAATGCTATATTTATGTATTGTGTGAAGTGGCAATTGTAAGCCAACTCTTTATCTCTTTCTTATTCAGTACATGAGATGTGTAAAGATTACCCCTCTTGCGACATGCCTACTCTGCGGTTATGCCTCTAAGTCGTGCTCTGACACGTGGGATATATAGCCGCATCATGGGTGTTACAGACAGCCGCACCAGAACCAGACAATGATCAGAGCAAGATGATGCAAGACGCACCACCTGTGATGCCGGGAACATATCCCTCCATGCTTCATCAGCACATGCTCTATCCAACCTAACACGCACATTCCTATCACCACACTGTCCATTATCATATGTATATGGAACTCCTGAGAATCCAAGATCCATCAGCTCACAAGAATTTAAGCAGTCACGAAACAGTAGCATCTGGTTCTTAGCTCGACTCGTACGTGAAAAATGTTCGTGCTGCCACATGACCTCATTGAAGTCACCACATACTATCCATGGTTCCGTAGAGACCGACCGCAAATTAGTAAGATGAGTCCACATACGGTTCTCCAAACGCGGTTCTCCATACACAAAGGTCGTTCTCCAAATCAAATCATTTGCCTTATCGACCACACGCACATCAATATACCGTGCACACGAATTCAAGACCATAACTTGCAAATTCTCATCCCAATACAGAGCCAAACCACCAGTAAGGCCCTCACTAGAGACACCAGCAAAACCCTTCAACCCTAGTCTCCACTTCAGTTTCTCCATTCTGCTTCAGGCTTGTATAGTTTCACATAAGAAAACGAGCCTCGAGGAATTGGCTTTTGAGAGGGCCAAAACCTCGCGAACTATCCGGTGGTTCCCCCCGCCCTGGCAGTTCCAAATTAAGAAATTCATTGTGACCGGCGGTCCTCCTCAAGGGAGGCCGTTGATGCATCTCCTGAGATCCCCTCTGAACTAATCCTTGGACGTTTGCTGCTCCTACTGCTGCTTGGTGAAGTATTATGCACACCATCCTCACCTTTGCGCTGTGTTAATGTCAGCGTTCCTGCAGGAACCATTGGCTGAACTGACTCCCTTCCTTTATTCCCAATCTCCAAAGCTAGCCTTTTCCTTACTAAGTGTATGTGCGTGTAGTGTGAACATATACACTTGTACTGTTGAACACAAGAATATCACTACTAGGGAAAATCCTATACACAGAATCTTACCAGCAGCGCGCTTTAAAATAAGGCACTGCTACTAACTAGCAGTAGCGCTCGCGCACAAACCTCGCTGCTGAAATGAATGTATCAGTAGCGCGCCCACTCTAAGACGCGCTACTGCTATAATTGCCACGATGCCGCCGCGAGGCTAGTTCTAGCAGCAGCGCGCTTGTATGAAGAGCGCTACTGCTAGGGACCATAGTAGTAGCGCATTTACACAATAACCGCTACTGCTAAGTTTACTAAAAAAATTAGTCCCACCTCACTTCGTGAAGAGAGTTTGTACCACCTTAAATATGTTAATTCTCAAACTTTCACAACCACTTGGTCTTCACTGAGCTCTATGTGTAAAATTTGTGGCTGCAATATGAGTCTTCAGCAGTTCCTAAACTGGTGAGGACTCATATTGACAAATCAGATTGTACACAAAAAGATCATTGATGATCAATGTATTTTTGATGTCTATTTTCACATGCTGACACATAGCAGTAGCGCGCTCTTTGTGAAAGGCGCTACTGCTAGGTCATTTAGCAGTAGCGTCTTTTGCTATAGCGCGCTACTGCTAAGCCATTCCATCTCCCCCACTCTCCGACCTATCCGATCCACTCACAGTCACACTCACTCGATCTCCCCCTCAACCCCCCATGCCGGTCCTTCCCCGACGCCCCTCCTCCGATCTGCGCTGCCGCCACCTCCTCCTCCTTGCTGGACTCGGTACCAGCCTCCTCCTCCGTCCTCCTTGTCGGTGTCAAAACCGGCGGATCTCGGGTAGGGGGTCCCGAACTGTGTGTCTAAGGCGGATGGTAACAGGAGGCAGGGGACACGATGTTTTACCCAGGGTCGGGCCCTCTTGATGGAGGTAAAACCCTACGTCCTGCTTGAGTTATTCTTGATGATATGGGTATTACAAGAGTTGATCTACCACGAGATCGGAGAGGCTAAACCCTAGAAGCTAGCCTATGGTATGATTGTCTGTTGTCCTACGGACTAAAACCCTCCAGTTTATATAGACACCGGAAGGGGCTAGGGTTACACAAGGTCGGTTACAAAGGAGGAGATATACATATCCGTATTGCCTAGCTTGTCTTCCACGCCAAGTAGAGTCCCATCCAGACACGAGACGAAGTCTTCAATCTTGTATCTTCATAGTCCAACAGTCCGGTCAAAGGATATAGTCCGGCTGTCCGGAGACCCCCTAATCCAGGACTCCCTCAGTAGCCCCTGAACCAGGCTTCAATGACGATGAGTCCGGCGCGCAGTATTGTCCTCGGCATTGCAAGGCGGGTTCCTCCTCCAAATACACCACGGAAGAATTTGAATACAAGGATAGTGTCTGACCCTGCAAAATAAGTTCCACCGTAGAGAGAATAATATTTCCACAAATCTAATCTGCTGACACGTTTTGGCAACATGATATTATGTCATGGCCGGTGATTATTCGAACCGTTTCCTTTAACTAGCCCCGCACATAACACGAGGCAGTTTCTTGACACATCTTGTCAAAGCAGAGATTGTGTCCCCCTTATTACGGGATTCTCATCAATACGGTCGTGGGTAACCCAACCACGACTAGGACTCCTAGATTTTAGGCAAGTCCCAGACGGCCACGAGGAGGACGCTTGATATTCACCCTCTTTATAAAGGGTCAAGGATTTTACTTCTTCCCTCACGTGCTCAATCAAATCCCTCCCCCGCCTCGAGCTCTAACACTCAAAGCCTAGGTCAGGTGCTTCAGATCTTCAATCATGTCCGGATCCAGCCTCCAGGGCCGGTGGATGCCCTCCTCCGTCACGGAAGAGGATATCAAGAAGTTGAGGGAGGCAAGATAACTGACCGCCGAAGTCTCACATCGGCTGCCCGCCCGAGGGAAGGTCGTCCCTACTCCTGAACCCAATGAAGACGTCGTGTTCATCCCCCACTTCCTCCGAGGACTAGGCCACACTCTGGATCCCTTCGTAAGGGGTTTGATGTTCTATTACGGGCTTGATTTCCATGATCTAGCCCTGAATTCCTTTCTCCACATCTCGGCATTTATTGTCGTATGTGAGGGCTTCCTCCGCATTACCCCTCACTTTGGCATGTGGCTCAAGACCTTGTTGTGAAGCCGAATAAAGCACCAATGTCGGTGTCAAAACCGGTGGATCTCAGGTAGGGGGTCCCGAACTGTGCGTATAAGGTGGATGGTAACAGGAGGCAGGGGACACGATGTTTTACCCAGGTTCGGGCCCTCTTGATGGAGGTAAAACCCTACGTCCTGCTTGATTTATTCTTGATGATATGGGTATTACAAGAGTTGATGTACCACGAGATCGGAGAGGCTAAACCCTAGAAGCTAGCCTATGGTATGATTGTCTGTTGTCCTACGGACTAAAACCCTCCAGTTTATATAGACACCGGAAGGGGCTAGGGTTACACAAGGTCGGTTACAAAGGAGGATATATACATATTCGTATTGCCTAGCTTGCCTTCCACGCCAAGTAGAGTCCCATCCGGACACGAGACGAAGTCTTCAATCTTGTATCTTCATAGTCCAACAGTCCGGCCAAAGGATATAGTCCGGCTGTCCGGAGACCCCCTAATCCAGGACTCCCTCACTCCCTCTAGTCGCCGCTGGCCGGCCCCTCCTCGCTCCGCCTTCCTTCTCCGTCCTCCCTCCACTCGCTGCCGGCTGGCCCCTCCTCGCTCCGTCTTCCTCCTCCGTCCTACTCTCTTCTCCCTCCTTGAGTCGCCCCTCCTTCTCCCTCCTCCCTCCTCCATCCACGACCCCTCCTCCCTGCTACATTTTGATTTAGTTGATTTAGAACATTTTAATTTAGTTGATTTAGTATGTAGTTGATTTACTTGATTTAGAACATCTTGATTTAGTTGATTTAGTAGGCTAGTTGTGGTAGTTGATTTACAACATTTTGATTTAGTTGATTTAGTATGCTAGTGGATTTAGTAGGCTAGTTGATTCAGTTGATTTAGTATTCACCATTTTATTGTTATTTTTCTATACATGGATAGGTAGATGCTTTTGTTTTTTGTAATAAGTTATTTTTTGGCAAAATGTAGGTGCCAATTTAGTTAAATTTGCCACTTGTTTTTTAATCAATTATTTTAGGCAATAGGGGTCATATGAGATGAAATGTCTTGGTAGTTGGTACCCTTATTTGGTAGATATTTGTGAAAAGTTTTTTCGGCGATAGGTGCCACCAAAATGCTTTGTCCATAAAATTGCTTCTCGCGAAAGAACCAAAAATATCACATGCTATACTGTTTTTCTTTCCTGTGAAGTGAATCATTAATCCTTTGCTCATATTGCTTTAGGAAAATGGCGCCACCACCACCACCACTATGTCGACTGTGCAAGTCAAGGTGCACGAGCAGCCTTGCAACTGGCAAGCTGTTCGGCATCTACTTCCAGCCGAGTTTTCGTCATGCAGCGGTAAGAAATTAGATGAAATGTAACAACTATTTTATTTGTAGTGTTGGCATTACTGCATTGTGTCATTTTTCTTTTTTTACACAGATCATCCCATGCAATGTCAGGTTGAAATTCAACAAGCTGACAGGAGACACTGTGACATTTGAGGCTCCTGGGGGGCCGTACACTATGGAGGTCGAGAAAGGATGCAATATGTCGCAGATTGGAGGAGATGGATGGGCCCGTTTCCTTGCCCACATGCGTCTTACTGGTGGTGAGTTGATCAGCTTCTCCTTCAGAGCAGAAAGACCCAAGCTGGCTGTCATTTCTCTCAACCTAGTGGAAGATGACGAAGATGATGAAGATGACGAAGATGATGAAGATAATGAAGACCCACTCGATGAAGATGATGAGAACCCACTTCATGAAGCCATCATAGCTCAAAGAATGAGGCTGAGCGAGGAGGAGGTCTGCAACCTATGGGACATAATTCCGCCACGTGATGACTTTGTCGGGGTGCCATCCGTGACCCGCCTGACAAGTACCATGGTCAATCGGCATGAAATGGTATGTTATACGTACTGCCTGTAGTAATTTGATGATATATATATATGATTTATTGTTATACTTACAAATGCAAATTATTCGATGATATGCTTAGTGAATCCGATGATATGCTTAGTGTAGAGTCCAATGATATGCTTTGTGGAATCTAGTCGATGATATGCTTTAGTGTAGAGTCTGATCACATGCTCTTATTAGTGTAGAATCCAATGAACTATTAATAGTGTAGACGATCCATATATACTTATTAGTACAATTCATGATTAGTTAGTACAAATGCGCAGTACTGTGTCTTTTGATAGTGTAGAAATCTAGACTTAATAGAAATATACTTGCAAGAGTATGTGCGAGGCTATTTATTAATTGATATGTTTTTCTTATTCAGAAATTGTCAAAGAACCTATCTGTGAGTTGTGGTATCAAGCCTGATGAAGAAGGCACAGCTGGAGTACGCCTTACTGTTGGGGAACGTAGTAATTTCAAAATTTTCCTACGCACACGCAAGATCATGGTGATGCATAGCAACGAGGGGAGAGTCTGATCTACGTACCCTTGTAGATCGCAACGGAAGCGTTGACACAACGTAGAGGAAGTAGTCGTACGTCTTCTTCCCGATCCGACCGATCCAAGCACCGTTACTCTGGCACCTCCGAGTTCTTAGCACACGTACAGCTCAATGACGATCCCCGGGCTCCAATCCAGCAAAGCTTCGGGGAGGAGTTCCGTCAGCACGACGGCGTGGTGACGATCTTGATGTTCTACCAACGCAGGGCTTTGCCTAAGCACTACAACGATATGATCGAGGTGGAATATCGTGGCAGGGGGCACCGCACACAGCTAAGGAACGATCTCAATGATCAACTTGTGTGTCTAGAGGTGCCCCTGCCCCCGTATATAAAGGATCCAAGGGGGAGGGCTGGACGGCCAAGGAAGAGGGCGCAGGAGGAGTCCTACTCCTACCGGGAGTAGGACTCCCCCCCTCAATCCTATTCCTAATAGGATTCCGAGAGAGAGAGAGAGAGAGAGAGAGAGAGAGAGAGAGAAGGGGGCTGGCCACCTCTCCTAGTCCTAATAGGACTAGGGGAGGGGGGAGGCGCGCAGCCCACCTTGGGCTGCCCCTTTCACCTTTCCACCAAGGCCCAACAAGGCCCATATGGTTCCCGGGGGGTTCCGATAACCTCCCGGTAATCCGGTAAAATCCCGATTTCACCCGGAACACTTCCGATGTCCAAACATAGGCTTCCAATATATCAATCTTTATGTCTCCACCATTTCGAGACTACTCGTCATGTCCGTGATCACATCCGGGACTCCGAACAACCTTCGGTACATCAAAATGCATAAACTCATAATAACTGTCATCGTAACGTTAAGCGTGCGGACCCTACGGTTCGAGAACAATGTAGACATGACCGAGACACGTCTCCGGTCAATAACCAATAGCGGGACCTGGATGCCCATATTGGCTCCTACATATTCTACGAAGATCCTTATCGGTCAGACCGCATAACAACATACGTTGTTCCCTTTGTCATCGGTATGTTACTTGCCCGAGATTCGATCGTCGGTATCCAATACCTAGTTCAATCTCGTTACTGGCAAGTCTCTTTACTCGTTCTGTAATACATCATCTCGCAACTAACTCATTAGTTGCAATGCTTGCAAGGCTTGTGTAATGTGCATTACCGAGAGGGCCCAGAGATACCTCTCCGACAATCGGAGTGACAAATCCTAATCTCGAAATACGCCAACCCAACATCTACCATTGGAGACACCTGTAGTAATCCTTTATAATCACCCAGTTACGTTGTGACGTTTGGTAGCACCCAAAGTGTTCCTCCGGCAAACGGGAGCTGCATAATCTCATAGTCATAGGAACATGTATAAGTCATGAAGAAAGCAATATCAACATACTAAACGATCGAGTGCTAAGCTAATGAAATGGGTCATGTCAATCAGATCATTCAACTAATTATGTGACCTCGTTAATCAAATAACAACACATTGTTCATGGTCAGGAAACTTAACCATCTTTGATTAACGAGCTAGTCAAGTAGAGGCATACTAGTGACACTCTGTTTGTCTATGTATTCACACATGTATTATGTTTCCGGTTAATACAATTCTAGCATGAATAATAAACATTTATCATGATATAAGGAAATAAATAATAACTTTATTATTGCCTCTAGGGCATATTTCCTTCAGTCTCCCACTTGCACTAGAGTCAATAATCTAGATTACACAGTAATGATTCTAACACCCATGGAGCCTTGGTGCTGATCATGTTTTGCTCGTGGAAGAGGCTTAGTCAACACATCTGCAACATTAAGATCCGTATGTATCTTGCAAATCTCTATGTCTCCCACCTGGACTAGATCCCGGATGGAATTGAAGCGTCTCTTGATGTGTTTGGTCCTTTTGTGAAATCTGGATTCCTTTGACAAAGCAATTGCACCAGTATTGTCACAAAAGATTTTCATTGGACCCGATGCACTAGGTATGACACCTAGATCGGACATGAACTCCTTCATCCAGACTCCTTCGTTCGCTGCTTCCGAAGCAGCTATGTTCCGCTTCACATGTAGATCCCGCTACGACGCTTTGTTTAGAACTGCACCAACTAACAGCTCCACCGTTTAAAGTAAACACATATCCGGTTTGCGATTTAGAATCGTCCGGATCAGTGTCAAAGCTTGCATCAACGTAACCTCTTACGGTGAGCTCTTTGTCACCTCCATATACGAGAAACATATCCTTAGTCCTTTTTAGGTATTTCAGCATGTTCTTGACCGCTGTCCAGTGATCCACTCCTGGATTACTTTGGTACCTCCCTGCTAAACTTATAGCAAGGCACACATCAGGTCTGGTACACAGCATTGCATACATGATAGAGCCTATGGCTGAAGCATAGGGAACATCTTTCATTTTTTCTCTATCTTCTGCAGTGGTCGGGCATTGAGTCTGACTCAACTTCACACCTTGTAACACAGGCAAGAACCCTTTCTTTGCTTGATCCATTTTGAACTTCTTCAAAATCTTGTCAAGGTATGTGCTTTGTGAAAGTCCAATTAAGCGTCTTGATCTATCTCTATAGATCTTAATGCCCAATATGTAAGCAGCTTCACCGAGGTCTTTCATTGAAAAACTCTTATTCAAGTATCCCTTTATGCTATCGAGAAATTCTATATCATTTCCAATCAGCAATATGTCATCCACATATAATATCAGAAATGCTACAGAGCTCCCACTCACTTTCTTGTAAATACAGGCTTCTCCAAAAGTTTGTATAAAGCCAAATGCTTTGATCACACTATCAAAGCGTTTATTCCAACTCCGAGATGCCTGCACCAGTCCATAAATGGATCGCTGGAGTTTGCACACTTTGTTAGCTCCCTTTGGATCGACAAAACCTTCCGGTTGCATCATATACAACTCTTCTTCTAGAAATCCATTCAGGAATGCAGTTTTGACATCCATCTGCCATATTTCATAATCATAAAATGCGGCAATTGCTAACATGATTCGGACAGACTTAAGCATCGCTACGGGTGAGAAGGTCTCATCGTAGTCAACCCCTTGAACTTGTCAAAAACCTTTTGCAACAAGTCAAGCTTTATAGACAGTAACATTACCGTCAGCGTCAGTCTTTTTCTTGAAGATCCATTTATTCTCAATTGCTTGCCGATCATCGGGCAAGTCAACCAAAGTCCATACTTTGTTCTCATACATGGATCCCATCTCAGATTTCATGGCTTCAAGCCACTTTGCGGAATCTGGGCTCACCATCGCTTCTTCATAGTTCGTAGGTTCATCATGATCTAGTAGCATGACTTCCAGAACTGGATTACCGTACCACTCTGGCGCGGATCTTGCTCTGGTTGATCTACGAGGTTCAGTAGTATCTTGTTCTGAAGTTTCATGATCATTATCATTAACTTCCTTACTTATTGGTGTAGGTGTCGCAGAAACAGTTTTCTGTGATGTACTACTTTCTAATAAGGGAGCGGGTACAGTTACCTCGTCAAGTTCTACTTTCCTCCCACTCACTTCTTTCGAGAGAAACTCCTTCTCAAGAAAGTTTCCGAATTTAGCAACAAAAGTCTTGCCTTCGGATCTGTGATAGAAGGTGTATCCAATAGTTTCCTTTGGATATCCTATGAAGACACATTTCTCCGATTTGGGTTCGAGCTTATCAGGTTGAAGCTTTTTCACATAAGCATCGCAACCCCAAACTTTCAGAAACGACAACTTTGGTTTCTTGCCAAACCATAGTTCATAAGGCGTCGTCTCAACGGATTTTGATGGTGCCCTATTTAACGTGAATGCGGCCATCTCTAGAGCGTATCCCCATAACGATAGCGGTAAATCAGTAAGAGACATCATAGATCGCACCATATCTAGTAAAGTACGATTACGACGTTCGGACACACCATTACGCTGTGGTGTTCCGGGTGGCGTGAGTTGCGAAACTATTCCACAATTTTTCAAATGTACACCAAACTCGTAACTCAAATATTCTCCTCCACGATCAGATCGTAGAAACTTTATTTTCTTGTTACGGTGATTTTCCACTTCACTCTGAAATTCTTTGAACTTTTCAAATGTTTCAGACTTATGTTTCATTAAGTAGATATACCCATATCTGCTTAAATCATCTGTGAAGGTGAGAAAATAACGATATCCGCCACGAGCCTCAATATTCATCGGACCGCATACATCTGTATGTATGATTTCCAACAAATCTGTTGCTTTCTCCATAGTACCGGAGAACGGTGTTTTAGTCATCTTGCCCATGAGGCACGGTTCGCAAGTACCAAGTGATTCATAATCAAGTGGTTCCAAAAGTCCATCAGTATGGAGTTTCTTCATGCGCTTTACACCGATATGACCTAAACGGCAGTGCCACAAATAGGTTGCACTATCATTATAACCTCTGCATCTTTTGGCTTCTACATTATGAATATGTGTATCACTACTATCGAGATTTCACAAGAATAGACCACTCTTCAAGGGTGCATGACCATAAAAGATATTACTCATATAAATAGAACAACCATTATTCTCTGATTTAAATGAATAACCGTCTCGCATTAAACAAGATCCAGATATAATGTTCATGCTCAACGCTGGCACCAAATAACAATTATTTAGGTCTAATATTAATCCCGAAGGTAGATGTAGAGGTAGCGTGCCGACCGTGATCACATCGACTTTGGAACCGTTTCCCACGCACACCGTCACCTCGTCCTTAGCTAATTTTCGCTTAATCCGTAGTCCCTGTTTCGAGTTGCAAATATTAGCAACAGAACCAGTATCAAATACCCAGGTGCTACTGCGAGCATTAGTAAGGTACACATCAATAACATGTATATCACATATAACTTTGTTCACCTTGCCATCCTTCTTATCCGCCAAATACTTGGGGCAGTTTCGCTTCCAGTGACCAGTCTGCTTGCAGTAGAAGCACTCAGTTTCAGGCTTAGGTCCAGACTTGGGCTTCTTTTCCTGAGCAGCAACTTGCTTGCTGTTCTTCTTGAAGTTCCCCTTCTTCTTCCCTTTGCCCTTTTTCTTGAAACTAGTGGTCTTGTTAACCATCAACACTTGATGCTCCTTCTTGATTTCTACCTCCGCAGCTTTTAGCATTGCGAAGAGCTCGGGAATAGTCTTGTTCATCCCTTGCATATTATAGTTCATCACGAAGCTCTTGTAGCTTGGTGGCGGTGATTGGAGAATTCTGTCAATGACGCAATCATCTGGAAGATTAACTCCCATGTGAATCAAGTGATTGTTATACCCAGACATTTTGAGTATATGCTCACTGACAGAACTATTCTCCTCCATCTTGCAGCTATAGAACTTATTGGAGACTTCATATCTCTCAATCCGGGCATTTTCTTGAAATATTAACTTCAACTCCTGGAACATCTCATATGCTCCATGACGTTCAAAACGTCGTTGAAGTCCCGATTCTAAGCCGTAAAGCATGGCACACTGAACTATCGAGTAGTCATCAGCTTTGCTCTGCCAGACGTTCATAACATCTGGTGTTGCTCCAGTAGCAGGCCTGGCACCCAGCGGTGCTTCCAGGACGTAATTCTTCTGTGCAGCAATGAGGATAATCCTCAAGTTACGGACCCAGTCCGTGTAATTGCTACCATCATCTTTCAACTTTGCTTTCTCAAGGAACGCATTAAAATTCAACGGAACAACAGCACGAGCCATCTATCTACAATCAACATAAACAAGCAAGATACTATCAGGTACTAAGTTCATGATAAATTTAAGTTCAATTAATCATATTACTTAAGAACTCCCACTTAGATAGACATCCCTCTAATCCTCTAAGTGATCACGTGATCCAAATCAACTAAACCATGTCCGATCATCACGTGAGATGGAGTAGTTTCATCGGTGAACATCATTATGTTGATCATATCTACTATATGATTCACGCCCGACCTTTCGGTCTCCGTGTTCCGAGGCCATATCTGTATATGCTTGGCTCGTCAAGTATAACCTGAGTATTCCGCGTGTGCAACTGTTTTGCACCCGTTGTATTTGAACGTAGAGCCTATCACACCCGATCATCACGTGGTGTCTCAGCACGAAGAACTTTCGCAACGGTGCATACTCAGGGAGAACACTTCTTGATAATTTAGTGAGAGATCATCTTATAATGCTACCGTCAATCAAAGCAAGATAAGATGCATAAAAGATAAACATCACATGCAATCAATATAAGTGATATGATATGGCCATCATCATCTTGTGCTTGTGATCTCCATCTCCGAAGCACCGTCATGATCACCATCGTCACCGGCGCGACACCTTGATCTCCATCGTAGCATCGTTGTCGTCTCGCCAATCTTATGCTTCCACGACTATCACTACCGCTTAGTAATAAAGTAAAGCATTACATCGCGATTGCATTGCATACAATAAAGCGACAACCATATGGCTCCTGCCAGTTGCCGATAACTTGGTTACAAAACATGATCATCTCATACAATAAAATTTAGCATCATGCCTTGACCATATCACATCACAACATGCCCTGCAAAAACAAGTTAAACATCCTCTACTTTGTTGTTGCAAGTTTTACGTGGCTGCTACGGGCTTTAAGTAAGAACCAATCTCACCTACGCATCAAAACCATAATGATAGTTTGTCAAATAGACTCCGTTTTAACCTTCTCAAGGACCGGGCGTAGCCACACTCGGTTCAACTAAAGTTGGAGAGACAGTCGCCCGCAAGCCATCTATGTGCAAAGCACGTCGAGGGAACCGGTCTCGCGTAAGCGTACGCGTAAGGTTGGTCCGGGTCGTCTCGTCCAACAATACCGCCGAACCAAAGTATGACATGCTGGTAGGCAGTATGACTTATATCGTCCACAACTCACTTGTGTTCTACTCGTGCACATAACATCAAACCATAAAACCAGGCTCGGATGCCACTGTTGGGGAACGTAGTAATTTCAAAATTTTCCTACGCACACGCAAGATCATGGTGATGCATAGCAACGAGGGGAGAGTCTGATCTACGTACCCTTGTAGATCGCAACGGAAGCGTTGACACAACATAGAGGAAGTAGTCGTACGTCTTCTTCCCGATCCGACCGATCCAAGAACCGTTACTCCGGCACCTCCGAGTGCTTAGCACACGTACAGCTCGATGACGATCCCCGGGCTCCGATCCAGCAAAGCTTCGGGGAGGAGTTCCGTCAGCACGACGACGTGGTGACGATCTTGATGTTCTACCGACGCAGGGCTTCGCCTAAGCACTACAACGATATGATCGACGTGGAATATGGTGGCAGGGGGCACCGCACACGGCTAAGGAACGATCTCAATGATCAACTTGTGTGTCTAGAGGTGCCCCCTGCCCCCGTATATAAAGGATCCAAGGGGGAGGGCTGGCCGGCCAAGGAGGAGGGCGCAGGAGGAGTCCTACTCCTACCGGGAGTAGGACTCCCCCCCTCAATCCTATTCCTAATAGGATTCCGAGAGAGAGAGAGAGAGAGAGAGAGAGAGAAGGGGGCCAGCCACCTCTCCTAGTCCTAATAGGACTAGGGGAGGGGGGAGGCGCGCAGCCCACCTTGGGCTGCCCCTTTCACCTTTCCACCAAGGCCCAATAAGGCCCATATGGTTCCCGGGGGGTTCCGGTAACCTCCCGGTAATCCGGTAAAATCCCGATTTCACCCGGAACACTTCCGATGTCCAAACATAGGCTTCCAATATATCAATCTTTATGTCTCGACCATTTTGAGACTCCTCGTCATGTCCGTGATCACATCCGGGACTCCGAACAACCTTCGGTACATCAAAATGCATAAACTCATAATAACTGTCATCGTAACGTTAAGCGTGCGGACCCTACGGTTCGAGAACAATGTAGACATGACCGAGACACGTCTCCGGTCAATAACCAATAGCGGGACCTGGATGCCCATATTGGCTCCTACATATTCTACGAAGATCTTTATCGGTCAGACCGCATAACAACATACGTTGTTCCCTTTGTCATCGGTATGTTACTTGCCCGAGATTCGATCGTCGGTATCCAATACCTAGTTCAATCTCGTTACCGGCAAGTCTCTTTACTCGTTCTGTAATACATCATCTCGCAATTAACTCATTAGTTGCAATGCTTGCAAGGCTTGTGTAATGTGCATTACCGAGAGGGCCCAGAGATACCTCTCCGACAATCGGAGTGACAAATCCTAATCTCGAAATACGCCAACCCAACATCTACCATTGGAGACACCTGTAGTACTCCTTTATAATCACCCATTTACGTTGTGACGTTTGGTAGCACCCAAAGTGTTCCTCCGGCAAACGGGAGTTGCATAATCTCATAGTCATAGGAACATGTATAAGTCATGAAGAAAGCAATATCAACATACTAAACGATCGAGTGCTAAGCTAATGAAATGGGTCATGTCAATCAGATCATTCAACTAATGATGTGACCTCGTTAATCAAATAACAACACATTGTTCATGGTCAGCAACTTAACCATCTTTGATTAACGAGCTAGTCAAGTAGAGGCATACTAGTGACACTCTGTTTGTCTATGTATTCACACATGTATTATGTTTCCGGTTAATACAATTCTAGCATGAATAATAAACATTTATCATGATATAAGGAAATAAATAATAACTTTATTATTGCCTCTAGGGCATATTTCCTTCACTTACCGCAACGGGCTCTGTCATCACATGTACTTACCGCATGGACACAGACGGTCGCACACACTTAATCTCGGTTGGGTGGAAGGGATTCCTCGGTTGTAAGAATCTTCGTGTTGGACAGGCCATCCTAATTACTATCAGGAACACCCACCGCCCAGGCTTGAGGATGATGATCATCGTTGATATCATCTAGAACTACATGTCTGTGTGTGGCTATATCATCTAGGACTACATATGATGATCGTCGTCGATATCATGTAGAACTACATATGATGATCGTCGTTGATATTATCTAGATCTACATATGATGATCGTTGTCGATATCACCTTGTGCTTCTTGAGGATGCATGTTGAGTATATATGAAATTATTATCTAGTACTCCCTCGGTTCCAAATTACTCATCGTGGTTTTAGTTCAAATTTGAACTAAAACCACGACGAGTAATTTGGAACCGAGGGAGCACTACCTAGTACCTATAATGGTTTGTGAAATTGATATCTAGTAGTACCTAGTATCTGGAAATTGCTGTTTATTGAAGCTGAAACGGGGTAGGAAGCCGGGGGAAATGATGAAAGATATAGCAGTAGGGCGGGGCAAGGAAATCGCTACAGCTAATTAATAGCAGCGCGTTCCGAAAACGCGCTGCTGATATAGTCTAGAGTAGTAGCGTGTGTACGGAGCGCGATACTACTAATAGTTAGCTGTAGCGCCTTATTGGTAGCGCGGCTGCCCGCGCTGCTAATAGCCCCAAAACCCGTGCTACTACTAGGGTTTTCCCTAGTAGTGTATGGTTGGGACCATAAGACAAGCATGTCGCGTTCACTTTTCCTTGGGACAGTTTCATGCGTTTTAAGGAGACCCCTTAAAATGCATGAAACTGTTAAACACTGTTAGGAAAAGGGCTATAGATAGGATTGACACTAATGGCGCACCAGGGAAGTAGTGCGCCACTACTATATACTAATGGCGCACCAGTTGGTGATGCGCCATTAGTGTGGAAGACACTAATGGCGCACCAAAAAATAGGTGCGCCACTAGTGATAATTTTTTTTTCATTTTTACATACATACTAATGGCACATCCTACTGAAGTGCGCCATTACTAGTTCTAACTAGTAATGGCGCACCAGACAGGGAGTGCGCCAGTACTGGAATTTTTTTATTCTTTTTTTTGCAAAACTACTAATGGCGCACCGCCTCACAGTGCGCCATTACTAGTTTAAACTACTAATGGCGCACCATGTAAAAGTGTGCCATTAGTGGGTGTGTGTGTGTGTGTGTGTGTGTGTGTGTGTGTATATTACTTTTCTGCAAAACTACTAATGGCACACCACGCGCACCACCTGCTGGTGCGCCATTAGTAACCTGGGACCCCAACAAGATATTTTGGACAGCTACACCTACCCACTCACTTTCCCCACTTCATTCCCTCCACCTCCTTCTCCAAGCTTTCGGCTGCCTCCTCCTCCTCACCTCATTTCCACCATAGATTCATCAAAATTAAGTGGTGAAATTACCTTTTTTTTTGATAGGTAAGTAAGGGGAAAGCTATCTTCATGATGTAGATCTACTTTTTTTCTCCCTAACTCGCTCCAACAACGTGCACATGCACTTTTTGTGGCCTAGCTAGATCTATGTATGTTTGTGGTGTTCCATGTGTTTGTGGTGTTGCATATATGTTTGTGTTTGCAGGTACCAGTATTTGAAATGCGATAGTTGCTAATATTTTGCTGGAATGTTGATTCATTTCCGTCTCGGCGAGAGTTTTGTCACTATGCATTCTTTTTGGTCCTATTTTTAGGGAAGGTCATGCCAAATTTTTTCTTGGTTCTAAAATATTGTTTTGCTCTACCCCGCAGGCGACCATGGTCCGCACGATGACCGAAGGCATCGTGAATAGGTTTTTGAGCTTCGCGAAGGCCGAGATGCTTCAAAAGAACGAGACAAAGATAAGATGTCCGTGTCGAAGATGCAAGCTGAAGAGCCATATTGCGGACCCGGATTCCGGGCAGGTGTGGGACCACCTGCTCTTGCATGGTTTCATGGATGGCTATCGGTGGCAAGGTGATGAAGATGACTATGAAGTCGTCCATGGGGGCCGGGCAAGAATGAGGAAGGGCAACAAGACAAGTACCACCGCGGCGAGGGCGGGCGAGAAGACGAAGAATCTCCAGGACATGATCACGACGGTGATGTTGTACACAGTCATCATGTAGAAGATGTCGTACATGATGATGAGGAAGATCAAGACGAAGGGCATGATCATGAAGATGAAGATGCCGGAGCAGACGATGATGGAGGCTGGGTGCAGGACCCTCATATTCAAGAGCAGCTTCTCAAGCAGACGGATAATGCAAGAGCTGCCGCCTGAGAGAAAGCCAAGCTGGATCAACTGGAGATAGACGCGGTTACTCCATTGTATGAAGGATGCAGGCCCGAGGATACCCGCCTGAAAGTAACGCTCATGGCTCTGCAGATGAAGGTAAAACACAAAATGACCGACGCATGCTTCGACGAGAACATGTCATTCTGGCACGAACGTCTTCCCAAGGGGAACAAGTGCCCAACCAGTTTCGAGGAGGCGAAGAAAATCGTGTGTCCTCTGGATTTACCGCACGTGAAATACCATGTGTGCATGAACAATTGCATCATTTATCGAGACGAGCCCGTGGAGTCTACCATATGTCCGGTGTGCGGCGTCACTCGATACAAGAGGAGGAAGAAAGCTCCTCGAAAATCGGTGTGGTACTTTCCGATCACTCCTCGTCTGCAGCGGTATTTCGCGGACCCTAAGGTAGCAAAGCTCCTGCGTTGGCACGCGGATAGGGAGGAGAAGAAGCGGGAAGATGACGGAAATTATCCGGAGATAAATAAAAAAGACAAGATGCTGAGCCACCCTAAGGATGCGAGCCAGTGGCAAGCGTTGAACTTCGAATACCCAGAATTTGGGAAGGATCCAAGGAACATCGTGCTGGGCGGGAGCACCAATGGAGTCAATCCGTTTGGCAGCCAGAGAAGCACACATATCACCTGGCATGTGTTTGTGTGGATGTACAACCTTCCCCCTGGTTGTTCATGAAGAGGAAGTACATTCACATGAGTATGCTAATTGAAGGGCCGAAACAACCAGGGAACGACATCAGTCTGTATCTAGGGCTGCTGAAAGAGGAGCTAGACACGCTGTGGAAAAAGCCAGCCAATACGTGGGACGCCGCAGAGAAAGAATATTTCCCTATGAGAGCCACACTGCTCACGACAGTGCACGACTATCTCGGTTACGGATATCTCGCGGGGCAGGTAGTCCACGGATTATCTGGATGCGTAAGGTGCATGGATGACACAACGTATCGCCAGCTAGATAGAGATCCCAGGTCTTCGAAAACCATGTTCATGAGGCATCGAAGGTGGCTTCGTGACGATGACCCGTGGAGGAAACGCAAGGATCTGTTCGATGGTGAAACCGAATCCCAAAAGCGCCCGCGTACGAGGAGCGGCGAGGAAATATACGAGCTGTTGAAAAATTGGAAAGATTGCCCACTGCTGGGAAAGAAGCAAAAGGCGCCAGAGCCGGGAAAGAAGAGAAAGGCGCCAGAGCCGCTGCTGAAGGTATGGAAAACAAGGTCTATTTTTTGGGACTTGCCGTACTGGAAGATCCACCGTGTGCCTCACAGCCTTGATGCCATGCATATCACAAAGAACGTGTGCGAGAGTCTACTTGGTACCCTTCTCAACATGCCAGAGAGGACCAAAGATGGGCCGAAAGCAAGGGCAGACTTGAAATCAATGGGCATCAGGCAGGAGCTGCACGCTAATGATGATGATGATGATGAGGCGAAGCAGGACACAGAAACTCGTCGCAAAGGCAAAAAGGCCAAGAAGACCGGAAGTGACTACCCTCCCGCGTGCTTCACTCTAAGTCAGGAGGAGATCGAGCAGTTTTTCACCTGCCTCGTAGGAGTAAAACTTCCTTACGGTTACGTGGGGAAGATAAGCAGATACCTAGACCCAGCGAAGTAGAAGTTCAGCGGGATGAAGTCTCATGACTGTCACGTGCTGATGACGCAGATACTTCCAGTTGCAATCCGTGGGATCATGGACGCGCACGTCCGTGAAACGCTATTTGGCCTATGCAACTTTTTCGACGTCATCTCTCGGAAGTTGATTGGCGTGAGGCAACTCAGAAGGCTACAGGAAGAGATTGTGGTGATACTATGCGAGCTTGAGATGTACTTCCCGCCTGCATTCTTTGTCGTTATGGTGCATCTGCTGGTCCATATCTTGGAGGATATCATCCAACTTGGGCCGACGTTCCTGCACAGCATGATGCCGTTCGAAAGGATGAATGGTGTCATCAAAGGATACGTTCGCAACATGTCACGTCCAGAGGGAAGTATAGCCAGGGGCTTTCTGACCGAAGAGTGCATCTCCTACTGCATGAATTATCTAGGCATCGAGAACCCTGTTGGTCTGCCCGTCAACAGGCACCTCGGCAGGCTCGCTGGATGGGGTCACCGTGAGGGTCGCCGCGAAATGCATGTCTACTTCGAGGGTCGACTCGCCGACTTTGAAAGAGCAAACCTAGTCACGCTACAACACATAGACGTGGTCGATCCTTGGGTGGTAGAGCACAAAACCTTTATTGAGAAGACGTACAATGACCGAGGCCAACACAGGACGGATGGAGATATAATCAAAGAGCACAACTCATGTTTCACGCGTTGGTTCAAGCAGAAGCTTCTGTCGTACCCTTTACATGAGGATTCTTCCGCGGAAGAACAACTCATATTCGCCTTGTCACAGGGCGCCGAGCACAACCTGATGACCTATGAGGCGTACGATATCAACGGCTACACATTCTACACCGAGAACAAGGACATGAAGAGCGATGGTTATCAGAACTCCAGGGTAACGATGGAATCCTACACCGGTAACGACAAGGACAGATACTATGGAAGGATCGAGGAGATCTGGGAGCTGAGCTACGCTGGAGAGAAGGTCCCGATGTTCCATGTCAGATGGGCCAAGAGCGTCCTAAAAGAAGACCGGTATTTCACCACCATGGTTATAACCGAAGCCAAATCCAAGACCGCGGGCGCAAACGTCACCGTGAAAAATGAGCCATGGGTACTGGCTTCCCAAGTGGACCAATGCTTCTTCATTATCGACCCGTCAAAGCCCAGTCGTGTTGTCGTGAGTAGAGGCAAAAGGAAGATCATTGGAATGGATGGAGTAGCCAATGAGCAAGACTTCGACAAGTACGGCGGCCCGAAGATCGAACATGACGACGATGATGAAGTAGCAGCACACACCACAAGAAGAAGCAGGACCAGCCTACCTAAAGGACGTCCGTTCCACAGAAGAACTCCATTTGCGAAAAAGAAGGGCAAGAAGATTGTGAACAGATATCTAGCTAAGATCGATTGTATTTAAATCGTAGTATTCATTTCTCGATTGTATTTCATGGCACTTTTTGATATCATGAATATTTTTAAATTTCACGGGCACTTTTTGAATTCATGAGGACACTCGATCTCGATCCCCCTCCACCGCCGCCGACGAGCACCCGGCCCCCCGCACCCTCCCCCGCTCCACCGCTGCAAATGGGCACCCCCGCACCCTCCCCCGCTCCACCGCCGCCGCCGATGATATTTTCAAGTAACAAGTTTGAGCATATTTTTTAAAAAAATATTACTGTTTTTATAAAAAAAATATTACTGTTATGATTTAAACAAGTTTGAACATATTTAAACACAAATAAATATCAAACAGCATTTAAAATGCAAAAAAATATTGCGGAGCCCGGGAATCAAACCCAGGACCTCCTGGTCTGTGTGTTGTGTGCTAACCAGTCGGGCTAGTGGGCGGGTTCTAATGTGGATTGGGTTAGGTGCAATATAACCTGTGCTCGAACTGTAATAAAAAAACATTCTAATGGCGCACCGCTGCGGGGTGCGCCATTGCTATCTAAAAAAAGATATCTAATGGCGCACCGCTGCGGGGTGCGGCATTGCTATCTAAAAAAAGATTTCTAATGGCGCACCGAGGTGTGGTGCGCCATTAGTAAGCTTCCCCCTAGCTATCCTCCCTCTCCCTCGCCAGATCCCCTTCGACCCTCTCTCGCTCGCTACCAGATCCACCCGCGCGCTGCCCCGACCCATGACGCCGCCGCCCCGACCCTCACCAGACCCCTACCGCCCCCACCCTCGCCGCCCCGACCCTCGCCGGACTCCACACCCCCGCCGCCTCCAAAGAGACCACCCCTCGCCCGATTCCCCCTCTTTCCCCATCAAGCCGCCTCCTCCTCGGCTCGTACTCGAGCGCAAGAGCTCGTGCGGTGACCGCGCTCGCCGTCGTCATTGTCGCGGCCACCGTCGTCCCCACGCCAAGAGAGTGTGTCCCCCGGCTTCCCCGTCGTCTTCCACGTCATCTACAAGTCCAGATCGAGCCAGGGCACCGCCAAACGACGGGATCGAGATCGTCTTCTTCCTTCTACCGTCGTCGATTTCGCCTCGATCCACGCCGCCTCGACCGCCCCCGACCTCGCCGAGTTCGCCTACGCCCCCCTGTGAGCCCATCCATCGATCCCCTTCTTCCTTCGACATGTGCTGCAGCTACTGGCAGTCATGGCCATGACCATGGCCGTGTGCTTTGTGTAGGATTTCAAGTTGGACTACTACTGCTAGGACTTGCTCCAGATTTTAGTTGCCATGGCCATGTGTTGTGTGCTTTGTGTGCTTTGTGTAGGATTTCTAGTTGCCATGGCCGTGTGTTGTGCCATGGCCATAGGAGTAGTAGTGGTGGCCATCTAGTTGGACTACTACTGCTAGGACTTGCTCCAGATTTTAGGATTTCTTTTCTTTTAGGATTTATTTTATTCTAGGACTAGGTTTTTATTATTTTTCTGTTGTGATTGTTTTTTGAGCTCTTTCTTTTTCATTTCCTACTATCCTTATCATAATTATCTTAAATTGTTATGATGTGTGTAACAGGATTAGATCTTGGATTTGCTAGTGGACTTTAGGAGTTTCTTAGCCAGCTTGGTGACTCCATATTTTTCACTATTTCAGCAAGTCTTTTGTAAGCATTAAACTTTCAGCACTACATTTCTATCTTATGTGTACATCTGTTTGCTTCCAATTGCTATATATGTATTGTTGTTACTAAAAATGATGAAGCTCCTGTCAATTGCTATACATATATATATGTGTATGATGATCCTCCTTTCCTGTAGTAGTATAACTAGGATATAAAGCACATTGAACTAACAATCTTGTATGGTGCATAAACTACAATGATTCAGGAACATCAGATGACATAGCATGTGGATATTGACATAGGATGAGTAGATTAATAAGTGAGCCAAAAGTGATGGACAAACCTCATGCTAGGAATTCTCGAGGGTTGCAGTACATGGAATGCATTTGCAAATGCAGCCAAAACCTGATATATACCAAAAAATTGTATAGAAATATGCTGAATTTTCTGCTCTGATTGTTGCTCAAAGAAATTTAGCAAAAAATGGGGTCCTGGGAGACGCCGCTGCTGCTTGAGGCCCTTGAGAAGCCCTTCATGTCGTGATGATTTTGCAGGTACCCCGAGAGGCCCTTGAGTTTGCCGGAATGTCGATTAACTTCTGTTCCGGCAAATTTGGGTACTCCATATGTCCTATTTTCAGCAAAGGTCATGCTGAAATTTTCCGTGAATTTTAGCATGACTTTGCTAAAAATCGGACATATGAGGTACTTGCTACTAATGCATGGGCCGGGGTATCTTAGTACTTAATTAAGTAGGATCAAATGCCCCTTTATTCTTGCTGCATTAAACCATAGGTGGCAATAGAGCCAAGTGATTAGGCCCAACTTAGAAATTCTCCTCAGCATCGATAAACCCTACATGATAAACCCAACATAGGTGGCAATAGAGCCAACTGATTAGTGCCAAGTGATTAGGCCCAACCTAGGGTGCCTCGGCATCGATAAACCCTAAATGATGAAAACTTAGCATTTAGGGTGCCTCGGCATCGACAAACCCTAAATGATGAAACCTTGGCTTTTAGGGTGCCTCGGTATCGATGAGAACCTAAATGATGTACGCTTAGGCTTTTAGGGTGCCTCGGCGTCGACAAACCCTAAATGATATAAGCTTAGCTTTTAGGATGCCTCGGTGTTGACAAACCCTAAATGATGAGACCATGATCTTGTTCCTCGACAATAACCAACTTTTTGACCAAACTTTTTTCCTATTTAGAGCGAAATGTGGCCCACAACGATGAGGCTGGCGGTTCGGGCGGCAAGCAATTCTGGGAGCTTTCCCAGGAGTTGGAGGAAGAACCTCACCGCTATGAGGACGCCGCGGAAGACACCGATCCTGACTACACAAACCCTAGTGGCGTCGGGGATGACACCACTGATGATGGCGCCACGGATGCCACCACTGATGATGGTGGCGCACGCACAGATGGCAGCCAACCGAAGAGGCAACGGAAGGACCGGCGCCCGAACGTGCTCGGCACTGTCAGGGACGAATTTACTGAAGTGAACTCCGACGGGCATCCGACGGTGCCCAAACACGTAGTCAAGGGGTACTCGATTCAGCTCGGGTGCATTCTCTGGAGCACCGCCTCGATCAACACAGAGAACCTAAGGCATAAGGACCGAGGGAATTTGCGCAACCTCCTCTTCACGAAGCTGCACGAACGATACAAGTTCCCCGCTGAGTTCGCAAACACACGCCTCTCGGGTAATAAAGTGAATGGTGCCGCCCTCACGACGGTGAGCACGGCCCTGTCTACTTGGAAAAGCACGGTGAAGGCAATGATTGACAAAGGTGATAGTTATGAGAAGATCAAGGCGAAATATCCTTTGATGAGCAAAGATGACTACAAGGAGTTCAAGATCAAGTGCGAGAGCCCCGCAACCTCCGAATCAAGTAAGTGGGGGAAAGAAATGCAGTAGTTGAACATAGGGGTCCACCAACTCGGTCCCGGCGGTTACAGAGTGGCGGAGCCTGTATGAGACAAGGAGGACGCGGAGCGTGCCGAGCAAGGCCTACCACCCCGCTTCGAGAAATACAGTGACAAGGAGACCAGGAACTTTCTCAGGGCCCGGTACAAGGAGGACCTGGTAACAAAGGAGCTTACCACGGATCCGAAGACCAAAGAGCTTGAGCTTGTTCTGGTAAGGAATACACCCCGCCGTAATTAGCTCCATATGGTTGCATTCTAATTAATCCCCAATATTTCTAAATGGCTCACGTTCCTTCCGCGGGACAAAGAAAGCAGTAGCGTGGGGTCGTCTCAAAGCTCCCCTTTCGACACCCCTTTGAATAGGGCATTGAACGTAATGAAAAACAGGGATAAGCTCAATAAGCCGACGTCAGCTGGTCGTGTGGCCGGCAAAGGCTTGTCCACAAAATGGTCGTCATACTATGGCGCTGGTGGGCGAAAGGAGAAAAAGACCAGCTCGGAAAGCCAGTCGCGCGAGGTTGAAGCACTCAAGGCGCAAGTGGCGTGGATTTCGGAGATGGTCCAAGAGCAAGTGCAACAACAACTGGGATCGACGCTTACCGGCATTATGCCTACCTTGATTCATGGGATAACGACATGGATTGCAGGTGGCCAACAGGGGCCGCCCCTGATTCCCAGCTTCACGGTCAGCAACTCACACAACGCGCAGGCGGCGCCATTTGTGTCTCCGGCGGCGACGGTATTTGTGTCTACAGCGGCGGCGCCATTGGTGTCTCCGGCGGCGGCGGTATTGGTGTCCCCGACGCCGGCATTGGAGCTTAATGCACCCGGGTGTACGCCGGCCGGCACCTCGCCAGCAAGCAGCCCCTCCGTCAGTTGCACGCCCGCCGTTGGCGGTGCCTCGACATTAGCCGAGCTCGACGGCATCACGGTAACTAAGCCTCTCGGCCGAGGACTTCATCTCCTTGCCTTTGACTGGGCATCCCTGACGCCCTACATGTTTTCGTAGGGCGCCGCCAACGTTCCTTGCACTCTCCTGCACTTCATGGGCGGCGAGTTGGTCGATGTCGCCAAGGGCAGAATCATTCAACCGGGCAACCCGTGTTCCATGGTAATCCGATGCCACCCACAATGTATAGGGTTGAAGTGGTTCGGGTGCTGCCAGGCTGCGACGAGCTGTTACCTCCGATTCGACCCGCTGGGGCCGACGAAGAAGATGAGATGACCCTCAACGCCTGCTTAAGCTAGGCCCTGCTTTGGCCGAAGAGCCAGATTTTTTTGGGGGCGGGGGACACCACCCCACAGACAAGACCGCCAGTCGTGCCGGCGCCAAGCCATGGCAAGAACGCCGCAATGCTACCGAACATGCCGGACATCCCTATGGCACAGGATCCGGACGACGACGACAACGATGATGGTACATTTACCAACGTTGATAAGTAATTTGCCGAACATGGGTACGGTGACGAGTTCTGCGGGCCTCCTTCTCAACAACCCAAACAAGACGACCGCGATCTAGCTGGTACGACGGAGAAACCCAATTGCAACAGGCGTCGTCTGGCGTTCAGTTCTCAGGAGACGCCTCCAGCTGCTGCCTTCACCTAGCCTCAGATAGCGGAGGTGCCAAATATTATCAGCCCCAACACGCTCAAGAAGGCGGTCTGTGAACAGAACTCGGTCCCATTACAGCATATCAAGAAGAAGGGCCGGAAACGGCCGACTAAAAAGGCCACCGGTGTGAGCCAGCCGGCACCGAGTACGATCCGTGCTCAGGACGGGCCACCTTCACCTAAGGATATCTCGAGGAGGGTGCATGTGGCGGGTAGGGCTATGCTACCGACAAATATGCTCAATGCTGCAACCGGTGCTATGCGGAGTCTGCACGACAGTGTTCTTTCTTTGGAGAAGCGGCGTCTCAGAGAGAATGATGTGGCATACCCGATTTTCATGGCCAAGGTGCCAGAGGGCCAGGGCTTTGTGGATGGCGACATCGGGGGTACGATCGTCCTGCGGTTTGATGACATCTTTGCTATGTTTAACCTTCATCCGCTGCACTACACCTTCGTTCGGCTTCTTTCGCTGAGTATGGCACTACTAGAAAAAGGGCTATAGATGGGATTGACAGTAATAGCGCACCTGACAAGGGGTGCGCCATTAGTATGTACTAATGGCGCACCACCATCTAGTGCGCCATTAGAGTTGAAACTACTAATGGCGAACCCGGCCCAGGGTGCACCATTAGTATCAAAAAAATAATTTTTGGAACTAGTGCGCCTGTCCAAACATACTAATGGCGCATCCAGACAAAGTGCGCCATTACTAGTTGTAACTAGTAATGGCGCACCTGTCGGGAAGTGCGCCACTAATGTTGTTTTTTTTATTATATTTTTTCCCTTTTTTGCAAAACTACTAATGGCGCACTGTCACACCGTGCGCCATTACTAGTTCAAACTAGTAATGGCGCACAGGGGGACAGTGCGCCATTAGTAATTTTTTTTGCCATCCACATTCCCTCCCCGGCCGGCCCCTCCCTATCCCCTCTCTCTCCCTCGCCCTCGCCCTCGATCCCCTTCCCCTCTCTTCTCCCGACGCCGCTGCCCCGCCGCCTCGACGCTGCCCCGCCGCCCCGACGCCGCCTCGACCCCGCCCCGACGCCGCTGCCCCGCCACCTCGACGCTGCCCCGCCGCCTCGACGCGACCCCGCCGCCCGGAAGCCGCCCCGTCCACACCACCGTCGCCGGAGCACCACCACCACCACCCGGACCTCGTCCCCGACATCCTCCCCGCGCCCCACTCCCCGGCCCCCGTGAGCTCCCCCTCCTCCTCTCCCCCTCTCCCCCTCTCCCCCTCTAGCAGCTACTTGTTGTACCTATTTTGTTTCATGCAGTACTGAATTTGTATGCTTATGCTTGATAATTTTGTTTCATATAGCTTTCTAGCTCCTTAGGGGGGGTTGTTCCTCTTTACAGGTGTGTTAAACAGGGCTTTGTGTGGTCATATGGAGTTTATTAGGTAGAGAAAGTACCTTGTGATTTCTCTAATTTTGGACATATATCAAGTCTCACCAAGACATCTTCATTACAACACTCAGCTTATCCAAGACATCTTCATTACATTCTAGACAGGATAGAAGCCTGCTTTGTTTAGAAACAGAGTCAGAATTTGAAAAGGAAAACCCTTAAGCCAAACATACAACAAGCATTGACAATATAAGTGGAGACACTAATTTTCTCTGACTTGTGGAGGCTCTAATCCTCAGGGATCATGGCTAAAATAATTTTCCATGCCTGATTAGTTTTTATCTTAATTAGTTTGTAAACTGTAGAGGTGGTTAAGCTCTGGTTAAAAATAAAAACAATAACAGAAGTTTTGTATTTTCTAAGTAAAAAATCCCACTCAAGGACAAACTGTAGAGGTGGTTAGGCTCTGCATTAGTTGTTTTGTGCTTCAAGTGTCCCAGTCAAGGACAAACTGAGTGGTTGCAAAATAATATTATGTGGTCAATGTGGATTTACTATTTTCTGGTGATAGTTCTGAACTGGTAAATAAGTTCACATGTGTAAGTGAGACTTGGCATTTTAAAGCTTAGGGTCTTCAACTTCAACCATGAATTGGGATGATAATGTTATTTTGCCTTTTTAACAGAATGGTGTCATAATCAGAACAAAGCTGCTGCAAATGCATACCTTTTTTTACAAGTGCATCTGCACCTTCTGATCCATTTAGAGTTATCATAAATATATTTCCAAGGTTTTTTTCATTTCACTGTAGAGTCTTTGCTTCTGGACTCAATGCACATTCATCAGTCATAAGAGATAAATACTAGTAAGTCAAGGGCACCAGAATTTGATAATGCCTCTTTTGAGAAGTATGTCTATTGATTCAAAATTGATGATCATCTTGGTCTATGTCGGTGAGCTTGTGTTATACACTTCTGCGTTTGACAAGTAATGACTTGCAAAGATGATGATCATCTTGCTAGTTTGCTGGGTTTTGTCTCCGACCATTGTGTCGTGATGAATTTGCAGGTACCCCAAGAGGCCCTTGAGTTTGCCGGAATGTCGATTAACTTCCGTTCCGGCAAATTCGGGTACTCCATGTGTCCTATTTTCAGCAAAGGTCATGCTGAAATTTTCCATGACTTTTAGCATGATTTTGCTAAAAGTAGGACATATGGGGTACTTGCGACTAATGCATGGGTCGGGGTATCTTAGTACTTAATTAAGTAGGATCAATTGCCCCTTTATTCTTGCTGCATTACCATAGGTTTTAGGGTGCCTCGGTGTCGATAAGAACCTAAATGATGAAAGCTTAGGCTTTTAGGGTGCCTCGGCGTCGACAAACCCTAAATGATAAAACCTTGGCTTTTAGCGTGCCTCAGTGTCGATAAGAACCTAAATGATGAAAGCTTAGGCTTTTAGGGTGTCTCGGCGTCGACAAACCCTAAATGATAAAAGCTTAGGCTTTTAGGATGCCTCAGTGTCGACAAACCCTAAATGATGTAGTTTTGAATTATGAACGTAGGATATGTCGTCATCGGACGATGAAAGTCTCCCGGCGGAGTGCGACTGGTGCCACGACGATCGAGGTCTGTGCGACATGCCTCACCTGGACGATGATCGGCGCTTCAGCATTAAGCTCGAGGAGACCTTCGAAGTTGAAACGGTACACAACGACGACACGTGTTATTTTCATAATTAAGCATGACTTCAACTATTTCAATGTGTAATTTTCATCTTTTACAATTCGAGTATAGCTTATCCCATGCCATGCAAGACGCTATGTCTTGGAGAGGATGGATTTTGAAGACCATGAAATTTCTGAAACAAAGAAAATTCACCTAAGGACTCATCATGATGTGGACTTTGAAGTAAATCTATATAATTCTGAGAGCGTACCCATTTTGGTTGCAAAAATTGGGAAGCATTTTGCAAGATGTATGGTTTTGATGAGGGTATGCTTATCACCATGGATCTTGGTAATCCTGACATCAACCAAGACAATATGGACATTTGGGTCCTTATTGATACGCCTCCAGTTCTACCGCTATGTGAGTTTCTCAAACATAGTTATTAGCTAATTTATATTGTTTATTTCAAAATAGTTGACAGCTTATTTCCATTGACAGCTTATTTTTATTGTTCAAAGAATGTGCGGGAGGTGGTAGACAAAACCCACTACACCGATGGCTCCGAATTAACAACTTACAAGGAGAAAAATCATCTGGTCGGATTTTGTACTGACATTGAAAATTACATTATCCACAAACAAATTCCTCAACATTATGGTAAATACGTGCCACTAGTGCATGTGTTCAACTACGGTAACTACCATGGAGATACCCTGGTAAGATTTTTACTATTACGACATCCGTGCATCGTAAGATGTCCGGGGTCTCCAAGATGCGGATCATTAGAGACAAGACCCCGGACATCATGATCGTCGACCCCTTCTACATGCGTCCCAAGCTCTTGAGCAACGCTGGGGACCGCAAAGTCGCGAGTTCACACCTCGAAGACGTCATTCTGGCAAACCCAGGTAAGGATAACTTCCTTGTGGCTTACTTTCCCGAGTAAGTCATCCCTTAACCGCCCCGTAACATATGATTTCTTAGATTTCGATCGTTCTTTTTTTTCTAACATTTCGTGTTCTGTGCAGTGACACACATTGCACACTCATCCTCTTAAGCCCGAAATATTCCATGGCCACGTATTTCGACCCGAACCGTAACTCCAAGATAGACTACACAAATATCAAGAAAGTTCTTGATGATGTTCTCCCCGGCTACACCAAATCTGGAGGCACCTTCACCAGGGCAGTTCGTAAGTACGGCAAGCACGTGTTCGCCCACAATACGATGTTCTACTGCGTCAAGCAGCCGCCTGGCGGTCAGAAGGATGCCTACTACGCCCTCCATCACATGCGGGCGATCGTAAGGGACCATCATCACCTTCTGCTACCAAATAATCTCAAAGATTGGGTCGCGAGCTTGTCGGCAATCCAGGACGCGGACATCAGACAAGAATTCTTTCGCATCCAGTCGGAGTTTGCGGACATCATCCATCAAGATGTCCTTCATACCTCGGGGCGGTTCTTCCTCAGATATCAACCGTCCAACATTGAGATAGACGGAATGCTACAAATGCAGGCTGACAACGCCCGCGATTTCATGACCATCACGACAGATGGCGGCTTCATCCACGCTCCTATCCATGAGTCGAGTCGAAAGTAGTGATGTGTAGTTCTGAAACATTGATTGGCTCATATTGTAATTAAACTTTCATGAATTGTATGTCTCTTTGGTTTGGATAGTCGTTCAACTTAGATGTAATCGATGCTATTTATTAGTAGGACCATGAATCGTGCTATTAATGTCTTGCTTTTCTCTTCCGATCCTTTTGTTGCATACTTATATATTGCTTATGTATGTATTGTCTTGGCTTGTGCATAGAGATGTCGTGGTATGTCGTGTACAAGGGTAAGGTTTCCGGTGTCTACGACGACTGGGAGGAGTGTCGGAGACAGGTTCATCGTTTCAGCGGTAACAGTTACAAAGGGTGCACCACTAGGGCGGAGGCGGAATCTAGATACGCCCGCTATCTAGCGGGAGAGAGGAGGGAGCGTTGGAGGAACCGGATGAAGACCGGTTTCATCGCAATGATGCTCATCGTGATGACCGCAGCTCTCTTCTATGTGATGGTAGTTTAGATAATCGATATCGACTTGTAATATGAAGACAAACTCGATACTCGCGATCTCGAGACTTGTAATGTTTTATCTTTATTCGGTCTTTTGAATTCGGAGACTAATATGATGAATTATATTCGGAGACTAATCTTCTATTGTATTCGATGAATCTGTTGTTGCTGTGTGCTACTGTCTATATTCTGTCAAATAATATATTTTGTAACCTGTGCAAAAATCAGAAAAGTAAAAAATAAATAAAACCTAATATTCATACTAATGGCGCATCACTAGAGAGTGCGCCATTAGTATGCCAAAGTATACTAATGGCGCATCACCAAACAGTGCGTCATTAATATGCCAAGTATACTAATGGCGCATCCAGCCGCAGTGCGCCATTAGTGTGCCAAAGCACATGGTTAAATATGGCCCCTGGGAGGCATACTAATGGCGCGTGGTGTTATATACTAATGGTGCACTGCGTGGTGCGCCATTAGTATACCAGATACTAATGACGCACCAGTGGTGCGTCATTAGTAATAAATACTAGTGGCGTGATACTAATGGCACACCAGTGATGCGCCATTAGTAGGCAAAACTGGTGCGCCATTAGTAGGCCTTTTCCTAGTAGTGAAATAACCGTCAGTTTATAGTTTTAGATGAAAAAAAACGATTGGAATAGAACTCGTAAACGACTTCGACCCGTAAAATTTTTTAAGGGACGCGGAAAACATCCTGGTCAAACCCGTGAAAATAAAGATTTTGAAGACAACCCGAGGGTGTCCTGTATACGCGAAAGACCGTTGGGGAGAAACCAACTGCCATTGGAACCTTCATGAATCACTCCTGTCTGCCCGTCCCCGACCGCCGGCCGGCCACCGTGCTTGTCCCAACCACCGCGCCCGTCGGCCGCCCGTCCCCCCCTCTCCCCCTCCCCCCGCCTCGGGCCACCCGCCGCCCACCGCAACCGTCGCCCACCTCTCGGCCGCTGGCCACCGCTCGAATTGCTAGCTAGCTAGCTTCATGCGAGTCGGCCGCAAATGCCTCGGTGGCGGCTGCTGCTGTAGCCGGCACTACTGCTGGCCCCGGCCCGGTCGCGCTCAGTGGTGAGCACGAGGAAGCGGTCATGGAGGCAGGATGCGCACACGCTGAGGGGACGGAGGTCGAGATGGAAAGAGCATAAGAAAGAAGATGATATATTTAGAGAATGTTCTTTTTACGCGTTGATTATACGGGCTCTGTTCAGCCGCAGCTAAAATCGGCCCTTATAATGTGTTATTCTCGGCCCATAAAACACTTATACGGATCGTAGTTTTAAGGGGTCTGCTAGAGATGCTCTCACTCCTGAGAAGTACTCCCTCCATTTTTATGTACTCCGCATATTAGCTTTGGTCAAAGTCAAGCTTTATAAAGTTTGACAAAGTTTATATACAAAAATATTAACATGAATAATAACAAATCAATATCATTAGATTCATTATTGAACGTACTTTCACATCATATAGATTTGTTATCATAAATATTTATTTATTTTTCCTATAAACTTGATCAAAATTTGTAAAGTTTGACTTCAGTCAACTCTAATATGCAGAGTAAATAAAAATGGAGAGAGTAAATCATTTGAAAACCATAGTCACAAGGAGTCTAAAATAAATGCATGTGAGCAACTTTTTTTTAAATCAATGCATGTGAGCAACTTTAATTGTACTGTGTTAAAAGAAACGCATGAATTTTACCTCCCTACACTACCAAATGTTTACCGTAGCACACTGTGCCCGTATATGTAAACCTCCCGCCGGGAAAAAGATTAAACGGGGGTAGACGAGCGCCATCCATCATCGGGTCGGCGTCCGAGCGGCAGATCGGGCACGTCGAGTGCGCGTCCAGCCACGGGTCGATGCACTCCACGTGGTATAGGTGCAGGCATGCCGGCAACAGCCGCACCGTCTCACCTAGCTGGAACACGCCAAGGCACACAGAGCACGTCGCCGCTTCCTCTCCTCTACCCGTCACGTTGTGCATCACGGACCGGTTGTACTTGAACGCCGGGAGCCGGGCCACCGGGTTGGTAGCGCGGGTCCTGGGCAGCTGCACCTCATCATGTTGCCTGAGGGATTCCAGCTGGGTTAGGGACATCTTCAGCCGTTGGCTTGTCAGGAGGAGTAAAAAATCACCTTCTAGGGTGCGCCGGCGCTAAACCGCGCACTGGGGACGTGATGCCCCCCAGTCGCGGCGTCCACGGTTAGTTAAAAAAAGTCAAAAACGGCCCAAAAACGACTCAAATTTAACGCAAACATCGGCGAGTTCATTCAAACTTAAACATATTTTACAAAAAAGAAAAAAAAACCTTCCGCAGGCTACCCCGCCGTCTCCCTCGCCGCCCGCCCACGCGGTTTTACATGCCGAGGAGGCTGTAGAACCGCGTGTAGCCACCGGCGTCGTCGTCGTCGTCGTCGTCGCCGCCGCCCCCGCCTGCGCCTCCACCGTCCCTGCTGCATCCCTCCCCGGTTGGCGCGGCGGGTTGGACGGTCCGGGGGCGTCGTCATCGTTGTCGTCGCTGTCAAGGACCACGATGCCGTGCTCGTCCTCGCGCCCACGCTTGCGAGCGGCGATCTCCTCCAGGGCACGGCGCTGCCGGACCATCTCGTCGCGGAGGTAGTCGTCCCGCGCCTACCGCAGGGCGTCCTCGTCGGAGATGCCGCGCCGGGCTATCTCCTCGTACTCCGCGGGGAGGTCGGGCTCGGGCTTGGGCTCGACGAGGACGAAGCGGCCGGTGGGTGGGGAGGCGTTGGCGCCGATGCGAACGCCGGAGCTGCGGGTGCGCGCGCTGGCCGGCGTGCCCTGGGGCTCCGGCTTGACGGGGCGGAGGCAGGGCGAGCCACCGGACGAGGAGGAGGACCCCCCGGTCTCCATGCGCCTCGGGGTCCAGGAGCTTCCCCGGCGGCGTGAGAAGGACGGGGGAGCGGGGTACTCGAGGCGCGGCGTGTTGCCGCCCTCGGTGTACTCGAGGACGGCCTTCAACGTGCGCCCGGGCACGCCCCACCACCGGCGCCGGCCATTAGAGTTGAGCCTGCCGGAGGGCACGACGCCGTTGGTGGTCCCGAGCTGCTCGGCGTGACGGCGGCGAAAGTAGGGCTCCCAGAGCGGGCTGTCAGGGACGTACCGTGGCCCCTCCCTCGCCGCCCGCGGCAGGGACGGGCGGATGCGTGCGATCTCCGCACGCCGCGCCGCCCAGGTGGGTGGTGGTGGCACCAGCACGCCGCCGGCGCTGATCCTCCAAGCCCCGGGCACCCGCATGTCCGGCGGGACCGGGTACTCGGCCTCGAAAAGGAGGCGAGCCTCGTGCTCGTGGAGATGGCGGCGGCCGAAGCCGTTCGCCGCCGCGCCGTCGCCTGGGAAGCGCTCGGCCATGGGTGCTGGAGACGGCGAGAGAGAGAGGAGAGGGAGGAACGACGACGGCGAGAGAGGAGAGGGAGGAACGACGACGGCGAGAGAGGAGAGGGAGGAACGACGACGGCGAGAGAGCATGAGTCGCCGAGTGCACTGGGGCGCGTCTTATATAGCCCGAGGCGCCGCCCCGTGTGCGAGCCGCCGTGAGCACGCGTGAGCAAGGGAGGGCGAGGGACGCGCGTCATCCGGCCTTAACTGCACCGCCCGTGAGCATCAATGGCGCAAGCTGACCGACGCGGCAGCGCGGCAGCTTTGGCATTGATTCGCCGCGGGAAACAAGGTGATGAGGACGACGAAGGGGCGAGAAGAGGGTAGAGTCGCTAACGCGGCGGGCCCGCGGCTGTTTCGCGCCGAAACAGTTCGCCCCGGCGCCCCCGGGCGCCCCGAAGCACGCCGGGTTCGGCCTAGGTCCGTCGGCGCTGTTTTCGGTCCAAGCCGGCAAAAATCGGGCTCCTGGGAACGCGACTGGGCCGTTTTTTCGGCGCCGGCGCGAAAAAAACACTTGGGGAGGCCTTCTTAAGGACGCGGCTGGAGATGCCCTTAGCGGCCGCAGCTGCGCCACCTCTCGCGGCCGAGCGGCAGCGGCTGTCTCTGTCGCAGCGCGAGCTTGCGCGCTGCTGTAACACTTTAAAGCCATTTTGAAAATGACGGATAAGAAGACGGCGATGAGCGGCGGCGGTGGTAGCGGCGGTGGTTCATACGACGGTGGGCCATAAGACCACGGTAGTAGTAGCGGAGGAGCAAAGTCGACGGAGTTCGTCGATGGTGGAACCATTGGTGTAACTGCAACTAACTTAGAACTAATGACGTATTGTTTGCAGGCTTGCAGCGTCGGGCTATACACTAGTCTTGAGAGAATTTATACGTGGATCAAGGGAGACTAACTTGAAGCACGTCCTGTGGGCGAGAGGGTTTATCATGAATGGTGATTTATTGCCAAATGCATGTAATGAAGACAAAATCAGGACGGACTATGCAGGATTCTCTTTGTCTATGCACGATAAACAACCCACCGCAAGGTAACGTTACATTGCCAGGGTCGTTCATGCGTCAGAGATAGGAACTAAGGAAAGTTCATTTCATGATTTTTTTTCTTCGCGAATACGCAAAGCATGTGTATCTTTTCATTGATAGAAGAAGAGAGAATAAATACAAGTGAGGTACAACACATGCACAGACACAAGGTGTGAACACGGTGCCCAAAATAGAAAAAAAAAGAGACAAGGTGCTTGGCCCGGACAAGCAAAATGACACAGCTAAGTCCACAAACTAGATAGGCAGTCCAAACCAATGTAAAGTCAGACAACCACGAATTCACCACCGGGGATGCCACGAGCATGCAAGACGACGCCTTCAGAAAGGAAAACAACGCCATGGCGCCATCGTCATCCGATCCGAAGAATCAGACCTAGGGTTTCCCTTGATGCTTGAAAATGGGTGTGGAGAGAGGCCATGACAACGCTTCCCGGGAGGAGAACTCGCGAGTGTCGCCGTTGCCAGCATCAGCAAGCCGAGCAGAGATTTCTCCCTGGCCTATGTCTGAGCAATCCCAAAGCCATCGGAACGGAATCGGGAGTCAGATGCCACACGTAGGTTGAAGAACCACCACCACCAGAGGGGAGCCGCGCTGGACACGCGAACCTTGGGCATGACAAGGGGTGGGGAAGCGAGGTGGCCAGGGTTGGGGGAGTCGGTTGGACAAAAGGGGCCGATGCATGGAACGCGATGGCGATCGACGACGCCGACAAGTCAGGAACTGGAGGAGACGCAGATCCGGACCGCCAGGGCCGAAGCCGTCAAGATACCGGCAAGCCAAAGAGGCTGGAGGAGACGCAGCCTCAGTAGCGCCGGGGCTAGCGTTGCGCCGGAAGAGGCACCGGCAACCCAAGGATACTGGAAAACGCAGGTTGAGGGCCGCCTGGTCCGGAGCTACACCAGCGAGGATTCCGACGCAAGGGCACGAGCGCCCGTAGAACACCAGCAGGCATGCCGCAAGGGCCGGCCGATGCTGGGGAGGCACCACCGGAAGCACACCAAAAAGCCGCACCTTGAAGCCATGGCCGCGGCTCGGATGGAGAAGAGCGCCGTCGCGACGCCGCAAGGACGGCCCGAGACCAGCAGAGGAGCACGCCAACCCCAATCTCGGGTCCAGCGCCGTCAGCAGAGAGGAAGCCGGCGGCAGGGCGGACAGATCTGACGCGGAGATGGGGGGAGGCGGATGCACCTCACCGGCGGCAAGAGCTCACAGCGGCCGGTGGCAGGGAGGGCGGGCGAGGGCGAGGGTGAAGGAGGTCGCCGGAGACGCGCTGAGGGAGGAAGCGGCCAGTGGAGGGCGGTGCGCATGCGGCCGGTGGCAGGGAAACCGAAGCTTGACGAGGCGCCCCGTCGCCACCATCCTGGGAGCCAGCACGGGCCTTGCCGGCCGCTCCTCCGATGGCGGCGAGGTGGTGCAGTTCGGGGAGGGGGTTGCGGTGGTCGGGGTTAAGGTTCCCCCGCCGCCGCCATGGAGGGCGACGCGGGGGACGCCGAGTATGACTCACTTCATTTCATGGTTAAGGTTGATGCTATACTAACAACTTAGACAAACCTCCAACTGAAAAAAAAACTTGGAGAAACCCAGTATATCCCGCGTGAACGTTTGCTCGCGTGACACGCATGCGCTCACTGTGATGTTCTGTTGACGTGAAGGGTGTCAATTGCGTCGTCAGACTGTTCTAATGTCCTAGAAAAATCAGGACTATTGGTCTCTCCCTTTCATAAATATACGTATTTCTAAAGGTTTGCTTTATATTTAGTTCATATTGCAATCCTTAAAAAGACTTATATTTAGAAATAGATGGAGTAGTAACTTTTAAACTGTTTAAGCAATGCCCATTAAATTCGACCTGCTATGTAGGCTTGACGTCCAAGACAACTCGTGACTACACTAAACAAATATAATGTTCACCTACAATTTCACCTAAAATCACTGGTAGAAAAAGGATCTATAGTCCCGGTTCGTAAGGGCCTTTACTCCCGATTCCTGAACCGGAACTAAAGTGTCGGTACTAATGCCCCGACCCTTTAGTCCCGGTTCAATTCAGAACCGGGACTGATGGGCCTCCACGTGGGCAGTGCGCAGAGCCCAGGCAGGAGACCCTTTGGTCCCGGTTGGTGGCACCAACCGGGACCAATAGTCATCCACGCGTCAGCATTTCTGTGGCTGGGGTTTTAGTTTTTTTTGAAGGGGGGGGGGGGGGTGGGGGGTTAATTTAGGCGTTTCATATATTGTGTTAGCTAGCTATAATTAATAGAGAGAAGTGTCCTCTCTTATGTCCGTGCTTGGTCGACGCTGCGTACTATACATACGTATAGAAAGGACTAGACACGTTGGCTAGCTAGTAAGCAAACGAAGGAAACAGAAGATCGTGATGAACATATATGCATACAGAGAGAAGTGATATCGACCACCTCTCTTTCTCCGAGAGATTGGTCGAACAACAAGTTCTCGTATATCTATCTGAAACTACCGGTTACATATATACAATAATTATCTTTTATAAATATAATCATACGGACTCAGGGTCCACATAGAATTCTCCGTTTTCAGGAATCACGTGGCCAATTCCTCTTGAATTCCTCGCATGCGAGCTGGTGCTAGGAGTTCATCCCGCTCCCGAAACATCTAATTTAAAGAAGGGGGTCAATACATATATATATGTGAATGAATGAAACTCAACACAAATGATGGTAATAAAATAAAATTGTGAATGTTGTTATTTACGTATTTCATATTGTTCTTCAGTGTAGCCCCGCTCACAGGTCGTGTGGCGGATGGACTCGCAAACATAGTATTCACAGAAATCATTCCCTTGTTCCTGCCACAACCACTTTACAAGAAATAGAGGTTAATCAAACTGATAAGCAAGAATGCCAAATGGTATTGATGAAACTAGCGCTTGAATGACTAGTAGATGCGCTTAAAATGCTACTATAGTACTTACTTTCGGGTGTCTAAATTGCAGCTCCTTCGGCAGTCCCGGAGCTTTTCTGGTGAATTTTCTCCAAACCGTGCCGGAGAAAGAAAACAATTACTTGATATCTCAGGAAATGAACAAAGTTGCTGATATGGTGGATAATGATCGATTTGACTTACTTCTTGAGTATTTGAGTCATGTCTGCATAGTCCTTGGGATCTTTTCGTCTTGAATCTAAGACGGTTACTAGTCCCTTCTCAAGCTTAATATGTAGGAGAATATAGTGGAAACTGCACACGCATACATAACTCATCAATTACATTACTATAACCTTGACTAATATATAAAGAAAACTGAATACGCACAAGACAGTAACACTCACTTGAAGTTGTAAGGAAAGAGTATTATATCTTTGTTTTGTTTTATTATCAACGATCGTAGCATGCTGGCCTCGGTTTCTGCGGCATGAAATTTAACCTGAGTTGCATCTATGAGATATGTGTTAATGAACCCAATATCACCGACTTGTCTTTTCTTCAATTCGACGATCTTCAATCTGCATAATATAGTGAGGATGATTATAAATACATGCAATGAAAGAGCTAAGCTATATAGAGAAACTTAATGACAGAAGTAGTACTACTTACAGACAGTAGCAGGCGACCGTTGTTTTATCGAGGGCCAATTGATTGAAAAACTGATAGAACTCCTCAAATGGAATAGGCAACAGATCAACTCCAACGAGGTCATGCTCCTTTTTAACTTTCACATACAAAGTACTCCCCCCCAGAGTCTCTGCAGATTTTCAAGTACCAATCATGCAATCTTCGCATCATCGTTGATAGAGATCTTTCATCTTTGACGAGAGGCTTCCCATACTCGTATCTTTGTATCTGCATGTCCATGGGTTCATAATGTACTTCGTCGGGCAGGTAATCTGCAAGATTGCTATAACCGGGCACCATCCTCGGATCATTAGCAACGTTGTGGCTAGGCACCTTGAGCGGGGGGCATGATTGCTTCGCTTGTTCGCCGAGCTGGGCAATTTGTTTCCCAGCTCGTCGTTCTTTCAGCCTTTGATCACTGACAGTACTTCCCGACCGCTCCGCTTTGGCAAATTCCTTTCCAATAATGCGGTCATAGTTTCCTTTCGGCGGATCAGACTTCGGTGGTTTTTTCAGGGCAGCCAGAGTGTGCTTCACTTTCACCCGATCTACCTTCTCCTCCGGAGGTGGATGTTTCTTTGCTTTCACCCCTTCAAAGAATATCCTCACTTCTTCTCGCGCGATCTCGGCGTTCTCCTCCTGGGTCCTCTGGTATGGTAACTTCTCTGGAGTCTTCAGAGAAGGACCGAATCTGTATGTCCTCCCGCCTCTGGTTGTACTGCTAGACACCGACCGAGCAGACAGAGCGGTTGTCTTCTTTACTTGCTTAATAGGCGGAGGAGAAGGACTACGACGCGCCGGAGCAGCTGGAGCGGCGGCAGGTCTCTTCCGCCCTTGCTGACGAGGCGGAGAAGGAGGAGGCTGGCTGCTCGGGCGCGTCGGCGCAGGCGGAGAAGGAGGCGGAGTGCCGCCACGCGCCGGAGAAGGAGCCGGCCGAGGGCCCTAATCGTCACTCGCCGAAGAAGGAGGCGCTGGAGGAGGTGGAGTGCCCTGACTCGCCGGAGGAGGAGGAGGCGGAGGCGTCCAGTTCGGAAGGTTGATGAGCTCCTTCCACCATAGGCATGGAGTCTTCAGAGCAGACCCCTGCCGAGTCTCCCCTTCACTGGTAGGGTGGTCAAGCTGGAGGTCCTCAAATCCCTCTGTTATCTCATCCACCATCACCCTAGCATATCCTTCTGGAATCGGCCAGCAGTGAAAAGTTGCGTCGGGTTCAGTAGGATAAACAGAGCCAACAACCGCCTTGACCTTCAAATTCATCCATTGCGTCATAAGGTGGCAATTTGGAGACTCCGTTATAGCATCCACGGGATAGCTGGCAGGAGCCGTCAAGGCATGCTCCGGCTGAAGCAGCTCGGCGGAAGCCACGCTGCTTCTGCGCTGAGATGGTGGGGTAGCTTCGGGGGAGGCTTTGGCAGTACGTTTGCTGCGATTTGCTTCACGTTCCTCTATCGCGTCTATCCTTGCTTGCAGCGCCTGCATTTGGGTCTGCTGCACTTTTTTCCTCCTCTCATGGGATTTGTAACCGCCTGCGTCCGGAAACCCAACCTTCCATGGAACGGAGCCTAGCGTGCCTCGTGTCCGTCCAGGGTGCTCAGGATTCCCGAGGGCCATTGTGAGCTCATTGTTCTCTCTGTCTGGAAAGAACGTCCCTTCCTGCGCTGCTTCGATATACTGCTTAAGCTTACTGACTGGTATGTCCATTTGATCGTCCGTCCAAATGCACTTCCCTGTTACAGGGTCCAAGGTTCCGCCAGCCCCGAAGAACCAAGTCTGGCAACGGTCTGGCCAGTTAATTGTCTCTGGTTCGATCCCTTTATGAACCAGATCATTCTCAATCTTGGACCACTTAGGCCGGGCTACGAGGTAGCCACCTGACCCCGTGCGATGGTGAAGCTTCTTCTTCGCAGCATTTTGCTTGTTTGTCGCCGACATCTTCTGACTCTTTTCCGATGTCTTGTGGGCCACAAATGCGGGCCAGTGATCTCTGATCTTCTCATATCTGCCCTTGAATTCTGGTGTCTCATTATTTTCAACAAACTTATTCAGCTCTTTCTTCCACCCCCTGAATAGTTCTACCATCCTCTTCAAAGCAAAAGACTTGATTAATTTCTCTTTAACTGGGTTCTCTGGATTATCCTCAGGCGGTAGGGTGAAATTTGACTTCAGCTCAGTCCAAAGATCATTTTTCTGCATATCATTGACATAAGACACCTCAGGGTTTTCTGTAGCCGTCTTAAACCATTGCTGGATGCTTATCGGGATCTTGTCCCTAACCAGAACCCCGCACTGAGCAACAAATGCGCTCTTTGTCCGGAGGGGTTCAATAGGTTGGCCGTCGGGCGCGATTGCTATGATCTCAAACTTTTCATCCGAGCTCAACTTTTTCTTCGGGCCTCGTCTCTTTACCGAAGTTGTGCTCGATCCGGAGGGCTAGAAAAAAGAACAAAGACTTAATTAATATGTGTACATACCAAAACAATGAATGCATCAATCAGCTGGTCAGCATAGGCTTAACTAATATATATACCTGGCCGGACTCGGTTCGGTCACCGGAGCCGTCATCACGGTCTCCTTCTTGCACCGGCATTGGGTCACCGAAGCCGTCCTCATGTTCTTCTTCTTGCACAGGCATTAGGTCACCGTAGCCAGCTTGTTCACCCTCTCCTTCCAGACCATCGGTTTCGTTGAGAAACAACGAGATGGCATCACTTCCTTCTGCGATTATTTCCCTCAACAACGCTTCTTTTGTTGCTTCGTCTAGGGCGGTGTCCATAGTTTCTACAAATATTTACAACATGGCAATTATTATTCAAACATGACAGATGGATATATTAGTGCCAAACATAGAACTAGCTACCTAATCATAGTAAGCTATCGGGAGAGGGTATATATCGACAATGACGACACTACATCTATGTCCCTCGACGACCCTCGTTCCCGATAAAAAAAGAGGAAGAAGAAAAAAAAGAGGAGAAGAAAGAATAGAGGAGAAGAACTCCTCTATTCTTTCTTCTCCTCTTTTTTTTGCTTCTTCCTCTTCTTTTTTTATCCTCTTCTTCCTCTCATGTTCGAGAGGATCGCCGAGGGGTCGGGAGGTTGCCTAGTGTCAAAGGATTCAACAAAACCATCTCTTCATCATTAGGCGAAAGTAACATGTGCATGATGGTACGAAGCTCTTCAAAGTTGTTCTGGAACGGAGTCCCAGATAGGATAATTCGCTTTTTGGTACAAAGTTCAGAAAGAGCCTTCCGAATATCGCTATTTGGAAGGCCTTTGCTGAATTCGTACCAAAAGGCGGATTATTCTATCCGGGACTCCATTCCAGAACAATTTTGCAGAACTTCGTACCAACATGCCCTGGTTACTTCCGGCTAATGATGAAGGCATGGATTTCTTCAATACTTTGACACTAGGAGAAGAAGAAAGGAATAGCCAGAGGAGAAGATCGAAGAAAAAAAGAAGAAAAAAAAGAGGAGAAGAAGAAAGGAATAGTGGAGAAGATAAGAAAATAGAATATATTCTATTTTCTCTTCTTCTCCACTATTCCTTTATTCTTCTCCTCTTCTTTTTCTTCTTTTTTCTTCTTCTTATTTATTTCTCCTCTTCTTTTTGGTAGAGGAAACCCTAAATAGCAAGTATCGTGGGTGTGAGATACATGTGGCCGTCGGTGTCGGACACTACATCCACGTCCCACAAGTGACGTGGGCGTCGAAGCCCGCGCCACTTGTGGGATGTGGATGTAGTGTCCGACACCGACGGTACATGTATCTCACACCGACGATACTTTCTATTTAGGGTTTCTCCTCTACTGCTCGGCGACCCTCGACGACCCTCGTTCCCGATAAAATAAAGAGGAAGAAGAAGAAGAAAAAAGAAGAGAAGAAAGAATAGAGGAGAAGACTTCCTCTTCTTCCTCTCCTCTTCTTCTCCCTCTTCTTCCCCTTCTTCCTCGCCTCTCTCATGAATGTCTGACGTTCTCGACCCCCCCCCCCCTCCACGTGTCAAAGAAAAAAAAGAAGAAAAAAAATAGGAGAAGAAGAAAGGAATAGAGGAGAAAAGAGAAAATAGAATATATATTTTTTATTTTTCTCTTCTTCTCCTCTATTCCTTTCTTCTTCTCCTCTTCTTTTTCTTCTTTTTTCTTCTTCTTATTTATTTCTCCTCGTCTTCCTCTCCCCTCTCGGCGACCCTAGACCCCCTCTCGACCCTCGACCCCTAGGAGACCGTCGACCACTCTCTTTTTTTTCTTCCTCTTCTTTTTATCCTCTTCTTCCTCTACCGCTCGGCGACCCTCGTTCCCGATAAAAAAAAGAGGAAGAAGAAGAAAAAAAAAAGAGGAGAAGAAAGAATAGAGGAGATGTTCTCCTCTATTCTTTCTTCTCCTCTTTTTTCTTTTCTTATTCCTCTTCTTTTTTATCCTCTTCCTCCTCTCATGTTCGACGACCCTCGACCCCTCGGCGACCCTAGACCCCCTCTCGACCCCCTCTTCTTCTCCCTCTTCTTCCCCTTCTTCCCCGTCTCTCTCATGAATGTCCGACGTCCCCCCTCCCCCCCATCATCATCATCTATCATCCCCCCCTCTCATGTTCGACGACCCTCGACCCCTTGGTCGCCCTCTCGACACACCCACGACCTAAAATGACCTAAAATGAAAATAACCTAAAATTCACTAAAGTTATCGATGACCCTCTCGACACACCCATGAATAAGAAAATATATCATCTTCTTCATCTCCTCTTCTTTGCATATTCACATAGCCACATACACATACATAGCCACATACATATAGAGCTTTTTTCAACATATATATATAGCCACATTCATATAGAACTTTTCTGAACATATATAGATGATTTTCTAAAAATGTAACTTTTGCATATATGAACAGAGAGCAGCGGCGGCAATGGGTGGCATCGTCGGCGACGGGGATGGGAAAGGGGGGAGCTCACTAGGGGCGGGCGGCGACGGGGAGAGAAGGCCAGCGACGGGAAGGAGGACGGCGGGCTCGGGGATGCCGGCGACGGGGACGGCATGCGCGGGGCGGCAGGTGGTGACGGGGATGACGGGCTCGGGGTGGCACACGGCGACGGGGACGGCCGCGGGCTCGGGGCGGTACACGGCGACGGGGACAAGGAGGCAGGGCTCGGGGCAGGGCGGACGACAGCAAGCTCGGGGCAGGGCGGCCGGCGACGGGGACGAGGAGGCGGGGCTCGGGGCAGGGCGAACGGCAGCGAGCTCGGGGCAGGGCGGCCGGCGACGGGCAGGAGGGCGCGACGACGATGACAGCGACAGGGCGCGGCGACGGCGATGGGGCAGGGCGCAGCGACCGCGATGGGGCAGGGCGCGGCGACGACGACGAGGAGGACGAGCAGCCTGGCGGCATCGGCGATGGGGAATGGAGCAGTTGGCGAAAATTTCCAAAGTGTGGGCTTATATAGCAGAGCCTTTAGTCTCGGTTCGTGGCAGCAACCGGGACTAAAGGTGGGCATTAGTCCCGGTTGGTGCCACCAACCGAGACCAAAGGCCGCCGCTTCCCGCCCTTTGGTCTGCTGAAAAGAGGCCTTTGATCTCGGTTGGTGGCACCAACCGGGACTAAAGGGAGGCATTGGTCACGGTTGGTGCCACGAACTGTGACCAATGCCCCCTTTAGTCCCGGTTGGTGGCACCAACCGGGACCAATGGCCTTGTGCTGCCCCGCGCCCAAAAGTTTAGTCCCACATTGCTAGCTGAAGGGCGCCGGCACTGGTTTATAAGCGCTGGTGTGCCTCCCCATTCGAGCTCCTCTCTAATGCAGGCTTTCGGGCCTAAACTTGCTACTGCCTGTGGGCCTATTGGGCCTTCTGCGGGCCTGAATCCTGGCCCATGTAGGGTTTCTAGTCGTATTCAGGCCGTGGAGGCCCAGTAGGAGGCATTTTTTTGGTTTTTTCTTTTTTATTTCTACATTTTTTTGGTTTTTTATTTTTTTTTATTTCTACTTAAAACTAAATACTTACAGTTTTTTAGTGATTTCTTTTTGCTTTTAGGTCACAAAAATTATAAACTTTCTGTTAGTGCCATTAGTTTTAAATTTTGAATAGTTTAAATTTGAATTTTTAAAAATTTGTGTGAATCACTAGTTTATGAATAACTTTACTATAAAAATAGAAATTTTTTTTTATTTATTTTTTATTTATACTTACAACTAAATACTTATAGTTTTTTAGTGATTTCTTTTTGATTTTAGGTCACAAAAATTATAAACTTTCTGTTAGTGCCATTAGTTTTAAAATTTTGAATAGTTTAAATTTGAATTTTTAAAAATTTGTGTGAATCACTAGTTTATGAATTACTTTACTATAAAAATAGAATTTGTTTCTATTTATTTTTTATTTATACTTACAACTAAATACTTATAGTTTTTTAGTGATTTCTTTTTGATTTTAGGTCACAAAAATTATAAACTTTCTGTTAGTGCCATTAGTTTTAAAATTTTGACTAGTTTAAATTTGAATTTTATAAAATTTGTGTGAATCACTAGTTTATGAATAACTATACTATAAAAATAGATTTTTTTTCTTCTTTGTTATTTTTTATTTATTTATACTTACAATTAAATACTTATAGTTTGATTTTAGGTCACAAAAATTATATTCTTTTTGCTATTGAAGAATATTATAGTTTTATTTTAGTTGATCATAACATAATATTTTAATTGATTGTTTTTATTTTCATAAAAGTTTTGTAGTTCATTCTGTTTGCTATTAATTCATTCTTTGAGCTAAATGACTCTGAAATTGGAAAGCATTTCAAAATGAACTTTGAAAAGGTTGAAAGTTGGCATGGTATCATCATTTCACCCACATAGCATGTTCCAAAAAGTAGAGAGGGTTACGACAAAAACTTGATGCACTTCGTGTACAAAATGGACAATCACTTTCGAAGTATCAAAGTTTCGAACCATAAGACATGAAAGCATTTCAAATGAACTCTGAAAAAGTTGAAAGTTGGGATGGTATCATAATTTCACCCACATAGCATGTGCATGTACAAAACGGACAATGGTAGCATGTTCTTCTGTTACAAATTTGGCATCGTATCATCATAATAGTTGCGGGAGAAAGTCTTCACTTTTTCTTCGCTTGTGTCATTTGCCTATTGCGCCGTAACCATGGATAATCTTCATTGTTTATCAGGATGCTTGGGTCAGCCTTGACATTGAAGGGAGGAATTTCATGAAACTTTTCATAATCTTCAGACATGTCTGTCTTGCCGTCCACTCCCAGGATGTCCCTTTTTCCTGAAACAACTATGTGGCGCTTTGGCTCATCGTATGATGTATTCGCTTCCTTATCTTTTATTTTTCTCGGTTTGGTAGACATGTCATTCACATAGATAACCTGTGCCACATCATTGGCTAGGACGAACGGTTCGTCAGTGTACCCAAGATTTTTCAGATCCACTGTTGTCATTCCGTACTGTGGGTCTACCTGTACCCCGCCGCCTAACAGATTGACCATTTGCACTTAAACAAAGGGACCTTAAAATCAGGTCCGTAGTCAAGTTCCCATATGTCCACTATGTAACCATAATATGTGTCTTTTCCGCTCTCGGTTGCTGCATCAAAGCGGACACCGCTGTTTTTGGTTGGTGCTCTTTTGATCTTGGGCGATAGTGTAAAATGTATTCCCATTTATCTCGTATCCTTTGTAAGTCAATACAGTCAAATATGGTCCCCTGGACAACAAGTACAACTCATCACAAACAGTGTTGTCACCTCTGAGACGTGTTTCCAACCAACTGTTGAAAGTCCTGATGTGTTCACATGTAATCCAGTCGTCGCATTGCTCCGGGTGTTTGGAGCGCAGACTGTTCTTGTGTTCATCGACATACGGGGTCGCCAAGGTAGAGTTCTGTAGAACTGTGTAGTGTGCTTGAGACCAAGAATATCCGTCCCTGCATATTATTGAGTCTCTTCCAAGAGTGCCTTTTCCAGTCAGTCTCCCCTCATACCGCGATTTAGGGAGACCTATCTTGTTAAGGCCAAGAATGAAGTCAACACAAAACCCGATAACATCCTCTGTTTGATGGCCCATGGAGATGTTTCCTTCTGGCCTAGCGCGATTACGGACATATTTCTTTAGGACTCCCATGAACCTCTCAAAGGGGAACATATTGTGTAGAAATACGGGCCCCAGGATGACAATCTCGTCGACTAGATGAACTAGGACGTGCGTCATGATATTGAAGAAGGATGGTGGGAACACCAGCTCGAAACTGACAAGACATTGCGCCACATCACTCCTTAGCCTTGGTACGATTTCTGGATCGATCACCTTCGGAGAGATTGCATTGAGGAATGCACATAGCTTCACAATGGCTAATCGGACGTTTTTTGGTAGAAGCCCCCTCAATGCAACCGGAAGCAGTTGTGTCATAATCACGTGGCAGTCATGAGACTTTAGGTTCTGAAACTTTTTCTCTGGCATATTTATTATTCCCTTTATATTCGACGAGAAGCCAGTCGTGACCTTCATACTGAGCAGGCATTCAAAGAAGATTTCTTTCTCTTCTTTCGTAAGAGCGTAGCTGGCAGGACCTTTATACTGCTTCGGAGGCATGCCGTCTTTTTCGTGCAAACGTTGCAGGTCCTCCCGTGCCTCAGGTGTATCTTTTGTCTTCCCATACACGCCCAAGAAGCCAAGCAGGTTCACGCAAAGGTTCTTCGTCACGTGCATCACGTCGATTGAGGAGCGGACCTCTAGGTCTTTCCAGTAGGGTAGGTCCCAAAATATAGATTTCTTCTTCCACATGGGTGTGTGTCCCTCAGCGTCATTCGGAACAGCTAGTCCACCGGGACCCTTTCCAAAGATTACATAGTGTAAATCATTGACCATAGCAAGCACGTGATCACCGGTGCGCATGGCGGGCTTCTTCCGGTGATCTGCCTCGCCTTTGAAATGCTTGCCTTTCTTTCGACATTGATGGTTGGTCGGAAGAAATCGACGATGGCCCAGGTACACATTCTTCATGCATTTGTCCAGGTATATACTTTCAGTGTCATCTAAACAGTGCGTGCATGCGTGGTATCCTTTGTTTGTCTGTCCTGAAAGGTTACTGAGAGCGGGCCAATCGTTGATGGTCACAAACAGCAACGCCTTAAGGTTAAATTCCTCCTGTCTGTGCTCATCCCACGTACGTACACCATTTCCATTCCACAGCTGTAAAAGTTCTTCAACTAATGGCCTTAGGTACACATCAATTTCGTTGCCGGGTTGCTTAGGGCCTTGGATGAGAACTGGCATCATAATGAACTTCCGCTTCATGCACATCCAAGGAGGAAGGTTATACATACATAGAGTCATGGGCCAGGTGCTGTGATTGCTGCTCTGCTCCCCGAAAGGATTAATGCCATCCATGCTTAAAGCAAACCATACATTCCTTTGGTCCTTTGCAAACTCATCCCAGTACTTTCTCTCGATTTTTCTCCACTGTGACCCGTCAGCGGGTGCTCTCAACTTCCCATCTTTCTTTCGGTTCTCACTGTGCCATCGCATCAACTTGGCATGCTCTTCGTTTCTGAACAGACGTTTCAACCGTGGTATTATAGGAGCATACCACATCACCTTCGCAGGAACCCTCTTCCTGAGGGGCTCGCCGTCAACATCACCAGGGTCATCTCGTCTGATCTTATACCGCAACGCACCGCATACCGGGCATGCGTTCAGATCCTTGTATGCACCGCGGTAGAGGATGCAGTCATTAGGGCATGCATGTATCTTCTCCACCTCCAATCCTAGAGGGCATACGACCTTCTTTGCTGTGTATGTACTGTCGGGCAAATCGTTATCCTTTGGAAGCTTCTTCTTCAATATTTTCAGTAGCTTCTCAAATCCTTTGTCAGCCACAGCATTCTCTGCCTTCCACTGCAGCAATTCCAGTACGGTACCGAGCTTTGTGTTGCCATCTTCGCAATTGGGGTATAACCCTTTTTTGTGATCCTCTAACATGTGATCGAACTTCAGCTTCTCCTTTTGACTAATGCATTGCGTCCTTGCATCGACAATGACCCGGCGGAGATCATCATCATCGGGCACATCGTCTGGTTCCTCTTGATCTTCAGCAGCTTCACCCGTGGCAGCATCATTGGGCACATCGTTTGGTTCCTCTTGATCTTCACCAGCTCCCCCCGTTGCAGCATCACCGTATTCAGGGGGCACATAGTTGTCATCGTACTCTTCTTCTTCGATGTCTTCCATCATAACCCCTATTTCTCCGTGCCTCGTCCAAACATTATAGTGTGGCATGAAACCCTTGTAAAGCAGGTGGGAGTGAAGGATTTTCCGGTTAGAGTAAGACCTCGTATTCCCACATTCAGTGCATGGACAACACATAAAACCATTCTGCTTGTTTGCCTCAGCCGCATCGAGAAACTCATGCATGCCCTTAATGTACTCGCGGGTGTGTCTGTCACCGTACATCCATTGCCGGTTCATCTGCGTGCATTATATATAATTAAGTGTCCAAATTAATAGAAGTTCATCATCACATTAAAACCAAAGTGCATACATAGTTCTCATCTAATAACATATAGCTCTCCAGAGCATCTAATTAATTAAACCATACATTGAAACTATGTAAAACATTTCAATGCGAAAACAAATGTGATCATAATCGCAACCAAGGTAACAATTGATCCAACGGCATAATGATACCAAGCCTCGGTATGAATGGCATATTTTCTAATCTTTCTAATCTTCAAGCGCATTGCATACATCTTGATCTTGTGATCATCGACGACATCCGCAACATGCAACTCCAATATCATCTTCTCCTCCTCAATTTTGTTTATTTTTTCCTTCAACAAATTGTTTTCTTCTTCAACTAAATTTAACCTCTCGACAATAGGGTCGGTTCGCATTTCCGATTCACATACATCCTAGATAAATAAAATCTATGTCACGTTGGTCGGCATAATTTTCATAAACAATAAATGAACCAATAGTTATAAAGATAATATACATACCAAATCCGAATCATAGACAGTACGAGGGCCGACGGGGGCGGATACCAAAACCATCGCACTATATAAGATGCAATAAAAATGTAAGAAAATGATACAAGTATCTATCTAAACAGACAAGTAAGAATATTTTTCCTTTCAGAAAGAAGATAAGAACAAGAGGCTCACCACGGTGGTGTCGGTGATGAGGTCGGCGCGGGTGATCGACAGCGATGAAGACGGGGACGGGGCGTGACGGACCGCTAAATCTAGACAAATCTCGAGGAAAATGGAGCTTGGAGGTCGAGCTTCGAGAGGAGAAAGCTTAAGTAGTGTGGCTCGGGCATTCCATCGAACACCTCATGTGCATAGGAGGTGAGCTAGAGCACCACAAAGCCCTCTCCCCCTCGGCCAAAAAAAACAGAGCACTGTGCTCTGCTCTTGTGCGAGGGGGTATATATAGGCACCTCATTGGTCCCGGTTGATGACAAGAACCGGGACTAAAGGGAAGCCTTTGGTCCCGGTTCAAGCCACCAACCGGGACCAATGGTGGTGGGCCAGGAGCGAGGCCCATTGGTCCCGGTTCGTCCCACCAACCGGGACCAAAAGGTCCAGACGAACCGGGACCAATGGCCCACGTGGCCCGGCCGCCCCCCTGGGCTCACGAACTGGGACCAATGCCCACATTGGTCTCGGTTCTAGACTGAACCGGGACTAATGGGCTAAACCGGCCTGGACCATAGCCCTGTTTTCTACTAGTGAATATACCCTCAAAGTGGACCTACGTACTGATATAGGCTTGGTAGATATGCCGGCCGTTTGATTATTGGACTAAGTAAACCGAACTTACAACACCTTCACAACAACACTTTATGACACAAAGTGAAAATCCACATCAATGCGCTTTGTGTGCGCATGGAACACCAGACTACAAGTAGGTTACCTTTGTTTTCCGAAATGGAGGTAAAAGATTTGTCTCATCGATTAATTAAAAAGAAGATAGTTGCCCAGTTAATTTTAAAAAGCCAGGTGAAAACCGGTACAAACAACCCAAAGTCGTACTACGCACACCATACGAAACATCGTGACCACACATGGGCCCTTCCCAACGCACCACAACCAAACCTCAACACGTGTACAACACAAGGGAGCTACAGACAAGAACATTGACCATGATAAAAATGGAGCATCCTCCATCACAAAATCGCGTGTGCCCTTCGAATGGCGCGACCCTTCTTGCTTTTGTTTCTCTTTGCTTTCTCCCTATTGGGTTTCTCCTTCAGGAGGCAGCCACTTGAGTCACCAGATCCAGGCTTATCAGCCACCCATTTGTCAAGAAAGTCATAGAACTCATTGTACTTCTTTATATAGTTGTTGTCAACCAAGGGGCTTGTAGGAGCAGGCACCAACCAACTGGCCGCATCGACATCATCGACCCGGGGAACCACCAACACGACATCCTCCACCATAAGAACCATCGGCACAATGGACTTCAACGCCTTTAGTTGCTCACATGATAGAGATGAAACTTATTCCTCACACAAAGTCATCCATGAGTCCACCTTCAATCGCTCGGCCATGAGCTGCAACACCGGAGTCGCAAGCCCGGCCTCGCCCACAGCGGTAGGCAACACAGCATAAGAAGCGGCATTCGGTGGTGAATTGCCCCAAACACGAGGAGAGACAACCATAGGGCTCTGCCCCCTGGTCCTCTGTGGAACCAACAACGGCCACACCAAGAGGTTGTTGCATGGCCAGCAACGTGGCCGGCACAAGGGAGAGCCTACTCAAAGCAGCCTCTGCCCGCTCCAGAAAGCTCTCAATTCGTGCCAACCAGCCTTGAAGTAACTTATATGATCAGCCAGAGCGGTCTGAAGCACCACAACGGATTGGGTTGTCGGGCTAGCGGAAGCAGAAACCACAGATGCCCAAGACCCACTCTTGGGCATCTTCATTTGGCCCTCTCTAGTAGGAGGAGGTTGACCATAGTGGGTACCGAGGCGAGTGGATTTGCTAATTTTCATATAGAAAATAAAAAAGTGGCATATGATTGGTTTATTTTTTCTGTAATTTTGTTTTTATCTTCTTTATTTTTCACACAGCCTACAATTGTAGTTACACTCAACTGCATTGTATGTCTGCATCCAACTGTAATTACACGTATATGAGCTGTATGCGACACATGTTCATCAATCACCCGCAATTGTTGTTGCATGCCCTTCTATTTTTTACTATTTTTATTTCTTTTTTCACATCATAAGCAACTATACTAGTATGCACCTCAACTATGCCCAACAACATCTCAACCGTCGCGCAAACTGCATGTCCATCGGCCACATACAACTAAGTTTACATATTTTCTAAAAAAATGGAGAAGCAATAAAAAAGGAATAAGAAATAAAAGCGGGATAAAAATAACAAAACAATTATATATTGATGTTAGTTGAATGCGATTTAGTTAATTCTCATTTAAATGAGAGCCAACCATATCCATAAAGATAGCGGAGTTGGTTTGCTTTAGAAAAAATAAAGTAACAATAGATGAAAAATCTAATTTCAGGGACATGCATTGTGCAAATTATTTACATAATTGCAGTGGTATTTGTATCTTCTATTGTTAACTCGAAGAGAAAATGTATTATCTAATGCAATTGGTAAGTACCCTAATAGGGTGCGATCGATCGCTCTCCTAATATCACAGCGCGGCTAACCTTTCACACACTAACACTCCCCCACGCACTAGAATGATCAGCGTTGCACCGTTCGCATGCGAAGGCACAAGCGTGATGAGCGCAACCACCCTCGCCTGATATGCTTATTCCTCCTCCCCGCGCTACCTGATCTCTCGCTCTGCCCCCAACCCACCACACCCGTGCTTTGCTTGCACAAGTTCATATAGATAAGATCATAATCAAGATGGGACATGTGGAGAAAAAACTAAGGTTATCTTGCCCCAACCCTCCTACAATTTTTCTCCAAAACAAATACAAAAAAGTTTTCCTGCTATAAGTAATGAATTGTCATCAATCTAGGGAATACCTATAAATCATGGATTTCACACACTATTTAAAGTTGCCATTATCAATCACCACTATTTATCACTCAGGTAAGTCTAGGGATGGCACCCGCAAGGTTTGGGCACGGGTTGGCCTACACCATACCCTTACCCGTCCCATGTGAGCTTACCCATTACCCTTACCCATATCCGTCAACGGGTACAATTTTTTCCCATACCCGTTACCCGTCAGGGTACACGGGTACCCGCGGGTAAAATTACCCATGTTTGCAAAGCATCAATTTAACCAACTCATAATCATAAACAACAATATATAGTAATAATTTACAACAGTAGACTATAACAACAACACATTTAATAAACAACATCACTTTCTTGTAAACAACATATCAAAACAACATCACATAGTCATAAACAGCAATAGATACTCATATATTTTCAGTTCACAAATTCCCAACAAGATGTGGACTCTAGAGATAATTTTGAGTTCACATAGATTTTATATGGGTACACGGGTATGTGGGTGTGGGTTATATGATCCCATACCCGTACCCGCTCTACCCGATGGGTTTCAGATTTTCCTATTTATATGCCCATCGGTAACTTTTTGCCCAATACCCTTACCCTAATAGGGTACGTGGGTAATGGGTACCCATTGCCATTCCTAGGTAAGTCAGGGTTTTGTCTCAATAAATTTTACTAAATTTTAATCTACATAACACACCAGGGTGTTTACACATATATACAAAAAATGACAAAAATTTCGAAAGACAGGTCATAGAAAGTTGCCATGGTGTACGAAATTTGTTCTTTTTAGGCCATGGCAAATTGTATTCCTATTTAGACCAGTTTTCTTCTTTCAATTTTTTTGCCATTATCTTATTTGAAACAATAGCATCTTCTAGGTTTTGGCATAGTCTTTTTTAGTTTTTCATGCATGGCAAAATTGTAACATTGCATGGATAGTATTCTGCATACATCCACCTGAAGGAAATATGCCCTAGAGGCAATAATAATGTTATTATTTTATTTCCTTATATCATGATAAATGTTTATTATTCATGCTAGAATTGTATTATCCGGAAACATAATACTTGTGTGAATACATAGACAAACCAAACGTCACTAGTATGCCTCTACTTGACTAGCTCGTTAATCGAAGTTGGTTATGTTTCCTAACCATGAACAAGGTGTTGTTATTTGATTAACGAGGTCACATCATTAGTTGAATGATCTGATTGACATGACCCATTTCATTAGCTTAGCACCCGATCGTTTAGTATGTTGCTATTGATTTCTTCATGACTTATACATGTTCCTATGACTATGATATTATGCAACTCCCGTTTACCAGAGGAACACTTTGTGTGCTACCAAACGTCACAACGTAAATGGGTGATTATAAAGGAGCTCTACAGGTGTCTCCAAAGGTAAATGTTGGGTTGGCGTATTTCGAGATTAGGATTTGTCACTCCGATTGTCGGAGAGGTATCTCTGGGCCCTCTCGGTAATGCACATCACATAAGCCTTGCAAGCATTACAACTAATGAGTTAGTTGCAAAATGATGTATTACGAAACGAGTAAAGAGACTTGCCGATAACGAGATTGAACTAGGTATTGAGATACCGACGATCGAATCTCGGGCAAGTAACATACCGATGACAAAGGAAACAACGTATGTTGTTATGCGGTCTGACAGATAAAGATCTTCGTAGAATATGTAGGAGCCAATATTAGCATCCAGGTTCCGCTATTGGTTATTGACCGGAGACGTGTCTCGGTCATGTCTACATTGTTCTCGAACCCGTAGGGTCCGCACGCTTAAGGTTTCGATGACAGTTATATTATGAGTTTATGAGTTTTGATGTACCAAAGTTAGTTCGGAGTCCCGGATGTGATCACGGACATGACGAGGAGTCTCGAAATGGTTGAGACATAAAGATTGATATATTGGACGGCTATATTAGGACACCGGAAGTGTTTCGGATGATTTCGGAGAAAACCGGAGAGCCGGAGGGTTATCGGACCCCCCCCCCCCCCCCGGGGAGAAGTAATGGGCCATATGGGCCTTAGTGGAGAGAGAGAGGGGCAGCCAAAGGTGGGTCGCGCGCCTCCTCCCCCCTGGTCCGAATTGGACTAGGAGAGGGGGGGCGGCGCCCCCCTTTCCTTCTCCCTCCCCACTTGTTTCCCCCTCCTAGTAGGAGTCCTACTCCTACTAGGAGGAGGACTCCTCCTTGGCGCGCCATAGGGGCCGGCCGGCCTCCTCCCCTTGCTCCTTTATATACGGGGGCAGGGGGCACCCCTAGACACACAAGTTGATCCACGTTATCATATTCCTAGCCGTGTGCTGTGCCCCCTTCCACCATAATCCCCGATAATATTGTAGCGGTGCTTAGGCGAAGCCCTGCGACGGTAGTACATCAAGATCGTCACCACGCCATCGTGCTGACGGAACTCTTCCCCGACACTTTGCTGGATCGGAGTCCGAGGATCGTCATCGAGCTGAACGTGTGCTAAAACTCGGAGGTGTCGTAGTTTTGGTGCTTGATCGGTCGGGCCGTGAAGACGTACGACTACATCAACCGCGTTGTGCTAACGGTTCCGCTGTCGGTCTACAAGGGTACGTAGATCACACTCTCCCCTCTTGTTGCTATGCATCACCATGATCTTGCGTGTGCGTAGGAAATTTTTTGAAATTACTACGTTCCCCAACAGTGGCATCCGAGCCTAGGTTTTATGTGTTGATGTTATATGCATGAGTAGAACACAAGTGAGTTGTGGGCGATATAAGTCATACTGCTTACCAGCATGTCATACTTTGGTTCGGCGGTATTGTTGGACAAAGCGGCCCGGACCGACATTACGCGTACGCTTACGCGAGACCGGTTCTCCCGACGTGCTTTGCACAAAGGTGGCTAGCGGGTGACAGTTTCTCCAACTTTAGTTGAATCGAGTGTGGCTACGCCCGGTCCTTGCGAAGGTTAAAACAGCACCAACTTGACAAACTATCGTTGTGGTTTTGATGCGTAGGTAAGATTGGTTCTTGCTTAAGCCCGTAGCAGCCACGTAAAACTTGCAACAACAAAGTAGAGGACGTCTAACTTGTTTTTGCAGGGCATGTTGTGATGTGATATGGTCAAGACATGATGCTAAATTTTATTGTATGAGATGATCATGTTTTGTAACCAAGTTATTGGCAACTGGCAGGAGCCATATGGTTGTCGCTTTATTGTATGCAATGCAGTTGCACTGTAATGCTTTACTTTATCACTAAGCGGTAGCGATAGTCGTGGAAGCATAAGATTGGCGAGATGACAACGATGCTACGATGGTGATCAAGGTGTCGCGCCGGTGGTGATGGTGATCACGACGGTGCTTTAAAGATGGAGATCACAAGCACAAGATGATGATGGCCGTATCATATCACTTATATTGATTGCATGTGGTGTTTATCTTTTATGCATCTTATCTTGCTTTGATTAACGGTAGCATTTTAAGATGATCTCTCACTAATTATCAAGAAGTGTTCTCCCTGAGTATGCACCGTGTGAAAGTTCTTCGTGCTGAGACACCACGTGATGATCGGGTGTGATAGGCTCTACGTTCAAATACAATGGGTGCAAAACAGTTGCACACGCAGAATACTCAGGTTATACTTGACGAGCCAAGCATATACAGATATGGCCTCGGAACACAGAGACCGAAAGGTCGAGCGTGAATCATATAGTAGATATGATCAACATAGCGATGTTCACCAATGAAACTACTCCATCTCACATGATGATCGGACATGGTTTAGTTGATTTGGATCACGTAATCACTTAGAGGATTAGAGGGATGTCTATCTAAGTGGGAGTTCTTTAGTAATATGATTAATTGAACCTAAATTTATCATGAACTTAGTACCTGATAGTATCTTGCTTGTTTATGTTTGATTGTAGATAGATGGCCCATGTTGTTGTTCCGTTGAATTTTAATGTGTTCCTTGAGAAAGCAAAGTTGAAAGATGATGGTAGCAATTACATGGACTGGGTCCGTAACTTGAGGATTATGTCCTGGAAGCACCGTTGAATTTTAATGCGTTCCTTGAGAAGAATTACGTCCTGGAAGCACCGCTGGGTGCCAGGCCTGCTGCTGGAGCAACACCAGATGTTATGAACGTCTGGCAGAGCAAAGCTGATGATTACTCGATAGTTCAGTGTGCCATGCTTTGCGGCTTAGAATCGGGACTTCAACGACGTTTTGAATGTCATGGAGCATATGAGATGTTCCAGGAGTTGAAGTTAATATTTCAAGCAAATGCCCGGATTGAGAGATATGAAGTCTCCAATAAGTTCTATAGCTGCTAGATGGAGGAGAACAGTTCTGTCAGTGAGCATATACTCAAAATGTCTGGGTATAATAATCACTTGATTCAATTGGGAGTTAATCTTCCAGATGATTGCGTTATTGATAGAATTCTCCAATCACTGCCACCAAGCTATAAGAGCTTCGTGATGAACTATAATATGCAAGGGATGAATAAGACTATTCCCGAGCTCTTCGCAATGCTGAAAGCTGCGGAGGTAGAAATCAAGAAGGAGCATCAAGTGTTGATGGTCAACAAGACCACTAGTTTCAAGAAAAAGAGCAAAGGAAGAAGAAGGGGAACTTCAAAAAGAACAACAAGCAAGTTGCTACTCAAGAGAAGAAACCCAAACCTGGACCTAAGCCTGAAACTGAGTGCTTCTACTACAAGCAGACTGGTCACTGGAAGCGGAACTGCCCCAAGTATTTGGTGGATAAGAAGGATGGTGTTGGAAATATGCCCTAGAGGCAATAATAAATTGATTATTATTATATTTCCTTGTTCATGATAATCGTTTATTATCCATGCTAGAATTGTATTGATAGGAAACTCAGATACATGTGTGGATACATAGACAACACCATGTCCCTTGTAAGCCTCTAGTTGACTAGCTCGTTGATTAATAGATGGTTACGGTTTCCTGACCATGGACATTGGATGTCATTGATAATGGGATCACATCATTAGGAGAATGATGTGATGGACAAGACCCAATCCTAAGCCTAGCACAAGATCATGTAGTTCGTATGCTAAAGCTTTTCTAATGTCAAGTATCATTTCCTGAGACCATGAGATTGTGCAACTCCCGGATACCGTAGGAGTGCTTTGGGTGTGCCAAATGTCACAACGTAACTGGGTGGCTATAAAGGTACACTACAGGTATCTCCGAAAGTGTCTGTTGGGTTGGCACGAATCGAGACTGGGATTTGTCACTCCGTGTAAACGGAGAGGTATCTCTGGGCCCACTCGGTAGGACATCATCATAATGTGCACAATGTGATCAAGGAGTTGATCACGGGATGATGTGTTACGGAACGAGTAAAGAGACTTGCTGGTAACGAGATTGAACAAGGTATCGGGATACCGACGATCGAATCTCGGGCAAGTATCGTACTGATAGACAAAGGGAATTGTATACGGGATTGATTAAGTCCTTGACATCGTGGTTCATCCGATGAGATCATCGTGGAGCATGTGGGAGCCAACATGGGTATCCAGATCCTGCTGTTGGTTATTGACCGGAGAACATCTCGGTCATGTCTGCATGGTTCCCGAACCCGTAGGGTCTACACACTTAAGGTTCGATGACGCTAGGGTTATAAAGGAAGTTTGTATGTGGTTACCGAATGTTGTTCGGAGTCCCAGATGAGATCCCGGACGTCACGAGGAGTTTCGGAATGGTCCGGAGGTAAAGATTTATATATGGGAAGTCCTATTTTGGTCACCGGAAAAGTTTCGGGTTTTATCGGTAACGTACCGGGACCATCGGGAGGGTCCCGGGGGTCCACCAAGTGGGGACACAAGCCCCGGAGGGCTGCATGGGCCAAGTGTGGGAGGGGACCAGCCCCAGGTGGGCTGGTGCGCCCCCCCACTAAGGCACAAGGCGCAAGGGAGAGGAGAAGGAGGCAAACCCTAGGGCAGATGGGCCCTAAGGCCCACCCTGGTGCGCCTCCCCCTCTCCCCTCCCCTTGGCCGCCCCTAGATGGGTTCTAGGGGGCTGCTGCCACCCCTAGGGATGGAACCCTAGGTGGGGGCGCAGCCCCTCCCCTCCCCCTATATATAGTTGAGGTTTGGGTTGCCCAAAACAGATGAGTTCCTCTCTTGGCGCATCCCTGCTTCTCTCCCTCCTCCTCTCCCGCGGTGCTTGGCGAAGCCCTGCAGGATTGCCACGCTCCTCCACCACCACCACGCCGTCGTGCTGCTGCTGGATGGAGTCTTCCTCAACCTCTCCCTCTCTCCTTGCTGGATCAAGGCATGGGAGACGTCACTGGGCTGTTCGTGTGTTGAACGCGGAGGTGCCGTCCGTTCGGCACTAGGATCTCCGGTGATTTGGATCACGATGAGTACGACTCCATCAACCCCTTTAACTTGAACGCTTCCACTTAGCGATCTACAATGGTATGTAGATGCACTCTCCTTCCCCTCATTGTTGGTTTCTCCATAGATAGATCTTGGTGACACATAGGAAAATTTTGAATTTCTGCTACATTCCCCAACAGATGGGAAGGTGAACAAAGGTATATGTGATATACATGTTATTGATGTGTACCTTACTAATGTTCGCAGTAGCACCTGGGTATTTGATACTGGTTCTGTTGCTAATATTTGCAACTCGAAACAGGGACTACGGATTAAGCGAAGATTGGCTAAGGACGAGGTGACGATGCGCGTGGGAAATGGTTCCAAAGTCGATGTGATCGCAGTCGGCACGCTACCTCTACATCTACCTTCGGATTAGTATTAGACCTAAATAATTGTTATTTAGTGCCAGTGTTAAGCATGAACATTATATCTGGATCTTGTTTGATGCGAGATGGTTATTCATTTAAATCAGAGAATAATGGTTGTTCTATTTATGTGAGTAATAACTTTTATAGTCATGCACACTTAAAGAGTGGTCTATTTTTATTAAATCTCGATAGTAGTGACACACATATTCATAATGTTGAAGCCAAAATATGCAGAGTTGACAATGATAGTGCAACTTATTTGTGGCACTGCCGTTTGGGTCATATCGACATAAAGCGCATGAAGAACCCCCATACTTATGGGCTTTTGAAACCACTTGATTATGAATCACTTGGTACTTGCGAACCATGCCTTATGGGTAAGATGACAAAAACACCGTTCTAAGGTACTATGGACAGAGCAACAGATTTGTTGAAAATCATACATACAGATGTATGTGGTCCAATGAATGTTGAGGCTCGTGGCGGATATCGTTATTTTCTCACCTTCACAGATGACTTAAGCAGATATGGGTATATCTACTTAATGAAACATAAGTCTGAAACATTTGAAAAGTTCAAAGAATTTCAGAGTGAAGTTGAAAATCATTGTAACAATAAAATAAAATTCCTACGATCTGATCGTGGAGGAGAATATTTGAGTTACGAGTTTAGTGTACATTTGAAATAATGTGGAATAGTTTCGCAACTCACGCCACCCGAAACACCACAGCGTAATGGTGTGTCCGAACGTCGTAATCATACATTACTAGATATGGTGCGATCTATGATGTCTCTTACTGATTTACCGCTATCATTTTGGGGATATGCTCTAGAGACGGCCACATTCACGTTAAATAGGGCACCATCAAAATCCGTTGAGACGACGCCTTATGAACTGTGGTTTGGCAAGAAACCAAAGTTGTTGTTTCTGAAAGTTTGGGGCTGCGATGCTTATGTGAAAAAGCTTCAACCTGATAAGCTCAAACCCAAATCGAAGAAATGTGTCTTCATAGGATATCCAAAGGAAACTATTGGATACACCTTCGATCACAGATCCGAAGGCAAGACTTTTGTTGCTAAATTCGGAAACTTTCTAGAGAAGGAGTTTCTCTCGAAAGAAGTGAGTGGGAGGAAAGTAGAACTTGACGAGGTAACTATACCTGCTCCCTTATTGGAAAGTAGTACATCACAGAAACCAGTTTCTGTGACACCTACACCAATTAGTGAGGAAGCTAATGATAATGATCATGAAACTTCAGAACAAGATACTACTGAACCTCGTAGATCAACCAGAGTAAGATCCGCGCCAGAGTGGTACGGTAATCCTGTTCTGGAAGTCATGCTACTAGATCATGATGAACCTACGAACTATGAAGAAGCGATGGTGAGCCTAGATTCCGCAAAATGGCTTGAAGCCATGAAATCTGAGATGGGATCCATGTATGAGAACAAAGTATGGACTTTGGTTGACTTGCCCAATGATCGACAAGAGATTGAGAATAAATGGATCTTCAAGAAGAAGACTGACACTGACGGTAATGTTACTGTCTACAAAGCTCGAGTTGTCGCAAAAGGTTTTCGGCAAGTTCAAGGGATTGACTACGATGAGACCTTCTCACCCGTAGCGATGCTTAAGTCTGTCCGAATCATGTTAGCAATTGTCGCATTTTATGATTATGAAATTTGGCAAATGGATGTCAAAACTGCATTCCTGAATGGATTTCTGCAAGAAGAGTTGTATATGATGCAGCCAGAAGGTTTTGTCGATCCAAAGGGAGCTAACAAAGTGTGCAAGCTCCAGCGATCCATTTATGGACTGGTGCAAGCCTCTCGGAGTTGGAATAAATGCTTTGATAGTGTGATCAAAGCATTTCGTTTTATACAGACTTTTGGAGAAGCCTGTATTTACAAGAAAGTGAGTGGGAGCTCTGTAGCATTTCTGATATTATATGTAGATGACATATTACTAATCGGAAATGATATAGAATTTCTGGATAGCATAAAAGGATACTTGAATAAAAGTTTTTCAATGAAAGACCTCGGTGAAGCTGCCTACATATTGGGCATCAAGATCTATAGAGACAGATCGAGACGCTTAATTGGACTTTCATAAAGCACATACCTTGACAAAGTTTTGAAAAAGTTCAAAACAGATCAAGCAAAGAAAGGATTCTTGCCTGTGTTACAAGGTGTGAAATTGAGTAAGACTCAAAGTCCGACCAATGTAGAAGATAGAGAGAAAATGAAAGATGTTCCCTATGCTTCAGCCATAGGCTCTATCATGTATGCAATGCTGTGTACCAGACCTGATGTGTGTCTTGCTATAATTCTAGCAGGGAGGTACCAAAGTAATCCAGGAGTAGATCACTGGACAGCGGTCAAGAACATCCTGAAATACCTGAAAAGGACTAAGGATATGTTTCTCATATATGGAGGTGACAAAGAGCTCATTGTAAATGGTTACGTTGATGCAAGCTTTGACACTGATCCGAACGATTCTAAATCGCAAACCAGATATGTGTTTACATTAAACGGTGGAGCTGTTAGTTGGTGCAGTTCTAAACATAGCGTTGTGGCGGGATCTACATGTGAAGCAGAGTACATAGATGCTTCAGAAGCAGCAAACGAAGGAGTCTGGATGAAGGAGTTCATATCCGATCTAGGTGTCATACCTAGTGCATCGGGCCCAATGAAAATCTTTTGTGACAATACTGGTGCAATTGCCTTGGCAAAGGAATCCAGATTTCACAAGAGAACCAAGCACATCAAAAGATGCTTCAATTCTATCCGGGATCTAGTCTAGGTGGGAGACATAGAGATTTGCAAGATACATATGGATCTGAATATAGCAGACCCGTTGACTAAGCCTCTTCCACGAGCAAAACATGATCAACACCAAAGCTCCATGGGTGTTAGAATCATTACAGCATAATCTAGATTATTGACTCTAGTGCAAGTGGGAGACTGAAGGAAATATACCCTAGAGGCAATAATAATGTTATTATTTTATTTCCTTATATCATGATAAATGTTTATTATTCATGCTAGAATTGCATTATCCGGAAACATAATACTTGTGTGAATACATAGACAAACCAAACGTCACTAGTATGCCTCTACTTGACTAGCTCGTTAATCAAAGATGGTTATGTTTCCTAACCATAGACATGTGTTGTCATTTGATTAATGGGATCACATCATTAGGAGAATGATGTGATTGACATGACCCATTCCATTAGCTTAGCACCCGATCGTTTAGTATGTTGCTATTGCTTTCTCCATGACTTATACATGTTCCTATGACTATGACATTATGCAATTCCTATTTACTGGAGGAACACTTCGTGTGCTACCAAATGTCACAATGTAAATAGGTGATTATAATGGAGCTCTACAGGTGTCTCCAAAGGTAAATGTTGGGTTGGCGTATTTCGAGATTAGGATTTGTCACTCCGATTGTCGGAGAGGTATCTCTGGACCCTCTCTGTAATGCACATCACATAAGCCTTGCAAGCATTACAACTAATGAGTTAGTTGCAAAATGATGTATTACAAAATGAGTAAAGAGACTTTCTGATAACGAGATTGAACTAGGTATTGAGATACCGACGATCGAATCTCGGGCAAGTAACATACCGATGACAAAGGGAACAACGTATGTTGTTATGCAGTCTGACCGATAAAGATCTTCGTAGAATATGTAGGAGCCAATATGAGCATCCAGGTTCCGCTATTGGTTATTGACCGGAGACGTGTCTCGGTCATGTCTACATTGTTCTCGAACCCGTAAGGTCCGCACGCTTAAGGTTTCGATGACAGTTATATTATGAGTTTATGAGTTTTGATGTACCGATGGTAGTTCAGAGTCTCGGATGTGATCACGGACATGACGAGGAGTATCGAAATGGTTGAGACATAAAGATTGATATATTGGACGACTGTATTCGGACACCGAAAGTGTTCCGGATGATTTCGGAGAAAACCGAAGAGCCGGAGGGTTACCGGAACCCCCCCCCCCCCCTGGGAGAAGTAATGGGCCATATGGGCCTTAGTGGAGAGAGAGAGAGAGAGGGGCAGCCAAAGGTGGGCCGCGCGCCTCCTCCCCCCTGGTCCGAATTGGACTAGGAGAGGGGGGGCGGCCCCCCTTTCCTTCTCCCTCCCCACTTCTTTCCCCCTCCTAGTAGGAGTCCTACTCCTACTAGGAGGAGGACTCCTCCTTGGCGCGCCATAGGGGCCGGCTGGCCTCCTCCCCTTGCTCCTTTATATACGGGGGCAGGGGGCACCCCTAGACACACAAGTTGATCCACGTGATCATATTCTTAGCCGTGTGCGGTGCCCCCTTCCACCATAATCCTCGATAATATTATAGCGGTGCTTAGGCGAAGCCCTGCAACGGTAGTACATCAAGATCGTCACCACGCCGTCGTGCTGACGGAACTCTTCCCCGACACTTTGCTGGTCGGAGTCCGGGGATCGTCATCGAGCTGAACGTGTGCTAAAACTCGGAGGTGTCGTAGTTTCGGTGCTTGATCGGTCGGGCCGTGAAGACGTACGACTAACATCAACTGCGTTGTGCTAACGCTTCCGCTGTCGGTCTACAAGGGTACGCAGATCACACTCTCCCCTCTTGTTGCTATGCATCACCATGATCTTGCGTGTGCGTAGGAAATTTTTTGAAATTACTACGTTCCCCAACACCACCATGGCTACTTTTTCGTGTGTATTAGATATTTTTAAATTTTAGTATACTATATGTACAAAGACACCCACTAGCTGGTTGCTTATATTCTGTAAGGCAGTTGTAAATTCCAAATTTTTAATGTATTTTTCTTATGACATGATGGCAATTTTGTTATTTTTCATCTTATGACAGTTCTTTTTTTTATGTTCAAATCTCAAGTCGAAATATTGGTATATGTAGCAGAAAACTTGGATTTTTAATTATAAAAGGACTGCAGTTTTGTATGTTTTTAGTTAACTAAGTCGAATGCACACAAATGATTTTTACAACGTGTTTTTCATTGTGCTAAAGTTGGGCCTTTTTTGGGCCCACTTTTTTAGTTACCAAGTGCATTTGACAGGAAGGTGTGAAGGGTTCGCGCTGGGGGAAAATCCTATTCGCCTCTTATTGCAGCAAACTGTCGAGCTACCGCACACCCCCTCGTCTCGAGTGGGCCGACCTTTTTATTTCCTCTTCCGTGCCCTTTTCCTCCCTTGCCCCGACTCGTTCATATTCAGAGTAGCCACAACTTTCCCTTCCTTCCTCGCCTCACCTGGATCCCCTTTTCCTTCGTTGCGGCGGCTGGTTCTTCTGCTTCCTCTGCCGGCCACTGCTTCTTCTGCTTCCTCCGCCGGCCGCTGTTTCTTCGGCTCCCTCCGCCAGTCGCTGCTTATTCTGCTTCCTCCGACGGCCGCTGCTTCTTCGGCTTCCTCCGCCGGGATCCTACTCCGCAAGAGACTGCGGCTCTCGTAAGCAGCTGGCGGGCCTCTCTACTCGCTATTTATCCGCGCCATCGCATCAGATCTTGCTGAGCTAAGCGCGTTGGATGTTTTTTTTGCAGGTTTTCTGTGCCTTTGCTAGGGTTTCCTCAAGCTCGGCGTCGTCCAGGTCCCGGTGAAGCTCGGCATCAACTTGGTAACGCGCCCAATCCCCCCACCTCCCACCCCCCGTTGTCTTCTTTGCTCCCTGTGTTATACCGCGCGATCTAGCCGTTTTTTTTTCATTTTGCGTTTCGGTGAAGTGTTGCTAGGGTTTTGTAGGGGGCTTTGGTCGTAGTGGTGGTGTTTTGGATGTTATGGAGATTATACAAGGGGGTTTTGTTCAGAGATCTGGATTAGGGGGTTTGATTCAGCATGATGATGTTAGGGGGTTGTGTTCAGAGATTTGGAGTCAGGGGTATGATTTTCAGCATGATGATGTTAGTGGGTTGTGTTCAGAGATTTGGAATCAGGGGTATGATTTTCACCATGATGTTGTTAGGGGGTTATGTGTTCTGGTACTTGTCCTTGAGATTTTATGTTTTCTTTTGTTGATGATGGTAGGTGCTTTGTGTAGCATGGTCGTCTCTGTGTGTTTTCTGAATTTTGTAGTAGCATCTGAAGATGACATGGAATTTTTTTTCACGTATGTTTGTGTAACTTTTTACTAGTACTGTATCTGTGCTGGATCATATTTTGACAAATCAAATTTTTGATTCCACTATGATTTGTGCAACCAAAGTGAAGGTTCTTCATATTTGATTTGTGCCTATGCAGAAAATAATTTGTTCGTTTGTTGACTGAGTTTGTTGATTTCTTAATCAGGCTGGAAAATAATTTGCGTTCATTTGCACCATCCAAGAAATTGTCCCTTAAATCATCCCCCCTCTCATTAATCTAACAGCGTTGTGATGCACAATCGTTTTTCTGCCGTAGGACTGATAGACATTTGATATGTGCTTATGCAGAAAAAAGTATTTTGTAATTGATAAGCAAAGTTGGAAATCTGTTTTTTAACTTCTTGACTGAACGCATTCAACTGTTCCGTCACGTGTTTTATACTTTTATTGATTCCACGCCTATCCTTGTCGATTAATTCATAGATGCATCCATAAAACCCTATCCTAGCCTAGTGTAGTGAGTGGCGAAAACCACTTTCAGGGTTCCGGCGCGTGGGGTGTGGGGAAACGAAACGAACGTGAACGGTAGGAATAGGTGGAACCAACAATCAGTGCCTGCTTTTATTGTTTTTTTGCTGTGAAGTTATATGTCATTTCTTTTTGTTAATCTGATGTTTACTACAGGGGCTACTTTTTATTGTGCCCTTTTTTTGTTAATCTGTTTTCGAAGTTGTTGAACTTGTGGCATTTTTTATACATTGCTTTTATATTTGATTGGAGAATCACTCTTCTCTTCTTTTTCACAATAAACCATGAAATAAGATATGAATAAGATTTGCTTAAATTACAGTTTTGAGAATAACTTTTGTGTGCTACCCTTTTTTCACATATGGATGGTTCTCACGTTAGTTTCATTTTTTAGACGACTGTTATTACGTGATGAGTTATATATTCCATATAGTATGTTGTTGTGGTTTTTCATATATGATGTAAACCCAGTAATGCAAGATGAAACTTGCAAGATGTGGTACTTTTTAGGTTGATGTTTATAAACATTTTTTCTTCAAATGTGTTTACATGTTTTTAATATACTTTCTTCTGTGTGTTTAATTAGTCTTTGTTTCATGACCTTAGTTTTTTTATTTTTATACAGGCCTCCCTCAACTCTAAACATGCCTAGACTTTAGAAATATCCTGCTGGTACCATCAAGCACATGTTTTCTACCATCAGGTGGCATAAAGCAGTTTCTGATTTAAGTGATAATCAAAAGTCGTTTGTTAGGAAATATGAGCTCGATAATCTTCTGAATATTCATCCTCACTTAATGGTTCCAATACCAATCCTTCAATGGGTGGCGGACCACCTGAATTGCAATGGGACTGGAGTTTTCAAAAAGGGTGATAAAATAATTCATCTTAGAAGAGATATGGTAATTCAGGTTTTTGGGATCCGTTCTGGTTCTGTGCCTTTTCCTCTGGATGGCACAGATCCAGTTGTTGTGGCTAGAGTGTTACAACTTAGGTCTCAGTATCTCGGTAATGGCCAGAAGAACAATCAATTTGATAATATCATCACTATCATGAAGAATGACGAGACCGAGGAAGGATTCATGCGGAGTTTCTTATTTCTGTTCATAAGTTCTGTTTTCTATCCAACCACTCGAAATTGTGCAAATTGGAAAATTCTTTATGGGCTGCACGACATTAGCAAGTTGAAGACCCTTGATTTGGCTCAACTTTGCATTGATCACTTGAACAAAGAAATTGATAACTTCAGCACCAATCTATTCAATAGGACTGAAACTCCATTGAACAATTCAATCAATGTTGGTGGATGCTTACCTTTAGCTGCTGTAAGTTTTATAATTTTCCGTCCTTTTCATTTTTTTTAAATGTATTGTTAAGTTATGCAATTTTTGTTTATATTTCACTAATTTGGTGTTTCATGTTCTCTTATGACTCCCAATATTCTTAGATTGTCTATCTGGACTTTGTGGACTTCACAAAAGCTTCTCAACAACGAAGTATCAATTATGGAGTCCCTAGAATGGCCTATATTTAGAATGATGACTTTGACTATCTAGCTACAGTGGACTTAAACCCAAGATCCAAGAAGACGTTTGCATTGGGATTCTTACCAGTAAGCTTGTTCTATCTTCTTTTTTGCATTTGTTTAAGTGACGACAAAAGTTGTAGAAAATACTTTCAAACAATAATGAGAAAATGTTTTCATTCTTAATTCTTTGGAATGTCATTTTTAGGTGACTTTAAGAACTTTTCAGAACTGTTTGTTGACTTTGTTTTTTCTTTTCAGCTGAAAGACATTTCTATGACACCTTACGGTGCTCGTGCAATTGTATTGGCTCAAGAGAAGTGGTCCAAAGCCCCACAAAGTTATGTTGCTGAGGAAAATCTCATTCCAAAGTCCAATGACATCTCAAATGTTGCATCTACCTCGAACAGTAATCCAGAAGTATGTTTTATCTAGTTGTTATTAACCTTTTTGTTTACCAATTCATTTTAGTCGTCTCACTTCAGTGTCATAGTGAACTAGGAAATCAGTTGCCATACGTCTATAGTCTGTTCACAAGAAAACGGATTACATAATATGCTCCTAGTATAACATAATAGAATGAGTTCTGCATTCATAAAATGAACATACTGTGTTCAGGATGTCAACTGAGGTAGGAATTTTGTTAGAGGTAATTTCCTCCTTGTCAATTAGGCGGTTCTCTATTGTATTGACATTGTATCAGCAATTGACAAGAGTAAAATGAAACACAAGGAACAGAGTCTGACTTTTTTTCATTGTTTACCAATGACATCTCACACGGTTTTTTCAATGCATGAATCTGTTCCATGTGCAACATATGAATAGTCAAAGTATAAGAGTTGCAGTGTTAACAGTACAACATATGAGTACTTCAATGCATACTTTGTTCCTTTGCTTTGAACATATAATCATTTTACTAGATAATGATTTGGTCCTTCTATGTTTATCTGCTTATTTTTACCCTTTTTTACTAATATATTTTAGTCTTGTCATTTCACTCTCATATCACAACTAATACACATGTAAATTTTTTGTCCTGAAATAATAGGTTATGAATATAATATCTCAAGTTGTTGCAAAGCATGATGAAATTTGGAAGAAGCTTCATGAACAGCATATGCAAAATATGTTTTCAGATCTCAAAACAACTCTCATGTCTCTTCAGCCAAATACAAACAGCCAAGTAAACATTGCTGGTACTTCAACCATGAATCCTATTGTTCTTTCAGCACGCAGCAACATGAATAACCAGAATGAACCAATAAATGCAAACCATCGCCCAGTCCAGATAGTCAGTGGGCCGATTAGAGCATCTTTATTCCAAGATCATGTACGAGTTACTCCTACTCCTGAGGTTACCTTAATGCACAGCAGCAAGGACATCCAACTTGAAAAAGCAGTTCCAGTTAAAGAACAAGATTCAGTTCCTCAGCAAGTGCAGCAAACTGAGCAAGCACCTTCAGTTGTAAACATTGTTCAGAATGAAGAAATTTCACCTCGGAACAATGGTATTCATACTGACAACACACTTGATCGACCTATTTCTTATAGTCAAATAAGTGACGGTACTCAATTTGCTGTTAACACTCTTATTGAGATCTCAGGCACCTTTTCTGAAACAATTCATACTCGACCAATCTCAGTATTGCAACCAGTGGACTGCATTCAACATGCAGTCAATAGTGAGCCATATGAAATGGAATTTCACCATGTGAACGCCACAACAGTCCATATTCAGGAAACTCCCGTTTCTGTGAGCAAAGAAACTCAGTTAGTGAATGAGCCTCCAATGAAAGAAGTGCCTTCTTCGTCAAACATTCTAACTGAAGATGCCATTATGCTAAGGAATGTGATCTCACAATCAAATGACAATCTAGGAGGTGGCATTGTGTAACATCCCAAATTTTCAATTTGGACTGTTATACATTAGATCATCATGCATATCATATTTTATTTTGCTTTTGGTTTTGATCCTAGAAAATCCTAAGCAACTCAAGGACCCACGGAGAGAGTTGGGGATTTCGTTATTTACGTATTTGAGTTTTCTCAAATTATGTAAACAGGATCATTTGATTTTATTTATTTTATCATCAATTATTTCTATTTCAAAAATATGAGAGAGGGACTAAAATGACTTTCCCAAAATATAGAAATATTGAGGATTTAATAAAAAAATCAAATAAGATTTATTTCAGAGTTTTTCGGTATTTTTATTTGAATTTAGGAAAAATGCGCGTTTTTCAAAGTTGTAGTTTGGGCCCAAATAAATGTTCACTTTATCGGGCTTGATTTTAGGAACCCGGCAAAATTTATTTCGTGATTTTTGGAGTCCGTTTAGTATTTATTTTTACTTTTCTTCCGAGCGGAATTATTAAAAAAAACGGAACCGACTTTGGGCCGTACCCGAGCAGGACTCCACCCGGGACGCCTTTATAAGCCGCCACCCGGGGCCCGAGAGCCACAGCCGCCCCAAACCCTAGCCCAGCCCCGCCGCCGGCGCCGGAGCATGCCTTTCGAGGTTCGCCACTGCTGCCTCGTTTTCCGTGCAGTTTTTTTTGAAAAAAAAATTGGAAAAAAATATTTTTTTTTCCTTTCCCCTGTTCGTCGTTTCTCGTTTTCGTCGGATTTTCCGCGGTTATTTTCTGATCGCGATTTCTGATCCGATTTTCGTTTTAGTATAACTTTTCGCTCGTTTATCGGAATCACGCGATTCAAGCGCCTGGAGTTTCGTCTCGAAACCCTCTTTCCGAATAATCAACTTAAACAAGTTTTTGCTACAGTAAAATTTGACCTAGATCCAGATTACTAGAACGAAGTTGTTTTCTTTCGCCGTTTGATTTCTTTTGCTTCGATCGATTTGATTCTTTTTGCAAATCAGGATTCTTAAGTTGAACTTTCTAGTTAGATCTTCTATTTGAGTTTTACCTGTGCATTAGATGAGTACTTATTCTATGCTTGTTTGTTTGTCTGCGGTAGAATACCCGGAGTGCGCCGCCTGTTACTTCGAATCTCTAGGTTTCACGGATCATCAGCAAGGCAAGTAACACTTTGATCATACCTTTTCTACAACCCAGTTTTATTGCATTAGATCAATCCTCACACATTGCATGATTAGGATCTAATTAAATTGTGGGATGGGAAGTAGATTAGGGTAGTACCTATTACCTGTTTATTATGATACCTTTGGGAGTTACTTCTACGTTTGCTTATTATGCCATGCTATGCTAGTAGACGTGGATTGGGTGAGTGATATCCATAACAGATGTGAGTTTGTTAATTTTAATGGTTTATCTAAGGTGGCAACTTAAACACACATCTGGGTGGATTGAGGCACCTGGTTTCTATCAGGATTTGCCTGTTTTTCTTTTGGACCGCCACCCAGGCTCAAAGGGATCATAAGATTATTCATACTAGAAACTTCCGTGTGCAGCCACAAGCCATTATGGGCTCTAGCATAGTTGATTAAGTCGTGCGAACTCTTACAGGGTAGACTAGCAGATGTAGGGGAAAGTAGGTGTACCGGTCTATCCAACGTAAGGTGCTAGCGCTTCTGAAAGACTATGTCTCGGTCATCCGTTTCTCAAACACCATGTAGTGCGAGAAATCCAACGGAGGCAATCAAGTCTTGTGGGGAAAAGTGCGCAAACCTCTGCAGATTGTAATGAACTAATCATGGTTAGCCATGTCCCGGTTATGGACATCTTGAGTATCTAGTACCTGGATTATCATGTGAATCTCAACATGTTACTCTAAAGTTAATTTTGATGGGTTTGTTTAATGATGATGCTTAATTGGGATTGAGAATGCTGTCAACCATTCTCAATGTTTAACAACCACCTTGATAGTAATTAATTTATTCCTTTGAAGTAGGGGAAAATTGGCTTTACGCAAAACTGTAACCATAGAGTTTTCCACCAGCCAAATATGCATATAGTATAGTGATTTCATTTCATTACTCTCTATGTGTTACCTTGCCAGCATATTCCATGTACTGACCCGTTCTCGGGCTGCAACGTTAATGTTGCAGACTTTTCAGACGACGATTAAGGAGTTTTTAGGTCATGGTTCTATACTCAGTGATGCCGTTGGAGTTGATGGACTCACTTATCTTCCAAGCCTTCCGCTGTTATCGTTATTAGATGGCCTTAAGCCATATTTATTGTAATAAGCTCTCTTTTGAGACACTCGATGTAATAAGTGTGTGATTGCTACTCTGCTATAAATCCTTCGAGTACTGTGTGGTGTCAGCATTACTGATCCAGGGATGACACCGGAGCACAGAGATCAGACTGTTTGAGGTCTGGTCGCTACAGAGATGGTATGAGAGCACACGCTGACTGTAGGACACGACCACTAAGCTAAAAGACCTAGATCACTACTCACTCTCTTCTCTTCTGACTTCTCATCTTTTGTACTCTTTAGGATGTAGGATGCGAGGAACAAGTTCACACAACCAGACGAAGATACACCCTTTGGACGCCACTTGAAGGAAGTCACTAGATACCTTAACATAGGAGTACCAAGCTTCACGGGAACCTACAACGCCACTTTACCTAAAGAAGAGCGCTGGATGATTCAAGTTCAAGTTCCAGGAAGGACATTCATGCCAGTCACTGAGCCCATAGAGTTTTCTTTTGATGCACCAACTTGGAGTCTAGGAAAGAGTATGGCAGCTCACATTGCCATGGGACACATTGGAGAAGTCTACCGCAAGGATCTTAAGGATACTGTCTACCAGATTTGCGGACGCCGAGATGAACATTGGGAGATGATCAACACCAGGAAGGATAGATCAACTGCAGCTTTTATACAGGAGTTAAACCAGCACATTCGATGACAGGAGAATCAGATGTGCGCCGACATGATAGAACTGAAGAAGGCTAAGACTAGAATCAAGGAACTGGAGTAAGAACTCAAGGCTACACGTGAAGGTTATGAAGAAGAAATTGAAGTATTGGTGGAGAAGAATGACGACCTGATCAAGAAGATTGGGATATTTATGGGAGACCCGACACCAGTAGATGAAGACGAAGAACCCAAGGAGATTAGTCCGGAAGACTACATCATCACCGACGGCACTGACTCGGAAGCAGATAGTAGCGATGATAACTATATTGATGAAGCTGGAGCCGATATCATGGAGTCTACAATCGTAGAATATTTCTTGTAGACCACCTCACCAGTAGTAGAAGTCCACCATGTAAATTTAGTAGTCTGAGCACTTTTGCGATAGCTAGATCGATTGTATGCCTTTGTTTGATTGAATGAGTGAATTGTTTGCTTTTGCCTCATGTGCATATGGGTAGTGTTTTCTCTTTAGACCCCTCTATTCTTATATCTCATCTTTTCTAAACCCTCAAATGCCTCCGAGACGTGACCCCAGATTTACCATTAAGGATTGGTAACTATGTTTTTCCCTCAGACCTAATAGTATTGGAATCTCAAGGATTGGATGTGATATTAGCATGGATTGGTTATCAAAGTATGAAGGGAATATTGAGTGTGCTAGTAGGTCAATTTTTCTCACAACGCCAGAAGGAAGAAGGATCAAGTATGTATCCCGGCATATGCCAAACAGGACACAAGTAAATTCCTTATCAGTAGTTGTGCAAGAGGAAGTACCAGTGGTAAAGGATTTTTCCTGACATATTTCCAAAAGAGTTGCCAGGCATGCCACCGGATAGAGATATTGAGTTTTTGATTGAGCTATTGCCAGGCACTGGGCCAATATCAAAGAGACCGTATAGGATGCCAGCTAAGGATTTGGTGGAGATTAAGAAGCAGATTAAGGAGTTATTGGATAAAGGTTACATTCGCCCAAGTTCTTCGCCTTGGGGATGACCAGTACTTCTAGTGGAGAAGAAGGATGGATCGTTAAGAATGGTTGTTGATTATCGAGGATTGAACGAAGTAACAATCAAAAACAAGTACCCACTACCAATGATCAATGACCTGTTTGATCGATTGCAAGGGGCTAAAGTGTTTTCCAAGATCGATTTGCGATCAGGGTACCATCAGTTGAAGATTCGAGAGCAGGACATACCTAAGACAGCATTCACCACAAGATATGGACTGTATGAGTATACCGTTATGTCATTTGGACTGACTAACGCACCTGCCTATTTTATGAACATGATGAAAAAAGTGTTTATGGAGTTTCTAGATAAGTTCGTCGTGGTTTTCATCGATGATATTCTGGTATTCTCAAAGAATGAAGAGGAGCATAAGGAGCATTTGCGTTTGGTACTTGGAAAGCTCAGAGAACATCAGTTATATGCCAAGTTTAGCAAATGTGAGTTTTGGTTGAAGGAAGTAGGATTCCTCGGACACGTTATATCTGGAGAAGGTATAGCAGTAGATCCCGCTAAAGTTGATACCGTGACCAAGTGGGAAGCACCAACAACAGTTGGAGAGATCCGGAGTTTTCTTGGACTCGCAGAGTACTACCGGAGATTTATTGAGAACTTTTCAAAGATTGCAAAGCCTATGACGGAGTTGTTGAAGAAGGATACTAAGTTCAAATGGACTGAGGAGTGTGAGGCTAGTTTCCAGGAGTTGAAGAAACGCTTGGTTACCTCACCGGTGTTGATTTTGCCAGATCAGACCAAGGATTATGAGGTGTATTGTGACACTTCATGTCGAGGACTTGGAGCAGTGCTTATGCAGGAAGGGAGAGTTGTTTCGTATGCTTCACGACAACTGAAGCCTCACGAATTGAATTATGCCATGCATGATTTGGAGTTAGCAGCTGTGGTGCATGCATTGAAGACGTGGAGACATTTCCTCATTGGAAATCATTGTGAGGTGTACACGGATCACAAGAGTTTGAAGTACATTTTCACGCAGAAGGAGTTGAACCTCAGACAAAGGAGATGGTTGGAGCTCATCAAGGATTATGATATGAGATTGCATTACCATCCCGGAAAAGCTAATGTAGTAGCTGACGCATTGAGCCGTAAGAGTCATGTCAATACACTAATGACGGGAGAAATACCCAAGGAGTTAGCAGAAAACCTTCATGAACTAAGTTTGGAGATAGTTCCGAGAGGCTATGTGGCAGCATTGGAGATTCAGTCAACATTGATGGATAAAATCAGAGAGGCTCAGAAATCTGACAAGGAGATTGCTTCTATAAAGGAGAAACTGAGCAAAGGAAAAGCTAAAGGATTTCGTGAGGATGAGCACGACACCCTATGGTTTGAAGACCGTGTTTATGTGCCCAATGACCCAGAGATCAGAAAGTTGATTCTGCAAGAGGCACATGATTCACCGTATTCGATTCACCCAGGAAATACCAAGATGTATTTGGATTTGAAGGATATTTTCTGGTGGACCGGAATGAAGAAGGATATTGCGGAGTATGTAGCAGTTTGTGACGTATGTTAGAGAGTAAAGGCAGAGCATCAGAAGCCAGCAGGATTGTTGCAACCATTGCCGATACCCGAATGGAAGTGGGATAAGATAGGCATGGATTTTATCATGGGATTACCAAGGACTCGTTCAGGCTATGACTCGATTTGGGTTGTAGTTGATCGATTGACGAAGGTAGCTCATTTCATCCCAGTAAAGACCACTTACACCAGTGCTAAGTTGGCAAAGATATATATGACCAGGATCGTATGTTTGCATGGAGTTCCGAGGAGTATCGTATTAGATAGAGGAACCCAGTTTACCTCAAAGTTCTGGAAGCAGTTGCATGAGACTTTGGGTACTAGGCTAGAATTTAGTACAGCTTTTCATCCACAAACAGATGGACAGACCGAGAGAGTCAATCAGATTTTGGAGGATATGCTGAGAGCTTGTGCGCTAGATTATGGATCTAGTTGGGATGATAATTTGCCATATGCAGAGTTCTCTTACAATAATAGCTATCAGACCAGTTTGAAGATGGCCCCTTTCGAAGCTTTGTACGGAAGGAGGTGCAGGACACCGTTGTCATGGGACGAAGTTGGAGACCGCCAGTTGTTTGGACCAGATCTGATTAAAGAGTCTGAACAGAAGGTGAAGTTGATTCGCGATAGGCTCAAGGTAGCCCAGTCCAGGCAGAAGAGCTACGCAGATTCTAAACGCAAGGAGACAGTTTACGAAGTTGGAGACAGAGCTTATCTTCGAGTATCCCCACTTCGAGGGATTAAGCGCTTTGGAGTTAAGGGAAAGTTAGCGCCACGATTTGTAGGGCCATATCGAGTTTTGGAGCGTATGGGAGAAGTGGCCTACAAGTTGTAATTGCCAGAAGGATTGTCAGGAGTTCATGATGTATTCCATGTTTCTCAGTTGAAGAAGTGCCACACGGAGATGGCTGGTGTACCATTAAGGGATACAGTGCCATTGGAAGCAATTCAGTTGGATAACGATTTGACCTATGAGGAGAAACCAGTCAAAATTCTCGAGTTTGCCAGCCGAGTCACTCGCAGTAAGGTTATCAAGTTTTGTAAAGTTCAGTGGAGTCACCACACGGAAGATGAAGCCACCTGGGACGAGAGGGAGATTTGCTCAAGGACCACCCTCACCTATTTTCTAGCCAACCCGAATCTCGAGGGCGAGATTCATCTTAAGGGGGGTAGGTTTGTAACATCCCAAATTTTCAATTTGGAATGTTATACATTAGATCATCATGCATATCATATTTTATTTTGCTTTTGGTTTTGATCCTAGAAAATCCTAAGCAACTCAAGGACCCACGGAGAGAGTTGGGGATTTCGTTATTTACGTATTTGAGTTTTCTCAAATTATGTAAACAGGATCGTTTGATTTTATTTATTTTATCATCAATTATTTCTATTTCAAAAATATGAGAGAGGGAATAAAATGACTTTCCCAAAATATAGAAATATCGAGGATTTAATAAAAAAATCAAACAAAGATTTATTTCAGAGTTTTTGGTATTTTTATTTGAATTTAGGAAAAATGCACGTTTTTCAAAGTTGTAGTTTGGGCCCAAATAAATGTTCACTTTATCGGGCTTGATTTTAGGAACCCGGCAAAATTTATTTCGTGATTTTTGGAGTCAGTTTAGTATTTCTTTTTATTTTTCTTCCGAGCAGAATTATTTAAAAAAACGGAACCGACTTTGGGCCGTACCCGAGCGGGACTCCGCCCGGGACGCCTTTATAAGCCGCCACCCGGGGGCCCGAGAGCCACAGCCGCCCCAAACCCTAGCCCAGCCCCGCCGCCGCCGCCGGAGCGCGCCTTTCGAGGTTCGCCGCCGCCGCCTCGTTTTCCGTGCAGTTTTTTCTGAAAAAAAATCGGAAAAAAAATATTTTTTTCCTTTCCCCTGTTCGTCGTTTCTCGTTTTCGTCGGATTTTCCGCGGTTATTTTCTGATCGCGATTTCTGATCCGATTTTCGTTTTAGTATAACTTTTCGCTCGTTTATCGGAATCAGGCGATTCAAGCGCCTGTAGTTTCGTCTCGAAACCCTCTTTCCGAATAATCAAGTTAAACAAGTTTTTGCTACAGTAAAATTTGAACTAGATCCAGATTACTACAACGAAGTTGTTTTCTTTCGCCGTTTGATTTCTTTTGCTTCGATCGATTTGATTCTTTTTGCAAACCAGGGTTCTTAAGTTGAACTTTCTGGTTAGATCTTCTATTTGAGTTTTACCTGTGCATTAGATGAGTACTTATTCTATGCTTGTTTGTTTGTCTGCGATAGAATACCCGGAGTGTGCCGCCTGTTACTTCGAATCTCTAGGTTTCGCGGATCATCAGCAAGGCAAGTAACACTTTGATCATACCTTTTCTACAACCCAGTTTTATTGCATTAGATCAATCCTCACACATTGCATGATTAAGATCTAATTAAATTGTGGGATGGGAAGTAGATGAGGTAGTACCTATTACCTGTTTATTATGATACCTTTGGGAGTTACTTCTACGTTTGCTTATTATGCCATGCTATGCTAGTAGACGTGGATTGGGTGAGTGATATCCATGACAGATGTGAGTTTGTTAATTTTAATGGTTTATCTAAGGTGGCAACTTAAACACACATCTGGGTGGATTGAGGCACCTAGTTTCTATCAGGACTTGCTTGTTTTTCTTTTGGACCGCCACCCAGGCTCAAAGGGATCATAAGATTATTCATACTAGAAACTTCCATGTGCAGCCACAAGCCATTATGGGCTCTGGCATAGTTGATTAAGTCGTGCGAACTCTTACAGGGTAGACTAGCAGATGTAGGGGAAAGTAGGTGTACCGGTCTATCCAACGTAAGGTGCTAGCGCTTCTGAAAGACTATGTCTCGGTCATCCATTTCTCAAACACCATGTAGTGCGCGAAATCCAATGGAGGCGATCGAGTCTTGTGGGGAAAAGTGCGCAAACCTCTGCAGATTGTAATGAACTAATCATGGTTAGCCATGTCCCGGTTATGGACATCTTGAGTATCTAGTACCTGGATTATCATGTGAATCTCAACATGTTACTCTAAAGATAATTTTGATGGGTTTGTTTAATGATGATGCTTAATTGGGATTGAGAATGCTGTCAACCATTCTCAATGTTTAACAACCACCTTGATAGTAATTAATTTATTCCTTTGAAGTAGGGGAAAATTGGCTTTATGCAAAACTGTAACCATAGAGCTTTCCACCAGCCAAATATGCATATAGTATAGTGGTTTCATTTCATTACTCTCTATGTGTTACCTTGCCAGCATATTCCATGTGCTGACCCGTTCTCGGGCTGCAACGTTAATGTTGCAGACTTTTCAGACGACGATTAAGGAGTTTTTAGGTCGTGGTTCCATACTCAGTGATGCCGTTGGAGTTGATGGACTCACTTATCTTCCAAGCCTTCCGCTGTTCTCATTATTAGATGGCCTTAAGCCATATTTATTGTAATAAGCTCTATTTTGAGACACTCGATGTAATAAGTGTGTGATTGCTACTCTGCTATAAATCCTTCGAGTACTGTGTGGTGTCAGCATTACTGATCCAGGGATGACACCGGAGCACAAAGATCAGACTGTTTAAGGTCTGGTCGCTACACATTGAAATTGCCATGAAGTATGCTGATGACATTATAATCCCAGAACTTGATAAGTGTAACATCCCAAAATTCTAAATTTTGGAATGTTATAATAAATAGATAGATTTGATTGATTGTTTGATTGATTGATTGAAAGTGAGTGAATTCGAAACTTTTTGGAAAGTTAAATGAGATGGAATAAAAGGACTTTCCCAAACTTTCATTTTGCTTTTATGATCTCCATGAATTCAAATTCTTTTCAAGCACAAAACCCTGGAGAGAAGATGACATGACTTCTTCCATTTATTTAAATGACAAGGAGGTGTTGAAAATATTTGAATTTCATTTGGAAAATATTTCCACTTCTGAAACTTTATGCAACTCAATGATTTTCATGAGAGAAGATAAAATGACTTCTTCAAAACATATGAAATATGAGTTGGGAGTTTCGAAGAATCAAATTCAAAGCCCTTTTGAATTTATTTTCAATTTGGAGTTATTTGAGTTTTATTCAAATTATTTTTCTCCAAAAATAAAATATACAGAAAATAGGGTAACATGATTCCCTACAACAGAAAATTGGAGAGAAATAAATTTGAAATCATTTGGTATTTTAAAATGATTTTTATTGGATTTTATTAAACCAGTAGCACTCTTTGAATTATCTGAATTTGTGTGAATTTTATTTAATTCTAGAAAAATGTTCATGTCGTAGAAAATCATTTTCTGAAAATTTAGATAAATAATTATAACACCCCAAATTTTCAATTTGGAATGTTATACATTAGATCATCAGGCATATCATATTTTATTTTGCTTTTGGTTTTGATCCTAGAAAATCCTAAGCAACTCAAGGACCCACGGAGAGAGTTGGGGATTTCGTTATTTACATATTTGAGTTTTCTCAAATTTTGCAAACAGGATCATTTGATTTCATTTATTTTATCATCAATTATTTCTATTACAAAGATATGAGAGAGGGAATAAAATGACTTTCCCAAAATACAGAAATATTGAGGATTTAATAAAAAAAATCAAATAAGATTTATTTCGGAGTTTTTCGATATTTTTTAATTGAATTTAGGAAAAATACGTGTTTTTCGAAGTTGCATTTTGGGCCCAAATAAATGTTCACTTTATCGGGCTTGATTTTAGAAACCCGGGAAAATTTATTTCATGATTTTTGGGGTCCGTTTAGTATTTATTTTTATTTTTTTCCGAGCATAATTATTTAAAAAAAACGAAACCGACTATGGGCCGTACCCGAGCGGGACTCCGCCCGGGGGCGCCTTTATATAGCGCCGCACCCGAGCCCCAGCCCACACCAGCCCCGCGCCCGAGGTTCACCGCCGCCGTCGCCAGAGTTGCACGCCGCCCGAAGTTCACCGCCGCCTCGACTTCCGTGCCGATTTTTTTTATAAAAAAATATTTATTTGTCGGTTTTATTTTCAATTTTTTTATTATTATTTTAATATTATTTTTTTATTTTAATTATTTTCGGATTTGGTTTATTAATGATTAATCTATTCATCGTTTTTCTTTTTCGTCGGATTTTCCGCGGTTATTTTCTGATCGCGATTTCTGATCCGATTTTCGTTTTAGTATAACTTTTCGCTCGTTTACTGGAGTTTCGTCTCGAAACCCTCTTTCCGAATAATCAACTTAAACAAGTTTTTGCTACTATAAAATTTGACTTAGATCCAGATTACTAAAACGAAGTTGATATTTTTCGCTGTTTGATTTCTTTTGTTTCGTTCGATTTGATTCTTTTTGCAAACCAGGGTTCTTAAGTTGAACTTTCTGGTTAGATCTTCTATTCGAGTTTTACCTGTGCATTAGTTGAGTACTTATTGTATGCTTGTTTGTTTGTCTATGATAGAATACCCGGAGTGCGCCGCCTGTTACTTCGAATCGTTAGGTTTCGCGGATCATCAACAAGGCAAGTTCACACTTTGATCATACCTTTTCTACAACCCAATTTTTCTTGCATTAGATCAATCCTCACACATTGCATGATTAGGATCTAATTAAATTGTGGGATGGGAAGTAGATGAGGTAGTACCTATTACCTGTTTATTATCAAACCGCTAGGAGTTACTATTACGTCATGCTTACATTGCCATGCTATGCTCGTAGACGTGGATTGGGTTTTGAGAGTATCCATGACAGATGTGAGATTGTTAATTAATGGTTTACTTAAGGTGGCAACTTAAACACAAATCTGGGTGGATTGAGGCACCTGGGTATTCCAGGACTTGCCTGTCTAGGCACCTGGGTATTCCAGGACTTGCCTGTTTTTCTTTTGGACCGGCACCCAGGCTCAAAGGGATCATAAGATTATTCATACTAGAAACTTTCATGTGCAGCCACAAGCCATTATGGGCTCTGGCATAGTTGATTAAGTCGTGCAAACTCTTACAGGGTAGACTAGCAGATGTATGGGAAAGTAGGTGTACCGGTCTATCCAACATAAGGTGCTAGCGCTTCTGAAAGACTATGTCTCGGTCATCCGTTTCTCAAACATCATGTAGTGCGAGAAATTTAATGGAGGCGATCGAGTCTTGTGGGGAAAAGTGTGCAAACCTCTGTAGAGTGTATAAACTAATCATGATTAGCCATGTCCCTGGTTATGGACGTCTTGAGTATCTAGTTCTTGGATTATCATGTTGATCTCATCACGTTACTTAAATAATTTGTTGGGTGTTAATGATTACTTTTAATTGGGATTGAGAATGCTGTCAACCATTCTCAATGTTTAACAACCACCATGATAGTTAAATAAATTTATTCCTTTGCAGTACGGAAAAATTGGCTTTTCGCAAAAACATTATAACCATAGAGCTTTTCCACCAGCCATATATGCATGTAGTGATAGCTATTGGTCATCATTTTCTCTATGGTGTGAATTTGCCAGTACATTCAATGTACTGACCCGTTTCGGGCTGCAACGTCTAATGTTGCAGGTTTCTTACGACGAGTAAGTGATACGTTAGGGTTACGATTTCTACACTCAACTTTGTCGTTGGTGTTGATGGGAATCCACAACCTTGTTGCTTCTGCTTTATCGATTGAGGTAATAGTATTTACGTTACTTTATACATGTGATTTACCTCTGTTCTAAATCCTTCGAGTACTGTGTGTGTCAGCATACCAATCCAGGGATGACACTTAAGCACAGAGACTTGATCCATTTGGGTCGGATTGCTACAAGATGGTATCAGAGCACATGTTGACTGTAGGACGTGACCCTAGAAACTGGCAAGCCCATAGCAAAGATTTTTCTCTACAACTTTCCCTTTCAAAAAGATTTTTACCTCTCTTCTCTTCTGAGCTTATTCAAAAAAAATTCCCTTTAATGAGACCATACCCCTTTCCCCTTTTGACCACACAAAGATTCGACTGATGAGACCACTCCAAGAAGTACAAGATATCGGACAACTAAGACCACTTCGGAATGAAGAGTATTTTCCGTGCATCTGAATAATGGAAACTACAACGATTGAAGACCGAAGACAAGTAGAATTTGAAGGCTCTGAAGAATTCCCAGATTTGTATGACCTAGGAAGGCTACCCTTATGGAACTTGGCAGACTATGGAAGTTGTCAATACCCGAGATCAAGGTGTATCAGAGAAAGACCGGAGCATGTAGAGCATGAGAACTCAAAGTTTTGTCAAAGAAAACCCTAAGGCGGGAGATATCAACTATGAAAGATAGCTCATGGAAATGACAAGAGCAGAAACACGGTTATCCGTGATGTCATCGCCCGCTGATGCTATTATCACCGTGCTGAGTTAAGGATGCTTTCTTCAGAATGGATTTGATGGAAGGAGGCTGATGGAGCACCTATTAGTAAGATGAAGTTTTAACCTTAGCTAGTGTATCACCAGGATCTGGAGTGTTACATCAAGAAGATTAAGGTGGAGCTCCATGAAGCCGTATTAGACAAGGAAGCATTTCATGAAGAACTCAGGAACCAAAGGCTGAAAGTAGCCAAGCTGGAGGAGCTACAACCTCGAGATACCGGAGATTCGTCAGGAACTGAAGGACAGTAGGACCATGGTTCATGCGAAGGATGTTGAAACCCAGAAGTTGGAATGCCACTCCAGTAATATTAAAGAATGTCACAAGAGACTTTGCGTCAACAGAGAAGAGCTGGCAAAAGGACTTGAGAAAGACAAGCATGATCAGGAAGAAGCCATCGAAGATAGGAACAAGACTTGAAGAGTTTGGCGACGTTGACCTTTAGAAGACCAAACCCCTGTTATATACCTATGTTAGATGCGGCGATTGTGAGCTGTCATTTGTTTGATGTTTTTCCGACAGCCACAGATAAAATCTACCTTTTCAAAACTTTTTGTTTGTATTGTGTGTATCCCTCTCCCTCTCTCTTATCTTACCCCAAACCCCTGGACCCAATACAGGATGAATGAAGATGAGCTTATATTTTCTGGACCGATAAGTCAATTGGAGACGGACCAATGGATTCAGAACATGGAGGATCACATGGAGAATAACCCTATAGTTGGACATGATGTGACCCATCATGCTCTTCAGTGCTTTGAAAGAGGTGCCGCTACTTGGTGGAGGATGTACCAAACCACGAATGGATGGCAAGGAGTAACCACTTGGAGAGAATTTAAGTTGACTCTGCCAAAGTCTCGGTTTGTGTCCCAGAAGTTGAAGCCTTATGGAAAGGATATAAGGAAACCTTGTGCATGCAAGATTTGTGGAGAAATCGGGCACACCCATAAAGAACACAAGGATGAATGCCCTAATTGTGAAGGAAGTCACCCAGTTGAAGAATGCCCAATTAGGCAGATTACTTGTTTCTTGTGTGAAGGGACTACCCACTATCCTACTCAGTGTCACATTTACCCCATGGTACAACGAACCATCCAGCAGAAGAAAGAAGTAATGAAAGGAGCCCTTATTGGAATTTTAGAAGAAACTGTGATGAAGGAAGAGGTGGAGGACACACCTAAAGAAGACCCGAGTAAACCCTGCACTAAGTCTTGCTATTCATGTGGAGAAGAAGGACACATCTCCCAAAATTGTTTGAATGGGGATCTAGTAGAATTCCCGACAGAGGAAGTAGAATATGACCCACAGGAAATAGAAGCCCTGATTGGAATGGAAAAGTCCAAGAAGAGAAACCGAATTGGAGCCCAGGAGGAACCTGAGTCATATCACCTGTTATAGGTGCAAGGAGTCAGGGCACTACCTCAACAATTGCCCAAAAAGGAAGCCAAGGACTCAAGGAGGCTATATAATCACAAGGAAACCTCGAAACTTGTCAGAAGTAATATGTTTTAGTTGTATTGGAGCAGGGCACTTTGCCAGAGAATGCCCCGAGGAGAAGGAAACTTGTGCTAGATAGTTGAGTTTGCAACAAAAGAAATGGAGTATTAGAAGTGAGAACATTTTCTTTCATATTGTGGTGTTGAGTTGAGACATGTAATGGAGGAGCGAGAGATAATCATTTGAGAATGAATAAAGATAGCAGTGTTGGTACTGATTTGGATTTTATGAGTTACTCTATAAGGAAAGATGTTGACCATTTTCGAGGATATGAGAAATATGGTCTATGGAATATTGGATCATTTTAAGGGTGGTAGTACCCTGTAAGAACCGTTGACCCCTGGAAAAGATAAGGATACTCCACTGAGTGGATTTTTGACAAAATGAATACGAGTTTTGTCTCGATATGTTTGATACCCCAAGAGTGTGTGGGATGAAGTTGGAGACTGTCAGTTGTTTGGACCAAATGTGATAAAGGAGTCAGAAGAGAATGTTAAGTTGATTTGAGATAGACTAAAGGTAGCTCAGCCTAGGCAGAAGAGTTATGCAGACTAAAAAACGTAAGGAGGTAGTCTATGAAATTAGAGACAGAGCATGTCTTCATGTGTCCCCTCTACGAGGAGTTAAACAATTTGGAGTTAAGCTAAAGTTAGCCCTGAGATTTGTAGGACCATACCGAGTTTTGGAGCGTATGGGAGAGGTGGCCAACAAGTTGGAGTTACCCGAAGGAGTCGGGAGTTCATGATGTGTTTTATGTTTCCGGTTGAAGAAGTGCCATGTAGAGATGGCCAATCTTCCCCTGTAAGGACGCTTGACCCTGGAAAGGATAATGATGTTCCTCGAAGTAGAGTATGGACTTCATAAGTATAAGTTTTATGTTGTTATGTGGGATATCCCACGAGGATGAAGAGATGAATTACTATTGGATATAAAGGAGGTATGATGTTGGAAATATGGATCAATGAAAATTCCATGATGAGTCTGAGTAGTCATGTCCTAGTTTTGGTGCCAATAGAAGGAAGGAAGACAATACAATTGGATGGATTTAAGAATACTAGGAAGTTGGAAGTTGGAATAATGATCAGTTGCCCGATGATAAGTTCAAGGACTACAAGTGATGAGATGTGCCATAACCCACAGGCCCCAAGACCTACCAAGAAGCAAGCACATTCTTGCTGAAGGAAAAACCCTGGAAGAGGATATACCTTTGTCGACAGACGATTTTATAGGAGTAACGCAAAACCTGAGAGTTGTGAAGGAACGATAGATGTTTGTTTGGGCTTGCAGAATCAATGGATTTATCCGAACTTAGTTCATTGACAAGAGAAATTCTGCAATGCTTGTGAGGATGACCGAGTGTTAGAATGCGAGATTCGCTAAACCATATACATGGTAATGATTTGGGTGCGGGATGGATTGATCACCATACCGACTTACTCTTATTATTCGCCTTGCTATATGGGATGGTAAATCTGAGTGCCTTGCCTATGGTAGAGATACGACGATATTAAACCTTGTTTAAACCTTAGAATGATATAAGTATTTTTCCCTTGTACACGACAGCTTGAAAGAATATGCGGTGCCCCCATGTTTGGTTTTGGTAATTGATGACAATCTCTATGGACTAATGGTTGCCTTGAGTTATATTTGAAGGTTTTGTCCATAGGCTTTTCTTGGAGTACATGTGTTGGTTTCAAGGAGAGTTTGTGTCGACCAAGGTGCTATTCAAGGAATTACCTAAAGATTGGTCTTGTGAGAGGTTGATCAAGACTAAGTTAAAGAGTGAATCAAGTTGATCAACCCACAAAGCGTAGAAGATGTACCGAGGGGGATCAAGTGATCCCATGGTATGGTAAGCATTGTCAATTACGCTTGATGTACTAACCCATGGTCTTCGTGAGAGTTCTTTGTGGGGTTAGGTTGCGGTGTGCAAGTTCAAGTGGAGTATCACGAAGAGATCAAATGCTTGAAGCTTGCCGTCCTTTGTGGTGTCAATGGACTTGTGAAGATGTGCGGAAAAGTAGCTCACCCATAGTAGAGTATGGGGGAGCAATCAACTAGTCTTCATCGACTCAACACAATCAAGAAAGGTTGCGATGTGCAAGTTCAAGTGGAGCATCACGAAGAGATCAAATGCTTGAAGCTTGCCGTCCATTGTGGTGACAATGGACTCATGAAGATGTGCGGAAGAAAGGCTCACCCATAGTGGAGTATGGGGGAGCAATCAACTAGTCTTCATCGAGCCAACACAATCAAGAAAGGTGGTCCAACTTGAGGGAGTCAAGATCGTCATCATCTAGCTCAAGTGGACCATGTGCAAGGCAAAGGTTTGCCCTTGGTAGGTTTTCTATTTTACCGGTCTCATGATGGTAGTTGGGAGACCGGGTTATAGGATCGATTGCCGTACTATCAAGGGGGGCTCTCGATGAGTAGCTTGATCGTATCGTTCGCTGAGAGCTCAAACCATTGCATCCTTGCATCATCTTTCTTGGTTCTTGTTTGGTTCTCTTTGTGAGTCTTAGAGCTTATGGTCATCTTGTTGACAAGCTTGAGTTCATCGAAAACGGAGTTCGCATGCATCTTCTATGATGTTTTCGATGTTGGAGGTTTTGCCGGTTCTTCTCGGTTGGAGGTTTCACTCCTCTATTTGTTGGCATACCTCCCCTGCCTCTTCTTACTATAACCAGTCGCTGTTTTGATGCTACTCGTCGTCTTGTTTTCAACAAGCTTGAGTTTGCTCAATTCGGAGCTCATATGCAGAAGTTATGGCAGTTCTGGTTTTCTGGGGTATGGTTTTTCTCCTGGACCCAGCGGTAGTACCGCGGTCCACAGCGGTAGTGCGGCTGAGACTCCCTAAGCGGTAGTACTGCTCCCTGGAGCGGTAGTACCGCTCCCCGGAGCGGTAGTACCGCTCCCCGGAGCGGTAGTACCGCTGGGTGGCCTCAGCGGCAGTACCTCTGCGGTTCCGTGCTACTACCGTCCTGTCACTACGTCTGTAGCGGTAGTACCGCTCCTCGGAGCGGTAGTACCGCTTGCTGGGCTCAGCCGCAGTACCTTGGTGGCATGGTGCTCCTTCCGCTTCGATTCTTGCGCGCATTTTCTCGTGTCGGGTTTTGCGGTACTAGCTGCGGCAGTAGTGGCGGCAGTACTGCTTGAGAGCGGTAGTACCGCTCTACCTCCGCGGTAGTACCGCCCTGGGCCCCTGCCCCAGCCCTTCTCTTCTGGCACGGTAGTACCGCTGAGGGGGAGCGGTAGTACCGCTTGAGGGCGGCAGTACCGCTCTACCTCAGCGGTAGTACCGCTCTCTGCGGGGCTGTGTGGGGGATAACGGTTGGATTTTCCCCCTCCTATAAAAGGGGGTCTTCTTCCCCATTGAATCTACGCTTTTGAGCTCGTGTTCTTCCCCCATTGTTGACCTTCTTTGAGCTTGCTAACTCTCAATCCCTCCATGGATTCTTGCTAGTTTTTGAGGGAAAAGAGAGAGGAGATCTAGATCCACATTTCCACCAATCACTTTCTCCTCTATGTGAGGGGAACCCCTTGGATCTAGATCTTGGAGTTCTTGGTGTTCTCTTTCTTGTTCTTCCTCTCATTTTCCTCCCCAGCATTAGTTGCTTCGGTGGGATTTGGGAAAGAAGGACTTGGGCACTCCGTGTGCCCTTGCCATTGCATTTGGTGCATCGGTTTGAGTTCTCCACGTGATACGTGGAAGTTACAAGTTGAGAAGCTTATTACTCTGGGTGCTTGGTACCCTTGAGCTTGTTCCTCTTGGGTGCTTGGGCGCCCTAGACGGTTGTTGGTGTTCGGAGCTCAATCATTGTGGTGCAAAGCTCCGGGCAAGCGTCGGGGTCTCCAATTAGGTTGTGGAGATCGCCCCGAGCAATTTGACGGGTACCGGTGACCGCCCCCAAGGGTTGCCAAAGTGTACGGGTTCGGTGACCGCCCCCAAGGGTTGCCATTTGTACGGGTTCGGTGACCGCCCTCAAGGGTCCCTTAGTGGAATCACGGCATCTTGCATTGTGCGAGGGCGTGAGGAGATTACGGTGGCCCTAGTGGCTTCTTGGGGAGCATTGTGCCTCCACACCGCTCCAAACGGAGATTAGCATCCGCAAGGGTGTGAACTTCGGGATACATCATCGTCTCCGCGTGCCTCGGTTATCTCTTACCCGAGCCCCTTTACTTATGCACTTTACTTTGTGATAGCCATATTGTTTCTTGTCATATATCTTGCTATCACATAGTTGCTTATCTTGCTTAGCATAAGTTGTTGGTGCACATAGGTGAGCCTAGTTGTTTTAGGTTTTGTGCTTGACAAATTAACCGCTAGGTTTATTCCGCATTTGTTCAAGCCTAAACCGTAATTATTTTAAAACGCCTATTCACCCCCCCCCCCTCTAGGCGACATCCACGATCTTTCACAGCTTTTGCCAACCGTAGGTTATACGGTGAGGATCAACCCAGACCCATTTCCTACAGGAGAAACCATAAATTGTTGACCACCATGAGATATCGATAGTTGTTTAGTATTGGCGCCAGACCCGTCAGCTAAGAAGACCCAGTCACAGAAAAACCTTACCAAGATGAAAGACAAAAGAATTGAGGAAAAGGTTATGCCACTACCGAAAGAGCTCAAGGAAGGAATTTTCTTGAGGATCTGAGAAGACCGACACTGTCAAGAATAAGGATGGAGTATATGAGTTTTGATGGAACCATAACAATGCTTCTAAGGGTGGTAGCACCCCAGACCCCGGAGATGATTGATGAAATTTTGAAGAGACCCCGAACCTAACCTATTTCTTCCTAGCCTCTCAGAATCTCGAGGACGAGATTCATTTTAAGGGTGGTAGGTTTGTAACATCCCAAAATTCTAAATTTTGGAATGTTATAATAAATAGATAGATTTGATTGATTGATTGAAAGTGAGTGAATTCGAAACTTTTTTGAAAGTTAAATGAGAGGGAATAAAAGGACTTTCCCAAACTTTCATTTTGCTTTTATGATCTCCATGAATTCAAATTCTTTTCAAACATAAAACCCTGGAGAGAAGATGACATGACTTCTTCCATTTATTTAAATGACAAGGGGGTGTTGAAAATATTTGAATTTCATTTGGAAAATATTTCCACTTATGAAACTTTATGCAACTCAATGATTTTCATGAGAGAAGATAAAATGACTTCTTCAAAACATATGAAATATGAGTTGGGAGTTTCGAAGAATCAAATTCAAAGCCCTTTTGAATTTATTTTCAATTTGGAGTTATTTGAGTTTTATTCAAATTATTTTTCTCCAAAAATAAAATATACAGAAAATAGGGTAACATGATTCCCTACAACAGAAAATTGGAGAGAAATAAATTTGAAATCATTTGGTATTTTAAAATGATTTTTATTGGATTTTATTAAACCAGTAGCACTCTTTGAATTATCTGAATTTGTGTGAATTTTATTTAATTCTAGAAAAATGTTCATGTCGTAGAAAATCTTTTTCTGAAAATTTTGATAAATAATTGTAACATCCCAAATTTTCAATTTGGAATGTTATACATTAGATCATCATGCATATCATATTTTATTTTGCTTTTGGTTTTGATCCTAGAAATTCCTAAGCAACTCAAGGACCCACGGAGAGAGTTGGGAATTTCGTTATTTACATATTTGAGTTTTCTCAAATTTTGCAAACAGGATCATTTGATTTTATTTATTTTATCGTCAATTATTTCTATTACAAAGATATGAGAGAGGGAATAAAATGAATTTCCCAAAATATAGCAATATTGAGGATTTAATAAAAAAATCAAATAAGATTTATTTCAGAGTTTTTTGATATTTTTTAATTGAATTTAGGAAAATACACGTTTTCCAAAGTTGTATTTTGGGCCCAAATAAATGTTCACTTTATCGGGCTTGATTTTAGAAACCCGAGAAAATTTATTTCATGATTTTTGGAGTCCGTTTAGTATTTATTTTTTTTTCCGAGTGTAATCATTTAAAAAAACGAAACCGACTATGGGCCGTACCCGAGCGGGACTCCGCCCGGAGGCGCCTTTATATAGCGCCGCACCCGAGCCCCAGCCCACACCAGCCCCGCGCCCGAGGTTCGCCACCGCCATCGCCAGAGTTGCATGCCGCCCGAGGTTCGCCGCCGCCTCGACTTCCGTGCCGATTTTTTTAAAAAAAATATTTTTTTTGTCGGTTTTATTTTCGATTTTTTATTATTATTATTTTAATATTATTATTTTATTTTAATTATTTTCGGATTAGGTTAATTAACGATTAATCTGTTCGTCGTTTTTCTTTTTCGTCGGATTTTCCGCGGTTATTTTCTGATCGTGATTTCTGATCCGATTTTCATTTTAGTATAACTTTTCGCTCGTTTATCAGAATCAGGCGATTCAAGCGCCTGGAGTTTCGTCTCGAAACCCTCTTTCCGAATAATCAACTTAAACAAGTTTTTGCTACTGTAAAATTTGACTTAGATCCAGATTACTAGAACGAAGTTGATATTTTTCGCCGTTTGATTTCTTTTGTTTCGTTCGATTTGATTCTTTTTGCAAACCAGGGTTCTTAAGTTGAACTTTCTGGTTAGATCTTCTATTCGAGTTTTACCTGTGCATTAGTTGAGTATTGTATGCTTGTTTGTTTGTCTGTGATAGAATACCCGGAGTGCGCCGCCTGTTACTTTGAATCGTTAGGTTTCGCGGATCATCAGCAAGGCAAGTTCACACTTTGATCATACATTTTCTACAACCCAGTTTTTCTTGCATTAGATCAATCCTCACACATTGCATGATTAGGATCTAATTAAATTGTGAGATGGGAAGTAGATGAGGTAGTACCTATTACCTGTTTATTATCAAACCCCTAGGAGTTACTATTACGTCATGCTATGCTCGTAGACGTGGATTGGGTTTTGAGAGTATCCATGACAGATGTGAGATTGTTAATTAATGGTTTACTTAAGGTGGCAACTTAAACACACATCTGGGTGGATTGAGGCACCTGGGTATTCCAGGACTTGCCTGTCTAGGCACCTGAGTATTCCAGGACTTGCTTGTTTTTCTTTTGGACCGCCACCCAGGCTCAAAGGGATCATAAGATTATTCATACTAGAAACTTCCGTGTGCAGCCACAAGCCATTATGGGCTCTGGCATAGTTGATTAAGTCGTGCAAACTCTTACAGGGTAGACTAGCAGATGTAGGGGAAAGTAGGTGTACCGGTCTATCCAACGTAAGGTGCTAGCGCTTTTGAAAGACTATGTCTCGGTCATCCGTTTCTCAAACATCATGTAGTGCGAGAAATCTAACGGAGGCGATCGAGTCTTGTGGGGAAAAGTGCGCAAACCTCTGCAGAGTGTATAAACTAATCATGATTAGCCGTGTCCCCGGTTATGGACGTCTTGAGTATCTAGTTCTTGGATTATCATGTTGATCTCATCACGTTACTTAAATAATTTGTTGGGTGTTAATGATTACTTTTAATTGGGATTGAGAATGCTGTCAACCATTCTCAATGTTTAACAACCACCATGATAGTTAAATAAATTTATTCCTTTGCAGTAGGGAAAAATTAGCTTTTCGCAAAAACATTATAACCATAGAGCTTTTCCACCAGCCATATATGCATGTAGTGATAGCTATTGTTCATCATTTTCTCTATGGTGTGAATTTGCCAGTACATTCAATGTACTGACCCGTTTCGGGCTGCAACGTCTAATGTTGCAGGTTTCTTACGACGAGTAAGTGATACGTTAGGGTTACAATTTCTACACTCAACTTTGCCGTTGGTGTTGATGGGAATCCACAACCTTATTGCTTCCGCTTTATGGATTGAGGTAATAGTATTTACGTTACTTTATACATGTGATTTACCTTTGTTATAAATCCTTCGAGTACTGTGTGTGTCAGCATACCGATCCAGGGATGACACTTAAGCACAGAGACTTGATCCATTCGGGTCGGATCGCTACAATAAGACGGTCCCCAAAGGTACTTCCCATCTTTTTTGAAATCAACCGCTTTTCCCTTCTGTTCATTTTTGTTTGCTTTTCACTGTATTGAATTTTTACTTCCAATTTGCTTGTTTTAGTTTTTGGAATGTCCTGCCTTCTTTTTACACGCTTCATTGTTTTTCATAGCAAAGCTTATTATATGTAATTGGTTCATTGGACAGGTCCTGTAGTACCTGAGGTACCTGAGCACAAATCATCTCATGCAGCATTGAATATATCTGGTCCCAGCACTATAGAGAAGAGAAATCGAAAGAAAAGGAAAGCAAAAGATCTATGCGCTCAAGATAACATATCAAAGATAAGTGTTGAACCCCATGTTCAGGAGTTTTATAAGAAATACCTTGGAAACATATTCTTCAAGAATGAAAAGTAAGTTTTTTCAGGAGCATCTTACTTTATATGCATGAAACAATCTATCTTTTTGTTGTATATTCTATATGTTAACTATTTCAATTTTTAAAAATGCAGTCCAACCATTATTGACATCAATGGATTTACTGTCGAATATAAACATTTCTATAATCCACTCAAGGCAATAGGAAATGTTCACAGTGAAGTCTTCAATGCTTATGTCCAAGTTTTCAATTATGAGAATGAAAATCCAGATACAAAAAGTAAGGAACCTTCGAAATACTGCTTTACTTCGTACTTCACGGTAAAGTTTCCTATTCCTAATCTATAGTATTTCCTTTTGTTTTTGTTCCGTGTTGAACTTTTTGCAACTTCTGTTCTTACTGTTGTTATCTCTTTTTTTGATGTGCAGGAGAAGTTACTTGATGATCCCAAGAATTTCAACTCTCGATCTTGTGTAAGAGAATTCAAGAAACTCAACTGTGGCAAGAACTTACACAAGCGTGATATGGTAAACATCAGTTATCAATGCAACTTCTCCAAATTATCACATGCTCTCTTCATCTGTACTGATTTTACTTCTTTGTTTGCGATCCAGCTATATTTCCCTAGAGTTGATTCATTCCACTGGACTTTGTTCTGCATTAACAATCTGTTTGAAACCGTCAATTTCTTTGATTCAAGGAGTTCTGTTCCTCAAAATCAAGTCAAGAAGTTAACATCAAATCTGGTTTATTTTTCTACTGTTTTTTAGTTTTTACTCTTGTGCCTTTTGTAACATCAAGTCTTTTGTGACTTTTAGTTTTTACTCAGTAGTTACTCGCGGATAACTGAACTACTGTTTTATTTTCTACAAAAATTCTGCACTGGTTGAATTCTTATACTTCTTTTAATATAGATCATCAACATGGGCACCATTCTCAAGTCTTTTGGATGCACATACAAGAATATTGAGAATTCGACTGCATTTCTCCTAAGGAATACCCCTAGCAAGACAACCTATGAGTAAAGCAACCATCATTATGCTGCATGCACTTTTCTGTCTTTAACTCTTATAATGAGTTAACATTCTGGCACCCAAGAAGTTCCTTTTGCTGAAATTTATGTATACCTTTCTACAGCCACAATTGTGCTCTCTATGTTATCATGTATATGGATATCTTTGATGGGAAGAACATGAAAGAATTTGATGATGTATGTCACTAGCAAATCACTATTCATCTTTCTTGGTCTATAACTTCTTTCACAAATTATCCCCCCCCCCCGCCCAACAACATCGAGGGCTTTGTTTGTATGCTTTTGCTAATGTGTTGTTTACTGTTTCATTTATCGCAGGGAATTATTCCTCAATTTCGTCAGGTCATTGCTTACAAGCTGGCAAAGTGTGACATCAACGAAAAAATGTTGAGGGACTTGAAGATGATGTTTCAACCAAGAAGAGGAAGAAGCGCCGCTAGTTGTGTGGAGAAAGCAAGTACTTTGAGTTCTAGAATTGAATATGCACCACAACTACTGATAACTCACCGGTGTCATTGCTTGGAAAACTTTTAAGTTCCCTTTTTCCCTTTATGTGGAAATCACTCTTTTGTGTGCAAAACATTTATGTTGGAGACTCAGCACAACTTATTTTTCTGTTCTTGTGTGAGACAGTCAAAGAAACTTAGTTCTAGAATAACAATGAGGAACAATTAAAGGTGTGTTTGCTTTTCCATACCAACATGAGTGTCTTCAAGGATTCTTTCAATGAAGTGTGTTGTTTATTTCTTTTTCCCAAAGTAGATGTGTGATTGATTTCCATGAAATGCAAATTGTCTTACTTTTAGGGGGAACGAAAAATGTGTTTTTTTGTAGCAAACGAGACGAAAGGCAACATTTGTCATTTTTTTACACAAGCAATAGTAACTTCTCTTAGGAAATTTGGCATTTAGGAGGTACGGCCTCAATATCAAGAATATCTATTGTAAAAGAGTTTTTGTAAAAAAAATCCATTATAATTGTTGTCAAACAATTTTTTACTTCAAAAGGATGTCTACTTCAAAAATATTTTCTCAAAAAAATGAAAAAGTCCCCTAAATAATGTTCCGTAAGCAATGTTTCCTAATATTTGTTGTTAACGTTCCCCAAATAATGTTTCTCTAAGAGAATGTTTGCTGAATTTTTTGTTCACTTTTTTTGTTTCCCTAAAAAATGTGAATTCTTAGGGGATCTTATAACATCATTATGCACTTGGTCGGGTAATTTATTGGGATATTTGTTTTTGGACCCACACACGGGTTATGAATATAGTTTGTTTGGACTAGAATTTGTTTTCGCTCGTTCATACAACATTCTGTTTCAGACAACATTATTCAAGAACATTTTAAAATTTCAGACCACATTGGGTCTTTCGAAAGACATTTAGTCATTTTTTAAGAACATTAATATTCTTCTTGAATCAAAGAAATTGACGGTTTCAAACAGATTGTTAATGCAGAACAAAGTCCAGTGGAATGAATCAACTCTTGGGAAATATAGCTGGATCGCAAACAAAGAAGTAAAATCAATACAGATGAAGAGAGCATGTGATAATTTTGGAGAAGTTACATTGATAACTGATGTTTACCATATCACGCTTGTGTAAGTTCTTGCCAAAGTTGAGTTTCTTGAATTCTCTTACACAAGATCGAGAGTTGAAATTCTTGGGATCATCAAGTAACTTCTCCTGCACATCCAAAAAAAGAGATAACAACAGTAAGAAAAGTGCATGCAGCATAAGCAAAAGTATAATTCCCTGCTGTAAAAATATCTACTGTAAAAGAGTTTTTGTAAAAAAAATTCCATTATAATTGTTGTCAAACAATTTTTTACTTCAAAAGGATGTCTACTTCAAAAAGATTTTCTCAAAAAAATGAAAAAGTCCCCTAAGTAATGTTCTGTAAGCAATGTTTCCTAATATTTGTTGTTAATGTTCCCCAAATAATGTTTCTCTAAGAGAATGTTTGCTGAATTTTTTGTTCACTTTTTTTTGTTTCCCTAAAAAAATGTGAATTCTTAGGGGACCTTATGACATCATTATGCACTTGCTCGGGTTATTTATTGGGATATTTGATTATGGATCCACACACGGGTTATGAATATAGTTTGTTTGGACTAGAATTTGTTTTCGCTCGTTCATACAACATTCTGTTTCAGACAACATTATTCAAGAACATTTTAAAATTTCAGACCACATTGGGTTTTTTGAAAGACATTTAGTCATTTTTTAAGAACATTAATATTCTTCTTGAATCAAAGAAATTGACGGTTTCAAACCGATTGTTAATGCAGAACAGAGTCTACTTCCATTGTCGAGGGAACATTATTCAAGTAACCTTTTTTTATCCTTGTACTAAACTTTTCTTATTCAAGGAAATTATCATCTTTTTAATGTTCATTCAAAAATGTCCCTTTAATAATGTTCCTAGTTAATGGTTTCCTTGCCATAATTGTTCATGCCGATGAGTAACTATTTTGACTAGAAGAACATATTCAAATTTCAGACAATATTGTGTTTTTCGAAAAACAATTTAATAATTTTCATTTCAAAAAATATCCCTTTAATAATGTTCCCCAATTAAATGTTCAATTTCTGTTTGCTCCCCAAAATAATGTCCCTTTGACTAATGTTTCTTTCATATTGTTCTCCAAATAATGTTCATTCAAAATACAATAATGTTCCCTAAATAATGTTCCCTAAATAAACATAAAAAAATGTTCCCCAACAAATGTTCATTTTCTTTTTTTGCTCCTCAATAATGTTCCCTCAATAATGTTCCTACTAAAAGAACATTAAAAAAATGTTCCCCAAAAAATGTTCATTTTTTTTTGCTCCTCAATAATGTTCCCTGAATAATTTTTTAAGAACATTATTGTGGAACAGTATTCAAGGAACATTCTTTTATCCTTTGTAGTAAACTTGCCTTATTTAGGGAAATCTGGTTGACCGAAGGGAACACTATTCAATTATTACTTTTTAAATCTTCATTTGAAAATGTCCCTTCAATAATGTCCCCAAGTAAATGTTCAACTTTTTCTCACCTATAATGTCCCTTGGTTAATATAATAATGTTTTCGCCAAATAATGTTTCCTCAATAATATTTTCCTTTAATTATGGTCCCCAAATAATGTTCCCTCAATAATCGTTGATGCGGACGTAATTTTATTTTTACTTGAAGAATTTTTTTTAACCCATGAGAACATTTATTTGAGAACATTATTCAAGGGAACATTATTCTTGTAGTAAACTTTCTTTATTCAATAATCCCCCCTTTAATAATGTTCCTCAAATAAATGTTCACTCTCTTTTTCGCTCCTGAATAATGTTTCTTTAATATTTGTTCTCCAAATAATGTCCCCAAAATAATTGTACATACCAAGGAGTTATCATATTTTAAGAACATTTTTAAGAGCTTTGTTCAAAACACAATAATGTTCCCCAATAAACATTCAAAAATGTTCCCCAAAAAATGTTCATTTTCTTTTTTGCTCCACATTAATGTTCCCTGAATAATTTTTTAACAACATTATTGAGGGAACATTATTCAAGGACATTCTTTTGTCCTTGTTCTTATTTAGGGTAACCTGGTTGACCCAAGGGAACATTATTCAATTATTACTTTTTAAATCTTCATTCGAAAAATGTCCCTTTAATAATGTCCCCAACTAAATTTTCATTTTTTCCATCTATAATGTCCCTTGATTAATACAATAATGTTTTCGCCAAATAATGTTTCCTCAATAATATTTTTCTTTAATTATGGTCCCCAAATAATGTCCCTTTCAATAATCGTTGATGCGGATGTAAAATTATTTTACTTGAAGAACATTTTTAAGCTCATGAGAACATTTATTTGTTTTGAACAGAAATTACCCACTTTTTAACAATATTATTCGAAGAACATTATTATATTCTTGTAGTAAACTTTTTTATTTTCAAGGAAATTATAATTCCCCCTTTAATAATGTTCCTCAAATAAATGTTCCTTTTCTTTTTTGCTCCACAATAATGTTCCCTGAATAATGTTTCTTTAATATTGTTCTCCAAATAATGTCCCCAAAATAATTGTTGATACCGAGGAGTATACTTTAAGAACATTTTATTATATTTGTACTAAACTTTTTGAATTCAAGGAAATTATCATTTTTTAATGTTCATTCAAAAAATGTCCCTTTAATAATGCTCCCTAAATAAATATTCATTTCTTTTTGTTCCCCCAATAATGTTCCTTGAATAATGTTTCTTTAATATTGTTCTCCAAATAATGTTCCCCAAATAATTGTTGATACCGAGGAGTAATTATTTTTTAAAACTCTTGAGAACATTTATTTATTTTTGAACAAAAATTACTCATTTGTTAAGAACATTATTCAAGGAACATTATTATATTCTTGTAGTAAACTTTTTTATTCAAGGAAATTACAATCCCCCTTTAATAATGTTCCTCAAATAAATGTTCACTCTCTTTTTGCTCCACAATAATGTTCCGTGTATAATGTGTCTTTAATATTGTTCTCGAAATAATGTCCCCAAAATAATTGCTGATACCGAGGAAGAATTATATTTTAAGAACATTTTTTAAGAACATTATTCAAGGAAAATTTATTATATTCTTGTAGTACAATTTTTTTATTCAAGGAAATTGTCATTTCTTAATGTTCATTCAAAAAATGTCCCTTTAATAATGCTCCGTAAATAAATGTTCATTTCTTTTTTGCTCCCCTAATAATGCTCTTTGAATAAAGTTTCTTTAATATTGTTCTCCAAACAATGTCCCCCAAATAATTGTTGATACCGAGGAGTTATTCCTTTTGAAACTCCCGAGAACATTTTATTTGTTTTTGAAAAAAAATTACTCATTTGTTAAGAACATTATTCAAGGAACATTATTATATTCTTGTAGTAAAAACAATTTATTCAAGGAAATTATAGTTCCCCCTTTAATATTTGTTCCTCAAATAAATGTTCACTCTCTTTTTTGCTCCACAATAATGTTCCCTGAATAATGTTTCTTTAAAATTGTTCTTCAAATAATGTCCCCAAAATAATTGATGGTACTGACGAAGAATTATATTCTAAGAACATTTTTTTGATAACATTTTTAAGACCATTATTCAAGGAACATTATTATATTCCTGTAGTAAACTTTTTTATTCAATAATTCCCGCTTTAATAATATTCCTCAAATAAATGTTCACTCTCTTTTTCGCTCCAGAATAATGTTGCCCGAGTAATGTTTTTTAAATATTGTTCTCCAAATAGTGTCCCCAAAATAATTGTTCATACCAAGGAGTTATCATATTTTTAAAAACATTTTTTAAGAACTTTGTTCAAAACACAATAATGTTCCCTAAATAATGTTCCTAAAATAAATGTTCACTCTCTTTTTCGCTCCAGAATAATGTTGCCCGAATAATTTTTTTAAAATATTGTTCTCCAAATAATGTCCCCAAAATAATTGTTCATACCAAGGGGTTATCATATTTTTAAAAACATTTTTAAGAACATTTTTAAGAACTTTGTTCAAAACACAATAATGTTCCCTAAATAATGTTCCCCAAATGAACATTCAAAAATGTTCCCCCCAAAAAATTTCATTTTCTTTTTGCTCCACATTAATGTTCCCTGAATAATTTTTTGAGAACATTATTAAGGGAACATTATTCAAGGAGATTCTTTTGTCCTTGTTCTTATTCAGGGAAACCTGGTTGACCCAAAGGGAACATTATTCAATTATTACTTTTTAAATCTTCATTCGAAAATTTCCCTTCAATAATGTCCCCAAGTAAATGTTCATTTTTTTCTACCTATAATGTCCCTTGATTAATATAATAATGTTTTTGCCAAATAATGTTTTCTCCATAATATTTATTTATTATTCCTTGGATAAGCGTTGCACCTGTCCACTTGTATTCTATAGAAACGGAAACAAATTTCAAACTCCCCCCAAAAAACAGAAAAAATACAAACATTTTTTTAGAAAACTAGAACAATTTTAAAAATAATGTTCATTTCAAAAAAGATCCCTTTAATAATGTTCCCCAATTAAATGTTAAATTTCTTTTTACTCCCCAAAATAATGTCCCTTTGAATAATGTTTCTTTCATATTGTTCTCCAAATAATGTTCATTCAAAACACAATAATGTTCCCCAAATATACATTAAAAAATGTTCCCCAAAAAATGTTCATTTTCTTTTTTGCTCCCCAATAATGTTCCCTGAATAATGTTCCTACTAAAAGAACATTAAAAAATGTTCCCCAAAAAATGTTCATTTTCTTTTTTGCTCCTCAATAATGTTCCCTGAATAATTTTTTAAGAACATTATTGTGGGAACAGTATTCAACGAACATTTTTTTATCCTTTATAGTAAACTTGCCTTATTCAGGGAAATCTGGTTGACCGAAGGGAACATTATTCAATTATTACTTTTTAAATCTTCATTTGAAAATGTCCCTTTAATAATGTCCCCAAGTAAATGTTCAACTTTTTTCTCACCTATAATGTCCCTTGATTAATATAATAATGTTTTTCGCCAAATAATGTTTCCTCAATAATATTTTCCTTTAATTATGGTCCCCAAATAATGTTCCCTCAATAATCATTGATGCGGACATAATTTTATTTTACTTGAAGAATATTTTTTAACCCACGAGAACATGTTCTTGCCAAAATGATGTGGAAGTTGATTGCACTTGTTCTTGCCAAAATGATAAGAGTGAAGTATGTTGGCGGAGTCACCCTCAAGAACTCTCTAGTTCTTCTTCTTTTGGATCCACACCATCTTGATGGGAATCCTTGGAGTTGTAGTCGTACTTGATGAAGTGGAATTTGAAGTGGTCTTGGGAATCCACTTGACTAAGGTCTTAGGAGCTTCTTCAAATGCACCAATTTCCTCTTGAAGCTTGTCCTTGCCTTTTTGTTTGTAGTCTTGTGGTGGAAGATCATCTTGAGCTTGTGTCCCCTTGAAGGAAGTATCATACTTCTCTTGTTGAGGAACAAACTTTGTCTTGGAGTATTGATCTTCTTCCCACTCAACTCCATTAGCATTGAACTTTCGTTGAAAACCAACACCTTGATTCTTCCGGTGCCTTCCTTGCTTGCGCACAATTTCCTCGAATTGCTTACTCCCGGCAATACTTTTGTACACTCCTTTCTCTATAATTCCCTCCAATAAGCTATTTTCTTGCTCAAGTGTAACTTGGCTAAGAGAATCATTAGTGGAATCAAGAGAACTACTAGAAGCAACAATATTGGATTTAGCATGATCATTGTTACTACTAGAGGAAGAATCTTTCTTGTTCTTGTTACTAGACTTAACTTGAGGCATGTAAGTGGATAAGAGTAAACGCTTGGCAATGTAAGAAGAACTTTTCTTGCGGAGATCATCATTGATTGCCTTAAAAAACTCATGCTCTTGCTCAAGATTGAGCTTTTCAAAGCGTAACTTCTCATGAGCTCTTAAAAGTTCTCGATGATCTTCGAAGATAGTTTCATGAGCTAACTTAAGAGTATTTAGTTCTTTAGTTAGATCCTCAATCTTCTCCTTATCATTGTCATTCGTTTTATCTTGATTAGCATGATTAATTGACGTTTCATCATAGTATTCATCACTAGAGTTGTCAACAAGTAAATCATCATCACCTAACAAGTCATCTTCATCACTATTAAAATCAACATACTCGGGGTGTGTTACCTTAGGACCTTTGGTCATGAAGCATCTTCCAATTCCTTCATTTGGTGAGTCAAATATGTCGTAGGAGCTGGTTGACACAAGTGCTAGACCGGAAACACCTTCATCTTGAGTATATTCAGAATCGGAGTGATAACTTCTCTCGGAGTCGTTGTCGGAGTCGTTGTCGGAGTCGGAGCCGGATACCCATTCACCAACATGAGCTTGATGTCTTCATTTTGTGTAGCTCCTTGATAATTTTTCCTTCCTTTCCGAATCCTTGCTTCTCCATGAGTATCTTCGTTCATAACGATCATCTCTACTCCTTCTCTCTCTTGGTGGTGATTCTTCTCTTTTGCTTCTTCTTTTTGGAGAGTCTTCTCTTCTCTTGTAGGGAGCCGTACACTCATTGGAATAGTGTCCAGGTCTTCCACAATTGTAGCAGTTTCGCTCTCGACTAGAATATCTTTTGTCATTGTAGGACCTTGACTTGGAGCTTCTATCTTTGCTTCTACTCTTGTAGAACTTGTTGAAGTTTCTCACCATTAAGCTCAATTCTTCATTGAAGTTTTGTTTCTCACTTGATGATGTAGGGGCTTCACATGAGGCTTTGTAGGCACCACTTGATTTGTTGTGAAGTTCCTCTTTATCCTTAAGTGACATCTCATGAGCAACAATTCTTCCAATTACCTCCGTTGGCTTGAGATCTTTGTAATTGGGCATCATTTGGATCAATGTGCACATGGTATCATATTTTCCATCCAAGGCTCTTAGAATCTTCTTGATGATGAATCTATCGGTCATCTCTTCACTTCCTAAGCCGGCAATCTCATTTGTGATGAGAGCAAGCCTAGAGTACATTTCAGCGACACCTTCACCATCCTTCATTTTGAACTTGTCAAGTTGACTTTGAAGCACATCCAATTTGGATTCCTTGACGGAGTCGGTACATTCGTGCATATCAATCAAAGTGTCCCAAATTTCCTTTGCATTCTCAAGATGGTTGATTTTGTTGAATTCTTCGGGGCACAATCCGTTGAAGAGAATATCACAAGCTTGAGCATTGTATTGCAACATCTTCAATTCATCCGCAGTAGCTTCACGGTTTGGTTCTCTCCCATCAAAGAAGTCACCTTGCAAACCAACACACACAATAGCCCAAATGGTGGGGTTATGTCCAAGAATATGCATTTTCATTTTATGCTTCCAACTAGCAAAATTAGTACCATCAAAGTAAGGACCTCTATGGTGATAATTTCCCTCGCTAGACGCCATACTCTCCTAGGTTGTGAAACCAAGGCTATGACCACCAAAAGCTATGGAAATCAAAGCAAATGGAGACCAAAGCTCTGATACCACTTGTAGGATCAAAATTATGTCTAGAGGGGGGGTGATTAGACTACTTGACCAAATAAAAACTTAACCTTTTCCCAATTTTAGTTCTTGGCAGATTTTAGCTATTTTAGGACAAGTCAAGCAATCATCACACAATTCAAGCAAGCATGCAAAGAGTATATTGGCAGCGGAAAGTAAAGCATGCAACTTGCAAGAATGTAAAGGGGAGGGTTTGGAGAATTCAAACGCAATTGGAGACACGGATGTTTTTCCCGTGGTTCGGATAGGTAGTGCTATCCTACATCCACGTTGATGGAGACTTCAACCCATGAAGGGTAACGGTTGCGCGAGTCCACGGAGGGCTCCACCCACGAAGGGTCCACGAAGAAGCAACCTTGTCTATCCCACCATGGCCATCGCCCACGAAGGACTTGCCTCACTAGCGGTAGATCTTCACGAAGTAGGCGATCTCCCTGCCCTTACAAACTCCTTGGTTCAACTCCACAATCTTGTCGGAGGCTCCCAAGTGACACCTAGCCAATCTAGGAGACACCACTCTCCAAGAAGTAACAAATGGTGTGTTGATGATGAACTCCTTGCTCTTGTGCTTCAAATGATAGTCTCCCCAACACTCAACTCTCTCTCACATGATTTGGATTTGGTGGAAAGAAGATTTGAGTGGAAAGCAACTTGGGGAAGGCTAGAGGTCAAGATTCATATGGTAGGAATGGAATATCTTGGCCTCAACACATGAGTGGGTGGTTCTCTCTCAGAACATATGAGTTGGAAGTGTAGATGTGTTCTGATGGCTCTCTCCACGAGTGAAGAGGAGGTGGAGGGGTATATATAGCCTCCACATAAAATCCAACCGTTACACACAATTTACCAATCTCGGTGGGACCGAATCAACAAACTCGGTCGGACCGAAATAGTAAACCTAGTGACCGTTAGAGTTTTTCGGTGGGACTGACATGCAACTCGGTAGGACCGATATGGTTAGGGTTAGGGCATAACGTAATCTCGGTGAGACCGATTACACAAACTCGGTGAGACCGATTTTGGTAATAAGCTAACTAGAGAGTTGGTCAGGTGAACTCGGTGGGACCGATTTGCTCTTTCGGTGAGACCGAAATGTTACAAAAAGGAAACAGAGAGTTTACATTGCAATCTCGGTGGGACCGATCCGCTCTTTCGGTGAGACCGAAAAGTTACGAAAAGGAAACAGAGAGATTGCAATCCCATCTATGTGAGACCGAGATCCCTATCGGTAGAACCGATTTGCTTAGGGTTTGGCAATGGCTATGACAAGTGAAACTCGGTGGCGCCGGGTTGAAGAATCGGTAGGGCCAAGTTTGGCTTTGGGTTTAGGTCAAATGTGGATATGGGAAAGTAGCTGAGGATTTTGGAGCATATCATTAAGCACATGAAGCAAGAGGCTCATTAAGCAACACCTCATCCCTCCTTGACAGTATTGGCTTTTCCTAAAGACTCAATGTGATCTTGGATCACTAAAATGTAAATGAAGAGTCTTGAGCATATGAGCTAGAGCCAATCCTTTGTCCTTAGCATTTTGAGGGTTCCACTTTCACCATCCATGCCATGCCAATCATTGAGCTTTCCTGAAATGATCATCTTGGAATAGCATTAGCTCAATGAGCTATATGTTGTTATGAATTACCAAAACCACCTAGGGATAGTTGCACTTTCAATCTCCCCCTTTTTGGTAATTGATGACAACATATAGATGAAAGCTTCGATAAATAATAATAATAAGAATGAAATATATCGTTGCTTTGAGAAGTATGTGATAAGTAAGAGCTCCCCCTAAATTTGCGCATATCTTAAAATTTGCTTTGGACTGCAAATGCACAAAGAGTTAGAGTCATGGGTTACTCTTCCATGTCACATACATCTTGATGGAGCGCTCAAAATGATAAGAATTAAATACATGCACTCATCACCAAGCAAAGTGAATGATCACATAAGATAGATAGGATAATATCAAGCATGCATAAGTGTAGCTTATGATCAAACACATGATCATCAATGTCTCACAAGCATATCAAAGTACCTCAATCAAAAGCAAACAAAGTTTGAAAAACCACCAAATAAAGCAAGAGAGAAAAGCAACACTCTCTCTCTCTCGAAGCCTATGATCTATACATTTTTCTCCCCTTTGGCAACAAGTTACGAAAAAGTTCCTAGAAAATGCATAGTGCTAGATCGACTCTCAGGCTTGATCTTCTGGTGGTGGTGGAGTCTGGATCACTCCAAGGATGAAGCCTTCTGTAGACGTGGTTGGAGTTGAAGCTGAAGTAGATGCTGGAGCTGGTTGGGCTGGTGCTGTAGCTGGAGCTGAGGTGGTGGCTCTGGTGTCAGGAACTGGCACTGCAATCGACCTCTGAGCTCGTGGCACGCTGGCAAATGCATCAGTTGTAGTCTTGCCTCTCCTCTCTTGCATGTCATCTTGAAGTTGCTCTACTGCAGACTAAATCTCTGTTACTTTGACATCCATGTCATAGAACTTTTGTTCCATGATCCTCTCTAAGCTCTGTTGATTCTGAGTGAGGGTGGCCAGTCCTTTCTCAATCCTCAGTGTGGATGCAATCAAGTAACCAAGCTGCTCTTGTTTGGTTTTCAAGAAATACTCAGATGCCTCCTCTTGAGTTGGCATCTTGGCAGCTTTCTCCTTCCTTGCCTTCTCCTTCTTTGCTTGTGCTTGTGCAGATGATGGTTCATTCTCATTCATGACAACCTGATTGTCCTCAAAGTCTGGATGGATGGGCAGGTGTTCCTTGTCTAGTAGGTATATGCCTGTGCCCATCTTGGAGTTGATTAACTCCTGAATCTGAGGGGCATAACCACAGCTCCTCTTCTGATCTGCTGCAGTCCTCTTAATGGTCTCTACCATGAGGCTCATCACCTTGAACTTCTGTGGCACATCAAATATATGAAGCAAATTTATTGCATGGCCTCTAATCATCTTGTGATCACCTGACTTGGGCAACAGAGTGTGCCTTAGGATCCAGTTAATGGTTGGCAGCCCTGACAGAAGATAATGCACTGAGCCAAACTTGAAAGTTTTAAGAGCTTCATTTGGGATCTCCTTGTACATGTTTGACATGGAATTGTGATCCATCTTCTTCTTGGTATAGATATCCAAGTCATCTTCCTGCTCTTCTGGGGCATTGATCAACTTTGCCCATTCCTCAATAGTTGATTGGTACCTTGTACCTTCAGACATCCATGTTATCCTACCATCTGGATAGAAGTGTGCTGTGGAGTAGAATTGCATGATCAGCTCTTCATTCCACTTTGTGAGCTTCTGCCCAACAAAGTCAACTACTCCACAAGCTTTGAAGCTGTCTTGCACTCCAGGATAGTGCTCTTCATTGTCCTTGATGTAGGTCCAGTCGACCCATCTCATGTCACAAACAACGGGCTTCTTATCAAGCAAAACTGTCTCATAGAAGTCCTGTTGTTCCTTTGTGTGGAACCTGTAGTCAACATCAGTTCTTCTCCTTGAAGCATATGGATCTGCTTCTCTCCACTTCCTGAGCCCTGAATCTCTTCTAATTTTCATGTCCTCAGCCACAGGATGAGCATCATTGTGGTCTGGGATCTTGGGCTTAAGCTTTCTCAGAACTTGTCCTTCATCATCATCTTCAGCAGCTTCAAGCACCGGGGCCTTGTTCTTCTCAGTTGCAGCTATGCTCCTTGTACTCCTCTTTGGTGCTAACTTGGGCTTGGAGGCAGCTTTGGGTGCTTCTTTGGGCTTTGATGCAGCAGCCCCTGTCCTGATAGCATCACCCATAAGCTTAGGTGCCTTAGGTGCTGGTGCAGCAACCTCTTCTTCCTCTTCCTCTTCAGAGTCTCTCATGATTGAGGATCTCCCAAGCACTCTAGCAGTGGTCTTTTTGACCCTTTCCTTCCTCTTCTTCCCTTCAGCAGCAACTGGCTCTATGGGTGCAGGCTTTTCAGGAATCTGAGTTGAAGCTCTGGCCTTTGGCATAGGCTACCTACCTGTTGGCCTTTTGATTTTCATCCCTGGCTTTGTGCTCTGTGCTGGGCCATATTCCTTCTTGAGCACAACTCTCTTGGAAGTTGCTTCCTCTTCTGCCACATAGTCCTCATCCTCTGAGTCTGAGGTTCTCTTCTTCCTTTGTCTGGTGGCAGCTTTTGGCAGGTTGCTAGGGGTGCTCTTGCTGCCTTCATGTGAAGAACTGGAGGGACTGGTGCCCTCACTCATGTGCACTTGCTGTTCTGACACATTCTGGCTGTCACTCTGATCTGACATGATGAACAAGCTGACTGCTGACCCTGTGAATAGTTTATAGATGAGGTAGAGTGGATGAGCATCACAAAATGCAGAGATTTTTGCAAAAGAATGATTCAAAGTCTTAGTTTTAGTTTCCCACTGAAATCATCTCGGATCTACCGATTTTTAAACTTTGTGATACCGAAGCAGTTTTGGAACCTAAACTAGTGAACTCGGTCAGACCGAGTCACAGTTCGGTGGCACCGAGACTGCTAGGGTTTCACAAAGTTCCAAAATCGGTCACATCAATTAGTAATTCTCGGTCAGACCGAGTCTCACTTGTGCAATGGCATGATCCAAATTGGTGGGACCGAGTTTTTCAACTCGGTGGGTCCGAGATGGTTTTGGCGGAAACCTAACCCTAAAATTTTCGAATCTATCCTATTCTACGAACGCATTGATAGGAGTGTTTCAATCGTGGCTAGAATCAATATGATCACAATGTGCTAGGAATCAGATTGGGAATAGCACAAAGATCGAGTCCATACCCTAGTTCGGCGGAGACTCGCTACGGCGGCAACGGCGGGGTTGAATTCCGTTGACGACGATGGAGACCAGCGACTGGAGGCGGCTGGCGGCGAGGAGACGATCCGGAGACCACGTTGGCAGAGCGAGCTATCGCGCGGGCGAAGGGGTTCGGAGAAATTTCCAAAATTTTGCCCGTGACTATATATAGCCCGACCTTGTCGGTGTGACCGAGTGGAACAACTCGGTGGCACCGAGATGCAAAACTGTATACAGTTATTGCAACTCGGTGTGACCGAATGGTTCAAATCGGTTGCACCGAGATCGAAAATTCAGATCAACTTAATGATCTCGGTAGGACCGAAAGTAGGATATCGGTCAGACCGAGAATCACAAAGAGGTTTTGGAAGTTTAAGTCTATGACGAATCGGGGACTCCGAGTGCTCCTCACACAGAGTGGTTCGAATCTGACTTGATCAAATTTTGTGATGTAGCATGAATAGAGTTTGAGACGAGAAAAGCATAGATAGCTAGAGGAGGTTCTTAGGCATTCTTGTCCATCCACTTGGCAAAAGGAAATAAAACCAAACAATCAAAACAACAAGTGGATGTCCTCGAATGAGTAAAATATGCAACCAACATGCTCACACAATAAAATGGCAATTGAAATATGTGACAAAGCATGCACAACCAATTCTAGCATCTATCAAGCAATTGGCGATGACTAGGTCATCTATATATGAGTATATTGACTTAGGAGTCAAGTGAGAACACTTGATCATAGGTCATACTCATCGTTTAAGCTCAAGTGGGGTTACCACTTTTACATAAAGCATTGTTGTGTCCACATCATTAGAGTTGCTTTAGCTCAAGTCTTAGAGTAAAGCTCCCCCTAGATGTGATATCCCCCCTAAGAGGGATGAACTAACCTTGGGTTTTGTCGATGATGACTTCATGTGGATGTTGAAGATGTGGATGCTCAATGTTGATGTAGATCACTCGGAGCTATCCATTTGAGTGAATTGCACTTTCAATACCTACATGGGTTAGTCCCACAAGGAACAAACAAGGATATCCATAGACATAGAGTGATGCACACACAAGATGATGTCCATGAAAACTTTTAGGTTACCTTGTCCCTTGTCTTACCAACAAGAGGGTTTGTGACTCCTTGAACTAGTGCAAGATGTGGAAGTTGATTGCACTTGTTCTTGCCAAAATGATAAGAGTGAAGTATGTTGGTGGAGTCACCCTCAAGAACTCTCTAGTTCTTCTTCTTTTGGATCCACACCATCTTGATGGGAATCCTTGGAGTTGTAGTCGTACTTGATGAAGTGGAACTTGAAGTGGTCTTGGGAATCCACTTGACTAAGGTCTTAGGAGCTTCTTCAAATGCACCAATTTCCTCTTGAAGCTTGTCCTTGCCTTTTTGTTTGTAGTCTTGTGGTGGAAGATCATCTTGAGCTTGTGTCCCCTTGAAGGAAGTATCATACTTCTCTTGTTGAGGAACAAACTTTGTCTTGGGGTATTGATCTTCTTCCCACTCAACTCCATTGGCATTGAACTTTCGTTGAAAACCAACACCTTGATTCTTCCGGTGCCTTCCTTGCTTGCGCACAATTTCCTCGAATTGCTTACTCCCGGCAATACTTTTGTACACTCCTTTCTCTATAATTCCCTTCAATAAGCTATTTTCTTGCTCAAGTGTAACTTGGCTAAGAGAATCATTAGTGGAATCAAGAGAACTACTAGAAGCAACAATATTGGATTTAGCATGATCATTGTTACTACTAGAGGAAGAATCTTTCTTGTTCTTGTTACTAGACTTAACTTGAGGCATGTAAGTGGATAAGAGTAAACGCTTGGAAATGTAAGAAGAACTTTTCTTGCGAAGATCATCATTGATTGCCTTTAAAAACTCATGCTCTTGCTCAAGATTGAGCTTTTCAAAGCGTAACTTCTCATGAGCTCTTAAAAGTTCTCGATGATCTTCGAAGATAGTTTCATGAGCTAACTTAAGAGTGTTTAGTTCTTTAGTTAGAGCCTCAATCTTCTCCTTATCATTGTCATTCGTTTTATCTTGATTAGCATGATTAATTGACGTTTCATCATAGTATTCATCACTAGAGTTGTCAACAAGTAAATCATCATCACCTAACAAGTCATCTTCATCACTATTAAAATCAACATACTCGGGGTGTGTTACCTTAGGACCTTTGGTCATGAAGCATCTTCCAATTCCTTCATTTGGTGAGTCAAATATGTCGTAGGAGTTGGTTGACACAAGTGCTAGACCGGCAACACCTTCATCTTGAGTATATTCGGAATCGGAGTGATAACTTCTCTCGGAGTCGTTGTCGGAGTCGGAGCCGGATACCCATTCACCAACATGAGCTTGATGTCTTCGTTTTGTGTAACTCCTTGATAATTTTTCCTTCCTTTCCGAATCCTTGCATCTCCGTGAGTATCTTCGTTCATAACGATCATCTCTACTCCTTCTCTCTCTTGGTGGTGATTCTTCTCTTTTGCTTCTTCTTTTTGGAGAGTCTTCTCTTCTCTTGTAGGGAGCCGTACACTCATTGGAATAGTGTCCGGGTCTTCCACAATTGTAGCAGTTTCGCTCTCGACTAGAATATCTTTTGTCATTGTAGGACCTTGACTTGGAGCTTCTATCTTTGCTTCTACTCTTGTAGAACTTGTTGAAGTTTCTCACCATTAAGCTCAATTCTTCATTGAATTTTTGTTTCTCACTTGATGATGTAGGGGCTTCACATGAGGCTTTGTAGGCACCACTTGATTTGTTGTGAAATTCCTCTTCATCCTTAAGTGACATCTCATGAGAAACAATTCTTCCAATTACCTCCGTTGGCTTGAGATCTTTTTAATTGGGCATCATTTGGATCAATGTGCACATGGTATCATATTTTCCATCCAAGGCTCTTAGAATCTTCTTGATGATGAATCTATCGGTCATCTCTTCACTTCCTAAGCCGGCAATCTCATTTGTGATGAGAGCAAGCCTAGAGTACATTTCAGCGACACCTTCACCATCCTTCATTTTGAACTTGTCAAGTTGACTTTGAAGCACATCCAATTTGGATTCCTTGACGGAGTCGGTACCTTCGTGCATATCAATCAAAGTGTCCCAAATTTCCTTTGCATTCTCAAGACGGTTGATTTTGTTGAATTCTTCGGGGCACAATCCGTTGAAGAGAATATCACAAGCTTGAGCATTGTATTGCAACATCTTCAATTCATCCGCAGTAGCTTCACGGTTTGGTTCTCTCCCATCAAAGAAGTCACCTTGCAAACCAACACACACAATAGCCCAAACGGCAGGGTTATGTCCAAGAATATGCATTTTCATTTTATGCTTCCAACTAGCAAAATTAGTACCATCAAAGTAAGGACCTCTATGGTGATAATTTCCCTCGCTAGACGCCATACTCTCCTAGGTTGTGAAACCAAGGCTATGACCACCAAAAGCTATGGAAATCAAAGCAAATGGAGACCAAAGCTCTGATACCACTTGTAGGATCAAAAGTATGTCTAGAGGGGGGGTGATTAGACTACTTGACCAAATAAAAACTTAACCTTTTCCTAATTTTAGTTCTTGGCAGATTTTAGCTATTTTAGGACAAGTCAAGCAATCATCACACAATTCAAGCAAGCATGCAAAGTGTATATTGGCAGCGGAAAGTAAAGCATGCAACTTGCAAGAATGTAAAGGGAAGGGTTTGGAGAATTCAAACGCAATTGGAGACACAGATGTTTTTCCCGTGGTTCGGATAGGTGGTGCTATCCTACATCCACGTTGATGGAGACTTCAACCCATGAAGGGTAACGGTTGCGCGAGTCCACGGAGGGCTCCACCCACGAAGGGTCCACGAAGAAGCAACCTTGTCTATCCCACCATGGCCATCGCCCACGAAGGACTTGCCTCACTAGCGGTAGATCTTCACGAAGTAGGCGATCTCCTTGCCCTTACAAACTCCTTGGTTCAACTCCACAATCTTGTCGGAGGCTCCCAAGTGACACCTAGCCAATCTAGGAGACACCACTCTCCAAGAAGTAACAAATGGTGTGTTGATGATGAACTCCTTGCTCTTATGCTTCAAATGATAGTCTCCCCAACACTCAACTCTCTCTCACATGATTTGGATTTTGTGGAAAGAAGATTTGAGTGGAAAGCAACTTGGGGAAGGCTAGAGGTCAAGATTCATATGGTAGGAATGGAATATCTTGGCCTCAACACATGAGTAGGTGGTTCTCTCTCAGAACATATGAGTTGGAAGTGTAGATGTGTTCTGATGGCTCTCTCCACAAGTGAAGAGGAGGTGGAGGGGTATATATAGCCTCCACATAAAATCCAACCGTTACACACAATTTACCAATCTCAGTGGGACCGAATCAACAAACTCGGTCGGACCGAAATAGTAAACCTAGTGACCGTTAGAGATTTTCGGTGGGACTGACATGCAACTCGGTAGGACCGATATGGTTAGGGTTAGGGCATAACGTAATCTCGGTGAGACCGATTATACAAACTCGGTGAGACCGATTTTGGTAATAAGCTAACCAGAGAGTTGGTCAGGTGAACTCGGTGGGACCGATTTGCTCTTTCGGTGAGACCGAAATGTTACAAAAAGGAAACAGAGAGTTTACATTGCAATCTCGGTGGGACCGATCCGATCTGTCGGTGAGACCGAAAAGTTACGAAAAGGAAACAGAGAGATTGCAATCCCATCTCGGTGAGACTGAGATCCCTATCGGTAGAACCGATTTTCTTAGGGTTTGGCAATGGCTATGACAAGTGAAACTCGGCGGCGCCGGGTTGAAAAATCGGTAGGGCCGAGTTTGGCTTTGGGTTTAGGTCAAATGTGGACATGGGAAAGTAGCTGAGGATTTTGGAGCATATCATTAAGCACATGAAGCAAGAGGCTCATTAAGCAACACCTCATCCCTCCTTGATAGTATTGGCTTTTCCTAAAGACTCAATGTGATCTTGGATCACTAAAATGTAAATGACAAGTCTTGAGCATATGAGCTAGAGCCAATCCTTTGTCCTTAGCATTTTGAGGGTTCCAGTTTCACCATCCATGCCATGCCAATCATTGAGCTTTCCTGAAATGATCATCTTGGAATAGCATTAGCTCAATGAGCTATATTTTGTTATGAATTACCAAAACCACCTAGGGATAGTTGCACTTTCAGTTTTTAAAAACTTTTCTTATTACCACATAATAAACTAAATAGCTCAAGCTCAACTATAGCTATAACAAGTGTAACTTATCAAAAAAAATATCAACACAATAATCAAAATCCATCTAAATTTTCTCAGCTAACAATGCAAAAAGTTATTCATCGAGAGAAATTATCTTCTTCCTTGCTGCAAACAGAAATTATCTTTCTTCATTGGTGCAAACATGATATGAGTATCAACCAGTCTTCCTTTTTGGAGCCGCTTTCTTCCTAGATTTCTTTTCAGATTGTGGCTTCAATCTTTCTCCTTTGTTCACAGACTTGGATGGCCGTATAGGAGGATCTTTCAACGAATTTTCCGACATCACTTCCGGTTGTTGTTTCTTTCCTTGCAAGTACTTTGAATGGATTTGAGCAACAGCATCCAAAATTTCTTTGCTAAGTTTAGAATCTTTGCTGATGTCTGAGCAAGCTTCACCAACTTTACTCATCAGAATAGCATATCTGACTGCATTGTGTGACTGATCTTCACCTGTAAGCAGCACCATTTCTTTCTTGCACTTATCCAACTCTTTTTCTCGAAAAGAAATAGTCCACCTCTCAACAATCAGCTTATCTGGAATATGGGTAATGTCAAACTGCATAAAAAGTCTGAGGATATGGCAACAAACAATACCATCACGCTCAAACTTCCCACAGAAACATTTGAATGAACCAGTAGTAAGGTCCACATGGACTCTGAACATTTCTCTTGTGAATTCTGGTTTCTCATACCTGATGTGTTTTTTCAAATCATACACTTTATCCTTCTCAATTTCAATAACTTTAAAAGCTGTTGCATTCACTAATTCTTCAAAAACTTCAAGTAGATTCCTCTGGTATATATTGCTGCTGCATGCCGTTCAACAGCATGATGACTCCAAAAGACAGGAGTCTTCTCATTCGACAAGAACCTATCCTGATTTTCTATGTGAACAACATTCTCTTGGAATAGCACGTATTGTTTCATGAATGCCTCTATAGTATCTTTCATCTTGATGTAATCTTTGAAATTTGAGTTGAAGCTTTCGCTACGGCTGGTTGACCTGATGAAAGGGCAAAACATCCCTTGAAAATAAGCAGGAACAAAGAAGGTCTGGTTCTCCCACATCCTTTTGATGTGAGCATGTTCAGCACACTGATACTTCAGAACAAATTTCTTCCATCTTTCTTCAAATTCTTCAACGGTAATGGATTGTAATAAACACTTCATCATATCTTTCTCCATGTTTTCCCTCGTAGCCATGAAAGCACTCATGTTTTCCCGCACATTTTTAAATATATGCCAAAGACAGAACCTATGGAATGCATCTAGAAATACTTGAGGAATAGCAGCTTTCATCCATGCGTCTTGGTCTGTCAATATTATCCCTGGTTTTTTCCACTGCATGACCTCCATGAAAGTTTCAAATAGCCACACAAAGGTATCTAAAGTCTCATCTTGCAATAGCGCCCATCCAAACACAATTGTTCTTCCATGGCCATTAATTCCCACTATAGGTGCAAAAGGCATGTTATATTTGTTTGTACTATAAGTGGTGTCAAATGATATAATCTCACCAAACAAACCGTAGTTCAATCGGGAACGAGCATCTGTCCAGAACAAGCTGAGAACCGTGTTGTCTGTATCTCTTTGCATCCTGTAGCAGAAACCAGGAGTATCAATCTGCAGTTTCTCAATGTACTGCAATGTCCATTCAATATCTGTGTTCTCCTTTTTGCGCACCCGTTCTCCCTGTTTCAAATTATCCAGTTTCTTCACATCAAAGGTAATGTTTCCCAGCTTCCCACCACAAAGCATTCTGAATATGCTCATGATTCTTCTTGGTTTCACTCTGTGTTCTTGAAGCAGTTTTGACAACATGATTTCTGCCTCATTCATGTTTCTGTGGCTTAAGAAAAATTTGGTAAGTGATGGAGACCTCACTAGATCATGGTTATGCTCGAGAGACATTGATGCAATATGCCACTTGTCATCCACCAACTTCACTGTTATACTCATTGGACAATATGTCCCTTCAACAATGTTTCTTTTCCTTTTCCTCAAACTAGTGTTGACACTTGGTCTTTTCCTACTTTTGTTGCACTGGAAATACAACTTCATGTTCTTATAATTCCTTCCTTTTATCATTGTGAAACCATTCAACTGAGCATAAACATTTACAAAGCGGGAAGCTTCATCCAATGTTGAGAACACTTTACCAACTTCTGGTGTACTAGCATTGTGTGTTTCGTCTGGTGTAGGGAACACATACTCTTCATTCACCGTACAAGCTACTCTGTCTTCATCAGAATCTTCACTCTCAGAATTTCCTTCATAATCGCAGTCAGAATTCTGAGCCAAAGAAAGTGCCTGCAAAGGGAAGGAACACAACTATTCGACATCAGAATAAGAATCTTTAGAAAACAAAGTTAATATCTAGAAACTCTTTTTTTATTCTTTTCCCAGAAATGTAGAATCTTACCTCACGGCAAATATTTTCCACTTCTTCTGTTGTTGTCAAAGGTTCACTGCACATGTTCTCACCAACATTGTCCTGTAAAAATTTAGTTATGTGTTAATAGCCATATCATTTCTCAATTTACTTTATTTCCCAACACAATCACTTGCAGCTTTTCCCTTTTTTCTCACACTAACCTGTTTGCTCAAACTTAGCACTACTGCTGAAGATGATCCCATAACATTGCAGTTGTTCTCATCATTTATGTCCATTGCCTGGCAAAAACAATAAAAATATACTTTCTGTCAAACACTACAACCGCAGTCAAGATCTTGCCACAATTTATGATTGAGAAAAATATATGCTAGAATTATATTTGCACTACCCAGTTTTGTAAGTACTTACAGTCTGTTCATTGTTATTTGACATTCGCAAATGTTCCGTGATGATGTTTGGTGCAGCTTCTTCTATTTCTTTGTCAATGCCCCCAAATAAATTGAACCCTATTTCAGCTTCTTGGCTCTCAATCAGTTCCTAGAACACCATTTTTGTGTGTTAAAATTTGTTAGTTCATATCACTTCCTAAGAAGAAATGCATTTTGAAATCACACATACCAAACAACCAACCTCAGTTTCTTTCCTCAAACTTTGATATGGAACAAACTGATCAAATTCTTCCATCAAAGGACACCCCTAAGAGAAAAGTGAAAGGAATTTAAATGATTTTTTCATCCTAACTGAAATCCTACGTGAAGCGATGACTGAAAATCAAGGGCAGTGACCTACCACAGTAGCATGTTCTGCAGCACATTTGCCCGCTGTAGGTTCGACCATCTTGTCATTATTGTTGTTCCTTCTCTGCTTCACTTCTTTTCCATTGGATCCATTTCTTTTGTAAGTTTGCTTCTGCATCCACAAGAAAATATCACACATTTTTATTTTTTTATTCAGTTTTAAAATAATAGACTCAACTTGTACTTTTATAAACAAGAAACATATATGCTAACCTTCTTACTAATCTCTTTCTTCTTAGTAATTACTTGCTGGTTAGCAAAACTGCTTTCACCTTCCATCTCGATGTACTGTATGCTGCAACCATAATTTAGAATCATCTGTTACTTCTTTTAAACAAACAAGACAGTATGCGAAGTAAAACGAAATGGGTGACAGCAAAAGCAGAACAGAAAACGTGAACCCAATTACTGTTCATCAAACTCCAAAGCTGCATCTATCTATAATTCTAACAACAAGTGCAAATCAGACCACACGAAATTATTCATAGCATTAAACTAGGTATTTGTTCGCCAGATCAACAGCAACTAACTGGCCAACGTTCAACAACTCCCCAATTTTAGCTAAATCATAAACTAGGTATTTGTTCGCCAGATCAACAGCAACTAACTGGCCAATTCTACCTGTTAGTCTCGTAGAACTACAACTAAATTTTCTTCCACTTCTTCCGCCTTTTCCCCCAACCATTCTTTCTTCAATACACAATACAACTAAGGAAAGTAAAGGAAGTAGATCAAGAAGAGCGAGCGAGGTATTACCTCTGCGCTCGAGGAGCGCCGGCGGTGGAAACAAGATGGAGGCGCCCTGGCGGCGTCGCCCCTACCCTGCCGCCGCCGCCTGTCTTATCCACGGATTGGTGGAACAGATCGAGCCACGTACCGCCCAGGTCTTATCTCCTCGAAGCCTATTTTTTCCTCGTCTATTTTCTGTTCAGCAGCAGACAAGTGGGACCGTCCACTTACAACACTTTCCCCATTCCGCTTCTCTGTTCTCCCCCCTCCCCTCTGCTCGCCGTCGCCTCTCCTCAGATCTGAATCCTCCTTTGCACCGGAATTTCTCCGCTGTGTTGAATAGGCTCTAAACAAGAGGTTCGATCCCTTCTCCATTCCGACCTCCCCTAGGTTCTACTCGCCTCAAATGTCTTCATATGTGTATATTTTTCTTTTTTCAAACGTGCGGAAGCATCATCGTGATTTAGATCTTCTTCGAAGGATTGGAAGTTTTTTAGCTAGGACGCCGTGTTCTGATGAACCATTGTTAGTTTAATTCATACATACTCCATGGCCTAATTGAGTTTCTGTACTAGGGCATGGAACAATTTTCATCACAAGTTTTTTTTGTGTTCAATTCCACGTACAAGCTACATCTATATTTTTGTTATCTAACTGCATCTCTAATAGTAGCCATGTTGCATTTCATGAACAAGAAGTTAGTGGTTAGGTTTTTTTGCAGCAAGCCATGTAATGCAACATGTGGTTCTGCATCATCTTCCACCACATATATATATGTGGAATTCCATTACATGAAATTTTCAGCACCCACATAGGGAAATTAGAATATGTCAGTACTAGTAGGCTTGTTGAAATATTGTTGTCTCCATTGGGCTGTACACTTTTGTAGGAGCCATTACTCAATGTCTCTGTTTTGGTCATGCCGGTTTTTCTACTCCGCGGCTATGTTCATGGCAATTCACATGTTTTGTAGGAGCCATTACTTTTCATTGGAACAATTAATAATACTTTATTCACTGTAGATGGAACAAGGATGTACAAAGAAAAGAGAAGCAGAAGAGATTGTACATGCAAACAAAGCTCAGAAGAGATCCAAGGTAATGGACTTATGCTCTATACCATTCTTTTTCCCAAATGAAAAAAACATCTAATATTTCCATTTCTTCCTTTATTTTTTGTCATGCAGTGCAATCAATTTCAGCATGTTGAATCATTTATCAAGCTTGCATCTGAAATGACTGACAGTCACAAACAGTGTGTACGTAGAATGGGTTTTCAAACATTCCTACAAATAACCAGCATGTCCAATATTGACTCCATTCACTTCTGGCTTGCAAACCACCATTTCAACACAACGTCTTGCTCCATTGAAATGCCAAATGGATTCAAATTCCCAATTACAACTACAATTGTTCACAAGATTTTTGGCATTCCAATTGGTGGAGTTCCTGTCATCACGAAACCATTAGAAGCAACATATGAATTCATCAAGCATGAGATAGGAACAACTGCACCCACTATTGAGTACCTTTTCTCAATTATCAATGATGATCTTCCTCAAGACAAGTACTGCCGAATCTTCATTCTCATACTACTCTCACTGTTTGTTGCTCCTAATTCAAGTGGAGTTGTTACCAAGTTTGTCTACAACCCAATAGTTGACGTAGACAATATTTCCCAATATGATTGGTGTCTGCTATGTTTGAGCTACATGGTTTACTCAATAAAGAAAGCAAAAGTAAACAACTCAAGCACCAATAAGTTCATTCCTGGAGGAAGCAAATTACTTATGGTGGTAAGCATATTTCCCATGAAAAAATTTCTTTAACTTTTCTTTTTCTATGTAGCATTCAATTTTTCTATGTCTGTGACTAACACTTTTCATTTTTACCCAATATGTTTGAATTTTTTTTTCAACGTCAGATTTCCTATTTCGAGTTCCTCATAATAACTGAGTTCAAGTTGCCAACCATTGAACCAAGACTACCTATTTGGTCAGCAACCATGCTGAATTCATACATGGCTCTAGATGCACTCCATGCCGAAACTAACGGATATGGCAGACTACCGGTATATGGTCTTGTTCATAGTTTTTACTATTGCACATTACATAGTTCTATTCACTCTCTTCAATTATGATTTTTGTAGTTCTAGTACTTCCTCAAAGTGCTGTGAAACATTATATATATATATATATATATATATATATATATATATATATATATATATATATATACCCTCTTCTTACTCAACAGATAAAGCACATCTCCTCTACTCCATTCAATGATTCAGTTTACATTGAACTACCGGAAGAGATATCACAGTATATTGAATCCAAATTCATAGATATAAGTCTGACACAAGTAAGTTACCTTGTTGGTTTTCATCTGTTTTCTTAGCAACAATAAACTGTCATTCTCATTTTTTCATAGTTTGTTTAACAAGACATGCTCCCTCATTTTAACAGGACAAGATAATTCTTCAAATGCAAGCTCAAAAATTCTACATGAATATCATCCGGAACTCAGCATCTACACTGAAGACCTATGTAGATGATATGCATTGTTCATTCATCAAGACCTTGACATCTTCCAACAGCCCAAACCTCCAATTTAAATCAACAGTTTCAAAGAATACTTTCAAAGTACCCAAGACTGAACAATTATTGGCTATAGAATCACCTGCAAATTTCCCAATGCTAGATGTTCCAACAATTGTTGATGAAAATGAACAAGTCAGCATCAATGAAATTCTTCGGGAATTGGTCATAGATTTCACTCAGTCTGTGAACATAACAAGCTCTAATCTCTCTCTACCTTTTAATGGTAGTCTACCATCTTTCGAAGAGCTTGCTTGTCCGGAATTATTTGTGAAGACATCAACTCAAAGAACAGCACCTCCCACTGATGTTTTAGCTCTGTTGCATCGTAAGTTTTTCTTTCATAGCTCTTCTAAGTATCTTTTTTTTCTTTGCACCAAAATAGATCATGAAATAAATAATCACAACTTTTTTTCTCCAGGATACTTCTCTGAATCAAAACCCCCAATTCAAAGAGTACAAGAAACAAAATTTTGCTTACTATTGTTCAGATTCTTATTACCAGGAGAGCGTTTGGAAGGTCATTTCTCTTAGCAAATTTCATTTTATCCAAAGTAATTTTTTCAGACATGTAGATGAACTGAGCTGTTAACATTTCCTATTCTTAATGTTGTCTTCATTTTTTTTCAACCAGATTTCATGGATGGTGAACTGGATAAAGGCTCATTGACTAATGAAAATTTACTTGCAGCTCACAAAACTTTCAACAATACAATGCATGGTAATTCAAATGGAGAGGCTGGTACAGGCACTCAATATGAAGGCACAGGTTCTCCTTCATTTGATGCAATTACCAATTCAATTGACATAGTTCAGAATGTTCCATTTGTATCTCGTGCCTCTAATGAGTTTAGCCTACCAGAAAATCAGTATAGCATGCATTCCAATACTCATGCCAACCTGAATGTCCCTGGAACTCAGAGCCCAATAAGGGTAATGGACTTCCTATCTCCGAAACTCTACCCAAGCAATATTGCCACACCTATTGAAGATCCGTTGCTACTTCAAGCACTCGAACAACATGAAGCACATTCCAGTAAGTTTTCAAAAGCAGAAACTTCAACTGGGCAACAACGAGTGAACAATTCTTTCAAATCTGCGACACTAGTAATTCAAGAACCAAAAAAGGCTGGTAACCAGGTCATCTTTTCCGACGAAATTGAGAATGATTTCTACCAAACATTGGTTGGACTTCTACCCAAACTAACTTACAGGTATGTAAAAAATCATATGAATTTTTATGTGACATGTTCCACATAATTTCAACATAAAATAGTTTTCATATGCGATCCATACTGTTTTCTCATGATTTATTTTTCACTTTTCTTCATGATTTTCTCCTGCCATGAACAGCCAAAGGATATTTGAGATTGAAGGAGTTTGGGTGGATCAGAAAACTATAACTCTATCATTCAAGCATGGTGGTTGGATAAATCCTCGGGTTGTTGGGTGTTTTTCAAAACTAAAGAACAAAGACCAGCTGGACCGAGGAAGAAAAGGCCTCATGCGAAACAGCGAAATACTGGAGCACATTCTTAGCATTGACGACATGGTCAGCCTATATTTTGAATTCATCTCCCCAGTTATCACTTTCACATCATTGATATTTCATTTTCTTAACTATCAATGTCCTTCTGGAAACAAACATGCAGGAGAAGCTAATGAACCCAATGCTAAATCATTCTGATCCTGCAAACCAACAAATCTTACAGGAAAGTAATGTTGGCTTCAGTTTATTGAATGCTTCCTTGGTAAGACAAGTTCTTTTGTACAAACTAATCTTATAGTTTTTCCTTCTTTAAAGAGTTACACTAATAGATTGTAACGTTGCACAATTCCTTAGGTAAAAATGCCCGTATTCAAGGAAAAACAATGGATTTTAATCATTGCTAACTTCAGAGCCAAATTTTTTGATATCATGAACCCATACTACAGTGGTGATTCATTCCTACCAGCAATTAGCGTTGTTATCCACAACTTCAAGGTTTTGTTTGCTGCTACATACGGAAATTATAGTTCTTTCAGCATACGAAATTTCGAATCAAGATTTGTACCAGCTCCCAAGGTCAATTTCAGGTGGGTTCTCTATGGAAATCTCCCATTTTACAAGATTTAAACCAGCCACAAGCAACTTTTTGGTTCTTTCTCCAAAAAAGCAGATTAAAAGTAATTTAATTCACAATAATTTTCATACTAAGTATGTAACTGATTTTTTTCATTTTTTTTCTTTGACAGGTATGACTCAGGTATTTTCCTTCTTCAGTATGTTAGCAAGTACAAAGGTCTCGGTTTAGAAGGTTTCTCTAATGTAAGTAATAGTCATATCTTTTCTTTTTGGGTCATTACTTGTAACATATCAGCAATGAAGTAGCAACTTTTTCTAAAATACTGTAAGAGGATTTACATGCTCTACGTCAAAAATTCCTTTTCGAGATTGTTACTTGCAAGCACAATGAAATTCAGCTCCCATTAGTAACTTCTTTCTTGCAGAGACATGTAAGTTCTTTTTTTATTTTTGTTTCCCAATGACATAAAAGAGTTGTTTCTTTCTTAGAGACTGTTGTTTCCCAATTTCTTAGAGCATGTTCTTCTTTTCTTGTAATCACGTGTACGTTTCAATAGGGTTTCCGCATATTGAAGTGAAGCTTACTTGTTCTGCACATGACAGTAACCTGAGGTAAGTTCTCAAATCAACATGTAAGTTCAATTAACATCCTTATTCTTTCTATTCTGAAAGGTCTCATTAATTTTGTTAGTTAGTCTAAAAGGTTCAAGCAAAAAGAATCCCAATGATGAAATGTTCTGCCCCTGTGTTTTCAATTAACATATTTCTTCTTTCTATTCTCAAGGGTCTCATTAATACTGTCACCTTCAACGGAAGTTGCACTGGAAGATTCAACTCAAAGGAATACTTCGATGCGAAAAATGTTTCCTTAACGATAGAGCTATCTTTTTTTTGTCGAAATGGTCCAGTGATAGTTTTTTTGCAAGAAATTTGGGTGTAAACAATGTCTGGAAACAACTGAAACGCTTTTCTAAACAGGAAGCAAATTCCTTTGGGAAAGATATTTACCTTTTTAATTCTCTTAATGGTCCCAACGCAAGAATTTTTTTCAACTCAAAGGGAAAATTCCATGAGGAAACTAATTTTTTACATGGTTCCCTAGTTATATTTTCTTGCATTACATTCAATTTTTAATAAGGCTTAAATCTGCAAAATAAGTTTGCAAAGAAGCTCAAATATTTATATTATTATTTCCATGTATTTTTTCTGTATGTTTTTTTTTCTTATACTGATTCTTTGTTGCACTTCTTCTTTTACTACTGTTTGTCAAGTTTATTGGAACTGTTCTTCCTTGGACAAAGAAACAACTCTCTTTGTTGGAAAATAAGTTTGCAAAATAAGTTGTCATTATTTTTCTCTTTTATTGGAACTGTTCTTCCTTTTGACAAAGAAACAACAGAAGCAACAGAGATAAACAGTAGAAGAAACGAAACAGAGAAACAAACACGCGCGAAACAGAGAAAGAAGGCGTTCGCGAAACAGTACGAACGGTTTTCAAAACACGCGCCCAACAAAGAAACAAAGAAACACGGCCCAAACAGCCCACTATCGAACCCCCCTGTGCGAACACCCGACACTTTGACGCAGAATGCGTCGTATAGGAGCTCCCCGCGCTGGGGGTCGATTCACATCGAACAAATCGTTTGTTCGTTCCCCCTCCCAAGGGAACGATTCATTCGATCTGTCATCGATCCACTGACGTTCGGTCAGTATTGGGGTCCTTCAATTAAAATTATAAAATGTGTGAATGAAAGAAGACAAGTAAGATAAATACCGTCTTTGTTCCTAATGATTATCTGTTAGCTAAGATAGTAACATTGGACACGCCTTGAGACCAGTACATACTTGCCATGTCCACTCTTTGTAAGATAAAAGGTCAAAATCAGGACCAAAATATGGCGCTGACGTTCGATTTGGAGAGGTCCCAGATCGAGGAATCATTCCCTAGGAACCGACCGTTTGAGCGAACGACTTTGATCCTGCTTGCAATGTGAACGGCAAACAATACAACATATATGATTATTTTATAGTTTCATGCGTTTTAAAGGGTTTGCTAGAGATGCTCTTACAACGGCAAATTTGATAATTTGCCATCCCTTACCTCCCCCTTTCATAATTTGCCCCCCCCCCCCTCCTCCCCCGAGAATGACAGATGGGGTCCGGGCCCACCCGTCATTAAGACAATGAGTGGCAAATTGTGAAAGGAAAAAGTAAGGGATGGCAAATTATTAAATCACCCTCTTACAACCTACTTAATAGGTGTCATTACTTTAGCCTCAATCCGAAGCAGTCCCAAGGAAAAGTGAAATTGACATGCTTGTCCTATGGTCCTAACCATATTCTTTAGTTCAACAGTACTCCTTCCTTTTCGGTTTATAGAGCCTATCTCAAAATTTTAGTTTTTCCATTTTATAAGGTTCAATTTGGTTGTTTCCCATCACATATTCAGACTTCAAGATGCATTAAATCATTGCATGCAAGTATTAAGAGAAAACTGATCAATGCATGCACTTTATGCATGCATTGCAATTAATGCATTCGTAAACATAATTTTTGAGGAAAATAAAAGTATTAATTGGGTGCTTTTGCAAACTACAAAAAATATTCCACCATTCATCATCGACCTTGGTTGGTGAGATTTTTGAATTGAGCCTTATAAACTGGAAAGGAGGGAGTATAAGTGTAGATGTTCACACTACGCGCACATACACTCAACTATATATATGAACGCACGCGTACACACCTTATCTTTATGAATACCTTTAAGATACTGAGACGGCACAATATCTCGAGATTGATGAAATCACAGATGCCTTCTTAGTTGACAGAAATATCTGCTCCCACTAAACACACATCGTCGGAAGGGCTCCCACTAAACACAGATGTTCCTGTCGACTAAGAAGATATTGTGCCGTTTCAATATCTCAAAGGTATTCATAAGAATAGGTTGTGCACACGTGCGTTCATATATATGGTTGAGTGTAGGTGCGCGTAGTGTGAACATCTACACTTGTACTTTGAACTAAAGAATATGATTGGGACCATAGGACAAGCATGTCGCTTTCACTTTTCCTTGGGACTGCTTCGGATTAAGGCCAAAGTAATGACATATGTATTAAGTAGGTTGTGAGAATATCTCTAGTAGACCCCTTAAAACACACGAAACTGTAAAATAATAGTCAGTTTACAGTTTTAAATGAAGAAAACGACCGGAATAGAGCTCAGAAGCGACTCCGAGCCGTAAAATTTATTTAGAGGCGCGGAAACATCCTGGCCAAATCCGTGAAAAATAAGGATTTTGAAGACAATCCACGAGTGCCCTATACTATACGCGAAAGACCGGGAAGAATCCAATTGCCATCGGAACCTTTATGAATCGCTCCCGTCCGCCCATCCCCGGCCGCCGGCCGGCCACCCCAACCGTCGCCCACCTCTCGGCCGCCGGCTGCCACACCCAAGCTTCATGCGAGTCGGCCGCGAATGCCTCGGCGGCGGTGGCTGCGGATGTAGTCTGCACTGTTGCTGGCCCCGGCCCGGTCACGCTCGGTGGCGAGCACGAGAAGGCGGTCGCGGATGTAGAATGCGCACACGCCAAGGGGATAAAGGTCGAGATGGAAAAGGCGTGAGGAAGAAGACGGTATATTTAGAGAATATTCTTTTTTACGGGTTGATTATACGGACTCTGTTCGGCCGCAGTTAGAATCGGCTTTTATAATGCATTTTTCTGGGCCCGTAAAATATTTATACGGATCGCAGTTTTAAGGGATCTGCTAGAGATGCTCTTACTCCCGAGAAGTTAAATCATTTAGAAACCATAGTCACAGGGAGTCCAAAATAAATGCATGCGAGCAACTTTAATTGTACTATGTTAAAAGAAACGCATGAATTTTACCCTCCCTACACGACCAAATGTTTACCCTAGCACACTATGCGCGTATGTAAACCTCCGTCCGGAAAAAAGATTAAACAGGAGGTAGCCGAGCGCCGTCCATCGTCGGGTCGGCGTCCGAGCGGCAGATCGGGCACGTCGAATGCGCGTCCAGCCACGGGTCGATGCACTCCACGTGGTATAGGTGCAGGCATGCCGGCAACAGCCGCACCGTCTCCCCTAGCTGGAACACGCCGAGGCACACGGAGCACGTCGCCGCTTTTTCTCCTCCACCCGTCACGTTGTGCTTCACGGACCGGTTGTACTTGAACGCCGGGAGGCGGGCCGCCGGGTTGGCAGCGGGGGCGCTGGGGAGCTGCACCTCGTCATGGTGGCGGCGGGATTCCATCCGCCATCGCCACTCTCGCAGCCGAGCGACTGTGGCAGCGGCAGCGGCCTCCTCTGCCTCTGCCGCCGCCTCCGCCTCAGCGCGAGCGCGCCTCTTGCAGCAACACTTAATGAGACATGCGAGCAGGAGGACCGCGAAGGCGACGATGAGGTACACGGCGAGTTTCCACAGAGAAGAAGAGTCGTCGGTGTCCGGCGATGGTGGATCTGGATCCATTGGTGCAAACCGTGCAAGCGCGCCTACAACTAACTGGTATAGCTAATTTTCACGTATTGTTTGCTGCATCGTGTTATACGCTAGTCTCGAGAGATTTTGTACCAAGGAGCCCCATCCTGTGGGCGAGATGGTTAATCTCGACTGCTGATTTATTGGCAAATGCACTAGTGAAGACAAAAGAAGTGACGGAGCATGCACGGTTCTCCTTGTCTATGCGCGATAAACAACCCGCTCCCACCGGTAGGATTAACATTGCCAGGGTCGTTTCTCGTCTGTGCAAACGGAACGTCACAGATGACAACTAAGGTATTTTAAACGCTGACCTGCAATTTTTCTCATGCATCTGTTCAAGAACAGAAGACCCACGAATGTGAGAGCCGGCCATTAAATATTATCATGTATATGTCCGCTAGTAAAGAACAATATCAAATCTATAATATCTAAATAGTTTATATTTATTAAAATAATTCTTTTGACATACAACCTGGCCACGTCATCATACTTGCCACAGCAGCGATCAGTTCCAAACAATGGCCAGATTTTTTATGGTAATCATGCATTAATTACCCCATGCTTCACCCGGCCCAACCGCAATTGGCTGAACGTTTGTGCGACTCTATTTTTTTTTAAAAAACGGAGGCAAAAGTTTTGCCTCATCGATTAATTAAGAAGAAAAGAATTGCCCAGTTAATTAACGGAAAACCGGGCGAAAACCAATACAAACAAAGGACGGGCAAACTACTCACATGGCAAAAAAAAACCCACAACCGCACATGTGCCCCTCGCCAGACTCTTCGATTACACAACATCCACAAACCTCGACATTGCCACTACGCCATGTGACCCCGACAAGAACACCTCGACATAAGACATCAAACACCTTTCAACCCACAACGATGACCCAATCCAAGAGGACGGGCCGAGAGACTGAAGATCGTCCATCAAGCAGTCAGAGACGCCTTGCCTATGTCGCCACTCTTGCCTTTTCCCACCTTTTTTTGTTTGCCTCTTATTGGCGTCCCCGTCAGAAGGCAAGCTATCGACCTACCCAAACCAGGTTTAGCAACCTCCACACTAGCGAGCAGTCACAAAGTTCTTTCGCGAACAGAGCATCTGGATTTGGAGTAGGTGCAACCACACTTGGCTCAGTGGACATGTCACTCGCAGGCATCACATGTTCGATGGTCGCAGACAACGGAATGGCAGACTGCAACGTCCAAATCACCACACCCCTTGGCATCAGGTATCTGGCTAGACTCCAATGGTGATGATGGCGGTAAAGCCACAATCGAGATCTCCGGGGGGGGGGGGGGGGTTACCTTCAGTTGTTTGACGGACAGAGGTAGAATCGAGCCCTCACACAACTCCCGCAACTCAGGCATGATCTGCAGCATTGGAGTTACAATCACATCATTGCCCAGTCCCTCAGAGGCTGACAACGGCGAATGGGCTCTAGCACGAGGGGAGAAACGACCATGAAGCTCGGCACCCAACTCGACCTCGAAGTTGTCAACAGGCACAACCAAAGGACGCAAGACATGATCAGGCCACAACACTGGCGGCGCCATGGAGCGCTCACCAAGTGCAGCCTCGACACGGAGCATGAAGCTCTCCATCCGCAACATCCAACCTTGCATGGAGTCAATGACATCACGCAGAGGCTGAACCATCTCCTGAAGCTGGAGGGAAGTCATACCAAGGAGCTCAGAGTGCAGCAGCTTGGCCGACTGCTCCAAGGCAAGTCGCACTGGAAAATCCGCCGAGGCCATAGAACCAGCAGGACCAGCAACAATCGATGCCCAAGAATCATGGCAAAATGTCTTCGAGAGGTGCGAGGCTTCTTTCTGGACCTTGCGAGAAGCTAGAGCTTGTTGGTGCCCGGGGAGGCGTGGCAACGGTGACATGGTAGGGCTTCCCAAAAAGCTGAGGGGATACCAGGCATTGCGGCACTCACGCGCTCGATGACCATTCTCAAGGCACCGAGAACACCTAAAAGGATCTCGACGAACCGCTGCACGGTGAATAGGAAGGAGGCATCTGCAACATCTACCCCGAAGCCAATCAGGGATAGGACGGGGAGCCAATGCAGGGACCAGACAGTCCAGGCGTTGCATGTTGCACCGCGGCAGCACCTCCTGCCAATCTCCGCACGCATCCGCATCACACGTCACACCCGACCGAGTAGCCGGAGCAGAGGATTTTGCAGCCAGCAGCGGCATTCGCGGGGCTATTTCATATCATCCTCGTCTTCTTCGCCGTCGGTAAGGGAGATCCACGAAACAGATCGCTCCGGGTCCAGACTCGGTGCAGTGCCGGCAGGTGTTGATGACGGCGTCACTTCCACAACAGTCGTGGGCGATGTAGCACAGCCAGCAGCAGCCGTGGACGACGCTTCAGCAGTAGCAGCCGGTGGTGACGGCGGGGCTTCTGCAGGGACCAAGAACGACGTAGCAGCACCGACAGTAGGCAGGGACGGCGCGCCCGCAACAGCAGTCGGGGTCGGGGTTGACTGCACGGCGCAGGATGGGAGACACCCAAGCCGCGGCGGCGGCTGGGACCCAAGCCCGCCATCCATCAGGCCAGGGGCACGGGGATCTGGAGCAGCACACGCCACGCCCAGGGTGGACAGTGCGGCGATGCCGGGCAGGGGAGGATGCGCCGCGGGAGATGCAGCCACACTCGGCCTCGGTGGGAGTCCAGAGCCGGCGTGGGACAAGCGACGACCAGCTACGGGGGCGGCCTTGCGGGAGGCAAGAGCAGCCGCAGCCATCGCGGCGGCAGCAGTTGAGGCGGCCGACGGAGTCGGAGATGACGACGCGGACGCGAGCGCCATGAGCAACACTTTGAGTGCGTGGAGGGGAGAAGGAGCGCAGCCAAGAGGGGACGCGGAGACTAGCCCGGATCTGGTCTCGGCGCTCAAAATGGCAGCCGGAGGGAGGAGATCAAGGCGGCGCCGCCGGCCGCGGGCGCTGGGTCGCAGGAGCCATGGTCGCGGGAGCCATGTATCACTAACAACTAGCTTTGGTAGTAGAGGTTTTTTCTCCTCTTCTTATGCGACTCTATCTCTCACCAATTAGCTCCATCAGTTCCCTATCGGTTGAGTTTCATGAATCTTTTATCTTCTATATATGACAGAACATCTCAATCGTCTCCCCTGTTAACTCCCCCCACCAACTAATTTTCCATGCCTATGTTTATCTTCTATGGCAGATTATCTCTATCTTCTCCACCAAACAAATGCAAACTGGAGATGCCGCCATGGAGAGGATGGTCATCAACTCATCATAGGAACTTGACGGAATGGCTCTACAAAACTTGAACCTCAAGAACCTGCATATGGAGTATGTATGTATATTTTTCCAAATTATATTTATTTATACCTAATAATAATAAAGGAATGTGCATTTCCCTGATTTTTTGGTCCCTTCACACATAGTATATTATAATAATGATTTGTTTCTACATACGTTGTTTTTACGGTTCGTTTCTTCAGAAACTCCGAACATACTGGCCAAGTTGACGCGTGATTCGCCTTCTTGGCATACATGTCCGAATCACAATCCATTAATCCAGAAACATTATGTTCTATGTGGGTATTGAATTCAGGATTTTGACCAAATCAGCAATTAAAGTGTATTCTTTGCAAAGATTACTCCTAGGCACACTGCATGCATGCCATCACAACCTAAGAGTTTTTTCTTTTTTCATTTTTTATTTAAAATGTTTTATCTCTTAAACTGTACGTTCAAATCTCGAACCGTTTTCATCGTTGGATTTCTCACGTCAATATCTTCAAAACTAGATCCCATATTGATAGGTTTTGACAAAAAAACATGAAAAAACCCGGGCGAAAAAGGCCAAACCGGGAGCATGTTTTTTCTCTTTCCGATGAGGCATGACTCTTTCTCTCGCGGAAGGAAATCCATGCCTACACGAGAAGTAATCCCTACCGTTTCCCGGCACCGATCCGCAGCACGGATCCGTGACGCCACACGAGTCTGGCGTCCTGAAGCGGCTCCTCCTCAAGCCACCGCCGCGACAATGCCGCCTCTCTGGCTCACCTCTTCGTCTTCACCGAACTCCTCGCGTTGTGGCAGCCGCAGTGGACGTACCTCGGCGTCCAGGGGTGGGGGACGTGTGTGGCGGAGATCACGGACCGAGAGACCCACCAACGCCATTTGCTCGGCTCCTTCCACACAGCCGAACTCGCCGCCCTCGAGTACGACTGGTGGCAGGTCCGGCTGCACGGCTATGTGGCCCGCCTCAACTTCCCGTGGGGGACAGCACCATCGAGCTCCAGCCGATGCCGTCGGAAACAATGACTAGGTCAATAGCCAGTGAGGACCGGGAGGCGAGTCAGTGCCTCACAGCGAAGGCCGCTGACGAGGAGCACATGGCGGACCTCCGCCGCCAGTATCCCGAGTTGGTGGAGACAGAGTGGAAGCGATTCGCCGACGCTGCGGGGGACGGGGGGATGGGGGGGGGGGGCATCATCGTCCTCGAGGAGCGCGGAGGCGACGACGGGGAGGAGATTGACATTGAAGAATGGCGTTGCATCTTCCCTGACTGCGGCGAAGATGGCATAGGGCCGGACCCCGTGACCGGTGGGATTGCGCGGCCGATTGGATAGCACTCTATAAGAGTGATTAGAGTAAGGTTGAGTTTAAGATGAAGCTTAATTAAGTTGAATCTATCTTGAACTTTATGCTAATTTAGGTTGTGTATATGTATATTATGCCAAGTTTCGGTTGTTTAAATCGAATCTATGTTGAACTTTATGCAAATTTGGTCTTACTCCGTTATATATAGAAGATCGGTTAGGTCCGACGAAAATTTAGTGAAGTAGGGTTTACTCCTCGGGATCCTTCGTTATATATAGGGGATGGGTTAGAAATGCTCTAATGATTATAAATTTTGGCAAGCCAATTCTCTGGCAAGCGAAGAAAGTTTTGGTAGTTTATTCATTGGTCTGCAATTCTGCCAACCAATGACGCCAAAGTTCCTAAATGTTGGCAACATGTGAGTTCGGCAAATTTTGATAAAAGGCAATGCTAACTTTTGGTTCCAGACCAAGGAGACCTTGATACCAACAATGTATTGAGAGTTTTGAGACAAAGAAGCCGTACTACGTCGTAACAAAAAATCATCTCGAGCAAAATAAATGCATGAACGTACCCTTCAACTATCCTCGCGAATCTTTACAGTAGTGCATGCGGCTATACCTGACGTATCTACGCCCCTCGCCGGCAGAACGAAAGCCTAAACAGGCGGTATCCGGACGACGTCGACCGTCGGGTCAGTGTCGGAGCGGCAGAGCGGGCACGTCGAGTGCGCGTCCAGCCAGGGATCGATGCACCCGACGTGGTAGAGGTGCAGGCACACCGGCAGCAGCCGAACCGTCTCGCCGAGCAGGAACGCGCCGAGGCACACCGAGCACGTCGCTGCCTCCTCGCCGCCGCCCGCCACGTTGTGCTTCACGGACGGGCTGTACGTGAACGCCGGCAGACGGGCCGTCTGGCTGGGGTCGCTGGCGCTTCGGCGCTGCCGCTCTTCGTCGCTGCGTGGGCGGTAAGGTTCCAGCTGTGGCCACGGCCGAGCGGCGGCCGCCGCCGCAGCACGGGCGCGAGCGCGGCTGTTGCGGTGCCCCTTGAAGACGCTCCACCCCACGGTGAACAGGAGCAAGGAGGCCACGAAGCCGATGACGAGGCCAGCGATGATCCCGCCTTGAGACGCGGAGTCATCCTTTGAAGTTCCTCCCGACGGCCATGAATTCGACGGTGGTGACGCTGGGCTGTGGGCTGCAGACGGGGATCGCATTGGTGCTGGTGCAACTCCAGACTAACTAGCTAGCTACTGTTTCTTTGCTGTATGCTTTTGTAATACGAGTTTCAGCAAATTATACCAGGATCAGCGCAGCTACGTTGAAGCCAGTCCAGCGGACAAGGGGCTACTTGCCGATACATTGCCAAATGCGCGCTCAAGGAAGGGGAAATCGTGGACTTGGTTGGCACGGTTTCGTTTGTTTGTGCGGCCGGCGACGCTACGGCAACGTTGTCAAGGTCGTTCGTGTCATCGTGTGAATGTGATGTGAAAACTAATTGAAAATCAGCATCTAGCTAGTTTTACTTAATTGGTAGTGAAATGGCATATGTGATAGTTGTATTGTTCTTGGAAGTTGCTGGTCGAAGTAGATGCGGCAGCAACAACCTGCCAAGTGCGATATATAGTCACGACCGTCTTCCGATGGATGCGGGTGGACGTAAACAATTAGCAGATGAAAGATGAAGTCATGCAGCTGGTAATGGACATGTTAACAGGTAGAGAGTATTACCGGTTTAAGGCAATGTACAAACATACGTAAGAAATTCCTAAAAACATAAGCTGGGCCATCCACATCATTGAGTGCACAACAGCACAAGAAAGTTCATCCTACGCTAAGCTTGATGCCTGATCGTTACGGTAGTTTGTCGACCGTGGATCTAATCGCTTTGTGTTTTCTTCTCTTGCCTACATATAGCTTTGGTTTAAATCGGGTTTAATCGCCAGTTGCCACATCCTCTCTCTCTTCCACCTCGACGTCCCTAGAGACATGTGCTGGCTAACCTTGGGTGCCCTCGATGATGGGGACGGCGTGGATCCAGGTTGTAGTCCCGCAGTCTGCAAGGACTGGCGGCGTGAGATCGCCCTTCGAAGTTTGTCTTCCTCGGCGGTTATGTGTTGCTCCAGCGGCTTCGTAGGGTGGGCGGATTGAGAGAGGATGTGACCAACTAGCGGTGCATGATCCCCGAAGCAGCGGCTCCAGTCATGGTGAGGGCGGCGTCCCCTCCGCCGGGGATGACGGGACAGGTAGTGGGTCCTTGTGGTGGCGTCAGTGGCATCGGATCTTGGGATCCCGCTCCCGGGAACGCCACAGGACGCGCGTGGCGACCGAAGCTTCATCCGGCGTCGACGACACTTGATGTGAGATCATGGCGGCTGTTACCGTTGTATGGGCGGCGACAGCAGGTGGCGCGACGATGGGTGCTCCCTGTAGTGCCCGGAATCGGGGTGGCGGCCCCTCTTCATCGACGATGGCAGACTCCGAGGTCATGTGGGTGACTCGGAGTCAAGATCTCGAGGTAGTGACGGCCTTTCTGAGGCTGGTGGCGGTACGGGGCGTCTCCTTCATCATAGATCGGGTTCAATGCGGTTCGACATGCGACACATGCGTCTCGTTCGAAGTTGTCGAGCAGTGCCTGCCGCCTGCAGGTGAAGCCACCGGTGGATGCTACGCACGATGTCTTATGTGGAGACGTTAAGTCATGCCTGCTACATGCAGGTGCTGCTCTGGCGGAGGTTTCATGTTTAGCATGTTGCTGCTATATCGAAGGTGGTGCGACAGTAGTGTTAGGTAGGCGGTATGGTATGTTTTTGTCTTCCATTGTCTTCTCCAAAGGTATCTGGCTATCGAGGCGTCGGTATCCGGATAAAGGCGGATGGTAAAGACGGCTTCAACGATGAGTTTATGCATTCCGTCCGTGGAAATACAAGATCTCTGGTCTGGCTATGTCGATGCACGCCTACATCGTGCCCTTTGCTGAGGGTGGTGGATTGAAACTTGACTTTGAAGATGAGAATCCGGAGTTCAACCTTTTGGTGGACTCGCCTTCATCAGTGCACGTGCGACGCTTCCTTTTTGAGGGTGTAGCCTAGGAGTTGTGTATTTTTTTGTTTCTGATGTGTCTTGTAACATAGGGTTAGTGGCTATCTAGTAGAGCTACCGTCGCGAGGCATACAACCTCAGGTTTTTTTTCCGTGTTGTTTCCGGGTCTAGTAGAGCTACTGAATTTTGCATTATTAATATACTTTTAAAACCAAAGCTCATTTCATTTTGAGTCGAGGAAAAATGAACATCTATCTTAGGCGGCCATCACAAGTTTCAAGCTTAGGGTTCAACATTTGTATCACCTGCTTAGGGTTCAATATTTTTATGACATTCCCCTCACTTTTAGTCGCTTTACACATGTTAAAAATAGCAACTCGGAAATATTTAAATTTTCTAACGTGTAGATATCTCAATATAAACAAGAATAGCCCAGAATCGTGCGCTCCAAAAAAGAAATACAGATCGGGCTTACGTGTCGTGAGTTCTCCTGAAGTGTTAAATAATCGGGCAAACACTGAAAACGGCTATTATACGGTTCAGCCATGGCATGACCCATTAATTCCAAGATTTTGCAATTTTCTATTTTGGAAAAATATTTTCCTTGTATGTCTATTATTGAAAACATTTAAAAATAGGAAGAGGGAATATTAATTATGTACATACAACATAATTATGCATCACAATTTGAAAAAAATCCTATGTACAAAAATTATTTAGTAAGAAGTATTGTAATTTATTTATAAATTTAAAATTGTTCATATACTATAGAAAAAATTAAGTTATGATGAAGTAAAAAATTAAATTATGAACCAGATTTAAAAATATAAAATGTGGTAAAATAAAATGAAAAGGGACATAAAAGAAAGAAAAAAGAAAATGAACACAAAAACATGAAAGCCAAACTGAGCCGGGACAAGAACGTAGTGTAGTCATCTGTAAGGTATCTTAAGAGCGGCCCTTTTCCCCGCGTGGTGCGATGATTAGCACACAAACACGCACACAGCCTTACTTATAACGCTGAGCGCATTTTCGGCCGGCCTATGCAGGCCTGGGAGCCCTGATTTACTTTTTCCTTTTATTTTTCTTCTATTTTTTTTTGTTTTTTTGAACATAACACAAAAAATGTGTAGATTTTTTGTAAATATCAAGAAAACATGAAATTGAAAATGTTCCTTGATTTTCAAAACTGAGCAGAATTCAATAAATGTTTATTAAGTCAAAACGTTCCTGGATTTCAAAAAGTTGAATTTGAAAAATGACTTCTAGATTTCGGAAAAATGTTTCAAGTTCCAAATAATTTTCCAGAATTTATAAAATATTCTCATGAATTTCATAAATGTTCCGAATTTCAAAGATTGTTCGCTAATTTATAAATTTCCATGAATTTCAAAAAATATTACTGGATTAAAAAAATACAGGAATTGGAAAACAGTTCTAAACATCACAAATTTTGAAAAGTTCCCAAAGTTTCTTGATTTATGACTTTAGAGTTCCGTCTTCCTTTGGGATTTCACGTGAGACACTAACTTCGTTGCACCTCTGGTGAAAAAAAATGCAACCAAGAGGTCAGGTGAACACATGAAGGACGCTTTGTGAAAATTATTTGCTAAATATGATGCCAACGAGTCAATGACTATGTCATGTTCTCTTCTTTTGCATTTATATTTCGCTGGGGCACTCCACTAGGCAGCATTACATGGGAGCATGCTTATTCGAGTCAAATCAAACAAGATGAAACAATCACCAGGACAACGACCCAAACAAACCAACATCTAGACTCCCGAACAACCTCCTAACTAGCTATCGATAGCACACCGAAAGAGACCGACGACATGGAGTCGAAAAAGCAACGACTCTTTACCGAACCGGCAACACACAGAAGATGTGCCCATGATAATCAAACACGATGCATGCCAAGTGACGAATAAGCTGCAGAGGCGACTACTCCGTGATCCATGACACATTGTCCAAAGCCACACTGGGGAACCTCACTTTCCTCCCATTGTCCTCGCCCTGCATCACCCCGTGCGTTGGTGGTGGGGCCTGATGTTTGTTCCACCGGGTAGAGGGATCTCGTCAGCATGAGACGGGTGCGCCTGGGTCGGCATGTGGGTATTTTATCACTCTTGCATCGGCTATGACCATGCGGCCAAGTACCCCATGGGTGGGCAACTGACCTTTGGCGCAAAAACCAAATGAAACCGAGAAGTTAGGTGAACTATTTGAAGGCTCTTTTTTAATTGCCTGCAAAATGCTAAGTGGCTATGTTTATAGTTTGCTTGTATTTGTGTTGTATTGAATAATGGTAGATAACAATAAGCGATTATACTCCCATTAACTCATGTGCAGACAAGAATAAAGATTGTGTTCTCCTGTTGTGCCCATTATATAAAAAACAAATTTAGCCATGAAGTGATACTATTATTTGAAACGGACTTAACAAAATAAAGTTCAGAGTAGTTGACTTGCCACAGAGGACTTGGTCCCAGCAAAGTTGAGTTGCTGAGAGAGTCGGAGAAGATGAACTCGTCCATGAGGGAGTCGGAGTGGTGCACTCGGTACGAGGTGATCGGATTCAGCCATATGAAAGTCAGACTTGGCCGTAGAGGAGTCGTAATCAGACATGGAGGAGTCATCTAGATGTACGAGAGCATGATTGTCTTGCAGTCGTTCCGTCCTACTCTAGCTGGCCGGTATGCATACATGTGCTTTGTAAGTCCCATACGCGGTTGCTCTTGGAGTTGCCCGATTGTTCCCCGAGGTCAGTTTGCTTCTTTCTTGCCTATCTGGCTTATGGTCGTGGGTTTTGCTCCTTTCGTACTTCTCTAGATGGCTCCTAGAGGTGTTGCAGCCGCCAACGCGATTCAGTAGGTTGGTTTCTAGTCCGCGGGTAGGACAAAATCGTGCCATTATGGCAATTAGGTTGGTGCGGATGTGGTGCCGAGAGCCATGTTGATTGTTATCGATCCTATCACGCAACATGCATCACGTCCACCCACGACGTGCGGTTCTGAGTTGCGGGTCATATCGTTTGGCTAACTATGGTGACGGTCATATAGGCCAAGAAAGAGAAGCTGGTTTTTGGCAGCTGGGCACAGAGAAGGGTGCGCCAAAAAGGATCGAAGCCTTTGGTCGGGCACACATCATTGGGGCAAAGTAGGCCGTGTGCCCCATTGTGCCTTGGTGGCAATCGCTCCTAAAGTTGTAGAATATGGCGCAACTTGGTGAAGTAACCTCTAGCATTTGGACGGACATGTGCATGTCCCGGTGGATTCGGGTCATTGTCGAATCTCCCTTGAGCGGTTGGTTTGGTAGCTACTAGCTGCTTCTTTGAGGTATGTTTGATTCATTCTTGCTTAACTGTTTGGTGGTCGCATTGGGTTGTGCTTGGTTTGTGCTTCTCTGGTTGGTTGGTATAAGGTGGTTCTATGCTTTGTGCGTCCCGTTGGCATTGTTCCAAGTCAGTTACTTGCATCTTTCGCATGCTACTCCTTGAGTTACTTCTTCCTCAAGATGTTCCTTCGTGCTGCTCAGTTCGGCATGGAAGGTCTCCATGTCTTTTTGCTCCTTCGTGCCGCTCAGTTCGGCATGGAAGGTCTCCATGTCTTTTGGCATATTTTGTATCATCATGTGATCGGCTTCGGCGCTTGTCGGTGTACAAAAGTAGGGGATCTCCTTTTGACCCCTTTACTTATGCACGGGCAGTCAGAGCCATGCGTCGCGGTCACACTTAGCAGGGCAGAGGAGGGAAGCTGGAGAGAAGCCGAAGCACAAGATAACCAAGGCGACGCTAAGACCAGAAGCGCAGGAGGGCAAGAGGGCGAGGTGGAATCCCTCGGCATGATCCTTGCCCAGGCGCCGCCCCCCCCCCCTGCAGCCCCAGCAAGAGCCTTGTCGGGGCAACTTGCCCAACACCAGCAAAGCGAGCCACCCATGAGCCCACCGGCTCCGACCCAAGCAACGACGTCGGAACCAAGGCTCGGGAGGCGCCTCTATGGTGGCATACAAATCTTCGTCAAGATCATGAACACATAAGATCAGATGAGGATTAGAAGACGGCGACCCTCGGTAGGATCCTAGCCGAGGAAATCCACAAGACCCCCGGCAAGACCCTTGTCGGGGATGACGGCAACGCCACGGCAAGACCCTTGCCGGGCCCCCGGCAAGACCCTTGCCGAGGGCATCAGCAGGGCCACTGCTAGGCCTGCACCTACCAAGACTCCGCCGCTGTTCGCACGCAGCTGCCAGCCCAACCAGCTGGGCAGGCACCTGCGTGGCAGCATGCAGCTTCCAGGCCGAATCAGCAAGCACCTGCGTGGCGGCATGCAGATCTTCATGAAGGCCCTACCACCGCGCCACCTCAGTTGCCTGCCTGCTACATGGTGCTGCATGCATCGCTGGTCTGGGCGCGTGTCGAAGCGAGGTGAAGCAGCGACGGACGGGACGTGCCTCGTTCCCATCCCCGATAAAGCTAATGGACATCTACGTAGCGCATTTAATGTGCTTTGTCCCGTAATGTTGTGCGATAAGCTCACGCACTGTAGGACTTTCCACCTCCTGTGTGCCACTGTGGCAGCCCCTTTTTCCTATAAAGGGAGGCCCGAGGCGACCAGGAGAGGGATTCGGCTTTTTGGGACGGCGCAGCCACCGTAGCTAGTTCAAGAAGCTCAAGAACACTCAATACATCCACCAAAGCAGGACTAGGGTTTTACGCATCCTCGCGGCCCGAACCTGGGTAAACGACCCGTGTGCTTGCTCCTAAACCTGCTCTTCTCACGACCCCGCGCCCGCTGATGATCCACAAGTATAGGGGATCTATCGTAGTCCTTTCAATAAGTAAGAGTGTCGAACCCAACGAGGAGTAGAAGGAAATGACAAGCGGTTTTCAGCAAGGTATTCTCTGCAAGTACTGAAATAAGTGGTAACAGATAGTTTTGTGATAAGATAATTTGTAACGAGCAACAAGTAACAAAAGTAAATAAAGTGCAGCAAGGTGGACCAATCCTTTTTGTAGCAAAGGACAAGCCTGGACAAACTCTTATATAAGGAAAAGCGCTCCCGAGGACACATGGGAATATCGTCAAGCTAGTTTTCATCACGTTCATATGATTCGCGTTCGGTACTTTGATAATTTGATATGTGGGTGGACCAGTGCTTGGGTGCTGTTCTTACTTGAACAAGCATCCCACTTATGATTAACCTCGATTGCAAGCATCCGCAACAACAACAAAAGTATTAAGGTAAACCTAACCATAGCATGAAACATATGGATCCAAATCAGCCCCTTACGAAGCAACGCATAAACTAGGGTTTAAGCTTCTGTCACTATAGCAACCCATCATCTACTTATTACTTCCCAATGCCTTCCTCTAGGACAAAATAATGGTGAGTGTTATGTAGTCGACGTTCACATAACACCACTAGAGGCTAGACAACATACATCTCATCAAAATATCGAACGAATACCAAATTCACATGACTACTAATAGCAAGACTTCTCCCTTGTCCTCAGGAACAAACGTAACTACTCACAAAGCATAAACATGTTCATAATCAAAGGGTTATTAATATGCATATAGGATCTGAACATATGATCTTCCACCAATTAAACCAACTAGCATCAACTACAAGGAGTAATTAACACTACTAGCAACCTACTAGCACCAATCCCGGACTTGGAGACAAGAATTGGATACAAGAGATGAACTAGGGTTTTGAGATGAGATGGTGTTGATGGAGATTGCCCTCTCCCGATGAGAGGAGCGTTGGTGATGATGATGGCGATGATTTTCCCCTCCGGGAGGGAAGTTTCCCCGGCAGAACAGCTCTGCCGGAGCTCTAGATTGGATCCGCCAAGGTCCCGCCTCGTGGCGGCGGAGTTTCGTCCCGAAAGGTTGCTTCCTTATTTTTTCTCAACGAAAGACTTCATATAGGAGAAGATGGTCATCGGAGAGCCACCAGGGGGCCCACGAGGTAGGGGGCGCGCCCTAGGGGGGGCACCCTCGTGTGCAGGGTGTGGGCCCCCTGGTCTTCATCTTTGGCGAGGATTTTTCATTATTTATTATAAGGTGTTCCGTGGAGTTTGAGGACTTTTGGAGTTGTGCAGAATAGGTCTCTAATATTTGCTCCTTTTCCAGCCCAGAATTCCAGCTGCCGGCATTCTCCCTCCTTATGTAAACCTTGTAAAATAAGAGAGAATAGCCATAAGTATTGTGACATAATGTGAAATAACAGCTCATAATGCAATAAATATCGATATAAAAGCATGATGCAAAATGGACGTATCAACTCCCCCAAGCTTAGACCTCGCTTGTCCTCAAGCGAAAGTCGATAACAATAAATATGTCCCCATGTTTAGAGGTAGAGGCGTCGATAAAAATAAAATACGGACATGAAGGCATCATGATTATACTCTTAACAACTACATATATAGATATTGTCATATGATTACTTATGTTCAAGTGATGATCTATTCACAATGCGAAAGTATGAAGCAAAAACCTTATTGAGAACCAACAAACTATAACCTCAGTCATTGAAGCAATTGCAATTTGTCATAACATCAGAAAGAGTCTATGTCAAAGCTAAAAAGCAAGTCCACATACTCAACTATCATCTAGTCCTCCATAATTGCTAACACTCACGCAATACTTGTGGTTACGGGGTTTTAATCGGACACAGAGAAAGATAGGGGCTTATAGTTTCGCCCCACAACCTTTTACCTCGAGGGTAATGTCAACAATAATAACTCATGCCTCCCTACATCCAATTAGATATATCTATCAGGATCTTCCAACACACTGTGCTTGCCAAAGGATAAAATGTAAAAAGGAAAGGTGAAGATCACCATGACTCTTGCATAAGATAGAAGATAATAATAAAAGATAGGCTCTTCGCAGAGGGAAACAGAGGTTGTCATGCACTTTTATGGTTGGATGCACGAAATCTTAATGCAAAAGAACGTCACTTTATATTGCCCCTTGTGATATGAACCTTTATTATGCAGTTCGTCACTTTTATTACTTCCACATCACAAGATCGTATAAAGATTATTTCTCCCACACTAATCATACATATTTAGAGCAATTTTTATTGCTTTTCACCGATGACAACTTACTTGAAGGATCTTATTCAATCCATAGGTAGATATGGTGGACTCTCATGGCAAAACTGGTTTAAGGGTATTTGGAAGCACAAGTAGTATTTCTACTTGGTGCTGAGAATTTGGCTAGCAAGAGGGGAAAGGAAAGCTCAACATGTTGGAGGATCCATGACAAATACTTTATCTCAGATATAAGAAAACATAACTTATCACATTGTCTTCCTTGCCCAATATCAAGTCTTTAGCATGTCATATTTTAATGAGTGCTCACAATCATAAAAGATGTCAATGATAATATATTTATATGTGAAGACTTCTCTTTCTTTATTACTTCCTATTAATTGCAACGATGACCAAAACTATGTTTGTCAACTCCCAACAACTTTTAAATCATCATACTCTTCCTATGTGAAGTCATTACTCTCAATAAGATTAATATGAACTTTTGTTTCTTTTTATTTCTTTTTCTCTTTTCTTTTATTTGGGATCATGGAAAAAATAAGCAAGCCCTTGACTCAACACTAATCTTTATTATATAGCTCACGGACTCGATTACATAGAGAAATCATAAGGCAAAACTCAAAACCAGATCATGCCATAAACTTTATTCTACTAGATCAAAATACTACTAATAGGATCAAACTAAAGAAAATGGTAAAGATAGGAGTTGTGATTGTGATACGATACTGGGGCACCTCCCCCAAGTTTGGCGGTTGCCAAGGGGAGTGCCCATACCCATGTGATTATATCTCCTTGGTTTGTGAAGAAGGTGGAGGTGTTGGATAGTCGCACATCGAGCGTAAGAGGTCCTCTAGCTTGCGAATAATGCCCATGAGTGCAGAGATATGCTCCTTCAACAAAATATTTTCACTTGTGACATACTTGTTTTGAATACGAGTTAACTCAATCATCTGGAAAGCCTCGATCTCAGTTGGGGTAAGAAGGTTGTGATCAAGTTGAAGGATGTCTTATGTTGCCGGAGCTTGGTTCTCCATGGCCTTGTTGATCCCTTCGTCCTTGTTGATCTCCATCGGTTCTTCCCTCTTCAGCTCTATCTTCATTAGCCAAGCATCTTTGTCACCGTTGTTGGAGGAGGGGGACGACATGATGCCTGACCTTGACAACCCTGACAGAGAACAGCCCAAAACAAGAACAGAGGATATTTGCATGATACGGGAGTCAAAACCTTCGGGAGAATATATAGTGAATTTTTACCGACCAAAATACGTATCGTGCAAGAAAACGGAGTCCGGAAGGCACACGAGGTGCTCACGAGGTAGGGGGGCGCGCCCAGGGGGTAGGGCGCGCCCTCCACCCTCGTGAGGCCCTCGTGTCCTTCCCGGACCGCTACTTATTTTTCTATTTTTCTAAATATTCCAAAACAGAGAAATATTGCCTTAAAAACTGTTTTGGAGTCGGTTTACTTACCGTACCACATACCTATTCCTTTTCGGAGTCTGAAACGTTTTGGAAAGTGTCCCTTATGTATTCCTCCGGGGTTACAGTTTCAATAATATTGGTTTCAACATTTATGGGATTACCTGAGATATAATGTTTGATTCTTTGACCATTTACCACCTTCGGGTTTGTGCCTTCGAAGTTGTTGATTTTTATGGCACCGGAACAAGAGATCTCCTCGATAACATAGGGGCCTTCCCATTTAGAGAGAAGTTTTCCTGCAAAAAATCTTAAACGAGAGTTGTATAGCAATACATAATCACCTACATTAAACTCACGCTTTTGTATCCTTTTGTCATGCTATCTTTTAACTTTCTCTTTAAACAATTTGACATTTTCATAAGCTTGGGTTCTCCATTCATCAAGTGAGCTAATATCAAATAACCTCTTCTCACCGGCAAGTTTAAAATCATAATTAAGTTCTTTAATAGCCCAATAGGCCTTGTGTTCTAGTTTGAGAGGTAAGTGACATGCTTTTCCATAGACCATTTTATACGGAGACATACCCATAGGATTTTTATATGCAGTTCTATAGGCCCATAATGCATCATCAAGTTTCTTGGACCAATTCTTTCTAGACCTATTAACAGTCTTTTGCAAAATTAATTTGAGTTCTCTATTACTCAATTCTACTTGACCACTAGACTGTGGGTGATAAGGAGATGGAATTCTATGATTGACGTCATATTTAGCAAGCATTTTACGGAAAGCACCATGAATAAAATGTGAACCACCATCAGTCATTAAATATCTAGGGACTCCAAACCTCGGAAAAATAACTTCTTTAAGCATTTTAATAGAAGTGTTATGATCAGCACTACTAGTTGGAATAGCTTCTACCCACTTAGTAACGTAATCAACAACAACTAAAATATGTGTATAACCATTAGAGTAAGGAAAAGGTCCTATATAGTCAAAGCCCCAAACACCAAATGGTTCAATAACAAGTGAATAATTCATAGGCATTTCTTGACGTCTACTAATATTACCAATTCTTTGACATTCATCACAAGATAGGACAAACTTACGGGCATCCTTGAAGAGAGTAGGCCAATAAAAACCGGATTGCAATACCTTATGTGCTGTTCTATCTCCCGCGTGGTGTCCTCCATAAGTTTCGGAGTGGCACTTGCGTAGGATCTGTTCCTGTTCATGCTCAGGTACACAACATCTAATAACACCATCTACTCCTTCTTTATAAAGATGTGGGTCATCCCAAAAGTAATGTCTCAAATCATAGAAGAACTTTTTCTTTTGTTGGTATGTGAAGCTAGGTGGTATGAATTTAGCAACAATATAATTAGCATACCAAGGAGTACTACGAGAAGTACTTACGACATTTAACTGTTCATAAGGAAAGCTATCATCAATAGGTAGTGGGTCATCAAGAACATTCTCTAACCTAGATAAGTTGTCTGCAACGGGGTTCTCAGCTCATTTTCTATCAACAATATGTAAATCAAATTCTTGTAGCAAAAGAAACCATCTAATAAGTCTAGGTTTAGCATCTTTCTTCTCCATAAGATATTTAATAGCAGCATGATCAGTGTGGATAGTTACTTTAGAATCAACAATATAAGATCTGAACTTATCGCAAGCAAATACAACTGCTAAAAGTTCTTTTTCAATAGTAGCATAATTTCTTTGAGCATTGTCTAGAGTCTTACTAGCATAATGGATAACATTTAATTTTTTATCAACTCTTTGCCCTAGAATAGCACCTACAGCATAATCGCTAGCATCACACATAATTTCAAAGGGTAAATTCCAATCAGGTGACTGAACAACAGGTGCAGAGACTAATGCTTTCTTAAGTATTTCAAATGCTTCTACACAATCATCATCAAAGAAAAATGGTATATCTTTTTGTAATAAGTTAGTCATAGGCCGAGAAATATTTGAGAAGTCCTTAATGAACCTCCTATAAAATCTGGCGTGACCAAGGAAACTTCTTATACCTTTGATGTCCTTGGGACATGGCATCTTTTCAATAGCATCAACCTTGGCTTTATCAACTTCAATACCTCTTTCAGAAACTTTATGCCCCAAGACAATACCTTCATTAACCATAAAGTGACGCTTTTCCCAATTCAAGACAAGATTAGTTTCTTCACATCTCTGCAAAACTCGATCAAGATTGCTCAAGCAATCATCAAAAGAAGATCCATAGATGGAAAAGTCGTCCATGAAAACCTCACAAATCTTTTCACAAAAGTCAAAGAATATAGCCATCATGCATCTTTGAAAGGTAGCAGGTGCATTACATAAACCAAAAGGCATACGTCTATAAGCAAAAGTACCAAAAGGGCATGTAAAAGTAGTCTTTGATTGAACTTTAGCCGACACAGGTATTTGAGAGAAACTAGAATAACCATCTAGAAAGCAATAATGTGTATGTTTGGATAATATTTCTAGCATTTGATCGATAAAAGGTAAGGGGTAATGATCTTTTTTAGTGGCCTTATTTAATTTGCGGAAATCAATTACCATCCTATAACCTGTAATAATTCTTTGAGGAATCAATTCATCTTTATCATTAGGAACGACAGTAATACCTCCCTTCTTAGGGACACAATGAACATGACTTACCCACTGACTATCAGCAACGGGATAAATTATACCTGCCTCAAGGAGCTTTAGTATTTCCTTTCTCACCACTTCTTTCATTTTAGGATTCATCCGTCATTGATGATCACGAACTGTTTAGCATTTTCTTCCAAATTTATTTTATGTTGACATAGAGTGGGGCTAATGCCCTTAAGATCATCAAGAGTATACCCAATAGCAGCACGATGCTTCTTCAGAGTTTTCAATAATCTTCCTTCTTCATGCTCTGAAAGGTTAGCACTAATAATAACAGGATATATCTTCTTTTCATAAAGATAAGCATATTTAAGATTATCAGGCAACGGTTTATGCTCAAACACGGGATCACCCTTAGGTGGAGGGGGATCCCCTAGGATTTCAACAGGCAGATTGTGTTTCAGAATAGGTTCCTGTTTAAAGAATACTTCATCTATTTCCCTTCTTTCATTCATAAACATATCATTCTCATGGTCTAGCAAATAATGTTCTAAAGGATCACTAGGAGGTACGACAATAGAAGCAAGACCAATAATTTCATCCTTACTAGGCAATTCTTCTTCACGGTGTTGCTTACTAAATTTAGAGAAATTAAATTCATGAGTCATATCATCTAAACCGACAGTAACAACATCCCTTGTGCAATCTATGGTAGCATTAACAGTATTCAAGAAGGGTCTACCAAATATAATGGGACAAAAGCTATCTTGTGGGGAACCAAGAACAAGAAAATCAACAGGATATTTAGTTTTCCCACACAATACTTCAATATCTCTAACAATTCCCATTGGCGCTATAGTATCTCTATTAGCAAGTTTAATAGTGACATCTATTTCTTCTAACTCAACAGGTGCAATGTCATGCATAATTTCTTTATATAAGTCAATAGGTATTGCACTAGCACTAGCGCCCATATCACATAAGCCATGATAACAATGATCTCCTATTTTAACAGAAATAACAGGCATGCCTACCACGGGTCTTGGTTTGTCTGAATCACAGGGTTTAGCAATTCTAGTTGTTTCATTACAGAAGTAAATAACATGCCCATCTATATTATCAGACAAGAGTTCTTTAACAATAGCAATATTAGGTTCAACTTTAACTTGCTCAGGAGGTGTATATGTTTTAATATTGCTTTTACGAACCACAGTTGAAGCTTTAGCATGATCCTTTTGAAGGAAATATGCCCTAGAGGCAATAATAAAGTTATTATTTATTTCCTTATATCATGATAAATGTTTATTATTCATGCTAGAATTGTATTAACCGGAAACATAATACATGTGTGAATACATAGACCAACAGAGTGTCACTAGTATGCCTCTACTTGACTAGCTCGTTAATCAAAGATGGTTATGTTTCCTAACCATAAACAAAGAGTTGTTATTTGATTAACGAGGTCACATCATTAGTAGAATGATCTGATTGACATGACCCATTCCATTAGCTTAGCACCCGATCGTTTAGTATGTTGCTATTGCTTTCTTCATGACTTATACATGTTCCTATAACTATGAGATTATGCAACTCCCGTTTACCGGAGGAACACTTTGGGTACTACCAAACGTCATAACGTAACTGGGTGATTATAAAGGAGTATTACAGGTGTCTCCAATGGTAGATGTTGGGTTGGCGTATTTCGAGATTAGGGTTTGTCACTCCGATTGTCGGAGAGGTATCTCTGGGCCCTCTCGGTAATACACATCACATAAGCCTTGCAAGCACTGCAACTAATATGTTAGTTGTGAGATGATGTATTACGGAACGAGTAAAGAGACTTGCCGGGTAACGAGATTGAACTAGGTATTGGATACCGACGATCGAATCTCGGGCAAGTAACATACCGATGACAAAGGGAACAACGTATGTTGTTATGCGGTCTGACCGATAAAGATCTTCGTAGAATATGTAGGAGCCAATATGGGCATCCAGGTCCCGCTATTGGTTATTGACCGGAGACGTGTCTCGGTCATGTCTACATTGTTCTCGAACCGTAGGGTCCGCACGCTTAACGTTACGATGACAGTTATTATGAGTTTATGCATTTTGATGTACCGAAGGTTGTTCGGAGTCCCGGATGAGATCACGGACATGACGAGGAGTCTCGGAATGGTCGAGACGTAAAGATTGATATATTGGAAGCCTATGTTTGGGCACCGGAAGTGTTCCGGGTGAAATCGGGATTTTACCGGATTACCGGGAGGGTTACCGGAACCCCCCGGGAGGCAAATGGGCCTATTGGGCCTTAGTGGAAAAGAGAGAAGGGGCAGCCCACAAGCTGGCCGGCCGAACCCCCCTTCCCTAGTCCTATTAGGACTAGGAGAAGGGGCCGGCCCCCCTCTCTTCTCTTTCTCCCGAAGAGTCCTACTAGGAATAGGATTTGGGGGAAGGAGTCCTACTCCCGGTAGGAGTGGGACTCCTCCCTGCGCCTCCCTCCTAGCCGGCCGACCCCCTTGCCCCTGGCCTTTATATACGGGGGCAGGGGCACCCCATAGACACACAACTTGATCCTTGAGATCGTTCCTTAGCCGTGTGCGGTGCCCCCTGCCACCAAATTCCACCTCGATCGTACCGTTGTAGTGCTTAGGCGAAGCCCTGCGTCGGTAGTTCATCAAGATCGTCACCACGCCGTCGTGCTGACGGAACTCCTGCCCGAAGCTTTGCTGGATCGGAGTCCGGGGATCGTCATCGAGCTGAACGTGTGCTAAGAACTCGGAGGTGCCGGAGTAACGGTGCTTGGATCGGTCGGATCGGAAGAAGACGTACGACTACTTCCTCTACGTTGTGTGATCGCTTCCGCAGTCGGTCTGCATTGGTACGTAGACAACACTCTCCCCTCTCGTTGCTGTGCATCACCATGATCTTGCGTGTCCGTAGGAAAATTTTCGAAATTACTGCGTTCCCCAACAGTGGCATCCGAGCCTAGGTTTTATGGTTTGATGTTATATGCACGAGTAGAACACAAGTGAGTTGTGGGCGATACAAGTCATACTGCCTACCAGCATGTCATACTTTGGTTTGGCGGTATTGTTGGGTGAGACGATCCGGACCAACCTTACGCATACTCTTATGCGAGACCGGTTCCCTCGACGTGCTTTGCACATAGATGGCTTGCGGAAGACTGTCTCTCCAACTTTAGTTGAACCAAGTGTGACTACGCCCGGTCCTTGAGAAGGTTAAAACGGAGTCTATTTGACGAACTATCGTTGTGGTTTTGATGCGTAGGTGAGATGAGTTCTTACTTAAGCCCGTAGCAGCCACGTAAAACTTGCAACAACAAAGTAGAGGACGTCTAACTTGTTTTTGCAGGGCATGTTGTGATGTGATATGGTCAAGGCATGATGCTGATTTTATTGTATGAGATGATCATGTTTTGTAACCGAGTTATCGGCAACTGGCAGGAGCCATATGGTTGTCGCTTTATTGTATGCAATGCAATCGCGATGTAATGCTTTACTTTATTACTAAGCGGTAGTGATAGTCGTGGAAGCATAAGATTGGCGAGACGACAACGATGCTATGATGGAGATCAAGGTGTCGCGCCGGTGACGATGGTGATCATGACGGTGCTTCGGAGATGGAGATCACAAGCACAAGACGATGATGGCCATATCATATCACTTATATTGATTGCATGTGATGTTTATCTTTTATGCATCTTATCTTGCTTTGATTGACGGTAGCATTATAAGATGATCTCTCACTAAATTATCAAGAAGTGTTCTCCCTGAGTATGCACCGTTGCAAAAGTTCTTCGTGCTGAGACACCACGTGATGATCGGGTGTGATAGGCTCTACGTTCAAATACAACGGGTGCAAAACAGTTGCACACGCGGAATACTCAGGTTATACTTGACGAGCCAAGCATATACAGATATGGCCTCGGAACACGGAGACCGAAAGGTCGAGCGTGAATCATATAGTAGATATGATCAACATATTGATGTTCACCATTGAAAACTACTCCATCTCACGTGATGATCGGTTATGGTTTAGTTGATTTGGATCACGTGATCACTTAGAAGATTAGAGGGATGTCTATCTAAGTGGGAGTTCCTAAGTAATTTGATTAACTGAACTTAAACCTATCATGAACTTAGTACCTGATAGTATCTTGCTTGTTTATGTTGATTGTAGATAGATGGCTCGTGCTGTTGTTCCGTTAAATTTTAATGCGTTCCTTGAGAAAGCAAAGTTGAAAGATGATGGTAGCAATTACACGGACTGGGTCCGTAACCTGAGGATTATCCTCATTGCTGCACAGAAGAATTACGTCCTGGAAGCACCGCTGGGTGACAGGCCTGCTGCTGGAGCAACACCAGATGTTATGAACGTCTGGCAAAGCAAAGCTGATGACTACTCGATAGTTCAGTGTGCCATGCTTTACGGCTTAGAATCGGGACTTCAACGACGTTTTGAACGTCATGGAGCATATGAGATGTTCCAGGAGTTGAAGTTAATATTTCAAGCAAATGCCCGAATTGAGAGATATGAAGTCTCCAATAAGTTCTATAGCTGCAAGATGGAGGAGAACAGTTCTGTCAGTGAGCATATACTCAAAATGTCTGGGTATAATAATCACTTGATTCAGATGGGAGTTAATCTTCCAGATGACTGCGTCATTGACAGAATTCTCCAATCACTGCCACCAAGCTACAAGAGCTTCGTGATGAACTATAATATGCAAGGGATGAACAAGACTATTCCCGAGCTCTTCGCAATGCTAAAAGCTGCAGAGGTAGAAATCAAGAAGGAGCATCAAGTGTTGATGGTTAACAAAACCACTAGTTTCAAGAAAAAGGGCAAAGGGAAGAAGAAGGGAAACTTCAAGAAGAACAGCAAGCAAGTTGCTGCTCAGGAGAAGAAACCCAAGTCTGGACCTAAGCCTGAAACTGAGTGCTTCTACTGCAAGCATACTGGTCACTGGAAGCGGAACTGCCCCAAGTATTTGGCGGATAAGAAGGATGGCAAGGTGAACAAAGGTATATATGATATACATGTTATTGATGTGTACCTTACTAATGCTCGCAGTAGCACCTGGGTATTTGATACTGGTTCTGTTGCTAATATTTGCAACTCGAAACAGGGACTACAGAATAAGCGGACACTAGCAAAGGACGAGGTGACAATGCGCGTGGGGAACGGTTCCAAAGTCGATGTGATCGCGGTCGGCACGCTACCTCTACATCTACCTTCGGGATTAATATTAGACCTAAATAATTGTTATTTGGTGCCAGCGTTGAGCATGAACATTATATCTGGATCTTGTTTGATGCGAGACGGTTATTCATTTAAATCAGAGAATAATGGTTGTTCTATTTATATGAATAATATCTTTTATGGTCATGCACCTTTGAAGAGTGGTCTATTCTTGTTGAATCTCGATAGTAGTAATACACATATTCATAATGTAGAAGCCAAAAGATGCAAAGTTAATAATGATAGTGCAACTTATTTGTGGCACTGCCGTTTAGGTCATATCGGTGTAAAGCGCATGAAGAAACTCCATACTGATGGGCTTTTGGAACCACTTGATTATGAATCACTTGGTACTTGCGAACCGTGCCTCATAGGCAAGATGACTAAAACACCGTTCTCCAGCACTATGGAGAGAGCAACAGATTTGTTGGAAATCATACATACCGATGTATGTGGTCCGATGAATATTGAGGCTCGTGGCGGATATCGTTATTTTCTCACCTTCACGGATGATTTAAGCAGATATGGGTATATCTACTTAATGAAACATAAGTCTGAAACATTTGAAAAGTTCAAAGAATTTCAGAGTGAGGTTGAAAATCATCGTAACAAGAAAATAAAGTTTCTACGATCTGATCGTGGAGGAGAATATTTGAGTTACGAGTTTGGTGTACATTTGAAAAATTGTGGAATAGTTTCGCAACTCACGCCACCTGGAACACCACAGCGTAATGGTGTGTCCGAACGTCGTAATCGTACTTTACTAGATATGGTGCGATCTATGATGTCTCTTACTGATTTACCGCTATCATTTTGGGGTTATGCTTTAGAGACGGCCGCATTCACGTTAAATAGGGCACCATCAAAATCCGTTGAGACGACACCTTATGAACTATGGTTTGGCAAGAAACCAAAGTTGTCGTTTCTTAAAGTTTGGGGCTGCGATGCTTATGTGAAAAAACTTCAACCTGATAAGCTCGAACCCAAATCGGAGAAATGTGTCTTCATAGGATATCCAAAGGAAACTATTGGATACACCTTCTATCACAGATCCGAAGGCAAAACTTTTGTTGCTAAATTCGGAAACTTTCTAGAGAAGGAGTTTCTCTCGAAAGAAGTGAGTGGGAGGAAAGTAGAACTTGACGAGGTAACTGTACCTGCTCCCTTATTGGAAAATAGTACATCACAGAAAACTGTTTTTGCGACACCTATACCAATCAGTGAGGAAGCTAATGATGATGATCATGAAGCTTCAGGACAAGATACTACTGAACCACGTAGATCAACCAGAGTGAGATCCGCACCAGAGTGGTACGGTAATCCAGTTCTGGAAGTCATGCTACTAGATCATGATGAACCTACGAACTATGAAGAAGCGATGGTGAGCCCAGATTCCGCAAAGTGGCTTGAAGCCATGAAATCTGAGATGGGATCCATGTATGAAAACAAAGTATGGACTTTGGTTGACTTGCCCGATGATCGGCAAGAAATTGAGAATAAATGGATCTTCAAGAAGAAGACTGACGCTGACGGTAAGCTCGACTTGTCGCGAAAGGTTTTCGACAAGTTCAAGGGGTTGACTACGATGAGACCTTCTCACCCGTAGCGATGCTTAAGTCCGTCAGAATTATGTTAGCAATTGCCGCATTTTATGATTATGAAATATGGCAGATGGATGTCAGAACTGCATTCCTGAATGGATTTCTGGAAGAAGAGTTGTATATGATACAACCGGAAGGTTTTGTCGATCCAATGGGAGCTAACAAAGTGTGCAAACTCCAGCGATCCATTTATGGACTGGTGCAAGCATCTCGGAGTTGGAATAAACGCTTTGATAGTGTGATCAAAGCATTTGGATTTATACAGACTTTTGGAGAAGCCTGTATTTACAAGAAAGTGAGTGGGAGCTCTGTAGCATTTCTAATATTATATGTGGATGACATATTGCTGATTGGAAATGATATAGAATTTCTGGATAGCATAAAGGGATACTTGAATAAAAGTTTTTCGATGAAAGACCTCGGGGAAGCTGCTTACATATTAGGCATAAAGATCTACAGAGATAGATCAAAACGCTTAATTGGACTTTCACAATGCACATACCTTGACAAAATTTTGAAGAAGTTCAAAATGGATCAAGCAAAGAAAGGGTTCTTGCTTGTGCTGCAAGGTGTGAAGTTGAGTAAGACTCAATGCCCGACCACTGCAGAAGATAGAGAGAAAATGAAAGATGTTCCCTATGCTTCAGCCATAGGCTCTATCATGTATGCAATGCTGTGTACCAGACCTGATGTGTGCTTTGCTATAAGTTTAGCAGGGAGGTACCAAAGTAATCCAGGAATGGATCACTGGACAGCGGTCAAGAACATCCTGAAATACCTGAAAAGGACTAAGGATATGTTTCTCGTATATGGAGGTGACAAAGAGCTCACCGTAAGAGGTTACGTTGATGCAAGCTTTGACACTGATCCGGACGATTCTGAATCGCAAACCGGATACGTGTTTACTTTAAACGGTGGTGCTGTCAGTTGGTGCAGTTCCAAACAAAGCGTCGTAGCGGGATCTACATGTGAAGCGGAGTACATAGCTGCTTCGGAAGCAGCAAACGAAGGAGTCTGGATGAAGGAGTTCATATCCGATCTAGGTGTCATACCTAGTGCATCGGGTCCAATGAAAATCTTCTGTGACAATACTGGTGCAATTGCCTTGGCAAAGGAATCCAGATTTCACAAAAGAACCAAACACATCAAGAGACGCTTCAACTCCATCCGGGATTTAGTCCAGGTGGGATACATAGAGATTTGCAAGATACATACGGATCTGAATGTTGCAGACCCGTTGACTAAGCCTCTTCCACGAGCAAAACATGATCAGCACCAAGGCTCCATGGGTGTTAGAATCATTACAGTGTAATCTAGATTATTGACTCTAGTGCAAGTGGGAGACTGAAGGAAATATGCCCTAGAGGCAATAATAAAGTTATTATTTATTTCCTTATATCATGATAAATGTTTATTATTCATGCTAGAATTGTATTAACCGGAAACATAATACATGTGTGAATACATAGACCAACAGAGTGTCACTAGTATGCCTCTACTTGACTAGCTCGTTAATCAAAGATGGTTATGTTTCCTAACCATAAACAAAGAGTTGTTATTTGATTAACGAGGTCACATCATTAGTAGAATGATCTGATTGACATGACCCATTCCATTAGCTTAGCACCCGATCGTTTAGTATGTTGCTATTGCTTTCTTCATGACTTATACATGTTCCTATAACTATGAGATTATGCAACTCCCGTTTACCGGAGGAACACTTTGGGTACTACCAAACGTCACAACGTAACTGGGTGATTATAAAGGAGTATTACAGGTGTCTCCAATGGTAGATGTTGGGTTGGCGTATTTCGAGATTAGGGTTTGTCACTCCAATTGTCGGAGAGGTATCTCTGGGCCCTCTCGGTAATACACATCACATAAGCCTTGCAAGCACTGCAACTAATATGTTAGTTGTGAGATGATGTATTACGGAACGAGTAAAGAGACTTGCCGGGTAACGAGATTGAACTAGGTATTGGATACCGACGATCGAATCTCGGGCAAGTAACATACCGATGACAAAGGGAACAACGTATGTTGTTATGCGGTCTGACCGATAAAGATCTTCGTAGAATATGTAGGAGCCAATATGGGCATCCAGGTTCCGCTATTGGTTATTTACCGGAGACGTGTCTCGGTCATGTCTACATTGTTCTCGAACCGTAGGGTCCGCACGCTTAACGTTACGATGACAGTTATTATGAGTTTATGCATTTTGATGTACCGAAGGTTGTTCGGAGTCCCGGATGAGATCACGGACATGACGAGGAGTCTCGGAATGGTCGATACGTAAAGATTGATATATTGGAAGCCTATGTTTGGGCACCGGAAGTGTTCCGGGTGAAATCGGGATTTTACCGGATTACCGGGAGGGTTACCGGAACACCCCGGGAGGCAAATGGGCCTATTGGGCCTTAGTGGAAAAGAGAGAAGGGGCAGCCCACAAGCTGGCCGGCCGAACCCCCCTTCCCTAGTCCTATTAGGACTAGGAGAAGGGGCCGGCCCCCCTCTCTTCTCTTTCTCCCGAAGAGTCCTACTAGGAATAGGATTTGGGGGAAGGAGTCCTACTCCCGGTAGGAGTGGGACTCCTCCCTGCGCCTCCCTCCTAGCCGGCCGACCCCCTTGCCCCTGGCCTTTATATACGGGGGCAGGGGGCACCCCATAGACACACAACTTGATCCTTGAGATCGTTCCTTAGCCGTGTGCGGTGCCCCCTGCCACCAAATTCCACCTCGATCGTACCGTTGTAGTGCTTAGGCGAAGCCCTGCGTCGGTAGTTCATCAAGATCGTCACCACGCCGTCGTGCTGACGGAACTCCTCCCCGAAGCTTTGCTGGATCGGAGTCCGGGGATCGTCATCGAGCTGAACGTGTGCTAAGAACTCGGAGGTGCCGGAGTAACGGTGCTTGGATCGGTCGGATCGGAAGAAGACGTACGACTACTTCCTCTACGTTGTGTGATCGCTTCCGCAGTCGGTCTGCGTTGGTACGTAGACAACACTCTCCCCTCTTGTTGCTGTGCATCACCATGATCTTGCGTGTGCGTAGGAAAATTTTCGAAATTACTGCGTTCCCCAACACCTTTATTCTAACAGGGAAGGGTGGTTTCTCAACATAAGAAGTAGGAACAATGGGATCATTATAAGTGATAGTCTTTTCTTCAACTTTAATAGGTGCAGCTACTTTTACGTCTATGGGAAGATGATATTTAAACCACTTCTCCTTGGGGAGATCAACATAAGTAGCAAAAGATTCACAGAAAGAAGCTACTATCTCAGAATCAAGTCCATATTTAGTGCTAAACTTACGGAAAATATCGGTATCCATAAAAGATTTAACGTAATCAAACTTAGGTGTCATACCTGACTCCTTACCATTGTCGAGGTCCCAATCTTCAGAGTTGCTTTTAATTCTTTCCAATAAATCCCATTTTAATTCAATAGTCTTCAACATAAAAGAGCTAGCACAAGAAGTATCAAGCATGGTGCGATTGTTACCAGAAAGCCGAGCATAATTTTTTTGAATAATCATTTCTCTTGAGAGCTCATGATTGGGGCATGAATATAACATTGACTTAAGCCTCTCCCAAGCTTGAGCGATGCTTTCTCCTTCGTGAGGCCAAAAATTATATATATAATTGCGATCACGATGAACAAGATGCATAGGATAAAACTTCTGATGAAATTCCAATTCCAATCGTTTGTAATTCCAAGACATCATATCATCACATAGCCTATACCATGTCGATGCATCTCCCCTCAAAGATAAGGGGAAGACCTTCTTCTTAACAACGTCTCCGGATACACCTGCAAGCTTAAATAATCCACAAACTTCATCCACATATATTAGATGTTCATCAGGATGTTTTGTTCCATCTCCTAAAAGAGGATTAGCTAGCAGTTTTTCCATTATACCCGAAGGAACTTCAAAGAAAGCATTTTCATCTTCATTTTCATTTTCAGTAGGTTCAGTAGGTTGAGGAGCAACTCTTTGCTCTACTGGTCAGGGTGAAGATACCCCGAACAAGCCCCTCAGAGGATTACTTTCCATAGTAACAAGTGACAGTAAATTTCAGCACACTATATAAATTTTTCCTTACCAAATTCCACCTACCAAAGGTGCTTCACTCCCCGGCAACGACGCCAGAAAAGAGTCTTGATGACCCACAAATATAGGGATCTATCGTAGTCCTTTCAATAAGTAAGAGTGTCGAACCCAACAAGGAGCAGAAGGAAATGACAAGCGGTTTTCAGCAAGGTATTCTCTGCAAGTACTGAAATAAGTGGTAACAGGTAGTTTTGTGATAAGATAATTTGTAACGAGCAACAAGTAACAAAAGTAAATAAAGTGCAGCAAGGTGGACCAATCCTTTTTGTAGCAAAGGACAAGCCTGGACAAACTCTTATATAAGGAAAAGCGCTCCCGAGGACACATGGGAATATCGTCAAGCTAGTTTTCATCACGTTCATATGATTCACGTTCGGTACTTTGATAATTTGATATGTGCGTGGACCGGTGCTTGGGTGCTGTTCTTACTTGAACAAGCATCCCACTTATGATTAACCTCTATTGCAAGCATCCGCAACTACAACAAAAGTATTAAGGTAAACCTAACCATAGCATGAAACATATGGATCCAAATCAGCCCCTTACGAAGCAACACATAAACTAGGGTTCAAGCTTCTGTCACTCTAGCAACCCATCATCTACTTATTACTTCCCAATGCCTTCCTTTAGGCCCAAATAATGGTGAAGTGTTATGTAGTCGACGTTCACATAACACCATTGGAGGCTAGACAACATACATCTCATCAAAATATCGAACGAATACCAAATTCACATGACTACTAATAGCAAGACTTCTCCCTTGTCCTCAGGAACAAACGTAACTACTCACAAAGCATAAACATGTTCATAATCAGAGGGGTATTAATATGCATATAGGATCTGAACATATGATCTTCCACCAATTAAACCAACTAGCATCAACTACAAGGAGTAATTAACACTACTAGCAACCTACTAGCACCAATCCTGGACTTGGAGACAAGAATTGGATACAAGAGATGAACTAGGGTTTTGAGATGAGATGGTTGTGATGGCCTGGCTTATTAGGTATGATAGACTACTCATATCAATAAGGAATTCCTTCTTTTCCGGGAGCCCATTCGGATAGAACTCCAAAGTTAAGCATGCTCAGCTTGGAGTAGTGTCAAGATGGGTGATCGACCGAGAAGTTGCTCCTGGGTGCGCATTAGTGAGGACAAAGTGCGCAGAAAAGACTAGTATTGATCTGTGGGGCCAGTCTAGATCCCGCCAGGAGTAACGACCACCGACAGGTGTGTCCGGGGTGTTCCAACTTGGTATCAGAGTCGACCCTCGCGGTTACACGGATGGTTGCGGACAGGTGCGTGGTCATGTTGTTCAGGAAGTTTGTGACCTGTCGCGGCACACGGCATGGCACATGTACTGGACTGGAAGCACAGACATATGTGCCAAGAGGGAACATTCCTGTGGCCCGACAAGGACGTCAGTTCCTCTGAGTGGGGGTGTATGTGATGGCCTGGCTTAGTAGGGATGATAGACTACTCATATCAATACGGAATTCCTTCTTTTCCGGGAGCCCATATTGATAGAACTCCAAAGTTAAGCATGCTCAGCTTGGAGTAGTGTCAGGATGGGTGACCGACCGGGAAGTTGCTCTCAGGTGCGCATGAGTGAGGACAAAGTGCGCAGAAAAGACTAGTATTGATCAGTGGGGCTAGTCTAGATCTCGCCAGGAGTAACGACCACCGGCGGGTGTGTCCAGGGCGTTACAATGGTGCTGATGAAGATGTTGATGGAGATTGCCCTCTCCCGATTAGAGGAGCATTGGTGATGACGATGGCGATGATTTCCCCCTCCAGGAGGGAAGTTTCCCCGGCAGAACAGCTCTGCCAGAGCTCTAGATTGGATCCGCCAATGTTCCGCCTCGTGGCGGCGAAGTTTCGTCCCGAAAGGTTGCTTCCTTATTTTTTCTCGATGAAAGACTTCATATAGGAGAAGATGGTCATCGGAGACTCACCAGGGGGCCCACGAGGTAGGGGGGCGCGCCCCCACCCTCGTGAGCAGGGTGTGGGCCCCTGGTCTTCATCTTTGGCGAGGATTTTTCATTATTTATTATAAGGTGTTCCGTGGAGTTTCAGGACTTTTGGAGTTGTGCAGAATAGGTCTCTAATATTTGCTCCTTTTCCAACCCAGAATTCCAGCTGCCGGCATTCTCCCTCCTTATGTAAACCTTGTCAAATAAGAGAGAATAGCCATAAGTATTGTGACATAATGTGAAATAACAGCCCATAATACAATAAATATCGATATAAAAGCATGATGCAAAATGGACGTATCACCCGCCGACCGTAGAAGGGATCCTAGTGATCCCATAGGTGTCGTTCTCACCGACATCTTTGGCGCGCCAGGTAGGGGGAGCCGCAGTTGTGGGAATCTGGTCTAGAAGTTGGCCTAATAGTTCTTCGTCGCCATGGCTCCCAAGAAGAAGGCGGCCACGACGGTCGGTTCGTCAGGAGCCGGACGGCCCATACCAGTGCGGGCGAGCAGTGGGTCGGTCTCGGACAGAACCCGAGGCATGACCCGCGAGCACCAACATCGCTCTGGCAGTCAGAGCCTGGCAAGCGGCATCGTTCGTGCGCAAGGCGACGGGCCACACGCCGCAAAATCCAGAGACAGAGTTGCCCCCCCCCCCCCCCGCAGATGGTGTGGGACCCTCCGGGGGTGTCGCCGTACCGCCCACGGGCGGCGTGACAACCTCCAAGATGCCCACTCCGGCGCCCACAGTGCGCTCTTGCCAGGTTGCGCGCGACAAGAAGCGTCACCATACCGGTGACCCTGGACGCCGCCGTGGGAAGAGTCTTGTGCGTCATCCGCAGGATGAAGGAGACCAGCATGCCCGCCAAAGTGCTGGCGAGGACAGCACACAGCCGCTGGGCCGTGACAGAGCTCCTTCTAACGTGGTTAGAAGTTGAAGTGCGCCACGGTCGACGCAGCTTTCGCCGCCACCCACGCCAGCAGAAGCCTTGGCGCGCGCAGCTGCTCCTCGACTTCCCTCCTGCCGCGGAGAAGCTCGACAAGTGGAGAGCCACTATCCAAAGCCTCGTCGGCGTCGCCAACAAAGACGAGCCACGGCCGGCGCTCCATCGAGCCACTGCATGCCGGCGGTGGAGGGGCCAGAGGCGCCACGGCCACGACGCACTCTCCTCCTCCACGCCAACCACCACGGATGTCGGTCCGTCGTGATGACACTTGTGATGACATTTCCATAGCGTCGTCCGACCCATGGACCCGCCGCGACCAACGCCAGGTTCTTCAGGAGCGAGCCCATGAAGACGCCCGAACCACCATCGAGCGTCGGTGTGATATGCGCCACCAGTCAGACAGGCGGGCGGGCCCGCTATGGACCACCCAGCACCGGGAGGCTCCAGCGGCCTACCTTATGAGGTGGGTTGCCCAGCCTTTACCCATGAACTGCGGCAGTTCTAGTGGCCGTCCCACCGCACGTTCAAGCCCGACGTCGGCGAGAAGTACGACAGAAAGACCCACCCGTCAGAGTTCCTCAGCATCTATACCATCGCGATGCAAGCCGCTGGAGCTCGTGACGACAAGGTGCTTGCCAATTACTTCCCGTTGGCCCTGAAACCCAATGTCATGTCTTGGTTGATGCACTTGCCGGCGGATTCCATTTCTTCTTGGTCAGATCTGTGCCACGAGTTCGTTAGTGCCTTCACTGGAGGCCACCAAGCTCATGGCCAGGCGAGTGATTTGCATATCATTCCCCAGAAGGAAGGTGAAACCTGCGCAAGTACATACAGAGGTTCAGCCGAGTGCAATACAACATCCCAGATGTTCATCCTGCCGCCATGATCAGCGCATTCCATCAGAATGTGCGTAACCGCAAGATGCGTGAAGAGCTGGCAATGAACAAGGTCAAGGACGTGGCCGAACTTTACGTTCGGGCCGATAGATGCGCCCGGGCCAAAGAGGGAAGGAAGTACCCCGGCGAAGACACCGGTGCGGAAACCGACTCTACTGACGAAGACACTGCCGCCTCGACGAAGAAGGGCCAGCGTCGCAATAGGAATTGCAAGGACAAGACCGTGCTTGCCGTCGAGGGATCCGGCGACACCAGCGCTACCAAGAAGGCCAAGGCAGACGACCCCGGCAAGGAGATTGTCAGGTGCGCCGCTTGTTGGGCCTTGGCAGCTACCGACAAGCTAGGGGGCTCCAACAAGCAATACTGCAAGATCCACCGCACCAAGGGCCACGCCCTCTAGAAATGCTGACAAGTTGAGCTACTTGCTGAAAAGCAAAAAGCTGAGTATGAGAGGCGGGACAAGGAGAAGGGTCGGGATGGTACCGAAGGATCCGACAAGAAGCGTGGCAGCCAAGGAGGTCGCCGCGGCAAGGATAACCAGCAAGAGAGGCCCGCTCGGGGCTGCGACAAGAAGCAGGAAGACAATGATCATGACGAGGACGATGAGTCTGGTGAGCATGAGTTCCAGAAGGCTACGGAGGCCATGTGCGTCGATGGTGGCTCGCTGCACACTTCTCACCACCAGCTCAAGTAGTGGGCGCGTGAGATTACAGCAGAAGAGTCATTGTTCGATGCTCAGAAGCCACTGAAGTGGTCCAGCACGCCCCTCATCTTTGACGCCGAGGACCACCCTGACCGCACAACTGCGGTTGGGTCTTTGCCGTTGTTGGTCTCACCAAGGATACGCAACCTCAAGGTGAACAAGATGCTGGTTGACGGCGGGGCCGGCCTGAACTTGATCTCGCCCGTCGTGATCAAAAGGCTGCAAATTCCTGATGGAGACCTTGAGGAAACGAGTACGTTTCAAGGGGTCAGTTGGGGAAGGAGCCAGCCGAAGGGGAAGGTCACATTGCCCGTGACGTTTGGAGGTGAGTTGAACTACATGACAGAGAGGATCGTCTTTGATGTGGCCGATATCCCCTTGCCCTACAACGGGATCCTCGGTCGCCCGGCACTAGCCAAGTTGATAGAGGCGGTGCACTACGCCTACAATACGCTAAAGATGCCTGGGCCGATGACCATCATCACCGTCCCCTCCGACAGGAAGGATGCGCTGATATGTGCTGACCAACTCTATCGAGAAGCAGTTGCAGCAGCTGCCGCCAAGGCACTGGCTCCTGCCGTTGAGGCCCTGGGAGGGAAGAAGAAGACTAGCAAGACCTCTCGCACCCACTTCGACAAGCGTACCTCTTAGGAGTGATGTGCTACCTTTGAGGACATGCCCGAGAGCTCTACCGGCAAGAGCAAGAAATCCAGAGCTGCACCACCAGAGACCAAGAGGGTGTCCGTCAAGGAGGATGGCACGGGAGGGGATTTCACCATAAGCTCCACCCTTGAGAGAAAATAGGAAGGCGCTCTCATCGCTTTCCTGCGGGCGAATTTCGATGTGTTTGTGTGGCAATCATCTGACATCCCCGGCGTTCCCAGGGAAGTGATTGAGCACCACCTTGCTGTCTATCCCCATGCGCGACCCGTCAAGCAGAAGGTTAGGAAGAAAGCTTTGGAACGACACGAGTTCATCACAGAGGAGATCAGGAAATTGGAAGCGGTAGGTTTGGTGATAGGAGTGCTCCATCCTACGTGGTTGGCCAATCCGGTGGTGGTGCGCAAGGCAAACGAGAAGTGGAGGCTGTGCATTGACTACGCAGATGTCAATAAGGCTTGTCCTAAGGACCCCTTCCCGTTGCCGCGCATCGACCAGCTTATTGACTCCACGACCGAGTGTGATCTGTTGTCATTCCTCGACGCCTACTCGGGCTACCACCAGATCTTCATGGCAAGAGAAGATGAAGAGAAGATGACCTTTATCATCCCATGTGGTACGTATTGCTTTTTACGGATGCCTTTCGGGTTGAAGAGTGCGGGCTCGACGTTTGCAAGGGCGGTCCAAATTGGTTTTGAGTCCCAGCTACATAGAAATATGGAAGCTTATATGGATGACATAGTGGTCAAAACCAAGGACAAGGTGATCCTTGTACAAGACCTAGAAGAGACGTTTTCCAACCTACGCAAGATCAACCTCAAGCTGAACCCTAAGAAGTGTGTCTTTGGCGTCCCGTCAGGAAAACTTCTCGTGTTCTTTGTGTCGCAGCATGGGATCGAGGCAAACCCAGACAAGATCAAGGCTATTGAGCAGATTGAGGCACCCAAGCGGATCAAGGATGTGCACCGGCTCACTGGCTGCGTTGCCGCCATGAGCAGGTTCATCTCCAAGTCCGCTGAGCGTGCCCTTCCCTTTTTGAAAATCTTGAAGAAGGCAGGCCCAATGGAGTGGACCCCAGAGGCCGAGGCGGCATTGCAGGATCTGAAGAAATACATTTCCTCTACACCAATACTGGTTGCGCCTAAACCACAAGAGTCGTTGCTGCCGTATCTTGCGGCAACGAATCAAGTGGTCAGCACCGCACTAGTGGCATAGAGGGAGGTCGACAAAGAGACGGTGGCCGCGGCAGGACCGGTGGATGGCAAGTCAGAGATTCCCCCGGCAGGGCCTGGTGCCGGCATGGCAAGACCCCCGGCAGAGTCCGGCACCATCGGGGCAGGGCCCGCGCAGCCAATTGAAGTGGTGTAGAAGAAGATGATGCAGCACCAGATTTACTTTGTCAGCTCCCTCTTGGAGGGGGCCAGGTCAAGGTACTCCGGTGTGCAGAAATTGCTCTTCAACCTCCTTATGGCCTTGAGGAAGCTGCATCATTACTTCCAAGCCCACGAAATCACTGTCGTCACCCGCCTCCCGTTGCAACGGATACTGCACAACCCAGATGCAACCGGAAGGATTGTGGAGTGGGCCTTGGTGTTGTCAAGCTTTGGGTTAAAGTTTGAAAGCACTTCGACAATCCAGAGCAGAGTCTTGGCGGAGTTCGTTGCAGAATGGACCTCAACGCCCGATGAGGAAACCCAGGAGACCTCTCTCCCCGGCAAGGAAGCAAGTCGCGACTGGATCATGTACTTTGATGGGGCTTTCTCGCTGCAAGGCGCCGGTGCCGGTGTGCTGCTTGTCGCACCCACCGGAGAGCACCTCAAGTATGTGATCCAGATGCACTTTCCCAGTGAGATGTCCACAAACAACACTGCTGAGTACGAGGGGCTGATTGCTGGTCTCAGGATCGCGGCAGACCTCGGGGTGAAAAAGCTCATCGTGAGTGGTGATTCGCAGCTTGTCGTCAGACATGTCAACAAAGATTACCAGAGTCCATTGATGGAGGCCTACGTAGATGAGGTGAGGAAGCTGGAGGAGCACTACAATGGTATTCAAGCGGAGCACATTCCCCGAGCAGAGAATGACATCGCTGACTACCTGTGAAAGCACGCTGCATTTAAGCTACCTGTGGAACCAGGTACCTTTTTGCTTCGGTAAACTGAACCATCCGTCGAACCATCAATGGGGCGGAACAAGCGGAGGAAATCAGGCCCCGACAAGTACTTTCCCGCCGAGCCCCCAGGGGCCGCCGGCAAGGGTGTTGCCACGGATTCCGAGCCTGCCAAGGGGCAGCTAGTTCCCGCAGGGCGGCAAGCCCTGGCCGTAGAGACGGCTGCCCCCATGGCGGAAGAGATGCCTTTGGTCCTTGCCGTCGAGCCCAGGCTCCGGCATGGGCACTGATGAACCACAAGTATATGGGATCTATCATAGTCCTTTTGATAAGTAAGAGTGTCGAACCCAACGAGGACCAGAAGGAAATGATAAGCGGTTTCCAGCAAGGTATTATCTGCAAGTACTGAAATTAGTGGTAACAGATAGTTTTGTGATAGGATAATTTGTAACGAGCAACAAGTAACAAAAGTAAATAAAGTGCAGCAAGGTGGCCCAATCCTTTTTGTAGCAAAGGACAAGCTTGGACAAACTCTTATATAGAGAAAAGCGCTCCCGAGGACACATGGGAATATCATCAAGCTATTTTTCATCATGTTCATATGATTCGCGCCCAGTACTTTGATAATTTGGTATGTGGGTGGACCGGTGCTTAGGTACTGTCCTTACTTGGACAAGAATCCCAATTATGATTAACCTCTATTGCAAGCATCCGCAACTACAACAAAAGTATTAAGGTAAACCTAACCATAGCATGAAACATATGGATCCAAATCAGCCCCTTACGAAGCAACACATAAACTAGGGTTTAAGCTTCTGTCACTCTAGCAACCCATCATCTACTTATTACTTCCCAATGCCTTCCTCTAGGCCCAAATAATGGTGAAGTGTTATGTAGTCGACGTTCACATAACACCACTAGAGGCTAGACAACATACATCTCATCAAAATATCGAACGAATACCAAATTCACATGACTACTAATAGCAAGACTTCTCCCATGTCCTCGGGAACAAATGTAACTACTCACAAAGCATATTCATGTTCATAATCAGAGGGGTATTAATATGCATATAGGATCTGAACATATGATCTTACACCAAATAAACAAACTAGCATCAACTACAAGGAGTAATTAACACTACTAGCAAACTACTAGTACCAATCCCAGACTTGGAGACAAGAATTGGATACAAGAGATGATCTAGGGTTTTGAGAGGAGATGGTGCTGATGAATATGTTGATGGAGATTGCCCTCTCCCGATGAGAGGAGCATTGGTGATGATGATGGCGATGATTTCCCCCTCCTGGAGGAATGTTTCCCCGGCAGAACAGCTCTGCCGGAGCCCTAGATTGGATCCGCCAAGGTTCCGCCTCGTGGCGGCGGAGTTTCGCTTGGGAAGATCGCTTATGATTTTTTCCTCATCGAAAGACACCATATAGCAGAAGATGGCCATCGGAGGGCCACCAGGGGGCCCATGAGGTAGGGGGGCGCGCCCAGGGGGGTAGGGCGCACCCCCACCCTCGTGGGCAGGGTGTAGCCCTCCCGGTGAACTTCTTGCGCTCAATATTTTTTATATATTCTGAAAACGTCTTCCGTGAAGTTTCAGGACTTTTGGAGCTGTGCAGAATAGGTCTATAATATTTTCTCCTTTTCCAGTCTAGAATCCCAGCTGCCGGCATTCTCCCTCTTTATGTAAACCTTGTAAATTAAGAGAGAATAGGCATAAGTATTATAGCATAATGTGTAATAACAACCCATAAAGCAATAAATATTGATATAAAAGCATGATGCAAAATGGACGTATCAACTCCCGCAAGCTTAGACCTCGCTTGTCCTCAAGCGAAAGACGATAACGATAAATATGTCCACATGTTTAGAGGTAGAGGTGTCGATAAAATAAAATACGGACATGAGGGCATCATGATCATTCTTAGAACAACATTATATATGGATATTGTCATATGATTTCTTATGCTAGAGTAATAATTCAATCACAATTTCAAAGTAAGAATCATAAACTTCATTGACAACTAACAAATTATAATCTCGGTCATTGGAGCAATTGCAATTTATCATAACATAGGAAAGAGTCAATATAAGAGCTTTTTAGCAAGTCCACATACTCAACTATCATATAGTCTTTCACAATTGCTGACACTCATGCAATACTTATGGGTATGGAGTTTTAATCAGACACAGAGGAAGATAGGGGCTTATAGTTTTGCCTCCCAACGTTTTACCTCAAGGGTAATGTCAACACTAATGGTTCATGAAAACTCACATCCAATTGGCCATATATACTAGGATCTTTCCAACATATTGTGCTTGCCAAAGGATAAAATGTAAAAAAGGAAGGGTGATGATCACTATGACTCTTATGCAGGGTAGGAAATAAAAGTAAAAGATAGGCCCTTCGCAGAGGGAAGTAGAGGTTGTCATGCGCTTTTATGGTTGGATGCACAAAATCTTAATGCGAAAGAACATCACTTTATATTGCCACTTGTGATATGGACCTTTATTATGTAGTGTGTCGCTTTTATTTCTTCCATATCACACGATCGTATACAACTTATTTTCTCCCACGCTAATAAGTCATACATATTTAGAGAGCAATTTTTATTGCTTGCACCGATGGAAACTTACTTGGAGGATCTTACTCAATCCATAGGTAGGTAGGGTGGACTCTCATGGCAAAATTGGTTTAAGGGTATTTGGAAGCACAAGTAGTATCTCTACTTGGTGCGATGAATTTGGCTAGCATGAGGGGGAAAGGCAAGCTCGACATGTTGGAGGATCCATGACAATATAATTTCTCTCAGATGTAAGAAAACATAACCCATTACGTTGTCTTCCTTGTCCAACCTCAACTCTTTAGCAAGTTATATTTTAACGAGTGTTCAAAATCATGAAAGATGTCCAAGATAGTGTATTTATATATGAAGACCTCTCTTTCTTTATTACTTCATATTAATTGCAACGACGACCAAAACTATGTTCGTCAACACCCAACAACTTTTAATCATCATACTCTTTCTATGTGAAGTCATTACTCTCAATAAGATCAATATGAACTCTTTATTTCCTTTTATTTATTTCTATTTTCTTTTATTCACTCAAGATCATGGCAAAATAATCAAGCCCTTGAGTCAACACTAATCTTTATTATATATAGCTCACAGACTCGATTACATAGAGGGATCATAAAGCAAAACTTAAAACTAGATCATGCCACAAACTTTATTCTACTAGATCAAGATATTACCAAAAGGATCGAACTAAGAAAAATGGTAAAGATAAAAGTGATGGTGATACGATACTGGGGCACTCCCCCAAGCTTGGCAGTTGCCAAGGGGAGTGCACGTACCCATGTGATTATGTCTCCTTTGCTAATGGTGAAGATGGAGGTGTTGTTGGTGATGGATAGTCACACATCGAGCGTAAGAGGTCCTCCTGCTTGCGGATAATGCCCTTGAGTGCGACAATATGCTCCTTCAACAAAATATTTTCACGTGTGAGATACTTGTTCTGTATACGAGCTAACTCAATCATCTTGAAAGCTTCGATCTCAGTTGGGGTAGGAAGATTGTGACCAAGTTGAAGGATGTCTTCTGCTGCCGGAGCTTGATCATCCGTGGCCTTCTTGATCCCTTCATCCTTATTGATCCCCATGGGTTCTTCCTGTTGGGGAACGTAGTAATTTCAAAAAATTTCCTACGCACACACAAGATCATGGTGATGCATAACAACGAGAGGGGAGAGTGTGATCTACGTACCCTTGTAGATCGACAATGGAAGCGTTTGGTTGATGTAGTCGTACGTCTCCGACGCCCGACCAATCAAGCACCGAAACTACGGCACCTCTGAGTTCTAGCACATGTTCAGCTCGATGACGATCCCCGGACTCCGATCCAGCAAAGTGTCAGGGAAGAGTTCCGTCAGCACAACGGCGTGGTGACGATCTTGATGTACTACTGTTGCAGGGCTTCGCCTAAGCACCGCTAGAATATTATCGAGGACTATGGTGGCAGGGGGCGCCGCACATGGCTAAGAATATGATCACGTGGATCAACTTGTGTGTCTATGGGGTGCCCCCTGCCCCCGTATATAAAGGAGCAAGGGGGAGGCCGGCCGGCCCTTGTGGGCGCGCCAAGGAGGAGTAGGATTCCTACTCCTAGTTGGAGTAGGTTTCCACCTTTCCTAGTCCAACTAGGAGAAGGGGGGAAAGGGGGGGAAGAGGGGAAGGAAGGGAGAGAGGGGCCGCGCCCCAAACCCCTTGTCCAATTCGGACTGGGCTTGGGAGGGGCGCGCGCCACCTCCTGGTCCTTCCCACTAAGGCCCATTAAGGCACATTGCTTCTTCCTCGTATTCCCGTAACTCCCCGGTACCTCCGAAAATACCCGAATCACTCGGAACCTTTCCGATGTCCGAATATAGTCGTCCAACATATCGATCTTTACGTCTCGACCATTTCGAGACTCCTCGTCATGTCCTCGATCTCATCCGGGACTCCAAACTCCTTCGGTACATCAAAACTCATAAACTCATAATATAACTGTCATCGAAACCTTAAGCGTGCGGACCCTACGGGTTCGAGAACAATGTAGACATGACCGAGACACGTCTCCAATCAATAACCAATAGTGGGACCTGGATGCCCATATTGGCTCCTACATATTCTACGAAGATCTTTATCGGTCAGACCGCATAACAACATACGTTGTTCCCTTTGTCATCGGTATGTTACTTGCCTGAGATTCGATCGTCGGTATCCAATACCTAGTTCAATCTCGTTACCGGCAAGTCTCTTTACTCGTTCCATAATACATCATCCCGCAACTAACTCATTAGTTGGAATGCTTGCAAGGCTTAAGTGATGTGCATTACCGAGAGGGCCCAGAGATACCTCTCCGACGATCGGAGTGACAAATCCTAATCTCGAAATACGCCAACCCAACATGTACCTTTGGAGACACCTGTAGAGCACCTTTATAATCACCCAGTTACGTTGTGACATTTGGTAGCACACAAAGTGTTCCTCTGGCACACGGGAGTTGCATAATCTCATAGTCATAGGAACATGTATAAGTCATAAAGAAAGCAATAGCAACATACTAAACGATCGGGTGCTAAGCTAATGAAATGGGTCATGTCAATCAGATCATTCAACTAATGATGTGATCCCGTTAATCAAATGACAACTCTTTGTCCATGGTTAGGAAACATAACCATCTTTGATTAACGAGCTAGTCAAGTAGAGGCATACTAGTGACACTCTGTTTGTCTATGTATTCACACATGTATTATGTTTCCGGTTAATACAATTCTAGCATGAATAATAAACATTTATCATGAAATAAGGAAATAAATAATAACTTTATTATTGCCTCTAGGGCATATTTTCTTCAGTCTCCCACTTGCACTAGAGTCAATAATCTAGATCACATCGCCATGTGATTTAACATCAATAGTTCACATCTTTATGTGATTGGTTCACATCTCCATGTGACTAACACCCAAAGGGTTTACTAGATTCAATAATCTAGTTCACATCGCTATGTGATTAAGACCCAAAAAGTGATCATGTTTTGCTTGTGAGAGAAGTTTAGTCAACGGGTCTGCCACATTCAGATCCGCATGTATTTTGCAAATTTCTATGTCAACAATGCTCTACATAGAGCTACTCTAGCTAATTGCTCCCACTTTCTATATGTATCCAGGTTGAGACTTAGAGTCATCTGGATCAGTGTCAAAACTTGCATCGACGTAACCCTTTACGATGAACCTTTTGTCACCTCGTAATCGAGAAACATATCCTTATCCAGTAAGGATAATTTTGACCGTTGTCCATTGATCTACTCCTAGATCACTATTGTACTCCCTCTCTTAACACAGTGTATGGTATACAATAGATCTGGTACACAGCATGGCATACTTTATAGAACCTATGACTGAGGCATAGGGAATGACTTTCATTCTCTTTCTATCTTCTGCCGTGGTCGGGCTTTGAGTCTTACTCAACTTCACACCTTGTAACACAGGCAAGAAACTTTTTCTTTGACTGTTCCATTTTGAACTACTTCAAAATCTTGTCAAGGTATGTACTCATTGAAAAAACTTATCAAGCGTCTTGATCTATCTCTATAGATCTTGATACTCAATATGTAAGCAGCTTCACCGAGGTCTTTCTTTGAAAAACTTCTTTCAAACACTCCTTTATGCTTTGCAGAATAATTCTACATTATTTCTGATCAACAATATGTTATCCACATATACTTATCAGAAATGTTGTAGTGCTCCCACTCACTTTCTTGTAAATACAGGCTTCACCGCAAGTCTGTATAAAACTATATGCTTTGATCAACTTATCAAAACGTATATTCTAACTCCGAGATGCTTGCACCAGTCCATAAATGGATCGCTGGAGCTTGCATATTTTGTTAGCACCTTTAGGATTGATAAAACCATCTTGGTGCATCACATACAACTCTTTTTTAATAATTCCGTTAAGGAATGCAGTTTTGTTTATCCATTTGCCAGATTTCATAAAATGCGGCAATTGCTAACATGATTCGGACAGACTTTAAGCATAGATACGAGTGAGAAAATCTCATCGTAGTCAACACCTTGAACTTGTCGAAAACCTTTTGCGACAATTCTAGCTTTGTAGATAGTAACACTACTATCAGCGCACGTCTTCCTGTTGAAGATCCATTTATTTTCTATGGCTTGCCGATCATCGGGAAAATCCATCAAAGTCCATACGTTGTTCTCATACATGGATTATATCTCAGATTTCATGGCCTCAATCCATTTCGCAGAATCTGGGCTCATCATCGCTTCCTCATAGTTCGCAAGTTCGTCATGGTCTAGTAACATGATTTCTAGAACAGGATTACCGTACCACTCTGGTGCGGATCTCACTCTGGTTTACCTACGAGATTCGTTAGTAACTTGATCTGAAGTTACATGATCATCATCATTAGCTTCCTCACTAATTGGTGTAGTAGTCACAGGAACAGATTTAGGTGATGAACTATTTTCCAATAAGGGAGAAGGTACAATTACCTTATCAAGTTTTCTACTTTCCTCCCACTCACTTCTTTCGAGAGAAACTCCTTCTCTAGAAAGGATCCATTCTTAGCAACGAATGTCTTGCCTTCGGATCTGTGATAGAAGGTGTACCCAAATGTCTCCTTTGGGTATCCTATGAGGACACATTTCTCCGATTTGGGTTTGAGCTTATCATGATGAAACTTTTTCTTATAAGCATCGCAACCCCAAACTTTAAGAAACGACAACTTTGGTTTCTTGCCAAACCATAGTTCATATTGTGTCGTCTCAACGGACTTAGATGGTGCCCCTTTTTAATTTGAATGCAGCTGTCTCTAATGCATGATCCCAAAACGATATTGGTAAATCGGTAAGAAACATCATATATTGTACTATATCCAATAAAGTACGGTTATGACGTTCGGACACACCATTATGCTGTGGTGTTCCAGGTGGCATGAGTTTGTGAAACTATTCCACATTGTTTTAATTGAAGGCCAAACTCGTAACTCAAATATTCTCTTCCACGATCAGATCGTAGAAACTTTATTTTCTTGTTACGATGATTTTCCACTTCACTCTGAAATTCCTTGAATTTTTCAAATGTTTCAGACTTATGTTTCATCAAGCAGATATACCCATATCTGCTCAAATCATATGTGAAGGCCAGAAAATAACGATACCCACCACGAGCTTCAACACTCATCGGATCGCATACATCAGTATGTATTATTTCCAATAAGTCAATTGCTCGCTCCATTGTTCCGGAGAACGGAGTCTTTAGTCATCTTGCCCATAAGGCATGGTTCGCAAGCACCAAGTGATTCATAATCAAGTGATTCCAAAATCCCATCAGCATGGAGTTTCTTCATGCGCTTTACACCAATATGACCTAAACGGCAGTGCCACAAATAAGTTGCACTATCATTATTAACTTCACATCTTCTGGTTTCAATATTCTGAATATGTGTATCACTACGATCGAGATCCAATGAACTATTTTCATTGGGTGTGTAACCATATAAGGTTTTATTCATGTAAACAGAACAACAATTTATTCTTTTACTTAAATGAATAACCGTATTACAATAAACATGATCAAATCATATTCATTCTCAACGCAAATACCAAATAATACTTATTTAGGTTTCAACACTAATCCCGAAAGTATAGGGAGTGTGCGATGATGATCATATCAATCTTGGAAACTATTTCCAACACACATCGTTACTTCAGCCTTAACTAGTTTCTGTTCATTCCGCAACTCCCGTTTCGAGTTACTATTCTCAGCAACTGAACTAGTATCAAATACTGAGGGGTTGCTATAAACACTAGTAAAGTACACATCAATAATCATGTATATCAAATATACTTATGTTCACTTTGCCATCCTTCTTATCCGCCAATCACTTGGGGTAGTTCCGCTTCCAGTGACCAGTCCCTTTGCAGTAGAAGCACTCAGTCTCAGGCTTAGGTCCAAACTTTGGGCTTCTTCACTTGAGCAACAACTTGCTTGCTGTTCTTCTTGAAATTCCCCTTTTTTTCCTTTGCCCTTTTCTTGAAACTAGTGATCTTGTCAACCATCAACACTTGATGCTCTTTCTTGATTTCTACCTTCATTGATTTCATCATCATGAAAAGCTCGGGAGTCTTTTTCGTCATCCCTTGCATACTATAGTTCATCACGAAGTTCTACTAACTTGGTGATGGTGACTAGAGAATTCTGTCAATCACTATCTTATCTGGAAGATTAACTCCCACTTGATTCAAGCGATTGTAGTACCCAGACAATCTGAGCACATGCTCACTAGTTGAGCGATTCTCCTCCATCTTTTAGCTATAGAACTTGTTGGAGACTTTATATCTCTCAACTCGGGTATTTGCTTGAAATATTAACTTCAACTCCTGGAACATCTCATATGGTCCATGACGTTCAAAACGTCTTTGAAGTCCCGATTCTAAGTCGTTAAGCATGGTGCACTAAACTATCAAGTAGTCATCATATTTAGCTAGCCAAACGTTCATAACATCAGCATCTGCTCCTGCAATAGGTCTGTCACCTAGCGGTGCATCATGGACATAATTCCTCTGTGCAGCAATGAGGATAAACCTCAGATCACGGATCCAATCCGCATCATTGCTACTAACATATTTCAACACAATTTTCTCTAGGAACATATCAAAATAAACACAGGGAAGCAACAACGCGAGCTATTGATCTACAACATAATTTGCAAAATACTACCAGGACTAAGTTCATGATAAATTTAAGTTCAATTAATCATATTACTTAAGAACTCCCACTTAGATAGACATCCCTCTAATCCTCTAAGTGATCACGTGATCCAAATCAACTAAACCATGTCCGATCATCACGTGAGATGGAGCAGTTTCATTGGTGAACATCACTATGTTGATCATATCTACTATATGATTCACGCTCGACCTTTCGGTCTTCGTGTTCCGAGGCCATATCTGTATATGCTTGGCTCGTCAAGTATAACTTGAGTATTCCGCGTGTGCAACTGTTTTGCACCCGTTGTATTTGAACGTAGAGCCTATCACACCCGATCATCACGTGGTGTCTCAGCACGAAGAACTTTCGCAACGGTGCATACTCAGGGAGAACACTTCTTGATAATTAGTGAGAGATCATCTTAAAATGCTACCGTCAATCAAAGCAAGATAAGATGCATAAAAGATAAACATCACATGCAATCAATATAAGTGATATGATATGGCCATCATCATCTTGTGCTTGTGATCTCCATCCCCGAAGCACCATCGTGATCACCATCGTCACTGGCGCGCCACCTTGATCTCCATCGTAGCATCGTTGTCGTCTCGCCAATCTTATGCTTCCACGACTGTCGCTACTGCTTAGTGATAAGTAAAGCATTACAGCGTGATTGCATTGTATACATAAAGCGACAACCATATGGCTCCTGCCAGTTGCCGATAACTCGGTTACAAAACATGATCATCTCTTACAATAAAATTTAGCATCATGTCTTGACCATATCACATCACAACATGCCCTGCAAAAACAAGTTAGACGTCCTGTACTTTGTTGTTGCAAGTTTTACGTGGCTGCTATGGGCTTAAGAAAGAACCAATCTTACCCACGCATCAAAACCACAACGATAGTTTGTCAACTTGGTGCTGTTTTAACCTTCGCAAGGACCGGGCATAGTCACACTCGGTTCAACTAAAGTTGGAGAAACTGTCACCCGCCAGCCACCTGTGTGCAAAGCACGTCGGTAGAACCAGTCTCGCGTAAGCGTACGCGTAATGTCGGTCCGGGCCGCTTCATCCAACAATACCGCCGAACCAAAGTATGACATTCTGGTAAGCAGTATGACTTATATCGCCCACAACTCACTTGTGTTCTACTCGTGCATATAACATCAACACATAAAACCTAGGCTCGGATGCCACTGTTGGGGAACGTAGTAATTTCAAAAAAATTCCTACGCACACGCAAGATCATGGTGATGCATAGCAACGAGAGGGGAGAGTGTGATCTACGTACCCTTGTAGATCGACAACGGAAGCATTTGGTTGATGTAGTCGTACGTCTCCACGGCCCGACCGATCAAGCACCGAAACTACGGCACCTCCGAGTTCTAGCACACGTTCAGCTCGATGACGATCCCCGGATTCCGATCCAGCAAAGTGTCGGGGAAGAGTTCCGCCAGCACGACGGCGTGGTGACAACCTTGATGTACTACTGTCGCAGGGCTTCGCCTAAGCACCGCTACAATATTATCGAGGACTATGGTGGCAGGGGGCGCCGCACACGGCTAAGAATATGATCACGTGGATCAACTTGTGTGTCTATGGGGTGCCCCCTGCCCCCGTATATAAAGGAGCAAGGGGGAGGCCGGCCGGCCCTTGTGGGCGCGCCAAGGAGGAGTAGGATTCCTACTCCTAGTTGGAGTAGGTTTCCACCATTCCTAGTCCAACTAGGAGAAGGGGGGAAAGGGGGGGAAGAGGGGAAGGAAGGGAGAGAGGGGCCGCGCCCCAAACCCCTTGTCCAATTCGGACTGGGCTTGGGAGGGGCGCGCGCCACCTCCTGGTCCTTCCCACTAAGGCCCATTAAGGCCCATTGCTTCTTTCTCGTATTTCCGTAACTCCCCGGTACCTCCGAAAATACCCGAATCACTCGGAACCATTCCGATGTCCGAATATAGTCGTCCAATATATCGATCTTTACGTCTCGACCATTTCGAGACTCCTCGTCATGTCCCTGATCTCATCTGGGACTCCGAACTCCTTTGGTACATAAAAACTCATAAACTCATAATATAACTGTCATCGAAACCTTAAGCGTGCGGACCCTACGTGTTCGAGAACAATGTAGACATGACCGAGAAACGTCTCCGGTCAATAACCAATAGCGGGACCTGGATGCCCATATTGGCTCCTACATATTCTACGAAGATCTTTATCGGTCAGACCGCATAACAACATACGTTGTTCCCTTTGTCATCGGTATGTTACTTGCCTGAGATTCGATCGTCGGTATCCAATACCTAGTTCAATCTCGTTACTGGCAAGTCTCTTTACTCGTTCCGTAATACATCATCCCGCAACTAACTCATTAGTTGCAATGCTTGCAAGGTTTAAGTGATGTGCATTACCGAGAGGGCCCAGAGATACCTCTTCAACGATCGGAGTGACAAATCCTAATTTCGAAATACGCCAACCCAACATGTACCTTTGGAGACACCTGTAGAGCACCTTTATAATCACCCAGTTACGTTGTGACGTTTGGTAGGACACAAAGTGTTCCTCTGGCACACGGGAGTTGCATAATCTCATAGTCATAGGAACATGTATAAGTCATGAAGAAAGCAATAGCAACATACTAAACGATCGGGTGCTAAGCTAATGAAATGGGTCATGTCAATCAGATCATTCAACTAATGATGTGATCCCGTTAATCAAATGACAACTCTTTGTCCATGGTTAGGAAACATAACCATCTTTGATTAACGAGCTAGTCAAGTAGAGGCATACTAGTGACACTCTGTTTGTCTATGTATTCACACATGTATTATGTTTCCGGTTAATACAATTCTAGCATGAATAATAAACATTTATCATGAAATAAGGAAATAAATAATAACTTTATTATTGCCTCGAGGGCATATTTCCTTCACTTCCCTCTTCAGCTCTATCTTCATTAGCCAAGCATCGTTGTCACCATTGTTGGAGTAGGGGGACGACATGATGCCTGGCCTTGACGACTTTGACAGGAAACAGCTCGAAACAAGAACAGAGGATATTTGCGTGATACAGGAGTCAAAACCTTCGGGAGATTATATAATGAATTTTACCGACCAAAATACGTGTTGTGCAAGAAAACGGAGTCCGGAGAGCGCACAAGGTGCCCACGAGGTAGGGGCGCGCCCAGTAGGGTAGGGCGCGCCCTCCACCCTCGTGGAGGCCTCATGTCCTTCCCAGACTGCTTCTTATTTTTCTATTTTTCTAAATATTCCAAAACGGAGAAATATTGCCTTAAAAACTGTTTTGGAGTCGGTTTACTTACCGTACCACATACCTATTCCTTTTCGGAGTTTGAAACGTTTCGGAAAGTGTCCCTTATGTACTCCTCCAGGGTTATGGTTTCAATAACATTGGATTCAACATTTATAGGATTACCTGAGATATAATGTTTAATTCTTTGACCGTTCACCACCTTCGGATTTGTGCCTTCGAAGTTGTTGATTTTTATGGCACCGGAACGATAGACCTCCGCGATAACGTAAGGACCTTCCCATTTAGAGAGAAGTTTTCCTGCAAAAAATCTTAAACGATAGTTGTATAGCAATACATAATCACCTACATTAAACTCACGCTTTTGTATCCTTTTATCATGCCATCTTTTAACTTTTTCTTTAAACAACTTGGCATTTTCGTAGGCTTGGGTTGTCCATTCATCAAGTGAGCTAATATCAAATAGCATCTTCTCACCGGAAAGTTTAAAATCATAGTTGAGCTCCTTAATAGCCCAATATGCCTTGTGTTCTAGTTCGAGAGGTAAGTGACATGCTTTTCCATAAACCATTTTGTACGCAGGCATAACCATAGGATTTTTATATGCAGTTCTATATGCCCATAATGCATCATCAAGTTTCTTGGACCAATTCTTCCTAGACCTATTGACAGTCTTTTGCAAAATTAATTTGAGCTCTCTATTGCTCAATTCTACTTGACCACTAGACTGTGGGTGATAAGGAGATGCAGTTCTATGATTAACATCATACTTAGCAAGCATTTTACGGAAAGCACCATGAATAAAATGTGAACCACCATGAGTCATTAAATATCTACACTACAAAAAAAGACACATCCGTGACATTTTGGGCCGAACGAAAACTTTTCTATCATACATGTGACACTTCTATGACGATAATTGTGACAAAACCCGGTATCATCATAGATGTGGTGGGCTCCTACTTGTATGACAAAAAATCATGTCAGAAAATGGGCTTTTCGTCCTGGGCGGGCCGGAGACACAGCTGCATGACATTCTTTGGGTCGTCCATGATGAAAAAAACCGTGGTAGAAGCGAGGGGGAGGACAATTTCGGGGAGTTCCCGGTTACGGTGGGAGGTCTGGGGCCGAGCGATGCGCGTTTCTCTCGTACACGTACGCGCGTGTGTGCGAGGCGTTGGCTCTAACTGAACCCGAGCGAGGTGTTGGGCACTAACTGAACCCGAGCGATTGCACTGCAGGCTACGCGTTACTGAACCCGAGCGATCGATCGATGGCTGTTAACTGAACCCGATCGAGCGATTCCTTCGCTACTGCTGCTAACTGAAGCGATTGATGCTGCCTCTGGGATGAACAATGAGCATTGCGGGGGAGGGGGGTGGGGGTTGGATGAAGAGTGAGCGGCAGCGTTGCCTCTGGATGAACAGGACCCCGTGGTGTGGTGGAGGGCTGCATGTACAATAGACGGTGGAGGGGTGCCCGTGGAGGGGTGGTTGAACAGGACCCCGTGGTATGGAGGGCTAGATGAACAGTAGATTGTGGAGGGGTGGTTGAACAGTAGCCGGTGGAGTAGCGCGCGGTGGAGGCTGGATGAGCAGGAGCCCGTGGAGGCTGGAGGAGGTCGACGGTGGAGATGAACATTATCCTGTGGAGTCCCGTTTTGCGGTACGCCACACCCCTCCCGATGAACAGGACTCCCGTTTCGACCGTAGGAGGTCCATTTTGCGGTACGCCACACCCCTCCCGATCAACAAGACCCCCGTTTCGACCGTAGGAGGTCCGTTTCCTCTATTTTGCGGTACGCCACACCCCTCCCGATCAACAAGACCCCCATTTTGACCGTAGGAGGTCCGTTTCCTCCGTTATGCGGTACGCCAGGCCTCGTTTCCATCGCCTATTCCATCCAAGCCCTCCCGATGAACACGACCACGGTTCCGACCCAGCCGGTTGGCTCCCACGCATTCCGTTGCCTCCCGATGAACACGACGCATTCCGTTGCCTACCGATGAACAAGACGCATTCCGTTGCCTCCCCATGAACACGACGCATTCCGTTGCCTCCCCATGAACACGACGAGGACGCTGTTTCTCCGTTCCGACCCAGCCATGTACACGAGCCCTCACCATACGTATGCGCGAGTAGGCATTCGAGACCCTGCCCGTATGTACGTACGTGACCGTATTTTCTTTCTTGCACCCTGGCCGCTGTACGTACGTGTACATGCTACGTGCGCGCCTCTACTACAACACGTACGCGCCTCTACTACGACACGTGCGCGCCTCTACATCGACCAGTATATATGTACGTACACGTTCGCGACCAGAATGACAACGCTACATACGCTTCGACCAGGTGGGTCCCGACTGTCACGCACTTTCTTGCCTGCGAAGATGTAGCTGGTGGGTCCTGGCAGTCAGGGGGGCGAATCATTTTGGTTTTTTTTACCCGGACGCACTTCCTTGCGTGCGAAGATGTAGCTGGTGGGTCCCAGCAGTCAGGGGGGCGAATCGTTTTTTTTGCCCGGACGCATTTCCTTGCGTGCGAAGGTGTAGCTGGTGGGTCACAGCAGTCAGGGGGAAATGTTTTTTTTTGTGAAATACGGTGGCCCATCCGGTGGGTCCTTGCTGTCAGGTGGAGGAATCATTATTTTCCGCGTAATAAGGAGGCACTTCCTTGCTGCCGCCGTGGATCCAGCTGTCAGCCTCTCCACGTATAGTCCACGCCCGATGGAAGTCGTTCCTTGACCACGTTGACCACGCCGCGCCGAGAGCACCAGGGCGGTGGACGATGGCGAGGCCTAGGAAGGGGACGACGCGGAGCCGGTGAAGATGCAACAGTGGATGCCCACGCGGAGAGGAGTATGAGGGTTCACTCATTCGGCTGCTGTGTGAGGCTGCCGTCGCCACAGGGCCTGGCTAGTACTGGGAATAGTAGGGGGCGGTGAGGCCTCCGCGGCAGCACAGCCGGCTACGGGAGGCAGTAGCAGGCGGCACGACCGGCGCTGCTTTGGGTGGCAGGAGGAAGAAGACTAGAGGTTGAAGAAGCACTACGGCCGTTGGATGGACATCGTACGGTCACTGGAGCTAGAATCGTTCATATTGACTAAGCTGACAAAGCCCTCCGTCCCCGTCTACTTAGTAGGCCCACAAGTCAGCCTCCCACCAAGGTGGGTCCCAGCTAGCAGGGGGAGTATTCATTTTTTTGTGCGTAATAAGGAGGCACTTCCGGTGGGTCCGAGCTGACAGCGGGGGGAACGGTTTTTTTCGCGAAATACGGTGGCCCGTCCGGTGGGTCCCAGCAGTCATGGGGGAAATGTTTTTTTGCGAAATAAGGTGGCCCATCCAGTGGGTCCATGCTGTCAGGTGGAGGAATAATTATTTTGCGCATTATAAGGAGGCACTTCCTTGCGGCCGCCTTGGACCCAGCTGTCAGCCTCTCCACGTACAGTACTCTTCCGATGGAAGTCGGTCGTTGACCACGTTGACCACGCCGCGCCGAGAGCACCAGGGCGGTGGACGACGGCGAGGCCTAGGAAGGGGATGATGCGGAGCCGGGGAAGACGCAGCAGTGGAAGCCCGCGCGAAGAGGAGTACGAGGGTTCACTGGTTCAGCTGCGGTGTGAGGCTGCCGTCGCTGCAGAATAATAGGGGTGTAGGTGAGTGGAGGGATGGCCTGGCCAGCGGTGGGAGTAGTATGGGGGTGGTGAGGCCTCCGCTGCAGCACAGCCGGCCACGGGACGCAGGAGCAGGCGGCACGACCGGCGCTGCTTTGGGCGGCTGGACCAAGAAGATCAGAGGTTGAATAAGCACTACGGCCATTGGATGGACATCGTACGATCACTGTAGCTAGAATCCTTTATATTGACTAAGTTGGCAGAGCCCTTGGTACGCTCCAACTTAGTAGGCCCACAGGCCAGCCTCCGAAACGGTGCGCCCCAGATGTCAGGGGGTGGAATCATTTTTTGGGCGGCTGAAGCTAAGAATATCCGAGATTGAAGAAGAAGCACGACATCCGTTGGATAGACATCCAACGACCACTGCTACTAGAACCGTGTGTTAACTATAATAAGTTGATAAAGCCCTGCATACGCATCAATTTTTTTAGGGGACGCGTCACTTAGCAGGCCCGCAAGTGTGTGGCAGAGAACTTATAGCCCATTTGCGTTTTGTAAGAATGTACAACCCATTTTTGAATTTTAATGGAATTTACAACAGCCCATTTACAGTTTGTTAAAAGTACAACCCATTTTCTAGCGAGGACAATGATTAATAATTTCAACCAACCGTTGAAGATAGAATTCAATAAAATTTCTCACATTTTGATGGGATCTGAAATATTTTTATCCCGAAATTTCTAGTCAGATTAAATATAAATTTGTATCACGTAAAAATCCAACGAAACATTGCGTGCGCAACAATGAAAATTTAAGATTTCCAAAATCCATAAATAATATTTTTATAAACTAATTTCATGTTTGGTGCATTCTTTATAGTTACTGCCCAGTTTTTATAATTACATCCCATTTATTATTTTTAAAGCCCATTTTCCTGTTAAGCCTAATGCATCCCTCCTAGGAATGATTTGCAGCCTAGCGGGGCGGAGAATAACAAGTTGGCCTTGCGTGGGTATTCCTCAAAAAGACATATAGCTGGGCTAGCCATTTTCAACTTGAAAAAATTAGTATCTGGGCTGGATATCTGGCCTGGGCTAGACGGGCCACAACCCGCCCAGTTAATACCCTGCTCTCCTCTGAACAACAACGAAATCATCACCAAGAAAAACTATGTAGTGCTCACGCCTCAAAAACACAAATACTGCTCGAGCTGCTTGGTCCCAGCTGTCGGCCGCACCTTGTGCAATTCTCTCGTTTATATTGACTACATAGGTTGACAATGGTGTGGGACCGTGATGTCAGGAAAGCAGGAGAAAGCAAAAAAAATAGTTGTACATAATAAGGAGGCACTTGCGTACGTATGGCTATTGCCCTAGTGGGTCCCTAGTGTCATCCAGTCAAAATAAAGTCATCTCCTGAATCCTCATGTTCGTTGACGATGTTAACAATGCTCGGCGCCACGGCGAGCGCAACAACTCGAAGGACAACGGAGAGGGCCTCGCGGGCCCTACTAATGGTCTGATACAGCGTCCGCTGCTCATTCAAGAAGCCAGGATCATCGGACACCTATGAGCACCTTCGAGAAACTGAGACGGCATGAAACGGTAAGGCCGCGCTTGGGAGCTCTGGTTTATTTCAAACCTGTATTAACATACAAGTGTAATTTACTCATCATCGGAAACAACACGTAAAATACAGGTGTAATGAAACCGAGGGCCCCAGGTCTGTAATTAAAACCGGCGGGTTACGCGTGTAATTTGAGAGACTAGTGTATATTTTACGAGCAGTGCTATATGGACGACATTACCAGAGGATACATGCATGACGTGCGTATCATGCCATCCATGGGCAAGGCTGAAACATCAGCTAACGGCTAGATTAGGAATCGTCCGAGTGTCGTTCAACGTTTTTATCGTGTGTGAAGAACTTCCGATATTTTACAAGTCGAAATCGACCAACCAAGCGCCTTCGCCCGAGACCATCTGCTTTAATTTACAAGCGTCAGTTTTACAAGTGGTTTTGGTTGGAAAACGACGATCCAATCACGGCCTAATATCATGAGTTGGTCGGAAGATCATATAGTTTCACATCTAACCTACCCGGTGTGAAGAACTTCCGATATTTTACAAGTCGAAATCGACCAACCAAGCGCCTTCGCCCGAGACCATCTGCTTTAATTTACAAGCGTCAGTTTTACAAGTGGTTTTGGTTGGAAAACGACGATCCAATCACAGCCTAATATCATGAGTTGGTCGGAAGATCATATAGTTTCACATCTAACCTACCCGACTTGTCGTATAGGCTATGAATGAAACATCAGACGATGAACTTCTTAAGCACGGAAACAATAGAAGAGGATGATCTTCTTAACAAGCAAATCACTGGCATTAGATCGACATGCAAAACAATATGAAGCATTATTCTTAGGAGGCATGGTGAACAGCTCGTGATGCCGCATGCCACAACATTCCAAGCTCAACTTTGCAATCAAACACAAGGCCTGGCATTACATAGACAATATTCAAAACAAACTCTTAAGGCAGGAATATCTCAGCAGAGTAACTATTTACTTCTAAACTGAACACAGGAATAGGAAAAAACACTCGACGCTGCTCATAGCAAGGGTGTCCCACTCAAAAATATCAAATGCATGTTTTCTGGCTAACATCAATGAGCAAATTTTGACAAGGTTTTCCAATTCCAATATATTAAACTAACGTCTTCTTGCTAACATCAATGATTAAACTTTGACAAGCTTTTCCCATTCAAAATATGTAATGCCTACGATCGTGGAGTCCTATCGTAGCTTCTTGTACTTGTTTGGGCACTTTATGCCTAGAGCACTCCTCGTGTTGTTAAATTGCCAATGGTCTCTGCAGACTAGTCATGTCACCGGTGTCTAATAATACTCTGTAAAGCTTCTCGGTCATTCCTTCTGTAATGTAGCACAAAGAGTGACTGCTTCTTTCTGCAAAGTGGAAAGACCAACTGGACCCAGTAATGTAGCAGTTTGCCTTGGACACATTGGCTCCTTTTGTGCAATTCAACTAAAATCGAAGTCGGAATAAAACCGAGCTTTCATTTTGATATCCCTGTAAGCAACAATAGGTATAAGGGAAACAATTACTGAGAAATAAAGGTTGATGACTTGTACTCCCAGAATAAAAGCATCTACTGATCTACTTTATCTTAATGGGAAACAAAGCAGGAGAGTAGAAATTCTCCATCAGTGTGATTCATTCATATTGACTGAGACATTATCTTAGCAATGCCTTATTTCAACATGTATAAAGAACGACAAAGCAGAAAAGTACCATTCCTAAAACAATGCACTGATTCATTTTAACAGAGACATTATCTTAACAATACCTTGGTTAAACATGTAGGAAGAACTACAAAGCAGGATAGTGCCATTCCTAACAAGTGTTGAATTTTGAACTAAGATTCAGTAGTTAATTAATTCTGAGAGTGGCATTGCTTAATTTTACCAGCAGCATTAGATTAATGAAAAGCATAAACAGTTCCAGGGGAGAGTGGGCGCAACAACATTATGTGCTTTCATCTACTTATAAAGGGGGTGACGCAGAGTTTGTTGTAACAAAGCAACAAGAATCATGCCTGGGTTGGTCCCATTTTTGTTCACTACTTAATGGGAAAAGACTGCAATACAATAGCTTCAATTCAACATTTATTTAAAACAGTACCAATACAAGTAGCACAACATCTCAAAGCACACTGCACAATCATGTGGATGAAGGCCTGTACTGACCTTTCATGAGACGGACAAGATAAAATACAAATCTGCCAACACGAATAGGAAATCCAATCTCGTTTTGTGCAGTTGCACTGAAATTAAGCAAAGTGTTTCGCGTAGCGAAGAAAAATGTCGCAATAGCAACAAGTTGAATAGATATCCCTGTTTAAACAGAGGCAAAAAAGGAATCAATTACTGGCTAATAAAGGAGGATGAAACATGCGGCCACAAAAATGGTAATCCCGCCAATCCCTAACAAGTGTTGCAGTTTTGAAATAAGATTCAGTAGTTAATTCTGAGAGTGGCATCAATTACTGGCTTATAAAGGGGGTGATGCTGAATTTTTTGTAACAAAGCAACAAGCATCATGTCTGGGTTGGTCCCATTTTTGTTCACTACTTAATGGGAAAAGACAGCAATACAATAGCTTCAATTCAACATTTATTTAAAACAGTACCAAAATAAGTAGCACAACATCTCAAAGCACACTGCACATCATGTGGTTGAGACCAAGACTTGAAACAACTCGCCACGAAGACTGGAAACAAATCTCGATCTCCTTTTGTGCAGTTCCACCAAAATTAAGCAAAGTCACCGGTGTGACATTCAAGTTGATGCACAAAACACTCTTAAAACATAAATGTTTCGAGTAGCGAAGCAAAATGTCGCAATAGCAACAAGTTGAATCGATACCCCTGTTTTAACAGAGGGAAGAAAGGAAACAATTACTTGCCGATAACGGAGGATGAAACAAACGGTGACAGAAATAAGCATCTAACTTATCTTGGATGGAAAACAAAGTAGGACGGTAGCATTTCTAAAACGGTTGCATTGATTCATATTAACAGAGACATTCTCTTGAAAGAACATTCATTAAAAAAATGTAATTTACTTTTAACAGTGGCATTGCTTCAATTTTCCGGTGGCATTCTTAGATTAACAACAGCAAAATAGCTGTATGGGACATGCCAACACCATGTGCATCCACACGTATAAATGGGTGATGCAGAGTATGTAGCCAAGCAACATATATGTGTTGGTCCCATATTTGTTCTCTTTGAACCTTCTTCCTATGTGAGGGCAGCAAATCTAGTCCTGCACAAACTACCCGACCCCCAAGTTTCTTTCCCTTTTCAATAAAGAGATCGGTTCCTTACAGATGTGTGTACTGGGTTACCCCCTTTTTCCCTTTTCGACCTACAAAGCGACTGGATATCCAGTCTATACTACTTTCCACCCCTCCTTTCCTCATTGAACCACGTCCTAGATTCTTTATCCAGCCCACCGCACCCTTCTTTCCTCTTTGAACCAAGACCTAGATTCGACTACAGATCGAAAAAGATCCACATGCAGCTAGAGCAACAACGGTTTCAAAGAAACTTATACCTTAGGGTCGTCGGGATGTGGCAAGGCGTGCGGCGGGAGGCCGGATCTGCCCACACTACGTACGACAGCGAGGAAGAAGGGGCCGGTGGCCCTCCCGCATAGGTGCTGGGTGAAAGAGAACAGCGCAGCCGGCAGTGGATTGCCTCCCTTGCCAAAGGCGATAGAGTGAACGCTGCACCTCCTCCCCTTCCCGGTGCGACGGGATACAGACGCCTCCTTCACTAGTTGTGAGGGGGGAGAGAGAGACAAGAGGCCAACTCAGTCTTGTTTAGATCTCCTCACCTCCCGCAGCGGATGGGATTCGGCCAGATCTGTGACCACCGGTGAGGAGAGAGATAGAGTGGACACTGCCATCTTGTTTTGATATGGAGAGGGTGAGAGAGCGAGATGCGAGAAACTCTATCAAACAAGAGGCTATGATGGAGTAAAAAAATTCTCTCCATAGCAGTGGTTTTAAATAGAATATGCGCGTTCCCGGAAAAAAGAAACGAAAACTGGCGGACAATTTTTTAAGGGTCTGTCTAGGACACATCTAGATGTGACATAGTTATGTCACATCTAAGTTGATGTCCACTCTGTTTGTGGTCTATTTTTTTCCTAGTTTTTTTGTTTCTTGTTGCTACATTATATACTTGTGGGAGCTTAGATGTGATATCCTTAAATAACATCTAGATGTGAATTAGACAAACTGATTTTCTAACGTACCAAGAAAGAAAACTCGATCAAAAACACGCCCCCGCTTCCAGGTCGCGAGAGTCATCGCGCACACACACATAGACATAGACATTCATATCCGTGTTTACGTAAAATTCCATTTCCATCTCCATCTCCAATCATATTTGTCCAACTGGCACATTATTTACATTGTTAATTATATACGCAGCAATATTAACATACAACATCTCTTGTTTGCGCATGTCCGGACCGCTACCACGGCCGGTCCTGACCAACCCGAACCCTCTTCATCACCCACGCGTGCTTCCCGCCCGAAACGGTCAGTGCCGCATTCATGCCCGGCCAGAGCGGACACGACCTCTCACTGGCACGGGCATTGAAGCGGCGCGCCGGCCGAGAGAGTGGCGCCCGCGCCGCTTCCGGGTGCACGCGGCTGCTCCACGTTCAAAGGTCACAATAGCCGGCTACAACATGCATGTAAAAAGTTCTTGGGAGTCCGTGCTACAGCTAGCTGTCCTCCCCCAACTTGTCAATATCTTCTAGTAGTGCTAGTACTCCATGGCGCGATCCATCGACAAGCATGCGGGAAAGTTATCGTATACTCGGTTTGCGGTGAGTGGCATGCCGAGCGACTGTGTGGGGTCAAGCCGTGGAGGAGGGTGAGACACGAACACGACAGACGTGATTTAAACGTTGGTTTTGCTCGATGTTGTGATCCAATGAAACAAAATGTTAGTTTCTCTCCGTTTCCAATTTTTTCTTCGAAAAAACAGAAACTTTCCACTCCATTTTCATTCCTATTCCAAGGTTGCCCCGTTACAACATTCCATCAAATACAAAGGAAAACTAACACGCATGCTGATGCATCTCAATGATTCACAGATCATAGCCAATATTTACTTCACAACTAAAGAAAAAAGTTGTGAGAGCGTGTACGAAAGAAAAACTACTGATGGGGTCACTATGACTTAAACCCTAAACCCTAAACATGATTTAATTTCCTGGCCAGGTAGAACCTGTCGAAGGAAAGACGGCTAGCACCCTCGGATCATACGATGCTTTTGTGCAGTTCCACTAAAATTGACCTGAGCATCCTTGATGGCAAAGATATTGAAGAAGTGTGATTAGAATAATAGTACTGGCACTAGTTCATGAGACATAAACTCATCACAAGTAGAAGACGGTAGAAGTAGAGAAAGATCGACATGGAGATGGAGCTACGGAAGTGGAGCAAGCCGGCTCCAAAAGGAAGATGGACTACCTGGGACGTCGGGCTATAGCTAGAAGGGCGGTTGGGACGCGGCATCGGCCCATACCGCGGTGACCCCCGATTGGGATGCACCGACTGTGGGTTTTCTCCCTTGCCGATGTCGACCGCGTCTACGCAGAACATTGTTCCCTTTCCCCAGCTGCGGGATCAGGCCTGTCATTCTATGCTTGTGAAGAGAGCAACCTAAGCAAGCAGGTATGTAGCTTAGGCTCCTGCTAGTGTATATATAGTGGTTTTCTTTTTCTCTCCATATCAACCATTTTATATTCCGTACGTGTCATTCAAGAGAGAAATGATGGTTGCTTCTTCCGACTAACTTACGGTGTGATTTGAATGCTCCTTAGTGGCCCCTACACGTACTCCCCCTACGTGTATGCAACAGTGACACGTACACATGGACACAAAAACGCGCGCGACGCCCTAATGCATGCATGTCCGAGCACACGATGGAACACACACGGTCACACTCAAGTGCTCAACCTACACATGCATGCACACACATAATCAGTCAGGGTGAGCTAGTGACTGTATAAACACCGGAAAATATATATATTGAGCGCAATGAGCGTATTATGAAGTCCACTGACCGTATTTTTACAAATATACAGTGACAGATAGTGTATTTATCTCGTTTGAAATTAAGCCATATTGACCGGAGAGGAGGCACTATGGACTAGAATTACTTTGCTGTGTCCCGTCAACTTGCCGAACGAGGAGAAGGTCTCAGGACGGGAGAAGCTTGCGCGCGGTGGCTCGCGGGACAAGGAGAAACTTTTGACTAATGCAAGCTCTCCCTCGCTTGATGAAACACCTCACTTCCTACTTCTTTTTTTGCGGGGCACCTCGCTTCCTAGTGACCAGTGTCTTGGCTGATCGTCCTAAGAATGCTTATATATAAATAAAGCTCTCTCATTTACCCGCAAAAAAGATTAAGCCATATTAACCGGAAAGGAGGGAGTATGGACTAGCACTACTTTTTGGTGTGTCCCGTCACGAGGAGAAGCTTGCAGGACAAGGTGAAGCTCGCTTACGCCTTTTGACTAATGCAACCTACCCTCAGTGGACATGCATCAGTCCATTCGGTGTCAGATTGTCAAAGGCATACACTATAGTACCCAACATGCGGAGTACCATCATGGTTCGACTTCACGAAGAGGCAAAGAGCCAAAGCGCAGTAGTACGAGTAGTACTACTACTAGAACCGCATGGTGGAGCATCTGTACTCTTATTTTTTATCTCTGATAAAGTACACGTTTATTCCGGAGAAGGGCGGAAAACGACAGCCCAACATGTAATGAATAATATCGATCAACCAACCATGCTCGAATATATATTGGCCTCCGTGCGAGCCCGTCTATGTGTTCTCACTCCTTGTCTCTCTCAAGGAACGGCGGGTTGCCTCTTTGCCGTCAATTGAGATCGGTTTGCTCACACTCCTGTCACACATGTCAGTGATATGCCAAGAGGAGGTGCGTTGACCGACTGGCCATACACGTACTTGGTTTTGCACCTTCATACTACTCCTCCCTCCGTCACAATTTACAGGGTGCACTTCATTACGATGCATTTCTCTCGATGCATTTCCACCACCAAAGAGACTTTAGAAGCATTTGGCTTAATGCTCAATTAATTAGGGCGTGGTAACCGCAATCAAGTCCACAATTTTCTCTCCATGTACTGTACTACTACGGAGTGGAGTAAGTTCATCCATGTGTGTACCCGGGGTGGAAGCACTTCATGCATGTGTGTACGCATTATTCCCTCTAGTAATAGACGCCGTGCTATAGCTACCAATGCTATTTTTCAGGCCGATGCTATTTTTCAGGCCGATCGCTAGTCGCCTTGGTCCCACAGATTTTTTTTCTTTTTTCTGAAGCGCGCTATATAAACAGTGACAGATGGAGTAGTATGAGCGGATTCAAAGAAGAGCGTATTGATGGTTGCTTCTTCAGAGCAACTTACAATGGGAAAGGTGGGGCTTATGATTTGACTGCTCATTACTCACTACTAATGCGGCGCAACGACTGGCTGAGTCTCCCATGCGGTTGTGCACTACCCCCTCGGTTCTTACATATACTCCGGAGTATTTGTCTTTCTAGAGATTTCAACGAGTGACTACTCAAATATTTGTCTTTTTAGAGATTTCAAATGGACTGGCACATACGGATGTATATAGACATATTTTAGAGTGTAGATTCGCTCATTTTTCTCTGTATGTAGTCACTTGTTGAAATCTCTAGAAAGACGAATAGAATATTTAGGAACGAAGGGAGTACACATACGAAGCAAAATGAGTGAATCTACACTCTAAAATATGCCCGTTTGAAATTTATAAAAAGACAAATATTTAGGAACGAAGGAGTATAATTTTGTGCATGGCACATGGACCCGGATTATGAAGAGGCTTCTGGCAATGCTATCAAGCTTCCATCATTTGTTCACATAATTGACGTACTATACAAATAATTTTCCAGCGACATGAAATTATACAATGGTGTGAGCTTTCAGCTTTTGTATCACGTGTCTTGCCATCGATGCTCTTTCGGAAACAATAAAAAACTAACTTCCTTGCTAATGCATGTCAATTATTAGCAGATCAGAGCTAATAATTACATCACAACTGAAGACAGAGTTGTGAGAAGGTGTTAAATTAAAATTGATCCATGCTTTCATTGGCAGCAACGTCCCCCCAGCTCTGTCTAAATCAACAAGGCATGTTGGGAAAAAAAGTAGCTGTCTGGAGCATGCAACATTCCGATATTTTGTGCAGTTCCACTAAAATAGAGCCGGGCGTCCCTGTTCCAAAGATATTAAGTTTGATTACAATAATAGAGGACTGCTGATGAAACAATAAACACACAAATAGAGGCCGGTCACCTTTGCAGTCTCTCTTAAGACTAACTAGTTGGAGAAGATTAGGCTCGGAGTTGGATGAGGAGGATAGAGCAAAACCAATCCCCCTTTGTGTAGTCGCTCTGAAATGTAGAGACATTGCCCGTGTGACATTTTAGTACAACTGCACAAAACACTCTTAAGAAAAAAGTAATTTCTGCTGTTCACCAAAAGGTCGCAATAGCAACGAGGTGAAATGGATAGCCCTGTTTGCAAAAAAGAGGTAGAAAGGAAACAATTACCGGCCAATAGTAGTTGATGACACATGTGATGACAAAAAAGAAGCATACTCCTTGTCCTAAGGGAAGATAACAACACGGTTGTGTTTGTCTAAAACGGTGTGAGGACGAGAATGCAATATGGAAAGTACGCCGGACGAGCTACGTTTTGGGCAAAGAACTACTTCCTCCGTCATGGTTTAGAAGGCGTGCTTCAAAATTCTCTGGGACCTAGGTGGTTATCTATTGGTTGTGATATGGGCTAAAAAATAGCATTCACACTATGCATGCATATAGAAAAAGTATATCGGAGTACTAATTAGCTACTAGAAATAAATGCAATGCGCCCTAAACCTTGTCTATTGTGAAAATGCACACAAATTTAAATACACCTTCTAAACTGTGACGGAGGGAGTATGGAAGATCGACATGCAGCGATGTGGAAAAACGGGCAGTGGAGCAAGGCCGGAGGGGATATCTGGAGGTCGTCGGGATGTAACTAGGTGAGCGGTGGTGGGCGGAATCTGCGAGTAGGTGGCGTAGGCCCTGCCGCGCTGGAGCTTGGTCAGAGAGAACGACGTGTACCGTAGATCGGGACGTGCTGCACCGTCGAACGGAGAAACGATGCACTTCCTCCCTTTCCCCCGGCGAACGGGATGCGGCCGGATCACTGACCAACGGTGAGAGAGAGAGACCACCGCACTCCCTTTCCCCCGACGGACGGGATGCGGCCGGATCAGTGACCAATGGTGAGAGAGTGAGAGGCCACCGCAGCCTTGTGTGAGATACTCTGAAGAGCGAAAAACCAGGCAGGCAGGCTCCATTGTATATAGTGAATGGACTACCTTTTTCTCCATAAAAATCGTTTTATATTATGTGTACGTGCCATTGAGCGCTATAAATTTATTTAAAAATAACGCGGCAACGCGTCAAGTCGAACTTTGTTTCGTGCACGCGTGGTACACGACCTCCCTAGGTAAACAACCGCTACAGGCGTTCAAATTAGCACGTGGGCTGCCATTTCGTAAAGAAATGAGCTCCACCGTGTACCCGCGCGGGTGTGTCTGGGCACGAAGCGTGAGTACGTGCACGGTGCACCTATTCTCTTCTTGTATACGTACACCACCTACGTGGGGTTGTGTGAGAGAGATACAAACCTAGAGAGATATCGTTTTATTTGGGGGGGGGGGGGTCAATCAAAATATGTAACGTATACAATGTGTGTGAAATAGAGTCCTGGATATAACATATATATATATAGAGGGGGCGATCCACGAGAAGAGAGTGGAGGTATCACCGGCTTGAGGTGTCCATAGAATCGAAGAGAGGGATGATGTGTGTGTGTGTGTGTGTGTACGCGCGTGATCGATAAAGAGTGCCATCGAATTTGTGTGTGCCCACGTCAAAGATATAGAGTGACTGGCCTACTGGAACATGAGATGTGACATGTGTAGTTTGTCTCTGTGGCATGGATACCTACCTGCAGCGCTCGACTATCGGTGTGTGGTGGGGGAAGCGGGAGGCCCAATTAACTATAGAGGTACAATGGCTGGTATATGTGTGGAGGAGGAGAGAGGCCTACCTCATGTATTAAGGAGATCGATCTGCCTCATGTATTAAGGGAGATCGATCGGCATCCATGCATATGTGCAGGAGAGGAATAAGGTTGGGAGAGAGACAGAGCTAGAGTGTTGGAGGGGGTGGTAGTGGAGTTGCTTCTAAAAAATGGTGGGATAGGCTTGCTAGACAAACGGAGGGCACGCACGCAATATCAATAAGAGAGGAGATGGCTGCTTGTTGTCTGTGCACGTGCGTGTGAGAGACGGGTCAGGAGGCATGCCCGAATGATGAGGGGGGACGATGTGGCTGTGGTAAGCATACGTAACTACATAGGAAGATCAATCGCCCTTTGTTAGAGAAAGGAGAGACATAACTTGTGAGGTACGTCGATCGATGGGGGGGGGGGGTAGTTAAAGTCGATCTAGGTATATGTTGGGAGATCGATCGGTATACATGCATGTGTGTGTTAGAAGCAAATGAGGCACGAGGAGAAGGATAGAGAGAGAGAGAGGGATGCATGTAGGAGGTGGTACGAGAGGCATACTATATCGAGGGGGAGGAGTGTGCGAGTACGAGAACGATGAAAAGAGTGGTGGGAGTGAGGCATGGACGGTGACAAGAGAAGAGGGGAAGCTTGTGTTTGTGCTAGGCACCCTTGGCTAGAGAGGCATATCGATTGATGTGTGCCGTAAAGAAGGAGCTGGGGGGCCTACACATACCGTGGGTGAACGACCTAAAGTGAAAAGACGAATTTGCGCGATGAAGCCAGAGAATGTTGAGGGAGGGTGAGGGATGCGGGCGTGTGCATGCACAAGAGAAAGTTAGCGCTAGCTACAAAGATAAGCGGGTTGTGTGGGCATAAAATATGAATAGAGATCATATATACTTCATTATAAAAAGCGAATTCGGATATTTGAAGAATTTATCATAGTGTTTCAAACCGACGCATGTGTGAATATATATAATGGTGATACACATGGTGTGGTTATGAACATGTTGTACTACATTTAATATATTTTATCTCCACTCTTATAAAAAACGGAGTTGTTGATGATGGTGTGCCTGCCATCCTGCATTATAGGCCGTCCGATTTATATCTGGCGGATAGCAAGGAAACTATAATGGTTGAAGTTGGCAACAATCATGATTGTAGATTCTTATTGAAATAGAGAAACGAATTCAAATTTAGTTCGAATTGCAGTGCTTGTATAGACATTTGGAATGCACTAATATGTTGGTATGAGTAGGTTACATGCATTATACAGCAAGCGAAAAAATTTAATCGGACATAACATGGATTCAGACTCCCTCCTTCCATCTATATAGGGCGTAATGAGATTTTTAAGACCGTCTTTGACTATTGACAAGATTAATAGTACATGAGATGCACAATGTGAAAATTATATCATTGAAAGAACCTTTCACAGATGAATTTAACGGTGTGCTTTGTGTAAGTTGCATGTCATATATCATTGCTCTAATATTTGGTCAAAGTTAGCATCGAAAAATGCATTAGGCCCTATATAGATGGAAGGAGGGAGTAGCTTTGAATAACATTTGTATAGTAAAACGGGGCAAGACTCTCTCTTTGTGTGGTGTGAATAGTTTTATTTTTTTTCGTTTTCTTTTTGGTTGAGGGAAGTGCGAATTGATTTGGTACGTACAAGTACAATATTACTACATGTTAGGCTTCTCCCTAAAATCCAACCCGTGTCTTGTTATATCCTGAAAATTCAGATACCGTGCTCCCAAAACTGGCGCCTTCACAACCCGCGCCTTGCTATCCCGAAATTACAACGCGCGCGAAAACTCCCTCCAGCTGCCAAATCCCGACACGCGAAATCCCCCTTCTAACCCTGAGCCTAAAGGGCCGCTAGTTCAAATCGGTGGGGGGTACTTTTGTAACACACCCTACATTTTGGACAAGCGCGTCCCTAAGTCATGCTTCACCCCCTCCCACTGCTCCCTTTTCGCCATTCGAAATCCCAGGCCGCCATAACCTCTCCGCTCCAGCCGCAAAACCCCACCCTCCTCCGTCCGCCACATCACCGCTGCCCAGCTGGAGCCTCTTCCCCGATGATGTCGTCCACCGCAACAGCTCAACGTCCCTCATCCACGTCCTCGGATGAGGACCCGTCGTCCATCTCGTCGTCCCGCCGGTTCAGCTGCCCCGTCCTCCACCTCCAAGGAGCTGCTCCGACGATCGCCTCGTCTATCGCGGCTACTCCATCCCCACAACGCCACATTAACCTGCTCCACCGGAACCGCAGCATCCTCACTGACTCCTCGGACGAAGCCGAGGCCTACTCGGCACCACCAAAGAGGTTGTACACTCATCGCATCGCACCTTCTCCTTAACTCGACCTCCCGGCGCCGACGGTGCTCCATTCCGCACCCCCATGGAGCGGCTACCTTGAAGTCGGCCCCGCGGGCGACATCTCCATGGTGGCTCTTCCCCAGTGTGAGGCCCCTTCGGCGGTGGTGTCCATACCGGCCGGATCTGCTGCTGCTGCTCCGGCTCTCGCTCGCTCGCTCACGCTGCTGCTGCTGCTCCGGCTCTCGCTCGATCGCTCGCTTGCCTAGCTGCTGCTGCTGCTCTCCCCCTCCCTCGTGCCGCGGCTCTGCTCTGATTAAGCCACACTTCAGTCGACTGAATCGACTGTTGGGTCAGTCAATTTTCAGGGGTTGGGGGGGGGGGGGTCACCGGAGTTAAGGAAGAACCACCCGCAGCGGGGTCGGGGGCTCGCTGGAGAGGTACCCCACTATCTATCTTAGGGTTCAGGGTGAGGGGGCAGGGGGCCTAGAGGGCTGGCCGGGGCAGCGATGGCGAGTTGTTTCGGGGCGGTGAGGCAGCGCTGGGGCTGGCGATTCGGCCGGTGGTGGCTGGCGGCTCATGGGGGTGCAAGTTGAAGATGAACTGCAGGCCCTCCCTAAACTACATGTCAAGTGCTTCTCTGCTACCATTGTGTTCAGTTTCGACAGTAGCATTCAGATTCCATAGTAAATTTCAGTTTCGACAGTTAAGTTCAGAGTCAATAGTTTTTACCTCATCTGTTGTAGTCAGGTGGTTTTTGGTGATGTTAATTTTACATCCATTTTACATCATCTATTGGAGATGCTATTAGAATCCCACTTGAGATTGATGATGTTTGTCTTGTGCTGCTTCAGCCTTGACGTCTTACGGCTCACCGGAGCTGCTCCAACGACAGAACGATCCATCACAACAGAGCAGTGCCCTGGACGCCGTCTACAGATTCCTCAGATCTTCCTCCACACCTCCGACAGCCACCTCTGCCTCAACTGCTTCAGCGACCAACCCAATGATGCTGAGGTCGACATGGCTACGGCAAAGAGGTTGTACACTTGTTGCATCACTTATTACTATACATTCACATCGATCCATTAGGACTATTTTGGTTCAACAGAAAAATGTCGATCCACTGGTTGTTACCATCACTCTAAATTTCTGCATGCTCTCCTTACATAATCTCACCATATTTTATCGTATGCATGTCAGATATTGTACACAGTCATGCTGAACATGTAGAGAAGAAGAGAACAGTTTTGCGCGGCAATATAATGTCATGCAAACATCGCTCCATGGTGGGTTCAATGGCAAACCCTCCCCACCCCTCTCCAAATTGTAATCCAGAGGAAGATATCTGTTCTGAGGCGGATTTTGACGCCGCTGACCACTCCTATTTACCCCCCAAGGTGTTTGTTCTACCTTGGCACGATGATGTTAGTCATATCATGCATATGTTGCCTTGCAGTGCCTACTTTTCACATCATATATGTCATCTGCTTAGTTTAGACATGTTCTGTAATGCCACCTGTTTAGTTTCTATATCATATATGGGAATTATGCAGTCTCATGTCTTTTAGCTAGCCATAATATATGTGAAATGTGCAATGCCATCCTGTTTAACCAGGCATCATATATTTAAATGATATCTTGCCCATCCTTTTCTTCATTACATTTCCATTTGTAGACAATGTTTGTACATTAAACTACCCTTCCTGTGAATCAGCCATTTGGGTGGGAGATGGAAAAATCTGGAGTGAAAACAAGGCCTTCAGAGCAGACAGTGCTACCTGTCAAAGCAGATCTCTTGTTGGGTCCCGATAGCTCCTCAGAGATGGATTCTGAGACAGATGACTAGTCCTATTCCCCCACTGAGGTGTATGCTCTAACTTGGCATGGTTATATTGCTCATATCATGCATACGGTGTCTTGCATTGCATAGTTTAGACATCATATACACAATATTCAACACCATGTTCTTAGTTCAGACATCATATCAAATACCCTCTGTTTAGCATATAAATCACATATGTGAATTAAATGATGCGATCCTGATTACTTAGATAACATGTAGGTGAATTATGTCATGCGATCCTATTTAGTTATTCATCATATCTTTGAATTATGTTATGCTATGCTATCCAGTTTAGATAGACATCATATATGTGAAATTATGTCATGCTATCCCTTTTAGTTAAACAATATACATGTCAACTATTTCATGCCCTCTTTTTTCCACACTATCTATTGCATCTGTCTCTCATACAATGTCTGTACATTCAACCATGTTTCCTGTTTATCAGCCATTTGAATTGGAGCGGGTGATGCCAGTATCTAGCGGACTAAAAACACGGTCTTCAAATAAAAAAGTGCTACCTCTTGGTGGAGATAGCACCCCGGTTGTACATGCACAAGAACCAGCCCTACCACACATAACCCAAACTCTCGCAGATTGTACCCCTACTGCGATGGACAGAGAACCAGCTTCACCCAATCTAACCCCAACCCCAGCCGATAGTAACCCAGTTCCTGTTGACACAACACCATCTCCACCATAGAGCTCCTAAACAAGAGCAGTTAGTAAGGCAGCTCCAGTGCCCAAAGGGCCAGTACTATCACGGCAAACCCCAACTCCACCAGTTAGTACGCCTATTCCTATGGAGGAAGCACAACCAGCTAGTCGTAGTTTAGCATCTATCGCATTTGATGTTGTTAAATCGTATGTGTGTATCTTCCCATCTTGGAAATATTATACTGAAGATGAAGGAAAATGCCAATTGTAGGTGTTTGTCCAGGAGTTATGTGTAAGTAATGTTATTCATGGCAATTACTTTGCTTTGTCGCATACATCCTACCTCCATGATGGTTATAATACAGCAAATTTTCCCATTTTTCTCTATAGAGAAGGACCGATTTGGAAAATCAGGATGAGGTAACATGTGCTAATACCTATGCTATCTTCAAGAATGCTTGGTGGTAGTATCGGAATTACCTGAAGAAAATGTACTTCACCGGCAAAGAAACTCATCAAATTCCCTTACGTTCTCCCGAGACACATTTACTGGACGATGACTAGGAATGCCTTGTTCTGTACTGGTCCCGAACCAAGAATATGGTAAGGTCTATGAGCTCATTTTCTATTTTTAAGTATTATATTCTTGCGTCTTACTGTACTCTGTTCATGTAGAACAAGTGCCTAAACCTGAAGAAAAACTGTTCTAATTTAAGATTGCATTGCTATCATAGTTCAAAAAAGCGCTAGGCGTTAATTGTGCGTTTTGCCACCGCCTTGCGCTTTACTGACCAAAGCGCATGCTTATGCGCAGTTATGCACAGATTATGCGTAGTTATGCGCAATGCGTTTTGCCAACGCCTAGAGCCTAGGCGCGCCTCTTTTAACTATGATTGCTTTCCTCTTGTATCACTGTATTTACTCATACAAACTTATTTTTAATTGAAGGATCCAATCGAAACTCCAATGGCTCAATAGGTATGTTCACGCATGTTTCTTTAATAGGTTTGCTCTTATCAATAGCTCTGTTGATTTCAATTTCAATTGTGTATACAGTTGACTTTCATATCATGCACATTACTAGCATCACAACAGAGCCAATAGTGTTGTTGTACATCTAGACCCGTGGTACCCATCTGAAATCTTGTTGTGCCGTGTAGTTTCCAACGCTTTGTATTCTTTCACTGCTGCTTTGTCTTGAACTGATATGATTTGAACCATGTCTCTATTTTGATTTGGCAAGACAATGAAGTGACCATAGGACATAGATATATGTTTGTTTGATGCTTTTATTATGTACTAGTACTTGGCAATAGAAGACTTGGTAGTTTAATCATGTCCACCTTACTAATGAACTGGTTCACCGAAATGAGTTTCTATACTAGTACATGCTAAACTTGTTATGTGTCCGCTTGTTTCTTCTTTTAGAATGCTGACAGAATATTGGGGAAGAGTGCCTTATTAAGCAATGGTAAAGGAAGTAATGCAGATAAGGTTCAGGATAGTGACACATCCTTGTTGGTCTCCAACAAAGCTGATAAAACAACTAAGGAAGACTATCTTGAAGACAGCGAGACAACCCCAAAGTCCTGTCTTGGTTTAGTGTTCGAGTTACTGGCCACTACCGCTTGCGCAAGCTATTCAAACTCACTGTTTGAATCAGTTCGGTTTCTTGAGTCTCAACTACAAGCTGAAAGACATCGATTAGCTGTGCTGCGACAAGAAGCGGAAGGACTGTGGAAGTCCCTGGAGCATTCAGATGCATACTTTCTGGTGCAACAACAAGCGTTGGAGGATTTTAGCACCAAACAGGACAAAGCTAATCAGCTTGCTAAGCTTATTGCTAGCATGGTGGATACCCAGGATAATGTTTCTTGAGCTCTTCTGAAGTTGTTTCAGTTATGCTCTTGTTTTGCTGCCGTGTTTATTTGCACTGGTGGCCAATTTTGACGGCCAGTGTATGTAATTTGCTGCTTTGTTCCCTATATTTGCATGGTGGCAAACTTTGATGCCCAGTGGATGTAATATGTGTAATAGAGGTAATAGGCTAGCATTAATTGCTTGCTTGTTTATTTCCTTATTGTCTTGTTTAGTTGTTTGCTTGTAGTCACTGCAGTTCTTTTTCTGTTTTTTTTTCTAGTGGCCACATTAGCCTATTTTTGGTAACTAGGCCAAAATAATCATGGCAACACATGGACTGTTGTAACCATGGGCCTCCTGTAGGCCGTATGATCCATGGGCCTTCGCCCGGTCGTAGGATCCATCGGCCTTCTACACGGGCCTTAGGGTCCATGGGCCTTCTACGGGCCGTAAGGTCCATGGGCCTTCTACGGGCCGTACGATCCATGGGCCTTCTACGGGCCGTACTATCCATGGGCCTCATACATGCCGTAGGATCCATGGGCCTTCTACGAGGCGTATCATCATTTCGCCAATCATGGGTCATACTATTCATGGATCATAATGGGCCGTCAATAGGCCGTATTTGATAACTCTATGAAAACAGCCCAACGAGTTTTTTTGACATGAAAACGGCCCAACGTATTAATGGTCCGCAAACGGGCCGACTGTAACGACAGGCTGAATTTGGCCCACAAGCAGAAAATGACCTTAACGGGCCGTATGTAACCGAATGTTGCAAATGAGCCCAAGAATCAATGGGCCCTGAGAAGGCCGAAAGATAACTTGGGCTGGAAATTACCCAATGGAATAATGGGCCGTTAATGGGTATAAAGTGATACACTATTCATTATGGGCCAGTTTCACCATGGATTTTAGCTGGGCCGGCCCATTATGGTCCGCTAAATTTTGTGGGCCTTTAGTTGGGCCGACCCATTATGGTCCGCTAAATCTTATGGGCCTTCGGTTGGGCCGGCCCATTTAAACTTTGTGGGCCACTTTTGGGCCGGTCCCCGTGTCAACATATCATAGGCCCATCTCAACCGTTGGATGAGTGACACCTGTGCCAACATGGAGCTGACGCATGGATCCATCAGCCAATGAGAATTTTACACGTGGAAAATTGGCATTGGTCGTGGCTTTTAACGGGTTATCGGATCCAAAATCCGACCCGATAGCTTAACAGCGTTCCGTTACGGTGGATGCCACGTGTCGGTCAGCCTTGACGAAAGCACTTCTGTGACGGGCGATTTATCGTCATGGAAGTGGACACTTTTGTGATGATAATTTTGGCAATGTCATGGAACACTTCTATGACAACAAAGGTATGACTATCTTGATTCTGTCATAAATTTGTCATGGATGTACATGCATGACAGAAAACGCGACCTACTGTGACAAACACGTATCATCACGGAAGTGTATTTTTTTGTAGTGCTAGGGACTCCAAACCTCGGAAAAATAACTTCTTTAAGCATCTTAATAGAAGTGTTATGATCAACACTACTAGTTGGAATAGCTTCTACCCACTTATTAACGTAATCAACAGCAACTAAAATATGTGTATAACCATTAGAGGCAGGAAAAGGTCCCATATAGTAAAAGCCCCAAACATCAAAAGGTTCAATAACGAGTGAATAGTTCATAGGCATTTCTTGACATCTACTAATATTACCAATTCTTTGATATTCATCACAAGATAATAAAAACTTACGGGCAGTAGGCCAATAAAAACCAGATTGCAATACCTTATGTGCAGTTCTATCTCTAGCATGGTGTCCTCCATAAGCTTCGGAGTGACACTTGCGTAGGATCTATTCCTGTTCATGTTCAGGTACAGAATGTCTAATAACATCATCTACTCCTTCTTTATAAAGATGTGGGTCATCCCAAAAGTAATTCCTTAAATCATAGAAAAACCTTTTCTTTTGTTGGTATGTGAAACTAGATGGTATGAATTTGGAAACAATGTAATTAGCATAATCAGCCTACCATGGAGCAGTATGAGAAGCATTTATGACATTTAATTGCTCATCAGGAAAGCTATCATCAATAGGTAGTGGGTCATGAAGCACATTTTCTAACCTAGACAAGTTGTCTGCAACGGGGTTCTCAGCTCCCTTTCTATCAACAATATGCAAATCAAATTCTTGTAGCAAGAGAACCCATCTAATAAGTCTAGGTTTAGCATCTTTCTTTTCCATAAGATATTTAATACCAGCATGATCAGTGTGAATAGTTACTTTAGAATCAACAATATTAGGTCTGAACTTATCACACGCAAATACAACTGCCAAGAATTCTTTTTCAGTAGTAGCATAATTTCTTTGAGCATTGTCTAGAGTTTTACTAGCATATTGAATAACGTTTAATTTCTTATCAACTCTTTTCCCTAGAACAACACCTACAACATAGTCACTAGCATCACACATAATTTCAAAGGGTAAATTCCAATCAGGTGTCTGAACAATAGGTGCAGAGATCAATGCTTTCTTAAGTATTTCAAATGCTTCTACACAATCATCATCAAAGACAAATGGTATATCTTTTTGTAATAAATTAGTCAGAGGGTGAGAAATTTTTGAGAAGTCTTTAATGAACCTCCTATAAAATCCGGCGTGACCAAGGAAACTTCTTATACCTTTCATGTCCTTAGGACATGGCATCTTTTCAATAGCATCAACCTTGGCTTTATCAACTTCAATACCTCTTTTAGAAACTTTATGCCCCAAGACAATACATTCATTAACCATAAAGTGGCACTTTTCCCAATTCAAGACAAGATTAGTTTCTTCACATTTTCAAAATTCGATCAAGATTGCTCAAGCAATCATCAAAAGAAGATCCATAGACGGAAAAGTCGTCCATGAAAACCTCACAAATCTTTTCACAAATGTCAGAGAATATAGCCATCATGCATCTTTGAAAGGTAGCAGGTGCATTACATAAACCAAAAGGCATACGTCTATAAGCAAAAGTACCAAAAGGGCAAGTAAAAGTAGTCTTTGATTGATCCTTAGCTGACACGGGTATTTGAGAGAAACCAGAATAACCATCTAGAAAGCAAAAATGTGTATGTTTGGATAATATTTCTAGCATTTGATTGATAAAAGGTAAGGGGTAATGATCTTTTTTAGTGGCCTTATTTAATTTGCGGAAATCAATTACCATCCTATAACCTGTAATAATTCTTTGAGGAATCAACTCATCTTTATCATTAGGAACGACAGTAATACCTCCCTTCTTAGGGACACAATGAACATGACTTACCCACTGACTATCAGCAACGGGATAAATTATACCTGCCTCAAGGAGCTTTAGTATTTCCTTTCTCACCACTTCTTTCATTTTAAGATTCAGCCATCGTTGATGATCACGAACTGTTTAGCATTTTCTTCCAAATTTATTTTATGTTGACATAGAGTGGGGCTAATGCCCTTAAGATCATCAAGAGTATACCCAATAGCAGCACGGTGCTTCTTCAGAGTTTTCAATAATCTTTCTTCTTCATGCTCTGAAAGGTTAGCACTAATAATAACAGGATATATCTTTTCCTCATCAAGATAAGCATATTTAAGAGTATCAGGCAACGGTTTAAGCTCAAACACGGGATCACCCTTGGGTGGAGGAGGATCCCCTAGGATTTCAATAGGTAAATTGTGTTTCAGAATAGGTTCCTGTTTAAAGAATACTTCATCTATTTCCCTTCTTTCATTCATAAATATACCATTTTCATGGTCTTGCAAATATTGTTCTAAAGGATCATTAGGAGGTACGGCAATAGAAGCAAGACCAATAATTTCATCCTTACTAGGCAATTCTTCTTCACGGTGTTGTCTACTAAATTTAGAGAAATTAAATTTATGAGACATATCATCTAAACCGATAGTAACAACATCCCTTTTGCAATCTATGGTAGCATTAACAGTGTTTAAGAAGGGTCTACCAAATATAATGGGACAAAAGCTATCTTGTGGGGAACCAAGAACAAGAAAATCAGCATGATATTTAGTTTTCCCACACAAGACTTCAACATCTCTAACAATTCCCATTGGTGAAATAGTATCTCTATTGGCAAGTTTAATTGTGACATCAATTTCTTCTAACTCAACATGTGCAATATCATGCAAACTTTCTCTGTATAGGCCAATAGGTATTGCACTAGCACTAGCACCCATATCACATAAGCCATGATAACAATGATCTCCTATTTTAACAGAAATAACAGGCATGCCTACCATAGGTCTAGGTTTATCTTTAGCACAAGGTTTAGCAATTATAGTTGTTTCATCACAGAAAAAAATAACATGCCCATCAATATTATCAGCCAAGAGATCTTTAACAATAGCAATATTAGGTTGAACTTTAACTTGCTTAGGAGGCGTATAAGTTCTAATATTGCTTTTACGAACCACAGTTGAAGCTTTAGCATGATCTTTTATCCTAACAGGAAAAGGTGGTTTCTCAACATAAGCAGTCGGCACAATAGGATCATTATAAGTGACACTCTTTTCTTCAACTTTAATAGGTGCAACTACTTTTACTTCTATGGGAGGATGATATTTAAACCACTTCTCCTTGGGGAGATCAACATAAGTAGCAAAAGATTCATAGAAGGAAGCTACTGTCTCAGAGTCAAGTCCATATTTAGTGCTAAATTTACGAAAACATTGGTATCCATAAAAGATTTAGCACAATCAAACTTAGGTGTCATGCCTGACTCCTTACCTTCGTCGAGGTCCCAATCTTCAGAGTTGCGTTTAATTCTTTCCAATAAATCCCATTTGAATTCAATAGTCTTCCTCATAAAAGAGCCATCACAAGAAGTATCGAGCATGGTGCGATTGTTATCAGAAAGCCGAGCATATAAATTTTGAGTAATCATTTTTCTTGAGAGCTCATGATTTGGGCATGAATATAACGTTGATTAAGCCTCCTCCAAGCTTGAGCGATGCTTTCTCCTTCGTGAGGCCAAAAATTATATATATAATTGCGATCACAATGAACAAGATGCATAGGATAAAACTTCTGATGAAATTCCAATTTCAATTGTTTGTAGTTCCATGACCCTGTATCATCACATAGCCTATACCATGTCAATGCATCTTCCTTCGAAGATAAAGGGAAGACCATATTCTTAACAACATCTCCGGGTACACCTGCAAGCTGAAATAATCCACAAACTTCATCCACATATATTAGGTGCTCATCAGGATGCATTGTTCCATCTCCTGCAAAAGGATTAGCTAGCAGTATTTCTATCATACCCGAAGGAATTTAAAAGGGAACATTTTCATTTTAAGTAGGTTCAATAGGTTGAGGAGCAACTCTTTGCTCTACTAGTCGGGGTGAAGATACCCCGAACAAGCCCCTCAGAGGATTACTTTCCATAGTAACAAGTGACAGAAAATTTCAGCACACTATATAAATTTTTCCTTACCAAATTCCACCTACCAAAGGTGCTTCACTCCCCGGCAACGGTGCCAGAAAAGAGTCTTGATGACCCACAAGTATAGGGGATCTATCGTAGTCCTTTTGATAAGTAAGAGTGTCGAACCCAACGAGGAGCAGAAGGAAATGATAAGCGGTTTCCAGCAAGGTATTCTCTGCAAGTACTGAAATAAGTGGTAACAGATAGTTTTGTGATAGGATAATTTGTAACAAGCAACAAGTAACAAAAGTAAATAAAGTGCGGCAAGGTGGCCCAATCCTTTTTGTAGCAAAGGACAAGCCTAGACAAACTCTTATATAGAGAAAAGCGCTCCCGAGGACACATGGGAATATCATCAAGCTAGTTTTCATCACGTTCATATGATTCACATTCCGTACTTTGATAATTTGGTATGTGGGTGGACTGGTGCTTAGGTATTATCCTTACTTGGACAAGCATCCCACTTATGATTAACCTTTGTTGCAAGCATCCGCAACTACAACAGAACTATTAAGGTAAACCTAACCATAGCATGAAACATATGGATCCAAATCAGCCCCTTACGAAGCAACGCATAAACTAGGGTTTAAGCTTCTATCACTCTAGCAACCCATCATCTACTTATTACTTCCCAATTCCTTCCTCTAGGCCCAAATAATGGTGAAGTGTTATGTAGTCGACGTTCACATAACACCACTAGAGGCTAGACAACATACATATCATCAAAATATCGAACGAATACCAAATTCACATGACTACTAATAGCAAGACTTCTCCCATGTCCTCAGGAACAAACATAACTACTCACAAAGCATATTCATGTTCATAATCAGAGGGGTATTAATATGCATATAGGATCTGACCATATGATCTTCCAGCAAATAAACTGTAACGCCCCGAGACCGATGTGCCAGGTGTCCTCCAGTTATTCGCTGTTGTTGCCTTGTCATTGCTTGCGTGTCATGCATTGCATATCATGTCATCATGTGCATTTCATTTGCATACATGTTCATCTCATGCATCCGAGCATTTTCCCCGTTGTCCGTTTTGCAATCCGGCGCTCCTATGTCACCCGGTGTTCCCTTTTACGTCTTTTCGTGTGCGGGTGTTAAACGTTTTCGGATTGGACCGAGACTTGTCATGCGGCCTTGGTTTACTACCGGTAGACCGCCTGTCAAGTTTCGTGCCATTTGGACTTCGTTTGATACTCCAACGGTTAACTGAGGGACCGAAAAGGCCTCGTGTGTGTTGCAGCCCAACACCCTTCCAAAGTGGTTCAAAACCCACCTAAACCTCCTCCATCCTCTCGGTCGTTCGATCACGATCGCGTGGCTGAAAACTGCACCTCAGTTGGAGCTTCCTAGCTCCCTCTACCTATATATATATACCCCTTCATTTTCCTTTTCGGATCTTTTCCCCGAAACCCTAGCCATCTCCCTCCTCGCGTCGCCGGACACGTCCATCTCGGCCCAGACATGTCCGCCGGACGCGTCACCCCGGCGAATCAGGGCGCGCCACGTCGCCACACCGCCGCTCTCCACCAACCAGGCCGCGCCACGTCGCGTCCCCGCCGGCCTCTCTCTCCCCGAGGCCCGCCGAGCCCATCGCGGGCCCGCGCACGCCCGCAGGCCGCCGCCGCTCGCCCGCTACGGCCCGCACACCGCACCGCCCAGCCCGTACCTGCTCCGTCGCCCCGCCGCCGCATGCCTCCGCCGCCGGCCGCCGGCTCCACCATTCCTCGCCGGCGACTGCATCTCCCGCCGGCGAGCCGCCCGCTCGCGCCGCCCTGCGCGCCGCGCTCCACTACCAATCGCCGCAACGACCGTGCCTCCCTGCGAGAGACCTGCTGCCGACTCGGGTTCACCGCCCCTCAACGCCGGCAGTCTGCTCCGGCCGGCGAGCGCGCCGCCGCACCCGACATAGCCCCACCGACCTCCTCCGCCCGTGCCATGACCGGATCCGGGACCCTCGCGGCCGGATCCGCCCGTTCCACGCCTCCCTGCACCTCCCCGGTGGCTCCCGCACCCTTCGGCAGCCTTCTCCCTCGTTTCTGGCGACACATTCCGGCGAACCTCGAACTACGTGCAAGTCAACCCTAGATCTGATTCTGAGAGGGTAATTTTTCGTCTAAGTCCTTTTTCCTGTAATAATTTTGAGCATATTCATCGCATCATAACTCTGCATCCGTGGCTCCGATTCGTGCATGTAGCACATCAAAATGTTCGCCTGGACGAGTACATCATTTCATCTCATTGCATCATTTTCATTTGAGCTCATCTTGATGCCCGAAATGCTGTTGGAAGAGGGCTATGTGATGAATTTGTCAGATCTGTTTCAGCAAATAGCTATTTGTCATTTTTGCCATGTTTAATGTGTGCATGCTATGATCCTGAGCTCTACATGTGTTTTGTTATATACCATGCCATCTTTACAGAGGTGCTTGCCATGTATTTTTGTGATCCTTGTGGTGACTATCACAAGTTTGCAAAGTAGCCTAATTGTTGATGCTGATTTCAGGGACTTAGTTTTTCACTAAGTCCTTGTTCTGTTTTTGTTGATATGCCATATGTTCATGTTGTTTCCTAGTGATCCGTGCCTCTTTTGAGGATGATCAGTAAGGATGTTTTGTTAATATCATGGTGCTCTATCCATTCATGTCTTTGTTTGCATTTATGGAGCACCCTAGCTTGAGTCAATCGAGCTCTACTTTTTCTATAAAGTGAATCCTGGCAGATTGTTGACATGTTTAGCGATTTTGCCGAGGATGTTGCTATTGATCCGTGCATGCTATGATGTTGTTCTTGCTATGTATAGCTTCTATGCTATGTCTTATTGATGGGTGTATGCTTAGTTTGTCATGCCATGCTCTGTAGTGAGTGCATCGAGCTCGTAAACATGCCTACTCGTTAACTGTTTTGCATGTTCCAGTTTTTCACTAAGTCTGAATCTGTTTATGTTTTTGCCATGTTCACATGCTTGCAATTGTATTTTCTGATCCCTTTTGGCTCAAGGTCACTAAGGGACTTTTGTTAAGTGCTTTGAGTAGCTTCATGCCATGCCTTGCTTTGCCATGTTAAGTTCCTGTAGCTTGTAGTTTTCATGCTCTAAAGTGTGATTCCTGATGATAAATTCCAGACTTGTGTTAATTTCACCAAGTCTGAAACCTGTTATCATTTGCACTTTTGCCATGCTTGTTTGAACCTGTTATTGGATGAATTAGCCGCATATCAGTGTTCATCTTTTGTCAAGCATCATGGGTGGATCCCTGCCATGTATTTTGTTGCCATGTTGGAGTGCTGTAGCATGTTGTTCTTGATGCATTTAGATGGTCACTTGTTGTTTATCGCAGACTGGTGCCATATTTGTTTTGCTTGCCATTTCCAAACCGTGCATCCGATTTCGGTGATCTTTATATCGATTTCAACCGAAATCACCTCACCTTTCCAGTGGCACTCTTGGATTTCCAAGTTGAGGCCAGGTTCTATCATTCCTTTCCAAATCATGCATATGCACCGCATACCGCATCCCGCATATCATACCATGTTCATGTGTTGGTTGTTTACTATGTTGTGTGCTTCTTTCCGATGTTGCTTCTTAGGGTTGGTTCCGATAACGTTGCGTTTGTGAGGACCCGTTCGACTACGTCCATTTGTCTTCTTCATGGACTCGTTCTTCTTCCTTGTGTGATTTCAGGCAAGATGACCATACCCTCGAAATCACTTCTATCTTTGCTTGCTAGTTGCTAGCTCTTTTGCTATGCCTTTGCTGAGATACCTACCACTTGCTTATCATGCCTCCCATATTGTTAAGCCAAGCCTCTAACCCACCTTGTCCTAGCAAACCCTTGTTTGGCTATGTTACCTCTTTGCTCAGCCCCTCTTATAGCGTTGTTAGTTGCAGGTGAAGATTGGAGCTTGTCCCATGTTTGGAACATGGATATATTGTTGAGATATCACACTATATCTTATTGAATTAATGCATCTATATACTTGGTAAAGGGTGGAAGGCTCGGCCTTATGCCTGGTGTTTTGTTCCACTCTTGCCGCGCTAGTTTCCGTCATATCGGTGTTATGTTCCCGGATTTTGCGTTCCTTACGCGGTTGGGTTATAATGGGAACCCCTTGACAGTTCGCCTTGAATAAAACTCCTCCAACAAGGCCCAACATTGGTTTTACCATTTGCCACCTAGCCTTTTCTTTCCCTTGAGTCGGCCGGCTCAAGGGTCATCTTATTTGAACCCCCCCGGGCCAGTGCTTCTCTAAGTGTTGGTCCAACTGAGCGATGTCTGAGGCTACCAGGGGCAACTCTGGGCTGGCTTACCCGACGTCTTGCTCATATGGTGTGCCCTAAGAACGAGATATGTGCAGCTCCTATTGGGATTTGTTGGCACATCTGGGTGGCTTTGCTGGTCTTGTTTTACCATTGTCGAAATGTCTTGTAACCGGGATTCCGAGTCTGATCGGGTCTTCCCGCTAGAAGGAATATCCTTCGTTGACCGTGAGAGCTTGTGATGGGCTAAGTTGGGACTCCCCTACAGGGATTTGAACTTTTGAAAGCCGTGCCCATGGTTATGGGCAGCTGGGAATTTGTTAATGTCTGGTTGTAGAAAATCTGAAGTTGACCTTAATTAAAATGCACCAACCGCGTGTGTTACCGTGATGGTCTCTTCTCGGCGGAGTCCGGGAAGTGAACACGGTGTTGGAGTTATGTTTGACGTAGGTTGTTCTAGGATCACTTGTTGATCATAGTTGTTCGACCGTGCCTTGCATTCTCTTCTCGCTCTCATTTGCGTATGTTAGCCACCATATATGCTAGTCGCTCGATGCAGCTCCACCTCATACCTTTTACCTTACCCATAAGCTTAAATAGTCTTGATCGCGAGGGTGTGAGATTGCTGAGTCCCCGTGGCTCACAGATACTTCCAAAACCAGCCTGCAGGTGCCGATGTTACCGCGCAGGTGACGCAACCAAGCTCAAGGAGGAGCTCGATGAAGATCTTGTTCTTTATGTTGTTACATTTTTCCAGTTGATCAGTAGTGGAGCCCAGTTGGGACGATCGGGCATCCGTGTAGCATTTGGGGTAGTCTTCTTTTATTTTGGTTTCGTAGTCGGACCTTGATTGTATTTGGATGTTGTAATGCTATTCTTGTATTGTGTGATGTGGCGATTGTAAGCCAACTATGTATCCTTTTCCCTTATTTATTACATGGGTTGTGTGAAGATTACCTCACTTGCGACATTGCTTTCAATGCGGTTATGCCTCTAAGTCGTGCTTCGACACGTGGGAGATATAGCCGCATCGAGGGCGTTATATAAAACAACTAGCATCAACTACAAGGAGTAATTAACACTACTAGCAACCTACTAGTACCAATCCCGGACTTGGAGACAAGAATTGGATACAAGAGATGAACTAGGGTTTTGAGAGGAGATGGTGCTGATGAAGATGTTGATGGAGATTGCCCTCTCCCGATGAGAGGAGAGTTGGTGATGACGATGGCGATGATTTCCCCCTCCCGGAGGAAAGTTTCCCCGGCAGAGCAGCTCTGCCGGAGCCCTAGATTGGATCCGCCAAGGTTCCGCCTTGTGGCGGCAGAGTTTCGCTCGGGAAGATGGCTTATGATTTTTTCCTCATCGAAAGACACCATATAGCAGAAGATGGCCATCGGAGGGCCACCAGGGGGCCCACGAGGTGGGGAGCGCCTAGGGGGTAGGGCGCGCCCCCACCCTCGTGGGCAGGGTGTGGCCCCCTGGTGAACTTCTTGTGCTCAGTATTTTTTATATATTCTGAAAACGTCTTCCGTGAAGTTTCAGGACTTTTGGAGCTGTGCAGAATAGGTCTCTAATATTTGCTCCTTTTCCAGTCCAGAATCCCAGCTGCCGGCATTCTCCCTCTTTATGTAAACCTTGTAAATTAAGAGAGAATAGGCATAAGTATTGTAGCATAATGTGTAATAACAGCCCATCGTTATAAAAGCATGATGCAAAATGGACGTATCAGGCACAACATACCGTCTGTTTCCTCCAGACAAGGGAACTACCTGAGGAGCATAAAGAAGCGGAAAAAGTAGCCCGTTGGTCTGCCCTGTACCAGTTCGTTGATGACGTCCTGTACAGAAAAAGACCGAACGGTGTGAAATTGAAGTGCATCCCGCGGGAGGAAGGACCGGAGCTGTTGGCAGAGATACATGGAGGCATGTGTGGCTCCCACATAGGGTCGAGGGCCCTTGCCGGCAAGGCATTCCGGCAAGGCTTCTTCTAGCCTGCCGCCCTCCAGGATGCGACGGCACTAGTAACCAGGTGTGAAGCGTGCTAGTTCCATTCGAAGAAGCTTCATCAACAAGCTCAAGCCCTTCAAACAATCCCTCTCTCCTGGCCATTTTTGGTCTAGGGGCTCAACATACTGGGCCCCTTCCCCCGTGCTGTCGGGGGCTTTGAGTACTTGTACGTTGCAATCGACAAGTTCACAAAGTGGATGGAGGTGGAAGTAATGAGGAAGGTGACAACACAGTCAGCGTCTAGTTCTTCAAGGGAATAGTCTGCCGTTTTGGTGTGCCAAATAGAGTCATCACCGATGCTACCTCTTGAGAACTGCATTGGTTTTCCCTTGAAGAGGAAAGGGTGATGCAGCAATGTAGCATAAGTATTTCCCTCAGTTTTTGAGAACCAAGGTATCAATCCAGTAGGAGGCTACGCGCGAGTCCCTCGCACCTACACAAACAAATAAATCCTCGAAAACCAACACGATAAGGGGTTGTCAATCCCTACACGGTCACTTACCAGAGTGAGATCTGATAGATAAGATATAATATTTTTGGTATTTTTATGATAAAGATGCAAAGTAAAATAAAGGCAATAGAAACAACTAAGTGTAGGAAGATTAATATGATGGAAAATAGACCCGAGGGCCATAGGTTTCACTAGTGGCTTCTCTCAAGAGCATAACTATTTTACGGTGGGTGAACAAATTACTGTTGAGCAATTGACAGAATTGAGCATACTTATGAGAATATCTAGGTATGATCTTGTATATAGGCATCACGTCCGAGACAAGTAGACCGACTCCTGCCTGCATCTATTACTATTACTCCACACATCGACCGCTATCCAGCATGCATCTAGAGTATTAAGTTCATAACAATAGAGTAACGCTTTAAGCAAGATGACATGATGTAGAGGGATAAATTCATGCAATATGATAAAAACCCCATGTTGTCATCCACGATGGCAATAATACAATACGTGCCTTGCTGCCCCTACTGGCACTGGGAAAGGACACCGCAAGATTGAACCCAAAGCTAAGCACTTCTCCCATTGCAATAAAGATCAATCTAGTAGTCCAAACCAAACTGATAATTCAAAGAGACTTGCAAAGATAACCAATCATACATAAAAGAATTCAGAGAAGATTCAAATATTGTTCATAGATAAACTTGATCATAGACCCACAATTCATCGGTCTCAACAAACACACCGCAAAAAGAAGATTACATCGAATAGACCTCCACAAAGAGGGGGAGACCATTGTATTGAGATCCAAAAAGAGAGAGAAAGCCATCTAGCTAATAACTATGGACCCGAAGGTCTAAGGTAAACTACTCACACTTCATCAGAGAGGCTATGGTGTTGATGTAGAAGCCATCCGTGATCGATGCCCCCTCCGGCGGAGCTCCAGAACAGGCCCCAAGATGGGATCTCGTGGATACAGAAGGTTGCGGCGGTGGAATTAGGTTTTTGGCTCCGTATCTGTTCGTTTGGGGGTACGTAGGTATATATAGGAGGAAGGAGTACGTCGGTGGAGCAACATGGGGCCCACGAGGGTGGAGGGCGCACCCGGGGGGGGGGGGGGGTAGGCGCGCCCCCTACCTCGTGGCTTCCTGGTGGCTTTCTTGACGTTGGGTCCAAGTCCTCTAGATCATGTTCATTCCAAAAATCACGTTCCCGAAGGTTTTATTCCGTTTGGACTCCGTTTGATATTCTTTTTCTGCGAAACTCTGAAATAGGCAAAAAACAGCAATTCTGGGCTGGGCCTCCGGTTAATAGGTTAGTCCCAAAATAATATAAAAGTGAATAATAAAGCCCAATATTGTCCAAAACAGAAGATAATATAGTATGGAGCAATCAAAAATTATAGATACGTTTGAGACGTATCAAGCATCCCCAAGCTTAATTCCTGCTCGTCCTTGAGTAGGTAAATGATAACAACAGAAATTTTGATGTGGAATGCTACTTGGCATAATTTCAATGTAATTCTTCTTAATTGTGGTATGAATATTCAGATCTGAAAGATTCAAGATAAAAGTTCAATATTGACATAAAAATAATAATACTTCAAGCATACTAACTAAGCAATTATGTCCTCTCAAAATAACATGGCCAAAGAAAGTTCATCCCTACAAAATCATATAGTTTAGTCATGCTCCATTTTCATCACACAAGAATGCTCTCATCATGCACAACCCCGATGACAAGCCAAGCAATTGTTTCATACTTTAGTAATCTCAAACTTTTCCAACCTTCACACAATACATGAGCGCGAGCCATGGATATAGCACTACGGGTGGAATAGAATATGATGATGGGGGGTTTTGTGGAGAAGACAAAAAAGGAGAAAGTCTCACATCAACAAGGCTAATCAATGAGATATGGAGATGCCCATCGATTGATGTTAATGCAAGGAGTAGGGATTGCCATGCAACGGATGCACTAGAGCTATAAATATATGAAAGCTCAACAAAAGAAACTAAGTGGGTGTGCAGCCAACTTGCTTGCTCACGAAGACCGAGGACACTTGAGGAGGCCCATTGTTGGAATATACAAGCCAAGTTCTATAATGAAAAATTCCCACTAGTATATGAAAGTGACAAAACAAAAGACTCTCTATCATGAAGATTATGGTGCTACTTTGAAGCACAAGTGTGGTAAAAGGATAGTAACATTGTCCTTTCTCTCTTTTTCTCTCATTTTTTGGGCCTTCTCTTTTTTATGGCCTTTCTCTCTTTTTATTCCTCACTTGGGACAATGCTCTAGAAAATGATGATCATCACACTTCTATTTATTTACAACTCAATGATTACAACTCGATACTAGAACAAAGTATGACTCTATATGAATGCCTCCAATGGTGTACCTGGATATGCAATGAACCAAGAGTGACATGTATGAAATAATTATGAATGGTGGCTTTGCCACAAATACTATGTCAACTACATGATCATGCAAAGCAATATGAGAATGATGAACGTGTCATGATAAACGGAGTGGTGGAAAGTTGCATGTCAATATATCTCGGAATGGCTATGGGAATGCCATAATAGGTAGGTATGGTGGCTGTTTTGAGGAAGATATACGGAGGTTTATGTGTGAAAGAGCGTATCATATCACGGGGTTTGGATGCACCGGTGAAGTTTGCACCAACTCTCAATGTGAGAAAGGGCAATGCACGGTACCGAAGAGGCTAGCAATGATGGAAAGGTGGGCGTGCGTATAATCCATGGACTCAACATTAGTCATAAAGAACTCACATACTTATTGCAAAAATCTAGAAGTCATCAAAAACCAAGCACTACGCGCATGCTCCTAGGGGGATAGATTGGTAGGAAAAGACGATCGCTCGTCACCGACCGCCACTCATAAGGAGGACAATCAAAGAACACTTCATGTTTCAAATTTGTTACATAATGCATGCTACGAGACATGCAAACTTCAACACAAGTACTTATCAAATTCACAACTACTCAACTAGCACAACTTTAATATCACTACCTCCATGTCTCAAAACAATCATCAAGCATCAAACTTCTCTTAGTATTCAACGCACTCATAAGAAAGTTTTTACTAATCTTGAATACCTAGCATATTAGGATTATTTAAGAAAATTACCATGCTATTTAAGACTCTCAAAATAATCTAAGTGAAGCATTAGAGATCAATAGTTTCTATAAAACAAAGCCACCATCGTGCTCCAAAAGATATAATTGAAGTACTAGAGCAAAACTATATAACTCAAAAGATATAAGTGAAGCACATAGAGTATTCTAATAATTTCCGAATCATGTGTGTCTCTCTCAAAAGGTGTGTACAACAAGTATGATTGTGGTAAAATAAAAAGCAAAGACTCAAATCATACAAGGCGCTCCAAGCAAAACACATATCATGTGGTGAATAAAAATATAGCTCCAAGTAAAGTTACCGATGGAAGTAGACGAAAGAGGGGATGCCTTCCGGGGCATCCCCAAGCTTTGGCTTTTTGGTGTCCTTAGATTATCTTGGGGGTGCCATGGGCATCCCCATGCTTAGGATCTTGCCATTCCTTGTTCCATAATCCATCAAATCTTTCACCCAAAACTTGACAACTTGACAACACAAAACTTAAAGTAGAAAATCTCGTGAGCTCCGTTAGCGAAAGAAAACAAAACACCACTTCAAGGTACTGTAATGAAATCATTCTTTATTTATTTTGGTGCGAAACCTACTGTATTCCAACTTCTCTATGGTTTATAAACTATTTTACTAGCCATAGATTCATCAAAATAAGAAAACAACACACGAAAAACAGAACAGTCTGTAGTAATCTGTAGATAACGCAAGATCTGGAACCCCAAAAATTCCAAAATAAATTGGTGGACGTGAGGAATTTATCTTTTAATCATCTGAAAAAATAATTAACTAAATGTCACTTTCCAAATAAAAATGGCAGCAGTTCTCATGAGCGCTAAAGTTTCTGTTTTTACAGCAAGATTTAAAAAGACTTTCCTCAAGTCTTCCCAACGGTACTACTTGGCACAAACACTAATTAAACACAAAAACACAACCAAAACAGAGGCTAGATAAATTATTTATTACTAAATAACAGCAAGGAAAAATATTGGGTTGTCTCCCAACAAGCGCTTTTCTTTAAAGCCTTATAGCTAGGCATTGATAATTTTAATGTTGCTCACATGAAAGACAAGAATTGAAGCACAAAGAGAGCATCATAAAACACGTGACAAACTCATCTAAGTCTAACATACTTCCTATGAATAGGCATCTTATAGGCAAACAAATTATCAAGGCAAGCAAAAACTAGCATATGCAAGGAAGCGGAAAGAAACAATAGCAATCTCAACACAACAAGAGGTAATTTAGTAACATGAAAATTTCTACCACCATATTTTCCTCTCTCATAATAATTGCATGTGGGATCATAAGCAAATTCAACAAAATATCTGTCACATAAAATATTTTCAACATGATCCACATGTATGCAAAGTTGACACTCTTCCAAAATAGTGGGATTAACATTGACTAAAGTCATGACCTCTCCAAACCCACTTTTATCAAAAACATCATAAGATTGAACATTCTCCAAATATGTGGGATCTAAAGTTTACACTCTTCCAAACCCACTTTCAATAATATTGCAAACACTATTATCAATCTCATATTCATCATGGGGCTTAAATAAATTTTCAAGATCAAAAGAAGAATCACCCCAATCATGATCATTACAACAAGTAGTAGACATAGCAAAACTAGCATCCCCAAGCTTAGGGTTTTGCATATTATTAGAACAATTGACATCAAGAGAATTTATAGTAAAATCATTGCAATCATGCTTTTTAATCAAAAATCTATCATGAATTATTCCATAAAGTACTTCATCACATTTTTCAGATTCACGAATTTCAAGCAAAACTTCATAAAGATAATCTAGTGCACAAAACTCACTAGCAATTGGTTCATCATAATTGGATCTCTTAAAAATATTAGCAAGCGGATGAGGATCCATAGATCTTAGGTTCTATGTTTAGTAATAAATAAACAACTATTCCAACCATACGAGCAAACAAGAAAAGGGCAAAAGAGGCAAATTGGGAAAGAGAAGGAGGATAGAGAGAGAGAGAGCGAATAAAACGGCAAGGGTGAAGTGGGGGAGAGGAAAACGAGAGGCAAATGGCAAATAATGTAATGCTGGAGATAAGGATTTGTGATGGGTACTTGGTATGTTGACTTTTGCATAGACTCCCCGGCAACGGCGCCAGAAATCCTTCTTGCTACCTCTTGAGCACTGCGTTGGTTTTCCCTTGAAGAGGAAAAGGTGATGCAGCAAATGAAAGGAAATATGCCCTAGAGGCAATAATAAAGTTATTATTTATTTCCTTATATCATGATAAATGTTTATTATTCATGCTAGAATTGTATTAACCGGAAACATAATACATGTGTGAATACATAGACAAACAGAGTGTCACTAGTATGCCTCTACTTGACTAGCTCGTTGATCAAAGATGGTTATGTTTCCTAACCATGAACAAAGAGTTGTTATTTGATTAACGAGGTCACATCATTAGTTGAATGATCTGATTGACATGACCCATTTCATTAGCTTAGCACCTGATCGTTTAGTATGTTGCTGTTGCTATTCTTCATGACTTATACATGTTCCTATGACTATGAGATTATGCAACTCCCGTTTACCGGAGGAACACTTTGGGTGCTACCAAACGTCACAACGTAACTGGGTGATTATAAAGGAGTACTACAGGTGTCTCCAAAGGTAGATGTTGGGTTGGCGTATTTCGAGATTGGGATTTGTCACTCCGAATGTCGGAGAGGTATCTCTGGGCCCTCTCGGTAATGCACATCACATAAGCCTTGCAAGCACTGCAACTAATATGTTAGTTGTGAGATGATGTATTACGGAACGAGTAAAGACACTTGCCGGTAACGAGATTGAACTAGGTATTGGATACCGACGATTGAATCTCAGGCAAGTAACATACCGATGACAAAGGGAACAACGTATGTTGTTATGCGGTCTGACCGATAAAGATCTTCGTAGAATATGTAGGAGCCAATATGGGCATCCAGGTCCCGCTATTGGTTATTGACCGGAGACGTGTCTCGGTCATGTCTACATTGTTCTCGAACCGTAGGGTCCGCACGCTTAAGGTTTCGATGACAGTTATATTATGAGTTTATGAGTTTTGATGTACCGAAGGAGTTCGGAGTCCCGGATGAGATCGGGGACATGACGAGGAGTCTCGAAATGGTTGAGACGTAAAGATCGATATATTGGACGACTATATTCGTACATCGGAAAGGTTCCGTGTGATTCGGGTATTTTCGGAGGTACTGGGGAGTTACGGGAATACGGGGAAGAGTAATGGGCCTTGATGGGCTTTAGTGGGAAGAGGAAAAGGGTGCTGCGCCCCCCCTCCCCTTTGGTCCGAATTGGACTAGGGAAAAGGGGGCCGGCCACCTCTCCTTCTCCTCCTATTCCTTCTCCCTTCCTCCCCTTTTGGTGGACTCCTACTAGGACTTGGAGTCCTAGTAGGACTCCCATCCTGGCCGCACCCTATGCCTTGGCCGGCCTCCTCCTCCTCCATCCTTTATATACAGGGGCAGGGGGCACCCCATAGACACACAACTTGATCCTTGAGATCGTTCCTTAGCCGTGTGCGGTGCCCCTGCCACCAAATTCCACCTCGATCATACCGTTACAGTGCTTAGGCGAAGCCCTGCGTCGGTAGTACATCAAGATTGTCACCACGCCGTCGTGCTGACGGAACTCTTCCTCGACGCTTTGCTGGATCGGAGCCCGAGGAACGTCATCGAGCTGAACGTGTGCCAAGAACTCGGAGGTGCCGGAGTAACGGTGCTTGGATCGGTCGAATCGGGAAGAAGACGTACGACTACTTCCTCTACGTTGTGTGATCGCTTCCGCAGTCGGTCTGCGTTGGTACGTAGACAACACTCTCCCCTCTCGTTGCTGTGCATCACCATGATCTTGCGTGCGCGTAGGAAAATTTTCGAAATTACTGCGTTCCCCAACAGCAAAGTAGCGTAAGTATTTCCCTCAGTTTTTGACAACCAAGGTATCAATCCAATAGGAGGCTACGCGCGAGTCCCTCGCACCTACACAAAGAAATAAATCCTCGCAACCAACGCGATAAGTGGTTGTCAATCCCGACACGATCACTTACGAGAGTGATATCTGATAGATAAGATAGGATAATATTTTTGGTATTTTTATGATAAAGATTCAAAGTAAAATAAAAGCAATAGAAACAACTAAGTGTAGGAAGATTAATATGATGGAAAATAGACCCGGGGGCCATAGGTTTCACTAGTGGCTTCTCTCAAGAGCATAAGTATTTTACGGTGGGTGAACAAATTACTGTTGAGCAATTGACAGAATTGAGCATACTTATGAGAATATCTAGGTATGATCTTGTATATAGGCATCACGTCCGAGACAAGTAGACCGACTCCTGCCTGCATCTACTACTATTACTCCACACATCGACCGCTATCCAGCATGCATCTAGAGTATTAAGTTCATAACAATAGAGTAACGCTTTAAGCAAGATGACATGATGTAGAGCGATAAATTCATGCAATATGATAAAAACCCCATGTTGTCATCCACGATGGCAATAATACAATACGTGCCTTGCTGCCCCTACTGGCACTGGGAAAGGACACCGCAAGATTGAACCCAAAGCTAAGCACTTCTCCCATTGCAATAAAGATCAATCTAGTAGTCCAAACCAAACTGATAATTCAAAGAGACTTGCAAAGATAACCAATCATACATAAAAGAATTCAGAGAAGATTCAAATATTGTTCATAGATAAACTTGATCATAAACCCACAATTCATCGGTCTCAACAAACACACCGCAAAAAGAAGATTACATCGAATAGACCTCCACAAAGAGGGGGAGACCATTGTATTGAGATCCAAAAAGAGAGAGAAAGCCATCTAGCTAATAAATATGGACCCGAAGGTCTAAGTTAAACTACTCACACTTCATCAGAGAGGCTATGGTGTTGATGTAGAAGCCATCCGTGATCGATGCCCCCTCCGACGGAGCTCCAGAACAGGCCCCAAGATGGGATCTCGTGGATACAGAAGGTTGCGGCGGTGGAATTAGGTTTTTGGCTCCGTATCTGATCATTTGGGGGTATGTAGGTATATATAGGAGGAAGGAGTACGTCGGTGGAGCAACATGGGGCCCATGAGGGTGGAGGGCGCGCCCCCTACCTCGTGGCTTCCTGGTGGCTTTCTTGACGCAGGGTCCAAGTCCTCTGGATCATGTTTGTTCCGAAAATCACGTTCCCGAAGGTTTCATTCCGTTTGGACTCCGCTTGATATTCTTTTTCTGCGAACTCTGAAATAGGAAAAAAACAGCAATTCTGGGCTGGGCCTCCGGTTAATAGGTTCGTCCCAAAAATAATATAAAAGTGAATAATAAAGCAAGATATCATCCAAAACAAAAGATAATATAGCATGGAGCAATCAAAAATTATAGATACGTTGGAGGCGTATCAATCGACAACGGCACGCGGTTCACAAGCCACGCCTTCATGCAGTACATTCGAGACCTCGGCAGCAAGGTCTGTTTTGCTTCCGTGGCACACCCACCGAGCAACGGCCAGGCGGAGAGGGCAAATGCTGAAGTACTGCGAGGCCTGGGAACAAAGACTTTTGACAAGCTGCACAAGAGTGGAAGGCGCTAGATTGATGAGTTGCTGGTAGTTATTTGGTCGATCAGGACGACGCCAAATCGAGCCACTGGCCAGACACCCTTTGCCCTGGTATAAGGGGCGGAAGCAGTTCTCCCCACAGAACTCATATACAGGTCAAGAGCGATTGCGACAAGATGACGCAACGCTCCTTGAGGAAGATCATCTTCGAGCGGCTGTGAGAGCAGCACACTACTAGCAAGCCTTGCGCCACTACCATAGCCGCAAGGTTCATGCCCAAAGCTTTGAGGAAGGCGACCTTGTTCTTCGGCTGGTTCAGTCAGCCAAGAATTCCAACAAGTTGACGCCAAAGTGGGAAGGCCCTTATCGGGTAATACGAGTCACCAGGCCCAGCGCAGTCCGCCTGGAGACCGAAGATGCTGTCCCAGTAAGCAATTCCTTGAACATCGAACATCTTCGCAAGTTTTACCCATAAGGCGCGATGGTCGGGCCTCCTGGCAAACCACCATTTGTACGAGCCTTGTCGGCAAGGCATGTAACCCTCTGTACAAAGCTAGACGCAGACGCTGAGCATAAATAAACGAAGCGCTGGTGCCCTAAGTTATAGCATGCATGCTAGGTTAAGTCTCTCCTTCGGTTAGGGTTGATAGTCCTTGGCGGCGACTAACCCCTAGCCTAGAGGTCGAGTGTGCGTCTTTCAGTTCTCTTTGGTTCGCAGGGCACGCTGAGCCGCTTGGGAAAAAGAGAACGAACCGGCGCTTCGGCCCCGGCAAGCCAAGACTATCGGGAGCTGAAGATACAAGGGTCCAACCACGGCGAGCGAAGGTTGCTGGGGGCTGCGGATCCAGATAAGTCTTTCATCCCCCTGTTATGCATTTCCATATAGAACTGGGACATGTGAAACCTCATTTATGTTCTTAAAACCACCGTGCTCCCCCTTTCTTGTACTCGAGATTTACCTCCTAGGTCAAAATTTAGTAGTAGTCGTGGTGGCGAGGAGATGAACGAGGGGCCTAACTCTACTTCGCCCCTGCCTTCGCCAAGAGCGCGAGAATGGTCGACCGAAGTTGGGAGACGGCAAGGCCTGTTGCCGGGTGACAATGTTTATCTTAAGGATAACAAGGATTCGTCCTTGGCATGGGCCTCGCTCACGCACAAAGAACCTGGCAAGCACCCTTTTTCATTAAAAACATCCCATACAAGTATAGTTCATACGGAATTAAAAACATGAGCAAAGGGGATTACAAGTCTTAGAATTAACAAGTACCCGCATGCTTACAAACTAAAAAAGAAGAGATAAGATGCCCGTAATCCCTTTCTTGTCCCTCTCCTCAGAAGGTAAAACAAGAGGGAAGGAGGGCGAAAAGAGCGCCTAGGCGAGGTGCGAAGAGCAGAAGGCACCAAAAGAACATCTTGGTGCCAGGAAAGGAGCTGGAAGATTAGGCAGTGGGCCGGCAATACAAGACGAAGGCGTCGGTGCCCGCGTACTCTGACTTGACGGCTGCCACCCGCCTGCTTCGCCTTCTCCGACCCTCCTACGCCAGCCGCCCAAGGAGACAATAGGGAGCACCCCGATGGAAAGCTTGGCGAGGATGGCCCTCGGCAAGGCGCGTGCCCGACGGAGGGGCGGCGCGGTCAGTCAAAGTCGGAGTCGGCATCCTACCGCTTGACTCCCTCGTCGTCGCTGTCGTTGTCCTCCTCGTCACTCCCGCTTGAGGAGGAATCTTCATCGTCGTAGGAGCTCTCCACGTAGCACTTCAAGCGAGTTCCGAGATCTCCGAAGACCTTGACGGAGAGCAGGCTGCCCTTCGTTAACTTGAAGTAGAGGACAAGCCCCGCCATCAAGTTGTGGTTGCGTGTGAACGTCTTCCATCCACGGCGGAGGTACATGACGTGAGGGGCAGGGAAGTTGACGTCGACCCGCGTGCCGCCATTCCCGCAGCCCTTCATGTGCAACCAGATGGTCTAGGGTGGGTCGATCTCCATCTCTCGAGCAAATGCAGTACGGAGACGGAGGCGGCGACGCGGTGGCCGGCGCAGCCTGATGAAGAACTCGCGGGGCTAGTCCCCGATGATACAGCTCCAACGTGTCTATAATTTTTGATTGTTCCATGCTATTATATTATCTGTTTCGGATGTTTATGGGCTTTATTATACACTTTTATATTATTTTTGGGACTAACCTATTAACCGGAGGCCCAGCCTAAATTGTTATTTTCTTGCCTATTTCAATGTTTCGAAGAAAAGGAATATCAAATGGAGTCCAAATGGAATGAAACCTTCGGGAGAGTTATTTTTGGAACGGAAGCAATCCAGGAAACTTGGAGTGGACGTAAGGGAAGCTTCGAGGTGGCCACGAGGTAGGGAGGCGCGCCTGCCCCCTAGGTGCGCCCCCACCATTGTGGGCCCCTCATGGCTCCCCTAGCCGACTTCTTTCGCCTATATATATATATATATATATATATATATATATATATATATCAATATACCCTAAAAACATCGGAGAGCAGAATAGATCGACAGTTTCGCCGCCAGAAGCCTCCGTAGCCACGAAAAACCAATCTAGACCCGTTTCGGCACCCTGCCGGAGGGGGGAATCCATCTCCGGTGGCATCTTCATCATCCCGGCGCTCTCCATGATAAGGAGGGAGTAGTTCCCCCTCGGGGCTGAGGGTATGTACTAGTAGCTATGTGTTTGATCTCTCTCCCTCTCTCGTGTTCTTGAGTCGGCACGATCTTGATGTATAGCGAGCTTTGCTATTATATTTGGATCTTATGATGTTTCTCCCCCTCTACTCTCTTGTGATGAATTGAGTTTTCCCTTTGAAGTTAACTTATCAGATTGAGTCTTCAAGGATTTGAGAACACTTGATGTATGTCTTGCATGTGCTTCTCTATGGTGGCAATGGGATATCACGTGATCCACTCGATGTATGTTTTGGTGATGAACTTGCGAGTTCCGTGACCTCATGAACTTATGGATAGGGGTTGGCACACGTTTTCGTCTTGACTCTTCGGTAGAAACTTTGGGGCACTCTTTGAAGTTCTTTGTGTTGGTTGAATAGATGAATCTGAGATTGTGTGATGCATATCGTATAATCATACCCACGGATACTTGAGGTGACATTGGAGTATCTAGGTGACATTAGGGTTTTGGTTGATTTGTGTCTTAAGGTGTTATTCTAGTATGAACTCTTGAATAGATAGATCAGAAAGAATAACTTTGAGGTGGTTTCATACCCTACAATAATCTCTTTGTTTGTTCTCCGCTATTAGTGACTTTGGAGTGACTCTTCATTGCATGTTGAGGGATACTTATATGATCCAATTATGTTATTATTGTTGAGAGAACTTTATGAACCCTAGTCCTTGTTTCAACGTATTGCAATACCGTTTGTGCTCACTTTTATCATTAGTTACCTTGTTGTTTTTATATTTTCAGATTACAAAAACCTTTATCTACCATCCATATTGCACTTGTATCACCATCTCTTCGCCGAACTAGTGCACCGATACAATTTACCATTGTATTGGGTGTGTTGGGGACACAAGAGACTCTTTGCTATTTGGTTGCAGGGTTGTTTGAGAGAGACCATCTTCATCCTACTCCTCCCATGGATTGATAAACCTTAGGTAATCCACTTGAGGGAAATTTTCTATTGTCCTACAAACCTCTGCACTTGGAGGCCCAACAACCTCTAAAAGAAGAAGGTTGTGTAGTAGACATCAAGCTCTTTTCTGGCGCCGTTGGCGGGGAGGTTAGCGCTTGAAGGTATATCTTTAGATCTTGCAATAGAATCTTTTTTGTATCTTGTTTTAGCACTTGTTTAGTTTATAAAATAAAAGTACAAAAAATGGAATTGAGTTTGCCTCATACACTTCATCTTTTTAATATCTTTCGTGAGAATGATGGAAAGGAAAATTGTGCTCAAATGCTAGAAGAAGAAGCCTATAAAATTTTTGGTACTAAATCTTTGAATGATGAGCATGATTGCAATGTTGTTAGTATGAACTCCTTGAATATCCATAGTACTAATGATGATTGCACTAGTCATGATGAAAATGTCTCTTATAAGCATGCCAACTTTTGCGGAATATATAGAGCCTGCAAGTACACACCAATTAGGGGAAATAGATTTTGCAAGAGGTATAAGTATTTGGAAACTAAATGGTTGCAAGAAAGGCTAGATGTTTGTGCTGAAAATTTAAAATTTCTTCACCATACTTGTGAACTTTGCAATGAACATGGTCATTTAAATCTCAAATGCAAATTGTTTCATGATCATATTGTGTCCAAAAATTGTGATGATTTGATTTCCCTTGCACATCATAATGAACTTAGTTTTCTTTTGGGTTATGAAGAAATGAAACGTATAACTAAGCATATTCCAGAATATAACCTTGATAAATTCCTCGATATTGATCTAGAACAAAATTTTATATATTGTGCGGTGAATTGCACTGAAATCCTTATATTGCCAATTACATAAAGACAAGAAAACAACTAGAAGATGAAGAGAATACTAATGAAAGGGAAGAGACTTCCCAATATTCTCCTATTATTTCTTATGATGAATCAGGTAACGAGGAGGAGCCTCCTGTTCAACCATTCTCATTAATAAGGAGCTCCGAAAAGAGGATAAAACCCACACATGATGTGAAGAGGAAAAAGAAAATATGGAGAAGCAAAGGTAAAAATGTATCCCTCCCAAATGATGTTGCTCCTACTACTCATTGTGATGATGATAATTGCTATACTATTGGTGCTATCCATAGTATTAATGATGAGAGTGATTATGCTTATGATATGAAAAGGCCCAAGCTTGGGGATGCTATGTTTGATGAGAATGACATGTTTGAGAATGTATTTTCTGCAAATAATGTTAGTCCCAAGCTTGGGGATGCTATGTTTAATGAAGATGATATTTGTAGTCTCCCAAGTTTTGATATGCAAATTTATTATGATGATAGCATACCTCCTACTTATGATAATTATATTGATGAAAGTGGGTTTGGAAGAGTGTCAAGTTTAGGAAATAATGATCCCACTATTTTGGAGGATATTGAATCTTATTTTGACAATTATGAAAGTGGATTTGGAGAGGTCATGACTTTATTTAGTAATGATTCCACTATCTTGGAAGAGGTTTCAATCGATTATGATCAGAACAAAGTTGCTACTTATGATGATTATTGTGATGAGACATATGCTATAAAAAGTAGTGATGATTATATTTATAAAACTTTTCGTGATTATGATTACCCCTTTTCTGAACATTACTCCTTTAATGTGGAAACAATTTATAGTATTCAAGTTTCTTATGATACTCCCACTATTCCGAATGAGAATAATTTTGCTTATGTGGAGAGTAATAAAATTTCTATGCTTGTAGATCATGAAAAGAATGATTTAGGTGATGGTTATATTGTTGAATTCATTCATGATGCTACTTAAAATTATTATGAGGGAGGAATATATGCTTGTAGGAATTGCAATAATATCAAGTTTCCTCTCTATGTGCTTAAAATCCGGAAGTTATGCTTGTTTTACCTTCCTATGCAAGTTGATTCTTGTTCCCATAAGTTGTTTGCTCACAAAATCCCTATGCATAGGAAGTGGGTTAGACTTAAATGTGCTAGTAATATTCTTCAAGATGCTCTCTTTATGTTACAATTCTTATCTTTTATGTGAGCATCATTGAAATCATCATGCCTAGCTAGGGGCGTTAAACGATAGCGCTTGTTGGGAGGCAACCCAACTTTATTTTTGTTCCTTGCTTTTTGCTCCTGTTTAGCAATAAATAATTTATCTAGAATCTGTTATGATTGAGTTTTTATGTTTTAATTAGTGTTTGTGCCAAGTAGAACCGTTGGGTAGACTTGGGGAAAGTCTTGTTGATCTTGCTGTAAAAAACAGAAACTTTAGCGTTCACGAGAATTGCTGCCATTTTTATTGGAGAATGATATATAGTTAATTCTTTTATAATATGATTAATAGATAAATTCCTCAAGTCCAGAAATTTATTTTAGAATTTTTGGGGTTACAGAAGTATACGTTTGATCCAGATTACTACAGACTGTTCTGTTTTTGACAGATTCTGTTTTCTATGTGTTGTTTGCTTATTTTGATGAATCTATGAGTAGTATCGGAGGGTATGAACCATAGATAAGTTGGAATAAAGTAGGTTTAACACCAATATAAATCAAGAATGAGTTCATTACAGTACCTTGAAGTGGTGTTTTGTTTTGTTTCGCTAACGGAGCTCATGAGATTTTCTATTTTGAGTTTTGTGTTGTGAAGTTTTCAAGTTTTGGGTTAAGTTTTGATGGATTATTGAACAAGGAGTGGAAAGAACCTAAGCTTGGGGATTACCATGGCACCCCAAGGTAAAATTCAATGACACCAAAAAGTCTGACATTGGGGATGCCCCGGAAGGCATCCCCTCTTTTGTCTTCGTCTATCGGTAACTTTACTTGGAGCTATTTTTTTATTCACCACATGATATGTGTTTTGCTTGGAGCGTCTTGTATGATTTGAGTCTTTGATTTTTATTTTACCACAATCATCCTTGCTGTACACACCTTTTGAGAGAGACTCACATGATTTAAAATTTATTAGAATACTCTATGTGCTTCACTTATATCTTTTGAGCTATATAGTTTTTGCTCTAGTGCTTCACTTATATCTTTTAAAGCACGGCGGTGGTTTTATTTTACAGAAATAATTGATCTCTCATGCTTCACTTATATTATTTTGAGAGTCCTTTATAAAGACATGGAAATTTTCTTTTAGGAATAATATAAAACTTCCATAGAAGTAAATTGTATACTATGGGAAGTTTGATACTTGATAATTGTTTTGAGATATGGAGATGGTGATAGTAGAGTCATGCTAGTTGAGTAGTTGTGAATTTGAGAAATACTTGTGTTGAAGTTTGTGATTCCCGTAGCATGCACGTATGGTGAACCGTTATGTGACGAAGTTGGAGCATGATTTATTTATTGATTATCTTCCTTATGAGTGGCGGTCAGGGACGAGCGATGGTCTTTTCCTACCAATCTATCCCCCTAGGAGCATGCGCGTAATAGTTTGTTTCGATAACTAATAGATTTTTGCAACAAGTATGTGAGTTCTTTATGACTAATGTTGAGTCCATGGATTATACGCACTCTCACCCTTCCACCATTGCTAGCCTCTCTAGTATAGTGCAATTTTCGCCGGTACCATAAACCCACCATATACCTTCCTCAAAACAGCCACCATACCTACCTATTATGGCATTTCCATAGCCATTACGAGATATATTGTCATGCAACTTTCCATCGTTCCGTTATTATGACACGCTTCATCATTGTCATATTGCTTGCATGATCATGTAGTTGACATCGTATTTGTGGCAAAGCCACCATTCATAATTTCATACATGTCACTCATGCATCATTGCACATCCCGGTACACCGCCGGAGGCATTCACATAGAGTCATATTTTGTTCTAAGTATTGAGTTGTAATTCTTGAGTTGTAAGTAAATTAAAGTGTGATGATCGTCATTATTAGAGCATTGTCCCAGTGAGGAAAGGATGATGGAGACTATGATTCCCCCACAAGTCGGGATGAGACTCCGGATGAAAAATAAAAAAAATAAAAAAGAGGAAGAAAGGCCAAAAAAGGCCAAATGAAAAAAATGAGAGAAAAAGAGAGAAGGTGCAATGCTACTATCCTTTTACCACACTTGTGCTCAAAAGTAGCAACATGATCTTCATGATAGAGAGTCTCCTATGTTGTCACTTTCATATATTAGTGGGAATCTTTCATTATAGAACTTGGCTTGTATATTCCAATGATGGGCTTCCTCAAAATGCCCTAGGTTTTCGTGAGCAAGCGAGTTGGATGCACACCCACCTAGTTTCTTTTTGAGCTTTCATACACTTATAGCTCTAGTGCATCCGTTGCATAGCAATCCCTACTCACTCACATTGATATCTATTGATGGGCATCTTCATAGCCCGTTGATATGCCTAGTTGATGTGAGACTATCTTCTCCTTTTTGTATTCTCCACAAGCACCATTCTATTCCACATATAGTGTTATGTCCATGGCTCACGCTCATATATTGCGTGAAGATTGAAAAAGTTTGAGAACATCAAAAGTATGAAACAATTGCTTGGCTTGTCATCGGGGTTGTGCATGATTTAAATATTTTGTGTGGTGAAGATAGAGCATAGCTAGACTATATGATTTTGTAGGGATAACTTTCTTTGGCCATGTTATTTTGAGAAGACATGATTACTTAGTTAGTATACTTGAAGTATTATTATTTTTATGTCAATATTAAACTTTTATCTTGAATCTTTTGGATCTGAACATTCATTCCACAAAAAAGAAAAATTACATCGGGAAATATGTTAGAAAGCATTCCACATCAAAAATTCTTTTTTATCATTTACCTACTCGAGGATGAGCAGGAATTAACCTTGGGGATGCTGATACGTCTCCAACGTATCTATAATTTTTGATTGTTCCATGCTATTATATTATCTGTTTTTGGATGTTTATGGGATTTATTATACACATTTATATTATTTTTGGGACTAACCTATTAAGCGGAGGCCCAACCGAAATTGTTGTTTTCTTGCCTATTTCAGTGTTTCGAAGAAAAGGAATATCAAACGGAGTCCAAACGGAATGAAACCTTCGGGAGAGTTATTTTTGGAACGGAAGCAATCCAGGACACTTGGAGTGGACGTCAGGGAAGCTTCGAGGTGGCCACGAGGCAGGGAGGCGCGCCAGGCCCCCTAGGCGCGCCCCATCCTTGTGGGCCCCTCGTGGCTCCCCTGACCGACTTCTTTCGCCTATATATATCAATATACCCTAAAAACATCGGAGAGTAGAATAGATATTGAGTTCCACCGTTAGAAGCCTCCGTAGCCACCGAAAACCAATCTAGACCCGTTCTGGCACCCTGCCGGAGGGGGGAATCCCTCTCCGGTGGCATCTTCATCATCCTAGCGCTCTCCATGACGAGGAGGGAGTAGTTCCCCCTCAGGGTTGAGGGTATGTACCAGTAGCTATGTGTTTGATCACTCTCTCTCTCTCCCCCGTGTTCTTGAGTCGGCACGATCTTGATGTATCGTGAGCTTTGCTATTATATTTGGATCTTATGATGTTTATCCCCCTCTACTCTCTTGTGATGAATTGAGTTTTACCTTTGAGGTTATCTTATCGGATTGAGTCTTTAAGGATTTTAGAACACTTGATGTATGTCTTGCATGTGCTTATCTGTGGTGACAATGGGATATCACGTGATCCACTCGACATATGTTTTGATGATCAACTTGCGAGTTCCGTGACCTCGTGAACTTATGCATAGGGGTTGGCACACGTTTTCGTCTTGACTCTCCGGTAGAAACTTTGGGGCACTCTTTGAAGTTCTTTGTGTTGGTTGAATAGATGAATCTGAGATTGTGTGATGCATATTGTATAATCATACCCGCGGATACTTGAGGTGACGTTGGAGTATCTAGGTGACATTAGGGTTTTAGTTGATTTGTTTCTTAAGGTGTTATTCTAGTACGAACTCTTGAATAGATCGATCAGAAAGAATAACTTTGAGGTGGTTTCATACCCTACAATAATCTCTTCGTTTGTTCTCCGCTATTAGTGAATTTGGAGTGACTCTTTGTTGCATATTAAGGGATAGTTATATGATCCAATTATGTTATTATTGTTGAGAGAACTTGCACTAGTGAAAGTATGGACCCTAGGCCTTGTTTCAACGCATTGGAATACTGTTGTGCTCACTTTTATCATTAGTTACCTTGCTGTTTTTATATTTTCGGATTACAAAAACCTTTATCGACCATCCATATTGCACTTGTATCACCATCTGTTCGCCAAACTAGTGCACCTATACAATTTACCATTGTATTGGGTGTGTTCGGGACACAAGAGACCCTTTGTTATTTGGTTGCAGGGTTGTTTGAGAGAGACCATCTTTATCCTTCGCCTCCCATGGATTGATAAACCTTAGGTCATCCACTTGAGGGAAATTTGCTACTGTCCTACAAACCTCTGCCCTTGGAGGCCCAACAACGTCTACAAGAAGAAGGTTGTGTAGTAGTTTTCACCTGACGTGGTGCTCCATCAGGGGAGGCATCGCTGGCAGAGGCGAGGCCGATGCACCGCCCCGTCCTCCTCTCGCCCGAGCACCACGACGACCTCGGCCTCGCCCCCTCCCCCTTCCTCTCATGGCCGGTTCCGCCGCCACGAGCTCTTGGGGAGGAGGAACACGCTGACGAGCAGCGACCCTCGCCGCCACCATCAAAGGACCAGCGCTTCCTCTCGCCGTGGCGGATGGAAGAAAGAAGTAGAGGTGGAAGGAGACGGATGATGGAAGAATGTGGGATGCCGCCCCCTCCCCTCCTTATAAAGGGGCGGAGTCGGTGCTCGACCACCCCACTCGACCAATCCGGTCATCGGGGGTGCAGGGAATCAGGACCGGCCTGCTGCCCCAATCAGCGACGGCCCAGTTTCCCGCCTCCACCTCCTGCCACCTGCATGAGGGACACGTGGCGAGTGAGCAGTATTGAAGGGACAGGCGAAGCGGCTGCTGCCCACCCCGTGATCGTGGGGCGTCGGCGCCTTGAAGACAGCGACCCAAGTCCACCCGAGTAAATGGGCCGTACCTCTACGCCTCCCTCCTTTTCTGGGGAAGGCGCGAGCCGCCTCTTTACCATGACGTGACGCATGCGTGCAGGAACCGCCCCACGCATGACCCCCACGTCACGCACGACCCTCCACGTCGCACGTTCAATGCGGGTCGTGGGGAAGTGCAGCGGACGAGAAGTTACTACGGTAAAATCCGCCCCACCTGCCCGCGCACCGTTATGGGCCTAGCCCAACAACGCATCACACTTATGTATGGCCTAGGCCCGGCGGCTCCTGTCGGTGTACAAAAGTAGGGGCTCTCCCTTTGACCCGTTTACTTGTGCACGGGCTATGAGAGCCACGCACCGCGGCCACACTTACCAGGGAGAGGAGTGAAGCCAGAGAGAAGTCGAAGCACAAGACAACCAAGGCGATGCCAAGACCAGAAGCGCAGGAGGGCAAGAGGGTGAGGTGGACTCCCTCGGCAAGATCCTTGCCGAGGCTCCCCTCCCCCCCCCCCCCCCGCGCAGCCCTGGCAAGAGCCTTGCTGGGGCAACTTGCCCAACACTAGCAGAGCGAGCCACCCTTGAGCCCATTGGCTCCGACCCAAGCAACGGCGTTGGAACCAAGGCTCGGGAGGCGCCTCTGTGGTGGCATACAAATCTTCGTCAAGATCATGAACACATAAGATTAGATGAGGATTAGAAGACGGCAACCCTTGGCAGGATCCTAGCTGAGGAAATCCATAAGAGCCCCGGCAAGACCCTTGCCGGGGATGACGGCAACGCCACGACAAGACCCTTTCTGGGCCCCCGGCAAGACCCTTGCCGAGGGCATTAGCAGGGGCATTGACAGGCCTGCACTAGCCAAGACTCCGACATCGTTCGCACGTAGCTACCAGCCTAACCAGCTGGGCAGGCACCAGCGTGGCAGCATGCAGCTTCCAGGCCGAATCAGCAAGCACCTGCGTGGTGGCATGCAGATCTTCATGAAGGCCCTACCACCGTGCCACCTCAGCTGCCTGCCTGCCTACATGGCATTGCATGCATCGCTGGTCTGGGCGCGTATCGAAGCAAGGCGTAACGGCGACGAACAGGACGGGCCTCGTTCCCGTCCCTGATAAAGCTAATGGACACCTACGTAGCGCATTTAATGCGCTTTGTCCTGTAATGTCGTGCGATAAGATCATGCATTGTAGGCCTTTCACCTCCTGTGTGCCACTGTGGCAGCCCCTTTTTCCTATAAAGGGAGGCCCGAGGCGACCAGGAGAGGGATTCGGCTTTTTGGGACGGCGCAGCCACCGTAGCTAGTTCAAGAAGCTCAAGAACACTCAATACATCCACCAAAGCAGGACTAGGATTTTACGCATCCTCGCGGCCCAAACCTGGGTAAACGACCCGTGTGCTTGCTCCTAAACCTGCTCTTCTCACGACCCCGCGCCTGCTGACCGTAGAAGGGATCCTAGTGATCCCATAGGTGTTGTTCTCACCGACAACGCTCTCTTTCATTTTCTTGATTGATGACTTCAGAGCTTTGTTTCCCTCCATGCTTTCATGGGCGACACTAATTTTCTTGATATGTTGCACCCCTGGCATAAAAATTAAATGCAACCAAGAAGTTAGTAAAGAATGTGAAGGATATTTTGTCAGAATTATTTGCAAAATATGATGCCAATGAGTCAATGACTATGTTCATGTTCTCTTGTTTTGCAGTTATACTTTGTTGGGGTACTCAGGTAGGCTACATTACAAGGGCGCATGCCGACTTGGGTAGCACCAATTTAGACGAACCGACCACTAGGACGCCAACCCAATCAAGCCGAGAACCAGCCTCCCTAGCGACCTCCTAACCGGCTACAGATAGCACACCATAAATGATCGACAACCTGGAGCCAGAGGCAATGACTCTCCATCAACCTACAAATAATGTGGAAGAGGTGCCCAACATAATTAAACTCAACGCACCCGAACAAACGAATAAGCCGCGGATACTGGTACTTGGAGATCCATGAAGGATGGGCCAAAGGTGTGCCAATGGCACCTCTGCTGCTTCCCATTGTCCTCATAATGCATCATCGCATGCGTTGTTGGTGGGGTTGTTTATTCCACGAGATAGAGGCTTCACGTCTACATGAGATGGGTGCACCCAGGTTAGCGTGTGGGTGTTTGTTACTCGTGCGATGTGTATGACCATGCGGTCGGGAACCACATGCGTGGGAAACCTACCTTTGGTGCAAAGACCAAATGCAACCGACCATTGATGTACCACCAAAAGCTGGCATGGACACCTGGTTTGGACTGTCGGTGTGTTTATTATCGGATCGGTGAACGGTTCTGATGGGGGAGGAGAGCACCTTTTCTGCGCCTAGTGTGGTTGGTTGGCTGGTTTCGATGGCTTAAGTGGCAATCTACTCTGTACGCGCCTAGTGGGTGATCGATTGGACGGGTGACGATCGTTTGGCTATGCTAGGGCCCATGCATGTCATTCCAAACATCAAAAACTACTACACCAAGACATGTGACCTATGCGACTTCACGATTCTCGCGTGACCAAACTCTAATAGGACCCATGACACATCTACGTGCACGAAGCGTAGGAACCAAATGCAACCACAAAGCCAGCTGATGAGGGGATTTATGCATACTTTTTGGAGTACATTTTAGTGCAAAAACCCCTCATAACATATCCATCTAGCACATATTCATGTCCTCAATGCATAGGTTTCGGTATTTATTAGTTTTACCATGTTCGTTGCATAACTTTTATTTTTATTAATTTTCCTTTGTCTTCTGGTCCTTGTAAGTATGTTACCATGCTTGTGGAGTGGACCCATTGAAAAAGATCAAGTTGGTGTTAACCCGAAGAAATCCCAGGCATCACACTTAGGCATTTCAAAGGTCAAAAAGGTATTTTTAGCTCGCTTCAAATCAAGACCTAAAACCAGAAATGGATCGGCATCGTTCATACGAACGCAACGAGCCCAAGAACGTCAAATTTTGAGTTCATATGAAGAAATGACGGTCGTTTTATTGGAGCTATCCAGAGCGAAAGACAATGTTACACATCACCGTAGCTGGTTGTATGGGTGCTCATATGGGCTCCAAATTGCATGGAAGGTTGCCTTTCTAGACGGGATTATTCACCGATTTCGTCTCCAATTGTTCCTACGAGATCCTTGACTAATAAGGAAGGGTTTTTGAGAAGATTTGACTCCTCTAGAGCCCTTGGATGAAGGCGGAGGATCTACATCAATGGAGAAGACCCAAGGAGGTCTACTATAAGAAGAGCTCCAACCCTAGCCGCCAGGATCATCATCCTCATTCCGCCACAAGTCCCTACGGTCGCCGAGAGGCTCTCCCATCTCGTCTAGAGGGAGGCATCTCCCTCCATCACCATAACCACGAAACCCACGCAAGAGGAGGAGAGGCAGGTAACACCGCCATCACCAGACACCAGTCATAGGCCGAGGGCGCCGGTGCCCATCTCCATCTCCATCCTTGCACTTGTATTTTGTAAAATTGAACATGTTAATGGAAGAAATGAATCATTCCTCTTTGTGTGTCTATTCATCTATGTTTGTGTAATATATCTGGTTCTAGATTGAGGTATGATCTAGTAGGCACAACTAGTCTTCGTGGCTTTGTTTAGTATTTACTCTTTCGCGTTGCATGGATTGCACTGGCACGTACACGAAGTAGATAGATGAACTTTGTGATCCTTTGGTTAAGTTGTGTATTACTAAAAGCCACATGTGACCATGATGCGGTGTTATGTCTAGTACACCTAGTAGTAAGAGACCGCGGATGCAAACCATAGGAGAAGAACTAGTAGTCCATAATACTTGTATGCCACTAAGACGCTCCTCTAGTACTAGTAAGACTGAAAACCTAGATACCGCCTTTTTCTCAATCAATCTACAAGTACGACCCCTTTTACTTTGTGTTCTAGTTTAGAATATTTTATGTCCTAGTTTGTAGTCTAGTTAAAACCCTCATTTCTTATCGTTCCAGTAGCAACTGATAGAATAGATTATTTCCAAACTACGATTTGGGTGCGGACGTAGGTGCGCAAAGAACATAGTTGCAGCATTGATAGTATCTTCCTATCAGCTCCTTATGTGTTTGAAGGAAATATGCCCTAGAGGCAATAATAAAGTTGTTATTTATATTTCCTTATATCATGATAAATGTTTATTATTCATGCTAGAATTGTATTAACCGGAAACTTAGTACATGTGTGAATACGTAGACAAACAGAGTGTCACTAGTTTGCCTCTACTTGACTAGCTCGTTGAATCAATGATGGTTACGTTTCCTAACCATAGACATGAGTTGTCATTTGATTAATGGGATCACATCATTAGATAATGATTTGATTGACTTGACCCATCCGTTAGCTTAGCAGGATGATCGTTTAGTTTGTTGCTATTGCTTTCTCCATAACTTATACATGTTCCTATGACTATGAGATCATGCAACTCCCGAATACCGGAGGAACACTTTGTGTGGAACCAAACGTCACAACGTAAGTGGGTGATTATAAAGCGGCTCTACGGGTGTCTCTGATGGTGTTTGTTGAGTTGGCATAGATCGAGATTAGGATTTGTCACTCCGATTGTCTGAGAGGTACCTCTGGGCCCTCTCGGTAATGTGCATCACTATAAGGCTTGCAAGCAATGTAGCTAATGAGTTAGTTACAGGATGTAGCATTATGGAATGAGTAAAGAGACTTGCCACTAACGAGACTGAACTAGGTATTGAGATACCGACGATCAAATCTCAGGCAAGCAACATACCGATGACAAAGGGAACAACATATATCGTTATGCGGTTTGACCGATAAAGATCTTCATAGAATATGTAGGAACCAACATGAGCATCCAGGTTCCGCTATTGGTTATTCACAAGAGACGTGTCTCGGTCATGTCTACATAGTTCTCAAACCCGTAGGGTCTGCATGCTTAATGTTCGGTGACGATCGTATTATGAGTTTATATGTTTTGATGTACCGAAGGTAGTTCGGAGACCCGGATATGATCAAGGACATGACGAGGAGTCTTGAAATGGTCAAGACATAAAGATTGATATATTGGACGACTATATTTGGACATCGGAGTGGTTCCGGGTGAGATCGGGTATTTACCAATGTACCAGGAGGTTATCGGAACCCCCCGGGAGGTATATGGGCCTTATTGGGGCATAGTGGGAAAGAGGAGAAGGGAGCAAAGGAGGGGGAGCCCCCACAAGCCCAATCCGAATTGGGAGGGGGGCGGGCCCCCCTTTCCTTCGTCCTTCCTCCCCCTTCCTTCTCTCTTAATCCAACTAGGGAAGGGGTGGGAATCCTACTCCCGGTGGGAGTAGGACTCCCCTTCGGGCGCGCCTAGGAGGCTAGCCCCCTCCCCCTCCTCCACTCCTTTATATACGGGGGAGGGGGCACCCCATAGACACACTAGTTGATCATTGATATCTTAGCCGTGTGCGGTGCCCCCCTCCACCACAATCCACCTCGGTCATATCGTAGTGGTGCTTGGGTGAAGCCCTGTTCCGGTAGCATCATCATCACAATCATCACGCTGTCGTGCGGACGAAGCTCTCCCTCGACACTCTAATGGATCATGAGTTCGTCAGACGTCACCGAGCCGAACATGTGCACATCGCGGAGGTGCCGTACCTTCGGTGCTAGGATCAGTCGATCGTGAAGACGTATGACTACATCAACCGCATTGTCATAACGCTTCTGCTTACGGTCTATGAGGGTATGTGGACAACACTCTTCCCTCTTGTTTCTATGCATCACCATGATCTTGCATGTGCTTAGGATTTTTTTTTGAAATTATCCCCAACAGTGGCATCCAAGCCAGGTTTATGCGTAAGTTTTATATGCACGAGTAGAACACAAAGGAGTTGTGGGCATGGGTATATACATATTGCTTGTCATCACTAGTTGATTCTTGATTCGGAGGTATTGTTGGATGAAGCGGCCAAGACCGACATTACGCGTACGCTTACGCGAGACTGGTTCTACCAACGTGCTTCGCACACAGGTGGCTGGTGGGTGCCAGTTTCTCCAACTTTAGTTGAATCGAATTCAATGAATAGGGTTCTTTCTGAAGATCAATAAGCAATCACTACACTGCATTGTGGTTTTTGATGCGTAGGTAAGAACGGTTCTTGCTCAGTCCGTAGCAGCCATGTAAAACTTGCAACAACAAAGTAGAGGGCATCTAACTTGTTTTTGCAGGGCATGTTGTGATGTGATATGGTCAAGACATGATGCTAAATTTTATTGTATGAGATGATCATGTTTTGTAACACAATTATCGGCAGCTGGCAGGAGCCATATGGTTGTCGCTTTATTGTATGAAATGCAATTGCCATGTAATTGCTTTACTTTATCACTTAGCGGTAGCGATAGTCGTAGAAGCAATAGTTGGCAAGACGACTAATACGTCTCCAATGTATCTATAATTTTTTATTGTTCCATGCTATTATATTATCTGTTTTGGATGTTTAATGGGCTTATTTATACACTTTTATATTATTTTTGGGACTAACCTACTAACCCAAGGCCCAGTGTAAAATGCTGTTTTTTGCCTATTTCAGTGTTTCGCAGAAAAGGAATATCAAACGGAATCCAAACGGAATGAAACCTTTAGGAGAGTTATATTTGGAACAAACGTGATCCAGGGGACTTGGAGTAGACGTCAGTAAAGAAACGAGGTGGCCACAAGGCAGGGAGGCGCGCCTGCCCCCCTGGGCGCGCCCCCACCCTCGTGGGCCCCTCACAGCTCCACCGACCTACTTCTTCCTCCTATATATATATCCATATACCACGAAAACATCCAGGAGCACCACAAAACCCTATTTCCACCGCCGCAACCTTTTGTACTCAAGAGATCCCATCTTGGGGCCTTTTCCGGAGCTCCGCCGGAGGGGGAATCGATCACGGAGGGCTTCTACATCAACACCATAGCATCTCTGATGATGTGTGAGTAGTTTACCACAGACCTTCGGGTCCATAGATATTAGCTAGATGGCTTCTTCTCTCTCTTTGGATCTCAATACAATGTTCTCCTCGATCTTCTTCGAGATCTATTCGATGTAACTCTTTTTGCGTTGTGTTTGTCGAGATCCGATGAATTGTGGGTTTATGATCAAGTTTATCTATGAACAATATTTGATTCTTGTCTGAAATATTTTATGTATGATTGGTTATATTTGCAAGTCTCTTTGAATTATCAATTTGGTTTGGCCTACTAGATTGATCTTTCTTGCAATGGGAGAAGTGCTTAGCTTTGGGTTCAATCTTGCCGTGTCCTTTCCCAGTGACAGCAGGGGCAGCAAGGCATGTATTGTATTGTTGCCATCGAGGATAAAAAGATGGGGTTTATATCATATTGCTTGAGTTTATCCCTCTCATCATGTCATCTTGCCTAATGCGTTACTCTGTTCTTATGAACTTAATACTCTAGATGCATGCTGGATAGCGGTCGATGTGTGGAGTAATAGTAGTAGATGCAGAATCGTTTCGGTCTACTTGTAGCGGGCGTGATGCCTATATAAATGATCATGCCTAGATATTCTCATAATTATGCACTTTTCTATCAATTGCTCGAAAGTAATTTGTTCACCCACCGCAATACTTATGCTATCTTGAGAGAAGCCACTAGTGAAACCTATGGCCCCGGGTCTATCTTTTATCATAAAAGTTTCCAATCTATTTTATATTGCAATCTTTACTTTCCAATCTATATCATAAAAATACCAAAAATATTTATCTTATTATTATTATCTCTATCAGATCTCACTCTCGCGAGTGACCGTGAAGGGATTGACAACCCCTTTATCAAGTTGGTTGCGAGGTTCTTATTTGTTTGTGTAGGTACGAGAGACTTGCATGTAGTCTCATACTGGATTGATACCTTGGTTCTCAAAAACTGAGGGGAAATACTTACGCTACTTTGTTGCATCACCCTTTCCTCTTCAAGGGAAAACCAACGCAGTGCTCAAGAGGTAGCAACGACAACGATGCTTCGATGGAGGTCAAGGTGTCAAGCCGGTGACGATGGTGATCATGATGGTGCTCTGGAGATGGAGATCAAAGGTACAAGATGATGATAGCCATATCATATCACTTATATTGATTGCATGTGATGTTTATCCTTTATGCATCTTCTTTTGCTTAGTTCGATGGTAGCATTATAAGATGATCTCTCACTAAATTTCAAGGTATAAGTGTTCTCCCTGAGTATGCACCATTGCTACAGTTCGTCGTTCCGAGAAACCACATGATGATCGGGTGCGATAAGCTCTACGTTCACATACAACGGGTGCAAGCTAGTTTTGCACACGCGAAATACTCGGGTTAAACTTGATGAGCCTAGCATATGCAGATATGGCCTCGGAACACTAAGACCGAAAGGTCGAGCGTGAATCATATAGAAGATATGATCAACATAGTGATGTTCACCATTAAAAACTACTCCATCTCACGTGATGATCGGACATGGTTTAGTTGATGTGGATCATGTGATCACTTAGATGATTAGAGAGATGTCTATCTAAGTGGGAGTTCTTAAGTAATTTGATTAATTGAACTTTAATTTATCATGAACTTAGCACCTGATAGTATTTTGCATGTCTATGTTGTTGTAGATAGATGGCCCGTGCTGTTGTTCCATTGAATTTTAATGCGTTCCTAGAGAAAGCTAAGTTGAAAGATGATGGTAGCAAATACACGGACTGGGTCCGTAACTTGAGGATTATCCTCATTGTTGCACAGAAGAATTATGTCCTGGAAGCACCGCTAGGTGACAAACCCGCTGCAGGAGCAATGCCACATGTTGTGAACACCTGGCAGAGCAAAGCTGATGACTACTCGATAGTTCGGTGTGCCATTCTTTACGGCTTAGAACCGAGACTTCAACGACGTTTCGAACGTCATGGAGCATAGGAGATGTTCCAGGAGTTGAAGTTAATATTTCAAGCAAATGCCCAGATTGAGAGATATGAAGTCTCCAATAAGTTCTACAACTGCAATATGGAGGAGAATAGTTCTGTTAGTGAACATATACTCAGAATGTCTGGGTACCACACCCACTTGACTCAACTGGGAGTTAATCTTCCTGATGATAGTGACACTGACAGAGTTCTTCAATCACTGCCACCAAGCTACAAGAGCTTCGTCATGAACTATAATATGCAAGGGATGGATAAGACAATTCCTGAGCTCTTCACAATGCTAAAGACTATGGAGGTAGAAATCAAGAAGGAGCATCAAGTGTTGATGGTCAACAAGACCACCAGTTTCAAGAAAAAGGGTAAAGGCAAGAAGGGGAACTTCAAGAAGAATAGCAAGATAGTTGTTGCTCAAGTGAAGAAACCCAAGTCTGGACCTAAGCCTGAGACTGAGTGCTTCTACTGCAAAGGAATTGGTCACTGGAAGCGGAACTGCCCCAAGTATTTGGCGGAGAAGAAGGATGGCAAAGTGAAAGGTATATTTGATATACATGTTATTGATGTGTACCTTACTAATGCTTGCAGTAGTGCCTGGGTATTTGATACTGGTTCAGTTGCTAACATTTGCAACTCAAAACAGGGGCTACGGATTAAGCAAAGATTGGCTAAGGACAAGGTGACAATGCGCGTGGGAAATGGTTCCAAAGTCGATGTGATCGCCATCGGCACGCTACATCTACATCTACCTTCGGGATTAGTTTTAGACCTAAATAATTGTTATTTGGTGCCAGCGTTGAGCATGAACATTATATCTGGATCTTGTTTAATGCGAGACGGTTATTCATTTAAATCGGAGAATAATGGTTGTTCTATTTATATGACTAATATCTTTTATGGTCATGCACCCTTGATGAGTGGTCTATTTTTACTAAATCTTGATAGTAGTGATACACATGTTCATAGTATTGAAGCCAAAAGATGCAGAGTTGATAATGATAGTGCAACTTATTTGTGGCACTGCCGTTTAGGTCATATTGGTGTAAAGCGCATGAAGAAGCTCCATTCCGATGGACTTCTGGAATCACTTGATTATGAATCATTTGGTACTTGCGAACCATGCCTCATGGGCAAGATGTCTAAAACTCCATTCTCCGGAACAATGGAGCGAGCAATAGAGTTATTGGAAATCATACGTACTGATGTATGTGGTCCCATGAACATTGAAGCTCGCGGCGGATATCGTTACTTTTTCACCTCCATAGATGATTTGAGCAGATATGGGTATATCTACTTAATGAAACATAAGTCTGAAACATTTGAAAAGTTCAAAGAATTTTAGAGTGAAGTGGAAAATCATCGTAACAAGAAAATCAAGTTTCGACGATCTGATCGTGGAGGAGAATATTTGAGTTATGAGTTTGGACTTCATTTGAAACAATGCGGAATAGTTTCGCAACTCACGCCACCTAGAACACCACAACATAATGGTGTGTCTGAACGTCGTAACCGCACTTTATTAGATATCACTACAAAAAAAGACACATCCGTGACATTTTGGGCCGAACGAAATTTTTTTCTGTCATACATATGATACTTCTATGACGATAATTGTGACAAAACCTGGTATCATCATAGATGTGGTGGGCTCCTACTTCTATGACAAAAAATCATGACAAAAAATGGGCTTTTCATCCTGGGCGGGCAGGAGACGCAGTTGCATAACATTCTTTGGGTCGTCCATGACGGAAAAAACCGTGGTAGAAGTGAGGTGGAGGAAAATTTCGGGGAGTTCCTGGTTACGGTGGGAGGTCGGGGGCCGAGCGATGCGCGTTTCTCTCATACACGTATGCGCATGTGTGCGAGGCGTTGGCTCTAACTGAACCCGAGCGAGGCGTTGGGCTCTAACTGAACCCAAGCGATTGCACTGCAGGCTACACGTTACTGAACCCGAGCGATCGATGGCTGTTAACTAAACCCGATCGAGCGATTCCTTCGCTACTGCTGCTAACTGAAGCCGATTGATGATGCCTCTGGATGAACAGTGAGCATTGTGGGGGGGGGGGGTTGGATGAACAGTTCCCGATGGGGGTGGATGAACAGGACCCCATGGTGTTGCCTCTGGATGAACAAGACCCCGATCGATCGAGCCGGTTGGGGCTGGATGAACAGGACCCCGTGGAGGGCTAGATGAACAGGACCACCCTGTGGAGGGCAGGATGAACAGTAGACGGTGGAGGGCAGGATGAACAGTAGCCCGTGGAGGGGTGGTTGAACAGGAGCCCATGGAGAGGGCTGGTTGAACAGTAGCCGGTGGAGTAGTGCGCGATGGAGGCTGGATAAACAGGAGCCCGTCGAGGAACAGTCGTAGGTGGAGGCTGGAGGAGGTCGACGGTGGATGAACAGTAGCTCGTGGAGGCTGGAGGGGGTCGACGATGGAGATGAACAGTATCCCGTGGAGTCCCGTTTTGCGGTACGCCACACCCCTCCCGATGAACAGGACCCCCGTTTCGACCGTAGCGCTCCAACACAAGTCCGTTTCGTCCGTTTTGCGGTACGCCACACCCCTCCCGATCAACAGGACCCCCGTTTTAACCGTAGGAGGTCCGTTTCCTCCGTTTTGCGGTACGCCAGACCCCTCTCGATCAACAGGACCCTGTTCCGAACGTAGGAGGTCCGTTTCCTCCGTTGTGTGGTACGCCAGGCCTCGTTTCCATCGCCTGTTCCGTCCAAACCCTCCCGATGAACACGACGCATTCCGTTGCCTCCCCATGAACACGGCGCATTCCGTTGCCTCCCCATGAACACGACGCATTCTGTTGCCTCCCGATGAACACGACGACGACGCTGTTTCTCCGTTCTGACCCAGCCATGTACACGATCCCTGGCCGTACGTATGCGCGAGTAGGCGTTCGAGACCCCGCCCCTATGTACACATACATGGCCGTATTTTTTTCTTGCACCCTGGCCGCTGTACGTACATGTACATGCTATGTGCGCGCCTCTACTACCACACGTGCACGCCTCTACATCGACCAGTATATATGTACGTACACGTTCACGACCAGAATGACAACGCTATGTACGCTTCGACCAGGTGGGTCGCGACTGTCAGGCACTTCCTTGCGTGCGAAGATGTAGCTGGTGGGTCCCAGCAGTCAGGGGGCGAAACACGGTGGCCCATCCGGTGGGTCCCGCTGTCAGGTGGAGGAATAATTATTTTGCACATAATAAGGAGGCACTTGCTTGCTGCGGCCGTGGACCCAGCTGTCAGCCTCTCCATGTACAGTCCACGTCCAATGGAAGCTGTTCCTTGACCACGTTGACCATGCCACGCCGAGAGCACCAGGGAGGTGGACGACGGTGAGGCCTAGGAAGGGGACGACGTGGAGCCGGGGAAGACGCGACAGTGGATGCCCATGTGTAGAGGAGTACGCGGGTTCACTGGTTTGCTGTGGTGTGAGGCTGCCATCGCCGTAGAATAACAGGGGGTGTGGGTGAGTAGAGGGATGGCCTGGCCAGCGGTGGGAGTAGTAGGGGGCGGTGAGGCCTCTGCCGCATCGCAGCCGGCCACGGGAAGCAGGAGCACGAGGCATGACCGGCGCTGGTTTGGGCGGCTGGAGCAAGAAGACCAGAGGTTGAAGAAGCACTATGGCCGTTGGATGGACATAGTACGGTCAGTGGAGCTAGAATCGTGCATATTGACTAAGTTGACAAAGCCATCCGTCCTCGTCAACTTAGTAGGCCCACAAGTCAGCCTGCCACTATACTGGGTCACAGCTAACAGGGGGAGTATTCATTTTTTTTGTGCGTAATAAGGAGGCACTTCCTTGCGTGCGAAGATATAGCTGGTGGGTCCGAGCTATCAGCGGCGGTAACGTTTTTTTCGCGAAATACAGAGGCCCTTTCGGTGGGTCCCTGACGTCAGGTGGATGAATCATTATTTTGCGCGTAATAAGGAGGCATTTCCTTGCGTGTGGCCGTGGACCTAGCTGTCGGCCTCTCCACGTAAAGTCCACTTTAGATGCATGTCGGTCGTTGACCACGTTGACCAGGCCGTGCCGAGAGCACCAGGGCGGTGGACGACAGCGAGGCCTAGGAAGGGGACGACACGGAGGCAGGGAAGACTCGGCAGTTGTTTCCCATGCGGAGGGGAGTACGACTGTACGAGGGTTTACTGGTTCGTCTGCCGTCACCGGAGAATAACAGCAGGTGTGGGTGAGTAGAGGGATGGCTAGGCCAGCGATGGGAGTACGGTCGGGCGGTGAGGCATGCACGGCAGCATAGCCGGCCGTGAGGAGGAGGGAGCAGGCAGTCCCGCAGGCGCTTGTTTGAGCGGCTGGAGCAGGAGGAGCAGAGATTGAAGAAGCACGACGGCCGTTGGATGGACATCCAACAGTCAGTGCTTGTGCGTCAACCTTTTTTTAGGAAAGCCTCAAATCTGTGGAAAACAGCATACAGCCCATCTTCCATTATTTCTAATAATTTATAGCCCATTTGCTAATTCTTAAGGTTTTCTTTGGAGCCCATATTCTTTTTGTTAGCATTACAGCCCATATTGTGGCAACGGTTAAAAAATTGTATGAAATTTTGCATATTTCGGTGCGGTCCGAACTATTTTTAATCCCGAAATTTCGACTCACATTCAAACTGATTTTAAAAATAAATGTATATCAATATAAAATCCAACAAATTCTCCACGCATAAAAATTAATGTAATTTAAAATCTTGAAATGAAAAAAAGATATTTGAAACTAATTGCCGGTTTGATGTGTTTTAAAAATGTACAACACATTTTTCATTACTGATGGGCCATTTTCTCGGCCAGCCGAATGAAAGCTCTCCTCGTCTTGAAAGATTTGTAGCCCGACAGGCCTGACAAAGCGAATTACTTGGCAAATCACAAAAAAACTGGGCTGTGTCCGTGGACCTAGCTGTCAGCCTCTCCGCGTACAGTACTTTTCCGATGGAAGTCGTTCCTTGACCACGTTGACCACGCCGTGCAAAGAGCACCACGGCGGTGGACGACGGCGAGGCCTAGGAAGGGGACGACGCGGCAGTGGAAGCCCGCATGGAGAAGACTACGAGGGTTCACCGGTTCGGCTGTGGTGTGAGGCTGCCGTCGCCGCAGGGCCTGGCTAGCGGTAGGAATAGTATGGGGCAGCGAGGCCTCTGCGGCAGCACAGCCGGCCATGGGAGGCAAGAGCATGGGGCACGACCGGCGCTGCTTTGGGCGACTGGAGCAAGAAGACCAGAGGTTGAAGAAGCACTACGGCCGTTGGATGGACATCGTACGGTCACTGGAGCTAGAATCGTTCATATTGACTAAGTTGACAAAGCCCTTCGTCCCCGTCAACTTAGTAGGCCCACAAGTCAACCTGCCAGCTAGGTGGGTCCCAGCTAGCCGGGGGAGTATTCATTTTTTTGTGCGTAATAAGGAGGCACTTCCAGTGGGTCCGAGTTGACAATGGGGGGAATGTTTTTTCTGTGAAATATGGTGGCCCGTCCGATGGGTCCCAGCAGTTAGGGGGAAACGATTTTTTTCACAAAATACTGGTGGCCCGTCCAGTGGGTCCCCGCTGTCAGGTGGAGGAATAATTATTTTCCGCGTAATAAGGAGGCTCTTCCTTGCGGCTGCCATGGACCCAGCTATCAGCCTCTCCACGTACAGTACTCTTCCGATGGAAGTCGGTCATTGACCACATTGACCACGCCGTGCCGAGAGCACCACGGCGGTGGACGACGACGAGGCCTAGGAAGGGGACGACGCGGAGCCGTGCAAGACGCGATAGTGGATGCCCACGCGGAGAGGAGTACGAGCATTCACTGGTTCGGCTGCGGTGTGAGGCTGCCGTCACCGTAGAATAACAGGGGGTGTGGGTGAGTGGAGGGATGGCCTAGCCAGTGATGGGAGTAGTATGGGGGCGGTGAGGCCTCCGCGGTAGCACAGCCGGCCACGGGAGGCAGGAGCAGGCGGCACGACCGGCGCTGCTTTGGGCGACTGGAGCAAGAAGACCAGAGGTTGAAGAAGTACTATGGCCGTTGGATGGACATCATACGGTCACTTGAGTATTGACTAAGTTGACAAAGCTCTCCGTCCTTGTCAACTTAGTAGGCCCACAAGTCGGCCCAACAATATGGTGGGTCCCAGCTAGTGGGGGTATTCTATTTTTGGGCGTAATAAGGAGGCACTTCCTTGCGTGCGAAGATATAGCTGGTGGGTCCGACCTGTCAGCGGGGGGAACGTTTTTTTTGCGAAATACAGAGGCCCTTCCTGTGGGTCCTAGCTGTCAGGTGGAGGAATCATTATTTTGTGTGTAATAAGGAGGCATTTCCTTGCGTGCAGCCGTGGACCCAGCTGTCAGCCTCTCCACGTACAGTCCACTTCGATGGATGTCGTTCATTGACCACATTGACCAGGCCGCGCCGAGAGAACCAGGGCGGTGGACGACGGCGAGGCCTAGGAAGGGAACGACACGGAGCCAGGGAATACTCGACAGTTGTTTCCCACGCGGAGGAGTACGAGGGTTTACTGGTTCGTCTGCCGTCGCCGGAGAATAACAGCATGTGTGGGTGAGTCGAGGGATGGCTAGGCCAGCGATGGGAGTACGGTGGGGCCGTGAGGCCTGCGCGGCAGCATAGCCGGCCGCGGGAGGAGGGAGTAGGCAGTCCCGCCGGTGCTTGTTTGAGCGGCTTGAGCATGAAGAGCAGAGATTGAAGAAGCACGGCAGCCGTTGGATGGACATCCAACAATCACTGCTCTCGTGTGTTGACTAAGTTGATAGGGCGTTGCGTGTGCGTCAACCTTTTTTTTTATGAAAGCATACGCGTCAACCTGTAGTAGGTGCACAAGTCAGCCTCAAATCTATGGAAAACAGCATACAACCCATCTGCCATTATTTCTAATAATGTACATCCCATTTGCTAATTCTTAAGAATTTTTTTGGAGCCCATCTTCTTTTTGTTAGCATCACACCCCATATTGTGGCCACGGTTAAAAAGTATATGAAATTTTGCATATTTCGGTGCGGTCAACTGTTTTTAATCCAAAAATATCGATTCACATTCAAACTATTTTGAAAAATAATTTATATAAATAAAAAATCCAAATAATTGTCCATGCATAAAAATCAATGGAATTTAATATCTTGTAATGAAAAAAATTGAAACTAATTCATCGAGAAATGCAATATTTTTATTATTCGCAGAAAAGTGTAATATTTTATTTCAGTCATACATAAGCTATACCTCAAGCTAATACAGGACATGAGTGTCTGTCCGACCTAAATGACTTATTTAGTTGCACAAAATAGTCCATAAACATGCATGTAAACCGTCAAACAAATCTGGAACTATACATCAGTGGAACCCAGGAAACAGCATATAATAAAACTACAACTTTTATCTTGTAATCAAGTTCTTACTTGGAACTCAGTTTGATTTGTGCAAGTGATTTGCTTCTTATTTCAGAATAGTCCTTAGATCATGCAAACAAACACACTATGATATCTACTCAAGATACGAGTACCCATTTCTCTCTCTAAAAAGAAGGTATATGAGTATCTATCATACAGAACATACGTGCAAAGCACGTGCCTTAGTAGAAGTCTAGGTGGCTTTGGAACAGTGGACGGAAGTAGAAAAGGATCCACACGAAGGGAGCTGGGGCAGTAGAGCAAGGCAGGTTTCGAAGGAATATGTACCTGAGGGTCGTCGACATGTCGCAAAGACGGCATCGGGAGGCCGCATCTTGGCCACAATACCGCAGGGAGGAAGAAGGGGTCGGAGGCCCTCCCGAGCCGGCGCTCTCTCGGAGAGAACGGCATGGCAACTGATCGGGACGCGCAGGCAGCTGTTGGTCTCCTCCCTCGCCGCCGATGACAGCGTGAACGATGCACCTACACCCCCGCCCCGGTCGAGGTTGTCTGGCTGGATTTGTGACCAGCCATGAGCTGAGAGAGAGTGTGACCACCTATGTGTTGCTTAGATCTGGAGAGCATGAGAGAGTGAACGAGAGGAACCCTAGTAAAGCAAGCGCTAAGGCTCCTGCTTTTATATATAGTGGAGTGATTTGTTGTACCAGCTTCAAAAAATGCGCTCCTACATGTACCCGCGAGTGGGTGTGAGAGAACTAGTGCGTGCGTGCACTGCTTCTCTTCATGAGAGTACAATATACTATGCCCAAAGAACGTTCGCCGCAAGAGTAATAGTACAAGTGTGTGACGTGTGAGCTAAAATAAAATGTGCGCACCGTCTTTTATTTATTAGAAGTTCTGAGTGTAGGGTGTGAAGAGCACATATGTGTGTGACGTCTACCTGCAGATAGACGGTGGGTGCGACATGCGAGTCTGCGAGAGGACTCGGGAGAGTCGTGACTCGTGACGGTGCGTGTGCGTGAGAGAGAGGGGGGCACGTATCAATGCAATGCATGTGCCGTAAATCATTATCCGACAAACGTTCGCCACAAGCCTTTTCCTGACAAACGCCGTAAGGACCGTTAGATCGGCATCTGACAGTGTTAGTTTTGCCATGTCATTTAACAGAATAGCCACTCCTCCTACACACAAATCTTCCATATGAGTGTTAGCAACTGCCGTATGCTCCCTCCGTTCCGAAATGCAGTGCATATAGCTTTATTGAAAATTCGAACCTCGCAAACTTTTACCTAGTTTTCGTGTACCAAATTGCACATGTAGAATACCATGTATATACCATTTCATTCATCTTCGAGAGGTAACTATAAAGTTGGGTGAGGAGTCTACAAAGAAAGACCATCGTATCACCCGCAACAATTTCAACCATCCTTTAGTGTCGAGGAATATCATAGGAACTCTATATGATAAGATTTTTATAGGATTTTTTCCTTTAGAACCAATTGGTTCATAGGAATAGATTCATATACTCCACATTTCAAAGGAAATAAACATGATATCATTTCTATAGCTTTAGAGCCACTTGGTTCATATGAATGGATTCCTATACTCCCTTAATTTCAAAGGAAAATAAACATTAGCGTATATTCAATAGAAAAGTTCCTATGATATGAACCAAATTACATCTCTTTTCTAATCCCTCCTCTTAGGAATTGAGAAACATGTCATCTCTATATTCAATAGAAAAGTTCCTATGATGTGAACCAAATGACATCTGTTTTCCAATCCCTACTCATAGGAATTGAGATGCTCCATGTCATCTCTTTCCCTACAACTTCCATGTATACATCTTCTATTCCTAAATAGATAGTACAACCCACTAGTAGCTTTTTTCCAAAACATGCAACTATGGCACAAGAACTATATAGTGTGCCAATAACTTTGAAAGATGGTCGCTGGATGAAGCTAACCCGACAGGGCAGAGATAGGCAAATCCGAGCACTAGTGGCCGTTGGATATCATCAACATTCCACCAGATCTGCCACATGTACAATTTAGAAGACTCCATGGTTGAACTTAAGCATAATGCACAAACCTCAAAACACAAGCACTTCTCCTTTGTTCTAGAATCTTCTGTATCATAATTGATTATTTTTTTCTAAATGAATTGCCATTATTTGTTTTTTACTTTATGATTTACTCCCTCCGTTCCAAAATAGATGACCCAACTTTGCACTAACTTTGTACAAAGTTAGTGCAAAGTTGGGTCATCTATTTTGGAACGGAGGGAGTTCAACGCACAACCCCATGAATCTTAGCATTTCTATAAAACTTATTGATTTTGAATGAGATGAACTATAAGAACTAAACGAACATCTACATCATGAATATATGACTCAAAGCTTTACATCCTATAGTGTGTATTTATTCATAATTTGGTTTCGAAATCTCATGCGTTCAATACATGTGTACCTTACTAGTTTTGAGTAGAGTAGCAAATTTCACGCGGCCCCAGGTATATCAAAATGCAGGCCATGCATCATTGCCTTTCGGTCAAACCTACGTCGACAATTTTTTGTACGTACTATGTCTCCACTGGTCCCCGAACCCAAAATGCTGCCTCATTCCCGTAAAACCAAGCGGCCCACACATATTTAAGGCGTCCGCTCAAACCCATTTACTATGACGTGGCCCCGCACGCCGTAGTACTCCTACAAACCCTACCGCCGCACTCATCATCGGTTTTCTTCAAGAGGACAAGGGAGAAGCCGATTTGTAGTGGAGGCGCTTTCAAAAAAAGGATCTATAGTGGAGACCCCTACCCTAGGGTGCCCTAGGTAGCTGCCGCACGCATCATTGTTTTCTCTTTTCTTTATGCTCTTGCACCCTAGAGTGAAATGATGGTTGCTTCGTCCGTACAGCTTAATGCGGGAAAGGTGGGGCTTTGTGATTTGACCCCTCGTCGCTCATTTTCTACTACTGCGGCGCTACGACCGGGGTGCCTCCAATTCCAACCGCTGCTCCGAACTGTAATTTGGTGCATCGCACGTGGAACAAGACGGTGGATGAGCCACATGTCGGCCAAAGGGGCCCTGTTAAGTGTGTCGCCATTTCGTGTGCGGACTGACCCTGCTTGAGTTGCTACGCCAACACGACAGGAGCAGCCTACCACTTGGTTTTGCTCCTTGGTGAATCCCGACTATATTGATCTAAAAAGATACGTGCTGAACTACCCTCTCCGTCTCAGTTTTTTTATTTTTAGGCGTCTCCATTTATAGGGCCTGCATGTAGTTCTAGGTCATCCATTTGACTAACTAAATATGAGTTACTATGTCACAAGAAGTATATCATTGGATTCTTAAGCGGATGTAGTTGTATTTAAAAGTCGAGGGCGGGGCTTTTCCTGCGCGGTAGGCGGCGGGGTAGTTCCGCCTAGTCGGTTTGACAGAGACGCAAGAAGACGAGGGAGTAGGCTGCTGCAAATGTAGGGTTGTGTGATTTGATAGTGATTTACTGCTGGACAGGTGGGGCCCCGTGATTTGACTTGCCATTATCATTTTAACTGCAGCGTTACGACCGGCATGAGTCTCCCAGATTCCTGACCACCTCCATACAAGTGCCTCTCCCAATGCTCCACCATGTAGTAGAGGCTGGCTCTTGCATGAGAGCCCACTTCTCCACTTTTTCCTTGCCTCTCTTTCCTCCACATATGCAAAAATGCCATGTAAAGCGCACCATTGTACTTACTTTTACTTGCTCCTACAGGTGCTTAAGCTTGCCACATAGGCATAAAGTCTGATGTGGCAAGTTAATCAAGAAGAGAGAGACTAGTTTGGTGACCCAAGGAAGAAACGGTGCTAAGCGCGTGTACCTAGGTGAAAAGTCAATTTTGAGTCTATAGCTAATTAAATGAAGCAAACTTAGCAACACCATTTCATTGGAAGAGGTCACTCCTTGGCAAATGCAATAAATACACGCGCTTAGCACTGTTTCTTCCTTGAGTACGAAGAAAGAGATAGAGAGGAGTAAAAAAATACACTTATAGCCAACCTTGTTGTAGTATGAGTGACTAAGTGATGACTATGTATGACATGCCAACATTAGATAGCCTAACGCACCGTGTTAAATCTCCAAGGGCGCGACCGCGCGAGCGACGCGACGGTCATGGTAGGCACGACCATGATACGGGCTGCTGGCAGCCCTTGGATCTGAGATAAAACGGTCACATGCTAAGTAGCTGAAAATTTGCAGAATAACCCTCCAGGATAGGATATTCACCCACAGGTCTAGAATCACGCCATGCAACCGTTCGATCTCAGATCCAAGGGCTCTCGGAAGCCCGTATCATGGGAGAATGGAATGCCACTACCCTACCGTTCGCACGCTGGTAGTTCGCTCCTACTCGTCCCCGCACGACCTTCAATACTACGGCGGTTCACTCCTAGTCATCCCGTCCATTCACATTACGGCAGTTTCACTAATCCTAATCCTCCTCCCAAATCCATGGCGTCCCAAATCTCCATGATCGGCGGTGAGTACAAGGTTAGAACCATCATCGGTGATGAGTTTGACGTCATCTACACCCGTTCTTCCGTGACGGTGAAAGGATGCCTTTCTTGCTTCAGCCGCATGTTCGAAAACTCAGATGATGAGTGGGTCGCTGGGCTAGATGTTGAGTACACCACAGTTCTGGGACGAGAGAAGGATCTAAAGGATGAAGAGAGGAAGAAGCCCGCCGTGATCCAGGTTTGCGTACATAACGTTTGCTTGGTCTACCGCATATGCCATGCCGACGTTGAGTGCCAGGATTTTAAGAACTTCCTCAAGGACAAAACAGTGAAATTCGTTACTGTAGACTTTGGTAACGACAAAGAAGTCCTACGCCGGATAGGCCTCGTTGTAGGCAACACCTTCGACCTCCAGAAGAATCGGCTGGTGTCCTCTCGTCAGCCTTCAATGTTGACCCTGGCAGGAGCCATGGTTCATCCTTCGTACGGTAAACTGGAGAAACCTCATTACACGTTTCATCGTCATGCATGGCAGCGGAATGTACTAGATATATACCACATCCACTATGCTGCAATGGATGGCTACCTTTGCTTCAATATCTACAAGGGTTGGATGAAGAGCAACAGCCAAGTGTGTGGTTCAAGCAAAGAAGTATCAACCAAGAGGAAGAGGGACAAGGACAAAGTCGAGGACATGGACGAGCACTCTGAGTAAGGTGGCAGTGTCGTTGCTCATGGTGGTTCTAATGCAGTGTCTACCAGAATAGTTGCAAAGTTTAATTTCATGTGTGCTTAATTTAATTTGAGGGGTGTGTTGTGCTGAGCCCCCAGCAGAACTATGTTATGTTTCTTCTCGTTACTTTAACTCTTCAGTACGTACATACTAGTATTCCTTACATTTCATCTTTTAGTTGGTATAGTACTACCACTCGTTTCTTCACATTATATATGTACAATATATATGGCCAACATCATATAGCCAGCAGTTTAGTTGTCAAAGAATTTCAGGGTGCTTAGTTTTGTCAAAGAATTCCAGGATGCTTAGAGGGTGCTTGGATCCAAGGCACTTATTTTAGTCTGACTAAATATAGTCTCTTTAAGAGGCTAAAGTTCCAAGCACCCCTGACTAAAGAGGGGCTAAAACTAGTCTTGAGACTAAAATTTTTTAGTCAGGGGTACCCCTACTAAAATGTGGATTAGTCCTCTCTCTACTCATTTAACTCCTCTCCTTTAACAAAGGCGAGTTCTGGATTGGAGGGTTTGGAGGATAATAGATGCTCATTAACTTGATTTTAGCCTTTTTAGTATTTGGATCCAAGATGGGTGAGGCTAGCATGTTTTAGTCCCACTACTTTTAGTCATGGGACTAAAACGTATCCAAGCACCCTCTTAGTTTTATTTGAGGGGTGGGTTGTGCTGGACACCATTATTGTGACTAGCCTTTTTAATAGAACTGTATGCATAATTTGGCGACGAGCGCTCTCTATATGTACCACCTTTTTTTAATTTCAATTTTTGCTCCATGACGCAATCCATCGATAGTACTACTGTACAAAAGTATACATTTTTTAAAAGGCTAGAGTACTGTTCATCACATATATAGCCAGTTAAATTCTCAACCTAGAACGACGTGCATGCCATGTAGTAAACCTGTAAGGAGGAAGTATAGTAAAAATGAGGTGATTTTACCGAGCGATCGGCGGGGGAGCATGGCCTGTCATGCGGTCCCACGTGTCATGATGTACCAAGGCGATGCGCATGTCCCTCTTGAGGTAGAAGCAATACTAGTATGTGGTTTGAGATGATGGCGAACCGAAGTGTGAAATAATGGTTGCTTCATCCGTCTGGGAAAGTGCGGCATGTGATTTGACGTCTCATTGCTCATTACTACTACTGGGCCGGTACGAGTGGGGTGCGTCTGCCCTGCTGTTCTGCACTGTTATTTGGTGCTTGACAAGTCAACCCGGTTGCTATATGTCCCACATGTCGGCGAAAGGAAGTACAGAATTCATAAAAGGGAGCGTCGACGGAGGAGTATACTACATAATTCATGAAAGGGTGCGACTTAGTTTTGTAAAAATCTATTTTTACGGAGTACGTACCCACTAGGGTTTATAGGGCTCATCTAAAAACATTCATTTTTCCGTTTGATAAGTCTCAATTCTACTATACTACTAGTAGTACCATTACATGTTGGATTTCGAGGTGCGTTAGATCACCCGACGCAAGCAGTGTCAAGAGGAAACTAACCAATGCATGTACAAGTTCATGGAAATTTAGTGTTCATTCATGCATTTGTTCCAATTAATGCCTCAGTAAATATAACTTCTTGAGAAAAACGAGCGTACTAATTACTTGTGCAAAATACGAAATTAATTCGACCACTCACCGTCTACCTTGGTTGGAGAGATTTTGAAATTGAGCCATAAACTGGAAAGGAGGGAGTAGTAACTTTTGTCTCGATTACTATTTGTGGCCTTGTATAGATGCAAAATGTATTTTTTATAGTGGCCTTGTATAAGTAAATGGAGGGAGTACTAACCAAAGTACGTAGTAGGGACGAGGAGTAAACGGAGGGAGTAGTAAAATTTTCTCCTCGTGCTGCGAGCCACCGCGCGCGTGGGCGAGGGAGCGGGCGTAAGGCGTACTAGTAAGCAAGCTTCACCTCATCCTGCGAGCCACCGTGCCCGTGCGCGGGGGAGACGGCGTACTAAGCAAGCTTCTCCTTGTTCTGGGAGTTGACGGGACACATCAAAAGTACTCCAGTGTATAGAGCCTTGCCTCTAAGGTAGGCCCCACATGGTTTGCCTCTTTTTTTAATTTAACATAACGCGTCAAGTCGGAATTTGTTTGTTCACCCGTGGTAGACGATCCTCCCTCCACCAAGTGGACAACCAGTACACGTGCCAAATTACCACATGGGCTGCCTTTTTCGTACAGAAATGAGCTCCACCGTGTACCCGCGCGGGTGTGGTTGGGAAAGAGACGGGAGTATGTGCGCCGTGCGTGCACCTCTTCTCTTCGTGCACGTCCCCCACCTACGTGGGTGTGTGTGAGAGAGATACAAACCTAGACATAATGTGTCGTCCATCCCCATGCCTCCGCCCAGTCCGACCGCCAGTCACCACCACGCCCCACTCCTCACCTTATCTCTCATCTTTCTCCCTCCATTTTTATAAATAAGGGGTCACTATCAAAATTACAATTTACAGATATACAAGGCCACTAACACTAATTGATGCAATATTAATGGTGTTTACCTCGTGGTACTAGCAAAGGAGGACATTAATTATCCCTTGCATGCATGCGGGAGTTTGTAAAAAATGCATCTTGATGTTCCGTGCAATGTACGGGCATCTTGCTAGTCCATGAAAACAACACATGACAAAATTCCGCGGCTTGGGGCGGCAACTGGCTCCGTCGGGCGAGGGGAGGGAGGTGGATCAGCGAGCTGCATAGCTCGTATCCGGCCGGTTACCCAGCCGGCTTGGATGCGGAATAACTACTCTTCGTAAGCCATTGTAAGAGTGGACAAAATGGTGGAGCAGATAGGGGAGCGGCCCGGTCATGAACGGACGTGTGTCCAGAGTGGGTTTCTCGGCTTCCACACAGGTGGGTTTCATGGAGGCGTTTGAATGCGGCACGGAGGCGTGTTCAGCCGGGCGTGCCGCGAGTGGAGCCCTCGACTCTGACCTAGGACACCGTGCCGTTCTTCCACTGACATGTGGGCTCTTTGGGTGCATGGCATGCATGTTAGTGACCCAACACAGGCAGCGCATAGCAGAGGAACCTTTGGTGGGCCAGGGCGGTCAGAAGCGGGCATTTCATAAACCGATGATTGTTCATTGAGTGTGGCGTCATCTTTTTCATGTAGATAAGCCTAATATGTTGATAGCTCGTTCGATACGTTGTGATTCATAAAGACCGCTGCAAACATCAATGTTCTGCTTATCACAGATAAGATTGATTAATACCCGTAACAATCCATGTCCTTAACAAAGGGTGCATGCACGTATAGGTTGAACGTGTGTCTTGCGTCGTGTGCTGTGTCCATGCAGGCGTGCGAGTGTTGCGTGCGTGCAAGGGTACATTTCAGTGTTGTGTTTGTGAGTGCATGTGTACGTGTCAGTGTTGCACGCCAGCATGCGTGCGTGTGTACGTGTTAGTGTTGCATGCCTACATGCGTGCGTGTCTTGCGTGCGTGCATGTGTACATGCGGGGTGAGGCTACACGTCAGTCGACTGACTTTTTCATCTCTGGTCATTAGATTTTCCAGCCGTTGGATATGAAATCAAGGGCCTCCAGTTTATCATCAAACTCCAACCCCTGAGCTGACAGCCACCACCGGCCGAACCGCCAGCCCCCGCCGCCCGCGGCCGGCCCGCCCTCCCTGAAACCACTCCCCACCGTTGGTCCGCGACCGCACCGGCCTTCCCTCTTGCCCCCCCCCCCCGCCAAGCTTTTTCTCCGGGGATCCCCACCCCACCGCCCAATGAACGCCCCCAACTGTCGGTGACTGCCAACCAGAGGTCTCACGACTTCGAATACCCACTGACCACTAATTTATTACCATTTCTGTCCTTCATATACGCGCTGATGGGTGGGCCCTATGGTAATGTGCGCTGCTAAATGTGGACCGTTTGACTGGTCAATTGATCGTGTTATCAACAAATTACGGAGTTGTATGGTGAGCCAGTGACCGTATGATCACCCTAAAATGTACTCCTATTTTATTAACACAATACAGACTCAAACTACCATTTCTTTCTTTCATATATGGGCTGACAGGTGGGCCCCATGGTTACGCGCCCCGATGGTGCAACACTAGTTGCGCCGCGTGGAACGTTTGACTGGTCAATTGATTGTGTCATCAACAAAATACGGAGTTGTACGGGTGAGCCAGTGACCGTATAATCATGATATGTATTTGTTTAACATGGTACAGACGCAAGGGCTCATATATACGCGCAAGCACTCACCGCTATAAGCGCACACACGCGAACCCTACCCCTATAAGCACCTTCGAGAGAGTGGGACGTCATATATGATCTTGAGATTTTATGAAGTCACCATAGGTGCCTCGTAGTCGAGTGGAATGTCTCCTCCCACTGAACGTACGTCGCTGGAAAATACTGAAATTAACACAAGATAAATGCGAGCACCGGGACTTTAACCTTGGTGGGCTCGAGAAACCACTGTCCTCTAACCATCCAACCACATGTTGGTTAACACGACAAAATGTATGTGGTGATCATGATGAGCTTATTCTGAAGTCCAGTGACCATATCGTGCTTTCGCTTCAAATACAATGATCGTAAGTGTCGTCAACAAAATATGGAGCACGCATCAAATGCAAAGTCCGTCAGTGTCATCAACAAAATATGGAGACGTATCGTGAGCTAGATACCGTTGTACTATCGTATATGCTTATTTTCTTAGTGGCCGATTGTGTGTGTGGTGTGGTGGGCACATCATTTCTAGTTGTGGTGGGTCAACATGAAGACTCATGGGTCGGTTCCATCCTGTGCCACATATAGGTTGGACCGATACGTGTTATACGAAGACCCATGTGGAGGACTCGGCGTACAACACGAAGCTACTACAGTCACGGAGGACTCTATCCCCACTGGTGAGAAGCCAACTATATATGATTTGTAACCCTAGGCCCTTAGTATGTTATACAAGCTTGGGGCTAGTTCGTCGATAGTATACACACACGCACAATGCCTGGTATTCACGTGTACTTTGTACACACCCCTATCACTAATATACAGTACCAGGAGTAGGCTCTTTCTTCAACTGCAATTGAATTCTAGCATGTGCATGTGTTTATTTCATATTATCGATCCATAGAGTTAGGGCGGTTTGAAATACAGGCAATGAATGCTTTTGCAATTCATATATAAACATTAATTAGTGCACTCCATGTTGTTAGTGTGAAGCACTTTATACATTTGTAACTTGCATGGATACATTCCAAATTGCTAGCTACGAAATAGAATACATATCGAATTCAACATAAAGGGGGTTTCGAAGATTCGAATTCATAGGAAGTGCACTCATCTATTTGAACCCAAGATAATGGCATTTGTAAATCAGATGTAAAAGTGGGCATCAATCTTTGTTGTGAGTTTGAACATGCTATATATATTCATACGCATATCTAACTTTTTTTTGCAAACAAGGAGATTATATCTGGAACCATGCATGAACTGAGGTAAGTTGCATATTTTTTAATATACACTCGTGTTTAATGTATATTCAAATGTACCCCCTCCATTCCAAAATAATCGTAGCTTTAGGATTTTCAAGAGTAAAGATTTGTGAAGTTTGACAAATCCTGAAAGTTCAATTCAAGAGAACCGAAAACGTTAAGGCCTTCTTTGGTTCATAGGATAGGAATTTTACAGGAATAGGAAAATCATAGGAAGTGAGATGACATGCATGTCAATTCCTATAGAGAAAGAGATGTCATTTGGTGCATAGGATAGGATTTTTTTCCATTGAGTCTAGGCTAATGTTTTTTCCTCCAAAACGTGAAGGATTGATTCCTATCCTACATAGGAATAGGAATCCATTCCTACAAACCAAAGGGCTTCAAAGGAATTTTTCCTTTGCAAATCCTATCCTATAGAATTCCTATAAAAATCCTACAAACCAAAGGAGGCCTAATGCTTCTGCTCCCAAATATTGAACGAAGCGCCCAATAGGCCTCTGGTCACCCGAAACCGCGCGAGACTAATGTTTTGGTGGTAGGAAATTACTGTCCTGACTCTGGCCCGTGTAGCCTATCGGCCCGATGTCGAAAGGTCTAAACCGGGGTAGGTTTGTAACTTCACCAAGACGCCAGAGAAGCATTCATACGCCGTGTGCGCCTACCCATGCGCTCGGTCGAAATATATCCCGCCCACATTTGGGCCACCTGACATGACTGTCCTATCCCAACCCGCAATATGTCCGAAATTTTAGATGGGGGGGGGGAGTTTGTAACATTCACCAAATTTCAAACAAGCGCGTCTCAAACCGAAACATTGTTCCCCCTTAGTTCCCTGCCTCCCTCCGTTTCCCCATTCATACTCCGTGGGCGCGAAAACGCCCTCTCCACCAGCTGCGAAACGCCAGCCTCCTTCGTCCTCCACCCCATAGCGGCCAATCCACCGCTGCCCTCCTCCATCACGCTGGAGCCGGTATCCCAACACCGTCGCCCAACGCAACCGCAACCGCAACGCCCTCAAGGACTTAGCAGCTGAAGCCGAGGCAGAGCTGCCTCCACGACGCCGACGCTGACATTCGCCGTACCAGAACCACTCCAACCACGCCGTCCTGCGCCTCACTGCTGCAGCTCCACTGTCGCAACCGTCCACCGCACCGGAGCTGTTCCCGCTACGCCGTCATTCGCCGCCTCGAATCTGCTTCCCCGCCGCTGACAGACGGCCACCGCACCACACTCAACAACTTGGCCATGGGTTCGTCCAAGGCTGCACCGTCCTCCACAACTTCTGGTTTCCGGCGAACAACAAGAAGATCGTCAGAAAAACAGAAGGATGACACAGCACTGCCAGCAGAAAGAGGTACTCCTCTTCCCTTATTCGTGCAAATCTTACGTCTCCGCTCACACTGTATTCATCCCACGAAAGAAACTAGTTGAGCGCTTCTTACTGCATCTTCTTCGTGATACTAAATGCACAAGGTTTCCTCCCATTTACTATTTCACCTTTACTAGAGGTCAGTAGCCCGCCTGGATTTCAATTCAGGGTCAGTCGAACCGCAATTAAAAGAAGCAGCACCCGCTTAGGCGCGCGGAGCACCTAGTCCGCCTGTTCCCCGGGGAAGTGTTGCATCGGTGTCTATCATAGGGGTGTGGGCGCAAGAGCTGCTTGCGCCCGATCTAGAGGTCGGCGGGGCTTGAATGGATGGCCGGGGGGCGGTGGCAAGCACGGCGGTGCGGTGAGGTCGAGGGGAGGGCGCAGGCAGGGGAGGAATACTGGGCCGGTGGTCGCTGGTGTTTCGAGGAAGATCGTCAACACTGACTCGCTGGAGGTAGATGAAGGCGATCTGCCCGTTCTTTGTACATCGGACGGTGCAGAAAAAATGGACTGGCCTATTTGCTTTCAGCCGACTGTTATTTTCATATAATCCTGTAGTAATTTAGTGTGACATGCATGTTGTAGAGCTATCATATGACTCCCGTCATTTATTTCTCACCGACCTGCTATCTGCTACCTTTACACTGTACTAATTGTGCACACACTTCACCCATACTCACACTATTGTTTTTTTATGCATGGGTATTTCAGACTCTGGCGCAGTGTTTATGAATGCAGAAAAGAAAAGACAGAAGTCGCTCCAGTGTAATTCGAAGATAAGCACTAAGCATTCCAGCGCTCTAATGGGTGCAGTGTCAGCAGTTGGAGACAGTGAACTTAGCTCTGCAGTTGATGATCTCAATTGCCACACACAACCATCCCAGGTGCTTGCTTTAACTTCGCGCTGTCAAATGTGGTTGCATGTTGCATATGGTGTCTAGCTTGTATTGCTTCCAATTTGGTTAAATTGCATCTGCTTACTTTACACATTATACCTTTGATAATGACATGTCTTCCTATTTTTGATACATACTGCATATGTCTATTAACCATGGTCGTACATCAAACTAATGCTCTTTTGTATCCCTCATCAATCACTTATGATGAGACAGTCACCCGGGTGGGTTTCTGTGAGACGCCATACTCGTTTAAAGAGTGCAGTGTCATCCTCCCCACATGATTCTCAAGAAACAGCAAGGCTAAATGAAGATAGTCAACGTAGCTCTCTAGTTGATCACGCAATTCCCCCACACCACCATCGCAGGTGCTTGCTCTTACTTGGCAGTGTGATATGTAATGTTCGTCTTACATGAAAGTAGTGTTCGTCAGTATCATGCATCAATGAGATCTGAAGAGCAAATTTTATTCCTTTTTCTTGTGGGTTTGACTTGACAAGGCAAAATCAAGAAAGAGGAAGGAAAAGAGTAAGGAAGGCGATGATGGTGGTCCTCTGGAGCAACGTAAACGGAGCATCTGTACCGATTCTCCTTGTACTGATAGTGCATTACAAGGTCCAAGTCTCCGCTCCCCTACTCCACCATCGAAGGTGCTTGCTCTAACTTGGCAGTGTGATATCTGGTTGCATGTTGCATATGGTGTCTAGCTCATATTGCTCCTAATTAGTGTAAATTGCATCTGCTTAGCTTACACATGATACATGTGAATATGACACGCTTTCTTGTTTTTGGTACATACTATATCTTATGATAAGGCACTTTTCTTGTGTATCCCTCATCAATGCTCCTAATTTGTTAAATTGCATCTCCTTAGCTTACACATTATACATGTGAATATGACACGCCTTCCTATTTTTGGTACATACTACATCTGCCTATCACACCATGTTCTTACATCAAACTACTGTTCTTGTGTATCCTGCGTCTATTGCTTATGATGAGACAGTCACGCGCGTGGGTTAATATGAGATGCAATACTCTTATAAAGAATGTAATTTCATCCTCTCCACATGATTCTCAAGAAACAGCAAGCCTAAATGAAGATATTGAACGTAGCTCTGTACCTGAAGACCGCACTTCCCCTACACCACCATCACAGGTGCTTGCTCTAACTTCGCAGTGTGATATGTGGTTGCATGTTGCATACGGTGTCTAGCTTGTAATGCTTCTAATTAGGGTAAATTGCATCTGCTTAGTTTACACACTATACCTGTGAATATGACATGCCTTCCTATTTTTGGTACACAATACATCTATGTGTTAACCTTATTCTTACATGAAACTACCTCTCTTCTGTATCCTGCATTAATCACTTACGATGAGTCACCTTTATTCATTGCATATTGCATATTATTTCTAGCCTGTTGCCATGTATTGCTTCTAATTTGGTCAAATACATATGTTAGGGCACCCTTTTAATTTGGCAGAGTGATATTGGTTTCATCTTTATATGGTTTCTAGCTTGCATCGATTCTAACAAGTTCAAGCACCTTGTGCTTAGTTTACACTTTATACATCATACATGGCAATATGTCACGCCGTCCTGTTTTTCATATATATTCCATCCTCCTATCATGCGGCTGCCTTACATGAAAGTAGTGTTTGTAAGTATCATGCATCAATGAGTTCTGAAGAGCAAATTTTATTCTTTTTTCTTGTGGGTTTGACTTGACAAGGCAAAATCAAGAAAGAGGAAGGAAAAGAGTAAGGAAGGCGATGATGGTGGTCCTCTGCAGCAACGTAAACGGAGCATCTGTACCGATTCTCCTTGTACAGATAGTGCATTACAAGGTCCAAGTCTCCGCTCCCCTACTCCACCATCCAATGTGCTTGCTCTAACTTGGCAGTGTGATATCTGGTTGCATGTTGCATATGCTGTCTAGCTCGTATTGCTCCTAATTAGTGTAAACTACATCTGCTTAGCTTACACATGATACATGTGAATATGACACGCTTTCCAGTTTTTGGTACATACTATATCTATCTATCACAACATGTTCTTACATGAAACTACTCTTCTTGTGTATCCTACATCAGTCACTTATGATGGGACACCTTTAAGTTGGCAGTGTGATATTGGTTTGCGTCTTGAATATGATTTCTAGCATGTATTGCTTCTAGTTTGATGAACGCCACCTATGACGAGACAGTTTTAACTTGCCAGAGTGATATTGATTGCACCTTCCATATGGTGTCTTGCAGTGTTTCTAATTTGTTGAAGTGCCTTCTGCTTAGTTACCACATCATAGGTGTGAATATGTCAAGCCGTCCATTTTTCATACATATTCCATCCTCGTATCATGATTTTGCCTTTCATCAGAGTAGTGTTCATCAGTATCATGCATGAATGAGTTCTGAAGAGCGAATGATATTCCTTTTTCTTGTCGGTATGACCTCACAATGCAAAATCAGTAAAGCTGAAGCAAATTGGCAAGGCATTGGATGGTGGTGGTCCTTCCGAGCAACTGAAACGGAGGTTCTCTATAGATTCTACTCCGCCATCCTCCCAACAAGATTCGCAAGACAACGCAAGGCTAGACAGTCAACGTAGTTGTGTAGATGATGAGCACATCTCCCCTACTCCACCATCATATGTGCTTGCTCTAAGTTGGCACTATTATATGTGGTTGCATGTTGCGTATGATGTCTAACTTGTATTGCTTCTAACTTTGTTGAATTGCATCTTCTTACTTTACACATAATGCTTGTGAATATGACGTGTGTTCCTGTTTCTACATCAGACTACTATTCTTGCATATCCCACATCAGTCACTTATGATAGGGCACCTTTAAGTCGCCACTGTGATATTGGTTGTGTCTTGCATATGATTTCTAGCAAGTACTACTTCTAATTTGTTGAAACGCCATACAGTTTGAACTTGGCAGAGTGATATTGGTTGCATCTTTCATATGGTGTCTAGCTTGCAGTGCTTCTAATTTGTTGAAATGCCTTCTGCTTAGTTACCACATCATAGGTGTGAATATGTCACACCATCCTGTTTTTCATACATATTCCATCCTCGCATCATGTGTTTGCCTTTCATCCGAGTAGTGTTCGTCAGTATCATGCATGAATGAGTTCTGAAGAGCGAATTTTATTCCTTTTTCTTATCGGTTTGACTTCACAATGCAAAATCATTACAGCTGAAGGAAATTAGTCCGGCAGTGGATGATGGTGGTCCTTCGGAGCAACTCAAATAGGGGGTATCTACAGATTCTACTCCGCCATCCTCCCAACAAGATTCGCAAGACAACACAAGGCTAGACAATCAACGTAGCCGTGTAGATGATGAGAACATCTCCCCTACTCCACCATCACAGGTGCTTGCTCTAACTTGACGCTATTATATGTGGTTGCATGTTGTGTATGATGTCTAGCTTGTATTGCTTCTAACTTGAATTGCATCTGCTTACTTTACACATAATGCCTGTGAATATGACACGTGTTCCTGTTTCCAGAACATACGTGTACATGATGAGCACATCTCCCCTACTCCACCATCACATGTGCTTGCTCTTACTTGGAACTGTTATACGTGGTTGCGTTTTCCGTATGATGTCTAGTTTGTATTGCTTCTGATTATGTTGAATTGCATTTGCGTAGCTTACAACTTATACCTGCAACGATCACTTACCCATAAGACGCATTTAACTTGGGACTGTGATGTAGGTTGCATCTTGCATTGTCTTCTAGCTTGTACTGCTTCTAATTTCTTGAAATGGCTCTTACGACGAGACACTTTTTACCTGATAGAGTGATATTGGTTGCATGTTCATATGGTGCCTAGCTTTCATTTCTTCTAATTTTGTTGAAATGCCTTCCGCTTACTATTTTTTCATACATATTCCATCCTCCTATCGTACGTGTGAATATGAAACGATGTCTCTTTTGTATATATTCCATCCTCCTATCCTGCGCTTGCCTTACATCAAAGTAGTGTTCGTCTGTATCATGCACCAACCAGTTATGTAGAGCTAATTTTATTCATCTTCTTGTGGTTTTGACTTCATAAGGCAATATTAGAAAATAGGAAGGAAAAGACTAAGTTAGGGGATGTTGGTGGTCCTCCGCACCGACGCAAACAGAGACTCTCTAGATTTGCCACTGCTACTGCTAATGAAGTTGAAGTCCCAAGTCTACATGATGAGTTCATCTCCCGTACTCCACCATCACAGGTGCTTGCTCTAAGTTGACAGTGTGATAATTGGTTTCATGTTGCATATGTTGTCTAGCCTGTATTTCTTCTATTTTGATTAAATTGCACCTGCTGAGTTTATACGTTATACATGTGCATATGACATGGCTTTCTGTGTCTAGAATACACTGCATCTATCTATCATACCATGTTATTACATCAAAGTACTGTTGTTGTGTATCCTGCATCTGTCACTCATGATTGGACGCTTTTAACATGGCAGTTTGATAGTGGTTGCATCTTGCATTGATTTCTATGTTGTACTGCTTCTAATTTTTCGAATTTCCACTTATGACAAGACACTTTTAACTTGGCAGAGTAATATTGGTTGCACCTTTCATATGGTGTCTAGCTTGCATTACTTCTATTTTCTTGAAAATCCTTCTGCTTAGTTTGCACATCATAGCTGTGAATATGTCATGCCATCCTGTTTTTCTTACATATTCCATCCTCATACGGTTGTCTTACATCAAAGTATTGCTTGTCTGTATCATGCATCAATGAGTTTTGAAGAGTGATTCTATTCTTTTGTGTTATCGGTACAGCTTGACATGGAAAAGTCAAAAAAGAGCAAGGAAAATAATATAGTAGGGAGTGTTGTTACTCGTCGGGTGAAACAGAAAAGGTTCTGCCGTCGAGATTCTACTGGTACTTATAGTGCAGTAGAAGGTCCAAGTCCATTGGCTAAATCTACAAACACAGTATCACCTGCTCCACCAGCTGCAGCATTCGCTTCAACTGTACCAGCATCTCAACCAGTTACTCGTTAGTTTGCTCCGGAACTGGCTAGTTCCCAAGCTGCCTTCACACCTAACACTACTTCCGAAGCACTGCTGACACAACAGGACTTGGCAAGATCAGATGAACCTCATGAGCATCAACACCAAGATGGTACCTGGCCGAGTCAAGTTGCAGTTGCATGCTCCTTTATATGTACGCTCACAGTTTGATGTACACTAACACTTTCCATATTTGTTGTTGAACTAGCACCAAGGCACAAGCGGAAACAGACATCAGGGATAATGCTTGACAGATTAAAAAAATCTAAAGGAGGAAGAATGGAGATCCATTTTGAGGCAGGTTTAAAAAGGCCACGTGATGCTACAGAGTCAGCCAAGTTAGTATCAGAGGCAGCCGTTGCCATTAAGTGTCATGCACGTATCCTCCCAACGTGGATCCAGTACAGGAATGAGAAAGACAATACCCAGTTTAACACCTTCCTTGACCATTTATCCGTAAGTAATGTTATTCATTGCAATTAGTAATATTGTCTTGCTCTGTCCCATACTTTCTAGCTTCCTCCTAATAAGACTCACATTCTTTTTTCAACAGATGAGGTTCAAGTTGGATCCGAAAGATGATGCAACTAGACAAGCATGCACTCATGTTTTTCAGTCTGCTCTGCGATAGTATCGGTACCAACTTAGAAAATCTCACTTTGAAGGCAAGGCTAACAATGAACTCGCCCAAACATCTCCAGTGGAATATATTATAGATGAAGACTGGACAACCCTCGTTATACACTGGTCTGATCCAAAGTATCAGGTAGGCTATATGTATTTGATCAGACCACATATTAAACTTGTATTTATGTATGTGCCTTACAAGTGTATCTTCTTCTAGGCTAACTGTTTGAAGAACAAAACCAACCGTTCTAAAGTGAAATTCCAACGGACCACAGGATCTCGTAGCTATATTGCACACTGCAAGGCTCTTGTAAATAGTTGCTACTTCCTTCTTTTTTGTGTGCCATATTATCGTATCTATATTGACATGTTCCAAATACAGAGGAAATCCCGTGTGGACCAAAAAGAACCTGAACCGAATGTAGTGCAAATCTTCAAGGATTGCCACACCAGCAAGATGAAGGGCATGAGCACACCAGTTCAAGCCGCTGTTGTAAGTCCTTACTCCTCCTGCCTTGAACTGATTGGTACTGTGATGTGTTCATTTAACTACTTGGTTTGCAGCCAATGTCAGTTACTCTATTCACTTTTATTCACAGTTGTCTTAATGTATCATTTCACCTTACATGGTTTAAAAGATATGAAGGATATTCTTTTGGTCTTGATCTGTAATCTGGTTGTTATGTTCATGTGCGCACACAATGATAAAATAGCTTGTTTGTTTTATATCTGTTTGCCCATGATATGAATGATGTCATACTATGTTCATCCTACTTTAAACCATGTCTCTTTATCCTTAGATGTCAACAAATGTGAGGAAATAGACAATACAGTAGGCATGCTACATGGACATATGTTCCGAAAGTGATTTTATTATGTAGTTGGCACTACAATACATGCTAATGTATTATAGTAGTTCACCAAAATAAGTTATGTATAAACGTTTAACCTACTTTGTTTGTTTTTGTCTCATTAGTAACTTATCTGGTACACTAATCTACAAGTTCAAACTTTCAGGAAGCTATGGAACAAAAGATTGAACATCCACAACCACCTGAAGGTGACGAGGCTACTACAGGCACAATGTCACCTCTTGCTACAGTGCGTCAGTATCTCTCCACTAACAGTGCAAAAAGTACCTTCCTGCGTAATTCTGGGTTGGTTGTCAAGGTAACCTCGTCCAAATCGCCTATTGAACAAAATCTTCCTGCTAGACAGAGTGATATATCTGTGCTCCAGACACAAGTCCAATCCCTAATTGATGTTGTTTCAGAAACAAGAATAGTGGTTGAGAAATGTCGTCAAGATATGAATGGTTTTGAAACCATACTATCAGACATTCGCTTCGTTGTTCAAGAGCAATGGCGGAAAAAGGTGGAGATCGTGTTGCTCCATCAGATTCTACAGCCTGAAACATTAGCACTCAGGTCAAATGATCTGTGCTTCTATACATCTGATGGTGCTTTTATCTGTAAGGACTGTAAACTTTATGCCAACAGGCCTTTTGTTGTATGGTTGGAATTTATTTTGTTGTGATACAACATTTATGATGCTGCCTCAGGCTGCAGTAATTACGACGCTATTTTCGTATAGTGTACGTTTATCTTAGTACTGTATTCAATCGAAACCTTCATAGGAGCCGAACATGCCAACATTCGTCGGGCCCTTTCCAATTGGGCTACAAATGATTACGGGCCGAAATTGGCATGTAGCCCACTAAAAATATCTGGGCCTAAATCAGCATAAGCTTTCATATTTTTCTGGTAGGCATGTGCCCATAGTGGGCCTTTAACAGGCCTAAACATAATTTTGGCCCTCAGTAAAAATAGGTCGTTTACAGGTGTAAATATGTCGAGCCCATAAAATACATGGGCCTTTAATAGACCGAAAGTGAGATTGGGCCCTGATTGTGCCAAATAACCCACTGGACTTTAACAGGCCGAAATTCAGACGGGCCGTAAATGCGCCGACCTAATACACGGGCCTTTAACAGGCCGGAACTTCGGTCGGGCTAGATTATCGTCATTTTTATATGGGCCATTAATGGGCTCGATATGACGTTGGGCCACATATGGCCCATGGTTTACGTCCGGCGTTAACAGGCCGAAAATGACAATAGGCCGAAAGTGGCCCAAAGCTATAGTGGGCCTCTAACAGGCCGAATGTCACACATGGCCGAATATGACCCAAATCCTTCACAGTCGTTTATGGGCCGAAAGTTTTGATGGCCTATAAATGGGCCCAAATGAAGTTGGACCTTTAACAGGCCGGAAATACACCAGGCCGTAATTCAGCCCAGTTACTTAGCGGACTGTTAACGGGCCAGAAGTGACCATGGGCCTCGTTGATGATAAGTTTAGGACAAGCTGTTGACGGGCCGATTTGACAGAGAATGTTGGGCCTTTAGCTGGGCCGGCCCATTATGGTCGGCAGAATCTAGTGGGCCTTTAGCTGGGCCGGCCCATTGTGGTCCGCAAAATCTTGTGGGCCTTTAGCTGGGTCGGCCCATTATGGTCTGTTAAATCATGTGGGCCTTTAGCTGGACCGGCCCATTAAGGTCCTCTAAATTTTGTGGGCCTTTAGCTGGGCCGGCCCATTATGGTCCGCTAAATCTTATGGGCCTTCGGTTGGGCTGGCCCATTTAATCTTTGTGGGCCACTTTTGGGCCGGTCCACGTGTCAACATATCATAGGCCCATCTCGACCGTTGGATGAGTGACACCTGTGCCAACACGGAGCTGACACGTGGATCCGTCAGCCAATGAGAATTTTACATGTGGAAAATCGGCATTGGTCGTGGCTGTTAACGGGTTGTCGGATCCAAAATCTGACCCGATAGCTTAACGGCATTCTGTTACAGTGGATGCCACGTGTCGGTCACCCTTGACGAAAGCACTTCTGTGACGCGCGATTTATCGTCATGGAAGTGGACACTTCCGTGATGATAATTTGGCAATGTCATGGAACACTTCTACGACAGCACAGGTATGACTATCTTGGTTCTGTCATAAATTTGTCATGGATGTACATGCATGACAGAAAACGCGACCTACTATGACAAACACGTATCATCACGGAAGTGTATTTTTTTGTAGTGTATGGTGCGATCTATGATGTCTCTCACTGATTTACCGCTATCATTTTGGGGTTATGCTTTAGAGACGGCTGCATTCACGTTAAATAGGGCACCATCTAAATCCGTTGACACGACACCTTATGAACTATGGTTTGGAAAGAAACGCAAGTTGTCGTTTCTTAAAGTTTGGGCTGCGATGCTTATATGAAAAAGCTTCAACCTGATAAGCTCGAACCCAAATCAGAGAAATGTGTCTTCATAGGATACCTAAAGAACACTGTTGGGTACACCTTCTATCACAGATCCGAAGGTAAGATATTCGTTGCTAAGAATGGATCCTTTCTAGAGAAGGAGTTTCTCTCGAAAGAAGTGAGTGGGAGGAAAGTAGAACTTGACGAGGTAATTGTACCTTCTCCCTTATTGGAAAGTACTTCATCACTGAAATCAGTTCCAGTGATTCCTACACCAGTAAGTGAGGAAGCTAATGATGATGATCATGAAACTTCTGATCAAGTTACTGTCGAACATCGTAGGTCAACCAGAGTATGATCCACATCAGATGGTACAGTAATCCTGTTCTGGAAGTCATGTTACTTGACCATGACGAACATACGAACTATGAGGAAGCGATGATGAGCCCAGATTCCGAAAAATGGCTTGAGGCCATGAAATCTGAGATGGGATCCATGTATGAGAACAAAGTATGGACTTTGGTTGACTTGCCCGATGATTGGCAGGCCATAGAGAATAAATGGATCTTCAAGAAAAAGACTGACGCTGACGGTAATATTACTGTCTACGAAGCTCGACTTGTTGCAAAAGGTTTTCGACAAGTTCAAGGAGTTGACTACAATGAGACCTTCTCACCTAGAGTGATGCTTAAGTCCGTCGGAATCATGTTAGCAATTATCGCATTTCATGATTATGAAATTTGGCAAATGGATGTCAAAAACTGCATTCCTTAATGGATATCTTAAATAAGAGTTGTATATGATGCAATGAGAAGGTTTTGTCGATCCAAAAGGTGCTAACAAAGTGTGCAAGCTCCAACGGTCCATTTATGGACTGGTGCAAGCCTCTCGGAGTTGGAATATACGCTTTGATTGTGTGATCAAAGCATATGGTTTTATACAGACTTTTGGAGAAGCCTGTATTTACAAGAAAGTGAGTGGGAGCTCCATAGCATTTCTGATATTATATGTAGATGACATATTGTTGATCGGAAATGATACTAAATTTATGAATAGCATAAAAGGATACTTGAATAATAATTTTTTTTCAATGAAAGACCTCGGTGAAGCTGCTTATATATTGGGCATCAAGATCTATAGAGATAGATCAAGACGCTTAATTGGACTTTCACAAAGCACATACCTTGATAAAGTTTTGAAGAAGTTCAAAATGGATCAGGCAAAGAAACATTTCTTGCCTCTATTACAAGGTGTGAAGTTGATTCAGACTCAATGCCCGACCACTTGCACCGATGACAACTTACTTGAGGGATCTTACTCAATCCATAGGTAGATATGGTGGACTCCTATGGCAAAACTAGTTTAAGGGTGTTTGGAAGCACAAGTAGTATCTCTACTTGGTGCAATGAATTTGGCTAGCATGAGGGGGAAAGGCAAGTCATCATGTTGGAAGATCCAAGACAATATAATTTATCTCACATGTAAGAAAACATAACCCATTACGTTGTCTTCCTTGTCCAACGTCAATTCTTTAGCATGGCATACTTTAATGAGTGCTCACAATCATAAAAGATGTCCAAGATAGTATATTTATATGTGAAGACCTCTCTTTCTTTATTACTTCCTATTAATTGCAACGGTGACCAAAACTATGTTTGTCAACCCTCAACAACTTTTATTCATCATACGTTTTCTATGTGAGGTCATTACTCTCCATAAGATCCATATGATCTCTTTGTTTCTTTTTATTCTTTCTCTTTTCCTTTATTCACTTAGGATCATGGCAAAACAATCAAGCCCTTGACTCAACACTAATCTTTATTATATAGCTCACGGACTCGGTTACATAGAAGAATAATAAAGCAAAACTCACAACTAAATCACACTAAGAACTTTTATTCTACTAGATCAAGATATTACCAAAAGGATCAAACTAAGAAAAATGGTAAAGATAAAAGTGATGGTGATACGATACCGGGGCACTACCCCAAGCTTGGTAGTTGCCAAGTGCAGTGCCCATACCAGATACTCAATTCTTCTTTGTTGGTGAAGAAGGTGAGGATGTTGATGATGGATAGTCGCACATCGAGCGTAGGAGGTCTTCTAACTTGCGGATAATGCCCTTGAGTGCGATGATATGCTCCTTCAACAAAATATTTTCACGTGTGAGATACTTATTTTGTATACGAGCTAACTCAATCATCTTGAAAGCTTTGATTTCTGTTGGAGTAAGAAGGTTGTGATCCAGTTGAAGGGTGTCTTCTACTGCCGGAACTTGGTACTCCATGGCCTTCTTGATCCCTTCATCCTTGTTGATCTCCATGGGTTCTTCTCTCTTCAGCTCTATCTTCATTAGCCAAGCATCGTTGCCCTTATGGTTGGAGGAGGACGGAGATGACATACTGCCTAGCCTTGACAATTGTCGGGGGTTGGGTGCGACATATGCCAATGGATGGCTTATGATGGTGGGGCGAGTAGAACGTCGTCGGTGCTTGGAAACAGGATGAGGCGTAGACACGAACGCCGGCGAACTTTACCCAGGTTCGGGGCTCTCCTAGGAGATAACACCCCTAGTCCTGCTATGCGGGGTCTCCGCACGATCACTAAGGCAAAGTGAGTACAAAAGGTGCTCCTCGAGCTGTATCTGTGGATAGGAGAAGGCAAGGCTAGCTCTCTCCCTTCTCTAAGGTCTGGTCTAGTTCTAATGAATCGGAACCCTTTGCATGGGTGTCCTGGGGGGGGGGTTTATATAAGGCTACCCCCAGGGGTACAATGGTAAACTATAGGGACGTAGGGCCCAGCTATCAGTCTCTTCACCTGCGGGCCCTCCTGCCGACTGCTGGGGCCCACCGACTGGTGGGTCCCGCTGACTGGTCGGGTACGGAGCCGATAGGCCGCACCCGCCGCTGGCGGGTCCTGCCGGCTGCTGATTACTGTAGACGTGCCTCTAATGACGCAGGCTTGGTCATGGGGTCGTGGCTATAGCCCTGCCGCCTGGCGGACGATTACTGTAGCCACTCCCCGTCTCGTCTGGTTAATGGCGCATGGGACCCATGGGAGGGGCAGGCCGACTTCCGCGGGCCGGCTCCCTACGGGTCTGACTGGTGGCACCCTTGCCGTCTTCTGGACTCTCACTGACTGGTAGGGCCCGTTTTCCGTGGATCGTACCGTCAGACCGTCGTGGGTACAGGACTCCGCCCACTGTTGCCGGCATCAGGGATGGCATGGCAACAGTGTTGCGCCTGACGGAGATCTCCGTTGGTACAACGCACTGTGCCCTGGCCATCCCCCGAAAAAGGGGAGAGAGTGGGCTTTACTGTCGCCACTCCCTGTCCCATCCCCCTGATGAGGGCATGGGCTTTGCTGGTGTCAGGGGCCGACTTCCTGTGGTCGGCGACTCCGGAAGCCGCCAGTCGGAGTCGGCCGGTCTCGATCTCATCCATAAGACTCGGACGCTTATGGGCAGCCAGATGTTCCTCCAGCCGCCCTCCTGAAGTCGGCTCTCCGTCCGTGTCTTGAGGGGCGCAGTGAGCCCCGATGTCTTGAAAGGTTATGGGCCTCGGGTTAGCCTACCCATGGCCCATTACTCTGACAGTAGTCCCCGAAGCTGATGAGCCGCCGCGGACAATCAGCCGAGGAGCCTTAGTAGCTTCATTCTCTGAGTATTAGAGGCAGAGACTCTGCTTGACTCTGCCGGGCCGACTGGTAGGAGTCGGAGTCACCTGACTTTGACTCGTCCAAAAAATACTTTTGAATCCCCTGGCGGGAACTCAGTGGCGTATGAGCCAAGCTTCCTGGCCGCCACCCACTTCGCGCCCAACACATGGCAAACAGTGGTCGGGCCAGCCTGCCTACCCATCCGCGAGATGGGATATGCCCGCAGGCAGGGCCCGCCACTACCATGCCTCGGAACGCGAGCACTGCGGCCGTGGGTGACGGTTGAGGTTCCCACAGAGTTACCGCGTGCAGTAACTTTGCGTGATAAACGTGGGGGGCGTGGGGTAGTGGGCGTAGTAAATCCCACAACCGCCCCCTCGGCTTCGCAGCCCACTGGGCTATAAGTAGGGGGAGGAGGGGAAACAGCAGAGCACGCGCGTCCTGCCTCCCCACTGCTTCCTCTCCCTCTTCTCTCTCTCTCTCTCTCTCTCTCTCTCTCTCTCTCTCTCTCTCTCTCTGCACCTCGAGCTTCATCGAACATTGCGGCGGTTCGCTCACAATGAGCTCTTCCTCCGCCGTCACACCCCCGACGGCGCACTCCGGCACCTGGGATGGTTCGGAGGTCCACGAGGATCACATCGACTTCCTCCGCAAGACGCGTCGATTTCTCGGCGAGGACCTCGTGAGGGTCCGCCTCACATGGAGGGGAGAAATTTCCCCGGCGCCGCAGGAGGGCGAGCAGGTCGTCTTCCGCTCGCACTGCCTGCGCGGCCTGGGCCTACCGGCGAGCAACTTCTTCCGCTCTTTCCTCGAGTTCTATGGACTCCAGCCGCACCACCTCACCCCCAACACGGTGGTGTTGCTGTCCGCCTTCGTCACCCTGTGCGAGGGCTTCATCAGCGTTCTCCCCACCATGGAGCTCAGGGGGGAGTTCTTCTTCTCCAAGCTTGGCACCCAAGCCACGGGCATGCCAGCTCAGTGCGGCGCGTTCATCGCCGTGCGGAGGTCGGGGGCCGACAACCCGTTTCCCTCCACCAGGCTGATCAAGTTGCTGAACATGTGGCAGCGGTTGTACTTCTACGTGAAGAACGTCTCCATGGAGAGCGATTGGATCAACCTGCCGGCCTATGTAGCCGGCCCGCCGGCTAGCAGGCAGCCCAACTGGTCGCACCGGGCCCGGACATTGACACATGCAGGAGCCGGCGCCGTTGCGTGGCTTCGAGTACTGGCGCAGTCGGAGGGCCTGACCGGGCCGGACTTGCTGGCCGCCTTCGTGGCGCGCCGAGTGCTGCCCCTCCAAAGTTGCCCCCACATGATCTGCCAGATGAGCGGGCACCGAGACCCGAGCCGAATGAGCACCAAGGAGATGCCTCATGAGGAGGTAGCCTACATGGTGAACTATCTTTGGAGCTGCGACCTCAATGAAGAGTGGCAGTTAGGCAAGGAGTTGTATTCACGTGCTATCCCTCCACCTCTGGTGAGTCGTTTTTCCTTCTCTCTTTTTCGTCGATTCTCCTGAGATCTTTACTGCCGAGTCCGTCTTGCTCGTTCTGACCAGTCGGCTTTGGTCAGAACCCCCTCCTCCAGCCAGCAGCCGGCACCATGGAGCCGGACCGCGAGTTCCTCCCCAACCGAGCGGAGAGTGATGTGGACGACCCTGACTTGGGGGCGGTGGCCCTGGAGGACGACACCGAGGGGGAGGTGGCGCGTCAGGCGGCCCGAGACTTGGGGCCAGTCTCGTCGACTGTCCTGATGATGACGAGTAGGTTGCCCGACGCCACCAGCCAGGAGCCAGCCTGCCGGGCGCGGGCTCGTCAGCCCCGCTGGACGCTCAAGGCGGCAGCAAGAAGCGCAGGGCCGGGACGAGCCTGTTCGGCAGCCAGCCGAAGAAGCCGAAGGGCTCAGCCGCGGCGACCAAGCGGGACGAAGCGGCCGCAAAGGCCAACCGCTTCCGCAAGGTGGTGAAGACGCCGCAGCTTATTTCAGCGTAAGTACCACCTCCCTTTGTACCTTTACATTTCTTTATTGAGTCTGTCTGAAATTCCTTTACTTTGTTTTCCCGGCTTTAGGGCCCCTCTCTCTCTTGAGAAGTCGGCCGCCTGCTCCGTTGTATAGTCGGCGGAGACCTACTCCACCACCTGGTGGATTGATCCCGTCGCCGACCTCCGAGAGACGACGAAGCGGAACGCGCGGGAGGCGCATGAGGAGCGGGAAGCTGCCCGCTTGAAGAAGGCGGAAGCCGACAAGGCGGAGGCCGCCGCTCTGAAGAAGCTGGCGGAGGCCGAGGCCGCCGATGCGGAGAAGAAGCACGCAGAGGAAGCCGGACACCGCCTGTCGGCGGTGTTTGTCGTCCCCTTGAACTCCACGCCACCGCCACCGGAGTTCACGGTGCAGACTGGGGAAGTCGGCGATGAGAACCCGGTCATGGAGAGGGACGCCGATGTCACCGCCATGCAGGAAGTCATTGTGCCGCCATCGCCACCCTCAGGAGGCGCGCCAGGCGGACAACCAGCGGACCCGCCAGTGCCACCAACCGGAGGTGCGACGGCGATGGGCCTGGCCCTCGAGGTCAGTGCGCCGACACGCCACTGTCTCGCGAAGGCGGCCTCAGCGTCGCGTGCCCTGGAGACCGGCGCTACGAGCTCCTCGATCCCAGACACCGAGGTGCCGAGCGCCGCGCCCACCGGGTGGGTGTTGGGAGGCGGGACGGGCCCGTTGAACCGGGCGCTCTTGGACGTCCAAGCCAAGCTCCGGGCCGAGGGCGACACCATCAAGGAGTGCACCAAGGCATACCTGGCGTCACGAACGGCCATCCAGGTACGCATCCTTCCTTTTTACTTTGCTTCCTTTTTTTCTTTTTTTTCTTTGTGGGGACGCGCCAGTGGACCCACTGGGTGTAGTCCCCGAGTTTCGGGTCGGCTGCTGAGCAGGCGGCTTGGAACTCTAATTGGTGAGTTCCAAGTACCAACACTTTTTCTGAAATTTTGATGCAGGATAACCACAATCTTCGCGTGACCTCCTTCAACGCCAATGTCGAGGAGCTGGCCAAGCGGACCGCCGACTTATCGGACAGCCGGGGTAAGTCTTCTTCTTTCTCTGCAGGGGCGCGCTGGCGCACCCGCAGGTTGTAGTCCCCGAGATTTGGGCCGACTGCTAAGCAGTCAGGCCGGATCTCCCCGGCGACCTTTCTTCTTTGTTGACGACTGACATCCCTCCCCCTCCTTTTTCAGAAGCCAATGCCACCCTTCAGCAGCAGTTGGGCGAAGTCAACACCGCACTGCGCGTGAGGGAGGAGGAGTGCGGCCGGCTGACGGAGGAGCGTGACCGGCTGGCTACGCAGCTGGCGGAGCAGAAGGAGCTGCTCCAGAGGGCCCAAAAGGAGGCGGAGGACAAGGAGGTCGCCCTTCTTGCCGAATTTGCGTCAGAACGCTCCTCCTGGTCTCCGGCTTCCAAGCAATCGAAGATCTTGTCGATGGTGAGCTTCCCCTTGTGTCCTTTTCTGGGCTGCCGACTGCTAGTCGAGTCGGCCTTAAGTTTTTAACCTTGTTTCTTCGCTCTTCTTCCTTAGCAGACTTCTTCCCCGACCATTCTGATGCCGCCAATCAAGCCATCGAGGCTGACCGTGAAGCACGGAGGGCGGACGGCGCATAGGTTGTCGCCAGCGCCTCCCGAACTCTTGGCAAGCAGATTCTTAGCATCGAGGCCCGCCTTCGGCCAGCCCACCAGATGCTGCGCCGGCTTCAACGTGTCGGCGCCCAGGCGATTGCCGCCCTGTGGCCGGACATGCAGGCACCACGCAACCCCAGTCGGACTGCCGACTAGCTGGAAGTAGCAGTCGGCCGTCTTGAGGCCTGGACGGGTTCTTCAGCCTGCGCTGGAGCCCGTCGGGCTTTGGAATTCGCCAAGGCGTGGTATCCTGGGCTGAGTTTAGCCCAGTTGGCCATGTTCCGGATGGAAGCTCAGGTGGAGCTGGCAACGGTGGAGGACTATCTTGTCAAGCGCGCCGCGTCGATCACCGAGTACACCGACACCAGTGTCTTCATCCCAGAGCGGGCTGAGAACGGCGAGGAGGCGCCGCCGGAGTGGTTCGGGCTGAACTCGGACGACGATGAGGACTCAGCGGAGGTGATCGACTCGAGTGGCGAAGAGGAAGGCGAGGAGGAGGAAGGAGACGAGGAGGATGCGCCATAGGTCGAGGCAGACGGCCAGCCCCAGCCCGACCGCGCCTCTAGCAACGGTGATCAAGCCGGCTGCTAAAGAGTTGGTTGTAAAAGGCTTGAAAACCGGCCTTAAACTATGAGCGAGCTTTGAGTCCTGAGCCATTTTTCATATAGACATCCATTCTACCTTACTCCTATTCGCCGGACAGTCGCTCTACGATCTGCGGCTTCTAACAGGAGACGGCTTAAGTGCCACATATTACTTGTTCGGCTGCAGGAAGCCGCCTCATAGCTCAAGTCGGCAAGTCCCTGGGCCGACTAGCCGAACCCAGTGCCAAGTGGCATAACGAAGAATCGCATATTCATAGGCATAACTCTTTATCATATAGATAAAAGAAGGCAGTCCCCGAGATCTTCTCGAGGGGCCCGAGTCTTCGTACTTTAATACAAAAGGTAGCGTGATACATACTGCATTAACTGTAAAATCTTTGGAGGAGGTTTGCATTCCATGGACGCTCCGTCTCTTTGCTGGAGTCGTCCCTTGTGCGTGCACGGGGCTTCTGAGCGTCGGTCAGGTAGTAGGAGTCGTTACCCAACACTTTGCGGATGATGAAGGGGCCTTCCCAGGGTGCTGAGAGCTTGTGTTGGCCAGTTGTCCGCTGAATCTGCCGGAGCACAAGGTCTCCTTCTTGGAAAGATCGCGGCTTGACCTTCTGATTGTAGTATTGGTGTAGGCTCTACTGGTAGATGTTGGACCGACTGAGTGCCAACAGCCGGCCCTCTTCCAGCAGATCGACACCGTCTTGACGTGCTTCCTCTGCTTCCTCCTTGGTGTACATGGTGACTCGAGGGGAGTCGAACTCTATGTTTGTTGGGATGACGGCTTCAGCGCCGTAGACGAGGAAAAAGGGCGTGAAGCCGGTTGACTTGTTTGGAGTCGTGCGCAGGCTCCAGAGGACGGCTGGCAACCCATCAAGCCAGCAGCCTTCCGAGCGCTCTAGAGGCTCTACCAGCCGAGGCTTGATGCTGAACAGGATTAGGCCGTTTGCTCGCTCTACCTGGCCGTTGGACTGCGGATGGGCAACGGACGCTAAGTCCAGTCGGATGCCCTGCGTCGCGTAGAAACGGGCCAAAGCACCTTTGGCAAAATTTGTGCCATTGTCGGTGATGATGTTGTGCGGTATGCCGTACCGAGTTGTGATGTCGGAGATGAAGGTCATAGCAGTCGGACCATTTAAACTCTTGATTGGTTTTGCTTCTATCCACTTGGTGAACTTGTCCACTGTGACAAGTAAATGAGTCAAACCGCCTTGTGTCGTCTTGAATGGTCCGACCATGTCCAGGCCCCAAACAGCAAAGGGCCAGGCAATAGGAATAATTTTGAGTGCCGAAGCCGGCTGATGAGGCTTAGAGCAGAACTTCTGGCACCCCTTGCATTTTTGGACCAAAGACTTGGCGTCTTCAAGAGCAGTTGGCCAGAAGAAGCCATGGCGGAAAGCTTTGGCGACGAGTGCTCTCGAAGTCGCACGGTGGCCACATTCGCCTTGATGGATGTCTTTGAGGATTGCTTGGCCTTGCTCTGGCTCCACACATCACTGGTCAACACTAGTGACACTGCACCTTACAAGCTCTTTATTGATGATGGCGTACGTTGCCGCCCGGCGTTGTACTTGCCGAGCCGAGATCTCATCGGTTGGCATCTCTTTGTTCACCATGAATTTGAGGATGGGCTGGGCCCATAAAGGTGCTGCAATTTTTGCAACAGCCAAGACTGCGACTTGGACGAGGGCGGCTGGGCTAGGAGGTGGCGGGTTGGAGTCGGCAGCCGCTTGTTGTGTCGATGAAGTCCCCGGGCGGATTGGCACAGTCCCCGGGCCGGGCTCTAAAGTCTCCGGGCCGACTATCGTAGTCCCTGAGCCGGGTGCGACTGCCACGATTCCCGTGTCGCCTGCCAGAATACTCGTGCCATCTGCGGGGGCTCTTGAGTCAGATCCGACTACTTCAGGAGGAGCCGGCACGAATATGGAGTCTGACTCCGGTGATGGCTTGACGGATGGCTTGAGGAGGCGCTGGAGGGCGACGCTGGACGATATCGCCTGACGGGTGGAGCCGATTCGCGCCAGGGCATCTGCTTGGTCATTGTCGTTTCTTGGTACATGGAGGAACTCGCACCCCTCAAAATATCCGCTGAGTTATTGTACGAGGAAGTGGTAGCTTGCCATGTTTGCGTCCTTGGCATCCCAATCGCCTGACGACTGCTGGACCACCAAGTCAGAGTCACCATAGCACAGGATTCAGCGAATGCCGAGCTCTTTGGCTAGTCGGAGCCCGAGAATGAGTGCCTCATACTCGACGACGTTGTTGGAGGCAGAAAAATGGATTTGTAGCACATACTTGAGCTTGTCGCCCTTGGGAGAGGTGAGGACAATGCCGGCTCCCAAGCCGGTGCGCATCTTGGAACCGTCGAAATGCATTCGCCAATGGGTGGAGTCGGGCGCTGGCGGTAGATACTGGGTTTCGGCCTAGTCGACGAGGAAGTCGGCCAGCCCTTGTGACTTGATGGCAGTGCGAGGTTGGTAGTAGCTGGTGTAGGGGGGCCAATCTATGGCCCACTTGGCCACTCGACCTGAAGCGTCTCGGCTGCCGATGATCTCGGCTAGAGGAGTCGTGCAGACCACAGTGATTGGATGTTCTTGGATGTAAGGCTTCAATTTCTTGGTGGCAAAGTGCACACCATAGCATATCTTCTGGTAGTGGGGGTAGTTTTGCTTGGAGGTCGATAGTACTTCACTCAAATAATATACTGGTCTCTGGACAATGACTGTGCTGACCACTCAGCTGGTGGCGCGATGTAGAGGAGCATGGACTCCTTAGGAGTCAGAGCCTCCAGGATAGGTGGAGCAGTTAGCATCTTCTTTAGTTGGAAAAATGCTTCGTCCGCCTTGTGGTTCCACTCAAAAAAAGTGGTCTTCTTCATGAGTTGGTACAGGGGAAGAGCCTTCTCGCCCAGCCGACTGATGAATCGGCTGATGGACGCCAAACAGCCGGTGAATTTTTGTACGTCCAGCAGTCGGCTGGGTACATCCATCCTTTCAATTGCCTTGATCTTCACAGGGTTGCATTCTATGCCACATTCGGAGACCAGGAAACCAAGGAGCTAGCCGGCTGGTACTCCGAAGACGCACTTCTCTGGGTTGAGCTTGATCTAAAATCGGCGCAAGTTCTCGAAGGTCTCTTTGAGGTCTTCCAGCAGTGTTCCACGCTTCTCCGTTTTTACCACCACATCGTCCACGTAGACATGAGCATTTCTGCCGAGCTGCTTGAGGAGGCACTTCTGCATGCATCTTTGGAAGGTGGCACCGGCATTCCTCAAGCCGAACGTCATGGTTAGGTAGCAGAAAGCTCCAAACGGTGTGATGAAGGCAGTCTTCAGCCTGTCGGCCGGGTTCAACTTGATCTGGTGATACCCTGAATATGCATCCAAGAAACTCAACAACTCGCATCCGGCTGTGGAGTCTATCACTTGGTCAATCCTTGGCAAAGCGAACGGGTCCTTGGGGCATGCTTCGTTGAGGCTAGTGTAGTCAATACACATTCGCCATTGCTTGTTATTCTTCAGTACCAAGACCGGGTTGGCCAGCCATTCTGGAAAGAATACTTCCATGATGAAGCCGGCTGCAAGCAGCCGGGCTATCTCTTCTCCAACAACTCTCCTCTTCTCTTCTGACAAGCGGCGCAAAGGCTGTCTGACTGGCTTGGTGTCAGATTGGATGTGTAATTTCTGCTCGGCGAATTCCATCGGGACACCTGGCGTGTCTTTGGGGGACCATGCGAAGATGTCTCGATTCTCATGGAGGAAATCGATGAGATCGCCTTCCTATTTGCTGTCGAGGTTGGCGCCTATGACAGCATAACTCTCTGGGTGCTCTGGGTCCAAAGGTATCTTCTTTGTTTCCTTGGACGGCTTGAATGAGCCCTCAGCTTTCGACTCTCTGGGTCAGGCGACATCTCTGGCTTTTTGCTTGCCATCGCCACAACTCGATCTAGCAGCCGCTTCTTAGCTGCGGTCATGAGGGACTCGGCCAGCCGACTGCTCTCTGATGTGCAGGCAGACGACTTCTTGTAGTAGCCATTTATGGTCAGGATCCCCTTGGAACTCGGAATCTTCATCTTGAGGTAGGCATAGTGGGGGGCGGCCATGAACTTGGCCAGGACTGGCCGGCCAAGTAGCGCATGGTATGGGCTCTCTAGGTCCACCACCTCGAACCATATTGACTCTTGGCGGAAATGATCTTTGTCTCCGAAGAGGACATCGATCAAGATCTTGCCGATTGGCGAGCATGAAAGGCCAGGAACTATGTCGTGGAACACCGTCCGGCTGGACTGCAGTTGCCTCTGCCTGATTCCTAACTTCTGCATGGTGTCTTTGTACAAGATGTTGATGTTGCTGTCACCGTCTATCAGGACTCTGGAGAAGCGAGCAGCTCGCTTGTCCGTGGCAAAGGTGGCGTCCAAAACCAAAGCATAGGAGCCGGGTTTGGGCATTACTTCTGGGTGGTCAACTCGGCTCCAGCTGATGGGCATCTCAGACCAGTGCATGAACTCTGGGTTGTCAGTTGCTACTGCATTCACCTCCTGCTGCTGCAGTCACCTGCTGCGTCGATCGTCGGCCACACTGGTGAACACGACATAAGCTCCCTGCTCTTCTGGGTAATCGTCTTGTACTGCGCCGACTGGTGTGACCGCCGGCTGTTGGGCGGAGGAGGCGGCTGCCCCGCAGGTGGGGGAGGCAAAAGTCCGTCTCCCTTGGCTATCCTAGTGAGCCAGTGGCATTTCCGAGTGGTGTGGTTGGATGGCTTCGCCCCACTGTGGAACTTGCAGGGTCCATCCAGAGTCTGCTCATATGAGAAAGCCGGCTACCAGTTGGGCTTGCTGCCCTTCTGGCGTCTGGGCGGGGATGCCCTTTTGGCTGCTGGTTTTCGACTGTCGCCACCTGCCGGCTCGTGGAAGTCGGTGGTGGGGCTTTGCGCTTGTGGTCGTTCTGCGGTTGACGCCGACTGGTGTCTCCGGCCAGGGTTCGGGGAGCCTAAGGAGCCACCTTGCCGGTCGCGCTAACTTGAATCTCCGTCTTCTTGGAGGAGTCGGCCGTGGCGTACTTGTCCGCTATGATCAGCAGCTCGTCGAGGGTTTCCGGCTCGTCATAGAGAAGCTTGTGCTTGAGGAGGGTGCCCTCTCGGCATCCTGCAGTGAAGTACTCGATGGCCTGCACCTTGTGCATGCCTTCGCAGGAGTTGTGAAGCTCAGCCCAGCACGTGAGGTAGTCGCGGGTTGACTCACTGGGGCCCTGTACACACAAGGAGAGCTGGCGAGGCTTGGGAGGCCGCTTGTACGTGCTAGTGAAGTTGTGGACGAAGGCATCGGTGAAGTTGACACAACTATTGATGCTTCGGGGCCTTAAGTTGTTCAGCCAAGTCCGCGTCGTGCCTTGGAGCATGAGCGGAATGTACTTCACAGCAACACGCTTGTTGCCGTTCGCTATGCTGACGGCCATGGAGTAGTCGACCAGCCAGTCCTCCGGCTTCACGAAGCCAGTGTATTTGGGTGTGTCTCTAGGGAGCATGAACCCCTTGGGGAAGGGCTTGTCTCGGATGCGGGGGCCGAAACACGGTGGACCCAACTCGTCTTCTTCTTCAAGCACCAGGGATCGATGGAGATGGTCGATCCGGTGGCGGGCGTCACTCTCTCCGACTCCCTCTCGGCGGCCAAGGCGGTCACCGAGCGTCGGGTGATCAACAGGCAGCGGGGAGACTCGCCTTTCCCTCCGAGGGGGAGGAGGTGGACAGTCGTCCCGTCGTTCCACTGCTCTTGGGAGACAGTCTCGGTCGTGCTCTATTGTGACGCGAGTCCGACTGCGGCTGGCAGCCGGCTCCTTGTCTTTTCTTCCTGGAAGCCGCCAGTTGGCGTCCGAGACTCCGTGCCTTGGTCTCGGCGCGGAAGCAGGTTGTCATTCCGTCGGCGCGGTGCATCAGTGTGGCAGCCGGCCTCGTTCTGCTCAGCAGTCACGTCAAGGAGTCGCTGGACGCGCTCCGTCATCAAGCGACGTTCTTCGCCCTTGAACTTGTCCATCTCGTCCGCCGCCACCTGGGCAGCTCGAATGTTCTCCGCAGGTGTGGCGTAAACGGGGCGCTTCGCCCCGAACAGATCGGCAATAGCCGTGCCGCGCTGCTGGACCGTGCTAAGGCGGCTAGGCCCAGCCGCAGCCGGCGTGCCGTCCACAGCACGGTCCATCTCGCGCTGGTGAGCTTCTGACAGGCGTCTCATGCTGACCAGCTTTTTGGTGCCTTCGACTAGCTGAAGGCGGCGTGCCTCCAGCGTCTCGGCGTCGGCATCTTCGGGGATGGGCGCTGCCAGGTCTTGCAGCGCCGCGTGGAGCTGGTCATAATCACCCCCGCCGGAGTGCTCGCCATGATTGATGACAAGCACTTCCGTGATGGTGCTTCCACCGCTCTCCGCGCGAGGAAGCGGCTCGTCGTAGACCACCAGGTTGGTGGGGAATGTGTCAAGCGACATGGTGTCGGAGTCAACCAACATCGGATCGGTGGACCCTACGGACTCCAAGTCCCCAGCTGGCTTGCTGGCGACGTGGAGTTGATCGAGGAGGCCCGGGAGGAGGCTCTCGGGGCCGCCTGTGCCCGCGTCGGATGCTGGCTCGTCGGAGAGGCGGACCTTGCCTACAAGATCGGCGAGGCAACTAGCCGCGCAGGCAATTTTAGCACCATGCAGCACGTCGGCACAGACTCCGTCTGGCGTGTCGGGCTGGCTGCGCTCGCCAGGGAGAAAAAGGGTTCACGTCCAGAACAGGTCTCCGGACGATGGTGCACCAGGCACCACGGTGGGCGCCAAATGTCGGGGGTTGGGTGCGACATATGCCAATGGATGGCTTATCATGGTGGGGGCAAGTAGAACGTTGTCGGTGCCTGGAAACGGGATGAGGCGTAGACACGAATGCCGGCGAACTTTACCCAGGTTCGGGGCTCTCCTAGGAGATAACACCCCTAGCCCTACTCTGCGGGGTCTCCGCATGATCACTAAGGCAAAGTGAGTACAAAAGGTGCTCCTCGATCTGTATCTGTGCATAGGAGAAGGCAAGGCTAGCAATCTCCCTTCTCTAAGGTCTGGTCTAGTTCTAATGAATCGGAATCCTTTGCATGGGTGTCCTGGGGGTTTATATAAGCCTAGCCCCTAGGGGTACAATGGTAAATTGTAGGGACGTAGGGCCTAGCTGTCAGTCTCTTCGCCTACAGGCCCTCCAGCCGACTACTGGGGCCCACCGACTGGTGGGTCCCGCTGACTGGTCGGGTACGGAGCCGACAGGCCGCACCCGCTGCTGGCGGGTCCTGCCGGCTGCTGATTACTGTAGCCGTGCCTCTAATGACACAGGCTTGGTCATGGGGTCGTGGCTACAGTCCTGCCGCCTAGCGGACGATTACTGTAGCAACTCCCCATCTCGTCTGGTTAATGGCGCATGGGACCCATGGGAGGGGCAGGCCGACTTCCGCGGGCCGGCTCCCTACGGGTCCGATAGGTGACGCCCTTGCCGTCTTCTGGACTCTCACTGACTGGTAGGGCCCGTCTTTCGTGGATCGTGCCGTCAGATCGTCGTGGGTACAGGACTCCGCCTACTGTTGCTGGCTTCAGGGATGGCATGGCAATAGTGCTGCGCCTGATGGAGATCTCTGCTGGTACAACGCACTGTGCCCTAGCCATCCCCTGGAAAAGGGGAGAGAGTGGGCTTTACTGTCGCCACTCCCTGTCCCATCCCCCCTGATGAGGGCATGGGCCTTGCTGGTGTCAGGGGCCCGACTTCCCGTGGTCGGCGAGTCCGGAAGCCGCCAGTCAGAGTCAGCCTCTCTCGATCTAATCCGTATGCCTCGGACACTTATGGGCAGCCGGTTGTTCCTCCAGCCGCCCTCCTGAAGTCGGCTCTCCGTCCGTGTCTTGAGGGGCGCAGTCAGCCCCGATGTCTTGAAAGGTTATGGGCCTTGGGTTAGCCTACCCGTGGCCCATTACTCCGACAAGAACCCTGACAGAAAACAGCTCGAAACAAAGATAGGAGATTTTTGCGTGATACGGGAGTCAAAACCTCCGGGAGATTATATAATGAATTTTTACCGACCAAAATACGTGTCGTGTATGAAAACGGAGTCCGGAGAGCACACGAGGTGCCCACGAGGTAGGGGGGCACGCACAGTAGGGTAGGGCACGCCCTCCACCCTCATGTCCTTCCCGGACTGCTACTTATTTTTCTATTTTTCTAAATATTCCAAAACGGAGAAATATTGCCTTAAAAACTGTTTTGGAGTCGGTTTACTTACCGTACCACATACCTATTCCTTTTTGGAGTCCGAAACGTTCCCTAAAGTGTCCCTTATGTATTCCTCCGGGGTTACGGTTTCAATAACATTGGTTTCAATATTTATGGGATTACCTGAGATATAATGTTTGATCCTTTGACCATTCACCACCTTCGGATTGGTGCCTTCCAAGTTGTTGATTTTTATGGCACTGGAACGGTAGACCTCCTCGATAACGTAAGGACCTTCCCATTTAGAGAGAAGTTTTCCTGCAAAAAATCTTAAACAAGAGTTGTATAGCAATACATAATCTCCTACATTAAACTCACGCTTTTGTATCCTTTTGTCACGCCATCTTTTAACTTTTTCTTTAAACAACTTGGCATTTTCGTAGGCTTGGGTTCTCCATTCATCAAGTGAGCTAATATCAAATAACCTCTTCTCACCAGCAAGTTTAAAATCGTAATTAAGTTCTTTAATAGCCCAATAAGCCTTGTGTTCTAGTTCGAGAGGTAAGTGACATGCTTTTGCATAGACCATTTTATACGGAGACATACCCATAGGATTTTTATATGCAGTTCTATAGGCCCATAATGCATCATCAAGTTTCTTGGACCAATTCTTTCTAGACCTATTAATAGTCTTTTGCAAAATTAATTTGAGTTCTCTATTACTCAATTCTACTTGACCACTAGACTGAGGATGATAAGGAGATGCAATTCTATGATTAACAACATATTTAGCAAGCATTTTACGGAAAGCACCATGAATAAAATGTGAACCACCATCAGTCATTAAATATCTAGGGACTCCAAATCTTGGAAAAATAACTTCTTTAAGCATTTTAATAGAAGTGTTATGATCAGCACTACTAGTTGGAATAGCTTCTACCCACTTAGTAACGTAATCAACAACAACTAAAATATGTGTATGGCCATTAGAGGAAGGAAAAGGTCCCATATAGTCAAAGCCCCAAACATCAAATGGTTCAATAACAAGTGAATAATTCATAGGCATTCCTTGACGTTTACTAATATTACCAATTCTTTGACATTTATCACAAGATAAGACAAACTTACGGGCATCCTTGAAGAGAGTAGGCCAATAAAAACCAGATTGCAGTACCTTATGTGCAGTCCTATCTCCAGCATGGTGTCCTCCATAAGCTTCGGAGTGAAACTTGCGTAGGATCTATTCCTATTCATGCTCAGGTACACAACGTCTAATAACGCCATCTACTCCTTCTTTATAAAGATGTGGGTCATCCCAAAAGTAATGCCTCAAATCATAGAAGAACTTTTTCTTTTGCTGGTATGTGAAACTAGGTGGTATAAACTTAGCAACAATGTAATTAGCATAATCAGCATACCATGGAGCAGTATGAGAAGCATTTATGACATTTAATTGCTCATCAGGAAAGCTATCATCAATAGGTAGTGGGTCATCAAGCACATTTTCTAACCTAGACAAGTTGTCTGCAACGGGGTTCTCAGCTCCGTTTCTATCAACAATATGCAAATCAAATTCTTGTAGCAAGAGAACCCATCTAATAAGTCTAGGTTTAGCATCTTTCTTTTCCATAAGATATTTAATAGCAGCATGATCAGTGTGAATAGTTACTTTAGAATCAACAATATAAGGTCTAAACTTATCACAAGCAAATACAACTTCTAAGAATTCTTTTTCAGTAGTAGCATAATTTCTTTGAGCATTGTCTAGAGTTTTACTAGCATATTGAATAACATTTAGTTTCTTATCAACTCTTTGTCCTAGACCAGCACCTACAGCATAATCACTAGCATCACACATAATTTCAAAGGGTAAATTCCAATCAGGTGGTTGAACAATAGGTGCAAAAATCAATGCTTTCTTAAGTATTTCAAATGCTTCTACACAATCATCATCAAAGACAAATGGTATATCTTTTTGTAATAAATTAGTCAGAGGGCAAGAAATTTTTGAGAAGTCCTTAATGAACCTCCTATAAAAACCGGCATGACCAAGGGAACTTCTTATACCTTTGATGTCCTCGGGACATGGCATCTTTTCAATAGCATCAACCCTTGCTTTATCAACCTCAATACCTCTTTCAGAAACTTTATGCCCCAAGACAATACCTTCATTAACCATAAAGTGGCACTTTTCCCAATTCAAGACAAGATTAGTTTCTTCACATCTCTGCACAACTCGATCAAGGTTGCTCAAGCAATCTTCAAAAGAAGATCCATAGACGGAAAAGTCATCCATGAAAACCTCACAAATCTTTTCACAAAAGTCAGAGAATATAGCCATCATGCATCTTTGAAAGGTAGCGGGTGCATTACATAAACCAAAAGGCATACGTCTATAAGCAAAAGTACCAAAAGGGCATGTAAAAGTAGTCTTTGATTGATCTTTGGCTGACACAGAGTATTTGAGAGAAACCAGAATAACCATCTAAAAAGCAAAAATGTGTATGTTTAGATAATCTTTCTAGCATTTGATCGATAAAAGGTAAGGGGTAATGATCTTTTTAGTAGCTTTATTTAATTTGCGGAAATCAATTACCATCCTATAACCTGTAATAATTCTTTGAGGAATCAATTCATCTTTATCATTAGGAACAACAGTAATACCTCCCTTCTTAGGGAGACAATGGACAGGGCTTACCCACCGCCTATCAGCAACGGGATAAATTATACCTGCCTCAAGGAGCTTTAGTATCTCCTTTCTTACCACTTCTTTCATTTTAGGATTCAGCCGACGTTGATGATCACGAACTAGTTTAGCATCTTCTTCCAAATTAATTTTGTGTTGCCATAGAGTGGGACTAATGCCCTTAGAATCATCAAGAGTATACCCAATAGTAGCACGGTGCTTCTTCAGAGTTTTCAATAATCTCTCTTCTTCATGTTCTGAAAGATTAGCACTAATAATAACAGGGTATATCTTTTTCTCATCAAGAGAAACATATTTAAGAGTATCAGGTAACGGTTTAAGCTCAAACACGGGATCACCCTTGGGTGGAGGAGGATCCCCTAGGATTTCAACAGGTAAATTGTTTTTCAGAATAGGTTCCTGTTTAAAGAATACTTCATCTAATACCCTTCTTTCATTCATAAACATGTCATTTTCATGGTCTAGCAAATATTGTTCTAAAGGATCACTAGGAGATACGGCAATAGAAGCAAGACCAATAATTTCATCCTTACTAGGCGATTCTTCTTCACGGTGTTGTCTACTAAATTAAAAAAAATTCATGACTCTTATCATCTAAACCGATAGTAACAACATCTCTTTTGCAATCTATGGTAGCATTAACAGTATTTAAGAAGGGTCTACCAAATATAATGGGACAAAAGCTATCTTGTGGAGAACCAAGAACAAGAAAATCAGCAGGATATTTAGTTTTCCCACACAAGACTTCAACATCTCTAACAATTCCCATTGATGAAATAGTTTTCCCGCACATATCACATAAGCCATGATAACAATGATCTCCTATTTTAACAGAAATAACAGGCATGCCTACCACAGGTCTAGGTTTATCTTTAGCACAAGGTTTAGCAATTCTAGCAGTTTCATCACAGAAATAAATAACATGCCCATCAATATTATCAGCCAAGAGATCTTTAACAATAGCAATATTAGGTTCAACTTTAACTTGTTCAGGAGGTGTATATGTTTTAATATTGCTTTTACGAACCACAGTTGAAGCTTTAGCATGATCCTTTATCCTAACAGGGAAAGTTGGTTTCTCAACAAAAGAAGTAGGAACAATAGGATCATTATAAGTGATAGTATTTTCTTCAACTTTAATAGGTGCAGATGCTTTTACTTCTATGGGAGGATGATATTTAAACTACTTCTCCTTGGGGAGATCAACATAAGTAGCAAAAGATTCACAGAAAGAAGCTACTATCTCAGAGTCAAGTCCATATTTAGTGCTAAATTTACGAAAAATATCGGTATCTATAAAAGATTTAACACAATCAAAACTAGGTGTCATACCTGACTCCTTACCATTGTCGAGTTCCCAATCTTCGGAATTGTGTTTAATTCTTTCCAATAAATCCCATTTGAATTCAATAGTCTTCATCGTAAAAGAGCCAGCACAATAAGTATCAAGCATGGTGCAATTGTTACCAGAAATCCGAGCATAAATTTTTTTGAATAATCATTTCTCTTGAGAGCTCATGATTGGGGCATGAATATAACATAGATTTCAGCCTCCCCCAAGCTTGAGCGATGCTTTCTCCTTCGCGAGGCCAAAATTTTTATATATATATATATATATAATTGCGATCACGATAAACAAGATGCATAGGATAAAACTTCTGATGAAATTCCAATTTCAATCATTTGTAATTCCAAGACCTCATATCATCACATAGCCTATACCATGGCGATGCATCTCCCCTCAAAGATAAAGGGACGACCTTCTTCTTAACAACATCTCCAGGTACACCTGCAAGCTTAAATAATCCACAAACTTCATCCATATATATTAGATGTTCATCAAGATGTTTTGTTCCATCTCCTAAAAAGGATTAGCAAGCAGTTTTTCTATCATACCCGCAGGAACTTCAAAGCAAGCATTTTCATTTTCAGTAGGTTCAGTAGGTTGAGGAGCAACTGTTTTCTCTACTGGTCGGGGTGAAGATACGCCGAACAAGCCCCTCAGAGGATTACTTTCCATGGTAACAAGTGACAGTAAATTTCAGCACACTATATAAATTTTTCCTTACCAAATTCCACCTACCAAAGGCGCTTCACTCCCGGCAACGGCGCCAGAAAAGAGTCTTGATGACCCACAAGTATAGGGGATCTATCATAGTCCCTTCGATAAGTAAGAGTGTCGAACCCAACGAGGAGCAGAAGGAAATGATAAGTGGTTTCCCGCAAGGTATTCTCTGCAAGTACTGAAATAAGTGGCAACAGATAGTTTTGTGATAGGATAATATGTAACGAGCAACAAGTAACAAAAGTAAATAAGGTGCAGCAAGGTGGCCCAATCCTTTTTGTAGCAAAGGACAAGCCTGGACAAACTCTTATATGATGTAAAGCGCTCCCGAGGACACATGGGAATATCGTCAAGCTAGTTTTCATCACGTTCATATGATTCACGTTCGATACTTTGATAATTTGGTATGTGGGTGGACCGGTGCTTGGGTGCTGCCCTTACTTGGACAAGCATCCCATTTATGATTAACCTCTATTGCAAGCATCCGCAACTACAACAAAAGTATTAAGGTAACCCTAACCATAGCATGAAACATATGGATCCAAATCAGCCCCTTATGAAGCAACGCATAAACTAGGGTTTAAGCTTATGTCACTCTAGCAACCCATCATCTACTTATTACTTCCCAATGCGTTCATCTAGGCCCAAATAATGGTGAAGTGTCATGTAGTCGACGTTCACATAACACCACTAGAGGAGAGCCAACATACATCTCATCAAAATATCAAACGAATACCAAATTCACATGACTACCAATAGCAAGACTTCTCCCATGTCCTCAGGAACAAACGTAACTACTCACAAAGCATATTCATGTTCATAATCAGAGGGGTATTAATATGCATATAGGATCCAAACATATGATCTTCCACCAATTAAACCAACTAGCATCAACTACAAGGAGTAATTAACACTACTAGCAACCTACTAGCACCAATCCCGGACTTGGAGACAAGAATTGGATACAAGAGATGAACTAGGGTTTTGAGATGATATGGTGCTGATGAAGATGTTGATGGAGATTGCCCTCTGCTGATGAGAGGAGCATTGGTGATGACGATGGCAATGATTTCCCCCTCCGGGAGGGAAGTTGCCCCGGCAGAACAGCTCTGCCAGAGCCCTAGATTGGATCCGCCAAGGTTGCGCCTCGTGGCGGCAGAGTTTCGTCCAAGAAGATGGGTTATGATTTTTTTCCCATCAAATGACTTCATATAGCAGAACATAGCCACCGGAGGGCCACCAGGGGGCCCACGAGGTAGGGGGGCGCGCCCAGGGAGGTAGGGCGCGCCCCCCACCTTCGTGGGCAGGGTGTGCCCCCCTGGTGAAGTTCTTGCTCTCAGTATTTTTTATATATTTGGAAAACATCTTTCGTGAAGTTTTAGGACTTTTGGAGCTGCGCAGAATAGATCTCTAATATTTGTTCCTTTTCCACCCCAGAATCCCAGCTGTCGGCATTCTCCCTCTTTATGGAAACCTTGTAAAATAAGAGAGAATAGGCATAAGTATTGTGACATAATGTGTAATAACAGCCCATAATGCAATAAATATGGATATAAAAGCATGATGCAAAATGGACATATCATTCAGCGATAGGCTCTATCATGTATGCAATGTTGTGTACCAGACCTGATGTGTGCCTTGGTATCAGTTTAGCAGGGAGTACCAAAGTAATCCAGGAGTGGATCACTGGACAACAGTCAAGAATATCCTGAAATACCTAAAAAGTGAAGGAAGTATGCCCTAGAGGCAATAATAAAGTTATTATTTATTTCCTTATATCATGATAAATGTTGATTATTCATGCTAGAATTGTACTAACCGGAAACTTAGTACATGTGTGAATATATAGACAAACTAAGTGTCAGTAGTTTGCCTCTACTTGACTAGCTCGTTGAATCAAAGATGGTTAAGTTTCCTAGCCATAGACATGAGTTGTCATTTGATTAACGGGATCACATCATTAGAGAATGATGTGATTGACTTGACCCATTCCGTTAGCTTATCACGATGATCGTTTAGTTTGTTACTATTGCTTTCTTCATGACTTATACATGGTCCTCTGACTATGAGATTATACAACTCCCGAATACCAGAGGAACACTTTGTGTCCTACCAAACGTCACAACGTAACTGGGTGATTATAAAGGTGCTCTATAGGTGTCTCAGATGGTACTTGTTGAGTTGGCATAGATCAAGATTAGGATTTGTCACTCCGATTGTCGGAGAGGTATCTCTGGGCCCTCTCGGTAATGCACATCACTTTAAGCCTTGCAAGTAATGCAACTAATGAGTTAGTTGCGGGATGATGTATTACGGAATGAGTAAAGAGACTTGCCGGTAACGAGATTGAACTAGGTATTGAGATACCGACGATCGAATCTCGGGAAAGTAACATACCGATGACAAAGGGAATAACGTATGTTGTTATGCGGTTTGACCGATAAAGATCTTCGTAGAATATGTAGGAACCAATATGAGCATCCAGGTTCCGCTATTGGTTATTGACCGGAGACGTGTCTCGGTCATGTCTACATAGTTCTCGAACCCGTAGGGTCCGGACGCTTAAAGTTCTGTGACAATCGGTATTATGAGTTTTTGTTTTTTGATGTACCGAAGGTAGTTCGGAGTCCAGGATATGATCACAGACATGACGAGGAGTCTCAAAATGGACGAGACATAAAGATCTATATATTAGACGACTATGTTTGGACACCGGAAGTGTTTCGGGAGGTTTTGGACATATACCGGAGTACCGGGGGGTTACCGGAACCCCCCGGGGAGTATATTGGGCCTTAGTGGGAGAAGAGGAGGGGCGGCCAGGGCAGCCGTGTGCCCCCTCCTCCTCTAGTCCGAATTGGACAAGGAGTGGGGTGCCCCCCTTTCCTTCTCTCCTTCTCTCCCTTCCTTCTCCTCTCCTACTCCTACTTGGAATGGGGGAGTCCTACTCCCGGTGGGAGTAGGACTCCTCATGGGGCACGCCATAGGAGGCCGGCCCCCTCCCCCTCCCCCTCCTCCACTCCTTTATATACGGGGAGGGGGCACCCCTTGGAGACACAACAATTGATCATTGATCTCTTAGCCGTGTGCTGTGCCCCCCTCCACCATAATCCACCTCAGTCATATCGTAGCAGTGCTTAGGTGAAGCCCTGCGTCGGTACCTTCATCAACACCGTCGCCACACCGTCGTGCTGACGAAGCTCTTCCCCGAAGCTCTACTGGATCGTGAGTTCGTGGGACGTCACCGAGCTAAACGTGTGCTGGACAATGCGGAGCTACCATATGTTCGGTACTGAGGATCAGTTGATCGTGAAGACGTATGACTACGTCAACCGCGTTGTTATAACGCTTCCAATTACGGTCTATGAGGGTACGTAGACGACACTCTCCCCTCTCGTCGCTATGCATCACCATTATCTTGTGTGTGCATAGGAATTTTTTTTGAAATTACTACGTTCCCCAACAGTGGCATCCGAGCCAGGTTTATGCGTCGATGTTATATGCACGAGTAGAATACAAGTGAGTTGTGGGCGATACAAGTCATACTGCTTACCAAAATGTCATTCTTTGGTTCAGCGGTATTGTTGGATGAAGCGGCCTGGACCGACATTACGCGTACGCTTACGCGAGACTGGTTCTACCGATGTGCTTTGCACACATGTGGCTGGCGGGTGTTAGTTTCTCCAAATTTAGTTGAACCGAGTGTGACTATGCCCGGTCCTTGTTGAAGGTTAAAACAACACTAACTTGACGAAATATCATTGTGGTTTTGATGCGTAGGTAAGAACGGTTCTTGCTTAGCCTGTAGCAGCCACGTAAAACTTGCAACAACAAAGTAGAGGACATCTAACTTATTTTTGCAGGTCATGTTGTATTTTATTGTATGAGATGATCACGTTTTGTAACGGAGTTATCGACAACTGGCAGGAGCCATATGGTTGTCGCTTTATTGTATGAATGCAATCGCCATGTAATTGCTTTACTTTATCACTAAGCGGTAGTGATAGTCGTAGAAGCAATAGTTTGTGAGACGACAATGATGCTACGATGGAGATCAAGGTGTCGTGCTGGTGACGATGGTAATCATGACGGTGCTTTGGAGATGGAGATCAAAGGCACAAGATGATGATGGCCATATCATATCACTTATATTGATTGCATGTGATGTTTATCATTTATGCATCTTATTCTGCTTTGATTGACGGTAGCATTATAAGATGATCTCTCACTAAAAATTTCAAGGTACAAGTGTTCTCCCTGAGTATGCACCGTTGCAAAAGTTCGTCGTGCTGAGACACCACGTGATAATCAGGTGTGATAAGCTCAATGTTCTTATACAATGGGTGCAAGCCAGTTTTGCACACATAGAATACTCGGGTTAAACTTGACAAGCCTAGCATATACAGATATGGCCTCGGAACACTGAGACCGAAAGGTCGAGCGTGAATCATATAGTAGATATGATCAACATAGTGATGTTCACCATTGAAGACTACTCCATTTCACGTGATGATCGGTTATGGTTTAGTTGATTTGGATCACGTGATCACTTAGATGATTAGAGGGATGTCTATCTAAGTGGGAGTTCTTAAATATGATTAATTGAACTTTAATTCATCATGAACTTAGTCATGATAGTATTTGCATAACTATGTTGTAGATCAATAGCTCGCGATGTAGCTCCCCATTTTTTTGATATGTTCCTAGAGAAAAACTATTTTGAAAGATGATAGTAGCAATGATGCGGACTAGGTCCGTGATCTGAGGATTATCCTCATTGCTGCATAGAAGAATTATGTCCTTGATGCATCGCTAGGTGACGGGCCTATTGCAGGAGCAGATACAGACGTTATGAACGTTTGGTAAAGCTCGGTATGATGACTACTTGATAGTTTAGTGCACCATGCTTTATGGTTTAGAACCAGGACTTCAAAAACATTTTGAACGCCATAGAGCATATTAGATGTTCTAAGAGTTGAAATTGGTATTTCATACTCATGCCCGTGTCAAGAGGTAGAATACCTCTGACAAGCACTTTACCTACAAGATGGAGGAGAATAGCTCAGCTAGTGAGCATGTGCTCAGAATGTCTGAGTACTACAATCACTTGAATCCAGTGGGAGTTAATCTTCCAGATAAGATAGTGATTGACAGAGTTCTCTGGTCACTATCACCAAGTTACTAGAACTTCGTGTTGAACTATAATATGCAAGGGATAACGGAAACAATTCCCAAGCTCTTCGTGATGTTGAAATCGACGAAGGTAGGAATCAAGAAAAGCCTCAAGTGTTGATGGTTGACAAGACCACTAGTTTCAAGAAAATGGCAAAGGGAAGAAGGGGAACTTCAAGAAGAACGACAAGCAAGTTGCTGCTCAAGTGAAGAAGCCCAAGTCTAGACCTAAGCCTGATACTAAGTGCTTCTACTACAAAGGGACTGGTCCCTGGAAGCAGAACTGCCCCAAGTATTTTGTAACGCCCTCGATGCGGCTATATCTCCCACATGTCGAGGCACGACTTAGAGGCATAACCGCATTGAAAGCAATGTCGCAAGTTAGGAAATCATCACACATCCCATGTACATAAATAATATAAAGGGGAGGTACATAGTTGGCTTACACTCGCCACGTCACATCAAAGTACATAAATAACATACATCATCCAAACACTCATAGCCCGACTACGGCGCCAAAATAAAAGACAACCCAACAAGCGACATAGGTCCCGATCACCCCAACTGGGCACCACTACTGATCATCAGGAAAAGACACATAGTAACGCTGAGAATCCTCGTCATACTCCCACTTGAGCTCAAGCGCGCCATCTGGAGCTGTATCATCTGTCCCTGCATCTGGTGTAATAGTAATCTGTGAGCCACAGGGACTCAGCAATCTCGCACCCTCGCGATCAAGACTATTTAAGCTTAATAGGAAGGAAGGGGGGTAATGTAAGTGGAGCTGCAGCAAGCGACTAGCATATATGGTGGCTAACTTATTCGCAAAAGAGAGCGAGAAGAGAGGGCAAGGCACGAGCGAGGAACTAGAGAGCAACCTGCACAAACATAACTCCAACACCGTGTCCGCTTCCCGAACTCCGCCGAGAAGAGGCCATCACGGTAACACACTCAGTTGATTCATTGTAATTAATTAAGGTTCAAGTTATCTACAACCAGACATTAACAAATTCCCATCTGCCCATAACCGCGGGCACGGCTTTTGAAAGATCAATCCCTGCAGGGGATCCCAACTTAGCCCATAACAAGCTCTCACGGTCAACAAAGGAATAGACCTCCACCCAAGACACACCGATCAGACTCGATATCTCGATACAACAAGACGATTCGACAGGTTAAAACAAGTCCAGCAACACCGCCCGAACATGCCGACAAATCCCGATAGGAGCTGCATATATCTCTTTCTCAGGGAACACTCAGATTGTCTAAACTTCTGGTAGGCCAGCCCAGAGTTGCCCCTGGTAGCCACCGGCGGCTGACGGTTCGGACCAACACTCAGAGGAGCACTGGCCCGGGGGGGTTAAAATAGGATGACCCTCGGGCTTCGGAAACCCAAGGGAAAAAGAGGCTAGGTGGCAAATGGTAAAACCAATGTTGGGCATTGCTGGAAAAGCTTTAATCAAGGCGAACTATCAAGGGGTTCCCATTATAGCCCAACCGCGTAAGGGACGCAACAATCCGGGAAAATAACACCGATATGACGGAAACTAGGGCGGCAAGAGTGGAACAAAACACTAGGCGAGAGGCCGAGCCTTCCACCCTTTACCAAGTATATAGATGCATTAAGATAACATGGCAATATAATGATATCCCAACAAGTAAATAAATGTTCCAACAAGGAACGGCTCCAATCTTCACCTGCAACTAACAACGCTATAAGAAGGGGCTGAGCAAAGCGGTAACATAGCCAATCAACGGTTTGCTAGGACAAAGGTGGGTTAGAGGCTCAACATGGCAATTGGGAGGCTGACAAGCAAGTGGTAGGCATCGTAGCATTGGCATAGCAAAAGAGCGAGCAAACTAGCATAGCAAAGATAGTAGTGATTTCGAGGGTATGATCATCTTGCCTGCACAGTTGTCAGAGTTGACTGGATCCTCAAAAGCAAACTCAACGGGCTCCTCGTTAGCGAACTCGTCTCCTGGCTCTACCCAACAACACAAACAAGCAACAAGGATAGAATCAACCACGTGCAAACTCAAGCAATAAGATGCAATGATGGTATGCTATGCGGGATGTGATGCGGGATGCAAAATGCAAGATGTGACAGGAAATGCATGAACCTGGCCTCAACTTGGAAAACCAAGTGTGCCACTGGAGAGAGGGGAAGAAATCACTTGAAAACGATATAAAGATCATAGGAATCGGAGTTACGGTTTGGAAAGTGCAAGCGTTTTACGAAATGAACCGGTCTGCGATTTACAGCAAGTAGGCTCCTAAATGCAATGAAATGAACATGCTATAGCCACCAAACATGGCAACAAAATACATGGCAGGGATGCCCACAAGATGCTTAACAAAACACTAGCGCTAAGACACGGCCAAATTCATCCATTAAGAGGTTCAAACAAGCATGGCAAAAACGCAAATGCAAAACAGATTTCAGACTTAGTGAAATTAACACTAGTCTGAAATTTCAGATCACGAAGCTCTCTTCGGAGCAGCAAAACAACATGATACACAACCTGATTATGAAAAGTAAGAACATGGCATGGAGCTACTCAACAACCTTAACAAAAGTCCCAAAGTGACCTGGGGCCAAAAGGGTTCACAAAATACTCTAACGAGCACACGAACATAGCTCACGCACAATCAGTTTTCAGACTTAGTGAAAACTGAGACATGCTGGAATTTAACTCACGAAGGCATGTAAACGAGCTCGATGCACTCACTACGGTGCAAGTCATGGCAAGGCAAGCATATATCCATAAAGAAGGAACAAAATTCTAGCTAGACATGGCAAGAACAATGGCATAGCATGCATGGATCAATAACAATAGCATCGGCAAAATCGCAAACAAATTGACGATCTGCCCAGATTTACCACGAAGCAAAAGTAGAGCTCGATTGACTCGAGCTAGAGCACTCCACATATGCAAACAAAGACATGGATGGATAGAGCATAACATGATTAACAAAACTCCCTTACTGATCATCCTCAAAAGAGGCACGGATCACTAGGAAACAAGCTGAACATATGGCATCATGAACTAAAATATCCCAGACTTAGTGAAATCCACTAAGTCCCTGAAAACAGATCTACCAAGTGCCTCACTTTGAAAGCTTGCACAAGTCACCACACACATCCTAAAAATGCATGGGTGGCACCTCTGGAAAGAAGACAAAATGCTTAACAATTCATCCCAAAGACTCACAGGCATATCATGCACACAATAATCATGGCAAAAATGACAAAAGTCTATGATGAACTAACGGATCTGCAACTTAACTCACGAAGCCTCCTTCTAACAGCATTTCGGGCATCAATATGAACTCAAATGCAAATGATCCAATGGAATGAAATGATGTACATGTCGATACGAACATTTTGATATACTATATGTCCAACACGGAGCTACGGATGCGGAGATATCATCAGTCAAAGTTAGCACAAAAAATCAAGGGGGAGAGGGAAAAGTCAACCCTTCGTTTTAGATCTCAGATCTAGGGTTCGGCAGTGTTCATCGGGCGCGCGGAAGCCGAGGACGTCGCCGGACTTGGAGCTCGCCGGAGACGCGGGAGGAGGTCACCGGACGGGGAGGAGGTCGCCGGGGGCGGTGCCGGCGTGGAGGAGGACGCCGGGGGGCGGTGCTCTCGGGCGGCGAGAGGAGCCGCGGGCGGCGGTGCGGAGGCCCGCGAGGAGGAGGCGGTGGTCCGCCGCGGCGGCGGTGGCGGGGCGCGGCGGCGCCGGCGGCCGGCCGCGAGGGACAGGCGGCGTGGTGCGGGAAAGCGGCGGCGGGGCGACATGGGCCTCGGGGGCCGGCCTCGGGCCTCCCGGGCCTGGCGCCGGGGATGTGGGCGCACGCCCACGTGGCGGCGTCCGGTTGGTCGCGGCGGCGGGGCGGACACGTCCGATCGGCGCGGACGCTGTCCGGCGGCGGCGGGGAGCTTTTTTTTAGGGTTTCGGAGGAGAGGGGAGATCCGAAAACGGGAGGGGGTATTTATAGAGGTAGAGGGAGCTAGGAGTGTCCAAATGAGGTGTGGTTTTCGGCCACGCGATCGTGATCGAACGCTATAGGACATGGAGCAGAGTTTGGTGGGTTTTGGGTCAAATTGGAGGGGTGTTGGGCTGCAACACACACGAGGCCTTTTCGGTCCATCGGTTAACCGTTGGAGTATCAAATGAAGTCCAAATGACCCGAAACTTGACAGGCGGTCTACCGGTAGTAAACCAAGGCCGCATGGCAAGTCTCGGTCCAATCCGGAAATGTTTAATCCCCACACATGAAAGAAAGGTAGAAACGACCACCGGAGGAGAACGAAGCGCTGGAAAGCAAAACGGACAACGGGGAAAATGCTCGAATGCATGAGATGAATATGTATGCAAATGCAATGCACGTGATGACATGATATGAGATGCATGAAAACGAAAACAACACACGGAGACAAAGACCCGAACCCGAGAAATAAATATAACTTAATGCCGGAAACGGCAAGAGTTGGAGTACAAATTGGGAATGTTAAATCTGGGGCGTTACATATTTGGCGGATAAGAAGGATGGAAAAGTGAAATAAGGTATATTTGGTATACATGTTATTGATGTGTACTTTAAGTTGCTAAAGATTAGTGACTCGAAATAGGAGTTGTAGAATGAACAGAGACTAGTTAAGGGTGAAGTGACGATGTGTGTTGGAAGTGGTTCCAAGATTGATATGATCATCATCGCACACTCCCTATACTTTCGGGATTAGTTTTGAACCTAAATAAATGTTATTTGGTGTTTGCATTAAGCATGAATATGATTTGATCATGTTTATTGCAATACGGTTATTCATTTAAAGTCAGAGAATAATTGTTGTTCTGTTTACATGAATAAAACCTTCAATGGTCATACACCAAAGGTGAATGCTTTATTGAATCTCGATCGTAGTGATGCACATATTCATAATATTGAAGCCAAAAGATGCAAAGTTAATAATGATAGTGCAACTTATTTGTGACACTGCCATTTAGGTCATATTGGTGTAAAGCGCATGAAGAAAATACATGTTGATGGGCTTTTGGAATCACTTGATTATGAATCAGTTGATGTTTGCGAACCATGCCTCCTAGGCAAGATGACTAAGACTCCGTTCTTCGGAACAGTGGAGCAAGCAACTGACTTATTGGAAATAATACATACTGATGTATGTGATCCGATAAGTGTTGAGGCTCACGGTGGGTATCATTATTTTTCTGACCTTCACAGATGATTTGAGCAGATATGGGTATATCTACTTAATGAAACATAAGTCTGAAACATTTGAAAAGTTCAAAGAATTTCAGGGTGAAGTGCAAAATCATCGTAACAAGAAAATAAAGTTTCTACAATCTGATCGCGGAGGCGAATATTTGAATTACGAGTTTGGTCTTCATTTGAAACAATGCGGAATAGTTTCGCAACTCACGCCACCTAGAACACCACAACGTAATGGTGTGTCCGAACATCGTAATCTTACCGTATTAGATATGGTGCAATCTATGATGTCTCTTACTGATTTACCACTATCATTTTGGGGTTATGCATTATAGACAGTTGCATTCACGTTAAATAGGGCACCATCTAAATCCGTTGAGACGACACCATATGAACTATGGTTTGGCAAGAAACCAAAGTTGTCGTTTCTTAAAGTTTGGGGTTGCGATGCTTATGTGAAAAAGTTTCATCCTGATAAGCTCAAACCCAAATCGGAGAAATGTGTCTTCATAGGATACCCAAAGGAGACAGTTGGGTGCACCTTCTATCACAGATCCGAAGGCAAGACATTCGTTGCTAAGAATAGATCCTTTCTAGAAGGAGTTTCTCTCGAAAGAAGTGAGTGGGAGGAATGTAGAACTTGATGAGGTAATTGTACCTTCTCCCGAATTGGAAAGTAGTTCATCACAAAAATCAGTTCTAGTGATTTCTATGCCAATTAGTGAGGAAGCTAATGATGATGATCATGAAACTTCATATCAAGTTACTACCGAACCTCGTAAGACAACCAGAGTATGGTTCGCACCAGAATCGTACGGTAATCCTTTCTGGAAGTCATGTTACTAGACCATGACGAACCTACGAACTATGAGGAAGCAATGATGAACCCAGATTCCGTGAAATGGCTTAAGGCCATGAAATCTGAGATGGGTTCCATGTATAAAGAACAAAGTATGGACTTTGATTAACTTTCCCAATAATTGGCAAGCCATAGAAAATAAATGGACCTTCAAGAGGAAGACAGACACTGATAGTAGTGTTACTATCTACAAAGCTCGAATTGTCGCAAGAATGTTTTTGACAAGTTCAAGGTGTTGACTACGATGAGATTTTCTCACTCGTATCGATGCTTAAAAGTCTGTCCGAATCATGTGAGCAATTGCCGCATTTTATGAAATCTGGCAAATGGATGTCAAAACTGCATTCCTTAATGGATTTCTTAAAGAAGAGTTGTATATGATGCAACCAGAAGGTTTTGTCGATCCTAAAGGTGCTAACAAAGTGAGCAAGCTCCAGCGATCCATCTATGGACTGGTGCAAGCATCTCGGAGTTGGAATATATGCTTTGATAAAGTGATAAAAGCATATGGTTTTATACAGACTTGTGGTGAAGCCTGTATTTGCACGAAAGTGAATGGGAGCACTACAACATTGTATATTTGAATGACATATTGTTGATCGGAAATAATGTAGAATTTTCTGGAAAGCATAAAGGAGTATTTGAAAGGAGTTTATCAAAGAAAGACCTCGATGAAGCTGCTTACACATTGAGCATCAAGATCTATAGAGATAGATCAAGACGCTTGATAAGTTTTTTCAAAGAGTACATACCTTGACAAGATTTTGAAGTAGTTCAAAATGGAACAGTCAAAGAAGGAGATCTTGCCTGTGTTGCAAGGTGTGAAGTTGAGTAAAGAATCAAAACCCGACCTCAACCGAAAATAGAAAGAGAATGAAAAGTCATTCCCTATGCCTCAGTCATAGTTTCTATAAAGTATGATATGCTATTTACCAGTCCTATTGTATACCTTAGCATGATTCTGGCAAGGGAGTACAATAGTGATCTAGGAGTAGATCACTGGACTCAGTCAAAATTATCCTTAGAAAACTAAGGAAATATTTCTCGGTTATGGAGGTGATAAAGAGTTACGTCGATGCAAGCTTTTTACATCGATCTACATGACTCTAAGTCTCAATCTGGATACATATTGAAAGTGGGAGCAATTAGCTAGAGTAGCTCTATGCAGAGCCTTGTAGACATAGAAATTTGTGAAATACATATGGATCTGAATGTTGCAGATCCGTAGACTAAACTTCTCTCACAAGCAAAACATGTCAAATCTTTGGGTGTTAATCACATAGCGATGTGAACTAGATTATTGACTCTAGTAAACCCTTTGGGTATTAGTCACATGGAGATGTGAACTAATCACATAAAGATGTGACCTAGATTATTGACTCTAGTGCAAGTGGGAGACTGAAGGAAATATGCCCTAGAGGCAATAATAAAGTTATTATTTATTTCCTTATATCATGATAAATATTTATTATTCATGCTAGAATTGTATTAACCGGAAACTTAGTACATGTGTGAATATATAGACAAACTAAGTGTCACTAGTATGCCTCCACTTGACTAGCTCGTTGAATCAAAGATGGTTAAGTTTCCTAGCCATAGACATGAGTTGTCATTTTATGAATGGGATCACATCATTAGAGAATGATGTGATTGACTTGACCCATTCCATTATCTTAGCACGATAATCGTTTAGTTTGTTGCTACTCCTTTCTTCATGACTTATACATGTTCCTCTGACTATGAGATTATACAACTCCCGAATACCGGAGGAACACTTCGTGTGCTACCAAACGTCACAACGTAACTGGGTGATTATAAAGGTGCTCTACAGGTGTCTCCAATGGTACTTGTTGAGTTGGCATACATCGAGATTAGGATTTGTCACTCCGATTGTCGGAGAGGTATCTTTGGGCCCTCTCATTAATGCACATCACTTTAAGCCTTACAAGCAATGCAACTAATGAGTTAGTTGTGGGATGATGTATTACGGAACGAGTAAAGAGACTTGCCGGTAACGAGATTGAACTAGGTATTGAGATACCGACGATCGAATCTCGAGCAAGTAACAAACCAATGACAAAGGGAATAACTTATGTTGTTATGTGGTTTGACCGATAAAGATCTTCATAGAATATGTAGGAACCAAAATGAGCATCCAGGTTCCGCTATTGTTTATTGACCGGAGATGTGTCTTAGTCATGTCTACATAGTTCTCGAACCCGTAGGGTCCGCACGCTTAAAGTTCTGTGACGATCGGTATTATGAGTTTTTGTTTTTTGATGTACCGAAGGTAGTTCGGAGTCCCGGATATGATCACAGACATGACGAGGACTCTCAAAATGGTCGAGACCTAAAGATCGATGTATTGGACGACTATGTTCGGACACGGAAGTGTTTCGGGAGGTTTCGGACATATACCGAAGTACCGGGGGGTTACCGAACCCCCCCCCCCCCCGGGGGAGTATATTGGGCCTAATGGGCCTTAGTGGGAGAAGAGGAGGGGCGGCCGGGGCAGCCGCGCGCCCCTCCCCCTCTAGTCCGAATTGGACAAGGAGGGGGGCGGCGCCCCCATTTCCTTCTCTCCCTTCCTTCTCCTCTCCTACTCCTACTTGGAAGGGGGAGTCCTAATCCCGGTGGGAGTAGGACTCCTCATGAGGCGCGCCATAGGAGGCCGGCCCCCTCCCCCTCCTCCACTCCTTTATATACGGGGAGGGGGCACCCCTTGGAGACACAACAATTGATCATTGATCTCTTAGCCATGTGTGGTGCCCCCTCCACCATAATCCACCTCGGTCATATCATAGTGGTGCTTAGGCAAAGCCCTGCGTCGGTAGCTTCATCAACACCGTCACCACACCGTCGTGCTGACGAAGCTCTTCCCCGAAGCTCTAATGGATCGTGAGTTCGCGGGATGTCACCGAGTTGAACGTGTGCTGCACGCGGAGGTACCGTACGTTCAGTATTGAGGATCGGTTGATCATGAAGACATACGACTACATCAACCGCGTTGTTATAACGCTTCCGCTTACGGTCTACGAGGGTACATAGACGACACTCTCCCCTCTCGCTGCTATGCATCACCATGATCTTGCATGTGCATAGGAATTTTTTTGAAATTACTACGTTCCCCAACAAAAAGGACTAAGGATATGTTACTCATATATGGAGGTGACAAAGAGCTCGTCGTAAATGGTTATGTCGATGCATGCTTTGACATTGATCTGGATGACTCTAAGTCACAAACCGGATACTTGTTTTTATTAAATGGTGGAGCTATCAGTTGGTGTAGTTCCAAGCAGAGCGTCATGGAGGGATCTACATGTGAAGCGGAATAGATAGCTGCTTCGGAAGCAGAAAATGAAGGAGTCTGGATTAAGGAGTTCATATGCGATCTAGGTGTGATACCTAGTGCATCAGGTCCAATGAAAATCTTTTGTGAAAATACTAGTGCAATTGCCTTGGCAAAGGAATCCAGATTTCACAAGAGAACCAAGCACATGAAGAGACGCTTCAATTCCATCCGCGATCAAGTCAAGGAGGGAGACATAGAGATTTGCAAGATACATACGGATCTGAATGTTGCAGAACTGTTGATTAAGCCTCTCTCACGAGAAAAACATGATCAACACCAAGACTCCATGGGTGTTAGAATCATTACAATGTAGTCTAGATTATTGACTCTAGTGCAAGTGGGGACTGAAGGAAATATGCCCTAGAGGCAATAATATAGTTGTTATTTATATTTCCTTATATCATGATAAATGTTTATAATTCATGCTAGAACTGTATTAACTGGAAACTTAGTACATGTGTGAATACATACAAAAATAGAGTATCACTAGTTTGCCTCTACTTGACTAGCTCGTTGAATCAATGATGGTTATGTTTCCTAACCATAGACATGAGTTGTCATTTTATTAATGGGATCACATCATTAGAGAATGATGTGATTGACTTGACCCATCCATTAGCTTAGAATGATGATCGTTTAGTTTGTTGCTATTGCTTTCTCCATAACTTATACATGTTCCTATGACTATGAGATCATGCAACTCCCGAATACCGAAGGAACACTTTGTGTGCTACCAAACGTCACAACATAACTGGGTGATTATAAAGGTGCTCTATAGGTGTCTTCAATGGTGTTTGTTGAGTTGGCATAGATTGAGATTAGGATTTGTCACTCCGATTGTCGGAGAGGTATCTCTGGGCCCTCTCGGTAATGTACATCACTATAAGCCTTGCAAGCAATGTAGCTAATGAGTTAGTTACGAGATGTAGCATTACGAAATGAGTGAAGAGACTTGCCGATAATGAGATTGAACGAGGTATTGAGATACCGACGATCAAATGTCGGGCAAGTAACATACCGATGACAAAGGGAACAACGTATATCATTATGCGGTTTGACCGATAAAGATCTTCGTAGAATATGTAGGAACCAATATGAGCATCCAGGTTCCGCTATTGGTTATTGACTGGAGATGTGTCTTGGTTATGTCTACATAGTTCTCGAACCCGTAGGGTCCGCATGCTTAATGTTCGGTGACGATCGTATTATGAGTTTATATGTTTTGAAGTAGCGAAGGTAGTTCGGAGTCCCGAATATGATCACGGACATGACGATGAGTCTCAAAATGGTCGAGACATCACGATTGATATATTGGACGACTATATTTGTACATCGGAATGGTTCCGGGTGAGATCGGGCATTTACCGATGTACCGAGAGGTTACGGGAACCCCCCGGGAGGTATATGGGCCTTAGCCATAGCGGGAGAGAGGAGAAGGGGGCAAAGGAGGGGGCGCGCCCCCCAAGCCCAATCCGAATTGGGAGGGGCCCAGCCCCCCTTTCCTTCCTCCTTCCTCCCCCTACCTTCTCTCCTAATCCAACTAGGGAAGGGGGGAATCCTACTCCCGGTGGGAGTAGGACTCCCCTTGGGGCACGCCTAGGAGGCCGGCCCCCTCCCCCTCCTCCACTACTTTATATACGGGGGAGGGGGCACCCCATAGACACACAAGTTGATCATTGATCTCTTAGCCATGTGTGGTGCCCCCCTCCACCATAATCCACCTCGATCATATCGTAGCGGTGCTTAGGTGAAGCCAGGTTCCGGTAGCATCATCATCACCGTCGTGCTGACGAAGCTCTCCCTCGACACTCTACTGGATCGTGAGTTCATGGGATGTCACCGAGTCGAACGTGTGCAGATCACGGAGGTGTCGTACCTTCGGTGCTAGGATCGATCGATCGTGCAGACGTACGACTACATCCACCGCATTATGATGACGCTTCCGCTTACGGTCTACGAGGGTACGTGGACAACACTATTCCCTCTCGTTCCTATGCATCACCATGATCTTGCGTGCGTGTAGGATTTTTTTTTGAAATTACCGCGTTCCCCAACAATGTTTGACACTCTACTTATCACATAAGTGCTACAACGGCCCTATGCCCTTGCAGAACATCACCGGCTGAACTAATTGTTTTCATTTTGTTTTCATTTTTCACATCTTCAAAAGATGCTACTTATATATGAATCCATCAGCCAATTCCTTATGCTCCTCTTTGGATTCAATACACTTATTGAAAAGGCTACAATAGATCACCTATACTCGTGTGTTATCAGTTGGCAATTCGTTCTCACTAGGGAGCGAATGGAGTGCCTAACAGCGCCAATGCGAGCAGGGATTATCATCCGACACACAAGGCGGCAAGAGGAAATAGAGGCCCATGACACCAGTAACAATGACGCTTCCAATGAGAGTCACAAATGCAATTATCGGTACTGTGGCAACCCTAGGAACTGGGCCAGGGAGCGCCGCAAAGCGCAGTGCAACCGGGGGTGGCAAGGCGAGGCTGCGAACCTCATCAAAGCGCAAGGTGGAACCCCTAGGATACCTCCTGGCGATGATCAGTGGCATTGACCACCCGTAGCAAAAATGCTCCCATGGTAGCAGAAACTCAAGCCATGGCACCATGTATTGAAACCACTACCTTGGCAATGAAAGGTGCCACCATGGAGCCAAAAATGCTGCCACATCAATTATTTATATCCAACATATAGTACAGAAATCAAGTACTCTCTTGAAAGCATATACGTAAAATAAATTAAGCACAAGCTCCAACGATTATGCCATACCTATGCTTGAGGAATAACAGCTTGGAAGAAAAATACGAGTTGGTGCTTGAGGAACGACAATGTGAAAAAACCCCAGAGGGCAACGAACACCCTAGCATGTATTGCCATCAGAGGACAATACTTGAAGAACACACACCCGGTCGCTGATGTATTTCCATCCTAGCATGTTCAAAGGAGCTACAAGCTACCACAACAAGAATAAGGTGAGAGGAAGAGGTCATCGATGGCAATATGAGATATGGAAAGAGGGATCTCACCTCCTACACCTCAAGCTCACCCGCAAGCCGTCCTGCACTACATACACATCACCGCCATCAAATCCACCCTACGACCGTACGTTATTCCCCCCGGCCAGTTGATAACCCACAAGTATAGGGGATCGCAACAGTTTTCGAGGGTAGAGTATTCAACCCAAATTTATTGATTCGACACAAGGGGAGCCAAAGATTATTCTCAAGTATTAGCAGTTGAGTTGTCAATTCAACCACACCTGGAAACTTAATATCTGCCGCAAAGTATTTAGTAGCAAAGTAATATGATAGTAGTGGTAACGGTAGCGACGATCAATATATGGAAAGCTCGTAGGCAATGGATCGGTGATAGATAATTATGTCAGATGTGGTTCATCATGTAACAGTTGTTGGTGTCAAAACTGGCGGATCTCGGGTAGGGGGGTCCCGAACTGTGCGTCTAAGGCGGATGGTAACACGAGGCGGGGGACACGATGTTTACCCAGGTTCGGGCCCTCTTGATGGAGGTAATACCCTACTTCCTGCTTAATTGATCTTGATGATATGAGTATTACAAGAGTTGATCTACCACGAGATCGTAGAGGCTAAACCCTAGAAGCTAGCCTATGGTATGATTGGGGCTAGGGTTACACAAAGTCGGTTACAACGGAGGAGATCTACATATCCGTATTGCCAAGCTTGCCTTCCACGCCAAGGAAAGTCCCATTCGGACACGGGACGAAGTCTTCAATCTTGTGTCTTCATAGTCCAACAGTCCGGCCAAAGGATATAGTCCGGGTGTCCGGAGACCCCCTAATCCAAGACTCCCTCAGTAGCCCCTGAACCAGGCTTCAATGAAGATGAGTCCGGCGCGCAGATTTGTCTTCGGCATTGAAAGTCGGGTTCTTCCTCCGAATACTCCATTGAGGATTTTTAACACAAGGATAGTGTCCGGCTCTGCAAAACAAGTTCCACATACCTCCGTAGAGCGAATAATATTTCCACAAATCTAATCTGCTGACACATTTAGAAACATGACATCATGTCATGGCCCGATCATTATTCGAACCCTTTTTCTCAACCAACACTACACATATTGCGAGGCGGTTTTCGTGACACGTCTTGTCGAAGCAGAGATCGTGTCCCCCTTATTACGGGATTCTCATAAATACGGTCGTGGGTAACCCACTCGTGCCCGTTGGTATGAATCCTCGATTTTAGGCACGTCCCAAACGGCCACGAGGAGGACGCTTGATATTCATCCTCTTTATAAAGAGGCCAAGGCATGTCCCTTTTTCCCCACTCGTACTCAATCGAATCCTTCCCCCACCTCAAGTTCCAACACCCCAAGCTCAGGTCAGGTGCTTCAGACCTTCAACCATGTCTGGATCCAACCTTCAAGGTCGGTGGATGCCTTCCTCTTTCACAGAGGAAGACATCAAGAAGCTAAGAGAGGCCAGGTATTTGACCGGCGAAATCTGGCACAGGCTGCCCACCTGAGGGCAGGTCATTCCCGCTCCCGAACCCGCCGAGAGCGTCGTATTCATCTCTCACTTCCTCCGAGGGCTAGGCCTCGCTCTGGATCCCTTTGTTAGCGGGCTCATGTTCTATTATGGGCTGGATTTCCATGACCTAGCCCCGGATTCCCTCCTTCACATCTCGTCGTTCATCGTCGTATGTGAGGCCTTCCTCCGCATTACCCCACACTTCGGCCTGTGGCTCAAGACTTTCGATGTGAAGCCGAAGATGATCGAGGGGAGACACGCAGAGTGCGGAGGCGCCGTAATAAGCAAAAGAGCTGATGCTCCATGGCCAGAGGGTTCCTTCCCGGAGGTGTCCAGCTTATGGCAACGGGAGTGGTTTTATATCACAGCTCCCCGGAGTAACAAGTGGGTAGCCGCCCCTGCCTTTCGCTCGGGCTCCCCACCACAACTAACGTCATGGATTAACAAGGGGATAGACTGGGGCCAGCAAATGATGTGCCGATATTGCAAAGTCGCATCTGAGATCTCCTCGAGAGAGATGTCAGCCTGGTTACAGTAATGCAAGTCATGCCAGTTCCTCGAGTCCCGCCCTGCAAACGTCGACCCCTCCGTATGTGGGAATTCAACCTGGAAGGACCGCGAACTATCCAGCACTTCCTCGGCATGACGCTCGAAGAGATGTACAAACTGTTCTTCAGACCGCAAATAAAGTGTCCAAACACCACCGAGGATGCGGGTCTGAACTGTAATCGCCCAGATACCCAAGTAAGTAATCATGTGGCCGAACACGCTGTCTTTTTATTTATCACATCATCATTCTAAAAAGTCACTCTTTGACCAGGATTGGGTAACAAAGGCGAAGATGATCAGGTGTTCGGCCCCCCTTCCCGAAGGCTTAGCCAATCCAGTACTGGCCAGAATGCTCGAGCCGGCGCCTTATTAGGCGCCCTCGGGGGAAGATAAAGGGGGGAATGAAGAGGCTGAAAGCGGGCCTCACTCATTATTCATCCAAACCGGGGGAATTAGCACCTCCACGAAGGAGGGTAATAAAGAAGAGTCTGAAATCCCCTCTCCCCAAGGAAGGAAGAGGACCACCTCTGATGACCCGGAAACAAGGGTTTCCAAACGGGGGAAGAAATCTTCGGCAGAGGGTCCTGCCTCGGAGGATACACATGCCGCACAGTGTCCGCGAGGGGATCAGCCCTCTACCGAGCTGTAAGTAAACAATAAGTACTTAATAGTAAAAATATCCTACATTACTTCTGAAGACAATAACCGAAGTATATATCTTGTAGTTCGGATCGTAGCCCTTCTCGACAGAGTTCGTCTTCGGGGGATCTTCTTCCGGAGATGATGGAGAGCGAAACACCTCCCCCTGCCACCCCGCCTCATGAGGCGGGTGACCCTGAAGTGTCGTCGCGGAGGGTTTCTCCTGATCCGCCCAGGCCAGAGGGTAATCCTTTGGCCATCCAAAGTCCTCAGTATTCGGCTCCTAAAGGGAGCAACAGAAAGAGTCCGGAACCGTCCGGTGTGCGATCATACGCACTGAAGGAACTTCTGTAGAAAGCGGCCATCTCAGAGGCGCATCATACGCTAATGGGCACGGTGATTGAGAGGATTTCATGCGCCGAAAGCGGGTTGCATGAAGCCTTTATGAGTCTACTGAAAGGTTTTGAGGTACGTGAAATAGTGTATGTTTTTTACAGTACCGCACACGTTAGGTGTGCCCTAGTAGCCCCTGAGACTCTGGTTGCTGTCAAGAGCGGCGATGAACAAAGGATCATAGTCCCAGGTAATAATCAGACTGCCTTCATGTGCAGGTGGCTAGATAGACTGGTGAGTTTGCCGAGCTGAAGCGGCAATTTGATGCTGCAGATGCCGACATCGTGCTTGTCAACAAGCGGCTTGACGAGGTGCAGGGTATGTGATTTCTCCAATGATCAACACATGGTAAGAGGAGCATGATGCTAGTATCTTTAATATGTTGTGACTGCAGATGGAGCTGCCGCCGTGGAGACCCTTCGGGCGGAACTTGCCCAAGCCAAGGAATAATCCAGGAATAGTGATGTAGCTGCTCTAAAGGCGGTCAAAGAGCCGAGGGCCAAGGAAAAAATGGCCAAGATGGCCGTTGAGTTGAAAGATGCCGCTGACCGTTACCAGCTTCTTGAAGAAGAAAACCGAACGAAGGCGACGGACCTGGAGAAGGCCATGGTAGCAGCCAAGGAAGCCAGCTCTAAAATCAGAGCGGCGAAGGAGGAGCCGCATCAGGCTGGAGATATCGCGGCTGGGAATCCCTTTTTGTTGCAGACGAAGTTTGGAGATCCAAAGTATGCCCCTCTTGACCAACTGTGGAGTTCTGCAGACGCGTACGTGGATTTGGCGGCAAGTGTTGTTGATGCGGCCGAGTACTTCAAGGATCAAAAAGACCGTGAAGTGGAAAACCTGTTCTGGTCACAGTTCCATGTTCCAGTGCATCCGCTGCTGTTGAATGAGCGTATGGCCGAGTGGGCCAAGCTCCATAGGTTGTCCGGACTTGCCATGAGGTCTGTTGTGGATCATATGTGGCCGGAAGGGTCAAGGCCGAATAGTTATTTTAATTTAGTGCAACAATTCCTTGGCGTTGTGCCGCGCATCGACGCTATGAAGAGGTCGGCGTGCATAGAGAGTGCGCGGGTGGCACTTGCCCGTGTCAAAACATACTGGGCAGAGATGGAGGCCACCGCAATTGCAACCCAGAGTTTGGCCGTAGGCCGAGTATCTGCCGAGCACTACTTTGAAGAAGTCCTTGAAGGCGCTCGTTCAATAGAGGCTCAGTGTTCAAAGAATATAATGTTCTAGTGACACGTATTCCCATTGTAAAAACAATGTGTTAGTGAATTATAAAGGTTGTGTTTATACTTTTGCCTGAAAGTATTATGAAGCCTCCTGTGCGGCCGTTTATGTATATGTGTATATAACCTGAAAGTTTGCAGTCGCCGGCTTCAGCCCCCACGCATATAATGCGAGGGTGTTCGCAAAAATCATGTATTCATACTTGATCCAACGTCTTGGTCCATTGAGGAGGTGGTAGCGCAGCGAATGAGGCAATCGGACTATATTGCTTTAGCACTTTCACTTAGCCATAGGAGTTTGATGGTGGAACTACTATATAGCCCCTGGTACTTCCACGCTCATCCAAATACGGGGCGCGTATGTACGTGACCGGGAAATGGCCCTTCATTAATGTGGAGGAATCCCGAAGATTCCGCTGAGTCATCGAGTGGTTGACTAGTCTCGTGCTTTATCATGACAGTCAGTTTTTGGCTTTCTCTACTGAGGTGCTCATCCGAATTAACCAGGGCACAATCGCAGTAGTTCTCCTGGTGCCACCTTAAATGATATAGCGGAACGTAAGGTAGCAAAACACGGGACCCGGGCAAACCCAACATTTGACCAAAGACATGATTCGGAGGTGATGCATATAAGGCCAAACTCGCGACGCCGAACACTCCCTAAGGTATTCGGTCTTTATAACATATGTCGGGCTGAACAATGCCCTTAATAGTAAAGCCCGAGTGTCGAGGTACGTGCAATATTCTGACGTGGCCAAATGCCAATAATGTCAACATCCTTCTCAGATGTATTGAGTATCCGGAGGATGTGAAAAACAAGAGATAGTAAAAAAGGTTTACGCAGCGTCTTAATCTGAAAAGAAACCTTTGAGTGGGTCCCTGCTGCATGTCTGCGCCTGTGTCTCCGTTGTGCCGTGTCCTGGACGGGTGTAGCACGATTGTCATCTGTAAAAGAGAAGAACTTAGGTGAAATTTGTCGTGCCAAAAAATTGGTTATTCTTGATAAACCATTACAATACAAGATAAGTTAAGTTGAGCCGAACTAGCCCTATTACACGCGAGAAGCCCCTAGTACCATCTATGAGGGTTTAACCAACAAACCAGTCACAGATATATCTAGTGATGCGTCGGACTCGTCTAACCGTGTCCGCGGTCTTGACGACCTGTCATTTATTCTGGTTGGGGAGGCCGTCTAGTGCTCGGCTGTTAAAGCCACTGCACGTCCTTCCGCGTGTAGAGAACTCTCAATACTTCCGCTAATGGTGATGATGCCACATGGACCGGGCATCTTAAGCTTGAGAGAAGCATAATGCGGTACTGCATTAAAATGAGCGAAAGCCGCTCTTCCGAGTAGTGCTTGGTAGCCGCTTCGGAATGGAGTGATGTCGAAGGTTAACTTTTTGCTTTGGAAGTTGCCGGGCAAACCGAATACAACCTCTAGTAATAGAGAGCCCATGGAGCGGGCCTCTGGGCCTGGTATTAGTCCCTTGAAGGTAGTATTACTGTGGCTGATTTTTGTCGAGTCTATCCCCATTTTGCGGATTGTGTCCTGATATATAAGATTTTTAGACCACTGCCGCCGTCCATAAGGACTCGTGTGAGATGGTATTTGTTTATTATTGGGTCTAACACCAAGGCGGCCAATCCTTCATGATGGATGCTTGTTGGGTGATCCCTACAATCAAATGTTATCGGGCAGGCCGACCAGGGGTTGAACTTGGGGGTGACGGGCTCTACGGCGCGTATGTCTCGGAGTGCATGTTTGCTTCTCCTCTTCGTCACGTGGATCATGCTTATTGTTTTAACCTCTGGTGGGAATTTTTTCTGTCCTCCAGTGCTTTGCTGGCGAGGTTCGTCCTCGTCTTCGCTTGGTGTCTCCCTCCCCTTGTGTTCGAAATTTAGCTTACCGGCCTGCTTGAAGACCCAGCATTCTTTGTGGGTATGATTTGCGGGTTTGTCGGGGGTGCCATGAATCTGACATAGTTTGTCTGGAATCTTATTTAGGCTGGACGGTCCATCTCTACTGCCTTTGAAAGGCTATTTCTGCTGACCTGGTCGAGAACCCCTGAATCCGGCGTTTACCGCCGTATTATCTAGGCTCTCTTCTTTATTCCAACGCTTGCTTTTACTGCGTCGTAGTTTTCCATTGCCATCCCTGACTTCGGATGTGCTTGGGTCATTGGTGCTACTGCGGGCTAACCAGCTATCTTTGCCCTTGCAGAAGTGGGTCATGAGGCTTGTCAGGGCTGCCATTGTTCTTGGTTTTTCTTAGCCGAGGTGTCTGGCGAGCCATTCGTCTCAGACGCTATGTTTGAAAGCTGCTAAGGCTTCGGCGTCCGGGCAGTCGACGATTTGGTTCTTCTTAGTGAGAAATATGTTCCAAAGCTTTCGGACTGACTCTCCGGGTTGTTGAATTATATGACTTAAATCGTCTGCATCCGGAGGTCGGACATAGGTCCCTTGAAAATTAGCCCGAAAAGCATCCTCGAGCTCCTCCCAACTTCCAATTGAGTTTTCGGGGAGGCTTTTCAGCTGGTGTCGAGCTGGTCCTCTAAGCTTGAGGGGTAGGTATTTGACGGCGTGGAGATCGTCTCCTCGAGCCATATGGATATGGAGGATAAAGTCCTCTATCCAGACCACAGGGTCTATGGTCCCGTCGTACGCCTCTATGTTAACTGGTTTGAATCCTTTTGGAAATTCGTGGTCCAGCACCTCATTGGTGAAACATAAGGGGTGTGCGGCACCCCTGTATTTGGATGTATCATGGCATTCGGATGGTTCTAGTATTCGGTTTTGATTTTGTGCTGGAGCGCGCTTCCTAGATCCATAGATGGATCTGATCATACTGGATTTTGGCGCAAGTCTTCACGTGGATCGTGTGTTGACTTATGTGCGGCTTTGTTAGCCGCTCTATCGCGGCCACAAGGTGGTTGATCCGGCCGGTTGGCCATTTTAGCTTTCGGTCGTGTGGGCTCTAAGGCCTCATCGTCGAATTCAGGCAATAGCTTGCGCTTTGGATAGCTCTTTGTGTGGTAACTACCACCATACTTTTCTTTGTTGTCGAGCACTTTGTTCCATCTGTTGCTGAGCGTATTTTGTGCGGCCTTAAGCCTTTGCTTCTGCTTCTTCAGACTCCTCGCTGTGGCAATAAGCCTTCTGCGGAGGTTCTCTTGTTACAAGTTGTCGAATTTCAGGTTCCGGCAGACCCTTGAGGTTCGAACACTGGGGTGCGCGCGGAGATTTCGCCTCCTACCTCTCCGTCTCACAAAGATCTAGACTACTGAAAGAACTGCACAAGAGACACAAGGTTTATACTGGTTCGGGCCACCGTTGTGGTGTAATACCCTACTCCAGTGTGTGGTGTGAGGATTGCCTCTTGTGCTGATGATGATGAACAGTACAAGGAAGAATAGCCTCGCGAGGGTCTGTTCTTGGCTGGGGCGATGAACTGCTGGGAGGAGTTCAGCCACCTTTCTCTCTCTCTCTATGCTTCTAACTTCTCTATCGAGCCTCCCCTTCCCCTTTTTCAACCCCCTTGCTCTGTGGGAGGCTGGTCCTATTTATAGAGGCCCTGGTCCCCTTCCTAAATATCGAGCGGGAAGGGAGCCAACAATGGCGGGCTAATTTGAAGGGGGACAATAAGTATCAGCTATCCTGACAAAAGTAGTCTTCGCCTGCGCAAAGCTCTGGTGATGACACCGTCTTGGGCTCCACGGTGACCTCCGTCTCGTAGTCCTCCTGGTCTTGGTCTCGTTGCACCGAAATGGAAACCTTTGCTTGATGCCTCGGTACTCCACGGCTGCGCTTGCCCCCTTTGCACCAAAGAGGAAAGGAGGACGCTGCGTGGGCTGGCGCCCGCCTGGCGCCCTGAGTCGTCATGGATTGCGTCACGGGCACCTTGCGAGGTACCCCGCCTTGATCTCTCCGCCTCCTCACGAGCCAGCCTGACGAGGCCGTGCCTGAGGAAGCTCCGTGTTGTCCGCCCCGTGAGGCTTGGCCCCTCGCGAGGGTCTTGGGTTGGTGAAGATGGGCCGTGCTGGGCCCCCCTTTGAGCCACGCCGCAGGCCGCAGGCAGGCAAGTCTGGGGACCCCCGTTCCCAGAACACCGACAGGAGCCCCCGGGCCCAAGGCGTGCCCGGACTTGGCCATGGAGGGAGGCGGAAGGGCAAGTGCGAAACGCCGCGGGCCCTAACAGCATGCGGCCTTGGGCGCCGCGTGGCGGTTGATTGGACGTGGGCGTCTCCACTTTCCCATGGCGCCTCGGCAACTGCACGGATTGGACAAGTCCCTGCATGCAAAGTGGGTCATAATTACCTGCGATCGTGGGGGCCGTTGGTTAATTTGCCAGCCATAAGTACGGGCCGGCGCGCGCCCTTCCAGTTCACCCCCCCCCCCTTGCTTCTCCTCTTTCTTCATGGCCTCGTCGAGGAGGTTCTCGGTCGCCGAGAAGGGGAAGGCTTGCCGGCTTGAGCCCACCTCTCCCCCACCCAAGCGTGGCTGAGGGCGCCCTCGCAAGCATCCTGTGGCCACCACGGTGGCTCCCCGCAGCCGTGGAGGCGATCTTCAGCGCGGCAACGGGCAGATTGCTGCAGCCGGGGGGCGCGCTCCGGCTGCGCGTCCCCCTAGGCCGCGCATTCGTGCTGCCAAAGTGCTGCCGGAGTTCGTCGTGTGGTCGGCGGAGCCGGCTAGCACCCGGCTCCCACTTCCTCGCTTCCTCCTCGGCGAGCTCCCGGCCGGCGCCCCGGGCGGCCTCTGGCTCTAGGCCGATGGCTGCTGCAGCCGGGCCTTGTGGGTCTCCCTGGAGGTCTCCGCGGCCGGGAGCCTGTCCCTGGCCCGCGGTTGGCAGACGTTTGCCCGTGCGCGTGGCCTGAGCCGTCGGTGCACCCTACACTTCAAGTTCGACGGCGACGCCACCCTCTACATGAGGGTGTTTGGGGAAGATGGTCGCTGCACAGGGTGTTGCCCCGAGGGCGACGACCGCGGCTGGGAACCCAGCTCCGGTGATGATGGAGGGAGCAACGCTCGCGCGGCTGGCGGCGTTCGGGGTTCCTCAAGCTTCTCTGATTCTTCTTCAGGTGGCGACTCCTCTAGCGGTGGCCGCGATCAGCCTCCACGACGTCGTATCTGCTTGGGGGTGGCAACGTGTCCGCACGCCGCCGCGCCCTGGTGAAGCGTGAGAGGGACTCCGCCTGAGCTCCGGAGGCAGCTCGGGCCTTCCCAGCGGGCCGGTGTGAGGCAAGCCGTGCCGGATTTGTTCCTCCTTTTCCCTTTTTCCTGCGTAACAAAGACAATAGTGTGGAGCCCCGCGGGGGCGTGCTTGGCTTATTGCTGTTAATCATCGTTTTGCTTTCGTTACCGTTCCTTCCGGCTATGTGCCCGAGCGTGGATAGTTCCCGACCCCGGCCATGGGGGGGCAACCAACCCAGGCCCTTTGTTTGTGTCGCGGTGCCCATGGGGCACGGACTGGAGGGGTGCTCCTATAAGGGGCCCAGGTCGCGAACTCTTTGAATGACTAGGATAGGAACGCTCGCAAGGGCGCTCAGCTGCCCCCCTCACGAGGCCTTGCGCAAGAGAAATCGAGGCAGGAGAGTGAAAAGCCGAAGAACCGCAAGCCAAAGACGGCAACAACTTCAATTAAACTTCAAATGAGAAGGAACAAGCCAACTGCGGAAAGCAAATGAAAAGCCGCGTCCGGCACCTAATCTAGTCTTCGACGTCTTCTCACTAGCGCGGAGCTAAGTGCTACCACTGGGCATGGGAGGGAGCCCCAGGGCCTGAGGCCGGCGCTCCTGAGACTCCGGGGCGTGTACAGCCCCAACTCATTATTACGTGAGAGTGTCACGGGCGGCGAGCTTCACAGGCATTGGCCTTCTTCACAGGCTCCGGGCCTTTTCCAAAATGCGATAGCTTCACAGGCACTCGCCTTGCTTCACAGGCTCTGGGCCTTTTCCAAAATGTGATAGCTTCACAGGCACTCACCTTGCTTCACAGGCTCTGGGCCTTTTCCAAAATGCGATAGCTTCACAGGCTCTGGCCTTTTCCAAAATGCGATAGCTTCACAGGCACTCGCCTTGCTTCACAGGCTCTGGGCCTTTTCCAAAATGCGATAGCTTCACAGGCACTCGCCTTGCTTCACAGGCTCTGGGCCTTTTCCAAAATGCGATAGCTTCACAGGCACTCGCCTTGCTTCACAGGCTCTGGGCCTTTTCCAAAATGCGATAGCTTCACAGGCACTTGCCTTGCTTCACAGGCTCTGGGCCTTTTCAGGGGTAGAACCTCCGGAGGTGCTGGATGCTCCATGCATTCTGGACCGGCACTCCCTCCTGAGTCTCCAAGCGCGCGGAGCCGGGCCTGGAAACATGAACAACCTTGAATGGGCCCGCCCACATGGGAGAGAGCTTTTGCAGTCCCTCCCTGGAGAGAACCCGCCTGAGCACGAGGTCTCCTACCTCAAGAGTCCTGGGACGGATGTTGCGGCAGTGATATCACCGCAGCGCTTGCTGGTACCTCGCCGCTCGCAGCGCGGCTTCTCGGTGATGTTCCTCCCACAGCACAAGGTCCATCCCCCGCATGGCGTCCTGCTGTGCCTCGTTGAACGCCAGGACCCGCGCGGAGCGACGTCTAACCTCGTGAGGGAGGACCGCTTCCGCTCCGTAGACCAGGAAGAACGGGGTCTCTCCAGTCGGTTTGGTCACGGTGGTGCGGATGGACCACAGCACGGACTGAAGCTCATCGTACCAAGCTCTGCCACAGGCCTCCAGCTTCTTCTTGAACGTCCTGGTCTTGAGGCCCCTCAGGACCTCCGCGTTGGCTCGCTCGACCTGGCCGTTGCTTCCGGGGTGCACCACTGAGGCATAGCATATCTGCGTTCCAAGGTTAGCACAGTATGTTTTGAAGAGGTTACTGGTGAACTGTGAACCGTTGTCCGTGATGATGCGATTCGGCACCCCGAACCGGCTCACGATGCCCTTGATGAACTTGATCGCGGAACCCGCGGTGTAGGATCAGAAGTATGTCTAGAGGGGGGTGATTAGACTACTTGACCAAATAAAAACTTAACCTTTTCCCAATTTTAGTTCTTGGCAGATTTTACCTATCTTAGGGCAAGTCAAGCAATCATCACACAATTCAAGCAAGCATGCAAAGAGTATATTGGCAGCGGAAAGTAAAGCATGCAACTTGCAAGAATATAAAGGGAAGGGTTTTGAGGATTCAAACGCAATTGGAGACACGGATGTTTTTCCCGTGGTTCGGATAGGTGGTGCTATCCTACATCCACGTTGATGGAGACTTCAACCCACGAAGGGTAACGGTTGCGCGAGTCCACGGAGGGCTCCACCCATGAAGGGTCCACGAAGAAGCAACCTTGTCTATCCCACCATGGCCATCGCCCACGAAGGACTTGCCTCACTAGCGGTACATCTTCACGAAGTAGGCGATCTCCTTGCCCTTACAAACTCCTTGGTTCAACTCCACAATCTTGTCGGAGGCTCCCAAGTGACACCTAGCCAATCTAGGAGACACCACTCTCCAAGAAGTAACAAATGGTGTGTTGATGATGAACTCCTTGCTCTTGTGCTTCAAATGATAGTCTCCCCAACACTCAACTCTCTCTCATAGGATTTGGATCTGGTGGAAAGAAGATTTGAGTGGAAAGCAACTTGGGGAAGGCTAGAGATCAAGATTCATATGGTTGGAATGGAATATCTTGGTCTCAACACATGAGTAGGTGGTTCTCTTTCAGAACATATGAGTTCGAATGGTGTATGTGTTCTGATGGCTCTCTCCATGTGTGAAGAGGAGGTGGAGGGGTATTTATAGCCTTCACACAAAATCCAACCATTACACACAATTTACCAATCTCGGTGGGACCGAATCAGAAAACTCGGTCGGACCGAAATAGTAAACCTAGTGACCGTTAGGAATTTCGGTGGGACTGACATGCAACTCGTTAGGACCGATTCGGTTAGGGTTTGGGCATAACGTAATCTCGGTGAGACCGATTGCACAAACTCGGTGAGACCGAGTTTGGCAATAAGCTAACCAGAGAGTTGGTCAGGCAAACTCGGTGGGACCGACTCGCTCTTTCGGTGAGACCGAAAAGTTACAAGTAGGAAACATAGAGTTTACATTGCAATCTCGGTGGGACCGATTCGCTCTTTTCGGTGAGACCGAAAAGTTACGAAAGGGAAACAGAGAGTTTGCAATCCCATCTCGGTGAGACCGAGATCCTTATCGGTAGGACCGAATTGCTAGGGTTTGGCAGTGGCAAATGACAAGTGAAACTCGGTGGCGCCGGATTGAAAGAATCGGTATGACCGAGTTTGGCTTAGGGTTTAGGTCATTTGTGGATATGGGAAAGTAGCTGAGGATTTTGGAGCATATCATTAAGCACATAAAGCAAGAGGCTCATTAAGCAACACCTCATCCCTCCTTGATAGTATTGGCTTTTCCTAAAGACTCAATGTGATCTTGGATCACTAAAATATAAAATGAAGAGTCTTGAACTTTTGAGCTTGAGCCAATTCTTTGTCCTTAGCATTTTGAGGGTTCCACTTTCACATCCATGCCACGCCAATCATTGAGCTTTCCTGAAATAATCATCTTGAAATAGCATTAGCTCAATGAGCTATATGTTGTTATGAATTACCAAAACCACCTAGGGATAGTTGCACTTTCAATCTCCCCCTTTTTGGTAATTGATGACAACATATAGATCAAAGCTTCGACAAATGATAATAAGCATGAAATATATCATCGCTTTGAGAAGTATGTGACAAATAAGAGCTCCCCCTAAATTTGTGCATATTTAAAATTTGCTTTGGACTGCAAATGCACAAGGAGTTAGAGTCATGGGTTACTCTTCCATGTCACATACATCTTGGTGGAGCGCTCAAAAAATGATAAGATTGAAATACATGCACTGATCACCAAGAATAGTGAGTGATCACATAAGATAGATAGGATGATAATAGCACTAAGCAAACATTAAGTGTAGCTTATGATCAAACAAATGATCATCGATGTCTCACACATATAAGGGCATTGTATCTCACACAAAAGCAAATAAAGTTCGAAAAACCACCAAATAAAACAAGAGAGAATAACAGCAACACTCTCTCTCGAAGCCTATGATCTATACATTTTCTCCCCCTTTGGCAACAAGTTACCAAAAAGTTCCTAGAAAATGCATAGTGCTAAGTCGACGCTCAGGCTTGATCTTCAGGTGGTGGTGGAGTCAGGAGCACTCCAAGGACGAAGCCTTCGGTAGACGTGGTCGGAGTTGAGACTGAAGTGGATGCTGGAGCTGGTGGAACTGAGGCTGTGGCTGGCGCAGATGTGGTAGCTCTGGTGTCAGCAACTGGCATTGCAGATGACCTCGGACCTCGTGGCACCCTGGCAAAAGCATCAGTCGTAGTCCTGCCTCTCCTCTCATTCATGTCATCCTGGAGCTGCTCCACGGCAGTCTGTATCTCTGTCACCTTGATGTCCAAATCATAGATCCTCTGTTCCATGATCCTCTTTAAGCTTGCCTGGTTCTGAGTTAGGGTGGCTAGTCCTTGCTCAATCCGCAGGGTGGACGCAATCAGGTAACCAAGCTGCTCTTGTTTGGTTTTCAAAAAATATTCAGATGCCTCCTCTTGAGTAGGCATCCTGGCAGCTTTCTCCTTCTTCGCCTTCTCCTTCTTGGCTTGTGCTTGGGCAGATGATGGCTCATTCTCAGTCATGACCACTTGGTTATCTTCAAAATCTGGACGGATGGGCAGGTGTTCCTTATCCAAGAGGTATATGCCCGTGCCCATCTTGGAGTTGATGAGCTCCTGAATCTGTGGGGCATATCCACAGCTCCTCTTCTGGTCTGCTACTGTCCTCTTAATGGTCTCTACCATTAGGCTCATCACCTTGAATTTCTGAGGCACGTCAAAGATATGAAGCAAGTTGATTGCGTGGCCTCTGATCATCTTGTGATCTCTAGATTTGGGCAATAAGGTGTGCCTTAGAATCCAGTTGATAGTGGGCAGTCCTGATAGAAGATAATGCACTGAGCCAAACTTGAACGTGTCAAGTGCTTCATTCGGAATCTCCTTGTACATTTTGGACATAGAGTTGTGGTCCATCTTTTTCTTGGCATAAATGTCCAAGTCATCATCATGCTCTTCTGGGGCGTTGATTAGCTGAGCCCATTCAGCAACTGTGGACTGGTACCTCGTACCTTCTGACATCCATACAATCCTGCCATCTGGATAGAAATGTGTTGTGGAGTAGAATTGCATGATTAGCTCCTTGTTCCACTTTGTGAGCTTCTGCCCAACAAAGTCTGCAACTCCACACGCACTAAAGCTGTCATACACTCCAGGATAGTGTTCCTCATTTTCCTTCATGTAGGTCCAGTCGACCCATCTCATGTCACATACTATTGGCTTCTTGTCAAGCAAAACTGTCTCATAGAAATCCTGCTGCTCCTTGGTGTGAAATCTGTAGTCCACTGCAGTCCTTCTCCTAGAAGCATACGGATCTGCTTCTCTCCACTTCCTCAGCCCTGAATCTCTCCTGAGCTTCATATCCTCAGCCATAGGATGAGCATCGTTGTGGTCTGGGATCTTGGGCTTGAGCTTTCTAAGGACATTCTCTTCCTCTTCCTCTGCAGCTTCAGGCACTGGGGCCTTGTTCTTTTCAGTGGCTAGGATGCTTCTTGTGTTTCTCTTTGGCTTTGGCTTTGGAGCTGACTTGGCCTTGGAAGCAGCTCCCCCTGATTTTATGGCATCACCCATTAGCTTGGGTGCCTTGGGTGCTGGTGCAGCAACCTCTTCTTTTTCCTCCTCATCTACCATGATGGAGGCCTTGCCAAGCACTTTGGCTACAATCTTCTTGACCCTTTCCTTCCTCTTTTTGCCTTCAACAGCAACTGGCTCTGTGGGTGCAGGCTTCTCAGTTGAAGCTCTAACCTTAGACATGGGCTGCCTGCTTGCTGGCCTTTTGAACTTCAACCCTGGCTTTGTAACTGCTGCTGGCTCAACTCTCTTGGAGGTGGCTTCCTCCTCTGCCACATAATCCTCATCTTCAGAATCTGAGGTTCTCTTCTTTCTCTGACGTGTGGCAGCTTTAGGCAGATTGCTGGGGGTGCTCCTGCTGCCATCATCTGAGGAGCTGGAGGGACTAGTGCCCTCACTCATCACCACTTGCTGCTCTGAGAGGTTCTGGTTGTCACTTTGGTCTGACATGATGCAAACTCTGACTACTGACCCTATGAATAGATTATAGATGAGATAGAGTGGATGAGCATCACAAAATGCAGAGATTTTTGCAAAAGAATAATTCAAAAACTTAGTTTTAGTTTCCCACTGAAATCATCTCGGATCTACCGATTTTCAAACTCGGTGACACCGAAACAGTTTTGGCACCAGAACTAGTGAACTCGGTCAGACCGAGTCACAGTTCGGTGGCACCGAGACTGCTAGGGTTTCACAGAGTTCCAAAATCGGTCACACTGATAAGTAATTCTCGGTCAGACCGAGTTTTACTTGTGCAATGGCATAAGCCAAATCGGTGGGACCGAGTTTTTCAACTCGGTGGGTCCGAGATGGTTTCGGCGGAAACCTAACCCTAAAATTTTCGAATTAAACCTAATCTACGAGTTCATTGACTGGATAGGAGTTTATCAAACGTGGCAAGAATCATGATGATCACAATGTGCTAGGAATCGGATTGGAGAATAGCACAAAGATCGAGTCCATACCCTAGTTCGGCGGAGACTCGCTATGGCGGCAACGGCGGGGTTGAATTCCGTTGACGGCGATGGAGACCAGCGACTAGAGGCTGTTGGCGGCGAGGAGGATGATCCGGAGACCCAGGAGGCAGAGCGAGCTATGCGCGGGCGAAGAGGTTTCGGAGAAATTTCCAAAATTCTGCCCGTCACTATATATAGCCCGACCCTGTTGGTGTGACCGAGTGGAACAACTCGGTGGCACCGAGATGCAAAACTGTATACAGTTATTGCAACTCGGTGTGACCGAGTGGTTCAAATCGGTTGCACCGAGATCAAAAACCTAGATCAACTTAATGATCTCGGTAGGACCGAAAATATGGTATCGGTCAGACCGAGAATCACAAAGAGGTTTTGGAAGTTTAAGTCTATGACGAATCGGGGACTCCGAGCGCTCCTCACAGAGAGTGGTTCGAATCTGACTTGATCAAGTTTTGTGATGCAGCATGAATAGAGTTTGAGATGAGAAAAACATAGATAGCTAGAGGAGGTTCTTAGGCATTCTTGTCCATCCACTTCGCAAAAGAAGATAAAGCCAAACAATCAAAACAACAAGTGGATGTCCTCGAATGAGTAAAATATGCAACCAACATGCTCACACAATAAGATGGCAAATGAAATATGTGGCAAAACATGCACAACCAATTCTAGCATCTATCAAGCAATTTGCGATGACTAGGTCATCTATATATGAGTATATTGACTTAGGAGTCAAGTGAGAACACTTGATCGTAGGTCATACTCATCGTTTAGGCTCAAGTGGGGTTACCACTTTTACATAAAGCATTGTTGTATTCACATCTTTAGAGTTGCTTTAGCTCAAGTCTTAGAGTAAAGCTCCCCCTAGATGTGATATCCCCCCTAAGAGGGATGAACTAACCTTGGGTTTTGTCGATGATGACTTCATGTAGATGTTGAGGATGTGGATGCTCAATGTTGATGTAGATCACTTGGAGCTATCCATTTGAGTGAATTGCACTTTCAATACCAACATGGGTTAGTCCCACAAGGAACAAACAAGGATATCCATAGACATAGAGTGATGCATACACAAGATGATGTCCATGAAAACTTTTGGTTACCTTGTCCCTTGTCTTACCAACAAGAGGGTTTGTGACTCCTTGAACTAGTGCATGATGTGGAAGTTGATTGCACTTGTTCTTGCCAAAATGATGAGAGTGAAATATGTTGGTGGAGTCACCCTCAAGAACTCTCTAGTTCTTTTTCTTTTGGATCCACACCATCTTGATGGGAATCCTTGGAGTTGTAGTCGTACTTGATGAAGTGGAACTTGACGTGGTCTTGGGAATCCACTTGACTAAGGTCTTAGGAGCTTCTTCAAATGCATCAATCTCCTCTTGAAGCTTGTCCTTGCCTTTTTTGCTTGTAGTCTTGTGGTGGAAGATCATCTTGAGCTTGTATCCCCTTGAAAGAGGTGTCATACTTCTCTTGTTGAGGAACAAACTTTGTCTTGGGGTATTGATCTTCTTCCCACTCAACTCCATTGGCATTGAACTTTCGTTCAAAACCAACACCTTGATTCTTCCGGTGCATTCCTTGCTTGCGCACAATTTCCTCGAATTGCTTACCCCCGGCAAGGCTTTTGTACACTCCTTTCCCTATAATCCCCTTCAATAAGCTATTTTCTTGATCAAGTGTAACTTGGCTAAGAGAATCATTAGTGGAATCAAGAGAACTACTAGAAGCAACAATATTGGATTTAGCATGTGTAACGCCCCATATGTAACCTTCCCGAATTGTACTCCAACTCTTGCCGTTTCCGGCATTAAGTTATATTTAATTCTCGGGTTTGGGTCCTTGTCTCTGTGTGTTGTTTTCGTTTTCGTGCATCTCATATCATGTCATCACGTGCATTGCATTTGCCTACATGTTCATCTCTTGCATTCGAGCATTTTCCCCGTTGTCCGTTTTGCATTCCGGCGCTTCGTTCTCCTCCGGTGGCCATTTCTAGCTTTCTTTCGTGTGTGGGGATTAAACATTTCCGGATTGGACCGAGACTTGCCATGCGGCCTTGGTTTACTACCGGTAGACCGCCTGTCAAGTTTCGGGTCATTTGGACTTCGTTTGATGCTCCAATGGTTAACCGAGGGACCGAAAAGGCCTCGTGTGTGTGCAGCCCAACACCCCTCCATTTTGGCCCAAAACCCACCAAACTCAGCTGCATCGTCTCGTTCGTTCGATCACGATCGTGTGGGCGAAAACCGCACCTCATTTGGACTCTCCTAGCTCCACTTATGCCTATTTAAACACCCCCATTCGGATCTTAGATTCCTCCCCGTCCTCCTCGAAAAAAAAGATCTCCGCCTCCGCCGCCGACGGACGTGTCTGGCCCGCGCCGGACAGCGTCCGCTCCACCCCGCCACCACTCACAGCGTGCCACGTGGCACCGCCGCCGCCGTCGCCGCCGTGGGCCGGGAGGCCCGGATCCGGCCCCCGCGACCCAGCTCTTCCCCACGCGCCCCGCCGCCTCCTTCCTCCACGCGCGCCGCCGTCTCTTCGGGCTCCGGCAACCGTCGCCGCCGGCGCCGCCGCGGGTCATTTCCGGCGAGCCCGAGGCCGGCCGCCGCCCGCACCTCGTCGCCGGCGCCCCGAGCCGCGCCCGACGCCGCCGTCCGCCGCCGCGCCTCTCCGCCTCCCCGCCGTCCGCCGCCGCGACCGACACCGCCGACCCCGCCCGCCGCTACAGTGCCCGAGCTCGCCCGATCCAGATCCGGGTCACGCTACAGTAAACCCTAACCCCCCCCCCCCCCCCCCGTTGACTTTCTCCTCCGTTTACAGATTTTCGTGCAACGTTTGACTGCCCGTAACTTTGCATTCGTGGCTCCGATTTGGGCATATGATATATCAAAATCTTCGTCTCGACGAGTACATCATTTCATTCCATTGCATCATTTGCATTTGAGGTCATACTGTTGCCCAAAATGCTGTTGGAAGGAGGCACCATGAGTTAAATTGCAGATCCGTTAGTTCATCATGCACTTTTGTCATTTTTGCCATGTTTAATCCGTGCATGATATGCCTGTGCCCCTTTGGGATGAATTGTTAAGCATGTTGTCTTCTTTCCAGAGGTGCCTCCCATGCATTTTTAGGATGTGTGTGTTGTCTTGTGCAAGCTTGCAAAGAGGGCTACCTGAGTTTACTGATTTCAAGGACTTGTGAAAATCACTAAGTCTGGGATGTTTTAGTTCACGATGCTATATGTCCAGCTTGTTTCCTAGTGATCCGTGCCTCTTTTGAGGATGATCAGTAAGAGTGATTTGTTATGCTTGTTGTGCTTAATCCATCCATGTATTTACTTGTTATGTTGGAGCACCCTAGGTTGACTCAATCGAGCTCAACTTTTGCATAGTTGCTGTTTTGGGCAGATCGTGAACTATTTTGCGATTTTGCCGGAGTGATTGCTAGTGATCCATGCATGCTATGCCTTTGTTCTTGCCATGTATAGCTAGCATTTTGTGCCTTCTTAATGGATATATGCTTGCCTTGCCATGACTTGCAACGTAGTGAGTGCATCGAGCTCGTTTACATGCCTCTGTGAGTTACTATTTCAGCATGTCCCAGTTTTCACTAAGTCTGAAAACTGATTGTGTTTCATCGATGTTCGTGTGCTCGGTAGAGTATTTTGTGAACCCTTTTGGCCCCAGGTCATTTTGGGTGTTTTGTTAAGCTTGTTGAGTAGCTCCATGCCATGCTCTTACTTGCCATGTTCAGGTCCTGCTTCATGTTGTTTTGCTGCTCCGAAGAGAGCATCGTGGTCTGAAATTTCAGACTAGCGTTAATTTTGCTAAGTCTGAAATCTGTTTTGCTTATTCAGTTTTGCCATGCTTGTTTGAAGCCCTTAATGGATGAATTTGCCTATGCCTCGGTCCTGGTGATTTGTTAACCTTCTTGAGTACATCACTGCCATACAATTTGTTTTCATGTTGGGTGGCTGTAGCATGTTCATTTTGTTGCATTTAGGAGCCTACTTGTTGTAAATCGCAGATCGGTTCGTTTAGTAATTCGCTTGCCATTTCTAAACCGTAGCTCCGATTGCCATGATCTTTATATCGTTTTCAGGGGATTTCTTCCCCTCTATCCAGTGGCACACTTGGATTTCCAAGTTGAGGCCAGGTTCATGCATTTACTGTTACATCTTGCTTTTTGCATCCCGCATCGCATCCCGCATAGCATATCATCTTGCATATTATTGCTTGCCCTTGCACGTGGTTGATTGTATCCTTGTTGCTTGTTTGTGTTGTTGGGTAGAGCCGGGAGATGAGTTCGCTAACGAGGAGCCCGTTGAGTTTGCTTTTGAGGATCCAGTCAATTCTGACAACTGTGCAGGCAAGATGATCACACCCTTGAAATCACTACTATCTTTGCTATGCTAGTTTGCTCGCTCTTTTGCTTTGCCAATGCTACGATGCCTACCACTTGCTTGTCAGCCTCCCAATTGCCATGATTGAGCCTCTAACCCACCTTCGTCCTAGCAAACCATTGATTGGCTATGTTACCGCTTTGCTCAAGCCCCTTCTTATAGTGTTGCTAGTTGCAGGTGAAGATTGGCTATGTCAGCCGTATCAACAGAAGAGCAAAGGTGGCAGTGGTTCATCCCACCCACCCAACCCAGGCTTTTAGAACAAGACTTCGTCTCAAGCTTCAAGATCGAGTGCTCCGTACCACCGTCCGCTCTCAGAGGTCACGTGCAACAAGTGCCAACAGAAGGGTCACTATGCCAACAAGTGTTTCAACCAGAGGCGTCTTCCTCCTCCTCCTCCTGTCAGATCGGCAAGTTCAGCTGTGGTCAAGCATAACCCCAAACACGCCAAGGTCAACTTGCTGAATGCAGCTCAGGCAGAGGACTCGCCAGATGTGATTATGGGTAACCTTCCGGTTAACGATGTTCCCGCTAAAGTACTTTTTGATACTGGTGCATCGCTTTCTTTTATTTCAACTCCATTTGTGGCCAAGCATGATATTGTGACCAAAAGGATTCCTGTTCCGTTGAAGATTGTGTCTCCAGGCAAGCAAATGACTTCTAACAATTGTGTCCCGGATATTTCTATCACATTGGGCGATTACAAGTTTCTCTCTTCTCCGGTGGTTCTTGGTAATTCTGATATCGATCTCATTCTTGGGATGGACTGGCTCTCTAAACACAAGGCTCACCTCGATTGTGCAGCCAGGCAGATTCAACTGACTCATTCATCTGAAGATGTCATTGTCTTTGCTGCTCGGGATAATACCATCCGGTTATTCTCTCTCGATGAAAAGGGTGAATTGGATGCTATTTCGCAGATTCCGGTTGTTTGTGAGTATCAAGATGTCTTCCCCGAAGAACTCCCAGGCATGCCTCCAAACCGGCCGGTTGAATTTGTTATTGAACTTGAGCCCGGTACGGAACCTGTGTGCAAACGTCCCTACAAGCTCGGCCCCGAAGAGTTGAAGGAGTTGAAGAAACAACTCGATGTTCAAGAAAGAATGGGTCTCATTCGGCCTAGTACTTCTCCGTGGGGTTGTGGTGTTCTTTTTGTGAAGAAGAAGGATGGAACGGACCGACTTTGTGTTGATTATCGTCCATTGAACAAGAAGACCATCAAGAACAAATATCCACTTCCCAACATTAATAAGATATTCGAACAACTCAAGGGTGCCCAAGTATTCTCCAAGCTTGATCTCCGTATGGGTTATCACCAAATTCGCATTCGTGAACAAGATATTCCAAAGACGGCGTTCAGAACAAGCTATGGGTCATATGAATACACTGTTATGTCTTTTGGCCTCGCCAATGCTCCTCCGACGTTCTCTCGCATGATGAACTTCATCTTCAACCCCTACACCAACGACTTTGTTTTGGTCTATCTCGACGATATCCTGGTTTTCTCGAAGAATAAGGAAGATCATGCCAAACACTTGCGTTTGGTTCTTGACAAGCTAAGGGAACATCAATTCTATGCCAAGTTCTCCAAGTGTGAGTTTTGGCTCGATGAGGTTCTTTATCTTGGCCATATTATCTCTGCCAAGGGCATTTCCGTGGATCCTGAGAAGGTGTCTGCAATCGTTAATTGGGAACCTCCTCAGAATGTGAAGCAACTCCGCAGCTTCCTCGGTCTTGCAAGTTATTGCCGAAGATTCGCTGAAAACTTCTCCAAGATCGCGAAGCCTCTCTCAAATCTTCTTCAGAAGCACGTCAAGTACGTTTGGTCTCCGGAGTGTGATATCGCTTTCAACGCTTTGAAAGAGAAATTGATCAATGCTCCAGTTCTGACTCCGCCCGATGAAACCAAGCCGTACGAGGTCTTTTGTGATGCCTCTCTCCAAGGTCTCGGTGCAGTACTGATGCAAGAGAAGAAAGTTGTTGCTTATACCTCTCGCCAGTTGAAGCCAAATGAGAAGAACTACCCCACTCATGATCTCGAGTTGGCGGCAGTTGTGCACGCATTGTTGACTTGGAGACATCTTCTCTTGGGAAGGAAAGTGGACATTTTCACTGATCACAAGAGTCTCAAGTACATCTTCACTCAGCCTAATCTCAACCTCAGGCAGACTCGATGGGTCGAAATGATTCAAGAGTACAATCCGAGTATCGAGTATACTCCAGGCAAGGCTAATGTGATTGCTGACGCTTTGAGCAGAAAAGCATATTGCAACAGTCTGATTCTCAAGCCTTATCAACCCGAGCTTTGTGAAGCCTTCCGCAAACTTAATCTGCAAGTTGTTCCTCATGGTTTCCTCGCCAACCTTCAAGTTTCTCCTACCTTGGAAGACCAGATTCGCCAAGCCCAGCTTCTTGATGCTATGGTGAAAAAGGTGAAGATTGGTATTGCAAAGAGTCAGTCCAAGTACAAGTGCTACCGACTTGATGACAAGGACACTCTCTTCTTCGAGGATCGAATTGTTGTGCCCAAAGGTGAACTTCGTAAAGTGATCATGAATGAGGCTCACAACTCTCTCCTCTCCATCCACCCAGGGAGCACAAAGATGTATCAAGACCTGAAGCAAACTTATTGGTGGACTCGAATGAAGCGCGAGATCGCTCAATTCGTGAATGAATGTGATGTCTGCAAAAGAGTGAAAGCAGAACACCAAAGGCCAGCAGGTCTCCTCCAACCTCTCGCCATTCCAGAATGGAAGTTTGACCACATTGAAATGGACTTCGTGACTGGGTTTCCTAAGTCCAAACGTGGCAATGATGCTATATTCGTTGTCATCGACAAGCTCACCAAAGTGGCTCATTTCCTGCCTATCAAAGAGTCAATCACTGCAGCTCAATTGGCGGAGCTCTACACCTCTCGAATTGTCTCTCTGCACGGTATTCCTCAAGTGATATCTTCAGACCGTGGCAGCATCTTTACCTCCAAGTTTTGGGATTCTTTTCAGAAGGCCATGGGCACCAGCATTCGCTTCAGCACTGCTTTCCATCCTCAAACAAGCGGTCAAGTCGAGCGTGTCAACCAGATTCTTGAAGATATGCTCAGGGCTTGTGTTATCTCCTTCGGCATGAAGTGGGAGGATTGTCTTCCTTATGCTGAATTCTCGTACAACAACAGTTTCCAAGCAAGTTCCGGCAAGGCCCCGTTTGAAATTCTGTATGGCAGGAAGTGCCGTACACCTCTCAACTGGTCTGAAACCGGTGAACGTCAGCTGCTGGGTAATGACCTAATCACAGAGGCAGAAGAAATGTGCAAGGTCATTCGTGATAACCTCAAAGCAGCCCAATCTCGTCAGAAGAGCTACTATGACAGCAAGCACCGTGATTTGGCCTTCGAGATCGGAGATCATGTCTACCTCCGCGTCTCTCCTATGAAAGGGACTCGTCGCTTCGGTATCAAAGGGAAGCTTGCCCCCAGATACGTCGGGCCTTTCAAGATCGTCAGCAAGAGAGGCGACCTCGCCTATCAACTCGAGCTTCCTGCAACCTTTGCCAATGTTCATGATGTGTTCCACGTCTCGCAACTCCGAAAGTGCTTCAAGACGCCTGAGCGCACCATCAACTTCGAGGACATTGAGCTCCAAGAAGATCTCTCCTACCGTGACCACCCAGTTGCAATCCTTGAAGAGACTGAACGCAAAACTCGCAACAAGTCAATCAAGTTTCTCAAAGTCAAGTGGTCACACCATTCCGACCGTGAAGCTACCTGGGAACGCGAGGATCACCTCCGTTCTGAGTACCCGGAGTTCTTTCAGTCCTAGATCTCGGGACGAGATCTTTTCGTAGTGGTGGAGTGTTGTAACGCCCCATATGTAACCTTCCCGAATTGTACTCCAACTCTTGCCGTTTCCGGCATTAAGTTATATTTAATTCTCGGGTTCGGGTCCTTGTCTCCGTGTGTTGTTTTCGTTTTCATGCATCTCATATCATGTCATCACGTGCATTGCATTTGCATACATGTTCATCTCTTGCATTCGAGCATTTTCCCCGTTGTCCGTTTTGCATTCCGGCGCTTCGTTCTCCTCCGGTGGCCATTTCTAGCTTTCTTTCGTGTGTGGGGATTAAACATTTCCGGATTGGACCGAGACTTGCCATGCGGCCTTGGTTTACTACCGGTAGACCGCCTGTCAAGTTTCGGGTCATTTGGACTTCGTTTGATGCTCCAACGGTTAACCGAGGGACCGAAAAGGCCTCGTGTGTGTGCAGCCCAACACCCCTCCATTTTGGCCCAAAACCCACCAAACTCAGCTCCATCGTCTCGGTCGTTCGATCACGATCGTGTGGGCGAAAACCGCACCTCATTTGGACTCTCCTAGCTCCACTTATGCCTATTTAAACACCCCCCATTCGGATCTCAGATTCCTCCCCGTCCTCCTCGGAAAAAAAAAGATCTCCGTCTCCGCCTCCGATGGACGTGTCCGGCCCGCGCCGGACAGCGTCCGCTCCACCCCGCCGCCACTCACAGCGTGCCACGTGGCACCGTCGCCGCCGTCGCCGCCGTGGGCCGGGAGGCCCGGATCCGGCCCCCGCGACCCGGCTCTTCCCCACATGCCCCGCCGCCTCCTTCCTCCACGTGCGCCGCCGTCTCTTCGGGCTCCGGTGACCGTCGCCGCCGGCGCCGCCGCGGGTCATCTCCGGCGAGCCCGAGGCCGGCCGCCGCCCGCACCTCGTCGTTGGCGCCCCGAGCCGCGCCCGACGCCGCTGTCCGCCGCCGCGCCTCTCCGCCTCCCCGCCGTCCGCCGCCGCGACCGACGCCGCCGACCCCGCCCGCCGCTACAGTGCCCGAGCTCGCCCGATCCAGATCCGGGTCACGCTACAGTAAACCCTAACCCCCCCCCCCCCCCCCCCGTTGACTTTCTCCTCCGTTTACAGATTTTCGTGCAACGTTTGACTGCCCGTAACTTTGCATTCGTGGCTCCGATTTGGGCATATGATATATCAAAATCTTCGTCTCGACGAGTACATCATTTCATTCCATTGCATCATTTGCATTTGAGGTCATCCTGTTGCCCAAAATGCTGTTGGAAGGAGGCACCATGAGTTAAATTGCAGATCCGTTAGTTCATCATGCACTTTTGTCATTTTTGCCATGTTTAATCCGTGCATGATATGCCTGTGCCCCTTTGGGATGAATTGTTAAGCATGTTGTCTTCTTTCCAGAGGTGCCTCCCATGCATTTTTAGGATGTGTGTGTTGTCTTGTGCAAGCTTGCAAAGAGGGCTACCTGAGTTTACTGATTTCAAGGACTTGTGAAAATCACTAAGTCTGGGATGTTTTAGTTCACGATGCTATATGTCCAGCTTGTTTCCTAGTGATCCGTGCCTCTTTTGAGGATGATCAGTAAGAGTGATTTGTTATGCTTGTTGTGCTTAATCCATCCATGTCTTTACTTGTTATGTTGGAGCACCCTAGGTTGACTCAATCGAGCTCAACTTTTGCATAGTTGCTGTTTTGGGCAGATCGTGAACTATTTTGCGATTTTGCCGGAGTGATTGCTAGTGATCCATGCATGCTATGCCTTTGTTCTTGCCATGTATAGCTAGCATTTTGTGCCTTCTTAATGGATATATGCTTGCCTTGCCATGACTTGCAACGTAGTGAGTGCATCGAGCTCGTTTACATGCCTCTGTGAGTTACTATTTCAGCATGTCCCAGTTTTCACTAAGTCTGAAAACTGATTGTGTTTCATCGATGTTCGTGTGCTCGGTAGAGTATTTTGTGAACCCTTTTGGCCCCAGGTCATTTTGGGTGTTTTGTTAAGCTTGTTGAGTAGCTCCATGCCATGCTCTTACTTGCCATGTTCAGGTCCTGCTTCATGTTGTTTTGCTGCTCCGAAGAGAGCATCGTGGTCTGAAATTTCAGACTAGCGTTAATTTTGCTAAGTCTGAAATCTGTTTTGCTTATTCAGTTTTGCCATGCTTGTTTGAAGCCCTTAATGGATGAATTTGCCTATGCCTCGGTCCTGGTGATTTGTTAACCTTCTTGAGTACATCACTGCCATACAATTTGTTTTCATGTTGGGTGGCTGTAGCATGTTCATTTTGTTGCATTTAGGAGCCTACTTGTTGTAAATCGCAGATCGGTTCGTTTAGTAATTCGCTTGCCATTTCTAAACCGTAGCTCCGATTGCCATGATCTTTATATCGTTTTCAGGGGATTTCTTCCCCTCTATCCAGTGGCACACTTGGATTTCCAAGTTGAGGCCAGGTTCATGCATTTACTGTTACATCTTGCTTTTTGCATCCCGCATCGCATCCCGCATAGCATATCATCTTGCATATTATTGCTTGCCCTTGCACGTGGTTGATTGTATCCTTGTTGCTTGTTTGTGTTATTGGGTAGAGCCGGGAGATGAGTTCGCTAACGAGGAGCCCGTTGAGTTTGCTTTTGAGGATCCAGTCAATTCTGACAACTGTGCAGGCAAGATGATCACACCCTTGAAATCACTACTATCTTTGCTATGCTAGTTTGCTCGCTCTTTTGCTTTGCCAATGCTACGATGCCTACCACTTGCTTGTCAGCCTCCCAATTGCCATGATTGAGCCTCTAACCCACCTTCGTCCTAGCAAACCATTGATTGGCTATGTTACCGCTTTGCTCAAGCCCCTTCTTATAGCGTTGCTAGTTGTAGGTGAAGATTGGAGCCGTTCCTTGTTGGAACATTTATTTACTTGTTGGGATATCATTATATTGCTATGTTATCTTTATTCATCTATATACTTGGTAAAGGGTGGAAGGCTCGGCCTCTCGCCTAGTGTTTTGTTCCACTCTTGCCGCCCTAGTTTTCCGTCATATCGGTGTTATGTTCCCGGATTGTTGCGTCCCTTACGCGGTTGGGCTATAATGGGAACCCCTTGATAGTTCGCCTTGATTAAAGCTTTTCCAGCAATGCCCAACATTGGTTTTACCATTTGCCACCTATCCTTTTCTTTCCCTTGGTTTTCCGGAGCCCGAGGGTCATCTTTATTTTAGCCCCCCACTGGCCAGTGCTCCTCTGAGTGTTGGTCCGAACCAAGCCACTTGCAGCGCCACCTCGAGGCAACTCGAGGGTTGGTTTTAGTTGTACGTAGTGTTCATCTGAGTGTGCCCTGAGAAAGAGATATGTGCAGCTCCTATCGGGATTTGTCGGCACATTCGGGCGGTGTTGCTGGACTAGTTTTGACCTGTCGAATCATCTTGTTGTACCGGGATACCGAGTCTGATCGGTGGGTCCTGGGTGGAGGTCTATTCCTTCGTTGACCGTGAGAGCTTGTTATGGGCTAAGTTGGGACCCCCCTGCAGGGATTGATCTTTCGAAAGCCGTGCCCGCGGTTATGGGCAGATGGGAATTTGTTAATGTCCGGTTGTAGATAACTTGAACCTTAAATAATTAAATTGAATCAACTGCGTGTGTTGCCGTGATGGCCTCTTCTCGGCGAAGTCCGAGAAGTGGACACGGCGTTGGAGTTATGTTTGCGTAGGCTGCTCTATATAGTTTTCCGCTCGAGCTTTGCTACCTCTTCTCGCTCTCCTTTGCGAATAAGTTAGCCACCATATATGCTAGTCGCTTGCTGCAGCTCCACTTACAGTACCCCTTTCCTTCCTATTAAGCTTAAATAGTCTTGATCGCGAGGGTGCGAGATTGCTGAGTCCTTTGTGGCTCACAGATTACTATTACACCAGATGCAGGGACCGATGATACCTCTCCGGATGGCGCGCTCGAGCTGAAGTGGGAGTACGACGAGGACTCTCAGCGATACTATGTGTCTTTTCCTGATGATCAGTAGGGATGCCTATTCGGGGTTCGATTCAGGGTTTAGTCGCTTCTTGGGGGTCTTTTCTATTTTGGCGCCGTAGTCGGGCCATGAGTGATTGTATGATGGATGTTATTTATATACTTTGATGTGACGTGGCGAGTGTAAGCCAACTATGATATTGTTCCCCTCTTATATTATATATGTACATGGGTTGTGTAATGATTCCCGACTTGCGACATTGCTTTCCATGCGCCTATGTCTCTAAGTCGTGCCTCGACACGTGGGAGACATAGCCGCATCGAGGGCGTTACAGCATGATCATTGTTACTACTAGAGGAAGAATCTTTCTTGTTCTTGTTACTAGACTTGACTTGAGGCATGTAAGTGGATAATAGTAAACGCTTGGCAATGTAAGAAGAACTTTTCTTGCGGAGATCATCATTGATTGATTTTAAGAACTCATGCTCTTGCTCAAGATTGAGCTTTTCAAAGCGTAATTTCTCATGAGCTCTTAAAAGTTCTCAATGATCTTCGAAGATAGTTTCATGAGCTAACTTAAGAGTGTTTAGTTCTTTAGTTAGAGCCTCAATCTTCTCCTTATCATTGTCATTCGTTTTATTTTGATTAGCGTGATTAATTGATGTTTCATCATAGTACTCATCACTAGAGTTGTCAACAAGCAAGTCATCATCACCTAACAAGTCATCTTCATCACTATTGAAATCAACATACTCGGGGTGTGTTACCTTAGGACCTTTGGCCATGAAGCATCTTCCAATTCCTTCATTTGGTGAGTCAAATATGTCGTAGGAGTTGGTTGACACAAGTGCTAGACCGGCAACACCTTCATCTTGAGTATCTTCGGAGTCGGAGTGATAACTTCTCTCGGAGTGGCTGTCGGAGTTGGAGCCGGATACCCATTCACCAACATGAGCTTGATGTCTTCGTTTTGTGTGGCTCCTTGATGATTTTTCCTTCCTTTCCGAGTCCTTGCTTCTCCATGAGTATCTCCGTTCATAACGATCATCTCTACTCCTTCTCTCTCTTGGTGGTGATTCTTTGCTTCTTCTTTTTGGAGAATCTTCTCTTCTCTTGTAGGGAGTCGTACACTCATTGGAATAGTGTCCGGGTCTTCCACAATTATAGCAGTTTCGCTCTCGACTAGAAGATCTTTTGTCATTGTAGGACCTTGACTTGAAGCTTCTATCTTTGCTTCTACTCTTGTAGAACTTGTTGAAGTTCTTCACGATTAAGCTCAATTCTTCATTGAAGTTTTGTTTCTCACTTGACGATGTGGGGACTTCACATGAGGCTTTGTAGGCACCACTTGATTTGTTGTGAAGTTCCTCTTTATCCTTGAGTGACATCTCATGAGCAACAATCCTTCCAATCACTTCCGTTGGTTTGAGATCTTTGTAATTGGGCATCATTTGAATCAATGTGCACACGGTATCATATTTCCCATCCAAGGCTCTTAGGATCTTCTTGATGATGAATCTATCGGTCATCTCTTCACTTCCTAAGCCGGCAATCTCATTTGTGATGAGAGCAAGCCTAGAGTACATTTCGGCGACACCTTCACCATCCTTCATCTTGAACTTGTCAAGTTGACTTTGGAGCACATCCAACTTGGATTCCTTGATGGAGTTGGTACCTTCGTGCATATCAATCAAAGTGTCCCAAATTTCCTTTGCATTCTCAAGACGGCTGATTTTGTTGAATTCTTCGGGGCACAATCCGTTGAAGAGAATATCACAAGCTTGAGCATTATATTGCAACATCTTCAACTCATCCGCGGTAGCTTCACGGTTTGGTTCCCTCCCATCAAAGAACTCACCTTGCAAACCAACACAAACAATAGCCCATACGGCGGGGTTATGTCCAAGAATATGCATTTTCATTTTATGCTTCCAACTAGCAAAATTAGTACCATCAAAGTAAGGACCTCTACGGTGATAATTTCCCTCGCTAGACGCCATACTCTCCTAGGTTGTGAAACCAAGGCAATGACCACCAAAAGCTACAGAGATCAAAGCAAATGGAGACCAAAGCTCTGATACCATTTGTAGGATCGGAAGTATGTCTAGAGGGGGGTGATTAGACTACTTGACCAAATAAAAACTTAACCTTTTCCCAATTTTAGTTCTTGGCAGATTTTACCTATCTTAGGGAAAGTCAAGCAATCATCACACAATTCAAGCAAGCATGCAAAGAGTATATTGGTAGCGGAAAGTAAAGCATGCAACTTGCAAGAATATAAAGGGAAGGGTTTTGAGGATTCAAATGCAATTAGAGACAGGGATGTTTTTCCCGTGGTTCGGATAGGTGGTGCTATCCTACATCCACGTTGATGGAGACTTCAACCCACGAAGGGTAACGGTTGCACGAGTCCACGGAGGGCTCCACCCACGAAGGGTCCACGAAGAAGCAACCTTGTCTATCCCACCATGGCCATCGCCCACGAAGGACTTGCCTCACTAGCGGTAGATCTTCACGAAGTAGGCGATCTCCTTGCCCTTACAAACTCCATGGTTCAACTCCACAATCTTGTCGGAGGCTCCCAAGTGACACCTAGCCAATCTAGGAGACACCACTCTCCAAGAGGTAACAAATGGTGTGTTGATGATGAACTCCTTGCTCTTGTGCTTCAAATGATAGTCTCCCCAACACTCAACTCTCTCTCATAGGATTTGGATCTGGTGGAAAGAATATTTGAGTGGAAAGCAACTTGGGGAAGGCTAGAGATCAAGATTCATATGGTTGGAATGGAATATCTTGGTCTCAACACATGAGTAGGTGGTTCTCTTTCAGAACATATGAGTTGGAATGGTGTATGTGTTCTGATGGCTCTCTCCACGAGTGAGGAGGAGGTGGAGGGGTATTTATAACCTTCACACAAAATCCAACCGTTACACACAATTTACCAATCTCGGTGGGACCGAATCAGAAAACTCGGTCGGACCGAAATAGTAAACCTAGTGACCGTTAGGAATTTCGGTGGGACTGACATGCAACTCGGTAGGACCGATTCGGTTAGGGTTTGGGCATAACGTAATCTCGGTGAGACCGATTGCACAAACTCGGTGAGGCCGAGTTTGGCAATAAGCTAAATTGTGTGTGGTCAGGCAAACTCGGTGGGACCGACTCGCCCTTTCGGTGAGACCGAAAAGTTACAAGTAGGAAACATAGAGTTTACATTGCAATCTCGGTGGGACCGATTCGCTCTTTTCGGTGAGACCGAAAAGTTACGAAAGGGAAACAGAGAGTTTGCAATCCCATCTCGGTGAGACCGAGATCCTTATCGGTAGGACCGAATTGCTAGGGTTTGGAAGTGGCAAATGACAAGTGAAACTCGGTGGCGCCGGATTGAAAGAATCGGTATGACCGAGTTTGGCTTAGGGTTTAGGTCATTTGTGGATATGGGAAAGTAGCTGAGGATTTTGGACCATATCATTAAGCACATAAAGCAAGAGGCTCATTAAGCAACACCTCATCCCTCCTTGATAGTATTGGCTTTTCCTAAAGACTCAATGTGATCTTGGATCACTAAAATATAAAATGAAGAGTCTTGAACTTTTGAGCTTGAGCCAATTCTTTGTCCTTAGCATTTTGAGGGTTCCACTTTCACATCCATGCCACGCCAATCATTGAGCTTTCCTGAAATAATCATCTTGAAATAGCATTAGCTCAATGAGCTATATGTTGTTATGAATTACCAAAACCACCTAGGGATAGTTGCACTTTCACGTGGGAATGGTGCGGACAGCCTCTACTTCAGCCCACTTGGTGAATTTGTCCACGGCAACGTAGAGGTAGCGGTAGCCCCCTGGCGCCCGAGGAAACGGGCCCAAGATCTCCAGCCCCCAGACTGCGGATGGCCACGAAAGGGGGATAGTCTGCAAGCCTCCTGCTGGCTGATGGATCTGCTTGGCGTGGAACTGGCAGGCTTCACAAGCTTTCACTAGTTCCACGGCGTCATTGAGTGCGGTGGGCCAATAAAACCCACTGCAGAACGCCTTGCCGACGAGGGTCCGCGATGATGAATGATGTCCGCAGTCTCCGCCGTGTATATCTTCCAGTAGTTCCTTCCCTTGCTCCCTGGAGATGCAGCACAGGGATACATCGTTTGGTCGCTTCCGGTAGAGCTCTCCGTCTTTGATGCAGTATGCCGTGGCCTGGCGTGCCACTCGCTCCGCTTCCTCCTCCTTCTCCGGCAAGGTCCCTTGCGCTAAGTAGCTCCGGAGCTCCATGATCCAACATCCCTCCTGAGGTTCCATCGTCAGGAGCAGGCGCGCTCCTGAGGCCGGACCACAGGTCGGAGCTCCTGAGGCAGGTGGCTGGGGGACCTCCTCCCAGGGCTGAGCTGTGTTTGATAATGACGGCAGAGCTGAGGGCTTGAAGAGCCGCTCCTCGAAAACGCTAGGCTCATGGGGTAACCGTCTGGACGCACGTTTGGCGATGTTGTCGGCCTCCTGATTGGTGCCACGGGGCACATGCTGCAACTGCAACCCCCAGAATTGCTTCTCCATCCTGCGGACTTCCGCAAGGTAGGCTTCCATGTGCTCATCCTTCGGCTCGTACACCTTGTTGGAGAAATTGACAAGGAGCTGCGAATCGCCCTTGATGGTGAGGCGTTTCACTCCCAGGGCAGCCGCGGCCTTCAAGGCCGCTATTAAACCTTCATACTCCGCTATGTTGTTGGAGACCTTTTCGCCTTGCTGGAAATAGAGTTGCACGGCGTAATAGAGCCTGTCCTGTGTGGGCGATATAAGCACCGCCCCAGCTCCAGCGCCATGCCTGGAGAACGCCCCATCGAAGTACATGACCCAGCCTGCTGGCGCCTCGCTTCCCGGGGATAGGGACCGATCCTCATCGGCCTTGAGGCCTGGCGCCTCCGTCCACTCTGCCACAAAATCCGCCAACGCTGCTCCCTTGATGACCCTGGTCGTGCTGAATTCGAGATGAAACACTTGCAGTTCTATGTTCCACTCAGCGACCCTTCCAGCTGAATTAGGGCTCCCGAGCACTCTCTCCAGGGGGTATGACGAGACGACCTTGATGGGGTGACCCTGAAAATAGTGCCGCAGCTTGCGCGAAGCCACCAGTAGCTCGAGGAGGAGTTTCTGAGGCATGGGGTACCGTGCTCTTGCATCCCGCAGCACTGTGTTGACGAAGTACACTGGGTGCTCAATGAGGCGGAGTGCATCAGTGTTGGTGGCTCCTTCTGGAGACCGTGGCGCCTCTTGAGGCAATGAGACCTCCTGAGACTGGCCATCTGGAAGAGGGGCCTCTTTCGCCTCTGGTGCGCCCCTCTACGGCGGCTGATCCTCCTCAGCCGCGGTGGCGGTTTCTGTAGGCCTTCCTTGTCCCTGTTCTGCCTTGTCCCGGGCTGCTGTCGTGGTTTTGATTCGGCGCTCCTCTCTGACTGCCACCAAGGCTGCGCTGGCGGAGTAGGGAGTGGCGGCGAGGTAAAGCACCAGGGGCTCCTGAGGGCGCGGAGCCACCATGACCGGTGGGCTGGTCAGGTATCTCTTGAGATCCTAGAACACCTTGTCGGCCTCTTCAGCCCACTCGAAGGGCCCCTTCTTCTTCATTAGCTGGAAGAAGGGAAGGGCTCGCTCTCCCAACTTGAGATGAAGCGCCCTAGCGTGGTCACGCGCCCCGTGAGCTTCTGCATTTCTCTGAGGGTCTTTGGCGGGCTCATGTCTTCCACCGCCTTGACCTTCTCTGGGTTAGCCTCGATGCCTCGGTGGGACATGAGGAAACCCAAGAGCTTGCCCGAGGGGACTCCGAACACACACTTCTCTGGGTTGAGCCGTAGGTTCACTGCGTTGAGGCTCGCGAAGGTTTCCTCCAAGTCCTGTATCAAGGTCCCGGCCTCCCAAGACTTTACCACAATGTCATCAACGTAAGCTTCAACATTCTTCCCGAGCTGCGGGCCCAAGGTGATGTGCATCAGCCGCTGAAAGGTCGCCCCTGCGTTACGCAGCCCAAATGGCATGCACGTGTAGCAGTATACCCCACACGGGGTCAGGAAGGCTGTCTTCTCGACGTCTTCTACCACCATCTTGATCTGGTGATACCCAGAGAAGGCATCCAGGAAGCATAGCACGTCGCATTCCGCAGTGAAATCGACGATCTGGTCGATGCGGGGGAGCGGGAACGGATCTTGCGGGCATGCTTTGTTGAGGTTGATGAAGTCGACACACATACGCTCCTTCCCTCCCTTCTTTGGCACAACGATAGGGTTGGCCAACCAATCTGGGTATCGGACCTCGCGGATGACCCCAGCAGCCTCTAATTTGCGGGTCTCTTGGACGATGAAGGCCTGCTTTTCTGTGGACTGCCGCCTGGCCTTCTGCTTCACAGGGCGCATGTTGGGGCACACATTGAGGTGATGCTCGATTACACTCCTGGGGATCCCTGCCAACTGGTCCGACTCCCAAGCGAATACCTTCTTGTTTGCGCGCAGGAATCCGACCAGGGCCTCCTCCTGCTCGGGTTTGAGGTGGGCGCCTATGGTGAAAGTGGCGTTGGTGGACTCGTCCTCATCGACGGGTATCTGCTTGGTTTCTGCCTTGTCTTGGGTGAACAACTGCTTCTTCTTGGCGGGTGCAGCCCCCTCGGGCCCGGGGGTCTCCAAGTCGGCGGGTTGTGCCGACGCCGCCGTCTTGAAGGCGAGCTTGAGCGCCCGCAGCACATCCCCGGTGTCTCCGCGCACAGTGAGGACACCGCTGCTCCCGGGCATCTTCATGAGGTTGTACGCCGGGTGCCGCGGCCATGAATTGGGCCAGCGCTGGGTCACCGAGGATGGCATTGTAGGGGAGGCCAATGGGGGCGATGTCAAAGTCAACCAGCTCCGTGCAGAAGTTGTCGTAGGTGCCGAAGGTCACTGGGAGCTGGATCTGCCCCAAGGAACTGGACGGCTTGCCCCCAACGCCTGAGAAGGGCCGGCTGGGTTGCAGCCGTTCCAGGGGTATGCGGAGGAGGTTGAAGGCCTCGACCGAGAGCACGCTGAGGCCCGCGCCGCCATCAACGAGGGTTCTGGTGACGGCCACCTGGCAGATGGTGGGGGTGCACAACATGGGGAGCGCGCCCGAGCAGGCCGAGTTGGAGGGGTGGTCCTCCGAGCTGAAGGTCAGTCCGGTCTCGGGCGCCGCCCGATCCAGGGGAGCCCCCTGCCGCGTGGAAGCGGCGCTGACCCGGCGGATGAATGGCTTGACGTGGTGACTTGTGGGCGGCGCCTGCGAGCCGTCTAGGAGGGCCGCGACGACCAGGGGTGTTGGCGTAACGCGATGGGTCGGCGCAGGAGAGCCCCCTGCGGCGCGGACGAGCTCGGCGACGCGGTCGAGCCATTCCCCGTAGACGTCGTCGGTGGGGTGGCAGTGCAGGAGCTCGTTTGCCGCGATGAGTGCATCCCGAGCCTCCATGGGCGCGCTAAGCGCGCGGGGCGAAGATCCAGCTGGGGCGAGCGAGGGAGTTGCGGTGCGGCCGTCTTGGCGCACGGATGGATGCTGAGACGATGCTTGATGCTCGTCCCCCGCCGGGCCGGTGGCGGCGTTGACGGCAGGTGACGGGGAACGGCGAGGACGCCCGCCGACAGGGGCTGTCCGAGCGACGCGGGAGGCGAGGGCGGCCCGGCGCTCCGCGCGGGCTCGACGAGCGTCAGACATGAGCGTGATGGTCGGAGGAGAACGGAGCGGTGGAAGACGAATTCCGGCGCACCCCTACCTGGCGCGCCAAATGTTGGATTTCGGGTTCCAGGAGACCCTTGAGGTTCGAACACTGGGGTGCGCACGGAGATTTCACCTCCTACCTCTCCGTCTCGCAAAGATCTAGACTACTGAAAGAACTGCACAAGAGACACAAGGTTTATACTGGTTCGGGCCACCGTTGTGGTGTAATACCCTACTCCAGTGTGTGGTGTGAGGATTGCCTCTTGGGCTGATGACGATGAACAGTACAAGGAAGAATAGCCTCGCGAGGGTCTGTTCTTGGCCGGGGCGATGAACTGCTGGGAGCAGTTCAGCCACCTTTCTCTCTCTCTCTCTCTTTATGCTTCTAACTTCTCTATCGAGCCTCCCCTTCCCCTTTTTCAACCCCCTTGCTCTGTGGGCGGCTGGTCCTATTTATAGAGGCCCTGGTCCTCTTCCCAAATATCGAGCGGGAAGGGAGCCAACAATGGCGGGCTAATTTGAAGGGGGGCAACAAGTATCAGCTATCATGAGAAAAGTAGTCTTCGCCTGCGCAAAGCTCTGGTGATGACGCCGTCTTGGGCTCCACGGTGACCTCCGTCTCGTAGTCCTCCTGGTCTTGGTCTCGTTGCACCGAAATGGCAACCTTTGGCTGATGCCTCGGTACTCCGCGGCTGCGCTTGCCCCCTTTGCACCAAAGAGGAAAGGAGGACGCTGCGCGGGCTGGCGCCCGCCTGGCGCCCTAAGTCGTCATGGCTTGCGTCACGGGCACCTTGCGAGGTACCCCGCCTTGATCTCTCCGCCTCCTCACGAGTTAGCCTGACGAGGCCGTGCCTGAGGAAGCTCCGTGGCATCCGCCTCGCGAGGGTCTTGGGTTCGTGAAGATGGGCCATGCTGGGCCCCCCTTTGAGCCACGCCGCAGGCCGCAGGCAGGCAAGTCTGGGGACCCCCGTTCCCAGAACGCCGACACAAGTGCCTTTCCGGGATGATGTGTGCATCTTCATCCGGACTATTTTCCTCCCCGGAGGGAGTTTGATGAGCTTTATCCTCGGCGTCACCGTGTTCGGACATTGGATCCCTACTATGTTCGCCGTTTGCGGTTTCATCGTGCTCTGCCGCTGGGTCAATGTGGTCGTCGTTTCCTCTGGAGTCGACTGGAGTGTTATTTTCTCTTGCGTTGTTATCGCTGTTTTTGCCGAGGCGGGATTTGGAGCGGCGTCTACGCTGACGCTTTGTTTGCTTCCCGAGGGAGCTATTCTTCGCTTCATCCTGCTGCTCTTCTTCATTGTCTTATTTGGGTGTATCCACCATGTATATGTCATGTGATGAGGTGGCGGTCCAACGCCTTGTGGGCGGTGGTTCGTGTTCGTCTCTTGCATCATCATCCATACCATCGATGTCTTCGGAGTCGAAGTCGAGCATGTCGGTTAACTCGTCTACAGTGGCTACTAAGTGGGTGGTGGGTGGGGAGCGAATTTCTTCGTCGTCCGCATCCTATTCTGGACGGACATAGTTCGGCCAAGGTTCTCCTGACAAGGAGAGGGACCTTAACGAATTAAGCACGTCGCCGAAAGGTGAGTGCTGAAAGATATCCGCGGAGGTGAACTCCATGATCGGCGCCCAATCAGATTCGATAGGGACGGACACATGCGGCTCGGAGTCCATGGCCGGAGATAAATTCGGTGGTTCGGCAACACGGCTCTCGTAAGGGGTGAAGTCAGTATCCGGCTCTATCGCCACTGAGAGTGCGGCCTCCATGGCGGAGTCTATACGCCCGTCCTCAGATGGCGCAATTTACTCCAGATTGAAGGTCGGAGTAGTTGCAGGTGTGATCTCCCGAACACTGTCTGACGGCAGAGCTAAATCATGCTCGTTGTGACTGTGCGGCGCACCTGACATGGGCTCGAATCTGTCGAAGATCAAGTCCCCGCAGATGTCGGCAGCGTAGTTTAAGTTTCCGAACCTGACCTGATGGCCAGGGGCGTAGCTCTCGATCTGCTCCAGATGGCCAAGCGAGTTAAACCGCAGTGCGAAGCCGCCGAATACGAAGATCTGTCCGGGGAGGAAAACCTCACCCTGGACCACATCGTTACCGATGATCGAAGGAGCCATCAAGCCTTACGGTGACGGCACAGTGGAACTCTCAATGAAAGCACCAATGTCGGTGTCAAAACCGGCGGATCATGGGTAGGGGGTCCCGAATTGTGCGTCTAAGGCGGATGGTAACAGGAGGCGGGGGACACGATGTTTACCCAGGTTCGGGCCCTCTTGATGGAGGTAATACCTTACTTCCTACTTGATTGATCTTGATGATATGAGTATTACAAGAGTTGATCTACCACGAGATCGTAGAGGCTAAACACTAGAAGCTAGCCTATGGTATGATTGTTGTTGTCCTACGGACTAAACCCTCCGGTTTATATCGACACCGGAGGGGGCTAGGGTTACACAAAGTCGGTTACAAAGGAGGAGACCTACATATCCGTATTGCCAAGCTTGCCTTCCATGCCAAGGAAAGTCCCATCCGGACACGGGACGAAGTCTTCAATCTTGTGTCTTCACAGTCCAACAGTTCGGCCAAAGGATATAGTCCGGCTGTCCGAAGACCCCCTAATCCAGGACTACCTCAACAGTCATAACCTAGGGTGACACAGAACTAGCTCCAATTCATCAATGTAGTGTAGGCATGTATTCCGAATATAGTCATACGTGCTTATGGAAAAGAACTTGCATGACATCTTTTGTCCTACCCTCCTGTGGCAGCGGGGTCCTAAGGGAAACTAAGGGATATTAAGGCCTCCTTTTAATAGAGTACCGGACCGAAGCATTAACACATAGTGAATACATGAACTCCTCAAACTACGGTCATCACCGGCAGTGGTCCCGATTATTGTCACTTCGGGGTTGCCGGATCATAACACATAGTAGGTGACTATAGCCTTGCAAGATAGGATCTAGAACACTCATATATTGATGGAAACATAATAGGTTCAGATCTAAAATCATGGCACTCGAGCCCTAGTGACAAGCATTAAGCATAGCAAAGTCATAGCAACATCAATCTCAGAACATAGTGGATATTAGGGATCAAACCCTAACAAAACTAACTCGATTACATGATAGATCTCATCCGACCCATCACCGTCCAGCAAGCCTATGATGGAATTACTCACGCACGGCGGTGAGCATCATGAAATTGGTGATGGAGGATGGTTGATGATGACGATGGCGACGGATTCCCCTCTCCAGAGCCCCGAACAGACTCCAGATCATCCCTCCCGAGAGGTTTTAGGTCGGTGGCTCCATATCATAAAACGCGATGAATCTTTCTCTCTGATTTTTTTTCTCGCCGAAACCAAATATATAGAGTTGGAGTTGAGGTCGGAGGAGCTCCAGGGGGCCCACAAGGTAGGGGGCGCGCCCAGGGGGCACACGCGCCCCCACCCTCGTGGCTAGGGTGTGGGCCCCCTAGTCTTCATCTTTTGCTAGTATTTTTTATTATTTCCAAAAAGACGCTTCATGAAGTTTCAGGTCATTCCGAGAACTTTTGTTTCTGCACATAAATAACACCATGGCAATTCTGCTGAAAACAGCGTCAGTCCGGGTTAGTTCCATTCAAATCATGCAAGTTAGAGTCCAAAACAAGGGCAAAAGTGTTTGTAAAAGTAGATACGACAGAGACGTATCAACTCCCCCAAGCTTAAACCTTTGCTTGTCCTCAAGCAATTCAGTTGATAAACTAAAAGTGATAAAGAAAAACTTTTACAAACTCTGTTTGCTCTTGTTGTTGTAAATATGTAAAGCTAGCATTCAAGGTTTCAGCAAAGATTATGACTAACCACATTCACAATAACGCTTAGGTCTCATGTTTACTCATATCAATGGCATAATCAACTAGCAAGCAATAATAATAACTCTCGGATGACAACACTTTCTCAAAACAATCATAATATGATCTAACAAGATGGTATCTCGCTATCCCTTTCTGAGACCGCAAAACATAAATGCAGAGCACCTTTAAAGATCAAGGACTGACTAGACATTGTAATTCATGGTAAACGAGATCCAGTCAAGTCATACTCAATCTAAACTAAGCAGTAATTAATGCAAATGGCAGAGGTGCTCTCCAGCGGGTGCTTTTTAATAAGAGGAGGATGACTCAACATAAAAGTAAATAGATAGGCCCTTCACAGAGGGAAGCAGGGATTTGTAGAGGTGCCAGAGCTCGGTTTTGAAATAGATTTGAATAATATTTTGAGCGGTATACTTTCATTGTCAACATAACAACCAAGAGATGGCGATATCTTCCATGCTACACACATTATAGGCGGTTCCCAAACAGAATGGTAAAGTTTATACTCCCCCTCCACCAACAAGCATCAATCCATGGCTTGCTCGAAACAACGAGTGCCTCCAACTAACAAGAGTCCCAGGGGGAGTTTTGTTTGCAATTATTTTGATTTAGTTTGCATAAAGCATGGGACTGGACATCCCGATGACCAGCCATTTTCTCGTGAGTGAGGAGCGGAGTCCACTCCTCTTGAGAATAACCCGCCTAACATGGAAGATATGGATAGCCCTACTTGATACATGAGCTATTCGAGCATACAAAACAGAATGTTTATTTGAAGGTTTAGAGGTTGGCACATACAAATTTACTTGGAACGGCAGGTAAATACCGCATATAGGAAGGTATAGTGGACTCATATGGCATGACTTTGGGGTTTATGGAGTTGGATGCACAAGAAGTATTCCCGCTTAGTACAGGTGAAGGCTACCAAAAGATTGGGAAGCGACCAACTAGAGAGCGACAACAGCCATGAACATGCATTAAAGTCAATGAACATTGAGTGCAAGCATGAGTAGGATATAATCCACCATGAACATAAATATCGTGAAGGCTATGTTGATTTTGTTTCAACTACATGCGTGAACATGTGCCAAGTCAAGTCACTTAAATCATTCAAAAGAGGATACTACCCCATCATACCACATCACAACCATTTTAATAGCATGTTGGCACGCAAGGCAAACCATTATAAGCTCCTAGCTAATTAGGCATGGCATAAGCAACTATAATCTCTAATTGTCATTGCAAACATGTTTATTCATAATAAGCTGAATCAGGAATGATGAACTAATCATATTTACAAAAACAAGAGAGGTCGAGTTCATACCAGCTTCTCTCATCTCAGTCAGTCCATCATATATCGTCATAATTGCCTTTCAGTTGCACGACCGAATGATGTGAATAATGATAATAGTGCACGTGCATTGGACTAAGATGGAATCTGCAAGCATTCAATAAACAGGAGAAGACAAGGCAATATGGGCTCTTTTGTCAGGTCAACAATAATGCGTATAAGATCCACTTCAAAAATTTCATTATGGTCTTCTCCTATCGACCCCCAAAGAAAAGAAAATAAATAAAACTATTTACACGGGAAAGCTCCCAACAAACAAAAGAAGAACAGGAAATCTTTTTGGGGTTTCTTTTTAATTACTACTACAAGCATGGAAAGTAAACTAATTAAAAACTACAACTAATTTTTTTGGTTTTTCTTAAGGTTTATTAAACACACAAGAAGAAAGCATAAAAAGGAAAATAAACTAGCATGGATAATGCAATGAAAAAGTATGAGCACCGACATCTAGCAATGAGTGTGTGAACATGAATGTAATGTCGGCGAGAAATACGTACTCCCCCAAGCTTAGGCTTTTGGCCTAAGTTGGTCTATGGCCACGGTTGGCCTGGCGGATATCCATAGTAATAGTTGGGGTCGTACTGACATGCGGCGGCTATTGCCTCCTAGGCTGCAGCGTGGCGGCGAGCTGCCTCCGCTCTCCTCTCGTACTCTTCTGCCTCCCTCTGGTTATAAAATATCTCCCTTTTGCCTGAAAGTCAAAGAAAGTAGAAGCAGGGAGAGCGACGTGATAGGTGTGTCGTCTGTCAAAGATTAGTCGGTACTGGGGGAATTGATCATTCCTCTCAACAAACTAATGAAGAACCATAGCCTCATAATCCAAATAAGCAGAAGGCAACTCAATATCATCCTCACGTATGGTTATGCCAAGAAAATTAGCTATACGGGTTGCATAAATTCCACCAAAGAAATCTCCATTAAATCTATTAAGATGCAACCTACGTGCAACAATAGCTCCCAAATTATAAGACTTATCTCCTAACACAGCACTCCTAAGAATACTGAGGTCAGGCACACACATGTGACATGCTTCATCTTTACCATTAATGCATCTACCTATGAAGAGAGAAAAATAATGTATAGCAAGAAAATGAATGCTCCCAATGGTAGCTTGTGTTATATCTCTAGATTCCCCCACAGTTATACTAGCAAGAAAATCTCTAAATTCAGATTTGCGGGGTTCACTAGTACTACCCCATTGTGGAAGTTTGAAGGTAGCGGTAAAATCCTCTAAGTCCATAGTATAAGATTTTGCATAGAGATCGAACAGGACAATTTGAGAATTGCGTGAAGATGAAAATTCAAACCTCCTCACAAAGGAACAAGTGAGATAGTGGTACTGGCGGCACTTTTCTGCCTCGAAGCTCGCAAGATCAGCATTACGCAAATATGCGTTAAATTCTTCCTTAATTCCAGCTCGATCCATGAAGTCCTCTGAAGGCCATTCACAGGGACGCACTGGAGCGTCCCTTGGTGGCTCATCATCAGCATCACGCATTGCAAGCCTGGGCTCTTGTTTCCTTGAAGAACCACCTTGATACATTTTTCTAAACATATTTCTTCCTCCGAAAAATTTCTAAATTTTTTAGTAACTTCAAAACAAAAGTAAACCAAACTTAACAAAATTGATAGGAACTACTCCTACAAGTGCCTAGAGCCTATATCATGCATCAAAACTACTTTTGACCATATAAATTTGACATGCAAGCTCAAGAACAGGGTCACCTAAGCAGCAAAAATATGCAATGAATAAAGCACTAGAACAAAAACTAATTGGACCAATGGAGGAGTCACATACCAAGGAACAATCCCCTAAAGCAGTTTTGTGAGAGGTGATTTGAGCAAGGAGATCGAAAATCGCAGCAAGATGAGCTAGAACTCGTGCTTGAGCTAGATATTGGTGTTTGTGGGAGGAAGAAGAAGTGTGTGGGTGCAGGAATAAGTGGAGGGGGGCCACCATGGGCCCACGAGGCAGGGGGCGTGCCCAGGGGGTACGGCGCGCCCCTAACCCTCGTGGCCAGGTGCCAGCTCCCCCTGATGTGTTCTCAGTGCCAAATATTCTCAAATATTCCAGAAAAAATCGTATTTAAATTTCAGGGCATTTAGAGAACTTTTATTTTCGGGGTATTTTTATATTGCACGGATAATTCAGATAGCAGTCAGAAAATACTATTTTATTTTATTTTATATAAATAACAAAAAGTAAAAATAGGGTACAGGGAGTTATGTTTTCTAACTTCATCCATCTCATGATCATCAAAATGAATCCATTAACAAGGTTGATCAAGTCTTGTTAACAAACTCATTCCGAATAACATGGAACCGGAGAAATTTCGAATAGCACTAAGTTACCTCAACGGGGATATGCACATCCCCAATAATAAGAATATCATATCTCTTTTTGACAGTGGGAAGAGGAAATTCAAAACCTCCAAAAATAATCAATGAATTTTTTCCAATAGAATTGATACTATGAACTTGAGGTTGTTTCCTCGGAAAGTGTACTGTATGCTCATTACCATTAACATGAAAAGTGACATTGCCTTTGTTGCAATCAATAATAGCCCCTGTAGTATTCAAAAAGGGCCTTCCAAGAATAATGGACATACTATCGTCCTCGGGAATATCAAGAATAACAAAGTCCGTTAAAATAGTAACATTTGCAACCACAACAGGCACATCCTCACAGATACCGACAGGTATAGCAGTTGATTTATCAGCCATTTGCAAGGATATTTCAGTAGGTGTTAACTTATTCAAATCAGGTCTACGATATAAAGAGAGAGGCATAACACTAACAGTGGCTCCAAGATCACATAAAGCAGTTTTAACATAGTTTCTTTTAATGGAGCATGGTACAGTAGGTACTCCTGGATCTCCAAGTTTCTTTGGTATTCCACCTTTAAAAGTGTAATTAGCAAGCATGGTGGATATCTTAGCTTCCAGTATCTTTCTTTTATTAGTAACAATTTCTTTCATATACTTAGCATAAGGATTCATTTTAAGCATGTCAGTTAATCGCATACGCAAAAAGATAGGTCTAATCATTTCAGCAAAGCGCTCAAAATCCTCATCATCCTTTTTCTTGGATGGTTTGGGAGGAAAAGGCATGGGTTTCTGAACCCATGGTTCTCTTTGTTTACCATGTTTCCTAGCAACAAAGTCTCTCTTATCATAACATTGATTCTTTGATTGTGGGTTATCAAGATCAACAATAGGTTCAATTTCTACATCGTTATCATTGCTAGGTTGAGCATCATCATGAACATTATCATTAACATTATCACTAGTTTCAGGCTCATTACCAGATTGTGTTTCTGCATCAGAAATAGAAATATCATTTGGATTCTCATGTGTTTCAGCAATAGGTTCACTAGAAGCATGCAAATTCCTATCATTTTTCTTTTTCTTCCTTTTAGAAGGACTAGGTGCATCTATATTATTTCTCTGAGAATCTTGCTCAATTCTCTTAGGGTGGCCTTCAGGATACAAAGGTTCCTGAGTCATTCTACCAGCTCTAGTAGCCACTCTAACAGCATAATCATTATTCTTACTATTCAATTCATTGAGCAAATCATTTTGAGCCTTAAGCACTTTGTTCTACTTGAGTGGTAACCATAGAAGCATGCTTACTAATAAGTTTAAGTTCACCTTTAATATTAGCCATATAATCACCCAAGTGTTCAAGCATATCAGCACTGTGTTTTAATTCTCTACCAAATAAGCATTGAAGTCTTCTTGGTTAACCATAAATTAATCAAACTCATCTAAACATGGGATAGCAAACTTAGTAAATGGGATTTCACCTTTATCATATCTATAGAGAGAATTTACCTTTACTACCTGTGTCAGGTTATCAAGACCATGTATTTCCTCAACAGGCGGTAAATTAAGACCATGTATTTCTTCAATAGGAGGTAAATTCTTAACATCTTCAGCTTTAATACCTTTTTCTTTCATAGACTTCTTTGCCTCTTGCATATCTTCAGGACTGAGAAATAGAATACCCCTCTTCTTCGGAGTTGGCTTAGGAGTTGGATTAGGAATTGGATCAGGAAGTGTCCAATTATTTTCATCCGTCAACATATTATTCAATAGAATTCCAGCTTCATCCAGTGTTCTTTCCCTGAAAACAGAACCAGCACAACTATCCAGGTAATCTCTGGAAGCATCGGTTAGTCCATTATAAAAGATATCAAGTATTTCATTTTTCTTAAGAGGATGATTAGGAAAAGCATTAAGTAATTGGAGAAGCCTCCCCCAAGCTTGTGGGAGACTCTCTTCTTCAATTTGCAGAAAATTATATATATCCCTCAAGGCAGCTTGTTTCTTATGAGCAGGGAAATATTTAGCAGAGAAGTAATAAATCATATCCCGGGGACTACGCACACAACCAGGGTCAAGAGAATTAAACCATATCTTAGCATCACCCTTTAATGAGAACGGAAATATTTTAAGGATATAAAAGTAGCGAGTTCTCTCATCATTAGTGAATAGGGTGGCTATATCATTCAATTTAGTAAGATGTGCCACAACGGTTTCAGATTCATAGCCATAAAAAGGATCAGATTCAACCAAAGTAATTATCTTAGGATCAACAGAGAATTCATAATTCTTATCAGTAACAAAGATAGGTGAACTAGCAAAAGCAGGATCAGGTTTCATTCTAGCATTAAGAGATTGCCGCTTCCATTTAGCTAATAACTTCTTAAGATCACTTCTATCATTACAAGCAAGAATAGCTCTAGCAGATTCTTCATCCAGAACATAACCCTTAGGCACAACAGGCAATTCATATTTATTAGGGGGGAGAGTCTTCATCATCACTATCTTCAATATAATCAGTTTCAATAATTTCATTCTCTCTAGCCCTAGCAAGTTGTTCATCAAGAAATTCGCCAAGTGGCACAGTAGTATCAAGCATAGAAGTAGTTTCATCATAAGTATCATGCATAGCAGAAGTGGTATCATCAATAATATGCGACATATCAGAATGAATAGCAGAAGCAGGTTTAGGTGTTGCAAGCTTACTCAAAACAGAAGGTAAATCAAGTGCAGAGCTAGATGGTAGTTCCTTACCTCCCCTCGTAGTTGAGGGATAAATTGTTGTCTTAGCGTCTTTCAAGTTCTTCATAGTGACCAGCAAATATAAATCCCAAGTGACTCAAAGAATAGAGCTATGCTCCCCGGCAACGGCGCCAGAAAATAGTCTTGATAACCCACAAGTATAGGGGATCGCAACAGTTTTCGAGGGTAGAGTATTCAACCCAAATTTATTGATTCGACACAAGGGGAGCCAAAGAATATTCTCAAGTATTAGCAGCTGAGTTGTCAATTCAACCACACCTGGAAACTTAATATCTGCAGCAAAGTATTTAGTAGCAAAGTAATATGATAGTAGTGGTAACGGTAGCAAAAGGTAACGATAGAAAAAGTAATGTTTTTGGTATTTTGTAGTGATGATAGCAATAGCAACGGAAAAGTAAATAAGCGAAGATCAATATATGGAAAGCTCGTAGGCAATGGATCGGTGAGAGAGAATTATGCCAGATGTGGTTCATCGTGTAACATTCATAACCTAGGGTGACACAGAACTAGCTCCAATTCATCAATGTAATGTAGGCATGTATTCCGAATATAGTCATGCGTGCTTATGGAAAATAACTTGCATGATATCTTTTGTCCTACCCTCCCGTAGCAGCGGGGTCCTAATGGAAACTAAGGGATATTAAGGCCTCCTTCTAATAGAGTACCGGACCAAAGCATTAACACAGTGAATACATGAACTCCTCAAACTACGGTCATCACCGGGAGTGGTCCCGATTATTGTCACTTCGGGGTTGCCGGATCATAACACATAGTAGGTGACTATAGACTTGCAAGATAGGATCTAGAACACTCATATATTGATGGAAACATAATAGGTTCAGATCTGAAATCATGGCACTCGGGCCCTAGTGACAAGCATTAAGCATAGCAAAGTATAGCAACATCAATCTCATAACATAGTGGATACTAGGGATCAAACCCTAACAAAACTAACTCGATTACATGATAGATCTCATCCAACCCATCACCATCCAGCAAGCCTACGATGGAATTACTCATGCACGGCGGTGAGCATCATGAAATTGGTGATGGAGGATGGTTGATGATGACGATGGTGATGGATTCCCCTCTCCGGAGCCCCGAACGGACTCCAGATCAGCCCTCCCGAGAGGTTTTAGGGCTTGGCGGCGGCTCAGTATCATAAAACGCGATGAATCTTTCTCTCAGATTTTTTTTTCTCTCTGAAACCAAATATATAGAGTTGAAGTTGAGGTCGGAGGAGCTCCAGGGGGCCCACGAGGTAGGGGGCGCGCCCAGGAGGGCAGGCGCGCCCCCCATGAAGGAAATATGCCCTAGAGGCAATAATAAAGTTATTATTTATTTCCTTATATCATGATAAATGTTTATTATTCATGCTAGAATTGTATTAACCGGAAACATAATACATGTGTGAATACATAGACAAACAGAGTGTCACTAGTATGCCTCTACTTGACTAGCTCGTTAATCAAAGATGGTTGTGTTTCCTAACCATGAACAAAGAGTTGTTATTTGATTAACGAGGTCACATCATTAGTTGAATGATCTGATTGACATGACCCATTTCATTAGCTTAGCACCCGATCGTTTAGTATGTTGCTGTTGCTATTCTTCATGACTTATACATGTTCCTATGACTATGAGATTATGCAACTCCCGTTTACCGGAGGAACACTTTGGGTGCTACCAAACGTCACAACGTAACTGGGTGATTATAAAGGAGTACTACAGGTGTCTCCAAAGGTAGATGTTGGGTTGGCGTATTTCGAGATTAGGATTTGTCACTCCGAATGTCGGAGAGGTATCTCTGGGCCCTCTCGGTAATGCACATCACATAAGCCTTGCAAGCACTGCAACTAATATGTTAGTTGTGAGATGATGTATTACGGAACGAGTAAAGAGACTTGCCGGTAACGAGATTGAACTAGGTATTGGATACCGATGATCGAATCTCGGGCAAGTAACATACCGATGACAAAGGGAACAACGTATGTTGTTATGCGGTCTGACCGATAAAGATCTTCGTAGAATATGTAGGAGCCAATATGGGCATCCAGGTCCCGCTATTGGTTATTGACCGGAGACGTGTCTGGGTCATGTCTACATTGTTCTCGAACCGTAGGGTCCGCACGCTTAAGGTTTCGATGACAGTTATATTATGAGTTTATGAGTATTGATGTACCGAAGGAGTTGGAGTCCCGGATGAGATCGGGGACATGACGAGGAGTCTCGAAATGGTCGAGACGTAAAGATCGATATATTGGACGACTATATTCGGACATCGGAAAGGTTCCGAGTGATTCGGGTATTTTTCGGAGTACCGGGTAGTTACGGGAGAGGTAATGGGCCTTGATGGGCTTTAGTGGGAAGAGGAAAAGGCTGCTGCGCCCCCCCTCCCCTTTGGTCCGAATTGGACTAGGGAAAAGGGGGCCGGCCACCTCTCCTTCTCCTCCTATTCCTTCTCCCTTCCTCCCCTTTTGGTGGACTCCTACTAGGACTTGGAGTCCTAGTAGGACTCCCATCCTGGCCGCACCCTATGCCTTGGCCGGCCTCCTCCTCCTCCATCCTTTATATACAGGGGCAGGGGGCACCCCATAGACACACAAGTTGATCCTTGAGATCGTTCCTTAGCCGTGTGCGGTGCCCCCTGCCACCAAATTCCACCTCGATCATACCGTTGTAGTGCTTAGGCGAAGCCCTGCGTCGGTAGTACATCAAGATCGTCACCACGCCGTCGTGCTGACGGAACTCTTCCTCGACGCTTTGCTGGATCAGAGCCCGAGGATCGTCATCGAGCTGAACGTGTGCTAAGAACTCGGAGGTGCCGGAGTAACGGTGCTTGGATCGGTCGGATCGGAAAGAAGACGTACGACTACTTCCTCTACGTTGTGTGATCGCTTCCGCAGTCGGTCTGCGTTGGTACGTAGACAACACTCTCCCCCTCGTTGCTATGCATCACCATGATCTTGCGTGTGCGTAGGAAAAATTTCGAAATTACTACGTTAACCGACAGCGGCATCCGAGCCTAGGTTTTTATGGTTTGATGTTATTTGCATGAGTAGAACACAAGTGAGTTGTGGGCGATACAAGTCATACTGCCTACCAGCATGTCATACTTTGGTTCGGCGGTATTGTTGGACGAGACGACCCGGACCAACCTTACGCGTACGCTTACGCGAGACCGGTTCCCTCGACGTGCTTTGCACATAGATGGCTTGCGGGCGACTGTCTCTCCAACTTTAGTTGAACCAAGTGTGGCTATGCCCGGTCCTTGAGAAGGTTAAAATGGAGTCTATTTGACAAACTATCATTGTGGTTTTGATGCGTAGGTGAGATGAGTTCTTACTTAAGCCCGTAGCAGCCACGTAAAACTTGCAACAACAAAGTAGAGGACGTCTAACTTGTTTTTGCAGGGCATGTTGTGATGTGATATGGTCAAAGCATGATGCTGATTTTATTGTATGAGATGATCATGTTTTGTAACCGAGTTATCGGCAACTGGCAGGAGCCATATGGTTGTCGCTTTATTGTATGCAATGCAATCGCGATGTAATGCTTTACTTTATTACTAAGCGGTAGTGATAGTCGTGGAAGCATAAGATTGGCGAGACGACAATGATGCTACGATGGAGATCAAGGTGTCACGCCGGTGACGATGGTGATCATGACGGTGCTTCGGAGATGGAGATCACAAGCGCAAGATGATGATGGCCATATCATATCACTTATATTGATTGCATATGATGTTTATCTTTTATGCATCTTATCTTGCTTTGATTGACGGTAGCATTATAAGATGATCTCTCACTAAATTATCAAGAAGTGTTCTCCCTGAGTATGCACCGTTGCGAAAGTTCTTCGTGCTGAGACACCACGTGATGATCGGGTGTGATAGGTTCTACGTTCAAATACAACGGGTGCAAAACAGTTGCACACGCGGAATACTCAGGTTATACTTGACGAGCCAAGCATATACAGATATGGCCTCGGAACACGGAGACCGAAAGGTCGAGCGTGAATCATATAGTAGATATGATCAACATAGTGATGTTCACCAATGAAACTACTCCATCTCACGTGATGATCGGTTATGGTTTAGTTGATTTGGATCACGTGATCACTTAGAGGATTAGAGGGATATCTATCTAAGTGGGAGTTCTTAAGTAATATGATTAATTGAACTTAAATTTATCATGAACTTAGTCCTGGTAGTATTTTGCAAATTATGTTGTAGATCAATAGCTCGCGTTGTTGCTTCCCTATGTTTATTTTGATATGTTCCTAGAGAAAATTGTGTTGAAAGATGTTAGTAGCAATGATGCGGATTGGATCCGTGATCTGAGGTTTATCCTCATTGCTGCACAGAAGAATTATGTCCTTGATGCACCGCTAGGTGATAGACCTATTGCAGGAGCAGATGCAGACGTTATGAACGTTTGGCTAGCTCAATATGATGACTACTTGATAGTTTAGTGCACCATGCTTAATAGCTTAGAATCGGGACTTCAAAGACGTTTTGAACATCATGGAACATATGAGATGTTCCAGGAGTTGAAGTTAATATTTCAAGCAAATACCCGAGTTGAGAGATATGAAGTCTCCAACAAGTTCTATAGTTAAAAGATGGAGGAGAATCGCTCAACTAGTGAGCATGTGCCCAGATTGTCTGAGTACTACAATCGCTTGAATCAAGTGGGAGTTAATCTTCCAGATAAGATAGTGATTGACAGAATTCTCTAGTCACCATCACCAAGTTAGTAGAACTTTGTGATGAACTATAATATGCAAGGGATGACAAAAGTAATTCCTAAGCTCTTCGTGATGCTGAAATCAACGAAGGTAGAAATCAAGAAAAACATCAAGTGTTGATGGTTGACAAGACCACTAGTTTCAAGAAAAGGGCAAAGGGAAGAAGGGGAAGTTCAAGAAGAACGGCAAGCAAGTTGCTGCTCAAGTGAAGAAGCCCAAGTCTGATCCTAAGCCTGAGACTAAGTGCTTATACTGCAAAGGGACTGATCACTGGAAGCGGAACTACCCCAAATGATTGGCGGATAAGAAGGATGGCAAAGTAAACATAAGTATATTTGATATACATGTTATTGATGTGTACTTTACTAGTGTTTATAGCAACCCCTTAGTATTTGATGCTAGTTCAGTTGCTAAGAGTAGTAACTCGAAACGGGAGTTGCAGAATAAACAGAGACTAGTTAAGGGTGAAGTGACGATGTGTGTTGGAAGTAGTTCCAAGATTGATATGATCATCAACGCACACTCCCCTATACTTTCGGGATTAGTGTTGAACCTAAATAAGTGTTATTTGGTGTTTGTGTTGAGCATGAATATGATTTGATCATGTTTATTGTAATACGGTTATTCATTTAAGTAAAAGAATAAATTGTTGTTCTGTTTACATGAATAAAACCTTATATGGTTACACACCCAATGAAAATAGTTCATTGGATCTCGATCTTAATAATACACATATTCATAATATTGAAACCAAAAGATGCAAAGTTAATAATGATAGTGCAACTTATTTGTGGCACTGCTGTTTAGGTCATATTGGTATAAAGCGCATGAAGAAACTCCATGCTGATGGGCTTTCGGAATCACTTGATTATGAATCACTTGATGCTTGCGAACCATGCCTTTTGGGAAAGATGACTAAAACGCCGTTCTCCGAAACAATGGAGCGAGAAAAGATTTGTTGGAAATCATACATACTGATGTATGTGGTCCAATGAATATTGAGGCTCGCGACAGGTATCATTATTTTCTGATCTTCACAAATGATTTGAGCAGATATGAGTACATCTACTTGATGAAACATAAGTCTGAAACATTTGAAAAGTTCAAAGAATTTCAGAGTGAAGTGAAAAACATCGTGACAAGAAAATAAAGTTTCTACGATCTGATCACGGAGACAAATATTTGAGTTACGAGTTTGGTCTTCAGTTAAAACAATGTGAAATAGTTTCACTACTCACGCCACCTGGAACACCACATCATAATGGTGTGTCCGAACGTCATAACCGTACTTTATTGGATATAGTGCAATCTATGATGTCTCTTACCGATTTACCACTATTGTTTTTGGGGTCATGCATTAGAGACAGCTGCATTCACGTTAAAAAAGGGGCACCATCTATATCCGTCGAGACGACGCCTTATGAACTATGGTTTGGCAAGAAACCAAAGTTGTCGTTTCTTAAAGTTTGGGATTGCGATGCTTATATGAAAAAGTTTCATCCTGATAAGCTCAAAACTCAAATCGGAGAAGTGCATCTTCATAGGATATCCAAAGGAAACTATTGGATACACCTTCTATCACAGATCCGGAGGCAAGACTTTTGTTGCTAAATTTGGAAACTTTCTGGAGAAGGAGTTTCTCTCGAAAGAAGTGAGTGGGAGGAAAGTAGAACTTGACGAGGTAACTGTACCTGCTCCCTTATTGGAAAGTAGTACATCACAGAAAAATGTTTCTGTGACACCTACACCAGTTAGTGAGGAAGCTAATGATGATGATTATGAAACTTCAGAACAAGACACTACTGAACCTCGTAGATCAACCAGAGTAAGATCCGCGCCAGAGTGGTACGGTAATCCTGTTCTGGAAGTCATGCTACTAGATCATGATGATCCTACAAACTATGAAGAAGCGATGGTGAGCCCAGATTCCGCAAAGTGGCTTGAAGCCATGAAATCTGAGATATGATCCATGTATGAGAACAAAGTATGGACTTTGGTTGACTTGCCCGATGATCGGCAAGCCATAGAAAATAAATGGATCTTCAAGAGGAAGACGGACGCTGATAGTAGTGTTACTATCTACAAAGCTAGAATTGTCGTAAAAGGTTTTCGACAAGTTCAAGGTGTTGACTACGATGAGATTTTCTCACTCGTATCTATGCTTAAGTCTGTCAGAATCATGTTAGCAATTGCCGCATTTTATGAAATCTAGCAAATGGATAAACAAAACTGCATTCCTTAATGGATTTGCTAAAGAAGAGTTGTATACGATGCAACTAGAAGGTTTTGTCGATCCTAAAGGTGTTAACTAAATAGGCAAGCTCCAGCGATCTATCTGTGGACTGGTGCAAACATCTCGGAGTTGGAATATACGCTTTGATGAGTTGATCAAAGCATATAGTTTTATACAGACTTGCGGTGAAGCCTGTATTTACGAGAAAGTGAGTGGGAGCACTACAGCATTTCTGATAAGTATATGTGAATGACATATTGTTGATCGTAAATAATGTAGAATTATTCTGTAAAGCATAAAAGGAGTGTTTGAAAGGAGTTTTTCAAAGAAACACTTCGGTAAAGCTGCTTACATATTGAGCTTCAAGATCTATAGAGATAGATCAAGACGCTTGATAAGTTTTTCAATAAGTACATACCTTGACAAGATTTTGAAGTAGTTCAAAATGGAACAGTCAAAGAAAAAGTTTCTTGCCTGTGTTACAAGGTGTGAAGTTGAGTAAAGACTCAAAGCCCGACCATGGTAGAAGATAGAAAGAGAATGAAAGCCATTCCCTATGCCTCATTCATAGGTTCTATAAAGTATGCCATGCTGTGTACCAGATTTATTGTATACCCTGCACTGATTTGGCAAGGGAGTACAATAGTGATCTAGGAGTAGATCACTGGACAACGGTCAGAATTATCCTTAGTGAAATAAGGATATGTTTCTCGATTATGGACGTGACAAAAAGGTTCGTCGTAAAGGGTTATGTCGATGCAAGTTTTTGACACTGATCCAGATGAATCTAAAGTCTCAATCTGGATACATATTGAAAGTGGGAGCAATTAGCTAGAGTAGCTCAATGCAGAGCATTATAGACATAGAATTTTGCAAAATACTTACGGATCTGAATGTGACAGACCCGTTGACTAAAATTATCTCACAAGCAAAACATGATCACACCTTAGTACTCTTTGGGTGTTAATCACATAGAGATGTGAACTAGATTACTGACTCTAGTAAACCCTTTGAGTGTTGGTCACATGACGATGTGAACTATGGGTGTTAATCACATGGTGATGTGAACTATTGCTGCTAAATCACATGGCGATGTGAACTAGATTATTGACTCTAGTGCAAGTGGGAGACTGAAGGAAATATGCCCTAGAGGCAATAATAAAGTTATTATTTATTTCCTTATATCATGATAAATGTTTATTATTCATGCTAGAATTGTATTAACCGGAAACATAATACATGTGTGAATACATAGACAAACAGAGTGTCACTAGTATGCCTCTACTTGACTAGCTCGTTAATCAAAGATGGTTGTGTTTCCTAACCATGAACAAAGAGTTGTTATTTGATTAACGAGGTCACATCATTAGTTGAATGATCTGATTGACATGACCCATTTCATTAGCTTAGCACCCGATCGTTTAGTATGTTGCTGTTGCTATTCTTCATGACTTATACATGTTCCTATGACTATGAGATTATGCAACTCCCGTTTACCGGAGGAACACTTTGGGTGCTACCAAACGTCACAACGTAACTGGGTGATTATAAAGCAGTACTACAGGTGTCTCCAAAGGTAGATGTTGGGTTGGCGTATTTCGAGATTAGGATTTGTCACTCCGAATGTCGGAGAGGTATCTCTGGGCCCTCTCGGTAATGCACATCACATAAGCCTTGCAAGCACTGCAACTAATATGTTAGTTGTGAGATGATGTATTACGGAACGAGTAAAGAGACTTGCCGGTAACCAGATTGAACTAGGTATTGGATACCGACGATCGAATCTCGGGCAAGTAACATACCGATGACAAAGGGAACAACGTATGTTGTTATGCGGTCTGACCGATAAAGATCTTCGTAGAATTTGTAGGAGCCAATATGGGCATCCAGGTCCCGCTATTGGTTATTGACCGGAGACGTGTCTCGGTCATGTCTACATTGTTCTCGAACCATAGGGTCTGCGCGCTTAAGGTTTTGATGACAGTTATATTATGAGTTTATGAGTATTGATATACCGAAGGAGTTCGGAGTCCCGGATGAGATCGGGGACATGACGAGGAGTCTCGAAATGGTCGAGACGTAAAGATCGATATATTGGACGACTATATTCGGACATCGGAAAGGTTCCGAGTGATTCGGGTATTTTTCGGAGTACCGGGTAGTTACGGGAGAGGTAATGGGCCTTGATGGGCTTTAGTGGGAAGAGGAAAAGGCTGCTGCGCCCCCCCTCCCCTTTGGTCCGAATTGGACTAGGGAAAAGGGGGCCGGCCACCTCTCCTTCTCCTCCTATTCCTTCTCCCTTCCTCCCCTTTTGGTGGACTCCTACTAGGACTTGGAGTCCTAGTAGGACTCCCATCCTGGCCGCACCCTATGCCTTGGCCGGCCTCCTCCTCCTCCATCCTTTATATACAGGGGCAGGGGGCACCCCATAGACACACAAGTTGATCCTTGAGATCGTTCCTTAGCCGTGTGCGGTGCCCCCTGCCACCAAATTCCACCTCGATCATACCGTTGCAGTGCTTAGGCGAAGCCCTGCGTCGGTAGTACATCAAGATCGTCACCACGCCATCATGCTGATGGAACTCTTCCTCGACGCTTTGCTGGATCGGAGTCCGAGGATCGTCATCGAGCTGAACGTGTGCTAAGAACTCGGAGGTGCCGGAGTAACGGTGCTTGGATCGGTCGGATCGGAAAGAAGACGTATGACTACTTCCTCTACGTTGTGTGATCGCTTCCGCAGTCGGTCTGCGTTGGTACGTAGACAACACTCTCACCCTCGTTGCTATGCATCACCATGATCTTGCGTGTGCGTAGGAAAAATTTCGAAATTACTACGTTAACCGACACCCCACCCTCGTGGATAGGGTGTGGGCCCCTGGTCTTCATCTTTTGCCAGTATTTTTTGTTATTTCCAAAAAGACGCTCCGTGAAGTTTCAGGTCATTTCGAGAACTTTTGCTTCTGCATATAAATAACACCATGGTAATTCTGCTGAAAACAGCGTCAGTCCGGATTAGTTCCATTCAAATCATGCAAGTTAGAGTCCAAAACAAGGACAAAAGTGTTTGGAAAAGTAGATACGACAGAGATGTATCACCATCTAGCTCCCCTTCTCCTTCTGTTCCACCTACGCCAACGTTGCGCCCGCTGCATCGTGCGAAGAACAGAATGTGACAGGATGGGAGTAGGGATAGGGTGAAGGACGTACATGGGAAACTAAGTCATGGTTGATGGGCATTGGGAGGGCGTTCTTTTATACATCCACCAAACATAACAACCTCAGGAAAATACCAAAAATTCCATGGGTGCGTCCATGCGTGGGGCCTGTCCGACTATGCGTCTATTTGCCAAGCCGCCCGCGTGTACCCGTGTACGGCCAATGAAACAGCATGGCAGGCTAGACCCGCATGCGAGTCGGCACCGCGGACATGACACGGGATCTGACTGGCATGAGCGAACTAGCCTGGCACGGGGCAAACAGTCATGACAAGCTGGCCGCACATGCAAGCCGGCCATGCGGGCGTGACGCAAGACATGGCTGGCGTGAGCGAACTAGACCAATGGAGGCCCCATGAGTGAGGCACCGCATGCGAGTGCGACACACTCCATGCGGGCGTGGTGCAAGACATGGCTGGTGTGGGCAAACCAGCCCGATGGAGGCCCCATGAGTGAGGTTGCAAATGCGAGTGCAACACACTCCCTGTCTGTTGCGACCGAACCAGCCTGGCTGGGCCGAAGACGCAAGAAACCGGACCAGGCATCTAAGTCCCGCGTGGGGCAACTCGCGCGTGACCAAAAACACCATAGGACTGTGGCCCCGACCGCCCCCACCGTCCACCCGTCATGAACCCATGAGGCACGCTGCCCGGGTACGCACCATCCAAGAAAATTGGATAGCGTGGAGAGCCCCAGGGAGCTAGTCACATCGTACGCGCATGAAACATATGACGAAGAGGGCACTCTTGCCCACAAAGGCTCCCAAAGGGTTGGTAGTCTAGCATCCTTTATATGAATAAGGGCATCTCCAACATTGACTCTCAAACCGTCTGCATATGTTTGGACCGCACAGTCCGGACTGCGAAAGCTGTCCAATGTATCGTTCCGTAGGGCGGTCCGAACGTACTTCCTCCCAAAAACCGGAGACCCTCAAACCGCTCTGGCCCACCAAAAAACTCCACCCACCTCTCCTGTTCTTTCCATCAAATGGCCGCACTGCTTGCCACGATGCATTCATGCCGGCCCAAAGCATGCAGTGGCTGACATTGATGTCGTGATTTCACCGGACAGGAGGGCAGCACAGACAGGCGAGGCCTCTCATTGCCAACATTGAAGCAGCGCGCCGACCAAGAGACGCCACCCGTTGCACGCCCGGCTGAACACGCCTCTTCGTCGCATTCAAACGACCACAGACTACCCGCCTTCCTCCATTAAGCCCGCGCATGCGCCAGGAAACCTACTCGGGCCACACATCCGTTTGCGAGCCGCTCATCATTAAACACAATGCCGGTTAGCCCCGTCCGTCAGCCTGCTATTTAAACCGTGCCAGATGCCAGGCAAAAATCGCACCATTTTCTCCACAATCTCCATGGCATCCGGCAAGCGGGAAGGGGAGTTCTCAGGCATAAAAGCCAGCTGGGTTGCTCGTCGAGCCCGCCGGATATGAGGTAGGCAACGCTTTGTTCCAACACCCTCGACGATGCAGGCCGCTGCAGTCCAGCTCGCAGATGCAGAAGCTCGAGGTCGGTGCGTCGTTCATCAACTCGTCGCTCCAGGCCAGCTTGCCAAGGAGCGGCTAGTTGCTTCAGGCCGGCACGCGGGGAGCACGGTGGCACGAGCATCGTGGCTACCATGGATGACGCCATGTCGTACTGCTCCTCATATGCCCGGGACTGTGTCATCCGTCAATGTAGCATAACCGCGCCCTGCCGGCGGAGAAAGAAGTCGGCTTCGCGGAGATGGACGAAACGGTGGTAAGCACGTCTGCGGCCGCTGCCATCATTGAGGAGAATAAGAACACAGGAGGCCGCCGCCACATAGGTCCCATGAAGGCTGCCACCGAGGCGACGCCAGCGTACACAGCCAGTGTCTTGCCCGGTCGCAGGCCATCGTCGCTCCATTCCCCTCCGCCTGAAGCACAACGTGGGGGTTCCATTCCGATGAGCAACACTGCCAAACATGGGGAAGCGGGTTGCCCTTTGCGCTGAAGCACATACCTCCGGAGCTCACAGCGGCGAGAGGGTTGACGGACATGGGGAATACAATGGAGATCCACCGTGGCCGGCCGTAGACTAGTCAAGGGTATACATGTCGTGCGCGTGGATATCCACCACACCGGCCGTAGACTAGTTTACCTTAGTCCGGTATAGTTTTTAATTAAAAACTATCCAAAATGTAATAGATGTCATCTAGATTATATGAAATCCGTTTTGTTTGTATGAATTTCGTTCAATTGATTTAAAAAATTGTTGAAATGTATGCAGGTAGCGTTGGATGGTCGGCTTCTGTATGCGGAAGAAAATTTGTGGATTATTGTTGAAGATGCCCTAATGGGCAGACAAGAAAGGTTGACAGAAGCCTGCAGGAGAAGATTGCAATAGAAGCACGTCTTCGGGTAAAAGATAAATAAATTAACATGAACAGCCGAATCTCTTATGGATGCGCTAGATTGACCGTGGGGAGTTGGTGGAGAGCTCTATGTTTGTTTCGCAAAAACGACCCTGACTGACACCTGTATACAAAACAAATCCCTCTACCAGCTCCAAGATGGCCAATCTAGAGCATTCATTCAAGATCTAACAGTTCACGCGCAACGGGACTTCTACTATAGTCTTGCCCGTAACCGCATCGATCCAGCGGCGCTGCCAGCCATGGTACGCGTGCACGCGGACGCGGCATGGTACGTGCTACGAATCTTTCACAAGTCAGAATTAGCTTGCTTAGTATTATACGACTCATTATTGCTTCAGGTTTATACTACTTGTACTATACAAGAGGGCAGTGTGGAGTTCAACGGACCGGCACTGTGGATAACGATGAATCTGTGGGCATGGAAGAAAGTTTTGAATTTTCAGCCAAGTTTATATAATGGACAGAGGTTTGTTTATGTGTGATTTAACATCCATCACGTACGGCTGCTACCTACGGTGCTGGTTGACTTTAGCAACTGGCCGAAGGTCGTATAGGTCAGGTGATACGTTCCTTTGTTTGTCAACGGAAGTTTGCTTGGGGGCGGGGACATGCAAAACATAACTTATGTTCCTTTGTTTAAAGTAACCTTGTGTTATATTTACATGTTGAAGAGGCCGTATGACGTGCTCTTCTTTTTAACACAAGAGTGGAAGCAGTCAACGTCTCTTTTCTATCTGTCAATTTAACTTTTAGCGACTTTTATATACCCCTTTGTTGTAGTATATCCCAATATTTTGGAATTTTTTGTTATCTAAATTGGCAAGGGTTATATATGAGCGAAAGAAATGGATGGGAGCTGCCGCTCAGTTTTGCATCTTTCTCCGGTATAATCACTGGGACACTGCACATCTTTGTCCGGTATAATCACCGGGGCACTGCACTACCCCTTCATCCAGCACCCATCACCGTGCCGCCATCCAATGGCTATTACTTAAATGTTACTCCCTGTAACTAAATATAAGATGTTTTTGCAATTAAACTGTAAAAACATCTTATATTTAGTTACAAAGGATAGTCATGTACGTCCTCTTTTAACTACACAGGACAGAAGCATGACAGCTACTGATGTTAGTACAAACTTGTGAATCCTAGGCCTCTTTCTCGCCAAAAAAAAAAAGAAGAACCATATTAGGCCTCTATTTCAAAATTTTCTGGCAAATCATTGATTCTCTTGCAATTTTTTTCTTACACTAGGTATGTGCCCGTGCATAGCCACGGGGTCAAATAGTTTTTATCTCAATCAATTTGGTAGCATGAATCATGCATGGTAAGTAAATTAATTTAATTAAGCAGCATACGGGAAGGTGAAATATGACATGGAATTGAGCAGTGTAATCCCCTGTTATTGCAAAAGGTAAGTTAATTAAGATGGAGTTGATGTAGTGCTACAAAGGGTAAGTAAATTAATTTGATTGAACGGCGTACTTGAAAGGTGCGACCAATATTGCTTGATGGGGGAAAACCCCAACAAGATGGAAAAAATTGGTGCACAGACGTGGTGGGAGGGGGTGAACCGGCTGACAAGTAGTAGAGATGCATTGCAGCTAGTTATGCACATACAAAGAGAAAGAGGGCGAGCCATCTATCTTCATTGTTCAACTCTTTGATGCAAAGATGAACCCCCACCCCACCCCACCCCCCCCCCCCCCCCCCCCCCCGCCACACACACACAAAAGGAAAGGAAACTCTACCCTTCGATCTCTTGGACAGATAGAGGGATAGAGGGAGGGCGAGAGAGAGGAATAGAATGTCCACCACTATACGATTTTCGGGCGAGTTGTACCCCCAGCAACATCTTTTCCTAAATTTCCTCTATTTTTCAGGCAAACCCGTAGTTCTAAATACACAAGTGCAAAATTATATGAGACATTTTTATGAGAACCAAACTGTATTATTTCAATATAACCAATCCTAAAAATCATTTGCCTCGCAAGAATTGAATCAGACAGTTGGATTCCAGATCTATCTATTATTTTGCCGCCGGGGGGGGGGGGGGGGGGGTCCAATTCTAATATGTTTTGATACTTGGATTTCACATGAAATGGAGGTTATCCATTCTATGGAAGTTTGATGTTTCACAATTAATTTTCATGTTCTCACATAAAAAGTTACTCGAAATCAACTAAAATTTGAGCAATATTTTCCACAAATGGAGAAGCTACTCTGCGCTTATCAAAAGGCTGACATGTACAAGTACAACCTGTGTGGGCTTTCCTAAAACTTCAGTATTTTTTTTACATTGTTCACAATATAAAATTTCCGCAATTCTTATGAAATTGTATTGCATGGTCTACATGTCGAGGAGCAACTTTGATATTATTCGCCACACATTGTGTGTAAGTAGGCCCCACATAGTTGTAGAGAGGTAGAGTACTTCACAAAACATTGGTCTTTCAACTTTTATCTCACATTCACACTATAAAATATCTCAAAATTATATTTAACTTTTGGAGATGACTTGGTGCATAGAGGAGCAAGTTTGTACATTTTGGCTACTCCATATATACATGTTGGTCCCAAAAGTGTACATGGGCCCATAATTTTATTTGGTTGTTGCCAGTAAAAAAAGAATTTGTTTAGTCATATTCTAACTCGCTGGACTGGGTTTGAAAATAATGATTCCAATTCTTGTGCGGTCAAATGCATATTTATGAAATCCAATTCCAATTCTTAAATTCTAGACCCAATTTATGGGTGCCAAACGAGGCGCTAGCTAGATATGGAACTGTAATATAGTCATGTTAGAGAATTTGCGTGCTCACTTTTTTTTTTTGAAATATCCAGGTTCACTGGCTTCATTGATCTAGTAGAGAGCATAGGGGTCCTATGGTTATTGGGTGCAACCGTTGGGAGACGGTAGCATAGGCTATTTTCAGCCGATTTGGATGGAGTTAATAATAGGCTAGGTGTGTAGGCATCGTAGCCTGTTCTTTATCGCCGGATGTGGCGCTTTATTACCGGATGTCACGCTTTGCATACTTATTTTCTCCTTTTTTGCTCGAATTTTGAACTTACTTGGATGTTAAGAATCTGTTTCGATTTCTAATAATATGGCTGCATGCATCGACTGATGCAGAGGCCGGAGGTATTCCTCCTTTTCCAAAAAAAGAAAAGCAGAGAGCATAGGGAAAACATTTGATCAAGTGATCAGGTGGTAAAAAGAGAGATTACAGCGGAACAGCAGAAAGGAGGAAACAATGATTTACTTGCTCCAGAAAAGAGAGATTACAGCGAAACTCCAGAGAGCATATTTGCCAGAAAGGATTTGCCTGCTCGCTTTGTAGAGCATCATTTATTTTGAAACATAGGAAGTGATTATTTTGAAACAGGTGTTTTATTTATTCTCATAGAATATATTTTATTCATGAACTTGAAATAGTGATAGTGCATTTTTGGGAATTTCTAGCCAGCGCAAAAGGGCAATCATACGGCGGGTTAATGACTTCAAGAAAATTTTTTGAAGGTCTGACTTCAAGAATTAAAAGATCGATCAGGCGTGTCAAATTGAATTAGATGATGCAGGTGCAGCTAATTGCACAGCTGCTGAAAGCAAATTCTGGCAGATGAATTCAGAAATTTGTAATGTTGTGGAGGTTAATCTGTTCACTTCTAAGCTCTTAAAGGGAGAGCGTTAATACAGGAGGAGCGGTGATGGTGCAGTATCCGTTGTACCCAGAATAATTTTTTCTCTGTATACGGAGGCATTTACAAATTACAACTACATGTTGTATGAGAACTAACACAGGCGACAAGCTACAAACTAAACTAGCATGCACCTTGCGGAAGACAGCTTCGGTGACCGGCCGGCGCCCTAGACCGGCAGCTCGGTTGTCACCTCGGGCTGGCCGTCGTCCTCCGGGGGCTGGGGCTCAACCTCCGCGCGGCAAAGCGGGCAAGTGTCATGGGACGCCAGCCACATGTCGATGCACTCCACGTGGTACAGGTGCTTGCACAAGGGCAGCAGCCGCACCATCTCACCGGCCTGCACCGTGCCGAGGCACACCGAGCACTGCGCGCCTTCCCCGCCGCCCTCCTTACCGCTGTGCCTGGCGGAGTGGGTGTACGCGAACTCCGGCAGCTTGGCAAGGTCCACGGTGCGGCGGCGGCCGGTCTCCGCCCCCGCAGCCGCCACCGGCGCCCGGTTGCGGAGCTGGTAGCAGAAGAAGAAGATGACGGAGAAGAGCGCGGCGCCCGTGAGGCCGACGCAGGTGTAGCTGAAGATCATCGTCCCTTTGTTGGTGTGCCGCAGGTGCTCTGAGTTTGGCAACCCCGTCGGCCCGAACGAAGCCATGGAGCTAGGCTAGCTGCTTCTGCTTGGAAGACTTTCGCCGGCTCGTACTTCGAAGGTAGAGGAATGAGAGCCGACGCCGATCACAGCGAGGGCCTGCCTTATCATGCGCCCCGAGATATGGGTAGAGGGTACGGTGGCGACCTGGTGCATTTTCTAGTGTTGCGGGTGGGAGAATTTTACTCACAGTTGTCAGCAATTTTGCATTGACTTGTACTCCGTACTAGATTAGCTTCAGAGTGGCATGCATGAGGAGGAGAGTTTACCGGCACTACGAGTTTAGTAATAGACACTTTGTCAACTCTCTGCACGGTAGTTGTTATAAAGAACAAAGATAATAATCCAAACAATACAAGTGGTGCACCTAATCAATGACGATTTTGCACCGAAGATAACATAATGCATTTTTTTAAACATGAGGTAAAAGCTTTGACATTTTTTTTTGAGTCCCCTTCAATACAACCCTCTCTCTAAAACGTATAAAGGGTAGTATCGACATTTCACATATCGTATCTATTTTTTGTGTGTACGATGGGTTGTCCGCGAGACGTATACGCTGTTCATTTGGAGAGCCCAACTCTGTGCTAACAGACGCCCTGGGCTCGGCCCACTAATATTTTCTTACTAATATTTTCTTTAACATTCAAAAATAGATGCTGGTAGTGATATTCGAACTCTTTACTTCTTTGTATGAATCCACTGGCAGCAACCAACTGGGACACCTCAAGCTGCTATGCTACATACAACATTTGATTCTTCTTGTTCACGCGGCAGATGTGACACAAAAAAAACAGAACCGCTAGGGATCAAATCAGACCACTTCATCATCATTCGATTTGTAGAAACTTTTTTTGTTGTTGCGGAAATTTGATTTGTAGAAACTGACGGACCATCCCATTGGAAGGCATAGAACGTGCGCCAGCAAAGCTTTTCCCTTACATGATTGATGGAAACTAATAAGTAACTAGCTAAGTGTCCGAGTGTTGCCACGGACTAACAAATATATATATATACAAAGAGAAAATTCATGTGACATGAGAGTTAAAGGCCATTTTTATAGGATGATATCTCATGGTTATGATCTAGTAGGTACATACATCTCGTCATTGTCTTTCTTCCACACTCCATGTCTGAGCTACCACGCGACACTCGACTTCCTTCTCCCACCATGCATGCTTTTATCTCCTATTTCTCCTACCTCTACCTTGCACGACAGTACCAAGTTTCTTGTCCAACTATCATAATCTTCTCCGGTAGGGCACCCCCTTAGATTATTACTGACTTGTACATGTTGCAAATAATATCAACGAAAATGGATACTAAATTTCTGATGAGAAATGAGAATTCAGGGCAATATCTTTTCAAGAAAATAATAATTCCAAGATAATTTTTTTATACCTTCTGTCAACATTGGCACACACATTCCACACAATAAGCATGCAATGATGTTGATACTTGATTAATTGTCAATATATGTCTACAGTAAAGATAACTTTACTCAAAACCGCCTACCTTAGTCAAATCAACAAATCTCTCTCATTAATGCAATTTTCTTTAGGAAACAAATAATATATTCTTTCCTACCTTAGCCAAATCAACGGATCTCTTTCATTAATGCAATTTGCTTTAGCAAACAAATAATAGATTCTTTCCTACCTTAGCCAAATCAACGGATCTCTCCCATTAATGCAATTTGCTTTAGAAAACAAATAATAGATTCTTTCCTACCTTAGCCAAATCAACGGATCTCTTTCATTAATGCAATTTTTTTAGAAAACAAATAATAGATTCTTTCCTACCTTAGCCAAATCAACGGATCTCTTTCATTAATGCAATTTGCTTTAGCAAACAAATAATAGATTCTTTCCTACCTTAGCCAAATCAACGGATCTCTCCCATTAATGCAATTTGCTTTAGCAAACAAATAATAGATTCTTTCCTACCTTAGCCAAATCAACGGATCTCTCTCATTAATGCAATTTCTTTAGGAAACAAATAATAGATTCTTTCCTACCTTAGCCAAATCAATGGATCTCTTTTATTAATGCAATTTGCTTTAGCAAACAAATAATAGATTCTTTCCTACCTTAGCCAAATCAACGGATCTCTCCCATTAATGCAATTTGCTTTAGGAAACAAATAATAGATTCTTTCCTACCTTAGCCAAATCAACGGATCTCTCTCATTAATGCAATTTTTTTTAGGAAACAAATAATAGATTCTTTTCTACCTTAGCCAAATCAACGGATCTCTTCCATTAATGCAATTTGCTTTAGCAAACAAATAATAGATTCTTTCCTACCTTAGCCAAATCAACGGATCTCTCCCCGGTTCACTGGGTGCGTTTCGGTGGGTGGGCGTGGGGGTGGGGGTAATTTGATGAAAAAAAAACTGGTTGAAAATAAACCGGTTGAAAATAAACCGGTTGAAACCGGTTGAAAATAAACGGATCCTGTCTCACTCTTCACTTTTTTACAATAAACTTCAGAATAGCAATCTTGGCGAGTGATCTCGACGGGGTTCAATCGGCGTGGTGCGCCGCTGATTTTTCCAGGAGTGGGTGCTGAGAGGAAGGATCCCAAACCTCCATTGTCAATCGGCCGGAGTTGCATCGTCCTTTGGATCAGAGCGTGGACGGGATCAAGACGGTAGGGTTTGAGGAATTTGTAGGACGTGAGGGTTTATGGTTGGCAGCACGAGAACTCACCCATATCTTGGCAGACGGCAGGCCCGAGGTGCGGTCGTGTTCATGCTTCGGGAGCTGCCACGTGCTGTCCTCGCCGCCATCAGCGACACCACCGCCATCGCCTGTTGCCACCACTTCAGCGCCACGAGCGTGGGACCGAGGGACGAAGGGAAGGGAAGGAAGTGAATTGACGTACCTATGTTTGGTATATATCACACGAGGAATCAAAACTGGATGCACGTGAAAGCATAGAGATGGGAGAGGAGGACAGAGGAAGGGAAGGGCAAGAGGAACCTGAGGATGTGCGATGAAGGAGTGATGCCAAAAAATCACAAAGGGGGGCCCGTAGCTCGTCACGTAGCGCGGCCACCTCATTGCCGGCTGCCACCCCGCGCTACCGCCTCCGTGCGCAGGTTCCGTTCGTGGAGCGTGAGGAGTGCATGACCTGCCTTCACCGCGGCCTGGTCCTCCCCACTATCATGAAGCTCGCCCGCATCGCCGCCCCAATTGCTCAGGATGACGGATGAAGATCCTGCAACAACGACGTGGGTGAGGGATGCAGCCGACGATGGAGGGATGATTTTTGTGGCTAAACCCTCCCTATCAAAATAACTACTTAAAAAAGGCAAAGATCGATGCATTAGGAAAATTAGGATTTGGAATTGATTGTCATCGGTACCTGCCCGTTTATAACGTGTCTAGTTAGGAAACTTTGGAAAAGTTAGGAAAGTTTTTATTGTGAGGGTAAAAAAATCAATGTGAGGAGATATGATGGTGGGATATGAGACGAAAATAAACCGGACGAAAATAAACCAGACGAAATATAACCAGACGAAAATAAACCGTGGACGCAATCCTACCAACTGCTCCATTAAGAGTAGAGATAACTGCACATAGATCACGTGAATTGGAAAACAAATCACTGATTTAAGGAAGCAAAATAAATCTTAAAAAACTAATTCAAGATTTTAAAGGAAAATAATCAGTCTAGCGAAATTTGTATCCAATATTACCAAAATTTACTTCCAGTGCAGCTAAAAATCAGCCAAAAAAATTCGTCTCTATTCATTTGCAGCACCAAAACTATGTTAAATTTTTGCCTCCACATCAACTCAAAATTAACATGCTTCATTGGTCCGTATAACATATTTCCAATGACCTAAATATTTGCTTCATTCCCATCTCCAAAACCATAGGCTTCGTATTCTCATATCACATGTATTATGTATTCACCATAATATTAGCTTCAAGTCTGGTATCCATGTGCTTGCTTCCTTATGTTCTTTATTATACAAGCTCGTAGCCATTGCCGGCCGAGGGTGCGTTGTTAGCTGACACGGTGAAGTTGTTGACGAGATCGGACCAGGTGATTAAATTATGATTTTAAAATATTTTTTCCTTCAAATATTTATTAATTTTTTTTTCGAAAGTCTTTACAATTTTCAATTTTGTCCCTTATTAGTTATGTTAAAAACTTAAAATAACAGTTTTAAGTACCTACCTAAATTATGATTTTAAATATATTTTCCTTCAAACCTGGCATAGATGGTCGGACGTTATAAAACTTGCATACGGTGTCGGAATTCATTCAAACATGGCATGGATGCCTACCATGAGCATGCCCACGTGCTGACAAAAGTTAGATCACTTCATGCATGTCAATAAATAGATCATATTCAATGGAGAGTGTTCGGGTAGGCGAGAAGAGTCCGTTTGAGACCATTTTTTCGGCATCCATCACATGACCCAAATTTATTCCATGAGCTTATATGGCCAATTTAAGGCACCATCCCAAGTTGTTTGAGTTTTCAAGAAAAAATCATTTTCTGGAGTTTTCTTGGTGAAAAAGGACCGATAAATGGTCGGACGTGTCGCAACATGCAAACGATGTCGGAAGTTGTTCAAACCTGGCATGGATGCCTCATGTGTCTGTACCAGGCTGCTGAAAAAAGTTGGGGTCATTTATCCATAGTCTAAAAACCCACTAGTTGAGAGGAGTATGATAGACTAGGCCAGATGAGTCCCATGAGCATGTAGTTTTTCCCAATTCGAAAGCTTCTGTTATTTGTAACGGTTGCCATTATCAACCAACATGAACATTTTGTTGTGAACTAACCATGTCTTGAAATTTGTGAACAATTTTGAAATTTCAAATTGTGTATGAAAATTTTACAAGTTTGAACACCTTCTCCAAAATTGATAATAAATTCCCAACAATTGATGAAAATTTTGAACGAGAATAGGAAACAACGTAATTTTCTATAAAATTATCATTTTTTGAAACACAAGCATTTCTTCTATTTACGAACAAAATATTCGAAAACACGGGCATTTTTTAAGATTCCAGAATATTTTTAAAATTCTAAAAAATTGAAAACAAGAAAATTTTAGGGTTTTCCGAATAATTTTCCAAAATTTTGAACAAGTTTCGAAAAGAATTAAAAAAGTTAGGAAAAAATGCTTAGCCGCTGGCTTAACTAGGGGACGGCATCGATCCCATCCGGCGCCTGTTGGGGGAAACTCTATTGGACGCTTATGATGTCAAACAGTCATTGTTTCACACACACCCAATCGATACGAGTGAACATGAGCCATCCCATTTCAATCTGTTCGTTGCCTCTGTATATGCCGGTTTTCAGAACCTTTTAGATGGTTTCAGGCCAGTTTTTATCTGTTTCCCGAATGTTTAAAAATGTTCATGAACCATTTTGTTTTTCAGAACCACAAAGTTCAAAAAATGTTCAACATATTTATTTATTTAAAAGTTTGAAAATATCAAAAAATGGTCGCATTTCAAAGAAGTTTAAAGTTTCAAAATAGTTTGTTTTCTAAAAACTGTCAGAATTTTAAAAAAAGTCTCATTTAAATCGGTTCGGAGTTTATAAATGGGTTCCACTTTTTGGATTTTTTTTAATTTTAAAACTTTTGTTTACAATTTGGAAAAATGTCGGGGTTAAAAAAAAGTCACGTTCTAATTTCCAAAAAAATGGTCAACCATGTCACTGGTCATAGTTCTTAAAAGGCCTCGCTGCTTTTGGGTTACGATATCTGGCTTATTCTGGTGGCTGTGCTCGTTTGTGTTATTGTGGAGGTCTTGTGTTCGATTCCTGCTGGAAGCAATTTTTTTAGGATTTTCCACTCTTTCACTACACAGCAGTTTTATTACAAGTCCACTACACAGCAATTTTACTACAAGTCCACTACACATATCGTTTGCTGCTGGGCCGGCCCAGTTTCCTGCTCACTGTTGTACGGACTACGTATTTCGTAAAAGGACCATCCTATCCTTTCTTACGAAGGGGTATGGGTATATCTGATCCGTTCATATATCTAAGGGGGTTGTACCGAAGAAGAAGTGTTCTTATTAACTACTAGTTAATTGCCCGTGCGTTGCAACGGGGACATACAAATTTTTGTGGATCAACACCGATCATGGGTAACCTATATCTTTAGATAGACCCCACATGCACAACAGATGATATTGTATATTTTTATATGAAAGCACAATACATACACATTAGTCTCTTTGTTTATCACATGCCTTCAAATGCTAGTTAACAACTAATCTCAAAATGACAACTTGCATGTTTTGCTAAAATTCTGAACTCATAGTAGTACTTTTCTGGAAACAGTGTCTTTCAAGAAGGAATAATTGGTTCGTAATTTATGTGCCGAAACGTAATCCTCATAGAATGTCATAATTTCATACTCGATCCTCATAATAAGACTATCTGACCTCCAAACAAAGGCTATCTGAAGATCTAACTAATATCAAAAATGTCAACAACACCACATTTATGCTCAACGAAAGCTTCTCTTCTCGACTTCACGTCAAGCCATTCCATGAACAGCATGGGCCAGCTCACCAACATAAATCTGACACTACAAAGTGGCGGCATCCGGTTGTATCTGATAGTCTGGATTTGTTAAATGAATAATTAGTTACCGTAATCATGAGAGGCTGGCACTCATTGTTTTCAAACAAAAGTATGTGTTCAAGTCTAAACCACAAACAAACAGTAACACACACTTAAGAGAAGTAACCATCTTGCATGAGCACCCGATCTAATAGCATGAGTATGAAATGGCAAGTTGGGTCAGTTAGAGGATATAATAGGAACAACCATAGCAATCAATAAAAAAGACCATAGAATCATATACACCAAAGTGAATCGTTTGTGTTATTGTGGAGGTCTTGTGTTCGATTCCTGCTGGAAGCAATTTTTTTAGGATTTTCCACTCTTTCACTACACAGCAGTTTTACTACAAGTCCACTACACAGTAGTTTTACTACAAGTCCACTACACATATCGTTTGCTGCTGGGTCGGCCCAGTTTCCTGCTCACTGTTGTACGGACTACGTATTTCGTAAAAGGACCATCCTATCCTTTCTTACGAAGGGGTATGGGTATATCTGATCCGTTCATATATCTAAGGGGGTTGTACCGAAGAAGAAGTGTTCTTATTAACTACTAGTTAATTGCCCGTGCGTTGCAACGGGGACATACAAATTCTTGTGGATCAACACCGATCATGGGTAACCTATATCTTTAGATAGACCCCACATGCACAACAGATGATATTGTATATTTTTATATGAAAGCACAATACATACACATTAGTCTCTTTGTTTATCACATGCCTTCAAATGCTAGTTAACAACTAATCTCAAAATGACAACTTGCATGTTTTGCTAAAATTCTGAACTCATAGTAGTACTTTTTCTGGAAACAGTGTCTTTCAAGAAGGAATAATTGGTTCGTAATTTATGTGCCGAAACGTAATCCTCATAGAATGTCATAATTTCATACTCGATCCTCATAATAAGACTATCTGACCTCCAAACAAAGGCTATCTGAAGATCTAACTAATATCAAAAATGTCAACAACACCACATTTATGCTCAACGAAAGCTTCTCTTCTTGACTTCACGTCAAGCCATTCCATGAACAGCATGGGCCAGCTCATCAACATAAATCTGACACTACAAAGTGGCGGCATCCGGTTGTATCTGATAGTCTGGATTTGTTAAATGAATAATTAGTTACCGTAATCATGAGAGGCTGGCACTCATTGTTTTCAAACAAAAGTATGTGTTCAAGTCTAAACCACAAACAAACAGTAACACACACTTAAGAGAAGTAACCATCTTGCATGAGCACCCGATCTAATAGCATGAGTATGAAATGGCAAGTTGGGTCAGTTAGAGGATATAATAGGAACAACCATAGCAATCAATAAAAAAGACCATAGGATCATATACACCAAAGTGAATCGTTCTCCCTTCTTAAGAAGAATAATCACCTTCAATTTAAACATCAGTGCTTGCATAGAATTGTAGTTGGAGAGTAACTTCACTTTTAACAAATTTAAAGATTTTAATTTTCAAATAATTCACTTCCAAAAGGCCTCTTCCCACATGTAACAGACTGACAATTTACTATTCAAATAATTCACTTGTTCCAGTAATCCACTTTCTCAAGTTCAGCATAACTAAAAAGGGATCAGAAGTATAGATGACAAATTCTTGACCTTAACATGTGTCTATTATGTGATGATGGAGTAGTGACTCCGTAAATAGATTGTTAACAAACTAAAGAGGGATACAACCTACATTTTCACTTGTTCTCTGAAGCGATCCGTAAATAGATTGCTAACAAACTAAAGAGGGATACAACCTACATTTTCACTTGTTCTCTGAAGCGATTAACAATGCAATTTTTCCAGTCAAATAATACATGGTAAATCTGAACACAGGTAGGCAATCTAAGGAACTGAACACGGATAAACTGGATTAAGTGGACGTGGTGATATGTCCCTGATAGTTCATGCAGAGAAATATTATGATGTATTCCACTTCATCCTGATTAACAAGCTGAAAATACATACCTCGTTCGTGCACTCCCTGTCAGCATGAGGTGCTACCGCTAATTACCCCAGTGAACCACCCCATTCCCAAAGTCATTTCACAGGAACTACTTGACCTAGCAAAACAAAAAATACATCAGCGAAGATACCAAGTGTGATGGTCACAAACTCAAAGTTATTCAAATCTGGGCAAATATGGATAGATCGAGTGTAATTATACATCTTCAGATTTTGTAAATCTTCTCTTAATATACTGAAGCAGCGCTACTGCCTGGCATCTTCCAAAAAAAGTGCAAGCACACCCAATGAAGATCATGGTTGCATTGGCGGATGGGTTGACCACTTGACCACCAAAAATCCCCTGTGCTGCAAGAATTGACAACAAAAACATGTTTCATACCCTCATGCATAAGAAAGAATATACATGCTCAGTACTTCGAAGCGATCAATTGGTGAGGCAGCTACTGCCGCCTACAAAGTGGAGACCAGCAGGTGAGCTGCTCCGCCATGAACCTGTGTTAGCTTGAGTCCATGTCCCGCGGCCGCTCGCTCTCGTCCCGCCTGTCGCATAACTCAAGGTTGCGTAGATCGATCAAACAACGTTGCCCAGCAAATTACCTCTCAGATCAACTACTATTGGTTACCTAAACCTGACGAAGGAGTAGGACAAGACCCGCTAGCGTGAGCGCTGGAGCAGAAGCCTCCGGAGGCCTCCACTCGCTGCACCAGCCGACGTCGGACTTCCGTCGCACCGAGAATCCCGCCCTCACGGAGTCCCCACCGGTGGCGTTCCCTGCGGCCAGCGGATCCGCCATGGCAAAGTCGTACGGGACGACCAAAATCGACCTGCACCTGCACACCACCCCTAGGCCCAGTACGTCCTCCGGCGCCGGCGTACGTTGGGCAGATTGTAGTACGATCACCCCTGGCGATGCAGGCAAAGGCGGCGTACACCAACGACAGCTGCTTAGGAACTCTCCTTTAGCGCCGCCGCCAAGCTCGCCCATGGACGGACGCGATCAAGGGTTGTGCAGATAAGAGGGAGGAGTGAAGAATTTCTTGATGGGACTCGCTCCTACCGCCGATGGCCAGGACTGCTACCACGGCGGCAGACGAGGAGGAGGGAGTCAGAGAAAAAAAATTGGGAGCGGGCAGAGAGATGAGATCGGGAGCAACCGAGTGCAGAAGATGGGGAGGCCGCGTGTGCGTGGGACGTGCTTTCGTGGGTTGTGGCCTCGTGGGTCTGTTTTTTTCCTTTTTTTGGGCGGGGATGGGAGAAACGAGGGATGAGAGGAGAGATCGAGGAGGTCGAACCATCACGACGTTCGATCCTCCTTTAATAGTAGAGAAGTAGAGATTAGATGATACCTTGTGCGTTGTTATGGAAACCATCAACAAATAATTTGATGTTTAAAAACATGAGAAAGTATATGAAATAATATAAGTTGTTGAAAAAAATTGTTTGAAAGAAATATTGTTCAGAGTAAGCATCAAAAGAAAATTTGATGAAAAAGCCGAAAATGAGTGTGATTTTTGTTCTATTAATTTTTAACAATGTATCAGCGAGGCGATATGAGGTTAGGTGAAGCTTAGTTATATCATAAAAAAGCCAGATTAGCTACTTGAGTGTATGCAGTTGAACCAAAATGAGATTAAATGGTTGCATGGGGACATTGGATTCTTAAAAAGAAAAAACTTGATGAGCTACCTCTATGTAGGCAATGGAATCAAATTGGGCTTGGAATTCTGTTTAGCGCAATTCTGTGGGCTGTGGGGAGCAAAAGAGACGTGTATAGGAAGTACAAGAGAATGCTAATGAGAAAATACATTTGTTTGGGCTTTCAGAATGAGATAATCGCATTAACAACGCATGAAGTCTAATCAAATGGCTCGTGTTGAATGTCTGGAGTGGAACAGATGTCGTTAAGACATATATAGATAGCAAAAGAAACCTAGGATGACGTGGTTGCTTGACAGTGCATGAAAAAAATAGTTGATGGTTATTTGTGGTAGACTGCATGTGCATGAAGAGTTAGTGCGATCATGCGCATGAAGAGTTAGTGGCGGGAAATCATTTTTACATGGTGAACCTATCTTATGATGTGGATAGGTTGCATGTCAAAGTAAATAAGATAGTGGGGATGAATTTCTTAAATATATAGGTTAAGAACAAGATTGTTGCTCAGTTATGTACGAAAAACGGCTGAAAACCGACCCAACCAAGGACAATGCCACTCCACCAAAGACTCCACAGGGTCACACACACTCTCAGCACAAGGTCAAAGCACACGCAAAACCCGACACGGCAGGACCATGCCCACTCTCGTTGATGGCACGCCAACCAAGCGCATACAAATCAAGGGTGACCCGCTCCAAACTAGTCGAGTCCCACCACTGCTGAAGTAAAGAAGTCATGACTACCATGGAAGAAGTATACATGGCATGCTTCTGCAACATTGAAGATGCATGCACTACATAGGAGTCTACACCAAATTTGAAGCTCGACACCCACGCAACACAAGATCATCACACTCGAGACTTTCATCTGCTCTGTCACACACTTTTTAGTCCACCAACACCACCTTCCGAGCCCCCCCCCCCCCCCCGACACGCCACATCTCTCCCTCGTGCAGAAATGTTGCACGACCTAGCCACCCCGCGGCCCAAGCTGCTCAGAGCAACCACCCCCACAGACCACGTTTGTCGCACCACCACATCTGGGGAACGCGGCCTCGACATAGTCAGACCGCCTCTCCCCCCGCTTTATTCTTTACATAGGAGCTAAGGAGCACATAGCTAGGATTTCTTTCTGTTTTCTCTTTTCTTCCTTTTTATACATTCAGTAGTATATAAAATAGGCTACGTCTTGGAATATAAACTACAATTTCTTTGTTCACTCTTGGTGAAAATGCATGCTCAGTGTCGGGATTCCAAATTTCAGGATAAATTACACTCAAATTCTAGGCATGAATTACCTCATGCAACCGTCAATTACTGCATGCCTGTTGAGCCACCAGGAGGGGCCTGATGATGAAGGCTCTGGTGAGGTGTGGGCCGACTGCGAGGTCAAGGAGGATGTGTGTGGGTGCCGCTGGGATTTGGGAGACACACGTGTGAAACAATGGTGAGGTCTAGAGGCGAGATGGGAAACCTTGATGGGGAAAGAAAGAGAGCTTTTTATTGATGAATACATCAGTGGAGCCATTGCATGTTGCACCATAGGCAGTGAAGCCATGGCACGCTGCATCATAGATGGTGGAGCGTTGCACGATTGGAGTTAAGTTGTACACCAGATTTTAGAGGAAATACATGCGTTGATTGCTCAGAAATCACCAAATCACTTAGAAAATCTGGTAATCCGAAACCTATGTGAATTAGTATAGTTGATTTATAGTTTACTTGTGGGATGATTCGCCAACAAAGGGCGTGTGAAGTTGTGTCTTCGGTGGGTCTTTCGGGGTCCGACCGATTTAGGTTTTTGGTGGATATATCTAGATTCATCCGAATTTAATGAATTTTGGAGTTTCTACATGCCTTTCTCGGAGTTTTCTTCTTTGGGGCGGCGATTTGATTTATGTATAGTGATCGTCGGTCTACATCAACGACTTTCTGACCACTGCTTTTACAAGCTCGTGGCTTCAAAAGAGTTTGCTTCGCCGAGGCAGAGGCCAGAGATGGCATCGAGCTATGCTCACGACGTGAAGTCGATGGATGCATGAGAAAAAAAAGACTTAGGCTCCCCAAGAATTGAAATGCTACTTTACACTTTTGTATGGATGAGTTTATAAGGACTTATGTTTTTTATCATACCGCCTTGGGCCCTTTTGAAAGAAAATAACTTCTCTAGAAAAACGGAAACTCTACGAGTGCAGTGTTTCGGTGCCCAGCCCCATCTACACCTGCTCAGAAAAAAAAAATCACAAACAAATTCAAAAAATTCCTTTTTTTTACATGGTAGACAATCTATCACGTGAGGTCCGCTCCAAATTTTAGGTCATTTGGATTTCTGAGAAGTTCTTAGCAAAAAAGACAAATCGGGTCAGAATAGCGCATGAACAGTATATATTTTTACAGACCTCAAATTTGTCTTTTTTGTCGAGAGCTGCTCAGATGTCTAAATAATTTCAAAATTAGAGCGGACCTCACGCATCAAATTATCTATCACACATAAAAAAATTGGAATTTTTCAAATTTTTCTAATATTTATTTTGATTTTTTTCGTTAGGGCAGGTGCAACTGAGTCTGAGCTGAGAAATGGATTACCGAAACTCTATGGTATTCTTTTCACTTTACTCGGTGGTGGTCACATTTTAGACCGGTGGTTACTCTCCTTCGAAATAAAGACTGGATGCTTACTCATCAAGGCTGTGGCGGTGCATTTGCCTCCACCCGGCTGTGGGGTGGACGGAGTTGAGCGCCCTCGCGCACCACCGGAGGTATGCTCTGGATCCCTCTCGCCTCTCCTCGTTGATTCTCTCGACATTTCCTCTCTGAATTTGTTTCTCTGCGTTCGTCTTCTTCCTGCCGTCCCAAATCTTGTCCCGAGCTGCGGATTCACGGCTTGTATTTCTTCATTTTCGTTGCTGCAGCCCCCTGCACACCACCTGTTCGACGAAACGCCTCTGAGCTCTGACCCCATGGCGGAGGCGTCGGGCGACGGGAGCATGGAAGACAGGATCAGCGCCCTCCCGGACGAGCTCCTCATCCATGTTCTCTCCCACCTGCGCTCACGCAAAGCTGTGCAGACATGCGTGCTGGCACGGCGCTGGCGATACCTCTGGCGGTCGGTGACCTGCATTGACGTGTCTTTCGAGGAATTTGAGGACAGGGCTGCTGCAGACGACTTGGAGCGCGAGGAGATGTTCAAGATGTTTGTGAACCATTTGCTGATTCTCCGTGAACGCGTAGACCTGAAGGAGTTCCGGCTGCAGTACAGCTTGGTGGTCGGGGTCGGCCGCCTCAGTGCTAACTCTGATGAAGCCAACCTATGGATCCGCCATGCGTTACTGTACAAGGCTCAGACTGTCAAGATAGGCAATCACAGCGAACCTCTGCAGCTTCTTCCCTCGGTATTCACTTCAACGTACTTGAAAAGACTGCACATTACCAATGCTCAACTGATCCTAGGTTTCTTTGACCACCTCCGAAAAGGCTGCCCAGCATTGGAGTATCTCTTCCTATCAATCTGCGACATTGAGGACCTTGACATTTTCTCTGACACACTCAAGGTTTTGATCCTCTCTGATACTATCGGGTTCTCATTCTCATTTGAGCACGATGCCCAAGTCTCTATTTCTGCTCCAAGCCTCATTTCTCTGTCCGTCCAAGAGTGTCCTTCCGGGGCCAGGCTACCTATACTAAAGAACATGTCATCACTAGAGACTGCATCAGTATTGCTTTCAGAAGGAGATATCACAACTTGTGATGCTGATGGTATCAGGCAGTTTCTCGAGGGCCTCTCTGGTGTTAGAAGTTTGGATTTCTATTATGGGGATAGACAGGTATGCTTCTGGTTTTTCGTAGATTACATTGATCTTGAGAAATTTATCCATACCAAAATCTGCAACCTAAGCATGTTTTTTTCTTCTTCTGCCTTAGCCCTTCCAAGTTATGCTAGATGATTCATTACATAGCATAAGTGCAAATCAAACCTCTTGATAGGATGACCAGTGCTGTCTGGTCTCCACTCATTCCATTTCGTATGCTCATTTGTTGATTCATCAAATTGTTGACCAGAGTATCTTAGTTTTCTCATAATATAAAACTAGTACAATAACAGAGTTATAATGTAGCTTCAACATATACTTATGCGAAGGGCCTCAGCAATTGCTGAAACCATTATTGCTAACTCCTACAAACAGATTGGACCAATGCAACAGATTATCATGTGAAGCAACCATGATGTTTTAATCACATGTGCTCCATGGCTCTATCGATGAACAAAAATAAGTATATCATTGTCTAATATGGTTATTTTGTTAAGATGATCTCTGTTTGTGCTGTGATTTTTTTCTTTCATATCCAATTTGCTCCAAAGCTATAGTTCTAAGATTTTCAACGGCAACCAATCAGAAACGTAATCACATTATGTTAACTCCCTCCTTATATTTTTGGCAAGTTTGGTTGAAGCAGAAAAAAGAAATTGAAGAATACGGCATGGGTTTATGTTGTGTCTTAACATTTGAATCATTTGCAGCTGGAGGTGAAAAATAATCACGGATGGTGCCCAACATTCAACAACCTGACAAACATGACTCTTGATAGGTGGTGCATGCATGCGGACTTATATGCCATGATAGTCTTCCTTCAGAACTCACCTAATCTGAAGAAGCTAACTCTTAAACTAAACGAGGTATATACCGTCTTCTCCATTGCATTTATCCTTCAATGAAAGTTTGTGCATGCACAGTAAAGATAAAACTGTTCTCTTTTAATTGCCAGCCACGATATCACAACGAGGTTGTATCTGCAGTCATCGGCGAGCTGGAGGATAGATCGTTTACATGTGAACAGCTTGAGATTGTCGAAATCATATGCTCAAAGGGAAATGAGCTGCTGCTACTTGGGTTGAAACAGTTTTTGCTAGAAGAGAGTGGCATAAGGCCTGATCAGATGCGTGTCAGTCACCAGAACTAAGGCCGATGCGAGTCATCCGATTGTTTCAAGTCCCACTACAGGTGAAATTACATGGAATCACTCATTGGCATATCACATGGCAGGCAAACATTGCTTCCCCTTGGATCTATATTCGCTCGCTCTGGTTTAGTTGGAATGAACATAGCATGTGTGTTTGCTGCCCTTGTCTTTGCACACAGTAGAATCCCATAGTGTTGGTTTTGAACTATGTTCTGCGGTCGGTGAACCAAAAGAAACACACCACTATCTTCCCATGTGATGCCATAATTCGTGTGGGGGAAGATTACACTGCATTTGACATACATGCACATGGCTCAAAATCGCCATTGACACTTTTTTTTCATGGATGTGTGATGTTATTGATCTGAGTTGCATGGCTGATGACTGTAGAAAACTTGATGTTGCCTCTTCTGCTGTTTCTGAAAGAAAATGCTTCTTGTCATGTCAATCTTTGTAGTGCTACCTTGTGTGCAGCTCAACTTTCTGTGATATTCGTGTTAATCATGCACCCGTATTAAAGTGTTAGATTGCACTTCATTTGTAAAACACAGTATTCCCTTTGTTCGGTCACATCCGTGTACAGTAATATTGTGCACACGTATAGTAAGTCAACCTTTTCTAAGAAGCAAAAACCATCATCCGTGCAAGTATGGAAGAGATAAAGAACGGGCCTACCGTCTTCAGTTCACAGAAAACGTCAATGGTTCAGATTTTCTGTATTCCAAATAAATGGCAAGAGCTCATTGAAAGTTGCATCCAGTTGAGTCGTTTGTGTTGTGTTCTGCTACTCTGCTAGTGATGTTGCGCACAATTTTCTTTCATCTGTCTCTGTACGTTTCACTCCACTCAAGGGTCAAGGTCCAAGGGCATCTTCAACGGCGACCCACAAATTTCCTCCCGCATCCGTCCGTGAACTAGTCCTGCACACATTTCAAACACTTTATGAATCAACCGGATGAAATTCGTACAAACATGGTGAATTTCATTAAAATTCAGACATAATGTATATAGAAAGGTCGTATTTCGACCATTTAACTAAAAACATATAAAAAAACTAACTAAACTTGACAACCACCTCGTACGTGTGGCCGCCCTGTCCCGCTGCACCGCCGTCGTCGTCGTCCCTCCAGCTGCGCAAGGCTTTCGGATGGCCGCGACATCCTTGTCCGGCTGCTGCATGCTGCTCGTGGCGTAGCTGCTCGGTCTCCTACTTCACAGACCGGAGTGCCGCCGTGACTAGTGCAGGAGGGGCCCTGGCGGCGGCCTTGCCCTTGCCTGCATCGGAAGCCTCGCTAGGAGACCACTCCTCGCCGTACTTGGCGATCTCGCTGTCGAGGCGACGACAGCGTCTGGCGTCTGGCTCATTGGTGGTGACGGAACGGTCGAGGGCCCACACGGCGGTGAGGTCCGGGTCATTGAGGACCCATTCCAGCGCCTCTTCTGTCTTGGCGAACGAGGAGTGGCGGGCGGCATTACGCCGGTCGTACCGCGCCCGCCGACGCGTCGCTTGCTCCTCCTCAGAGACGACGACCCTCAACCCCAAGGAGCTGCCGACACCGCCGCCTCCGAGGTAAATGGAGGATGCGGCCGCGCGCCTTTCTTATGGCCGCTGGCAGCACCTCGACGGCTTGGGGTGAGTCGGGCCCGCTAATGCGCATGTATCGGTTGTGCAACGGTGGTGACGCGGGCTCGTCCTTCACGCGGTGTCCAATCTGAACACGCGCCCACAGCTGCGTTGGGGGTGAGGAGCGGGCTCCTCCTTGACCCGCCGAGGTGGGGACATCGGCTCCGGCTTGACGCGATAGTGCGGTGAGGACGGTGGCTCCTCCATCACCAGCGTTGACGATGGTGGTGCCGGGCCCATCTGACGGAGCGAACGCTTCGTCATTATCTCCATCTGACGGACGAATTCTTATTTCGTCAGAGCTACCTCAGCGAGGAGGCGCGACCACTATTTGGGCTGCTGGTCCTCCTCGCCGCCGGATAAGAGGACAATCTCCTGCTTGGCGGATGAGGCGGTCGCCGTGGATGCCGAGGGGGGCAGAGAGCGTGGACGCCGACACCAAGATCCACCCGAGGATGAACTACCACCACCACCGCCTGTCGGCGCGAACCACCACGACTTCGGCATCGCCACTGTAGGAGGACGGCTCGAAGAGGAGGAGGCTATCGAAGAGAAGGAGATGTAGATGTGCATTGCTGGAGCATGGCTTATATAGTCGCGACCAGGCCAGACGAACATGCGGTCAGCTCACTTCAATGCGGCGCAGCGGCCGGAGTTGGTTCCTCAGGAAGTTGCGTCTGCATTGACGCGGCGGCTGCCGAGAGGTCGCGTCAGTCAGTTGGTTCCTCTCGCTGGTCACATTGCGCGACATCAACTCCGACCGCTGCGTGCTCTGGGGCAGCATGAATGCGGCGCCATGAGGTGCGTGCATCAGAAGGAAAAGCGCAGGAGGAGCCGGGTGGGTGGTTTTGGGTGGACCAGGGCGGTCAGAAGCTAGCGTAGTAGCGGTCCAGACTCCCGGAAAGCCCCCTCCCTCGCCCCACGTTTGTCTCTGGTTTGCGGGAGAAAGTTCGTCCGGGCCGCGCCGCGGACCGAGTTTGGTGGCTTGTGCGGTCTGTATGCGGGCGGTTTGAGGGTCGCCGTTGAGATGCCCTAACATGACTAGCTGTTTAACTTTGAATAAGACGCTGGCTGTAGAGTCATGTACCCCGCTTTATTCGTCATCTAGCGTTTTCCTCCTCTCCAAGAAAGACTACCAAGCGACTAGGATTTGCCCGCCTCCGTTGGCCCCTGAGGCAGTCCTAAACTAGGGGGTCCTTGGCTAGCCGGCCTATCTCTCGTAGGCCGCACAATTGGGTCGTATTATATCCGGACCGAAGATCTTTAGTGCCTTGGTGTGTACCCCAAGTCAAGGTGGAAGATTCGGCGTCTTTGTTCCTTCTATATAACTGACTATGTGTAAACCCTAGTACCCCTGGTGTCTATATAAACCAGGGGGTTTAGTCCATAGAGGCCAAGAGAACATCTACAATCCTATTAGCCTAGGGTTTAGTTCATCTGATCTCATGATAGATCGACTCTGTAATCCTCATATATACAAGCAATATAATCAAGTAGGCCATAGGGTTTTACCTCTTAGAGAGGTCCCGAACCTGGGTAAATATTGTGTCCCACGTCCCTTGTTCCCCACCGATCCAAGGTCCACAGTTCGGGACCCCCTACCGAGATCCGCCGGTTTTGACACCGACATTGGTGCTTTCATTGAGAGTTCTGCTGTCGGATCGCCGAAGGATCGATGGCTCACCTGATCATCGGAGATGACATTGACACCGGAGACATCTTCGTCCCCGACCAACTGTTCGTGTTATGCACGCCAATTCCACTTGGTAGCCACTATCGAAGACTTAACCGATATGCTGGACTACGCCTCCGAAGACATGGATGACGACATCGAATCGACAGTCAAGACCAACACCCCTGCCACCGGCCGATGGATGGCCACATCCACTTACGATGTGTACATGGTGGACACCCCCAAGGACAACGACTATGGCGCCAATGACGGCGATGGCTCCCCCAGAGAGCCAGGCAAGGAGCCGCCTAAACACCGACGACAGCGCCGGCGGCCCAAGGGACGAAGGAGCAGGGAAAACAATACGAACACCGGGGAGGAACACACCCCGGACAACATCGAAGACCTCGGTGACCACACCCTCGATCAGTAGCCCGATGGCTTGCAAGAGCATGAAGATGAAATCAATCCCGAGGACCTAAGATAATTACACAATCAAAAGGCCCTTGGCCGACATCCAACATAAGTTTGAAATACACCCCGCGGGTGGAACTGTGCGAAGTTAACGAAGTTTGTTGAGACTAATAAGGAGGAAAAAGTAAAAGTAAAGTGGCAGCCTAGGAAGAAGCAGGCGGGTTCGGCGGAATGGTGGAGTTGGTGGCGCCAGCTAATCGAGCGGCCGGCTGTTCGGTCTTCGCTTGGTCTCCATCAGCAGCAGCCGGCTCGCTCGGGCGTGGCTCGTTGCTGGAGGCACGGTCAAGTTGAGGCTGGCCGTCCGCTCCGACCTCTGGCGCCTCCTCTTCGCCTTCCTCCTCCTCCTCCTCCTCGCCCTCGTCGTTGGAGTCGATCACCTTGGCTGAATCCTCGCCCTCCTCCGGGTTCAGCCCAAACCACTCTGGCGGCGCCTCGGCGCCGTTCTCGGCCAGCTCCGGTATGAAGATGCTGGTGTCGCTGTACTCGGCGATGGATACCGCTCGCTTGACGAGTTCGCCCTCCACTGCCACCAGCTCCTCCTGGGCTTCCTATTGGAACGTGGTCAACTGGGCTAGATTTAGCCCAGGGTACCACGCCTTGACGAACTCCAAGGCCCGGCGTGCTCCGGCCCGGGCCGAGGAGCCCTTCCACGCCTCAAGGCGGCCAGCCGCCACCTCCAGCCAGTCGGCAGTCCGGCTGGGGGTGCACGGGGACGGCATGTCGGGCCATAGGGAGGCAATCGCTTGGGCGCCGACATGCTGAAGGCGGCGCAACATCCGATGAGTCGGCCGAAGACGAGCCTGGATGCTGAGAAGCTGCTCGCGAAGAGTGCGAGGGGCATTAGCGGCGATCTCCTCGCCTTCTGCCCTTCGTCCTTCACGGTCGGTCTCGATAGCCTGGTTGGCAGCACCAGAGTGACCTGGGAAGAAATCTGCCAGGACCAAGAGCAAAGAGTCAGAACAAAAAGAGAAGCCGGCTTGATTAGAGGCCGACAGTTTAAAAGAAGAGTAAAGAAGGCTGCTTACCGTTGACCATGTCCTTGATCTCGCCAAAGCCGGCCGTCAGCATTGCCTCCTTGTCGGTCCAGGCGGAGCGTTCGATCTCGAACTCAGCAAGAAGACCCGCCTCCTAGTCCTCCGACTCCTTCTGAGCCTTCTGGAGAAGCTCCGCCAGTTGCGCGACTAGCCGGTCGCGCTCTTCGGCCAGCTTGCCGCAGTCCACCTCCTTGGCATGAAGCGCGGCGTTGGCTTCGCCCAGTTGTCGTTGAAGGGTGGCATTGGCCTATGCAAAAGTAGAAAAAGAGAGAGACGACAACAATCAGCAAAGAAAGATAAAGTTGCCAGGAAGATCCGGCCCGACTGCTCAGCAGTCGGCCCGAATCTCGGGGACTACAACCCGGGGGTGCGCTAGCGCGCCCCCGCAGAGAAAGAAGAAGACTTACTCCGGCTCTCCGACAAGTCGGAGACACGTTGATCCAACTCCTGGACTCTGGAGTTGAAGGCGGCCGCACGGAGGTTATGATAATCCTGCAGCAAATATATTAGTACTTGGATCCCGCTAATTAGAGTTCCGGGCCGCCTGCTCAGCAGCCGGCCCGCAACTCGGGGACTACACCCAGTGGGTGCGCTGGCGCGCCCCCATGAAGCAATACAAGAGTTAAAAAACAAAGAAACAAGAAGTATACCCGGACGGCCTCTCGCGACTCTAGGAACTCCTTGTTGCAGAGCTTGAGAGCGTCGGCCTCGGTGCGGAGTTTGGCTTGAACGTCCAAAATCGCTTTGTTCAGAGGGCCCGTCCCGCCTCCCCGCACCCACCCAGTGGGTGCGGCGCTGGTCGCCTCGGTGTCTGGGATCGAGGAGCTTGCGGTGCCGGCCTCCAGTGGGCGCGACACCGAGGCCGCCTTCGCGAACCAGCGGCGTAAGGGTGTGCGGACCCCGGGAGTCGGGCCCATCACCATCTCGTTTCCGGCTGGTGGCGCCGGCGGGTCAGCCGACTGCTTGTCTCGCGCCTCCTCAGAAGGAGGTGGCAGGGGCACGATCACATCCGGCATGGCGACGTCGCCGCTGTCCCTTTCCATGATAGGGTGCTCGCCACCGGCTTCCCCAGTCTGTGCCACGAACTCCGGTGGCGGCAGCACAGAGTTCAGGGGGACAACAAACACCGCCGACTGGCGGCACGTGGCTTCCTCAGCCTGCTACTTCAGCACAGTGGCGGCTTCGCCCTCCGCCAGCTTCTTCAGGCGACGGCTTCCGCCCTGCCCGCTTTCGCCTTCTCCAGGCGGGCGGCTTCCCGCTCTTTGCGCGCCTCCCGCGCGTTTCGCTCCGTCGCCTCCCGGAGGTCAACGGCCGGATCGATCTGTCGGGTGGTGGCAGAAGTCTCCGCCGACCCCATGATGGAGGCGGCGTCGACTTCTCAAGAGAAAGTGGGGCTCTAGATCAAGGGAAACAAGGCGAAGAAACTCAGACGAGCTCAGCAAGAAAGGAGAAAGTACGAGAGGAAGACGGTACTTACGCGGAAACTAGTTGCGGCTCCTTCACCAACTTGCGGAAGAGATTGGCTTTCGCTGCCGCTTCATCCCGCTTGGTCGTCGCGGCCAAGCCCCTAGGCTTCTTCGGCCGGCTGCCGAATAGGCTCGGTGCGGCCCTGCACTTATGCACACCGCCTTGAGCTGTCGGCGCGGCAGACGAGCTCGCGCCCAGCTGGTCGGACCCCGACTGGCGGCGCGGGACAACTTCCCCCGCGTCATCGTCTGGACAGTCCTTGAAGCTGGCTCCGAGCCCCGAGCCACCCACTGCGCCGCCCCCTCGCTCGGCATCATCCTCCAAGGCCGCCGCCCCCAAGTCGGGGTCATCCACGTCACTCTCCGCTCAGTCGGGGAGAAATTGACGCTCCGGCCCCGCGGCGCCGGCTGCCGGCTAGAGAAGGGCGCTCTGTTCGGAGAGCCGGTTGGTCGAGTCAGACAGACGGAACTCGGCAAAGAGAGAGAGAGAGAGAGAGAGAGAGAGAGAAGGGAAATTCACCATAGGCGGGGGGTTGGCGCGAGAATACGGCTCCTTGCTGAACCGCCACTCTTCCGTGAGCTTGCAGTTCGCAAGGTAGTTCACCATATGAGCTACCTCTGCGTGAGGCATCTCTTTGGTGCACAGCCAGCTTGGGTCCCGATGCCCGCTCATCTGACAGATCATGTGAGGGCGGCCGTGGAGCGGGAGCACCCGGCGCGCCACGAAGGCGGACAACAAGTCGGGCCTGGTCAAGCCCTCCGACTGTGCCAGCACCCGGAGCCGCGCGATGGAGGCGGCTCCAGAAGGTGATAGTGTCTTGGCCCGGTACAACCAGTTAGGCCATCTCCCGGTCGGCAGGTTGACCCAGTCACCCTCCGCGAAGATGATCTTCACATAGAAGTACGATTGCTACCACATCTTCACCGAATGGATCAGCGTGATGGGAGGAAATGGATTGTCGCCCCCCGGCCTCCACACCGCGATGAAGGCGCCGCACTAAGCCAGCACCCCCGCGACGACGGTGCCGAGTTTGGTGTAGAAGAACTCCCCCCAGAGCTCGATAGTGGGGAGGACGCCAAGGAAGCCTTCGCACAGGGTGACGAAGGCTGACCGCAGCACCATCGTGTTCGGGGTGAGGTGGTGCGGCTGGAGATTGTAAAATTCAAGGAAGGCCCGGAAGAGGCCGCTCGCCGGCAGGCCGAGGCCGCGCAGGCAGTGCGAGCGAAATACGACCCGCTCGCCCTCCTCCAGCGCCAGTGATATCTCCCCCTCCGGCGTGAGGCGAACCCTCACGTAGTCCGCGCTGGGCAGCCGCCGCGTCTGGCGGAGGAAGTCGATGTGGTCTTCATGAACTATGGAGCCGTCCCAGGCTCCGGCACGCGCCATGGGGACGAAAGGTTGATGGACGAGCTCGACGGAGACGATCTGCGGTAGCGCTTCGGCGGGCTCGGGGCGCTGTAGCGAGAAGAAGAAGAAGAAGAAAGGAGGGAGAATGGGGTAGAGGGGCGCGCGTGCTTCGCCGCTCCCTCTCCTGCCCCTACTTATAGCCTGTGGGCGACGAAGCCAAGGGGGCGGGCGTGGGATCGTGGGATTTACTGTGCCCACGACCCCATGCTCCCGCCTTTACCGCACTGGTACTGCGCGCAGTAACTCCGCGGGGAAACCCAACCGCCCCGCCACGGTCGCGGTTATCTCCTAGGAGAGCCCCGAACCTGGGTAAAGTACGCCGACGTTCGTGTCTACGCCTCATCCCGCTTTCAAGCGTCGGCGATGTTCTACTCGCTCCCACCATGATAATCCATCCATTGGCATATGTCACACCCAACCCCCGACATGAGGCGTAAGTCGTCCACCAATGATTCAACATGTTTAGTTCTGATGACTACATCATCTACATATGCCTCCACTATCTTGCCAATTTGTTTTTCCAGGCATGTTTGAATCATGCGCTGGTAGGTGGCGCCGGCGTTTTTGAGTCCGAAGGGCATAGTGTTGAAGCAGAAGGGCCCATACAGGGTGATGAATGCCGTTGCGGCTTGATTAGATTCCCTCATCTTCATTTGATGGTATCCAGAGTATGTATCGAGGAAGCACAGTGAATTGTGTCCTGCAGTTGCATCAATGATTTGGTCAATACGGGGCAATGGGCAGGGGTCCTTAGGGCAAGCCTTGTTTAAGTCTTTGAAATCGACATAAAGGCGCTAGGATTTATCCTTCTTTGGCACCATGACCAGGTTTGCTAGCTAGTCCAGGTGTTTAATCTCTCTAATGAATTCAACTTCAAGCAGTTTGGCTAGCTCTTCCCCCATGGCTTGTCGCTTGGGTTTGAAAAATCTCCGTAGCGTTTGCTTGACTGGTTTAAAGCCTTTTATTATGTTGAGGCTGTGTTCGGCCAGTCTGCGTGGGATTCCTGGCATATCCGAAGGATGCCAGGCAAAGATGTCCCAATTCTCGCGCAAAAACGCTCATAAGGCGGCGTCGATTGTTGGATCTAGTTGTGCTCCAATGGCTGCATTTTTCTTAGGATCTGTTGGGTGCACTTGAATTTTGACTATTTCGTCTGCTGGTTTGAAGGAGGTGGATTTGGGCCTTTTGTCGAGGATTACATCGTCCTTGTCCACTACAGAGCGCAGTGTAGTCAGTTCCTCGGTCACTAGTGCCTCGGATAGCGCCTCGGGGGCTAGGGATGCGGTTTTGTTTTCAGCGCGGAGTGCTATGTCTGGATCACTGGAGATAGTGATAACTCCGTTAGGCCCTGGCATTTCGAGCTTCATGGACTGGTAATGGGGTATAGTTTGAAAGCGGATGAATGCTTCTCGCCCCAATAGGGCGTGATATCCGCTGTGGAAAGGTGCCACGAGGAAGAGTAACTATTCGGACCTGTAGTTTTCCGGTGTGCCGAATACAACGTCAAGTTTGATCCTCCTCGAGCTTATTGCTTCTCGACTGGGGATGATGCCTCGGAAAGTGGTGCCGCTTTGCTCGATGCGACTTTTGTCCATCTGCATTTTTTGGAGTGTATGTTCGTAAATGAGGTTTCATCCGCTGCCACCATCCATGAGTACTTTTGTGGGCCGAAAGCCATCTTCTATTGGGTTTAAGACCAAAGCGGCTGGTGCTCGGATTGATCTGGCCCTTGGCTCGTCATCGGCGGTGAAGGTTATCGCTATGTCATTCCAAGGATTTACTGCGGCTACCTGGTTGATTTCGGCAAGGTCACGTAGTGCCCAATTGCGCCGGTTGTTGGAAGAAAAGGTCTCGAAGATCGTGATAACATTGAGATCGGCATTTTCGGGAGAGTGCATCTCTGGAGGAATGCTGGTGAGGATAGCCTCACCGCTTTTAGCCACCTGGCGGAGTGCCCAACATGCCCGAAGGCTATTTGTTGGTTCGGTATTCGACATTGTGTGTATCTAACAAGGTTTATCGAGCAGGTCATCGAGGACAGTTCTGTGTCCCGTAAAGGGCTTCACTTTTTTGTCCATGGGATGATGATCAGGTTCCCCATATGGGTGCGTCCTTTTTATCCGTCCGGTGGGCTGCTTGAAGGCCGGAGGTTCCCACCGAGCTATTTGTGCCCTCCAGGTGCTTTCCATTGCACTGCACTTCTGTATGATGTGTGCTAGATTTGAAAAGTGCGGTATGTAGCGGCGGTTAAGGGCGTTAAGGATTCCCTCGTATGTGCAATTGCGGCAGAATATCGAAACCGCGTCGTCATTACGGCAATCCTTGATCTTGTTTTTAACAAGGAGGAACCTGGCCCAAAAGTGATGGACTGTTTCCTCGGGTTGCTGCCATACGTACATTAGGTTGCATATGTCTGGAGGACCTGAGTTGTTTGGGGAATATTGCATGTGGTGGGTGGGTGGGTTAAAATCCAAATCCTGACCCACTATTGCATCAGGATTTTGGAGAATTTGCGAAGTCACCGGTCCAGGGTCTGGAGTGTCCTGGCGGTCTTCGGGCTCAACGCCCGGTTTAATGTTTAGAGGACATGAGGTCTCTTCCCGAAGATGGGTATCCGGCACGTGTAGCTCGGAGATCCGAACATAGCTTGTTCTCATCTTAGGAGGGGAAGTGTCATCGGCTCGTTCTTCCATGACCGCTACCATATGGGTGATCGGTGGGGACCTGATTTCCCTCTGATCAGGTTTAAGCTCAATCCGATCGTAGTCTGTTGCTACTCCCAGGGCGGCGATGCGATCAAGTAGTTCATTTAAAGACGATACATCTGTTGGATCCATCTTTTCGGGGTGTTCGACGCCGACATGAAGACGATGTTTAGCGATCTCGAGGGCTGCCCCTGGCTTAATGGCCGTGCGAGCGCCTATGGTGAAACCGCTGAGATGGAGGAGCTGTCCCGGAGCTAGGGCTTCTCCAGAGGTAATGTTGTTGTCAATGACAAGGCAAGCCATCGATCTTACCATCGACCGCACAGTGGAACTCTCAATGAAAGCACCAATGTCGGTGTCAAAACCGGCCGATCTCGGGCAGGGGGTCCCGAACTGTGCGTCTGAGGATCAAAGGTAACAGGAGATAGGGGAGACACGATATTTACCCAGGTTCGGGCCCTCTTAATGGAGGTAAAACCCTACGTCCTGCTTGATTGTATTCAATGAGTATAGGGATTACAATAGTTGATCTACCTCGAGATCGTAATGGCTAAACCCTAGATGTCTAGCCTATGTGAATTCTGATAGCCTCTACGGACTAAACCCTCTGGTTTATATAGACATCGGAGGGACCTAGGGTTGTATAGAGTTGGTTTACACACAAAGGAAATTATTCAACCAGATGCTAGGCTTGCCATCCACGCAAAGGAGAGTCCCACTCGAACACGGGGGAGGTCTTCTATCTTGTATCTTCATGGCCCATCAGTCTGGCCCAAGCTACACAGCTCGGACACCCGAGGACCCCATAATCCAGGACTCCCTCAGTGATACCCATCGATAATGGGGTCTCGAACCAAGGCCGCCGATCCTCCATGACAGATGCTGGTCGGGTGGTCCCTTCGGTCAAAGGTGGTCGGACAAGCCGACCGTGGATTAAATTTCGGGGCTACCGGCTCGACAGCGTAGACGTCCCGAAGTGTGCGCTTCCTCTCCTTCTTGGGTATGTGAGTTGTTTAGATCATGTTCACTGTTTTGACCTCAGGAGGAAACTGTTTTTGGCCTCCATTATTCTGCCTACGGGGCTCCCCGTGTCTTCGGCTCTAAGCTTGCCGGCCTGTTTAATGACCCAACAATTATGGTTGGTGTGGTTGGAAGGCTTGTCGTAGGTACCGTGTATCTGGCAGGGCCTATACAAGATGACGTCCAACTTGGTGGGTCCATCTTGGTATACTTTAGAGGGCTTTTTCCATGGTCCTGACTTAGAATTGCGGAACCCGGCATTTACTGTCGTGTCGTTAGCCTCGGTGCCGATGTGCCGATGCTTATTTTATTACGCCGTGGCTTCCCATTACCATCCCGGATTTCCGAAGTGTCGGGGTCTTTGGGATTGGTGCTTCTATGAGCCAACCAGCTATCTTCACCCACATAGAAGTGGGTCTTGATGGAGGTGAGAGCTGCCATTGTCTTCGGCTTATCTTGGTCGAGTTGTTGTGCGGGCTACTCGTCCCGGATATTGTGCATGTGTTTGGGAACGTTGCATGTAAAACAAAAAAATTCTACGCTCATCCAAGATCTATCCATGGAGATGCATAGCAACGAGAGGGTTAGAGTGTGTCGATGTACCCTCATAGACCATAAGCGGAAGCGTTTAGTAACGCGGTTGATGTAGTCGAAGTTCTTCATGATCCAACCGACCGAGTACCGAACATACGACAATGCACACGTTCAGCTCAGTGATGTCCTCGCCTTCTTGATCCAGCAAGACAGGCGAAGTAGTGGATGAGTTCCGGCAGCACGACGGCATGGTGATGGTGGTGGTAATGCTATCTCCGCAGGGCTTCGCCTAAACACTACGAAAATATGAACGAGGGACGAAACTGTGGAGAGGGGCGCCACACACGGCTAAGAGATTGTTGTAAACTATGTGTGACGCGCCCTCCCACATATATATAGGTGGAGGGAGACGGGAGGTAGCCAGGAGGCGCCCCAAGTGGGGTCGAATCCCACTTGGACTCCTCCCTAAGCCGTGCCCCTTATGTGCGGGGGGAAGGCAGCGGGAGGTGGCGCCCCCCTTTCCTTTCTCTCATGAGGAGGGAAATGTGGGAGGGGCCAACCCTCCCCCTTTCCTTCCCCTAGGGCCGGTGGCCAGGGAGAGGGGCGCGCCAGCCCCTAGTGGGCTGGTGTGTCCCTCTGCTTGGCCCATTAGGCCCATAGACCTCCCGGGGGTGTCCGGAACCCCTTCCGGCGATCCGATGACTACCTGGTGCACTCCGAAACTCTTCCGGTGTCCAAATAGTATCATCCTATATATCATTCTTTATCTCCGGACCATTCCGGAGCTCCTCTTCATGTCCGTGATCTCATCCGGGACTCCGAGAAACATTCGGTGACCAAATCATATAACTCATATAGCACTATATCGTCAATGAACGTTAAGCGTGCGGACCCTATGGGTTCGAGAACTATGTAGACATGACTGAGACACCTCTTCGGTCAATACCCAATAGCAGAACCTGGATTCCATATTGGTTCCTATATATTCTACAAAGGTCTTTATTGGTCGAACCTAATGACAACATACATAAATCTGTTTGTCTGTTGGTATGTTACTTGCCCGAGATTCGATTGTCGGTATCTTCATACCTAGTTCAATCTCATTACCGGCAAGTCTCTTTACTCGTTCTGTATTACATCATCTTGTAACTAACTCCTTAGTCACTTTGCTTGCAAGGCTTCTTATGATGTGCATTATCGAGAGGGCCCAGAGATACCTCTCCGATACACGAAGTGACAAATCCTAATCTCGATCCATGCCAACTCAACAGACACCTTTGGAGATACCTATAGAGCATCTTTATGATCACCCAGTTACGTTGTGACATTTGATAGCACACAAGGTATTCCTCCGGTATCCAGGAGTTGCATGATCGCATAGTCGAAGGAATATGTATTTGACATTAAGAAAGCAATAGCAATAAACTGAATGATCATATGCTAAGCTAACAGATGGGTCTTGTCCATCACATCATTCTCCAAATGATGTGATCCCGTTATCAAATGACAACACATGTCTATGGTTAGGAAACCTTAACCATCTTTGATCAACGAGCTAGTCTAGTAGAGGCTTACTAGGGACACGGTATTTGTTTATGTATTCACACTTGTATTTAAGTTTCTGATCAATACAATTCTAGCATGAATAATGAACCTTTATCATGAATAAGGAAATATAAAATAACAACTTTATTATTGCCTCTAGGTCATATTTCCTTCAGCCTGAACGCGACTATGGCTTCAGCATCTGGGCAATCGACTATCTGGTTCTTTTTGGTCAAAAATCGATTCCAAAATTGCCGGGCTGACTCACCGGGTTGTTGGACCACGTGGGTTCGGTCATCGGCATCTGGAGGTCAGACATAGGTGCCTTGAAAGTTGGCTCGGAAAGCATCCTCGAGCTCTTCCCAGCTCCCTATGGAGTCTTCGGGGAGGCTGTTCAACCAATGCCGGGTTGGTCCTTTGAGCTTTAGTGGGAGGTATTTAGTGGCGTGGAGGTCATCTCCTTGTGCCATATGAATGTGGAGGAGGAAGTCTTCAATCCACACGACTGGGTCTGTAGTTCCATCATATGGTTCGATGTTTACGGGTTTAAACCATTTTGAGAATTGGTGCTACATCACCTCATCGGTGAAGCACATTGGGTGAGCAGCGCCCCTTATTCAGGCCACATTGCGTCGCACCTCGGATCCAATCCTGGCCCGGTGTTGATCCCGAACTCTATCATTTCGGTCGATCCATGCTTGGTATCCATCTCTTCGCATAGATAGACCTTGACTGGCCCGCTCTAGTGGCTAGGTCATGTCACAGGTCGTATTGGTATTCGGGCTGTGCTGCCTCCTTGCCTTTTCGGCAAGCTGGGGCAGGTGGTAGTTCGACTTCTCTAGTAGGACTATCCTATCCTCGAGGGGGGCGGTCTGGCTGGTTGCCTTGGGTCCACCTCGGCGATGCAGGCTCGATGGCCTCATCGTCGAACTATGGCGGTAGCTTCCTCTTTGGGTAACTTTTGTTTTGTTGCTCGTAGCCGTACCCTTGTTCGGCTGCCAGGACATTTGTCCATCTGTCGTTGAGGGTATCCTGTTTGGCGTTGAGCTGCTGCTGCTTCTTCTTGAGACTGCGTGCAGTGGCAATAAGCTGCCGGTTGAACCGCTCCTGATTGAGCGGGTCTTCTAGGACTATATGAAGTCCTTGGCTCCAAGGATAACCTCCTCTTCGTAAAGAGGGAGGTAGTTACTGTCCTCGAAGTCGTAGTTCTATCTTTCCTTGCTTTCTGCTCTTTTGGCTTTTTCCTTTGCCGCCTTCCCTTGGTTGTCGTCTTGCCAGCCGAACAGTCGCTCTGCGGACTGCGGCTGGGTAAAGTACTTAGCCATTTTTGGGAAGGCAAGTACTTTAGCCGGCTAGAGTTTTCTTGGCAAGTTAAGTAGAAGCCGGCTGCTTTGACAGCCGGTCGACGAGGCAGGAAGCCGGCTTGGACTATGTTTATGCTTTGGGTCCTTAGCCATTTTTCATGAGGTCACCCTTTCTGCCTTAACTCCTGCCGACCGAATAGCCGTTCTGTGAGCTGCGGCCTCTGGCAGGAGGGTGCCAACACACTACTTGTTCGGCTGCAGGAAGCATTTCATAGTACAAAGCGGCGAGCTTTCTGCTCTTTTGGCTTTTTCCTTTGCCGCCTTCCCTTGGTTGTCGTCTTGCCAGCCGAACAGTCGCTCTGCGGACTGTGGCTGGGTCAAGTACTTAGCCATTTTTGGGAAGGCAAGTACTTTAGCCGGCTAGAGTTTTCTTGGCAAGTTAAGTAGAAGCCGGCTGCTTTGATAGCCGGTCGGCGAGGCAGGAAGCTGGCTTGGACTATGTTTATGCTTTGGGTCCTTAGCCATTTTTCATGAGGTCACCCTTTCTGCCTTAACTCCTGCCGACCGAATAGCCGCTCTGTGAGCTGCGGCCTCTGGTAGGAGGGTGCCAACACACTACTTGTCCGGCTGCAGGAAGCATTTCATAGTACAAAGCGGCGAGTCCCCAGGTTGACTGGTCGAACCCGGTGCCAGACATATTAATGGTATAACACAAACGATGGACGTAATACTTGTCTTATAGATGAAGGAGGGTAGTCCTCGAGCTCTTCTCGAGGGACCCGGAGTATTCGTATTTAATACAAAAGTCGGCGTGATACATACTACTTTTTAACTGTAAAACCTTCGAAGGAGATTCGCATTCCATGGACGCCCCGTCTCCCTGCCGGAGTCGTCTCTTTTGCGTGCTCGAGGCTTCTGAGCGTCGATGAGGTAGTAGGAGTCATTGCCCAACACCTTGCTGCTGATGAAGGGGCCTTCCCAAGGTGCCGAGAGCTTGTGCTGGTCGGCTGTTCGCTGGATCAGCCGGAGCACAAGGTCTCCTTCTTGGAAGGATCTTGGATTGACCTTTCGGTTGTAGTATCGGCGCAGGCTTTGCTGGTAGATGGTGGACCGGTTGAGTGCCAACAGCCGGCCCTCTTCTAGCAAATCGACGCCGTCTTGTCGTGCTTCTTCTGCCTCCTCTTTGGTGTACATGGTGACTCGAGGGGAGTCGAATTCTATGTCCGTCGGGATGACGGCTTCGGCACCGTAGACGAGGAAGAAAGGGGTGAAGCCGGTTGATTTGTTCGGGGTTGTGCGCAGACTCCAGAGGACGGCCGACAGCTAGTCGAGCCAGCAGCCGGCCAAACGCTCCATAGGCTCGACCAGTTGGGGCTTGATGCCGGACAAAATAAGGCCGTTTGCTCGCTCCACTTGGCCGTTTGACTGCGGATGGGCTACGGACGCTAAGTCCAGTCGGATGGCCCGTGTCACGCAGAAACGGGCCAAGGCGCCTTTGGCGAAGTTCGTGCCATTGTCAATGATGATGTTGTGTGGTATGCCATACCGGATGGTGATGTCGGAGATGAAAGTCACAACAGTCGGACCATTCAATTTCTTGATTGGTTTTGCTTCTATCCACTTGGTGAACTTGTCCACCGCGACAAGCAGATGAGTCATGCCACCTCGTGCTGTTTTGAGTGGTCCCACCATGTCCAGGCCCCAGACAGCAAAGGGCCAGGCAATGGGGATAGTCTTGAGTGGATAAGTCGGCTGATGAGGCTTGGAGCGGAACTTCTGGCACCCTTTGCATTTCTGGACCAAGTCTTTGGCGTCTTCTAGAGCACTCGGCCAGAAAAAACCATGTCGAAAAGCTTTGGCAACAAGTGCTCTTGAAGCCGCGTGGTGACCACACTCGCCTTGATGGATATCTTTGAGGATTTCTTGGCCTTGCTCCGGCTCCACGCAGCGCTGGTAAACACTAGTGACGCTGCGCCTCACAAGTTCTCTGTTGACGATTGTGTACGCTGCTGCCCGGCGTTGCACCTGCCGGGCCGAGATTTCATCAATCAGTAGTTTTTTGTTTACCATGAAGTTGAGGATGGGGTGGGCACATGAAGGTGCTGCAATTTCTTCGATTGCCAGGACTGCCACTTGCACGAGGGTGGTTGAGCTGGGAGGCGGTGGGTTGGAGTCGGCCACCGCGTGGTGAATTGATGATGTCCCCGGGCCGACTGCCACAGTCCTCGGGCCGGGCTCTGAGGTCCCAGGGCCACGTGCGACTGCTGCAATCCCCGGGCCGCTTGCCGAAGTTCCCGTGCCGGCTACCGGGGTTCTCAAGTCGGATCTGACTGCTTCGGGAGGAGCCGGCACAAAGATGGAATCTGATTCTGGCGATGGCTTGACGGACGGCTTGAGGAGTCGTTGCAAGGCGACGCCGGTTAGTATTGCTTGCCGGGTGGAGCCAATTCGTGCCAAGGCGTCGGCTTGCTCATTGTCATTTCTTGGCACGTGGAGGAACTCGTTGAAGGAAATATGCCCTAGAGGCAATAATAAAGTTATTATTTATTTCCTTATATCATGATAAATGTTTATTATTCATGCTAGAATTGTATTAATCGGAAATATAATACATGTGTGAATACATAGACAAACAGAGTGTTTCTAGTATGCCTCTACTTGACTAGCTCGTTGATCAAAGATGGTTATGTTTCCTAACCATAGACATGAGTTGTCATTTGATTAATGGGATCACATCATTAGGAGAATGATGTGATTGACTTGACCCATTCCGTTAGCTTAGCACTCGATCGTTTAGTATGTTGCTATTGCTTTCTTCCTAACTTATACATGTTCCTATGACTATGAGATTATGCAACTCCCGTTTACCGGAGGAACACTTTGTGTGCTACCAAACGTCACAACATAACTGGGTGATTATAAAGGAGCTCTACAGGTGTCTCCGAAGGTACATGTTGGGTTGACATATTTCGAGATTAGGATTTGTCACTCTGATTGTCGGAGAGGTATCTCTGGGCCCTCTCGGTAATGCACATCACTTAAGCCTTGCAAGCATTACAACTAATGAGTTAGTTGCGGGATGATGTATTACGAAACGAGTAAAGAGACTTGCCGGTAACGAGATTGAACTAGGTATTGAGACACCGACGACCGAATCTCGGGCAAGTAACATACTGATGACAAAGGGAACAACGTATGTTGTTATGCAGTCTGACCGATAAAGATCTTCGTAGAATATGTGGGAGCCAATATGAGCATCCAGGTTCCGCTATTGGTTATTGACCAGAGACGTGTCTCGATCATGTCTACATAGTTCTCGAACCCGTAGGGTCCGCACGCTTAAAGTTTCGATGATAGTTATATTATGAGTTTATGAGTTTTGATGTACCGAAGGAGTTCGGAGTCCCGGATGAGATCGGGGACATGACGAGGAGTCTCGAAATGGTCGAGACATAAAGATCGTTATATTGGACGACTATATTCGGACATCGGAAAGGTTCCGAGTGATTCGGGTATTTTTCGGAGTACCGGAGAGTTACGGGAATACGTATTGGGCCTTATTGGGCCATACGGGAAAGAAGGAAAAGGGCCTCAAGGGTGGCCGCACCCCTCCCCTTGGTCTGGTCCGAATTGGACTGGGGAAGGGGGACACCCCCTTTCTTCCTTCTCCTTTTCTCTTCCTCTTTTCCTATTCCATATGGGAGGTGGAATCCTACTAGGACTAGGGAGTCCTAGTAGGACTCCACACATGGCGCGCCCCCTCCTAGGGCCGCCCTCCTCCTCCCTTGCTCCTTTATATACGGGGGCAGGGGCACCCCAAAGACACAACAATTGATCTCTTGATCTCTTAGCCGTGTGCGGTGCCCCCCTCCACTATAATCCACCTCGATCATATCGTAGCAGTGCTTAGGCGAAGCCCTGCGTTGGTAGAACATCATCCTCGTCACCACGCCGTCGTGCTGACGAAACTCTCCCTCAACACTCGGCTGGATTGGAGTTTGAGGGACGTCATCGAGTTGAACGTGTGCAGAACTCGGAGGTGCCGTGCGTTTGGTACTTGATCGGTCGGATCGTGAAGACGTACGACTACATCAACCGCGTTGTGCTAATGCTTCCGCTTTCGGTCTACGAGGGTACATGGACAACACTCTCTCCTCTCGTTGCTATGCATCACCATGATCTTGCGTGTGCGTAGGAAATTTTTGAAATTACTACGTTACCCAACAGTGGCATCCGAGCCTGGTTTTATGCGTAGATGTCATATGCACGAGTAGAACACAAGTGAGTTGTGGGCGATATAAGTCATACTGCTTACCAGCATGTCATACTTTGGTTCGGCGGTATTGTTGGATGAAGCGGCCCGGACCGACATTACGCATACGCTTACGTGAGACTGGTTCTACCAACGTGCTTTGCACACAGGTGGCTGGCGGGTGTCAGTTTCTCCAACTTTAGTTGAACCGAGTGTGGCTACGCCCGGTCCTTGCAAAGGTTAAAACAACACCAACTTGACAAACTATCATTGTGGTTTTGATGCGTAGGTAAGAACGGTTCTTGCTAAGCCCGTAGCCGCCACGTAAAATTTGCAACAACAAAGTAGAGGACGTCTAACTTGTTTTTCCAGGGCATGTTGTGATGTGATATGGTCAAGACATGATGAGATATAAGTTGTTGTATGAGATGATCATGTTTTGTTGAAGTTATCGGCAACTGGCAAAAGCCTTATGGTTGTCTCTCTATTGCATAAGATGCAAGCGCCAAATAATTGCTTTACTTTATCGCTATGCGATAGCAATAGTTGCAAGAGCAATTGTTGGCGAGACGACCATATGACGACACATTGATATAGATCAAGATGATGGAGATCATGGTGTCATGCCGGTGATGATGGAGATCATGATGATGCTTTGGAGATGGAGATCAAAGGTGCAAGATGATCATGGCCATATCATGTCACATATTTTGATTGCATGTGATGTTTATCTTTTATACATCTTATTTTGCTTAGTTCGACGGTAGCTTTATAAGATGACCTCTCACTAAATTATCAAGGTATAAGTGTTCTCCCTGAGTATGCACCGTTGCCAAAGTTCGTCGTGCCCAGACACCACGTGATGATCGAGGGTGGTAAGCTCTACGTCCATCTACAACGGGTGCAAGCCAGTTTTGCACACGGAGAATACTCAGCTTAAACTTGACGAGCCTAGCATATGCAGATATGGCCTCGGAACACTGAGACCGAAAGGTCGAGCGTGAATCATATAGTAGATATGATCAACATATTGATGTTCACCATTGAAAGCTACTCCATTTCACGTGATGATCGGTCATGGTTTAGTTGATATGGATCACGTGATCACTTAGAGGATTAGAGGGATGTCTATCTAAGTGGGAGTTCTTAAGTAATATGATTAATTGAACTTTAATTAATCATGAACTTAGTCCTGGTAGTATTAGCATATCTATGTTGTAGATCAATAGCTCGCGTTTAGCTCCCCTATTTTATTTTTGATATGTTCCTAGAGAAAGCTAAGTTGAAATATGTTAGTAGCAATGATGCGGATTGGATCCGTGATCTGAGGTTTATCCTCATTGCTGCACAGAAGAATTACGTCCTTGATGCACCGCTAGGTGACAGGCCTATTGCAGGAGCAGATGCAGACGCTATGAACATCTGGCTAGCTCAATATGATGACTAATAGATAGTTTAGTGCACCATGCTTAACGGGTTAGAATCGGGACTCCAAAGACGTTTTGAACATCATGGACCATATAAGATGTTCCAGGAGTTGAAGTTAATATTTCAAGCAAATACCCGAGTTGAGAGATATGAAGTCTCCAACAAGTTCTATAGCTAAAAATGGAGGAGAATAGCTCAAGCAGTGAGCATGTGCTCAGATTGTCTGGGTACTACAATCGCTTGAATCAAGTGGGAGTTAATCTTCCAGATAAAATAGTGATTGACAGAATTCTCTAGTCACCATCACCAAGTTAGTAGAACTTCGTGATGAACTATAATATGCAAGGGATAACAGAAACAATTCCCAAGCTCATCATGATGCTGAAATCGACGAAGGTAGAAATCAAGAAAAACATCAAGTGTTGATGATTGACGAGACCACTAGTTTCAAGAAAAGGGCAAAGGGAAGAAGAGGAACTTCAAGAAGAAGAACAAGCAATTTGCTGCTCAAGTGAAGAAGTCCAAGTCTGGTCCTAAGCTTGAGACTAAGTGCTTCTACTGCAAAGTGACTGGTCACTAGAAGCGGAACTGCCCCAAGTATTTGGCGGATAAGAAGGATGGCAGAGTGAACAAAGGTATATTTGATATACAGATTATTGATGTGTATTTTACTAGTATTTGTAGCAACCCCTCGGTATTTGATACTGGTTCAGTTGCTAAGAGTAGTAACTCGAAACGGGAGTTGCAGAATGAACAGAGACTAGTTAAGGGTGAAGTGACGATGTGTGTTGGAAGTGGTTCCAAGATTGATATGATCATCATCGCACACTCCCTATACTTTCGGGATTAGTGTTGAACCTAAATAAGTGTTATTTGGTGTTTGCGTTGAGTATGAATATGATTTGATCATGTTTATTGCAATACGGTTATTCATTAAAGTCAGAGAATAATTGTTGTTCTGTTTACATGAATAAAACCTTCGATGGTCATACACCCAATGAAAATAGTTCGTTGGCTCTCGATCGTAGTGATACACATATTCATAATATTGAAGCCAAAAGATGAAAAGTTAATTATGATAGTACAACTTATTTGTGGCACTGCCGTTTTGGTCATATTGGTGTAAAGCGCATGAAGAAACTTCATGCTGATGGGATTTTGGAATCACTTGATGCTTGCGAACCATGCCTTATGGGAAAGATGACTAAAACTCCGTTCTCCGGAACAATGGAGCAAGCAACTGTCTTATTGGAAATAATACATACTGATGTATGCGATTCGATGAGTGTTGAGGCTCACGGCGGGTATCGTTATTTTCTGACCTTCACAGATGATTTAAGTAGATATGGGTATATCTACTCGATGAAACATAAGTCTGAAACATTTGAACAGTTCAAAGAATTTCAGAGTGAAGTGGAAAATCCTCGTGACAAGAAGATAAGGTTTCCACGATCTGATCGCGGAGACGAATATTTGAGTTACGAGTTTGGTCTTCAATTAAAACAATGTGGAATAGTTTCACAAATTCATGAAACCTGGAACACCACAGCATAATGGTGTGTCCGAACGTCATAACCGTACTTTATTGGATATAGTGCAATCTATGATGTTTCTTACCGATTTACCACTATAGTTTTGGGGTTATGCATTAGAGACAACTGCATTCACGTTAAATAGGGCACCATCAAAATCTGTTGAGACGACGCCTTATGAACTGTGGTTTGGCAAGAAACCAAAGTTGTCGTTTCTGAAAGTTTGGGGCTGCTATGCTTATGTGAAAAAGCTTCAACCTGATAAGCTCGAACCCAAATCAGAGAAGTGCATCTTCATAGGATACCCAAACGAAATTGTTGGGTACACCTTCTATCACAGATCTGAAGGCAAATTTGTTGCTGATAATAGATCCTTTCTAGAGAAGGAGTTTCTCTCAAAAGAAGTGAGTGGGAGGAAAGTAAAACTTGATGAGGTATTTGTACCTGCTCCCTTATTGGAAAGTAGTTCATCACAGAAATTTGTTCCTGTGACTCCTACACCAATTAGTGAGGAAGCTAATGATGATGATCATGTAACTTCAGATCAAGTTACTACCGAACCTAGTAGGTCAACCAGAGTGAGATCCGCACAAGATTGGTATGGTAATCCTATACTGGAAGTCATGTTACTAGACCATGATAAACCTACGAACTATGAGGAAGCGATGATGAGCCCAGATTATGCAAAATGGTTTGAGGCCATGAAATCTGAGATGGGATCCATGTATGAGAACAAAGTATGGACTTTGGTTGACTTGCCCAAATGATCGGTGAGCCATTGAGATTAAAAAGATCTTCAAGAGGAAGACGGACACTGATAGTAGTGTTACTATCTACAAAGCTATAATTGTCGCAAAAGGTTTTTGACAAGTTCAAGGTGTTGACTACGATGAGAGTTTCTCACTCGTATCTATGCTTAAGTCTGTCTGAATCATGTTAGCAATTGCTGCATTTTATGAAATCTGGCAAATGGATAAACAAAACTGCATTCCTTAATCGATTTATTAAAGAAGAGTTGTATATGATGCAACCAGAAGGTTTTGTCGATCCTAAAGGTGTTAACAAAATGTGCAAGCTCCAGCGATCCATCTATGGACTGGTGCAAGCATCTCGGAGTTGGAATATACGCTTTGATGAGTTCATCAAATCATATAGTTTTATACAGACTTGCGGTGAAGCCTGTATTTACTAGAAAGTGAGTGGGAGCACTACAGCATTTCTGATAAGTATATGTGAATGACATATTGTTGATCGGAAATAATGTAGAATTATTCTGCAAAGCATAAAGGAGTGTTTGAAAGGAGTTTTTCAAAGAAAGACCTCGGTGAAGCTGCTTACATATTGAGCATCAAGATCTATAGAGATATATCAAAACGCTTGATAAGTTTTTTCAATGAGTACATACCTTGAAAAGATTTTGAAGTAGTTCAAAATGGAACAGTCAAAGAAAGAGTTCTTGCCTGTGTTACAAGGTGTGAAATTGAGTAAGACTCAAAACCCGACCACGTCAGAAGATAGAAAGAGAATGAAAGTCATTCCCTATGCCTTGGCCATAGGTTCTATAAAGCATGCCATGCTGTGTACCAGATCTATTGTATACCCTACACTGATTTTGGCAAGGGAGTACAATAGTGATCTAGGAGTAGATCACTGGACAGCGGTTAAAATTATCCTTAGTGGAATAAGGATATGTTTCTCGATTATGGACGTGACAAAAAAGGTTCGTCGTAAAGGGTTACGTCGATGCAAATTTTGACACTAATCTAGATGACTCTAAGCCTCAATCTGGATACATATTGAAAGTGGGAGCAATTAGCTAGAGTAGCTCCGTGCAGAGCATTGTTGACATAGAAATTTGCAAAATGCATACGGATCTGAATATGGCAGACCCGTTGACTAAACTTCTCTCACAGGCAAAACATGATCACACCTTAGTACTCTTTGGGTGTTGATCACATAGCGATGTGAACTAGATTATTGACTCTAGTAAACCCTTTGGGTGTTGGTCACATAAAGATGTAAACTATGGGTGTTAATCACATGGTGATGTGAACTAGATTATTGACTCTAGTGCAAGTGGGAGACTGAAGGAAATATGCCCTAGAGGCAATAATAAAGTTATTATTTATTTCCTTATATCATGATAAATGTTTATTATTCATGCTAGAATTGTATTAACCAGAAACATAATACATGTGTGAATACATAGACAAACAGAGTGTCACTAGTATGCCTCTACTTGACTAGCTCGTTAATCAAAGATGGTTGTGTTTCCTAACCATGAACAAAGAGTTGTTATTTGATTAACGAGGTCACATCATTAGTTGAATGATCTGATTGACATGACCCATTTCATTAGCTTAGCACCCGATCGTTTAGTATGTTGCTGTTGCTATTCTTCATGACTTATACATGTTCCTATGACTATGAGATTATGCAACTCCCGTTTACCGGAGGAACACTTTGGGTGCTACCAAACGTCACAACGTAACTGGGTGATTATATAGGAGCTCTACAGGTGTCTCCGAAGGTAGATGTTGGGTTGGCGTATTTCGAGATTAGGATTTGTCACTCCGAATGTCGGAGAGGTATCTCTGGGCCCTCTCGGTAATGCACATCACATAAGCCTTGCAAGCACTGCAACTAATATGTTAGTTGTGAGATGATGTATTACGGAACGAGTAAAGAGACTTGCCGGTAACGAGATTGAACTAGGTATTGGATACCGACGATCGAATCTCGGGCAAGTAACATACCGATGACAAAGGGAACAACGTATGTTGTTATGCGGTCTGACCGATAAAGATCTTCGTAGAATATGTGGGAGCCAATATGAGCATCCAGGTTCCGCTAATGGTTATTGAGCGGAGACGTGTCTCAGTCATGTCTACATAGTTCTCGAACCCGTAGGGTCCGCACGCTTAAAGTTTCGATGACAGTTATATTATGAGTTTATGAGTTTTGATGTACCGAAGGAGTTCGGAGTCTCAGATGAGATCGGGGACATGACGAGGAGTCTCGAAATGGCCGAGACGTAAAGATCGATATATTGGATGACTATATTCGGACATCGGAAAGGTTCCGAGTGATTCGGGTATTTTTCGGAGTACCGGAGAGTTACGGCAATACGTATTGAGCCTTATTGGGTCATACGGGAAAGAAGGAAAAGGGCATCAAGGGTGGCCGCACCCCTCCCCTTGGTCTGGTCTGAATTGGACTAGGGAAGGGGGGCGCCCCCTCTCTTCCTTCTCCTTTTCCCTTCCTCTTTTCCTATTCCATATGGGAGGTGGAATCCTACTAGGACTAGGGAGTCCTAGTAGGACTCCACACATGGCGCGCCCCCTCCTAGGGCCGGCCTCCTCCTCCCTTGCTCCTTTCTATACGGGGGCAGGGGGCACCCCAAAGACACAACAATTGATCTCTTGATCTCTTAGCCGTGTGCGGTGCCCCCCTCCACCATAATCCACCTCGATCATATCGTATCGGTGCTTAGGCGAAGCCCTGCGTCGGTAGAACATCATCATCGTCACCACGCCGTCGTGCTGACAAAACTCTCCCTCAACACTCGGCTGGATCGGAGTTTGAGGGACGTCATCGAGTTGAACGTGTGCAGAACTCGGAGGTGCCGTGCATTCGGTACTTGATCGGTTGGATCGTGAAGACGTACGACTACATCAACCGCGTTGTGCTAACGCTTCCGCTTTCGGTCTACGAAGGTACGTGGACAACACTCTCCCCTCTCATTGCTATGCATCACCATGATCTTGCGTGTGCGTAGGAATTTTTTGAAATTACTACGTTACCCAACACTCGCACCCTTCGAAGTATCCACTGAGTTGCTGTACGAGGAAGCGGTAGCTGGCCATATTTGCGTCCTTGGCGTCCCAGTCGCCCGATGGCTGCTAGACCACCAAGTCGGAGTCTCCATAACATAGGATCCGGCGAATGCCGAGTTCCTTGGCAAACCGGAGCCCGTGAATGAGTGCTTGGTATTCAGCAACATTGTTGGAGGCGGCAAAGTGAATTTGCAATGCATATCTGAGCTTGTCGTCCTTGGGAGAAGTGAGGACAACACCGGCTCCCAAACCGGTGTGCATTTTTGAACCATCAAAATGCATCCGCCAATGGGTGGAATCTGGCGCTGGCGGCACGTACTGGGTCTCGGCCTAGTCAACGAGGAAGTCGGCAAGTGCTTGTGACTTGATGGCGGTGCGAGGCTGGTAGTAGATGGTGTAGGGGGCCAAATCTATGGCCCACTTGGCCACTCGGCCAGAGGCATCTCGACTTCCAATAATCTCGGCAAGCGGAGCTGTGCAGACCATAGTGATTGGGTGCTCTTGGAAGTATGGCTTCAGCCTCTTGGCAGCAAAGTGCACGCCATAACACATCTTCTGATAGTGGGGATAGTTCTGCTTGGAGGCGGACAATACTTCGCTCAGTTAATACACCGGCCTCTGGATTGGTAGGGCTTTGCCTTCTTCTTTCCGTTCCACTACTATGACTGTGCTAACCACCCGGCTGGTAGCGGCAATTTAGAGGAGCATTGGCTCCTTAGGAGTCGGGGCTGCCAAGACAGGCGGGGTGGTCAACATTTTCTTGAGCTAGAGAAAAGCTTCATCCGCCTTGTCGTTTCACTCAAAAAAAGTGGTCTTCTTCATGAGCTGGTACAGGGGAAGAGCCTTCTCACCCAGCCGACTGATGAAACGGCTGATGGATGCCAAGCAGCCGGTAAATTTTTGCACGTCCATTAGTCGGGTGGGCACTTCCATCCTTTCGATGGCCTTGATCTTTACAGGGTTGCACTCTATGTCGCGCTCTGAGACTAGAAAACCAAGAAGCTGGTCGGCTGGCACCCCAAAGATGCATTTCTCTGGGTTGAGCTTGATCTGAAATCGGCGCAAGTTCTCGAAAGTCTCCTTGAGATGTTCCAGCAGCGTCCCATGCTTCTCAGTCTTCACCACCACATCGTCCACATAGACATGGGTGTTTCTGCCAAGTTGCTTGAGGAGACACTTCTGTATGCAACGCTAAAAGGTGGCGCCAGCATTTCTCAAGCCGAACATCATGGTTTGGTAGTAGAAGGCTCCGAATGGCGTGATGAAGGCGGTCTTCATCCTGTCGTCCGGGTCCAGCTTGATCCGGTGATACCCGGAGTATGCATCCAAAAAACTCAACAGCTCGCATCCGGCTGTAGAGTCAATTACTTGGGCGATTCTTGGCAGAGCAAATGGGTCTTTGGGGCATGCTTTGTTGAGGCTGGTATAATCGATGCACGTGTGCCACTACTTATTCTTCTTCAGCACTAGGACCGGGTTGGCTAAACACTCCGGAAAGAACACCTCCATGATGAAGCCGGCCGCCAGAAGCCGGGCTATCTCTTCTCCAACAACTATTCTTTTCTCTTCTTATGGGCGGTGCAAAGGCTGCCGGACTGGCTTGGCATCAGATCAGACGTGTAGCTTGTGCTCGGCAAAATCCGTCGGTACACCTGACATGTCTTTGGGGGACTATGCAAAGATGTCCCGATTCTCACGGAGGAAATCGACGAGCTCGCCTTCCTATTTACTGTCAAGGTTTTCACCGACGACAGCGTACCTCTCCGGGTGCTCCGGGTCCAAGGGTATCTTCTTTGTTTCTTTGGCCGGCTTGAACGAGCCCTCGGCTTCCGACTCCTTGCGGTCGGGTGACATTTCCGGCTGCTTGCCTGCCATTGCCACAACCCGGTCAAGGAGCTGTTTTTCAGCGGCGATCACGAGGGACTCGGCTAGCCGGCTGCTCTCTGCTGCGCAGGCAGACGACTTCTTGTAGTCCCCAGCCATGGTCAGGATTCCCTTGGAGCTCGGCATCTTCATCTTCAGGTAAGCATAATGAGGGACCACCATGAATTTGGACAGGGCAGGCCAGCCTAGCAGTGTGTGGTAAGGGCTCTCAAGGTCCACCACCTCAAACCAGACTGGCTCTCGGCGGAAATGAGTTTTGTCCCCGAAGAGGACATCTATCTGAGTCTTGCCGATCGGTGAGCAGGAAAGGCCAGGAACTATGCCATGGAAAATAGTCCGACTGGGCTGAAGGTGTCTCTGCTTGATTCCCAACTTCTCCAGGGTATCTTTGTACAAAATGTTGATGCTGCTGCCGCCATCTATCAGAACTCGGGAGAAGCGAGCAGCTCGCCTCTCTGCGGCGAACGTGGCATCCAATACTAGAGCATAAGAGCCGGGATTGGGCATCACCTCCGGGTGGTCAGCTCTGCTCCAGCTGATGCGTTTCTCTGACCAATGCATGAATTCCGGGGTCTCTGACGCTACTGCGTTTACTTCTTCTTGCTGCTGCCGCCTTCTGCGCCTATCATGCGCCACGCTGGTGAACACGATGTAGGCTCCATGTTCTTCAGGATAATCATCATCTTGTATGGCCCCGACCAGCCAAGCCGCCGGCTGCTGTGGAGGAGGAGGCGGCGGGCCGGCAGGCAGAGTGGGCTGGAGCCCATCACCCTTGGCAATCTTGGTGAGCCAATGGCACTTCCGAGTGGTGTGATTGGACGGCTTCGCACCGTTATGGAACTTGCAGGGTGCATCGAGAGTCTGCTCGTACGAGAAGGCGGGCAACCAGTTGATAACCCACAAGTATAGGGGATCGCAACATCTTTCGAGGGTAGAGTATTCAACCCAAATTTATTGATTCGACACAAGGGGAGCCAAAGAATATTCTCAAGTATTAGCAGCTGAGTTGTCAATTCAACCACACCTAGAAACTTAGTATCTGCAGCAAAGTGTTTAGTAGCAAAGTAATATGATAGTGGTGGTAGCGGCAACAAAAGTAAAGATAGCAAAAGTAATGTTTTTGGTATTTTGTAGTGATTGTAACAGTAGCAGCGGGAAAGTAAATAAACGAGAACCAGTATATAGAAAACTCGTAGGCACCGGATCAGTGATGGATAATTATGCCGGATGCGGTTCATCATGTAACAGTCATAACATAGGGTGACATAGAACTAGCTCCAATTCATTAATGTAATGTAGGCATGTATTCCGTATATAGTCATACGTGCTTATGAAAAAGAACTTGGATGACATCTTTTGTCCTACCCTCCCTTGGCAGCGGGGTCCTATTGGAAACTAAGGGATATTAAGGCCTCCTTCTAATAGAGAACCGGAACAAAGAATTAGCACATAGTGAATACATGAACTCCTCAAACTATGGTCATCATCGGGAGTGGTCCCGATTATTGTCACTTCGGGGTTGCTAGATCATAACACATAGTAGGTGACTATAGACTTGCAAGATAGGATCAAGAAAGCACATATATTCATGAAAACATAATAGGTTCACATCTGAAATCATGGCACTCGGGCCCTAATGATAAGCATTAAGCATAGCAAAGTCATAGCAACATCAATCTCAGAACATAATCGATACTAGGGATCAAACCCTAACAAAACTAACTCGATTACATGATAAATCTCATCCAACCCATCACCGTCCAGCAAACCTATGATGGAATTACTCACGCACGGCGGTGAGCATCATGAAATTGGTGATGGAGGATGGTTGATGATGACGACGGCGACGAATCCCCCTCTCCGGAGCCCCGAACAGACTCCAGATCAGCCCTCCCGAGAGGTTTTAGGGCTTGGCGGCGGCTCCGTATCGTAAAACGCGATGATTTCTTCTCCCTGGTTTCTCTCTCTCCGAAAGCAAATATATAGAGTTGGAGTTGGCGTTGGAGGGCATCCAGGGGACCCACGAGGTAGGGGGGCACGCCCTAGGGGGGGGGGCGCCCCCCACCCTCGTGAACAGGGTGTGGGCCCACTGGTCTTCATCTTTGGCGAGGATTTTTTATTATTTTTTCTAAGATGTGCCATGGAGTTTCAGGTCATTCCGAGAATATTTGTTTTCTGCACATAAAACAACACCATGGCAATTCTATTGAAAACAGCGTCAGTTCGGGTTAGTTCCATTCAAATCATACAAGTTAGAGGCCAAAACAAGGGCAAAAGTGTTTGGAAAAGTAGATACGACGGAGACGTATCAACTCCCCCAAGCTTAAACCCTTGCTTGTCCTCAAGCAATTCAGTTGACAAACTGAAATAAAGAAAGAAAAACTTTTACAAACTCGGTTTGCTCTTGTTGTTGTAAATATGTCAAGCCAGCATTCAAGTTTTCAGCATAGATCATAACTAACCACATTTGCAATAATTCTCAGGTCTCATAATTACTCATATCAATAGCATAATCAACTAGCAAGCCATAATAATAAATCTCGGACGACAACACTTTCTCAAAACAATCATAATATGATATAACAAGATGGTATCTCGCTAGCCCTTTCTGAGACCACAAAACATAAATGCAGAGCACTTTTAAAGATCAAGGACTGACTAGACATTGTAATTCATGGTAAAAGAGATCCAATCATAGTCACACCCAATATAAATTAATAGTGATGAATGCAAATGACAGCTGTGCTCTCCAGCTAGTGCTTTTTAATAAGAGGGTGATGACTCAACATAAAAGTAAATGGATATGCCCTTCACAGAGGGAAGCAGGGATTTGGAGAGGTGCCAGAGCTCGGTTTTGAAATAGAGATAAATTGTATTTTGAGTGGTATACTTTCATTGTCAACGTAACAACTAAGAGATGGCGATATCTTCCATGCTAAACACATTATAGGCGGTTCCCAAACAGAATGGTAAAGGTTATACTCCCCCTCCACCAACAGGCATCAATCCATGGCTTGCTCGAAACAACGAGTGCCTCCAACATACATCAGGTCCCAGGGGGAGTTCTGTTTGCAATTAATTTTGATTTAGTTTGCATAAAGCATAGGTCTGGGCATCCCGGTGACCAGCCATTTTCTCGTGAGTGAGGAGCGGAGTCCACTCCTCTTGAGAATAACCCGCCTAACACGAAAGATAAGGATAGCCTTGGTTGATACATGAGCTATTCGAGCATACAAAACAAAATGTTTATTTGAAGGTGGCACATACAAATTTACTTGGAATGGCAGGTAGATAGCGCATATAGGAGGGTATAGTGGACTCATCTGGAATAACTTTGGGGTTTATGGGATTGGATGCACAAGCAGTATTCCCGCTTAGTACAAGTGAAGGCTAGCAAAAGACTGGGAAGCGACCAACTAGAGAGCGACAATAGCCATGTACATGCATTAAAATTAATAAACATTGGATGCAAGCATGAGTAGGATATAATCCACCATGAACATAAATATCGTGAAGGCTATGTTGATTTTGTTTCAACTACATGCGTGAACATGTGCCAAGTCAAGTCACTTAAATCATTCAAAGGAGGATACCACCCCACCATACCACATCATAACCATCTCAATAGCATGTTGGCACACAAGGTAAATCATTATAACTCATAGCTTATCAAGCATGGCACAAGCAACTACGATCTCTAATTGTCATTGCAAACATGTTTATTCATAATAAGCTGAATCAAGAACGAGGGACTCATCATATTTACAAAAACAAAAGAGTCGAGTTCATACCAGCTTTTCTCATCTCAGTCAGTCCATCATATATCATCATAATTGCCTTTCACTTCCACGACCGAACGGTGTGAATAATAATAAGAGTGTATGTGCATTGGACTAAGCTGGAATCTGCGAGCATTCAATAAACAGGAGAAGACAAGGCAATATGGGCTCTTGGTTAAATCAACAATAATGCATATAAGAGCCACTTCAACAATTTAATCATGGTCTTCTCCTACTGACCCCCAAAGAAAAGAAAAGAAATAAAACTATTTACACAGGAAAGCTCCCAACAAGCAGAAGAAGAACGGGAAATATTTTTGGGTTTTCTTTTTAATTATTACTACTACAGTAGAAAAATAAACTACTACTAATTTTTTTTGGTTTTTCTTAAGGTTTAACAAACACACAAGAAGAAAGTAGGAAAAAGAAAAATAAACTAGCATGGATATTACAGTGAAAAAGTATGAGCACCGACATCTAGTAATGAGTGTGTGTGAGCATAAATGTAATGTCGGTGAGAAATACATACTCCCCCCAAGCTTAGGCTTTTGTCCTAAGTTGGTCTATGGACATGGCTGGCCTGGCTGATATCCATAATAATAGTTGTTGGGGTCGTACTGCGACGAAGAATAGTTGGGATCATACTGATGTGCAGCGGTTATCGCCTGCTGAGCTGCAGCATGGAGTCGAGCTGCCTCCGCTCTCCTCTCGTACTCTTCTGCCTCCTCTCTGGTAATAACATATCTTCTTTTTGTCTGTGAATCAAAGAAGGCAGGAGCAGGGAGAGTAATACGGAAAACACGTCTTTTATCAAAAATTAAATGATATAAGAGAGGTGATTCAGGCCTCTCAACAAACTGGTGTGAAGCCATATAGTCATAATCTATATATGCAGGAGGCAACTCCGTATCACCCTCACGAATGTCTATCTCAAGAAAATGAGCTAAGCGGGTTGCATAAATTCCTCCAAAGAAATCTCCATTATGTCTATTATGATGCAACCTACAAGCTACAATGGCTCCCATATGATAAGATTGGTCTCCTAACACAGCACTCCTAAGAATGCTAAGATCAGGGACACACATGTGACATGCTTCATCCTTAGCATTTATGCATCTACCGATGAAGAGAGCAAAATAATGTATAGCAGGAAAGTGAATGCTCCCTATGGTAGCCTGCGTTATATCTCTAGATTCCCCCACAGTTATACTAGCAAGAAAGTTTCTAAATTCAGATTTAGGGGGATCCCTAACATTACCCCATGATGGAAGTTTGTAAGCAGAAGTGAAATCCTCTAAGTCCATGGTATAAGATTTGTCATAGAGATCAAACATGACTGAAGGAGAATTACGCGAAGATGAATACTCAAACCTCCTCACAAAGGAACTTGTGAGATCATGATACTGGGGGCATTTGTTAGCCTCAAAATCCTCAAGACCGGCATTGCACAAATATGCTTTGAATTCTTCTTTAATTCCCGCACGGTCCATAAAATTTTCTGACGGCCATTCGCAAGGCCGTAGTGGAGCGTCTCTTGGTGGATCCTCGTCAGCATCGCGCATAGCAATCCTGGGTCCTTGCTCCTTAGAAGAACCACCTTGGAACATCTTCCTAAGCATATTGTTTTTCTCTAAAAAAATATGAAATTTTTAGTAACTTCAAACAAAAGCGAACCAACTTCAATAAAACTAATAGCAACTACTCATACAAGTACCTAGAGCCTATATCAACCATTAGAACTACTTGGAACCATATAAATTTGTCATGCAAGCTCAATAACATGGTCACCTATGCAGCACAAATTTGCAAAGAATAAAGCACTAGAACAAAAACTAATTGGACCAATGGATGAGTCACATACCAAGGAACAATCTCCCCAAGCAGTTTTGCGAGAGGTGCTTTGAGCAAGGAGATCGAAAATCACAGCAAAAGTGGCTGGAACTCGTGCTTGAGTTGGTTTTTTGGGTTTGTGTGAGACAGAAGAAGAAGATGGGTGCTGGGATAAGTGGAGGAGGGCCATCGTGGGCCCACGAGGCAGGGGGGCGCCCACCACCCTCATGGCCAGGTGGCAGCTCCTCCCGCGGTAATTTTTGCATAGTAAATCCTCAAATATTCCCAAAAAATCATATTAAATTGGCATGGCATTCCGAGGACTTTTATTTTCAGGATATTTTTATATTGCACGGATAAGTCAGGAAACAGACAGAAAAATACTATTTTTACTTTATTTAATATAAATAACAGAAAGTAAAAGTGGGGTACAGAAGGTTGTGCTTCTAGTTTCATCCATCTCATGCTCATCAAAAATAATCCACTAACAAGGTTGATCAAGTCTTGTTAACAAACTCATTTCGATAATCATGAAACCGGAGAAATTTCAAATAACACTAAGTTACCTCAACGGGGATATGCACATCCCCAATAATAAGTATATCATTTTTCTTTTTGACAGCAGGAAGAGGAAATTCAAAACCTCCAATTATAATTGATGGAATTTTTCCAATGGAGTTGATACTATGAACTTGAGGTTGTTTCCTCGGAAAGTGTACTGTATGCTCATTACCATTAACATGAAAAGTGACATTGCCTTTGTTGCAATCAATAACAGCCCCTGCAGTATTAAGAAAAGGTCTTCCAAGAATAATAGACACACTATCATCCTCAGGAATATCAAGAATAACAAAGTCCGTTAAAATAGTAACGTTTGCAACCACAACAGGCACATCCTCACAAATACCGACAGGTATAGTAGTTGATTTATCATCCATTTGCAAAGATATTTCAGTAGGTGTCAACTTATTCAAGTCAAGTCTACGATATAAAGAGAGAGCCATAACACTAACACCGGCTCCAAGATCACATAAAACAGTTTTAATATAATTTCTTTTAATGGAGCAAGGTATAGTAGGTACTCCGGGATCTCCAAGTTTCTTTGGTATTCCACCCTTAAAAGTATAATTAGCAAGCATGGTGGAAATCTCAGCTTCCCATATCTTTCTTTTATTAGTAATGATATCCTTCATATATTTAGCATAAGGATTTGTTTTGAGCACATCAGTTAATCGTATACGCAAAAAGATAGGCCTAATCATTTCAGCAAAGCGCTCAAAATCCTCATCATCCTTTTTCTTGGATGGTTTCGGAGGAAAAGGCATGGGTTTCTGAACCCAAGGTTCCCTTTCTTTACCATGTTTCCTAGCAACAAAGTCTCTTTTATCATAACATTGATTCTTTGATTGTGGGTTATCAAGATCAACAGCAGGTTCAATTTCTACATCATTGTCATTACTAGGTTGAGCATCATCATGAACATCATCATTAATATTTTCACTAGGTTCATGTTCATTACCAGATTGTGTTTCAGCATCAGACATAGAGATATCATTTGGATTATCAGGTGGTTCAGCAATAGGTTCACTAGAAGTTTGCACAGTTCTATCATTTTTCTTCTTCTTCTTTTTAGAAGAACTAGGAACATCAATATTATTTCTTTGAGAATCTTGCTCAATTCTCTTAGGGTGGCCTTCAGGATACAAAGGTTCCTGAGTCATTCTACCAGTTCTAGTAGCCACTCTAACAGCATAATCATTTTTCTTACTATTCATTTCATCAAGCACTTCTGTTTGAGCCTTAAGTACTTGTTCTACTTGAGTGGTAACCATAGAAGCATGTTTGCTAACAAGTTTAAGTTCACCTTTAATATTAGCCATATAATCACCCAAGCGTCTAATCATATAAGCATTTTCTTTTAATTGTCTACCTAAATAAGCATTGAAGTCGTCTTGCTTAAACATAAAGTTATCAAACTCATCCAAGCACTGACTAGCAATTTTAGTAGGAGGGACTTCAGCTTTATCATATCTATAGAGTGAATTTACCTTTACTACCTGTGTCGGGATATCGGGATCAGGAGGTTCTTCAGTAAATAAAGAATTGAGATCATATGTTTCTTCAACAAGCGGTATATTAAGACCATGCATTTCTTCAATAGGAGGTAAATTTTTAACGTCTTCAGCTTTAATACCTTTCTCTTTCATAGATTTCTTTGCCTCATGCATATCTCCGGGACTGAGGAATAGAACACCTCTCTTCTTCGGAGTTGGTTTAGGAATAGACTCAGTAATTGGAGCAGGAGCTGGCTCAGGAGGTGCCCAATTATTTTCATTTGCAACATATTATTCAATAGAATTTTAGCTTCATCCTGTGTTCTTTCCCCGAAAAGAGAACCAGCACAACTATCCAGGTAATCTCTGGAAGCATCGGTTAATCCATTATAAAAGATATCAAGTATTTCAGGTTTCTTAAGAGGATGATCAGGCAAAGCATTAAGTAACTTGAGAAGCCTCCCCAAGCTTGTGGGAGACTCTCTTCTTTAATTTGCACGAAGTTGTATATTTCCCTAAAAGCAGCTTGTTTCTTATGAGCAGGGAAATATTTAGCAGAGAAGTAATAAATCATATCCTAGGGACTACGCACACAACCAGGATCAAGAGAATTAAACCATATCTTAGCATCACCCTTTAATGAGAACGGAAATATTTTGAGTATATAGAAGTAACAGGATCTCTCATCATTAGTGAACAGGGCAGCTACATCATTTAACTTAGTAAGATGTGCCACAACAGTTTCAGATTCATAGCCATAAAACGGATCAGATTCAACCAAAGTAATTATATCAGGATCAACAGAGAATTCATAATCCTTATCAGGAACACATATAGGTGAAGTAGCAAAAGCAGGATCGGGTTTCATTTTATCTCTAAGTGATTCTTTGTTCCATTAAACTAATAACCTCTTAAGCTCATATCTATCTTTGCAAGCTAAAATAGTGGCAGAATATTCCATATCAAAAAGATAGCCCTCAAGAATAACAGGCATATTTTCATCATCACTATCATCATCGTATTCAGATTCAATAATTTCTTTTTCTCTAGCCCTAGCAATTTGTTCATCAAGAAATTCACCAAGGGGCACAATAGTATCAGGCATAGAAGTAGTTTCATCATAAGTATCAAGCATAGCAGAAGTGGCATCATCAATAACATGCGACATATCAGAACGAATAGCAGAAACAGGTGTAGGTGTCGCAAACTTACTCATAATAGAAGGTGAATCAAGTATAGAGCTAGATGGCAGTTCCTTACCTCCCCTCGTAGCTGAGGGATAGATCTTGGTTTTTGGATCTCTCAAGTTCTTCATAGTGTCCAGCAGATATAAATCCCAAGTGACCCAGAGAATAGAGCAATGCTCCCCGGCAATGGCGCCAGAAATTGGTCTTGATAACCCACAAGTATAGGGGATCGCAATAGCTTTCGAGGGTAGAGTATTCAACCCAAATTTATTGATTCGACACAAGGGGAGCCAAAGAATATTCTCAAGTATTAGCTGCTGAGTTGTCAATTCAACCACACCTGGAAAGTTAGTATCTGCAGCAAAGTGTTTAGTAGCAAAGTAATATGATAGTGGTGGTAGCGGCAACAAAAGTAAAGACAGCAAAAGTAATGTTTTTGGTATTTTGTAGTGATTGTAACAGTAGCAGCGGGAAAGTAAATAAATGAGAACTAGTATATAGAAAACTCGTAGGCACCAGACCAGTGATGGATAATTATGCCGGATGCGGTTCATCATGTAACAGTCATAACATAGGGTGACACAGAACTAGCTCCAATTCATCAATGTAATGTAGGCATGTATTCCGCATATAGTCATACGTGCTTATGGAAAAGAACTTGCATGACATCTTTTGTCCTACCCTCCCGTGGCAGCGGGGTCCTATTGGAAACTAAGGGATATTAAGGCCTCCTTTTAATAGAGAACCGGAACAAAGAATTAGCACATAGTGAATACATGAACTCCTCAAACTATGGTCATCACCGGGAGTGGTCCCGATTATTGTCACTTCGGGGTTGCTGGATCATAACACATAGTAGGTGACTATAGACTTGCAAGATAGGATCAAGAACTCACATATATTCATGAAAACATAATAGGTTCACATCTGAAATCATGGCACTCGGGCCCTAGTGACAAGCATTAAGCATAGCAAAGTGATAGCAACATCAATCTCAGAACATAATGGATACTAGGGATCAAACCCTAACAAAACTAACTCGATTACATGATAAATCTCATCCAACCCATCACCGTCCAGCAAGCCTATGATGGAATTACTCACGCACGGCGGTGATCATCATGAAATTGGTGATGGAGGATGGTTGATGATGACGACAGCGACGAATCCCCCTCTCCGGAGTCCCGAACGGACTCCAGATCAGCCCTCCCGAGAGGTTTTAGGGCTTGGTGGCAGCGCTGTATCATAAAACGTGATGATTTCTTCTCCCTGATTTTTTTCCTCTTCGAAAGCAAATATATAGAGTTGGAGTTGGCGTCGGAGGGCATCCAGGGGGCCCACGAGGTAGGGGGGCGCGCCATAGGGGGGGCGCCCCCACCCTCGTGAACAGGGTGTGGGCCCCCTGGTCTTCATCTTTGGCGAGGATTTTTTATTATTTTTTCTAATATGTTCCTTGGAGTTTCAGGTCATTCCGAGAATATTTGTTTTCTGTACATAAAACAACACCATGGCAATTCTGCTGAAAACAACGTCAGTCCGGGTTAGTTCCATTCAAATCATACAAGTTAGAGTCGAAAACAAGGGCAAAAGTGTTTGGAAAAATAGATACGACAGAGACGTATCACCAGTTAGGCTTGCCGTCCTTTTGGCGTTTGGGAGGAGGCTGCCCTTCCATCCGTTGATCTTCGACCGTTGCCACCTGCCGGCTCGTGGGAACCGGCTGCATGGCCTTGCGCTTGTTGTTGTTTGGTTGCTGCCGCCAACTGGCATCGCCGGCCGGGGTCCGAGGGGCTTGGGGGGCCACCTTGCCTGACACATTGATTGAATCTCCGCCTTCATGGAGGAGTCGGCCGTGGCGTACTTGTCTGCTATGATCAACAGTTCATCAAGGGTCGCCGGCTCATAGCAGAGGAGCTTGAGCTTGAGGAGGGTGCCCTCTCGGCACCCGGCAGTGAAGTACTCGATGGCCTGCACCTCATGCACGCCCTCACAAGAGTTGCGCAGCTCGGCCCAGCGTGTGAGATAGTCGCGGGTCGACTCATTGGGGCCTTGGACACACAGGGAGAGCTAGCGTGGCTTGGGCGGCCGCTTGTACATGCTGGTGAAGTTGCGGACAATTGCTTCAGTAAAATCAACCCAGCTGTTGACGCTGCGGGGCTTCAGGCTGTTCAACCATGTCTGGGCCGTACCCTGGAGCATGAGGGGAACGTACTTCACGGCAACGCGCTTGTTGCCGTTGGCAATGCTGATGGCTGTGGAGTAGTTGACCAGCCATTCCTCCGGCTTCATGGAGCCGGTGTACTTGGGCGTATCTCCTGGGAGAGTGAACCCTTTGGGAAAGGGCTCATCTCGGATGCGGGGGCCAAAACAAGGCGGGCCCAACTCATCTTCCTGTTATAGCGTTGGGGATCGATTGAGGCGGTCGATCTGATGGCGAGCATCGTTTTCTCTGATTCCTTCTTGGCGGCAAGGCGGTCGCCAAGTGATGGGTGGTCAACAGGCGGCGGGGAAATGCGCCTCTCCCGGTGGGGAGGAGGAGGGCAGTCGTCTCGCCGCCGCACTACTCTCGGGCGGCCGTCTTGGTCCCGCTCGATGGTGACGTGAGTCCGACTACGGCTGACAGCCGGCTCCTTGTCTCTTCTATCGCGGACACCACCAGTCGGCGTCCAGGATGTCGCGCATTGATCTCGGCGAGGAGGCGGGTCGTCGTTTCGCCGGTTGGGCGCTTCGGTGTGGCACCCGGCATCTTCCTGCTCAGCAGCCGCATCGAGGAGCTGCTGAACTCGATCCATCATGTGGCGACGCTCGTCGCCCTTGAGCTTGTCTAGCTCGTCTCTTGCCGCCTGAGCAGCTCATATGTTTTCTGCAGGCGTGGCGCAGGCGGGACGATCTGTCCCAAACATGCTGGCGAATGGTCGCGCCACGCTGTCGGACCAAGCCAACGGGGCTAGGCCCGTTAGGAGCCGGCGTGCCGCCGACAACACGGTCCATCTCCCGCTGGTAGGCCTCCGAAAGGCGTCTTATGCTGGCCAACTGGTTGGCGCTCTCGACGAGCTGGACACGGCGTGCTTCCAGCGTCTCGGCGTCGGCGTCTTCCGGGATTGGCGCAGCCAAGTCTTGCACTTGTCGTCTGCAACGGGTCCTGGCCACCTCCGCCAGAGTGCTCGCTGTGGCTGATCACGAGCACCTCCGTGACGGTGCTGCCGCCGCTGTCCGCACGAGGAAGCGGCTCATTGTAGACCACCACATTGGAAGGGAACGTGTCGAGCGAAGCTATGTCGGAGTCGACCAACATCGGGTCGGTGGAGCCAACAGACTCCAAATCAGCAGCAGGCTCGCTGGCGACGTGGAGCTGGTCGAGGAGGCCCATGAGGCGGCCTTCAGGGTCGTTGGTGCCCGCATCAGACGCGGGCTCGTCAGAGAGGCAAATCTCACCAACAAGATCGGCGAGGCAGCTCGCCGCGCAGGCAATCTCCGTGCCGTGCAGCGCGTCCGTGCAGACGCTGTCTGGCGTGTCGGGCTGGCTACGCTCGCCAGGAAGGAACAAGGTTCCCATCCAGAACAGGTCTCCGGGAGACGGTGCACCTCGCCCCATGGTGGGCGCCAAATGTCGGGGGTTGGGTGCGACATATGCCAATGGATGGCTTATCATGGTGGGAGCGAGTAGAACGTCGCCGGTGCCTGGAAACGGGATGAGGCGTGGATACGAACGTCGGCGTACTTTACCCAGGTTCGGGGCTCTCCTAGGAGATAACACCCCTAGTCCTGCTCTATGGGGTCTCCGCATGATCACTAAGGCGCAAGTGGTACAATCGTGCTCCTTGAGCTGTTTGCTAGAGGTGGAATAAGGCAGGCATGCTCTCTCCTCCTCTAGGTCTAAGTCTAGTCCTAACTGGTTCGAATCCTTTGCATAGGTGCCTTGGGGGGGGGGGGGTTTATATAGGCCTATCCCCAGGGGTACAATGGTAATCCAGCCGGGCATAGGGGCCCGACTATCAGTCTCTCTGGTCGCCAGCTTCTCCGCCAACTGCTGGGGCCCGCCGCGTGGTGGGCCCCGCCGACTAGTCTGGTACGGAGCCGAGAGGCCGCTTCCGCCGCTCGCGGGTCTTGCCGACGATGGATTACTATAGCCATGTTGCTAATGACGCGTGCTTGGTCAGGGAGGTGTGGCTACAGTCCCGCCGCCTGGCGGGAGATTACTGTAGCCACTCTGCATCTTATCTGGTTAATGGTGCATGGGCCCCCGAGGAAGGATCGGGCTGGCTGCTAGGAGCCGGCCTCCCTCGGGTCCGACTGGTGTGTCCCCAGCCGTCTTCTGGGTTCTCGCTGACCGGTAGGGCCCATAATCTTCGGGCCGTACCGACAGGCGGTAGTGGGGACAGTACTTCTCCTGACAGGAGTGACGTCATGGGCAGAGTGGCAATAGTGCCGCGCCGGGCGGAGATCTCCGCTGGTACGAGGCGCTGTGGCCACGCCCCCTGGATTCGGGGAGGGGGGATGGGCTACCCCGCAGCCATACTCCGTCTTGTCTCCTTGATGAGGGCGCAGACTTTGAGGGCACCACGAGCTGACTGCTAGGGGCCGGCCTCTCTGGAGGCCGCTCACTAGGAGTCGGCATGTCGTGATGCCGTCTTCTAGAACTCGGCCGCCTTCGGCCAGTTGGTTGCTCAGCCAACTGGCCGCCAGGAGGCGGAGATCTATCTTGACGTCTTGAGGGGCGCAGCCGGCCCTGTTGTCTTGAAAGGTCTAGGGGCTCGGGTTAGGCTACCCGTGGCCCATTATTCCGACACCTCACATTTGACAACCTCCGAACATATGGCATACGACCCAATCCAGAAAAATGCGTTTTCGGCGTCCCGGCCGGAAAACTGCTCGGGTTCATTGTCTCCAATAGAGGAATCGAAGCAAATCCGGCAAAAATCTGATCCTTGTCGCAATTGGCAACACCAACAGACCTAAAGCAAGTCCAAAAGCTAGCTGGGTGCGTGGCAACCTTGAGCCGCTTTATCTCCAGATTGGGAGAAAAGGCACTACCACTTTATCGCCTGCTCTGACGTACCGATCACTTCGAGTGGATGGATGCGGCGATGCCAGGGTTGGAAGAAATAAAAACTTTGTTAGCAAACAACCCAATCCTTGCCGCACCAAACGTCGGTGAACCTATGCTTCTGTACATATCAGCAACTCACCAGGTAGTGAGCGTTGTGCTCATCGTCGAACGAGAGGAAGAGGGACACAAATTCCCACTCCAAAAACCAGTATACTACGTATCGGCGGTCCTTACACCATGCAAATCCCGTTACCCGTATTATCAAAAGATAGCATAGGCAATCTTCATGGCATCCCGAAAGTTGCGATACTACTTTCAAGAGTGCTCGATCATGGTGGCCTCTGACGTGCCACTCAATGACATCATAAACAATCGAGACGCCATCAGTCACATTGCTATGTGGGCTATCGAGCTCTTACCATTTGAAATAACATACAAGCCACACCGAGCTATTAAATCTCAGGTGTTGGCCAACTTTGTCGCCGAATGGATAGAAGTCGGACTCCCTAAAGAGTACATCACATACTCCAACTGGGTGATGTACTTCGACGGCTCCAAAATGTTAGCCGGATTAGGGGCCAGCGTCATCCTGATATCCCCTATAGGGGACATAGTCCGTTATGTACTACAAATCATGTATACAGATTCCAATAATGCGGACGAATATGAAGCACTCCTGCATGGACTCTGGATGGCCGTTTCTATGGGCATACAACGCCTTGAGGTGCGTGGGGATTCAAACCTCGCAATATCTCAAATAAATGGAGAGTTCGACGCAAAAGACCCAAAGATGGCGGCCTACCGCAATGATGTACTTAAAATATCAGCCTGATTTGAGCGGCTCAAGTTTCATCACATGGCTCGAGATAGCAATCAAGAAGCAGACATCCTTGCTCGTATGGGCGCTAAATGCAACCCCGTCCCGCCTAACTCCTTTCTGGAGAGGCTTTTCAAGCCATCTGTGGTATGACAGGACGAGAGCGGAAATAACAGTCCATCGCTGATCACACCCCCGGACGCCAAACACGATTCGGATATCATCGGGGGCTCAGGCACCGAGCCAACGCCTTCTGCTCATGCAATCATGGCGGTTATTGCTCCATGGACCGAACCCTTCTTGGCCTACCTTAATAGGCAAGAGCTCCCCAATGATCAGCACGAGGCCCGTCGCATCGTCGGACGCTCTAAGGCCTACAAAGTTCACGAAGGAAAACTCTGCAAGAAAAGCACTACCGGAGTCCTTCAAAGATGTATCTCTGAAGAGGAGGGGCGGCAGCTCTTGGCCGAAATACATACTGGCCTCGGCGGCCATTACGCCGTAGCTCGGGCCCTTGTAAGAAAAGCCTTCCGTATAGGTTTCTTCTAGCCCACGGCCCGAGTAGACGCACAAGCCCTTGTACAGCGCTGCGTAGGATGCCAGCTCTTCGCCAATCAGAGCCATATGCCACCCACTGCCCTAAGAACTATCCCCATTACCTGGCCTTTCATAGTCTGGGGGCTAGATATGGTCGGACCCCTTAAAGGGGGAAGCCACAAGAAGATGTACCTACTGGTCATGGTGGATAAATTCACTAAGTGGATAGAGGCCAAACCAGTAAAAACAGCTAAAGCCGAACCAGTGATAGATTTTATATCTGGCATCGTACACCATTATGGTGTCTCGCACAACATTATTACTAACAACGGTTCCAACTTCACAACTGATGAGGTAAAAAATTGGTGTGCTAACCTGGGCATCAAGCTCGATTAAGCCTCCGTATATCACCCTCAAACAAACGGTCAAGTCGAGCGGGCCAATGGCCTAATAATGAGCGGCATCAAACCTAGACTAGTGTGATCCCTAAGGGAGTCAGATAAACACTGGGTCGAGGAACTCGATTCCGTACTCTGGGGGCTGCGGAGCACGCCCAACCGCACAACCGGATACACACCATTCTTCATGGTGTATGGTGCAAAGGTTGTCTTGCCCTGCGACATTATTCATGATTCACCTCGAGTGCGCATGTATGAAGAGATAGAGGCCGAGTTTGATCGGCATGACGACTTAGATGGCCTGGAGGAGGAGTGCGATGTTGCCAAAGCCCGCTCTGCATTCTATCAACAACAAGCTCGAAGATACCAAAGCAAGGAAGTGCGGGCAAAGACCTATAACATCGATGAGCTCGTTTTACGCCTCTCGGAGAAGAAAAAGGACAAGCTCAAACCTAAATGGGAAGGTCCCTTCATTATAGATGAAGTTCTGATGGGAGGAGCCTACCGCCTTCGCAATGCATCGGATAATTGCTTAGAACCGAACCCTTGGAACGCCGCTCAGCTCCGAAGATTCTACGCATAAGTGCGGCCACGCCTCCTATTCGTTCTTTTGTCTCCTTTTTCAATTTTCTCCTTCTTTATCTTCTTTATGGTTACCATGGTGTGTTCAGATAGACCGAACACTCGAGGGGGTACACATCCTTAAATGTATACACCCTGCCATGACTGGGGGCTTATGTAAATGGAAGCTTATTATTATATTCAGCCTAGAGCTAACAATACATATGTCACTTGCGGATATGCATCCTTTCTTGCCATTATATGCACCTCTATGACTTAAGTTCTTTGCCAAGCTGGGTTGCCTCGCTCCTGTACTTATGCCCTATGTTGCCGATTGTTCGGCTAGGGCATAAAGGGAGCACCTCTGCGATTGTTACAACCAGGTCATCCGGACATGTACCTCAGACGGGTGAAGCCGAAAGCTAGCGTTCTTAAGGGAATAATTGGTCGGTAGATTGTCACTATACTGCAATCATCTTTAAAGTATTTCGAGACAGTTTTTCCATACTACAAACGACATGCCCCGGCACGGGTAATAATAATAATATGCCGACCCACGGAAAGGAACCTTTAACGAAACTATTTTCCTTGGAAGATGTTTCTTACATACGTAATATAACATACATCCCGAACTCGAATTTTTTTGTCTGTTTGAGCACTATGACTGGTTGCCTGGTTTCTGGAAGGATACTTCCTCTTGTACTACGTATCCGGAAACACTTCACCATTATTGGTTTGGAGGTTAAAGCCAAAAGTCTGCGGTGATAAAATCATTTCACATGTTCGGATCAAAACTGTAGGTTTATCATTAGTGTGCATCAATACATTAAGCTTAAAACCTATTCCTTCTCTATGCCGTCTATAGGGCTGTCTAATCTACAGTCCTCCTGCGAATATTTCGCAGCAAGCATTACTTGATCATAGACTAAATTTAATGGGATTTCCTTCTCATCTAGTCCCTGTGGTCCTACTCGGGCCATATGATTCGGATCTAGTTTCGAGAAGCGTGTCTTTACCATGGCCCGGGCTTCTCGTGCGCCTTCACGGCAGGTAGACGTCTTCCATAGCTCGATCCGGTGCCGATCACCTTTGAACAGGTTTGCTAGGGCTTCCATACTCTCCGGAGGAGTATTAGATGGCCATAATGCCTTTACCATACTCCTCATGGCCTTCCGGGGCCGAGCATGCACGGTCGATAACTCCTTTAGCACGTCGCCTTGAAACCCGGACACTTCCTCCTCTAGTCGACCAGTTAACAGACCCGCCGCAATAAATTTATGGTATTCCACATTATGGATTAGACGTGAAGTACCTATGGTGGTTCTAAACATGAGGAGAGGACATACCGAACATGCCGCCCTTCAACTTTTCATTTTCCTTCTGTGCGGCTGATAGCTGAGCCCTCAAGCTCTCTATCTCTTCGGACTATTTGTCCTTTTCCTCCTCAAGTTTTCTCTTCCTCGATGCGCCCTTCGCGGTCTCTTTCAAAACCGCTAGTTCGGCGGTAACCGCACTTAGTTGCGTCTGGTTTGTGTTTAGCTCCTGAGCCAGCATAGTGTTCTTTTCCTGTAGAACCTGCACAAATTATCAATCCTTAAATCGGTTTGCTTTACTGTTTCAAGCCTCGGGGGCTACTGGCATACGACCATGAAAAATTGTGCTAAATTTTACCTGTATTTTCTTTGAGAGAAGCTGAATAACTCTGGCAAGGCCGTCTCGAGCGGCTCGGATATATGCATCTGTCGTACTCAGTGCGGTGAATTCTTGTTTGTACAAGAGCGGAGCACGCATAGCCTCCTTCAAACAACAGTGATTCATCACGCTCTCCACTTCGGAATTCGTGACCGACATGTCATCTGAATCCTCTTGAGGAGGTAGAACAGATGCGACATTGGCTTGCGTCCTAGTTGACGAGTCCGACACTGGATTAGAGGACATTTGGCTGAGTGGATGTTTTCCCACCGTCTGCCGCATACTCCTCCTAAAAATAAAAGATAAAAAGGGGAGACTCTTAACAATCCAGACTCATGCTTAGGCATGCGTTAAGTATACATACCTCTTGGAAGACTGTGAGGTCTCTGAGGTAGTCTTGGATTAGGGGGTCCCCGGGCGTCCGGGCTATGTGACCTAGGCCGGACTGATGGGCCATAAAGATACAAGATAGAAGGCCTTCCCCGTGTCCGTATGGGACTCTCCTTTGCATGGAGGGAAAGCTTGGCGCCGAATGTGTAGTTTCCTTTCTATGCAAACCGACTCTGTACAACCCTAGGCCCCTCCGGTGTCTATATAAACCGGCGGGTTTAGTCCGTAGAGGCTAAGACAAATCATACAGGCTAGACATCTAGGGTTTAGCCATTATGATCTCGAGGAAAATCAACTCTTGTAACCCCTATACTCATCAAAGTCAATCAAGCAGGAAGTAGGGTATTACCTCCATTAAGAGGGCCCGAACTTGGGTAAACATCGTGTCCCTTGTCACTCATGTTACCTTCGATCCTCAGACGCATAGTTTGGGACCCCCTACCCGAGATCTGCCGGTTTTGACACTAACATTGGTGCTTTCATTGAGAGTTCCACCGTGTCATCAACAGAAGGCTTGATGGCTCGTTTGATCATCCACAACGATGCCATTTCTGGGGAAGCTTTCCTCCCCAGCCAGATTTTTGTATTCGGTGGCTTTGTTCTGCATGCCAACTCGATTGGCCACCTCGAACATATCAACAACTACGCCCCTGGTCATCAGATCAGTTTTGGGAACCTAAATTATGTCGCTGATATCCGAGGAGACTTGATCTTCGAAGGGTTCGCGGCCCCGACCACTGCTCTGGCCTTAGATCCGGAGCAAACCACCAGATCTGAAGACATGAGTTTGGAGCCCACCGGACTCTCCGCTGCAAACCGCACCACCGAGGATCCGTAGGCGATTATGTGCACGGCAAACTCGGAATCAGACCGGGTTCTCCCTATCATTGAAAGTCCGGAATCGCCCCCAGACTCCAGATCCGAACTCTCGAACTCTCGCTTCCCCCTCCAAACCTCGCTCTTAAACGAGGCTCTGGACTTAATGCGACCCCTCGCCATTGCAGAGGAATCACATCCGAATTATGCCCAGCCCGAACTAGGGGCTGAGAGTGGGGAATTTCAAGTCCCACCCACCACCCACTTCATAGCCACTGTCAAAGATATAACCGACATGCTGGACTACACCTCCGAAGACATCGACGACATGGACGATGATGCCGGAGACGAGCAAGGCTAAGACCCGCCGTTTACCGGACGTTGGATGACCACCTCCACATATGATGTGTATATGGTGGACACACCCAAAGAGGATGACGACGATATGAAGGATCCAGTTGAGGACAAACCTGCTGAGGCACCTCCAAAGCGTCGACGCTAGCAACGCCGCTCAAAATCATGTCATGGCAAAGACAACAACACCGACACCGAAGACGATAACACTCCAAAGGATGCTGAAGACCCCGGAGCCTCCGTCGAGCCCACATCCGAACAGGATGATGTGGCGGAGGGGCAGGTTAACACCGACAATCTGGTCGGGAATGAGGACTCGGAGGATAGTAATTATCTACCGCTCTCCGAGGACGATGTCAGCCTTGGCAACAAAGACTTTATCGTGCCAGTGGAACCCCTCGAGCAGGAGCACTTTAAGAACCAACTAATCGCCACTACAAGAAGCCTAAAAAAGCAGCAGCCATGGCTCCAAGCCGATGATGTCTACTACACAACCTTCTTCTTGTAGACGTTGTTGGGCCTCCAAGTGCAGAGGTTTGTAGGACAGTAGCAAATTTCCCTCAAGTGGATGACATAAGGTTTATCAATCCGTAGGAGGCGTAGGATGAAGATGGTCTCTCTCAAGCAACCCTGCAACCAAATAACAAAGAGTCTCTTGTGTCCCCAACACACCCAATACAATGGTAAATTGTATAGGTGCACTGGTTCGGCGAAGAGATGGTGATACAAGTGCAATATGGATGGTAGATAAAGGTATTTGTAATCTGAAATAATAAAAAACAGCAAGGTAGCAAGTGATAAAAGTTAGCGTAAACGGTATTGCAATGATAGGAAATAAGGCCTAGGGTTCATACTTTCGCTAGTGTAAGTTCCCTCAACAATACTAACATAATTGGATCACATAACTATCCCTCAACATGCAACAAAGAGTCACTCCAAAGTCACTAATAGCAGAGAACGAACGAAGAGATTATGATAGGGTACGAAACCACCTCAAAGTTATTCTTTCCAATCAATCTGTTGGGCTATTTCTATAAGTGTCACAAACAACCCTAGAGTTCGTACTAGAATAACACCTTAAGACACAAATCAACCAAAACCCTAATGTCACATAGATACTCCAATGTCACCTCAAGTATCCGTGGGTATGATTATACGATATGCATCAGACAATCTCAGATTCATCTATTCAACCAACACATAGAACCTCAAAGAGTGCCCCAAAGTTTCTACCGGAGAATCACGACGAAAACGTGTGCCAACCCCTATGCTTAGGTTCATGGGCGGAACCCGCAAGTTGATCACCAAAACATACATCAAGTGAATCACGTGATATCCCATTGTCACCACAGATATCCACGGCAAGACATACATCAAGTGTTCTCAAATCTTTAAAGACTCAATCCGATAAGATAACTTCAAAGGGGAAACTCAATTCATTACAAGAGAGAAGAGGGGGAGGAGAAACATAAGATCAAACTATAATAGCAAAGCTCGCGATACATCAAGATCGTATCATCTCAAGAACACGAGAGAGAGAGAGAGAGAGATCAAACACATAGCTACTGCTACATACCCTCAGCCCCGAGGGAGAACTACTCCCTCCTCAGCATGGAGAGCACCGGGATGATGAAGATGGCCACCGGAGAGGGATTGCCCCCTTCGGCAGGTTGCCGGAACGGGTCTAGATTGGATTTCGGTGGCTACGGAGGCTTCTGGCGGCGGAACTCCCGATCTATTGTGTGTTCTGGAAGTTTTAGGGTACGACGATATATATGGGTGCAGGAAGTACGTCGGAGGAGACACGGGGGCCCCACGAGGCAGGGGGTGCGCCCTAGGGGGTGGGCGCGCCCCCCACCCTCGTGGGCAGCCCGTGTCTCCCTGGACGTGCACTCCAAGTTACCTGGGTTGCTTTCCTTCCAAAAATTACTTCTCAAGTTGATTTCGTTCCGTTTCGACTTCGTTTGATATTCCTTTTCTTCGAAACACTGAAATAGGCAAAAAACAGCAAATCTGGGTTGGTCCTCCGGTTAATAGGTTAGTCCCAAAAGTAATATAAAAGTGGAAAATAAAGCCCAATATTGTCCAAAACAGTAGATAATATAGCATGGAGCAATCAAAAATTATAGATACGTTGGAGACGTATCAATCATCCCCAAGCTTAATTCCTGCTCGTCCTCGAGTAGGTAAATGATAAAAAGATAATTTTTGATGTGGAATGCTAGTTTTCATAATTTCAATGTAATTCTTCTTAATTGTGGTATGAATATTCAGATCCATAAGATTCAAGACAAAAGTTTAATATTGACATCAAAATAATAATACTTCAAGCATACTAACTAAGCAATCATGTCTTCTCAAAATAACATGGCCAAAGAAAGTTATCCCTACAAAATCATATAGTCTGGCTATGCTCTATCTTCACCACACAAAATGTTTAAATCATGCACAACCCCGATGACAAGCCAAGCAATTGTTTCATACTTTTGATGTTCTCAAACTTTTTCAATTTTCACGCAATACATGAGCGTGAGCCATGGACATAGCACTATAGGTGGAATAGAATGGTGGTTGTGGAGAGGACGAAAAGGGAGAATATAGTCTCACATTGACTAGGAGTATCAACGGGCTATGGAGATTCCCATCAATAGATATCAATGTGAGTGAGTAGGGATTGCCATGCAACGGATGCACTAGATCTATAAGTATATGAAAGCTCAACAAAAGAAACTAGTGGGTGTGCATCCAACTCGCTTGCTCACGAAGACCTAGGGCATTTTGAGGAAGCCCATCATTGGAATATACAAGCCAAGTTCTATAATGAAAGATTCCCACTAGTATATGAAAGTGACAACATAGGAGACTCTCTATCATGAAGATCATGGTGCTACTTTGAAGCACAAGTGTGGTAAAAGGATAGTAGCATTGTCCACCTTTTTTTATTTGGCCTTTCTTTTTCTTTTTTTTCTATTTGGCCTTTATTTTTTTATTTGGCCTTTTTTGGGACAATGCTCTATTGAATGATGATCATCACACTTCTATTTATTTACAACTCAATGATACAACTCGATACTAGAACAAAGTATGACTCTGTATGAATGCCTCCGGTGGTGTACCGGGATATGCAATGAATCAAGAGTGACAAGTATGAAAGAATCATGAACAGTGGCTTTGCCACAAATACTATGTCAACTACATGATCATGCTAAGCAATATGACAATGATGAATGTGTCATGATGAACGGAATGGTGGAAAGTTGCATGGCAATATATCTTAGAATGGCTATGGAAATGCCATAATAGGTAGGTATGGTGGCTGTTTTGAGGAAGGTATATGGTGGGTGTATGGTACCGACGAAAGTTGCGCGGTACTAGAGAGGCTAGAAATGTTGGAAGGGTGAGAGTGCGTATAATCCATGGACTCAACATTAGTCATAAAGAACTCACATACTTATTGCAAAAATCTATTAGTTATCGAAACAAAGTACTACGCGCATGCTCCTAGTGGGATAGATTGGTAGGAAAAGACCATCGCCCGTCCCCGACCGCTACTCATAAGGAAGACAATCAATAAATAAATCATGCTCCGACTTCATCACATAACGGTTCACCATACGTGCATGCTACGGGAATCACAAACTTCAACACAAGTATTTCTCAAATTCATAACCAGTCAACTAGCATGACTCTAATATCACCATCTCCATATCTCAAAACAATTATCAAGTATCAAACTTCTCATAGTATTCAACACACTCATAAGAGAATTTTATTATTCTTGAATATCTGGCATATTAGGATTTTAAGCAAATTACCATGCTATTTAAGACTCTCAAAATAATCTAAGTGAAGCATGAGAGTTCATCTATTTCTTCAAAATAAAACTACCACCATGCTCTAAAAGATATAAGTGAAGCACTGGAGCAAATGACAAACTACTCCGAAAAATATAAGTGAAGCACTAGAGCAAATGACAAACTACTCCGAAAGATATAAGTGAAGATCAATGAGTAGTCCAATAATTATGCAACAATGTGAAGACTCTCTAACATTTAATAATTTCAGATCTTGGTATTCTATTCAAACAGCAAGCAAAGCAAAAGAAAATGACATTCTAAGAATAGCAAACATCATGTGAAGAAGCAAAAACTTAGGATCAACCGATACTAACCGATAGTTGTTGAAGAAGAAAGGTGGGATGCCAACCGGAGCATCCCCAAGCTTAGACGCTTGAGACTTCTTAGAATATTATCTTGGGGTGCCTTGGGCATACCCAAGCTTGAGCCTTTGTGTCTCCTTAATTCCTCTCATATCACGGTCTCCCTAAATCTCAAAAGCTTCATCCACACAAAACTCAACAAGGACTCGTGAGATAAGTTAGTACAGACCATTGCAAAAAACTTATCATACTCTACTGTAGCAAATCACTAAAATTATTATTCAACATTGAATACTAAATGCCTCTGCATATTTCATAGTCCTATCCTCAAATAGAATAATTAAAGAAGCAAACATATGCAAACAATGCAAACATAACAGCAATCTGCCTAAACAGGATAGTCTGTAAAGAAGGCTGCAACATCCATACTTACCTAGCTCGAAAAATTATGAAAGAAAATTCCCACTGTAGTAAATTTAGCAGAGCTTAATATGAAAAATGTTTCAACATTTTATCACATTCTTACTTTTCTAGGGAATTATTGCAACAGCGGTAAAATTTCTGTTTTCAAACAGCAACATGTATACTTGTAACATAGGCATAGTAAAGGCTATCAATGCCACTTTTATTGAAATAAAAGATGCAAAACATTGTTCTAAATAATAGCAAGCAAATCCTAACAAAATAAATTGATGCTCCAAGCAAAACACATATCATGTGGCGAATAAAAATATAGCTCCAAGTAAAGTTACCGATGAACGAAGACGAAAGAGGGGTTGCCTTCCGGGGCATCCCCAAGCTTAGGCTCTTGGTTGTCCTTGAATATTTCCTTGGGGTGCCTTGGGCATCCCCAAGCTTAGGCTCTTACCACTCCTTGTTCCATAGTCCATCGAATCCTTACCCAAAACTTGAAAACTTCACAACACAAAACTTAAAGTAGAAAACTCGTAAGCTCCGTTAGTATAAGAAAATAAATCACCACTTCAAGGTACTGTAATGAACTCATTATTTATTTATATTGGTGTTAAACCTACTGTATTCCAACTTCTCTATCGTTTATAAACTATTTTACTAGCCATTGATTCATCAAAATAAGCAAACAACACATCGAAAACAGAATTTGTCAAAAACAGAATAGTCTGTAGTAATCTGGATCAAACATATACTTATAGAACTCATAAAATTCTCAAATAAGTATCATCAGAATAATCATCATAAGTAGGAGGCATGCTATCATCATTATAAACTTGCATATCAAAACTTGGGAGACTAAAAATATCATCTTCATTAAGCGTAGCATCCCCAAGCTTGGGACAAACATTAATTGCATCAAATATATTCTCAAAAACATCATCTTCATCAAACATAGCATCCCCAAGCTTGGGCCTTTTCATATTATAATCATAAGCACTCTCATCATTAATAGTATGGATAGCACCAACAGTATAGTAATTATTATATTCTTCCAAGCAAGTGCCAAAAAGATTTTCACGATCATAAGAAGTATCATTATCTTCCACAATTATATTTTCATGAGGCACAATAGTAATAGGCGCAGCATTATTTGGGAGAGATATCTTTTTACCTCTCTTCCTTTTTCTTTTCTTCTTCTTCACCACATCATGTGTGGGTTCAATCCTCTTTTTGGGGCTCCTTATTAATGAGATTGGTTGAATAGGAAGCTCTTCCTCATTACCTGATTCATCATAAGAAATAATAGGAGGGTATTGGGAAGTCTCTTCCCATTCATTAGTATTCTCTTCATCTTCTATTTGTTTTATTTTCTTTATGTAGTTGGCAATATAAGGATTTTCAATACAATTCACCGCACAATACATATAAATTTTCTCTAGATCAAAATCAAGAAATCTATCAAGATTGAACTTTGGAATACCCTTAGTTATATGTTTCATTTCTTCATAACCCAAAAGAAGGCTAAGCTCTTTATGATGCTCAAGGGTAATCAAATTATCACAATGTTTGGACACGACTTGATCATGAAACAAATAGCATTGGAGCTTTAAATGACCATGTTCATTGCAAAGTTCACAAGGGGAACGAAAAATATTGAATCTTTCAGCACATTCATCTAGCTCTTCTTGCAACAATTTGGTTTCTAAGTACTTATGCCTCTTGCGATATCTATCTTCCCTATTTGGTGTGTACTTGCAAACCCAGTCTACTCCACAAAAATTGACATGTTTACAGGAGGCATTTTCATCATAACTAGTGCAATCATCATTAGCATCATGGATATTCAAAGAATTTGTACTAGCAACATTGCAATCATGCTCATCATTCAAATACTTAGTGCCAAACATTTTATAGATTTCTTCTTCTAGCACTTGAGCACAATTATCCTTTCCATCATACTCACGAAAGATATTAAAAAGGTGAAGCGCATGAGACAAACTCAATTTCAATTTTTTTATAGTTTTATTTTATAAACTAAACTAGTGATAAAACAAGAAACTAAAAGACTCGATTGCAAGATCTAAAGATATACCTTCAAGTGCTAACCTCCCCGGCAACGGCGCCAGAAAAGAGCTTGATGTCTACTACACAACCTTCTTCTTGTAGACGTTGTTGGGCCTCCAAGTGCAGAGGTTTGTAGGACAATAGCAGATTTCCCTAAAGTGGATGACCTAAGGTTTATCAATCCGTAGGAGGCGTAGGTTGAAGATGGTCTCTCTCAAGCAACCCTGCAACCAAATAACAAAGAGTCTCTTGTGTCCCCAACACACCTAATACAATGGTAAATTGTATAGGTGCACTAGTTCGGCGAAGAGATGATGATACAAGTGCAATATGGATGGTAGATAAAGGTATTTGTAATCTGAAATAATAAAAACAGCAAGGTAGCAAGTGATAAAAGTGAGCGTAAACGGTATTGCAATGATAGGAAATAAGGCCTAGGGTTCATACTTTTGCTAGTTTAAGTTCCCTCAACAATACTAACATAATTGGATCACATAACTATCCCTCAACATGCAACAAAGAGTCACTCCAAAGTCAATAATAGCGGAGAACGAACGAAGAGATTATGGCAGGGTATGAAACCACCTCAAAGTTATTCTTTCCAATCAATCCATTGGGCTATTCCTATAAGTGTCACAAACAACCCTAGAGTTCGTACTAGAATAACACCTCAAGACACAAATCAACCAAAACCCTAATGTCACCTAGATACTCCAATGTCACCTCAAGTATCCGTGGGTATGATTATACGATATGCATCACACAATCTCAGATTCATATATTCAACCAACACATAGAACCTCAAAGAGTGCCCCAAAGTTTCTACCATAGAATCACGACGAAAACGTGTGCCAACCCCTATGCTTAGGTTCATGGGAAGAACCCGCAAGTTGATCACCAAAACATACATCAATTGTATCACGTGATATCCCATTGTCACCACAGATATCCACGGCAAGACATACATCAAGTGTTCTCAAATCTTTAAAGACTCAATCTGATAAGATAACTTCAAAGGGGAAACTCAATTCATTACAAGAGGGAAGAGGGGGAGGAGAAACATAAGATCCAACTATAATAGCAAAGCTCGCGATACATCAAGATCGTATCATCTCAAGAACACGAGAGAGAGAGAGATCAAACACATAGCTACTGGTACATACCCTCAGCCCCGAGGGAGAACTACTCCCTCCTTGTCATGGAGAGCACCGGGATGATGAAGATGGCCACCGGAGAGGGATTGCCCCCTCCGGCAGGGTGCCGGAACGGGTCTAGATTGGTTTTCGGTGGCTATGGAGGCTTCTGGCGGTGGAACTCCTGATCTATTGTGTGTTCTGGAAGTTTTAGGGTACGACGATATATATGGGTGTAGGAAGTACGTCGGAGGAGCCATGGGAGCCCCACGAGGCAGGGGGCGCGCCCTAGGGGGTGGGCGCCCCCCACCCTCGTGGGCAGCCCGTGTCTCCCTGGACGTGCACTCCAAGTTCCCTGGGTTGCTTTCCTTCCAAAAATAACTTCTCCAGTTGATTTCGTTCCGTTTTGACTTCTTTTGATATTCCTTTTCTTCAAAACACTGAAATAGGCAAAAAACAGCAAATCTGGGTTGGGCCTCCGGTTAATAGGTTAGTCCCAAAAGTAATATAAAAGTGGAAAATAAAGCCCAATATTGTCCAAAACAGTAGATAATATAGCATGGAGCAATCAAAAATTATAGATACGTTGGAGACGTATCAGCTGAACAGAATACACTCAACGATAGATGGACTCAGGTCCTAGCCACTGAAGAATATGGCCTTCAACGCCCAACAAAAACTTATTTGAAGCGTCGGCTACTACAACAATTCGATGACAAGGCCGTCAAACCAAACCCCTCGAAACATGACCGCGCCGATGAACCAGATCGGCTACCATGTGGGTGTGACAAGGCAGCCACCTACGCCGAACACTAACCCACACCACCTCGCCGTAGAGGTAGAGAGACAGCGGCTCCAGGATACAACTATGACCCGCGACAAGACCTGAGTAATAGAGCAGGCCAAACAAGATCAATCTATGGATCAAGGGGGCGCGCCCTAGCGCGAAAGGACGACCGTCAAGCTTGGCCGGAAAGGCATAACCTTACCAGGGCCGAAAACCGCATATAGACTTCATCCGAACTATGTCGCGATGTTGCCCAATACAGAGGCACCGCACACCCCTTATGCTTCACTGATGAGGTAATGGAGCACCAGTTCCTAGAAGGGTTTTAACCCGTGAACATTGAATCATACGACGGAACGACAGATCCCGCGGTATGGATTGAAGATTTTCTTCTCTACATCCACATGGCCCGCAGTGACGACCTCCATGCCATCAAATACCTCCCCCTCAAACTCAAGGGACCAGCAGGGCATTGGTTAAACAGCCTCCCAGAAAACTCCATTGGTAGCTGGGAAGATCTGGAGGATGCCTTTAGAGACAACTTCCAAGGTACCTATGTTCGGCCTCCAGACGCCGATGACCTTAGTCACATAGTCCAGCAACCTGGAGAGTCAACCCGGAAGCTCTGGACCAGGTTCTTAATTAAAAAGAACCAAATTGTAGACTATCCGGACGCCGAAGCCCTCGCGGCCTTTAAACACAGCGTCTAGGACGAGTGGCTTTCCCAACACCTCGGCCAAGAAAAACCCGAAGTCCATGGCAGCTCTCACCGCACTTATGACCCACTTTTGCGCGGGAGAAGATAGTTGGCTAGCTCGTAGAAGCAATAGCAACAGCGACCCCGGTACCTCCGAAGCCAGAGATGGCAACGGCAGGCCACAATGCAATAAACACAAGCATCGAAATTACAATGAAGATACCGAAGACACGACGGTCAACGCCAAATTCAGTGGCTCTAAACCCGGTCAGCAGAAGAAACCATTTAAAGGAAACAAAGATGGTCCATCTAGCCTGGACCGAATACTAGATCGGCCTTGCGAGATCCATGGCACCCCTGACAAGCATGCCAATCATACCAATAGAAATTGTTGGGTCTTTAAACAGGCCGGTAAGCTAAACACCGAACATAAAGGGAAGGGGCCGCCTAGCGAGGCCGGCGATGAAGAGCCCCGCCCAACAAACATGGGGGGGGGCCCCCAAGGTAAAAACAATGAACATGATCTATGTCACTCATATATATCCCCAAGAGAGAGCGCAAGCGCTTACTAAGGGATGTTTATGCCATAGAGCCAGTTGCCCCAAAATTTAACCCATGGTTAGCATGCCCGATCACTTTTGATCGCAGAGACCATCCGACCAGCATTCATCATGGAGGTTCGGTAGCATTGGTCCTTGATCCAATTATCGACGGATTCCATCTCACGCGCATTGCTACCTCTTGAGCATGCATTGGTTTTCTCTTGAAGAGGAAAGGGTGATGCAGCAAAGTAGATTAAGTATTTCCCTTAGTTTTTGAGAACCAAGGTATCAATCCAGTAGGAGACTACACGCAAGTCACCTAGTACCTGCACAAACAAACAAGAACCTCGCAACCAACGCGATAAAGGGGTTGTCAATCCCTTCACGGTCACTTACGAAAGTGAGATATGCTAGAGATAATAAGATAAACGTTTTTGGTATTTTTGTGGTATAGATTGGAAAATAAAGATTGCAAAAAAGATAGTAAACTAGAATTGTAGATTGGAAACTTTTATGATGTAAAGTAGACCCGGGGGCCATAGGTTTCACTAGTGGCTTCTCTCAAGATTGCATGTATTGAAGGAAATATGCCCTAGAGGCAATAATAAAGTTATTATTTATTTCCTCATATCATGATAAATTTTTATTATTCATGCTAGAATTGTATTAACCGGAAACATAATACATGTGTGAATACATAGACAAACATAGTGTCACTAGTATGCCTCTACTTGACTAGCTCATTGATCAAAGATGGTTGAGTTTCCTAGCCATAGACATGAGTTGTCATTTGATTAACGGGATCACATCATTAGTAGAATGGTGTGATTGACTTGACCCATTTCATTAGGTTAGCACTTGATCGTTTGAGTTTACTGCTATTGCTTTCTCCATGACTTATACATGTTCCTATGACTATGAGATTAGGCAATTCCTGAATACCGGAGGAACACTTTGTGTGCTACCAAACGTCACAACATAACAGGGTGATTATAAAGGTGCTCTACAGGTGTCTCCGATGGTGTTCGTGGAGTTGGCATAGATCAAGAATAGGATTTGTCAATCCGATTATCGGAGAGGTATCTCTGGGCCCTCTCGGTAGTGCACATCACTATAAGCCTTGCAAGTAATGTGACTAATGAGTTAGTTATGGGATGATGCACTAAGGAACGAGTAAAGAGACTTGCTGGTAATGAGATTGAGCTAGGTACTAAGATACCGATGATCGAATCTCGAGAAAGTAACTTACCGATGACAAAGGGAACAACGTATATCGTTATGCGGTTTGACCGATAAAGATCTTCGTAGAATATGTAGGAACCAATATGAGCATCCAGGTTCCGCTATTGGTTATTGACTGGAGACATGTCTCGGTCATGTCTACATAGTTCTCGAACACGTAGGGTCTGCACGCTTAAAGTTCTGTGACGATCGGTATTATGATTTTTGTGTTTTGATGTGCCGAAGATAGTTTGGAGTCCAGGATATGATCACAGACATGACGAGGAGTCTCGAAATGGTCGAGACGTAAAGATCGATATATTGGACGACTATGTTCGGACACCGGAAGTGTTTCGGGAGGTTTCAGGCATATACGGGAGTACCGGGGATTACCGGAACCCCCGGGGAGTATATTGGTACTAATGGGCCCTAGTGGGAGAATAGGAGGGGCGGCCAAGGGCAGCCGCACGCCCCTCCCCCTCTAGTCCGAATTGGACAAGGAGGTGGCGGCGCCCCCTTTCCTTCTCTTCCTCTCTCCCTTCCTTCCCTTCTCTTACTCCTACTAGGAAAGGAGGAGTCCTACTCCCGGTGGGAGTAGGACTCCCCCCCTTGGCGCGCCCTCCTCCTTGGCCAGCCGCCTCCCTCCTAGCTGCTTTATATACGGGGGCAGGGGGCACCCTAGGACACACAAGTTCATCATTGATCTCTCCCAACCGTGTGCGGTGCCCCCCTCCACCATAATCCACCTCGGTCATACTGTAGCGGTGCTTAGGCAAAGCCCTGCAATGGTAGCTTCATCAACATCGTCACCACGCCGTCGTGCTGACGAAACTCTCCCTCGAGCTCTACTGGATCATGAGTTTGCGGGACGTCACCGAGCTGAACGTGTGCTGATCGCGGAGGTTCGTTATGTTCGGTACTGAGTATCGGTCGATCGTGAAGACGTACGACTACATCAACCGCGTTGTCATAACGCTTCTGTTTAATGGGCTACGAGGGTACGTGGACAACACTCTCCCCTCTCGTTGCTATGCATCACCATGATCTTGCGTGTGCGTGGGAAAATTTTGAAATTACTACGTTCCCCAACATGTATTACGGTGGGTGAACAAATTACTGCCGAGCAATTGATAGAAAAGCACATAGTTATGATGATATCTAAGGCAATGATCATGAATATAGGCATAACGTTCGTGTCAGTAGACCGAAACGATTTTGCATCTACTACTATTACTCCACACATCGACTGCTATCCAACATACATCTAGAGTATTAAGTTCATAAGAACGGAGTAACGCATTAGGCAAGATGACATGATGTAGAGGGATAAACTCAAGCAATATGATATAAACCCCATCTTTTTATCCTCGATGGCAACACTACAATGCGTGTCGTTTCCCTTTCTATCACTTGGATCGAGCACCACAAGATTGAACCAAAGCTAAGCACTTCTCCCATTGCAAGAAAGTCAATCTAGTGGGCCAAACTAAACCGATAATTCGAAGAGAATTGCAAAGATATCAAATCATGCATATAAGAATTCAGAGAAGAATCAAAAAATATTCATAGATAATCAAGTTCATAAACCCACAATTCATCAGATCTTGGCAAACACATCGCAAAAGGAGTTACATCGAATAGATCTCTAAGAAGACCGAGGAGAACTTTGTATTGAGATCCAAAGAGAGAGAAGAAGCCATCTAGCTAATAACTATGGACCCGAAGGTCTGTGGTAAACTACTCACACATCATCAGAGAGGCTATGGTGTTGATGTAGGAGCCCTCCGTGATTGAATCCCCCTCCGGCAGATCACCAGAAAAGGCCCCAAGATGGGATCTCATGGGTATAGAAGGTTGCCGCGGTGGAAAAGGTGTTTCGTGGCTCTCCTTTAAGGTTTCAGGGTATAAGAGTATATATAGGCGAAAGAAGTAGGTCGGTGGAGCTGCAAGGGGCCCATGAGGGCGGGGGCGCGCCTGGCCCCCCTGGGCGCGCCCTCCTACCTCGTGGCTTCCTCGATGCTTTCTTGACGCCCACTCCAAGTCTCCTAGATTGCGTTTGTTCCAAAAACGATCCTCGCGAAGGTTTCATTCCGTTTGATATTCCTTTTCTGCGAAACACTAAAATAGGCAAAAAGACAGCAATTTGCACTGGGCTTTTGGTTAATAGATTAGTCCCAAAAATAATATTAAAAGGTATAATAAAGCCCATTAAACATCCAAAACAGATAATATAATAGCATGGAACAATCAAAAATTATGGATAAGTTGGAGACGTATCAAGCATCCCCAAGCTTAATTCCTGCTCGTCCTCGAGTAGGTAAATGATAAAAACAGAATTTTTGATGTGGAATGCTCCCTAACATAATTTTCAATGTAATTCTATTTCTTGTGGCATGAATGTTTAGATCCAAAAGTTTAATATTGACATAAAAATAGTAATACTTCAAGCATGCTAACCAAGCAATTATGTCTTACCAAAATAACATAGCCAAAGAAAGCTTATCCCTACGAAATCATATAGTTTGGCCATGGTTTATTTTCGTCACACAAAGTGCTCCCATCATGCATAACCCCGATGACATGCCGAGCAATTGGTTCATACTTTTTAAAGCGCTTCAGCCTTTTCAACCCTTACGCAATACATGAGCGCAAGCCATGGATATAGCACTATAGGTGGAATAACATATGATGATAGGGGTTATGTGAGAATACAAAAAAAACAAAGTCTCACATTAACGCGGCTAATCAACGGGCTATGGAGATGCCCATCAATTGATGTCAATGTGAGGAGTAGGGATTGCCATGCAACGGATGTACTAGAGCTATAAGTGTATGAAAGCTCATCAAAAGAAACGAAGTGGGTGTGCATCCAACTTGCTTGCTCACGATGATCTAGAGCATTTTGAGGAAGCCCATCATTGGAATATACAAGCCAAGTTCTATAATGAAAAATTCCCACTAGTATATGCAAGTGACAAAATAAGAAACTCTTTATCATGAAGACCATGGTGCTATTTTGAAGCACAAGTGTTGAAAAAGGATAGTAACATTGTCCCTTCTCTTTTTTTCTATTTTTTTGTTTGGGCTTCTTTGGCCTCTTCTTTTTATTTGGGCTTCTTTGGCCTCTTTTTTTTCACTTTCCTCACATGGGACAATGCTCTAGTAATGATGATCATCACACTTTTATTTACTCATAACTCAACGTTACAACTTGATACTAGAACAAAAATATGACTCTATGTGAATGCCTCTGGCGGTGTACCGGGATATGCAATGAATCAAGAGCGACATGTATGAAAGAATTATGAAAGTGGCTTTGCCACAAATACGATGTCAACTACATGATCATGCAAAGCAATCTGACAATGATGGATCGTGTCATAATAAACGTAACGGTGAAAAGCTGCATGGCAATATATCTCGGAATGACTATGGAAATGCCATAATAGGTAGGTATGGTGGATGTTTTGAGGAAGATATAAGGAGGATTATGTGTGATAGAGCGTATCGTACCACGTGGTTTGGATTCACCGGCGAATTTTGCACCAACTCTCGAGGTGAGAAAGGGCAATGCATGGTACCGTAGAGGCTAGCAAATTGCGGAAAGGTAAGAGTGCGTATGATCCATGGACTCACATTAGTCATAAAGAACTCATATACTTATTGCAAAAGTTTATTAGCCCTCGAAGCAAAGTACTACTACGCATGCCCCTAGAGGGATAGATTGGTAGGAAAATACCATCGCTCGTCCCCGACCGCCACTCATAAGGAAAGCACTCAAAGAACACCCCATGCTTCAAATTTGTCACACAATGTTTACCATACGTGCATGCTATGGGACTTGCGAACTTTAACACAAGTATTTCTCAATTTCACAATTTCCCAACTAGCATGACTCTAACATTACCACCTTTATATCTCAAAACATCTATCAAGAATCATAGTATTCAATGCACTCTATATGAAAGTTTTTATCATACCCATCTTGAATGCCTATCATATTAGGACTAGTTTCATAGCCAAAGCTAATTACCATGTTGTTCTAAAAGACTCTCAAAATAATATAAGTGAAGCATGAGAGATCAATAATTTCTACAAAATAAAACCACCACCGTGCTCTAAAAAAATATAAGTGAAGGACTAGAGCAAAATTATCTAGCTCAAAAGATATAAGTGAAGCACATAGAGTATTCTAATAAATTCCGATTCATGTGTGTGTCTCCAAAAAGGTGTGTACAGCAAGGATGATTGTGGTAAACTAAAAAGAAAAGACTCAAATCATACAAGACGCTCCAAGCAAAACAGATATCATGTGGTGAATAAAAATATAGCCTCAAGTAAAGTTACCGATTGACGAAGACGAAAGAGGGGATGCCTTCCGGGCCATCCCCAAGCTTAGGCTTTTGGTTGTCCTTGGATTTTACCTTGGGGTGCCTTGGGAATCCCCAATCTTAGTCTCTTGCCACTCCTTGTTCAAAAATCCATCAAATCTTTACCCAAAAACTTGAAAACTTCACAACACAAAACTCAACAGAAAATCTCATGAGCTCCGTTAGTATAAGAAAACAAATCACCACCTTAAGGTACTGTAATGAACTCATTATTTATTTATATTGGTTTTAAACCTACTGTATTCCAACTTCTCTATGGTTCATACCCCCCGATGCTAGCCATAGATTCATCAAAATAAGCAAACAACACACAAAAAACATAATCTGTCAAAAGCAGAACAGTCTGTAGTAATCTGTAGGTTTCGAATACTTCTGTAACTCCAAAAATTCTACCCAATTAGGAAGACCTAAATAATTTGTATATTGATATACTGCAGTTGGAATTGGTATATTATCGCTCTTTGGTAAAAAATGAAAATTATTCTCGCGAGCTTATACTTTCTGTTTTTTTCAGCAAGATCAAACAACAATCATCCAAGAAGATCCTAAAGGCTTTACTTGGCACAAACACTAATTAAAATATTAAAAACACAATCATAACAGAATATAGATGATTTATTTATTACTAAGAAGGAACAAAAAGCAAGGAACAAAAAATTGGGTTGTCTCCCAACAAGCGCTACCGTTTAACGCCCCTAGCTAGGCATTGAGATTTAAATGATGCTCACATAAAAGACAAGAATTGAAGCACAAAGGAGAGCATAATAAAACACGTGAAAAACTCATCTATGTATAACATACTTCCTATGCATAGGCATCTTATAGGCAAACAAATTATCATAGCAAGCAAAAACTAGCATATGCAAGGAAGCGGAAAGAAACAATAGCAATCTCAACATAACGAGAGGTAATTTAGTAACATGAAAATTTCTACAATCATATTTTCCTCTCTCATAATAATTACATGTAGGATCATAAGCAAATTCAAAAATATAGCTATCACAAAACATTTTCTCTACATGATCCACATGCATGCAAAGTTGACACTCTTCCAAAATAGTGGGAATATCATTAACTAAAGTCATGACCTCTCCAAACCCACTTTTATCAAAAAAACTTCATAAGATTGAACATTATCCAAATATGTGGGATATAAAGTTGACACTCTTCCAAACCCACTTTCAGTATTATTGCAAACATTATTATCAATCTCATAATCATCATGGGGCTTAAATAAATTTTCAAGATCAAAAGAAGAATCACCCCAATCATGATCATTGTAACAAATAGTAGTCATAGCAAAACTAGCATCCCCAAGCTTGAGGTTTTGCATATCATTAACACAATTGACATTAAGAGAATTTATAATAACATCATTGCAATCATGCTTTTCAACGAAGGAACTATCAAGTATGGGTGCAATAGCAACTATCTCATGTTTAACATAAGGAACTATAGCAAATTCATCTTCTTAAATGTTAGACTATACGTACACGACCTGTATAGAGTCAAGGCTATACGCATTTTGGGCGCGTGCGAGGGTTGCGCACGATAGTGGTAGTGGCACACGATCTACCTCTCGGATGTGCTCTCTGTAACTGTATATATGGCCGGCCGATGAGCCTAATGGATGTGTGTGCTGAGTCCCAAAACCTCTCTCCCTCCACCTCTCAACTATCATGGCATCAGATGCTCCTGATCGGATCAACCCCTTTGCTCCGATCCCCGATCTCTCTTCCACTGCTCCCAACGGCACCGCCGCCGCCCCTGGCGACGCGCCCGTGCCCGGTGACGCGCCCACTGACGCCTCTGCGTCCGCCGTCGCCCCTCCACCTGCCCTTCCCGCCCCGCATGCGGCCCTTCCCGCTCCTCCTCCGGCGGTTGTACCCACTGCTGCTCCCCTGCCTAGCTCCGTGCTCCAGGCGATCGACATCCGCCGACATGTGCCGGTCACCCTGGACCTCCTCGCTGGAAACTACGCACAGTGGCGCCGCCACTTCGACACGACGATATGCATGTTAGGTCTCCGTGACCATGTCGACGCCGCAGCTCTCCCATGGTTCGACGACCCCGAATGGGCGATGGCGGATCACGCCGTCGTCCAGTGGCTCAACACCACCGTCTCCCCCAAGCTTCTAGACGCGGTGATTGATACGTCCATTTTGCATCATGCTTTTATATCGATATTTATCACATTATGGACTGTTATTTCACTTTATGTCACAATACTTATGGCTATTTTCTCTTATTTTACAAGGTTTACATAAAGAGGGAGAATGCCGGCAGCTGGAATTCTGGTCTGGAAAAGGAGCCAGTATTAGAGACCTATTCTGCGCAACTCCAAAAGTCCTGAAACTCCACGGAACGTATTAAAATAAATAAAGAAAAATCCACGCCAAAGATGAAGGCCAGGGAGCCCACACCCTTCTCACGAGGGTGGGGGGCGCGCCCCCCTACCTCGTGGGCCCCTGGTGGCTCTCCGATGCCCATCTTCTCCTATATGAGGTCTTTCGATGAGAAAAAAATAGGGGGGAACTTTTCGGGACGAGACTCCGCCGCCACGAGGCGGAACCTTGGCGGATCCAATCTAGAGCTCCGGCAGAGCTGTTCTGCCGGGGAAACTTCCCTCCCCGGGGGGGGGGGGGGGGGGAATCATCACCATCGTCATCACCAATGCTCCTCTCATCAGGAGAGGGAAAGCTCCATCAAAATCTTCACCAGCACCATCTCATCTCCAAACCCTAGTTCATCTCTTGTATCCAATTCTAGTCTCAAAGTCCGGGATTGGTGCTAGTAGGTTGCTAGTAGTGTTGATTACTCCTTGTAGTTGATGCTAGTTGGTTTAATTGGTGGAAGATCATATGTTTAGATCCTATATGCATATTATTACCCCTCTGATTATGAACATGAATATGCTTTGTGTGTAATTACGTTCGTTCCTGAGGACAAGGTATAAGTCTTGCTATGAGTAGTCATGTGAATTTGGTATTCGTTTGATGTTTTGATAAGATGTATGTTGTCTAGCGTCTAGTGGTGTTATGTGAACGTCGACTACATAACACTTCACCATTATTTGGGCCTAGAGGAAGGCATTGAGAAGTAATAAGTAGATAATGGGTTGCTAGAGTGACACAAGCTTAAACCCTAGTTTATGCGTTGCTTCGTAAGGGGCTGATTTGGATCCATATGTTTCATGCTATGGTTAGGTTTACCTTAATACTATTGTTGTAGTTGCGGATGCTTGCAATAGAGGTTAATCATAAGTGGGATGCTTGTTCAAGTAAGAACAGCACCCAAGCACCGGTCCACCCACATATCAAATTATCAAAGTATCGAACGCGAATCATATGAACATGATGAAAACTAGCTTGACGATATTCCCATGTGTCCCCGGGAGCACTTTTCCTATTATAAGAGTTTGTTCCGGCTTGTCCTTTGCTACAAAAGGATTGGGACATCTTGCTGCACTTTATTTGCTTTTGTTACTTATTGCTCGTTACAACCTATCTTATCACAAAACTATCTGTTACCACTTATTTCAGTACTTGCAGAGAATACCTTGCTGAAAACCGCTTATCATTTCCTTCTGCTCCTCGTTGGGTTCGACACTCTTACTTATCGAAAGGACTACGATAAATCCCCTATACTTGTGGGTCTTCAAGACTCTTTTCTGGCGCCGTTGCTGGGGAGTGTAGTGCCTTTGGTAGGTGGAATTTGGTAAGGAAAATTTTATATAGTGTGCTGAAATTTACTGTCACTTGTTACTATGGAAAGTAATTCTCTGAGGGGCTTGTTCGGGGTATCTTCACCCCGTCCAGTAGAGCAAAGAGTTGCTCCTCAACCTACTGAACCTATTGAAAATGAAATTCCTTATGAGTATCCTTCGGGTATGATAGAAAAACTGCTAGCTAATCCTTTTACAGGAGATGGAACAAAGCATCCTGATGAGCACTTAATATATGTGGATGAAGTTTGTGGATTATTTAAGCTTGTAGGTATACCCGATGATGTTGCTAAGAAGAAGGTCTTCCCTTTATCTTTGAAGGGAGACGCATTAATATGGTATAGGCTATGTGATGATATGAGATCATGAGACTATAAAAGATTGAAGCTTGAATTTCATCAAAAGTATTACCCTATGCATCTTGTTCATCGTGATCGCAATTATATATATAATTTCTGGCCTCACGAAGGAGAAAGCATCGCTCAAGCTTGGGGGAGGCTTAAATCAATGTTATATTCATGCCCCAATCATGAGCTCTCAAGAGAAATAATTATGCAAAGTTTTTATGCTCGGCTTTCTGAAAATAATCGCACCATGCTCGATACTTCTTGTGCTGGCTCTTTTATGATGAAGACTATTGAATTCAGATGGAATATATTGGATAGAATTAAACGCAACTCTGAAGATTGGGACCTCGACGAAGGTAAGGAGTCAGGTATGACACCTAAGTTTGATTGTGTTAAATCTTTTATGGACACCGATATTTTCCGTAAGTTTAGCACTAAATATGGACTTGACTCTGAGAGAGTAGCTTCTTTCTGTGAATCTTTTGCTACTTATGTTGATCTCCCTAAGGAGAAGTGGTTTAAATATCATCCTCCCATAGAAGTAAAAGTAGCTGCACCTATTAAAGTTGAAGAAAAGACTGTCACTTATAATGATCCTATTGTTCCTACTTCTTACATTGAGAAACCACCTTTCCCTGTTAGAATAAAGGATCATGCTAAAGCTTCAACTTTTGTTCGTAAAAGCAATATTAGAACTTATACACCTCCTAAGCAAGTTAAAGTAGAACCTAATATTGCTATTGTTAAAGATCTCTTGTCTTATAATATTGATGGGCATGTTATTCAGTTCGAAGGTGAAACTGCTAGAATTGCTAAGCCTTGTGATAAAGATAAACATAGACATGTGGTAGGCGTGCCTGTTATTTCTGTTAAAATAGGAGATCATTTTTATCATGGCTTATGTGATATGGGTGCTAGTGCTAGTGTTATACCGCATGCTTTATACGAAGAAATTAAGAATGAAATTGCACCTGTTGAGTTAGAAGATATTGATGTTACTATTAAACTTGCTAATAGAGATACTATTGCAACAATTGGAATTGTTAGAGATGTTGATGTCTTGTGTGGGAAAACTAAATATCCTGCTTATTTTCTTGTTCTTACTTCTCTGCAAGATAGCTTTTGTCCAATTATATTTGGCAGACCCTTGTTAAACACTGTCAATGCTACCATAGACTACACTAAGAATATTGTTACTGTTGGTTAGGATGATATGGTTCATGAGTTTAATTTCTCTAAATTTAGTAAACAACATCGTGAGGAAGAATTACCTAATAAGGATGAAATTAGTGGTCTTGCTTCTATTGCCGTACCTCCTAGTGATCCTTTAGAACACTATTTGCTAGACCATGAAAATGATATGTTCATGAAAGAAAGAAGGGAAATAGATGAAGTATTCTTTAAACAGGAACCTATTCTGCATCACAACTTACCTGTTGAAATTTTAGGGGATCCCCCTCCACCCGAGGGTGATCCCGTGTTTGAGCTCAAACCCTTGCCTGATAATCTTAAATATGCTTATCTTGATGAAAAGAAGATATATCCTCTTATTATTAGTGCTAACCTTTCAGAGCATGAAGAAGAAAGATTATTGAAAACTCTGAAGAAGCATCGTGCTGCTATTGGATATACTGTTGATGATCTTAAGGGCATTAGTCCCACTCTATGTCAACATAAAATAAATTTGGAAGCAGATGCCAAACCAGTTCGTGATCCTCAACGATGTCTGAATCCTAAAATGAAAGAAGTGGTAAGAAAAGAAATACTAAAGCTTCCGGAGGCAGGTATAGTCTATCCCGTTGCTGATGGTGAGTGGGTAAGTCCTGTCCATTGTGTCCCTAAGAAGGGAGGTATTACTGTTGTTCCTAATGATAAAGATGAATTGATTCCATATCAAAAAAAAGAAGATGCATTGATTCCACAAAGAATTATCACAGGTTATAGGATGGTAATTGATTTCCGCAAATTAAATAAAGCTACTAAGAAAGATCATTACCCCTTACCTTTTATTGATCAAATGCTAGAAAGATTATGCAAACATACACACTATTGCTTTCTAGATGGTTATTCTAGTTTCTCTCAAATACCCGTGTCAGCTAGAGATCAATCAAAGACTACTTTTACATGCCCTTTTGGTACTTTTGCTTATAGACGTATGCCTTTTGGTTTATGTAATGCACCTGCTACCTTTCAAAGATGCATGATGGCTATATTATCTGACTTTTGTGAAAAGATTTGTGAGGCTTTCATGGACGACTTTTCCGTCTATGGTTCCTCTTTTGATGATTGCTTGAGCAATCTTGATCGAGTTTTGCAGACATGTGAAGAAACTAATCTTGTCTTGAATTAGAAAAAGTGCCACTTTATGGTTAATGAAGGTATTGTCTTGGGGCACAAAGTTTCTGAAAGGGGTATTGAAGTTGATAAAGCCAAGGTTGATGCTATTGAAAAGATGCCATGTCCCAAGGACATCAAAGGTATAAGAAGTTTCCTTGGTCATGCTGTATTTTATAGGAGGTTCATTAAGGACTTCTCAAAAATTTCTCGGCCTCTCACTAATTTATTGCAAAAAGATATACCATTTGTCTTTGATGATAATTGTGTAGAAGCATTTGAAATATTTAAGAAAGCATTAGTCTCTGCACCTGTTGTTCAGCCACCTGATTGGAATTTACCCTTTGAAATTATGTGTGATGCTAGTGATTATGCTGTAGGTGCTGTTCTAGGGCAAAGAGTTGATAAGAAATTAAATGTTATTCATTATGCTAGTAAGACTCTAGACAATGCTCAAAGAAATTATGCTACTACTGAAAAAAAACTCTTAGCAGTTGTATTTGCTTGCGATAAGTTCAGATCTTATATTGTTGATTCTAAAGTAACTATTCAAACTGATCATGCCGCTATTAAATATCTTATGGAAAAGAAAGATGCTAAACCTAGATTTATTAGATGGGTTCTCTTTCTACAAGAATTTGATTTGCCTATTGTTGATAGAAAGGGAGCTGAGAACCCCGTTGCAGACAACCTGTCTAGGTTAGAAAATATTCTTGATGACCCACTACCTATTAATGATAGCTTTCCTGATGAACAATTAAATGTTATAAGTACTTCTCGTAGTACTCCATGGTATGCTGATTATGCTAATTATATTGTTGCTAAGTTTATACCACCTAGCTTCACATACCAACAAAAGAAAAAGTTCTTCTATGATTTAAGACATTACTTTTGGGATGACCCACATCTTTATAAGGAAGGAGTAGATGGTGTTATTAGATGTTGTGTACCTGAGCATGAACAGGAACAGATCCTATGCAAGTGTCATTCCGAACCTTATGGAGGACACCACGCTGGAGATAGAACTCACATAAGGTATTGCAATCTGGTTTTTATTGGCCTACTCTCTTCAAGGATGCCCGTAAGTTTGTCTTGTCTTGTGATGAATGTCAAAGAATTGGCAATATTAGTAGACGTCAAGAAATGCCTATGAATTATTCTCTTGTTATTGAACCGTTTGATGTTTGGGGTTTTGATTATATGGGACCTTTTCCTGCCTCTAATGGATACACACATATTCTAGTTGCTGTTGATTACGTTACTAAGTGGGTAGAAGCTATTCCAACTAGTAGTGCTGATCATAACACTTCTATTAAAATGCTTAAGGAAGTTATTTTCCCGAGGTTTGGAGTCCCTAGATATTTAATGACTGATGGTGGTTCACACTTTATTCATGGTGCTTTCCGTAAAATGCTTGCTAAATATGATGTTAATCATAGAATTGCATCTCCTTATCACCCTCAGTCTAGTGGTCAAGTAGAGTTGAGCAATAGAGAGCTCAAATTAATTTTGCAAAAGACTATTAATAGGTCTAGAAAGAATTGGTCTAAGAAACTTGATGATGCATTATGGGCTTATAGAACTGCATACAAAAATTCTATGGGTATGTCTCCATATAAAATGGTCTATGGAAAAGCATGCCACTTACCTCTCGAACTAGAACATAAGGCATATTGGGCTATTAAAGAGCTCAACTATGATTTTAAACTTGCTGGTGAAAAGAGGTTATTTGATATTAGCTCACTTGATGAATGGAGAACCCAAGCTTATGAAAATGCCAAGTTGTTTAAAGAAAAAGTTAAAAGATGGCATGACAAAAGGATACAAAAGCGTGAGTTTAATGTAGGTGATTATGTATTGCTATACAACTCTCGTTTAAGATTTTTTGCAGGAAAACTTCTCTCTAAATGGGATGGACCCTATGTTATTGAAGAGGTCTATCGTTCCGGTGCCATAAAGATCAACAACTTCGAAGGCACAAATCCGAAGGTGGTAAACGGTCAAAGAATTAAACATTACCAATATTATTGAAACCGTAACCCCGGAGGAATACATAAGGGACACTTTCCGGAACGTTTCAGACTCTGAAAAGGAATAGGTATGTGGTACAGTAAGTAAACCGACTCCAAAACAATTTTTAAGGCAATATTTCTCCGTTTTAGAATATTTAGAAAAATAGAAAAATAAGTAGCAGTCCGGGAAGGACACGAGGGCCCCACGAGGGTGGTGGGCGTGCCCCCTACCTCCTGAGCACCTCGTGTGCTTTCCGGACTCTGTTTTCTTGCATGTTACGTATTTTGGTCGGTAAAAATTAATTATATATTCTCCCGAAGGTTTTGACTCCCGTATCACGCAAATTTCCTCTGTTTTTGTTCTTGAGCTATTGTTGATGCAGATTAGAGCAAGATGTCTTCTCAAGAGTCAATCGGGGAGAGCCGGGTATCTAATCCGGCACCGGAACCAAGGGCAAACAGCGACGCTGACCACTTTGGGCCAGCAACGGAGGAGGAGATGGAGGCTGACTTGATGAGAGTAGATGCTATGGAGGATCAAGAAGTCACCTCTCGCCTCCGAGCTGGGTGCACGATGGGGGAACTACAGAGCTCAGCTATTCCAAACTCGGTTATCCCTTCTAATGTTAGATTTCTTACTTATGAAAATATGAAGAGGAGTGTCACTTGTTCTCCCGCAGCTATGCAACACCCTTGGGTGCAAGGAGCTTTAGCTGTCACAGGAAAGCTTCGTAAGGAAATAATGGACCTCAAGCAGCAAGTCAATAAGCTCGAAGAGGAGAACCGGATCCTGAGAGGAATAATCACCAAGAATATTACACCAACAACAAAGAAGGGGATATAATCACATGGGTATGGGCACTCCCCTTGGCAACTGCCAAGCTTGGGGGAGGTGCCCCGGTATCGTATCACAATCACAACTCCTATCTTTACCGTTTTTCTTAGTTCGATCCTTTTGATAATATCTTGATCTAGTAGAATAAAGTTTATGGCATGATCTAGTTTTGAGTTTCGGTTTATGATCGCTCTATGTAATCGAGTATGTGAGCTATATATAATAAAGATTAGTGTTGAGTCAAGGGCTTGATTATTTTGCCATGATCTTGGGTGAATAAAAGAAAAGAGAAAAAGAATAAAAAGCAACAAAAAGTTCATATTGATCTTATTGAGAGTAATGACTTCACATAGAAAGAGTATGATGATTAAAAGTTGTTGGGAGTTGGCACACATAGCTTTGGTCATTGTTGCAATTAATAGGAAGTAATAAGGAAAGAGAGGTTTCACATATAGATATATTATCATTGACATCTTTTATGATTGGGAGCACTCATTAAAATATGACATGCTAAAGAGTTAATGTTGGACAAGGAAGACAACATAATGAGTTATGTCTTTCTTATATCTGAGATAAAGTATGTTGTCATGGATCCTCTAACTTGTTGAGCTTGCCTTTCCCCCTCATGCTAGCCAAATTCTCAGCACCAAGTAGAAATACTACTTGTGCTTCCAAATACCCTTAAAGCAGTTTTGCCATGAGAGTCCACCATATCTACCTATGGAATGAGTAAGATCCTTCAAGTAAGTTGTCATCGGTGCAAAGCAATAAAAATTGCTCTAAATATGTATGATTGATTGGTGTGGGAGAAATAACCTTTATACGATCTTGTGATGTGAAAGTAATAAAAGCGACGGACTACATAATAAAGGTTCATATCACAAGGGGCAATATAAAGTGACGTTCTTTCACATTGAGATTTTATATATCCAACCATAAAATCGCATGGCAACCTCTGCTTCCCTCTGCGAAGGGCCTATCCTTTATTATTATCTTCTACCTTATGCAAGAGTCATGGTGATCTTCACCTTTTCTTTTTCATTTTATCCTTTGGCAAGCTCAGCATGTTGGAAAGAACATGATATATATATCTAATTGGATGTAGGGGAGCATGAACCATTATTGTTGACATTGCCATTGAGGTAAAAGGTTGTGGGGCAAAACTATGAGCCCCTATCTTTCTCTGTGTCCGATTAAAACTCCGTAACCACAAGTATCGCGTGAGTGTTAGCAATTATGGAGGACTAAATGATAGTTGAGTATGTGGACTTGCTTTTTAGCTCTGACATAGACTCTTTCCGATGTTATGATAAATTGCAATTGCTTTGATGACTGAGATTATAGTTTGTTGGAGCCCAATAAGGTTTATGATTTATACTTTTGCATTGTGAATAGATCATCACTTGAACATAAGTAATCATATGACAAAATCTATATATGTTGCTGTTATGAGAATAATCATGATGCCTTCATGTTCGTATTTTATTTTTATCGACGCCTCTACCTCTAAACATGAGGACATATTTATTGTTATCGGCTTTTTGCTTGAGGACAAGCGAGGTCTAAGCTTGGGGGAGTTGATACGTCCATTTTGCATCATGCTTTTATATCGATATTTATCGCATTATGGACTGTTATTTCACTTTATGTCACAATACATATGGCTATTTTCTCTAATTTTACAAGGTTTACATCAAGAGGGAGAATGTCGGCAGCTGGAATTCTGGTCTGGAAAAGGAGCAAATATTAGAGACATATTCTGCGCAACTCCAAAAGTCCTGAAACTCCACGGAACGTCTTAAAATAAATAAAGAAAAATCCACGCCAAAGATGAAGGCCAGGGGGCCCACACCCTTCTCACGAGGGTGGGGGGCGCGCCCCCCTACCTCGTGGGCCCCCTGGTGGCTCTCCGATGCCCATCTTCTCCTATATGAGGTCTTTCGATGAGAAAAAAATAGGGGGGGACTTTTTGGGATGAAACTCTGCCGCCACGAGGCAGAACCTTGGCGGATCCAATCTAGAGCTCCGGCAGAGCTGTTCTGCCGGGGAAACTTCCCTCCCGGAGGGGGAAATCATCACCATCGTCATCACCAATGCTCCTCTCATCGGGAGAGGGCAATCTCCATCAACATCTTCACCAGCACCATCTCATCTCCAAACCCTAGTTCATCTCTTGTATCCAATTCTTGTCTCAAAGTCCGGGATTGGTGCTAGTAGGTTGCTACTAGTGTTGATTACTCCTTGTAGTTGATGCTAGTTGGTTTAATTGGTGGAAGATCATATGTTCAGATCCTATATGCATATTATTACCCCTCTGATTATGAACATGAATATGCTTTGTGAGTAATTATGTTCGTTCCTGAGGACAAGGGAGAAGTCTTGCTATGAGTAGTCATGTGAATTTGGTATTCATTTGATATTTTGATAAGATGTATGTTGTCTAGCCTCTAGTGGTGTTATGTGAACGTCGACTACATAACACTTCACCATTATTTGGGCCTAGAGGAAGGCATTGGGAAGTAATAAGTAGATGATGGGTTGCTAGAGTGACAGAAGCTTAAACCCTAGTTTATGCGTTGCTTCGTTAGGGGCTGATTTGGATCCATATGTTTCATGCTATGGTTAGGTTTACCTTAATACTTTTGTTGTAGTTGCGGATGCTTGCAATAGAGGTTAATCATAAGTGGGATGCTTGTTCAAGTAACAACACCCAAACACCGGTCCACCCACATATCAAATTATCAAAGTATCGAACGCGAATCATATGAACATGATGAAAACTAGCTTGACGATATTCCCATGTGTCCTTGGGAGCGCTTTTCCTATTATAAGAATTTGTTCCGGCTTGTCCTTTGCTACAAAAGGATTGGGCCATATTGCTGCACTTTATTTACTTTTGTTACTTATTGCTCGTTACAACCTATCTTATCACAAAACTATCTGTTACCACTTATTTCAGTACTTGTAGAGAATACCTTGTTGAAAACCGCTTATCATTTCCTTCTGCTCCTCATTGGGTTCGACACTCTTACTTATCGAAAGGACTACGATAGTTCCCCTATACTTGTGGGTCATCAGTGATGCAGAACGAGGACACCACCCTCACTGTGTGGACGGCGATTGATGCTATCTTTCGGGAAAACCAGCTTGCCTGGGCTGTCTACGTCGACGCTGAGTACCACGCCGTCGTCCAGGGCAACATGATGATCATGCAGTACTGCACCAAGCTCAAGACCTACGTCGACCAGCTGCGTGATCTGGGGCAGCCCGTTTCCGAGCCGCAGCAGGTGTTCCATCTTCTGTGCGGGCTCGGGCGGCAGTTCCATGGCGCCACCCCCCCACATCACCTCGCGGTCGCTGCTCCCATCCTTCCTCCAAACGCGCACCTTCCTCCTGCTCGAGGAACACCGCGTTGATCAGGCCGCGCGCATCTAGGGAGCGCACACGCTCGTCGCCGGGCATGGTCTCGCCATGCCCTCTCCGCCAGCACCCTCTTCGCTCGCCGCACCTGGCGGTTCTGCCACACGTGGCCGTGGACGCGGATGCCGTCGTGGATGTGGCCACGGCAACACTGGCGGCCAGCCTGCCACCCCCTCGCTGCCACGCCTTCCTGGGCTCCCTACTCCGGCACCCGGCGCCAACTCCTAGACTGGCTTGGTGCAGGCCTGGCCCATTCCCTGGCGTGCCCGGTCTCTGATGTGCTCGGCCCGCGCCCCGGCACGCCTCCTCAGCTGGCCATGTACGCCTCTTCCTCCACGCCTCTACCTGGCGCCTACGGCTATGGCGGCTACGGTCCTCCACCAGGTTATGGCCCGCTGCCGCACTACGCTGTGCCTTCCGCCACCGCGCCTCCGCCTGCATCACCGCTCGACATGGCGTCGCTCCAGGCGGCGCTCCATAGCGCCACTAGCGACCCATCCTCGTCCGGCAGCTCCTCCGACTGGTACCTCGACTCGAGCGCGGCCTCCCACATGACCAACAACACTCGTACTCTTCATTCCGTCCATCCCTCCTCCTCTTCATCTCACATTATCGTGGGTAGCGGTGAGCACCTCCCAATCACCCACGTTGGTGTTGGCTCTCTCATCTCTGGCACTTCCCCAATTCAGCTTCGTAACATGCTTGTTGCACCCTCTTTGATCAAAAACCTCCTCTTTGTTCGTCAGCTTTGCTATGATAATCCTGTTTCTATTGAGTTTGACTTGTTTGGGTTTTCTATCAAGGACATCCAGACCAGAACGGCGATCCTCCGCTGTGATTCCACCGGCGATTTGTATCGAGTTGGGCCTGCACCGTCGCTGTCTTCGCACCCGTTCGCCCGCGTGGCCACTGTTGAGCTGCTTCACCAGCGTCTTGGGCACCCTGGCACCGCCTCGGTTCAGCAGCTCGCCTCCCAGCTCTGCTTCCACTTTAGCAAGTCGTTGCCGCATCACTGCCAAGCCTGTCGATTAGGCAAACACGCACGTTTACCATTTCAATCTTCAATTAGCTATACTCATTTCCCCTTTCAGTTGCTTCACCTAGATGTTTGGACCTCTCCTGTTACTAGCATTTCTGGCTATCAGTTTTATCTTGTGATACTTGATAATTACACGCACTATGTCTAGACATTTCCCCTCAAGCACAAGTCTGATGTCCTACCAATTCTGCATGACTTTTATGCATATGTGCGCACGCAGTTTCAGCTCCCTTTGTTTTCTCTTCACACAGATAACGGGCGCGAATTCGACAGTACTTCAGTGCGCTCCCTCCTCTCTGCACATGGTTCTGTTCTTCGTCTCTCCTGCCTATACACTAGCTAACAGAACGGGAAGGCGGAGCGTATTCTGCGCACACTCAACGACAACGTTCGTGCTCTCCTTCTCCATGCGTCCATGCTGCCGCGGTTCTGGGCTGAAGCGCTCAACACTACCACCTACCTGTTGAATCGTCGTCCCTGTCATTCCAGTGCACCTCGCTCCCCGTACAAGCTCCTGCTTGGTGTCGCACCAGATTACAGCCTCTTACGCCACTGCCACAGCTCAGCTGCCTCTGCTACCCCAACACCACTGCCACAGCTCGCCACAAGCTTGACGCTTACTCTGCTGCGTGTGTCTTTCTTGGCTATCCATCTGATCACTACGGCTATCACTACTTTGATCCGGTTTCCCGGCGGGTTCTGACCTCGCGCCACATCCACTTCCACGAGGATGTCTTCCCCTTCGCTCACCCCGCTGCTCCCGCCGCAGTGTCGCCTTTGTCGCCGGAGCCTTCTGCTGCGCCCCTAATCCTGCAGGTGCCCGCTCCGTGCTCTATTGCCGTGCCTCACTTCACGCCTCATTGTGATTCAACCACGACCGCTGGATCGACATCGAGCGGCTCCGTGTGTTCATCCTCTGCCCCTCCCGCCTCTAGTTCAACTGGGGGCGTTGGATCGGCGATCGAGGGCTCCGGCTCCTGCGTGCCATCGACTACTTCAAAATCCATGACTTCCTCGTCGAGCGCTCCCGCTGCTTCGCCCTCTCCGTCGCCCGCGGCCGCTCCGCTGCGCCGGATGGTCACACTTGCGCAAGCTGGGATCTTCCGGCCCATCCCGCGCTACTACGACGCTGCCACTACTTCGACCAGCGCATCGATCTCTCTGCTCCCCAGCTCTGTTCGTGTCGCCCTACGTCACCCGAATTGGTTGGCGGCGATGCATGAAGAGTTCGCAGCCCTTGTCAGCAACCGCACCTGGGAGCTGGTGCCGCGTCCTCCCGGCACTAACCTGATCACCGGCAAGTGGGTGTTCAAGCACAAGCTGCGCACCGACGGGACCCTTGAGCGCTACAAGGCCAGGTGGGTCGTGCGTGGATTCCGGCAACGTGCCGGCGTCGACTACGGTGAGACATTCTCCCTCGTGGTCAAGCCGGCTACCATCCGCACGGTTCTCACCATTGCCGCCTCGCGCCGCTGACCCGTGCACCAACTGGATGTGAAAACGCCTTCTTGCACGGCACACTTGAGGAGGAAGTGTTCTACCACCAGCCTACCGGCTTCGTCGACGACACAAAGCCCGGGAATGTCTGTCGCTTGGCCAAGTCGCTCTACGGCCTTAAGCAGGCGCCGCGCGCCTAGTTCCTGCGCTTCACTGGCTTCCTCAAGACGATCGGATTCGTCGGCACTCGCTCTGAATCATCTCTTTTCGTCTACACCAGCGGCGTCGAGTAGGCATTTCTTCTGTTGTACATGGACGACCTTGTTCTCACCGCGTCCAGCACCGCTCTCCTCCAGCGCATCGTCCACCGCCTCACAGGCGAGTTCGCCATGAAGGACCTCGGACCGCTTCATTTCTTCCTCGACATTCGCGTCCAACGCACACCTGTAGGGTTCTTCCTCTGCCAACAACAGTATGCCGAGGATGTGGTTGATCGTGCCGGCATGGACTCTTGCAAGCCCTCTCCCACGTCGGTCGACATGAAGGGCAAGCTCCCGCAAGCCAACGGCCCGCGCATCGACGATCCCTCTTCCTACCGCGGCATTGCCGGCGCACTGTAGTACCTCACCATCACCCGTCCTAAGCTGGCCTATGTAGTTCAGCAGATCTACCTGCACATGCACGATCTGCACGCCTGCCATCTAAACTTGGTCAAGCGCGTCCTTCGCTATCTTCGCGGGACGCCGTCGCTCGGTCTACTTATCCGCGCTTCGTCAACCTTGGATCTTCGTGCCTTCACTGATGCTGACTGGGTCGGGTGCCCGGACACCAGACGCTCGACGTCTGGCTTCTGCATCTACCTCGGCGACGCCCTCGTCTCCTGGTCTTCGAAGCGGCAAGCCACCGTGTCCCGTTCCAGCACTGAAATGGAGTACCGCGGCGTCGCGAACGCCGTGGCTAAGGGCATCTGGCTATGCCAACTTCTCGGCGACCTCCATGCACCGGTGACCAAGGCCACGCTCGTCTTCTGCGACAACGTGTCGTCGGTGTATCTCGGTGAACCCCGTTCACCACCGGCGCACCAAGCACGTGGAGCTGGACATCCACTTCGTTCGCGAGCATGTCGCCCTCGGCGAATTTCGGGTGTTGCACATCCCCACCAAACAGTAGCTGGCAAACGTGATGACCAAAGGGCTACCCACTGACACCTTTCTTCAGTTTAGGTCTAGTCTTTGCGTCGCTCCCAGCGACGTCACGACTGCCGGGGGGTGTTAGACTATACATACACGACCTGTATAGAGTCAAGGCTATGCGCATTTTGGGTGTGTGCGAGGGTTGCGCACGATAGTGGTAGTGGCACACGATCTCCCTCTCGGACGTGCTCTCTATAACTGTATATATGGCCGGCCGATGAGCCTAATGGATGTGTGTGCTGAGTCCCAAAACCTCTGTCCCTCCACCTCCCAACTATCAATAAATATTGGCATCATGGCCACAAGAATAGCAAGCATCATGTTCATCAAGGGATATTTCAATCAAATCATCGAATCATAATTATCTATAGATTCATGCATACAATTATTGTCTTCTGAAGCAACGGTCATTATTTCAATAATTTCTTTGACATAGACATTATGAGCATAGTTTTCATAGAAATATTTAAGTATGTCAAAATTTTCAGATTCATAGAGAGTAATATCATACTTTTCAATCAAAGAAGCAACTTCATAAGCACCCTTAAAAGCAACAAATTCTTCAATTTGTTCGATATCGTAGTAATTGTAAACACCCTTTGCATAAGAAGATAAGATTTCATTGTCATTAAACTCACATAGGTAGGGGAGGTGTTTTAGGGTTCTTAGAGCAACAAGTAAAATCATAAATTTCACAAACATTCCAAGCATAACACATCAATCTGTTTATTTGATCCCATAAGAGTCTCCCTTTTTCAGACAAACTGTGACGCACAAAATGAGCACGCTCATCTAAAGATTTCCCATCAACTAGGCTAGTTGGGGTTTCAGCACGAGCGCAAAAGGATCGAAGATGATCCAAGTAGAACACTTTAAGTGGATCCATATCAATAGATTTTCAGCAAGCAAAGATGCAAGCAAATGGAAGGCACATGGAAACACAAACAAAGATACATATGGGAAGAAGGCGAAGAAAAGGCAAAGGTGAAGTGGGCGAGAGGAAAATGAGAGGCGAAGGGCAAATAATGTAATGTGAGGGATAAGAGTTTGTGATGGGTACTTGGTATGTCTTGACTTGAGTGTAGATCTCCCCGGCAACGGCGCCAGAAATGGCTAGTTGATGGGAGATCAAATCTTGACTTGACTTGGTGCAAATCTCCCCGGCAACGACGCCAGAAATCCTTCTTGCTACCTCTTGAGCATGCGTTGGTTTTCCCTTGAAGAGGAAAGGGTGATGCAGCAAAGTAGCGTAAGTATTTCCCTCGGTTTTTGAGAACCAAGGTATCAATCCAGTAGGAGACTACATGCAAGTCACCTAGTACCTGCACAAACAAACAAGAACCTCGCAACCAATGCGATAAAGGGGTTGTCAATCCCTTCACGGACACTTACGAAAGTGAGATCTGATAGAGATAATAAGATAAATATTTTTGGTATTTTTGTGGTATAGATTGGAAAATAAAGATTGCAAAATAGATAGTAAACTAGAATTGTATATTGGAAACTTTTATGATGTAAAGTAGACCCAGGGGCCATAGGTTTCACTAGTGGCTTCTCTCAAGATAGCATGTATTATGGTGGGTGAACAAATTACTGTCGAGCAATTGATAGAAAAGTGCATAGTTATGATGATATCTAAGCCAATGATCATGAATATAGGCATCACGCCCGTGTCAAGTAGACCGAAACAATTCTGCATCTACTACTATTACTCCACACATCGACCGCTATCCAGCATGCATCTAGAGTATTAAGTTCATAAGAACGGAGTAATGCATTAGGCAAGATGACATGATGTAGAGGGATAAACTCAAGCAATATGATATAAACCCCATCTTTTTATCCTCGATGGCAACAATACAATATGTGTCGTTTCCCTTTCTGTCACTGGGATCGGGCACCACAAGATTGAACCAAAGCTAAGCACTTCTCCCATGGCAAGAAAGATCAATCTAGTAGGCCAAACTAAACCGATAATTCGAAGAGACTTGCAAAGATATCAAATCAGCATATAAGAATTCAGAGAAGAATCAAATAATATTCATAGATAATCAAGTTCATAAACCCACAATTCATCGGATCTCGGCAAACACACCGCAAAAAGAGTTACATCGAATAGATCTCCAAGAAGATCGAGGAGAACTTTGTATTGAGATCCAAAGAGAGAGAAGAGGCCATCCAGCTAATAATTATGGACCCGAAGGTCTGTGGTAAACTACTCACACATCATCGGAGAGGCTATGGTGTTGATGTATAAGCCCTCCGTGATTGAATCCCCCTGCGGCAGATTGTCGGAAAAGGCCCCAAGATGGGATCTCACGGGTACAGAAGGTTGCGGCGGTGGAAAAGCTGTTTCGTGGCTCTCCTTTAAGGTTTCTGGGTATAAGAGTATATATAGGTGAAAGAAGTAGGTCAGAGGAGCTGCGAGGGGCCCACGAGGGTGGGAGGCGCGCCTGGCCCCCCTGGGCGTGCCCTCCTGCCTCATGGCTTCCTCGCTGCTTTCTTGACGTCCACTCCAAGTCTCCTGGATTGCGTTTGTTCCAAAAATGATCCTCGCGAAGGTTTCATTCCGCTTGGATTCTGTTTGATATTCCTTTTCTGGGAAACACTGAAATAGGCAAAAAAACAGCAATTTGCACTGGGCTTTCGGTTAATAGGTTAGTCCCAAAATAATATAAAAAGGTATAATAAAGCCCATTAAACATCCAAAATAGATAATATAATAGCATGGAATAATCAAAAATTATGGATATGTTGGAGACGTATCACGCGTCCTTATGGACGGCGGTAGCAGTCTTAACCTGCTTTACCAGGACACTGTCCATAAAATGGGCATTGATCCGTCAAGAATCAAGCCCATCAAAACCACCTTCAAAGGAGTGATACCTGGCGTAGAGGCCTGCCGCACAGGGTCCATAACGTTGGAAGTAGTCTTCGGCTCACCGGATAATTTCCGAAGCGATGACTTTATCTTCGACATCGTCGCTTTCCGAAGTGGCTATCACACACTGCTCGGACGAATCACGTTTGCCCGTTTCAACGCGGTCCCGCACCATGCTTATCTAAAGCTCAAGATGCCTAGACCACACGGCATTATAACAATTAATGGAAACATGGAACGCTTCCTCCATACTGAGGAGCACACTGCAGCACTCGCAGTTGAAGTATAGGATGGCCTCATCAAGCCAAGTACTACACCGGCAGTCAAGCCACCAGACACTGTCAAACGAGTCCGGCCTACCCTGCAGAATGACAGTCCGGCTCGTCCAGAGCTAGAATAGAAATCCGGCCTCCATCAAAACCCCAACCTGATTGCGGCATACGTACCATGCGTACATAATTACGCACTAAAAATAACATGGGCAAAGTCGGAGGCACACTAAAAACAAAGTCCACAATACGGCTCGACCCTATTCGGACCCTCATATCCTTCCTTTTCTTCCTCTTATTTTTATTTTTCAGGTTCTTTACAACCCACATCACTTTTCGATGGTACCAAGGTCCCTTTTCCAGGCCCCTTATGTATACTTGATTGTTGAAACTCTCAAAGGATCATACACCAAGGTGAAAAGCAACGCGGATGTGCGACACAGTGTCCAAAGGATCTTCAAGATCATATTTTCCTTTTTAGGACCTGTATACAACTTTCCCTTGTGCTCGGCATGTAAAATAGCCTCGATGCTTAACGCATCATTTGTAAAAATACATTTTGACGTATCAATTAGACTATAATGGAAACAATTTTACCCTACCTTATCTGGTATTGTTCTACTACGTCTTCTGTATCCTGTCTTAACGACTGATTGACATATACACATTGGCATTAATCGTCAAGGGCTTTATTCGGCCACAAATGTTCAAAAACAAAAAGTCCGAACACTTTCATAATACACTTCGGCATCCCGAATATTGCATTATATGCATCGGCTTCGAATCATGTCTTTGGTCAATAGTTGGGTTGCCCGGCTCCTATGGTTGCCACCTTACGTTCCGCTTGTTCGGCTAAGGTAGTAAAGGGAGAACTACTACGATTGTGTTTCTGGTTCGTCCGGTCAAACACCCCAGTAGAGAAAGCCGAAAACTGACTATCATGATACGGCGAGAGTTGGTCAGCTATTCAGCGACTTAATACAAATCTTTTGCATTTTTCCGTATTACGAAGGACTGACTTCAGCTCGGTCACGCACCTAAGGCATCCCAGTTCGGACAGCCGCATGCGCATTAGGGGCTAGTTCTTAGCCCCACAGTCAATCTCCTATGGCTAAGTGAAAGTGCTAAAGCCGCATAGTCTGATTGCCTGGTTCGTTACGTAAGTCACCTCCTTTACGGACCAAGACGTTGGATCAAGAGTGATTACATGTTATTATGAACACCCCCGTAGCATCTACGGGGGGGGGGGGGGATTGAAGCCGACGACTGGCAAACTTTCAAGAATAATAAAATACGGCCGCACAAGAGATATGTAACTCAGATAACAACATAAATACATTACAAAGCCTTGGTTTATAACACAAGGCCGAGGCAGTTCGGATACATTCACTCGAACATAACATCCTTCGAGCATTGATCCTCTATCAAACGGGCACCCTCGAGGACATCTTCAAAATAGCGCTTCGGCTTGCGGTGGTCCTTGCCTCTGGGCGGACCCTCAACTACCACGACGGTGGCCTTCATCTTCGCCCAGTGCATTTTGACATGGGCAAAGGTCATCCACGCACCTTCTATGCACGTCGAGCGCATCACAGCCTCAACTAGAGGCAAGGCGTCACCGAGCCGCTTGACCAGGCCGAAGTAGTTGCTCGGAATGGGTCCGGCTGGCCATAGCCGGACTATGAGGTCCTTCATGGCCAAACCAGACATCTGATGCAGCTCCACCAGTTGCATAATCTGGTTGTTTAGCAGTGTTGGCCGCTGTAACATCCCAAAATTTCAATTTGGAATGTTATACATAGTCATCCATGCATATCATATTTTATTGCATTTCCATTCCGCAAATCCTCGAAATCCTAAGCAACTCAAGGACCTTTGGAGAGAGTTGGGGATTTCCCGGTTTTCAAATTTGATTTTTATCAAATATTGAAACGAGGATTTTGATTTTAATTATTTTTCTCTCCGAAAAAAATATTTCATGATAAAATAAATGAGAGGAGATAATATGACTTCTCTAAAATAATAGAAATATTGGAGGAAAAATATTAAAATCATTTATTTGACCTTTTTTTATTTGATTTTTATGCGTATTTTATTTGCATTAGAAAAATTGCACGTTTTCAAAATTGCATTTTAGGGACAAGAAAATGTTCATCTCGTTCTAAATATTTTATTTAGACGATGAAAATTTATTTTTGGCATTTATAGATTTTTATTTATTTTTCTAGGATTTTGTTTCGGTCGGTGAAATTATTTTAAAAAAAAGTTTCACGCCCGACTGGGCCTAAGGCCCAGCCGAGCCAGGCCGCCGCCGCCGCCGCCTTCTCTGTCCCGCGCGCCGCCGCCGACCGACTCGGATGAGGAGTCCGAGCCGGACTCTGCCGCCCCGCCTTGGCCCCTCCTCCAATCCGCCGCCGGCCCCGCCCCTTTATATACGCCGCCGCCCCTCCTCCCCCCCCCACCAACACCACCCCACCACCGCCGCCCCGCCGACTGCAGCCGCCGCTGCCGCCCCGCGCCAGCCGCCCCGCCGCCCGCAGCTGCCGCCGCCGCCGTGCCACGCCTCGCCGCCGCCGCCCCGCCGGAGCCCCTCGCCGGACGTAGCCGCCGGACTCCGCCGCCGGTTTTTTAAAAACCGTTTGGTTTTTCTTTAGAAACCCTAGATCCGTTTTTTTTAGATCACCGGTTTTTCTTTTTTTTCGGTTTTCCCATTTAGTGGACGTTCGTCCGAACGTTCATTTTAACGAACGGTTCTTCGCCCGTTAGTTACAGCTAACGAATGCTCATTCGTTAGTCTGTTCATCAGTTTTCTTTTATCGGATTTAATCCTCGATTTCTCTGATCGCGATTTCTGATCCGATCTTAGTTTCTATTTTTCTTTTCGCTCGTTAGTCAGAATCAGGCGATTCAAGCGCCTAGAGTTTCGTCTCAAAACCCTCTTTCCGCTTAACCAACTTAAATAAGTTTTTACTAATGTAAAATTTGACCTAAGTTTAGATTAGTAAACAAAGCTTTTCTCTTCCACCGTTTGAGTTTTGTTGCTCCGTTTGATTTGATTCTTTTTGTGAACTGGAGTTCTTAAGTTGAACTTTCTGGTCAACCTCTCTCTTATTTGAGTTTTGCTTGTGCATCTTTTTTCTTGTTACTTATGTATGTTATTGTTTGTTTGCGATAGAACACCCGGAGTGCGGAGCGTGCTACTACGAGTCCCTAGGTTTCACACACCGTCAGCAAGGCAAGTAACACATTGATCATAATCTTCTCATACCCAGTTTTATGCATTAGTTCCATCCTCAAACATTTCATGGTTAGGATGTCATTAACATGTGGGTTGGGAAGTAGTTGATGAGGTAGAATCTATTACCCTGTTGCATTCAAACCCTGGGAGTTACTTTTACGCTGCTTATTTTACTATGCTACGCTATGCTCGTAGACGTGGGTTGGGTTTGAGTGAAATTCATGACAGATGTGAGTTGTTAATTAATGGTTCAAATTAAGGTGGCAACTTAAATTAAAATCTGGGTGGATTGAGGCACCTGGAGTACCCAGTGTTGCTTGTATTTTTGGAAATCCCGGAGTAACCGTGTGATCTTCCTATGGACTGCCACCCAGGCTCAAAGGGAACTAAGATGATTCATGCTAGAAACTTCCGTGTGCAGCCACAAGCTATTATGGGCTCTAGCATAGTTGAGAAAGTTACGTGAAGCTCTTGAAGAGGCAGATCAGCAGGTAGTGGGATGTAGGTTTGGTATGGTCTGTCCGGAGTAGAGAGTTAATGTTTCTGAAAGATCGTGTCTCGGTCATCCGTTTCTCAAACACTTTGTAGTGTGAGAAATCCAACGGAGGCGATCGAGTCTTGTGGGGAAAAGTGAGCAAACCTCTATGGAGTGTATAATCTAATCATGGTTAGCCGTGTGCCCGATTATGGACAATTCTTGAGTATCTAGTACTTGGGTTATCACATGTATCTCATCACTCTTAATTAATACTGTTGGGTTGTTAATCACTTTAATTGGGATTGAGTTGGAGGAACCTTCTCAATGATGTTCAACTACCATGATAGTTAAATTAAAATCTATTCCTTTGTTGTAGGGAAAATTGGCTTTTCGCAAAAACTGTAACCATAGAGCTTTCCACCAGCCAAATATGCATGTAGTGATAGCATTATTCTGTTCTTGCTCTACTGTGTTACTTTGCCAGCATATTCCATGTGCTGACCCATTTTTGGGCTGCAACGTATTATGTTGCAGACTTTTCAGACGAGGAGTAAGGTTCGTTAGGTCGTTGCCGTGCAGCTCAGTTATGTCGTTGGAGTTATTGGACTCACTTTATCTTACAAGCCTTCCACTATTATCGTATTAGATGGCCTTAAGCCATATTATTGTAATAAGTTCTCTTTTGAGACTTTTTGATGTAATAAGTGTGTGATTGCCACTCTGTTATAAATCCTTCGAGTACTGTGTGTGTCAGCATTACCGATCTAGGGATGACACTGAAGCACAGAGACTTGACCATCTGAGGTCGGGTCGGTACAAGATGGTATCAGAGCACACGCTGAGTGTAGGACACGACCACTAAGATAAACCCTAGGTCACACTTCTCTACTCATTTCTGACTCCTCTCCATTTTCTACTCTTTAGGATGGCGGAGATGAAGAACAAGTTTGCACAACCGGATGAAGACACACCTTTTGGACGCCACTTGGAGGAAGTCACTAGGTACTTGAACATTGGAATACCAAGCTTCACCGGAACATACAATGCCACTTTACCTGAAGAGGAGCGCTGGATGGTTCAAGTACAAGTTCCAGGAAGGACATTCTCACCAACTTCTAAACCCATAGAGTTTTCTTTTGAAGCACCCACCTGGAGTCTAGGAAAGTGCATGGCAGCCCACATTACCATGGGACACATTGGAGAAGTCTACAACAGGGAGCTTAAGGACACTATCTACCAAATATGTGGGCGCCGAGACGAGCAATGGGAAGTAATCAGCACCAGGAAGGATAGATCCATTGCAGCTTTCATCCAGGAGTTAAACCAGCACATTCGACGCCAGGAGAACCAGATGTGCGCGGACATGATGGACTTGAAGAAGGCGAAGACTAGAATCATCGAGTTGGAGGAAGAACTCAAGTTTACACGCGGTGGATATGAGGAGGAAATCAAGACACTACTGGAGAAGAATGACGACCTAGTCAAGAAGATCGGAGTATTCATGGGAGGACCGCCACCAGTGGAAGAAGACGAAGAAGAAGAACCCAAAGAGATATGCCCCAAGGACTACATCATCATCGACGACACTGATTCCGATCCTAGTGATGATGACTTTGAACACGAAGCTGGAGCTGACATCATGGAATCTTCCACCGATCAAAATTTCTGGATGACCACCAAAATATTAGTAGCATTCCCCATGTAATTAGTAGTAGATGAGCACTTTTGCGATAGTTCTAGACCATTTGTATGCCCTTGCTTGATTGATTGAGTGAAATGTTTGTGTTTGTCTCATGTGCATATGGGTAGTGTTTTCCCATTAGACCTCTTTTCTATTCTGATCTCTTCCATCTAAACCCCTCAGATGCCTCTGAGACGTGACACCGGTTTTGCTTTCCCACCGGAGCTCACCCAGTTGATCCAGCAGTAGAACACTTTGATGCAATTGCTAGCTCAGAACCAAGGCAACAACAACAACAACAATAACAACAACAACAACCCGCCACCAGTGGAAAACCTAGCCCGTTTTCTAAGGTTACAGCCGCCGGTATTTTCCAGTAGCACCGAGCCTATAGTTGCTGATGATTGGCTATGCCGCATTGGGAGAGAGTTGACCACCACAGGTTGCACGGATGCTGAGAGGGTGCGTTTTGCCGCACATCAATTGGATGGACCTGCAGCCTCATGGTGGGAGAATTACACGGCCACTTTTCCCATAGCCAACGTCACTTGGGACCAATTTCAGCAAGCTTTTCGCATGGCCCATGTCTCAACTGGAGCTATGTAGATGAAGAAGCGGGAGTTCCGCAACCTACGTCAGGGGAACCGTATTGTGGCTCAGTACGTGGATGAGTTTAGCAAGTTATCTCGCTATGCCCCTGATGATGTGGCCACAGATGCCGCGAAGCAGGAGAAGTTTATGGAAGGGCTGAATGATGAGATGAGCATGCAGTTGATGGTAGCAACTTTCAACAACTACCAGGAGTTGGTGGATAAGGCTCTTATGATTGAAGGGAAGCAGCAGCAGATTGAGAGTCGCAAGAGAAAGTGTGGACAAGGGAAGTATAACTCAGGAGCTCAGCAGAAGCCTCGCCTAACCCCGAACTCGGGAGGACTTGTTCATAACCATGGAGGTCACAACCACACTGGAGGAGGATCACATAACCACAATGGTTCTAAGAATGGGAATGCGAACGGAACCAACAATAACCACAACCGCCCCAATCCAGCCACAGCCACCAAAAGAGACCTAAGTCACGTTACTTGTTTCAAGTGTGGGAAGACTGGACACTATGCCACGGAGTGCCCTGAAGGAAAGAATGGAAACGGAAATGGGAGCGCTGGGAAGAAGCCTAATCCATTCAACAAAGGACAAGTGAACCACGTTAACGTGGAGGAGGTTGAAGAGCAGCCGGACGCGGTAATAGGTAAGTTTTTGGTTAAGTCATTTACCGCTCTTGTTCTTTTTGATACTGGTGCATCGCATTCATACATATCAAGGGAATTTGTGGATAAGTTTAAACTACCAACCCAAACGCTTAGGACCCCTCTCCTAGTGAGTTCACCCGGAGCAGTGTACATGGCTAGCCGATGGTGCGACCAGATACCCTTAACCATTGGCACACATGTCTTTCCGTCCGACCTAATTATCTTGGAGTCACAAGGATTGGATGTGATATTAGGTATGGACTGGATGTCAAAGTATGGAGGAAGCATTGACTGTGCTAGTAAGTCGATTTATCTTACCACCCCGGAGGGAAAAATGATTAAGTATGTATCTAGGCATGTGCCTAGGAGGAGCCAAGTGAATGCCCTTGCGGGAGTTGTTCAGGAGGAAGTGCGTGTAGTGAAGGATTACCCGGATCTTTTTCCAGAGGAGTTACCAGGCATGCCACCGGATCGAGACATAGAGTTTTTGATAGAGCTATTGCCAGGTACCGGGCCAATATCCAAGAGACCCTATCGGATGCCCGCAAATGATCTGGAGGAAATTAAGAAACTGATCAAGGAGTTATTGGAGAAAGGATACATTCGAAGAAGTTCATCACCTTGGGGAGCCCCTGTGCTATTGGTTGAGAAGAAGGATAAATACCTAAGGATGGTTGTTGATTATCGAGCCTTGAATGAAGTAACGATTAAGAACAAGTACCCACTGCCGATGATCAACAATCTGTTCGATCAGCTGCAAGCAGCTAAAGTGTTCTCGAAGATCGATCTACGATCAGGATACCATCAGTTGAAGATTGGAGAGAAGGATATACCAAAGACAGCTTTCACAACGTGGTATGGATTATACAAGTACACGGTCATGTCATTTGGGCTGACTAATGCCCCTGCCTATTTCATGAGCATGATGAACAAGGTGTTCATGGAATATTTGGAAAAGTTTGTTGTGGTGTTTATTGATGATATTATGGTATACTCGAAGAATGAAGAGGAGCACAAGGAGCATTTGCACTTAGTTCTCGAGAAACTCAGGGAACACCAGTTGTATGCTAAGTTTAGCAAATGCGAGTTTTGGTTGAAAGAAGTCGGATTCCTTGGACATGTTATATCGGGAGAAGGTATATCAGTAGACCCTAGCAAAATTCAGTCAGTCATTGAATGGTTGGCACCCACCTCAGTTAGCGAGATCCGCGGTTTCCTTGGACTCTTGGTTATTATCGGAGATTCATTGAGAACTTTTCCAAAATTGCAAAGCCAATGACTGAACTTTTAAAGAAGGATACTAAGTTTAAATGGACAAAAGATTGCGAGGCAAGTTTCCAGGAGTTGAAGGAACGGTTGACTACAGCACCAGTGCTAACACTGCCGGATATACATATGGAATTCCAAGTGTATTGCGACGCCTCTCGCTTAGGACTTGGATGTGTACTTATGCAGGATGGAAGAGTTGTTTCGTATGCCTCACGACAACTAAAACCTCATGAGTTGAACTATGCCACGCATGATTTGGAGTTAGCAGCCGTAGTGCATGCATTGAAGACCTGGAGGCATTACCTTATTGGAAACCGATGTGATGTATACACGGACCATAAGAGTTTGAAGTACATCTTCACCCAGAAGAAACTGAACCTTAGACAGAGGAGGTGGTTGGAGCTTATAAAGGATTATGATATGAAGCTACACTATCACCCAGGAAAGGCCAATGTGGTAGCAGACGCCTTGAGCAGGAAGAGTTATGCTAATATCCTTGGAAGTATGGGATTGACGAAGGAGTTGGCAGAAAATATCATGGAACTTCGATTAGAGATTGTTCCTAGAGGATTCGTTGCAACAATGGAGGTCCAGTCGACATTGCTGGACAAGATTCAGGAAGCTCAGAGGGATGACAAGGAGATTGCCGAGATAAAAGAGAAGATGGGCAAAGGAAAGGCCAAAGGTTTTCGTGAGGATGAGCACGATACCCTATGGTTTGAGGATCGAGTTTATGTGCCCAATAACCAGGAAATCAGGAAGTTAATACTTCAAGAGGCTGATGATTCACCATGCTTGATACACCCCGGAAACACCAAGATGTATCTGGATTTGAAGGAACGTTTCTGGTGGACTGGTATGAAGAAGGATATTGCCGAGTATGTAGCTGTATGTGATGTTTGTCAGAGAGTAAAGGCAGAACATCAAAAGCCAGCAGGATTGTTATATCCTATGCCGATACCCGAATGGAAGTGGGATAAACTTGGCATGGATTTCATCACCAGATTGCCGAGGACCAAAGCAGGATATGATTCCATATGGGTAGTAGTTGATCGCTTGACCAAAGTGGCTCACTTCATCCCAGTGAAAACCACTTATACAAGTACAAAGTTGGCCAAGATTTATATGTCCAGGATCGTTTGTCTGCATGGAGTTCCAAGGACCATCGTATCAGATAGGGGAACACAGTTTACTTCAAAGTTCTGGCATCAGTTACATCAGACTTTGGGAACAAGGTTAGAGTTCAGTACAACTTTTCACCCGCAGACAGATGGACAGACTGAGAGAGTGAACCAAATTTTGGAGGACATGTTGAGAGCCTGTGCGCTAGATTATGGATCTAGTTGGGATGACAATTTGCCATACGCAGAGTTCTCATACAACAATAGCTACCAAGTCAGTTTGAAGATGGTACCATTTGAAGCCCTGTATGGACGCAGGTGCAGAACACCATTGATGTGGGACGAGGTAGGAGACCGACAGTTGTTTGGACCAGACTTGATCAAGGAGTCTGAGGAGAAGGTTAAATTGATTCGTGATAGATTGAAGATTTCTCAGTCCAGGCAGAAGAGTTATGCGGACTCAAAACGCAATGAGGTAACATATGAAATTGGAGACAGAGTATATCTGCGAGTATCCCCCTTACGAGGAGTGAAACGATTTGGAGTTAAGGGGAAGTTAGCTCCGAGATTTGTAGGACCGTATCATGTTTTGGAACGGATGGGAGAGGTTGCCTACAAATTGGAATTACCCGAGCGATTGTCAGGAGTTCATGATGTGTTTCATGTTTCACAGCTAAAGAAGTGTCATGCTGAGATGGCCGATATACCATTAAGAGATACAGTACCCTTGGAGGCGATTCAGTTGGACAGTGATTTGACTTACGAGGAGAAGCCAGTTAAGATTCTTGAGTTTGCCAGCAGAGTCACCCACAGTAAGGTTATCAAGTTTTGCAAAGTTCAGTGGAGCCACCATACCAAGGATGAAGCCACCTGGGAACGAGAGGATGATCTTTGCAAAGACCACCCACGCCTATTTTCTAGCCAACCCGAATCTCGAGGGCGAGATTCATCTTAAGGGGGGTAGGTTTGTAACATCCCAAATTTTCAATTTGGAATGTTATACATAGTCATCCATGCATATCATATTTTATTACATTTCTGTTCCGCAAATCCTCGAAATCCTAAGCAACTCAAGGACCTTTGGAGAGAGTTGGGGATTTCCCGGTTTTCATATTTGATTTTTATCAAATATTGAAACGAGGATTTTGATTTTAATTATTTTTCTCTCCAAAAAAATATTTCATGATAAAATAAATGAGAGGACATAATATGACTTCTCCAAAATAATAGAAATATTGGAGGAAAAATATTAAAATCATTTATTTGACCTTTTCTATTATTTGATTTTATGCGGATTTTATTTGCATTAGAAAAATTGCACGTTTTCAAAATTGCATTTTAGGGCCAAGAAAATGTTCATCTCGTTCTAAATATTTTATTTAGATGATGAAAATTTATTTTGGCATTTTTAGATCTTTATTTATTTTTCTAGGATTTTATTTCAGTCAACAAAATTATTTAAAAAGAAAGTTTCGCGCCCGACTGGGCCTAAGGCCCAGCCGAGCCAGGCCGCCGCCGCCGCCTTCCCCGTCGCGCACGCCGCCGCCGACCGACTCGGACGAGGAGTCCGAGCCGGACTCCGCCGCCCCGCCTTGGCCCCTCCTCCAAGTCGCCGCCGCCGCCGCCCCTTTATATAAGCCGCCCCCCCACCGCCAGCACCACCCCACCACCGCCGACCCGCCGATTGCAGCCGCGCCAGCCGCCCCGCGCCTCGCCGCCGCCCGCGCCTGCCGCTGCCGCCCCGCCGCCCGCACCTCGCCCCGTCGGAGGTAGCCGCCGGACTCCGCTGCCGGTTTTTTTTAAAAACCGTTCGGTTTTTCTTTAGAAACCCTAGATCCGTTTTTTTCAGATCACCGTTTTTTCCTTTTTTTCGGTTTTCCCGTTTAGCAGACGTTCGTCCGAATGTTCGTTTTAACGAACGGTTCTTCGCCCGTTAGTTACAGCTAACGAACGCTCGTTCATTAGTCTGTTCATCAGTTTTCTTTTATTGGATTTAATCCGCGATTTCTCTGATCGCGATTTCTGATCCAATCTTAGTTTCTGTTTTTCTTTTCGCTCGTTAGTCGGAGTCATGCGATTCAAGTGCCTAGAGTTTCGTCTCGAAACCCTCTTTCCGCTTAACCAACCTAAATAAGTTTTTCCTACTGTAAAATTTGACATAAGTTCATATTAGTAAACGAAGCTTTTCTCTTCCGCCGTTTGAGTTTCGTTGCTCCGTTTGATTTGATTCTTTTTCCGAACCGGAGTTTTTAAGTTGAACTTTCTGGTCAACCTCTCTCTTATTTGAGTTTTGCTTGTGCCTCCTTTTGCTTGTTGCTTATGTATGTTATTGTTTGTTTGTGATAGAACACCCGGAGTGCGAAGCGTGCTACTACGAGTCCCTAGGTTTCGCAGACTGTCAGCAAGGCAAGTAACACATTGATCATACTCTTCTCATACCCTGTTTTATGCATTAGTTCCATCCTCAAACATTGCATGGTTAGGATGTCATTAATATGTGGGTTGGGAAGTAGTTGATGAGATAGAACCTATTACCCTATTGCATTCAAACCCTGGGAGTTACTTCTACGCTGCTTATTTTACTATGCTATGCTCGTAGACGTGGGTTGGGTTTGAGTGAAATTCATGACAGATGTGAGTTGTTAATTGATGGTTCAAATTAAGGTGGCAACTTAAATTAACATCTGGGTGGATTGAGGCACCTGGAGTACCCAGTGTTGCCTGTATTTTTGGAAATCCCGGAGTAACCATATGATCTTCTATGGACAGCCACCCAGGCTCAAAGGGAACTGAGATGATTCATGCTAGAAACTTCCGTGTGCAGCCACAAGCACTACACCACGACACTCAAAGCAGCACCGAACAATCTTTCGGCATAGGTCACCTAAGGCGACACATTTAGTGTCGGCAAAGACATATGCCGACAGAAAGGAGCTGTCGCCTATAGTCCTGCCGGGGTAGGTTTTTGCCGACAGATAAATCTATGGCAACGGACAATATAACACTGTAGGTCAGGTATATGCCGACAGACATTTCTACAACGACAGACAATGTTATGTCGATGGATCATCTGACAATGTGGTATGCCGACAGATATTGCGACGTCCATAGCTATGCCGACAGTTCATTTGACACTGAGCTATGCCAACAGACTGTGTGACACCCAATACTTTTGCCGACACACTTGTTGTTAGGGTTCTACATTTCAGCAAACATGCAAATGCACGATGTATTAATACGAAATTAACTTCATAATATTCAATTCCTGACAAGTACACGATACATAATATTCAACTCATCACAATATACCATTGGTCAATGCTTTCATTCAACATATATAGAAGATCAATTAATTTTCTTCACTCAAGTTATCTACAACCATTTAGGAAATACACAAGTGTGACATATAGGATGTGGCCTCTTACAAAATATGATGGCCAATATCCTAAGGAACCAATTGTTCATTCACTTGACTAATACAAAAAATTATGGAAAGGACCAAGTCTTTGATCACCAAGTCAACATCAACTTCCATATGACCAAAATGTGTCAACTTTGTTATGCACAAAAGTGGTCACCAGACCATCATAAATAATCTTGTGGGCTTACTTTCTGCCATTTGTCCCTGAAAAAGAACTCATAATTTTGAGAATCATAGAAATCAGAATTTGTTCAAATTTGTGAGTTGTCTACAATGAGTAGTTGCTGGGATTACATGCACATAACTCTAGAAAAAAGCCATGCCTACATTTACTATCTGCTCTCGATTCATCTATAGTCCATTTCAGTACTAAATGTTCTCAGTTCATCTATCTACAGACCACTAAACTATTCACAGACCTAGCATAAATATTCACTGACCTAGTATAAATATTCACATCCATTAGTATAGGCAAGAACAAAAGATTATCAGTGATTGTGATCGCCAACAGACTAAGAGTATAGCACGCCATTTTGTCTCATTATTCGTTTTTCCAAGGAAATATCATTTGATTTTTTTCCTTCTCTAGTACAACTATGTGGCTATCATAACAACATGTAACTTCAAAATTCATGTTAATAAATTCTAGATGTGTGGATATTGCCTAACAAGAGAAAAAATTGTCCCCTAATGGCAGCTAGGTAAATTAAACAAGTATAGGTGGTTGGCCTCAATAGAAAATTAGAGGAGAAATTCCCACTCGCATACCATATACGTTTGTGCCCTTCTTTTTGCTAATATCCTACGTACAAAGCAGCCAAGACAACATCAGCTTCCATATGACAAAATGTGTCAACCATGTTCTGAACAAAAGCGATCACGAGAACATCTTCCATCAACTTGTGGATATTCTACTTTCTACCATGTCCCTGCAAAAGAACTAATAATATGTTTCAGCCATCTTAGAAATAGTAGAATTTTTCAAATTTGTGAGTTGTATTTGAGTCCAAAGGTCTAAGAAACAGTAGATGTACACATATTGGCTTGGTTAAAAGGAAAGTAAACAAATACTTGATTGCACGGCCTCTCCAGTTAAAACTATGTAGATCTTTTTCTGCACTATAAGAACTAAAATATAAAGCATATAAGGAGGCATTTCTTCTCTACTAAGAGATCTAAAAAATAAAGCCAATAATCTCACAAAAGATTGTACTCCCTCTGTAAAGAAACATAATATCTTTTAGATTACTAAAGTAGTGATCTAAAAGATCATATATTTCTTTACACATGGAGTTATTATGCAACAGTTTTGTTAAAAAGATAACCTTATTGGAATCTAAACCAAAGACAGGACAGCACCTATCATATCACAAAAATGGATTCTTATAAAACTGTTAGAACTCACTAACGACCGAAGTCTAGGATCCATGTACCATCTTTTAGAATGACACTGATGAGTTGCTGGATCACAGTACACAAGTTACAAAAAATGCATAGCATATAATATATAGAAATCAAACACTCAACTTTTCAGTGTAAAGATCAGTAAAGTGTGAAGGCTTAGTAGTCTGAACAATACTTTGAACCCTTTAAAAATTAAAGACACTTTCAGTTAAACATTAAGTTTGTGTGTGCATGTAAAACTGTGTCAAATCCTTATCTTGGAACTAGTTTGAGGCATTGAATCCAAGCTCCAAAACAAAACGTTTAGTTGAATACTAAACATGTAGCAATACTCTAACAATAGAAAAAGAAATCGAATCAAGCAGGGGAGTTGCATCTGTTTTGCCCTTGAACTCTGGTTGAAGCACCATGCCACCAGTCTACAACATAAATCTCTAAGATTCGCCTTTCCTGACACATACAGATGGACACTGAAAGCTAGTCTTCCTTGTAATCATGCACACCCAGAAATACATAGGAATCGCCAAAAATACAGATCTTTAGTAATTTCTTGCAATGCTGCCAATAGTAAAATGAGTGAACTATTGAGGAAAAAGAATTTTCTAAACTTCAGAAGAAACGACAATAGGATGAATAGTAACAATTCTAAGAGAGATGAAAACCCAACTCCTAGTTTTTTAAGGTTGGGCCATGTGTGTCCATGTTAAAGTTTTTCATGCATTCAGCAATGCTAAAAGAAAGGCAAATATGTAAACATGCATGTTTTTATATTAGGGAACTGCACATATTTTAGTTATACACAATGCAGACCATACATTCTCGACTATACCATTCCCCCAAAACTGAATCATTCAAGTAATCTCCAGCTGATCAAATTGGAAATGTTGAGATTAAAAATTGAAATAGCAAAGGAAGGCATTAGATTGCAGACATTTAAAATGAAAACATCGTGCAATATACAACACTTGCTCAACGGAGGAGCTCACCTACAGCTTAGGCCCTCTCCCCATCATCTAGGCAGAGGGGATGCATCTGGACACTTCTCTGAATAAAATGTATGGTGTGACAAGCAAAGGGGAGGTCTAAGGAGTGAGGACACACAGAGAGCAAAGGCAAGGGATCAGACCTGCTGCAAATTCCTGCACAAAAGGCAACCCTCTACTCAGTATTTGTAGATGCAAGTTAATACACAAACCATCTGAGACCATCAATTTCAGCTTACTCGAATTACGAAAAATAATATCTCACACATATATGTAATTATGTATTAGTCAGATCCACTGATTGACCAAAAATGGGAGCATGTTGTTTCACTTGAATATATTGATAAACACATTTGTTTTGTGTGCTCAGTAGGCAAAACGATAAGCAACATACATGTCTCTTGAAGCTACAATGCCAATGATCTGTTCTGAACTCAACGACAGATGAGATAAGGTTCCTGAAATTGATGGTATGACATGTTGTTTCACTTAAATATATTGATAAACACATTTGTTTTGTGTGCTCAGTAGGCAAAACGATAAGCAACATACATGTCTCTTGAAGCTACAATGCCAATGATCTGTTCTGAACTCAATGACAGATGAGATAAGGTTCCTGAAATTGATGGTATGATATGAAATCATCTTGAGTAATAGGCACTCACACGCCCACACCATAACCGGACTTATCAGCAAGCAAACACCACTTTTCAATTTTGAAGCAAGCAGATAAAATCTGTGAATGAATATGACATGTTAGACATAAACTTGTTCAACCTAGATAGATCTACTGGGCGATCACACTTTTGGAGGGAAAAATGAGAAGAATCTTACCTGCAGCAGCCAAATCTGGAAACTGGGTTGGACAGAGAGGGTGGGGGAGACGTTGCCGGTGGTGGAAGAGGGGCAGCGGAGAGTCTCCTCCGCTGCAGCCTATGGGGTGGCCCCTCAGACCGGGCAGTACGTCCCCTCGGAGGCAGTGGCAGCGGCAAGCAGGTCAGGGCCAGAGGCCGTCGTGGCGCGAGGTAGATAGTCGGGGGAGGTGGCGGCGCGAGGCAGGTCGGGGTCGGAGGACGCTGCGGCATGAGCAAATCAACTGCAGGTAAGGGGCGACGCTAGGGAACCAGTGGGCGGCGGCCGCCGCTAGGTGAGCGGACAGCCGGGCGATACCTTGGACTGCGGACGGTGGGGAGGCGCAGCTGGACGGGAGCTTCAGGAGGCACCACCGAGGGTGGGAGGGGCAGAGGTGTGACCGAATCGGCCAAGAGGACGGTGGTGGTGCCTGGCGGCGGCGGCTAGGTCTAGGTGGGGATTTTGGTTAGGTCTGTCTATGGCATGAGAGGTGGACAGTGGGTTTGGGTCATTGGGAAGTGACTTACAAGTATCTGGATCTGGATTTTGGGCCGAGCCCGCGCGGTCGGGCTCTTGCTGCTTGATATTTTTGGTGTGGGCGCAAGGATAGAAATTGGTGGGCCAGGTCTAAGAAACGCCGACACTTTTTCTGTTCAACCGAACCGCCAGCACATAATGTATTAGTATAGGTGGTATATGCCGACACATTTTACGTCGGTGGTCATTGAGCCATTGTCGACAGATAATGTGTCAAAAAGTCTACAAAACACTAATAGTTAGTGTGTCGGTATAGTTTGAGTCAAAAAGAGTGTCAGCCTTGTGAACTTATGCCAACAGATGCATGTCGCTATTGTGGTGTCATGGTGTAGTGAAGCTATTATGGGCTCTAGCACAGTTGAGTAAGTTACGTGAAGCTCTTCAAGAGGCAGATCAGCAGGTAGTGGGATGTAGGTTTGGTATGGTCTGTCCGGAGTAGAGAGTTAATGTTTCTGAAAGACCGTGTCTCGGTCATCCGTTTCTCAAACACTTTGTAGTGCGAGAAATCCAACGGAGGCGATCGAGTCTTGTGGGGAAAAGTGCGCAAACCTCTGCAGAGTGTATAATCTAATCATGGTTAGCTGTGTCCCCGGTTATGGACAATTCTTGAGTATCTAGTACTTGGGTTATCACATGTATCTCATCACTCTTAATTAATATTGTTGGGTTGTTAATCACTTTAATTGGGATTGAGTTGGAGGAACCTTCTCAATGATGTTCAACTACCATGATAGTTAAATTAAAATCTATTCCTTTGTTGTAGGGAAACATTGGCTTTTCGCAAAAACTGTAACCATAGAGATTTCCACCAGCCAAATATGCATGTAGTGATAGCATTATTCTGTTCTTGCTCTACTGTGTTACTTTGCCAGCATATTCCATGTGCTGACCCGTTTTTGGGCTGCAACGTATTATGTTGCAGACTTTTCAGACGAGGAGTAAGGTTCGTTAGGTCATTGCCGTGCAGCTCAGCTATGCCGTTGGAGTTGATGGACTCACTTTATCTTCCAAGCCTTCCGTTGTTATCGTATTAGATGGCCTTAAGCCATATTATTGTCATAAGTTCTCTTTTGAGACTTTTCGATGTAATAAGTGTGTGATTGCCAGTCTGTTATAAATCCTTCGAGTACTGTGTGTGTCAGCATTACCGATCCAGGGATGACACTGAAGCACAGAGACTTGACCATCTGAGGTCGGGTGGCTACAGCCGCTCTAGCACCAAGTACTGCGACCAGAAGAGCTTCTCCGTCGTGTACCCTTCTTGGGCCCAGAAATGTTGTGCGGCATCGGCAGCACTCTATGGGAGATCCGCAAAGGCGTTTGGAGTACTCCATAGTTGATTTAGCAAAATATACCTCCGATCGCCAAATATACTCTGTAAAAGAAAGGGCTTACCAGCAGCTATCTGTCCGTCCTGCTTGATCTCCTCGCGCGCCGCTCGGGATTCGGCCCGCGCCTCGGCCTCTTGAAGAGCCTTAGCAAGGCCGGTCTCCTAGTATTTCTTCTTCTCTTCTAGAGACTCACACTTGCTGGCGGCGTCCTTGAGCATTTGCTCCACTTCCGTCACCCGCTCCTCGTATTGGCGGCGGACGACCTGTTCGGACTTCAAGTCCTCAGCCGCTTTATCAGCGGCCGCTTTGTCCACCCTTGCCTGCTCCTTGGCCTGGGCAAGTTCACCCCTGAGGGTCTCGACCGCAGCAGCAGCACTACCTACAATCATACACATAGCAGCGTGATACGTCTCCAACGTATCTATAATTTTTGATTGTTCCATGCTATTATATTATCTGTTTTGGATGTTTAATGGGCTTTAATATGCTCTTTTATATTATTTTGGGACTAACCTATTAACCGGAGGCCCAGTGCCAGTTTCTATTTTTTTGCCTATTTTAGTGTTTCGCGGAAAAGGAATATCAAACGGAATCCAAACGAAACAAAACCTTTGCGAGGATCTTTCTTGGAACAAACGCAAACAAGGAGACTTGGAGTGGAAGTCTGGAACTCCATGAAGTTTCCATGAGGCAGGAGGGCGCACCCAGGGGGTAGGCGCGCCCCCACCCTCGTGGGCCCCACGAAGCTCCACCGACGTACTTCTTTCACCTATATATACTAGTATACCCTATAAACATCAGGGGGAGCCACGAAACTACTTTTCCACCGCCGCAACCTTCTGTACCCGTGAGATCCCATCTGGGGCCTTTTCCGGTGATCTGTCGGAGGGGGATTCGATCACGGAGGGCTTCTACATCAACACCATAGCCTCTCCGATGATGTGTGAGTAGTTTACCACAGACCTTCGGGTCCATAGTTATTATCTAGATGGTTTCTTCTCTCTCTTTGGTTCTCAATACAAAGTTCTCCTCGATGTTCTTGGAGATCTATTCGATATAATACTTTTTGCGGTGTGTTTGCCGAGATCCGATGAATTGTGGATTTATGATCAAGTTTATCTATGAATAATATTTGGTTCTTCTCTGAATTCTTATATGCATGATTTGATATCTTTGCAAGTCTCTTTGAATTATCAGTTTAGTTTGGCATACTAGATTGATCTTTCTTGCAATGGGAGAAGTGCTTAGCTTTGGGTTCAATCTTGCGGTGTCCTTTCCCAGTGACAGTAGGGGCAGCAAGGCACATATTGTATTGTTGCCATCGAGGATAAAAAGATGGGGTTTATATCATATTGCTTGAGTTTATCCCTCTACATCATGTCATCTTGCCTAAAGCATTAAGCTGTTCTTATGAACTTAATACTCTAGATGCATGGTGGATAGTGGTCGATGTGTGGAGTAATAGTAGCCAATGCAGAATCGTTTTGGTCTACTTAACACGGATGTGATGCCTATGTTCATAATCATTGCCTAGATATTCTCACAACTATGCGCTCTTCTATCAATTGCTCGGCAGTAATTTGTTCACCCATCGTAATACATGCTATCATGAGAGAAGCCACTAGTGAAACCTATGGCCCCCGGGTCTCTTTCTTATTATATTGCATCTCTTTTTATTATCGCATCTCGTTTACTATTTTGCAATCTTTACTTTCCTATCTATACAACAGAAATACCAAAAATATTTATCTTATTATCTTTATCAGATCTCACTTTCGCAAGTGACCGCGAAGGGATTGACAACCCCTTTATCGCGTTGGTTGTGAGGTTCTTGATTGTTTGTGCAAGTACTAGGTGACTTGTGTGTTATCTCCTACTGGATTGATACCTTGGTTCTCAAAATTGAGGGAAATATTTATGCCACTTTGCTGCATCACCCTTTCCTCTTCAAGGGAAAACCAACGCATGCTCAAGAGGCAGCAAGAAGGATTTCTGGCGCCATTGCCGGGGATATCTATGCTCAAGTCAAGACATATCAAGTACCCATCATAAACTCTTCTCCCTCGCATTACATTATTTGCCATTCGCCTCTCGTTTTCCTCTCCCCCACTTCACCTTTGCCATTTTATTCGCCCCTTTTCCACGTGCCTTCTATTTGCTTGCATCATCGCTTGCTAAAAATCTATTGATATGGATCCTCAACCACTTTCTAATCTTTTTAAAAGATCCAATTATGATGAACCAATTGCTAGTGAATTGAGTGCACTAAATTATCTTTATGAGGTTTTGCTTGAAATTCGTGAATCTGAAAACTTTGATGAAGTGTTAAAAGAAGAAAATTATAAAGTGATTCACGATAGCCCCTTGAATGAAAAGCATGATTGCAATGATGTTATTATAAATTCTATGAATGTCAATTGTGCTAATAATATACAAAACCCTAATCTTGGGGATGCTAGTTTTGCTATGTCCACTACTTGTTGCAATGATCATGATTGGGGTGATTCTTCTTATGATCTTGAATATTTATTTAAGACCAATGATGAATATGAGATTGATAATAGTGTTTGCAATATTATTGAAAGTGGGTTTGGAAGAGTGTCAACTTTAGATCCCACATATTTGGAGAATGTTCAATCTTATGAATTTTTTGATAAAATTGGGTTTGGAGAGGTCATGACTTTAGTTAATGTTAATCCCACTATTTTGGAAGAGTGTCAACTTTGCGTGCATGTGGATCATGTTGAGAATATTTTATATGATAACTATATTGTTGAATTTGATTATGATCCCACATGTAAATTATTATGAGAGAGGTAAATATGGTTGTAGAGATTTTCATGTTGCTAAATTACCTCTCGTTATGTTGAGATTGCTATTGTTTCTTTCCTCTTCCTTGCAATGCTAGTTTTTGCTTGCTATGATAATTTGTTTGGCTATAAGATGCCTATGCATATGAAGTATGTTAGACTTAGATGTGTTTTTCACATGCTATATGATGCTCTCTTTGTGCTTCAATTCTTGTCTTTCATGTGAGCATCATTGAAATTGTCAATACCTAGCTAGGGGTGATAAACGATAGCGCTTGTTGGGAGGCAACCCAATTTTTTTTGTTCTTTACTTTTGTTCCTGTTTAGTAATAAATAATTTATCTAGCCTCTGTTATGATTGTGTTTTTATGTTTTAATTAGTGTTTGTGCCAAGTAAAGCCTTTAGGATCTTCTTGGGTGATTGTTGGTTGATCTTGCTGGAAAAAACAGAAAGTATGCACTCACGAGAATAATTTTAATTTTTTACCAGAGATTTATAAAATGCCTATTCCAACAGCAGTAGATCAATATAAAAATTATTTAGGTCATCCTAATTTATAAGAATTTTTGGAGTTATAGAAGTATTTTAAACCTCCAAATTGCTACAGACTGTTCTGTTTTGACAGATTTTGTTTTTCATGTGTTGTTTGCTTATTTTGATGAATCTGTGGCTAGTATCGGGGGGTATGAACCATAGAGAAGTTGGAATGCAGTAGGTTTAACACCAGTATAAATGAAGAATGAGTTAATTACAGTACATTAAAGTGGTGGATTGTTTTCTTATACTAACGAAGGTCATGAGATATTCTGTTGAGTTTTGTGTTGTGAAGTTTTCAAGTTTTTGGGTAAAGATTTGATGGATTTTCGAACAAGGAGTGGCAAGAGCCTAAGCTTGGGGATGCCCAAGGCACCCTAAGGTAAAATTCAAGGACAACCAAAAGCCTAAGTTGGGGATGCCGCGGAAGGCATCCCCTCTTTCGTCTTCGTCTATCGGTAACTTTACTTGAGGCTATATTTTTATTCACCACATGAAATGTGTTTTCCTTGGAGCATCTTGTATGATTTGAGTCTTTGCTTTTTAGTTTACCACAATCATCCTTGCTGTACATACCTTTTGGGAGAGACACACATGGATCAGAATTTATTAGAATACTCTATGTGCTTCACTTATATCTTTTGAGCTAGATAATTTTGCTCTAGTGCTTCACTTATATCTTTTTAAAGCACGGTGGTGGTTTTATTTTATAGAAATTATTGATCTCTCATGCTTCACTTATATTATTTTGAGAGTCTTTTAGAACAGCATGGCAGTTTGCTTTGGTTACAAAATTAGTCCTAATATGACGGGCATTCAAGATGGGTATAATAAAAACTTTCATGTTGAGTGCATTGAATAGTTTAATACTTGATAATTGTTTTGAGATATAAAGATGGTGATATTAGAGTCGTGCTAGTTGAGTAATTGAGAAATACTTGTGTTGAGGTTGGCAAGTCCCGTAGCATGCACATATGGTAACCGTTGTGTGACAAATTTGAGGCATGATGTGTTCTTTGAGTGCCTTCCATATGAGTGGTGGTCGGGGACGAGCGTTGATCTTTTCCTACCAATCTATCCCCCTAGGAGCATGCGCATAGTGCTTGGTGTTGATGACGTGTAGATTTTTGCAATAAGTATGTGAGTTCTTTATGACTAATGTTGAGTTCATGGATTATACGCACTCTCACCCTTCCACCATTGCTAGCCTCTCTTGTGTCATGCAACTTTTGCCGGTACCATAAACCCACCATTTACCTTCCTCAAAACAGCCACCATACCTACCTATTATGGCATTTCCATAGCCATTACGAGATATATTGTCATGCAACTTTCCACCGTTCCATTTATTATGACATGCTTCATCATATAGTCATATTTCTCTGCATGATCATGTAGTTGACATCATATTTTTGGCATGACCACCATTCATAATTTTTTATACATGTCACTCTTGATTCATTGCACATCCTGGTACACTGCCGGAGGCATTCACATGTAGTCATATTTTGTTCTAAGTATCGAGTTGTAATCCTTGAGTTGTAAGTAAATAAAAGTGTGATGATCTTCCTTATTAGAGCATTGGCCCATGTGAGGAAAGGATGATGGAGACTATGATTCCCCCACAAGTCGGGATGAGACTCCGGACGAAAAAAAGAGGCCATAAAAAAAGAAGGATCAAACAAAAAAATGAATGAGAGAAAAAGAGAGAAGGGGCAATGTTACTATCCTTTTTCCACACTTGTGGTTCAAAGTAGCACCATGATCTTCATGATAGAGAGTCTCTTATGTTGTCACTTTCATATACTAGTGGGAATTTTTCATTATAGAACTTGGCTTGTATGTTCCAATGATGGGATTCCTCAAATTGCCCTAGGTCTTCGTGAGCAAGCAAGTTGGATGCACACCCACTTAGTTTCTTTTGTTGAGCTTTCATTCACTTATAGCTCTGCTAGTGCATCCGTTGCATGGCAATCCCTACTCACTCACATTGATATATATCGATGGGCATCTCCATAGCCCATTGATACGCCTAGGTGATGTGAGACTATCTTCCTCCCTTTTGTCTTCTCCACAACCACCATTCTATTCCACCTATAGTGCCATGTCCATGGCTCGCGCTCATATATTGCGTAAAAGTTGAAAAAGTTTGAAAAGGCTAAGCATGAAACAATTGCTTGGCTTGTCATCAGGGTTGTGCATTATAGGAGCATTTTGTGTGACAAAGATGAAGCATGGACAAACTATATGATTTTGTAGGGATGAGCTTTCTTTGGCTATGTCATTTTGAGAAGACATAATTGCTTGGTTAGTATGCTTGAAGTATTATTATTTTTATGTTAATATTAAAATTTTGTCTTGAATCTTTCGGATCTGAACATTCATGCCACAATAAAGAAAATTACATTGAAAATTATGTTAGGTAGCATTCCACATCAAAAATTCTGTTTTTATCATTTACCTACTCGAGGACGAGTAGGAATTAAGGTTGGGGATGCTTGATACGTCTCCAACGTAACTATAATTTTTTATTGTTCCATGCTATTATATTATCTGCTTTGGATGTTTAATGGGCTTTAATATGCTCTTTTATATTATTTTTAGGACTAACCTATTAACCGGAGGCCCAGTGCTAATTTCTGTTTTTTTGCCTATTTTAGTGTTTCGCAGAAAAGGAATATCAAACGGAACAAAACCTTTGCGAGGATCTTTCTTGGAACAAATGCAAACCAGGAGACTTGGAGTGGAAGTCTAGAACTTCGCGAAGCTTCCACGCGGCAGGAGGGCGCGCCCAGGGGGTAGGCGCGCCCCCACCCTCGTGGGCCCCACAGAGCTCCACCGACGTACTTCTTTTGCCTATATATACTCTTATAACCTAAAAACATCAGGGGGGCCACGAAACCACTTTTCCACCGCTGCAACCTTCTGTACCCGTGAGATCGCACCTGGGGCCTTTTCCGGTGATCTGCCGGAGGGGGATTTGATCATGGAGGGCTTCTACATTACACCATAGCCTCTCCGATGATGTGTGAGTAGTTTAGCATAGACCTTCGGGTCCATAGTTATTAGCTAGATGGTTTCTTCTCTCTCTTTGGTTCTCAATACAAAGTTCTCCTCGATGTTCTTGGAGATCTATTCGATATAATACTTTTTGCGGTGTGTTTGCCGAGATCCGATGAATTGTGGATTTATGATCAAGTTTATCTATGAATAATATTTGGTTCTACTCTGAATTCTTATATGCATGATTTGATATCTTTGCAAGTCTCTTTGAATTATCAGTTTAGTTTGGCCTACTAGATTGATCTTTCTTGCAATGGGAGAAGTGCTTAGCTTTGGATTCAATCTTGTGGTGTCCTTTCCTAGTGATAGTAGGGGTAGCAAGGCACGTATTGTATTGTTGCCATCATGGATAAAAATATGGTGTTTATATCATATTGCTTGAGTTTATCCCTCTACATCATGTCATCTTGCCTAAAGCATTACTCTGTTCTTATGAACTTAATACTCTAGATGCATGCTGGATAGGCGGTCGATGTGTGGAGTAATAGTAGTAGATGCAGAATCGTTTCGGTCTACTTAACACGGACATGATGCCTATGTTTATAATCATTGCCTAGATATTCTCATAACTATGTGCTCTTCTACCAATTGCTCGGCAGTAATTTGTTCACCGACCGTAATACATGCTATCATGAGAGAAGCCACTAGTGAAACCTATGGCCTCCGGGTCTCTTTCTTATTATATTGCATCTCTTTTTATTATCGCATCTCTTTTTATTATCGCATCTCGTTTACTATTTTTCAATATTTACTTTCCAATCTGTACAACGAAAATACCAAAAATATTTATCTTATTATCTTTATCAGATATCACTTTCGCAAGTGACCGTGAAGGGATTGACAACCCCTTTATTGCGTTGGTTGTGAGGTTCTTAATTGTTTGTGCATGTATTACGTGACTTGCGTGTTATCTCCTACTGGATTGATACCTTGGTTCTCAAAAACTGAGGGAAATACTTACGGTTCTTTGTTGCATCACCCTTTCCTCTTCAAGGGAAAACCAACGCATGCTCAGGAGGTAGCACAGCGCATGAGCTTCGACTCAGAATCTGCATATTAATACAGGCATGAACGAGATATTCTGAAACATACCTTGCGCTTCATCAAACCTCTTGTTGATGCAGACGAGATCCTCAATGGCCAGCCCCAGCTTACGCTTAAGCTCGGACACTCTAGCGGTCTGGGCGGTTGCCGCTAACAGTGAAACCTGCTTCTCAAAATAGAAAAGTACATTATCTCCTGCGAATATTATTGATCCTCTGTTCGGCCTCTTATCAAAAGCTGAACAGAGTCTCGGGGCTACTATCTATATACAAGCATATTTTTCATATGGAATGTGGCCAAAAAATATTACATCGCCTACCTCGAAGCCTGTTAGCAGGCTAGTGAAGGCTTCGTTCAGCCCGCTCTTGGTGGACTGAACCTTTTTAACCACCACACCCATTAGGGTGTGGTGCTCCTCCACGATGGAAGCACATTGCAGTGCCTCATCAGTATGTTCAGCACCTCCGGATTAGTGGAGGTCGCTGTCGGTGTCAAAACCGGCGAATCTCGGGTAGGGGGTCCCGAACTGTGCGTCTAAGGCGGATGGTAACAGGAGGCAGGGGACACAATGTTTACCCAGGTTCGGGCCCTCTCGATGGAGGTAATACCCTACTTCCTTCTTGATTGATCTTGATGATATGAGTATTACAAGAGTTGATCTACCACGAGATCGTAGAGGCTAAGCCCTAGAAGCTAGCCTATGATTATGATTGTTCTCATCCTACAGACTAAACCCTCCGGTTTATATAGACACCAGAGGGGGTAGGGTTACACAGAGTCGGTTACAAGGGAGGAGATCTACATATCTGAATTGCCAAGCTTGCCTTCCATGCAAAGGAGAGTCCCACCCGGACACGGGACGAAGTCTTCAATCTTGTATCTTCCTAATCCAACAGTCCGACCAAAGTATATAGTCCGGCTGTCCAAGGACCCCCTAATCCAGGACTCCCTCAGTAGCCGCTAAACCAGGCTTCAATGACGATGAGTCCGGCGTGCAGATTGTCTTCGGCATTGCAAGGCGGGTTCCTTCTCCGAACACTCCATAGAAGATTTTGAACACAAGGATAGTGTCCGGATCTGCAAAACAAATTCCACACACCACCGTAGAGAGTATAATATTTCCACAAATCCAATCTGCTGACAACTTTTCCTAACATGACGTCCTGCCGTGGCCCGGTCATTATGAATCATTTTCCCCTGCCTGCCATTGCACGTGTTGCAAGGCGGTTTCATCGGCACGTCTTGTCGAAGCAGAGATCGGGTTCTCCTGATCACGGGAGTCTCATCAATATGGATGTGGGTAACCCAATCGTGCTTGTTAATATGGCTCCTCGATTTTAGGCAAGTTCCAAATGGGCACGTGGAGGACGCTTGATATTCGCCCTCTTTATAAAGGGGCCAAGGCATGTCCTTTTCTTCTCGCGCTCAATCCTTCCCCTCCCCCACCTCAAGTTCCAACACCCAAGGCTCAGGCTAAGCGCTTCAACCATGTCCAGATCCAACCTTCAAGGCCGGTGGATGGCCTCCTCTGTCACAGAGGGGGACATCAAGAAGCTAAGGGAAGCCAGGTATCTGACCGCCGAAATCTCGCACATGCTGCCTGCTCAAGGGCAGGTCATCCCCACTCCCGAACCCAACGAGAGTGTCGTATTTGCTTCCCACTTCCTCCGAGGGCTAGGCTTTAGTCTTGATCCCTTTGTCAGAGGGCTTATGTTCTATTACAGGCTCGATTTCCATGACCTAGCCCCGGATTCCATTCTTCACATCTTGTCGTTTATCGTCGTGTGTGAGGCCTTCATCTGCATCACCCCACACTTCAACTTATGGCTCAAGACCTTCAATGTGAAGCCGAAGATGATCAAATGGGCGACACGCAGAATGTGGAGGTGCCATAATAAGCAAAGGCACCGATGCTCCATGGCCAAAGGGTCCTTCTCGGAGGTGTCCAACTTATGGCAGCGGGAGTGGTTTTACATCATAGCTCCTCGAAGTACTAAGTGGGTAGCTGCCCCCGCCTTCCGCTCGGGCCCCCGCCGCAACTGGCATCATGGGTCAATAAGGGGTTGGACTGGGGGCCAGTTAAGGACGTGCCGACAATGCAAAGTCGCATCCGTGATCTCCTCAAGAGAGATGTCAGCCTTGTCAAGGTAATGAAAGTCATGCTAGTTCATCGGGTCCTGCCATGCCAACGCCGATCTCTCCGTATGTGGGAGTTCAACCCGGAAGGACCGCGAACTATTCAGCAGTTCTTCGGCGTGATGCTCGAAGAGATGTATGGGTTGTTCTTCGGATCACGAATAAAGTGTCCGGATACCACCGAGGATGCGGGTCTCAACTGCAACTGTCTAGATACCCAGGTAAGTAATTCTGCGGCCGAACATGTTGTCTTTTTATTTGTCATAAAAAAATCGCTCTTCGCCAGGACTGAATAAGAAAGGCGAAGATGATCAGGTGTTCGGCCCCCGTTCCCGAAGGCTCACCGGATCCTGTACTAGCCAGGATGCTTGAGCTCGCACCTTATCAAGTGCCATCAGGGGAAGATAAAGGGAGGAATAAGGAAGTCGAAAGCGGGCCTCACGCATTACTCATCCAAATCGGGGGAATTAGTGTCTCCGCGAAGTAGTATAACCGGGGAGAAGAATCTAAAATTCCCTCTCCCTGAGGAAAGAAGAGGACCGCCTCTAAGGACTTGGAAACGACGGTTTCCAAACGAGGGAAGAATCTTTCGCCAGGGGGCCCTGCCCCGGAGGGCATCCTTGCCGCACAGTGCACGCAAGGGGATCAGCCCTCCACCGAGCTGTAAGTGAACCAAAGTACTTTTGATAAATATATCCTGCTTTGTCTCTGAGGATAATAACCGAGACATATGTCTTGCAGTTCGGATCGTAGCCCTTCTCGACAGAGTTCGTCTTCAAGGGATCTTCTTCCGGAGATAATGGAGAGTGAAATGCCTCCCCCTGTCTCTCAGTCTCCTGGGGCGGACGACCCTGAGGTATCATCGTGGAGGATTTCTCCTTATCCGCCAAGGCCAGAAGGTAACCCTTCGGCCACCCAAAGTTCGGAGAACTCAACTCCTAAGGAGAGCAACAGAAAGAGTCCGGGATTGTCCGGTGCCTAACCGGACGTACTAATGGGTTGTGACGCCCTCGATGCGGCTATATCTCCCACGTGTCGAAGCACGACTTAGAGGCATAACCGCATTGAAAGCAATGTCGCAAGTGAGGTAATCTTCACACAACCCATCTAATACATAAGGGAAAAGAATACATAATTGGCTTACAATCGCCACTTCACACAATTACATGAATAAAGCATTGCATCATCCAGATACAATCAAGGTCCGACTACGGAACCAAAATAAAAGAAGAACCCCAAAAGCGACAAAGGTCCCTGATCGACCCCTACTGGGCTCCACTACTGATCGACTAGAACGAAACAACATAAAGGACAAGATCTTCATCGAGCTCCTCCTGAGCTTGGTTGCGTCATCTGCATGGACTCATCGGCACCTGCAAGCTGGTTTTGGAAGTATCTGTGAGCCACGGGGACTCAGCAATCTCGCACCCTCGCGATCAAGACTATTTAAGCTTTTGGGTAAGGTAAGAGATATGAGGTGGAGCTGTAGCAAGCGACTAGCATATATGGTGGCTAACATACGCAAATGAGAGCGAGAAGAGAAGGCAAAGCACGATCGATAAAAGTATGATCAAGAAGTGATCCTACAACAACCTACGTCAAGCATAACTCCAACAACTGTGTTCACTTCCCGGACTCCGCCGGAAAGAGACCATCACGGTTACACACGCAGTTGATGCATTTTAATTAAGTTAAGGTTCAAGTTATCTACAACCAGACATTAACAAATTCCCATCTGCCCATAACCGCGGGCACGGCTTTTGAAAGTTCAAATCCCTGCAGGGGTGTCCCAACTTAGCCCATCAAAAGCTCTCACGGTCAACGAAGGAATAGACCTCCACCCGAGACGTTCTGATCAGACTCGGTATCCCGGTACAACAAGACATTTCGACAGGGTAAAACTAAACCAGCAACACCGCCCGAATGTGCCGACAAATCCCGATAGGAGCTGCACATATCTCTTTCTCAGGGCACACTCAGATTGTCTTAGGTACGGGTAGGCCAGCCCAGAGTTGCCCCTGGTGGCCACCGGCAGCTGACAGGTGGACCAACACTTAGAGGAGCACTGGCCCGGGGGGGGGGGGGGGTAAAATAATGATGACCCTTGAGTCTGCAGAACCCAAGGGAAAGAAAAGGCTAGGTGGCAAATGGTAAAACCAATGTTGGGCATTGCTGGAAGAGCTTTACTTAAGACGAACTGTCAAGGGGTTCCCATAATAGCCCAACCGCATAAGGAACGCACAATCCGGGAACATAACACCGATATGACGGAAACTAGGGCGGCAAGAGTGGAACAAAACACCAGGCATAAGGCCGAGCCTTCCACCCTTTACCAAGTATATAGATGCATTAATTAAATAAGATATATTGTGATATCCCAACAAGTAAACATGTTCCAACAAGGAACATCAGCGCCATGTTCCAACAAGGAATAAACTTCAATCTTCACCTGCAACTAACAACGCTATAAGAGGGGCTGAGCAAAGCGGTAACATAGCCAAACAACGGTTTGCTAGGACAAGGTGGGTTAGAGGCTTGGTTCAACAATATGGGAGGCATGATAAGCAAGTGGTAGGTATCACAGCATAGGCATAGCAAAAGAGCGAGCATCTAGGAAAGCAAAGATAGTAGTGATTTCGAGGGTATTGTCATTTTGCCTGAGATCCCGCAAAGAAGAAGAACGAGTCCATGAAGAAGACAAACGGACGTAGTCGAATGGATCCTCACACACGACGTTATCGGAACCAACCCGAAGAAGCAACACCGGAAAGAAACAAACAACATAGTAAACAACCAACACATCAACATGGCATGATGCACAATCGAGTATGATGCATGTCCGGTTTAAATATGCATGGCATGGCAAAGTGCACAAACAAAACTACAAATTAAGTGGAGCTCAATATGCAACGGGTTGCATATTGACGAAACACCACATCAATTATTTAGTTCTCTCCTGATTAGGTACTCAAAAATATTAAATGTCGGTTAACATGGCAAGAGGTGAGGCATAAGAAATTATCTATTTAGGCAAGTTTACATGAGGCCGGAATGCCAAACAACAATTCTGGTAAATCCCCATATGCATATTATAGATTTGGTGTGGTTCTGCCCTAATCGCAATTTTAGAGTTGTTAAACATGCAAAACAAGTAGACCATGTTAAACTAGGCAAAATTCCACCCCATTTACATATAAAGTTTGTTAGATTTGGAGCTACGGTTGAATAGTTATGAATTAAATCATTTTAACATGGCATAGGAGCAAATTTAAACAAACAGCATTTTAAACATGTTAAACATGGATGAAAGTGACATATTATGAAACTAGACAAAATTCTAAGCAAGTTTCATATATAAATCATTTTAAACCGATGCACGAATTGTGAGTTATTATATGCATGAACATGAGGGTCTTTTCTGTAAAACTGCAGTCTTAGGATAAATAGACAAATCACAGAACCAGGAAAAAACATATACGGGCCAAAACTGGCCGGCCCAACAGGAACAGGGGAGGCGCTGGGGCGGCTCACCATGGGCTTTGGCCCGTTTGGAGGCTTGGCAGGCTGGCGGGACAAGCGGGCCGGCTGGATCTGGGAGGCTGCTGGCGATGCTGGGCCTTGGCGATTGTCGGTGGAGGCGGCCCAGGGGGCGCGGTCGAGCAGGCGTGGTCAACGAGGCGACTGGCTGCGCTCTGCTCGTTGCAGAGGAAGAAGAGGTCAGCGACAGGGACCAACATGCCCAGGCGAGGGCGCTCGTCCAAAGAAGCAGCAGCAGAGGGGCGACGTAGCTCCTCCCGCAGCGAAACGAAGCAGGGGCACGGCGCTTGGCGAACGGAGCTCCTTCTCCGGTGGCGAGGCGATGCAGGGGACGGAGGGAGGCATGAATCGGCGTCCCAGGAGAGATCGAGGCACTCGCAAGGCACTCCGACGAGGAACGGGAAGACGGCGGATCCGGCAAGCGAAACGACAGAGAAGCAGGAGCCATCGATGTCGCGTTCATCGCGGATGCAGGCGCGCGGCGGTGCAGGCTTCGTGGGGCGGCGTTGGGGACGAGATCGAGGTCGGCCATGGTGTCGGACGTCGGATCCTCGTTCCCTGCAGGCAGACGACGACGGGAGAGCGAGGTGAGCACGGGAAGAAGAAGAAAGGAAGACAGGGAAGGAGAAGGCGGCCCTACTGGTGCTCGTCTTGGCCGGTTCGGGCGGCGGGCGGAGCAGCACCGGCGGTGGCGAGGTTCGGCAGTGACGGGGATGACCGGCAGGGCTGCTACTCCAGTTGGCGTGGCAGCGAGGCAAAGGAGCTCGTGCTCCTTGGCGACGGGAGGCTCGGGGCATGAGCAGGGGAGGCTGGGCTTGGAGGCGAAGCGCTCGATCCACTCGGGATCGAGATGCTCGGGCGGCTGCATAGAAAACCAGGGATCTGGTCGAAGGCTGTGATAGGTGGGGATGGATCCCGAGAAAGAGAGCGGCGGCGGCGCGGATGGGACTAGGTAGACTAGGGTTAGGATAGGTTGTTTATATAGCAGGTGGACTAGGCTTAGGGGATAATCTGAATCCTCCGATCGAAATCGGGCGGTTGTGAAAAATAGGCTAGGGAGTCCAAATGAGAAAACGGAGACGTTTTGTAGATGTTTGGGGATGATCCGGACACAACGGTAACGACTGTCCGGGTCGGGTCCGGGACAGATTTCGGACGCGCGCGGGAGGAGGTCCGCGGGCTGACGAGAGAGGTTAGGTAGGGCCTGGCGGTGAGAGGTAGTGAAGAAGACAAAGGTCTGAGAAGGGAGAAGAGGAGAGAGATGCAGCCTGGCACGGTTTTCGGAGACCGAAAACGTCCGACGAAAAGACCGGCTATACTGCCGCTATAGTTAACGGTCGGGCTATCAAACGAACTCCGAATGCGACGAAAATTCACAGGCGGTCTATCTACACTATAATAAGACCACACGCTAACTTTCAACCCAATCCGAGAACATTTTCCGGTCACTTATAAAATAATATTTCGGACATACCGTGGGCGCGTGCAAGTGTGGTTGGACTCAGAACGGACAACGGAAGGAACGGGGAGACCCGGACGAATGCAAGTTTTTAAAACATGATGATGCAATGCACATGATGACATGATAAGATGCAACACGCAAGCAAATGACAATGCAACAAGATCGAATAACTGGAAGACACCTGGCACATTGGTCTCGGGGCGTTACAACACTCCACCACTACGAGAGGATCTCGTCCCGAGATCTAGAATGGCACCGGAGGGAAAACAGACGAGAAAGAGAAGAAGTAAAACAAATTGCTTCTTTGACAAATGAGTGAAACCAAAGAACCTTGCGAGGTTGAGCCAATTTGAAAGAAAGAATACAACGCAGATGAATAAAGTTGAAAACCTCCGTTAGAAACGGGGAGCAAGGAACATCATGAGAACCCTAAAGGTTGAAAGACATGAGAAAAGGGTTGCAATGGACAAGAAGTACATCCAAGCACTCCGGTAGAAACGAGATGTACAAGGAACGAATAAGGATCAATTACGATAACACTCCGGTTAAACCCGATAGAGAAGGAATAAGACTGATATAATTTGGACAGCACTTGGACTCAAAATGGAAGGGATTAACAAGAACTTGACAAGATGAAAGGATTCTTGATGAAATCCACAACACACTACCTCCGGAACTATTGAAAGAATGGCACAAGGGGTAAGAAAGATTTCGGACCGCACTCCGGTTTAAAAGAGATGAAACAACTTGATAAATTGAAAGAGCTTGAGCAAAAGGACATAACACTCCGGTTAAAAGGATAAACACGAACAAAGCATGGTCCTGACAATCCGAGAAAATGGGTTGAGGAGAGCAACATCACCATGCCTCCGGAAGAAAAGAATAGAAGTTAGATCATTGAAATAGGAGGATGGAGAAGAAAATGCCGACTTCTGTCAGAACATATCTTAAAAAGGCATGTTTTGGAGAAATGTCGAACGGAGTTGTTGGAACACCAACAACGAAAAGAGTAAGCTTGTTGTGGGCCTATGGTATACATCTCAAATTAAGAGATGAAAAACCTGCCACTCACGGGAAAAGAATTGGATTGATAAGAACAAGGAGACAAGAAAGCTATTTCACCGGGAGGATAAATGAAGAACTTGGATCATTGATAAACACCATAAGAGAGACGATCCTTAAAGGAAAGCTTTAGGTGAAATACAATCCAAGATAACTTCAATGAAGAGGTTGATTGATTGAGAAGAGCTCATGCTCGAAGAAATGGATGGGTTTAAACTATCTCATACTTGACAACTTGCGAATCATGAAACATGAAGGGACATTGTCAAGAAAGACATAACACCATCTCAAAAGATAAGGGGGAACAATTGCACTCCGGATTGCAAGATGAAGAATGCTTGAGCTCCTTAGAAAAGAATCTTGATGAAAACTTCGAGAAGGAATTAAATCCTTGATGAACCATCAAGTATAGCCTCCATGAAGAAACTCCGGTAAGAAAAGAATAACAAGAAAAAGAAATTGAAAACACAAGGTGAATCCTTGCAATGATTTAGATGGATCTCCGTGATAATTAGAGCTTGGAACTCCGGGCCAAAAGAGAAGATAAAACAACTGAAACCGAGAATTTGAAGGGCCTCCGGAATAAAGATTTAATCACTTGAATGAACAAGAATAAGAATTATGTTATGCTTGTCCTTCACCAAATAAATTGATGGCAATCAACGGATTTGGCACACTACTTATTCTCATAGCAAGGATTAAGAGAGATATATCGCCAACTTGGGAAGGTCTTCAACGAAACACCGGTGGAATCGAAATAACGAATGAATTGATATGATAACGAAAGAAGAGGGATCTTGTACGAACCACCGTAAGAATTGAAAATGAACGAAGAAGAGATAAAGAACACCGGGAAGGGTTTGCAACTGAACGACGAAGCTTGATTAGAGAAATATATGAATGATGCACCGGTAAGATTTGGAGAGCGAGAGCTGAAAGCTGAAATGAATAATATTTGAAAAGATGGCCTTCGGAGGAAAGAAATGGAAAACAATTTATGAAATGCTCCGGATGGGTGGAAAGAATTTTCACAACCAAAAACAATTATGAGAGGATGGCAACAATCTCGAATCACGAATCTTGAAGAGAATGGAGCAAGATTACAGAGAAACTCTTCTTCGGTCTTCAAATGACAACGAGAAACACCAGCGTGAATTGTTGAGGCACTCCGGAATGAATAATGGAAAGGTTGAGCCAACGATGAAAAGGTTTTGACAGATCTTGGAGAAAAAAAACATATGACTGATGCTGAAACATTCTTACGTCAAACTTCAAAAAGAATTTGAGAATACCTCTGGGAAAATAGGAAGAGTCAGGTAAGATCCTGGGAAAAGACCTGTGGGTTAGGGCCCACTCAAAAGAAACACCGTTGAAATGATTTAAAAGAGAGGTTGCCCCAGTTGAGTTAAATGACTTGAATGAGGGAACATCCTCAAAAGAACTTGAACGAAAGTAGAGTGCAAACACGAATCTTTGAGATATCTTGAGCACTCTGGAACAATTGAATAGCGAGAAGTGAATTATTATGAGGAGCACCGGTATGAGAAGGCATTTGAAATAAGGGATAAGAATATGATCAAACACCGAAAGCTTGACTTGGTTCCACCGGAGAAGAAAAGAACGAAAGATGATGAACTTGAAACTCCGTTAGAATCTTCATGAGAGTCACCGGATAAGAACATGAAGGAAAAAAGAATGGAGAGACTTCCATCAATAAAATGGATACTTGAATAAGAAATCTGGTTCCTTGAAGAAAAAGGGTGGGAGGGAGGGAAAACAAAGGCAAATTGGAATGGATGAAACGAACACTGTTGGGAAGAACTGATACTTGATCTAGCGGATGTTGAAATGATCGGATCCACTTGAAGAGAAACACGCCGATGAAAAGGATTGATAAGACAATCTTGATGATCAAGAAGGATTGGTATCCATATCGGAGTATGAGAACACCATTTGGGAAAAGTATGGAATCAACACTTGACATTGAAGCAACTCGAATACCACAACTCAAAACAAAAACAAAGGGTTGGCTTGCAGAATAAGCCGGAACAAACATATGATAGAGATTTCGTCCGAAGTTCTCGTGGTGGGGCCTACACGGGCTCGATCGTATAGCACCATCATGTACAAGGCAGTGCACATGACATATGAAGCGTCCCCGAGTCGGCATAGCCAAGGACTCTTTAAGACACAACAAGACCACTGTAAAACCGACCGTGAATAGGCGGACCACTAGACGTCGAACCCCAATTTCATATCATACATCTGTTGGAAAGATATCCTAAGAGCCACTTGAATTCCCACTTATAAACTCCCGAAACTTCCCGGTTATGCAATCAGGTGTTGGGGATACAGGGGAAGCATAATATCTCACCCAAAACTAGCAAATCCTACATCCAGCTGTATCCATCCTTCAACACATAACCAAGAAACCTTCGAAAATCGTCTACCTCAACCTTCGAAAAGCATCCGTTATACGGGTTATGGCAATACTCCCGAACTCCCGCCCCAGTACTGGGTGGCATCGAGGTTATCTCACCAACGAACTGCATAAAAGAGATTTTCGATGTCGGCGTACTAAACTCAGGTATTCCAGAACTGCAACGATAAAATTATGATGACAACACCTCAGAGTTCAACTCCTCGGGACACTTCCACTAAACCCCTGACAGGAGGCACCAAGACAATGTTCTCATCATAAAACCATTGGAACGATTCCAAGATACCCGCGTGATCCTAAAAAAAATTAGTGAAATTTGAGAAGAGAAGAGTCAAAACTCTATGTTAGGATGCCTTAACAGAGAGATGAGGAGACTGGGAAGTAAAAAGAATTCCTAAACTCTCCGATATATAATTCATAAATGACTCAAAACATTTTTCTAGACACAACTCGGCCGCTAAAAACGATCAATCAGTGGGGGCTCCTAAGGTCGGGGAAGGCTCTGATTACCAACTTGTAACGCCCTCGATGCGGCTATATCTCCCGCGTGTCGAAGCACGACTTAGAGGCATAACCGCATTGAAAGCAATGTCGCAAGTGAGGTAATCTTCACACAACCCATGTAATACATAAGGGAAAAGAATACATAGTTGACTTACAATCGCCACTTCACACAATTACATGAATAAAGCATTGCATCATCCAGATACAATCAAGGTCCGACTACGGAACCAAAATAAAAGAAGAACCCCAAAAGCGACAAAGGTCCCCGATCGACCCCAACTGGGCTCCACTACTGATCGACTAGAACGAAACAACATAAAGGACAAGATCTTCATCGAGCTCCTCCTGAGCTTGGTTGCGTCATCTGCATGGACTCATCGGCACCTGCAAGCTGATTTTGGAAGTATCTGTGAGCCACAGGGACTCAGCAATCTCGCACCCTCGCGATCAAGACTATTTAAGCTTTTGGGTAAGGTAAGAGATATGAGGTGGAGCTGTAGCAAGCGACTAGCATATATGGTGGCTAACATACGCAAATGAGAGCGAGAAGAGAAGGCAAAGCACGGTCGATAAAAGTATGATCAAGAAGTGATCCTACAACAACCTACGTCAAGCATAACTCCAACAACCGTGTTCACTTCCCGAACTCCGCCGGAAAGAGACCATCACAGTTACACACGCGGTTGATGCATTTTAATTAAGTTAAGGTTCAAGTTATCTACAACCAGACATTAACAAATTCCCATCTGCCCATAACCGTGGGCACGGCTTTAGAAAGTTCAAATCCCTGCAGGGGTGTCCCAACTTAGCCCATCACAAGCTCTCACGGTCAACGAAGGAATAGACCTCCACCCGAGACGTTCCGATCAGACTTGGTATCCCGGTACAACAAGACATTTTGACAGGGTAAAACTAAACCAGCAACACCGCCCGAATGTGCCGACAAATCCTGATAGGAGCTGCACATATCTCTTTCTCAGGGCACACTCAGATTCTCTTAGGTACGGGTAGGCCAGCCCAGAGTTGCCCCTGGTGGCCACCGGCAGCTGACAAGTGGACCAACACTTAGAGGAGCACTGGCCCGGGGGGGTAAAATAATGATGACCCTTGAGTCTGCAGAACCCAAGGGAAAGAAAAGGCTAGGTGGCAAATGGTAAAACCAATGTTGGGCATTGCTGGAAGAGCTTTACTTAAGACGAACTGTCAAGGGGTTCCCATAATAGCCCAACCGCGTAAGGAACGCACAATCCGGGAACATAACACCGATATGACGGAAACTAGGGCGGCAAGAGTGGAACAAAACACCAGGCATAAGGCCGAGCCTTCTACCCTTTACCAAGTATATAGATGCATTAATTAAATAATATATATTGTGATATCCTAACAAGTAAACATGTTCCAACAAGGAACATCATCGCCATGTTCCAACAAGGAACAAACTTCAATCTTCACCTGCAACTAACAACGCTATAAGAGGGGCTGAGCAAAGCGGTAACATAGCCAAACAACGGTTTGATAGGACAAGGTGGGTTAGAGGCTTGGTTCAACAATATGAGAGGCATGATAAGCAAGTGGTAGGTATCGTAGCATAGGCATAGCAAAAGAGCGAGCATCTAGCAAAGCAAAGATAATAGTGATTTTGAGGGTATGATCATCTTGCCTGAGATCCCGCAAGGAAGAAGAACGAGTGCATGAAGAAGACAAACGGACGTAGTCGAACGGATCCTCACACATGACGTTATTGGAACCAACCCGAAGAAGCAACACCGGAAAGAAACAAACAACATAGTAAACAACCAACACATCAACATGGCATGATGCACAATCGAGTATGATGCATGTCCGGTTTAAATATGCATGGCATGGCAAAGTGCACAAACAAAACTACAAATTAAGTGGAGCTTAATATGCAACGGGTTGCATATTGACGAAACACCACATCAATTATTTAGTTCTCTCCCGGTTAGGTACTCAACAATATTAAATGTCGGTTAACATGGCAAGAGGTTAGGCATAAGAAATTATCTATTTAGGCAAGTTTACATGAGGCCGGATGCCAAACAACAATTCCGGTAAATCCCCATATGCATATTATAGATTTGGTGTGGTTCTGCCCTAAACGCAATTTTAGAGTTGTTAAACATGCAAAACAAGTAGACCATGTTAAACTAGGCAAAATTCCACCCCATTTACATATAAAGTTTGTTAGATTTGGAGCTATGGTTGAATAGTTATGAATTAAATCATTTTAACATGGCATAGGACCAAATTTAAACAAACAGCATTTTAAACATGTTAAACATGGATGAAAGTGACATATTATGAAACTAGACAAAATTCTAAGCAAGTTTCATATATAAATCATTTTAAACCGATGCACGAATTGTGAGTTATTATATGCATGAACATGAGGGTCTTTTCTGTAAAACTGCAGTCTTAGGATAAATAGACAAATCACAGAACCAGGAAAAAACATATACGGGCCGAAACTGGCCGGCCCAACAGGAACAGGGGAGGCGCTGGGGGCGGCTCACCATGGGCTTTGGCCCGTTTGTAGAGAGGCTTGGCAGGACGGCGGGACAAGCGGGCCGGCTGGATCTGGGAGGCTGCTGGCGACGCTGGGCCTTGGCGATTGTCGGTGGAGGCGGCCCAGGGGGCGCGGTCGAGCAGGCGTGGTCAACGAGGCGAGTGGCTGCGCTCTGCTCGTTGGAGAGGAAGAAGAGGCCAGCGATAGGGACCAACATGCCCAGGCGAGGGCGCTCATCCAAAGAAGCAGCAGCAGAGGGGCGACGCAGCTGCTCCCGCAGCGAAACGAAGCAGGGGCGCGACGCTTGGCGAACGGAGCTCCTTCTCCGGCGGCGAGGCGATGCAGGGGACGGAGGGAGGCGTGGATCGGCGTCCCAGGAGAGATCGAGGCACTCACAAGGCACTCCGGCGAGGAGCGGGCAGACGGCGGATCCGGCAGGCGACACGGCAGGGAAGCAGGAGCCATCGATGTCGCGTTCGTCGCGGATGCAGGCACGCGGCGGTGCAGGCTTCATGGGGCGGCGTTGGGGACGAGATCGAGGCCGGCCATGGCGTCGGACGCCGGATCCTCGTTCCCTGCAGGCAGACGACGACGGGAGAGCGAGGTGAGCACGGGAAGAAGAAGAAAGGAAGACAGGGAAGGAGAAGGCGGCCCTGCTGGTGCTCGTCTTGGCCGGTTCGGGTGGCGGGCGGAGCAGCACCGGCGGTGGCAAGGTTCGGCAGCGACGGGCATGACCGGCTGGGCTGCTACTCCGGTTGTCGTGGCAGCGAGGCAAAGGAGCTCGTGCTCCTTGGCGACGGGAGGCTCGGGGCATGAGCAGGGGAGGCTGGGCTTGGAGGCGAAGCGCTCGATCCACTCAGGATCGAGATGCTCGGGCGGCTGCACGGAAAACCAGGGACCTGGTCGGAGGCTGTGATAGGTGGGGATGGATCTCGAGAAAGAGAGCGGCGGCGGCGCGGATGGGACTGGGTAGAGTAGGGTTAGGATAGGTTGTTTATATAGCAGGTGGACTAGGCTTAGGGGCTAATCTGAATCCTCCGATCAAAATCGGGCGGTTGTGAAAAATAGGCTAGGGAGTCCAAATGAGAAAACGGAGATGTTTTGTAGATGTTTGGGGATGATCCGGACACAACGGTAACGACTGTCCGGGTCGGGTCCGGGACAGATTTTGGACGCGCGCGGGAGGAGGTCCGCGGGCTGACGAGAGAGGTTAGGTAGGGCCTGGCGGTGAGAGGTAGTGCAGAAGGCAAAGGTCTGAGAAGGGAGAAGAGGAGAGAGAGAGGCAGCCTGGCACGGTTTCCGGAGACCGAAAACGTCCGACGAAAAGACCGGCTATACTGCCGCTATAGTTAACGGTTGGGCTATCAAACGAACTCCGAATGCGACAAAAATTGACAGGCGGTCTATCTACACTATAATAAGACCACACGCCAACTTTCAACCCAATCCGAGAACATTTTCCGGCCACTTATAAAATAATATTTCGTACATGCCGCGGGCGCGTGCAAGTGTGGTTGGACTCAGAACGGACAACGGAAGGAACGGGGAGACCCGGACGGATGCAAGTTTTTAAAACATGATGATGCAATGCACATGATGACATGATAAGATGCAACACGCAAGCAAATGACAATGCAACAAGATCGAATAACTGGAAGACACCTGGCACATCGGTCTCGGGGCGTTACATGGGTCTTTTGGAGCAAGCAGCTATCTCAGAGGAGCATCATACCTTAATGGGTACGGTGGTTGAGAGGATCTCATCCGCCAAAAGTGGGTTGCATGAAGCTTTTACGAGCCTGCTAAGAGGCTTTGAGGTACGCAAAGTAATATATATATATATATATATATATATATATATATATAAAATTGACAGTACCGCACACGCTAGGTGTGCTCTATATAGATAGTAGACCATGAGACTCTGGTTGCTGTCCAGAGGCGGCAAACAGAGGATCATAGTCCCAGGTAATGATCGTGCTACTTTCATGTGCAGGCGGGTGGCGGTCCGGTCGCTGGCCGGACTTCTGAGTTTGCCGGACTTAGCTGGCAACTTGACGCGGCAAATGCTGACATCGCGCTTGTGAACACGCGGCTTGACGAGGCACAGGGTATGTATTTTCGGGTTGTCAACAAATATTAAGAGGAGCATGATGCTAGTATCTATAATATGTTGTGACTGCAGATGGAGCTGCCGCCGTGGAGACCCTTCGGGCGGAACTTGCCCGAGCCAAGGAACAAGCCAGGAGGAGTGATGCGTCCACCCTAAAGGCGGCCGAAGAGTTAAGAGCCGAACGGGCTGCTCATCGCCAAAGCGAAGATAAGATAGCCAAGATGGCCGTTGAGCTGAAGGATGCCGCCGACTGGTATGAGCTTCTTGAAAAGGAAAGCCAAGCGAAAGCGGCGGACCTAGAGAAAGCCCTGGTAGCAGCCAAGGAGACCTGCTCTAAAATTAGAGCGGCAAAGGAGGAGCTTCGTCAAGCTGGAGATATCACGGCTAGGAATCCCTTTTTGTTGCAGACGAAGTTTGGAGATCCGAAGTATGCCCCTCTAGATCAATTGTGGAGTATTGCAGACACGTATTCGGACCTGGCAATGAGTGTTGTTGATGCGGCTGATTTTTTCAAAGATCAAAAAGATCACGAAGTGGAAAAGTTGTTCTGGTCGCAGTTCAGTGCTCCAACGCGTCCGCTGCTGTTAAATGAGCAAATGGCCGAGTGGGCTGAGCTCCATAGGTTGTCCGGGCTTGCCATGAGGTCTGTCGTGGATCATCTTTGGCCGGAAGGACCAAGGCCGAATAGTTATTTTTGGTTTAGTGCAACGATTCCTTGGTGATGTGCCGCATATCGATGTTGTAAAGAGGTCGGCGTGCATAGAGCGTGCGCGGATGGCTCTTGCCCGAGTTAAGACATACTGGGCTGAGATTGATGCCGCCGCTATTGCAACCCGGGGTCCGGCCGTCAAGCAGGGCTTGATCGAGCACTATTTTGGAGAAGTCCTAGAAGACGCTCATTTAATACAGGCTTAGTGCTTGAAGAATATCATGTTCAAGTGACATGTATCCCAATTGTAAAAACAATTCTATTTGGATTATAAAGGTTGTGTTTATACTTTTGCCTGAAAGTATTATGATGCCTCATGTGCGGCTCTTTTATGTATATATATATAACCTCAAAGTTTGCAGTCGTCGGCTTCAGCCCCCACGCATATAATGCGAAGATGTTCGGAAAAGCACATATTTTTCACACTTGATCCAATGTCTTGGTCCATTAAGGAGGTGATAGCATAGTGAACAAGGCAATCAGACTATATTGCTTTAACACTTTCACTTAGCCATAGGAGTTTGACAGTGGGGCTACTATATAGCCCCTGGTACCTCCGCGCTTATTCGAATACGGTGCGCGTACATACATGACCGGGAAACCGGTCCTTCGTTAATGCGGAGGAATCACGAAGATTCCGCTGAGTCCTCGAGTGGTTGACCAGTCTCGCGCTTTATCATGATAGTCAGTTTTCGGCTTACTCTACTGAGGTGCTCGTCCAGATGAACCAGGGCACAATCATAGTAGTTCTCCCGGTGCCACCTTAGCCGATAGAGCGGAACGTAAGGTAGCAAAACACGGGAGCCGGGAAAACCCAACTATTGACCAAAGACATGATTCGGAGCTGATGCATATAAGGCCAAACTCGCGATGCCGAACACTCCCTAAGGTATTCGGTCTTTACAACGTATGCTGGGCTGAGTAGCGCCCTCGATAAAAAGCCCTGAATTTCCAGGTACGTGCATTAGTCTGACGTGACGAAATGTCGATAACGCCAGCATCCCTCTTGGTTATGTTGAGTATCCTGAGGGTGTGAAGCAACAAGAGATAGTAAAAAGGGTTTACACAGGGTCTTAATCTAAAAAGAAACCTTTGAACGGGGCCCTGCTGCATGTCTGCGCCTGTGTCTCCGTTGTGCCGTATCCTGGAAGGGTGTAGCACGATGATCATCTGTAAGAGAGAAAAGCCCAGGTGAAAGTTTTCGTGCGAAGAATTGGTTATTCTCAATAAACCATTAAAATTCAATCTAAATAAGATCGAGCTAAACTGTAGTCCTTTTTACATGTGGGAAGCCCCTAGCACCACCTATGGGGGTATATCCATCGACCCAACCTTAGGTTTATTTGAGCTGTTACGGCTAGTGGTGTGTCGGACTCGTCTAGCCGTGTCCGCGGTCTTGACGACCGATCATTTATTCTGGTTGGAGAGGGCATTCAGTGTTCGGCTGCTAAAGCCGCCACACGTTCTTCCGCACGTAAGGAACGTTCTATGTTTCCGCTAACTATGTTGATGCCACATGGATCGGGCATCTTAAGCTTAAGATAAGCGTAATGTGGTATTGTGTTAAAACGAGTGAAAGTCGTTCTTCCGAGTAGTGCTTGATAGCCGCTTCGGAATGGAGCGATGTCGAAGGTTAACTTTTCACTTCGGAAGTTGTCGGGAGAACCAAATACAACCTCTAGTACTAGAGAGGCCGTGCAGCGGGCCTCTGCGCCTGGTATTACTCCTTTAAAGGTAGTATTGCTTTGGCTTATTCTTGTCGGGTCTATCCCCATTTTGCGGACTGTGCCCTGATATATCAGATTAAGACTACTGCCGCCGTCCATAAGGACTCGGGTGAGATGGTATTCGTCAATTATTGGGTCTAGTACCAAGGCAGCCGATCCTCCATGCCGGATACTAGTCGGGTGATTTCCTGCGGTCAAAAGTGATTGGGTAGGCCGACCAAGGGTTGAACTTGGGGGTGACGGGCTCTACGACGTATACGTCTCGGAGTGCGCGTTTGCTCCCCCTCTTCGTTACGTGAATCATGTTCACTGTTTTGACCTTTGGTGGGAATTTTTCCTGTCCCCCAGTGTTCGGCTGGCGAGGCTCATCCTCGTCTTCGCTTGGTGTCCCCATCTCCTTGTGTTCGGCGTTTAGCTTGTCGGCCTGCTTGAAGACCCAGCATTCTGTGTTGGTGTGATTTGCCGGTTTGTCGGAGGTGCCATGAATCTGACATAATCTGTCTAGAATCTTGTTTACGCTAGACGGTCCATCTCTGCTGCCTTTGAATGGCTTTTTCCATTGACCGGGTCGAGAGCCCCTGAATCCGGCGTTTACCACCATGTTGTCTGGGTTGTCTTCGTTGTTTCGACGCTTGCTCTTATTGCGTCATGGTTTTTGATTGCCATCCCTCACTTCAGATGTGCCTGGGTCACTGGCGCCGCTACGGGCCAGCCAGCTGTCTTCGCCTGCGCAAAAGCGGGTCATAAGGCTTGTTAGGGCTGCCATTGTCCTCGGTTTTTCCTGGCCAAGGTGTCTGGCGAGCCATTCGTCCCGAACACTGTGTTTGAAAGCCGCTAAGGCTTCAGCGTCTGGGCAGATGACTATTTTATTCTTCTTAGTGAGGAATCTATTCCAAAACTTTCGGGCTGACTCTCCGGGCTATTGAATTATATGACTTAAATCGTCTGCATCCGGAGGTCGGACATAGGTCCCTTGAAAATTAGCCCTAAAAGCATCTTCGAGCTCTTCCCAACTTCCAATTGAGTTTTCGGGGAGGCTCTTCAGCCAGTGCCGAGCTGGTCCTTTCAACTTGAGGGGCAAGTATTTGATGGCGTGGAGATCATCTCCGTGAGCCATGTGGATATGAAGGATAAAGTCCTCAATCCAGACCCCAGGGTCCGTCATTCCGTCGTATGCCTCTATGTTCACGGGTTTGAATCCTTCTGGAAATTCGTGATCCAGAACCTCATCGGTGAAGCATAGGGGGTGAGCGGCACCCCTGTATTTGGAAGTGTCATGGCATTCTGACGGTTGTAGTGTTCGGTTTTGATTCTATGTCGGAGCGGGCTTCCTAGATCCGTAAATGGATCTTGTCATACCGACTTTTTGGCACAAGTCCTCACATAAATCGTGTGCTGACTTATGTGCGACATCGTTAGCCGCCCTATCGCGGCCACGGGGTGGTTGATCCAGCTGATCGGCCGTTTTATTTTTCGGCTGTATAGGCTCTAAAGCCTCGTCGTTGAATTCGGGCAGCAGCTTGCGCTTTGGATAGCTCTTTGTGTGGTGGCTGCCACCGTACTTTTCTTCAGTGTCGAGCACTTTGTTCCATCTACTGTTGAGTGTATTTTGCGCGGCCTTAAGCCTTTGCTTCCGCTTCTTCAGACTCATTGCGGTGGCAATAAGCCTTCTATGGAGGTCCTCTTGCTCCAAGTGCCTTTCCGGGATGATGTGTGCATCGTCGTCCAGACTGTTCTCCTCTCCGGAGACAGGTTGATGAGCTTTACCCTCGGCGTCGCCGTGATCGGACAGCGGCTCAGTACTATGTTCGCCGTCCGCTGGTTCCTCATGCTCTGTTGCTGGGTCCATGTGGTCATTGTTTGCTCTGGAGTCGACCGGGGTATTATTCTTTCTTAGACTATTATTGTTGTTTTTGCCGAGGCGGGATTTGGAGCAGCGCCTACGTCGTCGCTTTGGTTGCTTCTCGAGGGAATTATCCTCTGCAGCAAGGTTGTCAGAATTGCGATTTTGAATCGGATCGGAGCACTGATGGTAGGATCGCAAATCATAGAATCTTCACTATCAGGATCGTAGAAACGCAGATTCTATGAACTAAAATCGTAGAATCATAGGGGTTAGTTTGGATCGTAAAGTCGTAGAATCGTATAACAGAATCGCGATTCTGACAACCTTGCTCTGCAGCATCCTTCTGTTCCTCGTCATTGTTTTCTTTGGGTGTATCCACCATGTATATATCGTGTGATGAAGTGGCTGTCCAACGCCCTGAGGGCGGTGGTTCCTGTTCCTCTCCTGCATCGTCGTCCATACCGTCAATGTCTTTGGAGTCGAAATCAAGCATGTCGGTTAAGTCGTGGACAGTGGCCATTAAGTGGGTGGTGGGTGGGGAGCGAATTTCTTCATCGTCCGCTTCCCACTCAAGCCGGACATAGTTCGACCAAGGGTCTCCTAATAAGGAGAGAGACCTCAATGAATTTAGCACGTCGCCCAAGGGCGAGTGCTGAAAGATATCTGCGGAGGTAAACTCCATGATCGGTGCCCAATCAGATTCGATAGGCACGGGCGCAGGCGGTTCGAAGCCTGTGGCCGGGGACGAATCCAAGGGTCTGGCAACACAGGTCTCATAGGAGGTGAAGTCAGTATTCGGCTCTATCGCCGCTGAGTGTGCGACCTCCGTGGCGGGGTCCATCCACCCATCCTCGGATGGCACGATCTGCTCTGGATTGAGGGTCGGAGTAGCCACAGGTGTGATCTCCCAAACACCGTCCGGCGGCAGAGCTAAGTCATGCTTGTCGTGATTGTGCGGCGCACCTGACACGGGCTCGAATCCGTCGAAGATCAAGTCTCCGCGGATGTCGGTAGTATAGTTTAAGTTTCCAAACCTGATCTGACGGCCAGGGGCGTAGCTCTCGATCTGCTCCATATGGCCAAGCGAGTTGGCCCGCAGTGCGAAACCGCCGAATACGAAGATCTGTCCGGGGAGGAAAACCTCACCCTGGATCGCATCATTGCCGATGATCGAAGGAGCCATCAAACCTTATGGTGATGACACAGTAGAACTCTCAATGAAAGCACCAATGTCGGTGTCAAAACCGGCGGATCTCGGGTAGGGGGTCCCGAACTATGCGTCTAAGGCAGATGGTAACAGGAGGCAGGGGACACAATGTTTACCCAGGTTCGGGCCCTCTCGATGGAGGTAGTACCCTACTTCCTGCTTGATTGATCTTGATGATATGAGTATTACAAGAGTTGATCTACCACGAGATCATAGAGGCTAAGCCCTAGAAGCTAGCCTATGATTATGATTGTTCTCGTCCTACGGACTAAACCCTCCGGTTTATATAGACACCGGAGGGGGCTAGGGTTACACAGAGTTGGTTACAAGGGAGGAGATCTACATATCCGAATTGCCAAGCTTTCCTTCCACGCAAAGGAGAGTCCCACCCGGACACGGGACGAAGTCTTCAATCTTGTATCTTCATAATCCAACAGTCCGGCCAAAGTATATACTTCGGCTGTCCGAGGACCCCCTAATCCAGGACTCCCTCAGTCGCCACTGGAGTTGGCACTCCCCCCTCCGAACGGGGTCGCTTATTCGGTTCCAGAGCCACTTGGGTTTCCGGAACGGTGTTCGGCTGGGGGCCAGACTGGTCAAGGCTCCTGCCATCGGTCTCCATGGGGATTGCTTCCCCTGCGTTTTCGGCAGCCAAGGCGTTACCCTCTGGTGCCATTTTGGTGGCCTCCCGTACTGCTCCGTTGCCCGGAGAGGCCCTTTGGGACAACACTTCGGTGTCATCTGTGGCGATAGGCAGGGAGGCTCGCGGGGTGACTCGCTCTCCATCATCCCCGGATCCAAAGAATTTCCCTCCGACGATTGTTGGGGGAGATCACGGGCCGGACTACATCATACAATATGTTAGGCCACAGTTGTAAAGACCGTACTTATGTAAGGCATCTTTGGATACTTATGATGCGGCAATGGGCTTCGACCTAGGACATCACTCGGGATGGCTTCGGTGTCCGAATCCGAGCCGTCTAGGAGGGATATTTTCCCCCTTTTGGGAGCCTCCGCCCTTGGGTCTTCGGAGGCCGCCATTTTCTTCTTCCTCCCCTTCGGGGGAGAATTTCCTTCTACCTCCCCTCCTCTTCATCTTCATCCTCCTCGTGGGAGGAGTGAGTTTCGGTCTCTCCAGGCACTGTGTTCGAGGTACCTTTACGGTGGAGGCCATCCTTGGCCTCCTTGTTCTTCTTCTTGGCCTTTTTCTTCGGCGCCTGATAGGGCATCGAAACCAGCATCCTCATTAATAGAGGATCAGCTGGGTTTTCGGGCAGTGGTGCCGGACATCTGATCTACTCCGCCTTCTTTGTCCAGCCCTGTGTAGAGGATGGAATTCTCAATACACCCCTTTGATTGATGAACTAAGTTATGTTCGGCAATTTAGCACTTACCGGGGAGGCCGGATGATTGCAATCGAGGCTGATGTCCTCGGATATCTCTGGCCATGACTTTTGAGTCTTGAAGAGTAGCTTCGAGATCACTTCATGTGTCGTGCCGAAGAATCACTGCAGGGTCCGCGGCCCTTCCGGATTGAAGTCCCACATACGGAGAGGCCGGCGTTGGCAGGGAAGGGTTCGGCAGATGAGCATCACCTGGATCACATCTGTGAGGCTGGTGTTCTTTTCTATGATACTTTTTATGCGCTTTTGCAGCATTAGCACCTCGCCGGATGATCCCCAGTCCAGACCCTTGTTGGTCCATGACGCAAGCCGCAGCGGGGGTCCGGGCCTGAAGGCAGGAACGACCGCCCACTTGGTGTCGCGGGGTTCGGTGATGTAGAACCACTCCTGCTGCCATGTCCGAACAGTCTCTACAAAAGCCCCTCTAGGCCAGATAACTTTGGGGAGTTTGCTCACCATGGCGCCGCCGCAATCCGCATGCTGCCCATCGACCACCTTCGGCTTCACATTGAAAGCCTTGAGCCACAGGCCGAAGTGTGGGGGATGCGGAGGAATGCCTCAAACACGACGATGAATGCCGAGATGTGGAGAAAAGAGTTCGGGGCTAGATCGTGAAAATCTAGCCCGTAATAGAACATGAGACCACGAACAAAGGGGTGGAGGGGAAACCCTAGTCCGCGGAGTAAGTGAGGGATGAACACAACCCTCTTAGAGGGCCCTGGAGTGGGGATGACTTGCTCTTTGTCAGGGAGCATGTGTTTGATTTCCGCTGTTAAGTACCTCGCCTCATGGAGCTCCTTGATGTCCTTCTCCGTCACAGAGGAGGCCACCCATTTGCCTTGAGAGATGGATCCGGACATGGTTAGAGTGTTTGGTGGTGATGGAAAGGGTTAAAGCTTGGGCGCTGGAGCTCAAGAACAGAAAGGCTGAGGAAGAAGAAGGCGTCGGATAAAAGGATGGGTCCTTATCCCCTTATAAAGGCATTGAATATCAAGCGCTCCCTCAAAAGCCTTAAAACTTGCCTATTCCCAAGGGGCCATGTTAATAGCACGGTTGGTTTACCCATACCCGTATTGATGAGAATCCCGTAATAAGGATACACGATCTCTGCTTCGACAAGACGTGTTAATAGAGGCTGCGCCTCGAAACGCGAAGTAGGAGGCACAAAATGGTTCAAAATAATAATAAGGCCAGATGTAACGTCTCGCCGAAAATGCTGTCAGTAGATGATAACCCACAAGTATATGGGATCGCAACATTTTCAAGGGTAGAGTATTCAACCCAAATTTATTAATTCGACACAAGGGGAGCCAAAGAATATTCTCAAGTATTAGCAGCTGAGTTGTCAATACAACCACAACTGGAAACTTAATATCTACAGCAAAGTGTTAGCAACAAAGTAATATGATAGTAGTGGTAATGGTGGCAAAAGGTAATGATAGCAAAAGTAATGTTTTTGGTATTTTGTAGTGATGATAGCGATAGCAACGGAAAAGTAAATAAATGAAGAACAATATGTGGAAAGCTCGTAGGCAATGGATCGGTGATGGAGAATTATGCCGGATGCGGTTCATCATGTAACAGTCATAACCTAGGGTGACACAGAACTAGCTCCAGTTCATCAATGTAATGTAGGCATGTATTTCGAATATAGTCATACGTGCTTATGGAAAAGAACTTGCATGACATCTTTTGTCCTACCCTCCCGTGGCAGCGGGGTCCTAATGGAAACTAAGGGATATTAAGGCCTCCTTTTAATAGAGTACTGGAACAAAGCATTAGCACATAGTGAATATATGAACTCCTCAAACTATGGTCATCACCGGTAAGTATCCCGATTATTGTCACTTTGGGGTTAACGGATCATAACACATAATAGGTGACTATAGACTTGCAAGATAGGATCAAGAACTCTCATATATTGATGAAAACATAATAGGTTCAGATCTGAAATCATGGCACTCGGGCCCTAGTGACAAGCATTAAGCATAGCAAAGTCATAGCAACATCAATCTCAGAACATAGTGGATACTAGGGATCAAACCCTAACAAAAACTAACTCGATTACATGATAGATCTCATCCAACCCATCACCGTCCAGCAAGCCTATGATGGAATTACTCACGCATGGCGGTGAGCATCATGAAATTGGTGATGGGGGATGATTGATGATGACGATGGCAAATGATTCCCCTCTTCGGAGCCCCGAACGGACTCCAGATAAGCCCTCCCGAGAGGTTTTAGGGCTTGGCGGCGACTCTGTATCATAAAACGCGATGATTTCTTCTCTCAGATTTTTTCTCCCCGAAAGCAAATATATAGAGTTGGACTTGAGGTCGGAGGAGCTCTAGGGGGCCCACGAGGTAGGGGGCGCACCCTAGGGGGGCAGGCGCACCCCCCACCCTCGTGGACAGGTGGTGGGCCCCCTGGTCTTCATCTTTTGCAGGTACTTTTTATATTTTCCGAATAGATGTTCCGTGAAGTTTCAGGTCATTCCGAGAACTTTTGTTTTTGCACATAAATAACACCATAGCAATTCTGCTGAAAACAGCGACAGTCCGGGTCAGTTCCATTCAAATCATGCAAGTTAGAGTCCAAAACAAGGGCAAAAGTGTTTGGAAAAGTAGATACGACGGAGACGTATCAACCCCCCCAAGCTTAAACCTTTGCTTGTCCTCAAGCAATTCAGTTGACAAACTGAAAGTGATAAAGAAAAACTTTTACAAACTCTGTTTGCTCTTGTTGTTGTAAATATGTAAAGCCAGCATTCAAGTTTTCAGCAAAGATTATAACTAACCACATTCACAATAACGCTTAGGTCTCAAGTTTACTCATATCAATGACATAATCAACTAGCAAGCAATAATAATAAATCTCGGATGACAACACTTTCTCAAAACAATCATAACATGATATAACAAGATGGTATCTCGCTAGCACTTTTTGAGACCGCAAAACATAAATGCAGAGCACCTTTAAATATCAAGGACTGACTAGACATTGTAATTCATGGTAAAAGAGATCCAGTCAAGTCATACTCAATGTAAACTAACAATAATGAATACAAATGACAGCCGTGCTCTCCAACTGGTGCTTTTTAATAAGAGGATGATGACTCAGCATAAAAGTAAATAGATAGGCCCTTTGCAGAGGGAAGCAGGGATTTGTAGAGGTGCCAGAGCTCGGTTTTGAAATAGAGGTGAATAATATTTTGAGCGGTATACTTTCATTGTCAACATAACAACCAAGAGATGGCGATATCTTCCATGCTACACACATTATAGGCGGTTCCCAAACAGAATGGTAAAGTTTATACCCCCCCTTCCACCAACAAGCATCGATCCATGGCTTGCTCGAAACAACGAGTGCCTCCAACTAACAAGAGTCCCGGGGGGTTTTGTTTGCAATTATTTTGATTTAGTTTGCATAAAGCATGGGACTGGGCATCCCGGTGACCAGCCACTTTCTCGTGAGTGAGGAGCGGAGTCCACTCCTCTTGAGAATAACCCGCCTAACATGGAAGATACGGACAGCCCTAGTTGATACATGAGCTATTCGAGCATACAAAACAGGACATTTATTTGAAGGTTTAGAGTTTGGAACATACAAATTTACTTAGAACGGCAGGTAGATACCGTATATAGGTAGGTATGGTGGACTCATATGGAATAACTTTGGGGTTTATGGGATTGGATGCACAAGAAGTATTTCCGCTTAGTACAGGTGAAGGCTAGCAAAAGACTGGGAAGCGACCAGCTAGAGAGCGACAACAGTCATGAACATGCATTAAAATTAATCAACACCGAATGCAAGCATGAGTAGGATATAATTCACCATGAACATAAATATCGTGAAGGCTATGTTGATTTTGTTCCAACTACATGCGTGAACATGTGCCAAGTAAAGTCACTTAAATCATTCAGAGGAGGATACCACCCTATCATACCACATCATAACCATTTTAATAGCATGTTGGCACGCAAGGTAAACCATTATAAGCTCCCAGCTAATCAAGCATGGCACAAGAAACTATGATCTCTAGTTGTCATTGCAAACATGTTTATTCATAATAGGCTGAATCAAGAACGATGAACTAATCATATTTACAAAAAAAGAGGTCGAGTTCATACCAGCCTTTCTCATCTCAGTCAGTCCATCATATATCGTCATAATTGCCTTTCACTTACACGACCGTATGATGTGAATAATAATAATAGTGCGCGTGCATTGGACTAAGCTGGAATCTGCAAGCATTCAATAAACAGGAGAAGACAAGGCAATATGGGCTCTTTTGTCAGATAAACAATAATGCATATAAGAGCCACTTCAACAATTTAATCATGGTCTTCTCCTATCGAACCCCAATGAAGAGAAAAGAAACTATTTACACGGGAAAGCTCCCAACAAGCAAAAGAAGAACATGAAATATTTGTGGGTTTTCTTTTTTAATTACTACTACAAGCATGGAAAGTAAACTAATTAAAAGCTACAACTAATTTTTTCTGTTTTGTTTTTTCTTAAGGTTTATTAAACACACAAGAAGAAAGCATAAAAAGGAAAATAAACTAGCATGGATGATACAATGAAAAAGTATGAGCACCGACATCTAGCAATGAGTGTGTGAACATAAATGTAATGTCGGTGGGAAATACATACTCCCCCAAGCTTAGGCTTTTGGCCTAAGTTGGTCTATGGCCACGGCTGGTCTGGCGGATATCCATAGTAGTAGTTGGGGTCGTACTGCGATGCAGCGGCTATCGCCTCTTGAGCTGTAGCGTGGCGACGAGTGGCCTCAGCTCTCCTCTCATAATCATCTGCCTCCTCTCTGGTAATAACATATCTTCCTTTTGCGTGATAATCAAACAAGGCGGGAGCAGGGAGAGTAATATGGACAGCACACCGTCTATCAAAGATTAACTGGAGAGGTGATTCATTCCTCTCAACAAACTGGTGGTGAACCATAGCATTAAAATCTAAATAAGCAGGAGGCAACTCAATATCATCCTCGCGCATGGCTATACCAAGAAAATTAGCAATGCGGGTTGCATAAATTCCACCAAAGAAATCTCCATTAAATCTATTAAGATGCCACCTACATGCAACAATGGCTCCCAAATTATAAGATTTGTCTCCTAACAAAGCACTCCTAAGAATACTGAGGTCAGGAACACACATATGACATGCTTCATCTTTACCATTTATGCATCTACCTATGAAGAGAGCAAAATAATGTATAGCAGGAAAATGAATGCTCCCTATGGTAGCTTGTGTTATATCTCTAGATTCCCCCACAGTTATACTAGCAAGAAAATCTCTAAATTCAGATTTGCGAGGATCCCTGATACTACCCCATTCTGGAAGTTAGCAATCAGTGGTAAAATCCTCTAAGTCCATAGTGTAAGAATTTTCATAAAGATCAAACAGGACAATTGGAGAATTACGTGAAGATGAAAATTCAAACATCCTCACAAAGGAACTAGTGAGATGGTGATACTGGCTGCACTTCTCTTCCTCGAAGCTCACAAGATCAGCGTTACGCAAATATGCGTTAAATTCTTCTTTAATTCCTGCTTGATCCATAAAGTTTTCCGAAGGCCATTCACAAGGACGCACTGGAGCGTTTCTTGGTGGCTCTTCATCAGCATCACGCATTGCAAGCCTGGGTCCATGCTTCCTTGAAGAACCACCTTGGAACATTTCCCTAAGCATATTTCTTTCTCTGAAAAATTCTGATTTTTTTAGTAACTTCAAAATAAAAGTAAACCAAACTCAATAATATTGATAGCAACTACTCCTACAAGTGCCTAGAGCCTATATCATACATCAAAACTACTTGGAACCATATAAATTTGACATGCAAGCTCAAGAACAAGGTCACCTAGGAATCACAAATTTGCAATGAATAAAGCACTAGAACAAAAACTAATTGGATCAATGGAGGAGTCACATACCAAGGAACAATCTCCCCAAGCAGTTTTGTGAGAGGTGCTTTGAGCAAGGAGATCGAAAATGGCAGCAAGATGAGCTTGAACTCGTGCTTGGCCTGGTTATTCGTGTTTGTGGGAGGAAGAAAGAGTGTGTGGGTAAAATGATAAGTGGAGGAGGGCCACCATGGGCCCACGAGGCAGGGGGCGCGCCCAGGGGGTAGGGCGCGCCCCTGACCCTCGTGGCAGGTGCCAGCTCCTCCTGCTGTGTTCTCACTACCAAATATTCTCAAATATTCCAGAAAAAATCTTATTTAAATTTCAGGGCATTTGGAGAACTTTTATTTTCGGGGTATTTTTATATTGCACGGTTAATTTAGATAACAGACAGAAAAATACTATTTTTATTTTATTTAATATAAATAACAGAAAGTAAAAGTGGGGTACAGAAGGTTGTGCCTTCTAGTTTCATCCATCTCATGCTCATCAAAAGGAATCCACTAACAAGGTTGATCAAGTCTTGTTAACGAACTCATTCCGAATAATATGGAACCGGAGAAATTTCGAATAACACTATGTTACCTCAACGGGGATATGCACAACCCCAATAATAAGAATATCATATTTCTTCTTGACAGTAGGAAGAGGAAATTCAAAACCTCCAAATATATTGATGGAATTTTTCCAATGGAGTTGATACTATGAACTTGAGGTTGTTTCCACGGAAAGTGTACCATATGCTCATTACCATTAACATGAAAAGTGACATTGCCTTTAGTGCAATCAATAACAGCCCCTACAGTATTCAAAAAGGGTCTTCCAAGAATAATAGACATACTATCGTCCTCGGGAATATCAAGAATAACAAAGTCCGTTAAAATAGTAACGTTTGCAACTATAACAGGCATATCCTCACAAATACCGACAGGTATAGCAGTTGATTTATCAGCCATTTGCAAAGATATTTTAGTAGGTGTCAACTTATTCAAATCAAGTCTACGATATAAAGAGAGAGGCATAACACTAACACCGGCTCCAAGATCACATGAAGCAGTTTTAATATAGTTTCTTTTAATAGAGCATGGTATAGTGGGTACTCCTGGATCTCCAAGTTTCTTTGATATTCCACCCTCAAAAGTATAATTAGCAAGCATGGTGGAAATTTCAGCTTCCGGTATCTTTATTTTGTTTGTAACAATATCTTTCCTATGTACAGTCTCTGATCATATCCCATGTGTGGTAGTAATTGAATCCAAAATCCCCAAATCCAAGCTTTTTCACTTTGAGAATTTCTGGATTAACCATGGGCGTTTCTCTGAGGTGGTTGCTGCATCCTGGTCCAAGCCTTGTCACGCTCAGAATTCTGCTGCTAGAATCTCCAAAAAACTTAAAACACTGAGATATGATCTCAAGAAATGGAGTAGAGGTATCTCACAGCTGAAAGTTATGATACAGAATAGTAATGAGGCACTAGCTGTGATGGAAAACCTTGAGGAGAAAAGACCTCTCTTTGTTCAGGAGACAAACTTCAGGCATATCTTAAAGCTCCATTTGCAGACATTGCTCAAGTATCAGAATGAATATTGGAGGAAAAGATGCATGATTAGGCTCTTCAGATTTGCTAATGAGAACACCAAGCTTTTCCAATCTCTAGCCATTGAGAGATATAGGCATAAATCTATTTCTACACTCCGCCACGGTAATGTGGAAATCACAGACCATAATGGCAAAGAGGGGGTGTTGTATAACACCTATAAGGAGCGGCTAGGTTCTTCTAAGCCCACTAATATGCGTTTTGATCTCTCCAGAATCATCCACAAAATTGAGGGGCTGGACCAACTGTCGGCATCTTTCACCAATGATGAGATTGATGTTGTTATTAAGGAAATGCCTAGTGACAGGGCCCCTGGCCCTGATGGCTTTAATGGATGTTTCCTTAAGAGTTGCTGGCAGATCATCAAAGCAGACTTCTATAAAATGTGCCATGATTTCCATGCTGGAGATCTTGATATCACCAGCATTAGTGAGGGCTACATTACTTTGATCCCTAAGATCTCTTCTCCAGAAACTGCGAACGATTACAGACCAATCACTTTACTTAACTTCTGTCTGAAAATCATCACAAAAATCCTGGCTAATCGGCTGCAGAAAGTCATTCTTAAGATCATCCACAAGAACCAATACGGTTTCATTAAGGGGAGGACAATCCAAGATTGTTTGGCGTGGAGTTTTGAATATATCCACCAATGTCAGGCTTCGGGAAGGGAGATAATTCTCCTCAAGCTTGACTTTACCAAGGCATTTGACACGATTGAACATGCTCCCATGCTTGAGATTATGAAGCACATGGGTTTTGATGATAAATGGCTGGGTTGGATGGAAACGATCTTCGGGTCTGGGGTCTCATTAGTACTCCTTAATGGAGTCCCTGGTCAGAAATTCCAATGCAAATGTGGTGTGGGACAGGGGTACCCTCTCTCACCGCTTATCTTTGTCCTTGCTACGGATCTCCTTCAAGCTGCAATTAATGATGCGTTTGCTAGTGGTCTTATGGAGCTTCCTCTCCCCCGGGATAGTGCTGGAGACTTCCCGGTAGTTCAATATGCTGACGACACGATATTGGTGATGCAGGCATGTGCGGATCAAGCTGCCCGTATGAAATGTATTCTGGAGGACTATGCTGCATCGGTAGGTTTGAAAATAAACTATCACAAATCAACTCTTATCCCCATTAACATCAATCACCAGAGTGCTAGGGAGTTGGCCGGAGTGTTTGGATGTTCTGTTGGGTCACTACCCTTCACCTACCTTAGCCTCCCCATGGGGATGACGAGGCCCAGCGTGTTGGATCTTATGCCGATGGTGCATGCTATTGAGAGGAAGACATCCACAGCACTCTCTCTTATGTCGTCAGGAGCAAAGCTGACCTTGGTCAATTATGTCGTGACGTTGATGTTGATTTATGCAATGTGCACAATCAAATTACACCCAAAGGTGGTTGAGCATTTGGATAAATTGCGCCGCTATTGTCTCTGGGCAAAAAATTCTGAAGACAGTGTCAAAAACAACTCCCTTGCGGCCTGGGAACTTGTCTGCCGCCCAAAACGGTGTGGTGGCCTTGGTGTAATTGACATCAAGACACAGAATATGGCCCTACTCTTAAAGCATCTTCTCAAGTTCTATAATCGTGAGGATGTCCCCTGTGTGGAGCTGATCTGGAGCGCGTACTACACAAACAAAGTCCCTCATGCAACTGACACCATTGGTTCCTTCTGGTGGAAAGATGTAATGCAGCTCAATGGGGTCTTTTGTGGGATCACCAGAGTCGTTCCAGGGGATGGTTCTAGCTCTCTATTTTGGAAGGATGTCTGGCTTGAAGGCGATGCTGATGTTCCACTCATGGAAGCGTACCCGCGGGCTTTCTCCTTCTGCCTATATGAGGACGAATCCGTTGCTAAAGTTCTTACTGGTACTGATCCGGCCTCAATCTTTAGCCTACCCCTCTCGACCCAGGCAAGAGAGGAGGTCAGAAAAATTCAGCTGGCCTCGTCGCATGTGGGAGTGGCTGATGGCAGCCACGATACCTGGGATTGCACGCTCCGGCGCTTCTCTTCAAAAAAATTCTATGATCATTGTTTTAAGGAGATCGTGGCCGATGAGGCCTTTTACTGGCTTTGGAAGGCCAAGAGCCCCATCAAGTTTAAAATGTTTGGGTGGTTGCTTCTGGTGGATCGTCTGAATACCTGAAATATGCTTAAACGTAGACAATTTGCTATCGCGGGGAACAATTATGCATGCATGTTCTGTCACCCCCCCCCCCCCCCGAAGAAACTATTGAGCACTTGTTCTTCGTATGCCCGTTTAGTCAACAGTGCTGGAGCAAAACTGGAGTGTCCTGGCCAGTCGGAGGCAATAGAATAGCACTGCTGCATGGGGGGAGAGATGCTTGGAGACAGCCTCTCTTCATGGACATTTTTCTGATGGCTGCTTGGAGCATATGGATGGAGAGAAACAATCAACACTTCAGAGGGATCCAACACTCATTCGGGGCTTGGTTGGCTAGGTTCAAAAACCTCCTAGAGCTACTGATCCATAACTGCAGAGAGGAACTTCGTCCTTTCCTATCCAGCTACATTGTAAACTTGGGTCATTAGTGTTGTAGGTACAAATAGCTCATGCGGTCGGGGGACCATTTAAACCCCCCTTTTGTAACAACTATGTAACTATCTCTTGTGAGTAATACAAAAGTCAGTGGGAGCCTCTCCCACTGTCATTCACTTTCAAAAAAATCTTTCTATACTTAGCATAACGATTCATTTTGAGCATATCAGTTAATCGCATATGCAAAAAGATAGGTCTAATCATTTCTGCAAAGCGCTCAAAATCCTCTTCATCCTTTTTCTTGGATGGTTTGGGAGGAAAAGGCATGGGTTTCTGAACCCATGGTTCTCTTTCTTTTATCATGTTTCCTAGCAAAAAAGTCTTTCTTATCATAACGTTGATTCTTTGATTGTGGGTTATCAAGATCAACAACAGGTTCAATTTCTATATAATTATCATTACTAGGTTGAGCATCATCATGAACATTATCATTAACATTATCACTAGTTTCAGGTTCATTACCAGATTGTGTTTCAGCATCAGAGATAGAAATATCATTTGGATTCTCAGGTGTTTCAGTAATAGGTTTACTAGAATCATGCAAAGTCCTATCATTTTTCTTTTTCTTCCTTTTAGAAGGACTAGGTGCATCTATATTATTTCTCTGAGAATCTTGCTCAATTCTCTTAGGATGGCCTTCAGGATATAAAGGTTCCTGAGTCATTTTACCACCTCTAGTCATAACTCTAACAACATTATCATTATTCTTACTATTCAATTCATTGAGCAAATAATTTTGAGCTTTGAGTACTTGTTCTACTTGAGTGGTAACCATAGAAGCATGTTTGCTAATAAGTTTAAGTTCACCTTTGACATTAGCCATATAATCACCCAAGTGCTCAAGAATATTTGAATTGTATTTAAATTGTCTACCAAAATAAGCATTAAAATCTTCTTGCTTAGCCATAAATTTATCAAACTCATCTAAGCATGGGCTAGCAAACTTAGTAAATGGGATTTCAACTTTATCATATCTATAGAGAGAATTTACCTTTACTACCTGTGCCGGGTTATCAAGACCATGAGTTTCTTCAATAGGTAATGGATTAAGATCATATGTTTCTTCAACAGGCGGTAAATTAAGATCATGTATTTCTTCAATAGGAGGTAAATTCTTAACATCTTCAGCTTTAATACCTTTTTCTTTCATAGATTTCCTTGCCTCTTGCATATCTTCAGGACTGAGAAATAGAATACCCCTTTTCTTTGGAGTTGGTTTAGGAATAGGCTCAGGAACTGACTCAGGAGGTGTCCAATTATTTTCATTGTCAGCATATTGTTCAATAGAATTTCAGCTTCATTTGGCGTTCTTTCCCTGAAAATAGAACCAACACAACTATCCAGGTAATCTCTGGAAGCATCGGTTAGTCCATTATAAAAGATATCAAGTATTTCATTTTTCTTAAGAGGATGATCAGGCAAAGCATTAAGTAATTTGAGAAGCCTCCCCCAAGCTTGTGGGAGACTCTCTTCTTCAATTTGCACAAAATTATATATATATATATATCCCTCAAAGCAGCTTGTTTCTTATGAGCAGGGAAATATTTAGCAAAGAAGTAATAAATCATATCCTGGGGACTACGCACACAACCAGGATCAAGAGAATTAAACCATATCTTAGCATCACCCTTTAATGAGAATGGAAATATTTTAAGGATATAAAAGTAACGGGTTCTCTCATCATTAGTGAACAGGGTAGCTATCATTTAATTTAGTAAGATGTGCCACAACAGTTTCAGATTCATAGCCATGAAAAGGATCAGATTCAACCAAAGTAATTATATCAGGATCAACAGAGAATTCATAATCCTTATAGGTAACACAGATAGGTGAAGTAGCAAAAGCAGGGTCAGGTTTCATTCTAGCATTTAGAGATTGCTGCTTCCATTTAGCTAATAACATCTTGAGTTTGTATCTATCTTCGCAAGCTAAAATAGCTAGATCAGCTTCTTTTTCAAAAACATAACCCTCAGGAATAACAGGTGATTCATATTCATTAGAGGGAGAGTCTTCATCATCACTTTTATCAAAATTATCAGTTTCAATATTTTCATTCTCTCTAACCCTAGCAAGTTGTTCATCAAGAAATTCACCAAGTGGCACAGTAGTATCAAGCATAGATGTAGTTTCATCATAAGTATCATGCATAGCATAAGTGACATCATCAATAACATGTGACATATCAGAACGAATAGCAGAAGCAGGTTTAGGTGTCGCAAGCTTACTCAAAACAGAAGGTGAATCAAGTGCAGAGCTAGATGGCAGTTACTTACCTACCCTCGTAGTTGAGGGATAGATCTTGGTTTTAGGATCTCTCAAGTTCTTCATAATGATAAGCGGATATAAATCCCAAGTGACTCAAAGAATAGAGCTATGATCCCCGGCAACGGCGCCAGAAAATAGTCTTGATAACCCACAAGTATAGGGGATCGCAACAGTTTTCGAGGGTAGGGTATTCAACCCAAATTTATTGATTCGACACATGGGGATCCAAAGAATATTCTCAAGTATTAGCAGCTGAGTTTTCAATTCAACCACACCTGGAAACTTAATATCTGCAGCAAAGTGTTTAGTAGCAAAGTAATATGATAGTACTGGTAACGGTGGCAGAAGGTAATGATAGCAAAAGTAATGTTTTTGGTATTTTGTAGTGATGATAGCAATAGCAACGGAAAAGTAAATAAACGAAGAACAATATGTGGAAAGCTCGTAGGCAATGGATCGGTGATGGAGAATTATGTTAGATGTGGTTCATCATGTAACAATCATAACCTAGGGTGACACAGAACTAGCTCCAGTTCATCAATGTAATGTAGGCATGTATTCCAAATATAGTCATACGTGCCTATGGAAAAGAACTTGCATGACATCTTTTGTCCTACCCTCCCGTGGCAGCGGGGTCCTAATGGAAACTAAGGGATATTAAGGCTTCCTTTTAATAGAGTACCGGAACAAAGCATTAGCACATAGTGAATACATGAACTCCTCAAACTATGGTCATCACCGGTAAGTATCCCGATTATTTTCACTTCAGGGTTAACGGATCATAACACATAATAGGTGACTATAGACTTGCAAGATAGGATCAAGAACTCTCGTATATTGATGAAAACATAATAGGTTCAGATCTGAAATAATGGCACTCGGGCCCTAGTGACAAGCATTAAGCATAGCAAAGTCATAGCAACATCAATCTCAGAACATAGTGGATACTAGGGATCAAACCCTAACAAAACTAACTCGATTACATGATAGATCTCATCCAACCCATCACCGCCCAGCAAACCTACGATGGAATTACTCACGCATGGCGGTGAGCATCATGAAATTGGTGATGGAGGATGGTTGATGATGACGATGGCAAAGGATTCCCCTCTCCGGAGCCCCGAACGGACTCCAGATCAGCCCTCCCGAGAGGTTTTAGGGCTTAGCGGCGGCTCCGTATCGTAAAACGCGATGATTTCTTCTCTCTAATTTTTTTCTCCTCAAAAGCAAATATATAGAGTTGGACTTTGATCCGAGGAGCTCCAGGGGGCCCACGAGGTAGGGGGCGCGCCCCCACCCTCGTGGACAGGTGGTGGGCCCCCTGGTCTTCATCTTTTGCAGGTATTTTTTATATTTTCCGAATAGATGTTCCATGAAGTTTCAGGTCATTCCGAGATTGTTTCTGCACATAAATAACACCATAGCAATTCTGCTGAAAACAGCGTCAGTCCGGGTTAGTTCCATTCAAATCATGCAAGTTAGAGTCCAAAACAAGGGCAAAAGTGTTTGGAAAAGTAGATACGACGGAGATGTATCAGTAGACGTGACTTATTTTGTTTAAGTTTTTGCCCTTGTGGTTCAGGGTTGTAACTGTTATGCAGAGCCGGATATAGTTCAACGGCTCTGGAGTATTCGGAGGAGGAACCCGCCTTGCAATGTCGAAGACAATCTGCTCGCCGAACACATCGTCATTGAAGCCTGGTTCAGGGGCTACTGAGGGAGTCCTGGATTAGGGTGTCCCTAGGCGTCCGGGCTATGTGACCTGGGCCGGACTGATGGGCCATGAATATACAAGATAGAAGGCCTTCCCCCGTGTCTGGATGGGACTCTCCTTTGCGTGGAGGGCAAGCTTGGCGTCCGGATGTGTAGTTTCCTTTCTTTGTAAACCGACTCTGTACAACCCTAGGCCCCTCCGGTGTCAATATAAACTGGATGGTTTAGTCCGTAGAGGCTAAGACAAATCATACAGGCCAGACATCTAGTGTTTAGCCATTATGATCTCGAGGTAGATCAACTCTTGTAACCCCTATACTCATTAAAGTCAATCAAGCAGGAAGTAGGGTATTAACTCCATTAAGAGGGCCCGAACCTGGGTAAACATCATGTCCCCTGTCTCCTGTTACCTTCGATCCTCAGATGCACAGTTCGGGACCCCTACCTGAGATCTGCCAGTTTTGACACTGATGGTCTCCGCGGTACTCCCGGTCCCTTTCCGTTTTAAACGACGACCTTGCGCGGGGGCCGCCCTCGAGGAGCCACGGTCCCTGGAGCGCCGATCCTTTTGAAATCTAGATCAGTACGACAGATAAGGGTACATATAAGGACCTCTTCTTAAAGAAGCTTCTGGATACTCACAATGCAGAATGGGTAGAGGCGAGGGTAGTCGGCGATGATGGCCACTTCCGAACTGTCAAGGCTCGCCTGATGGAATACCCCATTGTTAAATTATATATATATATATATATATATATATAAACACTATTCTGATCACGAGATCAGAATAATATTTTGATCACAACCTGAACTGCCTGAGTAACGCGCGTGAACTTCCCTTTGTATGAACCCGACCTTCGGGCTATCTTCGCAACCGTGTCTCTCTGCGCGAATTATTCTGGTTAGTCGTGTTCTATGTGATGTAAGTGTAATCTGCAAACGATTTTTAGCAACTAAATACCCGTTTCAAATAGGAATCTCGATCATAGGCGGATTTTGCACTCGGGTCGTGATGAAATTGCGTTTTTTTGCAATTTTACTGCCTGAGTTGTTCGACCTGAACTTCCCCCTGTGCTAGGTTGAACTTCCGCCAACTTTGCCCAAATGGGGCTTGCTATATACTGTTGGAAAGCTATGGACACTATTATCATGATCCAACTTAAATTTTTGGCAAAATGTAATTGGTTTAAGAGCGGTTTTGAAAACTGTTTTTTCTTCACACACAAAACGTGAATCGTAATTTCAATCGCATTTCTAAACCATTTATCGAAATGAGGCAAATAATATGGCGTTCGAAAGCTGCTGTAAAATCGCTCCTTCCACACGTTGAAAGTTTTCTCTAATTCCTTATGGTTAAAGCGTAATTTGGAAAGTTGTAAAATTTCACAAACCGAACAGCCGAGTTAGTGTTTTCAATGCCATTTCTAAACGGCTAATCCAATTGAGGCAAATGATATGGCGTTGGAAAGCTTATGAAAATGCGCCACTTTTTCATGTTGAAAGTTTTTTCTAATTTTCAACGGTTTAAAAGTAATTTAGAAAACAGTACAAGTTCCACCGAGTTAATATTTTCAAGCTAATTTTTTAGCCATAAGTCCGAATGCAGCAAATGATACGGCGTTGGAAAGCTTGAGGAAATGCGAAACTTTTTTGTATGTATTGTTTCTCCCAATTCCTTACTGTTTTAAGTCAATTTAAAAAATGGCTAAAACGCATTTTCGCCGTAATTTCTACAAACTTTATCGGAATGGGCAAATTGATATACCGTTGAAAAGCTAAGGAAAATGCGAAACTTTTTCATGTTGATGGTTTTCTGTGATTCCTAGCCGTTTTCAATTAATTTCGAAAAAGGCAAGATCATTCGTTCTACCTTTATCGAGAAATAGATTGTTCGAAAATGCACCACGTGAAGAACATGAACTTCTCGGCATGTCTACTTGAACTTCACTCTGTTTTTCACCTGCTTTTTTTGCTCGTAGCTCTCTATCCACTCACCGGAATTGAGCAAGTGATATCCCGATGGAAAACTGATGTAAACACACAACTTTCCCGTGTTGATCACTTTTTCATACTCGCGACAATTTTATAAGTTTTTCATCTGAAATTCATTTAGTGTAGTTGGCGAACTTCCTATTGTTTTCACGTTGAACTTCTGTGACATATTTTCGTTTGTAATTTTCTCATCTATTTCGCCAGTGTTACACAAATGATATTATTTTTGGAAAAATCTCTCGCACAATATTTTTTAACTTTCTCCGACCGAGGACTTGAACTTACACAAATGATATTCCTACCGTTTTGAAGTAAATTAGAAAATGACAAGATCATAATTTCCGCCTTCATCGCGAATGGAAATGCACTGCGTGAAGTAGTTGAACTTCTCGGGCATGTCTGTTTTAACTTCACTCTGTTTTTGACGTGCTGTTTTTTTGTCATGTTGTTTTTTGCATTGCGTGAAGTAGTTGAACTTCAGGGGCATGTCTATTTTGAACTTCACTCTGTTTCACTATATTGTATTTTTCTTATATGAAATACACACCATGTAGTACGTGAACTTCCGGTTGTTATCACTTTTAAATTCTCTCTGGTTTGAGAGAATTATTTTAAAACACAAAAAACAACATATTTTTTTATGTATTTTGGACATCTAAATACACGGTGTCACAAGTATTTTTTGAACTTTTCCTCGCCGAGCACTTGAACTTCTAGCAACCATTTTTTCGTTTATGAGTTGTTTTTAAAAGTGCAAAAAATGGTGTTGTGTTTTTTATTTTTTGAACATGTAAATCCCAGGTTTTAATAAACTCCAAACTTCTATGTTATTTCAATTTGAACTTCACCTTTCTACATTTCGAGTAAAGAATTGTATTCGATTTTTATAAGAAAAAAATCAAACATGGAAATACAAGATGAACCTTTTTCGCAAGAATTTTTGAACTTCTCCGGAGAGAGCACTTGAACTTCTTTCAACAAACCTTTTAAGCTTTTATTTTTCTATACTTTTGTTCTCACCTGAAATGCATTCCTTGCAGTACTTGAACTTCTCGTTATTTTCACTATGAACGTCTCCTAAATATAATTTTTGAACTATGCAGGGTGGAGCACGTGAACTTCTTGCAACAAACCTTTTAAGCTTTTAGTTTTCTATTTCCATATTCTTGTCTGAAACGCATTCCGTGTAGTAGTTGAACTCCCTGATGTTTTCACCTTGAACTTCTGTCATGTATTTTTGTTCAACCTCTCTCACAAGAATTTTTCAACTTTCTCGGGTGGAGCACTTGAACTTCTACAACAATTTTTTTAGCATTTTGCTTTTTCATTATCTTTTAATACAAAATGCACATCGTGTAGTACGTGAACTTCTGGGAGTTATCAATCTGAACTTGTCTCGATTACGTGAAAATATCCGAGTTTTACATTGAAGCGCTCTACTTTTTTTATTTGAACTTCATTGTGTATTTTTAGAAATGGAAAATTGGAGTTTTTTAAGAAACATCGAACTTCTTCGTTATTTCAAATTGAACTTATTGGTTTTATTCTTTATTATCAGAAAAATTAATTTTCAACTAAATATCAAACTGCTCCGCTTTTTCCAATTGAACTTCTTAGTTTTATTCTCTAATATATGAGAAAACCTGAGTTTTATATACAATGAACTACTCTGGTTTTTTTATATTGAACTTCTTGCTTTTTAATCTTTAGTATTCAGGCAAATATGAGATTTATATAAACATCTTCTTCTTTTTAATTAAGACTTCTTGGTGTTATTCATTAGTGACTAGAAATGTCCTAGTTATGTAATAAATATCGAACCGCTCAATTATTTAAAGTTGACGTTCTATGTATTTCTTAAGAAGAGGGAAAATCCATTTTTATAAACTTTTTGAACTGCTTGGTTTTAAAATATGACCTTCTTTTTTGAACATGTAAATCTTAGGTTTTTACAAATTTTGAACTTCTCACTTTTTTTAATTTGAACTTCTTTGTTTTAATTTGCGAAATTATTTTTTGTTATTTTTAAAATAACATCAAACTACTCCTGTTTTTCAACTTGAACTTGTTAGATTTATTCTTTAATTGGACAATTGGATTTTTTATAAACATCAAACTCCTCTATTTTTTAGAAGTTGGAATACACATTTTTACAAAAAGAAACACAATACATGGCCACTAAGAAGAAATATTGAACCACTTCGTTACTTAATTTTGAGCTTCTCGCGGCCTTGCTAGAAATGGAGAAAGTCTGTTTTATATAAAAAAATTGAACTTCCCTATTATTTCAATTTGACCTTCTTGATATTGATTTTTAGACACTAGAAAATTCATTTTGTAAACATTGAACCATTTTGTTTATTTTAACTTGAACTTCTTGTTTTTTCTTTCTTTTTATAAACATCGAATTGAGTTGTCATATTAATTTCAACTTATTATGTTTTCTGTAACATCTTTTTTTATCGGTGCACTTCTTTTCTCACAATGATTTATTTTTGTCAACGGGCTTATACAAAGTGCATGTTTGTTTATAAATAGAGAGGAAAAAAATCAACATGTACTTTCCTGAATGATACACTGTATATCCGAAGATTCCAAAAAATATGTTGCTATGGCACGTGATAACCAACACATAATTTTTGTTTGACAGACAAAATGCAATCATTCACATGAATAAATAATCGAATCACAGTTCTCATTTGTGAGCATAATACTGTTCTCTTACACTTTCTACAATATTTGTTTATGTGCCACTACTTTTTCCCATTGAATTACTATCCTATATCTCTCTAAACTACTCTCTGCCCTCTGTTTCATCGTTACATTACAACCAAGAAGCTTTCTTCAGTGTGACATTTCACTGCATTGATCCATCCAACAGTCATTTTGCATAACAAACTCTATTGGAGATCATGGGATGTAAAGAACAGCAGGGAGTAAAATGTCCATATACACACAAATGCAGTGAAGCATTTGAGAACAAAAAATGTCCCAGTTTCACCCCTGTTCTTGGTTGGCTACGGGAGCACCTCCTGGCTGCTGGGGCGAACAGTCAAAACACGACGCTTGCAAACTTTGCAACAGAGAGAGAGAGAGAGAGAGAGAGAGAGAGAGAGAGACACGGAAGCTCAAATTGTATCCACACTGCAGTTCATATACAAATGCGGAGGATGGATATATAGAGGATCTAATACATGCAGCAAAGTGGAGAGGAGCGAAAGGAGACGCACCTAACTTTTCTCAGTTCGATCTGCTGTCGATGAATGGAGCACGGAAAGATCTTGGCCTCGCGGATCATGGTGACAGTGTGATCCGGGCACTACAACGGCCAACGTCCTCGGGCCGCGTCGTTGAACGGCCCGAGGCGGTGGGGTTGAACGGCTTTGTGTGCTGCCGCAGCCATGGAAGGCGGTGGGGGAAGGGATGGTACGCCGAATGTAGAGAAGGAGAAGAGGAGGCTCACCGGAGGAGAGGGTTGCGGGGTTGACCGGATTGGCGTCGGGGTTCGCCGGCGGTAGGATCCAGGGGATTTCCCCAGAGGTAGAGAAGGAGAAGAGGAAGGCTGAGGGCGGGAGGAGACTCGCCGGAGGGGAGAAGTGCGGGGTTGACCGGAGGGGGGCACGGGAAGAGAAGCGACGGCCTATGGTTGAGGCGTGAGGCAGCCGCAAGATCCGGCGGGGCATGTGGGGGTTGCTGGGAGGGCGGCGGCAGCGGGTGGATCCGGTTAGGAGGGGCACCGACGGGGGTCTTCGGGGACGGGCCGCGGCGGCGGAGGTCTCCAGGGATGGGGCGCGGCGGCGGGGGTCTCCGGGAAGGGGTGTGGCGGCGTGGGGATCGGGGGAGGGGCTCTGCGGCGGGGATTCGGGGATGGATGTGGTTGCGGGGTGCGAGAGTGGGGGAGAAGAGGGTTTTTTTCCTGTTTTATCGTGTGGGCTGCCGCACCGGTTTGGCATCTCCTCGCGCCATATATATATATATATATATATGTGTATATATATATATATATATATATATATATATATATGTGTGTGTGTATATATATATATATATATATATATATCTACTATTAAAGGGGGATCGAACGTCGTGATGGTTCGACCTCGATCGATCCCCCTCCCTTCGTCGCCCGAACTCCCACACGCACGCAGCAGCCCACCAACTCAGCCCACGTACGAAAAATCACCAACTCAGCCCATGTACGAAAAATCCCCAACTCAGCCCACGTACGAGGTCCATAGTTCATGGAACCCCACGATCGCCCAGTCAAACGAACCCCACGAAAAAACAGCTCCGCAACCCACGAACGAGGACGAGGTCCATCGACCAAAAATCAAACTTCTTCAACCCGCCATTGAGACGCCAGTTCTTCCTGGCCGACCTCCATCGAGACGCCAGTTCTTCCTGGCGTACGACCTCCATCGAGACTCGCCGCCGAAACAGAAACGCGAGCTGTGGGAGCTGCAGCCTCTGCTGATCGCCTCGCTCGACGGCTCTTGCCGCCTCATCTCCTGAGCCCGCCTACCGTCTTCTTCCTCATCTCTTGATCGTCTTCTTCCACCTTTGTTATGTTTCATGCTGCCCATCACGCCCTAGGTTTGCCATCCTAGACTCCTGTTCAAAACTTCATAATGTTAGTACTCAGATTGCATCTTTAACTTTTACTCCGCAAAGTTACAAAATCTAATGAGTTATGCCACCTGTTCTATTCGCATTAATCTTTCCTGCCAAGTAGATGAATTGTCCAACAAAAAATAAGAACATAAAAACTGCAGGTACCTTTAATTACTCTGTGGTGGAGGGGGGCAATGAGGCCTTTGACTTCATTTTGGAGTGGCAATATATATCAAAACCATGTAGTATGCGCATACTTATGGCCAGAAAGGATTTTGATTAAGTTAGTTGCGTGCCAAAACCAATCTGCATTTGCATCACCGGTTCCGTAAAGAATATTGCCCTGTTTTGCTAAAGTCCTATAGTATGCGCAGGTGGAGAACATGTGTTGAAACTGTCAAAAAAATCTAGGAAATTCTGAAATAATCTCAGACCATGTTTACTTTTAGATCATGGGAACAAACATGCCTCGCGACAGGAATAGTGATAGAAGGAAATACTTTCATTTAAGCTCACCTCCAGAATCCTGTATAGTCTTTTTCTCCACTCCTTCCCCTCCACCTTCATTCTTGTCGCCATGTCTGAACCCTCTTTTTAAAAAATTGAACTTCTACAAAATCTTGCACTTTAAAAACTGAAATATACAAACTTCAGCCGTCAATCATACGCAAAGAACATGTCTATGAAAATGAACAAGTGAGACCTAAAAGCCTGTTAAATGAGTCACCAGAGGTCATATCATTATGGCCAAGTCAAAAGTCCAAACTGAAGATAATACTATATTGACATAAAGCTGTCATTGAAACAGGGGAAGGTAATAGTAAGACATGTGTGAATCTCAATTCAAATATCAAATTTCTAGCAACTTTTTTGTATGCACATCACACATTTGCTGATTTACATTCAAGATTTTTGGAAATCATAATATCCTAAACACTAAATCTCAGATTTCACACACTTTAGAGTGTTATACCTTGAAGTCTAGAAACTGATGCAACATTAATTTGAGTGAATTTAAAAAAAGTATAAGTAGTAATTGAACAAAGAGTGTTGCATACTCCCTCCGAATTTGGTTACGGAGGGAGTAGCTTTGAATAACCAAATAAATACATTGTCAGTTACCAGCACTCTCACTTCATGTATCCTTCAGATTCAGCTATGGATAGAAGGGCACTGGTAGAAATAGGCATACATTAATATATGGAAGATTCAGCAATTGGCATCAAGTCAACACGGATTCGCATAACCTCATAAAAAGAATCTAAATTACATCTTCTATAGGACAGAAAGATGTCACAGGACAGAGAGCATCTCTATGATAAAGGAAAACAAGGTATGTGTATGCCAATCACATGTCTGCACATAAGGTACTCAATAAGCTTCACAACTTAACTTACATTAATCTTATCAGTTGTCGAATATGAGAGGACACCCAGATCACAACTCACGAATACACACCGACCACCATCTGGTTTTTTCATACGCGAACAAACAGGCACTACTAACTACGGTGTTTCGTCTTCCGATGATGATGACAATGTGCCCACGCAACTGCCTATGATGATTCCTATAGCCGGCAATCTCAAGGCCTTTCAGCCAGTGCCGCATGTGGAAACATCAATCGGTATCGCCCTTACACACGACTTTTTTTCAGTTTGAATTTATACATTTGTTAAACAAAATGGTTCTTCAGGAAATCATTCTCGTGAAGGCACTTACTATGATCACCATGCATCACTTCGAGGAACAGACAGAAGCATTGATCATAATATTGGTTCAGACATAGCACTTGGACTCAACACTGAAGACACTGTCCCCGAGCACATTGCTTCAAATGATATCATTAAATCAGATAGAAAACAGAAAAGGCGAGACCAATATATGGCACGGCGAAATAGATTAACACCTGAACAGATGGAGGAAATCAATGCACGTCGCAGAGAAGCTAGGAAAAAAAACAGAGGAGGAGAGGACTGCCCGTCAAAGAGAAGCCAGGCAACGAATGACACCAGAGGAGAAGCAACAGAGTAACACCCTTAGAAGGGCGGCCTACCAAAATATGTCAGTCCATGACAACCAAGAGACAAACACCCGCCGAAGAACACGTCTGCAAAACAAATCACCTAAGGAGAAGCAGAACATGCTAGCTCAGCGCAAGAAGAGACTCGCGGCTAGGCGCAACACCCCTTGCGCTGAATCCATCGCAATGCCGTGCCCTGATGCAGGTACCTTAGCTACACCCAACCTGATGTCGAGCACTCATGCGTTGGCATTCAGAGAATCCGAAGCTTCAGCTCCTGCCCCTGCCCCCCGGTTTGCGAGTAAGGCTGGGAACAACTTCGAATCAGACGGTAATCCTTCCATCTTTACTCTACTTGTTCTGTACATGTGCATTGAACCAGTATTTAACGGCTCGGTAATCCTTCCATCTTTACTCTACTTGTTCTGTACATGTGCATTGAACCAGTATTTAACGGCTCCACAACGGTGCAGGCGAGTACCTTAGTTGTACCCTGGATGATAATGATGCCCCCAGCGAACTCATAAATCCCTCGCAGCAAACCAATGATCACCAAATAGATGACCAGCAGAATCAAGCCCGGGAGCAGAGGCAGGAGAGCAGAGCACAGCGTAGGGCTTGGGAGCGAGCTCACAAACAAAGCATTACAACAAAGAACATTCAAGGGAGTGCCTTAAAACGAACAGCGCGCGGGAAAAGCATACCAGAAGGCGAGAAGTCAGCTTTGCTAGATCGTCGTAATGCAAGCTTTCAAAAAAAGCGGAGGCCTCCAGGCGCACATGCAAGTACCTTAGATGTAAACAGAGCAGCAACAAGCTCAGAAGCACCGCCCATAGGAGTTGCTTCACCGGCTTCCTCCCCTTCATCAAGCATGCCATCGTACACCATCGGAACCAATGGTAACCCTCTCATGTTTACTCCCCTCCTGGTGTGCACTCACAATAAAAACCATTACTTACCGGCTCAACAATGTTACAGCTGACATGGATGCCTTCCTTAGCGGCATCATGGACGAGAATGCACTCTCCGGTGACCTCATGGATGATGAGTACTACCTATTTGCCGGTGATGGTACTCTGAGGCGCCTTTCGCTGCTCATCCCTCTATATTATTGGTTTATGATGTGCATCCCATCGTGACTTGTTATATCTCCACAATGCTTGCAGCATCCGACACTGATAGCACGGACCTCGATGAGCCCGTAGAATCCTCCAACACAGGATCTATCGACCTAGATCCTTTCGACTATGTCTACTCGAACATCCCAGACAGCACACACATCCTGAAGCACGCTGCAAACTGCGAGCATTGCAAGGCCAAGAAGTTCCAGTACGAGACTGACGGCTTCTGCTGTCGGAACGGGGAGATTGAGCTAGCTGAACCCGAGCCTATCCCAGAGCTGATGAGGTTATGGTCTAGCGCGGATGCAGACTCTCGGCATTTCCGGGAGAGCATTCGGTTCTTCAACGGGCACTTTGCCTTCACTACCCTTGGCGTCAGCCTAGATAACAACTACACAAACATGAAGTCCGGGGTGTACACGTTTCGGGCACATGGCACTATGTACCATAGGGTGCACTCGTTCGGTCCAAGATCTCGCCCTGAACATCTGCAGTTGTACTTCTACGATGACGATCCCAGCTTAAGCCATCGAAAGGAGGCCACCAAGCAATTGGACCAACACGTTGTCAGCAAGTTAGTGGACGTCCTCAGGGAAAACCCCTACTCCCAACAGTTTAGGAGTTTGGGTGCCCACAAGGAAAACCTCGAGGAGTACCGGATAGACCTCAACATTGACCAGAAGCTAGACCAACGAAGATATAATAGACCCGTGTCATCCGAGGTGGCTGCGATTTGGGTCGAGGGAAGCGATCTAGCAAACAGGTTCAACCGCAGCATTACACTCTATGGGGACAACAACGAGAAGTATAGTATACATGCCACAGATGGCTGTTATGACCCACTCTCGTATCCCCTCTTTTTTCCAAGGGGGGAGCTTGGTTGGCATCCAAATATCCCTAAGCACAATGTCCCTTGGGAGGTTGCACAACAACCAAGAGGAAACTGTGATAACGATTCAGGTGCGCCTGGTTGGTATGCTTATATGCCAGAAAAAGTTCTCTATCCTTCCATATGGTACCTAACCTTCTTCTTTCACGTCTTTCCACAGAGGGGAACAGCCGGTTGTGTGTCTCTGTCAGGGACTACTACTGTTACCGGCTACAGACACGCCCTGCGATATTCAACCCCATACTACACGGAGCACGCCTGTTTCAGCAGTGGGGTGTTGACATGTTCATCAAGATTGAGGGATGTAGGCTGAAGTGGATAAGGGACCACCAGAGAGAGATACGTGCCGATCTATACCAAGGCCTTGTGGATAGCATCGCGGTTGGGGAGATGCGAGCGAGCGCTGTTGGGAAGAGGATCGTGCTGCCAGGGACGCATCAAGGAAGCAACCGAGACATGAAGCGGAGGCAGATGGACGCCATGGCACTGGTGCAGACATATGGAAAGCCTGACATCTTTTTGACTATGACATGCAATCCTAGCTGGGAGGAGATACTGAATGAGCTGCTTCCTGGCCAGACACCCCAGGACCGACCAGATCTTGTCGCACGCGTGTTCAGGGCCAAGCTGGAGACCATGAAAGAGATGTTGTTCAAAAAGCACATCCTTGGTGTTGTGGTAGCGCATGTGTATGTCGTCGAGTTCCAGAAGAGGGGCCTCCCCCATGCACACTTCCTGCTGATCATGAATTCAAATTATAAACTCGTGGTGCCAGAGCAGTATGACCGCGTCATATCTGCAGAGCTCCCGGACAGGCATAAGTATCCAGAGCTCTATGCCATGGTCGTGAAGCATATGATGCACGGCCCATGTGGCAATCTTAATCCCAAAAATGTGTGCATGCAAGACTTGAAGTGCAAGAGCAAGTACCCACGACCGTTCAACCAGAACACCTTACAGGGGAAGGATTCATACCCGGTTTATCGACGGCGGGACGATGGTCGTCAGGCTAAGGTCCGCCGTCAAATGCTGGATAACAGATGGGTCGTGCCTTACAACCCTTATCTGTTGCGGATGTTCAACTGCCACATAAATGTCGAGGTGTGCTCCAGCATCAAGGCCGTCAAGTACCTTTACAAATACGTATACAAGGGTCACGATCGAGCTTCATTCAGCATTGACCAGCCTGACAGCAACGGGGTCGTAGACGAGATTAAAAGGTACGTTGATGCGCGATGGGTTACTCCACCGGAGGCGATGTGGAGGATATTCGGCTTCAACCTTTCTGAGAGTTTCCCGTCGGTCCTACAGTTGCCGTTTCATCTCCCTAATATGAATAGTGTCACGTTCAAAGCAGGAGAGGACCTGACCGATGTCGTCACCCATGATACTGCATCTAAGTCAATGCTGACAGAGTATTTCCTCGCTAATCAGCAGCACGTGTGGGCTCGGGATATCCTGTACAAGGACTTTCCGGGAAGTTTCACATGGCAGAGACAGAAATACTGGAAGCGGAGAGAAAAGCAGCACCAAGTAGGTCGAATCGTGTCAGCCCATCCAGCCGAGGGGGAGCGCTACTTTCTGCGAGTGCTGCTTAACCACGTACCAGGCAAGACATCCTTCGAGGACCTGCGGACCGTGGACGGAGTGCTATGTGATAGCTTCCGTGAGGCTGCCGAGAGATTGGGCCTCATTGAGGCCGACAACACACTTGACGAGTGTCTTACAGAGTCAACACAGTTTGCAATGCCAGCCTCACTCAGGAGGCTCTTTGCAACTATCTTGGTATTCTGCGAGCCAGGTGACGTGCGCGGTCTATGGGATAGGCACCTAGACGCGATGTCTGATGACTACCGTCGAACACACGCGTGCTCAAAAGCAGTGGAGCAGATGGTGTTGCTTGACATCAGGGGCATGCTACAGTCCATGGGCAAAGACATAGCGTTGTTCCCTCTTCCGGACATCGACGAGACCTATGACACTACTGGAGGTGAGGCCAGAGAAGTCACCGAGGAGTCCGCCATCGAGGTTGACGCGAACGACGCTGATTTGGCGTCCTCGCTAAACCCTGAGCAGAGGCTTGCATACGATGAGATACTGGCAGCAGTTGATGCTGGTGATGGTGGTGTATTCTTTGTCGATGGCCCGGGAGGCACCGGGAAGACCTTCCTATACAGGTCACTTCTCGCAAAGGTTCGAGGCAAGGGCAAGATCGCGCTAGCTACAGCAACGTCAGGCGTCGCGGCTTCCATCATGCCTGGAGGAAGGACAGCCCACTCGAGGTTCAAGATCCCACTCAACATTGAAGATGGGGGGTCGTGCAGCTTCACGAAGCAAAGTGGGACGACCAAGCTCCTGCACATGGCTTCACTCATCCTATGGGACGAGGCCACCATGACGAAGCGGCAAGCGGTTGAGGCACTAGACAATAGCATGCGGGACATCATGGGACGACGGGACCGACCATTCGGGGGAAAGACGGTCGTGTTCGGTGGGGACTTCAGGCAGGTGCTTCCGGTCGTCAGGAAGGGGTCACGGGGTCAGATAATCGATGCGACCCTGCGGAGTTCGTACCTTTGGAACAGCATGCGACAGCTAAGGCTCGTCACCAACATGAGGGCGCATAATGACCCGTGGTTCGCAGATTACTTGCTACGGGTAGGTAACGGGACCGAGGAAACTGACAAGGAAGGCAACATAAGGCTCCCCGAAGATATTTGTGTGCCACCAACAGGAGACGGCGCTGACCTAGAGAAGCTAATCGACCATGTATTTCCTGCTCTGGACGACAACATGGCTGATCCAAATTACATGACATCTCGAGCGATCCTCTCCACCAAGAACGACAACGTTGATAAGATAAATACGCGCATGATAGAGTGCTTCCAGGGCGAAGAGAAGATCTACCACAGTTTTGATAGTGCAGAGGATGATCCACACGGCTACTATGCCCCCGAATTCCTTAATAACCTGACTCCCAACGGGCTGCCTCCGCATGCACTCAAACTAAAGATAAATTGCCCTGTTATACTATTGAGAAACATTGATCCAGCTAATGGGTTGTGTAACGGCACAAGGCTTGTGGTCCGGGGTTTTCAGAGGAACGCCATTGATGCAGAAATCGTGCTAGGACAACATGCTGGTAGGAGGGTGTTCCTTCCTCGGATATCTCTCTGCCCATCCGATGACGATATATTCCCTTTCAAGTTCAAGAGGAAGCAGTTCCCTATTAGGCTCAGCTTTGCCATGACAGTGCGCGCGGTGCAGCACGGTCCCGATGCAGAGGTACCGGCCACGGGCATCGGGGTGCTCGTAGACGAGGAGGTGTGCTCGGGCGACATCGCGGACGTCGGTCTATGCGGCGACGGCGTTCGGGTAGGTGGGCTTTGCGCCAGTGAGGTAGCGGGCAACGTGGCTGCTGCTGAAGTTGAGCGCCTGCTGCAGCATGGGGCCCATGGTCATGGACGGCACCACCACGGCCAGCTCCAGCCCCGTCTTGGCCGCCTCCTCCGTCGCCGTGATCTCCGCCATCTTCTTGGCGCAGCAGTACAGGTTCTGCAATGCACACGAAGATCGGGTGAGTTCAGTTCACCGGTAACAGTGATCGGGTCGGAGTAGAGTATTCTTACCCCTGTGTTTTTGCAGTAATCATAGTAGTTCCAGCACGTCTCGTCGAGCCCCGCGTCGGAGCTATGATTGGGCCCATGAGCACGGCGTCGTAGGACGAGGTGAAGACCACGCGTCGCATGCCGGCGTCTGCCGCCGCGCTGATCACGTTCTTGGTGCCCTCAACGGCGACCGGCACGAGGTCCTGCAAGCGAGCAACACACATGTAGCACGTAAGTACGCCGCTCTTTGTTAAGGCCGCACGAAGAGGTGAGCGGAGCAGAGGAAGCGAACTCACAGGGTCGTTGGAGACAGGGGAGGCGACGTGAAAGACACCGTGGCAGCCGCGGAAGGCAGCGCGGAGGCCGTCGTAGTCGCATTGTCAGCTCTACGTCGCATTGTCTAGAGCCACAGCGAAGAGGAACATTAAGATTCTCGCCATCAAGGACAATGGCAAGGGTAAGGGCAAGGGTAAGGAAGAAAGCAAGAATTCAAAGAAGCGAAAAAGATCTGAGCCCTTATTAACGACCATGAAGAACATAGTGTACAAGGAAGTCCTTAGCACATGAAGTCACCGGATCAAATTATAGCAAGTCAAGGTAAAGTATGTTCATTTCTGCATTACAACCACATAACTATTGTAGATTTTATTAATGCACACTAACCTGAGTTTGTTGTTGTGTAGTACTCAGGCATAGTCAGTCTTCAGAAACCATGAGTATTCCTTTCGCGACATCTACCCGTCCTGTACCTGTTTAAGCTGGAAATAACAAGAGACAGCGTGAAATTTCAAACAGATGCAGGAGGAAGATGTTTCGATAGTGACTTGCTAAAGAAGAACAAAAATACTAAGGTGTCGTATTTCTTTCTAATGCATATGTTCTTTAATATGGTCAAAACCTGTGGCATCTAATCTCATATATAGCAATATAAAAACTGACTTAAACTTCAATTGCATAGAATCTCTTGTTAGAAAGACATGGACAAGGAACTATGTATCTGATAATTAATGAAGAACCCAAGCTGAGTGAAGCCATCAGTGATCTCCTCATATCTCTACTATCTCAACTATTAAAGGTTGAGTTTTTATAGGCGACAGATACATCGATATGAAGACTAGAAACATAATCTGTTTATCTGCTTTTTTCTGTAGCTCTGTGATAAGATTTAGCACGCAGCTGTCCTTAATTTCTAACACGTTCTTAAACATCAATTTCAGGCCTCAAAATTCAATGAAGAAGGTGATTCCAAAGTACCATGTACATGATTAGAAACATCAACCTTAAGCTATTTGCCAAAAGATGCAGACCAAGCTTTGCATTCGATTTTTACTAATGGTACCATTTTTACTAATGGTACATTAGTATGACTGTCACCATTGTAGAGTACTGACTTTTATGTCAGGTTACCTTGCATAAATCTGTATGATTCTTGGACACCTCTGAACTTCTTGGAACGGCATCAAATGCTTGGGATATGTTGGAAATTGAAGTGAGAGAGACTCAACAAATGTCCTTGCGCTGAAGGAACACTCATATGTGTGTTGAATGTATCTACACTCCAGTTCTTCAAAGTTAGGCCGCATAGTAACACCATGAATGATGTACTTACGACCCATGTGCAATGTAATATTGAATCTATTCACTAAATCTTTTCCGGCAACTATAGCCTCGATTTTGGCACCCTTAGAATTGTTTTAGGAAATGTTAGATGATGATAAAACAAATGTCTATTTTAGCAATCTAACATGCTTGAGACTTACAGTTTTGTCCATAAGAATGAAGTGAAGCTTATCACCACTCGGATTAACCGGGAATTTGACATCTACCCTCACGCAGATGCTACAAGTCCTGAATGTATCAGAATATTCGATGTCGTCGAAGTCTATGAATCTATAACAAATAGCTTAAATTAGCTAACAGGGTTTTCCTTTTCTTTCAAATATGAGAAAGCATGTTAAACTTACCTAGGCTCAACTGGTTTTTTTGTGAAGTTTGCAAATGTCCGCTGACGTCTAAGGTTAATTGGCGCCATCTAATGCATTGTGGGTCTGTACAATTTGAAATTTGGTCAGGATTGGCAGATCGAATCTCCAGGAAGAGGAAGCTAGCATCCTTGACCACAGTTCTTTGCCTGTTCTACTAAAACCAAGTTTTACTAATTCTGTTCCTAAAAAAACTATAATTTTGGGTACGCTAACAAATTTCATGTGGTTAGCCCTTTAAACGAGTTTATGGGAAACAGAATTGGCAAAAAGTCTGTATCCAATCCAAACAACCCCAGGAAAGGTTTAATCCTCATCTCACTAAATAAACAACCTTATCCTAACCGTATACCGATACTACACATCTAGCTAGCCTTATATATAGGAGAGATTCAATCTACCTCCAGTTTTTTGCTTCACCGGCGGTGCCAATCCAATAGACCTACCAATGCAGAACGCGGAGGGAGAGAGGGGAGTCGACCGTGACAAGGTAAGATTCGTGAGCACCTTCATCCTGATGCACAGGGAGGGGAGCAGAGCTCGGTGGCGAAGAGAAGCCGTCGACGTCGTGGTGCTTCACGGAATCCACTCCTGCTCGTACTCCGCCCATCCGGGCGAGCACGGCTTGCTCAGGGTCTCCTCGGGCTGCACCACGCGCGCCGGTCGCCGGGCGTTGCCAGCAGGGGCAGGGGGAGGGGTGGCGTCGGGCGGGGGACGCGGGGCAGGGGGCGCTGCGCGGTGGACGCCGCCGCCCAGACTGCGCGCGCGTCCGCGAGAGCCCTGCCCGGCGGATCTCGCCGGACACCAAGGAGTGATGGGAGTGGGTGTGGGATGCTCGCGAGGGCGCAGCCAGGCCGTAAGAATAGTTCGGAGGCGGGGGGATGGGAGGTTGGGCCAGGGATTGGTGCCTCGCACCGTCGCGCGCCGTGCGGATGCGCCCCATGACGCGCCGGCGGCTGCACAGGGGAGCTGGGTAGGTGGTAGCTGAAGGGAAAAGGGCTAAGCGGTGAGGAGAAAGTGAGAGCAGTGAGGAGAGAGTGAGACTGAGAGTCACAGCTGCACTTCCTTGGTTCCTAAATAGGAGGTATAATTTTTTTATAGAGATTTTAATAAAAGACTACATACAGATGTATAAGACATACTTTAGAATGTAGAATCACTCATTTCGCTTCGTATGTAGTCGATGTTTGAACCGAGGTATTTAAGAACGAAAGGAGTAGAACCAAGGTATTTAGACAGTCTGTCACTGCTATCAAATTTCTTAGATGTCTGTCTTTTTAGTCTTTTATTTTGCATGTTGCATATGAATTATTATACTATTCCTAAAAAAATATGGCAGAACTATATTTAATTCATATATTTCGCTATGCAGAATGTGCCGCTGACAGATAGGGATATTGTTAACCATGAAAAAGAACCTATCAACAAGATCGATGTGCAGATAGAAATAATAGCAAATTCGCGTCATAACAAACCAAGAAGAGCAAATACAAATATTACACCACAAGGTATTTACTTTCACAATGATTATCAACCTTATCATTTCATTGACCTTTTTTATATGTAACTAATTTGGCTTCATGTTGTCCCATGACAGATTATATTTGCACATCGGACGATATTTCCATTATTAAATCAATCATGTCCTTACATGAAAAAACGAAATTGGTGCACATCAATGATGCATTATTAACGAACGCTGAGATGAGATGCCTTACGCATGATGATGTGTTTTTGCATGATGATGTAAGTCAAACCACACAAACTCTCTTAATTAAACATCAGTGTCTCAAAATTTAAATGTATTATATCTTTGAAATTATAGGTAATAAATGCATACATATACTGCATAAGTGCCCAGGAGCATCTGCAAAATAGAGCGGATGGAAAGGTACACATAGCAAGCACGTTTGTGTCTTCCCTGTTTAAGAAAGATAAGATAGACCCGGCAACACATCGCCACATTGTAAAACGAGTGAATACTTTTCTGGAGCATGACATGGTCAGTCTTAACTCACTACACTTATAATATAATGAAGCACATCTTTTTACCTGAAAGTGGTTACGTGTTATATAATATTTATTACTTCAGGTATTCCTTCCCGTTAACATCAGAAAATGCCACTGGTATCTATCAGTAATCAATGCGAAGAAACGAGAGATACAGGTACTGGACTCGCTTGGAGTTAGAATGGGCCGCAGTGACCTCACTATGACGGTAAATGTCTGCTTCTTGTGTTTTCCTCTATACATTACATTCTCTTTTCTCTAATATGTAGTGACAATTTTCCATTTAATAGTTACAAGGACTTGACAAGCATTTAAAAATCGCATGTGATATGCCGGAGTTTAAGAGAGGTGATAGGTGGCAGGACCTCGATATTATGAATTGGACAGTCGTAGACAAGTTCCAAGAGCCAATCCAAACAGATAGGTATGATGAACACATCTCATAATCTGAACTGAATTATAGAGAAATTTATGATAGAATAGTCTTGTGAAAACATTATTGATGCAAAAATATGGTCTTATTTGTTAGCCAAAACATTGAGGTAATAGATATACATTGGACAATAAATGGAGACATGTACAATGAACATTATTACTTGTTTAAATACTTTATTTATATTGAGATGAAAGCCTAAGGAAATATTTTGATATTGTAGCGCGTCATGTGGATTGTTTATGTTAAATTGTATGGAGTATTGGACTGGAGATATTTTGTCTGATAATTTCACTCAGGTATCTCTTTTTTCATAATAGCAGATTTCATCTCAATGGTGCTTTTTAACAAATTATTTTTAATTACTATATGTAGAAGGACATGAAAGAATTTCGACGAAAATTAGCTGTCATATTGTTGGAGACAGAACTTAATAAGTTAAAAGGAAGTCCAATATATTATCAGGCTGACAATGAAGAAAATGTATCTGACAATGAAGAAAATGTATCTGATTCTGATGTTGAGTTTTTGGAGGACCGAAAGCGTAAGCGGCAAGATTCACATGATGGAGCCGAAGACAAAAGCCCCCTTCGGAACCCCATCATGGCCGCGGACCCGCAAGATTTAGTTGATGAACTATGCAACCGCATCATGTCAATTAATGATGCTACTTCCTTGGAGTAAGGAGCATGTCTAAGAAGTATAAAGTTTCAATATACACTATTACAATGTTACAATTATTAACTTTTATCTACAGGAAGGAGTGGGTGCGAAGTTCTAAACCCCATCCGATAGGATTAAGTCTTAGAAGGATCCAAGGTATACTCCGCAGGGACCAGCCGTTGGACATTGATTGTTTCAACATGGCTATACGTATACTTGCAAATGACGAGGCCTTATTGACAAGAGATCCTCCTGTGCGCTTTATGGATCTACAATTTTGTGTAAGTTACTGCACATCACAAATTATTATTATCATTGTCACCATCATGTTCCTTAACCATTTTTTACCCAGACGACCGTGATTGAAGCTGCCCTCGCTTCCGCACGAGATTTAGATTCGCGGGTACAGCCAGATATTCAGGCGCTAGCATCATTGCTTCGTAGCTCGACTGAGATAGACCACACCATCTCATCATGCAATTGGGTAAGTTTGGTCTATTTTATATGGTAGTCATGATTAACATTTATTCTAAATGAGTGTTGCTTGTAGATATTGCTTCCTCATGCATTCCTCGGCCACTTCATCTTGTTCGCAATCAACAAACATGCCCGTCAAGTATCTATTTTGGACCCACTTATTCCGTCCTTATCTTCAGAGAGATATGCATTAAAATTTCAGAGGGTTGCATTCTACCTGAATGATGCACTCGAATTAGCACAACCGGGTTGGAAGTCTGATACATTTTTCTGGCCACGTAAATCACCAATTGATGTTCCGACGAGCGTAGACCGGCAAGTTACTCTGATAATCAATATGCACATTTTATATTTATTGTCATAACCTCCCAAGATAATGATAGTGTATTAATCTACAGGAATGAATCTGGTTATTTTGTTTTCAATTTTATGCTCTCATGGCATGGTAACAAATTTGTTCGTCCAATTTGCACGGTGGGTATTCTATATTACACGCTCATAAAAAGTTTGAAGCGAAATTGCATGCTAACATCATACATTGCACATGCAGGATGGTTATGAGTTGAGAAAGAATTTGTTGATACACTTGCTCGAGTATCATGCGAATGAAGCTGAAGACAACATCCCGTATGATGTAGGAGAAATTCTCAAGTGCCTCAAGTAGGAAGTTAATAAGAGATAATAAACTGGACTTGATCTCTACGCATCGGTAGTCAGACTATAGTTTTTTTTATCAGAATTTATTTGTTCATCTCCATGGATTTGTTTTCCGTATTTGCCATATATTGTGGCTATTTATTTATAAGCTTTTGCGATGCAATATGTATTGGAGGGGAAAAAAGTTAAGCTTCGTCTGAAGACAGATGCACTCATTATCTTATTTTCAATTTTATGCTCTCTGGGATGGTAACAAATATATGCAAAGGCATGTAAAATTTTTTCCCTCTGTTATAAAACTCTCCGACACAATATTTATTCTTTGAAGAAAAAAGTCTTGGGGAATATATGCACTTAGCCTACGAATCGCCCGCAAAATGCAAAGAAAAAACGAAACAGCTTCACGCACGATACTTGTGCCCGATCTGTGCACGACAAGCAAATCCAGTTACTACTGCTGTTCTCAGTCGTGTAAGCATGTGCAGCTGGATTCCATCGTCGTCCAGCTATCGTGTAATTTTTGTCGTGTGTAGCACCTCTCAAGGAAAAAAAGGCTCGGCTTGCAAACCGATTAAAAAAAGCCCGTCCGCCGGACGAGAGACCAAGCCCGTCCGCCGCCGCATGGCGATACGCGTCCCGGTCTGCTTCCCCGTCCGCCGCCGCAGGCCGATCTACTTCCCCTCCGCCGCGGCACCTCTTTCCCCGCCCACCCCTCTACCCCCCCCCCCATTTCCTCCATGGCAACTGACGGTCAGCTCGAAACTGGCAACCGCTCGGTCAGCGTTGTTATGTGATCGTGGAGCTCGTCAATGGTGGAGCTATGGCAGTTATCTCCCCACCCCGCATGATAAAAAGGTGCAAACCTCCCTTATCTTGAGTTCTCCCTCATTCTCTCTTCCTTTTTACTCATCGGGCCACCGCTGCCGTCTTCACCTTGCGCCGGCATCAGCGGCGGCAGTGGAGCGGACGACGGCTTCGTGCCTGCCCTCGGTGCGTGGTGAAGGGGCGGTGGCGGTCGACGTGATTCGGCTGGGTGCGCGCGACACCGCGTGTGGCGCTGCTCCGATTCGGCGGCGCGTGGACCAGGCCAGACTCGCTGCATTCCGGTCACGACGCGCATCCAGCTCTGCTGCAACTGCCGCTTTTTATCATCCACGGTCACCTGCGACATTCCACATACAGAAGTTACCTGCCACACAACAAGGTAACATACATTCCCGCCAATAAGTTTCTTTGGATGTAATGGAAACAAATAATGCATGAGAGAGATATGGAGCTCAGCTCCTTCCTTTACCAATTTATGCTTCTCCCAGTAAATCCTTGCATCTTAGAGGCTTGAACCAACGTTGCTTCATTTCTTGATAGCAGTTTTCTTTTAAATATTATACTACCTGAATGCCCGTGGTTCAGTTATATTCATACTATGCATACATAAATTCAGCCATTAAGAAAATTAATCTGAGAGCCAGCATGTGCATACCTTAACAATTATTCATTGATTCTTCCTGCTAAGCTTTATTAGCTGCAAGTGAAATGGTGGGAGAGCACTCGTCGCCATGGCCGAATCTAGCGACAAAAGAACAATTTTCACTTCTCAAAGAGCAATTTTCACTTCTCAAAGATGTTCTTTTACTTTGGTAGCTGCAGGCCACATATATATTAGTAGTCCTGTTGTACAACTTTGATGAATTTTCCTTTTCCAAGTTATTGTTGGTCCAGTTATTGGCCTCTCTAAAAACATTTGTTTTCACATGTCCTTTGCTCCCAGGAAATCTGGTTCAAGCTCTACTGTTGTTTTATAGAAGAAAGTTGGAGGCGGCATTCGAAAATCCAGCAGGTTCTTCTTCTGGGTATGAAAAAAAAATGACTATAGATTTCGTGGTCTGCCATTGCTTTTCTATTTCTTTGTGTTCTTGTTGTATCGGATGGCATGATTGGCATCTATTTCAAAAAGTCCATATACTTCAGCAATTGACAAATTTTGCTATCATACAAGTCAATAACAATAGGCATCGATTGCAAACTTTAGAGGTACTATGCATGTGTGTTAGAATTTTATTGATTTGTATCTATCCTTATTGCCACTCTGTTGCTTCCAAATTTAAATGTGACATATTTTGTTAAACTGTATTAGATGGCGCCAATTAACCTTAGACGTCAGCGGACATTTGCAAACTTCACAAAAAAACCAGTTGAGCCTAGGTAAGTTTAACATGCTTTCTCATATTTGAAAGAAAAGGAAAACCCTGTTAGCTAATTTAAGCTATTTGTTATAGATTCATAGACTTCGACGACATCGAATATTCTGATACATTCAGGACTTGTAGCATCTGCGTGAGGGTAGATGTCAAATTCCCGGTTAATCCGAGTGGTGATAAGCTTCACTTCATTCTTATGGACAAAATTGTAAGTCTCAAGCATGTTAGATTGCTAAAATAGACATTTGTTTTATCATCATCTAACATTTCCTAAAACAATTCTAAGGGTGCCAAAATCGAGGCTATAGTTGCCGGAAAAGATTTAGTGAATAGATTCAATATTACATTGCACATGGGTCGTAAGTACATCATTCATGGTGTTACTATGCGGCCTAACTTTGAAGAACTGGAGTGTAGATACATTCAACACACATATGAGTGTTCCTTCAGCGCAAGGACATTTGTTGAGTCTCTCTCACTTCAATTTCCAACACATCCCAAGCATTTGATGCGGTTCCAAGAAGTTCAGAGGTGTCCAAGAAACACTTTCGTAGGTATGCATTCAAGCATATAATACTTACTAACATAGAGATAATCTTGGTATATAATTTTGACTAATGATAATTGACACAGACATAATTGGCATAGTCGTTCATTATGATGGACATGAACGCATTGGGGGATACCCAGGTGCTGAAATATATAGAGAGGTCACCTTCATGGATATGTGGTATGTGTACTTGGTACATAATAGTTCCAACTCTTTTATACCGAATAATCGAAATTAGTTCAAAAAGTCCTTGGCATGGTTACCATTTAAAAAAATTCCACATTGTAGGGGCAAACTTATAGTTGTTGGGATTTGGGGTGGCAACTTGATTCAGAACTCATATAGGTGGTCAACAACTGAAGGCAATAAATCTATTGTCCTTGCCACTATGCTTCATAAGGATTGCAAATACGGTAATTGAAGCATCTATACCAATAATACATGTATTGCATATTCTAAGGAAGTGTATTGTTATGTCAACCTAAATATATTTTTTATCTTGGCAATAGGAAATCTGGAAACTTCAAATTACACCACCCTTGCATTCAACCCGGATCATACTGCAGCACGCGCACTTGATGGTGAGTAGTTATGACTTATTATTAACTAAAAATCAATTACTTACTATTGTTATTAACATATGTAGAAATTTTTTCAATATTATTAAATGCAACATTTATAATATATATTTTTGCAGATATTCGCCAGAAAATAATAGGTGGGTTGATTGATATGAAGTTTGTTCAGCAATTTATTGAGTGGAGGTGGGCTTTCCTAGCAAGCAAGTTGTCTACAAAGGATCCTCGACACAGGATGTATACAAAGAAAGCTCGGCGCATGTAGTACAAATAGTAGACATTGGTTATGCCTATTACGCATGATTGTGTGTTTCAATTTGTAAGTGTAGTTATCACGTACTTGGTTTGTATGTACTATGTAGGTGACTGTTTCATCATATTTGTTTGTGTCTATGGTGTTTTAAGGGATGTGCTAATTTCACGGATGATTTAGTTATTATCTACATTTAAATACAAGTTTGTCCATGTTCATAGATTTTGAATTACCTATGACATTGTTTTTTTGTCAAAATATATTCTATAAAAAGCACTCATTTAAAATATCCAAGTCCATGCTATCACTTTGTCGGGTAATCTTTTCACATCATATACTTCATATTTTGTATGTCCGTGGCAACGCACGGGCATTCAACTAGTATATATATATATACGGATCCTTGCAAAAGCCAGGATCTTTGTCGCGATTACGATCCTCCGGTTGAGGAGCAGGACAGTGGACGTCCTCGATCATCCTCCTCCATGACTAGTCGGTGGCAACAAAAAAAGTACATTTGATTAGTGTCTGTCATGCAGTAAAATAAGCACAGCCGAATCGAGATCTTACCCATTCAATAGGGGTGTACATGGAATAGGCCTCCCGACAGTTTAACCAAAGAAAATCTTCTTTTTCACCCTTGTAAAGATCAGTCAAAATGGAGGCTAGTTCGGCTGGGGTATCCGGACCCTGCCGTCTGTAACGGGACGCGTCGTCTTCTCCACTGTAACACCATAAAGGAGTTACTCTGGATTGAAGGGGATGCACACACCTCTTTATTGCGATCGCCATGACTTCAACTATCGAGAGTTCGGAGTGGGCCAGCAGCCTGAGCTTGCTGACCAACCTCTGTATTTCCGCATTGTCCTCTTCTTTGGGACTTCGGCGACACCAATTGAGGCGCTTCTTTAGAGGAGCGCTGGAAAATTCAGGGAGACTGCGCCTGACTGGATTCGACAGCGGAACATCATCCATATAGAACCACTCCGAAGACCATTGCAGGTATGCTTCTTTAGGAGTTCCTACAGGGTATCCGGATCTGGCAATACGCCATACTTCGGCACCATCCACTTCAAATATGGAACCCCCTTTGTGGCGGGGAACGAGGCAGAAGAATTTCCTCCATAATCCGAAATGGGCATCGATGCCTAGGAATAACTCGCAGAGGGCAACAAAGCCTGAGATGTGCAGAATTGAACCTAGGGTGAAGTTATGCAGTTGGATGCCGTAATATTTCAATAACCCCCAGGGGAAGGGATGGATTGGAAATCTCAGGCCCCGTAATAGAAACGGGACAAAGCACACCCTTCCTCCTTATTGGCATTGGGGAAATTCTCAGCTATCGTGTCGTTGCCGATTGAATGTAATCCCGCTCGAACGGGAACTAGATCTGCGAGGGGGGAGGTAGCCCTGTGTTTAGGGCCGGCTTAGTTGAAGATGACGCATAGAGCAACTCTGCCAATCGCCCTCTTGAGGGCTGTGGGGACGCGAAGAGGAGCCTGGGGTGCTGGCGATGATGAGGGCTTTTGTTTTGTGGCTAGACTTGGCCGTTTTTTCCTTATACGCGGCGCGAGATGGCCTTGGGAGATCCATATCCCTTTATATAGGCGCCACCCGAGCATGGTGATGAGGGGTTTATTTGAGAAAAGACATGGACCGTTCATATTCACCATGCGCATGGAAATCGAAGTGCCATTAGGGAGAATTGTAAAAGACGTTGAGGTTGTCACCGAATTATCGACAGTCCAAATTATGATGAAGAACCTGCCTTGCAAATCCGAAGACATAGGCCGAACATTACCTCATCATTGAAGGCAAGTTCGGCGGTTACTAAGGGAGTCCTAGATTATGGGGTCCTCGGGTGTCCGAGCTGTGTAGCTTGGGCCAGACTGATGGGCCATGAAGATACAAGATAGAAGACCTCCCCTGTGTTTGGGTGGGACTCTCCTTTGCGTGGATGGCAAGCCTAGTGTCCAGTTGAATAATTTCCTTTCTCTGTAAACCGACTCTGTACAACCCAAGGTCACTCCGGTGTCTATATAAACCGGGGGTTTAGTTCGTAGAGGCTATCAGAATTCACATAGGCTAGACATCTAGGGTTTAGCCATTACGATCTCGAGGTAGATCAACTCTTGTAACCCCTATACTCATCGAATACAATCAAGCAGGACATAGGGTTTTACCTGCATTAAGAGGGCCCGAACCTGGGTAAAAATCGTGTCTCCCCGGTCTCCTGTTACCTTCGATCCTCAAACGCACAGTTCGGGACCCCCTACCCGAGATCGGCCGGTTTTGACACCAACAATCACCTTACCAGGGTCCTTATGGACGGAGGTAGCTGAAGGAAATATGCGCTAGAGGCAATAATAAAGTTATTATTTATTTCCTTATATCATGATAAATGTTTATTATTCATGCTAGAATTGTATTAACCAAAAACATAATACATGTGTGAATACATAGACAAACAGAATGTCACTAGTATGCCTCTACTTGACTAGCTCGTTAATCAAAGATGGTTATGTTTCCTAACCATGGACAAAGAGTTGTTATTTGATTAACGGGATCACATCATTAGATGAATGATCTGATTGACATGACCCATTCCATTAGCTTAGCACCCGATCGTTTAGTATGTTGCTATTGCTTTCTTCATGACTTATACATGTTCCTATGACTATGAGATTATGCAACTCCCGTTTGCCAGAGGAACACTTTGGGTGCTACCAAACGTCACAACGTAACTAGGTGATTATAAAGGAGCATTACAGGTGTCTCCAAAGGTAGATGTTGGGTTGGCGTATTTCGAGATTACGATTTGTCACTCTGATTGTCGGAGAGGTATCTTTGGGCCCTCTCGGTAATGCACATCACTTAAGCCTTGCAAGCATTACAACTAATGAGTTAGTTGCGAGATGATGTATTACGGAACGAGTAAAGAGACTTGCCGGTAACGAGATTGAACTAGGTATTGGATACCGACGATCGAATCTCGGGCAAGTAACATACCAATGACAAAGGGAACAACGTATGTTGTTATGCGGTCTGACCGATAAAGATCTTCGTAGAATATGTAGGAGCCAATATGGGCATCCAGGTCCCGCTATTGGTTATTGACCGGAGACGTGTCTCAGTCATGTCTACATTGTTCTCGAACCGTAGGGTCCGCACGCTTAACGTTACGATGACAGTTATTATGAGTTTATGCATTTTGATGTACCGAAGGTTGTTTGGAGTCCCGGATGTGATCATGGACATGACGAGGAGTCTCGAAATGGTCGAGACATAAAGATTGATATATTGGAAGCCTATGTTTGGACATCGGAAGTGTTCCGGGTGAAATCGGGATTTTACCGGAGTACCGGGAGGTTACCGGAACCCCCCGGGAACCAAATGGGCCTTATTGGGCCTTAGGGAAAGGTGAAAGGGGCAGCCCAAGGTGGGCTGTGCGCCTCCCCCCTCCCCTAGTCCTATTAGGACTAGGAGACGTGGCCGGCCACCTCTCTCCCTCTCTTTCCACTTGGGAGTCCTATTAGGAATAGGATTGGGGGGGGGGAGTCCTACTCCCGGTAGGAGTAGGACTCCTCCTGCGCCTCCATAGCTTGGCCGGCCAGCCCTCCCCCTGGCAACCTTTATATACGGGGGCAGGGGGCACCTCTAGACACACAAGTTGATCATTGAGATCGTTCCTTAGCCGTGTGCGGTGCCCCCTGCCACCAAATTCCACCTCGATCATATCGTTGTAGTGCTTAGGCGAAGCCCTACGTCGGTAGTACATCAAGATCGTCACCACGCCGTCGTGCTGACAGAACTCCTCCCCGAAGCTTTGCTGGATCGGAGCCCGGGGATCGTCATCGAGCTGAACGTGTGCTAAGAACTCGGAGGTGCCGGAGTAACGGTGCTTGGATCGGTCGGATCAGGAAGAAGACGTACGACTACTTCTTCTATGTTGTGTCAACGCTTCCGTTGCGATCTACAAGGGTACGTAGATCAGACTCTCCCCCTCGTTGCTATGCATCACCATGATCTTGCGTGTGCGTAGGAAATTTTTTGAAATTACTACGTTCCCCAACAGTGGCATCCGAGCCTAGGTTTTATGGTTTGATGTTATTTGCACGAGTAGAACACAAGTGAGTTGTGGGCAATACAAGTCATACTGCCTACCAGCATGTCATACTTTGGTTCGGCGGTATTGTTGGACGAGACGACCCGGACCAACCTTACGCGTACGCTTACGCGAGACCGGTTCCCTCGACGTGCTTTGCACATAGATGGCTTGTGGGCGACTGTCTCTCCAACTTTAGTTGAACCGAGTATTGCTACGCCCGGTCCTTGAGAAGGTTAAAACAGAGTCTATTTGACAAACTATCGTTGTGGTTTTGATGCGTAGGTGAGATGAGTTCTTGCTTAAGCCCGTAGCAGCCACGTAAAACTTGCAACAACAAAGTAGAGGACGTCTAACTTGTTTTTGCAGGGCATGTTGTGATGTGATATGGTCAAGGCATGATGCTGATTTTTATTGTATGAGATGATCATGTTTTGTAACCAAGTTATCGGCAACTGGCAGGAGCCATATGGTTGTCGCTTTATTGTATGCAATGCAATCGCGATGTAATGCTTTACTTTATTGCTAAGCGGTAGTAATAGTCGTGGAAGCATAAGATTGGCGAGACGACAACGATGCTACGATGGAGATCAAGGTGTCGCGCCGGTGACGATGGTGATCATGACGGTGCTTCGGAGATGGAGATCACAAGCACAAGATGATGATGGCCATATCATATCACTTATATTGATTGCATGTGATGTTTATCTTTTATGCATCTTATCTTGCTTTGATTGACGGTAGCATTATATGATGATCTCTCACTAATTATCAAGAAGTGTTCTCCCTGAGTATGCACCGTTGCGAAAGTTCTTCGTGCTGAGACACCACGTGATGATCGGGTGTGATAGGTTCTACGTTCAAATACAACGGGTGCAAAACAGTCGCACACGCGGAATACTCAGGTTATACTTGACGAGCCAAGCATATACAGATATGGCCTCGGAACACGGAGACCGAAAGGTCGAGCGTGAATCATATAGTAGATATGATCAACATAGTGATGTTCACCAATGAAACTACTCCATCTCACATGATGATTGGACATGGTTTAGTTGATTTGGATCACGTGATCACTTAGAGGAAGAGGGATGTCTATCTAAGTGGGAGTTCTAAAGTAATATGATTAATTGAACTTAAATTTATCATGAACGTAGTCCTGGTAGTATTTTGCAAATCATGTTGTAGATCAATAACTCGCGTTGTTGCTTCCCTGTGTTTATTTTGATATGTTCCTAGAGAAAATTGTGTTGAAAGATGTTAGTAGCAATGATGCGGATTGGATCCGTAATCTGAGGTTTATCCTCATTGCTGCACAGAAAAATTATGTCCTTGATGCACCGCTAGGTGACAGACCTATTGCAGGAGCAGATGCAGATGTTATGAACGTTTGGCTAGCTCAATATGATGACTACTTGATAGTTTAGTGCACCATGCTTAACGGCTTAGAATCGGGACTTCAAAGACGTTTTGAACGTCATGGACCATATGAGATGTTCCAGGAGTTGAAGTTAATATTTCAAGCAAATACCCGAGTTGAGAGATATGAAGTCTCCAACAAGTTCTATAGCTAAAAGATGGAGGAGAATCGCTCAACTAGTGAGCATGTGCTCAGATTGTCTGGGTACTACAATCGCTTGAATCAAGTGGGAGTTAATCTTCCAGATAAGATAGTGATTGACAGAATTCTCTAGTCACCATCACCAAGTTAGTAGAACTTCGTGATGAACTACGATATGCAAGGGATAACAGAAACGATTCCCAAGCTCTTCGTGTTGCTGAAATCAACGAAGGTAGAAATCAAGAAAAACATCAAGTGTTGATGGTTGACAAGACCACTAGTTTGAAGAAAAGGGCAAAAGGGAATAAGGGGAACTTCAAGAAGAACGGCAAGCAAGTTGCTGCTCAAGTGAAGAAGCCCAAGTCTAGTCCTAAGCCTGAGACTAAGTGCTTGTACTGCAAAGGGACTGGTCACTGGAAGCGGAACTGCCCCAAGTATTTGGCGGATAAGAAGGATGGCAAAGTGAACAAAAGTATATTTGATATACATGTTATTGATGTGTGCTTTACTAGTGTTTATAGCAACCCCTCAGTATTTGATGCTAGTTCAGTTGCTAAGAGTAGTAACTCGAAACGGGAGTTGCAGAATAAACAGAGACTAGTTAAGGGTGAAGTGACGATGTGTGTTGGAAGTAGTTCCAAGATTGATATGATCATCATCGCACACTCCCCATAATTTCGGGATCAGTGTTGAACCTAAATAAGTGTTATTTGGTGTTTGCGTTGAGCATGAATATGATTTGATCATGTTTATTACAATACGGTTATTCATTTAAGTTAGAGAACAATTGTTGTTCTGTTTACATGAATAAAACCATATATGGTTACACACCCAATGAAAATGGTTCATTGGATCTCGATCGTAGTGATACACATATTCATAATATTGAAACCAAAAGATGCAAAGTTAATAATGATAAGTGCAACTTATTTGTGGCACTGCCGTTTAGGTCATATTGGTGTAAAGCGCATGAAGAAACTCCATGCTGATGGGCTTTTGGAATCACTTGATTATGAATCAGTTGATGCCTGTGAACCATGCCTCATGGGCAAGATGACTAAGACTCTGTTCTCCGGAACAATGAAGCAAGCAACAGATTTGTTGGAAATCATACATACTGATGTATGTGGTCCGATGAATATTAAGGCTTACAGCAGGTATCATTATTTTCTGACCTTCACAAGATGATTTGAGCAGATATGGGGATATCTACTTGATGAAACATAAGTCTGAAACATTTGAACAGTTCAAAGAATTTTAGAGTGAAGTGGAAAATCATTGTGACAAGAAAATAAAAGTTTCTACGATATGATCGCAGAGGTAAAATATTTGAGTTATGAGTTTGGTCTTCAGTTAAAACAATGTGAAATAGTTTCACTACTCACGCCACCTGGAACACCACAGCATAATGGTGTGTCCGAACGTCATAACCGTACTTTATTGGATATAGTGCAATCTATGATGTTTCTTACCAATTTACCACTATCGTTTTTGGGGTCATGCATTAGAAACAGCTGCATTCACGTTAAAAAGGGGCACCATCTATATCCGTCGAGACAACGCCTTATGAACTATGGTTTGGCAAGAAACCAAAGTTGTCGTTTCTTAAAGTTTGGGGTTGTGATGCTTATGTGAAAAAGTTTCATCCTGATAAGCTCAAAACCAAATCGGAGAAATATGTCTTCATAGGATACCCAAAAGGAGACTGTTGGCTACACCTTCTATCACAGATCCTGAGGCAAGACATTCGTTGCTTATAATGGATCCTTTCTAGAGAAGGAGTTTCTCTCGAAAGAAGTGAGTGGGAGGAAAGTAGAAAACTTGATAAGGTAATTGTACCTTCTCCCTTATTGGAAAGTAGTACATCACAGAAACCAGTTTCTATGACACCTACACCAATTAGTGAGGAAGCTAATGATGATGATCATGTAACTTCAGATCAAGTTACTACCGAATCTCGTAGGTAAACCAGAGTGAGATCCGCACCAGAGTGGTACGGTAATCCTGTTCTGGAGGTCATGTTACTTGACCATGACGAACCTACGAACTATGAGGAAGCGATGATGAGCCCAGATTCCGCGAAATGGTTTGAGGCCATGAAATCTGAGATATGATCCATGTATGAGAACAAAGTTTGGACATTGGTTGACTTGCCCGATGATCGGCAAGCAATTGAGAATAAATGGATCTTCAAGAGGAAGACGGACGCTGATAGTAGTGTTACTATCTACAAAGCTAGAATTGTCGCAAAAGGTTTTCGGCAAGTTCAAGGTGTTGACTACGATGAGGGCTTCTCACTCGTATCTATGCTTGAGTCTGTCCGAATCATGTTAGTAATTGCCGCATTTTATGAAATCCGGCAAACGGATAAACAAAACTGCATTCCTTAATGGATTTATTAAAGAAGAGTTGTATATGATGCAACCAGAAGGTTTTGTCAATCCGAAAGGTGCTAACAAAATATGCAAGCTCCAGCGATTCATCTATGGACTGGTGCAAGCATCTCAGAGTTGGAATACACGCTTTGTTAAGTTGATCAAAGCATATAGTTTTATACAGACTTGCGGTGAAGCCTGTATTTACAAGAAAGTGAGTGGGAGCACTACAGCATTTCTGATAAGTATATGTGAATGACATATTGTTGATTGGAAATAATGTAGAATTATTCTGTAAAGCATAAAGGAGTGTTTGAAAGGAGTTTTTCAAAGAAAGACTTCGGTGAAGCTGCTTACATATTGAGCTTCAAGATCTATAGAGATAGATCAAGACGCTTGATAAGTTTTTTCAATGAGTACATACCTTGACAAGATTTTGAAGTAGTTCAAAATGGAGCAGTCAAAGAAAGAGTTCTTGCCTGTATTATAAGGTGTGAAGTTGAGTAAGACTCAAAGCCCGACCACGGCAGAAGATAGAAAGAGAATGAAAGTCATTCCCTGTGCCTCAGTCATAGGTTCTATAAAGTATGCCATACTGTGTACCAGATCTATTGTATACCCTGCACTGATTTGGCAAGGGAGCACAATAGTGATCTAGGAGTAGATCACTGGACAGCGGTCAAAATTATCCTTAGTAGAATAAGGAAATATTTCTCAATTATGGAGGTGACAAAAAGGTTCGTCGTAAAGGGTTACGTCGATGCAAGTTTTTGACACTGATCCAGATGAATCTAAAGTCTCAATCTGGATACATATTGAAAGTGGGAGCAATTAGCTAGAGTAGCTCCGTGTAGAGCATTGTAGACATAGAACTTGCAAAATACTTACAGATCTGAATGTGACAGACCCATTGACTAAAATTATCTCACAAGCAAAACATGATCACACCTTAGTACTCTTTGGGTGTTAATCACATAGATATGTGAACTAGATTACTGACTCTAGTAAACCTTTTGAGTGTTGGTCACATGACATTGTGACTATGGGTGTTAATCACATGGTGATGTGAACTGTTGCTGTTAAATCACATGGCGATGTGAACTAGATTATTGACTCTAGTGAAAGTGGGAGACTGAAGGAAATATGCCCTAGAGGCAATAATAAAGTTATTATTTATTTCCTTATATCATGATAAATGTTTATTATTCATGCTAGAATTGTATTAACCGGAAACATAATACATGTGTGAATACATAGACAAACAGAGTGTCACTAGTATGCCTCTACTTGACTAGCTCGTTAATCAAAGATGGTTATGTTTCCTAACCATGGACAAAGAGTTGTTATTTGATTAACGGGATCACATCATTAGATGAATGATCTGATTGACATGACCCATTCCATTAGCTTAGCACCCGATCGTTTAGTATGTTGCTATTGCTTTCTTCATGACTTATACATGTTCCTATGACTATGAGATTATGCAACTCCCGTTTGCCAGAGCAACACTTTGGGTGCTACCAAACGTCACAATGTAACTGGGTGATTATAAAGGAGCATTACAGGTGTCTCCAAAGGTAGATGTTGGGTTGGCGTATTTCGAGATTAGGATTTGTCACTCCGATTGTCGGAGAGGTATCTCTGGGCCCTCTCGGTAATGCACATCACTTAAGCCTTGCAAGCATTACAACTAATGAGTTAGTTGCGAGATGATGTATTACGGAACGAGTAAAGAGACTTGCTGGTAACGAGATTGAACTAGGTATTGGATACCGACGATCGAATCTCGGGCAAGTAACATACCGATGACAAAGGGAACAACGTATGTTGTTATGCGGTCTGACCGATAAAGATCTTCGTAGAATATGTAGGAGCCAATATGGGCATCCAGGTCCCGCTATTGGTTATTGACCGGAGACGTGTCTCGGTCATGTCTACATTGTTCTCGAACCGTAGGGTCCACATGCTTAACGTTACGATGACAGTTATTATGAGTTTATGCATTTTGATGTACTGAAGGTTGTTCGGAGTCCCGGATGTGATCACGGACATGACGAGGAGTCCCGAAATGGTCGAGACATAAAGATTGATATATTGGAAGCCTATGTTTGGACATCGGAAGTGTTCCGGGTGAAATCGGGATTTTACCGGAGTACCGGGAGGTTACCGGAACCCCCCGGGAACCAAATGGGCCTTATTGGGCCTTAGTGGAAAGGTGAAAGGGGCAGCCCAAGGTGGGCTGCGCGCCTCCCCCCTCCCCTAGTCCTATTAGGACTAGGAGAGGTGGCCGGCTACCTCTCTCCCTCTCTTTCCACTTGGGAGTCCTATTAGGAATAGGATTGGGGGGGGGGAGTCCTACTCCCGGTAGGACTAGGACTCCTCCTGCGCCTCCATAGCTTGGCCGGCCAGCCCTCCCCCTAGCAACCTTTATATACGGGGGCAGGGGGCACCTCTAGACACACAAGTTGATCATTGAGATCGTTCCTTAGCCGTGTGCGGTGCCCCTGCCACCAAATTCCACCTCGATCATATCGTTGTAGTGCTTAGGCGAAGCCCTACGTCGGTAGTACATCAAGATCGTCACCACGCCGTCGTGCTGACGGAACTCCTCCCCGAAGCTTTGCTGGATTGGAGCCCGGGGATCATCATCGAGCTGAACGTGTGCTAAGAACTCGGAGGTGCCGGAGTAACGGTGCTTGGATCGGTCGGATCGGGAAGAAGACGTACGACTACTTCCTCTACGTTGTGTCAACGCTTCTGTTGCGATCTACAAGGGTACGTAGATCAGACTCTCCCCCTCGTTGCTATGCATTACCATGATCTTGCGTGTGCGTAGGAAATTTTTTGAAATTACTACGTTCCCCAACAGTAGCATCCTCAATCTGATCTATGTAGATACCGTCAAGAAAATGGGCATTGATCCTTCAAGGATCAAACCTAGCAATACCACCTTTAAAGGGGTAATCCCCGGCATTGAAGCCTGCTGCTCGGGCTCCATCTTGGAGGTAGTGTTCGGCTCTCCGGATAACTTCCGAAGCGAAGACTTGATCTTCGAGATCGTCCCTTTTTGTAGTGTCTATCATGCCCTCCTAGGCCAAACGGCCTTCGCCTGGTTCAATGCCATTCCCCACTATGCCTACATCAAATTAAAAATGCCCGGACCTAGAGGCATCATCATAGTAAATGGCAATACAGAGCGCTCTCTCCGGACAGAGGATCTGGTGCCGAAGTACCAAGGTGCCAACACGCCATCAAGGTGTGCGAGGCAGGCAAACGAGCCCGAGCCTCTTCTCCATCAAAGGAGCCTCCCTCTATCTGACGCACATAGGGATACCCCCCCCACAGCACGCCCCCCCACCGGCGCGTTACGTGCCTCGCCAACACAACTTTGTGTTCAAAATACCATGGGCTGCTGTGGGGCTTCAAAACACCATGAGTTTGATCCAACCACATGTCGTTCAAATTTGAATTATGCACATGAATGCATTCAAAACTCAGTTAATGTATAAAAATGTCCGAACGAACTCCTGTTGTTCTATTTTGACACTAGGAAAAAAATTGAAATGGAGAAGAGGCAATGGATATCGTTTCGTCCCCAAAGGTGTGACGTTCCCTACTGAAACCATCAGGCTTGTTGTGAGAAGCTCTGGTTTGTGAGAAGCATATCCCCAAACCTGCCCCAAATGGGACAAAAAATTTACCACGGTATGTTGATGCCGCTCCATGATAGCATGCCAAGTTTAATGAATTTCAGACGAGCTTTGGATTTATTAGAATTTAAAAACCAGGTATCTCAATGTTTGCGGCCGAGTGACGGTGGCAGGGTGTTTGACATCCACTCCCATTTCTTGCATGGGACCTAAGCATGCAACCAAGGACACATATTTGAATTTTCAACCAATTTATATGCATTAGAGCATGTGTATGCAGTTCAAATTTGAATTATGCACACGAATGCATAGAAAAGGCAGTTAATGTATAAAAATTTCCAAGTGAACCCCGAAAAATCCCAAAAATTGACACAACACTCCTGTTATTCTATGTTGACACTAGGAAAAATTGAGAAGAGGCAATGGATATCGTTTCGTCCAGAAAGGTGAAATGTTCCCTACCAAAACCATCAGGCTTGTTGTGAGAAACATATCCCCAAACCTGCCCCAAATGGGACAAAAAAATTGTTGGGGAACGTAGTAATTTCAAAAAAATTCCTACGCACACGCAAGATCATGGTGATGCATAGCAACGAGGGGGAGAGTCTGATCTGCGTACCCTTGTAGATCGCAACGGAAGCATTGACACAACATAGAGGAAGTAGTCGTACGTCTTCTTCCCGATCCGACCGATCCAAGCACCATTACTCCGGCACCTCCGAGTTCTTAGCACACGTACAACTCGATGACGATCCCCGGGCTCCGATCCAGCAAAGCTTCGGGGAGGAGTTCCGTCAGCACGATGGCGTGGTGACGATCTTGATGTTCTACCGACGCAGGGCTTCGCCTAAGCACTACAACGATATGATCGAGGTGGAATATGGTGGCAGGGGGCACCGCACACGGCTAAGGAACGATCTCAAGGATCAACTTGTGTGTCTAGAGGTGCCCCCTGCCCCTGTATATAAAGGAGCAAGGGGGGAGAGGTGCGGCCAGCCTTGGGGCGCGCTAGGAGGAGTCCTACTCCTACCGGGAGTAGGACTCCCCCCAAATCCTAGTTGGAATAGGATTCATCAAGGGGGAAAGAGAGAGAGGGGGGCCGGCCACCTTGGGCTGCCCCTTTCTCCTTTCAACTAAGGCCCACTATGGCCCATATGATTCCCGGGGGGTTCCGGTAACCTCCCGGTACTCCGGTAAAATCCCGATTTCACCCGGAACACTTCCGATGTCCAAACATAGGCTTCCAATATATCAATCTTTATGTCTCGACCATTTCGAGACTCCTCGTCATGTCCGTGATCACATCCGGGACTCCGAACAACCTTCGGTACATCAAAATGCATAAACTCATAATAACTGTCATCGTAACGTTAAGCGTGCGGACCCTACGGTTCGAGAACAATGTAGACATGACCGAGACACATCTCCAGTCAATAACCAATAGCGGGACCTGGATGCCCATATTGGTTCCTACATATTCTACGAAGATCTTTATCGGTCAGACCGCATAACAACATACGTTGTTCCCTTTGTCATCGGTATGTTACTTGCCCGAGATTCGATCGTCGGTATCCAATACCTAGTTCAATCTCGTTACCGGCAAGTCTCTTTACTCGTTCTGTAATACATCATCTCGCAACTAACTCATTAGTTGCATTGCTTCTAAGGCTTAAGTGATGTGCATTACCGAGAGGGCCCAGAGATACCTCTCCGACAATCGGAGTGACAAATCCTAATCTCGAAATACATCAACCCAACATGTACCTTTGGAGACACCTGTAGAGTACCTTTATAATCACCCAGTTACATTGTGACGTTTGGTAGCACACAAAGTGTTCCTCCGGCACACGGGAGTTACATAATCTCATAGTCATAGGAACATGTATAAGTCATGAAGAAAACAATAGCAACATACTAAACGATCGGGTGCTAAGCTAATGGAATGGGTCATGTCAATCAGATCATTCATCTAATGATGTGATCCCGTTAATCAAATAACAACTCTTTGTCCATGCTTAGGAAACATAACCATCTTTGATTAACAAGCTAGTCAAGTAGGGGCATACTAGTGACACTCTGTTTGTCTATGTATTCACACATGTATTATGTTTCCGGTTAATACAATTCTAGCATGAATAATAAACATTTATCATGATATAAGGAAATAAATAATAACTTTATTATTGCCTCTAGGGCATATTTCCTTCAGTCTCCCACTTGCACTAGAGTCAATAATCTAGATCACATCACCATGTGATTAACATTGATAGTTCACATCATCATGTGATTAACACCCATAGTTCACATCGCCATGTGACCAATACCCAAAGGGTTTACTAGATTCAGTAATCTAGTTCACATCGCTATGTGATTAACACCCAAAGAGTACTAAGGTGTGATCATGTTTTGCTTGTGAGAGAATCTTAGTCAACGGGTCTGCCACATTCAGATCCACATGTATTTTGCAAATTTCTATGTCAACAATGCTCTGCATGGAGCTACTCTAGCTAATTGCTCCTACTTTCAATATGTATCTAGACCGAGACTTAGAGTCATCTAGATTAGTGTCAAAACTTGCATCGGCGTAACCCTTTACGACGAACCTTTTGTCACGTCCATAATCGAGAAACATATCCTTATTTCACTAAGGATAATTCTGACCGCTGTCCAGTGATCTACTCCTAGATCACTATTGTACTCCCTTGCCAAATCAGTGCAGGCTATACAATAGATCTGGTATACAGCATGACATACTTTATAGAACCTATGGCCAAGGCATAGGGAATGACTTTCATTCTCTTTCTATCTTCTGCCGTGGTCGGGCTTTGAGTCTTACTCAACTTCACACCTTGTAATACAGGCAAGAACTCTTTCTTTGACTACTCCATTTTGAACTACTTCAAAATCTTGTCAAGGTATGTACTCGTTGAAAAAACTTATCAAGCGTTTTGATCTATCTCTATAGATCTTGATGCTCAATATGTAAGCAGCTTCACCGAGGTCCTTCTCCGAAAAACTCCTTTCAAATACTCCTTTATGCTTTGCAAAATAATTCTACATTATTTCCGATCAACAATATGTCATTCACATATACTTATCAGAAATGTTGTAGTGCTCCCACTCACTTTCTTGTAAATACAGGCTTCACCGCAAGTCTGTATAAAACTATATGCTTTGATCAACTTATCAAAGCGTATATTCCAACTCCGAGATGTTTGCACCAGTCCATAAATGGATCGCTGGAGCTTGCATATTTTGTTAGCACCTTTAGGATTGACAAAACCATCTTGTTGCATCACATACAACTCTTCTTTAATAAATCCATTAAGGAATGCAGTTTTGTTTATCCATTTGCCAGATTTCATAAAATGCGGCAATTGCTAACATGATTCGGACGGACTTTAAGCATAGATACGAGTGAGAAAATCTCATCGTAGTCAACACCTTGAACTTGTCGAAAACCTTTTGCGACAATTCTAGCTTTGTAGATAGTAACACTACTATCAGCGTCCGTCTTCCTCTTGAAGATCCATTTATTTTCTATGGCTTGCCAATCATCGGGAAAATCCATCAAAGTCCATACTTTGTTCTCATACATGGATCATATCTCAGATTTCATGGTCTCAAACCATTTCGCGGAATCTGGGCTCATCATCGCTTCCTCATAGTTCGTAGGTTCGTCATGGTCTAGTAACATAACTTCCAGAACAAGATTACCGTACCACTCTGGTGTCGATCTCACTCTGGTTTACCTACGAGATTCGGTAGTAACTTGATCTGAAGTTACATGATCATCATCATTAGCTTCCTCACTAATTGGCGTAGTAGTCACAGGAACAGATTTCTGTGATGAACTATTTTCCAATAAGGGAGAAGGTACAATTACCTTATCAAGTTTTCTACTTTCCTCCCACTCACTTCTTTCGAGAGAAACTCCTTCTCTAGAAAGGATCCATTCTTAGCAACGAATGTCTTGCCTTCGGATCTGTGATAGAAGGTGTACCCAACTGTCTCCTTTGGGTATCCTATGAAGACATATTTCTCTGATTTGAGTTTGAGCTTATCGAGATGAAACTTTTTCACATAAGCATCACAACTCCAAACTTTAAGAAACGACAGCTTAGGTTTCTTGCCAAACCATAGTTCACACGGTGTCGTCTCAACGGATTTAGATGGTGCCCTATTTAACGTGAATGCAACTGTCTCTAATACATAACCCCAAAACGATAGTGGTAAATCGGTAAGAAACATCATACATTTGCACTACATCTAATAAAGTACGGCTATGACGTTCGGACACACCATTATGCTGTGGTGTTTCGGGTGGCACGAATTTGTGAAACTATTCCACATTGTTTTAATTGAAGACCAAACTCGTAACTCAAATATTTGTCTCCGCGATCAGATCGTAGAAGCCTTATTTTCTTGTTACGATGATTCTCCACTTCACTCTGAAATTCTTTGAACTTTTCAAATGTTTTAGACTTATGTTTCATCAAGTAGATATACTCATGTCTGCTCAAATCATCTGTGAAGATCAGAAAATAATGATACCTATCGCGAGCCTCAATATTCATCGGACCACATACATCAGTATGTATGATTTCCAACAAATATGTTGCTCGCTCCATTGTTCCGAAGAATAGAGTCTTAGTCATCTTGCCCATGAGGCATGGTTTGCAAGCATCAACTAATTCATAATCAAGTGATTCCAAAAGCCCATCAGCATGGAGTTTCTTCATGCGCTTTACACCAATATGACCTAAACGACAGTGCTACAAATAAGTTGCACTATCATTATTAACTTTGCATCTTTTGGTTTCAATATTATGATTATGTGTATCACTATGATCGAGATCCAACGAACTATTTTCATTGGGTGTGTAACCATATAAGGTTTTATTCATGTAAACAGAACAACAATTTATTCTCTTACTTAAATGAATAACCGTATTACAATAGACATGATCAAATCATATTCATGCTCAACGCAAACACCAAATAACACTTATTCAGGTTCAACACTAATCCCGAAAGTATAGGGAGTGTGCGATGATGATCATATCAATCTTGGAACCACTTCCAACACACATCGTCACTTCACCCTTAACTAGTCTTTATTCTGCAACTCCCGTTTCGAGTTACTAATCTTAGCAACTGAACTAGTATCAAATACTGAGGGGTTGCTATAAACACTAGTATAGTACACATCAATAACATGTATATCAAATATACTTATGTTCACTTTGCCATCCTTCTTATCTGCCAATCACTTGGGGTAGTTCCGCTTCCAGTGACCAGTCCCTTTGCAGTAGAAACACTTAGTCTCAGGCTTAGGATCAGACTTGGGCTTCTTCACTTGAGCAGCAACTTGCTTGCTGTTCTTTTTGAAGTTCCCCTTCTTTCCTCTGCCCTTTTATTGAAACTAGTCGTCTTGTCTACCATCAACACATGATGTTTTTCTCGATTTCTACCTTCATCAATTTCCGCATTACGAAGAGCTTGGGAATCGTTTCCGTTATCCCTTGCATATCATAGTTCATCACGAAGTTCTACTAACTTGGTGATGGTGACTAGAGAATTCTATCAATCACTATCTTATCTGGAAGATTAACTCCCACTTGATTCAAGCGATTGTAGTACTCAGACAATCTGGGCACATGCTCACTAGTTGAGCGATTCTCCTCCATCTTTTAGCTATACAACTTGTTGGAGACTTCATATCTCTCAACTCGGGTATTTGCTTGAAATATTAACTTCAACTCCTGGAACATCTCATATGTTCCATGATGTTCAAAACGTCTTGGAAGTCCCGATTCTAAGCCATTAAGCATGGTGCACTAAACTATCAAGTAGTCATCATATTGAGCTAGCCAAACGTTCATAACGTCTGCATCTGCTCCTGCAATAGGTCTGTCACCTAGCGGTGCATCTAGGACATAATTCTTCTGTGCAGGAATGAGGACAAACCTCAGATCACGGATCCAATCCGCATCATTGCTACTAACATCTTTCAACACAATTTTCTCTAGGAACATATCAAAATAAACACAGGGAAGCAACAACACGAGCTATTGATCTACAACATAATTTGCAAAATATTACCAGGACTAAGTTCATGATAAATTTAAGTTCAATTAATCATATTACTTAAGAACTCCCACTTAGATAGACATCCGTCTAATCCTCTAAGTGATCACGTGATCCAAATCAACTAAACCATAACCGATCATCACGTGAGATGGAGTATTTTTCAATGGTGAACATCGTTTATGTTGATCATATCTACTATATGATTCACGCTCGACCTTTTGGTCTCCGTGTTCTGAGGCCATATCTGCATATGCTAGGCTCGTCAAGTTTAACTTGAGTATTTTGCGTGTGCAAAAACTGGCTTGCACCTGTTGTAGATGGACGTAGAGCTTATCACACCCGATCATCATGTGGTGTCTGGGCACGACGAACTTTGGCAACGGTGCATACTCAGGGAGAACACTTCTTGATAATTTAGTGAGAGATCATCTTATAATGCTACAGTCAATCAAAGCAAGATAAGATGCATAAAAAGATAAACATCACATGCAATCAATATAAGTGATATGATATGGCCATCATCATCTTGTGCTTGTGATCTCCATCTCCGAAGCACCGTCATGATCACCATCGTCACCGGCGCGACACCTTGATCTCCATCGTAGCATCGTTGTCGTCTCGCCAATCTTATGCTTCCACGACTATCGCTACCGCTTAGTGATAAAGTAAAGCATTACATCTCGATTGCATTGCATACAATAAAGCGACAACCATATGGCTCCTGCCAGTTGCCGATAACTCGGTTACAAAACATGATCATCTCATACAATAAAATTTAGCATCATGTCTTGGCCATATCACATCACAACATGCCCCGCAAAAACAAGTTAGATGTCCTCTACTTTGTTGTTGCAAGTTTTACGTGGCTGCTACGGGCTTAAGCAAGAACCAATCTCACCTAGGCATCAAAACCACAACGATAGTTTGTCAAATAGACTCCGTTTTAACCTTCGCAAGGACCGGGCATAGCCACACTCGGTTCAACTAAAGTTGGAGAGACAGTCGCCCGCAAGCCACCTGTGTGCAAAGCATGTCGGGGGAACCGGTCTCGCGTAAGCTTACGCATAAGGTTGGTCCGGGTCGTCTCGTCCAACAATACCGTTGAACCAAAGTATGACATGCTGGTAGGCAGTATGACTTGTATCGCCCACAACTCACTTGTGTTCTACTCGTGCAAATAACATCAAACCATAAAACCTAGGCTCGGATGCCACTGTTGGGGAACGTAGTAATTTCAAAAAAATTCCTACGCACACGCAAGATCATGGTGATGCATAGCAACGAGGGGGAGAGTCTGATCTACGTACCCTTGTAGATCGCAACGGAAGCGTTGACACAACGTAGAGGAAGTAGTCGTACGTCTTCTTCCCGATCCGACCGATCCAAGCACCGTTACTCCGGCTCCTCCGAGTTCTTAGCACACGTACAGCTCGATGACGATCCCCGGGCTCCGATCCAGCAAAGCTTTGGGGTGGGGTTCCGTCAGCACGATGGCGTGGTGACGATCTTGATGTTCTACCGACGCAGGGCTTTGCCTAAGCACTACAACGATATGATCGAGGTGGAATATGGTGGCAGGGGGCACCGCACACGGCTAAGGAACGATCTCAAGGATCAACTTGTGTGTCTAGAGGTGCCCCTGCCCCTGTTTATAAAGGAGCAAGGGGGGAGAGGTGTGGCCAGCCTTGGGGCGCGCCAGGAGGAGTCCTACTCCTACCGGGAGTAGGACTCCCCCCAAATCCTAGTTGGAATAGGATTCATCAAGGGGGAAAGAGAGAGAGGGGGGCCGGCCACCTCTCCTAGTCCTAATGGGACTAGGGGAGGGGGGAGGCGCGTGGCCACCTTGGGCTGCCCCTTTCTCCTTTCCACTAAGGCGCACTATGGCCCATATGATTCCCGGGGGGTTCCAGTAACCTCCCGGTACTTCGGTAAAATCCCGATTTCACCCGGAACACTTCCGATGTCCAAACATAGGCTTCCAATATATCAATCTTTATGTCTCGACCATTTCAAGACTCCTTGTCATGTCCGTGATCACATCCGAGACTCCGAACAACCTTCGGTACATCAAAATGCATAAACTCATAATAACTGTCATCGTAACGTTAAGCGTGCGGACCCTACGGTTCGAGAACAATGTAGACATGACCGAGACACATCTCCGGTCAATAACCAATAGCCGGACCTGGATGCCCATATTGGTTCCTACATATTCTACGAAGATCTTTATCGGTCAGACTGCATAACAACATATGTTGTTCCTTTTGTCATCGGTATGTTACTTGCCCGAGATTCGATCGTCGGTATCCAATACCTAGTTCAATCTCGTTACCGGCAAGTCTCTTTACTCGTTCTGTAATACATCATCTCGCAACTAACTCATTAGTTGCATTGCTTGCAAGGCTTAAGTGATGTGCATTATCGAGAGGGCCCAGAGATACCTCTCCGACAATTGGAGTGACAAATCCTAATCTCGAAATACGTCAACCCAACATGTACCTTTGGAGACACCTGTAGAGTACCTTTATAATCACCCAGTTACGTTGTGATGTTTGGTAGCACACAAAGTGTTCCTCCGGCACACGGGAGTTACATAATCTCATAGTCATAGGAACATGTATAAGTCATGAAGAAAGCAATAGCAACATACTAAATGATCAAGTGCTAAGCTAATGGAATGGGTCATGTCAATCTGATCATTCATCTAATGATGTGATCCCGTTAATCAAATAACAACACTTTGTCCATGGTTAGGAAACATAACCATCTTTGATTAACGAGCTAGTCAAGTAGAGGCATACTAGTGACACTCTGTTTGTCTATGTATTCACACATGTATTATGTTTTCGGTTAATACATTTCTAGCATGAATAATAAACATTTATCATGGTATAAGGAAATAAATAATAACTTTATTATTGCCTCTAGGGCATATTTCCTTCAAAATTTACCATGGCATGTTGATGCCGCTCCATGACAGCATGCCGAGTTTAATGAATTTCAGACGAGCTTTGGATTTACTAGAATTTGAAAAACAGGTATATCAATGTTTGCGGGCTAGTGACTGTGGCAAGGTGTTTGACATTCATTCTCATTTCTTGCATGGGACCTAAGCATGCAACCAAGGACACAGATTTGAATTTTCAACTAATTTATATGCATTAGAGCATGTGCATGTAGTTCAAATTTGAATTATGCACATGAATGCATAAAAAACTTAGTTAATGTATAAAAATGTCCTAGCAAACCCCGAAAAATCCCAAAAATTGACACAACACTCCTGTTGTTCTATGTTGACACTAGGAAAAAAATTTGAAATCAAGAAGAGGCAACGGTTATTGTTTCGTCCAGAAAGGTGAAACGTTACCTACTGAAACCATCACACTTATTGTGAGAAGCATATACCCAAACCTGCCCCAAATGGGACAAAAAATTTACCGCGGCATGTTGATGCCGCTCCATGATAGCATGCCAAGTTTCATGAATTTTGGATGACTTTTGGATTTACTAGAATTACAAAAGCAAGTACGTCGACGTTTGCCGAAGAGCCACGGTGCCGTGGCATTTGAAATTCATCCCCATTTCATGCATGGGACATAAGCATAAACCCATGGACACATATATGATTTTACAACCCATGTTGGTGCACCGGAGCATGTGCATGTAGTTTAATTTTGAATTGTGCACCTGAAATGGCTAGAAAACCAATTTAATATATAAAATGTCCAAACGAACCTTGAATAATTCCAATTCTTTTACGACACACATATAGTTGCATGTTCACTGCAGATAAAAGGTCTAGTTATTCAAACACCGCCCATTGCCGTTGTGACCCCATTATGTAATTCAAATCAAAATGAAAAATCAAGTAGACCCCACACAGTTTATTATAACCAACTGTGTGAGATGCAGCAGAAAATATCTTGGAGCACCATCGGAGTATAATACGCATACGACTTATGCGAGAAGGTGCGACGGCTATACTCCATAGCCCACTCTGAATAAGGGACCATGTCTGATGACACTTTGCGCGCCGCTTTGTTCGCTGAAGTGATACATCCATTTTGCATCATGCTTTTATATCGATATTTATTGCATTATGGGCTGTTATTACACATGATGTCACAATACTTATGCCTATTCTCTCTTATTTTACAAGGTTTACATAAAGAGGGAGAATGCCGGCAGCTGGGATTCTGGGCTGGAAAAGGAGCAAATATTAGAGACCTATTCTGCACAGCTCCAAAAGTCCTAAAACTTCATGGAAGTCATTTTCAGAATATATAAAAAACACTGACTGCAAGAAGTTCTAGAGGGGGGCCACACCCTGCCCACGAGGGAGGCGGCGCGCCCTACCCCCTGGGTGCGCCCCTGCCTCGTGGGCCCCCTGGTGGCCCTCCGATGCCCATCTTCTGCTATATGGAGTCTTTCGAGGAGGAAAAAAATCATAAGCGAGCTTTCGGGATGAGGCTCCGCCGCCACGAGGCGGAACATTGGCGGAACCAATCTAGGGCTCCGGCGGAGCTGTTCTGCCGGGGAAACTTCCCTCTGGGGGGATCATTGCCATCGTCATCACCAACGATTCTCTCATCGGGAGGGGGTCAATCTCCATCAACATCTTCACCAGCACCATCTCCTCTCAAACCCTAGTTCATCTCTTGTATCCAATTCTTGTCTCTAAGTCTGGGATTGGTACCTGTGGGTTGCTAGTAGTGTTAATTACTCCTTGTAGTTGATGCTAGTTGGTTTATTTGGTGGAAGATCATATGTTCAGATCCTATATGCATATTAATACCCCTCTAATTATGAACATGAATATGCTTTGTGAGTAGTTACGTTTGTTCCTGAGGACATGGGAGAAGTCTTGCTATTAGTAGTCATGTGAATTTGGTATTCGTTTGATATTTTGATGAGATGTATGTTGTCTCTCGTCTAGTGGTGTTATGTGAACGTCGACTACATGACACTTCACCATTATTTGGGCCTAGAGGAAGGCATTGGGAAGTAATAAGTAGATGATGGGTTGCTAGAGTGACAAAAGCTTAAACCCTAGTTTATGCGTTGCTTCGTAAGGGGCTGATCTGGATCCATATGTTTCATGCTATGGTTAGGTTTAACTTAATACTTTTGTTGTAGTTGCGGATGCTTTCAATACAGGTTAATCATAAGTGGGATGCTTGTCCAAGTAAAGACATCACCCAAGCACCGGTCCACCCACATATCAGATTATCAAAGTACCGAACGCGAATCATATGATCGTGATGAAACCTAGCTCGACAATAATTCCCATGTGTCCTCGGGAGCGCTTTTCTCTATATAAGAATTTGTCCAGGCTTGTCCTTTGCTACAAAAAGGATTGGGCCACCTTGCTGCACTTTATTTACTTTTGTTACTTGTTTCTTGTTACAAATTATCTTATCACAAAACTATCTGTTACCTATAATTTCAGTGCTTGTAGAGAATACCTTGCTGAAAACCGCTTATCATTTCCTTCTGCTCCTCATTGGGTTCGAAACTCTTACTTATTCAAAGGACTACGATAGATCCCCTATACTTGTGGGTCATCATGAAGCGATTCCAAATTTTCGGCTTCCGCAGAAATATCTACCTTCCTGCCCCCTCCCCCTTACCAAAAGCCACATTTCCCCTGTTTCCGCCTCCCTTTCCAAGTTCAAACCTTCACTCCTTGCTTGCAGCGCCGCCTCCTTGCTGGCGACCCTCCTTCACGCTGCTCGGCCTCGTCTATCCAGGCAGGTAATCCACACCCGACCCCCATCCTTCTCCTCCTTCACTACAAAAAAGACACATCCGTGACATTTTGGGCTGAACGATTTTTTTTCTGTCATACATATGACACTTCTATGACGATAATTGTGACAAAACCTGGTATCATCATAGATGTGGTGGGCTCCTACTTCTATGACAGAAAATGGACTTTTCGTCCTGGGCGGGCCGGAGACGTAGCTGCATGACATTCTTTGGGCCGTCCATGACGGAAAAACCCGTGGTAGAAGCGAGAGCGAGGAAAATTTCGGGGAGTTCCCGGTTACGGTGGGAGGTCGGGGCCCGACCGATGCGCATTTCTCTCGTACACGTACGCGCGTGTGTGCAAGGCGTTGGCTCTAACTGAACCCGAGCGAGGCGTTGGGCTCTAACTGAACACGAGCGATTGCACTACAGGGTACGCGTTACTGAACCCGAGCGATCAATCGATGGCTGTTAACTGAACCCGATCGAGCAATTCCTTCGCTACTGCTGCTAACTGAAGTCGATTGATGCTGCTTCTAGATGAACAGTGAGACAGTGAGCGTTGCGGGGGGGGGGGGGGTTGGATGAACAGTTCCCGGTGGGGGTGGATGAACAGGACCCCGTGGTGTTGCCTCTGGATGAACAGGACCCCGATTGATCGAGCCGGTTGGGGTTGGATGTACAGGACCCCGTGGAGGGCTGGATGAACAGGACCACCCCATGGAGGGCAGGATGAAGAGTAGACGGTGGAGGGCAGGATGAACAGTAGCCCGTGGAGGGGTGGTTGAACAGGAGCCCGTGGAGAGGGCTGGTTGAACAATAGCCGGTGGAGTAGCGCGCAGTGGAGGCTAGATGAACATGACCCCCATTTCGACCGTAGGAGTCCCATTTTGCGTTATGCCACACCCCTCCCGATGAACAGGACCCCCGTTTCGACCGTAGGAGGTCCGTTCGTCCGTTTTGCGGTACGCCACACCCCTCCTGATGAACAGGACCCCTGTTTCGACCGTAGGAGGTCCGTTTCCTCCGTTTTGCGGTATGCTAGACCCCTCCCGATCAACAGGATCCCGTTTCGAACGTGGCCGGTCGAACACAAGGCCGTTTCCTCCGTTCTGCGATACGCCAGGCCTCGTTTCCATCGCCTGTTTCGTCCAAGCCCTCCCGATGAACACCACGCATTCCGTTGCCTCCCCATGAACACGACGCATTTCGTTGCCTCCCCATGAACACGACGCATTCTGTTGCCTCCCCATGAACACGACAACGACGTTGTTTCTCCGTTTCGACCTAGCCATGTACACGAGCACTGGCCGTACGTATGCACGAGTAGGCGTTCGAGACCCCACCCGTATGTACACATACGTGGCCGTATTTTCTTTCTTGCACCCTGGCCGATGTACATACGTGTACGTGCTGAAGGAAATATGCCCTAGAGGCAATAATAAAGTTATTATTTATTTCCTTATATCATGATAAATGTTTATTATTCATGCTAGAATTGTATTAACCGGAAACATAATACATGTGTGAATACATAGACCAACAGAGTGTCACTAGTATGCCTCTACTAGACTAGCTCGTTAATCAAAGATGGTTATGTTTCCTAACCATGAACAAAGAGTTGTTATTTGATTAACGAGGTCACATCATTAGTTGAATGATCTGATTGACATGACCCATTCCATTAGCTTAGCACCCGATCGTTTAGTATGTTGCTATTGCTTTCTTCATGACTTATACATGTTCCTATAACTATGAGATTATGCAACTCCCGTTTACCGGAGGAATACTTTGGGTACTACCAAACGTCACAACGTAACTGGGTGATTATAAAGGAGTACTACAGGTGTCTCCAATGGTAGATGTTGGGTTGGCGTATTTCGAGATTAGGTTTTGTCACTCTGATTGTCGGAGAGGTATCTCTGGGCCCTCTCGGTAATACACATCACATAAGCCTTGCAAGCATAATAACTAAGATGTTAGTTATGAGATGATGTATTACGGAACGAGTAAAGAGACTTGCCAGTAATGAGATTGAACTAGGTATTGGATACCGACGATCGAATCTCGGGCAAGTAACATACCGATGACAAAGGGAACAACGTATGTTGTTATGCGGTCTGACCGATAAAGATCTTCGTAGAATATGTAGGAGCCAATATGGGCATCCAGGTCCCGCTATTGGTTATTGACCGGAGATGTGTCTCGGTCATGTCTACATTGTTCTCGAACCGTAGGGTCCGCACGCTTAACGTTACGATGACAGTTATTATGAGTTTATGCATTTTGATGTACCGAAGGTTGTTCGGAGTCCCGGATGAGATCACGGACATGACGAGGAGTCTCGAAATGGTCGAGACGTAAAGATTGATATATTGGAAGCCTATGTTTGGGCACCGGAAGCGTTCCGGGTGAAATCGGGATTTTTCCGGATTACCGGGAGGGTTACCGGAACCCCCCCGGGAGGTAAATGGGCCTATTGGGCCTTAGTGGAAAAGAGAGAGGAGGCAGCCCACACCTGGCCGGTGCCCCCCACCTTTCCCAAGTCCTAATAGGACTAGGAGAGGTGGGCCGGCCCCCTCTTTCTCCTTCTTCCCAAGAATCCTAGTTGGAATAGGATTGGGGGGAAGGAGTCCTACTCCCGGTGGGAGTAGGACTCCTCCCTGCGCCTCCCTCCTAGCCGGCCGAACCCCCTGCCCCTGGCCTTTATATACGGGGGCAGGGGGCACCACAAGACACACAAGTTAATCGCTCCTTAGCCGTGTGCGGTGCCCCCTGCCACCAAATTCCACCTCGATCATACCGTTACAGTGCTTAGGCGAAGCCCTGCGTCGGTAATACATCAAGATCGTCACCACGCCGTCGTGCTGACGGAACTCTTCCTCGACGCTTTGCTGGATCGGAGCCCGAGGAACGTCATCAAGCTGAACGTGTGCTAAGAACTCGGAGGTACCGGAGTAACGGTGCTTGGATCGGTCGGATCGGGAAGAAGACGTACGACTACTTCCTCTATGTTGTGTGATCGCTTCCGCAGTAGGTCTGCGTTGGTACGTAGACAACACTCTCCCCTCTCATTGCTGTGCATCACCATGATCTTGCGTGTGCGTAGGAAATTTTTTGAAATTACTGCGTTCCCCAACAGTGGTATCAGAGCCTAGGTTTTTATGGTTTGATGTTATATGCACGAGTAGAACACAAGTGAGTTGTGGGCGATACAAGTCATACTACCTACCAGCATGTCATACTTTGGTTCGGCGGTATTGTTGGACGAGACGATCCGGACCAACCTTACGCGTACTCTTACGCGAGACCGGTTCCCTCGACGTGCTATGCACACAGATGGCTTGCGGAAGACTGTCTCTCCAACTTTAGTTGAACCAAGTGTGACTACGCCCGGTCCTTGAGAAGGTTAAAACGGAGTCTATTTGACGAACTATCGTTGTGGTTTTGATGCGTAGGTGAGATGAGTTCTTACTTAAGCCCGTAGCAGCCACGTAAAACTTGCAACAACAAAGTAGAGGACGTCTAACTTGTTTTTGCAGGGCATGTTGTGATGTGATATGGTCAAGGCATGATGCTAATTTTATTGTATGAGATGATCATGTTTTGTAACCGAGTTATCGGCAACTGGCAGGAGCCATATGGTTGTCGCTTTATTGTATGCAATGCAATCGCGATGTAATGCTTTACTTTATTACTAAGCGGTAGTGATAGTCGTGGAAGCATAAGATTGGCGAGACGACAACGATGCTACGATGGAGATCAAGGTGTCGCGCCGGTGACGATGGTGATCATGACGATGCTTCGGAGATGGAGATCACAAAGCACAAGATGATGATGGCCATATCATATCACTTATATTGATTGCATGTGATGTTTATCCTTTTATGCATCTTATCTTGCTTTGATTGACGGTAGCATTATAAGATGATCTCTCACTAAATTATCAAGAAGTGTTCTCCCTGAGTATGCACCGTTGCAAAAGTTCTTCGTGCTGAGACACCACGTGATGATCGGGTGTGATAGGCTCTACATTCAAATATAACGGGTGCAAAACAGTTGCACACGCGGAATACTCAGGTTATACTTGACGAGCCAAGCATATACAGATATGGCCTCGGAACACGGAGACCGAAAGGTCGAGCGTGAATCATATAGTAGATATGATCAACATATTGATGTTCACCATTGAAAACTACTCCATCTCACGTGATGATCGGTTATGGTTTAGTTGATTTGGATCACGTAATCACTTAGAGGATTAGAGGGATGTCTATCTAAGTGGGAGTTCTTAAGTAAATTAAATGAACTTAAAATTATCATGAACTTAGTACCTGATAGTATCTTGCTTGTTTATGTTGATTGTAGATAGATGGCTCATGCTGTTGTTCCGTTGAATTTTAATGCGTTCCTTGAGAAAGCAAAGTTGAAAGATGATGGTAGCAATTACACGGACTGGGTCCGTAACCTGAGGATTATCCTCATTGCTGCACAGAAGAATTACGTCCTGGAAGCACCGCTGAGTGCCAGGCCTGCTGCAAGAGCAACGCCAGAAGTTATGAACGTCTGGCAGAGCAAAGCTGATGACTACTCAATAGTTCAGTGTGCCATGCTTTACGGCTTAGAACCGGGACTTCAACGACGTTTTGAACGTCATGGAGCATATGAGATGTTCCAGGAGTTGAAGTTAATATTTCAAGCAAATGCCCGGATTGAGAGATATGAAGTCTCCAATAAGTTCTATAGCTGCAAGATGGAGGAGAACAGTTCTGTCAGTGAACATATACTCAAAATGTCTGGGTATAATAATCACTTGATTCAATTGGGAGTTACACTTCCGGATGATTGCGTCATTGACAGAATTCTCCAATCACTACCACCAAGCTACAAGAGCTTTGTGATGAACTATAATATGCAAGGGATGAACAATACTATTCCCGAGCTCTTCGCTATGCTGAAAGCTGCGGAGGTAGAAATCAAAAAGGAGCATCAAGTGTTGATGGTTAACAAAACCACTAGTTTCAAGAAAAAGGGCAAAGGGAAGAAGAAAGGGAACTTCAAGAAGAACGGCAAACAAGTTGCTGCTCAAGAGAAGAAACCCAAGTCTGGACCTAAGCCTGAAACTGAGTGCTTCTACTGCAAGCAGACTGGTCACTGGAAGCGGAACTGCCCCAAGTATTTGGCGGATAAGAAGGATGGCAAGGTGAACAAAGGTATATGTGATATACATGTTATTGATGTGTACCTTACTAATGCTCGCAGTAGCACCTGGGTATTTGATACTGGTTCTGTTGCTAATATTTGCAACTCAAAACAGGGACTACAGAATAAGCGGACACTAGCAAAGGACGAGGTGACGATGCGCGTGGGAAACGGTTCCAAAGTCGATGTGATCGCGGTCGGCACGCTACCTCTACATCTACCTTCGGGATTAATATTAGACCTAAATAATTGTTATTTGGTGCCAGCGTTGAGCATGAACATTATATCTGGATCTTGTTTAATGCGAAACGGTTATTCATTTAAATCAGAGAATAATGGTTGTTCTATTTATATGAGTAATATCTTTTATGGTCATGCACCCTTGAAAAGTGGTCTATTCTTATTGAATCTCGATAGTAGTAATACACATATTCATAATGTTGAAGCCAAAAGATGCAGAGTTGATAATGATAGTGCAACTTATTTGTGGCACTGCCGTTTAGGTCATATCGGTGTAAAGCGCATGAAGAAACTCCATGCTGATGGGCTTTTGGAACCACTTGATTATGAATCACTTGGTACTTGCGAACCGTGCCTCATGGGCAAGATGACTAAAACACCGTTCTCCGGTACTATGGAGAGAGCAACAGATTTATTGGAAATCATACATACCGATGTATGTGGTCCGATGAATATTGAGGCTCGTGGCGGATATCGTTATTTTCTCACCTTCACATATGATTTAAGCAGATATGGGTATATCTACTTAATGAAACATAAGTCTGAAACATTTGAAAAGTTCAAGGAATTTCAGAGTGAAGTTGAAAATCATCGTAACAAGAAAATAAAGTTTCTACGATCTGATCGTGGAGGAGAATATTTGAGTTACGAGTTTGGTGTACATTTGAAAAATTGTGGAATAGTTTCGCAACTCACGCCACCCGGAACACCACAACGTAATGGTGTGTCCGAACGTCGTAATCGTACTTTACTAGATATGGTGCGATCTATGATGTCTCTTACTGATTTACCGCTATCATTTTGGGGTTATGCTTTAGAGACGGCTGCATTCACGTTAAATAGGGCACCATCTAAATCCGTTGAGACGACGCCTTATGAACTGTGGTTTGGCAAGAAACCAAAGTTGTCGTTTCTTAAAGTTTGGGGCTGCGATGCTTATGTGAAAAAGCTTCAACCTGATAAGCTCGAACCCAAATCGGAGAAGTGTGTCTTCATAGGATATCCAAAGGAAACTATTGGATACACCTTCTATCACAGATCCGAAGGCAAGACTTTTGTTGCTAAATTCGGAAACTTTCTTGAGAAGGAGTTTCTCTCGAAAGAAGTGAGTGGGAGGAAAGTAGAACTTGACGAGGTAACCATACCTACTCCATTATTGGGAAATAGTACATCACAGAAAACTGTTTCTGTGAGAACTACACCAATAAGAGAGGAAGTTAATGATGATGATCATGAAACTTTGGATCAAGATACTACTGTACCTCGTAGATCAACCAGAGCAAGATCCGCACCAGAGTGGTACGGTAATCCTGTTCTGGAAGTCATGCTACTAGATCATGATGAACCTACGAACTATGAAGAAGCGATGGTGAGCCCAGATTCCGCAAAGTGGCTTGAAGCCATGAAATCTGAGATGGGATCCATGTATGAGAACAAAGTATGGACTTTGGTTGACTTGCCCGATGATCGGCAAGCAATAGAGAATAAATGGATCTTTAAGAAAAAGACTGACGCTGATGGTAATGTTACTATCTACAAAGCTCGACTTGTCGCAAAAGGTTTTCGACAAGTTCAAGGAGTTGACTACGATGAGACTTTCTCACCCGTAGCGATGCTTAAGTCCGTCAGAATCATGTTAGCAATTGCCGCATTTTATGATTATGAAATTTGGCAGATGGATGTAAAAACCGCATTCCTGGATGGATTTCTGGAAGAAGAGTTGTATATGATGCAACCCGAAGGTTTTGTCGATCCAAAAGGAGCTAACAAAGTGTGCAAACTCCAGCGATCCATTTATGGACTGGTGCAAGCATCTCGGAGTTGGAATAAACGCTTTGATAGTGTGATCAAAGCATTTGGGTTTATACAGACTTTTGGAGAAGCCTGTATTTACAAGAAAGTGAGTGGGAGCTCTGTAGCATTTCTGATATTATATGTGGATGACATATTACTCATTGGAAATGATATAGAATTTCTGGATAGCATAAAGGGATACTTGAATAAAAGTTTTTCGATGAAAGACCTCGGGGACGCTGCTTACATATTAGGCATAAAGATCTATAGAGATAGATCAAAACGCTTAATTGGACTTTCACAAAGCACATACCTTGACAAGATTTTGAAGAAGTTCAAAATGGATCAAGCAAAGAAAGGGTTCTTGCCTGTATTGCAAGGTGTGAAGTTGAGTCAGACTCAATGCCCGACCACTGCAGAAGATAGAGAGAATATGAAAGATGTTCCCTATGCTTCAGCCATAGGCTCTATCATGTATGCAATGCTGTGTACCAGACCTGATGTGTGCCTTGCTATAAGTTTAGCAGGGAGGTACCAAAGTAATCCAGGGGTGGATCACTGGACAGCGGTCAAGAACATCCTGAAATACCTGAAAAGGACTAAGGATATGTTTCTCGTATATGGAGGTGACAAAGAGCTCACCGTAAGAGGTTACGTTGATGCAAGCTTTGACACTGATCCGGACGATTCTAAATCGCAAACCGGATACGTGTTTACTTTAAACGGTGGAGCTGTCAGTTGGTGCAGTTCTAAACAAAGCGTCGTAGCGGGATCTGCATGTGAAGCGGAGTACATAGCTGCTTCGGAAGCAGCAAACGAAGGAGTCTGGATGAAGGAGTTCATATCCGATCTAGGTGTCATACCTAGTGCATCGGGTCCAATGAAAATCTTCTGTGACAATACTGGTGCAATTGCCTTGGCAAAGGAATCCAGATTTCACAAAAGAACCAAACACATCAAGAGACGCTTCAACTCCATCCGGGATTTAGTCCAGGTGGGAGACATAGAGATTTGCAAGATACATACGGATCTGAATGTTGCAGACCCGTTGACTAAGCCTCTTCCACGAGCAAAACATGATCAGCACCAAGACTCCATGGGTGTAAGAATCATTACTGTGTAATCTAGATTATTGACTCTAGTGCAAGTGGGAGACTGAAGGAAATATGCCCTAGAGGCAATAATAAAGTTATTATTTATTTCCTTATATCATGATAAATGTTTATTATTCATGCTAGAATTGTATTAACCGGAAACATAATACATGTGTGAATACATAGACCAACAGAGTGTCACTAGTATGCCTCTACTAGACTAGCTCGTTAATCAAAGATGGTTATGTTTCCTAACCATGAACAAAGAGTTGTTATTTGATTAACGAGGTCACATCATTAGTTGAATGATCTGATTGACATGACCCATTCCATTAGCTTAGCACCCGATCATTTAGTATGTTGCTATTGCTTTCTTCATGACTTATACATGTTCCTATGACTATGAGATTATGCAACTCCCGTTTACCAGAGGAATACTTTGGGTACTACCAAACGTCACAACGTAACTGGGTGATTATAAAGGAGTACTACAGGTGTCTCCAATGGTAGATGTTGGGTTGGCGTATTTCGAGATTAGGTTTTGTCACTCTGATTGTCGGAGAGGTATCTCTGGGCCCTCTCGGTAATACACATCACATAAGCCTTGCAAGCATAATAACTAAGATGTTAGTTATGAGATGATGTATTACGGAACGAGTAAAGAGACTTGCCAGTAACGAGATTGAACTAGGTATTGGATACCGACGATCGAATCTCGGGCAAGTAACATACCGATGACAAAGGGAACAACGTATGTTGTTATGCGGTCTGACCGATAAAGATCTTCGTAGAATATGTAGGAGCCAATATGGGCATCCAGGTCCCGCTATTGGTTATTGACCGGAGACGTGTCTCGGTCATGTCTACATTGTTCTCGAACCGTAGGGTCCGCACGCTTAACGCTACGATGACAGTTATTATGAGTTTATGCATTTTGATGTACCGAAGGTTGTTCGGAGTCCCGGATGAGATCACGGACATGACAAGGAGTCTCGAAATGGTCGAGACGTAAAGATTGATATATTGGAAGCCTATGTTTGGGCACCGGAAGCGTTCCGGGTGAAATCGGGATTTTTCCGGATTACCGGGAGGGTTACCGGAACCCCCCCGGGAGGTAAATGGGCCTATTGGGCCTTAGTGGAAAAGAGAGAGGAGGCAGCCCACACCTGGCCGGCGCCCCCCACCTTTCCCAAGTCCTAATAGGACTAGGAGAGGTGGGCCGGCCCCCTCTTTCTCCTTCTTCCCAAGAATCCTAGTTGGAATAGGATTGGGGGGAAGGAGTCCTACTCCCGGTGGGAGTAGGACTCCTCCCTGCGCCTCCCTCCTAGCCGGCCGAACCCCCTGCCCCTGGCCTTTATATACGGGGGCAGGGGGCACCACAAGACACACAAGTTAATCGCTCCTTAGCCGTGTGCGGTGCCCCCTGCCACCAAATTCCACCTCGATCATACCGTTACAGTGCTTAGGCGAAGCCCTGCGTCGGTAATACATCAAGATCGTCACCACGCCGTCGTGCTGACGGAACTCTTCCTCGACGCTTTGCTGGATCGGAGCCCGAGGAACGTCATCGAGCTGAACGTGTGCTAAGAACTCGGAGGTACCGGAGTAACGGTGCTTGGATCGGTCGGATCGGGAAGAAGACGTACGACTACTTCCTCTACGTTGTGTGATCGCTTCCGCAGTAGGTCTGCGTTGGTACGTAGACAACACTCTCCCCTCTCGTTGCTGTGCATCACCATGATCTTGCGTGTGCGTAGGAATTTTTTTGAAATTACTGCGTTCCCCAACACGTGCTACGTGCGCGCCTCTACTACGACACGTGCGCGCCTCTACATCGACCAGTATATATGTATGTACACGTTCGCGACCAGAATGACAACACTACGTACGCTTCGACCAGGTGGGTCCCGAATGTCAGGCACTTCCTTGCGTGCGAAGATGTAGCTGGTGGGTCCTAGTAGTCAGGGGCAAACATTTTTTTCGTGAAATACGGTGGCCTGTCCGGTGGATCCCCGCTGTCAAGTGGAGGAATAATTATTTTGTGCGTAATAAGGAGGCACTTCCTTGCTGCGGCCGTGGACCCAGCTGTCAGCGTCTCCACGCATAGTACTCTTCCGATGGAAGTCGGTCGTTGACGACATTGACCACGTCGTGCCGAGAGCACCACGGCGGTGGACGACGGCGAGGCCTAGGAAGGGTACAACACGGAGCGGGGGAAGACGCGGCAGTGGAAGCCTTCTCCACTGGCCCTGGGCTCGCTGAGCTCGAGCGGCACCCCTGCTGCCAGATCAGTTGGTGGAGTGGTCCGTTCCATAGGGCACCTCAAGCCTGCGCGCCCGCTGTCCTTTCTTCATGAGTCCTCCTGGGGCACATCCTGCTTGCCCCGCATTCCTCCTCTGATAATAAACGGCGAATGGCTGAAGTCTGTCTTTGGCTCCTCCTCTGTGGGTGGACTGACGCCAGGCCGGATTCCCAGAGAGGTCCGTTCGGTGCTGGCTAGGGCGCCAGCCCCCAGCCCCGCGCCGAGAGGGGGCCTGCTGCCTCGGGGCCCTCCGCATGCTCTGGTGGAAGAGGGTGATGCGGAAGATGTGCTCAGGCGTGCTCGGGAGTGACGCGCCCTTCGCGAAGAGTTCCTCCAGAGGGCGGCGGATGCGGTGAGCCGGATCAGGGCAGAGCTTGCTAACGAGGATGTGCGCCTCGGGGCTGAAGGTTTGCGCCTTGCTGAGGAGGGCGCAAAATAAAGGTAGCCATCGCCCTCGCGTGTCACCAACGTGATCTTGAAAACGCGATGGCTGAAGCGCCGCTGGCAGCTTCACGGGAGGCCTACTCCCAGGCCATTGAGGAGGCTCGAGAAGCAGACCGACGGCGCAAGGATGCGGAGGAGCGTGCATGGGAGGTCCTGGCCTGGAGCAACTCCCTGGAGCAGCAAGTGGAACTGCGCCAGGCGGCCCTTCAGATGATGGAGGGGCCCCCTGTTGATCGGACAGAGCTTCTGAAGTGCGAGGAGGCGCTGACGCTGGAGGCCACCGAGTGCAACCTTGATCTTGAGCGGTTGGAGACGAGGGAGCGCCTGGTGGCTCGGGCGGAGGATGACGTTGCCGCGCGTGAAGCCCAGGCCCAGGAAGAAGTCGATCGTCGCGTGGCGGAAGCTCGCTCGGCCTTCGAGCGCGAATACGAGACAAGGTTGGGGCTGATCAAGGCCGAGGCTGAGGGCAGGACCGCAGCCCTCAGGGCCAAACTGGCTGAAGTGACGCATCATGCGGACTCCGCTGCAGCCGCCCTCAGCGCAGCATAGGCGGGGCTGTCCTCTTCCTGGGCCGAGCAGCTTCTTCTCCAACAGAGGGTTGATGACACCGAGGCCATCGCGCAGCGGAATGAGGATGAGATCCGTCGGCGGCGGGTTCCAGAGCGTGAGCATGCCCCCATGCTTCAAACGCTCAGAGAAAGGGCCAACATAGCTGTCGGGTGGTAGGTGCGACATATGCCAATGGGTGGCTTATCATTGTGGGAGCCAATAAGACATCGCCGGTGCCTGGAAACGGGATGAGGCGAAGACAAGCTCGCCGACATACTTTACCCAGCTTCAGGGCTCTCCGTGGAGATAACACCCCTACTGCTGCTCTGCGGGGTCTCCGCATGATCACTCGATGAACAAGTAGCTACACAATGCTCCTTGAGCTGTTTTGGTGGAAGGAGGAAGAAGGGCACGGCTAGCTCGCTTCCCTCTCCTCGTATGGTGTCTAAGACTAGCTTGGGGGTCGAACCCTTTGCATGGGTGCACCGGGGGGTTTATATAGGCTTACCCCCCGGGGGTACAAGGGTAATCTGGCTGGGCGCGGGGCCCAGCTGTCTGTGACTATGCTCGCCGGATTCTGCGCCGTCTGCTAGGGCCTGCCGACTGGTGGGTCCTGCCGGCTGCCGGCACCCTGGTCGATAGGCAGGCCCCACTGTCCAGGGCCTGGTCGGTGGCTGGTTACTGTTGCTCTATGCTGATGACGCGGGCTTGGTCGGGGTAAGCGTGGCTACAGTACCGCCACCCTGGCGGGCGATTACCGTAGCCCCACCATGTCTTGTCTCCTTAATGGGCGTCTCCTTCGAGGAGGATGGCAGGCCGGCTATGAGGGGCCGGCCCTCCATCTGGCCGACTTGGGAGGAGGTGCGGCCGCCTTCGGTATCTCTCTGCCCGAAGGGGCCCACCGCCTCGGGGGCCACGCTGGTGGCCCGTCGTGGACGGCGTCAAGGCCGCCATGGCAACAGTGCCACGCCGGATGGGTCGCGGCCACCCGTACGGCGCACTGTGCTGGGCGTGCTCCGGGTTTTGGGGGTGGCAGGCTTTACTGTAGCCATGCCCCGTTTCATCATTGCTGGGTGGACGCGGACTTCGCGGGTACGATCTTGACTGCTTTATGGGAGCCGGCCTCTTGGAGTCGGCCCTCTTGTGGCCGGCTTCCCGAAGTCGGCCCTCCCATGGCCTTCTTCATGAGGGCAAAGGGCGGGCCGCCCCCCGAAGCCGGCCTAGAACATAGCCGGCAGGGGGAAGGCGGCTCCAGGTCTTGAGTTCTTTGAGAGCCGGACGGGCTCGTAATTTTTTCAGAAGGGCCAGGGGAAGCCGGCTAGGCTACCCATGGCTATTTACGCCGACAGTAGTCCCCGAAGCTGGGCGAGCTTCGAGGCGGACAGAGGGACGAGAAGCTTGGTCTGCTTCTTATCCCGAGGAGCTGGCTTCGCTGGCGTAGGTCGTTTCAGAGAGTTCTCGTATCTTGCGGCCAGGATGGTGACCGACTTGCGTGCTGATTGTGGGCCCCCTGTGGGCCATGTGGCGGCGGAATCCTGCCCACGCACGCGCGCGACGGGACGCCGCTGCAGGTCCGGGCCCGCCACTCCCTGGCCTCAGCCCGAGCGCTGATCCTCTGCGGCCCAGGGAGACGGCTCGCCTTCCTGTGGCACATTGAACGCGCCATTAGTGCGCAATAAACGCGGGTCGTGGGGGAAGTGGGCACGATCGATCCCCATGTTCCCCCACACCATGCCTCCTCGGCTCCGCCACCCGAGCCTACAAGTAGGGGGAGGAGGGGGAGAGGCAGAGGTTCGCTCGCTCTCCCACACTCCATCCCTCCTCGTCTTCCTCCTTCTTCTTCTTCCACTCGCTGCCGTCGCAGCTTCTCGCCGTAGCACCCCCATCGCGCCCTGCCCCATGGCGTTATCAAGCTCATGGGACGGCTCCAACGTCGACAATGAGCAGGTGGAGTTCCTCCGCCTGACGCGGCGCCTGCCCGGCGCCAATCTGGTGCAGGTTCGCTTGGCACCCGCGACGGAGGTCTCGCCGGAGCCGGAGGAAGGCGAGCGGGTCGTCTTCCGCTCGCACTTCCTGCGCGGCTTCGGCCTGCCGGCGAGCAGATTTCTGCGCTCCTTCTTGGAGTTGTACAATTTGCAGCCGCACCATCTCACGCCCAACGCGGTGATGCTCATGTCGGCCTTTGTCTCCCTCTGCGAAGGCTTCCTAGGCGTGCTCCCTACGCTGGAGCTCTAGGGAGAGCTCTTCCAAAGCAAGCTCGGCACCGTCACCGCCGACGTGCCTGCCCCCTGCGGAGCCTACATCGCCATGAGGAGGTCAGGAGAATACAATCCGTTCCCCCTCATCCCTCTAATCCAGTCGGTGAAGATCTGGCAGAAGTCATATTTCTACGTGAAGAACACCGGCTCGCCCCCGAGAGGAGACAACGTTAATCTGCCGGCCTACGTAGCCAGCCCGCCGGCTGGGAGGCAGCCGTCATGGAGTTACCGGTCCAAGTCCCTGTCTCCGGCTGGGAACGCCGCCATCTCCCGGCTTCGAGTGATGATCCAGTCGGAGGGTCTGCGCGGATCCGACCTAGTGGCCGCCTTCGTGGAGCGCCGGATTCTTCCTCTCCAAAGCCGGCCCCACATGATGTGCCAGATGAGCGGCCGCTTCGACCCAAGCCGGCTGAGCATGCGGGAAATGCCGCACGCGGAAGTGGCGCTCATGGTTAATTACATCGCCAACTGCAAGCTCGCCGGGGACTGGCGATACGGCAAGGCGCCATACTCTCGCGCCAATCCCCCGCCTGTGGTAAGCTTCTCTCTTCTATCTTCTTTTTGTTGTCAGCCGACTCCATGATGGCCGGCTTCTGATCAACCGGTCTTTGTTAGCAGAACCCCCTTCTTCCGCCGCCGGCTGGGGCGGCAGGGATCGAGCGTCAGTACGCCCCCGATCGCGCGGTGGACGATGTTGACGATCCGGACTTGGGAGCGGCCGCCATGGAGGAGGCCGTCATGGGGGACAACATCGAGCCCGGAGGCACGGGGCTTTCTGCCAGCTTCGAGGACTGGCCGGACGACGCCGACACCGAAGAAGTCCCACGTCGCCAGCCGGCGCCCGACTGCCAAAACGCGGGCTCGTCTGCCGTGCCGGCTGCAGGCGGCGGCGCTCCGAAGCGCTGGGCCGCGTCAGCTCTCTTTGGCAATCGGCCGAAGAAGCCCAAAACCTCCGCCGCAGCGACGAAGCGAGACGAGGCGGCAGCGAAGGCGGCCCGCTTCCGGAAAGCGGTGAAGCAGCCCCAGGCGGTCTCGGCGTAAGCATCCAATCGCTTGTATGCTTGTTTTGTTGTGTTCTTCTGTTTGAATCATTCTTCCTGACTTTTCTCCGTTTTCTGAGCTTGGCGCCGCTTTCTCTTGAGCGGGGCCCAGGCGGCTCCGTCGTCGGGCCGGCTGGAGGGTCCTCGGGCTCCCGCCGCGTGGATCCCCGCACCGACCTCATGGAAGCCACAGAGCGGAATGCTCGTGAGGCGCGGGAAGAGAGGGAGGCGGCGGATCGGGAGGCAGCTCAGGCGGCGAAGGAGCGGGCCGAGGCGGCTTCCAGGGCTCAGGCGGAGCGGGCGACTGCGGAGACAGAGGCGGAGAGCTCGCGCGACCAACCCCCACTGCTCGCCATCCCGCTCCGAACCGTAGCCCCGGACACCCCATTGCCCCTGGCGGAGGAGATCATCCAGGACCCGCCGTCGGTGAAAAGGGAGGAGCTCTTCGAGGTTTTCGTGGGGAGGACACCGCCGGCCGCGCTAGTCGGCGCGGGCCAAGGCGGCCAATCGTCAACGGCGCCAATGGAGCCGGCCAGGGGCGCGCCTGAAGTCGGAGCCGGCCTTGAAATACAGCCGGTGATGCGTCAGCGCGCAGGGGGAAGCGCCGCTCCGCCGGAGTCGCGCCAAGCCGCAGGCGCCGGCCAGTTGGCGGAGGCCTTGGAGGCGGCCAGCTCCGGTACGTCTGGGTGGACTCCCAGCGCGGGGACCGGCGAGCTGAATGTGGCGGCCCAAGAGGTCCGGAGTCGGCTGCGAGCTCAGGCCGCCCTCCTGCAGCAATACACGCAGGAGTTCCTGTCGACGCGAGCCGCCATCCGGGTAAGTTTTTTGCTCTTAACCGCTCTGGTTCTTTGATTTCCTCCGTGGGGACGCGTCAGCGCACCCACTAGGTGTAGTCCCCGAGATTCGGGTCGACTGCTGCGCAGTCGGGTTGGATCTTTCTTGGCGACCGTCTCATCTTTGCTTTCTATCTTAACTTCTAGGAATATCATAATTCCCGTGCTGTCGCCTTCAACTCCCAGGCTCAGGAGTTGGGTCGGAAGATCGACGACCTGACCAACAGCCAAAGTAAGTGTTTGTTTTTATCTGTTTCCTGTGGGGGCGCGTCAGCGCACCCACTGGGTGTAGTCCCCGAGATTCGGGCCGACTGCTGAGCAGTCGGGTCGGATCTTCCTTGACGACCTTTCCCTCATTGGGTTTTTCTTTTTGTCTTTTGCTCTTTGCAGGAGCCAACGCCGACTTGCGGAGAGAGCTTGGCGAGGCGCAGACCGCCCTTCATATCAGGGACGCCGAGTATGCCACCTTAGCCCAGGAGCGCGACCGCCTGGCCAAGAAGCTGGCTGATCAGGAAGAAAGCCACAAGGCAGCCCTGCAGAAGGCGCAGGAGAGCGAGGCCGCCCTGAAGGCGGAGTTTGAGACCGAGGCGGCGAGCTGGGCTGAGACTCATCAAGCACTGGATGCGGGCTTCGGCCGCATCGAAGACTTGATCGATGGTAAGCTGCTATTCTCGCCCTTCTTCTGCCTGCTGGCCGCCTGGGGTCGTGGGCTGACTTGTGCTGCCGCCCGTTTTCTTGTGCAGATTACTTTCCCGGCCACTCCACCCTTGCCGCCCAAGCCATCGAGGCTCATCATGAGGCGCGCCGTCAGGCGGGCATCAACGTCGCGCCGGACGCCAATCGGACGCTGGAGGAGGAGCTCGTGGTCGTCCAAGCGCGGCTACAGCCGGCTCACCGAATGCTTCGCCGGCTTCAACGTGCCGGGGCGCAGGTGCTGGCCGCCCTCTGGCCCGGCCAAACGATCCCCCGCACCCCAAGCCGGACCGCCGACTGGCTGGAGGTCGCAGTCGGCCGTTTTGAAGCTTGGAAGGCGTCAGCGGCCCGTCTCGGAGCCGGGCGGGCGTTGGAGTTCCTCCGGGCCTGGTACCCAGGGCTAAGCCTGGACCAGCTGCGTACTTGGAGGCTGGAAGCCGACGCGGAGCTGGAGGAAGTGCGGCCGGCAATCGCCCAGTGCGCCTCGACGATCGCCGAGTGTACCGACATCAGTGTCTTCGCGCCTGAGATCAATGACGACGACATTGCTCAGCCGGAGGACTGGTTCGGCCTGGACCCGGCGGTGGGCGAGGACTCGGCCGAGGAGATCGCCTCCAGCGATGAGGGCGAGGATGACGAGGACGAAGACGTCCAGCCGGCTAGCGGAACAACCGGCTAGCCTCAAGCTGATCGTGCCTCTAGCAACGAGGCGCGTGGAACCGCGCCCTCTGCAGGAGGCGGTGATCAAGCCGAAGTTCACCAGCCGGCCGCTCCCTCAGCCGATGCAACCGTCTCCACCGACCAGCCCAGCTCGTCAACCGCTCCGCCGGCTTGACCTGCCGTCTTTATTTTTCTTGCTTGTCGTCTTTTGGAACAATCTTTTAAGCTTTTGCAATTCCACCCACTGGGGGTGTATCAAACTATGTTGGATGTCGGCCTCTTAGAGGTCTTTTTATGTAAACATTATGGTGTGCATGTTTGGTTTCCATGCACATGCGCTTTTTATCCTTAGGCTTTTTCCTTTGCCGCCTTCCCACTTTGGGGAGGCAAGTACTCAAGCTTTCTTGGATTGAAGTGAAGTGAATGGAAACCGGCCGGCCGGCTACCCTGGTAGTCGGTCGGTGGCAAGCGGCAAACCGGCTCCTGTTATATTAGTCCGCTGGTCCCTAGCCATTTTTCGTGTGCGCACCCTTTCCTGCTTTTGACTCTTGCCAGCCGAACAGCCGGTTCTTCAAACTGCGGCTTTGGCAAGAGCTAAGCCTGGGTGTCGGCACACTACTTGCCTGACCACGGGTAAGACTTCTAATATAACTTTAGTCGGTTAGTCCCCGGGCCGACTGGTCGAACCCGGTGCCGGACAGAATAAGTAAATGAAATGACAAGGTCATAAGCATGATATTGTTCATTCGTAGATAAAAGATGGCAGTCCCCGAGTCCTCCTCGGGGGGCCTATTGTCTCATACTTAATACAAAAGTTAACGTGATACATACTGCATTTCAACTGTGAAATCTTTGAAGGAGATTGGCGTTCCATGGTCGTTCCGACTCCTTGCCCGAGTCGTCTCTCTTGCATGCCTTGGGTTTCTGTGCGTCGATTAAGTAGTAGGAGTCGTTGCCTAGAGCTCTGCTGATGACGAAGGGGCCTTCCCAGGGGGCCGAGAGCTTGTGCTGGCCGGCTGTTCGCTGGATCAGCCGGAGCACAAGGTCGCCCTCCTGGAAGGATCTTGGCCTGACCTTGCGACTGTGGTAGCGGCGCAACCCCTGCTGGTAGATGGCAGACCGGCTGAGGGCTAACACCCGGCTTTCTTCCAGCAGGTCGACACCGTCTTCTCGTGCTTCCTTGGCCTCCGCCTCCGTGTACATGGTCACCCGAGGTGAGTCGAACTCGATGTCGGTTGGGATGATTGCTTCGGCACCGTACACGAGGAAAAAAGGAGTGAAGCCGGTTGATTTGTTTGGGGTGGTGCGCAGACTCCAGAGGACAGCCGGCAGCTCATCGAGCCAACAGCCGGCTGAACGCTCCAAAGGTACGACCAGTCGGGGCTTGATGCCGGAGAGGATGAGGCCGTTGCCTCGATCGACCTGGCCGTTTGACTGCGGGTGGGCGACGGACGGTAAGTCCAGCCGGATACCTTGTGCAGCGCAGAAACGTGCCAAGGCTCTGTTGGCAAAATTTGTGCCATTGTCGGTGATGATGCTGTGTGGCATGCCGTACCGACTTGTTATGTCTGCGATGAATGTCACGGCAGTCGGCCCATTCAGCTTCTTATCGGCTTTGCCTTGATCCACTTGGTGAATTTATCTACGGCGACGAGCAAATGTGTCATGCCGCCGCGCGCCATCTTGAATGGGCCCACCATGTCTAATCCCCAAACGGTGAGGGGCCAAGTGATGGGGATGGTCTTGAGTGCCGAAGCCGGCATGTGTTGCTTGGAGCTGAAAAGTTGGCAGCCTTTGCAATGCTTAACTAATTCTTTGGCGTCATCCAAAGCAGTCGGCCAGAAAAAGCCGTGGCGGAAAGCTTTGGCGACAAGTGATCTTGAGGCGGCATGGTGGCCGCATTCTCCTTGGTGTATATCTGTGAGGATTGCAATGCCCTTCTCTTGCTCGACGCACCGTTGGAGGACTCCAGTGACACTGCGCTGGACCAGTTCTCTGTTGACGATCGTGTGTGCTCCGGCTCAACGTTGGACTTGTCTCGCTTCTGTTTCGTCAGCCGGCAAATCTTGGTTTACTAGGAAGTTGAGGATGGATTGAGCCCATGACGGAGCTGCGACTTCCCCTACCGCCAATGTGGCTACTACCACCAGGGTGGGCGGGTTGGGTGATGAAGTGCTGGAGTCGGCCGCCGAGTGCTGCGTTGACGTAGTCCCCGGGCCGGCTACCGCAGTCCCCGGGCCGGGTGCGGCAGTCCCCGGGCCGGCTACTGCAGTCCCCGGGCCGAGTACTGAAGTCTCCGGGTCGCCTGCTTGGTTCTTCGAGCCGGACCCGGCCCCGTCGGGGTTGGGCGGCACGAAGATGGAGTCGGATTCTGGAGACGGGTTGATGGACGGCTTGAGGAGGCGTTGTAGAGTGACGCCGGTTGGTATTGCTTGCCGAGTGGAGCCTATTCGGGCCAGGGCATCGGCTGGCTCATTGTCGGCTCGCGGTACGTGGAGGAACTCGCATCCTTCAAAGTATCCATTGATTTGCTGCACCAGGAAGCGGTAGCTTGCCATGTTTGCGTCCTTGGCGTCCCAGTCGCCTGATGATTGTTGAACCACCAAATCCGAGTCGCCATAACATAGGATCCGGCGGATGCCGAGTTCCTTGGCAAGCCGGAGCCCATGTATGAGCGCCTCATATTCGGCTACATTGTTGGAGGCGGCAAAGTGGATCTGCAGCGTGTATCTAACCTTGTCGCCCTTGGGAGAGGTAAGGACGACGCCGACTCCCAAACCGGTGCGCATCTTGGACCCGTCAAAGTGCATGCGCCAATGGGTGGAGTCAGGAGCCGGCGGCAGGTACTGGGTCTCGGCCCAGTCGACGAGGAAGTCGGCCAATGCTTGGGACTTGATGGCGGTGCGGGGCTGGTAAAAGATTGTGTAAGGGGCCAGCTCGATGGCCCACTTCGCCACCCAGCCGGATGCATCCCGGCTGCCTATGATCTCGGCCAGTGGGGCAGTGCATACGACTGTGATGGGGTGCTCTTGAAAGTAGGGCTTCAGCTTCTTGGCGGTGAAGTACACGCCGTAGCACATCTTCTGGTAGTGCGGGTAGTTCTGTTTTGAGGCGGACAACACCTCGCTCAAGTAATACACCGGCCTCTGGACCGGCTGGGCTCGGCCTTCTTCTGGGCGTTGGACCACGATGACGGTGCTGACCACTCGGCTGGTTGCGGCAATGTAAAGGAGCATGGGCTCTTTCTCAGTCGGCGCCGCCAGGACAGGCGGCGTGGCCAGCATCTTCTTCAGCTCGTGAAAGGCTTGGTCGGCCTGGTCATTCCACTCGAAGTGAGTGCTCTTCTTCATGAGGCGGTAGAGAGGGAGGGCCGTCTCTCCGAGCCGGCTGATGAAGCGGTTTAAAGAGGCCAAGCACCCGGTGAACTTCTGGATTTCTCGAAGCTTGGTGGGGGTCGCCATTCTCTCGATGGCCTTGATCTTCACCGGGTTGCACTCGATGCCACGTTCGGAGACCAGGAAGCCTAGGAGCTGGCCGGCTGGCACTCCAAACACGCATTTCTCGGGGTTGAGCTTGATTTGGAACCGGCGCAGGTTCTCGAACGTTTCTTTCAGGTCTTCCAGCAAGGTGCCGCGCTTCTCCGTCTTCACCACGATATCGTCCACGTAGACGTGAGCGTTTTTGCCGAGTTGCGTGAGGAGGCACTTCTGCATGCAACGCTGAAAAGTGGCACCGGCATTCCTCAAGCCGAATGTCATGGTCAGGTAGCAGAAGGCTCCAAATGGCGTGATGAAGGCGGTCTTCAGGCGGTCATCCGGGTTCAGTTTTATCTGGTGGTATCCTGAATAAGCATCCAAAAAACTCACCAACTCGCATCCGGCTGTGGAGTCTATCACTTGGTCGATTCTTGGCAGGGCGAAGGGATCTTTGGGGCAGGCTTTGTTGAGGCTCATGTAGTCTATACACATGCGCCACTTGTTATTCTTCTTCAGCATGAGAACCGGGTTGGCAAGCCACTCTGGAAAGAAAACTTCCATAATGAAGCCGGCTGCCAGAAGCCGGGCTATCTCCTCCCCTACAATCCTTCTCTTCTCCTCTGACAGTCAGCGGAGAGGCTACTTGACTGGTTTTGCGTCTTCTCGCACGTGTAGCTTGTGCTCGGCGAAATCCTTCGAAACACCCGGCATGTCCTTGGGGGACCATGCAAAGACATCCCAATTCTCATGGAGGAAACCGGCGAGATCGCCTTCCTATTTGCTGTTCAGGCTTGCCCCAATGACGGCAAACCTCTCGGGGTGCTCGGGGTCAAGAGGTATCTTCTTGGTTTCCTTGGCCGGCTGGAAAGATCCTTGGGCATCATGCTCCTTGGAGTCGGTGGGCTGGCCCAGCTGCTTGCTGGCCAGGGCCATGACCCGGTCCAGCGTCTTCTTTTCTTCGGCAATCACAAGGGACTCGGCCAGTCGGCTGCTGGCCGCAGCGCACTCGGCAGACTTCTTGTAATCGCCGGCTATGGTGATGATGCCCTTGGAGCTTGGTATCTTCATCTTGAGGTATGCATAGTGGGGGACCGCCATGAACTTGGCCAAGGCGGGTCGGCCAAGCAATGCATGGTAAGGGCTCTCCAGGTCCACCACTTCGAACCAGATCGCTTCCCGGCGGAAATGCTCCTTGTCCCCAAAGAGTACGTCGATCTTGATCTTGCCAATGGGGGCGCAGGACAAGCCGGGCATGATGCCGTGAAACACTGTCCGAGTCGGCACAAGCTGCTTCGTCTTGACACTTAACTTCTCCAGGGTGTCGCGGTACAGGATGTTGATGCTGCTTCCGCCATCTATCAGCACGCGGGAGAAGCGGGCGGCGCGTCTGTCCGTCGCGAGGGTGGCCTCCAGGACCAAAGCATAGGAGCCGGGGGACGGCATCACCTCTGGGTGGTCGGCCCGGCTCCAGCTGATGGGTTTCTCTGACCAATGCATGTGTCCGGCTGGGTTAGGAGCGACCACACTGACTTCCTGATGCTCTCGGCGCTTGCTGCGCCGGTCCTTGGGCTGGCTCGTAAAGATGACGTAGGATGCTTGCTCGTCGGGGAACTCGTCCTGCACGGCGCCGACTGCGGGCCGGGCGGCCTGAGGCAGCGGAGCCGGAGGCGGCGGGCCGGCAGGAGGGGTCGGCGTGAGTCCTTCGCCCTTGGAGATTCGGGCGAGCCAGTTAGACTTCCGGGTTGTGTGGTTGGATGGCTTCGCGCCGCTATGGAACTTGCACGGGGCGTCAAGAGTTTGCTCATAGGAGAAGGCCGGCTGCCAAGCCGGCCGGCCGCCCTTGGGTTTCTTGGGCGCGGGCCGCCCTTCGGGCGGCGTGTCTTCGATCGTGGCCACCTGTCGGTTAGCGGGAGGCAGTGTAGGGCCTTTACGCTTCTGGTCGTTCGGGTGCTGGCGTCGGCCGGAATCTCCCGCCGGCGTCTTGGGCGCCGGGTTAAGAACTTTCCCAGACGCGTCTACCCGGAGCTCGGTCTTCATCGAAGAATTGGCGGTGGCATATCTGTCGGCGATGTTCAGAAGCTCGTCAAGGGTAGTCGGCTCGTCGTAGAGAAGCTTGTGCTTGAGGAGGGTGCCTTCTCGGCACCCGGCAGTGAAGTATTCGATGGCCTGCACCTCGTGCACCCCTTCACAAGAATTGCGAAGCTCGGCCCAACGTGTGAGGTAGTCGTGGGTGGACTCGGCTGGGCCCTGTACGCACAGGGAGAGCTGCGTGGGCTTGGGGGCCCGCTTGTAGGTGCTGGTGAAGTTGCGAATGAAGGCTTCGGTGAAATCTACCCAGCTGTTGATGCTGAGAGGCTTGAGGCTGTTAAGCCAAGTCCGTGTCGTGCATTGCAGCATGAGGGGCACGTACTTTACGGCAACCCACCGGTTGCCGTTGGCTATGCTGACTGTCGTGGAGTAGTCGATCAGCCAGTCTTCCGGCTTCACGGAGCCGTTGTACTTGGGCGTGTCTCTTGGGAGCGAGAACCCTTTGGGGAAGGGCTCGTCGCGGATGCGGGGGCCGAAACAGGGCGGGCCGACATCGTCTTCTTCTTCCAGCGCCAGGGATCTGGCCAGGCGGTCGATCCGATGGTGGGCGTCGTTCTCGCCGACTCCTTCACGGCGACCTAGTCGGCCGCTGAGAGTCGGGTGCGCCACTGGTGGTGGGGTGGGGTATCTTTCTCCACGAGCCCGAGGTGGAGGCGGGCTGCCCCGCCATTCCATGGCTCGGGGACGGCCGTCCGCGTCGCGCTCGATGGAGATTCGGGTCCGGCTTCGGCTGGAAGCCGGCTCTTTATCGCGCCGCGCGCGGGTGTTACTCTTAGTCGGCGTCCGGGACGTCGCGCCGTGATCCCGACGCGGGGGTGGGCTTCCCGCTCGGGCGTCGGCCTCGTGCCGCTGAGCGGCCGCGTCAATTAGTTGCTGCATGCGTCGGGTCATGTGGGGGAGGTTTTCGGCCTCCAAGTCGTCCAACTCATCCACGGCCGCCTGGGCGGCGCGCAGGTTCTCGAGCGGAGTGGCATAGACCGGGCAGTCGACTCCTAGCGTGTCGGCGATGACGGTGCCGTGTTGCCTGACAGCACCAGCCCGGCTTGGGCCAGCCGGGGCCGGCGTACCGAAGGCGGCGCGGCCAGCTTTGCGCTAGTAAGCCTCAGTGAGGCGTCTCACGGAAGCTAGCCTCCGGCCCTCCGCGAGGAGGGCGAGACGGCGTGCCTCCAGTGCTTCGTCGTCGGCATCAGCCGGGAGGAGGACGGACAAGTCGTGGGCCGCCGTGCGCGGGGCGTCGTGGGCGCTCTCGTCGGCCGGATCGCCATGGCCGATAACCATCACCTCAGTGGTGACAGTATCGCGATCGTCGGTCCGAGGGAGCGGGTCGTTGTAGATCGTGACATTGGTGGGGAAGGTGTCATAGGAGGCCGTGTCGGAGTCGATAGAGTCGACAGGCATCGGGTCGGTGGAGCCAACCGACTCCAGATCCGCAGCAGGCTCGCTGGAGATGTGGAGCTGGCCAAGGAGGATGGCAAGGTGGTCGGTGCCTGCATCGGAGGCGAGCTCATCGGAGATGCGGGCCTCGACGAGGAGATCGGCAAGGCTGCTTGCCGCGCAGATGCTGGTGACGCCTTGCAGCGCGTCATGGCAAGCGCCATCGGGCGTGCCGGGCTGGCTACGCTCGCTAGGGAGGAAGAGGGTTCCCATCCAGAACAGGTCTCCGGACGACGGTGCACCTGGCCCCATGGTGGGCGCCAAATGTCGGGTGGTAGGTGCGACATATGCCAACGGGTGGCTTATCATTGTGGGAGCCAATAAGACGTCGCCGGTGCCTGGAAATGGGATGAGGCGAAGACAAGCTCGCCGACGTACTTTACCCAGCTTCAGGGCTCTCCGTGGAGATAACACCCCTACTGCTGCTCTGCGGGGTCTCCGCATGATCACTCGATGAACAAGTAGCTACACAATGCTCCTTGAGCTGTTTTGGTGGAAGGAGGAAGAAGGGCACGGCTAGCTCGCTTCCTCTCCTCGTATGGTGTCTAAGACTAGCTTGGGGGTCGAACCCTTTGCATGGGTGCACCGGGGGGTTTATATAGGCCTACCCCCCCGGGGTACAAGGGTAATCCGGCTGGGCGTGGGGCCCAGCTGTCTGTGACTATGCTCGCCAGCTTTTGCGCCGGCTGCTGGGGCCCGCCAACTGGTGGGTCCCGCCGGCTGCCGGCACCCTGGTCGATAGGTAGGCCCCACTGTCCAGGGCCTGGTTGGTGGCTGGTTACTGTTGCTCTGTGCTGATGACGCGGGCTTGGTCGGGGTAAGTGTGGCTACAGTACCGCCGCCCTGGCGGGCGATTACTGTAGCCCCACCGTGTCTTGTCTCCTTAATGGGCGTCTCCTTCGAGGAGGATGGCAGGTCGGCTATGAGGGGCCGGCCCTCCATCTGGCCGACTTGGGAGGAGGTGCGGCCGCCTTCGGTATCTCTCTGCCCGAAGGGGCCCACTGCCTTGGGGGCCACGCTGGTGGCCCGTTGTGGACGGCGTCAAGGCCGCCGTGGCAACAGTGCCGCGCCGGACGGGTCACGGCCACCCGTACGGCGCACTGTGCTGGGCGTGCTCCGGGTTTTGGGGGTGGCAGGCTTTACTGTAGCCACGCCCCGTTTCATCATTGCTGGGTGGACGCGGACTTCGCGGGTACGATCTTGACTGCTTTTTGGGAGCTGGCCTCTTGGAGTCGACCCTCTTGTGGCCGGCTTCCCGAAGTCGGCCCTCCCATGGCCTTCTTCATGAGGGCAAAGGGCGGGCCGCCCCCCCGAAGCCGGCCTGGAACATAGCCGGCAGGGGGAAGGTGGCTCCAGGTCTTGAGTTCTTTGAGAGCCGGACAGGCTCGTAATTTTTTTAGAAGGGCCAGGGGAAGCCGGCTAGGCTACCCATGGCTATTTACTCCGACAGCAGCTTTGGGCAACATCTGCGAGGCTACCGCTAAGGAGCCGCATGAGGTCAACTACGCCGGCAACCTCCAGTTTTTTACCGATGTGGTGACGCTTCTGGAGAACCGCTCCGAAAGGTCCCATTGGCTTGTCGAAGACAGGAGCCGAGCCTTGCTCGGGCATGCATTCTCCCGCATCTTCAGCTATCTGCTGGACAGGGACCCCCACTTTGACTTCGACGCTGCCATCGCACCCGTGCCCATAGCCGTCCAGGGTGCCCCGGCGCGATGGGCGGAGGACAATGTGGACGCCCTGGTCAGGGCCTTTGCGTCTGATGATGATGGTGTGGTCATGTCCGCCAATGAAGGCGGTGTTGTGGACGAGCCTGGCGCTGACGAAAACGCTGGCGGTGGCAATGTCAACGATGCCAGCGATGCCTCCGAGGATGCCCAAGAAGACGCGGTGAGTGATATGTCCGACTGACCGCATGTCACTACTGTTTATCCTGCACGAAGAAGGTTCGGACTTGGCCCTGAAGAATGTAAGAGCATTTTGGGAGGGGTAGCCCCTCATGTAAATGTTTGCAATTAGTACCCTGGTAAGTATAACGTTACGTGTGAGCTTAGCAGCTGGCCTGGTGGTGAGTCAGCTGACTTGTGTACCTTCCGACCCCGACGAGTCCTGAGCGGGCCTGCGGGGGCCGCCGTACCTCGGCTGTCGCCTGATTAATTTGTAGATTCCGCGATGAGGACCTTCGGAGAGGGTGCGGCAACAGCGGTCCAGGCTGTAAAACATGCCTGGCCCGACCCGGCTCGTGAGGGGCTCGCGAGGGGGGGGGGGCAGTCGACGCTAACTTTGGACACAAAGCCGAAACCAGAATGCGAGAGATTGCTCGAACGAGACTAAACACCCCTTCCCCCAAACACACGCAAGCATCAAGCTCAAATCCAACTTAAATCCAAATCGAAGAACTTTGTCAACAAGGAAAGGCAAAAGCAAAATGCCGCGTCCGACACCTAGTCTAGTCTTCGACGTCTTCTCACCAGCGCAGAGCTAAGTGCTGCCACTGGGCGTGGGCGGGAGCTCCCGAGGCCCGAGGGCGGCTCTCTGGAGACTCCGGGGCGTGTAAAGCCCCACTCATTATTACGTGAGAATGTCACGGGCGGCGAGCTTCATAGGCACTGGGCCTTCTTCACAGGTATCGGCCATGCTTCATATCGCCAGACGAGGGCCCCGCCTTGCGCCTCACTCTGCCGCCATCGACGGCGGCCGGAAACCAGGACGACGCCAATGAGGCAGAGCGGTCGCCAGCGGTTCCCCCGACGACCACGGGTCCCTTGCCGGGGGCAGGCCCTGGGGCACCGCCCCGGCAGGGGGCCTACCCCCCGAGAACGCCTTGCTCCGACCGCCACGGGGATGAACCCGAATCTCGGCCCCTTTCCTGCAGCCCCCTGTGCCCTCCTCCTGAGGGGTATGAGGCTGCAGAATTGGGGCAGCCACCTGCTGCGGCGACATGTATCTCCTGCGACCCATGGTTAGCATAAGCTTGCTCCTGAGGGATGAGTGGTACCCGATAGTTGCCGCCGATGGTGCGGTCGTCGAGGTTCTCCTGGGGTTCCTGAAAGAGCTCACCTCCTGGCGTCTCCTCGCCCAGCCTGGCCCGAGGAATGAGCCATGATCTTCTTCCAGTGCGCACCCCTAATCCACCATGCAGGGCACATAAGCTTTTGGGGCCACCTCCCCGTGCGCCTCGCTGTAGCATCCCGTATGCCACGCAGCCTGGATTGGAGCACCGTCTTGGGGGTGATGGAGCGGCGGTTCGCCGAAGCCGAAGGCCGCGGCGTGCACCCCTTCACTGCCCTGAGAGGGGGCTGGCGTGACTTGTCGCCCGGTGCCGGCGGAGGTGTTGGCGCTGGACGGGCCCTGGAGTCCGCTGTAAGTTGCGCGCATGCGCACGATGCCACCATGCGGCCCGCCTTGGGTCTGGGGTGGTAGCTGGATGCAAAAAGGAGGTGTTCCTGAGGCGGTGGTGTCCAGGAGCTCGGCTACTCGCTCCAACAACACGTCATGGCCGCCCTCCAGCAGTCGGCAACGTAGCAGCTCTCGGGCCACCGTGAGCGCGGCCCTGGAATTCGCTTGCTCCCATCGGGTGTACAGCGCTGTGGCCGCGGCGTGGTCTGAGGCCCTTGCTGCGGCCCGCACCTGCCTTGTTGTGAGGGCAGGCGGCGTTTGGCCGTGTTTCCCGCGCCCCACAGTGCCCTGCGGAGCGTGGGCTGCCTGAGGCGCAAGGTTGAGGTCGCCCTGGGCTGGTGCCACGGCGTGGGTGGGCCACGCTGCCCAGGCGTTGGCTGCCAGGTCGCCTGACATCTGAACGGCGAGGCGACGGAACGTGATGTGGAGGAAGAAGGATTCCGGCGCACCCCTACCTGGCGCGCCAAATGTCGGATTTCGGGTTCCGGCAGACCCTTGAGGTTCGAACACTGGGGTGCGCGCGGAGATCTCTCCCCTACCGATCTACGTCCAATCTCCTCGCGTGATCTAAGCTAGAAACAATGAACAACACAAGGGACACGATGTTTATACTGGTCCGGGCCACCGTTGTGGTGTAATACCCTACTCTAGTGTGTGGTGTGGTGGATTGCCTCAGGGGCTGATGATGAACAGTACAAGGGAAGAACAGCCTTGCGAGAGGCGTTCTTGAGCTGGTGCGATGAACTGCTAGGGTGAGTTCAGTCGCCTATCTCTCTCTCCACTGGGGTCGTACCAGATCTCTAGCCGTCTCTCTTTTTTTCCCTGTCGTCCCCTTTCCTTCTGTGGTGGCTAGCTCTATTTATAGGGGCCCTGGGCCTCTCCCCAAATAATGAGCGGGAAGGGCGCCAACAATTGGCCATTTTGAAGGGGAACATCTAGTACAAGTTATCCTGACCAATGGTGGTCTTCGGCTGCCAAAAGCTCTGGTGATGACGCCGTGTTGGGCTCCACGGTGACCTTCGTCCTGCCGCCCTGCTGGTCTTGGTCTCGTTGCACCGGAATGGTAACCTTAGCTCAATGCCTTGGCCTGTGCTTGCCCCCTTTGCACCAAAGGGGTAACAAGGACATTGCGCAGGCCGGCGCCCGCCTGGCACCTGCCTCGTCTCGAACGTCATGGCTTGCGTCACGGGCTCCTCGCGAGGTACCCCTGCCTTGATCTCTCCGCCTCCTCGCGAGCCTGCCTGATGAGGCTACCTCTGAGGAAGCTTCCTGCCGTCCGCCCCGTGAGGCTTGGCCCCTCGCGAGGGTCATGAGCTTGAGCTGATGAAGATGGGGCGCGCTGGGCCCCCACTTGAGCCACGCCGCAGGCCGCAGGCAGGCAAGTCCGGGGACCCCCGTTCCCAGAACGCCGACAACGGCACGACCAACGCTGCTTTGGGTGGCTGGAGCAAGACCAGAGGTTGAAGAAGCACTACGGCGGTTGGATAGACATCGTATGGTCACTGGAGCTAGAATCATTCATATTTACTAAGTTGACAAAGCCCTTCATCCCCGTCAACTTAGTAGGCCCACAAGTCAGCCTCCCAGCAAGGTGGGTCCCAGCTAGCCGGGGGAGTATTCATTTTTTTGTGCATAATAAGGAGGCACTTCCGGTGGGTCCGAGCTAACAGCGGGGGGACGTTTTTTTCACAAAATACGGTGGCCTGTCCGGTGGGTCCCAGCAGTCAGGGCGAAACGATTTTTTTCAGAAAATACTGGTGGCCCGTCCGGTGGGTCCCCGCTGTTAGGTGGAGGAATAATTATTTTGCGTGTAATAAGGAGGCACTTCCTTGCGGCTGTCGTGGACCCAGCTGTCAGCCTCTCCACGTACAGTACTCTTCTGATGGAAGTCGGTCGTTGACCACATTAACCACACCGCGCGGAGAGCACCATGGCGGTGGACGACGGCGAGGCATAGGAAGGGGACGATGCGGAGCCGGGGAAGACGCGGCAGTGGATGCCCATGCGGAGAGGAGTACGAGCGTTCACCCGGTTCGGCTGCGGTGTGAGGCTCCCATCGCTGTAGAATAACAGGGGGTGTGGGTGAGTAGAGGGATGCCCTGGCCAGCGGTGGGAGTAGTAGGGGGCGCTGAGGCCTGCGCGGCAGCACAGCCAGCCACGGGAGGCGGGAGTAGGCGGTCCCACCGGTGCTGCTTTGGCGGCTGGAGCAAGAAGATCGGAGATTGAAGAAACGCGACGGCCGTTGGATTGACATCTAACGGTTACGTCTGCTAGAATCGTTTGTTGACGTATATAACAACTAAAAAAATCTTGCATACGCGTCAACTAAATAGGCCCACAAGTCAGACCACTCCCTCTTTTTTAATAATTTATATATAGCTCATGGCAACTTCTTATGCAGTTTATTATAGTCGTTTTTTGGTTGGCCAGGGCCAATTTCGCATATTTCTGTGGGTTCCAAACTATTTTTAATACCGAAATGTCCAGCCAGATTTAAAGTACTTTGGAGATATATTTAAATTAGGTTAATGCCCAGTGAAATAGGAATCTGAAAATGTAATAAAATTCAGAAACTATAAAGTAATTGCCAATTTGTCATCTGTTTTTATATTTACAACCCATTTCATATTACTTTCAAGATTTGCAGGCGTCTTGAAAGAGTTGCAGCCCATCAGGGCGTAGGAAAATAAGTAGGCCTGGATTGGGTATTCTTCAGAAAAAATAAACTGGGCTCATTTTCACAAATAAAAAATAGCTGGGCTGGTCACATGGTGAACATACAATATAAGCCTGGGCTAGACGGGCCACAACCCAGTTCAAACCCTGCTCCATCTCAACAATACCAAACAAAAAAATACTGCTCGAGTAGCTACGTCCCAGGTGTCAGCTGATCTTGTGCTGTTCTCTTGTCTATTGACTATATACGCTCCCAATGTCGTGGGTCCCAGATGTCAGGAAAACACTAGGAGGAAGCATTTTATTTTTCCATACACTGACGTGGTGGGCCCCTATTGTCATCCTCTCCACGTACTTCTGCTGATTCCTGTTGTTTGTTGACCATGTTGACAACGTGAGAGGGCGGCACCGCGGCGAGCGCACCAAAGCGCGCGGAGGACGTCGGTGTTAACGATTTAGGAGCCGGTGGGGCGGTGATGCGTGCGCTCAGGCGCAGCCAGCCGTGGGAGGCGGAAGCAGGCGGCCCCGCCGGTGCTGGTTTGGTTTTGGCGGCTGGAGGAAGACAGGACTGAAGAAACACGACAGACTGTAGTACTTAACAACCTTAACTGAAACCAGCAGGGGCACTTAACAACCAAAGCTGAAAGCAGTATGAGTACTTATACAGGTTCAACCGTACAAAGCACGCCTCAAACAATGCTACTTTGCCTACAGTTAACCAAGGGTGAGGCCGCAAAGCCCCAGGACAAGACCCAGGCGCCACCCGGCGCATCCACAACCTTCTGAAAGCGGCTTCATCTTGCAACGTGGTCAATAAACATGATATTCGCTTTAGAGCCATGGAAAAGCATGAACATAATCTTCTGTCCTATTCTCCAAGATGGACGGGCCTTCATTATTTGAGACCACCCATGAATAAGTATCTTTTCACCTCCAAGGGGAATTGAGTAGGTCGACATAAACATCATGTTGTGACCAAGTGCAAGTCTGACCCAACCATGGTCAGGCATCTGTATAGGAACAATAGAACTCGGCAGTTCCTGTTTCAAGAAGATCACAGCTGTAAAACTGTGTATAAGCAATAGTTTATGAACAACATATATAACAGAAAACAGCTTGTACCATAAGTTTCTCGACACAGTTGGACCTGTTCAACGAGTGGAGCAGTGGCACACATATCCCACGTGGCCTTCCACCATTGAAACGCCCCACAAGGACCTCAAGACGATCAATAAAGTGTAGGAACTTGTGGATGTCGATCCAGTCAACTTTAGTGCCATTAGTAACAGCCAAGTTATTACAGAGTAACAAACGAGCAGACTGCTTTACTCTAAAAAAAACTTACACGTGCCACCAATTATAAGGAAATATTAGTTAGAAGTAGCATCTTCGTGAGAGATTCGTTGCTACTTCTAAAGTTAAATTGTGATTAGTTAGACAGAATAGGTGGATTAAGAAGTAATCGAGGCAACAAGCAAGAACCAGATACAAAACTAACATAGATGAACAATTGGAACGACGTCGGGGTGGAAGATCGCGGTGAAGATGGGACCAGGTTCTGCTATTTCCATCAACAATCGTGCGCCAACTTTCAGTCCGTAACACTTGAGAAAGTTTATCCAAGTTCGGCCATAAAAAGCAGCGATCTTCTTGGTTCATGAACCCAACTCGAAACTTATATCCATGGCTTGTCTTCACTGTGACCATTAAACTAGTGTATTCAGTTATGGCAAGGCCGAGCATCTTGAGTACATGTGTTCTGGCAGAGCAAATAATACACTGCAGGAAAAATAATATGAGAACACAACGTGTTCAGAAAAACCCCACCCTCCCGGATAGAAAAGAGGATTCTAGGAACATATTGTGCGCGTTTCAAAATGCTGTGTTAGGATGAGAAGGAACAAGTGTGGCGTCTCGCTGAGGGCGCAGAAACCTGTAGGGTACTCACACTTTGGGCACTGCAAATGAAACACACTAGATTCAGTAGGAACAAAAATGCATCAACGGCGACGGCTGCCATCCTAGGATTACCTGCGACCAAGGGACTTGGGTTTATCGGGGATGGATGAAGAATTCGTACTTGGTTCTCCATGAGAAAACCCTATGCAATCGCCGAGAGGGGGTTTTCTCTAAACAAGCAGACGAGGGAGAAAGGGATTCAGGCCTAGTGAAATATTGTCGCTTCGTCCATCCAGCTTACTGCTAAAGCTGGAAAAGGGGGGTTGTGATTTGATGGCTCATTGGGCATTACTGCGGCGCTACGACCGGGGTGTGTCTACCGTGAAGTTGTGCACTCTAATTTGTGCGTATGGCACGTGGACCCCGTTGCCGGTTGCCCCACATATCAGCGAAAGGAAGTAGAAAGACAGGAGTAACTAGTTACACATAAATATATATTTTGACAAAGAGATACTCCCTCTGTAAAGAAATATACAAATCTCTTATATCACAGGCTCACCTTGCCGAGAAAAATACTCCCTCTGCAACGCACGGGCATTATGGGGGTTCAGCTGAGAATATAATACTCAGATGTTTTTTTGAGGGATAAAAGCTGCTTTATTGAAGATTAACAGTCATAGGTATACAAATAATTTCGGGGGTTCCTATGAGCCAAAGATGGCATCCACAGGGCAAAGAAGTAGCAGCTTTTGTGAGCACATGCGCTTCAACATTACACTCGCGTTTTTCATGTATGATCTCCATGGTTTGGAACATATTCTTCTTCATCTTGATCTCGTCCATAATAACTTTGCTGGGCCCCAAGTATGCCTCTCCGATATGCTCGATTGTTGCTGAACAATCGGTGCTAATCTGAACTTGTTGCAGGTTTAAGTCAAGAGCCAGAGATAGCCCCTCGCAACATGCCATTGCCTCTAGGATCTCTGGATCAGTAACACTTTCGCACACCAGTGTCGATGCTCCAAGGAAGAAGCCTGTATGATCCCGGCTCACAACTGCCAGGGCTCCCCTTTCACCATTACGAGATAATGCAGCATCAACATTCATCTTCGCCCAACCCACAGCAAGAGGAGGACGCCACTTCTGCACTAAGCTAGTGCTTCTCGAAACCATGTTCTGGACTTTGGGCCGCAGGCCGACCCTGCATGTTTGGGGGCCCATGTGTTCTACCTCAGCGCTTTTCATATTGCAAGCGATCGGTACAGTGCTGGTTTTAGATGCTGTCGCAAGGCGAATACACAAAATTGAATAAAGCACGGTAGCTGTTGGAATGAAATCGAATGACAGTTCCTAACCAGCAATCAGAGTTGCAATTCTATCAACAATATACCATGTGATAAATAATACTATCGTACTACTTATACACACAGGACACTTGTTTCACCATGCTAGATTATTACATCAAAATATCTCGGAGGATAGATCAGTTAGGCAGTTGCGTGCTGCTACTGAAGAATTTCAAAGTTGATTTGGACCAGCTCTCCTTGCCGAGAAAGTTCAATTTTGACATCATCCCCTACCGCAAGATATGATTTAGATTTGCACCTTGACCATCCTTTAGCATCAATCATCATGCGACCATCCTTTGTACTTACAATATATTGAGCAGGTTCATTCACACCAAGGCTGCGCATGGTAAGAGAAACTTGGCCGCGGTCGCCCGGATTGTTGAATGACTCCCTCGTTGCTCTAGGAATTCTCTGTTTGCAAACAAGAAGACATACCCAAACAATTAGACCAACACAGTGAATCATGTGAAACAACATGGAAAGAAAAAAGAATGAAGCACTTGGGCGGCCAATGCTTACCAAGAAGGTGGACATGTCGGTTTTTGTAAGGACTTTGGTATATGAAGTGCGAACTGCAGCCCAGTCTGTTGCCGGTGCAACTGCACGGGCTAGAGCAGATGCAAGTGCAAGTGTTGGTGCAGGTGCCGAAGCCGCTGTTGCTGCTGGAGATGGTGCTCCTTGTAGAGCTGGTGCCGATGTCGGAGCAGGTGCCGGTGTCGATGCCCAATCCTCCGGTAGATCACACTGATCCACTGACGCGGTCGGTGCCCAATCCTCAGCTAGATCAGACTGAGTTGTTGCCGCTGTCAGTGCTAGAGCAACTGTCGATGCTCGATCTGTGCGAGACAGCAGCAATCGTGTCTGGTCTGCTATGATCAGCTTTCTAACTTGACTAGGATCCGTGACCATGATCCAGTTTTTTTCTTCATTTCTTTTAAACGCGAGAAGGACTAATTGTGGCATTTTTGTTAAACCAAACTGCAGTTCATCATAGGGATTCAGCTTGTACTCAGACAACAGACTGGTCCATTTTTTTCAAGTAATATAAGTGATGGATAGTGCCTTCGTTACTGACACGACATAAGAAGTGAAACCTGCAAAAATAACCATCGTAGAGCAAACCAAACGGTTTATTCTGTGATGAATGTCACATGGCAAAACCTGCATCGTAAAATTGCAGGAAAAGAAAGAAAACATGACATTAAATCAATAAGATTTAGACAGTAAATCAATAAGATTTACTTGATGTGACACGAGTGAATCCTTACCAGGAAATCACTATGTTGAAGTACTAACCAGAAGATTGATCATTCAACTACGTGTGGCATACAGGGGCCCCGCCTACTCCCACAAGCAGGACAGTCCAAAGGTCGTGACAAATCGTATGGACCGAACATCCATGGGGCTGGAAATCCTGGTGGGTGCGATAAACCCTGCAATGCATACAGATATTGGAGTGTAACCATAATTGATAGACCGTCCCCACAAAAAATATATGGATACTTCAAAATATATAGACTGAATTGAGTGGACAGACATTAACATAGACCGTTCTCAGGACTGACCACACAACAAAAGCGGCAGTACTAATAAACAATACAGGGTTCACAAATACAAATCAAGTACTGAACAATAGTACTTACTACAGACAAGCAAAGTTGCACTAACTAAAGTCTGCAGACTATTTTTTGCCACCGACCTACGGGATGAACCCCGCATAACTGACTAGGCCATGGACTTCGTGTGAGATGTCTACATGCACCATCACCATCTTGTCAACCTTGGAGAACCTAACAGAGTGGTCTTTCCACTCATAAACATGATGATGAAGACAGGCCGCATCAGATTTGTTGGGAAGCTTTACAAGAACCACACCCTTCGTAATTGAAGGCACAGCCAGGAAATTGTTGTGGTCAAGTATAGCCTCGAGAACACGCCTGACAACAATGCTACAGGAAAACACTAGTTCAGGACATGTGGCGACAAGGACACGGCAACTGGATAGTTCAGCAGTAGAACTCATCATCAGGTCTTCCAGTTCACACGACATGACTTTGAAAACTTCATATCCACCGCGGACCTAGTTCTAATTCAAACAGAAACCATATTTTATTACTACCTCCGTTCATAAATATAAGATGATTTTCGATATTATACTCCATATATGAATACGTATACGCACAGAAATGAGTGAACGAAGACACTAGAACATGTCTTCAAAGGCATGAGAGCAGAGGGATTACATGCAATATCCATAACACAAGTTACTGAGGCAAATATACCCTCTTAAAAGGTAACATTGACGTTCATAAAGTACTCCCTCCATCCCAAAATTCTTGTCTTAGATTTGTCTAGATACGGATGTATCAAGTCACATTTTAGTATTAGATACATCTGTATCTAGACAAATCTAAGACAAGAAATTTGGGACAGAGGGAGTAGTTGAAAGTAATCTATAAGAAATCAGTGTCAACCTCTTGCATGTTTTGGTCAAAAGAGGAATTTAGAACCGTCATTTGGCACACAAAAATCACATGCAAGATCACCTAGAAAGTTGTACTACTAGTACTGCGTGTTAGATGAAAAAACACGATCAAGATCGAGAAAAAGATCGTCAAGAAGAGATATTACCTGGACTTGCTTAATGAGGGATCTCGGAGAGGGGGGCTTGGACAGGGCGATGGCTTTGAGCTTGTCTCCGATAGTCTCGGCGGGGTGCTTGCGCTTCTTCGTACCATGAGCCTCGACGGTTTTGGCCAGAGCCATAGACATCACTTCGACCGGTGCTCCAGCGTCCATCAAGAAACTGTCAAATAGAAATAAAAGAAAAGAAACCATAATCACAAACCCAAAAGAAGAAAAGAGAGGGAGTTATAGGATCAGTCTCGGGGTTGCAAGACCGGGCCTTGGCCAGAATCAACACCATTGATGCACTCACCTTTCCTTCTTTGGGAGAGAAGAACAATGGCAGAAGCAGGTCGGGGTTTTCTTGAAGAAATGAGGAAAAAGATGAGGCAGAAGCGAGGGTTGGGTAGAGACGAAGCTGAGAGAGAAGAGTGAAATGATGGTTGCTTCGTCCGTCCAACTTACTGCTAGAAAGGAGGGGGTTTTGTGATTTGACGGCTCATTGGGCATTACTGCGGCGCTTCGATCGGGGTAGTCTACCGTCACTCTACTACAGAGTAATTTAGTGCATGGCTGGTGGACCCCGATGCTGGCTGTCCCACACATCGACGAAAGTGAGTAATTTAGTGCATGGCTGGAGGAGGATCCGCACGGTAGAGCGTGTCCATTGTTTTTCAGAAGAAAAAATGATTACAGCAAGCGTTTCCACTCTTACGACGGAGGAGTGCGAAACACGGCAGCCACTTGAACATACACAGTGCTCCTACTACTAGGCATGTGCAGTGGTTCATACGTCAGTACTACACAATCTTGTTGCTAGTGTAGTAAGATATGATGATAACAAATGATGGTGTGCGCATGTCAACTACTCCTATATGTAACATAGTATCGCTTTTTCGACTGCCCGATCGAGAATGGACGGTGAGATCAATGTTAACAGAACTAGGTCCACAATGCACGGAGAGTACGGTGCTACAGTACTCCACGAAACATGAACCACATGAAGCACGAATAGTGTTAGGCAGGGTGTATGAAGGGTGCACGGGATGGGAGCAAAATTTCCCTTCTCGACCCACTTTTGGGTGTTTGGCAGAGTGCATGAAGGGTGCATGAGTCCACACTAGTAGGTTGACAAAAATACACGAAGAAGAAGCAACTATATTGAGATGAGAATGCAACCAAACACACCCACACGCTTTGTGCTACAGTGACTGATCTGCACCGTCTGAGTTTGATCCAACGGTCATGTTGCGCCGAGACATGGACATGCCCATGCAGAGGGTTTAGCCCGCCGGCCAGCATCGTCACGCTGGCATGACGGTAGGCATCGCACAGCCGCAACACATGCGTGGAAACTTGGTTCACCAAGTGGCTGAGGCGATCCTGGACCTCGTCACGATCGGCCCGCTCGCGCTCCAGCCGGCTCCCCTAACGGCCTATCGTATCTCCCGCTTTCTGCAGCAATGCCGCCGATGCCTCGAGCATCTTTGTGGTGGATGCCTGCCGCTTTTGAAGCTCCGTTAACTCCCGCACATAACGGAGGAGCATGGCACTCCTCTCCTCCTTGAGCTCACGGAGCTCCACGTCCTTGGCCCTTAGCTCCGCATCCTTGGCATGGAGCTCCTATGTCAGGAGCCTCACCTCGAACTCCGTGATCTGCTGTGCCGCCATGGCACCAGGTAGAAGTAATGGGGAGATGAAGCAAAGGGGGCGAAACGGCTGAAAGGCAATGCAATCTACGGGAAGGCGGAGGGAGCGGGGAATCTTTTGGTTTTCACCACGGTAAAACACCAGTCGACGACTTCTCACATCAGGGAGCAGTGGGTACATGCGGAGTCATCGTGACTAATTGCTGCCGCGCCTGCTCCCGTCAATCAAAAAATTAAAAATCCTGTCGCGCCTACTCCCGTCAATCAAAAAATTAAAAATCCTGCCGCACCCAAACACCAGAGCAACGCCGTGGTGGATATTTAAATTTACCTGCCGGCAAGTAGATAAAAAAAGGGGTGAAAAAAATGTGGCGGCGACCTAGCTAATCAGTCGAACTAGCCCAACTAGCTAGCCACCGTGCTTCACTGATGTACTTGGCGGGAAAGGTGGTCTTTCGTGATTTGACGACTCATTTACTTGCTTCGGCGCTACGACCGAGGAGGACCTAGAAAACGCGCGGTTGGGCGTCCCACGTCAGGAAGAATATATGCGTGCACCACCCGGGAGGACCCTGAAACCGCGCGGTAGGGTGTGCCACGTCTCGGCACGGAGGAAAAATATGCGTGTAAAAATATATTGTATCAGACGTAGTAGAGTACCTATGGTTCGACCTCGGGATCCAGCCAGTCAGTTGAAAACACCCCACTAGCCACACAGCTTCATCATGCAAACATGGCACGGAGGATAGATGTGGTTAGCTCCGTCTCGACCAACCACAACGTCTCTTGTTCTAGGCGATTTTTCTATTTTCCAAGTTTTTTTAGTTTTAATAACACCACGGCAAGCTAGCGCCGCTCTTCGTGTGTGCCCGTGCAAAGGTTAGACAATGGAGAGAAGAGAGATTGAGATCGCAGACCTGGGACCCACCAGTAAGTGAGATAACGGTCATGCACGTGTTGACGAGGCACTCCCTCCACTCTACTCAATGCAAGTACTGTATAAAATCAAGTTATGGGACAAAGCCAACAACCGTTCATTTTTTCAGGCTATCGACTTACGCTTTGTAGTCCAGGTTGCCAGTTCGAATCTCGTCTTTCAGATTTCTTAGTTTTAGGTCCAAATTTGGTTAATGACAAGTGGGACCCCCGTGTGTTATTCCGGTATTTCAGTGTAGGATGGTTTTTTTGAACAAACACTTTGCGCGGTTAGACAAGTAACAACACGAGTTACACGTTTTTTGCAAGTTTACGAACAAAAATGACAGCGACATAGAATATCACATCCACCCCGCAGCTTAGATACTATGGTGATACGAGTTTTTACACCGTTGGAAGTGAGATCCAATGGCTTAGGAGTAGTCTTTGTAATTATGCACAATTTCCAAACTCTCCAAAGGTTTTTTTGCAAATAAAACATTCAGGCCTCATGTGTGCCGCTGCATCTTCGATCCAACGGCTCCCCGGTGCTCATATTAGGTGCTCCCCGTAGCTTAATTACCCGCTACGGTGATTGGAGTAGTTGTGGGCCGAATGCTACGAAAATATAATCTAAACCGACCGCAATAAATGCCTACACAAATTAATCCAAGGTTGGAGTGCCCCTCGCAATGTAAATAGCTCCGGCTTTGCGAGGGATGGAGAGGTAGTAGCTTCAACGCGTGGAAGATACAGTGTGAGAAAGCGAGGTCAATCGAGAGACGTATAGATAGAGAGACAAAGTGAGTGTGGTCCGACATTCATTGAACAAATATATATGCTCTGGAGAGATATTGTCCGATTGAGCTTTTTGGCAAGGGTGAGGGCTGTAAGATATAGCTTGAGAGATGATCCAGTCACAGACGTGTAGATATATTTTGTGCGTGAGAGGAAGCAAGGTCAACCGATCACATAGGGTCGCCATGCGATCGAAAGAGTGAGATGGGTTGGAGAGAATGACCTAGATAGACGATGTGCGTGAGAGAGTATACAATGTGAATAGGTCGAATTGGGCTCAACATGGTGATATATCGTTTTTATTTGAGAAAGAGCAAGGTCAATCGAGACATACGGAGAGAGAGAGATTGAGTGAGTGTGGCTCACCATGAGGTCGAAAGAGTGGTGGCGGCTTGGATGGACTGACCTAAATAGACAATCTGCGTGAGAGAGTATACAGTGTGTCGATCGAGGCCCGAACAGGGAGATATATCATTTGTGTGTGAAAGAAAACGAGGTTAAACGAGACTTAGATAAAGAGAGCGAGATTGAGCGAGTGTGGCCCGCCGTGTGGAAGAAAGAGTGAGACAGTCTCGAGGGAGTGACCTAGATATACAACGTGCGTGCGTGCGCATGCACGAGAGGTTGGGGGGCTAGATAGGCAATGCATGTATTTAGCGCAAGAGGGTGAGAGGGAGAGGGGGGAGAGAGAGAGAGCTCGGCATGGGGTGCAATGGCGGGTGTGTGAGGTAAATACATTTGGTAACAGAGTGGAAAAAGGGGGTTGTGTAGTTGAGAGACTAAGAGATCGAAACATGGAGAGAAAGAATTAACGTGTGTTGGAAAGCGATAGCTTCCTAAGGTGGTTATGAGAGGAAGATTGGCCGATACAGGAAGTATGTAGGGTTTGTGCCGGGGGGTGGGTGGGGGCTAAAAACAACATTTGAATGTACATAGTACGAGACTTAATATCGATGTTTGAATTCGGTGTACATTGTAAGATTTGAACCGAGGACCAGGCATACGGGTAATTATTTCGAATTCGTGCCATACTAAGTTTCGAAAAGTTGACATTGACTTAGTTTGTTGTGCTATTTTGTAGGTCATATGTTTGAATCCATCCAAAAGTTTTCTCACTACCATGGTGTTCATCATATACATATGAATTTGTATTAAAAAAGTAGCGTGGATACAGTGAAATGCGAAATCCATGTTAGAATTGGAGATCGCTACGTGACACACACTCTAATTCAAATAACTAACTACGTGACACACACTCTAATTCAAATAACTAATTATGTGGCACACACTCTAATCCACGTTAGCGTGGGTACAGTTTCGATTTTTTTTCAAATAACTCCTCATTAATTAATTTATAGTACTCCCTCTGTTCACTTTTATAAGACCTTGAAGACATTTCAGACAATGTGCAAAATAGTTCATTTTAAGTTGTCTGAAACGACTTACAAAAGTGAATGGATGGAGTATCTCATTTCGAATGACTAATTATTGCAAGGAAAACACGGGCATGGTAATACATACAGATTCGTTTGCAAATGAAAGAAGATTCGTTTGCATTCTCAAATGTAGGCGCACCAGGCAAACCAAGGTCGTGTCGGGGTGGACGCTGCTTCGGTGCCTTAAAGGCAACTGTCTTTGGGTCACTGACATGTGGGCCAGTCACCTATTGGGCCCATATGTCATGGACACAAAGGTAGGTGCCTTAGTCCTCTCGGGGTGGCCGCGTGTGTCGGACGGACGCGTAGCACCCAGCCACCCACCCCCCCCCCCCCAAAGGACGACGACAATATAAGTTCGCGCTTCCACGTTTCGGATTGAAATATCTGGCAGCCCCAATTCCAGCCTTGCAAAATCTCTCTTCTCCACCATCCCCTTCCGCGCCCAAATTGCTCAAATCCCTAATTTGCTGCCAACCCTCGAATCGCCCCTCGTCTTGTCTCCTTCCCCACCGTTTCCCACCTCTGTGCCGGACAACGACGACGAAGACGACGGTTGCGCTTCACCACCGCACCAGAGCTACCTCATCTACGCCCTCGTCCACTGCACCGGGTGGTCCACCGACAATGTCGGCCGCCGCAACCGACGTGCGTCACAGACACCGAGTTCCACCGCATCAGGTGTGCTTCACCGATGTCGTCTCCCAGCTCACCGGGGCTACTTCATCGACCACATCGTCGCACCTCCGCCCCCTCCCCCCCCCCCCCCCCCGAGGCCGTTGGGGCTTCACCAATGGTCTCGTCCACCGCATCGTAGCACTCTGCTGCCACTCAAGATCTGCATCCGTGCACGGCCAGCCAGCGCATCACCCTCAACGGCTCTGAAGTGACCTGCACTCTAGCTAGGCGAGCATGCCCAAACGCCAGCCCGAACTAGGTATCCACACATCACTCCCTTGTGCACTGTTCCGATGAGGTTTGGATATCCTTTCACTGCTCTCTTAGCTTACACGCCTATGCAACTCTGACCTTAACTATTATTTCTTCTGGAGATATCATCTGAAACAAGCAAAACCATATTTTAGCGAAGCATGACGGCGCTACGGGATCTGGTACACATCCTGCACACCCGTATAACCTTGTAAGTATCTGTCCTCCGGTACAACATCAAGGTCGATTCCTCTTATTTGATCAACAATTTGCCGTGTCAAAAATGCAGAGGGGGATGCAAGGAGCACAAGGCCTGCACATCCAAGCAAGTGGTAACATGGACTTGTACATGGAACATCCCAAGCGCAAGCAGAGCTGCGGTGAGCCTGTACAACGAGCTAGCATAAGTCCTTGCATTTCATTTAATTTGTACTAGCATTCGTGTATGATTTGTGTGCAGTGGCTGATCCACGAATTCAAGTTACCAGGGGCGAACATTTAACTTAAAAAATACGAAGGCACTTGCACTCCGGAAATCAACATAACTTGCGAAATGTGAATCTACATGCACTTTGAAAACCAGCTAATGATCCAAAGTAGTTCAGATTATAAACACTAAATGATGCAAGCACCAAAAAACACAAAATGCAACATGGTGTAGAAGGACTACAAACATGGTCTGTACCTTCTTGAATTATTCGTTCTCTAGTTGAAAATATCGAAGTGTAATTGCACGTATAACCAGTGCGCAAACTGCATATCAATATATCTATCCTGCACAAGTATGCCAATAGTTTCAAACAACATATTAGAAAAGTATTTATGATATGTTGTCATGATACAGGGACTTTCTGGTAGATGGCCTCGACGTTTCCTCAAGCTATGAAAATGCACTATAATTTGCTTGTCATCAATGCCTGCAAATCTCTGTCTCTCTCAACATAGTAGATAATCATTAGACACTAAATCCTTCAATGAGCTTGCAAAATGCTTGCATTAGATCCCTCATTAGACACTATATGTTCATCACCAGGAGCATGTAAAATGTTTGCATCAAATCCTTCATTAGCAGTCTGTTCATTAGACACTTCAGGCTCAAGAACAACATGAGCTTGTATGTTTGCACTGGAAACTTGATTAGATACATCAGATTCAGACAGTTCAGTATTGATTGGGGGAGTTATAAAATAAGTAGAAATTGGTTTCATTTTCTCATAGATTCCCTACATACAAGCAGTTTTACAACACCGTCAGGTTTACATATTGGCCAGAAATTCAAGAGTTGAATTAGATATAATCAGGGATGTGATGTACCTGCTCGTTGTGCATGCTACTCTTGCAAGCTGCGACTGTCCGTTTGCGCAAGCTTGATGCCATGCCCGTGCTGCCGCCGCTGCCTCCCACGTAGGCTACACCCAGGGTTGGATCTTCATCTTCTTGTCCTTCCGTTCGCTTGAAGCCCGGTGACCGCCCTCTAATGGGGGCGCGAGGAAGTGCTGTGTCGGTCTGTCCAGCGGCGGCTAGGTTAGGAGCGAACCAGCTGGAGGCTGGAGCGAATGAATTGGGATTTTTCCTGCTGTCGATCGATATGGGAGGCGCTCATTTGGGCCGCAAGCCTGCTATAGGGCCTGCCTTGCACTTATGTTATTGGCCCATCCAAATTGAAACATTTTTCTTCATTTTTTACATTGCCTGCTCGTGCATTGGGACGAACAAAACTAGCATGGGCCAACCTGGACGACTCAAACTAGGTGCACACTTTCCAGCCACCTGAGGCGGCCGCCCATACCAGCCCCTGTGGTGGCGTCGCCCCCTTTTTGCGTGTATGATTGGATAGTGAAAAATATTTCAGTGGCGCTTTTGATTTACCCACAAAATGGTTGAATTCCTTGTTTCTATGAACTGAGTTCGCCAATAATGTGAAGGATGCCAGTCTTTTCATCTATTGTAGATTGCTTAGATCTTGATATGCCAAAAGTAATCGCATGAAATATACAGTAAAAGCCTGTGTGATGTGTTTGGCTACAACTAGTCTAACTACACGTCCTCATATAACATATCAAGGATGCACCATCTTACCAGATTAACCATTCGACTTACCCATGTAGTGTGGGAAGAACGAAGTATTGGGACTGCGTATCCAAGTAATTAATGCCATGGACTCCTTCGTACAACCTTGTAAGCGAAAAAGAAGTTGCAGTGTGCCTGTACAAAGAACTAGCATAAGTTCAGTTACCTGCTTCTCGGAATTTTAGTTAGCCACTTATTGCAAAATTGTTCAATTACGTTGCTTGGCCTAATTTAGTTTGCTACTGATTACATAATGGCACAGTTTGTTAATCATATTGTAGACTGCGCCTATCTATGTGTTTGATACTTACTGTTAAGAATTACCTGTTTGCCTTAACTTAAATATCTACTTGTTTGTTTAACTGCTTTGCTGCTGCAACAGAGGGTTACAATGATGTTATTTTAGCATCCAATTGAAACTCTTTAATTCCTTGTTTGTTTAACTGGTTTGCTATTATAACTCCCAGTTGAGATGTTTTGCTAATTTCAACTTTTCTGAATCCAATCGGAACTTTAATGGCAAAACAGGTTAGCCCAAGATCAAAGAGCGAGGTCCCCATGAACGTTGCAACATCCCACAGCAGTGGCACCGGCCCAATCATGCATTATGAATTGCCAACTGTTGATGCTCTAGAGGCTAAACTAGTGGTAGAAAGAGATTCTGCTTCTGCACTTAGAGATGAAGTTGACATGTTGAGGAAGCAAACAGCACAATCACAAGCAGTACTCAACACAACCATTAAATATTTGGTGGATTTCAAAATGAAGCAAGCTGAGACTGACCAGATTGTTAAGGTCCTGAAGGAAAAAAGGAAATTAAATTCCTACTTGGTAAATCATAGGTGAAATGTTCTTTCCATAGTTGAATAACCTTTGTGTTGTCTGTTCATGTAATCAATCAAACCATTTGTTTTAGAGATCATGTAATAATTGTTTTTTTGTTTGTAATTTTATTTGAGCACAAGTCGGTATTAATTGATAAGACTCGGAGACATTTCATTTGGATTGCTGTGCTAGACCTACAAATATGCCAATCAGGCTAAATGTGCATTCAGCAATAGTAGTATAGATGGACCATAAGTGGCACGCATCGGAAAGGGCCAAGATGCTGGCTAAAAAAAGGATGTTGTAGCCAAAAAAAAGTACAGCAGCCTGGCTTATGTATGTTAGTTGATATTAGTGATCCATATACTCTATAAGTGTTTATATGTCTGTTAGTTCCGTACATTCTTGGTTGATTGACTCGGTATTTGAATCTTGATACATCGCTTGTGTACATATCTAAATGGGAGTACACATTATGCTGCGTGTGACATTTGAGTTAGACATGAAGTGTTCCAAATATTCGAATTCACCTTAAACTGGATTCTAGTTTCTGAATTTGAGTATCGGCATTTGTAAACCATATTCATATATGACAGTGGAATACATCTTTGTCGTCCTTTTGAAGATATATAAAAACACATAGAATGATTTATAAAGATTCATATAGGACTACAAAATGGATTCAAATTTAGTTGCCAGGGTAAACATGGATGCTTATTGTCCCAAAATTCGAAGAAACAGCAAAATGTCTACTCCCACATCGGCTGCCCAAAGCCAAGTGTTTGGGAGATGGAAATTACTGTCTACCCATTACATGGACCATCCATCGGCCCGATTTCCACTGCTCTAAATAGGGGTAGGTTAGTAACTCCAATTAGACGTGACACGACCGCCTCTGAGCCCATTCCGACACGGTGGGCGTCAAACATGGGCGGCAAAACTCATTTGATCCAAGCTCGTCCGAAAGACCTCTGTTTCTCCCTCCATTCCCCATTCATACACAGTGGGTGGCAAAACACCCTCTCCTCGTCCGAAATAGATGTAGGCTAATATTTTAAATAGGGGCAGGTGTGTAACTTCCATCAGACGTGACACAACCGCCCTACCTGTCAGCCCCGTACATACACCGTGGGCACCAACCGTGGGCGGCAAAACACCCTCTCCTCGCCCGAAATAGTTACCGGCAAATATTTGGGAGATGCGAGATTACCGTCCTATCCCCAACCGACGACACGTACAAATTTGAAACGGGGGATAAGTTCGTAACTTTCCCATATTTCAGACAGGTGCGTCCCAAAAACATGGTTCCCCGTACCTCTCCCTCCATTTTCCCATTCATACACCGTCCGCGCTAGAACACCCCATTCCCACACCAGCCTCCATCCGCCACCCCATCCATCGCCGACGTCCTCCACCACATCCATCGCCACCGTCCTCCACCATGTCGGAGCGCCTACCAAGACCGCTTCGTACACTGCTAGAGATGGACGTTTCTCATCCACGGCGACGGACCAATAGCCTTGCATCGCGTCCTCTCGCTTCATCGGCGCCGTCGTCCTCTTTGCCGGGGCCGCTCACACGACCTTCTCTTCCACCGCAACGGGACTTATCCCCCGATGCACCCGTCTACCGTCGCAGATCTGCTTCAACGCCACCGACAGCCATCGCACCCCTGATGCCTACACGGCGCCACAAGAGAGGTGGTACTTCATATCTCCTCAACTTTTTGATCTCAACCAGAAAATAGATCTTAACATGGTTACTCTACTTTCTTTTCAGCTCTTAGAATTTAGTTCTTAGTTAGAAGCAAACAATGGATGCTAAATATCATTTCTCCGGTTTGCAGCTTCAAATCTGCCATGGCACAGCCATAATACGGTTTAATTGATCATGCTTAGGGTTTAATTGATCATGTTGGTTCCGTGGTGGTTTCTTTAATAGAAATCAGAGGGGAACCCCTCTTTTGCTAAAAAAATATATGCTTAGAGTTTCCCCCTTTTATGATCACTATACGATCAAAATACATGCTTCATGTCATAATAACACTTCTCCACCCATCAAACTAAACAAGCTTAGTTGTTCAAATACGAATCTTATATTATTAAAACAGAGTTGTTTAATTGGTCAGCTAAATGTTCCTAAATTAGTTTCGAAAATGCATGTTCGCTGCTCGGGTGTGTATCTCTGTGTGTGGTCTGGTCCGCACGGTTGGGGAGGTGAACTTTTCATATGCAGGGGTTTATAGGGAGACACTCTCCGAGTTGAAACCGCAATGCATTCCATAGATAATCTGACTACTTTTTATGTTTTCATGAATCTCAGATTCTGAATAGCATCATAATGATTATGAGCTTGCGCGCATGAAAAGAATAAAGCAGAACAATGCCATGGCTGTCAAACTTGGCATTAAGGGACTGAAATCAAGTCTGGATGCAATGCAATGCAAACACTCTCCACCTACAGATTCATGCTCAGAATATGATCCTAATAGTGATTCTGAGCTAGAGGGAGACCAAAGTCAATGTAGCTCCCTAGTGGAGGAGTCAGAGGAAGATGCCCTATCTTATTCACCCATCAAGGTACTTGCTCTAACTTTCCAAGGTTACATTGCTCGCACATATCTTGCAACTAATGCTTTGCATTGCTTCTACTTTGTTGAACTGCCATTAGCTTAGTTTACACATCGTGTATGTGAATACGCCCTGCCTATCCATTTTCAGTACATACTCCATCTGTCATCATACCATATTTATCCATTCAAATGCTGATCTTGTGTATTAGACGTTCAAAAGGAAGAGGGCGATTACTGATCGTGGAGGAGCACAAGAAAAGTATTTGGAAAAGGTAGTGGCACCTGATAAATCAAATAGCCCATTAGGTGTAGTTTCAATATCACCTGACCCACAAAATACCCCAACTCTAGCAGACACTAGCCCTACTACACTAGCCATTTCTGATGCCCCAACTCAGCAGACCCTAACTGCAGCAAACAGTATGATTATGCCAGTTGACATAGCACCAGCTATACGACGCAAAACCCCCATTCCAGCAAAGAGTACACCAAATCCAGTTGCCAAATCCCTTTTCGAACCATAGAGAGCCCCAATTGCAGCAAATTGGACCCCTGTTCCATTTCTTCCCAGTTTAGAAGACGAAGCTTATGTTGTTGTCAGGAACTTTGTGCGCATCTTTCCCTCATGGAAAGATTATACCACAGAAACAGAACAATTTCCAGTCTTCCTCCGCAACTTACGTGTAAGTAATGTATTAATGTTATTCATGGTAATTACTGCATATGTTTCTGCTGACAGAAGACACAAGATTTCATTCTTTTAAATAGGCGAGGCGCAAACTGGATTGTGATGATGAGCAAGGGTTGGTTGCGCTTTTCAAGCACTCGTTGATGAAGTATCGTTCCTACCTGAGGCAAGCGCACTTCGATGGCAAGCCTCTAAACGAAATTTCTGTAAAGTCTCTGGTGCTACATTTATCCGACGGTGACTGGAATAATCTTGTTACACATTGGTCTCGGCTGCAGCGTAAGGTACTGTCTATGATATCACATCACAATTTGAACTACATTTCTGCATTTGCCTTAATGTCTCACTTGTATGAAAACTGTTAGCAGAAGAACATTCGTTCTCAAGGGACCACAGAATCTCGCAACTATACTGCACACTGCATTGCTCTTGTGAGTACCTCTTGCCCTGTATGACCATACTTACTTTCATAGTTGTTTGATTATGTAGCATCACTACACATGTTAGCCTCGTAATCGTCCATTTGGTGGACATTATAAGATCTGTATGGGCTCTTATATAAATTTAGAATCAACCCAATGCTTTTGAAGAGGTTTAGCTCTGCAGTCCTCTTGTAAGGACTGAACGTGGTATATCACTGTACTTACATTAACATCTACTCCCTCCGTCCCATAATATAAGAACGTTTTGTACAGTACACCAGTGTTCAAAACACTCTTGTATTATGGGAAGAGGGATTGGTTCATTTTGTAGCATTTTGCATCTTATCTCCCTCGCCCACCATTTACTAAAAAAGATCAGATCTATATTTAATCTTAGCAACAAGTAGAATACACAGACAATGCCAGTGCAGAAGTGTAGCCCATTGCTCTTGTCAGTACATTTTGTCCTGTAACGCTTGTACTTCCAGGGATTGGTGGTTGATTATGTAGCATCAATCTGCATCTTATCTTCATTATCCTCTATCCCTTCCAGTATTATCATATCTATAATTACTCTCTACAAAATGTAGAGTACAAGCAATGCTTATGAAGAAGATTTTGTGCTGAAATTCTTGAGTTATCCTTCCCTTTCCATGAAGAAGGGCATTATAAAGCCGGTGTTAACTGTTAATGTAAGTCAGTCCTTCTAAAGCCTTTATCCTCAACTGCTGTTTAATTTGCTCATACTCCATATCGTTTACTGCTGTTTAGTTTGCTGTTTCTACCAAAATGCATGTTCTTAAGAACCGTAAGTTCTAAGTTTTACTTGTAAAACCAAATTCCTTATTCATACCATGCACATTACTTAATACTCCCTATATGCATGCTTGTTTTTGTGGATCTATAATCTAGTGTGTGGTGAAGCAGCCCACGTTTGCACCTTGTCGTCTCCTGTTTTATCTTACTGATGTGGCTGATGATATGAACAACATGCCATGCACATTATCCAAAATAGATACAATGATTTTCTTTGCCCTTCATCTATGCTTGTTATGTTGACATGGTAATCCAGTAGTGTGGTGAAGCTCCCCGCATTATGAACAATGCCAAATTATGTTATTGATATTTTGAACATACTCTTTATTTTCTAATTTGAAATTGGATAGAATTGACAGAACAATTATCATCTTTGTTTATACACGTGCAAAACCTGTCATCTCTCTGCTTTGTTTCAGGGTGATATACCTGATGGCATGCACAAGTCTGCTGAAGGCTGTGAGACAAACCCAACATATATTGCAGCAAAGAAGGCAAAACATCTTGAAGATAGCGAGACAACCCCAAAGTCTTGTCTTGATGCAGTGTTCAAGTTACTTGAGACTAACAGTCAGACAAACTCACAGAATTCGTTGTCTGAATCAGTTCGACTTCTTCAGTCCCAAGTTCTAGCAGAAAGGCATTCTGCAACTCAACTTCGACTTGATGTCCTATCTCTAAGAAAGATTGCGGAGAACACCAGTGAGAACCTCATCGCTAAACAGCTACACCTAGAAGCTATGACCGACATGCTAGGCCGGTCTCACAGCCTTGCTCAGCAGCTTGCGTAGCAGTTCCCCCGCAAGGCTACCTTTCTTGAACTGTCTTGGAAGTGGTCTCGGTTCAGTATTATTTTGTTACGCTGCAATGGTGCCCAGTTTTTGTAATCTGCTTCTTCGTTGCGCTTTATGATCACTGGTGGCGAACTTTGATGCCCGGTGGATGTAATATACCTTAAATCCTTTATTGTGTAGTGTAGGTTTATTCTTAGTTACTATGCCGTAATTTCTTTATTGTATAGAGTAGGTTTGTTCTTAATTCCTACTAGTTACGCAACATCCCGAAATGAACCCTGGCCCATGATTGTGTGAATCAAATCACGGGCTTTTAACATGCCAAAATTGTCTGGGTCCTTGTTTGGCCCAATCAGATATCGGCTGCGAGCAGGCCGGATGCAAACCGGGCCGTAGTTAGGCCCAACTATATGACGGGCTTTTAACAGGCCGAAATTAATATAGGGCCGAAATGTTAAACGGGCCCATAATAGGCCAAAACTAATATCAGGCTGAATTACTAAGTGGGCCTTTAGCAAATGGGCCCAAAAGCATAGTGTCCAGTTGACGGACCGAATCTGATGTGGGCCATAATTGAGCCCAAAGCCTCTTAAAGGGACGGACCTGATCTAGGCCGTAATTTGGCCCGGAACATGGTAGGCTTTTAACGGGCCGGATCTCATATGGGCCACTATTAGGCCCAGAGCGTGGCAGGCCATTAATGGACCGGATCAAATATGGGACGGCATTTGGCCCAAAACATGGCAGCCAGTTAATGGGCCGGCCTACTAGGGTCCTCAAAATCTTGTGGGCCTACAGCTGGGCCGGCCCATTAGTGTCGGCGAAATCTCGTGGACCTTTAGCTGGGCCGGCCCATTATGACCCGCAAGAATCATGTGGGCCTTTACCTGGGCCGGCCCATTATGGCCCGCAAAATCTTGTGGGCCTTTAGTTGGGCCAGCCCATTATGGTCTGCAAAATTTCGTGGGCCTTTAGCTGGGTCGGCCCATTTTGGTCCGCAAAATCTTGTGGGCCTCTAGTTGGGCCGGCCCATTTAAACTTGTTGGGTCGTGCCACGTGTCGACATATCATAGGCGCCTTCTGTCCAGTGAGTGGATGACATCTGTCCCGACAATGAGCCGACACGTGTTTCCTCTAGCCAATGATGATTTTACACGTGGAAAATCCCCATTGGTCGGGGCTGTTAATGGGTTATCGGATCCAAAACCTGACCCAATAGCTTAATGGTGTTCCGTTACGGTGGATGCCACGTGTCGGTCACCCTTGACGAAAGCACTTCTGTTACGCGCGATTTATCATCATGGAAGTGGACACTTCCGTGATGATAATTTTGGTAATGTCATGCAACACTTCTACGACAGCACAGGTATGACTATCTTGATTCTGTCATAAATTTGTCATGGATGTGCATGCATGAAAAAAAAGAGACCCACTGTGACAAACACGTATCATCACAGAAGTGTATTTTTTTGTAGTGCTTCCACGTCCCACATGCCCCGACCGCCAGTGCGACACCTTCCACCGAAATCACCGACCCCTCCACCAAATAAGCGCCGCCCTAAGCCATGGTGCACGCAGTATAGCCAGGATCTCAAGGAGCATTTGGCAGCAGAGAAGCAAATCGCGGCCGCATGCGCGGATGAGGTCGTGATGACTGCCATTCGCGTCGACCCCTAGATCTTGGAGGAGCACCTCGTCGTCGAGGCCACCATCGACACCTCGTGCACCGATGCCACGACGCGGTTGGCTGCTTTAAACGATAGTTAGTGGTGTTTTCTCGAGGCCACCTTCGGTGCCTTCGATAAAGACTACGAGGTGTTTTCTCAGCATGCACGTGCTTACCTCATCTCGAGAGCCAGGAGGTTGGTGCCTAGAGCGGCTCAGGCAACTCCCCACTACGACAAGGGCACGTACCCATGATAACCCACAAGTATAGGGGATCAATTGTAGCCTCTTTCGATAAGTAAGAGTGTCGAACCCAACGAGGAGCTAAAGGTAGAACAAATATCCCCTCAAGTTCTATCGACCACCGATACAACTCTACGCACGCTTAATGTTCGCCTTACCTAGAACAAGTATGAAACTAGAAATACTTTGTAGGTGTAACGGGATAGGTTTGCAAGAATATAAAGAGCACGTAAATAAAAACTAGGGGTTGTTTTAAGTAAAGAAGCAATAAAGTTAGTATAGCAAGTGTGGAAAAGTGGTGGTAGGAGTTGCAAAATTGTCCCTAAGCAATTGACTACGTTACTAGACCGATAGCAAGTTTGATGTGGGAGAGGCCACTGCTAGCATGACATCCCTGACTTGGAATTCTATGCACTTATGATTGGAACTATTAGCAAGCATCCGCAACTACTAACCTTCATTAAGGTAAAAGCCAACCATAGCATTAAGATATATTGGTCCCCCTTCAATCCCCTATGCATCAATTTCTATGCTAGGTTGAAGCTTCTGTCACTCTTGCCCTCCAATACATAGTCCTATCAACATACAACTAACCCTATGGTGTGATCCACGCGTGCGCTCATATGATGGGTTCCAAAGGACAGCAACATAACCACAAGCAAATTAAACCAATCATAGAAATTCACCAATTACCGATAGGACAACGAAAATCTACTTAGACATCATAGGATGGCAACACATCATTGGATAATAATATGAAGTATAAAGCACCATGTTCAAGTAGAGGGTACAGCGGGTTGCGGGAGAGTGGACCGCTATAGATAGATGGGGGAAGGTGATGAAGATGTTGGTGAAGGTGACAGAGGTGTTGGTGTAGATCGTCGTCACATGATGATGGCCCCGGCGGCGTTCCGGCGCCACCGGGAGAGAGGGGGGAGCCCCCCCTTCTTCTTCTTCTTCTTTGACCGTCTCTCTAGATGGGAGAAGGGTTTCCCCTCTGGTCCATGGCCTCCATGGCAGCAGAGGGGCGAGAGCCCCTCCGAGATTGGATCTGTCTCTCTGTCTCTCTCGGTTTCTACGTTTAGATCCGTAACTTCGATTGGGCTGAAATTTTAACACGATTTCTATCCGGATATTGGCTTTCTTGTGGCGAAAGAAGGGCACCAACCGCCTTACGGGGGGCCACGAGGGCCCAGGGCGCGCCTGACCCCCTAGAGCGCGCCCTCTGCCTCGTGGCCCCCTCGGGCATTGTCTCGCGTTGATTCTTCTTCCCAAAAATCACATATATTCCAAAAAAATCTCCGTCAGTTTTATCCCGTTTGGACTCCATTTGATATGGATTTTCTGCAAAACAAAAAACATGCAACAAACAAGAACTGGCACTAGGCACTGGATCAATATGTTAGTCCCAAAAATAGTATAAAAAGTTGCCAAAGGTATATAAAAGTTGTAGAATATTGTCATGGAACAATCAAAAATTATAGATACGACAGGGACGTATCAGCATCCCCAAGCTTAATTCCTGCTCGTCCTCGAGTAGGTAAATGATGAAAAAGACAATTTTTGATGTGGAATGTTACCTGGCATAATCTTGATCATGTAATCTAATCATGGCATGAATATTAAGACACGAGTGATTCAAAGCAATAGTCTATCATTTGACATTAAGACAATAATACTTCAAGCATACTAATAAAGCAATCATGTCTTTTCAAAATAACATGGCCAAAGAATGTTATCCCTACAAAATCATATAGTCTGGCTATGCTCCATCTTTGTAACGCCCCATATGTAACCTTCCCCAATTGTACTCCAACTCATGCTGTTTCCGGCATTAAGTTATATTTAATTCTCGGGTTCGGGTCTTTGTCTCCGTGTGTTGTTTTTTGTTTTTTCGTGCATCTCATATCATGTCGTCTCGTGCATTGCATTTGCATACATGTTCATCTCATGCATTCGAGCATTTTCCCCGTTGTCCGTTTTGCATTCCGGCGCTTCGTTCTCCTCCGGTGGCCATTTCTAGCTTTCTTTCATGTGTGGGGATTAAACATTTCCGGATTGGGCCGAGACTTGCCATGCGGCCTCGGTTTACTACCGGTAGACCCCCTGTCAAGTTTCGGGTCATTTGGACTTCGTTTGATACTCCAACGGTTAACCGAGGGACCGAAAAGGCCTCGTGTGTGTGCAGCCCAACACCCCTCCATTTTGGCCCAAAACCCACCAAACTCAGCTCCATCGTCTCGGTCGTTCGATCACGATCGTGTGGGCGAAAACGGCACCTCATTTGGACACTCCTAGCTTCCTCTATGCCTATTTATACCCCCTCCATTTTCGGATCCCGTCTCCCACCTCAAAACCCTAAAAAAAAGGAGATCTCGTTCCCCGCGCCCGGCCGGACATGTCCGCCCTCAGCCGGATGTACCGCGCCGCCACGCCTGGCCACTGAGGGGCCGCCACCTGTCCCCGCCGGGTCACTCCGCCGCCGGCCCGCCCGGCCCAGGGAGGGCCCCCGAGGCCCACTCCGTCGCCCGCGCCGCCGTCTTCTTCGGGCGCGGCCACCGCCGCCACCTCCGGCGCGCCCCGCCACCGTCCGGCTGCCGGCCGCCCCGCCGCGGGCCGCCGCACCGCACCCCGCTGCCTCGCCTCAACTCCGGTGGCCGGGGACCGCCGTCCACCGCGCCGCTCCGCCGACCTCCGCTCCGGCGAGCTCCATCTTCCTCCCCGCTCCGGCCGGCCCTTTCTCCGGCGACCTCGAGTCCGGCAGCTACAATAACTCCGGCGGCCTCGGTTCCCGTGCGATCCAGATCTGAGATCCACTCCTCACGGTTGACTTTTCATTCCCGAAACCCTAATTTTCTTGCTACTTTGACCGCTCATATCTCCTCATCTGTAGCTCCGTTTTGGGCGTATGATATGTCAAAATCTTCGCCTCGATGAGTACATCATTTCATTCCATTGCATCATTTGCATTTGAGGTCATCTTGTTGCCCAAAATGCTGTTGGAAGGAGGCATGTTGAGTTAAATTACAGATCCGTTAGTTCAACATGCACTTTTGTCATTTTTGCCATATTTAATCCGTGCATGATATGCCTGTGCCCCTTTGGGATGAATTGTTAAGCATGTTGTCTTCTTTCCAGAGGTGCCTTCCATGTATTTTTAGGATGTGTGTGTTGTCTTGTGCAAGCTTGCGAAGAGGGCTACCTGAGATTACAGATTTCAGGGACTTAGTGATTTTCACTAAGTCTGAGCCGTTTTAGTTCACGATGCTATATGTCCGGCTTGTTTCCTAGTGATCCGTGCCTCTTTTGAGGATGATCAGTAAGAGTGATTAGATATGCTTGTTGTGCTTAATCCATCCATGTCTTTACTTGTTATGTTGGAGCACCCTAGGTTGACTCAATCGAGCTCAACTTTTGGATAGTTGCTGTTTTGGGCAGATCGTGAACTCTTTTGCGATTTTGCCGGAGTGATTGCTAGTGATCCATGCATGCTATGCCATTGTTCTTGCCATGTCTAGCTAGAATTTTGTGCCTTCTTAATGGATATATGCTTTCCTTTCCATGACTTGCATCGTAGTGAGAGCATCGAGCTCGTTTACATGCCTCCGTGAGTTATTATTTCAGCATGTCCCAGTTTTCACTCAGTCTGAAAACTGATTGTGTTTCATCGATGTTCGTGTGCTCGGTAGAGTATTTTGTGAACCCTTTTGGCCCCAGGTCATTTTGGGTGTTTTGTTAAGCTTGTTGAGTAGCTCCATGCCATGCTCTTACTTGCCATGTTCAGGTTTTCCTTCATGTTGTTTTGCTGCTCCGAAGAGAGCATCGTGGTCTGAAATTTCAGACTAGCGTTAATTTCGCTAAGTCTGAAATCTGTTTTGCTTATTCAGTTTTGCCATGCTTGTTTGAAGCCCTTAATGGATGATTTTGCCTATGCCTCAGTCATGATGATTTGTTAAGCTTGATGAGTAAATCACTGCCATGCAATTTGTTTTCATGTTGGGTGGCTGTAGCATGTTCATTTTGTTGCATTTAGGAGCCTACTTGCTGTAAATCGCAGATCGGTTCGTTTACTAAAACGCTTGCCATTTCTAAACCGTAGCTCCGATTGCCATGATCTTTATATCATTTTCAGGGGATTTCTTCCCCTCTATCCAGTGGCACACTTGGATTTCCAAGTTGAGGCCAGGTTCATGCATTTCCTGTTACATGTTGCATTCTTGCATCCCGCATCGCATCCCGCATAGCATATCATCTTTGCACCTTATTGGTTGCCTTGGCACGTGGTTGATTGTATCCTTGTTGCTTGTTTGTGTTGTTGGGTAGAGCCGGGAGACGAGTTCGCTAACGAGGAGCCCGTTGAGTTTGCTTTTGAGGATCCAGTCAATTCTGACAACTGTGCAGGCAAGATGATCACACCCTTGAAATCACTACTATCTTTGCTATGCTAGTTTGCTCGCTCTTTTGCTTTGCCAATGCTACGATGCCTACCACTTTTTTGTCAGCCTCCCAATTGCCATGATTGAGCCTCTAACCCACCTTTGTCCTAGCAAACCATTGATTGGCTATGTTACCGCTTTGCTCAAGCCCCTTCTTATAGCGTTGTTAGTTGCAGGTGAAGATTGGAGCCGTTCCTTGTTGGAACATTTATTTACTTGTTGGGATATCATTATATTGTTATGTTATCTTTACTCATCTATATACTTGGTGAAGGGTGGAAGGCTCGGCCTCTCGCCTAGTGTTTTGTTCCACTCTTGCCGCCCTAGTTTCCGTCATATCGGTGTTATGTTCCCGGATTGTTGCGTCCCTTACGCGGTTGGGCTATAATGGGAACCCCTTGATAGTTCGCCTTGTTTAAAGCTTTTCCAGCAATGCCCAACATTGGTTTTACCATTTGCCACCTACCCCTTTTCTTTCCCTTGGGTTTCCGGAGCCCTAGGGTCATCTTTATTTTAGCCCCCACGGGCCAGTGCTCCTCTGAGTGTTGGTCCCACCGAGCGATGTCCGGGGCTACCAGGGGCAACCCTGGGCTGGCCTACCCGACGTCTGGCTCATCTAAGTGTGCCCTGAGAAAGAGATATGTGCAGCTCCTATTGGGATTTGTCGGCGCATTCGGGCGGTGTTGCTGGACTAGTTTTGACCTGTCGAATCATCTTGTTGTACCGGGATACCGAGTCTGATCGGTGGGTCCTGGGTGGAGGTCTATTCCTTCGTTGACCGTGAGAGCTTGTTATGGGCTAACTTGGGACCCCCCTGCAGGGATTGATCTTTCGAAAGCCGTGCCCGCGGTTATGGGCAGATGGGAATTTGTTAATGTCTGGTTGTAGACAACTTAAAATTAATTAATTAAAATGAATCAACTGCGTGTGTTGCCGTGATGGCCTCTTCTCGGCGGAGTCCGGGAAGTGGACACGGCGTTGGAGTTATGTTGCGTAGTCTGCTCTATTTAGTTTCCGCTCGTGCTTTGCCTTCTCTTCTCGCTCTCTTTTGCGAATAAGTTAGCCACCATATATGCTAGTCGCTTGCTGCAGCTCCACTCACATTACCCCTTCCTTACCTATTTAGCTTAAATAGTCTTGATCGCGAGGGTGCGAGATTGCTGAGTCCTTGTGGCTCATAGATTACTATATCACCAGATGCAGGGACCGATGATACTCCTCCGGATGGCGCATTCGAGCTGAAGTGGGGGTACGACGAGGACTCTCAGCGATACTATGTTTCTTTTCCTGATGATCAGTAGTGGTGCCTGCTCGGGGTTCGATTCAGGGATTAGTCGCATGTTGGGGGGTCTTTTCTATTTTGGCGCCGTAGTCAGGCCATGAGTGTTTGTATGATGGATGCTATTTATGTACCTTGATGTGACGTGGCGAGTGTAAGCCAACTATTATTATTATTCCCCCTTTATATTATTATGTACATGGGTTGTGTGAAGATTGCCTCACTTGCGACATATGCCTTCAATGCGATTATGCCTCTAAGTCATGCCTCGACACGTGGGAGATATAGTCGCATCGAGGGTGTTACAAGTTGGTAATCAGAGCCTTCCCCGACCTTAGGAGCCCCATTGCTTGATCGTTTTTAGCAGCCGAGTTGTGTCTAGAAAAATGTTTTGAGTCCTTAGGAATTATATATCGGAGAGCTTAGGAATTCTTTTTACTTCCCAGTCTCCTCATCGCTCTGGTAAGGCATCCTGACGTAGAGTTTTGACTCTTCTCTTCTCAAATTTCACTAAAAAAATTTTTTTAGGATCACGCGAGTATCTTAGTTTTGTTCCGATGGCTTATGATGAGAATACTGTCTTGGTGCCTCCTGTCAGGGGTTTAGTGGAAGTGTCCCGGGGAGTTGAGCTCTGAGGTGTTGTCATCATAATTCTATCGTTGCAATTCTGGCATACTTGAGATATGTGTGCGACATCGAAAATCTCCTTTATGCAGTTCGTTGGTGAGATAACCTCGACGCCACCCAGTACTGGGGCGGGAGTTCGGGAGTATCGCCATAACTTGTATAACGGATGCTTTTCGAAGGTTGAGATAGATGGTTTCCGAAGGTTTCTTGGTTATGTGTTGAAGGATGGATGCAGCTGGATGTAGGATTTGCTAGCTTGGGTGAGATATTATGCTTCCCCTGTATCCTCAACACCTGATTGCATAACCGGAAAGTTTCGGGAATTTCATAGGTGGGAATTCAAGTAGCCTTAGGATATCTTTCCAACAGATGTGTGATATGAAATTGGGGTTCGACGTCTAGTGGTTCGCCTATTCACGGTTGATTTTACAGTGGCCTCGTTGTGTCTTAAAGAGTCCTTGGCTTTGCTGACTCGGGGACGCTTCGTATGTCATGTGCACCGCCTTGTACATGATGGTGCTGTACGGTCGAGCCCGTGTAGGTCCTACCACGAACACTTCGGACGAAATTTCTATCATGTGTTTGTTCCGGCTTATTCCGCAAGCCAACCCTTGGTTTTATTTCGAGTTGTGGTATTCGTTCTTCTTCGACGTCATATGTTGATTCCATCCCTCGTTGATGTACCTCTTCTACCTGATTCTTCGTGGCTTCGCAATTTTAGGGATATGTGAACACTTCAAGAGAAGTGCATTCGTTCATTTTGTTCGAATGTGAAGACTTATGTTGCATTTTTCATTCCGTTGGATTCACCTTCTATATTTCTCTATTTGTGTGCTAATGGTGGTCAACCTCTTCAGGATGGCTCCCGCTAAGAGCACCAGTCAGAACCAGAATCAAGATCCTCCGCCACCTCCGCCTCCTCCGGAAGCATGGCAGGCTGTGATGGCTGCTACTAATGCAAATACTCAGCTGATCATGCAAATCATCCAAGAGCGGAATCAAATCAGTCAAGCGAATCAAGGCAGCAACCAGAACCAGTTTGCAACTCTGAATCAGTTCCTCGCAAATGGTCCAAAGACGTTCAGTAACTGCGTTGAGGCTACCGATGCTGATGATTGGTTAGTCGATCTGGGCAAGCATTTTGAATGTAGCAACATCAGACCTGAAGATTTCGTCAAGTTCGCGTCTTTCCAGCTCAAGGATCAGGCCGCAGAGTGGTTTCAGCAGTACCGGGATTCCAGAGGTGGACGTTTGATCACTTGGGATGATTTCCGTCGTGATTTCCGCGCTCATCACATTCCTCAAAGTGTGACTGAAAGCAAACGTGAAGAATTCCGCAATCTGAAGCAAGGCTCTTTGTCTGTCTATGACTACAACAAGTTGTTCCAGAAGCTCGCCCGTTTTGCCAAGCAGGATGTTCCTGATGAGAAGAGCATGATCTATCAGTTCAGGGGTGGTCTTCGTGAAGAGATTCAGCTCGCTCTTGTCCTCTTCGAGCCGCTGAGATACGATGAGTTCTACAACATGGCACTGAAGCAAGAGGCTGCTCAGCTCAGGTGTGATGCTTCCAGGAAGCGAGTCAGAGACACTACGTCTTCGTCCTCTACTCAAGTGGCCAAGCAGCAGAAGTATTGGCTTCCTCCTCCTCCGTTCCGTCAGCCGTCTCAGCAGAAGAGCAAAGGTGGCAGTGGTTCATCCCACCCACCCAACCCAGGCTTTCAGAACAAGACTTCGTCTCAAGCTCCAAGATCGAGTGCTCCGTACCACCGTCCGCTCTCAGAGGTCACGTGCAACAAGTGCCAACAGAAGGGTCACTACGCCAACAAGTGTTTAAACCAGAGGCGTCTTCCTCCTCCTCCTCCTGTCAGATCGGCAAGTACAGCTGTGGTCAAGCATAACCCCAAGTCCGCCAAGGTCAACTTGATGAATGCAGCTCAGGCAGAGGATTCGTCAGATGTGATCATGGGTAACCTTCCTGTTAATGATATTCCTGCAAAAGTTCTTTTTGATACGGGTGCTTCGCATTGTTTCATCTCGAGACCATTTGTTTCTAAGCATGAGTTGCCCCTGCAAGATTTGCCTAGGCAGTTGTCTGTTGTTTCTCCGGGGAAATTCATGAGTGCAAGCGCTATTGTTCCGGATATTTCTATCACGTTGGGGGATCACAAGTTTCTCTCTTCTCCGGTGGTTCTTGGTAATTCTGATATCGACCTCATTCTTGGGATGGACTGGCTCACTAAACACAAAGCTCACCTCGATTGTGCAGCCAGGCAGATTCAACTGACTCATTCTTCTGAAGATGTCATTGTCTTTGCTGCTCGGGATAATACCATCCGGTTATTCTCTCTCAATGAAAAGGGTGAATTGGATGCTATTTCGCAGATTCCGGTTGTTTGTGAGTATCAAGATGTCTTCCCTGAAGAACTCCCAGGCATGCCTCCAAACCGGCCTGTTGAATTCGTTATTGAACTTGAGCCCGGTACGGAACCGGTGTGCAAACGGCCTTACAAGCTCGGCCCCGAAGAGTTGAAGCAGTTGAAGAAACAGCTCGATGTGCAAGAAAGAATGGGTCTCATTCGGCCTAGTACTTCTCCGTGGGGTTGTGGTGTTCTTTTTGTGAAGAAGAAGGATGGAACGGACCGACTTTGTGTTGATTATCGTCCATTGAACAAGAAAACCATCAAGAACAAATATCCACTTCCCAACATTAATGAGCTGTTCGAGCAACTCAAGGGTGCCCAAGTATTCTCCAAGCTTGATCTCCGTATGGGTTATCATCAAATTCGCATTCGTGAACAAGATATTCCAAAGACGGCGTTCAGAACAAGCTATGGGTCATATGAATACACAGTTATGTCTTTTGGCCTCGCCAATGCTCCTCCGACGGTCTCTCGCATGATGAACTTCATCTTCAACCCCTATACCAACGACTTTGTTTTGGTCTATCTCGATGATATCCTGGTTTTCTCGAAGAACAAGGAAGATCATGCCAAACACTTGCGTTTGGTTCTTGACAAGCTAAGGGAACATCAATTCTACGCCAAGTTCTCCAAGTGTGAGTTTTGGCTCGATGAAGTTCTTTATCTTGGTCATATTATCTCTGCCAAGGGCATTTCCGTGGATCCTGAGAAGGTGTCTGCAATTGTTAATTGGGAACCTCCTCAGAATGTGAAGCAACTCCGTAGCTTCCTCGGTCTTGCAAGTTATTGTCGAAGATTCATCGAAAACTTCTCCAAGATCGCGAAGCCTCTCTCAAATCTTCTTCAGAAGCACGTCAAGTACGTTTGGTCTCCGGAGTGTGATGTTGCTTTCAACGCTTTGAAAGAGAAATTGATCACTGCTCCAGTTCTAACTTCGCCTGATGAAACCAAGCCGTACGAGGTCTTTTGTGATGCCTCTCTCCAAGGTCTCGGTGCAGTACTGATGCAAGAGAAGAAAGTTGTTGCTTATACCTCTCGCCAGTTGAAGCCTAATGAGAAGAACTACCCAACTCATGATCTTGAGTTGGCGGCAGTTGTGCACGCATTGTTGACTTGGAGACATCTTCTCTTGGGAAGGAAAGTGGACATTTTCACTGATCACAAAAGTCTCAAGTACATCTTCACTCAGCCTAATCTCAACCTCAGGCAAACTCGATGGGTTGAAATGATTCAAGAGTACAATCCGAGTATCGAGTATACTCCAGGCAAGGCTAATGTGATTGCTGACGCTTTGAGCAGAAAAGCATATTGCAACAGTCTGATTCTCAAGCCTTATCAACTCGAGCTTTGTGAAGCCTTCCGCAAACTTAATCTGCAAGTTGTTCCTCAAGGTTTCCTTGCCAACCTTCAAGTTTCTCCTACCTTGGAAGACCAGATTCGCCAAGCCCAGCTTCTTGATGCTATGGTGAAAAAGGTGAAGATTGGTATTGCAAAGAGTCAGTCCAAGTACACGTGCTACCGACTTGATGACAAGGACACTCTCTTCTTCGAGGATCGAATCGTTGTGCCCAAAGGTGAACTTCGTAAAGTGATCATGAATGAGGCTCACAACTCTCTCCTCTCCATCCACCCTGGGAGCACGAAGATGTATCAAGACCTGAAGCAAACTTATTGGTGGACTCGAATGAAGCGCGAGATCGCTCAATTCGTGAATGAATGTGATGTCTGCAGAAGAGTGAAAGCAGAACACCAAAGGCCAGCAGGTCTCCTCCAACCTCTCGCCATTCCAGAATGGAAGTTTGACCATATTGAAATGGACTTTGTGACTGGGTTTCCTAAGTCCAAGCGTGGCAATGATGCTATATTCGTTGTCATCGACAAGCTGACCAAAGTGGCTCATTTCTTTCCTACCAAAGAGTCAATCACTGCAGCTCAATTGGCGGAGCTCTACACATCTCGCATTGTCTCTCCGCACGGTATTCCTCAAGTGATATCTTCAGACCGTGGCAGCATCTTTACCTCCAAGTTCTGGGATTCTTTTCAAAAGGCCATGGGCACCAACATTCGCTTCAGCACTGCTTTCCATCCTCAAACAAGCGGTCAAGTCGAGCGTGTCAACCAGATTCTTGAAGATATGCTCAGGGCTTGTGTTATCTCCTTCGGCATGAAGTGGGAGGATTGCCTTCCTTATGCTGAATTCTCGTACAACAACAGTTTCCAAGCAAGTTCCGGCAAGGCCCCGTTTGAAATTCTGTATGGTAGGAAGTGTCGTACACCTCACAACTGGTCTGAAACCGGTGAACGTCAGCTGCTGGGTAATGACCTGATCACAGAGGCAGAAGAAATGTGCAAGGTCATTCGTGATAACCTCAAAGCAGCCCAGTCTCGTCAGAAGAGCTACTACGACAGCAAGCACCGTGATTTGACTTTCGAGATCGGAGATCATGTCTACCTCCGCGTCTCTCCTATGAAAGGGACTCGTCACTTCGGTATCAAAGGGAAGCTTGCCCCCAGATACGTTGGGCCTTTCAAGATCGTCAGCAAGAGAGGCGACCTCGCCTATCAACTCGAGCTTCCTGCAACCTTTGCCAATGTTCATGATGTGTTCCACGTCTCGCAACTCCGTAAGTGCTTCAAGACGCCTGAGCGCACCGTTAACTTCGAGGACATTGAGCTCCAAGAAGATCTCTCCTACCGTGATGTGACGCCCCCGATTCAATCGTACACTAAACATGCACGCAAATGTGTACGATCAAGATCAGGGACTCACGGGAAGATATCACAACACAACTCTACAATTAAAAAATAGTCATACAAGCATCATATTACAAGCCAGGGGCCTCGAGGGCTCGAATACAAGAGCTCGATCATAGACGAGTCAGCGGAAGCAACAATATCTGAGTACAGACATAAGTTAAACAAGTTGCCTTAAGAAGGCTAGCACAAACTGGGATACAGATCGAAAGAGGCGCAGGCCTCCTGCCTGGGATCCTCCTAACTACTCCTGGTCGTCGTCAGCGGGCATCACGTAGTAGTAGGCACCTCCGGTGTAGGGGTCGTCGTCGACGGTGGCGTCTGGCTCCTGGGCTCCAACATCTGGTTGCGACAACCAGAAAGAAAGGAAAGGGGGGAAAAGGGGGGAGAAAGCAACCGTGAGTACTCATCCAAAGTACTCGCAAGCAAGGAGCTACACTACATATGTATACATTGGTATCAACTGGGATAAGGCTATCATATGTGGACTGAACTGCAGAATGCCGGAATAAGAGGGGGATAGCTAATCCTTTCGAAGACTACGCTTCTGGCAGCCTCCGTCTTGCAACAAGTAGAAGAGAGTAGACTGAAGTCCTCCAAGTAGCATCGTATAGCATAATCCTAACCGATGATCCTCCCTTCGTCGCCCTGTGAGAGAGCGACCACCGGTTGTATCTGGCACTTGGAAGGGTGTGTTTTATTAAGTATCCGGTTCTAGTTGTCATAAGGTCAAGGTACAACTCCGGGTCGTCCTTTTACCGAGGGACACGGCTATTCGAATAGATAAACTTCCCTGCAGGGGTGCACCACATACCCCAACACGCTCGATCCCATTTGGCCGGACACACTTTTCTGGGTCATGCCCGGCCTCGGAAGATCAACACGTCGCAGCCCCACCTAGGCACAACAGAGAGGTCAGCACGCCGGTCTAAACCTAAGCGCCCAGGGGTCTGGGCCCATCGCCCTTAGCACACCTGCACGTTGCGAGGGCGGCCGGAAGCAGACCTAGCCTAGTGGCGTTCCAGTCCAATCCAGCGCGCGCCGCTCCGTCGCTGACGTCAAGAAGGCTTCGGCTGATACCACGACGCCGGGATACCCATAACTACTCCCACGTAGATGGTTAGTGCGTATAGACCAAATGGCCAGACTCAGATCAAATACCCAGATCTCGTTAAGCGTGTTAAGTATCCGCGAACGCCGACCAGGGCCAGGCCCACCTCTCTCCTAGGTGGTCTCAACCTGCCCTGTCGCTCTGCCTCAAGCAACAGTCGGGGGCCGTCGGGAACCCAGGCCCACCTCTACCGGGATGGAGCCACCTGCCCCTTCAGCCCCCATCTCCGAACAGTACCACAGGTAATGTATCTGTGTAAAGTATATAGTATATGCCCGTGATCACCTCCCGAAGTGATCACGGCCCAGTAGTATAGCATGGCAGACGGACAAGAGTGTAGGGCCACTGATGGAACACTAGCATCCTATACTAAGCAGTAGGATAGCCGGTAATGGTAACAACAGTAGTAGCAAGGACAAGCTATGCATCAGGATAGGAATAACGGAAAGCAGTAACATGCTACACTACTCTAATGCAAGCAGTATAGAGGAGAGTAGGCGATATCTGGTGATCAAGGGGGGGGCTTGCCTGGTTGCTCTGGCAAGAGAGAGGGGTCGTCAACACCGTAGTCGTACGGGGTAGCAGCGGCGTCGGTCTCGGAGTCTATCGAGAGAAGAGGGGGGAGAACCAATAAATATTTATACAAGCATATGCATAGTGATGCATGACATGACAAGTAACGATGCTAGGCGTGCCCTAACGTGGTATGAGGTGGTACCGGTTAAGGGGGAATACATCCGGGAAAGTATTCCCGGTGTTTCGCGATTTCGGGCAGAGGAGCCGAAGGGGGGGAAAGTTGCGGGTTCGATAGGTTAGGGGTGTGTGGCGGACGAACGGACTGCCTATCCGGATTCGTCTCGTCGTTCTGAGCAACTTTCATGTACAAAGTTTTTCGATCCGAGCTACGGTTTATTTTATATTAATTTTAAAAGATTTAAATCAATTTTGGATTTATTTAATTAATTTAATCAACATTATCCAGAATAGTGTCTGCTGACGTCATCATGACGTCAGCATGACATCAGCAGTTGACTTGGTCAACTGACATGTGGGTCCCGTTCGTCATTGACTGATTAGGCTAATTAGCAGTTAATTAAGTTAACTACTGTTTAGTTAAACTAATTAGTGTTTAATTAAACTAATTAGTTAATTAGGTTAATCTAATTATGATTAATTAACTTAATTAATTCCTTAATTAATTAATTAATTATTTTTATTAATATTAATTTTAATTCCTTTTTTTTAAAGCGTTCTGGGGCGTGGGCCCCCTTTGTCATAGGGACAGGGGCCTTAATGGGTGCGGTGCTAACGGGCGGGAGCCCACGGGGAGCGGGCGTAGCCCGCCCGAGTGGGACGTGGCCGCCGGGCGCCGCGGGCAACCGTGGGGGTGAGCGGGCGGCAGGAGGCCGTGGATGGTGCGGCGACAAGCCGCGCGGGCCGGGGAGTAGGGCGCCGTCGGGCGGCTAGCGGGGCGCAGGCGAGGCAGCGAGATGCAGGGGAGGCTAGCGCGGTGCAGGGGACGGCGCGGGACGCGGCCACCGCGAGCGCGCATAGTGGCGCGAGACGCGGCTGGCCCATGCGGTGGAGGGCGGCAGTGGTGGTGGCGGCAGCGCGGCAGCACAGCAGCAGTTGCTGCAGCTCGCGGCGGGGCACGACCATCGTGGGCGGCGCGGGGAGGCGGCGCACGGCGAGGAGGACTTGGTCCCGCGGAGCACGACGCAGGGGGCGCGTAGGGGAGGCCGCGACCGGCAGCAGCTACAGCAGTACACAGGGTAGCGAGCACGGCGTTGATGCGGCGGGCGCGACGAGGCGCGTGAGCTGCGCGAGGGAGACCGAGAGGGGAGGGGGAGGCGCTCACTGGGGCCGTAGGGTTCGGGCAGCGTGCGCGGGGTGGTCCGGCGAGGAGGAGACGAGGAGGAGGACGGTGAGGCGGCGACGAGGTCCGGTGAGAAAGAGACCGTGGCACGGGCGCGAGGGAGGGGGTTCGTCGTCGGTGGGTGGCTCTTCCACCGCAGTAGGGTCGCCGGGTGACGCGGGGCTCTAGCACGGAGCCAGGGCGGCGACGGCGGCGGTTCGGTCCGGGCGGCGGGGTCGGCGGGGGTGGGCGCCGGCGTCGGGAGTGGAGGGGCGCGGGGATCGGGCGCGAGGGGATCGGGCTCTCCTCCCGATCCAGATCGGGGGGCGAGGGAGAGGGAGTGGCGGCGTGGGGGGGGAGTGGGGCGACGGGGTGGGGTTAGGGTTAGTGGGGGGGGATAAGGGAGGCGTGGGGGGGGCGGCTGGGCCGTGGGGTGGGCCGGTCGGCTGGCCTGGTGGCCTGCTGGGCCGGAGCCCAGTGGGTTGCCCCTCTTTTTTTTTAGTTAGGTTTTGTCCTTTTCTTTTATTTATTTTCTCTTTTGTTTTTAATTCATTCTAAAATACTTAGGCAGTTTTTAAAATGTGTTGATTACACTATAATTACCAGTGCAATATTCTGCAACCCCCGAACATTTTTGTTTTAATTTTTGAAAACTTTTATTGTTAATTGTAATTTGAATTTGAATTTGAACGGTTTCGGATTGTTGCGAGGTTAGCAACAGTAATCGGGATGACGTGCCATGATTAGCGTGGGATTACTGTAGCAAGATTATCCGGGCGTTACAAATCTCCTCCACTACAAGAAATCTCGTCCCGAGATTTAGGAGGTAGAAGGAAACAGTGCGGGGTATTCATCGCGCAGGCGATCCTCGCGTTCCCAGGTAGCTTCGTCCTCAGAGTGATTCGACCACTGGACCTTGAGGAACTTGATCGCCTTCTGGCGTGTGCGGCGTTCAGCTTGGTCAAGAATGCGGACCGGATGCTCTTTATAGGAGAGGTCCTGCTGCAATTCGAGTACTTCATGATCCACTGCTCGGATTGGGTCCTTGAAGCAGCGTCGGAGTTGTGACACGTGGAACACATCGTGAACCTGAGAAAGGTTCGACGGAAGCTCCAGTTGATATGCCACTTTTCCACGCCTTTCCAGAATAGTGAATGGGCCAATATAGCGGGGAGCTAGCTTCCCTTTGATCCCAAAGTGGTGAGCACCCTTCATTGGTGTAACTCGAAGATAAGCCTTTTCGCCAGGTTGATAGACCATGTCTTGGTGATGACGGTCATACTGACTTTTCTGACGTGACTGAGCAGTCTTGAGATGCTCGGGAATAATGCGAACTTGTTCTTCGGCCTGTTGGATAATATCCGGACCGAAGAGTGGGCGTTCCCCAGTTTCTGACCAGTTCAGAGGGGTTCGACACTTCCGTCCATAAAGCACTTCGAAGGGGGACATCTTCAGACTAGCTTGATAGCTATTATTATAAGAGAACTCGGCATATGGAAGAGATTCCTCCCATTTCTTGCCGAATGAGATTACACAAGCTCGAAGCATGTCTTCGAGAACTTGGTTGACACGTTCAACTTGCCCTTGTGACTGAGGATGGAACGCAGTACTGAACGACAGATGAGTCCCCATAGCTTCTTGGAAACTTGCCCAAAACCTTGAAGTGAATAAGCTGCCACGGTCTGAACTGATAACCAGTGGGATACCGTGAAGTGAAACAATTCTAGCCATGTAGAGAGTAGCAAGCTGACTAGCCGTGATTGTCTCTTTGACCGCCAGAAAATGGGCAACTTTGGAAAGCCGGTCAATGACGACAAGAATAGCATCATTACCTTTCTGCGATTTGGGAAAACCAGTGACGAAGTCCATCTCAACATGGTCCCATTTCCATTCAGGAATAGAGATAGGTTGCAGAGTTCCAGCAGGCCTTTGATGCTCTGCTTTGATTCGGCGACAAACGTCACATTCAGCAACATAACGAGCAATGTCCTGCTTCATATTAGACCACCAGAATCTTTGACGAATATCCTGGTACATCTTTGTACTACCAGGATGGATGGACAGAGGCGTATCGTGGGCTTCTTGCATAACCCTTTTAGTCTTATCCAGGTTTTTCTTCGAACATGGTACCACTAAGCGGCCTTTGAAATACAAGGCGCCATCGTCGGCGATCGTGATGAATGAGGGCTTTCCCCTTTTGAGGTCGCGCTTAATCTTGAGGACTTCATCGTCACACTTCTGTATCCATTTGATGGTGTCCACAAGATCTGGTTTCGCAACCAGGGTATTGAGAGAACCCTTGGAAACAACATGGAGGTTCTGTTTGGGGAAACCTTTGGGAGGGGGAGCGAGTGATCCCGGAGGAACAATATGGAGGTTCAGCCTTCTAAATTCTTCGGTAAGCGAGGGCTGAACTTTATGAACCTGGAGGTGGTTGCAGTAAGACTTGCGGCTCAGGGCATCAGCCATCACATTAGCCTTGCCGGGGGTATATGATATATCCACGTCAAAGTCTGCAACAGTCTCCATCCATCTTTGCTGACGTAGGTTCAAATCTGGCTGAGTAAACAGATACTTCAGACTTTGATGGTCGGTGAAGATCTCGCAACGATTACCGAGAAGGTAATGTCGCCACTGCTTCAGTGCATGAATGACAGCAGCAAGCTCGAGGTCGTGAACTGGGTAGTTTTCTTCGTGAGGGCGCAATTGACGAGAGGCATAAGCAATCACTCTGCGCTCTTGCATTAGGACACAGCCTAATCCTTGACGGGAAGCGTCGCAGTAAATGACGAAGTCCTTCTTAGTATCAGGTGGTGCAAGCACAGGGGCAGAAGTCAATTTGTCTTTGAGCGCCTGGAAACTTTCCTGACACTTGTCTGTCCAGTCAAACTTGACACCCTTATGCAATAAACTAGTCAGAGGCCTGGCAATCTTGGAGAAGTTCTCGACGAATCGACGGCAATAGCTGGCGAGACCGAGAAAACTTCGGACTTGCTTCACATTCTTCGGAGGAGTCCAATCGAGAATAGCCTGAACTCGTTCAGGGTTGACGGCAATACCATCCTTGGAGATGACATGCCCAAGATAGGTTACTTCGGGGAGCCAGAATTCACACTTGGAATACTTAGCATACAGTTGATGTTCTCGAAGCTTCTCTAGCACAAGACGCAGATGTACAGCATGTTCTTCCTCGTTCTTCGAAAATACAAGGATATCGTCCAGGTATACCACGACGAACTTGTCGAGGTAATCCATGAATATATAATTCATCAGACGAGAGAAGGTGGCGGGAGCATTCGTTAAGCCGAATGACATGACGGTGTACTCATATGACCCATACCGAGTCACGAAGGCGGTTTTTGGGATGTCCTCTTCACGAACACGGATCTGGTGGTAACCCAACCTCAAGTCGAGTTTGGAGAACACTGATGAACCAGCCAGTTGATCATAAAGATCATTGATCCGAGGAAGAGGGTATTTATTCTGAATGGTAGCTTGGTTTATAGGACGGTAGTCTTGGACCAATCGGTTTGTCCCATCCTTCTTCCTAACAAAGAGAGAAGGTGCTCCCCAAGGAGAGCAACTTGGGCGAATGAAACCTTTGACAAGAGATTTGTCGATTTCCTCCTTAAGCTCAATGAGTTCATGCGGCGGCATCTTATAGGGTCGTTTAGCTATAGGGGTGGTGCCGGGTTTCAAGTCGATGATGAATTCGACAGCCCTAGCAGGGGGAATCCCTGGAAGTTCTTCTGGGAAGACATCTTGGAATTCACGAACGATGAGAATGTTTTCAATGCCCTCGAGTGGTGCAGCGTTCAACGCATTCAAGGCATAAAGCCGTGCCTCGGCGTTCTGAACTAGATGAGCTTGATAAGCTATTATTTCATCAGAAGGGTGTAGCAAATGGACGACCTTAGTGGCGCAAACTATAGAAGCAGTATGCGCTTTTAACCAATTCATCCCCAGAATGAGATCAATGCTACAGGACTTCAGTACGATGGGAGAGACAAGGAATTCCAGTCCTTCGATTTCTACAGGGACGTCGTTGCAAATCATGGAGGTTCGGCATTGGCCCGCAGGGGTGTGTACTAATAGTGAAGCATCCATGTTCTCACATTTAATGTCGTGCAAGCATGCAAAACCTTCTGACATGAATGAATGAGATGCACCTGTATCAAATAAAACGGATGCTGGTACTGAATTTACGAGGAGGGTACCCATAACAGTAGCAGGCTGGTCTTGAGCTTCGCTCAGATCAACGTGGTTGGCATGAACACGACCATAAGACTTGGCATTGTTGCTGCGGGGCTGGTTGCTTCCACGGCCAGTTGCTGGAAGGGCCAGTTGATTCGGGTTCTGGTTGCATTCCCTAGCACGATGTCCTGGTTGTCCACACCTGAAGCACAATCCATTATTGGGAGTGGGAACAGGAGCTTGTGGTGGTGGAGCTGGGAGTCTTGGCCGCCTAGTCGGAGGAGTAGGCAGACGAGGTGCAGCATAGGTCTGCCTTGGGGTAGGTGCATCCAGCTGGTACAAGCTATTGGGAATCCATATCTTGCGCTTCTGCAAGGACGGGCCCGAAGATGAGCCCGTGTCACGATTGCGCCTGTGAGAACTCTGGTATTCCTGCAGACCAGTTTCGACGTTGATGGCCTTGTTCACCAAGGTGGCGAAATCAGTAAAGTCATGCACTAGAAGTGCGAGCTTGATGTCAGCTTGAAGGCCATCACGGAACTTCTCCTGTCTGCGTGCATCAGTTGCAATGTCTTCTTTAGCATAGCGGGACAAGTCCAGAAACTCCCGCTGATAAGCTTCCACAGTTTTGTTGCCTTGGGTGAGGTTGCGGAACTCACGCTTCTTCCGGTCCATAACTCCCTGAGGAATGAAGCGAGCACGGAAGGCAGCTTGGAAGTCTGGCCAGGTGATGATTGTTCCAGCTGGCAGTGTACGCCTGTGGCTGTCCCACCATTGAGCTGCGGGTCCCTTCAGGAAGAAGGAAGCAAAGGTGACATAGCTGGCAGGGGCTACATCAGCAGACTCCATCTCATAGGTGATGTCACGGAGCCAGTCATCAGCATCCAGAGGCTGGGTTGAGCTGCGGTACACTGTTGGGTTCAAGCGCATGAAATCCTGCAGAGTTACTGGGGTTGGCTGCTGGTTTATATTGGGGCGAGGAAACTGAGCCATCATATTCTCCATGAACTGACGATTCAGCTCGAACTGTTGGATCATACCAGCCATGTACTCAGGCGGTGGTGGGGCGTTGCCACCACGACCACGATCACCTGGTCTAACCATCCTGCCAATGTTTAACAGGGGTAGTTCAGCATTGAGGAATTGTAAAAACAAGCATCATTCATGATGAAACATGCACAACGAAAGCAGCACGATAGATACCACATAGTAGTCGGCATATCTTACAAAAGAGACCATGCATAGAGTTCGTTACACAGTGTTCAATACATAGACTAAGACATCATAGGCGGCACACAGGCTCGCGGCGAATGCATCTAACTCTAATAAGCAAGTCTACGTCAGTCCCAAGCGGTACTGTGGAGGTAGGTGTAGCCCGACAGCTGGTAGTGACGCGAAGGGAAGACCTCCACGCGAGTAGCCTGGGGTCCGCGGATACTCTAGTGCGGAACCCGATGCGCAGGTGGCAGGAGAGGACCAAGTGCAGGAGAGTAGCCTCCCACATCTGGCCAGCCGACGCCCTGGGGCATCACGGTCCTGGCGGGGTAGATCGCAGAACGCGTCAGATCACCAGATCGGACAAAGGGGTGCAACAGTGTCAGAGCACGATACAGGTGCTGACGGGTGGTGTACAACTCGTGTCGAAGAGCTCGGTTAGCTCTATCCAGCCCATCAGCATGCAGAACCAGGTTCTGATGGTAGTAGGGCTCGCGGGTGACAGTGGAGTAGGCAGCAGTGTAGTAACCCTCCGCACCAACATCGGATGCAATAGCAATGTGCCTGAAGGGGGAGGTGTCCAACTCCTGATACTCGCCCCGAAGACGTGTCAGAGCAGCATAAGCAGCATCGTGGACCGCCATATCGATAGTCACTCCAACACCATGAGCAGTGTGCAGCACAGTAGTGGAGTCATACTCCCGAGAGTAGAGGTGGACGACGGCACGGTACTGCTCCTGGTTGAAATCCTGATACTCCTCATAGACGGTGTACTCAGGGTGCCAGCGATAACCCAGATAGGTCATCATCTCAACCAACACAGCAGGTGATCCTGAGGCACCAATGGCCGTCGTGTGGCGCACGACCTGCCTCGTGGGTTCCATCTGAAAACAAAGATGTTTTCACAGGAGTCAAATGACAAGGTGGACAATGTTCAAATACTACTCTAAAGAATAACTAGGGCTTATCCAACTTTGGGGTGAATGTCGTAACGGGATCCTAGTGTCAGAGTTAGTAAATTCGTTTAACCCGAGTAGAAGAGAGATCAGAGTCCCAGAGTAAGGATCGAGGAGTAAAAGATCCTAATATCACCCGATGGCGACGTGGGCCCGTAAGGCACACAGCCAGGTTAGTAAAAAGTTTTGCAATGTCTAGACTCGACTTCGGCCAAGAAGTGTGGAAGGGGGATTCCTACAGGCAGTCGGCTCTGATACCAACTTGTGACGCCCCCGATTCAATCGTACACTAAACATGCACGCAAATGTGTACGATCAAGATCAGGGACTCACGGGAAGATATCACAACACAACTCTACAATTAAAAAATAGTCATACAAGCATCATATTACAAGCCAGGGGCCTCGAGGGCTCGAATACAAGAGCTCGATCATAGACGAGTCAGCGGAAGCAACAATATCTGAGTACAGACATAAGTTAAACAAGTTGCCTTAAGAAGGCTAGCACAAACTGGGATACAGATCGAAAGAGGCGCAGGCCTCCTGCCTGGGATCCTCCTAACTACTCCTGGTCGTCGTCAGCGGGCATCACGTAGTAGTAGGCACCTCCGGTGTAGGGGTCGTCGTCGACGGTGGCGTCTGGCTCCTGGGCTCCAACATCTGGTTGCGACAACCAGAAAGAAAGGAAAGGGGGGAAAAGGGGGGAGAAAGCAACCGTGAGTACTCATCCAAAGTACTCGCAAGCAAGGAGCTACACTACATATGTATACATTGGTATCAACTGGGATAAGGCTATCATATATGGACTGAACTGCAGAATGCCGGAATAAGAGGGGGATAGCTAATCCTTTCGAAGACTACGCTTCTGGCAGCCTCCGTCTTGCAACAAGTAGAAGAGAGTAGACTGAAGTCCTCCAAGTAGCATCGTATAGCATAATCCTAACCGATGATCCTCCCTTCGTCGCCCTGTGAGAGAGCGACCACCGGTTGTATCTGGCACTTGGAAGGGTGTGTTTTATTAAGTATCCGGTTCTAGTTGTCATAAGGTCAAGGTACAACTCTGGGTCGTCCTTTTACCGAGGGACACGGCTATTCGAATAGATAAACTTCCCTGCAGGGGTGCACCACATACCCCAACACGCTCGATCCCATTTGGCCGGACACACTTTTCTGGGTCATGCCCGGCCTCGGAAGATCAACACGTCGCAGCCCCACCTAGGCACAACAGAGAGGTCAGCACGCCGGTCTAAACCTAAGCGCCCAGGGGTCTGGGCCCATCGCCCTTAGCACACCTGCACGTTGCGAGGGCGGCCGGAAGCAGACCTAGCCTAGTGGCGTTCCAGTCCAATCCAGCGCGCGCCGCTCCGTCGCTGACGTCAAGAAGGCTTCGGCTGATACCACGACGCCGGGATACCCATAACTACTCCCACGTAGATGGTTAGTGCGTATAGACCAAATGGCCAGACTTAGATCAAATACCCAGATCTCGTTAAGCGTGTTAAGTATCCGCGAACGCCGACCAGGGCCAGGCCCACCTCTCTCCTAGGTGGTCTCAACCTGCCCTGTCGCTCCGCCTCAAGCAACAGTCGGGGGACGTCGGGAACCCAGGCCCACCTCTACCGGGATGGAGCCACCTGCCCCTTCAGCCCCCATCTCCGAACAGTACCACAGGTAATGTATCTGTGTAAAGTATATAGTATATGCCCGTGATCACCTCCCGAAGTGATCACGGCCCAGTAGTATAGCATGGCAGACGGACAAGAGTGTAGGGCCACTGATGGAACACTAGCATCCTATACTAAGCAGTAGGATAGCCGGTAATGGTAACAACAGTAGTAGCAAGGACAAGCTATGCATCAGGATAGGAATAACGGAAAGCAGTAACATGCTACACTACTCTAATGCAAGCAGTATAGAGGAGAGTAGGCGATATCTGGTGATCAAGGGGGGGGGGCTTGCCTGGTTGCTCTGGCAAGAGAGAGGGGTCGTCAACACCGTAGTCGTACAGGGTAGCAGCGGCGTCGGTCTCGGAGTCTATCGAGAGAAGAGGGGGGAGAACCAATAAATATTTATACAAGCATATGCATAGTGATGCATGACATGACAAGTAACGATGCTAGGCGTGCCCTAACGTGGTATGAGGTGGTACCGGTTAAGGGGGAATACATCCGGGAAAGTATTCCCGGTGTTTCGCGATTTCGGGCAGAGGAGCCGAAGGGGGGGAAAGTTGCGGGTTCGATAGGTTAGGGGTGTGTGGCGGACGAACGGACTGCGTATCCGGATTCGTCTCGTCGTTCTGAGCAACTTTCATGTACAAAGTTTTTCGATCCGAGCTACGGTTTATTTTATATTAATTTTAAAAGATTTAAATCAATTTTGGATTTATTTAATTAATTTAATCAACATTATCCAGAATAGTGTCTGCTGACGTCATCATGACGTCAGCATGACATCAGCAGTTGACTTGGTCAACTGACATGTGGGTCCCGTTCGTCATTGACTGATTAGGCTAATTAGCAGCTAATTAAATTAACTACTGTTTAGTTAAACTAATTAGAGTTTAATTAAACTAATTAGTTAATTAGGTTAATCTAATTATGATTAATTAACTTAATTAATTCCTTAATTAATTAATTAATTAATTTTATTAATATTAATTTTAATTCCTTTTTTTTAAAGCGTTCTGGGGCGTGGGCCCCCTTTGTCATAGGGACAGGGGCCTTAATGGGTGCGGTGCTAACGGGCGGGAGCCCACGGGGAGCGGGCGTAGCCCGCCCGAGTGGGACGTGGCCGCCGGGCGCCGCGGGCAACCGTGGGGGTGAGCGGGCGGCAGGAGGCCGTGGATGGTGCGGCGACAAGCCGCGCGGGCCGGGGAGTAGGGCGCCGTCGGGCGGCTAGCGGGGCGCAGGCGAGGCAGCGAGATGCAGGGGAGGCTAGCGCGGTGCAGGGGACGGCGCGGGACGCGGCCACCGCGAGCGCGCATAGTGGCGCGGGACGCGGCTGGCCCATGCGGTGGAGGGCGGCAGTGGTGGTGGCGGCAGCGCGGCAGCACAGCAGCAGTTGCTGTAGCTCGCGGCGGGGCACGACCATCGTGGGCGGCGCGGGGAGGCGGCGCACGGCGAGGAGGACTTGGTCCCGCGGAGCACGACGCAGGGGGCGCGTAGGGGAGGCCGCGACCGGCAGCAGCTACAGCAGTACACAGGGTAGCGAGCACGGCGTTGATGCGGCGGGCGCGACGAGGCGCGTGAGCTGCGCGAGGGAGACCGAGAGGGGAGGGGGAGGCGCTCACTGGGGCCGTAGGGTTCGGGCAGCGTGCGAGGGGTGGTCCGGCGAGGAGGAGACGAGGAGGAGGACGGTGAGGCGGCGACGAGGTCCGGTGAGAAAGAGACCGTGGCACGGGCGCGAGGGAGGGGGTTCGTCGTCGGTGGGTGGCTCTTCCACCGCAGTAGGGTCGCCGGGTGACGCCTGGCTCTAGCACGGAGCCAGGGCGGCGACGGCGGCGGTTCGGTCCGGGCGGCGGGGTCGGCGGGGGTGGGCGCCGGCGTCGGGAGTGGAGGGGCGCGGGGATCGGGCGCGAGGGGATCGGGCTCTCCTCCCGATCCAGATCGGGGGGCGAGGGAGAGGGAGTGGCGGCGTGGGGGGGGGAGTGGGGCGACGGGGTGGGGTTAGGGTTAGTGGGGGGGATAAGGGAGGCGTGGGGGGGGCCGGCTGGGCCGTGGGGTGGGCCGGTCGGCTGGCCTGGTGGCCTGCTTGGCCGGAGCCCAGTGGGTTGCCCCTCTTTTTTTTAGTTAGGTTTTGTCCTTTTCTTTTATTTATTTTCTCTTTTGTTTTTAATTCATTCTAAAATACTTAGGCAGTTTTTAAAATGTGTTGATTACACTATAATTACCAGTGCAATATTCTGCAACCCCCGAACATTTTTGTTTTAATTTTTGAAAACTTTTATTGTTAATTGTAATTTGAATTTGAATTTGAACGGTTTCGGATTGTTGCGAGGTTAGCAACAGTAATCGGGATGACGTGCCATGATTAGCGTGGGATTACTGTAGCAAGATTATCCGGGCGTTACACGTGAGCACCCAGTTGCAATCCTTGAAGAGACTGAACGCAAAACTCGCAACAAGTCAATCAAGTTTCTCAAAGTCAAGTGGTCACACCATTCCGACCGTGAAGCTACCTGGGAACACGAGGATCACCTCCGTTCTGAGTACCCGGAGTTCTTTCAGTCCTAGATCTCGGGACGATATCTTTTCGTAGTGGTGGAGTGTTGTAACGCCCCATATGTAACCTTCCCCAATTGTACTCCAACTCATGCCGTTTCCGGCATTAAGTTATATTTAATTCTCGGGTTCGGGTCTTTGTCTCCGTGTGTTGTTTTTGTTTTTTCGTGCATCTCATATCATGTCGTCTCGTGCATTGCATTTGCATACATGTTCATCTCATGCATTCGAGCATTTTCCCCGTTGCCCGTTTTGCATTCCGGCGCTTCGTTCTCCTCCGGTGGCCATTTCTAGCTTTCTTTCGTGTGTGGGGATTAAACATTTCCGGATTGGGCCGAGACTTGCCATGCGGCCTCGGTTTACTACCGATAGACCGCCTGTCAAGTTTCGGGTCATTTAGACTTCGTTTGATACTCCAATGGTTAACCGAGGGACCGAAAAGGCCTCGTGTGTGTGCAGCCCAACAACCCTCCATTTTGGCCCAAAACCCACCAAACTCAGCTCCATCGTCTCGGTCATTCGATCACGATCGTGTGGGCGAAAACCGCACCTCATTTGGACACTCCTAGCTCCCTCTATGCCTATTTATACCCCCTCCATTTTCGGATCCCGTCTCCCACCTCGAAACCCTAAAAAAAGGAGATCTCGTTCCCCGCGCCCGGCCGGACATGTCCGCCCTCAGCCGGACGTACCGCGCCGCCGCGCCCGGCCACTGAGGGGCCGCCACCTGTCCCCGCCGGGTCACTCCGCCGCCGGCCCGCCCGGCCCACGGAGGGCCCCCGAGGCCCACTCCGCCACCCGACGCCCTCCGCCGCCCGCGCCGCCGTCTTCTTCGGGCGCGGCCACCGCCGCCACCTCCGGCGCGCCCCGCCGCCGTCCGGCTGCCGGCCGCCCCGCCGCGGGCCGCCGCACCGCACCCCGCTGCCTCGCCTCAACTCCGGTGGCCGGGGACCGCCGTCCACCGCGCCGCTCCGCCGACCTCCGCTCCGGCGAGCTCCATCTTCCTCCCCGCTCCGGCCGACCTTTTCTCCGGCGACCTCGAGTCCGGCAGCTACAGTAACTCCGGCGGCCTCGGTTCCCGTGCGATCCAGATCTGAGATCCACTCCTCACGGTTGACTTTTCATCCCCAAAACCCTAATTTTCTTGCTACTTTGACCGCTCATATCTCCTCATCTGTAACTCCGTTTTGGGCGTATGATATATCAAAATCTTCGCCTCGACGAGTACATCATTTCATTCCATTGCATCATTTGCATTTGAGGTCATCTTGTTGCCCAAAATGCTGTTGGAAGGAGGCATGTTGAGTTAAATTGCAGATCCGTTAGTTCAACATGCACTTTTGTCATTTTTGCCATATTTAATCCGTGCATGATATGCCTGTGCCCCTTTGGGATGAATTGTTAAGCATGTTGTCTTCTTTCCATAGGTGCCTTCCATGTATTTTTAGGATGTGTGTGTTATCTTGTGCAAGCTTGCGAAGAGGGCTACCTGAGATTACAGATTTCAGGGACTTAGTGATTTTCACTAAGTCTGAGCCGTTTTAGTTCACGATGCTATATGTCCGGCTTGTTTCCTAGTGATCCGTGCCTCTTTTGAGGATGATCAGTAAGAGTGATTAGATATGCTTGTTGGGCTTAATCCATCCAGGTCTTTACTTGTTATGTTGGAGCACCCTAGGTTGACTCAATCGAGCTCAACTTTTGGATAGTTGCTGTTTTGGGCAGATCGTGAACTCTTTTGCGATTTTGCCGGAGTGATTGCTAGTGATCCATGCATGCTATGCCATTGTTCTTGCCATGTCTAGCTAGCATTTTGTGCCTTCTTAATGGATATATGCTTTCCTTTCCATGACTTGCACCGTAGTGAGAGCATCGAGCTCGTTTACACGCCTCCGTGAGTTATTATTTCAGCATGTCCCAGTTTTCACTCAGTCTGAAAACTGATTGTGTTTCATCGATGTTCGTGTGCTCGGTAGAGTATTTTGTGAACCCTTTTGGCCCCAGGTCATTTTGGGTGTTTTGTTAAGCTTATTGAGTAGCTCCATGCCATGATCTTACTTGCCATGTTCAGGTTTTCCTTCATGTTGTTTTGCTGCTCCGAAGAGAGCATCGTGGTCTGAAATTTCAGACTAGCGTTAATTTCGCTAAGTCTGAAATCTGTTTTGCTTATTCAGTTTTGCCATGCTTGTTTGAAGCCCTTAATGGATGATTTTGCCTATGCCTCAGTCATGATGATTTGTTAAGCTTGATGAGTACATCACTGCCATGCAATTTGTTTTCATGTTGTGTGGCTGTAGCATGTTCATTTTGTTGCATTTAGGAGCCTACTTGCTGTAAATCGCAGATCGGTTCGTTTAGTAAAACGCTTGCCATTTCTAAACCGTAGCTCCGATTGCCATGATCTTTATATCGTTTTCAGGGGATTTCTTCCCCTCTATCCATTGGCACACTTGGATTTCCAAGTTGAGGCCAGGTTCATGCATTTCCTGTTACATGTTGCATTCTTGCATCCCGCATCGCATCCCGCATAGCATATCATCTTTGCACCTTATTGGTTGCCTTGGCACGTGGTTGATTGTATCCTTGTTGCTTGTTTGTGTTGTTGGGTAGAGCCGGGAGACGAGTTCGCTAACGAGGAGCCCGTTGAGTTTGCTTTTGAGGATCCAGTCAATTCTGACAACTGTGCAGGCAAGATGATCACACCCTTGAAATCACTACTATCTTTGCTATGCTAGTTTGCTCGCTCTTTTGCTTTGCCAATGCTACGATGCCTACCACTTTTTTGTCAGCCTCCCAATTGCCATGATTGAGCCTCTAACCCACCTTTGTCCTAGCAAACCATTGATTGGCTATGTTACCGCTTTGCTCAAGCCCCTTCTTATAGCGTTGTTAGTTGCAGGTGAAGATTGGAGCCGTTCCTTGTTGGAACATTTATTTACTTGTTGGGATATCATTATATTGTTATGTTATCTTTACTCATCTATATACTTGGTGAAGGGTGGAAGGCTCGGCCTCTCGCCTAGTGTTTTGTTCCACTGTTGTCGCCCTAGTTTCCGTCATATCGGTGTTATGTTCCCGGATTGTTGCGTCCCTTATGCGGTTGGGCTATAATGGGAACCCCTTGATAGTTCGCCTTGTTTAAAGCTTTTCCAGCAATGCCCAACATTGGTTTTACCATTTTCCACCTACCCCTTTTCTTTCCCTTGGGTTTCCGGAGCCCGAGGGTCATCTTTATTTTAGCCCCCACGGGCCAGTGCTCCTCTGAGTGTTGGTCCCACCGAGCGATGTCCGGGGCTACCAGGGGCAACCCTGGGCTGGCCTACCCGACGTCTGGCTCATCTGAGTGTGCCCTGAGAAAGAGATATGTGCAGCTCCTATCGGGATTTGTCGGCGCATTCGGGCGGTGTTGCTGGACTAGTTTTGACCTGTCGAATCATCTTGTTGTACCGGGATACCAAGTCTGATCGGTGGGTCCTGGGTGGAGGTCTATTCCTTCGTTGACCGTGAGAGCTTGTTATGGGCTAACTTGGGACCCCCCTGCAGGGATTGATCTTTCGAAAGCCGTGCCCGCGGTTATGGGCAGATGGGAATTTGTTAATGTCCGGTTGTAGAAAACTTAAACTTAATTAATTAAAATGAATCAACTACGTGTGTTGCCGTGATGGCCTCTTCTCGGCGGAGTCTGGGAAGTGGACACGGCGTTGGAGTTATGTTGCGTAGTCTGCTCTATTTAGTTTCCGCTCGTGCTTTGCCTTCTCTTCTCGCTCTCTTTTGCGAATAAGTTAGCCACCATATATGCTAGTCGCTTGCTGCAGCTCCACTCACATTACCCCTTCCTTACCTATTTAGCTTAAATAGTCTTGATCGCGAGGGTGCGAGATTGCTGAGTCCTTGTGGCTCACAGATTACTATATCACCAGATGCAGGGACCGATGATACTCCTCCGTATGGCGCATTCGAGCTGAAGTGGGAGTACGACGAGGACTCTCAGCGATACTATGTTTCTTTTCTTGATGATCAGTAGTGGTGCCTGCTCGGGGTTCGATTCAGGGATTAGTCGCATGTTGGGGGGTCTTTTCTATTTTGGCGCCGTAGTCGGGCCATGAGTGTTTGTATGATGGATGCTATTTATGTACCTTGATGTGACGTGGCGAGTGTAAGCCAACTATTATTATTATTCCCCCTTTATATTATTATGTACATGGGTTGTGTGAAGATTGCCTCACTTGCGACATATGCCTTCAATGCGATTATGCCTCTAAGTCGTGCCTCGACACGTGGGAGATATAGTCGCATCGAGGGTGTTACAATCTTCACCGCACAAAATATTCAAATCATGCACAACCCCGATGACAAGCCAAGCAATTGTTTCATACTTTTGACGTTCTCAAACCTTTTCAACTTTCACACAGTACATGAGCGTGAGCCATGGATATAGCACTATAGGTGGAATAGAATATGATGGTGGAGGTTGTGTGGAGAAGACAAAAAGGAAGAAAGTCTCACATTGACGCGGCTAATCAATGGGCTATGGAGATGCCCATCAACTGATGTCAATGTGAGGAGTGGGGATTGCCATGCAACGGATGCACTAGAGCTTTAAGTGTATGAAAGCTCAAACCGAAAACTAAGTGGGTGTGCATCCAACTTGCTTGCTCATGAAGACCTCGGTCATTTGAGGAACCCATCATCGGAATATACAAGCCAAGTTCTATAATGAAAATTCCCACTAGTATATGAAAGTGATAACTCAAGAGACTCTCTATATGAAGAACATGGTGCTACTCTGAAGCACAAGTGTGGTAAAAGGATAGTAACATTGTCCCTTCTCTCTTTTCTCTCATATATTTTATTTTTTTTCTCTCTCTTTTTTCTTTTCTTTTTTTGTAGGCTTCTTTGGCCTCTCTCTCTTTTGGGGGGGGGGGGATTCTTTGGCCACTTTTATTTTGATAACCTCACATGGGACAATGTTCTAATAATGATGACCATCACACTTTTATTTACTTACAACTCAATATTACAACTCGATACTAGAACAAAATATGACTCTATATGAATGCCTCCGGCGGTGTACCGGGATGTGCAATGATCTAGCGTAGCAATGACATCAAAAAACGGACAAGCCATGAAAACATCATGCTAGCTATCTTACGATCATGCAAAGCAATATGACAATAAATGCTCAAGTCATGTATATGAAGATGATGGAAGTTGCATGGCAATATATCTTGGAATGGCTACGGAAATGCCATGATAGGTAGGTATGGTGGCTATTTTGAGGAAGATATAAGGAGGCTTATGTGTGATAGAGCGTATCGTATCACAGGGTTTGGATGCACCGGTGAAGTTTGCACCGACTCTCCAGGTGAGAAAGGGCAATGCACGGTACCAAAGAGGCTAGCAATGATGGAAGAGTGAGAGTGCGTATAATCCATGGACTCAACATTAGTCATAAAGAACTCACATACTTATTGCAAAAATCTATTAGTCATCGAAACAAAGTACTACGTGCATGCTCCTAGGGGGATATATTGGTAGGAAAAGACCATCACTCGTCCCCGACCGCCACTCATAAGGAAGACGATCAATAAATACCTCATGCTCCAACTTCGTTACATAACGGTTCACCATACGTGCATGCTACGAGAATCACAAACTTCAACACAAGTATTTCTACAATCCACAACTACCCACTAGCATGACTCTAATATCACCATCTTTATATCGCAAAACTATTGCAAGGAATCAAACATATCATATTCAGTGATCTACAAGTTCTATGTAGGATTTTATGACTAACCATGTGAATGACCAATTCATGTCATCTCTCTAAATAGATATAAGTGAACCAAGAGAGTTTAATTCTTTCTACAAAAGATATGCCCACGCTCTAACAAATATAAGTGAAGCAAAAGAGCATTCTACAAATGGCGGTTTTCTATGTGAAGAGAAACAGGCAATCCAAACTTCAAATGATATAAGTGAAGTGCATGAAGCGTTCTATAAAGCCATACTCAAAAGATATAAGTGAAGTGCAATGAGAATTCTATAAATCAACCATGGACTATCTCATACCAGCATGGTGCATCAAAAAAAAGTGAAAACTAAATGCAAAATACGCTCCAAGATTTGCACATATCACATGAACGAAACGAATCTGAAAACATACCGATACTTGTTGAAGAAAGATGGGATGCCTTCCGGGGCATCCCCAAGCTTAGACGCTTGAGTCTCCTTTAATATTTACTTGGGGTGCCTTGGGCATCCCCAAGTTTGAGCTCTTTCCTCTCCTCCTTCTCCTCACATCAAGACCTCCTCGATCTTCGAACACTTCATCCACACAAAACTCAACAGAAAGCTCGGTAAGATCCGTTAGTATAATAAAGAAAATCACTACTCTAAGTACTGTTGCAAACCAATTCACATTTTGTTTTTGCACTGTAGCTACTGTAATATAACTTTTCCATGGCTTAATCCACTGATAGAAATCGATAGTTTCACCAAAACAAGCAAACTATGCATCAAAAACAGAATATATCTTAAACAGGATAGTCTGTAGTAATCTGAACATTCACCGTACTTATGGTACTTAAAAAATTCTGAAAAATTAGAATAAATAAATAATTTGTATAGAAATACAGTGCAAAAGGTTTCAGAACCGTTTGACGTTCCAGTAAAAAATGTAAAATCGCGCACTACAGCCAAAGTTTCTGTTTTGCACCGCACAAACCAACAAGCAATGTAAACATCCTAAAGGAAAATCTTGGCACATTATTTTTATTTTTAAACTTTATAAAAGCACACAACAGAAATAAATGACTCTCTAAAAGTTCCGGGTTGTATCCCTGGCAGCGCTTTCTTTAAAGCCATTAAGCTAGGCATATAGTGCTCAAGTAATGGATCCACCCAGATCTCAAGGTATATCAAAGCAAATTTTAATTAACAATGATTTGTGATTTAGTAGTGAGCACACAGTAACATATATCATGCAACAACGAAGTCTAACTCTCTTCCTATGCATCCGCATGTCATAAAAAAACAATTCATGCGCACATAGTAAAGGCCAATGCATAGTATAAACAGTTTCTTGCAATTTTATCATATTGGAAACATGGAGAGGCAGAGATGTAGTTCCTCTCTCATAATAATTGCAAGTAGGAGCAGCAAGCACATGCATATTATATCTATCAAAATTATCATGTGTAGTAGTAAAACGCAACCCATCAATATAATCCTTAATAAGGGCAAACTTCTCCGATATAGTGTAGTCGGGAGAATTCAAAAAGATGATAGGACTATCATGCGTGGGTGCAATAGCAACAATTTCATGTTTAACATAAGGAACTATAACAAGTTCATCTCCATAAGCATAATTCATATTGGATCTTGGCCACAAGCATAGCAAGCATCATGAAAAAGGGATATTTCAAAAGAATCAACGGGATCATAACAATCATTATAGCATTCATCCTTCGGTAGATTCGAAGGGAAATTAAACAATGTATGCGTTGAAGAGTTACTCTCATTAGAAGGTGGGCACGGGTAACTAATCCGCTCTTCCTCCTTTTGTTCTTCGCTCTCCTCATCATATTTTTCATCCAATGATCCCACAATTTCATCAATTCCTTCTTCCATAGACTAACTATTATACCTTGGCTTTTTATTCCTTTGCCCCATTTCCAATCTAGAGACGATATTTATGCACATCCTTGTTTTCAGGCCTTTCCAAAGCAGTTCACTGATGATTACCTCTCAAACCACCTCTATGGTCAGGAGGTGAGGAAAGTTTTCATACAACACCCATGGTTCAATATTGAAGTGTTCCTGAAGAGGACGAAGGATGAACGGTCAATCATCCACAGTCACTGGCCTAAAGTTGCAAAGACCTTCAACACGAATGAAGGCTCAATATTCGCCTTCCGCTTCAGTAGTTTTTCAAATGAGATGCACATGTCTATATACCGTCTATGATGCTAATTTCAAAAGGTTCTAGATGTTGCACGTGAAACTTGGTGCTGGTGCAGTTGTGTAATGGGGCAGCTGAGTGCTGAAGCTATATCATGTTGTACTCAGATGTATTTCAATTATGAAATCCTGCTTCCTTAATATGGGAATGAAATATATTATGTGCTTAATATGAATGTAAATTAGATTAATAAATGGATTATTAATAATAGGGCAATTAGCCTGCTAATTGGGTTTTCCTATTGCAAACGGTTATTGAGAAAACATCGTGGGCGATGACCTCAGGCAACGCACATAGTTTCTAGGAATAAACCGTGTTGGATCAATGAACAATCACACACGACATTCTCTTAAAATCTGTTCACGATATGCCACCTTGCGCAAACGTTTTCCTTGGAGTGACTATGTGGGATGTATATACGAACGGAAATGTTTAGCGGGGACTCACTGTGTAGGATGTACTTACGACAGAAAATGATTTCGCCTGTATAATTGTATTTGTTTAGCACTACTGTACGTATAACCGTATTTGGTCGCTCGCCGGTCGCACACAACCTCATTTTGCCGAGCGTGTGTGCCAGGAGGGCATATCCCCGACGGTTTCTGGGTCATGTGGGAAGGACCCCCCCCCTATCGCAGTCACTCACTAGGTGACGGTTCTGAACGTCATCGCAGAAAGGGGTTAAAAACCATTTGTATAGCACCTTGTTGTACCAGTGTGTGAACTTATGCATAGGGGTTGGCACCCATTTTTGTCTTGACTCTCTGGTAGAAACTTCGGGCAACTCTTTGAAGTTCTTTGTGTTGGTTTGAATAGATGAATCTGAGATTGTGTGATGCATATTGTATAATGAAACCCGCGGATACTTGTGGTGACATTGGAGTATCTAGGTGACATTAGGGTTTTTGTTGATGTGTATCCTAAGGTGTTATTTTAGTACGAACTCTATGTTGTTTGTGACACTTATAGGAATAACCCAATAGATCGATCAGAAAGAATAAATTTGAGGTGGTTTCGTACCCTACAATAATCTCTTCATTTGTTCTCCGCTATTGGTGACTTTGGAGTGGCTCTTTGTTGCACGTTGAGGGATTGTTATATGATCTAATTATGTTATCATTGTTGAGAGAACTCGCACTAGTGAAATTATGAACCCTGGGCCTTGTTTCAAAGCATTGCAATACCGTTTTCGCTCACTTTTACCACTTGTTACCTTGCTGTTTTTATATTTTCAGATTACAAAAATCTATATCTACCATCCATATTGCACTTGTATCACCATCTCTTTGCCAAACTAGTGCACCTATACAATTTAATTACCATTGTATTGGGTGTGTTGGGGACACAAGAGACTCTTTGTTATTTGGTTGCAGGGTTGTTTGAGAGAGACCATCTTCATCCTATGCCTCCCACGGATTGATAAACCTTAGGTCATCCACTTGAGGGAAATTTGCTATTGTCCTACAAAACTCTGCGCTTGGAGGCCCAACACGAGTCTACAAGAAGAAGGTTGCGTAGTAGACATCACCCATCATCTATTCATTACTTCCCAATGCCTCCCCGTAGGCCCAAATCATGGTGAAGTGTCATGTAGTCGATGTTCACATAACACCACTAGAGGAAAGACATCACACGTACATCTCATCAAAATATCGAACGGATACCAAATTCACATGATTACTTATAACAAGACTTCTCCCTTGTCCTCAGGAACAAACATAACTACTCGCAAAGCATAGCCATGTTCAAGATCAGAGGGGTATTGAATATAATTAAGGATCTGAACATATGATCTTCCACCAAGTAAACCAACTAGCATCAACTACAAGGAGTAATCAACACGTACTACTAGCAACCCACAGGTACCAATCTGAGGTTCTGAGGCAAAGATTAAATACAAGAGATGAGCTAGGGTTTGAGAGGATATGGTGCTGGTGAAGATGTTGATGAAGATTGCCCCCTCTGGATGAGAGGATCATTGGTGATGACGATGGCTTCGATTTCCCTCTCCCGGAGGGAAGTTTCCCTGGCAGAACAGCTCCGCCAGAGCCGTAGACTGCTTCTGCCCAGGTGCTACTTCTTGAGCATGCGTTGGTCTTTCCCTTGAAGAGGAAAGGGTGATGCAGCATAGTAGAGATAAGTATTTCCCTTAGTTAAGAACCAAGGTATCAATCCAGTAGGAGAAGAACGCGCAAATCACCAATACCTGCACACACAATCAAACGCTTGCACCCAACGCGATAAAGAGGTTGTCAATCCCTTCACGGTCACTTGCAAAGGTGAGATCTGATAGAGATAGATAAAACTAAACAAAAGATAACTAATATTTTTGGGGTTTTTTGGTTTATAGATCTGAAAATAAAAGATTGCAAAATAGTAGATCGGGAACTAATATGATGGAAAATAGACCTGGGGGCCATAGGTTTCACTAGAGGCTTCTCTCATGAAGGCAAATAATACGATGGGTGAACAAATTACTGTCGAGCAATTGATACAAAAGTGCAAAGTTATGAAGATATCCAAGGCAATGATTATGTAATATGGGCATCATGTCCGTGTCAAGTAGACCGACTCCTGCCTGCATCTACTACTATTAGTCCACACATCGACCGACTCCTGCCTGCATCTAGAGTATTAAGTTCATAAAGAACAGAGTAAGATGACATGATGTAGAGGAATAAACTCAAGCAATATGATGTAAACCCCATATTTTTATCCTCGATGGCAACAATACAATACATGCCTCGCTACTCCTACTTTGTCATTGGGTGAGGACACCGCAAGATTGAACCCAAAGCTAAGCACTTCTCCCATTGCAAGAAAAACCAATCTAGTTGGCCAAACCAAACCGATAATTCGAAGAGAAATACAAAGATATCAAATCATGCATATAAGAATTCAGAGAAGATTCAAATAATATTCATAGATAATATGATCATAAAGCCACAATTCATCGGATCTCGACAAACACACCATAAAAGAAGATTTCACCAGATAGATCTCCAAGAACATCGAGGAGAACATGGTATTGAGAATCAAAGAGAGAGAAGAAACCATCTAGCTACTAGCTATGGACCCGTAGGTCTGAGGTAAACTACTCACGCTTCGTCGGAAGGGCAATAAGGTTGATGTACATGCACTCCGTGATCGAATCCCCCTCCGGCAGGATGCCGGAAAAGGGCCCAAGATGGGATCTCACGGGAACAGAAGGTTGCGGTGGTGGAAAAGTGTTTTCGTGTATGCTTCTGGTGGTTCTTGAATATATGTGAATATATAGGAGGAAGATCTAGGTCAAGAGGTCACCGAGGGACCCACAAGGTAGGGGGCGCCCCCCTAGGGCACGCCCTCCACCCTTGCCACCACCTCGTGGCTCTTCTGACTTGCACTCCAAGTCTCCTGGGTGTCTTTTGGTCCAAGAAAAATCATCGTGAAAGTTTTATTCCATTTGATATTTCGTTTCTACGAAGCTAATAAACAAGGAAAAACAGAAACTGGCACTGGGCTCTAGGTTAATAGGTTAGTCTCAAAAATAATATAAAATAGAATATTAATGCATATAAAACATCCAAAACAGATAATATAATAGCATGGAACAATCAACAATTATAGATACATTGGAGACATAGCACTATGTTCCACCTCGAGATGGTGGCGCTTCGTCCCGAAAGCTTCCTTCTGATTTTTTTCCAGGTCAAAATGCTTCATATAGCAGAAGATGGGCACCGGAGACCTACCAGGGGGCCACAAGCCCTGGGGGCGCACCCAGGCTTGTGGTTACCTGGTGGGTTCCCCTCTGGTATTTCTTCGCCCAATATTTTTATATATTCCAAAATAATTCTCCATAAATTTTCAGGACTTTTAGAGTTGTGTAGAATAGGTCTCTCAGATTTGCTCCCTTCCAGTCCAAAATTCGAGCTGCCGGCATTCTCCCTCTTCATGTAAATCTTATAAAATAAGAGAGAAAAGGCATAAGTATTGTACCATAATGTGTAATAACAGCCCATAATGCAATAATTATCAACATAAAAGCATGATGCAAAATGGACGTATCAGCTCGGAAGGCCATAGCCGGACACAAAGGTCCTTCATAGCCGGTTCCGCCATCCGATGCAGCTCCATCAATTACTTCATTTGATTCATGAGGAGGGGAGGATGCTCACGTGCCTAGAATTGCGCCTAGAACAGCCTTAGTTCGGCGTCACCCTCCCAGGCTGCATAATGCCTTGATGCATCAGCCACACTCTTCGGGAGATCCGCAAACACGCCTGCAGAACGCCAGACCCGGGTGAGCAACGCGAAACTGTGGCCACCAAAGACACTCTGCATTAAGTACTTCTTACCATTCACAATTTGTTTTACTTGTCGGAGCTCCTCCCGGGAGCACCGCGTCTCCGATCGCGCCTCTTGGATCTTCGTCTTTATGTTCGCCAACTCGGTGGCGTGATCCTTATTTTTCCTCTCAAGGTCCTCACATTTAGTGATGACATCCTTGATCTCTTGCTGTACTTCTGACACCCTGGCCTCATGCTTCTCGCGCTCGGTTTTCATCAAGGCGAGTTCGGCCGCCGCTTTCTATTCGGCCGCTTCCTTCTTGGCCTGTAGCAGCTCGGCCTTGAGGCTCTCGACCTCTGCGGCGGTGGCTGCAAGTCACCTCTTGCTTAGGGATAATCCCGGATACTTTGCTCAACAAAGAAAATCAAGGGACCGCGTTTCAAATAGACTTACCTTGTGCCTCGTCGAACCGCTTGTTGACGAGATCGAGCTCCTCATCGGAGCTCTTGAGCTTTCGATTCATCTCAGCCAGTTCGGCGGCATTGGCTGCCGCTGCTAACAATGAGGCATGCAATCATACAACAAGCACCCTTGTTAGACTACTTGTTCTGACGGTCTTGATCCTCAGTCAGGCTTTTTCAAAGCCTACCAGAGTCTCAGGGCTGCTATGTATAGAAGGACTGCCAACATCTCAACCACAAAATACACTTTTAGAAAGAGCATTACATTGATTACCTCAAAGCCCGTTAGGAGGCCGTCAAAAGCACCTTCAGTCCCTTGTTAACGGACCGAACGCTTTGTAAAACCACGCCCATCAGGGCGCGATGTTCTGCTACTATGGAGGAGTCATTCATGGACTCCCCCATTAGGCTCGGCCACTCCACCGTGACCCGGTCCTTAGTGTTCGGCACGGGTGGCGGGGCCCCGGCTCCCCCTTTGGTGGAGGGTGTTTGTGACATCTCGGAAGGCCGTGAAGGCCCCCGAACAGTCTTCTGAAAGGGCTTGAGTTGCTCGAGCTCCTTCTCTTGGTCTTCGGTGGCCGAAGTGTCAGCTTCGGCCATGTTGATGTCGCCCTCGCCCCCCGTGTTCGTCATGGGAGGGGTCCTTTGGGATAGTACCTCCCCGGTCTCCCCGATGATCGGGGGAGGCACAAAGTGCGATGCGCCCCCGCTTTCCACCAGATCAGTTGACGGGAAATGCCCTCCGATATCTGTCGGTAGGAAGGTCATGTTGCATGCTACAACATAAGAATGTGCATGTTGTCAGTAATGGGTTAGTAAAACCAGTACCCGGATAGTCTTCGGATTCTCACCTTTCAACGTGGGGCTTGACCCTATGAACCTTCTCGGAGGCTGTGGACTCCTCATCGGAGTCTGAACTATCATCGAGCATGACCAGTTTGCCCTTGCTCCTCTTCTTCGGAGCCGGAGAAGGATGATCTCCCTCGGCTTTGGCCGATGCCGCTCTTTTCTTAGTGCGGGAGGATTCGCTCTCCTCCTACTCTTCTTCTTCGTCTTGCTCCCCCTCGTGTGTGGAGGGGGTGTGGGTGTCCCCAAACTTAGTGTCCGGAGGGACTCGTGGGCGGAGGCCCTCTCTGGCCTCCTTTGTGGGGTTCTTCTTCTTCTCGTCCTTTTTCTCTGGCGCCTTGTAAGGTGCCACGGTGAGCCTCTCTTCCAGCTGGGCTGACCTAGGGTCTTCGAGCAGTGGGGCCGGACTGTTAATCTTCGTGGCCCTCTTGAGCCAGCCATGTGGAGACGAGAAAAAGGAGTCAAGGACCACAGTGGGAATTTAAACATCCGAACATAAATTACTACCTTACCTCCCTTGGGGGATTTTTGTTGCCGAGGTCGATGTCCTCGTCTTCAGCCGTCCATGCCTTTTGCGGCTTGAACACCACCTTCCACAGCTTCTCGCAGGTGGTGCCGTAGAAGTACTGTATGGTGCTGGGGTCTTCGGGCTTCCAGGACCACATGGGGCGGCTCAAAGCTGACATGACAGGAGACAGCGATGGAGCATGATTTGGACCACGCTGGTTTGTGTGCCCTCCTTTATCATGTTAGGGACGTGTCTTTGTAGTGCCTCCACCTTCGTTGTAGACCCTCAGTCAAGGCCTTTCTTGGTCCACGAGGTTAGCCTCGCAGGGGGTCCGAATCTGAAGTTTGGAGCGGCCGCCCAGGTCGCGTCACGGGGTTTTGTGATGTAGAACTATTCTTTCTGCCAGATCTTGACCGTGTCTATAAACTCACCATGGCGCCCCCGCAGTCTGCGTGCTGGCCGTCAACGATCTTTGGCTTGACGTTGAAGACCTTTAACCATAAGCCGAAGTGTGGTGGGACTCGAAGAAAAGCTTCACAGACGGTGATGAAAGCCGAGATGTGGAGGAAGGAGTTCGGAGCCAGGTCATGGAAGTCGAGCCCATAGTAGAACATCAACCCCCGGATGAACGGGTGGAGTGGGAAGCCCAATCCCCGGATAAAATGGGGAATGAACACCACCCGCTCATCGGCACGGGGCGCCGACATGACCTGGCCCTCCTTCGGGGCCCGATGAACAATGTTGGGCGAGAGGTAGCCCACTCACTTCAGCTCCTCGATGTCATTGTTGGAGATGCATGAGGCCTCTACTTGCCCGTCGCGCCGGATCCAGCCATGGCCAAGTGCGGGGAAAGGGGGGGTCTTTTGAGGGAAGTTGGGCTAGAGCGTTGGTATTCTGCGCAAGGTTGTGGCGAAAGCAAGGAGAAGGCGTGAGGGGATAACCCTGGCTGGTTTCTTTTTGTAAGCAGTCGAGATACCAAGAGTCCTTTAAACGTGTTGCTAGCCTCGCCACTTCCCGATATACTCGTGACGTTATGCGCGAGTGGGATACTAGGAATCATTGATCCAATCCCTTGAAAAGCGGAACACGATCCACACCAAGATGGGAAGTGCCATTAGATGGACTGCCTCAAACCGCGCATCGAGTTCTCAGGTTTATGACCGGCCACGACCCTTCGTTGAAAAATATCAGTTACCAGCACTACATATATTCGAGTCACTGGTGAAAGTGCAACTATCCCTAGGTGGTTTTGGTAATTCATAACAACATATAGCTCATTGAGCTAATGCTATTCCAAGATGATTATTTCAGGAAAGCTCAATGATTGGCATGGCATGGATGTGAAAGTGGAACCCTCAAAATGCTAAGGACAAAGAACTGGCTCAAGCTCAAAAGTTCAAGACTCTTCATTTTATATTTTAGTGATCCAAGATCACATTGAGTCTTTAGGAAAATCCAATACTATCAAGGAGGGATGAGGTGTTGCTTAATGAGCCTCTTGCTTTATGTGCTTAGTGATATGCTCCAAAATCCTCAACCACCTTTCCATATCCACAAATGACCTAAAACCTAAGCCAAACTCGGTCATACCGATTCTGTCAATCCGGCGCCACCGAGTTTCACTTGTCATTTGCCACTGCCAAACCCTAGCAATTCGGTCCTACCGATAAGGATCTCGGTCACACCGAGATGGGGTTGCAAACTCTCTGTTTCCCTTTCGTAACTTTTTGGTCTCACCGAAAGAGCGAATCGGTCCCACCGAGAATGCAATGCAAACTCTCTGTTTCCTTCTTGTAACTTTTCGGTCTCACCGAAAGAGCAAGTCGGTCCCACCGAGTTTGCCTGATCAACTCTCTGGTTAGCTAATTGCCGAACTCGGTCTCACCGAGTTTGTGCGATCGGTCTCACCGAGATTACGTTATGCCCAAACCCTAACCGAATCGGTCCTACCGAGTTGCATCTCAGTCCCACCGAAATTCCTAACGGTCACTAGGTTTACTATTTCGGTCAGACCGAGTTTTCTGATTCGGTCCCACCGAGATTGGTAGATTGTGTGTAACGGTTGGATTTTGTGTGGAGGCTATAAATACCCCTCCACCTCCTCTTCATTCGGAGAGAGAGCCATCAGAACACATACACCATTCCTACTCATATGTTCTGAGAAAGAACCACCTACTCATGTGTTGAGACCAAGATATTCCATTCCTACCATATGAATCTTGATCTCTAGCCTTCCCCAAGTTGCTTTCCACTCAAATCTTCTTTCCATCAGATCCAAATCCTATGAGAGAGAGTTGAGTGTTGGGGAGACTATCATTTGAAGCACAAGAGCAAGGAGTTCATCATCAACACACCATTTGTTACTTCTTGGGGAGTGGTGTCTCCTAGATTGGCTAGGTGTCACTTGGGAGCCTCCGACAAGATTGTGGAGTTGAACCAAGGAGTTTGTAAGGGCAAGGAGATCGCCTACTTCGTGAAGATCTACCTCTAGTGAGGCAAGTCCTTCGTGGGCGATGGCCATGGTGGAATAGACAAGGTTGCTTCTTCGTGGACCCTTCGTGGGTGGAGCCCTCCGTGGACTCGCGCAACCGTTACCCTCCGTGGGTTGAAGTCTCCATCAACGTGGATGTAGGATAGCACCACCTATCCGAACCACGGGAAAACATCCGTGTCTCCAATTGCGTTTGAATCCTCCAAACCCTTCCCTTTACATTCTTGCAAGTTGCATGCTTTACTTTCCGCTACCAATAAACTCTTTGCATGCTTGCTTGAATTGTGTGATGATTGCTTGACTTGCTCTAAGATAGCTAAAATCTCCCAAGAAGTAAAATCGGGAAAAGGCTAAGCTTTTAGTTGGTCAAGTAGTCTAATTACCCCCCCTCTAGACATACTTTCGATCCTACAAGTGGTATCAGAGCTTTGGTCTCCATTTGCCTTGATCTCCATAGCTTTTGCTGGTCATAGCCTTGGTTTCACAACCTAGGAGAGTATGGCGTCTAGCAAGGGAAATTATCACCGTAGAGGTCCTTACTTTGATGGCACTAATTTTGCTAGTTGGAAGCATAAAATGAAAATGCATATTCTTGGACATAACCCCGCCGTATGGGCTATTGTTTGTGTTGGTTTGCAAGGTGAGTTCTTTGATGGGAGAGAACCAAACCGTGAAGCTACTGCGGATGAGTTGAAGATGTTGCAATACAATGCTCAAGCTTGTGATATTCTCTTCAACGGATTGTGCCCCGAAGAATTCAACAAAATCAGCCGCCTTGAGAATGCAAAGGAAATTTGGGATACTTTGATTGATATGCACGAAGGTACCAACTCCGTCAAGGAATCCAAGTTGGATGTGCTCCAAAGTCAACTTGACAAGTTCAAGATGAAGAATGGTGAAGGTGTCGCTGAAATGTACTCTAGGCTTGCTCTCATCACAAATGAGATTGCCGGCTTAGGAAGTGAAGAGATGACCGATAGATTCATCATCAAGAAGATCCTAAGAGCCTTGGATGGGAAATATGATACCGTGTGCACATTAATCCAAATGATGCCCAACTACAAAGATCTCAAGCCAGCGGAAGTAATTGGAAGGATTGTTGCTCATGAGATGTCACTCAAGGATAAAGAGGAACTTCACAATAAATCAAGTGGTGCCTACAAAGCGTCATGTGAAGTCCCCACATCATCAAGTGAGAAACAAAACTTCAATGAAGAATTGAGCTTAATGGTGAAGAACTTCAACAAGTTCTACAAGAGTAGAAACAAAGATAGAAGCTTCAAGTCAAGGTCCTACAATGACAAAAGATCTTCTAGTCGAGAGCGAAACTGCTATAATTGTGGAAGACCCGGACACTATTCCAATGAGTGTACATCTCCCTACAAGAGAAGAGAAGATTCTCCAAAAAGAAGAAGCAAAGAATCTCCACCAAGAGAGAGAAGGAGTAGAGATGATCGTTATGAACGAAGATACTCACGGAGAAGCAAGGATTCGGAAAGGAAGGAAAAATCATCAAGGAGCTATACAAAACGAAGACATCAAGCTCATGTTGGTGAATGGGTATCCGGCTCCGACTCCGACAGCCACTCCGAGAGAAGTTATCACTCCGACTCCGAAGATACTCAAGATGAAGGTGTTGCCGGTCTAGCACTTGTGTCAACCAACTCCTACAACATATTTGACTCACCAAATGAAGGAATTGGAAGATGCTTCATGGCAAAAGGTCCTAAGGTAACACACCCCGAGTATGTTGACTTTAATAGTGATGAAGATGACTTGTTAGGTGATGATGATTTGCTTGTTGACAACTCTAGTGAAGAATATTATGGTGAAATATCAATTAATCATGCTAAAACGAATGACAATGATAAGGAGAAGATTGAGGCTCTAACTAAAGAACTAAACACTCTTGAGTTAGCCCATGAAACTATCTTCGAAGATCATCGAGAACTTTTAAGAGCTCATGAGAAACTACGCTTTGAAAAGCTTAATCTTGAGCAAGAGCATGAGTTCTTAAAAGCAATCAATGATGATCTCCGTAAGAAAAGTTCTTCTCACATTGCCAAGCGTTTACTTTTATCCACCTACATGCCTCAAGTCAAGACTAGTAACAAGAATAAGAAAGATTCTTCCTCTAGTAGTAACAATGATCATGCTAAATCCAATATTGTTGCTTCTAGTAGTTCTCTTATTCCACTAATGATTCTCTTAGCCAAGTTACACTTGAGCAAGAAAATAGCTTATTAAAGGGAATTATAGAGAAAGGTGTTTACAAGAGCCTTGCCGGAAGTAAGCAATTCGAGGAAATTGTGCGCAAGCAAGGAATGCACCGAAAGAATCAAGGTGTTGGTTTTGAACGAAAGTTCAATGCCAATGGAGTTGAATGGGAAGAAGATCAATACCCCAAGACAAAGTTTATTCCTCAACAAGAGAAGTATGATACTTCCTTCAAGGGAACACAAGCTCAAGATGATCTTCCACCACAAGACTACAAGCAAAAAGGCAAGGACAAGTTTCAAGAGGAGATTGATGCATTTGAAGAAGCTCCTAAAACCTTAGTCAAGTGGATTCCCAAGACTACTTCAAGTTCCACTACATCAAGTACGACTACAACTCCAAGGATTCCCATCAAGATGGTGTGGATCCAAAAGAAGAAGAACTAGAGAGTTCTTGAGGGTGACTCCGCCAACATACTTCACTCTTATCATTTTGGCAAGAACAAGTGCAATCAACTTCCACATCTTGCACTAGTTCAAGGAGTCACAAACCCTCTTGTTGGTAAGACAAGGGACAAGGTAACCTAAAGTTTTCATGGACATCATCTTGTGTGTGCATCACTCTATGTCTATGGATATCCTTGTTTGTTCCTTGTGGGACTAACCCATGTAGGTATTGAAAGTGCAATTCACTCAAATGGATAGCTCCAAGTGATCTACATCAACATTGAGCATCCACATCTTCAACATCTACATGAAGTCATCATCGACAAAACCCAAGGTTAGTTCATCCCTCTTAGGGGGGATATCACATCTAGGGGGAGCTTTACTCTAAGACTTGAGCTAAAGCAACTCTAAAGATGTGAATACAACAATGCTTTATGTAAAAGTGGTAACCCCACTTGAGCTTAAACGATGAGTATGACCTATGATCAAGTGTTCTCACTTGACTCCTAAGTCAATATACTCATATATAGATGACCTAGTCATCGCAAATTGCTTGATAGATGCTAGAATTGGTTGTGCATGCTTTGCCACATATTTCATTTGCCATCTTATTGTGTGAGCATGTTGGTTGCATATTTTACTCATTCGAGGACATCCACTTGTTGTTTTGATTGTTTGGCTTTCTTCTTTTGCCAAGTGGATGGACAAGAATGCCTAAGAACCTCCTCTAGCTATCTATGCTTTTCTCGTCTCAAACTCTATTCATGCTGCATCACAAAACTTGATCAAGTCAGATTCGAACCACTCTGTGTGAGGAGCGCTCGGAGTCCCCGATTCGTCATAGACTTAAACTTCCAAAACCTCTTTATGAATCTCGGTCTGACCGATACTCCATTTTCGGTCCTACCGAGTTCATTAAGTTGATCTAGGTTTTCGATCTCGATGCAACCGATTTGAACTTTTCGGTCACACCGAGTTGCAATAATTGCACACAGTTTTGCATCTCGGTGCCACCGAGTTGTTCCACTCGGTCACACCGACAGGGTCGGGCTATATATAGTGACGGGAAAAATTTTGGAAATTTCTCCGAAACCTCTTCGCCCGCGCGATAGCCTGCTCTGCCTTCGTGGTCTCCGGATCGTCTTCTCGCCGCCAGCAGCCTCCAGTCGCTGGTCTCCGCCGCCATCAACGGAATTCTGCCCCGCCGTTGCCGCCGTAGCGAGTCTCCGCCGAACTAGGGTATGGACTCGATCTTTGTGCTATTCTCCACTCCGATTCCTAGCACATTGTGATCATCATGATTCTTGCTACGATTGAAACACTCCTATCCAGTCAATGAACTCGTAGATTAGGTTTAATTCGAAAATTTTAGGGTTAGGTTTCCGCCGAAACCATCTCGGACCCACCGAGTTGAAAAACTCGGTCCCACCGATCTGGCTTTTGCCATTGCACAAGTGAAACTCGGTCTGACCGAGAATAACTTATCGGTGCGACCGATTTTGGAATTCTGTGAAACCCTAGCAGTCTCGGTGCCACCGAATTGTGACTCAGTCTGACCGAGTTCACCAGTTCTGGTGCCAAAACTGCTTTGGTGTCACCGAGTTTGAAAACCGGTAGATCCGAGATGCTTTCTGTGGAAAACTAAAACTAAGTTTTTGAATTAATCTTTTGCAAAAATCTCTGCTTTTTGTGATGCTCATCCACTCTATCTTATCCATAATCTATTCATAGGGTCAGCAGTCAGTTTGCAACATGTCTGATCAAAGTGACAGCCAGAATGTGTCTGAGCAGCAAGTTGTGATGAGTGAGGGCACTAGCCCCTCAAGTTCTTCTGATGATGGCAGCAGGAGCACCCCCAGCAATCTGCCTAAGGCTGCCACACGTCAAAGGAAGAAGAGAACGTCTGATTCTGAGGATGAAGACTATGTGGCAGAGGAAGAGGCCACATCAAAGAGAGCTGAACCAGCTCAAGGCACAAAACCAGGGCTGAAAATCAAAAGGCCAGCAGGCAGGCAGCCCATGTCTAAGGCAAGAGTTCCCACTTCCAAACCTAGGAAGGCTGCAACTGAAGAAACCATGAAGCTTGCCCTGGAATCTGAAGAGGAAGCAGGTGGCCAAGGCAAGAAGAGGAAAGAGAGGGTGAAGAAGACTGTAGCCAGAGTGCTTGGGAAGGCCTCCATCATGGTAGATGAGGAGGAAGAAGAAGAAGAGGTTGCTGCACCAGCACCCAAGGCAGCCAAACTCATGGGAGATGCTATAAGGTCAGGAACAGTTGCATCCAAGCCCAAGGAAGCACCTAAGGCTGCATCTAAGCCTAAGAGTGCACCAAAGAGAAACACACGAAGCATCCTAGCTGGGGAAAAGAACAAGGCCCCAGTGCCTGAAGCTATCGAAGAAGAGGAAGAGAGTGTCCTTAGGAAGCTCAAGCCCAAGATCCCAGACCACAACGATGCTCATCCTGTGGCTGAGGATATGAAGCTCAGGAGAGATTCAGGGCTGAGGAAATGGAGAGAAGCAGATCCGTATGCTTCTAGGAGAAGGACTGCCGTGGATTACAGATTTCATACCAAGGAGCAGCAAGATTTCTATGAGACTGTTTTGCTTGACAAGAAGCCAATCGTTTGTGACATGAGATGGGTCGACTGGACCTACATCAAGGACAATGAAGAGTACTACCCCGGTGTATTTGACAGCTTTAGTGCGTATGGAGTTGCAGACTTTGTTGGGCAGAAGCTCACAAAGTGGAACGAGGAGCTGATCATGCAATTCTACTCCACAACACACTTTTATCCGGATGGCAGGATCACATGGATGTCAGAGGGTACAAGGTACCAATCCACTGTTGAAGAATGGGCGAAGTTGATCAATGCCCCAGAGGAGCAAGCTGATGACTTGGACATTGATGCCAAGAAAAAGATGGATCACAACTCCATGTCCAACATGTACAAGGAGATCCCGAATGAAGCGCTCGACACGTTCAAGTTTGGCTCAGTGCACTATCTGCTCTCAGGATTGCCTACGATCAACTGGATCCTTAGGCACACCCTTCTGCCCAAATCTGGAGATCACAAGATGATCAGAGGTCACGCGATCAACTTGCTTCATGTCTTTGACGTGCCTCAGAAATTCAAGGTCATGAGTCTCATTGTGGAAACAATTAAGAGGACAGCTGCAGACCAGAAGAGGAGTTGTGGGTATGCCCCACAGATTCAGGAGCTCATCAACTCCAAGATGGGCACGGGCGTGTATTTATTGGATAAGGAACACCTGCCCATCCGTTCAGATTTTGAGGATAACCAAGTGGTTATGACTGAGAATGAACCCTCATCTGCCCATGCACAAGCTCAGAAGGAGAAGGCGAAGAAGGAGAAAGCTGCCAGGATGCCTACTCAAGCGGAGGCATCTGATTACTTCTTGAAGACCAAACAAGAGCAGCTCGGTTACCTGATAGCGTCCACCCTGCGGATTGAGCAGAGTATAGCTACCCTGACTCAGAACCAGGCGAGCCTAGAGAGGATCATGGAACAGAGGTTCTATGACCTGGACATCAAAGTGACTGAGATACAGACTGCCATGGAGCAGCTCCAGGACGACATGAACGAGAGAAGAGGCAGAACCACAACTGATGCTTTTTCCAGGGTGCCACGAGGTCCGAGGTCGTCTGCATTGCCAGTTGCTGACACTAGAGCTACAACGTCTGCACCAGCTACAGCCTCCGTTCCTCCAGCTCCAGCATCCACCACAGCCTCAACTCCTACCACATCTACTGAAGGCTTCGTCCTTGGCATGCTCCGGACTCCACCACCACCTGAAGATCAAGCCTGAGCGTCAACTTAGCACTATGCATTCTCTAGGAACTTTTTGGTAACTTGTTGCCAAAGGGGGAGAAAATGTATAGATCATAGGCTTCGAGAGAGAGTGTTGCTTTTATTCTCTCTTGTTTTTATTTGGTGGTTTTTCGAACTTTGTTTGCTTGCATGTGCGATACTATGTCATTATTCGTGAGACATCGATGATCAAGTGTTTGATCATAAGCTACACTTAATGGTTGCTTAATGCTTGCTAAATGTTATCATTCTATCTATTGTCTGTGATCATTCACTATTCTTGGTGATGAGTGCATGTATTTCAATCTTATCATTTTTTTAGCGCTCCACCAAGATGTATGTGACATGGAAGAGTAACCCATGATTCTAACTCCTTGTGCATTTGCAGTCCAAAGCAAATTTTAAAATATGCACAAATTTAGGGGGAGCTCTTACTTATCACATACTTCTCAAAGCGACGATGTATTTCATGATTATTTATTATTTGTCGAAGCTTTGATCTATATGTTGTCATCAATTACCAAAAAGGGGGAGATTGAAAGTGCAACTATCCCTAGGTGGTTTTGGTAATTCATAACAACATATAGCTCATTGAGCTAATGCTATTCCAAGATGATTATTTCAGGAAAGCTCAATGATTGGCATGGCATGGATGTGAAAGTGGAACCCTCAAAATGCTAAGGACAAAGAATTGGCTCAAGCTCAAAAGTTCAAGACTCTTCATTTTATATTTTAGTGATCCAAGATCACATTGAGTCTTTAGGAAAAGCCAATACTATCAAGGAGGGATGAGGTGTTGCTTAATGAGCCTCTTGCTTTATGTGCTTAGTGATATGCTCCAAAATCCTCAACCACCTTTCCATATCCACAAATGACCTAAACCCTAAGCCAAACTCGGTCATACCGATTCTGTCAATCCGGCGCCACCGAGTTTCACTTGTCATTTGCCACTGCCAAACCCTAGCAATTCGGTCCTACCGATAAGGATCTCGGTCACACCGAGATGGGGTTGCAAACTCTCTGTTTCCCTTTCGTAACTTTTCGGTCTCACCGAAAGAGCGAATCGGTCCCACCGAGAATGCAATGCAAACTCTCTGTTTCCTTCTTGTAACTTTTCGGTCTCACCGAAAGAGCAAGTCGGTCCCACCGAGTTTGCCTGATCAACTCTCTGGTTAGCTAATTGCCGAACTCGGTCTCACCGAGTTTGTGCGATCGGTCTCACCGAGATTACGTTATGCCCAAACCCTAACCGAATCGGTCCTACCGAGTTGCATCTCAGTCCCACCGAAATTCCTAACGGTCACTAGCTTTACTATTTCGGTCAGACCGAGTTTTCTGATTCGGTCCCACCGAGATTGGTAGATTGTGTGTAACGGTTGGATTTTGTGTGGAGGCTATAAATACCCCTCCACCTCCTCTTCATTCGAAGAGAGAGCCATCAGAACACATACACCATTCCTACTCATATGTTCTGAGAAAGAACCACCTACTCATGTGTTGAGACCAAGATATTCCATTCCTACCATATGAATCTTGATCTCTAGCCTTCCCCAAGTTGCTTTCCACTCAAATCTTCTTTCCATCAGATCCAAATCCTATGAGAGAGAGTTGAGTGTTGGGGAGACTATCATTTGAAGCACAAGAGCAAGAAGTTCATCATCAACACACCATTTGTTACTTCTTGGAGAGTGGTGTCTCCTAGATTGGCTAGGTGTCACTTGGGAGCCTCCGACAAGATTGTGGAGTTGAACCAAGGAGTTTGTAAGGGCAAGGAGATCGCCTACTTCGTGAAGATCTACCGCTAGTGAGGCAAGTCCTTCGTGGGCGATGGCCATGGTGGAATAGACAAGGTTGCTTCTTCGTGGACCCTTCGTGGGTGGAGCCCTCCGTGGACATGCGCAACCGTTACCCTCCGTGGGTTGAAGTCTCCATCAACGTGGATGTAGGATAGCACCACCTATCCGAACCACGGGAAAACATCCGTGTCTCCAATTGCGTTTGAATCCTCCAAACCCTTCCCTTTACATTCTTGCAAGTTGCATGCTTTACTTTCCGCTGCCAATAAACTCTTTGCATGCTTGCTTGAATTGTGTGATGATTGCTTGACTTGCTCTAAGATAGCTAAAATCTGCCAAGAACTAAAATTTGGAAAAGGCTAAGCTTTTAGTTGGTCAAGTAGTCTACTCACCCCCCCTCTAGACATACTTTCGATCCTACAGCTGGCCTTCGAGGTTAAGTAAAAGCTGCTGGTCCGGAGTCCGGATACAGCGTGGTTCAGCACATAGCTGGATTAGACCAAGTGCCGCCCGAAGACTTAACTAGATGAGGTCGTTCCGAATACTCAAAGGGAAGTGAACTCGCCTGCAAGCCGGAGTCTTCAAATGCGAAGGATGCGGGGAGCCGGCGTTGGAGGCTAGTTCAGGGGCTACTGAGGGAGTCCTGGACTAGGGGGTCCTCGGCCGGCCGTCCTATCTCTCGTGGGCCGAATAGTTGGACCGCGCTGTATCCAGACCGAAAATCTTTAGTGCCTTGGTGTGTAACCCAAGTCAAGGTGGAAGATTCGGCGCCTTTGTTCCTTCTATATAACCGACTATGTGTAAACCTCAGTACCTTGGTGTCTATATAAACCAGGGGGTTTAGTCAGTAGTGGCCAAGAGAACATCTACAATCCTATTAGCCTAGGGTTTAGTTCCCCGATCTCGTGGTAGATCGACTCTGTAGTCCTCATATACACAAGCAATATAATCAAGCAGGCGTAGGGTTTTACCTCTTAGAGAGGACCCAGACCTGGGTAAATACTGTGTCCCACGTCCCTTGTTCCCCATCGATCCTAAGTTCACAGTACAGAACCCCCTATCCGAGATCCGCAGATTTTGACACCGACAACACCGTTGTTGGTCTTCTCTGCCTTCGGCAACATTTGGGCCATGGAGGTGTGAAGGACCTCGGCCCCTCGCCAGCAGGAGGGACCCTACTCTTGTTCTTGTTTGGTCCAACTTTTTGGTTGGGGCTACGTGGCGGCAGCGATGTCTCTTTTTTTGTTGAGTCTACTTATTCTTATAAAGGACGCTGGAGTACCCGCCTCTTGAGGGGCTCCGTGGGCGAGAGGGCCCTTTGAGCCTTGCGGCCACGTCATGTGGGCCTCTCGGGAGCTCTTCGTGTACTCTAATCTGTCCGGACGGCTCACACCCCGGCCGCTGGCGTCGGGGGAGGGGGGGGGGGGCATGACGGGTGGACCACGAACGCTTTCTGGGAAGGCGTAAACCGTAGTATATGTGTTCTTTTCACTTGACTCGTAATTACAGTGCTCTCTTTGCAAATAAAGACTAGACGCTTGACGGCGCTTACTGTTCATCAAGGCTGGTCGAGGCATTAGCCTCCACCCGGATTTGGGGTGGGACAGAGTTGAGCACCGTCGCGCACCACCGGAGGCATGCTCTCGATCCCTTTCACCTCCCCTCGTTGATTCTCTCGACATTTCTTTCCTGATATTTGTTTCTCTGCGTTCCTCTTCTTCCTGCCGTCCCAAATCTTGTCCCGAGCTGCGGATTCATGGCTTGCATTCGTGCATTTCCGTTGCTGCAGCCTCCCTGCACACAACCTGTTCGACGAAATGCCTCCGAGCTCTGACGCCATGACGGAGGCGTCGGGCGACGGGAGCATGGAAGACAGGATCAGCGCCCTCCCGGACGAGCTCCTCATCCATGTTCTCTCCCACCTGCGCTCACGCGAAGCTGTGCACACATGCGTGCTGGCACGGCGCTGGCGGGACCTCTAGCAGTGGGTGCCCTGCATCGACGTGTCTTTCAAGGAATTCGCAGACATGCCGTATGAAGATGATGATGAAGACGACTTTGAGTTCAAGAGGTTCGTCAACCGTTTGCTGATGCTCCGTAGACCCGTTGACCTGGAGGCGTTCTGGCTCGAGTACAGGTTGCCGACCGACACCGAATACCCTGAAGATGACTCCGCCGATGCCAACCTATGGATCGCCCATGCGTTACAGTACAAGGCTTAGGCTGTCAAGGTTGTCGATTACAACTATCGTTTGCATCTCGCTCCTGCGGTATTCACTTCAGCCTACTTGAAAAGACTGCACATCTGCTTTGCTTTTCTGTTCCAAGGTTTCTTTAAGCACCTCGACATGGGCTGCCCAGTATTGGAGGATCTATTCGTATCGAATACCAGCATTAAGGACCGTGATATTTTCTCCAATACACTGAAGTATTTGACCCTCACTGATGACTTTCTCCACCCACTTTAGCATGATCACCAGCCTTCTATTTCTGCTCCAAAGCTCATTTCTCTGTCCATCGACGGGAGTCCTTCTGGGCCCAGGCTACCTATACTAAAGAACATGACATCTCTAGAGACGGCGTCAGTCGTACTTGTATGGAAGTTAATCAGTAATTGTAATGCTGATGATATCAAGCAGTTTCTTGGAGAACTCTCTCATGTTAGAAGTTTGGACCTCTGTTATGGCGTCGAAAAGGTGAGCTGCTAGGTTTAACACGCCTGTCTATGACACCTCCTTTTTTTGGTACATCACGTTTCTCTAGATATTAACCTGTACTATATAATCTGCCACGTAAGCACATTTTTTTGCCTTTATTGTTAAACTGGAAGAGTCATTGCGTACCATAACTGCAAACCTAACCGCTTGATAGGATGACTAATGCTGTCTACACTCAAGACATTCCATTTCATATGCCCATTTTGTAGATTCATCAAATTATTGACCAAAATATCTAAGGTTTTCATACTAAACTGGAGCAATAAGTGGATTATAATTGTTGACCAAAATATCTCATTTCATATGCTATTTTTTAGTTGCATATGCTCATTCTTAGTGCAATAACTGGGTTATAATATAGCTTCATCAGCATATACTAATGTAAAGTGCTTCAGCAATTGTTACCATCATTACCAACTCCTACAAACAGATTGGACCAAAGCAACAGATTATCATGTGATGCAACCATGCTGATTTAATCATATGTGCTCCATGACTATCCAGGAACAGAAAATAAGTATACGATTGTCTAATGCAGTTATTTTGTTTAACATGATCTCTATTTGTGCTGTGATTTATTCATATTCAATGTGCTCCAAAGCTTTTTTTTGCAGGGGAAATAGCAATGTATTACTCAATCACATCATCCTTACAATCCATCGATGCTATATCCACTACTTGAACAGGACCAGCTCCTATCCAAGTCATGGTCCTACCTTGGGATCTAGCAAAACTAGCTAAACAATCACTAGCTTTATTTTGAGTTCTAGCGACATGAGAAATACAAGTTTTTCGAAGACCCAATAAGTACTTAATCTCTCTAACAAGTGAAGCGTAAACAGAACGATCCATGTCCGGGCTTGATATGAGAGAGACCGCTTCGAGAGAATCCAACTCCACAGCAATTGGCAAATCACAACGCTGCAATGCAAGGGACAAGCCTTCCATGCATGCACACAACTCTGCTTCAAGGGGGTCTCTGCACGCGTACAAAACCCTACATGCAGAAAAGTTAATAGCTCCAAGATGGTCACGCAAGATCATACCAGCACCAGCTTCATTAGAATTAACGAATGACCCATCTGTATTCAGCTTGCACCACCCTGGATCCGGTACCATCCATCTCCGTTCCTCTTGAACAACGCTGCTTCTTCCCCTTCTCCCTGTGTCTCTCAACTCAATGTATGTTTTGCCTTTCGCTGGGTCAATATATTCAATGTGCTCCAAAGCTATAGCTCTTAAGATTTTCAACAGCGCACGGTCAAAAGTGTAATCACATTTTGTTAACTCCCTCCAGATATTTTGGCAAGTTTCGTTGAAGCAGAAAAAAGAAATGGAAGAATATCATGTGTTTAATGTTCTGTCTTAATCCTTTCAATCATTTGCAGGTGGAGATGGAAAAGAATTACAGATGGTGCCCAACATTTCCTAATCTTACAGACCTGACGCTTCATAGTTGGTGTGTGTATGGGAATTTCTATGCGCTGACAGTCTTCCTTCAGAACTCACCTAATCTTAAGAAGCTAACTCTTGATCTATACCAGGTATATGGTCATCTCCATAGCATTTATCCTTCAATCAATGTTGGTGCATTTACTGTAAAGATAAAACTGTTCCTTTTTATTTGCTAGCCTTGGTATGAAAATGGGGTTATATGTGCAATCACTGGTGAGCTGGAGGATAGATCATTTACATGTGAGCAGCTTGAGATTGTTGAAATCATATGCTCGGAGGGAAATGAGCTGCTACCTTGGGTGAATCAGTTCTTGCTTGATAGTGGCATAAGGCCTGATCAGATGCGTGTCAGTTACGAGGACTAAGGCCGATGGATGCATTTGATGATTCAGGTCCTACTACAGGTGAAATTACATGGGATCACACATTGGCATGTCATCTCAGGCAAACATTATTACATTATTTCCTCTTGGGTCTATATTCGCTCGCTCTGCTTTAGTTGGAATGAACATAGCATACGTGTTTGCTGCCCTTGCCTTTTTCACACAGTAGTGGTGATTTTGAAGCATGTTCTGCTGACGGTGAACCAAAAGAAACATAGACTTAGATGTGTCATTTTCCTACGTGGTGCCATTCTGGTAGAACGTTTTACTACATGCGACATGCAGAATTGCCTGTTTTGGTTGGAGTTTATGGCTCTAAATCTCCGAGGATACTTTTCTTGTAACTACTCTGTTAGCTCATTCGGATTTTGTGATGTTATTGATCTGAGATGCATTGCTGATGGCTGTGTTGTTCCTTTCTCTGCTGTTTCTGAAACAAAAATGCTTCCTGTCATGTCATCTTGAACTACGTACCTTATGTGCAGTTCAACTTCGTATGATATTCCTGTAAACCACGCACCCTTGAATTGCACTTCATTCGTAAACATAGTATTCCCTTCATTCGGTTACATACATAGATACATATATGCATATACTTTTGAATAGTTTGGATTGCTTAGCACATACAAGTATCTCACATGGTTACATATATGCATATACTCCCTGCGTCCGAAAAAGGAAAAATCTACGTAGGATTATTGATTACTGATATAAGCCAGCCTCTTCTAAAAATGTAATACATATTTAATTGGGCGTGGCTATATGTCAATCACGTGAAAATAAATTTAGGGTCAGTCACTTTTTCTTTTAGGGCAAGCAGGCACGCAGGAACGCTAGCCATATGTAAGTAGTATTAGTGTAAAGTGGCAGTGCTAGCTAATTCACGTGTGCACGTCTATTTTCCCTTTGTGTGTGCGCGAGTGTGTCTGTGCGTGCACGCTGCCACATGTGCATGTGCTCGCATGCGTGTTACTCCATCCATTCCTAAATATTTGTCTTTCTAGAGATTTCAACAAGTGACTACATACGAAGCAAAATAAGTGAATCATACTTTAAAATATGTCTATATATATCCATATGTGATAGTTCATTTGAAATCTCTAAAAAGACAAATATTTAGAAACGGAGGAAGTAGCACATATGTATTGTGTATGCATGTGCCCCAACTATGTGTACGCACATGTGTTTGAGGGTACTTGTGCGTGTGTGTGTGAGAGAGATGAAAAATTCGACATCACTAATATACGTAGTTGATCCACATATTGTGTGTTCAAGGAATGAATTAGTGGCATTGGTATAACCCTCCTAAAATGAAAAAGTACAAAACAAATTATGATACAATTTGCACACAATGTACACAGAGATTGCACCTTTTTTACAATATGCAACAATAAGCATATACTCCCTCCATTTTAGAATATAAGGTGTCGATATAAGGAATTAATTTGTATATGTTTCACCAAGATTATAGAATTAATATATTGACATCTACGATGGAAAATAAATCTATGCACATGTTTGACCTTTGAAAAAACTAATACACCTTATACGTGTAATTTTCGCCAAAAAAAAGTTTCCTCGCAACGATTGGATTAGTGTCACTGGTATTATAATGAAGAAAGAAAATAAAACAAAACCTAAACCAAAATCAAAATAAAGAAGTTTTTTAAGAAAGAATGAATTAGGGTATTGGTATTACCCTTTCAGAAGAAAGAAAGAAACACACAAATAATGAAAAAAATTGCACATAATATACATAAAAAATTGGATTTTTTATAATATACTTCCTCCGTTCCCAAATATAAGTTTTTTAGAGATTCCAACAAAGGACTACATATGGAGCAAAATGAGTGAATCTACACATTAAAATATGTCTATATACATCTGTATGTTGTAGTCCATTTGAAATCTCTAAAAAGACTTATACTCCCTCCGTCCGGAAATACTTGTCTTAGAAATGGTTGAAAATGGATGTATCTATAACTAAAATAAGTCTAGATACAACCATTTTTAGGACAAGTATTTCCGGACGGAGGGAGTATTTAGGAACGCATGGAGTATAAGTATAAGCGTATAATATTTTGATTTTTGCAAAAAAAAGGTTTTCTCACAAGGAATGAATTAATGACATTGGTATTAGCCTTAAAAAAGAAAGAAAGCAAAATAAAAACTAAAAAAGTCAAGATAAGGAAGCTTTCTAACAAAAAATGAGTTAATGGCATTGGTATTAGCCTTAAAGAAGAAAGAAAACAAAATAAAAACTAAAATAAAGTCAAAATAATGAAGCTTTCTAAGAAAGAATGAATGGGTGGCATTGGTATTACCCTTTTAGAGGGAAGAAAATGAAAAAAAAGAAACAAATAAGGACAAAACTTGCACTTAACTTACACATAAATTGCAGTTTCTTATATTATGCGAGAATAAGCATATAGTGAAATTTCAAAAAATAAATCTAAGAAGAAATTAATGGGTGGTGTTGGTATGAAATAATGAATTAGGGCATTGATATTTCCCTTCCAGAAGAAAGAAATTAAAAACAAATAATGAAAATTTTGCACATAATATACAAAAAAATTGTGATTTTATAATATGTAAAAATAATCATATAATATTGTGATTTTTGCAAAAAAAAAGTTTGCTGATAGGGAATGAATTAGTAACATTGGTATTAACCTTAAAGAAGAAAGAAAATGAAACTAAAACTAAAACAAAATAAAAATAATGAAGCTTTCTTAGAAAGAATGAATTGATTGCATTCGTTTTACCCTTCCAGAAGAAAGAAAATGAAAAAATAAATAAATAAGGACACACAAATTGCAAGTTCTTATATTATGCAAGAATAAGCACATAGTTATATTTTCAAAAAGAAAAGAAGAATTAATTAGTGGTCTTAGTATGAAAGAAAATGAAATAAAAAACCGCAAACAAATGATGACAAAACTTGCACACAATTTGTACCGAAACTGCATATTTTTATAAATGGAAAAATAAGCATATAATAGGGCAATTTTTGCACTTTAGAAAAATTTGCACACATATGGTACAACACTTACGTGTACATTTACACACACCTAATATATGCACAATACACATAAACAAAAAGAAAAATTGAGTAAAAACAACTTGGTAAACGATAATAAAGACGAAAACTAGTACGAAGCTAAAATGACAAAAAAGTATATATTTTTCTAAGGTAGAATGAATTAGGGCAAGATTTTAGCCTAAAAAGGGAAAGAAAGTGAAAAACAATTGAAACAAATGTTGTTTAAAGATTACACACAACTTACCCAAGAATTGCACTGTTGCACAATAAGAAAAATAAGTATAGCGTAGAGCAGTTTTCGGATAAAAATATGATTTGCACATAAGTTGCATCAAAGTGAAATGCATATACTATGTTTGATTTATTTTTAAATTAAAGATTAGTTGTATCTTCACACGTAGAAATAAAAATGCATTTCATATCGATGGTGTCGTCGTATGCACACTCGTGCACACACACATAGCAAATTGGATATGAGCACAACACATGCACATGCACACAGCAAGCATGCCGGCAACACACGCACAACATACACGAAGTGGCAAGCAACACGAGCACATGCATGCGACATACACATGCACGCACACAAAAGCTGACACATAAATAAAGGAAAAACAGACTAAGTACTGTAGAAGGAAAAAGTGATTGGCCCAAATATGAATTTCAGTCAACTTACATATAACAAAAGTGTATTTAATTCATACAAAACGTTAATAGGATTTTCTGTATTTTAAATAAATGCAACAGTACAAGAAAGCCACGTATACATCATATCCAGTCGAGGTACTTGCGCTCCTACGAATAAGATGAATGCTTTTAGCCACTACTAAAAAATACTCCCTCCGTCCCATAATATAAGAGCATTTTTGTAAAAAATGCTCTTATATTATCGGACGGAGGGAGTACTACGTACACTTAATAATCATCTGCTTTGGGCTATTATTGCAACACATCGATTGGTCTTGTGTTATATCGTTAAACAGCCTGCAGCCCGCAGAGTTGGCCGCGGTGCTTCTCCGCGTCGGCGCCAAGCTTCTCCTTCAGCGTCTCGAAAGCCAGGAGCGCCAGCGTGCTACCTGTGCCGGCGGGCGTCGAGTTCGGCTCATCGGGCTGCGCCACGCCGAGCTGCTTCACGACGTGGCTAAGCGCGCCGACGCACCTCCGGTCGTGCTGCCTGGCCAGCAGCTTCACGTCGTACACGGACGGCCCGAGGAGCTGCCGCACCACCTCCATAAAGGCGTTCACGTCGCCGGGAAGCTCCTCGCCAGACATCATGGCCGCGAAGTAGCCGACGTGGTAGGCGCTGGCGAAGGTCGCCCACGACGCCCGGGCCCCGAGCAGGCCGGAGTCCCGCAGCATCCAGCGGAGCTCGTGCCCGTGGACGCCGGACCCGGGAAGCCGGGCGAGGTCGACCCCGCGGCGGGCGAGGTAGGCGATGGAGTCGGGGTCCCTCGCGTCGAGGTCCGAGGCGACGTCGAAGCCGCGCAGGTTGAACTCCCACGCGAACCGGCCGCCGTCGCCGGTGCGGACGGCGAGGCCCACCTGGAGCGGTTTGAGGAGGGACACGTTCGCATGGATCACCTGGTACCGCTCCTCGGCGGTCATGTCGTAGTGCCTCTTCTGGGCGTCGCCGCGGACCACGCAGCCCGGGTACTGCACGTTCAGCGCCACGTGCGTGGCGTGCGGCGCGATCTGGCGGAAGACGGCGGACTCGGCCTCGAAGTTGTCGGCCCAGACCGACCGGACGGCGGCGGCGTCGGTGGCGTCGTCCATGCCGGCAGACGGGACGACTTGGTGCTGCTCCTGCGGCGGCGTCTCTGATCTCCGGGAGTTCAGAACTAGAGGAGAGGAGGTTCGCTTGCGGTGCTGCTCGACTTTCTCTGGAGACCTGCTTCTGTTGAAATATATATAGATATAGACGCAGAGCTGCAGATTGTTTTTCGGATTCAGATTGGGCGCCGTAGGTGCAGTATTTTCGATTCGGACTTGACTTCTTTTTTTTTCCGGACAAATCAGAGAGCTTTTATTCAACAAAAGTGTTCTCCTGGCAATCAGCCAATAGGCTGGTCACTAAGAAGCTAGGAGTCTTTTCGAGCCAGCAATCGGTCACATTCAGAGTGCATGCACGTTTTGCACAGAGATGCGCCGGTAAATTTGCTGCCCTGTTTATATGTTGAACCTCAAATACTGAAAAATCAAAAACTAGCTCTCCTATTTCATCTAGGATAGGAGCCACAATCGTACGAGAATTGCGGCGAGAATTCCAGAGTTGCACTAACTCCTTGCAGTCGGTCTCCATTATCATATGCGATATGCCCCGAAGTTTTGCAAAAAGCACTCCCTCTCGCATAGATAAAGCTTTCATAATCAATGGATCTGAGATGTCACCAAACGGCTTGCACCATGCGCCCAATAGCGCTGACGCGGAGCGAGCAACACCGCCCACGCCTCCTCGGCCATCTGCCACATTGAGTGCACCATCCGTTGATATTTTGATCATACCTTGTTCGGGTGGTCGCCATCTGAAGCCTGGTAGAAGTGCGGCTTCATTCCGCGGTAGTTCCAACAACGATAGGGCCTCCCTCGTCGACCTGATGGCTGCTGTTGGGTCTCTTCCTTCTTCCCCATGCTTGATCCGATTGCGAGAGTGCCAGATCGTCCACATGATGGTAATAATCTTTGCTCGATCTTCATCTCTGACTCGGTCTCCACATAAGATATCTCTGGCCCACGAGTGTGGGTGTAGTCGAGGAAGCCTCAGATCAAACCAAGCACAAGCTTCGTCCCAGAAGCGTCGTGCATGGGAACATTGAATGAGCGCATGCATGAGATCCTCCTCCCTTGCCAGACAAACTTTGCAAGTATCTAAGACTGCAATATGGCGATGCTCTAGAGTGCTTTCGTCCGGTAGGATCCCTCTCAGTACCCGCCACCAAAACACTCGAACCTTTGGGATCACTTTGAGTTTCCACAAGGCGGTCCACATCTGTTTATCATCTCGAGAAGCGCCGGTAGCCGTCCCTTCCTCTAGAGCAAAGCGCTTGTTATGAGTCATTAGAGCACGGTACGCCGATTTAACAGTGTAGTTGCCTGATCGTTCAAAAGCCCAAGCATAGAAATCCTCTCCTCCCCCCCTTCTGATCGGGATGTTAAGAATGGCATCAGCATCCGGGGCGATGAAGGTTGTCCTAATCAGCTCCTGCCTCCACGTCCAATTATCAGTATCAATGAGGTCCGAAACTGTCTGAACCAGCGTGTTTGGAGGTTTTAGCAGAGGTGACATAGATATGGTTCCTGGAATCCACTTGTCCTGCCATACATCGATGGAACTCCCATCTCCAACTCTCTTTATAAGGCCTGCTTGCAATGCTTCCCTGCCAGCAATGATGGCCCGCCAAGTTGCTGACGCTGATTTTGGAACAAAAGCATGCAAGAAATCTGTATCCGGAAAGTACCGGCCTTTCATTACTCTTGCGCAAAGAGAATTGGGGTTAGTCATAAACCGCCAACCATTCTTCCCGAGCAGCGCAAGATTGAACTGATGAGGGTCCCTAAACCCCATACCACCTTGGCACTTTGGGGTAGCCAGCTTCTTCCAGGAAACCCAATGCAACACATTCTTGTCAATAGAGCTACTCCAGAAAAATTTGGCCATTGGTGAAGTCAAGCTCTTACACACCTTTTTTGTCAATAAGAATGTACTCATTGAGTACGTGGGAATCGCCTGAACAACTGATTTCAACAATGTTTCACGACCTGCGCATGCAAGTAGTTTCTCAGAACATCCATGTATCTTCCCGCGAGCTCTCTCCCCAATGTGGTCGAAAGTACCGCTTGTGATGCGGCCAACCGCAGTGGGTAGCCCCAGGTAACGCTCACTGAAGGCCTCGACGTCGATGCTGAGAACCGATTTAAGCTGCTGTTTGAGCTGGGCCGGCGTGTTGGAGCTGAAATAAATAGCACTCTTAGTACGGTTAACACACTGACCTGATGCTTCCCCATAAATTCTGAGGATGTTATTCAATCTCTCTGCACTTTGGGTGGTTGCAATAACGAAGATCAAGCTGTCATCCGCGAACAGCAGGTGTGACACCCATGGCGATCTGTAGCTCACTCTTATACCTCTGTCGATGTGCCCATTATTGTAAAATTTCAGCAAAGAGGAGAAACCCTCCGCACAGAGCAGAAAAAGGAAAGGTGACGCCGGGTCACCTTGTCTCAACCCACGCGAGGGTGTAAAGAAGAGCAGCATCTCACCGTTTAACCGGACTGAGAAGCGTACCGAAGATACACACTTCATAATCAGCCGGACAAAGACCATGTGGAAACCCAACTTCGTGAGAATAGCTTCGAGAAAATGCCATTCGACACGGTCGTACGCTTTCATCATGTCTAATTTGATTGCGCAAGCATAATTCTTCCCTTTTTTCCGCCTTCTCATTGTGTGCACACTCTCATATGCAACTAAGACATTGTCAGTTATGAGTCTTCCAGGGACGAACGCGCTTTGTTCCTCACTGATTATCACATCCATATATGCTCTCAATCGGTTCGTCACACATTTTGAAGCAATCTTGTATAGAACCGAGCATAATGCAATGGGTATGTACTGCGATATGAACTGGGGATGCCGTACCTTGGGGATCAAAGTGATGGAAGTGTCGTTCAAGCCCACTGGTAGTTCTCCACCGTTTAGAAAATCCAACACTGCCTCAGTTACCGCCTCACCTACTAAGTTCCAGTGACACTGATAAAACCCCGCAGTAAACCCGTCTACCCCCGGTGCTTTGGAGGGAGCCATTTGAAACAAGGCTGCCCTGACTTCCACCGCCGTATAGGGTTTTGTTAATTCCACGTTCATGTCATCCGTGACCTTAACTGGAACATGAGTGAGCAGCTCGGTAGAATCCATAAAACCTTGAGATTCATATAAATTCCTATAGAATGTTTGAACCTCGGTCTTATCTTCCTCTTCATTGGCGCAAACCGAGCCATCCGCTCGACACAAACCTTGTATTTTGTTAATACGTTTCCTCTGAGCTGCCTGAGCCTGAAAGTATGCAGTATTACGATCGCCTTCTCTCAGCCAAGGAACACGAGAGCGCTGCCGTAGCCAAATCTCCTCCTGGTGAAGGGCCTCGCGCAGCTGTCGGACCACAGTTTTTTGCTCCTCCGTTGGCCCTCGTCCCACTGAACGACACCGAAGATTGTCGAGTCTTTTCTGTAACTGTCTGACTCGGCGAGTTAAGAAGCCAAACTCACGAGACCCCCAAGGTTCAAGCTTTTCCTTCAGATGATGCAGTGAGTCCGCAATACCTTGGAGGCCCGGACCTCTATTTGCCTCTTGCCACGCTGCAGCAACTATACGGTCATAGTCCACATGCGATGACCACACGTTCTCATATCGAAACTGTCTCTTTGCCCGTGACGTGTTCGTAAGCTTTTCCTTCATCTCCGCTACAACAAAACAATGATCAGATTCAACAGAAGGTACGTGTCTGACTCTGATGTATTGAAAGTGTTGCCGGAACTCTTCATTGGCAAAGGCTCTATCCAGCCTCGCCTTAACATTTGCATCACCTGCCTGACGATTGTCCCAGGTGTAAGCTGTGCCTGACCACCCCAAATCTTGGAGGGCCACCTCATCAGTAACTTCTCTGAAAGCTCTCATTTGTCTCTCAGGCCTAGCTGCCCGACTGAAGTGTTCATTAGCATAGAGAGTTTCATTAAAATCACCCATACAAAACCAGGCCGCATGCGGCATGGTGTACAAAGTACGTAGGAAACGCCAACTATGATGTCTATCTTCAGATCGGGGCGCTCCATAAAAACCAGTAAACCTCCACTGAAGGGAGTTTTGATCTTTACATCTAACAGTAGCGTCAATGTGTCCAGAACTATAGCTTTTCAGATCAACAAAAACATCATGTGACCAAAAGAGCCCGATGCCACCACTAAGGCCTACACTATCCACTGCAAAGCATCCGCCGAAGCCTAGATGTCTTTGCAAGTCCTGAACTCTCTTCCCCTTAATTTTTTTTTCCATGACAAAGAGAAGAGTGGGTCCTTCTTGCTTCACAATGCTGCGAAGCTCTCGAACTGCCTCAGGGTTCCCAAGCCCCCGGCAGTTCCATGAGAGGCAATTCATTGGGCTGGGCAGGACCGATCACCGGTCTCTGCCGAGTTGTCAGGCGTAGGCCTCTTCTTCTTTGGTTCCCGAACAAGATCCTCATCATCTTCTCCAACTGCAGTGCTTGTACTTGGATCTAGATTTTCTGGGGTTTGTGCTGCCGTAAGAAGCAACTGCTTCGGTTGATATACTGCGGTCGGTCCCTCCTTTCTCTTATAGCGAGTGTTCTCTTTGTTCTTCAAGGGCGAGACCACCTCCTCCCCCGCATCTTGCTTGGATTTTGTTCTAGAATTCCTCGTCTCTTGCTTGCTGTTATTGTCAGACTTCTGCCCCTAGAGGAATTTTCGCTACCTGCTGGATACATGTTCTCATCAGGAGCTCGTAGTGTCGGCCCAAACGGAAGCTCTCCCTTCTCATCGCGTGTTCCTGGGTTAGAGCAGTAAAGATCCGAACAGCCCAGCCGCCCACAAGAGAAACAGAAGTATGGGATTTGTTCATATTGTATGTCATAAGAATCCACCTTCTTTCTCCTCGCCGAATCAATAAGCACCCATCTCCTCAGTGGTTTATTGACCTCCACCGATACTCTAGCTCGGAGGTAGCCTCCGTTGTGATCAAACTTAGCAATCTGAACCTTTTTATCCATCATCCTGGCTATTGGGAGGCTCCATGCATCATCTCGCAAGTTATAGGGTAAATTAAGAACCCTAACCCAAACCTGCAGGCGATCGAACTTGACCTCATCTGGGCGCATGCACTCCTCAAACTCGGCCAAGATGACCGCATTCTTGTCGATGTGCCAAGGCGATCCTGCCCAGACTCTGTCACGGTCTCGCTGGGACTCAAATTCAGCCACAAACATATTCGCTCCAGTCGAGCGGAACTGCAGTCCTCTAGGGTTTCCCCAAGCCGGTCGCAAAGCATTGCCAATGGTGTGTATATGATACTGGTTTCGATACAGAACCTTACCAGCCAGCAACCACTTCACCGGAGCACCATCCAGACGGTCATCTATGACGAGAGGAGTCGCCTCCTCCTCGGATATGTCCAGCTTTCCCAGCGCTTCCTCAAGTTTCTCTCGCGCCGATCTGGTATTGGTCGATCCCGAGTTCGCCTGCGTCGTCTCCGCCGCGGGTGGTGTAGCCATCACCCTCGCCGAGTCCTTTGGGCGGCCCGCCGATGAGATCCGTGGCCGCCGATCGATTTCCACGTCGAAACCCTAGCGCCGCCAGGGAGCCCTAGGTTTCGGACTTGACTTCTCGGCTGGATCGGAGATGCGAACGTGTCCCGTATTATCCAGTCACCTGGATGCCGGGTCCGTACCGTACTGGTGTTCAACGGTAGCAGCGTTTTGTAGCAAGTCGTCCCAAAGCCTATCCCGAATCAACCCAGTAGTCGGCCGTGACATGACTTTGACTAATGATCTTGGCAGAAGCAGAGGATCCGACGGCGGAACAATCTTGGAGAGATACCCAACCGAAAAACTTGCAATTTAGTTGGTGGGAACAATCCGACGGCGGAGCAATACCACTGAAGAGATTATATCTGATGGGAATTTTCTCCAAAAAATAGGGGTCAACTGAATTTAAAATTTGGGTCATTGACTGGTTTGAAGAAAACTGACGGCCGGATGTGCGCCTTCAACCTCTAGCCACCCTCTCTTCCTTCAAACCGCCGAGCGACCGCCGGCCTAACCACCCGCGGCCCACGACGCTCCCGCGACCACCTCGCCGACCTCATTAAACCGCCCCCAGCATGGTCTTGCCGCCATCCCCGGGCGATGAACGGTTTATTCTCCGGCGAAATTGCACCACAACCGTGCCCCCCCCCCACCCTCCTAAGTGATAGATGATGTGGTAGCCTGCCGTCGAGCTTCTTTCTCCCCTCTGGCTATATCTCTCTTTTAGCAAAAATTGACTGACCCAAATTCAAAAGTCAGACGACTGACATGTAGCTATTGTGAAAAAATAGAGTGCAAGGGTCATAAGGAAAAATACCTAATGTTTCAACTCTTTTGAGTGATGAACGTACGGGGAATTCTTAACGACCCAATCCAATCCTCTAGTAAAACTCCTACGAATCTCCTGTAAATGAAGGAAGCCCTAAACTGATTGCATAGCCCGGACGGCAACTTCCACGGCCGGCACGATGGAGGCATCGACCGGAGACCGGCAGACCGGACACATTCGGTGAGACCAGAGCCACTCGTCGATGCACCGGTCATGGAAGAGGTGCATGCACGCGGGCAGCTGCTTCACCACCTCCTTGGGCCTGACCTCGGTGAGGCACACCGCGCACTCGTGGCCCTCTCTGCCGCCACAGCTCAGCTTCTCGTACTTGTACACGGGCAGGCCGGCGATGGCCGTCCGGCCTAGCCCGACGGTCGGCTCCCGCGGAAGCGCAGTCATGGACGACCGATCCCCCTCTGGATCTTGCAGGAGCTGGTGTTGCGACCTAGCGCGGGCCTGCGCACGCTAGCACAACGCCGCGATGAAGAGGAAGGCGAGCAGGACGCCGGCGATGCGGATGATAATTGGCCAGGGGACGCCGGCGATGCGGATGATAATTGGCCAGGGGACGCCGACGAGTTTCAGTATGCCGCACGTCAAGCCCGCGGGAGCTTGGGGATGTGTCAAGTTACTATCTAAGTTACTCCAACGTCCGCATGGCCGCGCGTGAGGGAGAGGGGTGGGTTAGGGGGGGGACCGTGCCGCCTCCACCAGAACCACCGCCGCCGCCAGCGCTAGGGGCCTCGCCGGAACCGCAGCCGCCGTAGGTGATGGAACCATGGTCCTCGCGATCGGTCCAAGTGGTGGTTGACGGATCCGACTTCGAGACGGATCTGGATCAGGAGGTTCAACATTTGGCCCCAGCCAGATGGCAGATCCATTTCGAAGATTGCCGAATGGTTGGGACATGGAGAGATGGATTTCTCTATACACATTCACCGTCACGATGGACGAAGGTTCGAGATCACGATCACGATATTCTTGCCGGACGGTACTTGGACATCGACGAACGGATCCACACAGGTACGCATTTGAATATCGATGAATTCGAAATTGTTGTTGTTGAATGCATGCAGGAGAATTTGGGCGGGGAGGATCATATCGAGGTTGTCGATCTAACATCGGAACCAGATGCCCCAATGCCGAAGCCGAATATCGGAGGACGGTTTTGGGTACTAGCTGACAACGAAGACGAAGACGACGATGATGCCAAGCTTGACTCGCCTTGAGTCTTGCCAATGTCAACCGAGATGATATCTAAGTTCACGGCACCAATCGCTGAATCCTTCACGAAGCACATGCCTGGCGAGGGGCGCAAAGATAGGAGGATTGCGGAACCAAGATCGGCGGGTCTCGGTAAGCCCTCGTCGATGAAGATCAAACCTTGGAAAGGACCCCTCCCCAATGTAAATTTGTCACAACCTACTTTATCTGATTTCTTCCCATTAGATGGTTGGACAAAAATTACTCGCAAGAAGAAGAAAAAGACAGCACTTCAACCACCATCGGCGGCCGTCGGTCTTGGGGCGATCCGGGCGGCGCGGATGGTGCGTTTGAATCTTCTACTGGGGATTGATGGGCCGGTGGTGGAAACGTCCGGCCTGGGCCCGGGGCGTGCTGGGTATGTGGCCCAGTGTGCGGCCCAGGAATTGGCGGCTGACCCTTCGCCGGGTGGGCTGCATGGGGTTGCGAGGCACATGCACGTATGGTGATCACGCATCACAAAATTGCCCGACCAGGGTTTCCTTAGTCGTCGCTAGCTCGAGCAGCAAGGATACGGCCCCTGGATCGATCTATCTTCGTGGCCATGGCCGGTTGTGGGAGAGGCTTGCCGCCGTTGCACAAGGACGCTCTGCCGCCGCCGAAGACTGCTCCTTGATACGTCTCCAACGTATCTATAATTTTTGATTGCTCCATGCTACTTTATCTACTGTTTTGGACTATATTGTGCTTTATTTTCCACTTTTATATTATTTTTGCGACTAACCTATTAATCGGAGGCCCAGCCCAGAATTGCTGTTTTTTGCCTATTTCAGTATTTCGAGGAAACAGAATATCAAACGGAGTCCAAACGGAATGAAACCTTCAGGAACGTGATCTTCTCATCGAACGTGATCCAGGAGACTTGGACCCTACTCCAAGAAGTTTCCGGGGAGGTCACGAGGGTGGAGGGCGCCCCCTGGGCGTGCCCCCCTGCCTCGTGGGCCCCTCGGAGCTCCACCGACGTGCTTCTTCCGCCTATATATCTCCATATACCCTAAAAACATCAGAGAGCACAATAGATCGGGAGTTCCGCCGCCGCAAGCCTCCAGAACCACCAAAAACCAATCGGGACCCCTTTCCGGTACCCTGCCAGAGGGGGGATCCATCACCGGTGGCCATCTTCATCATCCCGGCGCTCTCCATGACGAGGAGGGAGTAGTTTTCCCTCGGGGCTAAGGGTATGTACCAGTAGCTATGTGTTTGATCTCTCTCTCTCTCTCTCTCTCGTGTTCTCTCTCGTGTTCCTCTATGGCATGATCTTGATGTATCCCGAGCTTTGCTATTGTAGTTGGATCTTATGATGTTTCTCCCCCTCTACTCCTTTGTGATGAATTGAGTTTCCCCTTTTGAAGTTATCTTATCGGATTGAGTCTTTATGAGAACACTTGATGTATGTCTTGGTGATCAACTTGCGGTTTCGTGACATTGGGAACCTATGCATAGGGGTTGGCACACGTTCTTGATTCTCCGGTAGAAACTTTGGGGCGCTCTTTGAAGTACTTTTATGTTGGTTGGATAAATCTGAGATTGTGTGATGCATATCATATAATCATGCCCATGGATACTTGAGGTGACAATGGAGTATCTAGGTGACATTAGGGTTTTGGTTGATTTGTATCTTAAGGCGTTATTCTAGTAAAAACTCCAGGGTTGTTTGTGACACTTATAGGAATAGCCCAACGGATTGATTTGAAAGAATAACTTTGAGGTGGTTTCGTACCCTACCATAATCTCTACGTTTGTTCTCCGCTATTAGTGGCTTTGGAGTGACTCTTTGTCGCATGTTGAGGGCTTGTCATATAATCTATCTATGTTATTATTGTTGAGAGAACTTACACTAGTGAAAGTGTGAACCCTAGGCCTTGTTTCCTATCATTGCAATACCGTTTGCGCTCACTTTTATCATTAGTTACCTTGCTGTTTTTATATTTTCAGATTACAAATACCTTTATCTACCATCCATATTGCACGTGTATCACCATCTCTTCGCCGAACTAGTGCACCTATACAATTTACCATTATATTGGGTGTGTTGGGGACACAAGAGACTCTTTGTTATTTGGTTGCAGGGTTGCTTGAAAGAGACCATCTTCATCCTACGCCTCCTACGGATTGATAAACCTTAGGTCATCCACTTGAGGGAAATTTGCTACTATCCTACAAACCTCTGCACTTGGAGGCCCAACAACGTCTACAAGAAGAAGGTTGTGTAGTATACATCAAGCTCTTTTCTGGCGCCGTTGCCGGGGAGGTGAGTGCTTGAAGGTATATCTTTAGATCTTGCAATCGAGTCTTTTAGTTTCTTGTTTTATCACTAGTTTAGTTTATAAAAGAAAATTACAAAAAAATGGAATTGAGTTTGTCTCATATGCTTCACCTTTTTGATATCTTTTGTGAGTATGATGGAAAGGATAATTGTGCTCAAGTGCTAGAAGAAGAAATCTACAAAATCTTTGGCACTAAATCTTTGAATGATGAGCATGATTGCAATGTTGTTAGTACGAATTCTTTGAATATCCATGATGCTAATGATGATTGCACTAGTTATGATGAAAATATCTCCTATAAACATGTCAATTTTTGTGGAGTAGATTGGGTTTGCAAGTACACACCGAATAGGGAAGATAGATATTGTAAGAGGCATACGTACTTAGAAACTAAATTGTTGCAAGAAAGTCTAGATGAATGTGCTGAAAGATTCAATATTTTTCGTGCCCCTTGTGAACTTTGCAATGAACATGGTCATTTAAAGCTCCAATGCTATTTGTTTCATGATCAAGTCATGTCCAAACATTGTGATAATTTGATTACCCTTGAGCATCATAAAGATCTTAGCCTTCTTTTGGGTTATGAAGAAATGAAACGTATAACTGAGGGTATTCCAAAGTTTAATCTTGATAGAGTTCTTGATTTTGATCTAGAGAATATTTATATGTATTGTGCGGTGAATTGCATTGAAAATCCTTATATTGCCAACTACATAAAGAAAAGGAAACAAATAGAAGATGAAGATAATACTAATGAAAGGGAAGAGAATTCCCAATATCCTCCTATTATCTCTTATGATGAATCATGCAACGAGGAGGAGCCTCCTATTCAACCAATCTCATTAATAAGGAGCTCCAAAAAAGAGGATTGAACCCACACACGATGTGGTAAAGAAGAAGAAAAGAAAAAGGAAGAGAGGTAAAAAGGTATCTCCCCCAAATAAAGTTGCTCCTATTATTGTTGTGCCTCATGAAAATGAAGATGATACACTTGATGATGATCTCGTTATGCCTATTGCTTGTTGTGATGATTATGATTGGGAAGATAATGATACTTCTTATGATCTTGAAAATCTTTTTGGCACATGCTTGGAAGAATATAATAATTGCTATACTATTGGTGCTATCCATGCTATTAATGATGAGAGTGATTATTCTTATGATACGAAAAGGCCCAAGCTTGGGGAAGCTATGTTTGATGAGGATGACATATTTGAGAATATATTTGCTGCAATTAATGTCTGTCCCAAGCTTGGGGATTCTATGTTTAATAATGATGATATTTTTAGCCTTCCATGTTTTGATATGCAAAGTGATTATGATGATAACAAAGTTGCTACTTATGATGATTATTGCGATGAAAATTATGCTATAAAAAGTAGTGATGATTATATTTATAAAACTTGTCATGATTATGATTACCCCTTCTCTGAACATTACTCTTTTAATATGGAAACAATTTATAGTATTCGACTTTCCTATGATACTCCCACTATTCCGAATGAGAAGAATTTTGCTTATGTGGAGAGTAATAAAAATTATATGCTTGTAGATCATGAAAAGAATGCTTTAGGTGCTGGTTATATTATTGAATTCATTCATGATGCTACTGAAAATTATTGAGAGAGGAATATATGCTTGTAGGTATTGCAATAATATCAAGTTTCCTCTCTATGTGCTTAAAGTTTTGAAGTTATGCTTGTTTTACCTTCCTATGCAAGTTGATTCTTATCCCCATAAGTTGTTTTCTAACAAAATACCTATGCATAGGAAGTGGGTTAGACTTAAATGTGCTAGTCATATTCTTCATGATGCTCTCTTTATGTTACAACTCTTATCTTTTATGTGAGCATCATTGAAATCATCATGCCTAGCTAGGGGCGTTAAACGATAGCGCTTGTTGGGAGGCAACCCAATTTTATTTTGTATTTTTTGTTTTTGGTTCTGTTTAGGAATAAATAATCCATCTAGATTCTGTTTAGATGTGGTTTTATCTTTTAATTAGTGTTTGTGCCAAGTTAAACCTATTAGATCTTCTTGGAAGATAGTTATTTGATCTTGCTGTAATTTCCAGAATCTTTGCGCTCAGTGCCTGAATTGTCAAAAATCACCAGAACGTGATAAAATAGTGATTCCAATTGCTGCCGATCAATAAACAAATTTCCCAGGTCGTCTAATTTTGGTAGAATTTTTTGGGTTCCAGAAGTTTGTGTTAGTAACAGATTACTATAGACTGTTCTGTTTTTGACAGATTCTGTTTTGCGTGTGTTGTTTGGTTATTTTGATGAATCTATGGCTAGTAAAATAGTTTATAAACCATAGAGAAGTTGGAATACAGTAGGTTTAACACCAATACAAATAAAGAACAAGTTCACTACAGTACCTTAAAGTAGTCTTTTGTTTTATTTCTCTAACGGAGCTCACGAGATTTCTATTGAGTTTTGTGTTGTGAAGTTTTCAAGTTTTGGGTGAATTCTTTTGATGGATTATGGAACAAGGAGTGGCAAGAGCCTAAGCTTGGGGATGCACATGGCACCCCCAAGATAATCCAAGGACACCAAAAAGTCAAAGCTTGGGGATGCCCCGGAAGGCATCCCCTCTTTCGTCCACTTCCATCGGTAATTTACTTGGAGCTATATTTTTATTCACCACATGATATGTGTTTTGCTTGGAGTGTCTTGTATTATTTGTGTCTTTGCTTGTTAGTCTACCACAATCATCCTTACTGTACACACCTTTTGGGAGAGCCATGTATGAAATGAAATTTGTTAGAATACTCTATGTGCTTCACTTATATCTTTTGAGCTTGATAGTTTACTCTATGTGCTTCACTTATATCTTTTTGAGCGTAATAATTTTTGCTCTAGTGCTTCACTTAGATCTTTTAGAGCACGGTGGTGGTTTGTTTTAAAGAAACTTGATCTCTCATGCTTCACTTAGATTATTTTGAGAGTCGTTAATAGCATGGTAATTTGCTTAATGTTAATATACTTGGTATTCAAGATATGTGAAACTTTCTTTTTAGTGGGTTGAATACTAAGATAAGTTTGATGCTTGATAATTGTTTTGAGATATGGAGGTGATAATATCATAGTCGTGCTAGTTGAGTAGTTGTGAATTTGAGAAATACTTGTGTTGAAGTTAGCAAGTCCCGTAGCATGCACGTATGGTTAAAGTTGTGTAACAAATTTGAAGCATGAAGTGTACCTGGCTTGTGCATCCTTATGAGTGGCGGTCGGGGACGAGCGATGGTATTTTCCTACCAATCTATCCCCGTAGGAGCATGCGCGTAGTAATTGATTTTTGATGACTTCTAAATTTTTGCAATAAGTATATGAGTTCTTTTGACTAATGTTGAGTCCATGGATTATATGCATTTACCTTTCCGCCATTTGCTAGCCTCTTCGGTACCGTGCATTGCCCTTTCTCACATTGAGAGTTGGTGCAAACTTCGCCGGTGCATCCAAACCCCATGATATGATACGCTCTTTCACACATAAACCTCCCTATATCTTCCTCAAAACAGCCACCATACCTACCTATCATGGCATTTCCATAGCCATTCCGAGATATATTGCCATGCAACTTCCATCATCATCATCATCATGACATGCTTTACTTTTGTCATATTGCCATTGCATGATCTTGTAGTTGACATCGTATTTGTGGCAAAGCCACCATGCATTATTTTTCATACATGGCACTCTTGATTCATTGCACCATCCCGGTACACCGCCGGAGGCATTCATATAGAGTCATATCTTGTTCTAGTATCGAGTTGTAATAATTATGTTGTAATCAATAGAAGTGTGATGATCATCATTATTAGAGCATTGCCCAATCAAAAAAAAAGAGAGAAAGGCCAAAAAGAAAAAAGAAAGGCCCAAAAAAAGAGAAAATAAAAAGGGCAATGCTACTATCTCTTTTTCCACACTTGTGCTTCAAAGTAGCACCATGATTTTCATATAGTGAGTCTCATAAGTTGTCTTGTTCATACTAGTGGGAATTTTTCATTATAGAACTTGGCTTGTATATTCCAACGATGGGCTTCCTCAAAATGCTCTAGGTCTTCATGAGCAAGCAAGTTGGATGCACACCCACTAGTTTTCTTTTGTTGAGCATTCTTAGCTCTAGTGCATCCGTTGCATGGCAATCCCTACTCCTTGCATTAACATCAATTGATGGGCATCTCCATAGCTCATTGATTAGCCTTGTTGATGTGAGACTTTCTCCTTTTTTGTCTTCTCCACACAATCCCCATCATCATATTCTATACTAGCCATAGTGCTATGTCCATGGCTCGCACTCATGTATTGCGTGAAGGTTGAAAAAGTTTGAGATTATTTGAGTATGAAACAATTGCTTGGCTTGTCATCGGGGGTATAGAAGTTGGGAACATCTTTGTGTGACCAAAATGAAGCATAGCCTAACTATATGATTTTGTAGGGATGAACTTCCTTTGGCCATGTTATTTTGAGATGACATAATTGTTTGATTAGTATGCTTGAAGTATTATCATTTTTATGTCAATATGAACTTTTGTCTTGAACCTTTCGGATCTGAATATTCATACCATGATTAAGAAGATTTACATTGAAATTATAACAAAGTATCACTCCGCATCAAAAATTCTCTTTTTATCATTTACCTACTCGAGGACGAGCAGGAATTAAGCTTGGGGATGCCTGATACGTCTCCAACGTATCTATAATTTTTGATTGCTCCATGCTACTTTATCTACTGTTTTGGACTATATTGGGCTTTATTTTCCACTTTTATATTATTTTTGCGACTAACCTATTAACCGGAGGCCCAGCCCAGAATTGCTGTTTTTTGCCTATTTCAGTATTTCGAGGAAACAGAATATCAAACGGAGTCCAAACGGAATGAAACCTTCAGGAACGTGATCTTCTCACCGAACGTGATCCAGGAGACTTGGACCCTACTCCAAGAAGTTTCCGGGGAGGTCACGAGGGTGGAGGGTGCCCCCCTGGGCGTGCCCCCCTGCCTCATGGGCCCCTCGGAGCTCCACCGACGTGCTTCTTCCGCCTATATATCTCCATATACCCTAAAAACATCAGAGAGCACAATAGATCGGGAGTTCCGCCGCCGCAAGCCTCCAGAACCACCAAAAACCAATCGGGACCCCTTTCCGGTACCCTGCCAGAGGGGGGATCCATCACCGGTGGCCATCTTCATCATCCCGGCGCTCTCCATGACGAGGAGGGAGTAGTTTTCCCTCGGGGCTGAGGGTATGTACCCGTAGCTATGTGTTTGATCTCTCTCTCTCTCTCTCTCGTGTTCCTCTATGGCATGATCTTGATGTATCCCGAGCTTTGCTATTGTAGTTGGATCTTATGATGTTTCTCCCCCTCTACTCCTTTGTGATGAATTGAGTTTCCCCTTTTGAAGTTATCTTATCGGATTGAGTCTTTATGAGAACACTTGATGTATGTCTTGGTGATCAACTTGCGGTTTCGTGACATTGGGAACCTATGCATAGGGGTTGGCACACGTTCTTGATTCTCCGGTAGAAACTTTGGGGCGCTCTTTGAAGTACTTTTACGTTGGTTGGATAAATCTGAGATTGTGTGATGCATATCATATAATCATGCCCATGGATACTTGAGGTGACAATGGAGTATCTAGGTGACATTAGGGTTTTGGTTGATTTGTATCTTAAGGCGTTATTCTAGTAAAAACTCCAGGGTTGTTTGTGACACTTATAGGAATAGCCCAACGGATTGATTTGAAAGAATAACTTTGAGGTGGTTTCGTACCCTACCATAATCTCTACGTTTGTTCTCCGCTATTAGTGGCTTTGGAGTGACTCTTTGTCGCATGTTGGGGGCTTGTCATATAATCTATCTATGTTATTATTGTTGAGAGAACTTACACTAGTGAAAGTGTGACCCTAGGCCTTGTTTCCTATCATTGCAATACCGTTTACGCTCACTTTTATCATTAGTTACCTTGCTGTTTTTATATTTTCAGATTACAAATACCTTTATCTACCATCCATATTGCACGTGTATCACCATCTCTTCGCCGAACTAGTGCACCTATACAATTTACCATTATATTGGGTGTGTTGGGGACACAAGAGACTCTTTGTTATTTGGTTGCAGGGTTGCTTGAAAGAGACCATCTTCATCCTACGCCTCCTACCGATTGATAAACCTTAGGTCATCCACTTGAGGGAAATTTGCTACTGTCCTACAAACCTCTACACTTGGAGGCCCAACAACGTCTACAAGAAGAAGGTTGTGTAGTAGACATCACTCCTCCGCCCGCCCGGACAGCGCCTCCTCTTCCTAAGGCCGCGCCGCAGTCGCATCCCAAGCCGGCTCCGCCCCAAAGGTCTGGGGTGCAGCAGCAGCAGCACAGGTCAGCGCCGATGCCTTCGGCCGTGCCGCCGCCGTGCCCAACGGGGCCAGCGTCTGTGGGCGGGCAGGATGCAAGGGAGGGTCGCGGGGCCGATGGCCCGCACCCGGCTGCCCATGGGGCGGCGGCGAGCAGGGCTTCGCCTTGTAGACAGCTCGTAGTCGTTGGGGCGATGATGGAGTCAATGTGTACGGGGATGGACAACATCATGGGTCATCTCGACTGGCGGCGACCGCGGTTACGCATGACAAAGTGACGGATCAGAGGAGCGTCCGTTCTATGCGCCACCAAGAAATTTTGTGGAGGGGGCTTTTGGCCCAGATTATCGGTCCCGAGGAGGTTACCGGGGCTTTCGCGGTGGTAGGGGCTGGGCTAGGCGGCCGTCCCAGTACCAGCAGCGTCCCTCTCCTCCGCCACCGCAGGTTACCGCCATCACGGCCGAGACTGAGGCCCTTGCTGTTGCGGGCCAGTCGTCGGAGACGGCGGATTTGGTGTAGCCATCAAATTTATCGGGCGAGGCCATGGTGGTGGTCACCATGCTGGCTTCCACCAAGGTCCCGGTACCCTTGCAAGATGGGGTCAAAGGTCGTGAGCATGGTTCTGACAAACTTTCCGACAAGCCGGATGGTGAGAGGGCCGCTAAGTGGGCGCGCAAGAAAGAGAAGATGATATTCTATCGTTGTGGTGAGCAAGGACAATTTATTGCAGAATGCAACACGGAGTTGTGTGACACTTGTCTCAAGCCCGCTCATGAATCGAGAGAGTGCCCGGTGTTGCTGCACCAGTTACCAACGGTGACCATGTATGGGGTTTGTTGTGCAGACTTGATGTTCTTTGAGTCACCCACTCCGTATGTTATCCCAGATACACCGCAGAACCTGACTACAGGGCTGGTCAAGGTTACGAAGGGTTACCTGTCTGAGGCGCGGATTATGCAGAGGCTGAATGATCTGGCTCCCGGGAACTCTCATTGGGAGCTTATCCGGCTGGATGATAATTTATATAAGGTTGATTTTCCGTCGGTGGAAGAGCTAAAGAAACTCCTTAAGTTTGGTATAGCACGCGTGCCGGGTACAGAGTGTTTTCTTGAGTTTGATGCTTGGAAGCAAACAGAACCAAAAGGCACACCTTTGTCTCAGGTTTGGGATCGATTTTCTGGGGCACCTTCTAAGCCTCTCAATGATGCCAGGGTGGTCTGCAGTCTAGGATCACTGATTGGGAAGACCGAGCGTGTTGATATGCAGTTTACTCGGGCTCACAGGGTGCCCAGGTTACTTGTCGGCGTTCTGGCTATTGAGCATATACCGGATTGAAGGAAACATGCCCTAGAGGCAATAATAAAGTTGTTATTTATATTTCCTTATATCATGATAAATGTTTGTTATTCATGCTAGAATTGTATTAACCGGAAACTTAGTACATGTGTGAATACATAGACAAACAGAATATCCCTAGTATGCCTCTACTTGACTAGCTCGTTAATCAAAGATGGTTAAGTTTCCCGACCATAGACATGTGTTGTCATTTGATGAACAAGATCACATCATTAGAGAATGATGTGATGGACAAGACCCATCCGTTAGCTTAGCATAATGATTGTTTATTTTTTCTACTATTGCTTTCTTCATGACTTATACATGTTCCTCAGACTACGAGGTTATGCAACTCCCGAATACCGGAGGAACAACTTGTGTGCTATCAAATGTCACAACATAACCGGGAGATTATAAAGATGCTCTACAGGTGTCAACGATGGTGTTTGTTGAGTTGGCATAGATCAAGATTAGGATTTGTCACTCCGTTTATCGAGAAGTATCTCTGGGCCCTCTCGGTAATGCACATCACTATGAGCCTTGCAAGCAATGTGACTAATGAGTTAGTCATGTGATGTTGCATTACGTAACGAGTAGAGAGACTTGCCGGTGACGAGATTGAACTAGGTATGTGAAGGAAATATGCCCTAGAGGCAATAATAAAGTTATTATTTATTTCCTTATATCATGATAAATGTTTATTATTCATGCTAGAATTGTATTAACCGGAAACATAATACATGTGTGAATACATAGACAAACAAAGTGTCACTAGTATGCCTCTACTTGACTAGCTCGTTGATCAAAGATGGTTATGTTTCCTAACCATAGACATGAGTTGTCATTTGATTAACGGGATCACATCATTAGGAGAATGATGTGATTGACTTGACCCATTCTGTTAGCTTAGCACTTGATCGTTTAGTTTGTTGCTATTGCTTTCTTCATGACTTATACATGTCCCTATGACTATGAGATTATGCAACTCCCGTTTACCGGAGGAACACTTTGTGTGCTACCAAACGTCACAACGTAACTGGGTGATTATAAAGGTGCTCTACAGGTGTCTCCAAAGGTACTTGTTGGGTTGGCATATTTCGAGATTAGGATTTGTCACTCCGATTGTCGGAGAGGTATCTCTGGGCCCACTCAGTAATGCACATCACTATAAGCCTTGCAAGCATTGCAACTAATGAGTTAGTTGCGGGATGATGTATTACGAAACGAGTAAAGAGACTTGCTGGTAACGAGATTGAAATAGGTATTGAGATACCGACGATCGAATCTCGGGCAAGTAACATACCGATGACAAAGGGACAACGTATGTTGTTATGCGGTTTGACCGATAAAGATCTTCGTAGAATACATAGGAGCCAATATGAGCATCCAGGTTCCGCTATTGGTTATTGACCAGAGACGTGTCTCGGTCATGTCTACATAGTTCTCGAACCCGTAGGGTCCGCACGCTTAAAGTTTCGGTGACAATTGTATTATGAGTTTATGTGATTTGATGTACCGAAGGTATTTCAGAGTCCTGGATGAGATCGGGGACATGAAGAGGAGTCTCGAAATGGTCGAGACGTAAAGATCGATATATTGGACGACTATATTCGGACATCGGAAAGGTTCTGAGTGATTCGGGTATTTTCGGGGGTACCGGAGAGTTACGGGAATTCGTATTGGGCCTTAATGGGCCATACGGGAAAGGAGAAAAAGGCCTCAAAGGGTGGCCGCACCCCTCCCCATGGACTGGTCTCCCTTCCTTCCTTCTCCTTTTTCCTTCCCTTCTCCTACTCCAACAAGGAAAGGAGGAATCCTACTCCCGGTGGGAGTAGGACTCCCCCCTTGGCGCGCCCTCCTTGGCCGGCCGCCTCTCCCCCCTTGCTCCTTTATATATGAGGGCAGGGGGCACCTCTAGAGACACAACAATTGATCTGTTTGATCTTTTAGCCGTGTGCGGTGCCCCCCTCCACCATAGTCCACCTTGATAATACTGTAGCGGTGCTTAGGTGAAGCCCTGCGTCGGTAGAACATCAACACCGTCACCATGCCGTCGTGCTGTCGAAACTCTCCCTCAACACTCGGCTGGACCGGAGTTTGAGGGACGTCATCGAGCTGAACGTGTGCTGAACTCGGAGGTGTCGTGCGTTTGGTACTTGATCGGTCGGATCGTGAAGACGTACGACTACATCAACCGCGTTGTGCTAACGCTTCCGCTTTCGGTCTACGAGGGTACATGGACAACACTCTCCCTTCTCGTTGCTATGCATCACCATGATCTTGCGTGTGTGTAGGAATTTTTTTTGAAATTACTACGTTCCCCAACAGTGGCATCCGAGCCAGGTTTTATGCGTAGATGTTATATGCACGAGCATTGTTGAGGAAATCGTTAACTGGTAGCTGCTCGGTCGGCTGGTGAGTAGGGGATTAATAGGCTAATCGGCAAGTTAATCGGCCATTTAATCAATTAATCAGACGATTTATCGGGTAATCGGCTACTCGGAGACCCCATGAGTAGGGATTAATCGGCAAGTTAACTGGTTAATCGGATGAATTCTTGGACAGGGTGCACGGGTAGAACACAAGTGAGTTGTGGGCGATACAAGTCATACTGCTTACCAGCATGTCATACTTTGGTTTGGCGGTATTGTTGGATGAAGCGGCCCAGACCGACATTACGCATACGCTTACGCGAGACTGGTTCTACCGACGTGCTTTGCACACAGGTGGCTGGCAGGTATCAGTTTCTCCAACTTTGTTGAACTGAGTGTGGCTACGCCCGGTCCTTGCGAAGGTTAAAATAGCACCAACTTGACAAACTATCGTTGTGGTTTTGATGCGTAGGTAAGAACGGTTCTTGCTCATTTCATAGCAGCCACGTAAAACGTGCAACAACAAAGTAGAGGACATCTAACTTGTTTTTGCATGGCATGTTGTGATGTGATATGGTCAAAGCATGATGCTAAATTTTATTGTATGAGATGATCATGTTTTGTAATCGAGTTATCGGCAACTGGCAGGAGCCATATGGTTGTCGCTTTATTGTATGCAATGCAATCGCCCTGTAATGCTTTACTTTATCACTAAGCGGTAGCGATAGTCGTAGAAGCATAAGATTGGCGATACGACAACGATGCTACGATGGAGATCAAGGTGTCGCGCCGGTGACGATGGTGATCATGAAGGTGCTTCGGAGATGGAGATCACAAGCACAAGATGATGATGGCCATATCATATCACTTATATTGATTGCATGTGATGTTTATCTTTTATGCATCTTATCTTGCTTTGATTGACGGTAGCATTATAAGATGATCTCTCACTAAATTTCAAGATAAAAGTGTTCTCCCTGAGTATGCACCGTTGCCAAAGTTCGTCGTGCCCAGACACTACGTGATGATCGGGTGTGATAAGCTCTATGTCCATCTACAACGGGTGCAAGCCAGTTTTGCACATGCAGAATACTCGGGGTTAAACTTGATGAGCCTAGCATATGCAGATATGGCCTCGGAACACTGAGACCGAAAGGTCGAGCGTGAATCATATAGTAGATATGATAAACATAGTGATGTTCACCATTGAAAACTACTCCATTTCACGTGATGATCGGTTATGGTTTAGTTGATTTGGATCACGTGATCACTTAGAAGATCAGAGGGATGTCTTTCTCAGTGGGAGTTCTTAAGAAATATGATTAATTGAACTTAAATTTATTATGAACTTAGTACCTGATAGTATCTTGCTTGTCTATGTTTGATTGTAGATAGATGGCCCGTGTTGTTGTTCCGTTGAATTTTAATGTGTTCCTTGAGAAAGCAAAGTTGAAAGATGATGGTAGCAATTACACGGACTGGGTCCGTAACTTGAGGATTATCCTCATTGCTGCACAGAAGAATTACATCCTAGAAGCACCGCTGGGTGCTAGGCCTGCTACAGGAGCAACACCAGATGTTATGAACGTCTGGCAGAGCAAAGCTGATGACTACTCAATAGTTCAGTGTGCCATGCTTTACAGCTTAGAACCGGGACTTCAACGACATTTTGAACGTCATGGAGCATATGAGATGTTCCAGGAGTTGAAGTTAATATTTCAAGAAAATTCCCAGATTGAGAGATATGAACTCCCCATTAAGTTCTATAGCTGCAAGATGGAGGAGAATAGTTCTGCCAGTGAACATATACTCAAAATGTCTGGGTATCATAATCACTTGACTTAACTGGGAGTTAATCTTCCTGTTGATAGTGTCATTGACAGAGTTCTTCAATCACTGCCACCAAGCTACAAAAGCTTCGTGATGAACTATAATATGCAAGGGATGAATAAGACTATTCCCGAGCTCTTCGCAATGCTAAAGGCCACAGAGGTAGAAATCGAGAAGGAGCATCAAGTGTTGATGGTCAATAAGACCGCCAGTTTCAAGAAGAAGGGCAAAGGAAAGAAGAAGGGGAACTTCAAGAAGAACGGCAAACAAGTTGCTGCTCAGGAGAAGAAACCCAAGTCTGGACCTAAGCCTGAGACTGAGTGCTTCTACTGAAAGCAGACTGGTCACTGGAAGCGGAACTGCCCCAAGTATTTGGCGGATAAGAAGAATGGCAAGGTGAACAAAGGTATATGTGATATACATGTTATTGATGTGTACCTTACTAGAGCTCGCAGTAGCACTTGGGTATTTGATACTGGTTTTGTTGCTAATATTTGCAACCCGAAACAGGGACTACGGATTAAGCGAACACTGGCCATGGACGAGGTGACGATGCACGTGGGAAATGGTTCCAAAGTCGATGTGATCGCGGTCGGCACGCTACCTCTACATCTACCGTCGGGATTAGTTTTAGACCAAAATAATTGTTATTTGGTGCCAACGTTGAGCATGAACATTATATCTGGATCTTGTTTGATGCGAGACGGTTATTCATTTAAATCAGAGAATAATGGTTGTTCTATTTATATGAGTAATATCTTTTGTGGTCATGCACCCTTGAAGAGTGGTCTATTTTTGATGAATCTCGATAGTAGTGTTACACATATTCATAATGTTGAAGCCAAAAGATGCAGAGTTGATAATGATAGTGCAACTTATTTGTGGCACTGCCATTTAGGTCATATAGGTGTAGAGCACATGAAGAAACTCCATACTGATGGACTTTTGGAACCACTTGATTATGGATCACTTGGTACTTGCGAACCGTGCCTCATGGGCAAGATGACTAAAACGCCGTTCTCCGGAACTATGGAGAGAGCAACAGATTTGTTGGAAATCATACATACAGATGTATGCGGTCCGATGAATGTTGAGGCTCGTGGCGGATATCGTTATTTTCTCACCTTCACAGATGATTTAAGCATATATGGGTATATCTACTTAATGATGCATAAGTCTCAAACATTTGAAAAGTTCAAAGAATTTTAGAGTGAAGTTGAAAATCATCGTAACAAGAAAATAAAGTTTCTACGATCTGATCATGGAGGAGAATATTTGAGTTACTAGTTTGGTCTACATTTGAAACAATGCGGAATAGTTTCGCAACTCACGCCACCCGAAACACCATGGCGTAATGGTGTGTCTGAATGTCGTAATCATACTTTACTAGATATGGTGCGATCTATGATGTCTCTTACTGATTTACCGCTATCGTTTTGGGGTTATGCTTTAGAGACGACCGCATTCATGTTAAATAGGGCACCATCAAAATCCGTTGAGACGACGCCTTATGAACTGTGGTTTGGCAAGAAACCAGAGTTGTCGTTTCTTAAAGTTTGGGGCTGTGATGCTTATGTGAAAAAGCTTCAACCTGATAAGCTCGAACCCAAATCGTAAAAATGTGTCTTCATAGGATACCCAAAGGAAACTTTTGGGTACACCTTCTATCACAGATCCGAAGGCAAGACATTCGTTGCTAAGAATGGATCCTTTCTAGAGAAGGAGTTTCTCTCGAAAGAAATGAGTGGGAGGAAAGTAGAACTTGATGAGGTAACTGTACCTACTCCCTTATTGGAAAATAGCTCATCACAGAAATCTGTTCCTGTGATGCCTATACCAATTAGTGAGGAAGTTAATGATGATGATCATGGAACTTCAGATCAAGTTGTTACTGAACCTCGTAGATCAACCAGAGTAAGATCCGCACCAGAGTGGTACGGTAATATTGTTCTGGGAGTCATGCTACTAGATCATGATGAACCTACGAACTATGAAGAAGCGATGGTGAGCCCAGATTCCGCAAAATAGCTTGAAGCCATGAAATCTGAGATAGGATCTGTCATGGAATTGTCACGTCAGATGTCCTAGCGGAAGGACTTAGTCGTGAGGCCAACGTATCTATGTGGTAGCTTGAGAGGGGTTGAGCGGAATCGAGAAACACAACACAAGACAAGGATTTAGACAGCTTCGGGCCCCGGGAAACATCATCCGGTAACAACCCTACATGCTGTTTGAGGCTAGATCTCATTATCATCATGAGGGAGTCGCCGTAAACCGGCTCTCCTCTAGTTGTGTCTATCCCTAGAGATTGTTTCTTTCTCCTCCCCCTTTGAGGAGCCCTGCCCCTCCTTATATATGTTGAAGGGGCGGGTTACATGTGGAGTCCAACTCGGACTTTAACTTAAACTATTTTGACTTCCTTTCCCAGGCTTCTTAACGTCTGCCGGTTTAACATTGTTCTGCCGGTTTAACATTGTCTATCGGTTTAACATTGTTCTGCTGGTTTAACATTGTCTGCTGGTTTAACACCAGCCGATTTACCGTCTGTCTTAGCCATCTGTCTTGACTCTCTGTCTTAACTCTCCGCCAGTTTACCATCCGCCAGTTTACCAAGTCCCAGCCGGTTTACAACTCCAGCCAGGTCATACCGCGGGGTATATCCCCGACAGGATCCATGTATGAGAACAAAGTGTGGACTTTGGTTGACTTGCCCATTGATCGGCAAGCAATTGAGAATAAATGGATCTTCAAGAAGAAGACTGGTGCTGACGGTAATGTTACTGTCTACAAAGCTCGACTTGTTGCGAAAGGTTTTCGACAAGTTCAAGGGATTGACTATGATGAGACCTTCTCACCCGTAGCGATGCTTAAGTTTGTCTAAATCATGTTAGCAATTGCCGCGTTTTATGATTATGAAATTTGGCAAATGGATGTCAAAACTGCATTCCTGAATGGATTTCTGGAAGAAGAGTTGTATATGATGCAACCGGAAGGTTTTGTCGATCCAAAGGGAACTAACAAAGTGTGCAAGCTCCAGCGATCCATTTATGGACTGGTGCAAGCCTCTCGGAGTTGGAATAAACGCTTTGATAGTGTGATCAAAGCATTTGGTTTTATACAGACTTTTGGAGAAGCCTGTATTTACAAGAAAGCGAGTGGGAGCTCTGTAGCATTTCTGATATTATATGTGGATGACATATTACTGATTGGAAATGATATAGAATTTCTGGATAGCATACAGGGATACTTGAATAAGAGTTTTTCAATGAAAGACCTCGGTGAAGCTGCTTACATATTGGGCATTAAGATCTATAGAGATAGATCAAGACGCTTAATTGGACTTTCACAAAGCACATACATTGACAAAGTTTTGAAGAAGTTCAAAATGGATCAAGCAAAGAAAAGATTCTTGCCCGTGTTACAAGGTGTGAAGTTGAGTAAGACTCAATGCCCGACCACTGCAGAAGATAGAGAGAAAATGAAAGATGTTCCCTATGCTTCAACCATAGGCTCTATCATGTATGCAATGATGTGTACCAGACCTGATGTGTGCCTTGCTATAAGTCTAGCAAGGAGGTATCAAAGTAATCCAGGAGTGGATCACTGGACAACGGTCAAGAACATCCTGAAATACCTGAAAAGTACTAAGGATATGTTTCTCGTTTATGGAGGTGACAAAGAGCTCATCGTAAAAGGTTACATTGATGCAAGCTTTGACACTGATCCGGATAATTCTAAATCGCAAACCGGATACGTGTTTACATTGAACGGTGGAGCTGCCAGTTGGTGCAGTTCTAAACAAAGCGTCGTGGCGGGATCTACGCGTGAAGCGGAGTACATAGCTGCTTCGGAAGCAGCAAATGAAGGAGTCTGGATGAAGGAATTCATATCCGATCTAGGTGTCATACCTAGTGCATCGGGTCCAATGAAAATATTTTGTGACAATACTGGAGCAATTGCCTTGGCGAAGGAATCCAGATTTCACAAGAGAACCAAGCACATCAAGAGACGCTTCAATTCCATCCGGGATTTAGTCCAGGTGGGAGACATAGAAATTTGTAAGATACATATGGATCTGAATGTTGCAGACCCGTTGACTAAGCCTCTTCCACGAGCAAAACATGATCAACACCAAGGCTCCATGGGTGTTAGAATCATTACAGTGTAATCTAGATTATTGACTCTAGTGCAAGTGGGAGACTGAAGGAAATATGCCCTAGAGGCAATAATAAAGTTATTATTTATTTCCTTATATCACGATAAATGTTTATTATTCATGCTAGAATTGTATTAACCGGAAACATAATACATGTGTGAATACATAGACAAACAGAGTGTCACTAGTATGCCTCTACTTGACTAGCTCGTTGATCAAAGATGATTATGTTTCCTAACCATAGACATGAGTTGTCATTTGATTAACGGGATCACATCATTAGGAGAATGATGTGATTGACTTGACCCATTCCATTAGCTTAGCAATTGATCGTTTAGTTTGTTGCTATTGCTTTCTTCATGACTTATACATGTTCCAATGACTATGAGATTATGCAACTCCCGTTTACCGGAGGAACACTTTGTGTGCTACCAAACGTCACAACGTAAATGGGTGATTACAAAGGTGCTCTACAGGTGTCTCCGAAGGTACTTGTTGGGTTGGCATATTTCGAGATTAGGATTTGTCACTCCGATTGTCGGAGAGGTATCTCTGGGCCCACTCGGTAATGCACATCACTATAAGCCTTGCAAGCATTGCAACTAATGAGTTAGTTGCGCGATGATGTATTACGGAACGAGTAAAGAGACTTGCCGGTAACGAGATTGAACTAGGTATTCAGATACTGACGATCGAATCTCGGGCAAGTAACATACCGAGGGAACAACGTATGTTGTTATGCGGTTTGACCGATAAAGATCTTCGTAGAATATGTAGGAGCCAATATGAGCATCCAGGTTCCGCTATTGGTTATTGACCGGAGACGTGTCTCGGTCATGTATACATCGTTCTCGAACCCGTAGGGTCCGCACGCTTAAAGTTTCGGTGACAATTGTATTATGAGTTTATGTGATTTGATGTACCGAAGGTAGTTCAGAGTCCCGGATGAAAACGGGGACATGACGAGGAGTCTAAAAATGGTCGAGACATAAAGATCGATATATTGGAGGACTATATTCGTGTAACGCTCCGAGACCGATGTGTCAGGTGTCCTCCAGTTATTCGTTGTTGTTGCATTGTCATTGCTTGCGTGTCATGCATTGCATATCATGTCATCATGTGCATTTCATTTGCATACATGTTCTTCTCATGCATCCGAGCATTTCCCCGTTGTCCGTTTGGCAATCCGGCGCTCCTATGTCACCCAGTGTCCCTTTCTACCTCTTTTCGTGTGCGGGTGTTAAACATTTCCGGATTGGACCGAGATTTGTCATGCGGCCTGGGATTACTACCGGTAGACCGCCTATCAAGTTTCGTGCCATTTGGACTTCGTTTGATACTCCAACGGTTAACCGAGGGACCGAAAAGGCCTCATGTGTGTTGCAGCCCAACACCTCTCCAATGTGGCCCAAAACCCACCTAAGACCTCTCCATCATCTCGGTCGTTCGATCACGATTGCGCGGCCGCAAACCGCACCCCATTTGGACTCTCCTAGCTCCCTCTACCTATATATTTGTGTATTCCCCGAATTTTTCCGCAGATGAAACCGTCAAAAACCTCCTCTCGCCGCCGGACATGTCCAAGTCCACCGGACAAGCCCGCCACCGCGCCCGCACCAGTGGCGTCCCACCACATGGCAAGCGCCGCTACGCGCCGCCGCAGGCCCGCGAGCCCACGGCCGGCCCTCCCGGACCGACTACGCGCCCCGCGCCTGAGCCGGCCTCCCGCGCGTTGCCCCGCCGCCTCGGGAGCCCGCGCTGCCGCCGCGGACCTCCACCGCCACCGACCGTCGCCGGATCCACCGACGCCAGCCGCCCCGGGCGCCATCGCCGGCCACCGCTCTGCCGCGAGGGTTTCTCGCTGGCGCCGCCATGCGCTCCGTCGCCCGCAGCCCGGCCCCGCTCCGGCGCCCCTCCGCCGCCTCGCCCTTCGCTGGCGCCGTCCCCGGCCCTCCTCCGGTGAACTCCCTCCTGCTCCGGCCGCCCATCTCCCTCCGGTGAACAGGAATGGCGACGAACCTCGAACCGCGCGCCGCCCCGATCTGGATCCAGATCCAGATCCATCCCTCGGTTGACTTTTTCTTCTCTAACCCTAATCCTTTTGCATTTTTCATCGCATCATAACTCCCTCATCGTAGCTCCGATTCATGTATGTAGCATATCAAAATGTTCATCTCGACGAGTACATCATTTCATCTCATTGCATCGTTTTCATTTGAGCTCATCTTGATGCCCGAAATGCTGTTGGAAGAGTGCTATGTGGTGAATTTGTCAGGTCTGTTTCAGCAAATGACATTTTGTCATTTTTGCCATGATTAATGTGTGCATGATATGCTCCTGAGCTCTACATGTGTCTTGTTATATGCCATGCCATCTTTACAGGGGTACTTGCCATGTATTTTTGTAATATTTGTGGTGACTAGCACAAGCTTGCAAAGTAGCGTAATCGGTAATGCTGATTTCAGGGACTTAGAATTTCACTAAGTCCTTGTTCTGTTTTTGTCGTTATGCCATATGTTCATGTTGTTTCCTAGTGATCCGTGCCTCTTTTGACGATGATCGGTAAGGATGTTTTGTTAAAATTTTGGTGCTCTATCCATCCATGTCTTTGTTTGCAATTATGGAGCACCCTAGCTTGAGTCAATCGAGCTCTACTTTTGCTATAAAATGATTCTGACAGATCGTTGACATGTTTAGCGATTTTGCCGAGGATGTTGCTATTGATCCGTGCATGCTATGATGTTGTTCTTTCCGTGTCTAGCTTCTATGCTATGTATTCTTGATGGGTGTATGCTTAGTTTGTCATGCCATGCTTTGTAGTGAGTGCATCGAGCTCGTAAACATGCCAACTCGTTAACTGATTTGCATGCTCTAGTTTTTCAATAAGTTCGAAATCTGTTTATGTTTTTGCCGTGTTCACATGCTTGCAATTGTATTTTATGATCCCTTTTGGCTCAAGGTAACTAAGGGACTTCTGTTAAGTGCTTTGAGTAGCTTCATGCCATGCCTTGCTTTGCCATGTTATGTTCATGTAGCATGTAGTTTTCATGCTCTAAAGATTGCTTCCTGATGATAAATTCCAGACTTGTGTTAATTTCACTAAGTCTGAAACCTGTTGTCATTTGCACTTTTTCCATGCTTGTTTGAACCTGTTAATGAGTGAATTAGCCGTAGCTCAGTGTTCATCTTTTGTGAAGCATCATGAGTGGATCCCTGCCATGTATTTTGTTGCCATGTTTGAGTGCTGTAGCATATTTATTTTGATGCATTTATGTGACACTCCAAAAAATTTAATTTGGTTTTCTTCAAAAACTTTGTTGGATTTTTAAAGAGAGCATTTAAAATTTCTTTTCTAGAAATCCTTCCACTTAAAAACTTCCTTTTCTTTGGTAAGGATTTTTATTTTATCCTCAAACTATGGTGTTTGATCTTTCAAAACTTCCTCTGTTGGTTCCCTTCTCAAATTATATTTTTGGGAGTTTAGTCTTTTTCTTTTAAAAAGAAACTCTATGAAAATTGGGGATTTTCATATCTTGAAACCCCCCCCCATGACCTTGTATTTTTGCCCATGTGGTAAAACCTCTCAAAATCCTTTCCTCCTCCTTGTAATCAACCTAAGTTCTCTGTCCCAACTAATCCAAACAAGTGTTGGATTTTATTCTAATTATTTTTCCTCTCAAATCTTTTCTGTAAATTATTTGGAGCCTGAGTGTTTTTCAAAGCAAGTACCCTATTTCATTTGAGTTTTGACCTCAAACCAACTCCTCTGGATTGTCCTTAGCATCCACAACCTAGAACCATCTTGATCCACTCCTCCTCTTTTCAAATTTTTCAAATTTCAGCCTCTGCAAGTTTGGACCAGATTTGCCAAATTTGGTGAAATTCATATCTATACTTCTCCAAAAATTCCACCAAAATTCAGGCAGCCTACTGGAGCAATGAGTAGCCACTCCACCAAAAATCAGCTCAAGGAAAAATCCCTAGAGGCCAGTATCATTCTGTCGAACACCTTGCATGCACTGTTCCTTGCACTTTCAGTAAATTCAGTAAATATTCAGATTCCAGTGTCGTTTCTCTTCGGCCGCTTCAGTCACGCGTAGACAGTGCCCTTGGCACGTTCCTCGCCGCCTCTTCCTCCTGTCTGGAGCACCGCACGCGCGCTTGGCGCCTTCCTGGCGTCGGTGGCGCCCTGGCCCGCCTGCGCCGGCGTGTCTTGCGGCGGCCGAACCACCGTAGCAGCCGACAGGGAGCAAAACGGCGGCTCAACACCGTTCGGCGCCGCCCAACGCCCCCTGGCTCTCCGCGTGGCCTCATGCACGCCAGCGCAACCCCGTAGCACAGTCGCCGTGGCCCGACAGCGCTGGACGCGCTCTCTGCCGCCGACGGACCCGCGTCGTTCCGTTCCGACCAAAACTGCCCTAAGCTTCTAATCCAAGTCCGTTTAGCGTCTGAATGGAACCAGTGGACCCCCACATTGATGCCCAACCTCCTAAACTCCCCGACCAAGCACTGCGCCGCCGTAATCCATCACCGGAGATCCCCGTTCACGGCCACCGCCTCGGATCGCCTATAAAAGGAGACCCCAAGCTCGCCCTCGAGCACGCACCACCACTGCACCCCACAAACACCCCGCCAGGCCACTAGGAGGACCTCGAAGAGGTCTCCTCCCCGACTCCGGCTGCCTCGTTCCGCCTCGGCCTCCACCTCGATTCACTCCGGTGAGGCCATCTCCGGCGCCCAAACTTTGTCAGTAGCATCCTCGAGCACCCAGTGAGCTAACCCAAGCGTCAATTTGACCTTTGCAGCTCTCCCCGACGAGATCCATCCCCACCCGAGCCGCCGTCCCCCGGAGCAAGGCTCGCCGTCGACGTGGTACTCGCCGGCGACCACCACCACCACCAACCGACACGGAAGGGCGCCCTGAACACGGAGGTACCCTCCGATCCCCCTACCTCGCCGTGGATCGTCGCCGGCGACCACCGCGACTCTCGGGCACCGTCGTCCTCTGCCGCCCTTTTGAATTTCTAAACCTGACGGGTGCGACTTGCCCGTCAGCCTCTTTGTCCTTTTCTAAATGAACTGTTTTCTGGAAGTGTATTCTGCCAAATGCGCTTTCCCCCTGGGCTGGCGTATTCTCTATCGAATCGTTTTCTGTTTTTATGAGCTAGCCCCTGGAAACTTTCTGTTTCATTACAGATAAGTCCCTGGACAAAAACCCTTATAACTTTTAAACAGAAAAGTATTTTTGATTGATTCTTTTTCTGTTCTCTTTAAAATTTTGTCTAGTTTTTTATCAGATTTATTTGAAAAAAAATTTGGAATACTTTTTGTGCACCTCTTGGTATTCACGATAGCGCATATATTTTCTTTATATCGTAGATACCGAAGGAGGTGACGGAGCCGCGAACTTCACCGAGCTAGGCTCCGACTACTCTGAACCAGGAAAGCAATGTTTGAACTTTTGATATGATGAGTGTCTTGGCATGTTTTGCATTTAGTTAGTTTCATGGCATGTTGATGAGCATACCGATGAACGTTATTTTCATGCATTGTTGAGGTAAGTGAGTTCGATGATCCATAGGTGGATGGATGTGAGTATGAATGGCCATGTGTTGGCATGAGGATGGGTAAGATGGCAGTATTGTAGCATGCCAGTCTTATGCCAGACTATATGACTACAGTGTCAAACCGTATCGGTCCAGTTCCTCCCATTTCCTTCCTTGTACTACCACATGTTTTCCGCAAGGAATATGGATTAGTAAGTTGCAAACCGCTTTCCTGGTACACACCAAAAGGAGAGGCCGGGATGATGGTTCCATGGCCCTGGATTAAAGCCAGTCATCCGGTCAGGGGCATGGGTGTTTCCGGTTGGGACCGAGAGGGGGGCACCCCTTAGAGCGCGCGTATATAAATTTGATCCCATGCTATTTGAGATTGTGATCTCCCCGTCTCAAAAGTTTTTCTTGGACGATGTCTAGGGTGAGTCCTGGCATCGAGAGGTAGGATGGGTGTGTACTGGTTAGCTGTGTTTTCTTCCGAAATACCGTAAACGGAACTAGTCCTTTGAGACTACGGAAATCCGTTAACTGTGGGAAATTTTTGTACAAACTCTGCAGAGTCATAAATCTCCAAATCATCTTATCCATATCCAAATTTTGCGCTGACTTATTCTGACAAGTGCCAGTTTTGGTGACAGATACTCCGGTGAATCACATGAGTGCTAAGCCCGGTTAAAAGTTTATTCCTGTGGATGGACTAACCCGTTTATTATCATAAATTGAATATTTATTATGAGTATTATTTACTGGTGAATAAAAGCCCTTTCTGTGATGTCGCTCAGACGTCCGACTGAGGCATTTCTTTTAAAGCCCTTTCTGTGATGTCGCTCAGACGTCCGACTGTGGCATTTCTTTTAAAGCCCTTTCTGTGATGTCGCTCAGACGTCCGACTGTGGCATTTCTTTTAAAGCCCTTTCTGTGATGTCGCTCAGATGTCCGACTGTGGCATTTCTTTTAAAGCCCTTTCTGTGATGTCGCTCAGATGTCCGACTGTGGCATTTCTTTTAAAGCCCTTTCTGTGATGTCGCTCAGACGTCCGACTGTGGCATTTCTTTTAAAGCCCTTTCTGTGATGTCGCTCAGACGTCCGACTATGGCATTTCTTTTAAAGCCCTTTCTGTGATGTCGCTCAGACGTCCGACTGTGGCATTTCTTTTAAAGCCCTTTCTGTGATGTCGCTTAGACGTCCGACTTTGGCATTTCTTTTAAAGCCCTTTATGTGGTGTCGCTAAGACGCCCGACTGCGGCATGATTTTTTTTGGTTATTATTTGTTCACCTTTCGAGGCGTCGCTTCAGACACCCGATCGGTTTTCATTTATATTTTGTTGGGATTTCAGGCGGACTACCGCCGTTTCCCTTGTACTTACTTCGTTATGCAAATTTTTGTATGTGCATTGGAAAGATTAATCATGACGCATTCATGCATGCATTTGTTATATCTTACGTCCGAACTGTCTTGCGAGTACTTTCAAAGTACTCACTGGCTTGTTGATTTGGCCAGATGCTGACGAAGGCGATCTCTTGGATGAAGAGTTCGGTAGCGAGTCCGACGCCTAGAGGATTCCCAGTCAGTCTCGTGCGACCCTGGATTTGGTCACTGCATTATATCCGCTTCTGCAACTCGAATAACATTCATCGAGCCTCACCTCGACGCTCGATGAGATGCCAGTCTGAGAGTCATGTTATCACACTCCCCACTGTGTTATTCCACCATCACTTTATCCTCGAGTCAGTAGTATGCCACCACACTACTGTGTTAAATCCGCCATTATGTATAATTATTGGCGTGCTTGTAATAATTTGTTGAGCAGCCCTAGCTCAACCCTGTAATATATCCTATGCTACTGGCTTATTGTATCAAGAATTTGTCTACCAGTGAGGAGGATTTCTCTCATGCTGAGCTCAAAAGATTGGTTTTTCAATAAATATTTTTATTGGAAAACCGGTCGTGACAAGCTTGGTACCAGAGCCAGGCTGACTGTAGGAAGCCACTAGGTATGATCGCTAATCGGTTATTAGCATGATTGAGCCGATTTATTTATTTTTTGCAATTGTAGTCATTTTCTGACAGTCAGCATAAATTTATGATCTGACCATTCAGGATTTTTGCCTACTTTTGTAGATGGCCGACAACAGCTGCGAGTCTCAGACCTTCGCCAACGTACCCGATGGGTTCGTCAAGCTTCTCTCCTTCATCGTTCAGGTCGTGATGGGGCCATCCGTGCACCCAGTCTTCACACTCCGCCAGCACAAAGTCAACGACAGTCTGACCATGCACCAGGCCACGGTGCAGTTCAAGGGAGGGCGTGGTGAGTTACGCCGCTTCCTGTTCGTGGGAAGAGCCATGCCTACGGAGAGGCATGCTTTGCAGATGGCAGCCCGTGAGGCGATAGCTCGCCTCAGGGATGTCCTTCCCGCGATGAAGACTCGTCGCTACCGCTATCTTCCATGCCATGTGCCCTACACCTGTCACTACGCATTCTCCTGCCCCAGAGGAGAACGAGACGAGGCTTTTGAGATGCTTATTGAGTATCTCTGGGCTCTGGAGGCAGCCTTCAACAACCTGGTGGACGACTTTGTGGCTGCCCGCATGGACTCAGTCCATGGCTGTGCCGCCAACAGGAGGGAGCTCCTGCTCACCGCACCGCCACTGACATTTGTCTCGTCCTCAGCATCTTATGCACCTACTCGTCGCCTACCTACCACCGAAGGGTTCAACCAGGCCTTTGCGCCCACTCCAGCGCGCACTGCACCACCCGTTGTGCCCACTCCTATTCGTGTTGCTCCGCCCCTGGCACCCGCTCCATCTACCCGATGCAGCTCTTCACGTCTGGAGCCTATTAGTGAGGAGGAGGTCGAGTCCCCAGCCTCACTGCGCCTCACCCTTGGCAGGGCCAAGGAGATCGTCAACATTTCCGGCTGAGTGCGTTTGCCCGTCATGCGATGTACCGCTTTGTAAGATATGTTTATATGTACATAGGTTGTGAGAAGTAGCTTGTTTGCGCATCATGTAGAACTGGAGAAGTGCACTAGCCTAAATAACATGTCAGGATTATGTACGCATGTCCTGAGTGATGTACTGTATAATTATCGCCCGCGTGTAAGATATGTAATGAGCAATCCTTCTCCGTGCGCAAATCAATTTGTTTTCTTAAGTGATCTTGGTCATTTAAATTATTTGCCATCCTTGTGCATTTTTGGAGTTGTTTTTGGCGACCATCTTCACTTTTCTTATGAGTTTTACAAAATATATCCCCAGAGTGAAAAATGTCTCGCCCTTGGACTCGCTCCATGCCTACTCCGCCAGAGGAAAATTATGACACTCAACCAGGCAACAATTTCACACAAGGGCAGTCGAGTCAACAGGGCAGTGAAACGGCACTTTCCCAAATGTGCCGCCTTTATGAACAGAGTCAGCAACAACATCGTGAAATGATGAACCAAGTCATCAACATGGGAAATCACCATGGACAGTATCAGCAGCATTCCAAGTTATCTGAGCTACAAAAGACGCGTCCCCAAACATTTTCTCATACTGACAAGCCTCTTGAAGCCGAGGACTGGCTTCGAGATATGGAGAGGAAATTAATTATTGCAAAATGTTCAGACCCCGAGAAGGTATTGTATGCTCCGCACTATCTCACAGGAGCAGCCGCATCGTGGTGGGAGAATTTTCTGCACATGCATCCCAACGAAAATGACATAACCTGGGATGATTTCAAGGAAGGTTTCCGTGGTGCACACATTCCTAAGAGCATTATGAAAATCAAGAAGAGAGAGTTCGCTGACCTCAAACAAAGGAACATGACAATGTCAGATTACAATGGTCAATTTACTCTATTGTATCGCTACGCCAATGAGGAGTGTATGACTGAAAGTAAGAAGATGGAGAAATTCCTTGACGGTCTGGCGCCCGCGCTTAAATGCCAACTAGTCGTGCACACTTTTCCAGATTTTAAAACTCTGGTGGACAAAGCGATTACTCTGGAAAATGAGAGACGCAGCCTGGAAGATATCCGCAAGCGAAAAAGGGACCAGACCAACCATGCTCGCAATCACCGAAGCAGGACAGATTTCCAAAAGGGTGGGACGCACAAATCCTCATCCAACGTCTCACGCCCAATCAAGAATTTTCATGCAAGGGACAAGGAGTTCACATATCGCCCCGGCGTTACCTGTTACGCCTGTGGAGAGGAAGGACACTATGCCAAACAGTGTCCCAAGCCTAGAAACTCAACCCCAAAGCCAAACAACGGCGGCAATAATTCATCGCCCAAGCGAAACAATTTCAATCCCAGCAACCACAGGAAGGGTCATCTGAACCACGTAACCAAAGAGGAGACACAAAATGCTCTGGATATCGTACTCGGTACGTTTCCTGTCAACACAATACCTGCAAAGTTTTGCTTTGCAAAATAATTTTTTGATGCTTCCTTTGAAGAAATCCATGATCATCAAGTCCCCTGGGATTCAGCAAGTCACTCGGAATTACTGTCAGGATGGGGTCATTGAGTTCGAAGGATTGGAGTTTCACGCCAATCTTATTGTACTGGAAAACAAAGGATTGGATGTCATCCTAGGGATGGACTGGCCGACCACCAACAAGGGTTTTATTGACTGTTTCAACCGGACTGTAATCCTCACGCACCACCACGGGAAGACAATAAGAGTGTCAGCCAAGGAAGGAAAAATACCCCAGAAACCGAGATTGAATAAGGTGGACGTTTCTGAGCTAAACAAGGTCCCAGTAGTGTGTGAATTTCCAGACGTATTCCCTGAAGAGCTACCAGGCATGCCACCAGACCGAGAGATAGAGTTCTGCATTGAGCTCGCACCAGGAACCACCCCCATATACAAGAAACCATACCGAATGGCACCATCCGAGTTGGTTGAATTGAAGAAACAAATAAAAGAATTGCTGGACAAAGGATACATTCGGGCCAGCTCCTCACCTTGGGGATCACCAATTCTATTTGCCAAAAAGAAGGATGGAACACTGAGATTGTGTATTGACTATCGAGCACTTAACATGGTCACAGTCAAGAACAAATACCCGATGCCAAGGATAAATGATTTGTTTGATCAACTCGCTCAGGCCAAGGTATTCTCAAAAATTGACTTAAGGTCTGGATACCATCAATTAAAGGTGCGAACGGAAGATATCCCCAAAACAGCCTTCACCTCCAGATATGGACGGTATGAGTTCACAGTAATGCCATTTGGATTAACTAATGCCCCTGCATATTTTGTTCACCTCATGAACAAAGTATTTATGAAGTTTATGGACAAGTTCGTTGTGGTATTCATCAACGACATTCTGGTATACTCCAAGACACCAGAAGAGCACGCAGAACATCTCAGGATTGTGCTAGGAGAACTCAGGAAACACCAATTGTATGCCAAGTTCAGCAAGTGCGAATTTTGGCTAAGACAAGTAGGCTTTCTAGGCCACGTACTAACCCAAGACGGTATCACAGTGGACCCGGAGAAAGTCAAGGCCATACTTGGCTGGAAGTCGCCAGCGAGCGTAACAGACATACGTAGTTTCTTGGGAATGGCAGGATATTACCGCAGATTTATTGAAGGATTCTCCACCATAGCCAAGCCTATGACGCAGTTACTCAAGAAAGACAAGAAGTTTGAATGGACAGAAGCCTGCGAAAATAGTTTCCAAGAGCTAAAGCGGAAATTAACAACAGCACCAGTATTAATTGTGCCAGACATACACAAAATTTTTGAAGTGTTTTGTGACGCGTCCAGAAAGGGTCTCGGATGCGTGTTGATGCAAGAAGGCAAGGTTGTCGCCTATGCTTCAAGGCAACTTCGCAAGCATGAGGAAAATTATCCCACTCATGACTTAGAAATGGCAGCAGTCATTCATGCACTCAAGGAATGGAGGCATTTCTTACTTGGGAATCGATGTGAAATATATACAGATCATAAGAGTCTCAAATATATTTTCACGCAGCCAGAACTAAATTTACAGCAACGACGCTGGTTGGAATTGGTAAAGGATTATGATGTTGGTATCCACTACCATCCAGGTAAAGCAAATGTAGTGGCCGATGCTCTTAGTCGGAACCCCAGCTCCGACGAAAACAGTCTGCAAAGCTTGAGGCCCGAATTCCAACAAGAATTTGCCAAACTCAACTTGATAATGGTAGCAAAAGGCACCATATCAAACTTGGAAATACAGCCCGACCTTGTGGAGGGAATTAAAGAAGCTCAGCCTGGTCACCCCAGCATCGAAGGCATCAAAAGAAAGGTAAGTATGGGCAAGGCCTCGGCATTCGTCATAGACGATGGAGGAATATTATGGTACGGAGACAGACTTTGCGTACCAAATATAAAGGACCTCAAACAGCAAATCCTAGCTGAAGCCCACACCGCCCCGTACTCGATCCACCCTGGAGGAACCAAGATGTATAAAGATATTCAGGAAAGATTTTGGTGGCACGGTATGAAGAGGGATATAGCCACCTTCATTGCATGTTGCGACTCGTGTCAACGCATAAAAGCTGAGCATCAGAGGCCAGCCGGACTACTGCAACCGAACAAAATACCTGAGTGGAAATGGGATGAAATAGGGATGGATTTCATTGTCGGACTACCTCGGTCACGACATGGGAATGATACCATATGGGTCATCACCGACAGATTAACCAAAGTGGCACATTTCATTCCAGTGAAGACAACCTACAACGCTCAGAGGCTTGCCAGGATTTATCTCTCCCGTATAGTTTGTCAGCACGGTGTCCCGAAGACTATAATATCCGACAGGGGCACTCAATTCGTCTCGAGATTTTGGGAGCATTTACAACAGGCTCTGGGAACTCAACTAGCCTTCAGTACAGCATACCACCCACGGACTGATGGACAAACGGAACGCGTAAACCAGGTTTTAGAAGACATGCTGAGGGCATGTGTCCTCACATATGGAACCAGTTGGGAAGAAAGCCTGCCATACGCCGAGTTCGCGTACAACAATAGCTACCAGGCCAGCCTGCAAATGGCACCATTTGAGGCTTTATACGGACGGAGATGTTGTACCCCGTTGAATTGGTCAGAGACCGGAGACAGCCGCATCTTCGGACCAGACATGCTCAGAGAAGCCGAGGAAAAAGTCAAGCTAATCAGAGACCGACTTAAGACCGCTCAAAGTCGACAGAAGAGTTATTATGATCAGAAACATCGTAGGGTCAGCTTCAAGCCCGGTGAGTTCGTATACCTGAGAGTATCTCCTATGAGAGGATTGCAACGATTCAAGATTAAAGGGAAGCTAGCACCAAGATTCATTGGACCATTCTGTATAATGGCGCGAAGAGGCACGGTAGCCTACCAGCTAGACTTACCCGAGGAATTATCTGATGTCCACGACGTGTTCCACGTCTCGCAATTGAGGAAGTGCGTAAGCAACCCAGAGAAACAAGTATCCCATGAGAGCATTGACGTGCAGCCAGACCTCACTTATCGGGAACGTCCAGTAAGAATATTAGAGGAATCTGAAAGGAGGACCCGACAGAAGACCATCAAATTCTTCGGAGTCCAGTGGAGCAATCACACCGATAGTGAAGCTGTTGGGGAACGTAGTAATTTCAAAAATTTCCTACGCACACGCAAGATCATGGTGATGCATAGCAACGAGGGGGAGAGTATTGTCTACGTACCAACGCAGACCGACTGCGGAAGCGATCTCACAACATAGAGGAAGTAGTCGTACGTCTTCTTCCCGATCCGACCGATCCAAGCACCGTTACTCCGGCACCTCCGAGTTCTTAGCACACGTTCAGCTCGATGACGATCCTCGGGCTCCGATCCAGCAAAGCGTCGAGGAAGAGTTCCGTCAGCACAACGGCGTGGTGACGATCTTGATGTACTACCGACTCAGGGCTTCGCCTAAGCTCTACAACGATATGATCGAGGTGGAATTTGGTGGCAGGGGGCACCGCACACGGCTAAGGAACGATCAACAATGATCAACTTGTGTGTCTATGGGGTGCCCCCTGCCCCCGTATATAAAGGAGCAGGGGGAGGGGGTTCGGCCGGCTAGGGAGAGGGCGCGGGAGGAGTCCTACTCCTACCGGGAGTAGGACTCCCCCCCTCAATCCTATTCCAACTAGGACTCTCAAGGGGGAAAGGAGAGAGGGGGGCCGGCCCCTTCTCCTAGTCCTACTAGGACTTGGGGAAGGGGGGGCGCGCGGCCAGCTGTGGGCTGCCCCTTTTATCTTTTCCACTAAGGCCCAATAGGCCCATTAGCCTCCCGGGGGGTTCCGGTAACCCTCCCGGTATTCCGGTAAAATCCCGATTTCACCCGGAACACTTCCGGTGTCCAAACATAGGCTTCCAATATATCAATCTTTACGTCTCGACCATTTCGAGACTCCTCGTCATGTCTGTGATCACATCCGGGACTCCGAACAACCTTCGGTACATCAAAATGCATAAACTCATAATAAATGTCATCGTAACGTTAAGCGTGAGGACCCTACGGTTCGAGAACAATGTAGACATGACCGAGACATGTCTCCGGTCAATAACCAATAGCGGGACCTGGATGCCCATATTGGCTCCTACATATTCTATGAAGATCTTTATCGGTCAGACCGCATAACAACATACGTTGTTCCCTTTGTCATCGGTATGTTACTTGCCCGAGATTCGATCGTCGGTATCCAATACCTAGTTCAATCTCGTTACTGGCAAGTCTCTTTACTCGTTCCGTAATACATCATCTCATAACTAACATCTTAGTTATTATGCTTGCAAGGCTTATGTGATGTGTATTACCGAGAGGGCCCAGAGATACCTCTCCGACAATCGGAGTGACAAACCCTAATCTCGAAATACGCCAACCCAACATCTACCATTGGAGACACCTGTAGTACTCCTTTATAATCACCCAGTTATGTTGTGACGTTTGGTAGTACCCAAAGTGTTCCTCCGGTAAACGGGAGTTGCATAATCTCATAGTTATAGGAACATGTATAAGTCATGAAGAAAGCAATAGCAACATATTAAACGATCGGGTGCTAAGCTAATGGAATGGGCCATGTCAATCAGATCATTCAACTAATGATGTGACCTCGTTAATCAAATAACAACTCTTTGTTCATGGTTAGGAAACATAACCATCTTTGATTAACGAGCTAGTCAAGTAGAGGCATACTAGTGACACTCTGTTGGTCTATGTATTCACACATGTATTATGTTTCCGGTTAATACAATTCTAGCATGAATAATAAACATTTATCATGATATAAGGAAATAAATAATAACTTTATTATTGCCTCTAGGGCATATTTCCTTCAGTCTCCCACTTGCACTAGAGTCAATAATCTAGATTACACAGTAATGATTCTAACACCCATGGAGCCTTGGTGCTGATCATGTTTTTCTCGTGGAAGAGGCTTAGTCAACGGGTCTGCAACATTCAGATCCGTATGTATCTTGCAAATCTCTATGTCTCCCACCTGGACTAAATCCCGGATGGAGTTGAAGCGTCTCTTGATGTGTTTGGTCCTTTTGTGAAAACTGGATTCCTTTGCCAAAGCAATTGCACCAGTATTGTCACAAAAGATTTTCATTGGACCCGATGCACTAGGTATAACACCTAGATCGGATATGAACTCCTTCATCCAGACTCCTTCGTTTGCTGCTTCCGAAGCAGCTATGTATTCCGCTTCACATGTAGATCCTGCTACGACGCTTTGTTTAGAACTGCACCAACTGACAGCTCCACCGTTTAAAGTAAACACGTATCCGGTTTGCGATTTAGAATCGTTCGGATCAGTGTCAAAGCTTGCATCAACGTAACCTCTTACGGTGAGCTCTTTGTCACCTCCATATACGAGAAACATATCCTTAGTCCTTTTCAGGTATTTCAGGATGTTCTTGACCGCTGTCCAGTGATCCACTCCTGGATTACTTTGGTACCTCCCTGCTAAACTTATAGCAAGGCACACATCAGGTCTGGTACACAGCATTGCATACATGATAGAGCCTATGGCTGAAGCATAGGGAACATCTTTCATTTTCTCTCTATCTTCTGCAGTGGTCGGGCATTGAGTCTGACTCAACTTTACACCTTGTAACACAGGCAAGAACCCTTTCTTTGCTTGATCCATTTTGAACTTCTTCAAAATCTTGTCAAGGTATGTGCTTTGTGAAAGTCCAATTAAGCGTTTTGATCTATCTCTATAGATCTTTATGCCTAATATGTAAGCAGCTTCCCCGAGGTCTTTCATCGAAAAACTTTTATTCAAGTATCCCTTTATGCTATCCAGAAATTCTATATCATTTCCAATCAGCAATATGTCATCCACATATAATATCAGAAATGCTACAGAGCTCCCACTCACTTTCTTGTAAATACATGCTTCTCCAAAAGTCTGTATAAAGCCAAATGCTTTGATCACACTATCAAAGCGTTTATTCCAACTCCGAGATGCTTGCACCAGTCCATAAATGGATCGCTGGAGTTTGCACACTTTGTTAGCTTCCTTCGGATCGACAAAACCTTCTGGTTGCATCATATACAACTCTTCTTCCAGAAATCCATTCAGGAATGCAGTTTTGACATCCATTTGCAATATTTCATAATCATAAAACGCAGCAATTGCTAACATAATTCTGACGGACTTAAGCATCGCTACGGGTGAGAAGGTCTCATCGTAGTCAACCCCTTGAACTTGTCGAAAACCTTTTGCGACAAGTCGAGCTTTATAGACAGTAATATTACCGTCAGCGTCAGTCTTTTTCTTGAAGATCCATTTATTCTCAATTGCTTGACGATCATCGGGCAAGTCAACCAAAGTCCATACTTTGTTCTCATACATGGATCCCATCTCAGATTTCATGGCCTCAAGCCACTTTGCGGAATCTGGGCTCACCATCGCTTCTTCATAGTTCGTAGGTTCATCATGATCTAGTAGCATGACTTCCAGAACTGGATTACCGTACCACTCTGGTGCGGATCTCACTCTGGTTGATCTACGTGGTTCAGTAGTATCTTGTCCTGAAGTTTCATGATCATCATCATTAGCTTCCTCACTAATTGGTATAGGTGTCGCAGAAACAGTTTTCTGTGATGTACTATTTTCCAATAAGGGAGCAGGTACAGTTACCTCGTCAAGTTCTACTTTCCTCCCACTCACTTCTTTCGAGAGAAACTCCTTCTCTAGAAATGATCCATTCTTAGCAACGAATGTTTTGCCTTCGGATCTGTGATAGAAGGTATACCCAACAGTTTCCTTTGGGTATCCTATGAAGACACATTTCTCCACTTTGGGTTCGAGCTTATCAGGTTGAAGCTTTTTCACATAAGCATCGCAGCCCCAAACTTTAAGAAACGACAACTTTGGTTTCTTGCCAAACCATAGTTCATAAGGCGTCATCTCAACGGATTTTGATGGTGCCCTATTTAACGTGAATGCGGCCGTCTCTAAAGCATAACCCCAAAACGATAGCGGCAAATCAGTAAGAGACATCATAGATCGCACCATATCTAGTAAAGTACGATTACGACGTTCGGACACACCATTACGCTGTGGTGTTCCAGGTGGCGTGAGTTGCGAAATTATTCCACAGTTTTTCAAATGTATACCAAACTCGTAACTCAAATATTCTCCTCCACGATCAGATCGTAGAAACTTTATTTTCTTGTTACGATGATTTTCTACTTCACTCTGAAATTCCTTGATCTTTTCAAATGTTTCAGACTTATGTTTCATTAAGTAGATATACCCATATCTGCTTAAATCATCTGTGAAGGTGAGAAAATAACGATATCCGCCACGAGCCTCAATATTCATCGGACCACATACATCGGTATGTATGATTTCCAATAAATCTGTTGCTCTCTCCATAGTACCGGAGAATGGTGTTTTAGTCATCTTGCCTATGAGGCACGGTTCGCAAGTACCAAGTGATTCATAATCAAGTGGTTCCAAAAGCCCATCAGTATGGAGTTTCTTCATGCGCTTTACACCGATATGACCTAAACGGCAGTGCCACAAATAAGTTGCACTATCATTATCAACTCTGCATCTTTTGGCTTCTACATTATAAATATGTGTATCACTACTATCGAGATTCAATAAGAATAGACCACTCTTCAAAGGTGCATGACCATAAAAGATATTACTCATATAAATAGAACAACCATTATTCTCTGATTTAAATGAATAACCGTCTCGCATCAAACAAGATCCAGATATAATGTTCATGCTCAACGCTGGCACCAAATAACAATTATTTAGGTCTAATATTAATCCCGAAGGTAGATGTAGAGGTAGCGTGCCGACCGCAATCACATCGACTTTGGAACCGTTTCCCACGCGCATCGTCACCTCGTCCTTTGCTAGCGTCCGCTTATTCCGTAGTCCCTGTTTCGAGTTGCAAATATTAGCAACAGAACCAGTATCAAATACCCAGGTGCTACTGCGAGCTCTAGTAAGGTACACATCAATAACATGTATATCACATATACCTTTGTTCACCTTGCCATCCTTCTTATCCGCCAAATACTTGGGGCAGTTCCGCTTCAAGTGACCAGTCTGCTTGCAGTAGAAGCACTCAGTTTCAGGCTTAGGTCCAGACTTGGGTTTCTTCTCCTGAGCAGCAACTTGCTTGCTGTTCTTCTTGAAGTTTCCCTTCTTCTTCCCTTTGCCCTTTTTCTTGAAACTAGTGGTTTTGCTAACCATCAACACTTGATGCTCCTTCTTGATTTCTACCTCCGCAGCTTTCAGCATTGCGAAGAGCTCGGGAATAGTCTTGTTCATCCCTTGCATATTATAGTTCATCACGAAGCTCTTGTAGCTTGGTGGCAGTGATTGGAGAATTCTGTCAATGACGCAATCATCTGGAAGATTAACTCCCATCTGAATCAAGTGATTATTATACCCAGACATTTTGAGTATATGCTCACTGACAGAACTGTTCTCCTCCATCTTGCAGCTATAGAACTTGTTGGAGACTTCATATCTCTCAATTCGGGCATTTGCTTGATATATTAACTTCAACTCTTGGAACATCTCATATGCTCCATGACGTTCAAAACATCGTTGAAGTCCCGATTCTAAGCCGTAAAGCATGGCACACTGAACTATCGAGTAGTCATCAGCTTTGCTCTGCCAGATGTTCATAACATCTGGCGTTGCTCCAGCAGCAGGCCTGGCACCCAGCGGTGCTTCCAGGACGTAATTCTTCTGTGCAGCAATGAGGATAATCCTCAGGTTACGGACCCAGTCCGTGTAATTGCTACCATCATCTTTCAACTTTGCTTTCTCAAGGAACGCATTAAAATTCAACGGAACAACAGCACGAGCCATCTATCTACAATCAACATAAACAAGCAAGATACTATCAGGTACTAAGTTCATGATAAGTTTAAGTTCAGTTAATCAAATTACTTAGGAACTCCCACTTAGATAGACATCCCTCTAATCCTCTAAGTGATCACGTGATCCAAATCAACTAAACCATAACCGATCATCACGTGAGATGGAGTAGTTTTCAATGGTGAACATCGTCATGTTGATCATATCTACTATATGATTCACGCTCGACCTTTCGGTCTCTGTGTTCCGAGGCCATATCTGCATATGCTAGGCTCGTCAAGTTTAACCTGAGTATTCTGCGTGTGCAAAACTGGCTTGCACCCGTTGTAGATGGACGTAGAGCTTATCACACCCGATCATCACGTGGTGTCTGGGCACGACGAACTTTGGCAACGGTGCATACTCAGGGAGAACACTTCTTGATAATTTAGTGAGAGATCATCTTATAATGCTACCGTCAATCAAAGCAAGATAAGATGCATAAAAGGATAAACATCACATGCAATCAATATAAGTGATATGATATGGCCATTATCATCTTGTGCTTGTGATCTCCATCTCCGAAGCACCGTCATGATCACCATCGTCACCGGCGCGACACCTTGATCTCCATCGTAGCATCGTTGTCGTCTCGCCAATCTTATGCTTCCACGACTATCACTACCGCTTAGTAATAAAGTAAAGCATTACATCGTGATTGCATTGCATACAATAAAGCGACAACCATATGGCTCCTGCCAGTTGCCGATAACTCGGTTACAAAACATGATCATCTCATACAATAAAATCAGCATCATGCCTTGACCATATCACATCACAACATGCCCTACAAAAACAAGTTAGACGTCCTCTACTTTGTTGTTGCAAGTTTTACGTGGCTGCTACGGGCTTAAGTAAGAACTCATCTCACCTACGCATCAAAACCACAACGATAGTTCGTCAAATAGACTCCGTTTTAACCTTCTCAAGGACCGGGCGTAGTCACACTTGGTTCAACTAAAGTTGGAGAGACAGTCCTCCGCAAGCCATCTATGTGCAAAGCACGTCGAGGGAACCGGTCTCGCGTAAGAGTACGCGTAATGTTAGTCCGGATCGTCTCGTCCAACAATACCGCCGAACCAAAGTATGACATGCTGGTAGGCAGTATGACTTGTATCGCCCACAACTCACTTGTGTTCTACTCGTGCAAATAACATCAAACCATAAAACCTAGGCTCGGATGCCACTGTTGGGGAACGTAGTAATTTCAAAATTTTCCTACGCACACGCAAGATCATGGTGATGCATAGCAACGAGGGGGAGAGTATTGTCTACATACCAACGCAGACCGACTGCGGAAGCGATCTCACAACATAGAGGAAGTAGTCGTACGTCTTCTTCCCGATCCGACCGATCCAAGCACCGTTACTCCAGCACCTCCGAGTTCTTAGCACACGTTCAGCTCGATGACGATCCTCGGGCTCCGATCCTGCAAAGCGTCGAGGAAGAGTTCCGTCAGCACAACGGCGTGGTGACGATCTTGATGTACTACCGACTCAGGGCTTCGCCTAAGCTCTACAACGATATGATCGAGGTGGAATTTGGTGGCAGGGGGCACCGCACACGGCTAAGGAACGATCAACAATGATCAACTTGTGTGTCTATGGGGTGCCCCCTTCCCCCGTATATAAAGGAGCAGGGGGAGGGGGTTCGGCCGGCTAGGGAGAGGGCGCGGGAGGAGTCCTACTCCTACCGGGAGTAGGACTCCCCCCCTCAATCCTATTCCAACTAGGACTCTCAAGGGGGAAAGGAGAGAGGGGGGCCGGCCCCTTCTCCTAGTCCTACTAGGACTTGGGGAAGGGGGGGGCGCGCGGCCAGCTGTGGGCTGCCCCTTTTCTCTTTTCCACTAAGGCCCAATAGGCCGATTAGCCTCCCGGGGGGTTCCGGTAACCCTCCCGGTATTCCGATAAAATCCCGATTTCACCCGGAACACTTCCGGTGTCCAAACATAGGCTTCCAATATATCAATCTTTACGTCTCGACCATTTCGAGACTCCTCGTCATGTCCGTGATCACATCCGGGACTTCGAACAACCTTCGGTACATCAAAATGCATAAACTCATAATAACTGTGATCGTAACGTTAAGCGTGCGGACCCTACGGTTCGAGAACAATGTAGACATGACCGAGACATGTCTCCGGTCAATAACCAATAGCGGGACCTGGATGCCCATATTGGCTCCTACATATTCTACAAAGATCTTTATCAGTCAGACCGCATAACAACATACGTTGTTCCCTTTGTCATCGGTATGTTACTTGCCCGATATTCGATCGTCGGTATCCAATACCTAGTTCAATCTCGTTACTGGCAAGTCTCTTTACTCGTTCCGTAATACATCATCTCATAACTAACATCTTAGTTATTATGCTTGCAAGGCTTATGTGATGTGTATTACCGAGAGGGCCCAGAGATACCTCTCCGACAATCGGAGTGACAAACCCTAATCTCGAAATACGCCAACCCAACATCTACCATTGGAGACACCTGTAGTACTCCTTTATAATCACCCAGTTATGTTGTGATGTTTGGTAGTACCCAAAGTGTTCCTCCGGTAAACGGGAGTTGCATAATCTCATAGTTATAGGAACATGTATAAGTCATGAAGAAAGCAATAGCAACATATTAAACGATCGGGTGCTAAGCTAATGGAATGGGTCATGTCAATCAGATCATTCAACTAATGATGTGACCTCGTTAATCAAATAACAACTCTTTGTTCATGGTTAGGAAACATAACCATCTTTGATTAACGAGCTAGTCAAGTAGAGGCATACTAGTGACACTCTGTTGGTCTATGTATTCACACATGTATTATGTTTCCGGTTAATACAATTCTAGCATGAATAATAAACATTTATCATGATATAAGGAAATAAATAATAACTTTATTATTGCCTCTAGGGCATATTTCCTTCAGAAGCAACTTGGGAAAGAGAGGATTTTCTTCGGACAGAGCATCCACACTTATTTGAGGGACAGCTGAAATCTCGGGGACGAGATTTTTCCTAAGGGGGTAGGTGTTGTGACACTCCAAAAATTTTAATTTGGTTTTCTTCAAAAACTTTGTTGGATTTTTAAAGAGAGCATTTAAAATTTCTTTTCTAGAAATCCTTCCGCTTAAAAACTTCCTTTTCTTTGGTAAGGATTTTTATTTTTCCTCAAACTATGGTGTTTGATCTTTCAAAACTTCCCCTGTTGGTTCCCTTCTCAAATTATATTTTTGGGAGTTTAGTCTTTTTCTTTTAAAAAGAAACTCTATGAAAATTGGGGATTTTCATATCCTGAAACCCCCCCCCCCCCATGACCTTGTATTTTTGCCCATGTGGTAAAACCTCTCAAAATCCTTTCCTCCTCCTTGTAATCAACCTAAGTTCTCTGTCCCAACTAATCCAAACAAGTTTTGGATTTTATTCTAATTATTTTTCCTCTCAAATCTTTTGTGTAAATTATTCGGAGCCTGAGTGTTTTTCAAAGCAAGTACCCTATTTCATTTGAGTTTTGACCTCAAACCAACTCCTCTGGATTGTCCTTAGCATCCACAACCTAGAACCATCTTGATCCACTCCTCCTCTTTTCAAATTTTTCAAATTTCAGCCTCTGCAAGTTTGGACCAGATTTGCCAAATTTGGTGAAATTCATATCTATACTTCTCCAAAAATTCCACCAAAATTCAGGCAGCCTACAGGAGCAATGAGTAGCCACTCCACCAAAAATCAGCTCAAGGAAAAATCCCTAGAGGCCAGTATCATTCTGTCGAACACCTTGCATGCACTGTTCCTTGCACTTTCAGTAAATTCAGTAAATATTCAGATTCCAGTGTCGTTTCTCTTCGGCCGCTTCAGTCACGCGTAGACAGTGCCCTTGGCATGTTCCTCGCCGCCTCTTCCTCCTGTCTGGAGCACCGCACGCGCGCTTGGCGCCTTCCTGGCGTCGGTGGCGCCCTAGCCCGCCTGCGCCAGCGTGTCTTGCGGCGGCCGAACCACCGTAGCAGCCGACAGGGAGCAAAACGGTGGCTCAACGCCGTTCGGCGCCGCCCAACGCCTCCTGGCTCTCCGCGTGGCCTCATGCACGCCAGCGCAACCCCGCAGCACAGTCGCCGTGGCCCGACAGCGCTAGACGCGCTCTCTGCCGCCGACGGACCCGCGTCGTTCCATTCCGACCAAAACTGCCCTAAGCTTCTAATCCAAGTCCGTTTAGCGTCTGAATGGAACCAGTGGACCCCCACATTGATGCCCAACCTCCTAAACTCCCCGACCAAGCACTACGCCGCCGTAATCCATCACCGGAGATCCCCGTTCACGGCCACCGCCTCGGATCGCCTATAAAAGGAGACCCCGAGCTCGCCCTCGAGCACGCACCACCACTGCACCCCACAAACACCCCGCCAGGCCACTAGGAGGACCTCGAAGAGGTCTCCTCACCCGACTCCGGCCGCCTCATTCCGCCTCGGCCTCCACCTCGATTCACTCTGGTGAGGCCATCTCCGGCGCCCAAACTTTGTCAGTAGTATCCTCGAGCACCCAGTGAGCTAACCCAAGCGTCAATTTGACCTTCGCAGCTCTCCTCGACGAGATCCATCCCCACATGAGCCGCCGTCCGCCGGAGCAAGGCTCGCCGTCGACGTGGTACTCGCCGGCGACCACCACCACCACCAACCGACGCGGAAGGGCGCCCTGAACATGGAGGTACCCTCCGATCCCCCTACCTCGCCGTGGATCGCCGCCGGCGACCACCGCGGCTCTCAGGCACCGTCGTCCTCTGCCGCCCTTTTGAATTTTTAAACCTGACGGGTGGGACTTGCCCGTCAGCCTCTCTGTCCTTTTCTAAACGAACCGTTTTCTGGAAGCGTATTCTGCCAAATGCGCTTTCCCCCTGGGCTGGCGTATTCTCTATCGAATCGTTTTCTGTTTTTATGAGCTAGCCCCTGGAAACTTTCTGTTTCATTACAGATAAGTCCCTGGACAAAAACCCTTATAACTTTTAAACAGAAAAGTATTTTTGATTGATTCTTTTTCTGTTCTCTTTAAAATTTTGTCTAGTTTTTTATCAGATTTATTTGAAAAAAATTTGGAATACTTTTTGTGCACCTCTTGGTATTCACGATAGCGCATATATTTTCTTTATACCGTAGATACCGAAGGAGGTGACGGAGCCGCGAACTTCACCGAGCTAGGCTCCGACTACTCTGAACCAGGCAAGCAATGTTTGAACTTTTGATATGATGAGTGTCTTGGCATGTTTTGCATTTAGTTAGTTTCATGGCATGTTGATGAGCATACCGATGAACGTTATTTTCATGCATTGTTGAGGTAAGTGAGTTCGATGATCCATAGGTGGATGGATGTGAGTATGAATGGCCATGTGTTGGCATGAGGATGGGTAAGATGGCAGTATTGTAGCATGCCAGTCTTATGCCAGACTATATGACTATAGTGTCAAACCGTATCGGTCCAGTTCCTCCCATTTCCTTCCTTGTACTACCACATGTTTTCCGCAAGGAATATGGATTAGTAAGTTGCAAACCGCTTTCCTGGTACACACCAAAAGGAGAGGCCGGGATGATGGTTCCATGGCCCTGGATTAAAGCCAGTCATCCGGTCAGGGGGCATGGGTGTTTCCGGTTGGGACCGAGAGGGGGGCACCCCTTAGAGCGCGCGTATATAAATTTGATCTCATGCTATTCGAGATTGTGATCTCCCTGTCTCAAAATTTTTTCTTGGACGATGTCTAGGGTGAGTCCTGGCATCGAGAGGTAGGATGGGTGTGTACTGGTTAGCTGTGTTTTCTTCCGAAATACCGTAAACGGAACTAGTCCTTCGAGACTAGGGAAATCCGTTAACTGTGGGAAATTTTTGTACAAACTCTGCAGAGTCATAAATCTCCAAATCATCTTATCCATATCCAAATTTTGCGCTGACTTATTCTGACAAGTGCCAGTTTTGGTGACAGATACTCCGGTGAATCACATGAGTGCTAAGCCCGGTTAAAAGTTTATTCCTGTGGATGAACTAACCCGTTTATTATCATAAATTTAATATTTATTATGAGTATTATTTACTGGTGAATAAAAGCCCTTTCTGTGATGTCGCTCAGACGTCCGACTGAGGCATTTCTTTTAAAGCCCTTTCTGTGATGTCGCTCAGACGTCCGACTGTGGCATTTCTTTTAAAGCCCTTTCTGTGATGTCGCTCAGACGTCCGACTGTGGCATTTCTTTTAAAGCCCTTTCTGTGATGTCGCTCAGACGTCCGACTGTGGCATTTCTTTTAAAGCCCTTTCTGTGATGTCGCTCAGACGTCTGACTGTGGCATTTCTTTTAAAGCCCTTTCTGTGATGTCGCTTAGACGTCCGACTGTGGCATTTCTTTTAAAGCCCTTTCTGTGATGTCACTCAGACGTCTGACTGTGGCATTTCTTTTAAAGCCCTTTCTGTGATGTCGCTCAGACGTCCGACTGTGGCATTTCTTTTAAAGCCCTTTCTATGATGTCTCTCAGACGTCTGACTTTGGCATTTCTTTTGAAGCCCTTTATGTGGTGTCGCTAAGACGCCCGACTGCGGCATGATTTTTTTTGGTTATTATTTGTTCACCTTTCGAGGCGTCGCTTCAGACACCCGATCGGTTTTCATTTATATTTTGTTGGGATTTCAGGCGGACTACCGCCGTTTCCCTTGTACTTACTTCGTTATGCAAATTTTTGTATGTGCATTGGAAAGATTAATCATGACGCATTCATGCATGCATTTGTTATATCTTACATCCGAACTGTCTTGCGAGTACTTTCAAAGTACTCACTGGCTTGTTGATTTGGCCAGATGCTGACGAAGGCAATCTCTTGGATGAAGAGTTCGATAGCGAGTCCGATGCCTAGAGGATTCCCAGTCAGTCTCGTGCGACCCTGGATTTGGTCACTGTATTATATCCGCTTCCGCAACTCGAATAACATTCATCGAGCCTCACCTCGACGCTCGATGAGATGCCAGTCTGAGAGTCATGTTATCACACTCCCCACTGTGTTATTCCACCATCACTTTATCCTCGAGTCAGTAGTATGCCACCACACCACTGTGTTAACTCCGCCATTATGTATAATTATTGGCGTGCTTGTAATAATTTGTTGCGCAACCCTAGCTCAACCCTGTAATATATCCTATGCTACTAGCTTATTGTATCAAGAATTTGTCTACCAGTGAGGAGGATTTCTCTCATGCTGGGCTCAAAAGATTGGTTTTTCAATAAATATTTTTATTGGAAAACCGGTCGTGACAATTTAGTTGGTCACTTGCTGTTAATCGCAGACCGGAGCCATATTTGTTTTGCTTGCCATTTCCAAACCGTGCATCTGATTCCGGTGATCTTTATATCGATTTCAACCGAAATCACCTCACCTTTCCAGTGGCACTCTTGGATTTCCATGTTGAGTCCAGGTTCAATCTTTCCTTGTCAAATCATGCATATGCACCGCATACCGCATCCCGCATATCATATCATGTTCATGTGTTCGTTGTCTACTATGTTGTGTGCTTCTTTCCGGTGTTGCTTGCTTCGGATTGGTTCCGATAACGTCGCGTTTATGTGGACCCGTTCGACTACATCCATTTGTCTTCTTCATGGACTCGTTCTTCTTCCTTGCGGGATTTTAGGCAAGATGACCATACCCTCGAAATCACTTCTATCTTTGCTTGCTAGTTGCTCGCTCTTTTGCTATGCCTATGCTGCGATACCTATCACTTGCTTATCATGCCTCCCATGTTGTTAAACCAAGCCTCTAACCCACCTTGTCCTAGCAAACCGTTGTTTGGCTATGTTACCGCTTTGCTCGGCCCCTCTTATAGCGTTGTTAGTTGTAGGTGAAGATGAAGTTTGTTCCCTGTTGGAACATGGATATGTTGTTCCTTGTTGGAACATGTTTATATGTGGGTATATCACAATACCTCTTATTTAATTAATGCATCTATATACTTGGTAAATGGTGGAAGGCTCGGCCTTATGCCTGGTGTTTTGTTCCACTCTTGTCGCCCTAGTTTCCGTCATATCAGTGTTATGTTCCCGGATTTTGCGTTCCTTACGCGGTTGGGTTATAATGGGAACCCCTTGACAGTTCGCCTTGAATAAAACTCCTCCAGCAATGCCCAACATTGGTTTTACCATTCGCCACCTAGCCTTTTCTTTCCCTTGGGTAGGCCTGCCCAAGGGTCATCTTTATTTTAACCCCCCTGGGCCAGTGCTCCTATGAGTGTTGGTTCGACCGAGTAGACTGCGGGGCCAGCTCAGGGCAACTTGAGGGTTGGTTTTATTCGTAGGATGTCTCATCTGAGTGTGCCCTGAGAACGAGATATGTGCAGCTCCTATCGGGATTTGTCAGCACATTCGGGTGGTGTTGCTGGACTTGTTTTACCATTGTCGAGGATGTCTTGTAACTTGGATGCCGAGCCTGATCGGATTGTCTTGGGAGAAGGAATATCCTTCGTTGATCGTGAGAGCTTGTGATGGGCTAAGTTGGGACACCCCTGCAGGGTTATGAACTTTCGAAAGCCGTGCCCGCGGTTATGGGCAGATGGGAATTTGTTAATGTCCGGTTGTAGAAAACCTGAAGTTGACCTTAATTAAAATACATCAACCGCGTGTGTAACCATGATGGTCTCTTCTCGGCGGAGTCCGGGAAGTGAACACGGTGTTGGAGTAATGTTTGACGTAGGTTGTTTTAGGATCTCTTCTTGATCATAGTTGTTCGACCGTGCTTTTGCCTTCTCTTCTCGCTCTCATTTGCGTATGTTAGCCACCATATACGCTAGTCGCTTGCTGCAGCTCCACCTCATACCTTTTACCTTACCCATAAGCTTAAATAGTCTTGATCGCGAGAGTGTGAGATTGCTGAGTCCCCGTGTCTCACAGATACTTCCAAAACCAGCTTGCAGGTGCCGATGAGACCGTGCAGATGACGCAACCGAGCTCAAGGATGAGCTCAATGAAGATCATGTTCGTTATGTCGTTTTCGTTTCCAATTGATCAGTAGTGGAGCCCAGTTGGGGTCGATTGGGGATTTGTGTAGCATTTGGGGTAGTCTTCTTTTATTTTGGTTCCATAGTCGGACCTTGATTGTATCTGGTTGATGTAATGCTTTATTCATGTAATTATGTGAAGTGGCGATTGTAAGCCAACTATGTATCTCTATCCCTTATGTATTACATGGGTTGTGTGAAGATTACCTCACTTGCGACATTGCTTTCAATGCGGTTATGCCTATAAGTCGTGCTTCGACACGTGGGAGATATAGCCGCATCGAGGGCGTTACAAGTTGGTAGTCAGAGCCTTCCCCGACCTTAGGAGCCCCCTGCTTGATCGAATCGCTGGCGTTATTGAGTCTAGAAATGTTTTGAGTCATTTAGGATTATATATATCGGAGAGTTAGGACTTCTTTTTACTCCTCAGTCTCTTCGTCGCTTTGGTGAGGCATCCTGACGTAGAGTTTTGACTCTTCTCTTCTCAAATTTCACTAAAAAAAATTAGGATCACGCGGGTATCTTGGAATCGTTCCGATGGTTTTGTGACGAGAACATTGTTCTTGGTGCCTCCTGACATTTAGGGGTTGTGGCAGTGTCCCGGGGAGTTGAGCTCCGAGGTGTTGTCATCACAATTTTATCATTGCAGTTCTGGAATACCTGAGTTTAGTTTCGCCGACATCGAAAATCTCTTTTATACAGTTGTTGGTGAGATAACCTCGACACCACCCAGTACTAGGGCGGGAGTTCAGGAGTATTGCCATAACTCGTATAACGGATGCTTTTCGAAGGTTGAGGTAACGATTTCCGAAGGTTTCTTGGTTATGTGTTGAAGGATGGATACAGCTGGATGTAGGATTTGTTAGTTTTGGGTGAGATATTATGCTTCCCCTGTATCCCCAACACCTGGTTGCATAACCGGAAAATTTTGGGAGTTTATAAGTGGGAATTCAAGTAGCTCTTAGGATATCTTTCTGACAGATGTATGATTTGAAATTGGGGTTCGACGTCTAGTGGTCCGCCTATTCACGGTTGGTTTTACAGTGGTCTCATTGTGTCTTAAAGAGTCCTTCGGTATGCCGACTCGGGGACGCTTCATATGTCATGTGCACTGCCTTGTACATGATGGTGTTGTACGATCGAGCCCATGTAGGCCCCACCACGAAAACTTCAGACGAAATCTCTATCATATGTTTGTTCCGGCTTATTTTGCAAGCCAATCCTTTGTTTTTGTTTTCAGTTATGGTATTCAAGTTGCTTCGAAGTCAAATGTTGATTCCATACCTTTTCCTAAGCGGTGTTCTCATACCCTGATGTGAACACTAATCCTTCTCGATCATTGAGTTTGTCATGTCAATCCTTTTTAACCGGTGTGCTTCTCTTCAAGTGGATCCGATCATTGCAACATCCGCAAGATCAAGTATCAGTTCTTCTCAACAGTGTTTGTTTCATCCGTCCCCAAGTTGCCTTTGTTTTCCCGCCCACCCACCCTTTTTCTTCAAGGATTCGGATTTCTTAATCAAGTATCCATTTTATTCATGTGAAGTCTCTTCTTTCTTTCCTTTAAATGTTCTTACCCGGTGTTTCTCATGAAGATTCTAACGAAGCTTCAAGGTCTTCACTCTTCACTCATTTTCTCCTCCGGTGGATTCAAGTCAAGCCTTGTCGATCATATCTTTTCCTCGTTCCAAATGTTTTCTCTTGCCGGTGCACTTCTTAATTATTCACCTCTCGCTATCCATTTGTTCCGGAGTGCTCAAGATATCTCGAAGATTCGTGTTTCCACTCTGCTTTCGTTCCAGCTCTTTCGAGGATGTTATCTCATTCAAGTCATTTAATTCAACCAGTGCATCTCTCTTTCAAGTAATCGTTCTACGGTGTTTCTTTTGAGTGGGACCTAACCCACAGGTCTTTTCCCAGGATCTTACCTGACTCTTCTAATTTTCCCGGAGCTATCCTAAATTCTTTTCAAAGTTTGACGTAAGAATGATTCATCATCAGTCATATGTATTTCTCCAAGACCTTCCAAATTCTTTTCGTCGTTGGTTTCAACTTTTCCATTCTTCTTCATTACGAGTGCTTCTACAATTCTTCGTGATGTGTCCCGTCGTAATTCTCAGAATTTGAAGACCGAAGAAGAGTTTTACATCCATATCTTATCCGTCCTCTCAGAGATTTGTGGCTCTAGTTCAAGACCATCCTCTCATAATTGTTTTCGTTTGTCAGAATTCTTTTCACCCACCCGGAGCATTTCATGAGTTGTTTTCCTTTATTTCCTCCGAAGGCCATCTTTTCAAATATTATTCATTTCTCAGCTTTCAGCTCTCGTTCTCCAATTTTACAGGTGCATCATTCAAGTATATTCTCTAATCAATTCATGATCTTTCCGTTCCCTTGTATCTAAATCCTCTCAAGTATCTTCGTTCTTTTTATAATTCTTCCCGGTGATTCATCCCTTTTACTTCGTTCAGTTCCAGTTCTTATGGTGGCCATTCAAGATTTTTCTTCCTTGCTATAATATCTATTTATTCGTTATCAATCCTAATGGTGGTTCGTGCAAGAGTTCGCGTCATTCGTTATCGTAAATATTCATTCGTTCTTCTCAATCCTACCGGTAACTTGTTGAAGACGTTCTCAAGTTATGCTAATCCTTTCTAGAAGAATAAGTAATATGTCAAATCTGTTGATTGTCATCAATTAAATTGGTGAAGGTTAAGCATAATGTAATTCTTATTCTTGTTTCATCCATATGTTAATCTTTTCTTCCGGAGTTTTTTCACGATGATTAAATTCTTGGTTTCAATAGCTCATCTTTCTTTCCCGGAGTTCAAAGCTCTAATTATCACGGAGATCCATCTAAATCATTACAAGGTTTCACCTTGTGTTTCCAACTTCTCTTTATTTTCGTAATTCTTTTGTTTACCGGAGTTCTTCATGAAGGTTCTACATGATGGTTCATCAAGGATTTATATTCCTTCTCGAAGTGTTCATCGAGATTCTTTTCTAAGGAGCTCAAGCATTCTTCATCTTGCATCCGGAGTGCAATTCTTTCTACCTTATCATTGGAGGTGGTATTATGTCATTCTTGATAATTTGAGTTCGTTTTTCATGATTCACATGTTATTAAGAATGAGGTATTTTAAATCCACCAACCAACTAGTTGGAGCCATCTTGTGTCATGTTTCATCTAAAGCCTTCCCTAAGGATTGTTGCTATCTACGGTGCTCATAAGGGACCCAAGTTCTTCTTTATCCTCCGGGTGAAATATTTTCTCGTCTCCTTGTTCATACCAATCAAATTCTTTTTCCCGTGAGTGGCAGGTTGTCACCTCATAATTTGAGATGTATTCCATAAGACCATATCAATCTTATTCTTTTCATTGTTGGTGTTCCAACAACTCCGTTTCGACCCTTCTTCTAAGGATGCCTTTTCAAGCTCTTTGTGTCAGAAGTTGGCCTTTTCTTCTCCATTCTTTTATCTCAATGATCTATCTTCTATTTCTCTCTTCCGGAGGCATTGCGATGTTGCTCTTTTCAACCCATCATTTTGTTTTGTCAAGATCATGCTTCTTTCTTTTGCTTATCCATTTAACCGGAGTGTTCTGTCCTATTTGCTCAAGTTCTTTTCGCCTTATCAAGCCTTGCATCCCTTCTCAACCCGAGTGCTTCCCAAAGTGGTTCTTCCTTGTTCCTCTTTGCTAATGGAGTGCTTTCAACTTCATTTATCTCTGTTGTATTCTTGTCTCGAAATGGCTTAACCTCTCAAGGTTCTTTGGTTTCACTCATTTGTCAAAGAAGCAACTTAGTTTTACCTCTTCTCTTTCTTTTCCGTTGTCCCTCTGGTGCCATTCTAGATCTCAGGACGAGATCCTCTCGTAGTGGTGGAGTGTTGTAACGCCCCGAGACCGATGTGCCAGGTGTCCTCCAGTTATTTGTTGTTGTTGCGTTGTCATTGCTTGCGTGTCATGCATTGCATATCATGTCATCATGTGCATTTCATTTGCATACATGTTCGTCTCATGCATCCGAGCATTTTCCCCGTTGTCCGTTTTGCAATCCGGCGCTCCTATGTCACCCGGTGTCCCTTTCTACCTCTTTTCGTGTGCGGGTGTTAAACAATTCCGGATTGGACCGAGATTTGTCATGCGGCCTGGGTTTACTACCGGTAGACCGCCTGTCAAGTTTCGTGCCATTTGGACTTCGTTTGATACTCCAATGGTTAACCGATGGACCGAAAAGGCCTCGTGTGTGTTGCAGCACAACACCTCTCCAAAGTGGCCCCAAACCCACCTAAGAACTCTCCATCATCTCAGTCGTTCGATCACGATCGCGTGGCCACAAATCGCACCCCATTTGGAGTCTCCTAGCTCCCTCTACCTGTATATTTGTGTCTTCCCCGAATTTTTCCGCAGATGAAACCCTAAAAAACCTCCCTCTCGCCGCCGGACATGTCCAAGTCCACCGGACAAGCCCGCCACCGCACCCACACCAGTGGCGTCCCGCCACGTGGCAAGTGCCGCCGCGCGCTGCCGCAGGCCCGCGAGCCCACGGTCGGCCCTCCCGGCCCGACTACGCGCCCCGCGCCTGAGCCGGCCTCCCGCGCGTTGCCCTGCCGCCTCGGGAGCCCGCGCCGCCGCCGCGGACCTCCACCGCCACCGACCGTCGCCGGATCCACCGCCGCCAGCCGCCCCGGGCGCCATCGCCGGCCGCCGCTCCGCCGCGAGGGTTTCTCGCCGGCGCCGCCATGTGCTCCGCCGCCCGCAGCCCAGCCCCGCTCCGGCGCCCCTCCGCCGCCTCGCCCTTAGCCGGCGCGGTCCCCGGCCCTCCTCCGGCGAACTCCCTCCTGCTTCGGCCGCCCATCTCCCTCCGGTGACCAGGAACGGCGGCGAACCTCGAACCGCGCGCCGCCCCGATCTGGATCCAGATCCATCCCCCGGTTGACTTTTTCTTCTCTAACCCTAATCCTTTTGCATTTTTCATCGCATCATAACTCCCTCATCGTAGCTCCGATTCGTGCGTGTAGCATATCAAAATGTTCGTCTCGACGAGTACATCATTTCATCTCATTGCATCATTTTCATTTGAGCTCATCTTGATGCCCTAAATGCTGTTGGAAGAGGGCTATGTGGTGAATTTGTCAGGTCTGTTTCAGCAAATGGCATTTTGTCATTTTTGTCATGATTAATGTGTGCATGATATGCTTCTGAGCTCTACATGTGTCTTGTTATATGCCATTCCATCTTTACAGGGGTGCTTGTCATGTATTTTTGTGATATTTGTGGTGACTAGCACAAGCTTGCAAAGTAGCGTAATCGGTAATGCTGATTTCCGGGACTTAGAATTTCACTAAGTCCGTGTTCTGTTTTTGTTGTTATGCCATATGTTCATGTTGTTTCCTAGTGATCCGTGCCTCTTTTGAGGATGATCAGTAAGGATGTTTTGTTAACATTGTGGTGCTCTATCCATCCATGTCTTTGTTTGCAATTATGGAGCACCCTAGCTTGAGTCAATCGAGCTCTACTTTTACTATGAAATGATCCTGACAGATCGTTGACATGTTTAGCGATTTTGCCGAGGTTGTTGCTATTGATCCGTGCATGCTATGATGTTGTTCTTGCCATGTCTAGCTTCTATGCCATGTAGTCTTGATGGGTGTATGCTTAGTTTGTCATGCCATGCTTTGTAGTGAGTGCATCGAGCTCGTAAACATGCCTACTCGTTAACTGATTTGCATGCTCCAGTTTTTCACTAAGTCTAAAATCTATTTATGTTTTTGCCATGTTGACATGCTTGCAATTGTATTTTCTGATCCCTTTTGGCTCAAGGTCACTAAGGGACTTTTGTTAGGTGCTTTGAATAGCTTCATGCCATGCCTTGCTTTGCCATGTTATGTTCCTGTAGCATGTAGTTTTCATGCTCTGAAGATTGCTTCCTGATGATAAATTCCAGACTTGTGTTAATTTCACTAAGTCTGAAACCTGTTGTCATTTGCACTTTTTCCATGCTTGTTTGAACCTGTTAATGAGTGAATTAGCCGTAGCTCAGTGTTCATCGTTTGTCAAGCATCATGAATGGATCCCTGCCATGTATTTTGTTGCATTGTTTGAGTGTTGTAGCATATTTATTTTGATGCATTTAGTTGGTCACTTGCTGTTAATCGCAGACCGGAGCTATATTTGTTTTGCTTGCCATTTCCAGACCGTGCATCCGATTCCAGTGATCTTTATATCAATTTCAACCGAAATCACCTCACCTTTCCAGTGGCACTCTTGGATTTCCATGTTGAGGCCAGGTTCAATCTTTCCTTGTCAAATCATGCATATGCACCGCATCCCGCATATCCTATCATGTTCATGTGTTGGTTGTTTACTATGTTGTGTGCTTCTTTACGGTGTTGCTTGATTCGGGTTGGTTCCGATTACGTCGCGTTTGTGAGGACCCATTCGACTATGTTCGTTTGTCTTCTTCATGGACTCGTTCTTCTTCCTTGCGGGATTTCAGGCAAGATGACCATACCCTCGAAATCATTTCTATCTTTGCTTGCTAGTTGCTCGCTCTTTTGCTATGCCTATGCTGCGATACCTACCACTTGCTTATCATGCCTCCCATGTTGTTAAACCAAGCCTCTACCCCACCTTGTCCTAGCAAACCGTTGTTTGGCTATGTTACCGCTTTGCTCAGCCCCTCTTATAGCGTTGTTAGTTGTAGGTGAAGATGAAGTTTGTTCCCTGTTGGAACATGGATATGTTGTTCCTTGTTGGAACATTTTTATATGTGGGTATATCACAATACCTCTTATTTAATTAATGCATCTATATATTTGGTAAAGGGTGGAAGGCTCAGCCTTATGCCTGGTGTTTTGTTCCACTCTTGCCGCCCTAGTTTCCGTCATATTGGTGATATGTTCCCGGATTTTGCGTTCCTTACGCGGTTGGGTTATATTGGGAACCCCTTGACAGTTCGCCTTGAATAAAACTCCTCCAGCAATGCCCAACATTGGTTTTACCATTCGCCACCTAGCCTTTTCTTTCCCTTGGGTAGGCCTGCCCAAGGGTCATCTTTATTTTAAACCCCCTGGGCCAGTGCTCCTATGAGTGTTGGTCCGACCGAGTAGACTGCGGGGCCACCTCGGGGCAACTTGAGGGTTGGTTTTACTCGTAGGATGTCTCGTCTGAGTGTGCCCTGAGAACGAGATATGTGCAGCTCCTATCGGGATTTGTCAGCACATTCGGGCGGTGTTGCTGGACTTATTTTACCATTGTCGAGGATGAACCTGGATGCCGAGCCTGATCGTATTGTCTTGGGAGAAGGAATATCCTTCGTTGACCGTGAGAGCTTGTGATGGGCCAAGTGGGGACACCCCTGCAGGGTTATGAACTTTCGAAAGCCGTGCCCGCGGTTATGGGCAGATGGAAATTTGTTAATGTCCGGTTGTAGAGAACCTGAAGTTGACCTTAATTAAAATACATCAACCGCGTGTGTAATCGTGATGGTCTCTTCTCGGCGGAGTCCGGGAAGTGAACACGGTGTTGGAGTAATGTTTGACGTAGGTTGTTTTAGGATCACTTCTTGATCATAGTTGTTCGACCGTGCTTTTGCCTTCTCTTCTCGCTCTCATTTGCGTATGTTAGCCACCATATATGCTAGTCGCTTGCTGCAGCTCCACCTCATACATTTTACCTTACCCATAAGCTTAAATAGTCTTGATCACGAGGGTGTGAGATTGCTAAGTCCCCGTGACTCACAGATACTTCCAAAACCAGCTTGCAGGTGCCGATGAGACCGTGCAGATGACGCAACCGAGCTCAAGGAGGAGCTCAATGAAGATCGTGTTCGTTATGTCGTTTCCGTTTCCAGTTGATCAGTAGTGGAGCCAGTTGGGGTCGATCGGGGATCTGTGTAGCATTTGGGGTAGTCTTCTTTTATTTTGGTTCCGTAGTCGGATCTTGATTATATCTGGTTGATGTAATGCTTTATTCATGTAATTGTGTGAAGTGGCGATTGTAAGCCAACTATGTATCTCTGTCCCTTATGTATTACATGGGTTGTGTGAAGATTACCTCACTTGCGACATTGCTTTCAATGCGGTTATGCCTCTAAGTCGTGCTTCGACACGTGGGAGATATAGCCGCATCGAGGGCGTTACAATTCGGACGTCGGAAAGGTTCCGAGTGATTCGGGTATTTTCGGGGGTACCGGAGAGTTACGGGAATTCGTATTGCGCCTTAATGGGCCATACGGGAAAGGAGAAAAAGGCCTCAAAGGGTGGCCGCACTCCTCCCCATGGACTGGTCCAAATTGGACTAGGGAGGGGGCGCCCCCTTCCTTCCTTCTCCTTTTTCCTTCCCTTCTCCTACTCCAACAAGGAAAGGAGGAATCCTACTCCCGGTGGGAGTAGGACTCCCCCCTTGGCGCGCCCTCCTTGGCCGGTCGCCTCTCCCCCTTGCTCCTTTATATACGGGGGCAGGGGGCACCTCTAGAGACACAACAATTGATTTGTTTGATCTTTTAGCCGTGTGCGGTGCCCCCTCCACCATAGTCCACCTCGATAATATTGTAGCGGTGCTTAGGCGAAGCCCTGCGTCGGTAGAATATCAACATCGTCACCACATCGTTGTGCTGACGAAACTCTCCCTCAACACTCGGCTGGATCGGAGTTCGAGGGACGTCATCAGGCTGAACGTGTGCTAAACTCGGAGGTGTCGTGCGTTCGGTACTTGATCGGTCGGATCGTGAAGATGTACGACTACATCAACCACGTTGTGCTAACGTTTCCGCTTTCGGTCTACGAGGGTACATGGACAACACTCTCCCTTCTCGTTGCTATGCATCACCATGATCTAGTGTGTGCGTAGGAAATTTTTTGAAATTACTACGTTCCCCAACAGTATGATGATACCGATGATCGAATCTCGAGCAAGTAACATACCGATGACAAAGGGAACAACGTATGTTGTTATGTGGTTTGACCGATAAAGATCTTCATAGAATGTGTAGGAACCAATATGAGCATCTATGTTCCGCTATTGGTTATTGACCGGAGATATGTCTCGGTCATGTCTACATAGTTCTCGAACCCGTAGGGTCCGCACGCTTAACGTTCGATGACGATTTGTATTATGAGTTATGTGATTTGATGACCGAAGTTTGTCCGGAGTCTCGGATGAGATCACGGACATGACGATGAGTCTCGAAATGGTCGAGACATAAAGATTGATATATTGGACGATGTTATTCGGACACCGGATGAGTTCCGAGAGGTACCGGATAATTATCGGAGTGCCGGAGGGTTATCGGAACCCCTCGGGGAACTAATGGGCCTTAGTCGGAAGAGAGGAAGGGCCAGGAGGGGCTGCCCCCCCCCCTTGGGTCCGAATTGGACTAGGGGAAGGGGGCGGCGCCCCCCTTTCCTTTCCTTCCCTCTCTCCCTTCCTTCTTCCCCCTCTTCCTTAGGTGGAAACCTAGTAGGATTTGGAGTCCTAGTAGGATTCCCCTCTCCTGGCGCGCCCTAGGAGGGCCGGCCGGCCTTCCCTCCCCTCCTTTATATACGGGGGCAGGGGGGACCCTAGAATACACAAGTTTCTCTTAACCGTGTGCGGTGCCCCCCTTCACAGTTACACACCTCGATCATATCGTCGTAGTGCTTAGGCGAAGCCCTGCGCTGGTAACTTCATCATCACCGTCACCACGCCGTCCTGTTGGCGGAATTCTCCCTCGGCCTCAACTAGATCAAGAGTTCGAGGGACGTCATCGAACTGAACATATGCTGATCGCGGAGGTGCAGTACGTTCGGTCCCCTTGTCTCAGCCCCTTCACGCGATGGATCGTGCGTCCTGGGACCCCATTAACAATGACCTTTGTGCTAGCAGTGGCAAGAACTGTAGCTACCCAGTTCAGCCAACGAGGACCAAATCCTTTTGCTCTCATAACTTCGAAGAGGAAAGGCCAAGATAACGAATCGAACGTGCGGGAAATGTCTAGTTTGAGGAACAGCCCATGCTCCTTGCTGGTATAAACTTTGCGCGCCACTTGCCTAACTAGCAGGTAGTTATCGTGTATGCATCTACCTTTTATAAACGCCGATTGGTTGATACTGACAATCTCAGGCATCTTTGTGCGGGCTCTTGTTGCTAGCACTAAGGTGAATAATTTGAAGAAGCTATGAGGAAGACTGAAGGAAAAAAATGACTGACCCAAATATAGATTTCAGTCAACTTACATACAGTAAAAATGTATTTAATTCATACAAAACATCAATCGGATTTTCTGTATTTCAAATAAATGCAACATTACAAGAAAGCCACGTATACATCATATCCAGTCGTGGTACATACTTTTTAAGGAAAGCATGAGCTTTATAACTTAACAGTGCTGGCCAACATCACCCACAGCACGTACCGCTATAATGTCCGGTACAATAGACTCCCACTGCATACTGTGGTAAGGATCACACAAGCGCCCCATAGTAGCTAGTTTATGGGCTATAGAATTTGCCATAGGGCGACATACAAGGATTACATGATGAGAGAATCACAACTTCAGTTGGTACTTCGTGTCCTCAATTATAGCTGCATAGGCCAAGGAATCTGCTTTGCCCAAGTCCTTCGTTTCCAGAAGTAATTGTGAGTCGGTTTCAAATAATTGTGAGCCACGTATACATCGTATTTAGTCGAGGTACATACTTAAGAGTTAAGATCAATGCACTTGCGCTCCTACGAATAAGTATAATCATCTGCTTTGGGCTATTATTGCAACACATCGATTGGTCTTGTGTTATATCGTTAAACAGCCTGCAGCCCGCAGAGTTGGCCGCGGTGCTTCTCCGCGTCGGCGCCAAGCTTCTCCTTCAGCGTCTCGAAAGCCAGGAGCGCCAGCGTGCTACCTGTGCCGGCGGGCGTCGAGTTCGGCTCATCGGGCTGCGCCACGCCGAGCTGCTTCACGACGTGGCTAAGCGCGCCGACGCACCTCCGGTCGTGCTGCCTGGCCAGCAGCTTCACGTCGTACACGGACGGCCCGAGGAGCTGCCGCACCACCTCCATAAAGGCGTTCACGTCGCCGGGAAGCTCCTCGCCAGACATCATGGCCGCGAAGTAGCCGACGTGGTAGGCGCTGGCGAAGGTCGCCCACGACGCCCGGGCCCCGAGCAGGCCGGAGTCCCGCAGCATCCAGCGGAGCTCGTGCCCGTGGACGCCGGACCCGGGAAGCCGGGCGAGGTCGACCCCGCGGCGGGCGAGGTAGGCGATGGAGTCGGGGTCCCTCGCGTCGAGGTCCGAGGCGACGTCGAAGCCGCGCAGGTTGAACTCCCACGCGAACCGGCCGCCGTCGCCGGTGCGGACGGCGAGCCCCACCTGGAGCGGCTTGAGGAGGGACACGTTCGCATGGATCACCTGGTACCGCTCCTCGGCGGTCATGTCGTAGTGCCTCTTCTGGGCGTCGCTGCGGACCACGCAGCCCGGGTACTGCACGTTCAGCGCCACGTGCGTGGCGTGCGGCGCGATCTGGCGGAAGACGGCGGACTCGGCCTCGAAGTTGTCGGCCCAGACCGACCGGACGGCGGCGGCGTCGTCGTCGTCCATGCCGGCAGACGGGACGACTTGGTGCTGCTGCGGCGGCGGCGTCTCTGATCGCCGGGAGTTCGATTCGACGCGGTGGCAGCGCTACGATACAACCAGAGGAGGTTCGCTTCCGGTGCTGCTCGACTTTCTCTGGAGGCCTGCTTCTGTCGAAATATATATAGATTTAGACGCAGAGCTGCGATTGTTTTCGGATTCAGATTGAGCGTCGATCGTAGGCGCAGTACTTTCGACTCGGATTCGACTACTCGGCTGGATCGGGGATGCGAACGTGTCCGGATCGTACCGTACTTGGTTTTCAACAGAGACATGTATTTTCTTTACAAGTGTATTTGAAGGAAAAAAACGACAATCCAAACATGGATCGTACGTCCGTCGTTTTCATTCTGGTCAGAAATCGTTCATGCCCCGGTAAGTTACACCTGTAAATTAGTGCGATTGTAACCCTCAAAAAAAATACGGTTGTATTTTGTATACACCGATGTCAAGGGCGGCTAAGAGATTTTATTTGATGTGATTTTCCTCCAAAAAATAGGGGTCAACTGAATTTGAAATTTGGGTCATTGACTGGTTTCAACCGTCCGAAGAAAAACCGACAGTCGGATGTGCGTCTTCAACATCCAGCCACCCTTTTCTTCCTTCAAACCGCCGAGCGACCGCCGGCCTAACCGCTCGCGGTGCTTCTTTTTTTTCGAAAAGGGGGACTCCCCGGCCTTCTGCGACCACCTCGCCGACCTCCCTAAACTGCCCCCAGCACCGGTCTTGCCGCCATCCCTGTAGCCCCAGGTGATGACCGGTGTATTCTCTGACGAAGTGGCACCATGTGCGTCTTCAACCTCCCCACCCCCCCCAATCAATGATAGATGATGTGGTACCCTGCCACCGAGCTTCTTCCTCCTCTCCGGCTATATTTCCCTTCTAGTGAAAATCGACTAGTCAAAATTCAAAAGTCAGGCGATTGACATGTAGCTATTGCGAAAAAATAGAGTGCAATTAGGTCATAATGAAAAATACCTAATGTTTCCAATCTTATGAGTGATGAACGTACAGGAAATTCTGAACAATCCAATCTAATCCTATAAAATTCCTGTAAATGGAGGAAGCCCTAAACAGATTGCATAGCACGGGCGGCAACTTCCACGTCCGGAACGGTGGAGGCGTCGACCGGAGACCGGCAGACCGGGCACGTCCTGTGAGACCAGAGCCACTCGTCGATGCACCGGTCATGGAAGAGGTGCGTGCACGCGGGCAGCTGCTTCACCATCTCCTTGGGCCTGACCTCGGCGAGGCACACCGCGCACTCGTGGCCCTCTTCGACGCCGCACCGCAGCTTCTCGTACTTGTACACGGGCAGGCCGGCGATGGCCGCCCGGCCTAGCCCGACGGCCGGCTCCCGCGGAAGCGCGGCCATGGACGACCGATCCCCCTCTGGATCTTGCAGGAGCTGGCGTTGCGACCTAGCGCGGGCCTGCGCGCGCTGGCACAACGCCGCGATGAAGAGGAAGGCGAGCAGGACGCCGGCGATGCGGATGACGATTGGCCAGGGGACGCCGGCGAGTTTCAGTATGCCGCACGTCATGCCCGCCGGAGCAACGACGGTGAGCGCGAGCTTGAGCGGCATGCCGGCGACCGAATCACGCCGGCTCCAATGCTATCGATCGGTTTGTAGTTTGAGCTAGGTCTATGGGCGAGTTCCTAGAATCCTATAGTTGGTTTGTTTCAGGTCTTGTCTGAGACTGGGTTGTCTTTTGACGCGGCGTGTGTTGTCTGACTGCAAGAGCTCGTCGATGTCGACAAGCTGGCCATCTTGGAGTTTACGTGCTCATACTTTGGATCAGGCAAAATTACCGTAGCGTCCGCATACCGTTCGTTATCTTTTTTTTGAGGATCGCATACCGTTCGTTATCAACACTTGTGTGTGTGTCATCCTGGTGGTCAGGCAAGAGACAATTCATTTCTCAAAAAAAAAACGGCAAGAGACAATTTGTAGCGTGCTGAATTATTTTTCGATGATAACAAAGGAGGAGAATCTCTGCAGTTGCTATTATAGAAGTATATAAGACCATGCAGTTGATAAATCTTATCCATTGCTTTCAATTAGATGGCCAGGATCTCTGATGTACGAGAGTATCGCGAAGAAACGGTCAGATTTAGCAATTAGATGTGTCAACATTCGGTTGAAAAATCAGGGGGAGGAGAGGCCCGCAGTAAGTAAGAAATAGGGGAGAAAGTTTAGTAGTTTGTCTAATTCACATTATATATTTTTTATGAATGTCACATCTAAACTCTCATAAGTATATAAAGAGGAGTCCGTCAGCTTCAATCGATAGAGAGTAAAAAGGACAACCGCTAAGTAAATAAATCTGAAATAGACTGCAAGAAAAATTAACCCAACCAGGATGCATGAGGAACACCCTAAACAAATCGTCTCTCAGAACTGCAAGTGGTGCCTGAATCTTTGGTTTCTCTACAAGTCTACAGTACCTGGGTAGAATTTGAGATTCTCATTAACCATCCCAAGGAAAGCAACACACAAAGTGTTGCAACTTTTATCCACAAACAGGTCAAGCAAAGCTTCAGGTCAGGGTCAGGTGTTCGGGGACTCGCGGAGCACGATGCGCCGGCATACCGGGCACGTCGAGCGCTCGATCAGCCACCGCTCGACGCATTGCCTGTGGAACACGTGCCGGCACACCGGCAGCCGCCTCGTGTCCTCTCCTTTTAACACTTCGCCGAGGCAGACGACGCATTCCTCGAGGTCGTCGGCGCCCTGAGCTGAGCGTGCCCGCTTCGCGTAGATGGCGTGGAGTTGGGCGAGCGCGCTTGGCGGCAGACAGCTGACGACGGGCTCGCGCTGACGGCCGGCAACGGTATTTAAATTCAAGCCTCTTTCGACGTCGCCGCCATCGTCGGCGCCCTGGTCGTCTCTCCTCTTGCGAAGGGCAACTGTGCACACGCGTGCAGCGATCGCGAAGAATACGAGGGTGGGGGCACCGCCTAGGAGGATGATGGCGACGCTGGGGTTCCTCAGGTAGCCGTCTATGGCCAGCGCGGCCATGCCGATCCCGGCGACGAAGATGGCGATGGCCTCGAACAGCTCTAGGCCCCAGGGGCCGGTGCTCTCGTGGCGGGCCATGGCGTGCTCGATAGCTCGACGCACCCACCCACTTCGAAGGTTTTGATCTAATCTTGATATTCCTTGACGGCGTGATAAAATCATTGTAATCTTTATCTGTCATAACCGTTTTGGATTTCGTAAGAGAAACCTACTTTCCAGATGAGAATAAGATCGATCGAGTTGCTTCTTTTCCTTCCAAGCGGGCCACCCAACAGAGTAAGAGATGTAAAACCTTTTTTTTCGTAGGGAAGAGACGAAAAACTATTTTTCACGGGAAGGCATACCTTATTCATCAAATAACAGTTACATCGTCTGCTAACAATGTCACTTTAAGTTTTGAAGAGTGTCATCCCAAACAGAAGGGTTATTCGCCCGTCCCATCTGGCTAACTCATGAGCTACATAATTCGACTCTCTAATACAATGCTCAATAGTAACATTTCCAAAGTCTACTAAGATACTAGTTAATCTTCTAGCACCGGCGCTGCTACCATGGAATGCTCTTCATTTTGGTTAAGAGCACCCACCATCGTAATATTATCCGTTCTCACCACTAAATTAGAGCATCTAGTATTATAAGCTAATTTTAGTCCCTCGAGTGGCACCGCTGCCTGAGCTGAGATAACATCAGCTACATATTCCAACCTTGCCGTTGAAGCTCTTATAAAAGTTCCGCTGTGATCACAAATAACTGCTTCACATGTACCAATATATTCTCCCTCTGAAAAAGATGCATCGGCATTCAACACATGTTCTCCTACATGGAAAACCGACCACTTTATTGATTTTTGGAATGACCTTGCTTGTGCCTGTTGCACGAGCATAGTTAAGGGCCAACGCAAATACTCCCTCTATTCCTAAATATTTGTCTTTCTAGACATTTCAAATGACTACTACATACGAATATATGTAGACATATTTTAGAGTGTAGATTCATTCATTTTGCTCTGCATGTGGTTACTTGTTGAAATGCCTAAAAAGACAAGTATTTAGGAACGGAGGGAGTACTCAATGACAACAGGCGCTGTCCTTTCTGCAGTTTGTACATCCCCGCCTCAGACTAGCTGCCTTCTTTGCCACCAAAGATACCAAGAAACAGTTGGGACAAGTTCTGGTAATTCGACCAATTCAGTGTATGTTTGCTGGTGCGAATCGTCACACAACATAAACTCCAGCATAACTCCTCCGGACCTATCAGTCATAGTGGCAAAAGAAACATCCGCTAAAATCCCAAGCGAGTCCCAAACCTTCTTCGACCTTTCACACGTGAATAAAATATGTGCTATGCCCTCCGCCCCATGTTGACAAATTGGGCACTGTGATATATTCCCCATGACGATTTGCTAGTACACTAAAGCATGTGATGGAATTATGTAAGCACCGTCATAAGAAAATTTTGATTTTTGTGGGAAGAGATGTAAACCTTGGAGGAGTATGCAACATGGATGAGCACGGTACCATGAGACCTCCTATACGGCGCCTTATGCGCCAGTTTGCCAGCCGGCGCTTACGCGCAAGGTCGGTTGGGCCAGCCCATTAAGCACTAACGCTTGCTTCACTCTACAGGCAGGCTCACTCGCTCAATCATCTGTTGAACGTTTGGTCCTTGACCACTGAACATTTTGACCATATTGAACTTTTTAAAAAAAAATCATGAATACAAAAAAAATCATGAATTTGAAAAAAAATCACTAATACAAATAGTTTGTGATTTTGAAAATTTTATGAATTTTAAAAAATAGTTTGTCAATACAAGAAATTTCATGAATTTTAAAAAAATCATAAGTCTCAAAAAGTTCACTAATTTGAAAATAAAGGTCCTGAATTTTGAAAATAGTTCACGAGATTGAACAAAAATTTCACGAATTTGGAAAAAGTCGGCGAACAAAAAAATAAACAAAAATGAATGAAAGATGAAAAATAAGAAAAAACGGACAAAAACAAGTGAAACTAGAAAACCAAAAACACATAAAAGAAGAAAAGTGGTTGGGAAGTTTCTAGAAGCTTCCCAAAACCGGGATGGGCTTCTAACAACCGACCTTAAATGGCTATGAGATGGGTCAGCCCGTTATGAAGGATGTCATACGAGAGGGTGTGCGCAAGGAACGATTAGGCATGTTTTTGGTGCCTAGGGTTTGCTCGGTATCATCTCTCTCCGTGGGACATGGACTCAACAAACAAAGAGTTCACTACATCCGACCTTGATATCATCCAAGATTTCTTAAATTTATAGAAGTATGAGGGTAAATCTTTTTTTTGTCCCCCAACTCTCAAACTGGACAACTTGCACTCCTAACTCTTCGAACTGGACAAATTTTGTCTCACATCTCTCTTGACCGGGGATTGCTGCTAACTGTGCGCAATTTTTTTGGTTTTCCATGCAATGATTCCCAAGAGCAATGAGTTAGGATCTGTGTTTTGAATTTCGGCTGAATTTCGGCCATCTCGGCCAAGGGCGAAATATATCTTTCTGTCGAAATTGATCAAATTTGGCAAACTTTTGTCAAATTTTAGTAAAATTCTAGTCAAAATTTGGCCGAAATTTTCAAAAATGGCCGAAATTCTGCACTCTCGGTCTGGGGCGAAAAAAATTCTCAAACCGGAAATCAAAACACTGGTTAGGATGCCCCATGCCACGTCGATAGCTTCCATCACCCGCAACTAGCGAAAGTCGCGAGTGCTTGATTCTAGGGTTTCCAATGACAAATGATTAGAAGATGTTGTGTAGGAGGGTGAACCACCTCTGTTAGGAAAGGAGCCGAACAGCACTACCACCATCAGTCACTCGGTAGGTCCCAAGGAAGGACTTGATGGCTTGAAACTAGGGTTTCAAAAGAGAGAGAATTTTAGTAGGGAAGATATTTTAGTGGTATTGAAGAAGGTACCATGTGAAAGAGTCAACCACCTAGTTAATGGAAGGAGCTGGAGAGGCTCCACCGCCACCAGCGTTCAGTTGGTAGCTTCCAGCAGCGACGGCGAGAAAGGGACACGACGGTTTGAGTTTATAGAGTTTTGAAAGGAGGATTTTGGCAAAGATATTTTGTTGGGATGTCCTATTACGGAAGGAATGTACAATCATTGCACCTATCATCCATAGATGAAGCAACATTCGAAGAAGGCCGGAGCTGAAAGGCGCCACCTCCACCACCAACGAGTGAAGGGGAATTTTGTTCCTCTCTTGTATGAACAGAATGTACAATCGTAACATGCCAGGAGAGAGACTAATTCGTTATCACATTCTTCAGAGTAACAGACAAAAGTACAGTCCTTTTTTTGCAACTTACAACTGATGAACATTGCTCGTCGGTATAAACAAGTTCGTTCAGAACTACACATCATCAGTAAATTATCCAACAATTCACCATTGGCAGCGTTTGAACAGAATGGTAAATCACTGCAGCTTTCACAAAACATGCAAGACTCCGTCATCTCGGCCTTCAGAGTAAAAAAGAAAAATGTACAGTCCTTATTTACAGGCTACAGTTGAACATTTGTTCAGACAACTACGCATTATCAAGAAGAGAGAGTAGCAAATTACCCAACAATTCACCATTTCCAGCGTCTGATGCTGAATAGGGGTCTGATTTTCTATGGGAATGATTGTTAGACTGGATGCAGGGGAGAAACAGAGCTAGACGGGGCTAACAGAGTCGTCGAACGGGTCCGCGTGCACGGCCGGCGGCGGCAAGACCAGCGCCCGGCACACGGGGCATGTCGGGTGCCCGGTCTTGAGCCACTTGCCGATGCACTTCTCATGGAACCGGTGGCCGCACCGCGGCAAGTCCCGGAGGGCCTGCTCCTCCCGCATGCCGGCGAGGCAGACGCAGCACTTGTCCTCGGCGCCGGCGCCGGCGCCGCCGCTCTCCTCGTCCTCGTCGTCGCTGAGCCCCAGGAAGGACTTGGTGGCCGACATGGAGCCGGGCGCCTCCGGCGAGAGCCAGACGACCATGACGACTATGTTGGCGAGGCAGAGCGCGTAGGCGACGACGTCCGCCTGGCTCCGCTCGAAGACGACGATGATGAGCGGGACGAACACCATGAACACGAAGGCCAGGCACCGGTTGGCCAGCAGGGCCCCCGCGGCCGCGGCGGCGCCGGCCCCGCTCGACGCCTCCAGAAGCGGGGTCAGGACGGGCGGGGACCCCTCGTCGCGCTGCTGCGACGTCGTCGACGAGGGGAGCAGCTCGGCGCGGGCGCCCATGGTGTGGCGGTACCAGCGCGCGAAGCAGTAGAAGAGGAAGATCTGGAGGGCGAAGCTGCCGGCGAAGGTGGCGGCGACGACGCCGTAGTAGTCGTACGCCAGGCGGGTGGCCAGGAGCAGCGTGAGGAAGGTGAAGGGGAGGTCCAGCCACGGCAAATCCATCGCCGCCGGCAAGCTGCGCGCATCACACTCGCGCGCTGCTCCGGGATGCGGTTAATTTCTCTCCTTAATCCTCAGCTGGAACGATCCATGAAAAGGCAGTATGGTTGAGGAATTCCCTTTCCTGGAGTCTACCCCCTTGCTGATGGACTTCGCCTCTTTCTTTAGCGAACAAGGGAGGAAAGTTAAAGTTGGGGAGGGCACTAATGAGGCGTTAGCTTCCACGTAATCAAGTGTTTATCAAGCAAGCGATCGGCAGACTAGTCTCGGTTTTTTTATATTTATATTAATAGATAGGAGTAGATAATTGTCCGTGGTCCGTGCATTGTAACGGGGTATAGATGAATTTTCTGCCAGTAAATGTGATCTACATTCCAGTTATGTCAAAATATGAATACATGTATCAAAAATATACTTTAGCTACCAATTAATGCGATACTTATTGAATTACCAAATATAACACAATTTTAGTACCTCTTTTCTGGTTTATTAGGCAAACGTGTATCCTTAGATCGACAATTTAACCAATATAATACGAGTTATATATATTAGAATTTTGTAGCATCAGAAATTTCAAATGCTCTATTTTCTAATGGTAGTATAATTTTTTGTGATATAAAGTTCGTATTATATTTGTAAAATTGACGACATAGAGATATGCGCAAAATATATACACCAAAAAGGGAGGAGTCATTGCGGTAAACCGCTATATGTGTCGTCTCCCATCTCCTTCTAAAAAAAGGCGGTTAGGGTTTCAAGTAAGCTTCGCCGTTGATTCCCCTTGCCTCCATGTTTGGGTGGGTCGCGCTAGCTCTGGTCTCACTTTAGGTAAATCATCCATAGCTTTGTTAGGGCCCAGTCTATGTATCTTGTCGGCAGTAGTGAAGCACTAGCGTATTGGCGGCTTGGGATAAGTTCTCCTGCATCATGTCCTCGTTTAGAGATGATGATTGTCACATCGGTGGAGGGAGTCTGTAGTTTTAGTCAGGGCCATATACTCCCTCCATTTCACAATGTAGTGCTTCCTTTATCTTCGTGCTTCAACTTTGCCTGTAAATTTAACTACCAAGACCGATTGCGGCGGGAGCAAAAGTTATATCAGTGAATTCGTATTTGAAAGAAGTTTTTAATTATGTAACTTTTTCTTCCGCCTCAGTCGGTCTCGTTCGTTAAATTTATGATCAAAGTTCAATCTCGAAAAGCGTGGGGGCACTATATTTTAGAATGGAGGGAGTATCATGTCCTGTTTTTGTCTACGTTTTGACTAGGTGGTCATGGATGGAGTAGTTCCGCAGAGTGGATGGCAACGGTTCCTATTTTGGCCTTCTAGCTTCTTCTTCATTTGGACATGCACATCGGGACCAGGTGAGGTAAAGCTTCTCCGATTTTGTCTGCCCGAAGGGTGTTCTACATGCCCTCTCCAGCATTTGTTCTCCGAGGTGGCGATTTGCTGCAGATTATGACTGGCGACGTTTTTGGTCCATATCGACGATTTCCCGGCCGCTACTTCTACAAGCCCTCGGGTTTCAAGAAGTTTGCTTCAGTGAGACGAATGTCGAGAGGTGCCAACGAGCTTTGTTCATGATATGTTGCGGGGTGGATGTAGGAGAAAGAAGACTTCAGAACCCTAAGTACTTGGATGCATCTTTCAATTTATTTAATATATACTCTTTTGCCTTTCCGCAAAAAAACTGAGCCATGAGACAGTTGCGGCGGTTTTCAAGAAACACGAAGAAGAAAAAACTCAAAATATAAGTGGTGTGAGGGAGAGGACGAACGAAACAAAAACAAAAGGAGTATATATTTTTAAATACGAGATATTTTCCCTTCTCCGTCATTCGCTATGTTCACGGTTGTTGTGATGTGTACACTTTGAATCTTCCATCGTAAACCATTCTTTTAGTAAAAAAAAAAAAAGGGCAACACTCTGTTTTGTACTCAGTGATGGATATCCACTTCGTTACTAATACGGCGGCAGATGATCTCGACCGCTAACCGGGGGCATGTGATGGTGACTGATGAATCAAGCGCTCCACCGCAACCATCCCCTCGTCTCGCTTCATCTGGCCGTTCCTTCATGACAGCATGCCAGCTCCACCTACTTTGCGTGCAATGAATGGTAATCTAGCTTCACTGTCATATGTCAAAACACACGGTGCAACCACCCGATCGAGTAAGTAAGCGGTCGGCGAAAAACAACTCGCCGCGGTGACGGATGCAAAGTGCCGCCTTGCAGGCGAGGGGTTTTACCATACGGATAACGACGATTCGCTCCCGGCCGTCGTCGTCGGTGCTTACCTGTCGCGGAACGCGGCCATGTGGTGCGTGGCGTGAACTGTGCGGTGCGAGCTTTTGTCTCGGCGCACGAAGCAGCAGCGCCGCGTGCCGGTCGCCGCCGACAGCTGACAGGGCGGGGGACGGTGGTGGTAGAGCATGGATAAGTACGTGCAGGACGAGACGAAAGCGACGGCATGGGAACCCGACATCCGGTGGTGAAATATTGAAATAACAAAATGCTCTCTACTCTTGCGATGTCAGCAGCTCGAAATATCTGATATTTGATGAAAAAAGAAATACTTCCTTCATTCCTTTATAAGGTCATTATCAAAAATATATTTTGCATCAATACAAGGCCATCAACAGTAATTAAAGTAAAAAATAATGATGCTTCCTTGTACTAGCAACTTTTTAATATTTACATGCATGTAGTCATAATGACACTCAATCACTTCCTTCCCATTCATTCGTTGCATGCTTGTGGTGTGTTAATGATTCCAAAAATGAAAAAAAAATTGATTTATAAAAAAGTTATTAAATTTTATATTGATACCTGTAATATAAGTTTGTGGCGTAATACTATATAAAGAAATGGAGGAAGTATCTGATAGAGCAACAACGCGGAGTTGCTCAGGTTTGACTTGGTTTGGTCTGGTATTGGCTTGGTTTGGTAGAACACATATCCGAGAGACATCACCAAGTTCAGCCCGATGTGGCCGACAAATAAACAACAACACGGAGTTGCTCAGGATTGGGACGGTGGAAAAATCTACTTCCTCTTTCTCACTTTACAGAGTGTGCGCATATCCATAAGTCGTCAATTTGACCAACCTAATACAATTCATATATTTTAGATGTTCTATTTTTAAAAGGTATAATTTTTGTGTTATATAGTTTATATTAGGATGATAAAATTGACAACCTAGATATACGCGTAGAACTTATAAACTATGACGAAGGGAGTACTTGCAGATCTTTTTCTGTAGAGCTATTCAATAGGTAGCTGGAATTGCTACAGCTTATACTCTCTACGTGTTGGTACATGTTCATTCTCTACCTACTTGCCTCATAATTCCCTCGTTAGCCCTCTAGAAAAAGGGAAAATATCTCTCTCCTGATTGTCTGTATATCTTCTTGTAGCAAAATAAGAAATCTATCTCCCTGTCGATTGCATGTATTCTCTCTGTTCCTTTATATTAGGTGTATTTGTTTTTTGATAAAATTTCACAATATAAGATGTATTTTTTATAATTTCTTATAATTCCGTGCTTGGCCCTTTAGAAAAAGGAAAGTGTCTCTTTCCTAATTGCATGTATCTCTTCTTCTAGAGAAAGAAAAGGAAACTATCTCTCTTCCGATTGCGTGTATCTTTTTCTTTCCTAGCCTAAATAATTTACTTGCTGCCAATAAACGAATTAGACAAGGGTAATTTCGTCCTAAATAGCCTATAAATATGTGCCTTAGTCACCGTGCCGAAAATAATACACCTTATATAAAGGAATAGAGGGAGTATCTCATACTTTCCTCGACTAACTGATTTAATTGCTACTAACAAATAAATTTTCCAAGGGTAATTTCGTCCTAACATGTCTATAATTTCGTGTCTTGGTCACCGTGCAAAAAATAATATACCTTACATAAAAGAACGGAGGGAGTATTTGTTATTTTTCTCTTGATAAATGAAGCTTTTATTAACTCAAAATATAACATCAGATACAGATCTTGACAAGCAACATCTGATATCTACCTGACTAAGTTGCAACGTAGCCAAATATCAATAGTTTGACAAAAATATAATAAAAAAAATACATATCGGCGATAGTAGAATCACATGGGACCGGCATTATGTATATGCCGAAGAAGGTGGTGAATCGATCCAGAGATTATGCTGGCACCCACATTGGATAAAAATCTTTCTGGCCACCCGCTTCAACCGCATATACACCATATTAAACAACGGTTGCTACTACGTTCAGTATATCATAGAACATACAAAGCGAGTTCGTACAATGAATAATAACCCTCAAAGGAGAATTTTTTTGTGACAAAAATAAAACCCAAATCATTTGTACATAGGCAAAGCGATAATAATACGGGATACGCCCCGCCTTTATTAGCGTTTTGAACCTATTTAAATTACCGTTCAACCAATGACCAAAAATATTGATGACCCTTGTGGTCGGATACACGCTGCTTGGACTGCTGACCACATACACTGTGCGAACTTGCATTCAAAAAAAGTGTTTGATTGTCTCATCATGAGTATAAATACTACACTTCTTGCTTCCTTATCAATTGTAAAGGAAGATGTTGTCTTTGGTTAGATATCACATAAAGATTTTAGATTTTTAGTGAATTTTTTTACTTGCAATTTTTCTTGCTATTATCCACTGAAATCTCTGAATGTGTGAGCACACGGTACATAGAGCTGACTATGCAGGACCAAGATGTAGTGAGGTTCCAACAAAACACATCTCGTCTTTGTGTTAGGTTAATCAAATCTAATCAGGATAAAAGATTTTGCCATGACGTAAGACGAGGGCCAATCAAGTCCCGCCTGAAAGAAATATCCGGCAGGAATGAACTAAGCACCTGCGCAAGAGTACCATTCTTATTGCGAACAATGTGGTACAACGACATAAATGTGCTTCAGTGATCTCCATTGTTCAATATATTTTGTGATAGAGATGCTACGACCTGCAACTACGCCGTCCACGGGCACAACTACACTATGGGGTACTACCTTGCCGATTATATCAATCATCAGTGAGTGGCATTTGTGAAGACTTGCCCTGATCCCAAAGGTAACAAATGATGTATCTTTGCACAAATGCAAGAAGGTTCTAGAAAGGATGTGTAGAGGGCTTTTAGAGTGCCCCAAGCTCGTTGGAGTATTATTCGTGGAGCTGCAATGACGTGAGATCCATAGACATCGTGGCAGGTGATAGGATGATGTGTAATCCTACACAACATGTTTGTGGAGGATGAGAGCGAAGTTGCATCCCACATGCATGATTTTCAAAAAAACGAAGTGCATGTCCGCCTCCCGGAATAAGATGAAGAGCATCTTATGAACTTTCTAGAGATATCGACAACTCTGACATACACGAGCACATATGCAACTACTCAATGATCTTTTGGAGCATATGTGGATTTACGTTCAAAATATTGAATTATATGTTTGAACTACGCACTTCAAATAAAACATATGCCGGAACTATGTATTTTTCTCTCCGAACTAACTTTATTAGTGTGCCTTCATTCCTTTTTATTTGTGTTCATACCGTTCTATAATCAATATGCATGTGTTTGCAAGGATTTGAGTTTTCAAAGTGAAAAGTATGGTTACACATGTGGAAATATAAGAGGTGGCCGGCTAACGCGTGCCCAACCATTCAGGGAGTCAAATTTTCCTCGTCCAATTTTTTTTGAAGGGGGGAAGGCACTCAAGGTGCCAAATTTCATTCACCTCAAAAACATAATACAGTGTGAATTACACATCCCTCTAGAGCTTGAATAGATAACAGAGAAAGAACAGGGCAATGAGTGTGCCTATGAGCTAAATTGGAACAACCAAAGGCGGGTTGAATTGAACTGTTCAGAACCTGGTGAGCAACATTATGGGCAATGCCATTAAGACTCCTAGAAATGTGAAAACTGTGCGAACAAGAGCCTTCTGAGGCAGCGAAGAAATCTACCAGTGATTGTCTAATAGCCCAATGGATTTTCTCTGAAGTCACATCCCTAGTTGCCGCAACCATCATCAAAGTAATATTATCTGTAAAATAATTGGGCTGATCGACCTGAAGAAGTTTGGCTATTACTGCTGCAAGGAGGAGGCTTGCTGCTTCAGCTTGCAATGGAGAATTTGTAGGGGTATAGGAGGCTTGAATTTGTACTTTTGTGTTCAATTCTCCTTCTGAGATGAAAATGAAGGTGCCAATTCCTGTAGCTTTCAAATTGGGTTCAAGACCTAGAATTTTTGAAGTGTTAAAAGCAGCGTCTGAATATATTTTGGTCCTGCTATAAGAGGACCGCTTTTGATAGTTTTCCCTTGCAATAATAAAGGATCGGCAGGTTGTGATTTAATAATGGACGGCTTCTGATGCTTATCATTATTAGGATTGTCATGGAGAGCTTGACATTCGGTAATGGCACCTGCGGCATGTTGGACCTCATGAGGCAAGGCACTTTTCCTAGCAAAAAGAGCATCATTCCTGGACTTCCATATGCACCAAAGAAAATGTAATGGAAGGAATAGAAGCATTCCTAGTCCAATTGGAATGCTCTTAGTAACCCATTTCAATCTTAGCAACAAAATCCAGAAAATAGAGGGCCATCAATAGGCCACTGTAGCAGTGACATCGCCATCAATTTGCATGTGAATCCTAGGCGCCAAAATAGAGGGGGTTTTATTGAGAAATGCCAAAATAGAGGGTACACCGGGGAGCTCCTATGCAGCGCTGCAGGCGCCCGTTAACCACCCGGCGACTGCAGCGCTACTAGAATGGGCCGGCCCACTAGCGTGCTGCCCCATTTTTTGTTACGAAAATAAAAATATGAACTAAAAAAGGTTTATAGATGTAAAGAAAAAAGGTTTGTCCATTCGAAAAAAGTTCATATCTTTAAAAAAGGTTCACCAATTTTGAAAAAAGTTCATCAATTTTTAAAAAACTTCATTCAAATTGAAAAAAAGTTCATCCAATTTAGCAAAAGTTCATTAATATTTTTAAAAAGCTCATTAAATTTAAAAAATGTTCATGTATTTTTAGAAAAAGTTCATTGAACTGAAAAAAAGTTCATAAATATAAAAAAAGTTCATCAATTTTCAAAAAGATGTTCATCAAATTTCAAAAAAGTTCATCGATATTTCAAAAACATTCATCAATCTGAAAAAGATCGTCAATGGGCGCCTAGATGAGCGGTCCATTTACGAACGCCACAGGCGCCACTTAACAAAAATGCACGTTAACTGGCGCCTGCGGTGCCAAATAGGAAATGCCGGTACACCGTACAAGGTGCCCCCCCCCCCCCCCCCCCCACATGAGTCTATTGGGCTAGGTTTTCGGTGGGTCTTTTCATAAGGATTTTGTTGGGTTTTTCATTTTCATTTTTCCTTTTTTATAATTAAATTTATGATTTCTTTTTCAATTTTATAGATTTTGTTGGAACTCACGAAGAAATTTCGAATACTGAAACTTTTTTAAATTCATTAACATTTTCCAAACTCGTTAAAAATTATAAATTTCTTTATTTTTTCATATTTTGCAAGTATTTTTCAAAATTTGTGTAATTTTTAAACAATCAGTAACTTTTTCATTTTCTTGAGTTTTCAAAATATGCAAAGTATTTAAAAAAATTAAATTCTTTGAATTTTTTTTACAATTTGAGGATCTTTGCATTTCCAATTTTTTGCAAATTTATGAACTTTTTAAATTCGTGAATTTTTCATTTCGATCTTTTTCCCCAAATTTAAAAACTTCTTCAAAAAGTAAATGTTCTTTTTCTTTTGAGAAATAAAAGACAATGTTCATTGGTCAAAGGTTAATTGTAGAAGTCAAACAATCAGCAATCGAATGGTTTCATGGGTGTGGCCCATATAGCACGGGTGTGAGCGCCAACACCCTAACTGGTGCTATAAGCTGCAATTAGGCGAGAGGTCCTGCTGGATTCTTGTTAGCGTTAAAACGAGCAGCTTCCGCAGAAGGTTCGCGCAAAACGGGCGGGCCCATTCCCACGAGCGAACATAAAAAAGAAATGTCACAAAAATACAGCTGTTGGTGGAGTGGAACACGCGGCCTAATGATATATAGCTGCGTTGCGTGCCACTGCACTAGCGTATGTGCTGAAATACAATGCTCAAAGGTACTCCTAATGTCAAAAACGCTTTTATATTATGTCACGGAGGGAATAGCTATTATGTACAGCGGCAGATCCGCTTTTTAATCATTCCTTAAACAAATGAATAAATTTTTCTTGAACAAATTTTGAAATTCGAACAAACTTTTAAAGCTAGATTTTTAGAAAAAAAACGTGATTAGTTATTGAAACCATGAACAAAATTTGAAAATCCAAACATTTATTGAATTCCATAAGTTTCAAATACACATTTAATTTTTTGTAGAAATATGCCGATTTTTTTAACTATACAGTGTACATTTTTGTCATATATGATGAACAAATTTTAAATACACATTAAACATTTTTGTAATATATGTTGAACAATTTTTTTATATACATTAAACAAATATTAAATACATTTAAAACACTTTATGATATACGCTGTGCAATTTTAAAAAGTGAACAAAATTTGAAATCCATGAACAATTTTTGAAATCATGAACAATTTTTGGATTTCAAACCATTTTCTCCAAATCAAAGTATAAAAATAAAAACTTAAAAGGATAAATTCAAATAAAATGAAGAGAAACAGAAAAAAAGAGAAAAAGAATAGGAATAAAGGAAAAACTAGCAAAAGAAGAAAAAAACCGGTTCAAGAAACCTACTAGAAGGTTCCCAAAACCAGGTGCTCGCTCGAAATTGGGCCGGCCTGTACGCCTTGTTCGCTCGCTTCGCTTCAGCGAAGTAGCGACCAACGGACGCACACGGGCGTCATTTAGGATCTACTAAATTAAGCGGTCTAGACCCCGCTTATTGCAGGGCGTAGCTAGCATCGCTGACGCATGGTCAAATGGGCCTTAGTCAGCACAACCCATTCACCATAGGTGTCAAGATTCATGGAGGATGCACTCCTTTCATGCTCCATGTCGAGATGTGTCTGGGCCCTTGCGAAGGATGAGCTAGTTTTCAAGATGGCCGAGGAGGACCCCAACGCTAAGTCTTGGCTTTTCGAGCTAGCTTCGTCTATGAATCATTCGAGCTTCATTAGGATGGCTGTCAGTTTTATGGGCAATGTGGTATGCAAGGCGGAAAGCTATGTACGAGGGAATTTTTCAAAGCCCGCAGCAGATTATAGCATTTGTGAACTCCTTTATATCAGAACTTGACCAAATTGCAGCTTCCCAGGCTAGGGATGTATCGGAGAGAGCATCCCATGTTCAGCCAAACAGCTGGCTGCCTCCAACACATGGTACTATCAAGATGAACGTGGATGGAGCAGTAATCAGAGGCAATCGAGGGGGAGCAGTCGCAACAATTTGTCGTAATAGTGAAGGCACATATCTGGGATCGTCGGCGGTGGTTTATCGGGGCATCATGGACCCGTTAACTCTTGAGACGTATGCATGCAGAGAAGCGCTATCGTTAGCGGAGGACTTGGCCATTCAGAGCTTCACGGTGGCCTCAGATTGCCAGGGAGCCATTACTGATATCAACATGGGGACGAGGGGGTCTCATGCAGCGATAGTACATGAAATAATGGCGCGGAGATCCAGTTTTACTTTATGTAATTTTGTTTTTGAGCGTGGAAATTATAATTTCGAAGCTCACAATCTTGCCAAATTTGCTTGTAATTTAGATATAGATAGACATATTTGGTTGGGTTCGCCTCATGACCCGATTCGTGTACCTATGAACATCATTATCAATCAATAAAGTCGGGCGAGATTTCTCAAAAAAAGGTGCTTTTTTTCCTTTTCAGAAAATGTGTTTAATAAATACAAATTGTAAAAACTAATAAAAATGTGTTTTATAAACAATTTTTGGGAATATATAAAAGATATGTACTTTTCAAAAATATACAACCGCTAAAATAAATTTTTATCTATGTAAAAAAATATTTTTTTTATTTGAAAATGTTAACCTATTTTAGAAAATGTTCATGTATTTTTCAAAAGTTTATAAAAGGTATGTACTTTTCAAAAATATACAACCGTTAAAATAATTTTTTTCCTATTTAAAAATGTTTTTTATTTGAAAAAGTTAACCTATTTTAGAAAATGTTCATGTATTTTTCAAAAGTTTATAAGGGTCAAGATGCGTTAAAAAACATATATATTTAGGAACTTTTGTATAATTTACAAATATATTCCTATATTTTTTAGAAAATATATGCATAATTTTTTAAAATCGTTTGTGTGTCTATAAAAAAATGTACTTATATTCTATATATTTTCATGTAATTTAGTAAGTGTTAATATATATAGGGGGAAAATCATGTTTTCTTAAAAAAAATGCACTACAGAGCGTCGTAGCCGGACAAATATATTTTGAATTAAGGTATATGATTTTGGGTGGCTGAAATGCTGACCAACTTGTATGTGGGGCACACATGTCTCTAAATATTAGGTGAGTTTGGTTAGGGGCGCTCCTCCTGGGGGTCGGGGGGCACCCGTGGGAAGGGGCGCTGCAGCTGGGTGCCTGTTTTTTAGTGTTTGAATTAACTGAGAGTCAGCTGCTGCATCAAGCTTGCGCCCAAGAGATTTCAGTGGAGATGATCTCGTTCATCCATGTTAAAAATGTGGAAGAAAGCTTCTCAAGATCTTTGCCAATAATATCCGGGCCGCCACAGTCGTCGACGAAGTATTACTTGTGTTTTTAACTGACTGAAATGTCGTGCCATATATTAAGTGTATCTCTCGGCTGGTTTCATCAGAAACCAAATATCACGCACGTTTAGATCGTAATCCTTTCATCCTTTGCCTCTTTCCTTCTTGAGAGTCTTCGAGACCGGGTCGCGGTGGATCACATCGAACTAAGAAAGAAATATCTTGGACTAGTTTCACCCGCGGTACCTGCACGCGGTGGCTCGAACACGATAAGCTTAAACCTAATACAATATGAGAAGACGTCAGGGCAGCTGTGACATGATCATATATATAGTCCTAAACCATGGCATATACCCTGCATTTTGTCGTCTATCCATGGAGCCTCCGTGCTAAAAGAAGAACCGGCCTAATTGGCATTCGATCATTATATATTATCCAAGATCACAATATCTAGGGCTAAATTCAAATGCCAGAGGCGACCTTGCTTGCTCAATAAATCAACTCAAATCCGCCCTGCCTTAGATGCAGCTGCCTGCGCTGTCAACGAAACGCATTATCCCGCTCTTCCAGAAGCTTAATCCTCAGCCTACAAAACTGTCGCCGACGGCGCCATTAATGCTCACAAGTCACTCGTCACAAGCATTGCATCTGCACACAAGTCGCAAGCACTGCACGCACGAAGCCTTCGACCAACGATGTCGTCGTCAGCGGACCTACCGTGGCCTGCGCGCGGCGGCGGTGTCTTTGACTTCGGGCAGGGCAGCGCGCTGGTGCTCGCGTCGTACCCGGTGCTCCTGCTCCTCGTCCTCCTCTCCGCGTTCGTCAGGTACGTGTGGATCGCGCTCGCGCTCTACTGCGCGATCCTGTTCCTGCTCTCCTGCACCGGCCGCTTGCTCGCCGGGCCGCTGGTGGTCGTGCACGACGAGGCCAGGGCGGCCGTCGAGCGGGGCGGTCTATCGCAGGCGTCCATTGCGGCTATCCCGGCGTTCGTGTACGGTGCCGCTGCCGGCGATGGAGAGGCCCAGTGCGCGGTGTGCCTGGAGGCTCTGTCCGGCGGGGAGAAGGCCCGGCGGCTGCCGGTGTGCGCGCACACGTTCCACGTCGGGTGCATCGACATGTGGTTCCACTCGCATGCGACGTGCCCGGTCTGCCGCTGCCATGTCGAGCCGCCCAAGGCCGGCAAGATGGCGCCGTTGCCGCCAGAGCTGCCTCTGCCGCCGGTGTAGTTGTTGCTGGCTGTGCCAGGACATAAGATTGTACAGATTTAGATTTGAGGTCCTCGGTGCCTCAGTATTGTCGCATTGCACTCCGCTGACGATCGAATGCCCTATCTGGTCAAATGTGTACTACCTCCGTCTGGTTTATTTGTCACTTCGTATTTTTAAATTTTGATCATAGACTTAACTAATAAAATGTTAATTATGGCATGTCATAAAAATATATATTATTGCATTCGTATTTAAATATTTTTGAGCAATACTATTTTTGTTATGTAAACTTATATCTTGTTGCTTAAAATCAACGTCAAAATATGACCCAAAAATAAGGTAACTAATAAACTTTTTCCGGTCTTGCTGCTTTAAAGCGAACGAGTCTTCCTTATTCACCAGGATAGATGTAGTACGCGACTCGGTACTCCATGTGTCTGAAAATACCATTAGATTTGAGGTGCCTCACTGCCTCGTTATCGTTAGATTTTCTTTTAAAATCAACTTTTCTAAATTTTGATCAAGTTTATTAGAACATAAACATTTGGCATATCAAATTAGATTCACCATGAAATATATTTATATGTTGTATATATACTATAGATATTTTTTTTAATAAATTTGCTCAAAGTATATCAGATACAAAATTACTTGGTCAAAGTTGATGAAGCTCTTTTTTCTCTTTTTTGTGGGAAATACCTTTTGGAAGTTAATGAAGCTCTATTGTCGCGAAAACCTATTCACATTGTACTATGTGTACTAATGTTTCTGAAATCTTCATATTTTCCTATCAAATCACTTTAATAGTCGCATTTACGATAAAAATAAAATTTTAGGATAAAGACACACCTAACATGAATCCCTAAAGGTTAGCTCAATCTTTTTTGGAACACAATACAAACATACTCAATAGGAGCGTCTCCTTCCGCTAAAGAAACATGGAAAGTCTCAATAAAATCCAGAAAAATCGACTAACAAGTGCCAAATTAAGAACTTGAAAGCAGACCCGCCGCTTGTTATGGCCTACATTGGAGGCTAGGGGCTCCCGCGACCCGCGCTAGGGTTCCTCCCCGCTGCCAGCAGCCGCCCTCACCCCCTCCCGCCGGAGCAGGCCGCCGTCGCGCGCGCCCCCCGGCCCACCTCCCTCTACCCCTCCTCCCCCCTCCCCCGGCGCTCCTGTCACCTCCGAGGCGGCGAAGGGCCCCCCTGCTCTCCTCCCCCTCTCGCCCCCCTCCTCCTTCTCCTCCCTTTGCCGCCGCCGGCGTGCTCGGGTGGCGCCGGCGCCGGCGGACATCCCTTCCCCGCGTGCCTGGAGGGGGAGTCGGGGCTCCCTCCTGCCCGGTGGCGGTGCTGCTCGGCTGGCGGCGGTGAGGCCCGGCGGCAGCATTCTGCTGGCCTCGGGTGCCCTCGTCGCGGCGGCGTGTGTTGGGGAACGTAGTAATTTCAAAAAAAAATCCTACGCACACGCAAGATCATGGTGATGCATAGCAACGAGAGGGAAGAGTGTCATCCACGTACCCTCGTAGACCGTAAGCGGAAGCGTTATGACAACGCGGTTGATGTAGTCGTACGTCTTCACGATCGACCGATCCTAGTACCGAACATACGGCACCTCCGCGATCTGCACACGTTCAGCTCGGTGACGTCCCGCGAACTCACGATCCAGTAGAGCTTCGAGGGAGAGTTTCGTCAGCACGACGGCGTGATGACGGTGATGATGATGCTACCGGAACAGGGCTGCGCTTAAGCACCGCTATGATATAACCGAGGTGGATTATGGTGGAGGGGGGCACCGCACACGGTTAAAAGATCAATGATCAACTTGTGTGTCCATGGGGTGCCCCCTCCCTCGTATATAAAGGAGTGGAGGAGGGGGGGAGGGTCGGCCCTCTATATGGCGTGCCCTAGGGGAGTCATACTCCCTCCGGGAGTAGGATTTCCCCCTTCCAAGTAGAAGTAGGAGAGGAAGGAGGGAGGAGAGAGGGAGGAAGGAAAGGGGGGCCGCCCCCTCCCAATTCGGATTGGGCTTGAGGGGCGCGCCTCCCTCTTTTCCCTTCCCTCTCATCTATTCCACTAAGGCCCAATAAGGCCCATATACTCCCCGGGGGGGTCCGGTAACCTCCTGGTACTCCAAAAAAAATGCCTGAACCACTCGAAACCATTCCGATGTCCAAACATAGGCTTTCAGTATATCGATCTTTATGTCTTGACCATTCCGAGACTCCTCGTTATGTCCGTGATCAAATATGGGACTCCGAACTACCTTCGGTACATCAAAACACATAAACTCATAATACCGATCGTCACCGAACGTTAAGCATGCGGACCCTACGGGTTCGAGAACTATGTAGACATGACCGAGACTCACTTCCGGTCAATAACCAATAGCGGAACCTGGATGCTCATATTGGTTCCTACATATTCTACGAAGGTCTTTATCGGTCAAACCGCATAACGATATACGTTTGTTCCCTTTGTCATCGGTATGTTACTTGCCCGAGATTCGATCGTCGGTATCTCAATACCTAGTTCAATCTCATTACCGACAAGTCTCTTTACTCGTACCGTAATGCTACATCCCGTAACTAACTCATTAGCTACATTGCTTGCAAGGCTTATTGTGATGTACATTACCGAGAGGGCCCAGAGATACCTCTCCGACAATCGGAGTGACAAATCCTAATCTTGATCCATGCAAACTCAACAAACACCATCAGAGGCACTTCTAGAGCACCTTTATAATCACCCAGTTACATTGTGACGTTTGGTAGCACACAAAGTGTTCCTCTGGTATTCGGGAGTTGCATGATCTCATAGTCATAGGAACATCTATAGTTATGGAGAAAGCAATAGCAACAAACTAAACGATCATCATGCTAAGCTAACGGATGGGTCAAGTCAATCACATCATTCTCTAATGATGTGATCCCGTTAATCAAATGACAACTCATGTCTATGGTTAGGAAACATAACCATCATTGATTCAACGAGCTAGTCAAGTAGAGGCAAACTAGTGACACTCTGTTTGTCTATGCATTCACACATGTATTAAGTTTCCGGTTAATACAATTCTAGCATGAATAATAAACATTTATCATGATATAAGGAAATATAAATAACGACTTTATTATTGCCTCTAGGGCATATTTCCTTCAGCGTGGCCGTTGGCTGCGGGGCGACGCGGTGGGTGGCTGGCCGGCGGCGCCCGCTCGGCCCAGATCTGGGCCCTTTTGGGCCCCATCTGGGTTGGGGCGGGCCTGCGGTCCGGTGCGCAACGGCGTGGCTCCCTGGTGGTGTGACGAGGGGGTCGTGGCTCCGATGGTGCTGGCTCTGGCGGCCGGCGTGTTGTAGTGTGGTTGCAGGTACTGTCCGGAACCATTGGGGTCCGGCCAGGCCGGTGGCCTGGCAAGTCCATGTCGCCATGTCCGGTCGGCTCCGCGTGGCGGTGGAGGTTGTTCCCTCCTGTCGGCTGCGTTGCGGTTGCCTCCGAGCCCGGTGTCTTCTCGTCCTACCTCTAGGTCTCGTGTTGGTGGCCTCAATGAAACGGTGAAGATGGTGCGGTATCTGTGGTGGCACAGGCGGGTGGGCGGCATGTTGGGCGGTGCGCTTCCGATTGTCTGAGGTGGCGGTGATGGTTTCGGGGCGGGAGAAATCTCTGGCAGCTCGTTTGCCACCGGCGCGGCTGCACCCGCGGGCGTTGCCGGACCCTCCCAAGGGGCGTCGGTGATACCCCCTTCCCTACTACCATCCGCGTACCTGGGGAAACCCTAGGACTTGTCCGGGCAGCAGCGGCGTCGTCGTCGCATTTCTTCCTGAAGATGTTGCTTGGTGCGCGAGGCTTCGGAGTTCTTGGCGGGTGGTGGTTCTTCTCCGGTGGGTGCAGCGGGTATCGGTCATCTTTGCTTAGTTGAGCTGCCGGCGTCGGCATTTGTTTATTTTTTCTTTCTCTTCTTTTTCTTTTGGGCTTGTTTGTGCTGCGGCCCCAGCACGATGGTTGTATCGGTTGGACGTTGCTTTATAATCTAAAGCGGGGCGAAACCCTTTTTCTTAATTAAGAACTTGAACCCCGGTGGGTTGATTCCATCACAAAGAAACTAATCATCTGAGCTATGCTTAGTTCACGAAGATCTACTTAATTGGAACGCTTTTGATGTCCGTTAGAGTAGAGTTGGATAGTTAGTGAGAAAAACAACTTCTTTTTTGAGACCAATAGTGTGATGGTATACGTATGAAAACTATCTACATCCAAAACCTGATCAAGGGTAATCACCTTTGAGCCTCTGAACGACTTCAATTCAGGCAGACTAGCGATTTAAAAGTCCTACCTTTTGTACACATCGGAGCGTCTGCGTTGATCACTTTGGAGATTCCAAGCCGTCTCATAAAGTTGGTAATGCCCAGATTTCAGGTTCAGCCCATATATATATACCCTCACCTATCCTACTTGTTCACTTGAAGCAAACTAAACTCCTATCATATATTCAAAGAGAGAACCACGCCTTCTTGTGCTGATTCAAAGAGCTTTCTACTCCAACCATCCAATCAATTCGTTTGAGATCTAATCCCCCCTTTGCTTCCACCCCTACTTCTCCAATCCCAAGCAAAATCTTAAGAGAGTTTAAGTGCAAGTGGAGATCATCTTTTGAAGCATAACAGCAAGACATTTATCTCCAAGAAGCCTCATCTTCTTACTTTTGGAGGGTGCACGCCTTATAGATCTGCTAGGTGTGCTTGGGAGTGTTCAAAGTCTGTGAAGAACCAACAATTTTTAAGGGCTTAGAGATCGTCTATTGATGGTTTGCAAGACACACAAGACACCAAAAAAGAGTGTAGGTCCAACAACTTATCTGCCGCTCGCGTCACTCAAGGGGGGGGGGGGGGCTCGGGCGGAAACTCAAGCTGCCGCCACCCCCGCCCTCTCCATATGCTCCCCCGCCGCCGCCGAAGGACGCCAGCAGGCAAAGCCTAGTTGGCCGGTGGCGGTGGCGGGGATGTCTTCTCGCGCTGAGATCCCTCGTGCGGGTAGCGCTCCAGCCGGCACGACGTGGCGGCCCCAGGTGTTGGTGGTGGTGCTGCCGAGGTGGCCGTGTGGGCGGCGCTGGGGCAGACCTGCGGAGGCGGCAAGGTCCTGTGATGGCGGATGGTGACGACGGGGCAGATCGATCCCCTAGCTTGCTGCGCGCGCCCCTGACCTCCTCCCCAAGATGGTGTCGTGGTCTGTATCGGATGGAGTCGCGGACTGGCAATGGCCATGGTGGTGGCACTCTGTTTCCCCATGAGCTGCACCTAATGTCTTACAAGATCCAACCTAGCTGCGGCCAGTCGCAAATATGCCTCATGCATGGCGGCCCTCGTCTCTGGTAGCGCCCACCTCCCTCGATCTGTGGTGGTGGCTCCGGCGTGGCGGTCGTTGAGGCAGTGGTGGTGTTGGCATTGCTCCAGTCACGCGGTAGTGTGCTGGATGGATGAGGTGATTTGGATCCGATTGGCTGGATGGTGGCGTATGTAGATTGTTCTGTAGCGACTTCATACGGATCCACAAAAGACTTCGGGAGGTTTTATCTCCTGATCCGGTGGATGACTTTAGTGGTGGGTTACAAACTATGGACGATGACTTGACGCAGAGGGTTGTTGTGGAGTAGCGGCGATCCAATTGTAGCTACTCAGATAGAGGAAAAGTGATGGAGACAACACATGTGAGATTTGGATGGTGGTGCTATGTGCACCCGATCTCGAGCTCCGTGGCGAAAGCCTAGGACAGACCCGAGTGGTTATTCCTAGCAATGGCGATGTTTTTTTACGTCATTACCTTGTTGGAGGCATTGCTCGGATATGTTCGGACTGATTCTTCAGGATGAAAACTTTGATACTAACCTTTGTGGTTGGATCCGGTGATGGCGTTGCTTGAGTGTTGCTTCCTTCCTGAAGGCGTTGTTGTTGAAGATCCTTGTCATCCATGTGGTGTCAATGGTTGGTGCGGATATGGTATTAGTTGTAGTTTGTCGATCGTTCATCTGATCGCTTTGGGGCTTATTTCTTGTTTCTTTTTCTTTTTTCCACACTTGCACATAGCTTTTGGTCTTTTGACTTTGCTAGTTGTCAGTGTGTTTCTGTGTGTGGATGTGTTGGGTTGGTTGTGTGCATCTTAGTTATGTAGAGACCGGGTGTGTGTTCAATGTGATGTATCATCTTGATGCTCCATTTGAGCCAATAAAATTCACCCTTTGTCAAAAAAATGTAGGAGAGTATTTACGAGTAACGTTTCGATTACACACAAGTTGTTACCTTTTTTTTGAAACTCAACCACACTTTTATTTAACCGTCCCACGTGGGGATCTCGTCCGAGACAGTCTACAAAATAAAATCTGGGGGCACATGCAGCCACACCTTGCATAACTTATTTGACACTGCTTCCCTAGCTAACAAGTGGGCATCTTTATTAGCATCATGCCTAACCCGCGATACTTTCCAACTCTCCCTCGAGGTTAGCAGATACTTGACCTCCTCCACAATAGGCCCCAGCGGTGAAAAATCATTCTCCGCACATTGAAGTTTGCATACGATCTCCTTGCAATCCATCTCAATATGTAGTTTGACGATGTTCAACTCCTTAGCTACCTGGGCGGCTCTCCTACAGGCCAGGAGCTTCATCCTCGCTGGGTCGCTCCCCGGTGGGAGGACATGGCAAAAGCCTCCGAGAAAAGCACCATTGTGGTTTCTAAAAATCATCTCGGCTCCTCCGCTGTCAACCCCTTCGATGTGGCTCCGTCGACGTTGGCTTTCACCTACCCCTCCTCCGGAGGCCTCCATTTTTCATTCACCGCCGGTGTGTTCCGCTTGCTCTTGCAACCGTGAGTTGATTGCCACTCACCCATCAGTTGGAAAACTCTTTTCGCTATCTTCTCCGCCTCCTCAATATGATGCCCATCACGTGCATTATTCCTCGCGAGCCAGAGCACGTATGCACCCTGTACCATGACAGCCCGCTCGTCATCCGTAGCTTCCGCGAACCTTGACATCAACCATCTCGACAATGCACTCTGGGAGCAAACAGACTCCAGCGGGATCGGCACCGGTACCCCCAATTCTAACTGCATTATCTTCCAAAACTTGGCCGAGTGATAGCAGCCACAGAATCTATGATAGTTCATTTCTTCCCTGCCGCAAGCAATGCAAAAAACACCCTGCTTGATCCTCCTCCTTAGGAGTTCCACTCCCACAGCTAGCCCATTTCGAATCAGCCGCCACATATGAATTTTAACTTTGCCCAGCGCAACTGTATCCCAAAGACTCAACCAAGACTTATGATCTACCATCGATGATGAAGACTCTGGCCGTCCGGATCTCACCCGCTTCTGGCTCATGCATAGATGGTACGCCAAGCGGACGGAGAAGATACCATTCTTGGTATAGTTCCACGCTTGGTAGTCTTGCACCCCGCCCCCCGACTGGTATTTGAAGAATTTCTTTGGCTTCCTCCGGAGCAAACATCTCACGCACCTTACTATCCCATGAGATACCATCGGCTTCGAGCAGATCCCTCACGCGAATAATGCCGTCAATATAGCTTTGGCCCAGTGGCCTCAGGCTGCCTCTCCTTGGGAGCCAATTATCATGGTGGATCAAAACTCGCGAACCATCACCAATACGCTAGATCAATCCCTCAATGAGTAGGTCACGTCCGTGCAGAATGCTTTGGAATGTGTATGATCCCCCAGAAGGTCATGTAGCATTCAGTATCGACCCATTGAGGAAGTACCGTGCCTTCAAAATCCGTCCACACAACGAGTTTGGCACCTGAAACAAGCGCCACACTACTTTGGCAAGCATAGCTTGGTTGAACGCTTCCGGGTCCCTAAAGCCTGAGTCTCCTTTGTACTTCCGCGTGCACATCTTGTCCCACCCAATCCAGTGCACCTTCTTGTGACCATCTGCTTCACCCCACCAGAAGTTTGAAGAAATAGTTGACAGGTTCCCGCACATTTTCTTGGTGAGTTGGAAGCAGCTCATGTTAAAAGTTGGTGTGGATTGCAAGACGGACTTGACCAAAACCTCCCTAGCCATTTTTGATAAGCCTTGACCCTTCCATCCGGATACTTTCCCTTTAGCACTATCCTTGACGTATTTAAATGTTCCATCCTTAGCCCTCCCCACCACCGTAGGGAGACCCAGATATCGTTCACTCAGCGCCTCCTCCGTAATTTCAAGCACCTATTTGAGCTCGTTTTTACCATCATCAGGGGTGTCTTTGCAAAAAAAGATCGTTGGTTTTTTAAGATTTACTTTTTGGCCCAAAGCAGCTTCATAGTCATGCAAGATGGAGCGTAGCATCTCAAAATTTGCCCTTGAGCCCTCCACAAAGACCACACTATCATCTGCAAACAGAAGATGAGTGACCGTTGGTCCACCCCCTTCAAAAGACACCCTCTTAATGTTTCCCTCTCGTTGTGCCTCCTTCAGCAACGCAGAGAATCCCTCCACACAAAACAAGAGTAGGTATGGAGATAGGGGGTCCCCCTGGCGAAGCCCTCTGGTGGGATCAAAGCTCTCAGCGAGGCCCCCATTTAGCTTCACCGAAAATGTTGTTGATTTCACACACCTCATAACCATCTCTATCCAGTGACGAGAGAAACCAAACTTCAGCAACATTTGTTCAAGGAAATCCCACTCAACTCTGTCATATGCCTTCATCATATCCAACTTGACCGCACAGATAGGTTTCCTCCTTTTCCTCTTCCTTATAGCATGCACACACTCATAGGCCACCAACACATTATCAATTATGAGCCTGCCTGGCACAAACGCACTCTGCTCCTCTGAGATCATGAAAGGAAGAACAATCTTAGAGCGGTTGGCCAGTGCCTTCACCACAATCTTGTACAAGGCATTACATAAGCTAATAGGGAGAAACTGCGACAATAATTCTGGTGACTTTACTTTCGGAATCATTACAATAATCGTGTCATTGAACCCGTTGGGAGCAGCAGTCCCGGCCAGAAACTCACGAACCGCACCGCACACATCGTTCTTAACCAGCGCCCAGTGGCATTGGTAGAACATAGCCGGGAGGCCGTCCGGGCCCGACGCCTTAGTGGGTCCCTTTTGGAATAGAGCAGTCTCAATCTCCTCATCCGTGAAAGGAGCACTGAGTTTTACATTCATCTCCTCGGTCACAGATTCTTCGATATGTTGGAGCACTCTTTCCCCGTCCCGCGGGCCCTCAGATGCGAATAAGTGTGCATAGAACTGGGCGGCCATCCTCCTCATCCCCTCGTCATCCATACACCTAGATCCATCCTCGCGCCGAAGCGCCTTGACTGTGTTCTTCCATGGTCTTGAAAATACTTACTATTTTGATCGCCCTCCTGCAGCCAGTCAACACGCGAGCGCTGCTTGTAGAACACCTCCTCTCGTTCGTACAACTCATGTAGCTGGTCCTCAATCTCCTTGATTTCCTATCTTAACCCGTCCTTGCTGCTCGTTCCTTTGCATCCACCAGCTGCGTTTTGAGGTGGACAATTTGCTTCTTGATGGAACCAAAAACCCTTCGACTCCACTCCTGCATGGATTTCATGGCGGCCCGCAGGCTGTTGCATGTTGTCGCTAGCCGCCCGCCGCTCTGATTGGCTACATGCGCCACCTCCCATGCAGCGGCCACCATGGTCTTGTACTGCTCATGTCGCGCCCACGCTGCCTCGTGCATAAATGGCCTCTGACCACGCATGGATTTGTCCCCCGCCGACATTAGTGCCTTAATGATCAGTGCCTGGTGGTTCGATTCTTCCTTCATCACGTGTATCACTTCAGTTGCCGGGAAGAGCTGAGCAAAATCTCCGTTGCAGGTCACATGATCCAGCCGAACTTGAATGTTATCTGGACCATCTCTCTTATTGTCCCAGGTAAACGGGTACCCAGAGAAGCCGAGATCTGCTAGCCCGCAGTCGGTCAGGCAGTCCTCAAAAGCTTCCATATGTCCTCTGCTCCTCGGGTTACCACCTTGTTGCTCGTTCTGGCGAAGGGCCTCATTGAAGTCGCCCGCGCATAGCCATGGGAGGTTGTCCTGGGCATGGAGATAGTGTATTGCCTCCCACGTCTTCGTTCTTTTGTCAATGCATGGCTCTCCATAGATTCCAGTGAACCTAAAGGAGCCACCATCACTCGCAATAGCTGCATCAATGTAATATTGGCACCACGTCCTAACTGTAACATCAATATGGTCCCTCCACCATAGTGCTAAGCCTCCACTCTTGCCTTTGCAATCCACCGCTACCCCTTTGGTAAACCCCAAACTCCACTTGAGTCTATCCATCGCTCCGGATCTCTTCTTTGTTTTTGATAAGAATACCACCTCTAGGTTGTATGACTTAATCAGGCCCCGAAGCTCGCCAAGTGCCGAGTCCAACCCCAAGCCTCGGCAGTTCCAGGCAAGGATAATCATTGCTCCCGGCGGCCCCGCTCCATGGCAGGGTCCGCTGATACCTTGTCATTCTCTTCAATACGATAAAAAACAGAGGATGTCTTCTGTCTAGTGTCGCGGACAAACGATTCACCCCTCTTTCCTGTCCCCATCCCCTTTTGGTACCCACATCTGTCCCGGCCTTCTTTTCCTCGAGTTTGGCGTGCCTTGAGGGCTATCTCCCCTCCTCCTCATCTCATCATAATCCTGTCGAGGCTTACAAACATAGTAACCCCTCTTTCTATCCCGAGGGAAGTGAGGGTTGTAAACCGTGCCTGGTCTCACCACCTCTGCTCGTTGAACCCCGCTCGCATTGGCTTCTCGCCTCATACTGCTTGCGCTTGTACTCCCTCCGCCACTGTTGCGCCTTGAGCTGCTCCCTAAGATCCCTCTCTTTCTTCCTCTCTATTTCATGTCTCAGATCTCGTTCCTCCGGCCAGCCTCCCCTATTCTTCTCCTTGCTTGGGGAGATAACAACCCCTTTCTCTCGCCGGTCGCGCCCACCAGTGCGGGCATCCCTCGGACGATCAAACTCAGCATTCAGGTTGCGCTTAACAGGGGCATCCCTAGCTCAAGCATGGTTGTCCTGTTGTTTGTTGTTACCATCAGATTGTGAGCTCATAAAGCTACTGGCACTAGCATTGTTATTCTTCACTCCTTTCACCTCATTCTTGGAACCAGTGCTCCTCCCCGGTGAGGCTCTTAGACAACCGCCCCATTGCCCTGCTTTGTTAACAGGAGGGACACAACTCCCGTTTTCATGCACCAACCGCCCACACTCAAAGTAGAAGTGTGGGATCTTTTCATAGTGGAAGTCATACCACATGCACAACTTATCCTCCTATGAGTTTTTGAGGAAGAAACCTCGGACTAGAGGCTCAAAGAGCGGGATCCTTGCTCTAACTCGCAGTTGGTTCCCTCGAGCCATACCATCCTTATTGACATCCACTTTAACAACTTCGCCTAACCAATTTCCCAGTGCATTCCCAAATGCATCCGTTCTCTTGCCTGGTGGGAGATCCATGATTTTGACCCACACATCTATCCTATCAAAGACCATCTCTGATGGCCTAACATTGCTCTCATACTCCTTCAAAGCCAGGACATTGAAATCATATTGCCATGGTCCATTATTAATTGCATGCCTCCAATCCCCTTCGCTCCCAAAGTGAACAACGAAGACGTTGTCACCCATGTCCCGGAACCGTGCCTCATGGTGGAGACCCCAAGCCCTCTGCATCGTTTTCTTGAGCACTGTCCTGTTCAGCGGTCGCGGGGAGAACGCCTTCCCCACCGCCGACCACTTCATGTTCTTGAAGGAAATATGCCCTAGAGGCAATAATAAAGTTATTATTTATTTCATTATATCATGATAAATGTTTATTATTCATGCTAGAATTGTATTAACCGGAAACATGATACATGTGTGAATACATAGACAAACAAAGTGTCACTAGTATGCCTCTACTTGACTAGCTCGTTGATCAAAGATGGTTATGTTTCCTAGCCATAGACAAAGAGTTGCCATTTGATTAACGGGATCACATCATTAGGATAATGATGTGATTGAATTGACCCATTCCGTTAGCTTAGCACTTGATCGTCTAGTATGTTGCTATTGCTTTCTTCATGACTTATACATGTTCCTATGACTATGAGATTATGCAACTACCGTTTACCGGAGGAATACTTTGTGTGCTACCAAACGTCACAGCGTAACTGGCTGATTATAAAGGTGCTCTATAGGTGTCTCCGAAGGTACTTGTTGGGTTGGCGTATTTCGAGATTAGGATTTGTCATTCCAATTGTCGGAGAGGTATCTCTGGGCCCACTCAGTAATACACATCACTTAAGCCTTGCAAGCATTGCAATTAATGAGTTAGTTGCGGGATGATGTATTACGGAACGAGTAAAGAGACTTGCCGGCAACAAGATTGAACTAGGTATTGGGATACCGACGATCGAATCTCGGGCAAGTAACATACCGATGACAAAGGGAACAACATATGTTGTTATGCGGTTTGATTGATAAAGATCTTCGTAGAATATGTGGTAGCCAATATGAGCATCCAGGTTCCGCTATTGGTTATTGACCGGAGATGTGTCTCGGTCATGTCTACATAGTTCTCAAACCCGTAGGGTCTGCACGCTTAAAGTTCGATGACCGTTATATTACGAGTTTATGTGTTTTGATGTACCGAAGGTAGTTCGGAGTCCCGGATGTGATCACGGACATAACGAGGAGTCTCGAAATGGTTGAGATGTAAAGATCGATATATTGGACGACTATGTTCGGACACCGGTGTTAAGGCATATCTCTCTTGATGTAGTTTTGGTGATTGATGACAACATATTTGCGGACTAACCTTGTGCTTTGAGCATTTCAGAGATTCATCCTTTGGCTCGAGACGATTTCTTTCCCCTCGGAGTGTTTTTCAAGACGGTGCAGCTCTTTCGTTTCTTGTTGGTGGATTAGTTTCGTAGGAGTGACCGTACTATTAAGAGGGGGTCCGCTTTGGTATGGCTAGGGTGGAATCATCACGTACACTTTCATTTCACACCCTCCGGGCCTTCCCGCATCGTTGGAGGTCTTATTCCCTGCTGTTTGGGCAGTCTTTAGCCCCAGCGGTAGTACCGCGGTGCCCAGCGGTAGTACCGCTTGTGTGTCCTCAGCGGCAGTACCGCTGCGGTACCGGGCCACTACCACCTCAACTCGAGGGGGGCACTTCTCGTGCTGGGTTGAGCGGCACTTGCAGCGGAAGTAGGTGCAGTAGTACTGCTCGAGAGCGGTGGTACCGCCCTGCCGCCGCGGCAGTACCGTGCTGGGCCAGTCCCTCCTCTATCTTCAAGCCCTCTCTGGCTGGGCGGTAGTACCATAAGGGGGCGGTAGTACCGCTAGGTCCAGCGGTAGTACCGCCCTCTGCAGGGCTGTTTAGTAGGGTAACGGTTGGATTGTTCCCCCCACTATAAAATGGGGCCCCCTTCTTCTTCGTTGAACCACCTCTTCACCCAAAAGCTCCATTATTGCTCCAAGCTCCATTTTCACCCGATCTCTCTCTCTAGCCAACCAAACTTGTTGATTTGCTCGGGAGTAGTTGAGAAGGCCCCGATCTACACTTCCACCAAGAGATATTTGATTCCCCCACTAATCCCTAGCGGATCTTGTTACTCTTGGGTGTTTGAGCACCCTAGACGGTTGAGGTCACCATGGAGTCATAGTCCATTGTGGTGAAGCCTCGTGGTGTTGTTGGGAGCCTCTGATTGAGTTGTGGAGTTTGCCCCAACCTTGTTTGTAAAGGTCCGGTCGCCGCCTCCAAGGGCACCAATAGTGGAATCATGACATCTCGCATTGTGTGAGGGCGTGAGGAGAATATGGTGGCCCTAGTGGCTTCTTGGGGAGCATTGCGCCTCCACACCGCTCTAAAGGAGACGTACTTCCCCTCAAAAGGAAGGAAATTCGGTAACACATCCTCGTCTTCACCGGGTCCACTCTTGGTTATCTCTTACCTTTACTTGTGCAAGCTTATTAGTGTTACTTCTCTTGCTTGCATGTATGTTCGTTGTTGTTGCATCATATAGGTTGCTCACCTAGTTGCACATCTAGACAACCTACTTTGATGCAAAGTTTAATTTGGTAAAGAAAAGTTAAAAATTGTTAGTTGCCTATTCACCCACCTCTAGTCAACCATATCGATCCTTTCAATTGGTATCAGAGCCTCGTCTCTTTATTAAGGACTTTGCCGTCCGAAGAGTATGGTTGACACCGTAGACGATGTGGAGGAGCACTCCGGTGTAAATCCGATCTCGTCTATGGGTAATGGGGGAACCTCGGTCTCTCGTGAGGAATTCAATGTAGCCTTGGAGACATTGAAAACCTCAATGACGACTGAGGTTGAAAGCATGTTTACTAAATTCCTTGAAGGGCTTAAACTATCCACCACAACGTTGAAAGTGGGTGATCCCACCGACAAGGTGACAGATGCTATCTCCGACAAGGGGGAAGCTAGTAGTGAAAAGGCTCCTTCTTCTAGTGGTAAAAATGGCACCGGCATTGCCCATGTGGAACCACCACTTGTTTATGGTGGACCGATTCCTTCCACTCATTTGAATCATGTCGGTCCTCCCCCTAAGATTGTGAAAAATGAGGATTTTGATTCTTGGGTTAATCGCTTTAAGCGTCATTTAAATCATGTGAACACTAATCTTTGGAGAATCATTGAAGAAGGTTTCCATCCGCATGATCCAAGCAACTTCACTCCTCGAGAAGCCACGGATAATCAATTCAATGAGAAAGCTCTCTTCATCATTCAAGATGCAATTCCACCCGAAGATCTACCTCATCTTCGGCCCTTCGCCTTGGCCAAAGATGCATGACTTTGTGTTGTCTTTCTCTACCGGGGAAGCACAAGCATTCAATGCTCCAACTATGAAGTAGTGCAAGATGAAGCCGATGAGTTTGCAATGAAAGAAGATGAAGAACCTCGTGAGCTTTATCGGAGAGTAACCAAACTCGCGGTCTCACTCCAAGATCACGGGAGCAAGGACACGGATGACAATTGGAGCAAGCGCAAATTCCTCAAGGCAATGATGCCTTACCACAAGGCCATGTCCTCCGTCATTCGTCAAAGGCTGGACTTCCACACTTTGACCTCAAGTGAAGTGTTGGATGAGTTTGTGGCTATGAACATCTTGGACAAGACCGCCGACAATGTGGTGCTTCGCTCTCAAAGGGCAAAGAAGCCCAACCTTGCATTGAAGGCCAAGGTTTGCGTTGAAGAAGAAGAGGAAAGCAACCCCGAGGATACAAAGTATGCCTATCATGAACACATGGCACTTGCTTCAAGGCAATCTTGGAGCAAGAAAAACTCAAGGCCAACCTTCGACAAGAATAACTCAAGTGGCACGAAGAGCAAGCAATGTGTAAGGACTTGCTACAATTGTGGCAATGTGAGTCATTTTGTTGCGGAGTGCCCGTATGAGAAGAGGAAAGACAATGGTGGCAAGCTCATTCGAAAGGACAAAGCCAAGTCTTTCCCCAACAAGAGGAACTTCACCAAGAAAACCCCTCACAAGGCATTGCTGGTTCAAGAAGAGTACCATGAGGATGATGGTGATGAAGAAGATGGTGAGTCGGTTGCCATGGCCTCCATTGCCATTGCAAAAACTCCACGAATATCTCTCTTCGACTCACCCAATGAGAACATCACCGCCAAGTGCCTCATGGCTAAAGCCACCAACAAGGTGTTTGCTTCCGGTGGGGGATCATGGTTGCTCGATAGTGGAGCTACTAATCATATGACCGGAAGTAAGGACTTGGTGGTGGACGTGCAAAAGATTCCATCCATGCCCACCAATGTCGAGTGGGGTGATGCCTCATCTTCTAAGGTATTGGGACTCGGCAAAGTTGTCATTTCTCATGATCTTACGATCGAGAAGGTCATGCTTGTTGAGTCCCTTGCATACAATTTACTCTCCGTTCGTCAACTAGCACTCATGGGCTTTGCCACTTTCTTTGATATTGATTCCGTGGCCCTCTTGTGGAGCAAGACTCTTAAAGTAGCCTTTATTGGGCATGTCAAGAACGGTCTCTATGTGATTAACTTTTTGAAGCGACCCACTAAGACCGCGACATGCCTAATGGCTAAAGTTGACGTGGGATGGCTTTGGCATCGCCGTTTAGCCCACGTCAATATGAGATCTTTGCAAAGTCTTCTCAAGGGGGACCATGTCCGTGGACTAACAAATGTTAGTTTTGCATCGAAGGAAAGCTACATGAGAAGGCTCACCCTCCCACGACTATCATCTACTCGAAGAGGCCTTTGGAGCTCCTTCACTTGGATCTCTTTGGACCTCCATCCTTTGATAGTCTTGGGGGTAGAAAGTATTGCTTGGTGATTGTAGATGACTATTCAAGATACACTTGGGTATATTTCTTCAAGAGGAAGAGCGAGACCCAACAAACCGTCATCGACTTTGCAAATGAAGCTCAACGACAACACAATGCAAAGATCTTGACAATAAGAAGTGACAAAGGCTCCGAGTTCAAGAACTACACCTTGGATGAGTTTTTGAGTGATGAGGGAATCAAGCATCAATATTCCGCACCTTATACCCCTCAACAAAATGGTGTAGCGGAGAGGACGAACCGGACGTTGATGGATGCAGCAAGGACCATGATGGCGGAGTTCAAGTCTCCCTACAACTTTTGGGCCAAAGCCATCAACATGGCGTGCCATGCATCTAATCGGGTCTACCTCCGCAAAGGCTTGAACAATACTCCATATGAGATACTCACCGGTAACAAGCCCAACCTCAAGTACTTCCGAGTGTTCGGGTGTAAGTGTTTCATTCTCAAGAAAGGTGTCCGTTTGTCTAAATTTGAGGCTAGAGCTTATGAGGGCATATTTGTTGGTTATGCTACAAAATCTCATGCTTACTGTGTTCTCAATAAGTCCACGGGACTTATTGAGGAAACATGTAACGGGGAGTTTGATGAGAATAATGGCTCCCAAGTGGAGCAAAGTGGTACTTGTGATGTAGGTGATGAAATTCCTCCCCAAGCCATAAGAAGAATGGGTATTGGTCATATCCTACCCGTTGAGGAACCCCTTGTGGCCGAAGGAGAAGGACAATGTTCTACTCAAGTGGAACCTTCACCAACCCAAGACCCACACGCTTCTGAAGAACAAAGTGAGGGCCCTCAACCTCAAGAACAAGACCAAGGGCAAGATCAATCTCGAGATGGTGTTGTAACATCAAGTGATGCCCAAGGTCAAGCTCCCTCCTCCGAGCAAGTTCAAGATCAAGAGCTTCCACGAGATCAAGAACAAGCTCAAGAAGACGCTCAAGATGATCAAGTGACCAGTCCTCGTCTCACCCCCGAGGAGGAATTGGAGCGTCGTGCCGCCAAGGTTGCTTCCAAGCTCTCCACCAAGGATCATCTCATGACGAATGTGCTTGGAAGCTTAATAAAGGGGGTAAGCACTCATAGACAATTAGCAAACTATTGTGAACGTCACGCGTTTGTATCTTGTGTTGAACCCCAAAAGGTCTATGAGGCGCTCGAAGATCCGGATTGGCTCAATGCCATGCATGAAGAACTCAACAATTTCGAGTGCAACGAAGTGTGGAGATTGGTGCCAAGGCCAACGGGGAACCACAATGTCATTGGAACTAAGTGGATATTCAAGAACAAGCAAGATGCTCATGGGATTATCATTCACAACAAGGCTCGTTTGGTAGCACAAGTCTACTCCCAAGTCAAGGGTATCGACTAGGGTGAAACCTTTGCTCCCATTGCTCGTCTTGAATCCATTCGCATGTTGATTGCATAGGCTTCTCATCATAACTTTAAGTTACAACAAATGGATGTGAAGAGTGCTTTTATTAATGGTCCTATTAATGAATTGGTTTATGTCAAGCAACCCCCCGGGTTCGAGGATCCCTACTTTCCCGATCACGTGTATCAACTCGATAAGGCACTCTATGGCCTTAAACAAGCCCCACATGTGTGGTATGACCAGCTTACCGAGTTGTTACAAGACCGTGGTTTTGAAGTTGGGCCAATCGACCCCACTCTTTTTACCAAGAAGGTCAAAGGGGAGTTGTTTGTGTGCCAATTATATGTTGATGATATTATCTTTGGTTCCCCTAACAAAGCTTTCAATGAGGAATTTGCCGCTCTCATGACCTCAAAGTTCGAGATGTATTCCATGGGAGAGTTGAAGTTCTTTCTCGGGTTCGAAGTGAAGCAAAGGAGAGAAGGAACCTTCATCAACCAAGCCAAATACACTCAAGACATGCTCAAGAGATTCAAGCTAAGTGATGTCAAGCCGGCTTCCACTCCCATGCCCACCAAGTGCCAACTAGACATTGATCCCAATGGTAAAGCGGTGGATCAAAAGGTATATCGTTCCATAATTGGCTCCTTGCTTTACCTTTGTGCATCTAGACCGGATATCATGTTGAGTGTGTGAATTTGTGCACGGTTTCAAGCCTCACCTAAGGAAAGTCACTTTGTGGCGGTCAAGCGAATCTTTCGATATTCGGCTCATACCCCAAACTTTGGCCTTTGGTACCCAAGAGGAGCAAACTTTAAGCTTGTAGGTTATTCGGACTCGGATTGGGCGGGAGACAAAGTGGATAGGAAGTCCACTTCCGGAGGGTGCCAATTTCTTGGTTGCTCTTTGGTGAGTTGGTCTTCCAAGAAGCAAAGTTGTGTGTCTCTCTCGTCCACGGAAGTGGAGTATGTGGCCGCCGGTAGTTGTTATGCACAACTTTTATGGATGAGGCAAACTTTAAAGGATTATGGTGTCACTTGTGACAAAGTGCCTCTTTGGTGTGACAATGAAAGTGCCATCAAGATTTCTCTCAACCCAGTGCAACACTTCAAGACAAAACACATTGAGATTAGGTATCATTTCATCCGGGATCACATTAGGCAAGGGGAGATCGAGCTTAACTATGTCAACACTCATGATAACCTTGCAGATATCTTCACGAAGCCTTTGGATGAAGAAAGATTTCGTGAGTTAAGGCATGAGTTAAATATCATTAATTCGAGCAATGTGACTTGAACCCTTGCACACCCCACCTCACTCAACTTGTTGTCTAGTTTAGGTGTAGGCATGGACATAGGGGGAGTGTTGTTCTCTCAATGAACTTCCCCTCCCCCCATAATGCATGAACTAACCAAACTCTTTCACATTAGCCATTTTTATGGTACTTGTGCTTCAAAGATGAGTGTTGGTCATGGGCCCAAGGTTAAAATCTTTGCGGCGCCATACCTCTGAACTCAAACATAGGTGGCCTCGGCTACCTTCCTCTCTTGGAGAGGTGTGTGTCTTCTTTCTTTTTGTCGATTTTGTGTGTGTGTGTGTTCTCGTTTTTTTTCTCTCGGTTTCTTCTCTTGTGTTCTGCCCGGTTTGGTCGGCCCTTTTTGCGGCAGAGCGGTACTACCGCTACGTGAGCGGTACTACCGCTGACAAGCGTCAAGCAGTACTACCGCCCACCCTAGTGGTACTACCGCTGCGGGGCGGGCGACGGGGGGTTATGTCGGGGTAGGGGGAGTTGCTTCTCCCCCATACCCATTCGCCCCCACTCGTCTTCCTTGTTGCTCCTGCAACCTCTCGCCGCGGGAGGGGCCCGGCCGGCCGCCGTTTTCGTGCCGTCCCTCTCCATTTCCTCCGGTGGAGTCGATCCCCACCACGTCCTCTTGCCATGCATGCCAGTATTGCCCCCGTTCCCGTTCTCTCTTTGCCTATATCTTGCATCTAGTTTTTAGGGGCAATAGGCATTGTTCTTCTCGTCTTTTGGCCAAGGCGAGGCTTGAGTAGGATGGAGATGGCTTCTAGGCACTGTGGATTGAAGTTTGGTAGGTTTCTTTTTGAATTTGGCATATCCGGTAGTGCCGGATCTGACCATGGTAGTAGGGAACCGCCGTTCCCCATCTGGCGTGGTACTACTGCTCTCCTCGAGCGGTACTACTGCTCAAGCGGTACTGCCGCTGTTGTGTCACGGTACTACCGCTTCTGCCGCTGTTGGGTCGCGGTACTACCACTAGATGCCTAGTTCCATCTTTTCCTACCAAGCTTGGATCCTTGTTGTTTTGTTTGGTGGCTTATGCTCTTTCTTTCGTGTGTTTCTTCTGGTCGTGTGTTTTGGTTCCAGGTGATGATCATCCTGAGCAGCAGGTCCGCCATGTCAACCCCGGTCGTGCAATGTCAAAGCGCTACCGCACTTCTGAGTCAGCAGGTGGTTCCTCTAGTACTCAACCGCCGCCAGCAGGCGCAACCTCAAGTGCTCCACCGCCACCTCAGCAGTCGAAGAGATCCACCAACAAGCCAAAGGGAAAGACTGTGACGTCGCCGCAACCCCTATGAGGAAGACCAAGATCCCACTTTGGTCAACTGCCCGTTCTGGAACCGCTTTCAGTTTTCCATCTATTTTGACGTGATCAAGGCTAAGAAGAATCTCTATGTTGATGTGCGCTCCATCGACACGGATGCTATGGAGAAGGACCCTGAGTACTTTGGCGAAGCCCTTCAGATGTGTTCTCAGCTGAACATTCTCAGAATCATGCAGTTCAACAAGGATTTTGATGCAGATTTGGTGGATCAATTCTTTGCTACTATTCATCTTGGAACTGATGCCGACAGGACTCTGACTTGGATGACCAATGGCAAGTTGCTTTCCGCCAAGTGGAAGGCCTTCATGGAGTTACTTGAGGTGGAAGATCACGGGCTTGAGACTCCAGTCGGCTTCCGCCCTCACCACAATGCTACCTCCACTCACAAGCAAGCCCTCTAGCCCTACTGTACTGTGAAGGTTCATCCTGTGACTAAGAAGGAAACTTATGAGTTGTCGGCCTTTCTGGACATCCTTCATCGTGTCTTACGAGAGACTCTCTTCCCTCGCATCGAGAATCTGGATATGGTCCACTCCTATCTCGTGGACATGCTTCTATTCTGCCAGCATGAGAAGGAAGCAAACACTGGAGAGTTCCTAGACATTTCTCATGTTATGTGGTCTGAACTTCTCTCTGCCGTTTCTGAGCGCAAGTGCCCAATCTATGGTCCATTCATCATGCGGCTCATTGAGAAGGCCTGGGAACGTGTCTATCCCAAGGAGATGTTGGAAACTGGAGAATTGGTTTCTCATGAGATCAAGCGTTTGAGGAAGAAGGACAATTGGGGCACCCCAGCGCCTAAACCAGGGGGTCCATCTACTGCTGCTGACATGGAGACCGAGGGTGGGGCTGCGGCCGATGATCACGATGAGGACTTTGGGCCTTCTAGTGCAGAACCCTCTTGGGCAAAGAAGCTTAAACGCAATATGAAGAAGCTCTTCTGCATGGAGTCTCATGGTCAGTACATGACTCATGTGGCTGAGAAGCAGGCCAGGGGGCGTCACAAGGAGCTCATGCGTCAGCTGGGTGCGACCGTTGCCAGCGGTCCTGAGGGCCAGATCACTGAAGAGGAGGAATGGATTCAGCAGCATTGTCCGTGGACCGATTCAGACACCGAGCAGTTTCCGACTGAGGATGGCAGTGCGGATGACCCTGCTAGGATGTGATGAGGTTGCTATCACCTGGAGCCGTAGCTTCGCTCTTTGCCCTTTTGGTGTCTCGCTGCCAAAGGGGGAGAGAGTTTAGGGATTTGTGTTGTTGCCGTGTTGCGAGTGTGTCTTTGTGGTTTGTGGTGTCTTGTGTTTTCTCGTTGTTTTTGTTGCTTGGTTTGGTTTGGTGCCAGTGAGACCTAAGTTCTAGACACATGGTGTGAGACATATGCTACCCTATCTTTACCTTATTATCTATGTCTATTCAGTACTGTAGTATCTTATGAGTTGCATGCTTATCCTGTTTTTTACCCTGCTCTCATGTATCCCGTGCTTAGAACTTTTGGACTATAAATATAGGGGGAGTGTTGATCCGAATGTGTGTGCCTTGCATTCCAAAGGCACTTCTAACTAGGTGCACACATTCAGGGGGAGCCCGTCTATATTTTGTAGTTCTAAGTATCCTTACTTGTATGTCTTTTCCCTGTGCAAATCACTGGTTGTCATCAATCCACCAAAAGGGGAGATTGTTAAGGCATATCTCTCTCGATGTAGTTTTGGTGATTGATGACAACATATTTGCGGACTAACCTTGTGCTTTGAGCATTTCAGAGATTCATCCTTTGGCTCGAGACGATTTCTTTCCCCTCGGAGTGTTTTTCAAGACGGTGTAGCTCTTTCGTTTCTTGTTGGTGGATTAGTTTCGTAGGAGTCACCGTACTATCAAGAGGGGGTCCGCTTTGGTATGGCTAGGGTGGAATCATCACGTACACTTTCGTTTCACACCCTCTGGGCCTTCCCGTGTCGTTGGAGGTCTTATTCCCTACTGTTTGGGCAGTCTTTAGCCCCAGCGGTAGTACCGCGGTGCCCAGCGGTAGTACCGCTTGTGTGTCCTCAGCGGCAGTACCGCTGTGGTATCGGGCCACTACCGCCTCGACTCGAGGGGGGCACTTCTCGTGCTGGGTTGAGCGGCACTTGCAGCGGTAGTAGGTGCAGTAGTACCGCTCGAGAGCGGTAGTACCGCCCCGCCACTGCGGCAGTACCGCGCTGGGCCTGTCCGACAGTACCGCGCTGGGCCTGTCCCTCCTCTATCTTCAAGCCCTCTCTGGCTGGGCGGTAGTACCGTAAGGGGGGCGGTAGTACCACTGGGTCTAGTGGTAGTACCGCCCTCTGCGGGGCTGTTTAGTGGGGTAACGGTTGGATTGTTCCCCCCACTATAAAAGGGGTTCCCCTTCTCCTTCGTTGAACCACGTCTTCCCCCAAAAGTTCCATTATTGCTCCAAGCTCCATTTTTGCCCGATCTCTCTCTCAGCCAACCAAACTTGTTGATTTGCTCGGGAGTAGTTGAGAAGGCCCCGATCTACACTTCCACCAAGATATATTTGATTCCCCCACTAATCCCTAGTGGATCTTGTTACTCTTGGGTGTTTGAGCACCCTAGACGGTTGAGGTCACCACGGAGCCATAGTCCATTGTGGTGAAGCTTCATGGTGTTGTTGGGAGCCTCCGATTGAGTTGTGGAGTTTGCCCCAACCTTGTTTGTAAAGGTCTGGTCGCCGCCTCCAAGGGCACCAATAATGGAATCACGGCATCTCGCATTGTGTGAGGGCGTGAGGAGAATACGGTGGCCCTAGTGGCTTCTTGGGGAGCATTGTGCTTCCACACCGCTCTAACGGAGATGTACTTCCCCTCAAAAGGAAGGAACTTCGGTAACACATCCTCGTCTTCACCGGGTCCACTCTTGGTTATCTCTTACCTTTACTTGTGCAAGCTTATTAGTGTTACTTCTCTTGCTTGCGTGTATGTTCGTTGTTGTTGCATCATATAGGTTGCTCACCTAGTTGCACATCTAGACAACCTACTTTGATGGAAAGTTTAATTTGGTAAAGAAAAGTTAAAAATTGTTAGTTGCCTATTCACCCCCCTCTAGTCAACCATATCGATCCTTTCAACCGGAATGGTTTTGGGGAGTTTCAGGCATATACCGGAGTACCGGGGGGGTTACCGGAACCCCCCCAGGGAGACTAATGGGCCTATTGGGCCCTAGTGGAGAAGAGGAGGGGCGGCCAAGAGCAGCCGCGCGCCCCCTTCCCCCCCAGTCCGAATTGGAAAAAGAGGGGGTGGGGCGGCGCCCCCTTTCCTTTCCCCCTCTCTCTCCTTCCCTCTCCTCTCCTACTCCCACATGGAAGGGGGAGTCCTACTCCCGGTGGGAGTAGGACTCCTCATGGGGTGCGCCTGTTGGGGAACGCAGTAATTTCGAAAATTTTCCTACGCACACGCAAGATCATGGTGATGCACAGCAACGAGAGGGGAGAGTGTTGTCTACATACCAACGCAGACCGACTGCGGAAGCGATCACACAACGTAGAGGAAGTAGTCGTACGTCTTTTTCCCAATCCGACCGATCCAAGCACCGTTACTCCGGCACCTCCAAGTTCTTAGCACACGTTCAGCTCGATGACATTCCTCGGGCTCCGATCCAGCAAAGCGTCGAGGAAGAGTTCCGTCAGCACGACGGCGTGATGACGATCTTGATGTACTACCGACGCAGGGCTTCGCCTAAGCACTACAACGGTACGATCGAGGTGGAATTTGGTGGCAGGGGGCACCGCACACGGCTAAGGAACGATCTCAAGGATCAAGTTGTGTGTCTTGGGGTGCCCCCTGCCTCCGTATATAAAGGTTGGAGGGAGGGGGGCTGGCCGGCCAAAGAGGTGTAGGCGCAGGAGGAGTCCTACTCCTACCGGGAGTAGGACTCCCCCCTCCAATCCTAGTCCAACTAGGAATCCTTAAAGGGGGAAGAGAGAGAGAGGTGGCCGGCCCCTCTCCTAGTCCTAATAGGACTAGGGAGAGGGGGGGAGGCGCAGCCCTATGTGGGCTGCCCTCTCACCTTTCCACTAAGGCCCATGTTGGCCCATTTGGCTCCCGGGGGGTTCCGGTAACCCTCCCGGTAATCCGGTAAAATCCCGATTTCACCCGGAACACTTCCGATGTCCAAACATAGGCTTCCAATATATCAATCTTTACGTCTCGACCATTTCGAGACTCCTCGTCATGTCCGTGATCTCATCCGGGACTCCGAACAACCTTCGGTACATCAAAATGCATAAACTCATAATAACTGTCATCGTAACGTTAAGCGTGCGGACCCTACGGTTCGAGAACAATGTAGACATGACCGAGACACGTCTCCGGTCAATAACCAATAGCGGGACCTGGATGCCCATATTGGCTCCTACATATTCTACGAAGATCTTTATCGGTCAGACCGCATAACAACATACGTTGTTCCCTTTGTCATCGGTATGTTACTTGCCCGAGATTCGATCATCGGTATCCAATACCTAGTTCAATCTCGTTACCGGCAAGTCTCTTTACTCGTTCCGTAATACATCATCTCACAACTAACATATTAGTTGCAGTGCTTGCAAGGCTTATGTGATGTGCATTACCGAGAGGGCCCAGAGATACCTCTCCGACAATCGGAGTGACAAACCCTAATCTCGAAATACGCCAACCCAACATCTACCATTGGAGACACCTGTAGTACTCCTTTATAATCACCCAGTTACGTTGTGACGTTTGGTAGTACCCAAAGTGTTCCTCCGGTAAACGGGAGTTGCATAATCTCATAGTTATAGGAACATGTATAAGTCATGAAGAAAGCAATAGCAACATACTAAACGATCGTGTGCTAAGCTAATGGAATGGGTCATGTCAATCAGATCATTCAACTAATGATGTGACCTCGTTAATCAAATAACAACTCTTTGTTCATGGTTAGGAAACATAACCATCTTTGATTAACGAGCTAGTCAAGTAGAGGCATACTAGTGACACTCTGTTGGTCTATGTATTCACACATGTATTATGTTTCCGGTTAATACAATTCTAGCATGAATAATAAACATTTATCATGATATAAGGAAATAAATAATAACTTTATTATTGCCTCTAGGGCATATTTCCTTCAGTGTCCCACTTGCACTAGAGTCAATAATCTAGTTCACATCGCCATGTGATTTAACAGCAATAGTTCACGTTACCATGTGATTAACACCCATGGTTCACATCGTCATGTGACCAACACTCAAAGCGTTTACTAGAGTCAATAATCTAGTTCACATCTCTATGTGATTAACACCCAAAGAGTACTAAGGTGTGATCATGTTTTGCTTGTGGGATAATTTTAGTCGACGGGTCTGTCACATTCAGATCCGTAAGTATTTTGCAAGTTCTATGTCTACAATGCTCTACACGGAGCTACTCTAGCTAATTGCTCCCACTTTCAATATGCATCCAGATTGAGACTTAGAATTATCTGGATCAGTGTCAAAAACTTGCATCGACGTAACCCTTTACGACGAACCTTTTTGTCACGTCCATAATCGAGAAACATATCCTTATTTCACTAAGGATAATTCTGACCGCTGTCCAGTGATCTACTCCTAGATCACTATTGTACTCCCTTGCTAAATCAGTGCAGGGTATACAATAGATCTGGTACACAGCATGACATACTTTATAGAACCTATGGCCAAGGCATAGGGAATGACTTTCATTCTCTTTCTATCTTCTGCCGTGGTCGGGCTTTGAGTCTTACTCAACTTCACACCTTATAGTACAGGCAAGAACTCTTTCTTTGACTGCTCCATTTTGAACTACTTCAAAATCTTTGTCAAGGCATGTACTCATTGAAAGAACTTATCAAGCGTCTTTGATCTATCTCTATAGATCTTGAAGCTCAATATGTAAGCAGCTTCATCGAAGTCTTTCTTTGAAAAACTCCTTTCAAACACTCCTTTATGCTTTACAGAATAATTCTACATTATTTCCGATCGACAATATGTCATTCACATATACTTATCAGAAATGCTGTAGTGCTCCCACTCACTTTCTTGTAAATACAGGCTTCACCGCAAGTCTGTATAAAACTATATGCTTTGATCAACTTATCAAAGCGTATATTCCAACTCCGAGATGCTTGCACCAGTCCACAGATGGATCGCTGGTGCTTGCACATTTTGTTAGCATCTTTCGGATTGACAAAACCTTTTGTTGCATCATATACAACTCTTCTTTAATAAATCCATTAAGGAATGCAGTTTTGTTTATCCATTTGCCATATTTCATAAAATGCGGCAATTTCTAACATGATTCGGACAGACTTTAAGCATAGATACGAGTGAGAAAATCTCATCGTAGTCAACACCTTGAACTTGTCGAAAACCTTTTTGCGACAATTCTAGCTTTGTAGATAGTAACACTACTATCAGCATCCGTCTTCCTCTTGAAGATCCATTTATTTTCTATTGCTTGCCGATCATCAGGCAAGTCAACCAAAGTCCATACTTTGTTCTCATACATGGATCATATCTCAGATTTCATGGCTTCAAGCCACTTTGCGGAATCTGGGCTCACCATCGCTTCTTCATAGTTCGTAGGTTCATCATGATCTAGTAGCATGACTTCCAGAAAAGGATTTCCGTACCACTCTGGCGCGGATCTTACTCTGGTTGATCTACGAGGTTCAGTAGTATCTTGTTCTGAAGTTTCATGATCACCATCATTAGCTTCCTCACTAACTGGTGTAGGTATCACAGAAACAGTTTTCTATGATGTGCTACTTTCCAACAAGGGAGCAGGTACAGTTACCTCGTCAAGTTCTACTTTCCTCCCACTCACTTCTTTCGAGAGAAACTCCTTCTCCAGAAAATTTCCGAATTTTAGCAACAAAAGTCTTGCCTTCGGATCTGTGATAGAAGGTGTATCCAATAGTTTCCTTTGGATATCCTATGAAGACGCACTTCTCCGATTTGAGTTTGAGCTTATCAGGATGAAACCTTTTCATATAAGCATCACAACCCCAAACTTTAAGAAACGACAGCTTAGGTTTCTTGCCAAACCATAGTTCACACGGTGTCGTCTCAACGGATTTATATGGTGCCCTATTTAACGTGAATGCAGCTGTCTCTAATGCATGACCCCAAAAACGATAGTGGTAAATTGGTAAGAAACATCATATATTGCACTATATCCAATAAAGTACGGTTATGACGTTCGGACACACCATTATGCTGTGGTGTTCCAGGTGGCGTGAGTAGTGAAACTATTTCACATTGTTTTTAACTGAAGACCAAACTCGTAACTCAAATACTCTTCTCTATGATCAGATCATAGAAACTTTATTTTCTTGTTACGATGATTTTTCACTTCACTCTAAATTTCTTTGAACTTTTCAAATGTTTCAGACTTATGTTTCATCAAGTAGATATACTCATATCTGCTCAAATCATCTGTGAAGATCAGAAAATAATGATACCTATCGCGAGCCTCAATATTCATCGGACCACATACATCAGTATGTATGATTTCCAACAAATCTTTTGCTCGCTCCATTGTTCCGGAGAACGGCGTTTTAGTCATCTTGCCCAAAAGGCATGGTTTACAAGCATCAAGTGATTCATAATCAAGTGATTCCGAAAGCCCATCAGCATGGAGTTTCTTCATGCGCTTTACACCAATATGACCTAAATGGTAGTGCCACAAATAAGTCGCACTATCATTATTAACTTTGCATCTTTTGGTTTCAATAATATGAATATGTGTATTATTAAGATCGAGATCCAATGAACTGTTTTCATTGGGTGTTTAACCATATTAGGTTTTATTCATGTAAACAGAACAACAATTTATTCTCTTACTTAAATGAATAACCGTATTACAATAAACATGATCAAATCATATTCATGTTCAACGCAAACACCAAATAACACTTATTTAGGTTCAACACTAATCCCGAAATTATAGGGAGTGTGCGATGATGATCATATCAATCTTGGAACCACTTCCAGCACACATCGTCACTTCACCCTTAACTAGTCTCTGTTTATTCTGCAACTCCCATTTCGAGTTACTAATCTTAGCAACTGAACTAGTATCAAATACTGAGGGTTTGCTATAAACACTAGTAAAGTACACATCAATAACATGTATATCAAATATACTTATGTTCACTTTGCCATCCTTCTTATCCGCCAATCACTTGGGGTAGTTCCGCTTCTAGTGACCAGTCCCTTTGCAGTAGAAGCACTTAGTCTCAGGCTTAGGATCAGACTTGGGCTTCTTCACTTGAGCAGCAACTTGCTTGCCGTTCTTCTTGAAGTTCCCCTTCTTCCCTTTGCCCTTTTCTTGAAACTAGTGGTCTTGTCAACCATCAACACTTGATGTTTTTCTTGATTTCTACCTTCGTTGATTTCAGCATCACGAAGAGCTTGGGAGTTGTTTCTGTTATCCTTTGCATATTATAGTTCATCACGAAGTTCTACTAACTTGGTGATGGTGGCTAGAGAATTCTGTCAATCACTATCTTATCTGGAAGATTAACTCCCACTTGATTCAAGTGATTGTAGTACCCAGACAATCTGAGCACATGCTCACTAGTTGAGCGATTCTCCTCCATCTTTTAGCTATAGAACTTGTTGGAGACTTCATATCTTTCAACTCGGGTATTTGCTTGAAATATTAACTTCAACTCCTGGAACATCTCATATGGTCCATGACGTTCAAAACGTCTTTGAAGTCCCGATTCTAAGCCATTAAGCATGGTGCACTAAACTATCAAGTAGTCATCATATTGAGCTAGCCAAACGTTCATAACGTCTGCATCTGCTCCTGCAATAGGTCTGTCACCTAGCGGTGCATCAAGGACATAATTCTTCTGTGCAGCAATGAGGATAAACCTCAGATCACGGATCCAATCCGCATCATTGCTACTAACATCTTTCAACACAATTTTCTCTAGGAACATATCAAAAATAAACACAGGGAAGCAACAACGCGAGCTATTGATCTACAACATAATTTGCAAAATACTACCAGGACTAAGTTCATGATAATTTTTAAGTTTAGTTAATCAAATTACTTAGGAACTCCCACTTAGATAGACATCCGTCTAATCCTCTAAGTGATCACGTGATCCAAATCAACTAAACCATAACCGATCATCACGTGAGATGGAGTAGTTTTCAATGGTGAACATCGTCATGTTGATCATATCTACTATATGATTCACGCTCGACCTTTCGGTCTCTGTGTTCCGAGGCCATATTTGCATATGCTAGGCTCGTCAAGCATAACCTGAGTATTCTGCGTGTGCAAAAATGGCTTCCACCCGTTGTAGATGGACGTAGAGCTTATCACACCCGATCATCACGTGGTGTCTGGGCACGACGAACTTTGGCAACGGTGCATACTCAGGGAGAACACTTCTTGATAATTTAGTGAGAGATCATCTTATAATGCTACCGTCAATCAAAGCAAGATAAGATGCATAAAAGGATAAACATCACATGCAATCAATATAAGTGATATGATATGGCCATCATCATCTTGTGCTTGTGATCTCCATCTCCGAAGCACCGTCATGATCACCATCGTCACCGGCGCGACACCTTGATCTCCATCGTAGCATCGTTGTCGTCTCGCCAATCTTATGCTTCCACGACTATTACTACCGTTTAGTAATCTAGTAAAGCATTACATCGCGATTGCATTGCATACAATAAAGCGACAACCATATGGCTCCTGCCAGTTGCCGATAACTTAGTTACAAAACATGATCATCTCATACAATAAAATCAGCATCATGCCTTGACCATATCACATCACAACATACCCTGCAAAAACAAGTTAGACGTCCTCTACGTTGTTGTTGCAAGTTTTACGTGGCTGCTACGGGCTTAAGTAAGAACTCATCTCACCTACGCATCAAAACCACAACGATAGTTCGTCAAATAGACTCCGTTTTAACCTTCTCAAGGACCGGGCGTAGTCACACTTGGTTCAACTAAAGTTGGAGAGACAGTCTTCCGCAAGCCATCTATGTGCAAAGCACGTCGAGGGAACCGGTCTCGCGTAAGAGTACGCGTAAGGTTGGTCCGGATCGTCTCAACCAACAATACCGCCGAACCAAAGTATGACATGCTGGTAGGCAGTATGACTTGTATCGCCCACAACTCACTTGTGTTCTACTCGTGCATATAACATCAAACCATAAAACCTAGGCTCGGATGCCACTGTTGGGGAACGCAGTAATTTCGAAAATTTTCCTACGCACACGCAAGATCATGGTGATGCACAGCAACGAGAGGGGAGAGTGTTGTCTACATACCAACGCAGACCGACTGCGGAAGCGATCACACAACGTAGAGGAAGTAGTCGTACGTCTTTTTCCCGATCCGACCGATCCAAGCACCGTTACTCCGGCACCTCCGAGTTCTTAGCACACGTTCAGCTCTATGATGTTCCTCGGGCTCCAATCCAGCAAAGCATCGAGGAAGAGTTCCGTCAGCACGACGGCGTGATGACGATCTTGATGTACTACCGACGCAGGGCTTCGCCTAAGCACTACAACGGTACGATCGAGGTGGAATTTGGTGGCAGGGGGCACCGCACACGGCTAAGGAACGATCTCAAGGATCAAGTTGTGTGTCTTGGGGTGCCCCCTGCCTCCGTATATAAAGGTTGGAGGGAGGGGGGCTGGCCGGCCAAAGAGGTGTAGGCGCAGGAGGAGTCCTACTCCTACCGGGAGTAGGACTCCCCCCTCCAATCCTAGTCCAACTAGGAATCCTTAAAGGGGGAAGAGAGAGAGGTGGCCGGCCCCTCTCCTAGTCCTAATAGGACTAGGGAGAGGGGGGGAGGCGCAGCCCTATGTGGGCTGCCCTCTCACCTTTCCACTAAGGCCCATGTTGGCCCATTTGGCTCCCGGGGGGTTCCGGTAACCCTCCCGGTAATCCGGTAAAATCCCGATTTCACCCAGAACACTTCCGATGTCCAAACATAGGCTTCCAATATATCAATCTTTACGTCTTGACCATTTCGAGACTCCTCGTCATGTCCGTGATCTCATCCGGGACTCCGAACAACCTTCGGTACATCAAAATGCATAAACTCATAATAACTGTCATCGTAACGTTAAGCGTGCGGACCCTACGGTTCGAGAACAATGTAGACATGACCGAGACACGTCTCCGGTCAATAACCAATAGCGGGACCTGGATGCCCATATTGGCTCCTACATATTCTACGAAGATCTTTATCGGTCAGACCGCATAACAACATACGTTGTTCCCTTTGTCATCGGTATGTTACTTGCCCGAGATTCGATCGTCGGTATCCAATACCTAGTTCAATCTCGTTACCGGCAAGTCTCTTTACTCGTTCCGTAATACATCATCTCACAACTAACATATTAGTTGCAGTGCTTGCAAGGCTTATGTGATGTGCATTACCGAGAGGGCCCAGAGATACCTCTCCGACAATCGGAGTGACAAACCCTAATCTCGAAATACGCCAACCCAACATCTACCATTGGAGACACCTGTAGTACTCCTTTATAATCACCCAGTTACGTTGTGACGTTTGGTAGTACCCAAAGTGTTCCTCCGGTAAACGGGAGTTGCATAATCTCATAGTTATAGGAACATGTATAAGTCATGAAGAAAGCAATAGCAACATACTAAACGATCGTGTGCTAAGCTAATGGAATGGGTCATGTCAATCAGATCATTCAACTAATGATGTGACCTCGTTAATCAAATAACAACTCTTTGTTCATGGTTAGGAAACATAACCATCTTTGATTAACGAGCTAGTCAAGTAGAGGCATACTAGTGACACTCTGTTGGTCTATGTATTCACACATGTATTATGTTTCCGGTTAATACAATTCTAGCATGAATAATAAACATTTATCATGATATAAGGAAATAAATAATAACTTTATTATTGCCTCTAGGGCATATTTCCTTCAGCGCCTAGGGTGGCCGGCCCCCTCCCCCTCCTCCACTCCTTTATATACAGGGAGGGAGGCACCCCTTGGAGACACAACAATTGATCTCTTGGATCTCTTAGCCGTGTGCGGTGCCCCCATCCACCATAATCCACCTCGATAATATCGTAGTGGTGCTTAGGCAAAGCCCTGCATCGGTAGAACATCATCATCATCATCACCACGCCGTCGTGCTGACAGAACTCTCCCTCAAAGCTCGGCTGGATCGGAGTTCAAGGGACGTCATCGAGTTAAACTTGTGCAGAACTCAGAGGTACCGTGCATTCGGTACTTGATCGGTCGGATCGTGAAGACGTACGACTACATCAACCGCCTTGTGCTAACGCTTCCGCTTTTGGTCTACGATGGTACGTGGACACACTCTCCCCTCTCGTTGCTATGCATCACCATGATCTTGCGTGTGCGTGGGAATTTTTTTGAAATTACTACGTTTCCCAACAGTGGTATCAGAGCCTGGTTTTATGCGTTGATGTTATATGCACGAGTAGAACACAAGTGAGTTGTGGGCGATACAATTCATACTGCTTACCAGCATGTCATACTTTGGTTCGACGGTATTGTTGGATGAAGTGGCCCGGACCGACATTACGCGTACGCTTACGCGAGACTGGTTCTACCGACGTGCTTTGCACACAGGTGGCTGGCGGGTGTCAGTTTCTCCAACTTTAGTTGAACCGAGTGTGGCTACGCCCGGTCCTTGAGAAGGTTAAAACAACACTAACTTAACGAACTATCATTGTGGTTTTGATGCGTAGGTAAGAATGGTTCTTGCTCAGCCCATAGCAGCCACGTAAAACTTGCAACAACAAAGTAGAGGACGTCTAACTTGTTTTTGCAGGGCATGTTGTGATGTGATATGGTTAAGACATGATGCTATATTTTATTGTGTGAGATGATCATGTTTTGTAACTGAGTTATCGACAACTGGTAGGAGCCATATGGTTGTCGCTTTATTGTATGCAATACAATCGCCCTGTAATTGCTTTACTTTATCACTAAGCGGTAGCGATAGTCATAGAAGCAATAGTTGGCGAGACGACAACGATGCTACAATGGAGATCAAGGTGTCGCGCCGGTGACGATGGTGATCATGATGGTGCTTCGGAGATGGAGATCACAAGCACAAGATGATGATGGCCATATCATATCACTTATATTGATTGCATGTGATGTTTATCTTTTATGCATCTTATTTTGCTTTGATTAACGGTAGCATTATAAGATGATCTCTCACTAAATTTCAAGATAAAAGTGTTCTCCCTGAGTATGCACCGTTGCCAAAGTTCGTCCTGCCTAGACACCACGTGATGGTCGGGTGTGATAAGCTCTACGTCCATCTACAACGGATGCAAGTCAGTTTTGCACATGCATAATACTCAGGTTAAACTTGACAAGCCTAGCATATGCAGATATGGCCCCGGAACACTGAGACCGAAAGGTCGAGCGTGAATCATATAGTAGATATGATCAACATAGTGATGTTCACCATTGAAAACTACTCCATTTCACGTGATGATCGGTTATGGTTTAGTTGATTTGGATCACGTGATCACTTAGATGATTAGAGGGATGTCTATCTAAGTGGGAGTTCTTAAGTAATATGATTAATTGAACTTAAATTTATCATGAACTTAGTACCTGATAGTATCTTGCATGTCTATGTTTGTTGTAGACAGATGGCTCGTGTTGTTGTTCCGTTGAATTTTAATGCGTTCATTGAGAAAGCAAAGTTGAAAGATGATGGTAGCAATTACATGGACTGGGTCCGTAACTTGAGGATTATCCTCATTGCTGCACAGAAGAATTACGTCCTGGAAGCACCACTAGGTGCCAAACCTGTTGCAGGAGCAACACCAGATGTTATGAACGTCTGGCAGAGCAAAGCTGATGACTACTCGATAGTTCAGTGTGCCATGCTTTACGGCCTAGAACCGGTACTTCAACGACGTTTTGAACGTCATGGTGAAGGAAATATGCCCTAGAGGCAATAATAAAGTTATTATTTATTTCCTTATATCATGATAAATGTTTATTATTCATGCTAGAATTGTATTAACCGGAAACATAATACATATGTGAATACATAGACCAACAGAGTGTCACTAGTATGCCTCTACTTGACTAGCTCGTTAATCAAAGATGGTTATGTTTCCTAACCATGAACAAAGAGTTGTTATTTGATTAACGAGGTCACATCATTAGTTGAATGATCTGATTGACATGACCCATTCCATTAGCTTAGCACCCGATCGTTTAGTATGTTGCTATTGCTTTCTTCATGACTTATACATGTTCCTATAACTATGAGATTATGCAACTCCCGTTTACCGGAGGAACACTTTGGGTACTACCAAATGTCACAACGTAACTGGGTGATTATAAAGGAGTACTACAGGTGTCTCCAATGGTAGATGTTGGGTTGGCGTATTTCGAGATTAGGGTTTGTCACTCCGATTGTCGGAGAGGTATCTCTGGGCCCTCTCGGTAATGCACATCACATAAGCCTTGCAAGCACTGCAACTAATATGTTAGTTGTGAGATGATGTATTACGGAACGAGTAAAGAGACTTGCCGGTAACGAGATTGAACTAGGTATTGGATACCGACGATCGAATCTCGGGCAAGTAACATACCGATGACAAAGGGAACAACGTATGTTGTTATGCGGTCTGACCGATAAAGATCTTCGTAGAATATGTAGGAGCCAATATGGGCATCCAGGTCCCGCTATTGGTTATTGACCGGAGACGTGTCTCGGTCATGTCTACATTGTTCTCGAACCGTAGGGTCCGCACGCTTAACGTTACGATGACAGTTATTATGAGTTTATGCATTTTGATGTACCGAAGGTTGTTCGGAGTCCCGGATGAGATCACGGACATGACAAGGAGTCTCGAAATGATCGAGACGTAAAGATTGATATATTGGAAGCCTATGTTTGGACACCGGAAGTGTTCCGGGTGAAATCGGGATTTTACCGGATTACCGGGAGGGTTACCGGAACCCCCCGGGAGCCAAATGGGCCTACATGGGCCATTGTGGAAAGGTGAAAGGGGCTGCCAAGGAGGGATGCGCACCTCCCCCCTCCCCTAGTCCTATTAGGACTAGGAGAGGTGGCCGGCCACCTCTCTCTCTTTTCCTCTCCCTTTTTTCCAAGGAGTCCTAGTTGGAATAGGATTGGAGGGGGGAGTCCTACTCCCGGTAGGAGTAGGACTCCTCCTGCGCCCCCCTCTCTTTGGCCGGCCAGCCCCCCTCCCTCCAACCTTTATATACGGGGGCAGGGGACACCCCAAGACACACAAGTTGATCCTTGAGACCGTTCCTTAGCCGTGTGCGGTGCCCCCTGGCACCAAATTCCACCTCGATCATATTGTTGCAGTGCTTAGGCGAAGCCCTGCATCGGTAGTACATCAAGATCGTCACCACGCCGTCGTGCTGACGGAACTCTTCCCCGACGCTTTGCTGGATCGGAGCCCGAGGAACGTCATCGAACTGAACGTGTGCTAAGAACTCGGAGGTGCCGGAGTAACGGTGCTTGGATCGGTCGGATCGGGAAGAAGACGTACGACTACTTCCTCTACGTTGTGTCAACGCTTCCGTTGCGATCTACAAGGGTACGTAGATCAGACTCTCCCCCTCGTTGCTATGCATCACCATGATCTTGCGTGTGCGTAGGAAATTTTTTGAAATTACTGCGTTCCCCAACAGTGGTATCAGAGCCTAGGTTTTATGGTTTGATGTTATATGCACGAGTAGAACACAAGTGAGTTGTGGGCGATACAAGTCATACTGCCTACCAGCATGTCATACTTTGGTTCGGCGGTATTGTTGGACGAGACGATCCGGACCAACCTTACGCGTACTCTTACGCGAGACCGGTTCCCTCGACGTGCTTTGCACATAGATGGCTTGCGGAAGACTGTCTCTCCAACTTTAGTTGAACCAAGTGTGACTACGCCCGGTCCTTGAGAAGGTTAAAACGGAGTCTATTTGACGAACTATCGTTGTGGTTTTGATGCGTAGGTGAGATGATTTCTTACTTAAGCCCGTAGCAGCCACGTAAAACTTGCAACAACAAAGTAGAGGACGTCTAACTTGTTTTTGCAGGGCATGTTGTGATGTGATATGGTCAAGGCATGATGCTGATTTTATTGTATGAGATGATCATGTTTTGTAACCGAGTTATCGGCAACTGGCAGGAGCCATATGGTTGTCGCTTTATTGTATGCAATGCAATCGCGATGTAATGCTTTACTTTATTACTAAGCGGTAGTGATAGTCATGGAAGCATAAGATTGGCGAGACGACAACGATGCTACGATGGAGATCAAGGTGTCGCGCCGGTGACGATGGTGATCATGACGGTGCTTCAGAGATGGAGATCACAAAGCACAAGATGATGATGGCCATATCATATCACTTATATTGATTGCATGTGATGTTTATCCTTTTATGCATCTTATCTTGCTTTGATTGACGGTAGCATTATAAGATGATCTCTCACTAAATTATCAAGAAGTGTTCTCCCTGAGTATGCACCGTTGCAAAAGTTCTTCGTGCTGAGACACCACGTGATGATCGGGTGTGATAGGCTCTACGTTCAAATACAACGGGTGCAAAACAGTTGCACACGCGGAATACTCAGGTTATACTTGACGAGCCAAACATATACAGATATGGCCTCGGAACACAAAGACCGAAAGGTCGAGCGTGAATCATATAGTAGATATGATCAACATATTGATGTTCACCATTGAAAACTACTCCATCTCACGTGATGATCGGTTATGGTTTAGTTGATTTGGATCACGTGATCACTTAGAGGATTAGAGGGATGTCTATCTAAGTGGGAGTTCTTAAGTAAATTTGATTAACTAAACTTAAAAATTATCATGAACTTAGTACCTGATAGTATCTTGCTTGTTTATGTTGATTGTAGATAGATGGCTCGTGCTGTTGTTCCGTTGAATTTTAATGCGTTCCTTGAGAAAGCAAAGTTGAAAGATGATGGTAGCAATTACACGGACTGGGTCCGTAACTTGAGGATTATCCTCATTGCTGCACAGAAGAATTACGTCCTGGAAGCACCGCTGAGTGTCAGGCCTGCTGCAAGAGCAACACCAGAAGTTATGAATGTCTGGCAGAGCAAAGCTGATGACTACTCAATAGTTCAGTGTGCCATGCTTTACGGCTTAGAACCGGGACTTCAACGACGTTTTGAACGTCATGGAGCATATGAGATGTTCCAGGAGTTGAAGTTAATATTTCAAGCAAATTCCCGGATTGAGAGATATGAAGTCTCCAATAAGTTATATAGCTGCAAGATGGAGGAGAACAGTTCTGTCAGTGAGCATATACTCAAAATGTCTGGGTATAATAATCACTTGATTCAATTGGGAGTTACACTTCCGGATGATTGCATCATTGACAGAATTCTCCAATCACTGCCACCAAGCTACAAGAGCTTTGTGATGAACTATAATATGCAAGGGATGAACAAGACTATTCCCGAGCTCTTCGCAATGCTGAAAGCTGCGGAGGTAGAAATCAAGAAGGAGCATCAAGTGTTGATGGTTAACAAAACCACTAGTTTCAAGAAAAAGGGCAAAGGGAAGAAGAAGGGGAACTTCAAGAAGAACGGCAAGCAAGTTGCTGCTCAAGAGAAGAAACCCAAGTCTGGACCTAAGCCTGAAACTGAGTGCTTCTACTGCAAGCAGACTGGTCACTGGAAGCGGAACTGCCCCAAGTATTTAGCGGATAAGAAGGATGGCAAGGTGAACAAAGGTATATGTGATATACATGTTATTGATGTGTACCTTACTAATGCTCGCAGTAGCACCTGGGTATTTGATACTGGTTCTTTTGCTAATATTTGCAACTCGAAACAGGGACTACAGAATAAGCGGACACTAGCAAAGGACGAGGTGACGATGCGCGTGGGAAACGGTTCCAAAGTCGATGTGATCGCGATCGGCACGCTACCTCTACATCTACCTTCGGGATTAATATTAGACCTAAATAATTGTTATTTGGTGCCAGCGTTGAGCATGAACATTATATCTGGATCTTGTTTAATGCGAGACGGTTATTCATTTAAATCAGAGAATAATGGTTGTTCTATTTATATGAGTAATATCTTTTATGGTCATGCACCTTTGAAAAGTGGTCTATTTTTGATGAATCTCGATAGTAGTGATACACATATTCATAATGTTGAAGCCAAAAGATGCAGAGTTGATAATGATAGTGCAACTTATTTGTGGCACTGCCGTTTAGGTCATATCGGTGTAAAGCGCATGAAGAAACTCCATACTGATGGGCTTTTGGAACCACTTGATTATGAATCACTTGGTACTTGCGAACCATGCCTCATGGGCAAGATGACTAAAACACCGTTCTCCGGTACTATGGAGAGAGCAACAGATTTGTTGGAAATCATACATACCGATGTATGTGATCCGATGAATATTGAGGCTCGTGGCGGATATCGTTATTTTCTCACTTTCACAGATGATTTAAGCAGATATGGGTACATCTACTTAATGAAACACAAATCTGAAACGTTTGAAAAGTTCAAAGAGTTTCAGAGTGAAGTTGAAAATCATCGTAACAAGAAAATAAGGTTTCTACGATCTGATCGTGGAGGAGAATATTTGAGTTACAAGTTTGGTGTACATTTGAAAAATTGTGGAATAGTTTCGCAACTCACGCCACCCGGAACACCACAACGTAATGGTGTGTCCGAACGTCGTAATCGTACTTTACTAGATATGGTGCGATCTATGATGTCTCTTACTGATTTACCGCTATCGTTTTGGGGTTATGCTTTAGAGACGGCCGCATTCACGTTAAATAGGGCACCATCTAAATCCGTTGAAACGACGCCTTATGAACTGTGGTTTGGCAAGAAACCAAAGTTGTCGTTTCTTAAAGTTTGGGGCTGCGATGCTTATGTGAAAAAGCTTCAACCTGATAAGCTCGAACCCAAATCGGAGAAATGTGTCTTCATAGGATATCCAAAGGAAACTATTGGATACACCTTCTATCACACATCCGAAGGCAAGACTTTTGTTGCTAAATTCGGAAACTTTCTTGAGAAGGAGTTTCTCTCGAAAGAAGTGAGTGGGAGGAAAGTAGAACTTGACGAGGTAACTATACCTACTCCATTATTGGGAAATAGTACATCACAGAAAACTGTTTCTGTGAGACCTACACCAATAAGAGAGGAAGTTAATGATGATGATCATGAAACTTTAGATAGAGATACTACTGTACCTCGTAGATCAACCAGAGTAAGATCCGCACCAGAGTGGTACGGTAATCTTGTTCTGGAAGTCATGCTACTAGATCATGATGAACCTACGAACTATGAAGAAGCGATGGTGAGCCCAGATTCCGCAAAGTGGCTTGAAGCCATGAAATCTGAGATGGGATCCATGTATGAGAACAAAGTATGGACTTTGGTTGACTTGCCCGATGATCGGCAAGCAATTGAGAATAAATGGATCTTTAAGAAAAAGACTGACGCTGATGGTAATGTTACTGTCTACAAAGCTCGACTTGTCGCAAAAGGTTTTCGACAAGTTCAAGGAGTTGACTACGATGAGACTTTCTCACCCGTAGCGATGCTTAAGTCTGTCAGAATCATGTTAGCAATTGCCGCATTTTATGATTATGAAATTTGGCAAATGGATGTAAAAACTGCATTCCTGAATGGATTTCTGGAAGAAGAGTTGTATATGATGCAACCGGAAGGTTTTGTCGATCCAAAGGGAGCTAACAAAGTGTGCAAACTCCAGCGATCCATTTATGGACTGGTGCAAGCATCTCGGAGTTGGAATAAACGCTTTGATAGTGTGATCAAAGCATTTGGTTTTATACAGACTTTTGGAGAAGCCTGTATTTACAAGAAAGTGAGTGGGAGCTCTATAGCATTTCTGATATTATATGTGGATGACATATTACTGATTGGAAATGATATAGAATTTCTGGATAGCATAAAGGGATACTTGAATAAAAGTTTTTCGATGAAAGACCTCGGGGAAGCTGCTTACATATTAGGCATAAAGATCTATAGAGATAGATCAAAACGCTTAATTGGACTTTCACAAAACACATACCTTGACAAGATTTTGAAGAAGTTCAAAATGGATCAAGCAAAGAAAGGGTTCTTGCCTGTGTTACAAGGTGTGAAGTTGAGTCAGACTCAATGCCCGACCAATGCAGAAGATAGAGAGAAAATGAAAGATGTTCCCTATGCTTCAGCCATAGACTCTATCATGTATGCAATGCTGTGTACCATACCTGATGTGTGCCTTGCTATAAGTTTAGCAGGGAGGTACCAAAGTAATCCAGGAGTGGATCACTGGACAGCGGTCAAGAACATCCTGAAATACCTGAAAAGGACTAGGGATATGTTTCTCGTATATGGAGGTGACAAAGAGCTCACCGTAAGAGGTTACGTTGATGCAAGCTTTGACACTGATCCGGACGATTCTAAATTGCAAACCGGATACGTGTTTACTTTAAACGGTGGAGCTGTCAGTTGGTGCAGTTCTAAACAAAGCGTCGTAGCGGGATCTATATGTGAAGCAGAGTACATAGCTGCTTCGGAAGCAGCGAACGAAGGAGTCTGGATGAAGGAGTTCATATCTGATCTAGGTGTCATACCTAGTGCATCGGGTCCAATGAAAATCTTCTGTGACAATACTGGTGCAATTGCCTTGGCAAAGGAATCCAGATTTCACAAAAGAACCAAACACATCAAGAGACGCTTCAACTCCATCCGGGATTTAGTCCAGGTGGGAGACATAGAGATTTGCAAGATACATACGGATCTGAATGTTGCAGACCCGTTGACTAAGCCTCTTCCACGAGCAAAACATGATCAGCACCAAGGCTCCATGGGTGTTAGAATCATTACTGTGTAATCTAGATTATTGACTCTAGTGCAAGTGGGAGACTGAAGGAAATATGCCCTAGAGGCAATAATAAAGTTATTATTTATTTCCTTATATCATGATAAATGTTTATTATTCATGCTAGAATTGTATTAACCGGAAACATAATACATGTGTGAATACATAGACCAACAGAGTGTCACTAGTATGCCTCTACTTGACTAGCTCGTTAATCAAAGATGGTTATGTTTCCTAACCATGAACAAAGAGTTGTTATTTGATTAACGAGGTCACATCATTAGTTGAATGATCTGATTGACATGACCCATTCCATTAGCTTAGCACCCGATCGTTTAGTATGTTGCTATTGCTTTCTTCATGACTTATACATGTTCCTATAACTATGAGATTATGCAACTCCCGTTTACCGGAGGAACACTTTGGGTACTACCAAACGTCACAACGTAACTGGGTGATTATAAAGGAGTACTACAGGTGTCTCCAATGGTAGATGTTGGGTTGGCGTATTTCGAGATTAGGGTTTGTCACTCCGATTGTCGGAGAGGTATCTCTGGGCCCTCTCGGTAATACACATCACATAAGCCTTGCAAGCATAATAACTAAGATGTTAGTTATGAGATGATGTATTACGGAACGAGTAAAGAGACTTGCCAGTAACGAGATTGAACTAGGTATTGGATACCGACGATCGAATCTCGGGCAAGTAACATACCGATGACAAAGGGAACAACGTATGTTGTTATGCGGTCTGACCGATAAAGATCTTCATAGAATATGTAGGAGCCAATATGGGCATCCAGGTCCCGCTATTGGTTATTGACCGGAGACGTGTCTCGGTCATGTCTACATTGTTCTCGAACCGTAGGGTCCGCACGCTTAACGTTACGATGACAGTTATTATGAGTTTATGCATTTTGATGTACCGAAGGTTGTTCGGAGTCCCGGATGAGATCACGGACATGACGAGGAGTCTCGAAATGATTGAGACGTAAAGATTGATATATTGGAAGCCTATGTTTGGACACCGGAAGTGTTCCGGGTGAAATCGGGATTTTACCGGATTACCGGGAGGGTTACCGGAACCCCCCGGGAGCCAAATGGGCCTACATGGGCCATTGTGGAAAGGTGAAAGGGGCTGCCAAGGAGGGATGTGCACCTCCCCCCTCCCCTAGTCCTATTAGGACTAGGAGAGGTGGCCGGCCACCTCTCTCTCTTTTCCTCTCCCTTTTTTCCAAGGAGTCCTAGTTGGAATAGGATTGGAGGGGGGAGTCCTACTCCCGGTAGGAGTAGGACTCCTCCTGCGCCCCCCTCTCTTTGGCCGGCCAGCCCCCCTCCCTCCAACCTTTATATACGGGGGCAGGGGACACCCCAAGACACACAAGTTGATCCTTGAGATCGTTCCTTAGCCGTGTGCGGTGCCCCCTGGCACCAAATTCCACCTCGATCATATTGTTGCAGTGCTTAGGCGAAGCCCTGCATCGGTAGTACATCAAGATCGTCACCACGCCGTCGTGCTGACGGAACTCTTCCCCGACGCTTTGCTGGATCGGAGCCCGAGGAACGTCATCGAGCTGAACGTGTGCTAAGAACTCGGAGGTGCCGGAGTAACGGTGCTTGGATCGGTCGGATCGGGAAGAAGACGTACGACTACTTCCTCTATGTTGTGTCAACGCTTCCGTTGCGATCTACAAGGGTACGTAGATCAGACTCTCCCCCTCGTTGCTATGCATCACCATGATCTTGCGTGTGCGTAGGAAATTTTTTGAAATTACTGCGTTCCCCAACACATGGAGCATATGAGATGTTCCAGGAGTTGAAGTTAATATTTCAAGAAAATGCCCGGATTGAGAGATATGAAGTCTCCAATAAGTTCTACAGCTGCAAGATGGAGGAGAAGAGTTTTGTCAGTGAGCATATACTCAGAATGTCTGGGTATAACAATCACTTGATTCAACTGGGAGTTAATCTTCCAGATGATAGCGTCATTGACAGAATTCTTCAATCACTGCCACCAAGCTACAAGAGCTTCGTGATGAACTATAACATGCAAGGGATGGATAAGACAATTCCCGAGCTCTTCGCAATGCTAAAGGCTGCAGAGGTAGAAATTAAGAAGGAGCTTCAAGTGTTGATGGTCAATAAGACCACCAGTTCCAAGAAAAAAGGCAAAGGGAAGAAGAAGGGGGACTTCAAGAAGAACACCAAACAAGTTGCTGCTCAAGAGAAGAAACCCAAGTTTGGACCTAAGCCTGAGACTGAGTGCTTCTACTTCAAGCAGACTGGTCACTAGAAGCGGAACTGCCCCAAGTATTCGGCAGATAAGAAGGATGGCAAGGTGAACAAAGGTATATGTGATATACATGTTATTGATGTGTACCTTACCAGAGCTCGCAGTAGCACCTAGGTATTTGATACTGGTTTTGTTGCTAATATTTGCAACTCAAAACAGGGACTACGGATTAAGTGAACACTGGCTAAGGACGAGGTGACGATGCGCGTGGGAAATGGTTCCAAAGTCGATGTGATCGCCGTCGGCACGCTACCTCTACATCTACCTTCGGGATTAGTTTTAGACCTAAATAATTGTTATTTGGTGCCAACGTTGAGCATGAACATTATATCTGGATCTTGTTTGATGCGAGACAATTATTCATTGAAATCTGAGAATAATGGTTGTTCTATTTATATGAGTAATATCTTTTATGGTCATGCACCCTTGAAGAGTGGTCTATTTTTGATGAATCTCGATAGTAGTGATACACATATTCATAATGTTGAAGCCAAAAGATGTAGAGCTGATAATGATAGTGCAACTTACTTGTGGCACTGTCGTTTGGGTCATATTGGTGTAAAGCGCATGAAGAAACTCCATACTGATGGACTTTTGGAATCACTTGATTATGAATCACTTGGTACTTGCGAACCATGCCTTATGGGCAAGATGACTAAAACGCCGTTCTCCGGAACTATGGAGCGAGCAACTGATTTGTTGGAGATCATACATAATGATGTATGTGGTCCAATGAATGTTGAGGCTCGTGGCGGGTATCGTTATTTTCACACCTTCACAGATGATTTAAGCAGATATGGGTATATCTACTTAATGAAACATAAGTCTGAAACATTTGAAAAGTTCAAAGAATTTCAGAGTGAAGTTGAAAATAATCGTAACAAGAAAATAAAGTTTCTACGATCTGATCGTGGAGGAGAATATTTGAGTTATGAGTTTGGTCTACATTTGAAACAATGCGGAATAGATTCGCAACTCACGCCACCCAGAACACCACAACGTAATGGTGTGTGGGAACGTCGTAATCGTACTTTACTAGATATGGTGCGATCTATGATGTCTCTTACTGATTTACCGCTATCGTTCTGGGGTTATGCTTTAGAGACAGCCGCATTCACGTTAAATAGTGCACCATCAAAATCCATTGAGACGACACCTTATGAACAGTGGTTTGGCAAGAAACCAAAGTTGTCGCTTCTTAAAGTGGGGGCTGCGATGCTTATGTGAAAAAACTTCAACCTGATAAGCTTGAACCCAAATCGGAGAAATGTGTCTTCATAGGATACCCAAAGGAAATTGTTGGGTACACCTTCTATCATAGATCCGAAGGCAAGACATTCGTTGCTAAGAATGGATCCTTTCTAGACAAGGAGTTTCTCTCGAACGAAATGAGTGGGAGGAAAGTAGAACTTGATGAGGTAACAGTACCTGCTCCCTTATTGGAAAGTAGTTCATCACAGAAACCGGTTCCTGTGACGTCTACACCAATTAGTGAGGAAGTTAATGATGATGATCATGAAACTTTAGATCAAGTTGTTACTGAACCTCATAGGTCAACTAGAGTAAGATCCGCACCAGAGTGGTACGGTAATCCTGTTCTGTAGGTTATGTTACTAGACCATGACGAACCTACGAACTATGAAGAAGTGATGGTGAGCCCAGATTCCGCAAAATGGCTTGAGGCCATGAAATTTGAAATGGGATCCATGTATGAGAACAAAGTGTGGACTTTGGTTGACTTGCCAGATGATCGGCAAGCCATTGAGAATAAATGGATCTTCAAGAAGAAGACTGACGCTGACGGTAATGTTACTGTCTATAAAGCTCGACTTGTTGTAAAATGTTTTCGACAAGTTCAAAGGATTAACTATGATGAGACATTCTCACCCGTAGCGATGCTTAAGTCTGTTCGAATCGTGTTAGCAATTGCCGCATTTTATGATTATGAAATTTGGCAAATGGATGCCAAAACTGCATTCTGAATGGATTTCTGGAAGAAGAGTTGTATATGATGCAACCGGAAAGTTTTGTCGATCGAAAGGGAGCTAACAAAGTGTGCAAGCTCCAGCGATCCATTTATGGACCGGTGCAAGCCTCTCGGAGTTGGAATAATCATTTTGATAGTGTGATCAAAGCATATGGTTTTATACAGACTTTTGGAGAAGCCTGTATTTACAGAAAGTGAGTGGGAGCTCTGTAGCATTTATGATATTATATGTGGATGACATATTGTTGATTGGAAATGATATAGAATTTCTGAATAGCATAAACGGATATTTCATGATAGTGCGCGCTTTGCTAATTTGTGAGCTTCAAAATTTGAGCTCCTAAGCTCTGAACTATTTTACAAAAATGAAAATTCGAAGAATGGTCTAATATTTCCTATGCCACTGTTCTATAAACTGTAGAGTTATCGTGCTTGAGGTTGTCAACCACCATCTTGCAATACAAGGCTATATGAATGTGTTTGGATATATAAATCATCTGAGTGTGCCAAAGATTCTCTTATCGTCAGTGCCTCCAAAGTTTGAGGATCCCTGGTGCATCTGAAGATAATCGCTGAAGCTCTAAGAAAGGCTCCATCCCGGTCCCTACAAATCGCACAAACTGCCCCATATCTGCCTCGATTTGATACCACTCCATCCACATTAATTTTAGCACACACCTCAACAGGAGGCAGCCACTGTGAAGGTTTCCGTCCAAGAAACACCTCCGGTTTCTAAACTCGATTGTTGATAATAGCTCTGACATGAAGCTCATGATGAAGCCATGGGTCGCGTAGGGAGACTAGAAAATGTCCTCATAGATGGCCTTTCTCCTAGCTCCCCATATCCACGCAGTAACGACCACACGAACAAAGTCGTCCTCATCTAGTATTTCATGTAGTGTAAAGAGCCACTCCTTCGGGTTTTCGTCTTGGTGGTCACTGATTTTCTCTACTAACTCCTCAGGCGCAAGGGCCCAGATATTCCTTGACATGGTACAATCACCCCACCATCCCATCATCAAATCACCAAACATGCACCACCCCATAATCCGTGGAGTTTGGGCCAGACCATCACTGGGTCAGAGCCCTTCCTCTTTTTCATTCTTTTGAAAATCTGAAGAATGATCACAAATATGAAAAAAAAACGTAGGAGTCCAAAAATTGATACTCTTTTGAAAAATATTCTGGAAATGGAAAATACGCCTGAATTTTAAAAAATATCCAGAAATGTTTTAAAAATTCATTTCAAAATAATATTCTAAATTTCAAAAAATGTGCTTGAATTTAATAAATATTCACATTGTGATAAAACAATTTCCCAATTTGTTCATGAATTTTATAAAAATCTCGATCTGAAAATTAATGGACTTGATAAAATGTTCAAATTTTCAAAAATTTGGACGAATTCAGAAAATGTTTACGGGTTTCGTGAAATGATCAACATTTAAAAAATTGTTTATGAACATACAAAATGATTCTAGATTTAAAAATAATACTGAATTTGATTTCTTTCGCATTTCATAAAATGGTCACCAATTTTAAAAATGACATCAGATTACAAAAACATTAAGAATGTGAAAAACAATTAAAAAATTTAAAAATCTTTCTGGATTTCATTAAACGTTGATGAATTGTTAAAATAGTATTTCATTACAAAATATGAACAAAATTTGGAAAATGTTCCTGTTTTCAAAAAAAGATTACAAAATTTGAGAATCACTGATGAATTTGGAAAAATTTCTTAGAATTAAAAAATGTGCCAAATTTTAATAATATATTCATAAATTAGTAAAATGTTCCAAAGGTTTTTTTAAAAAAATAGCAAAAAATAAAAAATAAAAGGTGAAGTTAAAAATATATATAAAAAAGTTTTGAAGAAAATCGGTACAACCATAACAGAAAACACAGAAAAATAGAAAACCAGTCGGGGAGAGGTTTTATGACCTTCACAAAACCAGTGGGAAAATGAACAAAGGAGCTACCCCGGGCAGACCCTTTAGCGTTCTGTGTCAGTTGAGAGGATGGACGATTGCTGAGTATTTGTCGCATTACGCGCTCAATAAGTTTTACCATGCTATAGGGCACCCCTAAGTCTCGCTTCACATGAGACAGAGGCAACCCTCGCCTGAAGGAAGGTGCGAGTTGGGCCGTCCCAGGCGCGTGGGAGCCACAGCCTTGTTTCTTTTTTGTTATTCATGGTCTCTTTTCCTTTTCTTTTGTTAACTTTTGTTCATACTTCAAATATTCTAAATAAATACTACCTCGATTCCTAAATACTCTCTCCGTCCCAAAATAAGTGTATCAACTTTGTACTAACTTTAGTATAAAGTTGTACTAGAGTTGAGACAGTTATTTTGGGACGGAGGGAGTATAAGTCTTTGTAGAGATTTCACTACAAACTACATATGGATGTATATAGACATATTTTAGAGTGTAGATTCACTCATTTTGCTTCGTATGTGATATATAGTGGAATCTCTAAAAAGACTTATATTTAGAAACGAAGAAAGTATATTAAAGAAAACATTTGAAAAAACAATTAATCAGGAGTTTGAAAAATGTTAAATGTGTATAGCGAAAATATTTCTCATGTATATGGAAAATGCATAAAAAAATATATGATGTGTGTATTTTTTTGATCATATTTTGAAAAAAAAAATCTTAATCAAGCATTTAAAAAGAAATGTTAAACAACTATTTGAAAAATGTAAATCAAGTATTTGGAAAATGTTAATTTTGTATATAAAAAATACTGACCATGTATTAAAAAAATATTGTATTAAAAATGCAATCAAGCATTTGAAAAATGTTAAATGTGTATGGAAAATGCAATCGAGCTGCAGAAGGCCGGCAAGATGGCGCCGTTGCTGCCAGAGTAAGGCTTGATCGGGCGGTTGCGGATGAGGCGTGGCATGACTTATTTCCGTCCGCCAAGGATGTCCATCTAGCTTCGCCGCGCTCAGACCATTGTCCGATCCTTGTCCAGTTTGAGGTCGTCGACAAGCCTCGAAGACAGCGTTCCCCACCATGATACGAGATCATGTGGGAGCGGCATTCAACGTTACAGGAAGTTATAACTGCAGCTTGGGCGGAAAAAAGGCCTGCTGGTCATTTAGGGGACGTTACAAATTCCCTTAAGTCAGTTATGGCCAGCCTGTGTTTGTGGAGTGCAGAAAATTTCGGCCATATCACTCAAAAGATTGAAAAACTTAGAGCTGAATTGGATGAATTGAGTTTTAGTGTTTAGAGCTGAATTGGATGAAATGAAACTGAGTTCAGCTGAACGTGTCCTCATCCGCGCAAAAATGAATAAGATGGACGAGTTACTGTATCGTGAGGAAATGCTATGGCTACAAGGCTCACGTATTACATGGCTAAAAGAAGGTGACCGTAATACAAAATATTTCTTTCGACGAGCTGTTTGGCACTCACTATGTAATTATATTCATCGGCTTCATCGAGTGTATGGGACGTGGTGTAATGTTTCATCTGATATGGAACGTATGGCAGCCTTGTACTTCAAGGAGGTTTATTCTAAAGACCCTACCCTCCCCCCTGAGGGGGTTTTGGATTGTATTCCGTCTAAGGTGACTGCCGAGATAAATGCTTCTCTATGTGGGCCATATACAGAGAAAGAAATATCAGACGCCTTGTTTCAAATAGGGCCACTTAAAGCGCCAGGTACAGATGGGTTCTCAGCATGTTTTTATCAACACAATTGGGATGTACTTAAGGTTGAAATAATTGCTGTTGTTTTTCAGTTTTTTGAGACATGAGTTATGCCTGAAGGAGTTAATGCCACGACGATCGTCCTAATTCCTAAAGTTTAGTATCCTAAAGAACTAATGGATTTTAGACCGATTAGCTTTTGTAATGTGTTATACTATAAAATGGTCTCTAATTGTATGGTGAACAGACTACGTCCCTTGCTTAAGGATCTTATTGCGGATAATCAGAGTGCCTTCGTTCCGGGATGGCTTATCTCGGATAATTCTATCATTGACTTCGAGTGCATCCACCATATACAGTCTTTGCAGCAGGGTGGCCCAGCTTTTTGTGCATATAAATTAGATCTATCGAAGGCATATGATCGGGTGGACTTGGTCTTTTTGGAGAAAGCCCTTGTCAAATGGGGCTTTGATCTGGGTTGGATTAATCGCATTATGGCATGTGTTTCTTCAGTGAAGTATTCTGTCAAATTCAATGGTAAATTATTAGAGTCCTTCACACCGCCGAAAGGGTTGCGACAAGGTGATCCACTGTCTCCTTTTCTATTCCTATTTGTTGCTGACGCCTTATCTGCTTTGTTAAGTAAGTCAATGTCTGATGATGGATTAGAAGGGATCAAGATTAGTCAAAGGGCCCCTGTTATTTCACACCTGCTTTTTGCGGATGATGTTTTGTTAGTTTTTCATGCCTCTAGGCAGCATGCAACGTTGGTCAGAGGTTTTTTGAACGCTTATGCTTCGGCGACAGGGCAACTCGTAAACCCTATAAAGTGCTTCATCCTCTTTTCCGACAATTTTTGTTGGAACCAAGGATCAACAAATAATCACAAGAATATGAGAAGACAATTTTGCCGGGCGACAAACACCCACTGCGACGGACACCTGCCCCGGCGACGAACGCCGGGGCCTTTTTTCCTCTCTTGTATTGCTTCCTTTGGACTCGACACCATACAAGCAGTACACCGGAAGGTATTTATACCCGGGGCTAACACAGAGGCACACACACGCCACGGTCCACTCCCGCCCGCTCGCACACGACGCGCAATTACGCGCCCATGATCCGCTCGGCCGGGCCATGCGCACGACGCGCACAAACACAACGACACAACTGCCTCATCGGATCTCAACGGCCTACTGCATGCAGCTCCTCCGCGCTACGTACACGGCCAGCTGCAGACTAACTCCAACTACCACGCAATGCATGGTTTATTGTTAACAATCCCCCCCTAAACCATGACGTCATCGTTGCCGGAGTTGTTGCAGCTTCTGTCATTGTTGTTATCACGGCTGTGATCCAGCCCGTGGACCCGACCCGGCGCATCGACGTTGGTCGCACCGCCACGGACCCGACCTGGCACACTGACGCTGGTCGCACTGTACTCCGTCACGACCCCGGCGACATACGCCGAGCTCCTTCTCCGCCGGCGACACACGCCCGGCGTCCCTCTGCGTCCCGCACGTCCCGCGCGCACCTGGCGTGCCCGACGAGCCCGACCGCACCAGTGCGTCCCGCGCGCACCCGACGCGTCCGACGAGCCCGACCGCACCAGACGCTCACCATGCGCTGCCTCTGCGTCCGCCATGGCAGCCGCCAGCGACAAATGTCAGAAGGATGTAGCCGAACTTGAGCACGGACTCGAGCACAACGGCGACATACGCCTCCTCTCAACATCAACCGCACGCTCGTACGCGCGCCCGCAGTCCCGACGCGCCCGACGCGTGCAGTGCGCACCCATAACACGCACCGGCCGCGCCCGGCTCGTCGCCGCGGCTTATTGCCCTGCACCGCTGCGGCCTCAACCGCAGCGCAGCACCTCCATGCCACCACGCCGCGCCACCGCAGCCTCTGCGCCACCACGCAGGTCCGCCGTGGCCGCCGCGCCTCCGTGCCGCGCGCCTCCACGGTTGTCACGCCGAGCCACCGCGACCTCTGCGCCACCACGCAGGTCCTCCGCGGCCTCCTCGTCTCCGCGACCACCGTGCTCTTCGCGCGCACGACATCACACCACACAGCCGTGGACTCGCCGCGCGTCGCCGTCGCCACGCGCTTGCCGCGCACCGCAGTCGATGCCTCCATGTCGGCCGCGCATGCCGCATCCGCCGCGGATGCCACCACGCGCCATGGCCACCCCTCGAACCTTGTGGCTCTGATACCAATTGTTGAAACCGAGGATCGAGCAATAATCACAAGAATACGAGGAGACGATTTTACCGGGCGACAAACACCCGCTGCGACGGACGCCCGCCCCGGCGACGAACGCCGGGGCCTTTTTTCCTCTCTTGTATTGCTTCCTCTCGGCTCGACACCATACAAGCAGTACACCGGGAGGTATTTATACCCGGGGCTAACACAGAGGCACACACACGCCACGGTCCACTCCCGCCCGCTCGCACACGACGCGCAGTTACGCGCCCATGATCCGCTCGGCCGGGCCACGCGCACGACGCGCACAAACACAACGACGCAGCTGCCTCATCGGATCTCAACGGCCTACCGCATGCAGCTCCTCCGCGCTACGTACACGGCCAGCTGCAGACTAACTCCAACGCATCCACGCACACCACGCAATGCATGGTTTATTGTTAACAATTTTTTAGTGACAGAGGCCGTGGGAATTAAATCTATTTTGGAGGTGACGCAAGAAGTTTTTGATCTCAAGTATCTTGGTCTGCCAGTTCCTGAAGGAAGAATGCATAAGGGGAAATTTGGAACATTGCAAGACCGGCTTAGGAAGAGACTCGTTGACTGGAGTGAACAGTATATGGCTTCTTCAAGTAAGGAACTGTTAATTAAGTCGGTTGTGCAAGTCATTCCCACCTATGTGATGAGTGTGTTCCAACTACCGGTGTCTGTACTAGATGATCTCACACGGTTAATGCGGCAATATTGGTGGGGAGTGGAGAAAGGGAAAAGAAAAATGGCATGGTTGAGTTGGGATAAAATGAGACTTCCAAAATCTAAGGGTGGTATGGGTTTCCGTGATATGAGAGCCTTCAACCAAGCGCTGCTCGCCAAGCAGGCTTGGCGTCTCGTTAATACCCCAGATAGTTTGTGTGCTCGTTTGCTATGTGCGAAGTATTACCCCCATAGAAACCTGTTGGATATAGTCTTTACAGGAAATTCTTTGGCTGTGTGGAAGGAAATTAAACATGGTCTGAAGCTGGTTAAAAAAGGAATCATTTGGCAGATTGGAGATGGTGCACTGATACGTACATGGCGGGATCCATGGATACCCCGTGGCTAGAATGTCCGACCATTCACACCCAAAAGGAATTGCCGTTTCAACCGGGTGTCTAATTTTCTTGATGCTAATGGTATCTGGACGGTGCAACGATTGAATTATCATTTTTGGCCGATGGATGTACGTGAAATTCAGAAAATCCATACCTCGCCGAGACAACGTCAAGATTTCTTCGCCTGGCACTCGAAGAAGAATGGTCGGTTCTTAATGAAGAGTGCGTACTATTTGACGACGGCCGAACATGATGAGAAGTTCGCCGGCGGAGCGTCCAGCGTTAAGCCGAACAGGAATCGTTCCATTTGGAATCTTATATGGCGGTCTTCTGTCCCTCTGCGCATGCAACATACGGCATGGCGGGCGGCGACTCGTGCCTTAGCTTCAGCAGCTTGCATGCAATATCCGCACCTGGTGTCGCGTGGGACATGCCCCCTGTGCGGTACTATAGATGAGGATAGCTATCATGCTTTTTTTTTAAAGGAGGCAAAAATTGCCTCATCTATTAATTAAACAGAAAAAAATTGTCCAGTTAATTACGGAAAACTGGGTAAAAACCGAAACAACAAGGGCCAAGCCCACACCCAAAGACTGAAACACATAGGGCAAAACCCACCCTATTCGACGACATGTCGACCTACAGCCAGACAACGCAGCTCTGACTCTGACGGAGAACTCAGAAGAACAAAACCAGGCACGGCTGGCGCCACGGAAGATCGCCGAACGGACCACCTGTTGCCAGTCATCGTACACCACAGGGCCCCGCCACCGCAGCTTCGACTCCACAACAACAAACAAACCGAGGCAATACCGTGAACACGCCGAAGAAGAGCCGACTACAACCATTGCCGCGCTGCCGACATCGCTCCCACCATCATCGTTGCCACAGAAGTCTGGTCGCCACAGTGATTCTCTCGGGGCTGCCGCCCCGACATCCACGCTCTGTCGCGCCCAGCGCAATCAACCGGCACCGCCTTCCGGGGCCGCCGCTCCGACATACCACCGCTCTCCCCGAGCAGCAACGCCGCACAACCCAGCTGCCCGCAGCCCACGCTGCTTAGGGCAACCGCTCGCAGACCACGAACGTCGCACCACATCCGGGGCCGCCGCCCCGACGTAAAGTCAGATCGCCCCCTCTGGGCGCATCGACCGAGCCGACACCCCTACCGCCCAAGTGGGACAAGGATGCCACCCAACCAATGTCGAGATAGAGCCCCACCACATAGAGCTGCCACTCACATTGTTCCCGAGATCGCCATCTTGGCGCACAATCAGAAACCACCCGGAGCCGCCGCTCCGACGTCCACTGTCCCCGACGACGAAGAGATCCGTGCAAACTGCAGTATGTTGACTCTCCAAGGCGATGCCTCAAAGAAGGAAACGACATAGCCGCCGTCATCGCCCGCTTCGACCATCCGAAGCTAGGGATTTCTCCCGGAGAGTCGTGTAATGGAGCTCCACGGCAACGCCTTCAAGAAGGGGAACGACGCCATGGCGCCGCCGTTGCCGGCACCGACCCATAGTCAGTGCTGGACTTTCGCCCGAAGCTCCTCCACACCTCCGAATCCGAGCAGATCCGAAGCACTGCACAGCACACAATCCCCATTGTCGACGTCCACCGGCTCCACCTCATGGTGCAGCTGCCGCCGCATCTCTCAACCGCGCCGGAAGCCACAGCAGCACCTCATGCCGCGAGTGACGTGCCAGCACACACGCCGGGGCTACCACCGGACGGGGATCCGATGGCAGAGCCAAATCCGGCCGCACCACGGCCAAACCGCCGTTCCCCTCAGCCCGGGGCCGCCGCCCCGGCTTCCTTCATGCACCCCAAGCTCCAAGCGAGCGAAGCGGCGACGACCTGGCGCCGCCACCCCGCACGAGGACCCGCGCAGTCATGCACCAGAGGCGCCCGCCCGCAAAAACTGGATCAAGATCCAACACGTCGCGCGAACGACGCATCCACCGCTGCGCCGCCCAAGGCCCGCTCCCACCAGCCACCACCTGCGCGCAACAGATCACGACCACCACCTCCCGGGGCTGCCGCCCCGGCATCCCGCGCCGGCGAGCCGCCGGCCACCACCCCAGAAGCACCCGACGACTCCCAGCGCCACCAGCAGACCGGGCCTCCCCTGGCACCTTTGGCGGCAGGGGGGCCGCCGCCACCACGGCGCACGGGCCGGCGGCAGCGGCGGCGAGCGGAGAGGCGGAGGAGTGAGCTTCGGGAGGAGGGGAGGAGGGCGGGGGGGGGGGGGGGGGGGGGGCAAGTGTGGATGTTCTACCATGGACAATATCTTATGGGAGGCAATGAGACAGGTTTGGTCGCTCCCTCATGACCAGCTTCTTATAAATAGCGGCAGGAAATGGCTGCCGAACTTGCTACTAAATTGCAACGAAGCTGAGCGAGGCAGAGTTCTTATGCTTCTTTGGCGTATTTGGCATTTACGGAATGATTTTACTCATGGTAAGAAGGTTCCCCCGGTAGCCACTACGGTGGATTATCTGGATAGTTATATAAAGTCTATTGGATATTCTTGCAAGTATAGTGCAGACGAAATTATCAAGGGTAAAATGCCGGTTGCTGATTTGGTCTTACCGAAAGAGAGGATTGTACATGTTTCTAGGCCATGGACGCCACCGACCAATGGTTATGTTGCTCTATCAGTGGATGGATCATTTTCTCAGGAATCCGGTGCGGCAGCGGCAGGAATGATTCTCTGACGACATGATGGGTCAGTTGTTTTTGCAGCATATCGGTTTATTTTTAATTGTAACGATGCACTGGAGGCGGAGATACATGCAATCATGCAATGGATGGCACTTGCTATACAACATTGCGGTCTTTCAGTCATGGTACAATCTGACTCAACTGAGGCTTTATCCTATCTATCAGGGCATGGACTAGTTCGTTCTGCTTATGGTTATTTTGTGGCTGAAATTAAAGAATTGATGAGAGAGAGGGTGTTTATTCCCCAGAAATTAACTAGGGATTAAAATAGAGTTGCAGATCGCTTGACAAATTATAATCATATAGAATGTATCACAACTGTGTGGATGCACATTGGACCATCATGTATTGAGGTTCTTTTGACTCTCGACTGTAACTCTCTCTATATGAAATAAAACTCTGTTTTCCCTAAAAAAAAGAGAGCCGCCTTTGCCGCCGTTGTAGTTGTTGGTGTTTGCACAACGGCTGTGCAGGACATAAGATTGTACAGTAGATCTGAGGTGCCTCACTGCCTCAGTATCGTCGTGTTGGTACTCTGCTGACGATCGAATGTCGTGTACTCTGTACTCCCTATGTCCAAAAATACAGTGCTTATTAGACTTTTTAAAAGTCAAACTTTGTATATATGGATCAAGTTTACTAAAAACATCAGCATTTAGAATACCAAATTAATAGCAATAGTTTTATCATGAAATATATTCGTATCTATATTGTACTACATCTGAACCAAAATATAAGACATTTTTGCAGTTTAATTTAAACTACAAAAACATCTTATATTTTGATACAGAGGGAGTATTTACCGATAATTTTCTTTGTAAATTTGGTCAAAGTTTATCACATAAAAAGACTTGGTCAAAGTTATGAAGCTTTATTTTGGCAAAAACCAATGCACGTTATACTACGTGTACAATCTTTGTGAAATATTCCACTTTTCTCAAAGATACTATCAAGTCTCTCTAACAATCACATTTTGTGCATTGTTAATTTTCATACGGGAAAAAGAAGAATCTTATGATAATGACACACCTAATCGCGAACCCCCAAAGGTCAGCCCAGTCAAAACACTTTTGATGCCTGTCAGAGTAGACTTGGATAGTTAGTAAGAAAGCAACTTCTTCATTTTGTTTTCGACAAAGAGAATATTAATATATTAATATCATAGATACCAATTACACAGCCTCTGCAATAATGCAATACCTTAATGGCACTACACATGCACACATCCAAAAGAAGAAGAAGAAGACGCTACAAAAGAAAAGTCTTGCTACAATGATCTTGTCCTTGAAGCAGCAGTACAAACACCATCAAGACAACACCTGAAGTCCAAATTCTTCAAAAGCAACACCTCCAAGAAGAAAATAGTGCACAAACACCGTCGTCATCCAATCATAGGTCATAGGTTTTCATCCTGAAGAAAATCCACACTCTCAAAACAGTGCCTTCAACAAGGCCATTGCCAGGCACAACCAATTAAAGCCAAACCTTGAATTTTCACCCTAAAAGGTAAGCCCTTGAAGTTCTTCTGTGATGTCGCCCCCACTTGCATGTCGCTGATATGGGTCGTGAAACACTAAGCAAATTCATCATCACCGCAAAGACTCGAACCACCATTACTAGTCCTCAGATCACAGCTTCCATGACATTATCTACCTCTGACTTCACCATAGAACGAAAAAGAGATGCCCCATGATGGCAACAAATAGCAGAGCTTCGCGCCGCTCCCTTAGAAACCAAAACGGCCGGAAAAAGAATCTGTGCACATGATCGAACCCCGTCCGATATCTAGCAATCTCCAGGCATGAGGCGCCTAAGGGAGTTCGTCGGCGAAGCCTTTCGGAACTTGACACTCCGGCTAGAACAAGGAGGAAAAGTATCAAGAAGATCTTCATCTTGGCGCGAGAGGAACCCAAGGACCGTGCCGGTATCAGGCAGAATGACGGCCCCCACGCCATCGCCCACCGGCTCCCAACAGCAAGCCGGAGATCTGAGTGGGCACCGTCGTCACCACCCGCACCACGCGAAGTTGAGGGGCTTAGCCGCACCGAGTCCCCCGAACCAAGCGTTGTGCCACCCTCGCAGCCACAGCGGTTGCCAAGGGCGCCGAAGAAGACCGGAGCCGCCGCCCCGGTGTCCGTCTCCTCCGCGTGCACCTCAATGTCCAAGGCCGCCGATCTGCAGCAGCCGGAGATCCTGGCGCGTGTGGATGAAAGGCCCACGCCGCCACCCACTGTGCGAGGAAATTAATTCCGGCCACCACCGTCAGCCATGCAAGCTTAGCCCGTTGACTTCCTCCAATGACGGCGAGGGACAGAGGTGGAAGGAGTGGGGCAGTGACGGCTGAGATTGCATCGCCCGAGCCGCCCACTGGAGCGACACGAGCAGTCCTTTGTTCTCACTTCTTCTGTGAGACAAATAGTGTTATGGTATACACACGAAGACTAGTATGCATTTGTTTACGAGGTTGCATGATCCTAAGTATTCTCACTTTTGTTATTTTTAAGTTGCCAAAAATTTAATTGAACTAAAACCACGGCAGTTGTTTTGGGATAGAGGATGTTTTTTTCCTCACATTTGGTATCCCCTCTCCCTTTTTCTGTTTATGTTGTTTTATTTGTACCTTTTTTTGCAGGGATAAAGAGTTTATTTCATTGGTAAAGGGTTACAGTCAAAAAGCAATAATTCCTCGATACATGGAGGTCCATGATTAAGCCATACATGAGTGGTATGTTCTGTACGACTGTAAAGAGTCGATCTGCTACCCTATTCTGTTCCCGTCTAATCTGATGAGGAATAGACTCTCGGTTCTACATTAGAACCTTAATCTCTGCCACTAAGTGTCTGTATGCCAATCTACACAAGCGATCATCGATGAGACTTGATAAAGCTTCAAAAGAATCGGATTGCACCATCACAGTACCCACTGAATGTTGACGGACGAGGGCCATTCACTGCATGAGAGCATGTAATTCTGCTTTCAACGCGTCATTGCAATTGAAAATAAATACATGAAACACAATTCATCATCGACGTGTCGATTAACCACAAATCTTCAAGTTTTTGTTTTTTGTTAAAATATTGTGCACAACATAGATATATACATGCAAGTCCCATGTAATTTGTGTGCAAATCATATTGCCGTTCAAAGTTATACTACCAAATCACGAGTGGACATGGTTCCATGTGAGGATGGTATCACCTCCGTCTATTGGCGCGTGAAGCATGCCGTTTGTGTACAACGAGCCTCGTATATCAGTTTCTCGGCATCATGTCAATGTCGTATAGTTCACGTATTACACGGTCAATAAATGTGCATGCCCCACCATACAATAACTGCACTCTGATCCCAAGTTATTGTTTACAAGAGTTAATGGACAGCCTGCACCACCACCTGCATTTGCTCCCCATCCTTATTCCATCCAAATACAACAGATCCTCTCTCACCCGTCCTCCTCCTCTAGTTCATCACCCTGTTCATGTGTAGCTAGGTGGAACTCATCCGTGGAGATGGCTCTTTTTTGAGTTTTTTTTTGAAGATATAGAGTCGTGGCTATACTACAGTCCATGTCCCAAAGCAAAATAAGAGATCATAGTAATTCTTTAGCTCCTCGAGCGACGCCTATAGCGATGGGGTCGCTCTACTCGCACTAATCACCAGAAATTGATGTTCATTTCCTGGAGTCAAATGTGCAGACGTATCTTCTAGGGAAACATAATTAGCTAATACTAGTAGTTTACCATTCTATATTCTGTCAAGCGCTCGCCTAAATGTAATATTTCCCTGCAAGTTAATCATAAATATTTGATGTCAGTGTGAGTTACTGTTTATGCATACTAAAATATTAAATTTCTCCACAAATTATAAGCAAAACATGCGTGCTCTCTAATCCATGCTATCGTTCACACTCAGGAGGGAGTATTAATACATCTTTAACACGCACAATCAATGCCTGGCAAAATTTAAACGCACCATTGATTGAACACGTCTACATCTAAATTGATGGCATTTAAGGCCTGGACAACAGTCACATGCACGTACACCTAGCTACAATGGAGAGTAAGACTGGTCATAATGGGGAGTAACTTATACTAGTGTCATGCATATGACACTAGTTTAAATTACTACCTTCATAGTGCAAAGTATTTTAGTAGTAGTGTCATAGATTGTTTCATTTATTGCCTTATAGACTCATTTTACCTCGGAAAGCGCTATGTTACAGTAACATATTATGTTACTGCAAACACCTCTCTCCTCATTAAATAGTTGCCACATAAGCAAAATTGTCTTGGGGTGTGTTAAGGGCATCTCCAATGGTTGTAAGATAGTTGTTGGTAGATTTTGCCACATAGGATTTTTGATGATGTGTCATACAATAAATGAGGGAAGAGAGAAATGTTGTATGTACATAAACCAACACCCTTTGCACAAGCTCCAATGTAGAATGAGAGAGCACATTATTTATTATCTCACATCGTATTGGGCAAACTACATACAACCCATTGAAGTTGTTGTATGTTAAGGTGTTGGTTGATGACATGGCATATTTTACCAACAAGCTAACATACAAACTGTTGGAGATGCCCTAAGTTACTACCTACAATGGATAGTAACATACACTAGTAACATACACATATCCCTAGACTATGTTACTACCTTCATAGTGGGTAGTAACTTAAGGGCCGTAACATGCAAAGATTCATTTATTAGGTTATAGACTCATATTGCATTGGGACATGTGATGTTACAGTAACTAGCTAAGTTACTACAACTACCTCTCTCCTCGTTAACTCATTGCCACATAAGCAAATTTGCTGAGTTGGATTCGATGTTACTGCTGAAGTTACTCCCACTGTGGCTAGTCTAAACATACACTAGTAACATACACATATTCCTAGACTATGTTACTACCTTCATAGTGGGTAGTAACATAAGTGTGGTAACATGCATAGCTTCATTTATTAGGTTATAGACTCATATTGCATTGGGACATGTGATGTTACAGTAACTGGCTAAGTTACTACTACTACCTCTCTCCTCATTAACTCATTGCCACATAAGCAAATTTGCTGAGTTGAACTTAATGTTACTGCTGAAGTTACTCCCATTGTGGCTTGTCTAACTCACCGAGAACCAAGAAGCTGGTGAACATACGAAGTGTTCTGTCCGAACAGTGTCAAACAACAAGAAACAGTTGAGCAAGTGCATGCTAGGTGAATAGCAAGTGATAGATTAGCTGAGTCAACATTGTCAACACATAGGTAATAATGCAGTATTAATATACGCATTGCTTAGATGAATTGATACACATGGCTCTAATGAATTGGTACACCAGTACACCCCACACAAACTGAACTTGGCAAAACAAACCATCAACAGAAATGACAGGCCCACACTTGTTTTAAGTGTCACTTAAGGCGTACAAGTTCCAGATAGACATGTTCATGTTGGGGAACGTAGTAATTTCAAAAAATTTCCTACACACACGCAAGATCATGGTGATGCATAGCAACGAGAGGGTAGAGTGTGATCTACGTACCCTTGTAGATCGACAACGGAAGCGTTTGGTTGATGTAGTCGTATGTCTCCACGGCCCGACAGATCAAGCACCGAAAATACGGCACCTCCGAGTTCTAGCACACGTTCAGCTCGATGACGATCCCCGGACTCCGATCCAGCAAAGTGTCGGGGAAGAGTTCCGTCAACACGACGGCGTGGTGACGATCTTGATGTACTACTGTCGCAGGGCTTCGCCTAAGCACCGCTACAATATTATCGAGGACTATGGTGGCAGGGGGCACTGCACACGGCTAAGAATATGATCACGTGGATCAACTTGTGTTCCTCTGGGTGCCCCTGCCTCCGTATATAAAGGTTCAAGGGGTGAGGCCGGCCGGCCATCATAGGGCGCGCCAGGAGGAGTCCTACTCCCTCCGGGAGTAGGACTTCTCCCCCAATCCTAGTTGGAATAGGATTCGCGAGGTGGAAAAGAGAGAGAGAGAGAGAAAGGAGGGGGCGCCGCCCCCTCTCTCCTTGTCCTATTCGGACTAGGGGGGAGGGGCGCGCGGCCCAGTCCTGGCCGCCTCTCCTCTTCTTCCACTAAGGCCCACTAAGGCCCATATAGCTCCCCGGGGGTTCCGGTAACCTCCCGGTACTCCGGTAAAATCCCGATTTCACCCGGAACACTTCCGACATCCAAACATAGGCTTCCAATATATCAATCTTTATGTCTCGACCATTTCGAGACTCCTCGTCATGTCCGTGATCACATCCGAGACTCCGAACAACCTTCGGTACATCAAAACGTATAAACTCATAATATAACTGTCATCGAAACCTTAAGCGTGCGGACCCTACGGGTTCGAGAACAATGTAGACATGACCGAGACATGTCTCCGATCAATAACCAATAGCGGGACCTGGATGCCCATATTGGCTCCTACATATTCTACGAAGATCTTTATCGGTCAGACCGCATAACAACATACGTTGTTCCCTTTGTCATCGGTATGTTACTTGCCTGAGATTCGATCGTCGGTATCCAATACCTAGTTCAATCTCGTTACCGGCAAGTCTCTTTACTCGTTTCGTAATACATCATCTCGCAACTAACTCATTAGTTGCATTGCTTGCAAGGCTTAAGTGATGTGCATTACCGAGAGGGCCCAGAGATACCTCTCCGACGATCGGAGTGACAAATCCTAATCTCGAAATACGTCAACCCAACATGTACCTTTGGAGACACCTGTAGAGCACCTTTATAATCACTCAGTTACGTTGTGACGTTTGGTAGCACGCAAAGTGTTCCTCCGGCACACGGGAGTTACATAATCTCATAGTCATAGGAACATGTATAAGTCATGAAGAAAGCAATAGCAACATACTAAACGATCGGGTGCTAAGCTAATGGAATGGGTCATGTCAATCAGATCATTCAACTAATGATGTGATCCCGTTTAATCAAATGACAACTCTTTGTCCATGGTTAGGAAACATAACCATCTTTGATTAACGAGCTAGTCAAGTAGAGGCATACTAGTGACAATCTGTTTGTCTATGTATTCACACATGTATTATGTTTCCGGTTAATACAATTCTAGCATGAATAATAAACCTTTATCATGATATAAGGAAATAAATAATAACTTTATTATTGCCTCTAGGGCATATTTCCTTCAGTCTCCCACTTGCACTAGAGTCAATAATCTAAATTTACACAGTAATGATTCTAACACCCATGGAGCTTTGGTGCTGATCATGTTTTGCTCGTGGAAGAGGCTTAGTCAATGGGTCTGCTACATTCAGCTCCGTATGTATCTTGCAAATCTCTATGTCTCCCACCTGGACTAGATCCCGGATGGAATTGAAGCGTCTCTTGATGTGTTTGGTTCTCTTGTGAAATCTGGATTCCTTTGCCAAGGCAATTGCACCAGTATTGTCACAAAAGATTTTCATTGGACCCGATGCACTAGGTATGACACCTAGATCGGATATGAACTCCTTCATCCAGACTCCTTCATTTGCTGCTTCCGAAGTAGCTATGTACTCCGCTTCACATGTAGATCCCGCCACGACGCTTTGTTTAGAACTGCACCAACTGACAGCTCCACCGTTTAATGTAAACACGTATCCGGTTTGCGATTTAGAATCGTCCGGATCAGTGTCAAAGCTTGCATCAACGTAACCGTTTACGATGAGCTCTTTGTCACCTCCATATACGAGAAACATATCCTTAGTCCTTTTCAGGTATTTCAGGATGTTCTTGACCGCTGTCCAGTGATCCACTCCTGGATTACTTTGGTACCTCCCTGCTAAACTTATAGCAAGGGACACATCAGGTCTCGTACACAGCATTGCATACATGATAGAGCCTATGGCTGAAGCATAGGGAACATCTTTCATTTTCTCTCTATCTTCTGCAGTGGTCGGGCATTGAGTCTGACTCAACTTTACACCTTGTAACACAGGCAAGAACCCTTTCTTTGCTTGATCCATTTTGAACTTCTTCAAAATCTTGTCAAGGTATGTGCTTTGTGAAAGTCCAATTAAGCGTCTTGATCTATCTCTATAGATCTTTATGCCTACTATGTAAGCAGCTTCACCGAGGTCTTTCATCGAAAAACTCTTATTCAAGTATCCTTTTATGCTATCCAGAAATTCTATATCATTTCCAATCAGTAATATGTCATCCACATATAATATCAGAAATGCTACAGAGCTCCCACTCACTTTCTTGTAAATACAGGCTTCTCCAAAAGTCTGTATAAAACCAAATGCTTTGATCACACTATCAAAGCGTTTATTCCACCTCCGAGAGGCTTGCACCAGTCCATAAATGGATCGCTGGAGCTTGCACACTTTATTAGCTCCCTTCGGATCGACAAAACCTTCCGGTTGCATCATATACAACTCTTCTTCCAGAAATCCATTCAGGAATGCAGTTTTGACATCCATCTCCCAAATTTCATAATCATAAAATGCGGCAATTGCTAACATGATTCAGACAGACTTAATCATCGCTATGGGTGAGAAGGTCTCATCGTAGTCAACCCCTTGAACTTGTCGAAAACTTTTGGCGACAAGTCGAGCTTTGTAGACAGTAATATTACCGTCATCGTCAGTCTTCTTCTTGAAGATCCATTTATTCTCAATTGCTTGCCGATCATCGGGCAAGTCAACCAAAGTCCATACTTTGTTCTCATACATGGATCCCATCTCAGATTTCATGGCTTCAAGCCATTTTGCGGAATCTGGGCTCACCATCGCTTCTTCATAGTTCGTAGGTTCATCATGATCTAGCAGTATGATTTCTATAACAGGATTACCGTACTACTCTGGTGCGGATCTTGATGAAGCTATGTACCTAGGGCAGGGGCACGGACCCGTCCTAAAAAGCCTCACCCGAGGACATCCCTAGAAGGAGTCACCTCTCAAACAACTGAAAGGCATCCCACTCGACGGGTTCAAGACACTCGACCAAAGAACGACCACTCGACCATGAAGCCAACCACTCGAGTGCCAGAAGACCTAAAGTCACTCCGCAGGCAAATGGTCGGCTATTAAGTAGTCTTTATGGTTATTATAACACTTTATTAGGGACGTTATCAGTAACGCCCAACCTTAAATGTACCTAAAACCCTGCATTATTGAGGGCAGGAGGGGGCCGGCGAACTCTATATAAGCCACCCCCTCCTCAGTATGAGGGGTTCGCACCCTTGTTATCCACACACGCATAATCCAATCGACCGCCTCAGGGCACCGAGACGTAGGGCTATTACTTCCTCCGAGAAGGGCCTGAACTCGTAAATCTTGCATGCTTACAACTTCCCAATAGCTAAGATCTAGCCTCTCCATACACCCCCCTACCTCACTGTCAGACTTAGAACCACGACAGTTGGCGCCCACCTTGGGGCATTAGTCTTAGCGCCTAATTGGAGAAGTTGCGATTTTTCCGATCCATTTGATCATGGTTTCCTGCGGAGTTTTGGTAGAGGGCCGCGAGATCCGTCTCGGCGCGCTCACCTTCATCGCCGACGACTCCGCCTGGCTCCAGGAGGCGCCGCTCGACATCGACGCGCTCCCCGTCCGCAGTGCGACGCACTTCCGCGCGTGCATTCGTGGCGTCCTTCTGCGGCAGCCGTCGACCCAATATCGGTCGGCCCCCGTGTCGTCTCCCCGCCCTGTCTCCCACCAGCGCAAGCGCTCGGGTCGGTCGAGACTCCAGCGGTGGGTGAGGCACGCTGTGGCCCGCCAATCGGTGGCCCCACAAGTCGCGGCAATCGAGCCCGATGAATCCCTCTGCGGCCTGTTCGACCTGTCGACTGGCTCCGCGGAGACTGCATCCGAGTGCGATAGCAGCGACCCTTTGGCTGAGGTTCTGGCGGTCGAGGGGACACACAGTCCTCCCCGATTCCATCGCGCTGATGGTGGTGCGGATAGAGGCGACCCGTCGTATCCCCACGACGAGTACCTCCCCGAACCTCTCATGTCATTGCAGCGAGAGGAGCTTCGCCGCTGGAACATGGACGCGCTCCACACTCCTATTGTTGGAGAAACCCCCGAGGCCCGGGCCTTGGAGGACGCGCGCTTGGCTAACCTGACCGAGCGCACTCGGCTGGAAAATCTGCAGCGAATACTCAACGAGCAAGCGCGTCAGCGAGCTCCCGAGTCAAGTCGACGACAGCAAGCTCCTGAATCCAGTCGACGTCAGCTCTTCCCGCCGCCGCAGGTGTACCGAACTCCAGTTCAGAATTTGGCCGCCGCGACCTGTATAGCGGAGTCAATTCAGCCTTCCTAGTCGGAGGCTGGCAGGGGCTTGTTGCAGATCAAAGCGTTGCTCCGAGCGGCAGGAAATCAGAATTCCGCCGTCTCTTAGTCGCGGAACAGGATCCACAGTCGATCCGTTGCAACAGAAACAGTCCAGTCGGCTCACAGCCCGAGATCGCCCCCGAGGCGTGAGGGACGTGGGGACCGGCACGATCAGTACAGGAGAAATGAGCAGTATGATCACCGACCCGACCGCGATGATTGACGTCGAGTGCCATCCCCTCCCCCGAGGAGTGGGTCATATGTGCCTCGACATCGAGATGACAGGCGCCCCCATAATGCTGGGCAGAGGATTCCAGTCGACCCCAGGGACCTAGGCTTTGACGCGAGATCCATCCTCGTTCAAGGTTTGGTGGACAGGAATAGGGCTCACTGAGAGGGCCACAACAGAGACGCGCCCACCGGCAGCAGGGCACATGCTTCGGGGCCAGAATGTTTCAGTCGAGCCATCAGGGCCGCGGTGATTCCTCCCAACTTCAGGCTGGCGACTGGAGTCAGCAAGTTCACCGGTGAATCCAAGCCCGACACATGGCTCGAAGATTACCGAGTGGCTGTGCAGATTGGCGGTGGCAATGATGAGGTGGCCATGAAGCATTTGCCCCTCATGTTAGAAGGCTCAGCCAGAGCGTGGCTGAATCAGTTGGCACCCAGCAGCATTTACACTTGGGAGGACCTCGCCCGAGTGTTTATCACAACCTTCGAAGGAACATGCAAGCGACCCGCAGGCCTTACAGAGTTGCGGTCTTGCGTATAGAAGCCGAATGAAACACTAAGGGAATACATCCAGAGGTGGATCACACTGCACCACTCGGTTGAGAATGTGCCAGACCACCAAGCAGTTTGCGCTTTCAAGGAAGGCGTCAAATACAGAGAGTTGAATCTGAAGTTCGGTCGAACCGGAGAGATGTCTCTGAATCGGATGATGGAGATTGCCACCAAGTACGCTAATGGTGAAGACGAAGACCGACTCCGAAGTGGCAAACTCAAATCAGTCGCCCAAGAAACCGGAGGAAACTCCAGTCGGAAGCAGAAGCGGAAGGCCGAGCCAGCCGCCCCTGGGGAGGCCCTGGCCGTGGCCCAGGGAAACTTCAAGGGGAAACCCAAGGGCACATGGAAGCCCAAGAAAGTTAAGGATCAGGATGGGAATGATGTTTTGGACCTGCCATGTCACATCCACACCAAGAAAGATGAAGAGGGTAATTTTATTTTCCCAAAGCATACCACTCGATAGTGCCGGCTCCTGATCCAGCAGTTTCAGGGCAAGCAGCCCAAGGATAAGGAAAAGGAGCCAGACAGAGTTGAGGACAAGGATGATAGTGACGATGGATACCCCCAAGTCAATTCCACCTTGATGATTTTTGCTGATGTCGAAAGCAAAAGTCGACTGAAAGTCATTAACCGTGAGGTGAACATGGTTGCTCCGGCAACACCCAGTTACCTGAAGTGGTCTCAGACCGCCATCACATTCGACCAGTCTGATCACCCGACGCACATTGCCACCCCAGGGAGGCAAGCTTTGGTGGTCGACCCAGTCGTCGAAGGCACTCGATTGACCAAAGTCCTGATGGATGGCGGCAGTGGCCTGAACATACTGTATGCTGAAACTTTGAAAGGAATGGGCATTCCGATGTCCAGACTCAGTACCAGTAACATGAGCTTCCACGGAGTCATTCCTGGGAAGAAAGCCGAGTCACTCGGCCAGATTGCTCTTGATGTGGTTTTTGGTGATTCAAAGAATTACCGCAAGGAAAAGTTGACATTTGAGGTTGTGGACTTCCAGAGTGCTTATCACACCATTTTGGGCAGGCCAACTTATGCACGCTTCATGGCTCGACCATGTTACGTGTATCTTAAATTGAAGATGCCTGGCCCCAAGGGTGTGACCACTGTTACGGGCAACCGGAAGAAAGCAGAAGAGTGTTTTCAGAAGGGATCAAAGATCGTGATGCTCAGATGGCAGTGGTCGAGCTGAAAGAGTACCAAAAGACCGCCGATCCGAGTGAATTGCTGCGAGCTAAGAAGCCTGCCTCCGAGTCAGCTTTTCAGACGGCTGGTGAAACAAAGACAGTCCACATTCACCCGACCGACCCCGACGCTGCTCCGACTCACATCTCGACGACGCTCGACTCCAAATAGGAAGAAGCGCTCATCCAGCTCCTCCGTGAGAACTGGGACATCTTCGCATGGAAACCCTCTGACATGCCTGGAGTTCCCAGGGGGCTGGCTGAGCACCGTCTGCGAGTCGACCCAAAATTCAAGCCCGTGAAGGAACATCTTCGACGGTCCGCCGTCCAGAAGAAGCAAGCCATTGGCAAGGAGGTGGCTCGGCTCTTAGCAGTTGAGTTCATCCGAGAGATTTACCACTCCGAGTGGCTCGCCAATGTCGTCATGGTCCCCAAGAAGGACAAGTCACTCCGCATGTGCATTGATTTCAAACATATCAATCGGGCCTGCCCGAAAGATCATTTCCTCTCCCTCGCATCGACCAAATAGTCGACTCAACTACGGGGTGCGAGAGATTGTCTTTTCTAGATGCCTATTCCGGGTACCATCAGATCCGTCTGTATGGGCCCGACGAGATCAAAACAGCTTTCATCACTCCATTCGGATGCTTCTGTTATGTCACCATGCCGTTCGGCCTCAAGAACGCCAGAGTCACATTCATGAGAATGATTCAGAAGTGTTTCCTCACTCAAATCAGTCGGAATGTGGAGGCATACATGGATGATATTGTGGTCAAGTCCCGGAAAGGTTCCGACCTATGGGCTGACCTTGCTGAAACCTTTGCCAACCTCAGGAGGTACGATATCAAGTTCAATCCATCAAAGTGCACTTTCTGGGTTCCAGGTGGAAAGTTACTCGGTTTTCTCGTTTCCGAACGGGGGATCGACGCCAATCCTGAAAAATTGGCACCATACTCCGGATGAAGCGTCCTGTACGCGTGCACGATGTCCAAAAGCTTACAGGCTGCTTGGCCGCTTTAAGTCGATTTATTTCTCGACTCGGTGAAAAGGCGTTGCCTCTTTACCGACTGATGAAGAAGTCTGACAAGTTCGAGTGGACTCCAGAAGCTGATGCAGCGTTTGCAGAGCTCAAAGCTCTACTCTCCACCCAGCCGGTGCTTGCTACCCCAATCAGCAAAGAGCCTCTGCTGCTTTACATTGCAGCCACAGGACAAGTTGTCAGTACAGTACTTACGGTCGAGCGGGAAGAGGAAGGAAAGGCCTTCAAAGTTCAACGCCCAGTATATTATGTGTCTGAAGTTTTGACCCCTTCAAAACAAAGATACCCTCACTACCAGAAGCTTGTATATGGGATTTATATGACCACGAAGAAAGTTGCACATTACTTCTCTGACCACTCCATTACAGTCATCAGCGATGCCCCACTATCAGAGATCCTGCATAACAGAGACGCAACTGGTCGAGTGGCCAAGTGGGCGATTGAACTCCTTCCCTTAGATATCAAGTCTGAAGCAAAGAAGGCTATCAAGTCCCAAGCACTCGCAGATATCGTCGCCGAGTGGATTGAACAGCAACTTCCGACTCAAGTTGACTCGGAGCACTGGACCATGTTCTTCGATGGATCCAAGATGCTGAATGGTTCGGGTGCGGGGGTAGTCCTAGTCTCCCCCCGAGGAGATAAGCTCAGATATGTTCTCCAGATTCACTTCGATTCCTCCAATAATGAAGCAGAATATGAAGCACTTTTATATGGGTTGCGCATGGCCATTTCACTCGGCGTCCGTCGCCTCATGGTCTATGGCGACTCAGATTTGGTGGTTAATCAAGTGATGAAGGAGTGGGACGTCAGGAGTCCAGCAATGACTGGGTATTGCAATGCAGTGCGAAAGCTAGAAAAGAAATTCGAGGGGTTAGAGCTTCATCACATCCCCCAACTGAAAAATCAGGCAGCTGACGATTTGGCAAAGATAGGCTCCAAGAGAGAAGCCATTCCCAGCAACGTGTTCTTGGAACACATTCACTCGCCGTCAGTCCAAAGGATCCTTTCACAGAAGAAGCCCCGCAGCCGAAAAGTGCCACAGATCCGACTGAAGTTGAAGTACCTGCAGTGGTCGACCTAATCATGGAAGTCTTGGCAATCACCCCTGACTGGACGATACCGTACATCGCGTATATCCTAAGGAAAGAACTCCCGGAAGACGAGGAAGAGGCTCGACAGATCGTCCGCCGATCCAAGGCCTTCATAGTCATAAAGGGACAGCTGTATAGAGAGAGCGCGACTGGAGTCGGACAGAAATGCATAACACCAGAAGAGGGTCAGATAATCCTTAATGATATCCACTCGGGGACCTGTGGTCACCATGCGTCCTCTCGGACTATTGTGGCTAAAGCATACCGAGCTGGATTTTACTGGCCAAGAGCAAATGAGATGGCAAAAGAGATAGTCGACAAGTGTGGAGGGTGCCAGTTCTACTCCAACATGTCACACAAGCCTGCATCAGCCCTAAAGACCATTCCACTCATCTGGCCCTTTGCCGTCTGGGGACTGGACATGGTTGGTCCACTGAGAACGGGCAGGAGTGGATTCACTCATGTGCTTGTGGCAGTCGACAAATTTACCAAATGGATCGAAGCTAAGCCCATCAAGAATCTCGATGCTTGCACTGCTATCAGTTTTGTCAGAGGGTTAACATTCAGATATGGAGTCCCGCATAGCATCATCACTGATAACGGGTCAAACTTTGATTCGGACAAGTTCAGAGCTTTTTGCGCCTCTCAAGGCACACGAGTCGACTACGCATCGGTCGCCCATCCCCAGTCGAATGGACAAGCTGAGAGAGCAAATGGTCTGATCCTCAAAGGACTAAAGCCTCGACTGATGCGCGATCTCAAGCACGCGGCAGGCGCTTGGGTCGACGAGCTTCCGTCAGTTCTGTGGGGATTAAGGACCACCCCTAACCGGTCGACTGGAAGAACTCCATTCTTTCTGGTTTATGGAGCCGAAGCAGTCCTGCCGAGTGATCTTCTTCATAATGCACCCCGAGTCGAACTTTAAACCAAAGATGAAGCAGAACAGGCCCGGCAAGACGCAGTCGACCTCTTAGAAGAAGAAAGGGAGATGGCCATGATCAGATCGACCATTTATCAACAAGACTTGCGCCGTTTTCACGCCCGGAATGTCAAAAGTCGAGCCTTCCAAGAAGGAGATCTGGTCCTCCGAGTGGATCAACAGAAACCACACAAGCTTGCTCCTACTTGGGAAGGCGCCTTCATAGTCACCAGAGTCCTCCACAATGGAGCGTACCACCTCTACAATGTTGATCGCCAGATCGACGAGCCACGAGCTTGGAACGCGGAACTACTCCGCCCCTTTTACACCTGAGTTCTCCCTTAGACAAGATGTAATAAGAAAAAAAAATCTACAGTTCATTTTTATCAAAGACAAGAGTGTTCCAATAATTGCTGTCACTTTGTTTGCATACAAAACCCCCCAGTGGGTGACTTGGCTGCGAATCCATTTCACCTAAGTTTGAAAAAATCCTACCGAGTGGAGAGAAAACCTCCCACTCGGGGGCTTAGCTGCAGTCCAGTACTCGCCTAAGTTCTCCCATGCGGAAGCTTAGCTGCAGTCAAGCACTCGCCTAAGTTTGAAAAAATCCTACTGAGTGGAGAGCAAACCTCCCACTCGGGGGCTTAGCTGCAGTTCAGTACTCGCCTAAGTTCTCCCACTCGGAAGCTTAGCTGCAGTCGAGCACTCGCCTAAGTTTGAAAAAATCCTACCGAGTGGAGAGCAAACCCCCCACTCGGGGGCTTAGCTGCAGTTCATTACTCGCCTAAGTTCTCCCACTCGGAAGCTTAGCTGCAGTCGAGCACTCGCCTAAGTTTGAAAAAATCCTACCGAGTGGAGAGCAAACCTCCCACTCGGGGGCTTAGCTGCAGTCCAGTACTCGCCTAAGTTCTCCCACTCGGAAGCTTAGCTGCAGTCGAGCACTCGCCTAAGTTTGAAAAAAAATCCTACCGAGTGGAGAGCAAACCTCCCACTCGGAGGCTTAGCTGCAGTCCAGTACTCGCCTAAGTTTGAAAAAATCCTACCGAGTAGAGAGCAATCCTCCCACTCGGGGGCTTAGCTGCAGTCCAGTACTCGCCTAAGTTCTTCCACAAAGAGACTTAGCTGCAGTCAGCACTCGCCTAAGTGTTTAAGAAATCCTACCAAGTGGAGAGCAAACCTCACACTCGGGGACTTAGCTACAGTCCAGCACTCGTCTAAATACAAGACCAAAGTTCCACACGACAGATCAAAACCGCGAAGATATTCAGCAAGAAATCAAGTTCGGATAAAGCCTAAAAGGTCCCAGACCTCGGATCAAAGTACTCGAGCCCTCGGCTCGGCAGTGTTTAAACGGTTACAAATCCACTCGGCATTCCGAGGCAAATTTAAGGAGAAGCATAAAAGTTTTTCATTCCTTAGGTGGAGGACTGGCAGGGGCGACAAACTCATCCAAGTCGATTCCGTCCGCAATACGAGTGGCAGCAGCAATAAAGGTCTCTATGAAGTCTTGAAAGCTGTGCCTCTTGGTATTGGCGACTTGGATGGCGGCCAGCTTCTCTTCTCGCGCCTCCTTGCAATGGACGCGGACTAGAGACAGAGCCACATCAGCGCCGCATCGAGCAGAAGACTTCTTCCATTCCTGCACTCGGTCAGGGATTCCGTCAAGTCGAGTCATCAGAGACTCGAGATCGTTCTGGAGCGTAGACTCTGGCCAAAGTGTCGGGTCGATCCACGACATGGCGACCTTCAGCCGAGCCAAGTAATCCACGACGCCGTCAATACGGGATTCCAGTCGGAGCAGATTCATGGCAGCGTCATCATTCACCGGAGAGTTGACTGGGTCCAAACTTGTTTCAATCCGCCCAGTCTCCTCCTCAAAGTTCTGGCAAAACTCTGCATACACGATCCAAGGATAAGTCAATTTTCATAGACTGAGTCGACACAAAAAAGAAAACCAATCGGAATTGAATGTGCACCTTCAAGCTTGATGTACAACTTCTTGGCGAGGCTCCTCAAGTAGCTCTCCAGGTCGTCCCTCCTGCGAGCGACGCCTTCCATCTGCTCGCTCAGGGAGAGGTTCTCCTTCTTCCAACGTGTGCACTCCCTGTTGGCTTCATTCAGAGCGGTCTTCAGCCTGGTATTTTCATCTTCTAATTGGCTGACCGAAGCCAACTTCTGTTCAGCCAGAGCAACCTTGTCGTCAGCCTCCTTGTGAGCAGCAGCCAAGTCCCGATCCTTCTTTGCCAGGGCCTCGCTCAGTTCTCCTGCGAAAGAAACGATGATTGGTTCAAAAAACAACAGAAGGGTACTCAAGCCTAAAAACAAAACTAGTCGACAAAGTCGTCTTACCAGCAACGCCGTCTCTGACCTTCTGCAGCTCTGTTCTGGCCAGCTCCAGATCAAGGTTCAGTTGAATCCGCTGCTTCTCCAACTCAGTATAGCGAGATGCAAGTTCGCAGGATTTTCTGCAAAAGGAAAAATCAGTCGACAGACATCCAAGATAAGTTGCTTCCGAGTAACTAAGAGAAAAAGATCACGTTTCTAAGACTACAGCCGAATCAAAAACATTCGACAGTAGTCTCGGGGACTACACCCAGTGGGTGCACTCAGCGTGCCCCCACTGGTTCAAAAAAAAGAGAGAAAGTTGACTGTCCGTAGTTGACCGAATACATCTCCATTCAACGTGGCCTGACCAGACCAAGAAAAGAAACACAACATAAAGACTACAGTCGACTGCCAGCAGTCCACCGTAGTCTCAGGGACTACACCCAGTGGGTGCACTCAGCGTGCCCCCACTCGTCCAAGAATGGGTAAACACACCCAGTGGGTGTACAGATACAAAAGGTCTTCAAAAAAAGAGGAGAGACTCTTCAAACGATCAAGTGTCGAGTCGACTGACCTGGACGTTGCTCTGAAGAGCCGAGCTCGCGTCGTAGGCTGCTTGGCTGGCCTCCCGAGCCATCTTCACCTGTTCCATCATGACCCCCGCCTAGCGTACAGCCTCCTTTGCAGCAGCCACTTCGTCCTCAGGGACGGGGTACGCAGCAAAAAGCGAAGTTAGATCTGCAATCGACGCCGAAGGCTGCGCACTCGACAGAGGGTTGGCGAAAGTCACAGAAGCCCGAGGGACGTCGCCACCATCCCGAGCCATGGTCTCAGGCGCCGGAGTAGGCTGGGGAGTCCTGTCAGCCGACGACCTCTTGTTCCTCCTCATCCTCAGCGGTTCGTTGTCGTCGTCATCCGGGAGGTCGATAACATGAGGAGGGGCTGCAAGGGAAACTTTCAATCGACCAGAATTGCAAGAAATGACCAGTCGACTCAAAAACAGGACGTCAGTAATCGTACCAGGGTTGGAGGTAACAGCGTCCCCCATATCTTGGTCGTCGTCCTTGGCAGAGACCTCAGAGGTAGCAGCGCTGCAAATCTCGAAAAGTCAGTCAGTTGGCTCAATGAATCGACCAAGGATACGTCCACGGTCGACGAAGGAAAACAAGCTTTATTACCCGGAAATGGTAGGGACGGCTATCTTCATTTTGGGCAGAGCCTTGGGCGGCTTGGACAACGTCGTGCGTGGTTGCTTGGAGACCTTCCCAGTCGGTGTTGGAGAAGAAGTCCGAGGGTGTTTTGACGACGGCCCAACGGAGGCAGTCGCCTTGCCACGTTCCTGCGCCGGGTCGTGTGCGAGCTTGGATCGCCTCTCCGGGCAGGGGGGGGGGTTCGACCTCTTCCTCCTCCTCTTCGCTGGAGAAGATGTCATCGCCTCCCTCTCCTTCACCATCGGACTCCAACTCACCTTGGTCATCCCCGCTCTCGCCTCCGCTCCCTTCCCCTTCATCACTCGACCCCTGTGCCCTATTGGGCGTCGAGTACACCTCAGTGGTCGCCTGGAAAACAACAGACGAAACGAAAGTCAATCGACCTACTCAAAAGAAGACCAACGCAGAAAACGAAGATTTCAGTCGGGAGCATAAAGACACACCTGGTCAACCTCGTACGAATTGTCGAGTGGAATGACCCTCCTGGCTCCTCGGGGGTTATCTCTGTTCCCCGTGATGCTCGACAACCACCCCTCGAACATCTCGTCGGTGACCTCCTCCGGGTGGATCCGAGTGGTGTCCTCGAGGCCAGAGTACAGCCACATCGGGTGGTCATGAGCCTGGAGCGGTTGGATTCGCCTCTTGAGGAAGACTTCCAGCAGATCCATTCCTGTCACACCCTCACGGACAAGTTCAACCACTCGACCCGCCAGCACCTTGACCTGGGCTTTTTCTTCCGGCGTCACCTTCAGAGAAGCAGGTTTTTCGGCTCGGTCAAGAGAGAAAGGCGGGAGACCAGTCGACTGCCCTGGAGTCGCCTGGTCCTGGCAGTAGAACCAAGTTGCCTGCCAACCTCGGACCGACTCCGGGAAAGTGATGGATGGGAAACAACTCTTCCCCCTCGTTTGGATCGCCAAGCCCCCACACAACTGGATCACTTGCGTCTTCTCATCACTCGACTTGGCCTTCTTGACCGACTGAGAGCGACAAGTAAAAATGTGCTTGAAAAGCCCCCAATGTGGGCGGCAACCCAGGAACGCCTCACACATGGAAATGAAAGCAGCGAGGTAGACAATGGAGTTTGGGGTAAAGTGATGGAGCTGCGCTCCGAAGAAGTTCAAGAAATTTCAGAAGAAAGGATAGGGCGGCAGAGAAAACCCTCGGTCGATGTGAGTGGCCAGGAGCACGCACTCACCGTCACGAGGTTGAGGTTCGATCTCTCCCCCCGGAAGACGTGCGGCTTTATGGGGAATGGCTCCCCCCTCGACCATGTCGTCAAGATCCTCCTGCCGGAGCACCGACGACATCCAGTCGCCCTGGATCGAACCTTTGGGCAGGGCCGTCCTAGAGGAAGATCCGCCACGAGCAGACTTCTTCCCCTTCCCCGCCGCCGCCTTCTTCGCGCGCTCCAGAGCGGTCGTCTTGCCCTTCACCATCGTCGCCGGCGAAATCTCGAACAGGTTTGCGGTGGTAGGGCGAGAGCGGAGGAAGCGGAAGAGGTTGCGAAGAAAGAGAGGAAGAAGGAGGAGAGAGGAGTACGCGCACTGTTGGGGAACTCCGAGCCGGCAACTTATAAGGGACCGCTTCCGAGTGGCTGACCGGTAGGCCCAGGCTATCCAGTCAAATCCCGCAGCAGGCGTGCGCGCAGTACATGGCGAAAAAGGCGACGCGGAGATCGAGGAGCCTCCGCATTGTCACTTCCGATTACTGCGGCCACCCCCGTCCCGCGCGCTTCCCAAAAAATCCGGATCCCGTGATATTCGCTGGCTGCAGAACAACTTGTCAAAACAGAAAACCCCGCGCGCACCGGCGCTCGGTACATCACAGGTAAAGAAATCCACTCGACAAAAGGCCTGGAATGGATCAAGGCGACTGAAAGAGGTTGATGATGTCATCCGTGACGGTCGACCCAGAACGAGGCACTCATATAACCCGAAGAATCAGTCGGAAAGGTCGCCAACCCTTTCTCACTCTAACCTCGATCTATTCGGGGGCTAATGATGAAGCTATGTACCTAGGGTAGGGGCACGGACCCATCCTAAAAAGCCCCACCCGAGGACATCCCTAGAAGGAGTCACCTCTCAAACAACTGAAAGGCATCCCACTCGACGGGTTCAAGACACTCGACCAAAGAACGACCACTCGACCATGAAGCCAACCACTCGAGTGCCAGAAGACCTAAAGTCACTCCGCAGGCAAACGGTCGGCTATTAAGTAGTCTTTATGGTTATTATAACACTTTATTAGGGACGTTATCAGTAACGCCCAACCTTAAATGTACCTAAAACCCTGCATTACTGAGGGCAGGAGGGGGCCGGCGAACTCTATATAAGCCACCCCCCTCCTCAGTATGAGGGGTTCGCACCCTTGTTATCCACACACGCATAATCCAATCGACCGCCTCAGGGCACCGAGACATAGGGCTGTTACTTCCTCCGAGAAGGGCCTGAACTCGTAAATCTAGCCTCTCCATACACACCCCCTACCTCACTGTCAGACTTAGAACCACGACAGATCTCACTCTGGTTGATCTGCGAGGTTCAGAAGTATCTTGTCCTGAAGTTTCATGATCATTATCATTAGCTTCCTCACTAATTGGTGTAGGTGTCGCAGAAACAGTTTTCTGTGATGTACTACTTTCCAATAAGGGAGCAGGTACAGTTACCTCATCAAGTTCTACTTTCCTCCCACTCACATCTTTCGAGAGAAACTCCTTCTCCAGAAAGTTTCCGAATTTAGCAACAAAAGTCTTGCCTTCAGATCTGTGATAGAAGGTGTATCCAATAGTTTCCTTTGGATATCCTATGAAGACACATTTCTCCGATTTGGGTTCGAGCTTATCAGGTTGAAGCTTTTTCACATAAGCATCACAGCCCCAAACTTTCAGAAACGACAACTTTGGTTTCTTGCCAAACCATAGTTCATAAGGCGTCGTCTCAACGGTTTTTGATGGTGTCCTATTTAACGTGAATGCGGCTGTCTCTAAAGCATAACCCCAAAACGATAGCGGTAAATCAGTAAGAGACATCATAGATCGCACCATATCTAGTAAAGTACGATTACGACGTTCGGACACACCATTACGCTGTGGTGTTCCGGGTGGCGTGAGTTGCGAAACTATTCCGCATTGTTTTAAATGTACACCAAACTCATAACTCAAATATTCTCCTCCACGATCAGATCGTAGAAACTTTATTTTTTTGTTACGATGATTTTCAACTTCACTATGAAATTCTTTGAACTTTTCAAATGTTTCAGACTTATGTTTCGTTAAGTAGATATACCCATATCTTCTTAAGTCATCCGTGAAGGTGAGAAAATAACGATATCTGCCACGAGCCTCAATATTCATCGGACCACATACATCTGTATGTATGATTTCCAACAAATCTGTTGCTCTCTCCATAGTACCGGAGAACGGTGTTTTGGTCATCTTGCCCATGAGGCACGGTTCGCAAGTACGAAGTGATTCATAATCAAGTGGTTCCAAAAGTCCATCAGTATGGAGTTTCTTCATGCGCTTTACACCGATATGACCTAAACGGCAGTGCCACAAATAAGTTGCACCATCATTATCAACTCTGCATCTTTTGGCTTCAACATTATGAATATGTGTGTCTCTACTATTGAGATTCAATAAGAATAGACAACTCTTCAAGGGTGCATGACCATAAAAGATATTACTCATATAAATAGAACAACCATTATTCTCCGATTTAAATGAATAACTGTCTCGCATCAAACAAGATCCAGATATAATGTTCATGCTTAACGCTAGCACCAAATAACAATTATTTAGGTCTAATATTAATCCCAAAGGTAGATGTAGAGGTAGCGTGCCGACTGCGATCACATCGACTTTGGAACCGTTTCCCACGTGCATCGTCACCTCGTCCTTAGCCAATCTTCGCTTAATCCGTAGTCCCTGTTTCGAGTTGCAAATATTAGCAACAGAACCAGTATCAAATACCCAGGTGCTACTATGAGCATTAGTAAGGTACACATCAATAACATGTATATCACATATACCTTTGTTCACCTTGCCATCCTTCTTATCCGCCAAATACTTGGGGTAGTTCCGCTTCCAGTGACCAGTCTGCTTACAGTAAAAGCACTCAGTTTCAGGCTTAGGTCCAGACTTGGGTTTCTTCTCTTGAGCAACAACTTGCTTGCTGTTCTTCTTGAAGTTCCCCTTCTTCTTCCCTTTGCCCTTTTTCTTGAAACTAGTGGTCTTGTTGACCATCAACACTTGATGCTCCTTTTTGATTTCTACCTCCGCAGCTTTCAGCATTGCGAAGAGCTCGGGAATAGTCTTATTCATCCCTGGCATATTATAGTTCATCACGAAGCTCTTGTAGCTTGGTGGCAGTGATTGGAGAATTCTGTCAATGACGCAATCATATGGAAGATTAACTCCCATCTTAATCAAGTGATTATTATACCCAGACATTTTGAGTATATGCTCACTGACAGAACTGTTCTCCTCCATCTTGCAGCTATAGAACTTATTGGAGACTTCATATCTCTCAATCCGGGCATTTGCTTGAAATATTAACTTCAACTCCTGGAACATCTCATATGCTCCATGACGTTCAAAACGTCATTGAAGTCCCGATTCTAAGCCATAAAGCATGGCACACTGAACTATCGAGTAGTCATCAGCTTTGCTCTGCCAGACGTTCATAACATATGGTGTTGCTCTTGCAGCAGGCCTGGCACCCAGCGGTGCTTCCAGGACGTAATTCTTCTGTGCAGCAATGAGGATAATCCTCAAGTTACGGACCCAGTCCGTGTAATTGCTACCATCATCTTTCAACTTTGCTTTCTCAAGGAACGCATTAAAATTCAACGGAACAACAGCACGGGCCATCTATCTACAATCAAACATACATAAGCAAGATACTATCAGGTACTAAGTTCATGATAAATTTAAGTTCAATTAATCAAATTACTTAAAGAACTCCCACTTAGATAGACATCCCTCTAATCCTCTAAGTGATCACGTGATCCAAATCAACTAAACCATGTCCGATCATCACGTGAGATGGAGTAGTTTCATTGGTGAACATCACTATGTTGATCATATCTACTATATGATTCACGCTCGACCTTTCGGTCTCCGTGTTCCGAGACCATATCTGTATATGCTTGGCTCGTCAAGTATAACCTGAGTATTCCGCGTGTGCAACTATTTTGCACCCGTTGTATTTGAACGTAGAGCCTATCACACCCGATCATCACGTGGTGTCTCAGCACGAAGAACTTTCGCAATGGTGCATACTCAGGGAGAACACTTCTTGATAATTTAGTGGGAGATCATCTTATAATGCTACCGTCAATCAAAGCAAGATAAGATGCATAAAAGATAAACATCACATGCAATCAATATAAGTGATATGATATGGCCACCATCATCTTGTGCCTGTGATCTCTATCTCTGAAGCATCGTCATGATCACCATCGTCACCGGTGCGACACCTTGATCTCCATCGTAGCATCGTTGTCGTCTCGCCAATCTTATGCTTCCACGACTATCGCTACTGCTTAGTGATAAAGTAAAGCATTACAGCGTGATTGCATTGCATACAATAAAGCGACAACCATATGGCTCCTGCCAGTTGCCGATAACTCGGTTACAAAACATGATCATCTCATACAATAAAATTCAGCATCATGTCTTGACCATATCACATAACAACATGCCCTACAAAAACAAGTTAGACGTCCTCTACTTTGTTGTTGCAAGTTTTACGTGGCTGCTACGGGCTTAAGCAAGAACCAATCTTACCTACACATCAAAACCACAACGATAGTTTGTCAAGTTGGTGCTGTTTTAACCTTCACAAGGACCGGGCGTAGCCACACTCAGTTCAACTAAAGTTGGAGAAACTGTCACCCGCAAGCCACCTATGTGCAAAGCACGTCGGGAGAACCGGTCTCGCGTAAGCGTACGCGTAATGTCGGTCCGGGCCGCTTCATCCAACAATACCGCCGAACCAAAGTATGACATGCTGGTAAGAAGTATGACTTATATCACCCACAACTCACTTGTGTTGTACTCGTGCATATAACATCAACACATAAAACCTAGGCTCTGATACCACTGTTGGGGAACGTAGTAATTTTAAAAAAATTCCTGCGCACATGCAAGATCATGGTGATGCATAGCAACGAGAGGGGAGAGTGTGATCTACGTACCCTTGTAGATCAACAAAGGAAGCGTTTGGTTGATGTAGTCGTACGTCTCCACGGCCCGACCGATCAAGCACAGAAAATACGGCACCTCCGAGTTCTAGCACACGTTTAGCTCGATGACGATCCCCGGACTCCGATCCAGCAAAGTGTCGGGGAAGAGTTCCGTAAACACGACGGCTTGGTGACAATCTTGATGTACTACTATCGCAGGGCTTCGCCTAAGCACCGCTACAATATTATCGAGGACTATGGTGGCAGGGGGCGCCGCACACTGCTAAGAATATGATCACGTGGATCAACTTGTGTTCCTCTGGGGTGCTCCTGCCTCCGTATATAAAGGTTCAAGGGGGGAGGCCAGCCGGCCATCATAGGGCGCGCCCGGAGGAGTCCTACTCCCTCCGGGAGTAGGACTTCTCCCCCAATCCTAGTTGGAATAGGATTCGTGAGGTGGAAAAGAGAGAGAGAGAAAGGAGGGGGCGCCGCCCCCCTCTCTCCTTGTCCTATTCGGACTAGGGGGGAGGGGCGCGCGGCCCAGCCCTCGCCGCCTCTCCTCTTCTTCCACTAAGGCCCACTAAGGCCCATATAGCTCCCGGGGGGTTCCGGTAACCTCCCGGTACTCTAGTAAAATCCCGATTTCACCCGGAACACTCCCGATATCCAAACATAGGCTTCCAATATATCAATCTTTATGTCTCGACCATTCCGAGAGTCCTCATCATGTCCATGATCACATCCGGGACTCCAAACAACCTTCAGTACATCAAAACGTATAAACTCATAATATAACTGTCATCGAAACCTTAAGCGTGCGGACCCTATGGGTTCGAGAACAATGTAGACATGACCGAGAGATGTCTCCGGTCAATAACCAATAGCGGGACCTGGATGCCCATATTGGCTCCTACATATTCTACGAAGATCTTTATCGGTCAGACTGCATAACAACATACGTTGTTCCCTTTGTCATCGGTATGTTACTTGCCTGAGATTCGATCGTCGGTATCCAATACCTAGTTCAATCTCGTTACCGGCAAGTCTCTTTACTCGTTCCGTAATACATCATCTCGCAACTAACTCATTAGTTGCATTGCTTGCAAGGCTTAAGTGATGTGCATTACCGAGAGGGCCCAGAGATACCTCTCTGACGATCGGAGTGACAAATCCTAATCTCGAAATACGTCAACCCAACATGTACCTTTGGAGACACCTGTAGAGCACCTTTATAATCACCCAGTTACGTTGTGACGTTTGGTAGCACACAAAGTGTTCCTCTGGCACACGGGAGTTACATAATCTCATAGTCATAGGAACATGTATAAGTCATGAAGAAAGCAATAGCAACATACTAAACGATCGGGTGCTAAGCTAATGGAATGGGTCATGTCAATCAGATCATTCAACTAATGATGTGATCCCGTTTAATCAAATGACAACTCTTTGTCCATGGTTAGGAAACATAACCATCTTTGATTAACGAGCTAGTCAAGTAGAGGCATACTAGTGACACTCTGTTTGTCTATGTATTCACACATGTATTATGTTTCCGGTTAATACAATTCTAGCATGAATAATAAACCTTTATCATGATATAAGGAAATAAATAATAACTTTATTATTGCCTCTAGGGCATATTTCCTTCAGTCTCCCACTTGCACTAGAGTCAATAATCTAGATTTACACAGTAATGATTCTAACACCCATGGAGCTTTGGTGCTGATCATGTTTTGCTCGTGGAAGAGGCTTAGTCAACGGGTCTGCTACATTCAGCTCCATATGTATCTTGCAAATCTCTATGTCTCCCACCTGGACTAGATCCCGGATGGAATTGAAGCGTCTCTTGATGTGTTTGGTTCTCTTGTGAAATCTGGATTCCTTTGCCAAGGCAATTGCACCAGTATTGTCACAAAAGATTTTCATTGGACCCGATGCACTAGGTATGACACCTAGATCGGATATGAACTCCTTCATCCAGACTCCTTCGTTTGGTGCTTCCGAAGCAGCTATGTACTCCGCTTCACATGTAGATCCCGCCACGACGCTTTGTTTAGAACTGCACCAACTGACAGCTCCACCGTTTAATGTAAACACGTATCCGGTTTGCGATTTAGAATCGTCCGGATCAGTGTCAAAGCTTGCATCAACGTAACCATTTACGATGAGCTCTTTGTCACCTCCATATACGAGAAACATATCCTTAGTCCTTTTCAGGTATTTCAGGATGTTCTTGACCGCTGTCCAGTGATCCACTCCTGGATTACTTTGGTACCTCCCTGCTAAACATATAGCAAGGCACACATCAGGTCTGGTACACAGCATTGCATACATGATAGAGCCTATGGCTGAAGCATAGGGAACATCTTTCATTTTCTCTCTATCTTCTGCAGTGGTCGGGCATTGAGTCTGACTCAACTTTACACCTTGTAACACAGGCAAGAACCCTTTCTTTGCTTGATCCATTTTGAACTTCTTCAAAATCTTGTCAAGGTATGTGCTTTGTGAAAGTCCAATTAAACGTCTTGATCTATCTCTATAGATCTTTATGCCTAATATGTAAGCAGCTTCACCGAGGTCTTTCATCGAAAAACTCTTATTCAAGTATCCTTTTATGCTATCCAGAAATTCTATATCATTTCCAATCAGTAATATGTCATCCACATATAATATCAGAAATGCTACAGAGCTCCCACTCACTTTCTTGTAAATACAGGCTTCTCCAAAAGTCTGTATAAAACCAAATGCTTTGATCACACTATCAAAGCGTTTATTCCACCTCCGAGAGGCTTGCACCAGTCCATAAATGGATCGCTGGAGCTTGCACACTTTATTAGCTCCCTTCGGACCGACAAAACCTTCCGGTTGCATCATATACAACTCTTCTTCCAGAAATCCATTCAGGAATGCAGTTTTGACATCCATCTGCAAAATTTCATAATCATAAAATGCGGCAATTGCTAACATGATTCGGACAGACTTAAGCATCGCTACGGGTGAGAAGGTCTCATAGTAGTCAACCCCTTGAACTTGTCGAAAACTTTTTGCGACAAGTCGAGCTTTGTAGATAGTAATATTACCGTCAGCGTCAGTCTTCTTTTTGAAGATCCATTTATTCTCAATTGCTTGCCGATCATTGGGCAAGTCAACCAAAGTCCATACTTTGTTCTCATACATGGATCCCATCTCAGATTTCATGGCTTCAAGCCATTTTGTGGAATCTGGGCTCACCATCGCTTCTTCATAGTTCGTAGGTTCATCATGATCTAGCAGCATGATTTCCAGAACAAGATAGAGAAAACGGTAGCTTCAGACTTTACACTGTGCAAATCTATTTGTGATAGAGAAAACTATAGCTTCAGACTTTACACCTCAGAATGCCCCTTCCCCACTCTATGTCGCCCATGCTTGGCGACACGGGGGAAACCCTCGCCGCCCCGGGGGCTCCACTCCGCCACCTGCACAACCGCATCGCCGTTGCTGAAGGGCCAGTTGGCGAAGCCGCGCCGCAGCCGGTGATGGCGGCGACAGGGCGATTTCGTTCGGCACCCATGCCCCTGCACCCGCCCCTCCCTTCCGCCACCGCCTCCCCGTATGCCCGCCGCCTATGGGCCGACCGGTGTGGCCGCGCCGCACGTGAGGTTGGCAACGGTGGGGCGGACTCGCCCACCCCCAGTCGCCCCTACGTGTTGTGGACCCTCTCTCCCGTCGGCCCCAGACCGGATCCAACCCGCCAAGGGCTATCCCCGATCCAGCTGCTGCACGGCATTAGGGTGTCCTACTCGGCGGCTTGGCCGCGCCCGCTTGTTCCTCGCACCACCCGCCTCTGGCCCCCCACCGGCGCATGTCCCTTGTTGTTGTCCGCCAGGGCGGGCGATGCCCTTGGGGAGGTGGCCAGGGCCTGGTCCCGCGTTGGTGCAGGCCACCCTCCATCCCCGATGGAGCCTCCTCCAAGCTACGCTTATGACTCATGCGCGCGTGTGTGTGGTGACGGCGATCCTCCCAGGGCCGGGGAATCTTCGCGATGGATCTTTGTTGATGCTATGTCTTGAGCTTGCGTTGGTTTTCCCCGAAGAGGAAGGGATGATGCAGCAGAGTAGCGTCAGTATTTCCCTCAGTTTTTGAGAACCAAGGTATCAATCCAGTAGGAGGCCACGCTCAAGTCCCTCGTACCCGCACAAAGCGATAGCTACTCGCAACCAACGCGATTAGGGGTTGTCAATCCCTTCACGGTCACTTATGAGAGTGAGATTTGATAGATATAATATTTTTGGTATTTTTGGTATAAAGATGCACAGTAAAAAGTAAAAGCAAAGTAAAAAGCAAAGCAAGATTAAAGTGACCGAGATTGATATGATGAGAATAGACCCGGGGCCATAGGTTTCACTAGTGGCTTCTCTCAAGAGCATAAGTATTCTACAGTGGGTGAACAAATTACTATTGAGAAATTGACAGAATTGAGCATAGTTATGATAATATCTAGGCATGATCATGTATATAGGCATCACGTCCGTGACAAGTAGATCGAAACGATTCTGCATCTACTACTATTACTCCACCCATCGACCGCTATCCAGCATGCATGTAGAGTATTAAGTTAAAAACAGAGTAACGCCCTAAGTAAGATGACATGATGTAAAGAGATAAATTCATGCAATATGAAATAAACCCCATCTTGTTATCCTCGATGGCAATGATACAATACGTGCCTTGCTGCCCCTTCTGTCACTGGGTAAGGACACCGCAAGATCGAACCCAAAGCTAAGCACTTCTCCCATGACAAGAACTACCAATCTAGTTGGCCAAACCAAACAGATAATTCGAAGAGACTTGCAAAGATAACCAAACATACATAAAAGAATTCAGAGAAGATTCAAATATTATTCATAGATAGACTTTATCATAAACCCACAATTCATCGGTCTCAACAAACACACCGCAAAAAGAAGATTACATCGAATAGATCTCCACAAGAGAGGGGAGAGAGAGAAGAAGCCATCTAGCTACTAACTATGGACCCGAAGGTCTGAGGTAAACTACTCACACTTCATCGGAGAGGCTATGATGATGTAGAAGCCCTCCGTGATGACGGCCCTCTTCCGGCGGAGCTCCGGAACAGGCCCCAAGATGGGATCTCGTGGATACAGAAAGTTGCGATGGTGGAATTAGGTTTTGGCTCCTATTCTGATTGTTTGGGGGTACATGCGTATATATAGGAGGAAGGAGTACATCAGTGGAGCACCGAGGGGCCCACGAGGCTGGGGTGCGCGCCCTAGGGGGGGCGCCCCCACCCTCGTGACTTCCTCTTTGACCCCTTGGAGTAGGGTCCAAGTCTCCTGGATCACGTTCGGTGAGAAAATCACGTTCCCGAAGATTTTATTCCGTTTGGACTCCGTTTGATATTTTGTTTATCCGAAACACTGAAATAGGCAAAAAACAACAATTCTAGGCTGGGCCTCCGGTTAATAGGTTAGTCCCAAAAATAATATAAAGGTGGAAAATAAAGCCCAATATAGTCCAAAACAGTAGATAATATAGCATGGAGCAATCAAAAATTATAGATACGTTGGAGACGTATCAGGCATCCCCAAGCTTAATTCCTGCTCGTCCTCGAGTAGGTAAATGATAAAAAGAGAATTTTTGATGCGGAGTGCTACTTGGCATAATTTCAATACAAATATTCTTAATTGTGGTATGAATATTCAGATTAGAAAGATTCAAGACAAAAGTTTATATTGGCATAAAAATAATAATACTTGAAGCATACTAACAAAGCAATTATGTCTTTTTAAAATAACATGGCCAAAGAAAGTTATCCCTACAAAATCATATAGTCTGGCTATGCTCCATCTTCACCACACAAAGTATTTAAATCATGCACAACCCCGATAACAAGCCAAGCAATTGTTTCATACTCTAACTTTTTCAAAACTTTTTCAATCTTCACGCAATACATGAGCGTGAGCCATGGATATAGCACTATAGGTGGAATAGAATGGTGGTTGTGGAGAAGACAAAAAGGAGGGGAAGATAGTCTCACATCAACTAGGCGTATCAACGGGCTATGGAGATGCCCATCAATAGATATCAATGTGAGTGAGTAGGGATTGCCATGCAACGGATGCACAAGAGCTATAAATGTATGAAAGCTCAACAAAAGAAACTAGTGGGTGTGTATCCAACTTGCTTGCTCACGAAGACCTAGGGCAATTTTGAGGAAGCCCATCATTGGAATATACAAGCCAAGTTCTATAATGTAAAATTCCCACTAGTATACGAAAGTGACAACATATGAGACTCTCTATATGAAGAACATGGTGCTACTTTGAAGCACAATATATGAGACTCGCTATATCATGGTGCTACTTTGCAGCACAAGTGTGGAAAAAAAGGATAGTAGCATTGCCCCTTTTTTGGGCCTTCTTTTTTTTTCTTTGGCCTTTCTCTTTTTTATTGGGACAATGCTCTATTGAATGATGATCATCACACTTTTATTTATTTACAACTCAATGATTACAAGTCGATTCTGAAACAAAGTATGACTCTATATGGATGCCTCCGGCGGTGTACCAGGATATGCAATGAATCAAGAGTGACAAGTATGAAGAAAATTATGAACGGTGGCTTTGCCACAAATACTTGTGACGCCCCCGATTTAATCGTACACTAATCATACACGCAAACGTGTACGATCAAGACCAGGGACTCACGGGAAGATATCACAACACAATTCTACAAATAAAATAAGTCATACAAGCATCATATTACAAGCCAGGGGCCTAGAGGGCTCGAATACAAGAGATCGATCATAGACGAGTCAGCGGAAGCAACAATATCTGAGTATAGACATAAGTTAAACATGTTTGCCTTAAGAAGGCTAGCACAAACTGGGATACAGATCGAAAGAGGCGCAGGCCTCCTGCCTGGGATCCTCCTAAACTACTCCTGGTCACCGTCAGTGGGTTGCACGTAGTAATAGGCACCTCCCGAGTAGTAGTCGTCGTCGACGGTGGCGTCTGGCTCCTGGGCTCCAACGTCTGGGTTGCAGCAATCGGATATAGGAAAGGGGAAAAGGGGAAGACAAGCAACCGTGAGTACTCATCCAAAGTACTCGCAAGCAAGGAGCTACACTACATAATTATGCATTGGTATCAAATGGAATAAGGGTATCATATGTGGACTGAACTGCAGAATGCCGGAATAAGAGGGGGATAGCTAGTCCTTTCGAAGACTACGCTTCTGGTAACCTCCATCTTGCAGTAGGAGAAGAGAGTAGATGGTAAGTTCACCAAGTAGCATCGCATAGCATAATCCTAACCGATGGTCCTCCCCTCGTCGCCCTGTGAGAGAGCGATCACCGGTTGTATCTGGCACTTGGAAGGGTGTGTTTTATTAAGTATCCGGTTCTAGTTGTCATAAGGTCTAGGTACAACTCTGGGTCGTACTTTTACCGAGGGACACGGCTATTCGAATAGATCAACTTCCCTGCAGGGGTGCACCACATATCCCAACACGCTCGATCCCATTTGGCCGGACACACTTTCCTGGGTCATGCCCGGCCTCGGAAGATCAACACGTCGTAGCCCTACCTAGGCGAAACAGAGAGGTCAGCACGCCGGTCTAAATCCTATGGCGCAGGGGTCTGGGCCCATCGCCCATTGCACACCTGCACGTTGCGTACGCGGCCGGAGGCAGAACTAGCCCCCTTAATACAAGAGCAGGCTTACGGTCCAATCCGGCGCGCGCCACTCAGCCGCTGACGTCACGAAGGCTTCGGCTGATACTACGACGTCGAGTGCCCATAACTGTCCCCGCATAGATGGTTAGTGCGTATAGGCCAGTAGCCAGACTCAGATCAAATACCAAGATCTCGTTAAACGTGTTAAGTATCCGCGAACACCGACCAGGGCCAGGCCCACCTCTCTCCTAGGTGGTCTCAACCTGCCCTATCGCTCCGCCACAAAGTAACAGTCGGGGGCCGTCGGGAACCCAGGCCCACCTCTACTGGGATGGAGCCACCTGCCCCTTCAGCCCCCAACTCCGAACAGTACCACAGGTAATGTAACTGTGTAAAGTATATAGTATATGCCCGTGATCACCTCCCGAAGTGATCACGGCCCAGTAGTATAGCATGGCAGACAGACAAGAGTGTAGGGCCACTGATGGAACACTAGCATCCTATACTAAGCAGTAGGATAGCAGGTAATGGTAACAACAGTAGTAGCAAGGACAGGCTATGCATCAGGATAGGAATAACGGAAAACAGTAACATGCTATACTACTCTAATGCAAGCAGTATAGAGAAGAGTAGGCGATATCTGGTGATCAAAGGGGGGGGGGCTTGCCTGGTTGCTCTGGCAAGGAGGGGTCATCAACTACGTAGTCGAACTGGGGGTCGCCGGCAGTCTCGGGGTCTACCGGAAAGAAGTAACGGAGGGGGACACAATAAATAACAGAGCAATCAAGCATCACAAAGCGTAACATGGCAATACGCAGTGCTAGGTGTGCCCTAACACGACAGTAGGTGGTACCGGCGAAAGGGGGAAACATCCGGGAAAATATCCCCGGTGTTTCGCGTTTTCGGACAGATGAATCGGAGGGGGGAAAGTTGCGTGTTTGCTATGCTAGGGATGTGTAGCGGACGAACGGGCCGCGTATCCGGATTCGTCTCGTCGTTCTGAGCAACTTTCATGTACAAAGTTTTTTCATCCGAGCTACGGATTATTTTATATGAATTTACAAAGTTTAAAAGAATATTTGGAATTTATTATTAATTCAAAATAAAAAGGGGATTTTTCTATGTGTACCAACTATTGTACCCAGCCACATAGGCTGAGAGGCTGACAGTGGGACACCTAGGAGCTGACTCAGCAGTCAATAGTCAAAGTGTTGACTGAAGACAAACGTGAACAATGTTGTGGATCCCACATGTCATTGACTATAGTTAAATTAAAAGGTTATTTAGATGGGGGCCCACTGTCATTGGGCCATTAGGCTAATTAACAGCTAACAAACCTAATTACTACTAGCAAATTAGAACGGGGCCGACCTTAGTAGACAGAACCCAGCCGGCCTCATGGTGGCTGTGCATACACGCACAAGCACACAGCGGCTACGGCCAGTAGCTCGAGTGGCCGGGGTTTCAGGGAGGTGACGGGCAGCGGCGCAGGCGGGCGCGGCGAGGCTGCGGCCGGCACACGCGCAGTAGGGCGCCAGGCAAGCGGCGGCAGCAGCGGCAGTGTAGCGCAACAGCAGCAGCACAACAACGTATGGAGCAGCAGGCTACAGGAGCAGGGAGCAACAGCCAAGAACAGCACGTACGCGTACGCGGAAGCGGAGCTCCGGCCATGGCGGTGTTTGATACGTAGGGGCACGGATCGAGGGGGAAAATAGGGGAATCGACAGAGAAGCTCACGGGAAGGCTCGTGGACATGGTCAAGGAAGCCGGGGTGGTCCGTTGGGGTGGCAAACAATGGCGCGATGCGGCGACCGTGGGCGAAGATGAGGACGATGTCGAGGCTACGGGCCATACTAGCTCGAGCCCTTTGGCGTGGTGATGGAGTCGACCACGACAGAGCTCCCAGTCATCTTCACGCGACGAGGGGAGGCCGGTGGCTGGCGGATCGACGCGGCGCGGCCATGGATGCAGACGGTCGAGATCGGGATCGAGCGTGGGGGACGATGTAGAAGAGGGGAAGTGGCTAGGGTTTGGCAGGGGGTCGTGGGTGTCCTCCTTATCCTCTCTAGGGCACTCGAGAGGAGCAGGTGTCGGTCATCCGGCCGTGGCGCCATGGGATGGCCGCCACGCCATGGCCTCTGCCTTCTCCTCTGTACAGGAGAAAGTGGAAAGGCCTGTGGTGGGCTGGGCCGTGCACTATAGCACTGGGCCTGTAGTGTACAGTGTGCACTTAGCCCCTGTTCCTTCTTCTAATTTTCTGTTTTGTATTTTCTCCACCCTTTTGTATTTTAATTTAATCCAAATAAGTTTTGTTGAACACAAAACTTGTCACATAAATAATAGGCAATGTTTTAACCTAGCACACACGATTTCAAGTGGTTTGTAAATACATAAACATTCATTTATTTTGAAATGGCTAATTTATTTGCTGTTGGACCACTTATTAATTTCCTAGGGATTTATCTGTGAGTCAAATGAAGTTGGTACCATCATGGCAATGATTAGGGGAATTTATAGAATAGTGTGAACATATTAGTTTTATTGTTTGAAAACTTTTGTTGTTTGCCAATAATTCAAATTAGAATTTTAACTGTTTTGAACTAATGCGCGATTAGCAACAACAACCGAGGTGACGTGCCATCATTAGCAGGGGATTACTGTAGCTTAATTATCCAGCCATCACAATTCTCCTCCACTACGAGAAATCTCGTCCCGAGATTTAAGAGGTAGTGAAAGGGGGGGAGGTTTGGTAACGAATCTAGCGGGTCTTCTCATCCTGGCTTGCTCTTCTCGAAGAGGCCAATCCAATATATTGATGTCTTCATTTCTCTACTTTAGGTCATCATGATGAAGTTGGCATCGTTTCTTCAGGAACTCCATCGTACTTACGAAAGAATAAAGGGTGGGCATTCCGGGAGAACAGACCTCTGCAAGGTCGACTATCTGGTCGATAACATCGAGGGAGGTGGCAGAAGTAACTCTTGAATTGAAACTTACGAAAATATCGAGAGCAAAGTAAGGAGGTATCCTGGGAAGTATCGAGCGGGCAGGCAATCGTTCGATGCCTGAAACAGGGCGTGAAAGGGGGTTCAAAGCAATGGGAATAAGTATTGTGTCTGATACCAGAATTGATGATCTCTCGGAAGGTGGCTCGTGAATCACATATGAGGCTAAGTGCGATGAATTAACTTTGGAAACTAGGGGTGTATAGGAGAGTCAGGTTTCAATCCTGTGGAACTGTGGGTTATGGGCCCACCATGTGGTTAAAAGTAGGAAGGGTGTTGACATCTTGCACGGTCATGATAGCAAGACATGTCAGAGGGTAGCCTATCAGTTATGTCGGCAACAATGTCGGTACCAAGGGCGAGGGACAAAGAGAACCATTTTCCTGCTTGTTGAAACGAGGCGGACCAATAGGCAGAGTTCTCGTCCATCGGTGGCTACCAGAATGTCATCAACAATAGTAACAGGGTTACACCAGACAGGATGGTACACCGAGGTGTTTACATAAGTAGGGAAGTATTACTACTTATATCATATAGATCACAAGAAAGGTTAAGCAAAGCAATGGAAAGGAAAATGTGTTTCAACACATATTTCAGGGGTATACCTTTCCCAAAGACAAACAGAGCATGATATCCATGACATGATATAATGTAGAAAACTCTTTAGGAAAGGGGGAGAAATTTCATGACATTACCCATACAACGGTGTTTGGATAATTTGATAAAGAAAATTTAGCATTGTGCTTCAAATGTTCTTATTGAAATTTGGAGTACCACAGACATGCTTCGAGATAGCGCTGACATGGTCATTGGGTAAAGATCATACTTTGGATTCACAAAGGATCCATCAGGAGCAACTTATAGAATAAGTCTTACCATTTCTTCATGGAAGAATGGCCAAACTTGCTAAAAAGGATACTACAACAATAGGTCCTCCGGCCAGGTGTGCTAGGCATGACATAACCTTACCGGGTCATATATAAAGACCAACATTATAACTCTTGGAAATATGTTCCAACCATCATATCTGACCGAGATTCAGATCTGATTGGTGTCACGATACCTCAGACTTAGGATGCCTGAGAAGAAAAGGTGCGGCACAACTTGACGAGATGACATTGTAAGATTCTCGGGAAATGAACTATGGAAGCGAGTTCCGAAACAAGAGTTCATCAGTAAACCAACGAGAGGATGAGGAGGTGGCTGATGGAATCAGCGACAATTCATCGAGATTAACAAAAGATGGATTTCCACAACTATGTGAACAAGGGGATAACATTTGTCAGATCAAATGGTATAATGATGTATGCTCGAGGAAAACATTCACAATTAAACATTGGTTGAAAGGTGCACCCGAAATATGGGCTGGGTTTCACGACCAACGTCGGAATGGTGATTCAATAATCAATAGTCTAAGAATGAACGGTCGACCATTAACTTCAAAGCAATAGGGTTGCTAGAAGGGCAGAATCCAAACAACACCGCTCACTTGTTGGTACCCCGGTTGGAACCAACACGAGGACCCAAGAAAGAATGGTGATGGTGAAAGGTATCACCATACCAAGAGTTCTTAAGAGGTGGTGAAATTCCCACGACATTCTTGACATAAAAGGTGGTAATATTTCAAGGTAAAGAAGAACAATGCTGGGTAGCAAGGAACTCAAGGTACAACACAAAATACAAACAAGTTTGTGTTGGAGGGAAGGCAATAAAGTGGCCGATGATAACACAACTCTTCGAGGGCAAGGATGGTATTTCTCTTCATGAATCGGATTGATATCCAGGACGAGCTCATAAGGTTGATGATGACCACGACACATTTGTCGAGATATTTCAAGAAGATGTAATCAATTAGCGACGACATCAAGTCAAAGGAATGATGAAGCGAAAGGTTATTGGAACCATGGGTACGACACAAACTCGAAATCAAGCTTGTTGTTCAAGGCGAAATGATATGATGAGGAAGATCGATGTATGCTTAGCTCATCATCAAAAATGGTGCTCCGAGAAGAAGGACCAGGTAGCACAGTTAAAATTTAGCACGATAAGGAATGGACAATCAAGCTAGGAATGACTTGAAGGATTACTAAACTCATAAGCAATGAAAATTACTTAGAGTTAATGAATCGGGTTACAGACTCAATTCACTATCGGTGTCCCTGAGTGTCTAACAACTCAGAACCCGGGGAAAAATTGGAATTGATGAGAAATAATACTTGAAGAAGAACTCATAAGAAGTAATATGGTTCTGTGATATTATCAAGATACCAGGGGGGTAATACTTGACGATAGATCAAACTAGAGGTTGGAGTGGGGTATTGATCCGCAGAAGACAAATGCTTAAACTTGCCCGAGAAATGTGATCAAAGAAGAACAATATGGTCGGAACCATAGCTGCAAGGGATCCAATTTAATGACACCGGAAGAATTACCCAAATGATTAAGTATTTTGCAAGAAGCTTCCATGATAAGTTCCACATCGGGTCCATGGGCATGAACGCAAAGTTCAAGGTCGACTCCCACTTCTTTAATGCATAACCTTCCATTCACTTCTCGTCTTCGAAGAAGTTGCAGTGTTGAAATTTTATCTGGCGAAGCACCCGAAGAGTATGACTCGTGAGAACTTTTGGGTTCACACGGTTTTAGAGAAGGTATAGGTTCAACCCATCGGGGCATCTTAGAAACATATACCACAAGCTTCAAGAGTAAATATCACCAGCTCGAAAGCAGAGCAAGGTTGAGAAAGTAGAGGATACAATTTACCAAAGGCATTATGTATCCAAGGGAAGGCTCACAAGGTTATTGAATAAGGAGGACACAGTCGAATAATAATCCAATAAAGGATCTGACGGTCCATAGCGGAGCTGATGTGAGCATCGGCACACAACCAGTTGAAGAAAGGATGCAAGGGCATCAGATTATAGAACATCTGAATGATTCAATGCTTAGATATCAAAGGAATTATGATTTCCAAATCGAAGGATCAGAAGCAGACGCTCTGATCAAGGGTGGATAAGTTCAATAGACCTAAGGGTACAATTGACGGCAAATAGATTGGTCGAGAACAAGCTCATGTTCAAAATGACGTCTGAGCCAGAAAGATAATTTAAAAGGATCAACTAATGATTGCGTGCATTCGCACACATGTTGAATCAGTAGGATCAAAATGACGTTGTCTAAGGATACTATCGAGTATTGCCATACATATGGAAAACATCCATAATTGCAAGCAGACAATTATTGCAGAGCAATAAGCTACTGAGGAATTTGGGAGGATTGAATAGTGTTTCGAAGACCATTGTGAAACACATGAACAACTGGGGATGAGTGGATACTCGATAAAGGCGAGAAATTATCCGTAGGGGTATTCAAGTGGCAAGGAACTGCAAGTCAGTAGGCACGAAATATCCTCAGAACGAATAGAGGGGATTCCAGGGTATCTTGTTATAACAAGATCAGCTAGGAAAAAAAAGTAAGAACGACAAATGTAGGTATTTATCCATAGGGATATTTCGGTGGTAGGGAATTGCAAACGCGTTGAACACAAGTTCTCGGGTTAACAGCGGAGAGTATCTTCAGGGTCTTCACGTGCAGCAGACGATCATCAGTAATAAGGGGCTCTCCGGGTGAAAGTGATAACAAGATCCTAATGTTAGATTTAGCAAAATTCAATTAGCCCGAATAGAAGAGAGATCAGAGTCCTAGAGTATAGACAAGGAGTAAAAGATTCTAATACCACCCAATGGCGACGTGGGGCCGTAAGCCACACAGCCATGTTAGTAAAGTTTTTCAATAACTAGACTCGGCTTCGGCCAAGGAGATGGAAAGGGGGATTCCTACAGGCAGTCGGCTCTGATACCAACTTGTGACGCCCCCGATTTAATCGTACACTAATCATACACGCAAACGTGTACGATCAAGATCAGGGACTCACGGGAAGATATCACAACACAACTCTACAAATAAAATAAGTCATACAAGCATCATATTACAAGCCAGGGGCCTCGAGGGCTCGAATACAAGAGCTTGATCATAGACGAGTCAGCGGAAGCAACAATATATGAGTACAGACATAAGTTAAACAAGTTTGCCTTAAGAAGGCTAGCACAAACTGGGATACAGATCGAAAGAGGCGCAGGCCTCCTGCCTGGGATCCTCCTAAACTACTCCTGGTCACCGTCAGCGGGCTGCACATAGTAATAGGCACCTCCCGAGTAGTAGTAGTCGTCGTCGACGGTGGCGTCTGGCTCCTGGGCTCCAACGTCTGGTTGCAGCAATCGGATATAGGAAAGGGGAAAAGGGGAAGAAAAGCAACCGTGAGTACTCATCCAAAGTACTCGCAAGCAAGGAGCTACACTACATATGTATGCATTGGTATCAAATGGAATAAGGGTATCATATGTGGACTGAACTGCAGAATGCCGGAATAAGAGGGGGATAGCTAGTCCTTTCGAAGACTACGCTTCTGATAACCTCCATCTTGCAGCAGGAGAAGAGAGTAGATGGTAAGTTCACCAAGTAGCATCGCATAGCATAATCCGAACCGATGATCCTCCCCTCGTCGCCCTGTGAGAGAGCGGTCAGCGGTTGTATCTGGCACTTGGAAGGGTGTGTTTTATTAAGTATCCGGTTCTAGTTGTTAGAAGGTCTAGGTACAACTCTGGGTCGTCCTTTTACCGAGGGACACGGCTATTCGAATAGATCAACTTCCCTGCAGGGATGCACCACATATCCCAACACGTTCGATCCCATTTGGCCGGACACACTTTCCTGGGTCATTCCCAGCCTCGGAAGATCAACACGTCGCAGCCCTACCTAGGCAGAACAGAGAGGTCAGCACGCCGGTCTAAATCCTATGGCGGAGGGGTCTGGGCCCATCGCCCATTGCACACCTGCACGTTGCGTACGCGGCCGGAAGCAGAACTAGCCCCCTTAATACAAGAGCAGGCTTATGGTCCAATCCGGCGCGCGCCACTCAGCCGCTGACATCACGAAGGCTTCGGCTGATACCACGGCGTCGAGTGCCCATAACTGTCCCTGCATAGACGGTTAGTGCGTATAGGCCAGTAGCCAGACTCAGATCAAATACCAAGATCTCGTTAAACGTGTTAAGTATCCGCGAACACCGACTAGGGTCAGGCCCACCTCTCTCCTAGGTGGTCTCAACCTGCCCTGTCGCTCCGCCACAAAGTAACAGTCGGGGGGCGTCGGGAACCCAGGCCCACCTCTACCGGGATGGAGCCACCTACCCCTTCAGCCCCCAACTCCAAATAGTACCACAGGTAATGTAACTGTGTAAAGTATATAGTATATGCCCGTGATCACCTCCCGAAGTGATCACGGCCCAGTAGTATAGCATGGCAGACGGACAAGAGTGTAGGGCCACTGATGGAACACTAGCATCCTATACTAAGCAGTAGGATAGCAGGTAATGGTAACAACGGTAGTAGCAAGGACAGGCTATGCATCAGGATAGGAATAACGGAAAACAGAAACATGCTATACTACTCTAATGCAAGCAGTATAGAGAAGAGTAGGCGATATCTGGTGATCAAAGGGGGGGCTTGCCTGGTTGCTCTGGCAAGGAGGGGTCATCAACTCTGTAGTCGAACTGGGGGTCGCCGGCAGTCTCGGGGTCTACCGGAAAGAGGTAACGGAGGGGACACAATAAATAACAGAGCAATCAAGCATCACAAAGCGTAACATGGCAATACGCGGTGCTAGGTGTGCCCTAACGCGGCAGTAGGTGGTACTGGCGAAAGGGGGAACCATCCGGGAAAATATCCCCGGTGTTTCGCGTTTTCGGACAGATGAATCGGAGGGGGAAAGTTGCGTGTTTGCTATGCTAGGGATGTGTAGCGGACGAACGGGCTGCGTATCCGGATTCGTCTCGTCGTTCTGAGCAACTTTCATGTACAAAGTTTTTTCATCCGAGCTACGGATTATTTTATATGAATTTACAAAGTTTAAAAGAATATTTGGAACTTATTATTAATTCGAAATAAAAAGGGGATTTTTCTATCTGTACCCACTATTGTACCCAGCCACATAGGCTGAGAGGCTGACAGTGGGACACCTGGGAGCTGACTCAGCAGTCAATAGTCAAAGTGTTGACTGAAGACAAACGTGAACAGTGTTGTGGATCCCACATGTCATTGACTATAGTTAAATTAAAAGGTTATTTCGATGGGGGCCCACTGTCATTAGGCCATTAGGCTAATTAACACCTAACAAACCTAATTACTACTAGCAAATTAGAATGGGGCCGGCCTTAGTACACAGAACCCAGCCGGCCTCATGGTGGCTGTGCATACACGCACAAGCTCACAGCGGCTACGACCAGTAGCTCGAGCGGCCGGGGTTTCAGGGAGGCGACGGGCAGCGGTGCAGGCGGGCGCGGCGAGGCTGCGGCCGGCACACACACAGTAGGGCGCAAGGCAAGCGGCGGCAGCAGTGGCAGTGTAGCGCAACAGCAGCATCACAACAATGCATGGAGCAGCAGGCTATAGGAGCAGGGAGCAACAACCAAGAACAACACGTATGCGTACGCGGAAGCGGAGCTCCGGCCATGGCGGTGTTTGACACGTAGGGGCACGGATCGAGGGGTGAAAGTAGGGGAGTCGACAGAGAAGCTCATGGGGAGGCTCGTGGACATGGTCAAGGAAGCCGGGGTGGTCCGTTGGGGTGGCAAGCGATGGCGCGATGCGGCGACCGTGGGCGAAGATGAGGACGATGTTGAGGCTACGGGCCATCCTAGCTCAAGCCCTTTGGCGTGGTGATGGAGCCGACCACGACGGAGCTCCCAGTCATCTTCGCGCGACGAGGGGAGGCCGGTGGCTGCCGGATCGACGCGGTGCGGCCATGGATGCAGACGGTCGAGATCGGGATCGAGCGTGGGGGACAATGTAGAAGAGGGAAAGTGGCTAGGGTTCGGCAGGGGGTCGTGGGTGTCCTCCTTATCCTCTCTAGGGCACTCGAGAGGAGCAGGTGTCGGTCATCCGGTCGTGGCATCGTGGGATGGCCGCCACGCCATGGCCTCTGCCTTCTCCTCTGTACAGGAGAAAGAGGAAAGGTCTGTGGTGGGCTGGGCCATGCACTATAGCACTGGGCCTGTAGTGTACAGTGTGCACTTAGCCCCTGTTCCTTCTTCTAATTTTCTGTTTTGTATTTTCTCCACCGTTTTGTATTTTAATTTAATCCAAATAAGTTTTGTTGAACACAAAACTTGTCACATAAATAATAGGCAATGTTTTGACCTAGCACACACGATTTCAAGTGGTTTGTAAATACATAAACATTCATTTATTTTGAAATGGCTAATTTATTTGCTGTTGGACCACTTATTAATTTCCTAGGGATTTATCAGTGAGTCAAATGAAGTTGGTACCATCATGGCAATGATTAGGGGAATTTATAGAATAGTGTGAACATATTAGTTTTATTGTTTGAAATTTTTTGTTGTTTGCCAATAATTCAAATTAGAATTTTAATTGTTTTGAACTAATGCGCGATTAGCAACAGCAACCGAGGTGACATGCCATCATTAGCAGGGGATTACTGTAGCTTAATTATTCGGCCGTCACAACTATGTCAACTTCATGATCATGATAAGCAATATGACAGTGATGAATGTGTCATGATGAACTAGATGGTGGAAAGTTGCATGGCAATATATCTCGGAATGGCTATGGAAATGCCATAATAGGTAGGTATGGTGGCTGTTTTCAGGAAGGTATATGGTAGGTGTATGATACCGGTGAAAGGTGCGCGGTATTAGAGAGGCTAGCAAAGGTGGAAGGGTGAGAGTGCGTATAATCCATTGACTCAACATTAGTCATAAAGAACTCATATACTTATTGCAAAAATCTAGAAGTTATCAAAGCAAAGTATTACGCGCATGCTCCTAGGGGGATAGATTGGTAGGAAAAGACCATCGCTCGTCCCCGACCGCCACTCATAAGGAAGACAATCAATAAATAAATCATGCTCTGACTTCGTCACATAACGGTTCACCATACGTGCATGCTATGGGAATCACAAACTTTAACACAAGTATTCTTTAAATTCACAACTACTCAACTAGAATGACTTTAATATTATCACCTCCATATCTCAAAACAATTATCATGTTTCAATCTTTTCTTAGTATTCAACACACTCAAAAGAAAGTTTCATAAATCTTGAATACAAAGCATATTATTATTAAGCAAATTACCATGCTATTAAGAGACTCTCAAAATAATTTAAGTGAAGCATGAGAGATCAATAGTTTCTTTAAAACAAATCCACCACCGTGCTCTAAAAGATCTAAGTGAAGCACATAGAGCAAAATTATAACGCTCAAAAGATATAAGTGAAGCACATAGAGCAAAATTATCTAGCTCAAAAGATATAAGTGAAGCACATAGAGCAAAACTACTTAGCTCAAAAGATATAAGTGAAGCACATAGAGTATTCTATAAAATTTTAATTCATGTATGGCTCTCTCAAAAGGTGTGTACAGCAAGGATGATTGTGGCATACTAAGACACAAAGACACAAATAATAGAAGACGCTCCAAGGAAAACACATATCATGTTGGTGAATAAAAATATAGCTCCAAGTAAATTACCGATGGAAGTGGACGAAAGAGGGGATGCCTTCCGGGGCATCCCCAAGCTTTGACTTTTTGGTGTCCTTGGATTATCTTGGGGGTGCCATCGGAATCCCCAAGCTTAGGCTCTTGCCACTCCTCGTTCCATGATCCATCAAAAGAATTCACCCAAAACTTGAAAACTTCACAACACAAAACTCAAAATAGAAAACTCGTGAGCTCCGTTAGCGAAAGAAAACAAAAGACCACTTTAAGGTACTGTAATGAACTCATTCTTTATTTATATTGGTGTTAAACCTACTGTATTCCAACTTCTCTATGGATTATAAACTATTTTACTAGCCATAGATTCATCAAAATAAGCAAACACCACACGAAAAACAGAATCTGTCAAAAACAGAACAGTCTGTAGTAATCTGTAGCTAGCGCAAGATCTGGAACCCCAAAAATTCTAAAATAAATTTCTGGACGTGAAAAATTTATCTATTAATCATATGCAAAAAGCATTAACTAAATATCACTCTTCAAATAAAAATGAAAGCAGTTCTTGTGAGCGCTAAAGTTTCTGTTTTTTACAGCAAGTTCAACAAGACTTTCCCAAGTCTTCCCAACGGTTCTACTTGGCACAAACACTAATTAAACACAAAAAAACAACCAAAACAGAGTCTAAATAATTTATTTATTACTAAGTAGGAGAAAAAAATCAAGGAATAAAAATAAAATTGGGTTGCCTCCCAACAAGCGCTATCGTTTAACGCCCCTAGCTAGGCATAAAAGCGAGGATAGATCTAGGTATTGCCATCTTTGGTAAGCAATCCATAAGTGGCTCTCATGATAGTTTCATATGGTAATTTTATTTTCTTTCTTGGAAAGTGTTCCATGCCCTTTTTAATGGAAATTAAAATCTAATATTCCCTTCCTTCATATCAATAATCGCACCAACCGTTCTAAGGAAAGGTCTACCAAGAATAATAGGGCAAGAAGGATTGCAATCTATATCAAGAACAATGAAATCTACGGGCACATAATTCCTATTTGCAACAATAAGAACATCATTAATCCTTCCCATAGGTTTCTTAATAGTGGAATCCGCAAGATGCAAGTTTAGAGAGCAATCATCAAAATTACGGAAATCTAGCAAATCACACAATGTCTTGGGAATAGTAGAGACACTAGCACCCAAATCACACAAAGCATAAAACTCATGATCTTTAATTTTAATTTTAATAGTTGGTTCCCACTCATCATAGAGTTTTTTAGGGATAGAAACTTTCAACTCAAGTTTTTCTTCATAAGATTGCATCATGGCATCAACAATATGTTCGATGAAGGCTTTATTTTGACTATAAGCATGTGGAGAATTTAGCACGGATTGCAACAAGGAAATACAATCAATTAAAGAGCAACTTCCATAATTAAATTCCTTGAAATCCAATATAGTGGGTTTAGCAACATCTAGATTTTTATTTCTTTCAATCCCACTTTCATCAATTTCATCATTAAGATCTAAATACTCCGAATTTTTAGAAAGCCTTCTAGGTAAAGGAAGATCATATTCAGTTTCTTCAAGATTCATATTGAAAAATAAAGATTTAATAGGGGACACATCAATAACTTTTAGATCTTCATCTTGATTTCCATAGGAATTGGAGGAACACGCTTTAGTAAAGGCATATTTGAAAGCATGCATCCTAGCGGTTCTTTCCTTGCACTCAACAATGGAAATTCTCATAGCTTTGAGAGACTCATTGATATCATGCTTAGGAGGAATGGATCTAAGCTTTAAAGAATCAATCTCAAGAGAAATTCTTGAAGGAAATATGCCCTAGAGGCAATAATAAAGTTATTATTTATTTCCTTATTTCATGATAAATGTTTATTATTCATGCTAGAATTGTATTAACCGGAAACATAATACATGTGTGAATACATAGACAAACAGAGTGTCACTAGTATGCCTCTACTTGACTAGCTCGTTGATCAAAGATGGTTAAAGTTTCCTAACCATATACATGAGTTGTCATTTGATTAACGGGATCACATCATTAGGAGAATGATGTGATTGACTTAACCCATTCCGTTAGCTTAGCACTTGATTGTTTAGTTTGTTGCTATTGCTTTCTTCATGACTTATACATGTTCCTATGACTATGAGATTATGCAACTCCCGTTTACCGGAGGAACACTTTGTGTGCCACCAAACGTCACAACGTAACTGGGTGATTATAAAGGTGCTCTATAGGTGTCTCCAAAGGTACTTGTTGGGTTGGCGTATTTCGAGATTAGGATTTGTCACTCCGATTGTCGGAGAGGTATCTCTGGGCCCACTCGGTAATGCACATCACTATAAGCCTTGCAAGCATTACACCTAATGAGTTAGTTGCGGGATGATGTATTACGGAACGAGTAAAGAGACTTGCCGGTAACGATATTGAGCTAGGTATTGAGATACCGACGAGCGAATCTCGGGCAAGTAACATACCGATGACAAAGGGAACAACTTATGTTGTTATGCGGTCTGACCGATAAAGATCTTCATATAATATGTAGGAGCCAATATGGGCATCCAGGTCCCGCTATTGGTTATTGACCAGAGAGGTGTCTCGGTCATGTCTACATAGTTCTCGAACCCGTAGGGTCCGCACGCTTAATGTTCGTTGACGATATAGTACTATATGAGTTATGTATGTTGATGACCGAATGTTGTTCGGAGTCCGGGATGAGATCACGGACATGACGAGGAACTCCGGAATGGTCCGGAGATAAAGTTTGATATATGGGATAGTAGTGTTTGATCTCCAGAAGGGTTCCGGAATTCACCAGAAGGGGTTCCGGATGTTTCCCGAAATGTTTGGGCACGAGAACACTTTATCTGGGCCAAAGGGGAAAGCCCACGAGGCTTTTGGAAAGTGCAAAAGGAAGTTTTGCGGAGACCAGAGGCTAGACGCCAGGAACCTTGGCGTCTAGGGGGTAGACGCCGGGAACCCTGGCGTCTAGCCCTGGAGTCCGAGAAGGACTCTTGCCTTTCGGGTCAAACTGACTTTGAGGAGGCTTTTACTCCAATTTTCGACCCCAGGGCTCAACATATAAATAGAGGGGTAGGGCTAGCACCAAGGACACATCAAGAAACACCGAGCCGTGTGCCAGCAACCCCGACCCCTCTAGTTTATCCTCCGTCATAGTTTTCGTAGTGCTTAGGCGAAGCCCTGCGGAAATTGTTCTTCACCAACACCGTCACCACGCCGTCGTGCTGTCGTAACTCATCTACAACTTCGCCCCTCTTGCTGGATCGAGAAGTCGAGGACGTCACCGAGCCGAACGTGTGCAGAACTCGGAGGTGCCGTGCTTTCGGTACTTGGATCGGTCGGACGTGAAGACGTACGACTACATCAACCGCATTGATATAACGCTTCCGTGAACGGTCTACGAGGGTACGTAGACAACACTCTCCCCTCTCGTTGCTATGCATCACCATGATCTTGCGTGTGCATAGGAAAATTTTGAAATTACTACGTTCCCCAACAGTGGCATCCGAGCCTAGGTTTTATGCGTTGATGTTGTGCATGAGTAGAACACAAGTGAGTTGTGGGAGATATAAGTCATACTGCTTACCAGCATGTCATACTTTGGTTCGGCGGTATTGTTGGATGAAGCGGCCGAGACCGACATTACGCGTACGCTTACGCGAGACTGGTTCTACCGACATGCTTTGCACACAGGTGGCTGGCGGGTGTCAGTTTCTCCAACTTTAGTTGAACCAAGTGTGGCTACGCCCGGTCCTTGCGAAGGTTAAAATGGCACCAACTTGACAAACTATCGTTGTGGTTTTGATGCGTAGGTAAGAACTGTTCTTTCTTAAGCCCATAGCAGCCACGTAAAACTTGCAACAACAAAGTAGAGGACGTCTAACTTGTTTTTGCAGGGCATGTTGTGATGCGATATGGTCAAGACATGATGCTAAATTTTATTGTATGAGATGATCATGTTTTGTAACCAAGTTATCGGCAACTGGCAGGAGCCATATGGTTGTCGCTTTATTGTATGCAATGCAATTGCGCTGTAATGCTTTACTTTATCACTAAGCAGTAGTGATAGTCGTGGAAGCATAAGATTGGCGAGACGACAACGATGCTACGATGGTGATCAAGGTGTCGCGCCGGTGATGATGGTGATCATGACGGTGCTCCGGAGATAGAGATCACAAGCACAAGATGATGATGGCCATTTCATATCACTTATATTGATTGCATGTGATGTTTATCTTTTATGCATCTTATCTTGCTTTGATTGGCGGTAGCATTATAAGACGATCTCTCACTAAATTTCAAGATAAAAGTGTTCTCCCTGAGTATGCACCGTTGCCAAAGTTCATCGTGCCCAGACACCACGTGATGATCGGGTGTGATAAGCTCTACGTCCATCTACAACGGGTGCAAGCCAGTTTTTGCACATGCAGAATACTCAGGTTAAACTTGACGAGCCTAGCATATGCAGATATGGCCTCGGAACACTGAGACCGAAAGGTCGAGCGTGAATCATATAGTAGATATGATCAACATATTGATGTTCACCATTGAAAGCTACTCCCTTTCACGTGATGATCGATTATGGTTTAGTTGATTTGGATCACGTGATCACTTAGAAGATTAGAGGGATGTCTTTCTAAGTGGGAGTTCTTAAGTAATATGATTAATTGAACTTAAATTTATCATGAACTTAGTACCTGATAGTATTTTGCTTGTCTATGTTGATTGTAGATAGATGGCCCGTGCTGTTGTTCTGTTGAATTTTAATGCGTTCCTTGAGAAAGCAAAGTTGAAAGATGATGGTAGCAATTACACGGACTGGGTCCGTAACTTGAGGATTATCCTCATTGCTGCACAGAAGAATTACGTCCTGGAAGCACCGCTAAGTGCCAAGCCTGCTGCAGGAGCAACACCAGATGTTATGAACGTCTGGCAGAGCAAAGCTGATGACTACTCGATAGTTCAGTGTGCCCTACTTTACGGCTTAGAACCGGGTCTTCAACGACGTTTTAAACGTCATGGAGCATATGAGATGTTTCAGGAGTTGAAGTTAATATTTCAAGCAAATGCCCGGATTGAGAGATATGAAGTCTCCAATAAGTTCTATAGCTGCAAGATGGAGGAGAATAGTTCTGTCAGTGAACATATACTCAAAATGCCTGGGTATCATAATCACTTGACTCAACTGGGAGTTAATCTTCCTGTTGATAGTGTCATTGACAGAGTTCTTCAATCACTGCCACCAAGCTACAAGAGCTTCGTGATGAACTATAACATGCAAGGGATGGATAAGACAATTCACGAGCTCTACGCAATGCTAAAGGCTACGGAGGTAGAAATCAAGAAGGAGCATCAAGTGTTGATGGTCAGTAAGACCGCCAGTTTCAAGAAAAAGGGCAAAGGGAAGAAGAAGGGGAACTTCAAGAAGAACAGCAAACAAGTTGCTGCTTAGGAGAAGAAACCCAAATCTGGACCTAAGCCTGAAACTGAGTGCTTCTACTGCAAGCAGACTGGACACTGGAGGCGGAACTGCCCCAAGTATTTGGCGGATAAGAAGGATGGCAAGGTGAACAAAGGTATATGTGATATACATGTTATTGATGTGTACCTTACTAGAGCTAGCAGTAGCACCTGGGTATTTGATACTGGTTCTGTTGCTAATATTTGCAACTCGAACAGGGACTACGGATTAAGCGAACACTGGCAAAGGACGAGGTGACGATGCGTGTGGGAAATGGTTCCAAAGTCGATGTGATCGCCGTCGGCACGCTACCTCTACATCTACCTTCGGGATTAGTTTTAGACCTAAATAATTGTTATTTGGAGCATTGGGCATGAACATTATATCTGGATCTTGTTTGATGCGAAGCGGTTATTCATTTAAATCAGAGAATAATGGTTGTTCTATTTATATGATTAATATCTTTTATGGTCATGCACCCTTCAAGAGTGGTCCATTTTTTGATGAATCTCGATAGTAATGATACACATATTCATAATGTTGAAACCAAAAGATGCAGAGTTGATAATGATAGTGCAACTTATTTGTGGCACTGCCGTTTAGGTCATATCGATGTAAAGCGCATGAAGAAACTCCATACTGATGGACTTTTGGAATCACTTGATTATGAATCACTTGGTACTTGTGAACCGTGCCTCATGGGCAAGATGACCAAAACGCCGTTCTCCGGTACTATGGAGAGAGCAACGGATTTGTTGAAATCATACATACAGATGTATGTGGTCCGATGAATGTTGAGGCTTGTGGCGGATATTGTTATTTTCTCACCTTCACAGATGATTTAAGCAGATATGGGTATATCTACTTAATGAAACATAAATCTGAAACATTTGAAAAGTTCAAAGAATTTCAGAGTGAAGTTGAAAATCATCCTAACAAGAAAATAAAATTTCTATGATCTGATCGTGGAGGAGAATATTTGAGTTACGAGTTTGGTCTACATTTGAAACAAAGCGGAATAGTTTCGCAACTCACGCCACCCGGAACACCACAGCGTAATGGTGTGTCCGAACGTCGTAATCGTACCTTACAAGATATGGTGCGATCTATGATGTCTCTTACTGATTTACCGCTATCGTTTTGGGGTTATGCTTTAGAGATGGCCGCATTCACGTTAAATAGGGCACCATCGAAATCCGTTGAGACAACGCCTTATGAACTGTGGTTTGGCAAGAAACCAAAGTTTTCGTTTCTTAAATTTTGGGGCTGCGATGCTTATGTGAAAAAGCTTCAACCTGATAAGATCGAACCCAAATCGGAGAAATGTGTCTTCATAGGATACGCAAAGGAGACTGTTGGGTACACCTTCTATCACAGATCCGAAGGCAAGACATTCGTTGCCAAGAATGGATCCTTTCTAGAGAAGGAGTTTCTCTCGAAAGAAGTGAGTGGGAGGAAAGTAGATCTTGATGAGGTAACTGTACCTGCTCCCTTATTGGAAAGTAGTTCATCACAGAAACCGGTTTCTGTGACACCTACACCAATTAGTGAGGAAGTTAATGATGATGATCATGGAACTTCAGATCAAGTTATTACTGAACCTCGTAGATCAACTAGAGTAAGATCCGCACCAGAGTGGTACAGTAATCCTGTTCTGGAAGTCATGCTACTAGATCATGATGAACCTACGAACTATGAAGAAGCGATGGTGAGCCCAGATTTCGCAAAATGGCCAGAAGCCATGAAATCTGAGATGGGATCCATGTATGAGAACAAAGTGTGGACTTTGGTTGACTTGCCCATTGATCGGCAAGCAATTGAGAATAAATGGATCTTCAAGAAGAAGACCGACGATGACGGTAATGTTACTGTCTACAAAGCTCAACTTGTTGCAAAAGGTTTTCGACAAGTTCAAGGGACTGACTACGATGAGACCTTCTCACCTGTAGCGATTCTTAAGTTTGTCCGAATCATGTTAGCGATTGCCGCATTTCATGATTATGAAATTTGGCAGATGGATGTCAAAACTGCATTCCTGAATGGATTTCTGGAAGAAGAGTTGTATATGATGCAACCGGAAGGTTTTGTTGATCCAAAGGGAGCTAACAAAGTGTGCAAGCTCCAGCGATCCATTTATGGACTGGTGCAAGCCTCTCGGAGTTGGAATAAATGCTTTGATAGTGTGATCAAAGCATTTGGTTTTGTACAGACTTTTGGAGAAGCCTGTATTTACCAGAAAGTGAGTGGGAGCTCTGTAGCATTTCTAATATTATATGTGCATGACATATTACTAATTGGAAATGATATAGAATTTCTGGATAGCATAAAGGGATACTTGAAGAAAAGTTTTTCTATGAAAGACCTCGGTGAAGCTGCTTACATATTGGGCATCAAGGTCTATAGAGATAGATCAAGACGCTTAATTGGACTTTCACAAAGCACATACATTGACAAAGTTTTGAAAAGGTTCAAAATGGATCAAGCAAAGAAAGGGTTCTTGCCTGTGTTACAAGGTGTGAAGTTGAGTAAGACTCAATGCCCGACCACTGCAGAAGATAGAGAGAAGATGAAAGATGTTCCCTATGCTTCAGCCATAGGCTCTATCATGTATGCAACACTGTGTACCAGACCTGATGTGTGCCTTGCTATAAGTCTAGCAGGGAGGTACCAAAGTAATCCAGGAGTGGATCACTCGACAGCGGTCAAGAACATGCTAAAATACCTGAAAAGGACTAAGGATATGTTTCTCGTTTATGGAGCTAACAAAGAGATCATCGTAAATGGTTACGTTGACGCAAGCTTTGACACTGATCCGGACGATTCTAAATCGCAAACCGGATACGTGTTTATATTAAACGGTGGAGCTGTAAGTTGGTGCAGTTCTAAACAAAGCGTCGTGGCGGGATCTACATGTGAAGCGGAGTACATAGCTGCTTCGGAAGCAGCAAATGAAGGAGTCTGGATGAAGGAGTTCATATCCGATCTAGGTGTCATACCTAGTGCATCGGGTCCAATGAAAATCTTTTGTGACAATACTAGTGCAATTGCCTTGGCAAAGGAATCCAGATTTCACAAGAGAACCAAGCACATCAAGAGACGCTTCAATTCCATCCGGGATTTAGTCCAGGTGGGAGACATAGAAAGTTGCAAGATACATACGGATCTGAATGTTGCAGACCCATTGACTAAGCCTCTCCCACGAGCAAGACATGATCAACATCAAGGCTCCATGGGTGTTAGAATCATTACTGTGTAATCTAGATTATTGACTCTAGTGCAAGTGGGAGACTGAAGGAAATATGCCCTAGAGGCAATAGTAAAGTTATTATTTATTTCCTTATTTCATGATAAATGTTTATTATTCATGCTAGAATTGTATTAACCGGAAACATAATACATGTGTGAATACATAGACAAACAGAGTGTCACTAGTATGCCCCTACTTGACTAGCTCATTGACCAAAGATGGTTAAAGTTTCCTAACCGTATACATGAGTTGTCATTTGATTAACGGGATCACATCATTAGGAGAATGATGTGATTGACTTGACCCATTCCGTTAGCTTAGCACTTGATCGTTTAGTTTGTTGCTATTGCTTTCTTCATGACTTATACATGTTCCTATGACTATGAGATTATGCAACTCCCGTTTACCGGAAGAACACTTGATTATGACTATGAGATTATGCCACCAAACGTCACAACGTAACTGGGTGATTATAAAGGTGCTCTATAGGTGTCTCCAAAGGTACTTGTTGGGTTGGCGTATTTCGAGATTAGGATTTGTCACTCCGATTGTCGGAGAGGTATCTCTGGGCCCACTCGGTAATGCACATCACTATAAGCCTTGCAAGCATTGAAACTAATGAGTGAGTTGCGGGATGATGTATTACGGAACGAGTAAAGATACTTGCCGGTAACGAGATTGAACTAGGTATTGAGATACCGACGATCGAATCTCGGGCAAGTAACATACCGATGACAAAGGGAACAACGTATGTTGTTATGCGGTCTGACCGATAAAGATCTTCATAGAATATGTAGGAGCCAATATGGGCATCCAGGTCCCACTATTGGTTATTGACCAGAGAGGTGTCTCGGTCATGCCTACATAGTTCTCGAACCCGTAGGGTCCGCACGCTTAACGTTCGTTGACGATATAGTACTATATGAGTAATGTATGTTGATGACTGAATGTTGTTCGGAGTCCGGGATGAGATCACGGACATGACGAGGAACTCCGGAATGGTCCGGAGATAAAGTTTGATATATGGGATAGTAGTGTTTGATCTCCGGAAGGGTTCCGGAATTCACCGGAAGGGGTTCCGGATGTTTCCCGAAATGTTTGGGCACGAGAACACTTTATCTGGGCCAAAGGGGAAAGCCCACGAGGCTTTTGGAAAGTGCAAACGGAAGTTTTGCGGAGACCAGAGGGTAGACGCCAGGAACCCTGGCGTACCCTGGCGTCTAGCCCTGGAGTCCGAGAAGGACTCTTGCCTTTCGGGTGAAACCAACTTTGAGGAGGCTTTTACTCCAAGTTTCGACCCCAGGGCTCAACATATAAATAGAGGGGTAGGGCTAGCACCTAAGACACATCAAGAAACACCAAGCCGTGTGCCGGCAACCCCGTCCCCTCTAGTTTATCCTTCGTCATAGTTTTCGTAGTTCTTAGGTGAAGCCCTGCGGAGATTGTTCTTCACCAACACCGTCACCACGCCGTCGTGTTGTCGGAACTCATCTACTACTTCGCCCCTCTTTCTGGATCGAGAAGGCGAGGATGTCACCGAGCCGAACGTGTGCAGAACTCGGAGGTGCCGTGCTTTCGGTACTTGGATCGGTCGTACGTGAAGACGTACGAATACATCAACCGCGTTGATATAACGCTTCCGCGAACGGTCTACGAGGGTACGTAGACAACACTCTCCCCTCTCGTTGCTATGCATCACCATGATCTTGCGTGTGCGTAGGAAAATTTTGAAATTACTATGTTCCCCAACAATTCTATCAACGTTTCTAGCCAAATCATCAACTTTAAGAAATTTCTCCTCAAGCAAATCATTAAAATTCTTTTGTGAATTCATAAATTCTTTAACACTATTCTCAAATTCAGAGGGCATCTTATTATAATTTCCATCAGAGTTGTTGTAGGAGTTCCCATAATTATTAGAAGGATTACTAGGATATGGCCTAGGATTGAAATTCCCTCTGTAAGTGTTGTTACCAAAATTATTCCTACCAACAAAATTCACATCCATAGATTCATTGTTATTCTCAATCAAAGTAGACAAAGGCATATCATTAGGATTAGAAGAAACACTCTTGGTAGCAAATAATTTCATAAGTTCATCCATCTTTCCACTCAACACATAGATTTCTTCTATGACATGCACCTTTTTATTAGAAGATCTTTCAGTATGCCATTGAGAATAATTAACCATAATATTATCTAGGAGTTTAGTAGCATCTCCTAAAGTGATTTCCATAAAAGTGCCTCCCGCGGCCGAATCTAAAAGATTTCTAGAAGCAAAATTCAATCCGGCATAAATTTTTTTGTATAATCATCCACAAATTCAAACCATGAGTAAGGCAATTACGTATCATTAATTTCATTCTCTCCCAAGCTTGTGCAACATGTTCTTGATCAAGTTGTTTAAAGTTCATAATATCATTTCTAAGAGAGATGATCTTAGCGGGTGGAAAATACTTAAGAGATAAAAGCATCTTTGCACTTGTTCCATGAATCAATACTATTCTTAGGCAAAGATGAAAACCAAGCTTTAACACGATCTCTAAGCAAAAAAGGAAATAGCTTCAATTTAATGACATCATTATTGACATCTTTTTTCTTTTGCATATCACATAAATCAACGAAGCTATTCAGTTGAGTAGCGGCATCTTCACTAGGAAGGCCGGCGAATTGATCTTTCATAACAAGATTCAACAAAGCAGTATTAATTTCACAAGATTCAGCATCGGTAAGAGGAGCAATCGCAGTGCTAAGGAAATCATTATTATTGGTATTGGTGAAGTCACACAACTTAGTAGTATCTTGAGCCATCACGACAAACAAGCAATCTAACACACGACAAATAAAAATCAAGGGGGCAAAAGAGGCAAATAGAGAAGGAGGATAGAGAGAGAGGGCGAATAAAACAGCAAGGTTGAATTGGGGGGAGAGCAAAACGAGAGGCAAATGGCAAATAATGTAATGCGGGAGATAGGGATTGTGATGGGTACTTGGTATGTTGACTTTTTGCGTAGACTCCCCGGCAACGGCGCCAGAAATCCTTCTTGCTACGAATTGAGCTTGCGTTGGTTTTCCCCGAAGAGGAAGGGATGATGCAGCAGAATAGCGTAAGTATTTCTCAGTTTTTGAGAACCAAGGTATCAATCCAGTAGGAGGCCACGCTCAAGTCCCTCGTACATACACAAAGCGATAGCTACTCGCAACCAACGCGATTAGGGGTTGTCAATCCCTTCACGGTCACTTACGAGAGTGAGATCTGATAGATATAATATTTTTGGTATTTTTGGTATAAAGATGCAAAGTAAAAAAGTAAAAGCAAAGTAAAAATCAAAGCAAGATTAAAGTGATGGAGATTGATATGATGAGAATAGACCCGGGGGACATAGGTTTCACTAGTGGCTTCTCTCAAGAGCATAAGTATTCTACACTGGGTGAACAAATTACTGTTGAGCAATTGACAGAATTGAGCATAGTTATGAGAATATCTAGGCATGATCATGTATATAGGCATCACGTCCGTGACAAGTAGATTGAAACGATTCTGCATCTACTACTATTACTCCACTCATCGACTGCTATCCAGCATGCATCTAGAGTATTAAGTTAAAATAGAGTAACGCCGTAAGCAAGATGGCATGATGAAGAGAGATAAATTCATGCAATATGAAATAAACCCCATCTTGTTATTGAAGGAAATATGCCCTAGAGGCAATAATAAAGTTATTATTTATTTCCGTATATCATGATAAATGTTTATTATTAATGCTAGAATTGTATTAACCGGAAACATAATACATGTGTGAATACATAGACAAACAGAGTGTCACTAGTATGCCTCTACTAGACTAGCTCGTTAATCAAGGATGGTTAAGTTTCCTAACCATGAACAATGTGTTGTTATTTGATTAACGAGGTCACATCATTAGTTGAATGATCTGATTGACATGACCCATTTCATTAGCTTAGCACATGATCGTTTAGTATGTTGCTATTGCTTTCTTCATGACTTATACATGTTCCTATGACTATGAGATTATGCAACTCCCATTTGCCGGAGGAACACTTTGGGTGCTACCAAACTTCACAACGTAACTGGGTGATTATAAAGGAGCAGTACAGGTGTCTCCAATGGTAGATGTTGGGTTGGCGTATTTCGAGATTAGAATTTGTCACTCCGATTGTCGGAGAGGTATCTCTGGGCCCTCTCGGTAATACACATTATACAAGCCTTGCAAGCATTGCAACTAATGAGTTAGTTGCGGGATGATGTATTACGGAACGAGTAAAGAGACTTGCCGGTAACGAGATTGAACTAGGTATTGGATACCGACGATCGAATCTCGGGCAAGTAACATACCAATGACAAAGGGAACAACGTATGTTGTTATGCGGTCTGACCGATAAAGATCTTCGTAGAATATGTAGGAGCCAATATGGGCATCCAGGTCCCGCTATTGGTTATTGACCGGAGACGTGTCTCGGTCATGTCTACATTGTTCTCGAACCGTAGGGTCCGCACGCTTAATGTTACGATGACAGTTATTATGAGTTTATGCATTTTGATGTACCAAAGGTTGTTCGGAGTCCCGGATGTGATCACGGACATGACGAGGAGTCTCGAAATGGTCGAGACAAAAGATTGATATATTGGAAGCCTATGTTTGGACACCGGAAGTGTTCCGGGTGAAATCGGGATTTTACCGGAATACCGGGAGGGTTACCGGAACCCCCCGGGAGCCAAATGGGCCTACATGGGCCTTAGTGGAAAGGTGAAAGGGGCTGCCATGGAGGGCTGCGCCCCTCCCCCCTCCCCTAGTCCTATTAGGACTAGGAGAGGTGACCGGCCACCTCTCTCTCTCTTTCCCCCTTGGAGTCCTAGTTGGAATATGATTGGAGGGGGGAGTCCTACTCCCGGTAGGAGTAGGACTCCTCCTGCGCCTCCCTCCTTGGCCGGCAAGCCCCTCCCCTTGAATCCTTTATATACGGGGGTAGGGGGCACCTCTAGACACACAAGTTGATCCTTGAGATCGTTCCTTAGCCGTGTGCGGTGCCCCCTGCCACCAAATTCCACCGCGATCATACCGTTGTAGTGCTTAGGCGAAGCCCTGCGTCGGTAGTACATCAAGATCATCACCACGCCGTCGTGCTGACGGAACTCTTCCTCGACGCTTTGCTGGATCGGAGCCCGAGGATCGTCATCGAGCTGAACGTGTGCTAAGAACTCGGAGGTGCCGGAGTAACGGTGCTTGGATCGGTCGGATCGGGAAGAAGACACACGACTACTTCCTCTATGTTGTGTCAACGCTTCCGTTGTGATCTACAAGGGTACGTAGATCAGACTCTCCCCCTCGTTGCTATGCATCACCATGATCTTGCGTGTGCGTAGGAATTTTTTTGAAATTACTACGTTCCCCAACAGTGGCATCCGAGCCTAGGTTTTATGGTTTGATGTTATTTGCACGAGTAGAACACAAGTGAGTTGTGGGCGGTACAAGTCATACTGCCTACCAGCATGTCATATTTTGGTTCGGCGGTATTGTTGGACGAGACGATCCGGACCAACCTTACGCGTACGCTTACGCGAGACCAGTTCCCTCGACGTGCTTTACACATAGATGGCTTGCGGGCGACTGTCTCTCCAACTTTAGTTGAACCGAGTGTGGCTACGCCTGGTCCTTGAGAAGGTTAAAACGGAGTATATTTGACAAACTATCGTTGTGGTTTTGATGCGTAGGTGAGATGAGTTCTTGCTTAAAGCCCGTAGCAGCCACGTAAAACTTGCAAACAACAAAGTAGAGGACGTCTAACTTGTTTTTGCAGGGCATGTTGTGATGTGATATGGTCAAGGCATGATGCTGATTTTATTGTATGAGATGATCATGTTTTGTAACCAAGTTATCGGCAACTGGCAGGAGCCATATGGTTGTCGCTTTATTGTATGCAATGCAATCGCGATGTAATGCTTTACTTTATCACTAAGCGGTAGCGATAGTCATGGAAGCATAAGATTGGCGAGACGACAACGATGCTACGATGGAGATCAAGGTGTCGCGCCGGTGACGATGGTGATCATGACGGTGCTTCGGAGATGGAGATCACAAGCACAAGATGATGATGGCCATATCATATCACTTATATTGATTGCATGTGATGTTTATCTTTTTATGCATCTTATCTTGCTTTGATTGACGGTAGCATTATAAGATGATCTCTCACTAAATTATCAAGAAGTGTTCTCCCTGAGTATGCACCGTTGCCAAAGTTCGTCGTGCCCAGACACCACGTGATGATCGGGTGTGATAAGCTCTACGTCCATCTACAATGGGTGCAAGCCAGTTTTGCACATGCAAAATACTCAGGTTAAACTTGACGAGCCTAGAATATGCAGATATGGCCTCGGAACACAGAGACCAAAAGGTCGAGCGTGAATCATATAGTAGATATGATCAACATAACGATGTTCACCATTGAAAACTACTCCATTTCACGTGATGATTGGACATGGTTTAGTTGATTTGGATCACGTGATCACTTAGAGGATTAGAGGGATGTCTATCTAAGTGGGAGTTCTTAAGTAATATGATTAAATTGAACTTAAATTTATCATGAACTTAGTCCTGGTAGTATTTTGCAGATCAATAGCTCGCGTTGTTGCTTCCCTGTGTTTATTTTGATATGTTCCTAGAGAAAATTGTGTTGAAAGATGTTAGTAGCAATGATACGGATTGGATCCGTGATCTGAGGTTTATCCTCATTGCTGCACAGAAGAATTATGTCCTTGATGCACCGCTAGGTGACAGACCTATTGCAGGAGCAAATGCAGACGTTATGAACGTTTGGCTGGCTCAATATGATGACTACTTGATAGTTTAGTGCACCATGCTTAATAGCTTAGAATTGGGACTTCAAAGACGTTTTGAACGTCATGGACCATATGAGATGTTCCAGGAGTTGAAGTTAATATTTCAAGCAAATACCCGAGTTGAGAGATATGAAGTCTCCAACAAGTTCTATAGCTAAAAGATGGAGGAGAATCGCTTAACTATTGAGCATGTGCTCAGATTGTCTGGGTACTACAATCGCTTGAATCAAGTGGGAGTTAATCTTCCAGATAAGATAGTGATTGACAGAATTCTCTAGTCACCATCACCAAGTTAGTAGAACTTTGTGATGAACTATGATATGCAAGGGATAACAGAAACAACTCCCAAGCTCTTCGTGATGCTGAAATCAACGAAGGTAGAAATCAAGAAAAACATCAAGTGTTGATGGTTGACAAGACCACTAGTTTCAAGAAAAGGGCAAAGGGAAGAAGGGGAACTTCAAGAAGAACGGCAAGCAAGTTGCTGCTCAAGTGAAGAAGCCCAAGTCTGATCCTAAGCCTGAGACTAAGTGCTTCTACTGCAAAGGGACTGGTCACTGGAAGCGGAACTACCCCAAGTATTTGGCGGATAAGAAGGATGGCAAAGTAAACATAAGTATATTTGATATACATGTTATTGATGTGTACTTTACTAGTGTTTATAGCAACCCCTCAGTATTTGATGCTAGTTCAGTTGCTAAGAGTAGTAACTCGAAACGGGAGTTGCAGAATGAACAGAGACTAGTTAAGGGTGAAGTGACGATGTGTGTTGGAAGTGGTTCCAAGATTGATATGATCATCATCGCACACTCCCCATAATTTCGGGATTAGTGTTGAACCTAAATAAGTGTTATTTGGTGTTTGCGTTGAGCATGAATATGATTTGATCATGTTTATTGTAATACGGTTATTCATTTAAGTAAGAGAATAAATTGTTGTTCTGTTTACATGAATAAAACCTTATATGGTTACACACCCAATGAAAATAGTTTGTTGGATCTTGATCGTAGTGATACACATAATCATAATATTGAAACCAAAAGATGCAAAGTTAATAATGATAGTGCAACCTATTTGTAGCACTGCCGTTTAGGTCATATTGGTGTAAAGCGCATGAAGAAACTCCATGCTGATGGGCTTTTGGAATCACTTGATTATGAATCAGTTGATGCTTGCGAACCATGCCTCATGGGCAAGATGACTAAGACTCTGTTCTTCGGAACAATGGAGCGAGCAACAGATTTGTTGGAAATCATACATACTGATGTATGTGGTCCGATGAATATTGAGGCTCGCGACAAGTATCATTATTTTCTGATCTTCACAGATGATTTGAGTAGATATGAGTATATCTACTTGATGAAACATAAGTCTGAAACATTTGGAAAGTTCAAAGAATTTCAGAGTGAAGTGAAAAATCATCGTAACAAGAAAATAAAGTTTCTATGATCTGATCGTAGAGAAGAGTATTTGAGTTACGAGTTTGGCCTTCAGTTAAAAACAATGTGAAATAGTTTCACTACTCACGCCACATGGAACACCATAGTGTAATGGTGTGTCCGAACGTCATAACCGTACTTTATTAGATATAGTGCGATCTATGATGTCTCTTACCGATCTACCACTATCGTTTTGGGGTTATGCATTAGAGACAGCTGCATTCACGTTAAAAAGGGGCACCATCTAAATCCGTTGAGACGACACAATCTGAACTGTGGTTTAGCAAGAAACCAAAGTAGTCGTTTCTTAAAGTTTGGGGTTGTGATGCTTATGTGAAAAAGTTTCATCCTGATAAGCTCAAAACCAAATCGGAGAAATATGTCTTCATAGGATACCCAAAAGGAGACTGTTGGGTACACCTTCTATCACAGATCCTAAGGCAAGACATTCGTTGCTTATAATGGATACTTTCTAGAGAAGGAGTTTCTCTTGAAAGAAGTGAGTGGGAGGAAAGTAGAACTTGATAAGGTAATTGTACCTTCTCCTTTATTGGAAAGTAGTTCATCACAGAAATCTGTTCTTGTGACTCCTACACCAATTAGTGAGGAAGCTAATGATAATGATCATGAAACTTCGGATCAAGTTACTACCGAATCTCGTAGGTAAACCAGAGTGAGAACCGCACCAGAGTGGTACGGTAATCCTGTTCTGGAAGTCATGCTGCTAGATCATGATGAACCTACGAACTATGAAGAAGCGATGGTGAGCCCAGATTCCGCGAAATGGTTTGAGGCCATGAAATTTGAGATATGATCCATGTATGAGAACAAAGTTTGGACTTTGGTTGACTTGCCCGTTGATCGGCCAGCAATAGAAAATAAATGGATCTTCAAGAGGAAGACGGACGTTGATAGTAGTGTTACTATCTCACCCGTATCTATGCTTAAGTCTGTCCGAATCATGTTAGCAATTGCCGCATTTTATGAAATCTGGCAAATGGATAAACAAAACTGCATTCCTTAATGGATTTCTTAAAGAAGAGTTGTATATGATGCAACCAGTAGGTTTTGTCAATCCTAAAGGTGCTAACAAAATATGCAAGCTCCAGCGATTCATCTATGGACTGGTGCAAGCATCTCAGAGTTGGAATACACGCTTTGATAAGTTGATCAAAGCATATAGTTTTATACAGACTTGCGGTAAAGCCTGTATTTACAAGAAAGTGAGTGGGAGCACTACAACATTTCTGATAAGTATATGTGAATGACATATTGTTGATCGGAAATAATGTAGAATTATTCTGCAAAGCATAAAGGAGTGTTTGAAAGGAGTTTTTCAAAGAAAGACTTCGGTGAAGCTGCTTACATATTGAGCATCAAGATCTATAGAGATAGATCAAGACGCTTGATAAGTTTTTTCAATAAATACATACCTTGACAAGTTTTTGAAGTAGTTCAAAATGGAACAGTCAAAGAAAGAGTTTCTTGCCTATGTTACAAGGTGTGAAATTGAGTAAGACTCAAAGCCCGACCACGGCAGAAGCTAGAAAGAGAATGAATGTCATTCTCTATGCCTTGGTCATAGGTTCTATAAAGTATGCCATGCTGTGTACCAGATCTATTGTATACCCTACCACTGAGTCTGGCAAGGGAGTACAATAGTGATCTAGGAGTAGATCACTGGACAACAGTCAAATTCATCCTTAGTGGAATAAGGATATGTTTCTCGATTATGGAAGTGAAAAAAGGTTCATCATAAAGGCTTACGCCGATGCAAGTTTTGACACTAATCTAGATGACTCTAAGTCTCGGTCTAGATATATATTGAAAGTAGGAGCAATTAGCTAGAGTAGCTCCATGCAGAGCATTGTTGACATAGAAGTTTGCAAAATACATGCGGATCTGAATGTGGCAGACCCATTGACTAAGATTCTCTCACAAGCAAAACATGATCACACATTAGTACTCTTTGGGTGTTAATCACATAGCGATGTGAACTAGATTACTGAATCCAGTAAACCCTTTGGGTGTTGGTCACATGGCGATGTGAACTATGGGTGTTAATCACATGGTGATGTGAACTATTGCTGTTAAATCACATGACGATGTGAACTAGATTATTGACTCTAGTGCAAGTGGGAGACTGAAGGAAATATGCCCTAGAGGCAATAATAAAGTTATTATTTATTTCCTTATATCATGATAAATGTTTATTATTCATGCTAGAATTGTATTAACCGGAAACATAATACATGTGTGAATACATAGACAAACAGAGTGTCACTAGTATGCCTCTACTAGACTAGCTCGTTAATCAAAGATGGTTAAGTTTCCTAACCATGAACAATGTGTTGTTATTTGATTAACGAGATCACATCATTAGTTGAATGATCTGATTGACATGACCCATTTCATTAGCTTAGCACACGATCGTTTAGTATGCTGCTATTGCTTTCTTCATGACTTATATATGTTCCTATGACTATGAGATTATGCAACTCCCGTTTGCCGGAGGAACACTTTGGGTGCTACCAAACGTCACAACCTAACTGGGTGATTATAAAGGAGTACTACAGGTGTCTCCAATGGTAGATGTTGGGTTGGCGTATTTCGAGATTAGAATTTGTCACTCCGATTGTCGGAGAGGTATCTCTGGGCCCTCTCGATAATACACATTATACAAGCCTTGCAAGCATTGCAACTAATGAGTTAGTTGCGGGATGATGTATTACGGAACGAGTAAAGAGACTTGCCGGTAACGAGATTGAACTAGGTATTGGATACCGACGATCGAATCTCGGGCAAGTAACATACCGATGACAAAGGGAACAACGTATGTTGTTATGCGGTCTGACCGATAAAGATCTTCATAGAATATGTAGGAGCCAATATGGGCATCCAGGTCCCGCTATTGGTTATTGACCGGAGACGTGTCTCGGTCATGTCTACATTGTTCTCGAACCGTAGGGTCCGCACGCTTAACGTTATGATGACAATTATTATGAGTTTATGCATTTTGATGTACCAAAGGTTGTTCGGAGTCCCGGATGTGATCACAGACATGACGAGGAGTCTCGAAATGGTCGAGACATAAAGATTGATATATTGGAAGCCTATGTTTGGACACCAGAAGTGTTCCGGGTGAAATCGGGATTTTACCGGAATACCGGGAGGGTTACCGGAACCCCCCGGGAGCCAAATGGGCCTACATGGGCCTTAGTGGAAAGGTGAAAGGGGCTGCCATGGAGGGCTGCGCGCCTCCCCCCTCCCCTAGTCCTATTAGGACTAGGAGAGGTGGCCGGCCATCTCTCTCTCTCTTTCCCCCTTGGAGTCCTAGTTGGAATAGGATTGGAGGGGGGAGTCCTACTCCCGGTAGGAGTAGGACTCCTCCTGCGCCTTCCTCCTTGGCCGGCCAGCCCCTCCCCTTGAATCCTTTATATACGGGGGCAGGGGGCACCTCTAGACACACAAGTTGATCCTTGAGATCGTTCCTTAGCCGTGTGCAGTGCCCCCTGCCACCAAATTCCACCTCGATCATACCGTTGTAGTGCTTAGGCGAAGCCCTGCGTCGGTAGTACATCAAGATCATCACCACGCCGTCATGCTGACGGAACTCTTCCTCGATGCTTTGCTGGATCGGAGCCCGAGGATCGTCATCGAGCTGAACGTGTGCTAAGAACTCGGAGGTGCCGGAGTAACGGTGCTTGGATCGGTCGGATCGGGAAGAAGACATACGACTACTTCCTCTATGTTGTGTCAACGCTTCCGTTGCGATCTACAAGGGTACGTAGATCAGACTCTCCCCTCGTTGCTATGCATCACCATGATCTTGCGTGTGCGTAGGAATTTTTTTGAAATTACTACGTTCCCCAACAGTTATCCTCGATGGCAACGATACAATACGTGCCTTGCCGCCCCTTCTGTCACTAGGTAAGGACACCGCAAGATCGAACCCAAAGCTAAGCACTTCTCCGATGGCAAGAACTACCAATCTAGTTGGCCAAACCAAACGGATAATTCGAAGAGACTTGCAAAGATAACCAATCATACATAAAAGAATTCAGAGAAGATTCAAATATTATTCATAGATAGACTTGTTCATAAACCCACAATTCATCGGTCTCAACAAACACACCGCAAAAAGAAGATTACATCGAATAGATCTCCACAAGAGAGGGGTAGAACTTTGTATTGAGATTCAAAGAGAGAGAAGAAGCCATCTAGCTACTAACTATGGACCCGAAGGTCTGAGGTAAACTACTCACACTTCATCGGAGAGGCTATGATGATGTAGAAGCCCTCCGTGATGATGGCCCTCTTCCGACGGTGCTCTGGAACAGGCCCCAAGATGGGATCTCGTGGATACAGAAAGTTTCGGCGGTGGAATTAGGTTTTTTGCTCCTATTCTTATCGTTTGGGGGTACGTGTGTATATATAGGAGGAAGGAGTACATCGGTGGAGCACCGAGGGGCCCACGAGGCAGGGGGCACGCCCTAGGGGGGGCGCCCCCACCCTCGTGACCTCCTCTTTGACCCCCTGGAGTAGGGTCCAAGTCTCCTGGATAACGTTCGGTGAGAAAATCACGTTCCCGAAGATTTTATTCTGTTTGGACTCCGTTTGATATTCTGTTTATCCGAAACACTGAAATAGGCAAAAAACAGCAATTCTGGGTTGGGCCTCCGGTTAATAGGTTAGTCCCAAAAATAATATAAAAGTGGAAAATAAAGCCCAATATAGTCCAAAACAGTAGATAATATAGCATGGAGCAATCAAAAATTATAGATACGTTGGAGACGTATGAATCGACACCGCATCGGTCTTGAAGTCCATGGACCTACGTTCTCCAGTGTCCTTGGTCTGCCGGTGTCGGTACCATAACCATTGGGTTCACGCACCCAACTGTGCATGGGCCACAGTAGCCTCCCTGCTTGGAGGAACAATAGGCGAAGCTCTCCAGGAACCAGACCACCACCCTGGATCAGTGGTGGTATGCAGATCTTCGTGAAGACTCTTACTGACTACAACATCCAGGAGGAATCCACAACTCATTGTGGATTCAAGGATGTGGTGGTATGCAGATCTTTCTGAAGATCCATCATATCTCACTACAGCAGCAACAAGGTGCGCGAGGGGAAGTTGCCAAAGTGATTTGGCAATGACTCAAGCCTAGGATAGACCCGGGAACAACTTACACATATGTGAAGGAAATATGCCCTAGAGGCAATAATAAATTTGTTATTTATATTTCCTTATATCATGATACATGTTTATTATTCATGACAGAATTGTATTAACCGGAAACTTGATACATGTGTGGGTACATAGACAAAACAAAGTGTCCCTAGTATGCCTTTACTTGACTAGCTCATTAATCAAAGATGGTTAAGTTTCCTGACCATAGACATGTGTTGTCATTTGATGAACGGGATCACATCATTAGGAGAATGATGTGATGGACAAGACTCATCCGTTAGCATACCATAATGATCGTTTAGTTTTATTGCTATTGCTTTCTTCATGACTTATACATGTTCCTATGACTATGAGATTATGCAACTCCTGAATACCGGAGGAACACCTTGTGTGCTATCAAACGTCACAACGTAACTGGGTGATTATAAAGATGATCTACAGGTGTCTCCGATGGTGTTTGTTGAGTTGTCATAGATCGAGATTAGAATTTGTCACTCCGTGTATCAGAGAGGTATCTCTGGGCCCTCTCGGTAATGCACATCACTATGAGCCTTGCAAGCAATGTTACTAATGAGTTAGTTACGAGATGATGCATTACGGAACGAGTAAAGAGACTTGCCGGTAATGAGATTGAACTAGGTATGATGATACCAACGATCGAATCTCGGGCAAGTAGCATACCGATGAAAAAGGGAATAATGTATGTTGTTATGCAATTTGACCAATAAGGATCTTCGTAGAATATGTAGGAGCCAATATAAGCATATAGGTTCCGCTATTGGTTATTGACCGGAGATGTGTCTCGGTCATGTCTACATAGTTCTCGACCCGTAGGGTCCGCACGCTTAACGTTCGATGGCGATTTGTATTATGAGTTATGTGATTTGATGACCGAAGTATGTTTGGAGTCCCAGATGAGATCACGGACATAACGAGGAGTCTTGAAATGGTTGAGAGGTAAAGATCAATATATTGGAAGGTTATATTCGGACACCGGAATGGTTCCGAAGTGTTTCAGGTATTTTCCGGAGTACTCGGAGGTTACCAGAAGCCCCCGAGGAAATAATTGGCCTTAATGGGTTTTAGTGTAAAGGAGAGAAGGGCCTCAAGGGGTGGCCGCGCGCCCCCCAAGGGCTGGTCCGAATTGGACTAGGAGGGGGCGGCGCCCCCCTCTTTCCTTCTCCCCTCTTCCTCCTTCCCTCCTTCTCTCAGTTGGAATAGGAAAGGGGGGGGGGCTTGGCGAATCCTACTTGGACCGGGAGTCCAAGTAGGACTCCTCCCCTTGGCGGCCTCCCCTTTGGCCGGCCTCCTCTTCCCCCCTCCTTTATATACGTGGGAGGGGGGCACCCCAAAGGCACACCAAGTCTTCTCTTAGCTGTGTGCGGTGTCCCCCCTCCACAGTTACGCACCTCGGTCATATCATCGTAGTGCTTAGGCGAAGCCATGCACCGGTAACTTCATCATCACGTCCAACACGCAGTCGTGCTGACGGAACTCTCCCTCATCCTCAACTGGATCAAGAGCTCGAGGGACGTCATCGTGCTGAATGTGTGCTGAACACGGAGGTGCCGTACGTTCGGTGCTAGGATCGGTTGGATCACGAAGACATTCGACTACATCAACCGCGTTAATAAACGCTTTCGCTTTCGATCTACAAGGGTACGTAGACACACTCGCCCCTCTTGTTGATATGCATCTCCTAGATAGATCTTGCGTGATCGTAGGATTTTTTTGAAATACTTCGTTCCCCAACAGTGGCATCCGATCCAGGTCTATGCGTAGATGTTATATACTTATATGCATGAGTGGAACACAAAGTGTTGTGGGCGATAATAGTCATACTGCTTACCACCAATGTCTTACTTTGATTTGACGGTATTGTTGGATGAAGTGGCCCAGACCAACATTACATAACCGCGTTCATGAGACTGGTTCTACCGACGTGCTTCGCACACAGGTGGCTGGCGGTTCTCTATTTCTCCAACTTTAGTTGAATCGAGTTTGACTACGGCCGGTCCTTGTTGAGGGTTAAAACATCGCACTTCATGAAAAATTGTTGTGGTTTTGATGCGTAGGTAAGAACGGTTCTTGCTAGAAGCCCGTAGCAGCCACGTAAAACTTGCAAAACCAAAGTAGAGGACGTCTAACTTGTTTTTGCAGGGCATGTTGTGATGTGATATGGACAAGACGTGATGAGATATAAATTGTTGTCTGAGATGATCATGTTTTGTAAAAGTTATCGGCAACTGGCAGGAGCCTTATTGTTGTCGCTTTATTGTATGAAATGCAATCGCCATGTAATTGCTTTACTTTATCACTAAGTGGTAGCGATAGTCGTGGAAGCAATAGTTGGCAAGACGACAATGATGCTACGATGGAGATCAAGGTGTCAAGCCGGTGACGATGGAGATCATGACAGTGCTTTGGAGATGGAGATCAAAGGCACAAGATGATGATGGCCATATCATGTCACATATTTTGATTGCACGTGATGTTTATCCTTTATGCATCTTATTTTTCTTAGTACAATGGTAGCATTATAAGATTATCCCTCACTAAATTTCAAGGTATAAGTGTTCTCCCTGAGTATTTACCATTGCTACAGTTCGTCGTGCCGGGACACCACATGATGATCGGGTGTGATAAGCTCTACATTCACATACAACGGGTGCAAGCCAGTTTTGCACACACGGAATACTCGGGTTAAACTTGATGATCCTAGCATATGCAGATATGGCCTCGCAACACTGAGACCGAAAGGTCGAACATGAATCATATAGTAGATATGATCAACATAGAGATGTTCACCATTGAAAACTACTCCATCTCACGTGATGATCGGACATGGTTTAGTTGATATGGATCACGTGATCATTTAGATGATGAAAGCACAAGTGCTCCCTGGGTGGTTTTGGTAATTAATGTCAACATATCTCTTGTTGGACTAACACTTTTACCTAGTATGTTTCAGATAAGTTCAACAATGGAGTGGCATGGACTAGAGGATGTGGAACCCCTTCAAGATGCTAAGGACAAAGGATTGGCTCAAGCTTCAAGATCAAGACTCTACATTTTCTATTTTTAGTGATCCAAGATCACATTGAGTCTATAGGAAAAGCCAATACTATCAAGAGGGGATGAGGTGTTGCTTAATGGCTTGCTTGCTCAAAGTGCTTAGTGATATGCTCCAAAACCCTCAACTACCTTCCCACATCCACATATGACCTAAACCAAAAGTGTTGACTCGGCTCCACCGATTCTATCTATCCGGCGCCACCGAGTTTCAGATGTCATAGCCACTTCCACAAACCCTAGCAAATCGGTTTCACCGATAGGGATCTCGGTCTCACCGAGATGGGATTGTAATCTCTCTATGTATGTCCATTACCAAATCGGTCTCACCGAGTTTGAGCAATCGGTACTACCGAGATTACAATGCAAACTCTCTGGTTAGCTTATTACCAAAATCGGTCCCACCGAGTTTGTGTAATCGGTCTCACCGAGTTTGCCCGACCAACTCTCTGGTTAGCTTATTAGAAAAATCGGTCCCACCGAGTTTGTGTAATTGGTCGCACCGAGATTACGTTATGCCCTAACCCTAACCATATCGGTCCTACCGAGTTGCATCTCAGTCCCACCAAAAATCCTAACGGTCACTAGGTTTGCTGAATCGGTCCGACCGAGTTTAACCATTCGGTCCCACCGAGTTTGGCAAATTGTGTGTAACGGTTAGATTCTGTGTGGAGGCTATATATACCCCTCCACCCACTCTTCATTCGTGGAGAGAGCCATCAGAACATACCTACACTTCCAATACACATTTTCTGAGAGAGAACCACCTACACTTGTGTTGAGGTCAAGATATTCCATTCCAACCATATGAATCTTGATCTCTAGCCTTCCCAAGTTGCTTTCCACTCAAACCTTCTTTCCACCAAATCCAAATCCTGTGAGAGAGAGTTGAGTGTTGGGGAGACTATCATTTGAAGCACAAGAGCAATGAGTTCATCATCAACAAACCATTTGTTACTTCTTGGAGAGTGGTGTCTCCTAGATTGGCTAGGTGTCACTTGGGAGCCTCCGACAAGATTGTGGAGTTGAACCAAGGAGTTTGTAAGGGCAAGGAGATCGCCTACTTCGTGAAGATCTACCGCTAGTGAGGCAAGTCCTTCATGGGCGACGGCCGTGATGGAATAGACAAGGTTTCTTCTTCGTGGAACCTTCGTGGGTGGAACCCTCCGTGGACTCGCGCAACCGTTACCCTCCATGGTTGAAGTCTCCATCAACGTGAATGTACGATAGCACCACCTATCGGAACCACAACAAAAACCTCCGTGTCTCAAATTGCGTTTGAATACTCCAAACCCTTCTCTTTACATTCTTGCAAGCTGCATGCTTTACTTTCCTCTGCTCATATACTCATTGCATGCTTGCTTGATATGTATCGTGTTTGTTAAACTTGTGCTTAAACTCCACTTAAACTTAAGAATATTAAAAACTGCAACTTTTGGCACTTAGGGTCTAATCACCCCCCTCTAGACACCTCTTCTCGATCCTTTCAATTGGTATCAGAGCTTTGGTCTCCATTGCCTTGGTTTAAACACCATTGGAGGAAGATGGATGTGTCTACTTTGGGGAGTCTTAGACATAGAGTGCCTATTCTTGATGGAGAGTATTTTCATGAGTGGAAAAATGAAATGCTTGAGATTTTCAATGAATATCATTTGAACAAGTACATTACTAGCCCTTGTGCACCTCATGTTGATCCTTTGCACCCTACCCTAGATGAAGATATTGACATGATTCGCAATCTTAGAACTGTTGAGCTCATCATTAGAGGCTTGCCTAGAAACTTGATTAGATGTTTGCCTACTCTCAAGTGTGCCTACACCATATGGAAATTTCTTGAGGAACTCTTTCCTGATTACTCCTTGAAAGATCTAGATGAAAACCTCCATAAGTCTATTGCTTTGATTAAGATGAGTTCCAATGATCCCAAATTTGGTGACTACTTATTTGAGCTTACCAATCTTACGAGTGCCAAAGGAGATGTTGGAATCATTAGCAATATCATTTCCAGAGCTATTAGAATTCATAAAGATAACTATAGAAATGATCATTTATCTAATGAATTTCCCTCTCTAGGAATTGATCAATCACAAGATGATGTTGAACATGAATACTCGGATGAGGATGATGATGATGATGATGATGATGATGATAGTGACTATGATCTCGATGATGCGATGAGACACTTTGGTCTTATGGCAAATCTTCGCGGCTACATGGCTGGAGGAAAGGAATGGGTGCTTGATAGTGGATGTACTGATCATATGACCGGAGATAAAGACATGTTCCGTGAGCTTGCTGAAAATGACGGCCCTCGAAAGTATGTCACTTTTGGTGATAATTCAAAGGGTAAGGTGGTTGGCCTTTGTAAGGTGGCCATATCACATGATAGCTCCATACAAAATGTCATGCTCGTTGAATCTCTTGGCTACAGCTTACTTTCAGTATCTAGACTTGCTGATTTCGGTTTCAATGTCCTATTTACTGAAGTAGACTGCCAAGTGTTTCGTAGAGATAATCATAAAATGGTCTTTACCGGTATACGTAGAGGAGATCTTTACATTCTTGATTTCACTAAAAAGGCTCAACCTAAAACTTGCTTAATTGCCAAATCTTCTAAAGGCTGGTTGTGGCATAGAAGACTAGGTCATGTTGGTATGTGAAATCTTGATAAGCTTATTAAAGGTGATCATATCATTGGAATAAAAGATGTCATATTTGACAAGGATAGACTTTGTAGTGCTTGTCAAGCAGGGAAACAAGTTGGAGGAAGTCACCGGGCGAAGAACATCATGACCACAAGAAGACCACTCGAGCTACTTCACATGGATCTCTTTGGTCCCAAGGCCTAAAAGAGTCTCGGTGGTAACTCATTTGGTCTAGTCATAGTTGATGATTTTTCAAGATTTACGTGGGTGTTCTTTCTTGATGACAAATCGCAGTTCCAAAAGATCTTCAAAAACTTCGCTAGGAAGGCCCAAAATTAGTTTGACGTGAAGATCAAGAAGGTTCAGAGCGACAACGGAACGGAGTTCAAGAACGCAACTGTGGACACCTTTCTTTACGAAGAAGGGATTTCACACGAGTTCTCGGCTACGCACACACCTCAACAAAATGGAGTTGTTGGAAGGAAGAACCGGACTCTTATTGAGATGGCAAGAACGATGCTTGATGCGTACAAAACGCCAAAGCACTTTTGGGCGGAAGCGGTTGAGATAGCTTGTCATGCAACAAATCGCTTGTATCTTCACAAGATACTCGGCAAGACGGCATACGAGCTCCTCACCGGTAACAAACCCCAAGTTGGATATTTTTGAGTATTCGGCTCAAAGTGCTACATTCTTGATAAGCATCATCGTTCTAAATTTGCTCCTAAATATCATGAAGGTTTCCTACTTGGTTAGGGCTCAAACTCTCACACTTACCATGTCTACAACAATTTCACCCGAAAGATTGAAGAGACGGTAGATGTGAAGTTTGATGATTCTAACGGCTCGCAAGTAGAGCAATTGCCAATTGATGTAGGAGACAAAGACCCTTCGGAATCAATTCAAGACTTGTCCATTGGCAAGATTCGTCCAACGGAAGTGAAGGAGAGTACCTCGTCCGTCCAAGTGGAAGCTTCTACCTCACGACAAGGTGAACCAAGAGTTGATATGGAAGCATCCACAAGTGGGACACGCCAAGATGAAGAAAACGAGGAAGCGCACCAAGATGAACATCAACAACCTCCTTCTCCACCACGACAAGAGAACGACAACGTCAACAATGAAGAAGGCCAAGAAGAAGCACAAGATGAAGAGGATGTTCCACCCCGACCCAAGCAAAAGCTTTCACGAGCTCGAGCAAGAATTGCTAAGGATCATCCCGTCGAGCAAATCTACAATGATATCCAAACCGGGAGAATCACTCGCTCTAAAACTCGTTTAGCTAACTTTTGTGAACATTACTCATTCATCTCTAGCATTGAACCTATGAAGGTTGAAGAAGCATTGGAGGATCCAGATTGGATAAATGCTATGCATGAAGAGCTACACAACTTTGAGAGAAATCAAGTGTGGACATTGGTCGAGAAGCCCGACAACAACCACAACATCATTAGTACCAAATGGGTGTTTCGCAACAAGCAAGATGAAGATGGACAAGTGGTTCGCAACAAAGCACGTCTCGTCACCCAAGGCTACACACAAGTTGAAGGTATGGACTATGGTGAGACATATGCTCCCGTTCCTAGACTTGAGTCCATTCATATCTTACTTGCTTATGCTAATCACCATAATATCACCTTGTACCAAATGGACATTAAAAGTGCTTTTCTAAATGGCAAAATTGAGGAGGAAGTTTATGTTAAGCAACCTCCCGGCTTCGTCAATCCTAAGAAACCTAATCATGTTTACAAACTTCACAAAGCCCTTTATGGTCTTAAACAAGCTCCTAGAGCATGGTATAAATGCTTGACCAAGTTCCTTATGGAAAAAGGCTTTGAAATTGGTAAAATTGATTCTACTCTTTTTACTAAAAGGGTTAATGGAGAACTATTTGTGTGCCAAATTTATGTTGATGATATCATATTTGGTTCAACTAACCCTCATTTTAGTGAGAAGTTTGGAAAGCTAATGTCGGAGAAGTTTGAGATTTCTATGATGAGTGAACTCAAATTCTTTCTCGGTTTGCAAATCAAGCAAACTAAGGAAGGTACCTTTGTCTCTCAAACAAAGTACACCAAGGACTTATTCAAGAAGTTCAATATGCAAGAATGCAAAGGTATGACTACACCCATGCCTACTAGTGGACATCTTGATTTGACCAAAGATGGTGAACCGGTTGATCAAAAGGTTTATTGCTCTATGATTGGTTCATTGTTATATCTATGTGCCTCTCATCCCAATATTATGCTAAGTGTGTGCATGTGTGCACGATATCAAGCTGCTCCTAAAGAGTGTCATATTAAGGCCGTGAAAAGGATAGTGAGATACCTAATCCATACGCCAAATTTTGGCATTTGGTATCCTAAGAGGTCCTCTTTTGATCTTGTTGGCTACTCCGATTCGGACTATGCCGGAGACAAGGTTGATAGAAAATCCACTTCGGGTACTTGTCAATTCCTTGGTAGATCTCTTGTGTCTTGGTCTTCCAAGAAACAATACTCGGTATCCTTATCCACCGCCGAAGCGGAATACATTGCCGCTGGTTCATGATGTGCTCAATTACTTTGGATGACCCAAACTCTTAAATATTATGGGATATATGTGAAACATGTTCCATTGCTATGTGACAATGAAAGTGCTATTAAGATTGCTCACAATCCCGTGCAACATTCTCGAACTAAGCATATTGAAGTTCGTCATCATTTCATTCGAGATCATGTTGCCAAAGGGGACATTAACCTTAAGCATGTTCGCACCGATAAGCAATTAGCGGATATATTCACTAAACCACTTGATGAGAAAGTGTTTTGCAGGTTGAGAGGTGAATTGAACATCATTGATGCTTCAAACTTGGAGTGGGAACTCCATTTGATACATGCGGGGCATGAGCCTATGACTAATCCTTGATATTTCTCTTATGATGCTATTCATATGTCTTGGATATATTTGTACCTTCCATGTTATCTAACCCGTGTAGGTACTTGGATGAATCTAAATCTATGAGATTGCCACACACTCACATCTTGAGCAATTTCTACGTCACCAAGTCTCTACACAATGGTGGTTGAAGACAAGGAAGCACGAAACCATTCAAACATATCCTTTGGCAAATTCTATGTTGAGTCTCATGATTGTCATGTTGGATACACAAGTGCTCTTCCTTGCAAAGCTAACACATGTAGGTAGATGAACTCAAACTCCAAGTGGTGCTCCCAACTCTTGATGAACTACATCAACCTTGAGCAGCCCACACACGTTCAACTACATGATCAAGATCAACACCACCACCTAAGGTATGTTATTCCATCTTAGAGAAGCTCTACTCCAAGTCATGAGCCAAAGCAACTCGACAAGATGTGAATACATCAAGATGCTTAAATGAAAAATGGTAACCCCATTTTGAGCTTAAACAATGAGTATGACCTATGATCAAGTGCTCTCACTTGACTCCTAAGTCAATATACTCTAACATAGGTGACTTTGTCACCGACTATTTCTAGATGAAGTTCTCTAGTGTTTCTCCGTGCTTTTGCATTTGCATATTTGTTTCCCCTTTCAAAAAAAACTTCATCTAGAACTTTTAGTTTCTTTTCTTTCCTTTTTGTTCTGCATTTTCTGCATCCAATTCATTGCAAATCTTTCAGTTAATTCCTTGCATATCCTTGTGAGATCTTACTTGTCTAGTGAGCTGAGGTGACAAGTGGTTTCACTCTGATGAACTCGGTCACACCAGTTTGTTCTCTTCGGCCCAACCGAAATCTTTCGGTGCAACTAAAGCACACAACTCGGAGTCACCGATTCCACCACAGGAAAACCAACTTGCCACTTATTCCTGATTTCTATTTGCTCCAGCTCCACTCAATGATTCGTGTCCTCTACCAGCATCATATTAGACATGCTGCTTTGCTCTGTGACTCGAGGACCAACCCATTTGTATCACATGTCCAGAAGAGCCCTTCTTGGAAATTGATGCCAAAGGGGGAGAGAGAGATCATATCAAAGCTTAATCCTCCCTATAGGGGGAGAAAGAGAGAATACTCAGGGGGAGAAAGTAGTATCATCAAAGACCCCAGATGCTTGGTGTTCAAGAGGAGAGATGTCACATGTCTTTAAGAGGGGAAATACATGTTTGGTTGCTTGCTTTAGCTCAAGCTCTGTTGTTTCCTTTTTTGTTGCTCTGATTTTCTGTTCCCTATCTTCTCCAAATATCCCATGCAGATTCAGGGGGAGCAAGACATCTAAGGGAAGGAAATCTCTGATTTTATTGCATATCTTTACCTTTGGGGACATGTCTATATCCAATGTGGTACTTAGTACTCACTCTACATGTCATCCCAGTCTTGGTTCTCTTGTGGTTTCTTTTGCTTGCTCTGGTCAGTAAGTGTATCTATGTTATTTAACCTTGTTTGCGCAGGTTCATCCCATCCTAAGCCAACTCAAGACCACAAGGTAAGTATATGCATCACAGTCATGTGAATGAGAAGTTCTTGGTGATGTACATACTCTTTGCAAGAAGGACTCATGAGCATGAAGGTACATTTCTCACATTCACATTATGTGCTCTGATGCATATAATCTAGCAAGCAATGTAACTAATGAGTTAGTTACGGGATGATGCATTATGGAACGAGTAAAGTGACTTGCCGATAACGAGATTGAACTAGGTATGATGATACCGACGATCGAATCTCGGGCAAGTAACATATCGATGAAAAAGGGAATAATGTATTTTATGCTGTTTGACCGATAAAGATCTTCGTAGAATATGTAGGATCCAATATGAGCATCCATGTTCCCCTATTGGTTATTGACCGGAGATGTGTCTCGGTCATGTCTACATAGTTCTCGAACCCGTAGGGTCCGCACGCTTAACGTTCGATGACGATTTGTATTATGAGTTATGTGACTTGATGACCGAAGTTTGTTCAGAGTCTCAGATGAGATCACGGACATGACGAGGAGTCTTGAAATGGTCGAGAGGTAAAGATTGATATATTGGAAGGTTATATTCGGACACCGGAATGGTTCCGAAGTGTTTCGAGTATTTTCCGGAGTACCGGGAGGTAACCGGAACCCCCCGGGGAAGTAATGGGCCTTACTGGGCTTTAGTGGAAAGGAGAGAAGGGCCTCAAGGGGTGGCCACGCGCCCCCCAAGGGCTGGTCCGAATTGGACTAGGATGGGGCGGCGCCCCTCTCTTTCCTTCTCCCCTCCTTCTCCTAGTTGGAATAGGAAGGGGGAGGGGGCGAATCCTACTTGGACCGGGAGTCCAAGTAGGACTCCCCCCCTTGGTGCCCCCCCTTGGGCTGGCCTACTCTTCCCCTCCTTTATATATGTGGGAGGGGGCACCCCCAAGGGCACACCAAGTCTTCTCTTAGTCGTGTGCGGTGCCCCCTTGCTACCTCTTGAGCTTGCATTGGATTTCCCCGAACAGGAAGGGATGATGTAGCAGAGTAGCGTAAGTATTTCACTCAGTTTTTGAGAACCAAGGTATCAATCCAGTAGGAGGCCATGCTCAAGTCCCTTGTACCTGCACAAAACGATAGCTACTCGCAACCAACGCGATTAGGGGTTGTCAATCCCTTCACGGTCACTTACGAGAGTGAGATCTGATAGATATAATATTTTTGGTATTTTTGGTATAGAGATGCAAAGTGAAAAGTAAAACGCAAAGTAAAAAGCAAAGAAAGATTAAAGTGATGGAGATTGATATGATGAGAATAGACCGGGGGCCATAGGTTTCACTAGTGGCTTCTCTCAAGAGCATAAGTATTCTACGGTGGGTGAACAACTTACTGTTGAGCAATTGACAGAATTCAGCATAGTTATGAGAATATCTAGGCATGATCATGTATATAGGCATCACGTCCGTGACAAGTAGACCGAAACGATTCTGCATCTACTACTATTACTCCACTCATCGACCGCTATGCAGCATGCATCTAGAGTATTAAGTTAAAAACAGAGTAACGCTTTAAGCAAGATGACATGATGTAGAGAGATAAATTCATGCAATATGAAATAAACCCCATCTTGTTATCCTCGATGGAAACGATACAATACGTGCCTTGCTGCCCCTTCTGTCACCAGGAAAGGACACCGCAAGATCGAACCCGAAGCTAAGCACGTCTCCCATGGCAAGAACTACCAATCTAGTTGGCCAAACCAAACGGATAATTCGAAGAGACTTGCAAAGATAACCAATCATACATAAAAGAATTCAGAGAAGATTCAAATATTATTCATAGATAGACTTGATCATAAATCCACAATTCATCGGTCTCAACAAACACACCGCAAAAAGAAGATTACATCGAATAGATCTCCACGAGAGAAGGGGAGAACTTTTGTAGCGACCAGACCTCAAACAGTCTGATCTCTGTGCTCAGGTGTCATTCTTCTCCACTAATACTTCTATTTCCTCTTCATAATCTTCACGTGTAGCCTTGAGTTCTTCCTCCAGTTCTTTGATTCTTGTCCTAGCCTTCTTCAGATCTATCATGTCGGCACACATCTGGTTCTCCTGTCGTCGAATGTCCTGGTTTAATTCCTGGATAAAAGCTGCAATTAATCTATCCTTTCTGGTGCTGATCATCTCCCAGTGCTCATCTCGGCGCCCACAATCTGGTAGATAGTATCCTTGAGATCATTGTGGTAGACTTATCCAATGCGTCGCATGGTGATGTGAGCTGCCATGCTCTTTCCTAGACTCCAAGTTGGTGCATCAAAAGAAAACTCTATGGGCTCAGTGACTGGCATGAACGTCCTTCCTGGAACTTGAACTTGAATCATCCATCGCTCTTCTTCAGGTAAAGTGGTGTTGTAGGTTCTGGTGAAGCTTGGTACTCCTATATTCAGGTATCTAGTGACTTCCTTCAAGTGACGTCCAAAGGGTGTATCTTCATTCGGTTGCGTGAACTTGTTCCTTGCACCCGCCATCCTAAAGAGTAGAAAAGATGAGAGGTCAGAAGAGAAGAGAGTGGATAGTGATCTAGGTCTTTAGCTTAGTGGTCGTGTCCTACAGTCAGCGTGTGCTCTGATACCATCTTTGTAGCGACCAGACCTCAAACAGTCTGATCTCTGGGCTCAGGTGTCATCCCTGGATCAGTAATGCTGACACCACACAGTACTTGAAGGATTTATAACAGAGTAGCAATCACACACTTATTACAATGAGTGTCTCAATAGAGAACTTATTATAATAAATATGGCTTAAGGCCATCTAATAACGATAACAACGGAAGGCTTAGAAGATAAGTGAGTCCATCAACTCCAACGACATCACTAAGTATAGAACCACGACCTAAAACTCCTTAATCGTCGTCTGAAAAGTCTGCAACATTAACGTTACAGCCCGAAAACGGGTCAGCACATGGAATATGCTGGCAAAGTAACACATAGAGAGTAATGGAATGAAACAGCTATACTATATGCATATTTGGCTGGTGGAAAGCTCTATGGTTATAGTTTTGCGTAAAGCTAATTTTTCCCTACTGCAAAGGAATAAATTTTATTTAACTATCATGGTAGTTGTTAAACATTGAGAATGGTTGACAGCATTCTCAATCCCAATTAAGCATCATCATTAAACAAAACCCAACAAAATTAGTTTAGAGTAACATGTTGAGATTCACATGATAATCCAAGTACTAGATACTCAAGATGTCCATGACCGGGGACACGGCTAACCATGATTAGTTTTTACACTCTGTAGAGGTTTGCGCACTTTTCCCCACAAGACTCGATCGCCTCCGTTTGGTTTCTCGCACTACATTGTGTTTGAGAAGACGGATGACCGAGACATAGTCTTTCAGAAGCGCTAGCACCTTACGATGGATAGACCGTTACACCTACTTTCACCTACATCTGCTAGTCTACCCTGTAAGAGTTCGCACGACTTAATCAACTATGCTAGAGCCCATAATAGCTTGTGGCTGCACACGGAAGTTTCTAGTATGAAAATATCTCATGATCCCTTTGGGCCTGGGTGGCGGTCCATAAAGAAAAACAGGCAATCCTGGAGTACCCAGGTACCTCAATCCACCCAGATGTGTGTTTAAGTTGCCACCTTAGATAAACCATTAATTTAACAATCTCACATCTGTCATGGATATCACTCACCCAATCCACGTCTACTAGCATAGCATAGCAATAGTAAGCAAATGTAGAAGTAATTCCCAAAGGTTTGATAATACAACAGGTAATAGGTACTACCTCAACTACTTCCCATCCCACAATTTAATTAGATCCTAATCATGCATTGTTTGAGGATTGATCTAATGCAATAAAACTGGGTAGTAGGAGGTATGATCAAAGTGTTACTTGCCTTGCTAATGATCCGCGAAACCTAGAGATTCGAAGTAACAGGCGGCGCACTCCGGGTATTCTATCGCAGACAAACAAACAAGCATACAATAAGTATTCATCTAATGCACAGGTAAAACTCAAATAATAGATCTAACCAGAAAGTTCAACTTAAGAACTCCGGTTTGCAAAAAGAATCACATCAAATGAAGCAACGAAAGTCAAACGGCAAAAGAAACAGGATTCGTTTACTATTTTGGATTTAGGGAAATTTTACAGTGGCAAAAACTTGTTTAAGTTGGTTAAACGGATAGAGGGTTTCGAGACGAAACTCCACGCACTTGAATCGCCTGATTCCGATAAACGAGCGAAAAGTTATACTAAAACAAAAATCGGATTAGGAATCGCGATCAGAAAAATCGCGGATTTAATCCGAGAAAAGAAAAAAAACGATGAACGTTTGCTGGAACGAACAAATGAACGAACGCTCGCTATTTAAATAAATCAGAAAAACCGATCTATTTTAAAAAACCGAAACTAAAAAAAGAACAAAACCATGAACACTACAGCATTTCTGATAAGTATATGTGAATGACATATTGTCGATGGAAATAATGTAGAATTATTTTGTAAAGCATAAAGGAGTGTTTGAAAGGAGTTTTTCAAAGAAAGACTTCGATGAAGCTGCTTACATATTGAGCTTCAAGATCTATAGAGATAGATCAAAGACGCTTGATAAGTTCTTTCAATGAGTACATGCCTTGACAAAGATTTTGAAGTAGTTCAAAATGGAGCAGTCAAAGAAAGAGTTCTTGCCTGTACTATAAGGTGTGAAGTTGAGTAAGACTCAAAGCCCGACCACGGCAGAAGATAGAAAGAGAATGAAAGTCATTCCCTATGCCTTGGCCATAGGTTCTATAAAGTATGTCATGCTGTGTACCAGATCTATTGTATACCCTGCACTGATTTAGCAAGGGAGTACAATAGTGATCTAGGAGTAGATCACTGGACAGCGGTCAGAATTATCCTTAGTGAAATAAGGATATGTTTCTCGATTATGGACGTGACAAAAAGGTTCGTCGTAAAGGGTTACGTCGATGCAAGTTTTTGACACTGATCCAGATAATTCTAAGTCTCAATCTGGATGCATATTGAAAGTGGGAGCAATTAGCTAGAGTAGCTCCGTGTAGAGCATTGTAGACATAGAACTTGCAAAATACTTACGGATCTGAATGTGACAGGCCCGTCGACTAAAATTATCCCACAAGCAAAACATGATCACACCTTAGTACTCTTTGGGTGTTAATCACATAGAGATGTGAACTAGATTATTGACTCTAGTAAACCCTTTGAGTGTTGGTCACATGACGATGTGAACCATGGGTGTTAATCACATGGTAACGTGAACTATTGCTGTTAAATCACATGGTGATGTGAACTAGATTATTGACTCTAGTGCAAGTGGGAGACTAAAGGAAATATGCCCTAGAGGCAATAATAAAGTTATTATTTATTTCCTTATATCATGATAAATGTTTATTATTCATGCTAGAATTGTATTAACCGGAAACATAATACATGTGTGAATACATAGACCAACAGAGTGTCACTAGTATGCCTCTACTTGACTAGCTCGTTAATCAAAGATGGTTATGTTTCCTAACCATGAACAAAGAGTTTTTATTTGATTAACGAGGTCACATCATTAGTTGAATGATCTGATTGACATGACCCATTCCATTAGCTTAGCACACGATCGTTTAGTATGTTGCTATTGCTTTCTTCATGACTTATACATGTTCCTATAACTATGAGATTATGCAACTCCCGTTTACCGGAGGAACACTTTGGGTACTACCAAACGTCACAACGTAACTGGGTGATTATAAAGGAGTACTACAGGTGTCTCCAATGGTAGATGTTGGGTTGGCGTATTTCGAGATTAGGGTTTGTCACTCCGATTGTCGGAGAGGTATCTCTGGGCCCTCTCGGTAATGCACATCACATAAGCCTTGCAAGCACTGCAACTAATATGTTAGTTGTGAGATGATGTATTATGGAACGAGTAAAGAGACTTGCCGGTAACGAGATTGAACTAGGTATTGGATACCGACGATCGAATCTCGGGCAAGTAACATACCGATGACAAAGGGAACAACGTATGTTGTTATGCGGTCTGACCGATAAAGATCTTCGTAGAATATGTAGGAGCCAATATGGGCATCCAGGTCCCGCTATTGGTTATTGACCGGAGACGTGTCTCGGTCATGTCTACATTGTTCTCGAACCGTAGGGTCCGCACGCTTAACGTTACGATGACAGTTATTATGAGTTTATGAATTTTGATGTACCGAAGGTTGTTCGGAGTCCCGGATGAGATCACGGACATGACGAGGAGTCTCGAAATGGTCGAGACGTAAAGATTGATATATTGGAAGCCTATGTTTGGACATCGGAAGTGTTCCGGGTGAAATCGGGATTTTACCGGATTACCGGGAGGGTTACCGGAACCCCCCGGGAGCCAAATGGGCCAACATGGGCCTTAGTGGAAAGGTGAGAGGGCAGCCCACATAGGGCTGCGCCTCCCCCCTCTCCCTAGTCCTATTAGGACTAGGAGAGGGGCCGGCCACCTCTCTCTCTTCCCCCTTTAAGGATTCCTAGTTGGACTAGGATTGGAGGGGGGAGTCCTACTCCCGGTAGGAGTAGGACTCCTCCTGCGCCTACACCTCTTTGGCCGGCCAGCCCCCTCCCTCCAACCTTTATATACGGAGGCAGGGGGCACCCCAAGACACACAACTTGATCCTTGAGATCGTTCCTTAGCCGTGTGCGGTGCCCCCTGCCACCAAATTCCACCTTGATCGTACCGTTGTAGTGCTTAGGCGAAGCCCTGCGTCGGTAGTACATCAAGATCGTCATCACGCCGTCGTGCTGACGGAACTCTTCCTCGACGCTTTGCTGGATCGGAGCCCGAGGAACGTCATCGAGCTGAACGTGTGCTAAGAACTCGGAGGTGCCGGAGTAACGGTGCTTGGATCGGTCGGATCGGGAAAAAGACGTACGACTACTTCCTCTATGTTGTGTGATCGCTTCCGCAGTCGGTCTGCGTTGGTATGTAGACAACACTCTCCCCTCTCGTTGCTGTGCATCACCATGATCTTGCGTGTGCGTAGGAAATTTTTTGAAATTACTGTGTTCCTTAACAGTGGCATCCGAGCCTAGGTTTTATGGTTTGATGTTATATGCACGAGTAGAACACAAGTGAGTTGTGGGCGATACAAGTCATACTGCCTACCAGCATGTCATACTTTGGTTCGGCGGTATTGTTGGTTGAGACGATCCGGACCAACCTTACGCGTACTCTTACGCGAGACCGGTTCCCTCGACGTGCTTTGCACATAGATGGCTTGCGGAAGACTGTCTCTCCAACTTTAGTTGAACCAAGTATGACTACGCCCGGTCCTTGAGAAGGTTAAAACGGAGTCTATTTGACGAACTATCGTTGTGGTTTTGATGCGTAGGTGAGATGAGTTCTTACTTAAGCCCGTAGCAGCCACGTAAAACTTGCAACAACAAAGTAGAGGACGTCTAACTTGTTTTTGCAGGGTATGTTGTGATGTGATATGGTCAAGGCATGATGCTGATTTTATTGTATGAGATGATCATGTTTTGTAACTAAGTTATCGGCAACTGGCAGGAGCCATATGGTTGTCGCTTTATTGTATGCAATGCAATCGCGATGTAATGCTTTACTAGATTACTAAACGGTAGTAATAGTCGTGGAAGCATAAGATTGGCGAGACGACAACGATGCTACGATGGAGATCAAGGTGTCGCGCCGGTGACGATGGTGATCATGACGGTGCTTCGGAGATGGAGATCACAAGCACAAGATGATGATGGCCATATCATATCACTTATATTGATTGCATGTGATGTTTATCCTTTTATGCATCTTATCTTGCTTTGATTGACGGTAGCATTATAAGATGATCTCTCACTAAATTATCAAGAAGTGTTCTCCCTGAGTATGCACCGTTGCCAAAGTTCGTCGTGCCCAGACACCACGTGATGATCGGGTGTGATAAGCTCTACGTCCATCTACAACGGGTGCAAGCCAGTTTTGCACACGCAGAATACTCAGGTTATGCTTGACGAGCCTAGCATATGCAGATATGGCCTCGGAACACAGAGACCGAAAGGTCGAGCGTGAATCATATAGTAGATATGATCAACATGACGATGTTCACCATTGAAAACTACTCCATCTCACGTGATGATCGGTTATGGTTTAGTTGATTTGGATCACGTGATCACTTAGAGGATTAGAGGGATGTCTATCTAAGTGGGAGTTCCTAAGTAATTTGATTAACTGAACTTAAAAATTATCATGAACTTAGTCCTGGTAGTATTTTGCAAATTATGTTGTAGATCAATAGCTCGCGTTGTTGCTTCCCTGTGTTTATTTTTGATATGTTCCTAGAGAAAATTGTGTTGAAAGATGTTAGTAGCAATGATGCGGATTGGATCCGTGATCTGAGGTTTATCCTCATTGCTGCACATAAGAATTATGTCCTTGATGCACCGCTAGGTGACAGACCTATTGCAGGAGCAGATGCAGACGTTATGAACGTTTGGCTAGCTCAATATGATGACTACTTGATAGTTTAGTGCACCATGCTTAATGGCTTAGAATCGGGACTTCAAAGACGTTTTGAACGTCATGGACCATATGAGATGTTCCAGGAGTTGAAGTTAATATTTCAAGCAAATACCCGAGTTGAAAGATATGAAGTCTCCAACAAGTTCTATAGCTAAAAGATGGAGGAGAATCGCTCAACTAGTGAGCATGTGCTCAGATTGTCTGGGTACTACAATCACTTGAATCAAGTGGGAGTTAATCTTCCAGATAAGATAGTGATTGACAGAATTCTCTAGCCACCATCACCAAGTTAGTAGAACTTCGTGATGAACTATAATATGCAAGGGATAACAGAAACAACTCCCAAGCTCTTCGTGATGCTGAAATCAACGAAGGTAGAAATCAAGAAAAACATCAAGTGTTGATGGTTGACAAGACCACTAGTTTCAAGAAAAGGGCAAAGGGAAGAAGGGGAACTTCAAGAAGAACGACAAGCAAGTTGCTGCTCAAGTGAAGAAGCCCAAGTCTGATCCTAAGCCTGAGACTAAGTGCTTCTACTGCAAAGGGACTGGTCACTGGAAGCGGAACTACCCCAAGTGATTGGCGGATAAGAAGGATGGCAAAGTGAACATAAGTATATTTGATATACATGTTATTGATGTGTACTTTACTAGTGTTTATAGCAAACCCTCAGTATTTGATACTAGTTCAGTTGCTAAGATTAGTAACTCGAAATGGGAGTTGCAGAATAAACAGAGACTAGTTAAGGGTGAAGTGACGATGTGTGCTGGAAGTGGTTCCAAGATTGATATGATCATCATCGCACACTCCCTATAATTTCGGGATTAGTGTTGAACCTAAATAAGTGTTATTTGGTGTTTGCGTTGAACATGAATATGATTTGATCATGTTTATTGTAATACGGTTATTCATTTAAGTAAGAGAATAAATTGTTGTTCTGTTTACATGAATAAAACCTAATATGGTTAAACACCCAATGAAAACAGTTCATTGGATCTCGATCTTAATAATACACATATTCATATTATTGAAACCAAAAGATGCAAAGTTAATAATGATAGTGCGACTTATTTGTGGCACTACCGTTTAGGTCATATTGGTGTAAAGCGCATGAAGAAACTCCATGCTGATGGGCTTTCGGAATCACTTGATTATGAATCACTTGATGCTTGTAAACCATGCCTTTTGGGCAAGATGACTAAAACGCCGTTCTCCGGAACAATGGAGCGAGCAAAAGATTTGTTGGAAATCATACATACTGATGTATGTGGTCCGATGAATATTGAGGCTCGCGATAGGTATCATTATTTTCTGATCTTCACAGATGATTTGAGCAGATATGAGTATATCTACTTGATGAAACATAAGTCTGAAACATTTGAAAAGTTCAAAGAAATTTAGAGTGAAGTGAAAAATCATCGTAACAAGAAAATAAAGTTTCTATGATCTGATCATAGAGAAGAGTATTTGAGTTACGAGTTTGGTCTTCAGTTAAAAACAATGTGAAATAGTTTCACTACTCACGCCACCTGGAACACCACAGCATAATGGTGTGTCCGAACGTCATAACCGTACTTTATTGGATATAGTGCAATATATGATGTTTCTTACCGATTTACCACTATCGTTTTTGGGGTCATGCATTAGAGACAGCTGCATTCACGTTAAATAGGGCACCATATAAATCCGTTGAGACGACACCGTGTGAACTATGGTTTGGCAAGAAACCTAAGCTGTCGTTTCTTAAAGTTTGGGGTTGTGATGCTTATATGAAAAGTTTTCATCCTGATAAGCTCAAACTCAAATCGGAGAAGTGCGTCTTCATAGGATATCCAAAGGAAACTATTGGATACACCTTCTATCACAGATCCGAAGGCAAGACTTTTGTTGCTAAAATTCGGAAATTTTCTGGAGAAGGAGTTTCTCTCGAAAGAAGTGAGTGGGAGGAAAGTAGAACTTGACGAGGTAACTGTACCTGCTCCCTTGTTGGAAAGTAGCACATCACAGAAAACTGTTTCTGTGATACCTACACCAGTTAGTGAGGAAGCTAATGATGGTGATCATGAAACTTCAGAACAAGATACTACTGAACCTCGTAGATCAACCAGAGTAAGATCCGCGCCAGAGTGGTACGGAAATCCTTTTCTGGAAGTCATGCTACTAGATCATGATGAACCTACGAACTATGAAGAAGCGATGGTGAGCCCAGATTCCGCAAAGTGGCTTGAAGCCATGAAATCTGAGATATGATCCATGTATGAGAACAAAGTATGGACTTTGGTTGACTTGCCTGATGATCGGCAAGCAATAGAAAATAAATGGATCTTCAAGAGGAAGACGGATGCTGATAGTAGTGTTACTATCTACAAAGCTAGAATTGTCGCAAAAAGGTTTTTGACAAGTTCAAGGTGTTGACTACGATGAGATTTTCTCACTCGTATCTATGCTTAAAGTCTGTCCGAATCATGTTAGCAATTGCCGCATTTTATGAAATATGGCAAATGGATAAACAAAACTACATTGCTTAATGGATTTATTAAAGAAGAGTTGTATATGATGCAACAGAAGGTTTTGTCAATCCGAAAGATGCTAACAAAATGTGCAAGCACCAGCGATCCATCTGTGGACTGGTGCAAGCATCTCGGAGTTGGAATATACGCTTTGATAAGTTGATCAAAGCATATAGTTTTATACAGACTTGCGGTGAAGCCTGTATTTACAAGAAAGTGAGTGGGAGCACTACAGCATTTCTGATAAGTATATGTGAATGACATATTGTCGATGGAAATAATGTAGAATTATTTTGTAAAGCATAAAGGAGTGTTTGAAAGGAGTTTTTCAAAGAAAGACTTCGATGAAGCTGCTTACATATTGAGCTTCAAGATCTATAGAGATAGATCAAAGACGCTTGATAAGTTCTTTCAATGAGTACATGCCTTGACAAAGATTTTGAAGTAGTTCAAAATGGAGCAGTCAAAGAAAGAGTTCTTGCCTGTACTATAAGGTGTGAAGTTGAGTAAGACTCAAAGCCCGACCACGGCAGAAGATAGAAAGAGAATGAAAGTCATTCCCTATGCCTTGGCCATAGGTTCTATAAAGTATGTCATGCTGTGTACCAGATCTATTGTATACCCTGCACTGATTTAGCAAGGGAGTACAATAGTGATCTAGGAGTAGATCACTGGACAGCGGTCAGAATTATCCTTAGTGAAATAAGGATATGTTTCTCGATTATGGACGTGACAAAAAGGTTCGTCGTAAAGGGTTACGTCGATGCAAGTTTTTGACACTGATCCAGATAATTCTAAGTCTCAATCTGGATGCATATTGAAAGTGGGAGCAATTAGCTAGAGTAGCTCCGTGTAGAGCATTGTAGACATAGAACTTGCAAAATACTTACGGATCTGAATGTGACAGACCCGTCGACTAAAATTATCCCACAAGCAAAACATGATCACACCTTAGTACTCTTTGGGTGTTAATCACATAGAGATGTGAACTAGATTATTGACTCTAGTAAACCCTTTGAGTGTTGGTCACATGACGATGTGAACCATGGGTGTTAATCACATGGTAACGTGAACTATTGCTGTTAAATCACATGGCGATGTGAACTAGATTATTGACTCTAGTGCAAGTGGGAGACTAAAGGAAATATGCCCTAGAGGCAATAATAAAGTTATTATTTATTTCCTTATATCATGATAAATGTTTATTATTCATGCTAGAATTGTATTAACCGGAAACATAATACATGTGTGAATACATAGACCAACAGAGTGTCACTAGTATGCCTCTACTTGACTAGCTCGTTAATCAAAGATGGTTATGTTTCCTAACCATGAACAAAGAGTTGTTATTTGATTAACGAGGTCACATCATTAGTTGAATGATCTGATTGACATGACCCATTCCATTAGCTTAGCACACGATCGTTTAGTATGTTGCTATTGCTTTCTTCATGACTTATACATGTTCCTATAACTATGAGATTATGCAACTCCCGTTTACCGGAGGAACACTTTGGGTACTACCAAACGTCACAACGTAACTGGGTGATTATAAAGGAGTACTACAGGTGTCTCCAATGGTAGATGTTGGGTTGGCGTATTTCGAGATTAGGGTTTGTCACTCCGATTGTCGGAGAGGTATCTCTGGGCCCTCTCGGTAATGCACATCACATAAGCCTTGCAAGCACTGCAACTAATATGTTAGTTGTGAGATGATGTATTACGGAACGAGTAAAGAGACTTGCCGGTAACGAGATTGAACTAGGTATTGGATACCGACGATCGAATCTCGGGCAAGTAACATACCGATGACAAAGGGAACAACGTATGTTGTTATGCGGTCTGACCGATAAAGATCTTCGTAGAATATGTAGGAGCCAATATGGGCATCCAGGTCCCGCTATTGGTTATTGACCGGAGACGTGTCTCGGTCATGTCTACATTGTTCTCGAACCGTAGGGTCCGCACGCTTAACGTTACGATGACAGTTATTATGAGTTTATGCATTTTGATGTACCGAAGGTTGTTCGGAGTCCCGGATGAGATCACGGACATGACGAGGAGTCTCGAAATGGTCGAGACGTAAAGATTGATATATTGGAAGCCTATGTTTGGACATCGGAAGTGTTCCGGGTGAAATCGGGATTTTACCGGATTACCGGGAGGGTTACCGGAACCCCCCGGGAGCCAAATGGGCCAACATGGGCCTTAGTGGAAAGGTGAGAGGGCAGCCCACATAGGGCTGCGCCTCCCCCCTCTCCCTAGTCCTATTAGGACTAGGAGAGGGGCCGGCCACCTCTCTCTCTTCCCCCTTTAAGGATTCCTAGTTGGACTAGGATTGGAGGGGGGAGTCCTACTCCCGGTAGGAGTAGGACTCCTCCTGCGCCTACACCTCTTTGGCCGGCCAGCCCCCCTCCCTCCAACCTTTATATACGGAGGCAGGGGGCACCCCAAGACACACAACTTGATCCTTGAGATCGTTCCTTAGCCGTGTGCGGTGCCCCCTGCCACCAAATTCCACCTCGATCATACCGTTGTAGTGCTTAGGCGAAGCCCTGCGTCGGTAGTACATCAAGATCGTCATCACGCCGTCGTGCTGACGGAACTCTTCCTCGACGCTTTGCTGGATCGGAGCCCGAGGAACGTCATCGAGCTGAACGTGTGCTAAGAACTCGGAGGTGCCGGAGTAACGGTGCTTGGATCGGTCGGATCGGGAAAAAGACGTACGACTACTTCCTCTACGTTGTGTGATCGCTTCCGCAGTCGGTCTGCGTTGGTATGTAGACAACACTCTCCCCTCTCGTTGCTGTGCATCACCATGATCTTGCGTGTGCGTAGGAAATTTTCCGAAATTACTGCGTTCCCCAACACTTGAGGAGGCCCATTGTTGGAATATACAAGCCAAGTTCTATAATGAAAATTCCCACTAGTATATGAAAGTGATAACTCAAGAGACTCTCTATATGAAGAACATGGTGCTACTTTGAAGCACAAGTGTGGAAAAAGGAATAGTAGCATTGCCCCTTTTTATTTATTTTATTTTTTTGGGCCTTTTTTTCTTTGGCCTTTCTCTCCTTTTCTCTTTTTTTGGGGACAATGCTCTATTGAATGATGATCATCAAACTTTTATTTATTTACAACTCAATGATTACAACTCGATACTAGAACAAAGTATGACTCTATATGGATGCCTCCGGCGGTGTACCAGGATATGCAATGAATCAAGAGTGACAAGTATGAAAAAAATTATGAGCAGTGGCTTTGCCAGAAATACTATGTCAACTACATGATCATGCTAAGCAATATGACAACGATGGATGTGTCATGATAAACTGGATGGTGGAAAGCTGCATGGCAAAATATCTCGGAATGGCTATGGAAATGCCATAATAGGTAGGTATGGTGGCTGTTTTGAGGAAGATATAAGGAGGTTTATGTGTGAAAGAGCGTATCATATCACGGGGTTTGGATGCACCGGTGAAGTTTGCACCAAATCTCGATGTGAGAAAGGGCAATGCACGGTACCGTAGAGGCTAGCAATGATGGAAGGGTGAGAGTGCGTATAATCCATGGACTCAACATTAGTCATAAAGAACTCATATAATTATTGCAAAAATCTACAAGCCATCAAAAACCAAAGTATTATGCGCATGCTCCTAGGGGGATAGATTGGTAGGAAAAGACAATCGCTCGTCCCCGACCGCCACTCATAAGGAGGACAATCAAATAACACCTCATGTTTCAAATTTGTTGCATAACGTTTACCATACGTGCATGCTACGGGACTTGCAAACTTTAACTCAAGCACTTCGCAAATTCACAATTACTCTACTAGCATGACTTTGATATTACTACCTCCATATCTCAAAACAATTATCAAGCATCCAACTTTCCTTAGTATTCAACACACTCAAAAGAAAGTTTCACAAATCTTGAATACCAAGCATGTTATTATTAAGCAAATTACCATGCTATTAAGAATCTCAAAATAATTTAAGTGAAGCATGAGAGATCAATAGTTTCTTTAAAACAAATCCACCACCGTGCTCTAAAAATCTAAGTGAAGCACATAGAGCAAAATTATAGCGCTCAAAAGATATAAGTGAAGCACATGGAGCAAAACTACTTAGCTCAAGAAGATATAAGTGAAGCACATAAGGTATTCTATCAAATTCTAATTCATGTATGGCTCTCTCAAAAGGTGTGTACAGCAAATATGATTGTGGCACACTAGCAACCAAAGACACAAATAATACAAGACGCTCCAAGCAAAACACATATCATGTTGGTGAATAAAAATATAGCTCCAAGTAAATTACCGATGGAAGTGGACGAAAGAGGGGATGCCTTCCGGGGCACCCCCAAGCTTTGAATTTTTGGTGTCCTTGGATTATCTTGGGGGTGCCATGGGCATCCCCAATCTTAGGCTCTTGCCACTCCTTGTTCCATAATCCATCACAAGAATTCACCCAAAACTTGAAAACTTCACAACACAAAACTTAAAGTAGAAAACTCGTGAGCTCCGTTAGCGAAAGAAAACAAAAAACCACTTCAAGGTACTGCAATAACTCATTATTTATTTATATTGGTGTTAAACCTACTGTATTCCAACTTCTCTATGGATTATAAACTATTTTACTAACCATAGATTCATCAAAATAAGCAAACAACACACGAAAAACAGAATCTGTCAAAAACAGAACAGTCTGTATTAAAACTGTAGCTAGCGCAATATCTGTAACACCAAAAATTCTAAAATAACTTTCTGGACGTGAGGAATTTATATATTAATCATCTGCAAAAAGAATTAACTAAATATTACTCTCCAAATAAAAATGACAGCAGTTCTCGTGAGCACTAAAGTTTCTGTTTTTTACAGCAAGTTCAACAAGACTTTCCCCAAGTCTTCCCAACGGTTCTACTTGGCACAAACACTAATTAAACACAAAAAACACAACCAAAACAGAGGCTAAATAATTTATTTATTACTAAGCAGGAGCAAAAAGCAAGGAATAAAAATAAAATTGTGTTGCCTCCCAACAAGCGCTATCGTTTAACGCCCCTAGCTAGGCATAAAAGAGAGGATAGATCTAGGTATTGCCATCTTTGGTAGGCAATCCATAAGTGGCTCTCATGATAGTTTCATATGGCAATTTTATTTTCTTTCTTGTAAAGTGTTCCATGCCCTTTTTTACGGAAATTGAAATCTAATATTCCCTTCCTTCATATCAATAATCGCACCAACTGTTCTAAGGAAGGGTCTACCAAGAATAATAGGGCAAGAGGGATTGCAATCTATATCAAGAACAATGAAATCTACGGGCGCATAATTTCTATTTGCAACAATAAGAACATCATTAATCGTTCCCATAGGTTTCTTAATAGTAGAATCCGCAAGATGCAAGTTTAGAGAGCAATCATCAAAATTGCGGAAATCTAGCAAATCACATGAAGTTTTGGGGATAGTGGAGACACTAGCACCCAAATCACACAAAGCATAAAACTCATGATCTTTAATTTTAATTTTAATAGTTGGTTCCCACTCATCATAGAGTTTTCTAGGGATAGAAAGTTTCAACTCAAGTTTTTCTTCATAAGGTTGCATCAAGGCATCAACAATATGTTTGGTGAAGGCTTTCTTTTGACTATAAGCATGTGGAGAATTTATCACGGATTGCAACAAGGAAATACAATCAATTAAAGAGAAACTTTCATAATTAAATTCCTCGAAATCCAGTATAGTGGGTTTAGCAACATCTAGATTTTTATTTCTTTCACTCCCACTTTCATCAATTTCATCATAAAGATCTAAATACTACGAATTTTTAGAACGCCTTCTAGGTAAAGGAAGATCATATTCAGTTTCATCAAGATTCATATTGCAAAACAAAGATTTAATAGGAGACACATCAATAACTTTTAGATCTTCATCTTGATTTTCATAGGAATTGGAAGAACGGTCTTTAATAAAGCCATCTTTGGAAGCACGCATCCTAGCGGTTCTTTCCTTGCACTCATCAATGGAAATTCTCATGGCTTTGAGAGACTCATTGATATCATGCTTAGGAGGAATAGATCTAAGCTTTAAAGAATCAACCTCAAGATAAATTCTATCAACGCTCCTAGCCAAATCATCAACTTTAAGCATTTTCTCTTCAAGCAAAGCATTAAAATTCTTTTGTGAATTCATAAACTCTTTAACACTATCCTCAAATTCAGAGGGCATCTTATTATAATTTCCATAAGAGTTGTTGTAGGGATTCCCATAATTATTAGAAGGATTACTAGGATATGGCCTAGGATTAAAATTCCCTCTATAAGCGTTGTTACCAAAATTATTCCTACCAACAAAATTCACACCCATAGATTCATTGTTATTCTCAATCAAAGTAGACAAAGGCATATCATTAGGATCAGAAGAAACACTCTTAGTAGCAAATAATTTCATAAGTTCGTCCATGTTTCCACTCAAAACATTGACTTCTTCTATCTCATGCACTTTTTTATTAGAAGATCTTTCTGTATGCCATTGAGAATAATTAACCATAATATTATCTAGCAGTTTAGTAGCATCTCCTAAAGTGATTTCCATAAAAGTGCCTCCCGCGGCCGAATCTAAAAGATTCCTAGAAGCAAAATTCAATCCGGCATAAATTTTTTGTATAATCATCCACAAATTCAAACCATGAGTAGGGCAATTACGTATCATTAATTTCATTCTCTCCCAAGCTTGTGCAACATGTTCATGATCAAGTTGCTTAAAGTTCATAATATCGTTTCTAAGAGAGATGATCTTAGCGGGAGGGAAATACTTAGAGATAAGAGCATCTTTGCACTTGTTCCAAGAATCAATAATATTTTTAGGCAAAGACGAAAACCAAGCTTTAGCATGATCTCTAAGAGAAAAAGGAAATAGCTTCAAATTAATGACATCATTGTCAACATCTTTTTTCTTTTGCATATCACATAAATCAACGAAGCTATTCAGATGAGTAGCGGCATCTTCACTAGGAAGGCCGGCGAATTGATCTTTCATAACAAGATTCAACAAAGCAGTATTGATTTCACAAGATTTAGTATTGGCAAGAGGAGCAATTGGAGTGCTAAGGAAATCATTATTGTTGGTATTGGTGAAGTCACACAATTTGGTAGTATCTTGAGCCATCGTGACAAACAAGCAATCCAACACACGAGCAAACAAAAGGAAAGCGGGCAAAAAGAGGCAAACGGAGAAAGGGAAGGAGAAGGAGATTGGGAAAGAGAGGGCGAATAAAATGGCAAGGGTGAAGTGGGGGAGAGGAAAACGAGAGGCAAATGGCAAATAATGAATGCGAGAGATAGGGATTGTGATGGGTACATGGTATGTTGACTTTTGCATAGACTCCCCTGCAACGGCGCCAGAAATTCTTCTTGATACCTCTTGAGCTTGCGTTGGATTTCCCCGAAGAGGAAGGGATGATGCAGCAGAGTAGCGTAACTATTTCCCTCAGTTTTTGAGAACCAATTATCAATCCAGTAGGAGGCCACACCCAAGTCCCTCATACCTGCACAAAACGATAGCTACTCGCAACCAACGCGATTAGGGGTTGTCAATCCCTTCACGGTCACTTACGAGAGTGAGATATGATAGATATAATATTTTTGGTATAGAGATGCAAAGTGAAAAGTAAAAGGCAAAGTAAAAAAGCAAAGCAAGATTAAAGTGATGGAGATTGATATGATGAGAATAGACCCGGGGGCCATATGTTTCACTAGTGGCTTCTCTCAAGAGCATAAGTATTCTATGGTGGGTGAAGAACTTACTGTTGAGCAATTGACAGAATTGAGCATATTTATGAGAATATCTAGGCATGATCATGTATATAGGCATCACGTCCGTGACAAGTAGACCGAAACGATTCTGCATCTACTACTATTACTCCACTCATCGACCACTATCCAGAATGGATCTAGAGTATTAAGTTAAAAAACAGAGTAACGCTTTAAGCAAGATGACATGATGTAGAGAGATAAATTCATGCAATATGAAATAAACCCCATCTTGTTGTCCTCGATGGCAACGATATAATACGTGCCTTGCTGCCCCTTCTATCACTTGGTAAGGACACCGCAAGATCGAACCCAAAGCTAAGCACTTCTCCCATGGCAAGAACTACCAATCTAGTTGGCCAAACCAAACGGATAATTCGAAGAGACTTGCAAAGATAACCAATCATACATAAAAGAATTCAGAGAAGATTCAAATATTATTCAAAGATAGACTTGATCATAAACCCACAATTCATCGGTCTCAACAAACACACCACAAAAAGAAGATTACATCGAATAGATCTCCACGAGAGAGGGGGAGAACTTTGTATTGAGATCCAAAAAGAGAGAAGAAGCCATCTAGCTACTAACTATGGACCCGAAGGTCTGAGGTAAACTACTCACACTTCATCGGAGGGGCTATGATGATGTAGAAGCCCTCCGTGATGACGGCCCTCTCCGGCGGAGCTCCGGAACAGGCCCCAAGATGGGATCTCGTGGATACAGAAAGTTGCGGCGGTGGAATTAGGTTTTTGGCTCCTCTTCTGATCGTTTGGGGGACACGTAGGTATATATAGGAGGAAGGAGTACGTCAGTGGAGCACCGAGGGGCTCACGAGGCAGGGGGGCGCGCCCCCACCCTCGTGACCTTCTCTTTGACTCCTTGGAGTAGGGTCCAAGTCTCCTGGATCACGTTCGGTGAGAAAGTCACGTTCCCGAAGGTTTTATTCCGTTTGTACTCCATTTGATATTCTGTTTCTACGAAACACTGAAATAGGCAAAAAAAACAGCAATTCTAGCCTGGGCCTCCGGTTAATAGGTTAGTCCCAAAAATAATATAAAAGTGGAAAATAAAGCCCAATATAGTCCAAAACAGTAGATAATATAGCATGGAGCAATCAAAAATTATAGATACGTTGGAGACGTATCACCCCTCCATAGTTACACACCTCGGTCATATCGTCGTAGTGCTTAGGCGAAGCCCTGCGCCAGTAACTTCATCATCACCATCAACACACCGTCGTGCTGACGGAACTCCATCATCCTCTACTGGATCAAGAGCTTGAGGGACGTCGTCATGCTGAACGTGTGCTGAACACGGAGGTGCCGTACTTTCGGTGTTAGTATCGGTTGGATCACGAAGACGTTCGACTACATCAGCCACGTTACTAAACGCTTCCGATTTTGGTCTACGTGGGTACATAGACACACTCTCCCCTCTCATTGCTATGCATCTCCTAGATAGATCTTGTGTGATCGTAGGATTTCTTTTGAAATACATCGTTCCCCAACAATATGGCAACACCCGCTCCATCTAGCCCGCATCCGGCAAGCGGGAACAGCAAGCCACTGCACCCGACGTGTGGCGTGCTAGTTCTGTATGAACAGATCTTGTGCAACCCGTAGCAAGTTGATACGTCCCCAACATATCTATATTTTTTTATTGTTCATGCTATTAAACTACTGGAATCAGGATCTTTGTCGTCAACCAGATCTCTGCCGTCAGCTAGCTGACGTCAAAGAAGGTCTTTGCCACCAGCTTATATAAAACTGATGGCAAAGAAAGAGCTGACGACAAAGATCATGTTTGCCGTCAGCCAAGTGTTTGTCATCCGCTAGCGGATGGCATAGAAGCTTTGTCGTCCGCTAGCAGACGACAAAGAGGGAGGGTGGCCCACTCGCGAGGGACACCTAACGGCCACTTTCTTTGTCGTCCGCCAGCAAAGAAAGTGACCAAACTAACGTCCGTTAGCTAGGCTCTTTGTCGTCTGCTAGCAGACGACAAAGAATAGTGCCCTAACTAAAATGCCAATGACACATGCGCCCCATCTCTCTGTCCCCCCTCTCTCTCTCTGCCCCATGCCCGAGCCGCCGCCGCCCCGCGCCGTTCGGCCCTCGTGCCGCCGCCGCCTCGCGCCACCCCCGTCGCCGCGCTGCCCCGCCCCGCCCTCATGCCAGAGCCGCCGCCACCCCCGTCACCGCGGTGCCCCCCTCCTCCACCTCGACGGCCCCTCTCCTCCACCACTGCGGCTGCCCCGCCGCTCCGGCGCCACCTCCTCCACCCGGCCGCCCCGGCGCCCCTCTCCTCCACCCCCGCGGCTGCCCCCGTGGAGAACCTAGACACGGAGGGGCTAGAGAAGGCCTCCATCGACACGCGGCTCGCTGCCTCCAACATCAGCTTCAGGCTGCTGCAGAAGATGGGATCCAAGTCCGGCAAGGGCCTCGGCAAGTACAAGCAAGGTTTCTTTCTTTCCTCTGGTCTCACTTGCTTGTTTACCCTCACTCTTGATTCGATTCAGTTCAGTGGTTCGACATGTGGTTCTGTCAAGTGTTGTAAGTCATCATCCTTGGCTGTTTCATACTCCGTCTTCATCATGTTCGAGCTCATCAGTTAGCAATTCGTTTGAAAAATTGACATTATTGGTAGACTCAGTAGCCCAAGAAGTATAGCAAGAGGCTGTTGTTGATGCCTGATATGTACCAAACGTATCTATATATTTTGATTGCTCCATGCTATATTATCTACTGTTTTGGACGTTTATGGGCTTTATTATACACTTTTATATCATTTTTGGGACTAACCTATTAACTCAGAGCCCAGTGCCAGTTTCTGTTTTTACCTTGTTTTAGGGTTTCGAAAAAAAGGAAAACCAAACGGAGTCCAATTGACCTGAAACTTCACGGAACCCATTTTTGGAAGGAAAGAAGCCCAGATGACTTGAAGTGCACGTAAGGGAAGCTTCTAGGAGGCCACGAGGTAGTGGGGCGCGCCCACCCCCCTGGGTGTGCCCTCCACCCTCATGGGCCCCTCGTGGCCCCCCTAATGTACCCTAGGCCTTATTTCAACACATTGCAATACTGTTTACGCTCACTTTTATCATTCGTTACCTTGTTGGTTTTATATTTTCAGATTACAAAAACTATTATCTACCATCCATATACCACTTGTATCATCATCTCTTCGCCGAACTAGTGCACCTATACAATTTACCATTGTATTGGGTATGTTGGGGACACAAAAGACTCTTTGTTATTTGGTTGCAGGGTTGCTTGAGAGAGACCATCTTCATCCTATGCCTCCTACGGATTGATAAACCTTAGGTCATCCACTTGAGGGAAATTTGCTACTGTCCTACAAACCTCTGCACTTGGAGGCCCAACAACGTCTATAAGAAGAAGGTTGTGTAGTAGACACCAATGCTGCAGATGTAGGACCGATGGTGCCAATGTCGATTGCGCTGGTTTTCTTAGCTAACTGGCTGACCACCATGTTAGTTTCCTTGGCTGTGGTTTTGATGAATTTTATAAGCTTGTCGACTGACACGTGTTGGAAAGTTATAAGGCGTGAAGAGTTTTGGGTTTGCAGATAGGAGATAGTGGTGGAACATGTACTTCTGTGCTGCGTTGCCAATCATCATCTTTGTTGTTTTATACTCCGTCGTCATCGTATTAAAACCCATCCACTAGTTATTCACTGAAAATGGCATAATTGGTAGAATCAGTAGTTGAAGACGTAGCAGAGGCAGTTGTTGCCGGTGCCGCTTTCGCATGACCAATGGTGCCAATGTCGATTGTGCTGGTTTTGTTAGCTAACTAGCTAACCACCATGTTAGTTTGCTTGGCTATGGTTTTGATGAATTTTATAAGCTTGTCGACGGACATGTGTTTGAAAGTTATAAGGCTTGAAGAGTTTACTTTAGGTTTTGTTTCTATTTTTAACTTTTGGTTTACATTTAGTTAACTTTAGGTTAAGAAGAAAGATGAAAGATGAAAAAAATAAGAAGAAGAAGAAGAAGAAGAAGAAGAGGAAGAGGAAGAAGAAGTGTATTTTTCTCAAGTGCACTGCTTGTTTTTCAGTTTGTTTCAGTTTTTTTGTTTTTCAGTTTCATGTAGCCGACAGGAGATTGTGTGAAATTTCCATGTTGTAGGTAAACACTACCACACTTAGAATAAAAATGAGGATAACACACTTGATTTGGAACAGTTCGTGTAGAAAACTGCCATGGACCACAACGTCAAATCTGCTATGTTCCTGAATTTTTTGCCATGTCACCTAGTAAATTTCCGTGTAGTGCAATGAGAGTAGTTCCGCGGGGGTTTATGGCTATTTACAAATTGAACCATATAGGCATGGCATTTTTGTAAAAATAACAAGTCTATGGGTATATTTGAGCATATACATGGAAGATTGAGGCACACAATAATAGGTCTAAGGGTATATTTGAGCATATACCACTATATAAATTGCTCCCTTGAGATTTACTTTTGTGCCTATCAATATTAACATATCTAGAAGCTAAAGATGGTGAGGATATATATTCTCTTACATTTGATGATCAAGAATATATTGAAGAACATGCTACTAATAAATCTTGTGCTCAGCTCTAGTATGTCAACCTAGAGCCACCTAAAATATGCTCTGTTTTTAGATTACTATGCTACGTTTTTCAACATTTTCAGTTTTCTTTCATGTCTAAAGAAATCCCTAGTTTTGAAGGGTGCCAATTGCCATTGCCAACTAACCTACGGAATTAATTAAGTGTTTTTGATGTTGTTGAGCACAAGTGCATTGCTTTTTTTTCTCAGTTTTCTTTCATGTCTAAAAACTTGGCTCTGTTCCAACTATTGCCAACTAACCTACCAAATTAATTAAGTGTAGTTGATTATCTTCTGCTCAAAACTTCTGCTACTGTAGTGTTGTATGATAATGTTGTAAGGGTAGTAATTGGTCTCTTCTGCTGCTTATCAGAGATGGGGGGAGGCCGCCACTGCAGGTTGCGCTCTGCCACACCAGAGTACGACTTGGAAGGTTTCGAGTTCTTCACGATCATACTCAAGAATTCCTCCAAGAGGCAGGTATATAAAAGGAGAGATCTCCCCTTCACCCATCTCTTTATCATAACTTTGTTGTTTTCTACATCACTGCTTGACCCATGCTGCAGAGGCTCCATGACACTTTTATGAAGATGTTGGATGACCATCAGCCAAAGAATGTGAAGCTGCGACAGGCCGACAACAGGCTTCACAGGCTGTGGGAGGTGGAGGTGGTGTTCAGGTATGACCACATGTACCTGTGTCGTGGCTGGGAGCAATTCGTCTGTGCCTAAGACCTACGACACGTGTACTTCCTTGTCCTCGGGTATGACGACAGCGCCTCGCTCACGTGAAGGTGTTCAACACGACTATGTGCCGCATGCGCTACTAGGACGACGACGATGCCAGTGCGCTCTGCCTCTTCTTCCTCTCCATTTGGCTTTGTCTCACACTGATTGTTGCAAAAACTTTGTTGCATTTGGTCAGGCAATGGGAGCAGCAGTAGCGACTCTAGCTACAACAAAAGCAGCAGCGCGGATGATCTGGAATGGAGTGGGGAAGAAGAGGAGCAGAGTGGGGATGAGGAGGTGTAGCCTATTCTGTCTGATGATGACCTCGCGATGGTGGTGGCTGACGATGGGCAAGCGATGGTGGTGGCTGACGATGGGCAAGAGATGGTGGTGGCTGACAATGACCTAGGGATGGTGCTGCCTAAAAATGGCCTTGCGGTGATGGTGGTGCCTGACAACGACCTCGCGATGGTGGTGGCGTCGGTGATCCCACAGCTGGGCGACATGACCATGACAATTGTGGTAGAATACTACATCCCATTGCCTCGCCGCTCTAAGCGCATCAGGATGATGAAGGAGAACGAGAAGAAGGAGTGAAGTATGTCAGGTATGTCAGATCTCCAAAATGATCTATACGTAGCTTTGTTTCCTCCGAAATGACCTAAGTTAGCTCTAATATGCTAAGTTATCTCTAATATGCTTAGTTACCTAGGTTTGCTCAATAATGACATACACTTAGCTTACTTATGTAAAAAATGGCATAATTAGCTTACTTAGGTTTGAAATGGCATAACAATCTTGGTAACCTCATATATGTCATATAGTTAGCTTATTTTCCTTGAAAATGACATAATAAGCCAAATTAGATCCAAAATTACCTAAGTTAGCTCCAAAATGACCTAAGTTAGCTCTAAAATGCTAAATTAGCTCTAATATGCTTAATTACCTAGGTTAGCTCAAGAAAGACTGATATGTCCATTTTTCATCATGCTTTTATATCAATATTTATTGCGTTATGGGCTGTTATTACACATTATGTCACAATACTTATGCCTATTCTCTCTTATTTTACAAGGTTTACATAAAGAGGGAGAATGCCGGTAGCTGGGATTCTGGGCTAGAAAAGGAGCAAATATTAGAGACCTATTCTGCACAACTCCAAAAGTCCTGAAACTTCACGGAAGATGTTTTCCAAATATATAAAAAATATTGAGAGCAAGAACTTCACCAGGGGGCCACACCCTGCCCACGAGGGTGGGGGCGCGCCCTATCCCCTGGGCGCGCCCCCTACCTCGTGGGCCCCCTGGTGGCCCTCCGGTGGCCATCTTCTGCTATATGGAGTCTTTCGATGGAAAAAAAATCATAAGCCATCTTCTCGGACGAAACTCCGCCGCCACGAGGTGGAACCTTGGCGGAACCAAAATAGGGCTCTGGCGGAGCTGTTCTACCGGGGAAACATCCCTTCCGGAGGGGGAAATCATCGCCATCATCATCACCAATGCTCCTCTCATCGGGAGAGGGCAATCTCCATCAACATCTTCATCAGCACCATTTCATCTCAAAACCCTAGTTCATCTCTTGTATCCAATTCTTGTCTCCAAGTCTGGGATTGGTGCTAGTAGGTTGCTAGTAGTGTTAATTACTCCTTGTAGTTGATGCTAGTTGGTTTAATTGGTGGAAGATCATATGTTCAGATCCTATATGCATATTAATACCCCTCTGATTATGAACATGTTTATGCTTTGTGAGTAGTTACTTTTGTTCCTGAGGACATGGGAGAAGTCTTGCTATTAGTAGTCATGTGAATTTGGTATTCGTTCGATATTTTGATGAGATGTATGTTGTCTCTCCTCTAGTGGTGTTATGTGAACGTCGACTACATGACACTTCACCATTATTTGGGCCTAGAGGAAGGCATTGGGAAGTAATAAGTAGATGATGGGTTGCTAGAGTGACAGAAGCTTAAACCCTAGTTTATGTGTTGCTTCGTAAGGGGCTGATTTGGATCCATATGTTTCATGCTATGGTTAGGTTTACCTTAATACTTTTGTTGTAGTTGCGGATGCTTGCAATAGAGGTTAATCATAAGTGGGATGCTTGTCCAAGTAAGGGCAGCACCCAAGCACCGGTCCACCCACATACCAAATTATCAAAGTACTGAACGCGAATCATATGAACGTGATGAAAACTAGCTTGACGATATTCCCATGTGTCCTCGGGAGCGCTTTACATCATCTAAGAGTTTGTCCAGGCTTGTCCTTTGCTACAAAAAGGATTGGGCCACCTTGCTGCACCGTATTTACTTTTGTTACTTGTTGCTCGCTACCAATTATCTTATCACAAAACTATCTGTTACCACTTATTTCAGTACTTGCAGAGAATACCTTGCTGGAAACCGCTTATCATTTCCTTCTGCTCCTCGTTGGGTTCGACACTCTTACTTATCGAAAGGACTACGATAGATCCCCTATACTTGTGGGTCATCAAAGACCTATACTTAGCTTACTTATGTCAAAAATGGCGTAATATGCTTAGTTAACTCAAAAATGGCATAATTAGCTAGGTTAGCTCCAAAATGACCAATTTTACCTAGGTTAGCTCCAATATGATCCATTTTACCTAGGTTAGCTCCAAAATGACCAAGTTTACCTAGGTTAGCTCCAATATGATCCATTTTACCCTTTGTTGGAAAAGGCAGTGCCTAGGAGGTGCTTAGGCATGCCTAGGCGCTAGGCAGTGGCCAAACGCCTTGCCTAGGGCATAAATGGAAGTCTAGGCAGGGCAAGCAAGGAATTGTCTACCCAAGTAAGAAATCATGCCACATACTGCACTAATATGCCAAACGGGTTATATTCCAATGGCAGTAGATGGTAATTAACTTATTTATATGCTGTAAACTAATATCAACACCCATATAATAATCACAAAGACACTAAGAGTAAAAATTATATTACCGCCTAGGCCACGCTTAGGGCTCTTAGGCACTGCCAGGCACTAGGCGAAGGCCAACTGCCTCGCTTACGCCTACCGCTTTTTCCAACCTTGATTTTACCTAGGTTAGCTCCAAAATGACCTATTTACCTAGCTTAGCTCTAAAATGACCTACACACTTAGCATTTTTACCTAGCTTAGCTAAAAAATGGCATTTTTACCTACCTTAGTTAGAAGAAGAAGATATATAAGAGGAGAGGAGAAAAAGAAAGAGAAGATAAATTCTTCTTCCTCTTCTTCTTTTTCTTCTTCCTTTTCTTCTAGCAAGTCTTCTTCTTCTTCTTCTTAGGAAGCTTGCATTGATGGAGTGTACTCTTCTCCTCGTGCTTCCTTTTTGTTGATGGAAACTTGTTGGAAACTTCTTTTGGATATGTATGTATATATGGATATGTTGTTGGACATTTGTTTTGGATATGTATGTATATATGGATATGTTGTTGGAAACTTCTTGTTGGAAAGCATTGTATATTGGATATGTTGTTGGAAACTTGTATGTTTCTTATGTTGTTGGAAACTTATTGTTGGTATGCTTATTGAAATTATTTTCAAATGTGTGTGTGTGTGTGTGTGTATCTGTGAAATTCTGTCAAATTGAATGAATTTAAGAAAAAACAGGGGCTATACAGGCACTTTGCCATCTACTGGCAGACGGCAAAGAGCTTTTCCATCAGCCAGCAGATGGCAAAGCTACCACGTGGTAGGTACCTATGCAACATGGGGGCATTCCTATATGGTTTGTTTGCCGTCTGCTGGCAGACGACAAAGAACTTTGCATCTTTGCTGTCTGCCAGCAGACGGCAAAGCACACCGTTAACCCCTTAACGACCCTAAGCTGCCACGTGTACCGTCCAAGTCCTTTGCCGTCCGCTAGCTGGCGGCAAAGACCATTTCGTCGTTGCCATCCGCCAGTAGACAACAAAGAACCCTTTGCCGTAGTTTATTCAGTCGGACCTGTTGCCGTCTGCTAGCGGATGACAAAGAACTTTCCCGCCCGCCAGGCATGCCTTTGCTGTCAGCCATGGCTGACGGCAAAGTGCATGATTCATGTAGTGTTATATTATCAATTTTGGATGCTTTATATGTATTTTATGCTATTTTATATCTTTTTTGGGTACTAACTTATTAACCAAGTGCCTAGTGCTAGTTGTTATTTTCTGCTTGTTTCTGGTTCTAGAAAATCAGTACTAAACGGAGTCCAAATGCTACGAAACTTTTTGACGATTTTTCTGGACAAGAGAGACCCTAGAAGCTTTGGGAGGAAATCAGACGAGAAGCAAGGATATGGCAAGGCAACAGGGCGTGCCATTGGGGGGGGGGGGGGTAGGTGCGCCATGTTACCTTGTGGGACCCACATGGCTCAATCTAAGCTAATTCCACCTCTATAAATTCTCAAATATTGGGAAACCACCAAAAAGCCACCCGAAATACTTTTCCGCCGCCGCAACCTTATGTTATTCATCTGGATGCCTTTTCCAGTACTCGGACGGAGTGGGAATCAATCACGGAGGGCCTCAATATGAACCTTGCGGCCCTTCTGATGATGCGTGAGTAGTTCATCATAGACCTACGGGTCCATAGCTAGTTGCTAGATGGCTTATTCTCTCTCTTTGATCTTCAATACAATATTCTCCTCGATCTTCTTGGAGCTCTATTCAATGTAATCTTCTTTTGTGGTGTGTGATACATCTCCAACATATCTATTATTTATGAAGTATTCATGTCATGTTTACAATAATTTTATATGGTTTTGGTGTACTTCTATATGATTTGAATGAAACTAACCCGGACTAACGTTGTTTTTAGCAGAACTACCATGGTGTTATTTTTTGTGCAGAAAAAAAAGTTGTCGGATTGGGCTGAAAATTTATGGTGATTTTTGGGACCAAAATAGACCCCCGAAGCCTGGTAGAAGGACCAGACGATGTCCACGGAAGCGACAAGCTCAAGGGGCACCCCCCTAGGGCGCGCCTACCGAGCTTGTCGGTCCCTCGTGCCCCCCTTGACATCAAACCGATGTGAAAAATTCCTATAAATATAGAAAACCCCTGAAAGAAACCTAGAAATCCCACGTCACTGCCGCAAGCCTCTGTACCGAAGCAATCTCATTTGGAGGCCTTTTTCAGCACCCTACCATCAGGGGAAATCATCACCGGAGGCCATCTTCATCATCCCGGCGGTCCCCATGATGAGGAGGGCATAGTTCACCCTCGGGGCCGAGGGTATGTACTAGTGGCTATGCGTTTGATCTCTCTCTCTCTCATTCTTGATCTGGCACGATCTTGATGTAACCATGGGCTTTGTTAATATAGTCAGATCATATGGTGTTTTTCCCTCTCTATCTTGTTGTGATGAATTGAGTCTTGCTCTTTGAGGTTTCTTTTGTTGGATTGAATATTGGATTTGAGATCACTTGATGTATGTCTTGCATGCGGATACCCGTGGTGACAACGGGGTATTCTATTGAGTCACTTGATATATGTTTTGGTAATCAACTTGCGGATTCTCGTGGTGACATTGGGGTAATCTAGGCACATAGGTTGATACACGCTTTCGTCCTACTTTCTCCAATTGAAACTTTGGAGTGATTCTTTGTCGCACATGAGGGATTGTTATATGGTTCAATTATGTTAATACTGTTGAGATATTGCACTACTTGCTATTTTTATTTATTCATATTATAAAAGTATATTTCTACTATTCATACTACACTTGTATCACCATCTCTTCGCCAAACAAGTGCACCTATACAATTTACCATTGTATTAGGTGTGTTGGGGACACAAGAGATTTTTTGTATTTGATTGCAGGGTTGTTTGGGAGAGACCATGTTTATCTTACACCTCCCATGGATTGATAAACCTTAAGTCATCCACTTGAGAGAAATTTGCTACTGTCCTACAAAATTCTATGCTTGGAGGTCCAACGGAGTCTACAAGAAGAAATGTTGCGTCGTAGACATCAAGCTCTTTTCTGGCGTCGTTGCCGGGGAGATGAGTGCTTGAAGGTATATTTTTAGATCTTGCAACTGAATTTTTTAGTTTCTTGTGTATACCAGTTGGGTTTATAAAAATAAACTAAAAATATGGAATTGAGGTGGCCTCAAATGCTTCATCTTTATAATGTCTATCTTGAAAATGATGGGTCAGAAAATTATGCCAAAGTGTTAGAAGAATAATTCAATAAAATGTATGACATACAATCTTCGAATGATAAGCATGATTGCAATATTGTTAGTATGTTTTCTATGAATATCAATGATGCTAATGATATATAAAACCATAAGCTTAGGGGTTCTATGTTTAACCATGAAGATATTTTTAGCTCCCCAAGTTTTGATGAGAAAATTTATTATGATGATCACATGCTCCTATTTATGATGATTACAATGATGAAAGTGGGTTTGGAAGAGTGTCAACTCTAGGAAGTAATGATCTCACTATTTTGGAGGGTGTTGAATCTTATTGCAATAATTATGGAAGTGGATTTGGAGAGGTCACGACTTTATCTAACGATGATTCCACTATTTTAGAAGAGGTATCAATTGATTATGACAACAAAGTTGCTATCTATGATGATTATGTAGATGACATGTATGATATAAAAAGTAATGATAACCATGAAACTAATCATCATGATTTTAATGTTGATTATGTCAATCAAGTATCTCATGATAGTTATTTTGTTGAGTTTCCTCCCACTATTATGAATGAGAAGAAATTTGCTTATGTGAAAAGTAATAAAAATTCTATGCATGTGAATCATGAAAAGAATGCTTTATGTGATAGTTATATTGTTAAATCATTCATGATGCTAATAAAAATTATTATGAGAGAGGAACATATGTTTTCACATATCTCAGCAACATCAAGTTTAATAGATTGATGCTACTGAAAATTATTATGAGAGAGGAACATATGCTTTGTACTAGTTTTAGTCTTTATTATTTTTTATCAAGTGTTTTAAGTCGAGTTTTCGTTTTCTTTATGCGTATGTGTAAATATTAGGTATGAGTGTGTAAATATTTACAAAACTTTTATACAATACTTTTGTAAATTATACTATAGTGCACAATTGCACTATATACGCCTTATTTGCATTCATAAAAATATGCAATTTTAGTACAAATTGCATGCAAGTTTTTTAATCATTTGTTTTTTGTTTTTGTTTCAATTTCTTTCTTCTAAAAAGGTAATACCAACACCACGAATTACTTCCTCTTAGAAAAGTTCTTTTTAAAAAAAAATTAATGTTATACATGTATTCTCGCATATTATGAGAAAGTGCAATTTTCGTCTAAATTATGTGCCAATTTTGTCATCATGTTCCTTTTAATTTTCTTTCTTTTGGAAGGGTAAAAGGAATGCCCCTAATTTATTCTACCTTAGACAACTCGGTTCTATGTATTTTTAGTTTTGTACTAGTTTAAGTCTTTATTATTATTTATCAAGAGTTTTTAGTCGGTTTTTCTTTTTATTTATGTCTATGTGTAAATATTAGGTGTGCGTGTGTAAATATATCGAAAGTATTATACAATTCATGCATAAATTATACTATAGTACTAAATTGCACTATTATACGCCTTATTTTGCATTCATAGAAATATGCAAATTTGGTACAAATTGTGTGCAAGTTTTTAATCATTTGTTTTTATAGTGCAAAATTGCACTATTATACGCCTTATTTTGCATTCATAAAAATATGCAATTTCAGTACAAATTGTATGCAACTTTTTTAATCATTTTTTTTACTTTTTGTTTCATTTTCTTTCTTCTATGAAGGTAATACCAACACCACCAATTACTTCCTCTTATAAAAGTTATTTAAAAAAATTCACTATTATACATGTATTCTTTCATATTATGGGAAAGTGTAATTTTCGTCTAAATTATGTTCAAATTTTGTCATTATTTTTATTTCCTTTCTTTTGGAAGGGTAAAACGAATGCCCCTAATTCAGTCTACCTTAGGGAACTCGGTTCCTTGTCTTTAGTTTTGTACTAGTTTTAGTCTTTATTATCGTTTATCAAGTGTTTTTAGTCAGTTCTTTTTCTTATTTATGTGTATGTGTGAATATTAGGTGTGCATCTGTAAATATATATAGTATAGTGCAAAATTGTACCATTATACGCCTATTTTTGCATTCATAAAAATATGCAATTTTAGCACAAATTGTGTGCAAGTTTTTCTCATCATTCTATAAGGGTAATACCAACACCATTAATTCACTCCTTCTTAGAGAAGTTCTTTTTAAAAACATTCATATTATACATGTATTCTTGTATATTATAAAAAAGTGCAATTATCATCTATGTTATGGGGGGTTTGCTATGTGTCCGCCGACGGATCCTTTTAAAAGATTGGCCGGCTTGCCAGTCATCAGATCTAGCGCATCGAGCGGCCAATGGCGGCCTCCATTATTGCAACACAAACCATGTTGCAGAAATATTTTGCAACCGATAGAACCCTCTATTATTGCAACATAAGCCTTGTTGTGGTTTTTTTTTGCAACGGGAAGCGCCCTCCATTATTGCAACACAAGCCTTGTTGCAGAATTTTTTTGCAACCCACAGCGCCGTCCATTATTGCAACACAAGCCTTGTTGTAGTTTTTTTTTGCAACTGGCAGCACCCTCCATTATTACAACACAAGCCTTGTTGCAGATTTTTTTTGAAACAAAAATCTTGTTGTAGAATTTTTTTTGCCATGTTATTTGATACGTCTCCAACGTATCTATATTTTTTTATTGTTTCATGCTATTATATTATCTGTTTTGGATGTTTTATATGCGTTAATATGCTATTTTATATTATTTTTGGGACTAACCTATTAACCTAGCGCCCAGTGCCAGTTTATGTTTTTCCTTGTTTTTGAGTTTTACAGAAAAAGAATATCAAACAGCGTCCAAACGAAATAAAACTTCCGTGATGATTTTTCTTGGACCAGAAGACACCTGTAGGACTTGGAACTGAAGTCAGAAGACCCTCGAGGAGGCCACAAGCCCTAGGGGCGCGCCTCAGGGGGCGCCCCCTAGGCTTGTGGGCCTCTTGAAGGTCTCCTAACCCTAATTCTTGGCCTATAAATTCCCAAATATTCCCCCAACATTAGAAGAATCCATGAAAATACTTTTCCGTCGCCGCAAGCCTTTGTAACCAAGAGATCCCATCTTGGGGCCTTTTTCGGCATCCTGCCGGAGGGGGATTCGATCACGGAGGGCATCTACATCAACTCTATTACCTTAACAATGAAGCGTGAGTAGTTTACCATAGACCTACGGGTCCATAGCTAGTAGCTAGATGGCTTCTTATCTCTCTATGATCATTAATATACCATGTTCTCCTCGATGTTCTTAGAGTTCTATCCGATGTAATATTCTTCTGCGGTGTGTTTGTCAAGATCCGGTGAATTGTGGATTTATGATCAGATTATCTATGAATATTATTTGAATCTTCTATGAATTCTTATATGCATGATTTGATATCTTTGTATTTCTCTTCGAATTATTGGTTTAGTTTGGCCAACTAGATTGATTCTTCTTGCAATGGGAGAGGTGCTTAGTTTTGGGTTCAATCTTGCGGTGTCCTCACCCAGTGACAAAGTAGGGGTAGCGAGGCACGCATTTGGTGTTGTCTTCAAGGGTAAAAATATGGGGTTTATATCATATTGCTTGAGTTTATCCCTCTACATTGTGCCATCATAGTTAAAGCGTTACTCCATTCTTATGAACTTAATACTCTACATGCATGCTGGGTAGCGGTCAATGTGTGGAGTAATAGTAGAAGATGCAGAATCACTTCGGTCTACTTGACACGGACGTGATGCCTATATTCATAATCATTGCCTTGGATATCTTCATAACTTTGCTCTTTTCTATCAATTGCTCGACAATAATTTGTTGACCCACCGTATGTTTTATTTCAAGAGAGAAGCCTCTAGTGAAACCTATGTCCCCCGAGTCTATTTACCATCATATATTTTTAGATCTATAAAACCAAAAACCCAAAAATACCTCGATGTAATTTATTTACTTTTACTTTGTTTTATGTTTTAGTAATCTTTTATATATATCTCTATCATATCTCATCCTTGCAAGTGACCATGAAGGGATTGACAACCTCTTTATCGTGTTGGGTGCAAGTGTTTGATTGTTTGTGCGGGTGCATAGATTGGAGACTTTTTCGTACGTCCTACTGGATTGATACCTTGGTTCTCGAACTGAGGGAAATACTTATCTCTACTTTGCCGCATCACCCTTTCCTCTTCAAGGGAAAAACCAACTTAAGCTCAAAACGTAGCAGGAAGGATTTCTGGCGCCATTGTCGGGGAGGTTCTACATCAAGCCTACAAAGTACCCATCATAAACTCTCATCTCTTGCATTACATTATTTTCCATGTGCTTGTCGTTTTCCTCTCCCCCACTTCTAAAATGTTTTCAGAAAAACACAAAAATATTTGCCTTCTTTTCTGTTTGCCTTTATGTCTTACTTGGTTTGTTCGCTCGTTTGCTTAGCATAATTGTGTATTTGTTCAAAAAAAGGAAGCAAAATGTTTATGGATCCTCATCCACTTGCTAATCTTTTTAAGAGATCCAATTATGATAAACCAATTGCTAGTGAGTTGTGTGCACTAGATTATCTTTATGAAGTTTTGCTTGAAATTCATGAATCTAAAAATTGTGAGGAAGTGTTAAGAGAATAAATTTATGAAGTGATTCATGATAGCTCCTTGGATGAAAAGCATGATTGCAATGGTTCTACTATAAAGTCTATTAATGTCAGTTGTGCTAATGGTATGCAAAACCATAAGCTTGGGGATGCTAATTTTTCTATGTCCACTACTTGTTGCAATGATCATGATTGGGGTGATTCTTCCTATGATCTTCAAAATTTATTTAAGCCTCATGATGAATATGTTTGCAATAATATTGAAAGTGGGTTTGGAGAGCGTCAACTTTAGGTAAAAGTAATCCCATATATTTGGAGAGTGTTCAGTGTCTTGAAGTTTTTAACAAAAGTGGGTTTGGAGAGGTCATGAATTTAGTTATTGTTAATCCCACTATCTTGGAAGAGTATCAACTTTGCATGCATGTGGATCATGAAGAGAATATTTTATGTGATAGTTATATTACTGAATTTGGTTATGATCCTACATGTAATTATTATGTGAGAGAAAAATATGGTTGTAGAAATTTTCATGTTACTAAATTACCTCTCGTTATGTTGAGATAGCTATTGTTTCTTTCTTCCTTGCATATGCTAGTTTTTTCTTGTCTTGATAATTTGTTTGCTTATAAAATGCCTATGCATAGGAAGTATGTTAGACTTAAACTTGTTTTTCACATGCTGCATGATGCTCTCTTCGTGTTTCAATTTCTATCTTTCATGTGAGCATCATTAAAATTATCAATGCCTAGGGGCGTTAAAGAATAGCACTTGCTGGGAGACAACCCAATTTTATTTTTATGTTTTATGTTTTTTTGTTTTGTTCTTAAATAAATACACATTATTACCTCTATAGTAATTGTGTTTTAGTGTTTGTAATTAGTGTTTGAGCCAAGTAAAGCCTTTGGAATACTTTGGTATAACATTGATTTGATCTTGCTCAAAAACAAAAACTTTTGCACCCAGTAACAGAATTGTTTAAAAATCACAAAAGCGCGAAAAAATCCTAATTTTTCTACAAAGGATTGATATATGAATTGCCTCTGTTGTCCTAATTTTTTAGAATTCTTGGACTTATAGAAGTATAGGAAGTTTTCAGATTACTACAAACTGTTCTGTTTTTGACAGATTCTATTTTCTATGTCTTGTTTGCTTATTTTGATGAATCTATGGGTAGTATCGGGGGGTACGAACCACGGAGAAGTTGGAATACAGTAGATATTACACCAATATAAATAAAGAATGAGTTCACAACAGTACCAAAAGTGGTGATTTATTTTCTTATAGTAACAGATCTCATGAGTTTTCTGTTGAGTTTTGTATTGTGAAATTTTCAAGTTTTGGGTAAAGATTTGATGGACTCTGGAATAAAGAGTGGCAAGAGCCTAAGCTTAGGGATGCCTAAGGCACCCCAAGGTAATATTCAAGGACAACAAAGCATCTAAGCTTGGGGATGCCCCGGATGGCATCCCCTCTTTCGTCTTCAATCCATCGGTAAATTTACTTGAGGCTATATTTTTATTCACCACATGATATGTGTTTTTCTTGGAGCGTCTTGTATGATATTAGCCTTTGATTTTTAGTTTGCAGCAATCATCCTTACTATACACACCTTTTGAGAGGGACACACATGAATCGTGAATTTATTAGAATACTCTTTGTGCTTCACTTATATCTTTTGAGCTAGGCAATTTTCTCTAGTGCTTCACTTATTTCTTTTTAGAGCACGGCGGTGGTTTTATTTTATAGAAATTGTTGAACTCTCATGCTTCACTTATATTATATTTAGAGTCTCTAAATAGCATGGTAATTTTCTTAGGTTATGAATTTAGTTCTAATATGATGGGCATCCAAGAGGGATATAATAAAAACTTTCATATAAAGAGCATTGAATACTATGAGAAGTTTGATTCATTGCATTTGTTTTGAGATATAAAGATGGTGATATTAGAGTCATGCTAGTGAGTAATTATGGATTGGTAGAAATACTTATGTTAAAGTTTGTGATTCCCGTAGCATGCACGTATGGTGAACCGTTATGTGATGAAGTCGGAGCATGATTTATTTATTGATTGTCTTCCTTATGAGTGGCGGTCGGGGACGAGCGATAATCTTTTCCTACCAATCTATCCCCCTTAGGAGCATGCATGTAGTACTTTGTTTCGATAATTTATAGACTTTTGCAATAAGTATGTGCATTCTTTATGATTAATGTTGAGTCCATGGATTATACGCACTCTCACCCTTCCACCATTGCTAGCCTCTCTAGTACCACACAATTCTCGCAAGTACATTAAGCCCACCATATACCTTCCTCAAAACAGCCACCATACCTACCTATAATGGCATTTCCATAGCCATTCCGAGATATATTGCCATGCAACTTCCACCATTTCGTTTATTATGACACGCACCATCATTGTCATATTGCTTTGCATGATCATGTAGTTGATGTAGTATTTGTGGCAAGGCCACCGTTCTATTTGTTATACATGTCACTCTTGATCATTGCACATCCCGGTACACCCCCGGAGCCATTCATATAGAGTCATACTTTGTTCTAGAATCAAGTTGTAATTCTTGAGTTATAAGTAAATAAAAGTGTGATGATCATCATTATTAGAGCATTGTCCCATGTGAGGAAAGGACGATGGAAGCTATGATTCCCTCACAATTTGGGATGAGGCTCCGGACTTTATGAAAAATAAAAGAGGCCAAAGAAGACCAAATAAAAAAGGGATAATTAGATTTATGCCCCTAGTTGTGTCCCACTCGTCTGTTTTACCCCTAATTCCAAAAAGTCACCGGTTCTGTCCAAGTCACTTTGCTCCTCTTATGCTTTTGCCCTTTGACCGTTTGACCGTCGGTTTGAAAACTTCATAACTAATTCATACTGAATCATAAAAATGCAAATAAGATACCAAAATGTTCGGAAAAACATCACCTATATGTCAGTGTCATTTGCATTCATGAAAAAAGTGTTAGAAAGTGCACATCCGAGTTTTAGCTCTTTTGATACCATCATGAATAGTGAACTCTAAAAAAATTCAAAAAAAATATGGTGGCGAAGAACAACAAATGTTCTAAGTGCTTGCCAAGTTTCATTAGGGAACGGCATTCGTGGAAGTCGTGGCAAAAAATAATCTATTTTGGAGTGCTGATTGTTTTTTTTACCGCGGCACCCATGAATGTTATTCCTTGATGAAACTTGGCATGCACTTAAAACATTTGTCATTCTTTGCCACCAATTTTTTTAAATTTTTTTGAAATTTTTTAGATTTTACTATTCATGGTGCTAGCATAAGAGCTAAAACTCGGATGGGCACTTTTCAACACTTTTTTCATGAATGCAAATGACACTGACATATAGGTGATGTCTTTTTGAACATTTTGGTATCTTATTTGCATTTTTCTGATTTAGTATGAATTAGTTATGAAGTTTTCAAACTGTTAGACGGTCAAAGGGCAAAAGCATAATAGGAGCAAAGTGACTTGGACAGAACCAATGACTTTTGGGAATTAGGGGTAAAACAGACGAGTGGGACACAACTAGGGGCATAAATCTAATTATCCCAATAAAAAAAGAGGCCAAAGAAGCCCACCAAAAAATGAGAGAAAAGAGAGAAGGGGCATTGTTACTATCCTTTTTCCACACTTGTGCTTCAAAGTAGCACCATGATCTTCATGATAGAGAGTCTCCTATTTTGTCACTTTCATATACTAGTGGGAATTTTTCATTATGGAACTTGGGTTGTATATTCCAATGATGGACTTCCTAAAATTTCCCTATATCTTCGTGAGAAAGCGAGTTGGATGCACACCCACTTAGTTTCTTTTTGAGCTTTCATACACTTATAGCTCTAATGGATCTGTTGCATGGCAATCCGTACTCACTCACATTGATATCTATTGATGTGCATCTCCATATCCCATTGATACGCCTAGTTGATGTGAGACTTTCTCCTTCTTTTTGTCTTATCCACAACCACCATATTCTATTCCACTTATAGTGCTATATCCATGGCTCACGCTCATTTATTGCGTGAAAGTTGAAAAAGTTTGATAATACTAAAGTATGAAACGATTGCTTGGCTTGTAATCGGGGTTGTGCGTGATTTAATACTTTGTGTGATGAAGATGGAGCATAGCCAGACTATATTATTTTGTAGGGATAACTTTCTTTAGCCTTGCTATTTTGAGAAGATATGATTTCTTTATTAGTATGCTTGAAGTATTATTGTTTTTATGTCAATATTGAACTTTTGTTTTGAATCTTATGGATCTGAACATTCATGCCACAATAAAGAAAATTACATGGATACATATGTTAGGTAGCATTCCACATAAAAAATTCTATTTTCATCATTTACCTACTTGAGGACGAGCAGGAATTAAGCTTGGGGGTGCTTGATACATCTCCAACGTATCTATAATTTTTTATAGTTCCATGGTATTATATTATTTGTTTTGGATGTTTTATATGCATTAATATGCTATTTTACATTATTTTTGGGACTAACCTATTAACCTAGAGCCCAATGCCACTTTCTCTTTTTTTTCCTTGTTTTTGATTTTTAAAGAAAAGAAATATCAAACGGAGTCCAAATGGAATAAAACTTTCGTGATGATTTTTCTTGGACCATAAGACACCCGTAGGACTTGGAGATGAAGTCAGAAGACCCTCAAGGAGGCACAAGCCCTAGGGGCGTGCCCCAGGGGGGGGGCCTAGGCTTGTGGACCCCTCAGAGGTCTCCTAACCCTAATTCTTGGCCTATAAATTCCCCAATATTCGTTCAACATCAGAAGCATCCATGAAAATACTTTTCCGCCGCCTCAAGCCTCTATTACCATGAGATCCCATCTTGGGGCCTTATCCGGCATCATGCTGGAGTCAGGTTCGATCATGGAGGGCATCTACATCAACTCTATTGCCCAATCAATGAAGCGTGAGTAGTTTACCACAGACCTATGGGTCCATAGCTAGTAGCTAGATGGCTTCTTCTCTCTCTATGATCTTTAATATACCATGTTCTTCTCGATATTCTTGGAGTTCTATCCGATGTAATATCCTTTTGTGGTGTGTTTGTCAAGATCCGATGAATTGGGGATTTATGATCAGATTATCTATGAATATTATTTGAATCTTCTATGAATTCTTATATACATGATTTGATATCTTTGTATTTCTCTTCGAATTATTGGTTTAGTTTGGTCAACTAGATTGATTCTTCTTGCAATGGGAGAAGTGCTTAGTTTTGGGTTCAATTTTGCGGTGTCCTCACCCAGTGACAATGCACGGCTAGCGAGGCACGTATTGTATTGTTGCCATCAAGGGTACAAAGATGGGTTTTATATCATATTGCTTGATTTTATCTCTCTACATCATGCCATCATACTTAAAGCGTTACTTCGTTCTTATGAACTTAATACTCTAGATGCATGATGGACAGCGGTCGATGTGTGGAGTAATAGTAGTAGATGCAGAATCGTTTCGGTCTACTGGACACAGACGTGATGCCTATATTCATAATCATTTCCTTGGATATCCTCATAACTTTGCGCTTTTTTATCAATTGCTCGACAGTAATTTGTTCACCCACAGTATGTTTTCTTTCAAGAGAGAAGCCTCTAGTGAATCCTATGCCCCCGGGTCTATTTACCATCATATATTTTCAGATCTATAAAATCAAAAACCCAAAAATATCTCGCTGCAATTTATTTACTTTTACTTTGTTTTACGTTTTAGTAATCTTTTATATCTATTTCTATCAGAGCTCATCCTTGCAAGTAACCGTGAAGGTATTGACAACCCCTTTATCGCGTTGGGTGCAAGTGTTTGATTGCTTGTGCGGGTGCATAGATTGGAGACTTGTTCGTACCTCCTACTGGATTGATACCTTGGTTCTCAAACTGAGGGAAATACTTATCTCTACTTTGTTGGATCACCCATTCCTCTTCAAGGGAAAACCAACGCAAGTTCAAGCAGTAGCAGGAAGGATTTCTGGCACCGTTGCCGGGGAGGTTATACATCAAGCCTACCAAGTACCCATCATAAACTCTCATCTCTTGCATTACATTATTTGCCATTTGCCTCTCGTTTTCCTCTCCCCCACTTCTAAAACGTTTTTAGAAAAGTACAAAAATATTTTCCTTCTTTTCCGTTTGCCTTTATGTCTTACTTGGTTTGTTCGCTTGTTTGCTTGACATAATTGTGTGTTTATTCAAAAAAAATAGGAAGCAAAGAGTTTATGGTTCCTTGTCCACTTGCTAATCTTTTTAAGAGATCCGATTATGATTAATCAATTGCTAGTGAGTTGTGTGCACTAGATTATCTTTATGAAGTTTTGCATGAAATTTGTGAATCTGAAAATTGTGATGAAGTGTTAAGAGAAGAAACTTATGAAGTGATTTAGGATAGCCTCTTGGATGTAAAGCATGATTGCAATGGTTCTACTAAAAAATCTATTAATGTCAGTTATGCTAATGATGTGCAAAACCATAAGCTTGGGGATGCTAATTTTTGTTATGTCCACTACTTGTTGCAAGATCATGATTGAGGTGATTTTTCTTATGATCTTGAAATTTCTTTAAGCCTCATGATGAATATGTTTGCAATAATATTAAAAGTTGGTTTGGAAGACCGTCAACTTTAGGTAAAAGTAATCCCACATATTTGGAGAGTGTTCAATCTCGTGAAGTTTTTAACAAAAGTGGGTTTGAAGAGGTTATGACTTTAGTTAATGTTAATCTCACTATCTTAAAAGAGTGTCAACTTTGCATACATGTGGATCATGAAGAGAATATTTTATGTGATAGTTATATTATTGAATTCGATTATGATCCTACATGTAATTATTATGAGAGAGGAAAATATGGTTGTAGAAATTTTCATGTTACTAAATTACCTCTCGTTATGGTTAGATTGCTATTGTTTCTTTCTTCTTTCTTGTATATGCTAGTTTTTGTTTGTCTTAATAATTTGTTTTCTTATAAAATGACTATGCATAGGAAGTATGTTAGACTTAAACTTGTTTTTCACATGCTTATGTTTCAGTTGAGCTGATCTCATTCATCTATGTTAAAAAACGTGAAAGAAAGCTTCTCAAGATCTTTGCGAGTAATATCCGGGCAGTCACAGTCGTCGACGAAGTACTGTTTGTTTTTGAACTGACTGGAATGTCGTGCCATATAATAAGTGTCCCTCTCAGCTGGCTTCATCAGAATGCGAAATATCCCACACGTTTATATCGTAGTCCTTTCATCCTTTGCCTTTTTCCTCCTTGTGAGGGCCTTCGCGACTGGGTCGCGCACAGCGGATCACATCGAACTACAGAAGAAATACTTATCTTGGACTAGTTTCACCCGGGGTACCTGCACGCGGTGGCTCGAACACAATAAACTCAAGGCTAATACAATATGAGAAGCTGTGACATGATCATATACTGAACCATGGCATATACCCTGCATTTCTGTCGTCTATCCATGGAGCCAACGTGCTAAAAGAAGAACCGGCCCTAATTGGCATTCGATCATCATTATATACAAGTATTATCCAAGATCGCAATATCTAGGACTAAATTTAAATGCCAGAGGCGACCTTGCTTGCTCAGTAAATCAACTCAAATCCGCCCTGCCCTAGATGCAGCTGCCTGCGCTGTCAAGTGTCAACGAAGGCACTATCCAATTCCCCAGCCTACAAATGTGTCGCCGATGCCGCCATTAACGCTCACAAGTCACAAGTTACCATTTACCAGCATCCCACACGAGTCGCGAGCATTGCACGCACGAAGCCTTCGACCAACAATGTCGTCGTCGGCGGCGGCGGACCTCCCGTGGCAGGCGCGCGGCGGCCGTGTCTTCGACGTCGGGCAGGGCAGCGCGCTGGTGCTCGTGTCGTACCCGGTGCTGCTGCTCCTCGTCCTCCTCTCCGCGTTCGTCAGGTACGTGTGGATCGCGCTCGCGCTCTACTGCGCGATCCTGTTCGTGCTCTCCTGCACTGGCCGCTTGCTCGCCGGTCCGGAGGTGCTCGTGCACGACGAGGCCACGGCGGCCATTGAGCGGGGCGGCCTACCGCAGGCGTCCATTGCGGCCATCCCGGCGTTCGTGTACACTGCCGCTGCTTCGGCTGGTGCCGGCGACGGCGATGCCCAGTGCGCGGTGTGCCTGGAGGCTCTGTCCGGCGGGGAGAAGGCGCGGCGGCTGCCGGTGTGCGTGCACACGTTCCACGTCGGGTGCATCGACATGTGGTTCCACTCGCATGCGACGTGCCCGGTCTGCCGGTGCCATGTCGAGCCGCAGAAGAGCGGCAAGATGGCGCCGTTGCCGGCAGAGCCGCCTTTGCCGCCGGTGTAGTTGTTGCTGGCTGCACCAGGACATAAGATTGTACAGATTTACAGTAGATTTGAGGTGCCTCACTGCCTCAGTATCGTCGTGTTGGTACTCTGCTGACAATCGAATGCCGTGTACTCCGTACTCCCTGTGTCCAAAAATACAGTGCTTATTAGACTTTTTTAAAGTCAAAACTTTGTAAATTCTGGTCAATATTATTAAAAACATCAAGATTTAGAATACCAAATTAATAGCAATAGTTTCATTTTGAAATATATTTATATCTATATTGTACTACCTAGAACTGCAAAAATGTTTTATATTTTGATACGAACGGAGTATATAATGATTTTTTAAATAAATTTAGTCAAAGTTTACAACATAAAAAAAATACTTGGTCAAAGTTCATGAAGCTTTGTTTTGGCAAAAACCAATGCACGTTATACTATGTGTACCATCTTTGTGAAATCTTCCACATTTCTCTAAGATACTATCAAATCTCTCTAATAGTCACATTTTGTGCATTGTTAATTTTGATACGGGAAAAAGGAAAATCTTATGATAACGACACACCTAACCACGAACCCTAGAGGTCAGCCCAATCAAAACGCTTTTGATGCTTGTCTGAGTAGACTTGGATAGTTAACGAGAAAGCAACTTCTTTTGTGAGACGACTAGTATTCATTAGTTTCCGAGGGTGCATGGTCCTGAGTATTCTCACTTTGCCGAGCTCATTGACAGTAACACAGGGACTTGGGACATTGAAACAGTTCGCCGGAACTTTCTCGCACCAGATGCAGAGGCCATTTTAAACATCCCTATTCGGCACAATGGTGGAGAAGATTTCCTGGCATGGGCCTTTGAACGATCTGGAGAGTATACTGTAAAATCAGCCTACCGTGCTCTTGTGACTCAGAACGAGCGACGCGCTCTAGAGGAAGGGACGGCAGTGGGAACTTCAACTTCTCAAAAACAGTTATGGACTGCTCTATGGAAGCTCAAAGTGACCCCAAGAGTTCATGTTTTCATGTGGAGAGTACTAAGAGAAATTCTTCCTGACTACGCCAACATGAAATACCGCCACATCCGCACAGACTCGCTATGCGATTTGTGCAAGGCTATGGAAGAAGATCTCTTCCACGCACTGGTTCACTGCACACACGCGCAAGCCTTTTGGTCCGCAGCTAAGGAGATTCTTGGCCTGAAACTCCCTCGGTTGCACCACGACACTTGGGCGCGAGATTTAGTGGTTGACACTAGATTCTCCGACTCGGACAGATGCAAGATCATCACAATCATGCATTCGATCTGGACTTCCAGGAACCGCTGGACACACGATGAGGATGGTTATGACCCCATCCAGGCCATCAAGGGGGCTCGAGACGACCTAGCTATACTCGACATGCCACCACCCCAGCGAAGAAATATGGAGATTCAGAAATGGAATCCACCGCAACCCGTTTGGATCAAAATTAACACGGACGGCGCACTGGACACCCAACTCCAGAAGGGGGGTGCAGGAGGAGTTGCCCGCTCTCATCTCTCCTTCATGGGTGCATGGAGCAAGCCAATCCCAGGTGTAACCGATCCTTTCATTGCAGAAACTCTCGCGTTGCGAGAGGGAGTGATATTCGCCCAGCTGAGGGGCTTCTCGCACGTAGCAATGGAGGTGGATTGCTTGGAGGTAGCGAACCTCTGGAACTCGCATCACAGTCCCAGGTCGATTGTGAAGCCTATCTTCGATGATATCAAGGAAAGAGCTGCGAACTTCGTCTCCTTTTTGATCCAACATGTCGCAAGAGACGCCAATGGCACGGCCGACCTTTGCGCAAAACATGCGAACACGCTTTCAGTTTCAGATGTCTGGTTGGACGCTTGTCCATCTTTTTTAGTCAGCAGCTTCTTAGCTGATTGTAACCGGATTTCAATTTTGCAATAAAGCTCCTTAATTTCGTGTCAAAAAAAAAGTTGCCTAAAATTTATTTGAGCTAAAACCACATCGGTTATTTTGGGACAGAGGGAATTTCTTTTTACTCACATTTGGTATCCCCCTCCTTTTTTTTCATTTGTGTTGTTTTATTTGTACGTGAAATGCAATTCATCATCAACGTGTCGATTAACGATTGACCTTCAAGTTGTTGTTTTTTGTTAGAATATTGTGTACAACATAGATACATACATGCAAGTCCCATGTAATTTGTGTGCAAATTATATTGCCGTCCAAAGTTATACTACTATGTAGTTGTTCTTATATATTGTGGAATAGTGCAATTTATATACAACCGGTGTATAGGTTTATATTATCACTTGTCTTGAGATTTTTTTTCCTTCGTTTTGTTAAGGTAATACTAATATCATTAATTCATTCTGCCTTAGATTTTCTTTTATGTTTTTGTTTTCTTTAGTTTTATGAACTTGTGTACGGTGCTAAGAAAAAGGATGAGTGTGGGTGTCATACATCCGCTTATAAACCAGTCAACTCATAACTTTCTAAAGTATCATGAAATTGTATAGTCGGGTTACTCCTCCTCCGTACTTGAAGGTTAAAGTTATTTTGTTCACACATGTGGTAACTTTAATCAAGTGCACCATCACATACGTTAACCAACACCGGTGGACACCTGACATATCAATACTTAATTAGCTTTTGTGAAAAATAGGTGCATAGTAGACTTTTTTATAACAAAGTATAAGGTAGATGCTTATACATACACATGCACTCACCCCTATGAACGAAGCATGAACACCTTACCTTATGAGCACTTTCGAGAGAAGGAGCCAACACATCATCTTAAAATTGATGAAGTTGCCATAGACGCCTTTGAAAGGATCGAGAAGAAGTGTCTAGAGGTGGATGAATAGACTCTTAACAAGAAAATTTGAAGTTTTTAAATTCTTTAAGTTGAAGTGGAGTTTTAGCACAAGTTCAAACATTCACAATACATATCAAGCATGCATGATAAGAGTATATGAGCAGCGGAAAGTAAAGCATGCAAGTTGCAAGAATGTAAAGGGATGAGATTGGAGTGTGCAAACGCAATTGGAGACACGGGGATTTTTTATCCATGGTTCCAATAGGTGGTGCTATCGTACATCCACGTTGATGGAGACTTCAACCCACGAAGGGTAACGGTTGCGCGAGTCCACGGAGGGCTCCACCCATAAAGGATACACGAAGAAGCAACCTTGTCTATCCCACCATGGCCATCGCCCACGAAGAACTTGCCTCACTAGGGTAGATCTTCACGAAGTAGGCGATCTCCTTGCTCGTATAAACTCCTTGGTTCAACTCCACAATCTTGACGGAGGCTTCCAAATGACACCTAGCCAATCTAAGAGATATCACTCTCCAAAAGGTAATAGATGGTGTGTTGATGATGACCTCCTTGCTCTTGTACTTCAAATGATAGTCTCCTCAACACTCAACTCTCTCTCTCATAGGGTTGGATTTGGTAGAAAGATGATTTGAGTGGAAAGCAACCTGGGGAAGGTTAGATGTCGGGGGTTGGGTGCGATATATGCCAAATGATGGCTTATTATGGTGGGAGCGAGTAGAACATCGCCGATGCCCGGAAGCGGGATTAGGCGTAGACACGAACGCCGGCCTACTTTACCCAGGTTCGGGGCTCTCCTAGGAGATAACACCCCTGGTCCTGCTCTGCGGGGTCTTCGCATGATCACTAAGGCAAAGTGAGTACAAGGGTGCTCCTCGAGCTGTATGCTAGAGGTAGGAGAAGGCAAGGCTAGCTTTCTCCTACCTATATCTCTGGTCTAGTTCTAATGGGTCCAAACCCTTTGCATGGGTGCCCTGGGGGGTTTATATAGGCCTACCCCCCAGGGGTACAAGGGTAATATGACTGGGCGCAGGCCCAGCCGTTAGTCTCTTCGGCCGCCGACTTCTCCGCCGACTAATGGGGCCCGCCGATTGGGGGCCCCCGCCGACTGGTCTGGTACGGAGCCGACAAGCCGTACCCGCCGCTTGGGGGTCTTGCCGGCTGCTGATCACTGTAGTCGTGCTTCTAATGACGCAGGCTTGGTCGAAGGATCATGGCTACAACACCGCCGTCATGGCGGGCGATTACTGTAGCCACTCCCCGTCATGTCTGGTTAATGGCGCGTGGGGCCCGTGGGATGAGCATGCCGACTCCTAGGGGCCGACTCCCACCGGGTCCGATTGGTAGGGCTCTTAGCCGTCTTTTGGACTCTCACTGGCTGGTGGGGCCCGTCATCCTTGGGCCATACAGACAGGCCGTCCTGGGAGCAGGACTCCGCCTGCCTGTGATGATGTCAGGGCTGGCATGGCAACAGTGCCGCACCGGGCGGGGCTCCTCGTCGGCACAGCGCACTGTGGCCGCGCCAGCCCCTAGGATGGGGAGGGGATGGGTTGCACTGTAGCCATCCCCTGTCCCGTCCCCCTTGGCGCGGGTACGGGCTTTCGAAGGGGCCGCGGGCTGATTCCTTGGAGCCGACTTCTCTGGAAGCCGCCTGGCAGGAGTCGGCTTGTCTTGACCTTGCCTTCTGGACTCGGCCATCTACGGGCAGCCGGCTATTTCTCCAGCCGGCTTCCAGAAGGCGGCTCTTTACCTTGGCATCTTGAGGGGCGCGCTCAGCCCCGATGTCTTGAAAGGTTATGGGCGTCGGGTTAGCCTACCCGTGGCCCATTACTCCGACAGTAGTCCCCGAAGCTTGTGAGGCGCCGCGGGCGACTGGTCGAGGAGCCTCAACAGTTTCCTTTCTCCGAGTGCTTGCGGCGAAGCTTCGTTCGACTTCTGCCGGGCCGACTGGCAGGAGTCGGACTCGCCTAATCTGACTTGTCCAAAATTTTCGAACGCCTCGGGGGGATCCAAGTGGCGTGCTAGCTAAGCTTCCGGGCAGCCACCCGTTTCGGGCCTGTCACGTGGCGACGTGCGGCCGGGCCAGTCTGTGCACCCACGCGCACGACGGGACACGCCTATAGGCGGGGCCCACCACTACCATGCCATGGCACGCGAGCGGATCCGCTGCGGCCGGGGTGGACGGTTGATATTCCCGCGGAGTTACTGCGTGCAGTAACTTTGCGCGATAACGTGGTGATGGGGAACGTAGTAATTTCAAAAAAATTCCTACGCACACGCAAGATCATGGTGATGCATAGCAACGAGAGGGAAGAGTGTTGTCTATGTACCCACGCAGACCAACTGCGGAAGCGTTGACACAACGTAGAGGAAGTAGTCGTACGTCTTCCCGATCCGACCGATCCAAGCACCGTTACTCCGGCACCTCCAAGTTTTTAGCACACGTACAGCTCGATGACGATCCCCGGGCTCCGATCCAGCAAAGCGTCGGGGAGGAGTTCCGTCAGCACGACGGCGTGGTGACGATCTTGATATACTACCATTGCAGGGCTTCGCCTAAGCACTGCTACAATATAATCGAGGTGGAATATGGTGGCAGGGGGCACCGCACACGGCTAAGGAACGATCTCAATGATCAACTTGTGTGTCTATGGGGTGCCCCCTGCCCCTGTATATAAAGGATGGAGGAGGAGGAGGTCGTCCAAGGCTAGGTGCGGCCAGGATGTGGAGTCTACTAGGACTCCAAGTCCTAGTAGGAGTCCACCAAGAGGGGAGGAAGGAGAAGGAAGTGGAGGAGAAGGAAAGGTGGTCGGCCCCCTTTTCCCTAGTCCAATTCAGATTAGAGGGGAGGGGGCGCAGCAGGCCCTTTCTCCTCTTCCCACTAAAGCCCATCAAGGCCCAATACTTCTCCCGGCGAATTCCCGTAACTCTCCGGTACTCCGAAAAATACCCGAATCACTCGGAACCTTTCCGATATCCGAATATAGTCGTCCAATATATCGATCTTTACGTCTCGACCATTTCGAGACTCCTCGTCATGTCCCTGATCTCATCCGGGACTCCGAACTCCTTAGGTACATCAAAACTCATAAACTCATAATATAACTGTCATCGAAACCTTAAGCGTGCGGACCCTACGGGTTCGAGAACAATGTAGACATGACCGAGACACGTCTCCGGTCAATAACCAATAGCGGGACCTGGATGCCCATATTGGCTCCTACATATTCTACGAAGATCTTTATCGGTCAGACCGCATAACAACATACGGTGTTCCCTTTGTCATCGGTATGTTACTTGCCCGAGATTCGATCATCGGTATCCAATACCTAGTTCAATATCATTACCGGCAAGTCTCTTTACTCGTTCCGTAATACATCATCTCGCAACTAACTCTTGGCTGCAATGCTTGCAAGGCTTAAGTGATGTGCATTACCGAGAGGGCCCAGAGATACCTCTCCGACATTCGGAGTGACAAATCCTAATCTCGAAATACGCCAACCCAACATGTACCTTTGGAGACACCTGTAGAGCTCCTTTATAATCACCCAGTTACGTTGTGACGTTTGGTAGCACACAAAGTGTTCCTCTGGCAAACGGGAGTTGCATAATCTCATAGTCATAGGAACATGTATAAGTCATGAAGAAAGCAATAGCAACATACTAAACGATCGGGTGCTAAGCTAATGGAATGGGTCATGTCAATCAGATCATTCAACTAATGATGTGATCCCGTTAATCAAATAACAACTCTTTGTTCATGGTTAGGAAACATAACCATCTTTGATTAACGAGCTAGTCAAGTAGAGGCATACTAGTGACACTCTGTTTGTCTATGTATTCACACATGTATTATGTTTCCGGTTAATACAATTCTAGCATGAATAATAAACATTTATCATGATATAAGGAAATAAATAATAACTTTATTATTGCCTCTAGGGCATATTTCCTTCAGTCTCCCACTTGCACTAGAGTCAATAATCTAGTTTCACATCGCCATGTGATTTAACAGCAATAGTTCACATCACCATATGATTAACACCCATAGTTCACATCGATATGTGATCAACACCCAAAGGGTTTACTAGAGTCAGTAATCTAGTTCACATCACTATGTGATTAACACTCAAAGAGTACTAAGGTGTTATCATGTTTTGCTTGTGAGAGAATCTTAATCAACGGGCCTGCCACATTCAGATCCGCATGTATTTTGCAAATTTCTATGTCAACAACACTCTGCATGGAGCTACTCTAGCTAATTGCTCCCACTTTCAATATGTATCCAGATTGAGACTTAGAGTCATCTAGATTGGTGTCAAAACTTGCATTGACGTAACCCTTTACGACGAACCTTTTTGTCACCTCCATAATCGAGAAACATATCCTTATTTCACTAAGGATAATTTTGACCGCTGTCCAGTGATCTACTCCTAGATCACTATTGTACTCCCTTGCCAAAATCAGTGTAGGGTATACAATAGATCTGGTGCACAGCATGGCATACTTTATAGAACCTATGGCCAAGGCATAGGGAATGACTTTCATTCTCTTTCTATCTTCTGCCGTGGTCAGGTTTTGAGTCTTACTCAATTTCACACCTTGTAACACAGGCAAGAACTCTTTCTTTGACTGATCCATTTTGAACTACTTCAAAATCTTGTCAAGGTATGCACTCATTGAAAAAACTTATCAAGCGTCTTGATCTATCTCTATAGATCTTGATACTCAATATGTAAGCAGCTTCACCGAAGTCTTTCTTTGAAAAAACTCCTTTCAAACACTCCTTTATGCTTTACAGAATAATTCTACATTATTTCCGATCAACAATATGTCATTCACATATACTTATCAGAAATGCTATAGTGCTCCCACTCACTTTCTTGTAAATACAAGCTTCACCGCAAGTCTGTATAAAACTATATGCTTTGATCAACTCATCAAAGCGTATATTCCAACTCCGAGATGCTTGTACCAGTCCATAGATGGATTGCTGGAGCTTGCATATTTTGTTAACACCTTTAGGATCGACAAAACTTTCTAGTTGCATCGTATACAACTCTTCTTTAATAAATCCATTAAGGAATGCAGTTTTGTTTATCCATTTGCCAGATTTCATAAAATGTGGCAATTGCTAACATGATTCGAACAGACTTAAGCATAGATACGAGTGAGAAACTCTCATCGTAGTCAACACCTTGAACTTGTCGAAAACCTTTTGCGACAATTCTAGCTTTGTAGATAGTAACACTACTATCAGCGTCCGTCTTCCTCTTGAAGATCCATTTATTTTCTATGGCTTGCCGATCATCGGGCAAATCCATCAAAGTCCATACTTTGTTCTCATACATGGATCATATCTCAGATTTCATGGCCTCAAACCATTTTGCGGAATCTGGGCTCATCATCGCTTCCTCATAGTTCGCAAGTTCGTCATGGTCTAGTAACATGACTTCCAGAACAGGATTACCGTACCACTCTGGTGCGGATCTCACTCTAGTTTACCTACGAGATTCGGTAGTAACTTGATCTAAAGTTTCATGATCATCATCATTAGCTTCCTCACTAATTGGTGTAGGTGTCACAGAAATCGGTTTCTGTGATGTACTACTTTCCAATAAGGGAGGAGGTACAGTTACCTCATCAAGTTCTACTTTCCTCCCACTCACTTCTTTCGAGAGAAACTCCTTCTCCAGAAAGTTTCCGAATTTAGCAAGAAAAGTCTTGCCTTCGGATCTGTGATAGAAGGTGTACCCAACAGTAACTTTTGGGTATCCTATGAAGACATATTTTTCCGATTTGGGTTTGAGCTTATCAGGACGAAACTTTTTCACATAAGCATCACAACCCCAAACCTTTTAAGAAACAACAACTTTGGTTTCTTGCTAAACCATAGTTCATATAGTGTCGTCTCAACGGATTTAGATGGTGCCCTATTTAACGTGAATGCAGCTGTCTCTAATGCATAACCCCAAAACGATAGTGGTAAATCGGCAAGAGACATCATAGATTGCACCATATCTAATAAAGTACGGTTACGATGTTCGGACACACCATTACACTGTGGTGTTCCAGGTGGCGTGAGTAGTGAAACTATTTCACATTGTTTTAACTGAAGGCCAAACTCGTAACTCAAATATTTTACCTCAGCGATCATATCGTAGAAACTTTTATTTTCTTGTTACGATGATTCTCCACTTCACTCTGAAATTCTTTGAACTTTTCAAATATTTCAGACTTGTGTTTCATCAAGTAGATATACCCATATCTGCTCAAATCATCTATGAAGGTCAGAAATAATGATACTTGCCACGAGCCTCAACACTCATCGGATCGCATACATCAGTATGTATTATTTCCAATAAGTTAGTTGCTTGCTCTATTGTTCTGGAGAACGGAGTCTTAGTCATCCTGCCCATGAGGCATGGTTCGCAAGCATCAAGTGATTCATAATTAAGTGATTCAAAAAGCCCATCAGCATGGAGTTTCTTCATGCGCTTTACACCAATATGACCTAAACGGCAGTGCCACAAATAAGTTGCACTTATCATTATTAACTTTGCATCTTTTGGTTTCAATATTATGAATATGTGTATCACTACGATCGAGATCCAATGAACCATTTTCATTAGGTGTGTAACCATAGAAGGTTTTATTCATGTAAACAGAACAACAATTGTTCTCTAACTTAAATGAATAACCGTATTGCAATAAACATGATCAAATCATATTCATGCTCAACGCAAACACCAAATAACACTTATTTAGTTTCAACACTAATCCCGAAAGTATAGGGAGAGTGCAATGATGATCATATCAATCTTGGAACAACTTCCAACACACATCGTCACCTCGACTTTTACTAGTTTCTGTTTATTCTGCAACTCCCGTTTCGAGTTACTACTCTTAGCAACTGAACCAGTATCAAATACTGAGGGGTTGCTATAAACACTAGTAAAATACACATCAATAACATGTATATCAAATATACTTATGTTCACTTTGCCATCCTTCTTATCCGCCAATCACTTGGGGTAGTTCCGCTTTCAGTGACCAGTCCCTTTGCAGTAGAAGCACTTAGTCTCAGGCTTAGGACTAGACTTGGGCTTCTTCACTTGAGAAGCAACTTGCTTGCCGTTCTTCTTGAAGTTCCCCTTCTTCCCTTTGCCCTTTTCTTGAAACTAGTGATCTTGTCAACCATCAACACTTGATGTTTTTCTTGATTTCTACCTTCGTTGATTTCAGCATCACGAAGAGCTTGGGAGTTGTTTCCGTTATCCCTTGCATATTATAGTTCATCACGAAGTTCTACTAACTTGCTGATGGTGACTAGAGAATTCTGTCAATCACTATCTTATCTAGAAGATTAACTCCCACTTGATTCAAGTGATTGTAGTACCCAGACAATCTGAGCACATGCTCACTAGTTGAGCGATTCTCCTCCATCTTTTAGCTATAGAACTTGTTGGAGACTTCATATATCTCAACTCGGGTATTTGCTTGAAATATTAACTTCAATACCTGGAACATCTCATATGGTCCATGACGTTCAAAACGTCTTTGAAGTCCCGATTCTAAGCCGTTAAGCATGGTGCACTAAACTATCAAGTAGTCATCATATTGAGCTAGCCAAACGTTTCATAACGTCTGCATCCGCTCCTGCAATAGGTCTGTCACCTAGAGGTGCATCAAGGACATAATTTTTCTGTGCAGCAATGAGGATAAACCTCAGATCACGGATCCAATCCGCATCATTGCTACTAACATCTTTCAACACAATTTTCTCTAGGAACATATCAAAATAAACACAAGGAAGCAACAACGCGAGCTATTGATCTACAACATAATTTGCAAAATACTACCAGGACTAAGTTCATGATAAATTTAAGTTCAATTTAATCATATTACTTAAGAACTCCCACTTAGATAGACATCCCTCTAATCCTCTAAGTGATCACGTGATCCAAATCAACTAAACCATGTCCGATCATCACGTGAGATGGAGTAGTTTCATTGGTGAACATCACTATGTTGATCATATCTACTATATGATTCACGCTCGACCTTTCGGTCTCCGTGTTCCGAGGCCATATCTGTATATGCTTGGCTCGTCAAGTATAACCTGAGTATTCCGCATGTGCAACTGTTTTGCACCCGTTGAATTTGAACGTAGAGCCTATCACACCCGATCATCACGTGGTGTCTCAGCACGAAGAACTTTCGCAACGGTGCATACTCAGGGAGAACACTTGTTGATAATTAGTGAGAGATCATCTTATAATGCTACCATCAATCAAAGCAAGATAAGATGCATAAAAAGATAAACATCACATGCAATCAATATCAGTGATATGATATGGCCATCATCATCTTGTGCTTGTGATCTCCATCTCCGAAGCACCGTCGTGATCACCATCGTCACCGGCGCGACACCTTGATCTCCATCGTAGCATCGTTGTCGTCTCGCCAATCTTATGCTTCCACGACTATCGCTACCGCTTAGTGATAAAGTAAAGCATTACATCACGAGTGCATTGCATACAATAAAGCGACAACCATATGGCTCCTGCCAGTTGCCGATAACTCGGTTACAAAACATGATCATCTCATACAATAAATTCATCATCATGCCTTGACCATATCACATCACAACATGCCCTGCAAAAACAAGTTAGATGTCCTCTACTTTGTTGTTGCAAGTTTTACGTGGCTGCTACGGGCTTAAGCAAGAACCAATCTCACCTACGCATCAAAACCACAATGATAGTTTGTCAAATAGACTCCGTTTTAACCTTCGCAAGGACCGGGCATAGCCACACTCGGTTCAACTAAAGTTGGAGAGACAGTCGCCCGCAAGCCACCTATGTGCAAAGCACGTCGGGGGAACCGGTCTCGCGTAAGCGTACGCGTAATGTTGGTCCAGGTTGTCTCGTCCAACAATACCGCCGAACCAAAGTATGACATGCTGGTAGGCAGTATGACTTATATCGCCCACAACTCACTTGTGTTCTACTCGTGTATATAACATCAAACCATAAAACCTAGGCTCGGATGCCACTGATGGGGAACATAGTAATTTCAAAAAAATTCCTACGCACACGCAAGATCATGGTGATGCATAGCAACGAGAGGGGAGAGTGTTGTCTACGTACCCACGCAGACCGACTGCGGAAGCGTTGACACAACGTAGAGGAAGTAGTCGTACGTCTTCCCGATCCGACCGATCCAAGCACCGTTACTCCGGCACCTCCGAGTTCTTAGCACACGTACAGCTCGATGACGATCCCCGGGCTCCGATCCAGCAAAGCGTCGGGGAGGAGTTCCGTCAGCACGACGGCGTGGTGACGATCTTGATGTACTACCGTCGCAGGGCTTCGCCTAAGCACTGCTACAATATAATCGAGGTGGAATATGGTGGCAGGGGGCACCGCACACGGCTAAGGAACGATCCCAATGATCAACTTGTGTGTCTATGGGGTGCCCCCTGCCCCTGTATATAAAGGATGGAGGAGGAGGAGGCCAGCCAAGGCTAGGTGCGGCCAGGATGTGGAGTCTACTAGGACTCCAAGTCCTAGTAGGAGTCCACCAAGAGGGGAGGAAGGGAGAAGGAAGTGGAGGAGAAGGAAAGGTGGCCGGCCCCCTTTTCGCTAGTCCAATTCGGACTAGAGCGGAGGGGGGCGCAGCAGGCCCTTTCTCCTCTTCCCACTAAAGCCCATCAAGGCCCAATACTTCTCCCAGCGAATTCCCGTAACTCTGCGGTACTCCGAAAAATACCCGAATCACTCGGAACCTTTCCGATGTCCAAATATAGTCGTCCAATATATCGATCTTTACGTCTCGACCATTTCGAGACTCCTCGTCATGTCCCTGATCCCATCCGGGACTCCGAACTCCTTCGGTACATCAAAACTCATAAACTCATAATATAACTGTCATCGAAACCTTAAGCGTGCAGACCCTACGGGTTCGAGAACAATGTAGACATGACCGAGACACGTCTCCGGTCAATAACCAATAGCGGGACCTGGATGCCCATATTGGCTCCTACATATTCTACGAAGATCTTTATCGGTCAGACCGCATAACAATATACGTTGTTCCCTTTGTCATCGGTATGTTACTTGCCCGAGATTCGATCGTCGGTATCCAATACCTAGTTCAATCTCGTTACCGGCACGTCTCTTTACTCGTTCCATAATACATCATCTCGCAACTAAATCATTGGCTGCAATGCTTGCAAGGCTTAAGTGATGTGCTTTACCGAGAGGGCCCAGAGATACCTCTCCGACATTCGGAGTGACAAATCCTAATCTCGAAATACGCCAACCCAACATGTACCTTTGGAGACACCTGTAGAGCTCCTTTATAATCACCCAGTTACGTTGTGACGTTTGGTAGCACACAAAGTGTTCCTCTGGCAAACGGGAGTTGCATAATCTCATAGTCATAGGAACATGTATAAGTCATGAAGAAAGCAATAGCAACATACTAAACGGTCGGGTGCTAAGCTAATGGAATGGGTCATGTCAATCAGATCATTCAACTAATGATGTGATCCCGTTAATCAAATAACAACTCTTTGTTCATGGTTAGGAAACATAACCATCTTTGATTAACGAGCTAGTCAAGTAGAGGCATACTAGTGACACTCTGTTTGTCTATGTATTCACACATGTATTATGTTTCCGGTTAATACAATTCTAGCATGAATAATAAACATTTATCATGATATAAGGAAATAAATAATAACTTTATTATTGCCTCTAGGGCATATTTCCTTCACGTGGGGGCATTGGGTAGTGGGTGCAGTAAATCCCACACCCGTCCCCTCGGCTTCGCAGCCCACTGGTCTATAAGTAGGGGAGGAGGGGGAGCAGCAGAGCACGCGCGCCCCTCCTCCTCACTGCTTCCTCCTCTTCTTCCTCTCGCCGCCGCGCCCCAAGCCACGCTGAGCGCCGCGGTGATCCGTTCCCGATGAGCTGTTCTTCTGCCACCACGCCCCCCGCGGTGCACTCCGGCACCTAGGATGGTTCGGAGGTCCACGATGATCACATAGATTTCCTCCGCATGACATGGCAGCTGCCTGGCAAGGACTTCGTGAGGGTCCGCCTCACGCCGAAGAAGGAAATCTCGCTGGCGCCGGAGGAGGGCGAGCTGGTCGTCTTCCGCTCGCACTTCCTACGCGGCATTGGCCTTCCGGCGAGCGGCTTCTTCCACGCCTTTCTCGAATTCTACGGTCTCCAACCGCACCACCTCACCCCCAACACGGTGGTGCTACTGTCCGCCTTCGTCGCCTTGTGCGAAGGCTTCCACGGCGTTCTCCCCACCATCGAGCTCTGGAGGGAGTTCTTCTACTCCAAGCTCGGCACCCAAGCCGCAGGCGTGCCGGCTCAGTGCGACGCGTTCATCACCGTGCGAAGGTCGGGGGCCGACAACCCGTTTCCCCCCATCCGGCTGATAAAGTCGGTGAAGATGTGGCAGCGGTCGTACTTCTACATGAAGAGCGTCTTCGCGGAGGGCGACTGGGTCAATCTGCCGGCCTACGTGGCCGGCCCGCCGGCTGGGAGGCAGCCCAACTGGTCGTATCGGGCCAGGACGCTGACGCCCGCAGGAGCCGGCGACATCGCGCGACTCCGAGTGCTGACGCAATCGGAGGGCCTGACCAGGCCAGATTTGCTGGCCGCCTTAGTGGTGCGCCAAGTGCTCCCACTCCAAAGTCGCCCACACATGATTTGCCAGATGAGCGGGCATCGGGACCTGAGTCGTCTTTGCACCAAGGAGATGCCTCACACGGAGGTAGCCCACATGGTGAACTACCTTGCGAACTACGAGCTCACGGGAGAGTGGCAGTTCGGCAAGGAGCCGTATTCACGCGCCAACCCTCCGCCCATGATGAGTTGTTTCTTTTTCTTTTTCTTTGACTCCTTTGCCGCCGAGTCCGTCTTGTCCAATCTGACCAATCGTCTTTGGTCAGAACCCCCTCTTCCATCCGGCAGCCGGCACGGTGGGGCCGACCTGCGAATTCCTCCCTGACCGGGCAGAGAGTGACGTCGATGACTCCGACTTGGGGGGCGGCGGCCTTGGAGGACGACGCCGAGGGAGGAAGCGGCGAAGTGGGCGGCCCGAGGGTCGGGGCCAGTTTCGAGGACTGGCCTGACGATGACGCGGAGGAGGTCGCCCCACGCCACCAGCCAGGAGCCGGCCAGCCCGGGGCGAGCTCTTCTGCCGCGCCGGACGCCCAAGGCGGCGCGAAGAAGTGCAGGGCCGTGCCGAGCATGTTCGGCAGCCGGCCGAAGAAGCCCAAGGGCTCGGCCGCGGCAACCAAGGGGGACGAGGCGGCCGCAAAGGCCCACCGCTTCCGCAAGGAAGTGAAGAAGCCGCTGCTGGTCTCCGCATAAGTGCTACCTTTGTTGTGCTTTCATTTTTTCTTTCATTGATCTTATCTGAGTTTGCTTGCTTGTGCCCTTGGGTCCAGGGCTCCTCTCTCTCGTGACAAGGTCGCTGCCGCCTCCATCGTGGGGTCGGCGGAGACTTCCGCCACCACTCGACGGATTGACCCTACCGCCGACCTCCGGGAGGCGACAGAGCGGAACGCATGAGAGGTGCGTGAAGAGCAGGAAGCCGCCCGCATGACGAAGGCGGAGGCTGAGAAGGTGGAGGCCGCCGCCAAGAAGAGACTGGCGGAGGCCGAGGCCGCCGACATGGTGAAGAAGCAAGCTAAAGAAGTCGCGCACCACTAGTCGGCAGTTTTTGTTATTCCTCGGAACTCCGCGCCGCCACCCCCGGAGTTCACGTCGCAAACTAGGGAGGCCGGCGGCGAGAACCCGGTCATGGAGAGGGATGGCAGCGACACCGCCATGCCGGACGTGATCGTGCCGCCACCGCCGCCATCTGGGAGCGCGCGAGGCGAGCAGCCGGTGGACCCGCCGGTGCCACCGACTGAAGATGAGGTGGTGGTGGGCCTAGTTCTCCAGGTCGGCATGCTGATGCGTCGCCGTCTCGCGAAGGCGGCTTCGGCGCCGCGCCCTCTGGAGACCGGCGCCCCGAGCTCCACGATCCCCAACACTGAGGCGACGAGCGTCGCGCCCACTGGGTGGGTGCGGGGAGGCGGGACAGGCCCATTGAACCGGGCGCTTCTGGACGTCCAAGCCAAGATCCGAGCCGAGGGCGATGCCATCAAGAACTGCACCAAGGCGTATCTGGCATCGCGAGAAGCCATCCGGGTACGTTCCCTTCTTCTTTGTCTTTGTTTCTTGTTCTTCTTGGTGGGGGCGCGCCAGCGCACCCACTGGGTGTAGTCCCCGAGTTTCGGGCCGGCTGCTGAGCAGGCGGCTCGGAACTCTGATCGGCGAGTTCCAAGTACTAATACTTGTCTGAAATTTTGTCACAGGACTACCACAATCTTCGCGTGACCACCTTCAACGTCAACGTTGAGGAGCTGGCCAAACGGACCGCCGACTTGTCGGAAAGCCAGAGTGAGTTCTCTTCCTTCTCTGCGGGGGCGTGCTGGCGCACCCGCGGGTTGTAGTCCCCGAGATTCGGGTCGACTACTGAGCAGTCGGGCCGGATCTCCCCAGTGACTATTCTTTTTTTTGTTGGTGACTCTTTCTTCGCGGGGGCGCGCTGGCGCGCCCGCGGGCTGTAGTCCTCGCGATTCGGGTTGACTGCTGAGTAGTCGGGCCGGATCTCCTCGGCGATTTTCCTTCCTTGTTGGTAACTAACATCTTGTTCTCTTCTTTCTTCTGCAGAGGCCAACGCCGCCCTGTAGCAGCAGCTGGGCGAGGCCAGTACTGCCCTGCGCACCAAGGAGGAGGAGTGCGGCCAGCTGGTTGAGGAGCGCGACCGGCTGGCCACGCAGCTAGCGGAGCAGAAGGAGCTGCTCAAGAAGGCCCAGAAAGAGGCGGAGGACAAGGAGACCGCGCTCCTTGCCGAATTCGCATCTGAGCGCTCCTCCTGGACCGTCAAGGAGGCAATGTTGTCCTCCGGCTTCCATGAGATCGAGGATCTCGTCGACGGTGAGCCTCTCCACACTTTTCTTCTTTGAGTTACCGGCTGTTGGTCGAGCCAGCTTCTAATCTCTAATTTGGCTATTTGCCTTCCTGTCTTGGAAGACTTCTTCCCTGGCCACTCGGACGCCGCCAACCAGGCCATCGAGGCTGATTGTGAAGGGCGGGGGGCGGATGGCGCGAAGATCGCCGCTGACTCTCCCCGAACCCTTAACGAGCAGATCCTGAGCATTGAGGCTCGTCTTCGTCCGGCCCACCGGATGCTGCGCCGGCTTCAACGTGTCGGCGCTCAGGCGATCGCCGCCCTGTGGCCGCACATGTAGGCACCGCGCACCCCAAGTCGGACTGCCGACTGGCTGGAGGTAGCGGCTGGCCACCTTGAAGCCTGGAAGGGCTCTTCGGCCCGGGCTGGAGCGCGCCGGGCCTTAGAGTTCGCCAAGGCATGGTATCCTAGGCTGAGTCTAGCCCAGCTAGCCACGTTCCGGCTAGAAGCTCAGGCGGAGTTGGCGGTCGTGGAAGATGACCCCGTCAAGCATGTGGCATCGATCGCCGAGTACACCAACACCAGCATCTTCATCTCGGAGTGGGCTAAGAATAGCGACGAGGCGCTACCGGAATGGTTCGGGATGAATCCGGCTGACGGCGAGGATTCAGCGGAGGTGATTGACCCAAGTGGTGAGGAAGAAGGCGGGGTGGAGGAGGAAGGCGAAGGGGAGACGCCGGAGGTCGGAGCGGACGGCCAGCCTCAGCTCGACCGCGCCTCCAACAATGAGCCACGCCCAACCGAGCCGGCTACCACTGGAGGCGACCAAGTGGAGACTTCCCAGTCGGCCGCTCCACCAGCCGGCGCCGCCGATTCCGCCATTCCACCAAGCCCGCCTGCTGCTTCCTAGGTTGCCACTTTACCTTTGTTTACACCTGCTTATCGGTCTCGATGAACTTTGTTAATTTTGCACAATTCCACCCCCGGGTGTATCTTGAACTGCTGTTTGAAGATTGGCCAAAGGCCTTTGCTATGGAAATACATTCCGAGTTCTATCTCTTCTTGCATGTTGCTCTTTGGCTTTTTTCCTTTGCCGCCTTCCCTTGGTTGTCGTCTTGCCAGTCAGACAGCCGCTCTGCGGACTGTTGCTGGATCAAGTACTTAGCTTCTTTTGGGAAGGCAACTACTTAGCCGTTTAGAGTTCTTTGGCAAGTTAAGTAGAACACGACGAGCCGGCTGCTCAACAGTCGGTCGTAAGTGGCGGGAAGCCGGCTTAGACTATGCCCATACTTGTGTCCTTAGCCATTTTTCATATGGGCACCCTTTCTACCTTACTCCTGCCCACCGTCCAGTCGCTCTACGAGCTGCGGCTTCTGGTAGGAGACGGCTTAGGTGCCACACATTACTTGTCCGGCTGTAGGAAGCATTTCGTAGTGCAAGGCGGCAAGTCCCCGGGCCGACTAGTCGGACCCGATGCCAAGCGGCATAAAAAATAACATACTTATGGGCATGATTCTTATCATATAGATAAAAGAGGGAAGTCCCCGAGCTCGTCTCGGGGGACCCGGAGTCTTCGTATTTAATACAAAAGGTAGCGTGTTACATACTGCTTTAACTGTAAAATCTTCGGAGGAGGTTTGCTTTCCACGGCTGTTCCATCTCCTTGCCAGAGTTGTCCCGCTTGCATGCTCGAGGCTTCTGAGCATCGATCAGGTAGTAGGAGTCATTGCCTAGCACTTTGCTGATGACGAAGGGGCCTTCCCAAGGTGCCGAGAGCTTGTGCTGACCGGCTGTTCGCTGGATCAGCCGGAGCACAAGGTCTCCCTCTTGGAAAGATCTCGGCTTGACCTTGCATTTATAATACCGGCGCAGGCTCTGCTGGTAGATGCTGGACCGACTGAGTGCCAACAGCCGGCCCTCTTCCAGCAGATCGATGATGTCTTGACGTGCTTCTTCTGCCTCCTCTTCGGTGTACATGGTGACTCGAGGGGAGTCGAACTCTATGTCTGTTGGGATGACGGCTTCGGCACCGTAGACGAGGAAGAAGGGCATGAAGCCGGTTGACTTGTTTGGAGTTGTGCGCAGGCTCCAGAGGACGGCCGGCAGCTTGTCGAGCCAACAGTCGGCCGAACGCTCCAGAGGCTCGACCAGTCGAGGCTTGATGCCGGACAACATGAGGCCGTTTGCTCGCTCTACTTGTCTGTTTGACTGCGGATGGGCAACGGACGCTAAGTCCAGTCTGATGCCCTGCGTCGCGCAGAAACGAGCCAAGGCGCCTTTGGCAAAGTTTGTGCCATTGTCGGTTATGATACTGTGCAGTGTGTCATATCTTATGGTGATGTCGGAGATGAAAGTCACAACAGTCGGACCGTTCAGCCTCTTGATTGGTTTGGCCTCTATCCACTTGGTGAACTTGTCCACCGTGACAAGCAGATGGATCATGCCGCCTCGCGCTTTTTTGAATGGTCCCACCATGTTCAGGCCCCAGACAGCAAAGGTCCAGGCAATGGGAATAGCCTTGAGCGCAGAAGCTGGCTGATGTGGCTTGGAACGAAACTTCTGGCACCCTTTGCATTTTTGGACCAATTACTTGGCGTCTTCAAGAGCAGTCAGACAGAAGAAACCATGGCGGAAGGCTTTGGCGACGAGTGCTCTTGAAGCCGCGTGGTGGCCACACTCGCCTTGATGGATGTCTTTCAGAATCGCTTGGCCTTGCTCCGGCTCCACGTAGCGCTGGTAGACACCAGTGACACTGCGCCTCACGAGCTCTCTGTTGACAATGGTGTAGGCTGCTGCCCGATGTTGCACTTGCCGGGCCGAGATCTCATCAGTTGGTAGCTCTTTGTTCACCAAAAAATTGAGGATGGGCTGGGCCCATGAAGGTGTTGCGACTTCTACAGCTGTCAGGACTACAACTTGGACAAGGGTGGCTAGGCCGGGAGGCGGCGGGTTGGAGTCGGCAGCCGCTTGCTGTGTCGATGAAGTCCCCGCGCCGATTGGTGCAGTCCTCGGGCCGAGTTCTAAAGTCCCCGGGCTAGTCGTTGCAGTCCCTGGGCCGGGTTCTGAAGTCCCCGGGCCGGGTGCGACTGCTGCGACCCCCGGGCCATCCGTCAGAACTCCCGTGCCGGCTGATTGAGCTCTCAAGTCGGATCCGACTGCTTCAGGAGGAGCCGGCACGAAGATAGAATCTGACTCTGGTGATGGCTTGACAGACGGTTTGAGAAGGCGCTGAAGGGCGACACCGGTTGGTATTGCTTGACGGGTGGAGCCGATTCGTGCCAGGGCGTCTGCTTGGTCGTTGTCGTTTCTTGGCACATGGAGAAACTTGCATCCCTCAAAATATCCACTGAGTTGCTGTACGAGGAAGCGGTAGCTCGCCATGTTTGCATCTTTGACGTCCCAGTCGCCTGACGACTGCTGGACCACCAAGTCGGAGTCCCCATAGCACAGGATCCGGTGAATGCCGAGCTCTTTGGCAAGCAGGAGCCCGTGAATGAGTGCCTCGTATTCGGCAACATTGTTGGAGGTGGCAAAGTGGATTTGCAGCACATATTTCAGCTTGTCGCCTTTGGGAGATGTGAGGACGATGCCGGCTCCCAAGCCGGTGCGCATTTTGGAGCCGTCAAAATGCATCTGCCAATGGGTGGAGTTGGGCGCTGGCGGCAAGTACTGGGTCTCGGCCCAGTCGACAAGGAAGTCGGCAAGCGCTTATGACTTGATGGCGGTGCGAGGCTGGTAGTAGATGGTGTAGGGGCCAGATTTATGGCCCATTTGGCCACTCGGCCCGAAGCATCTCGACTTCCAATTATCTCGGCCAGTGGAGCAGTGCAGACCACAATGATTGGATGCTCTTGAAAGTACGGTTTCAATTTTTTGGCGGCAAAGTGCACGCCGTAGCACATCTTCTGGTAGTGGGGGTAGTTTTGCTTGGAGGTCAACAGTACTTCACTCAAATAATATACCGGTCTCTGGACTGGTAGGGCTTTGCCTTCCTCCTTGTGCTCTACCACGATGACTGTGCTAACCACTCGGCTGGTGGCGGCGATGTATAGGAGCATGGGCTCCTTAGGAGTCGGATCCGCCAGGACAGGTGGAGTAGTCAACATCTTCTTCAACTAGAGAAAAGCTTCGTCAGCCTTGTGGTTCCACTCAAAAAAGTGGTCTTCTTCATGAGTTGGTATAGGGGGAGAGCCTTCTCGCCCAGCCGACTGATGAATCGGCTGATGGATGCCAAAGAGCCGGTGAACTTCTGTACGTCCAGCAGTCGGCTGGGTACTTCCATCCTCTCAATGGCCTTGATCTTCACAGGGTTGCATTCTATGCCGCGTTCGGAGACTAGGAAGCCAAGAAGCTGGCCGGCTGGTACTCCAAAGACGCATTTCTCTGGGTTGAGCTTGATTTGAAATCGGCGCAAGTTCTCAAAGGTCTCCTTGAGGTCTTCTAGCAGCGTTCCACGCTTCTCCGTCTTCACCACTACATCGTCCACATAAACGTGGGTGTTTTTGTCGAGTTGCTTGAGGAGGCACTTCTGCATGCAACGTTGAAAGGTGGTGCCGGCATTCCTCAAGCCGAACGTCATAGTCAAGTAGCAGAAGGCTCCAAATGGCGTGATGAAGGCGGTCTTCAGTCTGTCAGCTGGGTTCAACTTGATCTGGTGGTATCCTGAATATGCATCCAAAAAACTCAACAGCTCGCATCCGGCTGTGGAGTCTATTACTTAGTCGATTCTTAGTAAAGCAAACGGGTCCTTGGAGCATGCTTTGTTGAGGCTGGTGTAATCAATACACATACACCACTACTTGTTTTTCTTCAGCACAAGGACCGGGTTGGCCAACCACTCTGGAAAGAACACCTCCATGATGAAGCCGGCTGCCAGCAACCGGGCAATTTCTTCTCCAACGACTCTTCTCTTCTCTTCTAACAGACGGTACAAGGGTTGCCTGACTGGCTTGGCGTCAGACTGGACATGTAATTTGTGCTTGGCGAAATCCGTCGGGACACCTAGCATGTCTTTGGGGGACCATGCGAAGATGTCCTGATTCTCACGGAGGAAATCGATGAGCTCGCCTTCCTATTTGCTGTCGAGGTTTGTACCTATGATAGCGTACCTCTCCGGGTGCTCTGGGTCCAAGTGTATCTTCTTTGTTTCTTTGGCTGGCTTGAACGAGCCCTCAGCTTCTGACTCCTTCGGATCGGGCGACATCTCTGACTGCTTGCTTGCCATCGCCACAACTTGGTCAAGGAGCCGCTTCTCAGCTGCGATCACGAGGGACTCGGTCAATCAACTGCTCTCTGCTGCGCAGGCAGACGACTTCTTGTAGTCGCCAGCTATGGTCAGAATCCCCTTGGAACTCGGCATCTTCATCTTGAGGTAGGCATAGTGGGGGACAGCCATGAACTTGGTCAGGGCAGGCCGGCCAAGTAACACATGGTATGGGCTCTCAAGGTCCACCACTTCAAACCATACTGACTCTCGGCGGAAATGATCTTTGTCTCCAAAGAGGACGTCTATCAGAATCTTGCCGATTGGTGAGCACGAAAGGCCAGGAATTATGCCATGGAATACTGTCTGGCTGGGCTGAAGCTGCCTCTGTCTGATTCCTAATTTCTCCATGGTATCCTTGTATAGGATGTTAATGCTGCTGCCGCCGTCTATCAGGACTCGGGAGAAGCGAGCTGCTCGCTTGTCCGTGGCAAAGGTGGCGTCCAAAATCAGGCCATAGGAGCCGGGCTTAGGCATCACCTCCGGGTGGTCAGCTCTGCTCCAGCTGATAGGCTTTTCAGACCAATGCATGAACTCTGGGGTCTCTGATGCTACCACATTTACTTCTTGTTGCTGCAGCCGCCTGCTGCATCGATTATCGGCCACACTAGTGAAGATGACATAGGCTTCATGCTCTTCTGGGTATTCATCTTATATTGCGCCGACTGGTCTGACCGCCGGCTGCTGGGGTGGGGGAGGAGGCGGCTGCCCAGTAGGCGGAGGAGGCATGAGGCCGTCTCCCTTGACGATCCTGGTGAGCCAGTGGCACTTCCGAGTGGTGTGGTTGGACGGCTTCGCATCACTATGGAATTTGTAGGAAGCATCCAAAGTCTGCTCATATGAGAAAGCCGGCAGCCAGTTGGGCTTGCCGCCCTTCTATCGTTTGGGCGGAGGCGGCCCCTCCGGCTGCTGGTCTTCGACTGTTGCCACCTGCCGGCTGGTGGAAGCCGGTTGCGTGGCCTTGCGCTTGTGGTCATTCTGTTGTTGACGCCGACTGGCGTCTCCAGCCGGGGTTTGAGGAGCCACCTTGCAAGTCGCACTAACTTGGATTTCCGCCTTCATAGAGGAGTCGGTCGTGGCATATTTATCTGCTATGATCAGCAGCTCGTCGAGGGTCTCTGGCTCGTCGCAGAGGAGCTTGTGCTTGAGGAGGGTGCCCTTTCAGCACCCGGCGGTGAAGTATTAGATGGCATGCACCTTGTGCACGCCCTCGCAGGAGTTACGGAGCTCGGCCCAGCGCGTGAGGTAGTCGCGAGTTGACTCGTTGGGGCCTTGCACATACAACGAAAGATGGCGCGGTTTGGGAGGCCGCTTGTACGTGCTAGTGAAGTTGCGGACGAAGGCATCGGTGAAGTCGACCCAACTGTTGATGCTACGGGGCTTCAAGCTGTTCAGCCAAGTCCGAGCCGTGCCTTGGAGCATGAGCGGAACATACTTCACGGCAACACGCTTGTTGCCGTTTGCTATGCTGACGGCTGTGGAGTAGTCAACCAGCCAATCTTCCGGCTTCACAGAGCCGGTGTATTTGGGAGTATCTCTTGAGAGTGTGAACCCTCTGGGGAAAGGCTCGTCTTGAATGCGGGGGCCGAAACACGGCGGACCCAACTCATCTTCTTCTTCAACCGCCAGGCATCAGTGGAGACGGTCGATCCGGTGGCGGGCATCATTATCTCCGACTCCCTCTCGGTGGCCAAGACGGTCACCGAGTGTCGGGTGGTCAATAGGCGGCGGGGAGACTCGCCATTCCCTATGAGGGGGAGGAGGCGGACAGTCGTCCCGTCGTTCCATTGCTCTTGGGCGGCCGTCTTGGTCGCGCTCTATGGTGATACGAGTCCGACTGCGGCTAGCAGTCGGCTCCTTGTCTTTTCTTCCACGGACGCCACCGGTCGGTGTTCGAGATGTCGCGCCATGGTCTTGGTGGGGATGTAGGTCATCATTCTGCCGACGCAGCGCGTCGGTGCGGCAGTCGGCCTCGTTTTGCTTGGCAGCCGCGTCGAGGAGCCGCTGAACGCACTCCGCCATCAGGCGACGCTCCTTGCCCTCGAACTTGTCCAGCTCGTCTGCTGCCGCTTGGGCAGCTCAGATGTTTTTCGCCGGCGTGGCGTAGACGGGGCGATCTGCCTCGAACAGGTTGGCGATGGCCATGCCATGCTGCTGGACTATGCCAAGGCGGCTGGGCCCGGCGGGAGCCGGCGTGCCACCCACAACGCGGTCCATCTCGCGCTGATAGGCCTCCGACAGGCGTCTCATGCTGGCCAGCTTCTTGGCGTCTTCGACAAGCTGAAGGCAGCGTGCCTCCAGCGTCTCAGCATCGGCGTCTTCGGGAATGGGCGCGGTCAGGTCTTGTAGTGCCGCATCAAGCGGGTCGCGAGCACCTCCGTCGAAGTGCTCGCCGTGACCGATGACAAGTACCTCTGTGACGGTGCTTCCGCCGCTCTTCGCACGAGGGAGCGGCTTGTCGTAGACCACCACATTGGTGGGGAACACGTCGAGCGACACGGTGTCGGAGTCGACCAACATCGGGTCGATGGAGCCTACGGACTCCAAGTCCACAGCAGGCTCGCTGGCGACGTGGAGTTGGTCGAGGAGGCCCGTGAGGAGGCTCTTGGGGCCGCCTGTGCCCACGTTGGATGCAGGCTCGTTGGAGAGGCAGACCTCGCCGACAAGATCGGTGAGGCAAATGGCCACGCAAGCAATTTCCGCGCCAAGCAGCGCGTCAGCGCAGACTCCGTCTAGCATGCCAGGCTGGCTGCGCTCGCCAGGGAGAAAAAGGGTTCCCGTCCAGAACAGGTCTCCAGACGATGGTGCACCTTGCCCCATGGTAGGCGCCAAATGTCGGGGGTTGGGTGCGACATATGCCAAAGGATGGCTTATCATGGTGGGAGCGAGTAGAACGTCGCCGGTGCCCGGAAGCGGGATTAGGCATAGACACGAACGCCGGCGTACTTTACCCAGGTTCGAGGCTCTCCTAGGAGATAACACCCCTAGTCCTGCTCTGCGGGGTCTCCGCATGATCACTAGGGCAAAGTGAGTACAAGGGTGCTCCTCGAGTTGTATGCTAGAGGTAGGAGAAGGCAAGGCTAGCTTTCTCCTACCTATATCTCTGGTCTAGTTCTAATGGGTCCGAACCCTTTGCGTAGGTGCCCTGGGGGGTTTATATAGGCCTACCCCCAGGGGTACAAGGGTAATATGACTGGGCGCAGGCCCAGCCGTCAGTCTCTTCGGCCACCGACTTCTCCGCCGACTGCTGGGGCCCGCCGATTGGGGGGCCCTGCCGACTGGTCTGGTATGGAGCCGACAGGCCGTACCCGCCGCTTGGGGGTCTTGCCGGCTGCTGATCACTGTAGCCGTGCTTCTAATGACGCAGGCTTGGTCGAAGGGTCATGGCTACAGCACCGCCGTCATGGTGGGCGATTACTGTAGCCACTCCCCGTCATGTCTGGTTAATTGCGCGTGCGGCCCGTGGTATGAGCAGGCTGACTCCTAGGGGCCGAGTCCCATCGGGTCCGATTGGTAGGGCTCTTAGCCGTCTTTTGGACTCTTGCTGGCTGGTGGGGCCCGTCGTCCTTGGGCCGTACAGACAGGCCGTCGTGGGAGCAGGACTCCGCCTGCCTGTGATGATGTCAGGGCTGTCGTGGCAACAGTGCCGCGCCGGGCGGGGCTCCTCATCGGCACAGCGCACTGTGGCCGCGCCAGCCCCTAGGAAGGGGAGGGGATGGGGTGCACTGTAGCCATCCCCTGTCCCGTCCTCCTCGGTGTGGGTACGGGCTTTCGAAGGGGCCGCGGGCCGATTCCTCAGAGTCGGCTTCTCTGGAAGCCGTCTGGCAGGAGTCGGCTTGTCTTGACCTCGCCTTCTGGACTCGGCCGTCTATGGGCAGCCAGCTATTTCTCCAGCCGGCTTCCAGAAGGCGGCTCTTTACCTTGGCATCCTGAGGGGCGCAGTCAGCCCCGATGTCTTGAAAGCTTATGGGCGTCGGGTTAGCCTACCCGTGGCCCATTACTCCGACACTAGAGATCAAGATTTATGTGGTTGGAATGGAATATCTTGACCTCAACACAAGTGTAGGTGGTTCTCTCTCAGAAAATGTATGTTGGAAATGTAGGCATGTTCTGATGGCTCTCTCCATGAATGAAGAGTGGGTGGAGGGGTATATATAGCCTCCACACAAAATCTAACTGTTACACACAAATCTCCAAACTCGGTGGGACCGAATTATAAAACTCGGTCGGACCGATTTGGTTCATAATGTGACCGTTAGGCATTTTGGTGGGACCGACATGATCAACTCGGTGGGATCGATGTGCTAGGGTTAGGGTAAAGCCTTATCTCAGTTGGACCGATTACACAAACTCGGTGGGACCGATCTTGGTAATAAGCTAAACAGAGAGTTGGCCAAGCAAACTCGGTGGGACCGATTTCATATTTCGATGAGACCGAAATTAATGCAATAGGCAACAGAGAATTTGCAAGCCCATCTCGGTGAGACCGAGATCCCATCGGTGAGACCAAATTGATTAGGGTTTCTAGTAGTGGCTATGTCAAGAGAACTCGGTGGCGCCGGATAGAAAGTTTTGGTGGGGCCGAGTTTGACTTTTGGTTTGGGACAAATGTGGATGTGATAAAGTGGTTGAGGGCCGTGGAGCATATCACTAAGCACTTTGAGCAAGCAAGCCATTAAGCAACACCTCATCCCCTCTTAATAGTATTGGCTTTCCTATGGACTCAATGTGATCTTGGATCACTAAAATGAAAAATGTAGAGTCCTGAGCTTTGAGCTTGAGTCAATCATTTGTCCTTATCATCTCGAAGGGGTTCCACATCCTCTAGTCCATGCCACTCCATTGTTGAACTTATCTGAAGCATACTAGATGAAAACATTAGTCGAACAAGAGATATGTTGACATTAATTACCAAAATCACCTAGGGAGAACTTGTGCTTTCAATCTCCCCTTTTTGATAATTGATGACAACATACATCAAAGCTTTAGATAAAGATATAGAGAATAACAAGTAAAGCTTTGGAAAGAGATGTAACATGCATAGGCTCCCCCTATATGTATGCAATTATGTAAATATGGAATATAAGAGCATGTGAATGCATAAGAATGATAGAGTAAGTAATGTGTTACATGTATCTTGGCTATATGCATCAGAGCAAATGATGTCAGTATAGGAAATGTACCTTCATGCTCATGAGTCCTTCTTGCAAACAGTATGTACATCAGCAAGAAATCCTCATGCACATGAGTGTGATGCATATACTCACCTTGTGGTCTTGAGTTGGCTTAGAAAGGGATGAACCTGAGTAAACAAGGTTAGATAACACAGATACATCTACTAGGCAGAGCAAACAAAAGGAACCACAAGAGTACCAAGATTGGGATAATATGTGGAGTGTGAGCATTGGATACTCTATTAGATATAGACATGTCCCCAAAAGGTAAAGATATGCAATGAATTCGAGGATTTTTTCCCTTAGATGTCTTGCTCCCCCTGAATCTTGTACGGGATACTGGGAGAAGATAGGGAATAGAAAATCAGAGCAAACCAAATAAGCAAACATGAACATGCTTTTTCCCCTCTAAAGACATGTGACTTCTCTCCTCTTTGAATACCAAGCATCTTGGGCTTTTATGTGATTTCTCTCTTCCTTCCTATTTGAAGTATTCTCTCTTCCCCCTTTTGAGGAATTAAGCTTTGATGTGATATCTCTCTCCCCCTTTGACATCAATTTCCAAGAAGGGTTCTTCTTGAGTGTGAGTGAAAATAGGTTTGGTCCTTGAGTCACAAAGCAAAGCAGCATATAGAGTGTGATGCTGGTAGAGGACAGGGATCATCGAGTGGAGCTGGAACAAAAGTGCAGGAACAAGTGGAAATGGTCTTTTCTATGTAGAAATCGGTGACACCGAGTTGTTTACTTCGTTAGCACCGAAAGGTGTCGGTTTGAACGAAAATGGCAGACCGGTGTGACCGAGTTCAACACAGAGAGAACACTTGTCACCTCAGCTCACTAGGCAAATAAGATCTCACAATGATTTGCAAGGAATTGGATGCAGGGAATGCAGAACAAAATAGAGGAAGGAAAATCTGGATGAAGTTTTTTTTGATAAAGGAAAGCGAATAAATATGCAAAGCGCAATATGCAAAAAAACTCGAAGAAACACTAGAGAACTTCATCTAGAATTGGGCGGTGACAAAGTCACCTATGTTAGAGTATATTGACTAAGGAGTCAAGTGAGAACACTTTATCATAGGTCATACTCATTATTTAAGCTCAAAATGGGGTTACCATTTTTCTTTTAAGCATTTGATGTATTCTTATCTTGTTGAGTTGCTTTGACCTATCACTTGAGGTTAAGTTTATCTAAGATGGAATGACATACCTTGGGTGGTGGTGTTGATCCTAGTCATGTAGTTGAACTTGTGTGAGTTGCTCGAGGTTGATGTAGATCATCAAGAGTTGGGAGCACCACTTTGGAAGTGAGTTCATCTACCTACATGGGTTAGTTTTTGCAAGGAAGAGCACTTGTGTATCCAAAATGACAATCATGAAACTTGATACCAAATGAAATTTGATATATATAATTTGTCAAAGGATATGTTGAAGGATTTCCTGCTTCCTCATCATCAACCACCATTTTGTAGAGACTTGGTGATGTAGAGATTGCTCAAGATGTGAGTGACTTGCAATCTCATAGATTTAGATCCATCCAAGTACCTACAAGGGTTAGATAACATGAAAGGGTGCAAATATATCCAAAACATATGAATATCATCATAAGAGAAATATCAAGGATTAGTCATAGATTCATGCCTTGCATGTATCCAAATGGAGTTCCTACTCCAATTTGAAGCATCAATGATGTTCAATTCACCTCTCAAACGGCAAAAAAAGTCTCATCAAGCGGTTTGGTGAATATATCCGCCAATTGCTTATCGATACGAACATGCTTAAGATCAATGCCCCCTTTAGCAACATGATCTCGAATGAAATGATGACAAACTTCAATATGCTTAGTACAAGAATGTTGCACGAGGTTGTGAGCAATCTTAGTAGCACTTTCATTGTCACAAAGCAATGGAACATGTTTCACATTGATCCCATAATCTTTAAGAGTTTGGGTCATCCAAAGTAATTGAGCACAACATGAACCGGCGACAATGTATTTTGCTTCAGTGGTGGATAAGGATACCGAGTTTTGTTTCTTGGAAGACCAAGACACAAGAGATCTACCAAGAAATTGACAAGTACCCGAAGTGGACTTCCTATCAACCTTGTCTCCGGCATAGTCCGAGTTGGAATAGCCAACAAGATCAAAAGAGGACCTCTTAGGATACCAAATGCCAAAATTTGGTGTATGTATTAAGTATCTCAGTATCCTTTTCACAGCCTTAAGATGGCATTCTTTGGGGGGCGCTTGATATCGTGCACACATGCACACACTTAGCATAATATCGGGACGGGAGGCACATAGATATAACAATGATCCAATCATAGAGCAGTAAACCTTTTGGTCAACCGATTTGCCATCCTTGGTCAAATCAAGATGTCCACTAGTTGGCATGGGAGTTTTCATACCTTTGCTTTCTTGCATGTTGAACTTCTTGAATAAGTCCTTGGTGTACTTTGTTTGAGAAACAAAGGTGCCTTCCTTAGTTTGCTTGATTTTCAACCCAAGAAAGAACTTGAGTTCACTCATCATAGACATCTCAAACTTCTCCGACATTAGCTTTCCAAACTTCTCACTAAAATGAGGGTTAGTTGAGATAAATATGATATCATCAACATAAATTTGGCATACAAATAACTCACCATTAACCCTTTTAGTAAAAAGAGTAGAGTCTATCTTTCCAATCTCAAAGCCTTTTTCAACAAGGAACTTGGTTAAGCATTTATACCACGCTCTAGGAGCTTGTTTAAGACCATAAAGAGCTTTGTGAAGTTTGTAAACATGATCGGGTTTCTTAGGATTGACAGAGCCGGGAGGTTGTTTAACATAAACTTCCTCCTCAATTTCACTGTTTAGAAAAGCACTTTTAATGTCCATTTGGTATAAAGTGATATCATGGTGATTAGCATAGGCAAGTAAGATGCGGATGGACTCAAGTCTAACAACGGGGGCATATGTCTCACCGTAGTCCATACCTTCGACTTGAGTGTAGCCCTGGGCGACTAGACGAGCTTTGTTGCGGACGACTTAACCATCTTCATCTTGCTTGTTGCGAAACACCCATTTGGTACCAATGATGTTGTGGTTGTTGTTAGGCTTCTCGACCAATGTCCATACTTGATTTCTCTCAAAGTTGTGCAGCTCCTCATGCATGGCATTTATCCAATCCGGATCTTCCAATGCTTCTTCAACCTTCATAGGTTCAATACTAGAGATGAATGAATAATGTTCACAAAAATTAGCCAAACGAGTTTTAGAGCAAGTGATTCTCCCGGTTTGAATATCATTGAAGATCTGTTCGACGGGATGATCTCTTGAGACTCTTGCTCGAACTCGTGGGAGCTTTTGCTTGAGTCGGGGTGGAACATCTTCTTCATATTGTCCTTCTTCTTGGCCTTCTTCATTGTTGACGTTGTCGTTCTCTTGTCGTGGTGGAGAAGGAGGTTGATGAGGTTCATTTTGGTGTACTTCCTCGTTTTCTTCATCTTGATGTGTCCCACTCGTGGATGCTTCCATGTCGACTCTTGGTTCACCTTGTCGTGAGGTGGAAGCCTCCACTTGGATGGACGAGGTACTTCCTTCACCTCCTTTGGTCGAATCATTCCAATAGACAAGTCTTGGAGTGCTTCCGAAGGGTCTTTATCCCCTACATCAATTGGCAATTGCTCTACTTGCGAGCCGTTAGATTCATCAAACTTCACATCTACCGTCTCTTCAACCTTTCGGGTGAAACTGTTGTAGACACGGTAAGTGTGAGAGTTTGAGCCATAACCAAGTAGGAAACCCTCCTGAGATTTAGGAGCAAATTTAGAACAACGGTGCTTATCAAGAATGTAACACTTTGAGCCAAATACTCAAAAGTATACAACTTGGGGTTTGTTACCAGTGAGGAGCTCATATGCCGTCTTGCCGAGTAGCTTGTGAAGATACAAGCGATTTGTTGCATGACAAGCTGTCTCAACCGCTTCCGCCCAAAAGTGTTTTGGAGTCTTGTACTCACCAAGCATAGTTCTTGCCATCTCAATAAGAGTTCGATTCTTCCTCTCAACAACTCCATTTTGTTGAGCTGTGTACGTAGCCGAGAACTCGTGTGAAATCCCTTCTTCGTCAAGAAAGGTGTCCACATTTGCGTTCTTGAACTCCATTCCATTGTCGCTGCGAACCTTCTTGATCTTCACTTCAAATTGATTTTGGGCCTTCCTAGCGAAGCTCTTGAAGATCTTTTGGACCTGGGATTTATCATCAAGAAAGAACACCCACGTAAATCTTGAAAATCATCAACTATAACTAGGCCAAATGAGTTACCACCGAGACTCTTATAGGCATTGGGACCAAAGAGATCCATATGAAGTAGCTCGAGCAGTCTTCTCGTGGTCATAATGTTCTTCATGGGGTGACTTCCTCCAACTTGTTTTCCTGCTTGACAAGCACTACAAAGTCTATCCTTGTCAAATATAACATATTTTACTCCAAGGATATGATCTCCTTTAATAAGCTTATTAAGATTTCACATGCCCACATGACCTAACCTTCTATGCCACAACCATCCTTTCAAAGATTTAGCAATAAAGCAAGTTCTAGGTTGAGCCTTTTTAGTGAAATCAACAATGTAAAGATCACCTCTACGGATACAGGTAAATACCATTTTATGATTATCTCTATGAAACACTTGGCAATCTACTTCAGTAAATGGGACGTTGAAACCAAAGTCGGCAAGTCTAGGTACAGAAAGTAAATTGTAGCCAAGAGATTCAACGAGCATAACATTTTGTATGGAGCAATCATGTGAGATGGCCACCTTACCAAGGCCAACCACCTTACCCTTTGAGTTATCACCAAAAGTGACATACTTTTGAGGGCCGTCATTTTCAGCAAGCTCATGAAACATATCTTTGTCCCTGGTCATATGATCAATACATCCACTATCAAGGACCCATTCCTTTCCTCCAGCCATGTAGCCACGAAGATTACCCATAAGACCAAAGTGTCTCATCACATCATCAAGATCATATTCACTATCATCATTCTCATCATAGTATCCATGTTCAACATCATCATGTGATGGATCAATTCCTAGAGAGAGTGATTCATTAGATGTATGACTGTAACATGTTCATCTCTATGAGTTCTAATGACTTCGGAAATGATATTGCTAATAATTCCAACATCTCCTTTGGCACGCATGAGATCACGAAGCTCAAATAGACAATCATCAAACTTTGGATCACTAGTACTCATCCTATTCAAGGCAATAGACTTATTGAGAATCTCATCTAGACTTTTCAAGGAATAATTTGGGAATCGTTCTCTAGAGATCTCCATATGGTGTAAGCACAATCTAGAGTAGGTAAGCTAGCAATAAAATTTTTAGGCAATCCTTTTGTCGGTGTTCTGGGAACGGGGGTCCCCAGACTTGCCTGCCCGCGGCTTGCGGCATGGCTCAAATGGAGGCCCAGCATGGCCCATCTTCATCAGCACAAGACTCAAGACCCTCGCGAGGGGCCAAGCCTCGCGAGGCGGACGACACGGCGCATCCTCAGGCGCAACCTCCTCAGGCTGGCTTGCGAGGAGACGGAGATATCAAGGCGGGGTACCTCACGAGATGCCCGTGACGCAAGCTATGACGATCGAGGGTGCCAGGCGGGCGCCAGCGCGCGCAACGTCCTTCTTTCCTCTTTGGTGCAAAGGGGGCAAGCGCAGCCGCGGAGTACCGAGGCATCAGGCAAAGGTTGCCATTTCAGTGCAACGAGACCAGGACCAAGCGGACTACGAGATGGAGGTCACCATGGAGCCCAGCACGGCGTCCCTGCAGGGTCTTTCGCAGGCGAAGACCAACTTTAGTCAGGATAAGTGTACTAGATGTTCCCCTTCGAATTGGCCAATTGTTGGCGCCCTTCCCGCTCAATATTTGGGGAGAGGCCCAGGGCCCTCGCCTATAACTAGGACCGGCTACCCACGTAGCAAGGGGTTCGGCATGTGGATCCGACTAGCAAGCAGAGAGAGTAAGTGAGAGAGAGAGAGAAGGTGACTGAACTCCTCCCAGTGGTTCGTCGCCCCAGCCAAGAACAGACCCTTGCGAGGCTGTTCTTCCTTGTATTGTTCGTCATCATCAGCCATAAGAGGCAATCCACCCACCACACACTGGAGTAGGGTATTACACCACAACAGTGGCCCGAACCAGTATAAATCTTGTGTCTCTCATGCAGTTCCTTTAGTAGTTCAGATCTTTGCGAGACGGGGAGGTAGAAGGCATGATTTCCGCGCACACCCCAGTGTTCGAACCTTAAGGGTCTGCCAGAACCTGAAATCTGACATTTGGCGCGCCAGGTAGGGGTGCGCCGGAATCCGTCTTCCACCGCTCCGCCCTCCTCCGACCGTCGCATCCATGTCCGACGCTCGTCAGGCCCGCGCCGAGCGCCAGGCCGCCATCGCTTCTCGCGTCGCCCAGACGGCCCCCGTCGGTGGGCGTCCTCGTCGTTCCCCGTCGCCCGCCGTCAACGCCGCCACCGGTCCGGCGGGGGGCGAGCAGCAGGCATCGTCTCAGCACCCGTCCATGCGGCAAGACGGCCGCACCGCTACTCCATCACTCGCACCAGCCGGTTCTTCGTCCCACGCGCTCCGCGCACCCTTGGAGGCTCGAGCTGCGCTCCTCGCGGCAAACGAGCTCCTGCGCTACCGCCCCGTCGACGACGTCTACGAAGAGTGGCTCGACCGCGTCGCCGAGCTTGTCCGCGCCGCAGGGGGCTCTTCCGCGTCGTCCGTTCCTCTACGCCACACTCCGCCCCGCGCGGGCAACGAAGCTCCAGAGGCACACCGGCCGCCTCCCCTCCAAGAAGATGCCATGGCTCCAAGGCGCTTGGCCCCTGGGCGGAACCCGCTCCGTCAGGCGCCAGCGCAGCTAGAACGGAGCTACCAGAAAGTCCCTTGCCCGCAAGGGGCTGCCAGGGCGCTCCCTGCTCCGGCACGCCGTGACCCTGCTCCAGCTCCGGCGCGCCAAGACCCCGCCCTGCTCCTAGCTGCAGCGCGTGGGGACCCTCAAGACCAAGCTCTCCACCAACCGAAGCCTTTCGTGGCCACGGCAGGCTGCCGTGCCTACACCACTGAGCTGCGCAGCGTCGCGTGGCCCGGCAAGTTCAAGCCTGACCTGCCTCCTCGTTACGACGGCACAACCGATCCCGCAGAGTTCCTCCAGCTCTATGAGCTGGGCATTGAGGCTGCCAGCGGGGATGAAAAGGTCATGGTGAACTGGTTCCCCATGGCGCTCAAGGAAGGAGCTCGAACCTGGCTCCTGAATCTGGCTCCAAGCACGATCTCCTCCTGGGACAAGATGCGCACCCGCTTCATCGCCAACTTCCAAGGTACTCGCGACCGGCCACCCGCCGTGAGTGACATGCGCCGCATCAAGCAACAACCCGGAGAGACCCTGCAAAAATACATCCAGCGCTTCAACAGCGCGCGCCTCAAGATCCCCAAGGTGTCCGAGGAGGCCATCATCTCGGCCTTCTCCGACGGCGTGCGCGACATCAAGATGAAGGAGGAGCTGGCGATGCACGAAGACCTCTGCACCTCCCTGGAGCTGTTCAACTTGGCGAACAAGTGCGCCAGGGCTGAGGAGGGACGTCTCTCCCTTCTCGAGCTGCTTGTCGCGGATCCAGAAGAGAAGAAGCCCAAGGCCAAGGACGTGAAGTGCAAGGGGGCTGCCGTACTCGCGGCAGAACCAGACACAAAGCGGGGCAAGGATCTGCCCGAACTCTCCAGAGGCAGCCGGTACTGTGTGTACCATGACCTCCACACCCACAACACCAACAAATGTCAAGAACTCCGCGCCATGCGAGAAGGAAGGATCGGCCGTTTCCCTGACCATGCTGACTGGGGCTACGGCCGAGGAGGGGGAAGAAACCAAGGACGCTGGGAAGATCACGGCCCGCGCCCGGGGTGGCGCGACCAGCCTCGCGAGGACCGCTGGCGGGACCTACCTCATGAGGGAGACTGGAGGGATCAGCCTCGTGAGGATCGCCCTCATGGAAATGCAGGCCTACCTCCGCTGCCGCCTCAGCCAAGGAGGAACGAAGACCGCCATCAAGACGAGGGGGCTGGGGGCTTCCAAGAGCCGTGCGCAATCGCCTGCATCCTTGGCGGAGCTCAAGCCCCAGCCTCTCAACGTATCTTCAAGCAGTTTGCCCGCGAAGTGAATGCAGTTCTCCCCAAGCTCGAAGCAACGCGCCCCCTCAGGTGGTCGGCGTGCGCCATCATGTTCAGCTCGGCAGACCAGCTCAAGTGCGCAGCCACGGCCGGAGTCCTCCCGATGCTCTGCTCCCCAGTCATCTGCAACGTGCTGGTCACCAAGACCCTCATCGACGGAGGGGCAGGGCTCAACGTCCTGTCCGTGGAAACATTCAACAACCTGCAAGTGCCCTATGACCAGCTTCAGCCGACCAAGCCTTTCTCCGGGATCACCGACGGTTCCACAGTCCTGATCGGGCAGGTCCGCCTCCCTGTCACCTTCGGGGCTCGCAGCAACTACCGCACCGAGCTCATCGACTTCGACGTCGCCCACATCCGCCTGCCGTACAACGCCATCCTCGGGTACCATGCGCTGGCCAAGTTCATGGCCGTGACTCACCACGGCTACAACGTCCTCAAGATGCCAGGAAGTGGCGGCGTCATCACGGTGCCCTGTGAAGAGAAGGATGCAGTGTGTTCCCTGGAGCGAGCCTATCAGGCCGCGTCGCTAGAAGACCCAGATCGCGGAAGCAGGAGGCTTCCTGAGACCACCCCTAAGAAGAAGAAGGCGTCGTCAGGCTCAGCCCCTCAGGAGGCAGGCCCTTCAGGGCCCGTCTCTGCCCAGGGGGACCCTCCTTCCATCGCATAGGGAAGCGCGCCCGGCGCCCTCCTCAGGCAGGGCTCGGGGGCTCTCACCTGGAGGGCCACCGACCTAGCCAGGGTCACGAGGGAGGCGCTTGGGCACCATGTGGAAGCGTGCTTCGCAGCACGTTTCCCCCGAGAAGGAGCCAGGCGAGGAAGGTCAGACTAGCAGGAGTTCATTAACAAGGCCATTCAAGAACTACAGGAGACAAGGATCATGAGAGGTTGCCGCCGCCTACTAGCCGTGGCCCCACATCCAGGCGAGGATGGTGGGCTGCGCGTCTGCGTCGACGTACCAGGGCTCAATCAGATCGCCACGACGGAGCGTCTCTGGCCCTCACAAGTGGGGCGCTGCGGGGGACCACCCCACAGCTATGTTCGCATGCCCTACGGCCTGCCGAGCATGGCTGCGGTGCACCAGCGCCTCATGAGGGGCATCATGGAAGCTCAGGAAGACAGGCGTTTCGCGGCCTTGGCGGAGATGAAGGCAGCTCGCGAGGAGCCACTGGTGCCTCCGGAGCCTCCCGAGGCCCCAGGGCCTGGGGGCTCGTGAGGATAGGCTTTCGCAGCCCATAAAGTCTGCTGCACCAACGCCACTACGCCGACGACACCCTTAGGTGACATCTTTCAAGTTCCATTCCCAGCTGGGAGCACCCCCCCAGGGTTGCATCACTCCCAGGCCGCGTGGGTCCGTCCCTGCGGCATGTATCCCCTTTTATCTTTCGGTCGTTAGTTTGCCTTGTTGGGGGCGCCCCTCGGGCTGCATCATTCCCAAGCCGCTCGGGCCAGACCCAGCGGCGTGTATCTCACTCGCGTTTATTTCCAACTATGCATTGCCTATCACGCTTAACTACATGGTGCCTGTCTGCGGCATCCTTTCTTCTCCATGTCGGCCACTTGCACGTTAAAGGGGGGGTGCCTGAGCATTACGACTCAGGGCTCTTACTGGCCCTCCAGCCCTCACCCTCTGGCCTTGTCCACGGCATCGCGACCTGACATACCAGCGACGGCTGAGACAAGCTCGAGGGCCGGGACCCAAGGACGTAGAGTACCGGCATCTAACCAAATTTTGCAGGGACACATCTCAAGATACGGCCCAGTGCCAGGCGCAACCCGCCTAGAGGTAGGGCCTCATGAGTCCCGCGCTGGCTCACGGGTGCCCAGATACACCCCACCTACTCCAACCAGCGAGCTCTTGAGCGACTAACGATCGACTAATGACTGCCATGGCAACCCCATCTTCTTTCTGTGATGAACCTGCAGGATGCTTGGAGGGGACTGCGCTAGCCAAGGCCCTTACGAGGTTCCCTTCACCCTCGCCCGCGCGAACCGCTTGCACGTTAAAGGGGGGTGCCTGAGCATCGCGACTCAGGGCTCTTACTAGCTCTCCAGCCCTCACCCTCTGGCCTTGTCCACGGCATCGCGACCTGGCATACCAGCGACGGCTGAGAAAAGCTCGAGGGCCGGGACCCGAGGACGTAGAGCAGAAAGGGGACCAGAGGCGAGGGGGAAGGGGCTCGCGAGGACCTTGCCGAGCGATTCCGCTCCTACCGACACAGGAACCCGACGGCGCACCAGGAATAATCCCCAACTCTCGAGATAAGTCACCTCCCACAGTGCTGGCTACAGTGGCACTACCCCCGCACCTAAAGCAATTCCGTACTAGCGATGTTGCTTCCCTTTCTCACCAAGCAACGGCTGCTTGGGTGCCAAAGGGGACCTCCTGAGCATCGCGACTCAGGGGCTCTTACCGGACCCCGGGTCGCTCATCTCCTGGCCTTGTCCATGGCATTTCGACCAGGCATACCAGCGACGGCTGACGCCGCCTTGGGACTGGGACTTGTCGGCGTAGAGCACCAAGCCCTCGCGAGGTTCGAAAGGGAGAACTAAGCTATGACGAAATCAGCAACTCACACAAATCCATAGCGAAGGTCATGTATTAACAAACGGGACTACAGACACCTTACAAGCCCCCGTGGGGCGCATTTTGATTCCTCGCAGGGAACGGATCCTAAGGAGTGCTAACTACACGGGCTCCTGCAAAAGATGCCATCATCAACAGTGGGCCGTCAGGCGCCGACGCCAACCCCGTCCAGATCAGGGTCGGCGACAGCCTCACGAGCCCGCCCTGCTCCGGGAGCGGCGCTGGCTCGGGGGCTCGTAGCTGTCGTCGCTCGTCTCCGGAGTCACGAAGATTTCGCTGGAGTCGCTGGACCCCCCGGCGCCTCCGCCAAGGGAACGGTCGACGGGCCTAGCCCTCACCAGGGCAAGGTCCTGGCCACCTCTCTCGCGGCAACACTCCAGCCGGCGCCCGATCGCGTCAAAGACCTTGAAGAACATCACCGCAGCGCCATCGTACTCCAGGTGGACCGCGAAGATGCCCCTCTCCTTGCAAGCCCGGGCGATTTCTCTCCAGCCGCGGGACAAGTAGACCTCGCTTGGGGCAGCGACCACGACCTCAGCCTCGGTCGCGAGGGCGCTGCAGCTGGCGTGCTGCAGCCAGAGCTCCAGAGGCCCTCCTGGAGGGACGATGGAGGCGAAGAAGGGAGGCAGATGGATCCAGGACTGAAGAGGAACGACGACGTGGAGCACGAACTCATGGGAGGAGCCCTCGGCATGGACTCCGGGAGGAACAACCCACGCCTTCATGACCCGACGGCGCCTACGACGGCGCCGGCCGTGGAGATCAGCATCGACACCCTCGGGGCCCTCGGCGGGGGCGTACAAAGGAAACGGGAACCCCGGCGGAGCCCGCTCGCACCGGGGCCTCGGCTCCACCTGCCGGTCTTCCTCGCCCCGGCTGCAAAGGGTGAGCCGTTTCTTCGGCGGGAGCGGGTCTGGCCCCTCTCGGGGAGCTTTTCCCTTCTCCGCTGCGGAGGACCGGTGGATCGGAGCCATCCCAGCAAGGCGGAGCAAGGATCGGGAAGAAGGAGAAGCCAGGAGGAATGGACTGGAAGGGCACGCGCCGTACCGTACTTATAGCCGACGAAGGCCAACCGCCGGCCTCCACGATCACAGGTAATCATGACACGATTTGCATGCAGGGACTTGTCCAGCTCTCGCGATCACCGAGGCATCGTGGGGAAGTGGAGTCTCCCACATCCAATCAACCGCCACGCGGCACCCAAGGCCGCAGGCTGTTAGGGCCCGCGGCGCTTCTCCCTTGCCCTTTCGCCTCTCGGCATGGCCAAGCCCATGCGCGCCTCGGGCCCGGGGGCTACTGTCGGCGTTCTGGGAACGGGGGTCCCCAGACTTGCCTGCCTACGGCCTGCGGCGTGGCTCAAATGGAGGCCCAGCATGGCCCATCTTCATCAGCACAAGACTCAAGACCCTCGCGAGGGGCCAAGCCTCGCGAGGCGGACGACACGGCGCATCCTCAGGCGCAGCCTCCTCAGGCTGGCTCGCGAGGAGATGGAGATATCAAGGCGGGGTACCTCGCGAGATGCCCGTGACGCAAGCCATGACGATCGAGGGTGCCAGGCGGGCGCCAGAGCATGCAGCGTCCTTCTTTCCTCTTTGGTGCAAAGGGGGCAAGCGCAGCCGCGGAGTACCGAGGCATCAGGCAAAGGCTGCCATTTCGGTGCAACAAGACCAGGACCAAGCGGACTACGAGATGGAGGTCACCATGGAGCCCAGCACGGCGTCACCGCAGGGTCTTTCGCAAGCGAAGACCAACTTTAGTCAGGATAAGTGTACTAGATGTTCCCCTTCGAATTGGCCAATTGTTGGCGCCCTTCCCGCTCAATATTTGGGGAGAGGCCCAGGGCCCTCGCCTATAACTAGGACCGGCTACCCACGTAGCAAGGGGTTCGGCATGTGGATCCGACTAGCAAGCAAAGAGAGTAAGTGTGTGTGTGTGAGAGAGAGAGAAGGTGACTGAACTCCTCCCAGTGGTTCGTCGCCCCAGCCAAGAACAGACCCTCGCGAGGCTGTTCTTCCTTGTATTGTTCATCATCATCAGCCACAAGAGGCAATCCACCCACCACAATCTGGAGTAGGGTATTACACCACAACGGTGGCCCGAACCAGTATAAATCTTGTGTCTCTCATGCAGTTCCTTTAGTAGTTCAGATCTTTGCGAGACGGGGAGGTAGAAGGCATGATTTCCGCGCGCACCCCAGTGTTCGAACCTTAAGGGTCTGCCGGAACCCGAAATCCGACACCTTTCACAATAAGATTGATAGTTCTAAGATTGCGAATCACGTCAAGATCCTCATCGGGTGTGGGATGCAACGGATCAACAATGCGAGCACAAGGAGTAGTAATGTACCTGGTCAAATGATATTCATTGAAAATCTCAAGCATCTCATTTTTTCTCTCATGAAAGTACTCTCTATCAAGTATAGGCACTCTATGTCTAACACTCCCCAACATAAACTCATCCATGTTCCTCCAAATATGTTTAAACCAAGGCAATGGAGACCAAGGCTCTGATAACAATTGAAAGGATCGAGAAGAGGTGTCTAGAGGGGGGTGAATAGGCTCTTAGCAAGAAAAGTTGCAGTTTTTAAATTCTTTAAGTTGAAGTGGAGTTTTAGCACAAGTTCAAACATTCACAATACATATCAAGCAAGGATGACAAGAGTATATGAGCAGCGGAAAGTAAATCATGCAAGTTGCAGGAATGTAAAGGGATGGGATTGGAGTGTGCAAACGCAATTGGAGACACGGAGATTTTCTATCCGTGGTTATGATAGGTGGTGCTATCGTACATCCATGTTGATGGAGACTTCAACCCACGAAGGGTAACGGTTGCGCGAGCACACGGAGGGCTCCACCCACGAAGGGTCCACGAAGAAGCAACCTTGTCTATCCCACCATGGCCATCGCCCATGAAGGACTTGCCTCACTAGGATAGATCTTCACGAAGTAGGCGATCTCCTTGCCCGTACAAACTCCTTGGTTCAACTCCACAATCTTGACGGAGGCTCCCAAGTGACACCTAGCCAATCTAGGAGACACCACTCTCCAAAAGGTAACAGATGGTGTGTTGATGATGACCTCCTTGCTCTTGTGCTTCAAATGATAGTCTCCCCAACACTCAACTCTCTCTCATAGGATTGGATTTGGTAGAAAGATGATTTAAGTGGAAAGCAACTTGGGGAAGGCTAGAGATCAAGATTTATGTGGTTGGAATGGAATATCTTGACCTCAACATAAGTGTAGGTGGTTCTCTCTCAGAAAATGTATGTTGGAAGTGTAGGCATGTTCTGATGGCTCTCTCCATGAATGAAGAGTCGGTGGAGGGGTATATATAGCCTCCACACAAAATCTAACTGTTACACACAAATCTACAAACTCGTTGGGACCGAATTATTAAACTCGGTCGAACCGATTTGGTTCATAATGTGACCGTTAGGTATTTTGGTGGGACCGACATGATCAACTCGGTGGGACCGATGTGCTAGGGTTAGGGTAAAGCCTTATCTCGGTTGGACCTATTGCACAAACTTGGTGGGACCAATTTTGTTAATAAGCTAAACAGAGAGTTGGCTAAGCAAACTCGGTGGGACCAATTTCATATTTCGGTGAGACCGAAATTAATGCAATAGGCAAAAGAGAGTTTGCAAGCCCATCTCGGTGAGACCGAGATCCCATTGGTGACACCGAATTGATTAGGGTTTTTGGTAGTGGCTATGTCAAGAGAACTCAGTGGTGCCGGATAGAAAGTTTCGGCGGGGCCGAGTTTGACTTTTGGTTTGGGACAAATGTGGATGTGAGAAAGTGGTTGAGGGTTGTGGAGCATATCACTAAGCACTTTGAGAAAGCAAGCCATTAAGCAACAACTCATCCCCTCTTAATAGTATTGGCTTTCCTATGGACTCAATGTGATCTTGGATCACTAAAATGAAAAATGTAGAGTCCTGAGTTTGAGCTTGAGCCAATCCTTTGTCCTTATCATCTCTAAGGGGTTCCACATCCTCTAGTCCATGCCACTCCATTGTTGAACTTATCTGAAGCATACTAGATGAAAGCATTAGTCCAATAAGAGATATGTTGACATTAATTACCAAAATCACCCAGGGAGCACTTGTGCTTTCAGCCTTCGTAGTCGATCGAAACGTCTCCTCCCGCCGAACGCACATCATCGCCCGACATGTCATCTTAAGATTGATGAAGTCGCCATAGACGTCTTCGTAGTCGAAGGGAACGTCATCTCTCATAGAATGCACATCGCCAGGGGGCCTGAAATAAATCCAGAAAAATGCAACCACCAATGTCGAGTCTAGGACTTGAACATCCAACCACAGTTTGGTTCACGGTGCATGTTATACTTGGCATAGAAAAAGGTCGTGCAAATCTATTTGTGTTAGAGAAGAATGGTAGCTTCACACTTTACACCTCAGAACGCCCCCCCCCCCACGTCGCCCACGCCTGGCGACACGAGGGAAACCCTCACCGCTTTCGGGGGCTCCACTCTGCCACCTGCATAACTGCATCACCCCCGTCGAAAGGCCGTTCTTGAAGCCGCGTCGTGGCCGGCGATGGCGGCGGCGGTGCGATTTAGTCCTGCACCCCCCGCACCGGCACCAGCCACCCTCCCTTCTGCCACCGCCTCCTCGTATGGCTGTCGCCGATGTCGTTGCGCCGCACGTGAGGTTGGCAACGATGGGGTGGACTCGCCCACCCCCACTCGCATCTACGCGTTGTGGACCCTCCCTCCCGTCGGCCCCAGACTGGATCTGGCGTGCCATGGGCTATCCCCCATCTAGTTGTTGCACGACATCTGGCTGTCCTAATCGCCGGCACGCTTGCGCCCGCATGTTCCTCCCCCCGCCTGCCTCTGGCCCCCCGCTGACGCAGCTCCCTTCTTGTTGTTGTCCACTGGGGAAAGCGATGCCCTTGGGGGAGGTGGCCGGGGCTCGGTCTTGCCTCGGTGCAGGCCACCCAAGATCCCCGACGGAGCTTCCTCTGAGCTACGATGACGACCCCTGCGCGTGTGTGTGGTCACAGTGATCCTCGCATGGTTGGAGAATCCCCACGATGGATCTTTATCATCACGGCATCGGTCCTGACATCCATGGACTTGCGCGCTCTAGTGTCCTAGGTCACGCACCCAACCACGCACGGACCACAGTAGCGTCCCTGTCAGGAGAAACAACATGTGAAGCTCTCCGGCAACCAGACCACCACGTGGGTGGTTTGCATATCTTCGCGAAGACTCTTACTGACTACAACATCCAGAAGGAATCCACATGTCAATGTGGATTCAAGACTGTAGTGGTGTGCAAATCTTTTTCAAGATATGTCATATCTCACAGCGGCAACAAGGTGCGTCAGGGGAAGTTGCCCAAGCGATTTGGCAATGACTCAATCCTAGGACAGACCCGGGAACAATTGCTACATCTGGCAACGCCCGCTCCATTTGGCCCGCATTTGGCAAGCGGGAACAGCAAGCCACTACCCGACGCGTGGCGTGCCAGTTCTATACACACAGATCTTGTGCGACACGCAGAAAGTGTGTAGGCATGCCAATGGAGTTACAGTAGCGCGGGGGATGATTCACCACTTCACTCACCAGGCGGTGGACACCTGTGTTAGTATGTGTCACGCTAATACCAGGTAAATACCTAAAGAAGAAGTGAAAAGACAGACATTCATTCCCAGAAGCTAGAATATGGTGACACATCGCCGTGCATTTAATGTTTCTACCTACTTTGTTAGAGGAAGGTATAGTTTGACATAGCTGTTGTGGTACCCTTGAATTATAAAAGGAGGACCGGGGCTACTGAAAAAGGGACCAGTTGGACATTTAGTAGATACACGTAGGAGTTCAAGGCATCATTTCCCCTTCCCAGGGAAGGCTTGTAGCTCTCTGTCCATCACCATAGGAAAAACCACATAGCATGAGTAGTGTATTACGCAACATGCAGCTTGAACCTGGGTAGATCGCCGTGTGCTCTACATATTTTCTGTTGGTGTAGATCCACACTTTGCGCCCACGCCATGAATTGACAAGGGGAACCTTCTATCCTTGGTGTCTCGCTGTGCTTTGCACACGCGCGACGAAAACCGGCGTCCTTCAAAGCTCACATTTTTCGTCGGTGGCAGGTGCAGCCCCACCCCATTATGAGGTAGCGGTCGGCAGGCAGGTTGGCTCCAACATATTCGGATCCTGAACTGGTGGCTTTGGGATTGCTTGGACCCAGTCCAGGCAAAATCCATGCTCGACTTGCAGATATTGGCAGCGGCGACAATCGCGGGTGTCGTTTCCCTTTCTGGAGGCACTGTCATGGCCTTTATCCCTACCCCCTCTATGAGCATTAGGTACGGTGTCGTCATGACGTCATTCCCCTTCTTGAAGGCGCTATTTTGCACGCTCGTGGTGTCCCCAGTGTTGAATTTGGAGATGTTCGACATCCTGCTGATTCGGCCTGCTCCTCTAGTTCTAGGTTTGGTGGGTTTAGTTGTGTTCCTTTTCCCTGTTCAAGCTGAGCACCCCGTCTCTCTCTGCTCTGGGCACCATGTTCATGTCATGTGTTGTACCCTTTATTGTACCCATTCTTCTCTATTCTATCAATTAAAAGATATGCAATCGTTGCGTATTTGAAAAATAGAGAAAAAACTAATAATACACATCGATGAGAAAAAACGACTTAGCATGAAAAAAGTTCAGGCAACCTATAAATAGAGGGTCCCTAGCTAGCACTACTCTCCATGCAGGTACAACTATTGAATGTGGAGACCATGAAACACGTAAGCCACACAGCATGCCATACTATCCGCGTGAACAGGGGATAAGAGCATCTCCACTCGTGTCCCCAACAGCCCCCCAGGATGAGTCATTTTACGCCGGCGCCAAAAAAACCTCAGTCGGCCCCCAGGACGCCGAATTCCGCCGGTTCGGCCCATTTTTTGGCCTAGCGATCCCAAGCCGAACCTAGCGCACTAGGGGCACTTGGGGGCTCCGGCAGAAGGAAAAAAGGCGCATGGGCCACCACTGTCAAGCAAAAACGTTTTTACCACGTCCGAATTCGCCCCCGCGCGCACTACTCCTTCTGCCGCCGTGCCGATCCCGACAACGCCCACCTGCCCACCGTCGCTAGGAAGGCCATTTTCCTGCCGGAAAAGAGAGGGTTCACTGCGTCATCTTCCATCCCGCTCCTGGTCGAACTTTCCGGTGCACCGGCCACGCAGGCGGGGATACCAGCGGCTCTGTGCCTACCATGCCTGTCGGGTGTTCGGCGGTTTGTCTGCTCAACGATGGACTCGGACGGCGAGGAGGAGTTTTGTAACGCCCCACATGTAACCTTCCCCAATTGTACTCCGACTCGTGCCGTTTCCGGCATTAAGTTATATTTAATTCTCGGGTTCGGGTCTTTGCCCCCGTGTGTTGTTTTTGTTTTCGTGCATCTCATATCATGTCATCACGTGCATTGCATTCGCATACATGTTCATCTCATGCATCCGAGCATTTTCCCCGTTGTCCGTTTTGCATTCCGGCGCTTCGTTCTCCTCCGGTGGCCATTTCTAGCTTTCTTTCGTGTGTGGGGATTAAACATTTCCGGATTGGGCCGAGACTTGCCATGCGGCCTTGGTTTACTACCGGTAGACCGCCTGTCAAGTTTCGGGTCATTTGGACTTCGTTTGATACTCCAACGGTTAACCGAGGGACCGAAAAGGCCTCGTGTGTGTGCAGCCCAACACCCCTTCATTTTGGCCCAAAACCCACCAAACTCAGCTCCATCGTCTCGGTCGTTCGATCACGATCGTGTGGGCGAAAACCGCACCTCATTTGGACTCTCCTAGCTCCCTCTATGCCTATTTATACCCCCCTCCATTTCGGATCCCGTCCTCCACCTCGAAACCCTAGCTCCCAAAAAAAAGATTCCAGATCCGCCGCCGGACGTGTCCGCCGCCACCCCTCGTCCACTCCGCTGCCGACACGTGGGCCGCGCCCACATCGCCGCGCCGCCACTCGCGCGGGCCCGCCGAGGCCCGTCTCCGGCCCTCCACCCCACCGCACGGGCCCGAGGCCATCTCCCCGCGCCGCCTTGTCTTCTCCGGCTCCGGCCGCCGGAGCCCGCACCTCGCCATCGCCGGCAGTCACCGGAGCGCGCCGCCGCCTCCTCCACGCCAGTCGCCGCCGCCCCACGCGCGCCCGGCCGCCGCCGCCTTCGCCCGTCGCCACCAACCGCCGCGGCCGCCCGCGCCGGCCCCCGCGGACTACTCCGGCGAGCACCACCGCTCCGGCCGGCCCTCCCTCCTACTCCGGCGGGATCCGCCGCCGCGCCATCGCCGGCGCCCCCTGCTACAGTGCTCGCGCCGCCGCCTCGGTTTGCGTGCAGATCTGGAACCCTAGATCTGGGAGGTTGAAATTTCTACTAAGTCCCAGGATTTTTCTACTCCATATGCTCATGTTTGACCTGCCATAACTTTGCATCCGTAGCTCCGATTTGGGCGTACGATATGTCAAATTCTTCGTCTCGACGGGTACATCATTTCATTCCATTGCATCATTTGCATTTGAGGTCATCTTGGTGCCCAAAATGCTGTTGGAAGGAGGTATGTTGAGTTAAATTGCAGATCCGTTAATCCAACATGCACTTTTGTCATTTTTGCCATATTTAATCCGTGCATGATATGCCTGTGCCCCTTTGGGTTGAATTGATAAGCTTGTTGTCTTCTTTCCAGAGGTGCCTTCCTTGTATTTTTAGGAGGTGTGTGTTGTCTTGTGCAAGCTTGCGAAGAGGGCTACCTGAGATTTCAGATTTCAAGGACTTAGTGATTTTCACTAAGTCTGAGCCGTTTTAGTTCACGATGCTATATGTCCGGCTTGTTTCCTAGTGATCCGTGCCTCTTTTGAGGATGATCAGTAAGAGTGATTTGTTATGCTTGTTGTGCTTAATCCATCCATGTCTTTACTTGTTATGTTGGAGCACCCTAGGTTGACTCCATCGAGCTCAACTTTTGGATAGTTGCTGTTTTGGGCAGATCGTTAACTCTTTTGCGATTTTGCCGGAGTGATTGCTAGTGATCCATGCACGCTATGCCATTGTTCTTGCCATGTCTAGCTAGGATTTTATGCCTTCTTAATGGATATATGCTTGCCTTGCCATGACTTGCACCGTAGTGAGAGCATCGAGATCGTTTATATGCCTCCGTGAGTTATTATTTCAGCATGTCCCAGTTTTCACTAAGTCTGAAAACTGATTGTGTTTCATCGATGTTCGTGTGCTCGGTAGAGTATTTTGTGAACCCTTTTGGCCCCAGGTCATTTTGGGTGTTTTGTTAAGCTTGTTGAGTAGCTCCATGCCATGCTCTTACTTGCCATGTTCAGGTTTTCCTTCATGTTGTTTTGCTGCTCCGAAGAGAGCATCGTGGTCTGAAATTTCAGACTAGCGTTAATTTCGCTAAGTCTGAAACCTGTTTTGCTTATTCAGTTTTGCCATGCTTGTTTGAAGCCCTTAGTGGATGAATTTGCCTATGCCTCAGTCATGATGATTTGTTAAGCTTGATGAGTACATCACTGCCATGTAATTTGTTTTCATGTTGGGTGGCTGTAGCATGTTCATTTTGTTGCATTTAGGAGGCATGTTGCTGTAAATCGCAGATCGGTTCGTTTAGTAAAACGCTTGCCATTTTTTAACCATAGCTCCGATTGCCATGATCTTTATATCGTTTTCGGGGGATTTCTTCCCCTCTATCCAGTGGCACACTTGGATTTCCAAGTTGAGGCCAGGTTCATGCATTTCCTATTATATGTTGCATTCTTGCATCCCGCATCGCATCCCGCATAGCATATCGTCTTTGCATATCATTGGTTGCCCTTGCACGTGGTTGATTGTATCCTTGTTGCTTGTTTGTGTTGTTGGGTAGAGCCGGGAGACGAGTTCGCAAACGAGGAGCCCGTTGAGTTTGCTTTTGAGGATCCAGTCTATTCTGACAACTGTGCAGGCAAGATGATCACACCCTTGAAATCACTACTATCTTTGCTATGCTAGTTTGCTCGCTCTTTTGCTTTGCCAATGCTACGATGCCTACCACTTGCTTGTCAGCCTCCCAATTGCCATGATTGAGCCTCTAACCCACCTTTGTCCTAGCAAACCATTGATTGGCTATGTTACCGCTTTGCTCAGCCCTTCTTATAGCGTTGTTAGTTGCACGTGAAGATTGGAGCCGTTCCTTGTTGGAATATTTATTTACTTGTCGGGATATCACTATATTGCTATGTTATCTTTACTCATCTATATACTTGGTAAAGGGTGGAAGGCTCGGCCTCTCGCCTAGTGTTTTGTTCCACTCTTGCCGCCCTAGTTTCCGTCATATCGGTGTTATGTTCCCGGATTGTTGCGTCCCTTACGCGGTTGGGCTATAATGGGAACCCCTTGATAGTTCATCTTGATTAAAGCTTTTCCAGCAATGCCCAACATTGGTTTTACCATTTGCCACCTACCCTTTTCTTTCCCTTGGGTTTCCGGAGCCCGAGGGTCATCTTTATTTTAGCCCCCACGGGCCAGTGCTCCTCTGAGTGTTGGTCCGGAACGTCAGCCGCCGGTGGCCACCAGGGGCAACTCTGGGCTGGCCTACCGGAAGTTTGGACAATCTGAGTGTGCCCTGAGAAAGAGATATGTGCAGCTCCTATCGGGATTTGTCGGCGCATTCGGGCGGTGTTGCTGGACTAGTTTTGACCTGTCGAATCATCTTGTTGTACCGGGATACCGAGTCTGATCGGTGGGTCCTGGGTGGAGGTCTATTCCTTCGTTGACCGTGAGAGCTCGTTATGGGCTAAGTTGGGACCCCCCTGCAGGGATTGATCTTTCGAAAGCCGTGCCCGCGGTTATGGGCAGATGGGAATTTGTTAATGTCCGGTTGTAGAAAACTTGAACTTAATTAATTAAAATGAATCAACTGCGTGTGTTGCCGTGATGGCCTCTTCTCGGCGAGTCCGGGAAGTGGACACGGCGTTGGAGTTATGCTTGCGTAGTCTGCTCTATTTAGTCACCGCTCGTGCTTTGCCTTCTCTTCTCGCTCTCTTTTGCGAATAAGTTAGCCACCATATATGCTAGTCGCTTGCTGCAGCTCCACTCACATTACCCCTTCCTTCCCTATTAAGCTTAAATAGTCTTGATCGCGAGGGTGCGAGATTGCTGAGTCCTTGTGGCTCACAGATTACTATTATACCAGATGCAGGGACCGATGATACTCCTCCGGATGGCGCGTTCGAGCTGAAGTGGGAGTACGACGAGGACTCTCAGTGATACTATATTTCTTTTCCTGATGATCAGTAGTGGTGCATGCTCGGGGTTCGATTCAGGGTTTAGTCGCATGTTGGGGGGTCTTTTCTATTTTGGCGCCGTAGTCGGGCCATGAGTGTTTGTATGATGGATGCTATTTATGTACCTTGATGTGACGTGACGAGTGTAAGCCAACTATTATATTTATTCCCCCTTTATATTTATATGTACATGGGTTGTGTGAAGATTGCCTCACTTGCGACTTATGCCTTCAATGCGATTATGCCTCTAAGTCGTGCCTCGACACGTCGGAGATATAGTCGCATCGAGGGTGTTACAAGTTGGTAATCAGAGCCTTCCCCGACCTTAGGAGCCCCATTGCTTGATCGTTTCTAGCAGCCGAGTTGTGTCTAGAAAAATGTTTTGAGTCCTTAGGAATTATATATCGGAGAGCTTAGGAATTCTTTTTACTTCCCAGTCTCCTCATCGCTCTGGTAAGGCATCCTGACGTAGAGTTTTGACTCTTCTCTTCTCAAATTTCACTAAAAAAATTTAGGATCACGCGAGTATCTTAGTTTTGTTCCGGTGGCTTATGATGAGAATACTGTCTTGGTGCCTCCTGTCAGGGGTTTAGTGGAAGTGTCCCGGGGAGTTGAGCTCTGAGGTGTTGTCATCATAATTCTATCGTTGCAATTCTGGTATACTTGAGATATGTGCGCGACATCGAAAATCTCCTTTATGTAGTTCGTTGGTGAGATAACCTCGACGCCACCCAGTACTGGGGCGGGAGTTCGGGAGTATCGCCATAACTTGTATAACGGATGCTTTTCGAAGGTTGAGATAGATGGTTTCCGAAGGTTTCTTGGTTATGTGTTGAAGGATGGATGCAGCTGGATGTAGGATTTGCTAGCTTGGGTGAGATATTATGCTTCCCCTGTATCCTCAACACCTGATTGCATAACCGGAAAGTTTCGGGAGTTCCATAGGTGGGAATTCAAGTAGCCTTAGGATATCTTTCCAACAGATGTGTGATATGAAATTGGGGTTCGACGTCTAGTGGTTCGTCTATTCACGGTCGATTTTACAGTGGCCTCATTGTGTCTTAAAGAGTCCTTGGCTATGCTGACTCGGGGACGCTTCGTATGTCATGTGCACTGCCTTGTACATGATGGTGCTGTACGGTCGAGCCCGTGTAGGTCCTACCGCGAACACTTCAGACGAAATTTCTATCATGTGTTTGTTCCGGCTTATTCCGCAAGCCAACCCTTGGTTTTATTTCGAGTTGTGGTATTCGTTCTTCTCCGACGTCATATGTTGATTCCATCCCTCGTTGATGTACCTCTTCTACATGATTCTTCGTGGCTTCGCAATTTAGGAATATGTGACCACTTCAAGAGAAGTGCATTCGTTCATTTTGTTCGGATGTGAAGACTTATGTTGCAATTTTCATTCCGTTGGATTCACCTTCTATATTTCTCTATTTGTGTGCTAATGGTGGTCAACCTCTTCAGGATGGCTCCTCCAACGTGCACGACTCCGAACCCAGATCCTCCGCCACCTCCGCCTCCTCCGGAAGCATGGCAGGCTGTGATGGCTGCTACTAATGCAAATACTCAGCTGATCATGCAAATCATCCAAGAGCGGATTCAAAGCAGTCAAGCGAACCAAGGCAGCAACCAGAACCAGTTTGCAACTCTGCATCAGTTCCTCGCTAATGGTCCAAAGACGTTCAGTAACTGCGTTGAGGCTACCGATGCTGATGATTGGTTAGTCGATCTGGGCAAGCATTTTGAATGTAGCAACGTCAGACCTGAAGATTTCGTCAAGTTCGCGTCTTTCCAGCTCAAGGATCAGGCCGCAGAGTGGTTTCAGCAGTACCGGGATTCCAGAGGTGGACGTTTGATCACTTGGGATGATTTCCGTCGTGATTTCCGCGCTCATCACATTCCTCAAAGTGTGACTGAAAGCAAACGTGAAGAATTCCGCAATCTGAAGCAAGGCTCTTTGTCTGTCTATGACTACAACAAGTTGTTCCAGAAGCTCGCCCGTTTTGCCAAGCAGGATGTTCCTGATGAGAAGAGCATGATCTATCAGTTCAGGGGTGGTCTTCGTGAAGAGATTCAGCTCGCTCTTGTCCTCTTCGAGCCGCTGAGATACGATGAGTTCTACAACATGGCACTGAAGCAAGAGGCTGCTCAGCTCAGGTGTGATGCTTCCAGGAAGCGAGTCAGAGACACTTCGTCTTCGTCCTCTACTCAAGTGACCAAGCAGCAGAAGTATCGGCTTCCTCCTCCTCCGTTCCGTCAGCCGTATCAGCAGAAGAGCAAAGGTGGCAGTGGTTCGTCCCACCCACCCAACCCAGGCTTTCAGAACAAGACTTCATCTCAAGCTCCAAGATCGAGTGCTCCGTACCGCCATCCGCTCTCAGAGGTCACGTGCAACAAGTGCCAACAGAAGGGTCACTACGCCAACAAGTGTTTCAACCAGAGGCGTCTTCCTCCTCCTCCTCCTGTCAGATCGGCAAGTACAGCTGTGGTCAAGCATAATCCCAAGCACGCCAAGGTCAATATGGTGAATGCAGCTCAAGCAGAGGATTCGTCAGATGTGATCATGGGTAACCTTCCTGTTAACGATGTTCCTGCAAAAGTACTTTTTGATACAGGTGCATCACATTGTTTCATCTCGAAGCCTTTTGCATCTAAGCATGAGTTCTTTTCCCAAGCGATGCATAGTCCGTTAGCAGTGGTATCTCCGGCCAAATGTTTGCTCGCCAATCAGGAGATTCCGGATATTTCCATCATGTTGGGTGAATTCAAGTTCTTGGCTTCTCCTATGGTTCTTGGCAATTCCGATATCGACCTCATTCTTGGAATGGACTGGCTCTCTAAACATAAAGCTCAGCTGGATTGCGCAGCCAAGCAGATTCAATTGACTCATTCGTCTGAGGAAGTGATTGTCTTTGCTGCTCGGGATAATACCATCCGGTTATTCTCTCTCAATGAGAAGGGTGAATTGGATGCTATTTCGCAGATTCCGGTTGTTTGTGAGTATCAAGATGTCTTCCCTGAAGAACTCCCAGGCATGCCTCCAAACCGGCCTGTTGAATTCGTTATTGAACTTGAGCCTGGTACGGAACCGGTGTGCAAACGGCCTTACAAGCTCGGCCCCGAAGAGTTGAAGGAGTTGAAGAAACAGCTCGATGTGCAAGAAAGGATGGGTCTTATTCGTCCTAGTACTTCTCCGTGGGGTTGTGGTGTTCTTTTTGTGAAGAAGAAGGATGGAACGGACCGACTTTGTGTTGATTATCGTCCATTGAACAAGAAGACCATCAAGAACAAGTATCCACTTCCCAACATTAATGAGCTATTCGAGCAACTCAAGGGTGCCCAAGTATTCTCCAAGCTTGATCTCCATATGGGTTATCATCAAATTCGCATTCGTGAACAAGATATTCCAAAGACGGCGTTCAGAACAAGCTATGGGTCATATGAATACACTGTTATGTCTTTTGGCCTCGCCAATGCTCCTCCGATGTTCTCGCATGATGAACTTCATCTTCAACCCCTACACCAACGACTTTGTTTTGGTCTATCTCGATGACATCCTGGTTTTCTCGAAGAACAAGGAAGATCATGCCAAACACTTGCGTTTGGTGCTTGACAAGCTAAGGGAACATAAATTCTATGCCAAGTTCTCTAAGTGTGAGTTTTGGCTCGATGAAGTTCTTTATCTTGGTCATATTATCTCTGCCAAGGGCATTTCCGTGGATCCTGAGAAGGTGTCTGCAATTGTTAATTGGGAACCTCCTCAGAATGTGAAGCAACTCCGTAGCTTCCTCGGTCTTGCAAGTTATTATCGAAGATTCGTTGAAAACTTCTCCAAGATCGCGAAGCCTCTCTCAAATCTTCTTCAGAAGCACGTCAAGTACGTTTGGTCTCCGGAGTGTGATGTTGCTTTCAACGCTTTGAAAGAGAAATTGATCACTGCTCCAGTTCTAACTCCGCCTGATGAAACCAAGCCGTACGAGGTCTTTTGTGATGCCTCTCTCCAAGGTCTCGGTGCAGTACTGATGCAAGAGAAGAAAGTTGTTGCTTATACCTCTCGCCAGTTGAAGCCAAATGAGAAGAACCACCCCACTCATGATCTCGAGTTGGCGGCAGTTGTGCACGCATTGTTGACTTGGAGACATCTTCTCTTGGGAAGGAAAGTGGACATTTTCACTGATCACAAGAGTCTCAAGTACATCTTCACCCAGCCTAATCTCAACCTCAGGCAGACTCGATGGGTCGAAATGATTCAAGAGTACAATCCGAGTATCGAGTATACTCCAGGCAAGGCTAATGTGATTGCTGACGCTTTGAGCAGAAAAGCATATTGCAATAGTCTGATTCTCAAGCCTTATCAACCCGAGCTTTGTGAAGCCTTCCGCAAACTTAATCTGCAAGTGGTTCCTCAAGGTTTCCTTGCCAACCTTCAAGTTTCTCCTACCTTGGAAGACCAGATTCGCCAAGCCCAGCTTCTTGATGCTATGGTGAAAAAGGTGAAGATCGGTATTGCAAAGATTCAGTCCAAGTACAAGTGCTACCGACTTGATGACAAGGACACTCTCTTCTTCGAGGATCGAATTGTTGTGCCCAAAGGTGAACTTCGTAAAGTGATCATGAATGAGGCTCATAACTCTCTCCTCTCCATCCACCCTGGGAGCACGAAGATGTATCAAGACCTGAAGCAATCTTATTGGTGGACTCGAATGAAGCGCGAGATCGCTCAATTCGTGAATGAATGTGATGTCTGCAGAAGAGTGAAAGCAGAACACCAAAGGCCAGCAGGTCTCCTCCAACCTCTCGCCATTCCAGAATGGAAGTTTGACCACATTGAAATGGACTTTGTGACTGGGTTTCCTAAGTCCAAGCGTGGCAATGATGCTATATTCGTTGTCATCGACAAGCTGACCAAAGTGGCTCATTTCCTGCCTATCAAAGAGTCAATCACTGCAGCTCAATTGGCGGAGCTCTACACCTCTCGCATTGTCTCTCTGCACGGTATTCCTCAAGTGATATCTTCAGACCGTGGCAGCATCTTTACATCCAAGTTTTGGGATTCTTTTCAGAAGGCCATGGGCACCAGCATTCGTTTCAGCACTGCTTTCCACCCTCAAACAAGCGGTCAAGTCAAGCGTGTCAACCAGATTCTTGAAGATATGCTTAGAGCTTGTGTTATCTCCTACGGCATGAAGTGGGAGGATTGCCTTCCTTATGCTGAATTCTCATACAACAACAGTTTCCAAGCAAGCTCCGGCAAGGCCCCGTTTGAAATTCTGTATGGTAGGAAGTGCCGTACACCTCTCAACTGGTCTGAAACCGGTGAACGTCAGCTGCTGGGTAATGACCTGATCACAGAAGCAGAAGAAATGTGCAAGGTCATTCATGATAACCTCAAAGCAGCCCAGTCTCGTCGGAAGAGCTATTACGACAGCAAGCACCGTGATTTGGCCTTCGAGATCGGAGATCATGTCTACCTCCGCGTCTCTCCTATGAAAGGGACTCGTTGCTTCGGTATCAAAGGGAAGCTTGCCCCAAGATACGTCGGGCCTTTCAAGATCGTCAGCAAGAGAGGCGACCTCGCCTATCAACTCGAGCTTCCTGCAACCTTTGCCAATGTTCATGATGTGTTCCACGTCTCGCAACTTCGAAAGTGCTTCAAGACGCCTGAGCGCACCGTCAACTTCGAGGACATTGAGCTCCAAGAAGATCTCTCCTACCGTGAGCACCCAGTTGAAATCCTTGAACAGACTGAACGCAAAACTCGCAACAAGTCAATCAAGGTTCTCAAAGTTAAGTGGTCACACCATTCCGACCGTGAAGCTACCTGGGAACGCGAGGATCACCTCCGTTCTGAGTACCCGGAGTTCTTTCAGTCCTAGATCTCGGGACGAGATCTTTTCGTAGTGGTGGAGTGTTGTAACGCCCCACATGTAACCTTCCCCAATTGTACTCCGACTCATGCCGTTTCCGGCATTAAGTTATATTTAATTCTCGGGTTCGGGTCTTTGCCCCCGTGTGTTGTTTTTGTTTTCGTGCATCTCATATCATGTCATCACGTGCATTGCATTCGCATACATGTTCATCTCATGCATCCGAGCATTTTCCCCGTTGTCCGTTTTGCATTCCGGCGCTTCGTTCTCCTCCGGTGGCCATTTCTAGCTTTCTTTCATGTGTGGGGATTAAACATTTCCGGATTGGGCCGAGACTTGCCATGCGGCCTTGGTTTACTACCGGTAGACCGCCTGTCAAGTTTCGGGTCATTTGGACTTCGTTTGATACTCCAACGGTTAACCGAGGGACCGAAAAGGCCTCGTGTGTGTGCAGCCCAACACCCCTTCATTTTGGCCCAAAACCCACCAAACTCAGCTCCATCGTCTCGGTCGTTCGATCACGATCGTGTGGGCGAAAACCGCACCTCATTTGGACTCTCCTAGCTCCCTCTATGCCTATTTATACCCCCCTCCATTTCGGATCCCGTCCTCCACCTCGAAACCCTAGCTCCCAAAAAAAAGATTCCAGATCCGCCGCCGGACGTGTCCGCCGCCGCCCCTCGTCCACTCCGCTGCCGACACGTGGGCCGCGCCCACATCGCCGCGCCGCCACTCGCGCGGGCCCGCCGAGGCCCGTCTCCGGCCCTCCACCCCACCGCACGGGCCCGAGGCCATCTCCCCGCGCCGCCTTGTCTTCTCCGGCTCCGGCCGCCGGAGCCCGCACCTCGCCATCGCCGGCAGTCACCGGAGCGCGCCACCGCCTCCTCCACGCCAGTCGCCGCCGCCCCACGCGCGCCCGGCCGCCGCCGCCTTCGCCCGTCGCCACCAACCGCCGCGGCCGCCCGCGCCGGCCCCCGCGGACTACTCCGGCGAGCACCACCGCTCCGGCCGGCCCTCCCTCCTACTCCGGCGGGATCCGCCGCCGCGCCATCGCCGGCGCCCCCTGCTACAGTGCTCGCGCCGCCTTTGCGTGCAGATCTGGAACCCTAGATCTGGGAGGTTGAAATTTCTACTAAGTCCCAGGATTTTTCTACTCCATATGCTCATGTTTGACCTGCCATAACTTTGCATCCGTAGCTCCGATTTGGGCGTATGATATGTCAAATTCTTCGTCTCGACGGGTACATCATTTCATTCCATTGCATCATTTGCATTTGAGGTCATCTTGGTGCCCAAAATGCTGTTGGAAGGAGGTATGTTGAGTTAAATTGCAGATCCGTTAATCCAACATGCACTTTTGTCATTTTTGCCATATTTAATCCGTGCATGATATGCCTATGCCCCTTTGGGTTGAATTGATAAGCTTGTTGTCTTCTTTCCAGAGGTGCCTTCCTTGTATTTTTAGGAGGTGTGTGTTGTCTTGTGCAAGCTTGCGAAGAGGGCTACCTGAGATTTCAGATTTCAAGGACTTAGTGATTTTCACTAAGTCTGAGCCGTTTTAGTTCACGATGCTATATGTCCGGCTTGTTTCCTAGTGATCCGTGCCTCTTTTGAGGATGATCAGTAAGAGTGATTTGTTATGCTTGTTGTGCTTAATCCATCCATGTCTTTACTTGTTATGTTGGAGCACCCTAGGTTGACTCAATCGAGCTCAACTTTTGGATAGTTGCTGTTTTGGGCAGATCGTTAACTCTTTTGCGATTTTGCCGGAGTGATTGCTAGTGATCCGTGCACGCTATGCCATTGTTCTTGCCATGTCTAGCTAGGATTTTGTGCCTTCTTAATGGATATATGCTTGCCTTGCCATGACTTGCACCGTAGTGAGAGCATCGAGATCGTTTATATGCCTCCGTGAGTTATTATTTCAGCATGTCCCAGTTTTCACTAAGTCTGAAAACTGATTGTGTTTCATCGATGTTCGTGTGCTCGGTAGAGTATTTTGTGAACCCTTTTGGCCCCAGGTCATTTTGGGTGTTTTGTTAAGCTTGTTGAGTAGCTCCATGCCATGCTCTTACTTGCCATGTTCAGGTTTTCCTTCATGTTGTTTTGCTGCTCCGAAGAGAGCATCGTGGTCTGAAATTTCAGACTAGCGTTAATTTCGCTAAGTCTGAAACCTGTTTTGCTTATTCAGTTTTGCCATGCTTGTTTGAAGCCCTTAGTGGATGAATTTGCCTATGCCTCAGTCATGATGATTTGTTAAGCTTGATGAGTAAATCACTGCCATGTAATTTGTTTTCATGTTGAGTGGCTGTAGCATGTTCATTTTGTTGCATTTAGGAGTCATGTTGCTGTAAATCGCAGATCGGTTCGTTTAGTAAAACGCTTGCCATTTCTTAACCGTAGCTCCGATTGCCATGATCTTTATATCGTTTTCGGGGGATTTCTTCCCCTCTATCCAGTGGCACACTTGGATTTCCAAGTTGAGGCCAGGTTCATGCATTTCCTGTTATATGTTGCATTCTTGCATCCCGCATCGCATCCCGCATAGCATATCGTCTTTGCATATCATTGGTTGCCCTTGCACGTGGTTGATTGTATCCTTGTTGCTTGTTTGTGTTGTTGGGTAGAGCCGGGAGACGAGTTCGCTAACGAGGAGCCCGTTGAGTTTGCTTTTGAGGATCCAGCCTATTCTGACAACTGTGCAGGCAAGATGATCACACCCTTGAAATCACTACTATCTTTGCTATGCTAGTTTGCTCGCTCTTTTGCTTTGCCAATGCTACGATGCCTACCACTTGCTTGTCAGCCTCCCAATTGCCATGATTGAGCCTCTAACCCACCTTTGTCCTAGCAAACCATTGATTGGCTATGTTACCGCTTTGCTCAGCCCTTCTTATAGCGTTGTTAGTTGCAGGTGAAGATTGGAGCCGTTCCTTGTTGGAATATTTATTTACTTGTCGGGATATCACTATATTGCTATGTTATCTTTACTCATCTATATACTTGGTAAAGGGTGGAAGGCTCGGCCTCTCGCCTAGTGTTTTGTTCCACTCTTGCCGCCCTAGTTTCCGTCATATCGGTGTTATGTTCCCGGATTGTTGCGTCCCTTACGCGGTTGGGCTATAATGGGAACCCCTTGATAGTTCGTCTTGATTAAAGCTTTTCCAGCAATGCCCAACATTGGTTTTACCATTTGCCACCTACCCTTTTCTTTCCCTTGGGTTTCCGGAGCCCGAGGGTCATCTTTATTTTAGCCCCCACGGGCCAGTGCTCCTCTGAGTGTTGGTCCGGAACGTCAGCCGCCGGTGGCCACCAGGGGCAACTCTGGGCTGGCCTACCGGAAGTTTGGACAATCTGAGTGTGCCCTGAGAAAGAGATATGTGCAGCTCCTATCAGGATTTGTCGGCGCATTCGGGCGGTGTTGCTGGACTAGTTTTGACCTGTCGAATCATCTTGTTGTACCGGGATACCGAGTCTGATCGGTGGGTCCTGGGTGGAGGTCTATTCCTTCGTTGACCGTGAGAGCTTGTTATGGGCTAAGTTGGGACCCCCCTGCAGGGATTGATCTTTCGAAAGCTGTGCCCGCGGTTATGGGCAGATGGGAATTTGTTAATGTCCGGTTGTAGAAAACTTGAACTTAATTAATTAAAATGAATCAACTGCGTGTGTTGCCGTGATGGCCTCTTCTCGGCGAGTCCGGGAAGTGGACACGGCGTTGGAGTTATGCTTGCGTAGTCTGCTCTATTTAGTCACCGCTCGTGCTTTGCCTTCTCTTCTTGCTCTCTTTTGCGAATAAGTTAGCCACCATATATGCTAGTCGCTTGCTGCAGCTCCACTCACATTACCCCTTCCTTCCCTATTAAGCTTAAATAGTCTTGATCGCGAGGGTGCGAGATTGCTGAGTCCTTGTGGCTCACAGATTACTATTATACCAGATGCAGGGACCGATGATACTCCTCCGGATGGCGCGTTCGAGCTGAAGTGGGAGTACGACGAGGACTCTCAGCGATACTATGTTTCTTTTCCTGATGATCAGTAGTGGTGCATGTTCGGGGTTCGATTCAAGGTTTAGTCACATGTTGGGGGGTCTTTTCTATTTTGGCGCCGTAGTCGGGCCATGAGTGTTTGTATGATGGATGCTATTTATGTACCTTGATGTGACGTGGCGAGTGTAAGCCAACTATTATATTTATTCCCCCTTTATATTTATATGTACATGGGTTGTGTGAAGATTGCCTCACTTGCGACTTATGCCTTCAATGCGATTATGCCTCTAAGTCGTGCCTCGACACGTGGGAGATATAGTCGCATCGAGGGTGTTACAAGTTTGCAGCGCTGCTGGAGGAGGAAGCCGAGGCCGGCGCCCAGGACGAAGAGCACCTCATGGTCCTTGCCGCTCTGGCCGATCTGTTCGCGAGCAATGCAAAGCCGCGACGAGGTGGCTCGGCGCCGGGCCATGCTACCTCTTGAGCATGTGTTGGTTTTCCCTTGAAGAGGAAAGGGTGATGCAGCAAAGCAGCGTAAGTATTTCCCTTAGTTTTTAAGAACCAAGGTATCAATCCAGTAGGAGACCACGCACGAGTCACCTCGTACCTACACAAACAAATAAGAACCTTGCAACCAATGCGATAAAGGGGTTGTCAATCCCTTCATGGCCACTTGCAAGAGTGAGATCTGATAGAGATAATAATAATAAGATAAATATTTTTAGTATTTTTATGATACAGATTGAAAGTAAAGATTGCAAAATAAACGGTGCCAGAAATAGCTAGTTGACGGGAGATTAATATGATGGAAGATAGACCCGGGGGCCATAGGTTTCACTAGTGGCTTCTCTCAAGATAGCATAAGTATTATGGTGGATGAACAAATTAATGTCGAGCAATTGATAGAATTGAGCATAGTTATGAGAATATCTAGGTATGATCATGTATATAGGCATCACGTCTGTGACAAGTAGACCGACTCCTACCTGCATCTACTATTATTAGTCCACACATCGACCGCTATCCAGCATGCATCTAGAGTATTAAGTTCATAAGAATAGAGTAACGCTTTAAGCAATATGACATGATGTAGAGGGATAAACTCATGCAATATGATATAAACCCCATCTTTTTATTCTCGATGGCAACAATACAATACGTGTCGTTTCCCCTATTGTCACTGGGATCGAGCACCGCAAGATTGAACCCAAAGCTAAGCACTTCTCCCATTGTAAGAAAGATCAATATAGTAGGCCAAACCAAACTGAAAATTCGAAGAGACTTGCAAAGATAACCAATCATACATAAAAGAATTCAGAGAAGATTCAAATATTGTGCATAGATAATCTTGATCATAAACCCACAATTCATCGGATCTTGACAAACACACCGCAAAAGAAGATTACATCGAATAGATCTCCAAGAGAATCGAGGAGAACCTTGTATTGGGATCCAAAGAGAGAGAAGAAGCCATCTAGCTAATAACTATGGACCCGAAGGTCTGAGGTAAACTACTCACACATTATCGGAGAGGCTATGGTGTTGATGTAGAAGCCCTCCGTGATCAATGCCCCCTCCGGCAGAGCGCCAGAAAAGTCCCCAAGATGGGATCTCATGGGTACAGAAGGTTGCGGCGGTGGAATTAGGTATTTGTGGTGCTCCTCGATATTTTCAGGGTACGTAGGTATATATAGGAGGAAGAAGTAGGTCAGTGGAGCCACGAGGGGCCCACGAGGGTGGAGGGTGCGCCCAGGGGGTAGGCGTGCCCCCTGCCTCGTGGCTTCCTCGTTGGTTGCTTGACGTCCACTGCAAGTCCTCTGGATCACGTTTGTTCCAAAAATCACGCTCCCGAAGGTTTCATTCCATTTGGACTCCGTTTGATATTCTTTTTCTGCGAAACACTAAAATAGGCAAAAACAGCAATTTGGGCTGGGCCTCCGGTTAATAGGTTAGTCCCAAAAATAATATAAAAGTGTATAAATAAGCTCATTAAACATCCAAAACAGAATACATAATAACATGGAGCAATGAAAATTTATAGATACGTTGGAGACGTATCAGGCCGCCAGAAGAGCAAGCAGAGGCATCGTTCGGAGGGCTATTGCTTGCTCTACGCCGACTACTTCGCCAACGCTCCACTGCACGACGAGAAAGTATTTAGGCGCCGTTATCGGATGAGCCGAAAGCTCTTCCTTAGGATTGTGAATTTCATCCAGGAGTTCGACAACTATTTCAAGTGCAAGAAGGATTGCACCGGCACACTTGGATTCACCTCACTCTAGAAGTGCACGACAGCTATGAGGATGCCTGCATACGGAGCTCCCGATGATATACTGGAAGACTATGGACACATGACCGAGTCCACCACCATTGAGTGTTTGTACAAGTTCTGCAAGGTAGTGGTGGTAGTGTTTGGACCACAATACTTGTGATCACCCAATGATGAAGACACTGCTCGGATCCTAGCACAGAATGCAACAAGAGGATTTCCTGGGATACTTGAAAGCATAGATTGCATGCACCGGACATGGAAAAACTGTCCATTTGCTTGGCAACGGATGTACAAAGGCGCCAAAGCAGCTTGCAGTGTGGTATTTTGAGGCAGTGGCCACATAGGACCTCTGGATTTGGAACTCATTCTTTGGTATGCCAGGAACTCACAATGACATCAACGTATTGTAGTGCTCGAATGTCTTTGCCAAGCTTGTTGAAGGTCATGCTCCTCCGGTGAACTTCGAGGTCAATGGGTGCCACTACAACAAGGGATACTACCGAGCAGATGACATCTATCCGAGATGGTCCATATCTGTGAAGACTATCTCAAACCCTCTATCAGGAGGCAATAACTCCTACTTTGCCAAGTGTCAGGAGGCTTGCAGGAAGGATGTCGAGCGGGCATTTGGTGTGCTCCAATCTCAATTTGCTGTTGTCCGGTACCCCGCTCTGACATGGTCGAAAGATCAAATGTGGGAAGTCATGACTTGTTGTTTAATCTAGCACAACATGATCATTGAGAGCGAGCAGGAAGAGCCAGTGTTTGACACTGAACCATATTACGGGCAGGGTCCTCTTGCCCAAGTTGATCACCAGCTACCGGCAACCTGGGCTGCCTTTCTCAATATGCGTCAGGAGATCCAAAACTCACAGGTGCATCAAGAACTGCAGCACGATCTGGTGGAGCGCCTATGGAGGCTCAAGGGCAACGCCTAGCTCGACGTATGAGTTTTTATTTGTGTTTGAATTATGACTTTGATTCGTTGAACTATTTGATCTGTATTGATTTCTGTGGTGAACTATGTGATAAAAATTAGTTTTAGTTGAATTTGTGCCGGAACACGCCAAATATGGGCCGCATTTGGGCCAATTTGTGTCGAAATTGGGCCGAAATCAGCGGCTGACAGCGAACTTGGGGAGTCGGCTCGGAACCCGAGTCCCCCATGCTGATTTTACCGTCGGTTGGCTCCTAGACGGCGCTATTTCAAACTTCTAAGGGCTGAACAGCTGGAGATGCTCTAAGCTTAAACATACGTGCGTAGGACATTCGGAGCTCACTTCCATGCTGCAAACCTGCAAGAAAGCCTGGCGTGGAGTGTCTCACGTCCTCCATTGTCAAGTCAAGTCACCTATCAACACGCTCGTACCCTCCCCAGATTACCAATTGTGATCATCATAAGCATAGTCTGCCGCCAGGCGTAGATGAGGTCGGTGCAATGCAAGCGCAATGGCAGCCCTGTCACGCTCTCGACGCGGGCGCGCCGCGCCGGCCTTCGGCGATTACGCTGCGCCCATGCCTGCTTGGGCAAATTCCAGGCGTGCGCGACACTGCCCCGCCGTACGATTTCGGTACGAGTCTCCATCGGATAGATTTCCGGATTATCTAGAGTTGGGAAGTGATCAGTGTCGCTATGCCTCAAGCTTATCCCTCGCGCCTGCTAAGTTCCAACGCCCCGATTGGCCACCGCCTAATGGAATCTCTGCCAGATCGTTGCATTCTGTCTTACTGAATACACCAAATGAATTGCACGTATGCCTACAGTACCAAATCGAACTCTGAATCATCGTCTTTCTCCACTACATTGGCTTAATTGCCGCGTGGGTAATTCTAATTCGCAGAAAGGAATGTGGCTACAGGCTATAGCAACAGCGGTAGTGTGGATCAGTTTCACACCGGTGGCAAGGGGTGGGCGGATGACCCCGTGGCGGTCGCGGCGACGGCTTTCGCGGCGGCCTTCCGCGGCGAGAGCTCGCAGCGGCAGAGCGGGCACGTCCGGTGGGTGTGCAGCCACATGTCGATGCAGTCCACGTGGAACAGGTGCCTGCACGGCGGCAGCTGCCGCACCATCTCGCCGCCCTGCACGTCCTCCAGGCACACAGCGCACAGCAGCTGGCAGCTCGCGCGCGGCTCCTCGCCGCCGCCGCCGGCCTTGCTGTCGTACGCGAACGTCGGCAGCGCGCCGATCGCCGCGTCCGTCAGCCCGCACGTGCACCGTCGCACCAGCCGCACGGTTGGCGCGGGCGGCCGCGCGCCGAGGCCGCTCCCGTTCCTGTGCGCCGGGACGGCGCCGCGCGCGGGCGCGAGCAAGGCGACGAGGCCGAACAGGAGCACGAGGAGGCTGGTGATGGCGCAGGCCCTGGCGGGGCTGACGACGGCAAGGAGCACGCAGAAGAGCAGCAGCGACACGAGCGCCGCCATGATGGCGTAGCAGATGTGCGGCTCGTCGTCGTCGACCGCCAGCGCGCCGCCCGTCGCCAGCCTCGGGTACAGGTTCAGCATGAGTGCGGCCCTGCTGTGCGCGATCCTCCTTCGTGCGAATGCTGGCTCGGCAGAACAAACCCGTCGGCGCTACAAGTTTATCTGGGTAGGCGCCGTCGCGGTCGCGATACGATGAGTCAAGATTCGCGGCGTCGAGGAAGAGGTAGAAATAGGCCTTCTTGCTCTCCGCCGTGCGCCGGACGGAAAATGGAAAGCGACCGATTTCTCTGCGTGCCGCCGGCCGCGGTGCAGTGGATCGCGCCGCGCGCTCTCTCGGCCGGCGGTTTGAGCGGCCTACGGTTTGGACTTTGGAGCTCCGTTGGCTCGTTCGGGAAGAGTCGTGTCGATTCAGTGGCTAGTCCGAGCGGGTTGCGGCGACCGGCGAGGATTTGGCGGCGTCGTAGAGTGACGTGTGGAGAGTGAGCGCACGCGCCGTCTGGACGTGTGGTTGTGGCCGCGCGCGTGGAGTGAGGAGGAAGACAAGGAGGATGGGGAGAAGTGCGCACCGAGCGAGATATCACACGGGCGTCGTGTGTGTGTAGGCAGTTTACGTGATGGCGTGATGTCCTCTGCTGATTTGTGCAATTCAGCCTTGTCGAACTGTTTCCTTTGCTCCCTACAGTTCTGGTACGGGTCCCCATCGGTTAGCGAATGCCGATGCGCAACAGATATCTCGCCTGCTAGGAGACCGAGTTCCGTCTCGCCGAGATGAGAGCATCTCCAACCAGCTCGCTACATTAGCCGCGCGCGGGAAAAAAACGAGTATATTGCAGGCACGATAAAAACTAGTGCTCCGGTAGACGCGTTAAAATACTGCCCACGGTAAAGTAGATTCAGCACGCTGAGAAAATGGCATCGCGCACTGCTTATTTAGTGCGCCCGCTTCGCGTGCTGGATAGCGAAGATTTGCGCGTGAGCAAGCAACTCCCGCCCTGACCTCTCCAGCCACCCCGCCCTTCGTCGCCGCTAGCGATATTGCACCGATGGAAGGCCACGTCGACATCCCCCGACCCCTCCCCTACACCCGTGACCCTCTGCCGCCGCCGCAAACCCTAGCCCGGGGTTGACTTCAGCTTCGCCACTGGTGCCCCTCCTCCTCCAGGCACCGGTCTCGCGCGCGGCCTTTTCATGGCGCCCCAGACAACCTTGCAAGGTGACGTCGCGCCGTCGCCCGCCGTGAAGCCACGGGGCTCCGGCTCCACCCGACCAAAGGCGGCGACGACAGCAACGGTGAGGCGTCCCAAAAGAAGAGGAAAGTGGACGGTGCTTCTAGGCGTCTGAAGAAGAACCCTGGAGCGCGTCCGGCCGCCCGAAGCACCGGAGAACTCGCAATTTGTTGCACCAGCGGCCGATGCCCACAAGGTATCCCCCCCCCCCCCCTTGTTGTTGTTATATATATATATATATATATATATATATATATATATATATATACACACACACATATGGGTACCTTGATTTGTTTCCTTTATCATACCTTGTAGTTTCAATGATGACACGTATATGTCAACTATAGGTGTTGGCTCCAACAATTCTCATTGGTCCCAAACCAATGAAATGCATGAAGATGATCATGAGTATGAAGTGGATGAGGATGGCGAGGGTATCGTCGATGCACCGAAAGGAAGGGCGTGCAACTACACCATTGATGAAGACGTTTTGCATGCAATACATGCTTGAATGTGTATGGATGCCACCGTTGGGCGGACCAAACTAGAGATACATATTGGTTTCGGATGGAGTTGTTTGGTACACACAACAAGAGTGAAATTGAGCGCACCAATAAATCTCTTCGCTCCCGGTGGTCGATGATCAACAAAGATTCTCAAAAGTAGGCGACGGCAATGACATCGGTTGACAAGATAAACCCAAATGGCACTAATGATAGAGATAGGGTAAGTGTCATTTCTTTATTTTCCATGTTCATACTTTATCTTTTGTGTTTCAAGTGCTAACTTGTTCTTTTGTTTTTCCATGCATTTAAACTATGCTATGTTGCTCCAACTTTTGATTTTGCATATTTGTTTATGTTTGAGATCATCATATAGTAAAATTGGTGTGTTGTTTCATATTTGCTAAGTGTCGGCTGGTCACGCGTTATGGATTTTATCGCACCTGCTGAAGCGCTACAGCGGCGCGATAAAATTTGCAGTGCCTGAAAAAGCAACCATCCTCCCGTGCGCACGAAAACGCTATTTCGACACTGTAAATTTTTTTTAGCGCGCCGCTCTACCGCGCTTTTGTTGGAGATGCTCTTACGAGAGCGGTAAGGAATGGCGATGCGCAAAAGCTATATATGCATAATACGAGACCAGAGTCATGTGGAATTCTCTATTTGACGCATTCGAGCGACGACATATTTGGCCGGCCTAGTAAAGCCAACATATCTCCCGGTTTTAGGGACCTTCTACCAGGTTCTATTCGGCTTTACCGGTTTTGTTAACTTTCTACAAGGTTCTTGGGCTGATTCTGTTTTGTTTCTTTTTAGTTTTTTGGTTTTTTTTCTTTTTCTATTTAGTTTATTATTTTTTGTTTCGTTTTTCTAATTCTTTTGATTTTTTCTTTTCGTTTTCAATCTAGAAAATGCTTAAAATCTTAAAAAATGTTTTCTTTTAGAAACTATAATGAATTTAAAAACATTTTTAAAAAGTTTGTCACATTTACAAAAAAATGTTCATGATTTTAAAATGGTTTGAATTTCATAATATTCCCGTTTCCAAAATTTGTTCACAAATTTGATAAACTGCTTGCTTTTCAGATTTTGTTTGGGAGTTTCAAAAATTGTTCTGGTTTAAAAAACACATATTTGAAAAATGTTGCTTTCCAAAAATTGTTCATGTCTTCAAATTTTGTTCGGCATTTCAAAAATTGTTCACTAATTCAAAGACTATTGAGTTTTTTTTAAATCACATAGTTGAAAAGCGTTCCTGTTTCTGAAAAAATTGTCAGTATTCAAAATTTTAAAAATGTCCGAATTTGCCACCGATGTTAGTTCTTAAAGTTTCGCGATGCTTTGTTGTCAAGGCCTCTCAGCAGGTCCCGTGAGCTATCAGTGCTCTCAGACAAACATGAGTGTTTGTGATCGATTCCTAGCGGGCGCATGAATTTCTACGGATTTTGACTATTTTATGTAAAAAAAATTAAATTGACTGTTTAGTGCTACAATATGCCAAACACATGTGAGCCGGTCCAATCAATAGGTCGACTATTTGACAAAAAGCGCGTCAAATAAGACGGGAGCTCCTATACGGCACTGCAGTGCCCGTTCGCGCCCCTGGCGCTCGCAGAGGACGCGAGTAGGCCGGCCCAATAACATGTTCGAGGGAACGCAAAGCAGAAAAAGTGACATCAAAAGTTTTCAGTTCATGGGATTGCTGGGATTCGAACATGGAATCGCAATGTTGACATCCATCCGCACTAACCACTAGACAAAAGAAACTTTATTGCCTACAAACAAGAAAACAATACTACTTAATGTTTTGATTTAGTGAAACCTTACATATACCCAATATAAATTATCTCAAAAAAGAAAACATAAATTTGAGAACAACTTCATGGGATTTGAAAATAAGTTCATCAAATTTTCAGAAAAATCAAAAAAAGCAAAATTTTCATCGATTTTGAAAAAAGTGCATCGAGTTCGAAAAAAAGTTCATAAATTTTAAGAAAAGTTCATCAAATTTTTGAAAAAGAATTCACCCATTTGAAAAAAATGTTCATGAATTTTGAAAAAAGTTCATGAATTTTAAAAAAGTTCATTGGATTTGAAAAAGTTCATCGAATTTGAAAAAAGGTTCATCAACTCAAAAAAGTTCATCAAATCTGAAAAAAGTTCATCAAAATCGAAAACGACTTCATCGAATCCATCTGAAAAAAGTTCATTGATTTTGAAAATAGTTCATTGAATTTGGAAAAAGTTCATCGATGTAAAAGAAAAGTCAATTGGTTTGAAAAAAAGTTGCTAAATTTAAAAAGCAAAAGAAAAACAAAGAACAAAAAGCAAGAAGAGAAAAGGCCAAATAAACCGAAAAAAGAAAACCAAACAAATTATTTGAAAAAGGATGAAAGGAACAAAACGACAACATTTACAACAGCGTGCAAGCTGGTGTTCTGGTTCTACTTGTTCCCTCGCAACGCACTCATCGCGAGTTCATGCACCTCTTTTTGACGCTTAAAAGCAGAACAAGAAAAGTAGAATGGGCTGAGTCCAACTAACCCTGCTGCAGGCGCTGGTTTGCGGAAAACAGTAGTAACCAGCGGCCTGCAGTGCTAAATAGGATTCGCCAAATAGGACCTCCCCGAGTTTCGTGATCGGATTCCTAGCGAGCGCATGACTTTTTGTGGACTTTGACTGTCTAGCGCTAAGTACAACAAACACTTGTGAGCCTGCCCAATAGGTTTTCCTTTTGATTCATTCTTTGTTTTCCTATTTACTTTTTATTTTTGTTTTTTCCCGAAATTTTCGAATTTCTTTAGTAAATACTCTACATTTTTTATACGCCCTGAATATTTATTTTGCTACACATTGAACATTCCTTAAATATACGATAATTTTTTAGATACATATTTGAATATTTTTTGAATACATGGTAAATAGTTTTTAAATAAAAATTGAACATTTTTAGAATACAAATTAAAAGTTTTTTAATATATGTGAATCATTTTTGAGATACACCTTGAATATGTTCACATTGTACATTTTTCTGAATACATGTTGTACATTCTTCGTATACACATGAACATTGTTTTGATATGCATTGAACATTTTTTGATACACACTAAAAAATTCAAAATTTCATAAATATTATTTTCTAAACGTGTTCACATTTTTTAATGTTGCAAACATTTTTTCAACTTGCGCAAACTAAAATTTTGCGCTACATAAACATTTTTAAATGCATGCTCTTTTTTTTGTGAATGAGAAGCCTCGCAATAAAAAGAAGAATATAAAAAAAATCCTATGATGGGCCAGCCCACTACTTGTTGTCACTGAGGCGAATGGTTGCTGCGTGTAGCAGTAGGCACCGAGACAAAGCCACTAACTACTGGTTACCCAATAAGTGAGACATGGATGAAAATGGGACAGTGTTATTCGTACATGTTACTTGTTGTACCGACATATATCTCGCTTCTAAAAAAGGTACATGTTACATGTTATTCGTACATGTTACATGTTGTACATGTTACATGTTTCATGTTACATGGATGAAAATGAGACAGTGCTATTGTTTCTAAAAAAAGGTACATCGACTAGTGTGCACCATAAGCTCTTACTTCTGCCCCTTCGATATGGACTATGTGAGAACCTCAAATTTAACATCTAGACCTTCCTATGTATATTGTCAATTCAGGGTCAACTTGAAAGCATAATGAAATGGTATCAATGCAAAACGTTTAAAATGTATTCCAAGTTTTATAACTTGCCACAAGACATACATAGTGCAACGTCTCATGACATTTATTACATTCAAAGAAGTAGCGGAAAGTAAAAATACGCAGTGACTCTATCTTAGCCACATGCAGTCGATGTAGTTCACGAGACCTCACTCCTCAAGATTGTCATATTAGTTGTAGTCTGCACCCTCGTCTTCATAGACCTCCGAAGTGCAACAAAAGTAGGGCAATGAGTACATTGTGTACTCAACATCCCTCCTTTAGAAGAGGGCCAATTAGCTATATGTGGCTTCAAAGAAAGTTTGTATGGCTCATTTGCATAAAATTAGTTTTGTTTGAAATAGCACAATAGTCGGATAAAGTGGTTTAAGATAGAAACTATTGGGGAACGCAGTAATTTTAAAAAAATTCCTACGCACACGCAAGATCATGATGATGCATAGCAACGAGAGGGGAGAGTATCGTCTATGTACCCTCATAGACCGTAAGCGGAAGCGTTATGACAACGCGGTTGATGTAGCCGTACATCTTCACGATCAACCGATCTAGTACCGAAGTTACGGCACCTCCGCGATCTGCACACATTCGGCTCGGTGATGTCCCGCGAACTTACGATCCAGTAGAGCTTCGAGGGAGAGTTTCGTCAGCACGGCGGCGTGATGACGATGATGATGTTTCTACCGGAACAGGCTTCGCCTAAGCACCGCTACGATATTACCGAGGCGGATTATGGTGGAGGGGGGCACCACACACGGCTAAAAGATCAATGATCAACTTGTGTGTCAATGGGGTGCCCCCCTCCCCCGTATACAAAGGAGTGGAGGAGGGGAGGGGCCGGCCCTCTCTATGGCGCGCCCTAGGGGAGTCCTACTCCTGGTGGAAGTAGGATTCCCTCCTTCCATGTAGTAGGAGTAGGAGAGAAGGAAGGGGAGGAGAGGAGGAAGGAAGGGGGGCCCTCCCAATTCGGATTGGGCTTGGAGGGCGCGCCTCCCACCTTTTCCTTCCCTCTCCTCTTTTCCACTAAGGCCCAATAAGGCCCATATACTCCCCGGGGGGGTTCCGGCAACCTCCCGATACTCCGGAAAATGCCCGAACTCATCCAGAACCATTCCGATGTCCAAACATAGGCTTCCAATATATCGATCTTTATGTCTCGACCATTTCGAGACTCCTCGTGATGTCCGTGATCAAATACGGGACTCTGAACTACCTTCAGTACATCAAAACACATAAACTCGTAATACCGATCGTCACTGAGCGTTAAGTGTGCGGACCCTACGGGTTCGAGAACTAAGTAGACAAGACCGAGACATGTCTCCGGTCAATAACCAATAGCGGAACCTGGATGCTCATATTGGTTCCTACATATTCTACGAAGATCTTTATCGGTCAAACCGCATAACGATATACGTTGTTCCCTTTGTCACCGGTATGTTACTTGCCCGAGATTCGATCGTCGGTATCTCAATACCTAGTTCAATCTCGTTACCGGCAAGTCTATTTACTCGTTCCGTAATGCTACATCCCGTAACTAACTCATTAGCTACATTGCTTGCAAGGCTTATAGTGATGTACATTACCGAGAGGGCCCAGAGATACCTCTCCGACAATCGGAGTGACAAATCCCAATCTTGATCCATGCCAACTCAACAAACACCATCGGAGACACCTGTAGAGCACCTTTATAATCACCCAATTACGTTGTGGCATTTGGTGGCACACAAAGTGTTCCTCCGGTATTCGGGAGTTGCATGATCTTATAGTCATAGGAACATGTATAGTTATGGAGAAAGCAATAGCAACAAACTAAACGATCATCATTCTAAGCTAACGGATGGGTCTTGTCCATCACATCATTCACTAATGATGTGATCCCGTTCATCAAATGACAACACATGTCCATGGCTAGGAAACTTAACCATCTTTGATTAACGAGCTAGTCAAGTAGAGGCATACTAGGGACACTCTGTTTGTCTATGTATTCACACATGTACTAAGTTTCCGGTTAATACAATTCTTGTATGAATAATAAACATTTATCATGATATAAGGAAATATAAATAACAACTTTATTATTGCCTCTAGGGCATATTTCCTTCAGTCTCCCACTTGCACTAGAGTCAATAATCTAGTTCATATCGTCATGTGATTTAACACCAATAGTTTACATCTTTATGTGCTTAGTTCACACCTCCATGTGACTAACACCCAAAGGGTTTACTAGAGTCAATAATCTCGTTCACATCGCTATGTGATTGATAACCCACAACTATAGGGGATCGCAACAACTTTCGCGGGTAGAGTATTCAACCCGAATTTATTGATTCGACACAAGGGGAGCCAAAGAATATTCGCAAGTATTAGCAGCTGAGTTGTCAATTCAACCACACCTGGAAACTTAGTATCTGCAGCAAAGTGTTTAGTAGCAAAGTAATATGATAGTGGTGGTAGCGGCAACAAAAGTAAAGACAACAAAAGTAATGTTTTTGGTATTTTGTAGTGATTGTAACGGTAGCAACGGAAAAGTAAATAAGCGTAAACCAGTATATGGAAAACTCATAGACACCGAATCAGTGATGGATAATTATGCCGGATGCGGTTCATCATGTAACAGTCATAAGATAGGGTGACACAGAACTAGCTCCAGTTCGTCAATGTAATGTAGGCATGTATTCCGTATATAGTCATACGTGCTTATGGAAAAGAACTTGCATGACATCTTTTGTCCTACCCTCCCGTGGCAGCGGGGTCCTATTGGAAACTAAGGGATATTAAGGCCTCCTTTTAATAGAGAACCGGAACAAAGCATTAGCACATAGTGAATACATGAACTCCTCAAACTATGGTCATCACCGGGAGTGGTCCCGATTATTGTCACTTCGGGGTTGCCGGATCATAACACATAGTAGGTGACTATAGACTTGCAAGATAGGATCTAGAACTCTCATATATTGATGAAAACATAATAGGTTCAGATCTGAAATCATGGCACTCGGGCCCTAGTGACAAGCATTAAGCATAGCAAAGTCATAGCAACACCAATCTTAGAACATAATGGATACTAGAGATCAAACCCTAACAAAACTAACTCGATTATATGATAAATCTCATCCAACCCATCACCGTCCAGCAAGCCTACGATGGAATTACTCACGCACGGCGGTGAGCATCATGAAATTGGTGATGGAGGATGGTTGATGATGATGACGGCGACGAATCCCCCTCTCCGGAGCCCCGAACGGACTCCAGATCAGCCCTTCCGAGAGGCTTTAGGGCTTGGCGGCGGCTCCGTATCGTAAAACGCGATGATTTCTTCTCTCTGATTTTTTTCTCTCCGAAAGCAAGTATATAGAGTTTGAGTTGGCGTCGGAGGGTCAACAGGGGGCCCACGAGGTAGGGGGCGCGCCCTGGGAGGGGGGGGGCGCCCCCCACCCTCGCGGAAAGGGTGTGGGCCCCCTGGTCTTCATATTTGGCGAGGATTTTTTATTGTTTTTTCTAAGACCTCACATGGAGTTTCAGGTCATTCCGAGAATATTTGTTTTCTCCACATAAAACAACATCATGGTAATTCTGCTGAAAACAACGTCAGTCCGGGTTAGTTCTATTCAAATCATACAAGATAGAGTCCAAAACAAGGGCAAAAGTGTTTGGAAAAGTAGATATGACGGAGACGTATCAACTCCCCCAAGCTTAAACCCTTGCTTGTCCTCAAGCAATTCAGTTGACAAACTGAAAGAAAGAAAGAAAAACTTTTACAAACTCTGTTTGCTCTTGTTGTTGTAACTATGTCAAGCCAGCATTCAAATTTTCAACATAGATCATAACTAACCACATTTGCAATAATTCTCAGGTCTCATGATTACTCATATCAATAGCATAATCAACTAGCAAGTCATAATAATAAATCTCGGATGACAACACTTTCTCAAAACAATCATAATATGATATAACAAGATGGTATCTCGCTAGCCCTTTCTGAGACCGCAAAACATAAATGCAGAGCACCTTTAAAGATCAAGGACTTACTAGACATTGTAATTCATGGTAAAAGAGATCCAATCATACCCAATATAAATTAACAGTGATGAATGCAAATGACGACTGTGCTCTCCAGCTTGTGCCTTTTAATAAGAGGGTGATGACTCAACATAAAAGTAAATGGATAGGCCCTTCGTAGAGGGAAGCAGGGATTTGTAGAGGTGCCAGAGCTCGGTTTTGAAATAGAGATAAATTGTATCTTGAGCGGTATACTTTCATTGTCAACGTAACAACTAAGAGATGACGATATCTTCCATGCTAAACACATTATAGGCGGTTCCCAAACAGAATGGTAAAGTTTATACTCCCCTTTCACCAACAAGCATCAATCCATGGCTTGCTCGAAACAACGAGTGCCTCCAACATACATCAGGTCCCAGGGGGAGTTTTGTTTGCAATTAATTTTGATTTAGTTTGCATAAAGCATGGGACTGGGCATCCCGATGACCAGCCATTTTCTCGTGAGTGAGGAGCGGAGTCCACTCCTCTTGATAATAACCCGCCTAACACGGAAGATAAGCACAACCTTGGTTGATACATGAGCTATTCGAGCATACAAAACAGAATGATTATTTGAAGGTTTAGAGTTTGGCACATATAAATTTACTTGGAACGGCAGGTAGATACCGCATATAGGAAAGTATGGTGGACTCATCTGGAATAACTTTGGGGTTTAAGGGATTGCATGCACAAGCAGTATTCCCGCTTAGTACAAGTGAATGCTAGCAAAAGACTGGGAAGCGACCAACTAGAGAGCGACAACAGCCATGTACATGCATTAAAATTAATAAACATTGGATGCAAGCATGAGTATGATATAATCCACGTTGAACATAAATATCGTGAAGGCTATGTTGACTTTGTTTCAACTACATGTGTGAACATGTGCCAAGTCAAGTCACTTAAATCATTCAAAGGAGGATACCACCCCATCATACCACATCATAATCATCTCAATAGCATGTTGGCACACAAGGTAAACCATTATAACTCATAGCTAATCAAGCATGCACAAGCAACTATGATCTCTAATTATCATTGCAAACATGTTTATTCATAATAAGCTGAATCAAGAACGAGGGACTCATCATATTTATAAAAAAAGAGGTCGAGTTCATACCAGCTTTTCTCATCTCAGTCAGTCCATCATATATCATCATAATTGCCTTTCACTTGCACGACCGAACAGTGTGGATAATAATAAGAGTGCACGTGCATTGGACTAAGCTAGAATCTGCGAGCATTCAATAAACAGGAAAAGACAAGGCAATATGGGCTCTTGGTTAAATCAACAATAATGCATATAAGAGCCACTTCAACAATTTAGTTATGGTCTTCTCCTACTGACCCCCAAAGAAAAGAAAAGAAATAAAACTATTTACACGGGAAAGCTCCCAACAAGCAAAAGAAGAACGGGAAATATTTTTGGGTTTTCTTTTTAATTATTACTACTATAGAAGAAAAATAAACTACTACTAATTTTTTTGGTTTTCTTAAGGTTTAGCAAACACATAAGAAGAAAGCAGGAAAAGGAAACTAAACTAGCATGGATATTACAGTAAAAGAGTATGAGCACCGACATCTAGCAATGAGTGTGTGTGAACATAAATGTAATGTCGGTGAGAAATACGTACTCCCCCAAGCTTAGGCTTTTGGCCTAAGTTGGTCTATGGCCACGGCTGGCCTGACGGATATCCATAATAATAGTTGTTGGGGTCGTACTGTGATGAGGAAGAATAGTTGGGATCATACTGATGTGTAGTGGTTATCGCCTGCTGAGCTGCAGCGTGGAGTCGAGCTGCCTCTACTCTCCTCTCGTACTCTTCTACCTCCTCTCTGGTAATAACATATCTTCCTTTTGTCTATGAATCAAAGAAGGCAGGAGCAGGGAGAGTAATACGGAAAACACGTCGTTTATCAAAAATTAAACGATATAAGAGAGGTGATTCAGGCCTCTCGACAAACTGGTGCGAAGCCATAGATTTATAATCTAAATATGCAGGAGGCAACTCCATATCACCCTCACGAATGTCTATTCCAAGAAAATGAGCTAAGCGAGTTGCATAAATTCCTCCAAAGAAATCTCCATTATGTCTATTATGATGCAACCTACGAGCTACAATGGCTCCCATATGATAAGATTGGTCTCCTAACACAGCACTCCTAAGAATGTTGAGATCAGGGACACACATGTGACATGCTTCATCCTTAGCATTTATGCATCTACCGATGAAAAGAGCAAAATAATGTATAGCAGGAAAGTGAATGCTTCCTATGGTAGCCTGCGTTATATCTCTGGATTCCCCCACAGTTATACTAGCAAGAAAGTTTCTAAATTCAAATTTAGGGGGATCCCTAATACTGCCCCATGATGGAAGTTCGCAAGCAGAAGTGAAATCCTCTAGGTCCATGGTATAAGATTTGTCATAAAGATCAAACATGACTGAAGGAGAATTACGCGAAGATGAATACTCAAACCTCCTCACAAATGAACTTGTGAGATCATGATACTGGGGGCATTTGTTAGCCTCAAAATCCTCAAGACCGGCATTGCGCAAATATGATTTGAATTCCTTTTTAATTCCCGCATGGTCCATAAAATTTTCCGACGGCCATTCGCAAGGCCGTACTGGAGCGTCTCTTGGTGGATCCTTGTCAGCATTGCGCATAGCAATTCTGGGTCCTTGCTTCTTAGAGGAACCACCTTGGAACATCTTCCTAAACATATTGTTTTTCTCTGAAAAATTCTGAAATTTTTAGTAACTTCGAAATAAAAGTGAACCAAATTCAATAAAACTGATAGTAACTACTCCTACAAGTGCCTAGAGCCTATATCAAGCATTAGAACTACTAGGAACCATATAAATTTGACATGCAAGCTCAAGAACATGGTCACCTATGCAGCACAAATTTGCAATGAATAAAGCACTAGAACAAAAACTAATTGGACCAATGGAGGAGTCACATACCAAGGAACAATCTCCCCAAGCAGTTTTGCGAGAGGTGCTTTGAGCAAGGAGATCGAAAATCACAGCAAAAGTGGCTGGAACTCGTGCTTGAGTTGGTTTTTCGGGTTTGTGTGAGATAGAGGAAGAAGATGGGTGCTGGAATAAGTGGAGGAGGGCCACCGTGAGCCCACGAGGCAGGGGGCGCGCCCTATAGGGGGGCGCCCACCACCCTCGTGGCCAGGTGGCAACTCCTCCCGCGGTAATTTTTGCACAGTAAATCCTTAAATATTCCCGAAAAAATCATATTAAATTGGCATGGCATTCTGAGGATTTTTTTCGAGATATTTTTATATTGCACGGATAAGTCAGGAAACAGGCAGAAAAATACTATTTTTACTTTATTTAATATAAATAACAGAAAATATAAAGAGGGTACAGAAGTTTGTGCTTCTAGTTTCATCCATCTCATGCTCATCAAAAAGAATCCGCTAACAAGGTTGATCAAGTCTTGTTAACAAACTCATTCCGATAATCATGAAACCGGAGATATTTCGAATAACACTAAGTTACCTCAACGGGGATATGCACATCCCCAATAATAAGAATATCATATTTCTTTTTGACAGTAGGAAGAGGAAATTCAAAACCTCCAAATATAATCGATGGAATTTTTCCAATAGAGTTGATACTATGAACTTGAGGTTGTTTCCTCGGAAAGTGTACCATATGCTCATTACCATTAACATGAAAAGTGACATTGCCTTTGTTGCAATCAATAACAGCCCCTGCAGTATTAAGAAAAGGTCTTCCAAGAATAATAGACATACTATCATCCTCGGGAATATCAAGTATAACAAAGTCCGTTAAAATAGTAACGTTTGCAACCGCAACAGGCACATCCTCACAAATACCGACAGGTATAGCAGTTGGTTTATCAGCCATTTGCAAAGATATTTCAGTAGGTGTCAACTTATTCAAGTCAAGTCTACGATATAAAGAGAGAGGCATAACACTAACACCGGCTCCAAGATAACATAAAGCAGTTTTAATATAATTTCTTTTAATGGAGCAAGGTATAGTAGGTACTCCGGGGTCTCCAAGTTTCTTTGGTATTCCACCCTTAAAAGTATAATTAGCAAGCATGGTGGAAATCTCAGCTTCCGGTATCTTACTTTTATTAGTAATGATATCTTTCATATATTTAGCATAAGGATTCGTTTTGAGCACATCAGTTAATCTCATATGCAAAAAGATAGGCCTAATCATTTCAGCAAAGCGCTCAAAATCCTCATCATCCTTTTTCTTGGATGGTTTCGGAGGAAAAGGCATGGGTTTCTGAACCCAAGGTTCCCTTTCTTTACCATGTTTCCTAGCAACAAAGTCTCTTTTATCATAACATTGATTCTTTGATATTGGGTTATCAAGATCAACAACAGGTTCAATTTCTACATCATTATCAATACTAGGTTGAGCATCATCATGAACATCATCATTAATATTTTTACTAGGTTCATGTTCATTACCAGATTGTGTTTCAACATCAGACATAGATATATCATTTGGATTATCAGGTGGTTCAGCAATAGGTTCACTAGAAGTTTGCACAGTTCTATCATTTTTCTTCTTCTTCTTTTTAGAAGAACTAGGAACATCAATATTATTTATTTGAGAATCTTGCTCGATTCTCTTAAGGTGGCCTTCAGGATACAAAGGTTCCTGAGTCATTCTACCAGTTCTAGTAGCCACTCTAACAGCATAATCATTTTTCTTACTATTCATTTCATTAAGCACTTCTTTTTGAGCTTTAAGTACTTGTTCTACTTGGGTGGTGACCATAGAAGCATGTTTGCTAATAAGTTTAAGTTCACCTTTAATATCAGCCATATAATCACCCAAGTGTCTAATCATATAAGCATTTTCTTTTAATTGTCTACCAAAATAAGCATTGAAGTCATCTTGCTTATACATAAAGTTATCAAACTCATCCAAGCACTAACTAGCAATTTTAGTAGGAGGGACTTCAGCTTTATCATATCTATAGAGAGAATTACCTTTACTACCTGTGTCGGGATATCGGGATCAGGAGGTTCTTCAGTAAATAAATGATTGAGATCATAAGTTTCTTCAATAGGCGATGAATTAAGACCATGTATTTCTTCAATAGGAGGTAAATTCTTAACGTCTTCAGCTTTAATACCTTTTTCTTTCATAGATTTCTTTGCCTCTTGCATATCTTCGGGACTGAGAAATAGAACAGCTCTCTTCTTCGGAGTTGGTTTAGGAATAGGCTCAGTAATTGGAGCAGGAGTTGGCTCAGGAGCTGGCTCAGGAGGTGCCCAATTATTTTCATTTGTCAACATATTATTCAATAGAATTTCAGCTTCATCCGGTGTTCTTTCCCTGAAAAGAGAACCAGCACAACTATCCAAGTAATCTCTGGAAGCATTGGTTAGTCCATTATAAAAGATATCAAGTATTTCAAGTTTCTTAAGAGGATGATCAGGCAAATCATTAAGTAACTTGAGAAGCCTCCCCCAAGCTTGTGGGAGACTCTCTTCTTTAATTTGCACAAAGTTGTATATTTCCCTCAAAGCAGCTTGTTTCTTATGAGCAGAGAAATATTTAGCAGAGAAGTAATAAATCATATCCTGGGGACTACGCACACAACCAGGATCAAGAGAATTAATCCATATCTTAGCATCGCCCTTTAATGAGAACGGAAATATTTTGAGTAAATAGAGGTAACGTGATCTCTCATTATTAGTGAATAGGGCAGCTATATCATTTAACTTAGTAAGATGTGCCACAACAGTTTCAGATTCATAGCCATAAAACGGATCAGATTCAACCAAAGTAATTATATCGGGATCAACAGAGAATCCATAATCTTTATCAGGAACACATATAGGTGAAGTAGCAAAAGCAGGATCGGGTTTCATTTTATCTCTAAGTGATTCTTTGTTCCATTTAATTAATAACCTCTTAAGCTCATATCTATCTCTGCAAGCTAAAATAGCTAAAGAAGCATCTTGATCAAATAAATAACCCTCAGGAATAAGAGGCATATTTTCATCATCACTATCATCATCGTATTCAGATTCAATAATTTCTTTTTCTCTAGCCCTAGCAATTTGTTCTTCTAGAAAATCACGAAGTGGCACAGTAGTATCAGGCGTAGAAGCAGTTTCATCATAAGTATCATGCATAGCAGAAGTGGCATCATCAATAACATGCGACATATCAGAACGAATAGCAGAAGCAGATGTTGGTGTCGCAAACTTACTCATAACAGAAGGTGAATCAAGTGCAGAGCTAGATGGCAGTTCCTTACCTCCTCTCATAGTTGAGGAATAGATCTTGGTTTTTGGATCTCTCAGGTTCTTCATAGTGTCCAGCAGATATAAATCCCAAGTGACTCAAAGAATAGAGCTATGCTCCCCGGCAACGACGCCAGAAATTAGTCTTGATAACCCACAAGTATAGGGGATCGCAACAGCTTTCGAGGGTAGAGTATTCAACCCAAATTTATTGATTCGACACAAGGGGAGCCAAAGAATATTCGCAAGTATTAGCAGCTGAGTTGTCAATTCAACCACACCTGGAAACTTAGTATCTGCAGCAAACTGTTTAGTAGCAAAGTAATATGATAGTGGTGGTAGCGGCAACAAAAGTAAAGATAGCAAAAGTAATGTTTTTGGTATTTTGTAGTGATTGTAACAGTAGCAACGGAAAAGTAAATAAGCGTAAACCAGTATATGGAAAACTCGTAGGCACCGGATCAGTGATGGATAATTATGCCGGATGTGGTTCATCATGTAACAGTCATAACATAGGGTGACACAGAACTAGCTCCAGTTTGTCAATGTAATGTAGGCATGTATTCCGTATATAGTCATACGTGCTTATGGAAAAGAACTTGCATGACATCTTTTGTCCCACCCTCCCGTGGCAGCGGGGTCCTATTGGAAACTAAGGGATATTAAGGCCAACTTTTAATAGAGAACCGGAACAAAGCATTAGCACATAGTGAATACATGAACTCCTCAAACTATGGTCATCACCGGGAGTGGTCCCGATTATTGTCACTTCGGGGTTGCCGGATCATAACACATAGTAGGTGACTATAGACTTGCAAGATAGGATCTAGAACTCTCATATATTGATGAAAACATAATAGGTTCAGATCTGAAATCATGGCACTCGGGCCCTAGTGACAAGCATTAAGCATAGCAAAGTCATAGCAACATCAATCTCAGAACATAATGGATACTAGGGATTAAACTCTAACAAAACTAACTCGATTACATGATAAATCTCATCCAACCCATCACCGTCCAGCAAGCCTACGATGGAATTACTCACGCACGACGGTGAGCATCATGAAATTGGTGATGGAGGATGGTTGATGATGACGACGGCGATGAATCCCCCTCTCCGGAGCCCCGAACGGACTCCAGATGAGCCCTCCCGAGAGGTTTTAGGGCTTGGCGGCGGCTCCGTATCATAAAACGCGATGATTTCTTCTCTCTGATTTTTTCTCTCCGAAAGCAAATATATAGAGTTGGAGTTGGCGTTGGAGGGTCAACAAGGGGCCCATGAGGTAGGGGGCACCCCCCACCCTCGTGGAAAGGGTGTGGGCCCCCGGTCTTCATATTTGGCGAGGATTTTTTATTGTTTTTTCTAAGACCTCCCGTGGAGTTTCAGGTCATTCCGAGAATATTTGTTTTCTGCACATAAAACAACATCATGGTAATTCTGCTGAAAACAGCGTCAGTCCGGGTTAGTTCCATTCAAATCATACAAGATAGAGTCCAAAACAAGGGCAAAAGTGTTTGGAAAAGTAGATATGACGGAGACGTATCAGTGATTAATACCCAAAGAGTGATCATGTTTTGCTCGTGAGAGAAATTTAGTCAACGGGTCTGCCACATCCAGAGCCATATGTATTTTGCAAATTTTCTATGTATGCAATGCTTTGCATGGAGCTACTCTAGCTAATTGCTCCCACTTTCAACATGTATCTAGATCGAGACTTAGAGTCATCCCGATCGGTTTCAAAGCTTGCATCGACGTAACTCTTTACGACGAACTCTTTTTCACCTCCATAACCAAGAAACATTTCCTTATTCCACTAAGGATATTTTCGACCGTTGTCCAGTGATCCACTCCTGGATCACTATTGTACCCTCTTGCCAAACTTATGGTGAGGTACACAATAGGGCTGGTACACAACATAGCATACTTTGTAGAACCTATGACTAAGGCATAGGGAATGACTTTTCATTCTCTTTCTATTTTCTGCCGTGGTCGGGTTTTGAGTCTTTACTCAACTTCACACCTTGCAACACAGGCAAGAACTCCTTCTTTGACTGTTCCATTTTGAACTACTTCAAAATCTTGTCAAGGTATGTACTCATTGAAAATATATCAAGCATCTTGATCTATCTCTATAGATCTTGATGCTGAATATGTAAGTAGCTTCATCGAGGTCTTTCTTTGAAAAACTCCTTTCAAACATTCCTTTATGCTTTCCATAAAATTCTACATTATTTCCGATCAACAATATGTCATTCAAATATACTTATCAGAAAGGCTGTAGTGCTCCCACTCACTTTCTTGTAAATACAGGCTTCACCGCAAGTCTGTATAAAACTATATGCTTTGATCAACTCATCAAAGCGTATATTCCAACTCCGAGATGCATGCACCAGTCCATAGATGGATCGCTGGAGCTTTGCACACTTTGTTAGCACCTTTAGGATCGACAAAACCTTCTGGTTGCATCATATACAACTCTTCTTTATGAAATCCATTTAAGGAATGCAGGTTTGACATCCATTTGCCAAATTTCATAAAATGTGGCAATTGCTAACATGATTCGAACAGACTTTTAAGCATCGATACAAGTGAGAAAATCTCATTGTAGTCAACACCTAGAACTTATCGAAAACGTTTTGCGACAATTCGAGCTTTGTAGATAGTAACACTACTATCATCGTCCGTCTTCCTCTTGAAGATCCATTTATTCTCAATGACTCACCGATCATCAGGCAAGTCAATCAAAGTCCATACTTTGTTCTCATACATGGATCCCATCTCAGATTTCATGGCCTCAAGCCATTTTGCGGAATCTGGGCTCATCATCGCTTCCTCATAGTTCGTAGGTTCGTCATGGTCTAGTAACATGACTTCCAGAACAGGATTACCATACCACTCTGGTGCGGACCGTACTCTGGTTGACCTACGAGGTTCGATAGTAACTTGATCTGAAGTTTCATGATCATCATCATTAGCTTCCTCACTAATTGGTGTAGGAATCACTGGAACAGATTTCTGTGATGAACTACTTTCCAATTTGGGAGAAGGTACAGTTACCTCATCAAGTTCTACTTTGCTCCCACTCACTTCTTTCGAGAGAAACTCCTTCTCTAGAAAGGATCCATTCTTAGCAACAAAATATCTTGCCTTCGGATCTGTGATAGAAGGTGTACCCAACTGTTTCTTTTTGGGTATCTATGAAGATGCACTACTCCGATTTGGGTTCGAGCTTACTATTTTGAAACCTTTTCACATAAGCATCGCAACCCCAAACTTTAAGAAACGACAACTTTGGTTTAATGCCAAACCATAGTTCATACGGTGTCATCTCAACAGATTTAGATGGTGCCCTATTTAACGTGAATGCAGTTATCTCTAATGCATAACCCCAAAATGATAGTGGTAAATTGGTAAGAGACATCGTAGATTGCACCATATACAATAAAGTACGATTACAATGTTCGGACACACCATTATGCTGTGGTGTTCCAGGTGGCGTGAGTTGCGAAACTATTCCACATTGTTTCAAATGAAGACCAAACTCATAACTCAAATATTCGCCTCCGTGATCAGATCGTAGAAACTTTATTTTCTTGTTACGATGATTTTCCACTTCACTTTGAAATTCTTTGAACTTTTCAAATGTTTCAGACTTATGTTTCATTAAGTAGATATACCCATATCTGCTCAAATCATCTGTGAAGGTCAGAAAATAACGATACCCACCGCGAGCCTCAACACTCATTGGACCGCACACATCAGTATGTATTATTTCCAACAAGTCTGTTGCTCGCTCCATTGTTCCGAAGAACGGAGTCTTAGTCATCTTGCCCATGAGGCATGGTTCGCAAGCATCAAGTGATTCCAAAAGTCCATCGACATGGAGTTTCTTCATGCGCTTTACACCAATATGACCTAAACGGCAGTGCCACATATAAGTTGCACTATCGTTATTAACTTTGCATCTTTTGGCTTCAATATTATGAATATGTGTATCACTACGATCGAGATTCAATAAACCATTTATATTGAGTGTATGATCATAGACGTTTTTATTCATGTAAATAGAACAACAATGATTCTTTCATCTTAAATGAATAACCGTATTGCAATAAACATGATCCAACCATATTTATGCTCAACGCAAACACCAAATAACATTTATGTTAGGTTCAACACTAATCCCGAAGGTCAAGGGAGTGTGCGATGGTGAGCTTACCAACCTTGGAATATCTTCCAACACACATTGTCACTTTTCCCTCAACTAGTCTCTGTACATTTTGTAATTCATGTTTCGAGTTACTAATCATAGCAACTGAATCGGTATCAAATACCTAGAGGTTACTATGAACACTAGTAAATACACATCAATAACATGTATATCATATATACTTTTGTTCACTTTGCCATCCTTCTTATCCGCCAAGTATTTAGGGCAGTTCCGCTTCCAGTGACTATTTCCTTTGCACTAGAAGCACTCAATTTCAGGCTTGGGTCTAGCTTTGGGCTTCTTCATGGGAGTGGCAATTTGCTTGCCATTATTCTTGAAGTTCCCTTTCTTTCCCTTGCCCTTTACTTGAAACTAGTGGTCTTGTCAACCATCAACACTTGATGCTTTTCTTGATTTCTACCTTCACTGATTTCAGCATCGCGAAGAGCTCAGGAATCGTTTTCGTCATCCCTTACATATTCTAGTTCATCACGAAGTTCTAGTAACTTGGCGATCGTGACTAGAGAACTCTGTCAATAAGTATCTTATCTGGAAGATTAACTCCCACTTGATTCAAGCGGTTGTAGTACTCAGACATTCTGAGCACATGCTCACTGGTTGAGCTATTCTCCTCCATCTTGTAGGCAAAACACTTGTCAGAGGTCTCATACCTCTTGACTCGGGCATGAGTCTGAAATACAAATTTCACCTCTTGGAACATCTTATATGCTCCGTGGCGTTCAAAACGTTTTTGAAGTCCCGGTTCTAAGCCGTAAAGCATGGTGCACTAAACTATCAAGTAGTCATCATACTGAGCTTTGCCATACGTTCATAACATCCGCATCTGCTCCTGCAATAGGTCCGTCACCTAGCGGTGCATCAGGATAATCCTCAGATCACGGACCCAGTCTACATCATTGCTACTATCATCTTTCAACATAGTCTTCTCTAGGAACATATCATAAATAAAACGGGGAAGCTATACGCGAGCAATTGATCTACAACATAGATATGCAAATACTATCAGGACTAAGTTCATGATAAATTTAAAGTTCAATTAATCATATTACTTAAGAACTCCCACTTAGATAGACATCTCTCTAATCATCTAAGTGATCACGTGATCCATATCAACTAAACCATGTCCGATCATCACGTGAGATGGAGTAGTTTTCAATGGTGAACATCACTATGTTGATCATATCTACTATATAATTCACGCTCGACCTTTAGGTCTCCAGTGTTCCAAGGCCATATCTGCATATGCTAGGCTCGTCAAGTTTAACCTGAGTATTCCGAGTGTGCAAAACTGGCTTGCACCCGTTGTATGTGAACGTAGAGCTTATCACACCCGATCATCACGTGGTGTCTCTGCACGACGAACTGTCGCAATGGTGCATACTCAAGGAGAACACTTATACCTTGAAATTTAGTGAGAGATCATCTTATAATGCTACTGCCGAACTAAGCAAAGTAAGATGCATAAATGATAAACATCACATGCAATCAAAAATATGTGATATGATATGGCCATCATCATCTTGTGCCTTTGATCTCCATCTCCAATGTACTGTCATGATCTCTATTGTTACCGGCATGACACCATGATCTCCATCATCTTGATCTCTATCAACGTGTCGTCACATGGTCGTCTCGCCAACTATTGCTCTTGCAACTATTGATATCGCATAGCGATAAAGTAAAGCAATTATTTGGCACTTGCATCTTATGCAATAAAGGGACAACCATAAGGCTTATGCCAGTTGCGAATAACTTCAACAAAACATGATCATCTTATACAACAACTTATATCTCATCACGTCTTGACCATATCACATCATAACATGCCCTGCAAAAACAAGTTAGACGTCCTCTACTTTGTTGTTGCAAGTTTTACGTGGCTGCTACGGGCTGAGCAAGAACCGTTCTTACCTACACATCAAAAACCACAACGTAGTATAGTGATTGCTTTTTGATCTTCAGGAAGAACCATGTTCATTGAAACCGATTCAACTAAAGCTAGAGAAACAGACACCCACTATCCACCTATGTGCGAAGCACGTCGATAGAACCAGTCTCGCGTAAGCATACACGTAATGTCGGTTTGGGCCGCTTCATCCACCAATGCCACTGAATCAAGAATCAACTAGTGACGACAAGCAATATGTATATACCCACGCCCACAACTCCTTTGTGTTCTACTCGTGCATATAACATCTACGCATGAACCTGGCTCGGATGCCACTGTTGGGGAACACAGTAATTTCAAAAAAAATCCTACGCACACGTAAGATCATGGTGATGCATAGCAACGAGAGGGGAGAGTATCTTCTACATACCCTCGTAGACCGTAAGAGGAAGCGTTATGACAACGCGGTTTATGTAGTCGTACGTCATCACGATCGACCGACCTAGTACCGAAGATATGTCACCTCCGCGATATGCACACGTTAGGCTCGGTGATGTACCGCGAACTCACGATCCAGTAGAGCTTCGAGGGAGAGTTTCGTCAGCACGACGACGCGATGGCGGTGATGATGTTGCTACTGGAACAGGGCTTCGCCTAAGCACCGCTACGATATTACCGAGGTGGATTATGGTGGAGGGCGGCACCGCACACGGCTAAAAGAACAATGATAAACTAGTGTGTCTACGGGGTGCCCCCGTCCCCCGTATATAAAGGAGTGGAGGAGGGGAGGGGCCGACCCTCTCTATGGCGCACCCTAGGGGAGTCCTACTCCCACCGGCAGTAGGATTCCCCCCTTCCATGTAGTAGGAGTAGGAGAGAAGGAAGGGGAGGAGAGAAGAAAGGAAAGGGGGGACCGCCCCCCTCCCAATTCGGATTGGGCTAGGGGGCGCGCCTCCCACCTTTTCCTTCCCTCTCCTCTTTTCCACTAAGGCCAAATAAGGCCCATATATGTAACGCCCCGAGACCGTTGCGCCAGGTGTCTTCCAGTTATTCACCGGCGTTGCCATGTCATTTGCTTGCGTGTCATGTTTTTCATATCATGTCATCATGTGCATTGCATCATCATGTTTTCAAAAACTTGCATCCGTCCCGGTCTCCTCGTTCCTTTCGTTGTCCGTTCTAAGCCCAGACACACTTGCACACGCCCGCGACACCTCCGAAATATTATTTTCATAAGTGGCCAGATAATGTTCTCTGAATGGGATGAAAGTTTTCGTGTGGTCTTATTATAGTGTAGATAGACCGCCTGTCAAGCTTCATCGCATTCAGAGTTCGTCTGATAGCCAACCCGTTAAACTATAGCGGCATTATAGCCGGGCACACGTCGGATGATTTCGGTCTCCGAAAACAGTCGCTGGGGCTCTCTGTCTTCTCTTCTCTCAGCTCGAGACCGTCTATACAGTCTACTTCTCACCGCCAGGCCCTACCTAACCTCTCTCGTCAGCCCGCGGACCTCCTCCCGTGCGCGTCCGAAATCTGTCCAGGACCCGACCCGGAAAGTCGTTACCGCTGTGTCCGGATCATCCCCAAACGTCCACTAAATATCACCGTTTTATTATTTGGACTCCCTAGCCTATTCTTTCTGAACTGTCCGATTTCGATCGGAGGATCCAAACTCCCTTTTTTCCTTATATTTATAGACCACCACCTACCAAATCTAGCCTAACCCTAAAACCTAGGAGGCTTGTCCCTAGCGCCGCCGCCACTCTCTCGAGATCCCTCCCGATCCAAACCCACAAATCACCAGCCCCTCTCGATCCCCTCCATCCCGAGCACCTCTGCCCGAGATCCTCCCGTAGCTCCCCATCGCCCGAGACCCTGCCTCATCGTCCAGCCGACAATGGCGACCGAAACCTCGCCGGAGATGAGTGCCCCGACAGCCCCGCTCCTTTTTCCCCTCCTGCTTCTCAACCTCTTTTTCTCACGATCTTCCCCTTCCTTTCTCTATTCTTCTCTCACAGGGAACCATGGAGCCGCCGCTTGGAGCTCCATGACCGCATCTCCCGTCGTCAAGTCCCCGGACCGCCGACTCCCGGCCTCTGCCAACCTTCCCGCGGCCGCCCCGGTGTTCCCGGCCTCCTCCCCGCGGTGTTCGCCGCCGCTGCTCTGCTTCCTGATGAGCAGGGGATGAGGCGCCCGCTCACCGCCCGCTCCTGTTGGCCGCGACGCCCGGGACCACGTCGACCTCCCCGGCTCGCCTTCTGCGTCGTGCGTCGACACCATGCCAAGCCGCCACCGTCCCCGCGATGTCCCTACAGCCAAATCGACGCCGCTGTCCTCTGCATCGCCATGGATGCGCAGCTGGAGCTCTGCGCCCGCCTTCCTCCGCCTTGCCTGTGGCCTGCGCTGCACCAGGTCCGTCAACCCCGCGTCGAGCATCGCCTCTTCCCCGACCTCCTCGCTCGATTCCTTGTCGAATCTGGTAGGTTCCCGTCGCTGCACCGCCCGGGTCGCCCCTGCTTCGCGTCTGCGCCGATGTGCCCTGCATCCCGCAGCCAGCCGCCTCTGCCTTGTCCGGTTCGAGCGAGACGAGGAGCGCCGAGCCTGCAAGCCCGTGTGCCTCAAGTCTCTTCCGCCGGAAAGCCCTGCCACCGCCGCCGTGCCAAGTTCCCGCTGCCGCTGCGAGCCACCTCTTTTGCATTTCTCTCCAGCGAGGACGAAGCTAGTGCACGTCGATTGATTGGGTCCTGCTCGCATTGACGACGCCTGTCTTCCTCACGGGCCACAAGCCACGCCTAGGCCCAGCGCCTCGTAGGCCAGTCAGACCCGCCGGCCTGCCGCTTCCACTGGATCGGGCCTTGGCCCAGGGTGAGCCATCCCGCCCTCTGTATGCTCTTGTTGTGGCCCAGTTTGCCTCAGATCTGGCCCAAGTTGTTTTTTTCCTGAGAGGACAATTTTTCTAATTTCCAGAGGCTGCGGTTTTATAGAAAAGTCATCCTAGTTCATGCATTTAATAACTTCAGAACCTTGCATCGGATTAAAATAATTTATATATGTAACTTGACTAGATTTTCATCTAGTTTCACAATATCCAACTTTCATCCATGTTTAAAATGTTTAAAATGCTGTTTGGTTAAATTTGCTCCTATGTCATGTTAAAATGCTTTTATTCATAACTAAATAACCGTAACTCGGAATCTAATAAACTTTATATGTAAATGGGGTGGAAATATGCATAGTTTAACATGGTGTCATCTCTTTGCATGTTTAACAACCCTAAGATTGTGTTTAGGGCAGAACAGTACCATAACCAAAATATGCACATGAGGAGTTTCCGGACTTGTTGTTTGTCGTTCCGGCCTCATTTAATCTTGCCTAGATAGGTAGTTTTCATTTGCTTCACCCTCTTGCCATGTTTAACAACATTTAATATTGTTGGGTACATAAACGAGATCGAACTAAATAACTTGATGTGGTGTTTCGTCAATATGCAACCCGTTGCATATTGAGCCCCACTTAATTTGTAGGCTTGTTTGTGCACTTTGCCATGCCATGCCTCATTAAACCGGACATGCATCATACTTGTTTGCGCATCGTGCCATGTTTATGTGTTGGTTGTTTACTATGTTGTGTGATTCTTTCCGGTGTTGCTTCTTCGGGCTGGTTCCGATTACGTCGCGTTTGTGAGGACCCGTTCGACTATCTCCGTTTGTCTTCTTCATGGACTCGTTCTTCTTCCTTGTGGGATTTCAGGCAAGATGACCATACCCTTGAAATCACTTCTATCTTTGCTTGCTAGTTGCTCGCTCTTTTGTATACTGCGATACCTACCACTTGCTTATCATGCCTCCCATATTGTTGAACCAAGCCTCTAACTCACCTTGTCCTAGCAAACCGTTGTTTGGCTATGTTACCGCTTTGCTCAGCCCCTCTTATAGCGTTGTTAGTTGTAGGTGAAGATTGGAGTTTGTTCCTTGTTGGAACATGGATATTTTGTTGGGATATCACAATATCTCTTATTTAATTAATGCATCTATATACTTGGTAAAGGGTGGAAGGCTCGGCCTTATGCCTGGTGTTTTATTCCACTCTTGCCGCCCTAGTTTCCGTCATATCGGTGTTATGTTCCTGGATTTTGCGTTCCTTACGCGGTTGGGTTATAATGGGAACCCCTTGACAGTTCGCCTTGAATAAAACTCCTCCAGCATTGCCCAACATTGGTTTTACCATTCGCCACCTAGCCTTTTCTTTCCCTTGGGTTCTGCAGACTCAAGGGTCATCTTTATTTAAACCCCCCCAGGCCAATGCTCCTCTGAGGGTTGGTCCAAACAGAGCCACTTGCAGCGCCACCTCAGGGAAACTCGAGGGCTGGTTTTAGTTGTACGTAGTGCTCATCTGAGTGTGCCCTGAGAACGAGATATGTGCAGCTCCTATCGGGATTTGTTGGCACATTCGGGCGGTGTTGCTGGTCTTGTTTTACCATTGTCGAAATGTCTTGTAACCGGGATTCCGAGCCTGATCAGGTCTTCCCGCTAGAAGGAATATCCTTCTTTGACCATGAGAGCTTGTGATGGGCTAAGTTGGGACACCCCTGCAGGGATTTGAACTTTCGAAAGGCGTGCACGCGGTTATGGGCAGATAGGAATTTGTTAATGTCCGGTTGTAGAAAACCTGAAGTTTATCTTAATTAAAACACATCTACCGCGTATGTTACCGTGATGGTCTCTTCTTGGCGGGGTCCGGGAAGTGAACACGGTGTTGGAGTAATGCTTGACGTAGGTTGTTCTAGGATCACTTCTTGATCATAGTTTCTCTCCCGTGCTTTTTCCTTCTCTTCTCGCTCTCTTTTGCGAATATGTCAGGCACCAAATATGCTAGTCGCTTGCTGCAGCTCCACCTCATACCTTTTCCCTACCTATAAGCTTAAATAGTCTTGATCACGAGGGTGTGAGATTGCTGAGTCCCCGTGACTCACAGATACTTACAAAACCAGCTTGCAGGTGCCGTTGAGCCATGAAGATGACGCAACCAAGCTCATGGAGGAGCTCGATGAAGATCTTGCCCTTTGTGTTGTTTCGTTTTCCAGTTGATCAGTAGTGGATCCCAGTTGGGACGATCGGGGATCTGTGTAGCTTTTGGGGTAGTCTTCTTTTATTTTGGGTTCCGTAGTCGGACCTTGTGCGTATCTGGATGATGTAATGTTTTTATTCATGTAATTGTGTGAAGTGGCGATTGTAAGCCAACTATGTATCTCTTTCCCTTTTGTATTACATGGGTTGTGTGAAGATTACCTCACTTGCGACATTGCTTTCAATGCGGTTATGCCTCTAAGTTGTGCTTCGACACGTGGGAGATATAGCCGCATCGAGGGCGTGACAAGTTGGTATCAGAGCCTTCCCCGACTTAGGAGCCCCCTGCTTGATCGAATCATTGGTGTTGTTGAGTCTAGAAAAATGTTTTGAGTCATTTAGGATTATATATATCGAAGAGTTAGGAATTCTTTTTACTCCTCAGTCCCTTCGTTGCTTTGGTAAGGCATCATGACGTAGAGTTTGACTCTTCTCTTCTCAAATTTCACTAATTTTTTTAGGATCATGCGGGTATCTTGGAATCGTTCCGATGGTTTTGTGACGAGAACATTGTTCTTGGTGCCTCCTGACATTTAGGGGTTGTGGCAGTGTCCCGGGGAGTTGAGCTCCGAGGTGTTGTCGTCACAATTTTATCGTTGCAGTTCTGGAATACCTGAGATTAGTTTCGCCGACATCGAAAATATCTTTTATGCAGTTGTTGGTGAGATAACCTCGACGCCACCCAGTACTAGGGCGGGAGTTCGGGAGTATTGCCATAACTCGTATAACGGATGCTTTTCGAAGGTTGAGGTAAATGATTTCCGAAGGTTTCTTGGTTATGTGTTGAAGGATGGATACAGCTGGATGTAGGATTTGCTAGATTTGGGTGAGATATTATGCTTCCCCTGTATCCCCAACACCTGATTGCATAACCGGAAAGTTTTGGGAGTTTATAAGTGGGAATTCAAGTAGCTCTTAGGATATCTTTCCGACAGATGTATGATATGAAATTGGGGTTCGACGTCTTGTGGTCCGCCTATTCACGGTTGGTTTTACAGTGGTCTCGTTGTGTCTTAAAGAGTCCTTGGCTATGCCGACTCGGGGACGCTTCGTATGTCATGTGCACTGCCTTGTACATAATGGTGCTGTATGACCGAGCCCATGTAGGCCCCACCACGAAAACTTCGGACGAAATCTCTATCATATGTTTGTTCCGGCTTACTCGGCAAGCCAATCCTTTGTTTGTTTTGAGTTGTGGTATTCGAGTTGCTTCGAAGTCAAATGTTGATTCCATACCTTCTCTAAACGGTGTTCTCATACTCCGATGTGAATACCAAACTTTCATGATAACCGAGACTGTCATGTCAATCCTTTTCAACCGGTGTGCTTCTCTTCAAGTGGATCCGATCATTTCAATATCAACAAGATCTATTACTAGTTCTTCTCAACGGTGTTGTCTTCATCCGTTCCAAGTTGACTTTGTTTTTCCCACCCACCCACCCCTTTTTCTTCAAGGATTTAGATTTCTTAATCAAGTATCCATCTTATTGATGCGAGGCCTTTTCATTCCTTTTTCGTCAATATCCTTATCCGGTGATTCTCATGAAGATTATAACGGAGCTTCAAGTTCGTCACTCTTCACTCGTTTTCTTCTCCGGTGGAACCAATTCAAGCTTTCGGTGTTGATCATATCTTTTTCCTCGTTTCAAATGCCTTCTCATACCGGTGCACCTCTTAATCATTCACCCCTCGTTATTCATTTGTTCCGGAGTGCTCAAGATATCTTGAAGATTTGTGTTTTCATTCCTAATCCATTCAAGTTATTTCGAGGTTCTTATCTTATTCAAGCCATTTAATTCAACCAGTGCAATATCCTTTTCAAGAAATCGTTCAACGATGTATCTTTTCAGTGGGCCCTAACCCACAGGTCTTTTTCCAGGATCTTACCTGACTCTTCTAAATTTTCCGGAGTTATCCTCAAATTCTTTTCGAAGTTTGACGTAAGAATGAGTTATCATCAGTCAAATGCCTTTCTCCAAGATCAGTTAAATTCTTTTCATCGTTGGCTCAACCTTTCCATTATTCATTCCGGAGTGCCTCAACAATTTGGTGGTGTTTCTCGTCATCATTCTCGGATTTGAAGACCGAAGAAGAATTTTCTCTCAATCTTGCTCCATTCTCTTCAAAGATTCGTGATTCTAGCTTGTTGCCATCCTCTCATAATTCTCTTCGGTTGTGAGATTTCTTTTCACCTATCCAGAGAATTCAGGAGTCTTTTCAGTTTGATCATCCGGAGTCCATCATCTCAGATTTATTCATTCTCAGCTTTCAGCTCTCTTTCTCTAAATCTTATCGGTGCTTCATTCAAGTGTTCTCTAATCATCTCGGAATCTCTTCGTTCACTTGTATCTAAATTCTCTCAAGTATCCTCGTTCATTTCATAATTCTAACCGGTGTTCCTTTATCTTCCTTTCGGTCATTTTAATTCTTACGATGGTTCGTGCAAGATTCCTCTTCTTTCGTTATCATATCAATTCATTCGTTGTTTCGATTCCACCGGTGTTTCGTTGAAGGCATTCTCAAGTTGGCGCGATACCTATCTTAATCTTTTCTATGAGAATAAGTGATATGTCAAATCCGTTGATTTCCATCAATTTAAATTGGTGATGGATACGCATAACGTAATTCTTATTCTTGCTTCATCGAGTGATTAATTTCCTATTCCGGAGGCTCGTCAAATTCTTCTTTCCATTTGTTCATCTTTCTTTTCCGGAGTTCCAAGTTTTCTCTTTATCTCGTCGCAAAGCTTCATCTAATCATTGCAAGGCTTCAACCTTACTCTTCTCATCTTTCTTTTCATTTGATCATTCTTTTGTTTACCGGAGTTCTTCATGAAGTTTCTGCATGATGGTCCATAAAGGACTTAATCCGTTCTCGAAACGTTCATCAAGATTATTTTTAGAGGAGTTCAAGCTTTGTTCTTCTTGCAATCTGGAGTGCAATTCTTTCTACCATATTAGTGGAGGTGGTATTATGTCATTCTTGATAATTTGAGTTCATGTTTCATGATTCACATGTTGTCAAGGATGAGATATTTTAAATCCATCAATCTCGTCATTTGAGTTATCTTGGGTTATATTCCACCTAAAGCCTTCCCTAAGGTTTGTTGCTATCTATGGTGCTTATAAAGGACCCAAGTTCTTCTTTATCCTCCCGGTGAAATATTTTCTCGTCTCCTTGTTCATACCAACACAATTCTTTTTCCCGTGAGTGGCAGGTTGTCACCTCATGATTTGAGATGTATTCCATAAGACCATATCAAGCGTATTCTTTTCGTTGTTGGTGTTCCAACAACTCCGCTCGACCCGTCTCCTAAGGATGCCTTCTCAAGCTCTTTTGTGGCATAAGATGGCATTTTCTTCTCCATTCTCCTATTTCAATGATCTAACTTCTATTATTTTCTTCCGGAGGCATTGTGATGTTGCTCTCTTCAACCCATCTTTTCGTTTTGTCAGGATCATGTTCTTTTCATGCCTATCTATTTAACCGGAGTGTTGTGCCATTTTGCTCAAGTTCTTCATTTTATCAAGCCTTGCATATCTTTTCAACCGGAGTGCTGTTCGAATTTGTTCTTCCTTGTTCCTCTTTTCTAACGGAGTGCTTTCATCTTTGTTCTTCTTCGTTGTATTCTTTTCTTGAAATGGCTTAACCTTTTCAAGGTTCTTTGGTCTCACTCGTTTGTCAAAGAAGCAACTTAGTTTTACCTCCTCTCTTCCTCTTCCTCTTCCTTTTCCCTCCGGTGCCATTCTAGATCTCGGGACGAGATCCTCTCGTAGTGGTGGAGTGTTGTAACGCCCCGAGACCGTTGCGTCAGGTGTCTTCCAGTTATTCACCGGTGTTGCCATGTCATTTGCTTGCGTGTCATGTTTTTCATATCATGTCATCATGTGCATTGCATCATCATGTTTTCAAAAACTTGCATCCGTCCCGGTCTCCTCGTTCCTTCCGTTGTCCGTTCTGAGCCCAAACACACTTGCACGCGCCCGCGGCACCTCCGAAATATTATTTTTATAAGTGGCCGGATAATGTTCTCGGAATGGGATGAAAGTTGGCGTGTGGTCTTATTATAGTGTAGATAGACCGCCTGTCAAGCTTCATCGCATTCAGAGTTCGTCTGATAGCCCAACCGTTAAACTATAGCGGCATTATAGCCGGGCACACGTCGGACGTTTTCGGTCTCCGAAAACAGTCGCCGGGGCTCTCTCTCTCTCTTCTATTCTCACAGCTCGAGACCGTCTATACAGTCTACTTCTCACCGCCAGGCCCTACCTAACCTCTCTCATCAGCCCGCGGACCTCCTCCCGCGCGCGTCCGAAATTTGTCCCGGACCCGACCCGGACAGTCGTTACCGCCGTGTCCGGATCATCCCCAAACGTCTACTAAATATCACCGTTTTATTATTTAGACTCCCTAGCCTATTCTTTCTGAACCGTCCGATTTCGATCGGAGGATCCAAACTCCCTTTTTTCCTTATATTTATAGACCACCACCTACCAAATCTAGCCTAACCCTAAAACCTAGGAGGCTTGTCCCTAGCGCCGCCGCCACTCTCTCGGGATCCCTCCCGATCCAAACCCACCAATCACCAGCCCCTCTCGATCCCCTCCATCCCGAGCACCTCTGCCCGAGCTCCTCCCGCAGCTCCCCATCGCCCGCGACCCTGCCTCATCGTCCAGCCGACATCGGCGATCGAAACCTCACCGGAGATGAGTGCCCCGACAGCCCCGCTCCTTTTTTCCCTCCTGCTTCTCAACCTCTTTTTATCACGATCTTCCCCTTCCTTTCTCTATTCTTCTCTCACAGGGAACCATGGAGCCGCCGCTTGGAGCTCCATGACCGCCTCTCCCGCCGTCATGTCCCCGGACCGCCGACTCCCGGCCTCTGCGAACCTTCCCGCGGCCGCCCCGGTGTTCCCGGCCTCCTCCCCGCGGTGTTCGCCGCCGCTACTCTGCTTCCTGATGAGCAGGGGATGAGGCGCCCGCTCATCGCCCGCTCCTGTTGGCCGCGACGCCCGGGACCACGTCGACCTCCCCGGCTCGCCTTCTGTGTCGTGCGTCGACACCACGCCAAGCCGCCACCGTCCCCGTGATGTCCCTGCGGCCAAATCGACGCCGCTGTCCTCTGCATCGCCATGGACGCGCAGCTGGAGCTCCACGCCCCGCCTTCCTCCGCCTTGCCTGTGGTCCCCGCTGCACTAGGTCCGGCAGCCCCTCGTCGAGCATCGCCTCTTCCCCGACCTCCTCGCTCGATTCCTTGTCGAATCATGTAGGTTCCCGTCGCTGCGCCGCCCGGGTCGCCCCTGCTTCGCACCTGCGCCGCCGTGCCCTGCATCCCGCAGCCATCCGCCTCTGCCTCGTCCGGTTCGAGCGAGATGAGGAGCGCCGAGCCTGCAAGCCCCTGCGCCTCAAACCTCTTCCGCCGGAAAGCCCTGCCACCGTCGCCGTGCCAAGTTCCCGCTGCCGCTGCGGGCTACCTCTTCTGCATCTCTCTCCAGCGAGGACGAAGCTAGTGCGCATCGATTGATTGGGTCTTGCTCGCGTTGACCGCGCCTGTCTTCCTCACGGGCCACAAGCCACGCCTAGGCCCAGCCCCTCCTAGGCGAGTCAGACCCGCCGGCCTGCCGCTTCCACTGGACCGGGCCTTGGGCCAAGGTGAGCCATCCGCCCTCTGTATGCTCCTGTTGTGGCCCAGTTTGCCCCAGATCAGGCCCGTGTTGTTTTTTTCCTGAGAGGACAATTTTTCTAATTTCCAGAGACTGCAGTTTTACAGAAAGTCCTCCTACTTCATGCATTTAATAACTTCAGAACCATGCATCGGATTAAAATAATTTATATATGTAACTTGACTAGATTTTCATCTAGTTTCACAATATCCAACTTTCATCCATGTTTAAAATGTTGTTTGGTTAAATTTGCTCCTATGTCATGTTAAAATGCTTTTATTCATAACTAAATAACCGTAACTCGGAATCTAATAAACTTTATATGTAAATGGGGTGGAAAAATGCATAGTTTAACATGGTGGCATCTCTTTGCATGTTTAAAAACCCTAAAATTGTGTTTAGGGAAGAACAGTACCATAACCAAAATATGCACATGAGGAGTTTCCGGACTTGTTTGTCGTTCCGGCCTCATTTAATCTTGCCTAGATAGGTAGTTTTCATTTGCTTCACCCTCTTGCCATGTTTAACAACGTTTAGTATTGTTGGGTACATAAATGAGATCGAACTAAATAACTTGATGTGGTGTTTCGTCAATATGCAACCCGCTGCATATTGAGCCCCACTTAATTTGTAGGCTTGTTTGTGCACTTTGCCATGCCATGCCTCATTAAACCGGACATGCATCATACTTGTTTGCGCATCGTGCCATGTTTATGTGTTGGTTGTTTACTATGTTGTGTGATTCTTTCCGGTGTTGCTTCTTCGGGTTGGTTCCGATTACGTCGCGTTTGTGAGGACCCGTTCGACTATCTCTGTTTGTCTTCTTCATGGACTCGTTCTTCTTCCTTGTGGGATTTCAGGCAAGATGACCATACCCTTGAAATCACTTCTATCTTTGCTTGCTAGTTGCTCGCTCTTTTGTATACTGCGGTACCTACCACTTGCTTATCATGCCTCCCATATTGTTGAACCAAGCCTCTAACTCACCTTGTCCTAGCAAACCGTTGTTTGGCTATGTTACCGTTTTGCTCAGCCCCTCTTATAGCGTTGTTAGTTGCAGGTGAAGATTGGAGTTTGTTCCTTGTTGGAACATGGATATTTTGTTGGGATATCACAATATCTCTTATTTAATTAATGCATCTATATACTTGGTAAAGGGTGGAAGGCTCGGCCTTATGCATGGTGTTTTATTCCACTCTTGCCGCCCTAGTTTCCGTCATATCGGTGTTATGTTCCCGGATTTTGCGTTCCTTACGCGGTTGGGTTATAATGGGAACCCCTTGATAGTTCGCCTTGAATAAAACTCCTCCAGCAATGCCCAACATTGGTTTTACCATTCATCACCTAGCCTTTTCTTTCCCTTGGGTTCTGCAGACTCAAGGGTCATCTTTATTTAACCCCCCCTAGGTCAGTGCTCCTCTGAGTGTTGGTCCAAACAGAGCCCCTTGCAGCGCCACCTCGGGGAAACTCGAGGGCTGGTTTTAGTTGTACGTAGTGCTCATCTGAGTGTGCCCTGAGAACGAGATATGTGCATCTCCTATCGGGATTTGTCGGCACAGTCGGGCAGTGTTGCTCGTCTTGTTTTACCATTGTCGAAATGTCTTATAACCGGGATTCCAAGCCTGATCGGGTCTTCCCGCTAGAAGGAATATCCTTCGTTGACCGTGAGAGCTTGTGATGGGCTAAGTTGGGACACGCCTGCAGGGATTTGGAATTTCGAAAGTCGTGCCCGCGGTTATGGGCAGATGGGAATTTGTTAATGTCCGGTTGTAGAAACCTGAAGTTTATCTTAATTAAAACACATCTACCGCGTGTGTTCCGTGATGGTCTCTTCTCGGTGGGGTCCAGGAAGTGAACACGGTGTTGGAGTAATGCTTGACGTAGGTTGTTCTAGGATCACTTCTTGATCATAGTTTCTCGACCGTGCTTTTGCCTTCTCTTCTCGCTCTCTTTTGCGAATATGTCAGCCACCAAATGTGCTAGTCGCTTTCTACAGCTCAACCTCATACCTTTTCCCTACCTATAAGCTTAAATAGTCTTGATCGCGAGGGTGTGAGATTGTTGAGTCCTCATGACTCACAGATACTTCCAAAACCAGCTTGCAGGTGCCATTGAGCCATGCAGATGATGCAACCAAGCTCAAGGAGGAGCTTGACGAAGATCTTGCCCTTTGTGTTGTTTCGTTTTCCAGTTGATCAGTAGTGGAGCCCAGTTTGGACGATCGGGGATCTGTGTAGCTTTTGGGGTAGTCTTCTTTTATTTTGGGTTCCGTAGTCGGACCTTGTGTGTATCTGGATGATGTAATGTTTTTATTCGTGTAATTGTGTGAAGTGGCGATTGTAAGCCAACTATGTATCTCTTTCCCTTAGGTATTACATGGGTTGTGTGAAGATTACCTCACTTGTGACATTGCTTTCAATGCGGTTATGCCTCTAAGTCGTGCTTCGACACGTGGGAGATATAGCCGCATCGAGGGCGTGAAAATATACTCCCCGAGGGGTTCCGGTAACCTCCCGGTACTCCGAAAAATGCCCGAACTCATCCGGAACCATTCCGATGTCCAAACATAGGCTTCCAATATATCGATCTTTATGTCTCGACCATTTTGAGACTCCTCGTGATGTCCGTGATCAAATCCGGGACTCCGAAATACCTTCGGTACATCAAAACACATAAACTCGTAATACCAATCGTCACCGAACGTTAAGCATGTGGACCCTACGGGTTCGAGAACTATGTAGACATGAACGAGACATGTCTCTGGTCAATAACCAATAGCGGAACCTAGATGCTCATATTGGTTCCTACATATTCTACGAAGATCTTTATCGGTCAAACCGCATAATGGTATACGTTGTTCCCTTTGTCATCGGTATGTTACTTGCCCGATATATGATCATCGGTATCTCAATACCTAGTTCAATCTCATTACCGGAAAGTCTCTTTACTCGTTCCGTAATGCCACATCCTATAACTAACTCATTAGCTACATTGCTTGCAAGGCTTATAGTGATGTACATTATCGAGAGGGCCTAGAGATACCTCCCCGATAATCGGAGTGACAAATCCCAATCTTGATCCATGCCAATTCAACAAACACCATTGGAGACACCTGTAGAGAACCTTCATAATCACCCAGTTACGTTGTGACATTTGGTAGCACACAAAGTGTTCCTCCGATATTCGGGAGTTGCATGATCTTATAGCCATAGGAACACGTATAGTTATGGAGAAAGTAATAGCAACAAACTAAACGATCATCGTGCTAAGCTAACGGATGGGTCTTTTCCATCACATCATTCTCTAATGATGTGATCCTGTTCATCAAATGACAACACATGTCCATGCTAGGAAATTTAACCATCTTTGATTAACGAGCTAGTCAAGTAGAGGCATACTAGGGACACTCTATTTGTCTATGTATTCACACATGTACTAAGTTTTTGGTTAATACAATTCTAGCATGAACAATAAACATTTATCATGATATAAGGAAATATAAATAACAACTTTATTCTTGCCTCTAGGGAATATTTCCTTCAGAAACATGGTTTATCTCCAGCATATCTTACTTGAAGATGGGGGTCCTCGACCATCTCACGTTCTTCATCTCACTTGGGCCTGACCACCCATCATATAAGTGCGAGGCAGAACTTAGCCAAGAAATCGCCAAAAATTGCCCTCAATTCTACCAGGACTTTTTTCATCATAGAAGGATTTTCTGTCATAGTTTTCTGCATAGAAGTAGGTGCCCACCACATCCACAATAATACATGTTTTCGTCACTATTATTTTCATGGAAGTGTCACTTCTATGACATAATTTTTTTCTCGAGGCCAAAATGTTAAGGATGTGTCTTTTTCTTGTAGTGTGTGAAACAATGAATGTCACGCCCCGAGACTGGGCCTAAGCGAGAAAGCCGCCGCTCGCCTATAGCCCAGAGGCATGTAGTCACGCAAGGCATGATTAAGTAGGCATAAACCAACAGTGGATCATAAAAGCTCATATATATTCATTTTAAGAATTTCCTTGCATTTACAGTTGCTGAAAAAATATATTATATTCTCTAGTCGCTTCCCACCCACTTGTCAAGTCTATTATATATGAATCCGTCTTCCAAACATGCTTATGTTAATCGACAACTACAGCTAAAAATAAAGAAAGCACAGGTAAGTACGACAAGTCATACTCTGCAAGCAAATACTACACTATTCAACAAAAGTAGAGTTTAAGGATATTGATACAGTAACAACGGGTTAATTGTATTTAAAGGATGATAAATAATGTGACAATTGTTGGAGCCAATTTCATCGGAATAAATAACAGAACACCATAACTGGATGTATCGAGAATGGCCCATGAAATTATTGGTGTCACACATGACCGCAAGCTTCCCAACCCAGGAGTCATATGGGTGAAATTTCACATTGTTACACTCTTAAGAGGGGTACTCCAACGTCGACAATCTCGACTAGATCCACACAGGCGCTAGTAGAGCAGAGCTCTTTAATCCCCAAAGAAACAACCACTTGACTTATTAGTGTCGAACGCTCCTACGGATCCATCATCGACAAGCTTCCGAACAAGTGTCATTCTTTGCGGAGAGCCTAGACAGCCCCATACCAGAACTATGACCGGTACAATATGTTTGTCTTCATGACACCAATATATATGAACAGAATATGATGTGACTAGACCAACAATAGGATCACTGGAATATCATACAATACAATACCCTCATGTCTTTACATGATTTCCTCTCAAAATAGACCGATTCCATCAATAAATGGATTTCCAAGGCAACATGTCTCCTTCAAATGGCATAGAAGCCAATGAAGCAAATAACAAGAATATGATGCAACAGCATAGTCGGATAATCAAAGGAGACAACAATAATGTAAGATCCCGGAGTTAGGAGAGTAGATACTTGCCTCAATAGCAAAGTTTCTCCTTTGAAATAATTCTCCCAAAAGGTAAACCCAGCACCATCGTATAAAAATTCAATAGTCGTACATATACTCATATTCTCTGAATGGCTTTGCTCTTCACTCTAGCAGTCCTCCATGCTCTGTAAATATCTTACAAACATGGACATAGGAATGAATTATTCATCTCTCTCTCCCTCTCTCTCTCTCTCTCTCACACACACACTCGCATCTTCTCACTTCTTGCTTTCTCTTGGAGCTGTGGTTTGGAGCTGCACCAGCCAAAAATAGGGGTGTCCTATTTATAGGAGCCGACCTTCAGTTGAACTGTAGAAATATCTTAGCTAAAATGACCCATCGGCCAACGCTTGGCCATTATCCCTATGGTGAGGTAAAAGGGAACTTGGCCTTCTAACCAGATCAAGAGCATGTGTCCTTAAGCGCTAAGAAATTGTCAGCTACGTGTACTACTACTGTAATCTTTTCTTCTCCCTGGTGCATGACATGTACAAGCAACTTTCTCTAGCATGAAGCCCATGTTATCCTTCTCATTATTACATTTATGCACACATACTAATTCTACAGCCTGTTTCTTAACCACTCGGACAGGGGAATGGGAGTTTTCACAAGGGTGTTTGTGGAGGGATTAGACATGAAAAGTAGAGTTTTACTACCATTCCATTGTTTGGTATATAATGAGAATTAGCATGGGATAAAACTTAGCTCACAAATTAACAGGGTACCCGCTAGGAAGAAATAAGTGGGCGTTGGCTTCCTCAACTCCCATTCTTCTTCCCACTTAAACTCCTATTTCCCTTCCCACTTAAACTCCCATTTCCCTTCCCACTTACACTCCCATTCTCTCTAATCAAACAGTGAACTTTTAATCTCCTCACCCCTAACTCTCATTCCCCATCTCTAATTCCCCCAAACAAAACACGCTCTAGTAAATTCGTTGTTGGCCTGGACAAGAGTCAAAGCAAATTTCTATTCATCTATTTCTGTCACACAGTTACTTCTCCACCATATCATTCAAATATGAATGCATGCACTTATTCTCATCTGAATAAATTACTATTAAACCAAAATTATTAGCTTAATAAAATCATTAGAAAATAATTATCTATTTCCATAAATTAAATAATAACCCCAAAATCTTGGTTATTACATCCTTCCCGCCTTACAAGAATTTCACCCTCGAAATTCAAAAGTAAATGTTACTATGAACTTTTTTTGGTACACCTATTTTAGCTATACATGTGAAAGTCGTTCTAAAGTATGTCTAAGAATTAATTAGGACGAAAACAAAAATATTTAAATTTTCTGACTAGCTGGTGAAAGAAAATTACTATCCCAACAACCAAAGCAAATAGAGAGTTTTACTTTTAACATCTGTTTTACTACAGTGTTCATCAAAAGAAATTTTTGGTCATCAAGATCTAGAAACTGTATAAATATCTTTTTTAACGGCCGGATATCCTATGACAAAACACACTAGAGTTTAATTAGAAGTAACCATTGTAAGATTTGCTAAATTTTCTATTGGCAACGCAAAACAACTACACTTTGCGTGAATCAATTTATACAATCCCTAATAAAAGATCTGATTATAGTCTAGGAGCCTAAAATATATATAAACATTTCTAGTTAGTGTAAATACGAAAAAAAATGTAGATAAATAGTTATAAATTTATTCACGATCTACCCATTTATCTCAGCACAACCTAAAACCTGAAGCTATGATACCACTTTAACAAAAAATAAAGCAAGCAAGGAGGCACGCCAATACCGCATGCTAAATATCTACCATCCTATGAGGTAGCACAATGTAGTACAAGAGCTAGCTAGCCAATTGATGGAAGAAAATACAACTAACCATGACATCTAACAGGCAAGCTACATGTATAGTAGACAAGACGGGTGCTGCATGCATGTCGTGCATTGATGCATGCATGTAAATGTACGTGATTACTCAAAGCAAATGGTAGATATTTTGCATGCGGTATTGACGTGCCTCCTGGCTTCCTTTATTTTTTATAAAGTGGTATCAGAGCTTTAGGTTTTAGGTTGCGCTGAGATAAATGGATAGATCACAACTAAATTTATAACTACTTTAGGAGTTTATTTTCAGCAAGAACTTGGTGTCCCCAGAATAAAGAAGACATGTTATATATGTCTATTATTGTGAAATGTTTTAATTTAGGCCGCACACGTTTATAACCCTTGGTTTATAAATGTGTGGTGGCTATGAAGGAAATATGCCCTAGAGGCAATAATAAAATTGTTATTTATATTTCCTTATATCATGATAAATGTTTATTATTCATGCTAGAATTGTATTAACCGAAAACTTACTACATGTGTGAATACATAGACAAACAAAGTGTCCCTAGTATGCCTCTACTTGACTAGCTCATTAATCAAAGATGGTTAAGTTTCCTAGCCATGGACATGTGTTGTCATTTGATGACCTGGATCACATCATTAGAGAATGAGGTGACGGACAAGATCCATCCGTTAGATTAGCACTATGATCGTTTAGTTTATTGCTATTGCTTTCTTCATGACTTATACATGTTCCTATGACTATGAGATTATGCAACTCCTGAATACCGGAGGAACACTTAGTGTGCTATCAAACGTCACAACTTAACTGGGTGACTATAAAGATGCTCTACAGGTATTTCCGATGGTGTTTGTTGAGTTGGCATAGATCAAGATTAGGATTTGTCACTCTATGTATCAGAGAGGTATCTCTAGGCCCTCTCGGTAATGCACATCACTATAAGCCTTGCAAGCAATGTGACTAATGAGTTAGTTGCGGGATGCTACATTACAGAACGAGGAAAGAGACTTGTCGGTAACGAGATTGAACTAGGTATTGAGATACCGACGATCGAATCTCGGGCAAGTAACATACCGATGACAAAGGGAACAACGTATGTTCTTATGCGGTTTGACCGATAAAGATCTTCGTAGAATATGTGGGAGCCAATATGAGAATCCAGGTTCCGCTATTGGTTGTTTCGGTCATGTCTACATAGTTCTCGAACCCGTAGGGTCCGCACACTTAACGTTCGGTGACGATCGGTATTATGAGTTTATGTGTTTTGATGTACCGAAGGTAGTTCGGAGTCCCGGATATGATGACGGACATGATGAGGAGTCTCAAAGTGGTTGAGACATAAAGATTGATATATTGGACGGCTATATTCGGACACCGGAAGTGTTCCGGGTGATTTCGGAGAAAACTGGAGCGCCGGAGGGTTATCGGAACCCCCCCGAAGAACTAATGGGCCACATGGGCCTTAGTGGAGAGAGAGAGAGGGCTGGCCGGGTAGGCCGCGCACCCCCTCCCCCTCTGGTCCGAATTGGACTAGGGAAGGGCGGCAGCGCCCCCTTTCCTTCTCCCTCTCCTCCTTCCTTTCCCCCTCCTAGTAGGACTAGGAAAAGGGGAGTCCTAGTCCTACTACACTAGTAGAAAAAGGGTCAAACGTGAAGCACATTAGTGCCGGTTTGTATTTGAGCCGGCACTAATGTATACATTAGTGCCAGTTCCAACGGCTAGCCGGGCCGCTTTCATTAGTACCGGTTCGTGGCGAACCTTTAGCACCGGTTCGTGCCACGAACCGGTACTAATGAGAGTGGTGGCAGGATGTTGTCAGAATGGGGCCCCTCCAGCCCCTGTAGTACCGGTTCTTGGCACGAACCGGTACTAAAGGTCGTCCTACATAAACCCTTCGTCCATCCGAGCTCGCTCTGTTCTTCCCCTTTCCCCTCTCCTCTCTGTTCTTCCCCTCTTCCTCTCGAGCTCATCACACATTTTGCCCAAAATTTGTCAAGATTTGAAGGCCCCCATCCATTCAAATGATCACAAAGGTTACAACTTTGTCCTTTCATCTCTCATTGCTAGATTAGCTCTTGCAATGCTTTATATAGTGATTAATTTGTGAGTTTAGTAATTTGGGAGGATATATATATATATGTGCTAGTATTTGATTTATATGCAATTTGAGGTAAAAATAACACTTAGTTTGCATATGTAGGTGTGGTTTACTTAGTGCCTTCTAAATCTCCATCGTAGCCACCGTCGATCGCCCGCACCGTCCCGTCGCTGGCACCACCTTGTGGTGAGCCTCTTGTTCATGAAATTTTATATAAAACTTGATGTTTGTGTGATTTGGATATATAGTTACTCGTATAATTATCTTACCCGTACGTTGTTTGTTATACATATAGTGCCATGGTTTTGATATCCGTCCCCGTCGGCCCTAGTCCTTGTTATGATTCGGATGTGGTATGTATATTCTCTTTTAAAACTAGTTGCATTTCGTGTTTATGACAAATTATGCACATCAAGTTGACATAGAAATTTTTTCTAGGAGGTATGTGAACCGGAAATTCCAACCGACCCTATTGCCGAGAGGTTAAATTTAGTTGAAAGAGAAAACGAGTACTTGAAAGAAAAGTTGAAAAGAATTGAGGGGGAGAAGATGGAATTGGAGTTGCATGTTGCCGATGTCGTCGATGATCACAAGATCAAGATGGAGAAAATGCGCTTGAAGATTAGAAAGATTAGAAAATATGCCATCGATAGTGAGGCTTGGTATCATTATGCTGTTGGATCCATTGTTACCTTAGTTGCGATCTTGATCGTATTTGTTGTTGCATTTAAATGCTTTAGCTAGAGAGTTATTTGTTTGTTGCATTTAAGTGTTGTATGAACTTTATGTATGAACTTGTATTAATTTGGTCTATTCGGTGTTGTGTAATGAAGATGAGCCGGCAATGGATGTACGATGACCGATGCTCTCCCCAGTTCGTTGAGGGCGTGCATACTTTTCTGCTTGCAGATGAGGCAAACAAGTGGGCGGATGGTTTTATGCCTTATCCATGTGTTCGCTGTAAGAATGGTCACAATTACTCTACGTCAAGAACCATTCACGTCCACCTGTTTAAGTCCGGTTTCATGCCCCATTAAAATGTTTGGACCAAGCACGGAGAAAGAGGGGTTATGATGGAAGACAATGAAGAAGAAGAGGACGACGACAGCTATCCTGGCCATGGGTTCCCTGAATACAATGATACAACAATGGGGGAAGAAGCTGAGCCGGTAATGCGGGAAGAAGCTGAGCCGGCAATGCGGGAAGAAGCCGAAGAAGAGGCATCAGATGAGCCCGTTGATGATCTAGGTCGGGTCATTGCCGATGCAAAGAGAAACTGCGCAAGTGATTTGGAGAAGAAGAAGTTGCAACGCATGTTAGAGGATCACAAAAAATTGTTGTACCCGAATTGCGTAGGTGACAAGAAAAAGCTGGGCACCACACTGGAATTGCTACAATGGAAGGCAGAGAATGGTGTATCTGACAAGGGATTTGGAAAGTTGCTGGTAATGATAAAGGATATGCTTCCAAAGGACAACGAATTGCCCGAGAGTACGTACGAAGCAAAGAAGGCTGTCTGCCCTCTAGGGTTAGAGGTGCAGAAGATACATGCATGCCCTAATGATTGCATCCTCTACCGTGGTGAGTACGAGGATTTGAACGCTTGCCCGGTATGTGGTGCATTGCGCTATAAGATCAGCCGCGATGACTCTGGTGATGTCGAGGGCCGGCGCCCCAGGAAGAAGATTCCTGCCAAGGTGATGTGGTATGCTCCTATAATACCACGGTTGAAACGTTTGTTCCAAAACAAAGAGCATGCCAAGGCGGTGCGATGGCACAGAGAAGACTGTAAGAAAGACGGAAATTTGAGAGTACCCGCTGACGGGTCACAGTGGAGAAAAATCGAAAGAAAGTACGGGAAGGAGTTTGTAGATGACGCAAGGAGCGTATGGTTTGGTCTAAGTGCAGATGGCATTAATCCTTTTGGGGAGCAGAGCAGCAACCATAGCACCTGGCCTGTGATTCTATGTTTGTATAACCTTCCTCCTTGGTTGTGCATGAAGCGGAAGTTCATTATGATGCCAGTGCTCATCCAAGGCCCTAAGCAACCCGACAACGACATTGATGTGTACCTAAGGCCATTAGTTGAAGAACTCTTACAACTGTGGAATGGAATAGGTGTACGTGCGTGGGATGAGCACATGGGGGAAGAATTTGACCTAAAGGCGTTGCTGTTCACCATCAATGATTGGCCTGCTCTCAGTAACCTTTCAGGACAGACAAACAAGGGATACCGCGCATGCACACACTGTTTGGACGATACCGACAGTATATATTTGGCTAATTGTAAGAAGAATGTGTACCTGGGACATCGTCGATTTATTCCGAGCAGGCATCCCGTAAGAAAGAAAGACAAGCATTTCAAAGGTGAGGCGGATCACCAGACGAAGCCTGGCCACCGTACTGGTGTTGATGTACATGGTATGGTCAAGGATTTGAAGGTGGTCTTTGGAAAGGGTCCTGGTGGACAACCTGTTCCGAATGACGCTGACGGACGCGCACCCATGTGGAAGAAGAAATCTATATTTCGGGACCTGCCCTATTGGAAACACCTAGAGGTCCGCTCCGCAATCGATGTGATGCACGTGACGAAGAATCTTTGTGTGACCCTTCTTGGCTTCTTGGGCGTGTATGGGAAGACAAAAGATACACCTGAGGCACGGGAGGACGCTCTTACCAAAGAAGAGAAGGAAATCTTCTTTGAATGCCTGCTCAGTATTAAGGTACTGTCTGGCTTCTCGTCGAATATAAAGGGAATAATAAACATGGCAGAGAAAAAGTTCCAGAACCTAAAGTCTCATGACTTCCACGTGATTATGACGCAACTGCTTCCAGTTGCATTGAGGGGGCTTCTACCGGAAAATGTTCGATTAGCCATTGTGAAGCTATGTGCATTTCTCAATGCAATCTCTCAGAAGGTAATCGATCCAGAAATCATACCAAGGTTACAGAATGATTTGGTGCAATGTCTTGTCAGTTTCGAGTTGGTGTTCCCACCATCCTTCTTCAACATCATGACGCACGTCCTAGTTCACCTATGCGAAGAGATTAACGTTTTGGGTCCTGTATTTCTACACAATATGTTCCCCTTTGAGAGGTTCATGGGAGTCTTAAAGAAATATGTTCATAACCGTGCTAGGCCAGAAGGAAGCATCTCCAAGGGCCGTCAAAATGAGGAGGTCATTGAGTTTTGTATTGACTTTATTCCTGACCTTAAGCCGATTGGTTTTCCTGAATCGCGGCATAAGGGCAGACTGGATGGAAAAGGCACGCTAGGAGGGGAACAAATAATATGTATGGACGGACATTCTCTCACTGAAGCACACTACACAATTCTACAGAATTCCGCCTTGGTGGCTCCGTATATGGATGAACACAAGAATTTGCTACGCTCCAAACACCCGGAGCGGTCTGATGACTGGATTACACGTGAACAAACCAGGAGTTTCGCCAGCTGGTTGCAAGCACGTACCATCCATGACACCTCTATTGAAGATGACCTGTACTTGCTGTCCCAGTTACCATCTTCGAATATAATGACTTTCAAAGGGTACGAGATAAATGGTAATACATTTTACACGATCGCCCAAGATAAGAAGAGCACCAACCAAAACAGTGGTGTCCGCTTTGATGCAGAAACCAAGATGGGAAAGGAAACATATTATGGTTATATACAGGACATACGGGAACTTGACTATCGACGTGGTTTGAAGGTCCCTTTGTTTCGGTGCAAATGGGTCAATATGACACGAGGCGGGGTAACGGAAGACCCGCAGTACGGAATGACAACAGTGGATCTCAATAATCTTGCGTATGCAGACGAACCATTCGTCCTAGCCAATGATGTGGCACAGGTTTTCTATGTGAAGAACATGTCTACCAAGCCAAGAAAAAGAAAAGATAAGGAAGCGAATGCATCGTACAATGAGCCAAAGCGGCACATAGTTCTTTCTGGGAAGAGAAACATCGTGGGAGTGAATGACAAGACAGACAAGTCAGAAGATTATGAAAAGTTTGATGAAATTGCTCCATTCACAGTGAATATTGACCCGAGCATCCCGTTAAATGATGAAGATTTTCCATGGTTACGGTGCAAAGGGACACACGTGAAGAAAAAGTTTCACACCCAAAGATCTGGGATGTGATCGGCTTCACTAGCTATCATCACTTTCTTCTGTGTTTCACACCCAGAAGGGAATCTCTGTAATAGTTAGGGTAGTTAATTATGTGTTTTGGCATTTGAAACGCGAAGAAATTTTATGTGCAAACAGATTCTTTCATGCCTTTACTGATTTTTAAAGTTAAGTTATTCACAAACTAGTGATTCACACTAATTTCAAATAATTCAAATTTAAACTATTCAAATTTGAAAACTACGGGCACTAACAGAAAATTTGTAATTTTTTGTACCTAAAGCAAAAATATTCACAAAGAAACTCCAAATACACAAAGAAAAACAACTCAAAAATAAATAAAGCAAAAAAATAAAAAAGCCGGCCTACTAGGCTAGAGCGGCCTGCATACGACTAGAAACCCAACCCGTTGTTAGGCCAGGATGCAGGCCCGCAAAGGCCCGGTAGGCCCACGGGGCAGCACAGCACAGGTAGGCCCAGAAGGCCTGCATTTGAGAGCAGCTCGAAGGAGCAGCCGCTGCTGGGTTTATAAACCAGTGCGGGTGCCCTTCGCTAGGCGAGGTGGGACTAAACTTTGCGCCCCTCGCCTGGCAGCGCACTAAAGGGGGGGGCTGTAGTACCGGTTGGAGCCAGGAACCGGTACTAAAGGGGGGTGCTTCCCGCCGCTTGGCCTGGCCAAAACAAGCCTTTAGTACCGGTTGGTGCCTCCAACCGGTACTAAAGGTGTTTTCTATATAAGAAAACACTTCGAAAAATTTTGTCAGTTTCCTCTGCTTCATCGCCGCCGCCTAGTCCTGCACCGTCGCCACCCCCGTCGCGCCGTCCCCGTCGCGCCGCCCCTGTCCTTGTCGCACCGCCCCCGTCAGGCCGTCCGCGTCGCCGGCCCGTCCCCGTCCCCGCACCGGCCCGCGTCCACGTCCCTGCACCTGCCCGCGTCGCCGTCGTCATCGCTGTCACCTCGACCTCTCGCCCGCGCTGTGAGCCCCTGTCCCCCCTCTCCTCCCTCCAATCGAAGCCTCCGCACCGTCGACGTCGTTGCCTTGGCTCGCCGTCGCCGTCGTCTCTGCACACATGCATGCATACACAAACACACACATACACACAAACACACACACACACAATGTTTTTAGTTTTTAGTTTTTTTGTTTTTAGTTTTTTTCTTCTGTTTTTTCTGTATTAATGTTACAGAAATCTTAGTTATATATAGAAATGTTAGAAATGTTAGTTATATAGAAATGTTAGTTTTTTCTGTATTAATGTTATAGAAATGTTAGTTATATAGAAATGCTAGTTTTTTCTGTTTTTTAGTTATAGAAATATTAGAAATGTTATAGAAATGTTAGTTATATAGCATTGTTAGATATGTTATAGGAATGTTAGTTATATAGAAATGTTAGAAATTTTAGTTATCAAAATCCAATCATTAAAAAATGTTACTTTTTGCGGGCATATAGCTAGTATTTGTTCTCGACGATGCCCGGCCCGCATCCTCGTCGTCGACCCGTCCGCGACGACGTCCGGCTGACCCATGTCCGGGACTGGGCTCCGCCGGGCTGGCACTGGGAGGTGCTGCCTGGAGGGGCATGCCGCTTGATGAGGAACCCGGCCCCGGGTCCCGTCGTCGACCCTGATCTCGTTTGGTGGCGTTTGCGTGGGCCAGTTTCGGTGTGGAGGGAGCCGGCCCCGCCGGAGGAGGTACGTCGCCGTGTCAGGGAGGAGGACGAGCACGTCCATCGCTACATGGTTGCATTAGAGGGCGGCAGGTTCTCCAATACCTAGCAGTTTCTTCAGGGATCTCACTTCAGCTATGATCCTGTGAGGGTTCCTTCTCTTTGGGTGTCCATCGCCTGCGCCACAGGAACCGCGAGTGTCCTAGATTCTTCTGTAGTATTCGATCTTTATTAGCTACCTAGCCAGTGATGTACTCGATATATAATATTCAAGATGATGTATTCGAGATTATATATTATTCGAGAGGATGTATTCTAGATTATATCTATTATTCGAGACGATGTATTCGAGATTATATCTATTATTCGAGACGATGTATTCGAGATTATATCTATTATTCGAGACGATGTATTCGAGATTATATCTATTATTCGAGACAATGTAATTTGAGTACTAAATTGTTTTATATTTCTTTTGGCATAGTTAAATAAAAGCTATGGCGGACAATACCGACAGAGAGAGAGAGAGAGAACAGACCATGTTTGATATCATACGCGGGCCAGATGATGATCAGAATGAAGAAGATTTTGACGGCTCTGAATTTCTAAACAACACAGGAGAGGGTGATATGATATTCGATCGCGACGACCGAGAAGATGAAGTCATGAACTACGACGAAGAACATGTTGATCCTGAAACAACAAACACCGGCGAGGTATATATATTTATATAAGCAGGAATCTGGTGATCATCGCATGTTTTAAATGAGTTGAAGATATATTAATGAATCGATCTTTCTTCTTTCAGCCATCCGGATCGAGCAAATCTTCAGGCAAAATGACGAAACAAGGCCCGAACAAAAAGTTGAAGGAGGGCGTAAAGTACAATATCGAGGCAATTAGACCTAATGGCGAACCATTAGCGCCTAAGAAGATTGCGGACAAGTTCGTTCGTCAGTGCGGAGTTCTTGTGAAGGACCAACTCCCGATCTCCCTTCAAGAATGGAGAAAGCAGCAAAGCCACGTCCAAATGTTACTTTTGTCGACGAGAATAAAAAAACTGCTTTGGGATACTCTCATGGAACATTTCACCCTACCAGATCATTTCACAGAAGCAGATGTGCGGAAAGTCAAGGACGCTGCTTTTAGGAAGATGGCGGTTGCATTCAAGAACCACAAGAGAACGACGTGGGAGAAGTACGTCAAGGGAGGAAGGAAGACTACAGTATTCAAGGGGATACTAGAGAATCAAAGTGCTCATTGGGACGATTTCGTGAAATTCAAGGATTCAGAATTAGCTAAGGAACGGTCGAGAATAAACAATAAGAATGCCGAAAAAAGGATAAGTTCCATAAGCTGGGGCCAGGTGGCTACGCGGTGGCAATGCCTAAGTGGGATAAGTCTGAGAAAGAGATGGAGGATGCAAGTGTCACTCCGGTTACTCAGAGCTGGCCCCCCAGGTGCAGGACTTGGTTCTATGCGCATGGGAGGGAGTTGGACCCGAAGACATGCAATGTTTCGACGAAGGCATGTCTGAACGGAGCCGACGATGCGCTACTTGTTGCAATAGAAGAGGCTCGATCGGGGGTGTTCCAGCCCAACAGAGAGAACGACGAGCTTACGCGTGCCCTGGGAAATCCTGAACACCCGGGAAGAACACGAGGCAAGGGCGCTATTCCGTGGTATGAGGGGTTTTCCGACTGGAACGCCGACTACAGAACCCGTGCGAGAAAGAAGATTGCGGAGGAGAAGAAAAGGAAGATGGAGGAGGAGCAGAGGAAGCGGGACTATGAACGCCTTCAAGGCCTAGAAGCAAGTCAAGCAGAATTGGCAGCTAAATTCCAGCGGCAGCAGGAGCAGATCGACTCACTTAGCCAGCAAAGGGGGTCTCGGCAGCTGTAGCAGCTAGCGGATGATCCAGCATTGGATACCACCGCCCCATCCATGCCGAGAAGCAGCGTGGGTTCCGCCCCGGGTGATGCACTGCTGGATAGATACCCCGTGGATGATATCGCGGAGAACACTAACTGCGAGCTACACTTCAAAATTAAGAACATATCCTTGAAGGTGGCGGACGGTGTTGCTTATACAAATTCCCCCGATGCAACCTTCCATTGCAACCCGATTCCAGCAGGCTATGCTCGTGTCGTGGTTGATGAGGTGGTGGACCAATATTCGGGGCTAGAGCTTGACATTCCTGGAGGTGACGAGGAGCACACACTCGGAGATGCCAAACATCATATCATCCTATGGAGAAAGGATTGCATCATCTTTCGAAGGCCACCGACACCGCATCACCCGACTCCTCGTCGAAGTCCGCCACCGAGTCAGCAGACTCCCGCTCCTCCAAGTCCACCAACGCGTGAGGCCACTCCTCCTCCTCCAAGTCCGGCAAAGTGTCAGGCCACTCCTCCTCCAAGTCCGACACAGCGTCAGACGTCCACTCCTCCTCCAAGTCCGGCACAACCTCAGGCCACTCCTCCTCCAAGTCCGGCACAGCTTCAGGCCACTCCTCCTCGTCCAACTCAGCCCCGTCAGCCGTCTCCGCTGCCTCAGCAATCACAGAAGAGACACCCCGCAGCTATGGTGCGTAGCGGTACGAGTCGAGGTGATAGTACAAGAAGTACAGGCGGAGGCAAGCGATATAAATATGGTCCAAACCTCAGTACTCCTCTTCCTGTGAGGGCTTATGACAGGACCGAGGAGCAAACCAATGCCATAGTGCGGGCAGAAGTCGACGCCCATTTTGGACCGAAACCGCCACCGCCGCCAAGGGAGAAAGTGCCTATGGAAGTAGTTGACCACTTCATTCGTATGGCTCAACCACCAGCTCCTAAGCCGGTTGACTCAGACTATGAGCGCCACATCAGGAAGTTACATCGACAACGTCTATAGAAGGAGGCGAGCTCGAGCTCGAGCAAACAACAAGCAGCTGTCAAAAAATGCGGGAAAACCGTTGCCCAGCTGGGAAAACAGGCGGCGCAATCGATCCCCTCGCTTGTTGTGCCGCCAACAACACGTGACAGTACGCGCGCCAAATATTATTGTGGCCAAACAGTTTACGTTCCCGAGGTGGGCGATGTGGTAATAACCCAGAAGCATATAATGCAGGCTGAAGAACTCAAGATCACTGTTGGACAACTCCTCGAGATCGAGGACATGCCTTTGATTACAGAGGAGGAAATAAAACGGAAATTTGTCCGGGGCCAACCTTTGGTCGAGCCAGAAGATGTCAAGAAGCTCCCAACGAGAATGTATGAATTGCATCAATGGTACATGGACATTACCAAGAGATCCGATCGAGAGTCCCTCATGGTGTATGTCAAGAAGGATGATTATTACCATGAGAAAGCTGTGGCCGTTGAGTATTCTGAACTGTTTCAGTTATACAATCAAGACGCACTCGACAAATCTATTGTCAGTTGCTATTGTATGTAAGTGATTTCTTTCTGTAATTTAAGTCTCAAGCTAGCTGTAGTGATCTTTTTGATCAATCATTACGTGTAATTATCCTCACTATATTCTTTTCTGTGGTATTATGCAGGATGAAGATGTATGAAATGAGAAAAGGTGGACGCTATGGCATTGGTTTCATTGACCCAAACACCGTTAATGAATATACATGGAAATTAGATGCATATTATGAAAAAGAGGTAGAGGACAGCATGCTAGAGTTCTTGAAGCGCCTCAAATACAATGAAGATATACTACTTCCTTACAACTTCGAATGAGTCACACTTTCTTGTACTACAAATTCTCTATTTTTGCCTACTAGCTAGCTACATGTTTTTGCTTACATATGCCCGCTTAATTAAGACATGCAAACGTGTGTGCATGCATATTTCACTGGATCTTGTGTATCATTAAAGTTGACGCCGGAACAGTTGAAATACTGGACTCGCTACTCAAAGCAAATAGGGACTATAACATCTTGTTTGGGATAGTCAACAGGTAATTTCAATCATTATTAACTATATATCTTGGCCTATTTAGTTCGTCATTTCATGATATGAACTATTTAATAACCCCTTTATTCATTTTCTTTGTCGGCGGGCAGGGCTTGGGCAAGGTTCATCAGCGTCACGGATGGTGAATGGAAACCAAAGCTGAAATGGTTTCGAGCCAAGGTAAGTAATTAAGTAGTACTAGCTAGCTAGCTAGCTGCCATCTCTTTAATTATCATGCTTGATTAATTATTATCTGATCAAATTAAATTCCATTCTCGTAATAAAGGCCCTGAAGCAGGCGCCGGGGACTGATCTGTGTGCATACTGCGTTTGCGAGAACATTCGCATGATGGCGTCCGAAAGGAGCAGATCTCAAAGACAGGAATGGGTACGTTTGTCAGAACAATATTCACAATTTTTAAACCATTATCGATATCTAGTCACACAACTAATACACATGCATATTGATCTCCTTCTTAACAGTTCAAAGAGGTGCGGGACAAGCTCCTACCAACGGAGCGCGTAGAAGCACTTCAAGAGAAAATAGCGGGATTTTTGCTCGACCAGGTCATAAATCCGAAGGGAGAATACTATTACCCACTACCGCCCCCATCGAAAAAGACATGAACCACTTCCAATTGTCATCGTGCTCCGAAGGCACCAATCAGGCTAATGCCACTGGCTCCGAAGGCAACATGCATATGTAGGAGAAATTGTATATAGCTATACATGTGTGTATGTGTGAATTAATATGGTGGTTTGTGAGACATCATTGATGATATATATATGATTGGTTCTACTAGAAATTCTATATATATATATATATATATATATGCATAACATGTACAATGTATAGTACCGTAAAATACCAGCAAACGAAAAAGAATTAAAATGGAAAACACAAAATTAAATGAAAAAGAAATCATAAAACCAAAACCCCCCCAACATTTTAGTACCGGTTGGTGCCGGTACTAAAGGGCTCCCGGCCCCCGGAGCTGGCTCGTGCCACGTGGTTGCCCTTTAGCACCGGTTCGTGCTGAACCGGTACTAAAGGGGGGGGGGGCTTTAGTGCCGAAATTTTAGTGCCGGTTACCTAACCGGCACTAAAGGGCCTTACGAACCGGTGCTATTGCCCGGTTCTGCACTAGTGCTAGGAGGAGGACTCCTCCTCTCATGGCGCGCCCCAAGGGCCGGATGGCCTCCCCCTTGCTCCTTTATATACGGGGGCAGGAGGCACCCCAGGTCAAGTTGATCATTGATCTCTTAGCCGTGTGCGGTGCCCCCTCCACCATAATCCACCTCGATCATATCGTCGTAGTGCTTAGGCGAAGCCCTGCGCCGGTAGCTTCATCATCATGCCATCATGCTGACAAAGCTCTCCCTCGACACTTAGCTGGATCGAGAGTTTGTGGGACGTACCGAGCCGAACATGTGCAGATCGTGGAGGTGCCGTACTTTCGGTACTAGGATCGGTCGGATCGTGAAGACGTATGACTACATCAACCGCATTGTCATAACGCTTTCGCTTACGGTCTACGAGGATACGTGGACAACACTCTTCCCTCTCGTTGCTATGCATCACCATGATAGATCTTGCGTGTGCATAGGATTTTTTTTGAAATTACTGCGTTTCCCAAGAGGCTATTACGCCCTAGTCATGTTTTGGGGCATGACAACTTTAATGCTATCATAACATGTGTCCTTAAGCACTAAGAAATGGTCGATTACATGCACTGTTGCTATAATCTTTTCTTCTCACTCGTGCATGACACGTACAAGCAACTTTCTCTAGCATGAAGTCCACATTGTCCTTCTCATTATTACATGCATGCACACATACTACTTCTACAGCCTGTTTGGTAACGACTCAGACAGGGGAATGAGAGTTTCCATAAGGGTATTTGTGAAGGGATTAGGCATGGGAAGTCGAGTTTTACTCCCATTACCTTGTTTGGCATATGATGGAATTTAGCGTGGGATAAAACACTGCTCACAAATTAACAGGGTACCCCGAAAAAAAATGAGTGGGAATTGGCTTCCCTAACTTCCATTCCCCTCCCACTCAAACTCCCATCCGCTCTAGGCAAACAGTGAGATTTTAACCTCCTCACCCCTCAACTCCCATTCCCCATCTCTAATTCCCCTGAACCAAGCACGCTTTAGTAAATTTGTTGTTGGTCTTGACTAGAGTCAAAGATAGTTTCTATTCATCTATTTGTCTCTCATGGTTACTTCTCCACCACTTCATTCATAGATGAATGCATGCACTTATTCTCCTCTGCCTAAATTACTATTAAACAAAAATTATTAGCATAATAAAATTATTAGAAAATAATTATCTATTACCATCAACTAAATAATAACCCCAAAATCTGGGTTATTACATCCTTCCCACCTTATAAGAATTTCGTCCACATAATCAAACACTCAATGTTACTATGGACTTTTTTATTACACCTATATCAGTTATACATGAGAAAGTTGTTCTAAAGTATGTCTAAGAATTAATGAGGATGAAAACCAAAATATTTAAAAAAAATTGACTACCTGGTGAAAGAAAATTACTATCCCAACAACCAAACCAAATAGAGAGTTTTACTTTTTACATCGGTAAATTGCAGTGTTTAGCAAAAAGAAAATTTTGGTCACCAAGAGCTAGAAACTTTATGAATATCTTTTTTAACAGCTGGATATCCTATGACGAAATATGCTAGAGTTTAATCAGAAATAACCATTATAAAATTTGTTAAAAAATTTATTGGGAAAGCAAAACAACTACACTTTGCGTGAATCAATTTGTACAATCCCTAATAAAAGATTTGAATATAGTCTAGCAGCCTAAAATATGATTTTAATCGATAATTTGGTGTAAGTTTATTTGTGATCTAGCCATTTATCTTAGCACAACCTACAACCTAACGCTCTGATACCACTTTAACTATCGCGCCTCAAGACCGGTCCTTGGCAAGACAGCTACCGCGCGCCGATAGACCGGAGTTCTATAGTAAAACAAAGCGTGATTAATCAGGCATAAACCGACAATGGATCACAAAAGCTCATATTTTTATTTTAAGCATTTCTTTGGGACATGGAGTATTTGATCCGGAGCTCACATGCTCCTGCATGAATAGTAAGATCTAAAAAAGTTAAAAATTAAAAAATCCAATTTTTTGGGATAGACATTGATGAATTTTCTAACTGTGTGCAAAATTTCGGGTTGAAATGACATTCGTGGAGGTCTAGGAGAAAAAGATAAAATCGATGGTCCAAAAAGACTATTGTTGGAAGCAATTTGGAGAATCGATTTTGTTATTTTTTCCCAGACCTTCACGAATGTCATTTCGACCTAAAATTTTGCACGCGGTTAGAATGTTCATCAATGTACATTACAAAAAAAAATCAGATTTTTATTTTTTTTGAATTGTACTGTTCATGCGGGAACATATGAGCTCGAGATCAAAAGAACACTTTCGATTTCTTCACATTTACAATTGTTGAAAACATACATTATATTCTGTAGTCGCTTCCAACCCACTTGTCAAGTCTATTATGTATGACGTTGTCTTCCGGATGTGCTTATGTTAATCGACGACTGCATCTAAAAAAATAAAGAAAACAAGGTAAGTACGACAAGTCATTCTCAGCAAGCACATACTTCACTATTCAACAAAAGTAGAATTAAGGATATTGATATAGTAACAAGGGGTTAAGTGTATTCAAAGGAGCGTAAATAATGTGACAATTGCTGGAGCCAATTTCATTGGAAATAGATAAAGAAAAAACATAACTTGATGTAACAAAATGGACCACGAAATTATTGGTATCACACATGACCGCAAGCTTCCCAACCCGGGAGTCACATGAGTAAAATTCCACACTTTTACACTTTTAAGAGGGGTACTCCGACGTCGACAGTCTCGACTAGAACCACACGGGCACTAGTAGACTAGAGCTCTTTAATCTCCAAAGAAACAACCACTTGACTTGCTAGTATCGATCGCTCCTATGGATCCATCATCGACACGCTTCTGGACAAGTGTCATTCTTTGCGGAGAGCCCACACAGTCTCATACCTGAAATGTGACCGGTACAGTACGTTTGCCGTCATGACACCAATATAGATGAACACAATATGATGTGACTAGATCAACAATAGGATCACTAGAATATTAGTCAAGATAATACCCTCATGCCTTTACATGAGTTCCTCTCAAAATATAATGATTCCATCAATAAATGGATTTCCAAGGCAACATGTCTCCTTTAAATGGCATAGAAGCCAATGAAGCAAATAACAAGATTACGATGCAACAGCATAGACATATGATCAAAGGAGACAACAATAATGTAACATTCAGGCGTTAGCATAGTAGCTACTTGCCTGAGTAGGAAAGTTTCTCCTTTGAAATAATTCTCTCCCAAAAGGTAAACCCATCACCATTGTATAAAAATCCAATAGTCGTACAAATACTAATATTCTCGGAATGGCTTTGGTCTTTACTCCAGCAACACTTACACGCTCTGTAAATATCCTCCAAACATGGGTGTAGGCATGAATTATTCATCCCTTCCCTCTCTCTCTCTCTCATACACACACACACACACACACACACACTCATCTTCTCACTTCTTGCTTTCTCTTGGAGATGTGGTTTGGAGCCGCACCAGCCAACTACAGGAGTGTCCTATTTATAGGAGCCGATCGTCGGTTGAACGGTAGAAATATCTGAGCTAAAATGACCCAACGACCAACGCTTGGTCACTGTCCCTATGGTGAGGTAAAAGGGAACTTGGCCCTCAACCCAGATCAGGAGCATGTGTCCTTAAGTGCTAAGAAATGGTTGTCTACATGTACTGCCGTTGTAATATTTTCTTCTCACTCGTGCATGACACGTACAAGCAACTTTCTCTAGCATGAAGCCCACATTGTGCTTCCCATTATTACATGCATGCACACATACTACTTCTACAGCCTGTTTGGTAACCATTCGGGCAGGAGAATGGGAGTTTTTACAAAGGTGTTTATGGAGGGATTAGGCATGGGAAGTAGAGTTTCACTCCCGTTCCCTTGTTTGGTATATAATGGGAATTATCTTGGGATAAAACTCTGCTCACGAATTAACATGGTACCCTTTGGAAGGAAATGAGTGGGAATTGGCTTCCTCAATCCCCATCCCCTTTCCCGCTTAAACTCCCATTCTCTCTAATCAAATAGTGAACTTTTAATCTCCTTGACCATCAACTCTCATTCCCCATATCTAATTCCCCCGAAACAAACACGCTTGTTAATTCATTGATTGTCTGGACAAGAGTCAAAGCAAATTTCAATTCATCTATTTCTCTCTCATGGTTACTTCTCTACCAATTCATTCATAGATGAATGCATGCACTTATTCTCATCCGACTAAATTACTATTAAACAAAAATTATTAGCATAATAAAATCATTAGAAAATGATTATCTATTACTATAAATTGAATAATTACCCCAAAATATGGGTTATTACATCCTTCCCACCTTATAAGAATTTCGTCCTCGAAATTCAAAACTATACTATGAACTTTTCTTTTTTACACCTATTTCAGCTATACATGTGAAAGTTGTTCTAAATTATGTCTAAGAATTAATTAGGATGAAAAAATATTAAAATTTTCTAAATAGCTGGTGAAAGAAAATTACTATCCCAACAATCAAACCAAATAGAGAGTTTTACTTTTTACATCTAGTTAACTGTAGTGTACAACAAAAGAAATATTTGGTCACCAAGAGCTAGAAATTGTATATACATCATTTTTTAACGTTCGGATATCCTGTGACAGAACATGTTAGAGTTTAATTAGAAGTAACCATTGTAAAATTTGCTAAATTTTCTATTGACAACACAAAATAACTACACTATGCATGAATCAATTTATAAATCCCTAATAAAAGATCTAATTATAGTCTAGGATCCTAAAATATATATAAACATTTGTAGTTTACGGAAATATGAATTTTTTTGTCAACAATTAGTTATAAATTTATTTGTGATCTACCCATTTATCTCAGCGCAACCTAAAACTTAAAGCTTTGATACCACTTTAACTATCACGCCCCGAGACCGGGCCTAGGGGAGACAGCCGCCACACGCCTATAGACCTGATGCCTATAGTTACACAAGGCGTGATTAAGTAGGCATAAACCAACAGTGCATCACAAACGCTCATGTATTCATTTTAAGAAAAAATTAAAATTTACAATTGCTGAAAAATACATTATATTATCTAATCGCTTCCCACCCAATGGTCAAGTCTATTATGTATGATGTCGTCTTCTGATCAACAACTACATCTAAAAAATAGCTTATGTTAATCAACAACTACATCTAAAAAATAGAGAAAGCAAGGGTAAGTACGACAAATCATACTCAGCAAGCAAATATTTCACTATTCAACAAAAGTAGAATTTATGGAAGTTGATATAGTAACAATGGGTCAACTGTATTTAAAGGAGGATAAATAATGTGACAATTGTTGGAGCCAATTTCATCAGAAATAGATAAAGGAACCACATAAATGGATGTAATGAACATGGATCACGAAATTATTGGTATCACACATGACCGCAAGCTTTCCAACCCGGGAGTCACATGGGTGAAATTTCACACTTTTACACTCTTAAGAGGGGTACTCCAACGTCGACAGTCTCGACTAGAACCACACATGCGCTAGTAGAGCAGACCTCTTTAATCCCTGAAGAAATGACCACTCGACTTACTAGTGTCGATCGCTCCTACAGATCCATCATCGATACACTTTCGAACAAGTGTCGTTCTTTGCGAAGAGCCCAGACAGTCCCATACCTGACATGTGACCGGTAAAATATGTTTGTCGTCGTGACACCAATATAGATGAATAGAATATGATGTGACTAGATCAACAATAGGATCACTGGAATATCAGTTGACAATGCCCTCATGCCTTTACATGAGTTCCTCTCAAAATACACTGATTCCATTAATAAATGAATTTCCAAGGCAACATGTCTCCTTCAGATGGCATAGAAGCTGATGAAGCAAATAGCAAGAATACGATGCAACATCATAGTCGGATGATCAAAGGAGACAACAATAACATAAGCTTCAGGAGTTAGCAGAGTAGCTACTTGCCTCGATAGCAAAGTTTCTCCTTTGAAATAATTCTCTCCCAGAAGGTAAATTGTAAGTGCATCTAGTGACCCTTAGTGATTTTAGTGTATTGAAGACTTATAGGTTAAGGGACTGATGCGTTTGTGAGTGTACATAGGTCTATAAGTCTATGAGGAGTTTGATATTTACAGAGAAAGTCGACCCCTAAAAATGAAGTTCTTCGACTGAATACTTTGGATTTCTGAAGACTTTCTGAATACTTTGAAAGTGAAGAAATTGGTGTGATCCTGAAGACTTGGTATTCATTCGAGAAACATGAAGCGTGAAGACTTTTGTTTTCGTAGTTTCATTCTCTCTTTCTTGAGTCATAGGAAACACCGTATTGTTAAAGGGGGTCGAGGAAATACTAAGGAAAAATTTCCAAGTGATGCTCAACTCAAATCCTACACCTACCAATCCCTTTGAGTGAAGCCATTGGAAATCTTATACAGTTCAGTCAATTTCTTCAGTGACAGAGACGAAGTTCTTCTGGTCTCTGAGGAATTTGTTCTGAGTGAGGAGTTAGGAATTCGCCAGTGCGGGTCGCCTACAGAGTGAGGAACATGATAGCCCTGAGGAATTTAATACTCAAAATTCCGACCGTTACTATGCTATGCGCGAGCTGTCCCAAAATATCTACCCACCTAACGGTCATATCATTGAAGGGCATTTATGTCTTATCATGTCGGGCTGCTCTCTAGGCTATAAATAGCCGCCCCCTACAACCACTAGCTGGTTGGCTGCTCCGAGAGAAACGGACACTTGTCATTTGAGAGCATCCCATCCTCCGAGGACTTTGAGTGAAAATCATCAAGTGAGGAAAACCCAAACCCAAACACCTACAAACCCAAAGTGATTGAGCATCACTGAAGAGATTGATCCTGCGTGGATCCGACGCTTGTTACCTTTGAAGACTGTGCATCTTCAAGATGGATAGGCGTCATGGTCTAGAGCATCCAAGAGAAAATTGTGGATCACCGAGTGACCGAGTCTGTGAAGGTTAGGTAGTCACCTGAAGACTTACCACGAGTGATTGGGTGAGGTCTGTGTGACCTTACCCCAAGGGGAATACGGTGAGGACTGAGTGTCCTGAGCTGCGTGTCCAGGACTGTGTGTCCTCAGGTTTAAATACCTAGCCGCCCTAACTAGACGTACAACTGTCACAGCAGTTGGAACTGGTCTACCAAATCATTGTCTTCACCGAGCTAACCGGTTTCAATTCCTCAACCCTTCTATTTCCTCATTTCTGTGTTGTGTGCTTGTTCATATCTGTTTGAAGACTTTGACTGAAGACTTTATCTATTTCCTCAGTTCAATTTCTTCAGTCTGTTTGTCTTTATCTTGTGTTATCCTGTGTCTACGCTTTCTGTACTCTGTGCTTGTTTTCATTTCATCATGAAGACCATGCCCATGCACTATTATGTTTACTTCTGAGTACTTATTCCGCTGCAAGTAGTTCTTCACTCAGGAATTTCCTCACCCTAAAATTCCTTAGTGAAGAATTAATAAAAATTGCCTATTCACCCCCCTCTAGCCGATATAACGCACTTTCAATTGGTATCAGAGCAAGCTACTCCCTTGTTCTGTGTGTTTTTTGTTTAACCACCTGGAGTTTGTGGAGAATGGTGTTCCCTCTGTCACTCCCACCATCAACGTTGCTGATGTGAAGAGATTCAAGCAACTCGACTCTCAAGCGAAGAATATCATATGTGGCCATCTGAGCAAAGGGTAGTATGGCAGAGTGAGTGCTTTGGAGACAGCAAAGCTTATATGGGACATGCTGTCCAAGGTCAATGAGGTAGTCTCAACACAGCGTGATTCTCGAGTTGGCGTTCTATGCAATCTCTTCAACCGCTTCAAAAGACTCGACAATGAAAATGTTCAGCAAACCTTCGATCGCCTCACTGACATCTCAAATGAGCTTCAAGCACTTGGTGCCACTGATATCACCGACCATGGGGTGGTGAAGAAATTGCTGAGATCGCTTGATTCCTCATTTGATACCTTGGCATTGATGATACAAGAACGTGGAGACTATAAGTCGCTTGATCCCGCTGATATCCCCGAGAGACTAAACACTCATGAGTTCCAGCTTGCTGAGAAGAGAGATCTCTATGGACCAAGTTATGGTAGATCACGGGCTCTGAAGGCCAAGGCAGTGTCTGAATCTGAAGGTGAAGATTCTGGCCGCAGCCTTGGTGACCCTGAAGAACTGAGACAGGAGCTAGCAATGCTCGGGAGGAAGTTTTAGAAGTTCTCAAGACATGGTCACTTTGGTAAATCCTCAAGAAGTGGTGACTTGAGATCAGATTCCTCATCTCATGATTACAAGAAGAGACTCTGTCACAAATGCAAGAAACCTGGACACTACATTCAAGATTGTCTTTAGTGGGAAAAGAAATCAAAGAAGAAGAAGTACAAGGATTACAGTTCTGATGATTCAAAGAAGAAGAAGAAGAAATCTTCAAAGACCTCGTCATCATAGTCTTCAAGGTCCTTGTCTCACAAGAAGAGCAGCTCCAAGAAGGCTCGGGCATTCATTGGCAAGGAAATGGACTCTGAGGCTGAATCTGAGGAAAATGAGGAAGAGGAGGCATTCTGAGGAGTCAGACTCTGGTGTGGCGAGCCTAGTCCTCGCTACTGTGTTCGTCAGCAAGTCCATTTTCAACTCTGAAGAAAAGGACCTCCCCAACACTACTGATGACGGCGATGAGGACTACGCTCCCACATATTGCTTCATGGAAAAAGGCTCAAATGTACTCAAATATCCCTCCTCTGAATCTAGTGAGGATGCATCTGATGAAAACCTCAAACCCAGCTATTCTAAACTTGCTAAGATTGCTGTGAAACTGCAAAAGGCTCTTGAAAAGGTTCAAAACATGCTAGATAAAAGCGATGATATGTTGGGCGAGGAAATAGATCGCATTAAAATTTTGACTGAAAATCTTCAGAGACTTTAGTCCAAGTTTGACAATCTTCAAGGTCATCATAACACTCTCCTATCTAATCATGAGAAGCTTTCTTATGAATTTCTTCAAAGAAAGCAAGATCTTGAGCAGTTAAGAGTGAGTTATGAAGATCTTCAGAAGGAGCGTGATTCATTACTTCCTCAACAGATCAGTGCTACTCAGGATGAATTTATTCCTCCATGTTTGAAGGGCATTGAACATGAAACTGCTAATTCTTCACCTGAATTCTCAAATGCTTCCATTGTTGCAAATTCTTCAACTGTCTCTTCTATCACTAATTCCTCATCTGAGGACATTGCTAGTATCACTGATGATGTCGGGCTGAAGGAATTGTATATGACAGGCATGTACAAAAGCCTCAAAGGGCATCAGGCTCTTTGCGACGTGCTTAAAATGTAGATCCTCAACAAGAACCCTAGGAAAGAGGGTATTGCCTTTGAGAGGAAACTCAATGCTGATGGGACCTACTGGAAACCTGGGCAGTATCCCAAAACCTCATGAGTTGCTGCAAAGGGACCTTCAGTGGATCCATCTACTTTATCTGGCTTTACATGTGAATCTTCATATTCTTCTGATGAGTCATTTGACTCCAATTATAAACTGTTCAAAAATCAGAATGGTGAAGTATTTGCTAGATATGTTGGCACTAACTGCAGGAACGGTTCTCCTATGAAGAAAATATGGGTTCCCAAAAGGTGCCATGAAAATCTTCAGGTGAATGTCATCATGACACCACCTGTGAAGAGTAGGAACCCCAGATCAAATTCTTCATATGGATCCAAGTCCTCATACGGACCAAACTCCTCACATGGATCAAATTCCTCAAAAGGATCAAAGTCCTCATATGAACATCATCGTGCTAACCCGTCTGTTTCGCAGGGAAGATCTAAGGATTATGGATATGTGCATTATTCTTCAAATCAGTATGTTCATAAGTCCTCGAAGAATTTCTCTGCTTACTCCTATGCTTACCCTAACCCCTCTTATGTGAAACGAAGTGGATTGGCATCTATGCCACCTTTCTCTTATGGAGCTCACACAGAATGATGAACTCTTTGCCACCCCTTCAGATGTGGGTGATGAAGAAAAAGAACTAACCTCTTATGCAGGGTCAGGTCTCCAAATGAACTTAATCGTCTGAAGAATTTGCTGGAGACATGAATTTTCTTGAAAGGACGCAAGCTAATCATGAAGAAATGAATTTTCATTTCTCACGTCCTCATACTGTTTTATCTGTTCTATTGGTTGATGAAATTGATCTGATGAAATTGATACCATATTCTTCACTGCTGAAGTATATGAGTTCGTAAGTTGCACTAATTCATCTGCAGGATAATCAACCCAAAGCCACAGAGTGGGTCCTCGATAGTGGATGTACAAATCACATGACTGGTGACGAGAGCTTATTGATGGACTCTCCTTTATCTCCATGGATCTTCATTTGATGATTGCTTGAGCAATCTTGATCGAGTTTTGCAGAGATGTGAAGAAACTAATCTTGTCTTGAATTGGGAAAAGTGCCACTTTATGGTTAATGAGGGTATTGTCTTGGGGCATAAAGTTTCTAAAAGAGGTATTGAAGTTGATAAAGCCAAGGTTGATGCTATTGAAAACATGCCATGTCCCAAGGACATCAAAGGTATAAGAAGTTTCCTTGATCACGCCGGATTTTATAGGAGGTTCATTAAGGACTTCTCAAAAATTTATCGGCCTCTGACTAATTTATTACAAAAGATATACCATTTGTCTTTGATGATGATTGTGTAGAAGCGTTTGAAATACTTAAGAAAGCATTAGTCTCTGCACCTATTGTTCAGCCACCTGATTGGAATTTACCCTTTGAAATTATGTGTGACGCTAGCGATTATGCTGTAGGTGTTGTTCTAGGGCAAAGAGTTGATAAGAAATTAAATGTTATCCATTATGCTAGTAAGACTCTAGACAATGCTCAAAGAAATTATGCTACTACTGAAAAAGAACTTTTAGCAGTTGTATTTGCTTGTGATAAGTTCAGACCTTATATTGTTGATTATAAAGTAACTATTCACACTGATCATGCTGCTATTAAATATCTTATGGAGAAGAAAGATGCTAAACCTAGACTTATTAGATGGGTTCTCTTGCTACAAGAATTTGATTTGCATATTGTTGATAGAAAAGGAGCTGAGAACCCTGTTGCAGACAACTTATCTAGGTTAGAGAATATTCTTGATGACCCACTACCTATTGATGATAGCTTTCCTGATGAACAATTAAATGTCGTAAGTACTTCTCGTAGTACCCCTTGGTATGTTCATTATGCTAATTACATGGTTGCTAAATTTATACCACCTAGCTTCACATACCAACAAAAGAAAAAGTTCTTCTATGATTTGAGACATTACTTTTGGGATGACCCACATCTTTATAAAGAAGGGGTAGATGGTGTTATTAGACGTTGTGTACCTGAGCATGAATAGGAATAGATCCTATGCAAGTGCCACTTCGAAACTTATGGAGGACACCACGCGGGAGATAGAACTGCACATAAGGTATTGCAATCCGGTTTTTATTGGCCTACTCTCTTCAAGGATGCCCGTAAGTTTGTCCTATCTTGTGAAGAATGTCAAAGAATTGGTAATATTAGTAGACGTCAAGAAATGCCTATGAATTATTCATTTGTTATTGAACCATTTGATGTTTGGGGCTTTGATTATACGGGACCTTTTGCTGCCTCTAATGGATATACACATATTTTAGTTGTTGTTGATTACGTTACTAAGTGGGTAGAAGCTATTCCAACTAGTAGTGCTGATCATAACACTTCTATTAAAATGCTTAAAGAAGTCATTTTTCCGAGGTTCGGAGTCCCTAGATATTTAATGACTTATGGTGGTTCACATTTTATTCATGGTGCTTTTCGTAAAATGCTTGCTAAATATGACGTCAATCATAGAATTGCATCTCCGTATCACCCACAGTCTAGTGGTCAAGTAGAATTGAGTAATAGAGAACTCAAATTAATTTTGCAAAATACTGTCAATAGGTCTAGAAAGAATTGGTCCAAGAAACTTGATGATGCATTATGGGCCTATAGAACTGCATATAAAAATCCTATGGGTATGTCTCCGTATAAAATGGTATATGGAAAAGCATGTCACTTACCTCTCGAACTAGAACATAAGGCATATTGGGCTATTAAAGAGCTCAACTATGCTTTTAAACTTGCCGGAGAAAAGAGGTTATTTGATATTAGCTCACTTGATGAATGGAGAACCCAGGCTTATGAAAATGCCAAGTTGTTTAAAGAAAAGGTTAAAAGATGGCATGACAAAAGGATACAAAAGCGTGAGTTTAATGTAGGTGATTATGTATTGCTATACAGCTCTCGTTTAAGATTTTTTGCAGGGAAACTTCTCTCTAAATGGGAAGGCCCCTATGTTATCAAGGAGGTCTATCGTTCCGGTGCCATAAAAATCAACAACTTCGAAGGCACAAATTCGAAGGTGGTAAACGGTCAAAGAATCAAACATTATATCTCAGGTAATCCCATAAATGTTGAAACCAATATTATTGAAACCGTAACCCCGGAGGAATACATAAGGGACACTTTCCAGAACGTTTCAGACTCCGAAAAGGAATAGCTATGTGGTACGGTAAGTAAACCGATCCAAAACAATTTTTAAGGCAATATTTGTCCGTTTTGGAATATTTAGAAAAATAGAAAATTAAGTAGCAGTCCGGGAAGGACACGAGGGCCCCACGAGGGTGGAGGGCGCGCCCTACCCCCTGGGCGCGCCCCTACCTCGTGTGCCTTCCGGACTCCGTTTTCTTGCACGATACATATTTTGGTCGGTAAAAATTCATTATATAATCTCCCGGGGGTTTTGACTCCCATATCATGCAAAAATATCCTGTCTTTGTTTCGAGCTGTTTTCTGTCAGGGTTGTCAAGGCCAGGCACTATGTCGTCTCCCTCCTCCTCCAACCATGAGGGCAACGATGCTTGGCTAATGAAGATAGAGCTGAAGAGAGAAGAACCTATGGAGATTAACAAGGATGAAGGGATCAAGAAGGCCGTGGAGGACCAAGTTCCAGCAACAGAAGACACCCTTCAACTGGATCATAATCTTCTTACCCCTACAGAAATCGAAGCTTTCAAGATGATTGATTTGGCTCGTATACAACGTAAGTATCTCACACGTGAAAATATTTTGTTGAAGGAGCATATCATCGCACTCAAGGGCATTAACTGCAAGTTAGAAGACCTCCTACGCTCGATGTGCGACTATCCATCATCAACAACACCTCCACCTTCTTCACCAACCAAGGAGATATAATCACATGGGTATGGGCACTCCCCTTGGCAACTGCCCAGCTTGGGGGAGGTGCCCCGGTATCGTATCACAATCACAACTCCTATCTTTACCGTTTTCCTTAGTTCGATCCTATTAGTAGTATTTTGATCTAGTAGAATAAAGTTTATGGCATGATCTAGTTTTAAGTTTTGCTTTATGATCTCTCTATGTAATCGAGTCCATGAGCTATATAATAAAGATTAGTGTTGAGTCAAGGGCTTGATTTTCTTGCTATGATCTTGGGTGAATAAAAGAAAAGAGAAAAAAATATAAGAAGAAACAAAAGTTCATATTGATATTATTGATAGTAATGACTTCACATAGAAAGAGTGTGATGATTAAAAGTTGTTGGGAGTTGGCAGACATAGCTTTGGTCATCGTTGCAATTAATAGGAAGTAATAAGGAAAGAGAGGTCTCACATATAAATATACTATTATTGACATCTTTTATGATTGGGAGCACTCATCAAAATATGGCATGCTAAAGAGTTGATGTTGGACAAGGAAGACAACGTAATGGGTTATGTTTTCTTATATCTGAGATAAAGTATGTTGTCATGGATCATCCAACATGTTGAGCTTGCCTTTCCCCCTCATGCTAGCCAAATTCTCAGCATCAAGTAGAGATACTACTTGTGCTTCCAAATACCCTTAAACCAGTTTTGCCATGAGAGTCCACCATATCTACCTATCGATTGAGTAAGATCCTTCAAGTAAGTTGTCATCGGTGCAAGCAATAAAAATTGCTCTAAATATGTATGATTAGTGTGGGAGAAATGAGCTTTATACGATCTTGTGATGTGGAAGTAATAAAAGCGACGGACTGCATAATAAAGGTTCATATCACAAGGGGCAATATAAAGTGACGTTCTTTCGCATTAAGATTTTGTACATCCAACCATAAAAGCACATGGCAACCTCTGCTTCCCTCTGCGAAGGGCCTATCTTTTATTATTATCTTCTACCTTATGCAAGAGTCATGGTGATCTTCACCTTTCCTTTTTACATTTTATCCTTTGGCAAGCAAAGTGTGTTGGAAAGATCCTGATAGATATATCTAATTGGATGTAGGGGAGCATGAGTTATTATTGTTGACATTACCCTTGAGGTAAAAGGTTGTGGGGCAAAACTATAAGCCCCTATCTTTCTCTGTGTCCGATTAAAACTCCGTAACCACAAGTATTGCGCGAGTGTTAGCAATTATGAAGGACTAGATGATAGTTGAGTATGTGGACTTGCTTTTTAGCTCTGACATAGACTCTTTCTGATGTTATGATAAATTGCAATTGGTTCAATGACTGAGGTTATAGTTTGTTGGTTCTCAATAAGGTTTCTGATTCATACTTTTGCATTGTGAATAGATCATCACTTGAACATAAGTAAGAGAGAATTTCTTATTTGACACTACCTTAAATGTGGTTCCCTATTTGGCCCTGAGAAAAATTTTCTTCCCTATTTGACATGTAATCTAAATTTCTTTCCCAATATGACACTCTAGTACATTTTGTTCACTAACGGTGTTAAAGACAGACATGAAAAGAACTTTTTACCCCTGGTGCATAAGGTGACCAAAAAATCTATACATGACAATATCTACAGTTATGTTACATATTTGGTCATAACCTCCCCTGTAATTTGATTCCATATCTCACAAGAGACCATACTCCCACCCCTTGGTGGGCTTGCACCCGGTAGTAGCAAACCAAGCGAAGGAGAAAAACATGGGGCATTTAAATTGTTGTGCATGCCACTAATTTAGCTTTTGTGAGACGGTAAGCATCCAACTACTTGCTACTAGAATCAAGGAACCGTGCATGTAGTCCTTACTTTTCAAGCATTAGAAAATACAAGGATTATTCATTGGACAGTATATACTTCATGTTTTAGACCAAAAGTAGTATATTTTATACGAGGAGGATGTTAGGCAGCGTACATATGGGTTTTTTTTGCGAGTGAGCGTACATATGGTTGATACAGTATATATGCGTCATGTCTCCAAGAGAACTGGTAGTACATATATATAGTGTGTGTGTGTCTATATATATCTATATATATCTATATATATATATATATATATATATATATATAGGTAAATTGTTTGGGGCACCTTGATCGGGTCCAACCCGTTAGTACATGTTTTGATTTGTATCATTTTATTTGCATGCAAGACTTTCCATGTATAAAATAGCCGGACATAATTAACATTATCTAATTCAATACCTTCCTTTTATTGTTTTCTATCTCTCATACCTTTTCACGCAGAAGTTTTAGATCGCGTTTTTGCGACTATATACAAAAAAATGTATCGTTTCCATATACTTGTGTGGACATATATTTATAAATTAATTGGGTATCATACCAAAATTTTTGTCACTACGTACTTAAAAAATAAATAGGTATGATACCTACATATTTTTGGGGTATGTACACATGCATTTCACCTTGAGGTATGTAGTTGTTGAGAAATATGATGAGTATGCACATACCTACAAATATATTTAGTACTTCCAATTTCGCGTATCCATAAATATTTCGGGTATGTAGTTGTTGGGTATTTTACCTAACGAAAATATTTATGGGCGGGTGTAATACCTAATCAAAATAGACGCGTACTCGGGTATTATATCTAATAAAACTATGCACATATATACTTAAGATACCAACGTGTATGTGTTTGTAATTTAATCAAAATATGAAATGTGCACACCGTCCTAATTACCACAGTATTTTTCTATTCCCAATGAGTATCATATACCTTCCATCTATGAAACAAGGCAAGACATATGAGACAATTAATCCCGACGAGTTAATCCTGATTTCTCTCCCCTATTATGGCTATCAACATGGAACGACGTCATGCATGTTTCTTTTTTATTTCCCAGGAAAGTAGTCTTGCCATGCATGGTGCACGGGGCCATATTTATGGCATTAAATTAGTAATTATGTCATACTTATTTTGACAGGTAATTTATAATGCAATAACCCGTTAACAAATATACCCATTACAATAGCACGCATCTAAAAGCAATCTAGTGGTGGAAAGGCAAGGAGCCTGGGCACCTAGGTGTCCCAAATGGCCGTCCTATATATATATATATATATATATATATATATATATATATATATATATATATATATATATATATATATATATATACTATAATCTTGAAAGATATGCAAACAATGCAGTATTCCGTTTGTGTAATATAAAATTCCTGAAAAATTAGCCTTTGCGATATTTCAAGGAGTATATATTGGACATTTTTTAAGGGTATAAACTGCAAAAAAAACAATGCAGTATTTATAAGGGGTATATGTTGCACCATTTTTCAAGGAGTATATGCTACATGGTATTTTTAATGGGTTTATACTGCACTCTTTAAGAAGTATATACTGCATGGTATTTTTAATGGGTATATAATGCATTTTTAATGGGTATATACCACTTCACAAAGAATTTATATGACAACAGAAGTGGTAAATTGAACCGAAAGGCTTATACTTCCTAATGGGCGACTATCAGTCCATCCAAAATAAACATGGATACAGAGAAAAAGGTCTTAAAGAAATCTCAGGCCAACACACAGGTATTACATATCCTTCATTAAAGATGGTATTATATTCAGTCTGACTACACATGGTAACAGAGGAAAATATACTACTACAAAACTCTTGAGTGAGAACAAAGTGAGGGACTCCCCCCCCCCTCTCCCTTTTTACAAAGAGAACTGATTTTGTCTTTGATCGTCCATATGATCTATACGTTAACTGTTGTTTCCATTGACCATATTGTGGTACCCTCTTGATCAATCCATGTGATCAACAAAGCAAATAGTTTTTCAGAGTTGAAGACACTTTCACTGTGGAATGATCTAAAGCGAAACAGAGAAATCATTATTGTGCTGAATAAGTATAAGCTTGCAGTACTCCAGATAAATACGCATGTAGCCAAAATACTATTACTGGTCAATGTTATACAGTTTCTACTCATTAAGGTTAACCAGAATTTGGAATTAAATTCATAGTAACCGTGAACAGAAGAAAAATCCCCATTCTGAATGTGGATTATTTGCCTGTGAGCATATGGGCATAGAATGCATCCTCACGTTCGATTGACCCAATCAAAAATAGAAGAGAAATAGTTGCCTACCTGGACGAGGAGGTACAACACTCTCTCTTTCTCTCTCTCTCTCTCTCTCTCTATATATATATATATATATATATATATATATCTATATATATATATATATATATATATATATATGAATTGTGTAAGATATGGGATCAAATTACAGGGGAGGTTATGATCAAATATGTAACATAACTATAGATATTGTAATGTACAGATTTTTGGTCACCTTATGCACCAGGGGTAAAAAGGTCTTTTCACGTCTGTCTTTAACACCGTTAGTGAACAAAATGCACTAGAGTGTCATATTGGTAAAGAAATTTAGACTACATGTCAAATAGGTAAGAAAAATTTCTTTAGGGCCAAATAGGGAACCACATTTTAAGGTAGTGTCAAATAAGGAATTCTCTCCATAAGTAATCATATGACAATATCTATGTATGTTGCTGTTATTAGAATAATCATGATGCCCTCATGTCCGTATTTTATTTTTATCGACGCCTCTACCTCTAAACATGGGGACATATTTATTGTTATCGGCTTTCGCTTGAGGACAAGCGAGGTCTAAGCTTGGGGGAGTTGATACGTCCATTTTGCATCATGCTTTTATATCGATATTTATTGCATTATGGGCTGTTATTTCATATTATGACACAATACTTATGGCTATTCTCTCTTATTTTACAAGGTTTACATAAAGGAGGGAGAATGCCGGCAGCTGGAATTCTGGGATGGAAAAGGAGCAAATATTAGAGACCTATTCTACACAACTCCAAAAGTCCTGAAACTCCACGGAATACCTTATAATAAATAATGAAAATTCCTCGCCAAAGATAAAGACTAGGGGGCCCACACCCTTCCCACGAGGGTGGGGGGCGCGCCCCCTACCTCGTGGCCCCCCTGGTGGCTCTCTGATGACCATCTTCTCCTATATGAAGTCTTCCGTCAAGAAAAAATAGGAAGCAACCTTTCAGGACGAAACTCCGCCGCCACGAGGCGGAACCTTGGCGGATCCAATCTAGAGCTCCGGCAGAGCTGTTCTGCCGGGGAAACTTCCCTCCCGGAGGGGGAAATCATCGCCATCGTCATCACCAACGCTCCTCTCATCGGGAGAGGGCAATCTCCATCAACATCTTCATCAGCACCATCTCATCTCAAAACCCTAGTTCAGCTCTTGTACCCAATTCTTGTCTCCAAGTCCGCGATTGGTGCTAGTAGGTTGCTAGTAGTGTTAATTACTCCTTATAGTTGATGCTAGTTGGTTTAATTGGTGGAAGATCATATGTTCAGATCCTTTATGCATATTATTACCCCTCTAATTATGAACATGAATATGCTTTGTGAGTAGTTTTGTTTGTTCCTGAGGACAAGAGAGAAGTCTTGCTATTAGTAGTCATGTGAATTTGGTGTTCGTTCGATATTCTGATGAGATGTATGTTGTCTAGCCTCTAGTGGTGTTATGTGAACGTCGACTACATAACACTTCACCATTATTTGGGCCCAGATGAAGGCATTGGGAAGTAATAAGTAGATGATGGGTTGCTAGAGTGACAGAAGCTTAAACCCTAGTTTATGCGTTGCTTCGTAAGGGGCTGATTTGGATCCATATGTTTCATGCTATGGTTAGGTTTACCTTAATACTTTTGTTGTAGTTGCGGATGCTTGCAATAGAGGTTAATCATAAGTGGGATGCTTGTTCAAGTAAGAACAGCACCCAAGCACTGGTCCACCCACATGTCAAATTATCAAAGTACCGAATGCGAATCATATGAACGTGATGAAAACTAGCTTGACGATATTCCCATGTGTCCTCGGGAGCGCTTTTCCTTATATAAGAGTTTGTCCAGGCTTGTCCTTTGCTATAAGGATTGGGCCACCTTGCTGCACTTTATTTACTTTTGTTACTTGTTGCTCGTTACAAATTATCTTATCACAAAACTATCTGTTGCCACTTATTTCAGTACTTGCAGAGAATACCTTGCTGCAAACCGCTTATCATTTCCTTCTGCTCCTCGTTGGGTTCGACACTCTTACTTATCGAAAGGACTGCGATAGATCCCCTATACTTGTGGGTCATCAAGACTCTTTTCTGGCGCCGTTGCCAGGGAGTGAAGCGCCTTTGGTAGGTGGAATTTGGTAAGGAAAAAATTATATAGTGTGCTGAAATTTATTGTCACTTGTTACTATGGAAAGTAATCCTCTGAGGGGCTTGTTCGGGGTATCTTCACCCCGACCAATAGAGCAAAGAGTTGCTCCTCAACCTACTGAACCTATTGAAAATGAATATGAAAATGAAATTCCTTATGAGTATCCTTCGGGTATGATAGAAAAACTGCTAGCTAATCCTTTTACAGGAGATGGAACAAAGCATCCTGATGAACACCTAATATATGTGGATGAAGTTTGTGGATTATTTAAGCTTGCAGGTATACCCGATGATGTTGCTAAGAAGAAGGTCTTCCCTTTATCTTTGAAGGGAGACGCATTCATATGGTATAGGCTATGTGATGATACGAGATCATGGAATTATAGAAGATTGAAATTGGAATTTCATCAAAAGTATTACCCTATGCATCTTGTTCATCGTGATCGCAATTATATATATAATTTTTGGCCTCACGAAGGAGAAAGCATCGCTCAAGCTTGGGGGAGGCTTAAATCAATGTTATATTCATGCCCCAATCCTGAGCTCCCAAGAGAAACAATTCTTCAAAAAAATTATGCTTGGCTTTCTGAAAATAATCGTACCATGCTCGATACTTCTTGTGCTGGCTCTTTTATGATGAAGACTATTGGATTTAGATGGGATTTATTAGATAGAATTAAACGCAACTCTAAAGATTGGGATCTCGACAAAGGTAAGGAGTCAGGTATGACACCTAAGTTTGATTGTGTTAAATCTTTTATGGATACCGATATTTTTCGTAAGTTTAGCACTAAATATGGACTTGATTCTGAGATAGTAGCTTCGTTCTGTGAATCTTTTGCTACTTATGTTGATCTACCTAAGGAGAAGTGGTTTAAATATCATCCTCCCATAGAAGTAAAAGTAGCTGCACCTATTAAAGTTGAAGAAAATACTGTCACTTATAATGATCCTATTGTTCCTACTTGTTATGTTGAGAAACCACCTTTCCCTGTTAGCATAAAGGATCATGCTAAGGCTTCAACTGTGGTTCGTAAAAGCAATATTAAAACATATACACCTCCTGAGCAAGTTAAAGTTGAACCTAATATTGCTATTGTTAAAGATCTCTTGTCTGATAATATAGATGGTCATGTTATTCAGTTCTGCGGTGAAACTGCTAGAATTGCTAAACTTTGTGCTAAAGATAAACATAGACCTGTGGTAGGCGTCCCTGTTATTTCTGTTAAAATAGGAGAACATTGTTATCATGGCTTATGTGATATGGGTGCTAGTGCTAGTGCAATACCTATTGACTTATACAAAGAAATTATGCATGACATTGCACCTGTTGAGTTGGAAGAAACTGATGTTACTATTAAATTTGCTAATAGAGATATTATTTCACCAATGAGAATTGTTAGAGATGTTGAAGTCTTGCGTGGGAAAACTAAATATCATGCTGATTTTCTTGTTCTTGGCTCCCCGCAAGATAGCTTTTGTCCCATTATATTTGGTAGACCCTTCTTAAATAATGTTAATGCTACCATAGATTGCACTAAGGATGTTGTTACTATCGGCTTAGATGATATAACTCATGAGTTTAATTTCTCTAAATTTAGTAAACAACACCGTGAAGAAGAATTGCCTAGTAAGGATGAAATTGTTGGTCTTGCTTCTATTGCCGTACCTCCTAATAATCCTTTAGAACAATATTTGCTAGACCATTAGAATGATATGTTTATGAATGAAAGAAGGGAAATAGATGAAGTATTCTTTAAACAAGAACCTATGCTGAAACACAATTTGCCTGTTGAAATCCTAGGGGATCCTTCTCCACTTAAGGGTGATCCCGTGTTTGAGCTTAAACCGTTGCCTGATAATCTTAAATATGCTTATCTTCATGAAAAGAAGATATATCCTATTATTATTAGTGCTAACCTTTCAGAGCATGAAGAAGAAAGATTACTGAAAACTCTGAAGAAGCACCGTGCTGCTATTGGATATACTCTTGATGATCTTAAGGGCATTAGTCCCACTTTATGTCAACATAAAATAAATTTGGAAGCAGATGCCAAACCCGTTTGTGATCCTCAACGATGTCTGAATCCTAAAATGAAAGAAGTGGTAAGAAAGGAAATACTAAAGCTTCTAGAGGCGGGTATAATTTATCCCATTGCTGATAGTCAGTGGGTAAGTCCTGTTCATTGTGTCCCTAAGAAGGGAGCTATTACTGTTGTTCCTAATGATAAAGATGAATTGATTCCACAAAGAATTATTACAGGTTATAGGATGATAATTGATTTCCGCAAATTAAATAAGGCTACTAATAAAGATCATTACCCCTTACCTTTTATCGATTAAATGCTAGAAAGATTATGCAAACATACACATTACTGCTTTCTAGATGGTTATTCTGGTTTCTCTCAAATACCTGTGTCGGCTAAAGATCAATCAAAGACTATTTTTACATGCCCTTTTGGTACTTTTGCTTATAGACGTATGCCTTTTGGTTTATGTAATGCACCTGCTACCTTTCAAAGATGCATGATGGCTATATTCTGTGACATTTGTGAAAAGATCTGTGAGGTTTTCATGGACGACTTTTCCGTCTATGGATCTTCTTTTGATGATTGCTTGAGCAATCTTGATCGATTTTTGCACAGATGTGAAGAAACTAATCTTGTCTTGAATTGGGAAAAGTGCCACTTTATGGTTAATGAGGGTATTGTCTTGGGGCATAAAGTTTCTGAAAGAGGTATTGAAGTTGATAAAGCCAAGGTTGATGCTATTGAAAAGATGCCATGTCCCAAGGACATCAAAGGTATAAGAAGTTTCCTTGGTCACGTCGGATTTTATAGGAGGTTCATTAAGGACTTCTCAAAAATTTCTCGGCCTCTGACTAATTTATTACAGAAAGATATACCATTTGTCTTTGATGATGATTGTGTAGAAGCGTTTGAAATACTAAAGAAAGCATTAGTCTCTGCACCTATTGTTCAGCCACCTGATTGGAATTTACCCTTTGAAATTATGTGTGATGCTAGCGATTGTGCTATAGGCGCTGTTCTAGGGCAAATAGTTGATAAGAAATTAAATGTTATCCATTATGCTAGTAAGACTCTAGACAATGCTCAAAGAAATTATGCTACTACTGAAAAAGAACTTCTAGTAGTTGTATTTGCTTGTGATAAGTTCAGACCTTATATTGTTGATTCTAAAGTAACTATTCACACTGATCATGCTACTATTAAATATCTTATGGAGAAGAAAGATGCTAGACCTAGACTTATTAGATGGGTTCTCTTGCTACAGGAATTTGATTTGCATATTGTTGATAGAAAAGGAGTTGCGAACCCCATTGCAGACAACTTATCTAGGTTAGAGAATGTTCTTGATGACCCACTACCTATTGATGATAGCTTTCCTGATGAACAATTAAATGTCATAAGTACTTCTCGTAGTACCCCTTGGTATGCTGATTATGCTAATTACATAGTTGCTAAATTTATACCACCTAGCTTCACATACCAACAAAAGAAAAAGTTTTTATATGATTTGAGACATTACTTTTGGGATGACCCACATCTTTATAAAGAAGGAGTAGATGGTGTTATTAGACGTTGTGTACTTGAGCATGAACAGGAACAGATCCTACGCAAGTGCCACTCCGAAACTTATGGAGGACACCACGCGGGAGATAGAACTGCATATAAGGTATTGCAATTTGGTTTTTATTGGCCTACTCTCTTCAAGGATGCCCGTAAGTTTGTCCAATCTTGTGATGAATGACAAAGAATTGGTAATATTAGTAGACGTCAAGAAATGCCTATGAATTATTCACTTGTTATTGAACCATTTGATGTTTGGGGCTTTGATTATATGGGACCTTTTGCTGCCTCTAATGGATATACACATATTTTAGTTTATGTTGATTACGTTACTAAGTGGGTAGAAGCTATTCCAACTAGTAGTGCTGATCATAACACTTCTATTAAAATGCTTAAAGAAGTCATTTTTCCGAGGTTTGGGGTCCCTAGATATTTAATGACTGATGGTGGTTCACATTTTATTCATGGTGCTTTCTGTAAAATGCTTGCTAAATATGACGTCAATCATAGAATTGCATCTCCGTATCACCAACAGTCTAGTGGTCAAGTAGAATTGAGTAATAGAGAACTCAAATTAATTTTACAAAAGACTGTTGAGGGAGTCCTGGATTAGGGGGTGTCCGGATAGCCGGACTATACCTTCAGCCGGACTCCTGGACTATGAAGATACAAGATTGAAGACTTCGTCCCGTGTCCGGGAGGGACTTTCCTTGGCGTGGAAGGCAGGGTTGGCGATACTGATATGTAGATCTCCTACCATTGTAACCGACTTTGTGTAACCCTAACCCTCTCCGGTGTCTATATAAACTGGAGGGTTTTAGTCCGTAGGACAACATACAGAACAACAATCATACCATAGGCTAGCTTCTAGGGTTTAGCCTCTCCAATCTCGTGGTAGATCTACTATTGTACTACCCATATCATCAATACTAATCAAGCAGGACGTAGGGTTTTACCTCCATCAAGAGGGCCCGAACCTGGGTAAAACTTCGTGTCCCTCGCCTCCTGTTACCATCCGGCCTAGACGCACAGTTCGGGGCCCCCTACCCGAGATCCGCTGGTTTTGACACCGACATTGGTGCTTTCATTGAGAGTTCCTCTGTGTCGTCGCCATCAGGAAGGATGCCTCACCCCGTCTTTAAAGACGGCACCGTTGCTAAGGGAGCTTTGGCTGTCGGCCAAACCCTCCGGCTAGGTGGTTTTCTTATGACCGCCTGTTCGGCTTCTACGCCGACCATGACCTCTCGAGCCATCGAAAACAATCTTCATGTCAGCTCGGAACTCGCCGAGCAGTTAGATACAATGGAGCTCTCCTCCATAAACGAGCTCTTGGATCGCATCGCCGCCCTGGGAGTCGCTACGGACTATGACCAGATTGGGCCTAAACCCGATCTGAGAGAGATTAACTCTCCCAAGTCACCCATCACGTTGCCGTGGTAGAGTGACAGTACGGCGACCCCTCGTCTATCTTAAGGACTAGCTATGTCCGGATTCCCGATCCCTCCAAGCCAGATACCCACGGAGGGGAGGATATCACTCAAGGCCTGAACTTAGAGTCAGGCGACGGGCTGGATTCATTGGACAACATCCAGGAATCCAAATTTTCGAGTTCAGAAATTCCTCGGCCTCTGAGCCTCAGATTGGGTGAGGCTTCGGATTTAATTCCACCCACCCACCCGAACATAAGCGATCTATCCCAAATCGGGGAAGAGCCCGAAGAAACAGTACATCATTACTGGGCCAGATTCCTCCTGGTTAGGAACAGGATAAGGGACTGCCGCGAGGAAGACGCAATCTCAATCTTCTGCAATAATTGCACGGACAAGGGAATCCTCAACGCCATAAGTCGTCGTGATATTACACGCTTCGCTGACTTGGTGTCCATTGTATGAAAGTACTGTGCGATGGAAAGCGCCTGGAAAACTGAAATAAAATTTTGGGACGATCAGGCCCTGAGTACAAACCCAGTCCGAAATAAAAGGGTGCATCATCGCCAGACACCCGGGTCAAACACCAAAAAGCAAAAACCCTCTATAGGGCATGGAACCATACTGGAAGGATGGCTTAATGGACCCTGTAAAATTCACAGTACAGAGGACGCCACACCAACTCACGGCCTTAGAGCATGTTGGATACTCCGGTAGGTGGCCAAAATTGGCGAAGATCTCCTAATTCCGGAGGCCACAGAAAGCCACCCCAGAGACACCAATACGGTATTAATAGTCTTAGAGACTTTCGCATCAAATAATATGCAAAAAAGGACACTCCGCGGCCTTGCTGAAGTCTACCAAGTAGCAACAATAAACCCATGGAGTGACATGGCTATTACCTTTAATGCCAGTGATGAACCTAAATTTTGAATAGCCCGAGCACCAGCCGCATTGGTCCTTAGTCCAATAGTGGACGACTTTCATCTTACCAAGGTACTCATGGACGGCGGCAGCGGATTGAACCTCATTTACGAGGAAACCCTTCAAAAAATGGAAATAGACTGGAACCGCATCGAGCGAAGTAGCACAACCTTTAGAGGAATAATCCCCAGTCGGGAAGCGTGCTGTACAGGAAAAATCACAATAGATGTGGTGTTCGGCACGCCAGATAACTATAGGTCCGAAGAGGTCACATTCCATGTGGCTCTGTTCAGCAGCGGTTATCACGCTCTGCTAGGGCGGGAAGCATTTACAATCTTCCAAGCAATACCCCATTACGGGTACATGAAGCTCAAGATGCCCGGGCCTAACGGGATCATCACTCTCACTAGTGATCCAGACATAGCACTCCGCGCTGAAAACAAGACAGCCGCACTGGCCCTCGAGGCACTATCCGAAGCCCTAGCGGCTGAGGAACCGACTGCGCTGCGCTCCACGGTGAATAGGCACGATGTGGTACTCGACAAAAGATCCAAGTCCACCTCCTTTAAACCGGCGGACGAAATAGTCAAATTCCAGGTCCATCCAACGGACCCCAATAAAACAGCTTCCATTGGGGCACAGTTAAACCCTGATGTAGACGCCGCACTACGAGAGTTCCTACGAGAGAACTGGGACATTTTCGCCTGGCACCCTTCAAACATGCCAGGAATCCCATGCAGGCTGGCCGAGCACAGCTTAAATATCCTAAAAGGATTCAAACCTGTCAAACAAGCTCTTTGGCGTTTTTCCGAACCTAAGAGACAGGCCATGGGAGAAGAGCTAGCAAAGCTATTGGAGGCCGGATTCATCAGAGATATAGAACATCCGGACTGGCTAGCAAACCTGGTGATGGTACCAAAGAAGGACAAATCATGGCGCCTGTGCGTTGATTTTAAAGACCTTAACAGGGCTTGCCCAAAGGATCCCTTCACCCTCCCCCGCATCGATCAAATTATCGACGCTACCGCAGGACACGATTCGCTGTGTTTCCTCGACGCATATTCCGGCTACCATCAAATCAAGATGGCAGAATCAGACCAAGCCGCAACGGCATTTATCACACCATACGGCCCATTCTGCTTCAACATAATGCCCTTCGAGCTCAAAAACGCCGGCGCAACATATCAGCGCATGATTCAGACATGTCTGGCAAACCAGATCGGCAAAACAGTGGAGGCATATGTAGATGATGTGGTCGTAAAAAGAAGACACGCCGAATCTCTAGTAGACGACTTAAGGCTCACATTTGATAACCTCCGAACATACGACATCAAGCTCAACCCAGAAAAATGCATTTTCGGTGTTCCAGCCGAAAAGCACTTGGGCTTCATTGTATCCGGTAGAGGAATTGAAGCAAATCCAGCCAAGATCCGAGCTCTGTCACAATTGGATATCCCAAAGGACCTCAAACAAATACAATAGTTAACCAGATGCATGGCGGCTCTAAGCCGCTTTATCTCCCGCTTGGGAGAAAAGGCACTACCCCTTTACCGCCTCCTTCGGCGCACCGAACACCTCGAATGGACGGATGCAGCCACGGCCGGACTCGACGAAATAAAAGCCATATTGGCAACAAACCCAGTCCTGGCCGCGCCAAACATTGGCGAACCAATGCTATTATACATTGCAGCAACACATCAGGTTGTAAGCACAGTGCTCATCGTCGAACGAGAAACGGACGGACACAAATCCCCCCTTCAAAAGCCGGTCTATTATGTGTCCACTGTCCTTACTCCGTGCAAATCACGGTACCCGCATTATCAAAAGATTGCGTACGCGGTATGATGGGGACGTAGTAATTTCAAAAAAATTCCTACGCACACACAAGATCATGGTGATGCATAGCAACGAGAGGGGAGAGTGTGATCTACGTACCCTTGTAGACCGACAGCGGAAGCGTTAACACAACACGGTTGATGTAGTCGTACGTCTTCACGGCCCGACCGATCAAGCACCGAAACTACGACACCTCCGAGTTCTAGCACATGTTCAGCTCGATGACGATCCCCGGACTCCGATCCAGCAAAATGTCGGGGAAGAGTTCCGTCAGCACGACGGCGTGGTGACGATCTTGATGTACTACCGTTGCAGGGCTTCGCCTAAGCACCGCTACAATATTATCGAGGATTATGGTGGAAGGGGGCACCGCACACGGCTAAGAATATGATCACGTGGATCAACTTGTGTATCTAGAGGTGCCCCCTGCCCCCATATATAAAGGATCAAAGGGGGGGTGCGGCCGGCCAGGAGGAGGGCGCGCCAGGAGGAGTCCTACTCCCACCGGGAGTAGGATTCCCCCCCTTTCCTAGTTGGAATAGGATTCGGGAGGGGGAAAGAGGAGAGAGAGAAGGAAGGGGGCGCCGCCCCCCTCTCCTTGTCCTATTCGGACTAGGGGGCAGGGGCGCGCGGCCCAGCCCTAGCCACCTCTCCTCTCTTCCACTAAAGCCCACTAAGGCCCATATACCTCCCGGGGGGTTCCGGTAACCTCCCGGTACTCCGGTAAAATCCTGATTTCATCCGGAACACTTCCGATATCCAAATATATGCTTCCAATATATCAATATTTATGTCTCGACCATTTCGAGACTCCTCGTCATGTCCGTGATCACATCCGGGACTCCGAACAAACTTCAGTACATCAAAATGCATAAACTCATAATATAACTGTCATCGAAACCTTAAGCGTGCGGACCCTACGGGTTCGAGAACAATGTAGACATGACCGAGACACGTCTCCGGTCAATAACCAATAGCGGAACCTGGATGCTCATATTGGCTCCTACATATTCTACGAAGATCTTTATCTGTCAGACCGCATAACAACATACGTTGTTCCCTTTGTCATCGGTATGTTACTTGCCCGAGATTCGATCGTCGGTATCTCAATACCTAGTTCAATCTCATTACTGGCAAGTCTCTTTACTCGTTTCGTAATACATCATCTCACAACTAACTCATTAGTTACAATGCTTGCAAGGCTTATGTGATGTGCATTACCGAGAGGCCCAGAGATACCTCTGCGACAATCGGAGTGACAAATCCTAATCTCGAAATACGCCAACCCAACATGTACCTTTGGAGACACCTGTAGAGCTCCTTTATAATCACCCAATTACGTTGTGACGTTTGGTAGCACACACAGTGTTCCTCCGGTAAACGGGAGTTGCATAATCTCATAGTCATAGGAACATGTATAAGTCATGAAGAAAGCAATAGCAACATACTAAACGATCGGGTGCTAAGCTAATGGAATGGGTCATGTCAATCACATCATTCTCCTAATGATGTGATCCCATTAATCAAATGACAACACATGTCTATGGTTAGGAAACAAAACCATCTTCGATTAACGAGCTAGTCAAGTAGAGGCATACTAGTGACGTTTGGTTTGTCTATGTATTCACACAAGTATTATGTTTCCAGATAATACAATTCGAGCATGAATAGTAAACATTTATCATGATATAAGGAAATAAATAATAACAATATTATTGCCTCTAGGGCATATTTCCTTTAGTCTCCCACTTGCACTAGAGTCAATAATCTAGATTACACAGTAATGATTCTAACACCCATGGAGCTTTGGTGCTGATCATGTTTTGCTCGTGGAAGAGGCTTAGTCAACGGGTCTGCTATGTTCAGATCCATATGTATCTTGCAAATCTCTATGTCTCCCACCTGGACTAGATCCCAGATGGAATTGAAGCGTCTCTTAATGTGCTTGGTTCTCTTGTGAAATCTGGATTCCTTTGCCAAGGCAATTGCACCAGTATTGTCACAAAAGATTTTCATTGGACCCGATGCACTAGGTATGACACCTAGATCGGATATGAACTCCTTCATCCAGACTCCTTCGTTTGCTGCTTCCAAAGCAGCTATGTACTCTGCTTCACATGTAGATCCCGCCACAACGCTTTATTTAGAACTGCACCAACTGACAGCTCCACCGTTTAATGTAAACACGTATCCGGTTTGCGATTTAGAATCGTCCGGATCAGTGTCAAAGCTTGCATCAACGTAACCATTTACGATGAGCTCTTTGTCACCTCGGTATATGAGAAACATATCCTTAGTCCTTTTCAGGTATTTCAGGATGTTCTTGACCGTTGTCCAGTGATCCACTCCTGGATTACTTTGGTACCTCCCTGCAAGACTTATAGCAAGACACACATCAGGTCTGGTACACAGCATTGCATACATGATAGAGCCTATGGCTGAAGCATAGGGAACATCTTTCATTTTCTCTCTATCTGTTGCATTGGTCGGGGATTGAGTCTTACTCAATTTTACACCTTGTAACACAGGCAAGAATCCTTTCTTTGCTTGATCCATTTTGAACTTCTTCAAAACTTTGTCAAGGTATGTGCTTTGTGAAAGTCCAATTAAGTGTCTTGATCTATCTCTATAGATCTTAATGCCCAATATGTAAGCAGCTTCACCAAGGTCTTTCAAAAAACTCTTATTCAAGTATCCTTTTATGCTATCCAGAAATTCTATATCATTTCCAATTAGCAATATGTCATCTACATATAATATCAGAAACGCTACAGAGCTCCCACTCACTTTCTTGTAAATACAGGCTTCTCCAAAAGTCTGTAAAAAACCAAATGCTTTGATCACACTATCAAAGTGTTTATTCCAACTCCGAGAGGCTTGCACCAGTCCATAAATGGATCGCTGGAGCTTGCACACTTTGTTAGCTCCCTTTGGATCAACAAAACCTTTCGGCTGCATCATATACAACTCTTTTTGCAGAAATTCATTCAGGAAAGCAGTTTTGACATCCATTTGCCAAATTTCATAATCATAAAATGTGGCAATTGCTAACATGATTCGGACAGACTTAAGCATTGCTACGGGTGAGAAGGTCTCATCGTAGTCAATCCCTTAAACTTGCCAAAAACCTTTTGCGACAAGTCGAGCTTTGTAGACAGTAACATTACCGTCAGCGTCAGTCTTCTTCTTGAAAATCCATTTATTCTCAATTGCTTGCCGATCATTGGGCAAGTCAACCAAAGTCCATACTTTGTTCTCATACATGGATCCCATCTCAGATTTCATGGCTTCAAGCCATTTTGCGGAATCTGGGCTCACCATCGCTTCTTCATAGTTCATAGGTTCGTCATGATCTAGTAGCATGACTTCCAGAACAGGATTACCGTACCACTCTGGCGCGGATCTTACTCTGGTTGATCTACGAGGTTCAGTAGTATCTTGTTCTGAAGTTTCATGATCATTATCATTAGCTTCCTCACTAATTGGTGTAGGTGTCACAGAAACAGGTTTCTGTGATGTACTACTTTCCAATAAGGGAGCAGGTACAGTTACCTCGTCAAGATCTACTTTCCTCCCACTCACTTATTTCAAGAGAAACTCCTTCTCTAGAAAGTTTCCGAATTTAGCAACAAAAGTCTTGCCTTCGGATTTGTGATAGAAGGTGTATCCAATAGTTTCCTTTGGATATCCTATGAAGACACATTTCTCCGATTTGGGTTCGAGCTTATCAGTTTGAAGTTTTTTCACATAAGCATCGCAGCCCCAAACTTTCAGAAACGACAACTTTGGTTTCTTGCCAAACCATAGTTCATAAGGTGTCGTTTCGACGGATTTTGATGGTGCCCTATTTAACGTGAATGTGGCCGTCTCTAGAGCATAACCCCAAAACGATTGCGGTAAATCAGTAAGAGACATCATAGATCACACCATATCTAGTAAAGTACGATTACGACGTTCGGACACACCATTACGCTGTGGTGTTCCGGGTGGCGTGAGTTGTGAAACTATTCCACATTGTTTCAAATGTACACCAAACTCATAACTCAAATATTCTCCTGCACGATTAGATCGTAGGAATTTTATTTTCTTGTTATGATGATTTTCAACTTCACTCTGAAATTCTTTGAACTTTTCAAACATTTCAGGCTTATGTTTCATTAAGTAGATATACCCATATCTCCTTAAGTCATCGGTGAAGGTGAGAAAATAATGATATCCGCCACGAGCCTCAACATTCATCGGACCTCATACATCTGTATGTATGATTTCCAATAAATCTGTTGCTCTCTCCATAGTACCGGAGAACGGTGTTTTTGTCATCTTACCCATAAGGCACGGTTCGCAAGTACCAAGTGATTCATAATCAAGTGGTTCCAAAAGCCCATCAGTATGGAGTTTCTTCATGCGCTTTATACCGATATGACCCAAACGGCAGTGCCACAAATAAGTTGCACTATCATTATCAACTCTGCATCTTTTGGCTTCAACACTATGAATATGTGTGTCACTACTATCGAGATTTAATAAGAATAGACCACTCTTTAAGGGTGCATGACCATAAAAGATATTACTCATATAAATTGAACAACCATTATTCTCTGATTTAAATGAATAACCGTCTCGCATCAAACAAGATCCAGATATAATGTTCATGCTTAACGCTGGCACCAAATAACAATTATTTAGGTCTAATACTAATCCTGAAGGTAAATGTAGAGGTAGCGTGCCGACTGTGATCACATCGACTTTGGAACCATTTCCCATGCGCATCGTCACCTCGTCCTTAGCCAATCTTCGCTTAATCCGTAGTCCCTGTTTCGAGTTGCATATATTAGCAACAGAACCAGTATCAAATACCCAGGTGCTACTGCGAGCATTAGTAAGGTACACATCAATAACATGTATATCACATATACCTTTGTTCACCTTGCCATCCTTCTTATCCGCTAAATACTTGGGGCAGTTCCGCTTCCAGTGACCGGTCTGCTTGCAGTAGAAGCACTCAGTTTCAGGCTTAGGTCCAGGTTTGGGTTTCTTCTCTTGAGTAGCAACTTGCTTGCTGTTCGTTTTGAAGTTCCCCTTCTTCTTCTTCCCTTTGCCCTTTTTCTTGAAACTAGTGGTCTTGTTGACCATCAACACTTGATGCTCCTTCTTGATTTCTACCTCCGCAGCTTTCAGCATTGCGAAGAGCTCGGGAATAGTCTTATTCATCCCTTGCATATTTTAGTTCATCACGAAGCTCTTATAGCTTGGTGGTAGTGATTGGAGAATTCTGTCAATGACGCAATCATCTGGAAGATTAACTCCCAATTGAATCAAGTGATTATTATACCCACACATTGTGAGTATATGCTCACTGACAGAACTGTTCTCCTCCATCTTGCAGCTATAGAACTTATTGGAGACTTCATATCTCTCAATCTGGGCATTTGCTTGAAATATCAACTTCAACTCCTGGAACATCTCATATGCTCCATGACGTTCAAAACGTTGTTGAAGTCCCGATTCTAAGCCGTAAAGCATGGCACACTGAACTATCGAGTAGTCATCAGCTTTGCTCTGCCAGACGTTCATAACATCTGGTGTTGCTCCAGCAGGAGGCCTGGCACCCAGCGGTGCTTCCAGGACGTAATTCTTCTGTGCAGCAATGAGGATAATCCTCAAGTTACGGACCCAGTCCGTGTAATTGCTACCATCATCTTTCAACTTTGCTTTCTCAAGGAACGCATTAAAATTTAACGGAACAACAGCACGGGCCATCTATCTATAATCAAACATAAACAAGCAAGATACTATCAGGTACTAAGTTCATGATAAATTTAGGTTCAATTAATCATATTACTTAAGAACTCCCATTTAGATAGACATCCCTCTAATCCCCTAAGTGATTACGTGATCCAAATCAACTGAACCATGTCTGATCATCACGTGAGATGGAGTAGTTTCATTGGTGAACATCACTATGTTGATCATATCTACCATATGATTCACGCTCGACCTTTCGGTCTTCGTGTTCCGAGGCCATATCTGTATATGCTTGGCTCGTCAAGTATAACCTCAGTATTCCGCGTGTGCAACTATTTTGCACCCGTTGTATTTGAACGTAGAGCCTATCACACCCGATCATCACGTGGTTTCTCAGCACGAAGAACTTTCGCAACGGTGCATACTCAGGGAGAACACTTCTTGATAATTAGTGAGAGATCATCTTATAATGCTACCGTCAATCAAAGCAAGATAAGATGCATAAAAGATAAACATCACATGCAATCAATATAAGTGATATTATATGGCCATCATCATCTTGTTCTTGTGATCTCCATCTTCGAAGCACCATCGTGATCACCATCGTCACCGGCGCGACACATTGATCTCCATCATAGCATCGTTGTTGTCTCGCCAATCTTATGCTTCCACGACTATCGCTACCGCTTAGTGATAAAGTAAAGCATTACAGCGCGATTGCATTGCATACAATAAAGCGACAACCATATGGCTCCTGCCAGTTGCCGATAACTCGGTTACAAAACATGATCATCTCATACAATAAAATTTAGTATCATGTCTTGACCATATCTCATCACAACATGCCCTGCAAAAACAAGTTAGACGTCCTCTACTTTGTTGTTGCAAATTTTACGTGGCTGCTAGAGGCTTAAGAAAGAACCAATCTTACCTACGCATCAAAACCACAACGATAGTTTGTCAAGTTGGTGCTGTTTTAACCTTCTCAAGGACCGGGCGTAGCCACACTCGGTTCAACTAAAGTTGGAGAAACTCTCACCCGCTAGCCACATTTGTGCAAAGCACGTCGGGAGAACCGGTCTCGCGTAAGCGTACGCGTAAGGCTGGTCCGGGCCGCTTCGTCCAACAATACCGCCGAACCAAAGTATGACATGCTGGTAAGCAGTATGACTTATATCGCCCACAACTCACTTGTGTTCTACTCGTGCATATAACATCAACACATAAAACCAGGCTCGGATGCCATTGATGGGGACGTAGTAATTTCAAAAAATTTCCTACGCACACGGAAGATCATGGTGATGTATAGCAACGAGAGGGGAGAGTGTGATCTATGTACCCTTGTAGACCGACAGCGGAAGCGTTAGCACAACACGGTTGATGTAGTCGTATGTCTTCACGGCCCGACCGATCAAGCACCGAAACTACGGCACCTCCGAGTTCTAGCACACGTTCAGCTCGATGACGATCCCCGGACTCCGATCTAGCAAAGTGTCGGGGAAGAGTTCCGTCAGCACGACGGCGTGGTGACGATCTTGATGTACTACCGTTGCAGGGCTTCGCCTAAGCACCGCTACAATATTATCGAGGATTATGGTGGAAGGGGGCACCGCACACGGCTAAGAATATGATCATGTGGATCAACTTATGTATCTAGAGGTGCCCCTGCCCCCGTATATAAAGGATCAAAGGGGGGGTGCGGCCGGCCAGGAGGAGGGCGCGCCAGGAGGAGTCCTACTCCCACCGGGAGTAGGATTCATCCCTTTCCTAGTTGGAATAGGATTCGGGAGGGGGAAAGAGGAGAGAGAGAAGGAAGGGGGGCGCCGCCCCCCTCTCCTTGTCCTATTCGGACTAGGGGGGAGGGGCGCGCGGCCCAGCCCCGGCCACCTCTCCTCTCTTCCACTAAGGCCCACTAAGGCCCATATACCTCCCGGGGGGTTCCGGTAACCTCCCGGTACTCCGGCAAAATCCCGATTTCATCCGGAACAATTCCGATATCCAAATATAGGCTTCCAATATATCAATCTTTATGTCTCGACCATTTCTAGACTCCTCGTCATGTCCGTGATCACATCTGGGACTCCGAACAAACTTTGGTACATCAAAATGCATAAACTCATAATATAACTGTCATCGAAACCTTAAGCGTGCGGACCCTACGGGTTCGAGAACAATGTGGACATGACCGAGACACGTCTCCGGTCAATAACCAATAGCGGAACCTGGATTCTCATATTGGCTCCTACATATTCTATGAAGATCTTTATCGGTCAGACCGCATAACAACATACGTTGTTCCCTTTGTCATCGGTATGTTACTTGCCCGAGATTCGATCGTCGGTATCTCAATACCTAGTTCAACCTCGTTACCGGCAAGTCTCTTTACTCATTTCGTAATACATCATCTCACAACTAACTCATTAGTTGCAATGCTTGCAAGGCTTATGTGATGTGCATTACCGAGAGGGCCCAAAGATACCTCTCCGACAATCGGAGTGACAAATCCTAATCTCGAAATACGCCAACCCAACATGTACCTTTGGAGACACCTGTAGAGCTCCTTTATAATCACCCAGTTACGTTGTGACGTTTGGTAGCACACAAAGTGTTCCTCCGATAAACGGGAGTTGCATAATCTCATAGTCATAGGAACATGTATAAGTCGTGAAGAAAGCAATAGCAACATACTAAACGGTCAGGTGCTAAGCTAATGGAATGGGTCATGTCAATCACATCATTCTCCTAATGATGTGATCCCATTAATCAAATGACAACACATGTCTATGGTTAGGAAACATAACCATCTTCGATTAACGAGCTAGTCAAGTAGAGGCATACTAGTGACGTTTGGTTTGTCTATGTATTCACACAAGTATTATGTTTCCGGATAATACAATTCTAGCATGAATAATAAACATTTATCATGATATAAGGAAATAAAATAATAACAATATTATTGCCTCTAGGGCATATTTCCTTCACGGTATTCATGGCATCCCGAAGCTACGACACTTCTTTCAAGAGTGTTCAATAACAGTAGCCTCGGAAGTACCGCTTAACGATATAATAAACAACTGTGACGCAACGGGCCGGATTGCAAAATGGGCCATTGAGCTCCTCCAGTTTGACATAACTTATAAGCCACGGCGAGGCATCAAGTCGCAAGTTTTGGCCTACTTCGTCGCAGAATGGACGGAGGCCGAACTCCCTAAAGAGTACGGCACATATTCAAATTGGATCATGCATTTCAACGGCTCCAAGATGTTGGCCGGACTAGGGGCTGGCGTCGTTTTGACGTCCCCCATAGGAGACACAGTTCAATATGTACTCCAGATTATGTACACAGACTCCAACAATGCAGCCGAATATGAGGCCATTTTACATGGTCTCCGGATGGCAGTATCCATGGGCATTCAACGCCTAGAGGTGCGTGGGGACTCGAACCTCGCAATATCCCAAATAAATGGAGACTTCGATGCCAAGGATCCAAAAATGGGAGCTTACCGCAACGCCGTCCTAAAAATGTCAGCTCGGTTCGAAGGGCTCGAATTTCACCATATAGCCCGGGAAAATAATCAGGCGGCAGATGTCCTGGCACGCATCGGTGCAAAACGCGATGTAGTCCCCCACAACATCTTCTTGGAAAGGCTGTTCAAGCCATCTATAGTATGGGAAGGGGAGCCAAACAATAACAGCCCGGACCCAGCCGCACTGCCCGACACCGAACACTCTGACACAATCGGAGGCTCTGCCAATGAAATAACACCTTCAGCCCACTTAATAATGGTCGTCATCGCCCCGTGGACAGAACCATTCCTCGCCTACCTTACTAGGCAGGAAATCCCCGAGGACCAAAACGAGGCACGCTGCATAGTGCGGTGATCCAAAGCCTACAAAGTCCACGAGGGAGAGCTTTATAAGAAAAGCACTACAGGAGTCCTTCAAAGGTGCATCTCCGAAGAGGAAGGGCGGAACCTCCTGGCTGAAATTCATGCCGGACTCGGTGGTCATCACGCTGCAGCTCAGTCCCTTGTAAGCAAGGCCTTCCGTACGGGCTTTTATTGGCCGACGGCCCGGGCAGACGCCCAGGACTTAGTCCAACGATGCGTCGGTTGCCAGCTCTTTGCAAACCAAAGCCATATGCCACCCACCACCCTCCAAACTATCCCCATCTCTTGGCCCTTCGCGGTTTGGGGGCTTGACATGGTTGGACCCCTTAAAGGAGGAACCCACAAGCAAAAATACCTACTGGTCATGGTGGACAAGTTCACCAAATGGATAGAAGCCAAGCCTGTTAAGACGGACGAATCCGGACCGGTGATAGACTTTATACCCGGGGTTGTACACTGTTACAGCGTCCCCCACAGCATCATCACTGATAACGGCACGAACTTTACGGCCGACGAGGTAAAACTCTGGTGCAAAAACATGGGCATCAAGCTCGATTATGCTTTCGTCTATCACCCACAAACTAACGGCCAGGTCGAATGTGCAAATGGTCTTATCATGAGTGGCATCAAACCCAGATTAGTGCGGCCCCTCAAGGAATCTAACACGCACTGGGTAGAGGAGCTCGACTCCGTACTCTGGGGGCTGCGGACCACACCGAATCGCACCACCGGATACAAACCATTCTTAATGGTGTACGGCGCAGAGGCAGTTTTGCCTTGCGACATAATTCATGACTCACCTCGAGTGCGCATGTACAAAGAAAGAGAAGCCGAGCTCGATCGGCAGGACAGTTTGGACGCATTGGAGGAGGAGCGTGACGTGGAAAAAGCCCGTTCCGCATTCTATCAACAGCAAGCTCGAAGATACCAAAGCAGAGAAGTACGGGCCAAAAATTACAACATTGGCGAATTAGTTCTACGCCTGCCGGACAAGAAAAAGGACAAACTCAAGCCCAAGTGGGAAGGTCCATTCATAGTTGACCAAGTCCTAACTGGTGGAGCGTACCGCTTGCAAGATGCATCGGACAACCGACTCGAGCCGAACCCATGGAACGCAGCCCGTCTGTGAAGATTCTATGCCTAGCGCTGGACTCTGTGTTCATCTCCTTCCTCTGTCCAATTTTTATATACTGTCTGTCTTACATTTCTCTCCTTCTCCCCTTCCTTTCTCTTATAGCCTTTAAAGGCTCATCAAATGACGTGCTATCGCACTCATTAAACCTGGGGGCTTCTTTAAACAGAAGCTTATTTATACGGGCTTCATGCCCAACACATGTGTCACACTTCCGCATGTACCTTTTATTCGCCATGATATGCATCGATATGACTTAAGTTTTGGCCAAGCTGGGTTGCCTGGCTCCTGTGCTTACCCCTACGTTCCCGATTGTTCGGCTAGGTGGTAAAGGGAGCACCTCTGCGATTGTTACTGCCGGGTCAGCCGGATGTGTACCTCAGACTGGGTGAAGCCGAAAGCTAGCGTTCTTAAGGGAATATTCGGTCGGTGAACTAAAGATGATCTGATGCGGAGCATCCGACGATCATCCCCATGTACACTCGAGCCTATGCCATTGGACCTAAGGTGAACTCGCTCCTTTCCGAATCTTCCTTTTCCGCATGTAAGACATGGATGCTACTTCAAGCGCGGACCTTGTGCATACTCAGGTACACCCGAGGAGACCATGGAGAGCCCAAGGACCAAGGCCAAGCGTGCGCGGAAGCGAAGGAAGAAGAAGGAAGAAGGGCAAGGTGCTACAGGGCCCGGACATCCGGCCAGGCCCCGGACATCCGGCCTCCCACGAAACCCCGGACATCCGGCCCCCAGCCCGGAAATCCGGACCCCGCTATCCCGAGAGCTCCGAGACCGGCCACACCAGCCCAGACATCCGGCCCGCGCCCCGGACATCCGGCCTCCCGCGAATGCCCGGACATCCGGCCCCCAGCCCGGACATCCGGCGCCTGCCTGCGCGCAGATACGGGCCAGAGGCCCATGTATCCCCTCTCACTTACCCCTTCGTGGGCAAACACTATATATAGACCCCCACCTCCTCCTAGTTAGGGTTAGCGTTGGTTTAGCTCATACTTCGAGATAGAGCTTCGCTCATCCATCCCGATCTCCTCCTCAAGAGAGACTGCGGCCCCTCTTCGGAGAAGATCAACTTGGATTCAAGACCCCCCCTCTTGGGCGGCCCCATCAAGACCTCCTTCTAGGAGAAGAACCGGTTACTTGTATCGTCCTTTGTTGACCGTGGATCATCGTGTATCTCTTTGTGTTTCGAGGATCTAGCGCATGTGTAATCGAATCTTGTTGGCTTGAGTGATTCTCTCGTGTTTTCCCTCATGAATCCCCCTCTTGTTCTTTGTGTTTTTCTTTAGGATCCGCTCCTTTCGTGAAAGATCGGCCATCTAGGGTTCCACCCTACATCATCTTGATATCATGAGCCACGTTGATCACGATTTCGGAGCCTCCCTCGTAGTTTTCTAGCCTAATTCTGTTGTGTTCTTCCCCAATTTCGAAAATCCCCACCAAAAATAGCCCTAAATTTTTTTGTGATTTGTTGGTTTGATGATGTTTTGTTGATTTTGATCCATGGATTTGCTTGGTTTCGAGTGGATCTAGCATTTCCCCAAGTTTCCTCACTTCCCATCCATGAAATCTCTCCAATTTTGACCTTGAAATCATCAATTTCCGCCCCAAAATCGAGTTCCTCGAGTTCATCCTCGGATTTGGAGCCCGAACATCCGGCCGCCCCGGAAATCCGGCCATTAGCCCGGACATCCGGCTCCTGGAGCGCATTTCGCGCGCGGTTCTGGACATCAGGTCCCGGATATCCGGCCCCGAGCCCCGGATGTCCGACCCCTGTACATTTCAGCTTCCCCGTTTCACCGTTTTGTCCATAACTAATTCATCCGGAGTCCGATTTTCGCGTTCTTTAGCTCGTTGAAAAGCTCTTGACATCCCCCTTCCCACAAGAATACTACCATAACCATTTGACTCCATCAAATTTTTGGAACTTTGGCATCTTTGCCTAGGGCTTCCACCACAACCTCCGCATAACCACCACCGACTTCCGCAACCTAACCAATTTTGTTCCCCATTGCATTAGTGGTTGTTTGAGGAGTGATTTGAGTCTCCTAAGGTGTTTAGGCTACTTAGGGACGATGCTTCTTCATCAATCACCACCACCACCATAACTCCCACATGGGCTTAACCACCATACACTTCCGCCACCCCAACTTAACCCAATTTTGTTTGTGTTGTGAGTTGTGTCTCCTAAGGTGTTTCGGCTACTTAGGGACCGTGCTTCCAACTCCGACACCGTGTATAGTCCACCGCTTTACCCTCGACGTCCACATTGCGTACTCCGAACCCCATCATTGCACTTCCACAAAACCACCACCGCATTCCCGCTACCACCATTTGACATTTGACATTTGAGATCTTGAGTTCGCGGTTTTTCTGTTTCCTAAGGTGTTTCGGCTACTTAGGGACGAGTCTCCATCATCTTGGTATCTCCATCAAGATCACCGCCACTCATCATCACCAAGGATGGTAACCTCCATATCATCTCGGTATCGTGGTATCCCTCCATTGTATATTCCCTTGCCATTGCATTGTTAACCCCTAGCCCATTTTGCGTTACTTGCCTATCGATACTAGCCATTTGAGTATTGCCAGCAACGTTACTTGTGCACATTAGTGATCTACACCATACATTGCATACATACCATATCATATCGGTATCATATCATCCCTTGTGCCTCAAGTTTGTTCCCGCATATACACAATTGCTATCTTGGTTTGTGCATTTCGCAAAGTGGCCATATACAAAAAAAAAGAATAAGCTTTTAAGAAAAAGAAAACGAGTGAACAAAGAGCTTGTCAGCAAGTGCCATAGCATCATACCACATTGCATAAGATTGTCATATCCAATCATCTTGGATCATACCACCGGAACATCATACATATATAGCATACTAGGGATAGAAGTTCGTACATTTTGCATCTTATAGGTTGTGCACAAGTGTCGTATCTGCCTATTGAGCAATCGTGCTAGCGTCTCTCTTGAGTTGTGCAACACGAGCGTTTTCCGTGGATTCCACATTTTGTGCTCATCCTTGGTTGCACGGCCCCATTTATCTATCCGTGTGTGTGTTTCCGTGTGCCACATATTGCTATTGGTCTACTTGTTTCACTTGCGAATTTGTGAATCCCTTTCAACATTATTAACTCTTGCTAACATTTTACATCAAATTTTTGTGCCACTATCCTCACCGAGCTCCACCATAAGCCTTACTTGTGTAGGTGTGAGAAACCAACAAGAATTGGTACCAACTGTGCTATTTCCTTGTCCACATTGGAGTGATCATTGATCCACCTTCAACTTCGGTCAAGGTACATTTGGTATTCGTTCTTCTCTTTCTCCCACTCATATTTGCTCGAGTATTGTGATGGATAGGCAAGGCATTTCATCTCCGGTCTTCGACAACAACGACGGCGTGAACAACTACATCACCAAAGCGTCAATCTTCGATCTACAACGACAAATGCAAGTCACCTCCAAGCATCATCTGCACGACGACAACGAACGACATCTACTACGAGCTCAAGCACGACAACGACATCATCATCATGAAGATGCTCCACAAGCGCAAGTGCACAAGTCCCATCAAGCACTACCTCACGCCAAGTCGAAGCTTCATGAGCACAAAAGAAGACCGCGAGATGACCACCACAAAGACGGCGCTACGGCTACATCAACCACTTCGGCATATTCGCCAAGTGTTCTCAAGGCATCTTCGCCTTTGGACGTACGGCATCTTCGCCTACTTCCCACGCGTACGCCTACATCGACTTCATCAAGTCCAAGGCGACCACCTACGAGCGAGGGCGACACTTCCATCTTCGGAAGCCCCCCAAGGAAGATGGCCGAGCATGGGAACTTCCCTTCGGTCATGGAGACGAGCTACGAGGTGCCACATCATTTGGGCCTCCAACAACAAGACGGCGACAAGAAGGTCGAGCAAGGGCCATCCCCTTCGACCACGGCGACGAGCATGAACCTCTTCAACAATGAAGACGGCACCCATATTGGACTCATACTCCGAGTCAAGCTACGAGACCGCACATGAGACCTTATCTTTGGTCTTGGAGGAGAGTGATGATGTGCCATCTTCGGCCTTCATCCACGGCTACGACCACGACATGATTGAGCATGGAGACATTTGCACCAACATCTCTCCGACAACGACATGTGACGAGATGCCCCGATTGCCATTGAGGAGAGCCACCACCACATGAGTGACATGAGTGACTCCACCACACGTGACATTGAGAGCATTTCCTATGAGAGGATGAGTGTGACCACCACTAGCCCCACACTTGAGAGCATGCCACACATCCTATGTGAGGTTGAGAGCCATTTGAGTGACTCCACCAATCATATGAGTGAGAGCATCCGAGAGGGAGTGAGTGAGCCACAACACTTAGTGAGTGAGGTAGTTGACATGGCATGTGAGGCCACTTTGATTTCTAACGACTTAACCTCTACTCCTAGTGTGTTTTCTTCTTTGGTGCTAGGTCTCCTACATGATGACACGCCTATCCTCGACGAGTCCATGCCTCCAATGGAGACAACGATGGCTATGGTGGAAGACGATGCACCACCCACATGGTTCCATCACGATGAAGATGACCACGACTTGTTCTTCGACACCTCACCTACAACACATGAGCTATGCTCCATAGGTAACATAGGTGATGGTGCTTCTCTTGTCCCACTAGTGGACTATTTCACGAGTGATTGCTTGCATGATATTGACACACCTATTCCCATGCTTCATGCTAGTGCGACTTCCTCATGTCATGACTTACCTATTTATGATAAATATGATGATGAGCATGTTGAGTTGCCTAGTTGTGATGCTATGCTCCATAGAATATCATGTGAAAATTCTTTTGGTCACATCATGTTTGACAGTCCATTAACCTTGTCATATGCTATGAGTGAGATATCCCATATTGCGTCTCTTCAATCTCAACATAGTAACTATGCATGCCCCATTAAAATCAATCCCATTTGCACTTATGGCATAGATGACGAGATGATGGTCATTGGCTTTTGTTTTTCATGTGATGATATTGCCATGCTTCCTTTACACGATTTGCGCAATTCATCTACTATGCCATGCCATGATCACATTGCTCCAAATATGCATTGTTTTGAATGTTGTCCATTTTCTCCATGTGATGTTTACAATATTGCTCATGAGGAGACCCCCATAGTTTCCTCATACATATTAGGAGATTTCGATGCATTCCATACTTTGCATGATTCTCATAATTGCTTGCACCATATGCATTCCATGAATAACAATGCTCTACATATATATCATGATGCATTGCCCAATTTGAGTCTCCATTATGCTATACATAACAAAAAACCTATCATGATGGATGACATGTTTCTATATCACGCATCTCATTTGTTTGAGCATTGGATATTTTGTGCTAACCAACACAAGCACCTGCGCATCATGATGGATGATGTGTAAATCTACCATGCACACACAATTTTCCCTTTGTCTTTGTTTTGTGTAGGTACTCATGTATACTCGTCAACCTCTCAATCCCAAGAGTTGACGAAACGAGCTCTTGAGAGCAAAGATGACTTGGGATCCCATGAACTATCCTTCCAACCGCTCTCTTCACGCAACGACTAGGCGCATCTCTCTCACTTGGCTCTCACACGGCTATGGGCTATATACCGCTCTGTTGCTCATTTTACCGTGTTCACTTTGCATGTTATGCTTGCTTCTATGCCTTTGCCTTGCAATTGTGACCCTTGCTTGCATCTACCCATGATTCACAATTATGTTACTCCTATGTGTATTTGCATGCTTGGTGGAGATCCATGTTGCTATTGCCATGTTTATCATGTGCCTCATGCTATTGATTCTATTTTGCTCATATCCTCCTTTCATGCTTGTGATATGTCTTGTGCATTATTAATGCCCACCATTTGCACACATGACATACTTGACATGATTCCTTCTAGTACGTTGCATCTTCGCACTACTAGCTTGCTTGCCTTCATTCACATGATTGCTTGCTTTGTCGCATCACCCATGATCAATTCTTACTTGCTTTCTTGGGTTGATGACATATATGTTCATGCCTCTCACATGATATATTTTGTTCATTGTCGCTTGCCTCCAATTGTTGCATCTATGCTTATTGATCGTGGAGACTTGGGCACTTTACTTGTGATGCATGCTTGCTTGATTGAGCCTATTGTATTTGGTTGTCCTCGCATCATCATATGCCTCCATACTATGAAATGCTCCCTTGTACTTTCTTATGATGAGCATGATGCATCCACTTGTTGGGTATTTTACCACACGAATGATAGGTTTTGCATCTCCGCTAACCTCATTTGTTTTTCCGAGTGTTTGTCATGTTCTTTCATGTTGAAGGATTCACAAGGCGATACCGTCATGACACAATTTGGTCATGTGAAGGCATACACGATGTGCAACTCCAACATTTGCAAGAATCTCCTAAAGGTGAACTCCTTCCCTTTGAGCCATCCTCAAATATGCATATTAGATGGGTCACTCTTTCATTGTTGTTTCCTTCTTCTTGTCTACATGTTACATCTATTGGATGGAGGACCGACATTGGAGATGGAACCCATGAACCTTCAAGTTGAGGAGCGCTCGGATTTATTGGATGCACCTTCGAACCTCCACTCATGCCACAACATCAAGCATTGGTATACCAACACCTCCATATTTTTTGATCATGTTCACACATGTCATGCTCGATGGACATATCATACACATGACAAATTTACATCTTATGCATGGATTGACTCACATCATGATTGCCTTGTTGCATCTTGTATTCCCATGTCATCCATGATATATGAGCTTGTGCATTTCATTAGCAAATTTGTTGTGATATACCTTGATGGCATATTCATACATCATGATCTTATTGCCTACCATCAATTGCATGATCACATCATATTGAGCATCCATTGCCATATTCATGCTTTTGATAAACCGTCTCACTATGACATCATTTTGCACCGTGGTTGCATTACTCCCATGAATGCTTTTGCTCCCGTGAATGCTTTACATCTCATTCCATATTATCTTGCTAAGCTTCATGTGCTTTGTCATGAACAATCTTGCCTCACGGACTCATTCTTACATGATGGACACTTTGTGTGCGCTAACCATTGTATTTCCGAGTGTCATTTGTGTTTGCTCTCTTTGCATGTCTACCATCCCGATGACATCTTGAAGTACTTGGATTGCGCCATGACTTCCACTCCGTCCAATTACAAGTTCGACCACGACAACCGTTTCCATGGTGATGAGGATTTCGATCCGAGGTCGGATCTTTCCCAAGGGAGGGGAGATGATGCGGAGCATCCGACGATCATCCCCATGTACACTCAAGCCTACGCCATTGGACCTAAGGTGAACTCGCTCCTTTCTGAATCTTCCTTTTCCGCATGTAAGACATGGATGCTACTTCAAGCGCGGACCTTGTGCATACTCAGGTACACCCGAGGAGACCATGGAGAGCCCAAGGACCAAGGCCAAGCGTGCGCGGAAGCGAAGGAAGAAGAAGGAAGAAGGGCAAGGTGCTACAGGGCCCGGACATCCAGCCAGGCCCCGGACATCCGGCCTCCCACGAAACCCCGGGCATCTGGCCCCCAGCCCAGAAATCCGGACCCCGCTATCCCGAGAGCTCCGAGACCGGCCACACCAGCCCGGACATCCGACCCGCGCCCCGTACATCCGGCCTCGCGCGAATGCCCGGACATCCGGCCCCCAGCCCGGACATCCGGCGCCTGCCTGCGCGCAGATATGGGCGAGAGGCCCATGTATCCCCTCTCACTTACCCCTTCGTGGGCAAACACTATATATAGACCCCCACCTCCTCCTAGTTAGGGTTAGCGTTGGTTTAGCTCATACTTCGAGATAGAGCTTCGCTCATCCATCCCGATCTCCTCCTCGAGAGAGACTGTGGCCCCTCTTCGGAGAAGATCAACTTGGATTCAAGACCCCCCTCTTGGGCGGCCCCATTAAGACCTCCTTCTAGGAGAAGAACCGGTTACTTGTATCGTCCTTTGTTGACCGTGGATCATCGTGTATCTCTTTGTGTTTCGAGGATCTAGCGCATGTGTAATCGAATCTTGTTGGTTTGAGTGATTCTCTCGTGTTTTCCCTCGTGAATCCCCCTCGTGTTCTTCGTGTTTCTCTTTGGGATCCGCTCCTTTCATGAAAGATCGGCCATCTAGGATTCCACCCTACATCATGATCTTTTTTTATTATCTATACGCCCCCAGATGTTTTTCCTGCGCCTCTTTTCGCAGAATGGACATGCACTTTAGGGCATGCCTCCCAGGGAAAGGAACCCCTAACGGAACTATTCTCCCTGGAAGATGTTTCTTACTAACCATGTAATATAACATAACTAGTTGGGCACTTGTCTATTCACGCACTAATGACCCCTACGCCTGGTCTCCATGCATTCCCCGGTTCTTATATAACTGCATGGGAATTCGGACACACTCCGGACCATCAGGTCCCGAGGCTGAAGTGAAAAGGTCGGCCATGACAAATGATCTACAATCCGGCTAGAAGGCATTATAAATGTCAATTAAATTACATAGTCATTCTGGCTGATTGTATTCCTCTTCAATACCATCTAACAGGCTGTCTAATTTACAGTCCTGCTGGGAATACTTTGCGGCCAATTCTACTTGGCCGTATACTAAGCTTACAGGGATCTCCTTCCCATCGGGCCCCACAGGACCGACCTCGGCCATGTGGTTGGGGTCAGCCTTTGTGTACCGCGTCTTCACCATGGCCCAGGCCTCCCTAGCGCCTTGACGGCAGGCCGATATCTTCCACAATCGGAAGCGCCGCTGTGCTCCCTTTAGCTTCTCCACAAGCTCTCCAAGACCTTCGGACATGGACATGGATGGCCACAAGGCCTAGGCAACGCCTTGCATCGCCTGCCAAACTCCCTCGAGCAGTTGCGAGAGCTCGGGAAGAAGGTCACCCGTGGAACCGGGCATCTCCTCTGCAGGACGACCTGTTAGCACACCTACAGACATTACTCTGTTAGTCGACTTCCCCGCCGAACTTTTTTCAAAGGTTCGTTCAAGCACTTACTAAATAAGTCGCGCCGAAGCCGCTGATTCTCCTTAACAGAGTCCAACAGCTGGGCACAAACATCCTTCAGTTCAACGCCCAGCTTGGTGTTGGCATCTTGGAGATCGTTCTTCTCCCGCCTCACCTTTGTCAACACCTTCTCACCAGCCTTCAGCTGGCGTAGGAGGTGTTGCCTTTCCGGATTCAATCCGGCGCCATCTGTAATTTCATTTGTCAGATTCGCACCCATGCCGCGCTTCGCAAAATGCTTATCTTTTGAAGTGTATATTACCAGAGGGGGTCTCCTTGGGCTCCCCTGCCACGGCTAGTGCGGCCTCAAGTTGGGCTTTGCACTCTTCCAGCTCCTGGGACAGTAGGGAATTCTTTTCTGTAAGAACCTGCATAACAAATGATCCTTAAATCAGTTATTCTAACTGTTTCAAGTCTCGGGGGCTACTGGTATATATATAATTACCAAAATTTTCTTACCCGTATGTCTTTTACTTATTCCTCCGTGGCTCTGGCTAGACCATTTTGAGCGGCACGGAGGTACGCATCTCCCGACTTGAAGACATCTAATGCCTCTTGGGAGAAACAAGCGTCGCGAACAATTGTCCGGCGACGCCTGTGGTTCATGGCACTCTCCACCTCAGAGTTGGTGGCAGACAACCTGTCCACATCATCCGTCGGAGGAGCGTTCGGTGCGCGCCTTGTGTTCGCCTCCGCCTCCGGACCAGGCCTTGGGGCCTGGCTGGTGGAGGCGCAATTGGCAGCCTCTCCGAATATAGTCCGGCGAGGTCTCTTTGTCCTGAAGAGAGCACGAGTGTTAATATGCCGTAAGGGTATAACACCTGGGATAAGGAGGCGCGCCATACCTTTGCACTGACGCCTCGGTCCAGACTGCACCTCTTTTCTGCCCACGGGGCCCTGCGGCCCCTCGTTGGCTTGTCGCCGCAGGTTCGGCCTCCCGTCTCAGAAACCTCCCCTGCAAAGCTCGGTTGTAATCAGGAAACTGAAAACACGAGGGGGAGGGCCCCTATTCGGGGTACTGGGACTTCAATCTCAGTTACCTGGGAGGCCGGGATTAGCCCTGGGTAATCGGCCGTAATGGCCACCAAGGCATTGTCCTTGCTCAATTGATGGACCACTCCATCAATCAGCTCCACAGATACGTCCGGATCCTCTTGAGAGGCCGGGTCGAGGGACCGTCCTAGGTCCTCGGGTTGTGGAGGTGGGTTGTTTATCTCTTTAATAGCCTGGCGCAGTTCCTGCGTTGATGTCGCTAGACTAAATATTTAACAATGGGGATATAAAACGGATGGGCAAGATGCGACCACTTACCCAGCTTGGAGGATTGTACATAGAAAATCCACCCTTTGGGTCGACGCAGAGAAAATCCTCCTCTTCTCCCTTGTACAAAGCGGACAAGGTCTTTGTTACAGCCGCAGCCGAATCCGGCCCCTTACGGCCGTAGCGGGTGGTGTCGTCCTCCCCGTTGAAGTCCCACATGGGGTGGCCTCTATACTGTAGCGGCTGCACCCCTCGCATGATGCATGCGGCCATGACCCCGATCATGGCCAGTCCGGAATGAGCTAACAATCTTATCCGGCCCATCAGGTAAATAATGTCCTTGTCACTTTCCCTCTGTGGGCTCCGTGGACGCCAACTTAGGCGCTTCTTTAGTGGAGCACTGTCGAACTCAGGGAGGCCGATCCGGACAGGATCCGGCAGCGAGACGTCCTCTATGTAAAACCATTCCGAAGGCCAGTCTTCGGACGCCTTCTTTGGGGTTCCAGATAGGTATCCGGTCCCGGCGATGCGCCACACTTCGGCTCCGCCCACTTGATATATTGACCCCTTCTTAGAACGGGGCACAAGGCAGAATAGCTCTTTCCACAGCCCGAAATGAGCCTCAACACCCAAAAACAACTCGCAAAGGGCTACGAAGCCCGCGATATGCAATACGTAGGCAGGCGTAAGATTGTGTAGCTGGAGGCCATAGTACTCCAGTAGCCCCCGGAGAAACGGATGGATTGGAAATCCGAGCCCTCTTATTAAATAAGGGACAAGGCATACCCGCTCTCCTTTGGAAGGATTAGGGGCACTCTTCGATGCTCTCCGCCATTATAGGTGGCGAGTCCGGCTCGAACCGGGACCATATAGGCCGGGGGGAGAAATCCCTTGGTCTGGAGCTCCACAAGCTCGCTGTGTGGGACGGAACATCTCTTCCAATCTCCTGGCTGAGAGCTGGAAGGGCGAGAGGAGGAGCTGCGGTGGCTGGCCATGATGGAATGGACCTCTGTCGGATACGCTCTGATGAATACTCACGGAAGGAAGAAGGTGTGGTTTGGATCTAAATCCTTGTCCCCTTAAATAGGCGGCTCATTTACACGGCCAGGGGTGTGGATGTAAAAACACTCAAACTTTTCATATTCGTTTTACACGTGGGAGACGACCATTATTGGGCGTAGAAGCCAATGAGCGCAACATTTACAAGAAACCGAACTTTATTCAACAGGTACACGGGATTTGGAGGAGAACCCGCCTTGCAATGCCGAAGACAATCTGCGCGTCGGACTCATCGTCATTGAAGCCTGGTTCGGGGGCTACTAAGGGAGTCCTGGATTAGGGGGTGTTCGGATAGCCGGACTATACCTTCAGCCGGACTCCTGGACTATGAAGATACAAGATTGAAGACTTTGTCCCGTGTCCGGGAGGGACGTTCTTTGGCGTGGAAGGCAGGCTTGGCGATACGCATATGTAGATCTCCTACCATTGTAACCGACTTTGTGTAAACCTAACCCTCTCCGGTGTCTATATAAACCGGAGGGTTTTAGTCCGTAGGACAACATACAGCACAACAATCATACCATAGGCTAGCTTCTAGGGTTTAGCCTCTCCGATCTCGTGGTAGATCTACTCTTGTACTACCCATATCATCAATATTAATCAAGCAGGACGTAGGGTTTTACCTCCATCAAGAGGGCCCGAACCTGGGTAAAACTTTGTGTCCCTCGCCTCCTGTTACCATCCGGCCTAGACGCACAGTTCGGGACCCCCTACCCGAGATCCGCCGGTTTTGACACCGACAACTGTCAATAGGTCTAGAAAGAATTGGTCCAAGAAACTTGATGATGCATTATGGGCCTATAGAACTGCATATAAAAATCCTATGGGTATGTCTCCGTATAAAATGGTATATGGAAAAGCATGTCACTTACCTCTCGAACTAGAACATAAGGCATATTGGGCTATTAAAGAGCTCAACTATGATTTTAAACTTTCCGGTGAAAAGAGGTTATTTGATATTAGCTCACTTGATGAATGGAGAACCCAACCTTATGAAAATGCCAAGTTGTTTAAAGAAAAGGTTAAAAGATGGCATGACAAAAGGATACAAAAGCGTGAGTTTAATGTAGGTGATTATGTATTGCTATACAACTCTCGTTTAAGATTTTTTGCAGGGAAACTTCTCTCTAAATGGGAAGGCCCCTATGTTATCGAGGAGGTCTATTGTTCCGGTGCCATAAAAATCAACAACTTCGAAGTCACAAATCCGAAGGTGGTAAACGGTCAAAGAATCAAACATTATATCTCAGGTAATCCCATAAATGTTGAAACCAATATTATTGAAACCGTAACCCCGGAGGAATACATAAGGGACACTTTCCAGAACGTTTCAGACTCCGAAAAGGAATAGGTATGTGGTACGGTAAGTAAACTGACTCCAAAACAATTTTTAAGGCAATATTTGTCCATTTTGGAATATTTAGAAAAACAGACAATTAAGTAGCAGTCCGTAAGGACACGAGGGCCCCACGAGGGTGGAGGGCGCGCCCTACCCCCTGGGCGCGCCCCCTACCTCGTGAGCACCTCGTGTGCCTTCCAGACTCCGTTTTCTTGCACGATACGTATTTTGGTTGGTAAAAATTCATTATGTAATCTCCCGGGGGTTTTGACTCCCGTATCACGCAAAAATCTCCTATCTTTGTTTCGAGCTATTTTTTGTCAGGGTTGTCAAGGCCAGGCACTATGTCGTCTCCCTCCTTCTCCAACCATGAGGGCAACGATGCTTGGCTAATGAAGATAGAGCTGAAGAGAGAAGAACCTATGGAGATCAACAAGGATGAAGGGATCAAGAAGGCCGTGGAGGACCAAGTTACAGCAACAGAAGACACCCTTCAACTGGATCATAATCTTTTTACCCCTACAGAAATCGAAGCTTTCAAGATGATTGAGTTGGCTCGTATACAACATAAGTATCTCACACGTGAAAATATTTTGTTGAAGGAGCATATCATCGCACTCAAGGGCATTATCCTCAAGTTAGAAGACCTTCTACGCTTGATGTGCGACTATCCATCATCAACAAGACCTCCACCTTCTTCACCAACCAAGGAGATATAATCACATGGGTATGGGCACTCCCCTTGGCAACTGCCAAGCTTGGGGGAGGTGCCCCGGTATCGTATCACAATCACAACTCCTATCTTTACCGTTTTCCTTAGTTCGATCCTATTAGTAGTATTTTGATCTAGTAGAATAAAGTTTATGGCATGATCTAGTTTTAACTTTTGCTTTATGATCTCTCTATGTAATCGAGTCCGTGAGCTATATAATAAAGATTACTGTTGAGTCAAGGGCTTGATTTTCTTGCTATGATCTTGGGTGAATAAAAGAAAAGAGAAAAAAATATAAGAAGAAACAAAAGTTCATATTGATCTTATTGATAGTAATGACTTCACATAGAAAGAGTGTGATGATTAAAAGTTGTTGGGAGTTGGCAGACATAGCTCTGGTCATCGTTGCAATTAATAGGAAGTAATAAGGAAAGAGAGGTCTCACATATAAATATACTATTATTGACATCTTTTATGATTGGGAGCACTCATCAAAATATGGCATGCTAAAGAGTTGATGTTGGACAAGGAAGACAACGTAATGGGTTATGTTTTCTTATATCTGAGATAAAGTATGTTGTCATGGATCATCCAACATGTTGAGCTTGCCTTTCCCCCTCATGCTAGCCAAATTCTCAGCACCAAGTAGAGATACTACTTGTGCTTCCAAATACCCTTAAACCAGTTTTGCCATGAGAGTCCACCATATCTACCTATCGATTGAGTAAGATCCTTCAAGTAAGTTGTCATCAGTGCAAGCAATAAAAATTGCTCTAAATATGTATGATTAGTGTGGGAGAAATGAGCTTTATATGATCTTGTGATGTGGAAGTAATAAAAGCGACGGACTGCATAATAAAGGTTCATATCACAAGGGGCAATATAAAGTGACGTTCTTTCGCATTAAGATTTTGTACATCCAACCATAAAAGCACATGGCAACCTCTGCTTCCCTCTGCGAAGGGCCTATCTTTTATTATTATCTTCTACCTTATGCAAGAGTCATGGTGATCTTCACCTTTCCTTTTTACATTTTATCCTTTGGCAAGCACAGTGTGTTGGAAAGATCCTGATAGATATATCTAATTGGATGTAGGGGAGCATGAGTTATTATTGTTGACATTACCCTTGAGGTAAAAGGTTGTGGGGCAAAACTATAAGCCCTATCTTTCTCTGTGTCCGATTAAAACTCTGTAACCACAAGTATTGCGCGAGTGTTAGCAATTATGAAGGACTGGATGATAGTTGAGTATGTGGACTTGCTTTTTAGCTCTGACATAGACTCTTTCTGATGTTATGATAAATTGTAATTGGTTCAATGACTGAGGTTATAGTTTGTTGGTTCTCAATAAGGTTTCTGATTCATACTTTTGCATTGTGAATAGATCATCACTTGAACATAAGTAATCATATGGCAATATCTATGTATGTTGCTATTATTAGAATAATCATGATGCCCTCATGTCCGTATTTTATTTTTATCGATGCCTCTACCTCTAAACATGGGGACAAATTTATTGTTATTGGCTTTTGCTTGAGGACAAGCGAGGTCTAAGCTTGGGGGAGTTGATACGTCCATTTTGCATCATGCTTTTATATCGATATTTATTGCATTATGGGCTGTTATTTCATATTATGTCACAATACTTATGGCTATTCTCTCTTATTTTACAAGGTTTACATAAAGGAGGGAGAATGCTGGCAGCTGGAATTCTGGGCTGGAAAAGGAGAAAATATTAGAGACCTATTTTGCACAACTCCAAAAGTCCTAAAACTCCACAGAATATCTTATAATAAATAATGAAAAATCCTCGCCAAAGATGAAGACTAGGGGGCCCACACCCTTCCCACGAAGGTGGGGGGCGCGCCCCCTACCTCGTGGGCCCCCTGGTGGCTCTCCGATGACCATCTTCTCCTATATGAAGTCTTTCGTCGAAAAAAAATAAGAAGCAACCTTTCAGGACGAAACTCCGCCGCCACGAGGCGGAACCTTGGCGGATCCAATCTAGAGCTCCGGCAGAGCTGTTCTGCTGGGGAAACTTCCCTCCCGGAGGGGGAAATCATCGCCATTGTCATCACCAACGCTCCTCTCATCGGGAGAGGGCAATCTCCATCAACATCTTCATCAGCACCATCTCATCTCAAAACCCTAGTTCATCTCTTGTACTCAATTATTGTCTCCAAGTCCGGGATTGGTGCTAGTAGGTTGCTAGTAGTGTTAATTACTCCTTGTAGTTGATGCTAGTTTGTTTAATTGGTGGAAGATCATATGTTCAGATCCTTTATGCATATTATTACCCCTCTGATTATGAACATGAATATGTTTTGTGAGTAGTTACGTTTGTTCCTGAGGACAAGGGAGAAGTCTTTCTACTAGTAGTCATGTGAATTTGGTATTCGTTCGATATTTTGATGAGATGTATGTTGTCTAGCCTCTAGTGGTGTTACGTGAACGTCGACTACATAACACTTCACCATTATTTGGGCCTAGAGGAAGGCATTGGGAAGTAATAAGTAGATGTTGGGTTGCTAGAGTGACAGAAGGTTAAACCCTAGTTTATGCGTTGCTTCATAAGGGGCTGATTTGGATACGTATGTTTCATGCTATGGTTAGGTTTACCTTAATACTTTTGTTGTAGTTGCGGATGCTTGCAATAGAGGTTAATCATAAGTGGGATGCTTGTTCAAGTAAGAGCAACACCCAAGCACCGGTCCACCCACATGTCAAATTATCAAAGTACCGAACGCGAATCATATGAACGTGATGAAAACTAGCTTGACGATATTCCCATGTGTCTTCGGGAGTGCTTTTCCTTATATAAGAGTTTGTACATGCTTGTCCTTTGCTACAAAAAGGATTGGGCCACCTTGCTGCACTTTATTTACTTTTGTTACTTGTTGCTTGTTACAAATTATCTTATCACAAAACTATCTGTTACCACTTATTTCAGTACTTGCAGAGAATGCCTTGCTGAAAATCGCTTATCATTTCCTTCTGCTCCTTGTTGGGTTCGACACTCTTACTTATCGAAAGGACCACGATAGATCCCCTATACTTGTGGGTCATCGGGGTTCAACCTCATGTCTGTCTCAATGCTTTGTGATCTTGATATGGTTGTTGTATTTGGCAAGTATCGTTGTGTTGTGATCATGGAAGCTGACAATTCCAAAGTCTTCGAAGGATTTAGGAGAGGAGATTTGTATATTGTTGATTTATCTATAGAACCACAACCTGCTACATGTCTACTTGCAAAAGCTTCAGAAGGCTGGCTATGGCATCGACGACCTGGTCATGCTGGCATGAGGAATCTACACACGCTCGCGAAGAAGAAGCATGTCATTGGCATCGAGGGTGTCAAATTCCTCAAGGACCATTTGTGTGGAGCCTGTGAAGCTGGAAATATGACCAAGGCCAAGCATCCAGCAAAGACTATCATGACTACTACTCGACCATTTGAATTGCTTCACATGGATCTCTTTGGCCCTACTCACTATGCCACATTTACTAACGCTGCATCTTTATATGGCTTTGTCATTGTTGATGATTATTCTCGATATACATGGGTGCATATCATCACTTACAAAACTGAAGTGCAGGAAGTCTTCAAATGATTTTCCTCGAGGGCTTCAACCAACTTTGGTGTGAAAATCAAGCACATCAGAAGTGATAATGGAACCGAGTTCAAGAACACTGGTCTTGATGACTATCTTGATGAACTTGGTATTACTCATGAGTTATCTGCTCCTTATACTCCTCAGCAAAATGGCATCATGGAGCGCAAGAACATGACTCTTGTTGAGATGGCCTGCACTATGCTTGATGAGTACAAGACGCCTCCTCGCTTTTGGCCTGAGGCAATTGATACTGCGTGCCACATCATCAACAGGGTATATCTTCACAAATTCTTCAAGAAGACTGCATATGAACTTCTCACCGACAAGAAACCCAATGTGAGTTATTTCAAAGTCTTCGGTGCAAATTGTTGGATTAGAGATCCTCATCACAATTCTAAATTTGCACCGAAAGCACATGAAGATCTTATGCTCGGTTATGGTAAAGACTCGCACACCTACAGAGTCTTCAACACCTATCACCACAAGTTTGTTGAAACTGTAGATGTGCAGTTCGATAAGACTAATGGCTCGCAAAGAGAGCACCTACCTCCTGTGACAGATGAAATACCTCATGAGGAATCTATTAAGTTCAAGGCTACTGAGGATGTCATTCCTACCGAAGAATCATCTGAAGAAGTCATTCCAAAACATGAAGAGTGTCTTGCTGATGCACCTGAGGAAAATGGTGCTGAAGAAAATACTGATCAGATACCTCAACGACAACCCGCTCATCCTCGCGTTGCAAATGAAGTGCAAATTGAGAAAATCATCAGCGACATCAACATTCCAGGTCCTCATACACGCTCAAGAGCTTCACATTTATCTGACTTTTGTGGGCACTTTGCTTTTGTCTCTATCACAGAGCCCACTAAGGTAGATGAAGCATTTCTAGAGCTTGAGTGGATTCAAGCTATGCAAGAGGAATTACATCAGTTCGAGCTCAACAGCGTCTGGGAACTGGTCAAACGTCCAGATCCTCGCAAGCACAACATCATCGGCACAAAGTGGATCTACCGCAACAAGCAAGATGAAAATGGCCTTGTGGTGAGGAATAAGGCACGGCTTGTAGCTCGAGGCTACACACAGGTTGGAGGAATTGATTTCGATGAAACTTTTGCACCTGTTGCTAGACTTGAAGCTACTCGCATATTACTTGCTTATGCTAACCATCATGATATCATCTTATATCAAATGGATGTGAAAAGTGCATTCCTCAATGGTAAGCTTGAGGAAGAAGTATATGTTGCTCAGCCCCCAGGTTTTGAAGATCCAAAGCATCCTAACAAAGTCTTCAGACTCAATAAGGCCCTCTATGGCCTCAAGCAGGCCCCACGGGTGTGGTATGATACTTTGAAGAAATTCCTCATGAAGAAAGGCTTCAAACCCGGTTCACTTGACCCAACTTTTTTCACTAAATCTTATTATGGTGAATTTGTTTGTGTGCCAAATTTATGTTGATGGTATCATTTTTGGCTGTACTGACCAACATTACAGTGATGAATTTGCCTATATGATGAGTGAAGAATATCAAATGTCTATGATGGGAGAATTGAAATTCTTCTTAGGTCTTCAGATTCGTCAATAGCGCAATGGCATATTCATATCTCGGGAGAAATACCTCAAGGATGTACTGAGGAAATTCGGCATGCAAGATTGCAAAGGATTCAAAATCCCTATGCCCACAAATGGCCATCTATGCATTGATGAAAATAGTATTGACTTTGATCAAAAGGTATACCGCTCCATGATTGGTTCTTTATTGTACTTATGTGCATCTAGGCCAGATATTATGCTTAGTGTTTGCATGTGTGCCCGATTTCAAGCTACACTGAAGGAATCACACCACAAGGCTGTGAGACATATTCTTCGATATCTAGCTCACACACCAACACTTGGATTATGGTATCTCAAGGGCTCGGCTTTTGATCTCATTGGATATTCAGACTCTGACTATGTTGGTGACGGTGTGGACCGCAAGTCAACATCTGGCACATGCCATTTCCTTGGACGATCCTTGATCTGTTGGTCCTCGAAGAAACAAAACTGTGTATCACTGTCTATTGTTGAAGCTCAGTACAATGCTACTGGTTCTTGCTGTGCTCAACTGTTATGGATGAAGCAAACTCTCAAGGACTATGGTGTCAACATGAAGAATGTGCCACTCTACTGTGAAAATGAGAGTGCCATCAAGATTACTCATAACCCAGTTCAGCACTCAAAGACAAAGCACATTCAGATTCATCATCATTTTCTTCGTGATCATGTATTGAAGGGCGACATCTCTATTGAGCATGTGAAGACTAAAGAACAGCTAGCCGATATCTTCACTAAGCCCTTGGATGAGAAGAGATTTAGCAAGTTGCGGTGTGAGCTAAATATCCTAAATCTTCGAATGTTCTTTGAAAAGGACACTCATCCTAACACTTATGCAAAATTGATGACTTAGATGTGCAACACATGAGAAACGTTTTTCTTCAATCAATGAAGAATAACACTCTAAGTGTGAAGAAATTAACAGAGAATTTGATTCTCAGAACCCTACGACAATTGTACGCGGTGTCTAAAATCATCATTCTTATACGATGGGTCACGCCGCCACCAAAAATTGGAAATCTTCAATTTGAGTTGTTTTTTTTTTGCTTTGAAATTCCTCTGTTGTTTTTCAACTTGCATTGTCTTCACCATTTCCGTCGTTTTTCTTCATTGGCTATATATATATATATATATATATATATATATATATATATATATATATATATATATATATGAGTTTATGTCCTCTACAACATTCACTTATTGCTATTTCTTCAAGTTGCTTGTTCTGCTAAGTGAATGTGATCGAACCCTTTCCCCCTCTATGCTAAACTCAACCTAGTCTATTCACAAATTCTTCATGTGTGTTCTATTGAAACTCATGCAAAATCTTCACTGTGTCCTTATCAGCTGAAGAAATTGCGAACGGAACTTTACTTATCTTATCTGAATTTTCGGCCTTTGCCGCTCAAATCGTTACACATTTCACGATAATACTTATCCTAGTCACCCATGACGGGACACGATCGTCACCTCTTAGTACGTGGGTGACACATGTCAAGCGAATGAGAAGGGTCAGGGACACGTTCGTCCTATTTCCTTGGGCGAGCAGTTTTTCACTTCGGCTATAAATACCCCCCTCCCTTCCTCACTTCACTTTTACTCCCCTCGACCTCCCTCCCTTGCTCGAGCTCTCACCCCCTAGCGCCGCCGTTACTTCCATTGTCGCCGGTGAGGAAGAGCTTCACTGCCTCGACTTCGTCGCCGCCGTACTCACGTTGGACATAGATTTCTTCACTCTGCCGTCGCTGTAGTTGTCTTCCTCAGCCAAGTTAGGGCGTGGAAGATCTGAACCGACGAGATTCAAATCTACACTTCCTAGTTCGTCGTGTTCTTTGTCCAAGGTAATTAAAAGTTATTTTTTACTACCTTTGTTGATTCGGATGTTTTCTTAAAATCTTCAAAAGGTTTTTTCTTCAAATCCTCACACACTGGACACCTCACATATCATCTGTTCTTGATCTGTTTCTCTAAGAAAATTTTTCTTCAAGATTCCTCAATTGTGTGGATTTTCAAACCTATACAACTCTGGAACCTAAGTCAAAGAATGCTCAGTGAAATTCCTCAAGATTCATCCGGTCAAATTCCTCAAACTTGTTCTTATTGCAAAATCTTCTGAGAACGCATATGACCTCTCCAAATTCCTTGCAACTATACTCTGTTCATAGGTACACATATCCGCTGCTGAATCATTAGGTTCTCATCAACTTAACTCATTTGCGGTGTTCTTTGAAGAAAAGTTGCATACCTCTTCAGAGAACTCAATCGTTGAAAACCCTCAGCTGAAGAAAATGGCAGATGGCAAGAAACCTCAGAAGGGATGAAAGAAGCTGGAAGTCAACACTGCGTTTGAAATCCCTGAGGATATATACAAGGATTATTGCACTCTTGATGAGGCCACCCACGGAAAGGAAACTAAGAATGAGCGCAAAGTGCGCATCCAAAGGATAGAGAGGAGATGGGCACGGGAATGGAGGGAATACAGATATGTTACTCCCAAGTATATGAAGAAATTCGCTCTTAATCCTCCATGCCCAAGACCTCCGTTGGCACCTGGCCAAGTAGCTGATTCCACCAGCCTCAAGCGTGGTGAGGATTATCCTGATGAATGGGCCAAGTGCCAAGCCAAGCTAGCCAGAGTAGCTAAGGAAGCAGTGAGGAAATTTAATGAAGACTATGTTGCTGCTGCTGCCACTGTTGAGGCCTCTTCAAGCAAGCCAAAGAAGGCCATGCCAAAGAAGCCAGCTCATAAGCCAAGTGCTTCAACCCCAATGCCCTCACGGCCAAGTTCCTCAGCAATGCCCTCACGGCCAGATTCTTCAAATCCCTCACGACCAATTCCTCAAGCCGCACCAACTCCTCCAAAGTCCTCAGCTCCTCCGTCAAAATTCTTAGCACCTGTGCATCTCGCCTAGTGCCAAAGGACAACAGGCATCTCTATTGCCACAGGAGCTTCTGCTAGTTCTTCAGCTACACCAAATTCATCAACTGGCCCCTCTCTGCTGAAGTCAAAGGTCACTGCTGGACAAGGCTCTCGACCAAGTCCTCACAAGAAGCAGGTCGTCTTTCAAGTGTCGTCTCATGAAGACGAAGCTGATGATGAAGAACTTGCTGGAATCATCAGGGACAGGCAACTCAAGGCCGCTAGAGCCAAAGGCACAAGTGTGCCCCTGCTTTTGGATCCAAAATTGATCCTTGATTACATTGATCTCTGGCACAAGGACCCCAACACTCCTATGCCTGACTTCAAGCTGACTCCTGGCCAAAGTCATATGTTGACTCACTTCATTCAGGAAGAAAAATGGAAATTTGAAAAGGCCAAGTAGTTGAAAAAAGTGCAGTACAAAAAGGAGCGCTTCCTGAAGAAAAATATTGCCTCTATGACAACTGAAGAACTTGTCACTATTCAATCTGAGCTAAAGAAACTCAGTGATGAATTTGACGCATACCGCGCTGATTGGCTGGGAGCCAAGGTTCGTTTTGTGAAACTAACTGAATAGTTCACTTCCAATATTGCAGCCCCAACGCAACAAGAAAATCCTCAAGCTGAAGCATCTGCTCAGCCTACTAAAGAAAATGCTAGCACCGCTAATGATACTCAGGCTGCTGAAGAAAATGCTAGTACCAGGGCTGATGACTGCATTCCAGCCACTGAAGAAATTGCCAAGGCAACCACTAGTGTTGCGCTTGAAGAAAATGAAGAAGTCAGGGCAACTGCATCAGTTGTGCCTAAAGATTTTGAACCAAATTCCTCTGCTCCTCCTGCGCCTACACCATCTTTGATCCTTCCATCTGCATCAGATGTGAAGAAGACCAAGGCTGTAGAGCGTGCAGCTGTGAAGAAAAGGAAGGCATCAACTGCATCAGATTCTTCAGCTCCGAAGAAAATGAAGCCACTGACCAGCTCATTTGAAAATCCAATTGATGTTGTTCCTGTCTCATCTATGCCATCAAAAGCCATTGTTCCTTTTGATGAAGAATACGTGATCCCAAGCAGATCCGATGAAGACATACCTTCTGCTGCTTCCTCAAAGCAGTTGGATGAAAAAATTGAAGCGGATGCAATCCCTTCAACCCCAATAGTCTCATCGCCCATGCCTCAGTTCACTGCTGAAGAGGCCAGCGTTGAAGAAATGAATGAAGACGAAGATGTGGACATTGGATGCACAACTCCAGTGTTGAACGACAACTTTTGGGAAAGTCAGCATCCCAATTCTCCTCTATTCACACCCCTACAACAAATTCCTCGGTCCCCTATCACTACTAAAGTACAAATGGGATCTGAAGAACCTCGTGCCACACCATCTGTCCATGAAGAGATTCCAGCCACTGGTGCTGAAGAAAATGTAAATGAAGAATTGAAGTCACATGCTGCCACTGAGGAAGAACCTAAAATTTCTCGGCCTGTGGAACCTGAGATCGAGATCCCTGAGGTTGTGATGCAATTAACGGACACTCCTCACCCCAAGCCAAAGAATCCCTTCTCAAAGAAGCAAAAATTCAAGGCTGATGACTTCTTCGGCGAGCATGTATTCTTCACGGACTACAATCCTTATGACTTTGCTTGTCTTAGGAGGAAGCGCTTCTAGACTGCAGTCAGGCCAATTTCTATTCTTCATTGCTTTTCAACAAGGATAAAGTCTTCTACCACGAGCATATTTCTCACGTGGACATGGAATCACTGCCTTGCTTCTCTCCTATCCTCAATGTGCTTCATGACGCAGGCCTCCTCAATTTTTGCTCTGATATTGTTGATTGGAATGAAGAGCTTATTCTTCAGTTCTACGCTACATTGCACATCACAGGTGATCCTGATGATATCATCACTTGGGTATTGGACTGGATGACCGATAACACTCATTATAAAGCACCGGCCTCTGAATTACTTCACGCCCTGCCCATCAATCTACCCCTTGAAGGAGCTCGCTGTCTGTAGCAGGAGCCTGAACTCACTGCCCATTACATGCAAGTGTTGATGAAGCCCCTGAAGCCCGGTCAAGCGCCAAGGACCAAATTCCTCGTGAAGGAATTGCTACATGTGCCCAGAATAGTCTATCGCATTCTGACAAGGACAATGAGTCCTATCAAAGGCCACGACTCGTCTAATGAGGAAATTGTTGGCATCATGAAGAATCTGCTATTCAACATCATACATGGCATTCCTGTTAATTATCATGATTTCTTCATGAGGACTCTGGCAAATGTTGCACTCTCTCCGTTTGAGTTGAAGCCTTATGCTCCTTGGATTATGAGATTCCTCAGAACAAGGTCTTCAATAAACTACAAGGCTGACTTTCAGAATCACCTCAGCTACCTGCCCCCAATTGAAGTCCTCAAGCAGACTTATTCCTTAGCTGATGAAAAGGGCAAGGCACCTACTATCATTGATGAAGACATTCGTCCATTGGATGGTCAGTTTTCCCAAAGCTGCATCTTATTCCACCAATGATGACTCTGCCACTCATAATTCTGCTGCACATGCATCCAAACCAAATCCTCAAGCCACAACACGCAGGGTGATGACTGACCGTGAGCTGCTTCTTAGTCTTCACTAGAAGGTGGATCGAAACCATAAATGGGTTAAGCGTCATTTCGGTTCTCTTCTTCACCACATGACTGCTACACATAATGCAGTGAAGAAAAACCATTACTACCTCCATGAAGTTTTCAGCCGCACCTGGGCTACCTTATCACATCTGTATGGTGAAGAAGATCTGAAGCAAATGGGTCTCAAGGAGAACTTTGATTGGTCTGCTCCTCCAGCGAAGAGATTCAAGAAATTCAAAGTTCCATCCTTGGTGTCCATCTCATATTCTTCATCCCCGACACCGATGAGTTTGAAGACTTGGGCGACACTGCTGCAGGCCCTACAACAACCAACGACCCCAACAATGTTGGCGCTCCTCCATCAACTTGATATTCTTCAAGGGCGTTAGTCCTCATTTTTTGACCCTTTTGGTCATTCGATGACAAAGGGGGAGAAATTTGAGTTAGTCTTCAAGCGGGTCTACCTATATGGGCATTTTTTTCTAAGTTACAACTCTCGTTCTTTTGAAGACTTTGCTGGATCGAGTTGTAAACTTAAACTCCATGGTGGTCTGCTACTTTTGCTGAGTTTTTCTGCATGCTTATTCCTCATTAATGTTAATGCACGCATGCTGAATTACAACAATCACCATATTTCATCATGCATTTCAAATTCTTCATATTATATGTTAAATGCGTGTATGAATTACAAGATATAGGGGGAGATCTCCATGATTCTACTCTTCAAAGTGTGCATTGCTTCAAAAGCAAATTCCTCATTATGCACATCTTCAGGGGGAGTTCTTATATATCTTGCAATCAAATTCCTCAATTTAAGTATTTACACTTCATACATTTATCCCCGTTGAAAACTTAACCTATATTGTCATTAATCACCAAAAAGGGGGAGATTGTAAGTGCATCTAGTGCCCCTTAGTGATTTTGGTGTACTGAAGACTTATAGGTTAAGGGACTGATGCATTTGTGAGTGTACACAGGTCTATAAGTCTATGAGGAGTTTGATATTTACAGAGAAAGTCGACCCCTAAAAATGAAGTTCTTCGACTGAAGACTTTGGATTTCTGAAGACTTTGAAAGTGAAGAAATTGGTGTGATCCTGAAGACTTGGTATTCATTCGAGGAACATGAAGCGTGAAGACTTTTGTTTTCGTAGTTTCATTCTCTCTTTCTTGAGTCATAGGAAACACCGTACTGTTAAAGGGGGTCGAGGAAATACTAAGAAAAAATTTCCAAGTGATGCTCAACTCAAATCCTACACCTACCAATCCCTTCGAGTGAAGCCATTGGAAATCTCATACAGTTCAGTCAATTTCTTCAGTGATAGAGACGAAGTTCTTCTGGTCTCTGATGAATTTGTTCTGACTGAGGAGTTAGGAATTCGCCAGTGCGGATTGCCTACACAGTGAGGAACATGATAGCCCTAAGGAATTTGATACTCAAAATTCCGACCGTTGCTGTGCTATGCGCCAGCTGTTCCAAAATATCTACCCACCTAATGGTCATATCATTGAAGGGCATTAATGTATTATCATGTCGGGCTGCTCCCTAGGCTATAAATAGCTGCCCCCTACAACCACTAGCTGGTTGGCTGCTCCGAGATAAACTGGCACTTGTCATTTGAGAGCATCACATCCTTCAAGGACTTTGAATGAAAATCATCAAGTGAGGAGAACCCAAACCCAAACACCTACAAACCCAAAGTGATTGAGCATCACTAAAGAGATTGATCCTACGTGGATCCGATGCTTATTACCTTTGAAGATTGTGCATCTTCCAAATGGTTAGGCGTCATGGTCTAGAGTATCCAAGAGGAAATTGTGGATCGCCGAATGACCGAGTCTGTGAAGGTTAGGAAGTCACCTGAAGACTTACCACGAGTGATTGGGCGAGGTCTGTGTGACCTTAGCTCAAGGGGAATACGGTGAGGACTGAGTGTCCTAAGCTGCGTGTTCAGGACTGAGTGTCCGGAGCTGTGTGTCCTCAGGTTTAAATACCTAGCCGCCCTAACCAGACGTACAACTGTCACAATAGTTGGAACTGGTCTACCAAATCATTGTCTTCACCGAGCTAACTGGTTTCAATTCCTCAACCAGGACTGAGTGTCCTAAGCTGCGTGTTCAGGACTGGGTGTCCGGGACTGTGTGTCCTCAGGTTTAAATACCTAGCCGCCCTAACCAGACGTACACCTGTCACAATAGTTGGAACTGGTCTACCAAATCATTGTCTTCACCGAGCTAACTGGTTTCAATTCCTCAACCCTTCTATTTCCTCATTTCTGTGTTGTGTGCTTTTTCATATCTGTTTGAAGACTTTGACTGAAGACTTTATCTATTTCCTCAGTTCAATTTCTTCAGTCTGTTTGTCTTTATCCTGTGTCTATGCTTTCTGTATTCTGTACTTATTTTCATTTCATCATGAAGACCATGCTCATGCACTGTTATGTTTACTTTTGAGTATTTATTCCTCTATAAGTAGTTCTTCACTCAGGAATTTCCTCACCCTGAAATTCCCCAGTGAAGAATTCATAAAAATCGCCTATTCACCCCCCTCTAGTTGATATAACGCACTTTCATAAACCCATCACCATCGTATAAAAATCCTATTGTCGTACATATACTAATATTCTTTGAATGACTTTGTTCTTCAGTCGAGCAGATCTATACGCTTTGTAAATATCCTCCAAACACGGGCATAAGCATGAATTCTTCATCTCTCTTCTCTCTCTCACTCTCTCATCTTCTCACTTCTTGTTTTCTCTTGGAGATGTGGTTTGGAGCTGCACCAGCCAACAACAAGAGTGTCCTATTTATAGGAGCCGATCGTCGGTTGAACGGTAGAAATATCTAGGATAAAATGACCCCTCGGCTAACGCTTGGTCACTGTCCCTATGGTAAGGTAAAAGGGCACTTTCCCTCCTAATTGGATCAAGAGCATGTGTCTTTAAGCGCTAGAAAATGGTCGGCTATGTGTACTGCTAACGTAATATTTTCTTCTCACTCGTGCATGGCACGTACAAGAAACTTTCTATAGCATGAAGCCCGCGTTGTCCTTCTCATTATTACATGCATGCACATGTATTATTTCTGCAACCTGTTTGGTAACCACTCCGAGAGGGGAATGTGTGTTTCCATAAGGGTTTTTGTGGAGGGATTAGGCATGGGAAGTAGGCTTTTACTCTCATTCCCTTATTTGGTATAAGATGGGAATTAGTGTGGGATAAAATTCTGCTCACAAATTAACAGGGTACCCTTGGGAAGAAAAGAATGGGAATTGGTTTTCTTAACTCCCATTCCCCTTCCCACTTAAATCTCCATTCCCTCTAATCAAATAGTGAACTTTTAATCTCCTCACCTCTCAACTCCCATTCCCCATCTCTAATTTCCCCAAACCAACGGTGCTCTAGTACATTCATTGCTGGTCTTGACAATAGTCAAAGCAAATTTCTATTCATCTATTTCTCTCTCACGGTTACTTCTCCACCAATTCATTCATAGATGAATGCACGTACTTATTCTTATCCGACTACATTATTATTAAACCAAAATTATTAACATAATAAAATCATTAGCAAATAATTATCTATTACCATAAAATAAATAATAACCCCAAAATCTGGGTTATTAGATCCTTCCCACCTTATAAGAATTTTGACCTCAAAATTTAAAACTAAATTTTACTATGAATTTTTTTTTGTTACACCTATTTCAGCTATACATGTGAAAGTTGTTCTAAAGTATGGCTAAGAATTAATAAGGATGAAAACCAAATTATTTAAATTTTCTGACTAGCTGGTGAAAGAAAATTACTATCCCAACAACCAAACCAAATAGAGAGTTTTAGCTTTTACATCTGGTTAACTCCACTGTCCAGCAAAAGAAATATTTGGTCACCAAGAGCTAGAAACTATATAAAATATTTCTTTAACGGTCTGATATCGTGTGACAAAACATGCTAGAGTTTAATTACAAGTAACCATTGTAAAATTTGCTAAATTTCTATTGGCAATGCAAAACAACTACACTTTACATGAATCAATTTATACAACCCCTAATAAAAGATCTTATTATAGTCTAGGAGCCTAAAATATATATAAACATTTCTAGTTTGTGGAAATATGAACTTTTTGTTGATAATTAGTTATAAATTTATTTACGACCGACCCATTTATGTCAGGCAACCTAAAACCTAAAGCTCTAATACCACTTTAACGGTCACGCCCTGAGACTGGGCCTATGCGAGATAACCGTCGCGCGCCTATAGACCGGAGGCCTATAGTCATGCCCATGATTAAGCAGGCATAAACCAACAGTGGATCACAAAAGTTCATACATTCATTTTAAGAATTTGTTTGGATTTACAATTGCTGAAAAAATACATTATATTCTTTAGTCGCTTCCCACCCATTGGTCAACTCTACTATATGACGCCGTGTTTCGGACGTGAAAGCAAGGGTAAAGCTCGGGGGCTACTGACGTTACAGTCTACTGGGGGTGGCCCATCAACCGGGAAGCCCGACACTGGGTTGACCTCAAGGCCCCGGTGGCCTGGCGGCAGCTCTATCCTAGTGTGTAGTGCTCAACGCGGATGTGAAGCATCTTGGCGTGAAAGCCAAGATGCTCCCCGAAGATAGGTTGGTTAGGATTCGTGTAAACCCTAACCCTCATCCCGTTTATAAGACGAGTCTTGGGGTAGCTGGAGGCATCTGTTCCATCATAGACACACCTCGGTAGTCATCATCATCCTCCACATGTAATCCCCTCGCATGTGGTGCTTCCACATCAATGAAAAACAAAAGTCGGAGTAGGGTATTACCCTAACTATAAATGCCCAAACCTAGGTTAAACTGCCGTCCGAACTCCCCTCTGGTACTTCTGGCTATGCTCGCCATCCTACCGAGGGACTGGTGGTTTTCTGCACCGTCACTTCTACACTCGGTCAAGGTGGAAAATAAAAGGAATACCACCTTGCTCCCCTCCTTTGAAGCATGTACGTTCCCTCCTCTTTACCCCCCCCCCCTCTCAAAAACCATGTGCGCCCCTTGTTGTTTTTTCATCTTGATAGAGCTTCCATGGAACGTTCAATGAATTTTAGGGATAGATCTCCTGGGTTCTTTCGCAGGGAAGAAGATGGGGGCGTGGGGGCAGTTGAGGAGGCGGCGGGAGGCACGTGAGCGTTGGACGGAAGGTTGAGGAAAATGTGGCGATGACCGTTGCGTGTCAGCCAGCTTCGCGTGAGGAAGGTGTGCTGCCCTTCTTGCTCATTGCGCTAGGATGCGAGAGGGGCCAGTTGGAATTGGGCGTTAAGACTTTCCTAATCGGACGCGGGGGGGGGGGGGGGGGGGGGGGGTTGGTCCTGCAGGAGCGTCAGCGGGCAAACGTTTGCTAGCTGGACACGTTGTTTTATTTGTAACGAAAGCAAAACAACCAGTCCCTCGTTATTGCATGCTTCCCTCTAATAGATAACACATACATCATTTGTAAGTATCCTGGCACATAATAGGATTCATCAATTCTTAAAATCAAACAACATATACACACAAATTTCTAGGCATGTTCTGATCTCCTACCTCCTCCACAAGAAAAGCTACTCTTCTCCCATCGCCGGCGCCGCCGGTCCGTCCCATCTCCGATGGCCTCTAGGCCATGGAGGTGCGGAGGATCTCGGCCCCCCGCTGGCAAGAGGGGCCTAGTTCTCGTTCTTGTTAGGTTCAACGTCTTGATTTGGGCTGTGTGGCGGCGACGATGTCCCTTACTAGTAGGAATAATGTCTCCCACATTCTATCCACGTCCCGATGGTGTATCTAGCATCGTCGGGTGTGTGTGGAGGTTTGTCTCCGTCGGATTTCATGGGATTCGATCGGTGCTGGTCTTCGGTGGATTTGTTTGGATCCGGTCTTCGTTCGTCTTCGTTTGGGTGTTTACAAGTTTGATCCTTCTGATCTACGACTTTCTTCATCGGTGATGGTTGCTACTCTGGTGCGCTGGTCCTATGGAGCCTTAGCATGACCGATTGTCTACTACAACAAGGTTTGCCCGGCTCCAGTGAGGGAGGGGCAATGACGGCGGCGCGCCTTCGGATCGCTCCAGTGCTTGTAGTCGTCGCTAGGTGGTCCACGGACACGGTTGTAATTTTTATTACCTTTGTTGTTCTTTGTACTGTCATGTTTGAAGATGAATAGATTGAAAGTTTCTCATAAAAAAGTATCTTGGCACATAGTCACACTCAACAATAACGTGTTTATAGTCATTGGGGGATAAATGCTAAAAGCTATATGAATTAATCGCCATAATAAATTTGCAAGTGGACACTCGAGAAAGAGATGTTTAATCGATTCATTTTGATCACAAAAACAGCACCTGAAATTACCAACGCAATTCCTTTTCACCAAGTTATTTTTGGTCAAAATGACTCCTTTATGGACAAACCACATAAAGATCTTAGTTTGAAGCGAAACTTTAATCTTCCATCTGATAGATAAAACAAACAACATCGAGAAACATTAACGTGCCCGGCATGGGCGCCCGCTCGCGCACTCCACGTCGGCAAGCTACAGGACAAAAAAGAAACCAATCACCATCCCCACCAGCACCCGTTTCCCGTCCCCAATTCCGCCCACTCTTCCTCTCTCTGGACGACCTCCCCCGCAGCCGCCGCCGTCGCCGCCCTGCGCCCCCACCCATTCTCTCCTCCCCTCACCTTTTCCCCTCCACCGCCAACCTCCTCCCATTCCTCTCTCCCAGATTGAGCAGCAGTGGTCCGGATCAATGGCCACGTTGGCGCGAGCGCCACGATGCATCACGGCCGTGCGAGGAGGAAGCTCGATGTGGCTCTGACCCTGGTGCCGACACCATGAACAAGGTGCCCTCTCATTTTCTCCTTCCCAGTGGCCGCTAGGGCTTCCCTGGTCGATCTCCCTCCTCCTACTGACCTACTCCCAGTCCTCGATGCGGCCACCACGCAGCTGATGGCTGCTGCAAAGCTGCGAGGAAGTCGCCGGCCAGACGAGGGCAAGGGCGCCGATGAGGTTCGCCAGCCGGACGAGGGCAAGGGCGCCGATCTCCCTCCTCATGCTCCCAATCTTCGGCGTGTCAACTATCGAATAGATCTTCACTACCTCAGGTACACTCTCTTCCCCATGGGCCCGCTCATGGTGAAGACCCCCTGACTCGGAGGTGGTGCCGTGATCAAGAGGAGAAGCACATGTCACCAACGTTGCTAAGCTTCTATGGGACGACACGGCCTTTGCTTTAGTCCCTTCTGATTTGCCTCCTCCCCTCTCTTTTCCACTCCGTTTTTTGATTTGCCTGAACCACGCGTGTTAGATTAGTGACTGGTCTAAATGGTTATATACCTACAGATATCTGGATTTCAGTTTCCTTACATGTATAGGATGCTTGGTCTCTGCAATTTAGCTTTTACTATTTAATAGTACAGAGCTAATCTTGCTATGAGCGAGCACGTATGCTTCAGAAATAATCATCCTGGTTAATAGAATAGTTTACAATCACATTAAGGGTAAGCCAATGTGAGTGTTTTGCATACAAGATGCTTGATGTTATGCTAAGGTAGGACATTATTGATATCGTGTGAAATTGATCCTCACTATGCGAACAGATTCAGGAGATCAAAAACGAGTAGAATAATATATCAACAAAAGTAGACTGATCCAAGTTTTATTTTGTATCAGAATATCAATGGAGGATGGGGAATATACATGCAGAAGGCGGAAGCTCCATGCTCAGCTCAGCTCTCAACTACACTGCTCTAAGACTACTTGGTGAGAATGTCGATGATGAGCCAGATATGTCTGTGCCAAAAACAAGGAAGTGGTACATGACCATGGTGGTGCAATGATGATAAAACTGGAAGCAAGGTTCTTGTTAATTTTCTCAGAAGTCTGAAACTGCATGCTTTAAATTAGTTATGCAGAATTCAAAGTTGTATGCCTGCTGCTGCTGGTGCAGGTGCTTGGATTTTTTGATAGGTCGGGTGTAAACCTTACCCCCTAGAATTGTTCCTTCTGCCATCCTTGGTTCCTATTCAACTAGGTCCGCAGAGTCGGTGTGGGACTATTCGAGCTCGTGCCTGCAAAACTCTACTGATGGATGATTTCTGCCATGTTTCTTATTCATTTTCATGTGGAAGTATTTGATATATCCTGGGTATGGATGGTTTGTTCGAAGAATGTTCCAGAATTTGTGAATCTTGTACAACAATCAACACGAATGCTGAAACATTGATTCTTGTTGAAGGTAATACATTTTTTCCTGTTCCCAGCATTTTCCTCATGTTTATTTCTAAAACATTACTTAGCAAGGCTTATGTATGATTCGTGGAGTTTACTTAGCAAGGAGAATGTTATAAGTAATTATGAGAAATGATCGTATGTGGGCACATGCAGACAATAGAGGAACAATTACCATTCTCTTTGTGTTTTAGTGAGTATATATGGATGCACAGAAAGTGTTCTCTGTTCTTTAGTGGGTTATATGTTGGCGCATAGAAAATGTATATGGTTATTTCTGTTCTGTTTACATAATACATGGAGCTTATTGAAGGAAATATGCCCTAGAGGCAATAATAAAGTTATTATTTATTTCCTTATATCATGATAAATGTTTATTATTCATGCTAGAATTGTATTAACCGGAAACATAATACATGTGTGAATACATAGACAAACAGAGTGTCACTAGTATGCCTCTACTTGACTAGCTCGTTAATCAAAGATGGTTATGTTTCCTAACCATGAACAAAGAGTTGTTATTTGATTAACAAGGTCACATCATTAGTTGAATGATCTGATTGACATGACCCATTCCATTAGCTTAGCACCCGATCGTTTAGTATGTTGCTATTGCTTTCTTCATGACTTATACATGTTCCTATAACTATGAGATTATGCAACTCCCGTTTACCGGAGGAACACTTTGGGTACTACCAAACGTCACAACGTAACTGGGTGATTATAAAGGAGTACTACAGGTGTCTCCAATGGTAGTTGTTGGGTTGGCGTATTTCGAGATTAGGGTTTGTCACTCCGATTGTCGGAGAGGTATCTCTGGGCCCTCTCGGTAATACACATCACATAAAGCCTTGCAAGCATAATAACTAAGATGTTAGTTATGAGATGATGTATTACGGAACGAGTAAAGAGACTTGCCAGTAACGAGATTGAACTAGGTATTGGATACCGACGATCGAATCTCGGGCAAGTAACATACCGATGACAAAGGGAACAACGTATGTTGTTATGCGGTCTGACCGATAAAGATCTTTGTAGAATATGTAGGAGCCAATATGGGCATCCAGGTCCCGCTATTGGTTATTGACCGGAGACATGTCTCGGTCATGTCTACATTGTTCTCGAACCGTAGGGTCCGCACGCTTAACGTTACGATGACAGTTATTATGAGTTTATGCATTTTGATGTACCGAAGGTTGTTCGGAGTCCCGGATGTGATCATGGACATGACGAGGAGTCTCGAAATGGTCGAGACGTAAAGATTGATATATTGGAAGCCTATGTTTGGACATCGGAAGTGTTCCGGGAGAAATCGGGATTTTACCGGAATACCGGGAGGGTTACCGGAACCCCCCGGGAGGCAAATGGGCCTATTGGGCCTTAGTGGAAAAGTGAAAGGGGCTGCCCACAAGGGCTGCGCGCCTCCCCCCCTTCCCTAGTCCTATTAGGACTAGGAGAAGGGGCCGGCCCCCCTCTTTCTCTCTTCTCTTTGGAGAATCCTATTAGGAATAGGATTGGGGGGGGGGAGTCCTACTCCCGGTAGGAGTAGGACTCCTCCTGCGCCCTCTCCATGGCCGGCCGAACCCCTCCCCCTGCTCCTTTATATATGGGGGTAGGGGGCACCCCATAGACACACAAGTTGATCATTGTTGATCGTTCCTTAGCCGTGTGCGGTGCCCCCTGCCACCAAATTCCACCTCGGTCATATCGTTGTAGAGCTTAGGCGAAGCCCTACGTCAGTAGTACATCAAGATCGTCACCACGCCGTCGTGCTGACGGAACTCTTCCTCGATGCTTTGCTGGATCGGAGCCCGAGGATCGTCATCGAGCTGAACGTGTGCTAAGAACTCGGAGGTTCCGGAGTAACGGTGCTTGGATCGGTCGGATCGGGAAGAAGACGTACGACTACTTCCTCTATGTTGTGTGATCGCTTCCGCAGTCGGTCTGCGTTGGTACGTAGACAACACTCTCCCCTCTCGTTGCTATGCATCACCATGATCTTGCGTGTGCGTAGGAAAATTTTCGAAATTACTACGTTCCCCAACAGTGGCATCCGAGCCTAGGTTTTATGGTTTGATGTTATTTGCACGAGTAGAACACAAGTGAGTTGTGGTCGATACAAGTCATAATGCCTACCAGCATGTCATACTTTGGTTCGGCGGTATTGTTGGACGAGACGATCCGGACCAACCTTACGCGTACTCTTACGCGAGACCGGTTCCCTCGACGTGCTATGCACACAGATGGCTTGCGGAAGACTGTCTCTCCAACTTTAGTTGAACCAAGTGTGGCTACGCCCGGTCCTTGAGAAGGTTAAAACGGAGTCTATTTGACAAACTATCGTTGTGGTTTTGATGCGTAGGTGAGATGAGTTCTTACTTAAGCCCGTAGCAGCCACGTAAAACTTGCAACAACAAAGTAGAGAACGTCTAACTTGTTTTTGCAGGGCATGTTGTGATGTGATATGGTCAAGGCATGATGCTGATTTTATTGTATGAGATGATCATGTTTTGTAACCAAGTTATCGGCAACTGGCAGGAGCCATATGGTTGTCGCTTTATTGAATGCAATGCAATCGCGATGTAATGCTTTACTTTATTACTAATCGGTAGTGATAGTCGTGGAAGCATAATATTGGCGAGACGACAACGATGCTACGATGGAGATCAAGGTGTCGCGCCGGTGACGATGGTGATCATGACAGTGCTTCGGAGATGGAGATCACAAGCACAAGATGATGATGGCCATATCATATCACTTATATTGATTGCATGTGATGTTTATCTTTTATGCATCTTATCTTGCTTTGATTGACGGTAGCATTATAAGATGATCTCTCACTAAATTATCAAGAAGCGTTCTCCCTGAGTATGCACCGTTGCCAAAGTTCGTCGTGCCCAGACACCACGTGATGATCGGGTGTGATAAGCTCTACGTCCATCTACAATGGGTGCAAGCCAGTTTTGCACACGCAGAATACTCAGGTTAAACTTGACGAGCCTAGCATATGCAGATATGGCCTCGGAACACAGAGACCGAAAGGTCGAGCGTGAATCATATAGTAGATATGATCAACATGATGATGTTCACCATTGAAAACTACTCCATCTCACGTGATGATCGGTTATGGTTTAGTTGATTTGGATCACGTAATCACTTAGAGGATTAGAGGGATGTCTATCTAAGTGGGAGTTCTTAAGTAATTTGACTAACTGAACTTAAACTTATCATGAACTTAGTCCTGGTAGTATTAGCACATCTATGTTGTAGATCAATAGCTCGCGTTGTTGCTTTCATATGTTTATTTTGATATGTTCCTAGAGAAAATTGTGTTGAAAGATGTTAGTAGCAATGATGCGGATTGGATCCGTGATCTGAGGTTTATCCTCATTGCTGCATAGAAGAATTATGTCCTTGATGCACCGCTAGGTGAAAGACCTATTGCAGGAGCAGATGCAGACGTTATGAACGTTTGGCTAGCTCAATATGATGACTACTTGATAGTTTAGTGCACCATGCTTAATGGCTTAGAATCGGGACTTCAAAGACGTTTTGAACGTCATGGAACATATGAGATGTTCCAGGAGTTGAAGTTAATATTTCAAGCAAATACCCGAGTTGAGAGATATGAAGTCTCCAACAAGTTCTATAGCTAAAAGATGGAGGAGAATCGCTCAACTAGTGAGCATGTGCTTAGATTGTCTGGGTACTACAATCGCTTGAATCAAGTGGGAGTTAATCTTCCAGATAAGATAGTGATTGACAGAATTCTCTAGTCACCATCACCAAGTTAGGAGAACTTCGTGATGAACTATGATATGCAAGGGATAACGGAAACGATTCCCAAGCTCTCCGTGATGCTGAAATCGACGAAGGTAGAAATCAAGAAAAACATCAAGTGTTGATGGTTGACAAGACCACTAGTTTGAAGAAAAGGGCAAAAAGGGAAGAAGGGGAACTTCAAGAAGAACAGCAAGCAAGTTGCTGCTCAAGTGAAGAAGCACAAGTCTGGTCCTAAGCCTGAGACTAAGTGCTTCTACTGCAAAGGGACTGGTCACTGGAAGCGAAACTATCCCAAGTGATTGGCGGATAAGAAGGATGGCAAAGTGAACATAAGTATATTTGATATACATGTTATCTATGTGTACTTTACTAGTGTTTATAGCAACCCCTCGGTATTTGATACTGGATCAGTTGCTAAGAGTAGTAACTCGAAACGGGAGTCGCAGAATAAACAGAGACTAGTTAAGGGTGAAGTGACGATGTGTGTTGGAAGTGGTTCCAAGATTGATATGATCATCATCGCACACTCCCTATACTTTCGAGATTAGTGTTGAACCTAAATAAGTGTTATTTGGTGTTTGCGTTGAGCATGAATATGACCTGGTCATGTTTATTGTAAAACGGTTATTCATTTAAGTAAAAGAATAAATTGTTGTTCTGTTTACATGAATAAAACCTTATATGGTTACACACCCAATGAAAATAGTTCATTGGATCTCGATCTTAGTGATACAAATATTCATAATATTGAAACCAAAAGATGCGAAGTTAATAATGATAGTGCAACTTATTTGTGGCACTGCCGTTTAGGTCATATTGGTGTAAAGCGCATGAAGAAACTCCATGCTGATGGGATTTTGGAATCACTTGATTATGAATCACTTGATGCTTGCGAACCATGCCTTATGGGCAAAATGACTAAAACGCCGTTCTCCGGAACAATGAAGCAAGCAACAGATTTGTTGGAAATCATACATACTGATGTATGTGGTCCGATGAATATTAAAGGCTTATGACAGGTATCATTATTTTCTGATCTTCACAGATGATTTGAGCAGATATGAGTATATCTACTTGATGAAACATAAGTCTGAAACATTTGAAAAGTTCAAAGAATTTCAGAGTGAAGTGAAAAATCATCGTAACAAGAAAATAAAGTTTCTATGATCTGATCGTAGAGAAGAGTATTTGAGTTACGAGTTTGGCCTTCAGTTGAAAACAATGTGAAATAGTTTCACTACTCACGCCACAAGGAACACCATAGTGTAATGGTGTGTCCGAACGTCATAACCGTACTTTATTAGATATAGTGCGATCTATGATGTCTCTTACCGATCTACCACTATCGTTTTGGGGTTATGCATTAGAGACAACTGCATTCACGTTAAAAAAAGGGCACCATCTAAGTCCGTTGAGACGACACAATTTGAACTGTGGTTCAGCAAGAAACCAAAGTAGTCGTTTCTTAAAGTTTGGGGTTGTGATGCTTATGTGAAAAAGTTTCATCCTGGTAAGCTAAAAACCAAATCGGAGAAATATGTCTTCATAGGATACCCAAAAGGAGACTGTTGGGTACACCTTCTATCACAGATCCTAAGGCAAGACATTCGTTGCTTATAATGGATACTTTCTAGAGAAGGAGTTTCTCTCGAAAGAAGTGAGTGGGAGGAAAGTAGAACTTGACGAGGTATCTGTACCTACTCCTTTATTGGAAAGTAGTACATCACAGAAAACTGTTTCTGCGACACCTACACCAATAAGTGAGGAAGCTAATGATGATGATCATGTAACTTCAGATCAAGTTACTACCGAATCTCGTAGGTAAACCAGAGTGAGATCCGCACCAGAGTGGTACGGTAATCCTGTTCTGGAGCTCATGTTACTTGACCATGACGAACCTACGAACTATGAGGAAGCGATGATGAGCCCAGATTCCGCGAAATGGTTTGAGGCCATGAAATCTGAGATATGATCCATGTATGAGAACAAAGTTTGGACTTTGGTTGACTTGCCCGATGATCGGCAAGCAATTGAGAATAAATGGATCTTCAAGAGGAAGACGGACGCTGATAGTAGTGTTACTATCTACAAAGCTAGAATTGTCGCAAAAGGTTTTCGACAAGTTCAAGGTGTTGACTACGATGAGAGCTTCTCACTCGTATCTATGCTTGAGTCTGTCCGAATCATGTTAGTAATTGCCGCATTTTATGAAATCTGGCAAATGGATAAACAAAACTGCATTCCTTAATGGATTTATTAAAGAAGAGTTGTATATGATGCAACGGAAGGTTTTGTCAATCTGAAAGGTGCTAACAAAATGTGCAAGCTCCAGCGATCCATCTGTGGACTGGTGCAAGCATCTCGGAGTTGGAATATACGCTTTGATGAGTTGATCAAAGCATATAGTTTTATACAGACTTGCGGTGAAGCCTGTATTTACAAGAAAGTGAGTGGGAGCACTACAGCATTTCTGATAAGTATATGTGAATGACATATTGTTGATCAGAAATAATGTAGAATTATTCTATAAAGCATAAAGGAGTGTTTGAAAGGAGTTTTCAAAGAAAGACTTCGGTGAAGCTGCTTACATATTGAGCTTCAAGATCTATAGAGATAGATCAAGACGCTTGATAAGTTTTTTCAATAAGTACATACCTTGACAAGATTTTGAAGTAGTTGAAAATGGAGCAGTCAAAGAAAGAGTTCTTTCCTGTATTACAAGGTGTGAAGTTGAGTAAGACTCAAAGCCCGACCACGGCAGAAGATAGAAAGAGAATGAAAGTCATTCCCTATGCCTTGGCCATGGGTTCTATAAAGTATGTCATGCTGTATACCAGATCTATTGTATACCCTGCACTGATTTGGCAAGGTAGTACAATAGTGATCTAGGAGTAGACCACTGGACAGCGGTCAGAATTATCCTTAGTGAAATAAGGATATGTTTCTCGATTATGGACATGACAAAAAGGTTCATCGTAAAGGGTTACGTCGATGCAAGTTTTTGACACTAATCCAGATGATTCTAAGTCTCAATCTGGATACATATTGAAAGTGGGAGCAATTAGCTAGAGTAGCTCCGTGTAGAGCATTGTAGACATAGAACTTGCAAAATACTTACAGATCTGAATGTGACAGACCCGTTGACTAAAATTATCTCACAAGCAAAACATGATCACACCTTAGTACTCTTTGGGTGTTAATCACATAGATATATGAACTAGATTGCTGACTCTAGTAAACCCTTTGAGTGTTGGTCACATGACGATGTGAACTATGGGTGTTAATCACATGGTGATGTGAACTATTGCTGTTAAATCACATGGCGATGTGAACTAGATTATTGACTCTAGTGCAAGTGGGAGACTGAAGGAAATATGCCCTAGAGGCAATAATAAAGTTATTATTTATTTCCTTATATCATGATAAATGTTTATTATTCATGCTAGAATTGTATTAACCGGAAACATAATACATGTGTGAATACATAGACAAACAGAGTGTCACTAGTATGCCTCTACTTGACTAGCTCGTTAATCAAAGATGGTTATGTTTCCTAACCATGAACAAAGAGTTGTTATTTGATTAACAAGGTCACATCATTAGTTGAATGATCTGATTGACATGACCCATTCCATTAGCTTAGCACCCGATCGTTTAGTATGTTGCTATTGCTTTCTTCATGACTTATACATGTTCCTATAACTATGAGATTATGCAACTCCCGTTTACCAGAGGAACACTTTGGGTACTACCAAACGTCACAACGTAACTGGGTGATTATAAAGGAGTACTACAGGTGTCTCCAATGGTAGATGTTGGGTTGGCGTATTTCGAGATTAGGGTTTGTCACTCCGATTGTCGGAGAGGTATCTCTGGGCCCTCTCGGTAATACACATCACATAAAGCCTTGCAAGCATAATAACTAAGATGTTAGTTATGAGATGATGTATTACGGAACGAGTAAAGAGACTTGCCAGTAACGAGATTGAACTAGGTATTGGATACCGACGATCGAATCTCGGGCAAGTAACATACCGATGACAAAGGGAACAACGTATGTTGTTATGCGGTCTGACCGATAAAGATCTTCATAGAATATGTAGGAGCCAATATGGGCATCCAGGTCCCGCTATTGGTTATTGACCGGAGACATGTCTCGGTCATGTCTACATTGTTCTCGAACCGTAGGGTCCGCACGCTTAACGTTACGATGACAGTTATTATGAGTTTATGCATTTTGATGTACCGAAGGTTGTTCGGAGTCCCGGATGTGATCACGGACATGACGAGGAGTCTCGAAATGGTCGAGACGTAAAGATTGATATATTGGAAGCCTATGTTTGGACATCGGAAGTGTTCCGAGAGAAATCGGGATTTTACCGGAATACCGGGAGGGTTACCGGAACCCCCCGGGAGGCAAATGGGCCTATTGGGTCTTAGTGGAAAAGTGAAAGGGGCTGCCCACAAGGGCTGCGCGCCTCCCCCCTTCCCTAGTCCTATTAGGACTAGGAGAAGGGGCCGCCCCCCCTCTTTCTCTCTTCTCTTTGGAGAATCCTATTAGGAATAGGATTGGGGGGGGGGAGTCCTACTCCCGGTAGGAGTAGGACTCCTCCTGCGCCCCTCTCCATGGCCGGCCGAACCCCTCCCCTTGCTCCTTTATATACGGGGGCAGGGGGCACCCCATAGACACACAAGTTGATCATTGTTGATCGTTCCTTAGCCGTGTGCGGTGCCCCCTGCCACCAAATTCGACCTCGGTCATATCGTTGTAGAGCTTAGGCGAAGCCCTGCGTCGGTAGTACATCAAGATCGTCACCACGCCGTCGTGCTAACGGAACTCTTCCTCGATGTTTTGCTGGATCGGAGCCCGAGGATCGTCATCGAGCTGAACGTGTGCTAAGAACTCGGAGGTGCCGGAGTAACGGTGCTTGGATCGGTCGGATCGGGAAGAAGACGTACGACTACTTCCTCTACGTTGTGTGATCGCTTCGGTAGTCAGTCTGCGTTGGTACGTAGACAACACTCTCCCCTCTCGTTGCTATGCATCACCATGATCTTGCGTGTGCGTAGGAAAATTTTCGAAATTACTACGTTCCCCAACACTTATTTACTTTGTCTTAAACTGTACCCCTCTGTAACTGTACTCCCTCTGTAAACTTTTATTCAGAGATTTTGTCTGCTTGCTTCAAAATTGAGTGCGACTTTATTTGCTGATAATTTTGGTTATTTACTTTGTCTTAAACAGTTGCTTGCTGATAATTTAAATAGTAACGATGAAAAGATGGTGTAATGTATTTGGAATCGTGGCAGGTGGAATTTTACTTCAGTGGTGTGAATCTAGCTACTACTGACCATCTGTTGAAGCTTAATACTAAAGATCCAGATGGATTTGGTGAGTGTTGAAGTTTAATACTAAAGATCCAGATGGATTTGGTGAGTTTAACCTGTTAAATTTGAATAAAGCATCCAATCATACTGTTCAGTCATGTATGTTTCTTTCATATGATGTTTGCTGGCCAAAATCAATTACAATTTACCAATAGAAGTAGGCCCATATATGATTATAAGAAACTTACAAAGTGGTGATATAGCCATAATGTTCTGTGCCAATTTTATTTTAGAATTATACTTCCTTTCATGTTTAATGTTTGATCCTTAATTAATATATACTGCCCATGATTCTGTTTCTACCAGAAGCATCTCCTTGAATGTCGTTCATTGTTGACAGGCAAAGGTTTCGGCTGGGGATTCAATTACTGTTAGCAAGTAGGATGTTCAACTTTCGACTGAATTCAGTTTTTTTCCTATGACTGTTGTCTTATTGTTGAGGTGAATTATATTTCTGTCCAGTTTTGCTCCTCCTGATGATCTCAAGCTAGCATTGTTTATGTTAGAGCTAGAGTATACTAAGGCAAGATCCAACCGAGCTGAGGCCGTAAGTTCGCTGGACTCTCAGCGACTACCATTTCAGTTATGCTTTATTTACCGTGGTTTGACATGCATTAGTCGTGTATTTGCAGCTGGATGCTCTCTTGCTTGCCCAGCAACTCCGGAAGATATTTCTGGATCAGGTATGGCAAAATTAGCTAGGATTACGTCTGTGAGTAGAGTTATATTTGCTTTCTGTAGCCAGCATATGAAAAAAATGCACTAAAGAACTTAGCATTATTTATTATAGGTTGTCATATTTTGTTATGTTATTGACTTTCCAAATTATTGGGCTCCTATAGTATGATCAGACCAATATGTTGTCCCTAATCCTACACTATCAAAAGTGTGGCTGCAATTTTTTAACAGACTGTCATATTAAACTATTGTCCAATGGTTGTATTGGTCAGTGGCAATATTTATCTTATAGTTAGGCGGCTGTTTTGCTTTACAGGGAGTGAGTTGGAGGTACCTAAACAAGTCACTTGTATGTATTCTCCCATGTGCTGTCTTCTTAGATGGGATTTACTCTGTTGCCACAGAAGGTATGCACGGAAATATACATTTGACTCACGTTACATGCTATTCGTAGTAGTTTAAGCAAAATGTCAGTTTGCAGTTTGCTGGAATTTTCCACAAAGGGACAATGAACGTACTACTAGCATGAGTGTCATATGAAGTTCATAAATTAGCTCACACTTCATATTGTGGTTCATATCCACTTGCTAACCCAATAACCGCACAGAGTACTATAGTAAACAAGTCTGTCTTGCTTTCGACAAATACTAAGAAGTCTAGGCCCATAAGGGTTCAATTTACCTGTTTTTTTTGGATTTTTTTTACCGCTGCTACAAAAATGACGCGTGTCTTGGGAGAGTTCCTGTACGTGATTTTTTCTATTGGTCAAGCGTTTTCCACGTTTTGTGCAAGTGGCCAGTTGCCGCTTTGACCGATATTTCTGGAGATCTCACGGAGCAATCAGAAGCAACCAGAAGTACTTACACGTGTTCTATTAATTTTTCACCCATGGGGATAAAGATGAGTTAAGGTTGTAACATCCATACTAATTTGTTGGTTTGTCTCAACCAGTGATCCAAAGTAAACCTATGAACATGAATTTTTTTGGGTATACATTGTCTCGTCCTCTGTCAATTGATTTTCTTCAGATTAGTTGTATCATAATTTTCAAGAAGATTGCAAACCTAGCAATGAATGAGACTATCATCAGGATTGAAGATAGTTTAATATTATAATTATTTCTTTTGCAGTTTCACTGTTTATGTAGGTGACAATGCTAGATACATCTGTATCATGGCACTTCTCCAGCAAACAAAAGCTTGGTGGCCATCTACTTTACTTCCAGAGAGTTTGAAAACGTACTATCACGCTAATATTTAGTAGAAATGTATGACAAAAAAATAGTTAGATGGTATTACTATCTAATCTATACCCAAAAATAGATTTACAGGTCTGCTGTTGCTTTAATATGTTGTAGTTTCTCTGTACATTCTTATGCTCGATTTTGTTGTTCCCATGTGACATACTTCTAAAATTCAGGTCCTTTGAACATATCAGCTTTTCTCACTTTTTCAGATTAATGCTAAGTGTTTTTTCTCTTGTATACTGATCTACAAAATTACAATTGAGATCCTTTCCTCCTCTATTTTTCTTCTTGTCACCGTAGCAGCTCTTAATTCTTTTTGAGGTCCACCAAGATAATGCAATAATCCCTGGAAAATATGTTATGTACTTAAATAGACATCAGACTGAAGAATGGAAGGGTTGGATGCAAGTATTTTCATAGTTGATCTCCCTTTTGTCATCTTTTCTAGCTTTTATTCCACTACTCCCCTGTCATGCATGAATGCTAATACATCAGATTTATGCAGTCAAAGTGTTTGACTATTCAATTATACATGTCATGTTGCAGTGCTTACTTTCTTACCCCCTCCAGTAAGTGCTGCAAGACCAGACACCGTTTTACACATTTGTTTTTGTAATGATAGCATTGACTTTGTTTTCTTCTGCTGCTTATTGATGCAGAACCTGAGCTGCGGCTTACTGGACCTGATGAAAACGGATGTCACTCCGGCAGAGATGCAGTGCTGTGGCAATTTGAGGTTCTTGGGGTTAATGAGGAAAAGGATTATGAGCTATGTGTAGAAATTACCCAGTATTGCTATGCCAAGAAAGCAAGATAGTTGATGGTGGCAAGAATCCATGAACCATCACTCTGCTATTTCTGAACAAGATGATGTCTATTTGGATAAGTTTAGAGTTGGAAATGTTTATATTCTATTAAAGGTTTATCTCTAGAACATTTCTTTCGTCAAGATATGAGCCCTTACAGGTTCTGAATATGTACGTGGACGATCTTCAAATACCTAGATGATTATTTTGTATATACCTGGATAATTATTCTGCATAAACAAAGCCGCACTATAATATTAACACAAGAAGTAAGCATCGTTCCAGCATACAAATAGCTACTATTTGCTTTGAGTAGCAAATTCATTGTTATGGGCCATCAAGAAAAGAAAACACCCATGCCGGTGAGATATACCTGTTCCATATGACCTTGTGGACGTAGTAAATTCTTTCACCTTGGCGAAGCACCAACGGCCCAGCGCAAGCATGCCATAGCTCCCGTATAATGCATCATTAGAAATCCCTGCAGAAAGGATTCATCATGTGAGCGAGGCATACAATTCAAGGGACCATTCACCTTAACTTATAGCTGATTTTAACTCTTGACCACGAGTTATACTGCCTAAACTGGTACTGGATGCAGGGATCCACGACTTTAACTAACGTGGTAGTACCAATTTACATACTCTGAAGTCTGTCCCCAAAAACTAATCAACTAAACTAGAAGAGATTCAGGCATCTGACTTCAGAAACTACTGAACCGAATCGAGAAGGTCTTTGTACTTGGAGGAGTAGGCTTCAGCCTCGGATAGTCCTCTTCAGCTCGCTGCTCCCTCTGCAACCGCAACAATAATAGCACCGCGTTAACCCGATTTGATCCGCTCATCCACCGTCGGCGGAACCCTTTTCAGTTTCTCTCACCTCGGAGGCGGCCGCGGGCCTGAGACCGGCGGTGCCAGCGAGCGCAACCACCAAGTCGGCGACGGCAGTGCACTCGTACAGGAACTCCATCTCCTCCTCGTCCAACGCCAGTGTTCCTGCGTCGAGGTGAGGGGGTGTAGCCGTCGGGAGCAGCTTGCGTAGGCAGGCCGGCGATCGGCCGAAGACGGCGGTGGTTTGTCGCGGTGTGCTGTTTTTTGCTGGCTTGGCTTAGCGCGACCAGGCAACACAGCAGCGAAAGCAGATGAGGCAGTGCGTCGCAGTGCTTTATTTTGTTCTCTTTGGATCTTTTAGGTTGTTCTCTTTGTTTTGACGAAACTACTTCACAGACCGACATACGCTGGGACAATCCTTGTACGATGCCTAATCCAAGAGCTTTGTGCACTTTGGTCTGACGCATGGACGGTGGGATATGCAGCATCGTGCGTATGTTGTGCATGAAGTGTCGTTCGTGTAGCAACATTCGTGTTTTTACCGCATATCATGCGTGAAGTGTCGTCCATGTAGCGGCGTTCTTGTTTTTACTGCTCGAACCGACGGTTCATCTGTTTAATCTCTGGTCTTTTAAACCATAAATTATATATATTTATTTTATGACCAATAGATAATAATATTTGCAACAACATGACATAGTAACAAGCAAATGCAAATATACAACAAAGCAACAACTCAAAATATATGTTCATGAATATGAATGGTGTACATAATCTTTAAATACCTGGATGGTTAATTAAATACCTCTTGGGGAGATAGGGCAAACAAACACACAAGTGGATTCATGATGCATACATCTTGCATATATGTTTCATATAACAAGCCTAGAATATGTACGCAGACGATCTTTAAATACAAGGATTCTTGCATGGTAAATATTAATCTAAAGTATAGCCGAGATTCATACATGTTTGAAGGATAGTATTTAAATATTATTTTTACTTGCTTTTGATCGTCCATATATGTTCCATACAAAATGTATTCCCTTCGTCTAGGTTCAAAGGACAAGAGGGCCAAGACTATATATAATATAAATATTCATAATCATCCAATTGATCACACTGGTAGATAAAAAAATCTCACAATTTTCATCAAAGCAAAACAAACAAACAGTACTTTAAACATACAAACCTCTTTCCCTCGAATAAAGAAAAGGAGACGACAACAACAATAACAAAATATTCATACGCTATACATTAATATGCATTGTTATCTATAGACGAGACGCGGTGTGCCGCCCACCCTTTCCTTGTGTGAACTACTTTGAACTGAATCAAGTCTTGGAATGACTTGCCAAAAATGACAAAAAAAATTGCTTATCAATCCATGTGGCACGGCGTGCCGCCGTGCACTACCCCCTAGTGAAAGCTATCCTTACAGTGAAGCGTTTCTCCTGTGCAGGATGAAAACATGAGTTCTGCACGAGATGTGCCCTGTACCTTTGCTTGAACAGCTACACGCCGGCGAACCCCACAGGTGCCATTGCAGGCCCCACTGTCACCTGATCATTTCCTCCGTGGTGCTTCCCGGCACGAGCTCGATAAGGGAGCAGCTCCCTTGGAACGGCTTCTCGGTGTCGTTCTACACAACAGGCCCGATGGTTTGCTGAGACTCTGCCGCCTCCGAGACCGGGCACCGAGCTTTGTTGCATCGCCGGCGCCCACATATTGCCAATGGGCTTGATGAGAACCGGACGATGCTCACTTTGGTGCAGACCCACTGCACCATCGTCGACGAGGGAGAAGATTACTTATTTCTACTTCTGGCTGCACCATCGTCAACCGGACAATGCTCACGTTGGTGCAAACCCACTGCACAAGGCTCAACGGACGATGCACACGCTGGCGCCCACATGCTGCACAATGTGATTTTATTCCTGCTTCTTCAGATTGAATGAAATTGGTAAAGGAATCTATCCATTCCTAGAAGTATTTGACAAGGCCCGTGTTGATGATCTAGCATCACCATCAACAAAGAGCCCACGAGTTGCGAGATCGCCTCACTGCTCACATTGTGGTCACCCCGATATAGCAAGAAAAATCATCGCTGGATGCAATTATTGCTTGGTGGATTCATTAGAATATTGCATGGAAAAATTAGTTGGTTTCATATGAAAAGGTAATCTCACTTGATCTACTATAAAACATAGCCTCCTCGGCTTTCATAATACTATTTGTTTCCATGTGTATCCCATAGTTCAAAACACATGTATTGTATAATTTACAATGCCTGATTTGGATTAAAAAAATGCTCCTTAATCCTGTCAAAGGTCATTTGATACCACTACCCTCAGCTGCTAATTTGTACCTGCATACTTGTATCCATTATCTTTATTGAATTCTACCAAAAAATGGTTTGTTGACTTGTTCACTGTCCAAATGCTTCTCATGTTTTCTATCCAATCAAACAAAATATAGTATACAATGCTTGTTCCTTCCCTTTAAATGGTTTATGGATCTTAATTCTCTTTATTAATAGTATCTTTCTTGGGATCAATTTTAGGCACATGATCTGAAAGCACAAAGAAGACATGAGAATTCCAAATCAAGGTGTGCAAAAGATTAGCTGCTGAGAAGTTTTTCCCAAATGAGGAGATAATTAAATTGTATCTATGTGATGACAATTTGGATAAAGGTAAAAGTTAATAGCACTGCTTTTAATATTCCTCGAATTCATTTGTACTTGAGAGTGAAGCTTCTGAAGTACCTACTGCAAGTGCCAGTTGTATTTTTTTGGAATAAGTGTTAGTTGTATTTTTTTGGAATAAGTGCCACTTGTATTATCCTTACTTTGTTCTTCACTTTTTACCCGCATCAGAAGGACATAACATGTTGATTATCCTGATCGATATGTACTAAGTGAATCATCATTGTGCTGTCTGCAGAAAGTGGTGATCAAAGGCTTGACTGGACTGAGCCTAAAGTTGATGATTTGCTAATTTGTATGCAGAATTGGGAATCGTCTTACGTCTGACAGTTCACGCCTTCTCGCACTTCTCTATTGGCATGGAGATGCAGAGACAAAGCCAAGAGGTCTTTCATGAGAACTACCACTCTTTTCGTGGTTGTGGTTGCTGTCATCACTTGCGCTTACATATGTGAATCCATGATGAGGCTTAGTGGTTAAGACTGCAGGTCTCCATGTGCAGATAACTGCAATTTAGTGATGGGTTCTGAAGAACAAAGTTAAATTGTACATTGCGATGTTGTGCAGTCGTATTTGTAACTAATCTGCTGATATACTGATGAGGATGCAGATGTATGCTTACCATCCATGTAATATTGTGAATGAAACAAGAGAACTGTTCATTATGCAAACGCAAATATACATTGCAAATAAGAAAGTGAAAGGGGCAAATAAGAAAGTGAAAGGGGCGCACCCCGCTTGGCATCGCTCCAACTTTCTTTCAAGCAGCGCACCGCACCACTGATGCGCCCCAACCACTAGTTTGTAAGTATCCTGGCACCTAACTGGTCACATAGTCACACTCAAGTGGCAACCCCACTCATGGGAACTTGCAGATAATGTGAGCCCCGCATGCAAAAGGCATGGAGCTGGATGTGCTCCGGACTGCAGACATTCTGCCACACGCACGCATACTCACATGTAACGTGCTCTGGGGGATAAACCAGTTGGCCGGCGGCTAGCCTGCCGCTTTTCCAGCGAGGATAGTATGGGACCTTTTTAAAGCAAGACTTTGGACGCAGCTCCACGCTGTTGCTACTTGCTACGCGTCGTGCTTAAAAAAGTTTCAGAAAATGAACCACGGTGCGCTCTCAAAAGACGAACCGGGTGACTTTTGAACAAATGGGCTAAAGTTTATTCGAACAGCGCTTTTCTTCTTAAATAAATTACTACAATAAGGTAGTAATGCGAGAAGATTTCTTTCCAAAGAAAATTTCAAAAGAATGATGGGTTGAGATATCAGTTGCAACTGCGTCTGAAAGCGAAAGCAGCAAAATCTCATAAAGACAGGTGCAAAGCTCCTTTGTTAATAGTAGTACTATACTACAAAAGTGCAAGCACGTATCTTTCTTTCGAAGATGTCAACTACAATTGCTTCCAACGTGAGGAAATGCAAATGCAACAAATAAAAGCAAAATGTGGGATTATCGTTTATGCTCCTGCCCCTCTTGTTGTGTATACTACGCCTCAATATCTAGGGTTAAGAAGAAACTCCAACTCAAAAAGAAAAAGCTAAGAAGAAACTGGGGATAAAGAAAGGTTTATGGGCATGCACCTTGGTCATTTTCTTGTTGTCAAACTCAAACATACTCAACACTGAATATTTACATTCTTTGAAGTGACACAAAATGCATCACTAAAGAGTTGGATGGCAGCCGCCAAAAAAAAAAAGAGTTGTATGGCAGCCGCCAAAATGGAGCAAGAAGCAATGGTCTCAGCGCCATTGCTGCTTCTGTTTACTGCGCACTGTGCAACTGAATTGATTGACTTTGTTCCTGCACCCACTTAATGGGTCAATTTGGACGACGACTCGCCAGCGTCCTCTGCATATGTCGCCGGCGGGGACGGCGATGCCGACATGCTCGCATCTGTGCGCTCCAGCACGCCCAGGCACGTCGTCGTCGACTGACGGCCGAACCTCATCGGAGACGGCGATTTCGAGCGAACCACCACAACCTCCAGCGTCTGGGGCGACTGCGACAGTGAACCCCGTTCGCGTTCGTCCACCATACCATGCGTCAGTGGCGTCCGCGACGGAGATCTTGACATGGTGTAATCACGCGCCGTTGGCGCCGGCGACGGCGACCTGGGCATGATCCTCTCCTTCGATTCGCTCGTCGAGCCGCCGATCCTCAACGGCGACCGCGCCAAGATGTCCGCCAGGATCCTCGAGGCCGTAGGCCGCTCCGGTGACGCGCCGCACCGGCGCAGCTGCGGCAGCGGCGGCGACAGGGCCGCCTCGCCCGGCCGCGCGCTCTCCTGCTCCGCGCGGCACACCGGGCAAGACGAGTGCGCGCGCAGCCAGGTGTCGATGCAGCTGCCGTGGAAGAAGTGCCTGCACGCCGGCAGCACGCGCACCACGTCGCCGTCCTCCAGCTCCTGCAGGCACACCACGCACTCCACCGACGTCGCCCTCCCCTTGCTGCCGCTCCTCCTCTTACCGCCGCCGCTCGTGCAGCCGCCCCAGCTGCCCTGGGGCGACGGCGTCGGCGTCGCTCGCGCTCTGTAGGTGAAGGTGGGGAGCGCGGCGATGTCTTCCAAGCTCAGCCCGGGGTGGAATGCGGGAGGCGGGCCGTGGCCGGTGCCGTGGAGCTCGCGCCACTCGGACAGGAGCGACCGGCCGTAGCGGACGGCCAGGTACAGCACGACGCCGACGACGACGGCGATGATGATGTACAGCAGCGTCAGGTTGGAGCTGGTGATACCGGGCGCGTCCGCGACGTCGTCGGTAGTGCCAGGCGTTGCCGCCGGGGACGACATGGCTGCGGCCAAAAACCTCTGACCCCGACCGCTTTGTGCAGAGAGATTTCTAGGACAGGGATGTTGTGAATCAATCAAGGAATCATTGGAGGTGTGGGCGTCGACGTGGGGGTTGTAGGAGGAAGGAAACTGGCATGAATGCGAATGTGCGTCGCACTCATGCGTACGTACTTCATATAATACTAGATTTCAGTTGGGTCGCTAGCTGGATTGTGATTGAGGCTGCTAAATATTTTTGGACTTTGCTGCTGGTGGTGTCCTTGTTACAGCCGCTCTTTCGTTTCTTGTATTTTTTGTTTTGGGATACGGCGTGAACATCGCGAATCCCTTTCTTCTGTTCTAGGGAAAATCGTGTTAGCTATGTTCGCCATTTTTATTGATGCTGCCAAAATGGTGATGTGGTGAGGGCTTATCCATTGTACAATATCCCTTTTTTTTGGCGAGTATGGCTTATCCATTGTGAATGCGCGTGTATATGAGTGCTTGCTTTTGTACTGTGTTCAAAAAAAGAAAAACATGATCCGAAGAAGGCTCAAAACGATAAGTTGTGCTCCTACATTTGAGCAACTCTTCGGTCTAAAACAGAACTTCAATAAAAGTGAGTAATTTTGTTTCGCAGGCACAAGATGCAGAGCGATGCACCGAGTAATTTTGTCTCTTTGGTACATGAGTCTTCTGATTGATTGTGCTTCTTTTTTTGAGGGGCGTCTGGTTGATTGTTGTAAGAATGGAAGGTATGGAATACAGATAGAAAAAAGGTCAAGTCAAAGAAATAGAAAACTTCCATAAAACAACCCTGAAAAAAATGATCGAGCAGTTGAAAGGGCAAGCATCTAACCACAGGCAATAGGCTTGACATTCTCAACTGGGTGCGTATTAGCATGGTCCTGTGTGTATATGATGTCTTACTTTTGAATCATCTTTTTCAAACGCGGGCAAAAGCTTTACCTCATATAGTATTAAGTAAGAAGAGAATAGATTTGCATACCCTCACAGACAAAATATTACTCTCCCAAAAAAGAAAACCCCAAGTCTTTTGGGGCCCGCTTGGGTCCAAAGCGCGACCTCCTTATTGATTGAATTGAGAAGGACTCGAGGCGGTGCACTCTTGTCGCGAAAAATACGAGCGTTTCGCTCGTTCCAAATAGGCCAACTTATAAACATGGTAAGTGAAGCATAGCCTGGATTCACGATCTCTCTTGTAAAGAGGACAAATGTCACAACTTGGCTAACCTCGCTTGGCCAAAGGCCACAATTCATGATTCGTGTAGCAAACTAGTTTCCAATCAAAGAATTACGGATTCGGAGTATAAACCGCCTCAAGGATCTGGTGGTTTTGTTATTCAAGATCGTGAGGCAAAAATTATCTCTCATTTACAAAAGTGGCCCATTAAGTTGTTTACGCAGGAGAAGGTACACCTCTTACAAAATAAATACCTAGAACCAAAGCAGCTTTATATGATCTTTGACGAAAGAGAAAAAAAAGAACATCTCAATGGCGGATCTTACATCCTTAAGAAGTTGGCCTCAATTCTCTCAACATGCAAAGTGTCCACCTCAACACCCCCACTAAGACCATGCATTTATGTCTTCTCTCCCACTAAGCCATACAAAATCTGCCACATAAATGAACTTATAAATTACAATTATTCTTGCATTAGTCTATGCATATAACGTTGCCATATCATACATGCATGTTTTTATTTTTGTTTGAAATGATATTTTTAACAGTAAGTCAAAAGTTTTTATTCTATTTTTAAAAACTTTTTAAATTAATTTTCAGGCTTATATTTTATTTTCATTAGATTTAGTTATTTTAGCAACTATTTACGTATTTTTTAACAAAGTTACCGCAGCAACGCGCGGGATATCATCTAGCTTTTTTATACTTATGTACACATTGTCTCTACATGATGTACACCAAATTGGTGGGGATTTCTGGTGGCAGCAGGTGCGTAACTAGAGCGGATTATGACAAGGGTTTTGAGTTCTTAATAGTTGTGGAAGATCATTGAGGTACACCAAATTCTTTGTTTGGACTTTTTTGTTGAGAAATCAATATCATTAATCACCTTTTCTAGTTCAATTAATTACTCGAGCTTGACATGCCATTATTCAATGGTGATCTGGTGTTGCAGTTCAGACATGATTGGCGTACGACACCCATCGTATGTTGTGAATTGTTTGGTGTCGCTTGCTGTTGGATCATGCCCGGATAGGTTTGAAGTCAAGTTGGCAGCCAACGCACACAGATTGTTAGTTGTGTCATGTGTGAAAAAGGAGGCCAATAAGAAGGATTTTCCAGCAGCAACGAGTTGACGCAACTGGGGTAGCTCTGCTAGCTCTGCCTTTCAGGTACGAGAAAACCGCGAATAGACAGTGTTAGGGCAACTTGAACGAGGAGCATTAAAACGGACATAACAAATGTGTGCGGACATGTCTTGGACGAGTTCGTGGTTAGCATAGGGGAGCTGGCCATCTAAAAATATCTGGTCTCCATCGTTTGACATGGATATCTATGTCAATACAATTTTTTTGGGGGGTTGCTGGATGTGCAGACCGCACAGGTTGGATGAATGTGCTTTCTTTTTGGCACTACATCAATACATTAAATAATTGTAAACATATACTCCCTTTGTCCCATAATATAAAACATTTTTCTGACACTAGTTTAATGTCAAAAAACGTCTAACATTATGAAACGGAAGAAGTATATCACAATATAGAAAAACTGAATTTTCAATAAGTTCTTATATCAAACCGATCCCAAAGTTGCCAGTCCGGTTGTTCCTGCCAAAAACGACCTTCTTCGGCTCCAGTTCGGATCTTCGAGGCAAAGACCTCATTCTTTGGCACCCTTCATTTGCCTGAAGCGCTTCAAAAAGCTCACACAGTAGGCTAGGACAATCTTCGTCGCGTCAGTCACGAACAACATCTTGAAATCCTCCGCACGAACCTTGATCTCAAGATTCCTCTCTTGAAATTGGAGCTTCTTGTTTTATATCACCGAAAAAAGCTTTCGTCCCGTTTTATATATAAAGCATTGGCTAACAAGAACCCAATACAAACGCACGCCATCACAACACACGCATGCACCCAAGGCAAGATACATAGGCGCTGAGCGCAGCAACACCATCCCAAGCACTACAAGAGCAGCCGGGTCCTCGACCGTGAACACACCACCGCGAAGAGATGAAGCCGCATATGACGAACCGTGGGCTTCAAGGCGACGCCTTCAGAAAGGATACGACACCGGAGTCCGCCACCGCCCGACTCGAGGGTCAGAGTTTCCTCTGGAGCAACACGACGGGCAATGATGGTCGCGACGACGCCTTCAACAAGAGAACGAGCTTCGCCGTCGTCGGTATGTCCGTAGATAGAACAGGTTTTCACCCCGGCCAATACTGACCACCACCGGACGCCACACCCCAGCCACCATGCCACCACACGATAATGGTCACCGGGCAGCACCAATCCACGGGCTTTGCCATGAGCACCGCGACACCACCACCAGGGCCGCCGCCCCCGCATCCAAGACCTCGACGCCACCTCACCCGCCAACCATCGCTACCCCAACCAAAGAGACGAGTGGAAAGGCCCCGCCTTCTGCACAACTGAGCTACCCCCCAGCGCCGAGACCCCAATAGGCCAGCCAAAACTGGCCTCCATCGGCCCGTCCTACCGCCGGGCGCGAGACGAGCTCGGTCCTGCTGTCGGGCACGAGATGAGTCCGGTCCTGCTGCCGGGCGCGAAACGAGTTCGGTCCTGCAGCCGGGCGTGAGATGAGCGGCGGACCACAGCTGGGAGAGGGCCAACCCTTCGACGAGAGTAGCGTCCGGACGACGAGATGAGGGATCGAAGGCCGACACAAGCCGCCTACGCGCCAGCGGACGCCGGAACATGCTGGCCTCCGCCACAGCCGACCTGCCGAGCACACTACCATGAGCCGCCACCACGCCGTCATGGCTCACCCTACCTGCAGCCCCGCCGCCTAGCCCCCACACTGCTGTGAAGGCCACCGCCACTCTGCTGCACCACCACCCGCACCCCACCGCCAGAAGCGAATCACCGCCAACAAAGCCGCCACGACCGGTCCGGCAGCCAGTGCAACCTCCACCCACACGAAGCTCCCAAGACGGCGCCATGAGGACCAGGACAGGGCAGAGCCAAAGCAGGGCATCCGCCATGGACGAGCACCCCAGGACGCCGACGGCGGAAGCCCCCGCGCAACCCGCAGCACGCAGGGTCAGATCTGGCCAAACTAGATTGGGCCGTCGTGGCCAGAGGTACGCCACGCGAGCAACCCACCACGTCGGGGCAGAGCCAGCACGAGCACCCTGCACGCCCGCATCCTCGTCGCCGGAGTACCCCACCACACCGCCGCGCCCCGCCGCTAGCGCGCCACCACCGCACGAGGCAGCCGGACCGCGCCAACCACCACCGCTCGAGGGGAGACGAGACCCCGCAGTCACCAACGCCAACCGAGCTTTGCCCGGCGGCGCGCCCCGATTGCGGCGAGGGGAGGAGCATGGAGGAGGGAGCGAGCCCGGCGGCGCTAGGGTTGGCCCTCCCGGTCGCTCGCGGGAGTGACGCGGGATGGGAGGAGACTGGACCGGGAGTCCCAGTCAAGAAAAAAGAAACAAATCCTTGTCTTATATCTACATGAACTTGTTAAACCTCTTCGCCATCTTTGACTCCTCCACCTCATGGCGCTTGACACATGCCTCCTCCTTCGCCATGATGCCCTCGAACTTCTTGTTTATCTTGCTTGATGCCCTTTCTCGCTTCTCTTTCCCCTCCTCCCACTTTCTTCACCAGTTCCTAATCACCTTCTTAGCTGGAGTAAGCCATTCTTGTGTTGGAACATTTGCACCACCACCTTCATCTTCATTGAGCATGACGACCTTGCTAGAAATGGCAATAGCGGCGAGCCACTTGCTTTCACATTCAACTTCATCCAACAATGCATAAAGTTATCTCTTGAGAAAGACTTATTTCATATTTATAAAAGATTTCAGACAACAGGCCCTCAATGTTCTTAGGAAGAAAGAGAGAAGGACGACCTTGTATGGGAGATCCTTTGTTGGAAGATATAGGTGGGTGTCATCTTGTCCAATTCTGGGCCAAATGTTAAGAGGGTCGTACAAGCAGATTAGAAGTAGTTGGTATTGAATATTTGTTTCAAATTGTATTGGTTACGTGAAGAAATATCAATTTTGCACTCTCACGGTTTAGAAGTTCGATGGGTTCCTTCAGCCGGCGGCCTCCTCCAGCTGCCTCCTCCAATGATATAGAGGGGGGAGGGTAGACCAGGCCGGCGGCGGAGGGGGTAGTCACCTTCCGTACTGCTCGGGTGAACGGTGTAGGGGTCTTTCTATTCCTATAATGGTGAACTATAAAAAAACTAACGCAATTCATTACATATCCCTATACTTTGGGCTACAACATATTTACTCTCTCCTCGTATCCATCTTGGGTATTTGGAAGGAGTAGCCTAAAACACAAATCATGGGAAGGCCATACTGAAGAGTGGTAAAACTTTCGACCGGGCCCTGGCCGTCACCCCTGCCAATTCTACACCGTTGGTGCATCCCCAAAGTAATCCCCATGTGCCTGGTCATCACCCCGCCGACAGCCTTAATGATTTCTTCCTCTTCCTTCACCCATGAACTTTGGGTAGTAACCATCTCCCTCGCATACTATATCCGTAGTGTGGTTGGAAGATAATCACGCTTGTTTCTAATCACGAAACTTAATCTAGAACTCAATTTTTATATGTGCATCTTGTTCAGTTCTAACTTGTGAATGTTTTTTGAGTGGGAGGATAGTTACACCACCATTCTTAAAGCTAGATCTGGACCAACACATTTGTGCATCCACTCATGTCGATCCGTTGCATGTGGTCATGCTCCTAAGTGGATCTCTTGTTGAGCCGTGTGAATCCTTCATGGGATCCTATTGCTACTCACCGTAGATGGGTTATCCTTTTGGTCTACAACTTGATGGGTACTTTTCTTCTCCTAGGTGTAGAAATATTGATCTCAGATTACTCTATAATAAGTGACTTTTACGTTGTTGGTTTGTAATGGTGAATTCCTAAATTTGTGATTTTGAATTTTCTTGAAGATGTGAGCTACATTTCCCTCATAATTTTGAATTATATTAATGAATTCATTTATATGTTTGAATTGTGCACGATGAGGAGATATAGGCAATTGCAAGACAACTAACCATTTTAGGTAAACTAGAGAAGAGAAAAAAGGATTCTTTGATTCTTCTCTTCCTAATATCTAAAACTATTTTTAGGTAACCAAATTTAGGTATGATATTGGAGATACTCTAAGATAGGAGTGGAGTTACTTTCTCTGTTTCTCACCGCGTTTACCATTCTACATTTTATCAGTATTGCAACTATGTCCCACACAAGTTTCTTGAGAATAATCTATAATAGTGTTCCATTAATTAAACCACTATAATAGTTTTCATGCTATTTGTAAGAACACCCGATAAGCAAAACGCTCCCCTGGCATTTGCTCACCCCAACAAGTGAATAAATCACACGTGCATCATTATCGAGCAGGGACCAACAGCTTGCATTTGGGACAATGAGCCGTCATTCGAGCTGTTCCCAAAGGGCTCTGAAGACTATGAGTTGATGCATGGCAACAATGATCTTACAAACTAGAAGAGAAGCCCCATCTATTCCAACATCCATGTGTTTCCTGTATCAGACGATGATGACAGCCCAAGTATGATTCCTTCCCCCTTCATTTCTTCCTTTTCTCCATGTCATATTTTTTGTTTTTGTGTGATTGCAACAAATTCTTGTACAACCCCTCATAACTTTATCGTTTCTTTTTTGTTTGCAGCTCCTACAGCGGTTGCTACAGATGAGAAAATTGTTGATGTGAGCAGTGGCCCTAGCACGCACGACAAGAACACTAGGAAGAAGAGGATGGCTAAAGTTCCAGCCGTCAAAAACACCAAGGCAAAGAAGCAGAAGCTCAATGAAGAAGAAGACCAAGCTGCGGCTATGTACGAGAAGTGTGTTAAGCATGGAAAAAACATTGAGGAGGACAATCCTGAATGAACAAGCGTAAGCTACCTAAGCCATATCTGTGTTTTTTTCTTTTTTGCTTCAAACCAATGATGCATTCACTTGCAACTATGGTAGCAGTACTCCTTTCATCAAGATAGGTGGATTTTTCATCGAATACAAGAAATTCCTTGCATGCTTCAAGCCCCGCAGGGATATGAATGATGAAGTTATGTCGCTATGTATCGAGATCAACAACCTCATAGCTCGTGCAACAAGCACTAGGGATATCAAAAAGTACACGTTCTCAGTCCACGCGGCGGTAAGTTTTGTAGATACAAGCAATGCTTTCATCCTTTTTTTGAACTTTTTGATGCAGAACGACTAATCATTTTGGTTGGTATCTTCAAGTAGGTTCTACTCAAGCAAGATCCATCAACCTTCCAACCAAGAATTCTCATGCCTGAGCTTGAAAGGGCTATCACTAAGTGCAAGGTTCAAAAATCTGACCTCGTAAGTTCCTGCGAGCCTTTTTTGTTTCATATCACAAATACTTCCATATTTTTCAGCCAACAAATGTGACACATGTAATACTTTTGCTTTATGTGTTGAGTCCCTTTGTCTTCTTTTGCATTTTTTCAGCTCTTTTTCACACTTGTTCACGAGTGTCATTGGATACTCATTTGCGCAAATTTGCTCCACAAGCAGTGGAATGTATTCGACTCAGTGCATTCAAAAGGGAAACCATCTCCTTTGAAGAAGCAGGCTAAGAACCTGGTCAGCTCTCACTCTCTCTTTTAGTATTTTGTGTTTTTCCTTGCTTCATCTACGCAAATCCCATGTTGGCATCTTTACATGTTTCAATGTCAAACTTTTGTGTGTGTGTTTTGGTGGTAGATCACAAACTTTTCTACTCCCACACAAGAGTTTGATGAATTCAAGATCAATGTTGCATCCTTTCCACGGGTTGACCTAGAGGACTACCCAAAGCAAAATAACCTATCAGTTTTCTTCTTTTTGCTTCAATCATGTGTTCATTTTCAACATTTTTTGTTGTTTCCACTCCTAACAGGATTTGCCATTTTTCTTTTTTGCCAACTCACAGGTGTGATTGTGGTTTCTTCGGGCTCAAATATATGGAGAACTATGATGGAAAGGCAGTGAAAGAGTTTAAGCAGGTATCCATTTTTATTTTTTTGTCTTCCTTTACAATCTAGTTTTTTGTTTACAATACTTATGCAACAAAAGAATAGCTACTAATATAATTCCTTCTCTCCGCGTTCATCTTTACAGGAAGACATGCCATGGTACCGTATGGAACTAGCGTACAGACTCTACAATCACCCAATGAACAATGCCCCAAAGGAGTGTGCATTCATGGAAGACTATACCGGGGTTGGCGTGTTGGGGAACGTAGTAATTTCAAAAAAAATCCTACGCACACGCAGGATCATGGTGATGTATAGAAACAAGAGGGGAGAGTGCCGTCCACGTACCCTCGTAGACCGTTAAGCGGAAGGGTTATGACAACGCGGTTGATGTAGTCATACGTCTTCACGGTCGACCGATCCTCAGTACCGAACGTACAACACCTCCGCGTTCAGCACATGTTCAGCTCGGTGACGTCCCGTGAACTCACATCCAGTAGAGCTCGGGGAAGAGTTTCATCAGCACGACGGCGTGGTGATGATGTTGATGAAGCTATCGTGGCAGGGCTTCGCCTAAGCACCGCTACAGTATGACCGGGGTGGATTATGGTGGAGGGGGGCACCGCACACGGCTGGGAGAGATCTTTGTGATCAACTTGTGTGTCTAGAGGTGCCCCCTGCCCCTGTATATAAAGGAGCAAGGGGGGCGGCGGGCCCTTGTTGGTGCGTCAGGAGGAGAAATCCTCCTCCTAGTAGGAGTAGGATTCCCCTCTTTCCTACTCCTACTAGGAGGGGGAAACGAAGGGAGATAAAGAGAAGGAAAGGGGCCGGGGCGCCCCCCTCCTAGTCCAATTCGGACCAGATGGTAGGGGGCGCGCTGCCTGCCCTAGGCCGGCCCCTCTCTCTTTCCCTTATGGTCCAACAAGGCCCATTAGCCCCCGGGGGGTTCCGGTAACCCCTCTGGTACTCCGGTAAAATCCCAATTTTACCTGGAACTCTTCCGATGTCCAAATGTAGGCTTCCAATATATCAATATTCATGTCTCGACCATTTCGAGACTCCTCGTCATGTCCGTGGTCACATCCGGGACTCCGAACTACCTTCGGTACATCAAAACATATAAACTCATAAAACTGATCGTCACCGAACTTTAAGCGTGCGGACCCTACGGGTTCGAGAACTATGTAGACCTGATCGAGACATGTCTCCGGTCAATAACCAATAGCGGAACCTGGATGCTCATATTGGTTCCTACATATTCTACGAAGATCTTTATCGGTCAATCCGCATAACACTATACGTTGTTCTCTTTGTCATCGGTATGTTACTTGCCCGAGATTCGATTGTCGGTATCCCAATACCTAGTTCAATCTCGTTACCGGCAAGTCTCTTTACTCGTTTCATAATGCACTATCCCGCAACTAACTCATTAGTTGCATTGCTTGCAAGGCTTATAGTGATGTGCATTACCGAGAGGGCCCAGAGATACCTCTCCGACAATCGGAGTGACAAATCCTAATCTTGATCTATGCCAACTCAACAAGTATCATCGGAGACACCTGTAGAGCACCTTTATAATCACCCAGTTATGTTGTGACGTTTGGTAGCACACAAAGTGTTCCTCCGGTATTCGGGAGTTGCATAATCCCATAGTCATAAGAACATGTATAAGTCATGAAGAAAGCAATAGCAGTAAACAAAAACGATCAAGTGCTAAGCTAACGGAATGGGTCAAGTCAATCACATCATTCTCCTAATGATGTGATCTCATTGATCAAATAACAACTCATGTCTATGGTTTGGAAACTTAACCATCTTTGATCAATGAGCTAGTCAAGTAGAGGCATACTAGTGACACTATGTTTGTCTATGTATTCACACATGTATTATGTTTCCGTTTAATACAATTCTAGCATGAATAATAAACATTTATCATGAAATAAGGAAAAATAAATAATAACTTTATTATTGCCTCTAGGGCATATTTCCTTCATTCTCCCACTTGCACTAGAGTCAATAATCTAGATTATAGAGTAATGATTTTAACACCCATGGAGCCTTGGTGTTGATCATGTTTTGCTCGTGGAAGAGGCTTAGTCAACGGGTCTGCAACATTCAGATCCGTATGTTTCTTGCAAATCTCTATGTCTCCCACCTGGACTTGATCCCGGATGGAGTTGAAGCGTCTCTTGATGTGCTTGGTTCTCTTGTGAAATCTGGATTCCTTTGCCAAGGCAATTGCACCAGTATTGTCACAAGATTTTCATTGGACCCGATGCACTAGGTATGACACCTAGATTGGATATGAACTCCTTCATCCAGACTCCTTCATTCGCTGCTTCCGAAGCAGCAATCTACTCCGCTTCACATGTAGATCCCGCCACGATACTCTGTTTAGAACTGCTCCAACTGACAGCTCCACCATTCAATATAAACTTGTATCCGGTTTGCGATTTAGAATCGTCCGGATCAGTGTCAAAGCTTGCATCAATGTAACCATTTACGATGAGCTCTTTGTCACCTCCATAAACGAGAAACATATCCTTGGTCCTTTTCAGGTACTTCAGGATGTTCTTGACCGTTGTCCAGTGGTCCACTCCTGGATTACTTTGGTACCTCCCTGCTAGAAAATAGCAAGGCACACATCAGGTCTGGTACACAACATTGCATACATGATAGAGCCTATGGCTGAAGCATAGGGAACACTTTTCATTTTCTCTCTACCTTCTGCATTGGTCGGGGATTGAGTCTTACTCAATTTCACACCTTGTAACACAGGCAAGAATCCTTTCTTTGCTTGATCCATTTTGAACTTTTTCAAAACTTTGTCAAGGTATGTGCTTTGTGAAAGTCCAATTAAGCGTCTTGATCTATCTCTATAGATCTTAATGCCCAATATGTAAGCAGCTTCACTGAGGTATTTCATTGAAAAACTCTTATTCAAGTATCCTTTTATGCTATCCAGAAATTCTATATCATTTCCGATTAGCAATATGTCATCTACATATAATACCAGAAATGCTAGAGAGCTCCCACTCAATTTCTTGTAAATATAGGCTTCTCCAAAAGTCTGTACAAAACCAAATGCTTTGATCACACTATCAAAGCGTTTATTCCAACTCCGAGAGGCTTGCACCAGTCCATAAATGGATCGCTGGAGCTTGCACACTTTGTTAGCTCCTTTTGGATCGACAAAACCTTCCGGCTGCATCATATACAACTCTTCTTGCAGAAATCCATTCAGGAAAGCAGTTTTGACATCCATTTGCCAAATTTCATAATCATAAAATGCAGCAATTGCTAACATGATTCGAACAGACTTAAGCATCGCTACGGGTGAAAAGGTCTCATCGTAGTCAATCCCTTGAACTTGGCGAAAACCTTTTGCGACAAGTCGAGCTTTGTAGACAGTAACATTACCGTCAGCGTCAGTTTTCTTCTTGAAAATCCATTTATTCTCAATTGCTTGCCGATCATTGGGCAAGTCAACCAAAGTCCATACTTTATTCTCATACATGGATCCCATCTCAGATTTCATGGCTTCATGCCATTTTGCGGAATCTGGGCTCACCATCGCTTCTTCATAGTTCATAGGTTCGTCATGGTCAATTAACATGACCTCCAGAACAGGATTACCGTACCACTCTGGTGCGGATCTTGCTCTGGATGACCTACGAGGTTCGGTAGTAACTTGATCTGAAGTTTCATGATAATCATTATTATCTTCCTCACTAATTGGTATAGGCGTCACAGGAACCGGTTTCTGTGACGAACTACTCGCCAATAAGGGAGCAGGTACAGTTACCTCATCAAGTTCTACTTTCCTCCCACTCACTTCTTTCGAGAGAAACTCCTTCTCTATAAAGGATTCATTCTTAGCAACGAATATCTTGCCTTCGGATCTATGATAGAAGGTGTACCCAACAATTTCCTTTGGATATCCTATGAAGACACATTTCTCCGATTTGGGTTCGAGCTTATCAGATTGAAGCTTTTTCACATAAGCATTGCAGCCCCAAACTTTAAGAAATGACAACTTTGGTTTCTTGCCAAACCATAGTTCATAACGCATCGTCTCAACAGATTTTGATGATGCCCTGTTTAACATGAATGCAGCCGTCTCTAAAGCATAACCCCAAAACGATAGCAGTAAATCAGTAAGAGACATCATAGATCACACCATATCTAGTAAAGTACGATTACGACATTCGAACACACCATTACGCTGTGGTGTTCCAGGTGGCGTGAGTTGCGAAACTATTCTGCATTGTTTCAAATGTAGACCAAACTCATAACTCAAATACTCTCCTCCACGATCAGATCATAGAAATTTTATTTTTCTTGTTACGATGATTTTCCACTTCACTCTGAAATTCTTTGAACTTTTCAAATGTTTCAGACTTATGTTTCATTAAGTAGATATACCCATATCTGCTCAAATCATCAGTGAAGGTGAGAAAATAACGGTACCCACCGCGAGCTTCAATATTCATCGGACCACATACATTAGTATGTATGATTTCCAACAAGTCTGTTGCTCTCTCCATTGTTCCGGAGAACGGCGTTTTATTCATCTTGCCCATAAGGCATGGTTCGCAAGTATCAAGTGATTCATAATCAAGTGATTTCAAAAGTCCATCAGTATGGAGTTTCTTCATGCGCTTTACACTAATATGACCCAAACGGCAGTGCCACAAATAAGTTGCACTATCATTATAAACTCTGCATCTTTTGGCATTAACATTATGAATATGTGTATCACTACTATTGAGATTCAACAAAAATAGACCACTCTTCAAGGGTGCGTGACCATAAAAGATATTACTCATATAAATAGAACAACCATTATTCTCAGATTTAAATGAATAATCGTCTCGCATCAAACAAGATCCAGATATAATGTTCATGCTTAACGCTGGCACCAAATAACAATTATTTAGGTCTAAAACTAACCCCGAAGGTAGATGTAGAGGTAGCGTGCCGACGGCGATCACATCGACTTCGGAACCATTTCCCACACGCATCGTCACCTCGTCCTTAGCCAGTCTTTGCTTAATCCGTAGTCCCTGTTTTGAGTTGCAAATATTAGCAACAAAACCAGTATCAAATACCCAGGTGCTACTACGAGCTCTGGTAAGGTACACATCAATAACATGTATATCACATATACCTTTGTTCACCTTGCCATCCTTCTTATCCGCCAAATACTTGGGGCAGTTCCGCTTCCAGTGACCAGTCTGTTTGCAGTAGAAGCACTAAGTCTCAGGCTTAGGTCCAGACTTGGGTTTCTTCTCCTGAGCAGCAACTTGTTTGCCGTTCTTCTTGAAGTTCCCCTTCTTCTTCCCTTTACCCTTTTTCTTGAAACTGGTGGTTTTGTTAACCATCAACACTTGATGCTCCTTTTTTATTTCTACCTCCGCGGCCTTTAGCATCGCGAAGAGCTCAGGAATTGTCTTATTCATCCCTTGCATATTATAGTTCATCACGAAGCTTTTGTAGCTTGGTGGCAGTGATTGAAGAACTCTGTCAATGACACTATCAACAGGAAGATTAACTCCCAGTTGAGTCAAGTGATTATGATACCCACACATTTTGAGTATATGCTCACTGACAGAACTATTCTCCTCCATCTTGCAGCTATAGAACTTATTGGAGACTTCATATCTCTCAATCCGAACATTTGCTTGAAATATTAACTTCAACTCCTGGAACATCGCATATGCTCCATGATGTTCAAAATGTCGTTGAAGACCCGGTTCTAAGCCGTAAAGTATGGCACACTGAACTATCGAGTAGTCATCACCTTTACTCTGCCAGACGTTCTTAACGTCATCAGCAGCATCTGCAGCAGGCTTGGCACCCAGCAGTGCTTCCAGGACGTAATTCTTCTGTGCAGCAATGAGGATAATACTCAAGTTACGGAACCAGTCCGTGTCATTGCTACCATCATCTTTCAACTTTGCTTTCTCAAGGAACACATTAAAATTCAACGGAACAACAGCACGGGCCATCTATCTACAACAACATAGATAAGCAAAATACTATTAGGTACTAAGTTCATGATAAATTTAAGTTCAATTAATCATATTACTTAAGAACTCCCACTTAGATAGACATCTCTCTAATCATCTAAGTGATCACGTGATCCAAATCAACTAAACCATGTCCGATCATCACGTGAGATGGAGTAGTTTTCAATGGTGAACATCACTATGTTGATCATATCTACTATATGATTCACGCTCGACCTTTAGGTCTCAATGTTCCGAGGCCATATCTGCATATGCTAGGCTCGTCAAGTTTAACCCGAGTATTCTGCGTGTGCAAAACTGGCTTGCACCCGATGTAGATGGACGTAGAGCTTATCACACCCGATCATCATGTGGTGTCTCTGCACGACGAACTTTAGCAACGGTGCATACTCAGGGAGAACACATTTATCTTGAAATTTAGTGAGAGATCATCTTATAATGCTACCGTCAATCAAAGCAAAATAAGATGCATAAAGAATAACACATGCAATCAATATAAGTGATATGATATGGCCATCATCATCTTGTGCTTGTGATCCCCATCTCCGAAGCACCGTCATGATCACCATCGTCACCAGCGCGACACCTTGATCTCCATCGTAGCATCGTTGTCGTCTCACCAACTATTGCTTCTACGACTATTTCTACCGCTTAGTGATAAAGTAAAGCAATTACAGGGCGATTGCATTGCATATAATAAAGTGACAACCATATGGCTCCTGCCAGTTGCTGATAACTCCGTTACAAAACATGATCATCTGATACAATAAATATAGCATCATGTCTTGACCATATCACATCACAACATGCCCTGCAAAAACAAGTTAGACGTCCTCTACTTTGTTGTTGCAAGTCTTACGTGGCTGCTACGGGCTGAGCAAGAACCGTTCTTACCTACGCATCAAAACCACAATGATAGTTCGTCAAGTTAGTGCTGTTTTAACCTTCTCAAGGACCGGGCGTAGCCACACTCGGTTCAACTAAAGTTGGAGAAACTGACACTCGCCAGCCACCTATGTGCAAAGCACGCGGTAGAACCGGTCTCGCGTAAGCATACGCATACTGTCGGTCCGGGCCGCTTCATCCAACAATACCGCTGAACCAAAGTATGACATGCTGGTAAGCAGTATGACTTGTATCGTCCACAACTCACTTGTGTTCTACTCGTGCATATAACATCTACGCATAAAACCTAGCTCTGATGCAACTGTTGGGGAACGTAGTAATTTCAAAAAAATTCCTACGCACACACAGGATCATGGTGATGCATAGCAACGAGAGGGGAGAGTGTCGTCCACGTACCCTCGTAGACCGTTAAGCGGAAGCGTTATGACAATGTGGTTGATGTAGTTGTACGTTTTCACGATGGACGGATCCTCAGTACCGAACACACGGCACCTCCGCGTTCAGCACACAATCAGCTCGGTGACGTCCCGCGAACTCATGATCCAGTAGAGCTCGGGCAAGAGTTTCGTCAGCACGACAGCGTGGTGAAGATGTTGATGAAGCTACCGTGGCAGGGCCTTGCCTAAGCACTGCTACAGTATGACCGAGGTGGATTATGGTGGAGGGGGGCACCGCACACGGCTGGGAGAGATCTTTGTGATCAACTTGTGTGTCTAGAGGTGCCCACCTGTTCCTTTATATAAGGGAGCAAGGGAGAGGCCGGCCGGCCCTTGTTGGTGCGCTAGGAGGAGGAATCCTCCTCCTAGTAGGAGTAGGATTCCGCTCTTTCCTACTCCTACTAGGAGGGGGGAAGGAAGGGAGAGAAAGAGAAGGAAAGGGGGGCGCCACCCCCCTCCTAGTCCAATTCGGACCAGCGGGGAGGGGGCGCGCTGCCTGCCCTAGGCCGGCCCCTCTCTCTTTCCCTTATGGCCCAACAAGGCCCATTAGCCCCCGGGGGGTTCCGGTAATCCCTCCAGTACTCCGGTAAAATCCCGATTTTACCCGGAACTCTTCTGATGTCCAAATGTAGGCTTCCAATATATCAATATCCATGTCTTGACCATTTCGAGACTCCTCATCATGTCCGTGATCATATCCGGGACTCCGAACTACCTTCGGTACATCAAAACAAATAAATTCATAAAATCGATCGTCACAGAACTTTAAGCGTGCGGACCCTACGGGTTCGAGAACTATGTAGACATGACCAAGACATGTCTACGGTCAATAACCAATAGCAGAACCTAGATGCTCATATTGGTTCCTACATATTCTACGAAGATCTTTATCGGTCAAACCACATAACACTATACGTTGTTCTCTTTGTCATCGGTATGTTGCTTGCCCGAGATTCGATCGTCGGTATCCCAATACCTAGTCCAATCTCGTTACCGGCAAGTGCTACCTCTTGAGCATTGCGTTGGTTTTCCCCGAAGAGGAAGGGATGATGCAGCAAAGTAGCATAAGTATTTCCCTCAGTTTTTGAGAACCAAGGTATCAATCCAGTAGGAGGCTACGCGCTAGTCCCTCGTACCTGCACAAAACAAATAAATCCTCGCAACCAACGCGATAAGGGGTTGTCAATCCCTACACGGCCACTTACGAGAGTGAGATATGATAGATATGATAAGATAATATTTTTGGTATTTTTGTGATAATGATGCAAAGTGAAATAAAAGCAAAGGAAATAACTAAGTAGTAGGAGATTAATATGATGAAGATAGACCCGGGGGCCATAGGTTTCACTAGTGGCTTCTCTCTAGAGCATAAGTATTCTACGGTGGGTGAACAAATTACTGTTGAGCAATTGACAGAATTGAGCATAGTTATGAGAATATCTAGGCATGATCATGTATATAGGCATCACGTCCGAGACAAGTAGACCGACTCCTGCCTGCATCTACTACTATTACTCCACTCATCGACCGCTATCCAGCATGCATCTAGAGTATTAAGTTAATGAAAATAGAGTAACGCCTTAAGCAAGATGACATGATGTAGAGGGATAAACTCATGCAATATGATTAAAACCCCATCTTGTTATCCTCGATGGCAACAATACAATACGTGCCTTGCTACCCCTACTGTCACTGGGAAAGGACACCGCAAGATTGAACCCAAAGCTAAGCACTTCTCCCATTGCAAGAAAGATCAATCTAGTAGGCCAAACCAAACTGATAATTCAAAGAGACTTGCAAAGATAACCAATCATACATAAAAGAATTCAGAGAAGATTCAAATATTGTTCATAGATAGGCTTGATCATAAACCCACAATTCATCGGTCTCAACAAACACACCGCAAAATGAAGATTACATCGAATAGTTCTCCACAAGAGAGGGGGGGAACATTGTATTGAGATCCAAAAAGAGAGAAGAAGCCATCTAGCTAATAACAATGGACCCATAGGTCTAAGGTGAACTACTCACACTTCATCGTAGGGGCTATGGTGTTGATGTAGAAGCCCTCCATGATCGATGCCCCCTCCGGGGGAGCTCCGGAACAGGCCCTAAGATGGGATCTCGTGGATACAGAAAGTTGCGGTGGTGGAATTAGGATTTTGGCTACGTGTCTGATCATTTGGGGGTACGTAGGTATATATAGGAGGAAGGAGTACGTCGGTGGAGCAACAGGGGGCCCACGAGGGTGGAGGGCGTGCCGGGGGGGGGGGGGGGGGGGTAAGCGTGCCCCTACCTCGTGGCCTCCTCTTTTGTGTCTTGACGTAGGGTCCAAGTCTCCTGGGTCTTGTTCGTTGAGAAAATCACGTTCCCGAAGGTTTCATTCCGTTTGGACTACGTTTGATATTCCTTTTCTTCGAAACCCTAAAACAGGCAAAAAACAACAATTCTGGGCTGGGCCTATGGTTAATAGGTTAGTCCCAAAAATAATATAAAAGTGGATAATAAATCTCAATAATGTCCAAAATAGTAGATAATATAGCATGGAGCAATCAAAAATTATAGATACGTTGGAGACGTATCAAGCATCCCCAAGCTTAATTCCTGCTCGTCCTCGAGTAGGTAAATGATAAAAACAGAATTTTTGATGCGGAGTGCTACTTGGCATAATTTTAATGTAATTCTTCTTAATTGTGGTATGAATATTTAGATCCTAAAGATTCAATACAAAAGTTCATATTTACATAAAAATAATAATACTTCAAGCATATTAACTAAGCAATTATGTCTTCTCAAAATAACATGGCCAAAGAAAGTTCATCCCAACAAAATCATATAGTTTAGTCATGCTCCATTTTCGTCACACAAGAATGATCTTATCATGCACAACCCCGATGACAAGCCAAGCAATTGTTTCATACTTTAGTAATCTCAAACATATAAACTTTCATGCAATATATGAGCGCGAGCCATGGACATAGCACTATGGGTGGAATAGAATATAATGAGGGGGGTTATGTGGAGAAGACAAAAAAGGAGAAAGTCTCGCATCAACGAGGCTAATCAATGGGCTATGGAGATGCCCACCGATTGATGTTAATGCAAGGAGTAGGGATTGCCATGCAATGGATGCACTTGAGCTATAAATGTATGAAAGCTCAATGAAAGAAACTAAGTGGGTGTGCATCCAACTTGCTTGCTCACGAAGACCTAGGGCACTTGAGGAGGCCCATTGTTGGAATATACAAGCCAAGTTCTATAGTGAAAATTCCCACTAGTATATGAAAGTGACAAAACAAGAGACTCTCTATCATGAAGATTATGGTGCTACTTTGAAGCATAAGTGTGGCAAAGGATAGTAACATTGTCCTTTCTCTCTTTTTCTCTCATTTTTTTATTTGGCCTTTCTTTTTTATGGCCTTTCTCTTTTTTTTTAATTACTCACTTGGGACAATGCTCTAGAAAATGATGATCATCACACTTCTATTTATTTACAACTCAATGATTACAACTCGATACTAGAACAAAGTATGACTCTATATGAATGCCTCCGGCGGTGTACCAGGATATGCAATGAACCAAAAGTGACATGTATGAAAGAATTATGAACGGTGGCTTTGCCACAAATACTATGTCAACTACATGATCATGCTAAGCAATATGATAATAATGAATGTGTCATGATAAACGGAATGGTGGAAAGTTGCATGGCAATATATCTCGGAATGGCTATGGAAATGCCATAATAGGTAGGTATGGTGGCTGTTTTGAGGAAGATATATGGAGGTTTATGTGTGAAAGAGCGTATCATATCACGGGGTTTGGATGCACCGGCGAAGTTTGCGCCAACTCTCAATGTGAGAAAGGGCAATGCACGGTACCAAAGAGGCTAGCAAGGATGGAAGGGTGAGAGTGTGTATAATCCATGGACTCAACATTAGTCATAAAGAACTCACATACTTATTGCAAAAATCTACAAGTCATCAAAACCTCGGCACTACGCGCATGCTCCTAGGGGGATAGATTGGTAGGAAAAGACCATCGCTCGTCCCCGACCGCCACTCATAAGGAGGACAATCAAATAACACCTCTTGTTTCAAATTTGTTACATAACGTTTACCATACGTGCATGCTACTGGACTTGCAAACTTCAACACAAGTATCCCTCAATTTCACAACTACTCAACTAGCACGACTTTGATATTATTACCTCCATATCTCAAAACAATCATCAAGCATCAAACTTCTCTTAGTATTCAAAACACTCATAAGAAAATTTTACTAATCTTGAATACCTAGCATAATAGGATTTTAAGTAAATTACCATGATATTTAAGGCTCTCAAAATAATCTAAGTGAAGCATGAGAGATCAATAGTTTCTATAAAACAAATCCACCACCGTGCTCTAAAAGATATAAGTGAAGAACTAGAGCAAAACTATATAACTCAAAAGATATAAGCGAAGCACATAGAGTATTCTAACAAATTCCAAATCATGTATGGCTCTCTCAAAAGGTGTGTACAGAAAGGATGATTGTGGTACACTAACAAGTAAAGAATAAAATCATACAAGACGCTCCAAGCAAAACACATATCATGTGGCGAATAAAAATATAGCTCCAAGTAAAGTTACCGATAGAAGTAGACGAAAGAGGGGATGCCTTCCGGGGCATCCCCAAGCTTTGGCTTTTAGGTGTCCTTAGATTATCTTGGCGTGCCATGGGAATCCCCAAGATTAGGCTCTTGCCACTCCATGTTCCGTAATCCATCAAATCTTTACCCAAAACTTGAAAACTTCACAACACAAAACTCAAAGTAGAAAATCTCGTTAGCTCCGTTAGCGAAAGAAAACAAAAGACCACTTCAAGGTACTGTAATGAACTCATTACTTATTTATATTGGTATTAAACCTACTGTATTCCAACTTCTTTATGGTTTATAAACTATTTTACTAGCCATAGATTCATCCAAATTAGCAAACAACACACGAAAAACAGAATCTGTCAAAAACAGAAAAGTCTGTAGTAATCTGTAGCTAGCGCAAGATCTGGAACCCCAAAAATTCTAAAATAAATTTCTGAACGTGAGGAATTTATCTATTAATCATCTGCAAAAATAATTAACAAAATAGCACTTTCCAAATAAAAATGACAGCTGTTCTCGTGAGCGCTAAAGTTTCTGTTTTTTACAGCAAGTTTAACAAGACTTTCCCCAAGTCTTCCCAACGGTTCTACTTGGCACAAACACTAATTAAACACAAAAAAACACAACCAAAACATAGGCTAGATAAATTATTTATTACTAAACAGGAGCACAAAGCAAGGAACAAAAATAAAATTGGGTTGCCTCCCAACAAGCGCTATCATTTAACGCCCCTAGCTAGGCATAACAAGCAAGGATAGATCTAGGTATTGCCATTTTTGGTTTTCAACTTTTTAGTGGAATCAAGCTTGAATCTGGGAGGTTATTTATGTTTCCCTTCATATTCTGAAATTTTTAGATCTAACGAATACAACCGCTTATTGCAAAGGGTAATCAACATATTCATGCGGTGAATATTTCCACTAATGTTCTTAAGAGGTTCAAGAGATTTCTATAAAATTTTAGTAACTTCACAATTTTTTTCAAAAACTTGCGTCTCTTCCTGAGTAGGATGAGGTCCCTTTTCATGAGGTAGTGCTCCCACTATACCTTCTATAAATTCAAGCGCAATACGGGGATCGATTTCAATAAAATTGCCTTTGGCAACACAATCCAATAGTTGTCAATGAGACATATTTAATCCAACATAAAAATTGCGAAGCAAAATTCTCAGGTTTATTTCAGAGGTACAATTATGATAAGACTCCATTATTCTCAACCAGGCATCTTTTAAGTTTTCTCCTAGTCTTTCATTCTCGGGAGACAACGGAGAAGATAAGGGACTAGCCATAACGACAAGCAAACGAACTAATGCACAAGCAAACAAAAAGCAAGCGGATAAAAAGAGGCAAATAGAGAAAGAGAAGGAGGATAGAGAGAGAGGGCGAATAAAACGGGAAGGGTAAAGTGGGGGAGAGGAAAATGAGAGGCAAATGGCAAATAATGTAATGCGGGAGATAAGGGTATGTGATGGGTACTTGGTATATTGACTTTTGCATAGACCTCCCCGGCAACGGCGCCAGAAATCCTTCTTCCTACCTCTTGAGCACTGCGTTGGTTTTCCCCGAAGAGGAAGGGATGATGCAGCAAAGTAGCGTAAGTATTTCCCTCAGTTTTTGAGAACCAAGGTATCAATCCAGTAAGAGGCTACGCGCCAGTCCATCGTAACCGCACAAAACAAATAAATCCTCGCAACCAACGCGATAAGGGGTTGTCAATCCCTACACGACCACTTACGAGAGTGAGATCTGATAGATATGATAAGATAATATTTTTGGTATTTTTACGATAAAGATGCGAAGTAAAATAAAAGCAAAGGAAAATCAAAGGAAATAACTAAGTAGTAGGAGATTAATATGATGAAGATAGACCCGGGGGCCATAGGTTTCACTAGTGGCTTCTCTCGAGAGCACAAGTATTCTATGGTGGGTGAACAAATTACTGTTGAGCAATTGACAGAATTGAGCATAGTTATGAGAATATCTAGGCATGATCATGTATATAGGCATCACGTCCGAGACAAGTAGACCGACTCCTGCCTTCATCTACTACTATTACTCCACTCATCGACCGCTATCCAGCATGCATCTAGAGTATTAAGTTAATGAAAACAGAGTAACGCCTTAAGCAAGATGACATGATGTAGAGGGATAAACTTATGCAATATGATGAAAACCCCATCTTGTTATCCTCGATGGCAACAATACAATACGTGCCTTGCTGCCCCTACTGTCACTAGGAAAGGACACCGCAAGATTGAACCCAAAGCTAAGCACTTCTCCCATTGCAAGAAAGATCAATCTAGTAGGCCAAACCAAACTGATAATTCGAAGAGACTTGCAAAGATAACCAATCATGCATAAAAGAATTCAGAGAAGATTCAAATATTGTTCATAGATAGACTTGATCATAAACCCACAATTCATCGGTCTCAACAAACGCACCGCAACATGAAGATTACATCGAATAGTTCTCCACAAGAGAGGGGGAGAACATTGTATTGAGATCCAAAAAGAGAGAAGAAGCCATCTAGCTAATAACTATGGACCCGTAGGTCTGAGGTGAACTACTCACACTTCATCGGAGGGGCTATGGTGTTGATGTAGAAGCCCTCCATGATCGATCCCCCTCCGGCGGAGCTCCAGAACAGGCCCCAAGATGGGATCTCGTGGATACAGAAAGTTGCGGCGGTGGAATTAGGGTTTTGGCTCCGTGTCTGATCATTTGAGGGTACGTAGGTATATATAGGAGGAAGGAGTACGTCGGTGGAGCAACAGGGGGCCCACGAGGGTGGAGGGCGCGCCTGGGGGGGGGGGGGTAGGCGCGCCCCTACCTCGTGGCCTCCTCTTTTGTGTCTTGACGTAGGGTCCAAGTCTCGTGGGTCTTGTTCGTTGACAAAACCACGTTCCCGAAGGTTTCATTCTGTTTGGACTCCGTTTGATATTCCTTTTCTTCGAAACCCTAAAACAGGCAAAAAAATAGCAATTCTGGGTTGGGCCTCCGGTTAATAGGTTAGTCCCAACAATAATATAAAAGTGGATAATAAAGCCCAATAATGTACAAAACAGTAGATAATATAGCATGGAGCAATAAAAAATTATAGATACGTTGGAGACATATCAGCAAGTCTCTTTACTTGTTTCATAATGCACTATCCCGCAACTAACTCATTAGTTGCATTGCTTGCAAGTCTTATAGTGATGTGGATTACCGAGAGTGATGAAGTCATGTACCTACGGTAGGGACACGGACCCGTCCTAAAGAGCCTACCATAGGACATCCTTAGAGGAAGTCACCTTTCAGACGACTTGAAGGTATCCCACTCGACGGATTGAAGACACTCGACCAAGAAGCTGTCACTCGACCAAGGAGCCAACCACTCGACTGCCAGATGACCTCAAGTCACTCCGCAGGCAAACGGTCGGCTATTAAGTAGTCTTTATGATTATTATGACACTTTATTAGGGACGTTATCAGTAACGCCCACCTTAAATGTACCTTAAACCCTGCATTACTGAGGGCAGGAGAGGGCTGGCGAACTCTATATAAGCCACCCCCCTCCTCAGTATCAGGGGTTCGCACCCCTGTCATTTTACTCACGCATAATCCAATCGACCGCCTCCGGGCACCGAGACGTAGGGCTGTTACTTCCTCAGAGAAGGGCCTGAACTCGTAAACCTTGCGTGCTTACAACTTCCCAATAGCTAAGGTCTAGCCTCTTCATACACACCCCCCTACCTCACTGTCAGACTTAGAACCACGACAGTTGGCGCCCACCGTGGGGCCTTAGTCTTAGCGCCTAATTGGAGAAGTTGCGATTTTTCCGATTCACTTGATCATGTTTTCCTACGGAGCTTTGGCAGAGGACTGCGAGATCCGTCTCGGCGGACTCACTTTCATCGCCGACGACTCCGCCTGGCTCCAGGAGGCGCCGCTTGACGTCGACGCGCTCCTCGTTCGCGGTGCGACACACTTCCGCGCGTGCGTTCGTGGCATCCTCCTGAGGCAGCCGTCGACCCCATATCGGTCGACTTCCGTGCCATCACCCCGTCCTGTCTCCCGCCAGCGCAAGCGCTCGGGTCGGTCGAGGCTCCAACGATGGATGAAGCACACCGCGGCCCGCCAGTCGGTGACCCCGCAAGTCGCTGCAATCGAGCCCGACGAATCCCTCTGCGGCCTGTTCGATCTGTCGACTGGCTCCACGGAGACCGCTTCCGAGTGTGACAGCAGCGACCCCTTGGCGGAGGTTCTGGCGGTCGAGGGGACACGTAGTCCCCCTGGATTCCACCGCGCTGATGATGGTGCCGACAGGGGCGATCCGTCGCACCCTCACGACGAATACCTCCCCGAGCCTCTTACGTCATTGCAACGGGAGGAGCTTCGTCGCCGGAACATGGACGCGCTCTACACACCTATTGTTGGAGAAACCCCCGAGGCCCGGGCCTTGGAGGACGCGCACTTGGCTAATCTAGCCGAGCGCACTCGACTGGAGAATCTACAGCGAGCTCTCGACGAGCGGGCGCGTCAGCGGGCTCCCGAGTCCAGTCGACGCCAGCAGGCTCCCGAGTCCAGTCGACGCCAGCAGGCACCCGAACCCAGTCGACGGCAGCTCTTCCCGCCACCACAGGTGTACCGAACTCCGGTTCAGAACCTGGCTGCCGCGGCCCGCATAGCGGAGTCAATCCAGCCCTCCCAGTCGGAGGCCGGAAGAGGATTGCTGCAGATCAGAGCATTGCTCCGAGCGGCTGGAAATCAGAATTCCGCCATCTCTCAGTCGCGGGACAGGATCCACAGTCGATCTGTCACAACGGAGACCGTCCAGTCGGCTCACAGCCCGAGATCGCCCCCGAGGCGTGAGGGGCGTGGAGACCGGCACGATCAGTATAGGAGGAACGAACAATATGATCACCGACCCGACCGTGATGATGGGCGTCGGGTGCCGTCCCCTCCTCCGCGGAGTGGATCGTATGCACCTCGGCACCGGGACGACAGGCGCCCCCATAACACTGGGTAGAGGATCCCAGTCGACCCAGAGACCCAGGCTTTGACGCGAGATCCATCCTCGTTCAAGGTCTGGTGGACAGGAACATGGCTCATCGAGAGGGCCACAACAGAGATACGCCCACCGGCAGCAGGACACACGCCTCGGGGCCTGAGTGTTTCAGTCGGGCCATCAGAGCTGCGGTGATCCCTCCCAACTTCCGGCTGGCGACTGGAATCAGCAAGTTCACCGGCGAGTCCAAGCCTGACACGTGGCTCGAGGATTACCGAGTGGCTGTGCAGATCGGCGGCGGCAACGATGAGGTGGCCATGAAGCATTTACCCCTCATGTTGGAAGGCTCAGCTAGGGCGTGGCTGAATCAGCTGGCGCCCAGCAGCATTTACACTTGGGAGGATCTCTCCCGAGTGTTTATTACAACCTTCGAAGGAACATGCAAGCGCCCTGCAGGCCTTACGGAGCTGCGGTCTTGCGTACAAAAGCCGAACGAAACTCTGAGAGAATATATCCAGAGGTGGATCACACTGCACCACTCGGTCGAGAACGTGCCAGACCATCAAGCAGTTTGCGCTTTCAAGGAAGGCGTCAAGTACAGGGAGTTGAATCTGAAATTTGGCCGGACCGGAGAGATGTCCCTTAATCGGATGATGGAGATTGCCACCAAGTACGCTAATGGAGAAGACGAGGACCGACTCCGAAGCGGCAAACTTAAGTCAGTCGCCCAAGAAACCGGAGGAAAATCCAGTCGGAAGCAGAAGCGGAAGGCCGAGCCAGCCGCTCCCGGGGAGGCCCTGGCCGTGGCCCAGGGAAACTCCAAGGGGAAACCCAAGGGCACCTGGAAGCCCAAGAAAGTCAAGGATCGGGATGGGAATGATGTTTTGGATCTACCATGTCACATCCACACCAAGAAAGATGAAGAGGGTAATTTTATTTACCCCAAGCATACCACTCGACAATGCCGGCTCCTGATCCAGCAGTTTCAGGGCAAGCAGCCCAAGGATAAAGAAAAAGAGCCAGACAGGGTTGAAGACAAGGATGATAGTGACGATGGATACCCCCAGGTCAATTCCACCCTGATGATTTTTGCCGATGTCGAAAGCAAAAGTCAACTGAAAGTCATTAACCGTGAGGTGAACATGGTTGCCCCGGCAACTCCCAGTTACCTGAAGTGGTCTCAGACGGCCATCATGTTCGACCAGTCCAATCACCCAACGCACATTGCCACCCCTGGGAGGCAAGCTTTGGTGGTCGACCCAGTTGTCGAAGGCACTCGACTGACCAAAGTCCTGATGGACGGCGGCAGTGGCCTGAACATACTGTACGCGGAAACCTTGAAAGGAATGGGCATTCCGATGTCCAGACTCAGCACCAGTAACATGAGCTTCCACGGAGTCATTCCTGGGAAGAAAGCCGAGTCACTCGGCCAGATTGCTCTTGATGTGGTTTTCGGCGATTCAAAGAATTACCGCACGGAAAAGTTGACGTTTGAAGTTGTGGACTTCCAGAGTGCTTATCACGCCATCTTGGGCAGGCCAGCTTACGCACGCTTCATGGCTCGACCATGCTACGTGTATCTTAAATTAAAGATGCCTGGCCCCAAAGGTGTGATCACTGTTACGGGCAACCGGAAGAAAGCAGAAGAATGTTTCCAGAAGGGATCAAAGATCGCCGACGCTCAGATGGCAGTAGTCGAGCTGAAAGAGTACCAAAAGACTGCCGACCCGAGTGAATTGCTGCGGGCTAAGAAGCCTGCCTCCGAGTCAGCTTTTCAGTCGGCTGGCGAAACAAAGACAGTCCACATTCACCGACTGATCCCGACGCAGCTCCGACTCACATCTCAATGACGCTCGACTCCAAATAGGAAGAAGCGCTCATACAGCTCCTCCGTGAGAACTGGGACATCTTCGCATGGAAACCCTCTGACATGCCTGGAGTTCCCAGGGGGCTGGCTGAGCACCGCCTGCGAGTCGACTCAAAGTTCAAACGCGTGAAGGAACATCTGCGGCGGTCCGCCGTCCAGAAAAAACAAGCCATCGGCGAGGAAGTGGCTCGGCTCTTAGCAGCTTAGTTCATTCGAGAGATCTACCACTCCGAGTGGCTCGCCAATGTTGTCATGGTCCCCAAAAAGGACAAGTCACTCCGCATGTGCATTGATTTCAAGCATATCAATCGGGCCTGCCCGAAAGATCATTTTCCTCTCCCTCGCATCGACCAAATTGTCGACTCAACTACGGGATGCGAGAGATTGTCTTTTCTAGATGCCTACTCCGGGTACCATTAGATCCGTCTGTATGGGCCCGACGAAATCAAAACAGCTTTCATCACTCCATTCGGATGCTTCTGTTACGTCACCATGCCATTCGACCTCAAGAACGCCGGAGCCATATTCATGAGAATGATCCAGAAGTGTTTACTCACTCAAATCAGTCGGAATGTGGAGGCGTACATGGACGATATCGTAGTCAAGTCCCGGAAAGGTTCCGACCTGCGGGCTGACCTTGCTGAAACCTTCGCCAACCTCAGGAGGTACGATATCAAGCTCAATCCGTCAAAATGCACTTTCGGAGTTCCAGGTGGCAAGCTACTCGGTTTTCTCGTTTCCGAACGGGGAATCGACGCCAATCCTGAAAAAATTGGCACCATACTCCGGATGAAGCGTTCTGTACGTGTGCATGATGTCCAAAAACTTACAGGCTGCTTGGCCGCCTTAAGTCGATTCATTTCTCGACTCGGTGAAAAAGCGTTGCCTCTTTACCGACTGATGAAAAAGTCTGACAAGTTCGAGTGGACTCCAGAGGCTGATGCAGCGTTTGCAGAGCTCAAAGCTCTGCTCTCCACCCAGCCGGTGCTAGCTGCTCCAATCAGCAAAGAGCCTCTGCTGCTTTACATTGCAGCCACGGGACAAGTTGTCAGTACAGTACTTACGGTCGAGCGGGAAGAGGAAGGGAAGGCCTTCAAAGTTCAACGCCCTGTTTATTATGTGTCTGAAGTTTTGACCCCTTCAAAACAAAGATACCCCCACTACCAGAAGCTTGTATATGGGATTTACATGACCACGAAGAAAGTTGCACATTATTTCTCTGACCACTCCATTACAGTCGTCAGCGACGCCCCATTATCGGAGATCCTACATAACAGAGATGCAACTGGTCGAGTGGCCAAGTGGGCGATTGAACTCCTTCCTTTAGACATCAAGTTTGAAGCAAAGAAAGCCATCAAGTCCCAAGCAATCGCGGATTTTATCGCCGAGTGGATTGAACAGCAACTTCCGACTCAAGTTCACTCGGAACACCGGACTATGTTCTTCGATGGATCCAAGATGCTGAATGGTTCGGGCGCGGGGGTAGTTTTGGTCTCCCCCCGAGGAGATAAGCTCAGATACGTTCTCCAGATTCACTTCGATTCCTCCAATAACGAAGCAGAGTATGAAGCACTTTTGTATGGGTTGCGCATGGCCATTTCGCTCGGCGTCCGTCGCCTCATGATCTATGGCGACTCAGATCTAATGGTTAATCAAGTGATGAAGGAATGGGACATCAGGAGTCCGGCAATGACTGGGTACTGCAATGCAGTACGGAAGCTAGAGAAGAGGTTCGAGGGGTTGGAACTCCACCACATCCCCCAACTGAAAAACCAGGCAGCTGACGACTTGGCAAAGATAGGCTCCAAGAGAGAAGCCATTCCAAGCAACGTGTTCTTGGAACACATTCACTCGCCGTCAGTCCAAGAAGATCCTTTCACAAAAGAAGCCCCGCAGCCGAAAAGTGCCACGGATCCGACTGAAGTTGAAGTGTCTGCAGTAGTCTACCTAATCATGGAAGTCTTGGCAGTCACCCCTGACTGGATGATACCGTACATTGCGTATATCCTAAGGAAAGAACTCCCGGAGGACGAGGAGGAGGCTCAACAGATCGTCCGCCGATCTAAGGCCTTCACAGTCATAAGGGGACATCTGTACAGAGAAAGTGCGACCGGAGTCGGCCAGAAATGCATAACGTCAGAAGAGGGTCAAATAATCCTCAACGATATCCACTCGGGAACCTGCGGTCACCATGCGTCCTCTCGGACCATTGTGGCTAAGGCATACCGAGCTGGATTTTATTGGCCAAGGGCAAATGAGATGGCGAAAGAGATAGTCGACAGGTGCGAGGGCTGCCAGTTCTACTCCAACATGTCACACAAGCCCGCGTCAGCCCTGAAAACCATTCCGCTCGTCTGGCCCTTTGCCGTCTGGGGATTGGACATGATTGGCCCCCTGAGAACGGGCAGGAGTGGGTTCACTCATGTGCTTGTGGCAGTCGACAAGTTTACCAAATGGATCGAAGCCAAGCCCATAAAGAGCCTTGACGCTGGCACCGCTATCAGTTTCATTAGAGGATTGACATTCAGATATGGAGTCCCACACAGCATCATCACTGATAACGGGTCAAACTTTGATTCGGACGAGTTCAGAGCATTTTGCGCTTCTCAAGGCACACGAGTCGACTATGCTTCGGTCGCTCACCCCCAGTCGAATGGACAGGCTGAGAGGGCAAATGGTCTGATTCTCAAAGGGCTAAAACCTCGGCTGATGCGCGATCTCAAGCACGCGGCAGGCGCCTGGGTCGACGAGCTTCCGTCAGTGCTGTGGGGATTAAGGACCACCCCTAACCGGTCGACTGGAAGGACCCCGTTCTTTCTGGTTTATGGAGCCGAAGCTGTGCTGCCAAGCGATCTCCTTCATAACGCGCCCTGAGTTGAACTTTACACCGAAGATGAAGCGGAGCAGGCCCAGCAAGACGCAGTCGACCTCTTGGAGGAAGAGAGGGAGATGGCAATGATCAGATCGGCCATTTACCAGCAGGACTTGCGTCGATTCCACGCCCGGAATGTGAAGAGTCGAGCCTTTCAAGAAGGAGATTTGGTCCTCCGAGTGGATCAACAGAAACCTCACAAGCTCGCTCCCACTTGGGAAGGCCCCTTCATCATCACCAGAGTCCTCCACAACGGAGCATATCACCTTTACAATGTTGATCGACAAATCGACGAACCTCGAGCTTGGAACGCGGAGCTTCTCCGCCCCTTTTACACTTAAGTCCGCTCTCAAACCAGACGTAATAAGAAAAACTCCTGAGGTTCATTTTTATCAGAAATAAGAGTGTTCCAATAATTGCTGTCACTATTGTTTGTATCCGAAATCCCCCAGTGGGTGACTTAGCTGCGAATCCGATTCGCCTAAGTTTGAAAAATCCTATCGAGTGGAGAGCGAACCTCCCACTCGGGGGCTTAGCTGCAGTTCAGCACTCGCCTAAGTTCTCCACGAAGAGACTTAGCTGCAGTCAGACACTCGCCTAAGTTTGAAAAATCCTACCGAGTGGAGAGCGAACCTCCCACTCGGGGGCTTAGCTGCAGTTCAGCACTCGCCTAAGTTCTCCACGAAGAGACTTAGCTGCAGTCAGACACTCGCCTAAGTTTAAAAAATCCTACCGAGTGGAGAGCGAACCTCCCACTCGGGGGCTTAGCTGCAGTTCAGCACTCGCCTAAGTTCTCCACGAAGAGACTTAGCTGCAGTCAGACACTCACCTAAGTTTAAAAAATCCTACCGAGTGGAGAGCGAACCTCCCACTCGGGGGCTTAGCTGCAGTTCAGCACTCGCCTAAGTTCTCCACGAAGAGACTTAGCTGCAGTCAGACACTCGCCTAAGTTTGAAAAATCCTACCGAGTGGAGAGCGAACCTCCCACTCGGGGGTTTAGCTGCAGTTCAGCACTCGCCTAAGTTCTCCATGAAGAGACTTAGCTGCAGTCAGACACTCGCCTAAGTTTAAAAAATCCTACCGAGTGGAGAGCGAACCTCCCACTCGGGGGCTTAGCTGCAGTTCAGCACTCGCCTAAGTTCTCCACGAAGAGACTTAGCTGCAGTCAGACACTCACCTAAGTTTGAAAAATCCTACCGAGTGGAGAGCGAACCTCCCACTCGGGGGCTTAGCTGCAGTTCAGCACTCGCCTAAGTTCTCCACGAAGAGACTTAGCTGCAGTCAGACACTCGCCTAAGTTTAAAAAATCCTACCGAGTGGAGAGCGAACCTCCCACTCGGGGGCTTAGCTGCAGTTCAGCACTCGCCTAAGTTCTCCATGAAGAGACTTAGCTGCGGTCAGACACTCGCCTAAGTTTGAAAAATCCTACCGAGTGGAGAGCGAACCTCCCACTCGGGGGCTTAGCTGCAGTTAAGCACTCGCCTAAGTTCTTCGCGAGGGGACTTAGCTGCAGTCAGATACTCGCCTAAGTTCGAAACCCGCCTTCTCCTGAAGAACTCCGCCACAAATACAATGTGAGCTTCGTCCCACTCTACAGTAACAGGGTGTGGATCGACTGCCACCTTTTCCCGAGAGCTCCGCCACAAATACAATGTACAACAACAGGGTGAGGGTCGGCCATCAAGCCCCTCACGATAGTTCCAGACCACGAAGACATTCAGCAAAAATTAAGTTCGGATAAAGCTTAAAAGGCCCTGGGCCCCGGATCAAAGTACTCGAGCCCTCAGCTCGGCAGAATTTAAACGATTACAAGTCCACTCAGCATTCCGAGGCTAATTTAAGGGAAGGCATAAAAGTTTTCTCACTCCTCAAGAGGAGGGCTGGCAGGAGCGACGAACTCATCCAGGTCGATTCCGTCCGCAATGCGAGTGGCTGCAGCGATGAAGGTCTCCATGAAGTCCTGGAAGCTGTGCCTCTTGGTATTGGCGACTTGGATGGCGGCCAGCTTTTCTTCCCGCGCCTCCTTGCAGTGGACGCGGACTAAGGATAGAGCCACATCAGCGCCGCACCGGGCAGAGGACTTCTTCCACTCCTGCACTCGATCGGGGATTCTGTCAAGTCGAACCATAAGAGACTCGAGATCATTCTAGAGCGCGGACTCTGGCCAAAGTGTCGAGTCGATCCGCGACACGGCAACCTTCAGTCGAGCCAGGTAATCCACGGCGCCGTCGATTCGAGATTCCAGTCGGAGCAGGTTCATGGCAGTATCGTCTTTCACCGGAGAATTGATTGGGTCCAGACCCGTTTCGATCCGCCCGGTCTCCTCTTCGAAGTTCTGACAGAATTCCGCACACAAGACCCAAAGATAAGCCAACGATCACAAGATTGAGTCGACACAAAAGTACAAAACAGTCAAAATTAGACGTGCACCTTCAAGTTTGATGTACAGCCTCTTAGCGAGGATCCTCAGGTAGCTCTCCAGGTCGTCCCTCCTACGGGCGATGCCTTCCATCTCCTCGCCCAAGAGGAGGTTCTTCTTCTTCCAACTGGCAGTCAGCTTGTTGGCATCGGTCAGAGCGGTCTGCAACCTAGTGTTCTCTTTTTCCAACTGGTCGACCGAAGCCAGCTTCTGTTCGGCCAGAGCCACCTTATCGTCAGCCGCCTTGCGAGCAACAGCCAGGTCCTGGTCCTTCCTCGCCAAAGCTTTTTCCAATTCTCCTACAAAGAAATGGCGAGTGAATCGGAAACAGCAAAGGAATGCCCAAGCCTGAAAACAAAATCAGTCGACAAAGTCGCTTTACCTGCGACGCCCTCCCTGACCTTCTGCAACTCCGTCCTGGCCAGCTCTAGATCAAGGTCCAGTTGAATCTTCTGTTTCTCCAATTCAGCATAACGAGCGGCAAGTTCGCAGGATCTCTGCAAAAGGAAAAACCAGCCGACAGACGTTCGAGATAAGTTGCTTCCGAGTAACTAAGGAACAATGGTGACGTTTCTAAGACCACAGCCGAATCAAAAACATTCGACAGTAGTCTCGGGGACTACACCCAGTGGGTGCACTCAGCGTGCCCCCACTGGTTTGACAAAAAAAACGACTGCCCGCAGTCGACAGGACACGGACCACTCGACCTGGCCAGACCAAACCGAGTAAAGAAGTACAGATTCACAAACGCAATATACAGACTACAGTCGACTGCCAGCAGTCCACCGTAGTCTCGGGGACTACACCCAGTGGGTGCACTCAGCGTGCCCCCACTGGTTCGACCAAAAAGAAAACACACCCAGTGGGTGTACAGGTACAGATACAAAGATCTTCAAAAAGGAAAAGAAAGAGGGAGAAAGACTCTTCAAACAAACAAGTATCAAGTCAACTGACCTGGACGTTACTCCGAAGTGCCGAACTCGCGTCGTAAGCCGCCTGGCTGGCCTCCCGAGCCTTCTTCACCTGTTCCATCATGACCCCTGCCTGGTGTATGGCCTCCTTCGCAGCGGCCACTTTGTCTTCAGGGACAGAGTACGCGACAAAGAGCGAAGTCGGATTGGCAGTCGACGCCGAGGGCTGCGCACTCGACAGGGGATTGGCAAAGGACACAGAAGCCCGAGGGACATCGCCGCCGTCCCGAGCCGCGGCCTCAGGCGCCGGAGCAGGCTGGGGAGCCCTGTCAGTCGACGGCCTCTTGGTCCTCCCTATCCTCAGCGGCTCGTTGTCATCATCATCCGGGAGGTCGATAACATGAGGAGGAGCTGCAAGAAGAACTTTCAATCGACCAGACTTGCAAGAAGCGACCAAGCCAACTCAAAAACAGAACGCCAATAATCGTACCGGGGTTGGAGGTAGCAGCGTCCCCCATCTCTTGGTCGTCGTCTTTTGCAGAGACCTCGGAGGTAGCAGCACTACAAGTTTCGAAGAATCAGCCAGTTAAGCATAACGAGTCGACCGAGGATCCGTCCTCCAATCGACGAAGGAAGACAAGACTTGTTACCCGGAAATAACAGGGACAGATATCTTCATTTTGGGCAGAGTCTTGGGCGGCTTGGATTGCGTCGTACGTGGTTGCTTGGGGACCTTCCCAGTCGGTGATGGAGAAGAAGTCCGAGGGCGTTTCGACGATGGCCCGACAGGGGCAGTCGCCTGGCCACGTCCCTGCGCCGGGTCATGTGCGAGCTTGGATCGCCTTTCCGGGTGGGGAGGTTCGGCCTCCTCCTCCTCCTCGCTGGAGAAGACGTCATCGCCTCCCTCTCCTTCGCCGTCTGACTCCCACTCGCCCTGGTCGTCCCCGCTCTCACCTCCGCTCCCTTCTCCTTCCTCAGTCGACCCCTGTGCCCCGTTGGGCGTCGAATACATCTCAGTGGTCGCCTGAAAGACAGCAAACAAAATGGAAAGTCAGTCGACTCGCTCAAGAGAAGACCAATGCAGAAAACAAAGATTTCAGTCGGAAACATAAAGACACACCTGGTCGACCTCATATGAGCTGTCGAGTGGAATGACCCTCCTAGCTCCTCGGGGGTTGTCTTTGTTCCCCGTAATGCTTGACAGCCACCCCTCCAACATCTCGTCGGTGACCTCCTCCGGGTGGATCCGAGTGGTGTCCTCGAGGCCGGAGTACAGCCACATCGGGTGGTCCCGAGCCTGGAGTGGTTGGATTCGCCTCTTGAGGAAGACTTCGAGTAGGTCCATCCCCGTCACGCCCTCACGGACAAGTTCGACCACTCGACCCGCCAGTATCTTGACCTGGGCTTTTTCTTCGGGCGTCACCTTCAGAGAAGCCGGCTTTTCGGCTCGATCGAGGGTGAAGGGTGGAAGTCCAGTCGACTGCCCTGGGGTCACCTGATCCTGGCAGTAGAACCAAGTCGCCTGCCACCCTCGAACTGACTCTGGGAAGGTGATGGAGGGAAAACAACTTTTCCCCCTTGTCTGGATCGCCAAACCCCCGCACAGCTGGATCACCCGTGTCCTCTCGTCACTCGACTTGGCCTTCTTCACCGACTGAGAGCGAACGGTGAAGATGTGCTTGAAAAGTCCCCAGTGTGGGCGGCACCCCAGGAACGCCTCACACATAGAAATAAAGGCGGCAAGATAGACTATGGAGTTCGGAGTGAAGTGATGGAGCTGCGCTCCGAAGAAGTTCAGGAAGTTGCGGAAGAAAGAGTGGGGCGGCAGAGAGAACCCACGGTCAATATGAGTCGCCAGGAGGACACGCTCACCGTTGCGTGGCTGGGGCTCGATTTCTCCCCCTGGAAGACGCGCCGCCTTGTGGGGGATGACTCCTCCCTCGACCAGGTCGTCGAGGTCCTCCTGACGGAGCACCGAGGGCATCCAGTCGCCCTGGATCCACCCCTTGGGCAGGGCCGTCCGAGAGGAAGAACCCCCGCGCGCAGACTTCTTCCCCTTCCCCGCCGCAGCCGCCTTCTTCGCGCGCTCCACAGCGGTCGTCTTGCCCTTCACCATCGTCGCCGGCGAGGTCTCGAGCTGGTTTTGTGGTGGCGGGGCGAGAGCGAAGGAAGCGGAGGAGGCGACGGAGAAACAGAGAAGGAAGAGGAAGAGATGAGCACGCGTACTGAAGAAAGGCTCCGGGCCAACTACTTATAAGGGGCCGCTCCCGAGTGGCTGGCAGGTAGGCCCGAGCTATCCAGTCAAATCCCGTGGCAGGCGCGCGCTGTACGTGGCGAAAAAGGCGGCGCGGGGTTCGCACCCCTCCTCAGTATCAGGGGTTCGCAACCCTGTCATTTTACTCATGCATAATCCAATCGACCGCCTCCGGGCACCGAGACGTAGGGTTGTTACTTCCTCAGAGAAGGGCCTGAACTCGTAAACCTTGCGTGCTTACAACTTCCCAATAGCTAAGGTCTAGCCTCTTCATACACACCCCCCTACCTCACTGTCAGACTTAGAACCACGACAGAGAGGGCCCAGAGATACCTCTCCGACAATCGGAGTGACAAATCCTAATCTTGATCTATGCCAACCCAACAAGTACCTTCGGAGACACCTGTAGAGCACTTTTATAATCACCCAGTTACGTTGTGACGTTTGGTAGCACACAAAGTGTTCCTCCTGTAAACGGGAGTTGCACAATCTCATAGTCATAGGAACATGTATAAGTCATGAAGAAAGCAATAGCAGTAAACAAAAACGATCAAGTGCTAAGCTAACGGAATGGGTCAATTCAATCACATCATTCTCCTAGTGATGTGGTCCCATTGATCAAATAACAACTCATGTCTATGGTTTGGAAACTTAACCATCTTTGATCAATGAGCTAGTCAAGTAGAGGCATACTAGTGACACTATGTTTGTCTATGTATTCACACATGTATTATGTTTCTATTTAATACAATTCTAGCATGAATAATAAACATTTATCATGAAATAAGGAAATAAATAATAACTTTATTATTGCCTCTAGGGCAGATTTCCTTCATGTCGTATCATTGCATCCTCGGTACACTACCACTAGGGTCTTGCCGCCTTCGGCCATCAACTGCGGAGGAGCTCATCCCGAAGGGGGAAATCATCGTTATCATCATCACCAACAACTCTCCCATCTTGGGGAGGGCAGTCTCCATCAACATTTTCAACAACACCATCTCATCTCAAACCCTAGTTCATCTCTTGTGTTCAATCTTGTTGCTGGAACTATAGATTGGTGCTTGTGGGTGACTAGTAGTGTTGATTACATCTTGTAGTTAATTAGTATATGGTTTATTTGGTGGACGATTATATGTTCAGATCCATTATGCTATTTAATGACCCTATGATCCTGAGTATGATTATCATTTGTGAGTAGTTACTTTTGTTCTTGAGGTCACGGGAGAAATCATGTTGCAAGTAATCATGTGAACTTGATATGTGTTCGATATTTTGGTAGTATGTATGTTGTGATTCCCTTAGTGGTGTCATGTGAACGTCGACTACATGACACTTCACCATATTTGGGCCTAAGGGAATGCATTGTGGTGTAGCAATTAGATGATGGGTTGCGAGAGTGACAGAAGTTTAAACCCCAGTTTATGCGCTATTCTGTAAGGGACCGATTGGATCCAAAAGTTTAATGGTCTGGTTAGAATTTATTCTTAATACTTTTCTCGTAGTTGTGGATGCTTGCGGGAGGGTTAATCATAAGTAGGAGGTTTGTTCAAGTAAGAATAACACCTAAGCACCGGTCCACCCACATATCAAATTATCAAAATACCGAACACGAATTAAACCAACATGGTGAAAGTGACTAGATGAAAATCCCGTGTACCCTCAAGAATGCTTTGCTTATCATAAGAGACCGTTTTGGCCTATCCATTGCCTCAAAAGGATTGGGCTACCTTGCTGCACTTTTGTTACTATTATCTTTACTTGCCCGTTACAAATTATCTTGCTATCAAACTACTCTGCTACTTACAATTGCAGCACTTGCAGACATTACCTTACTGAAAACCGCTTGTCATTTCCTTCTGCTCCTCGGTGGGTTCGACACTCTTACTTATCGAAAAGAGCTACAATTGACCCCCTATACTTGTGGGTCATCAATTCCTATGGCAGTATCAGCATCACCATGTGCAAGCAATTTCATCTTCTCCCTGTAGCACATGTTATACAACTTTGTCCTCTGAAACAGTGACTTTGCATACGACCCATACCTTCTAACGAAGTTGTCAAAAATAAGATGTTTTCTTATCCCAGCTCCTGCCATAGCTAAGATCTCTGCTCTCTCAAATGCTTTGATCTGATTATGAGGTTGGAGGAAAGGGACTTTGTCCGGTCGTACAAGAATGTGGTTGTGATCATCGGAGAAACTGCTGACATACCAAAGATTAAGCTTTTTATCAAGCTTAACTGTCAAATGGGCTTCGCAGAAGAATCGACTCTCCGGTCTAAGCCTGCGGGTCCGGCCTTCCATGGTACAGAACTTGGCCTGTCGTTTTCCTGCGGCGGAACAGAGATACCTCCTCAAGCGCACACTACTTGTGCGACCCTTTGAACGTTTCAGCAAGTCCTTCCTGATGCTGAACCCACATTCTCTCGCGTGCTTGTTGTAGAATGTGTACACCTCATCTAATGACGTGAATGTCTTTGCCATCACTTCCCAATGCATATCAAGTGACTCTTGCTGACATACATCATAGCCCATGTCAAAGTCAAATTGATCATCATCGTTGTGCTCATCGTTCCCGCTAGGACCATCAACACCTCCCTGCAAAATATGACATATAACCTTGCATGTCAATCTGTTCTTGTATTGTTACTTACCATAAATAATGTAAAAAACTTACTTGGCTAGCGCTCCCACTACGAGATGCATCGACCTCACTCTCGGCATTGTCATCATCTAAACTATTACGCTTATTGCCACCATTGGCATTTATATGTGCACATTTAAAGTAAAATAACTGGTAATACATTTTTAATGCCAATCATAGCCCTACAATTTTTTCAACGTACCGGGCTCGCACTATCTGCATAAAATTGTTCATCTATATCATATTCCTCATCGTCATCATTGTCATGTAGCAATACAAATTTAAAAGACATGTAAGTGTCAAAGAACTAGTTTGTATTCAATATGTTTTGGTCAACATTCAAGGCACTTACATTACCACTATACGATTCATCTTGACTCATATAGTTGTCTCCAGGAGGTTGGTTCGCATTCAATGACGAGGATCCATTATCGCTACCGGAATCATCACCGACGTATCCGGTTTCTTGCTCCATATATACACATACAAATAAGGTGTGAGATCAATGCCAACATTCCACAACATCATCGCGAATATAGTAAATTCATCAACAGTGACATGACTATGTGTCATGCATACAAATTTGAATGTACAAAAAATATATACACGAACAATCATTAAGAGGTCACTACTCTCCTCTCTTATTTAGCCAAGTAGGGATTCATTTTGCATACAAATTGCAATGGACAAATCAAAAAGAAAAAAAGAGACAGAGAATCTATCTTCTCCGTCGAGGGGTCCTCGCCTGGGGTCGAGCCGATGCGCTACTTGTTGGGGAACGTAGTAATTTCAAAAAAAATTCTACGCACACGCAAGATCATGGTGATGCATAGCAACGAGAGGGAAGAGTGTGATCTACGTACCCTTGTAGATCGACAGCGGAAGCGTTAACACAACGGGGTTGATGTAGTCGTACGTCTTCAAGGCCCGACCGATCAAGCACCAAAACTACGGCACCTCCGAGTTCTAGCACACGTTCAGCTCGATGATGATCCCCGGACTCCGATCCAGCAAAGTGTCGGGGAAGAGTTCCGTCAGCACGACGGCGTGGTGACGATCTTGATGTACTACCGTCGCAGGGCTTCGCCTAAGCACCGCTACAATATTATCAAGGATTATGGTGGAAGGGGGCACCGCACACGGCTAAGAATATGATCACGTGGATCAACTTGTGTATCCTAGAGGTGCCCCCTGCCCCCGTATATAAAGGATCAAGGGGGGGTGCGGCCGGCCAGGAGGAGGGCGCGCCAGGAGGAGTCCTACTCCCACCGGGAGTAGGATTCCCCCCTTTTCCTAGTTGGAATGGGATTCGGGATGGGAAAAGAGGAGAGGAGAAGGAAGGGGGAGCGCCGCCCCCCTCTCCTTGTCCTATTCGGACTAGGGGGGAGGGGCGCGCGGCCCAGCCCTGGCCACCTCTCCTCTCTTCCACTAAAGCCCACTAAGGCCCATATACCTCCCGGGGGGTTCCGGTAACCTCCCGGTACTCCGGTAAAATCCCGATTTCATCCGGAACACTTCCGATATCCAAATATAGGCTTCCAATATATCAATCTTTATGTCTCGACCATTTCGAGACTCCTCGTCATGTCCATGATCACATCCGGGACTCCGAACAAACTTCAGTACATCAAAATGCATAAACTCATAATATAACTGTCATTGAAACCTTAAGCGTGCGGACCCTACGGGTTTGAGAACAATGTAGACATGACCGAGACACGTCTCCGATCAATAACCAATAGCGGAACCTGGATGCTCATATTGGCTCCTACATATTCTACGAAGATCTTTATCGGCCAGACCGCATCACAACATACGTTGTTCCCTTTGTCATCGGTATGTTACTTGCCCGAGATTCGATCGTCGGTATCTCAATACCTAGTTCAATCTCGTTACCGGCAAGTCTCTTTACTCGTTTCGTAATACATCATCTCACAACTAACTCATTAGTTGCAATGCTTGCAAGGCTTGCAAGGCTTATGTGATGTGCATTACCGAGAGGGCCCAGAGATACCTCTCCGACAATCGGAGTGACAAATCCTAATCTCGAAATACGCCAACCCAACATGTACCTTTGGAGACACCTGTAGAGCTCCTTTATAATCACCCAGTTACGTTGTGATGTTTGGTAGCACACAAAGTCTTCCTCCGGTAAACGGGAGTTGCATAATATCATAGTCATAGGAACATGTATAAGTCATGAAGAAAGCAATAGCAACATACTAAACGATCGGGTGCTAAGCTAATGGAATGGGTCATGTCAATCACATCATTCTCCGAATGATGTGATCCCATTAATCAAATGACAACACATGTCTATGGTTAGGAAACATAACCATCTTCGATTAACGAGCTAGTCAAGTAGAGGCATACTAGTGACGTTTGGTTTGTCTATGTATTCACACAAGTATTATGTTTCCGGATAATACAATTCTAGCATGAATAATAAACATTTATCACGATTGGAAATAAAATAATAACAATATTATTGCCTCTAGGGCATATTTCCTTCAGTCTCCCACTTGCACTAGAGTCAATAATCTAGATTACACAGTAATGATTTTAACACCCATGGAGCTTTGGTGTTGATCATGTTTTACTCATGGAAGAGGCTTAGTCAACGGGTCTGCTATGTTCAGATCCGTATGTATCTTGCAAATCTCTATGTCTCCCACCTGGACTAGATCCCGGATGGAATTGAAGCATCTCTTGATGTGCTTGGTTCTCTTGTGAAATCTGGATTCCTTTGCCAAGGCAATTGCACCAGTATTGTCACAAAAGATTTTCATTAGACCCGATGCACTAGGTATGACACCTAGATTGGATATGAACTCCTTCATCCAGACTCCTTCATTTGCTGCTTCCGAAGCAGCTATGTACTCCGCTTCACATGTAGATCCCGCCACAAAGCTTTGTTTAGAACTGCACCAACTGACAGCTCCACCGTTTAATGTAAACACGTATCCGGTTTGCGATTTAGAATCGTCCGGATCAGTGTCAAAGCTTCCATCAACGTAACCATTTATGATGAGCTCTTTGTCACCTCCATATATGAGAAACATATCCTTAGTCCTTTTCAGGTATTCCAGGATGTTCTTGACCGCTGTCCAGTGATCCACTCCTGGATTACTTTGGTACTTCCCTGCTAGACTTATAGCAAGACACACATCAGGTCTGGTACACAGCATTGCATACATGATAGAGCCTATGGCTGAAGCATAGGGTACATCTTTCATTTTCTCCCTATCTTCTGCATTGGTCGGGGATTGAGTCTTACTCAATTTCACACCTTGTAACACAGGCAAGAATCCTTTCTTTGCTTGATCCATTTTGAACTTTTTCAAAACTTCGTCAAGGTATGTGCTTTGTGAAAGTCCAATTAAGCGTCTTGATCTATCTCTATAGATCTTAATGCCCAATATCTAAGTAGCTTCACCGAGGTCTTTCATTGAAAAACTCTTATTCAAGTATCCTTTTATGCTATCCAGAAATTCTATATCATTTCCGATTAGCAATATGTCATCTACATATAATATCAGAAATGCTACAGAGCTCCCACTCACTTTCTTGTAAATACAGGCTTCTCCAAAAGTCTGTACAAAACCAAATGCTTTGATCACACTATCAAAGCGTTTATTCCAACTCCGAGAGGCTTGCACCAGTCCATAAATGGATCGCTAGAGCTTGCACACTTTGTTAGCTCCTTTTGGATCGACAAAACCTTCCGGCTGCATCATATAAAACTCTTCTTGCAGAAATCCATTCAGGAAAGCAGTTTTGACATCCATTTGCCAAATTTCATAATCATAAAATGCGGCAATTGCTAACATGATTCGGAGAGACTTAAGCATCGCTACGGGTGAGAAGGTCTCATCGTAGTCAATCCCTTGAACTTGCCGAAAACCTTTTGCGACAAGTCGAGCTTTGTAGACAGTAACATTACCGTCAGCGTCAGTCTTCTTCTCGAAAATCCATTTATTCTCAATTGCTTGCCGATCATTGGGCAAGTCAACCAAAGTCCATACTTTGTTCTCATACATGGATCCCATCTCAGATTTCATGGCTTTAAGCCATTTTGCGGAATCTGGGCTCACCATCGCTTCTTCATAGTTCGTAGGTTCGTCATGATCTAGTAGCATGACTTCCAGAACAGGATTACCGTACCACTCTGGCGCGGATCTTACTCTGGTTGATCTACGAGGTTTAGTAGTATATTGTTCTGAAGTTTCATGATCATTATCATTAGCTTCTCCACTCATTGGTGTAGGTGTCACAGAAACAGGTTTCTGTGATGTACTACTTTCCAATAAGGGAGCAGGTACAGTTACCTCGTCAAGTTCTACTTTCCTCCCACTCACTTATTTCGAGAGAAACTCCTTCTCTAGAAAGTTTCCGAATTTAGCAACAAACGTCTTGCCTTCGGATTTGTGATAGAAGGTGTATCCAATAGTTTCCTTTGGATATCCTATGAAGACACATTTCTCCGATTTGGGTTCGAGCTTATCAGGTTGAAGTTTTTTCACATTAGCATCGCAGCCCCAAACTTTCAGAAATGACAACTTTGGTTTCTTGCCAAACCATAGTTCATAAGGCGTCGTTTCGACGGATTTTGATGGTGCCCTATTTAATGTGAATGCGGCCGTCTCTAGAACATAACCCCAAAACGATTGCGGTAAATCAGTAAGAGACATCATAGATCGCACCATATCTAGTAGAGTACGATTACGACGTTCGGACACACCATTACATTGTGGTGTTCCGGGTGGCGTGAGTTGCGAAACTATTCCACATTGTTTCAAATGTACACCAAACTCGTAACTCAAATATTCTCCTCCATGATCAGATCGTAAGAATTTTATTTTCTTGTTACGATAATTTTCAACTTCACTCTGAAATTCTTTGAACTTTTCAAACGTTTCAGACTTATGTTTCATTAAGAAGATATACCCATATCTGCTTAAGTCATCTGTGAAGGTGAGAAAATAACGATATCCGCCACGAGCCTCAACATTCATCGGACCACATACATCTGTATGTATGATTTCCAATAAATCTGTCGCTCTCTCCATAGTACCGGAGAACGGTGTTTTTGTCATCTTACCCATAAGGCACGGTTCGTAAGTACCAAGTGATTCATAATCAAGTGGTTTCAAAAGCCCATTAGTATGGAGTTTCTTCATGCGCTTTATACTGATATGACCCAAACGGCAATGCCACAAATAAGTTGCACTATCATTATCAACTCTGCATCTTTTGGCTTCAACACTATCAATATGTGTGTCACTACTATCGAGATTTAATAAGAATAGACCACTCTTTAAGGGTGCATGACCATAAAAGATATTACTCATATAAATAGAACAACCATTATTCTCTGATTTAAATGAATAACCGTCTCGCATCAAACAAGATCCAGATATAATGTTCATGCTTAACGCTGGCACCAAATAACAATTATTTAGGTCTAATACTAATCCCGAAGGTAAATGTAGAGGTAGCGTGCCGACTGCGATCACATCGACTTTGGAACCATTTCCCATGCGCATCGTCACCTCGTCCTTAGCCAATCTTCGCTTAATCCGTAGTCCCAGTTTCGAGTTGCAAATATTAGCAACAGAACCAGTATCAAACAACCAGGTGCTACTGCGAGCATTAGTAAGGTTCACATCAATAACATGTATATCACATATACCTTTGTTCACCTTGCCATCCTTCTTATCCGCCAAATACTTGGGGCAGTTCCGCTTCCAGTGACCGGTCTGCTTGCAGTAGAAGCACTCAGTTTCAGGCTTAGGTCCAGGTTTGGGTTTCTTCTCTTGAGTAGCAACTTGCTTGCTGTTCTTTTTGAAGTTCCCCTTCTTATTCCCTTTGCCCTTTTTCTTGAAACTAGTGGTCTTGTTGACCATCAACACTTGATGCTCCTTCTTGATTTCTACCTCCGCAGCTTTCAGCATTGCGAAGAGCTCGGGAATAGTCTTATTCATCCCTTGCATATTATAGTTCATCACGAAGCTCTTATAGCTTGGTGGTAGTGATTGGAGAATTATGTCAATGACGCAATCATCTGGAAGATTAACTCCCAATTGAATCAAGTGATTATTATACCCAGACATTTTGAGTATATGCTCGCTGACAGAACTGTTCTCCTTCATCTTGCAGCTATAGAACTTATTGGAGACTTCATATCTCTCAATCCGGGCATTTGCTTGAAATATCAACTTCAACTCCTGGAACATCTCATATGCTCCATGATGTTCAAAACGTCGTTGAAGTCCCGATTCTAAGCCGTAAAGCATGGCACACTGAACTATCGAGTAGTCATTAGCTTTGCTCTGCCAGACGTTCATAACATCTGGTGTTGCTCCAGCAGCAGGCCTGGCACCCAGCGGTGCTTCCAGGACGTAATTCTTCTGTGCAGCAATGAGGATAATCCTCAAGTTTTTTTGACTATTTACTGTAGAACAACAGCCCCACAGTCCTTTTATTCCAGAAATTTTTGCCCAAGCCTGTTTAAATCCTCAAGTTATGGACCCAGTCCGTGTAATTGCTACCATCATCTTTCAACTTTGCTTTCTCAAGGAACGCATTAACATTCAACGGAACAACAGCACGGGCCATCTATCTACAATCAAACATAAACAAGCAAGATACTATCAGGTACTAAGTTCATGATAAATTTAAGTTCAATTAATCATATTACTTAAGAACTCCCACTTAGGTAGACATCCCTCTAATCCTCTAAGTGATTACGTGAACCAAATCAACTAAACCATGTCTGATCATCACGTGAGATGGAGTAGTTTCATTGGTGAACATCACTATGTTGATCATATCTACCATATGATTCACGTTTGACCTTTCGGTCTCCGTGTTCCGAGGCCATATCTGTATATGCTTGGCTCGTCAAGTATAACCTGAGTATTCCGCGTGTGCAACTGCTTTGCACCCGTTGTATTTGAACGTAGAGCCTATCACACCCGATCATCACGTGGTGTCTCAGCAGGAAGAACTTTCGCAACGGTGCATACCCAGGGAGAACACCTCTTGATAATTAGTGAGAGATCATCTTATAATGCTACCGTCAATCAAAGCAAGATAAGATGCATAAAAGATAAACATCACATGCAATCAATATAAGTGATATGATATGGCCATCATCATCTTGTGCTTGTGATCTCCATCTTCGAAGCACCGTCGTGATCACCATCGTCACCGGCGTGACACCTTGATCTCCATCGTAGCATCGTTGTCGTCTCGCCAATCTTATGCTTCCACGACTATCGCTACTGCTTAGTGATAAAGTAAAGCATTACAGCGCGATTGCATTGCATACAATAAAGCGACAACCATATGGCTCCTGCCAGTTGCCAATAACTCGGTTACAAAACATGATCTCATACAATAAAATTTAGCATCATGTCTTGACCATATCACATCACAACATGCCCTGCAAAAACAAGTTAGACGTCCTCTACTTTGTTGTTGCAAGTTTTACGTGGCTGCTACGGGCTTAAGCAAGAACCAATCTTACCTACAAATCAAAACCACAATGATAGTTTGTCAAGTTGGTGCTGTTTTAACCTTCGCAAGGACCGGGCGTAGCCATATTCGGTTCAACTAAAGTTGGAGAAACTGTCACCCTCTAGCCACCTTTGTGCAAAGCACGTCGGGAGAACCGGTCTCGTGTAAGCGTACGCGTAATGTTGGTCCGGGCCGCTTCGTCCAACAATACCGCCGAACCAAAGTATGAAATGCTGGTAAGCAGTATGACTTATATCGCCCACAACTCACTTGTGTTCTACTCGTGCATATAACATAAACACATAAAGCCAGGCTCGGATGCCACTGTTGGGGAACGTAGTAATTTCAAAAAAATCCTACGCACGCGCAAGATCATGGTGATGCATAGCAACGAGAGGGGAGAGTGTGATCTACGTACCCTTGTAGATCGACAGCGGAAGCGTTAACACAACGCGGTTGATGTAGTCGTACGTCTTCACGGCCCGACCGATCAAGCACCGAAACTACGACACCTCCGAGTTCTAGCACACGTTCACGTCGATGACGATCCCCGGACTCCGATCCAGCAAAGTGTCGGGGAAGAGTTCCGTCAGCACGACAACGTGGTGACGATCTTGATGTACTACCGTCGCAGGGCTTCGCCTAAGCACCGCTACAATATTATCAAGGATTATGGTGGAAGGGGGCACCGCACATGGCTAAGAATATGATCACGTGGATCAACTTGTGTATCCTAGAGGTGCCCCCTGCCCCCGTATATAAAGGATCAAGGGGGGGTGCGGCCGGACAGGAGGAGGGCGCGCCAGGAGGAGGCCTACTCCCACCGGGAGTAGGATTCCCCCCTTTCCTAGTTGGAATAGGATTCGGGAGGGGAAAAGAGGAGAGAGAGAAGGAAGGGGGGGCGCCGCCCCCCTCTCCTTGTCCTATTCGGACTAGGGGGGAGGGGCGCGCGGCCCAGCCCTGGCCACCTCTCCTCTCTTCCACTAAAGCCCACTAAGGCCCATATACCTCCCGGGGGGTTTCGGTAACCTCCCGGTACTCCGGTAAAATCCCGATTTCATCCGGAACACTTCCGATATCCAAATATAGGCTTCCAATATATCAATCTTTATGTCTCGACCATTTCGAGACTCCTCGTCATGTCTGTGATCACATCCGGGACTCCAAACAAACTTCGGTACATCAAAATGCATAAACTCATAATATAACTGTCATCGAAACCTTAAGCGTGCGGACCCTACGGGTTCGAGAACAATGTAGAAATGACTGAGACACGTCTCTGGTCAATAACCAATAGCGGAACCTGGATGCTCATATTGGCTCCTACATATTCTACGAAGATCTTTATCGGTCAGACCGCATCACAACATACGTTGTTCCCTTTGTCATCGGTATGTTACTTGCCCGAGATTCGATCGTCGGTATCTCAATACCTAGTTCAATCTCGTTACCGGCAAGTCTCTTTACTCGTTTTGTAATACATCATCTCACAACTAACTCATTAGTTGCAATGCTTGCAAGGCTTATGTGATGTGCATTACCGAGAGGGCCCAGAGATACCTCTCCGACAATCGGAGTGACAAATCCTAATCTCGAAATACTCCAACCCAACATGTACCTTTGGAGACACCTGTAGAGCTCCTTTATAATCACCCAGTTACGTTGTGACGTTTGGTAGCACACAAAGTGTTCCTCCGGTAAACGGGAGTTGCATAATCTCATAGTCATAGGAACATGTATAAGTCATGAAGAAAGCAATAGCAACATACTAAACGATCGGGTGCTAAGCTAATGGAATGGGTCATGTCAATCACATCATTCTCCTAATGATGTGATCCCATTAATCAAATGACAACACATGTCTATGGTTAGGAAACATAACCATCTTCGATTAACGAGCTAGTCAAGTAGAGGCATACTAGTGACGTTTGGTTTGTCTATGTATTCACACAAGTATTATGTTTCCGGATAATACAATTCTAGCATGAATAATAAACATTTATCATGATATAAGGAAATAAAATAATAACAATATTATTACCTCTAGGGCATATTTCCTTCACTACTGCCACCCACATCGTGGAGGGCGCGTAACAGGACAGAACGTCGACACGGGCATTTCACCAGGGACACGACGCATGGGTGATTACGGACGCCGCCCGTGCTCGCGACTAGACGGGCACGTCGTCCTCGCGACTAGATGGGCACAGGTAGGTTAGCGTCGACGTCGTGACAGCGGTGGACCACGTGTTCGTGTGGCGACCACCACGTGACTAGATCCCTCCGGTCGCCGGAGTCACGACGGCATTGATGCCACGACGACATTGATGCCGCTAGGGTTTCCTAGGCGGGGATGGGGTGTCGAGGGTGGGGTGCCGTTTTTTTCCTTTACCGATTGAACTACCGCACGCCACGATCGGTATGCGTACGACGCGGGCGTACGGGCGGGACATACACGGCTGGCCGGCCCTACGACAGACGGTGGGTACACTATACGAAAACTAGTGTGGACAATACTACCCCTTCTACGTTTATCGGGGGGGTTGTACCGAAGTACTTCTCCTCTCTCTCGTTGCGTTTCTCTAGCGCTCCATCACGAGCATTTGCTGCCATAGTCGCTCCCTACTACTACGACCCATCAACTTCCACGACGCAAGGAGGCCATCACTTGGTGAATCCGGTGATGCAGGAGGGCGGCCGACCGATGCTCCAAGACCTGTCGTGCCTTGCTATGAGCAACAGCTAGGGATGTTGCAAAGCTGGGGCGGCGCTATTAACGACGTGGATGTTGTGATCGGGGCACGTCAGTAATGTGACCGACATTGCCAGGAGTTGCGGCGGGCTGCGCGACGTGCGAGGGTGCTGAGACATGTGACACGCGAGCTACAACGGGTAGGCAGCGCTTCTACAACGGGGCACAACATGCCGAGGATGCTAGGACCTGTCACGATGGATGCTACGACCGAGGGAGGGATGTTGTGGTGGGTTGCATGATGCTGCAATCCGTAGGCATTGTAATGGCGGCGCTGTGAGTGCACCCAATGGTAGGCAACCTGGCGCTACGATGGGTGCGACAACCGGTGACGAAGATGATGTGGTGAGTGGTGGAGCTAGGATTGGAGCGAGCCCAGGGCCCAAAAACATTTTTCATCGGGAGAGAAAAACTTAACGTCCATCTATAGCTACCTCACGAAAATACATCAAATGTGGCTCAACTGCACCAAAAGATTAGCATTTAAAATCAATGCTTTAAGATACAACAAGTAGATTTAAAAAACATGACAAAAACTACTAACAGTACGTGATAGAAAAAAAATACCAAATCATTGGTTTGCTTCATGAGTGTCTTCCATAACCTGATAAAAAAAGAATACCAAATCAGTTGAATTTTTGACAGCAACAACAACCATAAACTGTAATGCAGTAGCAAATTCAAAATGGACGCTGATAACTGTCACACGTGTGGTATATTCGACATGTGCCCACACACTGTGTGTGGTGTGAGTAGGAGGCAGTCCACACGAACTGTGTGTGGGCGCGGCTACTTCGTGTCACACGCCCAACAAGTACTACTCATCTCCACCTCGCGTGTATGGCACGAAGCAAAAATGCCCACACGTCCTGGCGCAACTATATTAGGTACCCTGCGGGATGACAATTTTGTTGCCATTCTGGTTGACAGATCTAGTTATCCGGGATGGCAAGTGTAGTTGTAAAAGCATGGTAACTCTATCTGTTTTGGTTAACTATAGTTGCAATGTCTAATTTCTGGTAGTTGCCGCGTATAATCAAACTGTAGTTGCCGTGTGTGATTAACTACTTATCACATATAGTCAAATAGTAATTGCCATGTATTGTTAATCACAGTTGCTATGTGTGTTTATCTGGTTGCCACGTACGCGCAACTGTAGTTGCCGTTTAGCAAAGAATCACAGGTGCCATGTGTGTTTACCTAGTTGTCACGTTCGCGTAAATACAGTTGCCATCCACAACATAGGAGTGTCGTGTGGGGGAAAAACAGTTTGCCCACACGTGCATGAACTAGGTGGTGACTGTGTGGGCAGAAACTAGTTCGCCCACACAGCGTAGCTGGCAAATAGCATGGTGCGAGCGTGTGGGCAAACTCTCCAACGCCCACACACTAGCCCTCTCCTACGTTGCACATCAAATTCACCTTTTCGTGTCAAGATTCGTACAAAAGACAATGAATGACGATCCAGTCGTATAGGCGAGTTGGGGAACACCCACATGTGTGTGGGCATAAGTGTTTCCATTCAAAATTTATAGCAGATCAAAAAATGTTCGATCTATAAAATTTTACAACAGCAATAGCCATTAGCAGTAGCTAATTACTCCCCCGTCCCAAAATATAAAAACGTTTCTAACACTAGTGTAATCTCAGAAACGTTCTTATATTATGGGACAGAGGAAGTAGCATACAAAATTGTTCAATACAGCAGCAGCCATTACCAATCCTGGGCAACGTAACGACGTGTCGAGCAGGAGGAACAGGGCAGCAGGCGAGCAGGCAAGTTGGCTAGCGGCGAGCAGGGCAGCAGGTGTGCGGCGGGGCCGCGGAGGGACCTGGCAGGAGAGTCGCGAGCCGGCGGAGGGACGGCTGGGGAGCGCCGGAGCGGAGGGGAGTGACCGACGGGCGGCGGCTCCCTCGGCGCACTGGAACTTGCGTGCATGGCTAGGTCTCTGCATCCGCTGTCAGGGTGACCTGGGCTATGCATGTGCAACTCCGTAAATTGGTGCCCGCAACGGAGAGGCTGGCGGCAAATCCTAAACAGCGCCCATTGCACATGTTTCTTCGATTTCCATAAACGGGCGTACACCCTCTCTCCGTCATGGGCCGGCCCATTTTCATCCGTTTTCCCGTTTTCTGAACCGATAATCCTAGACGTACGGGGGTTTTACGAGTCTGTTACGGATCCCCTCTCGCTAATTCGCTCGCCCCCCTTGATTTCAGGGGGTGGGGGTCCGGCTGCTAATCCTAAGCCAATCAGTTTGCTCCACAGCAGCCTGTACAATAAACCCTGTAAAACAAGCCTATAGCTCTAGCATTACTCTTTCTGAACTTGCTGCAAAAAAGGGCATGACGGAGGCATCAAACCCGCACCGCGGGGTTCTGTATAGCACGCGCTAACCAAGACAGCCAAGCCACCTTCTGTGATTATTTAAATCTTATTTTCTCTTTTGTTCTCGTGTTTTTTCTTTTTCCTTTTTTCCTTGTTGTTCTTTCTTTTTTCCTTTTATTTTTCTTTTTTATTTTATTTCTTTTTCAAACTCAAGTTTTTTTTTCAAAATCAGCGAATTTTTTTTCTAATTCGATGAAGCTTTCTTCAAAATCGATGTACGTTTTTCATATTCTGTGAATTTTTTGCAAAATCGATGAACTTTCCTTCCAAATTCCATGAACCTTTTTCAAATACTTTTTCCAAAATCGATGAACTTTTTTTGAAAATTGATGATTTTATTTTCAAATTCGAAGAACTATTTTCAAATTCGATGAACTTTTTTCAAAATGACAAACTTTTTCGGATTTTTGTGAACCTTTTTGAAAATCAATGAACAGTTTTAGTAATCGATGAACTCTTTCTAAAATCAATGAACTTTTTTTAGATTTTTTGATTTTTTTGAAAATCGATGAACTCGTTTTGAAAAGTGATGAAGTTTTTTTGAGAATCGATGAACTTTTTTCAAATTTTTGTGAATTTTTTTTGCAAATCGGTGAACTTTTTGAAAACGATGTACATTTTTTGAGAACCGGTGAACTATTTTTAAAATCGATGAACTTTTTCATTTTTAATGAACTTTTTTTGAATTCATGAAATTTTTTCTAATTCCTGAATTTTTCTAAATCTGTGGAATATCAAATTTTGTTCACGTATTTGTCAAAAGAAATCACGTTTTCTAATTGTTTTCAAATAATTCAAAAATTACCTTGCAATACGTGTGCAATCAATAGCGTGAGTACAATTCTATGTTCATACATAATGTGGCTCTGCGCTACAATTATTTCACAAGTGCCGAGTTGTTCTAGTGGTTAGCCAACCACGTACTGGAGGGAACGAGATCCTCTAACATCATGAAGGGATGTTAGGGAAGCTACATTATTCTGACATCCCTTCTTCACATCCATATGATTAAGCCTAAAATGACTTGAATTAATTTGCAAATTACAAATCTATTGTATACATTTACAAAAATTACATACAAACAAAATTACGGTGCAATAAAATTAATTTCAGATTTTATTTTCTATGAACAGTAATTGCGCACATTCTGTTTGCTACAGTGCCTGTGACATCCCTTCTTCGTTTTGCACTAGGATTACACTATAGCTTCGTGACATCCCTTCATGAGTTTGATTCCGCGGCAGGACCATATTTTCTGGTTTTGTTTTTTACACCTAGCCCCGGGCCCATTCAAAATATGGCTAGGCAATAAACTGAAAAAAGAGCCACGGCCCGGGCCTGGGCCCTGGGGCCCAGATCCCCCGGATGTGGTGGATAACGACTGTGACAAGTTTTGCAAGCCGTCGGTGCTGCGAGCGTTCTCGACGGTGCATGACGACTGTGACAAGTTGCTGCAATGGAGGCGATGGCGGTACCGTGACTGGTTACGACGTTGTTGTAGTCACGGGAGGGGGAGGGGGTAGCGCTGCTCCTGGGCGAACAGGCGACCTGCTGCGCTGCGTGCGGGGGGCGTGCGGAGAATTTTTACTTGTTGCGAAGGGTGCGCTGCACAAGGATCGTGGACGTTTGCTGATTCTACGGCTCACGAGGTGACCGATCTGTTGCCAACATCGATCAGCCGAAGCCTAGAGTCGGTCTTAGGTCCACCAAATCCCAATTTTGCTGCAGGGAATAAGCGGTTGGCCGGTTGCCCTTTGGGCAAAGTTTCCTAACTTGCATCTATACAAAATTGCTGGTCCATTTGAAGAGCTGGTAAAATTTGTTGCCCCATAATGATAGAAGCGTAAAATTTGTCAAGTATGGCTTACACGGCCTCCGCCAAATGCAAATCTGTCATCGGCTGAGAAGGCGAACTTGATCGAAACATTCGACTGTCCGGCGTCGTAGGTCTAGTCGGCGACGGCGACATTACTGATTGGGCATTGCTCACGTGGAGGAAAAGCTCCGGCTGCGTCGGAGACCTGATCGCTGGAGACGACAACCTGGAAACATCGCCTCCCTTGGGCGACCCGCCGTATGGTCGCAGCTGCGGGAGCGGCGGCGACATGGACACCGCGCCCAGGCGGACTCTCTCGGGCGCCGGGCTCGCTCGGCAGACTGGGCACGTCGCGTGCGACAGCAGCCACACGTCGACGCAGCTCGCATGGAAGTAGTGCTTGCACGACGGCAGCATGCGCACCAGCGCGCCCACGAGGAGCTCTTCGAGGCAGACTGCGCAGCTGTCCACTGCCACAGCCTTGGCTTCGGCCTTGCCGCCGCCGCCCCAGCGGCCAGGCGAAGCGGCGAGGTACGTGAACGTCGGGAGTACGGCGATGTCGTCGGGGGCAAGGCCCAGCTGCTGCCCCGGGCTCGCGGTGGCCGTGCCATGCCCGGTGTGGACGTCGTGGCGGCCGGTGATGACGGCCCGGCCGAAGTAGACGAGCCCGAGGAGGACGATGGCGACGAAGGCGCCGATTCCCGTGTATTGCAGCGTCACCGACGACGAGCCAGACATTGCCTCAGCGAGCTCGCGCGCTGGGTTGGGGAGAGTAGCGTGGAAGAGGTGCAGGCGTGGTCGAGACGTCGCATCAAGCTGTGGCCGGGGTTGCATTTTATTTCTCACGGTGGGGTGGGCTGTAGCTTCTGTGATACATGTGTGTGTTTGTTTCGAGTTAAGATATGCCAGGCACGTAGAGGAACGTGCTATTCCGATTCGTGATGATCTGCTACTTTTTTTAAGACTAAAGATTTGCAGCAGTTAACTTCAAAAAAGAAGATTTGCAGCAGTTAGCAAGCACGCATCCGGAACAAGTTTTAATTTTTGGATGACACGCATAAACAATTTTGTTAGAAAAAGAACCTAATCTGTAACACGAGAATGCTGCAGGTGCACACTTTGAAATCCAAACAAATTGAAGCTTTGAGCTGATATATTCAAACTCCAACCGCACAAAATAACTCAGAACGGAAGTCACATGTAACGCGCAACTCCAAAGAACAAACCTTCAACTTACGAATTCAATTGTCAGCTCAAAAGAAAATATCTAACTTCAATCTCTTGAATTTAAGAATGTCGTATTCTCATTCTTGATGATCTACGACTTTCTTGAGGACTTAGGTCATCTACAATGCATGAGCACTTAAGATTCTGAGCACGGTCGCAGGCAGCGTCCGGTTGCCAGAGGCATAGAAGATGTATATACAAAAAAAAACTACCTTTTGCATCCTTGAGATCAAAAACACCTCTTCAATAGATGATGTAGATGCCATAGAAAATTACATCTCCACCTCCCGGAGATATAAAATACAACACCTCGTGATGTAAATTTGCATCTTCGCCGACTGAAGATGTAAAAAGAGCAGTCGCGCGCCAACCGCCTTCCGTTTCCTTCCAAGCGACCGCCCGCCGCCCGTCCAACTCCGCCGCTGGCCAAATTCGCACAAAATTGCAGCCGCAGCCCGCCTGCCTGATGGCCACCGGGTCCACCACAACTTCGCCCCTATCCCCCGTCGCCTGCCTCGCCGAGCCGCCGCCCGCAGTCGATGATTCACTTTAGGCCGCCGCTTCGAATCGAAGCATCTCCGGCGGTCCAGCTGGCCTAATGCCTTCCACGACGAGGTCGTGGATGGGCTAGGCTTCTTCCTAGCCAAGACCCCCCACCGGAGGGTGGGGAGGCGCACCACGCCGCCCGCCTCGTCTGTTCTTTCGGCTACGCGAAGCCTGCCTGCCGCAGCAACGAGCTCCCACCTTCTTCTCTGTCGAGCTGCGGCCATCTCCTATGTCGAGTCGTCGCCGCCGTCTGCCACTGCCACCGCCGAATGGCTGCCCAACCCGCAGCCAACCGATTTTGTCCGCCCCGCAAGCAAGGTGTTCGATGAAATTCCCTAAGGTAAAAAACAATGAAACTTACTGCTGCGTTGGGGCAGAGGACAGAGGTAGCATCTTTCGCGTGGTGGAGATCGCCGGTTCGCCATGCCCGCTTTCTACCACCCGCTTATCAGTCACCACCTGCTTCATAGCAATGGTCGTCGCTCCCCTGCCATATCCCGTGTGCGCTTCTTCCGACCCGACAAGGTAATTAACATGGTTGACATTAGCAACAATTGTTCTCTTTCTACAAGAACTCGAGATCATCATCTACATGCTCGATGAAGGCACGCACATAGGAAGCCATCATATGCTGAATATAATTAAAGATGTACTCCCCTGTTTTTAGATATAAGCCTTTTAGAAATTTCAATACAAACTACATACGGTTGTGTATGTTGTAATGCTCGAATTTCAAGGATCTCGGAGTACAAGAATTAAACTCTACCGAACTATATAAGTTGGACTTTATCATGGTAGGTCGCAAGGTTAGTACGGCAGTATGAGCCACACCACATAATCCAACATATACTACATATTGCTTGATCTAATTTTTATTCACCTTTACAGGGTGACCCAATGGAATGGGGAAACCTATGAACATGACTGATCTACTTAAAGGTTGAGTAAATGAGGGCCTGGTGCACACAATTGAGGTCTTCAATATATTCAAGGCTAAGTTAAAAGAAATGCATAAGTACATAATCCATCTTATCCACACGACATTAGCGCCTCAGCCGAAGAACTAGCATATTTTCTTGCAAGGTATCTTCCTTCTTATGTTGAATAAACAAGGATAGCTCATGTACTTATCGAATGATAAAAGCATTCATGTGTGCTCCCTTCTTTTGTTATGTGATAATACAATAGGTTCTACGACCTTATAAATTGTTTATTGTTAAAATTAGCAAGTGGCATTCACCCTCTTATTTTGTTCAAAATTCCACTGATGAAATAATATGTTCTCTCTTAACCTTGAGAATCTTCATCCCAACTACACAAAAAAGGAACAAAGACTAACAGATTTGTTCATATCACAAAGTTGTTTTTTCTAAAAAGAAAATTGGAGTATTTGGATCACAATTCTAAGCTAGAGAAATGTTCAAACTTATCTATATTTTATTCCTGAAATTTGAAAGACAATAGAAACAGTTTGTTGCCTTACTTTGGCTTCACCATTTTTGTCCTGTGAATAATAAGAAAGCTTCACCACAAGGTGATAGGCTGGTGAATAAATTAAACTCGAGGTCTCTAGCAAAGGAATCAAGTTCACTTTTTTTGAACAATGGGATTTTGAATATCCTTTTATTTATTGCCAAGGATCACCATGCCACCTATGGTTCTATGCTCTTCTCATATCTTTTTTATTTATTGCCAAGGATCACCATGCCACCTATGGTTATATGCTCTTCTCATATCTTTTTTATTTATTGCCAAGATCACCATGCCACCTATGGTTGTATGATCTGGATGATTTGCAACTATGGCAATAGGCCAAGAGCCTTGCACCCAAAGGATTTTCTACAAAGATGATTTGCAACTATAGCCGTCGCAAAAAAACATCCAAACATAAAGGCCAAGAGCAAATCATTCGGAGTGCTAACAAGCCACAAGCTACTCCACCAATTCTCTCTCTTTATCTACATATGTAAACCTTTTAGCTAGATAGTGTACTCTCTTAAACCAATGCTCACCTGTTATACATTTTTTTTATCATCCTGGATGCCTCCAAGTCATGTAATTGACTAAGTGATCCATACAACAACAACAAAGCCTTTTAAGTGATCCATACCATTTACTAAATTATTTTCACCTGCCAAAACACAATAAATGATTAGTAGCAAACACAAGCAACATTTGCTAAATAGCGGGCTTACGTCATGCCTTCTGCTTGCTAGTATACCAAAGTATTAAAGCGGCTAAGCAAGCGACAATTTCCGGAGTTTGGAGTACTGGGCGCGATCATAAGGGGCTGCCGCGTGTCCACATGAATCTGATTGCCATGTCCTGGTTCAGTCCTGATTTTTTTTCTTTTTGTTTCTTTACGCTCCTTGGGTTCTACCGCTGAAGACAGAGGCGACCGAACTATCTGGACGGACGTGCGCTATCCACCGCCCAGGCTCCTTCCTCCTTTCATTCACGCAGGGAGAGAGAGGGGAGGACGAGAGAGGGGGCAGAAAAAGGAGGACCATGATGTTCGCTGCCTTCACCCCTCGCTGCCCCGCCACCGTCCATCGCCGCCATCCACCGCCGGCCGTCATGAACGCATCTCAGAGCAACTCCAACGCGTCGACCCAAACGAACAACGATTTTATCCGTTTTTTGGCTGTTTGGGTCGGCCCGGCGGACAACCATGTCCACTTCTGCGTTAGGGTCGGCGCATGCGCCCAACGCTGGCCCGACCCAATTTTTTGTTCGTGCGGAAAAATTGACCATAAATATTTCAAAAATAAAAAAAATAATATAAACATTTATGCTGGCCACGAAGGCCGGCGAGAGTCCACGTGTCCACGTTACATTAATTAAAACTAAACTACGAGGTGGCGCGCTGGCCTAGGCGTCGTCCTCGTCGACGTCGAGGCCGGTGAGGTCGATCAGCGTCAGTGCCAGGCCGGCTCAGGGGAACGCCGTATTCCAGAACCACAAAGGCCGGCTTCATTTTACTTAATGACAGTTTTATGTTTTCCAAATTCTTTTTAGGGTTGTCTATGATCACATTTCCTTGCAAATACATTCCTTCTGTATGTTGTTACATCAAAATCAGTACATTTGCAGTACACAAGTTTTGGCAACAAATAGGTTATAAATAACTACCTTTAGGCCTCTTTTGGTTCATAGGATAGGATTATCATAGGAATATGAATCTTGTAGGGAATGAGATGACATGTATCTCAAATCCTATGAGTAGGAATAGGAAACAAGATGTCATTTGGTTGACACCAAAGGAATTTTTCCATTAAGTCTAGGCTTTTTTTATTTTCCTATAAAATATAGAGGATAGGAACCAATTCTATGTAGGAATAGGAATCCATTCAAATGAATCAAAGGGCTCTAAAGGAAAAAATCCTATAAGAATCCTATCCTCTAAAATTCCTATGAAATTCCTCTAAACCAAAGGAGGCCTTAAGTTGCAGATCAAATATTCGAGAGATTAGATACACAACGGTAAATTCAGTACTTCAAAGGAATTTTGCACTGATGTGTTGGTCAATTCTTATAGTAGAATTTACGTCACGGAAAATGTCAACTCCTTCTCCTTTTGACAATACAGAATGCCAATTCTTACTGTAGAAGGTATTACGATCTTATATAAAATCAAAGGATTGTAACTTTATATACACGCAAGAGGACAGTACTCCTTGATTATTTTATCAACGGTTAGCCTGAAGCGCACTACTCAAAGTTTTCATGAAATACACAGGTGCACTATCTTCTAAAACACGAGTTGAACAAGGTGACATGCACACGTTGGCATCCCTGAAATGAAGACTACAATGGGAAGGTATCTTCTCCACTTTTCACCTACGCATCCAATCTGTGGCATTCTTTTAGTGTCTCGCCTCACAAGATTGGAACTTTGCTATGGTTTGCCTAAAAAAATCTACTACTATTTGTGTTGTCCATTGTATATATTTCTCAATGAATTCTGGAAGAAATATTAAACGAGTATGCTTAGGTGATCTTCTTCTTTTATTTGTTCTTTCATGAGTTTATTAATCAATTGATGTTTATGTAGGCTTGATTCCCAGTAGGTTTTTCCAGTTCGAAAAAGATTAAGCGAAATAGTTAGCCATCCTCCCTCCCCGTGCCCCCGCCCCGCCCCCCGAGCGGGGCGACCGGGGCGGCCCTCCCTCCCCTCGCCGCCCAGCCCCCTCCTCCCGCCGCTGCCGCCGGCTGGCGTGGCCGGGCGTTGCCCGCGCAGCGCCGTGGTGAGGCCGGCGATGGCGGCCCTCTTCCATTTGCCCTCGCGGTTCCCCGACTCGGGCGGCGGTTTCCGGCGATGGTGCACCTCGGAGGGCGGTGCTCCGGTGTAGATCGGGCGTAGATGCGGCGGCAGCGCGGCCCTTTAGCGGCGGTGGCAGCTGGCGGAGCCCTGCAGGCCCAGATCTGGGCCCTTTTGGGTCCGATCTGGGTCAGGGCGGGTTGGTCTGGCCTCCGGCGGGTCTCCTCCGGCTGGGCTATCGGGATGCGGTCGTTGGGATCGGCGGCTCCGCGCTGCATCGACTGCAGCGCAGCTGTAGGAGCTTAACGGGCCCGTTCTGGGCCCGGCTGGGCAGGGGGTCCGGCGTGCTCCCGCGCCTGCGTCCGGTCTGCTACTGCTTGTGCCATTGGAGGTTGTCCCCTCCCATGTGGTTGTGGTGCTCCCGGTCCCTATCGGCGGTGGTCTCGTTTGGTTCGGCCCGCCTCGCAGTGTCTATGATGGAGAGACGGCGGTGGTGTCCTCGTGATTGTGATGGCGCAGGGTGGTGGGCGGTTGGCGTGGTGGAGCCGCCGGTTGGTCCTGGGTTGTGGGTATGAGGGGTAGGGCGAAATCCCTCTCGGGTCCGCCCGGCACTGACGCGGTGACGCCTGCGGGCGCCATCAACCTTCTTGAAGGGCGTCGGGAGTACCTCTCCGCCGCTTCCCTCCGTGTACCGGGAGATATCCTAGGTAGCGTCGTCGTCGTCGCAGTCCTTCTTGAAGGTGTTGCTTGGTTCGCGGCGACTCGATGGCATTGGAGTGTGGTGGATGTCTCCGGTGGGCGCAACAGTTGCGGGATGCTTCAACTTTCGTTCATCCGGTGCTGCCGACATTTCTTTCTCTTGTTTTTCTCTTATTTTTCTTTTGGGCATGGTTGTGCTGTTTGCCCCAGCGTCGAACTTCTGGTTGTATCGGATGGTTGCTATATTAATATAGCGGGGCGCAAGCCTATTTCGGTATAAATAGTTAGCCATCCTGCTTATATTGTATAGGAACTAAGGTAGTTTGTCCATTAGTTTAATCTTTTTGGGATGCTCAAGTTGCCCCTGTTGCCAAGCACCTTAATACTGGGTCTTCAGGTATATGACTTCTTGCCTTATCTCATCACTCAGTACTTTGAAAGCTATAGGTGTCCATTTTCTCTTCTCAAGGCCAGACTAGAGGCGTTCATGATTTTTCTTATATTTTGTGTTAGTTCTAGCTAAAAATGTAGTTCATACTGATGTTTGTATGCTCTGTAAATCAAACTGAACTTTTCCCTATGATACTACAAAGAATGGAATGTAGTATATTGTTCAAAATACTTAAGATGCATCTTTTTATTAAACATGTAGTTTAACCCACTCGGGGTGAGGTGAAGATGTCATTGAAATACAAGTTGACCCTTCAGAGGTCTGCATTAGTTTGGATGAGGTCTTCAAAATAGTTGAGGATAAATGCCTCCGCTCATACAAGACCTTACCTCCTGGTTTTTCTATTGGCAAGTTGATCAATGATATATGTGAATGTGTTGCAGAGTTGCATGTTGTGCATTCTCAAGCTCAAAATAATGGTGACATCTTGCAAGAAGAGATTGTGGACACCTATGCTTCCTTTGTGAAGCCAATTGCCTACTACAAACAAATGCAAATCTGATGCAAGTTCCAAGGTATTTCTGTTAGTATAGTTGTATAGAGATAGAACTTTGTTTAAGTCTTGTATTCTCTTCTATCTCTTCTTCTGTTATCTCCTTCGACAGATCTTCTCTATAAACAATCTGATCAATCGATCAACTTGTAAGCCACGGTATTACCAATATAAATACAAGTGCCGCCCGAGAAAAGGGTTTAACGCTTTCTAAATAGTTTTCACATAGTAACAGAGCCCCTTCCTCATTATATCGAAAGAGATAGCATCTAGCTACCTTCCGCGACCGAGAGCATGTCCACCACCTCCGCCGCCATGACGCCCAGCACCATGGGCGCGCTCACCACCACCTCATCTTCCACCTTTGCCTCATTATCCACCACCACAAACACCTCCCTTGGATCGCCACCACAAGAGAAGCTAATGAGGGGAAACTTCCTGTTATGGAAGGCCATCGTTCTGCCCCAGATCAAGGGCGCCCAGATGGAGCACCACCTCGACGAGATGAGCCCGGCACCGCCGGCCACCCTCACCATCACCAAGGATGGCAAAGAAGAGCAAGTTGTCAACTTTGCAAGATCCCTCTGGTATGCTGATACGTCTCCAACGTATCTATTTTTTATAACGCTTTTCCTCTTGTTTTGGAATCTAGTTTGCATGATTTGAATGAAACTAACCCCGGACTGATGTTGTTTTCAGCAGAACTACCATGGTGTTGTTTTTGTGCAGAAATAAAAGTTCTCGGAATGGAATGAAACTTTGCGAGAATTTTTTATATCAATAATAAGAATTTCTAGAGCCAAGACATGTCGGAGAGGGGCACCTGGGTGGGCACAACCCACCAGGACGCGCCCCCCTCTCTTGGTGCGCCCAGGTGGGTTGTCCCCACCTGGTGGCCCCGCAGACCCTGAAACCGACGCTATAAAATCCTGTTTTTCTAGAAAAAATCAGGGAGAAAGAATTATCATGATCCACGAGATGGAGCCGCCGCCAAGCCATGTTCTTCCTCGGGAGGGCAGATCTGAAGTCCGCTTGGGGCTCCGGAGAGGGGGATCTTCATTCTTCGTCATCACCAACCCTTCTCCATCGCCAATTCCATGATGCTCCCCACCGGGAGTGAGTAATTCCTTCGTAGGCTCGCTGGTCGGTGAGGAGTTGGATGAGATTCATCATGTAATCGAGTTAGTTTTGTTAGGGCTTGATCCCTAGTATCCACTATGTTCTTAGATTGATGTTGCTATGACTTTGCCATGCTTGATGCTTGTCACTTTGGGCCCGGGTGCCATGATTTCAGATCTGAACCGTTTATGTTATGACCATTATATTCATGTTCTAGATCCGATCTTTGCAAGTTCTAGTCACCTACCACATGTTATGATCCGGTAACCCTGGAGTGACAATAACCGGGACTTCTTCCGGTGACTACCGTAGTTTGAGGAGTTCATGTATTCACTATGTGTTAATGCTTTGTTTTGATTCTCTATTAAAAGGAGGCCTTAATATCCCTTAGTTTCCAATATGGACCCCGCTGCCATGGGAGGGTAGGACAAAAGATGTCATGCAAGTTCTTTTAATAAATCACGGATGACTATTTACGGAATACATGGCTACATTATATCGATGGACTGGAGCTAGTGCCATATCGCCCTAGGTTATAACTGTCTCATGATGAATATCATCCAACAAGTCACCGGTCCAATGCCTAAGAATTTTCCCATATTGTTTCTGCTAAGTTACTACTGTTATCATCACTGTTATACTAGCTACAAAATTAATGCTATCACTGTTACTGTTACTATTGCTGCTGTCATTACTATCAAAATTATCAAACTACTTTGCTACTAATCACTTTGCTGCAGATAATTAATCTCTAGGTGTGGTTGAATTGACAACTCAGCTTCTAATACTTTCAAATATTATTTGGCTCCCCTTGTGTCGAATCTATAAATTTGGGTTGAATACTCTACCCTCGAAAACTATTGCGATCCCCTATACTTGTGGGTTATAATATGAACAACAGCAACAATTTCAAGGATACTTGATGGGTTCTCTTTCCCGCGATATTCTTGTACAGTTCGCCACGCTCCAGACGCCGGTCGAGGTGTGGCACACCATCCATGCCATGTTCGCTGCTCAGAGTCAAGCTCAAGCGATCAACACCCGCGTTGAGATCACTAACTTGAAAAAGGTAATATGACCATGGTTGACTACCTTGGTAAGATCAAAAGCCTCAACGATGAAGTCGCTTGTACCGTTGCGACTCTCTTTGATTCGGAGACCGTCTCCAAAATTATCGCCGGACTGGATATGGAGTACAACCCAGTTGTTTCAGCCCTCGCTGCTCGGGTGGAGCCTATCACGGTTCAAGAGCTATACAGCCAGCTGCTGAGCTTTGATGCCCACCTCACCCTCCTCCATGGCGGTGACCTGCGGCAATCCTCCGCCAACTCTGCTTCCCATGGCCGCGGCCGTGAGCATGGTCACCAGGGGCACAACCATGGAGGTGGGCGCGGACGAGGCGCTCCTCAGGGTGATGGTGCCTGCTCTAGTGGGGGCTGCGGCTCCAACACTGGAGGCAGATACAATAACAACACCGGCGGCGGTGGCGGCTTCAACACCAACAACAGCCGCCGTCCTTCTTCTTCCCGTGGTCGCCCTCGTTGCCAGCTCTGTAAGAAGTCTGGCCATGAAGTCATGGACTGCTGGCATCGCTATGAGGAAGACTACATCCCAGATGCTCGTCATGTTGCCACTGCTATGCGTGAATAAGGTGGTGATGGCATCTAGTATGTTGATTCTGGTGCCACTGATCACGTCACCAACGAACTAGAGCAACTTGCCATTCGTGAGAGGTACCACGACACCGATCAGATTCACACTGCAAGCGGTGGAGGTATGGATATTTGTCACATCGGTCAAGCTTCTATTAATTCCCCTACACTTAAATGTGATCTACTTCTTAGAGATGTTCCTCATGTTCCACAAGTTGATAAGAACCTCGCATCCATGTCTCGTTTAGCCACCGATAATAATGTCTTCTTTGAAACTCACCTCATTATTTTTTTATCAAGGATCGAGCAACGAGGGAACTTGTAACACCCCGGATGTAACTTACCCAATTTGTACCCCCAACTCTTGCCGTTTCCGGCGTTAAGTTATTTTATTTTCTCGGGTTCGGGTCTTTGTCTCCGTGTGTTGTTATCATTGTCATGCATCTCATATCATGTCATCATGTGCATTGCATTTGCATACGTGTTCGTCTCATGCATCCGAGCATTTTCCCCGCTGTCCGTTTTGCATTCCGGCGCTTCGTTCTCCTCCGGTGGTCATTTCTACCTTTCTTTCGTGTGTGGGCATTAAACATTTCCGGATTGGACCGAGACTTGCCAAGCGGCCTTGGTTTACTACCGGTAGACCGCCTGTCAAGTTTCGTACCATTTGGACTCCGTTTGATACTCCAACGGTTAACCGAGGGACCGAAAAGGCCTCGTGTGTGTTGCAGCCCAACACCCTTCCAATTTGGCCCAAAACCCACCTAAACCTGCTCCATCATCTAGAGCATTCGATCACGATCGTGTGGCCAAAAACCGCACCTAATTTTGACACTCCTAGCTCCCTCTAAGCCTATATATAGACCCCTTCCCCGAAATCCGGATCTCCCCCGTCCTAACCCTAAAATTTCGGATCTCCGCCGCCGCCGGACAAAAACCGCACCGACGGACATTGTCCGCTTCCCCGCCAGCCACCCACGGACCGCCACATGGCCCGCCGCGCCGCCTCCCACCGCCGAAGCCCGCCGGGCCCAAGGCCGGCCCTCTTCACGCCACGCCCGGGCCCCGCCTCCTCCTCCTGAGAGCCTCGCCGCGCCGCCCCTTCGCCTCGTCGCCGGGCCGCTGCGCCGCCGTGGTCGACGTCGCCGACCACCTCCGCCGCCGCACGCCATTGTCGCCGTCCCCGCCGGCCGGTGCGCCACCAGCCGCCCGCGGCCACCTCGTCGCTCCGGCGACTTCGCCCGCGCCAGAGACCGCGCCCCCGCCGGCGACCGACCTCGCCCCGCGCCTCCCCTCGTCAACTCCGGCGCCGGTGAACAGTGCTCCGACGTGCCTCGATCCGCGCGCTGGATCTGGATCTGAGAAGACTCTTGGTTGACTTTTTCATCCCCAAACCCTAGCTCATGTGCTCATCTTCATCATGCTATATCTCCACATCCATAGCTCCGTTTTTGGCATATAGCATATCAAATTGTTTGTCTCAGAGAGTACATCATTTCATTCCATTGCATCATTTTCATTTGAGTTCATCTCGATGCCCGAAATGCTGTTAGAAGAGGGCTACTTGAGATAATTGTCAGATCTGCTACTCTATTTAGGCATTTGTCATTTTTGCCATGATTGTTGGGTGCATGATATGCCCATGAGCTCTACATATGTTTTGTTAAGGGTTTTTCCATCTTTCCAGAGGTGCAACCCATGTATTTTTGTGATGTGTGTAGTGACTAGCACAAGCTTGCAAAGTGAGGCACTTGGTAATTCTGTTTTCAGGGACTTAGCATTTCCACTAAGCCCTCGAGCTGTTTAGTTCATGATGCCATATGTTCATGTTGTTTCCTAGTGATCCGTGCCTCTTTGGAGGATGATCAGTAAAGATGTTTTGTTAATCTTGTAGTGCTCTATCCATCCATGTCTTTGTTTGCAATTATGGAGCACCCTAGCTTGAGTCAATCAAGCTCTACTTTTGCTACTTTGTGAATCTGGGCAGATTGTCAACTTGTTTGCAATTTTGCCGATGATGTTATAGTTGATCCGTGCATGCTATGTTATTGTTCTTGCCATGTCTAGCTTGCATTTTGTGTATTCTTGATGGATGTATGCTTAGATTTTCATGACTTGCACCATAGCAAGTGCATCGAGCTCGTAAACATGCCTACTTGAGATATGTTTCAGCATGTGCCAGTTTTCACTAAGTCTGAAAACTGATTATGCTTTTGCTATGTTCACATGCTTGCAAATGTATTTTGTGATCCCTTTTGGCTCAAGGTCACTAAGGGACTTTTGTTAAGCTCTTTGAGTAGCTCCATGCAATGCTTTACTTTGTCATGTTCAGGACCTGTAGCATATAGTTTTGATGCTCCGAAGAGTGCTATCTGATCTGAAATTCCAGACAAGTGTTAATTTCTCTAAGTCTGAGATCTGTTTACCATATGCAGTTTTGCCATGCTTGTTTGAACCTGTTAATGGATGAATTGGCCGTAGCTCACTGCTAGACTTTTGTTAAGCATCTCGAATGCATCCCTGCCATGTATTTTGATGCCATGTTTGGGTGTTGTAGCATGTTCATCTCGTTGCATTTAGATGGCTACTTGCTGTAAATCACAGAACGCGGTCATATTTGAATCGCTTGCCATTTCCAAACAGTAACTCCAATTCCGGTGATCTTTATATCGTTTTCAAGCGATTTCATCTCATCTTTCCAGTGGCACACTTGGTTTTCCAAGTTGAGGCCAGGTTCTTGCATTTCCTGTCATATCTTGCATATGCATCCCGCATAGCATACCATGTTTGCATCATCTTGTTTGATCCTTGCACGTGGTTGATTGTGTTCTTGTTGCTTGTTTGTATTGTTTGGGTAGAGCCGGGAGACAATTTCGCTAACGAGGAGCCCGTTGAGTTTGCTTTCGAGGATCCAGGCAACTCTGACAACTTTGCAGGCAAGATGATCATACCCTCGAAATCACTACTATCTTTGCTTTGCTAGATGCTCGCTCTTTTGCTATGCCATGCTACGATGCCTACCACTTGCTTTCAAGCCTCTCAAATTGCCATGTCAAACCTCTAACCCACCATGTCCTAGCAAACCGTTGTTTGGCTATGCTACCGCTTTGCTCAGCCCCTCTTATAGCATTGCTAGTTGCAGGTGAAGATTGGATACCGTTCCTTGTTGGAACATTATTTACTTGTTGGGATATCATTATATTGCCATGTTATCTTAATGCATCTATATACTTGGTAAAGGGTGGAAGGCTCGGCCTCTCGCCTAGTGTTTTGTTCCACTCTTGCCGCCCTAGTTTCCGTCATATCGGTGTTATGTTTCCGGATTTTGCGTTCCTTACGCGGTTGGGTTATAATGGGAACCCCTTGATAGTTCGCCTTGATTAAAGCTTTTCCAGCAATGCCCAACCTTGGTTTTACCATTTGTCACCTAGCCTCTTTTCCCTTGGGTTTCCGGAGCCCGAGGGTCATCTTATTTTAACCCCCCCCCCCCGGGGGCCAGTGCTCCTCTGAGTGTTGGTCCAAACTAGAGTCCTGTGCAGCGCCCCCTCGGGGAAACTCGAGGTTTGGTTTTAGTTGTATGGAGCGCTCATCTGAGTGTGCCCTAAGAATGAGATATGTGCAGCCCCTATCGGAATTTGTTGGCACATTCGGATTTGTTTTGACCTGTCGAAGTGTCTTGAATAACCGAGGTACCGAGTCTAATCGGAACGTCTCGGGAGGAGGTCTATTCCTTCGTTGACCATGAGAGCTTGTCATGGGCTAAGTTGGGACTCCCCTGCAGGGATTTGAACTTTCGAAAGCCGTGCCCGCGGTTATGGGCAGATGGGAATTTGTTAATGTCCGGTTGTATATAACTTAAACATTAACTTAATTAAAATGAATCAACTGTGTGAGTTACCGTGATGGCCTCTTCTCGGCGGAGTCCGGGAAGTGGACACGGTGTTGGAGTAATGGTTGGCGCAGGATTGCCCTCTTTAGTTATGTGTTCGCGCTTTGCCTTTCTCTTCTCGCTCTCTTTTGCGAGTAGGTTAGCCACCATATATGCTAGTCACTTGCTGCAGCTCCACATATATTTACCCTGCCTTACCTATTAAGCTTAAATAGTCTTGATCGCGAGGGTGCGAAATTGCTGAGTCCCTATGGCTCACAGATTACTATTACACCAGATGCAGGGCCTGATGATACCGTTCCATATGGCGCGCTTGATCTCAAGTGGGAGTTCGACGAGGACTCTCAGCGATACTATGTTTCTTTTCCGGATGATCAGTAGTGGTGCCCAGTTGGGGTGATCGGGACCGTGTCGCATGTTGGGTTGTCTTTTATTTTGGCACCGTAGTCGGGCCATGAGTGTTTGAATGATGTAATGTTATTTATGTACTTGATTGACGTGGCGAGTGTAAGCCAACTATGTTATCTCCCCTTTTATTAATTATATTACATGGGATGTTGTGAAGATTGCCTAACTTGCGACATTGCTTTCAATGCGGTTATGCCTCTAAGTCGTGCCTCGACACGTGGGAGATATAGCCGCATCGAGGGCGTTACAAGTTGGTAATCAGAGCCTTCCCCGACCTTAGGAGCCCCCACTGTTTGATCGTTTTTAGCGGCCGAGTTGTGTCTAGAAAAATGTTTTGAGTCATTTAGGAATTATATATCGGAGAGTTTAGGAATTCTTTTTACTTCCCAGTCTCCTCATCACTCTGGTAAGGCATCCTGACGTAGAGTTTTGACTCTTCTCTTCTCAAATTTATCTAAAAAAAATTTAGGATCACGCAGGTATCTTGGAATCGTTCCGATGATTTTATGACGAGAACATTGTCTTGGTGCCTCCTGTCAGGGGTTTTGTGGAAGGGGAGTTGAGCTCTGAGGTGTTGTCGTCATAATTTTATCGTTGCAGTTCTGGAATACCTGAGTTTAGTACGCCGACATCGAAAATCTCTTTTATGCAGTTCGTTGGCGAGATAACCTCGACGCCGCCCAGTACTGGGGCGGGAGTTCGGGAGTATCGCCATAACTTGTATAACATATGCTTTTCGAAGGTTGAGGTAGATGATTTCTGAAGTTTTTTCTTGGTTATGTGTTGAAGGATGGATATAGCTGGATGTAGGATTTGCTAGATTTGGGTGAGATATTATGCTTCCCCTGTATCCCGAACACCTGATTGCATAATCGGAAAGGTTCGGGAGTTTCATAGGTGGGAATTCTTGTAGCTCTAGTTCTTCTTCCACGGATATTGGTTTGAGATTGGGATTTCTTACCGATTATTCGTTCTTGATCCGTACCTTGTTGATTTATTTCTCTACCTTAATTCTAAGTGGCTTCTCAATTTATGGATTTGTGACCATTTCAAGAGGAATGCATTCGTTCATTTTGTTCGGATGTGAAGACTTTATGTTGCAATTTTCATTCCGTTGGTTTCAGCTTCATTTTATCTGTCAATGTGCTAACGGTGGTCAACCTCTTCAGGATGGCTCCCGCTAAGAGCACCAATCAGAATCAGAATCAAGATCCGCCACCACCTCCACCTCCTCCGAAGGCATGGCAAGCTGTGATGGCCGCAACCAATGCAAACACGCAGTTGATCATGTAAATTCTTCAAGAGCGCAATCAAGGCAACCAAGGGAACCAAGGCAACAATCAGAATCACTTTGCTACACTCAACCAGTTCCTTGCTAACGGGCCAAAGACTTTCAGCAATTGTGTTGAGGCAACTGATGCTGATGATTGGCTTGTGGATCTATGCAAGCATTTCGAGTGCAGTAATGTCAGGCCTGAGGACTTTGTCAAGTTCGCTTCCTTCCAACTCAAAGACCAAGCCGCAGAGTGGTTCCAGCAGTACAAGGATTCCAGAGGTGGACGTGTGATCACTTGGGATGAATTTCGCCAAGATTTCCGAGCTCATCACATCCCTCAGAGTGTGACTGAAAGCAAGCGTGAGGAATTCCGCAACCTGAAGCAAGGCTCTTTGTCTGTCTATGACTACAACAAGTTGTTCCAGAAGCTCGCCCGCTTTGCCAAGCAGGACGTACCTAATGAGAAGAGCATGATATACCAGTTCAGAGGTGGTCTCAGAGAAGAAATCCAGCTAACTCTTGTTCTCTTTGAGCCCTTGAGATACGATGAGTTCTACAACATGGCACTGAAGCAAGAGGCCGCTCAACTGAGGTGTGATACTTCCAAGAAGCGAGTCAGAGACACTACTCCTTCTTCCTCTACTCAAGTGGCCAAGCAGCAGAAGTATTGGCTTCCTCCTCCTCCGTTCCGTCAGCCGTATCAGAAGAGCAAAGGTGGCAGTGGTTCTTCCCACCCACCCAACCCTGGTTTTCAGAACAAGACTTCGTCTCAAGCTCCAAGATCGAGTGCTCCGTACCACCGTCTGCTTTCATAGGTCACGTGCAACAAGTGCCAACAGAAGGGTCACTATGCCAACAAGTGCTTCAACCAGAGGCGTCTTCCTCCTCCTCCTCCTGTGAGATCGGCAAGTACAGTTGTGGTCAAGCATAACCCCAAGCACGCCAAGGTCAACTTGATGAATGCAGCTCAGGCAGAGGATTCGTCAGATGTCATCATGGGTAACCTTCCTGTTAACGATATTCCTGCAAGAGTTCTTTTTGACACTAGTGCATAGCATTGTTTCATTTCCAAACCTTTTGCATCAAAGTATGAGTGTGATTATCAGTATCTACAAAGTTCCTTGCAAATTGTGTCACCGGGCAAGCAGATGACAGCTAACACCTGCGTTCCGGAGGTTACTATCACCTTGGGCGACTACAAGTTCCTTTCTTCCCCAATTGTTCTTGGTAACTCGGATATTGATCTTATTCTCGAGATGGATTGGCTTTCTAAGCACAAGGCGCATCTTGATTGTGCAGCCAGGCAGATTCAATTGACTCATTCGTCTGAGGATGTAATTGTCTTTGCCGCTCGGGATAACACTATCCGTCTGTTTTCTCTCAATGAGAAGGGTGAACTCGATGCTATCTTGCAAATTCCAGTCGTTTGCGAATATCAAGACGTCTTTCCAGAAGAGCTTCCAGGAATGCCTCCGCACCGGCCAGTTGAATTCTTCATCGATCTTGAGCCCGGTACAGAACCTGTGTGCAAGCATCCTTACAAGCTCGGACCTGAAGAGTTGAAGGAGCTGAAGAAGCAACTCGATATTCAAGAAAGAATGGGTCTCATCCGGCCTAGTTCTTCTCCGTGGGGTTGTGGTGTTCTTTTTGTGAAGAAGAAGGATGGAACGGACCGACTTTGTGTTGATTACCGTCCATTGAACAAGAAGACCATCAAGAACAAATACCCACTTCCCAACATCAACGAGCTGTTCGAACAACTGAAAGGTGCCCAAGTATTCTCCAAGCTTGATCTCCGTATGGGTTATCATCATATTCGAATCCGTGAGCAAGATATTCCCAAGATGGCTTTCAGGACAAGCTATGGTTCATATGAATACACTGTCATGTCTTTTGGCCTCGTCAACGCTCCTCCGACGTTCTCTCGCATGATGAACTTCATCTTCAACGCCTACACCAATGACTTCGTTTTGGTCTATCTCGACGACATTCTGGTTTTCTCGAAGAACAAGGAAGATCATGCCAAGCACTTGCGTTTGGTGCTCGATAAGCTGAGGGAACACCAGTTCTACGCCAAGTTCTCCAAGTGCGAATTTTGGCTAGATGAGGTTCTTTATCTTGGTCATACCATCTCTGCCAAGGGAATTGCAGTGAATCCTGAGAAGGTGTCTGCAATTGTGAATTGGGAACCTCCTCAGAACGTGAAGCAACTCCGTAGCTTCCTCGGTCTCGCAAGCTACTGTCGAAGATTCGTTGAAAACTTTTCTAAGATCGCGAAGCCTCTCTCAAATCTTCTCCAGAAGCACGTCAAGTACGTTTGGTCTCCAGAGTGTGACATTGCTTTCAACACTTTGAAAGAGAAATTGATCGCTGCTCCAGTTCTGACTCCGCGTGATGAATCCAAACCGTACGAGGTTTTCTGTGATGCCTCTCTCCAAGGTCTTGGCGCAGTGTTGATGCAAGAGAAGAAATTTGTCACTTATACCTCTCGCCAGTTGAAGCCTAATGAGAAGAACTACCCCACTCATGATCTCGAGTTGGCGGTAGTTGTGCATGCTCTTTTGACTTGGAGACATCTCTTATTGGGAAGAAAAGTGGACATTTTCACTGATCACAAAGGTCTCAAGTACATCTTCACTCAGCCTAATCTCAACCTCAGGCAGACTCGATGGGTGAAAGTGCAACTATCCCTAGGTGGTTTTGGTAATTCATAACAACATATAGCTCATTGAGCTAATGCTATTCCAAGATGATTATTTCAGGAAAGCTCAATGATTGGCATGGCATGGATGTGAAAGTGGAACCCTCAAAATGCTAAGGACAAAGAATTGGCTCAAGCTCAAAAGTTCAAGACTCTTCATTTTATATTTTAGTGATCCAAGATCACATTGAGTCTTTAGGAAAAGCCAATACTATCAAGGAGGGATGAGGTGTTGCTTAATGAGCCTCTTGCTTTATGTGCTTAGTGATATGCTCCAAAATCCTCAACCACCTTTCCATATCCACAAATGACCTAAACCCTAAGCCAAACTCAGTCATACCGATTCTGTCAATCCGGCGCCACCGAGTTTCACTTGTCATTTGCCACTGCCAAACCCTAGCAATTCGGTCCTACCGATAAGGATCTCGGTCACACCGAGATGGGGTTGCAAACTCTCTGTTTCCCTTTCGTAACTTTTCGGTCTCACCGAAAGAGCGAATCGGTCCCACCGAGAATGCAATGCAAACTCTCTGTTTCCTTCTTGTAACTTTTCGGTCTCACCGAAAGAGCAAGTCGGTCCCATCGAGTTTGCCTGACCAACTCTCTAGTTAGCTAATTGCCGAACTTCGTCTCACCGAGTTTGTGCGATCGGTCTCACCGAGATTACGTTATGCCCAAACCCTAACCGAATCGGTCCTACCGAGTTGCATCTCAGTCCCACCGAAATTCCTAACGGTCACTAGGTTTACTATTTCGGTCGGACCGAGTTTTCTGATTCGGTCCCACCGAGATTGGTAGATTGTGTGTAACGGTTGGATTTTGTGTGGAGGCTATATATACCCCTCCACCACCTCTTCATTCGAAGAGAGAGCGATTAGAACACATACACCATTCCTACTCATATGTTCTGAGAAAGAACCACCTACTCATGTGTTGAGACCAAGATATTCCATTCCTACCATATGAATCTTGATCTCTAGCCTTTCCCAAGTTGCTTTCCACTCAAATCTTCTTTCCATCAGATCCAAATCCTATGAGAGAGAGTTGAGTGTTGGGGAGACTATCATTTAAAGCACAAGAGCAAGGAGTTCATCATCAACACACCATTTGTTACTTCTTGGAGAGTGGTGTCTCCTAGATTGGCTAGGTGTCACTTGGGAGCCTCCGACAAGATTGTGGAGTTGAACCAAGGAGTTTGTAAGGTCAAGGAGATCGCCTACTTCGTGAAGATCTACCGCTAGTGAGGCAAGTCCTTCATGGGCGATGGCCATGGTGGAATAGACAAGGTTGCTTCTTCGTGGACCCTTCGTGGGTGGAGCCCTCCGTGGACTCGCGCAACCGTTACCCTCCGTGGGTTGAAGTCTCCATCAACGTGGATGTAGGATAGCACCACCTATCCGAACCACGGAAAAACATCCGTGTCTCCAATTGCGTTTGAATCCTCCAAACCATTCCCTTTACATTCTTGCAAGTTGCATGCTTTACTTTCCGCTGCCAATAAACTCTTTGCATGCTTGCTTGAATTGTGTGATGATTGCTTGACTTGCTCTAAGATAGCTAAAATCTGCCAAGAACTAAAATTGGGAAAAGGCTAAGTTTTTAGTTGGTCAAGTAGTCTAATCACCCCCCCTCTAGACATACTTTCGATCCTACAAGTGGTATCAGAGCTTTGGTCTCCATTTGCCTTGATCTCCATAGCTTTTGGTGGTCATAGCCTTGGTTTCACAACCTAGGAGAGAATGGCGTCTAGCGAGGGAAATTATCACCGTAGAGGTCCTTACTTTGATGGCACTAATTTTGCTAGTTGGAAGCATAAAATGAAAATGCATATTCTTGGACATAACCCCGCCGTATGGGCTATTGTTTGTGTTGGTTTGCAAGGTGAGTTCTTTGATGGGAGAGAACCAAACCATGAAGCTACCGCGGATGAGTTGAAGATGTTGCAATATAATGCTCAAGCTTGTGATATTCTCTTCAACGGATTGTGCCCCGAAGAATTCAACAAAATCAGCCGCCTTGAGAATGCAAAGGAAATTTGGGATACTTTGATTGATATGCACGAAGGTACCGAATCCATCAAGGAATCCAAGTTGGATGTGCTCCAAAGTCAACTTGACAAGTTCAAGATGAAGGATGGTGAAGGTGTCACTGAAATGTACTCTAGGCTTGCTCTCATCACAAATGAGATTGCCGGCTTAGGAAGTGAAGAGATGACCGATAGGTTCATCATCAAGAAGATCCTAAGAGCCTTGGATGGGAAATATGATACCGTGTGCACATTAATCCAAATGATGCCCAACTACAAAGATCTCAAGCCAACGGAAGTAATTGGAAGGATTGTTGCTCATGAGATGTCACTCAAGGATAAAGAGGAACTTCACAATAAATCAAGTGGTGCCTACACAGCGTCATGTGAAGTCCCCACATCATCAAGTGAGAAACAAAACTTCAATGAAGAATTGAGCTTAATGGTGAAGAACTTCAACAAATTCTACAAGAGTAGAAACAAAGATAGAAGCTTCAAGTCAAGGTCCTACAATGACAAAAGATCTTCTAGTCAAGAGCGAAACTGCTATAATTGTGGAAGACCCGGACACTATTCCAATGAGTGTACGGATCCCTACAAGAGATGAGAAGATTCTCCAAAAAGAAGAAGCAAAGAATCTCCACCAAGAGAGAGAAGGAGTAGAGATGATCATTATGAACGAAGATACTCACGGAGAAGCAAGGATTCGGAAAGGAAGGAAAAATCATCAAGGAGCTATACAAAACGAAGACATCAAGCTCATGTTGGTGAATGGGTATCCGGCTCCGACTCCGACAGCCACTCCGAGAGAAGTTATCACTCCGACTCCGAAGATACTCAAGATGAAGGTGTTGCCGGTCTAGCACTTGTGTCAACCAACTCCTACGGCATATTTGACTCACCAAATGAAGGAATTGGAAGATGCTTCATGGCCAAAGGTCCTAAGGTAACACACCCCGAGTATGTTGACTTTAATAGTGATGAAGATGACTTGTTAGGTGATGATGATTTGCTTGTTGACAACTCTAGTGAAGAATATTATGATGAAATATCAATTAATCATGCTAAAACGAATGACAATGATAAGGAGAAGATTGAGGCTCTAACTAAAGAACTAAACACTCTTAAGTTAGCCCATGAAACTATCTTCGAAGCTCATCGAGAACTTTTAAGAGCTCATGAGAAACTACGCTTTGAAAAGCTTAATCTTGAGCAAGAGCATGAGTTCTTAAAAGCAATCAATGATGATCTCCGCAAGAAAAGTTCTTCTCACATTGCCAAGCGTTTACTTTTATCCACCTACATGCCTCAAGTCAGGACTAGTAACAAGAATAAGAAAGATTCTTCCTCTAGTAGTAACAATGATCATGCTAAATCCAATATTGTTGCTTCTAGTAGTTCTCTTGATTCCACTAATGATTCTCTTAGCCAAGTTACACTTGAGCAAGAAAATAGCTTATTGAAGGGAATTATAGAGAAAGGTGTTTACAAGAGCCTTGCCGGGAGTAAGCAATTCGAGGAAATTGTGCGCAAGCAAGGAATGCACCGGAAGAATCAAGGTGTTGGTTTTGAACGAAAGTTCAATGCCAATGGAGTTGAATGGGAAGAAGATCAATACCCCAAGACAAAGTTTGTTCCTCAACAAGAGAAGTATGACACTTCTTTCAAGGGGACACAAGCTCAAGATGATCTTCCACCACAAGACTACAAGCAAAAAGGCAAGGACAAGCTTCAAGAGGAGATTGATGCATTTGAAGAAGCTCCTAAGACCCTAGTAAAGTGGATTCCCAAGACCACGTCGAGTTCCACTTCATCAAGTACGACTACAACTCCAAGGATTCCCATCAAGATGGTGTGGATCCAAAAGAAGAAGAACTAGAGAGTTCTTGAGGGTGACTCCGCCAACATATTTCATTCTCATCATTTTGGCAAGAACAAGTGCAATCAACTTCCACATCATGCACTAGTTCAAGGAGTCACAAACCCTCTTGTTGGTAAGACAAGGGACAAGGTAACCTAAAGTTTTCATGGACATCATCTTGTGTGTGCATCACTCTATGTCTATGGATATCCTTGTTTGTTCCTTGTGGGACTAACCCATGTAGGTATTGAAAGTGCAATTCACTCAAATGGATAGCTCCAAGTGATCTACATCAACATTGAGCATCCACATCTTCAACATCTACATGAAGTCATCATCGACAAAACCCAAGGTTAGTTCATCCCTCTTAGGGGGGATATCACATCTAGGGGGAGCTTTACTCTAAGACTTGAGCTAAAGCAACTCTAAAGATGTGAATACAACAATGCTTTATGTAAAAGTGGTAACCCCACTTGAGCTTAAACGATGAGTATGACCTATGATCAAGTGTTCTCACTTGACTCCTAAGTCAATATACTCATATATAGATGACCCAGTCATCGCAAATTGCTTGATAGATGCTAGAATTGGTTGTGCATGCTTTGCCACATATTTCATTTGCCATCTTATTGTGTGAGCATGTTGGTTGTATATTTTACTCATTCGAGGACATCCACTTGTTGTTTTGATTGTTTTGCTTTCTTCTTTTGCCAAGTGGATGGACAAGAATGCCTAAGAACCTCCTCTAGCTATCTATGCTTTTCTCGTCTCAAACTCTATTCATGCTGCATCACAAAACTTGATCAAGTCAGATTCGAACCACTCTGTGTGAGGAGCGCTCGGAGTCCCCGATTCGTCATAGACTTAAACTTCCAAAACCTCTTTATGAATCTCGGTCTGACCAATACACCATTTTCGGTCCTACCGAGTTCATTAAGTTGATCTAGGTTTTCGATCTCGGTGCAACCGATTTGAACTTTTCGGTCACACCGAGTTGCAATAACTGCACACAGTTTTGCATCTCGGTGCCACCGAGTTGTTCCACTCGGTCACACCGACAGGGTCGGGCTATATATAGTGACGGGCAAAATTTTGGAAATTTCTCCGAAACCTCTTCGCCCGCGCGATAGCCTGCTCTGCCTTCATGGTCTCCGGATCGTCTTCTCGCCGCCAGCAGCCTCCAGTCGCTGGTCTCCGCCACCGTCAACGGAATTCTACCCCGCCGTTGCCGCCGTAGCGAGTCTCCGCCGAACTAGGGTATGGACTCGATCTTTGTGCTATTCTCCACTCCGATTCCTAGCACATTGTGATCATCATGATTCTTGCCACGATTGAAACACTCCTATCCAGTCAATGAACTCGTAGATTAGGTTTAATTCCAAAATTTTAGGGTTAGGTTTCCGCCGAGACCATCTCGGACCCACCGAGTTGAAAAACTCGGTCCCACCGATCTGGCTTTTGCCATTGCACAAGTGAAACTCGGTCTAACCGAGAATAACTTATCGGTGCGACCGATTTTGGAATTCTGTGAAACCCTAGCAGTCTCGGTGCCACCGAACTGTGACTCGGTCTGGCCGAGTTCACCAGTTCTGGTGCCAAAACTGCTTCAGTGTCACCGAGTTTGAAAATCGGTAGATCCGAGATGCTTTCTGTGGAAAACTAAAACTAAGTTTTTGAATTATTCTTTTGCAAAAATCTCTGCTTTTTGTGATGCTCATCCACTCTATCTTATCCATAATCTATTCACAGGGTCAGCAGTCAGTTTGCAACATGTCTGATCAAACTGACAGCCAGAATGTGTCTGAGCAGCAAGTTGTGATGAGTGAGGGCACTAGCCCCTCAAGTTCTTCTAATGATGGCAGCAGGAGCACCCCCAGCAATCTGCCTAAGGCTGCCACACGTCAAAGGAAGAAGAGAACGTCTGATTCTGAGGATGAATACTATGTGGCAGAGGAAGAGGCCACATCAAAGAGAGCTGAACCAGCTCAAGGCACAAAGCCAGGGCTGAAAATCAAAAGGCCAGCAGGCAGGCAACCCATGTCTAAGGCAAGAGTTCCCACTTCCAAACCTAGGAAGGCTGCAACTGAAGAAACCATGAAGCTTGCCCTGGAATCTGAAGAGGAAGCGGGTGGCCAAGGCAAGAAGAGGAAAGAAGAGGAAAGAGAGGGTGAAGAAGACTGTAGCCAGAGTGCTTGGGAAGGCCTCCATCATGGTAGATGAGGAGGAAGAAGAAGAAGAGGTTACTGCACCAGCACCCAAGGCAGCCAAACTCATGGGAGATGCTATAAGGTCAGGAACAGCTGCATCCAAGCCCAAGGAAGCACCTAAGGCTGCATCTAAGCCTAAGAGTGCACCAAAGAGAAACACACGAAGCATCCCAGCTGCGGAAAAGAACAAGGCCCCAGTGCCTGAAGCTATCGAAGAAGAGGAAGAGAGTGTCCTTAGGAAGCTCAAGCCCAAGATCCCAGACCACAACGATGCTCATCCTGTGGCTGAGGATATGAAGCTCGGGAGAGATTCAGGGCTGAGGAAATGGAGAGAAGCAGATCCGTATGCTTCTAGGAGAAGGACTGCCGTGGATTACAGATTTCATACCAAGGAGTAGCAAGATTTCTATGAGACTGTTTTGCTTGACAAGAACCCAATCATTTGTGACATGAGATGGGTCGACTGGACCTACATCAAGGACAATGAAGAGTACTACCCCGGTGTATTTGACAGCTTTAGTGCATGTGGAGTTGCAGACTTTGTTGGGCAGAAGCTCACAAAGTGGAATGAGGAGCTGATCATGCAATTCTACTCCACAACACACTTTTATCCGGATGGCAGGATCACATGGATGTCAGAGGGTACAAGGTACCAATCCACTGTTGAAGAATGGGCGAAGTTGATCAATGCCCCAGAGGAGCAAGCTGATGACTTGGACATTTATGCCAAGAAAAAGATGGATCACAACTCCATGTCCAACATGTACAAGGAGATCCCGAATGAAGCGCTCGACACGTTCAAGTTTGGCTCAGTGCACTATCTGCTCTCAGGATTGCCTACGATCAACTGGATCCTTAGGCACACCCTTCTGCCCAAATCTGGAGATCACAAGATGATCAGAGGTCACGCGATCAACTTGCTTCATGTCTTTGACGTGCCTCAGAAATTCAAGGTCATGAGTCTCATTGTGAAAACAATCAAGAGGACAGCTGCAGACCAGAAGAGGAGTTGTGGGTATGCCCCACAGATTCAGGAGCTCATCAACTCCAAGATGGGCACGGGCGTGTATTTATTGGATAAGGAACACCTGCCCATCCGTCCAGATTTTGAGGATAACCAAGTGGTTATGACTGAGAATGAACCCTCATCTGCCCATGCACAAGCTCAGAAGGAGAAGGCGAAGAAGGAGAAAGCTGCCAGGATGCCTACTCAAGCGGAGGCATCTGATTACTTCTTGAAGACCAAACAAGAGCAGCTCGGTTACCTGATAGCGTCCACCATGCGGATTGAGCAAAGTATAGCTACCCTGACTCAGAACCAGGCGAGCCTAGAGAGGATCATGGAACAGAGGTTCTATGACCTGGACATCAAAGTGACTGAGATACAGACTGCCGTGGAGCAGCTCCAGGATGACATGAACGAGAGAAGAGGAATAACCACAACTGATGCTTTTGCTAGGGTGCCACGAGGTCCGAGGTCGTCTGCACTGCCAGTTGCTAACACTAGAGCTACAACGTCTGCACGAGCTACAGCCTCCGTTCCACCAGCTCCAGCATCCACCACAGCCTCAACTCCTACCACATCTACTGAAGGCTTCGTCCTTGGCGTGCTCCGGACTCCACCACCACCTGAAGATCAAGCCTAAGCGTCGACTTAGCACTATGCATTCTCTAGGAACTTTTTGGTAACTTGTTGCCAAAGGGGGAGAAAATGTATAGATCATAGGCTTCGAGAGAGAGTGTTGCTTTTATGCTCTCTTATTTTTATTTGGTGGTTTTTTTCGAACTTTGTTTGCTTGCGTGTGCGATACTATGTCATTATTCGTGAGACATCGATGATCAAGTGTTTGATCATAAGCCACACTTAATGGTTGCTTAATGCTTGCTAAATGTTATCATTCTATCTATTGTCTGTGATCATTCACTATTCTTGATGATGAGTGCATATATTTCAATCTTATCATTTTTTGAGCGCTCCACCAAGATGTATGTGACATGAAAGAGTAACCCATGATTCTAACTCCTTGTGCATTTGCAGTCCAAAGCAAATTTTAAAATATGCACAAATTTAGGGGGAGCTCTTACTTATCACATACTTCTCAAAGCGACGATGTATTTCATGATTATTATTATTTGTCGAAGCTTTGATCTATATGTTGTCATCAATTACCAAAAAGGGGGAGATTGAAAGTGCAACTATCCCTAGGTGGTTTTGGTAATTCATAACAACATATAGCTCATTGAGCAAATGCTATTCCAAGATGATTATTTCAGGAAAGCTCAATGATTGGCATGGCATGGATGTGAAAGTGGAACCCTCAAAATGCTAAGGACAAAGAATTGACTCAAGCTCAAAAGTTCAAGACTCTTCATTTTATATTTTAGTGATCCAAGATCACATTGAGTCTTTAGGAAAATCCAATACTATCAAGGAGGGATGAGGTGTTGCTTAATGAGCCTCTTGCTTTATGTGCTTAGTGATATGCTCCAAAATCCTCAACCACCTTTCCATATCCACAAATGACCTAAACCCTAAGCCAAACTCGGTCATACCGATTTTGTCAATCCGGCGCCACCGAGTTTCACTTGTCATTTGCCACTGCCAAACCCTAGCAATTCGGTCCTACCGATAAGGATCTCGGTCACACCGAGATGGGGTCGCAAACTCTCTGTTTCCCTTTCGTAACTTTTCGGTCTCACCGAAAGAGCGAATCGGTCCCACCGAGAATGCAATGCAAACTCTCTGTTTCCTTCTTGTAACTTTTCGGTCTCACCGAAAGAGCAAGTCGATCCCACCGAGTTTGCCTGACCAACTCTTTGGTTAGCTAATTGCCGAACTCGGTCTCACCGAGTTTGTGCGATCGGTCTCACCGAGATTACGTTATGCCCAAACCCTAACCGAATCGGTCCTACCGAGTTGCATCTCAGTCCCACCGAAATTCCTAACGGTCACAAGGTTTACTATTTCGGTCAGACCGAGTTTTCTGATTCGGTCCCACCGAGATTGGTAGATTGTGTGTAACGGTTGGATTTTGTGTGGAGGCTATATATACCCCTCCACTACCTCTTCATTCGAAGAGAGAGCCATCAGAACACATACACCATTCCTACTCATATGTTCTGAGAAAGAACTACCTACTCATGTGTTGAGACCAAGATATTCCATTCCTACCATATGAATCTTGATCTCTAGCCTTCCCAAAGTTGCTTTCCACTCAAATCTTCTTTCCATCAGATCCAAATCCTATGAGAGAGAGTTGAGTGTTGGGGAGACTATCATTTGAAGCACAAGAGCAAGGAGTTCATCATCAACACACCATTTGTTACTTCTTGGAGAGTGGTGTCTCCTAGATTGGCTAGGTGTCACTTGGGAGCCTCCGACAAGATTGTGGAGTTGAACCAAGGAGTTTGTAAGGGCAAGGAGATCGCCTACTTCATGAAGATCTACCGCTAGTGAGGCAAGTCCTTCGTGGGCGATGGACATGGTGGAATAGACAAGGTTGCTTCTTTGTGGACCCTTCGTGGGTGGAGCCCTCCGTGGACTCGCGCAACCGTTACCCTCCGTGGGTTGAAGTCTCCATCAACGTGGATGTAGGATAGCACCACCTATCTGAACCACGGGAAAACATCCGTGTCTCCAATTGCGTTTGAATCCTCCAAACCCTTCCCTTTACATTCTTGCAAGTTGCATGCTTTACTTTCCGCTGCCAATAAACTCTTTGCATGCTTGCTTGAATTGTGTGATGATTGCTTGACTTGCTCTAAGATAGCTAAAATCTGCCAAGAACTAAAATTGGGAGAAGGCTAAGTTTTTAGTTGGTCAAGTAGTCTAATCACCCCCCCCCCCTCTATACATACTTTCGATCCTACAATGGGTCGAAATGATTCAAGAGTATAATCCGAGTATCGAGTATACTCTAGGCAAGGCCAATGGGATTGCTGACGCATTGAGCAGGAAGGCTTATTGCAACAGTCTGATTCTCAAGCCTTATCAACCCGAGCTTTATGAAGCTTTCCGCAAACTTAATTTGCAAGTTGTTCCTCAAGGTTTCCTCGCCAACCTTCAAGTCTCTCCTACCTTGGAAGACCAGATTCGCCAAGCCCAGCTTCTTGATGCTATGGTGAAAAAGGTGAAGATTGGGATTGCCAAGAGTCAACCCAAGTACAAGTGCTACCACCTTGATGACAAGGATACTCTCTTCTTCGAGGATCGTATTGTTGTGCCCAAAGGTGAACTTCGTAAAGTGATCATGAACGAGGCTGACAATTCTCTCTTCTCCATCCACCCTGGGAGCACGAAGATGTATCAGGACCTTAAGCAGGCTTATTGGTGGACTCGAATGAAGCACGAGATTGCTCAATTCCTGAATGAATGTGATGTCTGCAGAAGAGTGAAGGCAAAACACCAACGGCCAGCAGGTCTCCTCCAACCTCTTGCCATTCCAGAATGGAAGTTTAACCACATTGAGATGGACTTCGTGACTGGGTTTCCAAAGTCCAAGCGTGGCAATGATGCTATATTCATTATCATCAACAAACTCACCAAAGTGGCTCACTTTCTGCCTATCAAAGAGTCAATCACTGCAGCTCAATTGGCGGAACTCTACACCTCTCGTGTTGTCCCTCTGCACGGTATTCCTCAAGTGATCTCTTCAGACCGTGGCAGCATCTTTACCTCCAAGTTTTGGGATTCTTTTCAGAAGGCCATGGGCACCAACATCCGCTTCAGCACAGCTTTCCATCCTCAAACTAGCAGTCAAGTCGAGCGTGTCAACCAGATTCTTGAAGATATGCTCAGGGCTTGTGTGATCTCCTTCGGCATGAAGTAGGAGGATTGTCTTCCTTATGCTGAATTCTCCTACAACAACAGTTTTCAAGCAAGTTCGGGCAAGGCCCCATTTGAAATTCTGTATGGCAGGAAGTGCCGTACCCCTCTCAACTGGTCCGAAACCGGTGAACGTCAGCTTTTGGGAAATGACTTAATCACAGAGGCAGAAGAAATGTGCAAAGTCATTCGAGATAACCTCAAAGCAGCCCAATCCCGTCAGAAGAGCTACTATGATAGTAAGCACCGTGATTTGGCTTTCGAGATCGGAGATCATGTTTACCTCCGCGTCTCTCCTATGAAAGGGACTCGTCGCTTCGGTATCAAAGGGAAGCTTGCCCCCAGATACGTGGGACCTTTCAAGATTGTGAGCAAGAGAGGCGACCTCGCCTATCAACTCGAGCTTCCTTCAAACTTTGCAAGTGTTCATGATGTGTTCCATGTCTCTCAGCTCCGAAAGTGCTTCAAGACTCCTGACCACACCGTCAACTTCGAGGACATTGATCTCCAAGAAGATCTCTCCTATCGTGAGCACCCAGTTGCTATCCTTGAAGAGACTGAACGCAAGACTCGCAACAAGTCGATCAAGTTCCTCAAAGTCAAGTGGTCACACCATTCCGGCCGTGAAGCTACCTGGGAACGCGAGGATCACCTCCGTTCTGAGTACCCGGCGTTCTTTCAGTCCTAGATCTCGGGATGAGATCCTTTCGTAGTGGTGGAGTGTTGTAACACCCCAGATGTAACTTACCCAATTTGTACTCCAACTCTTGACGTTTCCGGCGTTAAGTTATTTTATTTTCTTGGGTTTGGGTCTTTGTCTCCGTGTGTTGTTATCGTTGTCATGCATCTCATATCATGTCATCATGTGCATTGCATTTGCATACGAGTTCGTCTCATGCATCCGAGCATTTTCCCCGTTGTCCGTTTTGCATTCCGGCGCTTCGTTCTCCTCCGGTGGTCATTTCTACCTTTCTTTCGTGTGTGGGAATTAAATATTTCCAGATTGGATCAAGACTTGCCAAGCGGCCTTGGTTTACTACCGGTAGACCGCCTGTCAAGTTTCGTACCATTTGGACTCCGTTTGATACTCCAACGGTTAACCGAGGGACCGAAAAGGCCTCATGTGTGTTGCAGCCCAACACCCTTCCAATTTGGTCCAAAACCTACCTAAACCTGCTCCATCATCTAGAGCGTTCAATCACGATCGCGTGGCCGAAAACCGCACCTCATTTATACACTCCTAGCTCCCTCTAAGCCTATATATAGACCCCTTCCCCGAAATCCGGATCTCCCCCGTCCTAACCCTAAAATTTCGGATCTCCGCCGCCGCCGAACAAAAACCGCGCCGACGGACATTGTCCGCTTCCCCGCCAGCCACCCACGGACCGCCACGTGGCCCGCCGCGCCGCCTCCCACCGCCGAAGCCCACCGGGCCCAAGGCCGGCCCTCTCCGCGCCGCGCCCGGGCCCCGCCTCCTCCTCCCGAGAGCCTCGCCGCGCCGCCCCTTCGCCTCGTCGCCGGGCCGCCGCGTCGCCGTGGTCGACGTCGCTGACCACCTCCGCCGCCGCGTGCCATTGTCGCCGTCCCCGGCGGCCGGTGCACCACCAGCCGCCCGCGGCCACCTCGTCGCTCCGGCGACTTCGCCCGCGCCGGAAACCGCGCCCCCGCCGGTGACCGGCCTCGCCCCGCGCCTCCCCTCGTCAACTCCGGCGCCGGTGAACAGTGCTCCGGCGTGCCTTGATCCGCGTGCTGGATCTGGATCTGAGAAGATTCTCGGTTGACTTTTTCATCCCCAAACCCTAGCTCATGTGCTCATCTTCATCATGCTATATCTCCGCACCCGTAGCTCCGTTTTTGGCATATAGCATATCAAATTGTTTGTCTCAGAGAGTACATCATTTCATTCCATTGCATCATTTTCATTTGAGTTCATCTCGATGCCTGAAATGCTGTTAGAAGAGGGCTACTTGAGATAATTGTCAGATCTACCACTCCATTTAGGCATTTGTCATTTTTGCCATGATTGTTGTGTGCATGATATGCCCATGAGCTCTACATATGTTTTGTTAAGGGTTTTTCTATCTTTCCAGAGGTGCAACCCATGTATTTTTGTGATGTGTGTAGTGACTAGCACAAGCTTGCAAAGTGAGGCACTTGGTAATTCTGTTTTCAGGGACTTAGCATTTCCACTAAGCCCTCGAGCTGTTTAGTTCAAGATGCCATATGTTCATGTTGTTTCCTAGTGATCCGTGCCTCTTTTGAGGATGATCAGTAAGGATGTTTTGTTAATCTTGTAGTGCTCTATCCATCCATGTCTTTGTTTGCAATTATGGAGCACCCTAGCTTGAGTCAAACGAGCTCTACTTTTGCTACTTTGTGAATCTGGGCAGATTGTCAACTTGTTTGCAATTTTACCGATGATGTTATAGTTGATCCGTGCATGCTATGTTATTGTTCTTGCCATGTCTAGCTTGCATTTTGTGTATTCTTGATGGATGTATGCTTAGATTTTTCATGACTTGCACCGTAGTAAGTGCATCGAGCTCGTAAACATGCCTACTTGAGATATGTTTCAGCATGTGCCAGTTTTCACTAAGTCTGAAAACTGATTATGCTTTTGCTATGTTCACATGCTTGCAAATGTATTTTGTGATCCCTCTTGGCTCAAGGTCACTAAGGGACTTTTGTTAAGCTCTTTGAGTAGCTCCATGCCATGCTTTACTTTGTCATGTTCAGGACCTGTAGCATATAGTTTTGATGCTCCGAAGAGTGCTATCTGATCTGAAATTCCAGACAAGTATTAATTTCTCCAAGTCTGAGATCTGTTTACCATATGCAGTTTTGCCATGCTTGTTTGAACCTGTTAATGGATGAATTGGCCGTAGCTCAATGCTAGACTTTTGTTAAGTATCTTGAATGCATCCCTGCCATGTATTTTGATGCCATGTTTGGGTGTTGTAGCATGTTCATCTCGTTGCATTTAGATGGCTACTTGCTGTAAATCGCAGAACGTGGTCATATTTGAATCGCTTGCCATTTCCAAACCGTAACTCCGATTCCGGTGATCTTTATATCGTTTTCAAGCGATTTCATCTCATCTTTTCAGTGGCACACTTGGTTTTCCAAGTTGAGGCCAAGTTATTGCATTTCCTGTCATATCTTGCATATGCATCCCCCATTGCATCCCGCATAGCATACCATGTTTGCATCATCTTGTTTGATCCTTGCACGTGGTTGATTGTGTTCTTGTTGCTTGTTTGTCTTGTTTGGGTAGAGCTGGGAGACGAGTTCGCTAACGAGGAGCCCGTTGAGTTTGCTTTCGAGGATCCAGGCAACTCTGACAACTTTGCAGGCAAGATGATCATACCCTCGAAATCACTACTATCTTTGCTTTGCTAGATGCTTGCTCTTTTGCTATGCCATGCTACTATGCCTACCACTTGCTTTCAAGCCTCCCAAATTGCCATGTAAAACCTCTAACCCACCATGTTCTAGCAAACCGTTGTTTGGCTATGTTACCGCTTTGCTCAGCCCCTCTTATAGCGTTGCTAGTTGCAGGTGAAGATTGTAGACCGTTCCTTGTTGGAACATTATTTACTTGTTGGGATATCATTATATTGCCATGTTATCTTAATGCATCTATATACTTGGTAAAGGGTGGAAGGCTCGGCCTCTCGCCTAGTGTTTTGTTCCACTCTTGCTGCCCTAGTTTCCGTCATATCGGTGTTATGTTCCCGGATTTTGCGTTCCTTACGCGGTTGGGTTATAATGGGAACCCCTTGATAGTTCGCCTTGATTAAAGCTTTTCCAGCAATGCCCAACCTTGGTTTTACCATTTTCCACCTAGCCTCTTTTCCCTTGGGTTTCCGGAGCCCGAGGGTCATCTTATTTTAAACCCCCCCCCCCCCCCCGGGGGGGGGGGCAGTGCTCCTCTGAGTGTTGGTCCAAACTAGAGTCCTGTGCAGCGCCCCCTCGGGGAAACTCGAGGTTTGGTTTTAGTTGTTTGGAGCGCTCATCTGAGTGTGCCCTGAGAACGAGATATGTGCAGCCCCTATCAGGATTTTTCGGCACATTCGGATTTGTTTTGACTTGTCGAAGTGTCTTGAAGAACCGAGATACCAAGTCTGATCGGAACGTCTCGGGAGGAGGTCTATTCCTTCATTGACCGTGAGAGCTTGTCATGGGCTAAGTTGGGACTCCCCTGCAGGGATTTGAACTTTCGAAAGTCGTGCCCGCGGTTATGGGCAGATGGGAATTTGTTAATGTCCGGTTGGCCTCTTCTCGGCGGAGTGAGTTACCGTGATGGCCTCTTCTCGGCGAAGTCCGGGAAGTGGACACGGTGTTGGAGTAATGGTTGCCGCAGGATTGCCCTCTTTAGTTATGCGATCGCACTTTGCCTTTCTCTTCTCGCTCTCTTTTGCGAGTAGGTTAGCCACCATATATGCTAGTCGCTTGCTGCAGCTCCACATATATTTACCCTGCCTTACCTATTAAGCTTAAATAGTCTTGATCACGAGGGTGCGAGATTGTTGAGTCCCTGTGGCTCACAGATTTCTATTACACCAGATGCAGGGCCTGATGATACCGTTCCAGATGGCGCGCTTGAGCTCAAGTGGGAGTTCGACGAGGACTCTCAGCGATACTATGTTTCTTTTCCGGATGATCAGTAGTGGTGCCCAGTTGGGGTGATCGGGACCGTGTCGCATGTTGGGTTGCCTTTTATTTTGGCACCGTAGTCGGGCCATCAGTGTTTGAATGATGTAATGTTATTTATGTACTTGATTGACGTGGCGAGTGTAAGCCAACTATGTTATATCCCCTTTTATTAATTATATTACATGGGATGTTGTGAAGATTGCCTAACTTGCAACATTGCTTTCAATGCGGTTATGCCTCTAAGTCGTGCCTCGACACGTGGGAGATATAGCCGCATCGAGGGCGTTACAGAACTCCTCCATCACGGTAGATGCATTGGAGGACTCTACCTCATCACATCTGGAGCACTTAGTCGCAAGCGTCGTCAAGTCTACTCTATCATCAAGACCTCTTTGGCAAGGTGGTATCAATGATTAGGACATCCATCATCGGTCATAGTCAAACAAGTAGTTAATAAAGGCAATCTTCCTTTGTCACATAGTCAAATTAGTGAGTCTGTCTGTGAAGCTTGTCAGTGTGCCAAGAGTCATCAGCTTCCTTATCCTAAGTAAAATAGTGTGTCTCATGCTCCGTTAGAACTTATTTTCAGTGATGTATGGGGTCATGCCAGAGATTCTTTTGGAAGAAAAAATCATGTCAGTTTTATTGATGATTACAGCAAGTTTACTTGGATTTATTTGCTTACATACAAATCTGAAGTTTTTTCTATCTTCCAAGAATTTCATAAACTTGTTGAGAGACACTTTGATAAGAAAATTTTGTCAGTCCAAAGTGACTGGGGAGGGGAGTATGAGAAACTCAACTCTTTCTTCCGTAGCATTGGGATTGTCCATCATGTGTCTTGTCCTCATGCTCATCAACAGAATGGCTCTGCTGAGCGCAAACATCGTCACATTGTTGAAGTTGGTCTCTCTCTTTTAACCCATGCATCCATGTCTCTCAAATATTGGGATGAAGCCTTTATAACAGCCACATATCTTATCAATCGTCTCCCTAGCAAAGTCATTGGCGATTCTACTCCATTAGAGCGCCTATATCATCAAAAACCTAACTACAACTATCTCAAAAATTTGGGTGTGCTTGTTATCCCAATTTTCGTCCATACAATCACCATAAACTTGAGTTTTCATCTACTCAATGTGTCTTCCTTGGCTATAGTAATCTTCACAAAGGTTATAAGTGTCTCGAGATTGCAACTGGATGCATCTATATTTCTCGTGATGTCATTTTTTATGAAACTCTTTTTTTCCTTTTGCCAAACTTCATCCTAACGCAGGCGCTTTGCTTCATGCTGAAATAGCCCTCCTAGCAGACTATGTCACACTTCCTGATCACAGGGGTGAATTAACTGAACCTGATCATGTACAAAAATCCAAAGAAAATTGTGATTATGTTGATATATGTGCTAATTCAGGCTGTCATTTTATGTGTGAGGAAACAAACAAAACAGGCACGAAATATCCTGCTGATCCGGCTGATAGCACGAGATCCCAGGCGGACCCGCACGCCCAGCCTGCTCCCCCTGCCGACGCTTGATCCTAGGAGGATTCCTCTCCCATGCGCGTGGCCACACGCGGCCTGGTGGCCGACAGCCCCGACCGGGTGGATCCCACTGGTCCAGCTGCCTCGCCTCTTGCCATGTATCTGTGCATCGAGACGCCCGCCAGCCCAGGTGTGGGAGGGGCCGAGTTTCTTGTCGCCACGTCCCTACGGGCCTAGGCGGTAGCTGACCACGGGTGCGTGCCTGGCCCTGCGACGGATCGTGCGTCTGGTCCTGTGTTGGATCATGAGCCAACTGGCCCGTTGACTACATCGGATCGGGAGCTGGTTGGATCTTTTGTGGGGGGTTCTGCTTCACCAGGATTGTGTGTACCTCCGTCCATGATGACCCACAAGTATAGGGGATCTATCGTAGTCTTTTCGATAAGTAAGAGTGTCAAACCCAACGAGGAGCAGAAGGAAATGATAAGCTGTTTTCAGCAAGGTATTCTCTGCAAGTACTGAAATAAGTGGTAACAGATAGTTTTGTGATAAGATAAATTGTAACGAGCAACAAGTAACAAAAGTAAATAAAGTGCAGCAAGGTGGCCCAATCCTTTTTGTAGCAAAGGACAAGCCGGAACAAACTCTTATAATAGGAAAAGCGCTCCTGAGGACACATGGGAATATCATCAAGCTAGTTTTCATCACGTTCATATGATTCGCGTTCGATACTTTGATAATTTGATATGTGGGTGGACCGGTGCTTGGGTGTTGTTCTTACTTGAACAAGCATCCCACTTATATTAACCTCTATTGCAAGCATCTGCAACTACAGCAAAAGTATTAAGGTAAACCTAACCATAGCATGAAACATGTGGATCCAAATCAGCCCCTTACGAAACAACGCATAAACTAGGGTTTAAGCTTCTGCCACTCTAGCAACCCATCATCTACTTATTACTTGCCAATGCCTTCATCTGGGCCCAAATAATGGTGAAGTGTTATGTAGTCGACGTTCACATAACACCACTAGAGGCTAGACAACATACATCTTATCAAAATATCAAACGAATACCAAATTCATATGACTACTAATAGCAAGACTTCTCCCTTGTCCTCAGGAACAAACGTAATTACTCACAAAGCATATTCATGTTCATAATCAGAGGGGTAATAATATGCATATAGGATCTGAATGTATGATCTTCCACCAAATAAACCAACTAGCATCAACTACAAGGAGTAATCAACACTACTAGCAACCTACTAGCACCAATCCCGGACTTTGAGACAAGAATTGGATACAAGATATGAACTAGGGTTTGGAGATGAGATGGTGCTGGTGAAGATGTTGATGGAGATTGCCCTCTCCCGATGAGAGGAGCGTTGGTGATGACGATGGTGATGATTTCCCCCTCCCGGAGGGAAGTATCCCCGGTAGAACAGCTCTGCCGGAGCTCTAGATTGGTTCCGCCAAGGTTCCGCCTCGTGGCGGCGGAGTCTCGTCCCGAAAAGTTCCTTCTAATTTTTTTCTCATCGAAAGACTTCATATAGGAGAAGATGGACGTCGGAGAGCCACCAGGGGGCCCACGAGGTAGTGGGCGCGCCCTAGGGGGCGCCCCCACCCTCGTGAGCAGGGTGTGGGCCCCCTGGCCTTCATCTTTGGCGAGGATTTTTCTTTATTTATTTTAAGATGATCTGTGGAGTTTCAAGACTTTTGGAGTTGCGCAGAATAGGTCTCTAATATTTGCTCCTTTTCCAGCCCAGAATTCTAGCTGCCGGCATTCTCCCTCCTTATGTAAACCTTGTAAAATAAGAGAGAATAGCCATAAGTATTGTGACATAAAAGTGAAATAACAGTCCATAATGCAATAAACATCGATATAAAAGCATGATGCAAAATGGACGTATCAACTCCCCCAAGCTTAGACCTCGCTTGTCCTCAAGCGAAAAGCCGATAACAATAAATATGTCCTCATGTTTAGAGGTAGAGGCGTCGATAAAAATAAAATACGGACATGAAGGCATCATGATTATTCTCATAACAGCAACATATATAGATTTTGTCATATGATTACTTATGTTCAAGTGATGATCTATTCACAATGCAAAAGTATAAATCATAAACCTTATTGGGCTCCGACAAACTATAATCTCAGTCATTGAAGCAATTGTAATTTATCATAACATCGAAAAGAGTCTATGTCAGAGCTAAAAAGCAAGTCCACATACTCAACTATCATTTAGTCCTCCATAATTGCTAACACTCACGCAATACTTGTGGTTACGGAGTTTTAATCGGACACAGAGAAAGATAGGGGCTTATAGTTTTGCCCCACAACCTTTTACCTCAAGGGTAATGTCAACAATAATGGTTCATGCTCCCCTACATACAATTAGATATATATATCATGTTCTTTCCAACATGCTGAGCTTGCCAAAGGATAAAATGAAAAAGAAAAGGTGAAGATCACCATGACTCTTGCATAAGGTAGAAGATAATGATAAAGGATAGGCCCTTCACAGAGGGAAGCAGAGGTTGCCATGCGCTTTTATGGTTGGATGCATAAAATCTCAATGCGAAAGAACGTCACTTTATATTGCCCCTTGTGATATGAACCTTTATTATGCAGTCCGTCGCTTTTATTACTTCCACATCACAAGATCGTATAAAGCTTGTTTCTCCCACACCAATCAATCATACATATTTAGAGCAATTTTTATTGCTTTGCACCGATGACAACTTACTTGAAGGATCTTACTCAATCCATAGGTAGATATGGTGGACTCTCATGGCAAAACTGGTTTAAGGGTATTTGGAAGCACAAGTAGTATTTCTACTTGGTGCTGAGAATTTGGCTAGCATGAGGGGGAAAGGCAAGCTCAACAAGTTAGAGGATCCATGACAACATACTTTATCTCAGATATAAGAAAGACATAACTCATTACGTTGTCTTCCTTGTCCAACATCAACTCTTTAGCATGTCATATTTTAATGAGTGCTCCCAATCATAAAAGGTGTCAATGATAATATACACTGGCGGAGCTAGGCAAGATGCGTTGGGGGGGCCAAACAGGAGATAAGGGTGTTTGCAAGGGGCAGAAGACAATATTTTTCTTAATCTAATCTTCCCTAAAAAATTCCCCATGTCGTTTTACCAAGGCTGGGGGGCCACGGTACCTGCAGGAACCAACATAGCTCCGCCACTGATAATATATCTATATGTGAAAACCTCTCTTTCCTTATTACTTCCTATTAATTCTAACAATGACCAAAGCTATGTCTGCCAACTCCCAACAACTTTTAATCATCATACTCTTTCTATGTGAAGTCATTACTCTCAATAAGATCAATATGAACTTTTTGTTTCTTTTTATTCTTTTTCTCTTTCTTTTATTCACCCAAGATCATGGCAAAATAATCAAGCCCTTGACTCAACACTAATCTTTATTATATATAGCTCACGGACTCGATTACAAGAGAGATCATAAAGAAAAACTCAAAACTAGATCATGCCATAAACTTTATTCTACTAGATCAAGATACTTCTAATAGGATTGACCTAAGAAAAACAATAAAGATAGGAGTTGTGATGGTGATACGATACCGGGGCACCTCCCCCAAGCTTGGAAGTTGCCAAGGGGAGTGCTCATACCCATGTGATTATGTCTCCTTCTTTGTTGTCGATGAAGAAGGTGGTGGTGATGTTGATGATGCAGGCTTGTCGTCCATCTTCCAAGGCATACGTTCTCCATCATAGAAAGATGATCGACTCTCCGGGATACTCAAATCTGCAGCCAAACTCATCCTTTTGAATCTATATTCATACTCACAGTTTTGGTTTTGCAGGTCATAGATTTGGGCTTGGAGGTGATCGATCTTCTCATGAAGCTTGAAGATAGTCTCCCCGATGTTGTCAGCATCCAACTTGTGGTTGCTAGTGAACTCCGCGATCATCATGTGGTTAGAGTTGAGTCCACGTTCCACCATCCTTTGGCACTTGAAAACTTGTTGCTCCACTGCTTCGAGCCTCGTCTCCATGCTTCCGGTCCCCTTTGGTCCCTCTTCATCACGGATGTGCAGCAACCCATCACGCAACTCAATGGTTTGAGGGTGTTGCAGCACCTCCGCGAGGTAAGGGTTGATGACCTTCTCGAAGAACTTCTCCTTAGAGACGCTTGGGGCCGTCATGATAACCTGGATCTGTTAGAAAACAGTTCGAAACAAGAACAGAGGAGGTTTGCGTGATACGGAAGTCAAAACCTTCGGGAGGTTATATAATGATTTTTTACCGACCAAAATACGTATCATGCAAGAAAACCGAGTCCGGAAGGCACACGAGGTGCTCACGAGGTAGTGGGCGCGCCCAGGGGGGTAGGGCGCTCCCACCACCCTCGTGGGGCCCTCGTGTCCTTCCCGGACTGCTACTTATTTTTCTATTTTTTTAAATATTCCAAAACGGAGAAATATTGCCTTAAAAATTGTTTTGGAGTCGGTTTACTTACCGTACCACATACCTATTTCTTTTCGGAGTCTGAAACGTTCCGGAAAGTGTCCCTTATGTATTCCTCCGGGGTTACGGTTTCAATAATATTGGTTTCAACATTTATGGGATTACCTGAGATATAATGTTTGATTCTTTGACCGTTTACCACCTTCGGATTTGTGCCCTCGAAGTTGTTGATTTTTATGGCACCGGAATGATAGACCTCTTCGATAACATAGGGGCCTTCCCATTTAGAGAGAAGTTTTCCTGCAAAAAATCTTAAACGAGAGTTTTATAGCAATACATAATCACCTACATTAAACTCACACTTTTGTATCCTTTTGTCATGCCATCTTTTAACTTTTTCTTTAAACAACTTGGCATTTTCATAAGCTTGGGTTCTCCATTCATCAAGTGAGCTAATATCAAATAACCTCTTCTCACCAGCAAGTTTAAAATCATGGTTGAGCTCTTTAATAGCCCAATATGCCTTATGTTCTAGTTTGAGAGGTAAGTGACATGCTTTTCCATAAACCATTTTATACGGAGACATACCCATAGGATTTTTGTATGTAGTTCTATAAGCCCATTATGCATCATCAAGTTTCTTAGACCAATTCTTTCTAGACCTATTAACAGTCTTTTGCAAAATTAATTTGAGCTCTATATTGCTCAACTCTACTTGACCACTAGACCGTGGGTGATAAGGAGATGCAATTCTATGATAAACATCATATTTAGCAAGCATTTTACGGAAGGCACCATGAATAAAGTGTGAACCACCATCAGTCATTAAATATCTAGGGACTCCAAACCTCGGAAAAATAACTTCTTTAAGCATTTTAATAGAAGTGTTATGATCAGCACTACTAGTTGGAATACCTTCTACCCACTTAGTAACATAATCAACAACAACTAAAATATGTGTGTATCCATTAGAGGCAGGAAAAGGTCACATATAATCAAAGCCCCAAACATCAAACGGTTCAATAACAAGAGAATAGTTCATAGGCATTTCTTGACGTCTACTAATATTACCAATTCTTTGACATTCATCACAAGACAAGACAAACTTACGGGCATCCTTGACGAGAGTAGGCCAATAAAAACTAGATTGCAATACCTTATGTGCAGTTCTATCTCCAGCGTGGTGTCCTCCATAAGTCTCAGAATGACACTTGCGTAGGATCTGTTCATGTTCATGCTCAGGTACACAATGTCTAATAACACCGTCTACTCCCTCTTTATAAAGATGTGGGTCATCCCAAAAGTAATGTCTCAAGTCATAGAAAAACTTTTTCTTTTGCTGGTATGTGAAGCTAGGTGGTATAAACTTAGCAACAATATAATTAGCATAATCAGCATACCATGGAGTACTACGAGAAGTACTTATAACATTTAATTGTTCATCAGGAAAGTTATCATTAATAGGTAGTGGGTCATCAAGAACATTCTCTAACCTAGACAAGTTGTCTGCAACGGGGTTCTCAGCTCCCTTTCTATCAACAATATGCAAATCAAATTCTTGTAGCAAGAGAACCCATCTAATAAGTCTAGGTTTAGCATCTTTCTTATCCATAAGGTATTTAATAGCAGCATGATCAGTGTGAATAGTTACTTTAGAATCAACAATATAAGGTCTGAATTTATCACAAGCAAATACAATTGCTAAAAGCTCTTTTTCAGTAGTAGCATAATTTCTTTGAGCATTGTCTAGAGTCTTACTAGCATAATGAATAACATTTAATTTCTTATCAACTCTTTGCCCTAGAACAGCAGCTACAGCATAATCACTAGCATCACACATAATTTCAAAGGGTAAATTTCAATCAGGTGGCTGAACAACAGGTGCAGATACTAATGCTTTCTTAAGTATTTCAAATGCTTCTGCACAATCATCATCAAAGACAAATGGTATATCTTTTTGCAATAAATTAGTTAGAGGCCGAGAAATTTTTGAGAAGTCTTTAATGAACCTCCTATAAAATCCAGCGTGACCGAGGAAACTTCTTATACCTTTGATGTCCTTGGGACATGGCATCTTTTCAATAGCATCAACCTTGGCTTTATCAACTTCAATACCTCTTTCAGAAACTTTATGCCCCAAGACAATACCTTCATTAACCATAAAGTGGCACTTTTCCCAATTCAAGACAAGATTAGTTTCTTCACATCTCTGCAAAACTCGATCAAGATTGCTCAAGCAATCATCAAAAGAGGAACCATAGACGGAAAAATCGTCCATGAAAACCTCACAAATCTTTTCACAAAAGTCAGAGAATATAGCCATCATGCATCTTTGAAAGGTAGCAGGTGCATTACATAAACCAAAAGGCATACATCTATAAGCAAAAGTACCAAAAGGGCATGTAAAAGTAGTCTTTGATTGATCTCTAGCCGACACAGGTATTTGAGAGAAACCAGAATAACCATCTAGAAAGCAATAGTGTGTATGTTTGCATAATCTTTCTAACATTTGATCAATAAAAGGTAAGGGGTAATGATCTTTCTTAGTAGCTTTATTTAATTTGCGAAAATCAATTACCATCCTATAACCTGTGATAATTCTTTGTGGAATCAATTCATCTTTATCATTAGGAACAATAGTAATACCTCCCTTCTTAGGGACACAATCGACAGGACTTACCCACTAACTATCAGCAATGGGATAAATTATACCTGCCTCCAGAAGCTTGAGTGTTTCTTTTCTTACCACTTCTTTCATTTTAGGATTCAGACGTCGTTGAGGATCATGAACTGGTTTGGCATCTGCTTCCAAATTTATTTTATGTTGACATAGAGTGGGACTAACGCCCTTAAGATCATCAAGAGTATGTCCAATAGCAGCACGATGCTTCTTCAGAGTTTTCAATAACCTTTCTTCTTCATGCTCTGAAAGGTTAGCACTAATAATAACAGGATATATCTTCTTTTCATCAAGATAAGCATATTTAAGATTATCAGGCAAAGGTTTAAGCTCAAACACGGGATCACCCTTGGGTGGAGGAGGATCCCCTAAATTTTCAACAGGCAAGTTATGTTGCAGAATAGGTTCCTGTTTAAAGAATACTTCATCTATTTCCCTTCTTTCATTCATGAACATGTCATTTTCATGGTCTACCAAATAGTGTTCTAAAGGATCACTAGGAGGTACGGCAATAGAAGCAAGATCAATAATTTCATCCTTACTGGGCAATTCTTCCTCACGATGTTGTTTACTAAATTTAGAAAAATTAAACTCATGAACCATATCATCCAAGCCAGTAGTAACAACATTCTTTTCACAATCTATCTTAGCATTAACAGTATTCAAGAAGGGTCTACCAAATATAATGGGACAAAAGCTATCTTGCGGAGAAGTAAGAACAAGAAAATCAGCAGGATATTTAATTTTCCCACACAAGACTTCAACATCTCTAACAATTCCAATTGGTGAAATAGTATCTCTATTAGCAAGTTTAATTGTGACATCGATTTCTTCTAACTCAACAGGTGCAATGTCATGCATAATTTCTTTGTATAAATTAATAGGTATTGCACTAGCAATAGCACCCATATCACATAAGCCATGATAACAATGATCTCCTATTTTAACAGAAATAACAGGCATGCCTACCACAGGTCTAGATTTATCTGTATCATGGGGTTTAGCAATTCTAGCAGTTTCATTACAGAAGTAAATAACATGCCCATCTATATTATCAGACAAGAGATCTTTAACAATAGCAATATTAGGTTCTACTTTAACTTGCTCAGGAGGTGTATAAGTTCTAATATTGCTTTTACGAACAACAGTTGAAGCTTTAGCATGATCCTTTACTCTAACAGGGAAAGGTGGTTTCTCAACATAAGAAGTAGGAACAATAGGATCATTATAAGTGACAGTCTTTTCTTCAACTTTAATAGGTGCAGCTAATTTTACTTCTATGTGAGGATGATATTTAAACCACTTCTCTTTAGGGAGATCAACATAAGTAGCAAAAGATTCACAGAAAGAAGCTACTATCTCAGAGTCAAGTCCATATTTAGTGCTAAACTTACGGAAAATATCGGTGTCCATAAAAGATTTAACACAATCAAACTTAGGTGTCATACCTGACTCTTTACCTTCGTCGAGGTCCCAATCTTCAGAGTTGCGTTTAATTCTATCCAATAAATTCCATCTAAATTCAATAGTCTTCATCATAAAAGAGTCAGCACAAGAAGTATCGAGCATGGTGCGGTTGTTATGAGAAAGCCGAGCATGTAAATTTTGAATAATCATTTCTCTTGAGAGCTCATGATTGGGGCATGAATATAACATTGATTTAATCCTCCCCCAAGCCTGAGCGATGCTTTCTCTTTCGCGAGGACAGAAATTATATATATAATTGCAATCACGATGAACAAGATGCATGGGGTAATACTTTTGATGAAATTCCAATTTCAATCTTTTATAGTTCCATGATCTCATATCATCACATAGCCTATACCATATCAATGCATCTCCCTTCAAAGATAAAGGGAAGACCTTCTTCTTAGCAACATCATCGGGTATACCTGCTGTTGGAAATATGCCCTAGAGGCAATAATAAATAAGTTATTATTATATTTCCTTGTTCATGATAATCGTTTATTATCCATGCTATAATTGTATTGATAGGAAACTCAGATACATGTGTGGATACATAGACAACACCATGTCCCTAGTAAGCCTCTAGTTGACTAGCTCATTGATCAATAGATGGTTACGGTTTCCTGACTATGGACATTGGATGTCATTGATAACGGGATCACATCATTAGGAGAATGATGTGATGGACAAGACCCAATCCTAAGCATAACACAAGATCGTGTAGTTCGTATGCTAAAGCTTTTCTAATGTCAAGTATCATTTCCTTAGACCATGAGATTGTGCAACTCTCGGACACCGTAGGAATACTTTGGGTGTGCCAAACATCACAACGTAACTGGGTGGCTATAAAGGTACACTACGGGTATCTCCGAAAGTGTCTGTTGGGTTGGCACGAATCGAGACTGGGATTTTGTCACTCCGTGTGACGGAGAGGTATCTCTGGGCCCACTCGGTAGGACATCATCATAATGTGCACAATGTGATCAAGGAGTTGATCACGGGATGATGTGTTACAGAACGAGTAAAGATACTTGCCGGTAACGAGATTGAACAAGGTATCGGGATACCGACGATCGAATCTCGGGCAAGTATCGTACCGCTAGACAAAGGGAATTGTATACGGGATTGATCGAATCCTCGACATCGTGGTTCATCCGATGAGATCATCGTGGAACATGTGGGAGCCAACATGGGTATCCAGATCCCGCTGTTGGTTATTGACCGGAGAACGTCTCGGTCATGTCTGCATGCTTCCCGAACCCGTAGGGTCTACACACTTAAGGTTCGATGACGCTAGGGTTATAAAGGAAGTTTGTATGTGGTTACCGAATGTTGTTCGGAGTCCCGGATGAGATCTCGGACATCACGAGGAGTTCCGAAATGGTCCGGAGGTAAAGATTTATATATAGGAAGTGCTATTTCGGCCATCGGGACAAGTTTCGGGGTCACTGGTATTGTACCGGGACCACCGGAAGGGTCCCGGGGGCCCACCGGGTGGGGCCACCTATCCCGGAGGGTCCCATGGGCTGAAGTGGGATGGGATCCAGCCCAAAGTGGGCTGGGGCGCCACTTTCCCCTAGGGCCCATGCGCCTAGTGTGGGGGAAACCCTAAAGGAAGAGTCCCAGAAGGGGAAGGCACCTCCTAGGTGCCTTGGGGAGGAGGGATTCCTCCCTTGGCCGCCGCCCCCCTAGGAGATTGGATCTCCTAGGGCCGGCGCCCCCCCTTGGCCCCCTATATATAGTGGGGGAGATGGAGAACATCTTACCTTTGCCTTTGGTGCAGCCCCTCCCCTCTCCCAAGTCCTTCTCCTCTCCCGTGGTGCTTGGCGAAGCCCTGCAGGATTGCCATGCTCCTCCACCACCACCACGCCGTTGTGCTGCTGCTGGATGGAGTCTTCCTCAACCTCTCCCTCTCTCCTTGCTGGATCAAGGCATGGGAGACATCATCGGGCTGTATGTGTGTTGAACGCGGAGGTGCCGTCCGTTCGGCACTAGGATCATCGGTGATTTGGATCACGACGAGTACGACTCCATCAACCCCGTTCACTTGAACGCTTCCGCTTAGCGATCTAAAAGGGTATGTAGATGCACTCTCCTTCCCCTCGTTGCTAGTCTCTCCATAGATAGATCTTGGTGACACGTAGGAAAATTTTGAATTTCTGCTACGTTCCCCAACAGTGGCATCATGAGCTAGGTCTATTGCGTAGATTCTATGCACGAGTAGAACACAAAGTAGTTGTGAGCGTTGATTTTGTTCAATATGCTTACCGTTACTAGTCCAATCTTGATTCGGCGGCATTGTGGGATGAAGCGGCCCGGACCAACCTTACACATACGCTTACGTGAGACCGGTTCCACCGACAAACATGCACTAGTTGCATAAGGTGGCTGGCGGGTGTCTGTCTCTCCCACTTTAGTCGGATCGGATTCGATGAACAGGGCCCTTATGGAGGGTAAATAGCAATTGGCATATCACGTTGTGGTTTTGCGTAGGTAAGAAACGTTCTTGCTAGAAACCCATAGCAGCCACGTAAAACATGCAAACAACAATTAGAGGACGTCTAACTTGTTTTTGCAGGGTATGCCATGTGATGTGATATGGCCAAAAGGATGTGATGAATGATATATGTGATGTATGAGATTGATCATGTTCTTGTAATAGGAATCACGACTTGCATGTCGATGAGTATGACAACCGGCAGGAGCCATATGAGTTGTCTTAATTTATGACCTGCGTGTCAACATAAACGTCATGTAATTACTTTACTTTATTGCTAACCGTTAGCTGTAGTAGTAGAAGTAATAGTTGGCGAGACAACTTCATGAAGACACGATGATGGAGATCATGATGATGGAGATCATGGTGTCATGCCGGTGACGATGATGATCATGGAGCCCCGAAGATGGAGATCAAAAGGAGCACTATGATATTGGCCATATCATGTCACTATTTGATTGCATGTGATGTTTATCATGTTTATACATCTTATTTGCTTAGAACGACAGTAGTAAATAAGATGATCCCTCATTAAAATTTCAAGAAAGTGTTCCCCCTAACTGTGCACCGTTGCGACAGTTCGTTGTTTCAAAGCACCATGTGATGATCGGGTGTTTGATCCTAACGTTCACATACAACGGGTGTAAGACAGATTTACACACGCGAAACACTTAGGTTGACTTGACGAGCCTAGCATGTGTACAGCCATGGCCTCGGAACACAGAAGACCGAAAGGTCGAGCATGAGTCGTATGGTAGATACGATCAGCAAGAAGATGTTCACCGATGTTGACTAGTCCGTCTCACGTGATGATCGGACACGGCCTAGTTGACTCGGATCATGTAATCACTTAGATGACTAGAGGGATGTCTATCTGAGTGGGAGTTCATAAGATGAACTTAATTATCCTAAACATAGTCAAAAGGATTTTGCAAAATATGTCATAGCTCGCGCTTCAGTTCTACTATTTAGATATGTTCCTAGAGAAAATTTAGTTGAAAGTTGATAGTAGAAATTATGCGGACTAGGTCCGTAAACTGAGGATTGTCCTCATTGCTTCATAGAAGGCTTATGTCCTTAATGCACCGCTCAGTGTGCTGAACCTCGAACGTGGTCTGTGGATGTTGCGAACATCTGACATACACGTTTTGATAACTACGTGATAGTTCAGTTAAACGGTTTAGAGTTGAGGCACCGAAGACGTTTTTGAAATGTCGCGAAACATATGAGATGTTTCGAGGGCTGAAATTGGGATTTCAGGCTCGTGCCCACGTCAAGAGGTATAAGACCTCCGACGATTTTCTTAGCCTGCCAACTAAGGAGAAAAGCTCAATTGTTGAGCTTGTGCTCAGATTGTCTGAGTACAACAATCATTTGAATCGAGTGGGAGTTGATCTTCCAGATGAGACAGTGATGGTTCTCCGAAGTCATTACCACCAAGCTGCTAGAGCTTCGTGATGAACTATAATATATCAGGGACATATATGATGATCCTTGAGATATTCGCGATGTTTGACACCAAAGTAGAAATCAAGAAGGAGCATCAATTGTTGATGGTTGGTGAAACCACTAGTTTCAAGAAGGGCAAGGGCAAGAAGGGATACTTCATGAAACGGCAATTCAGCTGTTGCTCTAGTGAAGAGACCCAAGGTTGAACCCAAACGCGAGACTAAGTGCTTCTGTAATAAGGGGAACAACCACTGGAGCAGAATTACCCTAGATACTTGGTAGATTAGAAGGCTGGCAAGGTCGATAGAAGTATATTGGATATACATTGGGTTGATGTGTACTTTACTAGTACTCCTAGTAGCACCAGGGTATTAGATACCGGTTCGGTTGCTAAGTGTTAGTAACTCGAAATAAAAGCTACGGAATAAACGGAGACTAGCTAAAAGTGAGCTGACGATATGTGTTGGAAGTGTTTCCAATGTTGATATGATCAAGCATCGCACGCTCCCTCTACCATCGAGATTGGTGTTTGCGTTGAGCATAGACATGATTGGATTATGTCTATCGCAATACGGTTATTCATTTAAGGAGAATAATGGTTACTCTGTTTATTTGAACAATACCTTCAATGGTCTTACACCTAAAATGAATGGTTTATTGAATCTCGATCGTAGTGATACACATGTTCATGCCAAAAGATATAGGATAGTAATGATAGTACCGCCTACTTGTGGCACTGCCAGTTAAGTCATATCGGTATAAAACGCATGAAGAAGCTCCATGTTGATGGATCTTTGGGCTCACTCGTTTTGAAAAGTTTGAGACATGCGAACCATGTCTATTGGTGTGTATGCATGAAGAAACTCCATGCAAATGGACCGTTTGGACTCACTTGATTTTGAATCACTTGAGACATGCAAATCATACCACATGGGCAAGATGACTGAAAGCCTCGTTTTCAGTAAAATGGAAATAGAAAGCAACTTGTTGTAAGTAATACATTTTGATGTGTGCAGTCCAATGAGTGCTGAGGCATGTAGTGGATATCGTTATGTTCTTACTTCAAAGATGATTTGAGTAGATGTTCAGTATATTTACTTGATGAATCACGAGTCTGAATTATTGAAAGGTTCAAGTAATTTCAGGGTGAAGTTGAAAGATCGTCGTGACAAGAGGATAAAATATCTGTGATATGATCATAGAGATGAATATCTAAATTACGAGTTTGGCACAGAATTAAGACATTGTGGAAATTGTTTCACAACTGATACAGCCTGGAACACCATAGTGTGATGGTGTGTCCAAACATCATAACTGCACCCTATTGGATATGATGCATACCATGATGTCTCTTATCGAATTACCACAATAGTTTATGGGTTATGCATTAAAGACAACCACATTCACTTTAAATAGGGCACCACATAATTCCGATGAGATGACACCGTATGAACTATGGTTTAGAGAAACCTAAGCTGTCATTTCTTCATAGTTTGGGGCTGCGACGCTTATGTGAAAAGTTTCAGGTTGATAAGCTCGAACCCAAAGCGGATAAATGCATCTTCATAAGACACCCAAAATAGTTGGGTATACCTCCTGTCTTAGATCCGAAAATAATAAGGGATTGTTTCTAGAATCGGGTCCTTTCTCGAGGAAAAGTTTCTCTCGAGAGAATTGAGTGGGAGGATGGTGGAGACTTGATGAGGTTACTGAACCGTCTCTTCAACTAGTGTGTGGCAGGGCACAGGAAGTTGTTCCTGTGGCACCTACACCAATTGAAGTGGAAGCTTATGATAGTGATCATGAAACTTCAGATCAAGTCACTACCAAACCTCGTGGGATGAAAAGGATGCGTACTACTTCAGAGTGGTACATAATCCTGTCTTGGAAGTCATGTTGCTAGACAACAATGAACCTACAAGCTATGTAGAAGCGATAGTGGGCCTGGATTCCGATAAATGGCTCGAGGCCATAAAATCCGAGAGAGGATCCATGTATGAAGACAAAGTGTAGACTTTGGCGGAATGGCTCGATGGTCGTAAGGCTGTTGAGTACAGATGGATTTTAAAAGGAAGACGGACAATGATGGTAAATGTCACCATTAAGAAAGCTCGACTTGTCGTAAGATGTTTTCCGACAAGTTCAAGGAGTTGACTGCGATGAGACTTTCTCACTCATAGCGATGCTAAAAGTCTGTTGGAATTATATTAGCAATTACTGTATTATTTATGAAATCTCACAGATAGGATGTCAAAACATTGTTTTCTCAACGATTTTCTTGAGGAAAGGTTGTATGTGATACAATCGGAAGGTTTTGTCAATCCTGAAAGATGCTAATAAGTATGCAAAGCTCCAGCAATCCTTATAAGGACTGTAGTAAGCATCTCGGAGTTGGAATGTATGGTTTGATGAGATGATCAAAGATTTTGGGTTTATACAAAGTTTATGAGAAACTTGTATTTCCAAAGAAGTGAGTGGGAGCACTATAGAATTTCTGATGAGTATATGTTGTTGACATAATGGATCAGAAATGATGTAGAATTTCTGGAAAGCATATAGGGTTATTTGGAAAGTGTTTTTCAATGGAAAGCCTGGATTAAGCTACTTGAGCATTGAGCATCAAGATCTATAAGGATAGATCAAAACGCTTAATGGTACTTTCAAATGAGCACATACCTTGACATGATCTTGAAGGTGTTCAAGATGGATCAGTCAAAGAAGGAGTTCTTGCCTGAGTTGTAAGGTATGAAGTTAAGACTTAAAGCTCGACCACGGCAGAATAGAGAGAAAGGACGAAGGTCGTCCCCTATGCTTTAGACGTAGGCTCTACAGTATGCTATGCTGTGTACCGCACTTGAAGTGTGCCTTGCCATGAGTCAGTCAAGGGGTACAAGAGTGATCCAAGAATGGATCACAGGACAGCGGTCAAAGTTATCCTTAGTAACTAGTGGACTAAGGAATTTTTCTCGATTATGGAGGTGGTAAAAGAGTTCGTCGTAAAGGGTTACGTCGATGCAAGCTTAACACCTATCCGGATAGCTCTGAGTAGAGATACCGGATACGTATAATGGAGCAACAATTTAGAATAGCTCCAAGTAGAACAGTTATTTGGAATAGCTCCAAATAGAACGTGGTAGCTACATCTAGGAGATGACATAGAGATTTGTAAAGCACACACGGATCTGAAAGGTTCAGACCCGTTGAATAAAACCTCTCTCACAAGCAACATGATCAAACCCAGAACACATTGAGTGTTAATCACATAGTGATGTGAACTAGATTATTGACTCTAGTAAACTCTTTGGATGTTGGTCACATGGCGATGTGACCTGTGAGTGTTAATCACATGGCGATGTGAACTAGATTATTGACTCTAGTGCAAGTGGGAGACTGTTGGAAATATGCCCTAGAGGCAATAATAAATAAGTTATTATTATATTTCCTTGTTCATGATAATCGTTTATTATCCATGCTATAATTGTATTGATAGGAAACTCAGATACATGTGTGTATACATAGACAACACCATGTCCCTAGTAAGCCTCTAGTTGACTAGCTCGTTGATCAATAGATGGTTACGGTTTCCTGACTATGGACATTGGATGTCGTTGATAACGGGATCACATCATTAGGAGAATGATGTGATGGACAAGACCCAATCCTAAGCATAGCACAAGATCGTGTAGTTCGTATGCTAAAGCTTTTCTAATGCCAAGTATCATTTCCTTAGACCATGAGATTGTGCAACTCCCGAACACCGTAGGAATACTTTGGGTGTGCCAAACATCACAACGTAACTGGGTGGCTATAAAGGTACACTACGGGTATCTCCGAAAGTGTCTGTTGGGTTGGCACGAATCGAGACTGGGATTTTGTCACTCCATGTGACGGAGAGGTATCTCTGGGCCCACTCGGTAGGACATCATCATAATGTGCACAATGTGATCAAGGAGTTGATCACGGGATGATGTGTTACGGAACGAGTAAAGAGACTTGCCGGTAACGAGATTGAACAAGGTATCGGGATACCGACGATCGAATGTCGGGCAAGTATCGTACCGCTAGATAAAGGGAATTGTATACGGGATTGATCGAATCCTCGACATCGTGGTTCATCCGATGAGATCATCGTGGAACATGTGGGAGCCAACATGGGTATCCAGATCCCGCTGTTGGTTATTGACCGGAGAACGTCTCGGTCATGTCCCGGATGAGATCCCGGACGTCACGAGGAGTTCCGGAATGGTCCGGAGGTAAAGATTTATATATAGGAAGTGCTATTTCGGCCATCGGAACAAGTTTCGGGGTCACCGGTATTGTACCGGGACCACCGGAAGGGTCCCGGGGGCCCACCGGGTGGGGCCACCTATCCCGGAGGGTCCCATGGGCTGAAGTGGGATGGGATCCAGCCCAAAGTGGGCTGGGGTGCCACTTTCCCCTAGGGCCCATGCGCCTAGTGTGGGGGAAACCCTAAAGGAAGAGTCCCAGAAGGGGAAGGTGCCTTGGGGAGGAGGGATTCCTCCCTTGGCCGCCGCCCCCCTAGGAGATTGGATCTCCTAGGGCCGGCGCCCCCCCTTGGCCCCCTATATATAGTGGGGGAGATGGAGAACTTCTTACCTTTGCCTTTGGTGCAGCCCCTCCCCTCTCCCAAGTCCTTCTCCTCTCCCGTGGTGCTTGGCGAAGCCCTGCAGGATTGCCACGCTCCTCCACCACCACCACGCCGTTGTGTTGTTGCTGGATGGAGTCTTCCTCAACCTCTCCCTCTCTCCTTGCTGGATCAAGGCGTGGGAGACATCATCGGGCTGTACGTGTGTTGAACGCGGAGGTGCCGTTCGTTCGGCACTAGGATCATCGGTGATTTGGATCACGACGAGTACGACTCCATCAACCCCGTTCACTTGAACGCTTCCGCTTAGCGATCTACAAGGGTATGTAGATGCACTCTCCTTCCCCTTGTTGCTAGTCTCTCCATAGATAGATCTTGGTGACACGTAGGAAAATTTTGAATTTCTGCTACGTTCCCCAACACCTGCAAGCTTAAATAATCCACAAACTTCATCCACATATATTAAGTGCTCATCAGGATGCTTTGTTCCATCTCCTGTAAAAGGGTTAGCTAGCAGTTTTTCCATCATACCCGAAGGAAATTCAAAACGAGTTTCATTTTCAATAGGTTCAGTAGGTTGAGGGGCAACTCTTTGCTCTACTGGACGGGGTGAAGATACCCTGAATAAGCCCCTCAGAGAATTACTTTCCATAGTAACAAGTGACAGTAAATTTCAGCACACTATATAAATTTTTTCCTTACCAAATTCCACCTACCAAAGGCGCTACACTCCCCGACAACGGCGCCAGAAAAGAGTCTTGATGACCCACAAGTATAGGGGATCTATCGTAGTCCTTTCGATAAGTAAGAGTGTCGAACCCAACGAGGAGCAGAAGGAAATGATAAGCGGTTTTCAGCAAGGTATTCTCTACAAGTACTGAAATAAGTGGTAACAGATAGTTTTGTGATAAGATAAATTATAACAAGCAACAAGTAACAAAATTAATAAAGTGCAGCAAGGTGGCCCAATCCTTTTTGTAGCAAAGGACAAGCCGGAACAAACTCTTATAATAGGAAAAGCGCTCCCGAGGACACATGGGAATATCATCAAGCTAGTTTTCATCACATTCATATGATTCGCGTTTAATACTTTGATAATTTGATATGTGGGTGGACCGGTGCTTGGGTGTTGTTCTTACTTGAACAAGCATCCCACTTATGATTAACCTCTATTGCAAGAATCCGCAACTACAACAAAAGTATTAAGGTAAACCTAATCATAGCATGAAACATGTGGATCCAAATCAGCCCCTTACGAAGCAACGCATAAACTAGGGTTTAAGCTTCTGTCACTCTAGCAACCATCATCTACTTATTACTTGCCAATGCCTTCCTCTAGGCCCAAATAATGGTGAAGTGTTATGTAGTCGACGTTCACATAATACCACTAGAGGCTAGACAACATACATCTTATCAAAATATCAAACGAATACCAAATTCACATGACTACTAATAGCAAGACTTCTCCCTTGTCCTCGGGAACAAACGTAATTACTCACAAAGCATATTCATGTTCATAATCAGAGGCGTAATAATATGCATATAGGATCTGAACATATGATCTTCCACCAAATAAACCAACTAGCATCAACTACAAGGAGTAATCAACACTACTAGCACCAATCCCGGACTTTGAGATAAGAATTGGATACAAGATATGAACTAGGGTTTGGAGATGAAACGGTGCTGGTGAAGATGTTGATGGAGATTGCCCTCTCCCGATGAGAGGAGCGTTGGTGATGACGATGGTGATGATTTCCCCCTCCCGGAGGGAAGTATCCCCGGCAGAACAGCTTTGCCGGAGCTCTAGATTGGTTCCGCCAAGGTTCCGCCTCGTGGCGGCGGAGTATCGTCCCGAAAAGTTCCTTCTGATTTTTTTCTCATCTAAAGACTTCATATAGGAGAAGATGGATGTCGAAGAGCCACCAGGGGGCCCACGAGGTAGGGGCGCGCCCTAGGGGGGCACCCCCACCCTCGTGAGCAGGGTGTGGGCCCCCTGGCCTTCATCTTTGGCGAGGATTTTTCTTTATTTATTTTAAGATGTTCCGTGGAGTTTCAGAACTTTTGGAGTTGCGCAGAATAGGTCTCTAATATTTGCTCCTTTTCCAGCCCAGAATTCCAGTTGCCGGCATTCTCCCTCCTTATGTAAACCTTGTAAAATAAGAGAGAATAGCCATAAGTATTGTGACCTAAAGTGAAATAACAGTCCATAATGCAATAAATATTGATATAAAAGCATGGTGCAAAATGGACGTATCAGTCCACAGCGGTTGTCCGTGTGCCTCCGGCACCTTCTCTCCGGAATACACGGTCCCGGTCAGGTATTGTCAAAGAAAAACAATACAATGATGGTACGATAAGGTATGACAAAATCAAGCGCGCTTTTCTTACCACTACCGGTGAACCAATTCACTTGCATGATGCTCTTGCTAGTAAGGAGTGGAAGGAAGCTATGGATAACGAATATAGTGCACTTATGAAAAATAAGACTTGGCATTTAGTACCACCCAAACATGACAATAACATTATTGATTGTAAATGGGTGTACAAGATAAAAAGGAAGTCTGATAGAAGCATAGACATGTATAAAGCAAGATTAGTTGCAAAAGGTTTTAAACAGAGGTTTGGAATTGATTATGAAGATACTTTTAGTCATATTGTTAAGTCATCTACCATTCGACTTGTTTTGTCTATTGCTATTTCCAGAGGTTGGAGTCTAAGACGGCTAGATGTTCAGCACGCGTTTCTTCATGTTGTTCTTGAGGAAGAAGTATTCATGCGGCAACCACCAGGTTATGAAAATCACAGCACACAACAATATGTATGTAAGTTGGATAAAGCCTTCTATGGTTTGAAACAGGCACCAAGAGCTTGGTATTCCAGATTAAGCATGCAGTTACAACGTCTTGGGTTGACACCATCTAAGGCAGATACTTCATTATTCTTTTATAACAAAGGCAATGTCACTATTTTCATGCTTGTTTATGTTGATGATATAATTGTTGCCAGTTCAAGCTCAGATGCCACTACTTGCTTGCTTAAGGATCTCAAGCTAGAATTTGCTTTCAAGGACTTGGGTGATCTTCACTATTTTCTTGGCACAAAGGTAAAGCAAATTAAAGATGGCATACTTCTCTCACAGAAAAAATACACAACTGATATTCTCAGGAGAGTAGGATTGGAAAATTGCAAGCCAGTAAGTACACCAATTTCTACCTCAGAAAAGCTTACAGTTAAAAGGGGAGAAGATCTTGGATCAGAGGATGCAACAAATTATAGAAGTGTTGTAGGTGCTTTACAGTATTTAACACTTACACGTCATGATATTTCTTATTCAGTGAGTAAGGTGTTCCAATATTTACATGCACCTAGAACTACTCATTGGACTGCAGTTAAGAGAATTCTAAGGTATCTCAAGTTTTCAGAAGGTGTTGGACTTCAAATTACTAAGTCCCCTTCTATGCTTGTTACTGCATACTCTGATGCAGACTGGGCAAGATGTGATGATAGAAGATCTACAGGTGGATTTGTTGTGTTTCTAGGAACAAATCGTGTGTCATGGAGTGCAAGAAAGCAAGCCACTGTGAAGAATGCCCATGGTGTCAAGGAGCAGAAGAAGATGCAAGACATGCTATGTTTACATGTAATAGGGCGAAGATGGTATGGACGGAGCTCGGCCTCCAGGAAATAGTAGATGAGACAGTTTTGGTGGACCGACCAGGAGCTGCAGTTCTTGAGTTCCTACTTTGTGATGATAAATTTCAGAAAGCATACGAGGGGGAGTGGATATTCCAGAGATTGTGGCGACTACATGCTGGTACGTATGGTGGCAAAGAAGAGAGATGGTGAGGGGGGAACAAGTTCAATCTCCACCCGAACTGCTCTATCTCTGCTAGCTTTAGCTTTAAATTTTGTGTGTGCATCAAAACAAACTGGCCACGTAAATCGTTTGAATGAATGGAGAAAGCCATTGTCAGATTTCCAAGCTTTGAATGTGGATGCTTCTTTTTCTGTGGAAGATGGCCTAGGTGCTTGTGGAGCTGTGGTGAGGGATCACAACGGTGGTTTCATTGGAGCTTGTACATCATGTATGGAGCAGGTCCCTGATGTGATTTCCGCAGAGGCTGAGACAATGAGACAAGGTCTACTATATTTGCAAAGCCTGGGGTGCAGCAAGGTTCTCATATAATGTGATAATATGATTGTGGTGGACGCACTTAAAAATAATGAAGGCTATTCATTGGTCGCTGCTCCGATCCTTAATGATTGTCGAGTTTTGTTGAAAGAATTTGGAAAGGTCTACTTAGATTTTTATAATAGAGAGTCTAATCGTGTTGCTCATGAGCTAGCTAGTTTTGGGAGAGCTAATCCACCGACTGTGTGGTTGGATAATCCCCCAAATTTCCTTTTGAAATTTCTAGCGGATGATGTAAGCGTTGTTTAATTTAATAAAGCTAGCCATGAAGGCCTTTCTATCAAAAAAAAAAAGCAAGCCACTGTATCAAGGTCAAGTACAGAGGTTGAATACAAAGCTTTAGCAAATGCTACAGCTGAATTAATGTGCATACAGACACTACTCTATGAGCTTGGAATCAAGACTCCACAGGCTGCGAGACTATGGTGTGACAATATTGGTGCAACCTATCTCAGCTAATCCTATTTTCCTTGCACGCACAAAACACATTGAAGTTCATTTTCATTTTGTCATAGAAAGAGTAGCTCGAAAGCTATTTGATATTCGGTTTATACCTACTGGAGATCAACTTGCCGATGGCTTTACAAAACCTCTCAATATGAGAAGGTTTGATGAGTTTAAGTACAATCTCAACCTTTGCAAAGTTTCATGAGGTTCAGATTGAGGGGGAGTGTTAGAATAGTTGTATAGAGATAGAACTCTGTTTAAGTCTTGTATTTTCTTCTATCTCTTCTTCTGTTATCTCCTTCGACAGATCTTCTCTGTAAACGATCTGATTGATCGACCAACTTGTAAGCCATGGTATTACCAATATAAATACAAGTGCGGTCCGAGAAAAGGGTTTAACGCTTCTTAAATAGTTTTTACAATTTATTCGTAATAACACACAAACAAATGCAAATCATGGCTTATCTGCGGGACCCTTAAAGTGTGATTATATCTTGACATAGGGTATTGCTTTGAATAAATAGATACAAAAAATGGTGGGGGGATGAAGCTTTACGGGTTAAACTTTGTTATGGTGGATTGCAAGGTGAACCCTGTAACCGTGCTTGCCTTTTGTGCGCATTATAAAAAATTGCACGATGTGTTCCTGAATTTTTGTCTCAGGACAACACTAGAAGGAACGACGCCGTTAAACAAGTTGCATCTCTTTAAAATTAAGTTTCAAGGACTGGTGTATACAACTGAACAATTTCACATATTCAAAGCCAGGAAGATACAGGGCAGTAGACCTCAGCCAGACAACTTCCCAAATTTTGCTTACAGTGTGCTTCCTTTTCAGAGCTTGAGAAATGTATTTAACAGAACACTTTGTTGTCAGGTTATACCATGCAGCTTATCTTATATCATAACTCATCCAAGCAGTGGTATCACAAGTTTCAAGGACTGGTGTATACAACTGAACAATTTGAATCCAGGAGTAAGAAGTGTACATATACAGTATGATATGTCTCCCCAGTTTGTCCATCTTTTTATTATGTTAAAAGGATATTTAGTTGGTAGTGCAGTAGTCTGAATTAACTAGCACCTCAGTGGATCAGATAAGGTAAGACTACATCCACTTTAGAACTTGTGGACTCAAAATCCATTGAAGACGATGGAGGATTTAAGAAACATTTGTCTCATTGTGTTTTTATTCGAGCATACTGGTTACAGTGGGGACATGTGAATATCTTGAAAGTATAATCTATGTTTTCAGTTCCTTTATTTTCAGAAAGAGAAAGTAGTTTCCGAAGTGTGGCGACGGTTAATTTAGATGATGATGTCTACAAAAGCTCGATCACAATACCACTGCCACCCCATATCTTACTTCAAAATAAATAATAACACACACACACACGTATTGACTCAATCACGGGCGCAGCATGTCGCCGCGCCTTCTGCCTGCTAGTAGAGTGAAATTAAACCGGCTAGGCTAGCCGGGCTGCGGGGAATTCCCAGTATTACGTCATGTCTCTCCACTGCAGACATGTATATTTGGTTTCTTCCTGATTCTGACCTGGTTTTTTATCAAATATTTTTCGTGCCCCGGTCCAATCAGTTCACGTCTATCCATCCTGTGGAAAGTTACATGAAAGGATAGTTGTTTACTATAGCCTGCTAGGGTACGAGCCTCCGGGAAGCCACGCTCACCTACTTCACATGGTAAAAAAATCACATCTTAGCCAACGCACAACCACCCTCCTGCTCTGCCGCCATATTGCTGACCACCCCTGCTCTGTCGTGGCCACCGCTCCTCGCCGTCCGCCCAACGACCTGATGTACTGCTTTCCAGGGTTGTCCGGGTCCGCATCGACTTCACCTTCACCACTCCGCATCGCTGAAGTCATCTCCGTCCCCATAAGGGCATCTCCAGCCGTTGGCCCCTCAGGGGGCGTCTAAAAGCGCCGCCTAGGGGTGAGCCGGCGAAAAAAACGGCACTGGGGCGAGTCGGTCCCCAGCCGTCGGCCCCCAGGGCCGCTCCAGGCGCGTATCTTAAAGAAAAAACAGAACCGTTCGGCGAAGTTATGATAAAAACTAGTTAAATTTCGGCCAAATATTACAAATTTCGATGAAATTCGGCCAAACATTACATTAACCTAATCTAAAAAAAAGAAATGGGCTGAAGTCGTCGCCGCCGTCGTCGTCGTCGGTCTTCTCCTCCTTGACGCGGGTGCCCCTGCTGGACCCCTGCCCGGCGTCGCCATGGCGAACAGGCGGCGGCGCGTAGTCGTCGTCGTCGCTGTCGCACAAGACGACGACCCCGCCTTCCTCGCGGCCGCGTCGGCGCTCCTCGAAGCAGCGTAGGGCGGCGCGCTGGCGCTCCTTCTCCTTCTCGCGGCGCGCCTTCTCCATCGCAATGGAGTCCTGGCGCGCCCATTCGAGGGTCGCGTCGTCGTCGTCGTCGAACTCCGCCTTCACCGGCGCCAGCCCCGGCTCCGTCTTTGGCTTGACGAAGCGCGGAGGAGCCGACGAGGGGGCGCGCCGGCCGCCCTCGTTGATGACGATGCCGGCGCTGCGAGTGCGCCGGCCGAGCGGCGTCTCCGCCGCGGGCTCGACCTTGACGCCGAGCAGCGCCGGAGAGCCGGAGGAGTGAGAAGAAGAACGGGAAGAGGAGGAAGAAGAGGAGGCGCCGAACCTCCTTGGAGCCCACGGCCCGGCGCGTCGGTGCTGCGCCGGGGCGGCCACCCTTGCCGGGGGTACGCCAACGGCGGGTCGTTGCCGCCCTCGAGGTACGTGAGCACGCCCTCGAGTGTGCGGCCGGGGACGCCCCACCAGAGGTGGCGGCCATCACTGTTCTACCGGCCGCCGACCACCGGCGCGCCGTTGGTGGACGCCAAGCGCTACTGTTGGCGGCGCTCGAAATACGCCGCCCAGGCCGCGTGGTTGTCGGCGGCGTACTGCGGGAGGGAGAGCTCGGCGACGGGAAGGGACGCGCGCACGATGTCGACCTCCTCGGCGAAGTACCTCGGCTTCGCCACGGCATCGGGCAACAGGGGAATGGGCACTCCCCCGGCGCTGAGCCTCCACCCCGTCGGCCCGGCGCGCATGTCCGGCGGCGCCGGGATGTTCGCCTGGAACAGGAGCCAGGACTCCTGTTCGCGGAGCGAACGGCGGCCGAAGCCGTTGGCCGCCGCCGTATCTCCGGGGAAGCATTCTGCCATGGCGAAGGCGGGGCTGGGCGGGCTCGAGAGAGGTAGAGGGAGGGGCTGGGCGGCGGCGCTCGGGAGAGGTAGGGGGAGGAGGGGCTGGACGGCGGCGAGGGGCGGGGCTGGTGTGGGCGCTGGTGAGTGGAGGCCGCCGGCTTTTATAGCCGGGCCGCGCCCGTGTGTACGCGTGCGAGGGAGGGGAGGCGCCGGCGCGCCGTCCCGTGACGCGCCGCCCATGAGGAATCAGGGCATCTCCAGCCGCACCCCCAACAGGCCCTCCCCAGGCGATTTTGCCGCGCCGGCACCAAAAAAAGGCCCCAGTCGCGCCCCCAGAAGGCCGTTTTTCGCCGGCTCGGGCCAAAACTGGTGCCGGCGGACCCAGGCCGAACCCGGCGCCCTGGGGGCGCTTGGGGAGCCAGCGCAAGCGAAAAAGGCGTGTGGGCCCGCCCTGGAGGCGACCCGAGGGCCTTTTCCCGCCGTTTGTCGATGCTTTTCCCTCGCATCTCTCCCGCTCGCTCGCCTTCCTCCCGCCATTCTCCCCCTTTCTCCCGCCAAACCCCCTCCCGCTCGCCTTCCAGTCGCCGCCATGCCGCCGAAGAAGTACGCTATGCCGCGCGCGGCGACAAACGCGACTGGCGCCGTGGTCCAGCCGAAGCAGAGGAAGCCGAGGGCGCCGCCATCGAAGCCGCCGGGCCTGTCGAACGCCGAGTGGAGGGTGGAAGTACAGCGGCGCGAAGCGGTCACCGCCAACAGGCGGAACAGGGCCATCGCCAAGAAGGCCCGCGACAACGCGGCGCGCGCGGCGGCGTCTTCATCGGTCGACCAGGCGGGGATGAATCCACCCGCCGTCAGCCACGCCCAGTACGCGCCCTGGGGACAGCAAGGCGCCGAATCTCCATGGGGTTCATCGTCGCCCGGCTACGCCGACGGCGACGCGCACGGTGGGTTCAACCCAAACGTGACCTTCCCTCATGGTCACCCCGCTACGCGCACGCCCTCGCCCGCCTTCGTCGGCGTGCAGTACCCTCCATACAACTACTCGTCGCCCGCCTCCTACGCGTCCACACCGACGCCCCATCTCTACCGTGGGCCTCTGCCCTTCTCGCACCTCGGTGACGCCAACGACACGGGAGCCGACATGGACGACATCATCGCGACAGGATCGACCGCGGCGCGCAGGAACCCGAGGAGGAGGAGGAGGAGGATGAGCCGGCTCCTGTTCCGGCGAAGGGGCGCCAGAAGAAGAAGAAGAAGCGGGCGGCCAGGTCAGGCGAACCGCGCATCAAGTGGACGTCCAAGGAGGAGGAATGCCTCGCCGAAGCATGGAAAGTCGTCTGCCTCGACCCGACTACCGGCGCGAACCAGAGCTTGGAGACGTACTGGGACCGCATCAAGGCCGAGTTCAATGAGCGAAAGCTCGTCGGCCCCTACTTCAAAGGCGTCTACATGCAGCGCGGCTCCAAGGCGATGGCGAACCATTGGGGCCGTGTCCAGTTGGCGTGCAACAAATGGCATGGAATTGTCGAGGAGGTCGCGGCTCGCCCGGAGAGCGGCGCCAGCGTTGAGGATCAGCTGCTGCGTATGTTCGCCATGTATCGGGGCGACAACCAAGACGCCGACTTCAAGCACCTCCACGTCTACAAGCGCATTGACAAGTGCGAGAAGTGGGCGGAAGTCCGGCGTGCCCTCGACAAGGCCAAGGAGACATACAAGCCAGACGTGCCGACTCCGGGCGCGTCAGAGGGGCGGCCGGACGGCCACAAGTTGGCGAAGAAGGGGAAAAACGCCGACGCGGCAACCGCACGAGTGCAGGAGTCCATCGAGCATTGCCTCGCCGACGCGCAGGCCCGGGCCGTCCTGCGCGAAGAGAAGACCGAGGCGCGGTGGTCGTCGCTGATGAAGAACAACGCCATCAAACTCGACCTACTCCGGACGAACGTCGCCGCGAAGAAGAGGAACACCGACATGGCTTTTCTGATGGGCGGGGCACACATGCTCCAGAGCAACGACGAGAAGCTCAGGGCGTGGTACCTGGTGCAGCGCGACCTCATCCTGAACGAGCTGCCGACGGCAACGCCGACGACGCCCACGACGCCCACGACCACACGGACGCCAAACCCAAACGACGCCTCTACGTCGCCGCCCAGCAGTGCCGAAGCCGCGCCGACACAGCCCAGCACCAAAGCAACTCCGACACCACCGAGCCCGCGCACGCCGACTCCGCCAACGCCTGGAGCCGACCCCGCCGAGTGAATCATTGCGCACGCGAACTCTATTTTTTTAACGCCAGACTACGTCCGATCGCCTGATTTGCGGCGTCTTTTGTGAGCGGGAACGACCAAGTTTAAATTTCCTGCATCCTGGGGCTGGCGCGTGGGGGCGCGACTGGGCGCTAGGTCGCCCCCAGGGGCCGAACTAGCGCCGGCACGCCCCCAGGCCGCTCTATTTAGGCGTCCTGGGGGCCGAACGGCTGGAGATGCCCTCATTGGCAAGGCTGACCAGCGGCAGCCTTGCCATTGATTCCCTGCAGGAACCGAGGCCGTTGGGGGAAGACGAGGCGCCGAGTCGCTGACGCGGCTGGCCCGTGTCTTTTTCGCGCCAAACAGCTCGCCCCGGCGCCCCCAAGCTGTTGGGGGACGTAGTAATTTCAAAATTTTCCTACGCACACGCAAGATCATGGTGATGCATAGCAACAAGAGGGGAGAGTGTTGTCTACGTACCAACGCAGACCGACTGCGGAAGCGATCACACAACGTAGAGGAAGTAGTCGTACGTCTTCTTCCCGATCCAACCGATCCAAGCACCATTACTCCGGCACCTCCGAGTTCTTAGCACACGTACAACTCAATGACGATCCCCGGGCTCCGATCCAGCAAAGCTTCGGGGAGGAGTTCCGTCAGCACGACGGCGTGGTGACGATCTTGATGTTCTACCAACGCAGGGCTTCGCCTAAGTACTACAACGATATGATCGAGGTGGAATTTGGTGGCAGGGGGCACCGCACACGGCTAAGGAACGATCACCAAGGATCAACTTGTGTGTCTAGAGGTGCCCCTGCCCCCGTATATAAAGGATCCAAGGGGGAGGGCTGGCCGGCCAAAGAGTAGGGCGTAGGAGGAGTCCTACTCCTACCGGGAGTAGGACTCCCCCCCTCAATCGTATTCCTAATAGGATTCCGAGAGAGAGAGAGAGAGAGAGAGAGAGAGAGAGAGAGAGAAGGGGGCCGGCCACCTCTCCTAGTCCTAATAGGACTAGGGGAGGGGGGAGGCGCGCAGCCCACCTTGGGCTGCCCCTTTCACCTTTCCACTAAGGCCCAATAAGGCCCATATGGTTCCCGGGGGGTTCCGGTAACCTCCCGGTACTCCGGTAAAATCCCGATTTCACCCGGAACACTTCCGATATCCAAATATAGGCTTCCAATATATCAGTCTTTATGTCTCGACCATTTTGAGACTCCTCATCATGTCCGTGATCACATCTGGGACTCCGAACAATCTTCGGTACATCAAAATGCATAAACTCATAATAACTGTCATCGTAACGTTAAGCGTGCGGACCCTACGGTTCGAGAACAATGTAGACATGACCGAGACACGTCTTCGGTCAATAACCAATAGCGGGACCTGGATGCCCATATTGGCTCCTACATATTCTACGAAGATCTTTATCGGTCAGACCGCATAACAACATACGTTGTTCCCTTTGTCATCGGTATGTTACTTGCCCGAGATTCGATCGTCGGTATCCAATACCTAGTTCAATCTCGTTACTGGCAAGTCTCTTTACTCGTTCCGTAATACATCATCTCACAACTAACATCTTAGTTATAATGCTTGCAAGGCTTATGTGATGTGTATTACCGAGAGGGCCCAGAGATACCTCTCCGACAATCGGAGTGACAAATCCTATTCTCGAAATACGCCAACCCAACATCTACCATTGGAAACACCTGTAGTACTCCTTTATAATCACCCAGTTACGTTGTGACGTTTGGTAGCACCCAAAGTGTTCCTCCGGCAAACGGGAGTTGCATAATCTCATAGTCATAGGAACATGTATAAGTTATGAAGAAAGCAATAGCAACATATTAAACGATCGGGTGCTAAGCTAATGGAATGGGTCATGTCAATCAGATCATTCAACTAATGATGTGACCTCGTTAATCAAATAACAACTCTTTGTTCATGGTTAGGAAACATAACCATCTTTGATTAACGAGCTAGTCAAGTAGAGGCATACTAGTGACACTCTGTTTGTCTATGTATTCACACATGTATTATGTTTCCAGTTAATACAATTCTAGCATGAATAATAAACATTTATCATGATATAAGGAAATAAATAATAACTTTATTATTGCCTCTAGGGCATATTTCCTTCAGTCTCCCACTTGCACTAGAGTCAATAATCTAGATTACACAGTAATGATTCTAACACCCATGGAGCCTTGGTGTTGATCATGTTTTGCTCGTGGAAGAGGCTTAGTCAACGGGTCTGCAATATTCAGAACCGTATGTATCTTGCAAATCTCTATGTCTCCCACCTGGACTAGATCCCGGATGGAGTTGAAGCGTCTCTTGATGTGTTTGGTTATTTTTGTGAAATCTGGATTCCTTTGCTAAGGCAATTGCACCAGTATTGTCACAAAAGATTTTCATTGGACCCGATGCACTAGGTATGACACCTAGATCGGATATGAATTCCTTCATCCAGACTCCTTCGTTCGCTGCTTCCGAAGCAGCTATGTACTCCGCTTCACATGTAGATCCCGCTACGACGCTTTGTTTAGAACTGCACCAACTAACAGCTCCACCGTTTAAAGTAAACACATATCCGGTTTGCGACTTAGAATCGTCCGGATCAGTGTCAAAGCTTGCATCAATGTAACCTCTTACGGTGAGCTCTTTGTCACCTCCATATACGAGAAACGTATCCTTAGTCATTTTCAGGTATTTCAGGATGTTCTTGACCGCTATCCAGTGATCCACTCGTGGATTACTTTGGTACCTCCCTGCTAAACTTATAGCAAGGCACACATCAGGTCTGGTACACAGCATTGCATGCATGATAGAGCCTATGGCTGAAGCATAGGGAACATCTTTCATTTTCTCTCTATCTTCTGCAGTGGTCGGGCATTGAGTCTGACTCAACTTCACTCCTTGTAACACAGGCAAGAACCCTTTCTTTGCTTGATCCATTTTGAACTTCTTCAAAATCTTGTCAAGGTACGTGCTCTCTGAAATTCCAATTAAGCGTCTTGATCTATCTCTATAGATCTTTATGCCTAATATGTAAGCAGCTTCCCCGAGGTCTTTCATCGAAAAACTTTTATTCAAGTATCCCTTTATGCTATCCAGAAATTCTATATCATTTCCAATCGGCAATATGTCATCCACATATAATATCAGAAATGCTACAGAGCTCCCACTCACTTTCTTGTAAATACAGGCTTCTCCAAAAGTCTGTATAAAACCAAATGCTTTGATCACACTATCAAAGCGTTTATTCCAACTCCGAGAGGCTTGCACCAGTCCATAAATGGATCGCTGGAGCTTGCACACTTTGTTAGCTCCCTTTGGATCGACAAAACCTTCTGGTTGCATCATATACAACTCTTCTTCCAGAAATCCATTCAGAAATGCAGTTTTGACATCCATCTGCCAAATTTCATAATCATAAAATGCGGCAATTGCTAACATGATTTTGACAGACTTAAGCATCGCTACGGGTGAGAAGGTCTCATCGTAGTCAACCCCTTGAACTTGTCGAAAACCTTTTGCAACAAGTCGAGCTTTATAGACAGTAATATTACCGGCAGCATCAGTCTTTTTCTTGAAGATCCATTTATTCTCAATTGCTTGCCGATCATCGGGCAAGTCAACCAAAGTCCATACTTTGTTCTCATACATGGATCCCATCTCAGATTTCATGGCTTCAAGCCACTTTGCGGAATCTGGGCTCACCATCGCTTCTTCATAGTTCGTAGGTTCATCATGATCTAGTAGCATGACTTCCAGAATTGGATTACCGTACCACTCTAGTGCGGATCTCACTCTGGTTAATCTACAAGGTTCAGTACTATCTTGTCCTGAAGTTTCATGATCATCATCATTAGCTTCCTCACTAATTGGTATAGGTGTCGCAGAAATAGTTTTCTGTGATGTACTATTTTCCAATAAGGGAGCAGGTACAGTTACCTCGTCAAGTTCTACTTTCCTCCCACTCACTTCTTTCGAGAGAAACTCCTTCTCTAGAAATGATCCATTCTTAGCAACGAATGTCTTGCCTTCGGATCTGTGATAGAAGGTGTACCCAACAGTCTCCTTTGGGTATCCTATGAAGACACATTTCTCCGCTTTGGGTTCGAGCTTATCAGGTTGAAGCTTTTTCACATAAGCATCGCAACCCCAAACTTTAAGAAACGACAACTTTGGTTTCTTGCCAAACCATAGTTCATAAGGCGTCGTCTCAACGGATTTTGATGGTGCCCTATTTAACGTGAATGCGGCCGTCTCTAAAGCATAACCCCAAAATGATAGCGGTAAATCAGTAAGAGACATCATAGATCGCACCATATCTAGTAAGTACGATTACGACGTTCGGACACACCATTACGCTGTGGTGTTCCGGGTGGCGTGAGTTGCGAAACTATTCCACAATTTTTCAAATGTACACCAAACTCGTAACTCAAATATTCTCCTCCACGATCAGATCGTAGAAACTTTATTTTCTTGTTACGATGATTTTCAACTTCACTCTGAAATTTTTTGAACTTTTCAAATGTTTCAGACTTGTGTTTCATTAAGTAGATATACCCATATCTGCTTAAATCATTTGTGAATGTGAGAAAATAACGATATCCGCCACGAGCCTCAATATTCATCGGACCACATACATCGGTATGTATGATTTCCAATAAATCTGTTGCTCTCTCCATAGTACCGGAGAACGGTGTTTTAGTCATCTTGCCCATGAGGCACGGTTCGCAAGTACCAAGTGATTCATAATCAAGTGGTTCCAAAAGTCCATCATTATGGAGTTTCTTCATGCGCTTTATACCGATATGACCTAAACGGCAGTGCCACAAATAAGTTGCACTTTTATTATCAACTCTGCATCTTTTGGTTTCAACATTATGAATATGTGTATCACTACTATCGAGATTCATCAAAAATAGACCACTCTTCAAAGGTGCATGACCATAAAAGATATTATTCATATAAATAGAACAACCATTATTCTCTGATTTAAATGAATAACCGTCTCGCATCAAACAAGATCCAGATATAATGTTCATGCTTAACGCTGGCACCAAATAACAATTATTTAGGTCTAATATTAATCCCGAAGGTAGATGTAGAGGTAGCGTGCCGACCGCGATCACATCGACTTTGGAACCGTTTCCCACGCGCATCGTCACCTCGTCCTTTGCTAGCGTCCGCTTATTCTGTAGTCCCTGTTTCGAGTTGCAAATATTAGCAACAGAACCAGTATCAAATACCCAGGTGCTACTGCGAGCTCTAGTAAGGTACACATCAATAACATGTATATCACATATACCTTTGTTCACCTTGCCATCCTTCTTATCCGCCAAATACTTGGGGCAGTTCCGCTTCCAGTGACCAGTCTGCTTGCAGTAGAAGCACTCAGTTTCAGGCTTAGGTCCAGACTTGGGCTTCTTCTCCTGAGCAGCAACTTGCTTGTTGTTCTTCTTGAAGTTCCCCTTCTTCTTCCCTTTGCCCTTTTTCTTGAAACTAGCGGTCTTGTTGACCATCAACACTTGATGCTCCTTCTTGATTTCTACCTCCGCAGCTTTCAGCATTGCGAAGAGCTCGGGAATAGTCTTGTTCATCCCTTGCATATTATAGTTCATCACGAAGCTCTTGTAGCTTGGTGGCAGTGATTGGAGAATTCTGTCAATGACGCAATCATCTGGAAGATTAACTCCCATTTGAATCAAGTGATTATTATACCCAGACATTTTGAGTATATGCTCACTGACATAACTGTTTTCCTCCATCTTGCAGCTATATAACTTATTGGAGACTTCATATCTCTCAATTCGGGCATTTGCTTGAAATATCAACTTCAACTCCTGGAACATCTCATATGCTCCATGACGTTCAAAACGTCGTTGAAGTCCCGATTCTAAGCCGTAAAGCATGGCACATTGAACTATCGAGTAGTCATCAGCTTTGCTCTGCCAGACGTTCATAACATCTGGTGTTGCTCCATCAGCAGGCCTGGCACCCAGCGGTGCTTCCAGGACGTAATTCTTCTGAGCAGCAATGAGGATAATCCTCAAGTTACGGACCCAGTCCGTGTAATTGCTACCATCATCTTTCAACTTTGCTTTCTCAAGGAACGCATTAAAATTCAACGGAACAACAGCACGAGCCATCTATCTACAATCAACATAAACAAGCAAGATACTATCAGGTACTAAGTTCACGATAAGTTTAAGTTCAGTTAATCAAATTACTTAAGAACTCCCACTTAGATAGACATCCCTCTAATCCTCTAAGTGATCACGTGATCCAAATCAACTAAACCATAACCGATCATCACGTGAGATGGAGTAGTTTTCAATGGTGAACATCGTTATGTTGATCATATCTACTATATGATTCACGCTCGACCTTTCGGTCTCTGTGTTCCGAGGCCATATCTGCATATGCTAGGCTCGTCAAGTTTAACCTGAGTATTCTGCATGTGCAAAACTGGCTTGCACCCGTTGTAGATGGACGTAGAGCTTATCACACCCGATCATCACGTGGTGTCTGGGCACGACGAACTTTGGCAGCGGTACATACTCAGGGAGAACACTTCTTGATAATTTAGTGAGAGATCATCTTATAATGCTACTGTCAATCAAAGCAAGATAAGATGCATAAAAGGATAAACATCACATGCAATCAATATAAGTGATATGATATGGCCATCATCATCTTGTGTTTGTGATCTCCATCTCCGAAGCACCATCATGATCACCATCGTCACCGGCGCGACACCTTGATCTCCATCGTAGCATCGTTGTCGTCTCGCCAATCTTATGCTTCCACGACTATCACTACCGCTTAGTAATAAAGTAAAGCATTACATCGCGATTGCATGGCATACAATAAAGCGACAACCATATGGCTCCTGCCAGTTGCCGATAACTTGGTTACAAAACATGATCATCTCATACAATAAAATTTAGCATCATGCCTTGACCATATCACATCACAACATGCCCTGCAAAAACAAGTTAGACGTCCTCTACTTTGTTGTTGCAAGTTTTACGTGGCTGCTACGGGCTTAAGCAAGAACTCATCTCACCTACGCATCAAAACCACAACGATAGTTTGTCAAATAGACTCCGTTTTAACCTTCGCAAGGACCGGGCGTAGCCACACTCGGTTCAACTAAAGTTGGAGAGACAGTCGCCCGCAAGCCACCTGTGTGCAAAGCACGTCGGGGAAACCGGTCTCACGTAAGCGTACGCGTAAGGTTGGTCCGGGTCGTCTCGTCCAACAATACCGCCGAACCAAAGTATGACATGCTGGTAGGCAGTATGACTTGTATCGCCCACAACTCACTTGTGTTCTACTCGTGCAAATAACATCAAACCATAAAACCTAGGCTCGGATGCCACTTTTGGGGAACGTAGTAATTTCAAAATTTTCCTACGCACACGCAAGATCATGGTGATGCATAGCAACGAGAGGGGAGAGTGTTGTCTACGTACCAACGCAGACCAACTGCGGAAGCGATCACACAACGTAGAGGAAGTAGTCGTACGTCTTCTTCCCGATCCGACCGATCCAAGCACCGTTACTCCGGCACCTCCGAGTTCTTAGCACACGTACAGCTCGATGACGATCCCCGGGCTCCGATCCAGCAAAGCTTCGGGGAGGAGTTCCGTCAGCACGACGGCGTGGTGACGATCTTGATGTTCTACCGACGCAGGGCTTCGCCTAAGCACTACAACGATATGATCGAGGTGGAATTTGGTGGCAGGGGGCACCGCACACGGCTAAGGAACGATCACCAAGGATCAACTTGTGTGTCTAGAGGTGCCCCTGCCCCCGTATATAAAGGATCCAAGGGGGAGGGCTGGCCGGCCAAAGAGTAGGGCGTAGGAGGAGTCCTACTCCTACCGGGAGTAGGACTCCCCCCCTCAATCCTATTCCTAATAGGATTCCTCGAGAGAGAGAGAGAGAGAAGGGGGTCGGCCACCTCTCCTAGTCCTAATAGGACTAGGGGAGGGGGGAGGCGCGCAGCCCACCTTGGGCTGCCCCTTTCACCTTTCCACTAAGGCCCAATAAGGCCCATATGGTTCCCGGGGGGTTCCGGTAACCTCCCGGTACTCCGGTAAAATCCCGATTTCACCCGGAACACTTCCGATATCCAAATATAGGCTTCCAATATATCAATCTTTATGTCTCGACCATTTTGAGACTCCTCATCATGTCCGTGATCACATCCGGGACTCCGAACAATCTTCGGTACATCAAAATGCATAAACTCATAATAACTGTCATCGTAACGTTAAGCGTGCGGACCCTACAGTTCGAGAACAATGTAGACATGACCGAGACACGTCTTCGGTCAATAACCAATAGCGGGACCTGGATGCCCATATTGGCTCCTACATATTCTACGAAGATCTTTATCGGTCAGACCGCATAACAACATACGCTGTTCCCTTTGTCATCGGTATGTTACTTGCCCGAGATTCGATCGTCGGTATCCAATACCTAGTTCAATCTCGTTACTGGCAAGTCTCTTTACTCGTTCCGTAATACATCATCTCACAACTAACATCTTAGCTATAATGCTTGCAAGGCTTATGTGATGTGTATTACCGAGAGGGCCCAGAGATACCTCTCCGACAATCGGAGTGACAAATCCTATTCTCGAAATACGCCAACCCAACATCTACCATTGGAAACACCTGTAGTACTCCTTTATAATCACCCAGTTACGTTGTGACGTTTGGTAGCACCCAAAGTGTTCCTCCGGCAAACGGGAGTTGCATAATCTCATAGTCATAGGAACATGTATAAGTTATGAAGAAAGCAATAGCAACATACTAAACGATCGGGTGCTAAGCTAATGGAATGGGTCATGTCAATCAGATCATTCAACTAATGATGTGACCTCGTTAATCAAATAACAACTCTTTGTTCATGGTTAGGAAACATAACCATCTTTGATTAACGAGCTAGTCAAGTAGAGGCATACTAGTGACACTCTGTTTGTCTATGTATTCACACATGTATTATGTTTCCGGTTAATACAATTCTAGCATGAATAATAAACATTTATCATGATATAAGGAAATAAATAATAACTTTATTATTGCCTCTAGGGCATATTTCCTTCACAAGCGCCCCCCAGCACGCCGGGTTCGGCCTGGGTCCGCCGGCGCTGTTTTCGGCCCGAGCCGGCGAAAATCGGGCTCCTGGGGGCGCGACTGGGCCGTTTTTTCGGCGCCGGCGCGAAAAAATCGGCTGGGGAGGCCTTCCTGGGGGCGTGGCTGGAGATGCCCTAAGCCTCCATCCCTACGCTGCCTCGCTCCTCCCTTTGGAGCCCAGTTAGCAACGCTGCCCTGCCACATTTGGCCACGAGCAACTCCAGATTTGCGGCAGTGCCCTTCCCTAGTGCGTCCTTCTCCGTACGATGGCCAGTGAGGTTCGTATCGCGCGTCAAGTTCGTCGCGTGAGGAGCATCATGTCGCTAGCAGTACTGGGCATCCGATCAGTGCGGGGTCTGGTATGTCACTCGAATCGCCTGACAGTATGTACCATCGGTGAGGCAAAATCCCCTACTCTGTTCAGTTTGTTTTTTGATTGATATGTAGACAGTTGCTTCATGCTACAATTAACCAATTGACTTGACCTTTTCAAAAAATGGAAATGTTACCAAACTTTATAAAAAAGTTCAACGATTTTTTTAAAAAAATTATGAATTTGAAAAAAGTTCAACAACGCAAACATTCATAAAATTTGGAAGAAAAAGTACATAAATTTGAGAAAAGTCCATGTATTTGAAAAAGTGACTTGGAAAAGTTCACAAAAAATCACTAATTAGAAAAAATTTCACAGAAAGATTTGAAAAAATCATGAAATTCGGGAAAAAGTTCACAGATTTAGGATGAAAAGGTTCGCAAAAATTGGGGAAAAAAGTAAATCAGAAAAAAGTTTATGAACTTGGGAAATGTTCACATATTTGATAAACATGAAAAAAGAAAAAAAAAGGAAAAAAGAAAGAAAAATTAAAAATAAAAATAAAAAAAGGCAGAATGAGAAAACTGGTGAAAAAACCCTACATGGGACGACCCATTTAGATACTAATGTTGTGGAGGGGGTGTGCGCCGGTTAGCAAAATGGACTCTAACCGGGGTTAAGACACCAAATAGGTGTGTAGATTTCATGAGCTTCTAATTGGCGCATTAGTTGATTTGGTGCCCACTAGCGTAGAATGTGGGTTGCATCTAATAATCCGACTTCATTTCGCTACATTGTTCTAATCGTTCTACTGTTTCGATCGTGCAGCTATAACCTGTTTCGATCGTTCAAGTGATTCGTTCATTCTACTGTTTTGAGAGAAGATAAATTGTTTCGTTCATATTACTGTTTCTATATATGTTATGAAGTGCTCTCTTAAAACTGGTTCCTAAAATGTTTCTTTAGAACTAGAATTTTTTTTAAAAAGAATATTGAAACTAAGAATTTCCATTTTGAACTACTTGAGTAATTTTGTGACAAGCAAAATGGGATTATATAGCAAAGAAAAAAACTAAGAATTATCATTCAAGGAAAAGAACAAATTTAAATTAATTTAGAGGAAAAAGGGAAGAAGATCTTCTTTAGTCTTGAAGAAGTGAAATGTCAATTCCATACTAGGAAGAGGCCCATGCGTTGCATGAAACATCAAGATGCATTTATACGAGCAGTTTATCTCGTGGGAGACGAAGATGAACGAGGGAAGTCCTTATCTGCAAATGTGGAGAGTGGTGCGGGTATCTTTTTGCAAAATTGTCATAGTTTACTTTCTATCCGTCAGATATAGATCGGACGGTCCATATTGCAGGATGGCAGGCACACCATCATCACCAACTCGTTTTTTTATAAGAGTAGAGATTTTTGTAGACTTGTAGGATATTTCTTACAAGATGATTAAAGCTAGGTCGGTAGGGAGAACTTAAAAATTAATAATTCCAAACTACACCTCTTAAAACATGAAAGACAAAAATAGTTACGGTCTTACAGATTGAAGAGAACTTGAACATCACTTATTGTAGTGAACAAACTGTCAATTCCATAGGCAAGTGACTATCTTTATCCTACAAAAAGAAGGATTTCAAAAGTCTTAGTTCAAATAAAATAAAATAAAATAATATAGTAAAATTTGGATCCTCATATTTGCAAAGGAGAGATTTGTCGTTGTAAACAATAGGGGTACTTACTTATTTTGAGAGAAGAAAAAGATGCATAGATGAAATGAATCGTTTGAATAGACGGAGTCCCTATGAAAGAGGATAAAGAAAGAATACGGGTTGGGTTTTTATTTAATTTTGGAAAAAATGCTATATTCAACAATTCAGAATATAGGACTAAAAAAATGCCATACTCAACATTTCATGAATTAAAAAAAAGTTCACGAGTTCAAAAAAAAGTTCACAAGATTCAAAAAAATTCATGGTTTTGGAAAAAGTTGACAAACCCAAAAAGTATCACGAGTTAAAAAAACTTTTGCGGGATATAAAAAAATTTGTGGGATTCAAAAAAAGTTTTCAAGCTCGAAAAAGTTCACGAGTTAAAAAAAAATCATGGGGTTCAAAAAAATCGCGGTTTTGAAAGATCACATTTTCAGTAAAAAAGTTTTTTTTGGAAAACGTTCAACAAATTTGAGAAAGAAAAAATTTGGGGAAAATCAACAATTGGAGGAAAGATCATGAATTTGAATAACATTCACTTGGAAAAGTTCACAAAAATGGGAAAAAAGTTCACAACAAAGATTTGAAAAAAGTTCACGAAATTTGAGAAAAGTTGACAGATTTGAAATGAAAAGGTGAACAAAAAATGAAAAATATTTTCAATTTAGAAAAAAGTTCGCAAAATTGGTAAAATTTCAAGAATTTGATAAAAACGAAAATAAAAATAATAATAATCAAATAAAAAATAAAATAAAGAAAGCGAAAATGAAAAAAAAGGATGAGAAAACCGGTGGAAAGAATCTACATTGGCCGCCCATCTAGATAATAGTGCTGTGGAGGGGGTGTGCGTCGGTTAACCAAATGCACACTAACCGGTGTAAAGAATCTACATGGACCGCCCATCTTCACAAACAAAGGAAAAAAAATAAACAATTCGAATCTCCCTCCCCCGTCCCCCCCACACCAATGTTTTCAGCGCGCTCCCCGCACTTCCCTCCCCTCCCCGCCCCGAATTCCGATTTCCTCCAAACATTTCGCGAAAATTTTCAAGATTCGATTGGCTCTTGGAGCCTTCCGGCCAAAAACGGCTGGAAACACAGATCCGTCTGCTCCCTCCACTCCTCTCCACGCCGAAATTTTCCCCGGAAACTCAAATCTTTTCATCCTCCGCCCTCTTCTTCCCTCCTACCTCCGTTACAAATACCCATGGAAGATCCTTCCTGTCCCATCCCAAGCTCCAACCCAGCCACCGCGTCGCCTAGTACATCGTCGAGCCCCAACCCCGAGAGCGGCAGCTCTTCTTCGAGATGGCAGTTGACCGCGCCGACAAGGAGAATCTGCCGCCGGCGGCCGCCGTCGCCCGTCCTCATGGCGTAGCTGTCAGGAGCTGCAAGCTGAAGCGGCTCGGGAGGGCGCGGAGGCGGGTGCCGCTCAGGGACATCACCAACCTCTTCGTCGTGGAGTCCGCGGTTGCCCAGTGGCAGCAGGCCCTGATCCAGCAGCCGCACGAGGGGTTGGCGACGACGGAGCTGGGCAAGGCAGAGCCGGCCGTGAAGAACGGGCTGGCCGGAGGTGCTGTACTGAAGGCCGGCAGATACTCCCTCCGGAAGGATTTTAGATAGCTACCGAATATATATGGATTATACTGTACTTTTCTTTTCATTTGTCCAAATGATTCATTGGACTAGATTGGTTGGTTAGTTGGTTTTTTCAGTTCTGTATTCCTGATGATAGGAAATGAGCTGCTGAAAGCAAAGAAAGAGAAATCTCAAATTGAATTCGTATATCGATTAAAGGTGTAGCATAATGAATTGGAATCTGGAATATACTATTTGGAGCTGAGATCTGCTTCTCCAGTTCTCCAGGACTCTGGTATTCTGCATTACAGAACAGCTTTCAAGCCACTCCCTTTGCAGGTTTATAGCATCTGTGCCATTGCTAGGCGATCTCCTGACTGATCGTCAATCCAGACGGGCATGGAAAGATGTTGAAACTGCTTCGGCACAACAAGTACTGTGGCTGTGGTAGAGGGAGCAGGAGGGTATGATTTGCATGGCATTCAGCACAATATATCAGTATACTTTGTGGCAGTCTCAGTGATTTCAGGTGTACTTGAGTCAAGCAAAAATTTCTTGTGCTGTTTGGGTAGCATATTTATTCAGTCAACTTAAATGGTTTTATTTTTGCTAAAAATTTAAAGGGCATTAGAAAGATAACAGAGTTTGACGGGATATATCTGACTATCCCAGCACTGAGATAGCTTAGTTCCGTTTAACAGGATCTGCTTTGTTTTTGAAACAGTGCCATAAACTAAAAACATGTTTAACAGGAACCGGTCTTGACTATGCTCCTTAACAGGCATATAGTGCATCTTATAGGTGGTACTACCTCCGTCCGGAAACATTTGTCATCCAAATGCATAAAAAAAGATGTATCTAGACGTATTTTAGTTCCAGATACACCTCTTTTTATCCATTTTGATGACAAGTATTTTCGGACGGAGGGAGTAACTAGTATTCTCTCTATCCCCGTCCAAATTTCCCTCTATAAGATGCCACTATAATTGATTTTTTGAATGCATCTTTTTTTGCACAATGCTCAGTTTACATTTGTTTTCGCTTTTGTTATTTTTCTGGTATTTTTTTCTTCATTTCTTTTCCTTTTCCATTTTTGCTTTTCTATATTTGTTTTTATTTACGTTTTGATTTTCCCCCTTTTGGGGCTCACTTTTGCTTTTTTAGGGGTTGAGCTCACTTTTGCTATGTGTGGTTGGAGATGCTGTTATGCTTAAAGAAGAGATATATCTATCTATCTATCTATCTACTACTTATAAAAGAGCAAACATTATCTTCCCTAAATGCACCTCGTAAAACAAACACAAATCCATTACCGCCGCATGATTAGCCCACTAAACTTAATCTAACGGCTAGCTTTAACCTAACTCATTTTCTGTGTGTACTTATCAATTTACATTGACTGACCGTACTCCATCGCAGATGATACTGCACGCCCGGTCAATAAGGAAAATATAATCACCGGCGCATTCTATTAGGAAACATATCACGGGCGCGTCCTAATATATAGGAAACTAATCAGAGGTGCATCCATCCTATTAGGAAACTAAATCACGGGCATATTATAGTTGTCGCTGCCATCGTCTTCTGCCTACAGGCCAGGGCACTCTTGCGTTCGAGTGCGAGGACTCCATCCACGTTCAAAGCATGCTCTCCGGCAGCCATCGGCATCAGTGTCAGCTTCAGCTCCATCCGCATCGACCCACGCCGACAACCGCGCCCGTCTCGGACTTGGCGCAGGAGGTGCCGTCGTCCGACTGGGCCACCGAGGACCTACTGCAGTTCTCCCTACGTGCACCGTCGAGGGCATCAAAGGTTTATCACAAATCAATCAGGTGGACATTCAATTTAATTTGTGGGTATTCTCGGCTTTGCACGACTAATACTACACCTTTGGCACTGTTGGAAATATTAGCACTTTTCCGATTAGACTTATCCACGAGTAAACAGTAAGCATGGCATAAAAGGTAAGCATCTCATAGTGATACCTAAGCATACTAGCACGTACAGAACATAGAATCGAACCATCTATGAGCAGCACATATACGGCTAGCATAAGTACGAGTAAACGAGGGATGAACAGATCATACCCTCCGGTTGGCCAGGCCAACGCGGCGGCGGCAGCAGCAGCCTCGGCGTCGTCCGTGGCCTTCTTCTTGGAGGAGGCGTCGTCGGCCATGGTGTCGATGCAGTAGAAGTAGTGGAAGCAGAGGCGAACAGAGTTGGGGACGGATTGGGAGCAGTCGCGTCGAGACGCTCCCCAAAAACCTTATTGCCGTTCTCCCGGGCAGGATCTCGAACGACAGGGTTCCGGGGGCACCTGCTCTCCCGACCAGCCGTGCACGCGGTCGTCGGGATGGGTTCGCCGGAGGCAGCACAGAGTGAGGAACAGTAGATGACGGTTAGGTCACGCGAGAGGGAGTGAGTGAACCGAACTAGGTTACTTCACTGGCCAGAGCCTTCTTATATAGTCTGTAAGGAAGAAAGTCATGGGCCTTGGCGAGGCCCACGACCGAGTCGGCCCACTCCCGGCAAGGGAGTCGTTGTTCCCGGCAAGGGAGTCGATGAATACGCGGGTCCCCACCCCCGGCAAGGGAGTCGACGAATCCCGGCAACGCAAGTCAGCCCACAGTCCAACGTCTTGGACAGTGGCCCACATGTTAGCGACTCGTTAATTAATCCCTTATTAATTAATTCATTCCTGAGCGGCAAAAATAAGCATCGGCTCGGCTCATTCCCGCAACCCGCAACCCGTGGCGCGCACGCGTCATGACGAGGCGGGCGGCGGAGGAGGAGGAGCGCGCGTGTACCACTCCTCTTCCCAAGCTCCCAATGGCAAGTGGTAGAGCAGCCCTTATAAAGGGGTCTCAACTCTCCTCAACTAGCAAGGTGAGACTAAACTTCCCACCACCTGCTATCTCATACATGGGCCTCAAGATTAACCAGGGATTAGTGTCTTATATGGGCCTAAGCCCATCCATAATCCAACAATCCCCCACCAGATCTCGAGGCACATAAGTTTTTCAACTATTTCAAACAATGTTTGATATACCAGAATTTTCAGTGGAGACTGTTAAGTTGAACTTCCGGAAGGAAATATGCCCTAGAGGCAATAATAAAGTTATTATTTATTTCCTTAAAATCATGATAAGTGTTTATTATTCATGCTAGAATTGTATTAACCGGAAACATAATACATGTGTGAATACATAGACAAAACAGAGTGTCACTAGTATGCCTCTACTAGACTAGCTCGTTAATCAAAGATGGTTATGTTTCCTAACCATGAACAAAGAGTTGTTATTTGATTAACGAGGTCACATCATTAGGTGAATGATCTGATTGACATGACCCATTCCATTAGCTTAGCACCCGATCGTTTAGTATGTTGCTATTGCTTTCTTCATGACTTATACATGTTCCTATAACTATGAGATTATGCAACTCCCGTTTGCCGGAGGAACACTTTGGGTACTACCAAACGTCACAACGTAACTGGGTGATTATAAAGGAGTACTACAGTTGTCTCCAATGGTGGATGTTGGGTTGGCGTATTTCGAGATTAGGGTTTGTCACTCCGATTGTCGGAGAGGTATCTCTGGGCCCTCTCGGTAATACACATCACATAAGCCTTGCAAGCATAATAACTAAGATGTTAGTTATGAGTTGATGTATTACGGAACGAGTAAAGAGACTTGCCAGTAACAAGATTGAACTAGGTATTGGATACCGACGATCGAATCTCGGGCAAGTAACATACCGATGACAGAGGGAACAACGTATGTTGTTATGCGGTCTGACCGATAAAGATCTTCGTAGAATATGTAGGAGCCAATATGGGCATCCAGGTCCCGCTATTGGTTATTGACCGGAGACGTGTCTCGGACATGTCTACATTGTTCTCGAACCGTAGGGTCCGCACGCTTAACGTTACGATGACCGTTATTATGAGTTTATGCATTTTGATGTACCGAAGGTAGTTCGGAGTCCCGGATGTGATCACGTACATGACGAGGAGTCTCGAAATGGTCGAGACGTAAAGATTGATATATTGGAAGCCTATGTTTGGACATCGGAAGTGTTCCGGGTAAAATCGGGATTTTACCGGATTACCGGGAGGGTTACCGGAACCCCCCGGGAGCCAAATGGGCCAACATGGGCCTTAATGGAAAGGTGAAAGGGCTGCCCACACAGGGCTGCGCGCCTCCCCCCTCTCTCTAGTCCTATTAGGACTAGGAGAAGGTGGCCGGCCCCCCTCTCTCCCTTTCCCACTTGGGAATCCTAGTTGGACTAGGATTGGGGGGGGGAGTCCTACTCCCGGTAGGAGTAGGACTCCTCCTGCGCCTCCCTCCTTTGGCCGGCCAGCCTCCCCCCTTCATCCTTTATATACGAGGGCAGGGGACACCCCAAGACACACAAGTTGATCCTTGAGATCGTTCCTTAACCGTGTGCGGTGCCCCCTGCCACCAAATTCCACCTCGATCATACCGTTGTAGTGCTTAGGCGAAGCCCTGCGTCGGTAGTACATCAAGATCGTCACCACGCCGTCGTGCTGACGGAAATCCTCCCCGAAGCTTTGCTGGATCGGAGCCCGGGGATCGTCATCGAGCTGTACGTGTGCTAAGAACTCGGAGGTGCCGGAGTAACGGTGCTTGGATCGGTCGGATCGGGAAGAAGACGTACGACTACTTCCTCTACGTTGTGTGATCGCTTCCGCAGTCGGTCTGCGTTGGTACGTAGACAACACTCTCCCCTCTCGTTGCTATGCATCACCATGATCTTGCGTGTGCGTAGGAAAATTTTGAAATTACTACGTTCCCCAACAGTGGTATCAGAGCCTAGGTTTTATGGTTTGATGTTATTTGCACGAGTAGAACACAAGTGAGTTGTGGGCGATACAAGTCATACTGCCTACCAGCATGTCATACTTTGGTTCGGCGGTATTGTTGGACGAGACGATCCGGACCAACCTTACGCGTACTCTTACGCGAGACCGGTTCCCTCGACGTGCTTTGCACATAGATGGCTTGCGGAAGACTGTCTCTCCAACTTTAGTTGAACCAAGTGTGGCTACGCCCGGTCCTTGAGAAGGTTAAAACGGAGTCTATTTGACGAACTATCGTTGTGGTTTTGATGCGTAGGTGAGATGAGTTCTTACTTAAGCTCATAGCAGCCACGTAAAACTTGCAACAACAAAGTAGAGGACGTCTAACTTGTTTTTGCAGGGCATGTTGTGATGTGATATGGTCAAGGCATGATGCTGATTTTATTGTATGAGATGATCATGTTTTGTAACCAAGTTATCGGCAACTGGCAGGAGCCATATGGTTGTCGCTTTATTGTATGCAATGCAATCGCGATGTAATGCTTAACTTTATTACTAAGCGGTAGTGATAGTCGTGGAAGCATAAGATTGGCGAGACGACAACGATGCTACGATGGAGATCAAGGTGTCGCGCCGGTGACGATGGTGATCATGACGGTGCTTCGGAGATGGAGATCACAAGCACAAGATGATGATGGCCATATCATATCACTTATATTGATTGCATGTGATGTTTATCTTTTATGCATCTTATCTTGCTTTGATTGACGGTAGCATTATAAGATGATCTCTCACTAAATTATCAAGAAGTGTTCTCCCTGAGTATGCACCGTTGCCAAAGTTCGTCGTGCCCAGACACCACATGATGATCGGGTGTGATAAGCTCTACGTCCAAATACAACGGGTGCAAAATAGTTGCACACGCAGAATACTCAGGTTATACTTGACGAGCCAAGCATATACAGATATGGCCTCGGAACACGGAGACCGAAAGGTCGAGCGTGAATCATATAGTAGATATGATCAACATAACGATGTTCACCATTGAAAACTACTCCATCTCACGTGATGATCGGTTATGGTTTAGTTGATTTGGATCACGTGATCACTTAGAGGATTAGAGGGATGTCTATCTAAGTGGGAGTTCTTAAGTAATTTGATTAACCGAACTTAAACTTATCATGAACTTAGTACCTGATAGTATCTTGCTTGTTTATGTTGATTGTAGATAGATGGCTCGTGCTGTTGTTCCGTTGAATTTTAATGCGTTCCTTGAGAAAGCAAAGTTGAAAGATGATGGTAGCAATTACATGGACTGGGTCCGTAACTTGCGGATTATCCTCATTGCTGCACAGAAGAATTACGTCCTGGAAGCACCGCTGGGTGCCAGGCCTGCTGCTGGAGCAACGCCAGATGTTATGAACGTCTGGCAGAGCAAAGCTGATGACTACTCGATAGTTCAGTGTGCCATGCTTTACGGCTTAGAATCGGGACTTCAACGACGTTTTGAACGTCATGGAGCATATGAGATGTTCTAGGAGTTGAAGTTGATATTTCAAGCAAATGCCCGAATTGAGAGATATGAAGTCTCCAATAAGTTATATAGCTGCAAGATGGAGGAGAACAGTTCTGTCAGTGAGCATATACTCAAAATGTTTGGGTATAATAATCACTTGATTCAGATGGGAGTTAATCTTCCAGATGATTGCGTCATTGACAGAATTCTCCAAACACTGCCACCAAGCTACAAGGGCTTCGTGATGAACTATAATATGCAAGGGATGAACAAGACTATTCCCGAGCTCTTCGCAATGCTGAAAGCTGCGGAGGTAGAAATCAAGAAGGAGCATCAAGTGTTGATGGTCAACAAGACCACTAGTTTCAAGAAAAAGGACAAAGGGAAGAAGAAGGGGAACTTCAAGAAGAACAGCAAGCAAGTTGCTGCTCAGGAGAAGAAACCCAAGTCTGGACCTAAGCCTGAAACTGAGTGCTTCTACTGCAAGCAGACTGGTCACTGGAAGCGGAACTGCCCCAAGTATTTGGCAGATAAGAAGGATGGCAAGGTGAACAAAGGTATATGTGATATACATGTTATTGATGTGTACCTTACTAGAGCTCGCAGTAGCACCTGGGTATTTGATACTGGTTCTGTTGCTAATATTTGCAACTCGAAACAGGGACTACAGAATAAGCGGACGCTAGCAAAGGACGAGGTGACGATGCGCGTGGGAAACGGTTCCAAAGTCGATGTGATCGCGGTCGGCACGCTACCTCTACATCTACCTTCGGGATTAATATTAGACCTAAATAATTGTTATTTGGTGCCAGCGTTAAGCATGAACATTATATCTGGATCTTGTTTGATGCGAAACGGTTATTCATTTAAATCAGAGAATAATGGTTGTTCTATTTATATGAGTAATATCTTTTATGGTCATGCACCCTTAAAGAGTGGTCTATTCTTATTAAATCTCGATAGTAGTGACACACATATTCATAGTGTTGAAGCCAAAAGATGCAGAGTTGATAATGATAGTGCAACTTATTTGTGGCACTGCCGTTTGGGTCATATCGGAATAAAGCGCATGAAGAAACTCCATACTGATGGGCTTTTGGAACCACTTGATTATGAATCACTTGGTACTTGCGAACCGTGCCTCATAGGCAAGATGACTAAAACACCATTCTCCGGTACTATGGAGAGAGCAACAGATTTATTGGAGATCATACATACCGATGTATGTGGTCCGATGAATATTGAAGCTCGTGGCGGATATCGTTATTTTCTCACCTTCACAGATGATTTAAACAGATATGGGTATATCTACTTAATGAAACATAAGTCTGAAACATTTGAAAAGTTCAAGGAATTTCAGAGTGAAGTTGAAAATCATCGTAACAAGAAAACAAGTTTCTACGATCTGATCGTGGAGGAGAATATTTGAGTTACGAGTTTGGTGTACATTTGAAAAATTGTGGAATAGTTTCGCAACTCACGCCACCCGGAACACCACAGCGTAATGGTGTGTCCGAACGTCGTAATCATACTTTACTAGATATGGTGCGATCTATGATGTCTCTTACTGATTTACCGCTATCATTTTGGGGTTATGCTTTAGAGACGGCCGCATTCACGTTAAATAGGGCACCATCAAAATCCGTTGAGACGACGCCTTATGAACTATGGTTTGGCAAGAAACCAAAGTTGTCGTTTCTTAAAGTTTGGGGCTGCGATGCTTATGTGAAAAAGCTTCAACCTGATAAGCTCGAACCCAAATCGGAGAAATGTGTCTTCATAGGATATCCAAAGGAAACTATTGGATACACCTTCTATCACAGATCCGAAGGCAAGACTTTTGTTGCTAAGTTCGGAAACTTTTTAGAGAAGGAGTTTCTCTCGAAAGAAGTGAGTGGGAGGAAAGTAGAACTTGACGAGGTAACTGTACCTGCTCCCTTATTGGAAAATAGTACATCACAGAAAACTGTTTCTGCGACACCTATACCAATTAGTGAGGAAGCTAATGATGATGATCATGAAACTTCAGGACAAGATACTACTGAACCACGTAGATCAACCAGAGTAAGATCCGCACCAGAGTGGTACGGTAATCCAATTCTGGAAGTCATGCTACTAGATCATGATGAACCTACGAACTATGAAGAAGCGATGGTGAGCCCAGATTCCGCAAAGTGGCTTGAGGCCATGAAATCTGAGATGGGATCCATGTATGAGAACAAAGTATGGACTTTGGTTGACTTGCCCGATGATCGGCAAGCAATTGAGAATAAATGGATCTTCAAGAAAAAGACTGACGCTGACGGTAATGTTACTGTCTATAAAGCTCGACTTGTCGCAAAAGGTTTTCGACAAGTTCAAGGGGTTGACTACGATGAGACCTTCTCACCCGTAGCGATGCTTAAATCCGTCAGAATCATGTTAGCAATTGCCGCATTTTATGATTATGAAATATGGCAGATGGATGTCAAAACTGCATTCCTGAATGGATTTCTGGAAGAAGAGTTGTATATGATGCAACCAGAAGGTTTTGTCGATCCAAAGGGAGCTAACAAAGTATGCAAACTCCAGCGATCCATTTATGGACTGGTGCAAGCATCTCGGAGTTGGAATAAACGCTTTGATAGTGTGATCAAAGCATTTGGCTTTGTACAGACTTTTGGAGAAGCCTGTATTTACAAGAAAGTGAGTGGGAGCTCTGTAGCATTTCTGATATTATATGTGGATGACATATTGCTGATTGGAAATGATATAGAATTTCTGGATAACATAAAGGGATACTTGAATAAAAGTTTTTCGATGAAAGACCTCGGGGAAGCTGCTTACATATTAGGCATAAAGATCTATAGAGATAGATCAAAACGCTTAATTGGACTTTCACAAAGCACATACCTTGACAAGATTTTGAAGAAGTTCAAAATGGATCAAGCAAAGAAAGGGTTCTTGCCTGTGTTACAAGGTGTGAAGTTGAGTCAGACTCAATGCCCGACCACGGCAGAAGATAGAGAGAAAATGAAAGATGTTCCCTATGCTTCAGCCATAGGCTCTATCATGTATGCAATGCTGTGTACCAGACCTGATGTGTGCCTTGCTATAAGTTTAGCAGGGAGGTACCAAAGTAATCCAGGAGTGGATCACTGGACAACGGTCAAGAACATCCTGAAATACCTGAAAAGGACTAGGGATATGTTTATCGTATATGGAGGTGACAAAGAGCTCACCGTAACAGGTTACGTTGATGCAAGCTTTGACACTGATCCGGACGATTCTAAATCGCAAACCGGATACATGTTTACTTTAAACGGTGGAGCTGTCAGTTGGTGCAGTTCTAAACAAAGCGTCGTAGCGGGATCTACATGTGAAGCGGAATACATAGCTGCTTCGGAAGCAGCGAACGAAGGAGTCTGGATGAAGGAGTTCATATCCGATCTAGGTGTCATACCTAGTGCATCGGGTCCAATGAAAATCTTTTGTGACAATACTGGTGCAATTGCTTTGGCAAAGGAATCCAGATTTCACAAAAGGACCAAACACATCAAGAGACGCTTCAACTCCATCCGGGATTTAGTCCAGGTGGGAGACATAGAGATTTGCAAGATACATACGGATCTGAATGTTGCAGACCCGTTGACTAAGCCTCTTCCACGAGCAAAACATGATCAACACCAAAGCTCCATGGGTGTTAGAATCATTACTGTGTAATCTAGATTATTGACTCTAGTGCAAGTGGGAGACTGAAGGAAATATGCCCTAGAGGCAATAATAAAGTTATTATTTATTTCCTTAAAATCATGATAAGTGTTTATTATTCATGCTAGAATTGTATTAACCGGAAACATAATACATGTGTGAATACATAGACAAAACAGAGTGTCACTAGTATGCCTCTACTAGACTAGCTCGTTAATCAAAGATGGTTATGTTTCCTAACCATGAACAAAGAGTTGTTATTTGATTAACAAGGTCACATCATTAGGTGAATGATCTGATTGACATGACCCATTCCATTAGCTTAGCACCCGATCGTTTAGTATGTTGCTATTGCTTTCTTCATGACTTATACATGTTCCTATAACTATGAGATTATGCAACTCCCGTTTGCCGGAGGAACACTTTGGGTACTACCAAACATCACAACGTAACTGGGTGATTATAAAGGAGTACTACAGGTGTCTCCAATGGTGGATGTTGGGTTGGCGTATTTCGAGATTAGGGTTTGTCACTCCGATTGTCGGAGAGGTATCTCTGGGCCCTCTCGGTAATACACATCACATAAGCCTTGCAAGCATAATAACTAAGATGTTAGTTATGAGATGATGTATTACGGAACGAGTAAAGAGACTTGCCAGTAACGAGATTGAACTAGGTATTGGATACCGACGATCGAATCTCGGGCAAGTAACATACCGATGACAAAGGGAACAACGTATGTTGTTATGCGGTCTGACCGATAAAGATCTTTGTAGAATATGTAGGAGCCAATATGGGCATCCAGGTCCCGCTATTGGTTATTGACCGGAGACGTGTCTCGGTCATGTCTACATTGTTCTCGAATCGTAGGGTCCGCACGCTTAACGTTACGATGACAGTTATTATGAGTTTATGCATTTTGATGTACCGAAGGTAGTTCAGAGTCCCAGATGTGATCACGGACATGATGAGGAGTCTCGAAATGGTCGAGACGTAAAGATTGATATATTGGAAGCCTATGTTTGGACATCGGAAGTGTTCCGGGTAAAATCGGGATTTTACCGGATTACCTGGAGGGTTACCGGAACCCTCCGGGAGCCAAATGGGCCAACATGGGCCTTGGTGGAAAGGTGAAAGGGCTGCCCACATAGGGCTGCGCGCCTCCCCCCTCTCTCTAGTCCTATTAGGACTAGGAGAAGGTGGCCGGCCCCCCTCTCTCCCTTTCCCACTTGGGAATCCTAGTTGGACTAGGATTGGGGGGGGGAGTCCTACTCCCGGTAGGAGTAGGACTCCTCCTGCGCCTCCCTCCTTTGGCCGGCCAGCCTCCCCCCTTCATCCTTTATATACGGGGGCAGGGGACACCCCAAGACACACAAGTTGATCCTTGAGATCGTTCCTTAGCCGTGTGCGGTGCCCCCTGCCACCAAATTCCACCTCGATCATACCGTTGTAGTGCTTAGGCGAAGCCCTGCGTCGGTAGTACATCAAGATCGTCACCACGCCGTCATGCTGACGGAACTCCTCCTCGAAGCTTTGCTGGATCGGAGCCCGGGGATCGTCATCGAGCTGTACGTGTGCTAAGAACTCGGAGGTGCCGGAGTAACGGTGCTTGGATCGGTCGGATCGGGAAGAAGAAGTACGACTACTTCCTCTACGTTGTGTGATCGCTTCCGCAATCGGTCTGCGTTGGTACGTAGACAACACTCTCCCCTCTCGTTGCTATGCATCACCATGATCTTGCGTGTGCGTAAGAAAATTTTGAAATTACTACATTCCCCAACACTTCCACCTAGAGCAACAGGATTAGACTTCTTCACAACTGAATAATGGACTATGCCTTGAATTGTGAGTTTGGCGTGCAGAAGTTTCGCCTATTGTCAGCTGATACATGGCTGTCGAAGGCTAAACCCCACGGGTGGAGCTTATTAGTCATACCCCATACCTTGTCATGAGCTTAATAGAGATTACCCAATCTCATAGCCCGTGACCAGCAGTCGGGCTCACATAGGTGTGTTCCTCCAAAGAATGCTCTGTAGGTTAGCATCTTGCTTACACAAGCTTTGGAACACATTAAGACAAAAGTCAGCATGCCTTACAGAATTGAGAGTAATGTGCATCTCCAACGAAGTGGGTTAATTAAGGATACTCTCCTCAGTTGACCGCCGGATTGTTTTCACAGGTCCTAATTCACGGGATCTCCGATCACATAGGTTGGGTTACCCCCATGGCAACTTACGTGGGTCTCATACCCATCTCCCTCGATGCATTTTCTATCACAATCCGTAATAGCCCTTTTGTAAAAGGGTTTGCCAGATTCTTAGCTGTCTGGATATAATCCAACGCTATTACTCCGGAGTTTCTTGATTTTCTGACAGATTTCAATCTTCTTCTTATGTGCTTTATGGATTTCATGTTGTCCTTTGAACTCTTAGCCTTGGCAATCATTGTTTGTTTGTCACAGTTCATAAGGACAGCCGACACTAGTTTATCAACCACCGGCAAATCCATCAAAAGCTCTCGAAGCCATTCTGCTTCGACGCATGATGTGTCTAATGTTGTGAGTTCTGCTTCCATAGTCGATCTGGTTAAGATCGTCTGCTTGCAAGACTTCTAGGAAACAACACCACCACCAAGTGTGAAGACATGTCCACTAGTGGCTTTCATCTCATCAGCATCAAATATCCAATTCGAATCACTATACCCCTCAAGTACTGTCGGGTATCCAGAATAGTGAATTCCATAGTTCGCAGTACCTTGCAAATAACGCATCACTCGCTCAACAGCATGCCAGTGCACATCTCCTAGATTGGAAACAAACCGGCTCAGTTTGCACACAGCAAATGAGATGTCAGGATGAGTAGCACATGCTAGGTACATCAGTGAACCAACCACTTGAGAATATCTCAATTGATCTACAGCCGTGCCTTCGAACTTTCGAATCCGCACGCTAGGATCATATGGTGTTGCAGAAGGTTTGCAGTCCGAATATCCAAAACGGCTCAAAATCTTCTCAATATAGTGGGATTGCAAAAGTGTAATTCCACCCTCAGAATTTCTCAGTAGCTTGATGTTCAGGATAACATCAACCACACCCAGGTCCTTCATCTCAAAGTTGTGAGATAGAAAAGATTTGACCTCCTCAATGACCTTGAGGTGGGTCCCAAATATCAGTATGTCATCGACATATAGACAGAGTATAACTCCTTCGCCCCCACCATAGCGATAGTATACACATTTGTCAGCTTCGTTCACAACAAAGCTAGCAGATGTCAGAGTAGTGTTGAACTTCTCATGCCATTGCTTAGGCGCTTGTTTCAGGCCATACCAAGATTTCACTAGCTTACACACCTTTCCTTCCTGACCATTTACTACAAAGCCATCCGGTTGTTGCATGTAAATTTCCTCGTCTAGCTCTTCGTTAAGGAAAGCCGTCTTAACGTCCATCTGATGAACGAGAAGACCATGCGAGGCAACCAAAGCGAGTAACACTCGAATGGTTGTCAGTCTAGCCACAGGTGAATAAGTGTCAAAGAAATCCTCTTCTTCTTTCTGGGTATAACCCTTGGCCACAAGCCTAGCCTTGTACTTCTCAACAGTACCATCGGGCCTAAGCTTCCTTTTGAACACCCACTTACATCCTAATGGTCGACAACCATAAGGACGATCAGTGATCTCCCATGTCCCGTTAGCCAAGATGGAATCCATCTCTGTTGGGGAACGTAGTAATTTCAAAAAAATTCCTACGCACACGCAAGATCATGGTGATGCATAGCAACGAGAGGGGAGAGTGTTGTCTACGTACCCTCGTAGACCAAAGCGGAAGCGTTGACGCAACGTAGAGGAAGTAGTCGTACGTCTTCCCGGTGCAACCGATCCAAGCACCGTTACTCCGACACCTCCGAGTTCTTGGCACATGTTTAGCTCGATGACACTCCCCGGGCTCCGATCCAGCAAAGCTTCGGGGAGGAGTTCTGTCAGCACGACGGCGTGGTGACGATCTTGATGTTCAACCGTCGCAGGGCTTCGCCTAAGCACCGCTACAATATGACCGAGGTGTAATATCGTGGAGGGGGGCACCGCACACGGCTAAGGAACGATCACGAAGATCAACTTGTGTGTTCTAGGGTGCCCCCTGCCCCCGTATATAAAGGAGCAAGGGGGGAGGCCGGCCGGCCCTATGGGGCACGCCAAAGGGAGGGGGAGTCCTTCTCCTAGTGGGAGTAGGACTCCCCTTTCCTAGTCCAACTAGGAAGAAAGAGGGGGAAGGAAAGAGGGGGAGAGGGAGAGGGAAAGAGGGGCCGCGCCCCCCTCCCTAGTCCAATTCGGACTCCCCATGGGGGGGGGGCGCCACCTCCTGGGCTGCTGCCCTCTCTCTCCCCTCAGGCCCACTAAGGCCCAATACTTCCTCGGGGGGTTCCGGTAACCCCTCCGGCACTCCGGTTTTCTCCGAAATCACCCGGAACACTTCCGGTGTCCGAATATAGTCGTCCAATATATCGATCTTTATGTCTCGACCATTTCGAGACTCCTCGTCATGTCCGTGATCACATCCGGGACTCCGAACAACCTTCGGTACATCAAAATACATAAACTCATAATGAAACTGTCATCGTAACGTTAAGCGTGTGGACCCTACGGTTCGAGAACAATGTAGACATGACCGAGACACGTCTCTGGTCAATAAGCAATAGCGGAACCTGGATGCTCATATTGGTTCCTACATATTCTACGAAGATCTTTATCGGTCAGACCGCATAACAACATACGTTGTTCCCTTTGTCATCGGTATGTTACTTGCCCGAGATTCGATCATCGGTATCTCAATACCTAGTTCAATCTCGTCACCGGCAAGTCTCTTTACTTGTTCCGTAATACATCATCTCACAACTAACTCATTAGTTGCAATTCTTGCAAGGCTTTATGTGATGTGCATTACCGAAAGGGCCCAGAGATACCTCTCCGACAATCGGAGTGACAAATCCTAATCTCGAAATACGCCAACCCAACATGTACCTTTGGAGACACCTGTAGAGCACCTTTATAATCAGCCAGTTACGTTGTGATGTTTGGTAGCACACAAAGTGTTCCTCCGGCAAACGGGAGTTGCATAATCTCATAGTCATAGGAACATGTATAAGTCATGAAGAAAGCAATAGCAACAAACTAAACGATCGGGTGCTAAGCTAATGGAATGGGTCAAGTCAATCAGATCATTCAACTAATGATGTGATCCTGTTAATCAAATAACAACTCTTTGTTCATGGTTAGGAAACATAACCATCTTTGATTAATGAGCTAGTCAAGTAGAGGCATACTAGTGACACTCTGTTTGTCTATGTATTCACACATGTATTATGTTTCCGGTTAATACAATTCTAGCATGAATAATAACATTTATCATGATATAAGGAAATAAATAATAACTTTATTATTGCCTCTAGGGAATATTTCCTTTAGTCTCCCACTTGCACTAGAGTCAATAATCTAGATTACACAGTAATGATTCTAACACCCATGGAGCCTTGGTGCTGATCATGTTTTGCTCGTGGAAGAGGCTTAGTCAACGGGTCTGCTACATTCAGATCCGTATGTATCTTGCAAATCTCTATGTCTCCCACTTGGACTAGATCCCGGATGGAATTGAAGCGTCTCTTGATGTGTTTGGTTCTCTTGTGAAATCTGGATTCCTTTGCCAAGGCAATTGCACCAGTATTGTCACAAAAGATTTTCATTGGACCCGATGCACTAGGTATGACACCTATATTGGATATGAACTCCTTCATCCAGACTCCTTCATTTGCTGCTTCTGAAGCAGCTATGTATTCCGCTTCACACGTAGATCCCGCCACGACGCTTTGTTTAGAACTGCACCAACTGACAGCTCCACCATTTAATGTAAACACGTATCCGGTTTGCGATTTAGAATCGTCCGGATCAGTGTCAAAGCTTGCATCAACGTAACCATTTATGATGAGCTCTTTGTCACCTCCATAAATGAGAAACATATCCTTAGTCCTTTTCAGGTATTTCAGGATGTTCTTGACCACTGTCCAGTGATCCACTCCTGGATTACTTTGGTACCTCCCTGCTATACTTATAGCAAGGCACACATCAGGTCTGGTAGACAGCATTGCATACATGATAGAGCCTATGGCTGAAGCATAGGGAACATCTTTCATTTTCTCTCTATCTTCTGCAGTGGTCGGGCATTAAGTCTTACTCAACTTGACACCTTGTAATACAGGCAAGAACCCTTTCTTTGCTTGATCCATTTTGAACTTCTTCAAAACTTTGTCAAGGTATGTGCTTTGTGAAAGTCCAATTAAGCGTCTTGATCTATCTCTATAGATCTTAATGCCTAATATGTAAGCAACTTCACCGAGGTCTTTCATTGAAAAACTCTTATTCAAGTATCCCTTTATGCTATCCAGAAATTCTATATCATTTCCAATTAGTAATATGTCATCCACATATAATATCAGAAATGCTACAGAGCTCCCACTCACTTTCTCGTAAATATAGGCTTCTCCAAAAGTCTGTATAAAACCAAATGCTTTGATAACACTATCAAAGCACTTATTCCAACTCCGAGAGGCTTGCACCAGTCCATAAATGGATCGCTGGAGCTTGCACACTTTGTTAGCTCCCTTCGGATCGACAAAACCTTCTGGTTGCATCATATACAACTCTTCTTCCAGAAATCCATTCAGGAATGCAGTTTTGACATCCATTTGCCAAATTTCATAATCATAAAATGCGGCAATTGCTAACATGATTTGGACAGACTTAAGCATCGCTACGGGTGAGAAGGTCTCATCGTAGTCAATGTTGGGGAACGTAGCAGAAATTCAAAATTTTCCTACGTGTCACCAAGATCTATCTATGGAGAGACTAGCAACGAGGAGAAGGAGAGTGCATCTACATACCCTTGTAGATCGCTGAGCGGAAGCATTCAAGAGAACGGGGTTGAAGGAGTCGTACTCGTCGTGATCCAAATCACCGGAGATCCTAGTGCCGAACAGACGGCACCTCCGCGTTCAACACACGTACAGCCCGGTGACGTCTCCCATGCCTTGATCCAGCAAGGAGAGAGGGAGAGGTTGAGGAAGACTCCATCCAGCAGCAACACAACGGCGTGGTGGTGATGGAGGAGCGTGGCAATCCTGCAGGGCTTCGCCAAGCACCACAGAAGAGGAGGAAGAAGAGACGCAGGGCTGCACCAAGAGGTGAGATCAAATCGTGTGTATTGGGCAGCCCCTAGGCCAAGTATATATAGGGGAAGGGGAGGGGCTGCGCCCCCTTTAGGGTTTCCACCCCTAGGGGTGGCGGCCAGCCTAGATCCCATCTAAGGGAGGCGGCCAAGGGGGAGGGGGAGAGGGAGGCGCACCAGGATGGGCCTTAGGGCCCATCTGCCCTAGGGTTTGCCCCCTTCTCCTCTCCCTTGCGCCTGGGGCCCTTGTGGGGGGGCGCACCAGCCAACTTGGGGCTGGTCCCCTTCCACACTTGGCCCATGAAGCCCTCCGGGGCTGGTGGCCCCACTTGGTGGACCCCCGGGACCCTCCCGGCGGTCCCGGTACGTTACCGATAAAACCCGAAACCTTTCCGGTGACCAAAACAGGACTTCCCATATATAAATCTTTACCTCCGGACCATTCCGGAACTCCTCGTGACGTCCGGGATCTCATCCGGGACTCCGAACAACATTCGGTAACCACATACAAACTTCCTTTATAACCCTAGCGTCATCGAACCTTAAGTGTGTAGACCCTACGGGTTCGGGAGACATGCAGACATGACCGAGACGTTCTCCGGTCAATAACCAACAGCGGGATCTGGATACCCATGTTGGATCCCACATGTTCCACGATGATCTCATCGGATGAACCACGATGTCAAGGACTTAATCAATCCCGTATACAATTCCCTTTGTCTATCGGTATGATACTTGCCCGAGATTCGATCGTCGGTATCTCGATACCTTGTTCAATCTCGTTACCGGCAAGTCTCTTTACTCGTTCCGTAACACATCATCCCGTGATCAACTCCTTGATCACATTGTGCACATTATGATGATGTCCTACCGAGTGGGCCCAGAGACACCTCTCCGTCACACGGAGTGACAAATCCCAGTCTCGATTCGTGCCAACCCAACAGACACTTTTGGAGATACCCGTAGCGTACCTTTATAGCCACCCAGTTACGTTGTGACGTTTGGCACACCCAAAGTATTCCTACGGCATCCGGGAGTTGCACAATCTCATGGTCTAAGGAAATGATACTTGACATTACAAAAGCTTTAGCGAACGAACTACACGATCTTTGTGCTAGGCTTAGGATTGGGTCTTGTCCATCACATCATTCTCCTAATGATGTGATCCCGTTATCAACGACATCCAATGTCCATGGTTAGGAAACCATAACCATTTATTGATCCACGAGCTAGTCAACTAGAGGCTTACTAGGGACATGGTGTTGTCTATGTATCCACACATGTATCTGAGTTTCCTATCAATACAATTCTAGCATGGATAATAAACGATTATCATGAACAAGGAAATATAATAATAACTTATTTATTATTGCCTCTAGGGCATATTTCCAACAGTCTCCCACTTGCACTAGAGTCAATAATCTAGTTCACATCGCCATGTGATTAACACTCACATGTCACATCGCCATGTGACCAACATCCAAAGAGTTTACTAGAGTCAGTAGTCTAGTTCACATCACTATGTGATTAACACTCAATGAGTTCTAGGTTTGATCATGTTGCTTGTGAGAGAGGTTTTAGTCAACGGGTCTGCAACATTCAGATCCGTATGTACTTCGCAAATTTCTATGTCATCTTGTAGATGCAACTACTACGCTACATTTGGAGCCATTTCAAATAACTGTTCTACTTGGAGCTATTCTAAATTGTTGCTCCATTATACGTATCCGGTATCTCTACTCAGAGCTATCCGGATAGGTGTTAAGCTTGCATCGACGTAACTCTTTATGTCGAACTCTTTATCACCTCCATAACCGAGAAACATATCCTTATTCCTCTAAGGATAATTTAGACCGCTATCTGGTGATCTACTCCTAGATCACCTTTGTACCCTCTTGCCAAATATGCGGCAAGGCACACATCAGGTGCGGTACTCAGCATGGCATATCGTATAGAGCCTATGACAAAAGCATAGGGGACGACCTTCGTCCTTCCTCTTTCTTCTGCCGTGGTCGAGCTTTAAGTCTTAACTTCATACCTTACAACTCAGGCAAGAACTCCTTCTTTGACTGATCCATCTTGAACACCTTTAAGATCATGTCAAGGTATGTGCTCATTTGAAAGTACCATTAAGCGTTTTGATCTATCCTTATAGATCTTGATGCTCAATGTTCAAGTAGCTTAATCCAGGTTTTCCATTGAAAAACACTTTCCAAATAACCCTATATGCTTTCCAGAAATTCTACATCATTTCTGATCAACAATATGTCAACAACATATATTCATCAGAAATTCTATAGTGCTCCCACTCACTTCTTTGGAAATACAAGTTTCTCATAAACTTTGTATACACCAAAATCTTTGATCATCTTATCAAAGCATACATTCCAACTCCGAGATGCTTACTCCAGTCCTTAGAAGGATTGCTGGAGCTTTGCATACTTATTAGCATATTTCAGGATTGACAAAACCTTCCGGTTGTATCACATACAACCTTTCCTCAAGAAAATCGTCGAGGAAACAATGTTTTGACATCCCATCTGCAAGATTTCATAAATAATGCAGTGATCGCTAACATAATTCCAACAAACTCTTAGCATCGCTACGAGTGAGAAAGTCTCATCGTAGTCAACTCCTTGAACTTGTCGGAAAACATCTTAACGACAAGTCGAGCTTTCTTAATGGTGATACTTACCATCATTGTCCGTCTTCCTTTTAAAATCCATATGTACCTAACAGCCTTACGACCATCAAGTAGTTCTTCCAAAGTCTACACTTTGTTTTCATATGTGGATCCTCTCTCGGATTATATGGCCTTGAGCCATTTATCGGAATCCGGGCCTACCATCGCTTCTCCATAGCTCGTAGGTTCATTGTTGTCTCGCAACATGACTTCCAAGATAGGATTACGTACCACTCTGAAGTAGTACGCATCCTTGTCATCCTACGAGGTTTGGTAGTGACTTGATCTGAAGTTTCATGATCACTATCATAAGCTTCCACTTCAATTGGTGTAGGTACCACAGGAACAACTTCCTGTGCCCTGCCACACACTAGTTGAAGAGACGGTTCAATAACCTCATCAAGTCTCCACCATCCTCCCACTCAATTCCTTTGAGAGAAACTTTTCCTCAAGAAAGGACCCGATTCTAGAAACAATCCCTTATTGCTTTCGAATCTGAGACAGGAGGTATACCCAACTATTTTGGGTGTCCTATAAAGATGCATTTATCCGCTTTGGGTTCGAGCTTATCAGCCTGAAACTTTTTCACATAAGCGTCGCTGCCCCAAACTTTTAAGAAATGACAGCTTAGGTTTCTCTAAACCATAGTTCATACGGTGTCATCTCATCGGAATTACGTGGTGCCCTATTTAAAGTGAATGTGGTTGTCTCTAATGCCTAACCCATAAATTATTGTGGTAATTCGATAAGAGACATCATGGTATGCATCATATCCAATAGGGTGCAGTTATGATGTTCGGACACACCATCACACTATGGTGTTCCAGGCTGTATCAATTGTGAAACAATTTCCACAATGTCTTAATTCTGTGCCAAACTCGTAATTCAGATATTCATCTCTATGATCATATCATAGATATTTTATCCTCTTGTCACGACGATCTTTCAACTTCACCCTGAAATTACTTGAACCTTTCAATAATTCAGACACGTGATTCATCAAGTAAATATACTCAACATCTACTCACATCATCTGTGAAGTAAGAACATAACGATATCCACTACATGCCTCAGCACTCATTGGACTGCACACATCAAAATGTATTACTTCCAACAAGTTGCTTTCCAGTTCCATTTTACTGAAACCGAGGCTTCCAGTCATCTTGCCTATGTGGTATGATTTGCATGTCTCAAGTGATTCAAAATCAAGTGAGTTCAAACGGTCCATTTGCATGGAGTTTCTTCATGCATATACACCAATAGACATGGTCCGCATGTCTCAAACTTTTCAAAACCGAGTGAGCCCAAAGATCCATCAACATGGAGCTTCCTCATGCATTTTATACCGATATGACTTACGTGGCAGTGCCACAAGTAGGTGGTACTATCATTACTATCTTTTGGCATGAACATGTGTATCACTACGATCGAGATTGAATAAACCATTCATTTTAGGTGTAAGACCATTGAAGGCATTATTCAAATAAACAGAGTAACCATTATTCTCCTTAAATGAATAACCGTATTGTGATGGACATAATCCAATCATGTCTATGCTCAACGCAAACACCAATCTCGATGGTAGAGGGAGCGTGCGATGCTTGATCATATCAACATTGGAAACACTTCCAACACATATCGTCGGCTCACCTTTAGCTAGTCTCCGTTTATTCTGTAGCTTTTATTTCGAGTTACTAACACTTAGCAACCGAACCGGTATCTAATACCCTGGTGCTACTAGGAGTACTAGTAAAGTACACATCAACACAATGTATATCCAATATACTTCTATCGACCTTGCCAGCCTTCTAATCTACCAAGTATCTAGGGTAATTCCGCTCCAGTGGTTGTTCCCCTTATTACAGAAGCACTTAGTCTCGGGTTTGGGTTCAACCTTGGGTTTCTTCACCAGAGCAGAAGCTGATTTGCCGTTTCATGAAGTATCCCTTCTTGCCCTTGCCCTTCTTGAAACTAGTGGTTTCACTAACCATCAACAATTGATGCTCCTTCTTGATATCTACTTTTGCGGTGTCAAACATCGTGAATATCTCAAGGATCATCATATATGTCCCTGATATATCATAGTTCATCACGAAGCTCTAGCGGCTTGGTGGTAATGACTTCGGAGAAACATCATTATCTCATCTTGGAAGATCAACTCCCACTTGATTCAAATGATTGTTGTACTCAGACAATCTGAGCAAAAGCTCAACAATTGAGCTTTTCTCCCTTAAATTGTAGGCTAAGAAAATCGTCGGAGGTCTTATACCTCTTGACGTGGGCACGAGCCTGAAATCCCAATTTCAGCCCTCAAAACATCTCATATGTTTCGCGACGTTTCAAAAAGCGTCTTCGGTGCCTCAACTCTAAACCATTTAACTGAACTATCACGTAGTTATCAAAACGTGTATGTCAGATGTTCGCAACATCCACAGACCACGTTCGAGGTTCAGCACACTGAGCGGTGCATTAAAGACATAAGCCTTCTAAGAAGCAATGAGGACAATCCTCAGTCTACGGACCTAGTCCGCATAATTGCTACTATCAACTTTCAACTAATTTTTTTTCTCTAGGAACATATCTAAACAGTAGAACTAAAGCGTGAGATACGACATAATTTGCAAAATCCTTTTGACTATGTTCAGGATAATTAAGTTCATCTTATGAACTCCCACTCAGATAGACATCCCTCTAGTCATCTAAGTGATTACATGATCCGAGTCAACTAGGCCGTGTCCGATCATCACGTGAGACGGACTAGTCAACGTCGCTGAACATCTTCATGTTGATCGTATCTTCTATACGACTCATGCTCGACCTTTCGGTCTTCTGTGTTCCGAGGCCATGTCTATACACATGCTAGGCTCGTCAAGTTAACCCTAAGTGTTTTGCATGTGTAAAACTGTCTTACACCTGTTGTATGTGAACGTTAGAATCTATCACACCCGATCATCACGTGGTGTTTCAAAACAACGAACTGTCGCAACGGTGCACAGTTAGGGGGACCACTTTCTTGAAATTTTAATGAGGGATCATCTTATTTACCACCGTCGTTCTAAGTAAACAAGATGTATAAACATGATAAACATCACATGCAATCAAATAATAGTGACATGATATGGCCAATATCATATAGCTCCTTTGATCTCCATCTTGGGGCTCCATGATCATCTTGTCACCGGCATGACACCATGATCTCCATCATCGTGTCTCCATGAAGTTGCTTGCCAACTATTACTTCTACTACTACAGCTAATGATTAGCAATAAAGTAAAGTAATTACATGGCGTTGTTCAATGACACGCAGGTCATACAATAAATAAAGACAACTCCTATGGCTCCTGCCGGTTGTCATACTCATCGACATGCAAGTCGTGATTCCTATTACAAGAACATGATCAATCTCATACATCACATATATCATTCATCACATCCTTTTGGCCATATCACATCAGATGGCATACCCTGCAAAAACAAGTCAGACGTCCTCTAATTGTTGTTTGCATGTTTTACGTGGCTGCTATGGGTTTCTAGCAAGAACGTTTCTTACCTACGCAAAACCACAACGTGATATGCCAATTGCTATTTACCCTTCATAAGGACCCTTTTCATCGAATCCGTTTTGACTAAAGTGGGAGAGACAGACACCCGCCAGCCACCTTATGCAACTAGTGCATGTTAGTCGGTGGAACCGGTCTCACGTAAGCGCATGTGTAAGGTTGGTCCGGGCCGCTTCATCCCACAATGCCGTCGAAACAAGATTGGACTAGTAACGGTAAGCATATTGAACAAGATCAACGCCCACAACTATTTTGTGTTCTACTCGTGCATAGAATCTACGCAATAGACCTAGCTCATGATGCCACTGTTGGGGAACGTAGCAGAAATTCAAAATTTTCCTACGTGTCACCAAGATCTATCTATGGAGAGACTAGCAACGAGGAGAAGGAGAGTGCATCTACATACCCTTGTAGATCGCTAAGCGGAAGCATTCAAGAGAACGGGGTTGAAGGAGTCGTACTCGTCGTGATCCAAATCACCGGATATCCTAGTGCCGAACGGACGGCACCTCCGCGTTCAACACACGTACAGCCCGGTGACGTCTCCCATGCCTTGATCCAGCAAGGAGAGAGGGAGAGGTTGAGGAAGACTCCATCCAGCAGCAACACAACGGCGTGGTGGTGATGGAGGAGCGTGGCAATCCTGCAGGGCTTCGCCAAGCACCACAGAAGAGGAGGAAGAAGAGACGCAGGGCTGCACCAAGAGGTGAGATCAAATCGTGTGTATTGGGCAGCCCCTAGGCCAAGTATATATAGGGGAAGGGGAGGGGCTGCGCCCCCTTTAGGGTTTCCACCCCTAGGGGTGGAGGCCAGCCTAGATCCCATCTAAGGGAGGCGGCCAAGGGGGAGGGGGAGAGGGAGGCGCACCAGGATGGGCCTTAGGGCCCATCTGCCCTAGGGTTTGCCCCCTTCTCCTCTCCCTTGCGCCTTGGGCCCTTGTGGGGGGCGCACCAGCCAACTTGGGGCCGGTCCCCTTCCACACTTGGCCCATGAAGCCCTCCGGGGCTGGTGGCCCCACTTGGTGGACCCCCGGGACCCTCCCGGTGGTCCCGGTACGTTACCGATAAAATCCGAAACCTTTCCGGTGACCAAAACAGGACTTCCCATATATAAATCTTTACCTCCGGACCATTCCGGAACTCCTCGTGACGTCCGGGATCTCATTCGGGACTCCGAACAACATTCGGTAACCACATACAAACTTCCTTTATAACCCTAGCGTCATCGAACCTTAAGTGTGTAGACCCTACGGGTTCGGGAGACATGCAGACATGACCGAGACGTTCTCCGGTCAATAACCAACAGCAGGATCTGGATACCCATGTTGGCTCCCACATGTTCCACGATGATCTCATCGGATGAACCACGATGTCAAGGACTTAATCAATCCCGTATACAATTCCCTTTGTCTATCGGTACGATACTTGCCCGAGATTCGATCGTCGGTATCCCGATACCTTGTTCAATCTCGTTACCGGCAAGTCTCTTTACTCGTTCCATAACACATCATCCCGTGATCAACTCCTTGATCACATTGTGCACATTATGATGATGTCCTACCGAGTGGGCCCAGAGACACCTCTCCGTCACACGGAGTGACAAATCCCAGTCTCGATTCGTGCCAACCCAACAGACACTTTCGGAGATACCCGTAGCGTACCTTTATAGCCACCCAGTTACGTTGTGACGTTTGGCACACCCAAAGTATTCCTACGGCATCCGGGAGTTGCATAATCTCATGGTCTAAGGAAATGATACTTGACATTACAAAAGCTTTAGCGAACGAACTACACGATCTTTGTGCTAGGCTTAGGATTGGGTCTTGTCCATCACATCATTCTCCTAATGATGTGATCCCGTTATCAACGACATCCAATGTCCATGGTTAGGAAACCATAACCATCTATTGATCCACGAGCTAGTCAACTAGAGGCTTACTAGGGACATGGTGTTGTCTATGTATCCACACATGTATCTGAGTTTCCTATCAATACAATTCTAGCATGGATAATAAACGATTATCATGAACAAGGAAATATAATAATAACTTATTTATTATTGCCTCTAGGGCATATTTCCAAAAGTCCATCAGTATGGAGTTTCTTCATGCGCTTTACACCTATATGACCTAAACGACGGTGCCACAAATATGTTGCACTATCATTATCAACTCTGCATCTTTTGGCTTCAACATTATGAATATGTGTATCACTACTATCGAGATTCATCAAAAATAGACCACTCTTCAAGGGTGCATGACCATAAAAGATATTACTCATATAAATAGAACAACCATTATTCTCTGATTTAAATGAATAACCGTCTCGCATCAAACAAGATCCAGATATAATGTTCATGCTCAATGCTGGCACCAAATAACAATTATTTAGGTCTAAAACTAATCCCGAAGGTAGATGTAGAGGTAGCGTGCCGAGCGCGATCACATCGACTTTGGAACCATTTCCCACGCGCATCGTCACCTCGTCCTTTGCTAGTGTTCGCTTAATCCGTAGTCCATGTTTCGAGTTGCAAATATTAGCAACAGAACCAGTATCAAATACCCAGGTGCTACTGCGAGCTCTAGTAAGGTACACATCAATAACATGTATATCACATATACCTTTGTTCACCTTGCCATCCTTCTTATCCGCCAAATACTTGCGACAATTCCGCTTCCAGTGTCCAGTCTGCTTGCAGTAGAAGCACTCAGTTTCAGGCTTAGGTCCAGATTTGGGTTTCTTCTCCTGAGCAGCAACGTGTTTGCTGTTCTTCTTGAAGTTCCCCTTCTTTTTCCCTTTGCCCTTTTTCTTGAAACTGACGGTCTTATTGACCATCAACACTTGATGCTCCTTCTTGATTTCTACCTCCGCAGCCTTTAGCATTGCGAAGAGCTCGGGAATCGTCTTATTCATCCCTTGCATGTTATAGTTCATCATGAAGCTCTTGTAGCTTGGTGGCAGTGATTAAAGAACTCTGTCAATGACACTATCAACAGGAAGATTAACTCCCAGTTGAGTCAAGTGATTATGATACCCAGACATTTTGAGTATATGTTCACTGACAGAACTATTCTCCTCCATCTTGCAGCTATAGAACTTATTGGAGACTTCATATCTCTCAATCCGGGCATTTTCTTGAAATATTAACTTCAACTCCTGAAACATCTCATATGCTCCATGACGTTCAAAATGTCGTTGAAGACCCGGTTCTAAGCCGTAAAGCATGGCACACTGAACTATCGAGTAGTCATCAGCTTTGCTCTGCCAGACGTTCATAACATCTGGTGTTGCTCCCGCAGCGGGCTTGGCACTTAGCGGTGCTTCCAGGACGTAACTCTTCTGTGCAGCAATGAGGATAATCCTTAAGTTACGGACCCAGTCCATGTAATTGCTACCATCATCTTTCAAATTTGCTTTCTCAAGGAACGCATTAAAATTCAACGGAACAACAGCACGGGCCATCTATCTACAATCAACATGAACAAGGAAGATACTATCAGGTACTAAGTTCATGATAAATTTAAGTTCAATTAATCATATTACTTAAGAACTCCCACTTAGAAAAACATCCCTCTAATCTTCTAAGTGATCACGTGATCCAAATCAACTAAACCATAACCAATCATCACGTGAAATGGAGTAGCTTTCAATGGTGAACATCAATATGTTGATCATATCTACTATATGATTCATGCTCGACCTTTCGGTCTCAGTGTTCCGAGGCCATATCTGCATATGCTAGGCTCGTCAAGTTTAACCTGAGTATTCTGCGTGTGCAAAACTGGCTTGCACCCGTTGTAGATGGACGTAGAGCTTATCACACCCGATCATCACGTGGTGTGTGGGCACGACGAACTTTGGCAACGGTGCATACTCAGGGAGAACACTTTTATCTTGAAATTTAGTGAGAGATCATCTTATAATGCTACCGTCAATCAAAGCAAGATAAGATGCATAAAAGATAAACATCACATGCAATCAATATAAGTGATATGATATGGCCATCATCATCTTGTGCTTGTGATCTCCATCTCCGAAGCACCGTCATGATCACCATCGTCACCGGCGCGACACCTTGATCTCCATCGTAGCATCGTTGTCGTCTCGCCAATCTTATGCTTCCACGACTATCGCTACCGCTTAGTGATAAAGTAAAGCATTACAGCGCGATTGCATTGCATATAATAAAGCGACAACCATATGGCTCCTGCCAGTTGCCGATAACTCGGTTACAAAACATGATCATCTCATACAATAAAATTTAGCATCATGTCTTGACCATATCACATCACAACATGCCCTGCAAAAACAAGTTAGACGTCCTCTACTTTGTTGTTGCAAGTTTTACGTGGCTGCTACGGGCTTAAGCAAGAACCAATCTTACCTACGCATAAAAACCAGAACGATAGTTTGTCAAGTTGGTGTTGTTTTAACCTTCGCAAGGACCGGGCGTAGCCACACTCGGTTCAACTAAAGTTGGAGAAACTGACACCTGCCAGCCACCTATGTGCAAAGCACGGCGGTAGAACCAGTCTCGCGTAAGCGTACGCGTAATGTCGGTCTGGGCCGCTTCATCCAACAATACCGCCGAACCAAAGTATGACATGCTGGTAAGCAGTATGACTTATATCGCCCACAACTCACTTGTGATCTACTCGTGCATATAACATCAAACCATATAACCTAGGCTCGGATGCCACTGTTGGGGAACGTAGTAATTTCAAAAAAATTCCTACGCACACGCAAGATCATGGTGATGCATAGCAACGAGAGGGGAGAGTGTTGTCTACATACCCTCGTAGACCGAAGCGGAAGCGTTGACGCAACATAGAGGAAGTAGTCGTACGTCTTCCCAGTCCAACCGATCCAAGCACCGTTACTCCGGCACCTCTGAGTTCTTGGCACACGTTCAGCTCGATGACACTCCTCGGGCTCCGATCCAGCAAAGCTTCGGGGAGGAGTTCTGTCAGCACGACGGTGTGGTGACGGTCTTGATGTTCAACCGTCGCAGGGCTTCGCCTAAGCACCGCTACAATATGACCGAGGTGTAATATCGTGGAGGGGGGCACCGCACACGGCTAAGGAACGATCACGAAGATCAACTTGTGTGTTCTAGGGTGCCCCCTGCCCCCGTATATAAAGGAGCAAGGGGGGAGGCCGGCCGGCCCTATGGGGCGCGCCAAAGGGAGGGGGAGTCCTTCTCCTAGTGGGAGTAGGACTCCCCTTTCCTAGTCCAACTAGGAAGAAAGAGGGGGAAGGAAAGAGAGGGAGAGGGAGAGGGAGAGGGAAAGAGGGGCCACGCCCCCCCTCCCTAGTCCAATTCGGACTCCCCATGGGGGGGGCGCCACCTCCTGGGCTGCTTCCCTCTCTCTCCCCTCAGGCCCGCTAAGGCCCAATACTTCCCCGGGGGGTTCCGGTAACCCCTCCGGCACTCCGGTTTTCTCCGAAATCACCCGGAACACTTCCGGTGTCCGAATATAGTCGTCCAATATATCGATATTTATGTCTCGACCATTTCGAGACTCCTCGTCATGTCCGTGATCACATCCGGGACTCCGAACAACCTTCGGTACATCAAAATACATAAACTCATAATGAAACTGTCATCGTAACGTTAAGCGTGCAGACCCTACGGTTCGAGAACAATGTAGACATGACCGAGACACGTCTCTGGTCAATAACCAATAGCAGAACCTGGATGCTCATATTGGTTCCTACATATTCTACGAAGATCTTTATCGGTCAGACCGCATAACAACATACGTTGTTCCCTTTGTCATCGGTATGTTACTTGCCCGAGATTCGATCGTCGGTATCTCAATACCTAGTTCAATCTCGTCGCCGGCAAGTCTCTTTACTCGTTCCGTAATACATCATCTCACAACTAACTCATTAGTTGCAATGCTTTCAAGGCTTTATGTGATGTGCATTACCGAGAGGGCCTAGAGATACCTCTCCGACAATCGGAGTGACAAATCCTAATCTCGAAATACGCCAACCCAACATGTACCTTTGGAGACACCTATAGAGCACCTTTATAATCACCCAGTTACGTTGTGACGTTTGGTAGCACACAAAGTGTTCCTCCGGCAAACGGGAGTTGCATAATCTCATAGTCATAGGAACATGTATAAGTCATGAAGAAAGCAATAGCAACAAACTAAACGATCGGGTGCTAAGCTAATGGAATGGGTCAAGTCAATCAGATCATTCAACTAATGATGTGATCCCGTTAATCAAATAACAACTCTTTGTTCATAGTTAGGAAACATAACCATCTTTGATTAACGAGCTAGTCAAGTAGAGGCATACTAGTGACACTATGTTTGTCTATGTATTCACACATGTATTATGTTTCCGGTTAATACAATTCTAGCATGAATAATAAACATTTATCATGATATAAGGAAATAAATAATAACTTTATTATTGCCTCTAGGGCATATTTCCTTCAATCTCACTACGGACCACATCCTTCCAGTAGTCAGCATCCGGAGATGCATAAGCTTCTGAAATGGAGCTGGGAGTATCATCATCCACGAGGTACACGAGGAAATCATCACCAAAGGACTTTGCAGTCCTCTGTCTCTTGCTCCTAACATGAGCTTCCTCGTCATCCTCCATGGAACTCTTATCACTTTTATGTTCATCATATTCCATCGAAATAGCAGGTTCAAGAGTCTCATCAGATTCCAGTCTAGAATTGCTTTGCATATCTCTCATGGGGAAAATATCCTCGAAGAATGTAGCATCCCTAGACTCTATAATTGTACCGACCTTCTGGTCAGGTACCTCAGATTTCACCACTAGAAATCTATAGCCAATGCTATGCTTGGCATAGCCAAGAAAAACACAGTCCACGGTCTTTGGTCCCAACTTGCGTTTTTTGATTAACGGCACATTGACTTTCGCCAAACAGCCCCAAGTGCGCAAGTAAGAGAGTGTAGTTCTTTTCTTTTCCCATTGCTCATAGGGAGTAGTCTCATTATCCTTTGTGGGAACTTTATTCAGGACATGACAAGATGTCAATACAGCCTCCCCCCACCATGCCTTGGATAAACCCGATGTATCTAACATGGCGTTAACCAAATCAGTTAGAGTACGGTTTTTCCGTTCGGCAACCCCGTTTGACTGGGGTGAGTAGGGAGGCGTCCTCTCATGAATAATACCATGTTCCGCACAGAATAAATCAAACTCATTAGAAAAGTACTCTCCACCATGATCAGACCGGACTCGTTTTATTTTCTTCTCAAGTTGGTTCTCAACTTCAGCCTTATAGACTTTAAAGTAGTGTAGAGCCTCATCCTTAGTATTTAACAAATACATATAGCAGAATCTAGTGGAATCATCAATCAGAGTCATGAAGTATTTCTTTCCACCTTTAGGCAACACACCATTCATCTCACAGAGATCTGAATGTATGAGCTCTAGAGGTGCCAGGTGTCTCTCCTTCATAGGCTTGTGAGGCTTACGAGGTTGCTTAGCTTGCACACACGCATGGCACTTAGAGACTTTTGGCTAAAGTGAAACTCGGGATTAAATCCATCTTAGCTAGCCGCATCATACAACCGAAATTTATGTGATAAAGACGTGAATGCCAAACCTCAGATTCGTTCACATTAGAATGAATTTGGTTCACGACTTTATTACAGAAATCCTCCAGGGAAAGGCGGAACAAACCACCACAATCGTATCCTTTTCCAACAAATAGTCCATACCAAGATACGACTACTTTGTTAGACTCAAATACTAACTTAAACCCTTCTTTACATAGAAGGGAGCCACTAACGAGATTCTTCTTTATGGCGGGGACATGCTGCACGTTCTTCAGTTGCACGATCTTTCCCGAAGTAAACTTCAGATCTACCGTGTCAACACCATGAACAGAAGCATGCGAGCCATTCCCCATCAGGACGGAACAATCTTGTGCGACCTGGTAAGAAGAGAACAAAGACACATCAGCACACAGATGAATGTTGGCCCCAGTGTCAACCCACCAATCGGTGGACTGACAAACTGAAAGTATGGTAAACAGATTACCATACCCAGATGCCGCATCATTGTTGCTCAGAGTGACATTCACAGACTTGGAGTCCTGTGCTGGCTTCTTGTACTTGTTTGGGCACTTATTTGCCCAATGTTCATCTGAACCACAAGTAAAGCAGTCGTCTCTCTTTTTGTCTTTCTTCTTACCCTTCTTCTTAAAGGTAGTATTCTGCTGGACAGAGTTCTTTCCCTTGAACTTGTGGAAATTCTTCTGCACCACATTGGCGCTAGAAGAACCCTCTGCCCCTTTCACGTGTGAGTCCTTTGCTCTCGAGTTCTGCTCAACACTGAGATGACCAATGACATCCTCAACAGAGAATTCACGTCTCAAGTGCTTGAGAGAAGTAGCAAAGTTCCTCCAACTAAGAGGGAGTTTTGCAATAATGCAACCCGCGACAAACTTGTCCGGTAACTCACACTTCAGGAGCTCCAGCTCCTTAGCAATGCACTGTATCTCATGATCCTGGTCCAATACAGAACGGTTATCAACCATCCTGTAATCATGGAACTGCTCCATGGCATACAGCTCACTGCCAGCATCAGTTGCGCCGAATTTGACTTCGAGCGCATCCCACAAGTTTTTGGCAACACCCATATGAATATAGGCATCAACCAACTTGTCTCCAATCACACTCAGAACTGCTCCCAGAAAGATTGTGGTTGCCTCCCTAAACGCATTCTCCTGTTCAGGAGCAATCGTTTCTATGAGGGACACACCACCAACCCAGAACACGTGCATCGCTGTGAGCCACACGGTGGTCCTAGTCTGCCAACGCTTAAAATGCGTCCCGGTAAACTTTTCTAGTTTCAGAGTAGCAGCAAAGCCTTGAATCAAAAAGTGCCTAAAATAAGGTTTTTAGATTGTTGGAAATATTAGCACTTTTCCGATTAGACTTATCCACGAGTAAACAGTAAGCATGGCATAAAAGGTATGCATCTCATAGCGAAACCTAAGTACACTAGCACGTACAGAACATAGAATCGAACCATCTATGAGCAGCACATATACGGCTAGCATAAGTACGAGTAAACAATGGATGAACAGATCATACCCTCCGGTTGGGCAGGCCAACACGGCGGCGGCGGCAGCAGCCTCGGCGTCATCCGTAGCCTTCTTCTTGGAGGAGGCGTCATCGACCATGGTGTCGATGCAGGAGAAGTAGTGGAAGCAGAGGCGAACAGAGTTGGGGACGGATTGGGAACAGTCGCGTCGAGACGCTCCCCAAAAACCTTATTGTCGTTCTCCCGGGCAGGATCTCGAACGACAGGGTTCCGGAGGCACCTGCTCTCCCGACCAGCCGTGCACATGGTCGTCGGGATGGGATCGCCGGAGGCAGCATAGAGTGAGGAACAATAGATGATGGCTAGGTCACGCGAGAGGGAGTGAGTGAACCGAACTAGGTTACTTCACTGGCCAGAGCCTTCTTATATAGTCCGTAAGGAAGAAAGTCATGGGCCTTGGCGAGGCCCACGACCGAGTCAGCCCACTCCCGGCAAGGGAGTCGACGAATACGCGGGTCCCGGCAAGGGTCGCACCCCCGGCGACAGTGGCCCACATGTTAGTGACTCGTTAATTAATCCCTGAATAATTAATTCATTCCTGAGCAGCAAAAATAAGCTTCGGCTCGGCTCATTCCCGCAACCCGCGGCGCGCGCGCGTCGTGGCGAGGCGGGCGGCGGAGGAGGAGGAGCGCGCGTGTACCACTCCTCTTCCCAAGCTCCCAATGACAAGTGGTAGAGTAGCCCTTATAAAGGGGTCTGAACTCTCCTCAACTAGCAAGGTGGGACTAAATTTCCCACCACCTACCATCTCATACATGGGCCTCAAGATTAACCAGGGATTAGTGTCTTATATGGGTCTAAGCCCATCCATAATCCAACAGGCACTTGGCGGTGGGTTAGATTTTGTTATCTGTAATTTTGTCTACCAACCAATCCTCCTCTCATGCGTACTAGAAACATTTTTTGGGAGAGGAAGAAATTGCTATTCCAGCGTTTAATTAATCATTTGATAATTCCAAATACATGTGATCTGAAGCATGAAAATCATTCCCATATATAGACTAAGGAGGAAATGAGACTATTGTAAGAGTGTATTTGTTTAGACCTACATCTACTACTTATAAAAGAGCAAACATTATCTTCTCTAAAGGCACCCCGTAAAACAAACACAGACCCATTACTGCCGCATGATTAGCCCACTAAACTTATTCTAGCGGCTAGCCTTAATCTAACTCATTTTCTGTATGTACTAAGCAATTTACATTGACTGACCGTACTCCACCGCAGATGAAACTGCACGCCCGGTCAATAAGGAAAATATAATCACCGGCGCATTCTATTAGGAAACATATCACGGGCGCGTCCTAATATATAGGAAACTAATCAAAGGTGCATCCATCCTATTAGAAAACTAAATCACGGGCATATTATAGTTGTCGCTGCCATCGTCTTCTGCCTACAGGCCAGGGTGCTCTTGCGTCCGAGTGCGAGGACTCCATCCACGTCTAGAGCATGCTCTCTGGCAGCCATCGACATCCGTGTCAGCTTCAGCTCCGTCCGCATCAACCCACACCGACAACCGCACCTGTCTCGGACTTGGCGCAGGAGGTGCCGTCGTCCGGCTGGGCCATCGAGGACCTACTGCAGTTCTCCCTACGTGCACCGTCGAGGGCATCAAAGGTTTATCACAAATCAATCAGGTGAACATTCAATTTAATTTGTGGGTATTCTCGGCTTTGCATGACTAATACTACACCTTTGGCACTTGATGGTGGGTCAGATTTTTATGTGCAATTTTGTCTACCAACCAATCCTCCTCTCATGCGTACTAGAAATATTTTTTGGGAGATAAGACATTGCTATTCCGACGTTTAATTAATCATTTGATAATTCCAAATACATGTGATCTGAAGCATGAAAATCATTCCCGTATATAGACTAAGGAGGAAATGAGACTGATTGTAAGAGTGTATTTGTTTAGACCTACATAGTTACAATGAGGTTCATATTTAGATCAAGATGGATTTACAATCTGACTGCATGCATAAGTTTGTCTGTCCTCATAAAGTGTATGTTCAGTGGGTGCACGTGCATTACAGATTAAATAAGAATCTGGGGGCTTCAAGCAATCTAGAATTCTAGGTTTGGGATTATCTTAGGTTGCCAATGGTTGTACTGCAAATGTATAATTTGATATGACATGTACTCCCTCCGATTCTTTTTACTCTGCATATTAGAATTCTCTGAAGTCAAACTTCACAAAGTTTGATCGTATTTATATGAAAAAATATCAACATCTGCCATGCTAAAGTTATACAATATGAAAATTTAAGTCATGACACATCTATTTATATTGATTTCAGATTGTAAATGTTGGTACTTTTTTCTATAAAATTGGTCAAACTTTACGAGGCTTGACTTCAGTCAAATCTTATATGCGAACTAAAAAGGACCGGAGGGAGTACATAAGATCTGTGTAGCAGTCTTGGCTTACAACTTAGGATCAGAGGGATACTGAAGAATTGAAGATGCAGGTCTCTGTTTCCCAGGATTATTTCTACCACCAAATGCATTAAACTGGACCGTATCAAGAGGTAACATCATCACCTTGATTAGAATTGCCTTATTTTGGTCTGATTGTGTTTACGGATGATGTCGCTTAGCCTGGAAGTAAGGTGGGTGGAGCCTAGCTCGAGGGGTTGGAAATCAGAAAATATAATTCATTCTTAGAGAAAACTTTACACGCAGACTTCATGTGCTCATGTGTCATTTTAAAATAATCGCATAGCAATCCAGTAAATTATGTAAGTTTCAGTACGAGGCAAAATATTGTAGATGTACTACTATTTCAGTTACATGATTCTATATATACATCTTAAAAAGCTCACATGTTGTTGCAAAATATCTCTCACTAATCTATGAAGGTGTGCGAATCTCTATTTTGTTCCAATAAAGAGAATTTTACCATGCAGAAGGATCCAATAAAGAAACTAATCCAGTTGGGTTCCAAGAAATAGATCCTTCGAATGATATGTTCTAATACAGCTGCCATATACTGTTACAGAGAAATCATATAAACTGGATTCAGTCACATTTTTTTTCACAACAATGTAAGTTCTTTTGTTTATTACTATGCATTTCATTAAGAACTTGCTTGGTGTGTGATTTATGCTCCTGCTTTACATCCTATCCCAATATCAAGAAATATGTTGCAGCATTTCATTAAGAACCTTTAACTGAAGTTGGTTGTTCATGCAAACACAAGATGCGCCGAAAGATACTGGCCAAGAAAATGCAAGTATGTATGCACCTAAATTGTTAGGTTTGACTCTAGGTATGTTGCATTATTATGCTGTGGTGTGCTATATATGGTTTCAAGAATTCATAGGAGTTAGCAAATGGAACTCAATGAGGCATACACTAATTAAAAAAAGTAGCTGAAAAAAATTGGGCTTAGTAAACATTGTGACCCTTCTCCTAAAAAGTTTGATACATTGTTGAAGAAAATGAAATTGTGATGACCTTTAACCTATAACTTTCATATTTGACGAGCAAGGTTATTTGGTTTAACTCTTCCAAAGTTTGTTGGAAAAAGTTTCACATACTTGGGGAAAGTAACAATGCTCAGGGATCAAATCTTTTCCTATGAAGTGTAAACATTTGGAGGTATAATTAGTTTTTCTTTTGTTTTATGTAAGATAATAACGACGCATGCAGGAGTGGTTGAATAATCTACGGTATTTTTCTTATTTCAGGTTTCATCATGTTTTTGTAATTTAGAAGCTGACATGCCTGAAAGCTTGATAAGGTAAGCTTGACAAATACATTAGAATACGTTTCCTTCCGTCTTTATTTTTCTTCATATCTCATTTCAGTTTCTGTAAGTACAGACTATCTTATAGGTTATAGTGTTGTTAGTCTGGTTGCCGACGCGTAAACATATACGAAACCGGATAAATACTTTGTATCATGATGATTATTGGATATCTTTTAGCCCTTTTACATTTCAGTTGGTTCTTGTAAAGCATCTTTTATTCTGCACATATAGAAGTCATTGTACTCACATATCATTTTGTATTTCCTATTATCCATTATATAGGTAGCTATATAATTTTGGCAGTACACATAACCAAAAAGTATATATAATTTTGATCTGAATTAGTACTAAAATATATCTTGCTATGTAGTTATTTGGTAATTTTGGCAGTACACATAACTGAAAAGTATATATATTATCTTCCATTTGATTTATAATTTTTTTTGCAATATTTATGTTTATTTTCTACTATATGAATCTCATCTGGTTGACGTTTGAGACGTGCATTGCACGTGCAAATTTACCAGTGCATGGAAAAAGTACTCTTATCTATTTTCAAAAGCCCACATACTAAAAAACTATTATAATCAAAATGGCGTTCATACATTTAGTAAAATATTAATGTGCTTATTTTTAAATGGACTTTTTATGTTCATAAGTGCTAACTCATTATAAAAATGTTTTTGAAATTAAAAAATGTTCAGATGTTCTTAAAAAATGCTAGTAATTTTAAAATCTGTCACGCCTTTTTAAAATGTTCATGTAATCATAACAAGTGTGCACAGATTTTAATTTGTAACTGAAATTGTCCGTACAGTTTTAGAAAAATGTTCACATTGATTTAAAGTATCCGCAATTATTTTTAAAATATTATTTTTTTCATGAAATATTTACATTAAATATATATAAATCATAATTTTTTTAAAAAAGTCAAAAACATATAAAAGGAGAAATAAAGAAAAAAAGTAAAAGCCAAATGAGAGAAAACAAAAATAAATAAACAGGAACCCCAAAAAACATGTATACACTGCTATAAGCGGGCCGGATATAGCACTTCAGGTACACGAATGATGAGATTCGTGGTGTGATGGGCTTGTTCTCTAAGTAGGCCGATGCACGTGTTATATTTATTTTTTTGCTTTACCGCATGCCTTTTATTTCAATAATTTGATCATGTCTCATGAATGTTTGGCATACGAGATACACAAGCCATTTTTTTAAAGTAACTTAAACTCCACCCACATTTGCGAAGCATCATTTGGAAATAAGCAATTATTTTCTGAACGTTACACTACTTTATAAATTGTTCTTGCAAATTCATGGTATAGTTCAAGTTTTATGGAAAGTGTGTGCAACTTTTATTTAGTAAAAATATCACATTCTTTCTTTCCATATGGGTTCTGCTATGTAGTTGTTTATTTTTGTTTACAATCAGGGTTAAATTGTCTGCCAAGTTCTTCTCTTATAGTTAAAATTTGTTGATTTACTCCCGGAGAAGCGACTCCTACGCGACTACGGCTCGCTCGAGAGCTTGTAATCTTGAGGTAGTCCATGGACTCGGTTGTAATTTTTTTCCTTCCAGTATTCTATGTACTACCATGACAGATGATGAATAGATTGAAAGTTTCCACGATTTTTTTGTTGATTCACTTATTTATCTATTCATTGTACAATGTTTCTTCTATTTTTATTTCTACTGAAGTATTATGGGCCAGTCAAAGATGTTACCACAAAAGGGCTCATATTGGACGGTCCATTGCTGACCCACATGTAAGCAAAAGCAAAGAAATTTATAAAATAAAAGCAACAACGTCTGAATAAAAATGTGAAGTAGAAAATCGACTGAGATACTTAAATTTCAGTCACCTAAGGGATATACACTCCCTTTATTTTTGTCATCTAAATAAGATTTCAGCTCAATTCTTTCGACAGCTTATTGCGGCATATGTAATAAACCGCTCCCTTCCCACCTTATTCAGCTGGGAAGGGGACAACTTATTTTGACAGCCATCAAAAGAACTGGGCCATATTCTGCATAGGTGACTGATCTGCCTCAAGAACATAGTAGGGTGCATATGCACGATGAAATTCTACTGAATATGATTAATACCATTTTAGTAGATATTTACCAAGTTTTGAAATACTAGACATTCGAGCCCCTCTCTCGAAACTCTCCTCTTAATTACTAGAAACCATATCCACCGGTACCAATCTTCCACCACATCCCTCTTCATCTCACAGAGCATGGTCAACTCTTCCCATCCACCTCGTTGACGTTGCCTCCAACCTTGCCGAGGTGGCGGTATACCCCACACCTAAAGGGATGCAAGTGTATTAACCCATGTGCAACAGCGTGGCATCTGGTTGTTATCTTCTGGAAAGTGGTGGTCGGTGAACAAGTGGTGGCGGAGCTCCGTCCATTTTGATGGTGGGGCTTAGTTTTGTTGTTGTGTCATGCGCGACAATGTTGCAACCAAGTGTGTGCTTGTGGGCATTGAGCACCACGATGGTGGCGCTTCTGTGTTGTGTGAGTACACAACGACAGGGAAGGCCAAGGTATGGTCTTAGATCGCCTATGGAGGTCATTAGCGCAGTTAGATCTAACATTCTTTAGGTGCTACACACTTTGTTGCTACTAGTAGAGGTAGAGATTTCCTCCTTTGGAGGTGGTACGAGTGGTGGCTCACTCTCGGTTGCTTGTGATTGTTGGATGGCAATGCTGCAGTGAGACACACCATTATCGCAGGCATGCAGACTATGTGCCTATAATTGAAGCCGGATATGCGGATCTAGTGGTCATTCATTGTGTCGCCTGTCCCCTTTGCTAATAAGTGGAGGTTTGTTGCAGGACGATCTTGGTCAAATCGTTGCACAATCAAAGAGAGTTCTTATGGTAGCCTTGGCGGTTATCTACGAATGAAACCACCACGATGGATTAACATAGAGTAATTAGTGTAGCAACATTTCGAAGATCTACCATCAAGACATTGACTAGCTAGAAGACCACTCTAGATTCAGTGTTAAAACCTCTTGCTTCCATTGGTTGGACCTGACCACGATAATCTTGTGTCAATTCCGAGGCATTGTCATCGTATTGATACTCTGGCCTTGATTGCTATGACCTCGCACCTAGGATGCAAATCTATGTAAATAGTTCATTGTGTATTAAAAATTATTGTTTAAATCTTTGTATCTTCTTTCAGAACCACAACCACCCACAATTATTGTATATCTTCATTGTATTTTTCAAATACAAAATTATTTAAAATGGCAATGTTGTATTTTGAAAATTGCTCAATATTATTAAAATTATTGTGTAATAATAATGAATACTAAAAATATACTAAAGCATTTTAAACATGTTTGTAGAAATGTAAAAATAAATTTACACAAAAAATGAAAACACATTGAATATTTTCTAAAAACATGTTGAACCTTTTTTAAATACATGAAACACATGCCAAAAAACAGGATACATGTTTACAATTTTTCAATGTACGTGAAACATTTTCCAAAAACATATTGAACATTTTTTTCCGAATGCACCAACACTTTCTTTAGTTTTTATGGCACTTTTAAATTTTCTTACATTTCTTTCCTTCAAATGGGAAACAATATCATAAATAAAAATAAGCATGAATATGGAAAAAATGAAAAGAAAACTTGAGCGGGCCCATAGGAGCTCTATATAACAAAATTCGATATTCGTTTGAAGAGGTTCACTGGAGGGAGGATGGTGCCAGCTTGGTGGGGAAAGTATCCGGTGCTCCCAGCCTGGGAGTACTGCCAGTACTCCAATGTCAATAAACATTTTTTTTAATATTTCAAAAAATTCCGAAAAAATTATGAATGCTCATAATGAATGTGACTACAAGTCCTAAAAGTTTCAGGTCCAAACTCGGATCACACATTGAGAAACAAAAATGTGAAATCTAGGATGAATAGTGTAAAGAAGAGACAAAAGCAACATTCCCCGCAAAAAAGAGACAAAAGCAACATTGATACTATTCAGATCTGTATTTTTCTTTTTTGTTTCTCAATGTACATTTCGATGTTGGACCTAAATATTTTATGGGATGTAGTGACATTCCTTGTAAACATTCTCTTTTTTTTAGAATTTTTTGAAACATTTAAAAATGCTTTTTGACATTGGAGCACTGGGAGTATCCCAAAGCTAGAAGCACCGGATACTTTCCCCAGCTTGGTGAATAGGAGGTGTCATTCCACCTGATGGATGGGGCGACCAAGGACTGCACCGTGAGGGGATCTGAGCCGGAGGGAGTAGCAGGCGAGGGGAAATGTGCTTTTTTACCTAAAGATAGTGGAGAGAGAATGGAAATGAACAAGAGAGAGAGACCATAAGTTGGGCCGTTAGGGTGGGTTGGGATGAAATTACCAACACTTATCAAGACCATTGCCGAAATCATTAATTAAGGAGTACTCGTTGCAAAGAACACTTCACTTTCCCACGTCGCGACAAGTGGCGCACATGCAGCGCGCCACTTGTCGCAACTTGGGAGTTTTCTTTTTTTTCGTAGATCCGTTTATTCAAAACGTTTTATCCCTTAAATCGTGCGTCCAAATCTTGAATCGTTTTCACTATTGGATTCCTCGCGTCGAGATCTTCAAAACTAGATCCCATATTGATAGGTTTTGACGAACTTTTTTTTTCACGAAAAAAACCGGATGAAAAAAACCAAGCGAAAAAACCGAACCGGGAGCACGGTTTTTTCCCTTTCCGAAAGAGGCACGCCCGTGCCTCTCGCGAAATCACAACCGTGCCTCTCGTGGAAGCAAAACCATGACTCTCGTGAAAGAAAAAAAAATAGAAAACACGTTTTTTCTCGTTTTCGAGAGGCACGACGGTGACTCTCGCGAAAGCACAACCGTGCCTCTCGCGGAAGCAAAACCGTGACTCTCGTGAAAAAAAACAGAAAACGCGTATTTTTTTCCCTTTTTGGGAGGCACGGCCGTGACTTTCGCGTAAGCACAACCATGTCTCTCGCGGAAGCAAAACCGTGACTCTCATGAAAGAAAAAAAACAGAAAACGCGTTTTGTTTTTCCCTTTCCGAGAGGCACGGCCGTGACTCGCAAAAGCACAACCGTGCCTCTTGCGGAAGAAAAACCATGACTCTCGCAAAAGAAAAAAAAACAGAAAACGCGTTTTTTTTCGTTTCCGAAAGGCACGGCCGTGACTCTCGATAAAGCACAACCGTGCCTCTCGCGAAAGAAAAACCGTGACTTTTGCGAAAGGGGAAAAAAAGAAAACACGTTTTTTGGCGCAAATTTTTTTTTCGAATTTTTTTTGATCGAAAAGCTAAGAAAGACCGGGGGAAAACCAAAACGTCGAAAAAACCGGAAAAAAAACCCGTTTAAAAAGCCAAAAACGCGTCTGAAAAAATAAAAAAAATAAAATCCAAAAGGAGCGTCCAGAACGCGACACGTGGCGAATGGCTGAGAGTGCGCCAAATGACGCTGATCATTGCGAGGCTTCCGAAGGAGCGCTCGTTAACTAGTTGCTCCCGACCGTTGCCCTGTGCTAGCCGACGAGAGGGCTCCATTTTTGCTTCAGGAATAGTTGTACCCAAGACATCAGGCCCAGGAGCGGCCCGCATGGGTGAAGAGGCGAATCAGGCGGCCAGGAGTGATCAAGCCACGAAGTCAAACTGCCATGAAAGTGGATGTGTGAGAAAGCTTGGTTTAGGTGTAGTTTAGTGTCCTAAAATTCTAGCTTTTGAATATCATCAAGTTAGATTTGGGCGTGGTGGATAACTTGTGCGGGTTAAGCAACACGTGTTGGGAGGTCTCGTGATCGACCCTCTATATGGTGTGATATATTTTGCTGTTCAAATTTGCAGGCTCCTTATTACGAGATTAAATTAAAATTCAGGGTTTTTGTAAAGAAAATTCACCGCGTGGCTCACCCAGCGCCTCCTCGCTCTCAGCCATGGACATGTGGGTCATTGCATGCTGCCATGTCACATGAGCAGGGCGTACGCTTAAAATACGGAAGGAGACAACGTATTTACATAGCCGGACAAGTTGAAGCATCGATTTTGTGTATCTTATATGTTTAGACATCAAAGTAACCGTAATGGACAAGTTAAGCCATCCTAGTGTATTTAGTTCTTTTTACACGGTCATAACTATTTTGACATCAGAGACAGGGTTTGATAAAATTTCAATCCGATAGGCCGGGTTGGTAATGGGTCACGAATGTTTTTCAGGGCATTCGCGATAAAAAGAATATTTTTCACGGACCTATACCAAGTTGCACAATCAGCTAGAAAAGCCTATTGATCCGTACATCGTGGTGGTCACTAGTTTCTATTTTCTTTGATCAAATGCAGAGCTAGCTGGAACTCAACAGCCATCAACCGTTATGGGATGCTTTGTCTGACTCCATTTTCATCAGTCCATCATTATGTGCCTGCCCTTCGGCTCTTATGCAGAGCCAGGAATCTTGTGACCTTTGGAGTCGCTCCAACACACCATTAGCCGGTTTGAGGAAAACAGGTCCTTCCAAGTGCAGCTGCGTACTTGCGCATGAATCCGCCGCCAATGCATGAGGAACCACGAGTGCCGCAATTCTCAAAAACTAGACTACAAAAATAAATGTGAGTGCAAAGTGTGAAGTTAACGCGCTGTACGCGGAACTCATCTCTCTCTCTCTCTCTCTCTCTCTCTCTCTCTACTCACTTCTCCACTCTCTCCAACTCATCACAAAAATATGACGTACCAACTCTTATAATCTGCTCATATCATTGGATTACTTTCTTGCCAAGGGCACTCACAATTCATTGTGTATTTGCTCTGAGTGGCCCTAAGGCACTCATAATGCATTGGCTTTGACACGTCTTCTAGGTGGTTAAACGAAGAGAGAATTTCTTATTTAACATTGTCTCCAATTTTTTCCCTATTTGACATCAAAAATGTTTTCTTTCCTATGTGACATGAAGTCTAAATTTTATGCAATTTATGACACTTTCGTCCATTTTAGGCCTTAACGGTGTTAAATGACACCTGAAAAGATCATTTTGCCCCTCATGTGCTTTGTGACCAAATTTTTATTAGATGCTAATAATAATATTTAAAAAAATATGTCCAACCAGCTTTGGTTTGTTCTATGCATCTATGTAGCTGACTAGTTGCATGCGTCTATGCGGGCATGCGACTACGTAGCTGATTAGCTGACCCAACAAAAAAAGAGAAATCGTGAACCAATCTGTGGTTGGATGGTTAGGTGGACAAGCCATCAGGATTCAATTTCTGGTGTTCGTATTTATTCTGGATTTATTTCAGGATTGCCGGTGATGCGCGTTCAGTGGTAGGAGAAGTTTCCGTCGACTACAAGGCGTCTACGGTGACTTCGTAAAATCTCAAAGATGATACACCGGCATTGGTTTTGCCGTGAGATATGATCTGCCTAGGTGTTTTGTGTCACACTAGCAGTTCTCCACCCTTCATGCTAAAAATATGTTACTCATAATTTCAAAACTTGTTCAAATACGAAGGTCAGGTCTGTATTTGAAAATGAAACCTTTTCTTCCCAATTTAACAACGAATCTAAATTTTGTGCCTTTTATAGCACTTTTGTCCATTTTCTCAACCAACGTTGTTAAAATACACACCAAAAGACATTTTCACCCCTCATGTAATATGATCTGGCCATCTGACCTCAACAAGGAAGTAGGCGCTGGCTATCGAACCGCTCCCGATCATCTCCTTGTTGTCCGATGCACGTACAAAATGGAAGATAGTGTTAAATAAGGAATTCTTTCATTGAAAACTAGGGACAACCATCCAATACATTAACTTATTTAATATGTGGAAAATTATGGGCCTTAAACAAAAATAGTCTTAAACACGACCCACGAAACATTGTAGAGGGGGGGGGGGGGGGGGTTCTTAAGTTAAATCTTCTATATCTAAATAGCTAGTCCTCACTAACTATTTCTTTCAACATGCAAACATGCCACCTCAACATGTAATATGTATGAAAAAATGCCCACTTAAACATGCAACCATGCGTAAAAAAAATCACCTCAACATGAACATGCATGAGTATTTACATTCCATTATGCTATTTATTTAAAAAATACAACTATATTATAGTCAAACACAATAAATCATATGTATTTTTGGTTTTAGTTTTTATATTGTTACTTCAAATATTCATGCTCCATATAACCAAACCTCACTGAAATATACGGCAAAATATTCCCGCAACAACGTGCATGGTAAAATCTAGTTTCTAAAGAGGCCATGTCACTAAGACCAAGCCATAAGGAATAGGAAAATGTTTTTCTTCTCTCTTCCGTCTCTCTCTTTCCACCACCATGTTGCTATGAAAGAATAGGGTGTGAGCATTAGTAAAATGCATGCATATGGAAATGGTGTCCATCTTAAGACCCAAAACCGATCTTATACATTGTGAGATTTTAATCCAGCCATAGAAATGTGGTGGACCCCATCTTAACACCAATTCAGAGTTATACATTGGTGACGCACTGTTATATCTAAGTGATGTTGTTTATTCCACTCTGGGTTCATGTATGTATCTCAACATCGTGTCCTAGTTGTGGAGCAAAGGGAAGGAGAGGATGATCACAACATTAATTTCACTGTGTAGGGAAACATGCTAAGAGTTGCCTCTCCACTAACATGACATACCAGCACGGTTTCATAGGCAAAATGCTGAGGTGACATCGTTAGAGAGAGACAAGTAGTTGTATGTTAGTGGAGATACGTCTCTTAGCTCGCTTTCCTATATAGTGTAAATAATACTCTGCTTCCTTGTGGCATCTTTGCATATTTTTCTCTCCTTTTGTTTCCTCCACGGTTACGCCACAATATTAGATGCAAACATGATCTCTAAAGCAATTAAGTACAACATCACTTTGATATATCACCTAGAGCATACCTAATACAACTTTGTTGCATATATCGAAGTATGTTGTATTTATTTCATTCCTGGATCGTGTATACTTCTCAAGATTGTGACCAAGCTACAGAGAGAAGGGAAGAAGAAAAACCAGGGAGAGAAGCCAAACCAAACCAAATACTTAATTCCACTTCATAGATAAATGTGCCAAGATCCATCCTTCCACTAGCATACAACTCCCATCTAGCTTTACTTGTTGTGCCGCCTCAATATTTTACCAATAAAACTGTGCGAAGAGCCAAGCATTGCAGGTTAAGAGACAACGCGTTGGAGTGATTATCTCTAAAAAATCTACCATATAAGATAACACGTTAAGACTAAAAAGTGCATTAGGTCATTTCGCATTGGGAGTGCATTAGGCCATTTTGCATTGGAAGACTAAAAAGTGTATACATGTGTCCTTTGGATCAAATAATGAAAAATTCTCATGATTTTTGCTACCCCTACCCTTTTTATACAAGGTCACTATCTCACGTTCCAGATATTAAGAAAACAAAGCCAAATCATAAATATAGCATGATTAGTTGCGTGGAAAACCTCCCATATTCCTGGCTAATTAAACATATAGCATGTGGTGCCTTTTTCTATGGATGCACGTAATATTTGCATTAATAAGCACCACCACACGAGGAAAAAAAATCTAATCAATTCTTCTTGGGATGAGATAGTGGCCTGCTATAAATGCAAGCTGTATTTTTGACAACCTTGTATTTAAAAGTGAAGGGGGTATTTTTGTTTGGGGAAAAAGTTATGAATTAAAGTGGTACTAAACAGCATGCAAGCAGTGGTTGCTTAGAGCATCTCCAGCCGCGCCCCAGGAAGGCCTTCCCAGGCGATTTTCTCGCGCCGGCGCCGAAAAAACGGCCCAGTTGCGTCCTCAGGAGCCCGATTTTCGCCGGTCTGGGTCAAAAACAGCGCCGACGGACCCAGGCCGAACCCGACGCGCTGGGGGGCGCCCGGGAGCGCCGGGGCGAGCTGTTTTGGCGCGAAAAAGCCGCGGGCCAGCAGCGTCAGCGACACGGCGCCTCGTCTTCCCCCAACGGCCTCGGTCCCCGCGGGGAATCAATGGCAAGGCTGCCGCCGGCCAGCCTTACCATTGATTCCTCGCGGGCGGCGCGTCACGGGACGGCGCGCCGACGCCTCCCCTCCCTCACACGCGTTCACACGGGCGCGGCGCGACTATATAGCCGATGGCCTCCCTCGCCTGTGCCCACACCAGCCCCGCCCCTCGCCGCCGCCCAGCCCCTCCCTCTCCCTCTCTACCTCTCCCGAGCCCGTCGCCATGGCAGAGCGTTTCCCCGGAGACGAGGCGGCGGCCAACTGCTTCGGCTGCCGTTCGCTGCGCGAACAGGAGTCCTATGTTCCAGGCGAACATCCCGGCGCCGCCAGACATACGCGCCGGGCCGACGGGGTGGAGGCTCAGCGACGGGGGAGTGCCCGTTCCTCCGTTGCCCAACGCCGTGGCCAAGCCAAATTACTTCGCCGAGGAGGTCGAGGTCGTCCGTGCCTCCCTCACCGACGCCAAGGAGGTTCGGGTCCTCGTCCTCTTCTTCCTCCTCGCGATCTTCCTCGCAGTCCTCCGGTGCTCCGGCCCTGCTCGGCGTCAAGGTCGAGCCCGCGGCGGAGACGCCGCTCGGCCGGCGCACTCGCAGCGCCGGTATCGTCATCAACGAGGGCGGCCGGCGCGCCTCCTTGTCGGCTCCTCCTCCGCGCTTCGTCAAGCCAAAGACGGAGCCGGGGCTCGCGCCGGTAAAGACGGAGCCGGGGCTCGTGGTGGTGAAGAAGGAGCCAGCCGCGCCGGTGAAGACGGAGCTCGACGACGACGACACGGCCCTGGAATGGGCGCGCAGGGACTCCATAGCGATGGAGAAGGAGCGCCTGGAGAAGGCGAAGGAGCGCCAGTGCGCCGCCCTGCGCCGCTTCGCGGAGCGCCGATGCGGCCGCGACGAAGGCGGGGTCGTCGTCATCTGCGACAGCGACGACGACGACGCGCCACCGCCACCAACCCGCGTTGGCGACGCCGGTCAGGGGTCCACTAGGGACGGCCGCGTCAAGGAGGAGAAGTTCGACGACGGTGGCGACGATGGCGGCGACGACGGCGACTACTCGGCGTTCAGCCATTTTCTCTTTTAGTTTAGTTATCTATTTTGCTATGTAACGAAAATCGGCGAACATGTCTAAATATGCCCAAGTTTGCCAAAAATTTATCGTGTTTCGCCGAACTGTGCGGAAATTTGCTATACAATTTTTATTTTTAAACACGCATGGGGACGGCTCTGGGGCCGGCGGCTGGGGACCAACTCGCCTCCAGGCCAATTTTTACGCCGGCTCACCCCCAAGCGGTGATTTTAGGCGCCCCTGGGGGGCCAACGGCTGGAGATGCTCTTAGGTAGGGTCTATACTTGTACACTTCATAGCAAACCCCTTCCATTCTTTGCAAAAAATAGTTAATTTTAGTTTTTACCCCAATATTCTACAGGAACTGCCCTATTTAAGGGATTTTTATCCGTTTTCCTCATTTCACTAAACCTATGCCACATTTTACCCATTTTAGGTAGCTTCAATTTTTTTATCCCCCTTCTTTCTTATATGCCACATTTAACTAGTCTTTAGTGGTGCAAACCATGCACCGATTTTATTAGCTTCTTTTTGCCGAGGCATCCATACATAATTTATTGGTTTTTCAGCCCTGATAACGTACATCTTCGTGAGTAGAGCACCTACTCCCTCCTTTCCAGTTAGAGGGTTTATCTCAACTTTTTCCTTTTTCTGATTTAAAGGGCTCATATCCATCTTCTATTGAGATTCCGAGGCGCATTAAATCTTTGCATGCAAGAATTAAAAAAGAACTCACCAATGCATACAATATTCCTACTCATCTAGTGGCCAAGCATGCATGTGTTGCAATTAATACAAATTAATGCATCAATTTAATTTGGGTAGTTTTGTAAAGTACGATATACATTCCTTCACTCACCATCTGCCTTGGTTGATGAGATTTCAGATTTAAGCCCTGTAAACCGAAAAGGAGGGAGTATAATGCCAATGTCTAATAGGTAAATGAGATGCATGGTGGTACATAAATGGAGACATATTTGATAGCTAGCTAGGAGAGGGGCCTTTCCTAATCCCACAGGATTGCCAGAACGACCGAAACATCGCAGGACTGACTCTTTGCATGAGCCGAAAAGAAAACGCACATAGAAAATTTCAAAACCATAGCCGAGGCGGCATATATGATGCACACCTATTGTGTATTATTTACCTTAGACCAACCCTAGCAAGGTCACCATACCTGTAGTTGTCATAATGCATACATAGTGTATTTAATACGCATTTTAAGGTTGTCCATATGACACACAAACTCTGTGTAGTCATATCTCGGTCTCCATATTTTTTTCCTTTTCCCCATTCAAACACTTCGATTACCACCAAGGAACATTTAGCATGTAAAGCAAACATGCACATAGTTTTTAATAAGTTGCATAAACACCTTTCTTTACATGTTTTGGTAAGGGTTTTTCTTTCCCATTCACATATTCGGTGGCTAAGGACCTCATCCCCTCCATGCTTCGCTGACGAGCCCATGGATCCACCTCCCCTCCGCGTACCACTCAGGTGGTTGGCAGTGGGGAGGGGATCCAGGTGCCTTAACTCGATCCAGTAACTTATATTAGGAATTTTTTTCTTGTAGGGGTTGCGTTCCAGCAAACGATGACGCTTCATCTTTGAGCTAGTCTTCCAGGTTCCGATCCTCCTTGAGTATGTCCATTGAGATGGAGTCTTCCGGGCTCCAAGATTAGGGTTTCTCGCTGTGCATGTATGCTGTCCAGATTTGGTGTAAGACGCTTCAGATCAATTCAAGGGTTCTATAGTGAAGACTGTGGCTCTAGGACGCCAATCCGTAAGGGCATGTTCACGAAGATTTCTGGGATGTCATCGAAGAAGTCAAGTTGGCTCCGGTAGGGGAGCAGCGACAACGGCATGTCGTCGGCTCATTCTGGCAACGGTAGTGGTCGTTCGATGGTGTAAGATCCTCGATGTAATTTTTATTATGTTTAGGATGCTTTATACTTCTAACTTTTATAATATATCTAGGTCCATTTTTGCAAAAAATAATATAAGTTACATAAACAAAAGCATTTACCAGCGACATGTACAAATCACATATTGTCAGAGTATGCAATGTCCCTTTCTTCAGTGTGCGCACCGTCTCTACGTCAGTGTGTGCATTGTCCCTGGTACGTCTCAAATTGTATCTATATTTTTTGATGTTTCATATTATTATATTATCATTTTTATATACTTTTTATAGCATGTTGTATTATTTTTATGGACTAACTTATAAATTTATTGCCCAGTGTCAGTTTCAATGTTATGTTTGTTTTTTGGTTTCATAGGAAATCAATATCCGGAGGTCAAAATACATTTTGCCAATTTAACATGCTTTTTCTGGGCGACAAGAAACACAGGAAGCTTCGAAAGAGATCGATATGTGCACCAGGAGCCCCACACAGACAGGTGGCATGACCAGGGGTGGCCGCGCCCCTTGCCCATGTGGAGCGCATAGATACCGCCTTGACCAGATTCCACTGCCATAAATCCCTATAAATACTGAAACCAGCAGTCGTACCTCCAAAAGAATTTTATCACAGCCGCAAGCCACTGTTCCGAGAAGATCCCATCTGGAGCCCTGTTTCAGAGCCCTGCTGGAGGAGGAAGCCATTGCTGGAGCAATCTTCATCAACCTTGCTACCTCCATGACCATCAGTGAGTAGTTTCCTTAGGACCTACAGGTCCATGGTAGTAGCTAGATGGTTCTCTCTCTTTTTGGATCTTCAATACCATGTTCTCATTCTTGATCGAGATCAATTCGATGCAATCGGTGGTATGTGTGTTGGGACATGATGAATTGTCACTTTATGATCAGATTGTTCATTGAAATCAATTGAATCTATTTGGGTTTGTTGCTGCATAATTAAATAGCTTTGTATGCTCTCCGATCTATCTATCTTCTTTGGCCAAGTTCGATGGGTTTTTCTTTATAAGGAGTTGTGCTTTGTAGCGAGTTCAATCTTGTGGTGATCTAACATAGTGACAAAAAGGGCCAAGACATGTATTATATTGTTGTCACTAAGGATAAAATGATGATTTTTTTTATCATATTGGTTGACTTCTTCCTGTCTACATTATGCCATCTTTATTATTGCGATACTCTATTTCTTGCAAACTTAGTACCTTGAAATGCATGCTGAATAGCAGTTTTGAGGTAGAATATTAGTAGTAGATGCAATTGGATTAACGATCTACTTATCACAGACATAATTACTACATGAGATTATGCCAGGAGTGATCATAGTCATAAATATTGCAATCTTTTCAATTGCCCAACTATAATTTGTTTACCATGCCATTCGCCTATCTTCGAGAGAGATGCCACTGGTGAACCTATGGCCCCTAGATCTATTCTCCATTTATAAATTCTTCTACAAAAATTGCTATTTTTACTCGCCTTACTATTTTACCACTACCTATCTCTATTTGCTTTTAATTTTGTAACTAGCAAGACAAGGGGCTTGACAAACCTCTTTCCACATTGGGTGCAAGTTTTTTATTTAGTTTGTGCGTCAATGATGTTTATCTTGTTAACGTAGTTGACTCCAACTAGATTGATTACATTGGTTCTCTGCTGTTATTCTACATTACCTTTCCTCAGCAGTCCCCTCCTTCGAGAGGTTCGTGGAATCTATTACCACCATTCACGTCTTCTCACAAAATTCTCGCGCCACTTGATTCATTTGGTCGAGATCTAACATGGTGAACCGATTCTCCTCATCTATATGTTCTTTTGTCACCTGATGATGACCCGCAAGTATGCAAGTTTTAGTTGTAGCATTTTCGAAGTAAGAGTATCTATCCCACGGGGAGCACAAGAATTGGACTTTATCCCTTATAGATACTTATGGAGATGTGCGTGTAAGTTAGTTGTAGGCGCAAAGCAAAATTATGGAAAAAAGTTGTAATGATTTTGAGTAGTGTGCGAACAGAAGTAAACAATGTAAAATAATTAAAAGAGGATAGGAGAGAGAATAAAGTGTTGAAACCAACAGAGGATTAAAGCATTCTCAGGGAGAGGTTCCCACTTGTATGTGTATAACTTAACATATGGTACTGCATAGTTCTAAGCTGGATACTTGACTCACTCTTGATATTTGTGATTAGATGGATCAGGGTACAGAATATGTTCTACTCTTTGTAGACATCGTACCACGCATGCCACTACCATAGTTTTCCTGCTCTGGTTCTCACTGCAGTAATTAAGGGTTTCCCCATGGATGTAGCCTCACCAAGGGTTCTCCGTTACTCCCCTATCAATTGCAAAGGTGAGGTAGAGAGGCTTTTACTGTCACCTCGAATTATCTCAACATCTTATCCTTTACAAAGTTAGTAATATGCTTCATGGCCTTACAGCGGAAATGCTTATTGGAACCCCTTCATAACATTGAGGAAGACGATTAAACCAAATATTTAACACAATCTCATATCCTTATAAATATTACAGCTCCTATACATATGAAAGTTCATCCATATCCCTAAGAACTAAGGGAACTACCCGAGCATGGGGACGACAAACATCATATGAAGAGATTTGTGAAAATGAATGACATAATCGCCCAATGCATGTAGGGATCACAAGGGTTCGATATTACAAACATATGGAGATGGATTGTGGTCAAGATGATGGTGAAGATGAATGATATTGACGTCTCCTTGCACGAGGTGATGGTGATGACAGATTTCTCCTTGCTGATTCCCCCTTACAATGCCTTCCGGAGGCTAGGGTTCTCTGTTTTAGACGAGTTTCTTGGGTCTATGTGCCTCCAATCCATGATCCAATCACACGGGAATGAAATAGTTGACCAGATGATGGCAATGGCACATGCCATTGTACGAGTGTGTGCGATCATACCGTGCGCCATCGAGCGTTCTAGTCGCCTCCTTATGACTTCTTCCTCCTCCCAAGTGCTTTATTGTTTTATGGTAATGCATAATCACATTAATTGACATGGTTTTATCACCCTTTTTTGGAGTTCTTTCCTTAAACTCCCAAATGCATCCAAAAATGAAATCTTGGTGAAAATAGGCAAAAAGAGCTATGCAAGCGCGGTAAAATACCACAAAGCCTACCATGTAGGCACAAAACAAAGGGTAAAAACATCGCAAAAATTGGACTCGTCACCCGACACTCATGAAGTTTGAGCCTACGCACCTCAATTTCTTCCTGATATCGTCTACTCTCCTGCATAGCATCACATCTCGCACCCCTCTCTTGGTTATTCTTCACCTCCATCTTTGTTCTTGCTTCGTCTTCTCAGGCTCTCAGCGTACTCATTTCTTGTCCTCATGAACTCATTGATATGTTTATTCATCACCTTCATCTATCCTTCTCTGTTGAGCTTCTACTTTCCTCTCTTCCTCCCATCGGGCGACCCGTGCTAGACACCAGAGTGGGACTTTAATGGCACCCTTTCCCTTTCTTCTTCATCACTATCAACATTTTCACCATCCTCCATCTCTAGAGAGAAATCGTTGAACTTCCCAGTTTCGTGGAATGTCGTTATCATTCCTCGACTTCCACTTCTTATGACCTTAAAAAATCCAGCAATGTTAGAGACCAAACAATTTACCATTCGACTTTGCCATTTGTCGGGACCTCTCTTGTGCTATGTAGGACTAAACAAACAAATGCTCAAATTGATGATAATGCTAAAAGTGATGTCAGTGTGGCAAAAAACAATAACAAATTTACATATTGCTCAATGGTGACACCACTAGGAAGAGCGTGCTTCACTTGCTCCAAACAATCCGACCAGTGACTGCAAATCTCTTGAATAGTACCCAACGGTTTGTGAAAGATTTGACAGGGTATTGTTCTTTATACGTCCAAGATGATGTTTAAAATGCTCCTCGATGTGCTTCCAATACTTTGCGCTCGTTTCACACTGAGAGATATATCTTCCATCCCTTGAGAAATGCAATATCCTCATCCAGGTGAAGTTTGATCACCAAATTTCTTTCTTCCACGACGAGCTGGAGGGTTAGAGTTGATCAAATTTTGTATCTCGGTTGGACATACATACTTTTTTCTCAAAATGCGACAATGATGCTCTCTCGAGATCAAAATCATTTGTCCCGCCAAAATAAGCCATCATACTCTTGATAAATGATTCATTTTGACAATCCACCCCCCTAAAATCACATAATCATGGCTAAATCACAAGCATTGTGCATTTTCCAACAATTATCTATGGCCATCTCACATTCAATCGAGCAAAGACCAAATATAAGGCAAATGGTGTTTTTTACCATATCATAGTGTTTGATTCGGCGTAGGACTAGAGAGGCGCCCAAGTTCCACCTGTAACTGAGATGAAGGGCAGACGGGCAACGGCCTGGGGAGGCCTTTTCTTCAATTTCTTCGCTGACGACTGCTACGTCACCTACTGGAGCTTGCATGCGGTAGCATAGGGTTTGACACCTCTGTGTCTGACTTGTTATTGGCAGGGTTGGTGAGGTGCTGGCCTAGGCAGTGACGACCGACCATCAGAGTCGTAGGAGGAGTAACAACAGTTGAATTCACGGGATCCGACTCCAAACTGATGGAATCGGACATGAGAGTCAAGGCAATGTGCACGTCACCATTAGCGGTGACTGGGGACAAATCGGAGGCATCAAAGGTGGTGCTACACGGAGGAAGGGGAGGCAATAGTGCGTGTGGAAAGAGCAGCGGGTGGGGGTAATGACACTTGTGTCGAACCGTTTTCAAGATAATATATGCTCCAAATATCTCCCACAACTGCCGAATACTGAGGCTCGCAGGCTAGGTTTGAAGCATCTCCAAAAAATTATGCGATAGGAGGCGAGATGGTGACTCTACTACAATGATTTATTCAGTTAAAAACGTCATTATAGCGTTATTATGGCGATTGGCTGATATGACGACTCTTCTAGAGTTGCTCTTACTCTACTCAATAGCTTATTTGAAAAATAAAAGGCTTTCTTTAGATCAATTAGAAATCACCGGTTTGACAAAGCGCATTCAAATATGAAAAATGGTAAAATGTGGCATATCTTTTATTTAAATGGGGTAAAACACATGAAAACCCCTTTAGATGAGGTAATCTTTATACAAAATGACAAAAGAGAAGGTAAAATATGGAATTAACTCAAATGGTATTTCTAATGTGAGCATCATAATAAAGAATTTGATATTACTATCAAGCTGATATCAAGCATATATCAGAACCAAAAACACATAGGTGAGATTATGTACGCTGATGCCAATGGCCACTTTGAAGTTCGAACACCTTTTTTCTGTCAACACTAATTTTACTTTAGCAAAAAAAATCCTAACTAAAGAATCACTTCAACAGTTAAGATTCCTTTTGGCCTCTTGATGGATAGGGGACCAGGCACTTAGATAAGTTATGCAAGTGCGCATGTAGGTAGCTAAAATATGTACATTTGCACGTTGCCCCAATGGAACCCAAGTTCACATCTGGCTGACGCACTACCTTCCTCTAACATGGATGACTTTTGTACATTCACAAACAATCATATGGCCCCTTGATATATTTAAGTGGAATGTGTTTATTGAGATACAGTACGAAAGTTGAGCCACTTTTAATACGGAAAATGCATGGATGGCTCACCAAAACTGAATCAATTTTCCCCCTGCAACTTGCTCAAGCATGAGAGATGGAGAGGCGCAGGGTAATGCTCTTACGGAAGAAAAAGGCACTTCTGCGTCGAACCTTTCGGGCGTCTTGGGTGGAGACCTTAGCCGTTGTCACCGCTTGCCTCCTCCCCTCTCCCCTCCCTCGCTGCCACCAGCACACGTCATCAGCAAAGCCCGCTGGTGTCCGCCAGCAGTGGGACTTGGCCCTATTGCGGTCTCATTGTTGAGTGCACAACTCCTATTGTGGATGGGGTATGATGGCCTGCCTTGGATCATCGGCTTCAGACGGTGCTCCGACGTGTGCGGTGGCTGCTGCAGCATATGGCATACGTCATCCGTGCGGCTAGGTGTTGTTGTGTGCTACTCTAGCGTGGTGGTCGATCCAGGTGGATGTGGCCTCTCACTCTGATGACTGGCCAGGGCTCAGATCAAATCTACCTCGGGTCTGACTAATGCATGGCGCGGGGCTTGTAAGTTGATCCGGGTGAAAATCGTGGCTGGAGCCAGCGATAACAATGATTTCGACCATTGATCTCTTCTTGATGGCATCATCGAAGTGGTGCTCTTCGTCTTTTATGATTGCAGCTTCTAGGGAACCCTATTTGTATTATCGGACGATGGCAATGCTTTTGCTTTGTCTACCTCCGTGGGGGCATTGATTTTGGAGCTGGGCATTGGCATGAGAGACATATGACAGACCACAATGTTGGTGTTGCTTCCTCTGGCCAGACTACGATTAAGATTTCCCAACGCCAACACCACCATGAAGAAACTGATGTATGTGCTTCGTCGTCGTCTATCCAACCATACATCGGAGTGGAGGGAAAGTCCAAGCAATCACCACACATTGACTTCAATAACGTAGCGCAAACCACCATTTCAAAAAAAGAGAGAAGGGAATTCAGCCCATCACTGAGAGGTACAACCAATGAAGATAGATATAGGGTTTTCAGCAGAGAACTTAATACACATTACTCAGAGAGCACCAAAAAAACAAAGCCTCATTATTGCCGCCATTACCATGAAGTCTTGTTGCAATGCTTCAACCGGTAGAAAGGACATGCACATTCCATGAACCTCGGACCTACAAATTCTAGATCTATACATGGAGTACGTGCACACGCACTCCCAACCCCTATGAGCACATCCGAGAGACTGGCCTTGTAGATCATGAGGATCTGCTAAAGATGCACTTAGTTGCCCCTTGTGTGTGTTTCCTCTAGGTCTTCACTTCACTTCTCTGCCTTGTCCTTCACTATATTAAGAGGGTGTTTGTTTCCAGGGACTTATTGGTCTAGGGACTTAAATAAGTCTCTATAAGTCTCATCTAAACCAAATAGGAGGGACTTATAGGGACTTAAAGTGGGCATTTGGGACTTATGAAATAAGACTCTCAAGGAGGGACTTATAGTTGTAATATGGTCTTATAGAGACTTATAAGTCCCAGGAACCAAACGGGTAGAAACTTTTTAAGGACTTGAGACTTATAAGTTGGGACTAAAAAAAGTCCTAGGACTTATGAACCAAACAGGGCCTAAGTAGGAGGACATATAAGAGGCACTAATGGCAAGTGTAAAGGTGCCGACACTTGAAACACATGGATGATGATGTACGCGAAACCCAATCGGTCAACACTCGAAATGCCATGTGAGTCTGATAACACGCAGAAGTAGATTAAGGTTTGCAATGCGCGATGACTTGAAAAGGATGTTGCTGACTGTGTATTGTATCGGATGAAATGAAATGAACATGCATGTGGATTAGGCTGCATGCGTGGATGTGTATATCCTTGATCATGTGTTGAGTTGACTTATGCGGCATCAATTTTTAAGTTCCAACGAGGACAAACTCCATCGTGAAGTCAACATCTAAAACATGATACATGCAAACTCACCAAGAAACACACTTCAAAGGAAAGATGGATACGTACGTAAGGTAAAGCATGAGATGGGAGCCATGGATGGTGAGAGGACGTGTTGGAAAACTCTAGGTTTAAAATTAACTACCTAACTGGTGCCGAAGCTCACGTACGTCGGCTAGATGCATATATTTTTGCAATGTCTCTAAACAAATAACTGGGCAAATCAGTGGCAACTGATCCCACTACATGTGTATACAATTCAGCGTGGGCAGAAAAAAACTTGCACACTTGGCTTATAAATGCACGTACAAGCTGTAGGCTGCAGCTCATCATCACTGCAGATTCCACAATATCAAGTAGCTCGACGCTCCTCGCAGGGAAGCCAAGTGGGCAAAGGTAGACAGAGCTGTATTAGCCATGAAGCTAGTGATGTGCTTGTGCATCTTCATCGTTCTCGTCATCGCCTCCTCGCCTATCGCGGTCTCCGGCGACCGTCCGCTGATGCTGGGCCGACGGTGCCTGCAGGACGCCGTGGTCATCGGCGGCAGCCCAACCCCGACAGGGGCGAGCACCACAGGGACGTTGCCGCGTGACGCGGCGCCGGACATATCTGTTGATAGGTCGAAGAGGCTCAGCCCCGGGGGATCTAACCCCCAGCATCACTGATCTCATCATCGATATCAGCTTTCTGCATGCATGCCTATCTTATGCTGTCATTTGCCAACATTTCTCTACCCGACTTTCCAAACTAGATTCCTAACAACGGCGAAGTGATGTGATCCATTTTTCTCCAACGTGAAAGTGGATTTGAGGTTAAGTCCCTGGTCAATAATGCACGTTTTCCGTCTGCAATTTCCTTTCTTATGTATTGCCGCGTACTTTATCTTGTAAACGACACACATACCATAATGAGTATATTAAAAAGAGTTCCCTTGAATTTATCTCCAATTGTACCTGTCTTGACTTCCTAATTTAGACTTTGTTTTTATTTGCAATCTCCTTCAGGTCCGATCTCAGCGATACTTTCTTCGTTCTAAAATACTCAACATGCAAACCTAATTTCACAATTACATTTCATTAGATTACGTTACAGTGCATCCTAATGATGCAGAGGCTGGGGTTTAAACCTCCTTTAAAAAACAGATCACGTCACAAAAAAGACTACAAAGTTACATCATGAAGCACTTTCCATTCCCTAAGAAAAGCACTTTCCATGATGATATAAGTAACAGTATGTGTTAGTTTTGTTGAACCAATATCAGTTAACCTTTAGATATCATTTGTTAGTTGGAGATCTATTTTGACAGTATAAAACAAGGAAGTCGAAATGGATATTGGACCACTATGGATGCATATCTTGATGAAGTCAAAGTATGTTGTGTTAACGAAAAGGGAAGGGCCATCTTGTAGAGCAAGGACCGTTGAATTAATTTAAGGTATGATAACCGAAAGGAGCTGAAAGCCAAAATGCAAGTACACATACACTAATTAAGAAACATGTTGGCCTATTAACTAGAAATCGTTACAAAATGTCAGATTAATTATTGCCCTGATTCGGTTACACTTCCTTTTATTTTGCTAAAAGGATCCGAACTGAGTCCATTTCATAACTAAGAGCACCTCCAGCCGTTGGCCCATCCAGGGGGCGCGTAAAATCGCCGCCTGGGGGTGAGCCGGCGCTAAAATCGGCGTGGGTGCGAGCGGGTTCCCAGCCGCCGGCCCCAGGGTCGCCCCCAGACGCGGTTTTTTTTAAAGGAATTCAGCAGAGTTCGGCAAATTGGACAAAACTTTCGGCTAAAGTTCGGCAAACTTGACATATATTCAACAATGTTCGACGTTACATAAGTTATTTAAAAAAATCCGACTAAGGGGCGAAGAAGTCGCTGAGAGCGGCGAAGTCGCCGACGTCGCCGCCATCCTCCTCGTCGTCGTCTACCTTCTCCTTCTTGACGCCCCTGCTGGACCCCTGTCCGGCGTCGCCCTGACGGACCGGTGGCGGCGGCGCATCGTCGTCATTGTCGTCGAGGACGATGACGCCTCCCTCGTCCCGGCCACGGTGCCGAGCTTCGAACCGCTCGTAGGCGAGGCGCTGGCGCTCCAGCTTCGTGCGCACCAGTCTTCACGCGCCCACTTCAGGGCCACCGCGTCGTTGAGCTCCTCCTTGACGCCGCCGGCGAGCCCGGGCTCCGTCTTCACGACGGCGATCCCCGGCTCCGTCTTTGGCTTGACGTAGCGCGGAGGAGCCGAGGGGGAGGCACGCCTACCGCCCTCGTTGATGACGATGCCGGCGCTGCGGGTGCGCCGACCGAGTGGTGTCTCCGCAGCGGGCTCGGCCTTGACGCCGAGCAGCACCGACGAGCCAGAGGAATGGGAGGAGGAGCGGGAGGAGGACTCAGAGAAGGAAGACAAGGAGCCGAAACCCCTGGGCATCCATTGCCCGGCGCTCCGACGGGGGGTGGGGGCGGGGCGGCCGCCGCGGCAGGGTATGCCAGCCGCCCTCGAGGTATTGGAGCACCTCATGGAGGGTGCGCCCCACCATAGGCGGCGCCCCTCGCTATTCTTCGTGCCCCCCACCACCGGCGTCCTGTTGGTGGACGCCAGCCGCTGCGCCTGCCGACGCTGGAAGTACACCGTCCACAACGCGTGGTTGTCGGCGGCGTACTGGGGGATAGCACGCTGCTCCTCCGTCAGGGACGCCCGCACGCAGTTGACCTCGGCGGCCAAGATGGCGGGGAGCGCGTCGACGTCGGGCACCGGGGGATGGGGACGACCCCGTTTCTGAGCCTCCAGCCCATCGGCCCGACGCGCATGTCTGGCGGCGCCAGGATGTTGGCCTCGAAGAAGAGGTAGGCCTCCCACTCGTGGAGCGAGCGGCGGCAGAAGCCGTTGGCCGCCGCCGCGTCGCCGGGAAATCGTTCAGCCATCGCTTTGGGCTTGGGGAGAAAGGGAAGGAGAGGAACGCCGACGGACAAGGAGAGAGGCAGAGCTCGGCGGCGGCGGGCGGGGAGAGAGGTAGAGCTCGGTGGCTGGCTTGGGCTCGGGCTGGTGTGGCCAGCGACGAGGGGGAGGCACGGGTTTTATAGCCCCGCGCCATGTGTACGCATGGCGGGAAAGGAGGCGTCACCGCGCCGCCCGTGACGCGTCACCCGTGAGGAATCGATGGCAAGGCTGACCGGCGGCAACCTTGCCATTGATTCCCCACGGGAAACCGAGGCGTTCTGAGGGAAGACGAGGCGCGCGTTGCTGACTCGGCGGGCCCATGGCTATTTCGCTCCAAAACCGCTCGCCCCGACGCCCCCGGGCGCCCCCAGTGCGCCGGGTTTGGCCTGGATTCGTCGGCGCCATTTTCGGCCCAGACTGATGAAAACAGGCACCTTGGGGCGCGACTGGACCGATTTTTGGACGCCCAACGTGAAAAAATCGTCTGGGAAGGGCTTGTTGGGGCGCGGCTGGAGATGCTCTAACTAGAGATCTTTATAAAATGTCAAACTGCACTCGAGAGTGAGTTTTAGTTTCTCGTATATCATTTTTTCTTTTTTTTAAAGAAGGTTAGTCCCTTGGTTTCTGCATCATTATGATGCATACAACCATTTTTATTAATTATTAAGCAGAGTACAGAATAAAAGTAACCACAGATGAACCATTACAAGGTATAAAAAAGCACCTATAATAACCATTTATGGTATACTATGAACGGGAAAATCAACAGATCAAACATTTTTATTCTTAGTATTATGGCTCCCTGATAGCTTGACTGCCACAATGAAGAGGGAGGGACGGGGCACCAATGGTGGGCGGTTGGGACGATGGCCTCAACATCACAACCCGAGGAAACGACACCAGTTTTCAACGAGGCCGCGGGGGAGGGAGAGATGGTAAAAACCCTTCATGTATTAGAGCCTTCAACAGCAGCCCTATAAAAGGGCATAATCACTTTTCAGGGATTTTGGATCTGGAAACGCAGCTCCAATAGGTGTCCTTAATATAAATTTGCATCAAAATAAAGTGGGAAGCCCCAAAAGAGGCAACTACGGCTGCAAATATGCAGCACGCGCGCGACCGGTGTAAAACCAAAACGTAGCTGCGCGCAGCCCAACTGCCTGCCCCCTCCTTGACCTCCCCTACCAATTCCCCTCCGCCATCGACCATCCTCACTGCCCTGGTGACCTCCTCCTCTTGCGCATGACTCAATCTCAGCGGCTATGTGCCCACGACGCGCACCTGCTCCAAGGAATTGGATGGAGATGCCCTAGACTGAGTGCCTCAAGCTCATCTTCTCTGTTGGCAACCGAGTGCCGTCATGGTCGATCGTTGTCGTGGGTGCGCCCACTTCTCCGCTCGCTTCCCCGAGCTCCTTAAAGTGCTTTCTGAGCCCCATGTTACCTGCATGTCGATGACCGCGACCTCAAGCCTACGTTTGTTGGGGAACGTAATAATTTCAAAAAAAAATCCTACGCACACGCAAGATCATGGTGATGCATAGCAACGAGAGGTGAGAGTGTTGTCCACGTACCCTCGTAGATCGAAAGTGGAAGCATTAGCATAACGCGGTTGATGTAGTCGTACGTCTTCACGATCCGACCGATCAAGTACCGAACGCACGGCACCTCCGAGTTCAGCACACGTTCAGCCCAATGACGTCCCTCGAACTCCGATCCAGCCAAGTGTTGAGGGAGAGTTTCGTCAGCACGACGGCATGGTGATGACGATGATGTTCTACCGACGCAGGGCTTCGCCTAAGCACCGCTACAGTATTATCGAGGTGGATTATGGTGGAGGGGGGCACCGCACACGGCTAAAAGATCAAACGATCAATTGTTGTGTCTCTAGGTTGCCCCCTGCCCTCGTATATAAAGGAGCAAGGGGGAAGGTGCGGCCGGCCTAGAGGGGACGCGCCAGAAGGAGTCCTACTCCTACCGGGAGTAGGACTCCCTCCCTTTTCCTTGTTGGACTAGGAGAGGAGGGGGAAAGAGGAGGGAGAGAGGAAGGAAAGGGGGGGGGGGCGCCGCCCCCTCTCATTGTCCTATTCGGACTACGGGGGAGGGGCGCGCGGCCCTGCCCTGGCTGCCTCTCCTCTTCTCCACAAGGCCCACTATGGCCCATTAAGCTCCGGGGGGGGGGGGGGTCCGGTAACCTCCCGGTATTCCGGTAAAATCTCGATTTCACCCGGAACACTTTCGATATCCAAACATAGGCTTCCAATATATCAATCTTCATGTCTCGACCATTTCGAGACTCCTCGTCATGTCCGTGATCACATCCGGAAATCCGAACAACCTTCGGTACATCAAAACATATAAACTCATAATATAACTGTCATCAAAACGTTAAGCGTGCTGACCCTACGGGTTCGAGAACTATGTAGACATGACCGAGACACGTCTCCGGTCAATAACCAATAGCGGAACCTGGATGCTCATATTGGCTCCCACATATTCTACGAAGATCTTTATCGGTCAGACCGCATAACAACATACGTTGTTTCCTTTGTCATCGGTATGTTACTTGCCCGAGATTCGATCGTTGGTATCTCAATACCTAGTTCAATCTCGTTACCGGCAAGTCTCTTTACTCGTTCCGTAATACATCATCCCGCAACTAACTCATTAGTTGCAATGCTTGCAAGGCTTAAGTGATGTGCATTACCGAGAGGGCCCAGAGATACCTCTCCGACAATCGGAGTGACAAATCATAATATCAAAATACGCCAACCCAACAAGTACCTACGGAGACACCTGTAGAGCACTTTTATAATCACCCAGTTACGTTGTGACGTTTGGTAGCACACAAAGTGTTCCTCCTGTAAACGGGAGTTGCACAATCTCATAGTCATAGGAACATGTATAAGTCATGAAGAAAGCAATAGCAATAAACTAAACGATCAAGTGCTAAGCTAATGGAATGGGTCAAGTCAATCGCATCATTCTCCTAATGATGTGATCCCGTTAATCAAATGACAACTCATGTCTATGGTTAGGAAACATAACCATCTTTGATTATCGAGCTAGTCAAGTAGAGGCATACTAGTGACACTCTGTTTGTCTATGTATTCACACATGTATTATGTTTCCGGTTAATACAATTCTAGCATGAATAATAAACATTTATCATGAAATAAGGAAATAAATAATTAACTTTATCATCATTTATCGCCATGTGATTAACATCGATAGTTCACATCATCATGTGATTAACACCCATAGTTCACATCAACATATGACCAACACCCAAAGGGTTTACTAGATTCAGTAATCTAGTTCACATCGCTTATGTGATTAATACCCAAAGAGTACTAAGGTGTGATCATGTTTTGCTTGTGAGAGAAGTTTAGTCAACGGGCCTGCCACATTCAGATCCGTAAGTATTTTGCAAATTTCTATGTCAACAATGTTCTGCACGGAGCTACTCTAGCTAATTGCTCCCACTTTCAATATGTATCCAGATTGAGATTTAGAGTCATCTGGATCAGTGTCAAAATTATTGCCACCTCCATACGCGTTTATCCAGATTGCTCTCACTTTCTTGTAAATACAGGCTTCACCGCAAGTCTGTATAAAACTATATGCTTTGATCAACTTATCAAAGCGTATATTCCAACTCCGAGATGTTTGCACCAGTCCATAGATGGATCGCTGGAGCTTGCATATTTTGTTAGCACCTTTAGGATTGACAAAACCTTCTGGTTGCATCATATACAACTCTTTCTTTAATAAATCCTTTAAGAAATGCAGTTTTGTTTATCCATTTACCAGATTTCATAAAATGCGGCAATTTGCTAACATGATTCGGACAGACTTAAGCATCGCTACGAGTGAGAAATCTCATCATAGTCAACACCTTGAACTTTGTCAAAAACCTTTTTCGACAAGTCTAGCTTTGTAGATAGCAACACTACTATCAGTGTCCGTCTTCCTCTTGAAGATCCATTTATTTTCTATGGATTGCCGATCATCGGACAAGTCAACCAAAGTCCATACTTTGTTCTCATACATGGATCCCATCTCAGATTTCATGGCCTCAAGCCATTTCGCGGAATCTGGGCTCATCATCGCTTCCTCATAGTTAGTAGGTTTGTCATGGTCAAGTAACATGAACTCCAGAATAGGGTTACCGTACCACTCTGGTGCGGAACATACTCTGGTTGACCTACGAGGTTCGGTAGTAACTTGATCCGAAGCTTTCATGATCATCATCATTAACTTCCTCACTAATTGGTGTAAGGATCACTGGAACTGATTTCAGTGATGAACTACTTTCCAATTCGGGAGAAGGTACAATTACCTTATCAAGTTCTACTTTCCTCCCATTCACTTCTTTCGAGAGAAACTCCTTCTCTAGAAAGGATCCATTTTTAGCAACGAATATCTTGCCTTCGAATCTGTGATAGAAGGTGTACCCAACAGTAACTTTTGGGTATCCTATGAAGACGCACTTTTCCCATTTGGGTTTGAGCTTATTAGGATAAATTTTTTTCACATAAGCATCACAACCCCAAACTTTAAGAAATGACAGCTTAGGTTTCTTGCCAAACCATAGTTCATACGGTGTCGTCTCAACGGATTTAGATGGTGCCCTATTTAACGTGAATGTAGTTGTCCCTAATACATAACCCCAAAATGATAGTGGTAAATTGGTAAGAGACATCATAGATCGCACCATATCTAATAAAGTATGGTTACGATGTTCGGACACACCATTACACTGTGGTGTTTCAGGTGGCGTGAGTAGTGAAACTATTTCACATTGTTTTAACTGAAGGCCAAACTCGTAACTCAAATGTTTTACTTCTGCGATCATATAGTAGAAACTTTTATTTTTGTTACGATGATTCTCCACTTCACTCTGAAATTCTTTGAACTTCTCAAATGTTTCAGACTTGTGTTTCATCAAGTAGATATACTCATATCTTCTCAAATCATCTGTGAAGATCAGAAAATAATGATACCTGCCGCGAGCCTCAATATTCATCGGACCACATACATCAGTATGTATGATTTCCAACAAATCTGTTGCTCGCTCCATTGTTCCGGAGAACGGAGTCTTAGTCATCTTGCCCATGAGGCATGGTTTGCAAGCATCAACTGATTCATAATCAAGTGATTCCAAGAACCCACAGCATGGATTTTCTTCATGCGCTTTACACCAATATGACCAAAACGATAGTGCCACAAATAAGTTGCACTATCATTATTAACTTTGCATTTTTTGGCTTCAACATTATGAAAATGTGTATCACCACGATCGAGATCCAACAAACCATTTTCATTGGGTGTATGACCATAGAAGGTTTTATTCATGTAAACAGAATAACAATTATTCTCTAACTTACATGAATAACAATATTGCAATAAACATGATCCAATCATATTCATGCTCAATGCAAACACTAAATAACATTTATTTTAGGTTTAACACTAATCCCGAAAGTATAGGGAGTGTGCGATGATGATCATATCAATCTTGGAACCATTTCTAATACACATCGTCACTTCACCCTTAACTAGTCTCTGTTCATTCTGCAACTCCCGTTTCGAGTTACTATTCTTAGCAACTGAATTAGTATCAAATACTGAGGGGTTGCTATAAACACTAGTAAAGTACACATCAATAACATGTATATCAAATATACCTATGTTCACTTTGCCATCCTTCTTATTCGCCAATTACTTGGGGTAGTTCCGCTTCCAGTGAGCAGTCCCTTTGCAGTAGAAGCACTCATTTTCAGGCTTAGGTCCAGACTTGGGTTTTTTCACTTGAGCAGCAGCTTGCTTGCCGTTCTTCTTGAAGTTTCCCTTTCTCCCCTTTGTCCCTTTACTTGAAACTAGTGGTTTTGTTTACCATCAACAATTGATGCTTTTCTTGATTTCTACCTTCGTCGATTTCAGCATCACGAAGAGCTTGGGAATCGTTTCCGTTATCCCTTGCATATTATAGTTCATCACAAAGTTCTACTAACTTCGTGATGGTGACTAGAGAATTCTGTCAATCACTATTTTATCTGGAAGATTAACTCTCACTTGATTCAAGCGATTGTAGTACCCAGACAATCTGAGCACATGCTCACTGCTTGAGCTATTCTCCTCCATCTTTTAGCTATAGAACTTGTTGGAGACTTCATATCTCTCAACTAGGGTATTTGCTTGAAATATTAACTTTAACTCCTGGAACATCTCATATGGTCCATGACATTCAAAACATCTTTGAAGTCCCGATTCTAAGCCGTAAAGCATGGTGCACTAAACTATCAAGTAGTCATCATATTGAGCTAGCCAAACGTTCATAACATCTGCATTTGCTCCTAGAATAGGTTTGTCACCTAGCGGTGCATCAAGGACATAATTCTTCTATGCAGCAATGAGGATAAACCTCAGATCACGGATCCAATCCACATCATTGCTAATAACATCTTTCAACTTAGTTTTCTCTAGGAACATATCAAAAATAAAATAGGGGAGCTAAACGCGAGCTATTGATCTACAACATAGATATGCTAATACTACCAGGACTAAGTTCAATTAATCGTATTACTTAAGAACTCCCACTTAGATAGACATCCCTCTAATCCTCTAAGTGATCACGTGATCCATATCAACTAAACCATGTCCGATCATCACGTGAGATGGAGTAGTTTCAATGGTGAACATCACTATGTTGATCATATCTACTATATGATTCACGCTCGACCTTTCGGTCTCCGTGTTCTGAGGCCATATCTGTTATCTGCTAGGCTCGTCAAGTTTAACCTGAGTATTCCGCGTGTGCAACTGTTTTGCACCCGTTGTATTTGAGCGTAGAGCCTATCACACTCGATCATCACGTGGTGTCTCAGCACGAAGAACTTTCGCAACGGTGCATACTCAGGGAGAACACTTGTACCTTGATAATTAGTGAGAGATCATCTTATAAAGCTACTGCCGAACTAAGCAAAACAAGATGTATAAAAGATAAACATCACATGCAATCAAAATATGTGACATGATATGGCCATCATCATCTTGTGCCTTTGATCTCCATCTCCAAAGCATCGTCATGATTTCCATCGTCACCGGCATGGCACCATGATCTCCATCATCTTGATCTATATCAATGTGTCGTCACATGGTCGTCTCGCCAACTATTGCTCTTGCAACTATTGCTATCGCATAGCGCTAAAGTAAAGCAATTATTTGGCGCTTGCATCTTATGCAATAAAGAGATAACCATAAGGCTTCTGCCAGTTGCTGATAACTTCAACAAAACATGATCATCTTATACAACAACTTATATCTCATCACGTCTTGACCATATCACATCACAACATGCCCTGCAAAAACAAGTTAGACGTCCTCTACTTTGTTGTTGCAAGTTTTACGTGGCTGCTACGGGCTGAGCAAGAACCGTTCTTACCTACGCATCAAAACCACAACGATAGTTTCTCAAGTTGGTGCTGTTTTAACCTTCGCAAGGACCGGGCGTAGCCACACTCGGTTCAACTAAAGTTGGGGAAATTGGCACCCGCCAGCCACCTGTGTGCAAAGCACGTCGGTAGAACCAGTCTCGCGTAAGCGTACGCGTAATGTCGGTCCGGGCCGCTTCATCCAACAATACCGCCGAACCAAAGTATGACATGCTGGTAAGCAGTATGACTTATATCGCCCACAATTCACTTGTGTTCTACTCGCGCATATGATATCTACGCATAAAACCTGGCTCGGATGCCACTGTTGGGGAACGTAGTAATTTCAAAAAAAAAATCCTACGCACACACAAGATCATGGTGATGCATAGCAACAAGAGGGGAGAGTGTTATCCACGTACCTTCGTAGACCGAAAGCGGAAGCGTTAGCACAACGGGGTTGATGTAGTCGTACGTCTTCACGATCCGACCGATCAAGTACCGAACGCACGGCACCTCCGAGTCCAGCACACGTTCAGCCCAATGACGTCCCTCGAACTCCGATCCAGCCGAGTGTTGAGGAAGAGTTTCGTCAGCACAACGGCGTGGTGACGATGATGATGTTCTACCGACCCAGGGCTTCGCCTAAGCACCGCTACAGTATTATCGAGGTGAATTATGGTGGAAGAGGGCATCGCACACGGATAAAAGATCAAATGATCAATTGTTGTGTCTCTAGGGTGCCCCCTGCACCCGTATATAAAGGAGCAAGGGGGGAGGTGCGGCCGGCCTAGAGGGGACGCGCCAGGAGGGGGAAAGAGGAGGGAGAGAGGAAGGAAAGGGGGGACACCGCCCCCCTCTCTTTGTCCTATTCGGACTAGGAGGGGAGGGGCGCGCGGCCCTGCCCTGGCCGCCTCTCCTCTTCTCCACAAGGCCCACTATGGCCCATTAAGCCCCCGGGGGGTTCTGGTAACCTCCCGGTACTCCGGTAAAATCCCGATTTCACCCGGAACACTTCCGATATCTAAACATAGGCTTCCAATATATCAATCTTCATGTCTCGACCATTTCAAGACTCCTCGTCATGTTCTTGATCACATCCGGGACTCCGAACAACATTTGGTACATCAAAACATATAAACTCATAATATAACTGTCATCGAAATGTTAAGCGTGCGGACCCTACGGGTTCGAGAACTATGTAGACATGACCGAGACACATCTCCGGTCAATAACCAATAGCGGAACCTGGATGCTCATATTGGCTCCCACATATTCTACGAAGATCTTTATCTGCCAGACCGCATAACAACATACATTGTTCCCTTTGTCATCGGTATGTTACTTGCCCGAGATTCGCTCGTTGGTATCTCAATACCTAGTTCAATCTCGTTACCAGCAAGTCTCTTTACTCGTTCCGTAATACGTCATCCCACAACTAACTCATTAGTTGCAATGCTTGCAAGGCTTAAGTGATGTGCATTACCAAGAGGGCCCAGAGATACCTCTCCGACAATCGGAGTGACAAATCCTAATCTTGAAATACGCCAACCCAACAAGTACCTTCGGAGACACCTGTAGAGCACTTTTATAATCACCCAGTTACGTTGTGATGTTTGGTAGCACACAAAGTGTTCCTCCAGTAAACGGGAGTTGCATAATCTCGTAGTCATAGGAACATGTATAAGTCATGAAGAAAGCAATAGCAACAAACTAAACGATCAAGTGCTAAGCTAACGGAATGGGTCAAGTCAATCACATCATTCTCCTAATGATGTGATCCCGTTAATCAAATGACAACTCATGTCTATGGTTAGGAAACATAACCATCTTTGATCAATGAGCTAATCAAGTAGAGGCATACTAGTGACACTCTGTTTGTCTATGTATTCACACATGTATTATGTTTCCGGTTAATACAATTCTAGCATGATTAATAAACATTTATCATGATATAAGGAAATAAATAATAACTTTATTATTGCCTCTAGGGCATATTTCCTTCAATGTTCATGTGTGCTCCTGAGCTCTGCCATGGCCATAGCCAACGAGGACCATGCTACGGTGACCCCCCAACCCTACAAACCTCGCCATCAAGCTCATGGCGAGCTCCTGAAACACACGGCCTGTTTTTTCATATCACGCCATGCACAGTGTCAAGAAGATGGTTGTTGTCGTGAACTACGAACACCCCTCGGCCTGTGATTTCCACCTTCGGTGCGAGCGAGCTCAGGCTATGTGGGACAGGCTTGGGGCGCCAGGTCCCCCTGCAGGCCGCCGTCATGCTCCTCCATCTTCGTGGATTGCAAGGGGAAATTAGTTGATGTAGGGGCCCTTGTGCAGACCATTGGTCATGTGTTGATGTAGGTGGAGCAGCTCCGCCATGTGGCCTTCATGGTGCGCGTTCTAGAAAAGTGAGGTAACACGTGGGAGCGGGAGGAGCACGACCTCATCGTGTTTCTCGTTCACGCTTGTCTCGATTTTGAAAGTAGGTTCGGTTTTGGATGTTTCGAGTGCCCTATCTTAAGGCAGTTTTTGGAGTTGGACATTTTTGGGACCTAAAAACCACCTTTTGTGCCCCAAATTTTACTCCAAACAATTTTTGGTCCCTTGTTATGGCTACTATTGGATATGCTCTTAGGCAGGACCCTAGTTTGATGGCGAGGATAGAGGAACAAAGTAAGAAATAAGAGGAGGAGCCACATCAAAGCGACCGAACTCATTCCTCACTCCCCAAAGTTCCTTCCTACTTAGAATGAAGAGATAGAAATTTGAATTAGAGTACACTCGAATTTTGTCCAAACTCGAATTCTTTTGTAGTAACCCCATAAGCGCAACTTGGATTGTCTTTGTCATCTCTCTCTTTCGATCCATCTCTCCCATGTCCTGTCTCCCAACGCATTTTTTCTCAACCACTCCTCGCAGTCTACTCTATCGTGCTATGGTAGCTCTACTAGATCTAGAGCAGAACGTATCGTATGTGAAACTATACACTGGTTGCTAGCCATCATATTCTGTCGCTTACCTGAACAACCTCTCGCCACTATAAAGCTTATCCCATTTTTTCAAACCATGCAAGAGAGATGCATGTACTCCATGACATAGAAAGAGAATTCATCGCCGAAGATGGCACAACCGATACAACAAGAAAGATGGCACGACATGAGAAATTACACGGCCTTACATCACTAAAAATGGCACGAACCAAACATCATCAAAAGACCATAGAACGAACTAAGGAACTGAAGACAATTGCCTACGACCATCAACCTATAAAGCACCCTAGTTGCCAAAACTGATTACGAAAGGTAAACACCAACGAGATGTGGTCTCAACATTCCGCAACAGGGCCGACAACAATCAGGATGACCAACCATAATGGGTGTGTGCATCACTGGGACATTATCAACCACCAAAACCAGCTGCACCAAAACATGTATGAGTGAGATGTTGGGGCAATGCGATGAAGACCATAGATGACACCACGCAGCTATCAAGCTGCACAACCAAGCTGGCCAATGCCCGGCCAGCCAGAGAAAGGAAGATCCAAAAGGGAGGTGATCAACCCAGCGACATGGAGGTAGACACCATGCACCAAGGAGAGGAGTATGTCCTGAACTACATAGATGACTATCATCCATGATAGAGAACATAATGTCAGATCCGGTGGCGGCACATGCAGGTCTGGTGGAGAAACGATCATGAGCGGGACATGATGCTAGATACGGCGATGTGTCGCCTGGATATGGCCGGAGACGACCAAGGGTGGATGGTTTGGGGATCACTGGGCTGCACAACGACGAGGCCTAGCAGCACATGAAGGGCGACCAGGGAGATGCCAGATCGCTTGATTCATCACGGGGAGCCTGGAACCATCCAGTGATGACAAAGAGGATGAGGTGGATGGGGTCAAGGTGACAACCACGACTGGCCCAAACTACCATGCCACTGACCAGAGGAGAGCGTTATCATGGAGGTTAGGGTCGACGATTGAAGGAACGACCAAGACGCTAACACCCGATCAACTGCTGCTGAGAATGCCGAGAGGGTTGCCTCGCCATCGCCATCCTTGGCGACCTCACATGGTGGGGAGGAGAGTTGGAGGTGGGGGACCTTTGGCGGTCGGGTCTAGGTTGGAGGAGAAGGACTGGAGGTGGGGAGGTTGTGGCGGCTTGTCCCGCTTTACAACAACAACTGTTGTGCACACCACACCCAAGGATCACCATGTATAGCTCTGCCAAGTTCAGGAGGAAGATAAGATACTCCCCAGTGAAGAACTAGAGTACGCGTAGCTCTCGCCTGACCGATTTGACGTTAGCGTTCCCTCAAATCTAGTGAGGTCACCATTTTGATTTGATCGTCGTCGACGATTTGCACAAGCCAACCAGCACACACATTTTTTCGATAAAGGGCATTTTTATTGACTTAAAATGTAGCATCAAGCAATAAGCGAGTATTCTAGTTATTATCCGCGCTGGTATTCCAATTAATGTTTTTGAACATGTCGGTTGTTTCAGTTTTTTGTCCAAGATGGAGCAGAAATCCTCCGCGGCGACTATGAGCCTGTTTGGAACTGCTCTACTCCTTAAATTTCAGCTCCGCTCCGGAAAACACAAGCTAAACGGGATAACTCCACGGATGCCGCTCCGTAAAAAAACTTAAATCTGGGGTACAACTCCCAGTTTTTTATGAAGCTCTTGAGGGGTGCTCCAAAATACTTTAGAAGCTGGAGTTGGGTGGAAGTTACCCACCACCGCCACCAGTAAGTGGATACCCCTTCGTTTCTCCCACCTCAACCAATCAAATAGATCCTTTGCACCAAATTCCTCATTCTTGAAGCTAGAGCCAGATGAAAGCCAAACATTCTCTTTAATAGTGCTACAACTTCTGGATGAAACTGCTCCAAAGTGAATTTAGTGGAGCAAAACTGATTTTAGTGAAGCGGAGTAGTCCCAAACAAACCCTATATCTCGCAATACGTGGGTTGGAAGGATCTCTCGCTGAAGGACTTCTTTCTCTAGCGTAGCAACTCGCCCAGCCCATTGGCACACACTTAATAGAATAAATACTGGAGAAAAGGGGAGAGAGACCGGGGTTCAAACCCAGGATCTCCTTGCTAGCGATGGTAGCCACTGGGTTTGTATGGAGTTCGTGGTGGAATTATAGGCACAACCTACTTGAGGTAAAGAGGCGGTTTTCTCCACTGGTTTTTCTAGATTTTTTTTCAGTTTTTGTTTTTACACCGGTTTTCTTTGATTCTTTATTTGTACTAGTAAATGCACACGCGCAATGCATGTTAATATTTAGGCAATATATTAATTGTACACGGATATTAGGTATGCTATTATTTGTGTGTTAATTCTATGATTAGTATAATATTTGGTATGATATTAATTACACGTTAAATACGTTTAACACTTGCCTTTAGAGCAGTCTAGGTCGTTGGATTGACTTAGTTCGATGGCCGAGATCAGTTGGATCTACCCCTTTGGGTCTTTTTATATTGGTATAGATTCACTAGGTTTTTTTTCTATTTTTTTCTTTGGTTTTCTTTGTTTCTTTCTTGGTTTTCAATGATTTTTCTTTTCTTTCTTTTTTCTTTGATTTTTTGTTTCTTTCTCATTTTTCTTCAGTTTTTTTGTTTTCTATCAGTTTTTACTGTTTTTCTATACACATTTTAGTATATATATCTGACACATTTTTCTAATACATGTTTAACATTTTTTAAATACAAGATCAACATATTTAGAATACATGGTCCACATTTTCTTTGTATACATTTAACATTTTCAAAAAAAAGATTAACATTTTTTAATACATGTCCAACATTTTTTCTATATACACTTAACATTTTTCAAAGACAATCTTAACATTCTTTGAAAACTTGGTCAACATATTTTCGATACACATTTACATTTTTCAAAGACAAGTTTAACATTATTTGAATACATGGTCAACATTTTTCCGATAAACATTTAACATTTTTCAAATACAAGTTTAACATTTTTTCAATACATGGCCAACAATTTTTTATATACACATTTAACATTTTTCAAATACAAGTTTAACATTTTTTTAACACTGTTTCAACATTTTTTTAAGTCCTTGGAGTAAAAAAACATATTCAACATTTTTATATACACATTTCATGTTGTATATTTTTTGTTTCATTTTTGGTATACATTATAAACATATTTTCTATACTCATTTAACATATCTTAAATGCTTGATTAACATTTTTTTGAAATGTTATATGTAATGTATTTTTTTTGAAATATAGAGTATCTGGAAACATAAATAAAGTAAAACAAAACAAAAAAACCAAAACAAAAGACGTAAAAAGGAAAAGAAAATACGAGAATATGGCCTGTGGCCTTTCGTCAGCGGCATGATGGGCCGCCTTCAGCGAGACTTCAGCAAGACTTCCTCTCTTCTCGCTCTAGGCGAGACATATCAGCGCCCAAAATCCTCCTCTATTCGTCGCTGTGCATGTGATTTAAGCCCAAACCTAATAAAGGCTTTCTAGCATGTGTGCACAGTGAACACTTGTTATATACAAGTTATTGCTAGATATAGTCCGAGGAATCACCTACACCCATGTGTCTCCGCATGAATCGGGCTCAATAGCAAGCGGCTTGGGTTATGTTCTTTGTTCCTTATTTTGGTGTGATTTCTTCTCATCTCAGTTTTTTTTATCTTTTCATCTCAGTTCTTCATGCGGTATGGTGTGGGGCCTTTTCAGGAAGAGGTCCTTTTGCAAGTTTTGAGTGTTTTATTTTGGTTCTTTGTTTTTTATTTTATCAGCTTCTTATTATTTTTCTATTTCATCTTTCGTTTCATTTCCCTTTTCTCCTTTTCTTTTATGGTTCACTATTTCCTTTTTTGTCTACACATACATGATTATTTTTTTAATGTGTGAACATTGTTTGAACTAAATGAAAATTTTCTGGAATGTGTACTCCTTCCGTCCCCAAATTCTTGTCTTAGATTTGTTTAGATACATCCGTATCTAGACAAATAAAGAATTTTGAGATGAAGGGGTATTATTTTGAAGTTATACCTATTTTTAAAAGCTTATACTATTATATTTAAATGAATATTTTTTTAAACAATGGGAACACCTCTAAAAATAACATAAACTTTTTAGAAAGGCTTGAACAATTTATAAAATCTATATTCAAGTTTAGATATTACGTGAACACCTTTAAAATTTGAAGATTTTTTGAAATACATGAACAGTTCATAATTATTTTCATACTTATTTAAATATGTGAATAGAAGGGGAGCCTTGGCATAGTGGTAAAGCTGCTGCCTTGTGACCATGAGGTCACGGGTTCAAGTCCTGAAAACAACCTCTTACAGAAATGTAAGGAAAGACTGCGTACTATAGACCCAAATTGGTCGGACCCTTTTCCGGACCCTGCTCAAGCAGGAGCTACATGCACCGGGTTGCCCCTTTTTATTTAAATATGTGAATAGTTTGTTGAAAAACATCACATTTTCATTATCATTAAATATGTTATAAAAGTAAAGGGTAATAAATACTACTCTCATATTAAGAGAAAAAGGGAAAAACACTTTGTGATCAACATGCGTATCTTGTGCATGTTCCGCAAAAAAAACAAACTTGTGCACGTCACCATCCATAGACAGGCTCGGCCCAGCTTCCCTGCTTATTTCATGCAAAAAGTGTAGTATAGTCGCACGCGGGATCCTATTATGTAGATAGCGCCGAATAGACCGAATATTCAATTCGGTGCCCGGGCTCATCTACACCTGTGGAACAGTAAATTCAAAACAAATATTTAATAAATCAAAAATTATGAACTTTTTATAGGTGGAAGATGTTCCAATGCGTGATGTTCATGCCAAATTTCAGATTGTTCGTACATCTGAGGAGCTCATGGCAAAAAAACAAATCAATCAAAACCGTACATAAATGGTAAACTTTCTTACAGTCTCAAAATTTGTCCTTTTAGCTCAGAGTTACTAAAATATCCAAACTCCACCAACTTTGGTACGGACTTCACACGCATGAGCATCTGGCATCACAAAAAAAATCAGATTTTTTTGAACTTTTTAACTATTTAAAAAAAAATTACTATTCATCCCAGGTGCAGATGCACCTAAGAGCCAAAACATCGAGCCTCGAATAGACGCGGAGACTATATCTCGCTTACAGCGAGTGTGGCTTAATTTCGTCTCATTTGGATGTTTTTTATTACCCGTTGTAACTAGGCCGACCCATTTGATTGTTATTTCTCGAATGTTGACTACGTTTGATCGCTAGTTGCAGTTTTATCGCGGTTGACGTACAGGTTTGGTCTGGTTTTTATTTTGGTTTTCTCCGTTTCTTCATCAGTTTTCTTTGTTTTTTTGCCGTCTTTTTTGTTTCTTTCACAGTTTGCACCGCCTTTTTTTTCTTCTTTTTTTCCCTTTATTTTGCATTGGTTTCTTCGGTTTCATTTCCCTTGTATGGTTTTCTTTGCTTTCTTATTGGTTTTTATTGGGTTTCTTTGTTGTTATTTATTTGTCAATTTTGATAGGTTTCTTTTTTATTTAACACATTCCAACTTATTTCAGTAGACATTCAACATCTTTTGTGTGCACCAAAAACATATTTAATATACATGTTTAGAGTTTTAAATACATGATTAACATTTGTTGAAAACCTGTATTATTGGATGTCTACTTTTTTCATACACATTGTACAGTATGGAATATATCCAGTATATTTCTAATACATATTTAACATTTTTCAAGTATAAGATTAACATTTTTTGAACAGGTCAACATTTTTAATACATGTTGAACATTTATTAAAGGCAATGACATTTTTTCACAGAATGTAGATATTTTGTTTACATCAAGAACATTTTTATATACATGTTTATTATGTTTTAAAATATAGGATCAACCTTTTAAGAATATATGATTTTGGTGCCTACTTTTCATTTAGTGTTGGTTGTAAATTTTTTGTATACACGAGGAACCTTTTTATACATATTTGACATTTTTTAAATACATGACCAACATATTTTCATACACCTCATTTTCGTATATATTTTTCATATAGATGACAAACATTTTTCTGTACGGGTTTAACATTTTTCAAATGCTTCATTAAAAAATTTAGATACTTAATTAACATTTTTCAAATGCTTGATTAACATTTTTTCAATACGTGATCAACTATTTTCATTCACATTATATATATTTATTATATATGGCAAAAAATGAGAGGGACGTTTTGGTGACCGGGCTACCTGGAGGCTGGTATCTGGGCAGTGGTTTATCGCGCTACAATGTGTGCTGCTTTATTTCCGTTTTCTTATTCAGTCGCCATTAAGTTGAAATACATCGGTGCCATGATCTCCGGTGCTGCGTTTGTACACGGCCTGATGTTCACTGTTTTCTGCACAGACGTGACTATCATTATATGTGAGTAATTGTCATGTCGCTTGTATGGGGTGTCCTGTAAAACTATAAACTCTATTCTCTCCTTATTTAATAGATGAGGCAAATCTTATGCCTCCGTTTTGAAAAAAAAAGTACCTCCTGGTATGTTTTAAATGTTGCACGAGTAGGTGGGTTGTTGGGTGATTAATCCATTCATCGTTTCTCGTGGCAGCTGGGTTTGCGACGGATCGCCATGGATGGGGTGGAGTTTTTCTTCGAGGAAGCCGAATCAGGGTAAACTACATCCGATCTTTCAATTTAGACTAGTTTGTTCTTGAGCTGGGAACAAGTTGTGCCTGTATAGCATGTTTCCTACGGTAGCTATCATTTTTGGTTCCACTGCCCCATCGTGTTAGATTTGAAAAGGATGATTTCCTGTGGTTTGTTGCAGATTGGTTCCCAGGGTGGATGCCAGTGATCTTTTAGGGGGAGATATCGCTGCTGTGGAATCGGTCGTTGCTTCAACCCAAGCAAGATTTTCAAGATTGATTTTCAGTACTGCCTGTGCTCGAAATTCAGTTTGCTAGCTTAATAATCAGCTGTTTGTCAAATGGAAGATTTTCAGAACTGCTTGTGCCTGCGTAGATGTGAGCTTGTTTCTATGTTTGTGTTCGCTCGTTCATCACTTGTTTAAAAAAACACAAAATTTCTTTATAGCTCAGGCTACATGAAACCTCTTATCCTCAATCCTTCAGCCTTGCTTTAAAATCCGTATTCTCCAACTAACTAACAACAGGAAGATTTCTTGTGTAATGCACTGACTTTGTCATGGTGGTCTGTTCAAGAGTGTGAGTTAACTGTATCAGCGATTGGAATTCTGCTGTTGCTGTTTCTTGGTTATATCTTCATGGGCGTAGCCTGATGTTTGACGTACGCAAGTTCAGCAGGTACTTACGCAATCGATTGGGCACTTGTAGAACCGCTTCCCAAAATACTCGCCGGGTTGGCCGTTGATGTTGGTCTCGACGTGAACTGGATGAGCGGCAGGTGCTGCTGCCTTGCCCAGGATCGCACCGAGGAAGATGAAAACGCCATAGCTAGAGCTGTGTTTGAGTTGGGGATGACTGGCCTGCAATGCATCTCGGCTACAAATAGGAAGACTGCCATTGGCAACGGCATAAAATCCCAACGATCAGCTCAAACGGCTCTCTGCTCCACACAGGAACATGACCACCGAGTCGATCCCATGTACCTTTCTTGGGACACTTCACTATGAACATGTGTGGCCTTTTGATGACAATTGTGCGCGCTCCACCGTACCGAGTCCTCTGCATGAGCTGTCACCGTTGGTTTAATATCAATACGGGGTACTAGAAAAGGCTTGTCGCTGAAATGACCGAGCATAAATGAAAGACCCCGGAACCGAAATTTATCAAATTAAACATAGATGCTTCCTACCATACAGAGGAGGGATATGGGGCGACAGGTGCTGTCCTACGGAACGATAAAGGCCGTTTTATTGCTGCTCAGTGTAGATTCATTCCGGTGGCAGCTGATGTATCGACAGTTGAGGCCATGGCAATGCGAGATGGTTTAAACTTGGCAAACAATTTGGAATTTAATAGAATTGAAGCGGAATCTGATTCTTTGAGTGTGGTGAATTATTGCCAGGGGCAAAATCAATGATGGGATGCAGCAGCTGCAATATTTGCAGAATGCATTGATACAACAACTTCAATAGGGAAGGTCATCTTTTTACATTGTTATCGTGATGCTAATTCGGTAGCTCATGAGCTAGCTAAATTCAGTTTTTGTAATAAGAGTGATGATAATTGGACTGATGAACCTTCGGGTTTTCTTATCAACCAATTAGTAAACGATGTAATTATCTTGTGATTTTATAAAGCTAGCCATGTTGGCCTCGGCTTGTTGCTGAAATGACCGAGCATAAATGAAAGACCCCGGAACCGAAATTTATCAAATTAAACGTAGATGCTTCCTACCATGCAGAGGAGGGATCTGGGGCGACAGGTGCTGTCCCACGGGACGATAAAGGCCGTTTTATTGTTGCTCAATGTAGATTCATTCCGGTGGCAGCTGCTGTATCGACAGTTGAGGCCATGGCAATGCGAGATGGTTTAAACTTGGCAAACAATTTGGGATTTAACAGAATTGAAGCGGAATCTGATTCTTTGAGTGTGGTGAATTATTGCCAGGGGCAAAATCAATGGTGGGATGCAGCAGCTGCAATATGTGCAGAATGCATTGATACAGCAACTTCAATAGGAAAGGTCATCTTTTTACATTGTTGTCGTGATGCTAATTCGGTAGCTCATGAGCTAGCTAAATTCAGTTTTTGTAATAAGAGTGATGATAATTGAAACTGATGAACCTCCGCGTTTTTTTATCAGCCAATTAGTAAACGATGTAATTATCTTGTGCTTTTATAAAGCTAACCATGATGGCCTCCCCCCCAAAAAAAGAAAAGGATTGTCGCTGAAATACGGCAGCTACATGTATGTGTGGCACTGATCAGCGAAACAAGCAACGACACCAGGTAGCTCGGCCACCAAAAGGCATTTTCCCTTTTTTAATTTTTATTTTTTTAAAATTCATGAAGCTTTTTATAATTTCTTTACTTTTTTCGAAACTCGTGTTTTTTTCAAATGTGTGAACTTTTTAATAAGTATTGATGATTATTTTTATATTATGAACATTATTAAATTTCTGACCGATTTTGAAATTCATGAAGATTTTTTAATTCATGATCTTTTTACCAAATCGGTGATTTTTTTGATTTCATGAACTTTTTCAAATTCATAAATAATTTAAAATTATTGAACTTTAAATTTGTGAATTTGTTTATATTTGAGAACATTTTCCACATTCATGAACTTTGTTCAAATTTCGTATGTTTTTGTAATTCACAAACAATTTTCAAATGCACAATTTTTCTTCTACCAGCTCAGGCCGCCCAAGGTAAAGTAGCTTAACTCATGTTGGTTTTACTTCTACCATCTCCAGGTCTCATTCCGCAAACCAATAATGCCTTTCCCTTTCGCTTCTAGAAATGACTTGCCAAGGCGCAGAAGATATCGTGCCGGGCACTATCACCAGAGGGGGAGCGGACCCCTTAGCTCGAGGCTGTTCCAGTCGTGACGCCTTACAAGGTTCTGGTCAAGAAGGAGAAGGAAACGAAAAAGAGGGAAGGACTCCACCTCCGAGATCCTTCGGATACAAGATCCGAGGACACTCGGGCTTCCTCCATCCATAAGGAGGAAGAGAAGGAGGTCGGGAAGGAAGGGGTATCCTCCCCCAAAAGGAAGAGGGCGGCGTACGAAGACATTGAGGAGGTCGAGCCTCCTCGGAGGCGCCGAAGGCGCCAAAAGGCCTCTGTGATCCAAATCAGGCAGCCATCCATCCCCACCAAGGTCGTCCTTTATGACTCTTCTGAGGACGATCTCGTCCAGCCGCGCAGGGCGAAGCCATCGCCGAGGAGGTAATAAAGCTTAATATGCTTTGCTGAAGATATTTTAATGTAACGCCCCGCATGTAACTTGCCATATTTGTATTCCAACTCTTGCCATTTTCGGCACTAAGTTATGATATTCCCTCGTGGTTGGGTTTTGTCTTCGTTTTGCATTTTTTCCAGGTCATGCATCTCATATCATGTCATCATGTGCATCGCATTTGCATACGTGTTCGTTTCATGCATCCGAGCATTTTCCCCGTTGTCCGTTTTGCATTCCGACACTCCTACGTCCACCGGTGTTCCCTTTTGCCTCTTTTCGTCTGCGGGTATTAAACGTTCTCGGATTGGACCAAGGCTTGCCAAGCGGCCTTGGTATACTACCGGTAGACCGCCTCTCAAGTTTCGTGCCATTTGGACTTCGTTTGATACTCCAACGGTTAACCGAGGAACCGTAAATGCCTTGTGTGTGTTGCAGCCCAACACCTCTCCAAAGTGGCCCAAAACCCACCTAAACTCCCTCCATCCTCTCGGTTGTTCGATCACGATCGCATGACCGAAAACCGCACTCCATTTGGAGTCTCCTAGCTCCTTCTATGTATAAATAGGTGCCCCCCCCAAATCCCGGATGAAACCCTAGCTCCCTCTCCCCTCCGCGCTGCCGGACACAAATCCCGCCACCCGTCGCCGCCACATGTCATCTCCGGATTCGCCACCGCCCCATGCCCACATCCCCGCGCCGCCACCCGCGCGACGGCCCGCCGGGCCCAGGCGGGGTCCGCCCGGCCCGTTCCGCCACCGCCGCCCGCGGGAAACCCTCCGCCCGAGCTCCTCCGCCTCGCCGTTCGCCGACCTCGCCGCCTCCGCACGCCGGCGACCCGCGCCACCGCGGTCTGCCGCTCCGGCCGCCGCCTCCTCCTCGCGCCGCCTCGCTGCCGCGGTTGCCTCTCCTCCTCCGCCGCACACCGCCCCGCCGTATCCGGCAACGTCCAACCTCCCCGACCTCTCCTTCCTCTTCTCCGGCAAACTCCGGCCACCGTGATGCAACTCCGGCGAGATCCCAACGAACCTCGGATTCCGCGCCCGAACCCTAGATCTGACCGGAGAGGTCTAAATTTCTCTAAGTCCTCGTCCCTGTTCATTTTGTTAAGTATTCTTCATCATGTCGTATCTCTGCATTCGTAGCTCCGTTTTGGGCGTGTAATATATCGAATTGTTCGTCTGAATGTGATATTCATTTCATTCCATTGCACCATGCTTGTTTGAGTTCAGCTTGATGCCCTAAATGCTGTTGCAAGAGTGCTATATAATGTTAGTTTCTATTTCTTAACAGATTATGGACATTTGTCATTTTTGCCATGTTTAATGTGTGCCTCCTATGAAATTGAGCCCTACATGTGTTTTGGGCTATGCCATGCCATCTTTACAGGGGTGTATGCCATGTTTTTTTGATCATTGTGGTGACTAGCACAAGCATGCAAAGTAGCTCTCGTGATGTTGCTGATTTCAGGGATTTAGAATTCTTCTAAGTCATTTCCCTGATGTTATTTTTATGCAATGTATTCATGTGGCTACAGAGTGATCCATGCCTCTTTTGAGCATGTCCAGTAAGGATGATTTTGAGATATTATTATGCTCTATTCATCCATGTCTTTGTTTGCAATTATGGAGTACCCTAGCATGACTCAATCTTGCTCTCCTTTTGCTATAAAATGTTCCTGGCAGATTGTTTACATGTTATGCAATTTTGCCAAGGCTGTTGTAGTTGATCCATGCATGCTATGAGTTTGTTCTTGCCATGGTTAGCTACTTGAACATGTCTTCTTGCTGGGTGTATGCTTAGTTTGTCATGCAATGCCTTGGGGTGAGTGCATCGAGCTCGCAAACATGCCTACGTAACTCTGTTTTTGCCATGTCCAGTTTTCTGCTAAGTCTGAATCTGTTAACGAAACTTGCTATGTTTATATGGGTGCCATTGTATTTTCTGATCCCTTTTGGCTTAGGGTCAGTAAGGGACTTTTGTTATATGCTTTGAGTAGTTTCATGCCATGCCCTGCTTTGCCATGATATGTTCCTGTAGCTATGTCGATATCTTGCTCTAAACATTGCTTCCTGATGTTAAATCCTGTCATGTTGTTATTTTCACTAAGTCTGTGAGCCTAATATCTTTTGCACTTTTGCCATGCTTGTTTGAACCTGCTATTGTGTGATTTAGCCGTAGCTCAGTGTTCATCTTTTGTCAAGCATCTTGAGTGGATCACTGCCATGTGCTTTGTTGCTATGTTAGAGTGCAGTAGCTTATTTTTCTTGATGCATTTAGATGGCATCGTGCTGTTAATCGCAGCTTTGTGCCATTATTGTTTTGCTTGCCATTTGCAAACCGTGCATCCGATTCTGGTGATCTTTATATCGATTTCGACCGAAATCAACTCACCTTTCCAGCGGCACTCTTGGTTTGCCAAGTTGAGGCCTGGTTCAATCTTTTCCTTCCGGAGCATGCATATGCATTGCATATCACATCCCGCATGTCATGCCATGTTTTGCATCATGTTGCTTGTGCATTGCACCGTGGTTGATTGTGTCTCACTTTCCTTGTGTTCTTGCTTTGGGTAGAGCCGGGAGATGAGTACGTGATCGAGGAGCCTGTTGAGTACGCTTACGAGGATCAAGCTTATGTCAACTCAGAGAACTTTGCAGGCAAGATGACCATACCCTCGAAATCACTTCTATCTTTGCTTGCTAGTTGCTCGCTCTTTTGCTATGCCTATGCCGCGATACTTACCACATGCTTTATCATGCCTCCCATATTGCCATGTCAAACCTTTAACCCACCTTGTCCTAGCAAAGCGTTGTTTGGCTATGTTACCGCTTTGCTCAGCCCCTCTTATAGCGTTGCTAGTTGCAGGCGAAGATTGGAGTTTGTTCCTTGTTGGAACATGATTATTGTTGGGATATCATTATTATATCTTGTTTACTTTAATGCATCTATATACTTGGTAAAGGGTGGAAGGCTCGGCCTTATGCCTGGCATTTTGTTCCACTCTTGTCGCCCTAGTTTCCGTCATACCGGTGTTATGTTCCTTGATTTTGCGTTCCTTACACGGTCGGGTTATAATGGGAACCCCTTGACAGTTCGCCTTGAATAAAACTCCTCCAGCAAGGCCCAACCTTGGTTTTACCATTTGCCACCTAGCCTTTTTCCCTTGGGTTTCGCGGACTCAAGGGTCATCTTTATTTTAAACCCCCCCGGGCCAGTGCTCCTCTGAGTGTTGGTCCGAAATGGGCAGCCCGCGGGGCCACCTAGGGGCAACTCGAGGGTTGGTTTTACTCGTAGCTTGACCTATCCGGTGTGCCCTGAGAACGAGATACGTGTGACTCCTATTGGGATTTGTCGGCACATCGGGCGGCTTTGCTGGTCTTGTTTTACCATTGTCGAAATGTCTTGTAACCGGGATTCCGAGTCTGATCGGACTGTCCTGGGAGAAGGAATATCCTTTGTTGACTGTGAGAGCTTGTGATGGGCTAAGTTGGGACACCCCTGCAGGGATTTGAACTTTCGAAAGACGTGCCCGCGGTTATGGGCAGATGGGAATTTGTTAATGTCCGGTTGTAGAAAACCTGAAACTAAACTCAAGTAAAATGAATCAACAGCGTGTGTAGCCATGATGGTCTCTTTTCGGCGGAGTCCGGGAAGAGAACACGGTCTCGGGTTATGCTTGAACGTAAGTATTTCTAGGATCACTTCTTGATCATAGATTCTCGAACGTGCTTTGCCTTCTCTTCTCGCTCTCTTTTGCGTATGTTAGCCACCATATATGCTAGTGCTTGCTGTAGCCCCACCTCATACCTTTTACCTACCCATAAGCTTAAATAGTCTTGATCATGAGGGTGCGAGATTGATGAGTCCCCGTGACTCACAAATTACTTCCAAAACCAGATACAGGTGCCGATGATACCATTCCAGGAGATGCGACTGAGCTCAAGTGGGAGTTCGATGAGGACTCAGGACGTTACTGCGTTTTCTTTTCATACGATCAGTAGTGGAGCCCAGTTGGGGGCGATCGGGGATCTTATGTATTTGGGGTTGTCTTTATTTTGCTTCCGTAGTCGGACCTTGATTGTATCTGGATGATTGTAATGCTATATTTATGTATTGTGTGAAGTGGCGATTGTAAGCTAACTCTGTTTAACGCCCAACAAGCGCTATTGTTTAACGCCCCTAGCTAGGCATAACAAGCAAGAATAGATAATTTATTTATTACTAAACAGGAGCAAAAATCAAGGAATAAAAATAAAATTGGGTTGCCTCCCAACAAGCGCTATTGTTTAATGCCCCTAGCTAGGCATAACAAGCAAGAATAGATCTAGGTATTGCCATCTTTGGTAGGCAATTCATAAATGGCTCTCATAATAGATTCATATGGTAATTTTATTTTCTTTCTAGGGAAGTGTTCCATGCCCTTTTTTAATGGAAATTGAAATCTAATATTCCCTTCCTTCATATCAATAATTGCACCAACCTTTCTAAGGAAAGGTCTACCAAGAATAATAGGGTAAGAAGGATTGCTATCTATATCAAGAACGATAAAATCTACGGGCACATAATTCCTATTAGAAAAAATAAGAACATCATTAATTCTTCCCATAGGTTTCTTAATAGTGGAATCCGTAAGATGCAAGTTTAGAGAGCAATCATCAAAATCATGGAAATCTAGTAAATCACACAAAGTTTTGGGAATAGTAGAGACACTAGCACCCAAATCACACAAAGCATAAAACTCATAATTTTTAATTTTAACTTTAATCGTTGGTTCCCACTCATCATAAAGTTTTCTAGGGATAGAAACTTCCAATTCAAGTTTTTCTTCATAAGATTGCATCAAGGCATCAACGATATGTTTAGTAAACGCTTTATTTTGACTATAAGCGTGAGGAGATTTTAGCACGGATTGCAACAAGGAAACACAATCAATCAAAGAGCAATTTTCATAGTTAAATTCCTTGAAATCCATAATAGTGGGTTTAGCAACATCTAGGGTTTTAGTTTCTTCAATCTCACTTTTATCAAATTTAGCATCAAGATCAACAAATTTCGAATTCTTAGAACGCCTTCTAGGTAAAGGTGGATCATATTCAGTCCCATCATTATCAAGATTCATATTGCAAAAAAAGATTTAATAGGGGACACATCAATAACTTTTAGATCTTCATCATTATTTTCATAGGAACTAGAAGAACATGCTTTTATAAAGGCATCTTTCTTAGCACGCATCCTAGTGGTTCTTTCTTTGCACTCGTCAGTGGAAATTCTCATGGCTTTGAGAGACTCATTGATATCATGCTTAGGTGGAATAGATCTAAGTTTCAAAGAATCAACATCAAGAGCAATTCTATCAACGTTCCTAGCCAAATCATCAATCTTAAGTAATTTTTCTTCGATCATAGCATTAAAATTCTTTTGCGAAGAAATAAATTCTTTAATATTAGATTCAAAATCATAGGGCTTCTTATTATAATTTCCATAAGAATTCTTGTAGGAATTACCATAATTATTAGAGGGATTACTAGGATAAGGCCTAGGATTGAAATTTCCTCTATACGCGTTGTTACCAAAATTGTTCCTACCAACAGAATTCACATCCATAGATTTATTATTATTCTCAATCAAAGTAGACAAGGGCACATCATTAGGATCAGAAGAAACACTCTTATTAGCAAATAATTTCACAAGTTCATCCATCTTTCCACTCCAAACATTAATTTCTTCTATCGCATGCACCTTTTTAGTAGATCTTTCAGTATGCCATTGAGAATAATTAACCATAATATTATCTAGTAGTTTAGTAGCTTCTCCTAAAGTGATTTCCATAAAAGTGCCTCTTGCGGCCGAATCTAAAAGATTTCTAGAAGCAAAATTCAATCCGGCATAAATTTTTTGTATAATCATCCACAAATTCAAACCATGAGTAGGGCAATTACGTATCATTAATTTCATTCTCTCCCAAGCTTGTGCAACATGTTCATGATCAAGTTGTTTAAAATTCATAATATCGTTTCTAAGGGAGATGATCTTAGCGGGAGGAAAATACTTAGAGATAAAAGCATCTTTGCACTTGTTCCATGAATCAATACTATTTTTAGGCAAAGATGAAAACCAAGCTTTAGCACAATCTCTAAGCGAAAAAGGAAATAGCTTCAATTTAACAATATCATTATCGACATCTTTTTTCTTTTGCATGTCACACAAATCAACGAAGCTATTAAGATGTGTAGCGGCATCTTCACTAGGAAGGCCGGAGAGCGGATCTTTCATGACAAGATTCAACAAAGCAGTATTAATTTCACAAGATTCAGCATTGGTAAGAGGAGCAATCGGAGTGCTAAGGAAATCATTATTGTTGATATTGGTGAAGTCACACAATTTAGTATTATCTTGAGCCATCGCGACAAACAAGCAATCCAACACACAAGCAAACAAGAGCAAATGGGCAAAAGAGGCAAATAGAGAGGGGGGATAGAGAGAGAGAGGGAGAATAAAACGGCAAGGGTGAAGTGGGGGAGAGGAAAAAGAGAGGCAAATGGCAAATAATGTAATGCGGGAGATAGGGATTGTGATGGGTACTTGGTATGTTGACTTTTGCGCAGACTCCCCAGCAATGGCGCCCTAAATTCTTCTTGCTACCTCTTGAGCACTGCGTTGGATTTCCCCGAAGAGGAAGGGATGATGCAGCAAAGTAGCGTAAGTATTTCCCTCAGTTTTTGATAACCAAGGTATCAATCCAGTAGCAGGCTACGCTCGAGTCCCTCGTACCTACACAAAAACAATAGCTCAATGCAACCAACGCGCTTAGGGGTTGTCAATCCCTTCACGGTCACTTATGAAAGTGAGATCTGATAGAGATGATAAATAATATTTTTTGGTATTTTTGGTATAGAGATGCAAAGTAAATAAAGTAAAAGCAAAGTAAAAGCAAAGCAATAGTAAAGTGACGGAGATTGATATGATGAGAAAGAGACCCGGGGCCATAGGTTTCACTAGTGGCTTCTCTCAAGAGCATAAGTATTCTATGGTGTGTGAACAAATTACTGTTGAGCAATTGACAGAATTGAGCATAGTTATGAGAATATCTAGGTATGATCATGTATATAGGCATCACGTCTGAGACAAGTAGACCGAAACGATTCTGCATCTACTACTATTACTCCACTCATCGACCGCTATCCAGCATGCATCTAGAGTATTAAGTTAAAAACAGAGTAACACCTTAAGCAAGATGACATGATGTAGAGGGATAGTTTCATGCAATATGATAAAAACCCTCATCTTGTTATCCTCGATGGCAACAATACAATACGTGCCTTGCTGCCCCTTCTGTCACTGGGAAAGGACACCGCAAGATTGAAACCAAAGCTAAGCACTTCTCCCATGGCAAGAACAACCAATCTAGTAGGCCAAACCAAACTGATAATTCGAAGAGACTTGCAAAGATAACCAATCATACATAAAAGAATTCAGAGAAGATTCAAATATTATTCATAGATAGACTTGATCATAAACCCACAATTCATCGGTCTCAACAAACACACCGCAAAAAGAATATTACATCGAATAGATCTCCACGAGAGAGGGGGAGAACATTGTATTGAGATCCAAAAAGAGAGAAGAAGCCATCTAGCTACTAGCTATGGACCCGTAGGTCTGAAGTAAACTACTCACACTTCATCGGAGGGGCTTGTATGATGATGTAGAAGCCCCCCGTGACCGATGCCTCCTCCGGCGGAGCTCTGGAACAGGCCCCAAGATGGGATCTCGTGGATACAGAACTTTGCGGCGGTGGAATTAGGTTTTTGGCTCTGTGCCCGATCGTTTGGGGGTACGTGGATATATATAGGAAGAAGAAGTACGTCGGGGGAGCTTCGAGGGGCCCACGAGGCAGGGGGCGCGCCCTAGGGGGGCGCCCCTACCCTCGTGAGCACCTCGTGGCTTTCTTGACGGAGGGTCCAAGTCTCCTGGATCTTATCTGATGAGAAAATCACGTTTCTGAAGGTTTCATTCCGTTTGGACTCCGTTTGATATTCCTTTTCTTCGAAACCCTAAAATAGGCAAAAAAAACAGCAATTCCGAGCTGGGCCTCCAGTTAATAAGTTAGTCCCAAAAATAATATAAAAGTGGAAAATAAAGCCCAATAATGTCTAAAACAGTAGATAATATAGTATGGAGCAATCAAAAATTATAGATACGTTGGAGACGTATCTGAAGGAAATATGCCCTAGAGGCAATAATAAAGTTATTATTTATTTCCTTATTTCATGATAAATGTTTATTATTCATGCTAGAATTGTATTAACCGGAAACATAATACATGTGTGAATACATAGACAAACAGAGTGTCACTAGTATGCCTCTACTTGACTAGCTCGATAATCAAAGATGGTTATGTTTCCTAACCATGGACAAAGAGTTGTCATTTGATTAACGAGATCACATCATTAGTTGAATGATCTTATTGACATGACCCATTCCATTAGCTTAGCACCCGATCGTTTAGTATGTTGCTACTTCTTTCTTCATGACTTATACATGTTCCTATGACTATGAGATTATGTAACTCCCGTGCGCCGGAGGAACACTTTGTGTGCAACCAAACGTCACAACGTAACTGGGTGATTATAAAGGTGCTCTACAGGCGTCTCCAAAGGTACATGTTGGGTTGACGTATTTCGAGATTATGATTTGTCACTCCGATCGTCGGAGAGGTATCTCAGGGCCCTCTCGGTAATGCACATCACATAAGCCTTGCAAGCATTGCAACTAATGAGTTAGTTGTGAGATGATGTATTACGGAATGAGTAAACAGACTTGCCGGTAACGAGATTGAACTAGGTATTGAGATACCGACGATCGAATCTCGGGCAAGTAACATACCGATGACAAAGGGAACAACGTATGTTGTTATGCGGTCTGACCGATAAAGATCTTCGTAGAATATGTAGGAGCCAATATGGGCATCCAGGTCCCGCTATTGGTTATTGACCGGAGACGTGTCTCGTTCATGTCTACATTGTTCCCGAACCCGTAGGGTCCGCACGCTTAAGGTTTCGATGACAGTTATATTATGAGTTTATATGTTTTGATGTACCGAAGGTTGTTCGGAGTCCCGGATGAGATCACAGACATGACGAGGAGTCTCGAAATGGTCGAGACATAAAGATTGATATATTGGAAGCCTATGTTTGGATATCGGCAGTATTCCGGGTGAAATCGGGATTTTACCGGAGTACCGGGAAGTTACCGGAACCCCTCGGGAGCTATATGGGCCTTAGTGGGCCTTAGTGGAAGAAGAGGAGAGGCGGCCAGGGCTGGGCCGCGCGCCCCTCCCCCCTAGTCCGAATAGGACAAGGAGAGAGGGGGCCGGCACCCCCCTCCTTCTCTCTCTCTTTCTCTCTCTCTCTCTTTTCCACCTCGCGAATCCTATTCGAACTAGGATTGGGGGAGAAGTCCTACTCCCGGAGGGAGTAGGACTCCTCCTGGCGCGCCCTATGATGGCCGGCCGGCCTCCCCCTCTTGAACCTTTATATACGGAGGCAGGGGCACCCCAGAGACACACAAGTTGATCCACGTGATCATATTCTTAGCCGTGTGCGGTGCCCCCTTCCACCATAGTCCTCGATAATATTGTAGCAGTGCTTAGGCGAAACCCTGCGACATTAGTACATCAAGATCGTCACCACGCTGTCATGCTGACGGAACTCTTCCGCGACACTTTGCTGGATCGGAGTCCGGCGATCGTCATCGAGCTGAATGTGTGCTAGAACTCGGAGGTGCCGTAGTTTCGGTGCTTGATCGGTCGGGCCGTGAAGACGTATGACTACATCAACTGCGTTGTCATAACGCTTCCGCTATCGGTCTACGAGGGTACGTAGACAACACTCTCCCCTCTCGTTGCTATGCATCACCATGATCTTGCGTGTGCGTAGGAATTTTTTTGAAATTACTACGTTCCCCAACAGTGGTATCAGAGCCTAGGTTTTATGTGTTGATGTTATATGCACGAGTAGAACACAAGTGAGTTGTGGGTGATATAAGTCATACTGCTTACCAGCATGTCATACTTTGGTTCGGCGGTATTGTTGGATGAAGCGGCCCGGATCGACATTACGCGTATGCTTACGCGAGACTGGTTTTACCGCCGTGCTATGCACATAGGTGACTAGCGGGTGTCAGTTTCTCCAACTTTAGTTGAACTGAGTGTGGCTACGCCCGGTCCTTGCGAAGGTTAAAACAACACCAACTTGACAAACTATCGTTGTGGTTTTGATGCGTAGGTAAGATTGGTTCTTGCTTAAGCCCGTAGCAGCCACATAAAACTTGCAACAAACAAAGTAGAGGACGTCTAACTTGTTTTTGCAGGGCATGTTGTGATGTGATATGGTCAAGACGTGATGAGATATAAGTTGTTGTATGAGATGATCATGTTTTGTGGAAGTTATCGGCAACTGGCAAACGCCTTATGGTCGTCTCTCTATTGCATAAGATGCAAGCGCCAAACAATTGCTTTACTTTATCGCTATGCGATAGCAATAGTTGCAAGAGCAATAGTTGGCGAGACGTCCACGTGACGACACATTGATATAGATCAAGATGATGGAGATCATGGTGTCATGCCGGTGACGATAGAGATCATGACGGTACTTTGGAGATGGAGATCAAAGGCACAAGATGATCATGGCCATATCATGTCACATATTTTGATTGCATGTGATGTTTATCTTGTATGCATCTTATCTTGCTTTGATTGACGGTAGCATTATAAGATGATCTCTCACTAATTATCAAGAAGTGTTCTCCCTGAGTATGCACCGTTGCGAAAGTTCTTCGTGCTGAGACACCACGTGATGATTGGGTGTGATAGGCTCTACGTTCAAATACAACGGGTGCAAAACAGTTGCACACGCGTGTGGTACTCAGGTTATAGTTGACGAGCCAAGCATATACAGATATGGCCTCAGAACACGGATACCGAAAGGTCGAGTGTGAATCATATAGTAGATATGATCAACATAGTGATGTTCACCATTGAAAACTACTCCATCTCACGTGATGATCGGACATGGTTTAGTTGATTTGGATCACGTGATCACTTAGATGATTAGAGGGATGTCTATCTAAGTGGGAGTTCTTAAGTAATATGATTAATTGAACTTAAATTTATCATGAACTTAGTCCTGGTAGTATTAGCATATCTATGTTGTAGATCAATAGCTCACGTTGTTGCTTCCATATGTTTGTTTTGATATGTTCCTAGAGAAAAACTATGTTGAAAGATGTTAGTAGCAATGATGCGGATTGGATCCGTGATATGAGGTTTATCCTCATTGCTGCACAGAAAAATTATGTCCTTGATGCACCGCAAGGTGACAGAACTATTGCAGGAGCAGATGCAGACGTTATGAACGTTTGGCTAGCTCAATATGATGACTACTTGATAGTTTAGTGCACCATGCTTAACGGCTTAGAATCGGGACTTCAAAGACGTTTTGAACGTCATGGACCATAGAGATGTTTCAGGAGTTGAAGTTAATATTTCAAGCAAATACCCGAGTTGAGAGATATGAAGTCTCCAACAAGTTCTATTGCTACAAGATGGAGGAGAATCACTCAAGCAGTGAGCATGTACTCAGATTGTCTGGGTACTACAATCGCTTGAATCAAGTGGGAGTTAATCTTCCAGATAAGATAGTGATTGACAGAATTCTCTAGTCACCATCACCAAGTTAGTAGAACTTCGTGATGAACTATAGTATGCAAGGGATAACAGAAACGATTCCCAAGCTCTTCATGATGCTAAAATCGACAAAGGTAGAAATCAAGAAAAACATCAAGTGTTGATAGTAGACAAGACCACTAGTTTCAAGAAAAGGGCAAAAGGAAGAAGGGGAACTTCAAGAAGAACGGCAAGCAAGTTGCTGCTCAAGTGAAGAAACCTAAGTCTGGTCCTAAGCCTGAGACAAAGTGCTTCTACTGCAAAGGGATTGGTCACTGGAAGCGGAACTACCCCAAGTATTTGGTGGATAAGAAAGGATGGCAAAGTAAACACAGGTATATTTGATATACATGTTATTGATGTGTACTTTACTAGTGTTCATAGCAACCCCTCAGTATTTGGTACTAGTTCAGTTGCTAAGATTAGTAACTCGAAACGGGAGTTGCAAAATAAACAAAGACTAGTTAAGGGTGAAGTGACGATGTGTATTGGAAGTGGTTCCAAGATTGATATGATCATCATCGCACACTCCCTATACTTTCGGGATTAATGTTGAACCTAAATAAGTGTTATTTGGTGTTTGCGTTGAGCATAAATATGATTTGATCATGTTTATTGCAATACAGTTATTCATTTAAGTTAGAGAACAATTGTTGTTCTGTTTACATGAATAAAACCTTCTATGGTCATACACACCAACAAAAATTGTTTGTTGGATCTCGATTATAATGATACACATATTCATAATATTGAAGCCAAAAGATGCAAAGTTAATAATGATAGTGCAACTTATTTGTGGCACTGCCATTTAGGTCATATTGGTGTAAAGCGCATGCAGAAACTCCATGCTGATGGGATTTTGGAATCACTTGATTATGAATCACTTGATGCTTGCGAACCATGTCTCTTGGGCAAGATGACTAAAACGCCATTCTCCGGAACAATGGAGCAAGCAACAGATTTGTTGGAAATCATACATACTGATGTATGTGGTCCGATGAATATTAAGGCTTGCAGCAGGTATCATTATTTTCTGACCTTCACAGATGATTTGAGCAGATATGGGTATATCTACTTGATGAAACATAAGTCTGAAACATTTGAAAATTTCAAAGAATTTCAGAGTGAAGTGGAAAATCATCGTGACAAGAAAATAAGGTTTGTACGATCTGATCGCGGAGACAAATATTTGAGTTACGAGTTTGGTCTTCAATTAAAACAATGTGGAATAGTTTCACAAATTCGTGCCACCTGGAACACCAGAGCATAATGGTGTGTCCGAACATCATAGCCGTACTTTATAAGATATAGTGCAAATCTATGATGTTTCTTACCGATTTACCACTATCGTTTTTGAGGTTATGCATTAAAGACAGCTGCATTCACGTTAAAAAGGGGCACCATCTAAGTCCGTTGAGACGACACAATCTGAACTGTGGTTTGGCAAGAAACCAAAGTTGTCGTTTCTTAAAGTTTGGGGTTGTGATGCTTATATGAAAAAGTTTCATCCTGATAAGCTCAAACCCAAATCGGAGAAATATGTCTTCATAGGATACCCAAAGGAGACTGTTGGGTACACCTTCTATCACAGATCCGAAGGCAAGACATTCGTTGTTGAGAATGGATACTTTCTAGAGAAGGAGTTTCTCTCGAAAGAAGTGAGTGGGAGGAAAGTAGAAAACTTGATAAGGTAATTGTATCATCTCCCTTATTGGAAAGTAGTTCATCACAGAAATCTGTTCTTGTGACTACTACACCAATTAGTGAGGAAGCTAATGATGACGATCATGTAACTTCAGATCAAGTTACTACCGAATCTCGTAGGTAAACCAGAGTGAGATCCGCACCAGAGTGGTACGGTAATCCTGTTCTGGAAGTCATGTTACTTGACCATCACGAGCCTATGAACTATGAGGAAGCGATGATGAGCCCAGATTCCGCGAAATGGCTTGAGGCCATGAAATCTAAGATATGATCCATGTATGAGAACAAAGTATGGACTTTGATGGATTTGCCCGATGATCGGCAAGCCATAGAAAATAAATGGATCTTCAAGAGGAAGACGGACGCTGATAGTAGTGTTACTATCTACAAAGCTAGAATTGTCGCAAAAGGTTTTCGACAAGTTCAAGGTGTTGACTACGATGAGAGTTTCTCACTCGTATCTATGCTTAAGTCTGTCCGAATCATGTTAGCAATTGCCGCATTTTATGAAATCTGGCAAATGGATAAACAAAACTGAATTCCTTAATGGATTTCTTAAAGAAGAGTTGTATATGATAGAACCATAAGGTTTTGTCAATCCTAAAAGTGTAAACAAAATATGCAAGCTCCAGCGATCCATCTATGGACTGGTGCAAGCATCTCGGAGTTGGAATATATGCTTTGATAAGTTGATCAAAGCATATAGTTTTATACAGACTTGCGGTGAAGCCTGTATTTACAAGAAAGTGAGTGGGAGCACTACAACATTTCTGATAAGTATATGTGAATGACATATTGTTGATCGGAAATAATGTAGAATTATTCTGCAAAGCATAAAGGAGTGTTTGAAAGGAGTTTTTTTTTCAAAGAAAGACCTCGGTGAAGCTACTTACATATTGAGCATCAAGATCTATAGAGATAGATCAAAACGCTTGATAAGTTTTTTCAATGAGTACATACCTTGACAAGATTTTGAAGTAGTTCAAAATGGAATAGTCAAAGAAAGAGTTCTTGCCTGTGTTACAAGATGTGAAATTGAGTAAGACTCAAAACACGACCACGACAGAAGATATACAGAGAATGAAAGTCATTCCCTATGCCTTGGCCATAGGTTCTATAAAGTATGCCATGCTGTGTACCAGATCTATTGCATACCCTACACTGATTTTGGCAAGGGAGTACAATAGTGATCTAGGAGTAAATCACTGGACAGCTATCAAAATTATCCTTAGTGGAATAATGATATGTTTCTCAATTATGGACGTGACAAAAAGGGTTCGTCGTAAAGGGTTACGTCGATGCAAATTTTGACACTGATCTAGATGACTCTAAGTCTCAATCTGGATACATATTGAAAGTGGGAGCAATTAGCTAAGAGTAGCTCCATGCAGAGCATTGTTGACATAGAAATTTGCAAAATACATACGGATCTGAATATGGTAGACCCGTTGACTAAACTTCTCTCACAAGCAAAACATGATCACACCTTAGTACTCTTTGGGTGTTAATCACATAAGCGATGTGAACTAGATTACTGAATCTAGTAAACCCTTTGGGTGTTGGTCATATGGCGATGTGAACTATGGGTGTTAATCACATGATGATGTGAACTATCGATGTTAATCACATGGTGATGTGATCTAGATTATTGACTCTAGTGCAAGTGGGATACTGAAGGAAATATGCCCTAGAGGCAATAATAAAGTTAATTATTTATTTCCTTATTTCATGATAAATGTTTATTATTCATGCTAGAATTGTATTAACCGGAAACATAATACATGTGTGAATACATAGACAAACAGAGTGTCACTAGTATGCCTCTACTTGACTAGCTCGATAATCAAAGATGGTTATGTTTCCTAACCATGGACAAAGATTTGTCATTTGATTAACGAGATCACATCATTAGTTGAATGATCTTATTGACATGACCCATTCCATTAGCTTAGCACCCGATCGTTTAGTATGTTGCTATTGCTTTCTTCATGACTTATACATGTTCCTATGACTATGAGATTATGTAACTCCCGTGCGCCGGAGGAACACTTTGTGTGCAACCAAACGTCACAACGTAACTGGGTGATTATAAAGGTGCTCTACAGGTGTCTCCAAAGGTACATGTTGGGTTGACGTATTTCGTGATTAGGATTTGTCACTCCGATCGTCGGAGAGGTATCTCAGGGCCCTCTCGGTAATGCACATCACATAAGCCTTGCAAGCATTGCAACTAATGAGTTAGTTGCGAGATGATGTATTACAGAACGAGTAAAGAGACTTGCCGGTAACGAGATTGAACTAGGTATTGAGATACCTACGATCGAATCTCGGGCAAGTAACATACCGATGACAAAGGGAACAACGTATGTTGTTATGCGGTCTGACTGATAAAGATCTTCATAGAATATGTAGGAGCCAATATGGGCATCCAGGTCCGCTATTAGTTATTGACCAGAGACGTGTCTCGGTCATGTCTACATTGTTCTCGAACCCGTAGGGTCCGCACGCTTAAGGTTTCGATGACAGTTATATTATGAGTTTATACGTTTTGATGTACCGAAGGTTGTTCGGTGTCCCGGATGAGATCACGAACATGACGAGGAGTCTCGAAATGGCCGAGACATAAAGATTGATATATTGGAAGCCTATGTTTGGATATCGGAAGTGTTCCGGGTGAAATCGGGATTTTACCGGAGTACCGGGAGGTTACCGGAACCCCCCGGGAGCTATATGGGCCTTAGTGGGCCTTAGTGGAAGAAGAGGAGAGGCGGCCAGGGCTGGGCCGCACGCCCCTCCCCCCTAGTCCGAATAGGACAAGGAGAGAGGGGGCCGGCGCCCCCCCTCCTTCTCTCTCTCTCTTTTCCACCTTGCGAATCCTATTCCAACTAGGATTGGGGGAGAAGTCCTACTCCCGGAGGGAGTAGGACTCCTCCTGGCGCGCCCTATGATGGCCGGCCGGCCTCCCCCTCTTGAACCTTTATATACGGAGGTAGGGGCACCCCAGAGACACACGAGTTGATCCACGTGATCATATTCTTAGCCGTGTGCGGTGCCCCCTTCCACCATAGTCCTCGATAATATTGTAGCAGTGCTTAGGCGAAACCCTGCGACATTAGTACATCAAGATTGTCACCACGCCGTCGTGCTGACGGAACTCTTCCCCGACACTTTGCTGGATCGGAGTCCGGGGATCGTCATCGAGTTGAATGTGTGCTAGAACTCGGAGGTGCCGTAGTTTCGGTGCTTGATCGGTCGGGCCGTGAAGACGTACGACTACATCAACCGCGTTGTCATAACGCTTCCGCTATCGGTCTACGAGGGTACGTAGACAACACTCTCCCCTCTCGTTGCTATGCATCACCATGATCTTGCGTGTGCGTAGGAATTTTTTTGAAATTACTACGTTCCCCAACAGTATCAATCATACTAAAACTTTATTCTGCTGGATCAAGATATTTCCAAAAGGATCGAACTAAGAAAACGGTAAAGATAAAAGTGATTGTGATACGATACTGGGGCACTCCCCCAAGCTTAGCAATTGCCAAGGGGAGTGCCCATACCCATGTGATTATGTCTCCTTCTTTGTTGGTGAAGAAGGTGTTGGTGATGATGGATAATCGCACATCGAGCATAGGAGATCCTCCAATTTGCGAATAATGCCCTTGAGTGCGATGATATGCTCCTTCAACAAAATATTTTCACTTGTGAGATACTTGTTTTGAATGCGAGCTAACTCAATCATCTTGAAAGCTTCAATCTCCATTGGGGTAAAGAGATTGTGATGAGGTTGAAGGATGTCTTCTTCTACTCTTGTCGGAACTTGATCCCCCACGGCCTTCTTGATCCCATCATCCTTGTTGATCTCTCCGGGCTCTTCTCTCTTCAGCTCTATCTTCATTAGCCAAGCATCGTTGCCCTCATTATTGGAAGAGGAAGGAGAAGACATGATGCCTGTCCTCGACAACCCTGACAGAAGACATCTCGAAACAAAAACAGAGGATATTTCCGTGATACGATGATCAAAACCTTCGGGAGGTTATATAATGATTTTTACCGACCAAAAGAAGTATCGTGCAAGAAAACGGAGTCCGGAGGGCACACGAGGTGCCCACGAGGCAGGGGGCACACCCAGGGGGTAGGGCGTGCCCTCCACCCTCGTGGAAGCCTCGTGTCCTTTCCAGACTGCTTCTTATTTTCCTATTTTCTTAAATATTCCAAAACGGAGAAAATTTGCCATTAGAACTGTTTTGGAGTCGGTTTACTTACCGTACCATGTACCTATTCCTTTTCGGAGTCTGAAACGTTCTGGAAAGTGTCTCTTATGTATTCCTCCGGGGTTACAGTTTCAATAACATTGGTTTCAACATTTATGGGGTTACCAGAGATATAATGTTTGATTCTTTGACCGTTCACCACCGTCCGATTTGTGCCTTCGAAGTTGTTGATTTTATGGCACCGGAACGATAGACCTCCTTGATGATGTAAGGGCCTTCCCATTTAGAGAGGAGTTTGCCTGCAAAAAATCTTAAACGAGAGTTGTATAGCAATACATAAGCACCTACATTAAACTCACGCTTTTGTATCCTTTTATCATGCCATATTTTAACTCTTTCTTTAACTAGTTTGGCATTCTCATAAGCCTGGGCTCTCCATTCATCAAGTGAGCCAATGTCAAAAAGCCTCTTCTCACCGGCAAGTTTGAAATCATAATTGAGCTCTTTAATGGCCCAATATGCCTTATGTTCTAGTTCAAGAGGTAAGTGACATGCCTTTTCATAAACCATTTATACGGAGACATACCCATAGGATTTTTATATGCAGTTCTATAGGCCCATAATTGTGATGCCCGGATAATTAAGCTACAATAACCTCTGCTAATAATGCCATGTCACCATGATTCCTGTTGTTAATCTCGCGATGATCCAACCCCGTTCGATTTCAATATTCAAAAATCAAGTTAAACAAATAAAGTTTCCAAATGTGAAAACTAAATTGTTCTGGGTGTGGCATATAATCCCTGGATATTTGTCAGGCTGAAACCCATATTTTAAAAGGTATTTAAATGCCTTACATGAATAAAACGCTAACTGAAAACAATTATTAAATGCCTTTAAATTGTAAACAAATATAAAAGTCTTTTATTTAGTTGCTAAATTATTTATGGCAGTAGCCTAATTACTTCTACTAATTTAGGGGTTAGTAGTGTAATTTTATAGAAAAATAACAATAAGCTAAAAGTTAGTGAAATAAGAACACAAAAACAAAAGCAAAATAAGAATAATGGCAAAGACACCCCCCTGTTACCCTCCTGGGCCGTTCGGCCCAGGGAGCCGCCGCCCAGCCGGCCGACCGGCCCGCTCCGCACTGGCCTATGACCTAACCCCCCATACCACGAAAACCTAGCGACACCCCACTCCCCCCACACGTTTCTCTCGTTTCCCCCTCCTCACTGGATCTGGATCGAGCCCGATCCCCTTGCTCCACCAGCGCCAGCAAACACTCACGCTCGCACCGGGTAGCGCCCTGTCCCGCCTCGTGCGCCTCCTACCTCCCGTCGGCGACCTCGCCAACCTCCTCCGCCGACGCCCGTGTCTTGGCGCCTGACGCTATCGTCGGTGCTCGTCCCCAACGCCATGCTGCCGCCCGAGGACCTCCCCACCGGACTACACGCCTCCCCAACCTTCCCCCCACCGGTCTCCAACGAGCCTCGCCGCCCCCTCTTCTCGGCAACGTTGGTGAGGCCCTGCCTCCATCCGCTCCCTTGCTCACCGCGCCGACCACCCGCACCCGTCTCGGCTGCTCCCGCTGCTGCTTCTGCATCCCTCCGCTGGCCCCCGCCCGCTGTCCCGCTCCGCCGCATGATTGCGCTCGCGCTCACTACGCTCGGTCGTGTCCTACGTAGCGCGCGCGCCCGCACCCTGCCTCCCGCGCCCACGCGCCGCGCCGGACCGTGCTGCGTCTGGCCTCACTCGTGTCAGCATGCCCCGCCACCGCTCATGGCCACGCTGCCGCTACAGGCCCCTCCGCACGCGCTCGTGCGGGCTCGTGCACCTCCGCTCGCCGTCCGCGTGGTGCGTCCACCCCCTTGTCCGCCCGGCCGCTGCTTGCCGGCGTGCCAGCACCATCTTCCACCAGACGCCCGCATCGCCCAGTCGGGTGCACCCTCGCGGGCCAGCGCCCATTCGGGTTGTGCCCGATGGCCCACCTGCTATGGCCCTCTGGGCCATTGCCAAACGGGGCCCATTGCCCCAGAACGTTTTTATTAAAAAAATGAAAACAATATAATAATAAAAATAAATAATTAATTAATTCATTAATTAATTTTGATTAATTAAAATAAACTACTAATTAAACTAATTAATCATGATTAGTTAGTCTAGCCAATGACGAACGGGTCCCACATGTCAGGTTGACAAGGTCAACTGCTGACGTCAGCGTGCACTGTTATGGATAATGTTAAATTAAATTAATTAAATAAATGCTAAAATTGATTTAAATCTTTTAAAATCAATATAAAATAAACCATAGCTCGGTTGGAAAAACTTTCTACATGAAAGTTGCTCAGAACGACGAGACGAATCTGGATACGCAACCCGTTTGTCCGCCACGCATCCCTAGCATAGCGAACACGCAACTTTCCCCCTCCGATTCATCTGTCGGAAAACGCGAAACACGGGGGATTTTCCCGGATGATTCCCCCTTCACCGGTACCACCTCATACCGCGTTAGAGCACCCCTAGCACCGATACTTGTCATGTCATGCATCACTATGCATCTGTTTGCTTAATATTTATTGTTTCTTCCCCCTCTTCTCTCGCTAGACAACCGACGCTGCTGCTACCCAGTACGACTACGGTGTTGACGACCCCTCTCTCTTGCCAGAGCAACCAGGCAAGCCCCCCCCCCCTTGACCACCAGATATCGCCTACTCTCCTCTATACTGCTTGCATTAGAGTAGTGTAGCATGTTACTACTTTCCGTTAATCCTATTCTGATGCATAACCTGTCAATGTTGCTACAACTGTTGATACCTTACCTGCAATCCTAAATGCTTAGTATAGGATGATAGATTATCATCAGGGGCCCTACATTCTTGTCAGTCTGCCATGCTATACTATCGGGCCGTGATCACGTCGGGTGTTGATCATGGGTTTATACTATACATACATACTTTACATGTTGTGACTAAAGTCGGGTCGGCTCGTTAAGTACCCGCAATTGTTTCCGATGTTGGGGGCTGAAGGGGCAGGTGGTTCCACCCAGGTAGTGGTGGGCATAGGTTCCCGATGGCCCCCAACTGTTACTTTGAGGTGGGGCGACAGGGCAGGCGGAGACCACCTAGGTGAGAGGTGGGACTGGCCCTGGTCGGCGTTCGCGGTTACTTCAAAATAACACGCTTAATGAGATCTAGGTATTTGATTTGAGTCTGGCTACTGGCCTATACGCCCTAACCAACTACGCGGGAACAGTTATGGGCACTCAATGTCGTGGTATCAGCCGAAGCCTTCGTGACATCGGCGACTGAGCGGCGTGCGCCGGGTTGGACTGGAACGCCTACTCTTGTATAAGGGAGGCTAGGTCTGCTCACCGACCGCGTGCGCAACATGCAGGTGTGCAATGGGCGATGGGCCCAGACCCCTGCGCCATATGATTTAGACCGGCGTGCTGGCCTCTCTTTTGAGCCTAGGTAGGGCTGCGATGTGTTGATCTTCTGAGGCCGGGCATGACCCAGAAAAGTGTGTCCGGACAAAGGGGATCCAGTGTGTTGGGGAATGTGGTGCACCCCTGCAGGGAAGTTAATCTATTCGAATAGCTGTGATCTTCGGTAACAGGACGACTTGGAGTTGTACCTTGACCTTATGACAACTAGAACCGAATACTTAATAAAACACACCCTTACAAGTTCCATATACAACCGGCGATCGCTCTTTCATAGGGCGACGATGGGAGGATCATCAGTTAGGATTATGCTATGCGTTGCTACTTGGTGAACTTACCATCTACTCTCTTCTTCTGCTGCAAGATGGAGGTTACCAGAAGCGTAGTCTTCAATAGGACTAGCTATCCCCTTCTTATTCTGGCATTCTGCAGTTCATTCCACATATGTTACCCCTTTTCCATTTGATACCAATGCATACATATGTAGTGTAGCTCCTTGCTTGTGGGTACTTTGGATGAGTACTCACGGTTGCTTTGCTCCCCCTTTTCCTCCTTCCTATACCCGATTGCTGTGACCAGACAATGGAACCTAGGAGCCAGACGCCACCGTCGATGACGACTACTACTACTCGGGAGGTGCCTACTACTACGTGCAGCCCGCTGACGATGACCAGTAGTAGTTTAGGAGGATACCAGGTAGGGGGCATGTGCCTCTTTCGATCTCTATCCCAGTTTGTGCTAGCATTCTTAAGGCAAACTTGTTTACTTATGTCTGTACTCAGATATTCTTGCTTCCGCTGACTCGTCTATGATCGAGCTCTTGTATTCGAGCCCTCGAGGCCCCTGGCTTGTACTATGATGCTTGTATGACTTATTTTTATTTGTAGAGTTGTGTTGTGATATCTTCCCGTGAGTCCCTGATCTTGATCATACACGTTTGCGTGTATGATTAGTGTACGATTGAATCAGGGGCATCACAAGTTGGTATCAGAGCCGACTGCCTGTAGGAATCCCCCTTCCACACTCCTTGGCCAAAGTCGAGTCTAGACATTGCAAAACTTTTTACTAACATGGTTGTGTGTCTTATGGGCTCACGTCACCATTTGGGTGGTATTAGGATCTTTTACTCCTCGATCCTTACTCTGGGACTCTGATCTCTCTTCTATTTGGGTTAAATGGTTTTACTAAATCTAACTCTAGGTTCTCGTAACTACTTCTCCCAGAGAGCCCCTTATCACAGATGATCGCCTACTGCAGCAGAAGATCCCGAAGATACTCTTCGATGTTCTCTCGAGACTTTGTCCCCGTTGCTTTTGCAATTCCCTACCACCAAAACATCCCTATGGATAAATACATACACCCGTCGTTCTTACTTTTATTCCCAATTGGACTTGTTATTACAAGATACCCCGAACTTCTCTCTATTGCTCCGAGAAAACTTTGTGCTTACTACCTTGTAGTTTCTTGTCGCTTGAATACACCTACAAATTAATCCTCACCCTTACCGAGGATTTGTTTCTCCCCAGTTGTTCATGTGTCCACAAAAGTCTTTGAAATGCTATTCAATCTTCCGAAAATCCTCAGCAACCTATTGCTCTTGAAATTCTTGCTTTCCTGCATTATTGATAACCCCATAAGTCTGGTAATCTTATTGGCATCCTTTTTCATTATCATATTGAGTCCACTGATTCAATATGTTGTGAATGCCCGCAATCCTCAATCAGATCCTAGAATTCATACTTTCGGCTCAGACGACATTTTAAACATGAGCTGGATCTCGACCAATCAAATTACCATCGATTGTACCCCTAAGGCTATTCAACTTATCCATCCCTAATCAGAGCATTGCTTCTGATCCCTTGTCTTGGAATTCATAATTCCTTTGCATTTGAGCTTTGAGTTAGTCAGTTGTTTCTACAATCTGATCTCTTTGCATTGTTTCTTCTTCTGATTGTGTGCCGATGCTCACATCAGCTCCGTTGTGGACCTTCAAATCCTTTATTGAATTATCATCCGACAGTGTCCTTTGTATACAAAAACCTCGAGAAGTTCTTTCCCTGATACATTGTGCCATTGGTAAATCTTATTCTCTGATATGGGTAACGATGCTCTGCTTTCGAGCTGAGTTATTTACTTCTGAACTTTGTAATATATGTTCCTAAGATACCACATGGGTTGGGCCAATGCCTTCCCTAATCTGTGCAAACCCGAGAGTTTTCACGAGTCATATTCTCCCGGTGATTTACCAGATAAAATTTCAACACTACAACTCCATCGAAAATGAGAGGTGAATGGAAGGTTATACATTGAAAAAGTGGGAGTCGACCTTGGACCTTGTGTTCATGCCCATAGACACGAAGTAGATCTTATCATGGTAGCTTATCTTAAAATTAATTGTTCCCTTGGTATAAGTTCATCTTATATTTGGGGTTTGGTCCATTGCAACCGTGGTTCCGACCATATTTTCTCCTTAATACCATTTCTCGGACAAGTTGAAGTACTTGTCTTCTGCAGATCATTGCACCAGTCCAACCTTTACTTTGATCTACCGTCGAGTATTACACTATGATATCTTGAGAATATCATGGAACTGCATAACTTATTATGGGTTCTTCATCAACTGTTATTTCTCACCGATTCTAATTTTCCTGGGTTTTGGGTTGTCGTCAACCGAGAACACCGATATGTGAACCGATTCCGCTTTCCAGTTCGATAACCCTAAGTAATTTTCGTTGCCTATGAGTTTAATAATCCTTCAAGTCATTCCTAGCCCGATCGGCTATATCATTATCGTGCTGATTTTAACTGTGCTACCTGGTCCTTCTTCCTGGAGCACAAATTTCGACGGTGAGCTAATCTTACGTCGATTTTCCTCATCATATTATTTTCCCTTGAACAACAAACTTGATTTCAAGTTTGTGTCATACCTATGGTTTCAATAACTTTTCGCTTCATCATTTCGTTGGCTTGATGTCATCGCCGATCGGTTACATCTTCTTGAAACCTCTCGACAAATGTGTTGTGATCATCATCAACATTCCGAGGTCTTCCAGGATATCAATTGAATTCATGTTGAGAAATACCATCCTTGCCCCTCGATGACTTGTATTATCATCGACGACATCATTGCCTTCCCTCCAACACAAACTTGATCTTGTTACGGAGCTCCTTGCTATCCAGCTTATGTTATGTTCCACCTTGGATTATTATCATCTTTTATATCAAGGATGTTGTGAGAAATGCTCCACCTCTTAAGAATTATTGTTATAGTATTACTTCTCGCCATCTCCTTTCATTTCTTGGTCCCCGTGTGGTTTCTAATCGGAATACCGGCTATCGAACTTTGAGGTGTAAATTCAAAACTTCTATCAACTCTATTGCTTGGAAGTGAATGGTCGATAGTTTCATTCTACTTCTTTTGTTCATTTAGTCACCATTCTAGCATTGATCGTGCGACCCAGCCCATATTTTGGGTGCACCTTCAATCAATGTTTGATTGTGTATGCTTTCCTCGAGCACCCCATTATATCATTTGATAAAAAAATGTTATCTCCTTGTTCACATGATTGTGGAAACCCATCCTTTTGGAAATCTGGAGGAATGGCCGCTGAGCCATCATCCACCTCCTCACCCTCTCCTTGATTTAATGATGAACTCTTGTTTCGGAACTCGCTTCCATTGTTCTTTTCCCGAGAATCTTACATTGTTTCCTCATCAAAATGTATTGCACCTTTTCTTCTAAGGCATCCCGAGTCTGAGGTATTCTCACACCAATCAGATCTGAATCTCGGTCAGATATGATGGTTGGAACATCTTTCCAGGAGCTATAGCATTTTATGACCCGGTAAGGTGATGTGATGCCCAGCACACCTGGCCGGAGGACCTACTGTTGTAGTTTCCTTATTCATTCTTCGATGAGGAAATTGTAAGACTTATTCTATAAGTTGTTCCTGATGAATCCTTCCAGTATCCAAAGTCTGACCTTTGCTTGAAGACCATGTCAATGCTATCTCGAAGCATGTCTGTGGTACTCCAATTTTTCAATAGGAGCATTTAAACCACAATGCTAATTTTTCTTTGTCCATTATCCAAACACCATTGTATGGGTAATGTCATGAAATTTCTCTCCCCTTACCTAAAGAGTTTTCTACATTATATCCTGTCATGGATATCTTACTCTGCTTGTCCTTGGGAAGGATATACCCTTGAAATATGTGTTTAAACACATTTTCCTTTCCATTTTTCTGTTTACTTGATAATCATATTATCTTTTCCATTGTTTGGTTTAACCTTTCTTGAGGTCTATATGATCTAAGCAGTAATATTCTCCTGCTTATGTAAACACCTCGGTGTACAATTCTGTCAGCAAGACCCTGTTACTATAGTTGATGACATTCCGGTAGCCACCGATGGACAACAACTTTACCTAGTGGCCCGCCTCATTCAACGAGCAGGAAAATGGTTCTCTTTGTCCCTCGCACTTGGTACCGATGTTGTTGCCGACATAATCGACAGGCTACCCTCTGACATGCCTTGCTTACATGATCGTGCAAATCGCCACTGCCTCCCTACTTTTAACCCACATGGTGGGCTCATAACCCACAGTTCCACAGGATCGAAACCCGACTCTCCTATACACCCCCTATTCTTAAGGTTGTTCCTCACGCGTGACCTCGTATGTAATTCACGAGCCACCTTCCTAGTGACCTATTCTGGTATCAGACGCAATACTTATTCTCGTTTCTCTGAACCCCTTTTCACGCCCTGTTTCAGGCATCGAACGATTGTCTGCCCGCTTGAAACTTCTCATGGTACCTTCTTACTTGCTCTCGATATCTTCTTAAGTTCAATTCGAGAGTTACTTTCCGACACCTTCCCCGATGTATCGACCAGATAGTCGACCTTGCAGAGGTCTGTTCTCCCGGAATGCCCACCCTTTATTCTTTCGTAAGTACGATGGAGTTCCTGAAGAAAGGATGCCGACTTCATCATGATGACCTAAAGCAGAGAAATGAAGACATCAATATATTGGACCGGCCTCTTCGAGAAGAGCAAGCCAGGATGAGAAGACCGCTAGATTCGTTACCAAACCTTCCCCCCTTTCACTACCTCTTAAATCTCGGGACGAGATTTCTTATAGTGGAGAAGAATTGTGACGCCAGTCTAATTAAGCTACAGTAACCTCTGCTAATAATGCCACGTCACCACGATTTCTGTTGTTAATCTCGCGACGATCCAACCCCGTTCAAATTCAATATTCAAAAATCAAGTAAAATAAATAAAGTTTCCAAACGTCAAAACTAAAATGTTCTGGGTGTGGCATATAATCCCTGGATATTTGTCAGGCTGAAACCCATATTTTAAAAGGTATTTAAATGCCTTATATGAATAAAACGTTAGCTGAAAACGATTATTATATGCCCTTAAATGGTAAACAAATATAAAAGTATTTTATTTAGTTGCCAAATTAGTTATGGCAGTAGCCTAATTACTTCTACTAATTTAGGGGTTAGTAGTGTAATTTTATAGAAACAAAACAATAAGCTAAAAGTTAGTGAAATAAGAACACAAAAAAAAGCAAAATAAGAATAATGGCAAAGACACCCCCGTGTTACCCTCATGGGCCGTTCGGCCCACGAGGCCGCCGCCCAGCCGGCCGACTGACCCGCTCCCCACTGGCCTATGACCTAACTCCCCATACCACGAAAACCTAGCGACACCCCACTCCCCCACATGCTTCTCTCATTTCCCCCCTCCTCACTGGATCTGGATCGAGCCAGATCCCCTCGCTCCACCAGCGCTGGCAAACACCCACGCTCGCATCGGGCAGCGCCCTGTCCCGCCTCTTGCGCCTCCTACCTCCCGCCAGTGACCTTGCCAACCTCCTCCACCGACGCCCGCGCCTGGGCACCCGACGCTGTCGCCGGTGCTCGTCCCCAACACCATGTTGCCGCCCGAGGACCTCCCCACCGGACTGCACGCCTCCCCAACCTTCTCCCCACCGGTCTCCAATGAGCCTCGCCGCCCCCTCTTCTCGGCAACGTTGGTGAGGCCCCGCCTACATCCGCTCCCTTACTCACCGCGCCGACCACCCGCACCCGTCTCGGCTGCTCCCGCTGCTGCTTCTGCATCCCTCCGCTGGCCCCCGCCCGCTGTCCCACTCCGCCGCATGATTGCACCCGCGCTCACTGCGCTCGGTCGCATCCTAGGCAGCGCGTGCGCCCGCGCCCTGCCTCTCGCTCCCACGCGCCGCGTTAGACCGCGCTGCGTCTGGCCTCACCCGTGTCAGCGCGCCTCGCCACTGCTCATGGCCACGCTACCGCTGCTGGCCCCTCCGCACGTGCTCGTGCAGGCCCGTGTGCCTCCGCTCGCCGACTGCGTGGCGCGTCCACCCGCCTTCTCCGCCCAGCCGCTGCTCGCCGACGCGCCAGCACCATCTTCCACCAAACACCTGCAGCGCCCAGTCGGGTGCACCCTCGCGGGCCAGCGCCCATTCGGGTTGTGCCCGATGGCCGACCCGCTATGGCCCTTTGGGCCATTGGCAAACGGGGCCCATTGCCCCAGAACGTTTTTATAATACCGCGGGCACAACTAATAATTAATAATAATAATAATTAATTAATTAATTAATTAACTTAATTAATTTTGATTAATTAAACTAAACTACTAATTAAACTAATTAATCATGATTAGTTAGTCTAGTCAATGACGAACGGGTCCCACATGTTAGGTTGACCAAGTCAACTGCTGACATCATGCTGACGTCAGCGTGCACTGTTCTGGATAATGTTAAATTAAATTAATTAAATAAATGCTAAAATTGATTTAAATCTTTTAAAATCAATATAAAATAAACCGTAGATCGGTTGGAAAAACTTTGTACATGAAAGTAGCTCAGAACAACGAGAAGAATCCGGATACACAGCCTGTTCGTCCGCTACACATCCCTAGCATAGCGAACACGCAACTTTCCCCCTCCGATTCATCTGTCTGAAAACGTGAAACACGGGGGATATTTTGTCGGATGATTCCCCCCTTCACCGGTACCACCTCATACCGCGTTAGGGCACCCCTAGCACCGATACTTGTCATGTCATGCATCACTATGCACATGTTTGCTTAATATTTATTGTTTCTTCCCCCTCTTCTCTCGCTAGACAACCGACGCCGCTGCTACCCAGTACGACTACGGTGTTGATGACCCCTCTATCTTGCCAGAGCAACTAGGCAAGCCCCCCCCCCCTTGATCACCAGATATCGCCTACTTTCCTCTATACTGCTTGCATTAGAGTAGTGTAGCATGTTACCGCTTTCTGTTAATCCTATTCTGATGCATAGCCTGTCATTGTTGCTACAACTGTTGATACCTTACCTGCAATCCTAAATGCTTAGTATAGGATGCTAGATTATCATCAGTGGCCCTACATTCTTGTCAGTCTTCCATGCTATACTATTGGGCCGTGATCACGTCGGGTGTTGATCACGGGTTTATACTATACATACATACTTTACATGTTATGACTAAAGTCGGGTCGGCTCGTTGAGTACCCTGTCGGATTTTGGGTTCCAGCAGACCCTTGAGGTTCGAACACTGGGGTGCGTGCGGTGATTTTGCCTTCTACCTACCTGCACCCCTCCGCCTCGATAAGATCTAAGCTATGGAAAGAATAGCACAAGAGACACAGGGTTTATACTGGTTCGGGCCACCGTTGTGGTGTAATACCCTAATCTAGTGTGTGGTGTGGTGGATTGCTTCTTGGGCTGATGATGATGAGCAATACAAGGAAGAACAGCCTCACGAGGGTCTGTTCTTGGCTGGGGGGATGAACTGCTAGGAGGAGTTCAGTCGCCCTTCTCTCTCTCTCTCTCTCTCTCTCTCTCTCTCTCTTCTTGATTCTCTCTCTAATTTCGATTTCCCCCCTACCCTGTGGGTGGCTAGTCCTATTTATAGGCAAAGGCCTTGGGCCTCTTCCCAACTATTGAGCGGGAAGGGCGCCAACAATTGGCCATTTTGAAGGGGAACATCTGGTACACTTATCCTGACTAAAGATGGTCCTCGTCTGCCAAAGGCTCTGGTGGTGACGCTGGCTTGGGCTCCACAATGACTTCCTCCCTGCCGTTGGACTGGTCTTGGTCTTGTTGCACCGAAACAGGTGCCTTTGCTTGATGCTCTCGCCTGTGCTTGCTCCCTTTGCACCAAAGAGGAAAGGAGGACACTGCGCGGGCTGGCGCCCGCCTGGCACCCTTGGTAGTCATGGCTTGCGTCACGGGCACCTCGTGAGGCACCCCGCCTTGATCTCTCCGCCTCCTCGCGAGCCAGCCTGATGAGGCCGTGCCCGAGGAAGCTCCGTGTCGTCCGCTCCGCGAGGCTTGGCCCCTCGCGAGGGTCTTGGGTCTGTGTTGATGAAGATGGGCCGTGCTGGGCCCCCGTTTGAGCCACGCCGCAGGCCGCAGGCAGGCAAGTCTGGGGACCCCCATTCCCAGAACGCCGACAGTAGCCCCCGGGCCCAAGGCGCGCCCGGACTTGGCCGTGCAGGGAGGCGGAAGGGCAAGAGCGAAGCGTCACGGGCCGTAACAGCCTGTGGCCTTGGGCGCCGCGCGGCGGTTGACTGGACGTGGGCGCCTCCACTTCCCCACGGCTCCTCGGCAACTGCATGGATTGGACAAGTCCCTACATGCAAAGCGGGTCATGATTACCTGCGATCGTGGAGGTCGGTGGTTGGCCTTCGCCGGCCATAAGTACGGAACGACGCGTGCCCTTTCAGTCCATCCCTTCTTTCTTCTCCTTCTTCCCGGTCCTTGCTCTGTCTTGCTGTGATGGCTTCGATCTGCCAGTTCTCGGCGGCAGAGAAGAGAAAGGCTCCCCGAGAGGAACCAGACCCGCTCCCGCCGAAGAAACGGCTCGCCCGCCGCGGCCGGGACGAGGGGGCCCATCAGGTGGCGTCGAGGCCCTGGTGCGAGAGGCCACCGCCGGGGTTCCCGCTTCCCTTGTACGCCCACATCGAGGGCTCTGAAGGAGTCGATGCCGATCGCCACGGGCGGCACCGCCGTCGGTGCCGACGGGTAACGGAGGTGTAGGTCGTCCCTCCTGGGGTCCACACCAAGGGCTCCTCCCAAGAGTTCGTGCTCCACGCCGCCATGCCTCATCAGTCTTGGATTCGCCTTCCTCCCTTCTTCGCCTCCATCATCCCGCAGGGAGAACTCCTGGAGCTTTGGCTGCAGCACGCCGGCTGCAGCACCCTCGCGACCGAGGCAGAGGTCGCGGTCGTTGCCCCGGGCGAGGTCTTCAGGACTCGAGGCTGGAGCGAAATCGCCCGGGTTTGCAGGACAAGAGGCGCCTTCGTGATCCACTTGGAGTACGACGGTGCTTCGGTGATGTTCTTCAAGGTCTTCGATGTGAACGGGCGCCGGCTGGAGTGCTGCCCCGGGAGAGGTGATTGGGACCCTGCTACTGCGAGGACTAGGCCCGCCGACTGCTCCCTTGGCGGCTCCTTAGGCGGCGGAGGTGTCGGAGGTTCCAGCGACTCCGGCGAGCTCTTTGCGACTCCGGAGACGAGCGACGACAGCTACGAGCCCCCGAGCCGGCGCCGCTCCTGGAGCAGGGCGGGCTTGTCAGGCCGTCGCCGACTCTGATCTGGATGGGGTTGGCGCCGGTGCTTGACGGCCCACTGTTGATGATGGCATCTTTTGCAGGGGCGCGTGTAGTTAGCGTCCTTCTAGGATCTGTTCCCTGCGAGGAATCAAAGACGCGTCCCGTGGGGGCTTATAAGGTGCCTGTGATCCTGTTTTGTTAATATAACCCTTGTCGTAGAATTGTGCGAGTTGCTCATTCCGTCTTAGCTCAGTTATCCCTTTCGAACCTCACGAGGACTTGGTGCTCTGCGCTGACAGGTCCCAGTCCCAAGGTGGCTTCAACCGTCGCTGGTATGCCAGGTCGCGATGCCGTGGTCAAGGCCAGGAGGTGAGCGACCCGGGGTCCGGTAAGAGCCCCTGAGTCACGATGCTCAGGAGGTCCCCTTTGGCGCTCAAGAGCCATTGTTCGGTGAGAAAGGAGAGCGGCGTCGCTAACACGGGATTGCATTAGGTGCGGGGATTGTTCCACGGTAGCTGGTGCTTCCAGGTGGTGACTTATCTCGAGAGTCAGGGACCGCTCTCTGGTGTGTCGCCGGGTCCGTGCATCGGCAGGCGTGAGGTTGCTCGGCGAGGTCCTTGCGTGTCCCTCCCCTCTCGCCTTTGCTCCCCTTTCTGCTCTACGTCCTCGGGTCCCGGCCCTCGAGCGAGTCTCAGTCGTCACTGGTATGCCAGGTCGCGATGCCGTGGACAAGGCAAGAGGGTGAGGGCTAGAGAGCCAGTAGGAGCCCTGAGTCGCGATGCTCAGGCACCCCCCTTTAACGTGCAATCGGTTCGCGCGGACGGGAGTGAAGGAGACACCGCAAGGGCCTCGCCTGATGTAGCTCCTTTAGGAGATCCTGAAGACCCATCATATAAAGAACGAGGGGTTGCCATGACAATTGACAGTCAGCCGTTGGTTGCTTCCGAGGGGCGATGAGGCACTGAAGGCTTGACGAGGTGGCGCCATGCGGGGCTGCCGCGGCCAGAGCTCAACTATTCAGGTTTGTCGGTGTTGCAGGGACGGACCCATGCGCAAGCGTCGTGCCGTTTGGGAGCAGCTCCGTCAGTTGGCGTCAGTTGAGCGGGCAACTAGGTCAAACACATTAGCCGCGAAGGAGTGGATTCATTCAAACAGATGCTGGGAAGGCGGACATCACTGGGTCAGGCCCGAGCGACTTGGGGATGATGCAGCCCGAGGGGCGCCCCCAACAAAGTAAGCTAACAACATGAAATAAAAGGGATACATGCCGCAGGGATGGACCCACGCGGCCTGGGAATAATGCAGCCCTGGGGGGCGCTCCCAGCTGGAAATGAAACTTGAAATATGTCACCTGATGATGTTGAGGACGAAGGAGTGTTGGTGTAGTAGACTTGGTGGGCTGCGGACGCCGATCCTCATGAGCCCCCAGGCCCAGGGGCCTCGGGAGGCTCTGGAGGCGCTGGTGGCTCCTCGCGGACCATCTCCATCTCCGCCAGGGCTGCGGAACGCCTGGCCTCTTGAGCCTCCATGATGCCCCTCATGAGGCGCTGGTACATGGCAGCCGCGTTCGGCAAGCCGTAAGGCATGCGAACGTAGTTGTGGGGTGGACCTTCGCAGCGCCCCACTCGCGAGGGCCAGAGGCGCTCCAGAGAGGCGACTCGATTGAGCCCTGGTATGTCGATGCAGACGCGCAGCCCACCATCCTCGCCTAGATGGGGAGCCACAGCTGGTAGGCGGCAGCCGCCTTTCATGACTCTTGACTCCTGTAGCTCCTGAATGGCCTTGCTGACGAACTCCTGTGGGTCTGGCTCTCCTTGCCTTACTCCTTCTTGAGGGAAACATGCTTCGAAACACGCCTCCATGTGGTGCCCAAGCGCCTCCCTCGTGACCTTAGCCAGGTCGGTGGCCCTCCAGGGGAGAGCCCCCGAGCCCTGCCTGAGGAGGGCGCCAGGCGCGCTTTACTATGCGATGGAAGGAGGTTCCCCCTGGGCAGGCGCGGGCCCTGAGGGGCCGGGCCAGACGATGTCTTCTTCTTCTTGGGGACAGTCTTGGGAAGCCTCCTGCTTCCGCGATCCGGGTCTTCCAGTGATGCGGCCTGAAAGGCTTGTTCCAGGGAACACACCGCGTCCTTCTCTTCACAGGGCACCGTGATGACTCCACCACTTCCTGGCATCTTGAGGACGTTGTAGCCGTGGTGAGTGATGGCCATGAACTTAGCCAGCGCTGGGTACCCAAGGATGGCATTGTACGATAGGCAAATGTGAGTGATGTCGAAGTCGATGAGCTCGGTGCGGTAGTTGTCGCGTGCCCCGAAGGTGACAGGGAGGCGGACCTGCCCAATCGGGACCGTGGAGCTGTCGGTGACTCCGGAGAAACGCTTGGTTGGCTGAAGCTGGTTGTAGGGCACTTGGAGATTGTTGAATGTTTCCACGGACAGGACGTTGAGCCCTGCCCTGCCATCGATGAGGGTCCTGGTGACCACCACATTGCTGATGATTGGGGAACAAAGCATCGGGAGGACTCCGGCTGTGGCCGCACACTTGAGCTGATCTGCTGAGCTGAACGTGATGGCGCACGCCGACCACCTGAGAGGGCGCGTGGCTTCAAGCTTGGGGAAGACTGCATTCATTTCGCGGGCGAACTGCTTGAAGATGCGTTGAGAGGCTGGGGCTTGAGCCCCGCCCAGGATGCAGGCGATCGCGCGCGGCTCCTGGAAGCCCCCAGCCCCTCGTCCTGATGGCGGTCCTCGTTTCTCCTTGGCTGCGGTGGCAGCGAGGGGAGGCCTGCATTGCCTTGCGGGCGATCCTCGCGAGGCTGATCCCTCCAGTCTCCCTCGCGAGGTGGGTCTTGCCAGCGATCCTCGCGAGGTTGATCGCGCAACCCTTGGCGCGGGCCGCGGTCTTCCCAGCGTCCTGCGTTCCTTCCTCCTCCTCGACCGTAGCCCCAGTCACTGCGGTCGGGACGACGGCCGATCCTTCCTTCTCGCACGGCTCGGAGCTCTTGACATTCGTTGGTGTTGTGGGTGTTTTGGTCATGGTACACACAGTACCGACTGCCCTTGGAAGATTCGGGCTGATCTCTGCCCCGCTTGGTGTCTGGTTCTACCGCGAGCACGACAGCCCCCTTGCGCTTCACATCCTTGGCCTTGGGCTTCTTCTCTTCTAGGTCTGCGGCAGGCAGCTCGAGGAGGGAGAGATGCCCTTCCTTAGCCCTGGTGCACTTGGTTGCCAAGTTGAACAACTCCAAGGAAGTGCACAAATCTTCATGCATCGCCAGCTCCTCCTTCATCTTGACATCGCGCACGCCGTCAGAGAAAGCTCAGATGATGGCCTCCTCGGTCACCTTGGGAATCTTGAGGCGTGTGTTGTTGAAGCGCTGGATGTACTTCTGCAGGGTCTCTCCGGGTTGTTGCTTGATGCGGCGCATGTCGCTCATGGCGGGCAGCCGGTCGCGAGTACCTTGGAAGTTGGCGATGAAGCGGGTGCGCATCTCGTCCCAGGAGGAGATCGTGCCTGGAGCTAGGTTCAGGAGCCAGGTGCGGGCCCCGTCCTTGAGCGCCATGAGAAACCAGTTCGCCATGACCTTCTCGTCTCCGTTGGCAGCTTCGATGCCCAGCTCATAGAGCTGGAGGAACTCCGCAGGGTCGGCCGTGCCATCGTAACGAGGAGGCAGGTCTGGCTTGAACTTGCCGGGCCACGCGACGTTGCATAGCTCGGTGGTGAAGGCACGACAGCCTGATGTGGCCACGGGATGCCTTGGGTGACGGAGAGCTTGGTCTTGCATGTCCCCACATGCTGCAGCTGGGAGCAGCGCGGGGTCTTGACGTGCGGGAGCAGGAGCATGGTCGCGACGTGCTGGAGCAGGGAGCGCCCGGGCAGCTTCTTGCGGGCGAGGGACTTCTTGGCAGCTCTGCTCTTGCCGCGCTGGCACCTGACGGAGCGGGTTCCGCCCAGGGGCCACGCGCCTTGGAGCCATGGCGCCTTCTTGAGGAGGAGGCGGCTGGGGCGCACCCAGAGCTTCGTCGCCCGCGCGAGGCGGGGTGCGGTGCAGCAGAACGGACGGCGCAGGAGAGCCCCCTGTGGCGCGGACGAGCTCGGCGACACAGTCGAGCCATTCTTCGTAGACGTCGTCGACGGGACGGTAGCGCAGGAGCTCGTTTGCCGCAATGAGCGCAGCTCGAGCCTCCATGGGTGCGTGGAGCGCGAGGGATGAAGGACCAGCTGGGGTGAGCGAGGCAGTAACGGTGCGGCCGTCTTGCCACACCGACGGATGCTGAGACGATGCTTGCTGCTCGTTCCCCGCCGGGCCGGTGGCGGCGTTGACGGCAGGTGATGGGGAATGGCGAGGACGCCCACCGACACGAGCCGTCTGGGTGACGTGGGAAGCGAGAGCAGGGGGGGCGCTCGACGCGGGCCCGACGAGCGTCAGACATGGACGCGATGGTCGGAGGAGAACGGGGTGGTGGAAGACGAATTCCGGCGCACCCCTACCTAGCGCGCCAAATGTCAGATTTTGGGTTCCGGCAGACCCTTGAGGTTCGAACACTGGGGTGCACGCGGAGATTTCGCCTTCTACCTACCTACACCCCTCCGCCTCGCTAAGATCTAAGCTATGGAAAGAACAGCACAAGAGACATAGGGTTTATACTGGTTCGGGCCACCGTTGTGGTGTAATACCCTACTCCAGTGTGTGGTGTGGTGGATTGCTTCTTGGGCTGATGATGATGAGCAATACAAGGAAGAACAGCCTCGCGAGGGTCTGTTCTTGGCTGGGGGGATGAACTGCTAGGAGGAGTTCAGTCGCCCTTCTCTCTCTCTCTCTCTCTCTCTCTCTCTCTCTCTCTCTCTCTCTCTCTCTTCTTGATTCTCTCTCTGATTTCGATTTCCCCCCCTACCCTGTGGGTGGCTAGTCCTATTTATAGGCAAAGGCCCTGGGACTCTTCCCAAATATTGAGCGGGAAGGGCGCCAACAATTGGCCATTTTGAAGGGGAACATCTGGTACACTTATCCTGACTAAAGTTGGTCCTCGCCTACCAAAGGCTCTGGTCATGACGCTGGCTTGGGCTCCACAATGACTTCCTCCCTGCCGTTGGACTGGTCTTGGTCTCGTTGCACCAAAACGGGTGCCTTTGCTTGATGCTCTCGCCTGCGCTTGCTCCCTTTGCACCAAAGAGGAAAGGAGGACACTGCGCGGGCTGGCGCCCGCCTGGCACCCTTGGTCGTCATGGCTTGCATCACGGGCACCTCGTGAGGCACCCCGCCTTGATCTCTCCGCCTCCTCGCGAGCCAGCCTGATGAGGCCGTGCCTGAGGAAGCTCCGTGTCGTCCGCCCCGCGAGGCTTGGCCCCTCGCGAGGGTCTTGGGTCTGTGTTGATGAAGATGGGTCGTGCTGGGCCCCCCTTTGAGCCACGCCGCAGGCCGCAGGCAGGCAAGTCTGGGGACCCCCGTTCCCAGAATGCCAACATACCCGCAAGTGTTTCCGATGTTGGGGGCTGAAGGGGCAGGTGGTTCCACCCAGGTAGTGGTGGGCCTAGGTTCCCGGCGGCCCCCAACTGTAACTTTGAGGTGGAGCGACAGGGCATGCGGAGACCACCTAGGTGAGAGGTGGGCCTGGCCCTGGTCGGCATTCGTGGTTACTTCAAAATAACACGCTTAACGAGATCTGGGTATTTGATCTGAGTCTGGCTACTGGCCTATACGCACTAACCAACTACGCGGGAACAGTTATGGGCACTCGATGTCGTGGTATCAGCCGAAGCCTTCGTGACGTCAGCGATTGAGCGGCGCGCACCGGGTTGGACTGGAATGCCTGCTCTTGTATAAGGAGGCTAGGTCTGCTCACCGGCCGCGTATGCAATGTGCAGGTGTGCAATGGGCGATGGGCCCAGACCCCTGCACCATAGGATTTAGACCGGCGTGCTGACCTCTCTGTTGAGCCTAGGTAGGGCTGCGACGTGTTGATCTTCCGAGGCCAGGCATGACCCAGAAAAGTGTGTCCGGACAAAGGGGATCGAGCGTGTTGGGGAATGTGGTGCACCCCTGTTGGGAAGTCAATCTATTCGAATAGTCATGATCTTCGGTAACAGGACGACTTGGAGTTGTACCTTGACCTTATGACAACTAGAACCGGATACTTAATAAAACACACCCTTACAAGTGCCAGATACAAGCGGTGATCGCTCTCTCACAGGGCGACAAGGGGAGGATCATCGGTTAGGATTATGCTATGCGTTGTTACTTGGTGAACTTACCATCTACTCTCTTCTTCTGCTGCAAGATGGAGGTTACCAGAAGCGTAGTCTTCGATAGGACTAGCTATCCCCCTCTTATTCTGGCATTCTGCAGTTCATTCCACATATGTTACCCATTTTCCATTTGATACCAATGCATACATATGTAGTGTAGCTCCTTGCTTGCGGGTACTTTGGATGAGTACTCACGGTTGCTTTGCTCCCCCTTTTCCTCCTTCCTATACCCGATTGCTGCGACCAGACAATGGAATCCAGGAGCCAGACGCCACCGTCGATGACGACTACTACTACTCGGGAGGTGCCTACTACTACGTGTAGCCCGCTGACGATGACCAGTAGTAGTTTAGGAGGATACCAGGCAGGGGGCATGTGCCTCTTTCAATCTGTATCCCAGTTTGTGCTAGCCTTCTTAAGGAAAACTTGTTTACTTATGTCTGTACTCAGATATTGTTGCTTCCGCTGACTCGTCTATGATCGAGCTCTTGTATTCGAGCCCTCGAGGCCCCTGGCTTGTAATATGATGCTTGTATGACTTATTTTTATTTGTAGAGTTGTGTTGTGATATCTTCCCGTGAGTCCCTGATCTTGATCGTACACGTTTGCGTGTATGATTAGTGTACGATTGAATTGGGGGCATCGCAATAATGCATCATCAAGTTTCTTGGACCAATTCTTTCTAGATCTATTAACAATCTTTTGCAAGATTAATTTAAGCTCTCTATTACTCAATTCTAGCTGGCCACTAGATTGTGGGTGATAAGGAGATACAATTCTATGGTTAACATCATACTTAGCAAGCATTTTATGAAAGGCACCATGAATAAAATGTGAACCACCATCAGTCATTAAGTATCTAGGGACTCCAAGCCTCGGAAAAATAACTTCTTTAAGAATCTTAATAGAGGTGTTATGATCAGCACTACTAGTTGGAATAGCTTCTACCCGCTTAGTAACGTAATCAACAGCAACTAAAATATGTGTATACCCCTTAGAGGAAGGAAACGGTCCTAGATAATCAAAGCCCCAAACATCAAATGGTTCAATAACAAGTGAATAATTCATAGGCATTTCTTAACGTCTACTAATATTACCAATTCTTTGACATTCATCATAGGACAGGACAAACTTATGGGCATCCTTGAAGAGAGTAGGCCAATAAAAACCGGATTGCAATAGCTTATGTGCAGTTCTGTCTCCAGCATGGTGTCCTCCATAAGCCTCGGAGTGACACTTGCGTAGGATCTGTTCCTGTTCATGCTCAGGTACACAACGTCTAATAATACCATCTACTCCTTCTTTATAAAGGTTTGGGCCATCCCAAAAGTAATGCCTTAAATCATAGAAGAACTTTTTCTTTTGCTGGTATGTGAAACTAGGTGGAACAAATTTAGCAACAATATAATTAGCATAATAAGCATACCATGGAGCAGTAGCTAGTTGTTCATCAGGAAATCTATCATCAATAGGTAGTGGGTAATCAAGAACATTCTCTAACCTAGACAAGTTGTCTGTAACGGGGTTCTCAGCTCCCTTTCTATCAATAATATGCAAATCAAATTCTTGAAGCAAGAGAACCCATCTAATAAGTCTAGGTTTAGCATCTTTATTTTCCATAAGATATTTAATAGAAGCATGATTAGTGTGAACATTTACTTTGGAATCAACAATATAAGGTCTGAACTTATCACAAGAAAACACAACTACTAAAAATTCTTTTTCAGTAGTAGCATAATTTCTTTGAGCACTGTCTAGAGTTTTACTAGCATATTGGATAACATTTAGTTTCCAACTCTTTGTGCTAGAACAGCCCCTACAGCATAATCACTAGCATCACACATAATTTCAAATGGTAAATTCCAATCAGGAGGTTGAACAATAGGTGCAGAAATCAAGGTTTTCTTAAGTATTTCAAATGCTTCTACACAATCATCATAAAAAACAAAAGGAACATCTTTCTGTAAGAGATTAGTCAGAGGCCGAGAAATTTTAGAAAAGTCCTTAATGAACCTCCTATAAATACCGGCATGACCAAGGAAACTTCTTATACCTTTAATGTCCTTAGGACACATCATCTTTTCAATAGCATCAACTTTAGCTTTATCAATTTCAATACCTCTTTCAGAGATTTTATGCCCCAAGACAATACCTTCATTAACCATAAAGTGGCACTTCTCCCAATTCAAAACAAGATTAGTTTCTTCACATCTCTGCAAAACTCGATCAAGGTTGCTTAAGCAATCATCAAAATAAGTTCCATAAACGGAGAAATCGTCCATGAAAAGCTCAACAATCTTTTCACAAAAGTTAGAGAATATAGCAGTCATACATCTTTGAAAGGTATCAGGTGCATTACATAAACCAAAAGGCATACGTTTATAAGCAAAGGTACCGAAAGGGCAAGTAAAAGTTGTCTTTTCTTGATCCTCTTTTGACACAGGTATTTGAGAGAAACCAGCATAACCATCTAGAAAGCAAAAATGTGTATGCTTGGATAATCTTTCTAGCATTTGATCAATAAAAGATAAAGGGTAATGATCCTTTTTAGTAGCTTTATTTAATTTGCGGAAACCATTACCATTCTATAACCTATAACAATTCTTTGTGGGATCAATTCATCTTTATCATTAGGAACTACAGTAATACCTCCCTTCTTAGGGACACAATGAATATGACTTACCCACTGACTATCAGCAATGGGATAAATTATACCTACCTCCAGAAGCTTTAGTATTTCTTTTCTTACCACTTCTTTCATCTTAGGATTTAACCGTCGTTGGTGATCAACAACCGGTTTAACATCTTTCTCCAGTTTTATTTTGTGCTGGCATAGAGTGGGACTAATGCCCTTAAGATCATTAAGAGTATATCCAATAGCAACACGGTGCTTCTTCAAAGTTTTCAATAATTTCTTTTCTTCATGCTCTGAAAGGTTAGCACTAATAATAACATGATATATCTCTTTCTCATCAAGATAAAGCATATTTAAGAGTATCAGGTAAAGGCTTAAGCTCAAACACGGGATCACCCTTGGGTGGAGGAGGATCCCCTAGGATTTCAACAGGCAAATTGTGTTTCAAAATAGGTCCCTATTTAAAGAATACTACATCTATTTCCCTTCTTTCATTCATAAACATATCATTTTCATGGTCTAGCAAATATTGTTCTAAAGGATTACTAGGAGGCATGGAAATAGAAGCAAGACCAATAATTTCATCTTTACTAGGCAATTCTTTATCATGGGCTTGTCTACGGAATTTAGCAAAATTAAATTCATGAGACATATCCTCTAAACCAACAGAAACAATATCCTTATTGCAGTCTACCTTAGCATTAACAGTATTCAAGAAGGGTCTACCAAATATAATGGGATAAAGTTATCTTGTGGGGAACCAAGAACAAGAAAATCAGCAGGATATTTAACTTTCCCACATAGGACTTCAACATCTCTAACAATCCCAACTGGTGAAATAGTATCTCTATTGGCAAGCTTAATTGTAACATCAATTTCCTCTATCTCAGCAGGTGCAATATCATGCATAATTTCTTTATATAATGAATGAGGTATTGCACTAGCACCCATATCACATAAGCCATGATAGTAATGATCTCCTATTTTAACAGAAATAACAGGCATGCCTTCAACAGGTCCATGTTTATTTTTAGTATCAGGTCTAATAATTCTAGCAGCTTCATCAGAAAAGTAAATAACATGCCCATCAATATTATCGGCCAAGAGATATTTAACCACAGCAACACTAGGTTCAACTTTAATTTGCTCAGGGGGTTTGGGTGTCTTAATATTACTTTTGTTGACCACAGTTGAAGCTTTAGCATGATCCTTTATTCTAACAGGGAAAGGTGGTCTCTCAATATAAGCAGTAGGAACAACAGGATCATTATAAGTGATAGTATTTTCTTCAACTTTAATAGGTGCAACTACTTTTACTTCAATGGGAGGATTATATTTAAACCACTTCTCATTAGGGAGATCAACATGAGTAGCAAAGGATTCACAGAAAGAAGCTACTACCTCATAGTCAAGTCCATATTTAGTGCTAAATTCACGAAAAGCATTGGTATCCATAAAAGATTTAACACAATCAAACTTAGGTGTTATACCTGACTCCTTACCTTCATCGAGATCCCAATCTTCAGAGTTGTATTTAATTCTCTCCAATAAATCCCATTTGAATTCAATAGTCTTCATCATAAATGATCCAGTACAAGAAGTATCGAGCATGGAGTGATTAGTGAGAGAAAGCCAAGCATAATTTTTTTTGAATAATCATTTCTTTTGAGAGCTCATGATTGGGGCATGAATATAACATTGACTTAAGCCTCCCCCAAGGTTGAGCGATGCTTTCTCCTTCGTGAGGCCAAAAATTATATATATATAATTACGATCATGATGAACCAGATGCATAGGGTAAAACTTCTGATGAAATTCCAATTTCAGTCGTTGGTAGTTCCATGATCCAATATCATCACATAGCCTAAACCATGTTAATGCCTCTCCCTTCAAAGATAAAGGGAAGACCTTCTTCTTGATAACATCCTCGGGCATACCTGCAAGCTTAAATAATCCACAAACTTCATCCACATAGATTAGGTGCAAATCGGGATGTAATGTTCCATCACTTGTGAAAGGATTAGCTAGCAGTTTCTCTATCATACCCGATGGAATTTCAAAGTACACATTTTAGTAGGTTCAGTAGGTTGAGGAGAAACTATTTTATCTACTGGTCGGGGTGAAGATACCCCGAACAAGCCCCTCAAAGGATTATGTTCCATAGTAACAAGTGACAGTAAATTTCAGCACACTATATAAATTTTTTCTTACCAAATTCCACCTACCATAGGCGCTTCACTCCCCGGCAACGGCGCCAGAAAAGAGTCTTGATGAGACGCAAGTGTAGGGGATCTATCATAGCCTTTTCGATAAGTAAGAGTGTCGAACCCAACGAGGAGCAGAAGGAAATGATAAGCGGTTTTCAGCAAGGTATTCTCTACAGGCACTGAAATTATCGGTAACAGATAGTTTTGTGATAAGGTAATTTGTAACGGGTAACAAGTAACAAAAGTAAATAAGGTGCAGCAATATGGCCCAATCCTTTTTGTAGCAAAGGAAAAGCCTGGACAAACTCTTATATAAAGGAAAGCGCTCCCGAGGATACATGGGAATTATCATCAAGCTAGTTTTCATCACGCTCATATGATTCACGTTCGGTACTTTGATAATTTGATATGTGGGTGGACCGGTGCTTGGGTACTGCCCTTCCTTATACAAGCATCCCACTTATGATTAACCCCTATTGCATGCATCCACAACTACAAAAGAAGTATTAAGGTCAACCTAACCATAGCATGAAACATATGGATCCAAATCAGCCCCTTATGAAGCAACACATAAACTAGGGTTTAAGCTTCTGTCACTCTAGCAACCCATCATCTACTTATTACTTCCCAATGCCTCCCTCTAGGCCCAAACAATGGTGAAGTGTCATGTAGTTGACGTTCACATGACACCACTAGAGGGATGACAACATACATCTCATCAAAATATCGAAGGAATACCAAATTCACATGACTACTTATAGCAAGACTTTGCCCATGTCCTCAGGAAAAAACATAACTACTCACAAATCATATTCATGTTCATAATCAGAGGGGTATTAATATGCATAATGGATCTGAACATATGATCTTCCACCAAATAAACCAACTAGCATCAACTACAAGGAGTAATCAACACTACTAGCAACCCATAGGTACCAATCTGAGGTTTGGATACAAAGATTGGATACAAGAGATGAACTAGGGTTTGAGATGAGATGGTGCTGGTGAAGATGTTGATGGAGATTGCCCCCCTCCCGATGAGAGGATCATTGGTGATGTTTTCCCCCTCCCGGAGGGAAGTTTCCCCGGCAGAACAGCTCCTCTGGAGCCCTAGATTGGTTCCGCCTCGCGACGGCGGAGTTTCATCCCGGGAGCTTGCTTATGATTTTTTCCTCGATGAAAGACTCCATATAGCCAAAGATGGGCATCAGAGGGCCACCAGGGGGCCCAGGAGGTAGGGGGCGCGCCCAGGGGGTAGGGCGCGCCCCCACCCTCGTGGACAGTGGGTGGCCCCCCTCTGGTACTTCTTTCACCCAATATTTTATATATATTCTGAAATGTGCTCCCATGAAGTTTCAGGACTTTTGGAGTTGTGCAGAATAGGTCTCTAATATTTGCTCCTTTTCTAGCCCAGAATTCCAGCTCCCAGCATTCCCCCTCTTCATGTAAACCTTGTAAAATAAGAGAGAATAGGCATAAGTAATTTGACATAATGTGTAATGACAGCCCATAATGCAATAAATATCGATATAAAAGCATGATGCAAAATGGACGTATCAGAGCTGTCGCGCTAGCCACTCGTCTCGGATACTATGCTGGAAAGCGACAATGGCTTCTACATCAGGATAGTCAACTAGCCGGTTATTTTAATTAAGAACCAATTCCAGAATTTGCTGGCGGACTTGCCAGGCTGCTGAATTATGTGGCTAAAGTCATCGACATCCGAAGTTCAGACATACGTGCCCTGGAAGTTTGCCCTGAAGGCGTCTTCGAGTTGTTCCCAACTCCTAATAGATCCCTTGGGTAGGCTGTTGAGCCAATACCTCGCCGATCCTTTGAGCTTTAGTAGTAGGTATTTGATGGCATGGAGATCATCTCCCCGTGCCATATGAATGTGGAGAAATAAATCCTCAATCCACACAACCAGGTCAGTAGTTCCGTCGTAAGCTTCAATGTTTATGGGTTTAAACCCTTCGGGGAACTGATGTTCCATGACCTCATCTGTAAAGCATACGGGATGTGCGGGCCCTCGAAAATGAGCCGCCTCTTGCCTAATATTGATTGGCATCCGAGGATACGCTTGCTCCCGAGCTCTACCATGCCTGTCTAACCAGGCTTCGTAGCCGACCTGACCAGCAGGCGCGTGTCCTCGGGATCCATAGATGGATCTTGCCGGGACTGGGTTTGAGTTTAATCGCGTTCGCAAGTCATACGTTTTGTGGTAGTGGACTGGGTCCTTGCCTTCATGATGAGGTGTGTGGGGAGTTCTATTTTTAGCTGCTGGCCTGTCGCGTCCCCGAGGAGGTCGATCAGGTTGATCAGCTCGGTCGTGCCTGAATGGCACCTGTTTGGTGTCTTCTTAATCGAATTCTGGGAGGAGACGACGACGTGGGTAGGACTTAGCTTGGGCTTCATGCCGCAGCTCCAAATCCTGTTCAGTTTGGGGAACCTCTACCCATTTATGGTTGAGGGTGTTTTGGTCAGCTTCAAGTTGTCTCTGTTTCTTTTTCATGCTAAGGGCCATTGCAACGAGCAGTTGTCGGAACCTTTCTTGCTCACAAGGGTCCTCGAGGACAATAAAATCCTCGGGTCCGAGGCTGACATCCTCCTCTGACTCGGGGAGGTAGTTACTATCCTTCCCATCCTCGAGATTATCAGGGTCCTCGTTATCAGACATCCCTATAAGGCCATTAGGCTGGCCGGGCGTGGCGTTATTGCCATCGCCCTGGTCCTCAGCGTCATCTGTGGTAGTGCCATTATCGGTGGCATCCATATTGTTGGTCTTGCTCTCCTTGCCTTTGCCAGCACCCTTGGGTCGCCACCAAAGAGGTTGGAATTTCGAGGAATCTCTTTTCTTCTCCTCATCACCATTATGTTTTCACACATCCTTAGAGGTGTTGACCATGTAGACGTCATAAGTGGAGGTTGCAGCCCAGCTGCCAGTGTGTGGCATGGCCATACGTGAAGCCGCTCGTGATGTGTCACCGACATCTTCATCCATGTTGGTTGATGTCTACTACACAACCTTCTTATTGTAGACGTTGTTGGGCCTCCAAGTGCAGAGGTTTGTAGGACAGTAGAAAATTTCCCTCAAGTGGATGACCTAAGGTTTATCAATCCGTATGAGGCATAGGATGAAGATGGTCTCTCTCAAACAACCCTGCAACAAAATAAAAAAGAGTCTCTTGTGTCCCCAACACACCCAATACAATGGTAAATTGTATAGGTGCACTAGTTCGGCGAAGAGATGGTGATACAAGTGGTATATGGATAGTAGATAAAGATATTTGTAATCTGAAATTATAAAAACAGCAAGGTAACTAATGATAAAAGTGAGCGTAAATGGTATTGCAATGATAGGAAACAAGGCCTAGGGTTCATACTTTTGCTAGTGTAAGTTCCCTCAGCAATGATAACATAATTGGATCACACAACCATCCCTTAACATGCAACAAAGAGTCACTCCAAAGTCACTAATAGCGGAGAACAAACAAAGAGATTATGATAGGGTACGAAACCACCTCAAAGTTATTCTTTCCAATCAATCCGTTGGGCTATTCCTATAAGTGTCACAAACAGCCCTAGAGTTCGTACTAGAATAACACCTTAAGACACAAATCAACCAAAACCATAATGTCACCTAGATACTCCAATGTCACCTCAAGTATCCGTGGGTATGATCATACGATATGCATCACACAATCTCAGATTCATCTATTCAAACAACACAAAGGACCTCAAAGAGTGCCCCAAAGTTCTATTGGAGAATCACGACGAAAACGTGTGCCAACCCCTATGCATAGGTTCATGGGCGGAACCCGCAAGTTGATCACCAAAACATACATCAAGTGAATCATGTGGTATCCCATTGTCACCACAGATACGCACGGTAAGACATACATCAAGTGTTCTCAAATCTTTAAAGACTCAATCCGATAAGATAACTTCAAAGGGGAAACTCCATTCATTACAAGAGAGTAGAGGGGGAGAAACATCATAGGATCCAACTATAATAGCAAAGCTCGCGATACATCAAGATCGTATCACCTCAAGAACATGAGAGAGAGGGAGATCAAACACATAGCTATTGGTACATACCCTCAGCCCCGAGGGAGAACTACTCCCTCCTCGTCATAGAGAGCACCGAGATGATGAAGATGGCCACCGGAGAGGGATTCCCCCTCCGGCAGGGTGCCGAAATGGGTCTAGATTGGCTTTCGGTGGCTACGGAGGCTTCTGGAGGCGGAACTCCCGATCTATTGTGCGCCCGGATGTTTTTAGGGTATATGGAGATATATAGGCGGAAGAATTACGTCATGGGGGCCATGAGGGGCCCACGAGGGTGGAGGGCATGCCCAGGGGGGTGGGCACGCACCCTACCTCGTGGCCTCCTCGAAGCTTCCCTTACATGCACTTCAAGTCTTCTGGGCTTCTTTCCTTCCAAAAATGAGTTCCGTAAAGTTTCAGGTCAATTGGACTCCGTTTGATTTTCCTTTTCTTTGAAACCCTAAAACAAGGTAAAAACAGAAACTGGCACTGGGCTCTGGGTTAATAGGTTAGTCCCAAAAATGATATAAAAGTGTATAATAAAGCCCATAAACATCCAAAACAGTAGATAATATAGCATGGAGCAATCAAAAATTATAGATACGTTGGAGACGTATCAGCATCCCCAAGCTTAATTCCTGCTCGTCCTCGAGTAGGTAAATGATAAAATCAGAATTTTTGATGCGGAGTGCTACTTGGCATAATTTCAATGTAATTCTTCTTAATTGTGGTATGAATATTCAGATCCGAAAGATTCAAGACAAAAGTTCATATTGACATAGAAAATAATAATACTTCAAGCATACTAACAAAGCAATTATGTCTTCTGAAAATAACATGGCTAAAGAAAGTTATCCCTACAAAATCATATCGTCTGGCTATGCTCTATCTCCACCACACAAAATATTTAAATCATGCACAACCCCGATGACAAGCCAAGCAATTGTTTCATACTTTTGACATTCTCAAAACTTTTTCAATCTTCACGCAATACATGAGCGTGAGCCATGGACATAGCACTATAGGTGGAATGGAATGGTGGTTGTGGAGAAGACAAAAAGGAGAAGATAGTCTCACATCAGCTAGGCGTATCAACAGGCTATGGAGATGCCCATTAATAGATATCAATCTGAGTGAGTAGGGATTGCCATGCAACAGATGCACTAGAGCTATAAATGTATGAAAGATCTAAAAGAAACTAAGTGGGTGTGCATCCAACTTGCTTGCTCACGAAGACCTAGGGCATTTTGAGGAAGCCCATCATTGGAATATACAAGCCAAGTTCTATAATGAAAGATTCCTACTAGTATATGAAAGTGACAACATAGGAGACTCTCTATCATGAAGATCATGGTGCTACTTTGAAGCACAAGTGTGGTAAAAGGATAGTAGCATTGCCCCTTCTCTCTTTTTCTCTCATTTTTTTTTTGTTTGGGCCTTCTCTTTTTTTATATGGCCTCTTTTTTTATTTTTTTATTTAGGCTTCTTTGGCCTCTTTTATTTATTTTCGTCCGGAGTCTCATCCCGACTTGTGGGGGAATCATGGTCTCCATCATGCATTCCTCACTGGGACAATGCTCTAATGATGAAGATCATCACACTTTTATTTTCTTACAACTCAAGAATTACAACTCGATACTTACAACAAGATATGACTCTATATGAATGCCTCCGGCGGTGTACCAGGATGTGCAATGACTCATGAGTGACATGTATGATAGAATTATGAATGGCGGCTTTGCCACAAATACGATGTCAACTACATGATCATGCGAAGCAATATGACAATGATGAAGCGTGTCATAATAACGGTACGGTGGAAATTTGCATGGCAATATATCTCGGAATGGCTATGGAAATGCCATGATAGGAAGGTATGGTGGCTGTTTTGAGGAAGGTATATGGCGGGTTTATGATACCGACGAAATGTGCGCGGTATTAGAGAGGCTAGCAATGGTGGAAGGGTGAGAGTGCATATAATCCATGGACTCAACATTAGTCATAAAGAACTCACATACTTATTGCAAAAATCTATTAGTTATCGAAACAAAGTACTACGCGCATGCTCCTAGGGAGATAGATTGGTAGGAAAAGACCATCGCTCGTCCCTGACCGCCACTCATAAGGAAGGCAATCAATAAATAAATCATGCTCCGACTTCATCACATAACGGTTCACCATACGTGCATGCTACGGGAATCACAAACTTCAACACAAGTATTTCTCAAATTCACAACTACTCAACACTACTAGAAATCCACGTTTTACCTAGAGCCATATATCCTAGGTGAAAGGCAAAAAACCATAGAGAAAGCCTTTACCTAGAGCTTGCCCTAGGTAAAGAACCCTAGGTATAGTATAGTCGGGAAAGAGCTCTTTCCCTAGGGTGCATGTGGCAAGCTCTAGGGAAACTCTCTTTACCTAGGGGAACATGCCCTAGGGAAAGATTGTGGCGTCCATCAAAATTATGCCACCCACAACTTTCCCTACAACTTTCCCTACCATACGTTTGAATAATACCCTAGGGATACATCATATACATGTCTCCGTATACAAATATGCAATTTGAATTTAAATCTATATCCGACATAATTAAAATAATCAAATTTAGAGCCATTATTCAAATTTATAAATTGCATTCAAAATTCATCATACAAATCAGATTATCAACGAACACATGCAATCACACTTATGGTCAATTTTGAGCCAGAATTCCTCACAACAAAAACATATTACAAGAACTACAACTTAGAAGTTGTTCACATTCTGCTAAACTATGCTCACTGTGTTTGATACACAGAACTAGCCTATTGTCCATCTGCATGTCATCGTCACCCTCTATCCTTATAGTTTTCGATCTCTTGTGGTCAAGCTCAACATCATCTTGACGTGCATGTGTGCTTCAGCGACTCAACAGAAACTCTAGTAGCTCACAACATACATTTGATGATGAGGCCAAACCAAAGATGCCCTGCATTGGATGTAAATTAGAGCACCAAAAGAAACAGAACCATCAAGCTGAGTAACAAAGACTGATCTCGTGCCAAATACTAACATGAGCAGTTACCTTAAACCAGGCTCCTGTCCTTTTTCCTTTTAACGTTGGAAACGTTTTATCGCCTTTGGATCATCTTCTCTCTTACCTATACATAACGTATTTCAGTAATACTTACAGTAGAACAAATAACATGACGTACAACATATCAGCAAGTCTCATTACTTAAAAGAAAAATAAACATGGAACTGAAAACCAAATAAAAGTTATCTCGATATTAAACCAGAAAAATGATGCATATAGATAATGCAGTAATGTCACACATGGGTTTCACCGCTTGTACCAGCAGCGAGCCCCTACTCATCAATCCTACATCAAATGTGCGTGGAACCTCGCTCCACCTAAGCAAAAGCTACTCCCAATGACAGTAAGATCCTGCCCTCATATGATAATTAGATGTTCTATACATTTATGCTTAAGATCATGTAAAGTTAATGCTAAAGAATTAAAGTCTAACACGCCTCACACAAATAGGATTGATAAATGAAAAGGAAGCACACTGCATTTACAAAAATCTGAACTGATCAAACCCAAAATCAGGTTTTATCAGAGTAATAAGCTATCGGTTGGCAACAAGTACTTTCGTTGATAGATTTTGCTGCAACTCAAATTCTTTGATCACTATGGCGTCCAAGAGACAACCTATACATGACTTAATAGATCATGTTAGAAACAACATGTTCCTGTCAATCTGTACTTAATGGCACGAACACAATTGAGCATTTGTTCCCGCGAACATTGAAGTTTGATGTCTGACTCTCCATTTAGCTGCAAACATGAAGATAGCTGGATTTCTTGGCTATTTTCTAGAATCTGCAAAAGAAGAGTTAGGTTCAAAAATTTGTCTTTCCAAGGGAAAACGACAATTGATTGATTACTTCTCACATAAGACAGAAGAAATAAATATGTGTCGGCAATGGAATAGACGTTATGTTGCTTTGCTTATAGCATGTGTAAAAACGTATGAAATTCCTAATAGTTCTTGGAGTAATAGGAGAAACACAATATTTAAGACAAGTGCATGGGCATGTGCATCAGTGTATAAAATTGAAAAACATTGATATCTCCCTAAAATCCAAAGTTTCAGGATAGATTGTATTGTTATATACTTTCTAACAATTGGTGTAGATGATAAGGATACCGTTCCCCACAAATACCTATGAAATTTCTACATCCTAAATGTGTGAACCTAGAGGGATAATACAATATCTAGCTTGTAGAGAATCTGAGGCTACTATCGGATTTAGCAAAAAATAATATGATGAAGAGCAGCTTTCAAGTATTTAGTCTATAAACAGTAGAACCCATTGATTGAGCTAATAATCTAAAGGAAATTAAACATAGATAAGACTATAGAAACAATTATGAAGATAACTGGAGGTATATACTAAATAGCTTCATCAATAAGAATCCCATGGGGTCTATGTCGCGGTGCTTTTAGCGGGCGCCTCTGCTGGAGTGTTACCTAGTTGCTCTTTTGTGTCTGGTTTTGTAATGAGATTGAACTAGTTGGTGCTGTCAGGTTCTCACCCCATAGTGCTCGTTTCGATGGCGGACGAGCACAGTGGGTTTCCTGGCAATGCGTTGAACTCGCTACCCTCTTCCCCTTCTTCCTGGTTATGTCTGGCACTATTGTATTTCCATTTAATGCAAATGGAAAGGGGTACGCCCGGTTCAAAAAAAAATAAGAATCCCATAATGCAAGACAAATATAAAATTATCCTTTAACCAGCAGCATTTTCTACTAGAACAATCACCAACCTAGAATAGAAAAATGCAACTGAACATTGCATTATCTAATAAGGTATTAATATATATATATATATATATATATATATATATATTTCATTCAAAAATAAAAGGAGCGCTACTACCTGAAGGTTCTAAAATTGTACTTACAAATGTTCTGGGATCCTGACCTTACTTTAGTATCTATTGGAATGTATACAGTTCTAAAGGAAATCACTCCTATGCCCAAGGCTGGGAAACCAGAAAGTATTCTTCAGTTATAACTATCCCCAAAAAGAAAAAAACGTCATCATTATATATAGGAAGTCGACATGATGGCCTTAAATATAAGATTCTACAAACAAACAGAAGTCATGAGAATTTCAAAACATTACACTTCATGTCCTGAGCTCTACATGAAAGAAGCAACTGCAAAAGCCTATAAAATCCTAAAGTTGTAGAGCGAGGGAACTCTCAAACAGTTGACAACTAGTATGTAGCTACAAACTTCGAATGAACCTCCCATGTCTTTCTACTGCTTCTAATTAGTTCCTATAAATCTACACTATCAAATCCAACATCTTGTTGAATGCCTCGTTTGGCAAAATAACTAACTCACAGTCAAGGCAATGCAATGCACACACAAATTCGCAGCAATGACAACAACGCTTTGTGCAGAAGTGTAACATTATACTGAATCTGATCCGCTTTATCGGTCATGCATCAAACAAAATGCCAGAAAGTACAAGACAAGTGCAGCATCACCTAGGCAGTTGGGGCGTCACAACGTCATGACAAGTGTGGAGGTGGAGGTGGGACGGGTTCCATGAAGGTCATCTGGATGAGTGGATGATGATGTAGTCGTCTGAGCCGAGCGGCCAACAGTGACAGCCGTTGAGCGGCACTGCCACTGGCAGCTCGTCCTCCACGGCCAGCACCAGCAGCCTGTCCCCCACGGCCTCGATCTCTCCGTTCAACATCCCTCCCTGGAAGCTGCATCACACACAAAAAGGGGGTATGCCATGAGATCAGGTTCTAGAGCACAAGATAAAATGCTCCCGACCAAGAAGTGGCGAACGGGGCCGTGGATCTGGATCTGGAGCGGCCGAGCGTGGGGAACAAACAGGGGCGACACCGGGGAGCAGGGGGCGACGAGAGAAAGAGCAGGGAGTCACCGGCGGTGAGGGGGGGGAGGCGGCCGGGGTAGGAGGGCAGCAGTCAGAGGCCATGGATTGGGGATCTGGATGGGGCTGAGCACGGCGGCGCGGCGATGGGGCATGGCTAGGTGCCTGATGGGTGTTTCGGGGGAAAAGAGGGAAATGTTTGGGCTTTTGGCGGCACTTGAAGAGGGAAGAGACCTAACTAGGCCCAAATTTTCAATCCTGCCCGCCCTTTCACGCTGCGCGCCATTTCTAAGTGGGCCATTTGACTGAAAATCATCTTCCCCTAGGGTGTACTGTTCCTTTGCTTTACTATCCCTTGAGCAGGTCAATAAGCTCTAGGTAAAGAACTTGGCCCTAGGTAAAATGTGGATTTCTAGTAGTGCAACTAGCATGACTCTAGTATTACCATCCTCATATCTCAAAACAATCATCAAGTATCAAACTTCTCATAGTATTCAATGCACTTTATATGAAAGTTTTTACTATTCTTGGATGCCTAGCATTTTAGGATTATTTCAGCAAATTACCATGCTATTTAAAAATCTCAAAATGATATAAATGAAGCATGAGAGTTCATCTATTTCTATAAAAGAAAACCACCACCGTGCTCTAAAAAGATATAAGTGAAGCGCTAGAGCAACAACAAACTATTCCGAAAGATATAAGTGAAGATCAATGAGTAGTTGAATAATCATGCAACTATATGAAGACTCTCTAACATTAAAGGATTTCAGATCTTGATACTTTATTCAAACAGCAAGAAAAATAAAATAAAATGACGCTCCAAGCAAAACACACATCATGTGGCGAATAAAAATATAGCTCCAAGTAAAGTTACCGATGAACAAAGACGAAAGAGGAGATGCCTTCCGGGGCATCCCCAAGCTTAGGCTTTTTGTTGTCCTTGAATATTACCTTGGGGTGCCTTGGTCATCCCCAAGCTTAGGCTCTTGCCACTCTTTATTCCATAATCCATCGAATCTTTACCCAAAACTTGAAAACTTCACAACACAAAACTTAACAGAAAACTTGTAAGCTCCGTTAGTATAAGAAAATAAATCACCACTTAAAGGTACTGTAATGAACTCATTCTTTATTTATATTGTTGTTAAACCTACTGTATTCCAACTTCTCTATGGTTTATAAACTCTTTTACTAGCCATAGATTCATCAAAATAAGTAAACAACACATGAAAAACAGGATCTGTCAAAAACAGAACAGTTTGTAGTAATCTGGATCAAACGCATACTTCTGGAACTCATAAAATTCTCAAATAAATTTCTGGACCTGAGTAATTTTTCTATTAATCATATTCAAAAATAATTAACTAAATATCACTCTCCAAATAAAAATGGCAGCAATTCTCGTGAGTGCTAAAGTTTCTGTTTTTTTACAGCATGATCAACAAGACTTTCTCCAAGTCTTCCCAACGGTTGTACTTGGCACAAACACTAATTAAAACATAAAAAACTCAATCATAACAGAGGATATATTAATTATTTATTACTAAAAAGGAGCAAAAAGCAAGGAACAGAAATAAAGTTGGGTTGCCTCCCAACAAGCGCTATCGTTTAACGCCCCTAGCTAGGCACGATCATTTCAACGATGCTCACATAAAAGGATAAGAATTGGAACATAAAGAGAGCATCATGAAGAATATGACTAACACATTTAAGTCTAACATACTTCCTATGCATAGGGATTTTGTGATCAAACAACTTGTGGAAACAAGAATCAACTTGCATAGGAAGGTAAAACAAGCATAACTTCAAAACTTTAAGCACATAGAGAGGAAACTTGACATTATTGCAATTCCTACAAGCATATATTCCTCCCTCATAATAATTTTCAGTAGCATAATGAATGAATTCAACAATATAGCAGCACCTAAAGCATTCTTTTCATGATCTACAAGCATGTAAATTTTATTACTCTCCATATAAGCAAAATTCTTCTCATTCGGAATAGTGGGAGTATCATAAGAGACTCGAATACTATAAATTGTTTCCACATTAAAAGAGTAATGTTCAGAAAATGGGTAACCATAATCATGACAAGTTTTATAAATATAATCACTACTTTTTATAGCATAAGTATCATCACAATAATCAGCATAGGTAGGAGGCATGCTATCATCATTATAAATTTGCATATCAAGACTTGGGAGACTAAAAATATCATCTTCATTAATCATAGCTTCCCCAAGCTTGGGACAAACATTAATTGCAGCAAATATATTCTGAAAAACATCATCTTCATCAAACATAGCATCCCCAAGCTTGGGCCTTTTCATATCATAAGCATAATCACTCTCATCATTAATAGTATGGATAGCACCAATAGTATAGCAATTATCATATTCTTCCAAGCAAGTGCCAAAAAGATTTTCAAGATCATAAGAAGTATCATTATCTTCCACAATTATAGTTCCATGAGGCACAATAGTAATAGGAGCACCATTATTTGGGAGGGGTGCCTTTTTACCTCTCTTCCTTTTCCTTTTCTTCTTCTTTACCACATCATGTGTGTGTTCAATCCTCTTTTTGGAGCTCCTTATTAATGAGATTGGTTGAATAGGAGGTTCCTCCTCGTTAGCTGATTCGTCATAAGAAATAATAGGAGGGTATTGGGAAGTCTCTTCCCTTTCATTAGTATTCTCTTCATCTTCTATCTGTTTTATTTTCTTTATGTAATTGGCAATATAAGGATTTTCAATGCAATTTACCGCACAATACATATAAATTTCCTCTAGATCAAATCCAAGAAGTTTATAACGGGAAAATTCTGGAAGATAATTAGTTACACATTTCATTTCTTCGTAACCCATAAGCAAATTAAGTTCATTATGATGTGCAAGGGAAATCAAGTCATCACAATTTTTGGACACGATATGATCATGAAACAATTTGCATTGGGTATTGAAATGATCATGTCCATTACAAAGCTCACAAGTATGGCCAATATAATTTAAATTTTCAGAACATTCATCTAACCTTTCTTGCAACAATTTAGTTTCTAAGTACTTATGCCTCTTGCAATATCTATCTTCCCTATTTGGTGTTTTCGTACAAACCCAATGTACTCCACAAAAATTGACATGTTTATAAGAGACATTTTCATCATCACTAGTGCAATCATCATTAGTATCATGGATATTCAAAGAATTCATACTAACAACATTTCAATCATGCTTATCATTCACATATTTAGTGCCAAACATTTTATAGATTTCTTCTTCTAGCACTTGAGCACAATTTTCCTTACCATCATACTTACGAAAGATATTAAAAAGGTGAAGCGTATGAAACAAACTCAATTCCATTTTTTATAGTTTTCTTTTATAAACTAAACTAGTGATAAAACAAGAAACTAAAAGACTCGATTGCAAGATCTAAAGATACACCTTCAAGCGCTAACCTCCTTGGCAATGGCGCCAGAAAAGAGCTTGATGTCTACTACACAACCTTCTTCTTGTAGACGTTGTTGGGCCTCCAAGTGCAGAGGTTTGTAGGACAGTAGCAAATTTCCCTCAAGTGGATGACCTAAGGTTTATTAATCCGTAGGAGGCATAGGATGAAGATGGTCTCTCTCAAACAACCCTGCAACCAAATAACAAAGAGTCTCTTGTGTCCCCAACACACCCAATACAATGGTAAATTGTATAGGTGCACTAGTTCGGCGAAGAGATGGTGATACAAGTGGTATGGATAGTAGATAAAGATATTTGTAATCTGAAATTATAAAACAGCAAGGTAACTGATGATAAAAGTGAGCGTGAATGGTATTGCAATGATAGGAAACAAGGCCTAGGGTTCATACTTTCGCTAGTGTAAGTTCCCTCAACAATGATAACATAATTGGATCACATAACCATCCCTCAACATGCAACAAAGAGTCACTCCAAAGTCACTAATAGCGGAGAACAAATGAAGAGATTATGGTAGGGTACGAAACCACCTCGAAGTTATTCTTTCCAATCAATCCGTTGGGCTATTCCTATAAGTGTCACAAACAACCCTAGAGTTCGTACTAGAATAACACCTTAAGACACAAATCAACCAAAACCCTAATGTCACCTAGATACTCCAATGTCACCTCAAGTATCCGTGGGTATGATTATACGATATGCATCACACAATCTCAGATTCATCTATTCAACCAACACAAAGGACCTCAAAGAGTGCCCCAAAGTTCTACCGGAGAATCACGACGAAAACGTGTGCCAACCCCTATGCATAGGTTCATGGGCGGAACCCGCAAGTTGATCACCAAAACATACATCAAGTGAATCACGTGGTATCCCATTGCCACCACACATACGCACGGCAAGACATACATCAAGTGTTCTCAAATCTTTAAAGACTCAATCCGATAAGATAACTTCAAAGGGGAAACTCAATTCATTACAAGATAGAAGAGGGGGAGGAGAAACATAAAATCCAAGTGTAATAGCAAAGCTCGCGATACATCAAGATCGTGCCAAATCAAGAACACGAGAGAGAGAGAGATCAAACACATAGCTACTGGTACATACCCTCAGCCCCGAGGGAGAACTACTCCCTCCTCGTCATGGAGAGCACCGGGATGATGAAGATGGCCACCGGAGAGAGGTTGCCCCCTCCGACAGGGTGCCGGAACGGGTCTAGATTGGTTTTCGGTGGCTACGGAGGCTTCTGGCGGCGGAACTCCCGATCTACTGTGCGTTTTGGAAGTTTTAGGTCAAGTGGGTCAATGGTTAACATGGGACAAAAGGCACGATATTTACCCAGGTTTGGGCCCTCTCTGATAGAAATATGCCCTAGAGGAAATAATAAAATGGTTATTATTATATTTCCTAAATCATGATAAAGGTTTTTATTCATGCTGTAATTGTATTGACCGGAAACTTAAATACATGTGTGGATACATAAAAAAATATCGTGTCCCTAGTAAGCCTCTACTAGACTAGCTCGTTTATCAAAGATGGTTAAGGTTTCCTAACAATAGACATATGTTTTCATTTGATAACAGGATCACATCATTAGGAGAATGATGTGATGGATAAGACCCATCCGTTAGCTTAGCATATTGATCGTTCAGTTTATTGCTATTGCTTTCTTAATGTCAAATACATATTCCTTCGACTATGAGATTATGCAACTCCCGGATACCGGAGGAATACCTTGTGTGCTATCAAACTTCACAACGTAACTGGGTGATCATAAATATTCTCTACAGGTATATCCAAAGGTGTTTGTTAAGTTGGCATAGATCGTGATTAGGATTTGTCAGTCTGAGTATCAGAGAGGTATCTGTGGTCCCTCTCGGTAATACACATCATAAGAAGCCTTGCAAGCAAAGTGACTAATGAGTTAGTTTCAAGATGATGTATTACGAAACAAGTAAAGAGACTTGCCGGTAACGAGATTAAACTAGGTATGAAGATACCGACGATTGAATCTCGGGCAAGTAATATACCGATGGACAAAGGGAATTACGTATGTTGTCATAATGTTCGACCGATAAAGTCTTCATAGAATATGTAGGAGCCAATATGGGCATCCAGGTTTCGCTATTGGTTATTAACCGGAGAGGTGTCTTGGTCATGTCTACATAGTTCTCGAACCCGTAGGGTCAGCGCGCTTAACGTTCATTGACGATATATATAGTGTTATATGAGTTATATGATTTGGTGACCGAATTTTGTTCAGATTCCTGGATGAGATCATGGACATAACAAGGAGTCTTGAAATGGTCGAATGGTAAAGATTGATATATAGGATGATGATATTCGGACATCAGAATAGTTTCAGAGTGCACCGGGTAGTCATCGGGTCACTGGAAGGGGTCCCGAACACCCCCGGTAAGTGTATGGGCTTAATGGGCTAAAGGACCAGCCCACTAGGGGGCTGGTGTGCCCCTCTACTTGGTTGGCCGGCCCTAGGGGAAGGAAAGGGGAGGGGTGGCCCCTCCTGCCTTTCTCTCATGGGAGAAAGGAAAGGGGGGCACCTCCTCCTTCCTTCCTCCTGCACTTCAAATAAGGAAGGGGCGCCACTTGGGAAGGGACCCCAAGTAGGATTTGACCTACTTGGGGGCGCCTCCTGGCTGCTCACTCCTCCCTCCCACCTATATATATGTGGGAGGGGGTGCCTAGCACAACCAGAACAATTGCTTAGCCGTGTGCGGCACCCCCTCCACCGTTTACACTCCTAGTCATATTTTCGTAGTGCTTAGGCAAAGCCCTGCAGAGATCACTTCACCATCACCGTCATCATGCCGTTGTGCTGTCGGAACTCATCCACGAGCTCGCCGTCTTGCTGGATGAAGAAGGCGAAGGACGTCACCGAGCTAAACGTGTGTTGAACGTGGAGGTGTCGTACGTTCGTACTCGATCGGTTGGGGTGTGAAGAAGTTCGACTACATCAACCGTGTTATCTAATGCATCCTCTAATGGTCTACAAGGGTACGTAGACACACTATCCCCTCTCGTTGCTATGCATCTCCATGGATAGATCTTGCGTGTGCGTAGATTTTTTTGTTTTCCATGCAACATTTCCCAACACTCTCGAAGAGGTAAAACCCTATGTCATTCTTGATTATATTGATGATGGAGTATCGAGTACAAGTTGATCTACCTCGAGATCATATGTTGTGTTCTAAACCCTAAAGATGGTAATTGTGATTCTCCCCTTTACAGACTAAACCCTCTAGTTTATATAGACACCGGGGGATAGCTAGGGTTACACATAGTCGGTTGCAAACTAGGGATAAACATGTCGATAGATAGAGTAGTCCTTGAAATACACGCCAAGTATTCGGCTGAGTCCATCTCGATCACGTCTAAGCTCGAGGCTTCTGGAGTCCTTCCTTGTGAGATCGGCGGGCCATAAGCTTGGCCCATGGACGGTGGCCAACTAGGTTGGTACCCCTTAGTCCAGGACACCATCAAATACACTATCATCCAAGAACTAAATTTGGGCGCGATGAACATTTGGAAATTTACAAGATCAACTAGCCGTAAGCACTACCAATTTACAAGAGCACTAAGCACAACTAAAACATTACAAGATCAATACATATCACCCAAGGACAACTAGAATTATACAAGATCAATACCTATCATCCAGGCACAACTAGCAATTTACTAGATCAATACCACTAGCAGCTTACCATTGGAAATATGGCCTAGAGGCAATAATAAATGGGTCATTATCATATTTCCTTGTTCACAATAAATTTTTATTATTCATGCTAGAATTGTATTAACCAAAAACTTGTGTGAATACATAGACAACACAGTGTCCCTAGTGAGTCTCTACTAGAATAGCTTGTTGATCAAAGATGGTTAAGGTTTCCTAACCATAGACATGAGTTGTCATTTGATAACGGGATCACATCATTAGGAGAATTATGTGATGGACAAGACCAAACCGTAAGCTTAGCATCAGATCGTTTAGTTTATTTGCTATAGCTTTCTTCATGTCAAGTATCAGTTCCTTAGACCATGAGATCGTGTAACTTCTTGACACCGGAGGAATACTTAGTGTGTATCCAAAGTCACTTCATAACTGGGTGATCATAAAGGTGCTCTACATGTATCTTCGAAGGTGTCTATTTGGTTGGCATGGATCGAGACTGGGATTTGTCACTCCGTATGACGCAGAGATATCTCTGGGCCCTCTCGATAATACAACATCTTAAAGAGCTTGCAAGCAATTTGACTAATGATTTAGTCATGGGATCTTGTATTACGGAACGAGTAAAGAGACTTTTCGGTAACGAGATTGAACTAGGTATGGAGATACCGACGATCGAATCTTGGGCAAGTAACATATCGCCGAACAAAGGGAATTGCATACGGGATTAACCGAATCCTTGACATCGTGGTTCAAGCGATAAAATATCTCCTTGGAATATGTAGGAATCAATATGGGCATCAAGGTCCCGCTATTGGTTATTGGTCGGAGAGGTGTCTCGGTCATGACTGCATGATTCCCGAACCCGTAGGGTCGCACACTTACGTTCATTGATGCTAGAGTAGTATTGGGATATTTGATGATTGGTAACGAAATGTTGTTCGGAGTCTCGGATGAGATCTCGGACGTCACGAGGAGTCTCGGAATGGTCGTGAGGTAAAGATTTATATATGGGGAGTCATATTTTGGGTTCCGAAAAAGGTGCAGTTTTTTCGATATTGTATTGTGAAGCTTCTAGAAAGTTCTGAAGGATTCTGTAGGGGTTCAGAAGTCCAAAATTGGGTCCACATGTCCCAAGGGCTGGCATGGGCTGAGGGGAGGCACGCTTGTCTTATTGGGCTAGGTGCACCTGTCGGATTTCGGGTTCCGGCAGACCCTTGAGGTTTGAACACTGGGGTGCACGCGGAGATTTCGCCTTCTACCTACCTGCACCCCTCCGCCTCGCTAAGATCTAAGCTATGGAAAGAACAGCACAGGAGACACAGGGTTTATACTGGTTCGGGCCACCGTTGTGGTGTAATACCCTACTCCAGTGTGTGGTGTGGTGGATTGCCTCTTAGGCCGATGATGATGAGCAATCATTGTTCGGGAAATCGGGAATTGGTAACTGCTCGGTTGACTACTAATTAGCGATTAATCGGTTAATCGGCCATTTAACTGAATTAATCGGTCGATCATTAATCGGATGCACATGATAATATATTACCAACATGTAACTAGTTTTGCACGTATTGTACACCACATAATCCAATGCTCATAGCTACGTATTATACATTTGTACTAAAATATAATGTCGTAGCTCGTAGGCCTATAAAAAGCATGGACAAGAGGTAGAATTGTTACCTGGATGGTTTGATCATGATGCATCCAAACAGGAAGGCAACAAACCTACAGAATTGATGATAGATATGCATTTGTATATGCTCTAAACTTGTCATTGCCAAGATAAATGATTAAATGACAGCAATACACGTGACAACAAGAAGCCACACATGAAACATGACAAGATAAATTAAAATGACAGCCACACAACTTGGCAATATGCAGCCACACATAACAAGATAAATAGCAGGCACACATGTGAACATGGAATAATTCACTACAAGGTTCAACACAAATAGCATAATAGGTAATAAGGTTCACTGACCACAAATACTCAAATAGTTCTCACAACTCATAATGTCCTGGATTGCCGCTTCGGTTACCCCTTTTTTTTCTGGATGCCGCTTCAGTTACCTGACCCATCACCAATTAATCGGTTTGACAACCAATTAATCGTCTAACAACCGATTAAATGCCAGTTAATCGGCTTGACCATTTAATGAAACGAGTACGTGCTACTCGCCTCAGTTAGACACTGAGTAGCGATTAAATGGGCATTTAAATGGTAACTCGGCCGAGTTCTTGAATAGTGTGAGCAATACAAGGAAGAACAGCCTCGCGAGGGTCTGTTCTTGGCTGGGGGGATGAACTGCTAGGAGGAGTTCAGTCGCCCTTCTCTCTCTCTCTCTCTCTCTCTCTCTCTCTCTCTCTTCTTGATTCTCTCTCTGATTTTGATTCCCCCCTACCCTGTGGGTGGCTAATCCTATTTATAGGCAAAGGCCCTGGGCCTCTTCCCAAATATTGAGCGGGAAGGGCGCCAACAATTGGCCATTTTGAAGGGGAACATCTGGTACACTTATCCTGACTAAAGCTGGTCCTCGCCTGCCAAAGGCTCTGGTGGTGACGCTGGCTTGGGCTCCACAATGACTTCCTTCTTGCTGTTGGGCCAGTCTTGGTCTCGTTGCACCGAAACGGGTATCTTTGCTTGATGCTCTCGCCTGCGCTTGCTCCCTTTGCACCAAAGAGGAAAGGAGGACACTGCGCGGGCTGGCGCCCGCCTGGCACCCTTGGTCGTCATGGCTTGCGTCACGGGCACCTCGTGAGGTACCCCGCCTTGATCTCTCCGCCTCCTCGTGAGCCAGCCTGATGAGGCCGTGCCTGAGGAAGCTCCATGTCGTCCGCCCCTTGAGGCTTGGCCCCTCGTGAGGGTCTTGGGTCTGTGTTGATGAAGACGGGCCGTGCTGGCCCCCCTTTGAGCCACGCCGCAGGCCGCAGGCAGGCAAGTCTGGGGACCCCCGTTCCCAGAACGCCGACAGTAGCCCCCGGGCCCAAGGCGTGCCCGGACTTGGCCGTGCAGGGAGGCGAAAGGGCAAGGGCGAAGCGCCGCGGGCCCTAATAGCCTGCGGCCTTGGGCGCCGCGTGGTGGTTGATTGGGCATGGGCGGCACTATTCCCCCACGCCCCCTTATGTTGCGCCATGCTAGGCGGTCGTAGTCGTACACAGCCGCTCCCCTTTCTGTTGCTCGAGCGCCCTTTGTCCTTCCTCCGCTCGAACTCTAGCTTCTGTTTTCAACCCAATCTCGAACCTTCCCCCCCTTCCCATCGCCATGGCTCTGACGAAGAAGGGAAGAGGGAAGAAACCCATGCCTCCGCCTTGCTCGCCGCCGTTGGCGGCCCTCGTCGAGGGCTTGGGCAAGGTCAGCTCGGCTCTGGCCACTATCTTCAACGAATGCGGGAGGACGACGGCCTGGCCCGCGTCTCACTTCTCCATCGACAGGATAGTCACCGAGGTCCAGTATTTCGCCAACGCCCTGTGGGCGGGTCTGGTTCCCCCCTTTTCTGATTTCTTCAATGCCGTGATTTCCCACTATCAGATCCACATGATGCATCTGTGTCCTGAATCCATCACCCTTCTTTCGGTCTCCGCCTTTGTTTGCGAGGCAATGATGGGCATCCTTCCTTCGGTTGCCTTGCTGCGCCACTTCTTCTCTCTGCGTCTTGTCGACCCTACCCAATGCTCGACGTGCGTGAGCTTCGTTGCCGCGTCTGAGACAGCGGCCTCAGGAATTGACTTCAGGCTCCCTCCGCCTGCGGCTGGGTTTCGTGAGCGGTGGCTGTATGTGGATGTAGGGGTGCCCAGCCCCTGCTATCAGAGCCAACTTTGCCTGTTGTCCCCAATTCGGGCTGGGGCCAGGAGACGCTTGAGAGCCCCCGGCTCGTCTTCGTCTGGCACCGCTTCGCATTCTTGAGGTCGCTTGGCGTGACAGCGCCCAAGGTGGTGAAGGAGTTCCTGCTACACCGCGTTGCTCCTCTCCAATGCCACTCCTGCTGGATGTGGGCCTTCAGCGGGCATGATGATCGTATGAGGCTCCAGGAAGAGGACCTGACGCCTGAAGTACCGAGGACAGCGCTCTTGATCCTGACTGGGGACCCCAACCCTGGTAGCATCTAGCAGGGAGGGGCCTTGCTGTACCTCTGCCAGAACAGGGGCGATTTTGTGAATCAGATGCCTATATTTTATGAGTGGGGGCCGTGCCCCGCCGGCCTCCAGGGGCCTCGCGAGAACCCAGTGATGGTGACTGCCCTTCCAGTCGGCCAAGGAGACTCTTCCTCAAGTGGCGGAGCAGGGAGGCATGAGGCGCCAGAGGCCGAGGGGGCTCCCGACGGGGTGACAGCGCCGGGCGATGCTCATGAGGGAGCAGCTCTTGGGGCCCGTGGCGCTGAGGCTGAGGGTGGCAAGCAGCTGCCCTCAGCGCCTGCGACTGAGGCCCCTGAGGCTCCAGCCGCTTCTCTTGGCGAGGCGATTGGCAGCGCGCATCAGGCAGGCGCCCCTGACACGGATCGCCTTGACGCTTCGTCTTCGTCGCAGGTTGATCCCTGCGCTCAACTCTTGGGCCGCTTCCGCGTGGACTTTGAGGCCCTTCAGAAGAGAAGGGAGGCCCTGGGCGACGATTACCCTTGTCGCCTGCTGAAGCGTAGGAAGTACTTTGCCACTGGTGAGTAAGCCTTTTCCTTTCCCAGCTCCCGATCCTTCTGTTGCTTTTACTGATCCTTGCTCCGCAGGCCCCTTCCAGCCGAGCTCGCGGAGACGGCTAAGGTGCCGTCCCCCTTGGCTTCGCCCCCTCCATCGTCCTCAAGCGCTCCGAGCAGCAGAGCCCTTGTGGTGAGGGCGATCGGAGAGGCGAACCGTCCCAAGGCGCATCATGGCCCTGCGCACCTCGCGATCCTCCTTCGCGGGCCTTCTCGTGGCATAGCCAGCCTGCCGTGGGCTTCTCGCCTGGTCGTTGACTGCGATTGGCTGAGGCGCTCCCTGCGCTCTTCATCTGGGGACGGGCTGGCTCCAGGCCGGGCTTCTGGCGTGGCGTGCCCGACCGTCGCAAGGGTGCCAGCCCCCAGCCCCTTGCCCGGAGGGGGGGTGCTGATTCGTGGCCCCAGGCGCTTGCTCGGGGCAGATGATGGTGTGGAAGACGTGCTTGAGCGCGCCCGGGAGCGTCGCGCTCTTCGCCAAGGATTCCTTCGAAGGGCGGCTGACACGGTGAGCCTGCTTGGTGAGGAGCTTGCTGATGAAGACGCGCGCCTTGAGGTTGAGGGCCTGCGCCTGGCTGCAGAGAGGCGCGAGCTGGAGGGCGCCATCGCACTTGCACACCGTCAGCGCGATCTTGACGATGCAGAGGCCAAGGCGTCGCTGGTGGCCTCTCGGGAGGCCCGATCTTGGGCTGCTAAGGAGGCCCGGGAAGCTGACCGGCGGCGAGAGGCGGCGGAGGAGCGGGCTCGGGAGCTCCTGGCCTGGTGCCACTCACTGGAGGAGCAAGTGGAGCTGCGCGAGGCAGCCCTCGCGTCGATGAAGGTGGCCTCTGGTGACCCAGCAGAGGTCTAGAAGCGTGAGGAGGCGCTGACGCTGGAAGCCGCCGAACGTACCCGCGAGTATGAGCGTATGGAGACGAGGGAGCACTTGGTGATGCAGGTGGAGGATGATGTCACTGCACGGGAAGCCCGTGTCCTGGAGGAGGTCGGATGTCGGGTGGTGATGGCGCGCTTGAACCTCGAGCACGAGTTCGAGGAGAGGCTGGGGTTGATCCGGGCTGAGGCTGAAGGTAGGACTGCTTCCTTGAGGGCCAAGCTGGAGGAAGTGACGCGGCGGGCCGATGCTTTTCGGGCCGCCCTTGAGGTAGCACAAGGGGAGTCAACCACCTCCCAGGCCGAGGTGCTCCTTCTTCGCCAGCGGGTGGAGGAGGCTGAGGTCGTCGCGCGCCAGAATGCGGACGAGATACGTTAGCGGCGGATCCTGGAGCATGAGCACGGCCCCATGCTCACCACGCTCCGGGAGAGAGCCAACACAGCCTTGGGCAACATCTGCGAGGCGGCTGTTGGCGAGCCACACACAGTCAACTACGCCGGCAACCTTCATTTCTTCACCGACGTGGTGACGCAGCTGGAGGCGCGGTCGGTCAGGGCTGACAGGTTGGTGGAGGAGAGGAGCCGCGCCCTGCTCGGGCATGCCTTTTCTCGTGTCTTCAGCCATCTCCGGAACATGGATCCCCACTTCGATTTCGACGCCGCCATCGCCCCAGTCCCCCAGGTCGTCCGAGACGACCTGGCGCACTGGGTGGAAGACAATGTGGATGCTCTTGTCAGGGCCTTCGCTTTAGACAACGATGGCGTGATCGTGGCTGCCGACGAGGGCGGTGTGGTGAACGGCCCTGCCGCCACTGGCGGCGACATAGACAGCGATGGCGAGTCCAACGATGCCAGCAACGGTTCGGGTGGTGCTCCTGAGGACACATTAGGGGATTTATCCGACTGATTGTGCATCGTTCCTTCTTCCTTACCCTTTGTCCCGTGCGGGCCCTGAGGTAGCCTGTGGGAGGCTGTGGTGTCCCGAGTGTTCCCTGATCGAATCCGTAGGATCTGCAGTAAAAAACCCTCCTGAGAGGACGCGGCGGCGGCAATCTGGGCTGTGCGCAAGCTGGGCCTGACCCGGCTCGCGAGGGGCTCACGAGGGGAGGCAGCTGAGGCGAAGTGGCAATCAAAACGCGAGAAATTGCTCGAACGAGACTAAGCACCCCTTCCCCGAACACACGCAAATCTCAAATTCGAATCCAACTTAAATCCAGCGGGGGAAAGTGATGACCAAAGGGAAAAGCAATGAAAGCAGACAAAAGGCCGCGTCCGGCACCTAATCTAGTCTTGGACGTCTTCTCACCAGCGCGGAGCTAAGTGCTGCCACTGGGCGTGGGAGGGAGCCCCAGGGCCTGAGGCCGGCACCCCTGAGACTCCGGGGCGTGTACAGCCCCACTCATTATTACGTGAGAGTGTCACGGGGCGGCGAGCTTCACAGGCACTGGGCCTTCTTCACAGGTACCGGCCTTGCTTCATATCGCCAGACGAGGGCCCCGCTTTGCACCACACTCTAGTGCCATCAACGACGACCGGAAACCAGGACGCCGCCGATGGGGTAGAGCAGTCGCCAGCGGTTCCCCCGACGACCACGGGTCCTCCGCTAGGGGCAGGCCCTGAGGCACCTCCCCTGCAGAGGGCCTACCTCCTGAGAACACCTTGCTCCGAACGCCGCGGTGGTGATGTCGGATCTCGGCCCCTCTCCTGCAGCCCCCTGCGCCCTCCTCCCGAGGGGTAGGAGACTATGGGAGCGGGGCAGCTGCTCGCTATGGCGACCTGCACCTCCTGCGATCCATGATTAGCATATGCCTGCTCCTGAGGAATTAGCGGTACCACCCGATAATCGCTGCCTCCAGCATGGCCGGTGGGACCGTCCCGAGGCTCCTAGAAGAGCTCAGCTTTTGGCGCCTCGTCCCCCCAGCTTGGGCTGAGGAGCGAGCCTTGTTCGCCCTCGTGAGGGTGCCCTTGGTCCATCATGTGGGGCACGTATTTTTCTGGCGCCGTCATCCCGAAGGCCACGCCGTAGTGCTCCATGTGCCATGCAGCTCTGCTTGACGCGCCCACCGTGGGGTGGTAGCGCGGCTGTCCACTGGGGCCGTGGGTCGCGTCGAGTCCTTCTTCTTCGCGGACCGGGAGCGGGGGCAGCGCCGCCACCGGTCCGGTGCCGACAGCTTCGCTGGCGTTGGAGTAGCCTTGGAGCCCGTGGGCGTGCGCGGAGCCCCCGCGCGGGCCGCCCTGGGCTTGAGATGGGAGCTGGGTGCAGAAGGGGTGAGCCCCTGAGGCGGCGAAGCCCAGGAGCTCTGCCACCCACTCCAGCAGCACGTCACGGCCGCCCTCCAGCAGCTCTCGGGCCACCATGAGCGCGGCCCTCGAGTTCGCCTACTCCCAGCGGGTGTACGGTGTCGTGGTCGCGGCGTGATTGGAGGCCCTTGCTGCCGACCGCGCCTGCCGTGGTGTGAGGGCTGTCGAAGCCTGTCCGCGTTGCCCGCGGCCCGTAGCGCCGTGCGGACCACGAGCTGCCTGGGGCATGGGGTCACCTGAGGCGAGCGGCTCTGCGCTGGCGGGCCACGCCGCCCAAGGATCTAGGTTGCCCGCCTGGCGCCGGACATGGTGATGACGACGCGACAGGACACGAAGCGGTAGAAGGTGGATTCCGGCGCACCCCTACCTGGCGCGCCAAATGTCGGATTTCGGGTTCCGGCAGACCCTTAAGGTTCGAACACTGGGGTGCGCATGGAGATTTTGCCTTCTACCTACCTGCACCCCTCCGCCTCGCTAAGATCTAAGCTATGGAAAGAACAGCACAGGAGACACAGGGTTTATACTGGTTCAGGCCACCGTTGTGGTGTAATACCCTACTCTAGTGTGTGGTGTGGTGGATTGCCTCTTGGGCTGATGATGATGAGCAATACAAGGAAGAACAGCCTCGCGAGGGTCTGTTCTTGGCTGAGGGGATGAACTGCTAGGAGGGGTTCAATTACCCTTCTCTCTCTCTCTCTCTCTCTCTCTTCTCGATTCTCTCTCCGATTTCCATCCCTCTACCCTATGGGTGGCTAGTCCTATTTATAGGCAAAGGCCCTAGGCCTCTTCCCAAATATTGAGCGGGAAGGGCGCCAACAATTGGCCATTTTGAAGGGGAACATCTAGTACACTTATCCTGACTAAAGCTGATCCTCGCCTGCCAAAGGCTCTGGTGGTGACGCTGGCTTGGGCTCCACAATGACTTCCTTCTTGCTGTTGGGCCGGTCTTGGTCTCGTTGCACCGAAACGGGTGTCTTTGCTTGATGCTCTCGCCTGTGCTTGCTCCCTTTGCACCAAAGAGGAAAGGAGGACACTGCGCGGGCTGGCGCCCGCCTGGCACCCTTGGTCGTCATGGCTTGCGTCACGGGCACCTCGTGAGGTACCCCACCTTGATCTCTCCGCCTCCTCGCGAGCCAGCCTGATGAGGCCGTGCCTGAGGAAGCTCCGTGTCATCCGCCCCGCGAGGCTTGGCCCCTCGCGAGGGTCTTGGGTCTGTGTTGATGAAGACTGGCTGTGCTGGGCCCCCTTTGAGCCACACCACAGGCCGCAGGCAGGCAAGTCTGGGGACCCCCGCTCCGAGAACGCCGACAGCACCAAGTCCTCCTCAAAAGCCCATGTGGCTAGGGAAAGAAAAAAAGGGGAGTCCTGGTAGGAATAGGATTGGACTTGGAGTCCAAGTCCCCTCCCCTTGGCTATGCCCTAGGGCTTGGAGGGCCTGTTCCCCATGCCCCTCCACCTATATATAGAGGGGAGGGGCCCCAAGGGCACACACTAAGCCCTTGCTTCCCCTCTCTCTCCCGTTACTCCATAGTTCCCCCGTCCTCGTTCAACTAGCGCTTGGCGAAGCCTTGCTGAACTAGCTCCACCACCACCATCACCACCATGCCATCCTGCTGGTTGTGATCCCATATACTTCTCTGGCTTCTCTTTTTGGATCAAGGAGGAGGAGACGCCATCGAGCCACACATGTGCTAAACTCAAAGGCGTCGTCCATTCGGCTCTAGATCGGTTGGATCGTGATCGGATCGTGAAGAGTACAACTACATCAACCGCGTTATATATGCTTCCACTTTCGGTCTACGAGGGTATGTAGACACACTCTCCCCTCTCGTTTCTATGCTTTTCATAGATAGATCTTGTTCGTGGGAATTTTTTTGATTTTCATGCTTCGTTCCTCATCAGTGGCATCATAAGCTAGGTCTATGCGTAGATGTATAAGCACGAGTAGAACACAAAGAGTTGTGGGCGTTGATGCTCAAATTGCTTACCCCTCTTGTCTTATTTGGATTCAGCGGTATTCGACATGTTGTCATCCTCAGGCATATCAAGTATAAGAAAGTCTGTCAAGATAGTAACATTTGTAATTACAACGGGCACATCCTCACAAATAACGATAAGTATGGCCGTTGATTTGTTAGCCATTTGCAATGATATTTCAGTAGGTGTGAGTTTATTCAAATCAAGTATTGTATATAAAGAGAAAGGCATAACACTAACACCGGCTCCTAAATCACATAAAACAATTTTGACATAGTTTCTTTTAATGGAGCATGGTAAAGTGGGTATTCCTGGATCTACTAGTTTCTTAGGTACTCCATCCTTAAAAGAGTAATTTGCAAGCATGGTGGAAATTTCAGCTTCAAGTATTGAGGGAGTCCTGGATTAGGGGGTCTCCGGACAGCCAGACTATATCCTTTGGCCGGAATATTGGACTATGAAGATACAAGATTGAAGACTTCATCCCGTGTCTGGATGGGACTCTCCTTGGCATGGAAGGCAAGCTAGGCAATACGGATATGAAGATCTCCTCCCTTGTAACCGACTTTGTATAACCCTAGCCCCCTCTAGTGTCTATATAAACCAAAGGGTTTAGTCCGTAGGACAACATACAATCATACCATAGGCTAGCTTCTAGGGTTTAGCCTCTACGATCTCGTGGTAGATCAACTCTTGTAATACTCATATCATCAAGAACAATCAAGTAGGACGTAGGGTATTACCTCCATCAAGAGGGCCCGAACCTGGGTAAACATCATGTCCCCTGCTTCCTGTTACCATCCGCCTTAGACGCACAGACCCCCTACCCGAGATCCGCCGGTTTTGACACCGACATTGGTGCTTTCATTGAGAGTTCCAATGTGTCGTCACCATAAGGCTTGATGGCTCCTTCGATCATTGATAACCCACAAGTATAAGGGATCAATTGTAGCCTCTTTCGATAAGTAAGAGTGTCGAACCCAACGAGGAGCTAAAGGTAGAACAAATATTCCCTCAAGTTCTATCGACCACCGATGCAACTCTACGCACACTTGACGTTCGCTTTACCGGAAACAAGTATGAAACTAGAAGTACTTTGTAGGTGTTGTTGGATAGGTATGCAAGATAATAAAGAGCAAGTAAATATAAAGTAGGGGCTGTTTAGATGAAGACACAACTAAATTAGTTTTAGTAAAGAGCTTTTGTCAACAAGAAGGTTATTTGTCCCTAGGCAATCGATAACTAGACCGGTAATCATTATTGCAATTTTATTTGAGGGAGAGGCATAAGCTAACATACTTTCTCTACTTGGATCATATGCACTTATGATTGGAACTCTAGCAAGCATCCGCAACTACTAAAGATTCATTAAGGTAAAACCCAACCATAGCATTAAATCATCAAGTCCCCTTTATCCCATACGCAAACAACCTACTTACTCGGGTCTGTGCTTCTGTCACTCACGCCACCCACCATAAGCAAATCATAAACATATTGCAAACCCTACAGCGGGAATCCCTCACGCTTGCGCGACACGGAGAGCACCATAGGACAGCACCAATAATAAAACATACAACTCAAACCAATCACGATCATCAAATAGCCATTAGGACAAAACAGATCTACTCAAACATCATAGGATAGCCATACATCATTGGCAAATAATATATAGCGTTGAGCACCATGTTTAAGTAGAGATTACAGTGGGTAAGAGAGAGGTTACACCGCTGCATAGAGGGGGGAAGAGTTAGTGATGATGGCAGTGAAGTTGTTGGTGAAGATCGCGGTGATGATGATGGCCCCCGGTGGCACTCCGGTGCCACCGGAAGCGAGGGGGACAGAGCCCCCCTCCTTCTTCTTCTTCCTTGACCTCCTCCCTAGATGGGAGAAGGGTTTCCCCTCTGGTCCATGGCCTCCATGGCGTGGGAGGGGCGAGAGCCCCTTCGAGATTGGATCTATCTCTTTGTTTCTGCGTTCTGTTCTGGCTCTGTTTCACCGTTTCGTGTATATATGGAGATCCGTAACTCCGATTGGCCTGAAACCTTCGCCGTGATTTTTTTCTTCCGAATATTAGCTTTCTTGCGGCAAAAGAAGAGCGCCAACCGCCTTACGGGTGGATCACGAGGGTAGGGGGCGCGCCCAGGGGGGTCAGGCGCGCCCCCCTACCTCGTGACCACCTCGGGCATCGTCTCGCGTGGATTTTTCTTCCGGAATTTTCCAAATATTCCAAAAATAAGCTCCGTCCGTTTTTATCCCGTTTGGTATGGATATTCTGCGAAACATAAAACATGCAACAAACAGGAACTGGCACTGGGCACTGGATCAATATGTTAGTCCCAAAAATAATATAAAAAGTTGCCAAAAACTATATGAAAGTTGAATAATATTGTCATGGAACAATAAAAAATTATAGATACGACGGAGACGTATCAGCACCCCCAAGCTTAATTCCTGCTCGTCCTCGAGTAGGTAAATGATAAAAAAGATAATTTTTGATGTGGAACCCTACCTAGCATAATCTTGATCATATGTCTAATCATGGCATGAATATTAAGACACGAGTGATTCAAGGCAATAGTCTATCCTTTGACATAAAAACAATAATACTTCAAGCATACCAACCAAGCAATTATGTCTTATTGAAACAACATAGCCAAAGAAAGCTCATCCCCTCAAAATCATATAGTCTGGCTATGCTCCATCTTCTCCACACAAAATATTCACATCATGCACAACCCCGATGACAAGCCAAGCAATTGTTTCATACTTTTGACGTTCTCAAACCTTTTCAACTTTCACGCAATACATGAGCGTGAGCCATGGACATAGCACTATAGGTGGAATAGAATATGATGGTGGAGAAGACAAAAAGGAGAAGATAGTCTCACATCAACTAGGCGTATCAATGGGCTATGGAGATGCTCATTAATAGATATCAATGTGAGTGAGTAGGGATTGCCATGCAACGGATGCACTAGAGCTATAAGTGTATGAAAGCTCTAACTGAAACTAAGTGGGTGTGCATCCAACTTGCTTGCTCATGAAGACCTAGGGCATTTGAGGAAGCCCATCGTTGGAATATACAAGCCAAGTTCTATAATGAAAATTCCCACTAGTATATGAAAGTGATAACTCAAGAGACTCTCTATATGAAGAACATGGTGCTACTTTGAAGCACAAGTGTGGAAAAAGGATAGTAGCATTGTCCCTTTTATTTTTTTAATTTTTTTATTTGGCCTTTATTTTTATGGCCTTTCTCTTTTTTTAGGACAATGCTCTATTGAATGATGATCATCACACTTCTATTTACTTACAAATCAATATTACAACTCGATACTAGAACAAAGATATGACTCTATGTGAATGCCTCCGGCGGTGTACCGGGATGTGCAATGATCTAGCGTAGCAATGACATCAAAAAAACGGACAAGCCATGAAAACATCATGCTAGCTATCTTACGATCATGCAAAGCAATATGACAATGATGCTCAAGTCATGTATATGATGATGATGGAAGTTGCATGACAATATATCTCGGATTGGCTATGGAAATGCCATGATAGGTAGGTATGGTGGCTGTTTTGAGGGAGGTATGGTGGGTTTATGGTACCGGCGAAAGTTGCGCGGTACTAGAGAGGCTAGCAATGGTGGAAGGGTGAGAGTGCGTATAATCCATGGACTCAACATTAGTCATAAAGAACTCACATACTTATTGCAAAAATCTATTAGTCATCGAAACAAAGTACTACGTGCATGCTCCTAGGGGGATAGATTGGTAGGAAAAGACCATCGCTCGTCCCCGACCGCCACTCATAAGGAAGACAATCAATAAACACCTCATGCTCCGACTTCGTTACATAACGGTTCACCATACGTGCATGCTACGGGACTTGCAAACCTCAACACAAGTATTTCTCAATTTCACAATTACTCGACTAGCATGACTCTAATATCACCATCTTTATATCGCAAAACTATTGCAAGGAATCAAACATATCATATTCAGCGATCTACAAGTTTATGTAGGATTTTATGACTAACCATGTGAATGACCAGTTCCTGTCATCTCTCTAAATAGATATAAGTGAAGCAAGAGAGTTTAAATCTTTCTACAAAATATATGCCCGTGCTCTAACAAGTATAAGTGAAGAAAAAGAGCATTCTACAAATGGCGGTTGTCTAAATGAAGAGAAACAGGCAATCCAAACTTCAAATGATATAAGTGAAGCACATGAAGCATTCTATAAAGCCATACTCAAAAGATATAAGTGAAGTGTAAAGAGCATTCTATAAATCAACCAAGGACCATCTCATACCAGCATGGTGCATAAAAAGAAAAATAAAAACCTAAATGCAAAATACGCTCCAAGATTGCACATATCGCATGAACAAAACGAATCCGAAAACATACCGATATTTGTTGAAGAAAGAGGGGATGCCTCCCCAGCATCCCCAAGCTTAGACGCTTGAGTCTCCTTGAATATTTACTTGGGGTGCCTCGGGCATCCCCAAGCTTGAGCTCTTGCCTCTCTTCCTTCTTCTCACATCGAAACCTTCTCAATCATCGAACACTTCATCCACACAAAACTTCAACAGAAAACTTGGTAAGATCCGTTAGTATAATAAAGCAAATCACTACTCTAAGTACTGTTGCAAACCAATTAATATTTTGTTATTGCATTGTTTCTACTTTAATATAACTTTTTCATGGCTTAATCCACTGATATAAATTGATAGGTTCATCAAAACAAGCAAGCTATGCATCAAAAACAGAATCTGTCTAAAACAGAACAGTGTGTAGCAATCTGAACATTCACCATACTTATGATACTTGAAAAGTTCTACCAAAATTAGGAACAATAAACAATTTGTATAGGAAGACAGTGCAAAAAGAATCAGAACCATTTTACGTTCTAGCTAAAAATGTAAAATCGCGCACTACAGCCGAAGTTTCTGTCCTGCACCGTACACACCATCAAGCAAATGTAAACATCCTAAAGGCAAACCTTGGCACATTATTTTTATAATACAATGGAATTGTACAAGGGGATAATTATTTTTGTTGAAAATTTTCTGTAATTAAGATTCACAAAGTTCCCATGGGCATGAACAAAGTTCGAGGACGTCCCCCATTTTCACAATGCTCGTCTCTATCACTTTCACTTTCCTTTTTGAAAAAGTTTTGGGTTCCCCTCTTTATTTTTGTTGTTTTTAAACTATATGAAAGAACTCAACAGAAATAAATGACTCTCTAAAACTTCCGGGTTGTCTCCCTGGCAGCACTTTCTTTAAAGCCATTAAGCTAGGCATATAGTGCTCAAGTAGTGAATCCACCCGGATCCCAAGGTATATCAAAGCCAATTTTAATTAACAATGATTTGCAATTTAGTAGTGAGCACAAAGCAACATATATCAAGCAATGACAAAGTATAACTCTCTTCCTATACATCGGCATGTCATAAAAGAACAATTCATGCACACCTAGTAAAGGCCAATGCATAGTATAAACAGTTTCTTGCAATTTTGTCATGTGGGAAGCATAGAGAGGTGGAGATATAGTTCCTCTCTCATAATAATTGCAAGTAGGAGCAGCAAGCACATGCATATTATATTCATCAAAATCATCATGTGCAATGGTAAAAGGCAACCCATCAATATAATCCTTAATAAGTGCAAACTTCTCCGATATAGTGTAGTCGGGAGAATTCAAAAAGATAATAGGACGATCATGTGTGGGTGCAATAGCAACAATTTCATGTTTAACATAAGGAACTATAGCAAGTTCATCTCCATAAGCATAATTCATATTGGCATCTTGGCCACAAGCATAGCAAGCATCATCAAAAAGGGATATTTCAAGAGAATCAACGGGATCATAACAATCATCCTTCGGTAAGCACGAAGGGGAATTAAACAATGTATGAGTTGAAGAGTTACTCTCATTAGAAGGTGGGCACGGGTAGCTAATCCGCTCTTCCTAATTTTGTTCTTCGCTCTCTTCCTCATCTTTTTCATCCAATGAGCTCACAGTTTCATCAATTTCTTCTTCCATAGACTCTTGCAAAATATTAGCCTCTTCTTGGACAGCGGAGTAGTACTCAATATATGGTTTAACATAAGCATTAGAAGCATAATTATCATAGCAATATTTAAATATGGCAAAGTTTTCAGATTTGTGAAGAGTAGCATCATACTTTTCAATCAAAGAATCAACTTCAAAAGCACCCTTAGAAGCAACAAATTCTTCAATTTGTTGAAAATCATAGTAATTATAAACACCCTTGGCATATGAAGATAAGATTCCATTATCAATAAACTCACATTGGTAGGGAAGGAGTTTCTTAGGGTTTCCAGAGCACCAAGTAAAATCATATATTGCACATATATTCCAAGCGTAGCATTGCAAATGTTGAATTTGACCCCATAATAGTTTCCCTTTTTCAGATATACGGTGTCGCACATAACAAGCATGCTCATCCAAAGATTTGCCCTCAACTAAGCTAGTTGGGGTTTCGGCACGAGCACAAAGGGATCGAAGATGATCCAAGTAATAAGCTTCAACAGTGTGATAGATTTTGAGTGGTTCTTCAACCATTGGTTCAGTAGGTACAACTAATTTTTTTGGTATTTTGCGTTTCCGACCCATAACTAAAGATAGAAAACAACTAAGAACAGCAAATAAAAATTACTTAGTGATAAAGCAAACAAGCACACACGAGAATATTCACCCCACGCTATTGCTCCCTGGCAACGGCGCCAGAAAAATGTCTTGATAACCCACAAGTATAGGGGATCAATTGCAGCCTCTTTCGATAAGTAAGAGTGTCGAACCCAACGAGGAGCTAAAGGTAGAACAAATATTCCCTCAAGTTCTATCGACCACCGATACAACTCTACGCACACTTGACGTTCGCTTTACCGGAAACAAGTATGAAACTAGAAGTACTTTGTAGGTGTTGTTGGATAGGTATGCAAGATAATAAAGAGCAAGTAAATATAAAGTAGGGGCTGTTTAGATGAAGACACAACTAAATTAGTTTTAGTAAAGAGCTTTTGTCAACAAGAAGGTTATTTGTCCCTAGGCAATCAAAAACTAGATCGGTAATCATTATTGCAATTTTATTTGAGGGAGAGGCATAAGCTAACATACTTTCTCTACTTGGATCATATGCACTTATGATTGGAACTCTAGCAAGCATCCGCAACTACTAAAGATTCATTAAGGTAAAACCCAACCATAGCATTAAAGCATCAAGTCCCCTTTATCCCATATGCAAACAACCTACTTACTCGGGTTTGTGCTTCTGTCACTCACGCCACCCACCATAAGCAAATCATAAACATATTGCAAACCCTACAGCGGGAATCCCTCACGCTTGCGCGACACGGAGAGCACCATAGGATAGCACCAATAATAAAACATACAACTCAAACCAATCACGATCATCAAATAGCCATTAGGACAAAACAGATCTACTCAAACATCATAGGATAGCCATACATCATTGGCAAATAATATATAGCGTTGAGCACCATGTTTAAGTAGAGATTACAACGGGTAAGGGAGAGGTTACACCGCTGCATAGAGGGGGGGAAGAGTTAGTGATGATGGCGGTGAAGTTGTTGGTGAAGATCGCGGTGATGATGATGGCCCCCGGTGGCGCTCCGGTGCCACCGGAAGCGAGGGGGAGAGAGCCCCCCTCCTTCTTCTTCTTCCTTGACCTCCTCCCTAGATGGGAGAAGGATTTCCCCTCTGGTCCATGGCCTCCATGGCGTGGGAGGGGCGAGAGCCCCTTCGAGATTGGATCTCTCTCTCTATTTCTGCGTTTTGTTCTGGCTCTATTTCACCGTTTCGTGTATATATGGAGATCCATAACTCCGATTGGCCTGAAACCTTCGCCGTGATTTTTTTCTCCGAAAATTAGCTTTCTTGCGGCAAAAGAAGAGCGTCAACCGCCTTACGGGTGGATCACGAGGGTAGGGGGCGCGCCCAGGGGGGGTCAGGCGCGCCCCCTACCTCGTGACCACCTCGGGCACCGTCTCGCGTGGATTTTTCTTCCGGAAATTTCCAAATATTCCAAAAATAAGCTCCATCCGTTTTTATCCCGTTTGGATTCTGTTTGGTATGGATACTCTGCGAAACATAAAACATGCAACAAACAAGAACTGGCACTGGGCACTGGATCAATATGTTAGTCCCAAAAATAATATAAAAAGTTGCCAAAAAGTATATGAAAGTTGAATAATATTGGCATGGAACAATCAAAAATTATAGATACGATGGAGACGTATCAATCATCGGTAGCGATGCGGTCCAGGGTGAGGTTTTCCTCCCCGGACAGATCTTTGTATTCGGCGGCTTCGCACTACGGGCCAATTCGCTTGGCCATCTGGAGCGGATCGAGAGCTACACCCCTGGCCATCAGGTCAGATTCGGAAACTTAAACTACACTACCGACGTCCGCGGAGACTTGATCTTCGACGGATTCGAGCCCGTGTCAGGTTCTTTTTAAGTCTGGAGCACGACGTAACTCTGCCATCGGACAGTGTTCGGGAGATCGCATCTGCAACTACTCTGGCCGTCAATCCAGAGAAAATGGCGCCATTCGAGAGCGGAGGGATAGACCCCGCCATGGAGACCGCACTCTCAGTGGCGATGGAGACGGATACTGACTTCACCCCTTACGAGAGCCATGTCGCCGAACCACTGGATTCACCTCCGGCCACGGATTCTGAGCCGCTTACATTTGTGCCCGTCGAATCCGACTGGGCTCCGATCATGGAGTTCACCTCCGCGGATATCTTTCAGCACTCGCCCTTCGAAGATGTGCTAAATTCATTAAGGTCCCTCTTTCTGTCCGGAGAAACTAGGCGCCGAACTATGTCCGGCTAGAATGGGATGCGGACGACGAATAAATTCGCTGCCCACCCACCACCCACTTAGTAGCCACTATCGACGACTTAACCGACATGCTCAACTTCGACTCCGAAGACATCGACGGCATGGACGAAGATGCAGTAGACGAACAGGAACCAGCGCCCACAGGGCGCCGGACAACCACTTCATCACATGACATATACATGGTGAATACACCCAAAGAAGGCAATGGCGAAGAGACAACAAAGGTTGGCCCCTCCAAGAAGCAACCCAAGTGCCGACGTCAGCGGTGCCGCTCTAAGTCCGCCATAGCAAAAACAGCGATAATAGCGCAAGAGAAAATAACACTCTAGTCGACTCCAGAGGAAACGACAACCATATTGCCCCGACGGCAGAGCATGATGAAGCTGCAAGCGGCAAACATAGTACGGATCCGACGTCCGAACACGGCGACGCCGAGGATAACCCTCATCAAACCCCATCTAGGGAGGAAAACAGTCCGGACGAAGATGCACACATCATCCCGGAAACGCACTTGGAGCAAGAGAACCTCCGCATAAGGCTTATTGCCATAGACAGGAGTCTGAAGAAGCAGAAGCAAAAGCTTAAGGCCGCACAAAACACACTCAACAGCAGGTGGAACAAAGTGCTCAACAGCGAAGCAAAGTATGGTGGAAGTTACCACACAAAGAGCTATCCAAAGTGCAAGTTGTTACCTGAATTCGACGACGAGGCCCTAGAGCCCACACAGCCAAATAATGAAACGGCCAACCGGCCGGATCCACCACCTTGTGACCGCGATAGAGCGGCTCACAAAGTTGCACAATAGTCAAACACATGATCTACGTGAAGACTTGCGCCAAAAATCCGGTAGGACCAGATCCATCTTTGGATCTAGGAAGCGCGCTCCGGCACAAAATCAAAACTGAATATTACAACCGTCCGAACACCATGGTACGTCCAAGTATAGGGGTGTCGCACACCCCCTATGTTTCACCGATGAGGTGCTGGACCATGAATTCCCAGAAGGATTCAAACCAGTGAACATAGAAGCGTACGATGGGACCACAGACCCTGGGGTCTGGATTGAGGACTTTATCCTCCATATCCATATGGCTCGAGGAGACGATCTCCATGCCATTAAATACTTGCCCCTCAAGCTTAAAGAACCAACTCGGCACTGGCTGAAAAGCCTCCCCGAAAACTCAATTAGAAGTTGGGAGGAGCTCGAGGACGCTTTTCAGGCTAATTTTCAAGGGACCTACGTGCGACCTCCGGATGCAGACGATTTAAGTCATATAATTCAACATTCCGGAGAGTCCGCCCGAAAGCTTTGGAACAGGTTTCTCACCACAAAGAACCAAATCACCGACTGTCCGGACGCCGAAGCCTTAGCAGCTTTCAAACACAGCGTCCGAGACGAATGGCTCGCCAGACACCTCGACCAAGAAAAACCGAGAACAATGGCAGCTCTAGCAAGTCTCATGACCTGCTTTTGCGCGGGCGCAGACAACTGGTTAGCCCGCAGTAGCACCAGCGACCCAAGCACATCCGAAGTCCGGGATGGCAATGGAAAACCACGACGCAATAAAAGCAAGTGTCGAAATAAAGAAGATAGCCCAGATAATACGGTGGTAAATGCCGGATTCAGGGGCTCTCGACCTGGTCAGCGGAAAAGGCCTTTCAAAGGCAGCAGAGATGGACCATCTGGCCTAAACACGATTCTTGACAAACTATGTCAGATTCATGGCAGCCCCGATAAGCCTGCAAATCACACCCGTAGAGAATGCTGGGTCTTCAAGCAGGCCGGTAAGCTAAACGCCGAACACATGGGGGGGGGGGGGGGCGACACCAAGCGAAGACAAGGACGAGCCTCGCCAGCAAAGCACTGGAGGCAGAATTTTTTTCCACCAGAGGTTAAAACAGTCAACATGATCCATGTGACGAAAAGGAGAAGCAAACATGCACTCCGAGAAACACGCGCCATAGAGCCCGTCACCCCTAGGTTTAACCTATGGTTGGCTTGCCCAATCACTTTTGATCGCGGGGATCACACGACAAGCATCCGGCATGAAGGATTGGCTGCCTTGGTGTTAGACCCAATAATAAACAGATTCCACCTCACTCGAGTCCTTATGGATGGAGGTAGCAGTTTAAATATGCTTTACCAGGATACAGTGCGCAAGATGGGCATCGATCAGTCAGCGATCAAGCCCACTAAGGCCAGTTTTAGAGACATCATACCAGATATGGAGGTCAGCTGTACATGCTCCATTTCCGTCGAGGTAATCTTCGAGTCACGACAAAATTACCGTACCGAAGAGTTAATCTTGGAAATCGCCCCTTCCCGCAGTGACTATCAAGCACTGCTCGGGCGAACCGCGTTCGCTCGATTCAACACGGTACCACATTGTGCCTATTGTAAGATCACAATGCCCGGTCCACGCGACATTATCACGGTTCATGGCAAGGCCGAATTTTCCTTCGGCACCAACAAATACATCACTGCCTTAGCAGCAGGAACACCGAGCAGCACCTTGCAGCCAAACCTTGAGTCGACACCTAGGCTCCCGGACACCGTCAAGGGGCTCCGAACTACTTTGTGGAAGGATACTCCGACTCGTCCAGGGCTCAATTAAACACTCCGGCGAAGGCCACGACATGCCAAACTCAGCGGCTCAACCGTCCTCCGGCACAGAAACATTTCTTATATTTCCTTCGCAGGTTCACCTTCGCACCGACCAGGATGGACTCCACAGAGGCAGCTCGAATGCGTCTGGGGATCCTTAGACATTCCCCGCAGCAAACATCCGGCTACAATACGGACCCACACTCAACATCTTCCCCCCTGGTCACAGCAGGTTCTGCTATCACAACTCCTTTTTTTATCACATTACTTGTACCCATATGCATAGACGTATTATTCAAATACAACATGTGGATTTATATGATGTTTTACCGCTGATTATTTCTCATTGAAATCATTTCATCAAATGGCATCCGTACACAATGATATGCCTTAAATATGCCAGGGGCTTTGTTTTCCCCGTAGCACGGCAATACAAGTCCAAACACCTTCATGGAAGTTTGGCACCCCGAACTTATAGCATTATATGCATCAGCTCCGAATCATGTCTTGGGTCAATAGTTGGGTTTGCCCGGCTCCTATGTTTTGGTACCTTACGTTCCGCTATATCGGCTAAGGTAGCACTGGGAGAACTACTGCGATTGTGTACTGGTTCTTCCGGATGAGCACCTCAGTAGAGAAAGCCGAAACTAACTGTCTTGATACGGCGAGAGCTGGTCAGCTGTTCGAGCGGTCGCAAAATCTTTAAGGATTTCTCCTGCATAATTCCATAACCAATGCAGCGTGCGATGGATCGACCTTTTTCTTCGATCAGAAGCTTATAGAGCCCCTAGTACGGTCTTCCGAACACAAGGGGCTGCGCCAACCATACTAAAGCTCCTCTGGCTAAGTGAGAGTGATAAAGCCCTATAGTCTGATTACCTGGTTCGTTGTGCTGAGCACCTCCCTTGGAGGACCCAAAACTGGGATAAAGATTGCTCAGGTTTATCCCGAACACCCCCTACTCCTTACGTGGGGGTAGAAGCCGATGACTGGCCAACTCTCAGCCTCAATATACAAACGGCCGCACAGGAGGGTAAACTTTTCTATAACAGGCGACATATCAAACGACCTTGTTTAAACATTACAACAGACAACATGATCCACATTCAGGGAAATATAATGTCCTTGGTACATAGCTCTGCCGCAAGGTAGGATCCTTTCAGGACACTCTTATAATATGATTCGGGCTTGCGGTGCTCCTTCCCCTCCGGTGGTCCTTTGATCACCAGGTTTTCGGCATCCATCTTCCCCCAGTGCACCTTTGCAAGGGCGAAGGCCATTCGTGCTCCTTCTATACAGACCGACCGCTTGATGACGTCAAGTCGAGGGCAAGCGCTTATAAGCCGCCTTACGAGCCCGAAGTAGCTGCTTGGAATCGGTTCGGCATGCCATAGCCGGATAACCACATCTTGCATGGCTAGTTCTGCCGCCTTATGCAGTTTGGTCAGCTGTTTCAGTTGATCGACAAAAGGCACCGGATAATTCGGTGCCAAATACTGAGACCAAAAAAGCTTGTCAGCGGTGTTCCTTCCTTCGGCTCGGTAGAAGTGAGCGGCATCTGATATACTGTGCGGCAGCTCAGCAAATACACCTGAGAAGTCCAGATTCGCAACCAGAAACATAGTTTTCCCTTCAAATATTTTTTGTACATGGGAAAAACTTACCTGCCGCTGTCGGTGTCAAAACCGGCGGATCTCAGGTAGGGGGTCCTGAACTGTGCGTCTAAGGCGGATGGTAACAGGAGGCAGGGGACACGATGTTTTACCCAGGTTCGGGCCCTCTTGATGGAGGTAAAATTGTCGGGACCCCGATTCCAAGTCACATCGATCTAGCCGGTAAGTCCTCATATCACTTTGCGGCCTCATGCACGGTATTCCCATGGGTGTCGCCTTACCCTGGCCCGGGACCGTTTGCGCCTTTTGGCTCACGTATATGATTGTGTCGCTAGCATCCATATGACAGAGAACCCGGGCCGACATGGCTAGCCGTGAACCCAAAGCGGCACTAACCTATGGGGACAGGCATACATGATTCACATTGAGCATGTCGGTCAACAGTGTGTGAATCCGGGCTGTAGCACTGGGCTAATAGGACTCCGGGGAACCCGGGCTGCAGCAGGCTAGGCAGGACTCCGGATCTCACCATGTGACATTTCCCCGAAGGGACAGACACAGGAACGAAGTGAAACACATGCCGGCCAGTCAAGTGACCTGAGCAGTAGTGCTGGGCTAGCAGGACTCCGGTGAACCGGGCTGTAGCGGACTACTATGGCTCAAGGAAGCACTAGACTACATTTCCCCATAAGAGAGGCTGCCAAGGATAAACAACTAGATTGTCGGATCCCACACATAGCAATACACATCACACGTACGCATAACATGCAAGTATGTGCTGTACAACATGGCATCACAACATAACGCAACTCATATAGATAAAGGCCCAGAAGAGCCACATAACATTCATACAAACAGGGGTCACATGACAAATCATTCAGAGCATACAAGCAACGGAAGCATTACATGTCTGAGTACAGACAACTACAAAAGAAAAAGGCTAAGAAGCCTGACTATCTACAAGTCCCTCCCAAGGGTATAAGATCGCAGTTGAGGTAACAAGCTACTCGTCGAAGTCCAAGCGGTACTACTAGTGAGACAGATGTCTCACCTGCAAAACATAAATAAAGCAAACGTGAGTACAAAGGTACTCAGCAAGACTTACATCAGATCCTATCATACATGCATTAGTATCAAGAAGGCAATGTTGGGTTTAGTTGCAGCAAGCCAGCTTTGACTCAGTGGCTATCTTGTTCTACGACAATGAGAAACTTCTTTGAGGTGAGGCAGCGCACACGAGTCCACTAATCACCACATCAATACACTACTATGGATTCATCATCGTCTTCCTATGAGAAAGCCATCCATAGCACTCACACTTGTCTTGAGAATTTTAGGGTATCCAATTCAAGTTGTCTATGTACCACGTAAGCATCCAAGAAGTCCATAACCGAGGACACGGCTATTCGAATAGATCATGATAACCCTGCAGGGGTGTACTTCTTCACACACGCTCTCACCACTTATCACCATGTACACGTCATGTACCTCGGCAACCTTCAAGCAGAAGCCTCGCGAGGGTGTCGGCCACGACCTAACTAACCACACAGGTCTCTCATCCAGGTTCATCGCCTATTCGGGTTCCATCCGCAAGGAGATCCGGTCGGGGTGTCGCTCACGGCCCCAAACGATGTGAGCAGGGTTCCCAAGCCCACCATCCGGGTGCCACTTGGTACACCGTGCCACTGTGCCTAGTCTGTCCCAAGCCCACCTGGCCGGGTGCCACTTGGTAGACTACTAACACTACCTACAAACACCAGAAACTAGTTGCGACTCCTGGACAGAGATCAAGTTGGTTAATAAGTCGAGAGGGGTCGAGTTACTGGAACCCAATGTGTGGTAGTATCGAGTCATTGGACAACATACATAGAACCCAGTGCTTAAGGACAGTTCTAGTGAGACAACCCACCATGTACTCCTACATGGCCTCTCACCGCTACCTTTACCAAATCGTGTTCACATGCTTAACTCTCAACATCAGAACATAGCACTATACTCCAATTCATTCCCAATGAATCAGACCTGACACACTCTAAGCAATAGCAAGCATGGCATGGTAGGAACACAACAATGGCTTCAATCAACTCCTACACATGCTAGTGGGTTTCAACTAGTTACTGTGGCAATGACAGGTCATGCAGAGGAATGGGTTCAACTACCGCAGCACAAAGTAGCAGTTGAATCATTGTTGTCCTAATGCAATAATTGAGAGCAGGAGCGAGAGAGTAGGATTGTATCGAAATGAACAAGGGGGTTTGCTTGCCTGGAAGATCAACAGGGGGGCACGGCTCCTTAGACAGGTACTCTGGATCGGTCTCCGGAGTAGGACCTATCGAGAAGGAATGGTGTCGGCAATCAAAACACAACCATATGCAACATTATGATGCATGAACATGGCATGAGTATGTGATGTTGTTTGAGTTAATGCATCTAGCATTTATTTGCATGAAGTCCATTTGAACCAAAGTTTCAAATGCAACTCCAAAATAAGCCTTTATAAATGCCATTCATGTGTTTCCTCATATACAGCATGTATAAGTTGGTTTGTCCTCCATGAAAATGGTACAGATGGATAGATTGAACTTTTCTGATCATTTTTCATATATAACTTATTTTAATCTGAGCTACGGTTGAATTTCTATGAATTTTTGAAGTTTATATCATTTTCTGGAATTTCCTGATTTATTTTAATACCAGAAGAGAAATAACTGCGTCAGCATTACAGAGGCATGACGTCAGTGAGTCAACCGTGGCTGACCAGGTCAAACCTGACATGTGGGGTCCACATGTTAGTGTCACGGTTAGTTAACAGGGGGATTAACTCATTCTAATTACAGGGTTAGTGGCGCTGGGGCCCACTGGTCAGTTGCTCAGGGTTTAGTTAGATGGTGATTAGCCTTAAGCTAATCACCCGACCCATGGGGCCCACCTGACGGCCAGTGTGGTCAAAGGGTCAAACCCCACCGGCGTTTAGCCGCCGGAGAGGCCGAACACGGCGGAGGGGTCGGGATCGTCGCTCCGGCGGCCAAAAGCGCGGCAGAGACCACAGGCGAGAAGCTGGATCTCGTCCGCGTCGGTTGGAGCAAGCGGGAGGGCGCGGGGTGGCCGGAGCTCGTCGGAGCGGGGCTCGTGACGGCGGCCGGAGCTCGGCTCGAGCGGCAGAGGGCTAGAGGGCGCCGAAAGAGCAAGGGAAAGGGGGTTCGACGGCGGGGCTCACATCGAGTCGAGCAGAGGCAACGGCGGCTCGGAGAAGGCTCTACAGGCGACGGACGGGCGGTGGAGATCCACGGCGGCCAAGGTTGAAGATGACGGCGAAGGCAGCTCCACAGGGCGTCCGGAGACGCGTGGCGTGACGGAGAGGTGGTGGGCGACGTGGCGGAGCTCGCAGGCACGACGGGCGGTCGAGGGAATGGCGGGGAGCACGTCGGCGGTGAGCTGCGGCGACAACAACGTTCGGTTTCGGGAGAGAGCAAGGGAGAGGGAGAGAGATCGAATGAGAGGGAGCGCTCGATCCAGACGGCAGTGGCGATGTCAGCCAGCTCGTTGCGCTGGCAGGGGAGGGCAGGCAGGCAGCTCGCGTGGCGCGCGGAGCGCGTGCGTGCGCCGGGCACGTGCCTCGCCTACTGGCGCGAGGTGGGGGAAAGGTGTGGTGGCCAGCTGGGCTGGCCCAGAGCGGCAGCAGGCCAGGCGAGCAAGTGGCCCAGGTAAGTCTAGGTAAGCTTTTCCTTTTTGTTTTTCTTTTCTATTTTTCTGACATGTGTTTGGTTTAAATAAAATACTAAACCATATTATTTTCTTATGCCAATTTTTGCAGGAGCTAGAGGTATTATACTAGAGCTCCTCAACAACTAGCATAATTTTCGGATATGTATTATTTATATAACATATATATATATATATCCAAAGCAAATAATGATGCATTAATTCCAAATGGCCAAAATAAATATTTATGAGCTCCTGAAAATATTTGATAGAATTTTCACTCTGACCAATATTTTCATAGAGCAACATGAACATTTTCTTGGACCTTTTTGGAGCAATTTTTATCTGGGTCATATCCAGAAATAATTTCTGAGGGTTTCACAAAACCCCATTTCAATTTAAATGGAATTTAAACATGATGCACAAATGACTAGCTGGTCTAGGTCATACCAGAACTGGGGATGTGACAACTCGCCCCCACTCGAAAAAATCTCATCCCGAGATTCAGGAGTTGGCGGAAAGAAAGTGGGGTACTCCAGTCGAAGATGATCTTCACGCTCCAAAGTAGCTTCTCTCTCGGAATGATGAGACCACTGGACCTTGAGAAACTTGATGTTATGACGATGAGTGACACACTCTGCTTGATCCAAAATGCGGACGGGGTACTCTCAATAAGTGAGGTTATCTTGGAGATCAAGCGTTTCGTGGTCCACTCCGCGGATGGGATCCGAGAAGCAACGCGTGAGTTGGGAGACGTGGAAGATATCATGTACTCGAGAAAGATGTGGGGGTAGTTCCAACTGGTAGGAAACCTCTCCTCGTTTAGCGAGAATGTGAAATGGACCAATGTAACGAGGAGCCAACTTGCCCTTGATACCGAAACGATGGGTACCCTTCAAAGGGGTAACCCAAAGGTAAGCCTTGTCGCCAACTTCATAAGCCACTTCTTTATGACGACGATCATACTGGCTCTTTTGACGAGATTGGGCTGTTTTCAAATTCTCACGTTTGATGCGAACTTTCTCTTCTGCCTCCTGGATCATATCCGGTCCAAAGAATTGTCTTTCACCGGTTTCTGACCAGTTCAAAGGTGTTCGACATCTTCGTCCATACAGAACCTCAAAAGGAGCTTTCTTGAGGCTGGATTGGTAGCTGTTGTTATAAGCAAACTCGGCGAAGGGAAGACACTTCTCCCAATCCATACCGAATGAGATAACACAAGCTCTAAGCATGTCTTCGAGAATTTGGTTGACCTTTTCCACTTGACCACTTGATTGAGGGTGGAAAGCGGTACTGAAGGAAAGATGGGTGCCCATGGCAGTTTGGAAACTCTCCCAGAAATGAGAAGTGAAAAGACTACCATGGTCTGAATTGATCTCTAGTGGGACACCATGAAGTGAAACTATTCGAGAAATATATAAGTCAGCGAGCTGACTAGCAGTGATACTCTCTCGAACAGGTAGGAAGTGAGCCACTTTGGAAAGACGATCAATGACTACGAAGATAGCATTATTCCCTTTCTTGGTCCTGGGAAAGCCAGTGATAAAGTCCATACCAACTTTATCCCATTTCCACTCAGGAATAGCTAAACGCTGAAGGGTGCCAGCACGCCTCTGATGTTCTGCTTTAACACGACGACAAACGTCACAATTAGCAATGAACTCAGCGATTTCTATTTTCATCCTAGTCCACCAGAACCTCTGGCGTAGGTCCTGATACATTTTAGTACTACCGGGATGAATCGTCAGAGGAGATTCATGGGCCTCCTTAAGGATTAGTTGCCGAAGATGCTGCTTCTTGGGGACCACTAGGCGATTCCCGAAGAAAACAACACCTCGATCATCTATAGAGAAACTACCAGCAATGCCCTTGGCAATGTTTCTCTTGATCCGGGTAATCCCCGTATCATGCTTCTGGGCTCCTATGATATGATCCACAAGAGTAGGTTTCGCCACCAAGGTAGAAAGGAATCCGTGAGGAGCAATGTGAAGGTTAAGTTTACATAATTCCTCATGGAGAAGTGGTTGGCACTGCTGCAACATGAGATTGTTGCAATAGGACTTACGACTTAGCGCGTCAGCCATGACATTTCCCTTGCCTGGGGTGTAGGTAATCCCTAAGTCGTAATCTGAGATCAACTCCAACCAACGTCTTTGCCTAAGGTTCAAATCTGGTTGGGTGAAGATATACTTGACACTCTGGTGATCGGTGTAAATCTCGCAACGCTTACCAAGAAGGTAATGTCGCCAGGTCTTAAGTGCATAGACTACGGCTGCAAGCTCTAGATCATGTGTAGGATAATTCTCTTCATGTGGATGCAACTATCGAGATGCATAGGCAATCACATGGCGATCTTGCATAAGAATGCAACCCACTCCCTGTCGTGAGGCGTCGTAGTAGATAACAAAGTCTTTAGTGAAATCCGGTGGCACGAGTATGGGAGCAGAAGTCAGGTGTCTTTTTAGTTCCTGAAAACTGTACTCACACTGTGGGGACCACTCAAACTTTTTATCTTTCTTGAGAAGTTCCGTGAGAGGTTTGGCCACTTTGGAGAAGTTCTCAATGAAGCGGCGACAATAACTGGCTAGGCCAAGGAAACTCCTAACTTGCTTAACCGTTTCAGGCGGAGTCCAATCAAGAACGGCCTGGACTCTCTCGGGATTGACAGCAATGCCCTTAACAGATATCACGTGGCCCAGGTAGGTCACTTCTGGCAACCAAAATTCGCACTTGGAGAACTTGGCATAAAGGCGGTGCTCTCTGAGTTTTTCTAACACAAGTCTAAGATGTTCGACATGCTCTTCCTCGTTCTTCGAGTAAATAAGGATATCATCGAGGTAAACCATGACGAACTTATCTAAGTACTCCATGAAGATCGAGTTCATCAAGCGGGAGAATGTAGCTGGAGCATTGGTTAGACCGAAGAACATGACGGTGTACTCGTACTGACCATAACGAGTGACAAAAGCCGTCTTAGGAATGTCCCTGTTTCTGATCTTGATTTGGTGGTAGCCTAACCTCAAATCCATCTTTGAAAAGACCGAGGATCCAGCGAGCTGATCATACAGGTCGTTGATCCTGGGGAGCGGATACTTGTTCTTTATCGTGACCAAATTAATGGGACGATAATCTACAACCATTCGGTCCGTACCATCCTTCTTCTTGACGAAGAGGATGGGGCAAGCCCAGGGAGAAGAACTGGGACAGATGAAACCCTTTTGCAAGGATTCATCGAGTTGTTTCTTAAGCTCATCTAGTTCTAAGGGTGCCATCTTGTAAGGTCTCCTAGAGATTGGAGCGGTTCCTGGGATAAGATCTATGACAAACTCTACATCTCTGTCAGGTGGAATACCTGGCAGTTCCTCAGGAAAGACATCCGGAAAATCACAGACTACCGGGATATCTTCAAGGTCAGGAAGAGGGTTGGCATTAAGAGAATAGAGTTGGCGCTTTGGTACTCTAGTGGAGACGGTGACTATCTTGCCAGATGGGTGTGTAAGCTGAACAGACCTTGTGTAACAATCAATCTTGGCATAATGAGCTTTCATCTAGTCCATACCCAAGATGATGTTAATATCTATAGACTTGAGGGCTATAAGTGATGCAAGGAATACAAGTCTGTCAACAAGGATTTCATTACCATGGCTTACACTAGAAGTTTGCCATTTGGATCCAGGAGTTTGAATGACTAGTGGAGAGGGCATATCACAAAATGACATGTTGTGCAAGTTAGCGTAGCTTTCGGAAATGAAGGAATGAGATGCTCTAGTATCGAACAAAACTGATGCTGGATGGCAATTGACAAGGAGTGTACCAAGAACGACATCTGGATCATCATGAGCGTCTCTAGCTGAGACATGATGCACATATCCACATTCAGTGGGAGCTGACTTGACACTGATCATCTTGCGTGATGGCTTACCATGGCCAACAGACTTCTCAGGCTGGGGTGGAGCATAGTTGGTTTGAGAGCAGTCACGTGCATAGTCTCCTGGCTCTCCGCATGTGAAGCAAGTCCCTCAGGTAGGACGTGGACTCGCTTTGACAAGCAGTCTACCAATAGGCCTGGGTGCAGCATACGGTTGAGCTGGGTGAGGCGCCACATAAAAAGGCCTCGGTGTATAACCGGGTGGAAGAGCGGAGTTCGGAACCCAAATCCGACGCTTCTGCGAACTAGAACCGGAGGAGGAACCCAAATCACGGGTGTCCTTACGAGACTCCTCGTAAGTGAGTTGAGCTGTCTCTACATTAATGGCCTTGTTCACAAGAGCCTAGAATGTATTGCAGTAATGCAAGTGGAGGTCACGACACAACTTGGGGTTGAGACTCTTCCGGAACCTAGCCTGCTTCTTGGCGTCCGTGGACACCTCTTCTGTAGCATAGCGGGCAAGGTTCTCAAACTCTCTACTGTAAGCATCAACAACCATCTTATCCTGGGTGAAACTAAAGAACTCTTCCCTCTTGCGGTCAACGAGAGCCCGAGGAATGTGATGCTCACGAAAAGCCTTAGTGAAATCTCTCCACGTGGTTATCTGGCCAGCTGGAAGCATAGCCTCATAGTTCTGCCACCAAAGACTAGCAGGACCTTCCAGGTGATATGCAGCATAGGTGACCTTGTCACCTTTAGCTACGTTCGCAGAACGCAGCTTGAGAGTGATACTACGAAGCCAATCATCTGCATCGAGTGGTTCGACGGAATGATGGAAGGTAGGTGGTTTCAGACCAATGAAATCATAGATGGTCACTGACTCCTTGCACTGGTGTGCGGTGTTCTCCTCGATACGTGCTGACAAGCGGTTGGTCTCATGCTCGTTCATCTCAACTTCTAGCATGAACCTTGCCAACGAAGGCTGGTCGGGAGGATCCTCATCCCTACCATCTCCATGGTTCAGGCTACGAGCAACAGAATTTCGGTTAACCGGCAACATCCTGAAGAACAAAACCAAGGAAACAAGGATGGATTCAGCATCATCATAAGGATGTAGAATATAGTACAAGGAACATACTATCTCTTGAGCTCCTAGGACAATTCCGGTAGCATAACGGCAGTAAAATGCTCAAAATGAGACAGTCTGCAAAAGACGGGGTAACACCATACTCAACATCATCACTCAGGGTGCTGAGATATTATTAAACATGCTACACCGGAGGTACCCGAACTGGGATATGACTCAGATCAACCAAACCTAAGAGACTACGGAGTAGTAACACGTGATCCTAATAGACAGAAGAGAAAGCCTAGTTCCTTAACCCCGTAGGACAGATAGGATGAGTCAGATCAGAAGGGCAAGAGGTGAAAGGAGTAAAAAGAGCCATACGTTCCCTTCCACAATCAATTCCCTTATATAACTAAAGAGTTTCTAGACTCAACTTTGACCAGGTTGGCTTGGAAATCCTACAGGCAGTCAGGCTCTGATACCAAAGCTATCGGGACCCTGATTCCAAGACACATCGATCTAGCCGGTAACACCTCATATCACTTTGCGGCCTCACGCACGGTATTCCCACGGGTGTCGCTTTACCCTGGCCCGGGACCGTTTGTGCCTTTTGGCTCACGTATATGATTGTGTCGCTAGCATCCATATGACAGAGAACCCGGGCCGACATGGCTAGTCGTGAACCCAAAGCGGCACTAACCTATGGGGATAGGCATACATGATTCACATCGAGCATGTTGGTCAGCAGCGTGTGAATCCAGGCTGTAGCACTGGGCTAACAGGACTCCGGGGAACCCGGGCTACAGCAGGCTAGGCAGGACTCCGGATGTCACCGCGTGACATTTCCTCGAAGGGACAGACACATGAACGAAGTGAAACACATGCCGGCCAGTCAAGTGTCCTGAGCAGTAGTGTTGGGCTAGCAAGACTCCAGTGAACCGGGCTGTAGCGGACTACTATGGCTCAAGGAAGCACTAGACTACATTTCCCCATAAGAGAGGCTGCCAAGGATAAACAACTAGATTGTCGGATCCCAGACATAGCAATACACGTCACACGTACGCATAACATGCAAGTATGTGCTGTACAACATGGCATCACAACATAACACAACTCATATAGATAAAGGCCCAGAAGAGCCACATACCATTAATACAAACAGGGGTCACATGACCCATCATTCAGAGCATACAAGCAATGGAAGCATTACATGCCTGAGTACAGACAACTACAAAAGAAAAAGGCTAAGAAGCCTGACTATCTACAAGTCCCTCCCAAGGGTATAAGATCGTAGCTGAGGTAACAAGCTACTCGTTGAAGTCCAAGCGGTACTACTAGTTAGACAGATGTCTCACCTGCAAAACATAAATAAAGCAAATGTGAGTACCAAGGTACTCAGCAAGACTTACATCAGATCCTATCATACATGCATTAGTATCAAGAAGGCAATGTTGGGTTTAGTTGCAGCAAGCCAGCTTTGACCAGTGGCTATCCTGTTCTACGACAACGAGAAACTTCTTTGAGGTGAGGCAACGCACACGAGTCCACTAATCACCACATCAATACACTACTATGGATTCATCATCGTCTTCCTACGAGAAAGCCATCCATAGCACTCACACTTGTCTTGAGCATTTTAGAGTATCCAATTCAAGTTGTCTATGTACCACGTAAGCATCCAAGAAGTCCATAACCGAGGACACGGCTATTCGAATAGATCATGATAACCCTGCAGGGGTGTACTTCTTCACACACGCTCTCACCACTTATCACCATGTACACGTCATGTACCTCGGCAACCTTCAAGCAGAAGCCTCGCGAGGGTGTCGGCCACGACCTCTAACCACACAGGTCTCTCATCCAGGTTCATCACCTATTCGGGTTCCATCCGCAAGGAGATCCGGCCGGGGTGTCGCTCACGGCCCCAAACGATGTGAGCAGGGTTCCCAAGCCCACCATCCGGGTGCCACTTGGTACACCGTGCCACTGTGCCTAGTCTGTCCCAAGCCCACCTGGCCGGGTGCCACTTGGTAGACTACTAACACTACCTACAAACACCAAAAACTAGTTGCGACTCCTGGACAGAGATCAAGTTGGTTAATAAGTCGAGAGGGGTTGAGTTACCGGAACCCAATGTGTGGTAGTATCGAGTCATTGGACAACATACATAGAACCCAGTGCTTAAGGACGGTTCTAGTGAGACAACCCACCATGTACTCCTACATGGCCTCTCACCGCTACCTTTACCAAATCGTGTTCACATGCTTAACTCTCAACATCAGAACATAGCACTATACTCCAATTCATTCCCAATGAATCAGACCTGACACACTCTAAGCAATAGCAAGCATGGCATGGTAGGAACAAAACAATGGCTTCAATCGACTCCTACACATGCTAGTGGGTTTCAACTAGTTACTGTGGCAATGACAGGTCATGTAGAGGAATGGGTTCAACTACCGCAGCACAAAGTAGCAGTTGAATCGTTGTTGTCCTAACGCAATAATTGAGAGCAGGAGCGAGAGAGTAGGATTGTATCGGAATGACCAATGGGGTTTGCTTGCCTGGTTGATCAATAGGGGGCACGGCTCCTTAGACAGGTACTCTGGATCGGTCTCCCGAGCAGGACCTATCGAGAAGGAACAGTGTCGGCAATCAATACACAATCATATGCAACATTATGATGCATGAACATGGCATGAGTATGTGATGTTGTTTGAGTTAATGCATCTAGCATTTATTTGCATGAAGTCCATTTGAACCAAAGTTTCAAATGCAACTCCAAAATAAGCCTTTATAAATGCCATTCATGTGTTTCCTCATATACAACATGTATAAGTTGGTTTGTCATGCATGAAAATGGTACAAATGGATAGATTGATTTTTTCTGATCATTTTTCATGTATAACTTATTTCAATCTCAGCTATAGTCGAATTTCTATGAATTTTTGAAGTTTATATCATTTTATGGAATTTCCTAATTTATTTTAATACCAGAAAAGAAATAACTGCGTCAGCATTACAGAGGCATGACATCAGCGAGTCAACCGTGGCTGACCAGGTCAAACCTGATGTGTGGGGTCGACACGTCAGTGTCACAGTTAGTTAACAGAGGGATTAACTCATTCTAATTACAAGGTTAGTGGCGTTGGGGCCCACTGGTCAGTTGCTTAGGGTTTAGTTAGATGGTGATTAGACTTAAGCTAATCACCTGACCCATGGGGCCCACCTGACGGCCGGTGTGGTCAAAGGGTCAAACCCCACCGGCGTTTAGCCGCCGGCGAGGCCGAACGCGGCGGAGGGGCTCGGGATCGTCGCTCCGGCGGCCAAAAGCACGACGGAGACCACATGCGAGAAGCTGGAGCTCGTCCGCATCAGTTGGAGCAAGCGGGAGGGCGTGGGGTGGCCGGAGCTCATCGGAGCGGGGCTCGCGGCGGCGGCCGGAGCTCGGCTCGAGCGGCAGAGGGCTAGAGGGCGCCGAAAGAGCAGGGGAGAGGGGGTTCAACGGCGGGGCTCACAGCGAGTCGAGCAGAGGCAACGGCGGCTCGGAGAAGGCTCTGCAGGCGACGGACGGGCGGTGGAGATCCACGGCGTCCGAGGTTGAAGATGACGGCAGAGGCGGCTCCACAGGGCGTCCGGCGACGCGTGGCGTGACGGAGAGGTGGTAGGCGATGTGGCGGAGCTCGCAGGCATGACGGGCGGTCGAGGGAATGGCGGGGAGCACGTCAGCGGTGAGCTGCGGCGACGGCGACGTTTGGTTTCGGGAGAGAGCGAGGGAGAGGGAGAGAGAGCGAATGAGAGGGACCGCTCGATCCAGACGGCAGTGGCGACGTCAGCCAGCTCGTTGCGCTAGTAGGGGAGGGCAGGCAGGCAGCTCGCGTGGCTCGCGGACCGCGTGCGTGCGCCAGGCATGCGCCTCGCCTACTGGTGCGAGGTGGGGGAAAGGTGCGGTGGCCAGCTGGGCTGGCCCAGAGCGGCAGCTGGCCAGGCCAGCAAGTGGCCCAGGTAAGTCCAGGTAAGCTTTTCTTTTTGTTTTTCTTTTCTATTTTTCTGACATGTGTTTGGTTTAAATAAAATACTAAACCATTTTATTTTCTTATGCCAATTTTTGCAGGAGCTAGAGGTATTATACTAGAGCTCCTCAACAACTAGCATAATTTTTGGATATGTATTATTTATATAACATATATATATATATATCCAAAGCTAATAATGATGCATTAATTCCAAATGGCCAAAATAAATATTTATGAGCTCCTAAAAATATTTGTTAGAATTTTCACTCTGACCAATATTGTCATAGAGCAACATGAACATTTTCTTGGACCTTTTTGGAGCAATTTTTATGTGGGTCATTTCCAGAAATAATTTCTGAGGGTTTCACAAATCCCCATTTCAATTTAAATGGAATTTAAACATGCTGCACAAATGACTAGCTGGTCTAGGTCGTACCAGAACTAGGGATCTGACAAAAACCCTACGTCCTGCTTGATTATTCTTGATAATATGAGTAGTACAAGAGTTGATCTACCACAAGATCAAAGAGGCTAAACCCTAGAAGCTAGCCTATGGTATGATTGTATGTTGTCCTACGGACTAAACCCTCCGATTTATATAGACACCGGAGGGGGCTAGGGTTACACAGAGTCGGTTACAAGGAAGGAGATCTACATATCCGTATTGCCAAGCTTGCCTTCCATGCCAAGGAGAGTCCCATCCGGACACGGGATGAAGTCTTCAATCTTGTATCTTCATAGTCCAACAGTCCCGCCAAAGGATATAATCTGGCTGTCCGGATACCCCCTAATCTAGGACTCCCTCAGTAGCCCCTGAACCAGGCTTCAATGACGATAAGTCCAGCGCGCAGATTGTCTTTGGCATTGCATGGCGGGTTCCTCCTCCGAATACTTCATAGAAGATCTTGAACACGAGGATCATCTCTGGCTCTGCAAACTAAGTTCCACATACCACCGTAGAGGGAATAATATTTACACAAATCTAATCTGCTGATGTACCCCGTAGTGTGACATCACACCACAGCCAGGTCTTTATTCGAATCGTTTTTCATAACCTATCTCAGCGTGTTTCGCGGGGCGGTTTCCTTTGCATGCCTTGTCGAAGCAGAGATCGTGTCCCCTTATTACGAGATTCCCATTAATACGGACGTGGGTAACCCAACTGCGCCTATTAGTAGGACTCCTAAATCTTAGTCAAGTCCCAAATGGCCACGAGGAGGACGCTTGATATTCACCCTCTTTATAAAGGGGACAAGGCCTTTTCCTCTCGATCTTAATCGAATCCGCCTCTCGCATCGAGTTCCTACACCCAAAGCTCAGGTTTAGGCGCTTTGGACCTTCAACTATGTCCGGATCCAACCTTTAAGGTCGGTGGATGCCTTCCTCCGTCACAGAGGAGGACATCAAGAAGTTGAGGGAGGCCAGATATCTGACCGCCAAAATTTTGCATCGGCTACCTGCACGAGGGCAGGCCGTCCCTACTCCCGAACCCGACGAGAGCGTCGTGTTCGTCTCCCACTTCCTCCGAGGACTAGGCCTTGCTCTGGATCCCTTTGTTAGGGGTCTTATGTTCTATTACGGGCTAGATTTTCACGATCTGGCCCCGGATTCCCTTCTTCACATTTCGACATTTATTGTCGTATGCGAGGCCTTCCTCCACATTACCCCTCACTTTGGCCTGTGGCTCAAGACCTTCGATGTGAAGCCGAAGATGATCGAGGGGCAGCACGCAGCGTGCGGAGGCGCTTCAATAAGCAAAATTGCTGACGCTCCCTGGCCTGAGGGTTACTTCCCAGAGGTTTCCGGATTGTGGCAGCGGGAGTGGTTCTACATCACAGCTCCCCGAAGTGCCAAGTGGGTAGCTGCCCCCGCCTTCCGTTCAGCCCCCCACAACAACTGATGTCATGGACCAGCAGGGGGCTGAGCTGGGGTCCATCCAAGGACGTGCCAATACTGCAAAGCCGTATCTGAGATCTCTTCGAGAGAGATATCAGTCTAGTTATGGTAGTGCAAGTTATGCTAGTCCGTCAAGTCCAGCCTTGCAAACGCCGGCCCCTTCGCATGTGGGAATTCAACCCGAAAGGACTGTGAGCTATCCAACATTTCCTCGGCATGACGCATGAAGAGATGTACAAATTGTTCTTCGAACCACAAATAATGTGTCCGGACATCACTGAGGATGCAGGTCTGAGCCGCAATCGCTCGGATACCCAAGTAAGTAGCCCCGCATCCGAACACACTATCCATTTTATTCATAGCAACATTGCCCTAAAAAATAAAAACCGCTCTTGGTCCAGGATTGGATAGCGAAGGCAAAGTTGATTAGGTGTCCGACCCCCCTCCCTGAGACCTCGCCAAATCCCGTGCTAACCAGGATGCTGGAGATCACGCCTTATCAAGCGCCCTTGGGAGAAGATAAAGGGGGGAACAAGGAGGTTAGCGCCTCCGCAAAAGAGGTTAGTCAGGGAGGCGGGACTGAAACTTCCTCTCCCCGGGGAAGGAAGAGGACCGCCTCCGAGGACCCGGAGACAATGGTCTCCTAAAGGGGGAAGAAATATTCGCCGGAGGGTCCTGCCTCAGGGGCTACCCTGGCTGCACTATGCCCTCAAGGGGATTAGCCCTCCAACGAGCTGTAAGTAAAAGGGTACTTAATAATGAAAATATCTCGCTTTACTTCTGAGGAAGACAACCAAAACATTATCTTGCAGTTCGGATCTTAGCCCTTCTCAGCAGAGCTCGTCTTCAGGGGATCTTCTTCCAAAGATGATGGAGAGAGAAACGCCTCCCCCTGCCACACCGCCTCACGAGGCGGGCGACCCCGAGGTGTTGTCGCGGAGGGTTTCTCCTGATCCGGCAAGGCCAGAAGATAATCCTATGGCCACCCGAAGTCCTCAGTATCCGGCTCTTGAAGAGAGCAATCAAAAGAGTCTGGCACCGTCTGGTGTGCGGTCGGACGTACTGAAGGATCTGCTAGAGCAAGCTGCTATCTCAGAAGAGCACCGCACATTGATGGGTACAATGATTGAAAGGATTTCGTTCGCCGAAAGCGGGTTGCATGAAGCCTTTGTGAGTCTACTGACGGGTTTTGAGGTACGTGAAATGATGTACATTTTTGATAGTACCGCACATTTTTAGATGTGCCCTGTGTAGATAGTAGCCCCTGAGACTCTGGTTGTCACCAAAAATGGCGGCAAACAGAGGATCATAGTCCCAGGTAATAACCAGACCGCCTTTATGTGCAGGTGGTTGAAGCTTCGGTGGCTAGCCGGACTGATGGGTTTGCCGAACTAAGGCGGCAACTGGATGCGGCAGATGCCGACATCGTGCTTGTCAACAAGCGGCTTGACAAGGCACATGGTCAGTGATTTTTCTGGTGATCGTCACATAGTAAGAGCAGCATGATGCCAATATCTTTAATATGTTGTGACTGCAGATGGGGCTGCCGCCGTGGAGACCCTTCGGGCGGAACTTGCTGAAGCCAAGGAGCACGCGAGGAGCAGCAATGCGGCCGCTTTAGAGGAGGCCAAGGGTTTAAGGGCCGAACAGGCCGCACATTGTGAGAGCAAAGAAAAAATTGCCAAGATGGCCGTGGAGTTAAAAGATGCTGCTGACCATTACCGGCTTCTTGAAGAAGAAAACCAGGCGAAGGCGACGGACCTAGAGAAGGCCCGGTGGCTGCCAAGGAAGCCCGCTCCAAAATTAGAGCGACGAAGGAGGAGCTGAATCAAGCTGCGGATATCGTTTCTGGGAAGCCCTTCTTGTTGCGGACTTAGTTCAGAGATCCAAAATATGCTCCTCTAGACCAGTTATGGAGTTCTGTGGACGAGTACATGGATTTGGCTGCAAGTGCTGCTGATGCGGGCGAGTACTTCGAGGATCAGAAAGGTCCTGAAGTGGAGAAGCTGTTCTGGTCATAGTTTCACGCTCCAGTCGCGATTGACCGGTTGGGCCGAGCTCCATAGATTATCCGGACTTGCCATGAGGTCCTTTGTGGATCATCTGTGGCCAGGAGGGCCAAGGCCGAATAGCTACTTTAGCTTAGTGCAACAATTCCTTGGTGCTGTGCCACGCATCGATGCTGTAAAGAGGTCAGCATGCATAGAGGGCTCGCGGATGGCCCTTGCCCGTGTCAAAACATACTGGGCGGAGATGGATGCCACCACTGTTGCGGCACAGGGTTCGGCCATAGGCTGAGTGGCCGCCGAGCACTCCTTTGAAGAAGTTCTTGAAGGCGCTCGTTTGATAGAGGGTCAGTGCTCGAAGAATATTATGTTTAAATGACATGTATTCCCATTGTAAGAACAATGTTTTATTGAATTTATCAAGGTTGTATTTATACTTTTGCCCGAAAGTACTATGATGCTTCCTGTGCAGCCGTTTATGTATATATGTATATAACCTGAAAGATGGCAGTCATCGGCTTCAGCCCCCACGCATATAATGCGGGGGTGTTCACAGGAGACGCATGTTCACACTTGATCCAACGTCTTGGTCCATTAAGGAGGTGATAGCGCAGTGAACTAGGAAATTGGACTATAATGCTTTAACACTTTCACTTAGCCAGAGGAGTTTGATAGTGGGGCTACTATATAGCCCCTGGTGGCTCCGCGCTCATCCAGATTCGGGGCGCGTACATGCCTGGCCGGGAAACGGCCGTTCATTAAGGCGGAGGAATCCTGAAGATTCCGCTAGGTCATCGAGTGGTTGACCACTCTCACGCTATATCATGACAGTCAGTTTTCGGCTTTCTCTACTGAGGTGCTTGTCCGGATGAACCAGGGCACAATCGCAGTAGTTCTCCTGGTGCCGCCTTAGCCGATAGAGCGGAACATAAGGCAACAAAACACAGGAGCCGGGCAAACCCAACATTTGACCAAAGACATGATTCGGAGCTGATGCATATAAGGCCAAACTCGCGAAGCCGAACACTCCCTAAGGTATTCTATGTTTATGATGTAAACCGGGCCTAAACAGTGCCCTTTGTAATAAGCCCCTGGTGTCCAGGTACGTGCAATATTCTGACGTGGCCACATGCCAATACGTCAGCATCCTTCTCAATTGTACTGAGAATCCGAGGGATGTGTATCAACAAGAGACAGTAAAAAAGGTTTACGCAGGGTCTTAATCTAAAAAGAATCCTTAGAACGGGTCCCTGCTGCACGTCTGCGCCTGTGTCTCTGTTGTGCTGTATTCTGGACGGGTGTAGCATGATGGTCATCTGAAAAAGAAAGGAACTTAATTGAAAAGTTGTTGTGCAAAAGGTAGGTCATACTAAATAAACCATGTACAGTTCAAAATGAGTAAAGTTGAGCCTAATTGCCACTTGTTTGGGCGCGTTGAGCCCCTTGTATTGTAATAGGGGTATAGCCATCAAACCTGTATCAATTACATATAGCTGCGCCGGACTCGTCCAACCGCGTCCGTGGTCTTAACGACCCGTTAGATGCTTTAGTTGGTGAGGCCGTTTATTGTGCGACTGCCAAGGCAGCCGCACGGTCTTCCGCGTGCAAGGAGTGCTCAATACTTCCATTTACTGTAATGATGCCACATGGACCGGGCATCTTAAGTATGAGAGAAGCGTAATGCAGTATTGCATTAAAGCGAGCTAAAGCTTCGCATCCGAGTAGTGCTTGATAACCACTTTGGAACGGAGCGATGTGGAACGTTAAATTTTCACTGCGGAAGTTATCGGAAAAGCCGAATATAACCTCTAGTAGCAGGGAGCCCGTGCAATGGGCCTCTGGGCCTAGCGTTACTCCTTTAAAGGTAGTATTGCTATGGCTAATTTTTGTTGGGTCTATCCCCATTTTGCGGACTGTGTCCTGATATATCAGGTTTAAACTGCTGCCACAGTCCATCAGGACTTGTGTGATGTGGTATCCGTGAATTATTGGGTCTAATACTAAGGCAGCCCATCCTGCATGCCGGATACTTGCCGAGTAATCCCGATGGTCAAAGGTGATCGGTTGGGACGACCAGTGGCGGAACTCCACGGTGATAGGCCCTGGGGCATGTGTCACTAGGAGTGCCGCTTTGTTTCTCCCCTTTGTTACGTGTAACACGTTTACTGTTTTGACTTCTGGTGGGAATTTCTTCTGTTCCCCAGAGCTTTGCTTGCAAGTCTCGTCCTCGTCTTCGCTTGGTGTATCCTACCCCTTATGTTCGGCGTTGAGCTTGCCGGACTGCTTGAAAACCCAACATTCTCTATGGGTATGATTTGCAGGCTTATCGGGGGTGCTGTGGATCTGACATATTTTATCCAGAATCTTGTTTAGGCTGGACAGTTCCTCTCTGTTGCCTTTGGAGGGCAGCTTTTGTTGACTTGGCCGAGAGCTTCTAAATCCGGCGTTTACCGCCGTGCTCTTTGGGCTGTCTTCTTTATTCTGGCGCTTGTTTTTGCTGCGGCGTGGTTTCCCGTTTTCGTCCCTGACGTTGGATGTACTTGAGTCGCTGGTGCCGCATCGGGCTAACCAGCTATCCTCGCCCGCGCAAAGGCGGGTTGTCGGATTTCGGGTTCCGGCAGACCCTTGAGGTTCGAACACTGGGGTGCGCGCGGAGATTTCGCCTCCTACCTACCTGCACTCCTCCGCCATGCTAGGATCTAAACCACTGAAAGAACAACACAAGAGACACATGGTTTATACTGGTTCGGGCCACCGTTGTGGTGTAATACCCTACTCCAGTGTGTGGTGTGTGGATTGCCTCTTGGGCTGATGATGATGATCAATACAAGGAAGAACAGCCTCGCGAGGGCCTGTTCTTGGCTGGGGCAATGAACTGCTGGACGGAGTTCAGTCACCTTTCTCTCTCTCTCTTTCTCTCTCTGCTTCCGACCAAACGACCGGTCGACCCCCTTGCCCTGTGGGTGGCTGGTCCTATTTATAGAGGCCCTGGTCCTCTTCCCAAATATCGAGCGGGAAGGGAGCCAACAATGGCGGGCTAATTTGAAGGGGGGCATCAAGTATTAGCTATCCTGACAAAAGTAGTCTTCGCCTGCGCAAAGCTCTGGTGATGACGCCGTCTTGGGCTCCACGGTGACCTCCATCTCGTAGTCCTCTTGGTCTTGGTCTCGTTGCACCAAAATGGCAACTTTTGCCTGATGCCTCGGTACTCCGTGGCTGCGCTTGCCCCCTTTGCACCAAAGAGGAAAGGAGGACGCTGCGTGGGCTGGCACCCGCCTGGCGCCTTGAGTCGTCATGGCTTGCATCACGGGCACCTCGTGAGGTACCCCGCCTTGATCTCTCCGCCTCCTCGTGAGCCAGCCTGACGAGGCCGTGCCTGAGGAAGCTCCATGTCGTCTGCCCCGCGAGGCTTGGTCCCTCGCGAGGGTCTTGGGTTTGTGTTGGTGAAGATGGGCCGTGCTGGGCCCCCCTTTTGAGCCACGCCGCAGGCCGCAGGCAGGCAAGTCTGGGGACCCCCGTTCCCAAAACGCCGACAGTAGCCCCCGGGCCCAAGGCGCGCCCGGACTTGGCCGTGCAGGGAGGCGGAAGGGCAAGATCGAAGGGCCGCGGGCCCTAACAGCCTACGGCCTTGGGCGCCGCGTGGCGTTTGATTGGACGTGGGCGTCTCCACTTCCCCATGGCGCCTCGGCAACTGCACGGATTGGACAAGTCCCTGCATGAAAAACGGGTCATGATTACCTGCGATCGTGGAGGTCAGCGGTTGGCCTCCGCCGGCTATAAGTACGGAACGACGCGTGCCCTTCCAGTTCATCTCCCCTTGCTTCTCCTTCTTCTTCATGGCCCCGTCGAGGAGGTTCTCGGCCGCGGAGAAGGGGAAGGCTTGCCAGGCTGAGCATGCCTCCCCCCCGCCCAAGCGCGGCCGAGGGCGCCCCCGCAAACTTCCTGTGGCCACCACGACAGCTCCACGCGGCCGCGGAGATGCTTTCCAGCACGGTGGCGGGCGGATTGCTGCGGCCGGGGGGTGCGCTCTGGCTGGGCGTCCCCCTATGCCGCGCTTTCGCGCTGCAGAGGTGCTGCCGGAGTTCGTCGTGTGGTCGGCGGAGCTGAGTAGCACCCGACTTCCACTTCCTTGCTTCCTCCTTGGCGAGCTCTCGGCCGGCGCCCCGGGCGGCCTCTGGCTTCAGGCCGACGGCTGCTGCAGCCGGGCCTCATGGGTTTCACTGGAGGTCTCCGCAGCTGGGAGCATGGCCTTGGCCTGCGGTTGGCAGACGTTTGCCCGCGCGCATGGCCTGGGCCGTCGGTGCACCCTACACTTCAGGTTCGACGGTGATGCCACCCTCTACGTGAGGGTGTTTGGGGAAGATGGTCGCCGCGCAGGGTGTTGCCCCGAGGGCGACGACCGCGGCTAGGAACCCGGCTCCGGCGATGATGGAGAGGACGACGCTCGCGGGGCTGGCGACGCTCAGGGTTCCTCAAGCTTCTCCGGTTCTTCTTCAGGCGGCGACTCTTCTAGTGGTGGCCGCAGTCATCCCCCATGCCGTCGTATCTTCTTGGGAGGTGGTAGCTTGTCCGCCCACCGTCGCGCCCTGGTGAAGCGCGAGAGGGAGTCCGCCTGAGCTCCAAAGGCAGCTCGGGCTTCCCTGCGGGCTGGTGTGAGGCGAGCCGCACCAGATTTGTTCTTTCTCTTCCTTTTTCCTGCGTAAAAAGGACAGCAGTGTGGTGCCCCGCGGGGGCGTGTATGGGTTATTGCTGTTAATCATCGTTTTGCTTTCTTTATCGTACCTTCCGGCTACGTGCCCGCGCGTGGATGGTTCCCGGCCCCAGCCGTGGGGGCGACCGACCCAGGCCCTGTGTTTGTGTCGCGGTGCCCGAGGGGCACGGACTGGAGGGGTGCTCCTGCAAGGGGCCCAGGTCGCGAACCCTTTGAATGACTAGGATAGGGACCCTCGCGAGGACGCTCGGCTGCCCCCCTCGCGAGGCCATGCACAAGAGAAATCGAGGCAGGAGAATGAAAAGCCGAAGAACCACAAGCCAAAGACGGCAACAACTTCAATAAAACTTCGAATGAAAAGGAGCAAGCCAATTGCGGAAAGCAAATGAAAAGCTGCGTCTGGCACCTAGTCTAGTCTTCGACGTCTTCTCACCAGCGCGGAGCTAAGTGCTGCCACTGGGCGTGGGAGGGAGCCCCAGGGCCTGAGGCCGGCGCTCCTGAGACTCCGGGGCGTGTACAACCCCAACTCATTATTACCTGAGAGTGTCACGGGCGGCGAGCTTCACAGGCGTTGGCCTTCTACACAGGCTTCGGGCCTTTTCCAAAATGCGATAGCTTCACAGGCATTCGCGTTCTTCACAGGCTCCGGGCCTTTTCCAAAACGCGATAGCTTCACAGGCATTCGCCTTCTTCACAGGCTCCGGGCCTTTTCCAAAACGCGATAGCTTCACAGGCATTCGCCTTCTTCACAGGCTCCGGGCCTTTTCCAAAACGCGATAGCTTCACAGGCATTCGCCTTCTTCACAGGCTTCGGGCCTTTTCCAAAACGCGATATCTTCACAGGCATTCGCCTTCTTCACAGGCTCCGGGCCTTTTCCAAAACGCGATAGCTTCACAGGCATTCGCCTTGCTTCACAGGCTCTAGGCCTTTTTAGGGGTAGAACCTCCGGAGGTGCTGGATGTTCCATGCATTCTGGACCGGCACTCCCTCCTGAGTCTCCAAGCGCGTGGAGGCGGGCCTAGAAACATGAACAACCTTGAACGGGCCCTCCCACATGGGAGAGAGCTTGTGCAGTCCCTCCCTGGAGAGAACCCGCCTGAGCACGAGGTCTCCTACCTCAAGAGTCCTGGGGCGGATGTTGCGGCAGTGATATCACCGCAGCGCTTGTTGGTACCTCGCCGCTCGCAGCGCGGCTTCTCGGCGATGTTCCTCCCCCAGCACGAGGTCCATACCCCGCATGGCGTCCTGCTGCGCCTCGTCGAACGCCAGGACCCGCACGGAGCAACGTCTGACCTCGTGAGGGAGGACCGCTTCCGCTACGTAGACCAGGAAGAACGGGGTCTCTCCAGTCGGCTTGGTCGCGGTGGTGCAGATGGACCACCGCACGGACTAAAGCTCGTCGTACCAACCTCTGCCGCAAGCCTCTAGCTTCTTCTTGAACGTCCTGGTCTTGAGGCCCCTCAGGACCTCCGCATTGGCTCGCTCGGCCTGGCCGTTGCTTCGGGGGTGCGCCACTGGAGCGTAGCATATCTGCGTTCCAAGGTTAGCACAGTATGTTTTGAAGAGGTTACTGGTGAGCTGCGAACCGTTGTCCGTGATGATGTGATTCGGCACCTCGAACCGGCTCACGATGCCCTTGATGAACTTGACCGCGGAACCCGCGGGAATGGTGCGGACAGCCTCTACTTCGGCTCATTTGGTGAACTTGTCCATGGCAACGTAAAGGTAGCGTTAGCCCCCTGGCGCCCGAGGAAACGGACCCAAGATGTCCAGCCCCCAGACTGCGAATGGCCACAAAAGGGGGATAGTCTGCAAGCCCCCTGCTGGCTGATGGATCTGCTTGGCATGGAACTGGCAGGCTTCTGTGCTGTATTCTAGACAGGTGTAGCATGATGGTCATCTGAAAAGAATCCTTAGAACGGGTCCCTGCTGCACGTCTGCGCCTGTGTCTCTGTTGTGCTGTATTCTGGACGGGTGTAGCATGATGGTCATCTGAAAAAGAAAGGAACTTAATTGAAAAGTTGTGGTGCAAAAGGTAGGTCATACTAAATAAACCATGTACAGTTCAAAATGAGTAAAGTTGAGCCTAATTGCCACTTGTTTGGGCGCGTTGAGCCCCTTGTATTGTAATAGGGGCATAGCCATCAAACCTGTATCAATTACATATAGCTGCGCCGGACTCGTCCAACCGCGTCCGTGGTCTTAACGACCCGTCAGATGCTTTAGTTGGTGAGGCCGTTTATTGTGCGACTGCCAAGGCAGCCGCACGGTCTTCCGCGTGCAAGGAGTGCTCAATACTTCCATTTACTGTAATGATGCCACATGGACCGGGCATCTTAAGTATGAGAGAAGCGTAACGAGGTATTGCGTTAAAGTGAGCTAAAGCTTCGCATCCGAGTAGTGCTTGATAACCACTTTGGAACGGAGCGATGTGGAACGTTAAATTTTCACTGCGGAAGTTATCGGGAAAGCCGAATATAACCTCTAGTAGCAGGGAGCCCGTGCAATGGGCCTCTAGGCCTAGCGTTACTCCTTTAAAGGTAGTATTGCTATGGCTAATTTTTGTTGGGTCTATCCCCATTTTGCGGACTGTGTCCTGATATATCAGGTTTAAACTGCTGCCACAGTCCATCAGGACTTGTGTGATGTGGTATCCGTGAATTATTGGGTCTAATACTAAGGCAGCCCATCCTGCACGCCGGATACTTGCCGATTAATCCCGATGGTCAAAGGTGATCGGTTGGGACGACCAATGGCAGAACTCCGCGGTGATAGGCCCTGGGGCATGTGTCACTAGGAGTGCCGCTTTGTTTCTCCCCTTTGTTACGTGTAACACGTTTACTATTTTGACTTCTGGTGGGAATTTCTTCTGTTCCCCAGAGCTTTGCTTGCAAGTCTCATCCTCGTCTTCGCTTGGTGTATCCTACCCCTTATGTTCGGCGTTGAGCTTGCCGGACTGCTTGAAAACCCAACATTCTCTATGGGTATGATTTGCAGGCTTATCGGGGGTGCTGTGGATCTGACATATTTTATCCATAATCTTGTTTAGGCTGGACAGTTCCTCTCTGTTGCCTTTGGAGGGCAGCTTTTGTTGACCTGGACGAGAGCTTCTAAATCCGGCGTTTACCGCTGTGCTCTTTGGGCTATCTTCTTTATTCCGGCGCTTGTTTTTGCTGCGTCGTGGTTTCCCGTTTTCGTCCTTGACTTTGGATGTACTTGAGTCGCCGGTGCTGCATCGGGCTAACCAGCTATCCTCGCCCGCGCAAAGGCGGGTTGTCGGATTTCGGGTTCCGGTAGACCCTTGATGTTCGAACACTGGGGTGCGCGCGGAGATTTCGCCTCCTACCTACCTGCACCCCTCCGCCATGCTAGGATCTAAACCACCGGAAGAACAACACAAGAGACACAGGGTTTATACTAGTTCGGGCCACCGTTGTGGTGTAATACACTACTCCAGTGTGTGGTGTGTGGATTGCCTCTTGGGCTGATGATGATGAACAATACAAGAAAGAACAGCCTCGCGAGGGCCTGTTCTTGGCTGGGGCGATGAACTGCTGGATGGAGTTCAGTCACCTTTCTCTCTCTCTCTCTCTCTCTCTCTCTCTCTCTCTCTCTCTCTTTCTCTCTCTGCTTCTGACCAAACGACCGATCGACCCCCTTGCTCTGTGGGTGGCTGGTCCTATTTATAGAGGCCCTGGTCCTCTTCCCAAATATCGAGCGGGAAGGGAGCCAACAATGGCGGGCTAATTTGAAGGGGGACAACAAGTATCAGCTATCCTGACAAAAGTAGTCGTCGCCTGCGCAAAGCTCTGGTGATGACGCCGTCTTGGGCTCCACGGTGACCTCCGTCTCGTAGTCCTCCTGGTCTTGGTCTCGTTGCACCGAAATGGCAACCTTTGCTTGATGCCTCGGTACTCCGCGGCTGCGCTTGCCCCCTTTGCACCAAAGAGGAAAGGAGGATGCTACGCGGGCTGGCACCCGCCTGGCGCCCTGAGTCGTCATGGCTTGCATCACGGGAACCTCGTGAGGTACCCTGCCTTGATCTCTCTGCCTCCTCGTGAGCCAGCCTGACGAGGCCGTGCCTGAGGAAGCTCCGCGTCATGCACCCCGCGAGGCTTGGCCCCTCGCGAGGGTCTTGGGTTTGTGTTGGTGAAGATGGGCCGTGCTGGGCCCCCCTTTTGAGCCATGCCCCAGGGCGCAGGCAGGCAAGTCTGGGGACCCCCGTTCCCAGAACGCCGACACGGGTCATGAGGCTTGTTAATGCTGCCATTGTTCTCAGATTTTCTTGGCCGAGGTGTTTGGCAAGCCATTCGTCTCGAATGCTGTGCTTAAAAGCTGCTAAGGCTTTGGCGTCCGGGCAGTCAACTATTTGATTCTTTTTAGTGAGGAACCTGTTCCAAAGCTTTCGGGCTGACTCTCCAGGCTGTTGAGTTATATGACTCAAATCGTCTGCATCCGGTGGTCGGACATAGGTCCCTTGAAAATTTGCCCGAAAAGCGTCTTCGAGCTCTTCCCAGCTTCCAATGGAGTTTTCGGGGAGGCTTTTAAGCCAGTGCCGAGCTAGCCCTTTGAGCTTGAGGGTAAGTACTTGATGGCGTGCAGATCGTCTCCTCGAGCCATATGGATATGGAGGATGTAGTCCTCAATCCAGACCCCAGGGTCTGTCGTTCCGTCGTATGCCTCTATGTTTACGGGTTTGAATCCCTCTGGAAACTCGTGGTCCAGCACCTCATCGGTGAAACATAGGGGCTGTGCGGCACCCCTGTATTTGGGTGTATCGTGGTGTTGGGATGTTTGTTGTGTTGCATTGCATGCTGGAGCGCACTTGCGTGGCCCGTAGAAGGATCTGGTTGCACCGTCCTTTTAATGCGATCCCTCACGCGGATCGCGTACTGGCTTATGTGCGGCGTCGTTTGCCGCTCTATGTTGGCCACGAGGTCGTCTATCCGACCGGATGGCCGTTTTGTGTTTTGATTGTGGGGGATCTAAGGCCTCCTCATCGAATTCATGTAGCAACTTTCGCTTCGGGTAGCTCTTGGTGTGGCGATTACCGCCGTACTTCGCTTCAGTGTTGAGTACTTCACTCCATCTGATTCTAAGTGTGTCTTGTGCAGCCCTGAGCCTTTGCTTCTGCTTTTTCAGACTCCTTGCAGTGGCAACAAGCCTTTTATGGGTATTATGTTGCTCTGGGTGCCTGTCCGGTGTGATGTTATTCGAACCGTTATCTTCGATGGAGTTGGGTTGTTCGGTTTGATTCTCCGTGTTGCCGTGGTCGGACGATGGTTCAATGCCGTGTTTGTCGTCCGCTGGCTCGCCTTGCTCTACCGCTAGGTTTATATGATCGCTGCTTCTACTGAGGCGGGATTTGGAGCGGCGCTTACGCCGCCGCTTTGACTGCTTCTCGAGGGAACAACCCTTCGCTGCGTCCTTCCATTCTTCGTCGTCGTTTTCTTTGGGTGTCCACCATGTATACATCATATGATGAAGTGGGCATCCAGTGCCCTGTGGGCAGTGGTTCCTGTTCGTCTCTTGCATCGTCGTCCATACCGTCGATGCCTTCGGAGTCGAAGTCGAGCATGTCGGTCAAATCATCGATGGTGGCTACTAAGTGGGTGGTGGGTGGGCGGCGAATTTCTTCATCATCCGCATCCCAATTCTACCGGACATGGTTCGGCCAGGGCTCTCCTGACAGAGAGAGAGACCTTAATGAGTTCAGTATGTCACCGAAGGGCGAGTGCTGAAAGATATCCGCGGAGGTGAACTCCATGATCGGCGCCTAGTTGGATTCGATAGGCACGGCGCAGGCGGTTCGGAGTCCGTGGCCGGGGAAGAATCCGACAGTTTGGCGTCACGGCTCTCGTGAAGGGTAAGGTCGATACTCAACTCGATCGCCGATGAGAGTGCAGCCTCCGCGGCGGGGTCTATCCACCCGTCACAGGATGGCGCAATTGGCTCCGATTTGAGGGTCGGCGCGGTCGCCGGTGCGATCTCCCAAACACTGTCCAATGGTATAGCTAAGTTGTGCTCATTGTGACCGTGCGGCGCACTCGGCAACGGCTCGAATCCATTGAAGATCAAGTCTTCATGGATGTCGGCTGTGCAGTTCAAGTTTCCAAATCTGACCTGATAGCCAGGGGCGTAGCTCTCAATCTGCTCTAGATGGCCAAGCGAGTTGGACCGTAGTGCGGAACCGCCAAATACAAAGATCTGTCCGGGGAGAAAAGTCTCACCCTGGACTGCATCGCTATCGATGATCGAAGGAGCCATCAAGCCTAATGATGATGACATAGAGGAACTCTCAATGAAAGCACCAATGTCAGTGTCAAAACCGGCGGATCTCGGGTAGGGGGTCCCGAACTGTGCGTCTAAGGCGAATGGTAACAGGAGGCAGGGGACATGATGTTTTACCCAGGTTCGGGCCCTCTTGATGGAGGTAAAACCCTACGTCCTGCTTGATTATTCTTGATAATATGAGTAGTACAAGAATTGATCTACCACGAGATCAGAGAGGCTAAACCCTAGAAGCTAGCCTATGGTATGATTGTATGTTGTCCTACAGACTAAACTCTCTGGTTTAGATAGACACCGGAGGGGGCTAGGGTTACACAGAGTTGGTTACAAGGAAGGAGATCTACATATCCGTATTGCCAAGCTTGCCTTCCACGCCAAGGAGAGTCCCATCTGGACATGGGACGAAGTCTTCAATCTTGTATCTTCATACTCCAACAGTCCGGCCAAAGGATATAATCTGGCTGTCCGGGTACCCCCTAATCCAGGACTCCCTCAACCGCGATCTTCCTCGCCTCTTGGATCCCCTGCAGCGCGGTTTGGGTTTTCCCCTGGGCATCGCTCATGGCTTGGCGCGCCTTGGTGAGTTCGGACTCTTTCTCCGTTAAACTCTGCTCCAAGGCCTCGCATTTACTTACGGCCTCTTGCAATTCCTGACCATCTTTAATAACTCTGGCTTCGTGTTTCTCATGAAGAGTCCGCTCCATGGCCGCCTTTTTCTCGGCCTCGGCAACGGCCCTTTTGAGGGCCTCGACTTCGGTCATAACTCCTAGCACAAATTATGCGGCCTATTTCATACTGAACATTTATCTCGCAATAAATGCACATAATACTGGTGCATACCTTGTTTATCCCTCAACTGCATTTGCAATCGTCCAATTTCTTCTCTGGCCCGCTCCAGACTTTGATTCAGTCCGGCGATCTCTGCAGTTTGAGAGGCAGCAACCGCTACAGGTATCTGCTTGAAACAGGAGAAAAATCAATGTCATTTAGTAAGTCTTCCTGAGATCATGAATTCGATCCCCTGTCCAGTTCTTTATTTCACCAAACAGTGTATCAGGGGCTACTATCTATACTATGACACTCTTTGATAACTCATATAACATACCTCAAAGCCTTTTATAAGACTAATACATGCTTCGTTCAGTCCATTCTCGGTCGACTGAATTTTCTCAATCACCGCGCCCATCAGGGCACAATGTTCATCAACGATGGAGGCATCTCGTAGCGCCACCAACAAGGCATCCGACACTTCTGGATCGACAGAGGTTGTCGGCGGAATCTTTTTCCCCATGTCTCCGGCCCCTACGGTTCGACCTCTAGGCGCTGCCTTCACGGTTTTTTCCTTTTCTCCTTGGCTGGGGTCCTTTCGGGACGAGGCCTCGATGTTTGGCACCTGTTTGGAGGAAGGATCCTTCGGGGGCGTCCCGCTCTCCACGGCATTTGAGCTCAGCAAGTCCTCCGATGAGGATTGTTCGGTACAGGACCTCGCCGGACTACAAGAAATATACGACTTAGGTTAAAGTAATAAGCCATAATGAGTCCGAACGCTTAAACGTATTCGGATACTCACGAGTTCACCAGGGGTTGGGCCCTGGGATCCCATGTTGTGCCGCTGTCGGCAGCAGCAGGAGACTCCTCTTGACGAGGAATCTTTCCTCTTTTGGGTAGTTCGGCCTCCAAGGATGCGGAGGCCGTCCTCTTCCCTCCTCCCTCCACAAGGGATTCATCTCCCTCCTCCTTTTCGTCCTCTTCGAAGGCGGAATGGGCATCAGAGCCTTCGGGTATTTTGCCCAAAGTGCCGCAACAACGAAGGCCGCCCCGGGTCTTTTTAGCCCCCTTCTCGGTCGTCTTCTTCGGCACCTTGTAAGGCGCCGGGACCGGCATCTTCGTTAGAAGTGGGATGGTCGGGTCTTCGGGCAGCGGGGCCGGACAATGGATCCGCTCCGCCTTCTTCCTCCAGCTCTGGGAAAGTTGAATAAACACGCATCAAGCGCGTCCATTGGGTCATGCGGATGGAAAAGTTTGATAAAATCACCGAACTTGCAGGGCGGGACAGTTGGTACCTGGGGTCTTCGGCGGAGTCCGACCACGATTTGCTGGACTTAAAAAGCACCTTCCAAATGTCCTCGTGCAACGAGCCAAAGAGCCTTCGCAAGGTCTGGTGCCTGGCCGAATCAAACTCCCATAGATTGTGAGTCTGGCATTGACAAGGCAGTATCCGGCGGACTAACATCACCTGGACTACGTCAACAAGTTCAATGTTCTTATCTCCCATATCTTTAACGCGCGTCTGGAGCACTGACAGTTCGTCGGACGAGTACTAATCCACTACTGTCTTGACCCAGGACATAAGCCGCAGAGGAGTGCCAGATCAAAATTGGGGAGAAGCGGCCCGCTCCTTGCCGCTCGGCTCAGTGACGTAAAACCACTGTTGTTGCCACTCCTTGACAAAATCATTGAAGGTTCCTGTTGGCCATATGACGTTGGGCATCTTGCTCACCATAGCGCCCCCACACTCGGCGTGCTCGCCGCCCACCACCTTGGGCTTCACATTAATGACCTTCAGCCATAAACCGAAGTGTGGCGAAACGCGTAGAAAAGCCTCGCACACGGCAATGAATGTAGAGATGTTGAGGAAGGAGTTAGGGGACAGATCGTGAAGATCGACCCCATAATAATACATGATACCGCGAACGAATGGGTGGAGGGGAAATCCCAGCCCGCGGACAAAGTGAGGGAGGAATACAACCCTCTCGTGGGGTTCCGGAGTGGGGACGATCTGTCCCGCCATCGGGAGATGGTGGCCGATTTTCTTGGCCAGATACTCGGCCTCCCGAAGCTTTTTGATATCCTTCTCTCGGACGGTAGAGGCCATCCATTTGCCTCCTGCTCTGGATCCAGACATCTTCGAAAGATCTCTTGTGGGTATAGGAGGTGAACACTCGTGCGTTGGAGCCTAAGTAGAATGGAATGGGTTGGTAAGAAGGTATGGGTGAAGAGGGTGAATTCTTGTCCCTTTATAAGGGCGGAAGAGGCGATGTGCCTCCCCCCTTGCTTGGTAGAACCTCTTATTCCCCAAGCGCCATAGGTAATGGCGCGGTCAGGTTACCCGCGTTCGTATTGATGAGAATCCCGTAATAAGAGGGACACGATCTCTGCTTTGACAAGACATGTCGAGAAAACCGCCCCACAATATGTGTGGTGCTGGTTGAGAAAAACGGTTCGAATAAAGACCGAGCCATGACATGACGCCGTGCTGTTAGAACACGTCAGCAGATTAGATATGTGCAAATATTATTCTCTCTGCGGTAGTATGTGGAACTTGTTTTGCAGAGCCCGACACTATTCGGGTGTTCAAAATCTTCTATGGAGTATTCAGAGGAGGAACCCGCCTTGCAATGCCAAAGACAACACTGTGCGCCGGACTCATCGTCATTGAAGCCTGGTTCAGGGGCTACTGAGGGAGTCCTGGATTAGGGGGTCTCCGGACAGCCGGACTATATCCTTTTGCTGGACTATTGGACTATGAAGATACAAGATTGAAGACTTCATCCCGTGTTCGGATGGGACTCTCCTTGGCGTGGAAGGCAAGCTAGTCAATACGGATATGAAGATCTCCTCCCTTGTAACCGACTCTGTGTAACCCTAGCCCCCTCCGGTGTCTATATAAACCGGAGGGTTTAGTCCGTAGGACAACATACAATCATACCATAGGCTAGCTTCTAGGGTTTAGCCTCTACGATCTCGTGGTAGATCAACTCTTGTAATACTCATATCATCAAGAACAATCAAGTAGGACGTAGGGTATTACCTCCATCAAGAGGGCCCGAACCTGGGTAAACATCGTGTCACCTGCTTCCTGTTACCATCCGCATTAGACGCACAATTCGGACCCCCTACCCGAGATCCGCCGGTTTTGACACCGACAAGTATATTTCTTTTATTAGTGACAATATCTTTCATATATTTAGCATATGTGGCCATCTTCAATATATCAGTCAAACGAGTATGCAAAAGACTAGCCTAAGCATTTCAGCAAAGCATTCAAATTCTTTTTCATCCTTATTTTTACATGGTTTAGTTGGAAAATGCATGGGTTTCTAAACCCATGGTTCTCTTTCCTTGCCATGTTTTATAGCAATGTAATCTCTTTTATCATAATGTTTATTTTTAGAAGGCGGGTTATCAAGATCAACATCAGGTTCTATTTCAACATCATTATCAGGTTCTTTATCATTGTCTGTTGATCATCTACATGAACATCATCATCATAATTATCATTATCACTAGGTGAATGTTCATTAACAGAATGTGTCTCAATATCAGAAATAGAAACATCATTACTATCCTTAGAAGGTTTTTCTACCTCCAATTGACTAGAAGTATGCAAAGTCCTATCATTTTTCTTTTTCTTTTTAGAAGGACCAGGTGCATCAATATTAATTCTCTGATAATTTTGTTCGACTCTTTTAGGATGGCCTTCGGGATATAGTGGCTCCTGAGTCATTTTACCTCAAATAGTCATTACTCTAATAGTATGATCATTCATATTACTATTCATTTCACTAAGAAAATCATTTTGTGACTTAGCAACTTGTTCTAACTGAGTTTGGACCATGGCGGTGTTGGGGAACGTTGCATGGGAAACAAAATTATTCCTACGCTCACCAAGATCACTCTAGGAGATGAATATCTACGAGAGGAGAGATTGCATCTACATACCCTTATAGATCGCTAAGCAGAAGCGTTAAGGAACGCGGTTGATGTAATCGAACGTCTTCACGATCCAATCATGATCAGTCAAGTGAACTCCTGATCCAACTAGCAAACGGATGGCACCTCCGCGTTCAACACACATATGGCTTGATGACGCCTGCACCTCCTCGATCCAGTGAGTGATGATGAAGTAGTAGCTCGAGTCCTCTAGCAGCACGACGGCGTGATGGTGGTGGTGGTGGTGGAGAATCCCAGCAGAGCTTTGCTAAGCTATGCAGAGAGAAGATGGACTACGAGGGAGAGCTAGGGCAGCACCGTGGCATGGATGGGGTGCGGATGCCGTCCCTCTACCCCTCTATATATAGGGGAGGGAGGAGGAGGGGCGCCCTAGGGTTTCCCCTAGGGGGGGTGGCAGCCACCACAGATGGGGGCGCCCCTAGGGAAACCCTAGGGTGGCTTGCCCCCAAGCCAGGTGGAGGCAGCCCTAGGGGGTGACCCACCTCCTTTAGTGATTGTGGGATGGGGTGAGTGATACGGCTTGAAGCTACGTCGGTATTTCCCCATAGAGGAAGGGATGATGTAGCATAACGACGATAGGTATTTCCCTTAGTAATGAAACCAAGGTTATCGAACCAGTAGGAGAGCCAAGCAACAATACATAAACGGCACCTGCACATAAATAACAAATACTCGCAACCCGACATATTAAAGGGGTTATCAATCCCTTTCGGGTAACGGCGCCGAAAATTGGCAAATGGACATGAATAAATTGTAGTAGATTGATAGATCGAAGGCCAAATAAAATAAATAAGAATAAATTGCAGCAAGTTATTTTTGTATTTTTGGTTTAATAGATCTGAAAAATAAAAGGCAAATAAAATAGATCGCAAAGGCAAATAATATGAGAAAGAGACCCGGGGGGCGTAGGTTTCACTAGTGGCTTCTCTCAAGAAAAATAGCAAATGGTGGGTAAACAAATTACAGTTGGCCAATTGATAGAACTTCAAATAATCATGACGATATCTAGGCAATGATCATTATATAGGCATCACGTCCAAGATTACTAGACCGACTCCTGCCTACATCTACTACTATTACTCCACACATCGACCGCTATCCAGCATGCATCTAGTGTATTAAATTCATGGAGAAACAAAGTAATGCAATATGAATGATGGCATGATGTAGACAAGTTCTATTTATGTAGAAATAGACCCCCATCGTTTTATCCTTAGTAGAAACGATACATACGTGTCGGTTCCCCTTCTGTCACTCGGATCAAGCACCGTAATATCGAACCCACTACAAAGCACCTCTTCCCATTACAAGATAAATAGATCAAGCCGGCAAAACAAAACCCAAATATCAGAGAAGAAATACGAGGCTATAAGCAATCATGCATATAAGAGATCAAAGAAACCCAAATAACTTTCATGGATAAAAAGAGATAGATCTGATCATAAACTCAAAGTTCATCGGATCCCAATAAACACACAGCAAAAGAGTCACATCATATGGATCTCCAAGAGACCATTGTATTGAGAATCAAAAGAGAGACAGAGAGAGGAAGCCATCTAGCTACTAACTACGGGTCCGAGGGTCTACAAAGAACTACTCACGCATCATCGGAGAGGCACCAATGGAAGTGGTGAACCCCTCCGTGATGGTGTCTAGATTAGATCTGGTGGTTCTGGACTCTGCGGCGGCTGGAATTGATTTTCGTTGACTTCCTTGGGGTTTCTGGAGTATAGGGGTACTTATAGAGTAAAGAGGAGGCCCGGGAGGCACCCGAGGCGGGCACAACCCACCAGGGTGCGCCTGGGCCTCCTGGAGCACCCTGGTGGGTTGTGCTCCCCTCGAAGCAGCCCCTAGGTGCTTCTTCAGCCATTGGTTGTCTTCTGGTCCAAAAAAATCCACAAAATTTTTTGTTGCATTTGGTATTGATTTGCTACGATGTAAAAAACAAGCAGAAAACAACAACTGGCATTTGGCACTATGTCAATAGGTTAGTACCAAAAAGTGATATAAAATGACTATAAAATGATTATAAAACATCCAAGATTGATAATATAACAACATGGATGTCGGAGTAATGGGCCACGGGTAGCCTAACCCAAGCCCCTGAGCCTTTCAAGACAACGGGGCCGGCTGCGCCCCTCAAAGACGTCAAGGTAAAGACTCCGCCTTCTGGCGGCCGGTTGGCCAAGCGACCGATTGGTTGAAGGCGGCCGAATTCCGGAGGGCAGCATCCGGATGGGCCGACTCCTAGAGAGCGGCCTCCAGACAGGCCAACTCCTAGCAGTCGGCCCGTGGCGCCCTCAAAGTCTGCGCCCTCATCAAAGAGACAAGACGGGGTATGGCTACAGTGCAAGCCTTCCCCCCGAATCCAGGGACGGGCGTGGCCACTGTGCCCCATACAGGCGGAGACCTCTGCACGACGTGGCACTGTTGCCTCTTCCCCCATACGTCACACCTGACAGGCGGAGTCCTATTCCCATGAAGGCATGTCAGGTACGTCTTGCAGACGGCGGGCCCTACCTGGCAGCCAGAGCCCTGAAGACGGAGGAGGCTGGGGCAGCCGGACCTTAGAGGAGCCGGCTACCAGCAGACGGCCAATCCCTCCCTTGGGCCCCATATGCCATCAACCAGATGAGACACGGAGTGGCAACAGTGATCGCCCACCAGGCGGCGGGACTGTAGCCACGCTTCCCCGACCAAGCCTGCGTCACTAGTGTTACGGCTACAGTGAGCAGCAGCCGGCAAGACCCGCAAGCGGCGGGAGCGGCTTGTCGGCAACGTACCAGACCAGCCGGCGGGGCCCAGCTATCGGCAAAGAGGCCGGCGACCAGAGAGAATGACGACCGGGCCCTATGCTCGGCCAGATTACCATTGTACCCCTGGGGGGTAGGCCTATATAAACCCCCAGGGCACCCATGCAAAGGGTTCGGCCCTGTTAGGACTAGACTCATACCTAGAGGAGGAGAGAGCGTGCCTGCCTTCTTCCACCTCTAGCAAACAGCTCGAGGAGCACCATTGTACCGCTTACACATTAGTGATCATGCGGAGACCCCGCAGAGCAGGACTAGGGGTGTTATCTCCTAGGAGAGCCCCGAACCTGAGTAAAGTACGCCGGCGTTTGTGTCTATGCCTCATCCTGCTTCCAGGCACCGGCGACGTTCTACTCGCTCCCACCATGATAAGCCATACTTTGGCATATGTCGCACCCAACCCCCGACATTTGGCGCTCACCGTGGGGCAAGGTGCACCGTCTCCCGAAGACCTGTTCTGGACGGGAACCCTGTTCCTTCCTGGCGAGCGCAGCCAGCCCGGCATGTCGAACGGCGTCTGCATCGAGGTGCTGCATGATGCGGAGATCGCCTGCGCAGCGAGCTGCCTCGCCGATCCTGTTGGCGAGATTTGCCTCTCCGACGAGCCCGCATCCGACGCAGGCACCAATGGCCCCGAAGGGCGCCTCGTGGGCCTCCTCGATCAGCTCCATGTCACTAGCGAGCCTGCTGCTGACTTGGAGTCGGTTGGCTCCACCGACCCGATGTTGGTCGACTCCGACACGGCTTCGCTCGACACGTTCCCCTCCAATGTGGTGGTCTACGATGAGCCGCTTCCTCGCACGGACAGCAGAGGCAGCACCATCACGGAGGTGCTCATGATCAGCCACGGCGAGCACTCTGGCAGGGGCAGTCAGGACCCGTTGCAGACGGCAATGCAAGACTTGGCTGTGCCAATCCCGAAAGACGCCGACACTGAGACGCTCGAAGCACGCCACGTCCAGCTCGTTGAGAGCACTAGCCGGCTGGCCAACATGATACGCCTTTCGGAGGCCTACCAGCGGGAGATGGACCATGCTCTAGGCGGCACACCGGCTCCTGGTGGGCCTAGCCGCGTTGGCTTGATCAGGCAGTGTGGCACAGCCATCGCCAGCATGTTCGGGACAGACCATCCCGTCTATGCCACGCCTGCAGAGAACATACGAGTTGCCCAGGCGGCTACAGACGAGCTAGACAAGCTCGAGGGCGACGAGTGTCGCCACATGACGGAGCGAGTTCAGCAGCTCCTCGACGCAGCTGCTGAGCAGCAAGATGCCGGGTGCCGCGCTGAGACGCCCAACCAGAGAAACGATGACCCACCACCTCGCCGAGACCAAGGCGTGGCATTCCGGCACCGACTGGTGGCGTCCATGATATAAGAGACAAGGAGCCGGCTGCCAGCCACAGCCGGACTCACATCACCATCGAGCGCGACCAAGACGGCCGCCCAAGAGTAGTGCGACGGCGAGACGACTGCCCGCCGCCTCCTCCCCGCAGGGAGAGGCGCATCTCGCCACCGCCTGTTGACCACCCATCACTCGGCGACCGCCTTGGCCGTCGAGAAGGAATCGGAGAAAATGATGCCCGCAACCGGATCGACCGCCTTAATCGGTCCCTGGCACTAGAAGAGGAAGATGAGCTGGGTCCGCCTTGTTTTGGCCCCCCGCATCCGAGATGAGCCCTTTCCCAAAGGGTTCACTCTCCCAAGAGATACCCCCAAGTACACCGGCTTCGTGAAACCGGAGGACTGGCCGGTCGACTACTCCACAGCCGTCAGCAACGCCAACGGCAACAAGTGCGTTGCCGTGAAGTACGCCCCCCTCATGCTCCAGGGCATGGCCCGGACATGGCTGAACAACCTGAAGCCGCGCAGCGTGAACAGCTGGGTTGACTTTACTGAGGCCTTCATCCGCAACTTCACCAGCACGTACAAGCGGCCGCCCAAGCCTCGCCATCTCTCCCTGTGCGTCCAAGGCCCCAATGAGTCAACTCGCGACTATCTCACATGCTGGGCCGAGCTGCGCAACTCTTGCGAGGGCATGCATGAGGTGCAGGCTATCGAGTACTTCACCGCCGGGTGCCGAGAGGGCACCCTCCTCAAGCACCGGCTCCTCTGCGACGAGCCAGCGACCCTTGACGAGCTGCTAATCATAGCAGAAAAGTATGCCACAGCTGACTCCTCCATGAAGGCGGAAATTCAAGTCAATGCGTCAGGCAAAGTGGCTCCCCAAGCCCCTCGGACCCCGGCTGGCGACGTTAGTCGGCGGCAGCAGCCGAACGACAACAAGCGCAAGGCCGCACAACCGGCTTCCACAAGCCGGCAGGTGGCGGCAGTTGAAGATCGACAACCAGAAGGGCAGCCTCATCCCAAGCGTCAGAAGGGCGGCAAGCCTGAATGGATGACCACCTTCTAGTACGAGCAGACTCTTGATGCCCCTGCAAGTTCCACAGCGGTGCGAAGCCATCCAATCACACCACTCGAAAGTTCCATTGGCTCACCAGGATTGCCAAGGGTGACAGACTCCAGCCCGCTCCCCCTGTCGGCCCGCCGCCTCCTCCCCCGCAGTAGCCGGCGGCTCGGCCAGTCGACGCCGTGCAAGATGATTATCCAGAGGAGCATGGGGCCTACGTCATGTTCACAAGCGTGGCCGACGATGGGCGCAGTAGGCGGCTGGAAGTGAATGCAGTAGCATCAGAGACCCCCGAGTTCATGCATTGGTCAGAGAAACCCATTAGCTGGAGCAGAGCTGACCACCTGGAAGTGATGCCAAGCCCCGGCTCCTATGCCTTGGTGTTGGACGCCATGTTCGCCACAGAGAGGCGGGCTGCCCATTTTCCCCGAGTCCTGATAGATGGCGGCAGCAGCATCAACATTATGTACAAGGATACCATGGAGAAATTGGGAATCAAGCAGAGACACCTTCAGCCCAGTCGGACTGTTTTCCATGGCATAGTTCCTGGCCTTTCCTGCTCACCAATCGGCAAGACTCAGATAGATGTCTGTCGGCATTCTCGGAACGGGGGTCCCCAGACTTGCCTGCCTGCAGCCTGCGGCGTGGCTCGAGTGGGGGCCCAACATGGCCCATCTTCACCAACACAAGACTGAAGACCCTCGCGAGGGGCCAAGCCTCGCGAGGCGGACGACACGGCGCATCCTCAGGCACAGCCTCCTCAGGCTGGCTCGCGAGGAGACGGAGATATCAAGGCAGGGTACCTCGCGAGGTGCCAGTGACGCAAGCCATGACGATCGAGGGTGCCAGGCGGGCGCCAGCGCGTGCAGCGTCCTTCTTTCCTCTTTGGTGCAAAGGGGGCAAGCGCAGCCGCGGAGTACCGAGGCATCAGGCAAAGGTTGCCATTTCGGTGCAACAAGACCAGGACCAAGCGGACTATGAGACGGAGGTCACCATGGAGCCCAGCACGACGTCACCGTAGAGTCTTTCGCAGGCGAAGACCACCTTTAGTCAGGATAAGAGTACTTGCTGTCTCCCTTCAAATTAGCCCGCCATTGTTGGCTCCCTTCCCGCTCGATATTTGGGAAGAGGACCAGGGCCACTATAAATAGGGACCGGCTACCCACGTAGCAAGGGGTTCGGTTTGGTTTTCATGAGAAGGCACACAGAGTAGGGAGCTCGGTTCGCAGAGTTAGTTGGTCCGGCTAGCAAGTAGAGAGAGAGAGAGAGAGAGTGGTGACAGAACTCCTCCCAGCAGTTCGTCGCCCCAGCTAAGAACCGACCCTCGCGAGGCAGTTCTTCCCTGTAGTGTTCATCATAATCAACCCCAAGAGGCAATCCATCCACCACACACTGGAGTAGGGTATTACACCACAATGGTGGCCCGAACCAGTATAAATCTTGTGTCTCTTGTGTGATTCCTTTAGTAGTTTAGATCTTTGTGAGACGGGGAGGTTGAGGACGTGATTTCCGTGCGCACCCCAGTGTTCGAACCTTAAGGGTCTGCCGAAACCCGAAATCCGACGATGTCCTCTTCAGGGACAAAACTCATTTCCACCGAGAGCCAGTCTGGTTTGAGGTGGTGGACCTTGAGATCCCTTATCACGCGCTGCTTGGCCGGCCTGCCTTGGCCAAGTTCATGGTGGTCCCCCACTATGCTTACCTAAAGATGAAGATGCCAAGCTCTAAGGGAATCCTGACCGTAGCAGGAGACTACAAGAAGTCGTCCGCCTGCGCGGCAGAGAGCAGCCGGTTAGCCAAATCCCTTGTGATCGCAGCAGAGAAACGACTGCTTGACCGGGTTGTGGCAATGGCAGGCAAGCAGCTGGAAATGTCACCCGACCCCAAGGAGTCGGAAGCCGAGGGCTCATTCAAGCCGGTTAAAGAAACAAAAAGATACCTTTGGACCCGGAGCACCCAGAGAGGTATGCTGTCATTGGCGCAAACCTTGACAGTTAATAGGAAGGCGAGCTCGTAGATTTCCTCCGTGAGAATCGGGACATCTTTGCATGGTCCCCCAAAGAAATGCCAGGTGTACCGGCGGATTTCGCCGAGCACAAGTTACACGTCCGATCTGATACCAAGCCAGTCCGGCAGCCCTTGCGCCGCCTATCATAAGAGAAAAAGAAGAGTTGTTGGAGAAGAGATAGCCCAGCTCCTGGCAGCCGGCTTCATCATGGAGGTGTTCTTTCCAGAATGGTTAGCCAATCCAGTCCTAGTGCTGAAGAAGAACAAGCAGTGGCGCATGTGCATTGATTATACCAGCTCAACAAAGCATGCCCCAAAGATCCATTTGCTCTGCCCAGAATCGACCAAGTGATCGACTCTATAGCCGAATGCGAGCTATTGAGTTTTTTGGATGCATACTCGGGGTATCACCAGATCAAGCTGGACCCGGCCGACAGGATGAAGACGGCCTTCATCACGCCATTTGGAGCCTTCTGCTACCTGACCATGACTTCGGCTTGAGAAATGTCGGCGCCACCTTTCAGCGTTGCATGCAGAAGTGTCTCCTCAAACAACTCGGCAGAAACGCTCATGTCTATGTGGATGATGTGGTGGTGAAGACAGAGAAGCGTGGGACGCTACTGGAGGATCTCAGGGAGACTTTCGAGAACTTGCGCCGATTTCAGATCAAGCTCAACCCGGAGAAGTGTGTCTTTGGGGTACCAGCCGACCAGCTTCTTGGCTTTTTGGTCTCAGAGCGCGGCATAGAGTGCAACCCCGTGAAGATCAAGGCCATCGGAAGGATGGTAGTACCCAGCTGACTGCTGGATGTGCAAAAATTTACCGGCTGCTTGGCATCTATTAGCCGTTTCATCAGTCGACTAGGCGAGAAGGCTCTTCCCCTGTACCAGCTCATGAATAAGACCACCTTTTTCGAGTGGAATGACAAGGCAGACGAAGCTTTTCTCCAGCTCAAGAAGATGTTGACCACCCCACCTGTCTTGGCGGCCCCGACTCCTAAGGAACCAATGCTCCTCTACATTGCCGCTACCAGTCGAGTGGTTAGCACAGTCATAGTGGTGGAATGGAAAGAAGAAGGCAACGCCCTACCAATCCAGAGGCCGGTATATTACCTAAGCGAAGTACTGTCCGCCTCCAAGCAGAACTACCCCCACTATCAGAAGATGTGTTATGGCATGCACTTAGCTGCCAAGAGACTGAAGCCATACTTCCAAGAGCACCCAATCACTGTGGTCTGCACATCTCCGCTTGTTGAGATTATTGGAAGTCGAGATGCCTCGGGCCGAGTGGCCAAGTGGGCCATAGATTTGGCCCCCCTACACCATCTACTACCAGCCTCGCACCGCCATCAAGTCACAAGCACTGGCCGACTTCCTCGTCGACTGGGCCGAGACCCAGTACTTGCCGCCAGCGCCAGATTCCACCCATTGGCGGATGCATTTTGATGGTTCAAAAATGCGCACCGGTTTGGGAGCCGGCATTGTTCTCACCTCCCCCAAGGCCGACAAGATTAGATATGCGCTGCCAATTCACTTTGCCGCCTCCAACAATGTTGCTGAATACAAGCACTCATTCACGGGCTCCGACTTGCCAAGGAACTCGGCATTCGCCGGATCCTGTATTAAGGAGACTCCAATTTGGTGGTCCAGCAGTCATCAGGCGACTGGGACGCCAAGGATGCAAATATGGCCAGCTACCGCTTTCTCGTACAGCAACTCAGTGGATACTTCGAAGGGTGCGAGTTCCTTCATGTGCCAAGAAATGACAATGAGCAAGCCGACGCATTGGCACGAATCGGCTCCACCCGGCAAGCAATACCAACCGGCGTTGCCTTGCAACGACTCCTCAAACCGTCCGTCAAGCCATCACCAGAGTCAGATTCCATATTTGTGCCGGCTCCTCCTTAAGCAGTCGGATCCGACTTGAGACCCCACCAGCCGACACGGGAACTTCGGCGGACAACCCGGGGACTGCAACAGTCGCCCCAGGGACTTCATCAACTCAGCAAGGGGCGGCCGACTCCAACCCACCGCCTCCCAGCCCAGCCGCCCTCGTACAAGTGGCAGTCCCGGCAGTCAAAGAAATTGCAACACCTTCATGGGTGTAGGATCGAAAGTATGTCTAGAGGGGGGGGGGTGATTAGACTACTTGACCAATTAAAAACTTAGCCTTTTCCCAATTTTAGTTCTTGGCATATTTTAGCTATCTTAGAGCAAGTCAAGCAATCATCACACAATTCAAGCAAGCATGCAAAGAGTTTATTGGCAGCGGAAAGTAAAGCATGCAACTTTCATGAATGTAAAGGTAAGGGTTTGGAGGATTCAAACGCAATTGGAGACACGGATGTTTTCCCGTGGTTCGGATAGGTGGTGCTATCCTACATCCACATTGATGGAGACTTCAACCCACGGAGGGTAACGGTTGCGCGAGTCCACGGAGGGCTCCACCCACGAAGGGTCCACGAAGAAGCAACCTTGTCTATTCCACCATGGCCATCGCCCACGAAGGACTTGCCTCACTAGCGGTAGATCTTCACGAAGTAGGCGATCTCCTTGCCCTTACAAACTCCTTGGTTCAACTCCACAATCTTGTCAGAGGCTCCGAAGTGACACCTAGCCAATCTAGGAGACACCACTCTCCAAGAAGTAACAAATGGTGTGTTGATGATGAACTCCTTGCTCTTGTGCTTCAAATGATAGTCTCCCCAACACTCAACTCTCTCTCAGAGGATTTGGATCTGGTGGGAAGAAGATTTGAGTGGAAAGCAACTTGGGGAAGGCTAGAGATCAAGATTCATATGGTAGGAATGGAATATCTTGGTCTCAACACATGAGTAGGTGGTTCTTTCTCAGAACATATGCGTAGGAATGATGTACGTGTTCTGATGGCTCTCTCTCCAAATGAAGAGGTGGTGGAGGGGTATATATAGCCTCCACACAAAATCCAACCGTTACACACAATCTACCAATCTCGGTGGGACCGAATCAGAAAACTCGGTCTGACCGAAATAGTAAACCTAGTGACCGTTAGGAATTTTGGTGGGACTGAGATGCAACTCGGTAGGACCGATTCGGTTAGGGTTTGGGCATAACGTAATCTCGGTGAGACCGATTGCACAAACTCGGTGAGACCGAGTTCGGCAGTTAGCTAACCAGAGAGTTGGTCAGGAAAACTCGGTGGGACCGACTTGCTCTTTCGGTGAGACCAAAACGTTACAGAAGGAAACATAGAGTTTACCTTGCATTCTCGGTGGGACCGATTCGCTCTTTTGGTGAGACCGAAAAGTTACGAAAGGGAAATAGAGAGTTTGCAAGCCCATCTCGGTGAGACCGAGAACCTTATCGGTAGGACCGAATTGCTAGGATTTGGCAGTGGCAAATGACAAGTAAAACTCGGTGGCGTCGGATTGACAGAATCGGTATGACCAAGTTTGGCTTAGGGTTTAGGTCATTTGTGGATATGGAAAGGTGGTTGAGGATTTTGGAGCATATCACTAAGCACATAAAGCAAGAGGCTCATTAAGCAACACCTCATCCCTCCTTGATAGTATTGGCTTTTCCTAAAGAGTCAATGTGATCTTGGATCACTAAAATATAAAATGAGGAGTCTTGAACTTTTGAGCTTGAGCCAATTCTTTGTCCTTAGCATTTTGAGGGTTCCACTTTCACATCCATGCCATGCCAAGCATTGAGCTTTCCTGAAATAATCATCTTGGAATAGCATTAGCTCAATGAGCTATATGTTGTTATGAATTACCAAAACCACCTAGGGATAGTTGCACTTTCAATCTCCCCCTTTTTGGTAATTGATGACAACATATAGATCAAAGCTTCGGCAAATGATAATAAGCATGAAATATATCGTCGCTTTGAGAAGTATGTGACAAATAAGAGCTCCCCCCTAAATTTGTGCATATTTAAAATTTGCTTTGGACTGCAAATGCACATGGAGTTAGAATCATGGGTTACTCTTCCATGTCACATACATCTTGGTGGAGCGCTCAAAAATGATAAGATTGAAATACATGCACTCATCACCAAGAATAGTGAATGATCACAAACGATAGATAGAATGATAATATTTAAGCAAGCATTCAGCAAACATTAAGTGTAGCTTATGATCAAACACTTGATCATCGATGTCTCACAAACAATGACATAGTATCTCACACACAAGCAAACAAAGTTCGAAAAACCACCAAATAAAGCAAGAGAGAAAAGCAACACTCTCTCTCTCTCTCGAAGCCTATGATCTATACATCTTCTCCCCCTTTGGCAACAAGTTACCAAAAAGTTCCTAGAAAATGCATAGTGCTAAGTCGACGCTCAGGCTTGATCTTCAGGTGGTGGTGGAGTCCGGAGCACGCCAAGGACGAAGCCTTCAGTAGAAGTGGTCGGAGTCGAGGCTGAAGTGGATGCTGGAGCTGGTGGAACGGAGGCTGTAGCTGGTGCAGACGTTGTGGCTCTGGTGTCAGCAACTGGCAGTGCAGACGACCTCGGACCTCGTGGCACCCTGGCAGTTGTGGTCCTGCCTCTCCTTTCATTCATGTCCTCCTGAAGCTGCTCCACCGCGGTCTGTATTTCTGTCACCTTGATGTCCATGTCATAGAATCTCTGTTCCATGATCCTCTCTAGGCTCGCCTGGTTCTGAGTCAGGGTGGCAAGTCCTTGCTCAATACGCAGGGTGGACGCTATCAGGTAACCGAGCTGCTCTTGTTTGGTCTTCAAGAAGTAATCAGATGCCTCTACTTGAGTAGGCATCCTGGCAGCTTTTTCCTTCCTCACCTTCTCCTTCTGAGCTTGTGCATGTGCAGATGAGGGTTCATTTTCAGTCATAACCACTTGGTTATCCTCAAAATCTGGGCGGATGGGCAGGTGTTCCTTATCCAATAAATATACGCCCGTGCCCATCTTGGAGTTGATGAGCTCCTGAATCTGTGGGGCATACCCACAACTCCTCTTCTGGTCTGCAACTGTCCTCTTGATTGTTTCCACAATGAGACTCATGACCTTGAATTTCTGAGGCACGTCAAATACATGAAGCAAGTTGATCGCGTGACCTCTGATCATCTTGTGATCTCTAGATTTGGGCAGAAGGGTGTGCCTAAGGATCCAGTTGATCGTAGGCAGTCCTGAGAGCAGATAGTGCACGGAGCCAAACTTGAACGTGTCAAGTGCTTCATTCGGGATCTCCTTGTACATGTTGGACATGGAGTTGTGATCCATCTTTTTCTTGGCATAGATGTCCAAGTCATTAGCTTGCTCCTCTGGGGCATTGATCAACTTCGCCCATTCTTCAACAGTGGATTGGTACCTTGTACCCTCAGACATCCATGTGATCCTGCCATCCGGATAAAAGTGTGCTGTGGTGTAGAATTGCATGATCAGCTCCTCGTTCCACTTTGTGAGCTTCTGCCCAACAAAGTCTGCAACTCCACACGCACTAAAGCTGTCAAATACACCGGGGTAGTGCTCTTCATTGTCCTTGATGTAGGTCCAGTCGACCCATCTCATGTCACAAACGATTGGCTTCTTGTCAAGCAAAACAGTCTCATAGAAATCTTGTTGCTCCTTGGTATGAAATCTGCAATCCACGGCAGTCCTTCTCCTAGAAGCATACGGGTCTGCTTCTCTCCATTTCCTCAGCCCTGAATCCCTCCTGAGCTTCATATCCTCAGCCACAGGATGAGCATCGTTGTGGTCTGGGATCTTGGGCTTGAGCTTCCTGAGGACACTCTCTTCCTCTTCTTCGATAGCTTCAGGCATTGGGGCCTTGTTCTTTTCTGCAGCTGGGATGCTTCGTGTGTTCCTCTTTGGTGCACTCTTAGGCTTAGATGCAGCCTTAGGTGCATCCTTGGGCTTGGATGCAGCCGTTCCTGACCTTATAGCATCTCCCTTGAATTTGGCTACCTTGGGTGCTGGTGCAGCAACCTCTTCTTCTTCTTCCTCCTCATCGACCATGATGGAGGCCTTCCCAAGCACTCTGGCTACAGTCTTTTTCACCCTCTCTTTCCTTTTCTTGCCCTCAGCAGCAATGGGCTCAGCGGCAGCAGGCTTCACAGTTGAAGCCCTACCCTTTGACATGGGCTGCCTGCCTGCTGGCCTTTTGATCTTCAGCCCTGGCTTGGTTCCTTGAGCTGGTTCAGCTCTCTTTGATGTGGCCTCTTCCTCTGCCACATAGTCTTCATCCTCAGAATCAGACGTTCTCTTCTTCCTTTGACATGTGGCAGCCTTAGGCAGATTGCTGGGGGTGCTCCTGCTGCCATCATCAGAAGAGCTCGAGGGGCTAGTGCCCTCACTCATGACAACTTGCTGCTCAGACACATTCTGGCTATCACTTTGATCAAACATGTTGCACACTGACTGCTGACCCTGTGAATAGATTATGGATAAGATAGAGTGGATGAGCATCACAAAGAGCAGAGATTTTTGCAAAAGATTAATTCAAAAACTTAGTTTTAGTTTTCCACAGAAAGCATCTCGGATCTACCGATTTTCAAACTCGGTGACACCGAAGCAGTTTTGGCACCAAAACTGGTGAACTCGGTCAGACCGAGTCATAGTTCGGTGGCACCGAGACTGCTAGGGTTTCACAGAATTCCAAAATCGGTCGCACCGATAAGTTATTCTCGGTCAGACCGAGTTTCACTTGTGCAATGGCAAAAGCCAGATCGGTGGGACCGAGTTTTTCAACTCGGTGGGTCCGAGATGGTTTCGGCGGAAACCGAACCCTAAAATTTTTGAATTAAACCTATTCTACGAGATCATTGACTGGATAGGAGTGTTTCAATCGTGGCAAGAATCATAATGATCACACTGTGCTAGGAATCAGAGTGGGGAATAGCACAAAGATCGAGTCCATACCCTAGTTCGGCGGAGACTCGCTACGGCGGCAACAGCGGGGCAGAAATCCGTTGACGGCGGCGGAGACCAGCGGCTGGAGGCTGCTGGCGACGAGAAGACGATCCGGAGACCACGAAGGCAGAGTAGGCTATCGCGCGGGCGAAGAGGTTTCGGAGAAATTTCCAAAATTTTGCCCGTCACTATATATAGCCCGACCCTGTCGGTGTGACCGAGTGGAACAACTCGGTGGCACCGAGATGCAAAACTGTGTGCAGTTATTGCAACTCGGTGTGACCGAAAAGTTCAAATCGGTTGCACCGAGATCGAAAACCTAGATCAACTTAATGAACTCAGTAGGACCGAAAATGGAGTATCGGTCAGACCGAGATTCATAAAGAGGTTTTGGAAGTTTAAGTCTATGACTAATCGGGGACTCCGAGCGCTCCTCACACAGAGTGGTTCGAATCTGACTTGATCAAGTTTTGTGATGCAGCATGAATAGAGTTTGAGACGAGAAAAGCATAGATAGCTAGAGGAGGTTCTTAGGCATTCTTGTCCATCCACTTGGCAAAAGAAGAAAGCCAAACAATCAAAACAACAAGTGGATGTCCTCGAATGAGTAAAATATGCAACCAACATGCTCACACAATAAGATGGCAAATGAAATATGTGGCAAAGCATGCACAACCAATTCTAGCATCTATCAAGCAATTTGCGATGACTAGGTCATCTATATATGAGTATATTGACTTAGGAGTCAAATGAGAACACTTGATCATAGGTCATACTCATCGTTTAAGCTCAAGTGGGGTTACCACTTTTACATAAAGCATTGTTGTATCCACATCTTTAGAGTTGCTTTAGCTCAAGTCTTAGAGTAAAGCTCCCCCTAGATGTGATATCCCCCCCTAAGAGGGATGAACTAACCTTGGGTTTTGTCGATGATGACTTCATGTAGATGTTGAAGATGTGGATGCTCAATGTTGATGTAGATCACTTGGAGCTATCCATTTGAGTGAATTGCACTTTCAATACCTACATGGGTTAGTCCCACAAGGAACAAACAAGGATATCCATAGACATAGAGTGATGCACACACAAGATGATCTCCATGAAAACTTTAGGTTACCTTGTCCCTTGTCTTACCAACAAGAGGGTTTGTGACTCCTTGAACTAGTGCAAGATGTGGAAGTTGATTGCACTTGTTCTTGCCAAAATGATAAGAGTGAAGTATGTTGGCGGAGTCACCCTCAAGAACTCTCTAGTTCTTCTTCTTTTGGATCCACACCATCTTGATGGGAATCCTTGGAGTTGTAGTCGTACTTGATGTAGTGGAATTTGAAGTAGTCTTGGGAATCCACTTGACTAAGGTCTTGGGAGCTTCTTCAAATGCATCAATCTCCTCTTGAAGCTTGTCCTTGCCTTTTTGCTTGTAGTCTTGTGGTGGAAGATCATCTTGAGCTTGTGTCCCCTTGAAAGAAGTGTCATACTTCTCTTGTTGAGGAACAAACTTTGTCTTGGGGTATTGATCTTCTTCCCATTCAACTCCATTGGCATTGAACTTTCGTTCAAAACCAACACCTTGATTCTTCCGGTGCATTCCTTGCTTGCGCACAATTTCCTCGAATTGCTTACTTTCGGCAAGGCTCTTGTAAACACCTTTCTCTATAATTCCCTTCAATAAGCTATTTTCTTGCTCAAGTGTAACTTGGCTAAGAGAATCATTAGTGGAATCAAGAGAACTACTAGAAGCAACAATATTGGATTTAGCATGATCATTGTTACTACTAGAGGAAGAAACTTTCTTATTCTTGTTACTAGTCTTGACTTGAGGCATGTAAGTGGATAATAGTAAACGCTTGGCAATGTAAGAAGAACTATTCTTGCGGAGATCATCATTGATTGCTTTTAAGAACTCATGCTCTTGCTCAAGATTGAGCTTTTCAAAGCGTAATTTCTCATGAGCTCTTAAAAGTTCTCGATGATCTTCGAAGACAGTTTCATGAGCTAACTTAAGAGTGTTTAGTTCTTTAGTTAGAGCCTCAATCTTCTCCTTATCATTGTCATTCGTTTTAGCATGATTAATTGATGTTTCATCATAGTACTCATCACTAGAGTTGTCAACAAGCAAATCATCATCACCTAACAAGTCATCTTCATCACTATTAAAATCAACGTACTTGGGGTGTGTTACCTTAGGACCTTTGGCCATGAAGCATCTTCCAATTCCTTCATTTGGTGAGTCAAATATGTCGTAGGAGTTGGTTGACACAAGTGCTAGACCGGCAACACCTTCATCTTGAGTATCTTCGGAGTCGGAGTGATAACTTCTCTCGGAGTGGCTGTCGGAGTCGGAGCCGGATACCCATTCACCAACATGAGCTTGATGTCTTCGTTTTGTATAGCTCCTTGATGATTTTTCCTTCCTTTCCGAGTCCTTGCTTCTCCGTGAGTATCCTCGTTCATAACGATCATCTCTACTCCTTCTCTCTCTTGGTGGAGATTCTTTGCTTCTTCTTTTTGGAGAATCTTCTCTTCTCTTGTAGGGAGCCGTACACTCATTAGAATAGTGTTCGGGTCTTCCACAATTATAGCAGTTTCGATCTCGACTAGAAGATCTTTTGTCATTGTAGGACCTTAACTTGAAGCTTCTATCTTTGCTTCTACTCTTGTAGAACTTGTTGAAGTTCTTCACCATTAAGCTCAATTCTTCATTGAAGTTTTGTTTCTCACTTGATGATGTGGGGGCTTCACATGACGCTTTGTAGGCACCACTTGATTTATTGTGAAGTTCCTCTTTATCCTTGAGTGAAATCTCATGAGCAACAATCCTTCCAATTACTTCCGTTGGCTTGAGATCTTTGTAGTTGGGCATCATTTGGATTAATGTGCACACGGTATCATATTTCCCATCCAAGGCTCTTAGGATCTTCTTGATGATGAATCTATCGGTCATCTCTTCACTTCCTAAGCCGGCAATCTCATTTGTGATGAGAGCAAGCCTAGAGTACATTTCAGCGACACCTTCACCATCCTTCATCTTGAACTTGTCAAGTTGACTTTGGAGCACATCCAACTTGGATTCCTTGATGGAGTCGGTACCTTCATGCATATCAATCAAAGTATCCCAAATTTCCTTTGCATTATCAAGGCGGCTGATTTTGTTGAATTCTTCGGGGCACAATCCGTTGAAGAGAATATCACAAGCTTGAGCATTGTATTGCAACATCTTCAACTCATCCGCGGTAGCTTCACGGTTTGGTTCCCTCCCATCGAAGAACTCACCTTGCAAGCCAACACAAACAATAGCCCATACGGCGGGGTTATGTCCAAGAATATGCATTTCAATTTTATGCTTCCAACTAGCAAAATTAGTGCCATCAAAGTAAGGACGTCTATGGTGATAATTTCCCTCGCTAGACACCATACTCTCCTAGGTTGTGAAACCAAGGCTATGACCACCAAAAGCTATGAAGATCAAGCCAAATGGAGACCAAAGCTCTGATACCACTTGTAGGATCAAAAGTATGTCTAGAGGGGGGGTGATTAGACTACTTGACCAATTAAAAACTTAGCCTTTTCCCAATTTTAGTTCTTGGCAGATTTTAGCTATCTTAGATCAAGTCAAGCAATCATCACACAATTCAAGCAAGCATGCAAAGAGTTTATTGGCAGCGGAAAGTAAAGCATGCAACTTGCATGAATGTAAAGGTAAGGGTTTGGAGGATTCAAACGCAATTGGAGACACGGATGTTTTCCCGTGGTTCGGATAGGTGGTGCTATCCTACATCCACGTTGATGGAGACTTCAACCCACGGAGGGTAACGGTTGTGCGAGTCCACGGAGGGCTCCACCCACGAAGGGTCCACGAAGAAGCAACCTTGTCTATTCCACCATGGCCATCGCCCACGAAGGACTTGCCTCACTAGCGGTAGATCTTCACGAAGTAGGCGATCTCCTTGCCCTTACAAACTCTTTGGTTCAACTCCACAATCTTGTCAGAGGCTCCCAAGTGACACCTAGCCAATCTAGGAGACACCACTCTCCAAGAAGTAACAAATGGTGTGTTGATGATGAACTCCTTGCTCTTGTGCTTCAAATGATAGTCTCCCCAACACTCAACTCTCTCTCATAGGATTTGGATCTGGTGGAAAGAAGATTTGAGTGGAAAGCAACTTGGGGAAGGCTAGAGATCAAGATTCATATGGTAGGAATGGAATATCTTGGTCTCATCACATGAGTAGGTGGTTCTTTCTCGGAACATATGAGTAGGAATGATGTATGTGTTCTGATGGCTCTCTCTCCAAATGAAGAGGTGGTGGAGGGGTATATATAGCCTCCACACAAAATCCAACCGTTACACACAATCTACCAATCTCGGTGGGACCGAATCAGAAAACCCGGTCTGACCGAAATAGTAAACCTAGTGACCGTTAGGAATTTCGGTGGGACTGAGATGCAACTCGGTAGGACCGATTTGGTTAGGGTTTGGGCATAACGTAATCTCGTTGAGACCGATTGCACAAACTCGGTGAGACCGAGTTCGGCAATTAGCTAACCAGAGAGTTGGTCAGGCAAACTCGGTGGGACCGACTTGCTCTTTCGGTGAGACCGAAACGTTACAAGAAGGAAACATAGAGTTTACCTTGCATTCTCAGTGGGACCGATTCGCTCTTTCAGTGAGACCGAAAAGTGACAAAAGGGAAATAGAGAGTTTGCAAGCCCATCTCGGTGAGACCGAGAACCTTATCGGTAGTACCGAATTGCTAGGGTTTGGCAGTGGCAAATGACAAGTAAAACTCGGTGGCGCCGGATTGACAGAATCAGTATGACCGAGTTTGGCTTAGGGTTTAGGTCATTTGTGGATATGGAAAGGTGGTTGAGGATTTTGGAGCATATCACTAAGCACATAAAGCAAGAGGCTCATTAAGCAACACCTCATCCCTCCTTGATAGTATTGGCTTTTCCTAAAGACTCAATGTGATCTTGGATCACTAAAATATAAAATGAGGAGTCTTGAACTTTTGAGCTTGAGCCAATTCTTTGTCCTTAGCATTTTGAGGGTTCCACTTTCACATCCATGCCATGCCAATCATTGAGCTTTCCTGAAATAATCATCTTGGAATAGCATTAGCTCAATGAGCTATATGTTGTTATGAATTACCAAAACCACCTAGGGATAGTTGCACTTTCAATGGGCCGAGCCCATCCTCAATTTTTTGGTGAAAAAAGAGCTGCCAACCGACGAGATCTGGGCCCGGCAAGTGCAACGCCGGGCGGTAGCATACACCATAGTCAACAAAGAGCTTGTGAGGCGCAGTATCACTGGTGTTTACCAGCGCTGCGTCGAGCCAGAGCAAGGCCAGGAAATCCTCAAAGATATCCATCAAGGCGAGTGTGGTCACCATGCGGCCTGAAGGGCTCTGGTGGCCAAGGCCTTCCGACATGGTTTTTTCTGGCCTACTGCCCTAGAAGACGCCAAGGACTTGGTCCAGAAATGCAAAGGGTGCCAGAAGTTTCGTTCAAAGCCTCACCAGCCGGCTTATGCACTCAAGACTATACCCATCGCCTGGCCCTTTGCCGTCTGGGGCCTGGATATGGTGGTACCATTCAAGACAGCAAGAGGTGGCTTGACTCATCTACTTGTCGCCGTGGACAAGTTCACCAAGTGGATAGAAGCAAAACCAATCAAGAAGTTGAACGGTCTGACTACGGTGACCTTCATCTCTGACATCACCATCCGGTATGGCATACCACACAACATCATCACCGACAATGGCACAAACTTCGCCAAAGGTGCCTTGGCCCGTTTCTGCGCCACACAGGGCATCCGACTGGACCTAGCGTATGTTGCCCATCCATAGTCAAACGGCCAGGTGGAGCGAGCAAACGGCCTCATTTTATCCGGCATCAAGCCCCGATTGGTCGAGCCTCTGGAGCAGTCGGCCGGCTGTTGGCTCGACGAGCTTCCGGCCATCCTCTGGAGCCTGCGCACAACTCCGAACAAGTCAACCGGCTTTATGCCTTTCTTTCTCGTCTACGGTGCCGAAGCCGTCATCCCAACGGACATAGAATTCGACTCCCCTCAAGTCACCATGTACACCGAGGAGGAGGCAGAAGAAGCACGACAAGACGGCGTCGATCTGCTGGAAGAGGGCCGGCTGTTGGCACTCAGCTGGTCCACCATCTACCAGCAGAGCCTGCGCCAATACTACAACCAAAAGGTCAAGCGAATATCCTTCCAAGAAGGAGACCTTGTGCTCCGGTTGATCCAGCGAACAGCCGGCCAGCACAAGCTCTCGGCACCTTGGGAAGGCCCCTTCATCATCAGCAAGGTGTTGGGCAACGACTCCTACTACCTCATCGATGCTCAGAAACCTCGAGCACGCAAAACAGATGACTCCGGCAAGGAGACAGAGAGACCATGGAATGCGAAACTCCTTCGTAGGTTTTACAGTTAAAAAACAGTATGTATCATGCCGACTTTTGTATTAAGTACAAAGACTCCAGGTTCCCCGAGTAGAGCTCAGGGACTGCCCTTCTTTATCTATAAAACTAGTACTACGCCTATCATTTATGTCATTTCATTAATCGGTCTGGCACCGGGTTCGACCAGTCGACCCGGGGACTTGCCGCCTTGTACTATGAAATGTTTCCTACAGTCGGACAAGTAGTGTGTTGGCACCCTAGCTTTCTCCTGCCAAGAGGCCGCAGCCTGCAGAGCAGCTGTTCTGTCGGCAGGAGTCAATGCGAAAAGGGCGCCTGCATGAAAAATGGCTAAGGACTTAAGGCATTTACATAGTCCAAGCCGGCTTCTCACCTCACCAACCGGTTGCCGAGCAACCGGCCGGCCGGCTTCTACTTAACTTGCCAAGAAAACTCTAGCCGGCCAAGTACTTGCCTTCGGGAAAAGTGGCTAAGTACTTGACCCAGCCACAGTCCACAGAGCGACTGTTCGGCTGGCAAGACGGCAACCAAGGGAAGACGGCAAAGGAAAAAGCCAAAAGAGTAGAAGGCAAGGCAAGGTAGAACTCAGATAAAATATTTACACATTAAAGGCCCTTGGCCGACATCCAACATAAGTTCCAAATACACCCCGCGGGTGGAATTGTGCGAAGCTAACAAAGTTCGTTGAGACTAATAAACATGGAGAAATAAAAAGTAAAGTGGCAGCCTAGGGATCGGCGGACGGGTTCGGCAGAGTGGTGGAGTCGGTGGCACCGGCTGGTCGAGCGGCCGGCTGGTCGGTCCCCGCTTGGTCCCCTCCAGCGGCAGCCGGCTCATTCGGGTGCGGCTCATTGCTGGAGGCACAGTCGAGTTGGGGCTGTCTGTCCGCTCCGACCTCTGGCGCTTCCTCTTCGCCTTCCTCCTCCGCGTCTTCTCCCTCATCACTGGAGTCGATCACCTCAGCCGAGTCCTTGCCCTCCTCCGGGTTCAGCCCAAACCACTTTGGCGGTGCCTTGGTGCCATCCTCAGCCGGCTCCGGGATGAAGACTCTAGTGTCGGTGTACTCGGCGATGGCCGCCGCCCGCTTGACAAGTTCGCCCTCCACTGCCACCAACTCCTCTTGGGCCTCCTGTTGGAACGTGGTCAACTGGCTAGATCTAGCCTAGGGTACCACGCCATGACGAACTCCAAGGCCCGGCGTGCTCCGGCCCGGGCCAAGGAGCCCTTCCACGCCTCAAGGCAGCCAGCCGCCACCTCCAGCCAGTCGACAGTCCGGCTGGGGGTGCGCGGGGCCGGCTTGTCGGGCCACAAGGCGGCGATCCCCTGGGCGCCGACACGCTGAAGGCGGTGCAACATTCGATGAGGCGGCCGAAGACGGGCCTGGATGCTGAGAAGCTGCTAGCGAAGGGTGCGAGGGGCATTGGCGGCGATCCTCTCGCCTTCTGCCCTTCGTTCTTCACGGTCGGCCTCAATAGCCTGGTTGGCGGCACCAGAGTGGCCTGGAAAGAAGTCTGCCAGGACTAAGCAAAGAGTCAGAACAAAAAGAGAAAGAAGCCGGCTTGGCTAGAGGCAGGCAACTTAAAAGAAAAGTAAAGAAGGCCGCCTATCATCAACCATATCCTCGATTTCGCCAAAGCCGGCTGTCAGCATCGCCTCCTTCTCAATCCAGGCGGAGCATTCGATCTCGAACTCGGCGAGAAGACCCGCCTCCTTGTCCTCCGCCTCCTTCTGGGCCTTTTGAAGAAGCTCTGCCTGCTCCGCCAGCTGCGTGGCTAGCCGGTCACATTCTTCAGCCAGCTTGCTCTAGTCCGCCTCTTTGGCATCCAACGGGGCATTGGCTTCGCCCAGTTGCCGTTGAAGGATGGCGTTGCCCTCTGCAAAATCAGAAAAAGAAGGGAACGACAATAATCAGCAAAGAAAGATGTAGCGCCAGGAAGATCCGGCCTAACTGCTCAGCAGTCGGCCCGGATCTCGGGGACTACAGCCTGCAGGTGCGCCAGCGCGCCACCGCATAAAGAAGAGAACTTACTCTGGCTCTCCGACAAGTCGACGGCGCGTTGATCCAACTCCTGGACTCTGGAATTGAAGGCGGCCGCGCGGAGGTTATGATAGTCCTGCAGCAAATATATTAGTACTCGAAGCTTGCTAGTTAGGGTTCCGGGCCGCCTGCTCAACAGCCGGCCCTGAACTCGGGGACTACACCCAGTGGGTGCGTTGGCACGCCCCCACGAAGCAACACAAAAATTGAAAATAAAGGAGCAAGAGGTATACCTGGATGGCCTCTCGCGACTCCAGGAACGCCTTGTTGCAATGCTTGAGAGCATCGGCCTTAGTGCGGAGTTTGTCTTGGACCTCCAGGACCGCCTTGTTCAGGTGGGTCGTCCAGCCTCCCCGCGACCATCCAGTGGGCGCGGCTGCTACCTCTTGAGCACTGCGTTGGTTTTCCCCGAAGAGGAAGGGATGATGCAACAAAGTAGCGTAAGTATTTGCCTTAGTTTTTGAGAACCAATGTATCAATCCAGTAGGAGGCTATGCGCGAGTCCCTTGTACCTGCACAAAACAAATAAATCCTCGCAACCAATGCGAATAGGGGTAGTCAATCCCTACACGGCCACTTACGAGAGTGAGATCTGTTAGATGTGATAAGATAATATTTTTGGTATTTTGTGATAAAGATGCAAAGTAAAATAAAGGCGAAGTAAAAAGCAAAGGAAATAACTAAGTAGTAGGAGATTAATATGATGAAGATAGACCCCGGGGCCATAGGTTTCACTAGTGGCTTCTCTCGAGAGCATAAGTATTCTATGGTGGGTGAACAAATTACTATTGAGCAATTCACAGAATTGAGCATAGTTATGAGAATATCTAGGTATGATCATGTATATAGGCATCACGTCCGAGACAAGTAGACCGACTCCTGCCTGCATCCACTGCTATTACTCCACTCATCGACCGCTATCCAGCATGCATCTAGAGTATTTAGTTAAAAATAGAATAACACCTTAAGCAAGATGACATGATGTAGAGGGATAGACTCATGCAATATGATGAAAACTCCATCTTGTTATCCTCGATGGCAACAATACGATACGTGCCTTGCTACCCCTACTGTCACTGGGAAAGGACACCGCAAGATTGAACCCAAAGCTAAGCACTTCTCCCATTGCAAGAAAGATCAATCTAGTAGGCCAAACCAAACTGATAATTCGGAGAGACTTGCAAAGATAACTAATCATACATAAAAGGATTCAGCGAAGATTCAAATATTGTTCATAGATAGACTTGATCATAAACCCACAATTCATCGGTCTCAACAAACACAGCACAAAAAAGAAGATTACATCGAATAGTTCTCCACAAGAGAGGGGGGAACATTGTATTGAGATCCAAAAAGAGAGAAGAAGCCATCTAGCTACTAACTATGGACCCGTAGGTCTAAGGTAAACTACTCACACTTCATCGGAGAGGCTATGGTGTTGATGTAAAAGCCCTCCGTGATCGATGCCCCCTCCAGCGGAGCTCCGGAACAGGCCCCAAGATGGGATCTCGTGGATACAGAAAGTTGCGGCGGTGGAATTAGGGTTTTGGCTCCTTATCTGATCGTTTGGGGGTACGTAGGTATATATAGGAGGAGGAGTACATCAGTGGAGCAACAGGGGGCCCACGAGGGTGGAGGGCACGCCTGGTGGGCGCGGGCGCGCCCCCTACCTCGTGGCCTCCTCTTTTGTGTCTTGACATAGGGTCCAAGTCTCCCGGGTCTTGTTTGTTGAGAAAATCACGTTCCCGAAGGTTTCATTCCGTTTGGACTCCGTTTGATATTTCTTTTCTTCAAAACCCTAAAACAGGCAAAAAGCAGCAATTCTGGGCCGGGCCTCCGGTTAATAGGTTAGTCCCAAAAATAATATAAAAGTTGATAATAAAGCCTAATAATGTCCAAAACAGTAGATAATATAGCATGGAGCAATCAAAAATTATAGATACGTTGGAGACGTATCAAGCATCCCCAAGCTTAATTCCTGCTCGTCCTCGAGTAGGTAAATGATAAAAACAGAATTTTTGATGCGGAGTGCTACTTGGCATAATTTTAATGTAATTCTTCTTAATTGCGGTATGAATATTCAGATCTGAAAGATTCAAGACAAAAGTTTAATATTGACATAAAAATAATAATACTTCAAGTATACTAACAAAGCAATTATGTCTTCTCAAAATAGCATGGCCAAAGAAAGTTATCCCTACAAAATCATATAGTCTGGCTATGCTCTATCTTCACCACACAAAATATTTAAATCATGCACAACCCCGATGACAAGCCAAGCAATTGTTTCATACTTTTGACATTCTCAAAACTTTTTCAATTTTCACGCAATACATGAGCGTGAGCCATGGACATAGCAATATAGGTGGAATAGAATGGTGGTTGTGGAGAAGACAAAAAGGGAGAAGATAGTCTCACATCAACTAGGCGTATCAACGGGCTATGGAGATGCCCATCAATAGATATCAATGTGAGTGCATAGGGATTGCGATGCAATGGATGCACTAGAGCTATAAGTGTATGAAAACTCAAAAAGAAACTAAGTGGGTGTGCATCCAACTTGCTTGCTCATGAAGACCTAGGGCATTTTAAGGAAGCCCATCATTGGAATATACAAGCCAAGTTCTATAATGAAAAATTCCCACTAGTATATGAAAGTGATAACATGAGAGACTCTCTACTATAAATATCATGGTGCTACTTTGAAGCACAAGTGTGGTAAAATGATAGTAACATTGTCCCTTCTCTCTTTTTCTCTCATTTTTTTATTTGGGCATTTTCTCTTTTTTATGGCCTCTTTTCTTTCTCTATCTTTTTTTCGTCCGGAGTCTCATCCCGACTTAATCATAGTCTCCATCATCCTTACCTCACTGGAATAATGCTCTAATAATGATGATCATCACACTTTTATTTTTCTTACAACTCAACAATTATAACTCGATACTTAGAACAAAATATGACTCTATATGAATTCCTCCGGTGGTGTACCGGGATATGCAATGAATCAAGAGTGACACGTATGAAAGAATTATGAATGGTGGGTTTGCCACAAATACGATGTCAACTACATGATCATGCTAAGCAATATGACAATGATGGAGTGTGTCATAATAAACGGAACGGTGGAAAGTTGCATGGCAATATATCTCGGAATGGCTATGGAAATGCCATAATAGGTAGGTATGGTGGCTATTTTGAGGAAGGTATATGGTGGGTGTATGATACCGGCGAAAGGTGTGCGGTATTAGAGAGGCTAGCAAAGGTGGAAGGGTGAGAGTGCGTATAATCCATGGACTCAACATTAGTCATAAAGAACTCATATACTTATTGCAAAAACCTACAAGTTATCAAAGCAAAGTATTACGCGCATGCTCCTAGGGGGATAGATTGGTAGGAAAAGACCATTGCTCATCCCCGACCGCCACTCATAAGGAAGACAATCAGAAAATAAATCATGCTCCGACTTCATCACATAACGGCCCACGAGGGTGGAGGGCGCGCCTGGTGGGGGTGGGCGCGCCCCCTACCTCGTGGCATTCTCTTTTGTGTCTTGACGTAGGGTCCAAGTCTCCCAGGTCTTGTGTCGGAGTAATGGGCCACGGGTAGGCCAACCCAGGCCCAGAACCTTTCAAGACATTGGGGCAGACTGCGCCCCTCGAGGCCCCAAGACAAAGAGCCGTCTTCTGAGAGTCCGCGGTGAGGCCGCCGGCTGCTCACTCGCGGCCGAGTCCCAGGGACGACTTTAGGATAAGCCGACTCCTGACTGGCGACTTCCAGAGAAGCCGGCCTTGGGTCGGCCCGCGACGCCAACAACCCCCATGCCCTCATAAAGAGGGACGGGACGGGGAGTGGCCACAGTGAGGACCGCTCCCACCCCTTTTTCCAAGGGCAGGCGTGGCTACAGTGCGCCGTACCCGCGAAGATTTCCGCGCAGCGCGACACTGTTGCCATGCCGGCCCTGACATCAGCCCCAGGGGCAGAGCCCTATGCCCACGATGGCCTGCTGGTACGACCCAAGGATGATGGGTCCCACCAGTCGGCGGGCGTACGAAAGACGGTGAAAGCACCACCAGTCGACCCGGATGGGAGTCGGCCGGCCCCTCCCACGGGCCCCACGCGCCATTAATCAGGCACGACAAGTAGTGGCCATAGTGATCGCCCGCCAGACGGCGGGGCTATCGCCACGACCTCATGACCGAGCCTACATCATTAGAGGCACGGCTACAGTAATCTGCAGCCAGCAAAGACCCGCCCGCGGCGGACGCGGCCTGTCGGGCCCACACCAAGCCAGTTGGCGGGGCCCACCAGTCGGCGGGCCCCAGGAGTCGGCGGATAAGACGGCCGCCAGAGGGACTGACGGCTGGGCCCACGCCCAGCCGGATTACCATTGTACTCCTGGGGGGTAGGCCTATATAAACCCCCCAGGGCATCCATGCAAAGGGGGGGAATCCATTAGCACTAGACCAGATCATATAGGAAGGAGAGAGCTAGCCTTGCCTTCTCCTACCTCCAGGAAAAAACTCAAGGAGCAACTGTGTAAACACTTTACCATAGTGATCATGCGGAGACCCCGTAGAGCAGCAGTAGGGGTATTATCTCCCCGGAGAGCCCTGAAGCTGGGTAAGATTCGCCGGCGTGCATGTCTTCACCTTATTCCGTTTCCAGGCACCGGCGACGTTCTACTCGCCCCCACCATGATAAGCCATCCTTTGGCATATGTCGCACCCAACCCCCGACATTTGGCGCCCACCGTGGGGCATGGTGCACCGTCATCCGGAGACCTACTCTGGACGGGAACCCTTTTCCTCCCTGGCGAGCACAGCCAGCCAGGCACGCTAGACGGAGTTTGCGCTGATGCGCTGCATGGTGTTGAGATCGCCTGCGTAGCCAGCTGCCTCGCCGAACTTGTCGGCAAGGTTCGCCTCTCCAACAAACCTGCATCCAACGTAGGCACGGGCGGCCCCGAGAGCCTCCTCGCGGGCCTCCTCGACCAACTCCACGTCGCCGGCGAGCCTGCCGTGGACTTGGAGTCTGTAGGTTCCACCGACCCGATGCTGGTCGACTCCGACACCGCGTCGCTCGACACGTTCCCCACCAACGTGGTGGTCTACGACGAACCTCTCCCTCGCGCGGAGAGCGACGGAAGCACCGTCACCGAGGTGCTCGTCATCGGTCATGATGAGCCTCCCGGTGGAGGAGCGCATGACTCACTTGGTGCGGCACTACAAGACCTGATTGCGCCCATTCCGGAAGACGCTGACACGGAGACGTTGGAGGCGCACCGCCTTCAGCTCGACGAAGGCGCGAAGAAGCTGGCTAGCATGAGACGCTTGTCAGAAGCCTACCAGCGTGAGATAGATCGCGCTGTTGGTGGCTCGCCGGCCCCAGCTGGGCCCAGCCGCCTTGGCACGGTCCAACAGCACGGCGTGGCCATCGCCAACCTGTTCGGGGCAGGTCGCCCTGTGTACGCCACGCCTGCGGAGAACATTCGAGCCGCCCAGGCGGCGGCGGACGAGCTGGACAACTTCGAGGGCGAAGAGCGCCGCCTAATGATGGAGCGAGTCCAGCGGCAAAACGACGACCTTCGCCGAGATCAAGGCGCAATGTCTCGGACACCGACTGGCGGCACCCGAGGAAGGAAAGACAAGGATCCGGCTGTCAGCCATAGTCGGACTCACATTACCATAGAGTGCAACCAAGACGGCCGCCCGAGAGCAGTAGAACGACGGGATGACTGTCCGCCTCCTCCTCCTCGCAAGGAAAGGTGAGTCTCCCCGCCGCCTGTTGACCATCCGACTCTCGGCGACCGCCTTGGCCGCCGAGAGGGAGTCGGGGAAAACGACGCCCGCCACCGGATCGATCGACCTCAGCGATCCCTGGCGCTGGAAGAAGAAGACGAGTTGGGTCCGCCTTGTTTCGGACCCCGCATTCGAGACAAGCCCTTTCCCAAAGGGTTCATGCTCCCAAGAGACACGCCCAAGTACACCGGCTCCGTGAAGCCGGAGGACTGGCTGGTTGACTACTCCACGACTGTCAACATAGAGAACGGCAACAAGCGCGTCGCCATAAAATACATTCCGCTCATGCTCCAGGGCACGGCCCAGACATGGCTGAACAACCTGAAGCCCCGCAGCATCAACAGCTGGGTTGACTTCACCGAAGCATTCATCCGCAACTTCACAAGCACGTACAAGCGTCCTCCCAAGCCTTGTCAGCTTTCCTTGTGCACGCAAGGCCCCAACGAGTCGACCCGCGACTACCTCACGCATTGGGCCGAGCTTCAGAACTCCTGCGAGGGTGTGCACGAGGTGCAGGCTATCGAATATTTCACCGCCGGGTGCGGAGAAGGCACCCTCCTCAAGCACAAGCTCCTCAGCGACGAGCCAGAAACCCTCGACGAGCTGCTGATCATAGCAGACAAGTATGCCACGGCCGACTCCTCCATGAAGGCGGAGATTCAAGTTAGCGCAACTGGCAAAGTGGCCCCTTAGGCTCCAAGACCTCCAGCAGCAGACGCCAGTCGGCGGCAATAGCAGAACAACCACAAGCGCAAGGCCTCGCAGCCGGCAGGTTGCGATAGTTGAAGGCCAGCAGCCGGATAGGCAGCCTCCACCCAAGCAACAGAAAGGTGGCAAGCCCAACTGGTTGCCGGCTTTCTCATACGAGCAGACTCTGGATGGTCCTTGCAAGTTCCATAGCGGCACGAAGCCGTCGAATCACACCACCCGAAAGTGCCACTGGCTCACCAGGATCGCCAAAGGAGACGGCCTCCTACCTCCCCCGCCTGCTGGGCAGCAGCCTCCGCCCCTGCCCCAGCAGCCGGCTGTCAGGCCAATCGGCGCAGTACAAGACGAGTACCCCGAAGAGCACGGAGCCTACGTGATATTTACCAGCATGGCTGATGATCGATGCAGCAAGCGGCTGCAGTGACAAGAGGTGGATGCAGTAGCGTCAGAGACGCCAGAGTTCATGCACTGGCCCGAGAAGCCTATCAGCTGGAGCAGGGCTGATCACCCAGAGGTGATGCCGAGTCCGGGCTCTTATGCCTTGGTCTTGGATGCCACCTTTGCCATGGATAGACGAGCTGCTCGTTTCTCGCGAGTTCTGATAGATGGAGGCAGCAACATCAACATCCTGTACAAGGACACCATGGAGAAATTAGGAATCAAGCAAAGATAGCTTCAGAATAGCCAGACTGTGTTCCACAGCATTGTTCCTAGGCTTTCCTGCTCACCAATCGGCAAGATCCTGATGGACGTCCTCTTTGGAGACAAAGATCACTTCCGCCGAGAGTCAATTTGGTTTGAGGTGGTGGACCTCGAGAGCCCATACCATGCACTACTTGGCCGACCAGCCCTGGCCAAGTTCATGGCGGTCCCCCACTACGCCTACCTCAAAATGAAGTTGCCCAGTTCCAGGGGGATTCTAACCGTAGCCGGCAACTATCGGAAGTCGTCTGCCTGTGCGGCTGAGAGTAGTCGGCTGGCCGAGTCCCTGGTGATCGCGGCTGAGAAGCGGCTCCTTGACTGGGTTGTGGCAATGGCCGGCAAGCAGCTAAAGGTGTCGCCTAACCCAAAGGAGTCGGAGGCTGAGGGTTCGTTCAAGCCGGCCAAGGAGACAAAGAAGATACCCTTGGATCCGGAGCACCCAGAGAGGTACGCTATCATAGGCGCAAACCTCGACAACAAATAGGAAGGCGAGCTCGTCGATTTCCTCCATGAGAATCGGGACATCTTCGCATGGCCCCCCAAAGACATGCCAGGTGTACCGACAGAATTCACTGAGCACAAGTTACATGTCCGATCTGATGCAAAGCCGGTCTGGCAGCCCTTGCGCCGCCTGTCAGAAGAAAAGAGAAGAATTGTCGGAGAAGAGATAGCCCGACTCCTAGCAGCCTGCTTCATTATGGAAGTATTCTTTCCAGAATGGCTAGCCAACCCGGTCCTGGTACTGAAGAAGAACAAGTAGTGGCGAATGTGCATTAACTACACAAGCCTCAACAAGGCCAGCCCCAAGGACCCATTTGCTCTACCAAGAATTGATCAGGTGATAGACTCCACTGCCGGATGCGAGCTATTGAGCTTTTTGGACGCATATTCAGGATATCACCAGATCAAGCTGAACCCGGCTAACAGTGTCGGATTTCGAGTTTTGGCAGACCCTTGAGGTTCGAACACTGGGGTGCGCGCGGAGATTCCGCCTCCTACCTAGCTGCACCCCTCCGCCATGCTAGGATCTAAACTACCGAAAGAACAACACAACAGACACAGGGTTTATACTGGTTCGGGCCACCGTTGTGGTGTAATACCCTACTCCAGTGTGTGGTGTGTGGATTGCCTCTTGGGCTGATGGTGATGAACAATACAAGGAAGAACAGCCTCGCGAGGGCCTGTTCTTGGCTGGGGCGATGAAATGCTGGATGGAGTTCAGTCACCTTTCTCTCTCTCTCTCTCTCTCTCTCTCTCTCTCTGCTTCCAACCAAACGACCCCCTCTAACAAGCCTCTTCCTTCCAACCTCCCAACCCCCTTGCTCTGTGGGTGGCTGGTCCTATTTATAGGGGCCCTGGTCCTCTTCCCAAATATCGAGCGGGAAGGGAGCCAACAATGGCAGGCGAATCTGAAAGGGGACAACAAGTATCAGCTATCCCGACAAAAGTAGTCTTCGTCTGTGCAAAGCTCTGGTGATGACGCCGTCTTGGGCTCCACGGTGACCTCCATCTCGTAGTCCTCCTGATCTTGGTCTCGTTTCACCGAAATGGCAACCTTTGCCTGATGCCTCGGTACTCCGCGACTGCGCTTGCCCCCTTTGCACCAAAGAGGAAAGGAGGACGCTGCGCGGGCTGGCACCCGCCTAGCGCCCTTGGTCGTCATGGCTTGCGTCACGGGCACCTCGTGAGGCACCCCTCCTTAATCTCTCCGGCTCCTCGTGAGGTACCCTGCCTTGATCTCTCCGCCTCCTCGTGAGCCAGCCTGACGAGGCCGTGCCTGAGGAAGCTCCGCGTCGTCCGCCCCGCAAGGCTTGGCCCCTCGCGAGGGTCTTGAGTTTGTGTTGGTGAAGATGGGCCGTGCTGGGCCCCCCTTTTGAGTCACGCCGCAGGCCGCAGGCAGGCAAGTCTGGGGACCCCCGTTCCCAGAACGCCGACAGTAGCCTCCGGGCCCAAGGCGCGCCCAGACTTGGCCGTGCAGGGAGGCGGAAGGGAAAGAGTGAAGCGCCGTGGGCCCTAACAGCATGCGGCCTTGGGCGCCGCGTGGCGGTTGACTGGACGTGGGTGCCTTAGCAACCGCGCGAGTTGATACGGGAGTGGCATCCGCCTAGGCCCTGCTTCTTCCTTTCCCCGGTTGCTGCTTAGATCCCCTTTCTCGCGCCTCTCCTTCCTTCCTCCAAAATCTCCAGATCTGCTCTGACCATGAGACCTAGGAAGCCATGGCGCCTCGCCAGCCCCCGGCCTCAGCGTGGTACTCGTCTGGCCTGGACCCGCCGAATGTGTCGGAGGCGGGCCTTGCCCGGTTACGCCGGATGGCGACGGCGCGAGGCATCGATGGGGCGAAGGTGTTCAAGGCCGACTCCGCCACCCCTGAGGGTCAAAGGAGCACCTTCTATCCGCTCTTCGTAAGTGCCATTGTTGCTGGTCTGGTGCCTCCCTTCTCCGAGTTCTTCTTCTCTGTCCTCCGCCATTACAAGCTACATGCACTGCATCTCCATCCCAACTCCGTCCTTCTCCTGGCGATTTTTGCCTATTATTGCGAGGCCCACGTTGGGGTGCAGCCCTCAGTGGCCTTGCTGCGCCACTACTTCTACCTCCGGACCTCTCGCGGTCCTGCTTCCGCGTGCGTGAGCTTCATCGTGTACGGTGGCGCCATTGCCATCTCGAATCCTAGGAAAAGGATTGAGGGCTTCAGGAGCAAGTGGATCTTGGTGGATGCTGAGCGCATCCACCCTTGGCTGATCTTGCCCACGGAGCAGCCCACGAGCTCCAGCGACTAGGGTCGGGCGGAGCTCACAGATCCCCGCACGAAGATGGTGTTGGAGAAGATGGACGCGAATCTGAGGCCAACCGACATGGCGGCGGCGAAGCTGACCGGCGCGTCGCTGTTGAGGGAGTTCCTGGAGCACCAGCTGGCTCCGCTTCGGCAGTACTCGCTTCCAATGTGGAGGCCCCGTCCGAGCCCCGCGGCCTTGGCCGACGGAGACCTGGCTGCGGTTCTCCAATCTCTGGTCGGGGGCAATGTGGCGAGCTTGGAGGGCACTCCTACGCCCTTGTTCCTCCATGACGACTGGGAGCGGGTAGTGAAGTCCATGCCCGTCTTCAACGGGGATGGGCCCGTGCCCATTGGAAACTCCCGAGGAACCGGTGGACGTGCCCTCCGACGACTCCAGCAAAGAGGAGGAAGGAGGGGAGCGGGGAAACGGGCCTGACTCCGAGGCTACTGACAGAGAGTCGAGGGCGCCCCACCCCCGGCGCAGGTCCCGCGTTCTCCGCCTCCCTTCGAGCGACGACGACGAGGATGACGACGAAGACGACAATGAGCAGGACGGCGGGAGCTCGCCCCCGATCCTGAAGAAGGGCAGGACCGGGCTGATCTCCCACGGGCTAGCCCCGACCCCGGGGCGGACCGCAGACGCACCTTCCCCCTCCAAGCTTCCCGAGGTGGACCATTCCAGTCGGCTTTCAGGCTTTAGATTTGGCCGGAGGCTGCTTGAGCTCACTGGCAGCGACCCGTAAGCATTCGATTCTTGTCTTTATTTCTTGCCCTGCTTCTGAGGTTTGACGTTCGCATCCCCTGGAAGGCTGGCGCCCACAGCAAAGAAGTCAAAGGGGGCTCCTGAGGTTCCATCCGTGGCAGCGCCCCTGCCTGCGAAGGAGGGTGACCGCGACGCGCAGGCTTCTCCTGCCCGGTCATCCTTGCGAGGCCTGGCTGAGCCGGCTGGGGCGAGCTCAGCCCGCACGGCCCGAGTGGCTCCTGAGGTGCTCTCGCCTGCCGCCGCCACTACAGCTATCGGGGCGCGGCAGACTCCACCTCAGGATGCTGCGGCCGCGCTGCCGCCTTCTCCTCCTACTCCACCGGCTGCCGTCTCTCCGACTCCTTCTGTCGTTCTGGATCATGCTGTTGCTGAGCTGGACCGACTGCGGCAGGATCTTCTTGATGACGACCCTTGCTTGGTGGCCGAGCGCTTGGAGCTGGCTTCTGGATGGGTTCGCTCCGACGCTTCGATTCGGGCGGCGCTGGTCCAGGCCTCGACGACATGCGACGAGGAGAAGCAGGCCGTCCTTGAGGCGAAGGCTGCTCGTGATGCAGCCCTGGGGAAGGTGGTCGACGTCCGTGGTCGCTGCAAGGCGCTGGAGGATGAGCTGCAAGGCCTGCGGGACCAACTCGCGGAAGAGGTCCGCCTTCGCCAAGAGTAGGAAGAAGGCGTGAAGGCTCGCGAGGCGGCCGTCGAGGGCCGGGAGGCCAAGCTCAAGAAGCGCCGCGACCGCCTGGGCGCGCTGGAGCAGGAGTTGGGGGCGAGGAAGGCCGAGCTGGAAGATAAGGCCCTGGTTCTTGCCGAGGACCGCGTGGCCTTCACGGAGTTGGAGGCGAAGGCACGCTCCTCGCTGAGGACGCTTTATGATAGCGGCCTGGAGAGCCCGCTGGCTGGCACCGAGGACGGCCCCGCCAAGCTGCTTCCCTTCCTGGTTCACGCTCTTGAGGATGTCGCCCTTGGCCTTGGCCTCACGGCCGAGGCTGAGGCGCGTGTCCTGTCTTCTGCAGCACTCACGCAGGTCCTCACCCACATCTACCTTCTCCATCCCGGTGTCGACCTTGATAGCCTGCTGGAGCCAGTGAGCGGCGAGCGTGCTGCTGCCGCTGCCGAGGCCGTGAAGGGTCGCGCAGAAGCTCTGCTGGGGAAGTTCCGGGCCTTCAGCACCAAGCCGGAGCAAGGCGCTGCCAACCCCGCTGCTCCATGAGGCGAACCCACTCCGCACTGCTCCCCCGCCGCCAAGTGACTCCGTCGTAGCTCCTGTCCGGCTTTTAATTCCTGCACATGTATCATGCCTCGGGGAGGCTTTTAAACTTGCGTTTGGTATTGGGATAACAGTGTGTACTGTAATATTTGCTTTTGAATTCCTTGAAATTTGCGCTTTTCCTTCCTACTTGCTTATGTTCTACGCCAGCAGAGCCCGGCCCCGCGCGTACCTCACCCAGCAATAGTCCTAACCGGAAACTAGGACGGGACCAAGGAGTGAGGGGCTACGTGCCAAGTTAGGCTCCTGAGTCGCGATGCTCAGGAGTCCCCCTTGGCGCACGAACAGCAAGTAGAGAGGTGTGATGTGGGTGGATCCACCGTTCTACGTCTGCAGAGCCCGACCGCGCGCGTGCCTCACCCAGCGATGGTCCCGACCAGAAACCAGGACGGGGCCACGGAGTGAGGGGCTACGTGACCAGTTAGGCTCCTGAGTCGCGATGCTCAGGAGTCCCCCTTGACGCTCAAACGGCCTTCATACCTTGGCTCCGCTCGGGGAGAGGCGCGCGACGAACCAGGCCCGGGGGGCCTGGCTGGGCGGCGTGCGTCTGGGCATGACCCAGGCACAGCCCCCGTGCCCAGCCCCCTCGCGCGGCACTCCCGAGGGGAGGCGTTACAATGGGGCCAGACACTGAGCTCTGGGCTCCCTGAGGTTGATGCAGCCCGGGGGCCACCCTCAGTTGTTTATCACCAGCGCGGAGCATAGCGCTTCCGTATGTGTATGGGCATAGCCGCTCCTCGGTAGTGTCGTCAGCCAGCGTGGAGCATGGTGCTTCCACTGGTACGTGGGAGGGGCCCCCCTCCGGGAGGAGCCCCCGGGGCGTGTACAGCCCCACCCTGACACGAGGTTGGCACGGTAGGGCCTGGCGAGGTGTATCTGGGCACCCATGAGCCAGCGCGGGACTCACGGGGCCCTACCTCTAGGCGGGTTGCGCCTGGCACTGGGCATTATCTTGTGATGTGTCCCTGCAAATTTGGTTAGATGCCTGCACTCTACGTCCTCGGGTCCCGGCCCTCGAGCTGGTCTCAGCCGTCGCTGGTATGCCAGGTCGCGATGCCGTGGTGAAGGCCAGAGGGTGAGGGCTGGAGAGCCAGTAAGAGCCCTGAGTCGTGATGCTCAGGTACCCCCCCTTTAACGTGCAAGTGGTCAACATGGAGAAGAAGAGGTGCCGTGGACCGGCATCAAATAATCAAGCATGGTGGTTCTAACGCATAACCGGAAATAAACACAAATGGGATACATGCCGCTGGGCCTGGTCCGAGCGGCTTGGGGATCATGCAGCCCGAGGGGCGCCCCCAACAAGGTAAGCTAACGACGCGAAATAAAAGGGATACACGCCACAGGGATGGACCCACGCGGCCTGGGAATAATGCAGCCCTGGGGGCGCTCCCAGCTAGAAATGAAAATTGAAAGATGTCACCTGATGACGCTGAAGACGAAGGGGTGTTGGTGTAGCAGACTCGGTGGGCTGCGGAAGCTGATCCTCATGAGCCCCCAGGCCCAGGGGCCTCGGGAGGCTCCGGAGGCGCTGGCGGCTGCTCGCGGACCATCTCCATCTCCGCCAGGGCTACGGAGCACCTGGCCTCTTGTGCCTCCGTGGTGCCCCTCATGAGGCGCTGGTACGTGTCAGCCGCGCTCGGTAAGCCGTAAGGCATGCGAACATAGCTGTGGGGCGGACCTCCGCAGCGCCCCACTCGCGAGGGTCAGAGGCGCTCCAGGGAGGCGACTCGGTTGAGCCCTGGTACGTCGATGCAGACGCGCAACCTGCCATCCTCGCCTAGATGGGGAGCCATTGCTGGTAGGCGGCAGCCGGCTTTCATGACTCTTGACTCCTGTAACTCCTGGATGGCCTTGCTGACGAACTCCTGAGGGCCGGATCTCCTTGCCTTGCTCCTTGTTGAGGGAAACGTGCTTCGAAACACGCCTCCATGTGGTGCCCAAGCGCCTCCCTCGTGACCCTAGCTAGGTCGGTGGCCCTCCAGGGGAGAGCCCCCGAGCCCTGCCTGAGGAGGGCGCCGGGCGCGCTTTCCTATGTGATGGAAGGAGGTTCCCCCTGGGCAGGCACGGGCCTAGAGGGGCTTGCCTCCTGAGGGGCCAGGTCGGACGATGTCTTCTTCTTCTTGGGGGCGGCCTCGGGAAGCCTCCTGCTTCCGTGATCCGGGTCTTCCAGTGATGCGGCTTGAAAGGCTCGTTCCAGGGAACACACCGCGTCCTTCTCTTCACAGGGCACCGTGATGACTCCACCGCTTCCTGGCATCTTGAGGACGTTGTAGCCGTCGTGAGTTACGGCCATGAACTTGGCCAGCGCTGGGTACCCAAGGTTGGCGTTGTACGGCAGGCGAATGTGAGCGACGTCGAAGTCGATGAGCTTCGTGCGGTAGTTGTCGCGTGCCCCGAAGGTGACAGGGAGGCGGACCTGCCCGATCGGGACCGTGGAGCCATCGGTGATTCCGGAGAAAGGCTTGGTTGGCTGTAGGGCACTTGGAGGTTGTTGAATGTCTCCACGGACAGGACATTGAGCCCTGCCCCGCCGTCGATGAGGGTCTTGGTGACCACCACGTTGCTGATGATTGGGGAACAAAGCATTGGGAGGACCCCCGCTGTAGCCGCACACTTGAGCTGATCTGCTGAGCTGAACGTGATGGCGCACGCCGACCACCTGAGAGGGCGCGTGGCTTCGAGCCCGGGGAGGACTGCATTCACTTCGCGGGCGAACTGCTTGAAGATGCGTTGAGAGGCTGGGGCTTGAGCCCCGCCCAGGATGGAGGCGATCGCGCGCGGCTCCTGGAAGCCCCCAGCTTCCTCGTCCTGGTGGCGGTCCTCGTTTCTCCTTGGCTGCGGCGGCAGCGGTGGGAGGCCTGCGTTGCCTTGCGGGCGATCCCCGCGAGGCTGATCCCTCCAGCCTCCCTCGCGAGGCGGGTCTTGCCAGCGATCCTCGCGAGGTTGATCGCGCCACCCCTGGCGCGGGCCACGGTCTTCCCAGCGTCCTGCGTTCCTTCCTCCTCCTCTACCGTAGCCCCGGTCACCGCGGTCGGGACGACGGCCGATCCTTCCTTCTCGCACGGCTCGGAGTTCTTGGCATTCGTTGGTGTTGTGGATGTGGAGGTCGTGGTACACGCAGTACCGGCTGCCCTTGGGAGGTTCGGGCTGATCTCTGCCCCGCTTGGTGTCTGGTTCTGCCGCGAGCACGGCAGCCCCCTTGTGCTTCCCATCCTTGGCCTTGAGCTTCTTCTCTTCTGGGTCTTCGGCAGGCAGCTCGAGGAGGGAGAGACGCCCCTCCTCAGCCCTGGCGCACTTGTTTGCCAAGTTGAACAGCTCCAAGGAAGTGCACAAGTCTTCATGCATCGCCAGCTCCTCCTTCATCTTGACGTCGCGCATGCCGTCGGAGAAAGCTGAGATGATGGCCTCCTCAGTCACCTTGGGGATCTTGAGGCGTGCGTTGTTGAAGCACTGGATGTACTTCTGCAGGGTCTCCCCGGGTTGTTCCTTCATGCGGCACATGTCGCTCACGGCGGGTGGCCGGTCGCGAGTACCTTGGAAGTTGGCGATGAAGCGGGTGCGCATATCTTCCTAGGAAGAGATCGTGCCTGGAGCCAGGTTCAGGAGCCAGGTGCGGGCCCCGCCATTGAGCGCCATGGGAAACCAGTTCGCCATGACCTTCTCGTCTCCGTTGGCAGCTTCGATGCCCAGCTCATAGAGCTGGAGGAACTCCGCAAGGTCGGCCGTGCCGTCGTAGCGAGGAGGCAGGTCTGGCTTGAACTTGCCGGGCCACACGACGCTGCATAGTTCGGTGGTGAAGGCACGACAGCCTGTTGTGGCCACGGGAGGCCTTGGGTGACAGAGAGCTAGGTCTTGCATGTCTCCGCACGCTGCAGCTGAGAGCAGCGCGGGGTCTTGACGCGCGGGAGCAGGAGCATGGTCGCGACGTGCTGGAGCAAGGAGCGCTCGGGCGGCTTCTTGCGGGCGAGGGACTTCTTGGCAGCTCTGTTCTTGCTGCACTTTCACCTGATGGAGCGGGTTCTGCCCAGGGGCCACGCGCCTTGGAGCCCTGGCGTCTTCTTGAGGAGGAGGCGGCTGAGGCGCCGCCAGAGCCTCTTCGCCTGCGCGGGGCGGGGTGCAGTGCAGCGGAACGGATGGCGCGGAAGAGCCCCCTGCGGCGCGGACGAGCTCGGCGACGCGGTCGAGCCATTCTTCGTAGACGTCGTCGACGGGACGGTAGCGCAGGAGCTCGTTTGCCGCGATGAGTGCAGCCCGAGCTCCCTGGGCGCACGGAGCGCGCGGGACGAAGATCCAGCTGGGGCGAGCGAGGGAGTTGCGGTGCGGCCGTCTTGCCGCATGGACGGATGCTGGGACGATGCTTGCTGCTCATCCCCTGTCGGGCCAGTGGCGGCGTTGACGGCAGGTGACGGGGAACGGCGAGGACGCCCGCCGACAGGGGCCGTCTGGGCGACGCAGGAAGCGAGGGCGGCCCGGCGCTCCGCGCGGGCCCGATGAGCGTCAGACATGAGGTTCGAAGGAGAACGGGGTTGTGGGAGACGAATTCCGGAGCACCCCTACCTGGTGCGCCAAATGTCGGATTTCGGGTTCCAGCAGACCCTTGAGGTTCGAACACTGGGGTGCGCGCGGAGATTCCGCCTCCTACCTACCTGCACCCCTCCGCCATGCTAGGATCTAAACTACCGAAAGAACAACACAAGAGACACAGGGTTTATACTGGTTCGGGCCACCGTTGTGGTGTAATACCGTACTCCAGTGTGTGGTGTGTGGATTGCCTCTTGGGCTGATGGTGATGAACAATACAAGGAAGAACAGCCTCGCGAGGGCCTGTTCTTGGCTGGGGCGATGAAATGCTGGATGGAGTTCAGTCACCTTTCTCTCTCTCTCTCTCTCTCTCTCTCTCTCTCTCTCTGCTTCCAACCAAACGACCCCCTCTAACGAGCCTCTTCCTTCCAACCTCCCGACCCCCTTGCTCTGTGGGTGGCTGGTCCTATTTATAGAGGCCCTGGTCCTCTTCCCAAATATCGAGCGCGAAGGGAGCCAACAATGGTGGGCTAATTTGAAAGGGGACAACAAGTATCAGCTATCCTGACAAAAGTAGTCTTCGTCTACGCAAAGCTCTGGTGATGACGCCGTCTTGGGCTCCACGGTGACCTCCGTCTCGTAGTCCTCCTGGTCTTGGGTTCGTTGCACCGAAATGGCAATCTTTGCCTGATGCCTCGGTACTCCGCGGCTATGCTTGCCCCCTTTGCACCAAAGAGGAAAGGAGGACGCTGCGCGGGCTGGCGCCCGCCTGGCGCCCTTGGTCGTCATGGCTTGCGTCACGGGCACCTCGTGAGGCACCCCGCCTTGATCTCTCTGCCTCCTCGTGAGCCAGCCTGACGAGGCCTTGCCTGAGGAAGCTCCGCGTCATCCGCCCCACGAGGCTTGGCACCTCCCGAGGGTCTTGAGTTTGTGTTGGTGAAGATGGGTCGTGCTGGGCCCCCCTTTTGAGCCACGCCGCAGGCCGCAAGCAGGCAAGTCTGGGGACCCCCGTTCCCAGAACACCGACAGACAGACTGAAGACTGCCTTCATCACGCCGTTTGGAGCCTTCTGCTACCTCACCATGACATTCGGCTTGAGGAATGCCGGCGCCACCTTCCAGCGTTGCATGCAGAAGTGCCTCCTCAAGCAACTCGGCAGAAACGCCCACGTCTACGTGGACGATGTGGTGGTGAAGACGGAAAAGCGTGGAACACTGCTGGAAGACCTCAAGGAGACCTTTGAGAACCTGCGCCGATTCCAGATCAAGCTCAACCTTGAGAAGTGCATCTTCGGAGTACCAGCCGGCCAACTCCTTGGCTTCCTGGTCTCTGAACGCGGCATACAGTGTAACCCTGTAAAGATCAAGGCCATTGAGAGGATGGAGGTACCCAGCCGACTGATGGACGTGCAAAATTTCACCGGCTGCTTGGCGTCCATCAGCCGATTCATCAGTCGGCTGGGCGAGAAAGCTCTCCCCTTATACTAGCTCATGAAGAAGACCACTTTTTTCGAGTGGAACCACAAGGCGGACGAAGCTTTTCTCCAGTGAAAGAAGATGCTGACTACTCCACCCGTTCTAGCGGCTCCGGCTCCTAAGGAACCTATGCTCCTGTACATCGCCGCCACCAGCCGGGTAGTCAGCACAGTCATTGTAGTGGAACGCAAGGAGGAAGGCAAGGCACTACCTATCCAGAGACCGGTATATTACCTGAGTGAAGTACTGTCGGCCTCCAAGAAGAACTACCCCCACCACCAGAAGATGTGCTATGGCGTGCACTTTGCCGCCAAGAAATTGAAGCCTCACTTCCAAGAGCATCCAATCACTATGGTCTGCACGGCCCCACTTGCCGAGATCATCGGAAGCCGAGATGCTTCTGGCCGAGTGGCCAAGTGGGCCATAGAGCTGGCTCCCTACACCATCCACTACCAGCCCCGCGCCGCCATCAAGTCACAAGCACTGGCCGACTTTCTCGTCGACTGGGCCGAGACCCAGTACCTACCTCCAGCGCCCGACTCCACCCATTGGCGGATGCATTTCGACGGCTCCAAGATGCGCACCGGCTTGGGAGCCAACGTTGTCCTCACTTCTCCTAAAGGCGACAAGCTCAAATACACGCTGCAAATCCATTTTGCCGCCTCCAACAACTTTGCCGAGTACGAGGTGCTCATTCATGGGTTCCGGCTTGCCAAAGAGCTTGGCATTCACCGGATCCTGTGTTATGGCGACTCGGACTTAGTAGTCCAGCAGTCGTCTTGTGACTGGGACGCCAAAGATGCAAACATGGGGAGTTACCGTTTCCTCGTGCAGCAACTCAGTGGGTATTTTGAGGGGTGCGAGTTCCTCCATGTGCCGAGAAACGACAATGACCAAGCAGACGCATTGGCATGAATCGGCTCTACCTGCCGAGCAATACCATCCGGCGTCGCCCTTCAACGCCTCCTCAAGACGTCTGTCAAGCCTTCACCAGAATCAGACTCCATCTTCGTGCCGGCTCCTCCCGAAGAAGTCGGATCCGACTCCAGAGACCCGACAGACGGTACGGGGATTTTTGCAGATGGCTCCAAAGACGCCATAGTCGAGGCCGGCCCAGGGACTGCAGAACCCGGCCCGAGGACTGCGGCGGCCGGCACGAAGACTCCAGAACTCGGCCCAAGAGCCGCACCAGTCGGCTCGGGGACTTCATTAATCCAGCAAGCGGTTGTCGACTCCAACCCGCCGCCTCCCAGCCCAGCCGCCCTCGTCCAAGTCGCAGTTCTGGCAGTCGAAGAAAAGCACCCTCATGCGCTCAACCCATCCTCAAATTTCTGGTGAGCAAAGAGCTGCCGACTGATGAGACCTTAGCTCGGCAAGTACAACGCCGAGCGGCAGCCTACACCATAGTCAACAGAGAGCTGGTCAGGCGTAGCGTCACTGGTGTCTACCAGCACTGTGTAGAGCCAGAGCAAGGCCAAGCAATTCTCAAAGACATCCATCAAGGCGAGTGCGGCCACCATGTGGCTTCAAGAGAACTCGTCGCCAAAGCTTTCCGACACGGTTTCTTTTGGCCAACGGCCTTAGAAGAGGCCAAGGAATTGGTCCAAAAATGCAAAGGGTGCCAGAAGTTCCGCTCCAAGCCGCATCAGCCAGCTTCTGCACTCAAGACCATCCCCATTGCCTGGCCTTTCGCAGTTTGGGGTCTAGACATGGTGGGACCATTCAAGACGGCACGAGGCGGATTAACTCACTTACTTGTCGCAGTGGACAAGTTCACCAAGTGGATAGAAGCGAAGCCAATCAAGAACCTGAACGGTCTGACTGCCGTGACTTTCATCTCCGACATCACAATTCGGTATGGCATACCACACAGCATCATCACCGACAACAGCACGAATTTTGCCAAAGGCGCCTTGGCCCATTTCTGTGCGACACAGGGCATCCGACTGGACCTAGCATCCGTCGCCCATCCATAGTCAAACGGCCAGGTGGAGCGAGCAAACAGCCTCATCCTGTCCGGCATCAAGCCCCGACTGATCGAGCCTCTGGAGCGCTCGGCTGGCTGCTGGCTCGACGAGTTGCCAGCCGTCCTCTAGATTATGCGCACGACTCCAAACAAGTCAACCGGCTTCACTCCTTTCTTCCTCGTCTACGGTGCTGAAGCCGTCATCCCAACGGACATAGAGTTTGATTCCCCACGAGTCACCATGTACACCGAGGAAGAAGCAGAAGAAGCACGGCAAGACGGCGTCGACCTGCTGGAAGAGGGCCGGCTGTTGGCACTCAGCCAGTCCAGCATCTACCAGTAGAGCCTGCGCAGATACGACAACAGGAAGGTCAGGCCGAGATCTTTCCAGGAGGGCGACCTCGTGCTTCGATTAATCCTGTGAACAGCCGTCCAGCACAAGCTGCCGGCACCTTGGGAAGGCCCCTTCATCATCAGCAAAGTGCTGGGCAATGACTCCTACTACCTGATCGACGCTCAGAAGCCCTGAGCACACAAGAGGGACGACTCCGGCAAAGAGACAGAGCGGCCATGGAATGCAAATCTCCTCTGAAAATTTTACAGTTAAACGCAGTATGTATCACGCTACCTTTTGTATTAAAAGTACCAAGATTTCGGGCCCCCCGAGAAGAGCTCGGGGACTGCCCTCTTTTATCTAAATGATAAGAAATATGCCTTCGAGTATATTACTCTTTGTTATGTCGTTTGGCACCGGGTTCGACTAGTCGGCTCGGGGACTTGCCGACCTGCGCTATTAAATGCTTCCTGCAGCCGGACAAGTAGTGTGTGGCGTCTAAACCGTCTCCTGCCAGAAGCCGCAGCTCGCAGAGCGGCTGTCTGGTGGGCAGGAGTGAGGAAGAATGGGCGTCCACATGAAAAATGGCTAAGGACTCAAAGCACAAATATAGCTTAAGGCCGGCTTCCAGCTTTTTCTTTCGCAAACCGACTCTTGAATAGTCGGCTTGCCGCCTTCTATCCGACTTGTTAAAACAACCCTAAAAACGGCTAAGTACTTGACTTACCAAGTGACCATGAATTTGATCCAGCAGCAGTCCGCGGAGCGGCTGTCTGACTGACAAAGACGGCAACTGAGGGAAGATGGCAAAGGAAAAAGCCAAAACAACAATGAGCAAGAAGGATAGAAGTCGGATGAATATTTACATAACAAAGGCCCTTGGCCGAATCTTCGAGCAGAATTTCAAAATACACCTCGTGGGTGGAATTGTGCAAATTAACAAGTTCTTCAAAAACTATTAGAACAGATAAAACAAAGACAAGGTGGCAGCCTAGGGGGCGGCAGACGAGTTTGGAGGATCGGAGGAGATGGCGGTGTTGGACGTTGGGGCAGCCGGCTGGGCGGTCTCGACTTGATCACCTCCGGCAGTAGTCGGCTCGGGCGGGCACGGCTCGTTGCTCGAGGCGCAGTCGAGCTGAGGCTGGCCGTCCGCTCCGTCTTCCGGTGCCTCCGTCTCGCTCCCGTCCTCCGCCTCGTCTTCCTCCTCGACGCTGGAGTCGATCACCTGTGCCGAGTCCTCGCCGTAGTCGTGGTTCAGCCCAAACCACTCCGGCGGCACCTCCTCGCCGTCTTCAGCTCGCTCGGGGACAAAGATGCTGGTGTCGGTGTACTCGGCGATTGCCGCCGCACGCTTGACAAGGGCATCTTCCGCGGCTGCCAGCTCCGGCTGGGCCTCTGACCGGAGTGTGGCCAGCCGGTCCAGGTCCAGCCTCGGGTACCATGCCTTGACGAATTCCAAGGCTCGGCGCGCTCCGGCCCGGGCCGAGGAACCCTTCGAGGCCTCAAGACGGCCAGTCGCGACCTCTAGCCAGTCGGCAGTCCGACTGGGGTGCGCGGAGCCTGCACGTCTGGCCACAGGGCGACAATCGCTTAGGCGCCGACACGTTGAAGCCGGCGCAGCATCTGGTGGGCCGGCCGCAGGCGAGCCCCAATTCTCAGAATATGCTCGTCAAGAGTCTGAGGGGCATCAGCGGCGATCTCCGTGCCACCCGCCCTCTGCTCCTCACGGTCGGCCTCAATAGGTTGAATGGCGGCCTGCGAGTGGCTGAGGAAGAAGTCTGCAAGACGGAAAGAATGAAGAACAAGTCAAAAAAACCAGGAGTTGGGTCAACCTATAGTCAGTGGCTCGAAGAAGGAAAGCAAAGAAGCTCACCGTCGACAAGGTCCTCGATCTCGTGGAAGCCGGAGACCAGCATTGCCTCCTTGTCGGTCCAGGAGGAGCGCTCGCTCGCGAACTCGGCTAGGAGGGCGGCTTCCGCCTCCTTCTGCGTCTTCGTAAGCAGCTCCTTCTGCTCCGCCAATTTTGCGGCCAGCAGATCGCGCTCGGCGGCGAGCTTGCTGCACTCCTCCCCCTTGGTGCGCAACACGGAGTTGGCTTCGCTCAGCTGCTGTTGAAGAGCGGCATTGGCCTCTGAAGAGAAAGAAGAAAGAAGGCATTAAGTCATCAACAAAGAAGGTCGCCGGGGAGATCCGGCCCGACAGCTCAACAATCGGCCCGAATCTCGGGGACTACAGCCCGCGGGTGCGCCAGCGCGCCCCTGCAAAGAAGAAAAATGACTCACTCCGGCTCTCCGACAAGTCGGCAGTCCGCTTGCCTGGCTCTTCAACGTTGCGGTTGAAGGCGATGACACGGAGGTTGTGATAGTCCTGCAACAAGTATTTCAGAACAAAGGTTAGTACCCGGAACTTACCAATTGGAGTTCCGGGCCGCCTACTCTGCAGCCGACCCAGAACTCGGGGACTACACCCAGTGGGTGCGCTGGCGCGCCCCCACAGAGAGAAGCAAGAAAACAGGGACAAAGGAGACAGCATACCCGGATGGCTGCCCGCGACGCCAGGTGCGCCTTGGTGCAGTTCTGGATGGCGTCGCTCTTGGCTCGCAGCTTTGTTTGGACATCCAGAAGCGCCTGGTTCAGCGGGCCCGTGCCGCCTCCTCGCACCCACCCAATGGGCGCGGCACTCGTCGCCTCGGCTTTTGGAATCGTCGAGCTGGCGGTGCCGGTCTCCAAGGGGCGTGGCGTCGAAGTCGCCTTCCCAAGACGGCGGCGCGTTGGCGAGCCGACGTGAAGGAGTAGCCTCGCCACGGCCTCGTCTTAAGTTGGCGGCAAGGGCGGATCCGCCAGCTGTTTGCCTAGCGCGCTACTAGACGGCGGCAGGGGCGGCTGTGGCGGCGTGACCACGTCCAGCACGGGGGCGTCGCCGCCGCCTCTCTCCATGATCGGGAACTCGCCGCCGACTTCCCCTGACTGCGCCGTGAACTCCGGGGGCGGCGGCGTGGAGTTCAAAGGGGTGACGAACACCACCGACCGCCGGGGTGTGACTTCCTTAGCCGGCTGCTTTGCCGCAATGGTGGCCTCGGCCACCTCCAGCTTCTTCAGGGTGGAGGCCTCCGCCTTCTTGGCCTCTGCTTTCTCCCGACGGGCGGCCTCGTCCTCCTCGCGCTTCTCCCATGCGTTCCGCTCCGTCGCCTCCCGAAGGTCGGCGGCGGGGTCAATCCGCCGAGTGATGGCAGACGTCTCCACCGACCCCATGACGGAGGCGGCGGCAACCCTCTCAGGAGTGAGGGGAGCCCTAAGGCGAGAAAAGCATATGAAAAACTCATACAAGATTAACAAAGAGAAAATAAAGATAAGTGAGGGAGTCCTGGATTAGGGGGTGTTCGGATATCCGAATTATACCTTCAGCCGGACTCCTGGACTATGAAGATACAAGATTGAAGACTCAGTCCCGTGTCCAAAAGGGACTTTCCTTGGCGTGGAAGGCAAGCTTGGCGATACGAATGTTCAGATCTCCTACCATTGTAACCGACTCTCTGTAACCCTAATCCTATCCGGTGGCTATATAAACCGGAGGGTTTTAGTCCGTAGGACAACATACACATCAACAATCATACCATAGGCTAGCTTCTAGGGTTTAGCCTCTCTGATCTCGTGGTAGATCAACTCTTGTACTACCCATATCATCAATATTAATCAAGCAGGACGTAGGGTTTTACCTCCATCGAGAGGGCCTGAACCTGGGTAAAACTTCGTGTCCCTTGCCTCCTGTTACCATCCGGCCTAGACGCACAGTTCGGGACCCCCTACCTGAGATCCGCCGGTTTTGACACCGACATTGGTGCTTTCATTGAGAGTTCCTCTGTGCCGTCGCCGTCAGGCCCGATGGCTCCTACGATCATCAATGGCGATGCAGTCCAGGGTGAGACCTTCCTTCCTGGACAGAGCTTCGTCTTTGGCGGCTTTGCACTGCGGGCCAATTCACTTGGCCATCTAGAGCAGATCGAAAGCTACGCCCCTGGCCGTTAGGTCAGATTCGGAAGTTTAAACTACACGGCTGACATCCGCAGGGACTTGATCTTCGACGGATTCGAACCACTACCGAGCGTGTTGCACTGTCATGACGAGCATGATCTAGCTCTGCCGCCGAACAGTGCCCTGGAGGCCGCACCCGCATCGGCTCTGACCCTTAGTTCGGAGCCAACCACACCGATCGAGGATGGGCAGTTGGATGCCACCTCGAGGGCTGTGATCCCAACGGTGGTTGAGCCGAACACCAGCCCCATACTCTGCGAGGCTCGTGACTCCGAGGAGCCGGACTCCTCTCCTGACTCCGAACCCTCCGCGCCCTTGCTAGTCGAATCCGATTGGACGCCGATTATGGAGTTCACTGCCGCAGACATCTTTCAGCACTCGCCTTTTGGCGATATCCTGAAGTCACTGAAGTCTCTCTCTTTATCAGGAGGGCCTTGGCCGGACTACGGTCAGCAAGGTTGGGGTACGGACGATGAAGAAATTCAAAACCCACCCACCACCCACTTTGTAGCCACTGTCGACAACTTAACCGACATGCTCGACTGCGACTCCGAAGACATCGACAGTATGGACACCGATGAAGGAGATGATGAAGAACCAACGCCTACTAGGCCCTGGAAAGCCACCTCGTCATATGACATATACATGATGGACACCCCAAAAGAGGGAGAGGGCGATGGAACAGCGGAGGATGACCCCTCCAAGAAACAGCAAAAGCTTCGGCGTCAGCGGCGCCGCTCAAAATCCCGCCAACACAAAAACAACGATTCCAGCACGGGAGATAACAATACCCAGCAAAGCGCCGAAGAACATCCCCCCGGGCAAGATTTAGCACAGGAGGATGGAGAAACCAGCCCTCATGAGAGAGCGGCCGACACAGAGGTCAAGGACGATAATTATATGCCTCCCTCCGAAGACGAGGCAAGCCTCGACGACGACGAATTCGCCGTGCCGGAGGATCCCGTCGAACAAGAGCGTTTTCAACGCAGGCTTATGGCCACGGCAAGAAGCCTCAAGAAAAAACAGCAACAGCTTAAAGCTGATCAAGATCGGTTAGTCGATAGATGGACTGAAGTCCTTGCGGCCGAAGAGCATAAACCCGAACACCCCTCCAAGTGCTACCTGAAGCGCAGGTTGCTACCCCGATTAGAGGAGGAAGCACTCGACGCGGCCGACAGGCCACCTCGTGGCCGCGACAAAGAGGACTCATGGCCCTCCACCCAAGCCGCACCCTGTACCAAGGCATGGGAATATGCGCCGGACTTACGAGACATGTTGGAGGACAAGGCAGGGCAAACAAGATCGATGTACGGATTGCGTAGATGCCCCACGGCTCGAGACGATAACCGTCACGCCAGCCACAAATTCGGCAGGGCCGAACACAGTAGACAAAGCTCATTGGAGCTACGTCATGATATCGCCCAGTACAGAGGCGCCGCACACCCTTTGTGCTTCACAGACGAAATAATGGATCATCAAATCCCCGAGGGTTTCAAACCCGTAAACATCGAATCATATGATGGCTCAACAGATCCCGCGGTATGGATCGAGGATTATCTCCTTCATATCCACATGGCCCGCGGCGATGATTTCCACGCCATCAAATACCTCCCACTCAAGCTTAAAGGACGAGCCCGGAAGTGGCTTAACAGCCTGCCAATAGGGTCAATCAGCTGTTGGGAGGACCTGGAAGCCGCATTCCTCGACAATTTCCAGGGCACTTATGTGCGACCCCCAGACGCTGACGACCTAAGCCACGTAATTCAGCAGCCAGATGAATCGGCCAGGCAATTCTAGTCACGGTTCCTAACAAAGAAAAATCAAATACTCGACTGTCTGGACGCAGAGGGCTTAGCATCCTTCAAACATAATATCCGTGACGAGTGGCTTGCCCGGCACCTAGGACAGGAGAAGCCGAAATCTATGGCAGCACTCACGGCACTCATGACCCGCTTTTGCGTGGGAGAAGACAACTGGCTTGCTTGTAGCAACTATATGACCAAGAACCCTGGTCGTTCGGACACCAGGGACACTAGTGGCAGGTCGCGTCGCAACCAGCAGAAGCGCCGCATCAACGGCGACAATGCTAAGGATACGACAGTTAATGCCGGATTTAGAGGCTCTAAATCCGGTCAGCGGAAAAAGTCATTCAAAAGGAATCCTAGGGGCCCATCTAGCTTGGAACGAATACTCGACCGCTTGTGCCAAATACATGGCACCCCCGAAAAGCCGGCCAATCACACCAATAGGGACTGTTAGGTGTTCAAGCAGGCAGGCAGATTAAGCACCGACAATGAAGACAAGGGGTTGCATAGCGATGACGACGAGGAGCCCCGGCCGCAGAACAACAATGGACAGAAGGGTTTTCCCCCGCAAGTGTGGACGGTGAACATGATATACGCCACCCATGTCCCCAAGAGGGAGCAGAAGTGCACATTAAGGGACGTATACGCGGTAGAGCCAGTCGCCCCAAAGTTCAACCCTTGGTCCTCCTGCCCGATCACCTTTGATCGAAGAGACCATCCCACTAGCATCCGTCATGGCGGATTGGCCGCATTGGTTCTCGACCCAATTATTGACGGATTTCATCTCACTAGAGTCCTTATGGACGGAGGCAGTAGCCTGAACCTGCTTTACCAGGATACAGTGCGGAAAATGGGCATAGATCCCTCGAGGATTAAGCCCACCAAAATGACCTTTAAAGGCGTAATACCAGGTGTAGAGGCCAGCTGTACAGGCTCAGTCACACTTGAAGTGGTCTTCGGATCTCCGGATAATTTCTGAAGCAAGGAGTTAATCTTCGACATAATCCCGTTCCGCAGTGGCTACTATGCACTGCTCGGGCGAACCGCATTCGCCAAGTTCAATGTGGTCCCGCACTACGCATACCTTAAGCTCAAGGTGCCCGGCCCTCAAGGAGTAATTACGGTCAATGGAAACACCGAACGCTCCCTTCGAACGGAGGAGCACACGGCGGCCCTTGCAGCGGAACTATAAAGCAGCCTCTCCAGGCAGTTCTCCAGCCCGGCCATTAAACATCCAGACACAGTCAAGCGCGCCCGGAGTAACCTACAACAAGACCGCCTGGCACGTTCCGAGAAGGCGTAGCAATGCGGCCCCAACCCCCGCAAAAAGGCGACGCCAGTACTTCACGTCCATAACTACGCTCTGGAAATACCATGGGCATAGGGGGAGGGGCACCATCACGGCATGCCCAAAACACGGCTTAAACTGCACCAGGGGCTGCCGATTTTTTTTACTTTTCTCTTACTTCCAGGAATCTACTCTTCGGAAGGCTTGTTCGGCAGTTTAATTGCCGCACAAACGATGCAAGAACTAGGGAAGCAGACAAGCCACGCCGCATAACGGAAATCACAGGTGGTCTCTATCACGAGCAGTATACCTGTTTCACATACTATTCCGCAGCTTGCCCCTGGAGCAGACATGTTAAATAGTCTAGCTTTTCGTTTATCTCATTAGTTGTATCGTTCTGCTTTGATCGCAGCTATTTTAATGAACAATGCATAGCTTTTGTCTATTTTTTGCATTACCTATATATATATATATGTTCCTTAATGACATGTTGCACCCGTACACTTTGGTACGGCCAAAATGTGCCAGGGGCTTCAGTACCCCTCAACACGGTGTAAGAAGTCCGAACACTTTAACAAGTGCGGCACCCCGAACTTATAGCATTATATGCATCGGCTCCGAATCATGTCTTGGGTCAATAGTTGGGTTTGCCCGGCTCCTATTTTTTGGTGCCTTACGTTCCACTATATCGGCTAAGGTAGCACTAGGAGAACCACTGCGATTGTGCCCCAGTTAAGCTGGGTCGAGCACCTCAGTGGAGAAAGCTAAAACTGACCGTCATGATGAAGCGAGAGCTGGTCGCTGTTCGAGAGGTCTTTTTGAGTCCTTAAAGACTTATGCCGCTTAGGGCGAGGAGTCGGCTCTGTCCGGCCAAGGCATGGATACCGCCCCGAACTCGGTCTTCCGAATACTAGGGGCTTCGCCGAAATTTAAAATTATAGAATTCTATGGCTAAGTGAGAGTGTTCACGCATTATAGTCCGATTGCCTCGTTCGTTGGGCTGAGCGTCTCCCTCGAAGGACCCAAATATGGGAAAAAGAGCGCCCAGGTTTATCTCCGAACACCCCAGCACTAGCGGCATGGGGGCAGAAGCCGACGACTCGCCATCTCTCAGTATTGATAAACAGCCGCACAGAAGGTAATATTTTAAATTCAAGCAGCATTGCTTAGCGCATATGAACAAGTTTTCAGCGCACAGGATACCACGAGCGGGTTTTACTCAAAAAATACATCCTTGGTACATTCATCCGCAACAAGGCGGGCACCCTTCAGAACATCCTTATAATAATTTTCGGGCTTGCGATGCTCTTTCCCCGGCGGCGGCCCGTCCTTCCCAAGCTTCTCCGCATCCAGCTTGCCCTAGTGCACCTTAGCACGGGCAAGTGCCCTACGGGCACCTTCAATGCAGACGGAGCGTTTGATGTCTTCAAGCCTCGGACAGACCTCCACCAGCCGCCGCACCAGCCCGAAATAGCTCCCAGGCAGAGCCTCTCCAGGCCACAACCGAACTAGGAGGCCCTTCATGGCCTGTTCGGCCGCCTTGTGGAGCTCGACCAGTTGCTTCAACTGGTCGCTCAGGGGCACGGGGTGTCCAGCCTCAGCATACTGAGACTAGAACACCTTCTTCATCGAGCCGCCCTCCTCGGCTCGATAGAATGCGGCGGCATCAGATATACTCCGGGGAAGATCTGCGAACGCGCCTGGAGAACTCCGGATTCGGGTAAGTGACAAGTAACTCACACTTATGTGTTTACTTTGCATAAAGAATGCCTTACCCGCCGCTATCTTCTTCACCTCATCCAACTCCTGGAGGGTCTTCTGGGATTCGGCCTTGGCAGACTTGGCACTTTCAGTAGCTGCCGCGAGCTCGAACGCTCGCGTCCTTGAGTCACGCTCCAAACTCTCATGTTTTTCCATGAGAGCCTGGAGATCTTGCCGCACCTTGCCAACCGCGGCCGACCTCTTCTCGGCCTCGAGCAGCGCTTGCTTAAGGGTCGCCACCTCAGACATGGCCCCTGCAATAGCCATGTCAATCCTGTCATTTTTCGCAATTACACCTTTTTATATACATATTCAAACAGGGTATTTCTTACCTTCCTTCTCCTCGAGCTGCTTCTTGGCACGCCCGGACTCTTGCTCGGACTTCTCGAGACTCTGCTTCGGCACGTCCACTTCCGCAGTTAGTGCGGCGGACGCTAGCAGAGAAGCCTGCATATGCATATTGACTCCTTTTGTTAGACTCCTGCGAATTCTTTGATCCTCTATTCGGCTTTTCTTCCCGAACGCCCAATAGAGCATCAGGGGCTACTGTCTATGCGGTAACATTATTTGAACATTCTTTACTTACCTCAAAGCTTGTTAAAAGGCTTGTACAAGCTTTAGTCAGTCCGCTCTTGGCGGACTGAACCTTCTGGACCACCGCACTCATAATAGTGTGGTGCCCTTCGTCGAGGGAGGCGCCTTGGAGCGCCTCCAGCAGATTGTCCGGCGCCTCTGGACGGACGGAGGTCGCCAACACGGCGGGCTTGCTCCTCTTGGAAGGAGGTCCCCCACCGGACTCTGGAACCTTTGAAGGTTCCGGAGCGGTGTCCAGCCTAGGGCCGGACTTGGAGCCCTGGGGGGTTTTGCCCCCTTTACTCCTGGAGTCCGGGAGGTCGCCTTGCGGCGCCTCCAGGACCACCTCCTCCCGGATTGGAACTTGCTGGGACAACACTTCGGTGTTGTCCGTAGGGCGGGGGGGGGGGGGGGGGGAAGCCGTCGGAAGCGAGTTCATGTCCGACGAGTCCAGTGAGCCGCTCGACGACGCGTCGAGCCGGTCTTTGGGTGGGCTGCATAAATATATCCGACATAAGGGAAAGCTGTGCAATAATCAAATACTATGAAATCACTCCGGTATCCAGATACATACGATTTCGCCAGGGGCGTGGCCCTGGGCAGCCACTCCTCTTCACCGTCGTCGGTGTTGGTGGAGTAGTCCGAAGGAGGGGTTCTCGCCTTATTGAACCCCTCGGCCTCCCCAGTTGGGGCGGCCTTCCTCTTCTTCCCTTCCCCTGCTGGAGGGGGAGGGGTTTCTTCTTCCTCCTCCTCGTCTTCACAGGAGGAATGCGCCTCGGAATCGTCGGATGATGGATCCGACGCCTCCTGGCACCGGGCACTCTTTCGAGTCCCCGCGGCCTTTTTCGCAGCCTTCTTCTCCGGCACCACATAGGGTGCCGGAACTAGCAGCTTCGCCAGGTGGGAATCGGCTGGGTCTTTGGGCAAAGGTGCCGGACAGTCGATCCGTTCGGACTTCGCCTACCAATCCTGTCAAAGGTAAGGGAGCTTAGATCCCGCACAGAGTTAAACTATGAAAAACTAGTGCCCTGTAAAAAATACAAAAAAGCTTACCGCGCTAGCATGACGCTGCGCGCTAAATCCGTGATCCTCGGTAGCAGATGCGGGAGCCTCGGCGCCTTTGAAAAGCACCTTCCAGGCATCTTCGTACGTCATGTCGAAGAGCCTGCTCAGAGTTTGGTGCCGCGCTGGATCAAAATCCCATAGGTTGAAAGCCCGTTGTTGACACGGGAGGATCAAGAGGATGAGCATAACCTAGACTACATTGAGAAGCCTGAGCTGCTTGTTCGCCAGGGATTGGATGCATTTTTGCAGTCCGGTCACCTCCTTTTGGCTGCCCCACGACAGGCCCGTCTCTTTCCAGGACGTGAGCCGCGTTGGGGGTCCGAACCGGAACTCGGGGGCTGCGACCCACTTAGGGTTGCACGACTCGGTGATGTAAAACCACCCCGATTTCCACCCCTTCAGGCTCTCTACAAAGGAGCCCTCGAGCCAGAGGACGTTGGCCATCTTGCCAACCATGGCACCACCGCACTCCGCCTGGCTGCCGCGCACCACCTTCGGCTTGACGTTGAAACTCTTGAGCCATAGGCCGAAATGGGGACGGATGCGAAGGAAAGCCTCGCACACGATGATAAACGCCGAGATGTTGAGGACAAAGTTCGTGGCCAGATCGTGGAAATCCAGGCCGTAGTAGAACATGAGCCCCCGGACAAATGGGTGCAGAGGGAAGCCCAGCCCGCGGAGGAAATGAGGGAGGAATACCACCCTCTCATGGGGCGTGGGAGTGGGGATGAGCTGCCCCGTTTCGGGAAGCCGGTGCATGATGTTGCTAGCTAGATATTCGGCCTTCCTCAGCTTTTTGATGTGTCCCTCCGTGACGGAGGAGACCATCCACTTGCCTCCCGCTCCGGACATGGCTGGAGAGGGTCGAGGCGAGGAGTGCGGACTTGGGCGCTGGAGCTCGAGTGCGCAAGGATGGATAAGCAAAGGAGGAAGAAGAAGTTGGTGAAAAGGTGGATCCTTATCCCCTTATATGGGTGGGCGCGACTACATGCCCCCACCGGCCTGGTAAAACTTGCTTATCTCCAAGCGCCGTAATCAAAGGCGCGGTTGGGTTACCCACGCCCGTATTGATGAGAATCCCGGAATGAAGGGACACGATCTCTGCTTTGACAAGACGTGCCAAGGGAACCGCCTCGCATAACGCGTTGAGGTGGGATAATGAAATGATTTGGATAAAGGCTTGGCCGTGGCGTGTCGCACCACGGAATACGTCAGCAGATTAGATTCGTGTTAATATTATTATTCTCTCTATGTCAATATGTGGAAACTTATTTTGCAGAGAAGGACACTATCTTTGTGTTCAAAATCTTCTATGAAGTGCTTGGAGGAGGAACCCGCCTTGCAATGCCGAAGACAATTTGCGCGCCGGACTCGTCGTCATTGAAGCCTGGTTCAGGGGCTACTGAGGGAGTCCTGGATTAGGGGGTGTTCGGATAGCCGAATTATACCTTCAGCTGGACTCCTGGACTATGAAGATACAAGATTGAAGAGTCCGTCCCGTGTCCGGAAGGGACTTTCCTTGGTGTGGAAGGCAAGCTTGGCGATACGGATGTTCAGATCTCCTACCATTGTAACCGACTCTATGTAACCCTAACCCTATCCGGTGTCTATATAAACCGGAGGGTTATAGTCTGTAGGACAACATACACATCAACAATCATACCATAGGCTAGCTTCTAGGGTTTAGCCTCTCTGATCCTGTGGTAGATCAACTCTTGTACCACCCATATCATCAATATTAATCAAGCAGGACGTAGGGTTTTACCTCCATCGAGAGGGCCCGAACCTGGGTAAAACTTCGTGTCCCCTGCCTCCTGTTACCGTCCGACCTAGACGCATAGTTCGGGACCCCCTACCCGAGATCCGCTGGTTTTGACACCGACAATAACGGAAGGAGGCGCTTACACAGAGACCAGTGGCGGCTTCTTCACCTCCTTGCGAAAAGCGGTTGGCTTTCGCGGCCGCCTCTTCCCGCTTGGTCGTGGCGGCCGCTCCCTTGAACTTCTTCGACCGGCCACCAAGCGTAGTCGGCCCGGCTCGGCGCTTCTTTGCACCGCCTTGAGCGTCCAAGCCGGCGGAGGAACTAGCGCTTGGCTGGCCGGCTTCTGGCTGGCGACGCGGGGCGACTGCTCCCTCGGCCTCGTCGTCAGGCCAGTCGGCGAAAGTGGCCGAAGTCCTAGAGCCGCCTGCCTCTCCTCCTCCTCCCTCGGCGTCGGCTTCCATGGCTGCCGCCCCCAAGTCGGGATCGTCGACGTCGCTCTCCGCCCGATTGGGACAAACTAACGAGACGGCCCCGCGGTGCCGGCCGAGGGAGGGACGAGAGGATTCTGATTCAAAACAAAATCGGTCATGCTTGACAAGTCGAACTCAGCAGCAAAAGAAACAGAAGAAGAAGGAAGACGACTTACAAGAGGTGGGGGGTTGCCGCGCGAATACTGCTCCTTGCCGAACCGCCAGTCCACCGAGAGACCGCAGTTTGCAATGTAGTTCACCATGTTTGCCACCTCCACGTGAGGCATGTCCATGGAGCACATCCGACTCGGGTCCCGATTACCGCTCATCTGGCAGATCAGGTGAGTTCGGCCTTGGAGTGGGAGGACTCGGCGCGCCACGAAGGCGGCCAGCAAGTCGGCCCTGGTCAGGCCCTCCGACTGCGTCAGCACTCGAAGTCGCGCGACGGCGGCGGCACCAGCAGGAGACAGCGTCCTAGCTCGGTGTGACCAGCTGGGGAGCCTTCCAGCCGGCACTCCGCTTCGTAAGCCGGCAGGTTGACCCAGTCGCCTTCTGGGGCGATGTTCCTCACATAAAAATATGACCGCTGCCGCATCTTCACCAACTTAATTAGTGCGATGGTGGGAAACGGACTGTCAGCCACTGATCTCCGCATCGCGATGAATGCACCGCACTGGGCCGGCACGCCGGCAACGTGTGTGCCAAGCTTGGATTGGAAGAACTCCCCCCAAAGCTCCATGGTGGGGAGAACACCGAGGAAGCCATCGCACAGGGTGGCGAAGGCAGCCAGCAGCACCACCGTGTTCAGAGTAAGGTGGTGCGGCTAGAGCCCGTGGAACTCCAAGAAGGAGCGGAAGAAGCCGCTCACCGGCAGTCCCAGGCCGAGCATGAGGTGCGAGCGGATTATGACCTGCTCGCCCTCCTCCGGCGCCGGCGATATCTCTCCCTCCGGCGCGAGGCGGACCCGCACTAAGTCCTTGCCAGGCAGCCGCCGTGTCTGGCGGAGGATCTCGATGTCGTCGTCATCAACCTCGGAGCCGTCCCACACTCCGGCGAGAACAACAGGAGGCGCGGCGGCGAAGGAGGAGCTCATCGCTGCGGGCATGGCGTGGTTCGGAGCAGCAGCGGCAAGAAGAAGAAGAGGCAAGAAGGAGCGAAAGGAAGTGGGGAGAATGGGCGCGCGCGCTTTGCCGCCCCCCTCCCCCCGCCTACTTGTAGGCTCGTGGGCTGAGAAGTCGAGGGGGCGGACGTGGGATTAACTGCGCCCGGGACCCCACAACCCCCACGATTTACCACACGAAGTTACCACACACAATAACCGCGCGGGAACCCCAACCGTCCGCATGGCCGCAATGGATCTGTTCGCATGCCGAGGCGCAGTAGTGGCGGGCCCCGCCTATAGGCATGTCCTGTCGCGCACGTGGGCGATCAGACTAGCTCTGCCACGTGGCGCCTCGCGATAGGCCAACTGCGGGTGGCGGCTCGGAAGCTTATCAGGCACGCCACCTGAACTCTGCCGCAGTGTTCAAACTTTTTTAGGGGCAAGTCGGCCTTTTGCAAGTCCGACTCTAACTAGTCGGCTTGCCAGAAGACGGCTAGCGAAGTCCAGATCCGACCGCCGGAAAGAAGAAACTGTTGAAGCTCCATGACATGTCGCCCTCGGAGCCTCACCAGCTTCAGGGACTACTGTCGGAGTAATGGGCCACGGGTAGGCCAACCCAGGCCTAGAACCTTTCAAGACATTGGGGCAGACTGCGCCCCTCGAGGCCCCAGGACGAAGAGCCGCCTTCTGAGAGTCGGCGGCGAGGCCGCCGGCTGCTCACTCGCGGCCGAGTCCCAGGGACGACTTCAGGATAAGCCGACTCCTGACCGGCGACTTCCAGAGAAGCCGGCCTTGGGGAGTCGGCCCACGACGCCAACAACCCCCATGCCCTCATAAAGAGGGACGGGACGGGGAGTGGCCACCGTGAGGACCGCTCCCACCCCTTTTTCCAAGGGCAGGCGTGGCTACAGTACGCCGTACCCGCGAGGATTTCCACGTGGCGCGACACTGTTGCCATGCCGGCCCTGACATCAGCCCCAGGGGGCGGAGCCCTGTGCCCACAACGGCCTGCTGGTATGACCCAGGGATGATGGGTCCCACCAGTCGGCGGGCGTACGAAAGACGGCGAAAGCACCACCAGTCGGCCCCGATGGGAGTCGGCCGGCCCCTCCCACGGGCCCCACGCGCCATTAATCAGACACGACAAGCTGTGGCCACAGTGATCGCCCGCCAGGCGGCGGGGCTGTCGCCACGACCTCATGACCGAGCCTACGTCATTAGAGGCACGGCTACAGTAATCTACAGCCAGCAAAGACCCGCCCACGGCGGACACAGCCTGTCGGCCCCACACCAAGCCAGTCGGCGGGCCCTAGGAGTCAGCGGATAAGACAGCGGCCAGAGGGACTGACGGTTGGGCCCGCGCCCAGCCGGATTACCATTGTACCCCTGGGGGGTAGGCCTATATAAATCCCCAGGGCATCCATGCAAAGGGGGGAAATCCATTAGCACTAGACCAGATCATATAGGAAGGAGAGAGCTAGCCTTGCCTTCTCCTACCTCCAGGAAATAGCTCAAGGAGCAAACGTGTAAACACTTTACCATAGTGATCATGCGGAGACCCCGTAGAGCAGCAGTAGGGGTATTATCTCCCCGGAGAGCCCGGAAGCTGGGTAAGATTCGCCGACGTGCATGTCTTCGCCTTATTCCGTTTCCAGGCACCGGTGACGTTCTACTCGCCCACACCATGATAAGCCATCCTTTGGCATATGTCGCACCCAACCCCCGACATCTTGTTTGTTGAGAAAATAATGTTCCCGATGGTTTCATTCCGTTTGGACTCCGTTTGATATTCCTTTTCTTCGGAACCCTAAAACAGGCAAAAACAACAATTCTGGGCTTGGCCTCCGGTTAATAGGTTAGTCCCAAAAATAATATAAAAGTGGATAATAAAGCCCAATAATCTCCAAAATATTAGATAATATAGCATGGAGCAATCAAAAATTATAGATACGTTGGAGACGTATCAGCGGTGCTGGTCGCCTCGGTGTCCAGGATGGAGGAGCTCGCGGCACCGACCTCTAGTGGGCGTGGCACCGAGGCCGCCTTCACAGGCCGGTGGCGCAAGGGTGTGCGGGCCCCGGGAGTCGGGCCCGTCACCATCACATTTCCGGCCGGCGGCACCGGTGGGTCAGCCGGCTGCTTATCTCGCGCCTCCTCAGGAGGCGGTGGCGGGGGCACGATCACATCCGGAATGGCAGTGTCGCCGCCCTCCCTCTCCATGGTAGGGTGCTTGCCACCGGTTCCCCCAGTCTGCGCCACAAACTCCGGTGGCGGTGGCGTAGAGTTCAGGGGGACGACGAACATCGCCGACTGACGGCGCGCGGCTTCCTCAGCCCGCTTCTTCGTCGCATCAGCGGCCTCAGCCTCCGCTAGCTTCCTCAGGGCAGCGGCCCTCGCCCTGTCCGCCTCCGCCTTCTCCAGGCGGGCAGCGTCCTCGCGCGCCTACCACACGTTCCGCTCCGTCGCCTCCCAGAGGTCCGCGGCCGGATCGATCCTCTGGGTGGTGGTGGAGGTCTCCACCGACCCCAGGATGGAGGCGGCGACCGACTTCCCAAGAGTGAGCGGGGCCCTAAATCAAGGGGAACTAAGTAGAGAAGACTCAGATGAGATCGTCAAGAAAGGAAAAAGTACGAAGGAAGTCAGAACTTACACAGAAACCGGCGGCGGCGTCTTCACCACCTTGCGAAAAGCGGTCGGCTTTTGCGGCTGCTTCGTCCCGCTTGGTCGCCGCAGCCGGTCCCCTGGGTTTCTTTGGCCGGCTGCCAAACAGGATCGGCGTGGCTCTGTGCTTATGCACGCTGCCTCGGGCTGCCGGCGCGCCAGACGAGCTCGCGCCCTGCTGGTCGGAACCCGGCTGGCGGCGCGATACGACTTTCCCCGCGCCATCATCTGGCCAGTCCTCGAGGCTGGCTCCGAGCCCTGAGCCGCCTGTAGCGCCGGCTCCTCCCTTGGAGTCGTCCTCCAAGGCCGCCGCCCCCAAGTCGGGGTCATCTACGTCGCTCTCCGCTCGGTTGGGGAGAAATCGACACTCCAGCCCTGCGGCGCCGGCTGCGAGCTGGAGGAGGGTGCTCTGTCCAAAGAGCCAGCTAGTCAGATTAGACAAATGGAACCCGGCAAAGAGGAAGAAAATAGAAGGAAGAGAAAATTACCATAGGCGAGGGGTTTACACGGGAATACGGCTCCTTGCCAAATTGCCACTCCTCCGTGAGCTTTCAGTTCACAAGGAAGTTCACCATGTGAGGTACCTCTGCATGAGGCATCTCTTTGGTGCACAGCCGGCTTGGATCCCGATGACCGCTCATCTGACTTATCATGTGAGGGCGGTCCTGGAGCGGGAGCACCCGGCGCACCATGAAGGCGACCAGGAAGTCGGACCCGGTCAGGCCCTCCGACTATACCAGCACCCGGAGCCGTGCGACGGCGGCGGCTCCAGAAGGCAACAACGTCTTGGCCCGGTATGACTAGTTAGGCCGCTTCCCAGTTGGCGGGCCGACAATGTAAGCCGGCAGGTTGACCCAGTCACCCTCCGCGAAGATGCTCTTCACGTAAAAGAACGACTGCTGCCACAACTTCACCGATTGGATCAGCGGGATGGAAGGAAATGGATTGTCGGCCCCCGGCCTCCGCACCGCGATGAAGGCGCTGCACTGAGCCGGCACCCCCGCGACGACGATGCCAAGCTTGGAGTAGAAGAACTCCCCCCAGAGCTCGATGGTGGGGAGGACGCCGAGGAAGCCTTCGCACAAGGTGGCGAAGGCGGACAGCGGCACCACCGTGTTTGGGGTGAGGTGGTGCGGCTGGAGATCGTAGAATTCGAGGAAGGCTCGAAGAAAGCGGCTCGCCGGTAGGCCGAGACCGCGCAGGCAGTGCGAGCGAAAGATGACCCGCTCGCCCTCCTCCAGCGCCGGCGATATCTCCCCCTTCGGCACGAGACGAACCCCCTCGTAATCCACGCGGGGCAGCCGCCGCGTCTGGCAGAGGAAGTCGATGTGGTCCTCATGAACTATGGAGCCATCCCAGGCTCCGGCGCACGCCATGAGGACGAGGGGCTGACGGACAAGCTCGATGGAGACAAGCTGCGGCGGCGCTTCGGCAAGGCTTGGGCGCTGCGGCAAGGAGAAGGAGAAGTGGAAGAAAGAGTGGGTCGGAGGGACGCGCGTGCGTTCCCGCTTCCCCTCCTCCCCCTACTTATAGACTGCGGGCTACGAAGCCGAGGGGGTGGGCGTGGGAACATGGGATTAACTGTGCCCACGACCCCACGCCCCCACCTTTACCGAGTGAATATTGCGTGCATTAACTCCACGGAGAAGCCCAACCGCCTACCTCGGCCGCCGCAGATCCGCTCGCTGCCCGGGGCCAGGTGGTGGCGGGCCCGGCCTGTGGTCGCGTCCCGTCATGCATGTGGGCTGGCAGGACGACCCGGCCAGCCAGCGCCACGTGGCATGCCAACAGCAGACGACAGGCAGAGAAGCTTATCAAGCACGCCGCCTGATTCCCACCAACGCATTCCAAATCCCAAAAGGATCCAACTGGACGCAACCAATTCCCATCGGTCGGCTCCTCATGGGTCGAACGAAGCTTCCTTCAGGGTACCCAGAAGAGGAAACTATTGAGGCTTCCCGGCTCCTCAACCGTGGCCCCTCACCAGCTTCGGGGACTACTGTCGGAGTAATGGGCCATGGGTAGCCTAACCCGAGCCCCCGAGCCTTTCAAGACAACGGGGCCGGCTGCGCCCCTCAAAGACATCAAGATAAAGACTCTACCTTCTGGCGGCCGGTTGGCCAAGCGGCCGATGGTCGAAGGCGGCCGAATTCTGGAGGGCGGCATCCCGATGGGCCGACTCCTAGAGAGCGGCCTCCAGAGAGGCAGGCTCCTAGCAGTCGGCCTGTGGCGCCCTCAAAGTCTGCGCCCTCATCAAAGAGACAAGATGGGGTATGGCTATAGTGCAAGCCTTCCCCCCGAATCCAGGGACGGGCATGGCCACAGTGCCCCGTAAAGGCGGAGATCTCCGCACGATGCGGCACTGTTGCCTCTCCCCCCATACGTCACACTTGACAGGCGGAGTCCTGTTCCCACAAAGGCCTGCCAGGTACGGCTTGCAGACGGTAGGCCCTACTTGGCAGCCAGAGCCCTGAAGACGGAGGAGGCTGGGGCAGCTGGACCTCGGAGGAGACGGCTACCAAGAGGTGGCCAATCCCTCCCTCGGGCCCCATACGCCATCAACTAGATGAGACACGGAGTGGCAACAATGATCGCCCACCAGGCAGCGGGACTGTAGCCATGCTTCCCCGACCAAGCCTGCGTCATTAGCGTTATGGCTACAGTGATCAGCTGCCGGCATGACCCGCAAGTGGCGGGAGCGGCTTGTCGGCTCCGTACCAGACCAAACGGCGGGGCCCAGCTGTCGGCAAAGAGGCCGGCGACCAGAGAGAATGACGACCGGGCCCTACGCCCGGCCAGATTACAATTGTACCCCTGGGGGTAGGCCTATATAAACCCCCCAGGGCTCCCATGCAAAGGGTTCGACCCTGTTAGGACTAGACTCAGACCTAGAGGAGGAGAGAGCATGCCTGCCTTCTTCCACCTCTAGCAAATAGCTCGAGGAGCACCACTGTATCGCTTACACATTAGTGATCATGCGGAGACCACGTAGAGCAGGACTAGGGGTGTTATCTCCTAGGAGAGCCCCGAACCTGGGTAAAGTACGCCGACGTTCGTGTCTACGCCTCATCCCGCTTCCAGGCACCGGCGACGTTCTACTTGCTCCTAACATGATAAGCCATCCTTTGGCATATGTCGCACCCAACCCCCGACAATGGAACAACAAAAAATTATATATACATTGGAGACGTATCAGTGTGGGGGCGCACAGCCCCTTAGTGGGCTGGTGTGCTCCCTCCCCTTGGCCCATGAGGCCCCTCAACACTTGCCGGGGCCCCCAAAACCCTTTTCGGTTCTCCTGACCATAACCTGGTACCCCCGGAACACTTGCATATTCCAATACCCTTCGTCCTATATATCAATCTTCACCTCCGGACCATTCTGGAGTTCCTCGCCACTTTTGGGATCTCATCTAGGACTCAAGACAACCTTTACGGGTAGACCGTGCGGGTTCGAGAACTATACTTATATCATCACCAAACATTAAGTGTGTAGACCGTGCGGGTTCGAGAACTATGTAGACATGGCCGAGACACCTCTACGGTCTATAACCAATAGCGGGACCTAGATGTCCATATTGGTTCCTACATATTCTACAAAGATTTTATCAGTCGAACCTCGATATCAAGGATTCAGATAACCCTGTATGAAATTCCCTTTGTACATTGGTATGTTACTTGCCCGAGATTCGATCGTCGGTATCGCCATACCTAGTTAAATCTCGTTACTCGCAAGTCTCTTTACTCGTTTCATAGTACAAGATCCCGTGGCTAACCCATTAGTCACATTGCTTGCAAGCTCATTGTGATGTTGTATTACCTAGTGGGCCCTGAGATACCTCTCCGTCATACGTGATACGTCTCCAACGTATCTATAACTTTTGATTGTTCCATGCTATTATATTATTTGTTTTGGATGTTTTATATGCATAAATATGCTATTTTATATTATTTTTGGGACTACCTTATTAACCCAAAGCCCAGTGCTAGTTTATGTTTTTCCCTTGTTTTTGAGTTTCGCAGAAAAGGAATACCAAACGGAGTCCAAACAGAATAAAACTTTGCGATGATTTTTCTTGGACCAGAAAACACCTTTAGGACTTTGAGTCCAAGTCAGAAGACCCACGAGACGGCGGCAAGGGTGGAGGGCGCGCCCTAGGGGGGCGCCCCTGCCTTGTGGCCCCCTTGGGAGTCCCCTGACCTATTTCTTCATCCTATAAATTCACATATATTCTAAAACCCTCAGAGGGATCCACACAAATACATTTCCACTGCCGCAACCTTATGTACCCGTGATATCCCATCTTGGGGTCTTTTCCGGCAATCTGCCAGAGGGGGATCCGATCACGAAGGGCATCTACATAAACCCTATTGCCCTTTCGATGAAGTGTGAGTAGTTTACCTTAGACCTACGGGTCCATAGCTAGTAGCTAGATGGCTTTGTCTCTCCCTTTGATTCTCAATACCATGTTCTCCTCGATGTTCTTGGAGATCTATCCGATGTAATCTTCTTTTGCGGTGTGTTTGTCGAGATCCGATGAATTGTGGATTTATGATCAGATTATCTATGAATATTATTTGAATCTTCTATAAATTATTATATGCGTGATTTGATATCTTTGTATTTCTCTTCGAATTATCGGTGTGGTTTGGCCAACTAGATTGGTTTTGCTTGCAATGGGAGAGGTGCTTAGTTTTGGGTTCAATCTTGTGGTGTCCTCACCCAGTGACAAACTAGGGGTAGCGAGGCACGTATTTGTATTGTTGACATCAAGGATAAAAATATGGGGTTTTCATCATATTTCTTGAGTTTATCCGTCTACATCATGTCATCTTACTTAAGGCATTACTCCTTTCTTTATGAACTTAATACTCTAGATGCATGCTAGATAGTGGTCCATGTGTGCAGTAATAGTAGTAGATGTAGGCAGGAGTCGGTCTACTTGACACGGATGTGATGCCTATATGCATAATCATTGCCTTGGATATCGTCATAATTTTGCGCTTTTCTATCAATTGATCGACAGTAATTGGTTCACCCACCATATTATTTGCCTTTATGAGAAAAGCCTCTAGTGAAACCTATGGCCCCTAGGTCTATTTTCCCTTATATATTTTCAGATCTAAAACGAAAAATACCAAAAATATCTTGTTGCAATTTATTTACTTTTATTTTGTTTTACGTTTTAGCAGTCTTTTATGGGTCTTTTACATTTGCGCCCCTAACTCGAACCCACTATCAGATTTGCCCTTAATTTTGAAGCATGCTCAAATTTGCCCCTCTGCTGTTAGTCACACTTATAGAAATACCCTTCTGTGTCGTTACCGTCTAGTCAAAGGGCTTTGACCATTTTTCTGGCTGTTTGTTGGACATTTTGCCCTTGTCTCCATGTGCCACTTACATGCGGAACCCACTCTAATAAAACAAAAGCCAAAAAAACTCTTTTCTCTCATCCCTTTGTTTGGATCACTTACATGTGGGGTCAACCAAAAAAATAAAAAAATAAACTCTATTCTCTCTCTTCCCTCCCTATCTCTCTCTCTCAACTCCGGCGTGCTGGGAACATCGGCGGTGTTGGTCAGTAACACGCGAAAGTTGCAAGTAACAGGCTCGCTGGAGTGGTAGTGCTGCGCTCACCATCACGCGTTGATTCGCGCCAGTTGGGCACACAGGAGGCCACTGGATCCAGTCCTTGACGGAGTCCAGCAGTGGACAATGACGGTTGTCGTGGGGAGCTCACTGGGGACCTACTAAACACAAAATTGACTAGCGCAAAGGAAGAAGAAGCTCTAGGAGGGGATCTTAGCGCCAGGATTTGGAGAGGTCACGCCGGAAGCGACGGCATCAACCTCGGATGGCCGGCGGCGCTCATCGCCAGAGATGAGGAAGGAGAGCGATAAGACCCAAATTGGTTGAGGGGAAATGTGCAGCAGCTCGATTGATTGCTCCTCGCGCGAGGGATTCGAGTATTGAGCCCGTGTGGTTCATGTCCCACGATTGCATGCTCCGGCAGCCGCCGCCCAGGTCCAAGTGGCCGCTGTACTATCTCGTCGTCGTCCGTGACTACCCTGTCATGTTGCAGGTGAACATATGCTCCTTTTGCACCTTTTTCCGAGACGTCACACCCTCGGACCATCTCGCGCCGTGCGCCGCCAGCCGCTGCCGCCACTTGAGCTCACTGCTGCATGTTCTTCCGGCCATCCTACGTGCTCCGATGACCTCAGCTCACTTCGGCCTTCCGCCGCAGCATCGCAGGCCTCCTCTGCAGCCCCGAGCCACTCCAGCATCATCCTGCACGTCGCCGTTGTGCCTTCAGCACACACCGGAGTTTTTTTATCATAGCACACACCGGAGTTTAGTGTGCCGTAGTTAAAAATTTGTTTAGACTAACACGCCCTTGTTAAGTGGGCCGCTGACTCTTGGGCCCTCTTCTAACTAAAATAGTTAAAACATATTAGGAGACAATGAAATGTGGGCCCCGAAGTCTAATTTGACTTGACTGGTCTAACCTTCATATTTTTTGGTTGACCCCACATGTAAGTGGTACCAAGAGAGGGGTGAGAGAAAGAATTTTTTCCTTTTATTTTTTTAGAGTGGGTCCCGCATGTAAGTGGCACATGGAGACAAGGGCAAAATGTCCAACAAACACCCAAAAAACGGTCAAAGCCCTTTGACTAGACGGTAACGGCACGGAAGGGCATTTCTATAAGTGTGACTAACGGCAGAGGGGCAAATTTGAGCATGCTTCAAAATTAGGGGTAAATCTAAGTAGTGGATTCGAGTTAGGGACACAAATGTAAATGTCCCATCTTTTATACCTATCTCTATCAGATATCACCTTTGCAATTGACCGTGAAGGGATTGACAACCCTTTTATCATGTTGGGTGCAAGTGTTTGATTGTTTGTGCAGGTGCATAGATTGGGGACTTGCTTGTACCTCCTACTGGATTGATACCTTGGTTCTCTAACTGAGGGAAATACTTATCTCTACTTTGTTGCATCACCCTTTCCTCTTCAAGGGTAAAACCAACACAAGCTCAAGAAGTAGCAGGAAGAATTTTTGGCACCATTGTCGGGAAGTTCTACATCAAGCCTACCAAGTACCCACCATAAACTCTAATCTCTTGCATTGCATTATTTGCCATTTTCCTCTCGTTTTTCTCTCCCTCACTTCTACAATGATTTTCAAAAATACACAAAAAGATTTGCCTTTTTATTCGCCCTTTTTCCATTTGTCTTTTCGTTTGCTAGTTTGCTAGATCAGTTTGTTGCCATCATGTCTGAATCTGAGGAGGTTTTCATCGAAAAAGATAGTAGTAATCTTGAGGAAAATTTTGATGACTTTGCTAATAACGATCCTCATGAAGAACCTTCTATCATGCATACAAAAAAATTCCGCATAGGTAGCGGTAATATTATTGGAAAGGGTGTTATTCAAGAGTTCCTTACTTGTGCTAGCATGCTGCCTATGTTAGGAGGATCTACTCTTCATAAAACTAATAGTCTTGCGGATGCTATAACTTTGCTCATAATTGAACTCGAAAGACAATTTGTTCATATGCATCCTTGCATGCAAAGGATTTTCCTAGAGTTTTCAAATATCCAGCATTCACATGTTAAGCGTGTCGCCACTATATTCTTAGCTCACGAGTTTAGATTTATCATGAAAGAAGCTAGCAAAATTTTTGCTCATTACAAAATAAATGTTGGTTGTCCTCCCATAGAGGAGATTCTTTTTAATCAAGAGGGAATAATGAGATTGCAATCTCCTAACTATGTTGCCTATAATGAAAATTTGAGAAAAAGAGTCCCTACCGAAGTTTTGGGTTATAAGTTCTCTGAACTTAATGATAATTTTGCTATGCAAAACAACGGATTAGGGTTCATGCTCGGAGATAAGCTTATGACGTTTCACCAAAGGAAAGATTATAATGATGAGTTGATTATAAACTATAAGGGGCCGAAGGAGGAACCTATTCCTCCCGCACTCGATCTTAGGGATCCCTATCCTAGTAAATTTAGCCCTTTTGATTATTTTTCCTTACCACAGAGGAAACTTGTCGCTGAAAGAAGGGAGTATGAGATGAGCATAGATGATGTCCCTTACTATTATGCCAATACCTAGATCTATTGCAATATGCCTAGCTAGGGGCGTTAAACAATAGCGCTTGTTGGGAAGCAACCCAATTTTATTTTTCTTCTTGCTTATTTTTGTTCTGTTTTTCAATAAAATTTCCATCTTGCCTCTGTTTAGATGTGTTTTTATGTTTTAATTAGTATTTTTTCCAAGTAAGACCTTTGGGATGGCTTACGATGATAGTTGATTTGATCTTGCTGAAAAACGGAAACTTTTGTGCCCAGAAAAATAGTTTTCATTTTTAACAAAAGCGCGATAAAATACTGATTATATTTGCACAAGATTAATATAGAAATTTCCTATGTTGTCCTAATTTTCCAGAATTTTTGGAGTTACAGAAGTATTCGAGATTTACAGATTGCTACAGACTGTTCTGTTTTTTACAGATTATGTTTTCTATGTGTTGTTTGCTTATTTTGATGAGTCTATGGGTAGTATCGGGGGGTATGAACCATGGAGAACTTGGAATGCAGTAGATATTACACCAATATAAATAAGGAATGAGTTCACAACAGTACCAAAAGTGGTGATTTATTTTCTTATACTGACGGATCTCATGAGTTTTCTGTTGAGTTTTGTGTTGTGATGTTTTCAAGTTTTGGGTAAATATTTGATAGACTATGTAACAAGGAGTGGCAAGAGCCTAAGCTTGGGAAAGCCGAAGGCACCCCAAGGTAATATTCAAGGACAAACAAGAGCCTAAGCTTGGGGATGCCTTCCGGGGCATCCCCAAGCTTAGGCTCTTGGCTATCCTTGAATATTACCTTGGGGTGCCTTGGGCATCCCCAAGCTTAGGCTCTTGCCACTCCTTATTCCATATTCCATCGAATCCATACCCAAAACTTGAAAACTTCACAACACAAAACTTAACAGAAAACTCGTAAGCTCCGTTAGTATAAGGAAATAAATCACCACTTCAAGGTACTGTAATGAACTCATTCTTTATTTATATTGGTGTTAAAACTACTGTATTACAACTTCTCTATGGTTTATAAACTATTTTACTAGCCATAGATTCATCAAAATAAGCAAAGAACACATCGAAAACAGAATCTGTCAAAAACAGAACAGTCTGTAGTAATCTGGATCAAACATATACTTATGGAACTCATAAAATTCTCAAATAAATTGCTGGACCTGAGGAATTTATCTATTAATCACCTGCAGAAAGAATTAACTAAATATCACTCTCCAAATAAAAATGGCAGCAATTCTCGTGAGCGCTAAAGTTTCTGTTTTTTACAACATGATCGCAAAGACTTTCCCCAAGTCTTCCCAAAGGTTCTACTTGGCACAAACACTAATTAAAACCATATGACCACATCTAAACATAGGCTAGATGAATTATTTATTACTAAACAGGAACAAAAAGAAAGGAACAAAAATAAAATTGGGTTGCATCCCAACAAGCGCTATCGTTTAATGCCCCTAGCTAGGCATGATGATGTCAATGATGCTCACATAAAAGATAAGAATTGAAACATAAAGAGAGCATCATGAAGAATATAACTATCACATTTAAGTCTAACATACTTACTATGCATAGGGATTTTGTGAGCAAACAACTTGTGGGAACAATAATCAACTTGCATAGGAAGGTAAAACAAGCATAACTTCAAAATTTTAAGCACATAGATAGGAAACTTGATATTATTGCAATTCCTACAAGCATATATTCCTCCCTCATAATAATTTTCAGTAGCATCATGAATGAATTCAACAATATAACCATCACCTAAAGAATTCTTTTCATGATCTACAAGCATAGAAAATTTATTACTCTCCACATAAGCGAAATTCTTCTCTTTCCGGATAGTGGGAGTATCATAAGAGACTTGAATATTACAAATTGTTTCCACATTAAAAGAGTAATGTTCAGAGAAGGGGTAATCATAACCGTGGCAAGTTTTATAAATATAATCACTACTTTTTATAGCATAAGTATCATCACAATAATCATCATAAGTAGGAGGCATGCTATCATCATTATAAATGTGCATATCAAAGCTTGGGAGACTAAAAATATCATCTTCATTAATCATAGCTTCCCCAAGCTTGGGACAAACATTAATTGCAGCAAATATATTCTCAAAAACATCATCTTCATCAAACATAGCTTCCCCAAGCTTGGGCCTTTTCATATCATAAGCATAATCACTCTCATCATTAATAGTATAGATAGCACCAATAGTATAGCAATTATCATATTCTTCCAAGAAAGTGCCAAAAAGATTTTCAAGATCATAAGAAGTATCATTATCTTCCACAATTATATTTTCATGAGGCACAATAGTAATAGGGGCAGCATTATTTGGGAGAGATATCTTTTTACCTCTCTTCCTTTTTATTTTGTTCTTCTTCACCACATCATGCGTGGGTTCAATTCTCTTTTTGGAGCTCCTTATTAATGAGACTGGTTGAGTAGGAGGCTCCTCCTCGTTACCTGATTCATCATAAGAAATAATAGGAGGATATTGGGAGGTCTCTTCCCTTTCGTTAGTATTCTCTTCATCTTCTATTTATTTTCTTTTCTTTATGTAATTGGAAATATAAGGATTTTCAATGCAATTCACCGCACAATACATATAAATATTCTCTAGATCAAAACGAAGAACTTTATCAAGGGAAAATTTTGGAATATCCTCAGTTATACGTTTCATTTCTTCATAACCCAAAAGAAGGCTAAGCTCTTTATGATGCTCAAGGGTAATCAAATTATCACAATATTTGGACATGACTTGATCATGAAACAAATAGCATTGGAGCTTCAAATGACCATGTTCATTGCAAAGTTCACAAGGAGCACAAAAAATATTGAATATTTCAGCACATTCATCTAGCTCTTCTTGCAACAATTTGGTTTCTATGTACTTATGCCTCTTGCAATATCTATCTTCCCTATTTGGTGTGTACTTGCAAACCCAGTCTACTCCACAAAAATTGACATGTTTATAGGAGGCATTTTTGTAATAACTAGTGCAATCATCATTAGCATCATGGATATTCAAAGAATTCGTACTAACAACATTGCAATCATGCTCATCATTCAAATATTTAGTGCCAAACATTTTATAGATTTCTTCTTCTAGCACTTGAGCACAATTATCCTTTTCGTCATACTCACGAAAGATATTAAAAAGATGAAGCGTATGAGACAAACTCAATTCCATTTTTTTATAATTTTATTTTATAAACTAAACTAGTGATAAAACAAGAAACTAAAAGACTCAATTGCAAGATCTAAAGATATACCTTCAAGCACTCACCTCCCCGGCAACGGCGCCAGAAAAGAGCTTGATGTGTACTACACAACCTTCTTCTTGTAGACGTTGTTGGGCCTCCAAGTGCAGAGATTTGTAGGACAGTAGCAAATTTCCCTCAAGTGGATGACCTAAGGTTTATCAATCCGTAGGAGGAGTAGGATGAAGATGGTCTCTCTCAAGCAACCCTGCAACCAAATAACAAAGAGTCTCTTGTGTCCCTAACACACCCAATACAATGGTAAATTGTATAGGTGCACTAGTTCGGCGAAGAGATAGTGAAACAAGTGGTATATGGACAATAGATAAAGGTATTTGTAATCTGAAATAATAAAAACAGCAAGGTAGCAAGTGATAAAAGTGAGCGTAAACGGTATTGCAATGTGTGGAAACAAGGCCTAGGGTTCATACTTTCACTAGTGTAAGTTCCCTCAACAATACTAACATAATTGGATCACATAAATATCCCTCAACATGCAACAAAGAGTCACTCCAAAGTCACTAATAGCGGAGAACGAACGAAGAGATTATGGTAGGGTACGAAACCACCTCAAAGTTATTCTTTCCATCCAATCCGTTGGGCTATTCCTATAAGTGTCACAAATAGCCCTAGAGTTCGTACTAGAATAACACCTTAAGATAAAAATCAACCAAAACCCTAATGTCACCTAGATACTCCAATATCACCTCAAGTATCCGTGGGTATGATTATACGATATGCATCACACAATCTCAGATTCATCTATTCAACCAACACAAATGACCTCAAAGAGTGCCCCAAAGTTTCTACCAGAGAATCACGACGAAAACGTGTGCCAACCCCTATGCATAGGTTCCCAATGTCACGAAACCCGCAAGTTGGTCACCTTAACATACATCAAGTGGCACGTGGTATCCCATTGTCACCACAGATATCCACATCAAGACATACATCAAGTGTTCTCAAGTTTTTAAAGACTCAATCCGATAAGATTACTTCAAAAGGGGAAACTCGATTCATTACAAGAGAGAAGAGGGGGGAAGAAACATCATAGGATCCAAATATAATAGCAAAGCTCGCGATACATCAAGATCGTATCATCTCAAGAACACGAGAGAGAGAGAGAGAGAGAGATCAAACACATAGCTACTGGTACATACCCTCAGCCCCGAGGGATAACTACTCCCTCCTTGTCATGGAGAGCACCGGGATGATGAAGATGGCCACCGGTGAGGGTTCCCCCTCCAGCAAGGTGCCGGAACAGGGTCCCGATTAACTTTTCGTGGCTACGGAGGCTTCTGGCGGTGGAACTCCCGATCTATCTTGCGTTCTGGAAGTTTTAGGGTATATGGAGTTATATAGGCAGAAGAAGCACGTCAGGGGAGCCACGGGGGCCCGATGAGGCAGGGGGCGTGCCCTAGGGGGGTGGGCGCACCCCCCACCCTTGTGGGCAGCTCCCGTATCTTCTGATGTGGGGTCCAAGTCCATCAGGTGTGTTTCCTTCCAAAAATAACTTCTCCAGTTGATTTCGTTCCGTTTCGACTCCGTCTGATATTCCTTTTCTTCAAAACACTGAAATAGGCATAAAACAACAAATCTGGGATGGGCCTCCGGTTAATAGGTTAGTCCCAAAAATAATATAAAAGTGGATAATAAAGCCCAATATTGCCTAAAACAGTAGATAATATAGCATGGAGCAATCAAAAATTATAGATACGTTGGAGACGTATCAGCCTGGCCCGGGTCGGCGTTCGCGGATACTTAACACGTTTAACGAGATCTTAGTATTTGATCTGAGTCTGGCCACTTGACTATACGCACTAACCATCTACGCGGGGACAGTTATGGGCACTCGACTTCGTGGTATCAGCCAAAGCCTTCGTGACGTCAGCAACTGAGCGGCGCGCGCCGAATTGGACTGTAAGCCTGCTCTTGTATTAAGGGGGCTAGTTCTGCTTCCGGCCGCCCTTGCAACATGCAGGTGTGCAATGGGCGATGGGCCCAGACCCCTGCGCCATAGGATTTAGACTGGCGTGCTGACCTCTCTGTTGTGCCTAGGTAGCGCTGCGACATGTTGATCTTCCGAGGCCGGGCATCACCCAGAAAAGTGTGTCCAGACAAAGGGGATCGAGCGTGTTGGGAAATGTGGTGCACCCCTGCAGGGAAGTCGATCTATTCGAATAGCCGTGTCCCTCGGTAAAAGGACGACCCGGAGTTGTACCTTGACCTTATGACAACTAGAACCGGATACTTAATAAAACACACCCTTCCAAGTGACAGATACAACCGGTGATCGCTCTCTCATAGGGCGACGAGGGGAGGACCATCGGTTAGGATTATGCTACATGATGCTACTTGGTGGACTTACCTTCTGCTCTCTTGTACATGCTGCAAGATGGAGGCGGCCAGAAGCGTAGTCTTCGATAAGACTAGCTATCCCCCTCTTATTCCGGCATTCTGCAGTTCAGTCCACATATGATAGCCTTACTCCAATTGATACCAATGCATACATATGTAGTGTAGCTCCTTGCTTGCGAGTACTTTGGATGAGTACTCACGGTTGCTTTACTCCCCCTTTTCCCCCTTCCTATACCCAATTGCTGCGACCAGACAACGGAGCCCAGGAGCCAGACGCGACTGTCGATGATGACTACTACTACTCGGGAGGTGCCTACTACTACATGCAGCCCGCTGACGACGACCAGGAGTAGTTTCTGAGGATCCCAAGCAGGAGGCCTGCGCCTCTTTCGATCTGTATCTCAGTTTGTGCTAGCCTTCTTAAGGCAAACTTGTTTATCTTATGTCTGTACTCAGATATTGTTGCTTCTGCTGACTCGTCTATGATTGAGCTCTTGTATTCGAGCCTTCGAGGCCCCTGGCTTGTAATATGATGCTTGTATGACTTATTTTTATTTGTAGAGTTGTGTTGTGATATCTTCCCGTGAGTCCCTGATCTTGATAATACACGTTTGCGTGTATGATTGAATCGGGGGCATCACAAATACAGTAGGTTTAACACCAATATAAATAAAGAATGAGTTTATTACAGTATCTTGAAGTGGTGTTTTGTTTTCTTTCGCTAACGAAGCTCACGAGATTTTTTGTAAAGTTTTGTGTTGTGAAATTTTCAAGTTTTGGGTAAAGATTTGATGGATTATGGAACAAGGAGTGGCAAGAGCCTAAGCTTGGGGATGCCCAAGGCACCCCAAGGTAAATCCAAGGACACAAAAGAAGCCTAAGCTTGGGGATGCCTCGGAAGGCATCCCCTCTTTTGTCTTCGTTCATCGATAACTTTACTTGGAGCTATATTTTTATTCACCACATGATATGTGTTTTGCTTGGAGCGTCTTGTATGATTTGAGTCTTTGCTTTTTAGTTTACCACAATAATCCTTGCTGTACACACCTTTTGAGAGAGACACACATAAATCAGAATTTATTAGAATACTCTATGTGCTTCACTTATATCTTTTGAGCTATATAGTTTTTGCTCTAGTGCTTCGCTTATATCTTTTAGAGCACGGCGGTGGTTCTATTTTATAGAAATAATTGATCTATCATGCTTCACTTATATTATTTTGATAGTCCTTTAGAACAACATGGTAATTTGCTTTTAGGAATAATAAAAAACTTTCATATAAGTGCATTGAATACTATGAGAAGTTTGATACTTGATAATTGTTTTGAGATATGGAGATGGTGATATTAGAGTCATGCTAGTTGAGTAGTTGTGAATTTGTGAAATACTTGTGTTGAAGTTTGTGATTCCCGTAGCATGCACGTATGGTGAACTGTTATGTAATGAAGTCGGAGCATGATTTATTTATTGATTGCCTTCCTTATGAGTGGCGGTCGGGGACGAGCGATGGTCTTTTCCTACCAATCTATCCCCCTAGGAGGATGCGCATAGTACTTTGTTTCAATAACTAATAGATTTTTTCAATAAGTATGTGAGTTCCTTATGACTAATGTTGAGTCCATGGATTATACGCACCCTCACCCTTCCACATTTGCTAGCCTTTCTATTACCGCGCACTTTTTGCCGGTATTATACACCCACCATATAACTTCCTGAAAACAGCCACCATACCTACCTATTATGGCATTTCCATAGCCATTCCGAGATATATTGCCATGCAACTTTCCACTGTTCCGTTTGTTATGACACGCTTCATCATTGTCACATTGCCATGCATGATCATATACTTGACATTGTATTTGTGGCAAAGCCACCTTTCATAATTTTTTCATACATGTCACTCCTGATTCATTGCATATCCCGGTACACCACCGGAGGCATTCACATAGAGTCATATTTTGTTCCAAGTATCGAGTTGTAATTCTTGAGTTGTAAATAAAAAGAAGTGTGATGATCATCATAATTAGAGCATTGTCCCAGTGAGGAAAGGATGATGGAGACTATGATTTCCCCACAAGTCGGGATGAGGCCTTGGACAAAAAAAGAGAGAAAAGAGGCCAAAAGAAAAAAAAAAGAAAGAAGGCCCAAATAAAAAAATGAGAGAAAAAGAGAGAAGGGACAATTTTACTATCCTTTTTCCACACTTGTGCTTCAAAGTAGCACCATGATCTTCATGATAGAGAGTCTCCTATGTTGTCATTTTCCTAAACTAGTGGGAATTTTACATTATATAACTTGGCTTGTATATTCCAATGATGGGCTTCCTAAAATTGCCCTAGGTCTTCGTGAGCAAGCGAGTTGGATGCACACCCACTTAGTTTCTTTTTTAGCTTTCTTACACTTATAGCTCTAGTACGTCCGTTGCATGGCAATCCCTACTCACTCGCATTGATATCTATTGATGGGAATCTCCATAGACCATTGATACACCTAGTTGATGTGAGACTATCCTTTTGTCTTCTCCACAACCACCATATTCTATTCCACCTATAGTGTTATATCCATGGCTCACGCTCATGTATTGCGTGAAAGTTGAAAAGGTTTGAGAGCATCAAAAGTAAGAAACAATTCCTTGGCTTGTCATCGGGGTTGTGCATGATTTAATACTTTGTGTGATGAAGATGGAGCATAGCCAAACTATACGATTTTGTAGGGATAACTTTCTTTGGCCATGTTATTTTGGGAAGACATGATTGCTATGTTATTATGGTTGAAGTATTATTGTTTTTATGTCAATATTAAACTTTTGTTTTGACTCTTATGGATCTGACTATTCATGCCACAATAAAGAAAATTACGTGGATAAATATGTTAGGTAGCATTCCACATCAAAAATTCTGTTTTTATCATTTACCTACTCGAGGACGAGCAGGGATTAAGCTTGGGGATTGCTTGATACGTCTCCAACATATCTAAATTTTTTGATTGTTCCATTCTATTATATTACATTTTTTTGGATGTTTTATATGCATAAATATGCTATTTTATATTATTTTTGGGACTAACTTATTAATCCAGAGCCTAGTGCCAGTTTATGTTTTTTTCCCTTATTTTTGAGTTTCGCAGAAAAGGAATATCAAATAGAGTTCAAATGGAATAAAACTTTGCGATGATTTTTCTTGGACCAAAAGACATCTGTAGGTCTTTGAGTCTAGGTCAGAAGACCCACGGGGCAGCATCAAGGGTGGAGGGCACGCCCTAGGCGGGGGGGGGGGGGGGGGCTGCCTTGTGGCCCCCTCGGGAGTCCCCTAACCTACTTCTTCATCCTACAAATTCACAAATCGATAAATTCCCTAGATCGACAAAACCTTCTGGTTGCATCATATACATCTATTCCTTAAGGAAACCATTAAGGAACGATGTTTTGACATCAATCTGCCAGATTTCATAATCGAAAAATGCAGTGATTGCCAACATGATTCTAACGGACTTAAGTATTGCTACGGGTGAGAAAGTCTCGTCGTACTCAACTCCTTGAACTTGTGAAAACCCCTTTGCCACAAGTCGAGCTTTATAGATGCTAACATTACCGTCTGCATCAGTATTCTTCTTGAAGATTCATTTATTCTGAATGGCCTTTCCCCCTTCAGGTAATACTTCCAAAGTCCATACTTTGTTTTCATACATGGATCCCATCTCGGATTTCATGGCCTCTAACCATTTTTCGGAATCCGGGCCCACCATCGCTTCTCCATAGCTCGTAGGTTCACCGTTGTCCAACAACATTACCTCTAAGACAGGGTTACTGTACCACTCAGGAGCTGTACGTACCCCTTTTCAACCTACGAGGTTCAATAGTAACTTGATCCAAAGCTTCATGATCATCATCATTAGCTTCCTCATCAACTGATGTAGTTGCCACAGAAACATCTTTCTGTGATGCGCTACTCTTTGGTTGAAGTAAAGGTTCAACAACATCATCAAGTTTCATCTTCCTTGTAGCGACCCGACCTCAAACGGTCAAGTCTCTGTGCTTTAGTGTCATCCCTGGATCGGTAATGCTGACACACACAGTACTCGAAGGATTTATAACAGAGTGGAAATCACACACTTATTACATCAAATGTCTCAAGAGAGAACTTATTGCAATAAATATGGCTTAAGGCCATCTAATATGATAACAACAGAAGGCTTGGAATATAAAGTGAGTCCATCAACTCCAACGGCATAGCTAAGTGCATGAAAAATGACCTATCGCACCTTACTCCTCGTCTGAAAAGTCTGCAACATAATACGTTGCAGCCCAAAAAACGGGTCAGCACATGGAATATGCTGGCAGTGTAACACAGAAGAGTAATGAACAGATAAATGCTATCACTACATGCATATATGGCTGGTGGAGGCTGTATGGTTAATATGTTTTGCGAAAAGCCAATTTTTTCCTACAACAAAGGAATAAATTTTTATTTAACTATCATGGTAGTTGAAACATCATTGAGAAGGTACCTCCAACTCAATCCCAATTAAAAATAATTATCAACCCAACAAATTAATTTAAAGTGATGAGATCCATATGATAATCCAAGAACCAGATACTCAAGATGTCCATAACCGGGGACACGACTAACCATGATTAGTTTGTACACTCTGCAAAGGTTTGCACACTTTTCCCCACAAGACTCGATCTCCTCCGTTGGATTTCTCGCACTGCATGGTGTTTGAGAAATGAATGACAGAGACACAGTCAAAAAAAGCAATCCACCCAGATGTGTATTAAAGTTGCCACCTTAAGTTAAACCATTAATTAACAATCTCACATCTGTCATGGATAGACTCAAACCCAATCCACGTCTACGATCATAGCATGGCAATATAAGCATAACGTAGAAGTAACTCCCAGGGGTTTGATAATAAAACAGGTAATAGGTTCTACCTCATCATCTACTTCCCAAACCCACATGTTAATAGATCCTACTCATGCAATGTGTGAAGCTTGAAACTACTGCATAAAAACTGGGTGATAAAGGGGTATGATCAAAGTGTTACTTGCCTTGCTGATGATCCGCAAAACCAAGAGACTCGTAGTAGCATGCTTCGCACTCTGGGTGTTCTATCACAAACAAACAATAACATACATAAGCAATCAAGCAAAGATGCATGGGTAAATCTCAAATGCAAAGATCTAACCAGAAAGTTCAACTTAAGGACTCTGGTTTGCAAAAAGAATCAAATCAAACGCAGCAACGAAACTCAAACTGCGAAAGAAATAAGATCCGATTACTAATCTGGACTAAAGTCAAATTTTACAGTACCAAAATCTTTTTCAAGTTGGTTAAACAGAAAGAGGGCTTCAAAAAAAGATCTAGGCGCTTGAATTGCTTGATTCCGATAAACGAGCGAAAAGATAAACTAAAATGAAAATCGGGTCAGAAATTGCGATCGAAAATAATCGCGAAAAACCCTGGAAAAAGAAAAAATTACGAACAAGCTAATGAACAGACGTTCGCTGTCTGTGACTAACGGGTGAACGGTGTTCGTTAAAACAAACGTACGAACGGGCATTCGCTAAATAACCAAACCGAAAAAACCGAATGAACCGATCTAAAAAAACAGATCTTAGGTTCGAAATAAACCAAACGGTTTTTAAAGAAAAACCGGTGGCTACCTTGGCAAACACGTCGGAGGCAACGGGAACTCCGGCGGGGTGGCGCGGCGGGCTCCGGCGGAGGGGTGGCTCGGCGGCAGGGCGGCAAGGAGGCGGGCTTCGGCGGCAGCGGCGCAAGGCGCGGCGACGGCGGAAGGCGGCGGTGGCGCGAGGCCGGCGGCAGCGGTGCTCGGGCGGGGCTAGCGTAGGCGCAGCTCAGGCTGGTGGGCTAGGGGTCGCGAGGGCGCGGCTTATAAGGGCCGGCCGGGGCGGAGTCCAGGCCGTGTACGGCCCGGAGTTGGTTGACCTTTTAAAAAAAATCCGCGCAGAAAAACAAAGAAAAGAAATACTAAACGGACTCCAAAAATACTGAAATAAATTTTCCCTGTCCTATAAAAATATGCCGGACAAGGTGAACATTTATTTGGGCCTATAATGCAATTTGGAAAAACACGCATTTTTCCTAATTCGAATAAAATTGCAATAAAAATCCAAATAAAATTTATTATTTGATTTTAATATTTTTCCTCCAATATTTCATTTATTTTGGGGAAGTCATATTATCTCCTCTCATATATTTTGATTCGAAATATTTTGGGAGAGAAAAATCATTTAAACCAAAATGATCCTTGTTTCAATATTTGATAAAAATTCAAATATGAAAAACATGAAATCCCCAACTCTGTCCGAGGGTCCTTGAGTTGCTTAGAATTTCGAGGATCACAAAACGGAAATGCAATAAAATATGATATGCATGAATGACCTATGTATAACATTCCAAATGGAAAATTTGGGATGTTACATTCCTCCCACTCAATTCTTTTGAGAGAAACTCTTTCTCGAGAAAGGACCCATTCTTTGCGACAAACGCTTTTCCTTCGGATCTAAGATGGATGATATACCCAACCGTATCTTTTGGGTATCATATGAAGACACATTTGTCCGCTTTGGGTTCAAGCTTTTCTGGCTGAAGCCTTTTGGCATAAGCATCGCAGCCCCAAACCTTGAGAAACGACAACTTAGGTTTCTTGCCAAACCACTATTCATACGGTGTCGTGTCCACGGAACTAGATGCTGCCCTATTTAAAGTGAATGCAATTGTCTCCAACGCATAACTCCAAAATGATAGTGGCAGATCGGCAAGAGACATCATAGAATGAACCATATCCAATAGGGTACTATTATGACGTTCGGACACACCATTAAGTTGTGGTGTTCTAGGTGGTGTCAACTGTGAAACAATTCCACATCGTTTTAAGTGATCGCCAAAGTCATAACTCAGATATTCTCCCCCTCTATCAGATCATATGAATTTGATCTTCTTGTTACGATGATTCTCAACTTCACTCTAAAATTGCTTGAATTTTTCAAACGTCTTATACTTATGCTTCATTAAGTAAACATACCCATATCTACTCAAATCATCGGTGAAGGTGAGAAAGTAACGATATCCACTGCCTGTGTCAATGCTCATCGGACTGCACACATCAGTATGTATGATTTCCAATAAATCACTTGCCCGTTCCATTGTTCCAGAAAACAGGTCTTAGTCATCTTGCGCATGAGGCATGGTTTGCATGTGTCAAGTGATTCAAAATCAAGTGACTCCAAAAGTCCATCAGCATGGAGTTTCTTCATGCGCTTTACACCAATATGAACTAAGCGGCAGTGCCACCAGAAAGTGATACTATCATTATCAACTCTATATCTTTTGGCATCAATGTTATGAACATGTGTATCATCACTATGGAGATTCAATAAGAATAAACCCCTAACAATGGGTGCATGGCCATAAAAGATATTACCCATATAAATAGAATAACCATTATTCTCTGACTTAAATGAGTAACTGTCTCACATTAAAGAAGATCCAGATATAATGTTCATGCTCAACGCATGCACTAAATAACAATTATCCAGGTTCAAGACTAATCCCAATGGTAATCAAAGAGCGAGTGTGCCAACGACGATCACATCAACCTTGGAACCATTTCCCACGCGCATCGTCACTTCGTCCTTTGCGAGCCTCCGTCTATGTCGTAGTTCCTTCTTTGAGTTGCAAATGTGAGCAACCGAACCGGCATCAAATACCCAAGCACTACAATGAGAGTTGGTAAGGTACACATCAATAACAGGTATATCATATATACCTTTGTTTACGTTGACCCCCTTCTTGTTGGCCAAATACTTGGGGCAGTTCTGCTTCTAGTGGCCAGTTCCCTTGCAATAGAAGCACCCAGTCTCCGGCTTGGGTCTGGCCTTGGGTTTCTTCATGCACTACTGGAATCAGGATCTTTGCCATCAGCTAGCTCTTTGCCGTTAGCTGGCTGACGGCAAATAAGGTCTTTGCCATCAGCTTACAGAAAACGGACGGCAAAGATCATGTTTGCCGTCAGCTAGCTCTTTGGCGTCTGCTAGCAGACGACAAAGAGGGAGGGTGGCCCACTAAGGAGAACCACCTAACGGCCACTTCCTTTGCCACCCGGTAGCAGATGGCAAAGAGCGTAGCCAACCTAACAGTCGTTCCCCCCTCGGCCCCACCCCATTAGCTACGCTCTTTGCCATCTGCTAGCAGACGACAAAGAAATTCAACCCAACTAAAATAATGTCGTCCCTGCGCCCCCCCCTCTCTCTCTCCCCTCACCTCACCCGCGCCGCCCCTGTGCCCCCCCCGCAGCCGACCCCACCGCCGCCGAACCCCACCGCCCCCGACCCCCAAGGTCGCCCGCCGCCTGTCGCCGCTCCGCCCCCTCCGCCTAGAGCCTCTCCATCCAGCCACCCCCTACCACCTGGCGCCGCTCCGTCCAGCCGCCCCCTGGTGACCTTCTTCCCTTTTTTTCTTTCTTTTTTTGTTACTTTTTTTATTTAGGTTAATTAGTTGATTTAGGTTGATCACTTGATTTAGCTTTATTTAGGTTAATTAGTTGATTTAGGTTAATTAGTTTGTTGATTTAGGTTAATTAGTTGATTTAGATTGTAGGTTAGTTTTTTATATTTAGTCATATTTTAGGTTAATAAATTTTAGTTGAATTTAGGTTAGTAGATTTTAGGTTAGTAGATTTAGTTGATTTAGGTTAATTAGTTGATTTAGCTTGATTAGTTGATTTAGGTTAATTAGTTGATTTAGATTGTAGGTTAGTTTTTTATATTTAGTCATATTTTTGGTTAGTAGATTTTAGGTTAGTCATATTTTAGGTTATTAGTACATTTTGTGAGATGAAAAAAAAGAAGAAAAGAAGAAAAAGTAGTAGTGGAGATGAAAAAGGAAAATAAGGAAAATGAAGAAGAAAAAGAAGACAAGAGGAAGAAGGAAAAGAAGGAAGAAGAAGAAGAAAAAGGAGAGGAAAAAGGAAAATAAAGAAGAAGAAGAAGAAGAAGAAGAAGAAGAAGAAGAAGAAGAGGAAGAGGAGGAGGAGGAGGAGGAGGAGGAGGAGGAGGAGAGAAGAAGAAGAAGAAGAAGAAGAAGAAGAAGAAGAAGATGATGATGATGAAAAAAGTTGAAAAAAAGAACATTAGATTATTAGAAGAAGAAGTTTAGGTTAGTGCTAGGTTTAGGTTAGTGCTAGCTTTAGGTTTATAATATTATTAGAAGAAGAAAGTTGAAAAAAAGAAGAATAAGTAGAAGAATAGGAAAAGGTAGAAAAGGAAGAAGAACAAGAACAAGAAAGTTGAAAAAAAGAACAATAAGTAGAAGAAGAAGAAGAAGAAGAAGAAAGAAGAAAGAAGAAGATGAAAAAAAGAATAAGTAGAAGAAAAAGATGATGAAAAAAGAACAATAAGTAGAAGAAGAAGATGAAGATGATGAAAAAAAGTAGAAGTAGAAGATGAAAAAAGAAGTAGGAAAGGTAGAAAAAGAGGGTCGCCGATGGTCGAGGGTTGCCGAGGAGTCGAGGGTAGCCGAGTGGTCGAGGGGTAGAGGACCAGGGGAAAAGGAGTCAAAGGTCTAGGGGTCGAGGATCGAGGTGTCGAGGGGTCAAGGGGAAAGGGGGTTGAGGATTTGCCATCCCGACCCCGACCCCCTAACCCCAACCCCCTGACCCTGACACCCCGACCCCGACACAACACCACAACCCCGACACGACACCCCGACACCGCGACCCCGATACAGTATCCCGACCCCGACACGGCACCCCCGACCCCGACACACCACCCCGACACGACACCACCGACACGACACCCCAACACCCGACATGACACCCCGACCCCCGACACCTCCCGGAAAAGGTTCTCTTCGGCCTTCCAGAGACCGACGGGGTCATATATTTGTGCTTTATGTACATATATATTATTAATTAGTTCATGTTATTAGGTATTCAATTTTTTATCATGTTCATGATGATGATACACACTGAAATATTTTATTATGTTTATGTTGTACTAATTTCATTTCCTCTTTGTGATGGCAGGTGTTGACAGATGGTGGCACGGGTCGAGAGCGCTCCGAGCCTCCTTCCTCGGCGCATGCTGGGAGGGGTGCTATTATTCCACCCCAGCACCTTTGGAGAGCGCTGGTAGACAGTATGATGACACCGACAGGCGCTTCTTCTTTGGCCGGGAGATGTCGGGGGAAGATGAAGAGGGCTGTTAGAGGTGGACGTGGCGGCGGGAGAGGTAGGAAGGCTGTTGCGCCCTCCTCGCCGCCACCCCCAGCCGATTCTCCCGACCATCGGAGTGCTCCGTCTCAGGTGGACCTGTCTGACTTGGACCCATCTCAGACTCCGGTCCATGAGCCCTGGGCCAATGAGCCTCGGGTCGCCGAGCCTTTGTCCGACGAGACTCGGGTCCCAGAGTCTTCATCCCAGGAGACTCGGGTCCCAGAGTCTTCGTCCCACATGACTTTGGAGGCTACTGGCCATGCTGATGGTGGCGGGGACACCTTTTTTGACGATAGCTATAGTGAGGGCGAGCTGGTTGAGGGGGGCAAGAAGGTCTACCAACATGGTGGTACAAAGCTCCCGCCCGTGCCGCTGACCCGCGATCAGAGGTGGTTGATTGAGCCTAACGGGGAGAAGTAAGTGCATTTACTCTTTTGTTAACCTTTTGCCTTCAAGTTTCTTGAAATTAATATTTAATGTGTTGGCCTTGTCATACTGTAGGGGATGGAAACACGCCCCTGGTGTCCGCAGGCTGTCGGTGTACTAAAGTAGGGGTACCTTAGTATCCCGAACTTGTGCACGGGCAGTCGCAGCGTCCCGCGGCAAGGCTTGCCGGGCGACCGCCAAGGTCCTCCGTGGTTCCTTTGGAGCCATTCAAGAACAAAGTATCTAAGACCCCGGCAAGAGGAGCTTGCCGGGAAGGAGACAAGACCCCGGCAAGAGGAGCTTGCCGGGAAGGCCAACCAAGGCTCGGTGAGCGACAAGCTCCCGGACGCGACAAGACAACAAGCGCGGCAAGGCTCTTGCCGCGGCAAGCCCCCCACTCTGTACCTGCGCTCCAGCACATCCACCAACGTGTCGCTCTGGGACACTTCCAGGCATACGTGGCGGAAGGTTGTGCAGCCAGAGGTACACGGTGGCAAGCGGCGCTGACAAGGTTGCCATCATGGCAAGCAATGGCGTCCCTAGCGGTCCTTTTCTGCACCGTCTAGGCGACACAGACAGGCATTTAATGCCTTTGTCCCCTGCCGTCAGGGTTAGGTATGATAACACTGTTGTAGGCGGCGGTGCCAACCGCAGTGCCTTTTCCATTTTTGCCCTTCTCTACGTTGCCACCTGTCGGTGACCCCTTTAGCGTATAAAAGGAGGCCCATGCGCAACATAGAGGGGGTCGGCCAACAGAACACTCTCAAGCTCGGTCTCGTTAGCTGCTGCTGTGTACTGTAGCACACCGCGCTCCCGAGCAGGAAATCAATACAAACACAAAGCAGGAGTAGGGTTTTACGCATCCGTGCGGCCCGAACCTGGGTAAATTGATCGCGTTGCTCGTGCGATCGCCTTGATCTGCTCTTCGTGCTCTCTCCGCCCCCTGCCGAACCGAAAGGGGCCCAGTCCGCCGTGGTCCCATAGGTGTCCGTGGGATCAGCACCCCCGACATCTTTGGCGCGCCAGGTAGGGGTGCGTCGAGGCTGTGTGAACCTGATCCGGCGTTCGCACGAGCCAAATCTTCATCGTCTTCATCGACATGCCGCCGAAGAAGAAGGCTTCGGAGGCGGCTGCTTCGTCCGCGCTGAACCCACCGTCGCCAGAGGGAACGGATGGTGGAGTAGACACCGGCGGAAGAACAGGCGCCGACGAGGGAGCTCATGGTGCTGCCAGGTCCAAGGACAAGACCGCGTTGCACATCGGCGGCGCGGTCGGCTCCCACAACGACCGGGCGGACTCCAAGACCTCGGCGTCCGTACATGCATCGCGCCCATCTCAGGAGGCGCGGGACCAGCAGCGTCATGGTACTCATGGTACCATACGTTTGCTGGGCCAAGATCAAGCTAGCGGATCCTGGAGCGCTCAAGACCAGCATGCACGCCAACATGCTGGCGTGGCACGGTCGCTTGGACGAGATACTGCTCCTTCTAACGTAGTTAGAAGTCCGAGCATATCCCGTTCCTCGCACCGTTCGCCGCCGCCGCCCGCCTCTCCGGCAGAAGCTTTGGCGCGAGCTCAACTGCTCCTAGACTACCCTCCAGCGGCGGACAAGATCGACGACTGGAGGGCCACCATCCAGAGTCTCATCGGCTTTGCCAACGGTGACAATCCACGGCAACCGAGTACTTTGTTGCCGCGGCAAGTCAGCCAAGCACGAGCCGGTGGCGACAAGACCGGTGGGGCTGCAACGACCGTGCACTCTCCACCCCGAAGGCCAAGATCGCCGACTCGCCGAATCTACCATGATAGCGACTCCACCTCGTCATCAGATCCATGAGTTCGTCACGACCAGCGCCAAGTTCTGCACGAACAACAACAAGAAGACGCTCGTACACGCATCGAGCGCCGAAGAGAAGCGTGGCGTCAATCAGACCTGCGTGCTGGGCCCTTTGTCAAATTGCATGTGCCAGGGGAACCAGGCGACTTGCCGTACGCGGTAGGTTGCCCTGCGTTTACCCGTGAGCTGCGGCAAGTCCAGTGGCCCAGCCAGAAGCATTTCAAGCCAGACGTACCGGAGAAGTACGACGGCAAGTCGCACCCGTCAGAGTTCCTCAACATCTACACCATCGCGGTGCAGGCTGCCGGGGGGCGAGACGACAAGGTCCTTGCCAACTACTTCCCGCTGGTGCTCAACCCCGAAGTCAGGTCCTGGCTCATGCACTTGCCGGACAACTCCATATCTTCTTGGGCAGATCTGTGCCATCAGTTTGTCGGCTCCTTCATAGGCGGCCACAAACCTCACGGCCAGGAGAGTGACCTTCATCTGCTCGCCCAGAAGGAGGGAGATCCCCTGCGCAAGTATATTCAGAGATTCAGCCGTGTACAGCGCAACATCCCAGATATCCACCCTGCCGCGGTTATCAGCGCGTTCCATCAGAACGTGCGTAACCGCAGGATGCGGGAGGAGATGGCGATGAGCAGGATCAGAGACGTCAGTGAGCTATATGCCCTGGCCGACAAGTGTGCACGTGCTGAAGAAGGGAGGAAACTCCCCAGAGAGAATGCTGGAGCAGGAGGATCTGACAGCGAAGATGCTGCCCCGGCAAAGAAGAACCGGCGGCGCAATAACAGGAAGAAGAAAGGCAAAGAGGTGCTAGTCGTTGAGCAGTCTGGCAATGACGGTGGCGCCAAGCAAGCCAAAGTTGGTAGCTCCGGGAAGGAGGTTGCCGCATGCACCAACTGCCAGGCTGTGGCAGCTGCCGACAAGCAGGATGGCACCGACAAGCAGTATTGCAATATCCACCGCACCAAGGGCCATGACCTCTAGAGCTGCAAGAAGGTCGAGCAGCTTGTCCAGCAGCAGAAAGCTGAGTACAAGCGGCGCGACAAGGAGAGGGCCCAAGGAGGCGGTGGAGAAGCTGGCAAGAAGCGCGCTGGCCGGGGGGGACGCCGCGGCAAGGCCAAACAGCGGCAAGGAGACAGACCTCCCCGCGGCCGCGACAAGGATGAAGACAAAGACGATGACGAAGACATGGATGATGTCGAGAATAGTGAGCAGGAGTTTCAGAAAGCCACGGAAGTCATATGCGTTGACGGCGGTGCTCCTCTGCATACTTCCCACCGCCAGCTCAAGCAGTGGGCGCGGGAAGTTAATGCAGCAGAACCACCTGTCGAATCGCGCAAGCTTCTGAAATGGTCCAGCACGCCTATCATCTTTGACATTGAGGACCACCCTGATCGCACAACTGCGGTCGGGTGCTTGCTGCTATTGGTTTTGCCAACCAACCGCAACCTCAAGGTCACAAAGATGCTAGTTGACAGCGGGGCCGGCTTGAACCTGATCTCCTCCGCTGTACTCCAGAAACTCTAGATCCCTGACAGCGAGCTCGAAAAGACCGGCATGTTCCAAGGAATTAACCCGGGAAGGAGCAAGCCGAAAGGGAAGGTCACGCTGCCGGTAACATTTGGCAGCGAGCTGAACTTCAGAACTGAGAGGGTCACTATTGACGTTGCCGATTTCCCATTACCTTACAATGGGATAATTGGCCGTCCAGCGCTCGCCAAGTTCATGGCAGCCTCTCACTATGCATACAACATGCTCAAGATGCCAGGCCCGATAAGCGTCATCTCTGTCCCTGGCGACAAGAAGGATGCCCTTATCTGCGCCGACAAGATCTACCGGGAAGCAGCAGCCGCTACAGATCGCAAACCACTTGCCGCTGAAGCTCCCGGGGGGAAGAAGAAGACCAAGACCGGCAAGAGCTCTGATGCCCACTCCGGCAAGCGCACCTCTTCGGAGTGCTGCGCTACCGTCAAGGACGCACCATCGAGCTCCACCGGCAAGTTTAAGAAGGCAATGGCAGCTCCGCCAGCGACCAAGAAGATATCCGCCAAGGAGGACGGCACTGGTGGTACCTTCATCATCAGTGCCACTCTCGACCCTAAATAGGAAAGCGCGCTCATTGCTTTCCTGCAGGCGAATGTCGACGTGTTTGCGTGGCAACCGTCTAACATCCCCGGTGTTCCCAGGAAAGTAATTGAGCACCATCTTGCCATTTGTCCTCATGCGCGGCCCATCAGGCAGAAGGTCAGGAAGCAAGCAGTGGAGCGCCAAGAATTCATAGTAGAAGAAATCAAGAAATTGGAAGCAGCAGGCCTTGTCAGAGGAGTGCTCCATCCTACGTGGTTGGCCAATCCTGTAGTCATGTGCAAGGCAAATGGAAAATGGAGGCTTTGTATTGACTTTACTGATGTTAATAAAGCTTGTCCCAAAGACCCATTTCCCTTGCCGCGCATTGACCAGATTGTTGACTCCACAGCCGGATGTGATTTGCTTTCATTTCTTGACGCATACTCAGGATACCATCAGATCTTCATGGCAGAAGAGGATGAGGAGAAAACCGCATTCATTACTCCATGTGGCACGTACTATTTCATACGGATGCCTTTCGGATTAAAGAATGCTGGTTCAACATTTGCAAGAGTAGTCCATGTCGCTCTTAAGCCGCAAATACACAGAAATGTGGAAGCTTACATGGATGATATAGTGGTCAAGAGCAAGGACAGGGCAACTCTGATCCAAGATTTAGACGAGACCTTTGCAAATCTGCGCAAGATCAACCTCAAGCTCAACCCCGAGAAGTGTGTGTTTGGAGTCCCTTCCGGCAAGCTTCTCAGGTTCTTTGTGTCTCAGCGAGGAATTGAAGCCAACCCCGACAAGATCAAGGCCATTGAGCAGATTGAAGCACCAAAGCGCGTCAAGGATGTACGAAAGCTTGCCGGTTGCGTGGCTGCTCTCAGTAGGTTTATCTCTCGGTCTGCCGAGCGTGCCCTGCCGTTTTTCAAAATTTTGAAAAAGGCAGGTCCAATGAAATGGACTCCGGAAGCGGAGGCTGCGTTGCAGGACTTGAAGAGATACCTGTCCTCCACTCCAACACTTGTCGCACCTAAGCCGCAAGAGAAGTTGCTGCTGTATATAGCGGCAACACATCAAGTGGTTAGTGCTGCGTTAGTGGCAGAGAGGGAGGCAGATGACGAGCCAGCGACCGCGGCAAGCGCATCCAGCGACGAGCAGGGGGCTTCCCCGACAAGCTCTGGTCCCTACAAGGATGGAACTGCGCAGGTGCGCGAAGAGATACAGAAGAAAATGGTGCAGCGCCCAGTTTACTTTGTCAGTTCCCTTCTGCAGGGGGCTAGGTCAAGGTACTCTGGTGTGCAGAAATTGCTTTTCGGCCTTCTCATGGCCTCGAGAAAGCTGCGCCATTACTTCCAAGCACACGAGATAACAGTTGTTACTCGCTTTCCGCTAAAAAGGATACTGCAGAATCTCGAAGCGACAGGCAGGATTGTCGAGTGGGCACTGGAACTGTCAAGCTTTGGCCTCAAGTTTGAGAGTTCTTCAACTATCCAAAGCAGAGCATTGGGAGAATTCATAGCAGAGTGGACGCCAACATGAGATGAAGAAATTCCAAAGACGAGCATCCCCGTCAAGGAAGCGAGCAAAGAGTGGCTCATGTACTTTGACAGTGCCTTCTCGCTGCAAGGCGCCGGTGCTGGCGTGCTGCTTGTCGCACCCACCGAAGAGCACCTCAAGTACGTAGTCCAGATGCACTTTCCCAAGGAGCAAGCGACAAACAATACTGCAGAATATGAGGGCTTGCTTGCCGGTCTCAGGATCGCAGCAGACCTTGGGATTAAGAAGCTCATTGTCAGGGGTGACTCGCAGCTTGTCGTCCGCCAAGTAAACAAGAATTATCAGGGTCCTTTAATGGAAGCCTACGTTGACGAAGTGAGAAAGCTAGAAGAGCACTTTGACGGCCTACAGATGGAGCATGTCCCAAGAGCTCAGAACGACATTGCCGATGGCCTGTCAAAGTGCGCCGCACTTAAGTTGCCTGTGGAACCAGGGATTTTCGTGCTCAAGCTGACTCAGCCGTCCGTAACACCATCAACTGGACAGAGCAAGAAGAGGAAGTTGATTTCTGGTGACTATTTTCCGGCAGAGCTTACCGAAGCCGCCGCCAAGAAGGTCCCCAAGATCAACACCAAGAGTGCTGAGGAGCAGTCTGCTCCGGCAAGCCCCAGGGTTTGTTCCGTTGAAGCAGACGCTCCCGACAAGTTTTGCTCCGGCAAGCTTGCCGGGGAACGTCAAGCTCCGGCAGAGCCGCAGGTTCTTGCCGTAGAAGCGGATGTTCCCGCAGCAGCAGACATGCCTTTAGTCCTTGTTGTCGAGCCACAAGCTCCAGCATGGGCACAGCAGATTGTCCATTTCCTTCAGATAGGAGAACTTCCCGAAGCGCAAGAAGAAGCAGAAAGAGTAGCCCGGCAGTCTAGTATGTACCAGTTTGTCGATAACACACTGTGTAGAAGAAGACTCAATGGAGTGAAATTGAAGTGTATTCCCCGGGAAGATGGAAAAAAGCTGTTGGCAGAAATACATGGAGGCATATGTGGTCACCACATTGGCGCAAGAGCACTTGTCGGCAAAGCATTCCGGCAAGGCTTCTTCTGGCCGACAGCCCTCCAGGATGCAACTGCACAAGTAACCAAGTGTGAAGCGTGCTAGTTCCATTCCAAGCAGATACACCAGCCAGCTCAAGCTCTCCAGACGATCCCTTTATCCTGGCCATTTTCGGTCTGGGGGCTCGATATCCTTGGCCCCTTTCCCCGAGCAGTCGGGGGCTTTGAGTACTTGTACGTTGCAATCGACAAGTTTACAAAGTGGCCGAAAGTGGAACCAGTGAGGAAGGTGACAGCACAGTCAGCAGTCAAGTTCTTCAGGTCGATTGTTTGCCGTTTCGGGATCCCTAACAGGATAATTACCGACAACGGTACGCAATTTACGAGCTGCACCTTCATGCAGTACGTCCAAGATCTTGGCGCCAAGGTCTGCTTCGCATCTGTTGCTCACCCGAGAAGCAACGTTCAAGCGGAGAGGGGCAAATGCTGAAGTGCTGCGCGGGCTCAAGACCAGAACTTTCGACAGGCTGCACAAGTGCGGAAGAAACTGGATCGAGGAGCTGCCGGTGGTTCTTTGGTCGATCAGGACGACGCCAAATCGAGCCACTGGCCAGACACCCTTCGCTCTAGTCTATGGAGCGGAGGCAGTTCTCCCCACGGAACTCGTATACGGGTCACCTCGAGTGCTCGCTTATGATGAGCTTGAGCAAGAGCAGCTGCGGCAAGACGACGCGCTGCTCCTTGAGGAAGACCGTCTTCAGGCTGCTGTGCGAGCTGCTCGCTACCAGCAAGCTTTGCGCTGCTACCATAGGCGCAAAGTTAACGCCAGAAGTCTCGAGGAAGGCGACCTTGTTCTTCGGCGCGTTCAGTCCGCCAAGAATTTCAACAAGTTGACGCCGAAGTGGGAAGGCCCTTACCGGGTGAAACGAGTCACTAGGCCTGGCGCTGTCCGCCTGGAGACCGAAGATGGCATCCCAGTGAGCAACTCCTGGAATATTGAGCATCTTCGCAAGTTTTACCCGTTCCGGCAACCACCTTTTGTACAAGTCTTGCCGCTGCTGCATGTAATCCTTTGTACAAAGCCGAGCGCAGACCCCGTGCATAAATATCATGTGCTCAGCACACCTTGTCGATTTCATGCTTTTTATTATTTGCGTATGCTATCTGACATTTTGTGCAGCACTTACCCCCGGTAAGCAACAACGAGCCATAAGGCTCCATATTTTTATTTCATCCTTTTTCTTTTTCGCAAGGAAAAAAAGGTTCCCTCGCGCACAAGTTTGCCGGGGGGAAGGGAGAAGACAATGATATGGACCAGGCGTCGTTCAAGAAGGTTTCGCCTTGTAGGGAAGCAAGTAACAGAAAAGATAAGTCGCCAAAGTTTGAGCAATCAGATTTCCTTTAAATTTTTAAGTTATTTTCCTTGAACGACCGTGCTTTGTATGGAAAACCTGTGCGCGGAGGAACCAACTCGTTGCTAGTTTTGCCCTTACTGTTGTTTCGAGTCCGCTCAACAACTTAAGTGAGATGTGACTAGCTGCGACAAGGTTTCTTGTCGGCTGCGGCACCACCAGCAGGCTGCTGATGTTCCGCACTCAGCGCTCGCGGCAAGGATGCCTGCGCTGGCAAGTTCCTTAAAAGCGTAGGGTAAAAACATACCAAGGAAGGAATCAAGTAAAGGAAATAACATTGCAATCATTGAACAGAATAAAGTTATATTACAAGATAAGCTTGTCGCGGCTCTAACGAATTGTTTTCATGACATGATCAGAAGCGACAAGAAAAGAAGGAAATGGGTGAACTAATCTACACGGTTGCCCTCGACCCTCTTGATCCCGCTCACCCTGTCCACAATGGGTGCGACAAGGGTCTTGAGCGCCTCCAGATCAGCATCCGGCGGCAAGGACCGGAGGACGTTGGTGAGGTTGAGGCCCGGATTGCAGAACGCCACCTTCATCAGAACCTTCTGAAGAGCTCCCGCGCAGATCTTGCGCGACTCGTCGGCAAGCTGCTTCGGGATCCCTTCCCGGAGTCGCCGGAGTGCCGTCGCCACGCCCTTGAAGAAAGAAGTGAGCTTGGCACTGGGTTGGAGGTTCTCGTCGGAGGAGTACCCGAGATCCTCCATTCCTAGCTGCGCCAACTCCTTGTCGATGTCGGCGGCAATGTCCACGAGCCCTTCCGTCCAGTGCTCCATGTTCTCCCGGAATGTGCTCTGGGCGGCGGCAGCGCTCGCAAGCAGCACCTTGCCGGCCTTGACTTCTTCCTTTAGAGCCGTCTCTTGCTCCTTGGCGCTGTCCAGTGTCTTGGTCAAAGCGGCCAGCTTCGACTCGAGATCTGCAGTGGAATCCTTGGCGGCGTCAAGCTCCTTACCCTTCTCGGCGAGGCGGGTCTGCAGCTCCGAGTAGCTGACGGCGTCCTTCTCGCGCTCAAGCTTGAGCGTGGCAAGCTCGTCGCCGTTCGCCTTGAGGTCGGCCTCCAACTGCACCACCTTCGTTTCCAACTCATTCTTGGTGGCCTCGGCAGCTGCGGCAGGGTCTTCGGCTTGCTTGAGGGCTCCGCCAACCGTTCGCTCGCGCGCGGCAAGTTCCTCCTCGTGGCTGTCAAGATCAACTTTTCGCTGAACCAGCTCGCCCTCCTGCATGGACAGCTTCTCAGCTGCAAGTCTTTGCTGCTCTTCGAGTTCAGCCTTCTCGAGGAGGAAAGCCCTCTGCTCCTCGGCAAGCTGCTCCCGCTCCGCCGCCAAAGCCCGGAGAGCTTCTTGATTTTGGCCCCGGAGCTCCTCCGCGCGCTTCTCAACATCGACTCCCGCCTTGGCGACAAGCGCTTCCCGGGAATCCAGCTTGGCCTGCCGGGAGCCGTAGAGTGATATCAGTTTCCGTAGCAGCCGCTCCTCCTCAGGCTCGCCGCTGCTGCTGCTGCTTGGCGCGTCGACCAGCGCCAGCCCGGCAGAGGCAAGCACTTCTCCGTCGAAGATCTCTCCCTCGACCAGCGCCCTGGAGCTTGACGCCCAGGGGAGGTTGATGAAGATGTCGTCGCCGGCCTTCAAGTATACGCCAGGCTGGGGCTCTTCGGAGCCTGGCGCGGCGGCTGCAGCGGAGGGGTCAGCGGTCGGTGCAGCGCCTGGCGCTCCTATGGCCTCCGGGTCGTTAGTACGATCGCCGAACCCCCCGCCTGCTTCTGCTGCGGCAGCCCTGGCGGCCTCTTCGCCGGCTGGCTCGTCGGCGCCAGCTGCTTCCTCAGCGGCAACAGCGTCATCGGCGGCAACTTCAGTCTCCATCGGCTCTGCAGTAGATGGATCTGACAGCCGGGAAAGAGGAGAAGAATCAAAGAAATATCAAAGAAAAAGAAAGAAGAAGAAGATCAACAAGAAGAAGAAGCCAAGGGAAGATTTGGAGCAAGGAGATTACCTATGCCAGGCTCTGCGGTCGTGGTCTCCGTCGCCGGGGGGCCGATGGTGCTGTCCCTTGCCGGAGACCCCTCCCTTGCCGAGGGCTCCTCCCTTGCCGGAGTCTGCTCCCTTGCCGGAGAGCTCTCCCTTGCCGGGGACCTCTCCCTTGTCGGAGGACTCTCCCTTGGCGCTTCGGGGGTGGCCTCTGGGCTCTCCTACTGGGTCTGCTCTACTCCTGCACAAGTCAACAAACAGATATCAGTAAAGCAAGAATCTTCGTGAGTGCCCGACAACGGAAAGCGAACAAGATACTTACGCTGGGGGCTTCTCTGGAGATCAGCCGCCGGGTCCGGCAAGGTTGTCTCGGGTGCATCCCCTGCTGATGCGGCGGGTTCGTCCTCGATGACAATCACCGGCGCCTTGGCTCTCTTTGCTGCTCTCTGGGCCAGAGTCCTAAAAAGGAACAGATTCAGAGGGAAGCAAGTAAGATGCAAGACAAAAACAGCAAGGATTGGTGGACTGCAAGTACAACAAGGAAAACTTACTCTTCTTCTTCTTCCTCGCCGGAGCTGAACGCGGAGAAGTCAAAGTCTGGCTCGTGTTCGGCGCGGGAAGGTGGAGGAGTGGGTTCCCTTGGTCGCTTAGCGGGAGCAGAAGAAGTGGTCCGAGAAGACCCCGCTCCAGTTGTTGCAGCAGCGTGAGGCGCTCCCGCGGCGACAGTGCTTACGGCGGTAGAGCGTGTCGCACGGCGCGGCGACTGTCGACCCGCCTGCCGCCTCGCCACGTCCCCGACCTTGCGAAGATGCCTTCTTGGTGGAGATGGAGGCTCTGCTTGCGGCGTACTGTCCGAAGATGAGGAGGAAGAGGAGTTGATATCCAACGAGCCGCTCGTCTCCTCGGCGGGCTCGCTCGGTTCGGCATCACGCCCGGCAAGATCTTTCTTGCCGGCAGTCTCCTCTTGCCCGGCAAGATCTTTCTTGCCGGCAGGCTCCTCTTGCCGAGCAAGCTCTTTCTTGCCGGCGAGCTCCTCTCGTTCGGCATGGTTTGCCGCCTCTGCTGCCGCTGCCTCCTCCAATGTGAAACCGAACTCGCCTGCCGCTGTGGCTGCCGCTGCCTCTTCCAGCCTGGTGGCAATGCGCTTCAACTCCGCCTTGGTGGTGTCGCGAGTAAGGCCATCCTTCTCGTCGGGGCGGATCGGCACCTCCACCAAGTTGTCAAAGAATTGCTGCATGACGTCATCTTCAGGCTCCAGCCAAGTTGGCACGATTCCATGCGAGTCGCACAGCGGCATCATTGCCCTGATGCAATCGAGTGCGGAGTTGTTACACAACGGGACGACGCCCTGCGGCAACCTAAAGACTTCTGGGTGGTCAGGATCATACTTGAAGAGCTCCTGCAGCATTGCGTTGAGCTCCAAGACAGTGAAATTGTAATTGAGCCCCGGGCGCAGCCTCATGATATCTGCCGCGTTCTTAAATTCCCAGGCGGGCCTCCTCCGTTCCTGTAGGGGAGGGATGCGGCGGCGAAGGAAGTCTGCGCCAACGGCGCCCACAGTGAGTCCGGCAAGCCTGAGGCGCTGGATCCTGGTGACGGCAATCCTCAGCCTGCTGTCTTCCGGGGCCACGTCACTCCAGTCGCTGCCGCGTGCTGCTGCTACTTGGCGCCGGGCGGTGAATGGCTGCGGGTTTTCCTCAACTATCCAACACCAATCTGCTCTCCACTCCTCCCACTTGCCGCGGAACTCTCCCTCCAAATACGAATCCTTCTTGCCGGACCTTGAGATCCAAGCAATTCCGCCGGACAGAGGCTCTCCTCTCTCTACTCGGGGCATGAAGAAATGGCGGAAGAGAGCTACATTGGGGTGGACTCCGATGAAGTTTTCGCAAAGGTGTGCGAAAACTGCCATGGTGAGGACGGCGTTGGGGGTGAAGTCAAGGAGGCAGAGACCATAGGTATTCATGATGTCGCAAAAGAACTCCGAGAAGGGCGGGCAGAGCCCGCAGTAGAAGAACACGGCGAAAAAAGGGTAGCCGTGTGGAGCCATTTTGTGAGCGGTGGCCGGGAGTACCTTGGTGCTCGGATGTGCTCGCGTCTCCGTCGACCAGAAGAGGTAGTAGTACTCCCTCAACTCCTTCGCGTCAAGCTTGGGGGGGGGGAGATGGCCCGCTCCTTCCGCAGTGCTGCAAGCCGCTGCGCCTCGGTCGACTTCACGGCCTTCCCATTGTCGGCTTTTGGAGCCATGGCGGAGGTGGTGGAGGAGGTCGACGGCGTTGGTGGTGCTGGTGGCAATGGGGGGGGGGGGCAGGGCACTGCTCTCTTGTTGCTTTGAGAAGACGGGGGCGTGGCGGAGGCGTTTGAGATTGGAGAGGAAAGGGGGCAAGTGGGCGCACTACCCCTGCTTCCCCCTGCTTATAAAGGGGGAGGTGGCGGACGTTCCGCCTTTCCTAATAAAGAAACTGCCCACAATCACTCCCACGACGCCGCGTTCGACATGTGCCGTGCGGGGAGGGCGCGGTGGATGCGGAGTGAGGTACGGCGTAACCTAGGCCGCGCGTGCCCGTGCCCTGTTTTGGGCCTGGCCCAACAGCGCTCGGCACCGTGTATGGCCCAGGCCCAGGGGCTCCTGTCGGTGTACTAAAGTAGGGGTACCTTAGTATCCCGAACTTGTGCACGGGCAGTCGCAGCGTCCCGCGGCAAGGCTTGCCGGGCGACCGCCAAGGTCCTCCGTGGTTCCTTTGGAGCCATTCAAGAACAAAGTATCTAAGACCCCGGCAAGAGGAGCTTACCGGGAAGGAGACAAGACCCCGGCAAGGGGAGCTTGCCGGGAAGGCCAACCAAGGCTCGGTGAGCGACAAGCGCCCGTACGCGACAAGACAACAAGCGCGGCAAGGCTCTTGCCGCGGCAAGCCCCCCACTCTGTACCTGCGCTCCAGCACATCCACCAACGTGTCGCTCTGGGACCCTTCCAGGCATACGTGGCGGAAGGCTGTGCAGCCAGAGGTACACGGTGGCAAGCGGCGCTGACAAGGTTGCCATCGTGGCAAGCAATGGCGTCCCTAGCGGTCCTTTTCTGCACCGTCTAGGCGACACAGACAGGCATTTAATGCCTTTGTCCCCTGCCGTCAGGGTTAGGTATGATAACACTGTTGTAGGTGGCGGTGCCAACCGCAGTGCCTTTTCCATTTTTGCCCTTCTCTACGTTGCCACCTGTCGGTGACCCCTTTAGCGTATAAAAGGAGGCCCATGCGCAACGTAGAGGGGGTCGGCCAACAGAACACTCTCAAGCTCGGTCTCGTTAGCTGCTGCTGTGTACTGTAGCACACCGCGCTCCCGAGTAGGAAATCAATACAAACACAAAGCAGGAGTAGGGTTTTACGCATCCGTGCGGCCCGAACCTGGGTAAATTGATTGCGTTGCTCGTGCGATCGCCTCGATCTGCTCTTCGTGCTCTCTCCGCCCCCTGTCGAACCGAAAGGGTCCGGTCCGCCGTGGTCCCATAGGTGTCAATGGGATCAGCACCCCCGACACAGGCCCAACTAGGTCCTTGGTGTGCTTTGTCGGCGCCACTTCCCGGGGTGGGTCATGTTGCCCGGTGAGGGAGAGGTTCCACGGCTAGCACTGAGTTGGGAGTTGTACGTGGCTGCCCCGGCCCCGCCGGAGGAGAGGGTCGACGGTGTCTTGTGTGAGACGGTGGCCGACATTGTGATCCGACGGTTTTGGGTAATTTCTCCTTTACAGAATTAAAAATCAATGGTACCTAGTGATTGGACTAATCAGTGTTGTCTTGTTTGATTGCAGACCTTCTATAGGTGTCTTGAGGAACACGAGGCAGACGCGGCTATGGTTCTCAAAGCCGAGTGCAAGTGCCTACTTCAGAACTTACGGCACGAGGCTCCGGCGCAGGATGTTCGAGACTACTACGCCTCAACTAACATTAAGAGGGCCAAGAAGAACTGCCGTGCCAAGTATCCGAGTAAGGAGAAGTACATGAAGGTAATTACCTATTCTTAAGGCCTTGTACTTAGTTTCCTTGATTTAATTCATAGGCATAGCGTTGAATTTTCTCTTTGTCTAACTTAGGTGCCCCTGAGATGGTGTGCGGTAGGATGGACTGTTGGGAGGCGTTGGTGGATGAGTGGTGCTCTCCCCAATGGCTAGCCATCCACAACAAGGCTAGGGATAAGCATGCCCAAATGCAAGGTGTGCCACACCATCAAGGGAGATCCAACCTGTTTGAGTACGAGGATCACTAGGTATGTGGTTTGCTTCATGATTCATGCAATTTCATTCTTCATGGTAGCTTGAGCCCTTAACTAATATGTTGTTCCTCTCTTTTAGGCGCGACACAACAAGAAGGACGTGCCACCGCTATACGACCTCTATGCCATGGCCCATACTACCACGTATAAGAAGGCCAAGGCATTCTTTGAGTCTGACCTCGACCATCCAGAGAGCTTCACCAACATCTCCTACCACAACAAGCTCGTGAGGTACAGAGATGAGGGGAAGACAAGGAAAGGGAGGACTATAACCAAAGCCAGAGTCCTTTTGATCCAGAGCTGGTGATGATATCTAGTGGCGGGAGGTCCCATGGCTCGGTAGCCATTGGGGATGGATTGATACGTTATCCTAGAACTCTCCAGCAGATCAATAAGCGCCAGACGAGCTCCGATCCTGAGATAAGGCCTCGTCCACGGCCAATGGAGCTCGCCACCGAGGCTAGGGCCTAGGAGCTTCTGGCGTAGGTAAAAAGGCAGGCAGCACAGAGGGACAGGGACTTGGAGGAAAGGACGGCTAGTCTATTGGCGGCGGAGAGGAACCGGAACGACGCATCTCACCGGGCCCTATACGAGCTCCTCGTGGTAAGTTTCTCCTACATATTAGCCAAATCATGCACGTAATGTTCGTTTCATTACTAACTAATATGACTGACTCGTGAAAACAAATGTGAAGTCCGCGTGCCTGAAAAACGGTCAGACCCCTCTGTCGATGCCCCAGATTGGTATAGCGGACACGGTGAGTTTCATTTGAATGGTCATTAGTTACTAGTATTCACATTTCAGTTGCATCATGCTAACGAGGCATTGCAAATGTCTTCGGTGCAGCATGCCTCCCGACAAGCATCGACCGATCCTTCTCCGTCTCGCACTGGCACAACCCCGACCGGTCCTTCTCTGTCTAGCATTGGTGCAAACCCGACCGGTCCTTCACCTCCGTGATGATGGGAAGTTTTACCGAGTGTTTTGCTTAACAAGTGCATACTTAGCTTAAGAAATGACCTACTTAGCTCCAAAATGACCTATACTTAGCTTATTTTCCTCGAAAATGACATAATAACCTTACTTAGCTCCAAAATGACATTCTTTACCTAGGATAGCTATAAAATGACCTATACTTAGCATTTTTTCCTCCAAATGACAAAATAACCTTACCTACCTCCAGAATGACCGATTTACCTAGGATAGCTCTAAAATGACCTACACTTGCCATTTTGTCCTCCAAAATGAATAAATATGCTTAGTTAGCTCAAAAATGGCATAACTACTTAGGTTAGCTCAAAAATGACCTATACTTAGCTTCTTTAGTCCATTTATGACATACTTAGCATACTTAGGTAAAAAATGGCATGATAACCTTGGTTTAGCTCGAAAATGACATAGACTTAGCTTATTTTCCTCCAAAATGACAAAATAACCTCACCTATCTCCAAAATGATCGATTTTAACTAGGATAGCTCTAAAATGACCTAGACTTGCCATTTTGCCCTCCAAAATGAATAAATATGGTTAGTTAGCTAAAAATGGCATAACTACCTAAGTTAGGTAAAAATGACCTATATTTAGCTTCTTTATTTCATTTATGACATACTTAGAATACTTAGGTAAAAATGGCATGATAACCTTGGTTTAGCTCCAAAATGACATAGACTTAGCTTATTTTACTCCGAAATGACATAATAACCTTACTATGCTCCAAAATGACCTATTTACCTAGCTTAGCTCTAAAATGACCTACACCTAGCATTTTTACCTAGCTTAGCTAAAAATGGCATTTTTACCTATCTTAGTTAGAAGAAGAAAAAGATAAAGAAGTGGAGATGAGAAAAATAAAGATAAGAAAAATTCTTCTTCTTCTTTTTCTTCTTTTTTTCTTCTTCTTATTCTTCTTTTTATTCTTCTTCTTCTTCTAGCTAGTCTTCTTCTTCTAACTTTCTTCTTTCCCAGTTTCCAGATTTTCTTTAGATGAGGAAGCCTGCATTGATGAAGTCTACTCTTCTCCTTATGCTTCCTTTATGTTTTTGGGAACTTGTTGCAAACTTGTTGTTGGATATGTATGTATGGATGAAACCATTTTATGTTGGATATGTTGTTGGATAACTTGTTGTTGGAAACTTGTTATATATATGTTGTTGGAAACTTGTTATATATATGTTATTGGAAACTAGTTGTTAGAAACTTGTTATATATATATATATCTGTGAAATTGAATGAATTTAAGAAAAAACAGAAGAAAAACATGGGCTATATAGGCTCTTTGTCGTCTGCCAGACGGCAAAGCTGCCACGTGCCAGCTACCTACGCAACCTGGGGGCACTGGCTGGCCTATATGGTTGCTTTGTCGTCTGTTGGCAGACGACAAAGACCTTTGCATCTTTGTCGTCTGCCAGCAGACGCCAAAGCACGTCGTTAACTCCTTAATGGACCTAAGCTGCCACGTGTGCCGTACAGGCTCTTTGTCGTCTGCTGGCTCTTTGTCATAGTTTGTTCAGCCGGATGTGTTGCCGTCTGCTAGCTGACGGCAAAGGCCTTTGCCATCCGCTAGAAATGCCTTTGTTGTCTGCCATGGCAGACGGCAAAGTTCCTGATTCCTGTAGTGATTGGAGGAGCAACTACTTTGCCACCTTTCTTGAAGTTTCCCTTCTTTCTCTTGCCTTTCTTGAAACTAGTGGCTTTATTCACCATCAACACTTGATGCTCCTTCTGGATATCTGACTCAACGACTTTCAGCATCATGAATAGCTCGAAAACTGACATGTTCATCCCTTGCATGTTATAGTTCAACACATAGCTCTTGTAGCTAGGTGGTAGCGATTGAAGGACTCTATCAATGATAGCCTCTGGCGGGAGCTCAACTCCCAACTCAGCTGGACGGTTGTAGTACCCAGACATTCTGAATATGTGCTCACTAACAAACCCGTTCTACTCCATCTTGCAGGCATAGAACCTATCGGAGGTCTCATACCTCTCGATCTGGGCATTCTTCTTAAAGATAAACTTCAACTCCTGGAACATCTCATATGCTCCATGATGTTTAAAACGCCTTTGAAGTCTCGGTTCTAAGCCATGGTGCACTAAACTATTGAGTAGTCATCAACACGCGACTGCCAGGCGTTCATGACGTCCACGGTCGCTAGAGGGGGTGGCGCACCAAGTGGTGCATCAAGGACATAAGACTTTTGGACAGCCATGAGGATAATCCTCAGATTACAGGACTAGTCTACAAAATTGCTTCTATCATCTCTCAACTTAGCTTTCTCTAGGAACGCATTGAAATTCAGGGGAGATACTGCGCGAGCCATTAATCTACAACATAAATTTGCAAAGATAACTTAGACTATTGTTCATGATAATGAGTTCAATTAATCACATTACTTAAGAACTCCCACTCAAATCGACATCCCTCCGATCGTCCAAGTGTGACATGATCCAAATTCACCAACCCAAGTCCGATCATCCCGTGAGATGAGGTGGTTACAATGGTGAACATCTCCATGTTGATCATATTACTATATGACTCATGTTCGTCCTTTCGGTCTCTTGTGTTCTGAGGCCATGTCTGTACATGCTAGGCTCATCAAGTTTAACCCATGTGTTCTGCATGTGCAAAACTGGCTTGCACCCGTTTGATACATCTCCATCGTATCTACTTTTGCTAATGCTTTTCCTCTTGTTTTGGGCTCTATTTGCATGATTTGAATGAAACTAACCCGGACTAACGCTATTTTTAGCAGAACTACCATGGTGTTGTTTTTTTGTGCAGAAATAAAAGTTCTCGAAATGGCACGAAAATTTTTGGAGAATTTTTATGGAATAAAATAAAAATACTAGAGCCAAGAACCACCGGAGGGGGGCCCCAGGTGAGCAAACCCACCAGGGCGCCCCCTCCCTGGCGCGCTCAGGTGGGTTGTGCCCACTTGGTGGCCCCGCAGACCCTGATTCCAACCCTATAAAATCCTATTTTCGAAGAAAAAATCGAGAAAAAAGAATTATCATGTTTCACGAGGCAGAGCCGCCGCCGCCTCATGTTCTTCACCGGGAGGCCAAATCTGGAGTCCATTTGGGGCTCTGGAGATGGGGATCTTCGATCTTCATCATCACCAACCCTTCCCCATCGCCAATTGGATGATGCTCCCCACCGGGAGTGAGTAATTCCTTTGTAGGCTCGCTGGTCGGTGAGGAGTTGGATGAGATTCATCATGTAATCGAGTTAGTTTTGTTAGGGCTTGATCCCTAGTATCCATTATGTTCTGATATTGATGTTGCTATGACTTTGCCATGCTTAATGCTTGCCACTATGGGCCCAGGTGCCATGATTTCATATCTGAACCGTTTATGTTATCACCGTTATATCTATGTTCTAGATCCGATCTTGCAAGTTATAGTCACATATTTCGTGTTATGATCCGTAAACCCCGGAGTGACAGAAGTCGGGATACATTCTGGTGATGACCGTAGTTTGAGGAGTTCATGTATTCACTATGTTTTAATGCTTTGTTCCGGTTCTCTATTAAAAGGAGGCTTTAATACCCCTTAGTTTCCAATTGGACCCCGCTGCCATGGGAGGGTAGGACAAAAGATGTCATGCAAGTTCCTTCCATAAGCACATATGACTATTTATGGAATACATGCCTACATTACATTTATGAACTGGAGCTAGTGCCGTATCGCCCTAGGTTATGAATTTTATATGATGAATATCATCCAATGAATCCACCGATCGAATGCTTACGAATTTCTCCTATATTGCTCTTGCTAATTTACTACTACTGCTGTTACGGTTACACTTGCTACAAAATTATTGCTATCATTGTTACTGTTGCTATTGCTGTTGCTACTACTATCAAAACTATCATACTACTTTGCTACTGATCACTTTGCTGCAGATAATTAATCTCTAGGTGTGGTTGAATTGACAACTCAGCTGCTAATACTTGCAAATATTCTTTGGCTCCCCTTGTGTCGAATCAATAAATTTGGGTTGAATACTCTACCCTCGAAAAATGTTGCGATCCCCTATACTTGTTGGTTATCATCATTGTATGAGAACATAGAGTCTATCACACCTGATCATCACGTGGTGCTTCCAAACGGTGAACTTTCGCAACAGTGCACACTTGGGGAGAACACAATTTTATTCTGAAATTTTAGTGAGGGATCACCTTATAATGCTACCATCGTCCTAAGCAAAATAAGATTTATAAGAGGACTAACATCACATGCAAATCATAAGTGGCATGATATGGCCATCATGTTGTGCTTTTGATCTCCATCTCCAAAGCACCGACATGATCTCCATCGTCACCGACATGACACCGAGATCTCTATCATCATGATCTCCATGATCATGTCACTATCGGGGTTGTCACGCCAACCATGCTTCTACAACTATTGCTACTCTTTAGCAATAAACTAAAGCATTACATAGCGCTTAATGATTGACACGCAGGTCATACAATAATTAAGACAACCCTATGGCTCATGTCGCTTACCGTATTCATCGACATGCAAGTCGTGATTAACTATACAAAACATGATCATCTCATACATCAAATATATCTGATCATGTATTTGGCCATATCATAACACAACATACCCTACAAAAACAAGTTAGACATCCTCTAATTGTTGTTGCATGTTTTACGTGGTTGCTATGGGTGTCTAGCAAGAACGATTCTTACCTACGCAAAGCCACAACGGTGATATGCAAGTTGCTATTTAACCTTCTACAAGGACCGCCTTTGTCGAATACGATTCAACTAAGGTGGGAGAGACAGACACCCACCAGCCATCTTTATGCAACAAGTTGCATGTCAGTCGATGGAACCGGTCTCATGTACGTCGACATGTAAAATTCGTCCAGGCCGCTTCATCCCACAATACCATGAATTAAGAAAAGACCAAGGAAGGAAGAAATATGAATATCAACACCCACAAAATCCTTTGTGTTCTACTCCTGATGTCATCTATGCATAAACTTGGCTCTGATACCACTGTCGGGGAACGTTGCATGGGAAACAAAAAAATTATACGCTCAGCAAGATCAATCTAGGAGACGAACATCTATGAGAGGAGAGATTGCATCTACATACCCTTGTAGATTGCTAAGCAGAAGCATTAAGGAACGCGGTTGATGTAGTCGAACATCTTTGTGATCCAATCACGATCCGTGCCGTGAACTCCCGATCCAAGTGTCGAACGGACGGCACCTCCGCATTCAACACACGTACGGCTTGATGATGCCTTCACCTCCTCGATCCAGCGAGCGATGGTGAAGTAGTAACTCGAGTCCTCCGGCAGCACAACGGCGTCATGGAGGTGATGGTGGAGAAATCTCACTAGAGCTTCGGTGAGCTATGCGGATAGAAGATGGACTACGAGGGAGAGGAAGGGCAGCACCGTGGCATGGATCGGGTGCGGCTGCCCTCCCTCTACCCCAATATATATATAGGGGGAGGGCGGAGGAGGGGCGCCCTAGGGTTTCCCCTGGGGGCAGCATCCACCACAGATGGGGGCGCCCCTAGGGAAAACCTAGGGTGGCTTGCCCCCCAAGCCAGGTGGAGGCAGCCCTAGGGGGTGTCCCACCTCCTCTGGTAATCGTGGGATGGGGTGAGGGGGTGCACTGCCCCTTAGTGGGCTAGTGTGCTCCGTCCCCTTGGCCCAGCCATGAGCCCCCCCCCCCCAACATTTGTCGGGGCCCGCGAAACCCTTTTTGGTTCTCCTGGCCATAACCCAGTACCCCCAGAACACTTCCAGACTCCAATATCTGATGACCCACAAGTGTAGGGGATCTATTGTAGTCCTTTCGATAAGTAAGAGTGTCGAACCCAACGAGGAGCAGAAGGAAATGATAATCAGTTTTCAGTAAGGTATTCTCTGCAAGCCCTGAAATTATCGGTAACAGATAGTTTTGTGATAAGGTAATTTGTAACGGGTAACAAGTAAATAAAATAAATAAGGTGCAGCAAGATGGCCCAATCCTTTTTGTAGCAAAGGACAAGCCTGGACAAACTCTTATATAAAGGAAGGTGCTCCCGAGAACACTTGGGGATTATCGTCAAGCTAGTTTTCATCACGCTCATATGATTCGCATTCGGTACTTTGATAATTTGATATGTGAGTGGACCGGTGCTAGGGTACTGTCCTTCCTTGGACAAGCATCCCACTTATGATTAACCCCTATTGCAAGCATCCGCAACTACAAAAGAAGTATTAAGGTAAACCTAACTGTCGGATTTCGGGTTCCGGCAAACCCTTGAGGTTCGAACACTGGGGTGGGCGCGGAGATTTCGCCTCCTACCTACCTGCACCCCTCCCCCTTGCTAGGATCTAAACTATGGAAAGAACAACACAATAGACACATAGTTTATACTGGTTCGGGCCACCGTTGTAGTGTAATACCCTACTCCAGTGTGTGGTGTGGTGGATTGCCTCTTGGGCTGATGGTGATGAACAATACAAGGAAGAACAGCCTCGCGAGGGTCTGTTCTTGGCTGGGGTGATGAACTGCTGGGAGGAGTTCAGTCACCCTTCTCTCTCTCTCTCTCTCTCTCTCTCTCTCTCTCTCTCTTTCTGATCGAGACCCTCTCTAAAGTGATCTACCTTCGAACCCCCTTGCTCTATGGGTGGCTAGTCCTATTTATAGAGGCCCTGGTCCTCTTCCCAAATATCGAGCAGGAAGGGAGCCAACAACGGCGGGCTAATTTGAAGGGGGACAGCAAGTATCAGCTATCCTGACAAAAGTAGTCTTCGTCTGCACAAAGCTCTGGTGATGACGCCGTCTCGGGCGCCACGATGACCTCCTTCTCGTAGTCCTCCTGGTCTTGGTCTCATTGCACCGAAATGGCAACCTTTGCCTGATGCCTCGGTACTCCGCGGCTGCGCTTGCCCCTTTGCACCAAAGAGGAAGGGAGGACACTGCGCGGGCTAGCACCCGCCTGGCGCCCTTGGTCGTCATGGCTTGCGTCACGGGAACGTCGTGAGGTATCCTGCCGTACTTGGCCGTGCAGGGAGGCGAAAGGGCAAGAGCGAAGCGCCCCGGGCCCTAACAGCCTGCGGCCTTGGGCGCCGCATGGCGGCTAATTGGACGTGGGCGCCTCCACTTCCCCGTGGCGCCATTGCCATCTCGAACCCTGGGAAAAGGATTGAGGGCTTCAGGAGCAAGTGGATCTTGGTGGATGCTGGGCGCATCCACCCTCGGCTGATCTTTCCCATGGAGCAGCCCACGAGCTCCAGCGATTGGGGTCGAGCGGAGCTCATGGATCCCCGCGCGAAGATGGTGTTGGAGAATATGGACGCGGATCTGAGGCCGGCCAACATGGCAGCGGCGAAGCTGACCGGCGCATCGCTGCTGAGAGAGTTCCTGGAGCACCAGCTGGCTCCGCTTCGGCAGTACTCACTCCCGATGTGGAAGCCCCGCCCGAGCCCCACGGCCTTGGCCGAGGCGCGTGTCCTGTCTTCTACAGCGCTGACGCGGGTCCTCACCCACATCTACCTTCACGATCCCGGCGTCGACCTCGACAGCCTGCTGGAGCCAGCAAGTGGCGAGTGTGCCGCTGCTGCTGCCAAGGCCATGAAGGGTCGCGCGGAGGCTCTGCTGGGGAAGTTCTGGGCCTTCAGCACCAAGCCGGAGCAAGGCGCTGCCGACACCACTGCTCCATGAGGCGAACCCACTCCGCGCTGCTCCCCTGCCGACAAGTGACTCCATCGTGGCTCCTGTCCTGCCTTTAATTCCTGCACATGTATCATGCCTCGGGGAGGCATTTAAACTTGCGTTTGGTATTGGGATAACAGTGTGGACTGTAATATTTGCTTTCGAATTCCTTTGAAATTTGCGCTTTTCCTTCCTACTTGCTTATGTTCTACACCGGCAGAGCCCGGCCCCGCGCGTACCTCACCCAGCGTTAGTCCCGACCGGAAACTAGGACGGGACCAAGGAGTGAGGGGCTACGTGACAAGTTAGGCTCCTGAGTCATGATGCTCAGGAGTCCCCCTTGGCGCACGAACAGCAAGTAGGGAGGTATGATGTGGGTGGATCCACCGTTCTACGTCTGCAGAGCCCGGCCCTGCGCATACCTCACCCAGCATTAGTCCCGACCGGAAACCAGGACGGGACCAAGGAGTGAGGGGCTACGTGATCAGTTAGGCTCCTGAGTCATGATGCTCAGGAGTCCCCCTTGACGCCCAAATGGCCTTCATACCTTGGCTCCGCTCGGGGAGAGGCGCGCGACAAACCAGGCCCGGAGGGGCCTGGCTGGGCGGCGTGCGTCTGGGCGTGACCCAGGCGCAGCCCCCGTGCCCAGCCCCCTCGCACGGCACTCCCGTGGGGAGGCGTTACGATGAGGCTAGGCACTGAGCTCTGGGCTCCCTAAGGTTGATGCGGCCCGGGGGCCACCCTCAGTTGTTTATCACCAGCGCGGAGCATAGCGCTTCCGTATGTATACGGGCATAGCCGCAACTCGGCAGTGTCGTCAGCCAGCGCGGAGCATGGTGCTTCCACTGGTACGTGGGAGGGGGCCCCCCTCCAGGAGGAGCCCCCGGGGCGTGTACAGGCACGCCCTGACACGTGGCTGGCACGGTAGGGCCTGGCGAGGTGTATCTGGGCACTCGTGAGCCAGCGCGGGACTCACGGGGCCCTACCTCTAGGCGGGTTGCGCCTGGCACTAGGCCTTATCCTGTGATGTGTCCCTGCAAATTTGGTTAGATGCCTGAACTCTACGTCCTCGGGTCCCGGCCCTCGAGCTGGTCTCAGCCGTCGCTGGTATGCCAGGTCGCGATGCCATGGTCAAGGCCAGAGGGTGAGGGCTGCACAGCCAGTAAGAGCCCTAAGTCGCGATGCTCGGGTACCCCCCCTTTAATGTGCAAGTGGTCGGCATGGAGGAGAAGAGGTTCCGTGGACCGGCATCAAATAATCAAGCATGGTGGTTCTAACGCATAACCGGAAATAAACACAAATGGGATACGTGCCGCTGGGCCTGGCCCGAGTGACTTGGGGATGATGCAGCCCGAGTGGCGCCCCCAACAAGGTAAGCTAACAACGCGAAATAAAAAAGGGATACATGCCGCAGGGACGGACCCACGCGGCCTGGGAATAATGCAGCCCTGGGGGGGCGCTCCCAACTGGAAATAAAACTCGAAAGATGTCACCTGATGATGTTGAGGACGAAGGAGCGTTGGTGTAGCAGGCTCGGTGGGCTGCGGGAGCCGATCCTCATGAGCCCCCAGGCCCAGGGGCCTCGGGAGGCTCCGGAGGCGCTGGCGGCTCTTCGCGGGCCATCTCCATCCCTGCTAGGGCTGCGGAACGCCTGGCCTCTTGTGCCTCCGTGGTGCCCCTCATGAGGTGCTGGTATGTGGTAGCCACGTTCAGCAAGCCGTAAGGCATGCGAACGTAGTTGTGGGGCGGACCTCCGCAGCGCCCCACTCGCGAGGGCCAGAGACGCTCCAGGGAGGCGACTCGGTTGAGCCCTGGTACGTCGATGCAGACACGCAGCCCACCATCCTCGCCTGGATGGGGAGCCACTGCTGGTAGGCGGCTGCCGCCTTTCATGACTCTTGACTCTTGTAGCTCCTGAATGGCCTTGCTGACGAACTGCTGAGGGTCTGGATCTCCTTGCCTTGCTCCTTCTTGAGGGAAACGTGCTTCGAAACACACCTCCATGTGGTGCCCAAGCGCCTCCCTCGTGACCCTAGGTAGGTCGGTGGCCCTCCAGGGAGAGCCCCCGAGCCCTGCTTGAGGAGGGCGCCGGGTGCGCTTTCCTATGCGATGGAAGGAGGTTTCCCCTGGGCAGGCGCGGGCCCAAAGGGGCCTGCCTCCTGAATGGTCGGGCCGGACGATGTCTTCTTCTTCTTAGGGGCGGTCTCGGGAGGCCTCCTACTTCCATGATCCGGGTCTTCCAGTGACGCGGCCTGAAAGGCTCGTTCCAGGGAACACACCGCGTCCTTGTCTTCACAGGGCACCATGATGACTCCGCCGCTTCCTGGCATCTTGAGGACGCTGTAGCCGTGGTGAGTTACGGCCATGAACTTGGCCAGTGCTGGGTACCCAAGGATGCCGTTGTACGGTAGGCGAATGTGAGCAACGTCGAAGTCGATGAGCTCGGTGCGGTAGTTGTCGCATGGCCCGAAGGTGACAGGGAGGCGGACCTGCCCAATCGGGACAGTGGAGCCGTCGGTGATATCGGAGAAAGGCTTGGTTGGCTGAAGCTGGCTGTAGGGCACTTGGAGGTTGTTGAATGTCTCCACGGACAGGACGTTGAGCCCTGCCCCGCCATCGATGAGGGTCTTGGTGACCACCACGTTGGTGACGATTGGGGAACAAAGCATCGGGAGGACTGCGGCTGTAGCCGCACACTTGAGCTGATCTGCTGAGCTAAACATGATGGCGCACACGGACCACCTGAGAGGGCGCGTGGCTTCGAGCCTGGGGAGGACTGTGTTCACTTCGCGGGTGAACTGCTTGAAGGTGCGCTGAGAGGCTGGGGCTTGTGCCCCGCCCAGGATGCAGGCGATTGCGCGCGGCTCCTGGAAGCCCCCAGCCCCCTCGTCCTGGTGGCGGCCCTTGTTTCTCCTTGGCTGCGGTGGCAGCAGTGGGAGGCCTGCGTTGCCTTGCGGGCGATCCTCGCGAGGCTGATCCCTCCAGTCTCCCTTGCGAGGCTGATCCCACCAGCCTCCCTCGCGAGGCGGGTCTTGCCAGCAATCCTCGCGAGGTTGATCGCGCCACCCTTGGCGCGGGCCACGGTCTTCCCAGCGTCCTGCGTTCCTTCCTCCTCCTCGACCGTAGCCCCGGTCACCGCGGTCAGGGCGACGGCCGATCCTTCCTTCTCGCACGGCTCGGAGTTCTTGACATTCATTGGTGTTTTGGGTGTGGAGGTCGTGGTACACACAGTACCGGCTGCCCTTGGGAGGTTCGGGCTAATCTCTGCCCCGCTTGGTGTCTGGTTCTGCCGCGAGCACGGCAGCCCCCTTGCGCTTCACATCCTTGGCCTTGGGCTTCTTCTCTTCTGGGTCTATGGCAGGCAGCTCGAGGAGGGAGAGACGCCCTTCCTCAGCCCTAGCGCACTTGGTTGCTAGGTTGAACAGCTCCAAGGAAGTGCACAGGTCTTCAAGCATCACCAGCTCCTCCTTCATCTTGACGTCGCGCATGCCGTCGGAGAAGGCCGAGATGATGGCCTCTTCAGTCACCTTGGGAATCTTGAGGCGTGCGTTGTTGAAGCACTGGATGTACTTCTGCAGGGTCTCCCCAGGCTGTTGCTTGATGCGGCACATGTTGCTCACGGCGGGTGGCCGGCCGCGAGTGCCTTGGGAGTTGGCGATGAAGTGGGTGTGCATCTCTTCCCAGGAGGAGATTGTGCCTAGAGCCAGGTTCAGGAGCCAGGTGCGGGCCCCGTCCTTGAGCGCCGTGGGGAACCAGTTCGCCATGACCTTCTCGTCTCCATTGGCAGCTTCGATGCCCAGCTCATAGAGCTGGAGGAACTCCGCAGGGTCGGCCGTGCCTTCGTAGCGAGGAGGCAGGTCTGGCTTGAACTTGCCGGGCCATGCGACACTGCGTAGTTCAGTGGTGAAGGCGCGGCAGCTTGCTGTGGCCACGGGAGGCCTTGGGTGATGGAGAGCTTGGTCTTGGATGTCCCCACGCGTTGCAGCTAAGAGCAGCGCGGGGTCTTAACGCGCGGGAGCAGGAGGATGGTCGCGACGCGCTGGAGCAGGGAGCGCCCGGGCAGCTTCTTGCGGGCGAGGGACCTCTTGGCAGCTCTGTTCTTGCCGTGCTGGCACCTGACGGAGCGGGTTCCGCCCAGGGGCCACGCGCCTTGGAGCCATGGCGCCTTCTTGAGGAGGAGGCGGCCGGGGCGCCGCCGGAGCCTCGTCGCCCGCGCGGGGTGGGGTGCGGTGCAGCGGAACGAAAGGCGCAGGAGAGCCTCCTGCGGCGCGGACGAGCTCGGCGACGCGGTCGAGCCATTCTTCGTAGATGTCGTCGACGGGACGGTAGCGCAGGAGCTCATTTGCCGTGATGAGTGCAGCCCGAGCCTCCATGGGCGCGCGGAGCGCGCGGGACGAAGATCCAGCTGGGGTGAGCGAGGGAGTTGTGGTGCGGCCGTCTTGCCGCACAGACGAATGCTGGGACGATGCTTGCTGCTCGTCCCCCGCCGGGCCGGTGGCGGCGTTGACGGCAGGTGACGGGAATAGCGAGGACGCCCGCCGACGGGGGCCATCTGGGCGACGCGGGAAGCGAGCATGGCCCGGTGCTCCGTGCGGGCCCGACGAGCGTCAGACATGGGCGTGATGGTCGGAGGAGAATGGGGCGGTGGAAGACGAATCCCGGCGCACCCCTACCTGGCACGCCAAATGTCAGATTTCGGGTTCCGGCAGACCCTTGAGGTTCGAACACTGGGGTGCGCACGGAGATTTCGCCTCCTACCTACCTGCACCCCTCCGCCTTGCTAGGATCTAAACTATGGAAGGAACAACACAATAGACACATGGTTTATACTGGTTCGAGCCACCATTGTGGTGTAATACCCTACTCCAGTGTGGGGTGTGGTAGATTGCCTCTTGGGCTGATGATGATGAACAATACAAGGAAGAACAGCCTTGCGAGGGTCTATTCTTGGCTGGGGCGATGAACTGCTGGGAGGAGTTCAGTCACCCTTCTCTCTCTCTCTCTCTCTCTCTCTCTCTCTCTCTCTCTCTCTCTCTCTCTCTCTGATCGAGACCCTCTCTAAAGTGCCTCTACCTTCGAACCCCCTTGCTCTGTGGGGTGGCTAGTCCTATTTTACAGAGGCCCTGGCCCTCTTCCCAAATATCGAGCGGGAAGGGAGCCAACAATGGCGGGCTAATTTGAAGGGGGACAGCAAGTATCAGCTATCCTGACAAAAGTAGTCTTCGTCTGCACAAAGCTCTCGTGATGACGCCGTCTCGGGCTCCACGATGACCTCCGTCTCGTAGTCCTCCTGGTCTTGGTCTCGTTGCACCGAAATGGCAACCTTTGCCTGATGCCTCGGTACTCCGCGGCTGCGCTTGCCCCCTTTGCACTAAATAGGAAGGGAGGACACTGCACGGGCTGGCACCCGCCTGGCGCCCTAGGTCATCATGGCTTGCGTCATGGGCACCTCGTGAGGTATCCCGCTTGGTCTTTCCGCCTCCTCGTGAGCCAGCCTGACAAGGCCGTGCCTGAAGAAGCTCCGCGTCATCCGCCCCGCGAGGCTTGGCCCCTCGTGAGGATCTTGGGTTTGTGTTGGTGAAGATGGGCCGCGCTGGGCCCCCCTTTTGAGCCACGCCGTAGGCCGCAGGCAGGCAAGTCTGGGGACCCCCGTTCCCAGAATGCCGACACTAACCATAGCATGAAACATATGGATCCAAATCAGCCCCTTACGAAGCAACTCATAAACTAGGGTTTTAAGCTTCTGTCACTCTAGCAACCCATCATCTACTTATTACTTCCCAATGCCTTCCTCTAGGCCCAAACAATGGTGAAGTGTCATGTAGTTGACGTTCACATGACACCACTAGAGGAGAGACAACATACATCTCATCAAAATATCGAACGAATACCAAATTCACATGACTACTTATAGCAAGACTTCTCCCATGTCCTTAGGAACAAATGTAACTACTCACAAATCATATTCATGTTCATAATCAGAGGGGTATTAATATGCATAATGGATCTGAACATATGATCTTCCACCGAATAAACCAACTAGCATCAACTACAAGGAGTAATCAACACTACTAGCAACCCACAGGTACCAATCTGAGGCTTTAGGAAAAAGATTGGATACAAGAGATGAACTAGGGTTTGACATGAGATGGTGCCGGTGAAGATGTTGATGGAGATTGACCCCCTCTCGATGAGAGGATCGATGGTGATGACGATGGTGATGATTTCCCCCTCCCGGAGGGAGGTTTCCTTGGCAGAACAGCTCCGCCGGAGCCCTAGATTGGTTCCGCCTCATGGCAGCGGAGTTTCGTCTCGTAAGCTTGCTTCTGATTTTTTTTCCAGGACGAAAGACTCCATATAGCCAAAGATGGGCATCAGAGGGCTGCCAGGGGGCCCACAAGGCAGGGGGCGTGCCCAGGGGGTAGGGCGCGCCCCCACCCTCGTGGATGGTGGGTGGCCCCCCTCTGGTACTTCTTTCGCCCAATATTTTTTTATATATTCTTAAACGTGCTCCCGTGAAATTTCAGGACTTTTGGAGATGTGCAGAATAGGTCTAATATTTGCTCTTTTTCCAGCCCAGATTTCCAGCTGCCGGCATTCTCCCTCTTCATGTAAAACTTGTAAAATAAGAGAGAATAGGCATAAGTATTGTGATATAAGGTGTAATAACAGCCCATAATGTAATAAATATCAATATAAAAGCATGATCCAAAATGGACGTATCAATACCCTGCATCCTATATATCAATCTTCATCTCCTAACCATTCTGGAGTTCCTCGCCACATCGTGGATCTCATCCGGGACTTTGAACAACCTTCGGTTACCACCATAACAACTCAATTATATTTATATCGTCGCCAAACGTTAAGTGTGTAGACCCTGCGGGTTCGAGAACTAGGTAGACATGGCCGAGACACCTCTAGGGTCAATAACCAATAGCGGGACCTGGATTTCCATATTGTTTCTTACATATTCTACAAAGATCTTTATCGGTCGAACCTCGATGTCAAGGATTCAGATAATCCCGTATGCAGTTCCCTTTGTCCATCGGTATGTTACTTGCCTAAGATTCGATTGTCGATGTCGCCTTACCTAGTTCAATCTCATTACTGGCAAATCTCTTTACTCGTTCCGTAGTACAAGATCCCATGGCTAATCCATTAGTCACATTGCTTGCAAGCTCATTGTGATGTTGTATTACCTAGTGGGCCCTGAGATACCTCTTCGTCATACGGAGTGACAAATCCCAGTCTTGATCCATGCCAACTCAACAGACACCCTCAGAGATACCCGTAGAACACCTTTATAGTCACCCAGTTACATTGCGACGTTTGGTACACACAAGGTACTCCTCCGGTGTTAGTGAGTTTATTGATCTCATGGTCATAGGATCAAATACTTGACATGCAGAAAACGATAGCAATAAACTTGATACGATCATATGCTACGTTTATAGTTTGGGTCTTGTCCATCACATCATTCTCCCAATGATGTGATCCCGTTATCAAATGACAACTCGTGTCTATGGCTAGCAAACCACAACCATCTTTGATCAACGAGCTAGTCTGGGAGAGGCTCACTAGGGACATGTTGTTGTCTATGTATCCACACATGCATTTGAGTTTCTGGTCAATACAATTATAGCACGGATAATAAACGATTATCATGAACAAGAAAATATTATAATAACCACTTTATTATTGCCTCTAGGGCATATTTCCAACATGAAGCATGTTTTCCTAGACCTTTAACATCATTAGCAATTATAAACATCAAGACACTCAAGCGATCAATCATGTAGGAATTACGTTTCAATTGTTTCAAAACATACATTAAAATTTTCTTGCTTAACAATTTAGTTATCGAATCCATCCAAGCATTGACTAGCAGATTTATTATTAAGGGATATCACCTTCATCAAATCTCATGAGAGAATTTACCTCTACTACCTATGTCGGGGTGACGAGACCATGTATTTCTTCAATAGGTGGTAAATTCTTAACATCTTCAGCTCTAATGCCTTTTTCCTTCATAGATTTCTTTGTCACTTGCATATCTCTAGGACTGAGAAATAGAATACCCCTATTATTAGGAGTTGGTTTAGGTTGTGGTTCAGGAAGTGTCCAATCATTATCATTCCTCAATATATTATTCAATAATTCTTCAGCTTGTTCAACAGTTTGTTCCCTGAAAACACAACCAACACAACTCTCTAGGTAGTCCCTAGAAGCATCGGTTAGTCCATTATAAAATGTATCAAGTATTTCATTTTTCTTAAGAGGGTGCTTAGGCAAAGCATTAAGTAACTAGAGAAGCCTCCCCCAAGCTTGAGGGAGATTCTCTTCTTTAGTTTGCACAAAGTTAAATATTTCTTGTAAGACAACTTGTTTCTTATGAGCGGGAAAATATTTTTCAGAGAAGTAATAAATCATATCCTGAGGACTACGCACACAATCAGGAGCAAGAGTATTAAACCATTTCCTAGCATCACCCTTTAGCGAGAAAGGAAACAACTTAAGGATATAGTAGTAGCGAATTTTTTCCTCGTGAGCAAACAGGGTGGCTCTATCATTTAATTTAGTGTGCCACAATAGTTTCAGTTGCATAACCAAATGGATCAGATTCAACCAAAGTAATTAACTCAGTATCGACAAAGAATTCATAATCCTTATCAGTAACAAAAAAGGTGAGGTAGCAAACTTGGGATCATATTTCATTCTAGCATTCATAGATTTTTCTTTCAGCTTACATAGTAATTTCGTAACATCGTCTCTGTCATAAAAAGCAAGAAATTCTCTAGCTATCTCTCCATCCATGACATAACCCTCATGTATCTTGGGCATTTCATATCAATTAGAGCTAGGCCCAATAGGTGAGTCGTAATTTTCAGTTTCAATAATTTCATCAATTTCACATTCTCAAATTATTTAGCTTTAGCAAGTTGTTCATCAAGAAATTCACCTAGTGGCATAGTGTCATCAAGCAAGGTATTAGCATCATCAAGAGCATCATTCAGAACAGAAGTAGCATCATGAATTACTTGCAACATATCAGAATTAATAGCAGGTGGTGGTGTCACAAGTTTACTCAAAATAGAAGGTGAATCAAGTGTAGAGCTAGATAACAGTTACTTACCCCCCTCGTTCTAGAGGGAACGATCTTGGTTCTATCATCCTTAAGATTCTTCATAGTGATCAGCAGATATAATTCCCAAGTGACTCAGCAAATAGAGCTATGCACCCCGGCAACGGCGCCAGAAAAAAGGTCTCGATAACCCACAAGTATAGGGGGTCACAACCGTTTTTGAGGGTAGAGTCTTCAACCCAAATTTATTGATTCGACACAAGGGGGGCCAAAGAATATTTGTAAGTATTAGCAGTTGAGTTGTCAATTCAGCCACACATGGAGAACTAAATATATGTAGCAGAGTTATCAGTAGCACAATAATATGATAGATTGATAGCGGTGGTAACAATAGCAATAGCAACAGTAGCAGTTTTATAGTGATTGCAACAGTAGCAGTAGTAGTAACTTAGCAAAGATCAATATGTGAAAAGTTCATAGGCATTGGATCGGTGATGGATAATTATGTTGGATGACATTCATCATGTAACAGTTATAACCTAGGGCGACACAGAACTAGCTCCAATTCATCGATGTAATGTAGGCATGTATTCTGTATATGGTCATACGTGCTTGCGATAAGAACTTGCATCACATCTTTTGTCCTACCCTCCCGTGGCAGCGGGGTTGATACGTCTCCATGTATCTATAATTTTTTATTGTTCCATGCTATTATATTATCATTCTTGGATGTTTTACAATCATTTTATAGCAACTTTATATCATTTTTTGGGACTAACCTATTGACATAGTGCCCAGTGACAGTTGTTGTTTTTTGCTTGTTTTTTACTTTGCAGAATATCATTACCAAACAAAGTCCAAGCACAACGAAACTTTTTGAAGAAATCTTTTGGACCAGAAGACACCCAGTGGGCCAGCGAAGTACCAGAGGGGAGGCCCGGGGTGGGCACAACCCACCAGGGCGTGCCAGGAGGCCCAGGCGCGCCCAGGGGGTTGTGCCCCTGTCGGTGTCAAAACCGGCGGATCTCGGGTAGGGGGTCCCGAACTGTGCGTCTAGGCCGGATGGTAATAGGAGGCAGGGAACACGATGTTTTACCCAGGTTCGAGCCCTGTTGATGGAGGTAAAACCCTACGTCCTGCTTGATTAATATTGATGATATGGGTAGTACAAGAGTAGATCTACCACGAGATCGAGGAGGCTAAAACCCTAGAAGCTAGCCTATGGTATGATTGTTGTATATGGAGTTGATTGCCTACGGACTACAACCCTCCGGTTTATATAGACACCGGATAGGGTTAGGGTTACATAGAGTCGGTTACAATGGTAGGAGATCTTGAATATCCGCATCGCCAAGCTTGCCTTCCACGCCAAGGAAAGTCCCATCCGGACACGGGACGAAGTCTTCGATCTTGTATCTTCATAGTCCTGGAGTCCGGCTGAAGGTATAGTCTGGCTACCCGAACACCCCCTAATCCAGGACTTCCTCAGTAGCCCCTGAACCAGGCTTCAATGACGACGAGTCCGGCGCGCAAATTGTCTTCGGCATTGCAAGGCGGGTTCCTCCTCCAAGTCCTTCATAGAAGATTATAAACACCAAGAGTAGTGTCCGGCTCTGCAAAATAAGCTTCCACATATTGCCATAGAGAGAATAATATTAAAACAAATCAAATCTGCTGACGTATTCCGCAGTGCGTCATCATACTACGGCCAAGTCCTTTACTCAAATCATTTTTACTTTTCCACCTTACCGTGTTTTGCGAGGCGGTTTCCTTGGCATGTCTTGTCAAAGCAGAGATCGTGTACCCCCCTTTTGCGGGATTCTCATCAATACGGACGTGGGTAACCCAACCGCGCCACTTATCATGGCACTTGGGAGGCAAGCGAGTTTTACTAGGCAGGCGGGGACGCACAACCGCATCCGCCCATATAAGGGGATAAGGATCCACCTTTTTACCTACGCCTTCTTCCTCCTTTGCCTATCCATCTCCTGCGCACTCGAGCTCCAGCGCCCAAGCCCGCACTTCCCACCTCAACCTTCTCCAGCAACGTCCAGAGCGGGAGGCAAGTGGATGGTCTCCTCCGCCACGGAGGACCAAGTCAAGAAGCTAAGGAAGGTCGGATACCTGTCCAAGGACATCGTGCACCGGCTTCCCGAAAAGGGGCAGCTTCTCCCCACCCCAAGGCCCCATGAGAGGGTAGTATTTCTTCCCTACTTCCTCCGCGGACTGGGTTTTCCACTTCACCCATTTGTCCGGGGGCTCATGTTCTACTACGGCTTGGATTACCACGATCTGTCCCCGAACTTCATCCTCAACATCTCGGCGTTTATCGTCGTGTGCAAGGCTTTTCTCCATGTCCGCCCCCATTTCGGCCTCTGGCTTAAGACCTTCAACGTCAAGCCCAAGGTGGTGCCCGGCAGCCAGGCGGAGTGCGGAGGCGCCATGGCGGGCAAGATGGCCAACGTCCTATGGTTCGAGGGCTCTTTTGTGGAGACCCTAAAGGGATGGCAATCCGGGTGGTTTTACATCACCGAGCCGCACGATCCGAAATGGACCGCAGCCCCCGAGTTCCGATCCGGACCCCCCACGCGGCTTGTGTCCTAGAAAGAGACGGGCCTGTCGTGGGGTGACGAAAAAGAGGTGACTGGATTGCAAACATGCATCCAGTCCCTGGTGAACAAGCCAATCCGGCTTGTTAATGTAATCCAGGTTATGCTCGTCCACCGGATCCTCCTGTGCCAACAACGGGATTTTAATCTGTGGGAGTTCGACCCGGTGCAGCATCAAACCCTCAGCAGGCTCTTCGACACGACGTACGAAGATGCCTGGAAGATGCTATTCAAGGGCGCTGAGGCTCCCGCATCCGCTTCCGAGGACCGCGAATATAGCTCGTAGCGTCACGCTAGCGAGGTAAGCCATCTACACCTTTTACAGGATGTTAAGCTTTTTTCATAGTTTGACTCTATGCGGGATCTAAACTCCCTTACCTTTGATAGGCTTGGCGGGCGATGTCTGGACCGATTAACTATCCGGCTCCGCTGCCCGAAGACCCTGCTCCAGCTCTACTAGTGAAGCTGCTAGCTCCGGCGCCTTATGTGGTGCCGGAGAAGAAGGCCAAGAAGAAGAAGACCACGGGGACTCGAAAGAGTGCCCGCAACATGGTAGTGTCGGACTCGTCATCCGACGAGTCCGAGACGCTCATCTCCCGTGAAAACGAGGAGGAGGAAGAAGAAACCTCTCCCCCTCCAGCCGGGGAAGGAAAGAAAAGGAAGGCCGCCCCAACGGGGGAGGCCGAAGGGTCCAGGAAGAGGAAGACCCCTCCGCCGGACTACTCCCCCTACGCCGAAGAGGATGAAGAGGAGTGGCCAGACAGGGCCAAGCGTCTGGCGAAATCGTAAGTTCGGATATCAGAGTAACTCATGATGTTCCTTTGTTGCACAGCTTTCCCTAATGCCGAATATAATTATGCAGCCCGCCCCGGGCCAGACTCGATGAGTCGTCGAGCGGCTCCCTGAATTCATCGGACGTGAACTTAGTTCCGCCCGCTGTCTCCCCCCGCACCGCGGACGACGCCGAAGTGGCGTCGCGACGAGCTCCGGGGCAGGAGGAGGTGGTCCTGGAGGAGCCGCAAGGCGACCTCCCGGACCCCAGGAGTAAACGGGACAAGACTCCCTAGGGCTCCAAGTCCGGCTTTGAGCCGGACACTGCACTGGAATCTAGAACAGTTCCGGACCGCGGTAGGCGAACTCCTTCCAAGAGGAGTAAGCCTTCTGAGCCGGCAGTCTCCGTCCAACCGAAGGTGCCGGACAATCTCCTGGAGGTGCTTGACGGCGCCTCCATCGACGAGGAGCACCGTACTATTATGGGTACGGTGATCCAGAAGGTTCAGTCCGCCAAGAGCGGACCGAGTGAAGCTTGCGCTAGCCTTCTAACAGGCTTCAAGGTAAGTAAAAAATATGTAAAAATATAACCTCATAGACAGTAGCCCCTAATGCTCTATTTGGCGTTCAGAAAGAAAAGCCAAATAGAGGATCTATTAAATTTCACAGGAGTCTAACAACAAAGAGTCAATATGCGTATGCAGGCTTCGCTGCTAGCCACCGCCGCACTGACTGCGGACGTGGGTGCCCTGAAACAGGGCCTCGAGCGGACCAAGCAAGAGCTCGGCCTTGCCAAACTGCAGCTCGAGGAGAAAGAAGGTAAGAAATACCTTACAGAAAAAGTGCCTATAAAAAGACGTGATTGCAAAAAATAACAGCATTGTACTGCTTGTTGTAGGGGCCACGACTGAGGTGGCGACCCTCAAGCAGGCATTGTCCGAGGTCGAAAAGAAAATGGCCGCAGAGTGCACCGAGCGAGAGAAACTTGAGGCCTAGGTCGGCGAGGTGCAGCAGGAGCTTCAGGCTCTCATGGAAAAACATGAGAGTTTGGAGCTTGAGTCCAATAGCAAGCGTCCGAGCTTGCGGCGGCCCTTGAGACTGCCAAGTCTGCCAAGGCCGAAGCCCAAAAGGCCCTCCAAGAGTTGGAGGAGATGAAAAAGATAGCGGCGGGTAAGGCATTCTTTATGCAAAGCAGAAGTATAAAAGTAAAGTACTTGTTACTTACCCGAATCCGGAGCTCTCCAGGGGCATTCGCAGATCTTCCCCACAACATATTCGACGCCGCCGCATTCTACTGAGCCGAAGAGGGCAGCTCGACGGAGAAGGTGTTCTGGTCTCAGTATGCTGAGGCCGGACACCCTGTGCCCTTGAGCGACCAGCTGAAATAGCTGGTCGAGCTCCACAAGGCGGCCGAACATGCCATGAAGGGCTTCATAGTTCGGCTGTGGCCCGAAGAGGCCCTGCCTGGGAGCTACTTCGGGCTGGTGCGGCGACTGGTGGAGGCCTGACCAAGGCTCGAGGTCATCAAGCGCTCCGTCTGCATCGAAGGTGCCCGTCGGGACCTTGCCCGTGGAAAGGTGCACTGGGGTAAGCTGGACGGTGAGAAGCTTGTGAAGGACGGGCCGCCGCCGGGGAAGGAGCATCGCAAGCCCGAGAACTACTACAATGATGTTCTTGCAGGTGCCCGCCTTGTGGCGGATGAATGTACCAAGGATGTGATTTTTGAATGAACTCGCTCGTGTTTATCCTATGCGCTGAAAACTTGTTCATATGCGCTAAGCAATGCTTATTGAATTTAAAATATTACTTTCTGTGTGGCCGTTTATCAAAAATTGAGAGATGGCTAGTCGTCGGCTTCTGCCCCCATGCCACTAGTGCTGGGGTGTTCGGGATAAACCTGAGCGCTCTTTTTCCCATAGTTGGGTCCTTCGAGGGAGGCGCTCAGCACAACGAACCAGGCAATCGGACTATAATGCTTGAACACTCTCACTTAGCCATAGAACTCTATAATTTTAAATTTCGGCGAAGCCCCTAGTTCGGAAGACCGAGTTCGGGGCGCTATCCACGCCTTGGCCGGACAAAGCCAGCTCCTCGCTCGAAGCGGCATAAGCCTTTAGGGACTCGAAAAACCTCTCGAACAGCGACCGGTCTCTCGCCACATCATGACAGCCAGTTTTAGCTTTCTCCACTGAGGTGCTTAACCCAGCTGAACCGGGGCACAATCGCAGTGGTTCTCCTAGTGCTACCTTAGCCGATAGAGCGGAACGTAAGGCACCAAAACATAGGAGCCGGGCAAACCCAACTATTGACCCAAATCATGATTCGGAGCCGATGCATATAGTGCTATAAGTTCGGGGTGCCGCACTTGTGTAAGTGTACGGACTTCTCACACCATTATGAGGGGTACTGAAGCCCCTGGCGTGTTTGCCGTACCATGGTGTATGGGTGCAATCATGTGATTTAATAAACATATATGTAAAAAGAAGATAATGCAAAAAATAGACAGAAGGCTATGCGTTGTTTATAGAGAGGCTATTTATCAAAGCCGAACGGTACAAATAGTGCGGTAAGCAAAAGATATTGGACTATTTAGTATGTCCTGAACAGGGGCAGGCCGCGGAATTGTATTTAAAACAGGTATACCGCTCGTAACAGAGACCACCTGGGAGTTCCATAATGCGGCATGGCTTGTCTGCCTCCCTGGAGCTTGCATCGTTTGTGCGGCAGTCGAATTGCCGAACAGGTCATCCGAAGTATGGAGTCCTGAAAGTAAGAAAAAATTAAAAAAAGAATCCGGCAGCCCCTAGTACATTTTAAGCCGTATTTTGGGTATGCCGTTATTGTGCCCCTTCCCCTGTGCGCATGGTATTTCAAGGGCGTAGTTATGTACGCGAGGTACTGGTTTCGCTATGTTGCGAGAGCTGGGGTTGGGGCCGCATTGCTATGCTTGCTCCGAGTGTGCCAAGCGGTCCTGCTGTGGGTTACTCTGGGCACGCTTGGCAGTGTCTGGCTTTTTGATGGCCGGACTGGAGAATTGCGTGAGAAGGCTACTTTGTACCTCCGCTGCGAGAGCTGCCGCGTGCTCCTCCGTATGGAGGGAGCGTTCGGTGTTTCCATTGACCGTGATTACTCCTCGAGGGCCTGGCATCTTGAGCTTGAGATATGCGTAGTGTGGCACCGCATTGAACTTTGCGAATGTGGTTCGTCCGAGCAGGGCGTGATAGCCACTGCAAAACGGGACTATATCGAAGATTAACTCTTCGCTTTGGAAATTGTCCGGGGATCCGAAGACCACATCAAGTGTTACCGAGCCTGTATAGTTGGCTTCTACACCTGGTATAACGCCTTTAAAGGTCGTTTTTGTGGGCTTAATCCTTGAGGGATCTATGCCCATTTTCCGCACTGTATCCTAATAAAGCAGGTTCAGGCTACTGCCGCCATCCATGAGGACTCTTGTGAGATGAAATCCGTCGATGATTAGGTCGAGAACCAATGCAGCAAAGCCGCCATGACAGATGCTAGTGGAATGGTACCTTCGATCAAAAGTGATCGGGCAGGAGGACCATGGGTTGAACTTTGGGGCGACTGGCTCCATCGCGTATACGTCCCGTAGTGCACGCTTCCGCTCCCGCTTGGGAATGTTGGTTGCGTATATCATGTTCACCGTCCGCACTTGTGGGGGAAAGCCCTTCTGTCCATTGTTGTTCGGTGGCTTGGGCTCCTCCTCGTCGTCGCTGTGCAGCCCCTTGTCTCTGTTTTCGGCCCTTAACTTGCCTACCTGCTTGAACACCCAACAATCCCTGTTAGTGTGATTGGCTGGCCTTTCGGGGGTGCCATGTATCTGGCACAAGCGGTCGAGTATTCGGTCCAAACTGGACGGGCCCTGAGTATTCTTTTTGAATGGCTTTTTCCGCTCACCGGATTTATAGCCTTTGAATCCGGCATTGACTGCCGTGTCTTCATTGCTGTCGCTGCTAACGCGGTGTTTTTGCTTATTCCGACATGTCCTGCCACTTTTGTCCTTGGTATCCGAATTACCAGGGTTCTTTGATAAGTTGTTACTACGAGCTAGCCAACTGTCTTCTCCCGCGCAAAAGCGGGTCATGAGTGTCGTGAGGGCTGCCATAGATTTCGGCTTTTCCTGTCCCAGGTGCCGGGCGAGCCATTCGTCGCGGATGTTATGCTTGAAGGCTACTAGGGCCTCTGCGTCCGGGCAGTCGATTATTTGGTTTTTCTTTGTTAGGAACCGTGTCCAGAATTGTCTGGCCGATTCCTCTGGCTGCTGAATTATGTGGCTTAAGTCGTCGGCATCCGGTGGTCGCATGTAAGTTCCCTAGAAGTTGTCGAGGAATGTGGCTTCCAGGTCCTCCCAAGAACCGATTGAGTCTGCTGGCAAGCTGTTAAGCCAATGCCGGGCCGGTCCTTTAAGTTTGAGCGGGAGGTATTTGATGGCGTGTAGATCATCGCCGCGTGCCATGTGGATGTGAAGGAGATAATCCTTGATCCATACCGCCGGATCTGTTGTGCCATCGTATGATTCGATGTTTATGGGTTTGAAACCCTCTGGGGTTTTATTATCCATTACTTCATTCGTGAAGCATAGCGGGTGTGCGGCGCCTCTGTGCTGGGCTATATCACGATGCAACTCGGAAGGGCTATGTCTGTTGTGTTCGGCCCGGACGGATTTGTTGTATCCGGAGTGAAGATCAACGTCACGTGCCATAGGGCGCCTGCGCGATCCGTAGATCGATCTTGTTTGTCTTGCCTTATCCTCCAGTACGTCTCCCAGGTCTGGCGCATTGTCATGTGCCTTAGTTGAGTGGCGTCGGGGCATGGCTTGGGTGGAGGACCGAGAGGCCTCTCTATCGCGGCCTCGAGGTGGCCGGTCTGCCATGTCGTGCGCTGGTGATGTAGGTGCTTCCTCCTCTGATCGGGGTAGCGGCCTGCACTTTGGGTAACTCTTGGAAGGCCGTTCGAGTTCATACTCTTCGGCCGCAAGGACTTCAGTCCATCTGTCAGCTAGCAAATCTTGGGTAGCTCTAAGCTGTTGCCGCTTTTTCTTGAGGCTGCTTGCTGTGGCTAAAAGCCTGCGTTTGAAACACTCTTGTTTGGCGGGGTCTGATGGTATGATGAATTCGTCGTCATCGAGGCTTGCCTCATCTTCGGAGGAAGGCATATAGTTATCATCCTCGACCTCTCGGTCTGCCGCTCTCTCATGAGGGCTGGCTTCTCCATCTTCCTGTGCCGAATCTTGCTGAGGTGGGTGTTCTTTGGCGCTATCCGGGGTAGTATTATCTCCCGTGCCGGAATCACCATTTTTGCTTTGGCGGGATTTAGAGCGGCGCCGCTGACGCCGGCGCTTTGGCTGTTTCTTGGGGGTGTCATCCCCCACTATTCCATCGCCATCTCCATCTTTTGGAGTATCCACCATATATATGTCATATGACGAGGTGGCCTTCCAGCGCCCTACAGGTGCTGGTTCCCGTTCGTCTCCTACATTGTCGTCCAAGCCGTCGATGTCTTCGGAGCCGAAGTCAAGCATGTCGGTTAAATCGTCGACAGTGGCTACAAAGTGGGTGGTGGGTGGGCTTTGAATTTCTTCATCGTCCGTATCCCACCCTCGCTGACCGTAATCCGGCCAGGGCTCTCCTGATAAAGAGAGAGACTTAAGAGAATCCAGGATGTCGCCAAAAGGTGAGTGCTGAAAGATGTCTGGGGCGGTGAACTCCATTATCGGCGCCCAATCGGATTCGATTGGCAGGGGCGCGGGGGGATCGGAGTCCGGGGAGGAGTCCGGATCCTCGGAGTCACGGGTCGTGCAGAGTGCGGGGCTGGCGTTCGGCTCGATCGCCTTTGAGATCATAGCCCCCGAGGTGACGTCCAACCGCTCGTCCTAGATTGGCGCAACAGGCTCCGAGTTAGGGGTCGGAACTGATGTGTGTGCGGCCTCCATGACACTATCCGGAGGCAGAGCTAGATCATGCCCCTCGAGATAGTGCGGCGCGCTTGGTCGTGGTTCGAACCCGTCGAATATCAAGTCTCCACGAATGTCAGCCGTGTAGTTTAAGCTTCCAAACCTGACTAGATGGCCAGGGGCGTAGCTTTCGATCTGCTCCAGGTGGTCAAGCGAATTGGCTCGCAGAGCGAAGTCGCCGAAGACGAAGATCTGTCCGGGGAGAAAAGTCTCACCCTGGACCGCGTCGTTGTTGAGATCAAAGGAGCCATCGGGCCTGAAGGCGACGACACAGAGGAACTCTCAATGAAAGCAGCAATGTCGGTGTCAAAACCGGCGGATCTCGGGTAGGGGGTCCCGAACTGTGCGTCTAGGCCGGATGGTAACAGGAGGCAGGGAACACAATGTTTTACCCAGGTTCGGGCCCTCTTGATGGAGGTAAAACCCTACGTCCTTCTTGATTAATATTGATGATATGGGTAGTAAAAGACTAGATCTACCACGAGATCAAGGAGGCTAAAACCCTAGAAGCTAGCCTATGGTATGATTGTTGTATATGGAGTTGATTGCCTAGGGACTACAACCCTCCGGTTTATATAGACACCGGATAGGGTTAGGGTTACATAGAGTCGGTTACAATGGTAGGAGATCTTGAATATCCGCATCGCCAAGCTTGCCTTCCACGCCAAGGAAAGTCCCATCCGGACACGGGACGAAGTCTTCGATCTTGTATCTTCATAGTCCTGGAGTCCGGCTACCCGAACACCCCCTAATCTAGGACTCCCTCAACCCCCCTCGATGATCTCCTACACCGCCTCTTCACGCTATAAATCCCCAAATATTCCAGAAACCCTAGGGGAGTTGACGAAACACAATTCTAGCCACCGCAAGTTCCAGAACCACGATATCCAATCTAGAAACCATCACAGAGGGGTTCATTATCCTCATTGGTGCCTCTCCGATGATGCGTGAGTAGTTCACCATAGACCTACAGGTCCGTAGGCAGTAGCTAGATGGCTTCCTCTCTCTCTCTCTCTCTCTCTCTTGATTCTTAATACAATGGTCTCTTGGAGATCTATTTGATGTAACTTTTCTGTGGTGTGTTTGTTGGGATCCGATGAACTTTGAGTTTATGATCAGATCTATATCCATGAATATTATTTGAGTCTTCTTTGATCTATTATATGCATGATTATTCATAGCCTCGTATTTCTTCTTCGAATCTTTGGTTTAATTAGGCCAACTAGATCAATTTGCTTGCCATGGGAAGAGGTGCTTTGTGATGGGTTCAATCATGTGGTGTTCTTTCCCAGTGACAGAAGGGGCAGCAAGACACGCATTTAACGTTGCTATTAAGAATAATAAGATGGGGGCTATTCCTACATGAATAGATCTTGTCTACATCATGTCATCGTTCTTATTGCATTAGTCCGTTTCTCCATGAACTTAATACAATAGATGCTTGTTGGATAGCGGTCGATGTGTGGAGTAATAGTAGTAGATGCAAGCAGGAGTCGGTCTATTAATCTTGGACGTGATGCCTATATATTGATCATTGCCTTGGATATCGTCATAATTATTCGATCTTTTATCAATTGCCCAATAGTAATTTGTTTACCCACCGTGTGCTATTTCTTGGGAGAAGCCACTAGTGAAATCTACGGCCCCAGGTCTATTCTTTCTCATATTTGCTTTGAGATCTATCTTTATTCGCTTGTATTTTAAGATATGTTATTTCATAAACCCAAAAATACCTTGCTCCACTTTTTTATTACTTATTTTATTTCGTGTTTTATAGAATCTATTTATCCAATGTACACAAATTTTATCCCGTCAACTTGACAATTTCTGGCACCGTTACCCGAAGAGGGATTGACAACCCCTCATACGCGTCAGGTTGCAAGTATTTGTTCTTTGTGTGTAGGTACTGTTTACATAGTTTTTCTTGGTTCTCCTACTGGATTGATACCTTGGTTACATAACTGAGGGAAATACCTACCGTAGCTGTACTGCATCATCCCTTTCTCTTTGGGGAAATACCGACGCAGTTTTAAGCGACATCAAAAGGAATTTCTGGTGCCATTGCCAGGGAGACATCATCAACATCTACCAGGTTCGTAATCAAAAATCTCATCTCCTTGCAATTTACATTATTTGCCATTTTCCTCTTTTTTTCATCTCCCCCACTTCACAAAAATTTGTCGTTTTATTCGTCCTCTTTTTCGTTCGTTGTTTTCTCGTCCGATCCATCTTTTTGTTTGCAATCTTGCTTGCTTTGTCGTTATGGCTAGTTCTTCCTATTTGTGTGTACCCCCAAGAATGAGGTTCTTAATTTTAAACAAAGGGGAGCGGAGAATCTAAAAGATGCTTGGTATAGGATTTGCAATGCTCATAATAGATCTATTCGTAAGTAATCTACCATTGTTCTTCTTTGGAGTTTTTATGTGGGCATAACCACTTGGTATAGATTCTTCCTTGATACGATTACCAATGGGAATTTCTTGATGTCCATCTTTGGATGCTTTTAATGCCATGGTAGATCTAATGGGTGCACCACCTATCATCATTAATGAAAAAAATCTTAACTCTTGAGCATGTTATGCAAAGATTAGATGCTATTGAAAAGAAGATGGTCACTTTAGATCAAATTGAAAAGTTGGATACAAAGATGCAGAATCTTGCTAATAAATTTGGGTCAAAAGAGGGCGATGTTTTCAAATTACTAAGGGAAAAGGAAGCCATAATTAATGCAATAATTGGAGAGAGCCCTTCTCAGATAGATAAGTTGGAAGAAATTTTTAGTAATTTAAGCTCTGCTTTTGCTTATGCTAGAACTACTGAAGAAACTCCCATAAAAATTGGCAAGACTATTCAAGTCACAAAGAACAAGGATGCAACTTCTAATAATAACAAAGAGAATCTTAAGATGATTAGTATTCACCCTAACTTTGCTGAAGTTGTAAAAAACTCTAGTTGCAAAAATGAATTCTTCAATCTTGTTCCTAGAAGTATTATTATCGAAAATATACATGCTAAATCTATGAAGAATATTGGTTGTGTGATTGAGCAATTGGGAACTAAAGATGACAATACATGAATCTATGTGTTATGCCTAGCTAGGGGCATAAAACTATAGCGCTTGTTGGGAGGCAACCCAATGAATAAATTTTATTTTTGACTTCTCTTTCTGTTCTTGAGTGTTTACACAATTATGCTACTGTTATGGTTGTGTTTCTTATGTTTTAATTAGTGTTTGTGCCAAGTAAAGCCTTTGGGATCATGTTGGGTGATAGTAGATATGATCTTGTTGAAAAAAGAAACTTTTGTGCCTTGTAGCAAAATTGTTTAAAATCATAGAAGCACGATACAATTTTGATTTTTTTACACAAGAGTGATATACAAATTGCCTACGTTTTTCTAATATTTCAGAATTTTTGGAGTTATAGAAGTATACGAAGTTTCCAGATTACTACAGACTGTTTCTTTTTGAAAGATTATGTTTTGTTTGCGTCGTGTGCTTATTTTGATGAACCTATGGATTATATAGAGGGTGTAAGCCATGGTAAAGTTAGAATACATTAGGTATAATGCATCAATAAAATATGAATGGGTTTGCAACAGTACTTACAGTAGTGATTTGCTTTGTTATACTAATGGATCTCATGAAGGTTGTGTTGAGTTTTGTGTGATTTAAGTTTTTCAAGTTTTGGGTGAGATCATAATGGATGAAGGAATAAGGAGTCAAAAGAGTCTAAGCTTATGGATGTCCCACGGCACCCCAACTTATTATTCAAGGAGAACCAAGCAACTAAGCTTGGAGGCATCCCCTCTTTCTTCTAACGACCATCGGTATTTTACTTGGAGCTATATTTTTATTCCTCACATATCATGAGCTTTGCTTGGAGCGTCTTGCCACCTCTTGAGCATGCATTGGTTTTCCCTTGAAGAGGAAAGGGTGATGCAGCAAAGCAACATAAGTATTTCCCTCCATTTTTGAGAACCAAGGTATCAATCCAGTAGGAGACCACGTGCGAGTCACCTCGTACCTACACAAACAAATAAGAACCTCACAACCAACGCGATAAAGGGGTTGTCAATCCCTTCACAGCCACTTGCAAGAGTGAGATCTGATAGAGATAATAATAATAAGATAAATATTTTTGGTATTTTTATGATATATATTGAAAGTAAAGATTGCAAAATAAAATAGATTGGAAACTTGTATGATGGAGAATAGACCCGGGGGCCATAGGTTTCACTAGTGGGTTCTCTCAAGATAGCATAAGTATTACGGTGGGTGAACAAATTAATGTCGAGCAATTGATAGAAAAGTGAATAATTATGAGAATATCTAGGTATGATCATGTATATAGGCATCATGTCCGTCACAGGTAGACCGACTCCTGCTTGCATCTACAACTATTACTCCACACATCGACCGCTATCCAACATGCATCTAGAGTATTAAGTTCATAAGAACAGAGTAACGCCTTAAGCAAGATAACATGATGTAGAGGGATAAACTCGTGCAATATGATATAAACCCCATCTTTTTATCCTCGATAGCAACAATACAATACGTGTCGCTTCCCTTTCTGTCACTGGGATCGAGCACCGCAAGAATGAACCCAAAGCTAAGCACTTCTCCCATTGCAAGAAAGATCAATCTAGCAGGCCAAACCAAACTTATAATTCGAAGGGACTTGCAAAGATAACGAATCATACATAAAATAATTCAGAGAAGATTCAAATATTGTTCATAGATAATCTTGATTATAAACTCATAATTCATCGGATCTCGACAAACACACCGCAAAAAGAGTTACATCGAATAGATCTCCAAGAGAATCGAGGAGAACTTTGTATTGAGATCCAAAGAGAGAAAAGAAGCCATCTAGCTAATAACTATGGACCCGAAGGTCTGAGGTAAACTACTCACACATCATCGGAGGGGCCATGGAGTTGATGTAGAGGCCCTCCGTGATCAATGCCCCCTCCGGCGGAGCTCCAGAAAAGGCCCCAAGATGGGAGCTCTTGGGTACAGAAGGTTGCAGCGGTGGAAATACGGTTTCATGGTGCTCCTGGATGTTTTCAGGGTACGTAGGTATATATAGGAGGAAGAAGTAGGTCAGTGGAGCCACGAGGGTGGAGGGCGCGCCCAGGGGGTAGGCGCGCCCCCTGCCTTGTGGCCTCCTCGTTGATTGCTTGACGTCCACTCCAAGTCCTCTGGGTCATGTTTGTTCCTAAAATCACGCTCCTGAAGGTTTCATTCCATATGGACTCTGTTTGATATTCTTTTTCTGCAAAACACTGAAATAGGAAAAACAACAATTTGGGCTGGGCCTCCGGTTAATAGGTTAGTCCCAAAAGTAATATAAAGGTGTATAAATAAGCCCATTAAACATCCAAAACAGAATATATAATAGCATGGAGCAATAAAAAATTATAGATACGTTGGAGACGTATCAAGCATCCCCAAGCTTAATTCCTGCTCGTCCTCGAGTAGGTAAATGATAAAAAGAGAATTTTTGATGTGGAATGCTTCCTAACATATTTTTCAATGTAATTTTTCTTTATTATGGCATGAATGTTCAGATCCGAAAGATTCAAGATAAAAGTTTAATATTGACATAAAAATAATAATACTTCAAGCATACTAACTAAGCAATCATGTCTTCTCAAAATAGCATGGCCAAAGAAAGTTATCCCTACAAAATCATATAGTCTGGCTATGCTCTATCTTCATCACACAAAATATTAAATCATGGACAACCCCGATGACAAGCCAAGCAATTGTTTCATACTTTTGATGTTCTCAAACTTTCTCAACTTTCACGCAATACGTGAGCATGAGCCATGGACATAGCACTATAGGTGGAATAGAATGGTGGTTCTGGAGAAGACAAAAAGGAGAAGATAGTCTCACATCAACTAGGCGTATCAACGGGCTATGGAGATGCCCATCAATAGATATCAATGTGAGTGAGTAGGGATTGCCATGCAACGGATGCACTAGAGCTATAAGTGTATGAAAGCTCAACAAAAGAAACTAAGTGGGTGTGCATCCAACTTGCTTTCTCATGAAGACATAGGGCAATTTGAGGAAGCCCATCATTGGAATATACAAGCCAAGTTCTATAATGTAAAATTCCCACAAGTTTATGAAAATGACAACATAGGAGACTCTCTATCATGAAGATCATGGTGCTACTTTGAAGCACAAGTGTGGAAAAAGGATAGTAAAATTGTCCCTTCTCTCTTTTTCTCTCATTTTTTTATTTGGGCCTTCTTTCTCTTTTTTTTTCTTTTGGCCTCTTTTCTCTCTTTTTTCGTCCAAGGCCTCATCCCGACTTGTGGCGAAATCATAGTCTCCATCATCCTTTCCTCACTGGGACAATGCTCTAATTATGATGATCATCACACTTCTTTTTATTTACAACTCAAGAATTACAACTCGATACTTGGAACAAAATATGACTCTATGTGAATGCCTCCTGTGGTGTACCGGGATATGCAATGAATCAAGAGTGACATGTATGAAAAAATTATGAAAGGTGGCTTTGCCACAAATACAATGTCAAGTACATGATCATGCATGGCAATGTGACAATGATGAAGCGTGTCATAACAAACAGAACGGTGGAAAGTTGCATGGCAATATATCTCGGAATGGCTATGGAAATGCCATAATAGGTAGGTATGGTGGCTGTTTTCAGGAAGTTATATGGTGGGTGTATAATACCGGCGAAAAGTGCGCGGTAATAGAAAGGCTAGCAAATGTGGAAGGGTGAGGGTGCGTATAATCCATGGACTCAACATCAGTCATAAGGAACTCACATACTTATTGCAAAAATCTATTAGTTATTGAAACAAAGTACTATGCGCATCCTCCTAGGGGGATAGATTGGTAGGAAAAGACCATCGCTCGTCCCCGACCGCCACTCATAAGGAAGGCAATCAATAAATAAATCATGCTCCGACTTCATTACATAACAGTTCACCATACGTGCATGCTACGGGAATCAAAAACTTCAACACAAGTATTTCAGAAATTCACAACTACTCAACTAGCATGACTCTAATATCACCATCTGCATATCTCAAAACAATTATCAAGTATCAAACTTCTCATAGTATTCAATGCACTTATATGAAAGTTTTTTATTATTCCTAAAACCAAATTACCATGTTGTTCTAAAGGACTATCAAAATAATATAAGTGAAGCATGATAGATCAATTATTTCTATAAAATAGAACCACCGTCGTGCTCTAAAAGATATAAGCGAAGCACTAGAGCAAATACTATATAGCTCAAAAGATATGAGTGAAGCACATAGAGTATTCTAATAAATTCTGATTTATGTGTGTCTCTCTCAAAAGGTGTGTACAGCAAGGATGATTGTGGTAAACTAAAAAGCAAAGACTCAAATCATACAAGATGCTCCAAGCAAAACACATATCATGTGGTGAATAAAAATATAGCTCCAAGTAAAGTTATCGATGAACAAAGACAAAAGAGGGGATGCCTTCCGGGGCATCCCCGAGCTTAGGCTTCTTTTGTGTCCTTGGATTTACCTTGGGGTGCCTTGGGCATCCCCAAGCTTAGGCTCTTGCCACTCCTTGTTCCATAATCCATCAAATCTTTACCCAAAACTTGAAAATTTCACAACACAAAACTTTACAAAAAATCTCGTGAGCTTCGTTAGCGAAAGAAAACAAAACACCACTTCAAGGTACTGTAATAAACTCATTCTTTATTTATATTGGTGTTAAACCTACTGTATTTGTGACGCCCCCGATTCAATCAGACACTAATCATACACACAAACGTGTACGATCAAGATCAGGGACTCACGGGAAGATATCACAACACAACTCTACAAATAAAAATTAAGTCATACAAGCATCATATTACAAGCCAGCGGCCTCGAAGGCTCGAATACAAGAGCTCGATCATAGACGAGTCAGCAGAAGCAACAATATCTGAGTACAGACATAAGATAAACAAGTTTGCCTTAAGAAGGCTAGCACAAACTGAGATACCGATCGAAAGAGGCGCAGGCCTCCTGCCTGGGATCCTCAGAAACTACTCCTGGTCGTCATCAGCGGGCTGCATGTAGTAGTAGGCACCTCCCGAGTAGTAGTAGTCGTCATCGACAGTCGCGTCTGGCTCCTGGGCTCCGTCGTCTGGTCGCAGCAATTGGGTATAGGAAGGGGAAAAAGGGGGAGTAAAGCAACCGTGAGTACTCATCCAAAGTACTCGCAAGCAAGGAGCTACACTACATATGTATGCATTGGTATCAATTGGAGTAAGGCTATCATATGTGGACTGAACTGCAGAATGCCGGAATAAGAGGGGGATAGCTAGTCTTATCGAAGACTACGCTTTTGGCCGCCTCCATCTTGCAGCACGTAGAAGAGAGCAGAAGGTAAGTCCACCAAGTAGCATCATGTAGCATAATCCTAACCGATGGTCCTCCCCTCGCCGCCCTGTGAGAGAGCGATCACCGGTTGTATCTGTCACTTGGAAGGGTGTGTTTTATTAAGTATCCGGTTCTAGTTGTCATAAGGTCAAGGTACAACTCCGGGTCGTCCTTTTATCGAGGGACACGGCTATTCGAATAGATCGACTTCCCTGCAGGGGTGCACCACATTTCCCAACACGCTCGATCCCCTTTGTCTGGACACACTTTTCTGGGTGATGCCCGGCCTCGGAAGATCAACACGTCGCAGCCCTACCTAGGCACAACAGAGAGGTCAGCACGCCAGTCTAAATCCTATGGCGCAGGGGTCTGGGCCCATCGCCCATTGCACACCTGCATGTTGCAAGGGCGGCCGGAAGCAGAACTAGCCCCCTTAATACAAGAGCAGGCTTAGAGTCCAATTCGGCGCGCGCCACTCAGTCGCTGACGTCACAAAGGCTTCGGCTGATACCACGAAGTCGAGTGCCCATAACTGTCCCCGCGTAGATGGTTAGTGCGTATAGTCAAGTGGCCAGACTCAGATCAAATACCAAGATCTCGTTAAGCGTGTTAAGTATCCGCGAACGCCGACCCAGGCCAGGCTGATACGTCTCCAACGTATCTATAATTTTTGATTGCTCCATGCTATATTATCTACTGTTTTAGGCAATATTGGGCTTTATTATCCACTTTTATATTATTTTTGGGACTAACCTATTAACCGGAGGCCCAGCCCACATTTGTTGTTTTATGCCTATTTCAGTGTTTTGAAGAAAAGGAATATCAGACGGAGTCGAAACGGAACGAAATCAACTGGAGAAGTTATTTTTGGAAGGAAACACACCTGATGGACTTGGAACCCACGTCAGAAGATACGGGAGCTGCCCACAAGGGTGGGGGGTGCGCCCACCCCCCTAGGGCACGCCCCTGCCTCATGGGGCCCCCGTGGCTCCCCTGACGTGCTTCTTCTGCCTATATAACTCCATATACCCTAAAACTTCCAGAACGCAAGATAGATCGGGAGTTCCACCGCCAGAAGCCTCCGTAGCCACCAAAAGTTAATCGGGACCCTGTTCCGGCACCTTGCCGGAGGGGGGAACCCTCACCGGTGGCCATCTTCATCATCCCGGTACTCTCCATGACGAGGAGGGAGTAGTTCTCCCTCGGGGCTGAGGGTATGTACCAGTAGCTATGTGTTTGATCTCTCTCTCTCTCTCTCGTGTTCTTGAGATGATACGATCTTGATGTATCGCGAGCTTTGCTATTATATTTGGATCCTATGATGTTTCTTCCCCCTCTTCTCTCTTGTAATGAATCGAGTTTCCCCTTTTGAAGTAATCTTATCGGATTGAGTCTTTAAAGACTTGAGAACACTTGATGTATGTCTTGCTGTGGATATCTGTGGTGACAATGGGATACCACGTGCCACTTGATGTATGTTAAGGTGACCAACTTGCGGGTTTCGTGACATTGGGAACCTATGCATAGGGGTTGGCACACGTTTTCGTCGTCATTCTCTGGTAGAAACTTCGGGGCACTCTTTGAGGTCATTTGTGTTGGTTGAATAGATGAATCTGAGATTGTGTGATGCATATCGTATAATCATACCCATGGATACTTGAGGTGACATTGGAGTATCTAGGTGACATTAGGGTTTTGGTTGATTTTTATCTTAAGGTGTTATTCTAGTACGAACTCTAGGGCTATTTGTGACACTTATAGGAATAGCCCAACGGATTGATTGGAAAGAATAACTTTGAGGTGGTTTCATACCCTACCATAATCTCTTCGTTCGTTCTCCGCTATTAGTGACTTTGGAGTGACTCTTTGTTGCATGTTGAGGGATATTTATGTGATCCAATTATGTTAGTATTGTTGAGGGTACTTACACTAGTGAAAGTATGAACCCTAGGCCTTGTTTCCACACATTGCAATACCGTTTACGCTCACTTTTATCACTTGCTACCTTGCTGTTTTTATTATTTCAGATTACAAATACCTTTATCTATTGTCCATATACCACTTGTTTCACTATCTCTTCGCCGAACTAGTGCACCTATACAATTTACCATTGTATTGGGTGTGTTGGGGACACAAGAGACTCTTTGTTATTTGGTTGCAGGGTTGCTTGAGAGAGACCATCTTCATCCTACTCCTCCTACGGATTGATAAACCTTAGGTCATCCACTTGAGGGAAATTTGCTACTGTCCTACAAATCTCTACACTTGGAGGCCCAACAACATCTACAAGAAGAAGGTTGTGTAGTAGACATCAAGCTCTTTTCTGGCGCCGTTGCCGGGGAGGTGAGTGCTTGAAGGTATATCTTTAGATCTTGCAATCGAGTCTTTTAGTTTCTTGTTTTATCACTAGTTTAGTTTATAAAATAAAATTATAAAAAAATGGAATTGAGTTTGTCTCATACGCTTCATCTTTTTAATATCTTTCGTGAGTATGACGGAAAGGATAATTGTGCTCAAGTGCTAGAAGAAGAAATCTATAAAATGTTTGGCACTAAATATTTGAATGATGAGCATGATTGCAATGTTGTTAGTACGAATTCTTTGAATATCCATGATGCTAATGATGATTGCACTAGTTATTATAAAAATGCCTCCTATAAACATGTCAATTTTTGTGGAGTAGACTGGTTTTGCAAGTACACACCAAATAGCGAAGATAGATATTGCAAGAGGCATAAGTACTTAGAAACCAAATTGTTGCAAGAAGAGCTAGATGAATGTGCTGAAATATTCAATATTTTTCGTGCTCCTTGTGAACTTCGCAATGAACATGGTCATTTGAAGCTCCAATGCTATTTGTTTCATGATCAAGTCGTGTCCAAATATTGTGATAATTTGATTTCCCTTGAGCATCATAAAGAGCTTAGCCTTCTTTTGGGTTATGAAGAAATGAAACGTATAACTGAGGATATTCCAAAATTTGCCCTTGATAAATTTGTTCGTTTTGATCTAGTGAATATTTATATGTATTGTGCGGTGAATTGCATTGAAAATCCTTATATTTCCAATTACATAAAGAAAAGAAAACAAATAGAAGATGAAGAGAATACTAACGAAAGGGAAGAGACCTCCCAATATCCTCCTATTATTTCTTATGATGAATCAGGTAACGAGGAGGAGCCTCCTACTCAACCAGTCTCATTAATAAGGAGCTCCAAAAAGAGAATTGAACCCACGCATGATGTGGTGAAGAAGAATAAAAGAAAAAGGAAGAGAGGTAAAAAGATATCTCTCCCAAATAATGCTGCCCCTATTACTATTGTGCCTCATGAAAATATAATTGTGGAAGATAATGATACTTCTTATGATCTTGAAAATCTTTTTGGCACTTTCTTGGAAGAATATGATAATTGCTATACTATTGGTGCTATCTATACTATTAATGATGAGAGTGATTATGCTTATGATATGAAAAGGCCCAAGCTTGGGGAAGCTATGTTTGATGAAGATGATGTTTTTGAGAATATATTTGCTGCAATTAGTGTTTGTCCCAAGCTTGGGGAAGCTATGATTAATGAAGATGATATTTTTAGTCTCCCAAGCTTTGATATGCACGTTTATAATGATGATAGCATGCCTCCTACTTATGATGATTATTGTGATGATAATTATGCTATAAAAAGTAGTGATTATATTTATAAAAATTGTCACGGTTATGATTACCCCTTCTCTGAACATTACTCTTTTAATGTGGAAACAATTTATAATATTCAAGTCTCTTATGATACTCCCACTATCCGGAAAGAGAAGAATTTTGCTTATGTGGAGAGTAATAAATTTTCTATGCTTGTAGATCATGAAAAGAATGCTTTAGGTGATGGTTATATTGTTGAATTCATTCATGATGCTACTGAAAATTATTATGAGGGAGGAATATATGCTTGTAGGAATTGCAATAATATCAAGTTTCCTATCTATGTGCTTAAAATTTTGAAGTTATGCTTGTTTTACCTTCCTATGCAAGTTGATTATTGTTCCCACAAGTTGTTTGCTCACAAAATCCCTATGCATAGTAAGTATGTTAGACTTAAATGTGATAGTTATATTCTTCATGATGATCTCTTTATGTTTCAATTCTTATCTTTTATGTGAGCATCATTGACATCATCATGCCTAGCTAGGGGCATTAAAAGATAGCGCTTGTTGGGAGGCAACCCAATTTTATTTTTGTTCCTTTCTTTTTGTTCCTGTTTAGTAATAAATAATTAATCTAGCCTATGTTTAGATGTGGTCATATGCTTTTAATTAGTGTTTGTGCCAAGTAGAACCTTTGGGAAGACTTGGGGAAAGTCTTTGCGATCATGTTGTAAAAAACAGAAACTTTAGCGCTCACGAGAATATCTGCCATTTTTATTTGGAGAGTGATATTTAGTTAATTCTTTCTGCAGGTGATTAATAGATAAATTCCTCAGGTCCAGCAATTTATTTGAGAATTTTATGAGTTACATAAGTATACGTTTGATCCATATTACTACAGACTGTTCTGTTTTTGACAGATTCTGTTTTCGATGTGTTGTTTGCTTATTTTGATGAATCTATGCCTAGTAAAATAGTTTATAAACCATAGAGAAGTTGGAATACATTAGGTTTAACACCAATATAAATAAAGAATGAGTTCATTACAGTACCTTGAAGTGGTGATTTATTTCCTTATACTAACAGAGCTTACGAGTTTTCTGTTAAGTTTTGTGTTGTGAAGTTTTCAAGTTTTGGGTAAGGATTCGATGGACTATGGAATAAGGAGTGGCAAGAGCCTAAGCTTGGGGATGCCCAAGGAACCCCAAGGTAATATTCAAGGATAGCCAAGAGCCTAAGCTTGGGGATGCCCCGGAAGGCATCCCTCTTTCGTCTTCGTTCATCGGTAACTTTACTTGGAGCTATATTTTTATTCGCCACATGATATGTGTTTTGCTTGGAGCGTCAATTCATTTTAGTTTGTTTTGCTTGCTGTTTGAATAAAGTATAAAGATCTGAAATTATTAAATGTTAGAGAGTCTTCACATAGTTGCATAATTATTCGACTATTCATTGATCTTCACTTATAACTTTCGGAGTAGTTTGTCATTTGCTCTAGTGCTTCACTTATATTCTTTTAGAGCGTGGTGGTAGTTTTATTTTGAAGAAATAGATGAACTCTCATGCTTCACTTATATTATTTTGAGAGTCTTAAATAGCATGGTAATTTGCTTAAAATCCTAATATTCTAGGTATTCAAGAATAATAAAATTCTCTTATGAGTGTGTTGAATACTAAGAGAAGTTTGATACTTGATGATTGTTTTGAGATATGAGGATGGTAATATTAGAGTCATGCTAGTTGAGTAGTTTTGAATTTAAGAAATACTTGTGTTGAAGTTTGTGATTCCCGTAGCATGCACGTATGGTGAACCGTTATGTAACGAAGTCGGAGCGTGAGGTGTTTATTGATTGTCTTCCTTATGAGTGGCGGTCGGGGACGAGCGATGGTATTTTCCTACCAATCTAACCCCCTAGGAGCATGCGCGTAGTACTTTGTTTTGATGAATAATAGATTTTTGCAATAAGTATGTGAGTTCTTTATGACTAATGTTGAGTCCATGGATTATACGTACTCTCACCCTTCCACCCTTGCTAGCCTCTCTAGTACCGCACACCTTTCGCCGGTAACATAAACCCACCATATACCTTCCTCAAAACAGCCACCATACCTGCCTATTATGGCATTTCCATAGCCATTCCGAGATATATTGCCATGCAACTTTCCACCGTTCCAGTTATTATGATACACTCCATCATTGTCATATTGCTTTGCATGATCATGTAGTTGACATTGTATTTGTGGCAAAGCCACCGTTCATAATTCTTTCAAACTTGTCACTCTTGATTCATTGCATATCCCGGTACACCGCCGGAGGCATTCATATAGAGTTATACTTTGTTCTAGTATCTAGTTGTAATCATTGAGTTGTAAATAAATAGAAGTGTGATGATCATCATAAATAGAGCATTGTCCCAAAAAACAAGAGAAAGGCCATAAAAAAGAAAGGCCAAATAAAAAATAAAGGCCAAAAAAAGGCCAAATAAAAAAAATAAAAGGGGCAATGCTACTATCCTTTTTCCACACTTGTGCTTCAAAGTAGCACCATGATATAGCGAGTCTCATATATTGTGCTTCAAAGTAGCACCTTGTTCTTCATATAGAGAGTCTCATATGTTGTCACTTTCATATACTAGTGGGAATTTTACATTATAGAACTTGGCTTGTATATTCCAATGATGGGCTTCCTCAAATTGCCCTAGGTCTTCGTGAGCAAGCTAGTTGGATGCACACCCACTAGTTTCTTTTGTTGAGCTTTCATACATTTATAGCTCTAGTGCATCCGTTGCATGGCAATCCCTACTCACTCACATTGATATCAATTGATGGGCATCTCCATAGCCCATTGATACGCCTAGTTGACGTGAGACTATCTTCTCCCCTTTTGTATTCTCCACAACCACCATTCTATTCCACCTATAGTGCTATATCCATGGCTCACGCTCATGTATTGCGTGAAGATTGAAAAAGTTTGAGAACATCAAAAGTATGAAACAATTGCTTGGCTTGTCATCAGGGTTGTGCATGATTTAAATATTTTGTGTGGTGAAAATGGAGCATAGCCAGACTATATGATTTTGTGGGGATAACTTTCTTTGGCCATGTTATTTTGAGAAGACATAATTGCTTTGTTAGTATGCTTGAAGTATTATTATTTTTATGTCAATATGAACTTTTGTCTTGAATTTTTCGGAGATGAATATTCATATCACAAGTAATAAGAATTACATTGAAATTATGCCAACTAGCATTCCACATCAAAAATTATCTTTTTTATCATTTACCTACTCGAGGACGAGCAGGAATTAAGCTTGGGGATGCTTGATACGTCTCCAACGTATCTAAATTTTTTTGATTGCTCCATGCTATATTATCTACTATTTTAGGCAATATTGGGCTTTATTATCTACTTTTATATTATTTTTGGGACTAACCTATTAACCGGAGGCCCAACCCAGATTTGCTGTTTTATGCCTATTTCAGTATTTTGAAGAAAAGGAATATCAAACGGAGTCGAAACGGAACGAAATCAACTGGAGAAGTTATTTTTGGAAGGAAACACACCTGATGGACTTGGACCCCACGTCAGAAGATACGGGAGCTGCCCACGAGGGTGGGGGCGCCCACACCCCTAGGGCACGCCCCCTGCCTCGTGAGGCCCCCGTGGCTCCCCTGACGTGCTTCTTCTGCCTATATAACTCCATATACCCTAAAACTTCCAGAATGCAAGATAGATCGGGAGTTCCACCGCCAGAAGCCTCCGTAGCCACCAAAAGTCAATCGGGACCCTGTTCCGGCACCCTGCCGGAGGGGGGAACCCTCACCGGTGGCCATCTTCATCATCCCGGTGCTCTCCACGACGAGGAGGGAGTAGTTCTCCCTCGGGACTGAGGGTATGTACCAGTAGCTATGTGTTTGATCTCTCTCTCTCTCTCTCGTGTTCTTGAGATGATACAATCTTGATGTATAGCGAGCTTTGCTATTATATTTGGATCCTATGATGTTTCTTCCCCCCTCTTCTCTCTTGTAATGAATCAAGTTTCCCCTTTGAAGTAATCTTATCGGATTGAGTCTTTAAAGACTTGAGAACACTTGATGTATGTCTTGCCGTGGATATCTGTGGTTACAATGGGATACCACGTGCCACTTGATGTATGTTAAGGTGACCAACTTGCGGGTTTTGTGACATTGGAAACCTATGCATAGGGGTTGGCACACATTTTCGTCGTGATTCTCCGGTAGAAACTTCGGGGCACTCTTTGAGGTCCTTTGTGTTGGTTGAATAGATGAATCTGAGATTGTGTGATGCATATCGTATAATCATACCCACGGATACTTGAGGTGACATTGGAGTATCTAGGTGACATTAGGGTTTTGGTTGATTTGTATCTTAAGGTGTTATTCTAGTACGAACTCTAGGGCTGTTTGTTACACTTATAGGAATAGCCCAACGGATTGATTGGAAAGAATAACTTTGAGGTGGTTTCGTACCCTACCATAATCTCTTCGTTCGTTCTCCGCTATTAGTGACTTTGGAGTGACTCTTTGTTGCATGTTGAGGGATAGTTATGTGATCCAATTATGTTAGTATTGTTGAGGGAACTTACACTAGTGAAAGTATGAACCCTAGGCCTTGTTTCCACACATTGCAATACCGTTTACGCTCACTTTTATCACTTGCTACCTTGCTGTTTTTATTATTTCAGATTGCAAATACCTTTATCTATTGTCCATATACCACTTGTTTCACTATCTCTTCGCCGAACTAGTGCACCTATACAATTTACCATTGTATTGGGTGTGTTGGGGACACAAGAGACTCTTTGTTATTTGGTTGCAGGGTTGCTTGAGAGAGACCATCTTCATCCTATGCCTCCTACGGATTGATAAACCTTAGGTCATCCACTTGAGGGAAATTTGCTACTGTCCTACAAACCTCTGCACTTGGAGGCCCAACAACGTCTACAAGAAGAAGGTTGTGTAGTAGACATCACAGGCCCACCTCTCTCCTAGGTGGTCTCAACCTGCCCTGTCGCTCCACCACAAAGTAACAGTTGGGGGCCGTCGGGAACCCAGGCCCACCTCTACCGGGATGGAGCCACCTGCCCCTCCAGCCCCCAACTCCGAACAGTACCTCAGGTAATGTAACAGTGTAAAGTATATAGTATATGCCCGTGATCACCTCCCGAAGTGATCACGGCCCAGTAGTATAGCATGGCAGACGGACAAGAGTGTAGGGCCAACATGGAACACTAGCATCCTATACTAAGCAGTAGCATAGTAGGTAAAGATAACAACAGTAGTAGCAAGGACAGGCTATGCAGCAGTATAGGATTAACTGAAAGCAGTAACATGCTACACTACTCTAATGCAAGCAGTATAGAGAAGAGTAGGCGATATCTGGTGATCATGGGGGGGGGGCTTGTATGGTTGCTCTGGCAAGAGAGAGGGGTCATCTTCAATGTATTCGAACACACGGACATCGACAGTAGTCTCGGAGTCTACCCGAAAGAAGTAACGGAGGGGGAACATAATAAATAACAGAGCAATCAAAGCAACACAAAGCATAACATAGCAATACGCGGTGCTAGGCGTGCCCTAACGCAGTACTAGGTGATACCGGCGAAGGGGGAAACATCCGGGAAAGTATCCCCGGTGTTTCCCATTTTCGGACAGATGAACCAGAGGGGGAAAGTTGCGTGTTTGCTTTGCTAGGGATGTGTGGCGGACGAACGGGCTGCGTACCCGGATTCGTCTCGTCGTTCTGAGCAACTTTCATGTACAAAGTTTTTCCATTCGAGCTACGGTTTATTTTATATTAATTTTGAAAGACTTAAATCATTTTTAGGATTTATTTAATTAATTAAATACAAGACTATCCAGAACAGTGCATGCTGACATAAGCATGACATCAGCGTGACGTCATCAATCAACAGAGGTGTTGACTGAGTCGCTGACATGTGGGTCCCGCATGTCAAAGGTACAATAACCTAACTAACCTATTAATCAGTTTAATTAGTTAATTAGGTACCTAATGTTTAATTAGTTTAATTAAACCGGATTAAGTAAGTTGATTAATTTAGTTAATTAATTAACATTTTCATTTACTTATTATTTATTATTTCTTTTTAATTTCCTTTTTTAATCGTTCTCAGGGGCGTGGGGCCCCCATGTCATTGGCCCTAGGGCCAAACGGGCACGGGCGTAACCGCACGGGACAGAACCCGCCCAAGGGAGAGCAGGGCGAGGTCGGCCGCCTGAGGCAACCGGGGCGAGGCCACGGCGAGGCGGGCTCGCCTGACCGGAGGTGGGGGAACGGGGCGACGCATGGGAGCAGGCGAGCGGTGGCGCAGCAGCTCGGCAGGCGGGGCGCGGTGAGCATCGCGAGCAGGGGCGCGCGCTGCGGACGAGCACGCGGTGGAGGCGCGGTGGTGCACCGGTGCGGGCACAGCAAAGGGGCATACGGAGGTGCAGCACCACGGGGACCGGGCGCGGTGTGCGTGGCACTGTGCGTAGGCACGCGAGCAAGGGCAGGGGGTCGCGATGGCCGGCAGGGGCGGGGCACGACGGCAACGCGTGGTGAGCAGAGAAAGGGAGGAGGGGAGGTGGCGGCTCACAGGGGGGAAGACGAGGAATGGCAGCGGCTCGGGGAGGAGACGGGGTCGGCGCGACGAGGCGGAGCAGCTCCGGTCGTGGAGGAGGTCGAAGACGGCCGGCGAGGTGGCTCCGGGCGGGGTCCCGCGTCAGCATTGTCATGGACGAGCGGCGGGGCGCCGGTGGGGCGACAGGAGGGTCCCGGCTCCGCGAGGGGGGTGACGGCGACGTCGAGGCGGCGATGGCATCGGGGGGTTTGCCCCGATCCAGATCGGGGAAGGGCGAGAGGGAGGAGTGGGACGAGGGGGAGGGAGTGGGTGCGAGTGGGGGGATCAGGGGGAGCAGTGGGGGTTAGGGTTTCGGTCAGTGGACCGGGGGGTTAAGTGGTGGTGGGGGAGGGCCGTCCTATCCGGGCGGCTGGGCCAGCCATCTGGGCCAAGGCCCGGTGTGGCCGGGGGGGGGGGGGTGGGTTGGCCTCCTTTCTTTCTTTCTTTCTTTCTTTTTGTTGTGCTTTTTTTATTCTATTTCTTTTCTATTTTCCCTTTTTTTAGTTTCATAAAATTTAGAACGACAACTAATTTAGTGCTATTAAATAGGTCACGGCCCCAAATATTTTGGCACTCTAAATAAGGTATTTCGCATTTGCTTTTTATTCTAAAAGCATTTTAGATAATTGTCTTATCACTGTTTTAATTAATTTAGTGCATTTAAATATTTTACTAAAGATGATTTCTTCACCAACATTTATTATGGATTATTTGACACATTAGGAACAATTTAGTTTTGACTTTTGAAAACTTTAATTGTTTTGACTTTAATTCAAATTTGAATTTGGATCGGTTCTGAACTAATGCGAGATTATCAACAATAACCGAGGTGACGTGGCATCATTACTAGAGGGTTTCTATAGTTTGATTACCCAGGCGTCATAATTCTCCTCCACTACAAGAAATCTCGTCCCGAGATTTAAGAGGGGGACTAAGGGGGAAATTCTGGTTATGAAATTCTAACGGGTCTTCTCGATCTTGGTTGCTCTTCTCGAAGAGGTCGATCCATTATGTTGAAGTCTTTATTTCTCTGCTCCAGGTCATCATGATCAAGTCGTCATCCTTTCTTCGGGATCTCCATCGTCCTACAAACGCGACCAAGGGGAAAAACTCCGGAAGAACGCATCTCCACAAAGCTGGGCATCTGATGGTGAACTCAATGGGGAATACATAAGGTACCCCACGAGTTGTATTTCAGTGAATTCGCTGAGTGCAATATATGATGGTACCAAAGTTTCAAATGGGTAGGCAACCGTTCGATGCCTGAAACGGAGTGTGAAAGGGGGTTCAGAGCAACGAGAATAAGTATTGCGTCTGATACCAGAATAGATCACTAGGAAGGTGGGTCGCGAATTAGCCACGAAACCAAGAGCAAGGAATAAATGTGTTAACAAGGTGTACAGGAGAGTCAGGTTTCGATCCTGTGGAACTGTGGGTTATGGGCCCACCATGTCGGTTAAAAGTAGGAAGGGCGGTGGCGCCTTGCACGATCATGTAAGTAAGGCATGTCAGAGAATAGTATGTCGGTCATGTCGGCAACAACATCTGTACCAAGGGCGAGGGACGAAGAGAACCATTTTCCTGCTCGTTGAACGAGGCGGACCAGTAGGCAAAGTTCTCATCCATCGGTGGTTACCGGAATGTCATCAACAAAAGTAACAGGGTTTTTCTGACAGAGTGGTACAATGAGGTGTTTATATAAGCAGGGAATATAGATCACAAGAAGGTTTAAACAAACCAATGGAAAGGAAAAGTGATTATCGGGTTCAAACAGAACAATGGAAAGGAAAATGTGTTTAAACACATATTTCAAGGGTATATCCTTCCCAAGGCCAAGCAGAGCTTGATATCCATGACAGGATATAATGTAGAAAACTCTTTAGGTAAGGTGAGAGAAATTTTATGACATTACCCATACAACAGTGTTTGGATAATTGAGTAAGAAACATTTAGCATTGGGCTTCAAATGTTCTTTGTTGAAAATTGGAGTACCACAGACATGCTTCAGGATAGCATTGACATGGTCATCATGTAAGGGTCAGATTTTGGATACACAAAGGATCCATCAGGAACAACTTATAGAATAAGTCTTACAATTTCCTCATGGAAGAATGGTTAACCTTGCTAGAAAGGAAACTATAACACTAGGTCCTCTCGTCAGGTGTGCTAGGCATGACATCACCTTACCGGGGCATATAGGGACTAATTTTATAACTCTTGAAAATATGTTCCAACCATCATATCTGACCGAGATTCAGATCTGACTGGTGTCAGGATACCTTAGACTCAGGATGCCTGAGAAGAAAGGTGCAACACAAATTGTCGAGGTGACATTGTAAGATTCTCGGGGAAATGAACTATGGAAGCAAGTTCCAACACAAGAGTTCATCAGTAACCAAGGAGAGGAAGAGGATGTGGCTGATGGACTCAACGACAATTCATTGAGATTTTCAAAATATGGATTTCCACAAGTAGGTGAACAAGGAGATAACATTTGTCAGATCCAATTATATAATGATGTATGCTCGAGGAAAACATACATAATTAAACATTGGTTGAAAGGTGCACTCGAAATATGGGTTGGGTTGCACGACCAAAGTTAGAATGGTGATCCAATTATTGAAAGACTTAGAATGAAACCATCGCCCATTCACTTCAAAGCAATAGGGTTGCTAGAAGTTTTGAATTCACACGTCATAGCTATATTGTTGGTATTCCGGTTAAGAACAACACGGAGACCAAGGAATGCACGAAGATGGCGAGAAGTATTATTATATCAAGAACTCTTAAGAGGTGATGAAATTCTCACCACATTCTTGACAAAAAGAGATGGTAATACTCCAAGGTAAAACATAACATGAGCTAGATAGCGAGGAGCTCAAGGTATAACATAAAACATGAACTCACTTGTGTCGAAGGAAGACAAGGATGTTGTTGATGATACCAGAATCATCAAGGGCGAGGATGATATTTCTCATCAAGAGTTTGATAAATATCTTGAAAGAGCTCAGAATGCTGATGATGATCATGACACATTTGTCGAGAAATCTCATGAAGATGTAATCAAACATCCACTACATCAAGTAAAAGGACTGATGCAACAAAAGATTATTTGAACCACGGATATGACACCAACTCAGAATCAAGCTTGTTGTTCGAGGTGGAATGATAAGACGAGGAAATTGACGTAAGCTTAGCTCATCATCGAAAGTTGTGTTTCGGTAATAAGGACCAGGTAACACAGTTAAAATCAGCCGATAATGATATAGCCGATAAGGCTAGGAATGACTTGAAGGATTATTAAACTCGTAAACAACAAGAATTACTTAGAGTTATTGAATCAGAGTGCGGAATCGATTCACTTATCGGTGTTCTTGAGTGACTAATAACCCAGAATCTGGGGGGAATCTGAGATCGGCGAGAAGCAATACAAGATGAAGACTCGCGGGGAGCAACATAGTTCTCGAGATACCAAAGGTTAATACTCGAGGAAGATCAAAAATAGCTGTTTAGGAGATGTACCGATCAACAAAAGACAAGTGCTTTAACTTGTCTGAGAAAGGGAATCAATGAGAAAATGTGGTCAAGACCACGATTGCAAATGATCAATACATAGATACAAGATGATTTCATATCAAGGAAATAGTTATTATTACAAGAAGCTTCTATGATAGGATCTACATCGTGTCCATGGGCATGAACACAAAGTTGAAGGTCGACTCCCACTTGTTCAACGCATAACCTTTCATTCACGTCTCGTATTTCAAAAATGACATTACTTGTTGAAAGTTTTTACCTGGTGCAATACCAGATAAGTATGACCCGTGAGATCTTTTGGGTTCACACGGTTTTAGAGAAGGTATAGGCTCAACCCTTCAGTGTATCATGGAAACATATACCACAAGCTTCAAGAGTACATATCACCAGCTTGAAAGCAGAGCAAGGTTGAGAAAGTAGAGGATACCATTTACCAAAGGCATTATGTATCCGAGGGAAGGCTCACAAGGTTATTGAATATGAAGGACGCTGTCGGATAAAATCCATTAAAGGATCTATCGGTCCCTAACAGAGCTGATGTGAGCATCGGCACACAACCAGAGGAAGTAACAATGCAAAGGCATTGGATTATAGAAACAACTGACTAATCCAGAGCTCAAATGTAAAGGAATTATGATTTTCAAATCAAGGGATCAGAAGCAATGTTCTGATTAGGGCTGGATAAGTTGAATAGCCTTAGGACTACAATCTACGGCAATTGGATTGGTAGAGAACCAGCTCATGTTTAAAATGACGTCTAAGTCGGAAAGATAATTTAAAAGGATCAACTGATGATTGCGTGCATTCGCACTCATGTTGAATCAATATGATCAAAATGATGGTGCCTAAGGATACTATAAAATATTGCCAGACATATGGAAAGCATCCATAATGCAAGCAGGCAAGTATTGCTGAGCAATAAGCTACTAAGGATTTTTTTATCGAATAGTATTTCGAAGACCATTGTGAAACACATGAACAACTGGGGGATGAGCGGATACTCGATAAGGGCGAGAAATTATCCATAGGGGTATTCATGTGGCAAAGAACTGTAAGGCAGTAGGCACAAAATATTCTCGGAACAATAGAGAGGATTTCAGCGTATCTTGCAATAACAAGATCAACTGGGAATAACAGTAAGAACGACAAGTTTATGTATTTATCCATAGGGATATTTCATTGGTAGGGAATTGCAAAAGCATCGGGCACAAAGTTTCAAAAGAGTATCGGAGAGTAACTTCGAAATCTTCTGGTGCAGTCGGCTATCATCTGGACTGAAGCGGCTCTCCAGGAGAAAGTGTTTTCGAGAACCTAAATTTAGATTTTTAGGAAATCATTTAACCCGAATAGAAGAGAGATTAGAATCCCAGAGTATAGACGAGGAATAAAAGATCCTAATACCACCCAATGGCGACGTGGGCCCATGGGCCGCACAGCCATGTTAGTAAAAGTTTTTTAAAGTCTAGACTCGACTTCGGCCAAGGAGTGTGGAAAGGGGATTCCTACAGGCAGTCGGCTCTGATACCAACTTGTGACGCCCCCGATTCAATCATACACTAATCATACACGCAAACATGTACGATCAAGATCAGGGACTCACGGGAAGATACCATAACACAACTCTACAAATAAAAATAAGTCATACAAGCATCATATTACAAGCCAGGGGCCTCGAAGGCTCGAATACAAGAGCTCGATCATAGACGAGTCAGCGGAAGCAACACTATCTGAGTACAGACATAAGATAAACAAGTTTGCCTTTAGAAGGCAAACACAAACTGAGATACAGATCGAAAGAGGCGCATGCCTCCTGCCTAGGATCCTCCTAAACTACTCCTGGTCGTCGTCAGCAGGCTGCATGTAGTAGTAGGCACCTCCCGAGTAGTAGTAGTCGTCATTGTCGGCGTTCTGGGAATGGGGGTCCCCAGACTTGCCTGCCTGCGGCCTGCGGCGTGGCTCAAATGGGGGCCCAACATGGCCCATCTTCATCAGCACAAAACTCAAGACCCTAGCGAGGGGCCAAGCCTCACGAGGCGGGCGACACGGCGCATCCTCAGGCGCAGCCTCCTCAGGCTGGCTCGCGAGGAGACGAAGATACCAAGGCAGGGTGCCTCATGAGGTGCCCATGACGCAAGCCATGACGATTGAGGGTGCCAGGCGGGCGCCAGCGCGCGCAGCGTCCTTCTTTCCTCTTTGGTGCAAAGGGGGCAAGCGCAGCCGTGGAGTACTGAGGCATCTGGCAAAGGTTGCCATTTCGGTGCAACGAGACCAGGACAAAGCGGACTACGAGACGGAGGTCACCATGGAGCCCAGCACGGCGTCACCGCAGAGTCTTTCGCAGGCGAAGACCACCTTTAGTCAGGATAAGTGTACTAGATGTTCCCCTTCGAATTGGCCAGTTGTTGGCGCCCTTCCCGCTCAATATTTGGGAAGAGGCCCAGGGCCTTTGCCTATAAATAGGGCCGGTCACCCACGTAGCAAGGGGGGTTTGGTCGATCGGTCGATCAGTTGGTAGATTGGAGAATAGGGTTCGGTCCGGCGTGTGGATCCGACTAGCAAGCGGAGAGAGTGAGAGAGAGAGAGAGGTGACTGAACTCCTCCTAGCAGTTCGTTGCCCCAGCCAAGAACAGACCCTCGCGAGGCTGTTCTCCCTTGTACTGTTCATCATCACCAGCCCCAGGAGGCAATCCATCCACCACACACTGGAGTTGGGTATTACACCACAATGGTGGCTCGAACCAGTATAAATCTTGTGTCTCTTGCGTGATTCTTTTGGTAGCCTAGATCTTTGTGAGACGGGGAGGTAGGGGGTGTGATTTCCGCGCGCACCCCAGTGATCGAACCTTATGGGTCTACCGGAACCCGAAATCCGACATTTGGCGCGCCAGGTAGGGGTGCGCCGGAATCCGTCTCCCACCGCTCCGTTCTCCTCCGACCGTCGCATCCATGTCCGACGCTCGTCGGGCCTGCGCCGAGCGCCGGGCCGCCATCACTTCTCGCGTCGCCCAGACGGCCCCCGTCGGTGGGCGTCCTCGTCGTTCCCCTTCGCCCGCCGTCAACGCCGCCACCGGTCTGGCGGGGGGCGAGCAGCAGGCATCATCTCAGCACCCGTCCGTGCGGCAAGACGGCCGCACCGCTACTCCATCACTCGCATAAGCCGGTTCTTCGTCCCGCGCGCTCCGCGCACCCTTGGAGGCTCGAGCTGCGCTCCTCGCGGCAAACAAGCTCCTGCGCTACCGCCCCGTCGACGACGTCTACAAAGAGTGGCTCGACCGCGTCGCCAAGCTTGTCTGCGTCGCAGGGGGCTCTTCCGCGCCATCCGTCCCTCTGCGCCGCACTCCGCCCCGTGCGGGCAATGAAGCTCCAGAGGCGCACCAACCGCCTCCCCTCCAAGAAGATGCCATGGCTCCAAGGCGCTTGGCCCCTGGGCGGAACCCGCTCCGTCAGGCGCCAGCGCAGCAAGAACGGAGCTGCCAAGAAGTCCCTCGCCCGCAAGGGGCCGCCAGGGCGCTCCCTGCTCCGGCACGCCGCGACCCTGCTCCAGCTCCAGCGCGCCAAGACCCTGCCCTGCTCCTAGCTGCAGCGCGTGGGGACCCTCAAGACCAAGCTCTCCACCAACCAAAGCCTTTCGTGGCCACCGCGGGCTGCCGCGCCTACACCACCGAGCTGCGTAGCGTCGCGTGGCCCGGCAAGTTCAAGCCTGACCTGCCTCCTCGCTACGACGGCAAGACCGATCCCGCAGAGTTCCTCCAGCTCTATGAGCTGGGCATCGAGGCTGCCAGCGGGGATGAAAAGGTCATGGCAAACTGGTTCCCCATGGCGCTCAAGGAAGGAGCTCGAACCTGGCTCCTGAATCTGGCTCCAGGCACGATCTCCTCCTGGGACCAGATGCGCACCCGCTTCATCGCCAACTTCCAAGGTACTCGCGACCGGCCGCCCGCCATGAGCGACATGCACCGCATCAAGCAACAACCCGGAGAGACCCTGGAAAAATACATCCAGCGCTTCAACAGCGCGCGCCTCAAGATCCCCAAGGTGTCCGAGGAGGCCATCATCTCGGCCTTCTCTGACGGCGTGCGCGACGTCAAGATGAAGGAGGAGCTGATGATGCACGAAGACCTTTGCACCTCCCTGGAGCTGTTCAACTTGGCGAACAAGTGCGCCAGGGTTGAGGAGGGACGTCTCTCCCTCCTCGAGCTGCCTGCCGCGGACCCAGAAGAGAAGAAGCCCAAGGCCAAGGACGTGAAGCGCAAGGGGGCTGCCATACTCGCGGCAGAACCAGACACAAAGCGGGGCAAGGATCTGCCCGAATCCTCCAGGGGCAGCCGGTACTGTGTGTACCATGACCTCCACACCCACAACACCAACGAATGTCAAGAACTCCGCGCCATGCGAGAAGGAAGGATCGGCCATCGCCCTGACCGTGCTGACCGGGGCTACGACCGAGGAGGAGGAAGAAACCCAGGACGCTGGGAAGATCGCGGCCCGCGCCCAGGGTGGCGCGACCAGCCTCGCGAGGACCGCTGGCGGGACCTGCCTCGCGAGGGAGACTGGAGGGATCAGCCTCGTGAGGACCGCCCTCATGGCAATGCAGGCCTACCTCCGCTGCCGCCTCAGCCAAGGAGGAACGAAGACCGCCATCAAGACGAGGGGGCTGGGGGCTTCCAAGAGCCGCGCGCAGTCGCCTGCATCCTAGGCGGAGCCCAAGCCCCAGCCTCTCAACGTATCTTCAAGCAGTTCACCCGCGAAGTGAATGCAGTTCTCCCCAGGCTCGAAGCAACGCGCCCCCTCAGGTGGTCGGCATGCGCCATCACGTTCAGCTCGGCAGACCAGCTCAAGTGTGCAGCCACGGCAGGAGTCCTCCCGATGCTTTGCTCCCCAGTCATCAGCAACATGCTGGTCACCAAGACCCTCATCGATGGTGGGGCAGGGCTCAACGTCCTGTCCGTGGAAACATTCAACAACCTCCAAGTGCCCTATGACCAGCTTCAGCCGACCAAGCCTTTCTCCGGGATCACCGATGGTTCCACAGTCCTGATCGGGCAGGTCCGCCTCCCTGTCACCTTCGGGGCACGCAGCAACTACCGCATCGAGCTCATCGACTTCGACATCGCCCACATCCGCCTGCCGTACAACGCCATCCTCGGGTACCCAGCGCTGGCCAAGTTCATGGCTGCGACTCACCACGGCTACAACATCCTCAAGATGCTAGGAAGTGGCAGCGTCATCATGGTGCCCTGTGAAGAGAAGGATGCAGTGTGTTCCCTGGAGCGAGCCTATCAGGCCGCGTCGCTAGAAGACCCAGATCGCGGAAGCGGGAGGCTTCCTGAGACCACCCCCAAGAAGAAGAAGACATCGTCAGGCTCGGCCCCTCAGGAGGCAAGTCCTTCACGGCCCGTCTCTGCCCAGGGGGACCCTCCTTCCATCGCATAGGGAAGCGCGCCCAGCGCTCTCCTCAGGCAGGGCTCGGGGGCTCTCACCTGGAGGGCCACCGACCTAGCCAGAGTCACGAGGGAGGTGCTTGGGCACCATGTGGAGGCATGCTTCGAGGCACGTTTCCCCCGAGAAGGAGCCGTGCAAGGAAGGTCAGACCAGCAGGAGTTCGTTAACAAGGCCATTCAAGAACTACAGGAGACAAGGATCATGAGAGGTTGCCGCCGCCTACCAGCTGTGGCCCCACATCCAGGCGAGGATGGTGGGCTGCGCGTCTGCGTCGACGTACCAGGGCTCAATCAGATCGCCATGATGGAGCGTCTTTGGCCCTCACAAGTGGGGCGCTGCGGGGATCCACCCCACAGCTATGTTCGCATGCCCTACGGCCTGCCGAGCATGGCTGCGGCGTACCAGCACCTCATGAGGGGCATCATGGAGGCTCAGGAAGACAGGCGTTCCGCGGCCTTGGTGGAGATGAATACAGCTCGCGAGGAGTCACCAGTGCCTCCGGAGCCTCCCGAGGCCCCGGGGCCTGGGGGCTCGTGAGGATCAGCTTCCGCAGCCCACCAAGTCTGCTGCACCAACGCCACTTCGCTGACGACATCCTCAGGTGACATCTTTCAAGTTCCATTCCCAGCTGGGAGCGCCCTCCCAGGGTTGCATCACTCCCAGGCCGCGTGGGTCCGTCCCTGCGGCATGTATCCCCTTTTATCTTTTGGTCGTTAGTTTGCCTTGTTGGGGGCGCCCCTCGGGCTGCATCATCCCCAAGCCGCTCGGGCCAGACCCAGCGGCGTGTATCTCACTCGCGTTTATTTCCAACTATGCATTGCCTATCACGCTCGATTGCATGATGACTGTCCGCGGCATCCTTTCTTCTCCATGTCGGTCGCTTGCACGTTAAAGGGGGGTGCCTGAGCATCGCGACTCAGGGCTCTTACTGGCTCTCCAGCCCTCACCCTCTGGCCTTGTCCATGGCATCGCGACTTGGCATACCAGCGACGGCTGAGACAAGCTCGAGGGCCGGGACCCGAGGACGTAGAGTACCGGCATCTAACCAAATTTTGCAGGGACACATCTCAAGATACGGCCCAGTGCCAGGCGCAACCCGCCTAGAGGTAGGGCCTCGTGAGTCCCGCGCCGGCTCACGGGTGCCCAGATACACCTCACCTACTCCAACCAGCAAGCTCTTGAGCGACTAATGATCGACTAACGACTGCCATGGCAACCCCATCTTCTTTCTGTGATGAACCTGCAGGATCCTTGGAGGGGACTGCGCTAGCCAACGCCCTCACGAGGTTCCCTTCACCCTCGCCCGCGCGAACCGCTTGCACGTTAAAGGGGGGTGCCTGAGCATCGCGACTCAGGGCTCTTACTGGCTCTCCAGCCCTCACCCTCTGGCCTTGACCACGGCATCGCGACCTGGCATACCAGCGACAGCTGAGACAAGCTCGAGGGCCGGGACCCGAGGACGTAGAGCAGAAAGGGGAGCAGAGGCGAGGGAGAAGGGGCTCGCGAGGACTTTGCCAAGCGATTCCGCTCCTACCGACGTGCGAACCCGACGGCACACCAGGAATAATCCCCGACTCTCGAGATAAGTCACCTCCCACAGCGCTGGCTACCGTGGCACTACCCCCGCACCTAAAGCAATTCCGTACTAGCGATGTTGCTTCCCTTTCTCACCAAGCAATGGCTGCTTGGGCGCCAAGGGGGACCTCCTGAGCATCGTGACTCAGGGGCTCTTACCGGACCCCGGGTCGCTCGCCTCCTGGCCTTGACCACGGCATCGCGACCTGGCATACCAGCGACGGCTGACGCCGCCTTGGGACTGGGACCTGTCGGCGTAGAGCACCAAGCCATCGCGAGGTTCGAAAGGGAGAACTAAGCTGTGACGAAATCAGCAATTCACACAAATCCATAGCGAAGGTCATGTATTAACAAACGGGACTACAGACACCTTACAAGCCCCCGTGGGGCATGTTTTGATTCTTCGCAGGGAACGGATCCTAAGGAGTGCTAACTACACGGGCTCCTGCAGAAGATGCCATCATCAACAGTGGGCCGTCGGGCACCGGCGCCAACCCCATCCAGATCAGGGTCAGCGACGGCCTGACGAGCCCGCCCTGCTCCAGGAGCGGCGCCGGCTCGGGGGCTCGTAGCTGTCGTCGCTCGTCTCCGGAGTCGCGAAGATTTCGCTGGAGTCGCTGGACCCCCCGGCGCCTCCGCCAAGGGAGCGGTCGACGGGCCTAGCCCTCTCGAGGACAAGGTCCTGGCCACCTCTCCTGCGGCAGCACTCCAGCCGGCGCCCGATCGCGTCGAAGACCTTGAAGAACATCACCGCAGTACCATCATACTCCAGGTGGACCGCGAAGACGCCCCTCTCCTTGCAAACCTGGGCGACTTCTCTCCAGCTGCGGGACAAGTAGACCTCGCCCGGCGCAGCGACCACGACCTTAGCCTCGGTCGCGAGGGTGCTGCAGCCGGCGTGCTGCAGCCAGAGCTCCAGAGGCCCTCCTAGTGGGACGACGGAGGCGAAGAAGGGAGCCAGACGGATCTAGGACTGGAGAGGAACGACAACGTGGAGCACGAACCCATGGGAGGAGCCCTCGGCATGGACTCCGGGAGGAACAACCCACGCCTTCATGACCCGACGGCGCCTACGATAGCGCCGGCCGCGGAGATCAGCATCGACACCCTCGGGGCCCTCGGCGGGGGCGTACAAAGGAAGCAGGAACCCCGGTGGATCCCGCTCGCACCGGGGCCTCGACTCCACATGCCGGTCTTCCTCGCCCCGGCTGCAAAGGGCGAGCCGTTTCTTCGGCGGGAGCGGGTCTGGCCCCTCTCGAGGAGCCTTTCCCTTCTCCGCTGCGGAGAACCGACGGATCGGAGCCATCACACCAAGACGAAGCAAGAACTGGGAGTAGAGGAGAAAGCAAAGAGAGACGGACTGGAAGGGCACGCGCCGTATAGTACTTATAGCCGGCGAAGGCCAACCGCCGGCCTCCACGATCACAGGTAATCATGACACGATTTGCATGCAGGGATGTGGCCAACTCACGCGATCACCGAGGCGTCGTGGGGAAGTGGAGTCGCCCACGTCCCGTCAACCTCCACGCGGCGCCCAAGGCCGTAGGCTGTTAGGGCCCGCGGCGCTTCGCCCTTGCCCTTTCGCCTCTCGGCACGGCCAAGCCCATGCGCACCTTGGGCCCGGGGGCTACTGTCGGCGTTCTAGGAACGGGGGTCCCCAGACTTGCCTACCTGCGGCCTGCGGCGTGGCTCAAATGGGGGCCCAACATGGCCCATCTTCATCAGCACAAAACTCAAGACCCTCGCGAGGGGCCAACCCTCGCGAGGCGGGCGACACGGCGCAGCCTCCTCGGGCTGGCTCGTGAGGAGACGAAGATATCAAGGCAGGGTGCCTCGCGAGGTGCCCATGACGCAAGCCATGACGATCGAGGGTGCCAGGCGGGCACCAGCGCGCGCAGCGTCCTTCTTTCCTCTTTGGTGCAAAGGGGGCAAGCACAGCCGCGGAGTACCGAGGCATCTGGCAAAGGTTGCCATTTCGGTGCAACGAGACCAGGACAAAGCGGACTACGAGACGGAGGTCACCATGGAGCCCAGCACGGCGTCACCGCAGAGTCTTTCGCAGGCGAAGACCACCTTTAGTCAGGATAAGTGTACTAGATGTTCCCCTTCGAATTGGCCAGTCGTTGGCGCCCTTCCCGCTCAATATTTGGGAAGAGGCCCAGGGCCTTTGCCTATAAATAGGGCCGGTCACCCACGTAGCAAGGGGGTTCGGTCGATTGGTCAATCAGTTGGTAGATTGGAGAATAGGGTTTGGTCCGGCGTGTGGATCCGACTAGCAAGCAGAGAGAGTAAGAGAGAGAGAGAGAGAGAGAGAGAGAGAGAGGTGACTGAACTCCTCCCAGCAGTTCATCGCCCCAGCCAAGAACAGACCATCGCGAGGCTGTTCTCCCTTGTACTGTTCATCATCACCAGCCCCAGGAGGCAATCCCTCCACCACACACTGGAGTAGGGTATTACACCACAATGGTGGCCCGAACCAGTATAAATCTTGTGTCTCTTGCGTGATTCTTTTGGTAGCCTAGATCTTTGTGAGACGGGGAGGTAGGGGCGTGATTTCCGCGCGCACCCCAGTGTTCGAACCTTAAGGGTCTGCCGGAACCCGAAATCCGATAGTCATCGACAGTCGCGTCTGGCTCTTGGGCTCCGTCGTATGGTCGCAGCAATCGGGTATAGGAAGGGGGAAAAGGGGGGAGTAAAGCAACCGTGAGTACTCATCCAAAGTACCCGCAAGCAAGGAGCTGCACTACATATGTATGCATTGGTATCAATTGGAGTAAGGCTATCATATGTGGACTGAACTGCAGAATGCCGGAATAAGAGGGGGATAGCTAGTCTTATCGAAGACTACGCTTCTGGCCGCCTCCATCTTGCAACATGTAGAAGAGAGCAGAAGGTAAGTCCACCAAGTAGCATCGTGTAGCATAATCCTAACCGATGATCCTCCCCTCGTCGCCCTGTGAGAGAGCGATCACCGGTTGTATCTGTCACTTGGAAGGGTGTGTTTTATTAAGTATCCGGTTCTAGTTGTCATAAGGTCAAGGTACAACTCTGGGTCGTCCTTTTACCGAGGGACACGGCTATTCGAATAGATCAACTTCCCTACAGGGGTGCACCACATTTCCCAACACGCTCGATCCCCTTTGTCCGAACACACTTTTCTGGGTCATGCCCGGCCTCGAAAGATCAACACGTCGTAGCCATACCTAGGCACAACAGAGAGGTTAGCACGCCGGTCTAAAGCCTATGGCGCAAGGGTCTGGGCCCATCACCCATTGCACACCTGCATGTTGCGAGGGCGGCCGGAAGCAGAACTAGCCCCCTTAATACAAGAGCAGGCTTATGGTCCAATCCGGCGAGCGCCGCTCAGTCGCTGATGTCACGAAGGCTTCGGTTGATACCACGACGTCGAGTGCCCATAACTATCCCCGCGTAGATGGTTAGTGCGCATAGTCCAGTGGCCAAACTCAGATCAAATACCAAGATCTCGTTAAACGTGTTAAGTATCCGCGAACGCCGACCAGGGCCAGGCCCACCTCTATCCTAGGTGGTCTCAACCTGCCCTGTCGCTCCGCCACAAAGTAACAGTAGCTATGTGTTTGATCTCTCTCTCTCGTGTTCTTAAGATGATACGATCTTGATGTATCGCGAGCTTTGCTATTATATTTGGATCCTATGATGTTTCTTCCCCCCTCTTCTCTCTTGTAATGAATCGAGTTTCCCCTTTTAAGTAATCTTATCGAATTGAGTCTTTAAAGGCTTGAGAACACTTGATGTATGTCTTGCCGTGGATATCTGTGGTGACAATGGGATACCACGTGCCACTTGATGTATGTTAAGGTGACCAACTTGCGGGTTTCGTGACATTGGGAACCTATGCATAGGGGTTGGCACACATTTTCGTCGTGATTCTCCGATAGAAACTTCGGGGCACTCTTTGAGGTCCTTTGTGTTGGTTGAATAGATGAATCTGAGATTGTGTGATGCATATCGTATAATCATACCCACGGATACTTGAGGTGACATTGGAGTATCTAGGTGACATTCGGGTTTTGGTTGATTTGTATCTTAAGGTGTTATTCTAGTACGAACTCTAGGGCTATTTGTGGCACTTATAGGAATAGCCCCACGGATTGATTGGAAAGAATAACTTTGAGGTGGTTTCGTACCCTACCATCATCTCTTTGTTCGTTCTCCGCTATTAGTGACTCTTTGTTGCATGTTGATGGATAGTTATGTGATCCAATTATGTTAGTATTGTTGAGGGAACTTACAATAGTGAAAGTATGAACCCTAGGCCTTGTTTCCACACATTGCAATACCGTTTACGCTCACTTTTATCACTTGCTACCTTGCTGTTTTTATTATTTCAGATTACAAATACCTTTATCTATTGTCCATATACCACTTGTTTCACTATCTCTTCGCCGAACTAGTGCACCTATACAATTTACCATTGTATTGGGTGTGTTGGGGACACAAGAGACTCTTTGTTATTTGGTTGCAGGGTTGCTTGAGAGAGACCATCTTCATCCTACGCCTCCTACGGATTGATAAACCTTAGGTCATCGACTTGAGGGAAATTTGCTACTGTCCCTCAAACCTCTGCACTTGGAGGCCCAACAACGTCTACAAGAAGAAGGTTGTGTAGTAGACATCATAGGCCCACCTCTCTCCTAGGTGGTCTCAACCTGCCCTGTCGCTCCGCCACAAAGTAACAGTCGGGGGCCGTCGGGAACCCAGGCCCACCTCTACTGGGATGGAGCCACCCGCCCCTCCAGCCCCCAACTCCGAACAGTACCTCAGGTAATGTAACAGTGTAAAGTATATAGTATATGCCCGTGATCACCTCCCGAAGTGATCACGGCCCAGTAGTATAGCGTGGCAAACGGACAAGAGTGTAGGGCCACTAATGGAACACTAGCATCCTATACTAAGTAGTAGGATAGCAGGTAAAGGTAACAACAGTAGTAGCAAGGACAGGCTATGCAGCAGTATAGGGTTAACTGAAAGCAGTAATGTGCTACACTACTCTAATGCAAGGAGTATAGAGAAGAGTAGGCGATATCTGGTGATCAAGGGGGGGGGGGCTTGCCTGGTTGCTCGGGCAAGAGAGAGGGGTCATCTTCAATGTAGTCGAACACACGGACATCAGCAGTAGTCTCGGAGTCTACCGGAAAGAAGTAACGGAGGGGGAACATAATAAATAACAGAGCAATCAAAGCAACACAAAGCATAACATAGTAATACGCAGTGCTAGGTGTGCCCTAACGCAGTACTAGGTGATACCGGCGAAGGGGGAAACATCCGGGAAAGTATCCCCAGTGTTTCCCGTTTTCAGACAGATGAACCGGAGGGGGAAAGTTGCGTGTTTGCTATGCTAGGGATGTGTGGCGGACGAACGGGCTGCGTATCCGGATTCGTCTCGTCGTTCTGATCAACTTTCATGTACGTTTTCCCATCCGAGCTACGGTTTATTTTGTATTAATTTTAAAAGATTTAAATAATTTTTAATTTATTTAATTAATTAAATACAACTCTATCCAGAACAGTGCATGCTGACATCAGCATGACATCAACGTGACGTCATCAGTCAACAGAGGTGTTGACTGAGTCGCTGACATGTGGGTCCCGCATGTGAAAGGTACAATAACCTAACTAACCTATTAATCAGTTTAATTAGTTAATTAGGTACCTAATGTTTAATTAGTTTAATTAAATAGGATTAAGTAAGTTAATTAATTTAGTTAATTAATTAACATTTTCATTTACTTATTATTTATTATTTATTTTAAATTTCTTTTTTTAATCGTTCTCAGGGGCGTGGGGCCCCCATGTCATTGGCCCTAGGGCCAAACGGGCGTGGGCGTAACCACATGGGACAGAGCCCGCCCGAGGGGGAGCAGGGCGAGGGCGGCCGCCTGAGGCAACCGGGGCGAGGCCACGGCGAGGCGGGCTCGCCTGACCGGAGGTGGGGGAACGGGGCGACGCACGGGAGCAGGCCAGCGGCGGCACAGCAGCTCGGCAGGCGGGGCGCGGTGAGCATCGCGAGCAGGGGCGCGCGCGGCGGACGAGCACGCGGTGGAGGCGCGGTGGTGCGCTGGTGCGGGCACACCAAAGTGGCATACAGAGGTGCAGCACCACAGGGACCGGGCGCGGTGTGCGCGGCGATGTGCGCAGGCGCGCGAGCAAGGGCAGGGGGTCGCGGTGGCCGGCAGGGGCGGGGCACGATGGCAACACGTGGTGAGCAGAGAAAGGGAGGAGGGGAGGTGGCGGCTCACGGGGGGGGGGGCAGACGAGGAATGGCAGCGGCTCGGGGAGGAGACGGGGTCGGGGCGACGAGGTGGAGCAGCTCCGGTCGTGGAGGAGGTCGAAGACAGGTGGTGAGGTGGCTCTGGGCGGGGTCCCGCGTCAGTGTGGTCGTGGACGGGCGGCGGGGCGCCGGTGGGGCGACATGAGGGGGCCGGCTCCGCGAGGGGGGTGACGGCGACGTCGAGGCGGCGATGGGGCAATGGGATCAGGGGGTTGCCCCGATCCAGATCGGGGAAGGGCGAGAGGGAGGAGTGGGACGAGGGGGAGGGAGTGGGTGCGAGTGGGGGGGGGTCGGGGGGAACAGTGGGGGTTAGGGTTTCAGTCAGTGGACCGGGGGGGGTTAAGTGGTGGTGGGGGAGGACCGGCCTCTCCGGGCGGCTGGGCCGGCCATCTGGGCCAAGGCCCAGTGTGGCCGGGGGGGGTTGGCCTCCTTTCTTTCTTCCTTTTTGTTGTGTTTTTTTATTCTATTTCTTTTCTGTTTTCCCTTTTTTGTTTCATAAAATTTAGAAACGACAACTAATTTAGTGCTATTAAATAGGTCACGGCCCCAAATATTTTGGCACTCTAAATAATGTATTTCGCATTTGCTTTTTATTCTAAAAGCATTTTATATAATTGTCTTATCACTGTTTTAATTAACTTAGTGCATTTAAATATTTTATTAAAGATGATTTCTTCACCAACAATTATTATGGATTATTTTACACATTAGGAACAATTTAGTTTTGACTTTTGAAAACTTTAATTGTTTTGACTTTAATTCAAATTTGAATTTGGATCGGTTCTTAACTAACGCGAGATTATCAACAATAATCGAGGTGATGTGGCATCATTACCAGAGCATTACTGTAGTTTGATTACCCGGGCGTCACAGTATTCCAACTTTTCTATGGTTCATAAACTATATTACTAGCCATATATTCATCAAAATAAGCAAACAACACACGAAAAACAGAATCTGTCAAAAATAGAATAGTATGTAGTAATCTGTAACTAACGCAAACTTCTGGAACCCAAAAAATTATGAAATAAATTTCTGGACGTGAGGAATTTATCTATTAATAATCTGCAAAAATAATTAACTAAATAGAACTCTCCAATAAAAATGGCAGCAATTCTCGTGAGTGTTGAATTTTCTGTTTTTTACAGCAAGATCAAAAAGACTTTCCCCAAGTCTTCCCAACGGTTCTAATTGGTACAAACACTAATTAAACACAAAAACACAACCAAAACAGAGGCTATATAAATTATTTATTACTAAAGAGGAACAAAAGGCAAGGAATAAAAATAAAATTGGGTTACCTCCCAATAAGCGCTATCATTTAATGCCCTTAACTAGGCATAAAAGCAAGGATAGATCTAGGTATTGCCATCTATGGTAGGTAATTCTTCAATAAGACACCTATAACTCCTAGCAGTTTCTTTCTTTTTATTAATTATCAAACTCCTAGGCAAGAAATCAAGAAAATAATTTGTAGCAAAAGGTTCCTTAAGGATAGTGAGAAAATTGGGGTGAACACTTATGGATTTGAGGTCCGCATTTCCCTTACTAGAAGTTTCACCCTTATTTTTAGGAACATACATCAATTTGGCAATCTTAGCATTAGAAGGAGTGTTTTTCACGGAAGAAAAATCAGACCCTAGGTTGGTAATAATATCCTCAATTTTATCAATTCTACTGGAATCTTGATCTATCTTTTCATCAACCAAAGGTCCCTTTTCTTTAAAAAATTTAAGAGCAACTCCTACCTTAGATCTGTATTGGGTAATTTGTTTATGGATCTTTCTATCCAAATTTTCAATTAACTCTACGGTGGCAACTTTATTTTCAATAATTTCAAGCCGTTGCATCACATGTTCCAAAGTTAAAATAGTTCCATTAACCAAGAGAGGTGGTGTGCCAAACAAATCTATCATAGCATTGTAAGAATCAAAAGTTTGGCTACCCAAGAAATTTCCTCCGGTAATGGTATCAAGAATATATCTATTCCAAAGAATGATGCCTACATAAAAATTGCGAAGAAGAACGGAAGTAGATTGCTTCCTAGTAGATTTATTTTGCGCATTGCAAATTCTGAACCAAGCATCTTTTAGATCTTCTCCCACCCTTTGTTTAAAATTAAGGACCTCATTTTCGGGAGATAAAGGACTAGCCATAATGACAAAGCAAGCGAAATAAAGGGCGGACGAAAAAGAGGGTGAATAAAACAGCAAGGGTGAAGTGGGGGAGAGGAAAATGAGAGGCAAATGGCAAATGATGTAATGCGAAGGATAAGAGTTGTGATGGGTACTTGGTATGTTTTGACTTGGCATAGATCTCCCCGGCAACGGCGCCAGAAATCCTTCTTGCCACGTCTTGAGCATGCGTTGGTTTTCCCTTGAAGAGGAAAGGGTGATGCAGCAAAGAAGCATAAGTATTTCCCTCAGTTTTTTAGAACCAAGGTATCAATCCAGTAGGAGACCACGCACGAGTCACCTCGTACCTACAAAAACAAATCAGAACCTCGCAACCAACGCGATAAAGGGGTCGTCAATCCCTTCACGGTCACTTGCAAGAGTGAGATCTGATAAAGATAATAATAATAAGATAAATATTTTTGGTATTTTTACGATATAGATTGAAAGTAAATTGCAAAATAAAATAGATTGGAAACTTGTATGATGGAGAATAGACCCGGGAGCCACAGGTTTCGCTAGTGGCTTCTCTCAAGATAGCATAAGTATTACGGTGGGTGAACAAATTACTGTCGAGCAATTGATAGAAAAGCGGATAATTATGAGAATATCTAGGTATGATCATGTATATAGGCATCACGTCCGTGAAAACTAGACCGACTCCTACCTGCATCTACTACTATTACTCCACACATCGACCGCTATCCAGCAAGCATCTAGAATATTAAGTTCATAAGAACAGAGTAATGCCTTAAGCAAGATTACATGATGTAGAGGGATAAACTCATGCAATATGATATAAACCCCATCTTTTTATCCTCGATGGCAACAATACAATACGTGTCGTTTCCCTTTCTGTCACTGGGATCGAGCACCGCAAGATTGAACGCAGAGCTAAGCACTTCTCCCATTGCAAGAAATATCAATCTAGTAGGCCAAACCAAACTGATAATTCGTAGAGACTTGCGAAGATAACCAATCATACATAAAAGAATTCAGAGAAGATTCGAATATTGTTCATAGATAATCTTGATCATAAACCCACAATTCATCGGATCTCGACAAACACACCACAAAAAGAGTTACATCGAATAGATCTCCAAGAGAATCGAGGAGAACTTTGTATTGAGATCCAAAGAGAGAGAAGAAACCATCTAGCTAATAACTATGGACCCGAATGTCTGAGGTAAACTACTCACACATCATCGAAGGGGCCATGGAGTTGATGTAGAGGCCCTCCGTGATCAATTTCCCCTCCGGCGGAGCTCCGGAAAAGGCCCCAAGATGGGATCTCTTGGGTACAGAAGGTTGCAGCGGTGGAAATAGGGTTTCATGGTGCTCCTGGATGTTTTCATGGTACGTAGGTATATATAGGAGGAAGAAGTAGGTCGGTGGAGCCACGAGGGACCCACAAGGGTGGAGGGCGCGCCCAGGGGGTAGGCGTGCCCCCTGCCTTGTGGCCCCCTTGTTGATTGCTTGACGTCCACTTCAAGTCCTCTAGATCACGTTTGTTCCAAAAAATCACGCTCCCGTAGGTTTCATTCCGTTGGACTCCGTTTTATATTCTTTTTCTGCAGAACACTGAAGTAGGCAAAAAACAGCAATTTGGGCTGGGCCTCCGGTTAATAGTTTAGTCCCAAAAATAATATAAAGGTGTATAAATAAGCCCATTAAACATCCAAAACAGAATATATAATAGCATGGAGCAATCAAAAATTATAGATACGTTGGAGACATATCACGTATTGTATTATATGAGTCTTTGCTTATTTTGATTTTGGTTTGTATCATCTATCCTTGCTGGACACACCTATTTAAGAGAGCCAAAATTATGCTATGATTTGTTAGAATTGCTCTATATGCTTCACTTAAAAATTTTGAGCTGTGAAATTTCTCTAGTGCTTCACTTATATCTTTTTGAGCATGGTGTGCTTTAACATTTTCCAAGAAATGCTCTCATGCTTCACTTACATTTATTTGAGAGTTACTAAATTTTTACATAAATTCTCTCATGCTTCACTTATATTATTTTGAAAGAAGAAAAATTTTATGCTCATGTTCTTCACTTAATTTTTTTTGAGCTTATCAAATGCAACATATGAAATTAGTCCCAAAGTGAGAGATATTCAAGAGAGGTATAACAAAAACTTTCATGAAGATCATTGGCAAAATAAGCTTGATACTTTGTAATAGTTTTGAGATATGATGATAGTGATACGCGAGTCACATTGGTGAATAATTATGCTTTAGTAAGAATATTGGTGTTAAGGTTTGTGATTCCCTATGCAAGCACGAAAGTCAATAGTTATGCAATGAAATTACATCCTACTTGTGGTGCATTATTCGCTATTTGTTATGCTTAATGCTCGCTTATGTGATTTTTTTATTTCATGGTGTGTTCCTTCTATATCCATTTTCTAGCCTCCACTTGTACTAAGTAGGAATACTACTTGTGCATCCAAAATCTTAAAACCCAGTTTTGCCATATGAGTCCACCATAGCTAGCTATATGCGGTATTTCTGTGCCGTTCTAAGCAAATTTGTATGTGCCATCTCTAATTTTCAAAATGAATTTCCCTTTTGTGTTCTCCTACCGCTCATTAATCGGTGGGGGTGGCCAACATTTTCCATGCTAGATGTGTTATTCTCAAGATGAGTGTTCATTCACTTGTCATTGCACAAAAGTATGGCGGTAATAGGGATGCCCAGTCCCAAAATGAAAAGGAAATTTCCTTTATGTTGTCAAATAATATATTCCTTGGAAACTGTTGGTATGGAAGGCACCCGTGGATACGGCTAGCCATGGATTGTGAAAGAATGGTGAAAAAAGGAATAAACTTTATTTTCTATTTGGGAACCACCTATGATATATCTAGCATGGAAAGTGTTGGGAATTACTCGGTCGTTTTCGTTGATGGGAAAAGTATGCCTCTCAAAAAAATTATCTCTCATTTTTTGCTTTAAGCTCTGACACCTCTACAAATCCCTACTTCCCTCTGCTAAGGGCCTATCTATTTACTTCACGCAATTTTTATTTTTATTTGAGTCTCCATCTTCTCTTATAAAGCACCAACTAGGGAGCACTATGATCATACTTGAGCATTGGATGTAGCTAATATGTGAGTGTGTTTCATGAATTGATCAATGATTGAGCATGATAGGCTAGGGATAACATTCTTTAGTGTTGATATTTTGAAAGACATGGTTGCTTGTTAATACTTGAGTATTGAAATCTTCGTGTCAAAACTGGACTATTGCTTTGAATCAATAAAAGTCCAAATTGATGTCCATGCTACAAAGAAAAGAATATGTAATGAACATGTTAGGCAGCATTCCACATCAAAAATTCCGTTTTTATCATTTACCTACTCGAGGACGAGCAGGAATTAAGCTTGGGGATGCTAATACATCTCCAATGTATCTATAATTTTTTTATTGTTCCATGCTGTTATATTATCATTCCTGGATGTTTTACAATCATTTTATAGCAACTTTATATCATTTTTGGGACTAAGCTATTGACGTAGTGCCCAGTGCCAGATGTTGTTTTTTACTTCGCAAAATATCAATACCAAAAGGAGTCCAAACGCAACGAAACTTTTTGGAGAATTTTTCTTGACCATAAGACACCCAGTGGGCCAAAGAAGTACCAGAGGGGAGGCCCGAGGTGGGCACAACACACCAGGACACGCCAGGAGGCCCAGGCGCGCCTAGGGGTGGTTGTGCCCCCCTTGGTGATCTCCCGCACCGCCTCTTCACCCTATAAATCCCCAAATATTCCAGAAACCCTATGGGAGTTGACGAAACATAATTCCAACCGTCGTAGTGTGACGCCCCGAGACCATTGCGTCAGGTGTCTTCCAGTTATTCATGACCTTTGCCACGTCATTTGCTTGCGTGTTGCATCTTGCCATGTCATCATCCGTATTGCATCATCATGTTTTCAAAACTTGCATCCGTCCAGGTTCCCCCAGTTTCGTCTGTTATCCGTTCTGAGCCCAGACACACTCGCACGCGCCCGCGGCATGTCCGAATATTATTTTATAAGTGGCTGGAAAATGTTCTCGGAATGGGTTGAAAGCTGGCGTGTTGTCTTATTATAGTGTAGGTAGGCCGCCTGCCAAGTTTCATCGCATTTGGAGTCTGTTTGATGCCCCAACGGATTACTGTAGCGATAGTATAGTCGGTCTAACGTCAGACGTTTTCGGTCTCCGGAAACGGTTGCCGGGCTGCCTTCTTTCCTCTCCTCTCAGCTCACACCCTCCTACACAGCCCACCTAGTACCCCTTCTCGCGTCCGGAGCCGTCCGATGGTGATCACACGGTCCTAAAACACCCCTCAAACCCCTCGCACAGTGCATCGACCCCCCCCCCCCCTCGAGTGCGCGTCCGAAAGTTGTCCCGAACCCAACCCGGACAGTCATCACCGTTGGGTCCAGATCATCCCCAAACATCCCTAAAACATCTTTGATTCTTTGTTAGGCTCCCCTAAGCTATTTATTCTCGTCTGCCCGATTACGATCGGAGGGACCGAGTAGTCCTAAGCTAACCCTTCCTATAAATAATAGACGCCTAACCCTAATCTGAGGAGCCGTCCCATACATCCCTTTCTTTCAGCTGCCATCCCACCAACTCCCTTCTCTCTCGGGATCCTCCCAGATCTGATCCAGCTAACAAGTTGCCTCCGACCATCTCCTTGATTTCTGCCGCCACCAAACCACTGCATCCCTTCGGGTCCACCCTTCCCGTGCCTCCCCTCTTGATCCAGGAGCCCGAGCTCCCCTGCATGAGGTCGCCATCTTCGAGCGGCCTCGCCGGAGACCAGCACAACCGCGCCCGATCCCCTTGCCTCCTCGTTCCCGTGCCGCAGCAGCCGAAGAGGTGACCTCGCGCCCGAGCCTCCCGTGCGCCTCCACCTCCCTACCGGAGCAGCACCAGCGGCCAACCAGGGGAAAACGCCATGGTCGTCTGAGTTCTTCCACGTCGGCCGGCTAGCTCGACCAGCAACCGACCCCGGCAGTAGCAGCCAGCGTCGTCCCTCCTACCTCGTTTTCTCTTCCCCGTGCTTCTCCTTTCTCCATCTCAGCGCCTCTCTCTCGTTCGCAGGCACCCGACTCCTAGCCATGGACGCCCGCATGTGCCTCGGGCTCGTCTCCTTCGCTGCCTTGCCCGACGGTTGCCGCCACCCCGAGGACCGGCGAGCCCCGTCCTACGAGCCCTATTCCTCCTCTCCTTCATTTTTCCCTTCTCTTGTGTAACCAGCGCCGCCGCTGTTTATTTGACAGCCGCCAGAGCACCGCGCCATGGCCTTGTAGCTCCCGCCGTAGATCCGGCAGGTCCTGCCTCAGACGCAGCGCCCGTGCCCCGGATCAGCCGCGCCGCCCTGGGTCCCCATCGGCGTCGGCCTCTGCTCATTTCTGCACCGGACAGAGGAGCTCGACCCCTTTTTCATGCGACCTCCTCTGCTTCTTCCTCGAGCCCGCAACAACTCCAGCGCGCGTTAACCATGTACCATGCCAGCGCAGCAGCCTCGCCCGGTCACTGGTCGCCTTCGCCGCCCGTGGGCCTCCCCTGCCCCACGGTCTGCATCCGCTCCCTGCCGGCCTCGCCTTGTGCCTCATCGCGGCCCAGCCTCCCCTCCAGCTGGGCTTGGCCCAATGTGAGCAGCTCCTAGCACCTCTAGTTTCAGCCCGTTGTATTTTTTTTCTGATGCTGCGATTTTCGCATTTAACCAGAGACTGCAGTTTTTATAGAAAAGTCCCTAGCCTTCATGCATATCCTAACTAATTAACCATGCATCGGATTAAAACTAACTTTATATGTAAAATGCTTAGAATTGTGTCTAGTTTCATAATATCCAACTTTCATGCATGTTTAAAATGTTTAAGATGTTTTTTGTTTAAATTTGCCCTATTGCCATGCTATAATGCTTTATTTCTTAACTAAATAACCGTAGCTAAAAACCTAATAATCTTTATATGTAAATGGGGTAGCAAAATGCCTAGTTTAACATGGTGGCATCACTTTGCATGTTTAACAACTCTAAAATATGGTTTAGGGCAGAACAGTACCAAACCTAAAATATGCACATGAGGATTTTCCGGAATTGTTGTTTGTTATTTTCGGCCTCATTTAAACTTGACTAGATAGTTAGTTTAATTATGCTTCACCTCTTACCATGTTAATCAACATTTAATATTGTTGGGTACATAAACGAGATTCGAACTAAATCACTTGTTGTGGTGTTTTATCAATATGCAACTCGTTGCATATTGAGCTCCACTTAATTTGTAGCATTGTTTGTGCATTTTGCCAATGCCATGCCTCTTTAAACCGACATGCATCATAATAGGTTGTGCATCATGCCATGCTTATGTGATGGTTGTTTACCATGTTGTTTGCTTCTTTCTGGTGTTGCTTCTTTGGGTTAGTTCCGATAACGTTGTGTTTGTGAGGATTTGTTCGACTTCGTCCGTTTGTCTTCTTCATGGACTCGTTCTTCTTCCTTGCAGGATCTCAGGCAAGATGATCATACCCTCGAAATCACTTCTATCTTTGCTTGCTAGTTGCTCGCTCTATTGCTATGCCGCGATACCTACCACCTGCTATATCATGCCTCCCATATTGCCATGTCAAGCCTCTAACCCACCTTTCCTAGCAAACCGTTGTTTGGCTATGTTACCGCTTTTGCTCAACCCCTCTTATAGCATTGCTAGTTGCAGGTGAAGATGAAGTTTGTTCCATGTTGGAACATTGTTTGGGATATCACAATATCTTTTATTTAATTAATGCATCTATATACTTGGTAAAGGGTGGAAGGCTCGGCCTTATGCCTGGTGTTTTGTTCCACTCTTGCCGCCCTAGCTTCCATCATACCGGTGTTATGTTCCTTGATTTTGCGTTCCTTATGCGGTTGGGTGTTATGGGAACCCCTTGACAATTCGCTTTGAATAAAACTCCTCCAGCAAGGCCCAACCTTGGTTTTACATTTGCCTCACCTAGCCTTTTTTCCTTGGGTTTCCGGAGCCCGAGGGTCACCTTTATTTTAACCCTCCCCCCCCGGCCAGTGCTTCTCTAAGTGTTAGTCCAACCTGAGCGATGTTCGGCGCCCCCTGGGCAACCAGGGTCTATGCCAACCCGACGTCTGGCTCATCCGGTGTGCCCTGAGAACGAGATATGTGCAGATCCTATCAAGATTTGTCAGCGCATCTGGGCGGCTTTGCTGGTCTTGTTTTACCATTGTCGAAATGTCTTGTAACCGGGATTCCGAGTCTGATCGGGTCTTCCTGGGAGAAGGGATATCCTTCGTTGACCGTGAGAGCTTGTGATGGGCTAAGTTGGGACACCCCTGCAGGGTTTGAACTTTAGAAAGCCTTGCCCGCGGTTATGGGCAGATGGGAATTTGTTAATGTCCGGTTGTAGAAAACTTGACACTTAACCTAATTAAAATGAATCAACCGCGTGTGTAGCCGTGATGGTCTCTTCTCGGCGGAGTTCGGGAAGTGAACACGATTCCTGTGTTATGTTTGTGCGTAAGTAGTTCCAGGATCACTTCTCGATCACTTCTAGTTCATGACCGTTGCGTCGCTTCTCTTCTCGCTCTTAATTGCGTATGTTAGCCACCATATATGCTTAGTGCTTGCTGCAGCTCCACCTCATTACCCTTTCCTACCCATAAGCTTAAATAGTCTTGATCTCGTGGGTGTGAGATTGTTGAGTCCTCGTGACTCACTGATACTTCCAAACAGTTGCAGGTGCCGATGATACCAGCGTAGGTGACGCAACCAAGCTCAAGCGGGAGCTCGATGAAGATCTTGATCGTTGTCTTGTTTCATTTCCGGTTGATCAGTAGTGGAGCCAAGTTGGGGCGATCGGGGATCTAGCCTTTGGGGTGGTCTTTCTTTATTTTGGTTCCGTAGTCGGACCTTGATTATATTCCTGGATGATGTATGATATATTTATGTATTGTGTGAAGTGTGATTGTAAGCCAACTCTTTATCCCTTTCTTATTCAGTACATGGGATGCGTAAAGATTACCCCTCTTGCGACATGCCTACCATGCGGTTATGCCTCTAAGTCGTGCCCCAACACATGGGAGATATAGCCACATCGTGGGTGTAACAAGTTGGTAATCAGAGCCTTCCCCGACTTAGGAGCCCCCTGCTAGATTGAATCGCTGACGTTGTTGAGTCTAGAACAAAAAAATTTGAGTCTTAGGATTATATATATCGGAGAGTAGGATTCTTTTTACTCCTCAGTCCCTTCGTCGCTCTGGTGAGGCATCATGACGTAGAGTTTTGACCCTTCTCTCCTCAAATTTCACTAAAAAAATTAGGATCACGCAGGTATCTTGGAATCGTTCCGATGGTTTTGTGACGAGAACATAGTCCTTGGTGCCTCCTGACATTTAGGGGTTGTGGCAGTGTCCCGGGGAGTTGAGCTCCGAGGTGTTGTCGTCACAATTTTATCGTTGCAGTTTTGGAATACCTGAGTTCGCCGACATCGAAAATCTCTTTTATGTAGTTGTTGGTGACATAACCTCGACACCACCCAGTACTGGGGCGGGAGTTCGGGAGTATTGCCATAACTCGTATAACGGATGCTTTTCGAAGGTTGAGGTAAATGATTTCCGAATGTTTCTTGGTTATGTGTTGAAGGATGGATACAACTGGATGTAGGATTTGTTAGTTTGGGTGAGATATTATGCTTCCCATGTATCCCCAACACCTGATTGCATAACCAAAAAGTTTCGGGAGTTTATAAGTGGGAATTCAAGTAGCTCCTAGGATAATCTTTCCAACAGACACATGATACAAAATGGGATCTATCATATGTTTGTTCCGGTTTATTTTGCAAGCCAATCCTTTGTTTTGTTTTGGTTTGTGGTATTCGAGTTGCTTCAATGTCAAGTGTTGATTTCATACCTTTCCTAAGCGGTGTTATCATATTTCTATGTGAATACTAATCCTTATTGATCATCGAGATTGTCATGTTAATTCTTTTGCAACCGGCGTGTTTCTCTTCAAGATGATTCTATCATTTGTTTTCATTCGCGAGATCAATCTCTGTTTTCCTCAACGGTGTTTGTTTCATCCGTCTCCAAGTTGCCCTTGTTTTTTCCCGCCCTCCCACCCTTTTTCCTTCAAGGAATTAGATGTCTTAATCAAGTATCATTTTATTGATGAGAAGTCTCTCCATTCTTTTCCGTCAATGTTTTTATCCGGTGATTCTCAAGAAGATACTAATGGAGCTTCAACTTATCATTCTTCGTTCTCTTTTCTTCTCCGCTGGATTCAATTCAAGCTTTTGATGTTGATCATATCCCTTTTCCTCGTTTCTAATGTTTTCTCATGTCGGTGCACCTCTTAATCATCCACTCTTGCTATTCTATTGTTCCGGAGTGCTGAAGATGCCTCGGAAGATTCGTTTCCATTCTTAATCCATTCAAGTTATTTTGTGGTTGTTACCTCATTCTAGCCATTTAAATCAACTGGTGCAATCTCTCTTTTAAATCATTTCAACGGTGCTTTTCTTGAGTGGGCCCTAACCCACAAGTCTTTTCCCAGGATCTTACTTGACTCTTCTATTTTCCCGGTGTTATTCTCAAATTCTTTTCAAAGTGTGACATAAGAATGAATTATCATCAGTCGTATGTCTTTCTCCAAGATCTTTCAAATTCTTTTCATCATTGGCTCAACCTCTTCTCTTTCGATTCTCCCGGAGTGTCTAAACAATTCTTGATGTTGTTCTCGTCGTCATTCTCTGATTTGAAGACCGAAGAAGAGTTTCTACTCAATCTTATCCGTTCTCTCAAAGATTCATGGTTCTAGCTTGATGCCATCCTCTCATAATTGTTTTAGATTGTGAGAATTATTTTCACCCATCCGGAGCAATTCAGTTGTCTTTTCAGTTTGATTCTCCGGATCCCATCATCTCAGAATTATTCATTCCAGCTTTCAGCTCTCGTTCTCCAAATCTTACTAGTGCATTGCTCAAGTATTCTCTAGTCAGGTCATGATATCTTCATTTCACTTGCATCTAAATTCTCTGAAGTATCTTCGTTCATTTTCTAATTCTTCCCGGTGTTTCGTTATCTTTTCTTTGTTCGTTTTTTTTAAATCCTACCGGTGGTTTGTTGAAGACCGTACCAAGTTTACGCTATATCTATCTTAATCCTTCTCAATGAGAATAAGTACTATGCCAAATCTGTTGCTTGTCATCAATCTAAATTGGTGAAGGATATGCATAACGTAATTCTTATTATTGTTTCACCCAAGTGATCTAATTTCTTCTTTCCAGAGTGGTTCATCATTTCACATTCTCGGTCCGAGATGCTTCATCTTTTCTTTTCAGGAGTCCCAAGTTTTATCGGTAACATCATCACGAAGATCCATCTAAACCATTACAAGGCTTCACCTTGTGTTTTCTACTTCTCTTTCCTTTCGCTTGATCATTCTTTTATTACCGGAGTTCTGCATGGAGGCTCTACATGGTGGTTCGTCAAGGATTCCTTTCATTCTTCAATTTTCCTCAAGCTTTTCTCTCAAAGTTATGATCCGCCAAGCTTTACTCAAAATTAAACATGGTTAAGAACACATGTTTTGTTTTGAGGAGTTCAAGCATTCTTCATCTTGCATTCCGAAGTGCAATTCTTTCTACCTTATCATTTGAGGTGGTGTTATGTCATTGTTGATAATTTCCCTTCATGTTTCATGATTCACAAGTTTTTCAAGAGTGGCATATCTAAATCCATCATTTTTCTCTTCGCTCAAGACTTCTTCTCAACCAATCAATCTCTTCTTTGGAGTTATCTTGGGTTGTATTTCACCTTAAGCCTTCCCTAAGGATTGTTGCTATTATGGTGCTTATAAATGACCCAAGTTATTCATTTATCCTCCCGGTGAAATAAGTTCTCGTCTCCTTGTTGATATCAATCCAATCTATTGTTTCCGTAGTGGCAGGATTTCACCTCAATTTTGAGAAGTTTTCCATAAGCCCACTACAAGCTTATTCGTTTCGTTGTTGGTTTTCCAACAACTCCGTTATAATTTTCTTGGAAGGGTGTTTTCCAAGCTCATTTGTGGCAGAAGTTGTCATTTTCTCCTTTGTTCTACTGTTTCAACGATCGACCTACTATTTTTCTTCCGGAGGCATTGTGATGTTGCTCTTTTCTCTCATCATCTCGAATGGTGAGGATCATGTTCTTTTCGTGCTTATCCTTTTAACCGGAGTGTCGTGTCCTCTTTTCAAGTATCTTCTCATCTTGCCAAGATCATGTTTAATTCCTACCATTTTCAGTCGGAGTGTTGCCCAAATTATATCATTCTTATTCCTTCTCTATCTTGTTTAACCGGAGTGTTGTGGCCATCATTCCTCTTCTAACCGGACTCTCATCCAAGTGCTTTCATTTTACCAAGCTCATATTCTTTACCTTCTTTTTTCCAACCGGAGTGTTGTCGTATTTGATCCTTATCGTTCCTTGTACATCTCATGTCATCCGGAGTGCTTGCATGTACTTCTTGTCCATTGCAACCCTTTTTCTTATGTCTTTCAACCTACAAGGTTCTAGTAATGTTCCTTGTTCCTCTTTCCTAACGGAGTGTTTTCAACTTCGTTCATCTTCATTGTATTCTTTCTTTCAATTTGTTCAACCTTGCAAGGTTCTTTGGTTTCATTCATTGGTCAAAGAAGCAACTTAGTGTTACCTCTTCTCTTCCTCTTCCGTTTCCCTCCGGTGCCATCCTAGATCTCAGGACGAGATCCTCTCGTAGTGGTGGAGTGTTGTGACGCCCCAAGACCGTTGCACCAGGTGTCTTCCAGTTATTCGTTGCCTTTGCCATGCCATTTGCTTGCGTGTCGCATCTTGCCATGTCATCATCTGCATTGCATCATCATGTTTTCAAAACTTGCATCCGTCCGGGTTCCCCCAGATCCGTCTGTTGTCCATTCTGAGCCCAGACACACTCGCACGTGCCCGCGGCACGTCCAAATATTATTTTATAAGTGGCCGACAAATGTTCTCGGAATGGGTTGAAAGCTGGCGTGTGGTCTTATTATAGTGTAGGTAGGCCGCCTGCCAAGTTTCATCGCCTTCGGGGTCCGTTTGATACCCCAAACGGATTACTATAGCGACAGTATAGTCGGACTAACGTCGGACGTTTTCGGTCTCCGAAAACGGTTGCCGGGCTGCCTTATTTCCTCTCCTCTCAGCTCACACCCTCCTACACAGCCCACCTAGTACCCCTTCTCGCGTCTGGAGCCGTCCGATGGTGATCGCACGGTCCGAAAACACCCCTCAAACCCCTCCTTGCACAGTGCATCGACCCCCCTCGAGTGCGCGTCCGAAAGTTGTCCCGAACCCAACCCGGACAGTCGTCACCGTTGGGTCCGGATCATCCCCAAACATCCCTAAAACATCTTCGATTCTTTGTTGGGCTCCCCTAAGCTATTTATTCTCGTCCGCCCGATTATGATCGGAGGGACCGAGTAGTCCTAAGCTAACCCTTCCTATAAATAATAGACGCCTAACCCTAATCCGAGGAGCCGTCCCATCCATCCCTTTCTTTCAGCCGCCACGCCACCAACTCCCTTCTCTCTCGAGATCCTCCTAGATCTGATACAGCTAACAAGTTGCCTCCGACCATCTCCTTGATTTCCGCCGCCACCAAACCATTGCATCCCTTCGGGTCCACCCTTCCCGCGCCTTCCCTCTTGATCCAGGAGCCTGAGCTCCCCTGCCTGAGGTCGCCATCTTCGAGTGGCCCCGCCGGAGACTAGCGCAGCCGCGCCCGATCCCCTTGCCTCCTCGTTCCCATGCCACAGCAGCCGAACAGGTGACCACGCGCCCGAGCCCCCCGTGCGCCTCCACCTCCCTACCGGAGCAGCACCAGCGGCCAACCAGGGGAAAACACCATGGCCGTCTGAGTTCTTCCACGCCGGCCGGCTACCTCGACCAGCAACCGACCCCGGCAGCAGCAACCAGCGTCGTCCCTCCTGCCTTGTTTTCTCTTCCTTGTGCTTCTCCTTTCTCCATCTTAGCGCCTCTCTCTCGTTCGCAGGCACCCCGACTCCGAGCCATGGATGCCCGCATGGGCCTCGAGCTCGTCTCCTTCGCCGCCTTGCCCGACGGTCGCCGGCACCCCGAGGACCGGTGATCCCTCTTCCTCCTCTCCTTCGTTTTTTCCCTTCTCTTGTGTAACCAGCGAAGCCGCTGTTTGTTTGATAGCCACCGAAGCACCGTGCCATGGCCTTGTAGATCCCGCCGCGGATCCGGCGGGTCCTGCCTCGAATGCCGCGCACGTGCCCTGGATCAACCGCGCCGCCCTGGGTCCTCGTCGACGTCGGCCTCTGCAAATTTCTGCACCGGACAGAGGAGCTCGACCCCTTTTTCCCGCGACCTCCTCTGCTTCTTCCTCGAGCCCGCAACAACTCCAGCGCGCGTCGACCATGTACCACGCCAGCGCAGCAGCCTCGTCCATCCACTGGTCGCCTTTGCGGCCTGTGGGCCTCCCCTGCCCCACGGCCTCCATCCGCTCCCTGTCGGCCTTGCCTTGTGCCTCATCGCGTCCCAGCCTCTCATCCAGCTGGGTTTGGCCCAATGTGAGCAGCTCCCAGCACCTCCAGTTTCAGCCCGTTGTATTTTTCCTGATGCTGTGATTTTCGCATTTAACCAGAGACTGCAGTTTTTATAGAAAAGCCCCTAGCCTTCATGCATATCCTAACTAATTAACCAAGCATCGGATTAAAACAAACTTTATATGTAAAATACTTAGAATTGTGTCTAGTTTCATAATATCCAACTTTCATGCATGTTTAAAATGTTTAAGATGTTTTTTGTTTAAATGTGCCATGTTGCAATGCTATAATGCTTTATTTCATAACTAAATAATTGTAGCTCCAAACCTAATAATCTTTATATGTAAATGGGGTAGAAAAATACCTAGTTTAACATCGTGGCATCACTTTGCATGTTTAACAACTCTAAAATATGGTCTAGGGTAAACAATACCAAACCTAAAATATGCACATGAGGATTTTCTGGAATTGTTGTTTGTTATTTCTGGCCTCATTTAAACTTGACTAGATAGTTAGTTTAATTATGCTTCACCTCTTGCCATGTTAATCAACATTTAATATTGTTGGGTATGTAAACGAGATTTGAACTAAATCACTTGTTGTGGTGTTTCGTCAATATGCAACTTGTTGCATATTGAGCTCCACTTAATTTGTAGGATTGTCTGTGCATTTTGCCAATGACATGTCTCTTTAAACCGGACATGCATCATACTTGGTTGTGCATCATGCCATGCTTATGTGATGGTTTTTTACCATGTTGTTTGCTTCTTTTCGGTGTTGCTTCTTCGTGTTAGTTCCGATAATGTCGCGTTTGTGAGGATTTGTTCGACTTCGTTCGTTTGTCTTCTTCATGGACTCGTTCTTCTTCCTTGCGGGATATCAGGCAAGATGATCATACCCTCGAAATCACTTCTATCTTTGCTTGCTAGTTGCTCGCTCTATTGCTATGCCGCAATACCTACCACTTGCTATATCATGCCTCCCATATTGCCATGTCAAGCCTCTAACCCACCTTTCCTAGCAAACCGTTGTTTGGCTATGTTACCGCTTTTGCTCAGCCCATCTTATAGCATTGCTAGTTGCAGGTGAAGATGAAGTTTGTTCCATGTTGGAACATTGTTTGGGATATCACAATATCTTTTATTTAATTAATGCATCTATATACTTGGTAAAGGGTGGAAGGCTCGGCCTTATGCCTGGTGTTTTGTTCCACTCTTGCCGCCCTAGTTTCCGTCATACCGGTGTTATGTTCCTTGATTTTGCGTTTGTTACGCGGTTGGGTGTTATGGGAACCCCTTGACAGTTTGCTTTGAATAAAACTCCTCCGGCAAGGCCCAACCTTGGTTTTACATTTGCCTCACCTAGCCTTTTTCCCTTGGGTTTCCGGAGCCCGTGGGTCATCTTTATTTTAACACCCCCCCCTGGGGCCAGTGCTTCTCTAAGTGTTGGTCCAACCTGAGCAATGTCCAGCGCCCCCTGGGCAACCAGGGTCTATGCCAACCCGACGTCTGGCTCATCTGGTGTGCCCTGAGAACGAGATATGTGCAGCTCCTATCGGGATTTATCGGCACATCCGGGCAGCTTTGTTGGTCTTATTTTACCATTGTAGAAATGTCTTGTAACCAGGATTCCGAGTCTGATCGGGTCTTCCTAGGAGAAGGAATATCCTTCGTTGACCGCGAGAGCTTGTGATCGGCTAAGTTGGGACACCCCTGCAGGGTTTGAACTTTCGAAAGTCGTGCCCACAGTTATGGGCAGATGGGAATTTGTTAATGTCTGGTTATAGAAAACTTGACACTTAACCTAATTAAAATGAATCAACCGCGTGTGTAGCCGTGATGGTCTCTTCTCGGTGGAGTCCGGGAAGTGAACACGGTTCTTGTGTTATGTTTGTGCGTAAGTAGTTCCAAGATCACTTGTTGATCACTTCTAGTTCACGGCCGTTGTGTTGCTTCTCTTCTCGCTCTTAATTAGGTATTTTAGCCACCATATATGCTTAGTGCTTGCTGCAGCTCCACCTCATTACCCTTTCCTACCCATAAGCTTAAATAGTCTTGCTCTCGCGGGTGTGAGATTGTTGAGTCCTCGTGACTCACAAATACTTCCAAACAGTTGCAGGTGCCGATGATACCAGTGCAGGTGACGCAACCAATCTCAAGCGGGAGCTCGATGAAGATCTTGATCATTGTCTTGTTTCATTTCTGGTTGATCAGTAGTGGAGCCCAGTTGGGGCGATCGGGGATCTAGCATTTGGGGTGGTCTTTCTTTTTTTTTGGTTCCGTAGTCGGACCTTGATTGTATTCTTGGATGATGTATGATATATTTAGGTATTGTGTGAAGTGGCGATTGTAAGCCAACTCTTTATCCCTTTCTTATTCAGTACATGGGATGCGTAAAGATTACCCTCTTGCGACATGCCTACCATGCGGTTATCACTACAAAAAAAGACACATCCATGACATTTTGGGCCGAACGAAAAAAAATTGTCATACATATGACACTCCTATGACGATAATTGTGACAAAACCCGGTATCATCATAGATGTGGTGGGCTCCTACTTCTATGACAAAAAATCATGACAGAAAATGGGCTTTTCATCCTGGACGGGCCGGAGACGCAGCTGCATGACATTCTTTGGGCCGTCCATGACGGAAAAAATCGTGGTAGAAGCGAGGGGGAGGAAAATTTCAGGGAGTTCCCGGTTACGGTGGGAGGTCGGGGGCCGAGCGATGGGCGCTTCCCCCATACACGTACGCGCGTGTGTGCGAGGCGTTGGCTCTAACTGAACCCGAGTGATTGCACTGCAGGCTACGCGTTACTGAACCCGAGAGATCGATCGATGGCTATTAACTGAACCCGATCGAGCGATTCCTTCGCTACTGCTGCTAACTAAAGTCGATCGATGCTGCCTCTGGATGAACAGTGAGCGTTGCGAGGGGGTTTGGATGAACAGGTCCCGGTGGGGTGGATGAATAGGACCCCGTGGTGTTGCCTCTGGATGAATAGGACCCCGATCGATCGAGTCGGTTGGGGCTGGATGAACAGGACCACGCCGTCGAGGGCAGGATGAACAGTAGATGGTGGAGGGCAGGATGAACAGTAGCCCGTGGAGGGTGGTTGAACAGGAGCCCGTGGAGAGGGCTGGTTGAACAGTAGCCAGTGGAGTAGCGCGCTGTGGAGGCTGGATGAACAGGAGCCCGTGGATGAACAGTCGCAGGTGGAGGCTGGAGGAGGTCGACGGTGGATGAACAGTAGCTCGTGGAGGCTGGAGGGGTCGACGGTGGAGATGAACAGTATCCCGTGGAGTCCCGTTTTGCGGTACGCCACACCCCTCCCGATGAACAGGACCCCAGTTTCGACCGTAGCGCTCCAACACAAGTCCGTTTCCTCCGTTTTGCAGTACGCCACACCCCTCCCGATGAATAGGACCCCCGTTTTGACCGTAGGAGGTCCGTTTCCTCCGTTTTGCGGTACGCTAGACCCCTCCCGATCAACAGGATCCCGTTTCGAACGTGGCTGGTCGAACACAAGGCCGTTTCCTCCGTTCTGCGATACGCCAGGCCTCGTTTCCATCGCCTGTTCCGTCCAAGCCCTCCCAATGAACACAACGCATTCTGTTGCCTCCCCATGAACACGACGACGACGCTGTTTCTCCGTTCTGACCTAGCCATGTACACGAGCCCTGGCCGTACGTACACGCGAGTAGGCGTTCGAGACCCCGCCAGTATGTACACATACGTGGCCGTATTTTATTTCTTGCACCCTAGCCGTTGTATGTACGTGTACATGCTACGTGCGCGCCTCTACTAGGACACGTCCGCGCCTCTACATCCACCAGTATATATGTACGTACACGTTCGCGACCAGAATGACAATGCTACGTACGCTTCGACCAAGTGGGTCCCGACTGTCAGGCACTTCCTTGCGTGCGAAGATGTAGCTGGTGGGTCCCAGCAGTTAGGGGCAAACGTTTTTTTCATGAAATACGGTGGCCTGTCCGGTGAGTCCCCGCTGTCAGGTGGAGGAATAATTATTTTGCACGTAATAAGGAGGCACTTCCTTGCTGCGGCCGTGGACCTAGCTGTCAGCCTCTCCACGTACAGTCCACGTCCGATGGAAGCCATTCCTTGACCACGTCGCGCCGAGAGCACCAGGGCGGCGGACGACGGCGAGGCCTAGGAAGGGGACGACGCGGAGCCGGGGAAGACGCGGCAGTGGATGCCCACGCGTAGAGGAGTACGAGGGTTCACTGGTTCGCTACGGTGTGAGGCTGTCGTCGCCGCAGAATAACATGGGGTGTTGGTGATTAGAGGGATGGTCTGGCCAGCGGTGGGAGTAGTAGGGGGCGGTGAGGCCTCCGCCGCATCGCAGACGACCATGGGAGGCAAGAGCACGAGGCACGACCGGCGCTGGTTTGGGCGGCTGGAGCAAGAAGACCAGAGGTTGAAAAAGCACTACAGCCATTGGATGGACATCATACGGTCACTGGAGCTAGAATACTGCATATTGACTAAGTTGACAAAGCCCTCCGTCCCCGTCAACTTAGTAGGCCCACAAGTCAGCCTCCCACCAAGGTGGGTCCCAGCTAGCAGGGGTGTATTCTTTTTTTTAGCGTAATAAGGAGGCACTTCCGGTGGGTCCGAGCTGACAGCAGGGGAACATTTTTTCGCGAAATACAGTGGCCCGTCGGGTGGGTCCCAGCAGTCAGGGGCAAATGTTTTTTTTGCGATATACTGGCGGGCGTCCGGTGGGTCCTTGCTGTCAGGTGAAGGAATAATTATTTTTCGCGTAATAAGGAGGCACTTCCTTGCGGCTGCCGTGGACCCAACTGTCAGCCTCTCCACGTACAATATTCTTCCGATGGAATTTGGTCGTTGACCACATTGACCACGCCGCGCCGACAGCACCATGGCAGTGGATAACGGCGAGGCCTAGGAAGGGGAAGACGCAGAGCCAGGGAAGACGCGGCAGTGGATGCCCACGCGGAGAGGAGTACGAGGGTTCACTGGTTCGGCTGCGTTGCCGTCGCCGCAGAATAACAGGGGGTGTGGGTGAGTGGAGTGGAGGGATGGCCTGGCCAGCAGTGGGAGTAGTATGGGGGCGATGAGGCCTCCGTGGCAGCACAGCCGGCCACGGGAGGCAGGAGCAGGCGGCACAACCGACGCTGCTTTGGGCGGCTAGAGCAAGAATACCAGAGGTTGAAGAAGCACTACGGCCGTTGGATGGACATTGTACAGTCAGTCGAGCTAGAATCGTGCATATTGACTAAGTTGACAAAGCCCTTCGTCCCCGTGAACTTAGTAGGCCCACTATACTGGGTCCCAGCTAGCAGAGGGAGTATTCATTTTTTGTGCGTAATAAGGAGGCACTTCCTTGCGTGCGAAGATATAGCTGGTGGGTCCGAGCTGTCAGCGGCGGTAACATTTTTTCGCGAAATACAGAGGCCGTTTCGGTGGGTCCCAGATGTCAGGTGGAGGAAATCATTATTTTGCGCGTAATAAGGAGGCATTTCCTTGCGTGCGGCCGTGGACCCAGTTGTCAGCCTCTCCACGTACAGTCCACTTCAGATGCATGTCGGTCGTTGACCACGCTGACCACGCCACACCGAGAGCACCAGGGCGGTGGACGACGGTGCAACCTAGGAAGGGAATGACACGGAGGCAGGGAAGACTCGGCCGTTGTTTTTGTTTCCCATGCGGAGGGGAGTACGACTGTACGAGGATTTACTAGTTCGTCTGCCGTCACTGGAGAATAACAGCAGGTGTGGGTGAGTAGAGGGATGGCTAGGTCAGCGAGGGGAGTACGATGGGGCGGTGAGGCCAGCACGGCAGCACAGCCGGCCGCGGTGAGGAGGGAGCAAGCAGTCCCACCGGCGCTTGTTTGAGTGGCTGGAGTAGAAAGAGCAGAGGTTGAAGAAGCACGACGGCCGTTGGATGGACATGTATATCAATATAAAATCCAATAAATTTTCCACGCTAAAAATCAATGCAATGTAAAATCTCGAAATGAAAAAAAAAGACATTTGAAAATAATTGTCGGTTTGATGTGTTTTAAAAATGTACAGCCCATTTCTCATTACTTATAGGCCATTTTCTCGGCCAGCCCAATGAAGCTCTCCTTGTCTTGAAAGATTTGCAGCCCAACAGGCCTGATAAAGCGACTTACTTGACAAATCACAAAAGAACTGGGCTAGCCATTTTCAGAAAGAAAAAAAACTATTTGGCTGGTCTGTGGTAAACATAAAAGAAAAGGCTGGCTAGACAGGCCAGAGTGTCCCGCACAGCCCAGTTGACACCCTGCTTCTGTCTCAAAAACAAATTAGATAAATGCCACTCCAATTATGGCGATTCATAAAAATGCCACTGCAATTTCCAAACTTTGGAAAACGCCACTACAATTTTCGCAAACTTTGAAAAACGCCACTGCAGTTTGCAAACTTTGAAAAAACGCCACTCCAGACTTCGAAAAATGCCACTAGAAATGGCATTTTTCAAAGTTTGGAAATTGCAGTGGCATTTCTCGGATACACCAGATTTGGAGTGGCATTTATCAAATTAACCCAAAACAAAAATAACTGGGCGAGCTGCTGGGTCCCTGGTGTCAGCCACTCGTTGTGCAATTCTCTCGTTTATTGACTACGTTGACAATGGCATGGGACCCAGATGTCAGAAATCCACTAGGAGGAGCCATTTTTTTATTGGCTTGAAATAAGGAGGCACTTGCTTGCATACTGCCATGACCTTGGCGGGTCCCTGCTGTCATCCTCTCCACGTACAGTACCAGTTAGTCATGCTTCAAAACTGATCGGCATGCCATTAAAAAAATAAAGGTCGATAACTAATGCGGCACCTCGGGCCAACGTGGCCAGATCGCATTTTGCACGAGAAATTACACACCATGTTTCGTTGACATGTGGTCCCGTTCCAACATATCAGTGAGACGACGGCGAGTAGTAGGAGTATTTCTGAATGGACGTGTAGGCCGGGGCGCCTCTTCATGAACCGTGGCAAACTCGCAACCGTCCACCGACTCTTCGCCTTTCCCTCTCGATTTGGAACTACTGTCGCACGCTCTTCCTCTCCCTCCTCCATTTTCCTTCAGCCCTTCACCCTTTCTTCTGCCATTGTTCGGTCGTCTTCTCCATGGAAGGACTAGGCCAGAAACGACCCCGTTATTCTTGCCCCGATCTGAAAGATGACGTGGTGGAGGAACTCATTGATCGGTGCGACGTCATCACCTCGGCTAGCATGGCAGGTTCATTCAAGCCCATTCTCGACTCAACTAATAACATCATTACAAAGAACCCAAGAGTCAAGGAGCGGTTTGATCTCCCCTATCTTCTTTGTTGTGACCCTGATGACTGGCGCCGGCACGATGGAGGCCTCGCCCTGTGCCAGTTGATGCCGCTTGATAATGATACGTATGATGTTAAGATGCCATCGCTTGAGGGCAAGGCTTGGGCGGTCGCAAATGGAGATTGGGTTGTTTATATTGGGTCCAACTGTGAGTGGGAACTTTTGAATGTGTACACTCGTCACCGGGTTCCACTTCCAAAAATCTCAGCACACTGCCCAGAGGTTGAGCACACCGGTAATGGACGCACGTTCAAATATGATCATGGTGACTGTCTTCTACCGAAGATAGCAATTTGTCGAGTTCCCAACCGCTCTTGGAATTACAACAACTATCAAGTTGTTGCTATCTTCGACAAGCTTGTTGCCGTCCTTCATGGTTCGACTCGATAGATATTGCTCAAAAATCAGTTTCTGTACATGGATGAGTACTGTGATGCAATTCAATACAAGGGCCTTGTGTTTGCTGCCACCACTCGTGGCACTGTTTTTGCATGGCACCGTAGTAGTTTCGGTACGTTTGTCTTCCACCGTAATTATAATTGTTTCATCCGCATGCATGCGGGTTAGCAAGTTTCCCTTTACTAATTAACCTTCTTCTTGTGTTTCCAAGGTCCTGTGAACATCCCACCACCTATACTTGAAAAAATTTATAACCAAGGGGGAGATGAGATGGTGATGATCACGAGCAGCGCCCATATACTCTATGGCGCCTGGCAACTAATTCCGATGGATCACCTCTTCTTGTGTGTATACAGCCCACTGATGATGTTACTGCTAAGGAAGCAGGTGTCTCCCATGGTCGCACTCTCCGGACCTATTCCAACACCCGTTGCATGGTATTTGGGGTGGATACTAGTGTGCTAGCGCCAACTCCTTCTCCCTGGCACAGAATTGATAGTCTTGGAGAAAACTCGCTCTTCCATGGACAAAACTATCCGATGATGGTGAAAGGCGATCCAACTACTGTTGACACATTTATGAGAAGCAACTGTGTCTATACCTCGGAAATTTTGGTGGTTCCCTACCCTGGTACTGATATAGTAGGCCGCTTCAGCCTGGATGATCGGTCCTGCATTGGTCTCCAGATCGACAGCGGATGGCCCGTCCCAGAGAATCACTTGTGGTTCAAAGCAAGTGTTTCCAACACTGCGGAATGGTTGAGTTGAAGTTCATTTCATGGCTTGTTATTTGTTGTGTGGTGAAAACTTTAGTATTTATAATGTATCCTCGTTGTTGATGTGGGTTGATGACCTGTTGTGTGTAATAAAATGATATGCCTGTGATAAACTTACTAAATTTATGAATGGCTTTCGAGTCGCTTCTCTAAATTTGTACTAGCTTCACATGCTTCGCGCGTCGGGCGGGTGTTTTTACTGTAGTCATATGTTAATGTGTTCGTTGTACGTAACCAGCACCTTGAATCCTCGATACTAGTATACTATATACTAGTAGGAGTAAGTAGTAGGAGTAGTAGGGTGGCATGGGCCAGAACAAGCATTCACGTCCAGGAGTACGGCACATGCCACCACCACGACATGCATCTGACACCATATTATTTCTTGGAGTCCATGCTAGAGCAATCTCTTCAACCTCGTCGTTTCTCTAACTTCAGCCATCGCGCGGCGGGCGAGGTGGGGGTTTGCCGATAGTCGGTTTCCTTAACTGCGGTCCCACTTGTAAGGCCAACTCCAATGCACAACCCCAAACGCACCTCCGTTTTGCACGAACTCCAACGATAATTTTGACTAGAAAAGCAAGACCAAAGAAAACAAGAACCATAAGAATACATTTTACTACTCCTGTAAGTTGGATTAGTGCCATCTCAATGCATTCATTGTTGATCTGCGGAGGCTCGATCTTGCATCTGTGCTAGCTAAAAGTGATAGAACATCTACTAAATTGCGCTCTATCAATATATGGATGTACTCTTCTTCCCAATACAAAAACTTGCATCCATTCTACTCCCTCCGTTGCACAATACATGCCTTCTATTTGTCAAAATATATATGTATCCAGACATGTCTTAGCATATAGGTACATCCATTTTGGGACAAATGGAAGTCAAGTATTTTGGAACGGAGGGAGTACACAATAAAAATTTTAAGTTAGCACAACTAGTCTAATCCGAGAGCAGAACCGAAGATTTGGTCAGGATCTTCCTCCTTTTGCCGACACGCGGGACATCCAGCATCCAGGTCGTGTCATGAAAGAAAATAGAGTGGTAGTTGAAGCCATGAGATGTGCATCTTGGGTTAAACTGTAAATAGAATCTTACTACTCTTAAGTAACTCCAAAAGCGGCCACCGAAGATCTTTATTGGATTTGTTTTTCAGCACCAGCACGTCGAGGTGAAAGATGTGCAGGTTCAGTGGGTCCTCTTGCGTTTTCACTCACATGTGGGGCCGCATGTGAGGAAACATACGATGGGCTTCGCGCATCCGCTGGCTGGCTGAGAAGAGAGATAGAGGAAGGCTGAGCATGGACTGCAGGTGTCGGATTTCGGGTTCTGGCCGACCCTTGAGGTTTGAACACTGGGGTGCGCGCGGAGATTTCGCCTCCTACCTACCCTCACCCCTCCGCCTCGCTAAGATTTAAGCTATGGAAAGAACAACACAAAAGACACAGGGTTTATATTGGTTCGGGCCACCGTTGTGGTGTAATACCCTACTCCAGTGTGTGGTGTGTGGATTGCCTCTTGGGCGGATGATGATGAACAATACAAGGAAGAACAGCCTCGCGAGGGTCTGTTCTTGGCTGGGGCGATGAACTGCTGGGAGGAGTTCAATCACCCTTCTCTCTCTCTCTCTCTGATTCGATCTCCCCTCTCCTACTACGGTGGCTGGTCCTATTTATAAAGGCCCTGGTCCTCTTCCCAAATATCGAGCGGGAAGGGAGCCAACAATGGCGGGCTAATTTGAAGGGGGACAACTAGTACTAGCTATCCTGACAAAAGTAGTCTTCCCTGCACAAAGCTCTGGTGGTGACGCCGTCTTGGGCTCCACGATGACCTCCGTCTTGCAGTCCTCCTGGTCTTGGTCTTGTTGCACCAGAATGGCAACCTTTGCCTAATACCTCGGTACTCCGCAGCTGCGCTAGCCCCCTTTGCACCAAAGGGGAAAGGAGGACACTGCGCGGTTGGCGCCCTCCTGGCGCCTTTGGTCGTCATGGCTTGCGTCACGGGCACCTCGTGAGATACCCCGCCTTGATATCTCCGCCTCCTTGCGAGCCAGCCCGATGAGGTCGTGCCTGAGGAAGCACCGCGTTGTCCGTCCTGCGAGGCTTGGCCCCTCGCGAGGGTCTTGGGTCTGTGTTGATGAAGATGGGTCGTGCTGGACCCCCCTTTGAGCCACGCTGCAGGCCGCAGGCAGGCAAGTCTGGGGACCCCCGTTCCCAGAACGCCGACAGTAGCCCCCGGGCCCAAGGCGCGCCCGGACTTGGCCGTGCAGGGAGGCGGAAGGGCAAGAGCGAAGCGCCGCGGGCCCTAACATCCTGCGGCCTTCGGCGCCGCGTGACGGTTGATTGGACATGGGTGTCTCCACTTCCCCATGGCGCCTCAGCAACTGCGCAGATTGGACGAGTCCCTGCATGCAAACCGGGTCATGATTACCTGCAATCGTGGAGGTCGACGGTTGGCCCTCGCCGGCTATAAGTACGGATCGGCGCGCGCCCTTCCAGTTCATCCCCCCTTGCTTCTCCTTCTTCTTCATGGCCCCGTCGAGGAGGTTCTCGGCCGCAGAGAAGGGGAAGGCTCACCAGGTTGAGCCTGCCTCTCCCCCGCCCAAGCGCGGCCGAGGGCGCCCTCGCAAACATCTTGTGGCCGCCACGGCAGCTCCCCGCGGCCATGGAGACGATTTCCAGCATGGTGATGGGCGGACTGCTGCGGCCGGGGGGCGTGCTTTGGTCGCGCGTCCCCCTAGGCCGCGCTTTCGTGCTGCAGAGGTGTTGCCGGAGTTTGTCGTGTGGTCGGTGGAGCCGACTAGCACACGGCTTCCACTTCCTCGCTTCCTCCTCGGCGAGCTCCCGGCCGGCGCCCCGGGCGGCCTTTGGCTCCAGGCTGACGGCTGCTGCAGTCGGGCCTCATGGGCTTCACTAAAGGTCTCTGCAGCCGGGAGCCTGGCCTTGGCCCGCGGTTGGCAGACGTTTGCCCGCACGCGTGGCCTGAGCCGTCGGTGCACCCTGCACTTCAAGTTTGACGGCGATGCCACCCTCTATGTGAGGGTGTTTGGGGAAGATGGTCGCCGCGCAGGGTGCTGCCCCGAGGACGACGATCGCGGCCGGGAACCCAGCTCCGGCGATGATGGAGAGGACAGCGCTCGCGTGACTGGCGGCGCTCAGGGTTCCCCAAGCTTCTCTGGTTCTTCTTCAGGCGGCGACTCTTCTAGCGGTGGCCGCGGTCAGCCTCCATGCTGTCGTATCTGCTTGGGAGGTGGTAGCGTGTCTGCCCGCCGTTGCGCCTCGGTGAAGCGCGAGAGGGAGTCTGCCTGAGCCCCGGAGGCAGCTCGAGTCTTCCCTGCAGGCCGGTGTGAGGCAAGCTACGCCTGATTTGTTCTTTCTTTTCCTTTTTCCTGCGTAAAAAGACAGTAGCGTGAAGCCCCGCGGGGGCGTGTTTGGGTTATTGCTTGTTAATCATCACTTTGCTTCCGTTATTGTGCCTTCCGGCTACGTGCCCACGCGTGGATAGTTCCCGGCCCCAGTCGTGGGGGGGCGACCGACCCAGGCCCTGTGTTCGTGTCGCAGTGCCCGTGGGGCACGGACTGGAAGGGTGCTCCTGTAATGGACCCAGGTCGCGAAACCTTTGAACGACTAGGACAGAAACACTCACGAGGGCGCTCGGCTGCCCCCCTCGCGAGGCCTTGCATAAGAGAAATCGAGGCAGGAGAGTGAAAAGTCGAAGAACCACAAGCCAAAGACGGCAACAGCTTCAATAAAACTTCGAATGAGAATGAACAAGCCAACTGCGGAAAGCAAATGAAAAAGCCGCGTCCGGCACCTAATCTAGTCTTCGATGTCTTCTCACAAGCGCGGAGCTAAGTGCTGCCACTGGGTGTGGGAGGGAGCCCCAGGGCCTGAGGCCGGCGCTCCTAAGACTCCGAGGCGTGTACAGCCCCAACTCATTATTACGTGAGAGTGTCACGGGCGGCGAGCTTCATAGGCGTTGGCCTTCTTCACAGGCTCGGGGCCTTTTCCAAAACGCGATGGCTTCACAGGCATTCGCCTTCTTCACAGGCTCTGGGCCTTTTTCCAAAACGCGACAGCTTCACAGGCATTCGCCTTCTTCACAAGCTCTGGGCCTTTTTCAAAACGCGACAGTTTCACAGGCATTCGCCTTCTTCACAGGCTCTGGGCCTTTTCCAAAACGCGACAGCTTCACAGGCATTCGCCTTCTTCACAGGCTCTGGGCCTTTTCCAAAAACGCGACAGCTTCACAGGCATTCGCCTTCTTCATAGGCTTTGGGCCTTTTCCAAAATGCGACAGCTTCATAGGCATTCGCCTTCTTCACAGGCTCTGGGCCTTTTCCAAAACGCGACAGCTTCACAGGTATTCGCCTTCTTCATAGGCTCTGGGCCTTTTTAGGGGTAGAACCTCCAGAGGCGCTGGATGTTCCATGCGTTCTGGACCGACACCCCCTCCTGAGTCTCCAAGCGCGCAGAGTCGGGCCTGGAAACATGAACAACCTTAAACGGGCCCTCCCACATGGCAGAGAGCTTGTGCAGTCCCTCCCTGGAGAGAACCCGCCTGAGCACGAGGTCTCCTACCTCGAGAGTTCTGGGGCGGATGTTGCGGCAGTGATATCGTCGCAGTGCTTGTTGGTACCTCGCCGCTCGCAGCGCGGCTTCTCGGCGACGTTCCTCCCCCAGCACGAGGTCCATCCCCCGCATGGCGTCCTGCTGCGTCTCGTCGAACGCCAGGACCCGCGCGGAGCAACGTCTGACCTCGTGAGGGAGGACCGCTTCGGCTCCGTAGACCAGGAAGAATGGGGTCTCTCCAGTCGGCTTGGTCGCGGTTGTGCGGATGGACCACAACACGGACTGGAGCTCGTCGTACCAACTTCTGCCGCAGGCCTCCAGCTTCTTCTTGAACGTCCTGGTCTTGAGGCCCCTCAGGACCTCTGCGTTAGCTCGCTCGGCCTGGCCATTGCTTTGGGGGTGCACCACTGAAGCATAGCATATATGCGTTCCAAGGTTAGCACAGTATGTTTTGAAGAGGTTACTGGTGAACTGCGAACCGTTGTCCGTGATGATGCGGTTCGGCACCCCGAACCGGCTCACGATGCCCCTGAAGAACTTGACCGCGGAACCCGCGGGGATGGTGCGGACGGCCTCTACTTCAGCCCACTTGGTGAACTTGTCCACGATGATGTAGAGGTAGCGCTAGCCCCCTGGTGCCCGAGGAAACGGGTCCAGGATGTCCAGCCCTCAGACTGCGAATGGCCACGAAAGGGGTATAGTCTGCAGGCCTCCTGCCGGCTGATGGATCTGCTTGGCATGGAACTGGCAGGCCTCACAAGCTTTCACTAGTTCAACGGCGTCATTGAGTGCGGTGGGCCAGTAAAACCCACTGCGGAACGCCTTGCCGACGAGGGTCCGTGATGATGAATGATGTCCACAGTCTCCACCGTGTATATCTTCCAGCAGTTCCTTTCCTTGCTCCCCGGAGATGCAGCGCAGGGATACATCGTTTGGTTGCTTCCGGTAGAGCTCTCCATCCTTGATGTAGTATGCCGTGGCCTGTCGTGCCACGCGCTCCGCTTCCTCCTCCTTCTCCGGCAGGGTCCCTTGTGTTAAGTAACTCCGGAGCTCCGTGATCCAGCACCCCTCCTGAGGTTCCATCGTCAGGAGCAGGCGTTCTCCTGAGGTCGGGCCATAGGCCGGAGCTCCTGAGGCAGGTGGCTGGGGTAGCTCCTCCCGAGGCTGAGCCATGATTGACAATGACGGCAGGGCTGAGGGCTTGAAGAGCCGCTCCTCGAAAACGCCAGGCTCCTGAGGTAACCGCCTGGACGCCCGCTTGGCGATGTCGTCGGCCTCCTGATTGGTGCCACGGGCACGTGCTGCAGCTCCAACCCCCAGAACTGCTTCTCCATCCTGCGGACCTCTGCAAGGTAGGCTTCCATGTGCTCATCTTTCGGCTCGTACACCTTGTTGGAGAAATTGACAAGGAGCTGCGAATCGCCCTTGATGGTGAGGTGTTTCACCCCCAGGGCAGCCGCGGCCTTCAAGCCCGCTATTAAACCTTCATACTTCGCCATGTTGTCGGAGAACTTTTCACCTTGCTGGAAACAGAGCTGCACAGCATAGTAGAGCTTGTCCTGAGTGGGCGATATAAGCACCGCCCCAGCCCCAGCGCCATGCCTGGAGAACGCCCCATCGAAGTACATGACCCAGCCTTCTGGCGCCTCGCTTCCCAGGGAGAGGGACCGATCCTCGTCGGCCTTGAGGCCTCGTGCCTCCGTCCATTCTGCCACAAAATCCGCCAATGCTGCTCCCTTCATGACTCTGGTCGTGCTGAATTCGAGCTGAAACGCTTGCAGTTCTATGTTCCACTCAGCGACCCTTCCAGCTGAGTTAGGGCTCCTGAGCACTCTCTCCAGGGGGTATGACGAGACGACCTTGATGGGGTGACCCTGAAAATAGTGCCGCAGCTTGCGCGAGGCCACCAGTAGCGCGAGGAGGAGTTTGTGAGGCATGGGGTACCGTGCCCTTGTGTCCCGCAACACCGTGCTGACGAAGTACACTGGGTGCTCAACGAGGTTGGGTGCGTTAGTGTTGGTGGCTCCCCACGGGGACCGTGGCGCCTCATGAGGCGATGAGGCCTCCTGAGGCTGGCCATCTGGGAGAGGGGCCTCTTCCGCCTCCGGTGCACTCCTCTGCGGCGGCTGATCCTCCTCAGCCGCGGTGGCGGTTTCTGTGGGCCTTCCTTGTTCCTGTTTTGCCTTGTCCCGGGCCGCTGCTGTGGTTTTGGTTCGACGCTCCTCTCTAACCGCCACCAGGGCTGCGCTGACAGAGTAGGGAGTGGCGGCGAGGTAAAGCACCAGGGGCTCTTGAGGGCGCGGAGCCACCTTGACTGGTGGGCTGGTCAGGTATCTCTTGAGATCCTGGAATGCCTTGTCGGCCTCTTCAGTCCACTCAAAGGGCCCCTTTTTCTTCATTAGCTGGAAGAAAGGCAGCGCTCGCTCCCCCAACTTGGAGATGAAGCGCCCTAGCGCGGTCACGCGCCCAGTGAGCTTCTGCATTTCTTTGAGGGTCTTTGGCGGGCTCATGTCCTCCACCGCCTTGACCTTTTCCGGGTTAGCCTCTATGCCTCGGTGGGACACAAGGAAACCCAAGAGCTTGCCCGAGGGGACTCCGAACACACACTTCTCTGGGTTGAGCCGCAGGTTCACTGCGTTGAGGCTCGCGAAAGTTTCCTCCAGGTCTTGTATCAGGGTCCTGGCCTCCCGAGACTTTACCACAATGTCATCGATGTAAGCTTCAACATTCTTCCCGAGCTACGGGCCCAAGGTGATGTGCATCAGCCGCTGAAAGGTCGCCCCTGCGTTACGCAGCCCGAATGGCATGCATGTGTAGCAGTACACCCCACACGGGGTTAGGAAGGCTGTCTTTTCGACGTCTTCTACCGCCATCTTGATCTGGTGATACCCAGAGAAGGCATCCAAGAAGCATAGCAGGTCGCATTCCGTGGTGGCATCGACGATCTGGTCGATGCGGGGGAGCGGGAACGGGTCTTGCGGGCATGCCTTGTTGAGGTTGGTGAAGTCGACACACATGCGCTCCTTCCCTCCCTTCTTTGGCACAACGACAGGGTTGGCCAACCAATCCGGGTATCGGACCTCGCGAATGACCCCAGCGGCTTCTAGTTTGCGGGTCTCTTGGATGATGAAGGCCTGCTTTTCTGTGGACTGCCACCTTGCCTTCTGCTTCACAGGGCGCACGTTGGGGCACACGTTGAGGTGATGCTCGATTACACTCCTAGGGATCCCCGCCAACTGGTTAGGCTCCCAAGCGAATACCTTCTTGTTTGCGCGCAGGAAACTGACTAGGGCCTCCTCCTGCTCGGGTTCAAGGTTGGCGCCTATGGTGAAAGTGGCGTTGGTGGACCCATCCTCATTGACGGGTATCTGCTTGGTTTCTGCCTTGTCTTGGGTGAACAACTGTTTCTTCTTGGCGGGTGCAGCCCCCTTGGGCTCGGGGGTCTCCGAGTCGGCGAGCTGCGCCGACGCTGCCGTCTTGAAGGCTAGCTTGAGCACCCGCAGCGCGTCTCCGGTGCCCCCGTGCACGGTGAGGACACCGCTGCTCCCGGGCATCTTCATGAGGTTGTACGCCGGGTGCGTCGCGGCCATGAACTGGGCCAGCGCTGGGTAGCCAAGGATGGCGTTGTAGGGGAGGCCGATGGGGGCGATGTCGAAGTCGACCAGCTCCGTGCGGAAGTTGTTGTAGGTGCCAAAGGTTACTGGGAGCCGGATCTGTCCCAAGGAGCTGGATGATCCACCCCCAACGCCTGAGAAGGGCCGGCTGGGTTGCAGCCGTTCCAGGGGTATGCAGAGGAGGTTGAAGGCCTCGACCGAGAGCACGCTGAGGCCCGCACCACCATCGATGAGAGTTCTGGTGACGGCCACCTGGCAGATGGTGGGGGTGCACAGCATGGGGAGCGCACCCGAGCAGTCCGAGTTGAGGGGGTGGTCCTCCGAGCTGAAGGTCAGGCCGGCCTCGGGCGCCGCCCGGTCCGGGAGAGCCCCCTGCCGCGTGGAAGCGGCTCTAACCTGGCGGATGAACGGCTTGACGTGGTGACTCGTAGGCGGCGCCTGCGAGTCGCCCAGGAGGGCCGCGACGACCGGGGGTGTTGGTGTAGCATGGTGGGCGGGGAAGAGGCTGCGGGGCTCTTCCCAAGAGGCCACGGAGGCTGCCGGCGGGTGGAGCAGCCATGCGCGCGGAGCGCCGGTGAGGGCCACGGGGAGCCAGTTGGCCATGACCCTATCGTCATCTCCAGCTTCGAGGATGGCCTCCTCGTACACCAGCAAGAAGGCCAGCGGATCAGTCGCGCCGCCATGGCGCGGCGGCGTCGTTGGCTTGAACTTGTCCGGCCACCATACCCGTTGCAGGGCTGGGACCAGGGCTCGGAGCCCCCTGGCCCCCATGCTGGCGCCGGCGGCCGGAGCGGGCGATGCGCTACTCATCGCGAGGCAGGTCGTGGCGGTGGCGGAAGGGAAAACTTCGGTGCACCCCGACCTGGCGCGCCAAATGTCGGATTTCGGGTTTCAGCTGACCCTTGAGGTTCGAACACTGGGGTGCGCACGGAGATTTTGCCTCCTACCTACCTGCACCCCTCCGCCTCGGTAAGATTTAAGCTATGGAAAGAACAACACAAAAGACACAGGGTTTATACTGGTTCGGGCCACCGTTGTGGTGTAATACCCTACTCCAGTGTGTGGTGTGTGGATTGCCTCTTGGGCGGATGATGATGAACAATACAAGGAAGAACAGCCTCGTGAGGGTCTGTTCTTGGCTGGGGCGATGAACTGCTGGGAGGAGTTCAATCACCCTTCTCTCTCTCTCTGATTCGATCTCCCCTCTCCTACTATGGTGGCTAGTCCTATTTACAGAGGCCCTAGTCCTCTTCCCAAATATCGAGCGGGAAGGGAGCCAACAATGGCAGGCTAATTTGAAGGGGGGCAGCTAGTACCAGCTATCCTGACAAAAGTAGTCTGCACAAAGCTCTGGTGGTGACGCCGTCTTGGGCTCCACGATGACCTCCGTCTTGCAGTCCTCTTAGTCTTGGTCTTGTTGCACCGAAATGGCAACCTTTGCTTGATGCCTCGGTACTCCGCGGCTGCGCTTGCCCCCTTTGCACCAAAGGGGAAAGGAGGACACTGCGCGGCTAGCGCCCGCCTGGCGCCTTTGGTCGTCATGGCTTGCGTCACGGGCACCTCGTGAGATACCCCGCCTTGATCTCTCCGCCTCCTCGCGAGCCAGCCCGATGAGGCCGTGCCTGAGGAAGCTCCACGTCATCCGCCCCGCGAGGCTTGGCCCCTCGCGAGGGTCTTGGGTCTGTGTTGATGAAGATGGGCCGTGCTAGGCCCCGCTTTGAGCCACACCGCAGGCCGCAGGCAGGCAAGTCTGGGGACCCCCGTTCCCAAAACGCCGACAGCAGGAAATTTGTTCTACGTACCTCGATGTAGGCTAGATATAGTGGGGTGGCATGGGCCATAACTAGCATTCACGTCTAGCAGTACGGCACACGCCACCCACACAAGTCCCATCCGACACCAATTTTCTTGGAGTCCGTGCTACAGCCATCTCTTCTCCCTCTTGTTTTCTCATCCGTTGCGCGGTGGGCGGGGTGGGGGTTTGCCGATAGTCGGTTTTCTCAACTGCGGTCCCACTTGTAACTGAAAATGCAACACTGCACGCATTCCCGCTTGAGCGGCGTGATGGACCAACCGTGTGGGGGTGCGACGCGAACACGTCAGGCTTTTCCTTTTGAACTCGTAACTTGTAAAATTTGGTTCTGCTCCATGGCACGACCGATAGATAGAAAATAACGATTTTGCCTAGAGTAATGAGAAGTTTGGTTCTGGCGCCGTTCATGCATGGAGTACGTACGGAAATTATGAAGTTGATGCGAAAGATAAGATAATTACTGTAGTATCATATACTACTACATGGATTTGACGGAAAGATAAAAATACATACGGATCCATCAACGTTCAACGACATCCTCACGCCCTAGTGCGCCGGGTCACCAACCGACGTGTGAGAAGCAGCGGCGTTGGCGGCGAGCTCAACATGCTTCTGAACAGTGCCGTCCAAGGTTACCCTGCGCTCCAAGAATGCCAGCGTCCTATCGTCCTCCTCTTGCATGTAGTAGTCCTTGTGGATGATTTGCGCATAGATGTGGGTGATTATGTCGATGGTGTCTTGTTGCGCCAGGCGCTGCGCGGCGAGCGCGACCTCGAGGTCGACATTCTCTGGCAGGACGGCGGGCAGTCGCAGGGCCACTAGTGCGTCGAAGAGGTTGTTACCATAGTGGCCGTTGAGGGTGGCGGGCATCGCAGAGCCTGGGCGCGTCAGCTGGAGGCTTGCGTCAAAGTCGTCCGCAAGCTTCTTGACGACGGTGAACTTGTCGAGGAAACCGACGAGGACCTCGTTGAAAAAGGAGACGAATCTGTCATCCAAGCGGACCCTCGCCCTGGCGGCCTCAAGCAATACTACCTGGAGACGTTCCTTGGTGCCGAGGCGCAGGCCGACGCCATGGACAATCTGGCACAGTCGACTGATGCTCGCGCTCATCGCCTCCATGGGTCTAGCGTAGCTTCTAGTCAACTGATCTTGCGATTCGAGTGATCACTCAGCCATTGGTTAGCGTGCGTAGGTGCGTAGGATTTCGTACTACTCCTCGGCCCACTACTACACCTGCCTTTGGCTGTATGATAGGTGGGCCAGCCACCCCCTGGGGCCACGTGTCATTCACCCAAAGGCAGTTGTCGTAAGTCAATGAAGCTGTGTCCCCCTCCGTGCCGGTGTAGTATAGTCATCTCACCGGACCTCTAGTTGGGGCCAAACGAGAGAAGTTTGATGTTTACTAGTTTATTGGTCCCCTTTGCATTTTGCGCCAAGTTTTGACCTTTGATTTAACTAATAAAATGTTAATGCATGTAAACAAAAATGTTGTGTAAGTCACCTTACGAAAACCAAATAATCCCAAAATACTTAGGCACGGTGCATTAACTCCCTCCTTGTTTCTTATTTCGTGACATATCAACCAAAGAGAGATGTGGGTCGTGCATGCTTTCAATGACTTGAGACTACCAAACATGACATGCAGTGTTTAGTTCATTGCATGTAATCCTATTAGTACTCTAGTTAGGAGTAGCAAAAAAACATTAAGTTCTCTCACCGATAGGAATAAAACACCATGTATTTATTTACAGAGGGAGTAGTACATTTTTGGTGACATGCATTACTAGATATTGCTAGTCAAATACTAAAATCCAGATGGACGTGGTAGTACTCCTAAATCCAGACGGTGGTGCTACTAGTACTAGTAGTAGTACTACCAATGTAGGAGTAGTAGTAGGAGTACTAGCATTGTACTATCTGTTGGTCAAATTATTACGTGCTGCTCCTCACAGTGAAGTGACAAGACCCTGCGCCGGAGATGACACCTGAATATAGGCGCCGTGTTCGGCATACCATAGTCAGCCTCACCGTCTGCAGTCACTATCATCATGGTTGTAGAGCTAGCCTGCTTACAACTAGCCCTGTTCGACATAATTTCTCGTGCGTAGATGCCCGTGCATTGCACGGAACACCAAGATTGGGGGTGGACGGCTCCGGCAGTGGCCATCGCGCCAGATTTTTCCACGGCCTTCTACTCCTAGATGTGGTGGGGAGGAGATGAGGCTGATTGTGAGAGACAAGGAGTTGTTTGTAAATAGGGAACAAGTGCGGGCATATTTTTGCAAAAATGGAGAAGCTTGGTTTGTATGCGTCAGATCTAGATCCGACGGCTATTGGTGAAAGATGGGAGGCACAACATCATCACCAACTCAGGACCTGTTTGATTCACAGGATTTTGAAAACGCAGGAATAGGACACGGCAATATTACAAGTTTCAAACTGATATTACAAATGTTAGGAGTAATGATGCACCTACGAAGAGGGAATTACTAGGAAGTTTACGTAAGAACTTTCGTTACTTTAGGTGGATGCAGCATTATCGTACAAACTAAAATCCACTGCTCTGACAAGTCACTAATGGGCAAATAAGTTTTTGAGTCTCTGGCCACTTGATGTTTCAAAAACAAATTCAGCTTCTGCGGATAAATGAGCACCACCGTGTACCCGCGCGGGTGTGGCTGGGCACGAAGCGTGAGTACGTGCACGGTGCACCTATTCTCTTCTTGTATACGTACACCACCTACATGGGGTTGTGTGAGAGAGATACAAACCTAGAGAGATATAGTGTGTGGGTTCTTGAGAGTTTTTTTGTGGGGGGGGGGGGGTCATTCAAAAAATTTAACATATGCAATGTGTGTGAAGTAGAGTCCTGGATATAACATATATATAGAGGCGGCGATCCACGAGAAGAGAGTGGAGGTATCATCGGCTTGAGGTGTCCATAGAATCGAAGAGAGGGATGATGTGTGTGTGTGTGTGTGCGCGAGCGATCGATAAAGAGTGCCATCGAATTTGTGTGTGCCCACGTCAAAGATATAGAGTGGCTGGCCTACTGGAACATGAGATGGGACATGTGCAGTTTGTCTCTGTGGCATGGATACCTACCTGCAGCGCTGGACTATCGGTGTGTGGTGGGGGAAGAGGGAGGCCCAATTAACTATAGAGGTACAATGGCTGGTATATGTGTGGAGGAGGAGAGAGGCCTACCTCATGTATTAAGGAGATCGATCTGCCTCATGTATTAAGGGAGATCGATCGGCATCCATGCATATGTGCAGGAGATGAATAAGGTTGGGAGAGAGACAGAGCTAGAGTGTTGGAGGGAGTGGTAGTGGAGTTGCTTCTAACAAATGGTGGGATAGGCTTGCTAGACAAACGGAGGGCACGCCCGCAATATCAATAAGAAAGGAGATGGCTGCTTGTTATCTGTGCACGTACGTGTGAGAGACGGGTCAGGAGGCATGCACGAATGATGAGGGGGGGACGATGTGGCTGTGGTAAGCAGACGTAACTACATAGGAAGATCAGTCGCCCTTTGTAAGAGAAAGTAGAGACATAACTTGTGAGGTACGTCGATCGATGGGGGGGGTAGTTAAAGTCGATCTAGGTATATGTTGGGAGATTGATCGGTATACATGCATGTGTGTGTTAGAAGCAAATGAGGCACGAGGAGAAGGATAGAGAGAGAGGGATGCATGTAGGAGGTGGTACGAGAGGCATACTATATCAAGGGGGAGGAGTGTGCGAGTACGAGAACGATGAAAAGAGTGGTGGGAGTGAGGCATGGACGGTGACAAGAGAAGAGGGGAAGCTTGTGTTTGTGCTAGGCACACCTGGCTAGAGAGTCATATCGATCGATGTGTGCCATAAAGAAGGAGCTGGGGGGCTACACACACCGTGGGTGAATGACCTAAAGTGAAAAGACGAATTTGCGCGATGGAGCTAGAGAATGCTGAGGGAGGGTGAGAGGGATGCGGGCGTGTGCATGCACAAGAGGAAGTTAGCGCTAGCTACAAAGATAAGAGGGTTGTGTGGGTGTAAAAGACGAAGAGATCATATATACTTCATTATAAAAGGCGAATTCGGATATTTGAAGAATTTATCATAGTGTTTCAAACCGACGGATGTGTGAATATATATAACGGTGATACACATGGTGTGGTTATGAACATGGTATACTACATTTAATATATTTTATATCTACTCTTATAAAAAAAGGAGTTGTTGATGATGGTGTGCCTGCCATCCTACATTATAGGCCGTCTGATTTATATCTGGTAGATAGCAAGGAAACTATGATGGTTGAAGTTGGCAACAATCATGATTGTAGATTCTTATTGAAATAGAGAAACGAATTCAAATTGAGTTCGAATTGCAGCGGTAGTATAGACATTTGGAATGCACTAAAATGTTGGTATGAGTAGGTTACATGCATTATACAGCAAGCAAAAAAATTTAATCGGACATAACATGGATTCATACTCCCTCCTTCCATCTATATAGGGCGTAATGAGATTTTTAAGACCGCCTTTGACTATTGACAAGATTAATAGTACATGACATGCACAATGTGAAAATTATATCATTGAAAGAACCTTTCACAGACGAATTTAACGGTGTGCTTTGTGTAAGTTGCATGTCATATATCATTGCTCTAATATTTGATCAAAGTTAGCATCGAAAATGCATTAGGCCCTATATAGATGGAAGGAGGGAGTAGCTTTGAATAGCATTTTTATAGTAAAACGGGGCAAGACTCTCTCTTTGTGTGGTGTGAATAGTTTTATCTTTTTCGTTTTCTTTTTGGTTGGGTGAAGTGCGAATTGATTTGGTACGTACAAGTACGATATTACTACACGTTAGGCTTGTCCCTAAAATTCAACCCGCGTCTTGTTATATCCCAAAAATTCAGATATCGTGCTCCCAAAATTGGCGCCTTCACAACCCGCGCCTTGCTATCCCGAAATTACAACGCGCGCGAAAACTCCCTCCAGCTGCCAAATCCCGACACGCGAAATCTCCCTTCTAACCCTGAGCCGAAAGGGCCGCTAGTTCAAATCGGTGGGGGTACTTTTGTAACACACCAAACATTTTGGACAAGCGCGTTCCTAAGTCATGCTTCACCCCCTCCCATCGCCCCCTTTTCACCATTCGAAATCCCAGGCCGCCATAACCTCTCTGCTCCAGCCGTGAAACCCCACCCTCCTCCGTCCGCCACGTCACCGCTGCCCAGCCGGAGCCTCTTCCCCGACGACGTCATCCATCGCAACAGCTCGACGTCCCTCGTCCACCTCCCCGGATGAGGATCCATCGTCCATCTCGCCGTCCTGCCGGTTCAGCCGCCCCGTCCTCCACCTCCAAGGAGCTTCTCCGACGATCGCCTCGTCTATCGCGGCTGCTCCATCCCCACAGCGCCGCCTTAACCTACTCCACCGGAACCGCAGCATCCTCACCGACTCCTCGGACGAAGCCGAGGCCTACTTGGCGCCACCAAAGAGGTTGTAAACTCATTGCATCGCACCTTCTCCTTAACTCGACCTCCCGGCGCCGACGGTGCTCCATGCCACACCCCCATCGAGCGGCTACCTTGAAGCCGGTGCCGCGGGCGACATCTCCACGGCGGCTCTCCCCCAGTGCGAGGCCCCTTCGGTGGCGGCGTCCATACCAGCCGGATCTACTGCTGCTGCTCCGGCTCTCGCTCGATCGCTCGCTCGCCCAGCTGCTGCTGCTGCTGCTCCGATTAAGCCACACTTCAGTCGACTGAATCGACTTTTGGGTCAGTTGATTTTCAGGGGTTGGGGTGCTCGCTGGAGTTAAGGAAGAACCACCCACAGCGGGGACGGGGGCTCGCCGGAGAGGTACCCCACTATCTATCTTAGGGTTCAGGGTGGGGCGGGGGGCCTAGAGGGCTGGCCGGGGCGGCGGTGGCGAGTTGTTTCGGGGCGGCGAGGCGGCGCTGGGGCCGGTGGTTCGGCCGGTGGTGGCTGGCGGCTTAGGGGTGCAGGTTGAAGATGAACTGCAGGCCCTCCCTAAACTACATGTCAAGTACCTCTCTGCTACCATTGCGTTCAGTTTCGACAGTAACATTCAGATTCCACGGTAAATTTCAGTTTCGACAGTTAAGTTCAGAGTCAACAGTTTTTACCTCATCTGTTGTAGTCAGGTGGTTTTTGGTGATGTTAATTTTACATCCATTTTATATCATCTATTGTAGATGCTATTAGAATCCCACTTGAGATTGATGATGTCTGTCTTATGCTGCTTCAGCCTTGACGTCTTACGGCTCACCGGAGCTACTCCAATGACAGAACGATCCATCACAACAGAGTAGTGCCATGGACGCCGTCTACAGATTCCTCAGATCTTCCTCCACACCTCCGACAGGCACCTCTGCCTCAACTGCTTCAGCGACCAACCCAATGATGCTGAGGTCGACACGGCTACGGCAAAGAGGTTGTACACTTGTTGCATCACTTATTACTATACATTCACGTCGATCCATTAGGGCTATTTTGGTTCAACGGAAAAACATCGATCCACTGGTTGTTACCATCACTCTAAATTTCGGCATGCTCTCCTTACATAATCTCACCATATTTTTTCGTATGCATGTCAGATATTGTACATAGTCATGCTGAACATGTAGAGAAAAAGAGAAGAGTTTTGCGCGGCAATACAATGTCATGCAGACATTGCTCCATGGTGGGTTCAATGGCAAACCCTCCCCACCCCTCTCCAGATTGTAATCCAGAGGAAGATATCTGTTCTGAGGCGGATTCGAACGTCGCTGACCACTCCTATTTACCCCCAAAGGTGTTTGCTCTACCTTGGCATGATGATGTTAGTCATATCATGCATATGTTGCCTTGAAGTGCCTACTTTTGACATCATATATGTCATCTTCTTAGTTTAGACATGTTCTGTAATGCCACCTATTTAGTTTCTATATAATATATGGGAATTATGCATTCTCATGTCTTTTAGCCACCCATAATATATGTGAAATGTGCAATGCCATCCTGTTTAACCAGGCATCATATATTTGAATGATATCTTGCCCATCCTTTTCTTCATTACATTTCCATTTGTCGACAATGTTTGTACATTAAACTACTCTTCCTGTGAATCAGCCATTTGGGTGGGAGATGGAAAAATCTGGAGTGAAAACAAGGCCTTCAGAGCAGAAAGTGCTACCTGTGAAAGCAGATCTCTTGTTGGGTCCCGATAGCCCCTTAGAGATGGATTCAGAGACAGATGACCAGTCCTATTCCCCCACTGAGGTGTATGCTCTAACTTGGCACGGTTATACTGCTCATATCATGCATACGGTGTCTTGCATTGCATAGTTTAGACATCATATACACAATATTCAACACCATGTTCTTAGTTCAGACATCATATCGAATGCCCTCTATTTAGCATATAAATCATATATGTGAATTAAATGATGCGATCCTGATTACTTAGATAACATGTAGGTGAATTATGTCATGCGATCATGTTTAGTTATTCAACATATCTTTGAGTTATGTTATGCTATGCTATCCAGTTTAGATAGACGTCATATATGTGAAATTATGTCATGCTATCCGTTTTAGTTAAACAATATACATGTCAACTATTTCATGCCCTCTTTTTCCACACTATATATTGCATATGTCTCTCATACAATGTCTGTACATTCAACTATGTTTCCTGTTTATCAGCCATTTGAATTGGAGCGGGTGATGCCAGTATCTAGCGGACTAAAAACACGGTCTTCAAATAAAATAGTGCTACCTCTTGGTGGAGATAGCACCCCGGTTGTACATGCACAAGAACCAGCCCTACCACACATAACCCAAACTCTCGCAAATTGTACCCCTACTATGATGGACAGAAAACCAGCTTCATCCAATCTAACCCCAACCCCAGCCAATAGTAACCCAGTTCCTGTTGACATAGCACCATCTCCACCACAGAGCTCCCAAACAAGAGCAGTTAGTAAGGCAGCTCCAGTGCCCAAAGGGCCAGTACTATCACGGCGAACCCCAACTCCACCAGTTAGTACGCCTATTCCTGTGGAGGAAGCACAACTAGCTAGTCGTAGTTTAGCATCTATCGCATTTGATGTTGTTAAATTGTATGTGTGTATCTTCCCATCTTGGAAATATTATACTGAAGATGAAGAAAAATGCCAGTTGCAGGTGTTTGTCCAGGAGTTATGTGTAAGTAATGTTATTCATGGCAATTACTTTGCTTCGTCCCATACATCCTACCTCCATGATGGTTATAATACAGCAAATTTTCCCATTTTTCTCTATAGAGAAGGACCGATTTGGAAACTCAGGATGAGGTAACCTATGCTAATACCTTTGCTATCTTCAAGAACGCTTGGTGGCAGTATCGGAATTACCTGAATAAAACGTACTTCACCGGCAAAGAAACTCATCAAATTCCCTTACGTTCTCCTGAGACACATTTACTGGATGATGACTGGGAACGCCTTGTTCTGTACTAGTCCCGAACCAAGAATGTGGTAAGGTCTATGAGCTCATTTTCTATTTTTAAGTATTATATTCTTGCGTCTTACTGTACTCTGTTCATGTAGAACAAGTGCCTAAACCTGAAGAACAACTGTTCTAATTTAAGATTCCATTGCTACCATAGGACATAGATATATGTTTGTTTGATGCTTTTATTATGAACTAGTACTTGGCAATAGAAGACTTGGTAGTTTAATCCTGTCCACCTTACTAATGAACTGGTTCACCGAAATGAGTTTCATATACTAGTACATGCTAAACTTGTTATGTGTCTGCTTGTTTCTTCTTTTAGAATGCTGACAGAATATTGGGGAAGAGTGCCTTATTAAGCAACGGTAAAGGAAGTAATGCAGATAAGGTTCGGGATAGTGACACATCCTGTCTTGGTTTAGTGTTGGAGTTACTGGCCACTACCGCTTGCACAAGCTATTCAAACTCACTGTCTGAATCAGTTCGGTTTCTTGAGTCTCAACTACAAGCTGAAAGACATCGTTAAGTTGTGCTGCGACAAGAAGCGAAAGGACTGCGGAAGTCCCTGGAGCATTCAGTGAAGGAAATATGCCCTAGAGGCAATAATAAAGTTATTATTTATTTCCTTATATCATGATAAATGTTTATTATTCATGCTATAATTGTATTAACCGGAAACATAATACATGTGTGAATACATAGACAAACAGAGTGTCACTAGTATGCCTCTACTTGACTAGCTCGCTGATCAAAGATGGTTATGTTTCCTAACCATAGACATGAGTTGTCATTTGGTTAACGGGATCACATCATTAGGAGAATGATGTGATTGACTTGACCCATTCCGTTAGCATAGCACTTGATCGTTTAGTTTATCGCTATTGCTTTCTTCATGACTTATACATGTTCCTATGACTATGAGATTATGCAACTCCCGTTTACCGGAGGAACACTTTATGTGCTACCAAACGTCACAACGTAACTGGGTGATTATAAAGGTGCTCTGCAGGTGTCTCCAAAGGTACTTGTTGGGTTGGCGTATTTCGAGATTAGGATTTGTCACTCTGATTGTCGGAGAGGTATCTCTGGGCCCTCTCGGTAATGCACATCACTCAAGCCTTGCAAGCATTCCAACTAATGAGTTATTTGCGGGATGATGTATTACGGAACGAGTAAAGAGACTTGCCAGTAACGAGATTGAACTAGGTATTGAAGATACCGACGATCGAATCTTGGGCAAGTAACACACCGATGACAAAGGGAACAATGTATGTTGTTATGCGGTCTGACCGATAAAGATCTTCGTAGAATATGTGGGAGCCAATATGAGCATCCAGGTTCTGCTATTGGTTATTGACCAGAGACGTGTCTCGGTCATGTCTGCATTGTTCTCGAACCCGTAGGGTCCGCACGCTTAAGGGTTCGATGACAGTTATATTATGAGTTTATGAGTTTTGATGTACCAAAGGATTTCGGAGTCCCGGATGAGATCGGGGACATGACGAGGAGTCTCGAAATGGTCGAGACATAAAGATCGATATATTGGACGACTATATTCGGACATCGGAAAGGTTCTGAGTGATTCGGGTATTTTTCGGAGTACCGGAGAGTTACGGGAATTCGCCGGGGAGTATATGGGCCTTATTGGGCCATACGGGAATAGAGGAGAGAGGCCAAAAGGAAGGAGGCGCGCGCCCCCCCTCTGGTCCGAATTGGACAAGGGGTGCAGCCCACTTTTCCTTGTTCCTCTCCCCCTCTTTCCTTCTCTCCTACTCCAATAAGGGAAGGAGGAGTCCTACTCCCGGTGGGAGTAGGACTCCCCCCTTGGCGCGCCCTCCTCCTAGGCTGGCCGCCTCCCTCCCTTGCTCCTTTATATACGGGGGCAGGGGCACCCCATAGACACAACAATTAATCATTGATCTCTTAGCCGTGTGCGGTGCCCCCCTCCACCATAATCCTCGATAATATTGTAGCGGTGCTTAGGCGAAGCCCTGCGACGGTAGAACATCAAGATTGTCACCACGCCGTTGTGCTGACAGAACTCTTTCCTGACGTTATGCTGGATCGGAGTCCGGGGATCGTCATCGAGCTGAACTGTGCTAGAACTCGGAGGTGTCGTAGTTTCGGTGCTTGATCGGTCGGGCCGTGAAGACGTACGACTACATCAACCGCGTTGTTATAACGCTTCCGCTTCCGGTCTACGAGGGTACGTAGACAACACTCTCCCCTCTCGTTGCTATGCATCACCATGATCTTGCGTGTGTGTAGGAATTTTTTTAAATTACTACGTTCCCCAACGGTGGCATCCGAGCCAGGTTTTATGCGTTGATGTAATATGCACGAGTAGAACAGAAGTGAGTTGTGGGCGATATAAGTCATACTGCTTACCAGCATGACACACTTTGGTTTGGCGGTATTGTTGGATGAAGAGACTGGTTCTACCAACGTGCTTTGCACACAGGTGGCTGGCGGGTGTCAGTTTCTCCAACTTTAGTTGAACCGAGTGTGGCTACGCCCGGTCCTTGCAAAGGTTAAAACAGCACCAACTTGAAAAACTATCATTGTGGTTTTGATGCGTAGGTAAGAACGGTTCTTGCTCAGCCCGTAGCAGCCACGTAAAACTTGCAACAACAAAGTAGAGGACGTCTAACTTGTTTTTGTAGGGCATGTTGTGATCTGATATGGTCAAGACGTGATAAGATATAAGTTGTTGTATGAGATGATCATGTTTTGTTGAAGTTATCAGCAACAGGCAAAAGCCTTATGGTTATATCTCTATTGCATAAGATGCAAGCACCAAATAATTGCTTTACTTTATCGCTATGCGATAGCAATAGTTGCAAGAGCAATTGTTGGCGAGACAACCAAGTGACGACACATTGATATAGACCAAGATGATGGAGATCATGGTGTCATGCCGGTGACAATGGAGATCATGACGATACTTTGGATATGGAGATCAAAGGCACAAGATGATGATGGCCATATCATGTCACATATTTTGATTGCATATGATGTTTATCTTTTATACATCTTAATTTGCTTAGTTCGACGGTAGCTTCATAAGATGATCTCTCACTAAATTATCAAGGTATATGTTTTCTCCCTGAGTATGCACCATTGCGAAAGTTCTTCGTGCTGAGACACCACGTGATGATCGGGTGTGATAGGCTCTACGTTCAAATACAACGGGTGCAAAACAGTTGCACACGCGGAATACTTAGGTTAAACTTGACGAGCCTAGCATATAACAGATATGGCCTCGGAACACGGAGACCGAATGGTCGAGGATGAATCATATAGTAGATATGATCAACATAGTGATGTTCACCATTGAAACTACTCCATCTCATGTGATGATCGGACATGGTTTAGTTGATTTGGATCACGTGATCACTTAGAGGATTACAGGGATGTCTATCTAAGTGGGAGTTCTTAAGTAATATGATTAATTGAACTTTAATTTATCGTGAACTTAGTCCTGGTAGTATTAGCATATCTATGTTGTAGATCAATAGCTCGCGTTGTTGTTTCCATATGTTATATATGTTCCTAGAGAAAACTAAGTTGAAAAATGTTAGTAGAAATGATGCGGATTGGATCCGTGATCTGAGGTTTATCCTCATTGCTGCACAGAAGAATTATGTCCTTGATGCACCGCTAGGTGACAGACCTATTGCAGGAGCAGATGCAGACGTTATGAACGTTTGGCTAGCTCAATATGATGACCACTTGATAGTTTAGTGCACCATGCTTAACAGCTTAGAATCGGGACTTCAAAGACGTTTTGAACGTCATGGAGCATATGAGATGTTCCAAGAGTTGAAGTTAATATTTCAAGCAAATACCCGAGTTGAGAGATATGAAGTCTCCAACACGTTCTATGGCTAAAAGATGGAGGAGAATAGCTCAAGCAATGAGCATGTGCTCAGATTGTCTGGGTACTACAATTGCTTGAATCAAGTGGGAGTTAATCTTCCAGATAAAATAGTGATTAACAGAATTCTCTAGTCACCATCACCAAGTTAGTAGAACTTCGTGATGAACTATAATATGCAAGGGATAACGGAAACGATTCCCAAGCTCTTCGTGATGTTGAAATCGATGGAGGTAGAAATCAAGAAAGAGCATCAAGTGTTGATGGTTAACAAGATCACTAGTTTCAAGAAAAAGGACAAAGGGAAGAAAGGGGAACTTCAAGAAGAACGGCAAGCAAGCTGCTGATCAAGTGAAAAACCCAAGTCTGGACGTAAGCCTGAAACTGAGTGCTTCTACTTCAAAGGGACTGGTCATTGGAAGCGGAACTACCCCAAGTATTTGGCGGACAAGAAGGATGGCAAGGTAAACAAAGGTGTATTTGATATACAGATTATTGATGTGTATTTTACTAGTGTTCGTAGCAACCCCTCTGTCGGTGTCAAAACCGGCGGATCTCGGGTAGGGGGTCCCAAACTGTGCGTCTAGGCCAGATGGTAACAGGAGGCAAGGGACACGAAGTTTTACCCAGGTTCGGGCCCTCTTGATGGAGGTAAAACCCTACGTCCTGCTTGATTAATATTGATGATATGGGTAGTACAAGAGTAGACATACCACGAGATCGGAGAGGCTAAACCCTAGAAGCTAGCCTATGGTATGATTGTTCTTCTACGGACTAAAACCCTCCGGTTTATATAGACACCACAAAGTCGGTTACAATGGTAGGAGATCTAAATATCTGTATCGCCAACCTTGCCTTCCACGCCAAGGAAAGTCCCTTCCGGACACAGGACGAAGTCTTCAATCTTGTATCTTCATAGTCCAGGACTCCGGCTGAAGGTATAGTCCGGCCATCCGGACACCCCCTAATCCAGGACTCCCTCAGTAGCCCCCGAACCAGGCTTCAATGACGATGAGTCCGGCGCGCAGATTGTCTTCGGCATTGCAAGGCGGGTTCTCCTCCAAATTCCGTGTACCTGTTGAATAAAGTCCGGTTTCTTGTAAATGTTGCGCTCCTTGGCTTCTATGCCCAATAATGGTCGTCTCCCATGTGTCAAACGAATACGAAAAGTCTGAGTGTTTTTACATCCACACCCCTAGCCGTGTAAATGAGTCGCCCATTTAAGGGGACGAGGATTTAGATCCAAACCACACCTTCTCCCCTTCGCGAGTATTCATCAGAGCGCATCCGACAAAGGTCCATACCACCATGGCCAGCCGTCACAACTCCTCCTTTCGCCCTTCCAGCCCTCAGCCTAAATATTGGAAGAGATGCTCCATCCCGCATAGCGAGCTAGTGACACTCCAGACCAAGGGATTTCTCCCCCTGGCCTATATGGTCCCGGTTCGAGCCGGTCTTGCCATCTATAATGGCGGAGATCAAGCGGAGAGTGCCCCTAATCCCTCCAAAGGAGAGCGGGTGAGCCTCGTCCCTTATTTAATAAGAGGGCTCAGATTTCCAATCCACCTGTTTCTCCGGGGGCTACTGGAGTTCTATGGCCTCCAACTACACAATCTTACGCTTGCCTCCGTATTGCATATCGCGGGCTTCGTAGCCCTCTATGAGCTGTTTTTGGGTGTTGAGGCTCATTTCGGGCTGTGGAAAGAGCTATTCTGCCTTGTGCCCCGTTCTCAGAAGGGGTCGATATATCAAGTGGGCGGAGCCGGAGTGTGGCGCATCACCGGGACCGGATATCTATCCGGAACCCCAAAGAAGGCGTCCGAGGACTGGCCTTCGGAATGGTTTTACATAGAGGATGTCCCGCTACCGGATCCTGTCCGGATCGGCCTCCCTGAGTTCGACAGTGCTCCACTAAAGAAGCGCCTAAGTTGGCGTCCACGGAGCCCTCAGAGGGAAAGTGACAAGGACGTCCGTTACCTGATGGGCCGGATAAGATTGTTAGCTCATTCCAGACTGACCATGATCGGGGTCATGGCCGCATGCATCATGCGAGGGGTGCAGCCGCTACAGTACAGAGGCCACCCCATGTGGGATTTCATCGGGGAGGACGACGCCACCCGCTACGGCCGTAAGGGACCGGATTCGGCTGCGGCCCTAACAAAGACCTTGTCCACTTTGTACAAGGGAGAAGAGGAGGAATTTCTCTGCGTCAACCCACAGGGTGGATTTTCTATGTACAATCCCCCAAGCTGGGTAAGTGGTTTACTTGCCCATCCGTTTTATATTCCCATTGTTAAATATTCAGTCGAACGACTTTAACGCAGGAACTGCGCCAGGCTGTTAAAGAAATAAACAGCCCTCCTCCACAACCCGAGGACCTAGGACGGTCCCTCGACCCGGCCTCTCAAGAGGATCCGGACATATCTGTGGAGCTGATTGATGGAGTGTACCATCAATTGAGCAAGGACAATGCCTTGGTGGCCATTACAGCCGATTATCCAGGGCTAATCGCGGCCTCCTAGGTAACTGAGATCGAAGTCCCAGTTCCCCGAATAGGGTCCGCCCTCTCGTGTATTCAGTTTCCTAATTACAACCGAGCTTTGCAGGGGAGGTTTTTGAGACGGGAGGCCGAACCTGCGGCGACAAGCCAACGAGGGGCCGCAGGGCCCCGTGGGCAGAAAAGAGATGCGGTCCGAACCGAGGTGTCAGTGCAAAGGTATGGCGCGCCCCCTTATCCCAGGTGTTATACCTTTAAGGCATATTAACACTCGTGCTCTCTTCAGGACAAAGAGACCTCGCCAGACTATATCCGGAGAGGCTGCCAATCGCGCCTCCACCAGCCAGGCTCCAAAGCCTGGTCTGGAGGCAGAGGCGAACACAAGACGCGCACCGGACGCTCCTCCGACGGAGGATGTGGACAGGTTGTCTGCCACCAACTCTGAGGTGGAGAGTGCCATGAACCACAAGCGTCGACGGACTATTCTTCGCGACGCTTGTTTCTCCCGAGAGGCATTAGATGCCTTCAATTCGGGAGATACGTACCTCCATGCTGCTCAAAATGGTCTAGCCAGAGCCACGGAGCAATATGTAAAAGACATACGGGTAAGAAAATTTTGGTAATTATATATATATACCAGTAGCCCCCGAGACTTGAAACAGTTAGAATAACTGATTTAAGGATCATTTGTTATGCAGGTTCTTACAGAAAAGAATTCCCTACTATCCCAGGAGCTGGAAGAGTGCAAAGCCCAACTTGAGGCCGCACTAGCCGCGGCAGGGGAGCCCAAGGAGACCCCCTCTGGTAATATACAGTTCGAAAGATAAGCATTTTGCGAAGCACGGCATGGGTGTGAATCTGACAAATGAAATTGCAGATGGCGCCGGATTGAATCCGGAAAGGCAACACCTCCTACGCCAGCTGAAGGCTGGTGAGAAGGTGCTGACAAAGGTGAGGTGGGAGAAGAACGATCTCCAAGATGCCAACACCAAGCTGGGCGTTGAACTGAAGGATGTTCATGCCCAGCTGTTGGACTCCGTTAAGGAGAATTAGTGGCTTTGGCGCGGCATATTTAGTAAGTGCTTGAATGAACCTTTGAAAAAAATTTGGCGGGGAAGTCGACTAACATAGTAATGTCTGTAGGTGTGCTAACAGGTCATCCTGCAGAGGAGATGCCCGATTCTACGGGTGACCTTCTTCCCGAGCTCTCGCAACTGCTCGAGCGAGTTCGGCAAGCGATGCAAGGCGTCGCCCAGGCCTTGTGGCCATCCATCTCCATGCCCGAAGGTCTTGGAGAGCTTGCGGAGAAGCTAAAGGGAGCACGGCAGCGCTTCCGGTTGTGGAAGATATCGGCCTGCCGTCAAGGCGCTAGGGAGGCCTGGGCCATGGTAAAGACGCGGTACACAAAGGCTGACCCCAACCACATGGCCGAGGTCGGTCCTGTGGGGGGCGATGGGAAGGAGATCCCTGTAAGCTTAGTATACGGCCAAGTAGAATTGGCCGCAAAGTATTCCCAGCAAGACTGTAAATTAGACAGCCTGTTAGATGGTATTGAAGAGGAATACAATCAGTCGGAATGACTATGTAATTTAATTGACATTTATAATGCCTTCTAGCCGGATTGTAGATCATTTGTCATGGCCGACCTTTTCGCTTCAGCCTCGAGACCTGACGGTCCGGAGTGTGTCCGAATTCCCATGCGGTTATATAAGAACCGAGGAATGCATGGAGACCAGGCGTAGGGGTCATTAGTGCCTGAACAGAAAAGTGCCCGACCAGTTATGTTATATTACATGGTTAGTAAGAAACATCTTCCAGGGAGAATAGTTCCGTTAGGGGTTCCTTTCCCTGGGAGGCATGCCCTAAAGTGCATGCCCATTCTGCGAAAAAGATGCGGGAAAAAGCATCTGGGGGCGTATAAATAGATAAGTTAAAAGATCATCTTTTAGGTCACCGACCGAATATTCCCTTAAGAACGCTAGCTTTCGGCTTCACCCAGTCTGAGGTACACATCCGGCTAATCCGGCAGTAACAATCGCAGAGGTGCTCCCTTTACCGCCTAGCCGAATAATCGGGAACGTAGGGGTAAGCACAGGAGCCAGGCAACCCAGATTGGCCAAAACTTAAGTCATATCGATGCATATAATGGTGAAATAAAAGGTACATGCGGAAGTGTAACACATGTGTTGGGCATGAAGCCCGTATAAATAAGCTTCTGTTAAAAGAAGCCCCCAGGTTTAATGAATGCGAATAGCATGTCATTTGATGAGCCTTTAAAGGCTATAAGAGAAAGGAAGGGGAGAAGGAGAGAAATGTAAGACAGACAGTATATAAAAAATAGACAGAAGAAGGAGACGAACACAGAGTCCAGCGCTAGGCATAGAATCTTCGAAGACGGGCTGCGTTCCATGGGTTCGGCTCGAGTCGGTTATCCGATGCATCTCGCAGGCGGTACGCTCCACCAGTCGGGACTTGGTTAATTATGAAGGGACCTTCCCACTTGGGCTTGAGTTTGTCCTTTTTCTTGTCCGGCAGGCGTAGAACTAATTCGCCAATGTTGTAATTTTTGGCCCGTACTTCTCTGATTTGGTATCTTCGAGCCTGCTGTTGATAGAATGCGGAACGGGCTTTTGCCACGTCACGCTCCTCCTCCAATGCGTCCAAATTGTCCTGCCGATCGAGCTCGGCTTCTCTTTCTTCGTACATGCGCACTCGAGGTGAGTCATGAATTATGTCGCAAGGCAAAACTGCCTCTGCGCCGTACACCATAAAGAATGGTGTGTATCCGGTGGTGCGATTCGGCGTGGTCCGCAGCCCCCAGAGTACGGAGTCGAGCTCCTCTACCCAGTGCGTGTTAGATTCCTTGAGGTGCCGCACTAATCTGGGTTTGATGCCGCTCATGATAAGACCATTTGCACGTTCGACCTGGCCGCTAGTTTGTGGGTGATAGACGGAAGCATAATCGAGCTTGATGCCCATGTTTTTGCACCAGAGTTTTACCTCGTCGGCCGTAAAGTTCGTGCCGTTATCCGTGATGATGTTGTGGGGGACGCCGTAATGGTGTACGACCCCGGATATAAAGTCTATCACCGGTCCAAATTCGGCCGTCTTAACAGGCTTGGCTTCTATCCATTTGGTGAACTTATCCACCATGACCAGTAAGTATTTTTGCTTGTGGGTTCCGCCTTTAAGGGGTCCAACCATGTCAAGCCCCCAGACCGCGAAGGTCCAAGTGATGGGGATAGTTTGGAGGGCGGTGGCTGGCATATGGCTTTGGTTTGCAAAGAGCTGGCAACCGACGCATCATTGGACTAAGTCCTAGGCGTCTGCCCGGGCCGTCGGCCAATAAAAGCCTATACGGAAGGCCTTGCTTACAAGGGACTGAGCTGCAGCGTGATGACCGCCGAGTCCGGCATGAATTTCAGCCAGGAGGTTCCGCCCTTCCTCTTCGGAGATGCACCTTTGAAGGACTCCGGTAGTGCTTTTCTTATAAAGCTCTCCCTCGTGGACTTTGTAGGCTTTGGATCGCCGCACTATGCAGCATGCCCCATTTTGGTCCTCGGGGAGTTCCTGCCTAGTAAGGTAGGCGAGGAATGGTTCTGTCCACGGGGCGATGACGGCCATTATTACGTGGGCTGAAGATGTTATTTCATTGGCAGAGCCTCCGATTGTGTCAGAATGTTCGGTGTCGGGCAGTGCAGTTGGGTCCGGGCTGTTATTGTCTGGCTCCCCTTCCCATACTACAGATGGCTTGAACAGCCTTTCCAAGAAGATGTTGGGGGGGACTACATCGCGTTTTGCGTCGATGCGTGCCAGGACATCTGCCGCCTGATTATTTTCCCGGGCTATATGGCGAAATTCAAGCCCTTCGAACCGAGCTGACATTTTTAGGACGGCGTTGCGGTAAGCTGCCATTTTTGGATCCTTGGCATCGAAGTCTCCATTTATTTGGGATATTGCGAGGTTCGAGTCCCCGCGCACCTCTAGGCGTTGAATGCCCATGGATACTGCCATCCGGAGACCATGTAAAAGGGCCTCATATTTGGCTGCATTGTTGGAGTCTGTGTACATAATCTGGAGTACGTATTGAACTGTGTCGCCTGTGGGGGACGTCAAAATGACGCCAGCCCCTAGTCCAGCCAACATCTTGGAGCCGTCGAAATGCATGATCCAATTTGAATATGTGCCGTACTCTTTAGGGAGTTCGGCCTCCGTCCATTCTGCGACGGAGTCGGCCAAAACTTGCGACTTGATGGCTCGCCATGGCTTATAAGTTATGTCAAACGGGAGGAGCTCAATGGCCCATTTTGCAATCTGGCCCGTTGCGTCACGGTTGTTTATAATATCGTTAAGCGGTACTTCTGAGGCTACTGTTATTGAACACTCTTGAAAGTAGTGTCGTAGCTTCCGGGATGCCATGAATACCGCGTATGCAATCTTTTGATAATGCGGGTACCGTGATCTGCACGGAGTGAGGACAGTGGACACATAATAGACCGGCTTTTGAATGGGGAATTTGTGTCCATCCGTTTCTCGTTCGACAATGAGCACTGCGCTTACAACCTGATGTGTTGCTGCAATGTACAATAGCATTGGTTCGCCAATATTTGGCGCGGCCAGGACTGGGTTTGTTGCCAATATGGCTTTTATTTCGTCGAGTCCGGCCGTGGCTGCATCCATCCATTCGAAGTGTTCGGTGCGCCGAAGGAGGCGGTAAAGGGGTAGGGCCTTTTCTCCCAAGCGGGAGATAAAGCGGCTTAGAGCCGCCATGCATCCGGTTAATTTTTGTATTTTTTTGAGGTCCTTTGGGATATCCAATTGTGACAGAGCTCGGATCTTGGCTGGATTTGCTTCAATTCCTCTACCGGATACAATGAAGCCCAAGAGCTTTCCGGCTGGAACACCGAAAACGCATTTTTCCGGGTTTGAGCTTGATGTCGTATGTTCGGAGGTTATCAAATGTGAGCCTCAAGTCGTCTACTAGAGATTCGACATGTCTTGTTTTGACGACCACATCATCTACATATGCCTCCACTGTTTTGCCGATCTGGTTTGCCAGACATGTATGAATCATGCGCTGATATGTTGCGCCGGCGTTTTTGAGCCCGAAGGGCATTGTGTTGAAGCAGAATGGGCCGTATGGTGTGATAAATGCCGTTGCGGCTTGGTCTGATTCTGACATCTTGATTTGATGGTAGCCGGAATATGCATCGAGGAAACACAACGAATCGTGTCCTGCAATAGCGTCGATAATTTGATTGATGCGGGGGAGGGGAAGGGATCCTTTGGGCAAGCCTTGTTACGGTCTTTAAAATCAACGCACAGGCGCCAGGATTTGTCCTTCTTTGGTACCATCACCAGGTTTGCTAGCCAGTCCGGATGTTTTATATCTCTGATGAATCCGGCCTCCAATAGCTTTGCTAGCTCCTCTCCCATGGCCTGTCTCTTAGGTTCGGAAAAATGTCGAAGAGCTTGTTTGACAGGTTTAAATCCTTTTAGGATATTTAAGCTGTGCTCGGCAAGCCTGCGTGGGATTCCTGGCATGTCTGAAGGGTGCCAGGCGAAAATGTCCCAGTTCTCTCATAGGAACTCTCGCAGTGCGGCGTCTACATCAGGGTTTAACTGTGCCCCGATGGAAGCTGTTTTATTGGGGTCCGTTGGATGGACCTGGAATTTGACTATTTCGTCCGCCGGTTTAAAGGAGGTGGACTTGGATCTTTTGTCGAGTACCACATCGTCCCTATTCACTGTGGAGCGCAGCGCAGTCAGTTCCTCAACCGCTAGGGCTACGGATAGTGCCTCGAGGGCCAGTGCAGTTGTCTTGTTTTCGGCGCGGAGTGCTATGTCCGGATCACTAGCGAGAGTGATGATCCCGTTAGGCCCAGGCATCTTGAGCTTCATGTACCCGTAATGGGGTATTGCTTGGAAGATTGTAAACGCTTCCCGCCCTAGCAGAGCGTGATAACCGCTGCTGAACGGAGCCACATGGAACGTGACCTCTTCGGACTTGTAATTATCCGGCGTGCCGAACACCACATCTAGTGTGATTTTTCCTGTACAGCGCGCTTCCTGACTGGGGATTATTCCTCTAGAGGTTGTGTTGCTTCGCTCAATGCGGTTCCAGTCTATTTCCATTTGTTGAAGGGTTTCCTCATAAATGAGATTCAATCCGCTATCGCCGTCCATGAGTACCTTGGTAAGACGAAAGCCGTCCACTATTGGACTGAGGACCAATGCGGCTGGTGCTCAGGCTGTTCGGAATTTAGGTTCATCACTGGCGTTAAATGTTGGGGAACATAGTAATTTCAAAAAATTTCCTACGCACACGGAAGATCATGGTAATGCATAGCAACGAGGGGGAGAGTCTGATCTACGTACCCTTGTAGATCGCAACGGAAGCGTTGACACAACATAGAGGAAGTAGTCGTATGTCTTCTTCCCGATCCGACCGATCCAAGCACCATTACTCCGGCACCTCCGAGTTCTTAGCATACGTTCAGCTCGATGACGATCCCCGGGCTCCGATCCAGCAAAGCTTCGGAGAGGAGTTCTGTCAGCACGACGGCGTGGTGACGATCTTGATGTACTACCGACGCAGGGCTTCCCCTAAGCACTACAACGGTATGATCGAGGTGGAATTTGGTGGCAGGGGGCACCGCACACGGCTAAGGAACGATCTCAAGGATCAACTTGTGTGTCTAGAGGTGCCCCCTGCCCCCGTATATAAAGGTTGACAGGGGGAGGGCTGGCCGGCCAAGCTAGGGAGGCGCGGGAGGAGTCCTACTCCTACCGGGAGTAGGACTCCCCCCCCCCCCCAATCCTATTCCTAATAGGACTCCCAAGTGGAAAGAGAGGGAGAGAGGTGGCCGGCCACCTCTCCTAGTCCTAATAGGACTAGGGGAGGGAGGTGGCGCGCAGCCCACCTTGGGCTGCCCCTTTCACCTTTCCACTAAGGCCCAATAAGGCCCATTTGGTTCCCGGGGGTTCCGGTAACCTCCCGGTACTCCGGTAAAATTCCCAATTTCACCCGGAACACTTCCGATGTCCAAACATAGGCTTCCAATATATCAATCTTTATGTCTCGACCATTTCGAGACTCCTCGTCATGTCCGTGATCACATCCGGGACTCCGAACAACCTTCGGTACATCAAAATGCATAAACTCATAATAACTGTCATTGTAACGTTAAGCGTGCGGACCCTATGGTTCGAGAACAATGTAGACATGACCGAGACACGTCTCCGGTCAATAACCAATAGCAGGACCTGGATGCCCATATTGGCTCCTACATATTCTACGAAGATCTTTATCGGTCAGACCGCATAACAACATATGTTGTTCCCTTTGTCATCGGTATGTTACTTGCCCGAGATTCGATCGTCGGTATCCAATACCTAGTTCAATCTCGTTACTAGCAAGTCTCTTTACTCGTTCCGTAATACATCATCTCACAACTAACATCTTAGTTATAATGCTTGCAAGGCTTATGTGATGTGTATTACCGAGAGGGCCCAGAGATACCTCTCCGACAATCGGAGTGACAAACCCTAATCTCGAAATACGCCAACCCAACGTCTACCATTGGAGACACCTGTAGTACTCCTTTATAATCACCCAGTTACGTTGTGACGTTTGGTAGTACCCAAAGTGTTCCTCCGGCAAACGGGAGTTGCATAATCTCATAGTCATAGGAACATGTATAAGTCATGAAGAAAGCAATAGCAACATACTAAACGATCGGGTGCTAAGCTAATGAAATGGGTCATGTCAATCAGATCATTCAACTAATGATGTGACCTCGTTAATCAAATAACAACTCTTTGTTCATGGTTAGGAAACATAACCATCTTTGATTAACGAGCTAGTCAAGTAGAGGCATACTAGTGACGCTCTGTTTGTCTATGTATTCACACATGTATTATGTTTTCGGTTTAATACAATTCTAGCATGAATAATAAACATTTATCATGATATAAGGAAATAAATAATAACTTTATTATTGCCTCTAGGGCATATTTCCTTCAGTCTCCCACTTGCACTAGAGTCAATAATCTAGATTTACACAGTAATGATTCTAACACCCATGGAGCCTTGGTGCTGATCATGTTTTGCTCGTGGAAGAGGCTTAGTCAACGGGTCTGCAACATTCAGATCCGTATGTATCTTGCAAATCTCTATGTCTCCCACCTGGACTAGATCCCGGATGGAGTTGAAGCGTCTCCTTATGTGTTTGGTCCTTTTGTGAAATCTGGATTCCTTTGCCAAAGCAATTGCACCAGTATTGTCACAAAAGATTTTCATTGGACCCGATGCACTAGGTATGACACCTAGATCGGATATGAACTCCTTCATCCAGACTCCTTCGTTCGCTGCTTCCGAAGCAGCTATGTACTCCGCTTCACATGTAGATCCCGCTACGACGCTTTGTTTAGAACTGCACCAACTGACAGCTCCACCGTTTAAAGTAAACACGTATCCAGTTTGCGATTTAGAATCGTCCGGATCAGTGTCAAAGCTTGCATCAACGTAACCTCTTACGGTGAGATCTTTGTCACCTCCATATACGAGAAACATATCCCTAGTCCTTTTCAGGTATTTCAGGATGTTCTTGACCGCTGTCCAGTGATCCACTCCTGGATTACTTTGGTACCTCCCTGCTAAACTTATAGCAAGGCACACATCAGGTCTGGTACACAGCATTGCATACATGATAGAGCCTATGGCTGAAGCATAGGGAACATCTTTCATTTTCTCTCTATCTTCTGCAGTGGTCGGGCCTTGAGTCTGACTCAACTTCACACCTTGTAACACAGGCAAGAACCCTTTCTTTGCTTGATCCATTTTGAACTTCTTCAAAATCTTGTCAAGGTATGTGCTTTGTGAAAGTCCAATTAAGCGTCTTGATCTATCTCTATAGATCTTTATGCCTAATATGTAAGCAGCTTCCCCAAGGTCTTTCATCGAAAAACTTTTATTCAAGTATCCCTTTATGCTATCTAGAAATTCTATATCATTTCCAATCAGTAATATGTCATCCACATATAATATCAGAAATGCTACAGAGCTCCCACTCACTTTCTTGTAAATACAGGCTTCTCCAAAAGTCTGTATAAAACCAAATGCTTTGATCACACTATCAAAGCGTTTATTCCAACTCCGAGAGGCTTGCACCAGTCCATAAATGGATCGCTGGAGCTTGCACACTTTGTTAGCTCCCTTTGGATCGACAAAACCTTCCGGTTGCATCATATATAACTCTTCCTCCAGAAATCCATTCAGGAATGCAGTTTTGACATCCATCTGCCAAATTTCATAATCATGAAATGCGGCAATTGCTAACATGATTCTGACAGACTTAAGCATCGCTACGGGTGAGAAGGTCTCATCGTAGTCAACCCCTTGAACTTGTCGAAAACCTTTTGCGACAAGTCGATCTTTATAGACAGTAACATTACCGTCAGCGTCGGTCTTTTTCTTGAAGATCCATTTATTCTCAATTGCTTGCCGAGCATCGGGCAAGTCAACCAAAGTCCATATTTGTTCTCATACATGGATCCCATCTCAGATTTCATGGCCTCAAGCCACTTTGCGGAATCTGGGCTCACCATCGCTTCTTCATAGTTCGTAGGTTCATCATGATCTAGTAGCATGACTTCCAGAATTGGATTACCGTACCACTCTGGTGCGGATCTTACTCTGGTTGATCTACGTGGTTCAGTAGTATCTTGTCCTGAAGTTTCATGATCATCATCATTAGCTTCCTCACTAATTGGTATAGGTGTCGCAGAAACAGTTTTCTGTGATGTCCTATTTTCCAATAAGGGAGCAGGTACAGTTACCTCGTCAAGTTCTACTTTCCTCCCACTCACTTCTTTCGAGAGAAACTCCTTCTCTAGAAATGATCCATTCTTAGCAACGAATGTCTTGCCTTCGGATCTGTGATAGAAGGTGTACCCAACAGTCTCCTTTGGGTCCTATGAAGACACATTTCTCCGCTTTGGGTTCGAGCTTATCAGGTTGAAGCTTTTTCACATAAGCACCGCAGCCCCAAACTTTAAGAAACGACAACTTTGGTTTCTTGCCAAACCATAGTTCATGAGGCGTCGTCTCAACGGATTTTGATGGTGCCCTATTTAACGTGAATGTGGCCGTCTCTAAGGCATAACCCCAAAACGATAGCGGTAAATCAGTAAGAGACATCATAGATCGCACCATATCTAGTAAAGTACGATTACGACGTTCAGACACACCATTACGCTGTGGTGTTCCGGGTGGCGTGAGTTGCGAAACTATTCCACAATTTTTCAAATGTACACCAAACTCGTAACTCAAATATTCTCCTGCACGATCAGATCGTAGAAACTTTATTTTCTTGTTACGATGATTTTCAACTTCACTCTGAAATTCTTTGAACTTTTCAAATGTTCCAGACTTGTGTTTCATTAAGTAGATATACCCATATCTGCTTAAATCATCTGTGAAGGTGAGAAAATAACGATATCCGCCACGAGCCTCAATATTCATCGGACCACATACATCGGTATGTATGATTTCCAATAAATCTGTTGCTCTCTCCATAGTGCCGGAGAACGGTGTTTTAGTCATCTTGCCTATGAGGCACGGTTCGCAAGTACCAAGTGATTCATAATCAAGTGGTTCCAAAAGCCCATCAGTATGGAGTTTCTTCATGCGCTTTACACCGATATGACCTAAACGGAAGTGCCACAAATAAGTTGCACTATCATTATCAACTCTGCATCTTTTGGCTTCTACATTATGAATATGTGTATCACTACTATCGAGATTTAACAAGAATAGACCGTTGGGGAACGTAGTAATTTCGAAAATTTTCCTACGCACACGCAAGATCATGGTGATGCACAGCAACGAGAGGGGAGAGTGTTGTCTACGTACCAACGCAGACCGACTGCGGAAGCGATCACACAACATAGAGGAAGTAGTCGTACGTCTTCCCGATCCGACCGATCCAAGCACCGTTACTCCGGCACCTCCGAGTTCTTAGCACACGTTCAGTTCGATGACGATCCTCGGGCTCCGATCCAGCAAAGCGTCGAGGAAGAGTTCCGTCAGCACGACGGCGTGGTGACGATCTTGATGTACTACCGACGCAGGGCTTCGCCTAAGCTCTACAACGATATGACCGAGGTGGAATTTGGTGGCAGGGGGCACCGCACACGGCTAAGGAACGATCAACAATGATCAACTTGTGTGTCTATGGGGTGCCCCCTGCCCCCGTATATAATGGAGCAGGGGGAGGGGTTCGGCCGGCCAAGGGAGAGGGGCGCAGGAGGAGTCCTACTCCTACCGGGAGTAGGACTCCCCCCCCCAATCCTATTCCTAATAGGAATCCTCAAGGGGGAAAGAGAGAAGGGGTGGCCGGCCACCTTCCCTAGTCCTATTAGGACTAGGAAAGGGGGGAGGCGCGCAGCCCTCTATGGCAGCCCCTTTCACTTTTCCACTAAGGCCCAATAGGCCCATTAGCCTCCCGGGGGGTTCCGGTAACCCTCCCGGTATTCCTGTAAAATCCCGATTTCACCCGGAACACTTCCGATGTCCAAACATAGCCTTCCAATATATCAATCTTTACGTCTCGGCCATTTCGAGACTCCTCTTCATGTCCGTGATCACATCCGGGACTCCGAACAACCTTCGGTACATCAAAATGCATAAACTCATAATAACTGTCATCGTAACGTTAAGCGTGCGGACCCTACGGTTCGAGAACAATGTAGACATGACCGAGACACATCTCCGGTCAATAACCAATAGCGGGACCTGGATGCCCATATTGGCTCCTACATATTCTACGAAGATCTTTATCGGTTAGACCGCATAACAACATACGTTGTTCCCTTTGTCATCGGTATGTTACTTGCCCGAGATTCGATCGTCGGTATCCAATACCTAGTTCAATCTCGTTACTAGCAAGTCTCTTTACTCATTCCGTAATACATCATCTCATAACTAACATCTTTAGTTATTATGCTTGCAAGGCTTATGTGATGTGTATTACCGAGAGGGCCCAGAGATAGCTCTCCGACAATCGGAGTGACAAACCCTAATCTCGAAATACGCCAACCCAACATCTACCATTGGAGACACCTGTAGTACTCCTTTATAATCACCCAGTTACGTTGTGACGTTTGGTAGTACCCAAAGTGTTACTCCGGTAAACGGGAGTTGCATAATCTCATAGTTATAGGAACATGTATAAGTCATGAAGAAAGCAATAGCAACATACTAAACGATCGGGTGCTAAGCTAATGGAATGGGTCATGTCAATCTGATCATTCAACTAATGATGTGACCTCGTTAATCAAATAACAACTCTTTGTTCATGGTTAGGAAACATAACCATCTTTGATTAACGAGCTAGTCAAGTAGAGGCATACTAGTGACGCTCTGTTTGTCTATGTATTCACACATGTATTATGTTTCCGGTTTAATACAATTCTAGCATGAATAATAAACATTTATCATGATATAAGGAAATAAATAATAACTTTATTATTGCCTCTAGGGCATATTTCCTTCAGTCTCCCACTTGCACTAGAGTCAATAATCTAGATTTACACAGTAATGATTCTAACACCCATGGAGCCTTGGTGCTGATCATGTTTTGCTCGTGGAAGAGGCTTAGTCAACGGGTCTGCAACATTCAAATCCGTATGTATCTTGCAAATCTCTATGTCTCCCACCTGGACTAAATCCCGGATGGAGTTGAAGCGTCTCTTGATGTGTTTGGTCCTTTTGTGAAATCTGGATTCCTTTGCCAAAGCAATTGCACCAGTATTGTCACAAAAGATTTTCATTGGACCCGATGCACTATGTATGACACCTAGATCGGATATGAACTCCTTCATCCAGACTCCTTCGTTCGCTGCTTCCGAAGCAGCTATGTACTCCGCTTCACATGTAGATCCCGCTACGACGCTTTGTTTAGAACTGCACCAACTGACAGCTCCACCGTTTAAAGTAAACACGTATCCGGTTTGCGATTTAGAATCGTCTGGATCAGTGTCAAAGCTTGCATCAACGTAACCTCTTACGGTGAGATCTTTGTCACCTCCATATACGAGAAACATATCCCTAGTCCTTTTCAGGTATTTCAGGATGTTCTTGACCGCTGTCCAGTGATCCACTCCTGGATTACTTTGGTACCTCCCTGCTAAACTTATAGCAAGGCACACATCAGGTCTGGTACACAGCATTGCATACATGATAGAGCCTATGGCTGAAGCATAGGGAACATCTTTCATTTTCTCTCTATCTTCTGCAGTGGTCGGGCATTGAGTCTGACTCAACTTCACACCTTGTAACACAGGCAAGAACCCTTTCTTTGCTTGATCCATTTTGAACTTCTTCAAAATCTTGTCAAGGTATGTGCTTTGTGAAAGTCCAATTAAGTGTTTTGATCTATCTCTATAGATCTTTATGCCTAATATGTAAGCAGCTTCCCCGAGGTCTTTCATCGAAAAACTTTTATTCAAGTATCCCTTTATGCTATCCAGAAATTCTATATCATTTCCAATCAGCAATATGTCATCCACATATAATATCAGAAATGCTACCAGAGCTCCCACTCACTTTCTTGTAAATACAGGCTTCTCCAAAAGTCTGTATAAAGCCAAATGCTTTGATCACACTATCAAAGCGTTTATTCCAACTCCGAGATGCTTGCACCAGTCCATAAATGGATCGCTGGAGTTTGCATACTTTGTTAGCTCCCTTTGGGTCGACAAAACCTTCTGGTTGCATCATATACAACTCTTCTTCCAGAAATCCATTCAGGAATGCAGTTTTGACATCCATCTGCCATATTTCATAATCATAAAATGCGGCAATTGCTAACATTATCCTGACGGATTTAAGCATCGCTACGGGTGAGAAGGTCTCATCGTAGTCAACCCCTTGAACTTGTCGAAAACCTTTTGCGACAAGTCGAGCTTTATAGACAGTAACATTACCGTCAGCGTCAGTCTTTTTCTTGAAGATCCATTTATTCTCAATTGCTTGTCGATCATCGGGCAAGTCAACCAAAGTCCATACTTTGTTCTCATACATGGATCCCATCTCAGATTTCATGGCCTTAAGCCACTTTGCGGAATCTGGGCTCACCATCGCTTCTTCATAGTTTGTAGGTTCATCATGATCTAGTAGCATGACTTCCAGAACCGGATTACCGTACCACTCTGGTGCGGATCTCACTCTGGTTGATCTACGTGGTTCAGTAGTATCTTGTCCTGAAGTTTCATGATCATCATCATTAGCTTCCTCACTAATTGGTATAGGTGTCGCAGAAACAGTTTTCTGTGATGTACTATTTTCCAATAAGGGAGCAGGTACAGTTACCTCGTCAAGTTCTACTTTCCTCCTACTCACTTCTTTCGAGAGAAACTCCTTCTCTAGAAATGATCCATTCTTAGAAACGAATGTCTTGCCTTTGGATCTGTGATAGAAGGTATACCCAACAGTTTCCTTTGGGTATCCTATGAAGACACATTTCTCCGCTTTGGGTTCGAGCTTATCAGGTTGAAGCTTTTTCACATAAGTATCACAGCCCCAAACTTTAAGAAACGACAACTTTGGTTTCTTGCCAAACCATAGTTCATAAGGCGTCGTCTCAACGGATTTTGATGGTGCCCTATTTAACGTGAATGTGGCCATCTCTAAAGCATAACCCCAAAACGATAGCGGTAAATCAGTAAGAGACATCATAGATCGCACCATATCTAGTAAAGTACGATTACGATGTTCGGACACACCATTACGCTGTGGTGTTCCGGGTGGCGTGAGTTGCGAAACTATTCCACAATTTTTCAAATGTACACCAAACTCGTAACTCAAATATTCTCCTCCACGATCAGATCGTAGAAACTTTATTTTCTTGTTACGATGATTTTCAACTTCACTCTGAAATTCCTTGAACTTTTCAAATGTTTCAGACTTATGTTTCATTAAGTAGACATACCCATATCTGCTTAAATCATCTGTGAAGGTGAGAAAATAACGATATCCGCCACGAGCCTCAATATTCATCGGACCACATACATTGGTATTTATGATTTCCAATAAATCTGTTGCTCTCTCCATAGTACCGGAGAACGGTGTTTTAGTCATCTTGCCTATGAGGCACGGTTCGCAAGTACCAAGTGATTCATAATAAAGTGGTTCCAAAAGCCCATCAGTATGGGGTTTCGTCATGCGCTTTACACCGATATGACCTAAACGGCAGTGCCACAAATAAGTTGCACTATCATTATCAACTCTGCATCTTTTGGCTTCTACATTATGAATATGTGTATCACTACTATCGAGATTCAACAAGAATAGACCACTCTTCAAAGGTGCATGACCATAAAAGATATTACTCATGTAAATAGAACAACCATTATTCTCTGATTTAAATGAATAACCGTCTTGCATTAAACAAGATCCAGATATAATGTTCATGCTCAACGCTGGCACCAAATAACAATTATTTAGGTCTAATATTAATCCCGAAGGTAGATGTAGAGGTAGCGTGCCGACCGCGATCACATCGACTTTGGAACCGTTTCCCACGCGCATCGTCACCTCGTCCTTTGCTAGCGTCCGCTTATTCCGTAGTCCCTGTTTCGAGTTGCAAATATTAGCAACAGAACCAGTATCAAATACCCAGGTGCTACTGCGAGCTCTAGTAAGGTACACATCAATAACATGTATATCACATATACCTTTGTTCACCTTGCCATCCTTCTTATCCGCCAAATACTTGGGGCAGTTCCGCTTCCAGTGACCAGTCTGCTTGCAGTAGAAGCACTTAGTTTCAGGCTTAGGTCCAGACTTGGGTTTCTTCTCCTGAGCAGCAACTTGTTTGCTGTTCTTATTGAAGTTCCCCTTCTTCTTCCCTTTGCCCTTTTTCTTGAAACTAGTGGTTTTGTTAACCATCAACACTTGATGCTCCTTCTTGATTTCTACCTCCGCAGCTTTCAGCATCACGAAGAGCTCGGGAATAGTCTTGTTCATCCCTTGCATATTATAGTTCATCACGAAGCTCTTGTAGCTTGGTGGCAGTGATTGGAGAATTCTGTCAATGACGCAATCATCTGGAAGATTAACTCCCATCTGAATCAAGTGATTATTATACCCAGACATTTTGAGTATATGCTCACTGACAGAACTGTTCTCCTCCATCTTGCAGCTATAGAACTTATTGGAGACTTCATATCTCTCAATTCGGGCATTTGCTTGAAATATTAACTTCAACTCCTGGAACATCTCATATGCTCCATGACGTTCAAAACATCGTTGAAGTCCCGATTCTAAGCCGTAAAGCATGGCACACTGAACTATCGAGTAGTCATCAGCTTTGCTCTGCCAGACGTTCATAACATCTGGTGTTGCTCCAGCAGCAGGCCTGGCACCTAGCGGTGCTTCCAGGACGTAATTCTTCTTTGCAGCAATGAGGATAATCCTCAGGTTACGGACCCAGTCCGTGTAATTGCTACCATCATCTTTCAACTTTGCTTTCTCAAGGAACGCATTAAAATTCAACGGAACAACAGCACGAGCCATCTATCTACAATTAACATAAACAAGCAAGATACTATCAGGTACTAAGTTCATGATAAGTTTAAGTTCAGTTTATCAAATTACTTAGGAACTCCCACTTAGATAGACATCCCTCTAATCCTCTAAGTGATCACGTGATCCAAATCAACTAAACCATAACCGATCATCACGTGAGATGGAGTAGTTTTCAATGGTGAACATCGTCATGTTGATCATATCTACTATATGATTCACGCTCGACCTTTCGGTCTCTGTGTTCCGAGGCCATATCTGCATATGCTAGGCTCGTCAAGTTTAACCTAAGTATTCTGCGTGTGCAAAACTGGCTTGCACCCGTTGTAGATGGACGTAGAGCTTATCACACCCGATCATCACGTGGTGTCTGGGCACGACGAACTTTGGCAACGGTGCATACTCAGGGAGAACACTTCTTGATAATTTAGTGAGAGATCATCTTATAATGCTACCGTCAATCAAAGCAAGATAAGATGCATAAAAGGATAAACATCACATGCAATCAATATAAGTGATATGATATGGCCATCATCATCTTGTGCTTGTGATCTCCATCTCCGAAGCACCGTCATGATCACCATCGTCACCGGCGCGACACCTTGATCTCCATCGTAGCATCGTTGTCGTCTCGCCAATCTTATGCTTCCACGACTATCACTACCGCTTAGTAATAAAGTAAAGCATTACATCACGATTGCATTGCATACAATAAAGCGACAACCATATGGCTCCTGCCAGTTGCCGATAACTTGGTTACAAAACATGATCATCTCATACAATAAAATCAGCATCATGCCTTGACCATATCACATCACAACATGCCCTGCAAAAACAAGTTAGACGTCCTCTACTTTGTTGTTGCAAGTTTTATGTGGCTGCTACGGGCTTAAGTAAGAACTCATCTCACCTACGCATCAAAACCACAACGATAGTTTGTCAAATAGACTCCGTTTTAACCTTCTCAAGGACCGGGCGTAGCCACACTTGGTTCAACTAAAGTTGGAGAGACAGCCTTCCGCAAGCCATCTATGTGCAAAGCACGTCGAGGGAACCGGTCTCGCGTAAGAGTACGCGTAAGGTTGGTCTGGATCGTCTCGTCCAACAATACCGCCGAACCAAAGTATGACATGCTGGTAGCCAGTATGACTTGTATCGCCCACAACTCACTTGTGTTCTACTCGTGCAAATAACATCAAACCATAAAACCTAGGCTCGGATGCCACTGTTGGGGAACGTAGTAATTTCGAAAATTTTCCTACGCACACACAAGATCATGGTGATGCACAGCAACGAGAGGGGAGAGTGTTGTCTACGTACCAACGCAGACCGACTACGGAAGCGATCACACAACGTAGAGGAAGTAGTCGTACGTCTTCCCGATCCGACCGATCCAAGCACCGTTACTCCGGCACCTCCGAGTTCTTAGCACACGTTCAGCTCGATGACGATCCTCGGGCTCCGATCCAGCAAAGCGTCGAGGAAGAGTTCCGTCAGCACGACGGCGTGGTGACGATCTTGATGTACTACCGACGCAGGGCTTCGCCTAAGCTCTACAACGATATGACCGAGGTGGAATTTAGTGGCAGGGGGCACCGCACACGGCTAAGGAACGATCAACAATGATCAACTTGTGTGTCTATGGGGTGCCCCCTGCCCCCGTATATAAAGGAGCAGGGGGAGGCGTTCGGCCGGCCAAGGGAGAGGGGCGCAGGAGGAGTCCTACTCCTACCGGGAGTAGGACTCCCCCCCCCCCCAATCCTATTCCTAATAGGAATCCTCAAGGGGGAAAGAGAGAAGGGGTGGCCGGCCACCTTCCCTAGTCCTATTAGGACTAGGAAAGGGGGGAGGCGCGCAGCCCTCTATGGCAGCCCCTTTCACTTTTCCACTAAGGCCCAATAGGCCCATTAGCCTCCCGGGGGGTTCCGGTAACCCTCCCAGTATTCCTGTAAAATCCCGATTTCACCCGGAACACTTCCGATGTCCAAACATAGCCTTCCAATATATCAATCTTTACGTCTCGACCATTTCGAGACTCCTCGTCATGTCCGTGATCACATCCGGGACTCCGAACAACCTTCGGTACATCAAAATGCATAAACTCATAATAACTGTCATCGTAACGTTAAGCGTGCGGACCCTACGGTTCGAGAACAATGTAGACATGACCGAGACACATCTCCGGTCAATAACCAATAGCGGGACCTGGATGCCCATATTGGCTCCTACATATTCTACGAAGATCTTTATCGATTAGACCGCATAACAACATACATTGTTTCCTTTGTCATCGGTATGTTACTTGCCCGAGATTCGATCGTCGGTATCCAATACCTAGTTCAATCTCGTTACTGGCAAGTCTCTTTACTCGTTCCATAATACATCATCTCATAACTAACATCTTTAGTTATTATGCTTGCAAGGCTTATGTGATGTGTATTACCGAGAGGGCCCAGAGATACCTCTCCGACAATCGGAGTGACAAACCCTAATCTCGAAATACGCCAACCCAACATCTACCATTGGAGACACCTGTAGTACTCCTTTATAATCACCCAGTTACGTTGTGACGTTTGGTAGTACCCAAAGTGTTCCTCCGGTAAACGGGAGTTGCATAATCTCATAGTTATAGGAACATGTATAAGTCATGAAGAAAGCAATAGCAACATACTAAACGATCGGGTGCTAAGCTAATGGAATGGGTCATGTCAATCAGATCATTCAACTAATGATGTGACCTCGTTAATAAATAACAACTCTTTGTTCATGGTTAGGAAACATAACCATCTTTGATTAACGAGCTAGTCAAGTTGAGGCATACTAGTGACGCTCTGTTTGTCTATGTATTCACACATGTATTATGTTTCCGGTTTAATACAATTCTAGCATGAATAATAAACATTTATCATGATATAAGGAAATAAATAATAACTTTATTATTGCCTCTAGGGCATATTTACTTCATAGACCACTCTTCAAAGGTGCATGACCATAAAAGATATTACTCATATAAATAGAACAACCATTATTCTCTGATTTAAATGAATAACCGTCTCGCATTAAACAAGATCTAGATATAATGTTCATGCTCAACGCTGGCACCAAATAACAATTATTTAGGTCTAATATTAATCCCGAAGGTAGATGTAGAGGTAGCGTGCCGACCGTGATCACATCGACTTTGGAACCGTTTCCCACGCGCATCGTCACCTCGTCCTTTGCTAGTGTCCGCTTATTCCATCCGTAGTCCCTGTTTCGAGTTGCAAATATTAGCAACAGAACCAGTATCAAATACCCAGGTGCTACTGCGAGCTCTAGTAAGGTACACATCAATAACATGTATATCACATATACCTTTGTTCACCTTGCCATCCTTCTTATCCGCCAAATACTTGGGGCAGTTCCGCTTCCAGTGACCAGTCTGCTTGCAATAGAAGCACTCAGTTTCAGGCTTAGGTCCAGACTTGGGTTTCTTCTCCTGAGCAGCAACTTGCTTGTTGTTCTTCTTGAAGTTGCCCTTCTTCTTCCCTTTGCCCTTTTTCTTGAAACTAGTGGTCTTGTTGACCATCAACACTTGATGCTCCTTCTTGATTTCTACCTCCGCGGCTTTCAGCATTGCGAAGAGCTCGGGAATAGTCTTGTTCATCCCTTGCATATTATAGTTCATCACGAAGCTCTTGTAGCTTGGTGGCAGTGATTGGAGAATTCTGTCAATGACGCAATCATCTGGAAGATTAACTCCCATCATAATCAAGTGATTATTATACCCAGGCATTTTGAGTATATGCTCACTGACAGAACTGTTCTCCTCCATCTTGCAGCTATAGAACTTATTGGAGACTTCATATCTCTCAATTCGGGCATTTGCTTGAAATATTAACTTCAACTCTTGTAACATCTCATATGCTCCATGACGTTCAAAACATCGTTGAAGTCCCGATTCTAAGCCGTAAAGCATGGCACACTGAACTATCGAGTAGTCATCAGCTTTGCTCTGCCAGACGTTCATAACATCTGGTGTTGCTCCAGCCGCAGGCCTGGCACCCAGCGGTGCTTCCAGGACGTAATTCTTCTGTGCAGCAATGAGGATAATCCTCAGGTTACGGACCCAGTCCGTGTAATTGCTACCATCATCTTTCAACTTTGCTTTCTCAAGGAACGCATTAAAATTCAACGGAACAACAGCACGAGCCATCTATCTACAATCAACATAAACAAGCAAGATACTATCAGGTACTAAGTTCATGATAAGTTTAAGTTCAGTTAATTAAATTACTTAAGAACTCCCACTTAGATAGACATCCCTCTAATCCTCTAAGTGATCACGTGATCCAAATCAACTAAACCATAACCGATCATCACGTGAGATGGAGTAGTTTTCAATGGTGAACATCGTTATGTTGATCATATCTACTATATGATTCACGCTCGACCTTTCGGTCTCTGTGTTCCGAGGCCATATCTGCATATGCTAGGCTCGTCAAGTTTAACCTGAGTATTCTGCGTGTGCAAAACTGGCTTGCACCTGTTGTAGATGGACATAGAGCTTATCACACCCGATCATCACGTGGTGTCTGGGCACGACGAACTTTGGCAACGGTGCATACTCAGGGAGAACACTTCTTGATAATTTAGTGAGAGATCATCTTATAATGCTACCATCAATCAAAGCAAGATAAGATGCATAAAAGATAAACATCACATGCAATCAATATAAGTGATATGATATGGCCATCATCATCTTGTGCTTGTGATCTCCATCTCCGAAGCACCGTCATGATCACCATCGTCACCGGCGCGACACCTTGATCTCCATTGTAGCATCGTTGTCGTCTCGCCAATCTTATGCTTCCACGACTATCACTACCGCTTAGCAATAAAGTAAAGCATTACATCGCGATTGCATTGCATACAATAAAGCGACAACCATATGGCTCCTGCCAGTTGCCGATAACTTGGTTACAAAACATGATCATCTCATACAATAAAATCAGCATCATGCCTTGACCATATCACATCACAACATGCCCTGCAAAAACAAGTTAGACGTCCTCTACTTTGTTGTTGCAAGTTTTACGTGGCTGCTACGGGCTTAAGCAAGAACTCATCTCACCTACGCATCAAAACCACAACGATAGTTTGTCAAATAGACTCCGTTTTAACCTTCTCAAGGACCGGGCGTAGCCACACTCGGTTCAACTAAAGTTGGAGAGACAGTCGCCCGCAAGCCATCTATGTGCAAAGCACGTCGAGGGAACCGGTCTCGCGTAAGCGTACGCGTAAGGTTGGTCCGGGTCGTCTCGTCCAACAATACCGCCGAACCAAAGTATGACATGCTGGTAGGCAGTATGACTTGTATCGCCCACAACTCACTTGTGTTCTACTCGTGCAAATAACATCAAACCATAAAACTTAGGCTCTGATACCACTGTTGGGGAACGTAGTAATTTCAAAAAAATTCCTATGCACACGCAAGATCATGGTGATGCATAGCAACGAGGGGGAGAGTCTAATCTACGTACCCTTGTAGATCGCAACGGAAGCATTGACACAACGTAGAGGAAGTAGTCGTACGTCTTCTTCCCGATCCGACCGATCCAAGCACCGTTACTCCGGCACCTCCGAGTTCTTAGCATACGATCAGCTCGATGACGATCCCCGGGCTCCGATCCAGCAAAGCTTCGGAGAGGAGTTCTGTCAGCACGACGGCGTGGTGACGATCTTGATGTACTAGCGACGCAGGGCTTCGCCTAAGCACTACAACGGTATGATCGAGGTGAAATTTGGTGGCAGGGGGCACCGCACACGTCTAAGGAACGATCTCAAGGATCAACTTGTGTGTCTAGAGGTGCCCCCTGCCCCCGTATATAAAGGTTGACAGGGGGAGGGCTGGCCGGCCAAGCTAGGGAGGCGCAGGAGGAGTCCTACACCTACCGGGAGTAGGACTCCCCCCCCAATCCTATTCCTAATAGGACTCCCAAGTGGAAAGAGAGGGAGAGAGGTGGCCGGCCACCTCTCCTAGTCCTAATAGGACTAGGGGAGGGAGGTGGCGCGCAGCCCACCTTGGGCTGCCCCTTTCACCTTTCCACTAAGGCCCAATAAGGCCCATTTGGTTCCCGGGGGGTTCCGGTTGAAGGAAATATGCCCTAGAGGCAATAATAAAGTTATTATTTATTTCCTTATATCATGATAAATGTTTATTATTCATGCTAGAATTGTATTAACCGGAAACATAATACATGTGTGAATACATAGACAAACAGAGTGTCACTAGTATGCCTCTACTTGACTAGCTCGTTAATCAAAGATGGTTATGTTTCCTAACCATGAACAAAGAGTTGTTATTTGATTAACGAGGTCACATCATTAGTTGAATGATCTGATTGACATGACCCATTCCATTAGCTTAGCACTCGATCGCTTAGTATGTTGCTATTGCTTTCTTCATGACTTATACATGTTCCTATGACTATGAGATTATGCAACTCCCGTTTACCGGAGGAACACTTTGGGTACTACCAAACGTCACAACGTAACTGGGTGATTATAAAGGAGTACTACAGGTGTCTCCAATGGTAGATGTTGGGTTGGCATATTTCGAGATTAGAATTTGTCACTCCGATGGTCGGAGAGGTATCTCTGGGCCCTCTCGGTAATACACATCACATAAGCCTTGCAAGCATTATAACTAAGATGTTAGTTGTGAGATGATGTATTACGGAACGAGTAAAGAGACTTGCCGGTAACGAGATTGAACTAGGTATTGGATACCGACGATCGAATCTTGGGCAAGTAACATACCGATGACAAAGGGAACAACGTATGTTGTTATGCGGTCTGACCGATAAAGATCTTCGTAGAATATGTAGGAGACAATATGGGCATCCAGGTCCCGCTATTGGTTATTGACCGGAGACGTGTCTCGGTCATGTCTACATTGTTCTCGAACCGTAGGGTCCGCACGCTTAACGTTACGATGACAGTTATTATGAGTTTATGCATTTTGATGTACCGAAGGTTGTTCGGAGTCCCGGATGTGATCACGGACATGACGAGGAGTCTCGAAATGGTCGAGACATAAATATTGATATATTGGAAGCCTATGTTTGGACACCGGAAGTGTTCCGGGTGAAATCGGGATTTTACCGGAATACCGGGAGGGTTACCGGAACCCCCCGGGAGCCAAATGGGCCTACATGGGCCTTAGTGAAAAGGTGAAAGGGGCTGCCATGGAGGGCTGCGCGCCTCCCCCCCCCCTCCCCTAGTCCTATTAGGACTAGGAGAGGTGGCCGGCCACCTCTCTCTTTCTTTCCCCCTTGGAGTCCTAGTTGGAATAGGATTGGAGGGGGGAGTCCTACTCCCGGTAGGAGTAGGACTCCTCCTGCGCCTCCCTCCTTGGCCGGCCAGCCCCTCCCCTTGGATCCTTTATATACAGGGGCAGGGGGCACCTCTATACACACAAGTTGATCCTTGAGATCGTTCCTTAGCCGTGTGCGGTGCCCCCTGCCACCAAATTCCACCTCGATCATACCGTTGTAGTGCTTAGGCGAAGCCCTGCGTCGGTAGTACATCAAGATCGTCACCACGCCGTCGTGCTGACGGAACTCTTCCTCGACGCTTTGCTGGATCGGAGCCCGAGGATTGTCATCGAGCTGAACGTGTGCTTCGGAGATGGAGATCACAAGCACAAGATGATGATGGCCATATCATATCACTTATATTGATTGCATGTGATGTTTATCTTTTATGCATCTTATCTTGCTTTGATTGACGGTAGCATTATAAGATGATCTCTCACTAAATTATCAAGAAGTGTTCTCCCTGAGTATGCACCGTTGCCAAAGTTCGTCGTTCCCAGACACCACGTGATGATCGGGTGTGATAAGCTCTACGTCCATCTACAACGGGTGCAAGCCAGTTTTGCACACGCAGAATACTCAGGTTAAACTTGACGAGCCTAGCATATGCAGATATGGCCTCGGAACACAGAGACCGAAAGGTCGAGCGTGAATCATATAGTAGATATGATCAACATGACGATGTTCACCATTAAAAACTACTCCATCTCACGTGATGATCGGTTATGGTTTAGTTGATTTGGATCACGTGATCACTTAGAGGATTAGAGGGATGTCTATCTAAGTGGGAGTTCCTAAGTAATTTGATTAACTGAACTTAAACTTATCATGAACTTAGTACCTGATAGTATCTTGCTTGTTTATGTTGATTGTAGATAGATGGCTCGTGCTGTTGTTCCGTTGAATTTTAATGCGTTCCTTGAGAAAGCAAAGTTGAAAGATGATGGTAGCAATTACACGGACTGGGTCTGTAACCTGAGGATTATCCTCATTGTTGCACAGAAGAATTACGTCCTGGAAGCACCGCTGGGCTCTAGGCCTGCTGCTGGAGCAACACCAGATGTTATGAACGTCTGGCAGAGCAAAGCTGATGACTACTCGATAGTTCAGTGTGCCATGCTTTACGGCTTAGAATCGGGACTTCAACGACGTTTTGAACGTCATGGAGCATATGAGATGTTCCAGGAGTTGAAGTTAATATTTCAAGCAAATGCCCGAATTGAGAGATATGAAGTCTCCAATAAGTTCTATAGCTGCAAGATGGAGGAGAACAGTTCTGTCAGTGAGCATATACTCAAAATGCCTGGGCATAATAATCACTTGATTCAGATGGGAGTTAATCTTCCAGATAATTGCGTCATTGACAGAATTCTCCAATCACTGCCACCAAGCTACAAGAGCTTCGTGATGAACTATAATATGCAAGGGATGAACAAGACTATTCCCGAGCTCTTCGCAATGCTGAAAGCTGCGGAGGTAGAAATCAAGAAGGAGCATCAAGTGTTGATGGTCAACAAGACCACTAGTTTCAAGAAAAAGGGCAAAGGGAAGAAGAAGGGGAACTTCAAGAAGAACAGCAAGCAAGTTGCTGCTCAGGAGAAGAAACCCAAGTCTGGACATAAGCCTGAAACTGAGTGCTTCTATTGCAAGCAGACTGGTCACTGGAAGCGGAACTGCCCCAAGTATTTGGCGGATAAGAAGGATGGCAAGGTGAACAAAGGTATATGTGATATACATGTTATTGATGTGTACCTTACTAGAGCTCGCAGTAGCACCTAGGTATTTGATACCGGTTCTGTTGCTAATATTTGCAACTCGAAACAGGGACTACGGAATAAGCGGACACTAGCAAAGGACGAGGTGACGATGCGCGTGGGAAACGGTTCCAAAGTCGATGTGATCGCGGTCGGCACGCTACCTCTACATCTACCTTCGGGATTAATATTAGACCTAAATAATTGTTATTTGGTGCCAGCATTGAGCATGAAAATTATATCTGGATCTTGTTTAATGCGAGACGGTTATTCATTTAAATCAGAGAATAATGGTTGTTCTATTTATATGAGTAATATCTTTTATGGTCATGCACCTTTGAAGAGTGGTCTATTCTTGTTAAATCTCGATAGTAGTGATACACATATTCATAATGTAGAAGCCAAAAGATGCAGAGTTGATAATGATAGTGCAACTTATTTGTGGCACTGCCGTTTAGGTCATATCGGTGTAAAGCGCATGAAGAAACTCCATACTGATGGGCTTTTGGAACCACTTGATTATGAATCACTTGGTACTTGTGAACCGTGCCTCATAGGCAAGATGACTAAAACACCGTTCTCCGGTACTATGGAGAGAGCAACAGATTTATTGGAAATCATACATACCGATGTATGTGGTCCGATGAATATTGAGGCTCGTGGCGGATATCGTTATTTTCTCACCTTCACAGATGATTTAAGCAGATATGGGTATATCTACTTAATGAAACACAAGTCTGAAACATTTGAAAAGTTCAAAGAATTTCAGAGTGAAGTTGAAAATCATCGTAACAAGAAAATAAAGTTTCTACGATCTGATCGTGCAGGAGAATATTTGAGTTACGAGTTTGGTGTACATTTGAAAAATTGTGGAATAGTTTCGCAACTCACGCCACCCGGAACACCACAGCGTAATGGTGTGTCCGAACGTCGTAATCGTACTTTACTACATATGGTGCGATCTATGATGTCTCTTACTGATTTACCGCTATCGTTTTGGGGTTATGCTTTAGAGACGGCCGCATTCACGTTAAATAGGGCACCATCAAAATCCGTTGAGACGACACCTTATGAACTATGGTTTGGCAAGAAACCAAAGTTGTCGTTTCTTAAAGTTTAGGGCTGCGATGCTTATGTGAAAAAGCTTCAACCTGATAAGCTCGAACCCAAAGTGGAGAAATGTGTCTTCATAGGATACCCAAAGGAGACTATTGGGTACACCTTCTATCACAGATCCGAAGGCAAGACATTCGTTGCTAAGAATGGATCATTTCTAGAGAAGGAGTTTCTCTCGAAAGAAGTGAGTGGGAGGAAAGTAGAACTTGACGAGGTAACTGTACCTGCTCCCTTATTGGAAAATAGTACATCAAAGAAAACTGTTTCTGCGACACCTATACCAATTAGTGAGGAAGCTAATGATGATGATCATGAAACTTCAGGACAAGATACTACTGAACCACGTAGATCAACCAGAGTGAGATCCGCACCAGAGTGGTACGGTAATCCAATTCTGGAAGTCATGCTACTAGATCATGATGAACCTACGAACTATGAAGAAGCGATGGTGAGCCCAGATTCCGCAAAGTGGCTTGAGGCCATGAAATCTGAGATGGGACCCATGTATGAGAACAAAGTATGGACTTTGGTTGACTTGCCCGATGATCGGCAAGCAATTGAAAATAAATGGATCTTCAAGAAAAAGACTGACGCTGACGGTAATATTACTGTCTATAAAGCTCGACTTGTCGCAAAAGGTTTTCGACAAGTTCAAGGGGTTGACTACGATGAGACCTTCTCACCCGTAGTGATGCTTAAGTCCGTCAGAATCATGTTAGCAATTGCCGCATTTTATGATTATGAAATATGGCAGATGGATGTCAAAACTGCATTCCTGAATGGATTTCTGGAAGAAGAGTTGTATATGATGCAACCAGATGGTTTTGTCGATCCTAAGGGAGCTAACAAAGTGTGCAAACTCCAGCGATCCATTTATGGACTGGTGCAAGCATCTCGGAGTTGGAATAAACGCTTTGATAGTGTGATCAAAGCATTTGGCTTTATACAGACTTTTGGAGAAGCCTGTATTTACAAGAAAGTGAGTGGGAGCTCTGTAGCATTTCTGATATTATATGTGGATGACATATTGCTGATTGGAAATGATATAGAATTTCTGGATAGCATAAAGGGATACTTGAATAAAAAAATTCGATGAAAGACCTCGGGGAAGCTGCTTACATATTAGGCATAAAGATCTATAGAGATAGATCAAGACGCTTAATTGGACTTTCACAAAGCACATACCTTGACAAGATTTTGAAGAAGTTCAAAATGAATCAAGCAAAGATAGGGTTCTTGCCTGTGTTACAAGGTGTGAAGTTGAATCAGACTCAATGCCCGACCACTGCAGAAGATAGAGAGAAAATGAAAGATGTTCCCTATGCTTCAGCCATAGGCTCTATCATGTATGCAATGCTGTGTACCAGACCTGATGTGTGCCTTGCTATTAGTTTAGCAGGGAGGTACCAAAGTAATCCAGGAGTGGATCACTGGACAGCGGTCAAGAACATCTTGAAATACCTGAAAAGGACTAAGGATATGTTTCTCGTATATGGAGGTGACAAAGAGCTCACCGTAAGAGGTTACGTTGATGCAAGCTTTGACACTGATCCGAACGATTCTAAATCGCAAACCGGATACGTGTTTACTTTAAACGGTGGAGCTGTTAGTTGGTGCAGTTCTAAACAAAGCGTCGTAGCAGGATCTACATGTGAAGCGGAGTACATAGCTGCTTCGGAAGCAGCGAACGAAGGAGTCTGGATGAAGGAGTTCATATCCGATCTAGGTGTCATACCTAGTGCATCGGGTCCAATGAAAATCTTTTGTGACAATACTGGTGCAATTGCTTTGGCAAAGGAATCCAGATTTCACAAAAGGACCAAACACATCAAGAGACGCTTCAACTCCATCCGGGATCTAGTCCAGGTGGGAGACATAGAGATTTGCAAGATACATACGGATCTGAATGTTGCAGACCCGTTGACTAAGCCTCTTCCACGAGCAAAACATGATCAGCACCAAGGCTCCATGGGTGTTAGAATCATTACTGTGTAATCTAGATTATTGACTCTAGTGCAAGTGGGAGACTGAAGGAAATATGCCCTAGAGGCAATAATAAAGTTATTATTTATTTCCTTATATCATGATAAATGTTTATTATTCATGCTAGAATTGTATTAACCGGAAACATAATACATGTGTGAATACATAGACAAACAGAGTGTCACTAGTATGCCTCTACTTGACTAGCTCGTTAATCAAAGATGGTTATGTTTCCTAACCATGAACAAAGAGTTGTTATTTGATTAACGAGGTCACATCATTAGTTGAATGATCTGATTGACATGACCCATTCCATTAGCTTAGCACCCGATCGTTTAGTATGTTGTTATTGCTTTCTTCATGACTTATACATGTTCCTGTGACTATGAGATTATGCAACTCCCGTTTACCGGAGGAACACTTTGGGTACTACCAAACGTCACAACGTAACTGGGTGATTATAAAGGAGTACTACAGGTGTCTCCAATGGTAGATGTTGGGTTGGCATATTTCGAGATTAGAATTTGTCACTCCGATTGTCGGAGAGGTATCTCTGGGTCCTCTCGGTAATACACATCACATAAGCCTTGCAAGCATTATAACTAAGATGTTAGTTGTGAGATGATGTATTACGGAACGAGTAAAGAGACTTGCCGGTAACGAGATTGAACTAGGTATTGGATACCGACGATCGAATCTCGGGCAAGTAACATACCGATGACAAAGGGAACAACGTATGTTGTTATGCGGTCTGACCGATAAAGATCTTCGTAGAATATGTAGGAGCCAATATGGGCATCCAGGTCCCGCTATTGGTTATTGACCGGAGACGTGTCTCGGTCATGTCTACATTGTTCTCGAACCGTAGGGTCCGCACGCTTAACGTTGCGATGACAGTTATTATGAGTTTATGCATTTTGATGTACTGAAGGTTGTTCGGAGTCCCGGATGTGATCACGGAAATGACGAGGAGTCTCGAAATGGTCGAGACATAAAGATTGATATATTGGAAGCCTATGTTTGGACACCGGAAGTGTTCCGGGTGAAATCGGGATTTTACTGGAATACCGGGAGGGTTACCGGAACCCCCCGGGAGCCAAATGGGCCTACATGGGCCTTAGTGAAAAGGTGAAAGGGGCTGCCATGGAGGGCTGCGCGCCTCCCCCCCTCCCCTAGTCCTATTAGGACTAGGAGAGGTGGCCGGCCACCTCTCTCTCTCTTTCCCCCTTGGAGTCCTAGTTGGAATAGGATTGGAGGGGGGAGTCCTACTCCCGGTAGGAGTAGGACTCCTCCTGCGCCTCCCTCCTTGGCCGGCCAGCCCCTCCCCTTGGATCCTTTATATACAGGGGCAGGGGGCACCTCTAGACACACAAGTTGATCCTTGAGATCGTTCCTTAGCCGTGTGCGGTGCCCCCTGCCACCAAATTCCACCTCGATCATACCGTTGTAGTGCTTAGGCGAAGCCCTGCGTCGGTAGTACATCAAGATCGTCACCATGCCGTCGTGCTGACGGAACTCTTCCTCGACGCTTTGCTGGATCGGAGCCCGAGGATCGTCATCGAGCTGAACGTGTGCTAAGAACTCGGAGGTGCCGGAGTAACGGTGCTTGGATCGGTCGGATCGGGAAGACGTACGACTACTTCCTCTACGCTGTGTGATCGCTTCCGCAGTCGGTCTACGTTGGTACGTAGACAACACTCTCCCCTCTCGTTGCTATGCATCACCATGATCTTGCGTGTGCGTAGGAATTTTTTTGAAATTACTACGTTCCCCAACACCGGTAACCTCCCGGTACCCCGGTAAAATTTCCGATTTCACCCGGAACACTTCCGATGTCCAAACATAGGCTTCCAATATATCAATCTTTATGTCTCGACCATTTCGAGACTCCTCGTCGTGTCCGTGATCACATCCGGGACTCCGAACAACCTTCGGTACATCAAAATGCATAAACTCATAATAACTGTCATCGTAACGTTAAGCGTGCGAACCCTACGGTTCGAGAACAATGTAGACATGACCGAGACACGTCTCTGGTCAATAACCAATAGCAGGACCTGGATGCCCATATTGTCTCCTACATATTCTACGAAGATCTTTATTGGTCAGACCGCATAACAACATACGTTGTTCCCTTTGTCATCGGTATGTTACTTGCCCGAGATTCGATCATCGGTATCCAATACCTAGTTCAATCTCGTTACTGGCAAGTCTCTTTACTCGTTCCGTAATACATCATCTCACAACTAACATCTTAGTTATAATGCTTGCAAGGCTTATGTGATGTGTATTACCGAGAGGGCCCAGAGATAACTCTCCGACAATCGGAGTGACAAACCCTAATCTCGAAATACGCCAACCCAACATCTACCATTGGAGACACCTGTAGTACTCCTTTATAATCACCCAGTTACGTTGTGACGTTTGGTAGTACCCAAAGTGTTCCTCCGGCAAACGGGAGTTGCATAATCTCATAGTCATAGGAACATGTATAAGTCATGAAGAAAGCAATAGCAACATACTAAATGATCGGGTGCTAAGCTAATGAAATGGGTCATGTCAATCAGATCATTCAACTAATGATGTGACCTCATTAATCAAATAACAACTCTTTGTTCATGGTTAGGAAACATAACCATCTTTGATTAACGAGCTAGTCAAGTAGAGGCATACTAGTGACACTCTGTTTGTCTATGTATTCACACATGTATTATGTTTCCGGTTAATACAATTCTAGCATGAATAATAAACATTTATCATGATATAAGGAAATAAATAATAACTTTATTATTGCCTCTAGGGCATATTTCCTTCATTAAAGGTAATAGCCGTGTCACTCCATGGGTTTATTATTGCTACTTGGTAGACTTCGGCAAGGCTGCAGAGTGTCCTTTTTCGCATATTATTTGATGCGAAAGTCTCGAAGACTATTAATACCATATTGGTGTCTCTGGGGTGGCTTTCTGTGGCCTCCGGAATTAGGAGATCTTCGCCAATTTTGGCCACCTGCCGGAGTATCCAACATGCTCTAAGACTGTGAGTTTGTGTGGCGTCCTCTGTACTATGAATTTTACAGGGTCCATTAAGCCATCCTTCCAGTACGGTCCATGCCCTGTAGAGGGTTTTTGCTTTTTGGTGTTTGTCCCGGGTGTCTGGCGATGATGCACCCTTTTATTTCGGACTGGGTTTGTACTCAGGGCCTAATGTCCCAAAATTTTATTTCGGTTTTCTAGGCGCTTTCCATCGCACAGTACTTTTGTACAATGGACGCCAAGTCAGCGAAGCGTGTAATATCACGGCGACTTATGGCATTGAGGATTCCCTTGTCCATGCAATTATTGCAGAAGATTGAGATTGCGTCTTCCTCGCGGCAGTCCCTTATCCTATTTCTAACCAGGAGGAATCTGGCCTAGTAATGATGTACTGTTTCTTCGGGCTCTTGCCTGATTTGGGATAGATCGATTATGTTCGGGTGGGTGGGTGAAATTAAGTCCGAAGCCTCACCCAATTGAGGCTCAGAGGCCGAGGAATTTCCGAACTCAAAAATTTGGATTCCTGGATGTTGTCCGATGAATCCAGCCCGTCGCCTGACTCTAAGTTCAGGTCTTGAGTGATATCCTCCCCTCCGTGGGTATCCGGCTTGGAGGGATCGGGAATCCGGACGTAGCTAGTCCTTAAGATAGATGAAGGGTCGTCGTACTGTCCCTCTACCACGGCAACGTGATGGATGAGTTGGGGAGAGTTAATCTCTCTCAGATCAGGTATAGGCCCAATCTGGTCGTAATCCGTAGCGACTCCCAGGGCGGCGATGCGATCCAAGAGCTCGTTTATGGAGGAGAGCTCCATTGGATCTAACTGCTCGGCGAGTTCCGAGCTGACATGAAGATTGTTTTCGATGGCTCGAGAGGTCATCGTCAGCGCAGAAGCCGAACAGGCGGTCATAAGAAAACCACTTAGCCGGAGGGTTTGGCCGACAGCCAAAGCTCCCTTAGCAACAGTGCCGTCTTTAAAGAAGGGGCGAGGCATCCTTCCTGATGGCGACGACACAGAGGAACTCTCAATGAAAGCACCAATGTCGGTGTCAAAACCGGCGGATCTCGGGTAGGGGGTCCCGAACTGTGCGTCTAGGCCGGATGGTAACAGGAGGCAAGGGACATGAATTTTTACCCAGGTTTGGGCCCTCTTGATGGAGGTAAAACCCTACGTCCTGCTTGATTAATATTGAGGATATGGGTAGTACAAGAGTAGATCTACCACGAGATCAGAGAGGCTAAACCCTAGAAGCTAGCCTATGATATGATTGTTCTTCTACGGCTAAAACCCTCCGGTTTATATAGACACCAGAGAGGGTTAGGGTTACACAAAGTCGGTTACAATGGTAGGAGATCTACATATCCGTATCGCCAACCTTGCCTTCCACGCCAAGGAAAGTCCCTTCCGGACACGGGACGAAGTCTTCAATCTTGTATCTTCATACTCCAGGAGTCCGGCTGAAGGTATAGTCCGGCCATCCGGACACCCCCTAATCCAGGACTCCCTCACCCTCGGTATTTGATACTGGTTCAGTTGCTAAGAGTAGTAACTCGAAATGGGAGTTGCAGAGACTAGTTAAGGGTGAAGTGACGATGTGTGTTGGAAGTGGTTCCAAGATTGATATGATCATCATCGCACACTCCCTATACTTTCGGGATTAGTGTTGAACCTAAATAAGTGTTATTTGGTGTTTGCGTTGAGCATGAATATGATTTGATCATGTTTATTGCAATACGGTTATTCATTTAAGTAAGAGAATAAATTGTTGTTCTGTTTACATGAATAAAACCTTATATGGTTACACACCCAATGAAAATGGTTCGTTGGATCTTGATCGTAGTGATACACATAATATTGAAACCAAAAGATGCAAAGTTAATAATGATAGTGCAACTTATTTGTGGCACTGCCGTTTAGGTCATATTGGTGTAAAGCGCATGAAGAAAATCCATGCTGATGGGTTTTTGGAATCACTAGATTATGAATCAGCTGATGCTTGCGAACCATGCCTCATGGGCAAGATGACTAAGACTCCATTCTCCGAAACAATGGAGCAAGCAACAGATTTGTTGGAAATCATACATATTGATGTATGCGGTCCGATGAATGTTAAGGCTCACGGCAAGTATCATTATTTTCTGACCTTCACAGATGATTTGAGCAGATATGGGTATATCTACTTAATGAAACACAAGTCTGAAACATTTGAAAAGTTCAAAGAATTTCAGAGTGAAGTGGAGAATCATCGTAACAAGAAAATAAAAGTTTCTACGATATGATCGCAGAGGTAAATATTTGAGTTAAGAGTTTGGCCTTCAGTTAAAACAATGTGAAATAGTTTCACTACTCACGCCACCTGGAACACCACAGTGTAATGGTGTGTCCGACCGTCATAACCGTACTTTATTAGATATGGTGCGATCTATGATGTCTCTTACCGATCTACCACTATCGTTTTGGGGTTATGCATTAGAGACAACTGCATTCACGTTAAATAGGGCACCATCTAAATCCGTTGAGACGACACCGTATGAACTATGGTTTGGCAAGAAACCTAAGCTGTCGTTTCTTAAAGTTTGAGGTTGCAATGCTTATGTGAAAAGGTTTCAACCTGATAAGCTCAAACCCAAATTGGAGAAGTGCGTCTTCATAGGATACCCAAAAGAAAATGTTGGGTACACCTTCTATCACAGATCCGAAAGCAAGATATTCGTTGCTGAGAATGGATCCTTTCTAGAGAAGGAGTTTCTCTCGAAAGAAGTGAGTGGGAGGAAAGTAGAACTTGATGAGGTAACTGTACCTGCTCCCTTATTAGAAAGTAGTTCATCACAGAAATATGTTCCTGTGACTAGTACACCAATTAGTGAGGAAACTAATGATGACGATCATGTAACTTCAGATCAAATTGCTACTGAACCTCGTAGGTAAACCAGAGTGAGATCCACACCAGAGTGGTACGGTAATCCTGTTCTGGAGGTCATGTTACTTGACCATGACGAGCCTACGAACTATGAGGAAGCGATGATGAGCCCAGATTCTGCGAAATGGCTCGAGGTCGTGAAATATGAGATGAGATCCATGTATGAGAACAAAGTATGGAATTTGATTGACTTGCCCATTGATCAGCGAGCCATTGAGATTAAATAGATCTTCAAGAGGAAGATGGACGCTGATAGTAGTGTTACTATCTACAAAGCTAGAATTGTCGCAAAAAGGTTTTCGACAAGTTCAAGGTGTTGACGACGATGAGAGTTTCTCACTCGTATCTATGCTTAAGCCTGTCTGAATCATGTTAGCAATTGCCGCATTTTATGAAATCTGGCAAATGGATAAACAAAACTGCATTCATTAATGGATTTATTAAAGAAGAGTTGTATATGATGCAACCAGAAGGTTTTGTCAATCCTAAAGGTACTAACAAAATATGCAAGCTCCAGCGATCCATCTATGGACTGGTGCGAGCATCTCGGTGTTGGAATATACGCTTTGATAAGTTGATCAAATCATATAGTTTTATACAGACTTGCGGTGAAGCCTGTGTTTACAAGAAAGTGAGTGGGAGCACTACAGCATTTCTGATAAGTATATGTGAATGACATATTGTTGATCGGAGATAATGTAGAATTATTCTGCAAAGCATAAAGGAATGTTTGAAAGGAGTTTTTCAAAGAAAGACCTCGGTGAAGCTGCTTACATATTGAGCATCAAGATCTATAGAGATAGATCAAGATGCTTGATAAGTTTTTCAATGAGTACATACCTTGACAAGATTTTGAAGTAGTTCAAAATGGAACAGTCAAAGAAGGAGTTCTTGTCTGTGTTACAAGGTGTGAAGTTGAGTAAGACTCAAAACCCGACCACGGCAGAAGATAGAGAGAGAATGAAAGTCATTCCCTATGCCTTAGCCATAGGTTCTATAAAGTATGCCATGCTGTGTACCAGACCTATTGTATACCCTGCCCTGAGTTTGGTAGGGGAGTACAATAGTGATCTAAGAGTAGATCACTGGACATTGGTCAAAATTATCCTTAGTGGAATAAGGATATGTTTCTCGATTATGGAGGTGACAAAAGGTTCGTCGTAAAGGGTTACGTCGATACAAGTCTTGACACTGATCCAGATGACTCTAAGTCTCAATCTGGATACATATTGAAAGTGGGAGCAATTAGCTAGAGTAGCTCCGTGCAGAGCATTGTTGACATAGAAATTTGCAAAATACGTACGGATCTGAGTGTGGCAGACCCGTTGACTAAACTTCTCTCACAAGCAAAACATGATCACACCTTAGTACTCTTTGGGTGTTAATCACATAGCGATGTGAACTAGATTATTGACTCTAGTAAACCCTTTGGGTATTGGTCACATGTCGATGTGAACTATGGGTGTTAATCACATGGTGATGTGAACTATTGGTATTAAATCACATGGCGATGTGAACTAGATTATTGACTCTAGTGCAAGTGGGAGACTGAAGGAAATATGCCCTAGAGGCAATAATAAAGTTATTATTTATTTCCTTATATCATGATAAATGTTTATTATTCATGCTAGAATTGTATTAAATGGAAACATAATACATGTATGAATACATAGACAAACAGAGTGTCACTAGTATGCCTCTACTTGACTAGCTCGTTGATCAAAAATAGTTATGTTTCCTAACCATAGACATGAGTTGTCATTTGATTAACGGGATCACATCATTAGGAGAATGATGTGATTGACTTGGCCCATTCCGTTAGCATAGCACCTAATCATTTAGTTTGTTGCTATTGCTTTCTTCATGACTTATACATGTTCCTATGACTATGAGATTATGCAACTCTCGTTTACCGGAGGAACACTTTGTGTGCTACCAAACATCACAACGTAACTGGGAAATTATAAAGGTGCTCTACAGGTGTCTCCAAAGGTACTTGTTGGGTTGGCGTATTTCGAGATTAGGATTTGTCACTTCGATTGTCGGAGAGGTATCTCTGGGCCCTCTCCGTAATGCACATCACTTTAGCCTTGCAAGCATTGCAACTAATGAGTTAGTTGCGGGATGATGTATTAAGGAACGAGTAAAGAGACTTGCCAGTAACGAGATTGAACTAGGTATTGAAGATACCGACGATAGAATCTCGGGCAAGTAACATACCGATGACAAAGGGAACAAAGTATGTTATTATGCGGTCTGACCGATAAAGATCTTCGTAGAATATGTGGGAGCCAATATGAGCATCCAGGTTCCGCTATTGTTTATTGACCGGAGATGTGTCTCGGTCATGTCTACATTGTTCTCGAACCCGTTGGGTCCGCACGCTTAAGGTTTCGATGACAGTTATATTATGAGTTTTGATGTATTGAAGGAGTTCGGAGTCCCGGATGAGATCAGGGACATGACGAGGAGTCTCGAAATGGTCGAGACGTAAAGATCGATATATTGGACGACTATATTCGGACATCGGAAAGGTTCCGAGTGATTCGGGTATTTTTCGGAGTACCGGAGAGTTACGGGGATTCGCCGGGGAGTATATGGGCCTTATTGGGCCATACGGGAATAGAGGAGGAGGCCAAAAGGAAGGAGGCGCCCCCCCCCCCCCTCTGGTCCGAATTGGACAAGGGGTGCAGCCCACTTTTCCTTGTTCCTCTCCCCCTCTTTCCTTCTCTCCTACTCCAATAAGGGAAGGAGGAGTCCTACTCCCGGTGGGAGTAGGACTCCCCCCTTGGCGCGCCCTCCTCCTAGGCTGGCCGCCTCCCTCCCTTGCTCCATTATATACGGGGGCAGGGGCATCCCATAGACACAACAATTGATCATTGATCTCTTAGCCGTGTGCGGTGCCCCCTCCACCATAATCCTCGATAATATTGTAGCGGTGCTTAGGCGAAGCCCTGCGACGGTAGAACATCAAGACCGTCACCATGCCATTGTGCTGACAGAACTCTTCCCTGACATTCTGCTGGATCGGAGTCCGGGGATCGTCATCGAGCTGAACGTGTGCTAGAACTCGGAGGTGCCGTAGTTTCGGTGCTTGATCAGTCGGGCCGTGAAGACGTACGACTACATCAACCGTGTTGTTATAATGCTTCCGCTTCCGGTCTACGAGGGTACGTAGACAACACTCTCCCCTCTCGTTGCTATGCATCACCATGATCTTGCGTGTGCGTAGGAAAAATTTTAAATTACTATGTTCCCCAACATTCAGATGCATACTTTCTAGTGCAACAGCAAGCGTTGGAGGATTTTAGCGCCAAATAGGACAAAGCTAATCAGCTTGCTAAGCTTATTGCCAGCATGGTGGATACCCAGGATAACGTTTCTTGAGCTCTTCTGAAGTTGTTTCAGTTATGCTCTTGTTTTGCTGCCGCGTTTATTTGCACTGGTGGCCAATTTTGACGGCCAGTGTATATGATATGCTGCTTTGTTCCCTATATTTGCACTGGTGGCGAACTTTGATGCCCAGTGGATGTAATATGTGTAATAGCCGTGATAGCCTAGCGTTGTTGCTTGCTTATTTATTTCCTTATTGTCTTGTTTATTTGTTTGCTTGTAGTCATTGCAGTTCTTTTTTCGCGGTTAACTAGTGGCTGCAATAACCTATTTTTTAAAACTAGGCCACAATAACCATGGGCTAATATTTACTGTAGTGACACTGGGCCTCCTACGGGCTGTAGAAACAGTGGGCCTTCTACGGGCCGTAGAAACAGTAGGCCTTCTATGGGCCGTATCATCAATGGGCCTTATACGGGTCGTATGATCGATTGGCAAACATGGGCCAATAACAGGTCGCATTATGGTCGTAAACGGGCTAGAGTTGGAATCGTCCGTTCATGGGCCGACCGTAACGGGCCATCGTTAATAGGTCGTATTTGATGACATTATGAAAACGGCCCAACGTATTAACGGACCACAAACGGGCCGACTGTAACCACGGGCTGAATTTGGCCCACAAGCAGAAAATGACAGTAACTGGCCGTAAGTAAACGAATGCTGGAAATGAGCCCAAGAATAAATGGGCTCTGAGAAGGCCGAAAGATAACATGGGCTGGAAACGGCCCAATGGAATAACGGACCGTTAATGGGTATAAAGTGATACATTGTTCATTACAGGCCAGTTTCACCACGGGCCGTTAATAGGCCAAGAGTTACATAGGGCCTCATATGGGCCAAAAGACGTCATGGGCCATACATGGGCCAGAAGTGAAAATGGGCTGGAATCATATTGGATGGCCCAGATGACGCTACTGGGCCTAATTCGGATAGGGCGTAACGGGCCTTGGGTTAGCAGGCTGTAAATGGGCTATATGCGAACAGGCCGTTAACAGGCTTTCCATGGGCCGGCCCGCCACCTTTTGACCAAGTCAAACAGGCCGGCCTTTTCACAGGAATGGGCCTCTGTTGGGCCGTGCCACGTGTCGACGTATCATAGGCGCCTATCTGACCCACTGACGAGCTGACACGTATTTCATCCGGCCAATAAGAATTTTACACGTGGAAATTTCCCATTGGTCGGGGCTGTTAACGGGTTATCGGATCCAAAACCCGACCCGATAGCTTAACGGCGTTCCGTTACGGTGGATGCCACGTGTCGGTCACCCTTGACGAAAGCACTTCTGTGATGCGCGATTTATCGTCATGGAAGTGGACACTTCGTGATGATAATTTTGGTAATGTCATGGAACACTTCTACGACAGCACAGGTATGACTATCTTGATTTTGTCATAAATTTGGCATGGATGTATTGTACATGCATGACAAATAAAGCGGCCTACTGTGACAAACACGTATCATCACGGAAGTGTATTTTTTGTAATGTATGCCTCTAAGTCGTGCCCCGACACGTGGGAGATATAACCGCATCGTGGTTGTTACACGTAGGTTCCAGAACCACGAGATCCAATCTAGACACCATCACGCGGAGGGGTTCATCATCCTCATTGGTGCCTCTCCGATGATGCGTGAGTAGTTCACCATGGACCTACAAGTCCGTAGGCAGTAGTTAGATGGCTTCCTCTCTCTCTTTTGATTCTCAATACAATGGTCTCTTGGAGATATATTTGATGTAACTCTTTCAGCAGTGTGTTTGTTGGGATCCGATGAACTTTAAGTTTATGATCAGATCTATATTCATGAATATTACTTGAGTCTTCTTTGATCTCTTATATGCATGATTATTTATAGCCTCGTATTTCTTCTTCGAATATTTGGTTTAGTTAGGCCAATTAGATCGATTTTTCTTACCATGGGAAGAGGTGCTTTGTGATGGGTTCGGTTTTGTGGTGTTGTTTCCCAGTGACAGAAGGGGCAGCAAGACACACATGTATCATTGCTATTAAGGATAACAAGATGGGGGCTATTCCTACATAAATAGATCTCGTCTATATCATGTCATCGTTCTTATTGCATTACTCCGTTTCTCCATGAAATTAATACAGTAGATGCATGCTGGATAGCAGTCGATGTGTGGAGTAATAGTAGTTGATGCAGTGTAACGCCCTCGATGCGGCTATATCTCCCATGTGTCGAAGCACGACTTAGAGGCATAACCGCATTGAAAGCAATGTCGCAAGTGAGGTAATCTTCACACAACCCATGTAATACATAAGGGAAAGAGATGCATAGTTGGCTTACACTCGCCACTTCACACAATACATGAATATAACATTACATCATCCAGATACAATCAAGGTCCGACTACAGAACCAAAATAAAAGAAGACTACCTCAAATGCTACAAAGATCCCCGATCGTCCCAACTGGGCTCCACTACTGATCAACTGAAAAACGGAAACAACATGACGAACACGAACTTCAACGAGGTCCTCCTTGAGCTCGGTTGCATCACCTGCACGGTCTCATCGGCACCTGCAAACTGGTTTTGGAAGTATCTGTGAGTCACGAGGACTCAGCAATCTCACACCCTCGCAATCAAGACTATTTAAGCTTAAAGGTAGGGTAAAAGTATGAGGTGGAGCTACAGCAAGCGACTAGCATATATGGTGGCTAACATACGCAATTGAGAGCGAGAAGAGAAGGCAAAGGCACGGTCGATAAACTATGATCAAGAAGTGACCCTAGAACAACCTATGTCAAGGATAACTCCAACACCGTGTTCACTTCCCGAACTCCGCCGAGAAGAGACCATCACGGCGACACACGCGGTTGATGCATTTTAATTAAGATAAGTTTCAGGTTTTCTACAACCGGACATTAACAAATTCCCATCTACCCATAACCGCGGGCACGGCTTTCGAAAGTTCAAATCCCTGCAGGGGTGTCCCAACTTAGCCCATCACAAGCTCTCGCGGTCAACGAAGGATATTCCTTCTCCCAAGACAATCCGATCAGACTCGGCATCCCGGTTACAAGACATTTCGACAATGGTAAAACAAGACTAGCAAAGCCACCCAGATGTGCCGACAAATCCCGATAGGAGCTGCACATATCTCGTTCTCAGGGCACACCGGATGAGCCAGACGTCGGGTGGGCCAGCTCAGAGTTGCCCCTGGTAGCTCCGGACATCGCTCAGTTTGGACCAACACTCAGAGGAGCACTGGCCCGGGGGTTTAAATAAAGATGACCCTTGGGCAGACCTACCCAAGGGAAAGAAAAGACTATGTGGCAAATGGTAAAACCAATGTTGGGCCTTGCTAGAGGAGTTTTATTCAAGGCGAACTGTCAAGGGGTTCCCATTATGACCCAACCGTGTAAGGAACGCAAAATCCGGGAACATAACACCGATATGACGGAAACTAGGGCGACAAGAGTGGAACAAAACACCAGGCATAAGGCCGAGCCTTCCACCCTTTACCAAGTATATAGATGCATTAATATAAATAAGAGATATTGTGATATCCCAACAAAATAACCATGTTCCAAACATGGAACAAGCTCCAATCTTCACATGCAACTAACAATGCTATAAGAGGGGCTGAGCAAAGCGGTAACATAGCCAAACAACGGTTTGCTAGGACAAGGTGGGTTAGAGGTCTGACATGGCAATTTGGGAGGCATGATAAGCAAGTGATAGGTATCGTAGCATAGGCATAGCAAAAGAGCGAGCATCTAGCAAGCAAAGATAGAAGTGATTTCGAGGGTATGGTCATCTTGCCTGAAATCCCGCAAGGAAGAAGAACGAGTCCATGAGGAAGGCAAACGAACGAAGTCGAACGGATCCTCACAAACGCGACGTTATCGGAACCAACCCGAAGAAGCAACACCTGAAAGGAGCAAACAACATAGTAAACAACCACCACATAACATGGCATGATGCACAACTAAGTATGATGCATGTCCGGTTTAAAGAAGCATGGCATGGCAAAGTGCACAAACAATCCTACAAATTAAGTGGAGCTCATTATGCAACGGAGTTGCATATTGACGGAACACCACATCAATTATTTAGTTCACTCTCGGTTAGGTACTCAACAATATTAAATGTTGTTTAAACATGGCAAGAGGTGAGGCATAACGACACTACATCATCTAAAAAATTTGAATGGGGCCGGATATAACAAATAACGAATCCGGTAAATCCCCATATGCCTTAGTAATTTAATGCGACAACAATTTAAACATTTTAATTGTTGTTATCACGATGCGGATGACATGAACAAGTTTATGTAATTTTTATTAAAAGTTGACAAGAGCATTATGAAGCATTTGTCACCGTGATGGAAAGGAAAGGGGTGTCACGGCAACGATAACGAAAACGGTGCCACGGCGGCGTTCCGGTTCCGGTAACTCGATTGAAATATCGATGCAAAGGAGAAGTGTGCGGATGCGTGTAAAAGATGGTGGGGCGCTCCCGGATTCCGGGTGTCCCACGAGTTAGCTATAAGGAAACAAGTGACAATTTGAACAGGGTGCAAACATGAGCATCTCAAACATCACACATGCATTAGTTCACGGACGGTCATCTCGAGGTTATACCTTCGAAGCGTGCATTATCGGAACGGGTCAAGTTCATAGCGGAAGTAGACGGTCTCGACACGTTCGTAGTGGTAGTAGTTGTACTCATGCCGTAGTGGAAGTAGTGGTTCACGTAGATGGTAGTGGCACATAGCAATTGTGGATGAACTTGGATGGTCATCGTTAGCCGTTCACGGGTCTTCGGCGATGGTTGTGATACACGTTATGTAGAAGTACGGGCGGCAGTAGTGGTACATGTCTATCGTTGCACGGGTTTCCGTAGATGTTCAAGGTCACGACAAGGAACTTGATGCATCATTGAACTTGGCGTCCAAGGAACCCACGTTGCCGTACACAAGTCGTAGTCAAACTTGACGTTTCCTTTACACGGTTCTTTGGAGATGATAATGGTGTACGAGTCTTTTGGCCCTTATAGTCGTACACATATCCGAAGAGGAACTCGGCGTTCCGATGCAGCGTAGGGGTACATGCCGATGGTCTTCGTGGTACTTGGCGTTTTGTTCAGCACTCTTTCGAGCATCCGTGTGATTTTGTCGGTGGTGTACTTGGCGATTTCCAAGGCGACCTTTACGCATCCATTCATAGAGGTACTTGACGGTTTCATTCAGTCGGTCTTGCCAGTCTCAGTAACGTAGTTGTACAATAACGTCATCAAACTTGTCGAACCCAAACTCTTGGAAGACCATCGTGCTACTTGGTGTTACGTGTAACTGGCGTCCTTTCGACCTTGAGGGAGAAGAAACAACACGCCCACAGCGCCCGGTGGGGATGGTCCTGCAGCAACAGGAGGTCGATGGCGGAGCAGCAGCAGCAAGACGAAGAGCTCGGCGGCCTGGGCTCGCCGGTCGGAGTGACGACGGGGTCACCGGGTGGCGCGGGGACGAAGCAGTAGGAGAGACGGAGCGGAGGAACGAAGTCACGGGCGGCGGATCCGGCCGGGAACAGGCGCCGGCGGCAGGAACCTCGTGGGCAGCCACGACGAGGTCCCTGGCAGGGCAGGGCGACGACTCTGGGAGGTAGGGATGGCGCGACGGAGAGGGTCTCGCGGCTGGAGGGGAGGCACGTTCTCGCCGGAGGTCGGGGCAGTACTTCCGTGGCGCTGCTCTTCGGAAGAAGAAGAAGAAGAAGAGGGAGGTGCAGCCGAGGCGATGGCACGCTGGTTCCGGCGAGCTCCGACCCATGGCGGCGCACGGCGAAGCGGGGCGGCGCGCGCGCAGGGGCAGGTCGCGGCGCGACGAGGTGGTCGGGAAGAGCAGCTGCCGCAGGGCGTGGAAGGAGGAGCAGCCAGGAAGGGGGCGTGCGGAGTGTAGTAGAGGAGGGCGACGGGGATCAAGCGCAGGCGGCGCTGCCGTTCTCTCTCACACACTGGGCGGCGCACGGGAGGACGAAGGGAGAGGGAAAGAGGTGGCGGCGCTGTGGACCAGGGAGGACGACGGCTGCAGGCGCTGGGCCTCGCTCCTCCCCCTGGCGATGCAAGGAAGGAGGGGATCGAGGGCGATGGCTTCTGGCGGCGGCGATGGGAACGAGAGGAAGTAGCGATCGGGCACAGCTGGCGGCTAGGGTTAGAGGGGATCGCCATTGCTGGGCCTTAGAAGGCTGGCTAAGCCTAGGTGGGCCGCGGGGATGGAGCCGGCTTGGCAGGTTGCAGCTGGGCTGGGAGGCCCAACCGGGCTCTCCTCTCTCCCATTTCCTTCTCTTCTCACTTTTCCATTTTTAAAACAAAACAGAAAAGAGAAAGAAAAGAAAGGGAAGGTGGGGTGGAATCTGGGCATGGGGATAATATTTTCGGACTCACAAAAATGTGCACGATTCAAGAAAAATGGAGTGGCCACTTTTCAAAGTTTAAATCCAAACTCATTTGATTTAAATTCAAATGGTTCAAATAGGAAGTGAGGGTTAGGAAGGTCCAAAAATGTTTGGATTTTTGGTGGAGCTCCGGAAAATGGAGAAAGGATAAAAAGCAAAGTTTGGGGACCAAAGTTGAAGCGAGAAAAGGCATGTGATTATTTGCAAGTGTGTTCATGAGTGATTCCGAAAATAGAATATTTAATATAGCTCCTTAATAACGGGAGGATACGTTATAAAGAGAATCACCATGTGAATTCCCTCGGTTTAAATGGACCGAAGATCTATGCAATTTATTTAGTTGATTTAAGAAAAGAAATGACATGATGACATGATGCAATGCACATGATGCAATGATGAATGCAAAGAACCAAAAAAATCACACGACGAAACCCGGAAACCCTGGAAGGCATCTGAAGCTCCGGTCTTGGGGCGTCACATGCAGGCATGAGTCGGTCTACTAATCTTGGGCATGATGCCTATATATTGATCATTGCCTTGGATATCATCATAATTATTTGACCTTCTATCAATTGCCCAATAGTAATTTGTTTACCCACCGTATGCTATTTCTTGAGAGAAGCCACTAGTGAAACCTACGGCCCCTGTGTCTATTTTCTTTATCATATTTGCTTTGAGATCTATTTTTATTTGCTTTTGTTTTCAGATCTATTATTCCAAAATTCCAAAAATACATTGCTGCACTTTTTTATTACTTATTTTATTTCGCGTTTTATAGAGATCTATTTATCCAATCTACACAAATTTTATCCCATCAACTTGACAATTTCTGGCACTGTTACCCGAAGAGGGATTGACAACCCCTCATACGCGTCGGGTTGCAAGTATTTGTTCTTTGTGTGCAGGTACCGTTTACATATTATTGCTTGGTTCTCCTAGTGGATTGATACCTTGGTTTCACAACTGAGGGAAATACCTACCGTAGATGTACTGCATCATTCCTTCCTCTTTGGGGAAATACCAATGCAGTTTCAAGCGACATCATTGGTCCATAAGGAATCTAAGGGATATTAAGGCATCTTTTTAATAGAGAACTGGAACAGAGCATTAACACATAGTGAATACATGAACTACTCAAACTACGATAATCACCGAAAAGAATCTCAACTATTGTCACTTTGGGGTATGTGGGTCATAACATGTAATAGGTGTTTATTACTTCCAAGATAGGATCAAGAACACAAATATATTCATGAAAACATAAAGGGTTCAGATCTGAAAGCATGGCACTCGGGCCCTAGTGACAAGCATTAAGCATAGCAAAGTCATAGCAACATCAATCTCAGAACATGGTGGATACTAGGGATCAAGCCCTAACAAAACTAATTCGATTACATGATAAATATCATCCAACCCATCATCGTCCAGCAAGCCTACGAAGGAATTACTCACTCCCGACAGTGAGCATCATGAAATTGATGATGGAGGAAGGCTGATGATGACGACAACGTCGAATCTGTTGGGGAACGTTGCAGAAAACAAAAAATTTCCTACTCGTTTCACCAAGATCCATCTAGGAGTTCATCTAGCAACGAGTCATCAGATGCATCTACATACCTTTGTAGATCGCGTGCGGAAGCGTTCAAAGAACGGGGATGATGTAGTCGAACACGACGTGATCCAAATCACCGATAACCAAGTGCTGAACGGACGGCACCTCCGCGTTCAACACACGTACGGGACGGGAGACGTCTCCTCCTTGATCCAGCAAGGGGGGAGGAGAGGTTGGTGATGATCCAGCAGCACGACGGCGTGGTGGTGGATGCAGGGCGTCACAGTAGCAGGGCTTCGCCTATACTACAAGAGAGAGAGAGACGTAACAGGGAGAGAGGGATGCACCAAAAGCCGTAGCATCAAGTCCCTCCTCTCCCCCACTATATATAGGGGTGCCTAGGGGGGGGTGTCGGCCCTAGGAGATGGATCTCCTAGGGGGGCGGCGGCCAAGGGGTGGGGGGCTTGCCCCCCAAGCAAGGGGGCGCCCCCCTTTAGGGTTTCCCCTAAACCCTAGGCGCATGGCCCTTAGGGGGTGGCGCCCCAGCCCACTATGGGCTGGGTCCCTTCCCACTTCAGCCCATGGGGCCCTCCGGGATAGGTGGCTCCACCCGGTGGACCCCCGGGACCCTTCCGGTGGTCCCGGTACAATACCGGTAACCCCGAAACTTGTCCCGATGGCCGAAACAGCACTTCCTATATATAATTCTTTACCTCCGGACCATTCCGGAACTCCTCGTGACGTCCGGGATCTCATCCGGGACTCCGAACAACATTCGGGTTACTGCATATACATATCTTCACAACCCCAGCGTCACCGAACCTTAAGTGTGTAGACCCTACGAGTTCGGGAGACATGTAGACATGACCGAGACGACTCTCCGGTCAATAACCAACAACGAGATCTGGATACCCATGTTGGATCCTACATGCTCCACGATGATCTCATCGGATGAACCACGATGTCGAGGATTCAATCAACCCCGTATGCAATTCCCTTTGTCAATCGATATATTACTTGCCCGAGATTCGATCGTCGGTATCCCAATACCTCGTTCAATCTCGTTACCGGCAAGTCACTTTACTCGTACCGTAATGCATGATCCCGTGACCAGACACTTGGTCACTTTGAGCTCATTGATGATGCATTACCGAGTGGGCCCAGTGATACCTCTCCGTCATACGGAGTGACAAATCCCAGTCTTGATCCGTGTCAACCCAACAGACACTTTCGGAGATACCCGTAGTCTACCTTTATAGTCACCCAGTTACGTTGTGACGTTTGGTATACCCAAAGCACTCCTACGGTATTCGGGAGTTACACGATCTCATGGTCTAAGGAAAAGATACTTGACATTGCAAAACTCTAGCAAACGAACTATACGATCTTTATGCTATGTTTAGGATTGGGTCTTGTCCATCACATCATTCTCCTAATGATGTGATCTCGTTATCAATGACATCCTATGTCCATAGCCAGGAAACCATGACTATCTGTTGATTAACGAGCTAGTCAACTAGAGGCTTACTAGGGACATGTTGGTGTCTGTTATTCACACATGTATTACGATTTCCGGATAACACAATTATAGAATGAATAAAGACAATTATCATGAACAAGGAAATATAATAATAATGCTTTTATTATTGCCTCTAGGGCATATTTCCAACAGTCTCCCACTTGCACTAGAGTCAATAATCTAGTTACATTGTGATGAATCGAACACCCATGGAATTCTGGTGTTGATCATGTTTTGCCCTAGGGAGAGGTTTAGTCAACGGATCTGCTACATTCAGGTCCGTATGTACTTTACAAATATCTATGTCTCCATCTTGAACATTTTCACAAATGGAGTTGAAGCGACGCTTGATGTGCCTTGTCTTCTTGTGAAACCTGGGCTCCTTGGCAAGTGCAATAGCTCCATTGTTGTCACAGAAGAGCTTGATCGGCCCCGACGCATTGGGTATGACTCCGAGGTCGGTGATGAACTCCTTCACCCAAATTGCTTCATGTGCTGCCTCCGAGGCTGCCATGTATTCCGCTTCACATGTAGATCCCGCCACGACGCTCTGCTTGCAACTGCACCAGCTTACTGCCCCACCATTCAAAATATACACGTATCCGGTTTGTGACTTTGAGTCATCCAGATCTGTGTCGAAGCTAGCGTCGACGTAACCCTTTACGATGAGCTCTTCGTCACCTCCATAAACGAGAAACATCTCCTTAGTCCTTTTCAGGTACTTCAGGATATTCTTGACCGCTGTCCAGTGTTCCTTGCCGGGATTACTTTGGTACCTTCGTACCAAACTTACGGCAAGGTTTACATCAGGTCTGGTACACAGCATGGCATACATTATAGAACCTATGGCTGAGGCATAGGGGATGACACTCATCTCTTCTATTTCTTCTGCCGTGGTCAGACTTTGAGCCGAGCTCAATTTCATACCTTGTAACACAGGCAAGAACCCCTTCTTAGATTGATCCATATTGAACTTCTTCAATATCTTATCAAGGTATGTGCTTTGTGAAAGACCTATGAGGCGTCTCGGTCTATCTCTATAGATTTTGATGCCTAATATATAAGCAGCTTCTCCAAGGTCCTTCATTGAAAAACTCTTATTCAAGTAGGCCTTGATGCTGTCCAAAAGTTCTATATCATTTTCCATCAAAAGTATGTCATCTACATATAATATGAGAAATGCTACAGAGCTCCCACTCACTTTCTTGTAAACGCATGCTTCTCCATAAGTCTGCGTAAACCCAAACGCTTTGATCATCTCATCAAAGCGAATGTTCCAACTCCGAGATGCTTGCACCAGCCCATAAATCGAGCGTTGGAGCTTGCACACCTTGTCAGCATTCTTAGGATCGACAAAACCTTCCGGCTGCATCATATACAATTCTTCCTTAAGGAAACCATTAAGGAATGCCGTTTTGACGTCCATTTGCCATATTTCATAATCGTAAACGCGGCAATTGCTAACATGATTCGGACGGACTTTAGCTTCACTACTGGTGAGAAAGTCTCATCGTAGTCAACCCCTTGAACTTGTCGATAACCCTTAGCGACAAGCCGAGCTTTATAGATGGTCACATTACCATCCGCGTCTGTCTTCTTCTTAAAGATCCATTTATTCTCTATGGCTCGCCGTTCAACGGGCAAGTCAGTCAAAGTCCATACTTCGTTTTCATACATGGATCCTATCTCGGATTTCATGGCTTCTAGCCATTTGTCGGAATCCGGGCCCGCCATCGCTTCTTCATAGTTCGAAGGTTCACCGTTGTCTAACAACATGATTTCCAAGACAAGGTTGCCGTACCACTCTGGTGCGGAACGTGTCCTTGTGGACCTTCGAAGTTCAGTAGCAACTTGATCAGAAGTTTCATGATCATCATCATTAACTTCCTCTCTAGTCGGTGCAGGCACCTTAGGAACATTTTCTTGAGTTGCGCCATTTTCCGGTTCAAGAGGTAATACTTCATCAAGTTCCACTTTCCTCCCACTTACTTCTTTCGAGAGAAACTCTTTCTCTAGAAAGGATCCATTCTTGGCAACAAAGATCTTGCCTTCGGATCTGAGGTAGAAGGTATACCCAATAGTTTCTTTTGGGTATCCTATGAAGACGCATTTTTCCGACTTGGGTTCGAGCTTTTCAGGTTGAAGTTTCTTGACATAAGCATCGCATCCCCAAACTTTCAGAAACGACAACTTAGGTTTCTTCCCAAACCATAATTCAAACGGTGTCGTCTCAACGGATTTTGACGGAGCCCTATTTAAAGTGAATGCAGCAGTCTCTAAAGCATAGCCCCAAAAAGATAGCGGTAGATCGGTAAGAGACATCATAGACCGCACCATATCTAATAGAGTGCGATTACGACGTTCGGACACACCATTACGCTGAGGTGTCCCAGGCGGCGTGAGTTGTGAAACTATTCCACATTTTCTTAAGTGTGTGCCAAATTCATGACTCAAGTATTCTCCTCGACGATCAGATCGTAGAAACTTGATTTTCTTATCACGTTGATTCTCAACCTCATTCTGAAATTCCTTGAACTTTTCAAAGGTTTCAGACTTGTGTTTCATTAAGTAGACATACCCATATCTACTCAAGTCATCAGTGAGGGTGAGAACATAACGATAGCCACCACGAGCCTCAACACTCATTGGACCGCACACATCAGTATGTATGATTTCCAATAAGTTGGTTGCTCGCTCCATTGTTCCTGAGAACGGAGTCTTGGTCATTTTACCCATAAGGCATGGTTCGCACGTGTCAAATGATTCGTAATCAAGAGACTCTAAAAGTCCATCTGCATGGAGCTTCTTCATGCGTTTGACACCTATGTGACCAAGGCGGCAGTGCCACAAGTATGTGGGACTATCATTATCAACCTTACATCTTTTGGTACTCACACTATGAACATGTGTAGCATTACGTTCGAGATTCATAAAGAATAAACCATTCACCATAGGAGCATGACCATAAAACATATATCTCATATAAATAGAACAACCATTATTCTCGGATTTAAATGAGTAGCCATCTCGAATTAAACGAGATCCTGATACAATGTTCATGCTCAAAGCTGGTACTAAATAACAATTATTGAGGTTTAAAACTAATCCCGTAGGTAAATGAAGAGGTAGCGTGCCGACGGCGATCACATCGACTTTGGAACCATTCCCGACGCGCATCGTCACCTCGTCCTTTGCCAGTCTCCGCTTATTCCGTAGTTCCTGCTGTGAGTTACAAATGTGAGCAACTGCACCAGTATCAAATACCCAAGAGCTACTACGATTACTGGTAAGGTACACATCAATTACATGTATATCACATATACCTTTTGTTTTGCCGGCCTTCTTGTCTGCTAAGTATTTGGGGCAGTTCCGCTTCCAGTGACCGCTTCCCTTGCAATAAAAGCACTCAGTCTCGGGCTTGGGTCCATTCTTTGGCTTCTTCCCGGCAGCTTGCTTGCCGGGCGCGGCAACTTCCTTGCCGTCCTTCTTGAAGTTCTTTTTACCCTTGCCTTTCTTGAACTTGGTGGTTTTATTGACCATCAACACTTGATGTTCCTTTTTGACTTCTACCTCCGCTGATTTCAGCATTGAAAACAACTCAGGAATGGTCTTTTGCATCCCCTGCATGTTGAAGTTCATCACAAAGCTCTTGTAGCTTGGTGGAAGCGACTGGAGGATTCTGTCAATGACCGCATCATCCGGGAGATTAACTCCCAGCTGAGTCAAGCAGTTATGTAACCCAGACATAGTGAGTATGTGCTCACTGACAGAACTATTTTCCTCCATCTTACAGCTGAAGAATTTGTCGGAGACCTCATATCTCTCGACCCGGGCATGAGCTTGGAAAACCATTTTCAGCTCTTCGAACATCTCATATGCTCCATGTCTCTCAAAACGCTTTTGGAGCCCCGGCTCTAAACTGTAAAGCATGCCGCACTAAATGAGGGAGTAGTCGTCAACACATGTCTGCCAAGCGTTCATAACGTATTGGTTCTGTGGGACGGGAGCTTCACCTAGCGGTGCTTGTAGGACGTAATCTTTCTTGGCAGCTATGAGGATGATCCTCAGGTTCTGGACCCAGTCCGTATAGTTGCTGCCATTGTCTTTCAGCTTGGTTTTCTCTAGGAACGCGTTGAAGTTGAGGACTACGTGGGCCATTTGATCTACAAGACATATTGTAAAATATTTTAGACTAATGTTCATGATAATAAAGTTCATCTAATCAAATTATATAATGAACTCCCACTTAGATTAGACATCCCTCTAGTCATCTAAGTATTACATGATCCGAGTTAACTAGCCCGTGTCCGATCATCACGTGAGACGGACTAGTCAACGTTGGTGAACATCTTCATGTTGATCGTATCTTCTATACGACTCATGTTCGACCTTTCGGTCTTCTGTGTTCCGAGGCCATGTCTATACACATGCTAGGCTCGTCAAGTTAACCCTAAGTGTTTTGCATGTGTAAAACTGTCTTACACCTGTTGTATGTGAACGTAAGAATCTATCACACCCAATCATCACGTGGTGCTTCGAAACGACGAACTTTAGCAACGGTGCATAGTTAGGGGAGAACACTTCTTGAAATTGTTATGAGGGATCATCTTATTTACTACCGTCGTTCTAAGTAAACAAGATGCAAAACATGATAAACATCACATGCAATCAAATAATAAACGTGACATGATATGGCCAATATCACATAGCTCCTTTGATCTCCATCTTGGGGCTCCAAGATCATCTTGTCACCGGCTTGACACCATGATCTCCATCATCATGATCTCCATCATCGTGTCTCCATGAAGTTGCTCGCCAACTATTACTTCTACTACTATGGCTAACGCGTTTAGCAATGAAGTAATTTACATGGCGTTTCTCAATGACACGCAGGTCATATAAAAGAATAAAGACAACTCCTATGGCTCCTGCCGGTTGTCATACTCATCGACATGCAAGTCGTGATTCCTATTACAATAGCATGAACATCTCATACATCACATATAGATCATTCATCATTCATCACAACTTTGGCCATATCATATCACAAACCACTTGCTGTAAAAACAAGTTAGATGTCCTCTAATTGTTGTTGCAAGTTTTACGTGGCTGAATTAGGGTTATAGCAAGAACGTTTTCTTACCTACGTGAAAGCCACAATGTGATTTGTCAACTTCTATTTACCCTTCATAAGGACCCTGTTCATCGAATCCGCTCCAACTAAAGTAGGAGAGACAGACACCCGCCAGCCACCTTATGCAACTAGTGCATGTTAGTCGGTGGAACCGGTCTCACATAAGCGTACGTGTAAGGTTGGTCCGGGCCGCTTCATCCCACAATACCGCTGAAGCAAGAAAAGACTAGTAGCGGCAAGAAAGTTGACAAATCCACGCCCACAACAAATTGTGTTCTACTCGCGCAAGAAGAACTACGCATAGACCTAGCTCATGATGCCACTGTTGGGGAACGTTGCAGAAAACAAAAAATTTCCTACTCGTTTCACCAAGATCCATCTAGGAGTTCATCTAGCAACGAGTCATCAGATGCATCTACATACCTTTGTAGATCGCGTGCGGAAGCGTTCAAAGAACGGGGATGATGTAGTCGAACACGACGTGATCCAAATCACCGATGACCAAGTGCCGAACGGACGGCACCTCCGCGTTCAACACACGTATGGGACGGGAGACGTCTCCTCCTTCTTGATCTAGCAAGGGGGGAGGAGAGGTTGGTGATGATCCAGCAGCACGACGGCGTGGTGGTGGATGCAGGGCGTCACAGTAGCAGGGCTTCGCCTATACTACAAGAGAGAGAGACGTAACAGGGAGAGAGGGATGCACCAAAAGCCGTAGCATCAAGTCCCTCCTCTCCCCCACTATATATAGGGGTGCCTAGGGGGGCGTCGGCCAAGGGGTGGGGGGCTTGCCCCCCAAGCAAGGGGGCACCCCCCTTTAGGGTTTCCCCTAAACCCTAGGCGCATGGGCCCTTAGGGGGTGGCGCCCCAGCCCACTATGGGCTGGGTCCCTTCCCACTTCAGCCCATGGGGCCCTCCGGGATAGGTGGCCCCACCCGGTGGACCCCCGGGACCCTTCCGGTGGTCCCGGTACAATACCGGTAACCCCGAAACTTGTCCCGATGGCCGAAACAGCACTTCCTATATATAATTCTTTACCTCCGGACCATTCCGGAACTCCTCGTGACGTCCGGGATCTCATCCGGGACTCCGAACAACATTCGGGTTACTACATATACATATCTTCACAACCCCAGCGTCACCGAACCTTAAGTGTGTAGACCCTACGGGTTCGGGAGACATGTAGACATGACCGAGACGACTCTCCGGTCAATAACCAACAGCGGGATCTGGATACCCATGTTGGCTCCCACATGCTCCACGATGATCTCATCGGATGAACCACGATGTCGAGGATTCAATCAACCCCGTATGCAATTCCCTTTGTCAATCGATATATTACTTGCCCGAGATTCGATCGTCGGTATCCCAATACCTCGTTCAATCTCGTTACCGGCAAGTCACTTTACTCGTACCGTAATGCATGATCCCGTGACCAGACACTTGGTCACTTTGAGCTCATTGATGATGCATTACCGAGTGGGCCCAGTGATACCTCTCCGTCATACGGAGTGACAAATCCCAGTCTTGATCCGTGTCAACCCAACAGACACTTTCGGAGATACCCGTAGTCTACCTTTATAGTCACCCAGTTACGTTGTGACGTTTGGTATACCCAAAGCACTCCTACGGTATCCGGGAGTTACACGATCTCATGGTCTAAGGAAAAGATACTTGACATTGCAAAACTCTAGCAAACGAACTATACGATCTTTATGCTATGTTTAGGATTGGGTCTTGTCCATCACATCATTCTCCTAATGATGTGATCTCGTTATCAATGACATCCTATGTCCATAGCCAGGAAACCATGACTATCTGTTGATTAACGAGCTAGTCAACTAGAGGCTTACTAGGGACATGTTGGTGTCTGTTATTCACACATGTATTACGATTTCCGGATAACACAATTATAGCATGAATAAAGACAATTATCATAAACAAGGAAATATAATAATAATGCTTTTATTATTGCCTCTAGGGCATATTTCCGACAGAATCCCCCTCTTCGGAGCCTAGGACAAACTCCAGATCAGCCCTCCCGATAAAGAACAGGAGGTGGTGGCGGCTCCGTATCGTAAAACGTGATGATTACTTCTCTCTGATTTTTTTCTAGACAAATAGGTACTTATGGAGTTGGAGATAGAGTTGTGGGAGCTGCCAGGGGCCCACAGGCCTGCCATGCCTATTATCTTGGGAATCGTCGATATTGGGAAAGTCCATAAAATTTAGGAACATTAGAGTTTTCATCAAAATAGACTTTGTTTACGCCCTGGGGGTGGGCGCCCCCTGGGATTGTGGCGCCCTGGTGGCTCCCCTCTAGTATTTCTCTTTGCCAGTATTTTTTAATATATTTTGAAATAATTCAAACTACGATAATCACCGAAAAGAATCTCAATTATTGTCACTTTGGGGTATGTGGGTCATAACATGTAATAGGTGTTTATTACTTCCAAGATAGGATCAAGAACACAAATATATTCATGAAAACATAAAGGATTCAGATCTGAAATCATGGCACCCGGGCCCTAGTGACAAGCATTAAGCATAGCAACGTCATAGCAACATCAATCTCAGAACATGGTGGATACTAGGGATCAAGCCCTAACAAAACTAACTCGATTACATGATAAATCTCATCCAACCCATCATCGTCAATCCGAGAACTTTTATTTCTGCACAAAAATAAGATTATGACAATTCTACTGAAAACAGCGTCAGTTCGGGTTAGTTACATTCAAATTATGTAAATTAGAGTCCAAAACAAGAGCAAAAGTGTTTGAAAAAATAGATACATTTGGGACGTATCAAGGAGGCGCTGCTCGACTCCTACAGCTCTACCCGCGACATCCGCCGCGACCGCTAGCAGTACTGCCTCCATCAGGCGGAATTACAGGCCACCTATAGGGAGATTGACGAGGTCGTGGACGAGATGTTCAGCAAGAGCGATAACGAGGAGGACATCTCTAGGTCCGCCCCGACCGCACCCCTCCGCCACGACCATGAAGTCGACACGTCCGCGGGCGCCGCTGGCAGCGAGGAAGAATAGTGCATGGTAGGTCGCCGCTCAGGCTGATCATCGTCAGTCGGTTAGCCGCTCAGGCTGTGGTGTCCGAGGCTGCAGAGGGAGTGCTGGAGAGATCCGAAGCGGAACTGGAGAAGGCGAAGGCAAGATCCAGAAGTTTAGTTCTCGGGGCTCATAGTTGGACATGGGAAAGCAGGCACCGGCAATCATTTAGAACATGTTTAGAGTAGGGTTTAGTTACAATTGTCCAAAATGTAATGAATTTCGTCTGTTTATATGAAAATTGTTCGAATTGTAACGAATGTGCTTCGATTTATATGAATATCCGCCTTGTTTGCATGAATTTGGTTCTGCTAGTTGAACCTGGCTTGAAATGTATGCGGATAGCGTTGGATGGCCGGCTCCCGCATCCGTGGACGGATGTGGGAGAGAATTTGCGGGTCAACGTTGGAGATGCACTTAGACTGGGGATAGCATCATGTGCTGGGAATCTTCTGCCTTTGTAGTATTGCTGCATGCATGCTGTAAGAAAAGTTTTGTACGAAAATTTGCAAACAGAATCTTCATTTCAAAAGACAATATTGTAAGAAAAAATTTGCAAGAAAATTTACATGGGAATATACATTTCGCGTGAAAATAAATTAAGAAATTTTTTGCAAGAAAAATTTGCATGGGAACCTACATTTTGCAAGAAAATATTGTAAGAATTTTCTACAAGAAAAAAACACATGAATTCAAAAGGTATTAATTGCGGTGTGTACACAGTCGATAAAGAAAAATGTGATTCAAATTCAAATGGACTTTAATGCTATGCTATGTAGGTAGCCTCCGTTGTTTCTGCCTCTTATATGTGCATGGTAGAAGATAGACGTGGTTAGTGCAGATTAACTCTTGGACGTTGAATGAAAGACACACAATAGACGGCGGATGGAGGGTTGGGGCAGTACACAAATGGACACCGGATGATTTCCGTAAAATTAGTCAATATACCAAACAAATAGTTGTATACTATCATATAAACTTTATCAGCATGTAAAGCTTCATAATTAAAATTATCAAATTACACAATGTTAACAACTTATATGGTTCAAATTGTAATACAACAAAATTTAAAATTCAAGAAACTGCTCTTTAGCTTCATGTTTTATACCATAAAAAGTTATGATTATAGACTAAACTAACCTGAGTAAAAAAATCATTTTTGTTAAGTCATGCAAGTAAATTGACTAACACACGTCCACGTGCTAATTATGTTCGACCCCATCTAACTTAATTGAATAAATTTTATAACTAATTTGACATTAGAAATTGCAATCTAATATTGGTGAAGTCTTTCACAATTATATACTTTATGAACTGATGTCCATCCATAAAAAGCATATTGTAACCATTAAGCCACAGAAGTTAACCCACTATTATAATAACATAACCTTAATTTTTATCTCCAGTAACTTAACTCGAGACATATGGATTAAGTTTCGTCCTCTGTAACTAACGTGTACTTTCAAACTCATATAAGTTTTTGTGCTTCGAACTTAGCACAACCTGATTTATAGATGTAAACTTAGTACATCTGTTTTTATTTGTGTTCTAAGATTCAACATCAAAAATATCAAAGAACAAAGATTCGATAATTCCAACTCAAGACTTCTTGGAAGATAACAAACCAATACAAGCACAAACAACATGAACATGAACAATAAAAACACTAACAGATGTAATAGTTCTACCAACATGAAACTAAAATGCAGATCAAACATATGAATACAGTTAACCAGTTCCGCAAACGGTTCGGATATACTTTTGTTGGCGGTGTTACTATAGTCAACGTCTTTCAATCGCTAACAACAGTATTTGTTTTGTCCTTTTCCCTCTACATCATTGCTACTCAACCACAAGAGTTGTTGGAAAAGAAAAACCTACTTAAAGAACACACATCAAGGAAGAAGGAAAACATAATGAATGATTTTCCAAAGATGTTACCGTTTTGTACAATACTATTTGCATCAACTGTTTATGAAAAATATGTGCACCCACGAAAGCGGCCCCACACCAAAAGGTATATCGATTCCGTTACGAAATAATTACAAATATACACCTAGGGCTATACCAAGGGAAATAGTTGATATACATAAACATATTCCCAAATTTTAGCGCAGATCGGCGGTCCACAATCCGCGAGCCCCATCCATGTGTGCCACAAATCGCCTCCCGTGGAGGCTTGTGCATCAGTGCGCTGTCTGCGGTCGTGTGGGTCACCGTATCTGCCGGTTTATGACCAAGATAACTGCTAGCTGGCTTGTTTAATCACCACCTGACCTTTGTTAAACATTCGTTGCTAGTGGTGCCTTGCACGGATTTGGCCTTTGGGGAGTGTAGTCAGACGGATTTGGCCTTTGGAAAGTCTAGTCTGGCCATACATATCTATCCAGTCGTGATCCATGCAGCTGGATCAACCGATAGGCTCAAGTCCTCTTTGCCCCATATATATCTGATTACGCTGACGCGACAACAGAGCTCTTCTCATGTCGTCTTATCAACACATCCCACGTAGACGTCGCATCATGCATGAAAAGTGCCTAACGGCCGGATTATTTCTACTAAATCGAATTGAAGAAATCAATATCAGAAGCCCACCACACTATGCATCCGTACGATGGAGATCATGCCTTAGTTAAGCCAGCTGAACCAACAGGGGTTTCGCCATGCTCATGTTGTCAGCTGGTAATTTGACCGAAAATCTCCGCTCCAAACTATAAGGCCTAGTTTTTTTTTTCAGAAGCTATAAGGCCTAGTTTAGACGTCGAAGATTCCTATTTGATCATAAAACTCTCCTAAAGTATTTAGTTAATGGTTACACAATCATAATCATATTGAAGTGTTTTCTATAGAATATTTTTCAGCAAATGGCACTTTTATTAACTCAAAATGTACCATAAAGGACGATATCAAATAGAATGTAATGGCTATATTTTGTGTAATACAAACTATACAGTTTCGTCAAAGTATGAATTTTGGCAGTCAAACTAAGCGGGCATGGTAGTATATGGGTAACAGTGCATGGTGCCAGGTCAAGTTAACAAAAATAATGAGGGTGTGGCTAGGTCTCACTCGACTAAGACTTAACCAAGTCTAAGTCAAATGATATACTAAAAAGAAACTTTTGAACCGGTCTCCAGGTAAAATCCACGAATATATCATCGATTGAGACTTGGTTAAGTCTCAATCGACTGAGATTTAGCAACCCCGAAAAGGAGTGTGTATCGTACTCCTCGTTCAACCGAGACTGGTCAATGGGTTGAAGACATCAAATCAGGTTCCCTATGTCTAAGTAATCTTGTTGTCATTTTTTTTGCAGGTAAAATAATCTTGTTGTCTGAAGGTGTGTTATCTAATTTGATTTGCACAATCAACTACGAGTATAAAAAAAGCATGAGGGGATTTTCGTACTTACCATCCAAGAATCCAAAACCAGCAAACCAATTTCATAATTCCTCACATATATCTTGATCACTCATGTATTTACTGTCTCATGGTTATAATTATTTTCTCCTAATAAATCACCTATTTTTGGCATGCTTAATTGTACTATATTCTTAGTTGAGCACCTATTCTTACAAATTCCCGAATAAATTTTTAGCACTTAAGATCAAATTATACATATTTATGCGCGCTTCTGAAATTATTTGTGCCTTATTTAAAAAAAAGTCATTTCTTAACTAAGACTCTAAGAGCATGCATTATTAACTAATTTGTATGACCGTCTTTCAATTATCAAGGTAAGAAAACATTCGTGTGAGGAGTAATGGCCCTCTGTAGACTTTATATTCCCCTTCTTTTTAATGAGATGAGGCAAAGCTTTTGCCTCCGTTAAAAAAAGGTAAGAAAACATATACAGATAAGTTGTACTTCATCCATCTGTAAATACATGTTGTTTCCTGCGGTCTCCAATATACATATACACCGTATGTTACGTTTCTTAATGTTAGTAAAAGAACATAAAAATAATATATAAGTCTATTTTATAATAAAAAAACCTAAAGTGCTACTGTATTTTACCTTACTTGTATGTACTTAAAAATATTTTTACAGTCAGAGTTACACAAGTTTGGCAATACACGCTTTTTAAGACGACATGTATTGATGAAAATTACGAACATATGCAGTAAATGTTAAGCGAACTATTTTCTGTTTAATCTGTGTTAATTGGGCGTTCTTTGCATATGCATAGTTAGTAAATACAAAGTTGTACATATCATTGTGAATGAAGATACTCCCTTTACACAGTGATCCCACTACAACTAAAGGTTAAATACTTTAAAAACTGAGAGGAAGTTACAACAGTAGTTACAGTGGCTTGGCCAGTCCACTGGATTTGGATTTCCTGGTGTGTATTGGTAGCGAGGCCTCTAATACCTACAAAGTTGATGATGTGCCCTACTGGATTTGTCACAGACGAGTTGCGTAAGTGTGCTTTCTATGACAGAGAGTGCTAATATGCTGCTGCTCCTAACTAAATGCACTTGTCCCCCTCTAAGAAAAAGCACTTCTCCAAGATCCACCGGCTAGTCAAAGGTAGTGTAAAGACGCAGTACACAGTCAGACAATCCGAATCAGAGTCATTCTATACTTGTATTGCTGGCTCATATTATGCTTTGGTGACACAGACACATCTCACCGTCACATCTCGCTAGCTAGCAAAGCTTGGCGTTGGCCTCCACAAGCAAACAAGGGTTCGACAGAGTATCAGGTTGCGCTGCACTAGCAAGTGCTAAACTAATGCTTTCAGGGTGCACGCCCACGATTAACCGCCAGCTCTGGATTTATCTGAGTGCACGATCGAGGTCGTTGCGATGCCGAAGCGACCCCCACTACGTACCTTTATCGCATGTATGCCCTCTCCCTCTCTCTAAAAGATCGTCGCATTTTCGATCCGCCTACGGAGGCTTGATCTGTTTTGCTTTGAATGTTTTGCTGAGTATTTAAGCCACGATTAGTTAACGTCGCCATCCGTCAAACCGACTGGTCGTCCCGTTGTTTCCTCACCTGGACCTGGACCCCCGCCCGTGTATATAAGGGTTTCCAGGTGCATGCTTGACCCATCACTCGCTTCCATCCTTCCTTCCTAGGATAAGACAAATAATCTCAGGGATTGATAGCAATCGAGTGGCAGGATCTTGGCTTAATTTGTCAAGTAAGGTTTTCAGTTTGTCCATGGCTTCTATGAGGATGGCCGTGCTGCTGTTCTTGATTTGCACTCTCGGTGTCGCTAGGAAGATGGAAGCGGCAAGGATGATGCAGATAGGTGAGGTTGTGGTGGGTAATGGAGGAGACGGTGGCGGCAATGCGCTGCAGCACGGGTTCGTCGACGGCCACCGGCCAAGGCCTGTTGCGTCGTTGACGATGGGGGACGACGTCGTCGAGGCGCCGTCGAGCCAGGCAGCTGGTGGAGACGGCGCGAAGAGGGAGGTGCCAGGTGGGCCTGACCCGATACACCACCATGGCAGCATCCCGCCAAATTCGGTCGCTCCATAGAGGCATGCAGTCAGAGAGACGTGCGTACGTCCAGTTGATCGCAACACCACTAGTAGTACGTTCGAATAAATTTGTTGTAGTAAAATGCATGCATGGTTAGTACGTTAATATGAATTTGTGTGTGGAGCGGACGTGGCCGTCTTCAGGTGTGCTGTCACCGGTGTGATGACAACCACAAGTTAGTTGGGTTGAGATTTTACTATATGATGAAGTATTTAAATCTCATGATATTATGTACTCTCCAAGTATTTAATTTCCAGCGATACATACCGTGGCTGCAAGGCATGCATGGCTAACAATACACTGATGTCAACCGGTCCGTTTAATCCCGTTTAAACCCACTATATAATCTAACAGTTTAAAATTTTGTGTTTTTTTTGGAAAAATGAACTATGAAGCTAGGTAAAGCTAACTAAATAGGACTTGCGGACACCATTTATTTGCCATTTACATCCCTTTAAAAAAAGACCGTCTATACCAGCTGCCTGAAAAAAATCCATCAAAAAAATCCCCGGCCGATTGGATCACCATCCAACGACCACTGTCCTCCCACACATGTTCTCTTCAAGGCTTCAACCATTTTCATCTTCTTCCTCTGGAAAACCCTCGGCCTACCCCACTCCATCCACCTGCTACGTGCCGCGTGGCCGGCAAGCACTATCGCACGCTGCCTCGTCGCCTCGCCCTCCCCTCAACCTCAACCTCCTTCACTGTCATTGCTTGTCACCGCCGCAACCATCCCTCTAAGCGATCTGCACCCGTCATCCGTCAACCTGCTTCTTCGCAACTTCCTGGGACGCGCAGCATCGTTTCCATCTTGGATTAGGTCTTGGCTTGCCTTTGAGCAAAGCAGAAATTTAACGACGCTTGAAAAAATAATCAGGCATATGATGATTAGCAAACGCGAGGAAACTGGCAGGCACAAAAGATTTTCATGAAAGATCGAATCACTTTTTATGTATGCACTATGCTCGTTTTGTTTAAATGACCGGTACATACGTGCTTGGGTGATAATGGCGCGTCATTGCGTCCATGCATGCACGATGTCATGTCGCCGAACAGATAAAGGGACGGTAAGGTCACTGACCGAGGGCCCTCTCAATAAACTAGTTGGGAGTTTTGCTTTTGGGTTTGTTCTCAAAAAGAAGTTGACATGCAGATGCCTGTCTTGGACAGACTAGAACAGTTTCTCTCGTCTCAAAAGAAAATGGAAAAGCAAGAACCAGCAAAGGTTTGGGGGAGCTCCTATTGGACGCACTCTGCTTTGTGTCGCACAGGGCGCGCCCGACTGGCCCGACCCATCACTCCGGGGGTACTGCAGCGATTAGACAGTACCATAACAACTCAACCAGTGCAATAGCGGCTCGACATGTCCTGTAGCATATTGAATTTTTAAAAACAAAAATATTTATGTAAAAATATGAATATTTCTTAAATTAAAAAAAAATGAAATTTCAAAAAAATAGAATTTTACAATAATTTGGATAAAGGCCATTTGTAAAACAATGTCAACATTTCTAAAGAACACAAACATTACATTTTTTAGGGGAAATTGCAGCCATTTATTATCTAAGCGGCCTCTGCCGCAACAATGTCACGAATACAAAGCGGATAAATAGTAAACCGAGTCCTACATAACTTATTAAGGCAGCCATCCCTAGCTAGTTTATGTGCGTCTTTTTCACATCAAGATCTTCAAGGTTGTGCCTATCGCGTAAGCAAATCCGTCCCTCCACAAGATGTAAATTTGTGCCTCCCGCCTTTTTTTCCTTTTGCGAGAGGTACGGCGATGGCCCTCGCGTAAGCAAATTCGTGTCTCCACGAGAAATAAATTTGTGCATCTTGCGGAAGGAAAAAAAATATGTTTTTCCCTTTTGTGAGAGGCATGGTCGTGCCTCTCGCGGAATGCATTTTTTCTCTTTTGCGAGAGGCCAGACCGTACCTCTCATGTAAGCAAATCTACACCTCAATGAGAAATAAATCCGTGCCTCTCGTGGAATGCATTTTTCCCTCTTTTGCGAGAGAGCCAGACCGTGCCTCTCGCGAAAGCAAATCCATGCCTCCATGAGAAATAAATCTGTGCCTCTCTCAGAAGAGGAATAAAAGAAAACGAGTTTTTTTTTCTTTTTGCGCGAGATATGGTCGTATCTCTCGTGTAAGCATATTCGTGCATCCACGAGAAGTAAATCCATCCCTCTCGCGGTTGGGAAAAACTTGTTTTTCACATCTATTTTTTTAATTGTTATTTGGTCCAAAACATAAGAAAAACTGGGTTGAAACCAAAATGCCAAAAAACTAAAAAAAACATCTAAAAGCCGAAAAGCGTTCAGAAAAAAAATCAGAGCGAGCGTCCAAAGCACGACATATGGCAGCGGCTAAGAGGACGCCAAGTGATGCTCTCCCAGCCCACCCCAAGTGACCCGCACGGGAGCTTCCGAAGGAATACTCGTGGATTAGTTGCTCCTGCATTTTGCCGTTTATAGCTTAAAGTGTCTTTAAATAGAAATATTCATATTTCCCTAGAAGAGATGTTCATGTTTTGAAAAATAAATGTTCAGGTCTACCCAAAAACCATTGTCAATAAAATTCAAGAGTTTTCTAAATATTCTTTTATTTTAAAAGAATCTTCAGATATCATAAAAAAGAAATCACATTCTAAAAATATGTTCATGTTACTCAAATTTTTAAAATTAAATATTCATCCATGGTAATAAAATAATTAGGACAGAAAACATAAAAATTAAAATATACATTAAACGCAAAAATGAAGAGAAAAATAGAAACAGAAAAGAATCAAAAAATAAATAGGTGAAAGTTAAAAAGAAAAATAATTAAACGAAAATAAACAAAGAGAACAAAATTCAAATTGTCTTCCTAGGTCACGGCGCATATGTGAGCGCGTGTAGGCCAACCCAATCCCAATTTGGCTTTTACCTACTAGCCGGACGCCCCTATGTCTCGCCTAAAGCAAGAATCATGGAACCCTCGCATAAAGTCGACCTTCACGTGGCCCGGCCCAGACACACGGGAGGTCCACAGCCTAATTTTTCATGCCTTTTTTCACGTTTTTGTTTTCGTTTTTTGCTTTATTTTTTACTTTTGTTTATCCTTCCAAATATTTGAAACATACATATTACAAAAAACTATATACAGAACATTCAAAAAATATTAACAAAGCATTTAAAAAATGTTAAATGTGTATAGAAAAAATATTTCTCATGAATACAAAAATTCTATACAAACAAATTCAATGTGTATGAAAAAACGGATCATCTAATTAGAAAATGCCAATCAAACATTTGAAAAATATTGAAAAAGAATTTAAAAAAGTTACCCAAGCATTTGAAAAATGCTAAATGTGTATAGAAAATCTTGACCATGTATTAAAAAATGTTAATCTTATATTTAAAATGTGTAACGCCCTCGATGCGGCTATATCTCCCACGTGTCGAAGCACGACTTAGAAACATAACTGCATTGAAAGCAATATCGCAAGTGAGGTAATCTTCACACAACCCATTTAATACATAAGGGAAAGAGATATATAGTTGGCTTACAATCGCCACTTCACACAATTATATGAATAAAGCATTACATCATCCAGATACAATCAAGGTCCGACTACGGAACCAAAATAAAAGAAGACTACCCCAAAAACTACACAGATCCCCGATCGACCCCAACTGGGCTCCACTACTGATCAACTAGAACGAAATAACACAAAGGACAAGATCTTCATCGAGCTCCTCCTTGAGCTTGGTTGTGTCACCTGCACGGTTCAACGACACCTGCAAGCTGGTTTTGGAAGTATATATGTGAGTCACGGAGCCTCAACAATCTCACACCCTCGCGATCAAGACTATTTAAGCTTAAAGGAAGGGTAAAAGGTATGAGGTGGAGCTGCAGCAAGCAACTAGCATATATGGTGGTCAACATACGCAAAAGAGAGCGAGAAGAGAAGGCAAAAGCACGGTCGCACAACTATGATCAAGAAGTGATCCTAGAACAACCTACGTCAAGCATTACTCCAACACCGTGTTCACTTCCCGGACTCCACTGGAAAGAGACCATCACGGTTACACACGCGGTTGATGTATTTTAATTAAGGTCAACTTCGGGTTTTCTACAACCGGACATTAACAAATTCCCATCTGCCCATAACCGCGGGCACGGCTTTCGAAAGTTCAAATCCCTGCAGGGGTGTCCCAACTTAGCCCATCACAAGCTATCACGGTCAACGAAGGTTATTCCTTCTCCCAAGACAATCCGATCAGGCTCGGCATCCAGGTTACAAGACATCCTCGACAATGGTAAAACAAGTCCAGCAACACCGCCCGAATGTGCCGACAAATCCCGATAGGAGCTGCACATATCTCGTTCTTAGGGCACACTTAGATTGTCCAAACTTCCAGTAGGCCAGCCCAGAGTTGCCCCTGGTGGCCACCGGCGGCTGACAGGTTGGACCAACACTCAGAGGAGCACTGGCCCGGGGGGGTTAAAATAAAGATGACCCTTGAGTCTGCAGAACCCAAGGGAAAGAAAAGGCTAGGTGGCAAATGGTAAAACCAAGATTGGGCATTGCTGGAGGAGTTTTATTCAAGGCGAACTGTCAAGGGGTTCCCATTATAACCCAACCGCGTAAGGAACGCAAAATCCAGAAACATAACACCGATATGACGGAAACTAGGGCGGCAAGAGTGGAACAAAACACCAGGCATAAGGCCGAGCCTTCCACCCTTTACCAAGTATATAGATGCATTAATTAGATAAGAGGTATTGTGATATCCCAACAAGTAAACATGTTCCAACAAGAAACAACATCTCCATGTTCCAACAAGGAACAAACTTCAAACTTCACCTGCAACTAACAACGCTATAAGAGGGGCTGAGCAAAGCGGTAACATAGCCAAACAACGGTTTGCTAGGACAAGGTGGGTTAGAGGCTTGGTTCAACAATATGGGAGGCATGATAAGCAAGTGGTAGGTATCGCAGCATAGGCATAGAAAAAGAGCGAGCAACTAGCAAGCAAAGATAGAAGTGATTTCGAGGGTATGGTCATCTTGCCTGAAATCCCGCAAGGAAGAAGAACGAGTCCATGAAGGAGACAAACGGACGTAGTCGAATGGGTCCTCACACACGCGACATTATCGAAACCAACCCGAAGAAGCAACACCGGAAAGAAGCACACAACATAGTAAACATAGGAGCGCCGGAATGCAAAACGGACAACGGGGAAAATGCTCGGATGCATGAGACGAACATGTATGCAAATGAAATGCACATGATGACATGATATGCAATGCATGACACGCAAGCACATGACAAGGCAACAACAGCGAATAACTGGAGGACACCTGGCACATCGGTCTCGGGGCGTTACAACACTCCACCACTACGAGAGGATCTCGTCCCGAGATCTAGAATGGCACCGGAGGGAAAATGGAAGGGAAAGAGAAGAGGTAAAACTAAGTTGCTTCTTTAAAAAACGAGTGAAACCAATGAACCTTGAGAGGTTGAACAAATTGAAAGAAAGAATGCAACGAAGAGGAACAAAGTTGAAAGCACTCCGTTAAGAAATAGGAATAAGAAAGAACCGATTCGGGTAGCACTCCGGTAGAAAAGAGATGCAAGGCTTGATAAGGCGAAAAGAACTTGAGCAAAAGGGCACAACACTCCGGTTAAATGGATAGGCATGAAAAGAACATGATCCTGACAAAACAAGAAGATGGGTTGAAGAGAGCAACATCACAATGCCTCCGGAACAAAATAATAAAAGATAGATAATTGAAATAAAATAATGGAGAAGAAAAGCCAACTTCTGCCACAAAGAGCTTGAAAAAGGCATCCTGAGGAGGAGGGTCGAACGGAGTTGTTGGAAAACCAGCAACGAAAAGAGTAAACTTGTTGTGGTCTTATGGAAAACATCTCAAAACTATGAGGTGAAAATCTGCGACTAACGAAAACAAGATTGGATCGATGAGAACAAGGAGACGAGAAACTATAACACCGGGAGGATAAATGACGAGCTTGGGTCATTTAAGAGCACCATAAATAGCAACAATCCTGTAACGCCCCGAGACCGATGTGCCAGGTGTCTTTGTGTTATTCGCCGACATTGCCATGTCATGTGCTTGCGTGTTGCATTTCATCATGTCATCATGTGCATTGCATCATCTGTTTTCAAAACTTGCATCCGTCCGGGTTCCCCCAGTTCCGTCCGTTGTCCATTCTGAGCCCAGACACACTTGCACGCGCCCGCGGCACGTCCGAAATATTATTTTATAAGTGGCCGGAAAATGTTCTCGGATTGGGTTGAAAGTTGGCGTGTGGTCTTATTATAGTGTAGATAGACCGCCTGTCAAGTTTCATCGCATTCGGAGTTCGTTTGATAGCCCAACCGTTAAACTATAGCGGCATTATAGCCGGTCTAACGTCGGACATTTTCGGTCTCCGGAAACTGTCGCCGGGCCTCTCTCTCTTCTCTTCTCTCAGCCTGAGGCCTTCTGCACAGTCCACTACCTACCGCCGGGCCTAACCTAGGCTCTCTCGTCAGTCCGCGGACCTCCTCGCGCGCGTCCGAAAGTCGTCCCGAACCCGACCCGGACCGTCGCCACCGTTGTGTCCGGATCATCCCCAAACATCTACAAAACATCACCGTTTTCTTATTTGGACTTCCTAATCTAGTTTTCTCGAACCGCCCGATTTTGATCGGAGGGTCCGAATCTACCCTAAACTTCCCCTCTTTTCCTTATATAAAAACTACCTAGTCTAAATCTAGACAAACCCTAACTTCTAGGGAGATGTCCCATCGACCCCTCTCAGCTGCCGCCACCTTCCAATCCACCTCGAGCTCTTCACCCAACCAACCATCAAACTGATCCAAAAATCCATCCCCACCAATCCTGCCCGAGCCCTGAGCCAACCGCCACAGCGCGCCGTCTCCCAACGCTCAATCCAGATGGGATCGAGACTCCAGCCGAGCGCCTCCTACTCACCTCGTCTCCCTCGCACAGGCCGACTGAAAGTGCAACTATCCCTGGGTGTTTTTGGTAATTCCTAACAACATATAGCTCATTGAGCTAACATTATTCCAAGATTAACATTTCAGGAAAAGCTCAATGAATGGCATGGCATGGATGAGGAAAGTGGATCCCTCAAAATTCTAAGGACAAAAAGTTTGGCTCAAGCTTGAAGCTCAAGACTCTACATTTTATATTTTAGTGATCCAAGATCACATTGAGTCTATAGGAAAAGCCAATACTATCAAGGAGGGATGAGGTGTTGCTTAATGGCTTGTTTGCTCAAAATGCTTAGTGATATGCTCCAAAACCCTCAACTACCTTCCCACATCCACATATGACCTAAACCAAAAGTCAAACTCGGCCCCACCGATTCTTTCTATCCGGCGCCACCGAGTTTCAAATGTCATAACCACTGCCACAAACCCTAGGCAAATCGGTTTCACCGATAGGGATCTCGGTCTCACCGAGATGGGATTGTAATCTCTCTGTTTCCCTTCGTAACGTTTCGGTCTTACCGAGATGAGCGACTGGTCCCACCGAGATTGCAATGTAAACTCTCTCTTTCCCTTTTGTAACATTTCGGTCTCACCGAGATGAGCAAATCGGTCCCATCGAGTTTACCTGACCAACTCTCTGGTTAGCTTATTACCAAAATCGGTCCCACCGAGTTTGTGTAATCGGTCACACCGAGATTACGTTATGCCCTAACCCTAACCATATCGGTCCTACCGAGTTGCATCTCAGTCCCACCGAAAATCCTAATGGTCACTAGGCTTGCTGAATCGGTCCGACCGAGTTTAACCATTCGGTCCCACCGAGTTTGGCAAATTGTGTGTAACGGTTAGATTTTGTGTGGAGGCTATATATACCCCTCCACTCGCTCTTCATTCGTGGAGAGAGCCATCAGAACATAACTACACTTCCAATCATTGTTCGGGAACTCAGTAACTGGTAACTGCTCGGTCGACTACTGATTAGTGATTAATCAGTTAATCGGCCATTTAACTGAATTAATCGGTCGATCATTAATCGGATGCACATGAGAATATATTAGCAACATGTAACTAGTTTTTCATGTATTGTACACCACATAATCCAATGCTCATAGCTACATATTATACATTTATACTAAAATATAACGTCGTAGCTCGTAGGCCTATAAAAAGCATGGACAAGAGGTAGAATTGTTACCTGGATGGTTTGATCATGATGCATCCCAACAGGAAGGCAACAAACCTACAGAATTGATGATAGATATTTGTATATGCTCTAAACTTGTCATTGCCAAGATAAATGATTAAATGACAGCAATACATGTGACAACAAGAAGCCACACATGAAACATGACAAGATAAATTAAAATGACAGCCACACAACTTGGCAATATGCAGCCACACATAACAAGATAAATAGCAAGCACACATGTGAACATGGAATAATTCACTACAAGGTTCAACACAAATAGCATAATAGGTAATAAGGTTCACTGACCACAAATACTCAAATAGTTCTCACAACTCATAATGGCCTGGATTGCCGCTTTGGTTACCCCCTTTTTATGGATGCCGCTTCAGTTACCTGACCCATCACCGATTAATCGGTTTGACAACCAATTAATCGTCTGACAACCGATTAAATGCCAGTTAATCGTCTTGACCATTTAATGAAATGAGTACATGCTACTCGCCTCAGTTAGACACTGAGTAGCGATTAAATGGGCATTTAAATGGTAACTCGGCCGAGTTCTTGAACAGTGCTTCCAATACACATTTTCTCAGAGTGAACCACCTACACCTGTGTTGAGGTCAAGATATTCCATTCCAACCATATGAATCTTGATCTCTAGCCTTCCCTAAGTTTCTTTCCACTCAAATCTTCTTTCCACCAAATCCAAATCCTGTGAGAGAGAGTTGAGTGTTGGGGAGACTATCATTTGAAGCACAAGAGCAAGGAGTTCATCATCAACACACCATTTGTTACTTCTTGGAGAGTGGTGTCTCCTAGATTGGCCAGGTGTCACTTGGGAGCCTCCGACAAGATTGTGGAGTTTAACCAAGGAGTTTGTAAGGGCAAGGAGATCGCCTACTTCGTGAAGATCTACCGCTAGTGAGGCAAGTCCTTCGTGGGCGACGGCCGTGATGGAATAGACAAGGTTGCTTCTTCGTGGACCCTTCGTGGGTGGAGCCCTCCGTGAACTCGCGCAACCGTTACCCTCCGTGGGTTGAAGTCTCCATCAACGTGGATGTACGATAGCACCACCTATCGGAACCACGACAAAAAAATCCGTGTCTCCAATTGCGTTTGAATCCTCCAAACCCTTCTCTTTACAGTCTTGCAAGTTGCATGCTTTACTTTCCGCTGCTCATATACTCTTTTGCATACTTGCTTGAATTGTGTGGAGATTGCTTGACTTGTGCTAAGATAGCTAAAATCTGCCAAGAACTAAAATTGGGAAAAGGCTAGATTTTTATTTGGTCAAGTAGTCTAATCACCCCCCCCTCTAGACATACTTTCGATCCTACACCGACCACCGAGTCATCTCCGCCGGCCACCAGCAGCAGCACCGGAGCCAACCTCGCGCCTCCTCTCTTGTTCCTTCCTTCTTTCTTTTCCCTGCTGCCTGTGCTCATTTCCCTCCCCCCCCCCGTTTTGATGTGCAGTCGTTCAAGCCGCAGGAGCAGCGCCGCCGCGGCCTTGTTTCTGTAGGAGGCAAGCTCCCTCGCCTGACCTTGGAACGGCCAGGTCCGTCCGGCCTCCGTCAGCCTCGCCGTGCGCCAAGTCCGCCGCCGTCGTCCTGCTTCACGAGGCCATGTGTTCCCTGCCTCCTCCCCGCCAAGTTCGCTGCCACCGTCCCGTCTCTTCTCGGCGAGCGCCTCGCCTCTGCTTCGAGGACGAGCCAGGCGCGCCCCGGGATGGCCCTCTGTATGGACCGCGCCACTGCTTCCTCTCTGTCCTGCTCGTCCGTGACCCCTGCTGCCTTGTCCCGTTCCCGGTGCCAAATCCCACGCCATCGCTGCTCGTTTTTCCTGTCGAGAAGAGGAGGAGAACGCCTCTGCTCGCTGCGTTGACTCTCTGCATCGGCCGCGTCCAGCCCCGATCTGCCAGTGTCTCGCCTCGATCTGGAGAGGCCCAACTCCACCCCCTCCCCCCCCCCCCCCCCCGTCGGGCCGCTCCTGCTGGCCTGCTTCCCCGGCCCAAGGCCCGCTGTGAGCAGCTCCCTCAGCCCCTCCTCTCTGTTCAACCCAGCAGTGCACCAGATTCGGCCCAGTGTATTTTTTTCAGATCAGCGATTTATCTTTTTATCCAGAGCCGTCTAGTTTTAGAGAAAAGCCCTTGTTGATCATGCATTTAATAATTCCATAACCGTGCACCGGATTAAAATGATCTCTATATGAAATTTTGTCTAGTTTAATAATATCCAACTTTCATCCATGTTTGAAAAGTTTAAAAATGTTGTTTGTTTAAATTTGCTCAAATGTCATGTTAAAATGCTTTAATTCATAACTAATTAACCGTAGCTCGGATTTTAACAAACTTTATATGTAAATGGGGTAGAATTTTTCCTAGTTTAACATGGTGGCATCACTTTGCATGTTTAACAACTCTAAAATTGTGTTTAGGGCAGAACAGTACCAAACCTTAAAATATGCATATGGGGTTTTACCGGAATTGTTGTCCTTTGTTTCTGGCCTCATTTAAACTTGCCTAGATAGGTAGTTTTGTTGTGCTTCACCTCTTGCCATGTTAACCAACATTTAATATTGTTGAGTACCTAACCGAGAGAGAACTAAATAATGGTTGTGGTGTTTCATCAATATGCAACTCGTTGCATATTGAGCTCCACTTAACTTGTAGTTTTGCTTGTGCACTTTGCCATGCCATGCCTCTTTAAATCGGACATGCATCATACTTGTTTGCGCATCGTGCCATGCTTATGTGATGATTGTTTACTATGTTGTGTGCTTCTTTCCGGTGTTGCTTCTTCGGGTTGGTTCCGATAACGTCGCTTGTGTGAGGACCCGTTCGACTACGTCCGTTTGTCTCCTTCATGGACTCGTTCTTCTTCCTTGCGGGATTTCAGGCAAGATGACCATACCCTCGAAACCACTTCTATCTTTGCTTCCTAGTTGCTCGCTCTTTTGTTATGCCTATGCTGCGATACCTACCACTTGCTTATCATGCCTCCCATATTGTTGAACCAAGCCTCTAACCCACCTTTTCCTAGCAAACCGTTGTTTGGCTATGTTACCGCTTTGCTCAGCCCCTCTTATAGCGTTGTTAGTTGCAGGTGAAGATTGGAGTTTGTTCCATGTTGGAACCTGGATATTATTGTTGGGATATCACAATATCTCTTTTTTAATTAATGCATCTATATACTTGGTAAAGGGTGGAAGGCTCGGCCTTATGCCTGGTGTTTTGTTCCACTCTTGCCGCCCTAGTTTCCGTCATATCGGTGTTATGTTCCCGGATTTTGCGTTCCTTACACGGTTGGGTCATAATGGGAACCCCTTGACAGTTCGCCTTGAATAAAACTCCTTTAGCAATGCCCAACATTGGTTTGACCATTCGCCACCTAGCCTCTTTTTCCCTTGGGTTTCGCGGACTCAAGGGTCATCTTTATTTTAACCCCCCCCGGGCCAGTGCTCCTTTGAGTGTTGGTCCGAACTGAGCTGCCTGCGGGGCCACCTCGGGGAAACTTGAGGGTTGGTTTTACTCGTAGCTAGTCTCATCTGAGTGTGCCCTGAGAACGAGATATGTGCAGCTCCTATCGTGATTTGTCGGCACATTTGGGCGGTGTTGCTGGACTTGTTTTACCATTGTCGAGGATGTCTTGTAACCTGGATGCCGAGCCTGATCGGATTGTCTTGGGAGAAGGAATATCCTTCGTTGCCGTGAGAGCTTGTGATGGGCTAAGCTGGGACACCCCTGCAGGGTTATGAACTTTCGAAAGTCGTGCCCGCGGTTATGGGCAGCTGGGAATTTGTTAATGTCCAGTTGTAGAAAACCTGAAGTTTATCTTAATTAAAATACATCAACCGCGTGTGTTACCGTGATGGTCTTTTCTCGGCGGGGTCCGGGAAGTGAACACGGTGTTGGAGTTATTCTTGACATAGGTTGTTTTAGGATCACTTCTTGATCATACTTTCTCAAACGTGTTTTGCCTTCTCTTCTCGCTCTCATTTGCGTATGTTAGCCACCATATATGCTAGTCGCTTGCTGCAGCTCCACCTCATAGCTTTACCTTACCCATAAGCTTAAATAGTCTTGATCGCGAGGGTGTGAGATTGCTGAGTCCCCGTGACTCACAGATACTTCCAAAACCAGTTTGCAGGTGTCGTTGGACCGTGCAGTTGATGCAACCAAGCTCAAGGAGGAGATCAATGAAGATTTTGTCCTTTAGTTGTTTCGTTCTAGTTGATCAGTAGTGGAGCCCAGTTGGGGTCGATCGGGGATCTGTGTAGCATTTGGGGTAGTCTTCTTTTATTTTGGTTCCGTAGTCGGACCTTGATTGTATCTGGATGATGTAATGCTTTATTCATGTAATTGTGTGAAGTGGCGATTGTAAGCCAACTATGTATCTTTTCCCTTATTGTATTACATGGGTTATTTGCGAAGATTACCTCACTTGCGACATTGCTTTCAATGCGGTTATGCCTCTAAGTCGTGCTTCGATACGTGGGAGATATAGCCGCATCGAGGGCGTTACAAATCCTTAGGAAAGGCTTTAGGTGAAATATAACCCAAGATAACTCCAACGAAGAGGTTGATGGATTTAAAATACCCCATTCTTAACAACCTGTGAATCATGAAACATGAGCTCAAATTATCAAGAATGACATAATACCACCTCCAATGATTAAGGTAGAAAGAATTGCACTCCGGATAGCAAGAAGAAGAATGCTTGAGTTCCTCTAAAAAGAATGTTGGTGAACACTTCGAGAAGGAATTAAATCCTTGATGAACCGCCATGTAGAACATCCATGAAGATTTCCGGTAACAAAAGAATGATCAAACGGAAGGAAAGATAAGTTGAAAATACAAGGTGAATCCTTGTAATGATTAGATGGATCTTCGCGACGATATAATTGAGAGAGCCTGGAACTCCGGGAAAGAAAAGATGAAACAAATGAAACCGAGAATTTGGTGAGCCTCCGGAATAGGGAATTGAGTTCACTCGATGAAACAAGAATAAGAATTACATTATGCTTATCCTTCACCAATTAAATTGATGACAAGCAACGGAATTGGCATACTACTTATTCTCGTAGAAAGGATTAAGATAGATATAGCGTCAACTTGGGAAGGTCTTCAACGAACCACCGGTAGGATTGGAACAACGAATGAATTAATATGGTAACCATGGAAGAGAATCTTGAACGAACCACCGTAAGAATTGAAAATGAACGAAGTAGGGGTGAATCACCGGTAAGAATTAGCAAATGAACAAAGATATATGAGAGAGTTTAGATACATGAGAACGAAGGGATCACGAATTGATTAGAGAATATTTGAATGATGCACCAGTAAGATTTAGAGAAAGAGAGCTGAAAGCTGAGAATGAATAATTCTGAGACGATGGGCTCCGGAGAATCAAACTGAAAAGACTTCTGAATTACTCCGGATGGGTGAAAAGAATTCTCACAATCGAATACAATTATGAGAGGATGGCAACAAGCTGGAATCACAAATCTTGAAGAGAATGGAGCAATATATGGAGGAAAAAGTCTTCTTCGGTCTTCAAAATCTGAGAATGACAACGAGAAACACCACCAAGAATTGTTGAGACACTCCGGGATAATCAAAAGCGAAGAGGTTGAGCCAACGATGAAAAGAATTTAACCCGATCTTGGAGAAAGACATTTGACTGATGATAATTCATTCTTGCGTCAAACTTAAAAGATTTGATAATCGCTCCGGGAAAATAAGAAGAGTCACGTAAGATCCTGGAAAAAGACATGTGGGTTAGGGCCCACTCAAAAGAAACACCATTGAAAGATTGCTTGAAAATCGAGATTGCACCCAATGAATTAGATGGCTTGAATGAGATAACAATCTCGAAAGAGCTTGAAAGGATTACGAAAGCAGAGTGAAACACGAATCTTCGAGATATCTTGAGCACTCCGGAACAATAGAATAACGAGCGGGGAATGATTATGAGGTGCACCGACATAAGAAAAGCATTGGAAACAAGGAAAGGATATGATCAACCAAGCTTGAATTGGTTCCACCGTTGAAGAAAAAGAATGAGGAATGACGAACTTGAGGTATCGTTAGGATCTTCATGAGAATCACCGTATAAGGATATTGATTGAAAAGAATGGAGAGACTTCACATCAGTAAAATGGATACTTCATTAAGAAATTCGAGTCCTCGTAGAAAAAGGGTGGGAGGGTGGGAACACAAAGGCAACTTGGAACGGATGAAGCAAACACCGTTGACGAAAAGCTGAGATTGGATCTTGCAAATGTTGAAATGATCAGATCCACTTGAAGAGAAACACGCCGGTTGAAAAGGATTGACATGACAATCTCGATTATCATGAAGGATTAGTATTCCCATAGAAATATGAGAACACCGTTTAGAGAAGGTATGGAATCAACATTTGACTTAGAAGTAACTCGAATACCACAACTCAAAATAAAACAAAAGATTGGCTTGCAAAATAAGCCGGAACAAACATATGATAGAGATTTCGTCCGAAGTTTTTGTGGTGGGGCCTACACGGGCTCGATCGTACAACACCATCATGTACAAGGCAGTGCACATGACATACGAAACGTCCCCGAGTCGGCATAGCCAAGGACTCTTTAAGACACAACGAGACCACTGTAAAACCAACCGTGGATAGGCGGACCACTAGACGTCGAACCCCAATTTCATGTCATAAATCTGTCGGAAAGATATCCTAAGAGCTACTTGAATTCCCACTTATAAACTCCCGAAATTTTCTGGTTATGCAATCAGGTGTTGGGGATACAGGGGAGGCATAATATCTCACCCAAACTACACAAATCCTACATCCAGCTGTATCCATCCTTCAACACATAACCAAGAAACCTTCGGAAATTGTTTACCTCAACCTTCAAAAAGCATCCGTTATACAAGTTATGGCAATACTCTCGAACTCCCGCCCCAGTACTGGGTGGCGTCGAGGTTATCTCACCAACAACTACATAAAAGATATTTTCGATATCAATGAAACTAAACTCAGGTATTCCAGAACTGCAACGATAAAATTGTGACGACAATACCACGGAGCTCAACTCCCCGGGACACTGCCACAACCCCTAAATGTCAGGAGGCACCAAGAACAACGTTCTCGTCACAAATCCATCGGAACGATTCCAAGATACCCGCGTGATCCTAAAAAAATTAGTGAAATTTGAGAAGAGAAGAGTCAAAACTCTACGTCAGGATGCCTCACCAGAGCGACGAAGGGACTGAGGAGTAAAAAGAATTCCTAACTCTCCGATATATAATTCCTAAATGACTCAAAACATTTCTAGACTCAACGACGCCAGCGATTCGATCAAGCAGGGGGCTCCTAAGGTTCGGGAAGGCTCTAATTACCAACTTGTAACGCCCTCGATGCGGCTATATCACCCACGTGTCGAAGGACGACTTAGAGGCATAACCGCATTGAAAGCAATGTCGCAAGTGAGGTAATCTTCACACAACTGTAACGCCCTCGATGCGGCTATATCTCCCACGTGTCGAGGCATGACTTAGAGGCATAACCGCATTGAAAGCAATGTCGCAAGTAAGGCAATCATCACAACATCCCATGTAATATATATAATAAAGGGGAGATACAATAGTTGGCTTACACTCGCCACGTCACATCAAAGTACATAAATAACATACATCATCCAAACACTCATGGCCCGACTACGGCGCCAAAATAAAAGACAACCCAACAAGCGACATAGGTCCCGATCACCCCAACTGGGCTCCACTACTGATCATCAGGAAAAGACACATAGTAACGCTGAGAGTCCTCATCATACTCCCACTTGAGCTCAAGCGCGCCATTTCGAGCTGTATCATCTGTCCCTGCATCTGGTGTAATAGTAATCTGTGAGCCACAGGGACTCAGCAATCTCGCACCCTCGCGATCAAGACTATTTAAGCTTAATAGGTAGGAAGGGGGTAAATGTAAGTGGAGCTGCAGCAAGCGACTAGCATATATGGTGGCTAACTTATTCGCAAAAGAGAGCGAGAAGAGGAGGCAAAACACGAGCGGGAAACTAGAGAGCAACCTGCGCAAACATAACTCCAACACCGTGTCCGCTTCCCGGACTCCGCCGAGAAGAGGCCATCACGGCAACACACGCAGTTGATTCATTTTAATTAATTTAGGTTCAAGTTATCTACAACCGGACATTAACAAATTCCCATCTGCCCATAACCATGGGCACGGCTTTCGAAAGATCAATCCCTGCAGGGGGGTCCCAACTTAGCCCATAACAAGCTCTCACGGTCAACGAAGGAATAAACCTCCACCCAAGACACACCGATCAGACTCGGTATCTCGATACAACAAGACGATTCGACAGGTTAAAACAAGTCCAGCAACACCGCCCGAACGTGTCGACAAATCCTGATAGGAGCTGCACATATCTCTTTCTCAGGGCACACTCAGATTGTCTAAACTTCCGGTAGGCCAGCCCAGAGTTGCCCCTGGTAGCCACCGGCGGCTGACGGTTTGGACCAACACTCAGAGGAGCACTGGCCCGGGGGGGGGGGGGGGGGGTTAAATAAGATGACCCTCGGGCTCCGGAAACCCAAGGGAAAAAGAGGCTAGGTGGCAAATGGTAAAACCAATGTTGGGCATTGCTGGAAAAGCTTTAATCAAGGCGAACTATCAAGGGGTTCCCATTATAGCCCAACCGTGTAAGGGACGCAACAATCCGGGAACATAACACCGATATGACGGAAACTAGGGCGGCAAGAGTGGAACAAAACACTAGGCGAGAGGCCGAGCCTTCCACCCTTTACCAAGTATATAGATGCATTAAGATAACATGGCAATATAATGATATCCCAACAAGTAAATAAATGTTCCAATAAGGAACGGCTCCAATCTTCACCTGCAACTAACAACGCTATAAGAGGGGCTGAGCAAAGTGGTAACATAGCCAATCAACGGTTTGCTAGGACAGTGGTGGGTTAGAGGCTCAACATGGCAATTGGGAGGCTGACAAGCAAGTGGTAGGCATCGTAGCATTGGCATAGCAAAGAGCGAGCAAACTAGCATAGCAAAGATAGTAGTGATTTCGAGGGTATGATCATCTTGCCTGCACAGTTGTCAGAGTTGACTGGATCCTCAAAAGCAAACTCAACGGGCTCCTCGTTAGCGAACTCGTCTCCCGGCTCTACCCAACAACACAAACAAGCAACAAGGATACAATCAACCACGTGCAAACTCCAACAATAAGATGCAATGATGGTATGCTATGTGGGATGCGATGCGGGATGCAAAATGCAAGACGTGACAGGAAATGCATGAACCTGGCCTCAACTTGGAAAACCAAGTGTGCCACTGGATAGAGGGGATGAAATCGCTTGAAAACGATATAAAGATCATTGGAATCGGAGTTACGGTTTGGAAATGGCAAGCGTTTTACGAAATGAACCGGTCTACGATTTACAGCAAGTAGGCACCTAAATGCAACGAAATGAACATGCTACAGCCACCAAACATGACAACAAAAGACATGGCAGGGATGTACACAAGATGCTTAACAAAACACTAGCACTGAGCCACGTCCAAATTCATCCATTATGAGGTTCAAACAAGCATGGCAAAAACGCAAACGTAAAACAGATTTCAGACTTAGTGAAATTAACACTAGTCTGAAATTTCAGACCACGATGCTCTCTTCGGAGCAGCAAAACAACATGATACACAACCTGATTATGACAAGTAAGAACATGGCATAGAGCTACTCAACAAGCTTATCAAAAGTCCCAAAGTGACTTGGGGCCAAAAGGGATCACAAAATACTCTAACAAGCACACGAACATAGCTCACGCACAATCAGTTTTCAGACTTTAGTGAAAACTGAGACATGCTGAAAATTAGCTCACGAAGGCATGTAAATGAGCTTGGTGCACTCACTACGGTGCAAGTCATGGCAAGGCAAGCATGTATCCATAAAGAAGGCACACAATGCTAGCTAGACATGGCAAGAACAATGGCATAGCATACATGGGTCACTAGCAATAGCATCGGCAAAATCGCAAACAAGTTGACGATCTGCCCAGATTTACCACGAAGCAAAAGTAGAGCTCGATTGACTCAAGCTAGAGTACTCCACATATGCAAACAAAGACATGGATGGATAGAACATAACATTAATAACAAAACTCCCTTACTGATCATCCTCAAAAGAGGCACGGATCACTAGGAAACAAGCTGAACACATGGCATCATGAACTAAATAATCCCAGACTTAGTGAAATCCACCAAGTCCCTGAAAACAGATCTACCAAGTGCCTCACTTTGCAAGCTTGCACAAGTCACCACACACATCCTAAAAATGCATGGGTGGCACCTCTGGAAAGAAGACAAAATGCTTAACAATTCATCCCAAAGACTCACAGGCATATCATGCACACAATAATCATGGCAAAAATGACAAAAGTCTAAGATGAACTAGCAGATCTGACAATTATCTCACGAAGCCTCCTTCTAGCAGCATTTCGGGCATCAAGATGAACCCAAATGGAAATGATGCAATGGAATGAAATGATGTACTCGTCGAGACGAAGATTTTGATATACTATATGTCCAAAACGGAGCCACGGATGCAAAGATATGATCAGGAAAAGTTAGCACAAAAATCAGGGGGAGAGGGAAGAAAGTCAACCCTCCGTTTTAGATCTCAGATCTAGGGTTTGGCACTGTTCATCGGGCGCGAAAAACGGAGATGGCCGGCGCCGGAGATGGTGTTGGCGGCCGGAGCTCTCCGAGGCGGGGAAGACCCGGGGCGGCGCCGGCGTGCTCCCGGCGGCGGTGGGCGGTGTGGTGCGGCGGGGAGGAGGCGGCGGGGTCCGGCTGGGAGTGGCTCGCGCGCCGGCGAGGTGCGGCGGCCCCGGAGCCGGAGCCGGAGATGGTGGCGGCGCGAAGCGGAGGGAGGCGCGGCCCGGGCGAGGAGGCGCGGGGGATGGGCCTGCGGGCCGGCGGCGATCTGGGGACCCGCGGCGCCACGTGGCGGCTCGTGGTTCATCGCGGGCGGCGGCGGACGTTGTCCGGTCCGCGCCGGACACGTCCGGCGGCGCGGGATCTGCTTTTTTTTGAGCTAGGGTTTCGGGGAGAGGGAGAGATCCGAAAATGGAGGGGGGTATATATAGGCATAGAGGGAGCTAGGAGTGTCCAAATGAGGTGCGGTTTTCGGCCACGCGATCGTGATCGAACGCTCTAGGACATGGAGCAGACTTTGGTGGGTTTTGGGCCAAATTGGAGGGGTGTTGGGCTGCATCACACATGAGGCCTTTTCGGTCCCTCGGTTAACCGTTGGAGTATCAAACGAAGTCCAAATGGTACGAAACTTGACAGGCGGTCTACCGGTAGTAAACCAAGGCCGCATGACAAGTCTCGGTCCAATCCGGAAATGTTTAATCCCCAAATACGAAAGAAAGCTAGATTTGACCACCGGAGGAGAACGAAGCGCCGGAATGCAAAACGGACAACGGGAAAAATGCTCGAATGCATGAGATGAACATGTATGCAAATGCAATGCACGTGATGACATGATATGAGATGCATGAAAAAGAAAACAACACACGGAGACAAAGACCCGAACCCGAGAAATAAATATAACTTAACGCCGGAAACGGCAAGAGTTGGAGTACAAATTGGGAAAGTTATATCTGGGGCGTTACAACACTCCACCACTACGAAAAGATCTCGTCCCGAGATCTAGGACTGAAAGAACTCCGGGTACTCAGAACGGAGGTGAGCCTTGCGTTCCCAGGTAGCTTCACGTTCGGAATGGTGTGACCACTTGACTTTGAGAAATTTGATTGACTTGTTGCGAGCCCTGCGTTCAGTCTCTTCAAGGATTGCAACTGGGTGCTCATGATAGGAGAGATCTTCTTGGAGCTCAATGTCCTCGAAGTTGATGGTGCGTTCAGGCGTCTTGAAGCACTTTCGGAGTTGGGAGACATGGAACACATCATGAACATTTGCATTGTTTGAAGGAAGCTCGAGTTGATAGGCGAGGTCGCCTCTCTTGCTGACAATCTTGAAAGGTCCGACGTATCTAGGGGCAAGCTTCCCTTTGATACCGAAGCGACGAGTCCCTTTCATAGGAGAGACGCGGAGGTAAACATGATCTCTGATCTCGAAAGCCAAATCACGGTGCTTACTATCATAGTAGTTCTTCTGGCGGGAGTGGGCTGCTTTGAGGTTATCACGAATGACCTTGCACATCTCTTCTGCCTCTGTGATTAAGTCATTACCCAGCAGCTGACGTTCACCGGTTTCAGACCAGTTGAGAGGGGTACGGCACTTCCTACCATACAGAATTTCAAATGGGGCCTTGCCCGAACTTGCTTGAAAACTGTTGTTGTATGAGAATTCAGCATAAGGAAGACAATCCTCCCACTTCATGCCAAAGGAGATAACACAAGCCCTGAGCATATCTTCAAGAATCTGGTTGACACGCTCGACTTGACCGCTTGTTTGAGGATGGAAAGCAGTGCTGAAGCGGATGTTGGTGCCCATGGCCTTCTGAAAAGAATCCCAAAACTTGGAGGTAAAGATGCTGCCACGGTCTGAAGATATCACTTGAGGAATACCGTGTAGAGAGACAATTCGAGAGGTATAGAGTTCCGCCAATTGAGCTGCAGTGATCGACTCTTGATAGGCAGAAAGTGAGCCACTTTGGTGAGCTTGTCGATGACAACAAATATAGCATCATTGCCACGCTTGGACTTTGGAAACCCAGTCACGAAGTCCATTTCAATGTGGTCAAACTTCCATTCTGGAATGGCAAGAGGTTGGAGGAGACCTGTTGGCCTTTGGTGTTCTGCCTTCACTCACATTCATTCATGAATTGAGCGATCTCGCGCTTCATTCAAGTCCACCAATAAGTTTACTTAAGATCCTGATACATCTTCGTACTCCCAGGGTGGATGGAGAGGAGAGAATTGTGAGCCTCGTTCATGATCACTTTACGGAGGTCACCTTTGGGTACCACAATTCGATCCTCGAAGAAGAGAGTGTCCTTGTCATCAAGGCGGTAGCACTTGTACTAGGACTGACTCTTTGCAATCCCAATCTTCACCTTTTTCACCATAGCATCAAGAAGCTGGGCTTGGCGAATTTGGTCTTCCAAGGTAGGAGAAATTTGAAGGTTGGGGAGGAAACCTTGAGGAACAATTTGCAGATTAAGCTTGCGGAAAGCTTCACAGAGCTCGGGTTGATAAGGCTTAAGAATCAGACTGTTGCAATATGCTTTCCTGCTCAAAGCGTCAGCAATCACATTGGCCTTGCCTAGAGTATACTCGATACTCGGATTGTACTCTTGAATCATTTCGACCCATCGAGTTTGCCTGAGGTTGAGATTAGGCTGGGTGAAGATGTACTTGAGACTCTTGTCATCAGTGAAAATATCCACTTTCCTTCCCAATAGAAGATGTCTCCAAGTCAACAAAGCATGCACAACTGCCGCCAACTCGAGATCATGAGTGGGGTAGTTCTTCTCATTAGGCTTCAACTAGCGAGAGGTACAAGCAACAACTTTCTTCTCTTGCATCAGTACAACACCGAGACCTTGGAGAGAGGCATCACAAAAGACCTCGTACGGCTTGGTTTCATCAGGCGGAGTCAGAACTGGAGCAGTGATCAATTTCTCTTTCAAAGTGTTGAAAGCAATATCACACTCCGGAGACCAAACGTACTTGACGTGCTTCTGAAGAAGATTTGAGAGAGGCTTCGCGATCTTAGAAAAATTTTCAACGAATCTTCGGCAGTAGCTTGCGAGACCGAGGAAGCTACGGAGTTGCTTCACGTTCTGAGGAGGTTCCCAATTAACAATTGCAGACACCTTCTTAGGATTCACGGCAATGCCCTTGGCAGAGATGATATGGCCAAGATAAAGAACCTCATCAAGCCAAAATTCACACTTGGAGAACTTGGCGTAGAACTGATGTTCCCTGAGCTTGTCAAGAACCAAACGCAAGTGCTTGGCATGATCTTCCTTGTTCTTGGAGAAAACCAGAATGTCGTCGAGATAGACCAAAACGAAGTCATTGGTGTAGGGGTTGAAGATGAAGTTCATCATGCGAGAGAACGTCGGAGGAGCGTTGGCGAGGCCAAAAGACATGACAGTGTATTCATATGACCCATACCTTGTCCTGAAAGCCGTCTTGGGAATATCTTGCTCACGAATGCGAATCTGATGATAACCCATACGGAGATCAAGCTTGGAGAATACTTGGGCACCCTTGAGTTGTTCGAACAGCTCATTGATGTTGGGAAGTGGGTATTTGTTCTTGATGGTCTTCTTGTTCAATGGACGATAATCAACACAAAGTCGGTCCGTTCCATCCTTCTTCTTCACAAAAAGAACACCACAACCCCACGGAGAAGAACTAGGCCGAATGAGACCCATTCTGTCTTGAACATCGAGTTGTTTCTTCAACTCCTTCAACTTTTCAGGTCCGAGCTTGTAAGGACGTTTGCACACAGGTTTCGTATCGGGCTCAAGTTCAATAACAAATTCAACGGGCCGGTGCGGAGGCATTCCTGGGAGTTCTTCTGGGAAGACGTCTTGATACTCACAGACGACTGGAATCTGCGAAATAGCATCCAATTCTCCCTTCTCATTGAGAGAAAACAACCGGATTGTATTATCCCGAGCAGCAAAGACAATTACATCCTCAGACGAATGAGTCAGTTGAATCTGCTTGGCTGCACAATCAAGCTGAGCTTTATGCTTAGAGAGCCAGTCCATCCCAAGAATAAGATCGATATCCGAATTACCAAGGATCGTCGGGGAAGCCAGAAACTTGAAGTCACCCATCGAGATAGAAATATCCGGAACTTCATAGTTAGCAAGCAAGCATCTACTCAGAGAGACAACTGCTAATGGCTTATGCATAACTTGAGAAAACCACCCGTGCTTGGATGCGAAAGGTCTCGAGATAAAACAATGTGATGCACCAGTATCAAAAAGAACTTTTGCGGGAACATCGTTAACAGGCAGGTTACCCATAATCACATCTGACAAATCCTTTGCCTGAGTTGCATTCACCATATTGACCTTGGCGTGCTTGGGGTTATGCTTGACCACTGTCGTACTTGCCGATCTCACAGGAGGAGGAGGAGGAGGAAGACGCCTCTGGTTGAAACACTTGTTGGCGTAGTGACCCTTCTGTTGGCACTTGTTGCACATGACCTCTGAAAGCGGACGGTGGTACGGAGCACTCGATCTTGGAGCTTGAGACGAAGTCTTGTTCTGAAAGCCTGGGTTGGGTGGGTGGGAAGAACCACTGCCACCTTTGCTCTTCTGCTGATACGGCTGACGGAACGGAGGAGGAGGAAGCCAATACTTCTGCTGCTTGGCCACTTGAGTAGAGGAAGAAGGCGTAGTGTCTCTGACTCGCTTCCTGGAAGCATCACACCTCAACTAAGCAGCCTCTTCCTTCAGTGCCATGTTGTAGAACTCATCGTACCTCAACGGCTCAAAAATGACAAGAGCGAGCTGAATTTCTTCACGGAGACCACCCCTGAACTGATATATCATGCTCTTCTCATCAGGAACATCCTGCTTGGCAAAGCGGGCGAGCTTCTGGAACAACTTGTTGTAGTCATAGACAGACAAAGAGCCTTGCTTCAGATTGCGGAACTCCTCACGTTTGCTTTCAGTCACACTCTGGGGGATGTGATGAGCTCGGAAATCTCGACGGAAATCATCCCAAGTGATCAAACGTCCACCTCTGGAATCCTTGTACTGCTGGAACCACTCTGCAGCCTGATCTTTGAGCTGGAAAGAAGCGAACTTGACGAAATCTTCAGGCCTGACGTTGCTGCATTCAAAATGCTTGCCCAGATCCACTAGCCAATCGTCAGCATCGGTAGCCTCAACACAATTGTTGAACGTCTTTGGACCATTTGCAAGGAACTGGGTCAGAGTAGCAAAATGGTTCTGATTGTTGCCTTGATTCCCTTGACTGCGCTCTTGGAGGATTTGCATGATCAACTGTGTGTTTGCATTGGTTGCGGCCATCACTGCTTGCCAAGCCTCCGGAGGAGGTGGAGGTGGTGGCGGATCAGGATTCGGAGTCGTGCGCGTTGGAGGAGCCATCCTGAAGAGGTTGACCACTATTAGCACATAGATAGAAAAATATTGAAGCTGAAACCAACGGAATGAAAATTGCAACATAAAGTCTTCACATCCGAACAAAATGAATGAATGCACTTCTCTTGAAGTGGTCACATATTCCTAAATTGCGAAGCCACGTAGAATTAGGTAGAAGAGGTAAATCAACAAGGGATGGAATCAACATATGACTTCGAAGCAACTCGAATACCACAACTCAAATTAAAACCAAGGATTGGCTTGCGAAATAAGCCGGAACAAACATATGATAGAGATTTCGTCCAAAGTTTTTGTGGTGGGACCTACACGGGCTCGATCGTACAGCACCATCATGTACAAGGCAGTGCACATGACATACGAAGCGTCCCCGAGTCAGCATAGCCAAGGAATCTTTAAGACACAACGAGACCACTGTAAAATCGACCGTGAATAGGCGAACCACTAGACGTCGAACCCCAATTTCATATCATACATCTGTCGGAAGGATATCCTAAGAGCTACTTGAATTCCCACCTATGAAACTCCCGAAACTTTCCGGTTATGCAATCAGGTGTTGGGGATACAGGGGAAGCATAATATCTCACCCAAACTAGCATATCCTACATCCAGTTGTATCCATCCTTCAACACATAACCAAGAAACCTTCGGAAACCATCTACCTCAACCTTCGAAAATCATCCGTTATACAAGTTATGGCGATACTCCCGAACTCCCGCCCCAGTACTGGGTGGCGTCGAGGTTATCTCACCAACGAACTGCATAAAAGAGATTTTCGATGTCGGCGAACATATCTCAAGTATTTCAGAATTGCAACGATAAAATTATGATGACAACACCTTAGAGCTCAACTCCCCGGGACACTTCCACTAAACCCCTGACAGGAGGCACCAAGACAGTATTCTCATCATAAGCCATCGGAACAAAACCAAGATACTCGCGTGATCCTAAGAAAAAAAATTAGTGAAATTTGAGAAGAGAAGAGCCAAAACTCTACGTCAGGATGCCTTACCAGAGCGATGAGGAGACTAGAAAGTAAAAAGAATTCCTAAGCTCTCCGATATATAATTCCTAAATGACTCAAAACATTTTTCTAGACACAACTCGCCTGCTAAAAACGATCAAGCAATGGGGGCTCCTAAGGTCGGGGAAGGCTCTGCTTATCAACTTGTAACGCCCTCGATGCGGCTATATCTCCCACGTGTCGAGGCACGACTTAGAGGCATAACCGCATTGAAAGCAATGTCGCAAGTAAGGCAATCATCACAACATCCCATGTAATATATATAATAAAGGGGAGATACAATAGTTGGCTTACACTCGCCACGTCACATCAAAGTACATAAATAACATACATCATCCAAACACTCATGGCCCGACTACGGCGCCAAAATAAAAGACAACCCAACAAGCGACATAGGTCCCGATCACCCCAACTGGGCTCCACTACTGATCATCAGGAAAAGACACATAGTAACGCTGAGAGTCCTCGTCGTACTCCCACTTGAGCTCAAGCGCACCATCTGGAGCTGTATCATCTGTCCCTGCATCTGGTGTAATAGTAATCTGTGAGCCACAGGGACTCAGCAATCTCGCACCCTCGCGATCAAGACTATTTAAGCTTAATAGGTAGGAAGGGGGTAAATGTAAGTGGAGCTGCAGCAAGCGACTAGCATATATGGTGGCTAACTTATTCGCAAAAGAGAGCGAGAAGAGGAGGCAAAGCACGAGCGGGAAACTAGAGAGCAACCTGCGCAAACATAACTCCAACACCGTGTCCGCTTCCCGGACTCCGCTGAGAAGAGGCCATCACGGCAACACACGCAGTTGATTCATTTTAATTAATTTAGGTTCAAGTTATCTACAACCGGACATTAACAAATTCCCATCTGCCCATAACCGCGGGCACGGCTTTCGAAAGATCAATCCCTGCAGGGGGTCCCAACTTAGCCCATAACAAGCTCTCGCGGTCAACGAAGGAATATACCTCCACCCAAGACACACCGATCAGACTCGGTATCTCGGTACAACAAGATGATTCGATAGGTTAAAACAAGTCCAGCAACACCGCCCGAACGTGCCGACAAATCCCGATAGGAGCTGCACATATCTCTTTCTCAGGGCACACTCAAATTGTCTAAACTTCCGGTAGGCCAGCCCAGAGTTGCCCCTGGTAGCCACCGGCGGCTGACGGTTTGGACCAACACTCAGAGGAGCACTGGCCCGGGGGGGTAAAAATAAGATGACCCTCGGGCTCCGGAAACCCAAGGGAAAAGAGGCTAGGTGGCAAATGGTAAAACCAATGTTGGGCATTGCTGGAAAAGCTTTAATCAAGGCAAACTATCAAGGGGTTCCCATTATAGCCCAACCGCGTAAGGGACGCAACAATCCGGGAACATAACACCGATATGACGGAAACTAGGGCGGCAAGAGTGGAACAAAACACTAGGCGAGAGGCCGAGCCTTCCACCCTTTACCAAGTATATAGATGCATTAAGATAACATGGCAATATAATGATATCCCAACAAGTAAATAAATATTCCAATAAGGAACGGCTCCAATCTTCACCTGCAACTAACAACGCTATAAGAGGGGCTGAGCAAAGTGGTAACATAGCCAATCAATGGTTTGCTAGGACAATGGTGGGTTAGAGGCTCAACATGGCAATTGGGAGGCTGACAAGCAAGTGGTAGGCATCGTAGCATTGGCATAGCAAAGAGCGAGCAAACTAGCATAACAAAGATAGTAGTGATTTCGAGGGTATGATCATCTTGCCTGCACAGTTGTCAGAGTTAACTGGATCCTCAAAAGCAAACTCAACGGGCTCCTCATTAGCGAACTCGTCTCCCGGCTCTACCCAACAACACAAACAAGCAACAAGGATACAATCAACCACGTGCAAACTCCAACAATAAGATGCAATGATGGTATGCTATGCGGGATGCGATGCGGGATGCAAAATGCAAGACGTGACAGGAAATGCATCAACCTGGCCTCAACTTGGAAAACCAAGTGTTCCACTGGATAGAGGGGATGAAATCGCTTGAAAATGATATAAAGATCATTGGAATCGGAGTTACGGTTTGGAAATGTCAAGCGTTTTACGAAATGAACCGGTCTGCGATTTACAGCAAGTAGGCACCTAAATGCAACGAAATGAACATGCTACAGCCACCAAACATGACAACAAAAGACATGGCAGGGATGTACACAAGATGCTTAACAAAACACTAGCACTGAGCCACGGCCAAATTCATCCATTATGAGGTTCAAACAAGCATGGCAAAAACGCAAACGCAAAACAGATTTCAGACTTAGTGAAATTAACACTAGTCTGAAATTTCAGACCACGATGCTCTCTTCGGAGCAGCAAAACAACATGATACACAACCTGATTATGACAAGTAAGAACATGGCATAGAGCTACTCAACAAGCTTATCAAAAGTCCCAAAATGACCTGGGGCCAAAAGGGATCACAAAATACTCTAACGAGCACACGAACATAGCTCACGCACAATCAGTTTTCAGACTTAGTGAAAACTGAGACATGCTGAAAATTAGCTCACGAAGGCATGTAAACGAGCTCGGTGCACTCACTACGGTGCAAGTCATGGCAAGGCAAGCATGTATCCATAAATAAGGCACAAAATGCTAGCTAGACATGGCAAGAACAATGGCATAGCATACACGGGTCACTAGCAATAGCATCGGCAAAATCGCAAACAAGTTGACGATCTACCCAGATTTACCACGAAGCAAAAGTAGAGCTCGATTGACTCAAGCTAGAGTACTCCACATATGCAAACAAAGACATGGATGGATAGAGCATAACATGAATAACAAAACTCCCTTACTGATCATCCTCAAAAGAGGCACGGATCACTAGGAAACAAGCTGAACACATGGCATCATGAACTAAATAATCCCAGACTTTGTGAAATCCACTAAGTCCCTGAAAACAGATCTACCAAGTGCCTCACTTTGCAAGCTTGCACAAGTCACCACACACATCCTAAAAATGCATGGGTGGCACCTCTGGAAAGAAGACAAAATGCTTAACAATTCATCCCAAAGACTCACAGGCATATCATGCACACAATAATCATGGCAAAAATGACAAAAGTCTAAGATGAACTAGCAGATCTAACAATTATCTCACGAAGCCTCCTTCTAGCAGCATTTCGGGCATCAAGATGAACTCAAATGGAAATGATACAATGGAATAAAATGATGTACTCGTCGAGATGAAGATTTTGATATACTATATGTCCAAAACAGAGCCACGGATGCAAAGATATGATCAGTCAAAGTTAGCACAAAAATCAGGGGGAGAGGGAAGAAAGTCAACCCTCCATTTTAGATCTCAGATCTAGGGTTTGGCACTGTTCATCGGGCGCGAAAAACGGAGATGGCCGGTGCCGGAGATGGTGGTGGCGGCCGGAGCTCTCCGAGGCGGGGAAGACCCGGGGCGGCGCCAGCGTGCTCCCGGCGGCGGTGGGCTGTGCGGTGCGGCGAGGAGGAGGCGGCGGGGTCCGGCTGGGAGTGGCTCGCGCGCCGGCGAGGTGCGGCGGCCCGCGGCGGCGCCGGAGCCGGAGCCGGAGATGGTGGCGGCGCGAAGTGGAGGGAGGCGCGGCCCGGGCGAGGAGGCGCGGGGGCCGGGGATGGGCCTGCGGGCCGGCGGCGATCTGGGGACCCGCGGCGCCACGTGGCGGCTCGCGGTTCGTCGCGGGCGGCGGCGGACGTTGTCCGGTCCGCACCGGACACGTCCGGCGGCGCGGGATCTGCTTTTTTTTTTGGAGCTAGGGTTTCGGGGAGAGGGAGAGATCCGAAAATGGAGGGGGGTATATATAGGCATAGAGGGAGCTAGGAGTGTCCAAATGAGGTGCGGTTTTCGGCCACGCGATCGTGATCGAACGCTCTAGGACATGGAGCAGAGTTTGGTGGGTTTTGGGCCAAATTGGAGGGGTGTTGGGCTGCATCACACATGAGGCCTTTTCGGTCCCTCGGTTAACCGTTAGAGTATCAAACGAAGTCCAAATGGTACGAAACTTGACACGCGGTCTACCGGTAGTAAACCAAGGCCGCATGACAAGTCTCGGTCCAATCCGGAAATGTTTAATCCCCAAACACGAAAGAAAGCTAGATTTGACCACCGGAGGAGAACGAAGCGCCGGAATGCAAAACGGACAACGGGGAAAATGCTCGAATGCATGAGATGAACATGTGTGCAAATGCAATGCATGTGATGACATGATATGAGATGCATGAAAAAGAAAACAACACACGGAGACAAAGACCCGAACCCGAGAAATAAATATAACTTAACGCCGGAAACGACAAGAGTTGGAGTACAGATTGGGAAAGTTATATCTGGGGCGCTACGACAACCCATGTAGTACATAAGGCAAAGAGATACATAGTTGGCTTACAATCGCCACTTCACACAATTACATGAATAAAGCATTACATCATCCAGATACAATCAAGGTACGACTACGGAACCAAAATAAAAGAAGACTACCCCCAAAAGCTACACAGATCCCCGATCGACCCCAACTGGGCTCAACTACTGATCAACTAGAACGAAACAACACAAAGGACAAGATATTCATCGAGCTCCTCCTTGAGCTTGGTTGCGTCACCTTAACGGTTCAACGGCACCTGCAAGGTGGTTTTGGAAGTGTCTGTGAGTCACGGGGACTCAGCAATCTCACACCCTCGCGATCAAGACTATTTAAGCTTAAAGGAAGGGTAAAAGGTATGAGGTGGAGCTGCAGCAAGCGACTAGCATATATGGTGGCTAACATACGCAAAGAGAGCGATAAGAGAAGGCAAAAGCACGGTCGCACAACTATGATCAAGAAGTGATCCTAGAACATTACTCCAACACCGTGTTCACTTCCCGGACTCCGCCGGAAAGAGACCATCACGGTTACACACGCGGTTGATGTATTTTAATTAAGGTCAACTTCAGGTTTTCTACAACCGGACATTAACAAATTCCCATCTGCCCATAACCGCGGGCACGGCTTTCGAAAGTTCAAATCCCTGCAGGGGTGTCCCAACTTAGCCCATCACAAGCTCTCACGGTCAACGAAGGATATTCCTTCTCCCAAGACAATCTGATCAGGCTCGGCATCCAGGTTACAAGACATCCTCGACAATGGTAAAACCAGTCCAGCAACACCGCCCGAATGTGCCAACAAATCGCGATAGGAGCTGCACATATCTCATTCTTAGGGCACACTTAGATTGTCCAAACTTCCGGTAGGCCAGCCCAGAGTTGCCCCTGGTGGCCACCGGTGGCTGACAGGTTGGACCAACACTCAGAGGAGCACTGGCCCGGGGGGTTTAAAATAAAGATGACCCTTGAGTCTGCAGAACCCAAGGGAAAGAAAAGGCTAGGTGGCAAATGGTAAAACCAAGGTTGGGCATTGATGGAGAAGTTTTATTCAAGGAGAACTGTCAAGGGGTTCCCATTATAACCCAACCGCGTAAGGAACACAAAATCCGGGAACATAACACCGATATGACGGAAACTAGGGCAGCAAGAGTGGAACAAAACACCAGGCATAAGGCCGAGCCTTCCACCCTTAACCAAGTATATAGATGCATTAATTAGATAAGAGGTATTGTGATATCCCAACAAGTAAATATGTTCCAACAAGAAACAACATCTCCATGTTCCAACAAGGAACAAAGTCCAAACTTCACCTGCAACTAACAACGCTATAAGAGGGGCTGAGCAAAGCGATAACATAGCCAAACAACGGTTTGCTAGGACAAGGTGGGTTAGAGGCTTGGTTCAACAATATAGGAGGCATGATAAGCAAGTGGTAGGTATCGCAGCATAGGCATAGCAAAAGAGCGAGCAACTAGCAAGCAAAGATAGAAGTGATTTCGAGGGTATGGTCATCTTGCCTGAAATCCAGCAAGGAAGAAGAACGAGTCCATGAAGAAAACAAACGGACGTAGTCGAATGGGTCCTCACAAACGCGATGTTATCAGAACCAACCCGAAGCAGCAACACCGGAAAGAAGCACACAATATAGTAAACAACCCACATGAACATGGTATGATATGCGGGATGCGGTATGTGATGCATATGCATGATTTGGAAAGGAATGATTGAATCTGGCCTCAACATGGAAATCCAAGAGTGCCACTAGAAAGATGAGTTGATTTCGGTTGAAATCGATATAAAGATCACCGGAATCGGATGCACGGTTTGGAAATGGCAAGCAAAACAAATATGGCACCGGTCTGCGATAAACATCAAGTAACCAACTAAACTCAAGATAAATAAGCTACTGCACTCAAACATGGAAAAAAATACATGGAAGGGTTCCACTCATGAAGCTTGACAAAAGATGAGCACTGAGCTACAGCTAATTCACTGATTAACAGGTTCAAACAAGCATGGCAAAAGTGCAAATGATAACAGGTTTCAGACTTAGTGAAATTAACACAAGTCTAGAATTTATCATCAGGAAGCACACTTTAGAGCATGTAAACTACATGCTACAGGAACTTAACATGGAAAAGCAAGGCATGGCATGAAGCTACTCAAAGCACTTAACAAAAGTCTCTTAGTGACCTTAAGCCACAAGGGATCGGAAAATACAATTGCAAGCATGTGAACATGGCAAAAACATAAACAGATTCAGACTTAGTGAAAAACTGGAGCATGCAAATCAGTTAACGAGTAGGCATGTTTACGAGCTCGATGCACTCACTACAGAGCATGGCATGACAAACTAAGCATACACCCATCAAGAAGACATGGCATAGAATCTAGACATGGCAAGAGCAACAACATAGCATGCACGGTTCAATAGCAACAACTTCGGCAAAATCGCTAAACATGTTAACAATCTGCCAGGAACATTTTATAGCAAAAGTAGAGCTCAATTGACTCAAGCTAGGGTGCTCCATAAATGCAAACAAGGACATGGATAGATAGAGCACCATAATATTAACAAAACATCCTTACTGATCATCCTCAAAAGAGGCACGGATCACTAGGAAACAACATGAACATATGGCATAACAACAAAAACAGGACAAGGACTTAGTGAAATTATAAGTCCCTGAAATTAGCATTACCGATTACGCTACTTTGCAAGCTTGTGCTAGTCACCACAAATATCACAAAAATACATGGCAAGCACCCCTGTAAACATGGCATGGCATATAACAAAACACATGTAGAGCTCAGGATCATAGCATGCACACATTAATCATGGCAAAAATGACAAAAGGCTATTTGCTGAAACAGATCTGACAAATTCATCACATAGCCCTCTTCCAACAGCATTTCGGGCATCAAAATGAGCTTAAATGAAAATGATGCAATGCGATGAAATGATTTACTCGTCGAGACGAACATTTTGATATGCTACACGCGCGAATCGGAGCAACGGTGATGAAGTTATGACATGATGAATAGAGGCATATGAATCAGGAAATCTCAGGACTTAGTGAAATATTACCTCCGCGAAAAGTCAACGCGGGGATGAGGCGAAGCGGGACGAGAAGATCCGGATCGAGGGGGCGTTTGGATGGAGGGGTTGGTGGATCTGGTCCACCCTCTTCAGATCCGGTGACGGAGGGGATCTCCGGTGAGGGCGGCTCCGGTCGCCGGAGCTTCTCCGACGAGCTCGAGCAGGGCCAGGGCGGTGCAAGGCGGGGCCGGCGCGGTCCGGAGGCGGTGGACGCCGGCGAGTGGAGGCGACCGGCGCAGCGACGGCAAAGGATGCCGGCGAGGCCGCGCGGTGGAGGCGGCAGCCGGAGTTGGCGGTAGCGGCGGGGCGCGCCTCGGCGAGATGGCGCGGTGGCCGGCGTCGATGGGAGCTGGGCGGCGGATCCGGGTGACGCGGTGGTCCGGCGACCCAAGGCGGCGGGGTAGGTCGCCGGCGGGGAGTGGGGTCGCGGCGGGGCAGCTCACTGCGGTGGTCCGGCAAGGTCGACGGTACCAGACGGCGGCGCGGAGAGGCGCAGGAGGCGGCTCGGCAGCGGGTACCTGGCGGCGGCGACGACAAGATGGGCCCCGCGGGCCCGATCCGGGCCGCGCGGGCCAGCGGCGGGGATGGAGGAGAGAGAGGCCGACGGTGGACAGGTGGCGCGATGGTAGTGGGTGAGGGCGGCGGCGAGCGCTGAGGTGTCGGCGCCGGATTGGCTGGACGACGTGGCGGCGGCGCGGACATGTCCGGGCGGTGGGCAGTTTTTGTCCGGCGGCGCGAGGGAAGAAGCTAGGGTTTCATCTGCGCGGATTTCAGGAGGGAAGCACAAATATATAGGTAAAGGGAGTTAGGAGTGTCCAAATAAGGTGCGGTTTTCGGCCACGCGATCGTGATCGAATGACCGAGATGATGGAGGAGGTTTATGTGGGTTTTGGTGAGGTGTTGGGCTGCAACACACACGAGGCTTTTTCGGTCCCTCGGTTAACCGTTGAAGTATCAAACGAAGTCCAAATGGCACGAAACTTGACAGGCGGTCTACCGGTAGTAAACCAAGGCCGCATGACAAGTCTCGGTCCAATCCGAAAATGTTTAACACCCGCACACGAAAAGAGGTAGAAAGGGACGCCGGGTGACATAGGAGCGCCGAAATGCAAAACGGACAACGGGGAAAATGTTCGGATGCATGAGACGAATATTTATGCAAAAGAAATGCACATCATGACATGATATGCAATGCATGACACACAAGCACATGACAAGGTAACAACAGCGAATAACTGAAGGACACCTCGCACATCAGTCTTGGAGCGTTACAAAATGTTAATCAAGAATTTGGAAAACAAGAAAAAATGCCAAAAAAGAAAACACAAAAATAAGAGAAACCGAAGAAAATGGAGAAAGAAACTAAAAACTAAAGAAAATAAGAAAAGAAACAAAGAAACAAAGGAAAACAAAGAAATGATAAAAAATGAAAGAAAACCAGTGCAAAAGAATAAAAACGTTGGAACCGAGAAGAAACAAAGAGAACTGATGAAAACCAAGAAATATACAAAGAAACCCAAAGAAAAATGAAGAAACTAAGAAAGAAAAGAAACAAGTGAAAACCAATAAAAGAAAGATGATAATGAAAATGGAAGGGAAATTAAAACCCAGTTGAACCCATAAACAAACAAAGAAAACTGATGGAAAACAAAAGGAAATGGAAGAAAACTGATGAAGACACAAATAAAAATAAATAATATAGAAAAATAAAATAGAAGACGGGGTTAACGAAACGAGTGATGTGAATGAGCAAACTAATGATACGATAGATAAGGTGTTGGCCCACTGCTGTTGCGATCTCGAAAAAGTTTCAGTCGAGGGAGCTTATATCTAGCCGTAGGCGAGATATAGCTCCTAGTGCTATTAGCCCCCTTGTGCTGAGACCAAATGAAATGTCACCTGCCTAAATTGACTAGCCCAACTACGCATCATTATATCAATCTTTTTGAAAATCATTGTTGGTCAGTCCTATGACGCGGACCGCTGGATGGCGAGCAAACGTGCAATCCCCATTTGGCACTATAAAGTTACTTATAGCATTATTCCTACATGGCGCTCACCACGCCATTGCAAGTAGGTAGTAATGGGCCTGCCCATATAAAGCGGTCACGGTTTTCTTTTACATACTCACCAGCCCGTTTTCTGAAGCTTCAGGTCAGTTTCTTTTTGTCGAACTATTTTGTTTGTTTTTTCTTTTTCATTTTTTTGTCGAACTTAATTTTTAAATGTGTGAATTGTTCCAAGTGCATGATTTTTTTAGAAATTCATGAATTTAACATTTGTTCTTTTTTCAAATTTATGAGATTTTTCCAAATTTGGAAACCCCATTAAAAATTTATGATATTATTCAAATTCATGATTTTACAAATTCATAACCATTTACAAATTTATGATTTTTTTTTCAAATTTGTTGATCCTTTTTAAATTCCATATTAAAAAAATCATGAACTTTTTTCAAATGCACAATTCTTTTTCAAATTCATGAAAAAACTATAAACATTTTAAAAATATCAATCTTATTTTTTACCAAATTTTCTAAACTTTTTTTATGAAATTCAATAGTCAATGGCCCGGTCATGGGTCAATTCTCGCAGTCAATGTTCATGGTCAACGAGCGGCCTTTTCGATAAAAAAGCTAACAACCTTTTTTTGAGAGAAGAAAAAACTAACAACTAGGAACCCGAGCGACCGATGAGGGAATCGTATTGGGCCACGACCATAGTATGGGCCAGCGCGGGCGCTAGTTTTTTTTGCGCAAATAAGACCCTGAATTATATTGACATTATAAAGTGATACAATGCATTCCCAAACAAGAAGAGAATTAGAAACAGAACCCTGGGAAATAGTTCCAGCATCCACACTAGCACGGGATGAGGGCGCGCCACCGCCGCTGCTCCCTCCCAGAGCCAGCGAAAACCATGGTTATGCGCACCGATTATTGACAGGGGGAAGTCTCCATCCTCGGCCCGGCAGGACCAGCACACCAGAGAGAAAACCACATCGGCACCGCATCACCACTTCCGTCGTCTTCACGAACCACGAACATGTCGAGGCGCCATCACCCACGAGAGCAAAGAAATTTAGAATCCACAAGATGCAGAGAAGCCCGCCGACACCGAATGCCAACACGTCGCTACACCACCTTCCACCGACCACGTCGCCGCCTTCGAGGAAGACGCCGAGATGAGGCTCAGGTCGAAGTCAACTCCATGGCCTCGGGCACTTCCTCCTCGGTGTCAACCATACTCTTCGGGTGGTGAAACCCTTAATAAAGACACGAGGCTCTGATACCAATTGAAAGGATCGATATGGTTGACTAGAGGGGGTGAATAGGCAACTACCAGATTTTAACTTTTTTTAACAAATTAGGGTTAGCAATATAGGTTGTCTAGATGTGCAACTAGATGAACAACATATATGATGCTAACAACAACAACAACAACAACAACAACAACAACAACAACAACAACAACAACAACAACAACAACAACAACAACAACACGTGCAAGCAAAGGATACAACACAACAATAGCTTGCACAAAGTAAAGGTAAGAGATAACGGCAAGTGGAGCCGGTGGAGACAAGAATGTGTTACCGAAATTCCTTCCCTTGGGGGGGGGGGTACGTCTCTGTTGGAGCGGTGTGGAGGCACAATGCTCCCCAAGAACCCACTAGGGCCACCGTATTCCCCTCACGCCCTCACACAATGCGACATGTCGTGATTCCACTAGTGGTGCCCTTGAAGGCGGCGACCGAATCTTTACAAATAAGGTTGGGGCAATCTCGACAACTTTATTGGAGGCTCCCAATGATACAATGGAGCTTCATCACAATGAAATGTGGCTCCGAGGTGACCTCAACCTTCTAAGGTGATTTATTCATGACTCGGTCCAAAATTTTGGATGAGAATTTGATTAGGCACCTTTTCTATCCTTATGATGCAGAGGAGATTCTTAAGTTGCGAGTTCAGCCCACAGGAGATGGAGATTTTATTGTGTGGCACTATGAAAAGAACGATATGTTTCTAGTTAAAAGTGTGTACAATTTTGCACTCAACCTTAAGGATAGTAAGGAGGTTCTAGGACAATCTAGCGTCACTCCTGATGGGAGTAGGAGAGTTTGGAATATGATTTGGAAGGCCAATGTTTCCGAGAAGATCCGGATTTTTGCTTGGTGTGCCACAACTCATTGTTTGGCGGTTCAGGTTAATAGAGTAAAACACCATCAGTTTGTTATTGATATGTGCTTTATATGTGGTGTGGAAGACGAAAGCACTTTTCATACTTTTGTAAATTGTCCTAAGGCTCATGCTCTGCATATGGCTTTGAGGGGACGTTTGGATCCTTCCAGGGAAAGATGCTTTTAAATTCACGTGGCCGGATTGGTTGCTTGTTCTGTTGGATCAAGTTTGTTTACAACAACATGAGAAAAATTTATTTCTCTTCTCAAGAGCTTCGCACTTGAGAATGACTTGATTTTTGGAAAGGGTAAGGAATCAGTTATGGCCTTTGCCAATTTTGTGGGTAATTTCCGGTCATTTTTCTCGCCTAGTATTTTTAACGTTGTGGTGGAACCAAACGACAAAGGGAAAGGAAAGACTGAGAGGTTAAAAGTTGTTTCTAGTCCATTAGTTGACCACATGGTGTGTCAACCTCCCCCCGCTAATTACTTCAAGATCAATGTTGACGTCATTTTATGGACGGCTTGGGAGTCTCCTGCGTGGGGTTGTTGCTAGGGATTCCTCAGGTATTGTCATCCTTTCCTCCTGGGATTTTATTGGGCGATGCTCCAGTGAGAATGAAGCGGAACTTCGGGTGTGCCTGGCTGGCCTCTACATTGGTATTACTCTTCAGATGGCTGTTACTTTGGAGACTGATTGTGCTTCTGTGACTTCCTTCTTTGCAAATGAAATTATTGGTGGATCCCTTCTTGCTTATTGTAACACCCTCGATGCGAATATAGCTCCCACGTGTCGAGGCACGACTTAGAGGCATAATGGCATTGAAGGCATATGTCGCAAGTGAGGTAATCTTTACACAACCCATGTAATACATAAGGGAAAGAGGTACATAGTTGGCTTACAATCGCCACTTCACACAAATACATGAATAAAGCATTACATCATTCAAATACACTCAAGGTCCGACTACGGAACCAAAATAAAAGAAGAACCCCAAATGCGACAAAGGTCCCCGATCGACCCCAACTGGGCTCCACTACTGATCAACTAGAACGAAACAACACAAAGGACAAGATCTTCAACGAGCTCCTCCTGAGCTTGGTTGCATCACCTGCACGGACTCATCGGCACCTGCAAGCTGGCTTTGGAAGTATCTGTGAGCCACAGGGACTCAGCAATCTCGCACCCTCGCGATCAAGACTATTTAAGCTTATGGGTAAGGTAAAAGGTATGAGGTGGAGCTGCAGCAAGCGACTAGCATATATGGTGGCTAACATACGGAAATGAGAGGGAGAAGAGAAGGCAAAGCACGGTCGATAAAAGTATGATCAAGAAGTGATCCTGGACTACCTACGTCAAGCATAACTCCAACAACCGTGTTCACTTCCCGGACTCCGTCGGAAAGAGACCATCACGGTTACACACGTTGTTGATTCATTTTAATTAAGGTCAACTTCAGGTTTTCTACAACCGGACGTTAACAAATTCCCATCTGCCCATAACCGCGGGCACGGCTTTCGAAAGTTCAAATCCCTGCAGGGGTGTCCCAACTTAGCCCATCACAAGCTCTCACGGTCAACGAAGGAATAGACCTCCACCCGCGACATTCCGATCAGACTCGGTATCCCGGTACAACAAGACATTTCGACAGGGTAAAACTAAACCAGCAACACTACCCAGATGTGCCAACAAATCCCGATAGGAGCTGCACATATCTCGTTCTCAGGGCACACCGGATGAGCAAGACGTCGGGTAAGCCAGCCCAGAGTTGCCCCTGGTAGCCTCGGACATCGCTCAGTTGGACCAACACTCAGAGGAGCACTGGCCCGGGGGGGGTAAAATAATGATGACCCTTGGGCGCGCGACCCCCAAGGGAAAAGAAAAGGCTAGGTGGCAAATGGTAAAACCAATGTTGGGCATTGCTGGAAAAGCTTTACTTAAGGCGAACTGTCAAGGGGTTCCCATTATAGCCCAACCGCGTGAGGAATGCAAAATCCGGGAACATAACACCGATATGACGGAAACTAGGGCCGCAAGAGTGGAACAAAACACCAAGCATAAGGCCGAGCCTTCCACCCTTTACCAAGTATATAGATGCATTAATTAAATAAGATATGTAGTGATATCCCAACAAGTAAATAAATGTTCCAACAAGGAACGGCCTCCAATCTTCACCTGCAACTAGCAACGCTATAAGAGGGGCTGAGCAAAGCGGTAACATAGCCAATCAACAGTTTGCTAGGACATGGTGGGTTAGAGGTTTGACATGGCAATTGGGAGGCTGACAAGCAAATGGTAGGCATCGTAGCATTGGCATAGCAAAGAGCGAGCAAACTAGCATAGCAAAGATAGTAGTGATTTCGAGGGTATGATCATCTTGCCTGAGATCCCGCAAGGAAGAAGAACGAGTCCATGAAGAAGAGAAATAGACGTAGTCGAACGGATCCTCACAAACTCGACGTTACCGGAACCAACCCGAAGAAGCAATCACCGGAAAAGAAGCACACGACATAGTAAACAACCAACACATCAACATGGCATGATGCACAATCAAGTATGATGCATGTCCGGTTTAAAGAGGCATGGCATGGCAAAATGCACAAGCAATCCTACAAATTAAGTGGAGCTCAATATGCAATGAGTTGCATATTGACGAAACACCACGTCAATTATTTAGTTCTCTCTCGTTTATGTATCCAACAATATTAAATGTTGATTAACATGGCAAGAGGTGAAGCACAACAAAACTACCTATCTAGGCAAGTTTAAATGAGGCCGGAAGCAACGAACAACAATTCCGGAAAATCCTCATATGCATAATTTAAGGTTTGGTACTGTTCTGCCCTAAACATTATTTTAGAGTTATTAAACATGCAAGATGATGCCACCATGTTAAACTAGGCAAAATTCTACCCCATTTACATATAAAGTTTATTAAAAACCGAGTTACGGTTAATTAGTTATGAATTAAATCATTTTAACATGGCATGGGAGCAAATTTAATCAAACATCATTTTAGACATTTTAAACAAGGATGAAAGTTGGATATTATTAATCTACACAAAATTCTGAGCAAGTTTCATATATAAAACATTTTAATCCAATGCACGGTTAGTGAGTTATTAAATGCATGAACTAGGGGGACTAATCTGCAAAACTGGCAATATCTGGAATAATTGGAGAAAATCGCAGCTAGGGAAAAAAATAGTATGGGCCGAATCTGGGGCAAGCCCAACAGCAGGAAGGAAAAAAAATAAGGTGGGGCGCTGGGGTGTGGCTCACCCATGGGCTTGGCCCGGCTGGAGGGGAAGCAGGCTGGCAGACGGCTGCGTTGGGCCGGGGAAGCTGGGCCGCGGGGCGGAGGAGGTGGCCCACGTGGAAGGAGGCAGAGGCGCTCGCTGGGCCGGACTCGGGCGCGGCCCATGCGTCAGGTCAACGGAGCCGGGGAGGGAGCGGCTGGATCGGGCTCCTCCCGATCCATGGCGTCGGCGGCGCTGGAAGATCCCGGCGGGGAGAGCGAGGTCCGGCGAGGCGGCAGGGCTCGCGCGGATCCGGGCGTGGCGGAGGAAGATGGCCGCGGGCGCGGCTGCTCCGGTGGGTGAGCTCCGGCAGCGCGGGGGGGATCCCGAGCAGGAGCCGCGGTGGCGTGCGGGCTCGGCGGCGATGGTCGGCGCCGGCGACGAGGATCGGAGAGGCGGCGGCGCAGTGCTCCGGCGTGGGCGGCGCGGCGAAGCAAGCGCGGGAAGGCGGGAGCCTCAGGCGGCGGCGGATCCGGGCCGGGGAGGGCCGGATCTGGGCGCCTCGGGCCCGGCGGCGCGGTGGGAGGCAGGGCGGTGCCAAGTGGCGTGGCCTGGTTGGAGGAGATGGGCGGCGCGGCGATGTGGCGTGCTCTGATTCGCCGGAGTGAGGTGGAGGCTGGACGCGTCAGGCGGGCGCGGACATGTCCGGCGGCGGAGTGGGAAGAAGCTAGGGTTTCGTCCGCGAAATGATCCGAAATTTCGGGGAGGGGTGCTCTTTTATAGGTAGAGGGAGCTAGGAGAGTCCAAAAGAGGTGCGGTTTTCGGCCACGCGATCGTGATCGAACGACCGAGATGATGGAGCAGAGTTAGGTGGGTTTTGGGCCAAATTGGAGGGGTGTTGGGCTGCAACACACACGAGGCCTTTTCGGTCCCTCGGTTAACCGTAGGAGTATCAAACGAAGTCCAAATGGTACGAAACTTGACAGACGGTCTACCGATAGTAAACCAAGGCCGCTTGGCAAGTCTCGGTCCAATCCGGAAATGTTTAATCCCCACACATGAAAGAAAGGTAGAAACGACCACCGGAGGAGAACGAAGCGCCGGAAAGCAAAACGGACAACGGGGAAAATGCTCGAATGCATGAGATGAACACGTAAGCAAACGAAATGCATATGATGACATGATATGCAATGCATGACATGCAAGCAATGACAATGCCACAACAGCGAATAACTGAACGACACCTGGCACATCGGTCTCGGTGCGTTACACTTATACAAAGAAGAAGGCTCTCATTTTATCTAGAATGGTTCGGAATTTTAAAATCTCTAATAAAGTTAATCGCCGGGCTAACGGGGTTGTGCATGAGATTGTGAAGCGTAGTTTTGATACTAGATGATATGATATTCTTTGTAATAGTTTTCCGCCAAGCATGGCGTATGTTGTAACAAAAGATTGTAATAACCTCAAACACCAATGTCAAGCCTGAGAGTTCAACTCCGATGGGCAAAGGCTGTCCTTCTAATCATTCAACTACAGTTTATTTTTGTGAAAAAGACTTTATACTGATATATTGCCCGTGATAAAAGAAAAGATGCACGTGTACAGTCCTGTGCGCCGACACCGCACGCAGCAGCAGAATTTCACCCGCGGCTTTCTTTCCCAGGAGGTGCCCAGGGGCCGGCGCGTCACGTGAGTCTCAGTCATTTGTCGACACAAAATAACATTCAAACCACACGGCGGTCAGCACAGCAGCGGCGCAGTAGCATATTCATTCACGGGCATGCCAGGAAAACCAGCACGGCCCGGCGCGAGGTCCATGGTCCCGTGCAGCTCCGCGTTCCCACCGCCACCGGCCCGCCCGGACCCAACCGATTTATTGGGGTTGGTTCGATGCCCAGATGCAGGTGGATGGATGCTTCCTGAAGAGCTTTATCGCGCCCGCTCGCTGGTGGTGGTGCACGGATGGCCCCGGCAACAGAACCACCGGACCGGAGAGTGAGAGATACTCCTACATGGTAGATAGATATCCATGGACCGTCCTCGGATCCTCCCTCATTTTGGGCTCCGCCAAGCCGTTGCGTCTGCTCGTCGCGCTGGGGCATCACCGCTTCCAGGGGCCGATTTTCACGTTCCCTTTCGCTCTCACGCCCGGGGCCGACGACCGTCGTGGACCATGCCAACATGGTGGCCTTGGCTGGAAGAGTTACCGGTTTCCACGCAGGTGAGTGCGTGCCGGTGTGCGCAAGTGCTGGCATAGTGGCCTTGTCTGCTGCGTTTGGACGTACGCACTGAGGCTTGAGTGAGCGGGCTGGTGGTTGGACTTCTAGAAGAGCTAGTCGTACTTGGCATAAGTGCCGACTTAATTAGCTGCCACTAGTAGCCTGATTGCACTGCTACTAGCATACGAGTAGGATCTTACACGAGTTGCATTCTGCGGGTGTGGCGTCGTTTATCACACGGCATACTCGGAATCCATGCCATTTTCCTCATGTGTCAAGGGTATTCCGAGAGCAAAATGTTGCTAGAAGAGGGAAGCTAGAAACCGGCATGCACCACAAGTCACACGCAAAGCAAAGACGTTGACAACATGCATGCTCCACTGACGTGCACTATGATATCGTCATAGCAATTTGCAGGGCCTTCAAAATTGTGATGTTTTTCTCTTCGAAATATACTTCGGATAGCATTGCTTTCGTCCTGCTTTATGGATAAAACTACATGGTTGAGTGCCCGCCAAAAAGAAAAGAGCTACGTGGTTGAGTGAGATCAGTTATTGAGGAAACCATCTTACAAAATAGTACTATCTCTGTCGAATATTCAACTCTAAGCCCGGGCTCATCTGCAGCCGGTCAAGAAATAATTCATAAAAAATTCAAAAAAAATCTAAAAAATTATGCATGATAGATAACTTGGTGCGTGAGGTGCGTTCCAAATTTCAGAGCATTTAGACATTAGAGTAGCTCTCAACAAAAAAGACAAATTGAATCAGAACAATATACGAACATTACACTATTTAATAGACCTCAAATTTGTCTTTTTTGCCGAGAGCTATTCAGATGTTCAAATGATTTGAAATTTGGACCGGACATCACACGCCAAATTATCTACTGGATTTTTCTAGTATTTGTTTTGATTTTTTATTCAGCGCAGGTACAGATGCTCTTGGGAGCCAAAGCGCCTCACTCCTCTGTCGAATATCCAATGTATGTAACTTAATATAAGATGATGTCATAAAAGGTCTTATATTTTGATATAGAAGGAGTGTATAAAAGAAGATTGATTACTCCGTCGTGGCTGGCCGAACTGTAACCTTTACCCGCTTTGCAAGCAAGTCCAGGAAACTGCGGCGCATCTTTTCTTTTAGTGTAGGTTCTCCCAGCGTGTTTGGATTGAGGTTGCTACGTGGATTGGCCTACATGGTGATGTGGTGAGTAGCTGGAGATTTGAGGCTTCAGTTCGAGATTGGTGGATTAAAAATGTGATTGAGCGCGGAAACCAAAGAAAGGCCATCGCCTCCTTATTCATGCTTATGTATTGGGAGATTTGGAAAGAGCGCAACGCAGGGGTCTTTCGCAACGCTGCCGCTACAACGATGTAACGCCCCCGATTTGACCGTACACTAATTATACACGCAAATGTGTACGATCAAGATCAAGGACTCACGGGAAGATATCACAACACAACTCTAGGCTCAAATTAAAATAATACAATCTTTATATTACAAGCCAGGGGCTTCGAGGGCTCGAATACATAAGCTCGAATACACAAGAGTCAGCGGAAGCAACAATATCTGAGTACAGACATGAGTTAGACAAGTTTGCCTTAAGAAGGCTAGCACAAAAGCAACAACGATCGAAAAGGCAAGGCCTCCTGCCTGGGAGCCTCCTAACTACTCCTAGTCGTCTGCGGTCTTCACGTAGTAGTAGGCATCCTCCGGGTAGTAGTAGTCATCAATGGCGTCGTCTGGCTCCTGGGATCTGTCATCTGGTCGCAACAATCGGGTATGGGGGAAAAGAAGTAGCAAAGCAACCGTGAGTACTCATCCAAAGTACTCGCAAGACTTACATCAGATCTAAACTAAGCATGCATCTGTATCATAGGAAAGGGTTGTATCTGTGAACTAAACTACAGAATGCCAGAAGGGAAGGGGAAAGCCTAGCCTATCGAAGACTAGCATCTTCTGGAAACCACCCTCTTGCAGCAACAGGAGGGAGTAGAGTAGCATAAAGTAAAGTAGTAGAAGTGTTATCAACCTCGGCCAGAGATCCTTTCTCGACTCCCTACGAGAAAGCAATCCCAGAGCCATACTATCCAGTTATCATCACAATCCAATTCTCATCACCATCCATTCATTTCTCATCACAAGTATCCAGTTCTAGCTGTATCGATCGGGATACAACTCCAAGTGTCCGTTACCGTAGGACAGGCTATCGATAGATGTTTTCTTCCCTACAGGGGTGCACCAACTTGCCCACCACACTCGCTTAACTCCATCCGAACACACGTTTCCTGGGTCATGCCCGGCCTCGGCCAAACAATACGCCGCAACCCGACCTAGGCTTAATAGAGAGGCCAGCACGCTGGACTAAACCTATGCCCCCAGGGGTCATGGGCCATCTCCCCGGGAACTCCTGCACGTTGCGTACGCGGCCGGTGAGCAGACCTAGCTACCTCCTTCAACAAGGTAGGTGCTTTCCAGTCCAACCCGGCGCGCGCCGCTCAGTCGCTGACGTCTATTAAGCTTTGGCTGATGTATACGAAGCAGAACGCCCATACTATGCCCACGTGATGGTTAGTGTTATCAGGCCAGAGGCCCCTCGGATCAAATATCCAAATTGTAGTGGATTAGGAACGCGCGGTAACGAGCAGAGACTCACGATCGATGTGACCCCGTCGCCCCGTCTCGAGTACTTGCGGCAAGGGCTAAGAATGCCCGACCATGCCTCGTAAGTATCTTGCAGGCACCTTCTAGGTCAACCCGACTCCACATCACTCGCTATTAAGCTCGCACGGGTACCCCTCAGGGTCGACCCGTCTTTAATAACATGGCTCAGTGTAAAGTCATAGTAATCATAGTAACTGTGTGTCTAACACCAAAGGGAAAACCCGAGGAATCACCCTCGGTGAATTCCACTCGATGTTGTCATCAAGGTGAACGTAAGAGAATCCACCCTCGAGGTTCACACTTGAGGGATTGCACGACAGAGTCGTACCGGAAGTGGTTAAGGAGGAAATCACCCTCGATGACCATGACCGGATAGCTACACTACAGAGATCTCATCAGGAGTGATGTAAGAGGTTCCACCCTCGGTACTCGATGGTAACTCTGCAGAGTCGTACAACTAGGGGGGTGATGTGCGGTGTCGGGGCCTGGACGTCGATCACGTTGATCGAGTCATCGAACATAAAGCGAGGCAACTGGGACAAGGTGGGGGGGTCACTGATGGATCACTAACCAACCTATCACTACTAGGAAAAGGCCTACTAATGGCGCACCAGTTTTGCCTACTAATGGCGCATCACTGGTGCGCCATTAGTATCACGCCACTATTATTTATTACTAATGGCGCACCACTGGTGCGTCATTAGTATCTGGTATACTAATGGCGCACCACCCAGTGCGACATTAGTACATAACACCATGCGCCATTAGTATGCCTCCCAGGGGCCATATTTAACCATGTGCTTTGGCACACTAATGGCGCACTGCGGATGGATGCGCCATTAGTATACTTGGCATACTAAAGGCGCACTCTGTAGTGATGCGCCATTAGTATGAATATTAGGTTTTTTTTTACTTTTCTGATTTATGCACAGGTTACAAAATATATTATTTGACAGAATATAGAGAGTGGCACACAACAACAGCAGATTCATCGAATACAATAGAAGATTAGTCTCCGAATACAATTCATCATATTAGTCTCCGAATTCAAAAGACCAAACAAAGATAAAACATTACAAGTCTCGAGACCGCGAGTATCGAGTTTGTCGAAAGTAATACTAATCCTAACAAGTCCTACTAATCATCATCATACAACTTCTACTCGTTATTCATAACAAGTCATACGATCATCATCTTGATAGTCATTGAACCAGCCCTACTTAATTGTTCTTAGCACATGATCATCAGTATTAGGCAGGACCTAAATACCCTATTTAAGCTAAAATAGCATAAAACAATATAGACCCCGACTCTCCATTATGGAGAATGGAGAACATCCTGTCTCCAATTCTTGCGTTTCGCTTCCTTTTGCTTCCAAGAAGCTCCTTATGACTGTCCATACATTTTTTCCATCCTTTGATTTTCATGTCTCCACTTCTTTTAGAAATCTCGTATGGACAGTTGAGATTCGTAGGATGACCTGGCTGTATGTTCATAACATTAAGACTACCTTTCTGATACATCATATAAGGCACACAATTCTCTGGGATTATCTGTTGAAAAACATAGTAATAACTTCATAGTTAGCAATGATTTACTAGTTTTAGAAGTATGCAAAAGATGCACGGATGTCGTAATAGTAAAACTCTTACCATGGTATCTCCATGGTAGTTACCGTAGTTGAACACATGCACTAGTGGCACGTATTTACCATAATGTTGAGGAGTTTGATTGTGGATATTGTAATTCCCAAAGTCAGTACAAAATCTGACCAGATGATTTTTCTCCTTGTAAGTTGTTAATTTGTAACATTCCAAATTTTCAATTTGGAATGTTATACATTAGATCATCATGCATATCATAATTTATTTTGCATTTTGCTTGATCCTAGAAATTTCTACGCAACTCAAGGACCCGCGGAGAGAGTTGGGGAATTCATTATTTTCATATTTGAGTTTTCTCAAATTTTGAGAATAGGGTCATTTGATTTATATTATTTTATCATCAATTATTTCTATTACAAAAATATGAGAGAGGGAATAAAATGACTTTCCCAAAATAAAGAAATATTGAGGATTTAATAATAAAATCAAATAAGTTTTTATTTCGACGTTTTTCGTTATTTTATTTGAATTTAGGAAAAATGTGCGTTTTTCAAAATTGCATTTAGGCCCCAAATAAATGTTCACCTTGTGCGGCTTGATTTTATAAGCCCGGGAAATTTATTTCGGAATTTTTGAAGTCCGTTTAGTATTTTTTTTCTTCCGCGCATAATTATTAAGAAAAACGAACCAACCTAACGGGCAGTGTCCGACCCGGACTCCTGGCCCGGTCGCCTTTATAAGCCGGGGGGAGGCCTAGCCGAAGCCAAACCCTAGCCCCAGCCCCGAGCCACGCGCCGCCGCCGCCTCACCGCCGCACGTCGCCCGAGGTCGCCTCGAAATCCGCGTCATTTTTTTTCTTTTTTTTGTAAAACCGTTCGATTTTCGTCGGTTTTTTTGTTTCGGTTTTTTTAAATAGATCGGTTTTTCCGATTTATTTAATTAGCGTGTGTTCGTCCGTTCATTCGTTCTAACGAACGTTCGTCGTTTTTCTTTTTCTTGGATTAAATCCGCGATTTTTCTGATCGCGATTCCTGATCCGATTTTCGTTTTAGTATAACTTTTTGCTCGTTTATCAGAATCAGGCGATTCAAGCGACTGAAGTTTCGTCTCGAAACCCTCTATCCGTTTAACCAACTTAAACAAGCTTTTGCCACTGTAAAAATTGCCCTAGATCCAGATTAGTAGAACGAAGTTGTTTTCTTTCGCCGTTTGACTTTCGTTGCTTCGTTTGATTTGATTCTTTTTGCAAACCGGAGTTTTTAAGTTGAATTTTCTAGTTAGATCTCTTATTTGACTTTTACATGTGCATTAGATGAGTATTTATTGTATGCTTGTTTGTTTGTCTGCGATAGAATACCCGGAGTGCGCCGCCTGTTATTTCGAATCGCTAGGTTTCGCGGATCATCAGCAAGGCAAGTAACACTTTGATCATACCTTTTCTACTACCCAGTTTTATCGCATTAGATCAATCCTCAAACATTGCATGATTATGATCTAATTAAATTGTGGGATGGGAAGTAGTTGAGGTAGTACCTATCACCTCTTATATATCAAACCTTTGGGAGTTACTTCTACGTTTTCTTATTGTGCCATGCTATGCTAGTAGACGTGGATTGGGTGATTGATATCCATGACAGATGTGAGTATTGTTAATTAATGGTTTATCTAAGTGAAAGTGCGTTATATCGACTAGAGGGGGGGTGAATAGGCGATTTTTAAGAAAGTCTTCAAAACGTGGAAGTTATGAAGACAAACAGACTTGAAGCCTATCACTATGCAGCGGAAGATAGATTACACAACGCAAGCCATAGTCAAATATACAGTACAGTGAAAGCACAGAGACAAATAGCTTCAGTGTAATGAGGATCAGGTTGGAAGAACTTATGAAGCCAATCAGATCATACAGTCAGGTTGTGAAGACAGAAGATTAAGCAGGCATGCAATAGCTTCACAATGTGTACTGGTAAGTAAAGGGAGGTGAAGATGAAACCAGTGACACGTTGAAGACAATGATATGTTGGACCAGTTCCAGTTGCTGTGACAACTGTACGTCTGGTTGGAGCGGCTAGGTATTTAAACCAAAGGACACACAGTCCCGGACACCCAGTCCTGAACACGCAGCTCAGGACACCCAGTCCTCACCGTTTTCTCCTTGAGCTAAGGTCACACAGACCCCGCCCAATCACTCTGGTAAGTCTTCAAGGTAGACTCCCAAACCTTCACAGACTTCGTTCACCGGCAATCCACAATTCCTCTTGGATGCTCAAAACGCGACGCCTAACCGTCTGGAGGATGCACAGTCCTCAAGTGTAATAAGTCTTCAGATCACTCAGACAAGAAGACTTAAGTGATGCCCAATTACTCTGGCTTTGGGTGGTTAGGGCTTTTCTCCTCACTAAGGATTTTCTCTCAAAGGCTTCGAGGTGGGTTGCTCTCAAACGACAAAAGCCGTGCACTGAAATCTGAGCAGCCAACCGTTTATGGTTGTGGGGGTGGGCTATTTATAGCCACTTGGCAACCCTGACCTGATTTGTCTAAAATGACCCTGGGTCACTAAGGAACTGACACGTGTACTAACGGTCGGATTTTGAACTCTCACGGCAACTTTACTTGGGCTGCAAGTAAAGCTGACTTGTCTGACTCTAAACAAGATTTTCTCTCATTGTCTTCACTCGAAGACATAGGATTTGAATTAGGCATCACTTCAGTCACCCTGACTGGATTTCTTGGACCCCACTTAACAGTACGGTGGTTCCTATGACACAACATGAATAAAGTAAAGCTACGGAGGATCTAAGTCTTCGAGTTCCAAAAGCTTCATGGGGAGTCTTCATATGTCATTGTCTTCGACACGAATGTCTTCATGAACCACCATTGTCTTCAATGTCTTCGTACATTTTTGGGGGTCATCTCTGGTAGCTAAACCGAATCAATGAGGGACTTCTACCTGTGTTATCCTGCAATTCTCACAAACACATTAGTCCCTCAACTAGGTTTGTCGTCAATACTCCAAAACCAACTAGGGGTGGCACTAGATGCACTTACAATCTCCCCCTTTTTGGTGATTGATGACAAACTAGTTGAAGTTTTCAACGGGGAATATAATTTGTGAAATTGTAAAGGAATTGTCTTCATAAGCAGCAAGGGCTCCCCCTGAAGATGTGCATGTTAAGTGATTTGCTTCTGGAATGCAAATGCACACAGCAGGTTGTATTTGTGGGAATCCGCTTCAACTTATGATGACAATTCATCATGCACGTAAAGATATATGAAGATAATGATATGCATAATGAAAAATGGACGTCTGCGAAATGATAAGAGTGCGGAAATTATCGTCGTACATGCGGAATTTATCTTCGCAAGAACACAGTGGCAAATATAGTAGCAGACGACCATCAAGTTTAAGTGTTACAACTCAAAGAACCAAAAGTAGCAAAACGAGAGTTGTAAACACGAAGCAAAATGCAAAATAAAGCACCCGCCCATATTATTGACCCGCTTGAAGACTATAAACATCATATGCTTCTCCCCCTTTTGTCAGTGATGACCAAAAAGGTTTGAAGACATAGAGTTTTCTATGCGTTCCCAGGCTCAGCAGGGTCGGTGGAGACGTTTGGTGGTGCAGGCGAGCTTGGGGCAGTGACGAAGCGCGGTGAAGACATTTGTGGTGATGTAGCGTCGTCTTCTTCTTCAATGATCTTGGCAGATACTGTGGCAGCAGAAGAAGAAAAATCCGAATCTTCAAGAGATGGTGTGCTTCGCATCACAGCTCTTCTGGGAGGTGTGGTATCAAACTTGAAATGCTCTTTGAAGCCATCCTCGTGAAGATCAGCTTCTGGGCACATCATGGTGAGGCCTTTCCAAGTGCGGCGACAGGTTTCGTGTGCGACGAATGCATTCTTGGTTGCCAGATTTCGGATGCGATTGACGTCTTTCATGATGCTTTTCATCTGCCGCTTGAGCCAGTCATGATGCCTATCTTGTTTTTGGTGGAGAGCCACAAGAAGTTCACGATCAGTGAGCGTACGGGCACGTTTCTTGGGTCTTTGTGCAGCTTCGCTGTCAGTGGCTTCAGTGGATGCAGGGGCACGTGTGGTGCCAGCCATTGGATAGACTCTGGAAATGGCTTCAACACCTTCAACATTTTGAGTGAAGCTCTGGTGTTCTGCATTCTGAAGACTTAGTGGCTGTTTGGCAGGCTCAGGATAAATGGCTTCAGCTGAGGTGTCCACATCTGGTAAGAAGATCCTGTGGTTGCGGGCTGAGGGCTGATAGGAGATTGCAGAGTGAAGCTTAATCAGCCTCATCACCCAGGGAGCATAGATCTTCAAGCCAAACAATTCTGTGGCTGACGCTGCAAGTTGACGGATGAAGAGATCCTGTGCGTTGAAGCATTTGCCATGCATAATACAGAAGATGAGAGTCTTCATGGCACCTTCAAGCTTGGCATACCGAGAGTGTCCCTTAATGGGCCAGAGAGTCCGCCTTATGATATGATATATGGTTCTGGGCAGGTACTCTAAGTCTTCAACGAAGAACTCAGTTGGATAAGGTGCATCATGTGCCAATGGCTTCATCATGGAGAGCATCTGACTCATATTTGGTTCTGGACGCTGAAATATGCTCTCAGTTGCTTCAGCATGGAGTTGGCATCCTTCTTCAAAGAATTCGCCAGGAGTGGGAAGGCCAGTAAGCTCAATGATGTCGAAAGCTTTGGCTTCATGATGGACATCTCCTGTCATCCACTCCAGGACCCATGTCTTCGGATCTCGGTTGTAGCCTTTTATATGCAGAGTGGCATAGAATTGAAGCATAAGCTCTTCGTTCCAGTGCTCTTCGTCAGTGATGAACGGCAGTAGACCCACTTGCTTGAAGCAATCAATGGCTTCTTCCAAACCAGGCAGACCAGCAACAGCTTCAACCTCAAGGCGCTGGTGGGGAAAGATGCGGCTTTGGTTGTATAGAATGCATGAATAGTAGCTGCGCTGTTGATGGCTCCAGAACCTATCTGATGCAATCTGTGCCCTTGAATAAGGGTTCGTGGAGCTGTTGAAGAACGTGTTGTCTGCCCTGAAGCTGTTGATGTTGAAGGAACCAGGAGCTGATGCAGGACCTGGGAACCTTGGCAGTCGTGGAATTGGCTTCTGAACCTGAGGCCTGTGCGCAATGTGATAGTTGAATTGCGGGCCGGCAGCAGACTCTGGTGCAGAAGGTTCAGGGTCAGCAGTTTCAGTATGTTCTGAAGCTATTGTCGGAGAGGGCTCCACATTGTCTTCAGCATTGTGTGTGGCAGCCTCAATGTTTTCATCCTCAATACGTGCAGTGAGAGGAACAGACTCAGGCACGTTCTCTTGGAGAACGGCCTCTTGTTGGGGTGGTGGAGTTGGAGCTTGGGGTTCCTGTGGTGCTTTCTCATTGTCTTCGGCTGATGCAGCCGGAGTGTCGTCAGCAGCTTGAGCCCTTGGTCCTCTGTGAAGCCTACGGAATGCAGGCGATGCTGGTGGAGTTGCAGTGGTCTGGGGCTCATCCTCTTCCTCCTGTGGGTGATCTGCCCACGATGCATCTTGTGTGATTGGCGTCAAGGGACGACCAATGCTGAGCAATTCACTCGATTCGAGCTGAGGAAGGACTGCATCATCTTGTACATTGTCTTCGAGACCAATGTCTTCAGCAGCGGTGGGGTCGGCTGCTGGAATGTCTTCATCACGCTGAGCCTCGGTGAGAGCAGGCTCATGGATGGTCAGCTGACGATCTTCATCAGGACGGCGAACGGAAAGGGGTTCAACTATCAAGGGCTCTGTGGGAGCAGCCCGAGACTTCTTGGACTTGCGCTTCTTGGTGGTGGGGTCTGAAGGAGAGGCTTCAGAGTGTTTCCTCTTCCTTGCTTTGGCTTCGGCTATCCTTGTCTTCTTAAGCTCTGAAGCGGGTGAGCGCTTTGGCTTCGAGCTAGGCTTGGCGGTGGGGAAGACAGTTGGAATAGCTTCTTGGCGTGGGGCCTCTTCTTCAGCCACGATGGGCGTCTTCTTTTTCTTGGTGGCCATCCTGGGGTCGATGCCGGGACGCCCAAGTGCCTTTCGCTTCTCGGCCTCGTTGTAGGCCTGTACGCAGAGATCAGCCAAATGCTTCATGCGCTCGCGTGAACCCTGAGCCTCTGCACGTTTCTGCATGAAGTTTTCCTTCAGCTCATGCAGCATGACCTTGAAGTCTTTGATCTCTTGGACGCTGAGCATGGCCATGTTCTGCTTAAACTGAGCCTTCTCAAAATCTATCTTTTGCTTCAGTTCCACGATGCGCTGGGCAATAGCGAGTTCTGAAGCGATAGCTCCTTGGAAGGCCACGCTGAGGCCAATGGGCAGCTGCAGATCATCAAAGCTGATGTTGGGCGTGTCAAACCACTCATCTATGAAGCTGTGGATGATTTTTGCATCGAACAGAGGCAGATTGTTGAAGATTTCAGCCTCCTCCTTGCTCTTGATGAGCTGCTCAAGAGCGTCATCACCAAGATCTTCGTCACTGGACAGATCAATGGCTTCGCAGCGAAGAACGGCAGCGACAGTTAGCTCTTTGCTGATGTGCGGCTATGGTTTCTTTGCATCTTGAGGCTTGGAGACTCTTGATAAGCCTTCAGACTGCACACTGGCTTCAGGAGGTGCAGTGGCCAATGGCTTCGCTTTGGAGATCTTGGGGGAGGCGACTGGCTTGGAAGCTTTTGACTTTTTCTTCATCTGCTTTGGCTCTGGGGCAGCAGGAGCATCATCAGACTCAGTGTCTGCTGGAGGGTCGTTCACGGCAGTCCCTTGGACTATAATGTGAGTGATGAGGCCGTCGAGATTGGCGAATGGCCCGATGACATTGGGATTGGCGTCGCGTGTGCCGTCTGCCCTTGGTCTGGAGGGACCAGGGTTGAAGTCCAATCCAAACTCCTTCTTGTTTTGCTTCGCGGAGTTCTGGGCAAATTGGAAGTTGCGCTTGAACAGAGTGTCATCGCGACACCAGAGAAGGGACGATGGATGTGCATCAGCTGGCTGTTGTCCCCTGACCATGCATGGAAAGAAACCTTGAGCAATGGCTTCGTCTCTGGTTCGGGGTACGAGATTCTTGTACAAGGCATCTCCCCATGGCCGCTTGATGGCGCACTTCTCTGCATATTCTTTGGTGACGAAGCGGTATAGGAACCACTGCTCTGCCCAGTACCTGCGAATCCATTGGATTCGTGTCTTGCGCTGAGCATAGGTTTCTTCAGGATCTGTTTGGTACGTTTCTGCCAAATCTGCAGGCAGATCCTTTGATGTGTCACCCCGTCTCTGCCTGCCTCCCTTCCTTGATGGTTTCTCGGATGCCATGAAGCTTAACTTGGAAGGCTTCAAAAGTTTCAAAGGCTTCAAAGGTTTCAAAGGCTTCAAAGGCTTCCTTTTGCTTGACCAACAGGAACTTGCTTCGGGTGAATTGATGTGACGCTGTAGGAATTCTGCAAATGAATGCAGACTATGAGAACCAAAAGATTCTCCCACGGACATGTACCTGTGACAGCATTAAGGTGCGGGGGAAGGGGAAGAGGTCATATGCATTCTCAGAAGATTTTGAAGATAAATTAGTGTAGAAGACATTGACCTCATCATGCGAAGACATTCACTTTATAAAAAAGAAGTTGGTTCCAGATTTGTACGAACCCATAGATCAGTACAAGTGAGGAATCTAACTACTTCATGAAGAACAAGTGAATATGCTAGGCAAGTTATGAGATTCAGACAAGAGGAATGAAACTTGAAGGAATAGAAACCTCTTTTGGCAGAAAGCGATGGATCAATAGGATCAAAAGAGGCTGTAAAAAGCTTGTTATTTACCAGACTTGGAACTGCTAGACGAGAAGAGAGGTGAGGCCGAGCAGTTTGATCCTCCATGCCCGAACTTGGCGACGGAAGATGCTTAGGACGACGGCGGAGAGACTGGTGGCCGCGGTCGGCGTGAGAACAGCGTCGGAGAGGTCGCAGTAGTGAAGCACTTCGTCGCCGGCGTCGTTGCGAGTTAGCGGTGGTGCTAGGGTTTGTGCTGTGACGCCCCCGATTTAATCGTACACGCAAACGTGTACGATCAAGATCAGGGACTCACGGGAAGATATCACAACACAACTCTACAAATAAAATAAGTCATACAAGCATCAAATTACAAGCCAGGGGCCTCGAGGGCTCGAATACAAGAGCTCGATCATAGACGAGTCAGCGGAAGCAACAATATCTGAGTACAGACATAAGTTAAACAAGTTTGCCTTAAGAAGCACAAACTGGGATACAGATCGAAAGAGGCGCAGGCCTCCTGCCTGGGATCCTCCTAAACTACTCCTGGTCGTAGTCAGCGGGCAGCACGTAGTAGTAGGCACCTCCGGTGTAGTAGGAGTCGTCGTCGACGGTGGCGTCTGGCTCCTGGGCTCCAACATCTGGTTGCGACAACCAGGTAGAAGGGATAGGGGGAAAGGAGGGAGAAAGCAACCGTGAGTACTCATCCAAAGTACTCGCAAGCAAGGAGCTATACTACATATGCATGGGTATCAAATGGAATAAGGGTATCATATGTGGACTAAACTGCAGAATGCCAGAATAAGAGGGGGATAACTAATCCTGTCGAGGACTACGCTTCTGGCATCCTCCGTCTTGCAGCATGTAGAAGAGGGTAGACTGAAGTCCTCCAAGTAGCATCGCATAGCATAACCCTAACCGATGATCCTCCCCTCGTCGCCCTGTGAGAGAGCGATCACCGGTTGTATCTGGTACTTGGAAGGGTGTGTTTTATTAAGTATCCGGTTCTAGTTGTCATAAGGTCAAGATACAACTCCGGGTCGTCCTTTTACCGAGGGACACGGCTATTCGAATAGATAAACTTCCCTGCAGGGGTGCACCACATACCCCAACACGCTCGATCCCATTTGGCCGGACACACTTTTCTGGGTCATGCCCGGCCTCGGAAGATCAACACGTCGCAGCCCTACCTAGGCACAACAGAGAGGTCAGCACGCCGGTCTAAATCCTATGGCGCAGGGGTCTGGGCCCATCGCCCTTTGCACACCTGCACGTTGCGTACGCGGCCGGAAGCAGACCTAGCCTAGTGGCTTTCCAGTCCAATTCGGCGCGCGCCACTCAGTCGCTGACGTCACGAAGGCTTCGGCTGATACCACGACGCCGGGATACCCATAACTACTCCCACGTAGATGGTTAGTGCGTATAGACCAAATGGCCAGACTCAGATCAAATACCCAGATCTCGTTAATCGTGTTAAGTATCCACGAACACCGACCAGGGCCAGGCCCACCTCTCTCCTAGGTGGTCGGAACCTGCCCTGTCGCTCCGCCTCAAAGATCCACTCGCGGGTGCTCCTACGAGCCGTCCCGTCTTTAGTCACCACATGTATCATGTATAACGTATATAGTATATACCCGTGATCACCTCCCGAGTGATCACGGCCCGATAGTATAGCATGGCAGACGAACAAGAATGTAGGGCCACTAATGATAAACTAGCACCCTATACTAAGCATTAGGATTGCAGGTAAATGTAACAACAGTAGTAGCAAGGACAGGCTATGCATTAGTATAGGATTAACGGGAAGCAGTAACATGCTACACTACTCTAATGCAAGCAGTATAGAGAAGAGTAGGCGGTATCTGGTGATCAAAGGGGGGGCTTGCCTGGTGGTTCAGACAAGGAGGGGGTCGTCGGTGACGTAGTCGACCACAGGGGCATCAGCATCGTCATGGGGTCTACCGAAGAGAAGAGGGGGGAGAAACAGTAAATACATAGCAAGCAAGTGCATAACAAGACAACAGGCAGAGCTAGACGTGTTCTAACGCGGTATGAGGTGATACCGGTGAAGGGGTGAACATCCGGGAAAGTATTCCCGATGTTTCGCGTTTTCGGGCAGAGGAGCCGGAGGGGGAAAGTTGCGAGTTTGCTATGCTAGGGATGCGTGACGGACGAACGGGCTGCGCATCCGGGTTCGTCTCGTCGTTCTGAGCAACTTTCATGTTGAAAACATTTTAATCCGAGTTACGGATTAAAAGATATGATTTTCTAAAGATTTAAATCATTTTCAGGATTTATTTAATTAATTTATTACAACATTATCCAGAACAGTGAATGATGACGTCAGCATGACATCAAAATGATGTCAGCAGGTCAACTGGTCAGTTGACCAGTCAAGCAGACAGGTGGGTCCAGTGGGACCCACATGTCATTGTCTGTTAACTAATTAACCAGGTTAATTAGTTTAGTTAACAGATTAGTTATGTTAATTAACAGTAGTTAATTAGTTTAATTAGTTATTAGGTTAATCTAATTACAATTAATTAATTTAATTAATTCCTTAATTAATTAATTAATTAATTATATTATTATTATTATTTTTATTTTTTTTATTTTTATTTTTCGTTTTAGGGGCGTGGGGCCCCTACATCAGTGGCCCAAGGGCATCTGGCCCCACCCGGCAGTGGCCCAGGAGGCCGACCGGGGCGGGCGCGTGGTAACGGACGTGGGCGCCTGACGGGCGCCGCGTTGCCCGAACGGGCGTGCCGGCGATGCGCGGCTGCGACCGGAGGGGAGGCGCGGCCAGGGGTGGTGCAGGGCGGCTGGGGGCAGCAGCGGCGAGCGAGGCGACCGGCAGCTTGGGCGGAGCAGATCCGCAGCAAGTGGCGGGCGGTGGCGGCCATGGGCGCGTGTAGCGGGCACCCGCGGCATGCTGCACGGGGCGGTGCGGGGCCGACGAGCTAGGCGAGCAGCTGCGGCGCGCCGGGCACTGTGCGCAGGTGCGGGACGGCGAGGTTCGGCTGGCGAGCAGGGCACCAAGCGCGGTGTCATGCGCGCGCGGGCGCACGAGCTCGTGCATAGCACGCGGCCATGGGCGCGAACGCGACGAGCGCAAGGCCCGGGCGCGGCCTCGGTGACACAAGACGGCAGGGGGAAAGGGGAAAACGACGAGGGGCTCACAACGGAGCGTAGGGAGGCGGCAGTGGGCTCGGGGAGGGTTCGAGGTCGCGACCGGCGAGGAGGAGACGAGGACGACATGCGGCGGCGGTGGGCGTCGAGGTGCCGGCGAGGTGCGACGGGGTCGGGGTTGGTGACGAGGCGAGTCCGCGGCGTTAGGCGGGCGCCGCGCGAGGGAGAGCGGGGGCGCAGAGGAGGCCCTGGGGGGCGGCACCGGCGCCGGCGGTGGTGGCCGTAGCGGAGGCCGCTGCCCCCGATCTGGATCGGGGGAGGGGCAGATGGAGCGAAAGACGTGGGGGGGGGGAATCGTGGGTGGAGTGGGGGGTTACGGGCTAGGGTTTTGGTCGGGGTGGGGATAAGGGAGTGGGGGTGGCCGGCTGGGCCTTTGCCCAGTTGGGCCGGTGGCCGAATGGGCCGGCCAGCTGGGTTGGCTGGCCCCGGGAGGGGGGGGGGGCTTTCTCTTTCCTTTTTTTTGTCTTCTGTTTGGTTTTCCCCCTTGTATTTTCTTTTATTATTTCCTTTTCTGTTTTAATCCATTTAATAGTATTTAGGCATTTTATAAAAATGTGTTTACTGCATCATAATTACCTTTGCATTATTTGGCTCACTCCGAACATTTTAGTTTTAATATTTGAAAATTTTTCTAGTTTGACTTTATTTAAAATTTGAATTTGAACGAGTTTTGAATCATTGCGAGATTTGCAACAGTAATCGTGGTGACGTGGCAACACTAGCAGGGGTTTACTGTAGCCTAATTATCCGGGCGTCACAATTCTCCTCCACTACAAGAAATCTCGTCCCGAGATTTAAGAGGGGAGTAAGGGGGGAAAGTTTGATAATGAATCTAGCGAATCTTTTCATTCTTGGTTGCTCTTCTCGAAGAGGTCGATCCATTACATTGATTTCTTCATTCCTCTTCTTCAGGTCCTCATGATGAAGTCGGCTCTTTTCTTCGGGAACTCCATCGTATTTACGAATAGGTAACGGGGCAGCTTTACGAATGGTATAAGGGAAAGTCATCTGGGCGGGGGTATCCCAAGAATGATCATAAGAGTATCTCTCAAGTTGAACAATTAAAACACATCGAGAGCAAAGTAAGAAGGTACCATAAGAAGTTTGAAACGGATAGACAATCTTCGTTGCCTGAAACAAGGCAACGGTTTAGGTATTGTATTTAATACCAGAATCGATGATTTCTCGGAAGGTGGCTCGTGAATCACAAACGAGGCCAAGTGCGAGGAATTAAATTTGGAAACCGGGGGTGTATAGGAGGGTCAGGTTTCGATCCTGTGTAACTGTGGGTTAGGGGCCCACCATGTGGTTAAAAGTAGGTAAAGCGTTGATATCTTGCACGGTCGTGATAGCAAGACATGTCAGAGGGTAGCCTATCATTTATGTTGGCAACAATGTCGGTACCAAGGGCGAGGGACGAAGAGAACCATTTTCCCGCTCGTTGAAACGAGGCGGACCAATAGGCAAAGTTCTCGTTCATCGGTGGTTACCGGAATGTCAACAACAATAGTAACAGGGTCTTACTGACAGAGTTGTACGCCGAGGTGCTTATAAAAGCAGTGACGTATTACTGCTTAGATCATATAAACCTCAAGAAGGTTAAACAGAACAATGGAAAGGAAAATGTGATTCTTAGATTAAACAGAAGAATGGAAAGGAAAATGTGTTTAAACACATATTTCAGGGGTATATCCTTCCCAAGGACAAACAGAGCATGATATCCAAGACCGGATAGAAGGTAGAAAACTCTTTTAGGTAGGAGAGACAAGTTTCATGACATTACCCATACAACGGTGTTTGGGTAATTTCAACAAGAAACATTTAGCATGGTGCTTCAAATGTTCTTATTGAAAATCGAAGCACCGTAGACATGCTTCGAGATAGCGCTGACATGGTCAACAGGTGAAAATCAGACTTTGGAAACAAAAAGGATCCATTAGGAATAACTTGTAGAATAAGTCTTACAGTTTCCTCATGGAAGAATGGATAGCATTGCTAAAAGGGAAATATAACCATAGGGCCGCCGGCCCGGTGGGCTAGGTATGATATAACCTTACCGGGTCATATATAAAGACCAACATTATAACTCTTGGAAATAAGTTCCAACCATCATATCTGACCGAGATTCAGATCTGATTGGTGTCACGATACCTCAGACTTAGGATGCCTGAGAAGAAAAGGTGCGGCACAATTTGACGAGATGACATTGTAAGATTCTCGGGAAATGAACTATGGAAGCGAGTTCCGAAACAAGAGTTCATCAGTAAACCAAGGAGAGGATGATTAGGTGGCTGATAGGCTCAGCAACAAATCATCGCGATTTCCATAGGATTGATTTCCACAATTATGTGAACAAGGAAATATCATTTGTCGGATCAAATGTCTTAATGATGTATGCTCGAGGGAAACATACACAACTGAACAATGATAGAAGGGTGCACCCAGGAATCTGGAATAGGTAGCACGATCAATGTTTGAATGATGATTCAATAATCAATAGACTTAGAATGAAACTATGGACCAATAACTTCAAGCAATAGGGTTGCTAGAAGTTTAGAATTTGCACAACACAGACCATCAGTCGGTATTCCGGTTAGAAACAATACGGAGACCAAGAGATGAACGCAAAAGGCGAGAGATATTACTATATCAAGAATTCTCAAGAGGTGGTAAAATTACCACGACATTCTTGACATAAAAGGTGGTAACATTCCAAGGTAAAGAAGAAAAAATGCTGTATAGCAAGGATCTCAAGGTATAACTCAAAACACGAATAAGTTTGTGTTGGAGGGAAGGCAATAAAGTGGCCGATGATAATACAATTCATCGGGGGCAAGGATGGTATTTCTCATCATGTATTCAATTGATATCCAAGAAGACCTCATAAGGTTGATGATCTTCACGGCACATTGGTCGAGAGATTTCAAGATGTAATCAATTAGTGACAACATCAAATCAAAGGAATGATGAAGCGGAAGGTTATTGGATCCATGGGCAGGGCACAAACTTGAAATCAAGCTTGTTGTTCAAGGTGAACTGATATGACGAGGAAGATCGACGTAAGCTTAGCTCATCATCGAAAGTTGTGCTCCGGGATTAAGGACCAGGTAGCACAGTTAAAATTTAGCACGATAATGATATAGCCGATCAGGCTAGGAATGACATGATCGAGTACAAACTCGGACTTAAAGAAGATTATCAAGAGTTGCTGAACCGTAGGGCAGACTCGGTTCAGTTATCGGTGTCTTTGAGTGTTTAATAACTCAGAGCCCATGAAAACTGTAATCAGTGAGAATGTAGTACTTGATGAAGAACTCATAAGAAGTTATGCAGTTTCAAGATAATCTCGAGATACCAGGGGGGTAATACTCGAAGACGGATCAAAGTAGAGGTTGGACCGAGGTATTGATCCACATGAGACAAGTGCTCACACTTGCATCGAAAATGGTATTTAAAAGAGAACATGGTCGGAACCACGATTGCAAAAGGTCAGATCCCAGATATAAGATGAGCTTATACCAAAGGAATAATTTAATTTAAGAGAAGCTTTAACGATAAGATCTACATCGTGTCCATGGGCATGAACGCAAGGTTCAAGGTCGACTCCCACTTCTTCAATGCATAACCTTTCATTCACTTCTCACTTTTGAAGAAGTTGTAGTGTTCAAAATTTTATCTGGCAAAATACCAGAGGTGTATGACTTGTGAAAGCTTTCGAGTTCACACAGTTTAGAGAAGGCATATGTTCAACCCATAGGGGCTTCTTAGAAACATATACCCCAAGTTTCAAGAATAAATAACACCAGCTCGATAGTAGAGCATGTTTGAGAAAGCAGAGGATACAATTTACCAAAGGTATTATGTATCCGAGGAAAGGCTCATAGACTTATTGAATATGAAGGACGCTGTCGGATAAAATCCAGCAAATGCTCTGGTGGTCCTCAAGGGATCTGGTGTGAGCATCGGTACTCAACCAGAGGGAGAAACAATGCAAGGAGATCAGACTTTAGAAACAACTGACTAATTCAAGGCTCAAATGCAAAGAATTATCAATTCCAAGACAAGGGAGCAGAAGCAATGCTCTGATCAGGGATGGATAAGTTGAATAGCCTTAAGGGTACAATCGACAGCAATTTGATTGGTCGAGATCCAGCTCATGTTTTAAAATAACGTCTGAGCCGGAAAGATAATTTAAAAGGATCAACTGATGATTGCGTGCATTCGCACTCATGTTGAATCAATAGGATCAAAAGACGATGCCTAAGGATACTAACGAATATTGCCAGACATATGGAAAGCATCCATAATGCAAGCAGGCAAGTATTGCAGAGCAATAAGCTACTAGGGATTTTTGGAGGATCGAATAGTATTTCGAAGACCATTGTGAAACACATGAACAACTGGGGATGAGTGGATACTCGACAAGTGCGAGGATTTAAGTGAAGGGGTATTCATGTGGCAAGGAACTGCTAGGCAGTAGGCACAAAGTATTCTCGGAAAAATAGAGAGAATTTCCGAGGTATCTTGTAATAACAAGATTAACTGGGAATGAACTTATGGACGACAAGTGTATGTATCTTTCCATATGGACTTATCGGTGGTATGGAATTGCAACAGCGAAGGACACAAAGGTCTCGGGGAAACATCGGAGAGTATTGTCAGAATCTTCTGTTGCAGCAGGCGATCATCTGGCCTGAAGGGGCTCTCCGGGAGGAAGTATTTTCGAGAACCTAAAGTTAGATTTTAGCAAAATCACTTAACCCGAATAGAAGAGAGTTCAGAGTCCCAGAGTAAAGGTCGAGGAATAAAAAGATCCTACTACCACCCAAATGGCGACGTGTGCCCGTAAGACACACAACCGTGTTAGTAAAAGTTTTAGTAATGTCTAGACTCAACTTCGGCCAAGGAGTGTGGAAGGGGAATTCCTACAGGCAGTCGGCTCTGATACCAACTTGTGACGCCCCCGATTTAATCGTACACTAATCATACACGCAAACGTGTACGATCAAGATCAGGGACTCACGGGAAGATATCACAACACAACTCTACAAATAAAATAAGTCATACAAGCATCATATTACAAGCCAGGGGCCTCGAGGGCTCGAATACAAGAGCTCGATCATAGACGAGTCAGCGGAAGCAACAATATCTGAGTACAGACATAAGTTAAACAAGTTTGCCTTAAGAAGGCTAGCACAAACTGGGATACAGATCGAAAGAGGCGCAGGCCTCCTGCCTGGGATCCTCCTAAACTACTCCTGGTCGTCGTCAGCGGGCAGCACGTAGTAGTAGGCACCTCCGGTGTAGTAGGAGTCGTCGTCGACGGTGGCGTCTGGCTCCTGGGCTCCAACATCTGGTTGCGACAACCAGGTAGAAGGGATAGGGGGAAAGGAGGGAGAAAGCAACCGTGAGTACTCATCCAAAGTACTCGCAAGCAAGGAGCTATACTACATATGCATGGGTATCAAATGGAATAAGGGTATCATATGTGGACTAAACTGCAGAATGCCAGAATAAGAGGGGGATAACTAATCCTGTCGAGGACTACGCTTCTGGCAGCCTCCGTCTTGCAGCATGTAGAAGAGGGTAGACTGAAGTCCTCCAAGTAGCATCGCATAGCATAACCCTAACCGATGATCCTCCCCTCGTCGCCCTGTGAGAGAGCGATCACCGGTTGTATCTGGTACTTGGAAGGGTGTGTTTTATTAAGTATCCGGTTCTAGTTGTCATAAGGTCAAGATACAACTCCGGGTCGTCCTTTTACCGAGGGACACGGCTATTCGAATAGATAAACTTCCCTGCAGGGGTGCACCACATACCCCAACACGCTCGATCCCATTTGGCCGGACACACTTTTCTGGGTCATGCCTGGCCTCGGAAGATCAACACGTCGCAGCCCTACCTAGGCACAACAGAGAGGTCAGCACGCCGGTCTAAATCCTATGGCGCAGGGGTCTGGGCCCATCGCCCTTTGCACACCTGCACGTTGCGTACGCGGCCGGAAGCAGACCTAGCCTAGTGGCTTTCCAGTCCAATCCGGCGCGCGCCACTCAGTCGCTGACGTCACGAAGGCTTCGGCTGATACCACGACGCCGGGATACCCATAACTACTCCCACGTAGATGGTTAGTGCGTATAGACCAAATGGCCAGACTCAGATCAAATACCCAGATCTCGTTAATCGTGTTAAGTATCCGCGAACACCGACCAGGGCCAGGCCCACCTCTCTCCTAGGTGGTCGGAACCTGCCCTGTCGCTCCGCCTCAAAGATCCACTCGCGGGTGCTCCTACGAGCCGTCCCGTCTTTAGTCACCACATGTATCATGTATAACGTATATAGTATATACCCGTGATCACCTCCCGAGTGATCACGGCCCGATAGTATAGCATGGCAGACGAACAAGAATGTAGGGCCACTGATGATAAACTAGCACCCTATACTAAGCATTAGGATTGCAGGTAAAGGTAACAACAGTAGTAGGAAGGACAGGCTATGCATTAGTATAGGATTAACGGGAAGCAGTAACATGCTACACTACTCTAATGCAAGCAGTATAGAGAAGAGTAGGCGGTATCTGGTGATCAAAGGGGGGGGCTTGCCTGGTGGTTCAGACAAGGAGGGGGTCGTCGGTGACGTAGTCGACCACAGGGGCATCAGCATCGTCATGGGGTCTACCGAAGAGAAGAGGGGGGTGAAACAGTAAATACATAGCAAGCAAGTGCATAACAAGACAACAGGCAGAGCTAGACGTGTTCTAACGTGGTATGAGGTGATACCGGTGAAGGGGTGAACATCCGGGAAAGTATTCCCGATGTTTCGCGTTTTCGGGCAGAGGAGCCGGAGGGGGAAAGTTGCGAGTTTGCTATGCTAGGGATGCGTGACGGACGAACGGGCTGCGTATCCGGGTTCGTCTCGTCGTTCTGAGCAACTTTCATGTTGAAAACATTTTAATCCGAGTTACGGATTAAAAGATATGATTATCTAAAGATTTAAATCATTTTCAGGATTTATTTAATTAATTTATTACAACATTATCCAGAACAGTGAATGATGACGTCAGCATGACATCAAAATGATGTCAGCAGGTCAACTGGTCAGTTGACCAGTCAAGCAGACAGGTGGGTCCAGTGGGACCCACATGTCATTGTCTGTTAACTAATTAACCAGGTTAATTAGTTTAGTTAACAGATTAGTTATGTTAATTAACAGTAGTTAATTAGTTTAATTAGTTATTAGGTTAATCTAATTATAATTAATTAATTTAATTAATTCCTTAATTAATTAATTAATTAATTATATTATTATTATTATTATTATTTTATTTTTCGTTTTAGGGGCGTGGGGCCCCTACATCAGTGGCCCAAGGGCATCTGGCCCCACCCGGCAGTGGCCCAGGAGGCCGACCGGGGCGGGCGCGTGGTAACGGACGTGGGCGCCTGACGGGCGCCGCGTTGCCCGAACGGGCGTGCCGGCGATGCGCGGCTGCGACCGTAGGGGAGGCGCGGCCAGGGGTGGTGCAGGGTGGCTGGGGGCAGCAGCGGCGAGCGAGGCGACCGGCAGCTTGGGCGGAGCAGATCCGCAGCAAGTGGCGGGCGGTGGCGGCCATGGGCGCGTGTAGCGGGCACCCGCGGCATGCTGCACGGGGCGGTGCGGGGCCGACGAGCTAGGCGAGCAGCTGCGGCGCGCCGGGCACTGTGCGCAGGTGCGGGACGGCGAGGTTCGGCTGGCGAGCAGGGCACCAAGCGCGGTGTCATGCGCGCGCGGGCGCACGAGCTCGTGCATAGCACGCGGCCACGGGCGCGAACGCGACGAGCGCAAGGCCCGGGCGCGGCCTCGGTGACACAGGACGGCAGGGGAAAAGGGGAAAACGACGAGCGGCTCACAACGGAGCGTAGGGAGGCGGCAGTGGGCTCGGGGAGGGTTCGAGGTCGCGACCGGCGAGGAGGAGACGAGGACGACATGCGGCGGCGGTGGGCGTCGAGGTGCCGGCGAGGTGCGACGGGGTCGGGGTTGGTGACGAGGCGAGTCCGCGACGTTAGGCGGGCGCCGCGCGAGGGAGAGCGGGGCGCAGAGGAGGCCCTGGGGGGCGGTACCGGCGCCGGCGGTGGTGGCCGTAGCGGAGGCCGCTGCCCCCGATCTGGATCGGGGGAGGGGCAGAGGGAGCGAAAGACGTGGGGGGGGGATCGTGGGTGGAGTGGGGGGTTACGGGCTAGGGTTTTGGTCGGGGTGGGGATAAGGGAGTGGGGGTGGCCGGCTGGGCCTTTGCCCAGTTGGGCCGGTGGCCGAATGGGCCGGCCAGCTGGGTCGGCTGGCCCCGGGAGGGGGGGGGGCTTTCTCTTTCCTTTTTTTTGTCTTCTGTTTGATTTTCCCCCTTGTATTTTCTTTTATTATTTCCTTTTCTGTTTTAATCCATTTAAAAGTATTTTGGCATTTTATAAAAATGTGTTTACTGCATCATAATTACCTTTGCATTATTTGGCTCACTCCGAACATTTTAGTTTTAATATTTGAAAAAATTTCTAGTTTGACTTTATTTAAAATTTGAATTTGAACGAGTTTTGAATCATTGCGAGATTTGCAACAGTAATCGTGGTGACGTGGCAACACTAGCAGGGGTTTACTGTAGCCTAATTATCCGGGCGTCACATGTGCGAGGGAGGAAGAAGAGATAATGACCGCAGTGAAATGAGTACTTATAGGGATATGGGCGGCACTGCGCTATTACTCAGGTGCCCCTGGCGATTCGCATCTGATCAGTACGTGGCCAGCATGCGGAATTGTGGGGGCAGTTTCACCCCACGCACGCCTGGTTTGTCGGGAGAGGTTCCTACTTCTCCGGAATTCTAGTTGATGGATAGACATTAAAAGTCGTTTTAAAGTTTGTCTCTGTGTCTTCATCTGACAAGGATGCAGTGAAGACATTCGACAGTTTCAATAGAGTGCATATGACTTGGAGAGATAGAGTTTGAGGTAGGAAGCATGGAGAGGTTAGGGTCCGATCACATTCACTTAGTTCAAAAGATTCAGCCAAGAAGACATAGCTATATGTGAATGCTGTAGAGGACAGAACACCAGTGCATATATAATCAACATAGTGAAGATAATCAAGAAGACATGTTGAGATTGAAGACAAACCAAATGTGAAGACATAGCAAATGTAACGACATGAGTAAAACACTTCACGCAGAAAATTTTTGGTGGTGGCGCTACCCACCGTATAGGAAGTATTGAACCTAGACACGGCGCACAATTATCGTGGCGCTCCGAGGTCAAATTCCACGTTAATGTATTCACACTTAGAATGTATGTCTTCATTGATTGAAGATATACGTTACTTTGTGTGTTGCACATCTAAGTCATCATCATGCATAAGTGTTAGGATGTGTGCCTGATCACAGGACATTTGAGGATTCCAAGATATTTAGCTCACACCGTAACTTGCAAAATCTCTTCTCATCCAAGGGCTTGGTGAAGATATCTGCCAATTGCTCTTCAGTGTTGACGTGTATGATATCAATGTCTTCCTTTGTAACATGATCTCTGAGAAAATGATGACGAATTTCAATGTGCTTTGTCTTCGAGTGCTGAACTGGGTTGTTGGCGATCTTGATGGCGCTTTCGTTGTCGCAGTAAAGTGGCACTTGCTTCAGATGAATGCCATAATCCTTGAGGGTTTGCTTCATCCATAGAAGCTGAGCGCAGCAGGATCCAGCAGCAATGTATTCAGATTCAGCAGTGGAGAGAGATACACAGTTCTGCTTCTTTGAAGACCAACAGACAAGAGATCGGCCTAGGAAATGACATGTGCCTGATGTGGATTTCCGATCAACCTTGTCACCAGCGTAATCAGCGTCCGAAAATCCAACCAGATCAAATTCTGAGCCCTTTGGATACCATAACCCTAGAGTTGGTGTGTGAGCCAAATATCGAAGAATTCGCTTCACTGCTAAGTGATGCGACTCCTTTGGTGCCGCTTGAAACCGAGCACACATGCAAACACTAAGCATAATATCTGGCCTAGATGCACATAAATAAAGCAGAGAACCAATCATGGAGCGGTATACCTTTTGATCGAACTCTTTACCATTGTCGTCAGGACCCAGATGATGTTTGGCTGGCATTGGTGTTGTGAAGCCTTTGCAATCTTGCATACCGAACTTCTTCAGGCAGTCTTTGAGATATTTCTCTTGAGATATGAAGATGCCATTGCGTTGTTGCCTTATCTGAAGACCGAGGAAGAATTTCAGCTCCCCCATCATAGACATCTGATATTGCTCTTGCATCATATATCCGAACTCCTCACTGTACTTCTGATTGGTGCAGCCGAAGATAATGTCGTCCACGTATATTTGGCACACAAACAGTTCACCATCATATGTCTTTGTGAAGAGAGTGGGATCCAGGGAACCAGGTATGAAGCCTTTGCTCTTCAGGAAGTATTTGAGTGTATCATACCAGGCCCGAGGGGCTTGTTTGAGGCCATATAGTGCCTTTTTGAGCTTGTACACCATGTCAGGATGTTTTGGATCTTCAAACCCAGGTGGTTGCGCAACATACACTTCCTCTTCAATTTTGCCATTGAGGAAGGCACTTTTTACATCCATTTGATACAGGATTATGTTGTGATGATTTGCATAGGCCAGCAGTATACGGATGGCTTCAAGTCTGGCCACAGGAGCAAATGTTTCGTCGAAGTCGATACCTTCCACTTGAGTATATCCTTGAGCAACGAGACGAGCCTTGTTTCTGACGACTTGGCCATGCTCATCTTGCTTGTTGCGGTATATCCATTTGGTGCCTATTATGTTATGCTTCCGTGGATCAGGACGCTTAACTAACTCCCATACATTGTTCAGCTCAAATTGTTGAAGCTCTTCTTGCATAGCTTGAATCCATTCAGGTTCCATAAAGGCTTCATCAGTTTTCTTGGGTTCTGTGATTGAAACAAATGCGAAGTGTCCGCAAAAATTTGCCAGTTGAGTTGCCTTTGAACGAGTCAGTGGACCAGGTGCATTGATGCTATCCATTATTCTGTCAATTTGCACTTCATTGGCAACACGAGGATGTAGGGGTCGAAGACTTTGCTCTTGCTGATCTACGTTGTCATGGGGAGGAATGTCTTCAGGCTGAGCATTGTCTTCATGTGGATCAGGTGCTAAGATGATAAGTTCTTCTTCAGGACGAGCTTCAGAGGGTACAATTTCTCCAGTTCCCATTAGCTTGATTGATTCACTAGCTGGAACTTCATCTAGTACATCTGGTAGTTGCTCTCTTTGTGACCCATTGGTCTCATCAAACCGCACATCCACTGTTTCAACCACTTTGTAGTGAAAGAGATTGAAGACTCTGTAGGAGTGCGAATCCTTTCCATATCCAAGCATGAAGCCCTCATGTGCTTTTGGAGCAAATTTTGCTGTGTGGTGAGGGTCCTTGATCCAGCATCTCGATCCAAATACTCGGAAGTAACTTACATTTGGCTTCTTGCCAGTCAGAAGTTCATAAGATGTCTTGTTCAGCAGCTTGTGAAGATACACAAGGTTGATAGTATGGCATGCAGTGTCAATGGCTTCAGTCCAGAATTTTCTTGGTGTCTTGTACTCATCTAACATTGTTCTGGCCATCTCAATGAGTGTTCTGTTCTTGCGTTCGACGATGCCATTCTGTTGTGGCGTGTATGGAGCTGAGAATTCATGAGTGATGCCCAATGTATCAAGATATGTGTCAAGGCCGGTGTTCTTGAATTCTGTGCCATTGTCACTTCTGATGTGCTTTATCTTGGCGCCATAATTGTTCATTGCCCGATTTGCGAAGCGTCTGAAGACATCCTGCACTTCAGTCTTGTAAAGAATTATGTGCACCCAAGTATATCTAGAGTAATCATCAACAATGACGAAGCCATAGAGGCAAGCAGTAGTGGAGAAAGTTGAGTAGTGGGTAGGGCCGAAGAGATCCATGTGAAGTAGTTCGAAGGGTTGAGTAGTGGTCATGATTGTCCTCGAAGGATGTTTTGCCCTTGTCATCTTCCCAGCTTCACAGGCACCGCATAAGTGATCTTTCTTGAACTTGACGCCCTCGATGCCTATGACATGCTTCTTCTTAGCAAGGGTGTGGAGGTTCCTCATACCAGCATGCCCAAGTCTTCGATGCCAAAGCCAGCATTCTGAAGCCTTTGCGAGAAGACAAACTGCAAGTTGTGGTCCTGCTGAGAAATCTACCACGTACAAATCATCTTTTCGATACCCTTCAAACACTAGAGACTTGTCAGATTCCATTAGTACCAGACAGCGATATTTTCCAAAGATTACAATCATGTTTAAATCGCAAAGCATTGAGACAGACATTAAGTTGAAGCCAAGGGATTCAACAAACATGACTTTATCCATGTGTTGATCCCTTGAGATTGCAACTCTACCTAGACCCAGTACTTTACTTTTACCAGTGTCAGCGAATGTGATGTGGCTCTTGTCAGATGGACGTAAGGTTGAGTCCATAAAGAGACTTTTCTTGCCAGTCATGTGATTTGTACACCCGCTGTCAATAATCCATACTGAAGACTCCGAAGTTACTGGTGTCGTACCCTACAGTGCAGTTAGGGGGATAGGCTTCACCAAGAGTGTTGTGAAGCAAAAACATTTGACGAACCAGTGGATTATGAAAACTGAGATCCAGGTTAGGACAAGCAGGGAGAGTAGCATGCGATTCAGATATGAGATACATAGTGATGCCATTCGGGCATTTGATCGAGCGCCCCACGAGTTTTTTAAGGTCTCCAGCAATAGCATCAGAAGATTTTGGTTTTGAGCTGGAGACCTTTCCCTGCAAAAGAGAGTTAAGCTTTCTTAACCACCCACATCTTCAAGGGTGGCTTAGAAGCAATAAGTCTAAGTGCAGCATCTGAGAATTTTGGCTTTGGAGCCCTAGCAAACAGTCTAGCAGGTGGGCAATAATACTCATAAGAATAGGCAGAATAATTTTTGGTCATATGAGAATGACGGTTTGAAGAACCGCTCACATGAGCCTGAGCATTGTTTCCCTGCAAAGCATGTGTGTTAGTGCAACTCAGATGAGCCCTTTGCCTGTATGAACCCTTTGGACCATATGAAGCCTTTGGTCTGATGTTTGTCTTCTTCATGTGAGGTGTCATGAGGACATTCACAGGAAGATTCTCAAGACACGTTTTTGGAACCCAGATCTTCTTCATAGGCGGTCCATTCCTGCAGTTAGTACCAATGTACCTGGCAAATACTTCACCATTCTGATTCCTAAACAGTTTATAGTTTGCATCAAAGGATTCATCAATGATAATTGGATTAGCATAAGTGAAGCCAGATAGATTGGATGGATCTAATGAGGATTCCTTTGCAGCAACCCATGTGGTTTTGGGGTACTGCTCAGGTTTCCAGTAAGAGCCATCTGCATTAATTTTCTTCACGAACCCAACACCCTCTTTGCTAGGGTTTCGGTTCAGAATCTGCTTCTTGAGGACATCACATAGTGTCTGATGTCCTTTGAGACTTTTGTACATTCCTGTTTCAAGCAATGTCTTCAACCTAGCATTTTCATCAGCAATAGCAGTGGTATCCTCAGCAGAGGGGTTAGTTACCACTTCAACAGTTGAAGATATTGCAACAGCAGTAGCAGTGGAACATTCAGCGACAGAAATAGCATTATCACGCTCAATGCATTTAAGACATGGTGGTTCAAATCCTTCCTGAGCAGAACTGATCTGTTCGGCTCGAAGTGACTCGTTTTCCTTTTGAAGATCTTCATGATCCGCTCTCAACTTCTCAAGATCTTGCTTCTTCTGAAGATAATCATAGGAAAGCTTTTCATGAGTAGTTGAGAGAGTCTCAAGACGATCTTCGAGTTCCTGATACTTAACGTGAAGATTTTTTATGTCTTCAATTAAGGATTCAGAACGAGTCATTTCAGCACCCAACAGATCATCGCTTCTGTCTAACAGTTTTTGAATATGTTCCATGGCCTTTTGTTGTTCAGTTGCAATTTTAGCAAGTGTTTTGTAACTGGGTTTTGAATCACAACCAGAGTCATCGTCACTAGATGTTTGATAGTGAGTGGTGCGTGTGTTTACCTTGGCACCACGTGCCATGAAGCAGTAGGTGGGAGTAGAGTCGTCCTTGTCATTTGCATCGGTGATGGTGATAGAGTCATTGTCTTCAGTGTTGAAGATGGACTTGGCGACATAGGCTGTAGCCAAACTTGCAATGCCTGAATCAGACTCCTCCTCAGACTCCACCTCTGCCTCCTCAGAAGCGGACTCCTCCTCTGAATCCATTTCCTTGCCAACAAACGCACGCGCCTTGCCAGATGAACTCTTCTTGTGTGATGAAGACTTTGAGGAAGACTTGGACGAAGACTTTGAGTATTTTTTCGTCTTCTTATCGTCAGAGTCATATTCCTTGCTCTTCTTCTTCTTTCTGTTCTCATTGTCCCACTGTGGGCATTCAGAGATGAAGTGTCCAGTTTTCTTGCATTTGTGACAAGTTTTCCTCTTGTAGTCATGCGCAGAAGCTTCATCATTCCTTGAGCTTGATCGTGAAGACTTTCCGAAGCCTTTCTTCTTGGTGAATTTCTGGAACTTCTTTACTAGCATTGCAAGTTCCCTTCCAATGTCTTCAGGATCATCAGAACTGCTGTCAGATTCCTCTTCAGATGATGACACAGCTTTTGCCTTCAAGGCACGAGTTCGCCCATAGTTTGGACCGTAGATATCTCTTTTCTCAGAAAGCTGAAACTCATGTGTGTTGAGCCTCTCAAGTATGTCAGATGGATCGAGTGTCTTGAAGTCTGGACGTTCTTGAATCATCAGGGCTAGAATGTCAAATGAACTGTCAAGTGATCTTAGCAGCGTCTTGACGATTTCATGTTTGGTGATCTCAGTGGCGCCAAGGGCTTGAAGCTCATTTGTGATGTCAGTGAGCCGTTCAAATGTGTGCTGGACATTCTCGTTGTCATTTCGCTTGAAGCGGTTGAAGAGATTTCGAAGAACACTGATTCTCTGATCTCTCTGGGTTGAGATGCCTTCATTGACCTTGGAGAGCCAGTCCCAGACCAGCTTGGATGTCTTCAAGGCACTCACACGGCCGTACTGTCCTTTGGTCAGATGACCACAGATAATATTCTTGGCAGTGGAGTCCAGTTGAGTGAACTTCTTGACATCAGCAGTAGTGACACCTTCTCCAGCCTTGGGAACGCCGTTTTCGACGACATACCATAGGTCGACGTCAATGGCTTCAAGATGCATGCGCATCTTATTCTTCTAGTAGGGATATTCAGTTCCATCGAAGACGGGGCACGCAGCGGAGACTTTAATTATCCCTGCGGTCGACATAGCTAAAACTCCAGGTGGTTAAACCGAATCACACAGAACAAGGGAGCACCTTGCTCTGATACCAATTGAAAGTGCGTTATATCGACTAGAGGGGGGTGAATAGGCGATTTTTAAGAAAGTCTTCAAAACGTGGAAGTTATGAAGACAAACAGACTTGAAGCCTATCACTATGCAGCGGAAGATAGATTACACAACGCAAGCCATAGTCAAATATACAGTACAGTGAAAGCACAGAGACAAATAGCTTCAGTGTAATGAGGATCAGGTTGGAAGAACTTATGAAGCCAATCAGATCATACAGTCAGGTTGTGAAGACAGAAGATTAAGCAGGCATGCAATAGCTTCACAATGTGTACTGGTAAGTAAAGGGAGGTGAAGATGAAACCAGTGACACGTTGAAGACAATGATATGTTGGACCAGTTCCAGTTGCTGTGACAACTGTACGTCTGGTGACACACAGTCCCGGACACCCAGTCCTGAACACGCAGCTCAGGACACCCAGTCCTCACCGTTTTCTCCTTGAGCTAAGGTCACACAGACCCCGCCCAATCACTCTGGTAAGTCTTCAAGGTAGACTCCCAAACCTTCACAGACTTCGTTCACCGGCAATCCACAATTCCTCTTGGATGCTCAGAACGCGACGCCTAACCGTCTGGAGGATGCACAGTCCTCAAGTGTAATAAGTCTTCAGATCACTCAGACAAGAAGACTTAAGTGATGCCCAATTACTCTGGCTCTGGGTGGTTAGGGCTTTTCTCCTCACTAAGGATTTTCTCTCAAAGGCTTCGAGGTGGGTTGCTCTCAAACGACAAAAGCCGTGCACTGAAATCTGAGCAGCCAACCGTTTATGGTTGTGGGGGTGGGCTATTTATAGCCACTTGGCAACCCTGACCTGATTTGTCCGAAATGACCCTGGGTCACTAAGGAACTGACACGTGTACTAACGGTCGGATTTTGAACTCTCACGGCAACTTTACTTGGGCTGCAAGTAAAGCTGACTTGTCTGACTCTAAACAAGATTTTCTCTCATTGTCTTCACTCGAAGACATAGGATTTGAATTAGGCATCACTTCAGTCACCCTGACTGGATTTCTTGGACCCCACTTAACAGTACGGTGGTTCCTATGACACAACATGAATAAAGTAAAGCTACGAAGGATCTAAGTCTTCGAGTTCCAAAAGCTTCATGGGGAGTCTTCATATGTCATTGTCTTCGACACGAATGTCTTCATGAACCACCATTGTCTTCAATGTCTTCGTACATTTTTGGGGGTCATCTCTGGTAGCTAAACCGAATCAATGAGGGACTTCTACCTGTGTTATCCTGCAATTCTCACAAACACATTAGTCCCTCAACTAGGTTTGTCGTCAATACTCCAAAACCAACTAGGGGTGGCACTAGATGCACTTACACTAAGGTGGCAACTTAAACACACATCTGGGTGGACTGAGGCACCTGGGTAATCCAGGACTTGCCTGTTTTCTTTTGGACCACCACTCAGGCTCAAAGGGATCATCAGACTATTCATACTAGAAACTTCTGTGTGCAGCCACAAGCTATTATGGGCTCTAGCATAGTTGACTAAGTCGTGCGAACTCTTACAGTGGTAGACTAGCAGATGTAGGGGATGTAGGTGGTATGGTCTACCCAATTGTAAGGTGCGAGCGCTTCTAAAAGACTATGTCTCGGTCATCCGTCTTCTCAAATACCATGTAGTGCGAGAAACCAAACGAAGGCGATCGAGTCTTGTGGGGAAAAGTGCGCAAACCTCTGTAGAGTGTATTAAACTAATCATGATTAGCCGTGGCCCCGGTTATGGACATCTTGAGTATCTAGTACTTGGATTATTATGTGAATCTCAACATGTTACCCTAAATTAATTTTGTTGGGCTTTGTTAATGATGATGCTTAATTGGATTTGAGAATGCTGTCAACCATTCTCAATGGTTAACAACTACCATGATAGTTAAATAAATTTATTCCTTTGCAGTAGGGAAAAATTGGCTTTACACAAAACTGTAACTATAGAGCTTTCCACCAGCCAAATATGCATATAGTATAGCTGTTTCATTCCATTACTCTCTATGTGTTACATTGCCAGCATATTCCATGTGCTGACCCGTTTCGGGCTGCAACGTTAATGTTGCAGACTTTTCAGACGACGATTAAGGAGTTTTTAGGTCATGGTTCTATACTCAGTGATGCCGTTGGAGTTGATGGACTCACTTATCTTCCAAGCCTTCCGCTGTTATCGTTGTTAGATGGCCTTAAGCCATATTTATTGTAATAAGTTCTCTCTTGAGACACTCGATGTAATAATTGTGTGATTGCAACTTTGTTATAAATCCTTCAAGTACTGTGTGGTGTCAGCATTACTGATCCAGGGATGACACCAGAGCACAGAGATCATACTGTTTGAGGTCTGGTCGCTACAGAGATGGTATCAGAGCACACGCTGACTGTAGAACACGACCACTAAGCTAAAGACCTAGATCACTATTCATTCTCTTCTTTTCTGACCTCTCATCTTTTCTACTCTTTTAGGATGGCGGATGCAAGGAACAAGTTCACACAACCGGATGTAGATACACCCTTTGGACGTCACTTGAAGGAAGTCACTAGATACCTGAACATAGGAGTACCAAGCTTCACCAGAACCTACAACACAACATTACCTGAAGAAGAGTGCTGGATGATTCAAGTTCAAGTTCCAGGAAGGACGTTCATGCCAGTCACTGAGCCCATAGAGTTTTCTTTTGATGCACCAACTTGGAATCTAGGAAAGAGCATGGCAGCTCACATCGCCATGGGACGCATTGGAGAAGTCTACCGCAATGATCTCAAGGATACTATCTACCAGATTTGTGGACGCCGAGATAAGCACTAGGAGATGATCAGCACCCGGAAGGATAGATCAATTGCAGCTTTTATCCAGGAGTTAAACCAGCACATTCGACGACAGGAGAACCAGATGTGCGCCGACATGATAGACCTGAAGAAGGCAAAGACAAGAGTCAAGGAACTGGAGGAAGAGCTCAAGGCTACATGTGAAGATTATGAAGAAGAAATTGAAGTATTGGTGGATAAGAATGCCGACCTAACAATGAAGATCGGGATATTTATGGGAGGCCCTACACCAGTAGATGAAGACGAAGAACCCAAGGAGATTAGCCCGGAAGACTACATCATCATCGACGACACCGACTCGGATCCAGACGATGGCGATGATGATTATGTTGATGAAGCCGGAGCAGATATCATGGAGTCTGCAACTAAAGAATATTTCTAGTAGACCACCTCATCAGTAGTAGTAGTCCACCATGTAAATATAGTAGTCCGAGCACTGTTGCGATAGTTAGATCGATTGTATGCCCTTGTTTGGTTGAATGAAGTGAATTGTTTGATTTTGCCTCATGTGCATATGGGTAGTGTTTTCTCTTTAGACCCCCTCTATTCTTACATCTCATCTTTTCTAAACCCTTAGATGCCTCCGAGACGTGACCCCGGATTTGCCTTTCCACCGGAGCTCACTCAGTTGATCCAGCAGCAGAACACATTGATGCAGTTGCTAGTCCAGAATCAGAATCAGGGGAACAACAACAACAACAACAACCCACCACCACCACCACCTATTGATCACTTAGCCCGTTTTCTTAGGCTGAACCCGCCGGTGTTTTCCAGTAGCACCGAGCCAATAGTAGCAGATGATTGGCTCCACAAGACAGCTAGAGAGTTGACCGCAGCAGGATGCACGAATGCGGAGAAGGTGAAGTTTGCCGCACATCAGCTTGAAGGACCCGCAACATCATGGTGGGAGAATTTCACAACCACTTTCCCTGTCGACACTATCACATCGGACCAATTTCAGTAGGCTTTTCGCAATGCCCATGTTTCAGCAGGAGCTATGGCCATGAAGAAGCGTGAGTTTCGCAACTTGCGCCAAGGAGGCCAGACAGCTGGCCAGTATGTGGAGGACTTTAGTAAGTTAGCACGTTATGCCCCAGATGACGTTGCTACGGATGCAGCTAAGCAGGAGAAGTTTCTGGAAGGACTGAATGATGAGTTGAGCATGCAGTTGATGATAGCAACCTTCAACAACTACCAGGAGTTGGTAGATCGTGCTCTTATGATTGAAGGGAAGCAGCAGCAAATTGAAAGTCGCAAGAGGAAGTATGCACAAGGAAAGTACAATTCAGGAGCTCAGCAGAAGCCACGTTTTACCCCTAGACCGGGAGGACATTTTTAGCATACCCATGGAGGAGGTAGCTCGCACAATCACAATGGCCCCAGAAATGGTAATGGGAATGAAGGAAGCAATGGCCAGAACCGCACCAACCCATCAACCCTAGCCAAGAAAGACCTGAGCCAAGTCACTTGCTTTAAGTGTTCGAAGACCAGACATTATGCCAATGAATGTCCTGAACTACAAAATGGAAATAGCAATGGAAGCTCTAGGAAGAAGCCGAACCCTTTCAACAGGGGACAGGTGAACCACGTTAGCATGGAGGAGGTTGAAGCTCAGCATGATGCAGTAATAGGTAAGTTTTTGGTTAAGTCATTTACTGCACTCGTTCTTTTTGATACTGGTGCATCGCATTCATACATCTCAAGGGGATTTGTGGATAAGTATAACCTGTCAACCCAAGCCCTTAGGTCACCCATGTTAGTAACCTTGCCTGGAGCAGAATATATGGCTAGTCGATTGTGTGATCGGTTACCATTAAGGATTGGTAACTATGTTTTTTCCTCAGACCTAATAGTATTGGAATCCCAAGGATTGGATGTGATATTAGGCATGGATTGGTTATCAAAGTATGAAGGGAATATTGAATGTGCTAGTAAGTCAATTTTGCTTACCACACCAGAAGGGAGAAGGATCAAGTATGTATCCCGACATGTGCCAAAGAGGACTCAAGTAAATTGCTTAACAGGAGTTGTGCAGGAGGAAGTACCAGTAGTGAAGGATTTCCCTGAAGTATTTCCGGAAGAGTTGCAGGCATGCCACCGGATAGAGATATTGAGTTTTTGATCGAGCTACTGCCAAGCACAGGGCCAATATCGAGGAGACCATACAGGATGCCTGCAAAGGATTTGGTGGAAATTAAGAAGCAAATTAAGGAGTTACTGGATAAAGGTTATATTCGCCCAAGTTCTTCGCCTTGGGGATCGCCAGTACTTCTAGTGGAAAAGAAGGATGGATCGTTAAGGATGGTTGTCGATTATCGAGGATTGAATGAAGTAACAATCAAAAACAAGTACCCACTATCGATGATCAATGATCTGTTTGATCGATTGCAAGGATCTAAGGTATTTTCCAAGATCGATCTGCGATCAGGATACCACCAGTTGAAGATTCGGGAATAGGATATACCCAAGACGGCTTTTACCACCAGGTATGGGCTGTACGAGTATACCGTTATGTCATTTGGTCTGACTAACGCACTCACATATTTTATGAACATGATGAACAAAGTATTTATGGAGTTCTTGGATAAGTTCGTCGTGGTGTTCATTGATGATATCCTGGTTTACTCGAAGAATGAAGAGGAGCATAAGGAACATCTGTGTTTGGTTCTTGGAAAGCTCAGAGAACATCAATTGTATGCCAAGTTCAGCAAATGCGAGTTTTGGTTGAAGGAAGTAGGATTTCTCGGACACGTTATATCCGGAGAAGGTATAGCAGTAGATCCCACTAAGGTTGACACTATGACAAATTGGGAAGCACCAACCACGGCTGGAGAGATCCGGAGTTTTCTTGGACTCGCAGGATACTACCGGAGATTTATTAAGAATTTCTCAAAGATTGCGAAGCCTATGACTGAGTTGTTGAAGAAAGGTACCAAGTTCATATGGACGGAGGAATGTGAGGCTAGTTTCCAGGAGTTGAAGAAACGTTTGGTTACTTCACCAGTGTTGATTTTGCCAGACCAGACCAAGGATTATGAGGTGTATTGCGACGCTTCACGTCGAGGACTTGGAGCAGTGCTTATGCAGGAAGGGAGAGTTGTTTCATATGCCTCATGACAGCTTAAGCCTCATGAGTTGAATTATGCTACGCATGATTTGGAGTTAGCAGCCGTAGTGCATGCACTTAAGACTTGGAGACATTTTCTGATTGGAAACCATTGCGAGGTGTATACGGATCATAAGAGTTTGAAGTATATTTTCACACAAAAGGAGTTAAACCTCAGACAAAGGAGATGGTTGGAGCTCATCAAGGATTATGATATGAGATTGCATTACCATTCCGGAAAGGCTAATGTAGTAACTGACGCATTAAGCCGTAAGAGCCATGTCAATACAATGACGGGAGAAATACCAAGGGAGTTAGCCGAAAATCTTCGAGAGTTATGCTTAGAAATAGTCCCGAGAGGCTATGTAGCAGCATTGAAGATTCAGTCTACATTGATGGATAAAATCAGAAAAGCCCAAAGGACTGACAAGGAGATTGCTTCTATTAAGGAGAAACTTAGCAAAGGAAAGGCTAAGGGATTTCGTGAGGATGAGCACGATACCCTATGGTTTGAAGACCGTGTTTACATGCCGAATGACCCAGAGATCAGGAAGTTGATACTGCAAGAGGCACACGATTCACCATATTCGATTCACCCAGGAAATACCAAGATGTATTTGGATTTGAAGGATATTTTCTGGTGGACCAGAATGAAGAAAGATATTGCGGAGTATGTAGCAGTTTGTGATGTATGTAAGAGAGTAAATGCAGAGCATCAGAAGCCAGCAGGATTGCTACAACCATTGCCGATACCCGAATGGAAGTGGGATAAGTTAGACATGGATTTTATCACGGGATTACCCAGGACTCGTTCAAGCTATGACTCGATTTGGGTTGTAGTTGATCGATTGACGAAGGTAGCTCATTTCATCCCGGTAAAGACCACTTACACCAGTGCTAAGTTAGCAAAGATATACATGACCAGGATCGTATGTCTGCATGGAGTTACGAGGAGTATCGTATCAGATAGAGGAACCCAGTTTACCTCAAAGTTCTGGAAGCAGTTACACGAAACTTTGGGAACCAGGCTAGAATTCAGTACAACTTTTCATCCACAGATAGATGGACAGACTGAGAGAGTCAATCAGATTTTGGAGGATATGCTGAGAGCTTGTGCGCTAGATTACGGATCTAGTTGGGACGACAATCTGCCATATGCAGAGTTCTCTTACAACAACAGTTACCAAACTAGTTTAAAGATGGCCCCTTTCGAAGCCTTGTACGGAAGGAGGTGCAGGACACCGTTGTCATGGGACGAAGTTGGAGACCGCCAGTTGTTTGGACCTGACTTGATTAAAGAGTCTGAACAAAAGGTGAAGTTGATTCGCGATAGGCTCAAGATAGCCCAGTCCAGACAGAAGAGTTATGCAGATTCTAAACGCAAGGAGACAGTTTACGAAGTTGGAGATAGAGCTTATCTTCGAGTATTACCACTTCAAGGAACAAAGCGTTTTAGAGTTAAGGGAAAGTTAGCACCACGATTTGTAGGACCATATCGAGTTTTGGAGCGTGTGGGAGAAGTGGCCTACAAGTTGGAATTGCCCGAAAAATTGTCAGGAGTTCATGATGTGTTCCACGTTTCTCAGCTGAAGAAGTGCCACGCGGAGATGGCTGACATACCGTTGAGAGACACAGTGCCATTGGAAGCAATTCAGTTGGATAACGATTTGACCTATGAGGAGAAACCAGTTAAGATTCTAGAGTATGCCAGTCGAGTCACCCGCAGCAAGGTTATCAAGTTTTGCAAGGTTCAGTGGAGCCACCACATGGAGGATGAAGCCACCTGGGAGCGAGAGGAAGATTTGCTCAAAGACCACCCTCATCTATTTTCTAGCCAACCCGAATCTCGAGGGCGAGATTCATCTTAAGGGGGTAGGTTTGTAACATCCCAAATTTTCAATTTGAAATGTTATACATTAGATCATCATGCATATCATAATTTATTTTGCATTTTGGTTGATCCTGGAAATTTCTACGCAACTCAAGGACCCGCGGAGAGAGTTGGGGAATTCATTATTTTTATATTTGAGCTTTCTCAAATTTTGAGAATAGGATCGTTTGATTTATATTATTTTATCATCAATTATTTATATTACAAAAATATGAGAAAGGGAATAAAATGACTTTCCCAAAATAAAAAAATATTGAGGATTTAATAATAAAATCAAATAAGTTTTTATTTCGGAGTTTTTCGTTATTTTATTTGAATTTAGGAAAAATGTGCGTTTTTCAAAATTGCATTTAGGCCCCAAATAAATATTCACCTTGTGCTTCTTGATTTTAGAAGCCCGGAAAAATGTATTTTGGGATTTTTGGAGTCTGTTTAGTATTTCTTTTTATTTTTCTTCCACGCGTAATTATTTTAGAAAAAATGAACCGACCTAACGGGCCGTGTCTGACCCGGACTCCTGGCCCGGTCGCCTTTATAAGCCGGGGGGAGGCCCAGCCGAAGTCAAACCCTAGCCCCAGCCTCGAGCCGCGCGCCGCCGCCGCCGCCTCGCCGGACGCCGCCGCCTCGCCGCCGCACGCCGCCCGAGGTCGCCTCAAAATCCGTGCCATTTTTTTCTTCGAAAAACCGTTCGGTTTTTTTGTTTCGGTTTTTCCGATTTATTTAATTAGCGAGCGTTCGTCCGTTCGTTCGTTCTAACGAACGTTTGTCATTTTACTTTTTCTCGGATTAAATCCGCGATTTTTCTGATCGCGATTCCTGATCCGATTTTCGTTTTAGTATAACTTTTCGCTCGTTTATCGGAATCAGGCGATTCAAGCGCCTGGAGTTTTGTCTCGAAACCCTCTATCCATTTAACCAACTTAAACAAGCTTTTGCCACTGTAAAAATTGCCCTAGATCCAGATTAGTAGAACGAAGTTCTTTTCTTTCGCCGTTTGACTTTCGTTGCTTCGTTTGATTTGATTCTTTTTGCAACCGGAGTTCTTAAGTTGAATTTTCTGGTTAGATCTCTTATTTGAATTTTATCTATGCATTAGATGAGTACTTATTGTATGCTTGTTTGTTTTTCTGCGATAGAATACCCGGAGTGCGCCGCCTGTTACTTCGAATCGCTAGGTTTCGCGGATCATCAGCAAGGCAAGTAACACTTTGATCATACCTTTTCTACTACCCAGTTTTATCGCATTAGATCAATCCTCAAACATTGCATGATTAGGATCTAATTAAATTGTGGGATGGGAAGTAGTTGAGGTAGTACCTATCACCTGTTATATATCAAACCTTTGGGAGTTACTTCTACGTTTTCTTATTGTGCCATGCTATGCTAGTAGACGTGGATTGGGTGAGTGATATCCATGACAGATGTGAGTATTGTTAATTAATGGTTTATCTAAGGTGGCAACTTAAACACACATCTGGGTGGACTGAGGCACCTGGGTAATCCAGGATTTGCCTGCTTTCTTTTGGACTGCCACCCAGGCTCAAAGGGATCATGAGACTATTCATACTAGAAACTTCCGTGTGCAGCCACAAGCTATTATGGGCTCTAGCATAGTTGACTAAGTCGTGCGAACTCTTACAGTGATAGACTAGCAGATGTAGGGGATGTAGGTGGTACGGTCTACCCGATCGTAAGGTGCGAGCGCTTCTGAAAGACTATGTCTCGGTCATCCGTCTTCTCAAACACCATGTAGTGCGAGAAACCAAACGGAGGCGATTGAGTCTTGTGGGGAAAAGTGTGCAAACCTCTGCAGAGTGTATTAAACTAATCATGATTAGCCGTGTCCCCGGTTATGGACATCTTGAGTATCCAGTACTTGGATTATCATGTGAATCTCAACATGTTACCCTAAATTAATTTTGTTGGGCTTTGTTAATGATGATGCTTAATTGGGATTGAGAATGGTGTCAACCATTCTCAATGTTTAACAACTAACATGATAGTTAAATAAATTTATTCCCTTGCAGTAGGGAAAAATTGGCTTTACACAAAACTGTAACCATAGAGCTTTCCACCAGCCAAATATGCATATAGTATAGTTGTTTCATTCCATTACTCTCTATGTGTTACATTGCCAGCATATTCCATGTGCTGACCCGTTTCGGGCTGCAACGTTAATGTTGCAGACTTTTTAGACGACGATTAAGGAGTTTTTAGGTCATGGTTCTATACTCAGTGAGGCCGTTGGAGTTGATGGACTCACTTATCTTCCAAGCCTTCCGCTGTTATCGTTGTTAGATGGCCTTAAGCCATATTTATTGTAATAAGTTCTCTCTTGAGACACTCGATGTAAGAAGTGTGTGATTGCAACTCTGTTATAAATCCTCCGAGTACTGTGTGGTGTCAGCATTACTGATCCAGGGATGACACCAGAGCACAGAGATCAGACTGTTTGAGGTCTGGTCGCTACATAATTCGGAGCCATCGGTGTAGTGTGTTTTGTCTACCATCTCCCACACATTCTTTGAACAATAAAAATAAGATGTCAATGGAAATAAGCTGTCAACTATTTTGAAATAAACAATATAAATTAGCTAATAACTATGTTTGAGAAACTCACATAGCGGTAGAACTGGAGGCGTATCAACAAGTACCCAAATGTCCATATTGTCTTGGTTGATGTCAGGATTACCAAGATCTATGGTGATAAGCATACCCTCATCAAAACCATACATCTTGCAAAATGCTTCCCAATTTTTGCAACCAAAATGGGTTACGCTCTCAGAATTATATAGATTTACTTCAAAGTCCACATCGTGATGAGTCCTTAGGTGAATTTTCTTTGTTTCAGAAATTTCATGGTCTTCAAAATCCATCCTCTCCAAGACATAGCGTCTTGCATGGCATGGGATAAGCTATACTCGATTTGTAAAAGATGAAAATTACATGTTGAAATAGTTGAAGTCGTGCTTAATTATGAAAATAACACTTGTCATCGTTGTGTACCATTTCAACTTCGAAGGTCTCCTCGAGCTTAATGCTGAAGCGCCGATCATCGTCCAGGTGAGGCATGTCGCACAGACCTCGATCGTCGTGGCACCAGTCGCACTCCCCGGGAGACTTTCATCGTCCGATGATGATGACGACATATCCTACGTTCATAATTCAAAACTACAACATTTAGGGTTTGTCGACACAGAGGCATCCTAAAAGCTAAGCTTTTAACATTTAGGGTTTGTCGACGCTGAGGCACCCTAAAAGCCTAAGCTTTCATCATTTAGGTTCTTACCGACACCGAGGCACCCTAAAAGCCAAGGTTTTATCATTTAGGGTTTGTCGATGTCGAGGCACCCTAAAAGCCTAAGCTTTCATCATTTAGGTTTTGTCGACGCCGAGGCACCCCAAAAGCCTAAGCGTACATCATTTAGGTTCTCATCAACACCGAGGCACCCTATAGAAGCCAAGTTAAGTTTTCATCATTTAGGGTTTATCGATGCCGAGGCACCCTAGGTTGGGCCTAATCACTTGGCTCTATTGCCACCTATGTTGGGTTTATCACCTAGGGTTTATCGATGCTAACGAGAATTCTAAGTTGGGCCTAATCACTTGGCTCTATTGCCACCTATGGTTTAATGCAGCAAGAATGGCGGGGTAGTTGATCCTACTTAACTAAGTACTAAGATACCCCGGCCCATGCATTAGTCGCAAGTACCCCATATGTCCTATTTTTAGCAAAGTCATGCTAAAATTCACGGAAAATTTCGGCATGACCTTTGCTGAAAATAGGACATATGGAGTACCCGAATTTGCCGGAACGGAAGTTAATCGACATTCCGGCAAACTCAAGGGCCTCTCGGGGTACAGCAGCAGCATCACAAGTTGACAAAATTCCCAAGTAGTACAGGAGCAGCATCACAAGTAGTACCAATGAACATATAGTCCAACAACTTGAAAAAGCTGAAGTTCTCAGCATGAAGTAAACAGGAGTATCCAGAATAGTTATTTGCTTGATCTCAAGTTTGACATATACGATAGTGATAGATGTAAGGAGCATAAAAATGCCAAAGCCACAACCTCAAATCAGGAACAAATAAAAACACAAACTACAAATTGATGCGATCTAAATATACTTTTCCCTTACAACAAAATAGCATTGTGATTTACAATGTAATACTCCAAGCTGAGCTGAATATTTTCAAAGGTAGGACTATTTAGTTCATGAAACATAACATAAAATTTTGTTTCCTCTTGTTCAGTAATAATTAGTTTTTTTAATGAATAACAATGGCATTTGATTTCTGCTGGTTTATTTAGAAACAACAGATCCCCAAGTCAAAAAACCAGAATCCTGGAACACTTCAGGAGCACTTGAATTTCAAATTCTGCTGGTTTCCGTTGTTTATATTTAAATAAACAACACAACTTCAGTAACATGGAACTAAGAGCAGAATAGTTATGTGGGGTACTAGCTAGCCAGACACCACCAATTATCAAACTTAGTTGTTAGCTGAATATTTCAAAGCAGACTTAGGTACATATGTCACCCATACTACCTTGGTTGGAACAGTCTATGCAATCTACTAGGACAGTAATAAGGCATGCATTTACAAGTTTAAGAAAAGTCTATAGATCTTGCTTCAGTTAATCTACAAGGAAGCCTATAGATCTTGCTCGAATGCAGTAGCAAACTGAAGAGGAAAAACTGAAGATTACTGTGAATAACAATGTACAGTAGCAAACTCAAACTGAATCCAGTAACCATCTGAATTTACAGTAGATTTTCTACTCCAAGTTCAAGCCCAAACATCTGAATTACTTTAGCTAAGACTGTGCATTTCTGAACTTGTTTCAATTGTTGAACATGTTTCAATTGGAAACCTCGACGGTGCACCAGGTGGAAGAGGAGAGCAGCATGGGGAGAGGGGAAGCTCACCGGGTGGCACAAGGAGGCCGGCGAGATCTTACTAGCAGCAGAGGGTGGCGGTGCCCGAGGGGGAAGACGAGGGCGATGCGGTGAAGATGAGCTCGAGGCCGGGGTCGGGGAGGACGAAGCGGAGCTCGTGGACTTGCCGCCGAGGTGCGGGGACGGTGATGGCCGCGACTAACACGGCGACGAGGCTCGGGATCTGGCGAAGAAGGCGAGCGGGGGAGAGGGCGAGCACGGTGGCGTGGCTATGGCGTCGGCTGGGCGGCGGAAGGAGGGGGCGCGCGTGAGGGTGTGGCGAGGGGGGGATCGAAGTGGATCTGGCGAGGGAGGAACGAAGGGATCAGTCGAATTAGCAATGGCGCACCCCAGAGCGGTGCGCCATAAGTAATCTTTTTTTGATGGCAATGGCGCACCACCCAGAGGAGCGCCATAAGTAACTTTTTTTGCATAAGTAATTTATTGTTATTATTATTTTTGTTGCATCTAATAATTTTTTTAGAAAATGCATATGAATATGAAACAGTAATAATTTTTTAAAAATATCATCAAATTTGTTATTTGAAAATATTTATGAATCGAAAAAATATCATCAAATTTATTATTTGAAAATATCATCAAATTTGTTATTTGAAAATATAAACAAATTTGTTTTTTTGGATTTTTAGTTGCATTCATTTGTGACGGTGGAGCGGGGGAGGGTGCGGGGGGTCGGCGGCGGGGGAGGGTGCGGGGGAGGGTGCGGGGGGTCATCGGCGGTGGTGGAGCGGGGGAGGGTGCGGTGGGTCGTCGGCGGCGGTGGAGTGGGGGAGGGTGCGGGGGGTCGTCGTCGGCGATGGAGCGGGGGGAGGGTGCGGGGGGGTGCTCGGCGGCGAGGGGGATCTGGCGAGGGGGATAGCTATTGAGAGGGAGGGGGATCGAGATCGAGTGTCCTCATGAATATTCAATATTTTTTCATATGGAATATGAAAAAATATCATCAAATTTGAAAAAATATTCATGAATTCAAAAAGTGCCCATGAAATTTAAAAATATTCAGGATATCAAAAAGTAAAAAAAAAGTGCCCATTACTAGTTTAAACTAGTAATGGCGCACTATGCAACGATGCGCCATTAGTAGTTTTGCAAAAAAGTAAAAAAATAACTACTAATGGTGCACTCTACCCGGATGCGCCATTAGTATGTTTGAAAAAATGAAATAAAAACATTTTGTTACTAGTGGCGCACCGTTTGCCTGGTGCGCCATTAGTGTCTTCCACACTAATGGCGCACCAACAGATGGTGCGCCATTAGTATATAGTAATGGCGCACCACATGTCTGGTGCGTCATTAGTGTCAATTCCATCTATAGCCCTTTTCCTAGTAGTGTATATTAAGCAGTTTAGGATAAGCAGGTAAGGTATGAAAGCAGGTAACAAAAAAGGCTATGCCTCAGAGTAGGATCATACAGAAAGCAGTAACAGTTCTAATGCAAGCATGAGAGGGAAAGAAATGGGCGATATCGGAATGCTCAAGGGGGGTTTGCTTGCCTGGTTGCTCTGGCAAGGAGGGGTCGTCGTCGACGTAGCCGATCACAGGGGCATCAGCAGCGGTCTCGGGGTCTACCGGAGAGAAGAGGGGGAAGAAACAGTAAATACATGCAAACATATGCATAATAAGACAATAAACGGTGCTACAGGTGTTCTAACGCGGCACTAGGCGAAACTGACGAAGGGGGAAACATCCGGGAAAGTTTTCCCGGTTCTGGACGTCTGTCAGACAGATGAACCGGAGGGGAAAGTTCAACGTTCGTTATGCTAGAGACGTGTGATAGACGAATGGAGGGCGTATTCGGATTTGTCTCGTTGTTCTGAGCAACTTTCATGTAGAAATCATTTTCATTCGAGATACCGTTTAATTTTTATGAATTTTCAAAGTTAAACAATATTCTGGAATTATTATTAATTCGAAAATAATGATTAAATGCTAGGTGCACCCAGCTCTGTGCACACAGAGGATGACATGTGGGTCTAGGGGGGGTCCCAGTTGACCAGTCAAAGTTTGACTGGTCAACAGGGGGTGGGCCCTCCTGTCATAGACTAGGTTTAGTTAATTAAATCAGTTTCAACTAATCCAGTGATTATGCTAATTAATCCCGAGTTAATTAAGTTAATTAATTAATATGTTTTTAAACTCCTTTTTTTACAGAGGCGTGGGGCCCATGGCCTAGCAGGCGTGGGCTAAACGGGGTGCGGGCGCCTGTGTGCAGTGAGCGCCCGAGGCCAACAGGGGGCGCTACTGGGCGGCGGGATGCCGGCGGGCGGCAGCGGAGATGAACGGCGCGAGGGCCGACGGCTGGAGCCGCGGCGGCGGCCAGCGGGCACGCAGGCTTGGCGCGGGGAGGGGCGCAGCCAGCGGCGGTTAGCGGCAAGGTCAGAGGTGGAGCGGGGGCACGGCCACGCGCGGGCAGCGTGCGCCGGGGCATGGCTGGGCGTGTAGCGGCGCCGGCGAGGCCGGTCGGGGCCAGGCACGGTGATGGCAGGAAGAAGCGGCAGCGGCAAGGGCATCAGCAGCATCGGCCGAACGGAGACGGGCGCGGGGCGGCTACGGTGCGGTCGCGGCAGGTCGGGCGCAGGTGCGGCACCCCGGGCCAGCGGGGAGCGGGTATGCGCGGGGCGTGGTCGCCAGCGGCAGGCGCAACTGGCCTCACGGCCAGGGCGTGAACGGGCGGCTGGGGACGCGCGTGAGGCGGAGGGAGGGCGGCCGCATCGCAGCACAGCAGGCGGCAGGCAACGCGGCGCGCCGCGTGCGCGCGAACGGTGCAGGGTCGACGCGGCGGTGGAGGCGAAGTGGGAAAAGGGGGAGGCCGTGGCCTCACCGTCCGATGCAGGGGATGGCAGCAGGCGCGAGGAAGAGGCGGACGACGGCGAGTCGAGGAGGTGTTCGGCGGGGTCAAGGCGGCGTCGGGCGGTGGAAAACGATGACGGGGCCGGGGCGGCGTCGGCCCGATCCTAAACTGGATCGGAGGAAGGGGCAAAGGGAGGAGACGAGGAGGAGGGGGATCGTGGGGGAAGAATGGGGGAGTGCGTGGGGTGTGGGGGAGAGGATAAGGGAGTGGGGTGAGGCGCTGCCGATTGGGCCATGGAGGGAGCTGGGCCGGTTCGGTGGGCCGTGGCCCAGGAGCGGCAGGGGGCCTCTCTCACTTTCTCTCACCTCTTCTTTTACTTTGTTTTTTTAAAAACAACTTTTCTGTATTCCTTTATTTTCAGAAAGCAAAATAGTGTTATAAAAACTAATCTTGCACCTAAAATATCATTTTAATTTAGGCCATTGCTATAATTAACTTGGCACAAAATTAAAGTAGTTTAGTATTTTTACCAATTAGAAAGGCAATAAAAATATCGACTAGGACACTATTTTATTTAGATTAGGGCAGTGAAACACCTTATAAAAATGTTGATTCACCACCAATAGTAACCAATGATTATTTGCCACAAGAAGAACATTTTAGCTCTCATGTTTGTGAAATTTTGAATTTCACTTAGTAATTGAATTTGAATTCAAGTGGAATTTGAAATGAGATAGGATCAAAGATGATCATGCATTGTTTAGCCAAAAAGATTAGATTAAACCCAGGGGTTTACTGTAGCATGATACTCGGGGTGTTACAAACGATGATGGTCGTTGTAAAGATCAAAGAGGAGGCCCATCTTTGGGCTATGGCGGGTGCCACCCACTTGAGTAGTGTAATGCCTCGAGAGTAGTTCTTTGTTCCCTCCTTTGCGGTTATTTATCTAAAACCTTCTTCCTTAATCAATGAAAACGGCAAATCTTTTGCCTTGTTTCAAAAAAAAAGAAAACACAGACAAAGAAACACAACAACGCAAATCAATGTGCAAGGAATACACTAGTGTACACCGCTGACTCACCATCGCACATGGGCACAGGAGTAGCCGAACCGCATCAAGAAGTTGTAAGAGGAATAGGGATGAGAGAATTAAAAAGGATCAGAGAGGAGAGAATTGATGTAATGTGTTGCGTGTATTATCCCAAGCCGAAGGAAGCAACCAACACCATGGACATGCTCCTCGCCGAAGAGCAAATCGTGCAACTTACGTTCCAGGGTTGCTGCCTGAGCATCCGAGATCCCAGGCTCCTGCACAATCGCCAATCTTCGAGAATTGCATCCGCCGGAGAGGACCACCATGACATCTTCTACCTTTTGAAACCCAGAATGACACCAACTGCGGCCTTGGCCAGGTCCGACCACTTTGAACGACGCACACCCCCACCATGAATGTTTCCGAGCAAGGGAGCAACCCCGGCGACGGGCCCTTGCCCTCGAGCACAAGGAGACGGTTGCAACCTTCTTGAATGTGACCACTCTATCAAATCGATGAACCCCAACCCTAATTGTGACAGGCGCGAGCTCCAGGTGCAGCAGACCACGAGCCCATCATGGGGCGAGACGCCCAATGGCCCTCGTAGGCGGAGCGCCCTACCCTGAGTCGTCGTCCACTCATTGACCCAAACAAGAGGAGCACCCCATCTAGCGGCGGTGCAACAAACCACAACTAGGGTTTCGGGTCCTGCCCAAGGTCAGCAAGGCACCACTAAGGATGAAGACGACGGCCCGCCACGGCTCCCTATGTCATGCTTGTTCGGCGGCTCCGACCAACAACGACCAAGGAGGGGGGAGGATGGAGCGTTGGCGGTAGGGACGAGCGCTACCACCCGAGTCGCCCTAGGGGGGGGGGGGGGGGACACGGGACTTACATGTATTTGTGCACAAGATTCCGGCCAAAATACATTTTATGATATCCAAACAACCTTTTCCCCCCTTTTCGGGCTGTTGTTTGGATTGCATCGCTGTCAACAAAAGAGTAAAGAATGTGTTAGAATGTACCAACAGATAACATCCTTAATTCCTGAGCATGACACTTAACCAGAACAACAAACCCAGTAAGCACCGACCAAACCACCAATCCAACCAAAAGCACCACACAACACTGCCCCCAGAAACAAATAAATAAACAAAACAAAACCCGGCCGTTTGGGATCTAACCCCTCTCACACCCCAATTATTTCCTCTTTTCCAACATTTTGGAAGTTTCCAATGGTCCAAGAAAAAGACTGCAGGCTGATGGATCGGGCTCACCCACTGCTACCGCCGAATGTAGCATTGTGCGGTATGCACCGAGCATTATTCACGTCTTTTTTGCTGGCGATCGATCGGTCGATCGATCAAGGCCCACACGAACGCACATGGGAAAAAGGACCCCCGTTTGTTATCGCTGCTGCGCGTAGGAATCGATTCCGTTCCAGGCTGGTGGCTGCATGCACAGTTTTTGGGGTAAAACCCCAATCAGAGTGCTGAGCAGCTCCAACCACTAAATCCTGCTAATTTTAGCCTAGTGTCAGCCAGTAGTAGGTACTGCCGCGGTGAAATTCTCCTGTAAAGACGCGCACTAGCCGTTGAGCTTCTGACAGTGGTGTCCTCCGTTCAGTAATCAGCTGGCTAATCCAATTTGTATGTATCTTCCACTGGCCACTGTAAATAAAATGGAATGGACGCCGTGATGTCGAGTGTTGTGATGGTGTCAGTACGATTTGCAGCCAGGCCATGCGCGCATGTTGCATCCTCCACGCACGCATTGATCGGCATGCGAGTTTGGTTGACCTCACATGCACGACTAGTTAATACTAAGAGCATGCTGCCCGTGTCCAAAAGTAGATAACTCCTCTGATTTCCCACCTGTTATTCTAGCGGTACAACGTGGCAGTGAATGTAGGGCGGCAAGAGACGTGCATCGCCTTCGGCTTCACTGATGCACCTTCACGATTTGGTGCGGTGTCCCATCAGGGCATGCATCCTCCTTCGCTGGACGACAACATTCTCATTAACGCTGCGTAGGTTAGATCATCATTAGGCTCAACGAACAAGAGGCGACGAGAATAATTTGCGAACCTTGTGCACAATAAACACGCCCTAGTAACGTCGCCCAGGAGACAGCGGAGCCTGGTACCTTGTGTTCTTTGAGTTAACCTCCTGTGTAACTGGAGCAAGGCGCGATCTACCCCCGCGCACAATTTCGTGTAAGTGGTGCTTTCTTTACGACGCTGGCCCGTATACCATTCTTTTCTGAGGCCACAAGGAAGAGGAAAAGGTGGTACGTACGTACGTCTACGTGTACGTGTGGCGGCCATGTGCGTGGGTCTTCAAAGCCGCCGTGTGATGGTTAGACAAGGATCCACCGCCACAATCCGCGTCACATGATCGCCGCGGATGGATCTTTATTTATGCTAGGGTCTCAAGAAAATACTGTATATGTTAATGATCTGCATTTAGCAGCAGCCAGTGCATGCATGCATGCGTCCTGCTCCTACAAGCATTCATGGCTGTGACGTAGTACAAGTGCTCGGCGCCGAAGCTGTACTACAAAAGAAAGAAGGGTGACAACACTACTTCCGAGTTACCAACATACATTTTCCATTTTTCGTGTAGTAAAAAAAAGTCACACTGTATTCTGTGTTGTACAGTCTTCAGAGTGGCGCGCGTGCACTACCAAATCTTTGCCATCTTCCATCCCCTCCGAGCGCAGAAGCCATGGTCTGGTCGCATGTGTGGAGTGGAGTGTGGCCACTGCGCTGCGTGGGGAGGATATATACACTTGCACGCGCAGCTTGGCGCCGCGAGCAACCCTAATAGTTATGGCTCAACTACCGCGCGCGGCGCCCTTTTATCAGTGGCTGCCATCGTGCTTGTGCTCGGCCGGATGAGGCGAGATGAGCTGTGGCCCGTGGACGCATTGGGGTAGGCAATGGCAAGCCATGCATGGGCCAGTCGAATGTTGGGCGCATGGAGTTGGCGCAAGGCAACTGTTGTTGACTTTGATCGAGTGCCTTGCCTAGGGCTTACCTAACGCCAAAACAGAGCAGTGTAATCACGCTTCAAAGTAAATAAGCATTACTGTGTCAAAAACGTCTTATATTATGGAACGGAGGGAGTGCTCCGCGGTGAGATTCGTTTTTTTTTTTAATTTTATTTCTGTGTTCACGCACTTTGTTGGTCGGGTATCTGAAAATCCTGATTCTAGAAGACAATCGTTGCTCGTAGTGACGTCACGCTGACGCTGACAAAACCCATCTCGCATGCATGTGCCGACTTATGCTCTGGCAGATCACTCACTCACTCACTCACTCGGTGAGGCTTGGGTGCTGGGTGCCGACCTGGTTCGTACAAAGTGTCGTTGGCGTCACGGCGAGGATGGAGTGCCACAACTCATAATAATAAGCCGCCTAAACCCTAAACTCCGTCATTAGAAAGCTAATGAACCCCGCATGCTGGACCCGTGAGCGCTGAAAACTGGACGCAGCACGTTCCAATCGAACGGCCCGGATCAGGTCGAAGCCGATCCGACGGCAGAGGCCGCGAGCCAGGAATCTCCAAAACGTACTATGCTACCGCGCGCACGCACACTGGACACAGGGGCAAAGACAAAGCTCGCGCGATTCAGGGAAACCACGAGGGCGCCGACTCGAAGGCCTGGGCGCCAATTAATGGGCGGTTCAACAAGAAACGGGCGCGGAAGGTAACCTCGAGGTCATCAAGACGACGACGACGACGACAGGGACCGGTGCTGCCATGCAAGTAAAAAAGACGACATGGATCGGAGCCTAGCCGGAGCTCCATTTCCCCCCGAGCGTCAAGACCCGTGCGCGCCCTCGCGATCGAGCCTGGACGGCCGGACCTCGCTCCGCACAGATCCGGTTAATAATGGCGGAGGATATCAGAGAGAGAGAGAGCGATAGAGAGAGAGAGAGGTGGTAGCAGCATCTCATTATGGCCTGCGAACCTATGATCAACGCCAGGAATGAGAAATACCACCGGGGCCCGGGGTGCAGCGGGGGAGAGTTATTATAGTGGAGTTACTTTGGTTGGTAGGAGCGCTCGTCTTTAGCCAAGCCAGGTCAAGAAAGTCCACTCTTCGGCTGTTCACAGTCGCCTCTGCTCGTCTCAGACTGGCAAGTATAGCAGCAGCAGTAATTGGTGGCGCCTAACTTGGTCGCGCGCATTTGGCATGAGTGACATTGATGAACAGGATTTGCCGCAGAAAAGGATAGGATTTGCCGCGTTTTTCTGGTTGTGGTACTGTATGGCGCGGTTGCTTATGGTTAGATCAGCTGGGCCGGCCGCGAGCGTCATCCGGTCGGTCATGCCGAACAGTGCCGCCCGCGCATCCCGCCCGCCCGCCACAGGCCAGCGGCAGCGGCAGCGGCACACACCTCACTCACCTCACCTCACCTCACTCCCCCGCGGTCACGCTGCTCAGCCCTCAGCAGTTATAAAGCAGGCGCCACACAAGCAAAGGATCCCATCTTTCGCCCTCTCTCTCCCACAGCACATGCGCGTCGCCCGCCGACACCCACACCCACAGCAGCGGCAGCGGCAATGGAGCATCGGGGCCTGCTTCTCGTCCTCGTCGCGGCGGCGTGCCTCTCGGGCGGCGCCGACGCCAGGCACGCCAAGAAGTCGTACGGGGCCGTCTTCAGCTTCGGGGACTCGCTCTCCGACGCCGGCAACCTCATCGTCGACGGCATCCCCAAGTCGCTCACCACCGCGCGCGCGCCCTACGGCATGACCTTCTTCGGCCGCCCCACCGGCCGCTGCTCCAACGGCCGCGTCGTCGTCGACTTCCTCGGTATCTACCATTCCCTCCTCTCGTCTCCTATCCCTTCGCCCGCGAATCCCGCATTCCTGCGCCGGCCGCCGTCCCGGATGGATGGATAGATGGATGGCCTGTAGCTCGTCCCACCTCGCCGTGCCGTCCTTTTCCTTCTCCTCTTGGTCTTTTGGTGCAGTAGAGATTATTTTATGGGCTCTGCGATATCCCACGGAAATGTCTCTGTTTTTAAAGCGCTTGATCTGGAGCCAGCCAGAGTGTTTGACCATGCTCTGACCTTGGTCATGATGAAATTGACTCTTGTCTAGTGTGCTACTCCTACTCAACCAGCTAGAGTGTTCAAAAAATTTCTCTTGATGCAAAGCTAATCAGGTAGTAGAAAAAAGGCCCAAGTTCTCCTTTCAGAGAAGAAGATAAGATAAAATTGAGTGGTAAAATAAGCTTGTAAAAAAACCTGCTGCTTTGCAACAGTGAGTTATTGCTGCCTCCATTGTCCATTCTGCCACAGCAAAGTATCGATTCGAATTAAAGCTCCTTTTCTTTTCCCTCTGTAAAGATGTAAAGATATACTAATAAAGCAGACCGATTTTTTTACTAAAAGAACTTTGTGATTTACTGTTACCACCAATTGACTAGTAGGCCATTGCATTGCTAGAGTGTGAATTGCTATGCGTCTTTTTCACAAGCATAACGAACATCACCACGTTGTATGCCGTGTAAAATTTCCTTTTTATTGATGGGAATCTTCTGTCAAATTTGCAGCCGAGCACTTCGGGCTGCCCCTGCCGCCGGCGTCGCAGGCGCATGGCAAGGACTTCAAGAAGGGGGCCAACTTCGCCATCACGGGCGCCACGGCGCTGGAGTACTCCTTCTTCAAGGCCCACGGCATCGACCAGCGCATTTGGAACACCGGCTCCATCAACACCCAGATCGGCTGGCTCCAGAAGATGAAGCCGTCGCTCTGCAAATCGGAGAAAGGTCCGGCGCCGATCCTCTGAACCCTTTCTGAAATGTGATGCTACCGTCAGTAGATCTCAAGTTCAGAATTTCATTTTTGTTGTGCTGACTGCAGAGTGCAGGGACTACTTCAGCAAGTCCCTGTTTGTGGTGGGAGAGTTTGGGGGGAACGACTACAACGCTCCTCTCTTCTCCGGCGTCGCCTTCTCCGAGGTCAAGACCTACGTGCCGCTGGTCGCCAAGGCCATCGCCAACGGCGTCGAGGTATGAAACTAAAATCCATGGAGGTAGAAATGTAGGATGACCTTGGCATTGCATCATATAGAAGCCGTAGAAAATCCAACGGAATGCACACACACACACATGGCCAAAGTAGAAAAGCAGCGCCAGGTGTGCAATGTACTTGAAGATTCCAGTTCCAGGGGGATCATGCAAGTGTGTCATGGGTGCGAATTCCGGGCAAACACACATCTGTCATACCCAGATGTTTGCTGGCAAGGTGGAATGCATGACAAACGCATGAGCGGCCGAAAAACCGGCATGGAGACGATCAGGGGGCACGGATTATTCGGGCCATGCTCTCGAATTGCCTTGAGACCATATAGATTTCAGTTCTACGAGGGAGTGTTCAGTAAGGAGAGCGAGTGGTTTTAGTTCAGTTTTTTTTTCCGAGTAGTGGTTTCGTTTAGTAGGTAGGCACAGTGTCACTACCTAATCTTTGGCTGCAATGTGGTGTGGTGGTAGGCGAGTGATAGACTGATAGGGCCAATACACATTTGATTGGATTTGGATTGGATCTAGGGATCTCAGTATGATGGTTGCCTACCAACATTTGCAGACATTAAAATAGGGGCGGTGCCATGTGACACATTTGGTATCTTTCTCACAAGTGGAGAATCTTGTGACTGGGCAATTAACATGAAACTGCTATTGTTACACTGGTTTGGAAAAGGGATCTTTTTTTCGCCGGCATAAATCAAACACCAGATAGATATTCGTGATGCCATGGGGTCTGTACTTTGGTCCCGAATAGAGTTGCTCCATCACAGTACATCAGATTGTTGCTTAGTGTAGTGGCACATGTGGTGTCCCGATGGGGAATTCGTGTCAATCTGACATGATTGCGCAATGAAGAGATTGGGCATGGCTGGCAAAGAAGATGAGGAATCATCTTTTATGTGCATGGCAATCATGAAACGGCTGTCACATGACATGGCTCTAAAAAATTGGTTAGTGTCCAGTCCACACACTTCAATGAGAGTGAACGGATCTTCAAAACTTATAGTACTGTCAGTGTTGCATTACTGTTACTTATTAGTAGTTCTCTGCTGAACTAGTTTGAAACATACTTTACTTGTCTAGGATTGAAAGTAGTTTTGCACACTCCGTGAATGCAAACTGAAACGGGCACAAACATATGGGAATTTTGATAGTCTTACGCTCATTTTTTCTTGTTTGTTGCAGAAATTGATTGAGCTTGGCGCGACAGACCTGTTGGTGCCTGGAATTCTTCCGATCGGGTGCTTCCCGCTGTACCTGACTCTCTACAACAGCAGCAAGAAGTCCGACTACAACGCGCGCACGGGGTGCCTCCGGAGATACAACCGGCTGGCCTTCCACCACAACAGGGAGCTCAAGCAGCAGCTCGACGGGCTTCAGAAGAAGTACCCAAAGACCAAAATCATGTACGGCGACTACTTCAAAGCCGCAATGCAGTTCGTCGTGAGCCCCGGAAAATTCGGTATGTGAAGATGGGTCCAAAGTTGCACGCTGACAGTAGTTTATTCATCACAAGATCACCATACGATCAGCATGATTTATTTGGCATGTGGCATGATCTAACTGAAGAACCTGACGGCCGTTGCAGGCTTCAGCACGGCATTGCAGGCGTGCTGCGGCGCCGGAGGGACGGGCGCCTACAACTTCAACCTGAAGAAGAAGTGCGGCGAGGCGGGGGCGAGCGTGTGCTCCAACCCGTCGGCGTACGTGAGCTGGGACGGCATCCACATGACCGAGGCCGCCTACCGCATGGTCGCCAACGGCTGGCTCAACGGCCCCTACGCCTCTCCCCCGATCATGAAGTGAGAGTCGACATGGCTAGCCCTTAGCCGTGTACCTATGTATGTAACGTCGCTGCTGCTGCTGCTGCTGCTGATGATGATGGTGATGGAGGGATCGGTGACATGCGGAGCGCTTCAGGCGCTGGAGATGTTAAGTTATGATATGATGATGGGTAAAATCGCTCAGTCTGTTCGTTGAGAGGTTGTATAAACCGTGCCGGTATAGATATGTTTTCCAGCTGAAAAGCTCTAGTAGTAGTAGTAGTACAGATGTACGTACCTTGTATGACATGCTACCTGATTCTTCTTATTCATTTACCAAGACTTGCATAAGAATAAGTTATTAAATATTATGTGGACAAGAGGATCGGAAAATTGCGCATTTGCGCTCCCTGAACCGCGCTTTTGATTGTGCTGCTGTTTTCCCTCCTGGCCTCCGTTTGCGCAGAACAATGTGTTTGCGCAGAACAATGTATGGCTGTAATGACTCTGCGTGATGCGCGTGCAGAATTAAGCGTCTTGCCTTCGTTGAGAGATTTTTTCAATAAAGAACATCGAATTGAATTGATATACCGAGATGATATAACCGCATCCAAAGAATGTCCAGCCTATACATAACATGATGCACAAATCCAACAAGTCCAACACGGCCAGAGATAAACATCGTATTGTTGAAATTATTGGGCCTAGCCTATATAATAATTCAGATTTTTCTACTAATAAATTATTGTAAATCCCAGAGACCCATTCATGAATGACAAGGTGATGCGAAAAGTTTAGCCACACCCCGCTAATGGAGAGTGTGTGAGGCCAACTTATAAGGGGAGTTGTTCCGCATACCACTAAGAGCTTGAGAAGAGAGCACATACATGCGTGCTCCTGCTTCGCCCGCCACGCCTCACACCCGTATTGTGTTTCGTGATCGAGCCAAGCCGAGCTAAGACCTATGCCACGTGTATGCGCTGCTTTATTTTTTCACGTAAGAAAGAAGTTGAAACAATTGACCCATAAATGAGAGAACAAACTGAAAATTTAGTGGTGTTTATTGCGTCTGTTTCACTTCTACTACCGAGGGGTTGGTTTCGGCTCTCCTATATAAGAGGTTGCTCCTCTACAAGCAGAATACACAACTCCTCGTCCTGTTCCAGAATCTTGCACCGCCTACTTCTTTTCCATCTTGCTCCTCGGCGTGCATCGGGGAATGAGACAACACACCTCCGAAACCCCGCCTCTTGTGATCTGGTACGGGAGATATGCGATCGGATTTCTTGGGAGCACCCTTGCATGACTGCTGAATTCTTCTTCAGTGTGGCTGCGAATGACGGCGATGAGTTCCCCAGGGACGACGAGTTCCTGACGTCAACAACCTTTTCGGCGACATGACGATCGGCACATCTCCATCTTCTGGTGCTGCTCCGTATGTCATCTTGTCCTTTCTGTTAGGATTAGGGTTCCGAGCACTACTAGTAGCAATCCATACAGATATGTTACTTGATCTCGATTGCACGACTAGTTTCAACAATCTTTTGCATGTCTCAATTATTCTCTCTATCATGTTGATCATCATTTACCTATTGTTTTCTGGATTAAACTAAACAAAAAATGCCTAATTATTTAACAATATAAAAACCTGATATGTGTAGACAATTTTCTCCAATTGCATTGCTGCAACTTTGAAGTCTACTACATTTGAGGGTGTGAATTATAAGAGGTGGCGTGCGGGGGCAGTTCTTTGGCTTACCACCATGAATTGTTTTCACGCCTCTAAGAGCAAGCCAGAGGTAGAGCTTACTGCTAAACATGAGAAAACTAATTTCAGCTCTTGGAACATCTTATATGCTCCGTGGCGTTTGTCGATGTCAAAACCGGCGGATCTCGGATAGGGGGTCCCGAACTGTGCGTCTAGGCTGGATGGTAACAGGAGGCAGGGGACACAATGTTTTACCCAGGTTCGGGCCCTTTTGATGGAGGTAAAACCCTATGTCCTGCTTGATTAATATTGATGATATGGGTAGTACAAGAGTAGATCTATCACGAGATCAGAGAGGCTAAACCTAGAAGCTAGCCTATGGTATGATTGTATGTTGTCCTACGGACTAAAACCTCCGGCTTATATAGACACCAGAGAGGGCTAGGGTTACACAAGGTCGGTTACAAAGGAGGAGATATACATATTCGTATTGCCTAGCTTGCCTTCCACGCCAAGTAGAGTCCCATCCGGACACGAGACGAAGTCTTCAATCTTGTATCTTCATAGTCCAACAGTCCGGCCAAAGGATATAGTCCAGCTGTCCGGAGACCCCCTAATCCAGGACTCCCTCAGTAGCCGCCGAACCAGGCTTCAATGACGATGAGTGCGGCGCGCAGTGTTGTCTTCGGCATTGCAAGGCGGGTTCTTCTCCAACTTTCAAGTGTTCGTAAGCAGTGTCCGGCTCCATAAATGTTGAACCTCTTGGCTTCTGTGCCCAATAAGGGTTATCTCCCATGCGTCGAATGAATACGAGGCGCCAGGGCGTTTTTACATTCGCACCCTAGCCAGATAAATAATTGTCTATTAAAGGGATGGGGATTCTTATATCCAATCAGTATCATCCTCCTGTTGGGGAACGTAGTAATTTCAAAAAATTTCCTACGCACACGCAAGATCATGGTGATGCATAGCAACGAGGGGGAGAGTCTGATCTACGTACCCTTGTAGATCGCAACGGAAGCGTTGACGCAACACTTGATGCTCCTTCTTGATTTCTACCTCCGCAACTTTCAGCATTGCGAAGAGCTCGGGAATAGTCTTGTTCATCCCTTGCATATTATAGTTCATCACGAAGCTCTTGTAGCTTGGTGGCAGTGATTGGAAAATTCTGTCAATGACGCAATCATCTGGAAGATTAACTCCCATCTGAATCAAGTGATTGTTATACCCAGACATTTTGAGTATATGCTCACTGACAGAACTGTTCTCCTCCATCTTGCAGCTATAGAACTTATTGGAGACTTCATATCTCTCAATCCGGGCATTTGCTTGAAATATTAACTTCAACTCCTGGAACATCTCATATGCTCCATGACGTTCAAAACGTCGTTGAAGTCCCGTTTCTAAGCCGTAAAGCATGGCACACTGAACTATCGAGTAGTCATCAGCTTTGCTCTGCCAGACGTTCATAACATCTGGTGTTGCTCCAGCAGCAGACCTGGCACCCAGCGGTGCTTCCAGGACGTAATTCTTCTGTGCAGCAATGAGGATAATCCTCAAGTTACGGACCCAGTCTGTGTAATTGCTACCATCATCTTTCAACTTTGCTTTCTCAAGGAACGCATTAAAATTCAACGGAACAACAGCACGAGCCATCTATCTACAATCAACATAAACAAGCAAGATACTATCAGGTACTAAGTTCATGATAAATTTAAGTTCAATTAACCATATTACTTAAGAACTCCCACTTAGGTAGACATCCCTCTAATCCTCTAAGTGATCACGTGATCCTAATCAACTAAACCATGTCCGATCGTCACATGAGATGGAGTAGTTTCATCGGTGAACATCATTATGTTGATCATATCTACTATATGATTCACGCTCGACCTTTCGGTCTCCGTGTTCCGAGGCCATATCTGTATATGCTTGGCTCGTCAAGTATAAACTGAGTATTCCGCGTGTGCAATTGTTTTGCACCCCTTGTATTTGAACGTAGAGCCTATCACACCCGATCATCACGTGGTGTCTCAGCACGAAGAACTTTCGCAACGGTGCATACTCAAGGAGAACACTTCTTGATAATTTAGTGAGAGATCATCTTATAATGCTACCGTCAATCAAAGCAAGATAAGATGCATAAAAGATAAACATCACATGCAGTCAATATAAGTGATATGATATGACCATCATCTTGTGCTTGTGATCTCCATCTCTGAAGCACCGTCATGATCACCATCGTCACCGGCGCGACACCTTGATCTCCATCGTAGCATCGTTGTCGTCTCGCCAATCTTATGCTTCCACGACTATCGCTACCGCTTAGTGATAAAGTAAAGCATTACATCGCGATTGCATTGCATACAATAAAGCGACAACCATATGGCTCCTGCCAGTTGCCGATAACTTGGTTACAAAACATGATCATCTCATACAATAAAATTTTGCATCATGTATTGACCATATCACATCACAACATGCCCTGCAAAAACAAGTTAGACGTCTTCTACTTTGTTGTTGCAAGTTTTACGTGGCTGCTACGGGCTTAAGCAAGAACTCATCTCACCTACGCATCAAAACCACAACAATAGTTTGTCAAATAGACTCCGTTTTAACCTTCTCAAGGACCGGGCGTAGCCATACTCGGTTCAACTAAAGTTGGAGAGACAGTCGCCCGCAAGCCATCTATGTGCAAAGCACGTCGAGGGAACCGGTCTCACGTAAGCGGACGCGTAAGGTTGGTCCGGGTCGTCTCGTCCAACAATACCGCCGAACCAAAGTATGACATGCTGGTAGGCAGTATGACTTGTATCGCCCACAACTCACTTGTGTTCTACTCGTGCAAATAACATCAAACCATAAAACCTAGGCTCGGATGACACTGTTGGGGAACGTAGTAATTTCAAAAAATTTCCTACGCACACGCAAGATCATGGTGATGCATAGCAACGAGGGGGAGAGTCTGATCTACATACCCTTGTAGATCGCAACGGAAGCGTTGACGCAACGTAGAGGAAGTAGTCGTACGTCTTCTTCCCGATCCGACCGATCCAAGCACCGTTACTCCGGCACCTCCGAGTTCTTAGGACACGTACAGCTCGATGACGATCCCCGGGCTCCGATCCAGCAAAGCTTCGGGGAGGAGTTCCATCAGCACGACGGCGTGGTGACGATCTTTATGTTCTACCGACGCAGGGCTTTGCCTAAGCACTACAACGATATGATCGAGGTGGAATATGGTGGCAGGGGGCACCGCACACGGCTAAGGAACAATCTCAATGATCAACTTGTGTGTCTAGAGGTGCCCCCTGCCCCCGTATATAAAGGATCCAAGGGGGAGGGGTGCGCCGGCCAGGGAGAGGGCGCGGGAGGAGTCCTACTCCTACCGGGAGTGGGACTCCCCCCCAATCCTATTCCAACTAGGATTCCCAAGGGGGAAAAGAGAGAGAGGGGGGCCGGCCCCTTCTCCTAGCCCTAATAGGACTAAGGGAAGGGGGGCGCGCGGCCAGCTATGGGCTGCCCCTTTTCTCTTTTCCACTAAGGCCCATGAAGGCCCATATGGCTCCCGGGGGGTTCCGGTAACCTCCCGGTGATCCGGTAAAATCCCGATTTCACCCGGAACACTTCCGATGTCCAAACATAGGCTTCCAATATATCAATCTTTATGTCTCGACCATTTCGAGACTCCTCGTCATGTCCGTGATCACATCCGGGACTCCGAAAAACCTTTGGTACATCAAAATGTATAAACTCATAATAACTGTCATCGTAACGTTAAGCGTGCGGACCCTACGGTTTGAGAATAATGTAGACATGACCGAGACACGTCTCCAGTCAATAACCAATAGCGGGACCTGGATGCCCATATTGGTTCCTACATATTCTACGAAGATCTTTATCGGTCAGACCGCATAATAACATACGTTGTTCCCTTTGTCATCGGTATGTTACTTGCCCGAGATTCGATCGTCGGTATCCAATACCTAGTTCAATCTCGTTACCGGCAAGTCTCTTTACTCGTTATGTAATACATCATCCCGCAACTAACTCATTAGTTGCAATGCTTGCAAGGCTTGTATAATGTGTATTACCGAGAGGGCCCAGAGATACCTCTCCGACAATCGGAGTGACAAATCCTAATCTCGAAATACGCCAACCCAACATCTACCATTGGAGACACCTATAGTACTCCTTTATAATCACCCAGTTACGTTGTGACGTTTGGTAGCACCCAAAGTGTTCCTCCGGCAAACGGGAGTTGCATAATCTCAGTCATAGGAACATGTATAAGTCATGAAGAAAGCAATAGCAACATACTAAACGATCGGGTGCTAAGCTAATGAAATGGGTCATGTCAATCAGATCATTCAACTAATGATGTGACCTCGTTAATCAAATAACAACACATTGTTCATGGTTAGGAAACTTAACCATCTTTGTTTAACGAGCTAGTCAAGTAGAGGCATACTAGTGACACTCTGTTTGTCTATGTATTCACACATGTATTATGTTTCCGGTTAATATAATTCTAGCATGAATAATAAACATTTATCATGATATAAGGAAATAAATAATAACTTTATTATTGCCTCTAGGGCATATTTCCTTCATCCTCCCCCAGCGAGAATTCATCAGAGCGTGCTTCGGAAAGATCCATTTCAGTATGGCCGACCTCCGCAGCTCCTCCTCCCGCCCCCGTAGCCCTAAGCCCAGTGATTTGGAGAGGTGTTCAGTCCCGCACAGTCGATTGGTCGAGCTGCGGACTAAGGGATTTCTCCCTCCGGCGTACGTGGTGCCCGTTCGAGGCGGGCTCGCCACCTACAATGGCGGGGAGCAAGCGGAGAACTTTCCCTGTCCCTCCATGGGGGACCGGGTTTGCCTTGTTCCTTACTTACTAAGGGGACTCGGATTTCCAATCCATTCGTTCCTCCGCGGGCTCCTGGAGTTCTACGGCCTCCAACTACACAATCTCACCCCTGCCTCCATCCTCCACATCGCAAGCTATGTTGCTCTCTGCGAGTTGTTCCTGGGCTGCGAGGCTCACTTCGAGCTGTGGAAAAGGCTATTCTGCCTTGTCCCTCGCACACAGAGGGAATCACTTTATCAAATGGGCGGAGCCGAAATATGGCGCATCGCTGATACCGGATACCTGTCCGGTACCCCGAAGAAGCCGTCCGAAGACTGGCCTTCGGAATGGTTTTATATGGAGGACGTCCTTCTTCCGGACCCTGTTCAACGGGGTCTACCCGAGTTCAACAATGCTCCTCTGAAGAAGCGCCGAAGTTGGCGCCCACAAAGCCCCCAGGCGGAAGACGACGGAGAAGTTGTAGCGAACCGACCTCAGATGGTCAAGTCTCTGTGCTTCAGTGTCATCCCTGGATCGGTAATGCTGACACACACAGTACTCGAAGGATTTATAACAGAGTAGCAATCACACACTTATTACATCGAATGTCTCAAGAGAGAACTTATTACAATAATATGGCTTAAGGCCATCTAATACGATAACAGCGGAAGGCTTGGAAGATAAAGTGAGTCCATCAACTCCAACGGCATAACTGAGCTGCACGTCAATGACCTAACGAACCTTACTCCTCGTCTGAAAAGTCTGCAACATAATACGTTGCAGCCCGAAAACGGGCCAGCACATGGAATATGCTGGCAATATAACACAGTAGAGCAAGAACAGAATAATGCTATCACTACATGCATATATGGCTGGCGGAAAGCTCTATGGTTATAGTTTTTGCGAAAAGCCAATTTTCCCTACAACAAAGGAATAGATTTTAATTTACTATCATGGTAGTTGAAACATCATTGAGAAGTTTCCTCCAACTCAATCCCAATTAAAGTGATTAACAACCCAACAATATTAATTAAACATGATGAGATACATGTGATAACCCAAGTACTAGATACTCAAGAATTGTCCATAACCGGGGACACGGCTAACCATGATTAGATTGTACACTCTGCAGAGGTTTGCACACTTTTCCCCACAAGACTCGATCGCCTCCGTTGGATTTCTCGCACTACATGGTGTTTGAGAAACGGATGACCGAGGCATAGTCTTTCAGAAATATTAACTCTCTATTCCGGGCAGACCATACCAAACCTACATCCCTCTACCTGCTGATCTGCCTCTTCAAGAGCTTCACGTAACTTACTCAACTATGCTAGAGCCCATAATAGCTTGTGGCTGCACACGGAAGTTTCTAGCATGAATCATCTCAGTTCCCTTTGAGCCTGGGTGGTGGTCCATAGGAAGATCACATGGGTACTCCGGGATTTCCAAAAAAATACAGGCAACACTGGGTACTCCAGGTGCCTCAATCCACCCAGATGTTAATTTAAGCTGCCACCTTAAGTTGAACCATTAATTAAAAGCTCACATCTGTCATGGATTTCACTCAAACCCAAACCACGTCTACGAGCATAGCATAGCATAGTAATATAAGCAAGCGTAGAAGTAACTCCCAAGGTTTGAATATAACAGGGCAATAGGTTCTACCTCATCAACTATTTCCCAACCCACAAGTTAATGACATCCTAATCATGCAATGTTTGAGGATTGGAACTAATGCATAAAAACTGGGTGATAAAGGGGTATGATCAAAGTGTTACTTGCCTTGCTGACGATCCGTGAATCCTAGAGACTCGTAGTAACACGCTTCGCACTCCTGGAATTCTATCGCAAGCAAACAATAGCATACATAAGTAACAAGCAACGATGCACAAACAAAACTCAAATAAAAGAGGTTGACCAGAAAGTTCAAATTAAGAACTCCGGTACGCAAAAAGAATCAAATCAAACGGAGCAACGAAACTCAAACGGCGAAAGAAAGAAGCTTCATTTACTAATCTGAAACTAGGTCAAATTTTAGAGTAGAAAAATCTTGTTTGAGTTGGTTAAACGGAAAGAGAGTTTCGAGATGAAACTCCAGGCGCTTGAATCGCCTGATTCCGACTAACGAGCGAAAAGAAAAACAGAAACTAAGATCGGATCAGAAATCGTGATCAGAGAAAATCGCGGAATAAATCCGATCAAAGAAAACTAACGAACAGACTAACGTAAGAGCGTTCGTTAGCTGTATCTAACGGGCGAAGAACCGTTCGTTAAAACGAACGTCCGCTAACTAGAAGAATCGAGAAAAACCGGCGAAACCAAAAAAACGGATCTAGGGTTTCTAAAAAAATCGGACGGTTTTTATAAAAAAACCGGCGGTGGAGTCCGGCGGCTACCTCCGGTGAGAGGTCCGGCGAGGCGAGGTGCGGGCGGCCGGGCGGCAGCGGCGCTCGGTGGCGGCGGCGGCGCTCGGCTGTGGCGGCTAGGTGGCGCGGGCGACGGGGCTTGGCGCTGCGCGGGGTGGCGGTGGGGTGTTGGGGTGGCGGGGCGGCGGTATATAAGGGCGGGGGCGGCGGCGGCTTGGAGTAGGGGCCAAGGCGGGGCGGCGCGGAGTCCAACTCGGACTCCGGTCCGAGTGGCGGTGGCGGCGGCTGGGCCAGCCTGGCTCGGCTGGGCCTTAGGCCCAGTCGGGCGCGGGAACTCTTTTTTTAATAAAAATAATTCTGCCGACAGAAATAAAATCCTAGAAAAATAAATAAAAATCTAAAAATGTCAAAAAAAAAATTCACCGTCTAAATAAAATATTTAGAACAAGATGAACATTTTCTTGGCCCTAAAGTGCAATTTTGAAAACATGCAATTTTTCTAATGCAAACAAATCCGAATAAAATCAAATAAAAAACAATTTAATGATTTTAATACTTTTCCTCTAATATTTCATTTATTTTGGAGAAGTCATATTATCTCCTCTCTTTAATTTTTAATGTGAAATATTTTTCGGAGAGAAAATAATTAAAATCAAATCCTCGTTTCATTATTTGATAAAAGAATCAAATATGAAAACCGGGAAATCCCCAACTCTCTCCGAAGGTCCTTGAGTTGCTTAGGATTTTCGAGGATTACGGAACAAAAAAGCAATATAACATGATATGCAATGATGATCTAATGTATAACATTCCAAATTGAAAATTTGGGATGTTACAAACCTACCCCCCTTAAGATGAATCTCGCCCTCAAGATTCGGGCTGGCTAGAAAATAGGTGCGGGTGATCCTTGCGGAGATCATCCTCTCATTACTAGGTGGCTTCATCTTCGGTATGGTGGCTCCACTGAACTTTGCAAAACTTATAACCTTACTGCGGGTGACTCTGCTGGCAAACTCAAGAATCTTAACTGGTTTCTCCTCATAAGTCAAATCACTGTCCAACTGAATCGCCTCCAGGGGTACTGTATCTCTTACCGGTATATCTGCCATCTCAGCATGACACTTCTTCAGCTGTGAAACGTGGAACACGTCATGAACTCCTGACAATCCCTCGGGTAACTCCAACTTGTAGGCAACTTCTCCATCCGTTCCAAAATATGATACGGTCCTATAAATCTTGGGGCTAACTTTCCCTTAACCCCAAAACATTTCACTCCTCGCAAGGGTGATACTCGCAGATATGCTCGATCTCCAATTTCATAGGTTACCTCCTTGCGTTTTGAGTCTGCATAACTCTTCTGCCTGGACTGAGCAATCTTCAGTGTGTCACGAACCAATTTAACCTTCTCCTCAGACTCCTTGATCAAGTCTGGTCCAAACAACTGTCGGTCTCCTACCTCGTCCCACATCAACGGTGTTCTGCACCTTCGTCCATACAGGGCTTCAAATGGTGCCATCTTAAAACTGGCTTGATAGCTATTGTTGTATGAAAACTCTGCGTATGGCAAATTTTCATCCCAACTAGATCCATAATCTAGCGCACAGGCTCTCAACATGTCCTCCAAAATTTGGTTGACTCTCTCTGTTTGTCCATCCGTCTGCGGGTGAAATGCTGTATTAAACTCCAATCTCGTTCCCAAGGTCTGGTGCAACTGGTGCCAAAACTTTGAGGTAAACTGTGTTCCTCGATCTGATACGATGGTCCTCTGAACTCCATGCAGACATACAATCCTGGACATATATATCTTGGCCAACTTTGCACTTGTATAGGTGGTTTTCACTGGGATGAAGTGAGCTACTTTGGTCAAGCGATCAACTACTACCCATATGGAATCATATCCCGCTTTGGTCCTGGGCAAACCGGTGATAAAGTCCATGCCCAGTTTATCCCACTTCCATTCGGGTATCAGCATAGGCTGTAACAGTCCTGCTGGCTTCTGATGCTCTGCCTTCACGCGCTGACATACATCACATACGGCTACATACTCGGCATATCCTTCTTCATACCGGTCCACCAGAAACGTTCCTTCAAATCCAAATACATCTTGGTGTTTCCGGAGTGTATCGAGTATGGTGAGTCATGGGCCTCTTGAAGTATTAACTTCCTGATCTCCTGGTTATTGGGCACATAGATTCGGTCCTCAAACCATAGGATATTGTGCTCATCTTCACGAAAACCTTTGGCCTTTCCTTTGCTCATCTTCTCCTTTATCTCGGCAATCTCCTTGTCCTCCTTCCGAGCTTCCCAAATCTTGTCCAGCAATGTCGACTGGACCTCCATTGTTGCAACGGATCCTCTAGGAACAATCTCCAATCGAAGTTCCTTGATATTCTCTTCTAGGTGGCGCGGGCGGCGGGGCTTGGCGCGGCGCAGGGCGGCGGTGGGGTGTTGGGGTGGTGGGGCGGCGGTATATAAGGGCGGGGGCGGCGGCGGCTTGGAGTAGGGGCCAAGGCGGGGCGGCGCGGAGTCCAACTCGGACTCTGGTCCGAGTGGCGGTGGAGGCGGCGCGCGTGCGCAGGAGGAGGAGGCGGAGGCGGCTGGGTCGGCTTGGCTCGGCTGGGCCTTAGGCCCAGTCTGGCGTGGGAACTTTTTTTTAAATAATTCCGCCGACAGAAATAAAATCCTAGAAAAATAAATAAAAATCTAAAAATGCCAAAACAAATTTTCACCGTCTAAATAAAATATTTAGAACAAGATGAACATTTTCTTGGCCCTAAAGTGCAATTTTGAAAACATGCAATTTTTCTAATGCTAACAAATCTGAATAAAATCAAATAAAAAACAATTTAATGATTTTAATACTTTTCCTCCAATATTTCATTTATTTTGGAGAAGTCATATTATCTCCTCTCTTTAATTTTTAATATGAAATATTTTTCGGAGAGAAAATAATTAAAATCAAATCCTCGTTTCATTATTTGATAAAAGAATCAAATATGAAAACCGGGAAATCCCCAACTCTCTCCGAAGGTCCTTGAGTTGCTTAGGACTTTCGGGGATTACGAAACGGAAAAGCAATAAAACATGATATGCAATGATGATCTAATGTATAACATTCCAAATTGAAAATTTGGGATGTTACAGAAGTCCTCTATCTGATGAACCGGATCAAAGCACTAGCTCGATCCGGATTGACAATAATCGAAGTTATGTCGATTTGCATAATGCGGGGAGTGCAGCCACTCCAATATCGTGGGCACCCCTTGTGGTGTTATAACGGGGCGGATGACGCCACCCGCTGCGGGCTAAGGGTCCGGACAATGCTAGCGCTCTAGCAAAGATTCTGTCCGAACTGTTCAAGGGCGAGGAAGAGGAGTTCACCCGCATCAAGCCACGGGATGGATTCTCTATGTACAATCCTCCAAGCTGGGTAAGTTATATTTCCCTGCTCCCATTTTTCCCGCATTCTTAGTCATAAGTATTCACCTTGCCATCTTGCGGCAGGAACTGCGAAAATCCATAAAGGAGGTCAGCAGCCCTTCTCCACAACCAGAGGACCCAGACTGGGCCATCGACTCCGGACTCAAAGAAGATCCGGTTATCTTTGTGGAACTGATAGACCGACAGTTCTATTAGTTAAGCTGCGACGATGCCCCGGTGGCCATTACGACCGACTATCTCGGACTGCTCCCTGCATCGCGGGTAAGAAAAATCAAAACGTCCCAACTCCAAAACTAGGATCCCCTTTTAGGCTCTTCACCCACCATATATACATGGCATCTTTTACAGGGAAGGCATTGAGGACGCCCTGCCGAACCCGCGGCAACTCGTCAACAAGAGGTGCCGAGGCTGGGTAGGCCAAAAAGGAAGGCAGTCAGGACGGAGACGCCGGCGCAGAGGTATAGGAAAAACCCTGCTCCATGGTTGCCGTCTTTCTCAAAATGTAATGACGCCCGCGTTTCATTAACAGAAAGAACGCTCGTCGGAATATGTCCGGTGATGCTGCCAATCAAGCTTCCACTAGTCGGGTGCCAGGACCGGACATAGAGGCGGAAGGCGATATGGGGCAGGCGCCGAATAATCCCCCGACAGAGGATGCAGATAGATTGTCCGCCACAAACTTTGAAGTGGAAAGCACCATGAATCATAGGCGCCGCTGGGCCATACTCCGCGATGCTTGTTTCTCACCAGAGGCGTTCGACGCCTTCAATTCTGGAGAGGCGTACCTCCATGCTGCTCAAGATGGTCTAGCCAGAGCCACGGATCAGTATGTAAAGGATGTACGGGTGAGTAAATCTGACGATTTATATGTATCAGTAACCCCCGAGACTTGAAATAGTTAGCAGAACTGATTTAAGGATCATCTATAATGTGCAGGTTCTTACAGAGAAGAATACTAGGTTGTCCCAGGAGCTGGAGGAATGCAAGACCCAACTAGGGGCCGCTCTTGCCGCATTGCAGGAACAGAAAAAGCCTCCCGCTGGTAACATTTACTTTAAAGAATGGTGGTTACCATATAGTGTGCGGCGTGTCTGCAGATCTAACAATTGATTTTGCAGATGAGTCCGGAGAATGTACGGGGACCAACATGTTATGCGACAGCTAGAGGCTGGCAAACGCGTGCCGAGTAAGGTTGTGCTGGATAAAAACAGTCTCCAAGATGCCAATGTTAAGCTAAACGTTGAACTAAAAGATGTTCGGTGCCAGCTTGTGGACTCCGAGAAGGAGAATAAGCGGCTTCGGCGCGGCATTTTTAGTAAGTGCTTGAACGAATCCTACTAAAGGAGTTCGGCGAAGAAGTCGACTAACAACGTTATGTCTGTAGGTATGCTGACGGGTCATCCCGCGAAGGAAATGCCCAGGTCTACCGGTGATCTTCTCTCCGAGCTGTCACATCTGCACGAACAAGTTCGGCAGGTGATGCAAGGTGTTGCCCAGGCTTTGTGGCCATCTGTCTCCTTGCCAGAGGACGTTGCAGAGCTTACGGAGAAGCTCAAGGGAGCACGACGGCGCCTTCGATTATGGAAGATATCAGCCTGCCGACAGGGTGCCAGAGAGGCCTGGGCCATGGTGAAGACTCGGTATACCAAGGCAGACCCAAATCATATGGCCGAGGTCGGACCTGTGGGGCCTGACGGAAAAGAGATCCCTGTTAGCTTAGTTTATGGGCAAGTAGAATTAGCCGCAAAGTATTCCCAACAGGATTGTAAGCTAGACCACCTATTGGATGGTATAGAAGGGGAGTTTAGGCAGTCTGCATGACTATGTAATTAAAGTGACATGTATAATTGTTGGGGAACGTAGTAATTTCAAAAATTTCCTATGCACACGCAAGATCATGGTGATGCATAGCAACGAGAGGGGAGAGTGTTTTCTACGTACCCTTGTAGACCAGAAGCAGAAGCGTTAGCACAACGCGGTTGATGTAGTCATACGTCTTCACAGCCCAACCGATCAAGCACCGAAACTACGGCACCTCCGAGTTTTAGCACACGTTCAGCTCGATGACGATCCCTGGACTCCGATCCAGCAAAGTGTCGGGGAAGAGTTCCGTCAGCATGATAGCGTGGTGACGATCTTGATGTTCTACCGTCGCAGGGCTTCGCCTAAGCACCGCTACAATATTATCGAGGATTATGGTGGAGGGGGGCACCGCACACGGCTAAGGGAACGATCACGAAGATCAACTTGTGTGTCTAGAGGTGCCCCCCTGCCCCTGTATATAAAGGAGCAAGGGGGAGAGGCCAGCCGGCCCTTGGGGTGCGCCAAGGAGGGACTCCCCTTTCCTAGTCCAACTAGGAAGAGAGAAGGGGGAAGGAAAGAGAGGGAGAGGGAGAGGGAAAGAGGGGCCGCGCCCCCCTCCCCTAGTCCAATTTGGACTCCCCATGGGAGGGGGTGCGCCACCTCCTGGCTACTGCCCTCTCTCTCCCCTCAGGCCCACTAAGGCCCAATACTTCCCCGGGGGGTTCCGGTAACCCTTCCGGCACTCCGGTTTTCTCCAAAATCACCCGAAACACTTCCGGTGTCCGAATATAGCCGTCCAATATATCGATCTTTATGTCTCGACCATTTCGAGACTCCTCGTCATGTCCGTGATCATATCCGGGACTCCGAACAACCTTCAGTACATCAAAATATATAAACTCATAATGAAACTGTCATCGTAACGTTAAGCGTGCGGACCCTACGGGTTTGAGAATAATGTAGACATGACCGAGACACGTCTTCGGTCAATAACCAATAGCGGAACCTGGATGCTCATATTGGCTCCTACATATTCTACGAAGATCTTTTATCGGGCAGACCGCATAACAACATACGTTGTTCCCTTTGTCATCAGTATGTTACTTGCCCGAGATTTGATCGTCGGTATCTCAATACCTAGTTCAATCTTGTTACCGGCAAGTCTCTTTACTCTTTACGTAATACATCATCCCGCAGCTAACTTATTAGTTGCAATGCTTGCAAGGCTTATATGATGTGCGTTACCGAGAGGGCCCAGAGATACCTCTCTGACAATCGGAGTGACAAATCCTAATCTCAAAATACGCCAACCCAACAAGTACCTTTGGAGACACCTGTAGTGCACCTTTATAATCACCCAGTTACTTTGTGACGTTTGGTAGCACACAAAGTGTTCCTCCGGTAAACGGGAGTTGCATAATCTCATAGTCATAGGAACATGTATAAGTCATGAAGAAAGCAATAGCAACAAACTAAACGATCAAGTGCTATGCTAACGGAATGGGTCCAGTCAATCACATCATTCTCTTAATGATGTGATCCCGTTAATCAAATGACAACTCATGTCTATGGCTAGGAAACTTAACCATCTTCGATCAACGAGCTAGTCAAGTAGAGGCATACTACTGACACTATGTTTGTCTATGTATTCACACATGTATTTTGTTTTCGGTTAATACAATTCTAGCATGAATAATAAACATTTATCATCATATAAGGACATAAATAACAACTTTATTATTGCCTCTAGAGCATATTTCCTTCAGTCTCCCACTTGCACTAGAGTCAATAATCTAGTTCACATTGCCATGTGATTTAATACCAATAGTTCACATCACCATGTGATTAACACCCATAGTTCATATCGACATGTGACCAACACCCAAAGGGTTTACTAGAGTCAATAATCTAGTTCACATCGCTATGTTATTAACACCCAAAAGGTACTAAGGTGTGATCATGTTTTGCTTGTGAGAGAAGTTTAGTCAACGGGTCTGCCATATTCAGATCCGTAAGTATTTTGCAAATTTCTATGTCAACAATGCTCTGCACGGAGCTATTCTAGCTAGTTTCTCCCACTTTCAATATGTATCCAGATTAAGATTTAGAATCATCTGGATCAGTGTCAAAATTTGCATCGATGTAACCCTTTACGACGAACCTTTTTGTCACCTCCATAATCGAGAAACATATCCTTATTCCACTAAGGATAATTTTGACCGCTGTCCAGTGATCTACTCCTAGATCACTATTGCACTCCCTTTCCAAAAACAGTGTAGGGTATACAATAGATCTGGTACACAGCATGGCATATTTTATAGAACCTATGGCCAAGGCATAGGGAATGCGTTTCATTCTCTTTCTATCTTCTACCGTGGTCGGGCTTTGAGTCTCACTCAGTTTCACACCTTGTAACACAGGCAATAACTCTTTCTTTGACTGTTCCATTTTGAACTACTTCAAAATCTTGTTAAGGTATGTACTCATTGAAAAACTTATCAAGCGTCTTGATCTATCTCTATAGATCTTGATGCTCAATATGTAAGCAGCTTCACCGAGGTCTATATTTGAAAAACTCTATAGATCACTCCTTTATGCTTTGCAGAATAATTCTACATTATCTCTGATCAATAATATGTCATTCACATATACTTATCAGAGATGATGTAGTGCTCCCACTCACTTTCTTGTAAATACAGGTTTCACCGCAAGTCTGTATAAAACTATATGCTTTGATCAACTTATCAAAGCGTATATTCCAACTCCGAGATGCTTGCACCAGTCCATAGATGGATCACTGGAGCTTGCATATTTTGTTAGCACCTTTAGGATTGACAAAACCTTCTGGTTGCATCATATACAACTCTTCTTTAATAAATCCATTAAGGAATGCAGTTTTGTTTATCCATTTGCCAGATTTCATAAAATGTGGCAATTGCTAACATGATTCGGACAGACTTAAGCATAGATACGAGTGAGAAACTCTCATCGTAGTCAACACCTTGAACTTGTCGAAAACCTTTTGCGACAATTCTAGCTTTGTAGATAGTAACACTACTATCAACGTCCGTCTTCCTCTTGAAGATCCATTTAATCTCAATGGCTCGCTGATCTTTGGGCAAGTCAATCAAAGTCCATACTTTGTTGTCATACATGGATCTCATCTCAGATTTCATGGCCTCAAGCCATTTCGCGGAATCTGGGCTCATCATCGCTTCCTCATAGTTCGTAGGCTCGTCATGGTCAAGTAACATGACCTCCAGAACAGGATTACCGTACCACTCTGGTGCGGATTTCACTCTAGTTTACCTACGAGGTTTGGTAGTAACTTGATCTGAAGTTACATGATCATCATCATTAGCTTCCTCACTAATTGGTGTAGTAGTGACAGGAACAAATTTCTGTGATGAACTACTTTCCAATAAGGGAGCAGGTACAGTTACCTCATCAAGTTCTACTTTCCTCCCACTCACTTCTTTCGAGAGAAACTCCTTCTCTAGAAAGGATCCATTCAAAGCAACGAATATCTTGCCTTCGGATCTGTGATAGAAGGTGTACCCAACATTTTCTTTTGGGTATCCTATGAAGACGCACTTCTCTGATTTGGGTTTGAGCTTATCAGGTTGAAACTTTTTCACATAAGAATTGCAACCTCAAACTTTAAGAAATGACAGCTTAGGTTTCTTGCCAAACCATAGTTCATACGGTGTCTTCTCAACGGATTTAGATGGTGCCCTATTTAACGTGAATGCAGCTATCTCTAATGCATAACCCCAAAACGATAGTGGTAGATCAGTAAGAGACATCATAGATCGCACCATATCTAATAAAGTACGGTTATGACGTTCGGACACACCATTACACTGTGGTGTTCCAGGTGGCGTGAGTAGTGAAACTATTTCACATTGTTTTTAACTGAAGGCCAAACTGGTAACTCAAATATTTTACTTCTGCGATCATATCGTAGAAACTTTTATTTTTGTTACGATGACTCTCCACTTCACTCTGAAATTCTTTGAACTTTTCAAATGTTTCAGACTTGTGTTTCATCAAGTAGATATACTCATATCTGCTCAAATCATCTGTGAAGATCAGAAAATAATGATACATGCCGCAAGCCTCAATATTCATCGGACCACATACATCAGTATGTATGATTTCCAACAAATCTGTTGCTCGCTCCATTGTTCTGGAGAACGGAGTCTTAGTCATCTTGCCCATGAGGCATGGTTCGCAAGCATCAACTGATTCATGATCAAGTGATTCCAAAAGCTCATCAACATGGATTTTCTTCATGCGCTTTACACCAACATGACCTAAATGGCAGTGCCACAAATAAGTTGCACTATCATTATTAACTTAGCATCTTTTGGTTTCAATATTATGAATATGTGTATCACTACGATCGAGATCCAACGAACCATTTTCATTGGGTGTGTAACCATATAAGGTTTTATTCATGTAAACAGAACAACAATTTATTCTCTTACGTAAATGAATAACCGTATTGCAATAAACATGATCAAATCATATTCATGCTCAACACAAACACCAAATAACACTTATTTAGGTTCAACACTAATCCCAAAAGTATAGGGAGTGTGCGATGATGATCATATCAATCTTGGAACTACTTCCAACACACATCATCACTTCAGCCTTAACTAGTCTATGTTCATTCTGCAACTCCCATTTCGAGTTACTACTCTTAGCAACTGAACCAGTATCAAATACCGAGGGGTTGCTACGAACACTAGTAAAATACACATCAATAATCTATATCAAATATACCTTTGTTCACTTTGCCATCCTTCTTATCCAGCAAATACTTGGGGCAGTTCCGCTTTCAGTGACCAGTCCCTTTGCAGTAGAAGCACTTAGTCTCAGGCTTAGGACCAGACTTGGGCTTCTTCACTTGAGAAACAACTTGCTTGCCGTTCTTCTTGAAGTTCCCCTTCTTCCCTTTGCCCTTTTCTTGAAACTAGTGGTCTTGTCTACCATCAACACTTGATATTTTTCTTGATTTCTACCTTCGTCAATTTCAGCATTACGAAGAGCTTGGGAATCGTTTCTGTTATCCCTTGCATATCATAGTTCATCATGAAGTTCTACTTACTTGGTGATGGTGAATAGAGAATTCTGTCAATCACTATTTTATCTGGAAGATTAACTCCCACTTGATTCAAGCGATTGTAGTACCCAGACAATCTGAGCACATACTCACTGCTTGAGCTATTCTCCTCCATCTTTTAGCTATAGAACTTGTTGGAGACTTCATATCTCTCAACTCGGGTATTTGCTTGAAATATTAACTTCAACTCCTGGAACATCTCATATGGTCCATGACGTTCAAAACGTCTTTGAAGTCCCGATTCTAAGCCGTTTAAGCATGGTGCACTAAACTATCAAGTAGTCATCACATTGAGCTAGCCAAATGTTCATAACATCTGCATCTGCTCCTGCAATAGGTTTGTCACCTAGCGGTGCATCAAAGACATAATTCTTCTATGCAGCAATGAGGATAATCCTCAGATCACGGATCCAATCCGCATCATTGCTACTAACATCTTTCAACTTAATTTTCTCTAGGAACATATAAAAAATAAAACAAGGGAGCTAAACGCGAGCTATTGATCTACAACATAGATATGCTAATACTACCAGGACTAAGTTCATGATAAATTAAAGTTCATTTAATCATATTACTTAAGAACTCCCACTTAGACAGACATCCCTCTAATCTTCTAAGTGATCACGTGATCCATATCAACTAAACCATGTCCGATCATCACGTGAGATGGAGTAGTTTCAATGGTGAACATCACTATGTTGATCATATCTACTATATGATTCACGCTCGACCTTTCGGTATCCGTGTTCTGAGGCCATATCTGTTATATGCTAGGCTTGTCAAGTTTAGCCTGAGTATTCCGCGTGTGCAACTGTTTTGCACCCGTTGTATTTGCACGTAGAGCCTATCACACCCGATCATCACGTGGTGTCTCAGCACGAAGAACTTTCGCAACGGTGCATACTCAGGGAGAACACTTGTACCTTGATAATTAGTGAGAGATCATCTTATAAAGCTACCATCGAACTAAGCAAAATAAGATGTATACAAGATAAACATCACATGCAATCAAAATATGTGACATGATATGGCCATCATCATCTTGTGCCTTTGATCTCCATCTCCAAAGCATCGTCATGATCTCCATCGTCACCGGCATGACACCATGATCTCCATCATCTTGATCTATATCAATGTGTCGTCACATGGTCGTCTCGCCAACAATTGCTCTTGCAACTATTGCTATCGCATAGCGATAAAGTAAAGCAATTATTTGGCACTTGCATCTTATGCAATAGAGAGATAACCATAAGGCTTTTGCCAGTTGCCGATAATTTCAACAAAACATGATCATCTCATACAACAACTTATATCTCATCATGTCTTGACCATATCACATCACAACATGCCCTACAAAAACAAGTTAGACGTCCTCTACTTTGTAGTTGCAAGTTTTACATGGCTGCTACGGGCTGAGCAAGAACCGTTCTTACCTACGCATCAAAACCACAACGATAGTTTGTCAAGTTGGTGCTGTTTTAACCTTCGCAAGGACCGGGCGTAGCCACACTCGGTTCAACTAAAGTTGGAGAAACTGACACCCGCCAGCCACCTGTATGCAAAGCACGTCGGTAGAACCAGTCTCGCGTAAGCGTACGCGTAATGTCAGTCCGGTCCGCTTCATCCAACAATACCGCCGAACCAAAGTATGACATGCTTAACATCAACAACAGTATGACTTATATCGCCCACAACTCACTTGTGTTCTACTCGTGCATAACATCAACGCATAAAACCTGGCTCTGATACCACTGTTGGGGAACGTAGTAATTTCGAAAAAATTCCTACGAACACGCAAGATCATGGTGATGCATAGAAACGAGAGGGGAGAGTGTTGTCTACGTACCCTCGTAGACTGGAAGCGGAAGCGTTAGCACAACGCGGTTGATGTAGTCGTACGTCTTCACAGCCCGACCGATCAAGCACCGAAACTATGGCACCTCCGAGTTTTAGCACACGTTCAGCTCGATGACGATCCCCGGACTCCAATCCAGCAAAGTGTCAGGGAAGAGTTCCGTCAGCACGACGGCCTGGTGACGATCTTGATGTTCTACCGTCGCAGGGCTTCGCCTAAGCACCGCTACAATATTATCGAGGATTATGGTGAAGGGGGGCACCGCACACGGCTAAGAGAACGATCACGAAGATCAACTTGTGTGTCTAGAGGTGCCCCCCCTGCCCCTGTATATAAAGGAGCAAGGGGGAGAGGCCGGCCGGCCCTTGGGGCGTGCCAAGGAGGGGGGAGTCCTCCTAGTAGGAGTAGGACTCCCCGTTCCTAGTCCAACTAGGAAGAGAGAAGGGGGGGGAAGAGAGGGAGAGGGAGAGGGAATGAGGGGCCGCGCCCCCCTCCCCTAGTCCAATTCGGACTCCCCATGGGAGGGGGCGCGCTACCTCCTCGCTGTTGCCCTCTCTCTCCCCTCAGGCCCACTAAGGCCCAATCCTTCCCCCGGGGTTCCGGTAACCCTTCCGGCACTCCGGTTTTCTCCGAAATCACCCGAAACACTTCCGGTGTCCGAATATAGCCGTCCAATATATCGATCTTTATGTCTCGACCATTTCGAGACTCCTCGTCATGTCCATGATCATATCTAGGACTCCGAACAACTTTCGGTTCATCAAAATATATAAATTCATAATGAAACTGTCATCATAACGTTAAGCGTGCGGACCCTACGGGTTCGAGAATAATGTAGACATGACCGAGACACGTCTTTGGTCAATAACCATTAGCGGAACCTGGATGCTCATATTGGATCCTACATATTCTACGAAGATCTTTTATCGGTCAGACCGCATAACAACATACGTTGTTCCCTTTGTCATCGGTATGTTACTTGCCCGAGATTTGATCGTCGGTATCTCAATACCTAGTTCAATCTTGTTACCGACAAGTATCTTTACTCGTTCCGTAATACATCAACCCGTAGCTAACTTATTAGTTGCAATGCTTGCAAGGCTTATATGATGTGCATTACCGAGAGGGCCCAGAGATACCTCTCCGACAATCGGAGTGACAAATCCTAATCTCGAGATACGCCAACCCAACAAGTACCTTTGGAGACACCTGTAGAGCACCTTTATAATCACCCAGTTACGTTGTGACGTTTGGTAGCACACAAAGTGTTCCTCCAATAAACGGGAGTTGCATAATCTCATAGTCATAGGAACATGTATAAGTCATGAAGAAAGCAATAACAACAAACTAAACGATCAAGTGCTATGCTAACGGAATGGGTCAAGTCAATCACATCATTCTCTTAATGATGTGATCTCGTTAATCAAATGACAACTCATGTCTATGGCTAGGAAACTTAACCATCTTCGATCAACGAGCTAGTCAAGTAGAGGCATACTAGTGACACTATGTTTGTCTATGTATTCACACATGTAATATGTTTCCGGTTAATACAATTCTAGCATGAATAATAAACATTTATCATGACATAAGGAGATAAATAATAACTTTATTATTGCCTCTAGGGCATACTTCCTTCAATAATGCCTTCTAGCCGGATTGTAGATCATTTGTCGTTGCAGACCTTTTTGCTTCAACCTCCGGGCCCGATAGTCTGGAGTGAATCCGAATACCCGCTCAGTTATATAAGAACTGGGGTATGCGTGGAGACCAGGCGTAGGGGTCATTAGTGCTTTATCAGACAAGTGCCCAACTAGTTATGTTATATTACATGGGTAGTAAGAAACATCTTCCAGGGAGAATAGTTCCGTTAAGGGTTCCTTTCCCTGGGTAAGCATGCCCTAAAGTGCATGTCCGGACTGCGATAAGAAACGCAGAAAAAACATCTGGGGGCAGATATGGATAATAAATAAAAGTCATCTTTTATTCACCGGCCAAATATTCCCTTATGAACGCTAGCTTTCAGCTTCACCCAGTCTGAGGTACACATCCGGCTGACCCGGCAATAACAATCGCAGAGGTGCTCCCCTTATGCCCTAGATGAATTAATGGGAACATAGGGCATAAATACAAGAGCCAGGCAACCCAGCTTGGCCAAAACTTAAGTCACATCGATGCATATAATGGTGAAAAAGGCACATGCGGAAGTGTAACACATGTGTTGGGCGTGAGGCCCAGGTAAATAATTTAAGCTTTTGTGAAAGAAGCCCCCAGGTATGGATAGTGCGGCTAGCGCATCTATAATGTACAAGTGAGGCGCAAGGTGACCCTTGAAGGCCTAGTGAAATGATAAGAGAAAGAAAGAAAGGGAAACAAGACAGATGATGCATATGCAGAAAATGGACAAAGGGAGGTGACTAACATAGAGTCCGGTGCTAGGCGTAGAATCTTCGAAGCCTGCCCGCGTTCCATGGGTTCGGCTCGAGTCGACTAGTCGATGCAAACCGAAGTCGGTACGCTCCACCGTCCAGAACTTTGTCAATAACGAAGGGACCTTCCCATTTGGTCTCGAGCTTGTTCTTTTTCTTATCCGGCAGGCGTAGAACTAGTTCGCCAACGTTATAAGTTTTGGCCCGTACTTCTCTGCTTTGGTATCTGCGAGCCTGTTGCTGGTAAAATGTGGAACGGGCTTTGGCTACATCGTGCTCCTCCTCCAAGGTGTCCAGATTGTCCTGCCGATCGAGCTCGGCTTCTCTTTCTTCGTACATGCGCACTCGAGGTGAGTCATGAATGATGTCACAGGGCAAGAGTGCCTCTGCGCCGTACACCATAAGAAATGGTGTATATCCGGTACTACGATTCGGCATGGTCCGTAGCCCCCAGAGTACGGAGTCGAGCTCCTCTACCCAATGCGTGTCAGACTCCGTTAAGGAACGTACTAATCTGGGTTTAATGTCGCTCATTATAAGATCGTTTGCTCGCTCGACTTGACCGTTGGTTTGTGGGTGATAGACTGAAGCATAATCGAGCTTGATGCCCATTTTGCTGCACCAGAGTTTTACCTCGTCGGCCATGAAGTTCGTGCCGTTATTAGTGATGATGCTGTGGGGCACGCCGTAACGGTGTACAACCCCGGATATGAAATCTATCACCGGTCCGGATTCGGCTATTTTAACCGGTTTGGCCTCTATCCATTTGGTGAATTTATCTACCATGACCAATAAGTATTTTTTCTTGTGGGTTCCCCCTTTGAGGGGTCCAACCATGTCAAGCCCCCAGACCGCAAAGGGCCATGTAATGGGGATTGTTTGGAGGGCGGTGGGTGGCATGTGGCTTTGGTTTGTAAAGAGCTGGCAACCGGCGCAACGTTGGACCAAGTCCTGTGCATCTGCCCGGGCCGTTGGCCAATAGAATCCTGTACGGAAGGCCTTGCTTACAAGAGCCCGGGCTGTGGCGTGATGGCCGCCGAGTCCGGCGTGAATTTCTGCCAAAAGATTCCACCCTTCCTCTTCGGAGATGCACCTTTGAAGGACTCCGTTAGTGCTTTTCTTGTACAATTCTCCCTCATGGACCCTGTAGGCCTTGGATCGCCGCACTATGCAGCGTGCGTCATTTTGGTCCTCGGAAGTTCTTGTCTGGTTAGGTAGGCCAGGAATGGTTCTGTCCACGGGGCAATAATGGCCATTATTTCGTGGGTTGAAGGTGTTATTTCGGTGGCGGAGCCTCCGATTGTGTCAGAGAGTTCGATATCGGGTATTTTAGCCGGGTCCGGACTGTTGTTACCGGTGTCCCCTTCCCATGCTACGGATGGCTAGAAGAGCCTTTCCAGAAATATGTTGGGGGGACCGCATCGCATTTTGCGCCGATGCGGGCAAGGATATCCGCCGCCTGATTGTTTTCCCGAGCCACATGGTGAAATTCGAGTCCCTCGAACCGAGCTGACATTTTTAGGACGGCATTTCGATAAGCCGCCATTTTCGGATCCTTGGCGTCGAAATCTCCGTTTATTTGGGATATTGCAAGGTTTGAATCCCCACGCACCTCCAGGCGTTGAATGCCCATGGAGACTGCCATCCGAAGACCATGCAACAGAGCTTCGTATTCGGCTGCATTGTTGGAATCTGTATACAATATTTGCAGTATGTACCGAATGGTATCTCCGGTTGGGGACGTCAGGATGACGCCAGCCCCTAGACCGGCCAGCATTTTAGAACCGTCGAAGTGCATGATCCAATTGGAGTATGCGCCGTACTCTTTAGGGAGTTCGGCCTCCGTCCATTCGGCGACGAAGTCGGCCAGTACATGCGATTTAATGGCTCGGCGAGGTTTGTATGTTATGTCGAATGGGAGGAGCTCAATGGCCCATTTGGCAATCCGGCCCGTAGCGTCGCGGTTGTTGATAATATCATTAAGTGGCACTTCCAAGGCTATTGTAATCAAACACTCTTGAAAGTAGTGTCGCAGTTTCCGTGATGCCATGAATACCGCATATGCTATTTTTTGGTAATGCGGGTACCATGATTTGCATGGAGTGAGGACGGTGGATACATAGTATACCGGCTTCTGAAGAGGGAATTTGTGTCCGTCCGCTTCCCGTTCGACAACGAGCACCGCGCTTACAAGTTGATGAGTTGCCGCGATGTACAACATCATTGGTTCACCGACATTTGGTGCGGCCAGGATCGGGTTGGTTGACATAATGGCCTTTATTTCTTCCAATCCGGCTGTGGTCGCGTCCGTACACTCGAAGTGTTCGGTGCGCCGAAGGAGGCGATAAACGGGTAAAGCCTTTCTCCTAAGCGGGAGATAAAGCGGCTTAGAGCCGCCACGCATCCAGTTAGCTTCTGGATTTGTTTGAGGTCTGTTGGGGTAGCCAACTGTGACAACGCTCGGATTTTGGCCGGATTAGCTTCAATACCTCTACTAGAGACAATGAATCCCAGGAGCTTTCTGGCTGGTACGCCAAAAACGCATTTTTCCGGATTGAGCTTGATGTCATATGTTCGGAGGTTGTCGAATGTGAGCCTCAAGTCGTCTATCAAAGATTCGACGTGTTTGGTTTTGACGACCACATCATCTACGTATGCCTCTACTGTTTTGCCGATTTGTTTCTCCAGACATGTCTGAATCATGCGCTGATATGTTGCGCCGGCGTTTTTGATCCCAAAAGACATTGTGTTAAAACGGAAGGGACCATATGGTGTGATGAATGCCGTTGCGGCTTGGTCGGACTCTTCCATCTTGATTTGGTGGTAACCGGAGTATGCGTCGAGGAAACACAATGACTCGTGTCCTGCAGTAGCATCAATGATTTGATCGATGCATGGGAGCGGGAAGGAATCCTTTGGGCAAGCTTTATTGAGGTCTTTGAAGTCGACACAAAGGCGGTAGGATTTGTCCTTCTTTGGTACCATCACCAGGTTTGCTAGCCAGTCCGGGTGTTTTATTTCTTTGAAGGTAATAGCCGTGTCACTCCATGGATTTATTGCTGCTACGTGGCAGATTTCGGCCATGCTGCGGAGTGTTCGCTTGCGCCTATTATTTCATGCAAAGGTATCGAATACTGTTAACACCGTATTGTTGTCCACGGGATGGTGCTCTGTGGTATTTGGGAGAAGTAGATCCTCACCACTTTTGGCCACCTGCCGGAGTATCCAAAATGCTCTAAGGCTGTGTGTTGGTATTGTATCCATTGTACTATGAATTTTGCAGGGTCCGTTGAGCCATCCCTCCAGTATGGTTCCTTGCCTCGTAGAGGGTTTTTGCTTTTTGGTAGTTAACCCGGGTGTATTGTGATAATGCACCCTTTTATTTCGGACTGGGTTTGTATTCATGGCCGGATTATCCCAAAAGTTTACTTCGGTTTTCCACGCACTTTCCATCGCACGGTATTTTCGTACTATGGACGCCAAGTCAGCGAAGCGTGTTATCTCACGGCGACTTATGGCGTTAAGGATTCCCTTGTCCATGCAATTATTGCAGAAAAATAGGATTGCGTCTTCCTCGCGATAGTCCTTAACCTTGTTCATCGCAAGGAGGAATCTGGCCCAATAGTGATGTACTATTTCCTGGGGCTCTTGCGTGATGTGGTGTAACACCCCGGATGTAATTTACCTTATATGTACTCCAACTCTTGCCGTTTCCGGCGCTAAGTTATTTTATTTCCTCGGGTTCGGGTTTTTGTCTCCGTGTGTTGTTGTCGTTGTCATGCATCTCATATCATGTCATCATGTGCATTGCATTTGCATATGTGTTTGTCTCATGCATCTGAGCATTTTCCCTGTTGTCCGTTTTGCATTCCGGCGCTCCTATCTCCTCCGGTGGTCCTTTCTACCTTCTTTCGTATGAGGGGGTTAAACATTTCCGGATTGGACCGAGACTTTCCAAGCGGCCTTGGTTTACTACCGGTAGACCGCTTGTCAAGTTTCGTGCCATTTGGACTTCGTTTGATGCTCCAACGGTTAACCGAGGGACCGAGAAGGCCTCGTGTGTGTTGCAGCCCAACACCCTTCCCTTTTGGCCCAAAGCCCACCTAAACCCTCTCCATCATCTCGGTCGTTTGATCACGATCGCGTGGCCAAAAACCGCACCTCATTTGGACTCTCCTAGCTCCCAGAATCTATAAATACATCTTCCCCTCCGAAATTCATGGGTAAACCCTAGCTCCCCCTCTCCTCGCGACGCCGGACAAGTCCGGGCAGAGCCGGACGCGTCCGCCTGCCGCCGCCCGGCCAATCAGGAAGCGCCAAGTGGCGCAGCACCCACTTCCCCGCCGCCAGCCCGCCGGCCCCGCTCCCGGCCCCCGCGGCCCGGTCCGCCCGACCGCGCCCGCGCCTGCTTCCTCCTCGCCGCGCCGCCGCACTCCCTCCTCGACGGCCGCCGCGCCTCCTAGCCGCCGACCTTCGCCGCCGCGCCCGTCCTCCGCCTCCTCCCGCCTCGACGTCCGAACCGCGCCGCCCTCGTCGCCGGCAGGTGCATCGGCGACCGGATCCGGTGCCGCCGCCCCTCTCCCTCGACGCCGTCCTCGTCTTCCACTCCGGCCGGCAACTCCGGCGAACTCACCCCGGCGAGCCTCGAACCCCGTGCTCAGATCTGGATCCAAAAAAACCCTAGGGTTGACCTCTCATTTTTCTTTAAGTCCCTTTCTGTTACTTTTTCTAGCATATTTCATCATGCCGTAACTTCGCATCCGTAGCACCGTTTTGGACGTGTAGCATATCAAAATGTTCGCCTCAGAGAGCACATCATTTCGTCTCATTGCATCATTTTCATTTGAGCTCATCTTGATGCCCGAAATACTGTTGGAAGAGAGCTATTTGAGATAATTGTCAGATCTGCTGCATCAAATAGCTATTTGTCATTTTTGCCATGATTACTGTGTGCATGATATGCCCCTGAGCTCTACATGAGTTTTGTTATATGCTTTGCCATCTTTACAGAGGTGCTATCCATGTATTTTTGTGATATGTGTGGTGACTAGCACAAGTATGCAAAGTAGTGCATTCATTAATGTTGATTTCAGGGACTTAGAATTTCTCCAAGTCCTTGATCTGTTTTTATCAATATGCCATATGTTCATGTTGTTTCTTAGTGATCCGTGCCTCTTTTGAGGATGATCATTAAGGATGATTTGTTAACATTATGGTGCTCTACCCATCCATGTCTTTGTTTGCAATTATGGAGCAACCTAGCTTGAGTCAATCGAGCTTTAATTTTGCTATTTCGTGAATCCTGGAAGATTGTCTACTTGTTAGCGATTTTGCCGAGGATGTTGTTGTTGATCCATGCATGATATGTTGTTGTTCTTGCCATGTCTAGCTTATATAATGTGTATTATTGATGGGTGTATGCTTAGATTGTCATTACTTGCTCTGTAGTGAGTGCATCAAGCTCGTAAACATGCCTACTCGTTAACATATTTGCATGCTCCAGTTTTTCTCTAAGTCTGAGATCTGATTATGTTTTTGCCATGTTCACATGCTTGCAATTGTATTTTCTGATTCCTTTTGGCTCAAGGTCACTAAGGGATTTTTGTTAAGTGCTTTGAGTAGCTTCATGTCATGCCTTGCTTTGCCATGTTAAGTTCCGGTAGCATATAGTTTTCTTGCTCCAAAGTGTGTTGCCTGATCTGAAATTTCAGACTTGTGTTAATTTCACTAAGTCTGAAACCTGTTTACCAATTGCACTTTTGCCATGCTTGTTTAAACCTGTTAATGGATTAATTGGCCGTACCTCAGTGTTCATCTTTTGTCAAGCATTATGTGTGGATTCCTGCCATGTATTTTGTTGCCATGTTTGAGTGCTGTAGCATATTTATCTTATTGCATTTAGTTGGCTACTTGCTGTTTATCGCAGACCGGTGCCATATTTGTTTTGCTTGCCATTTCAAAACCGTGCATCCGATTCCGGTGATCTTTATATCGATTTCAACCGAAATCACCTCACCTTTCTAGTGGCACTCTTGGATTTCCAAGTTGAGGCCAGGTTCAATCATTCCTTGTCAAATCTTGCATATGCATCACATATCGCATCCCGCATAGCATACCATGTTCGCATCATGTTGTTTGAGCTTTGCACGTGGTTGATTGTGTTCCTTTTGCTTGTTTGTCTTATTTGGGTAGAGCCGGGAGACGAGTTCGCTAACAAGGAGCCCGTTGAGTTTGCTTTCGAGGATCCAGTCAACTCTGACAACTTTGCAGGCAAGATGATCATACCCTCGAAATCACTTCTATCTTTGCTTGCTAGATGCTCGCTCTGTTGCTATGCCTATGCTACGATGCCTACCACTTGCTTATCATGCCTCCCAAATTGCCATGTCAAACCTCTAACCCACCATGTCCTAGCAAACCGTTGATTGGCTATGTTACCGCTTTGCTCAGCCCCTCTTATAGCGTTGCTAGTTGCAGGTGAAGATTGGAGATCGTTCCTTGTTGGAACATTGTTTATTTGTTGGGATATCATTATATTATCTTGTTATCTTAATGCATCTATATACTTGGTAAAGGGTGGAAGGCTCGGCCTTTTGCCTAGTATTTTGTTCCACTCTTGCCGCCCTAGTTTCCGTCATATTGCCCAACCTTGGTTTTACCATTTGCCACCTAGCCTCTTTTTCCCTTGGGTTTCCGGAGCCCGAGGGTCATCTTATTTAAACCCCCCGGGCCAGTGCTCCTCTGAGTGTTGGTCCAAACAGAGCCACTTGCAGCGCCACCTCGGGGAAACTCGAGGTTTGGTTTTAGTTGTACGTAGTGTTCATCTGAGTGTGCCCTGAGAACGAGATATGTGTAGCTCCTATCGGGATTTGTCGGCACATTCGGGCGGTGTTGCTGGACTTATTTTATCTTTGTCGAAGTTGTCTTGTAGAACCGGGATACCGAGTCTGATCGGAATGTCTCGGGAGAAGGTTTATCCTGTTGGGGAACATAGTAATTTCAAAAAAATTCCTACGCACACGCAAGATCATGGTGATGCATAGCAACGAGGGGGAGAGTCTGATCTACGTACCCTTGTAGATCGCAACGGAAGCGTTGACACAACGTAGAGGAAGTAGTCGTACGTCTTCTTCCCGATCCGACCGATCCAAGCACCGTTACTCCGGCACCTCCGAGTTCTTAGCACACGTTCAGCTCGATGACGATCCCCGGGCTCCGATCCAGCAAAGCTTCGGGAGGAGTTCCGTCAGCACGACGGCGTGGTGACGATCTTGATGTTCTACCGACGCAGGGCTTCGCCTAAGCACTACAACGATATGATCGAGGTGGAATTTGGTGGCAGGGGGCACCGCACACGGCTAAGGAACGATTTCAATGATCAACTTGTGTGTCTAGAGGTGCCCCCTGCCCCCGTATATAAAGGATCCAAGGGGGAGGGCTGGCCGGCCAAGGAGGAGGGCGCAGGAGGAGTCCTACTCCTACCGGGAGTAGGACTCCCCCCAATCCTATTCCTAATAGGATTCCGAGAGAGAGAGAGAGAGAGAGAGAGAGAGAGAGAGAGAAGGGGGACGGCCACCTCTCCTAGTCCTAATAGGACTAGGGGAGGGGGGAGGCGCGCAGCCCACCTTGGGCTGCCCCTTTCACCTTTCCACTAAGGCCCAATAAGGCCCATATGGTTCCCGGGGGGTTCCGGTAACCTCCCGGTACTCCGGTAAAATCCTGATTTCACCCGGAACACTTCCGATATCCAAATATAGGCTTCCAATATATCAATCTTTATGTCTCGACCATTTCGAGACTCCTCGTCATGTCCGTGATCACATCCGGGACTCCGAACAACCTTCGGTACATCAAAATGCATAAACTCATAATAACTGTCATCGTAACGTTAAGCGTGCGGACCCTACGGTTCGAGAACAATGTAGACATGACCGAGACACGTCTCCGGTCAATAACCAATAGCGGGACCTAGATGCCCATATTGGCTCCTACATATTCTACGAAGATCTTTATCGGTCAGACCGTATAACAACATACATTGTTCCCTTTGTCATCGGTATGTTACTTGCCCGAGATTCGATCGTCGGTATCCAATACCTAGTTCAATCTCGTTACCGGCAAGTCTCTTTATTCGTTCTGTAATACATCATCCCGCAACTAACTCATTAGTTGCAATGCTTGCAAGGCTTGTGTAATGTGTATTACCGAGAGGGCCCAGAGATACCTCTCCGACAATCGGAGTGACAAATCCTAATCTCTAAATACGCCAACCCAACATCTACCATTGGAGACACCTGTAGTACTCCTTTATAATCACCCAGTTACATTGTGACGTTTGGTAGCACCCAAAGTGTTCCTCTGGCAAACGGGAGTTGCATAATCTGATAGTCATAGGAACATGTATAAGTCATGAAGAAAGCAATAGCAACATACTAAACGATCGGGTGCTAAGCTAATGAAATGGGTCATGTCAATCAGATCATTCAACTAATGATGTGACCTCGTTAATCAAATAACAACACATTGTGCATGGTTAGGAAACTTAACCATCTTCGATTAACGAGCTAGTCAAGTAGAGGCATACTAGTGACACTCTGTTTGTCTATGTATTCACACATGTATTATGTTTCCGGTTAATACAATTCTAGCATGAATAATAAACATTTATCATGATATAAGGAAATAAATAATAACTTTATTATTGCCTCTAGGGCATATTTCCTTCAGTCTCCCACTTGCACTAGAGTCAATAATCTAGATTACACAGTAATGATTCTAACACCCATGGAGCCTTGGTGCTGATCATGTTTTGCTTGTGGAAGAGGCTTAGTCAACGGGTCTGCAACATTCAGATCCGTATGTATCTTGCAAATCTCTATGTCTCCCACCTGGACTAGATCCCGGATGGAATTGAAGCGTCTCTTGATGTGTTTGGTCCTTTTGTGAAATCTGGATTCCTTTGCCAAAGCAATTGCACCAGTATTGTCACAAAAGATTTTCATTGGACCCGATGCACTAGGTATGACACCTAGATCGGATATGAACTCCTTCATCCAGACTCCTTCGTTCGCTGCTTCCAAAGCAGCTATGTACTCCGCTTCACATGTAGATCCCGCTACAACGCTTTGTTTAGAACTGCACCAACTGACAACTCCACCGTTTAAAGTAAACACGTATCCGGTTTGCGATTTAGAATTGTCCGGATCAGTGTCAAAGCTTGCATCAACATAACCTCCTACGGTGAGCTCTTTGTCTCCTCCATATACGAGAAACATATCCTTAGTCCTTTTCAGGTATTTCAGGATGTTCTTGACCGCTGTCCAGTGATCCACTCCTGGATTACTTTGGTACCTCCCTGCTAAACTTATAGCAAGGCACACATCAGGTCTGGTACACAGCATTGCATACATGATAGAGCCTATAGCTGAAGCATAGGGAACATCTTTCATTTTCTCTCTATCTTCTGCAGTGGTCGGGCATTGAGTCTGACTCAACTTCACTCCTTGTAACACAGGCAAGAACCCTTTCTTTGCTTGATCCATTTTGAACTTCATCAAAATCTTGTCAAGGTATGTGCTTTGTGAAAGTCCAATTAAGCATCTTGATCTATCTCTATAGATCTTAATGCCCAATATGTAAGCAGCTTCACCGAGGTCTTTCATTGAAAAACTTTTATTCAAGTATCCCTTTATGCTATCCAGAAATTCTATATCATTTCCAATCAGCAATATGTCATCCACATATAATATCAGAAATGCTACAGAGCTCCCACTCACTTTCTTGTAAATATAGGCTTCTCCAAAAGTCTGTATAAAACCAAATGCTTTGATCACACTATCAAAGCGTTTATTCCAACTCCGAGAGGCTTGGACCAGTCCATAAATGGATCGCTGGAGCTTGCACACTTTGTTAGCTCCCTTTGGATCGACAAAACCTTCCGGTTGCATCATATACAACTCTTCTTCCAGAAATCCATTCAGGAATGCAGTTTTGACATCCATCTGCCAAATTTCATAATCATAAAATGCGGCAATTGCTAACATGATTCTGACAGACTTAAGCATCGCTATGGGTGAGAAGGTCTCATCGTAGTCAACCCCTTGAAATTGTCGAAAACCTTTTGCAACAAGTCGAGTTTTATAGACAGTAACATTACTGTCAGCGTCAGTCTTTTTCTTGAAGATCCATTTATTCTCAATTGCTTGCCGATCATCGGGCAAGTCAACCAAAGTCCATACTTTGTTCTCATACATGGATCCCATCTCAGATTTCATGGCTTCAAGCCACTTTGCGGAATCTGGGCTCACCATCGCTTCTTCATAGTTCGTAGGTTCATCATGATCTAGTAGCATGACTTCCAGAACTGGATTACCATACCACTCTGGCGCGGATCTTGCTCTGGTTGATCTACGAGGTTCAGTAGTATCTTGTTCTGAAGTTTCATGATCATTATCATTAACTTCCTCACTTATTGGTGTAGGTGTCGCAGAAACAGTTTTCTGTGATGTACTACTTTCTAATAAGGGAGCGGGTACAGTTACCTCGTCAAGTTCTACTTTCCTCCCACTCACTTCTTTCGAGAGAAACTCCTTCTCAAGAAAGTTTCCAAATTTAGCAACAAAAGTCTTGCCTTCGGATCTGTGATAGAAGGTGTATCCAATAGTTTCCTTTGGATATCCTATGAAGACACATTTTTCCGATTTGGGTTCGAGCTTATCAGGTTGAAGCTTTTTCACATAAGCATCGCAACCCCAAACTTTAAGAAACGACAACTTTGGTTTCTTGCCAAACCACAGTTCATAAGGCGTCGTCTCAACGGATTTTGATGGTGCCCTATTTAACGTGAATGCGGCCGTCTCTAAAGCGTATCCCCAAAACGATAGCGGTAAATCAGTAAGAGACATCATAGATCGTACCATATCTAGTAAAGTACGATTACGACATTCGGACACACCATTACGCTGTGGTGTTCCGGGTGGCGTGAGTTGCGAAACTATTCCACAATTTTTCAAATGTATACCAAACTCGTAACTCAAATATTCTCCTCCACGATCAGATCGTAGAAACTTTATTTTCTTGTTACGATGATTTTCAACTTCACTCTAAAATTCCTTGAACTTTTCATATGTTTCAGACTTGTGTTTCATTAAGTAGATATACCCATATCTGCTTAAATCATCTGTGAAGGTGAGAAAATAACGATATCCGCCACGAGCCTCAATATTCATCGGACCACATACATCGGTCTGTATGATTTCCAGTAAATCTGTTGCTCTCTCCATAGTACCGGAGAACGGTGTTTTAGTCATCTTTCCCATGAGGCACGGTTCGCAAGTACCAAGTGATTCATAATCAAGTGGTTCCAAAAGTCCATCAATATGGAGTTTCTTCATGCGCTTTACACCGAGATGACCTAAACGGCAGTGCCACAAATAAGTTGCACTATCATTATCAACTCTGCATCTTTTGGCTTCTACATTATGAATATGTGTATCACTACTATCGAGATTTAACAAGAATAGACCACTCTTGAAGGGTGCATGACCATAAAAGATATTACTCATATAAATAGAACAACCATTATTCTCCGATTTAAATGAATAACCGTCTCGCATTAAACAAGATCCAGATATAATGTTCATGCTCAACGTTGGCACCAAATAACAATTATTTAGGTCTAATATTAATCCCGAAGGTAGATGTAGAGGTAGCGTGCCGACCGCGATCACATCGACTTTGGAACCGTTTCCCACACGCATCGTCACCTCGTCCTTAGCTAATCTTCGCTTAATCCATAGTCCCTGTTTCGAGTTGCAAATATTAGCAACAGAACCAGTATCAAATACCCAGGTGCTACTGCGAGCATTAGTAAGGTACACTTCAATAACATGTATATCACATATACCTTTGTTCACCTTGCCATCCTTCTTATCCGCCAAATACTTGGGGCAGTTCCGCTTCCAGTGACCAGTCTGCTTGCAGTAGAAGCTCTCAGTTTCAGGCTTAGGTCCAGACTTTGGTTTCTTCTCCTGAGCAGCAACTTGCTTGCCGTTCTTCTTGAAGTTCCCCTTCTTCTTCCCTTTGCCCTTTTTCTTGAAACTAGTGGTTTTGTTAACCATCAACACTTGATGCTCCTTCTTGATTTCTACCTCCGCAACTTTCAGCATTGCGAAGAGCTCGGGAATAGTCTCGTTCATCCCTTGCATATTATAGTTCATCACAAAGCTCTTGTAGATTGGTGGCAGTGATTGGAGAATTCTGTCAATGACGCAATCATCTGGAAGATTAACTCCCATGTGAATCAAGTGATTGTTATACCCGGACATTTTGAGTATATGCTCACTGACAGAACTGTTCTCCTCCATCTTGCAGCTATAGAACTTATTGGAGACTTCATATCTTTCAATCCGGGCATTTGCTTGAAATATTAACTTCAACTCCTGGAACATCTCATATGCTCCATGACGTTCAAAACGTCGTTGAAGCCTCGATTCTAAGCCGTAAAGCATGGCACACTGAACTATCGAGTAGTCATCAGCTTTGCTCTGCCAGACGTTCATAACATCTGGTGTTGCTCCAGCAGCAGGCCTGGCACCCAGCGGTGCTTCCAGGACGTAATTCTTCTGTGCAGCAATGAGGATAATCCTCAAGTTACGGACCCAGTCCGTGTAATTGCTACCATCATCTTTCAACTTTGCTTTCTCAAGGAACGCATTAAAATTCAATGGAACAACAGCACGAGCCATCTATCTACAATCAACATAGACAAGCAAGATACTATCAGGTACTAAGTTCATGATAAATTTAAGTTCAATTAATCATATTACTTAAGAACTCCCACTTAGATAGACATCCCTCTAATCCTTTAAGTGATCACGTGATCCAAATCAACTAAACCATGTCCGATCATCACGTGAGATGGAGTAGTTTCATCGGTGAACATCATTATGTTGATCATATCTACTATATGATTCACGCTCGACCTTTCGGTCTCCGTGTTCCGAGGCCATATCTGTATATGCTTGGCTCGTCAAGTATAACCTGAGTATTCCGCGTGTGCAACTATGTTGCACCCATTGTATTTGAACGTAGAGCCTATCACACCCGATCATCACGTGGTGTCTCAGCACGAAGAACTTTCGCAACGGTGCATACTCAGGGAGAACACTTCTTGATAATTTAGTGACAGATCATCTTATAATGCTACCGTCAATCAAAGCAAGATAAGATGCATAAAAGATAAACATCACATGCAATCAATATAAGTGATATGATATGGCCATCATCATCTTGTGCTTGTGATCTCCATCTCCGAAGCACCGTCATGATCACCATCGTCACCGGCGCGACACCTTGATCTCCATCGTAGCATCGTTGTTGTCTCGCCAATCTTATGCTTCCACGACTATCACTACCGCTTAGCAATAAAGTAAAGCATTACATCGCGATTGCATTGCATACAATAAAGCGACAACCATATGGCTCCTGCCAATTGCCGATAACTTGGTTACAAAACATGATCATCTCATACAATAAAAATCAGCATCATGCCTTAACCATCATTACCTATATTGGTGGGGGCTGCAGTGGTGGTCGCCGGACCGCCGCAGGACAGCAGCAGCTGCTGCACCTCGTGGTGGGGCATGGCCAAGAACGACAAGGGGGCGGCGATGTGGCCGACGCGGTGGTGCGCGTGCGCACGGTCGGCCTCGAGCAGAGGCAGCGAAGAAGGGAGGACAAGGTCGTGGCCTCACCGGGATTTGTAGGGACGGGGCAGCGGTGCGTGAGGAGGGGACGGAGACGTCGCGGCCGGAGTGGAGGCAGGCCCGCGAGGAGGAAGCAGGCCGGCGGGGAGGTCCGGCGTCGTGGCCTCCGGCGAGGTCCTCGGGAGGCGGCGACGAGGCGATCTGTCGGGCTCAGGGAAAGTGGACAGGGACGTATCCGGTGACGAGGGCGAGGAGGGGGTGGGATGAGGCGGCGACAAGGAGCACCGGCGGCATCGGCAGGGGCGGGGACGTGCCGGGGCGTTGGGGTCCCTGGGTGGCGGCGCGTCCAGATCGGGGGGGAGAGGGGGAGTGAGGGGGATCGTGGGGGGGATGAGTGGGGTAGTGGGGTGGGTGGTTAGGGTTGGGGGGGTGAGGGATAAGGAGAGGAGTGGGTTGGCCGGTTGGGCCTGGTGGGTTGGCCCAGTTGGGCCCAGTTGGGCTGGTCAGCTAGGCCGAAGCCCAGGGGGTAGGGGGCTTTCTCATTTCCTTCTTTTTTTGTTAGTTTTGTTTTTTCCGTTTTATTTCTAGTTTCTTTTTCACTTAGTTTTTATCTAATTTTAAAATGATCCCTAATTTTAGTAATACATTAAGACCCACTACAACAAAAGGTTTTACCCCAAAGCAACTTAGTTTAGTATTTTGTTAATTATAAAACATTTATATATTGGTTTTTGCTACTGTTTTATTCACCTAAGGGTATTTAAACATTTTATAAAAATGGGGTTTCTTAACCATCATTACCTATGCATTATTTGGCACGTCTAGAGCATTTTAGTTTTAATGTTTGGAAACTTTTATTGTTTGGCTTTATTTTGAAAATTTGAACTGGGTTTCGAACTGACGCGAGATTAGCAACAGTAATCATGGTGACGTGGCATCATTAGCAGAGTTACTGTAGCTTGATTATCCAGGCGTCATATTTGGACTCTCCTAGCTCCCAAAATCTATAAATACATCTTCCCCTCCGAAATTCATGGGTAAACCCTAGCTCCCCCTCTCCTCGCGCCGCCTGACAAGTCCGGGCAGAGCCGGACGCGTCCGCCTGCCGTCGCCCGGCCAATCAGGAAGTGCCAAGTGGCGCCGCGGCCACTTCCCCGCTGCGAGCCCGCCGGCGCCGCTCCCGGCCCCCGCGGCCCGGTCCGCCCGACCGCGCCCGCGCCTGCTTCCTCCTTGCCGCGCCGCCGCACTCCCTCCTCGACGGCCGCCGCGCCTCCCAGCCGTCGACCTTCACCGCCGCGCCCGTCCTCCGCCTCCTCCCGCCTCGACGTCCGAACCGCGCCGCCCTCGTCGCCGGCAGGTGCACTGGCGACCGGATCCGGTGCCGCCGCCCCTCTCCCTCGACGCCGTCCTCGTCTTCCACTCCGGCCGGCAACTCCAGCGAACTCACCCCAACGAGCCTCGAACCCCGTGCTCAGATCTGGATCCAAAAAAAACCCTAGGGTTGACCTCTCATTTTTCTCTAAGTCCTTTTCTGTTACTTTTTAGCATATTTCATCATGCCGTAACTCCGCATCCATAGCTCCGGTTTGGACGTGTAGCATATCAAAATGTTCATCTCAGAGAGCATATCATTTCATCTCATTCCATCATTTTCATTTGATCTCATCTTGATGCCCGAAATGCTGTTGGAAGAGAGTTATTTGAGATAATTGTCAGACCTGCTGCATCAAATAGCTATTTGTCATTTTTGCCATGATTAATGTGTGCATGATATGCCCCTGAGCTCTACATGAGTTTTGTTATATGCTTTGCCATCTTTACAGAGGTGCTATCCATGTATTTTTGTGATATGTGTGGTGACTAGCACAAGCTTGCAAAATAGTGCATTCGTTAATGCTGATTTTAGGGACTTAGAATTTCTCTAAGTCCTTGATCTGTTTTTATCAATATGCCATATGTTCATGTTGTTTCCTAGTGATCCATGCCTCTTTTGAGGATGATCAGTAAGGATGATTTGTTAACATTGTGGTTCTCTACCCATCCATGTCTTTGTTTGTAATTATGGAGCAACCTAGCTTGAGTCAATCGAGCTCTACTTTTGCTATTTCGTGAATCCTGGCAGATTGTCTACTTGTTAGCGATTTTGCTGAGGATGTTGTTGTTGATCCATGGATGCTATGTTGTTGTTCTTGCCATGTCTAGCTTATATAATGTGTATTATTGATGGATGCTATGTTATTGTTAATGTCCGGTTGTAGATAACTTGAACCTTAATCTAATTAAAATGAATCAACTGCGTGTGTTACCGTGACAGTCTCTTCTCGGCGGAGTCCGGGAAGTGAACACGGTGTTGGAGTAATGTTTGCCGTAGGTTGTTCTATAGTTCTTCGTTCGTGCTTTGCCTTCTCTTCTCGCTCTCTTTTGCGAATAGGTTAGCCACCATATATGCTAGTCGCTTGCTGCAGCTCCACATATTACCTTGCCTTACCTATAAGCTTAAATAGTCTTGATCGCGAGGGTGCGAGATTGCTGAGTCCCCGTGGCTCACAGATTACTTCCAAACCAGATGCAGGGCCCGATGACTCCGTTCCCGATGATGCTCTTGAGCTCAAGTGGGAGTTCGACGAAGACTCACGCCGTTACTATGTGTCTTTCCCTGATGATCAGTAGTGGTGCCCAGTTGGGGGTGATCGGGACCGTGTCGCATGTTGGGGTTGATCTTTTATTTTGGTACCGTAGTCGGACCATGAGTGTATTGAATGATTGTAATGCTATTTATGTACTTTGTGTGACGTGGAGAGTGTAAGCCAACTATGTACCTTTCCCCTTATTATCTATTTACATGGGTTGTTGTGAAGATTACCTTACTTGCGACATTGCTTTCAATGCGGTTATGCCTCTAAGTCGTGCTTCGACACGTAGGAGATATAGCCGCGTCGAGGGCGTTACATGTGGGAAAGATCGCTTATGTTTGGGTGGGTGGGTGGAATTGGATCCGAACCCTCACCTGATCTGGGGTCCAGGGGTCGAGGAATTTCCAATTTTAAAAGCTTCGGTTCCGGGGTGTGATCCGATAATCCTGGCCCGCTGCCTGACTCTAAGTTCAGGGATTGGATGTTGTCCTCCCACGAACGGGCTTCCGGCTCGGAGAGCTCGGGAATCCGGACATATTTGGTCCTCAGGATAGAGGAAAGGTCGCCGCATTGTTCCTCCACCACTGCAATATGATGGGTGACCGGCGAAGAGTTAATCTCCCTTTGATCGGGTTTAAGCCCAATCCGATCGAAGTCCGTAGTGACTCCCAAGGCGGCGATGCGATCCAAGAGCTCGTTTAAGGAGGAGAGCTCCATTGGATCCATCTGTTCGGCGAGTGCCGATTTGACATGGAGGCTGTTTTCGATGACCCGAGAATTCATCGTCAGCGCGGCGGCCGTACAGGCGGTCATGATGAACCCGCCCAGCCGGAGAGTTTGGCCGACAGCCAAAGCTCCCCCAACAGTAGTACCGTCTCTAAAGACGAGACGAGACATCCTTCCTTCTGGCGACAACACAGAGGAACTCTCAATGAAAGCAGCAATGTCGGTGTCAAAACCGGCGAATCTCGGGTAGGGGATCCCGAACTGTGCGTCTAGGCCGGATGGTAACAGGAGGCAGGGGACACAATGTTTTACCCAGGTTCGGGACCTCTTGATGGAGGTAAAACCCTACGTCCTGCTTGATTAATATTGATGATATGGGTAGTACAAGAGTAGATCTACCACCAGATCAGAGAGGCTAAACCCTAGAAGCTAGCCTATGGTATGATTGTATGTTGTCCTACGGACTAGAACCCTCCGGCTTATATAGACACCGGAGAGGGCTAGGGTTACACAAGGTCGGTTACAAAGGAGGAGATATACATATCCGTATTTCCTAGCTTGCCTTCCACGCCAAGTAGAGTCCCATCCGGACACGAGACGAAGTCTTCAATCTTGTATCTTCTTAGTCCAACAGTCCGGCTATCCGGAGATCCCCTAATCCAGGACTCCCTTAGTGTTCAAAACGTTTTTGACGTCCCGGTTCTAAGCCGTAAAGCATGGTGCACTAAACTATCAAGTAGTCATCATACCGAGCTTTGTCAATCGTTCATAACGTTTGTATCTGCTCCTGCAATAGGTCGGTCACCTAGCGGTGCATCAAGGACATAATACTTCTGTGCAGCAATGAGGATAACCCTCAGATCACGGATCCAATCCGCATCATTGCTACTAACATCTTTCAATTTATTTTTCTCTAGGAACATATCAAAAATAAACGGGGAAGCTATGTGTGAGCTATTGATCTACAACATAGATATGCAAATACTATCAGGACTAAGTTCATGATAAATTTAAGTTCAAATAATCATATTACTTAAGAACTCCCACTTAGATAGACATCCCTCTAATCATCTAAGTGATCACGTGATCCAAATCAACTAAACCATAACTAATCATCACGTGAAATGGAGTAGTTTTCAATGGTGAACATCACTATGTTGATCATATCTACTATATGATTCACGCTCGATCTTTCGGTCTCAGTGTTCCGAGGCCATATCTGCATATGCTAAGCTCGTCAAGTTTAACCCGAGTATTCTGCATGTGTAAAACGGTCTTACACCCTAGATGAACATTGAGCTTATCACACCCGATCATCACGTGGTGTCTTGGCACGACGAACTTTGGCAACAGTGCATACTCAGGGAGAACACTTTTACCTTGAAATTTAGTGAGAGATCATCTTATAATGCTACTATCAAACAAAGCAAAATAAGATGCATAAAGGATAAACATCACATGCAATCAAAATATGTGACATGATATGGCCATCATCATCTTGTGCCTTTGATCTCCATCTCCAAGGTACCGTCATGATCTCTATCGTCACCGTCATGACACCATGATCTCCATCATCTTGATCTCTATCAATGTGTCGTCACATGGTCGTCGCGCCAACTATTGCTCTTGCAACTATTGCTATCGCATAGCGATAAAGTAGAGAAATTGTTTGGCGCTTGCATCTTATGCAATAAAGAGACAACCATAAGGCTTCTGCCAGTTGTCGATAACTTTAACAAAACATGATCATCTCATACAACAATTTATATCTCATCACGTCTTTACCATATCACATCACAACATGCCCTGCAAAAACAAGTTAGACGTCCTCTACTTTGTTGCTGCAAGTTTTACGTGGCTGCTACGGGCTGAGCAAGAACCGTTCTTACCTACGCATCAAAACCACAACGATAGTTCATCAAGTTAGTGATGTTTTAACCTTCTCAAGGACCGGGCGTAGCCACACTCGGTTCAACTAAAGTTGGAGAAACTGACGCCCGCCAGCCACTTGTGTGCAAAGCACGTCGGTAGAACCAGTCTCACGTAAGCGTACGCGTAATATCGGTCCGGGCCGCTTCATCCAACAATACCGTCAAACCAAAGTATGACATGCTGGTAAGCAGTATGACTTGTATCGCCCACAACTCACTTGTGTTCTACTTGTGCATATAACATATACGCATAAACCTGGCTCTGATGCCACTGTTGGGGAACATAGTAATTTCAAAAAAAGTCCTACGCACACGCAAGATCATGGTGATGCATAGCAACGAGAGGGAAGAGTGTCGTGCACGTACCCTCGTAGACCATTAAGCGGAAGCGTTATGAGAACGCGGTTGATGTAGTCGTACGTCTTCACGATCCGACCGATCCAAGTACCGAACGTACGACACCTCCGAGTTCAGCACACATTCATCTTGATGACGTCCCACGAACTCCGTTCCAGCAGAGCTTCACGGGAGAGTTCCGTCAGCACGACGGCATGATGACGGTGATGATGTTGCTACCGACGCAGGGCTTCGCCTAAGCACCGCTATGATATGATCGAGGTGGATTATGGTGGAGGGGGGCACCGCACATGGCTAAGGGATCAATGATCAACTTGTGTGTCTTGGGGTGCCCCCTGCTCCCGTATATAAAGGAGCAAGGGGGGAAGCTGGCCGGACCTCCTAGGGCGCGCCAGGAGGAGGAAAGGAAGCGGGAAGGGGAGAAGGAAGGAGATGGAGGAAAGGAGGAAAGGCCCCCCCCCTAGTCCAATTCGGTTTGGGCTAGGGGGCGCGCGCCCTGCCTCCTCTTCCACCACTTGGCCCATGAGGCCCAATACTTCTTCCCCATATTCCCGTAACTCCCCGGTACTCCGAAAAATACTCGAATCACTCGGAACCTTTCCGATGTCCGAATATAGTCGTCCAATATATCGATCTTTACGTCTCGACCATTTCGAGACTCCTCGTCATGTCCCTGATCTCATCCGGGACTACGAACTACCTTCAGTACATCAAATCACATAAACTCATAATACCGAACGTTAAGCGTGCGGACCCTACGGGTTCGAGAACTATGTAGACATGACCGAGACACGTCTCCGGTCAATAACCAATAGCGGAACCTGGATGTTCATATTGGCTCCTACATATTCTATGAAGATCTTTATCGGTCAAACCGCATAACAACATACGTTGTTCCCTTTGTCATCAGTATGTTACTGCCCAGATTCGATCGTCGGTATCTCAATACCTAGTTCAATCTCGTTACCGGCAAGTCTCTTTAGTTGCATTGCTTGCAAGGCTTATAGTGATGTGCATTACCGAGAGGGCCGAGAGATACCTCTCCGATTGGAGTGACAAATCCTAATCTCAATCTATGCCAACTCAACAAGTACCATCGGAGACACCTATAGAGCACATTTATAATCACCCAGTTACGTTGTGACGTTTGCTAGCACACAAAGTGTTCCTCCGGTAATCGGGAGTTGCATAATATCATAGTTATAGGAACATGTATAAGTCATGAAGAAAGCAACAACAGTAAACTAAAACGGTCAAGTGCTAAGCTAACGGAATGGGTCAAGTCAATCACATCATTCTCCTAATGATGTGATCCCATTTATCAAATGACAACTCATGTCTATGGTTAGGAAACATAACCATCTTTGATCAACGAGCTAGTCAAGTAGAGGCATACTAGTGACACTTTGTTTGTCTATGTATTCACACATGTATTATGTTTCCGGTTAATACAATTCTAGCATGAATAATAAAAATTTATCATGCTATAAGAAAATAAATAATAACATTATTATTGCCTTTAGGGCATATTTCCTTCAACTGATGCGTGTGGTGGACTGTGCAGTAGAATCAAACTTCGAGAGTCCTGATTTTGAAGCATCCTTTTGCATGGAATCATGTGAGTGATTTGACACGGCTGTCCTCGAACTAGGACCGACATCCTCACTCTTATGTTGCGGGCGTCGCCATGTGTTCAAAGTGCTACTGAGAAATGCACTAACTTGGCTTCGCTTAATTTGTTGTTCCGCATGTACAGCTTGGTGCACAAGATCTTGTATGTTGTAGTAGACTGCCATCTCAACATGATCCTGCACCTCGATATTTAGCCCGTTAAAAAAATGTGCCATGGTTGATACGTTTCCAATGTATCTATAATTTTTGATTGCTCCATGCTATATTATCTACTGTTTTGGGCAATATTGGGCTTTATTTTCCACTTTATATTATTTTTGGGACTAACCTATTAACCGGAGGCCCAGCCCAGATTTGCTGTTTTATGCCTATTTCAGTGTTTCGAAGAAAAGTGAAAGTGCATTATATCGACTAGAGGGGGGTGAATAGGCGATTTTTATGAAAGTCTTCACAACATGGAAGTTGTGAAGACAAACAATAGAGATATGCCTATCACTAAGCAGCGGAAGTTAGATTACACTAGGCAAGCCATGGTCAAGTATTCAATATAGTGAAAGCACAATGACAAGTAGCTGCAGTGTAATAAGGATCAGGTAGGAAGAAGTTATGAAGCCAAACAAATCATATAGTTACATTGTGAAGACAAAAGATAGAGCAAGCATGCAATGGCTTCACAATGAGTAACAGTAAGTAAAAGGAAGTGAAGATGAAACCAGTGGCTCGTTGAAGACAATGATTTGTTGGACCAGTTCCAGTTGCTGTGACAACTGTACGTCTGGTTAGGGCGGCTAGGTATTTAAACCAAAGGACACACAGTCCCGGACACCCAGTCCTGAACACGCAGCTCAGGACACCCAGTCCTCACCGTATTCCCCTTGAGCTAAGGTCACACAGACCTCGCCCAATCACTCTGGTAAGTCTTCAAGGTAGACTCCCAAACCTTCACAGACTTCGTTCACCGGCAATCCACAATGTCTCTTGGATGCTCAGAACGCGATGCCTAACCGGCTGGAGGATGCACAGTCCTCAAGTGTAATAAGTCTTCAAATCACTTAGACAAGAAGACTTAAGTGATGCCCAATTCTCTCTAGCTCTGGGTGGTTAGGGCTTTTCTCCTCGCTAGGAATTTTCTCTCAAAGGCTTCGAGGTGGGTTTCTCTCAAACGACAAAAGCCGTGCACTGAAATCTGAGCAGCCAACCGTTTATGGTTGTAGGGGGTGGACTATTTATAGCCACTGGGCAACCCGACCTGATTTGTCCGAAATGACCCTGGGTCACTAAGGAACTGACACGTGTTCCAACGGTCAGATTTCGAACTCACACGGCAACTTTACTTGGGCTACAAGTAAAGCTGACTTGTCCGACTCTGGACAAGATTTGCTCTCATAGTCTTCACTCGAAGATATAGGTTTTGAATTAGGCATCACTTCAGTCGTTCTGACTGGTTCTCTTGGGCCCCACTTAACAGTACGGTGGTTCCTATGACTCAACAAAAATGAAAGAGAACTACGAAAGATCTAAGTCTTCGAGTTCCATATGCTTCACGTGGTGTCTTCTCATGTCATAGTCTTCAATGTGAATATCTTCATATACCACCATTGACTTCAATGTCTTCGTACAATTTTAGGGGTCATCTCTGGTAGTAAAACCGAATCAATGAGGGACTTCTACCTGTGTTATCCTGCAATTCTCACAAACACATTAGTCCCTCAACTAGGTTTGTCGTCAATACTCCAAAACCAACTAGGGGTGGCACTGGATGCACTTACAATCTCCCCCTTTTTGGTGATTGATGACAAACTAGTTGAAGTTTTCAACGGGGAATATAATTTGTGAAATTGTAAAGGATACGGAATTGTCTTCATAAGTTGCAAGGGCTCCCCCTGGAGATGTGCATATAAGTAATTTGCTGTTGGAATGCAAATGCACATGGCAGGTTGTACTTGTGGAGATCCACTTCAACTTATGATGACAATTCACTATGCATGTGAGAGTATGTGAAGATAATGACATGCATAATAAAAAATGGACGTCTGCAGAATGATCTAAGTGCGGGATTTATCGTCGCACATGCGGAATTTTATCTTCGCAAAAACACGGTGGCAAACAAGTAGTAGACAACCATCGAGTTTAAGTGTTACAACTCAAAGAACCAAATGTAGCAAAACAAGAGTTGTAAGCACGAAGCAAAATGTAAGGCACCCGCCCATATTGACCCGCTTGAAGACTGTCAACATCATATGCTTCTCCCCCTTTTGTCAGTGAGGACCAAAAAGGTTTCAAGACATAGAGTTTTCTACTCGTTCCCATGAGCAGCAGGGTCGTTGGAGGTGTTTGGCGGTGCTGAAGAGCTTGGTGCAGATTCGACGCGTGCTGAAGGAGGTGGCGGTGATGTAGCATCGTCTTCTTCCTCGATAATCCTTGCAGTCATTGAATCGCTCTTTGAAGCCATCCTCTTGAAGATCAGCTTCAGAACACATCATTGTGAGTCCTTTCCAGGTGCGGCGACGGGTTTCATGTGCAACGAATGCATTCTTGGTGGCAAGATTTCGGATGCGATTGACATCCACCAAGAGGCTTTTCATCTGTCTTTTCAGCCAGTCATGATGCCTATCCTGCTTTTGATGAAGGGCCACAAGAAGCTCTCGGTCAGTAAGAGCACGAGCTCGCTTCTTGGGTCTTGGAGCAGCTGTGCTGTCAGTGGCTTCAGTAGAAGCAGGGTGTGGTGCATGTGTAGTGCCAGCCAGCGGATACACCCGAGAGATAGCTTCAACACCTTCAACGTTTTGAGTGAAGCTCTAGTGCTCTGCATTCTGAAGACTCAAAGGTTGCTTGGCAGGCTCAGGATATATGGCTTTAGCAGAGGTATCCACATCTGGCAAGAAGATCCAGTGGTTGTGGGCTGAGGGCTGATACAAGATTGCAGAGTGAAGTTTGATCAGCCTCATTACCCAAGGGGCATAGAACTTCAAGCCAAACAAATCTGAGCCTGATGCAGCAAGTTGGCGTATGAAGAGGTCCTGTGCATTGAAGCATTTGCCATGAAGGATATAAAATATCAGAGTCTTCATTGCACCCTCGATCTTGGCATTTGGAGAGTGCCCTTTGATAGGCCAGAGAGTCCGCCTGATGATGTGATAGATGGTTCTGGGCAGGTACTCAAGGTCTTCAACGAAGAACTCTGTGGGATAAGGAGCATCTTGGGGCAATGGCTTCATCATGGAGAGCATCTGGCTCATATTCGGTTCAGGCCTCTGAAATATGCTCTCAAGAGCTTCAGTGTGTAGTTGACAACCTTCCTCGAAGAATTCGCCAGGAGTGGGCAGGCCGGTGAGCTCAATGATATCAAATGCATTGGCTTGGTGATGAACATTGCCGGTCATCCACTCCAGGACCCAAGTCTTCGGATCTCTGTTGTATCCTTTGATGTGGAGGGTGGCATATAATTGTAGCAGAAGCTCTTCATTCCAGTGCTCTTCATCAGTCACAAACTGCAGCAGACCCACTTGCTTGAAGCAATCCAACGCTTCCTCCAGACAGGGCAGACCAGCAATAGGTTCAACATCAAGGCGCTTGTGCAGGAAGATGCGACCTTGGTTGTACAGGATGCATGAATAGTAGCTGCGCTGAGGATAGCTCCAGAACCTATCTGATGAAATCCTTTCCCTTGAATAGGGGTTCGTGGAGCTATTGAAGAACATATTATCTGCCCTGAAGCTAGTGATGTTAAAGGAGCCAGGAGCTGATGCAGGACCTGGGAACCTTGGCAGTCTTGGGACTGGCTTCTGGACCTGAGGCCTGTGCTCAACATGGTAATCAAATTGGGGACCGGCAGCAGACTCAGGAACAGAAGTATCAGGGTCAGTGGCTTCACTGTCGTCTGATGCTTTTGGTGGGGAGGGCTCCACATTAGCTTCAATGTTAGTTGTGGCAGCCTCAATATTTTCAGCCTCCACTGGACTAGCTGGAGGGTCAGGCACAGGCACGTTCTCCTGGAGAACTGCTTCTTGGTGGAGCGGGGGAGTGGGATCTTGTGGTGCTTCTTCATCTTCTTCGGCTGATGCAGCCGGAATGTCGTTAGCAGAGTCTTGAGGCCTTGGACCTTTGCGAAGCCTGCGAAATGCAGACGACGCCTGTGGAGTTGGAGTGGGCTGGACCTCAGATTCTTCTTCCACTTGTGGGCGATCCGCCCATGACGCATCCTGTGCAATTGGCGTCAGAGGACAACCAATGCCGATGAGTTCGCTGTTTTCACGTTGAGGAAGGAGTGCATCATCTTCTACATTGTCATGATGATCAATGTCTTCAGTAGCGATGGGGTCGGCTGCTGGAATGTCTTCAGCTTCAGGAGCCTCTGTGGAAGCAGGCTCATGAACTGTGAGTTGACGTTCTGCGTCAGGATAGACCAAAGAAAGGGGTTCAACCATCAAGGGCTCTGTGGGAGCAGCCCGATCTTTCTTGGTCTTCCTCTTCTTCTTGGAGGGGCAGTAGGAGAGGCTTCAGGGTATTTCCTTTTCCTTGCTTCAGCCTCAGCAATCCTGGTCTTCTTGAGCTCTGAAGCTGTTGACCGGCTCTTTGGCTTCGAGCCAGTCGTTGCAGTTGGGAAGACAATCGGAGCTGCTTCCTGCCTTGGTGCATCGGGTTCAGCCGTAGTTGGCTTCTTCTTCTTCTTCTTCTTCTTCTTCTTCTTCTTCTTCTTCTTCTTCTTCTTCTTCGCGGCCATCCTGGGGTCGATGCCAGGACGCCCAAGTGCCTTGCGCTTCTCAGCCTCATTATAGGCTTGCACACATCTGCCAGCCAGAGTCTTCATGCGCTCGCGTGAACCTTGAGCTTCGGCGCGTTTCTTCAGGAAGTTTTCCTTGAGCTCATGCATCATGATCTTGAAGTTCTTCACTTCTTGCACACTGAGCTTAGCCATATGCTTCTTGAACTGAGCCTTTTCATAGTCAATTTTATGCTTCAGCTCAACAACACGCTGGGCGATGGCCAGTTCTGAAGCAATGGCTCCTTGGAAGGCAACACTAAGGCCAATGGGTAGCTGCAGATCTTCAAATCTGATATTTGGTGTGTCAAACCACTCGTCAATGAAGTCGTGGATGATGGCGACATCAAAGAGAGGCAGATTATTGAAGATTTCTGCTTCTTCTTTGCTCTTGATGAGTTGCTCAAAAGCGTCATCTGCAAGGTCTTCATCACTTGACAAATCAATGGCGTCGTTGCGCAGAATGGCAGCAGCTGTGAGCTTTTGGCCGCTGTGTGGCTGAGGCATCTTGCTCTTCTGGGGCTTGGAGATGCGGGATACGTCTTCAGACTTCACACTGACTTCAGGAGGTGCAGTTGCTAATGGCTTCGCCCTTGAGATTTTTGGTGAAGGGGCCGGCTTTGAAGCTTTTGGCTTCTTCGACTGCTTTGGCTTCGGTACAGCAGGCGCTTCTTCTGATTCAGAGTCAGCTGGTGGCTCATTCACTGCAGTCCCTTGAACCAAGATGCGGGTGATGAGGCCTTCAAGGTTTGCATAAGGATCGATGACATTGGGTTCTGCCTCGCGTGTGCCATCTGCCCTTGGTGCGGAGGGACCAGGGTTGAAGTCTAACCCAAACTTCTTCTTGTTCTGCTTCGCTGAGTTTTGGGCAAACTGAAAGTTGCGCTTGAACAGATTGTCGTCACGACACCAGAGCAGTGACGACGGATGTGCTTCAGCAGGCTGTGGTCCTCGGACCATGCATGGGTAGAAGCCTTGAGCAATGGCTTCATCTCTGGTCCTGGGTATGGGGTTTTTATATAGGATGTATCCCCACGGTCGTTTGATGGCACTTTTCTCAGCATACTCTTGGGTGACGAAGCGGTATTGGAACCATTGTTCTGCCCAATAGCGTCGAATCCATTAGATTCGGGTCTTGAGCTGACCATAATTTCTGCCAGTTCATCAGGCAGATCTTTGGATGTTCTGCCACGACATTGTCTACTCCCTTCCTTGCTGCTGTCTCTGAAGCCATAAACCTTAACTTGGAAGGCTTCAAGACGTTCAAAGGCTTTCTTTTGCTGGACCAACAGGAACTGGCTTCAGAAGAATTTATGTGATGTTGTAAGAATTCTGCAAATGAATGCAGACTATGAGAACCAAAGGATTCTCCCACGGACATGTACCTGTGACAGCATTAAGGTGCGAGGGAAAGGGAAGAGGTCATATGCATTCTTAGAAGATTTTGAAGATTAATCAGTTTAGAAGACATTGACCTCATTGTGCGAAGACATTCACTCATAGATAAGAAGTTGGTTCCAGATTTGTACGAACCCACAAATCAGTACAAGTGAGGAATCTAACTACTTCATGAAGCACAAGTGAATATACTAGGCATGTTATGAGATGCAGATTGAGAGAGATCTAACTTGTGTGAATAGAAACTTCTTATGGTAGAAAGTGACAGAACCATAGGATCAAAAGGGGCTGTAAAAGAAGTTTTATTTACCACACTTGGAACTGCTAGACGGAGTGGGAGATGAGGCCGAGCAGTTCAATCTTCCGTGCCCTAGCTTGGCGACGGAAGACACCTACGACGACGGCGGAGAGGACGATGTCCGCGATCGGTGTGAAGACGGCGTCGGAGAGGTTGCGGCAGCGAAGCACTTCGTCGTCGGCGTCGTCGAGGGCTAGCGGTGGCGCTAGGGTTCGTGGGAGGGAGGAAGAAGGAGATAATGACCGCGGTGAGTGTGTATATATAGTTACAGGGGCGGCACTGCGCTATTACACAGGTGCCCCTAGCGATTCACATCTGAACAACACGTGGCCATCATGCGGAATCTCGGAGGAGGTTCCACATCCCACGCATGCCTGGATTGTCGGGTGGTCGTTCCTACCTCTGCGGATTTCTTGTGGATGAATGAGCATTGAAAACGGTTTTAAAGGTTGTCTCTGTGTCTTCTGCTAACAAGGACGCAGAGAAGACATTCGACAGTTTCAATAGAATGCATATGACTTGGAGAGATAGAATTTGAGATAGAAAGCATAGAGAGATTAGGGTCCGATCACATTCACTTAGTTCAAAAGATTCAAGACAAGAAGACATAGCTATAAGTGAATGCTGTAGAGGACAGAACACTAGTATATATATCTATATAATCCACGTAGTGAAGATAATCATGAAGACATGTTGAGATTGAAGCCAAACCAAATGTGAAGACATTGCAAGGTAACACCATGAGTGAAACACTTCAAAATAGAACGTTTGGTGGTGGCGTTGCCCACCGTATAGGAAGTATTAGACCCAGACACGGCGTACAATTATCGTGGCGCTCCGAAGTCAATTTCCACATTAATGTATTCACACTTAGAATGTATGTCTTCATTGATTGAAGATATACGTTACTTCGTGTGTTGCACATCTAAGTCATCAATATGCATAAGTGTTAGGATGTGTGCCTGATCACAGGACATTTGAGGATTCCAAGATATTTAGCTCACACCGTAACTTGCAAAATCTCTTCTCATCCAAGGGCTTGGTGAAGATATCTGCCAATTGCTCTTCAGTGTTGACGTGTATGATATCAATATCTTCCTTCACAACATGATCTCTGAGAAAGTGATGACAAATTTCTATGTGCTTTGTCTTCGAGTGCTGAACTGGGTTATTGGCAATCTTGATGGCGCTTTCATTGTCGCTGTAAAGTGGCACTTGCTTCAGATGAACGCCATAGTCCTTGAGAGTTTGCTTCATCCACAGAAGCTGAGCGCAGCAAGATCCAGCAGCAATGTATTCAGATTCAGCAGTGGAGAGGGATACACAGTTCTGCTTCTTTGAAGACCACCATACAAGTGATCGTCCCAGAAACTGGCATGTGCCTGATGTAGACTTCCGATCAACCTTGTCACCAGCATAATCAGCATCCGAGAATCCAACCAGATCAAACTCTGAGCCCTTTGGATACCATAATCCGAGAGTTGGGGTGTGAGCCAAATATCGAAGAATTCGCTTCACAGCTAAGTGATGCGACTCCTTTGGTGCCGCTTGAAATCGAGCACACATGCAAACACTAAGCATAATATCTGGCCTAGATGCACATAAATAAAGAAAAGAACCAATCATGGAGCGGTATACCTTTTGATCGAACTCTTTACCATTGTCGTCAGGACCCAGATGATGTTTGGCTGGCATTGGTGTTGTGAAGCCTTTGCAGTCTTGCATACCGAACTTCTTCAGGCAATCTTTGAGATACTTCTCTTGAGATATGAAGATGCCATTGCGTTGTTGCCGTATTTGAAGACCGAGGAAGAACTTCAGCTCCCCCATCATAGACATCTGATATTGCTCTTGCATCATATATCCAAACTCCTCACTGTACTTCTGATTGGTGCAGCCGAAGATAATGTCATCCACATATATTTGGCACACAAATAGTTCACCATCATATGTCTTCGTGAAGAGAGTGGGATCTAGGGAACCAGGTATGAAGCCTTTGCTCTTCAGGAAGTATTTGAGTGTGTCATACCAGGCCCGAGGGGCTTGTTTGAGGCCATACAGTGCCTTATTGAGTTTGTATACCATGTCAGGATGTTTTGGATCTTCAAACCCAGGTGGTTGTGCAACATACACTTCTTCTTCAATCTTGCCATTGAGAAAGGCACTCTTCACATCCATTTGATACAAAAGTATGTTATGATGATTTGCATAGGCCAGCAGTATACGTATGGCTTCAAGTCTAGCCACAGGAGCAAATGTTTCATCGAAGTCAATGCCTTCCACTTGAGTATATCCTTGAGCAACCAGGCGAGCTTTGTTTCTGACGATTTGACCATGCTCATCTTGCTTGTTGCGGTCTATCCATTTGGTGCCTATTATGTTATGCTTCCGTGGATCAGGACGCTTAACCAGTTCCCATACATTGTTCAGCTCAAACTGTTGAAGCTCTTCTTGCATTGCTTGAATCCATTCAGGTTCCATAAAGGCTTCTTCAACTTTCTTGGGTTCTGAAATTGAGACGAATGCGAAGTGCCCACAGAAATTTGCCAGTTGAGTTGCCCTTGAACAAGTGAGTGGACCAGGTGCATTGATGCTGTCAATTATTCTGTCAATCTGCACTTCATTGGCAACACGAGGATGTACAGGGCAAAGACTTTGCTCTTGCTGATCTGAGTTGTTGTTGGGAGGAATGTCTTCAGGCTGAGCATTGTCTTCATGTGGATCAGGTGCTGAGATGATAAGTTCTTCTTCAGGATGAGCTTCAGAAGGTATAATCTCTCCAGTTCCCATTAGCTTGATTGATTCACTCGCTGGAACTTCATCTAGCACATCTGGCAGTTGCTCTCTTTGTGAACCATTGGTATCATCGAACCGCACATCCACTGTTTCAACCACTTTGTAGTGAAAGAGATTGAAGACTCTGTAGGAGTGCGAATCCTTTCCATATCCAAGCATAAAACCCTCATGTGCTTTTGGTGCAAACTTTGAGGTGTGGTGTGGGTCCTTGATCCAGCATCTTGCGCCAAATACTCTGAAGTAACTGACATTTGGCTTCTTGCCAGTTAGGAGTTCATAAGATGTCTTGTTCAGAAGCTTGTGAAGATAAACGCGGTTGATTGTATGACATGCAGTGTCAATGGCTTCAGGCCAGAATTTTCTTGGAGTCTTGTATTCATCTAGCATCGTTCTGGCCATCTCAATGAGTGTTCTGTTCTTGCGTTCGACGATGCCATTCTGCTGTGGCGTGTACGGAGCTGAGAATTCATGCGTGATCCCCAAGGTATCAAGATATGTATCAAGGCCAGTGTTCTTGAATTCAGTGCCATTGTCACTTCTGATGTGCTCTATCTTGGCGCCATAATTGTTCATAGCTCGATTGGCGAAGCGTCTGAAGACATCCTGCACTTCAGTCTTGTAAAGGATTATGTGCACCCAAGTATATCTAGAGTAATCATCAACAATGACAAAGCCATAGAGGCAAGCAGTAGTGGTAAAAGTTGAGTAGTGAGTGGGACCGAAAAGATCCATTTGAAGCAGTTCGAAGGGTCGAGTAGTGGTCATGATTGTCTTCGAGGGATGTTTTGCCCTCGTCATCTTCCCTGCTTCACAGGCACCGCATAAGTGATATTTCTTGAACTTGACGCCCTCGATGCCTATGACATGCTTCTTCTTTGCAAGGGTGTGGAGATTCCTCATGCCAGCATGCCCAAGCCTCCGATGCCAAAGCCAGCATTCTGAAGCTTTTGCCAGAAGACATACTGCAAGCTGTGGCCCTGCTGAGAAATCTACCACGTACAAATCATCTTTCCGATACCCTTCAAACACTAGAGACTTGTCAGATTCCATTAGTACCAGGCAACGATATTTTCCGAATATTACTATCATGTTCAAATCGCAAAGCATTGAGACAGACATTAAGTTAAAGCCAAGGGATTCAACAAGCATGACTTTATCCATGTGTTGATCCTTTGAGATTGCAACTCTACCTAGACCCAATACCTTACTTTTACCAGTGTCAGCAAATGTGATGTGGCTCTTGTCGGATGGACGTAAGGTTGAGTCCATAAGAAGGCTTCTTTTGCCGGTCATGTGATTTGTACACCCACTGTCAATAACCCATTCTGAAGACGCTGGTGTCGTACCCTACAGTGCAGTTAGGGGGATAGGCTTCACGAAGAGAATTGTGAAGCAAAAACATTTGATGAACCAGTGGGTTATGAAAACTTAGATCCAGATTAGGATGCCATTCGGGCATTTGATCTTGCGCCCTACAAGATGTTTAAGGTCCCCAGCAATAGCGTCAGAGGATTTTGGTTTTCTACTGGAGACCTTTCCCTGCAAAAGAGAGTTAAGCTTTCTTAGCCACCCACATCTTCAAGGGTGGCTTAGAAGCAATAAGTCTAAGTGCAGCATTTGAGAATTTTGGCTTTGGAGCCCTAGCAAACAGTCTAGCAGGCGGACAATAGTACTCATATGAATAGGCAGAATAGTTCTTGGTCATATGAACATGGCGGTTTGAAGAACCGCTCTCATATTCATATGCCTGAGTGTGGTTTCCCTCCAAAACATTTGCGTTAGTGCGACTCAGGTGAGTCCTCTGTCTGTATGAAACCTTTGGACCGTATGAAGCCTTTGGTCTGAGGTTTGTCTTCTTCATGTGAGGAGTCATGAAGACATTCACAGGAAGATTTTCCAGACACTTTTTCGGAACCCAGATCTTCTTCATAGGCGGTCCATTCCTATAGTTAGTACCAATGTACCTGGCAAACACTTCACCATTCTGTTTCTTAAACAATACATAGTTTGCATCAAAGGATTCATCAATGATGATGGGGTTAGCACAAGTGAATCCAGATAAATTGGATGGATCTGCTGTAGGTTCCTTTGCAGCAACCCACTTGGTTTTGGGGTACTGCTCAGGTTTCCAATAAGAGCCATCTCCATTCATTTTTCTTACGAACCCCACACCCTCTTTCCTAGGGTTTCGGTTCAGAATCTGCTTCTTGAGGACATCACATAATGTCTGATGCCCTTTAAGACTTTTGTACATCCCTGTTTCAAGCAATGTCTTTGACCTAGCATTTTCATCAGCAATAGCAGTGGTATCCTCAGCAGAGGGGTTAGTTACCACATCAACAGTTGAAGATATTGCAACAGCAGTAGTAGTAGAACTTTCAGCAACAGAAGCAGCATTATCACGCTCAATGCATTTAAGACATGGTGGTTCAAATCCTTCCTGAGCGGAACTAATCTGTTCGGCGCGAAGTGACTCGTTTTCCTTTTGAAGATCTTCATGAGCCGCTCTCAATTTCTCAAGATCTTGATTCCTTTGAAGATAATCATAGGAAAGCTTTTCATGAGTTGTTGAGAGAGTATCATGACGATCTTCAAGTTCCTGATACTTAATGTGAAGATTTTTTATGTCTTCAATTAAGGATTCAGATCGAGTCATTTCAGCACCCAACAGATCATCGCTTATGTCTAACAGTTTTTGAATATGTTCCATGGCTTTCTGTTGTTCAGTTGCAATTTTAGCAAGTGTTTTGTAGCTGGGTTTTGAATCACAATCAGAGTCATCGTCACTAGATGTTTGATAGTGAGTAGTGCGTGTGTTTACCTTGGCACCGCGTGCCATGAAGCACTAAGTAGGATCGGAGTAGTCCTTGTCATTTTCATCGGTGTCGGTGATGGAGTCATTGTCTTCAGTGTTGAAGATGGACTTGGCAACGTATGCTGTAGCCAGACTTGCAATGCCAGAATCAGACTCCTCCTCAGACTCCACCTCTGTCTCCTCAGAAGAGGACTCCTCCACTGAATCCATTTCCTTGCCAACAAACGCACGTGCCTTGCCAGATGAGCTCTTCTTGTGTGATGAAGACTTTGAGGAAGACTTGGAAGAAGACTTTGAGTATTTCTTCTTCTTCTTGTCGTCAGAGTCATATTCCTTGCTCTTCTTCTTCTTTCTGTTCTCATTGTCCCACTGTGGACACTCAGAGATGAAGTGTCCAGTTTTCTTACACTTGTGGCATGTTTTCTTCTTGTAGTCATGTGCAGAAGCTTCATCATTCCTTGAGCTTGATCGTGAAGACTTTCTTGAGCCTTTCTTCTTGGTGAATTTTTGGAACTTCTTCACTAGCATTGCAAGTTCCCTTCCGATGTCTTCAGGATCATCAGAACTGTTGTCAGATTCTTCTTCAGATGAGGAAATAGCTTTTGCCTTCAGGGCACGAGTTCGCCCGTAGTTTGGACCGTAGATATCTCTTTTCTCAAAAAGCTGAAACTCATGTGTGTTGAGCCTCTCGAGTATGTCAGACGGATCGAGTGTCTTGAAATCAGGACGTTCTTGAATCATCAGGGCTAGGATGTCAAACAAACTATCAAGTGATCTCAGCAGCGTCTTGACGATTTCATGTTTGGTGATCTCAGTGGCGCCAAGGACTTGAAGCTCATTTGTGATGTCAGTAAGTCGGTCAAATGTGTGCTGGACATTCTCATTGTCATTTCGCTTGAAGCGGTTGAAGAGGTTGCAAAGAACACTGATTGTCTGATCTCTCTGGGTTGAGATGCCTTCATTGACCTTGGAGAGCCAGTCCCAGACCAGCTTGGATGTCTTCAAAGCACTCACACGGCCCTACTGTCCTTTGGTCAGATGAACACAGATGATATTCTTGGCAGTAGAGTCCAGTTGAGTGAACTTCTTGACATCAGCAGCAGTGAAACCTTCTCCAGCCTTGGGAACGCCGTTCTCGACGACATACCATAGGTCGACGTCAATGGCTTCAAGATGCATGCGCATCTTATTCTTCCAATAGGGATATTCAGTTCCATCGAAGACGGGGCATGCAGCAGAGACTTTGATTATCCCTGCAGTCGACATAGCTAAAACTCCAGGTGGTTAAACCGAATCACACAGAACAAGGGAGCACCTGGCTCTGATACCAATTGAAAGTGCGTTATATCGACTAGAGGGGGGTGAATAGGCGATTTTTATGAAAGTCTTCACAACGTGGAAGTTGTGAAGACAAACAGTAGAGATATGCCTATCACTAAGCAGCGGAAGTTAGATTACACTAGGCAAGCCATGGTCAAGTATTCAATATAGTGAAAGCACAATGACAAGTAGCTGCAGTGTAATAAGGATCAGGTAGGAAGAAGTTATGAAGACAAACAAATCATACAGTTACGTTGTGAAGACAAAAGATAGAGCAAGCATGCAATGGCTTCACAATGAGTAACAGTAAGTAAAAGGAAGTGAAGATGAAACCAGTGGCTCGTTGAAGACAATGATTTGTTGGACCAGTTCCAGTTGCTGTGACAACTGTACGTCTGGTTAGGGTGGCTAGGTATTTAAACCAAAGGACACACAGTCCCGGACACCCAGTCCTGAACACGCAGCTCAGGACACCCAGTCCTCACCGTATTCCCCTTGAGCTAAGGTCACACAGACCTCGCCCAATCACTCTCGTAAGTCTTCAAGGTAGACTCCCAAACCTTCACAGACTTCGTTCACCGGCAATCCACAATGTCTCTTGGATGTTCAGAACGCGACGCCTAACCGGCTGGAGGATGCACAGTCCTCAAGTGTAATAAGTCTTCAGATCACTCAGACAAGAAGACTTAAGTGATGCCCAATTCTCTCTAGCTCTGGGTGGTTAGGGCTTTTCTCCTCGCTAGGAATTTTCTCTCAAAGTCTTCGAGGTGGGTTGCTCTCAAACGACAAAAGCCGTGCACTGAAATCTGAGCAGCCAACCGTTTATGGTTGTAGGGGGTGGACTATTTATAGCCACTGGGCAACCCGACCTGATTTGTCCGAAATGACCCTGGGTCACTAAGGAACTGACACGTGTTCCAACGGTCAGATTTCGAACTCACACGGCAACTTTACTTGGGCTACAAGTAAAGCTGACTTGTCCGACTCTGGACAAGATTTGCTCTCATAGTCTTCACTCGAAGATATAGGTTTTGAATTAGGCATCACTTCAGTCGTTCTGACTGGTTCTCTTGGACCCCACTTAATAGTACGGTGGTTCCTATGACTCAACACAAATGAAAGAGAACTACGAAAGATCTAAGTCTTCGAGTTCCATAGGCTTCACGTGGTGTCTTCTCTTGTCATAGTCTTCAATGTGAATATCTTCATATACCACCATTGACTTCAATGTCTTCGTACAATTTTAGGGGTCATCTTTGGTAGTAAAACCGAATCAATGAGGGACTTCTACCTGTGTTATCCTGCAATTCTCACAAACACATTAGTCCCTCAACTAGGTTTGTCGTCAATACTCCAAAACCAACTAGGGGTGGCACTAGATGCACTTACAAAAAGGAATATCAAACGGAGTCGAAACGGAACGAAATCAACTGGAGAAGTTATTTTTGGAACGAAAGCCACCGGATAGACTTGGACTCCACATCAGGAGATATGGGAGGTGCTCACGAGGGTGGGCCCCCCCCAGGGCGCGCCCCCCTGCCTCGTGGGGCCCCCGTAGCTCCTCCGACGTACTTCCTGCACCCATATATATCGTCGTACCCTAAAACTCCCAGAACAGAGAATAGATCGGGAGTTCCGCCGCCAGAAGCCTCCGTAGCCACCGAAAACCAATCTAGACCCGTCCCGGCACCCTGCCGGAAGGGGCAATCCTTCCCCGATGGCCATCTTCATCATCCCGGTGCTCTCCATGACGAGGAGGGATTAGTTCTCCCTTGGGGCTGAGGGTATGTACCAGTAGCTATGTGTTTGATCTCTCTCTCTCTCTCTCTCTCTCTCTCTCTCTCTCTCTCTCGTGTTCTCGATTTGGCACGATCTTGATGTATTGCGAGCTTTGCTATTATAGTTGGATCTTATGTTTCTCCTCCCCCTCTACTCTCTTGTAATGAATTGAGTTTCCCCTTTGAAGTTATCTTATCGGATTGAGTCTTTAAAGATTTGAGAACACTTGTTGTATGTCTTGCCATGGATATCTGTGGTGACAATGGGATATCACGTGATTCACTTGATGTATGTTTTGGTGATCAACTTGCGGGTTCCGCCCATGAACCTATGCATAGGGGTTGGCACACGTTTTCGTCGTGGTTCTCCGGTAGAACTTTGGGTCACTCTTTGAGGTCCTTTGTGTTGGTTGAATAGATGAATCTGAGATTGTGTGATGCATATCGTATAATAATACCCACGGATACTTGAGGTGACATTGGAGTATCTAGGTGACATTAGGGTTTTGGTTGATTTGTGTCTTAAGGTGTTATTATAGTACGAACTCTAGGGTTGTTCGTGACACTTATAGGAATATCCCAACGGGTTGATTGGAAAGAATAACTTTGAGGTGGTTTCGTACCCTACCATAATCTCTTCGTCCGTTCTCCGCTATTAGTGACTTTGGAGTGACTCTTTGTTGCATGTTGAGGGATAGTTATGTGATCCAATTATGTTATTATTGTTGAGGGAACTTACACTAGCGAAAGTATGAACCCTAGGTCTTATTTCCTATCATTGCAATACCGTTTACGCTTACTTTTATCATTAGTTACCTTGCTGTTTTTATAATTTCAGATTACAAATACCTTTATCTACTATCCATATACCACTTGTATCACCATCTCTTCGCCGAACTAGTGCACCTATACAATTTGCCATTATATTAGGTGTGTTGGGGACACAAGAGACTCTTTGTTATTTGGTTGCAGGGTTGCTTGAGAGAGACCATCTTCATCCTATGCCTCCTACGGATTGATAAACCTTAGGTCATCCACTTGAGGGAAATTTGCTACTGTCTACAAACCTCTGCACTTGGAGGCCCAACAACGTCTACAAGAAGAAGGTTGTGTAGTAGACATCAAGATCTTTTCTGGCGCCGTTGCCGGGGAGGCAAGGAAAGCTGCACTAACACACCCCGTCAACCAAGCTCTTTTCTGGTGCCGTTGCTGGGGAGGTGAGTGCTTGGAGGTATATCTTTAGATCTTGCAATCGAGTCTTTTAGTTTCTTGTTTTATCACTAGTTTAGCTTATAAAATAAAATTACAAAAAATGGAATTAAGTTTGTCTCATACGCTTCATCTTTTTAATATATTTTGTGAGTATGATGGAAAGGATAATTGTGCTCAAGTGCTAGAAGAAGAAATCTATAAAATGTTTGGCACTAAATATTTGAATTATGAGCATGATTGCAATGTTGTTGGTATGAATTCCTTCAATATCCATGATGCTAATGATATGCAAAGCCACAAGCTTGGGGAAGCTATGTTTGATGAAGATGATATTTTTTGTCCCCTAAGTTTTGATGAGCAAATTTACTATGATGAAAACATGCCTCCTATCTATGATGATTATTGTGATGACACGTATGCTTTAAAGAACAATGATAACCATGAAACTTGTCATCTTGATCTTAATTTTCAATCACATGAAAGTTATTTTGTTGAGTTTGCTCCCACTATTATTCATGAGAAGAAATTTGCTTATGTGGAGAGTAATTAAAATTCTATGCTTGTAGATCATGAAAAGAATGCTTTAGGTGCTGGTTATATTGTTGAATTCATTCATGATACTACTGAAAATTATTATGAGGGAGGAACATATGCTTGTAGGAATTGCAATAATATCAAGTTTCCTCTCTATGTGCTTAAAATTTTGAAGTTACGCTTGTTTTACCTTCCTATGCAAGTTGATTCTTGTTCCCACAAGTTGTGTGCTCACAAAATCCCTATGCATAGGAAGTGGGTTAGACTTAAATGTTCTAGTCATATTCTTCAAGATGCTCTCGTTATGTTTCAATTCTTATCCTTTATGTGAGCATCATTGAAATCATCATGCCTAGCTAAGGGCGTTAAACGATAGCGCTTGTTGGGAGGCAACCCAACTTTATTTTTGTTCCTTGTTTTTTGTTCCTGTTTAGTAATAAATAATTCATCTAGCATCTGTTTAGATGTGGTTTTATGTGTTTAATTAGTGTTTGTGCCAAGTAGAACCTTTGGGAAGACTTTGGGAAAGTCTTGTTCATCATGCTGTCAAAAACAGAAACTTTAGCGCTCACGAGAACTGCTGCCATTTTTTATTGGAGAGTTCTATTTAGTTAATTCTTTTGCAGATGATTAATAGATAAATTCCTCAGGTCCATAAATTTATTTGAGAATTTTATGAGTTCCAGAAGTATACGTTTGATTCAGAGTACCACAGACTGTTCTGTTTTTGACAGATTCTGTTTTTTATGTGTTGTTTACTTATTTTGATGAATCTATGGGTAGTAAAATAGTTTATAAACCATAGAGAAGTTGGAATACAGTAGGTTTAACACAAATATAAATAAAGAATGAGTTCATTACAGTGCCTTGAAGTGGTGATTTATTTTCTTATACTAACGGAGCTTACGAGTTTTCTGTTAAGTTTTGTGTTGTGAAGTTTTCAAGTTTTGGGTAAGGATTCGATGGACTACGGAATAAGGAGTGGCAAGAGCCTAAGCTTGGGGATGCCCGAGGCACCCCAAGGTAATATTCAAGGACAACCAAAAGCCTAAGCTTGGGGATGCCCCGGAAGGCATCCCCTCTTTCATCTTCGTTCATCGGTAACTTTACTTGGAGCTATATTTTTATTCACCACATGATATGTGTTTTGCTTGGAGCGTCAATTTATTTTGTTAGGATTTGCTTTCTGTTATTTAGAACAATGTTTTGCATCTTTTATTTCAATAAAAGTGGCATTGATAGCCTTTACTATGCCTATGTTACAAGTATACATGTTGCTGTTTGAAAACAGAAAGTTTACCGCTGTTGCAATAATTCCCTAGAAAAGTAAGAATGTGATAAAATGTTGAAACCTTTTTCATATTAAGCTATGATAAATTTACTACAGTTGGAATTTTCTTTCTTAATTTTTGGAGCTAGGGAAGTATGGATGTTGCAGCATTCTTTACAGACTATCCTGTTTAGGAAGATTGCTGTTATGTTTGCATTGTTTGCATATGTTTGCTTCTTTAATGATTCTATTTGAGGATAGGACTATTAAATATGCAGAGGTATTTAGTATGCAATGTTGAATAATAATTTTAGTGATTTTCTACAGTAGAGTATGATAAGGTTTTTGCAATGGTTTATACTAACTTATCTCACGAGTCCTTGTTGAGTTTTGTGTGGATGAAGCTTCTGAGATTTAGGGAGACCGTGATATGAGAGGAATTAAGGAGACACAAAAGCTCAAGCTTGTGGATGCCCAAGGCACCCCAAGATAATATTTCAAGAAGTCTCAAGCATCTAAGCTTGGGGATGCCCCGGTTGGCATCCCACCTTTCTTCTTCAACAACTATCGGTTAGTATCGGTTGATCCTAAGTTTTTGCTTCTTCACATGGTGTTTGATATTCTTAGATGTCATTTTATTTTGCTTTGCTTGATGTTTGAATAAATTACCAAGATCTGAAATTATTAAATGTTAGAGATTCTTCACATAGTTGCATAATTATTCGACTACTCATAATATTCACTTATATCTTTCGGAGTAGTTTGTCATTTGCTCTAGTGCTTCACTTATATCCTTTTAGAGCATGATGGTAGTTTTATTTTGAAGAAATAGATGAACTCTCATGCTTCACTTAGATTATTTTGAGAGTCTTAAATAGCGTGGTAATTTGCTTAAAATCCTGATATGCTAGGTATTCAAGAATAATAAAATTCTCTTATAAGTGTGTTGAATACTATGAGAAGTTTGATACTTGATAATTGTTTTGAGATATGGAGATGGTGATATTAGAGTCATGCTAGTTGAGTGGTTAAGAATTTGAGAAATACTTGTGTTGAAGTTTGTGATTCCCGTAGCATGCACGTATAGTGAACCGTTATGTGATGAAGTCGGAGCATGATTTATTTATTGATTGTCCTCCTTATGAGTGGCGGTCGGGGACGAGCGATGGTCTTTTCCTATCAATCTATCCTCCTAGGAGCATGCGCGTAGTACTTTCTTTTGATAACTAGTAGATTTTTGCAATAAGTATGTGATTCTTTATGACTAATGTTAAGTCCATGGATTATACATACTCTCACCCTTCCACCATTGCTAGCCTCTCTAGTACCGCGCAACTTTCGCCGGTACCATAAACCCACCAGATACCTTCCTTAAAAAAGCCACCATACCTACCTATTATGGCATTTCCATAGCCATTCCGATATATATTGCCATGCAACTTTCCACCGTTTCGTTTATTATGACACACTCCATCATTGTCATATTGCTTAGCATGATCATGTAATTGACATCGTATTTGTGGCAAAGCCACCATTCATAATTTTTTCATACATGTCACTCATGAGTCATTGCACATCTCGATACACCGCCGGAGGCATTCATATAGAGTCATATCTTGTTCTAAGTATCGAGTTGTAAGAAAAAATAAAAGTGTGATGATCATCATTATTAGAGCATTGTCCCAGTGAGGAAAGGATGATGGAGAATATGATTCCCCCACAAGTCAGGATGAGACTCCGGACGAAAATAAAAATAAATTAAAAGAGGCCAAAGAAGCCCAAATAAAAAAAGAGGAGAAAAGAGGCCATAAAAAGAGAAAGGCCCAAATAAAAAAATAAAAATAAAAAAAATGAGAGAAAAAGAGAGAAGGGGCAATGCTACTATCCTTTTACCACACTTGTGCTTCAAAGTAGCACCATGATCTTCATGATAGAGAGTCTCATATGTTGTCACTTTCATATACTAGTGGGAATCTTTCATTATAGAATTTGGCTTGTATATTCCAATGATGGGCTTCCTCAAAATGCCCTAGGTCTTCGTGAGCAAGCGAGTTGGATGCACACCCACTAGTTTCTTTTGTTCAGCTTTCATAATTTATAGCTCTAGTGCATCCGTTGCATGGCAATCCCTACTCACTCACATTGATATCTATTGATGGGCATCTCCATAGCCCGTTGATACGCCTAGTTGATGTGATACTATCTTCTCCCTTTTTGTCTTCTCCACAACCACCACTCTATTCCACCTATAGTGCTATATCCATGGCTCACGCTCATGTATTGCGTGAAGATTGAAAAAGTTTGAGAACATCAAAAGTATGAAACAATTGCTTGGCTTGTCATCGGGGTTGTGCATGATTTAAATATTTTGTGTGGTGAAGATGGAGCATAGCCAGACTATATGATTTTGTAGGGATAGCTTTCTTTGACCATGTTATTTTGAGAAGACATAATTGCTTAGTTAGTATGCTTGAAGTATTATTATTTTTATGTCTATATGAATTTTTGTCTTGAATCTTATGGATCTGAATATTCATGCCACAATTAAGAAGAATTACATTGAAATTATGCCAACTACCATTCCACATCAAAAGTTATCTTTTTATCATTTACCAACTCGAGGACGAGCAGAAATTAAACTTGGGGATGCTTGATACATCTCCAACGTATCTATAATTTTTTATTGCTCCATGCTATATTATCTACTGTTTTGGGAAATATTGGGCTTTATTTTCCACTTTTATATTATTTTTGGGACTAACCTATTAACCGGAGGCCCAACCCAGATTTACTGTTTTATGCCTATTTCAGTGTTTCGAAGAAAAGGAATATCAAACAGAGTCGAAACGGAACGAAATCAACTGGAGAAGTTATTTTTGGAACGAAAGCCACCGGATAGACTTGGACTCCACGTCAGGAAATACGGGAGGTGCTCACGATGGTGGGGGCGCCCCCTAGGGCGCGTCCCCCTACCTCGTGGGGCCCCCGTAGCTCCTCCGACGTACTTCCTGCACCCATATATATCGTCGTACCCTAAAACTTCCAGAACAGAGAATAGATCGGGAGTTCCGCCGCCAGAAGCCTCCGTAGCCACCGAAAACCAATCTAGACCCGTTCCGGCACCCTGCCGGAAGGGGTAATCCTTCCCCGGTGGCCATCTTCATCATCCCGGTGCTCTCCATGACGAGGAGGGAGTAGTTCTCCCTCGGGGCTGAGGGTATGTACCAGTAGCTATGTGTTTGATCTCTCTCTCTCTCTCCCTCTCGTGTTCTTGATTTGGCACGATCTTGATGTATCGCGAGCTTTGCTATTATAGTTGGACCTTATGTTTCTCCTCCCCCTCTACTCTCTTGTAATGAATTGAGTTTTCCCTTTGAAGTTATCTTATCGGATTGAGTCTTTAAAGATTTGAGAACACTTGATGTATGTCTTGCCGTGGATATCTGTGGTGACAATGGGATATCGCGTGATTCACTTGATGTATGTTTTGGTGATCAACTTGCGGGTTCCGCCCATGAACCTATGCATAGGGGTTGGCACACGTTTTCGTCGTGATTCTCCAGTAGAACTTTGGGGCACTCTTTGAGGTCCTTTGTGTTGGTTGAATAGATGAATATGAGATTGTGTGATGCATATCGTATAATCATACCCACGAATACTTGAGGTGACATTGGAGTATCTAGGTGACATTAGGGTTTTGGTTGATTTGTGTCTTAAGGTGTTATTCTAGTACGAACTCTAGGTCTGTTCGTGACACTTATAGGAATATCCCAACGGATTGATTGGAAAGAATAACTTTGAGGTGATTTCGTACCCTACCATAATCTCTTCGTTCGTTCTTCGCTATTAGTGACTTTGAAGTGACTCTTTGTTGCATGTTGAGGGATAGTTATGTGATCCAATTATGTTATTATTGTTGAGGGAACTTACACTAGCGAAAGTATGAACCCTAGGTCTTATTTCCTATCATTGCAATACCGCTTACGCTTACTTTTATCATTAGTTACCTTACTGTTTTTATAATTTTAGATTACAAATACCTTTATCTACTATCCATATACCACTTGTATCACCATTTCTTCGCCGAACTAGTGCACCTATATAATTTGTCGTTGTATTGGGTGTGTTGGGGACACAAGAGACTCTTTGTTATTTGGTTGCAGGGTTGCTTGAGAGAGACAATCTTCATCCTACGCCTCCTACAGATTGATAAACCTTAGGTCATCCACTTGAGAGAAATTTGATACTGTCCTACAAACCTCTGCACTTGGAGGCCCAACAACGTCTACAAGAAGAAGGTTGTGTAGTAGACATCAATGGTCGCCTCTGGATCCTCCGTTGTCCCTGTACGTATCATGAGCAATTCCATCTCCTTGTAATATTCATCAACAATCATATTACCTTGAGAGAGCCGCTGCAACTTGTTTATTTATTTTATAATGCTCAGGAACAAAGCGTCGCCTCATGAATTTTTTCATCCCTCGCCAAGTCGTCGGGCGATGTCTTGAATGATAAATTTGATTCCACCAAATTAGCGCGTAACCGGTGAACTCAATTCTAGCAAGTTGAACTTTCTTCTCCTCGCTATAATGATGGGCATAAAAAAATTGATCAACACACATCTCCCACTCCAAATAACCTTTTGGTTCGCACTTGCCGGAGAACGAGGGATTGAAATTTTTATGCGCCCAATTCCATCATTCAAAGGCACACGCACAACTTGACCAACTCGGTCGTGCACTCCGCAATGAACAGAAGTTTCAGGACGAGGCTCATAGTGTCGTGGTCGTGGCGCGTACCCCGCCTGGTCAACGCCGTCATCGAGACCATCATCTCCAGCATGAGGTTGTGCCGCCAAACGGTGATCATGGACATCGGCATGTCCATCGCGAGCCGATGGTGCATAATGTAGTGGCGCAGCCGGAGCAGCTTGTGATAGTGCAGAATTCATCGCCGGCATATTGATGATGTCTGCCAAACCATCAAACCGAGTGATCAGGACATATATCCTTTTGCCGAGCGCATCATGACATTGCTTGATGTAGTTGCATGTATGGTCAAAACCATCCCAAATATTTTAAGGAATATCATCCGCGTACACTGGACGCACCACTTCCTCAGAATCATCAGCAGCCTCGCCATCCTTGTTGACCGAGTTCGGCATCTTGATTAATACAGTCTCGTGAACAACCTTAGCTCTGAATACCACTTGATGTAGACTCAATTAGACGACAAGTCACTGGTAGGTCCGATCCTTCACGGTACTTGCAAAATAGCAATGAACAGTAGCAGCAACCGTCGCAGAATAAAACAAACAGACGTAGAAGAAGAAAAGCCTTTGGATCAACATGATATAGCAAGAAGCCAAAAGAGTAGACTTGTACCGAATATTAATACGAGATCAAATACAGGAACAACAGCAATGAAACTCTAGGAATCGCAAGAACGCATCTTTGATGCCCCTCGTCATGAGGCGTTTTCTGTAATTTTTCTATTCAACTCAAAACCAATCTGCATACAAGAATCAGGACGCTGCCCTTTATACCCTAGACACTAGCCGTAAGGGCCTAAACTACTAACTGTCTCAAACTAATACGGAGATCCCCTCCTTTTACATCTCGGAGAGAAAGAAAAAAAAAACAAACTAACTAGCGAAACCTGTACGTGATCCTCCTATTCTGAAGTGTATTCTCTAATCAGAAAGCTACTTAATCAACCGGCCACACTGATCACACATGACCAATTTAAAATAAAAGAATTACTTATTTGCTTGCATGCTTGAAACTACTTCACCGGACATAAAATAATACCAATATTAGTGCACTTTCGAGGGGTTCTGAAGTTTGGCTTCACCGTATCCTTCTTCGGCTCCATCGGCGAAACCTCAAAGAAGAAAGAGCCAAGCTGTAGCACAGTCGGAAGATTAGAATCCGAAGCCTCTGGTATACTTGCGTCAAAACAAATGGTTGTGCTTGTCTTTTGTTCAACACTTGGAGTCGCCCAGAGTAAACCTACGACATTGGTAGGTACATCAAGCATCCAAGCACGTCCCATGAGCGGCCTCAGCCTCAAAGATATGGTATACATGCGCCTTCTTCGTATTTGTTTCCGTTTGTGCTTGCATGTCAATTTGCCCATATGCTTGCATGCTATTTATTTGTAGGCATTCCAAACTTTGGAAGCATTCAAGACCCAACATGATGACAAGTCCTTCAACCTCACCCATTGTTGGATGATCAGCAACGGAGGAGAAGTTCAAGGCGTAATATACTGCCGCCAAGGCGCGGGGGAGGAAGCCGTCAAGGAGCATGAAGATGGCAACAAGCCACGGCTGCGGGGGAAGACCAACTCCAAGAAGGAGAACAAGCGCGAAGCGGTGTCGATTGAAACTAAGAACTTGCATGCCACTTTGGAAGGCATGATGAGCAAGAAGGACACGAGGGAGAAGAAGCGTCAGCAAGACAAGGAAAAGAAAATGAACGCCTTCATGGAGATCCAAAGGATGTGCCTTGAGCTCGAAGCGGAGAAGCAAGCCAAGATGCTCGAGATGGAGGCAAAGAATCAAGCGAAAATGCTTGAGATCGAGGCCGCCAATGCCAAGACCAAGCCAAAAGAAGTGGCGCCGCTAGCATGCTGACAGGGGGGAGATCATGAAGGTGGACTTGAGCATGGTGTCGCCGAGGAAGAGGCCATGATTCGAGAAGATGCATGACGACATGCTCAAGTTCGATGACGAGTATGGTGTAGAGCATCATCTTTTTTGTGTGTGTCCACAAGTGTGCTGGCATGACCACAACTGAGATGGCGTGGTTGAACTCATGCCCTTTTTTTGCGTCGGCATGTGTGCCGGTCGTTGATAGGTGTGCCAGCATGAACTATGTGATGGTTTTTTTTGGCTGACATGTATGTTGGTCGCTGACATGACACTAGCATGAACTCTAGGCGATGACATGATCACTGGCATGATCGATGATCGCGGATCTATTTTGATGTTTGCGGACATGAAATGGATTGGACGCATTGGACACACGGTTGACCCAAATGCAAAACTGAGCAGATGACGAGCGGACGACAGACTCAAACGGACGAAAAACAAACAAAGGGCTAGTCGGAGTTGGAGTCGGAGTTGCTCTAATAACTATGACCGGTCACATCCTATTGCTAAGGGCCTGTTTGGTTTTAAATAAGTCATCGACTTTCGAAAAGTGAAAAAAATGACTTATTTTGCCAAACAGACCTAACTTATAAGTCACCCCAACTTATAAGTCATAAGTTGCTCCATCCAACTTAAAATTTATAAGTCACCCACTTTTGCGTGGGTCTCATCATTTTTACATAAAAAAACAAGGTGGGAAGATGTGGTCAGGTGACTTATAAGTCAGGTGACAATCAAACAAACGTGACTTATAAGCCACTGATTTTAAATTACCTTACTTATAAGTCAGATGACTCATTGGAACCAAACAGGCCCTAAGTTCACAACCCTGCTAAAAAAGGAAAAGAAACAGGCCGAGACAGACTGCCGATTAGAGGCTAAATTTTGTGTTTTGACCCTTTTCTGAAACATATTCGAGATTTGACCCTAGTTTAGAATTTTTTTTAAGATCTGACCCTTTTGCTACCGCCAGGGACCATGACGGTAGGGTATAACAGCCTACCGCCAAGGTCCCTGGCGGTAGGGTTGCATGCCCCACCGTTAAAAACCTCCTAAATATTGAACACAGTACGTGCTCGTGCCTATCGCCAAACACCTTGACGATAGGGTTGTGCAGGCTACCGCCAGCCCGGTGGGCGATAGCGATGTTTCTTACCACCAAAGCCCCTGACAGTAGGCTGTTAGACCCTACCGCCATGGACTCTGGCGGTAGCAAAAGGGTCAGATCTCGAATTTTTTTCAAACTAAAGTCAAATTTTAAATAGATTTCAGAAAAGGGTCGAAACACGAAAATTTGCCCCGATTAGATGCATCGTGCTGTATAGTACGAACGGGCCGGGCAGGCTGCCACCTGCCAGCCATGCGTCTCGTCTTTCCGGCCCTCACCCTGCACGACCCCGCAGATATCGCGAACCGCAAACGTCCACGACTCACGTTCGGAATCCCAACGGGCCACGGCGGTAAAACCGCGCCGTAATAACTGGAAACAGATCGATAGACTTCCGCGGCAGCCGTCGTAATCCTGATCCTTTTGCTTGGAAGTTGTGTTTCCCGATTCTTTTCCAATCCGGTCTCCTGCCTCCCCACGCGTCGTCGTTGGCCAGCAGCGCCTATAAGTACAAGGGCCCCGGCCTCCGCTTGCGCAGCCTGCTTTTTCTCTCTGCTTCTTTATCGCCAGCCCCAGCCTTCGCCCTCCTCTGCTTCGCGGCGGGGTTTGCTAGGGTTTACCTAGCGTTCAGAGGCGAGTTCGTACCTCGTATCAAGATACGGCGAAGTTCTTGGGTGGAGGAGGTGCCGATTCTGAGTCGGGCGAGGAGGACTCGATCTCCGTTCCTTCATCGCCGGAGCAGGCGGCCGTCAGGTAACGCTCGTTTTCTACTCTCGATCTGTTCTTTTTTAGAGCTATGGTCATATGGTTGTGTTCATGTTCTTGCTGCTGCTGCTGTGATTGTGCTCGTGTCCTATTTTTGTTTCGAGCTTGGGAGGGTAATGGTCCAAGATTGTTTAAGGATTTCCTAGTCGATTCAGTCCGGTTTGTGCTTGGAAACCTGGTTTCTGCCTAGGGATGTGGCCGTCTGAGCACTGTAATTGCTCACATTGTGTCAAACAGATTCAAGTTGGTAGAAATAGGCCGTGAATACAGTAGATGTGCGAAAGTACAGTAGATGGTTCCGATGCCGTATGGCATACGTGCCTGCCATGAAGGGCTTTGTATATTTTTGAAAAAATCTAAAATTTCCATGTACGCCAATTCTTTTTACTCTGCGCATAACTCTCCTCATACCAAGGAGGGCATTAGATTGTTTTTTTGGGGACTAATTTGCCCCTGCGCATGAGAGGGTGCTTGGATACGTTTTAGTCCCATGACTAAAAGTAGTGGGACTAAAACTTGCTAGCCTCACCCATGCTTGGATCCAAATACTAAAGAGACTAAAATCAAGTTATTGAGCATTTATTATCCTCCAAACCCTTTAATCCAGAATTTGCATGTGTTAAAGGAGAGGCATTAAATGATGAGAGAGAGGACTAATACATATTTTAGTAGGTTTTCTATGACTAAAAATTTTTAGCCTCAAGACTAGTCCTAGCCTCTCTTTAGTCAGGGGTGTTTGGAACTTTAGCCTCTAAAAAAGACTATTTTTAGTCAGACTAAAAATAGTCCCTTAGATCCAAGCACCCTCTGAGTAAGCATGAGCATCAGGAATAAATGTACATGGTTGACTGGTCCTCCTTCCTTTTTGCAACGGTTGGTTCCCCAACGCCCTCAGCCCACATGCACAACTGGCTTGTTTTGTGCTCCCTCTTTTGTTGGAAACTGACCCAATTTAGTGGGGCAGAAGCGGATGGGGCCGGGCCGAGGAAACCCTTGAAATAGGAAATGTGAAGACTATTTGTAAGTTGGGATGCATGGCTAAATGTGAAGTAGGAGAACACCTCATGTTGGTCAGCATGATTTGCCATTGATCCGTTCAAACAAGAATCACACATCAACGGGCAGCGTTTTTTGAGATCTGTGCATGCCAAGCCATCCCCTTAGACTAGCCACAATGAAGAGTAACATACACTAGTAACATACACATATCCCTAGACTATGTTACTACCTTCATAGTGGGTAGTAACATAGGTGTGGTGTCATGCAAAGCTCTATTTATTAGGTTATAGACTCATATAGCATTGGGACATGTGATGTTACAGTAACTAGCTAAGTTACTAGACCTGCCTCTCTCTTCATTAACTCATTGCCACATAGACAAATTTGCTGAGTTGGACTTGAAGTTACTGCTGAAGTTACTCCCACTGTGGCTAGTCTTACGAGCAAGCTGGCCAAGACAAGGATTAAGTTAAACTGTGAAATTTGAATGTTATTCAGGCCTGAATCCACATTGACTGAACCATGGGTTTGGCTGGACCATATTCTCTCCTCTCAACATTAATTAGTTTCAATGTCCCGCTATGATCTATGAGTAGGCGTTGTATTTTATTTTTGGAAGAAAAATGAAAGGGTAGAACCCCAACGCTCAAATCCTCCAGATCTGCCATGCCGTACAACAACCGAGATTGATATTAGTATATAAGTAAAATCTTGTGCCGTACAAAGTTTGCTAGGTGAATCAAAACTCAAGGGTGCCCTGCATATAATCCCGTACCTCCATCGTTTGTGTGGTCTAGTTTAATTTGTCTCTCTTTTGCTGTCATATTGTGTCTACTCATGTAACAGCCGGTGGCGTGGCAACTATAGGTTGGTTGTGAAGTAGTGGGTGGGGTAATAGAAACAATGAGTAAAGGTGTCAAAATCGATGACAAGGGTGAAGACAAAGATAGCTAATTGTGCTTCTAAAGCAGGCCATAAAAAGTAGCGACGATGCAGTTGTGGAATTGATCTACATACCAACTTGGAGGGGCCTCAGGAAAATATGTCTACCCTTGTCGAGCCACGATGGCAAAAAGACAAACCAAAGCAATTTTATAGGATGCAACTAGAACTAACTTTTAATATTTTTGTTAATGATATTACTTTAGAAAATATTGTAAATTTAATTTGGACGGCACAATGTTGAATAAATTTAAATAGTTAATCTCTAGCATGAGTAGGGCTTTCTAAAATTAGTTGAGATATAAACCAAGGTTTGGTGGATACCATGAAGGTGTCACAAAAATGTTTATGTTTGTGTTGCAAAAGGATGTTATTGTACTTGTATTTGTACTTTCGTGTCATCAAATTTCCTTATTTTTTGCATCGCTAAGCCCCACACACTTACTAGGGTCAAAATGAATGACTAAAAAGTCATTAGATAGAGATCATCCCTTGTGTGAGTCATGGGAATAGATTAGATAGAGATTATTTTGTCAAATTGGTGTGAATCACAAAAAGCCAATTGTTAAAAAGTGCAACTTTTGTGGGCCATGCAAAATGTGTTTGATGTGCTATCGATCTCATATAATGTAGCCCCTTCACCACTTATCGATCTCATATAAGTGTTTTTGTTGTAAAAGTTAGTTTGCAAGTTTCTTATTTGTTTAGAAAGTATATTTTACACATTTTATTTTTTATTTTTTAGTGACTATTCAAAGAAAAATGGGGAGTCGAAGACAACATAGTGTCAAGTACTTTGGTCCAAACTTGAGAAGGCCATCCATAAGGAAGGCACCAGGCAAACTCAAGAAAAAGTGCATTGAACAAATGAAGAGAACTCAACAGTCGTTTAGGGTGGCGTATGATGAGCCTAGCCATGCTAAGGCGGCGTCTCGACCAAATGTCTCATCACGTTCTTCATGGCCAAACAAAGGTACGGCTTCCCCATGGGGAAATGTCGAGAAGTCTAAGCCCTCTTTCTCTAAGACTCTCCAAAAGAATACCCCAAAGGCTAGTCCATCTCGCTCACTGCCTAGCGCAATGCCTAACAATGCCATTGATTCTTTGCAAAAGAATACTACCAAGTTTAGATCCTCTCCCTTTATGTCAAATAGTGGTAATAGCTCGAGGCCAAACAATGGCATGGGTTCTTCGGCGAAGACTGTGGAGTCTTACTCAAGGTTAAATGACGTTGAAGTTCCTCGGTCAAAGAATACAAAGATGTCGCGATCCTTTTACTCACGGCCCAATGATGAGATCGCTCCTCAGTTAATGAAAGCTAGGCCCTTCTCCTCTGGGTTGAGTTGTGGGTCCGCTTCTTTGGCAAGGAACATAGAAAAGCCTAAGCCCTCTACAGGTTCAAATTCCACATTTGGTGTTTCAAAGAAATTGTACCCCTCTTCAATGGTTCAGAACTCACGAAAAGAAGACCATCTGATGGCGATGGGAGCTACAAATTCCAACTCAGCTTTGAAGGGTAAAAAAGTCATGGAAGATATCTCGCCCAACTTGGAGATCAATTTACCTGGTAAGAAACTTTCAAATCACCAAACGGTCAAGGCATCATGCATGGTTGATTCAATCGACGGGTGCATTCGACTTGATAGTAGAAAGTGCATGTCTAGCCTTTCGGAGCATGGAAGAACCGATGTGTACAAATCTAAGAGTAAGAGGATGGAGCCGTTGTTGGAAGAAAAGTTTGAGGCACGTGGGGTCGCTAGATTGAAAAAATCCATTAATAAACTTAACAGTGAGAACACTAGCCTCGGGGAGGATGAAAGGACCGTTGATGACAAGTTTAATAAGAGGAAGAGGACTGAGAATTGTAGTCAAACAAACAAAAAGAGTAGATTTGTAGTAATTGATGATGAAGACGATGATGATGGTGATCAGAATCTCATCGGTAGTAAAAGTGGTGCCGCTGGATTGAAAACACAGAATTGTGGTTCTGAACCTTCGAAGCCACATCACTATTGTTCCCTGCCCATCGATGAACCTATTTGGAGGTAGAACATATGCCCTTTTTTTTCCAATTTAACATGTTGCAAATGCTTGTCCCTATATGCTGATATTCTTTTCTGTTTTATTATTCAACAGTGGAATCATTAAGATAGGCAGCGGAAAATTTGTTTCGTTGGCTGCACATTTGTCAACCAAATACTGTGAGAAGGTGTGGAATTTGTCAAGATCACTTGAGCCAGTGGTTGAAATAACAAAGCTTTCTAGACTGGAGGCTTGGCCTAAGAGCTTTGAGGCATCAAGGCCCACTGATGACAACATTGCGGTGTATTTATTGCCCATCGAGATGAGGTGTCTTTATTACCCTTTGCTATTTATTTTCCTACCATCTTTTGCGCCATTTGGATTCTAATCATATTTGTTTCTATCCCTAGGCAAGATGCAGACCTGGATCAACTTGTTAAAGAAGTCGTGGAGAATGATATGGTCCTACGAGCTATTGTTGGTGAAGCTGAGATGCTGATATTCCCATCTATTCTACTGCCTGAGCAACACCAAAGTATGTTCTTCTCTTTCTGGAAAGATGCTAATAACAGAGTATGATTCCTGATTTTTAGTCGCAACCCTACCCATACATAGCCGTACTAATAATCATCTAATAGATATAGATATAGTTCAATTATCCAGAATCACTATCTAAGTTTTTCCCTACTGTGTATATTTGGCTCAATGGTTAAGTGACTTACCATGTTTGTCTTTGTTTGGTTGCAGCTTTCCAAGGAAAACCCTACCTGTGGGCGGTATTTAAGCGCAGAATAGTGGAAGGGGAACAACATGGCAAAGGACGTTGTGCACATGAGAAAGGAAAACAACAGGCTTCACATTTCAGTGTGGGAGAAGGGTTAAACATGGAAGCTGGACTTGAAGCTTCTGAGGAACCGGAGATGCAAGGCATGGAGCAGGAACAAAATCCCAAGTTGGCTGGACCCAACGCGCCGAGTCCTACAACTGAAGCTCCTACCGCGGCTGCAGCTACAATGTCTGCCAACCACTGTCAAGACCACCCAAACATGGCTGCTCCTACAGGAGCATTGTTTGGCTTTGTGGTTCAGCGAACTCCGCGACTCGAGCAACTCATCCAAGAGATGCAGCGTGAAGGTGCTGTGATGGTTGCAATGCAAGGGCAGATGATAGGGCCAGGTCTTGGCATGGGCAGGCAGTAGCAACAGGGTTGAGAGGAGGACGATATGGCATGGAGGCTGTTTTCGTCCAAGTGGCTAGGCAAGGAAGCTGACTTGGACCCGAGCCTTTGTGTGCACCATCGCCTGTGCGTGTTTGGAGGAACCCCGCTCGTAAGGTTCAGTCTTCTGCAACCTGGTATTCTAGTTAGAGGTTTAGTTTGGTGTTGGCTAAAATGCATCTAAAAGTTATCATGTCAGCGCATGTGTTCTCAGATGCATTTTGTTCTTCAGTATAGTTCTGCTTGCATCTCCTGCCGTGCTGGTGTCGAACAAGCTTTGGCCTAGTTGCTTTTTGCTTGTAGCATCGATTTTGTTTTTTCATTGTAATCTGTACTCTCAATTCATGCGTTCCTGTAACACTGGCACTGCTGCCTTTTGCTCCGTGCTGTTGGTCCACCCGTACACTTTGTACTCCCTCTGTTCCTAAATATTTTTTAGAAATTCCACTATGGACTACAAACAGACCAAAACGAGTGAATCTACTCTCTAAGGGCTTGTTCGGTTGACAGGGAAAATGGAGCGGTTTGGCAGGGATTGGCAGGGATTGCACCCTCTACAAGTCAAAATCCCCTCCAATCCACCCCAATCCCCTTGTGAGGGGGTGTAACCGAACGAAGCCTAAATGCATCTATATACATCCGTATGTGGTACATAGTGAAATCCCTATAAAGACATTTAGAATGGAGGGAGTTTCTCTTTATTTTTGGGAGAGCAGCGCATTAAAGCATCTATGGTACCAAAATGTGGTGCGAGTAAAATATACTTCATTAAAAAGTGCTTTTTAAGGCATACCAATGCTTATCCTAAACCGCCTACATGCGTCTGGATCATGCCATACGAACCGTGGAAACTGTTGACATATAAATGTATTGTTTAGTTTTTTTCATCAGATCGGTCTTTTGATTGCATTGGCTAAAGTATGCACTTCTACATGATATCAGAGCCAAAAAGTCCCGAGTTCAAGATCCGACTGGTGCAATTAAATCGAGCCCACTTTCGGTCCATGTTTAGCCCTTGTTGACGTATTGCCTAGTCTCTTGAGTTAGATTAATCTTTTGGTTGCATTGTCTAGAGCATGCATTTCTACAGAAACCATCCAATGCGAGTCTGTATCAGTCTGCACGATGGCTGGACGTGTTTTCTCCCGCAAATCAGAGACCAAACTTTGCGGGCGTTCGGATTGCTCCCAAGCCCGCTTCTGCCCACCCAAACCCCCCACCCATCCCTTCTGTTGTGGCCCACCCAAACCCCCAACCCACCTCTCCCATGTTTCCCTTCCGATGCACGCCCCGCTTACAACGCCGCATGAAGCACGCAGCGGTTGACATGTCGCGGTATGTGATCAGAGGGAGGGCGATGCTGACCGATGCGACCTTTCGGCAACCACCACTTCAATGCGGACGCAGCTTCCTGAGGAACCAACTCTAGTCGTTGCGTCGCATTGAAGTGAGCTGACCACCCGTTTCGATTGGCCTGTCCGCGGCTGCTTGTGCTTTAGCGATGCCGAAGTCGTGGTGGTTCGTGTCGGCAGGCTGTGGTTCATCCTCAGGTGGATCTTGGCGCCGGCGCCGACGCTCTTTGGGCCCCTTAGCATCCTCGGCTACCGGCTCCTTCGGCAAGGAGGATATCATCCTCTCCTCCAGCGACGAGGAGGACTAACAGTCGTAGCAACGGTCGCGCCTCCTTGTGGAGGAGGCTCTGATGAACGAAGCGGAGTGCTCGCTCCATCAGATGTGCCTGGCACCACGTCGTCGACGCAGGTCAAGGAGGAGCCGATCTAATGTCCCCACCCCCGCGGGTCAAGTAGGAGCCCCCCTGCAGCCATGTCTGCGGCGCGTCCAGGTTTGACTCTGTGTGAAGACAAGCCTACGTCACCATCGGTGCACAACTGATACGCGTGCATTAGCGGGCCCTACTCGCCGCCCAGCTGCATCCATCGCCAAGTCATCGAGGAGTTGCCACCGGCCATAAGGAAGGAGCACGACCGCATCCTCCATTAGCTCGGAGACACCGGTGTCGGTGGCCCCTCGGGGTTGAGGGTCGTTGTCTCTAAGGAGAAGGTGGTGCGTCAGCGGGCGCGGTACGAACGGCGCAACGCCACCCGCCGTTCCTTGTTTGCCGAGACCGATGAGGCACCGGAATGGGTCCGCAATGACCCGGACCTCGTCGCCGCGTGGGTCCTTGACCATTCCGTCACCACTAGTGAGACAGACGCCAGAGGTTGTCGCCGCCTCAACAGCAAGGTCGTCAAGTACGGCGAGGAGTGGTCTCTTAACAAGACCTCCGACTTCTTCAGGGGCAAGTCCGCCGCCAGGGCTCCGCTCGCGTCGTTAGCACTGGTCGAGGCAACACTCCACGCCGCGCAGTAGGAGGCAGAGCGGCAACGCCGTGAACAGTGGGTAGCAGCCGGACAAGGCTGTCGCGACCCTCTGAAGGCCTTGCGCCGCTAGAGGGACGACGATGACGACAACGGCAGCGCGGACGGTGATGGCGGTGCGATAGGACAGGGCGGCCACATAGTTGTCGTCCGGTATAGAGATGATGTAAAACTATTTGAACTACTAGATCATTTCAAACATAATCCAAACGTATATACCAGGTTCATTTGAATCAAACATAAAACTGACCGTCGCTCTTGAACTGCTCCAAAACTTCTCTTTACTGTGGTTGTTGGAGTCATTGAACGTCTCGTCCTCCTCCTCGCAGTCATCCCAGTCCGACGAGTTAGACCCGACGGGGGTCACCGTCGAGGGTATGGCCTCATCCTCCTTCATCGTCTTCTCCTACTCACCATCACTTTCATTAGAACTCCTGCTCGGCCTAGACATACTTCAGAATGCTCCCGCGGCAAACCTCATGAGAGTTTCTTCATCACTCTCACTGGGAGCAATTTGAATCCCCGGCTTCTTTTTATTGACTCTCCTTGATCAGTTGTATCCTAAAATTTACCAGCGCGAGGAACTCCGCATCCTCCTAGGTCTTAATCTCCGGCAAGTTGAGCTCCTCGGCCGGTCGAAACACCAAGTGGCAACGTCGTATGCACGCGTGGCCTCGTCGACAGACGAGTAGGTGGCGAGCCGGTAGTGTGGCGACCCGACCCGAATGGATCAAGTCTACTGTGCTCCGGTGTCATCCCTGGATCAGTAATGCTGACACCACACAGTACTTCGAAGGATTTATAGCAGAGTGGCAATCACACACTTATTACATCGGTGTCTCAAAGAGAACTTATTACAATAAATATGGCTTAAGGCCATCTAATAACGATAACAGCGGAAGACTTGGAAGATAAATGGGTCCATCAACTCCAACGGCATCACTGAGTATAGAACCACGACCTAAAAGCACCTTAATCATCGTCTGAAAAGTCTGCAACATTAACGTTGCAGCCCGAAACGGGTCAGCACATGGAATATGCTGGCAAGGTAACACATAGAGAGTAATGGAATGAAACAGCTATACTATATGCATATTTGGCTGGTGGAAAGCTCTATGGTTACTGTTTTGCGTAAAGCCAGTTTTTCCCTACTGCAAAGGAATAAATTTATTTAACTATCATGGTGGTTGTTAAACATTGAGAATGGTTGACAGCATCCTCAATCCCAATTAAAAGCGAACAATTAAAACCCAACAATATTAATTAGAAGTAACATGATGAGATTCACATGATATTCAAGTACTAGATACTCAAGATGTCCATAACCGGGGACACGGCTAATCATGATTAGTTTATTACACTCTGCAGAGGTTTGCGCACTTTTCCCCACAAGACTCGATCGCCTCCGTTGGATTTCTCGCACTACTGGTGTTTGAGAAACGGATGACCGAGACACAGTCTTTCAGAAGCGCTAGCACCTTACGATGGATAGACCGGTACACCTACTTTCCCCTACATCTGCTAGTCTACCCTGTAAGAGTTCGCACGACTTAGTCAACTATGCCAGAGCCCATATTGGCTTGTGGCTGCACACGTAAGTATTTAGCATGAAAGATCTTATGATCCCTTTGAGCCTGGGTGGCGGTCCAAAATAAAACAGGCAAGTCCTGATAGACATCAGGTGCCTCAATCCACCCAGATGTGTGTTTAAGTTGCCACCTTAGATAAACCATTAAAATTATCAATCTCACATCTGTCATGGATATCACTCACCCAATCCACGTCTACTAGCATAGCATGGCATAATGAGCAAACGTAGAAGTAACTCCCAAAGGTTTCATAATAAACAGGTAATAGGTACTACCTCATCTACTTCCCATCCCACAATTTAATTAGATCCTAATCATGCAATGTGTGAGGATGGATCTAATGCAATAAAACTAGGTTGTAGAAAAGGTATGATCAAAGTGTTACTTGCCTTGCTGATGATCCGCGAGTCCTAGAGATTCGAAGTAACAGGCGGCACAATCCGGGTAATCTATCGCAGACAAACAACAAGCATACAATAAGTACTCATCTAATGCACAGGTAAAACTCGAACAAAAGATCGAACCAGATAGTTCAACTTAAGAACTCCAATTGCAAAGAAAGAACCGAACAAAGAAACCGAAAACAAACGGCGGAAGAAAACAACTCGGTTCTATCAAGTTGAAACTAGGTCAAATTTTAAAGTAGCAAAAACTTAGTTAAAGTTGATTACTCGAAACGGCGGTTTCGAAACGAAACTCCAGGCGCTTGAATCACCTGATTCCGATAAACGAGCAAGAAGATAAACTAGAATGAAGATCGGATCTGAGATCGCGATCGCGGGATAAATCCGACGAAAAGAAAAAGAAGAACGGTTAAACGAACGGACGTTCGTTAACCGAGAATAATCCGGTGATCACGTTCGTTAGGACGAACGGTCCGACGAACGGTCGCTAGGCAACTAAACCGGAAAAGGAAACGAATCCGATCTAGGGTTTCGGAAAAAGAAAACCGAAACGAAAAACCGATCTAGAAAACCGGAACGGTTTAGAAAAGAAAACGAATCAGAAGAGAAGAAAAGAATCGGAACGGTCTAGAAGAAAAACTGAACCGAGGAAGAAAAAGAAAAGAGACGTGGCGCAGTACCTCCGACGAAGTCTCCGGCGGCGGCGGCGGCGTTGGGAGACGGCGGTGGGGCACTAGGGCGGCGGCGGCAGTGACGCTGGGCGGCGGCGACGCTAGGGTGGCGCGGCGCTAGGGGCGGCGGCGCGGGGTGAGGGGCGCGGGTGGGGCTTGGGGCTTGAGACTTGGTTTGATGTGGGTTTTAGAGGGGGGGGTGTGGGTATTTAAAGAGGGGAGAGTATAGGAGACTTGGGGGAGGGGGCAAGAAAAAGAGAAGGAGAGGGAGATTGGAAAGAGGAAAAGGACTAGACTCCTACTAGGACTCCTAGGTGGCGGCGGCGGCCTGCCTCTGGCGCTGGCGCGCGCGCGAGGTGAGGGGCTTGGCCCGGCCGGCTGCTGGGCCTTGGCCCAGGGCGCTGCGGAATTTTTTTTAAACGGTTACGCGCGCAGAAAAACAAAAGAAAAGAGAACTAAACGAACTCCAAAACTTCTAAAGTAAATTTTCCCCGACTCCTAAAATTGAGTCGAACAAAATGAACTTTTCTCGGGACCTAGAATGCAATTTTTGAAAATGCGCATTTTTCCCTATCCAAATAAAAGGCAAATAAACTCCGACAAATCCAATGATCCTTTTTTTTCAAAATTTGAGAAAACTCAAAATTGAAAATAACGAAATCTCCAACTCTCTCCGAGGGTCCTTGAGTTGCGTGAAATTTCTAGGATCGGCAAAATGCAAGAAAATATGATATGCATGATGATCTAGTGTATAACATTCCAAATTGAAAATTTGGGATGTTTCAGGTAGTGACGGTCGTCGCACTGGAACTTGATAGCAAAGTTCTCGGATGACTTTGTTCGCACGCTAAACTAGTAGGACTTGCTCTTGGACACCTTCAGCGGCATGGCGGCGTGCGGGTGCGGCATTGAACCAGGCAGCAGAGTCGCAGGGTGACGACTTGAAGAGTGCCACAGAGGTTGTGTGGACGGAGCTGCTTCAAATCGGGCGGTGGAGCGGCTTCGATTCGGCCGATTTCAAGGCATGCGGCGTATCCGGCGTCGGCGAGGGTGGGAATGTCGGATCTGGGGTACGGTGGGGGTGCGATGGGTGGGCGAAACGGGGACGACATGGTACGGTGGGGGGGTGTTGGGGAACGTAGCATGCTATTTTAAAAAAATTCCTATGATCACGCAAGATATATCTAGGAGATGCATAGCAACAAGAGGGGGATAGTGTGTCCACGTACCCTCGTAGATCGAAAGCGGAAGCGTTAGGTTAACGTGGTTGATGTAGTCGAAAATCTTCACGATCCAACCGATCTTAGTACCGAACGTACGGCACCTCCGTGTTCAGCACATGTTCAGCTCGATGACGTCCCTTGGACTCTTGATCCAGTAGAGGGTCGAGGGAGAGTTCCGTCAGTACGATGGCGTGGTGACGGTGATGGTGATGTGATCCGCGCAGGTCTTCGCCTAAGCACTACGGCGCTATAACCGGAGGAGTAAACTGTGGAGGGGGGCACCGAACACGGCTAAGAAAACAATTGATATGCCTTTGGGGTGCCCCCGGCCCCCGTATATAAAGGAGAGGGGGAGGAGGTGGCTGGCCAGGAGGAGGCACGCCTAGGGGGAGAGTCCTACTAGGATGAAGGAAATATGCCCTAGAGGCAATAATAAAGTTATTATTTATTTCCTTATATCATGATAAAAGTTTATTATTCATGCTAGAATTGTATTAACCGGAAACATAATACATGTGTGAATACATAGACAAACATAGTGTCACTAGTATGCCTCTACTTGACTAGCTCATTAATCAAAGATGGTTATGTTTCCTAACCATGGACAAAGAGTTGTCATTTGATTAACGGGATCATATCATTAGTTGAATGATCTGATTGACATGACCCATTCCATTAGCTTAGCACCCGATCGTTTAGTATGTTGCTATTGCTTTCTTCATGACTTATACATGTTCCTATGACTATGAGATTATGTAACTCCCGTGTGCCGGAGGAACACTTTGTGCGCAACCAAACGTCACAACGTAACTGGGTGATTATAAAGGTGCTCTACAGGTGTCTCCAAAGGTACATGTTGGGTTGACGTATTTCGAGATTAGGATTTGTCACTCCGATCATCGGAGAGGTATCTCAGGGCCCTCTCGGTAATGCACATCACTTAAGCCTTGCAAGCATTGCAACTAATGAGTTAGTTGCGGGATGATGTATTACGGAACGAGTAAAGAGACTTGCCGGTAACAAGATTGAACTAGGTATTGGATACCGACGATCGAATCTCGGGCAAGTAACATACCGATGACAAAGGGAACAACGTATGTTGTTATGCGGTCTGACCGATAAAGATCTTCGTAGAATATGTAGGAGCCAATATGGGCATCTAGGTCCCGCTATTGGTTATTGACCGGAGATGTATCTCGGTCATGTCTACATTGTTCTCAAACCCGTAGGGTCCGCACGCTTAAGGTTTCAATGACACTTATATTATGAGTTTATACGTTTTGATGTACCGAAGGTTGTTCGGAGTCCCGGATGAGATCACAGACATGACGAGGAGTCTCGAAATGGTCGAGACATAAATATTGATATATTGGAAGCCTATATTTGGATATCGGAAGTGTTCCGGGTGAAATCGGGATTTTACCGGAGTACCGGGAGGTTACCGGAACCCCCCGGGAGCTATATGGGCCTTAGTGGGCCTTAGTGGAAGAAGAGGAGAGGCGGCCAGGGCCGGGCCGCGCGCCCCTCCCCCCTAGTCCGAATAGGACAAGGAGAGAGGGGGCCGGTGCCCCCTCCTTCTCTCTCTCTCTTTTCCACCTCGCGAATCCTATTCCAACTAGGATCGGGGGAGAAGTCCTACTCCCGGAGGGAGTAGGACTCCTCCTGGCACGCCCTATGATGGCCGGCCGGCCTCCCCCTCTTGAACGTTTATATACGGAGGCAGGGGCACCCCAGAGACACACAAGTTGATCCACGTGATCATATTCTTAGCCGTGTGCGGCACCCCCTTCCACCATAGTCCTCGATACTATTGTAGCGGTGCTTAGGCGAAGCCCTGCGACGGTAGTACATCAAGATCGTCACCATGCCGTCGTGCTGACGGAACTCTTCCCCGACACTTTGCTGGATCGGAGTTCGGGGATCGTCATCGAGCTGAACGTGTGCTAGAACTCGGAGGTGCCATAGTTTCGGTGCTTGATCGGTCGGGCCGTGAAGACGTACGACTACATCAACCGCGTTGTCATAACGCTTCCGCTGTCGGTCTACAAGGGTACATAGATCACACTCTCCCCTCTCGTTGCTATGCATCACCATGATCTTGCGTGTGCGTAGGAAAATTTTGAAATTACTACGTTCCCCAACAGTGGCATCCGAGCCAGGTTTTATGCGTTGATGTTATATGCACGAGTAGCTCACAAGTGAGTTGTGGGCGATATAAGTCATACTACTTACCAGCATGTCATACTTTGGTTCGGCGGTATTGTTGGACGAAGCGGCCCGGACCGACATTACGCCTACGCTTACGCGAGACCGGTTCTCCCGACGTGCTTTGCACAAAGGTGGCTAGCGGGTGACAGTTTCTCAAACTTTAGTTGAACCGAGTGTGTCTACGCCCGGTCCTTGCGAAGGTTAAAACAACACCAACTTGACAAACTATCGTTGTGGTTTTGATGCGTAGGTAAGATTGGTTCTTGCTTAAGCCCGTAGCAGCCACGTAAAAATTGCAACAACAAAGTAGAGGACGTCTAACTTGTTTTTGCAGGGCATGTTGTGATGTGATATGGTCAATACATGATGCTAAATTTTATTGTATGAGATGATCATGTTTTGTAACCAAGTTATCGGCATCTGGCAGGAGCCATATGGTTGTCGCTTTATTGTATGCAATGCAATTGCGCTGTAATGCTTTACTTTATCACTAAGCGGTAGCGATAGTCGTGGAAGCATAAGATTGGCGAGACGACAACGATGCTACGATGGCGATCAAGGTGTCGCGCTGGTGACGATGGTGATCACGACGGTGCTTCGAAGATGGAGATCACAAGCACAAGATGATGATGGCCATATCATATCACTTATATTGATTGCATGTGATGTTTATCTTTTATGCATCTTATCTTGCTTTGATTGACGGTAGCATTTTAAGATGATCTCTCACTAATTATCAAGAAGTGTTCTCCCTGAGTATGCACCGTTGCGAAAGTTCTTCGTGCTGAGACACCACGTGATGATCGGGTGTGATAGGCTCTACGTTCAAATACAACGGGTGCAAAACAGTTGCACACGCGGAATACTCAGGTTATACTTGACGAGCCAAGCATATACAGATATGGCCTCGGAACACGGAGACTGAAAGGTCGAGCGTGAATCATATAGTAGATATGATCAACATAGTGATGTTCACCAATGAAACTACATCTCACGTGATGATCGGACATGGTTTAGTTGATTTGGATCACGTGATCACTTAGAGGATTAGAGGGATGTCTATCAAAGTGGGAGTTCTTAAGTAATATGATTAATTGAACTTAAATTTATCATGAACTTAGTCCTGGTAGTATTTTGCAAATCATGTTGCAGATCAATAGCTCGCGTTGTTGCTTCCCTGTGTTTATTTTGATATGTTCCTAGAGAAAATTGTGTTGAAAGATGTTAGTAGCAATGATGCGGATTGGATCCATGATCTGAGGTTTATCCTCATTGTTGCACAGAAGAATTATGTCCTTGATGCACCGCCAGGTGACAGACCTATTGCAAGAGCAGATACAGACGTTATGAACGTTTGGCTAGCTCAATATGATGACTACTTGATAGTTTAGTGCACCATGCTTAGCGGCTTAGAATCGGGACTTCAAAGACGTTTTGAACGTCATGGACCATATGAGATGTTCCAGGAGTTGAAGTTAATATTTCAAGCAAATACCCGAGTTGAGAGATATGAAGTCTCCAACAAGTTCTATAGCTAAAAGATGGAGGAGAATCGCTCAACTAGTGAGCATGTGCTCAGATTGTCTGGGTACTACAATTGCTTGAATCAAGTGGGAGTTAATCTTCCAGATAAAATAGTGATTAACAGAATTCTCTAGTCACCATCACCAAGTTAGTAGAATTTCGTGATGAACTATGATATGCAAGGGATAATGGAAACGATTCCCAAACTCTTCGTAATGCTGAAATTGACGAAGGTAGAAATCGAGAAAAACATCAAGTGTTGATGGTAGACAAGACCACTAGTTTCAAGAAAAGGGTAGAGGGAAGAAGGGGAACTTCAAGAAAAACAGCAAGCAAGTTTCTGCTCAAGTGAAGAAGCCCAAGTCTGGTCCTAAGCCTGAGACTAAGTGCTTCTACTGCAAAGGGACTGGTTACTGGAAGCGGAACTACCCCAAGTGATTGGCGGATAAGAAGGATGGCAAAGTGAACATAAGTATATTTGATATACATGTTATTGATGTGTACTTTACTAGTGTTTATAGCAACCCCTCAGTATTTGATACTAGTTCAGTTGCTAAGATTAGTAGCTTAAAACGGGAGTTGCAGAATAAACAGAGACTAGTTAAGGGTGAAGTGACGATGTGTGTTGGAAGTGGTTCCAAGATTGATATGATCATCATCGCACACTCCCTATAATTTCGGGATTAGTGTTGAACCTAAATAAGTGTTATTTGGTGTTTGCATTGAGCATGAATATGATTTGATCATGTTTATTGCAATACGGTTATTCATTTAAGTTTGAGAATAATTGTTCTTCTGTTTACATGAATAAAACCATATATGGTTACACACCCGATGAAAATGGTTCATTGGATCTCGATCGTAGTGATACACATATTCATAATATTGAAACCAAAAAGATGCAAAGTTAATAATGATAGTGCAACTTATTTGTGGCACTGCCGTCTAGGTCATATCGGTGTAAAGCGCATGAAGAAACTCCATACTGATGGACTTTTGGAACCACTTGATTATGAATCACTTGGTACTTGCGAACCATGCCTCACGGGCAAGATGACTAAGACTCCGTTCTCCGGAACAATGGAGCGAGCAACAAAACTTGATTGGAAATAATACATACTGATGTATGCAGTCCAATGAGTGTTGAGGCTCGCGGCGGGTATCGTTATTTTCTAACCTTCACAGATGATCTGAGCAGATATGGGTATATCTACTTGATGAAACACAAGTCTGAAACATTTGAAAAGTTCAAAGAATTTCAGAGTGAAGTGGAGAATCATCGTAACAAAAATAAAAAGTTCTACAATATGATCGCAGAAGTAAAATACTTGAGTTAAGAGTATGGCCTTTAGTTAAAAACAATGTGAAATAGTTTCACTACTCACGCCACCTAGAACACCACAGCATAATGGTGTGTCCGAACGTCATAACTGTACTTTATTAGATATGGTGCGAACTATGATGTCTCTTACCAATCTACCACTATCGTTTTGGGATTATGCGTTAGAGACAACTGCATTCACGTTAAATAGGGCACCATCTAAATCTGTTGAAACGACACCGTATGAACTATGGTTTGGCAAGAAACCTAAGCTGTCGTTTCTTAAAGTTTGAGGTTGCAATGCTTATGTGAAAAAGATTCAACCTGATAAGCTCAAACCCAAATCGGAGAAGTGCGTCTTCATAGGATACCCAAAAGAAAAATGTTGGGTACACCTTCTATCACAGATCCGAAGGCAAGATGTTCGTTGCTGAGAATGGATCCTTTCTAGAGAAGGAGTTTCTCTCGAAAGAAGTGAGTGGGAGGAAAGTAGAACTTGATAAGGTAATTGTACCTTCTCCCTTATTGGAAAGTAGTTCATCACAGAAATATGTTCCTGTGACTACTACACCAATTAGTGAGGAAGCTAATGATAATGATCATGTAACTTCATATCAAGTTACTACCGAATCTCGTAGGTTAACCAGAGTGAGATCCGCACCAGAGTGGTACGGTAATCCTATTCTGGAAGTCATGTTACTAGACCATGACGAACTTGCGAACTATGAGGAAGCGATGATGAGCCCAGATTCTGCGAAATGGTTTGAGGCCATGAAATCTGAGATATGATCCATGTATGAGAACAAAGTATGGACTTTGATGCATTTGCCCGATGATCGGCAAGCCATAGAAAATAAATGGATCTTCAAGAGGAATACGGACGCTGATAGTAGTGTTACTATCTAGAAAGCTAGACTTGTCGAAAAAGGTTTTTGACAAAGTTCAAGGTGTTGACTATGATGAAATTTTCTCACTCGTAGCGATGCTTAAGTCTGTCCAAATCATGTTAGCAATTGCCGCATTTTTATGAAATCTGGCAAATGGATAAACAAAACTACATTCCTTAATGGATTTAAAGAATAGTTGTATATGATACAACCAGAAGGTTTTGTCAATCCTAAAGGTGCTAACAAAATATGCAAGCTCCAGCGATCCATCTATGGACTGGTGCAAACATCTCGGAGTTGGAATATACGCTTTGATAAGTTGATCAAAGCATATAGTTTTATACAGACTTGCGGTGAAGCCTGTATTTACAAGAAAGTGAGTGGGAGCACTACAACATTTCTGATAAGTATATGTGTATGACATATTGTTGATCGGAAATAATGTAGAATTATTCTGCAAAGCATAAAGGAGTGTTTGAAAGGATTTTTTCAAAGAAAATCTCGGTGAAGCTGCTTACATATTGAGCATCAAGATCTATACAGATAGATCAAGACGCTTGATAAGTTTTTTCAATGAGTACATACCTTGACAAGATTTTGAAGTAGTTCAAAATGGAACAGTCAAAGAAATAATTCTTGCCTGTGTTACAAGGTGTGAAGTTGAGTAAGACTCAAAGCCCGACCACGGCAGAAAATAGAATGAGAATGAAAGTCATTCCCTATGCCTTGGCCATAGGTTCTATAAAGTATGCCATGCTGTGTACCAAACCTATTGTATACCCTACACTAGCAAGGGAGTACAATAGTGATCTAGGAGTAGATCACTGGACAACGGTCAAAATTATCCTTAGTGGAATAAGGATATGTTTCTCGATTATGGAGGTGACAAAAGGTTCGTCGTAAAAGGGTTACGTCGATAAAAGTTTTGGCACTGATCCGGATGACTCTTAGTCTTCATCTGAATACATATTGAAAGTGGGAGCAATTAGCTAAAGTAGCTCCGTGCAGAGCATTGTAGACATAGAAAATTGCAAAATACTTACGGATCTGAATATGGCAGACCCGTTGACTAAACTTCTCTCACAGGCAAAACCTGATCACACCTTAGTACTCTTTGGGTGGTAATCACATAGCAATGTGAACTAGATTACTGACTCTAGTAAACCCTTTGGGTGTTGGTCACATATCGATGTGAACTATGGGTGTTAACCACATAAGGATGTGAACTATTGATGATAGATCACATGCCGATGTGAACTAGATTATTGACTCTAGTGCAAGTGGGAGACTGAAGGAAATATGCCCTAGAGGCAATAATGAAGTTATTATTTATTTCCTTATATCATGATAAAAGTTTATTATTCATGCTAGAATTGTATTAATCGGAAACATAATACATGTGTGAATACATAGACAAACAGAGTGTCACTAGTATGCCTCTACTTGACTAGCTCGTTAATCAAAGATGGTTAAGTTTCCTAACCATGAACAATGTGTTGTTATTTGATTAACGAGGTCACATCATTAGTTGAATGATCTGATTGACATGACCCATTTCATTAGCTTAGCACCCGATCGTTTAGTATGTTGCTATTGCTTTCTTCATGACTTATACATGTTCCTATGACTATGAGATTATGCAACTCCCGTTTGCCGGAGGAACACTTTGGGTGCTACCAAACGTCACAACGTAACTGGGTGATTATAAAGGAGTACTACAGGTGTCTCCAATGGTAGATGTTGGGTTGGCGTATTTCGAGATTAGGATTTGTCACTCCGATTGTCGGAGAGGTATCTCTGGGCCCTCTCGGTAATACACATTATACAAGCCTTGCAAGCATTGCAACTAATGAGTTAGTTGCGGGATGATGTATTACAGAACGAGTAAAGAGACTTGCCGGTAACGAGATTGAACTAGGTATTGGATACCGACGATCGAATCTCGGGCAAGTAACATACCGATGACAAAGGGAACAACGTATGTTGTTATGCGGTCTGACCGATAAAGATCTTCGTAGAATATGTAGGAACCAATATGGGCATCCAGGTCCCGCTATTGGTTATTGACCGGAGACGTGTCTCGGTCATGTCTACATTATTCTCGAACCGTAGGGTCCGCACGCTTAACGTTACGATGACAGTTATTATGAGTTTATGCATTTTGATGTACCGAAGGTTGTTCGGAGTCCCGGATGTGATCACGGACATGACGAGGAGTCTCGAAATGGTCGAGACATAAAGATTGATATATTGGAAGCCTATGTTTGGATATCGGAAGTGTTCCGGGTGAAATCGTGATTTTACCGGAGTACCGGGAGGTTACCGGACCCCCCGGGAGCTATATGGGCCTTAGTGGGCCTTAGTGGAAGAAGAGGAGAGGCGGCCAGGGCTGGGGCGCGCGCCCCTCCCCCCTAGTCCGAATAGGACAAGGAGATAGGGGGCCGGCACCCCCTCCTTCTCTTTCTCTCTTTTCCACCTCGTGAATCCAATTCCAACTAGGATTGGGGGAGAAGTCCTACTCCCAGAGGGAGTAGGACTCCTCCTGGCGCGCCCTATGATGGCCGGCCGGCCTCCCCCTCTTGAACCTTTATATACGGAGGCAGGGGCACCCCAGAGACACACAAGTTGATCCACGTGATCATATTCTTAGCCGTGTGTGGTGCCCCCTTCCACCAGAGTCCTCGATAATATTGTAGCGGTGCTTAGGCGAAGCCCTGCGATGGTAGTACAACAAGATCTTCACCACGCCGTCGTGCTGACGGAACTCTTCCCCGACACTTTGCTGGATCAGAGTCCGGGGATCGTCATCGAGCTGAACGTGTGCTAGAACTCGGAGGTGTTGTAGTTTCGGTGCTTGATCGGTCGGGCCGTGAAGACGTACGACTACATCAACCGTGTTGTCATAACGCTTCCGCTGTCGGTCTACAAGGGTACGTAGATCACACTCTCCCCTCTTGTTGCTATGCATCACCATGATCTTGCGTGTGCATAGGAAAATTTTGAAATTACTACGTTCCCCAACATAGGACTCCACTCCTAGTAGGATTCGCCCCCCCTCCTTCGAACGGAGAGGGGGAAAGGGGAAAGAGGGGAGAGGGAGAAGGAAAGGGGGGTCGTGCCACCACGCCTTGTCCAATTCAGATTGGGCAGGGGGAGGCACGCGCCACCTCTTGTGGCCTGCCTCCCTCTCTCCACTATGGCCCATGAGGCCCATTAACTTTTCCCGGGGGTTCCGGTAACTTCCCGGTACTTCGAAAAGTCCCCGAACCTCTTCGGAACCATTCCGGCGTCCGTATATAACCTTCCAATATATCAATCTTTACCTCTCGATCATTTTGAGACTCCTCGTCATCTCTGTGATCCCATCTCAGACTCCGAACAAACTTCGGTCACCAAAACACACAACTCATAATACAAATCGTCATCGAACTTTAAGCGTGCAGACCCTACAGGTTCGAGAACTATGTAGACATGACCAAGACACATCTCCGGTCAATAACCAATAGCGGAACCTGGATGCTCATATTGGTTCCTACATATTCTACGAAGATCTTTATCGGTCAAACCGCATAACAATATACGCCATTCTCTTTGTCATTTGTATGTTACTTGCCCGAGATTCGATCGTCGGTATCATCATATCTAGTTCAATATCGTTGTCGGCAAGTCTCTTTACCCATTCCGTAATGTATTATCCTGCAACTAACTCATTAGTCACATTGCTGGCAAGGCTTATAGTGATGTGCACTAACGAGAGGGCTCAGAGATACCTCTCCGATACACGGAGTGACAAATCCTAATCTTGATCTATGCCAACCCAACAAACACCTTCGGAGACACCTGTAGAGCATCTTTATAATCACTCAGTTACGTTGTGACATTTGATAGCACACAAGGTGTTCCTCCGATATTCGGGAGTTGCATAATCTCAAAGTCAGAGGAATATGTATAAGTCATGAAGAAAGCAATAGCAATAAAACTTAACGATCATTATGCTAAGCTAACGGATGAGTCTTGTCCATCACATCATTCTTTAATGATGTGACCCCGTTCATCAAATGACAACGCATGTCTATGGTCAGGAAACTTAACCATCTTTGATTAACGGGCTAGTCAAGTAGAGGCATACTAGGAACACTCTGTTTGTCTATGTATTCACACATGTACAAAATTTTCGGTTAATACAATTCTAGCATGAATAATAAACATTTATCATGATATAAGGAAATATAAATAACAACTTTATTATTGCCTCTACAACATATTTCCTTCATGGGATGAAGTTTTTAGAGGTAGTTGAGCGTTCGTGCGGTGCGACTATGTTTTACTAGGGCGCGACCAAGTGATGTATATTTGCATCACTTGATGATGTAACAGCTGGAGCAAAAGTTTAGATTTTTTTTGCATACATCATTTATTGGGGGGACGTTTTGAGCATTCGCCTTCCTGATGTATATTTCGGTTATTTTGACATCTACACCATCTATTGAACATACTTTTACTGGTTAGAAGTTGTGGAGGGAAACTTCCTGGTCTGACATCCAGCTTCGCTCATCACTTAATCCTTAATTTTATTTATATAAGAAAACTATCAAATCATTTTTGATTGAAATGATAAAAAATTCTGCAAAAGAAATTCACACATACATGTAGAAATGTGTGCAGAAAGTTTAGCCTTGTGAAAAATTTCAAAACTTTCTGGAAAAATGGATAAATATTCTCAAAAAGTTGAAAGATGCACTTAGAAAGTTTTGCTAAAAAACAACGTTTTCCTTGGCTTGTGCTATATAGACAGAAAAAAGTGTCATGGAACATATTTAGAAGACAAAAAAACTTTCTGGAAAAACGTCAAAACTTTTTGCGCGGATCTAAAAATGGCGCATATGTGAATATTGTTGGGAAACGTAGTAATTTCAAAAAAATTCCTACGCACACGCAAGATCATGGTGATGCATAGCAACGAGAGGGGAGAGTGTTGTCTACGTACCCTCGTAGACCGAAGCGGAAGCGTTGACGCAACATAGAGGAAGTAGTCGTACGTCTTCCCGGTCCAACCGATCCAAGCACCGTTACTCCGGCACCTCCGAGTTCTTGACACACGTACAGCTCGATGACGCACCCCGGGCTCTGATCCAGCAAAGCTTCGGGGAGGAGTTTCGTCAGCACGACGGCGTGGTGACGATCTTGATGTTTAACCGTCGCAGGGCTTCGGCTAAGCACCGCTACAATATGATCGAGGTGTAATATCGTGGAGGGGGGGCACCGCACACGGCTAAGGAACGATCACGAAGATCAACTTGTGTGTTCTAGGGTGCCCCCTGCCCCCGTATATAAAGGAGGGAGGGGGAGGTGCGGCCGGCCCCAAGGGGTGCGCCTGGAGGAGTCCTACTCCCACCGGGAGTAGGACTCCCCCCTCTCTTGCCTTCTTGGAGAAGGAAAGGGGGAAGGAGAAGAGGAAAGGGGGGCGCCGCCCCCCCCCCTTCCGTGTCCTATTCGGACTAGGGGGGAGGGGGCACGCAGCCTGCCCTGGCCGGCCCCTCTCTTCTCCCTTATGGCCCATGAAGGCCCATTAACCCCCCGGGGGGTTCCGGTAACCCCTCGGTACTTCTGTAAAATGCCGATTTCTCCCAGAACGATTCCGATGTCCAAATATAGGCTTCCAATATATCGATCTTTATGTCTCGACCATTTCGAGACTCCTCATCATGTCCGTGATCACATCCGAGACTCCGAACTACCTTCGGTACATCAAAATGTATAAACTCATAATAACTGTCATCGTAACTTTAAGCGTGCGGACCCTACGGTTCGAGAACAATGTAGACATGACCGAGACACGTCTCCGGTCAATAACCAATAGCGGGACCTGGAAGCCCATATTGGCTCCTACATATTCTACGAAGATCTTTATCGGTCAGACCGCATAACAACATATGTCGTTCCCTTTGTCATCGGTATGCTACTTGCCCGAGATTCGATCGTCGGTATCCAATAACTAGTTCAATCTCGTTATCGGCAAGTCTCTTTACTCGTTCCGTAATACATCATCCCGCAGCTAACTCATTAGTTGGAACGCTTGCAAGGCTTAAGTGATGTGCATTACCGAGAGGGCCCAGAGATACCTCTCCTAACAATCGGAGTGACAAATCCTAATCTCGGAATACGTCAACCCAACATGTACCTTTGGAGACACCTGTAGAGCACCTTTATAATCACCCAGTTACGTTGTGACGTTTGGTAGCACACAAAGTGTTCCTCCGGCACACGGGAGTTACATAATATCATAGTCATAGGAACATGTATAAGTCATGAAGAAAGCAAATAGCAACATACTAAACGATCGGGTGCTAAGCTAATGGAATGGGTCATGTCAATCAGATCATTCAACTAATGATGTGATCCCGTTAATCAAATGACAACTCTTTGTCCATGGTTAGGAAACATAACCATCTTTGATTAATGAGCTAGTCAAGTAGAGGCATACTAGTGACACTTTGTTTGTCTATGTATTCACACATGTATTATGTTTCCGGTTAATACAATTCTAGCGTGAATAATAAACATTTATCATGATATAAGGAAATAAGTAATATCTTTATTATGGCCTCTAGGGCATATTTCCTTCAGTCTCCCACTTGCACTAGAGTCAATAATCTAGATTACACAGTAATGATTCTGACACCCATGGAGCCTTGGTGCTGGTCATGTTTGCTCGTGGAAGAGGCTTAGTCAACGGGTTTGCTACATTCAGATCCGTATGTATCTTGCAAATCTCTATGTCTCCCACCGGGACTAGATCCCGGATGGAATTGAAGTGTCTCTTGATGTGCTTGGTTCTTTTGTGAAATCTGGATTCCTTTGCCAAGGCAATTGCACCAGTATTGTCACAAAAGATTTTCATTGGACCCGATGCACTAGGTATGACACCTAGATCGGATATGAACTCCTTGATCCAGACTCCTTCGTTTGCTGCTTCCGAAGCAGCTATGTACTCCGCTTCACATGTAGATCCCGCCACGACGCTTTGTTTAGAACTGCACCAACTGACAGCTCCACCGTTTAATATAAACACGTATCCGGTTTGCGATTTAGAATCATTCGGACCAGTGTCAAAGCTTGCATCAACGTAACCGTTTACGATGAGCTCTTTGTCACCTCCATATACGAGAAACATGTCCTTAGTCCTTTTCAGGTATTTCAGGATGTTCTTGACCGCTGTCCAGTGATCCACTCCTGAATTACTTTGGTACCTCCCTGCTAAACTTATAGCAAGGCACACATCAGGTCTGGTACACAGCATTGAATACATGATAGAGCCTATGGCTGAAGCATAGGGAACATCTTTCATTTTCTCTCTATCTTCTGAAGTGGTCGGGCATTGAGTCTGACTCAACTTCACACCTTGTAACACAGGCAAGAACCCTTTCTTTGCTTGATCCATTTTGAACTTCTTCAAAATTTTGTCAAGGTATGTGCTTTGTGAAAGTCCAATTAAGCGTCTTGATCTATCTCTATAGATCTTTATTCCTAATATGTAAGCAGCTTCACCGAGGTCTTTCATTGAAAAACTCTTATTCAACTATCCCTTTATGCTATCCAGAAATTCTATATCATTTCCAATCAGTAATATGTCATCCACATATAATATCAGAAATGCTACACAGCTCCCACTCACTTTCTTGTAATTACAGGCTTCTCCGAAAGTCTGTGTAAAACCAAATGCTTTGATCACAATATCAAAGCATTTATTCCAACTCCAAGAGGCTTGCACCAGTCCATAAATGGATCGCTGGAGCTTGCACACTTTGTTAGCTCCCTTTGGATCGACAAAACCTTCTGGTTGCATCATATACAACTCTTCTTCCAGAAATCCATTCAGGAATGCAGTTTTGACATCCATCTGCCAAATTTCATAATCATAAAATGCGGCAATTGCTAACATGATTCGGACAGACTTAAGCATCGCTACGGGTGAGAAGGTCTCATCATAGTCAACCCCTTGAACTTGTCGAAAACCTTTTGCGACAAGTCGAGCTTTGTAGACAGTAATATTACCGTCAACGTCAGTCTTCTTCTTGAAGATCCATTTATTCTCAATTGCTTGCCGATCATCGGGCAAGTCAACCAAAGTCCATACTTTGTTCTCATACATGGATCCCATCTCAGATTTCATGGCTTCAAGCCATTTTGCGGAATCTAGGCTCACCATCGCTTCTTCATAGTTCGTAGGTTCATCATGATCTAATAGCATGATTTCCAGAACAGGATTACCGTACCACTCTGGTGCGGATCTTACTCTGGTTGATCTACAAGGCTCGGTAGCAACTTGATCTGAAATTTCATGATCATTATCATTAAATTCCTCAACAATTGGTGTAGGTGTCACAGAAACCGATTTCTGTGATGAACTACTTTCCAATAAGGGAGCATGTACAGTTACCTCATCAAGTTCTACTTTCCTCCCACTCATTTCTTTCGAGAGAAACTCCTTCTCTAGAAAGGATCCATTCTTAGCAACGAATATCTTGCCTTCGGATCTGAGATAGAAGGTGTACCCAACAGTCTCCTTTGGGTATCCTATGAAGACACATTTCTCTGATTTGGGTTCGAGCTTATCAGGTTGAAGATTTTTCACATAAGCATCGCAGCCCCAAACTTTAAGAAATGACAACTTTGGTTTCTTGCCAAACCATAGTTCATAAGGCGTCGTCTCAACGGATTTTGATGGTGCCCTATTTAACGTGAATGCGGTCATCTCTAAAGCATAACCCCAAAACGATAGCGGTAAATTAGTAAGAGACATCATAGATCGCACCATATCTAGTAAAGTACGATTACGACGTTCGGACACACCATTACGCTGTGGTGTTCCGGGTGGCGTGAGTTGCGAAACTATTCCACATTGTTTCAAATGTACACCAAACTCGTAACTCAAATATTCTCCTCCATGATCAGATCGTAGAAACTTTATTTTCTTGTTACGATGATTTTCAACTTCACTCTGAAATTCTTTAAACTTTTCAAATGTTTCAGACTTATGTTTCATTAAGTAGATATACCCATATCTGCTTAAGTCATCTGTGAAGGTGAGAAAATAACGATATCCGCCACGAGCCCCAATATTCATCGGACCACATACATATGTATGTATGATTTCCAACAAATCTGTTGCTCTCTCCATAGTATCGGAGAACGGTGTTTTAGTCATCTTGCCCATGAGGCACGGTTCGCAAGTACCAAGTGATTCATAATCAAGTGGTTCCAAAAGTCCATCAGTACAGAGTTTCTTCATGCGCTTTACACCGATATGACCTAAACGGCAGTGCCACAAATAAGTTGCACTATCATTATCAACTCTGCATCTTTTGGTTTCAACATTATGAACATGTGTATCACTACTATCGAGATTCATTAGAAATAGACCACTCTTCAAGGGTGCATGACCATAAAAGATATTACTCATATAAATAGAACAACCATTATTCTCTGATTTAAATGAATAACCGTCTCGCATCAAAAAAGATCCAGATATAATGTTCATGCTCAACGCTGGCACCAAATAACAATTATTTAGGTCTAATACTAATCCCGAAGGTAGATGTAGAGGTAGCGTGCCGACCGCGATCACATCGACTTTGGAACCATTTCCCCGCGCATCGTCACCTTGTCCTTTGTGAGTGTTCGCTTAATCCGTAGTCCCTGTTTTGAGTTGCAAATATTAGCAACAGAACCAGTATCAAATACCCAGGTGCTACTGCGAGCTCTAGTAAGGTACACATCAATAACATGTATATCACATATACCTTTGTTCACCTTGCCATCCTTCTTATCCACCAAATACTTGGGGCAGTTCCGCTTCCAGTGACCAGTCTTCTTGCAGTAGAAGCACTCAGTTTCAGGCTTAGGTCCAGACTTGGGTTTCTTCTCTTGAGCAGCAACTTGCTTGCTGTTCTTCTTGAAGTTCCCCTTCTTCCCTTTGCCCCTTTTCTTGAAACCAGTGGTCTTGTTGACCATCAACACTTGATGCTCCTTTTTGATTTCTACCTCCGGAGCTTTCAGCATTGCGAAGAGCTCAGGAATAGTCTTATTCATCCCTTGCATATTATAGTTCATCACGAAGCTCTTGTAGCTTGGTGGCAGTGATTAGAGAATTCTGTCAATGACGCAATCATCTAGAAGATTGACTCCCATTTGAATCAAGTGATTATTATACCCAGACATTTTGAGTATATGCTCACTGACAGAACTGTTCTCCTCCATCTTGCAGCTATAGAACTTATTGGAGACATCATATCTTTCAATCCGGGCATTTGCTTGAAATATTAACTTCAACTCCTGGAACATCTCATATGCTCCATGACGTTCAAAACATCGTTGAAGTCCTGATTCTAAGCCGTAAAGCATGGCACACTGAACTAACGAGTAGTCATCAGCTTTGCTCTGCCAGACGTTCATAACATCTGGTGTTGCTCCAGCAGCAAGCCTGGCACCCAGCGGTGCTTCCAGGACGTAATTCTTCTGTGCAGCAATGAGGATTATCCTCAAGTTACGGACCCAGTCCGTGTAATTGCTACCATCATCTTTCAACTTTGCTTTCTCAAGGAACGCATTAAAATTCAAGGGAACAACAGCACGGGCCATCTATCTACAATCAAACATACATAAGCAAGATACTATCAGGTACTAAGTTCATGATATATTTAAGTTCAATTAACCATATTACTTAAGAACTCCCACTTAGATAGACATCCCTCTAATCCTCTAAGTGATCACGTGATACAAATCAACTAAACCATAACCGATCATCACGTGAAATGTATTAGTTTTCAATGGTGAACATCATTATGTTGATCATATCTACTATATGATTCACGCTCGACCTTTTGGTCTCCGTGTTCCGAGGCCATATCTGCATATGCTAGGCTCGTCAAGTTTAACCTGAGTATTCTGTGTGTGCAAAACTGGCTAGCATCCATTGTAGATGGACGTAGAGCTTATCACACCCGATCATCACGTGGTGTCTGGGCACGACGAACTTTGGCAACGGTGCATACTCAGGGAGAACACTTCTTGATAATTTAGTGAGAGATCATCTTATAATGCTACCGTCAATCAAAGCAAGATAAGATGCATAAAAGATAAACATCACATGCAATCAATATAAGTGATATGATTTGGCCATCATCATCTTGTGCTTGTGATCTCCATCTCCGAAGCACCGTCATGATCACCATTGTCACCGGCGCGACACCTTGATCTCCATCGTAGCATCGTTGTCGTCTCGCCAATCTTATGCTTCCACGACTATCGCTACCGCTTAGTGATAAAGTAAAGCATTATAGCGCGATTGCATTGCATACAATAAAGCGACAACCCTATGGCTCCTGCCAGTTGCCGATAACTCAGTTACAAAACATGATCATCTCATACAATAAAATTTAGCATCATGTCTTGACCATATCACATCACAACATGCCCTGCAAAAACAAGTTAGACGTCCTCTACTTTGTTTGTTGCAAGTTTTACGTGGCTGCTACGGGCTTAAGCAAGAACCAATCTTACCTACGCATCAAAACCACAACGATAGTTTGTCAAGTTGATGCCGTTTTAACCTTCGCAAGGACCGGGCGTAGCCACACTCGGTTCAACTAAAGTTGGAGAAACTGACACCCACCAGCCACCTGTGTGCAAAGCACGGCGGTAGAACCAGTCTCGTGTAAGCGTACGTGTAATGTCGGTCCGGGCCGCTTCATCCAACAATACAGCCGAACCAAAGTATGACATGCTGGTAGGCAGTATGACTTATATCGCCCACAACTCACTTGTGTTCTACTCGTGCATATAACATCAAACCATAAAACCTAGGCTCGGATGCCACTGTTGGGAAACGTAGTAATTTCAAAAAAAATCCTACGCAGACGCAAGATCATGGTGATGCATAGCAACGAGAGGGGAGAGTGTTGTCTACGTACCCTCGTATACCGAAGCGGAAGCGTTGACGCAACGTAGAGGAAGTAGTCGTACGTCTTCCCGGTCCAACCGACCCAAGCACCGTTACTCCGGCACCTCCGAGTTCTTGACACACGTACAGCTCGATGACGCACCCCGGGCTCCGATCCAGCAAAGCTTCGGGGAGGAGTTTCGTCAGCACGGCGGCGTGGTGACGATCTGGACGTTTAACCGTCGCAGGGCTTCACCTAAGCACCGCTACAATATGATCGAGGTGTAATATCATGGAGGGGGGCACCACACACGGCTAAGGAACGATCACGAAGATCAACTTGTGTGTTCTAGGGTGCCCCATGCCCCCGTATATAAAGGAGGGAGGGGGAGGTGCGGCCGGCCCCAAGGGGTGCGCCTGGAGGAGTCCTACTCCCACCGGGAGTAGGACTCCCCCCTCTCTTGCCTTGTTGAAGGAAAGGGGGAAGGAGAAGAGGAAAGGCCCCCCCCCTTCCTTGTCCTATTCGGACAAGGGGGGAGGGGGCGCGCGGCCTGCCCTGGCCGGCCCCTCTCTTCTCCCTTATGGCCCATGAAGGCCCATTAACCCCCCGGGGGGTTCCGGTAACCCCTCAGTACTCTTGTAAAATGCCGATTTCACCCGGAACGATTCCGATGTCCAAATATAGGCTTCCAATATATCGATCTTTATGTCTCGACCATTTCGAGACTCCTCGTCATGTCCGTGATCACATCCGAGACTCCGAACTACCTTCGGTACATCAAAATGTATAAACTCATAATAGCTGTCACCGTAACTTTAAGCGTGCGGACCCTACGGTTCGAGAACAATGTAGACATGACCGAGACACGTCTCCGGTCAATAACCAATAGCGGGACCTGGATGCCCATATTGGCTCCTACATATTCTATGAAGATCTTTATCGGTCAGACCGCATAACAACATACGTCGTTGTTGGGGAACGTAGTAATTTCAAAAAATTTCCTACGCACACACAAGATCATGGTGATGCATAGCAACGAGGGGGGGGGGGGGGGAGTCTGATCTACGTACCCTTGTAGATCGCAACGGAAGTGTTGACACAACGTAGAGGAAGTAGTCATACGTCTTCTTCCCGATCCGACCGATCCAAGCACCGTTACTCCGGCACCTCCGAGTTCTTAGCACACGTACAGCTCGATGACGATCCCCGGGCTCCGATCCAGCAAAGCTTCGGGGACAAGTTCCGTCAGCACGACGGCGTGGTGACGATCTTGATGTTCTACCGACGCAGCGCTTCGCCTAAGCACTACAACGATATGATCGAGGTGGAATATGGTGGCAGGGGGCACCGCACACGGCTAAGGAACGATCTCAATGATCAACTTCTGTGTCTAGAGGTGCCCCTGCCCCCGTATATAAAGGATCCAAGGGGGAGGGCTGGCCGGCCAAGGAGGAGGGCGCAGGAGGAGTCCTACTCCTACCGGGAGTAGGACTCCCCCCCCTCAATCCTATTCCTAATAGGATTCCTCGAGGGAGAGAAAGAGAAGGGGGCCGGCCACCTCTCCTAGTCCTAATAGGACTAGGGGAGGGGGGAGGCGCGCAGCCCACCTTCGTCTGCCCCTTTCACCTTTCCACTAAGGCCCAATAAGGCCCATATGGTTCCCGGGGGGTTCCGGTAACCTCTCGGTACTCCGGTAAAATCCCGATTTCACCCGGAACACTTCCGATATCCAAATATAGGCTTCCAATATATCAATCTTTATGTCTCGACCATTTCGAGACTCCTCGTCATGTCCGTGATCACATCCGGGACTCCGAACAACCTTCGGTACATCAAAATGCATAAACTCATAATAACTGTCATCGTAACGTTAAGCGTGCGGACCCTACGGTTCGAGAACAATGTAGACATGACCGAGACACGTCTCCGGTCAATAACCAATAGCGGGACCTGGATGCCCATATTGGCTCCTACATATTCTACGAAGATCTTTATCGGTCAGACCGCATAACAACATACGTTGTTCCCTTTGTCATCGGTATGTTACTTGCCCGAGATTCGATCGTCGGTATCCAATACCTAGTTCAATCTCGTTACCGGCAAGTCTCTTTACTCATTCCATAATACATCATCCTACAACTAACTCATTAGTTGTAATGCTTGCAAGGCTTTAAGTGATGTGCATTACCGAGAGGGCCCAGAGATACCTCTCCGACAATCGGAGTGACAAATCCTAATCTCGAAATACGCCAACCCAACATCTACCTTTGGAGACACCTCTAGTACTCCTTTATAATCACCCAGTTACGTTGTGACGTTTGGTAGTACCCAAAGTGTTCCTCCGGTAAACGGGAGTTGCATAATCTCATAGTCATAGGAACATGTATAAGTCATGAAGAAAGCAATAGCAACATACCAAACGATCGGGTGCTAAGCTAATGGAATGGGTCATGTCAATCAGATCATTCGTCTAATGATGTGATCCCATTAATCAAATAACAACTCCTTGTCCATGGTTAGGAAACATAACCATCTTTGATTAACGAGCTAGTCAAGTAGAGGCATACTAGTGACACTCTGTTTGTCTATGTATTCACACATGTATTATGTTTCCGGTTAATACAATTCTAGCATGAATAATAAATATTTATCATGATATAAGGAAATAAATAATAACTTTATTATTGCCTCTAGGGCATATTTCCTTCAGTCTCCCACTTGCACTAGAGTCAATAATCTAGATCACATCACCATGTGATTAACATCAATAGTTCACATCATCATGTGATTAACACCCATAGTTCACATCGCCATGTGACGAACACCCAAAGGGTTTACTAGATTCAGTAATCTAGTTCACATCGCTATGTGATTAACACCCAAAGAGTACTAAGGTGTGATCATGTTTTGCTTGTGAGAGAATCTTAGTCAACGGGTCTGCCACATTCAGATCCACATGTATTTTGCAAATTTCTATGTCAACAATGCTCTACATGGAGCTACTCTTGCTAATTGCTCCCACTTTCAATATGTATCTAGACCGAGACTTAGAGTCATCTAGATTAGTGTCAAAACTTGCATCGGCGTAACCCTTTACGACGAACCTTTTTATCACGTCCATAATCGAGAAACATATCCTTATTTCACTAAGGATAATTCTGACTGCTGTCCAGTGATCTACTCCTAGATCACTATTGTACTCCCTTGCCAAATCAGTGCAGGGTATACAATAGATCTGGTATACATCATGACATACTTTATAGAACCTATGGCCAAGGCATAGGGAATGACTTTCATTCTCTTTCTATCTTCTGCCGTGGTCGGGCTTTGAGTCTTATTCAACTTCACACCTTATAATACAAGCAAGAACTCTTTCTTTGACTGCTCCATTTTGAACTACTTCAAAATCTTGTCAAGGTATGTACTCATTGAAAAAACTTATCAAGCGTCTTGATCTATCTCTATAGATCTTGAACCTCAATATGTAAGCAGCTTCACCGGAGTCTTTCTTTGAAAAACTCCTTTCAAACACTCCTTTATGCTTTACAGAATAATTCTACATTATTTCCGATCAACAATATGTCATTCACATATACTTATCAGAAATGTTGTAGTGCTCCCACTCACTTTCTTGTAAATACAGGTTTCACCGCAAGTCTGTATAAAACTATATGCTTTGATCAACTCATCAAAGCGTATATTCCAACTCCGAGATGCTTGCACCAGTCCACAGATGGATCGCCGGAGCTTGCACATTTTGTTAGCACCTTCGGATTGACAAAACCTTCTGTTGCATCGTATACAACTCTTCTTTAATAAATCCATTAAGGAATGTAGTTTTGTTTATCCATTTGCCAGATTTCATAAAATGCGGCAATTACTAACATGATTCGGACAGACTCAAGCATAGATACGAGTGAGAAGCTCTCATCGTAGTCAACACCTTGAACTTGTCGAAAACCTTTTGCAACAATTATAGCTTTGTAGATAGTAACACTACTATCAGCGTCCGTCTTCCTCTTGAAGATCCATTTATTCTCAATTGCTTTCCGATCATCGGGCAAGTCAACCAAAGTCCAAACTTTGTTCTCATACATGGATCATATCTCAGATTTCAAGGCCTCAAACCATTTCGCGGAATCTGGGCTCATCATCGCTTCCTCATAGTTCGTAGGTTCGTCATGGTCAAGTAACATGACCTCCAGAACAGGATTACCGTACCACTCTAGTGCGGATCTCACTCTGGTTTACCTATGAGATTCGGTAGTAAATTGATCTGAAGTTACATGATCATCATCATTAGCTTCCTCACTAATTGGTGTAGTAGTCACAAGAACAGATTTTTGTGATGAACTACTTTCCAATAAGGTAGAAGGTACATTTACCTTATCAAGTTTTCTACTTTCCTCCCACTTACTTCTTTCAAGAGAAACTCCTTCTCTAGAAAGGATCCATTATAAGCAACGAATGTCTTTCCTTAGGATCTGTGATAGAAGGTGTACCCAACAGTATCCTTTTGGTATCCTATGAAGACATATTTCTCCGATTTGGGTTTGAGCTTATCAGGATGAAACTTTTTCTCAAAAGCATCGCAACCCCAAACTTCAAGAAACGACAACTTTGGTTTCTTGCCAAACCATAGTTCATAAGGCGTCGTCTCGACGGATATAGATGGTGCCCCTTTTTTAACGTGAATGCAGCTGTCTCTAATGCATGACCCCAAAAACGATAGTGGTAAATCGGTAAGAAACATCATAGATTGCACTATATCCAATAAAGTACGGTTATGACGTTCGGACACACCATTATGCTGTGGTGTTCCAAGTGGCGTGAGTAGTGAAACTATTTCACATTGTTTTGACTGAAGACCAAACTCGTAACTCAAATACTCTTTTCCACGATCAGATCGTAGAAACTTTATTTTCTTGTTACGATGATTTTCCACTTCACTCTGAAATTATATGAACTTTTCAAATGTATCAGACTTCTATTTCATTAAGTAGATATACCCATATCTGCTCAAATCATCTGTGAAGGTCAGAAAATAATGATACCCGCTGCAAGCCTTGAATATTCATCGGACCACATACATCAGTATGTATGATTTCCAACAAATCTGTTGCTTGCTCCATTGTTCCGGAGAATGGCGTTTTAGTCATCTTGCCCAAATGGCATGGTTCGCAAGCATCAAGTGATTCATAAGCAAGTGATTCCGAAAGCCCATCAGCATGGAGTTTCTTCATGCGCTTTATACCAATATGACCTAAACGGCAGTGCCACAAATAAGTTGCACTATCATTATTAACTTTGCATCTTTTGGTTTCAATATTATGAATATGTGTATCACTACGATCGAGATCCAACGAACTTGTTTCATTGGGTGTATGACCATTGAAGGTTTTATTCATGTAAACAGAACAACAATTATTCTCTGACTTTAATGAATAACTGTATTGCAATAAACATGATCAAATCATATTCATGCTCAACGCAAAAAGCAAATAACACTTATTTAAGTTCAACACTAATCCCGAAAGTATAGGGGAGTGTGCGATGATGATCATATCAATCTTGGAACTACTTCCAACACACATCGTCACTTCACCCTTAACTAGTCTCTGTTTATTCTGCAACTCCTGTTTCGAGTTACTACTCTTAGCAACTGAACCAATATCAAATACTGAGGGGTTGCTATAAACACTAGTAAAGCACACATCAATAACATGTATATCAAATATACTTTTGTTCACTTTGCCATCCTTCTTATCCGCCAAATACTTGGGGCAGTTCCGCTTCCAGTGACCAGTCCCTTTGCAGTAGAAGCACTTAGTCTCAGGCTTAGGACCAGACTTGGGCTTCTTCACTTGAGCAGCAACTTGCTTGCCGTTCTTCTTGAAGTTCCCCTTCTTCCCTTTTGCCCTTTTCTTCAAACTAGTGGTCTTGTCAACCATCAACACTTGATGTTTTTCTTGATTTCTACCTTCATCGATTTCAGCATCACGAAGAGCTTGGGAATCGTTTCCGTTATCCCTTGCATATCATAGTTCATCACGAAGTTCTACTAACTTGGTGATGGTGACTAGAGAATTCGGTCAATCACTATCTTATCTGGAAGATTAACTCCCACTTGATTCAAGCGATTGTAGTACCCAGACAATCTGAGCACATGCTCACTAGTTGAGCGATTCTCCTCCATCTTTTAGCTATAGAACTTGTTGGAGACTTCATATCTCTCAACTCGGGTATTTGCTTGAAATATTAACTTCAACTCCTGGAACATCTCATATGGTCCATGACGTACAAAACGTCTTTGAAGTCCCGATTCTAAGCCATTAAGCATGGTGCACTAAACTATCAAGTAGTCATCATATTGAGCTAGCCAAACGTTCATAACGTCTGCATCTGCTCCTGCAATAGGTCTGTCACCTAGCGGTGCATCAAGGACATAATTTTTCTGTGCAGCAATGAGGATAAACCTCAGATCACGGATCCAATCCGTATCATTGCTACTAACATCTTTCAACACAATTTTCTCTAGGAACATATCAAAATAAACATATGAAAGCAACAACGTGAGCTATTGATCTTCAACATAGATATGCTAATACTACCAGGACTAAGTTCATGATAAATTAAAGTTCAATTAATCATATTACTTAAGAACTCCCACTTAGATAGACATCCCTCTAATCCTCTAAGTGATCACGTGATCCAAATCAACTAAACCATAACCGATCATCACGTGAGATGGAGTAGTTTTCAATGGTGAACATCGTTATGTTGATCATATCTACTATATGATTCACGCTCGACCTTTCGGTCTCTGTGTTCCGAGGCCATATCTGCATATGCTAGGCTCGTCAAGTTTAACCTGAGTATTCTGTGTGTGCAAAGCTGGCTTGCACCCGTTGTAGATGGACGTAGAGCTTATCACACCCGATCATCACGTGGTGTCTGGGCACGACGAACTTTGGCAACGGTGCATACTCAGGGAGAACACTTCTTGATAATTTGGTGAGAGATCATCTTATAATGCTACCGTCAATCAAAGCAAGATAAGATGCATAAAAGGATAAACATCACACGCAATCAATATAAGTGATATGATATGGCCATCATCATCTTGTGCTTGTGATCTCCATCTCCGAAGCACCGTCATGATCACCATCGTCACCAGCGCGACACCTTGATCTCCATCGTAGCATCGTTGTCGTCTCGCCAATCTTATGCTTCCACGACTATCACTACTGCTTAGTAATAAAGTAAAGCATTACATCGCGATTGCATTGCATACAATAAAGCGACGACCATATGGCTCCTGCCAGTTGCCGATAACTTGGTTACAAAACATGATCATATCATACAATAAAATTTAGCATCATGCCTTGACCATATCACATCACAACGTGCCCTGCAAAAACAAGTTAGACGTCCTCTACTTTGTTGTTGCGAGTTTTACGTGGCTGCTACGGGCTTAAGCAAGAACTCATCTCACCTACGCATCAAAACCACAACGATAGTTTGTCAAATAGACTCCGTTTTAACCTTCTCAAGGACCGGGCGTAGCCACACTTGGTTCAACTAAAGTTGGAGAGACAGTCGCCCGCAAGCCATCTATGTGCAAAGCACGTCGAGGGAACCGGTCTCGCGTAAGCGTACGCGTAAGGTTGGTCCAGGTCGTCTCGTCCAACAATACCGCCGAACCAAAGGATGACATGCTGGTAGGCAGTATGACTTGTATCGCCCACAACTCACTTGTGTTCTACTCGTGCAAATAACATCAAACCATAAAACCTAGGCTCGGATGGCACTATTGGGGAACGTAGTAATTTCAAAAAAATTCCTAAGCACACGCAAGATCATGGTGATGCATAGCAACGAGGGGGAGAGTCTGATCTACGTACCCTTGTAGATCGCAACGGAAGCGTTGCCACAACGTAGAGGAAGTAGTCGTACGTCTTCTTCCCGATCCGACCGATCCAAGCATCGTTACTCCGGCACCTCCGAGTTCTTAGCACACGTACAGCTCGATGACGATCCCCGGACTCCGATCCAGCAAAGCTTTGGGGAGAAGTTCCGTCAGCACGACGGCGTGGTGACGATCTTGATGTTCTACCGACGCAGGGCTTCGCCTAAGCACTACAACGGTATGATCGAGGTGGAATATGGTGGCAGGGGGCACCGCACACGGCTAAGGAACGATCTCAATGATCAACTTCTGTGTCTAGAGGTGCCCCCTGCCCCCGTATATAAAGGATCCAAGGGGGAGGGCTGACCGGCCAAGGTGGAGGGCGCAGGAGGAGTCCTACTCCTACCGGGAGTAGGACTCACCCCCTCAATCCTATTCCTAATAGGATTCCGAGAGAGAGAGAGAGAGAGAGAGAGAGAGAGAGAGAGAAGGGGGCCGGCCACCTCTCCTAGTCCTAATAGGACTAGGGGAGGGGGGAGGCGCGCAGACCACCTTGGGCTGCCCCTTTCACCTTTCCACTAAGGCCCAATAAGGCCCATATGGTTCCCGGGGGGTTCCGGTAACCTCTCAGTACTCCGATAAAATCCCGATTTCACCCGGAACACTTCCGATATCCAAATATAGGCTTCCAATATATCAATCTTTATGTCTCGACCATTTCGAGACTCCTCGTCATGTCCGTGATCACATCCGGGACTCCGAACAACCTTCGGTACATCAAAATGCATAAACTCATAATAACTGTCATCGTAACGTTAAGCGTGCGGACCCTACGGTTCGAGAACAATGTAGACATGACCGAGACACGTCTCCGGTCAATAACCAATAGCGGGACATGGATGCCCATATTGGCTCCTACATATTCTACGAAGATCTTTATCGGTCAGACCGCATAACAACATACGTTGTTCCCTTTGTCATCGGTATGTTACTTGTCCGAGATTCGATCGTCGGTATCCAATACCTAGTTCAATCTCGTTACCGGCAAGTCTCTTTACTCGTTCCATAATACATCATCCTGCAACTAACTCATTAGTTGTAATGCTTGCAAGGCTTTAAGTGATGTGCATTACCGAGAGGGCCCAGAGATACCTCTCCGACAATCGGAGTGACAAATCCTAATCTCGAAATACGCCAACCCAACATCTACCTTTGGAGACACCTCTAGTACTCCTTTATAATCACCCAGTTACGTTGTGATGTTTGGTAGTACCCAAAGTGTTCCTCCGGTAAACGGGAGTTGCATAATCTCATAGTCATAGGAACATGTATAAGTCATGAAGAAAGCAATAGCAACATACCAAACGATCGGGTGCTAAGCTAATGGAATGGGTCATGTCAATCAGATCATTCATCTAATGATGTGATCCCATTAATCAAATAACAACTCCTTGTCCATGGTTAGGAAACATAACCATCTTTGATTAACGAGCTAGTCAAGTAGAGGCATACTAGTGACACTCTGTTTGTCTATGTATTCACACATGTATTATGTTTCCGGTTAATACAATTCTAGCATGAATAATAAATATTTATCATGATATAAGGAAAAAATTATATAATTAAAAACTTATTTCGAATACGAATTCACTGATATGATTTTTGCTCCCTCCGCAATTGGTCTTGGTAGTTAAATTTACGGTCAAAGTTGAATTGCATGGATAGAGGAAGCACTACATTGTAGAATGGAGGGAGTACATCAAGGTGATGATCTTCTAGAAGACGGGGTTCATGCAGGATGAGGGGCTAGGCTACACCTTAGCTTGTCGGCCCTGAGACTGGCCTGACGACCAGCTTCTGGTACTATGCACCATCAGGGAGCTCGCCAGAGACTGGGACAAAGTTGATACTCCCTCCATTTCACAATGTAATGCTTCCTCTATCCCCATGCTTAATTTTGACTGTAAATTTAACTACCAAGACCGATTGTGGCGGGAGCAAAAATTATATCAGTGAATTCGTATTTGAAAGAAGTTTTCAATTATATAATTTTTTTTCTCCTGCCGCAGTTGGTCTCGTTGGTTAAATTTATGGTCAAAGTTGGACCTCGGGAAGCGCGGGCGCACTATATTTTGAAACAGAGGGAGTAGGAATTTAGAGCAACTTCAACGTGTCGACCCAAATTATTCATGCTATTCATTTAGGTCAAAACGGATACAAAAGTCAGCCTAATGTGGCGGCGACCCAAACGGACGCGCGTCCACTTTTTGCTCGCGCGACCCATTCGGCCTAAACTTGGGCCGCGTTTGCATGGGCGCGGACAGGAAATGGACACATGCGACGCCCGCCCTTGTCCTCTCTGGCTCGTCAGTCGGTGGCACATTGGACATTTCATCTTCCTCCCATCGACAGCCAGCACACCCGGCCGCCCCACTCGCCGCCGCCGTCACCCAGTTCCGGTTCCCAATCCAGGCGTCTGCACCCACGTACCTCCCCCCGCAACAGGCCACCTTCCAATGTCGCCGCCACCACCCCCGCAGCTCCCTGATGTCGCCGCTACCACCCCCTGCCCGCAGCACCCAAGCGCGAGGATGAAAATGTACTCGAGATTCAAATAAAAAAATGGACGCAGGCTGGCCGTGGGGACAAAAATGCGTCCGCGCATTGGGTGCACGGCCGACCCAAACGCAAAAGGGGACGGATGAGCCGACTCAAACGGACAAAAAAGACAAAACTCGCTGTCTCTTCAGGTCGGCAAGTTGGAGTTGCTCTTAACAAGCTGGTTTTAGGCTGCGCCATAGGAAAATAAAGGCTCAATGCCTTTTAGAGTGTGTGCTAGAGTGGGTTGTTGCGATTTCTTCTTATTTCATAGAACGTCTAGGAACAAGAATGTGAAATCATAAATAACAAAAAATTCCTTTTAGCACTTGGGCCTTTTAATGATATATTTTTAAAAGATTTATATTTTATGGTGCTTGTTAAAGTTGCTCTGATTTTTTTTACAATGGAGGCTCATGACGTCTGCAACAAAGCCAGCAACCGGATAGGAATTACAATGAGCAACAAAGGAGGAATGATGACAACAGCGCGCCTTCGACTTGTTTTAATGCTAACAGTTGTCGTTAGGTAGTCTATGGATTTGGATGTAGTTATTATTATTTTTTATGTTCATTGACTGTTATGATAAAAGATGAATAGATAGAAAATTTTCTCATGAAAAAAACTTACACGAGAAAGAAAGCGACATATACAAAGTGTTTAGAGTATCTACAACCGGACTTTGCAAATCCAGCCCCTCAAACGCCCGCGAACGTACCCGGACATGTCCGCGGACACTGACCGGTCATGTCTTAAATAGTGCAATTCACATCCGATTACCTCAATTATCATACCTCAAATCCATACAAACTTATGCAATTACGTCGATGCACACATCGCCCGGCTACTCCATCACACTATACTAAACATGCCATCAGACTACCAAAATTTGGCATGTTTGGCTATGGTGGAGATCATCCACGTCTGCCCTTGCCCTTTCCGGCGCCCTTGTCGTCCTTCTCGCGGAAGTACCGTTCGAAGATGCAGTAGGAATCGAGCCGGATCCGCTCGTCGCCGGAGCTGTCCTCGCCGTCGTTGTCCTTCTTCTCCTCCCATGGTGGCAGTCCGGCCATGGCACGGACCGCCCAATTCTGCTCTCGGGCGAGGGCGCGCGTGTTACTCCACCGTCGTTTCTTTATAATGCGGGCGCGGATGGCTTCCTCCTCTGCGGCCGCCCGTGCCGCCGCATCAGCCGCCTCCACCGCCGCCATTTTCGCCGTGATACGGGCCTCAGCGGCCATTATCCTTTCCTTCCAAGGGCTGCCCGTTCTCATTGGGACTCATAGTCTGCCCGACCGGTGATGGGGAAGGAGCAATTTTCCTACTGCCGAGATTGCGATGATCCAACCCTAGAGGACTTGAGCGCCCGTTGAGCCGACGCAATGGAGTCACGCCAGACAGATCCATCCGTCGACCGGGCGTTGTCCTCCCGGGAGCGGCGGAGTCCAATGCGAACCGCCATTGCCTCCTCCAACCCGCATGAGAAGATACCCCAGTCGACGGATTCGGACTGGTCGGAGTCAGATCCGCTGCGCGCCATGCCAGAGACGGCCGAAAATCACCGGAGGTGAGCTCGGATGACGGAGGGAGTGAAGGGAAAAAGAGTGTGAAGTGACTAGGGTTTGGTCCGACGAGCGGATGGAGACGAATATATATGGGATCGGGTGGGCCAGTGTGGGCCGGATACGATGTGGCTGACGTGTCCGGGCGTCCTATATCTTCTCCATATTAGGGCTGAATATGAGGGGTATTGGTCAGCGTGGACATTTGAAGCCTGTCTGAAGCATCCGTTTGAGTTGAAATTTCGTAATCGGACCATGGCCGGGCGACCCATCCGGGCGTTCCAGGAGTGTTTGGGGCGCGCCGTCCCTCTTACACACACTCACAGTCTTCGACCACTTGTAAAAAAGGAAAAAAGCTCACAGGCTTCGACTAAAAAGTGTGGTTGCTCTAGAAGGCCTCTTTATGCTGCCTTTGGTCGCAAGTCCCCGTCTTCCCCTCTACCCGCCGGTTTTACTTGACGCCGACACAAGGCCTGCATTCTCATGTTACTCGGGCGGGTTGGTGTTTGAACTTTGAAGTAGAAGCAAAGACAAAACCAAGAACGCACATATGTCTACTTCAGTCCCCACTCTCACATTCTTGCCATGTAATCCCATCAGTCCATCAATCACCATCTGAACCATTCATGGAGATCACCGCCACCACGGCCCGCGGGGAGATCGACAGCACCCGGCCGTTCCAGTCTGTCAGGGAGGCCGTCGAGGTCTTCGGTGGCGTGAGGCGCGTCGCAGGCTGCGGCGACGGCAGCTCATGTGGCAGTAGCGCATCCAGCTCCAAGTTCAGCGCGCCACGGGCGGCTTCCCCGCCGTCATCCACGTTGCTGGGATGCCTGAAGAAGCTGGAGGTCGACCTCGCGGAGTCCAGGAGCGAGCTGGCGCAACTCAAGCAGAGGCAGTCGCAGATGGAGACGGTCGTCTCCAGCATCGGCATGCAGTTCGCAAACAGCCTGGGGATCTTCTCCGACTCCGTGGAGCTCAAGAAAGGGAAGGAGCTCGCCGTCGTCGACGTCGGCAGGACCGCGATGGTCGGTGCAGAGGAGGAATACGGCGATGGCCGGGTTCGCAGCGATCTATGGGTCGACGAGAGTAGGGCCGAGGAGTGGATGGCCAGCCTCGAGTACCTGCCGAGCCTCTCGGAGGCGCTGACAATCAAGATGGTCGATGATGACATAAGGAAGATGAAGAGCAACAAGAAAGCCAAGAAGAAGAAGCACAAGAAGCAGAGGAAGAATGCGGTATCACTCGTCGCAGGCATCTTCTCCAACAAGTGCAGGTGATCGGGGCAACAGTTTTTTGTTTTGTTCATCGCATATGCTTATGTTTTGAGGAGTGTCCATTTGTCCTATGGTGGTTCATAAGCTGCATCCTGCAGTAGTTTACAACTCTACATAGCGTGTGAAGACACTGTTTGGAGCGTGGGAATTTCGCAGGAAAACAAACATCCATTCTCATCGGATTTGGGATTTCCTACGAAATTCGTACGAGAGCCTTACCTTCCAAATAGGACTTTTGATTTTGTTTTGCTTAATGCTTGCTTTCTGTTAGCAAATTAACAGTATTTGGAATTTCAATTACTCCTTGCCTCCTTGGACTTCTATTCGCATGCATTTTCAGACATTGCATATATTAACAGAGAACTTCCGCATATCTTTGTTTTTTTTCCTTTATGGTACATCCTTTTGTATGTATGGTAAAAGTCTACAGGGTCACCAAACCATTCCTTACCAGAAATTCCAGATAATAACACTCAATGCTAAATTAACAATTCATGTTGAGCAATGAAATTTCAATTTGTGCGTATCACAATCATAATGCTTACCCTGCAAGGGGTACAAAAAAAGACTACAATGATTATTCTTAGAAAAAACACACTGAAGCGCGAGCGTTATGTGCTATTGGCAGTACGTTGCAGGCAAACAACAGTAATTCAGAATGAAAGCAATCCACCAAAATTGGGCAGCATGTACACTTGATGGTGAAGGAGAAAGTTGCCCAAGCTAGCTTATTGTATACTCATAGGTGGTCTAGGACAGAAAAATAACTAGAGAACACCCCGCACGTTGCTGCGAGAATCGATAGCAATATATGTGAGTGATTTGATTTATGAGCCTTTCATCGTTGAATTAATAATATATGAACCAAAGCTAACAATAAATATTATATATTGTCTTTGATTATTGTGTAGTCAGAAAATATTTTGAATCTTAATGGCATAACGTAATGGAAAAAAATTATGCATATTGAGTGGACCTTTGATGAGGTGGCATGTGTGGTGAGATGAAAGGTGTGCATGACATCAACTAATAGAAAAAACTTTTTCTCATGCATATAGTGAGAGGCCTTTGATGAGGTGACATGTATGCATGTTGAGATAAATACGATAGTGGAGATCAACTTTTTATGTATATAGGATAACTGATGAAGATGGCGGGGGCTTATTGTATACACACGATAAGGAAAAATAATAAACGCTGTGTACAGGTTGACCGCCATTCATAAGGTCCATGTCCACTGATTTAACTGTAAAGACGTGAGAGAGAAATTGTTGGAATCATTTGTAAGGTTGACCATTGTCATGGTCAACCTTTCAATAAGATCTATTTGACTTTCATGACATATTTGGGCAAAGCCATCAAGACTCGCCAAATTCGTCGATCGAATCGAGCGCCCAGACCGTCGAATGAAAGCAGTCTTTCTTCTCACAAAAAAAAAGAAAATGGTCTTTCTACAACCTTATTTATATGATTTTTAGGGGCCCTTTGCCCTTATCCATCCTTTATGTTTAGGAGCGGGATCTGCCCAAGAACGATCTATAGTGGTCTTTTTGTCAACGGATGCTCCTATTACATTCGTAGTTTCTGAAGGATGAGAACCCACTATGTAGCATCTACATCGATAATTCAAGCATTATATACGTCATTAGTCTGATTCTTTGTAGGAACTACCCGTAATAATAAACTTGCAAATTTGATTTGTTTATCATAAAAGATTTGTTGTTCCTCACCCTGCTTCACCTTAATTGTTATTTGAACAAAAAGATCACAATAAACTTTTGGTAAAATCATTTCTCACCACTCAATGGCCTCTAGAGTGGAACATCCAGTGGCACCTGCCCATTAGCGAGGCAATAAAGACATATTTCTGTTGTACAATATGATATTCTTTTTCTTTGCGGAGGATACAATCTCTACCTAATAATAAAGCATGTGGGGTTTCTGGTCGTACGTTGTCGCCAATTTTATATAAAAAAAGTCCCTTTGTTTCTGCGAAATCAACCCGTAGTCCCTATTAAGTGGATCTGGGAAACTATTCGTTTAAAAAAACTGGCGTCGCGGCGGTGGCCTTGGCCGGCATGGAGGTGAGCTCGCGGGTGCGCTTGCGGTAGGCGAGCCTAGCCCGCAAGTCCTCCCGCTGCTTGGTGAGGGCCTTGGCCTTCCTGCACGCCTTGTCGGCCTCGGCACTGGCCTTGGTGGGCCGAGGTGTCGCGGAATGGGCGGCGGATCTCGGCTACTCTGCCGTGGATCCGGCGACAGACAATAACATGAAGTTCAGGAGGGGAAATTAACACTAGTAGAAAAACGACCTTACATGAGACACATTAGTTCCGGTTCAATTTTAGCCCGGTACTAATGGTACCATTAATCCCGGTTCAAACAGCTATGCATTAGTCTCGGTTCGTGTTGAACCTTTAGTACTGGTTCGTGCCACGAACCGATACTAAAGGGGTGGTGGTAGGCTGGCGTCAGGTCGGGGCCCCATGAGCCCCTTTAGTACCAGTTTGTGTCACAAACTGATACTAAAGGGGGCTAACCTTTAGTCCCGGGTGGAGACACAAACCGGGACTAAAGGGCAATTTTCAAACTCTACCCCCCCCCCCCACGCCCCAATCGCCTTTTTAGTTTTAAAAAAACAAAAGAAAATGATAAAAACTTCAAAACTTAAAATCCTTTGAGATGTAGTTATGTTACTACATCTAGTAGTTAGGTAAATTTAAAAACATAAGATTCGACATGTTTTGCAAAAAAGTGTGATAAAAAAGTAAAATGATTATATCTTTTGCATACGATGTCGAAAAAACCGTATAATATATCAAAATGTTCAACACGAAAATCAACAACCGATTTTGACGACCATAGGCCGTTTTGCTAATTTTTAGAATTCTCAAATTCTAAAAGGAAAACAGATATGCTCAAATTTCAGTTTTTTTGAATTTTGGTTAAATCTGGTCAAACCGTGGTCAAAGTACTTATTCAGGAAATATTAGTGTTACTAAATAATTATTCAAGAATATTAGTGTTACTAAATAATTATTTCAGTTTTTTTGAATTTTGGTCAAATCTGATCAAACTATGATCAAACTACTTATTCAACAAATATTAGTGTTACTAAATAATTATCGTTTTTTAGAATAATAGTTTCAAACTCAAACGGTGAAATGTGTCACTTCATGCTCAAGCTATACTCCTGAGGGTTAATAGTATTGATAGCTTACTATTGTCAGGAAAACACCAAGTGCAGACTTAACTAGGGGGAATAGAACTCGGAAGTTAAGCATGATCAGGCTGGAGTAGTGAGAGAATGGGTGACCGGCCGGGAAGTTAGATGATTTGGAATGAGTGATGTACACTTGAGCAGTTATGAGGGGTGATTAGAGACTAAATCATCCAATAATTCGGAAAATTAAAAATCAGAAAAAAAAATCCTAAAAGATCAAAAAAAAATACTTTAGTCCCTGTTGGTGTTACCAACCGGGACTAAAGGGCCCCCAAACCACGGCGCAAGCTCGTGCCACGTGGTGGGCCTTTGGCCCCGGTTCGTGTTGAACTGGGACTAAAGGTCCTTACGAATCAGTACTAAAGGTCGTTTTTCTACTATTGTAACCATATATGTTCATTATTCACATGTTCTCTTCTGCTAAATCAACCCAACACCATATATTTATTGATGGACCATGTATCTGATTTAACTTGACCAAACAAGTCGGTGAGATATATAGTCAAGCTATATAGCTTTTAGGTAGCAAAATGTGTGGCTCACGCTCATGTATTGCGTGAAAATTGAAAAGGTTTGAGAAGTCACAAGTATGAAACAATTGCTTGGCTTGTCATCGGGGTTGTGCATGATTTGAATGTTTTGTGTGATGAAGATGGAGCATAGCCATACTATATGATTTTGTAGGGATAAATTTTCTTTGCCCATGTTATTTTATTTGGCAACAAAAACTAGAATGATATAGACCATACAGTGACCATACTACATAGATATATATTTCTTTCATGTTGTTATCCTGCTCTTCCATAGCAAAATTAAATTGGACTATCGCTTTTTATGGTGATGATGGGACGGGGGTGCGTGGTCTTTGGGCCAAGTTTAAATAGAGCAAAAGAAAAAGAACCGAACATAATCTTGTAAACCCAACAACCAGCATTTTCTAAAAAATAATCAACATAATAAAAACATGTTTTATTTCAAATATTAACAACAAATAATTCTTTATAAACAATCGCACTTGAATTCACCACTACTCTTCCATCCAAAAAAAATTCTTTTGCATTTAAATCCTCTGAAAATCCAAAGAATTTTTTGAACTATTTATTAAACCTCGAATGGTATACTATTATTTTGTCTGTATATCCCGCTAAAAACACTTACACCATTCCTCTTCCACCGGATGATAGTGGTAAGCTGAAGAAGGGGCCATCAAAGGACATCCTATGACTTTCTCAACTTTATACTACATGGTCTAGACACCAACAATCATGCTTTAAATTGCAGACAGCGAGCATGTGTGTGTGTGTGTGTGTGTTTTTTAAGATAAAGGGTGTTTCAAAAGCTTCTTGCTTTAAAAAAAATCATGCTTTTAAGTATGTTCATGTTTTTTTAACAAATGCACAAAATCCCAAAAATCTAGCTTAAACAAATATTTAAAATTTATCACAAAAATTTAAAATTTCATATTTAAAAAGACATGTTGTCAAAACATGTTCATCTTCAAAACATGTTTCAATTCTAATTAAAAAGATTAAAAATTCAAAAAATTTCATTTATTTTAAAATAAATAAATATTAGCTTTTTCTCAAAAAGTAAATAAATAAAACCGATTACTAGACTACTCCATGCACCACTACTCTTCCATCATATTACTCTGAAAAACGATAACAGTATAAACTTATTACTGGTGTTTATGAGAACTGCGTATAAGAGATGGCATGTACTGTCACACGGAGTAGGTTTTACGATATTTTTCATCCGTTGCAACGCACGGGCATTTGTACTAGTATGATATTCACGGAGATTGCATAGCTAGTGGTATCCTCCCACCACGTTTCTTCTCATAACCTAGTGGTTAAGCCATTTTCGACCACAAAGATCCTAATGTGAAAAAAAATCATTTTTATCCCTAGGAAGCCTCGAGTCAGTTGGTTTTCCCTAAACCTAAGAGAGAGTTTTCGAATGCAAGTACTTATCCTAAGAAATTCTTGCCAAGCCCCGTCCTTAGTAAGTATCGTGTAGAGTCATTTTCTCAGCATAAACTTACTTTAATATCGATGTCTTCCACCCCAAGACCACCTTGGTCTTTAGGATGACGTATCACATCTCACCTCATCAGGCCATATTTACACTTGTGTTTATCAGAATGTCAAATAAATCTGGATCTTTAGTAATTCAATATTTTCCTAGCCCCTTTAGGTATTTCAAAAAGGAGAATAACATGAACATTAGTAAACTCATGACTAGGGCGAGCCTTGCCCCACAAGCCATGAGCTTACCTATCCAACCAAGGTTTTTTCTCCAAACCATATAAAATACATTTTCATTTATGGTTAAGAAGTTTACGAAAATGCATTAGAATACCAAGGTATCTAAAAAGGAATGAGCCAATCTCATAACCAAAACGTTGTTTATACTAACTTCCTCTCTAGCAAAGAAGAAGAGTTCATTCTCGTGGAAGTTCATTTTAAGGCCCGATGACGGCTCAAATAAATAGAGAGTGTGTTTTATATTTTTGTCCTTCTCAATGGCATGTTCCATGAAGATTATGGTATTATCATCATATTTCAAAATTTAACTTATACAATGACAAATTCCCATTGTATAATTCTGCAAACATAGGCATAAAAACACCTTATGTGACCGGCCAAGAACCTCTGATAGAAATCTGCCTAGAACCCATCTAGCTCGGTGCCTTAATTATGTCCTACTGGTCCATATGGTTTACTTGTAGTTGTTTTGGTGTAAGAGTATTGATCCCACGAAGAGATGAGAAAATGGTATTTTCCCCCTTATAGTGCTTTATCTAAATGTGCATGCAAGTTAGTTAAGATCCTAAGTAAAAGCGGTGCTAAGGTGGAAATATTGCAAATGTGTGTGTGCAAAATCAAGAATTAAAGAGTGCAAGATTAGTAACTAAGAACGAGAGAGTAATGGAGGTGATGGAAACTGCAGCAGGGCTAAATGGGTTCTCATGGAGTCTGGAATTACCACTAGTATTTATGATACTTAATTATGTAGAGACGCACCATTTGGTTCAGATATGTAATCTATATTATATGTGTATTATGTGGGTGGAGCTAATAGCATATTGCCGCAACTCTGTATCATGTACGCTACCACCGTCCCTACAATGCCTGCCGACGGAGTACATGGGTGATTAAGGGTCTCCCCGTGCACACAACATAAGTCATATGGGACCCCATTATTCCCTTACCAATGATCCGCTAAGGAGAGATGTAGCTTTTGATATTGTTGTGCTTTCAACTCGGCATAAAAAAGATAATAATATCCTTCAAGTCCACAAAAGCTAAATATTGTGCCGTCGATGTCGCACAATATCATGAAGAACATTACCATAATCATATAACAAACATCGTATATCTTATCGGTGTTCAGTTTATACAAATAGTAGGTTCCTTCATAGCCCCAGAAACAAGGGATTTACTCAGACATAGAGGCACAAGACATCATTGAAGTGTTCAAGGCAATAGAAGATGAATGATTAATGTGATCCACCTATAAATCCACACTACGCTTTGGGATTACAACGAGATGAATGGAGTTGTTGTTGTTGTTGTTGTTGTTGTTGTTGTTGTTGTTGTTGTTGTTGTTGTTGATGATGATCGATGTTGTAGCCTCCCTGATCTAAGTAGTGGCAAGGTGGATGTCCCTTCCATCGATTCCCTCTCATGATCCCTTCCAGTGATGAGGGTTTGTGCTTCTATGTTCGTGAGTTGTGTTAGAATTAATCCAAGGCTTCTAGTCGATCTACCGAGGACCAAACAATCACACGAGGCACGACACCAAGATTTATTAACAAGGTTCACCGATATGGCTACATCCCTAGGGCCTGACTGCGGACGCTCCTCCACATGACACCGCTAAAATACCGCACCCCGATCGCCCGGGCGCCGGTACACACCGTCGGCTCCCCTTGCGTTCATGTGCTATTATGTTGGCATAGGTTATATCGTTGTCTACCCCACATATATAAGAGGCCTAGGATAATGACGTCCTATTAGGACACAAATTCATATCCTACATGCCATACAACTCACAGTCCAACTGTAACCTACGTTGTACAATAATATTTGACACAACTCTAACAAACTCCATCTTGACAAATATTCTTCATCGCATTGGATTCATCCATACGTCAAACCTCCATGTACATTGAACTTGAGATACGCCATGAGCACCACCGCTACACCCAGATTCCATGTGACTCCACCTGCGACTGTAGGCTCTTCTCGTCTTCTTCACAGTCAACACTCGAGCAAAATTAAGTTCCTCATTACTTTACTCTTAGCTCCCAACTTCCAGAGTATTCGTGCAACACCATCACACACCGGTCACTGACCTACATGAAAGTGAACCACTCATATATTGAATGCCACACATAAGAGTTACTTGAACTCAACATCATCGCTCTTTCTTGATCGTCTATCTAAAACTTGAAGGAATTTCACCATCTCCCTTTGTCAAACCTAAGTCAAATTCGCAGTTATCTTCATCCTTTTTCCGGATAGTCTCTGACATGTCCCATAGTTATAGCACTCTGCCTCCTTCTGTACTTGTGTAGGATCGAAAGTATGTCTAGATGGGGGTGATTAGACTACTTGACCAAATAAAAATATAGCCTTTTCCCAATTTGAAGTCTTGGTAGATTTTAACAACTTAGCACAAGTCAAGCAATCAACCTACACATACAATTCTAAGAGTATAGCAGCGGAATGTTATGCGGTCTGACCGATAAAGATCTTCGTAGAATATGTAGGAGCCAATATGAGCATCCAGGTTCCGCTATTGGTTATTGACCGGAGACGTGTCTCGGTCATGTCTACATAGTTCTCGAACCCGTAGGGTCCGCACGCTTAAAGTTCGGTGACGATCGTAATTAGGGTTTTTGTGTTTTGATGAACCGAAGGTTGTTCGGTGTCCCGGATGTGATCATGGACATGACGAGGAGTCTCAAAATGGTCGAGACATAAAGATTGATATATTGGAAGCCTATATTTGGATATCGGAAACGTGCTGGGTGAAATCGGGATTTTACCGGAGTACCGGGGGGTTACCGGAACCCCCCGGGGGGTTATTGGGCCTACATGGACCCTAAGGGAGAAGAGGAGGACCGGCCAGGGCAGGCCGCGCCCCCCCTCCCCCCCTAGTCCGAATAGGACAAGGAGGGGGGCAGCGCCCCCCTTTCCTCTTTTTCCTTCCCCCTTCCTTTTCCAACAAGGCAAGAGGGGGGAGTCCTACTCTCGGTGGGAGTAGGACTCCTCCAGGCGCACCCCTTGGGCCGGCCGCACCTCCTCCTCTCCCTCCTTTATATACGGGGGCAAGGGGCACCCCAGGACACACAAGTTGATCTTCGTGATCGTTCCTTAGCCGTGTGCGGTGCCCCCTTCCACCATATTCCACCTCGGTCATATCGTAGCGGTGCTTAGGCGAAGCCCTGCGTCGGTAGAACATCATCACTGTCATCACACCGTCGTGCTGACAAAACTCTCCCTCAACACTTTGCTGGATCGGAGCTCGAGGGACGTCACCGAGTTGAACGTGTGCAGAACTCGGAGGTGTCGTACGTTCGGGACTTGGATTAGTCGGATCGGGAAGACGTACGACTACTTCCTCTACGTTGTGTCAACGCTTCCGTTTTCGGTCTACGAGGGTACGTAGACAACACTCTCCCCTCTCGTTGCTATGCATCACCATGATCTTGCGTGTGCGTAGGAATTTTTTTGAAATTGCTACGTTCCCCAACACGTAGCTCTCGATCTGCTCCAGATGGCCAAGCGAATTGGCCCGCAGTGCGAAGCCGCCGAATACGAAGATCTGTCCGGGGAGGAAAACCTCACCTTGGACCGCATCGTTATCGATGATCGAAGGAGCCATCAAGCCTTATGGTGACGACACAGTGGAACTCTCAATGAAAGCACCAATGTCGGTGTCAAAACCGGCGGATCTTGGGTAAGGGATCCCGAACTGTGCGTCTAAGGTGGATGGTAACAGGAGGCAGGGGACACGATGTTTACCCAGGTTCGGACCCTCTTGAAGGAGGTAATACCCTATGTCCTGCTTGATTGTTCTTGGTGATATGAGTATTACAAGAGTTGATCTACCACGAGATCATAGAGGCTAAACCCTAGAAGCTAGCCTATGGTATGATTGTCTGTTGTCCGATGGACTAAACCCTCCGGTTTATGTAGACACCGGAGGGGGCTAGGGTTACACAAAGTCGGTTACAAGGGAGGAGATATACATATCCGTATTGCCTAGCTTTCCTTGCATGCCAAGGAGAGTCCCATCCGGACACCGGACGAAGTCTTCAATCTTGTATCTTCATAGTCAAACAGTCCGGCCAAAGGATATAGTCTGGCTGTCCGGAGACCCCCTAATCCAGGACTCCCTCGGGTGGAAAGACGGTTTGAGTGGAAAGCAACTTGGGGAAGGCTAGAGATCAAGATTTATGTGGTTGGAATGGAGTATCTTGACCTCAACACAAGTGTAGGTGGTTCTCTCTCAGAAAATATATGTTGGAAGTGTAGGCATGTTCTGATGGCTCTCTCCATGAATGAAGAGTGGGTGGAGGGGTATATATAGCCTCCACACAAAATCTAACCGTTACACACAAATCACCAAACTTGGTGGGACCGAATCAGACAACTCGGTTGGACCGATTTAGTTCATAATGTGACCGTTAGGATTTTCGGTGGGACCGACACGTCAACTCAGTGGGACCAATTCCATTAGGGTTAGGGCATAATGTAATCTTGGTGAGACCGATTACACAAATTCGGTGGGACCGATTTTGGTAATAGGCAAACAGAGAGTTACTAGGCAAACTCGGTGGGACCGATTCGCTCATCTCGGTTAGACTGAAACATTACGAAGGTGAAATAGAGAGTTTGCATTGCGAACTCGGTGGGACTGATCGCTCATCTCGGTTAGACCGAAACATTACGAAGGGAAACAGAGAGTTTGCAAATCCCATCTCGATGAGACCGAGATCCCTATCGGTGAGACCGAAATGACTAGGGTTTGTGGCAGTGGCTATGTCAAGTGAACTCGGTGGCGCCGGGTAGGAAATTTCGGTGGGGCCGAGTTTGACTTTTGGTTTGGGACATATGTGGATATGAGAAAGTAGTTGAGGGTTTTGGAGCATATCACTAAGCATTTTGAGCAAGTAACTCATTGAGCAACACCTCATCCCCTTTTAATAGTATTGGCTTTTCCAATGGACTCAATGTGATTTTGGATCACTAAAAGTAAAATGTAGAGTCTTGAGCTAGAGCCAACATGTGTTCTTAGTATTTTGAGGAGTCCACTTTCTGATCCATGCCATGCCAAACATCGAGCTTTCCTGAAATATTTATCTTAAAATAGCATTAGCTCAATGGGCTATATGTTGTTAGGAATTACCAAAACCACCCAGGGATAGTTGCACTTTCAACTTGTCATCTGCACTTTGCCATGTGCACTGAACACCACATAATATACAACCATGTACTCTCTCAATTTTGACAATTTCAGACTTTCCATCACTTTCTCAGATTATCCATGGTCAACACCTGTCCATCTTTCAGACCCAATCACCAACTTGAATCTGTTACTCGTCAACACTGCTTCAGCACCCTTTGCACACTTTGTCTGGCCACATGTCTGGCCACTAGTGCCTTGGTCTATTGCTATGTCCCTGTGCTTATCACACACCTCGCCATTGTCACCGCGTCGAGCCTTTGTTGTCCCAGTCGAGTCTCCAAGGTCGCGTACCCACACCACTCAACCCCTACTATAGAGAACCATCGATCATCACCGACCAATGCTGAGTATGACGTCTCCATTAGACCACTGGCCCTAGTCCGATCCACGTGTTTCGTGTTTTTCCGCTGAAATAGGCTTCAACTCTCCATGCATCTACACCGTAGCCTCTCCATAAGATTGTACTATCCATAAGACTCCAGCTCCACCTTCAACATGACTCCATATAGCTACGCTATGTTACCCCACGCCCATCGACTTCAAACTCTCATGTGCACACTGCCTTGAATCATTCCTGGGCCATTGTATTGTCGAAGCCGCACAAACCCTCATACCCACACCACGTGTTTCCACGCTCCAGAAGTCGGCTACTATCAGCATCACGCTCATGTGTCGTCTGCGCATAAATCGCTGCCGTCTTCTGCTTTGACCAACATCCATGTCGATCCATTAGACTGCCCAGTCCGATCCAGCCGAAATTATCCGAATGCAACCATGTTCCACCTTGCATCTTGTCCGTCCCACACATCTTGGTGCATTGCTTAACGCCCTTTGTATGCATGATCATGCCATGACGCGCACCATACTCTTATGAACCATGTACGCGTGTCGCCATCCTCGCCACGCACCACAGACCCTTACGCTACCATCCTCGTACAAGCATATACTCCCTCCGTTACAAATTACTTGACCCATATTTATCTATACACGGATGTATCTAGACACTAAACAAGTATAGATACATCCATAATTAGACAAATTCAAGTCAACTAATTTGGAATGAAGGAAGTACAAAAGAAATAAAAGCCAAAGTCCACCACATAAGCCTTCCCACGTGCACTCCAGTGTCAAGATCAATGAGAAATCTCCAAAACTCCACCACCACGTGCTCCTGTAGGTTTTAGATCAATTAGCTTTCCCCATATTTCCCTCCCATGGATAGCACTAGTCTTTTGCGTAACTTTTTTTTCTCTCCAACAAATCTGTCCCCGTCTCAGGCTCCTGCAACTCTCCAGCACTTGTGACATGGTTTCCGTGCACACATCCACTCCGCACCAGCCTATGCCTCCACATCAGTGGGCCACATCACTACTCCATGCCTGGGCTAATAGCCAGCCCCGCCTGGGCTAGCTTTTTCTTTAGACAAAATGCATGGGCTACTGCGCACCTGAGCCCAGATAGTGGGCCACATCAAGGCTGGTCATCAGTCGTTGTTGGGCCACAACCCAATGCACATATGACCGACCCGCGCGCATATTCCCAGTCCTAGCCATGTCCGACCGACCCGCGCGCATATTGCTAAAAAAAGCGCTCCTGGACCACCCAAGCTTTCCGCGTTACGTCGTCGGCGCTTCTGATCGATCGATTCAATACAGCCCTGCTACACTGAGTCCGCCGATTCCGCTGCATGCTCGATCGCTACATGAGCAGACGTCTTGCTGCACAGTCGAATTTTTCCGTCGCCGTCCGTGACCAACTCAACAGATTCCATGAATGAAATAGCTTCACTGACGACTGTTGCCGCACGATTTGCAAACGATTTCTCCTCCCCAACAGAGCTCCTGAGAAAGGATCGTTTGGCAGTGTTGCAGGCGCAACACGGGGCCAACGCTAAGGTGTTATGGCGATGCGTGGGAGCGTTGCTTTGGTCCCTTTGGACGGTTAGAAATAAGATGACAATTGACAAAAAAATCATGCTCACCCGGCTGACGTGTTTTTCAAATGCCATTTCTTTTTTAGATGTGGATACCTTTGGGGAAACAACGCGATGCTGAGCTCAGGCCCCCGTGTCGCCCCCCGCTAGGGCGGCTCGGGCGGAACCCTACCCCCACCGCCGCCGGGCTCCCAACCCCTCCCTCCCCTCCGCCGCCGTTGGAGGAGGTCGCCGGGCAAAGCCCCAGGGGGCTGACAGAGGAGGCGGAGGCCCCCTTCCCTCTCGCGTTCCTTCGGGTGAGGCGGGTCATCCGGGGTGCAGGGGCCCTCCTCCCCGATCTGAGCCGTCGCGGCGGCGCGGCAGATCTGAGTCTGCCGACAGTGCAGTGGCGGCGTGGTGATGGGACGAGGCGGCGGAGCTGCAGGCTTCGTGGAAGATTTGGTGGTGCCGGTTGCTCGGTGGGCGTGCTTGCTCATGGCGGCATAGGTCGCAGGGGCCGGTGGCTTGGCCGATCGGCGGCGGCGAAACATGGCTGGTGGCAGCGGCGATGTTCTGTCTGGATCCCGGGGCGGCGGCCTTGGAGGGTGGCGGCTGGTGAAGCTAGGGCTTCTCGCGGCGGCATGGTCTGGTGCAGTCCCTGTCCAAGGCGGGTCTGTGACGGTGATCTGCTATGGATTGGTTCGGATCAGAGACGGTGACGAGTGCACGGGGTCCTTCTCGACGGCTCTCACGGCTTGGCGAGGTGGGGTGGGAGCCCTCCTCCTAGGCTCCAGCGGTGGCACACTCAGGCAGTGGCCGGTGCGCTAGGGCTCCTACGGTGGCACTGTTGTTGCGGTTGGGCGCCAGATCTAGGCGGCTGGATTTGGGGCTTTGAAGGTGGTCGAGACGGTGCACAGCTTGTCGGGTGGATTTCTTGGGACGGATCCGTGTGAAAACCTGGTCTTCGATCGATGGCCGGAGCCGGTGATGACGATGACCTTATCATCGTTTTCTTCATGAAGGCATCATCGAGGTGAAGCTCCCAACTCCACTCAATACCTCCGAGGGAAACCCTAGATCGGCTGATCGGGTGTTGGTGGCAATCACATGTCGTTACTCCCTGGGGGGGCAGCATTCTTGGAGGTGCACTCGGCTTCGCGGGACCAGCGGACGACAGCTTTGGTGGAGCGGTGCTTCATCCTACACATTGATGGTGACGGATCTCGACGGCGTGGCGCAGTGCAAATTCGGAGTTCGATGTGCGAGGATGGACTCGCGCAGGAGGACGACACTGTCTAGTGTTGTGGTGGCGTCGATGGCAGAGAGACCTGGCACGGTAGATGCAACAGTACAACTCTGAAGATGGATTGGTGGCAGGTGGCTACAGCGGCCTCATACCCGGCAGACGTTCTGGTTGAGGAGTGCGCCGGACTGGTAGGTGCCCCATACCCGGCAAGCGTCCTGGTTGGGACCTCAGGTCTTAGATGTGTAGGTTTGGTTGCGATGTCTGTTTGGTATAAGGCCCAGGCTATCTACTCCCCTTCATCAATTGGATAGGTGTAGCGATAGTTGTTGCTTAGACAGTGGCTTTAGTCTTACTGTTGTATGACTTTGTAAGGTCTTGTGAGAATAATTAATAAAGTGGCCGCATGCATCGCCTAGATGCAGAGGCCAGGGGTCCTCCTCCTTTTCTAAAAAATATGAAGACCACGATGGACTGTAAAAGTAGATGGCAGCGTTGAACCCTTTGCTCGAGCTGCGGTTGTATATATATCACATGTGTCGTGGCTTACAAGAGATCGATGAGATCGACCATGATCGTTACAGGTGGTTGGATAAGTTAGAACAGAAGAAGAGATAGAAACATATACAGTTTAAACAGCTCTCCTATCTCTATACAATATCATCTAACACTCCCCCTCAATCTAAACCTCAAGAAACTTTCGCAAGTTTAAGATTGTACTTGAACTCTGATGTCTACTACACAACCTTCTTCTTGTAGACGTTGTTGGGCCTCCAAGTGCAGAGGTTTGTAGGACAGTTGCAAATTTCCTTCAAGTGGATGACCTAAGGTTTATCAATCCGTAGGAGGCGTAGGATGAAGATGGTCTCTCTCAAGCAACCCTGCAACCAAATAACAAAGAGTCTCTTGTGTCCCCAACACACCCAATACAATGGTAAATTGTATAGGTGCACTAGTTCGGCGAAGAGATAGTGATACAAGTGGTATATGGATAGTAGATAATAGTTTTTGTAATCTGAAAATATAAAAAGAGCAAGGTAACTAATGATAAAAGTGAGCGTAAACGGTATTGCAATGATAGGAAACAAGGCATAGGGTTCATACTTTCACTAGTGTAAGTTCCCTCAACAATGATAACATAATTGGATCACATAACCAACCCTCAACATGCAACAAAGAGTCACTCCAAAGTCACTAATAGCGGAGAACGAATGAAGAGATTATGGTAGGGTACGAAACCACCTCAAAGTTATTCTTTCCAATCAATCCGTTGGGCTATTCCTATAAGTGTCACAAACAGCCCTAGAGTTCGTACTAGAATAACACCTTAAGACACAAATCAACCAAAACCCTAATGTCACCTAGATACTCCAATGTCACCTCAAGTATCCATGGGTATGATTATACGATATGCGTCACACAATCTCAGATTCATCTATTCAACCAACACATAGAACCTCAAAGAGTGCCCCAAAGTTTCTACCGGAGAATCACGACAAAAACTTGTGCGAACCCCTGTGCATAGGTTCATGGGCGGAACCCGCAAGTTGATCACCAAAACATACATCAAGTGAATCGCGTGGTATCCCATTGTCACCACAGATACACACGGCAAGACATACATCAAGTGTTCTCAAATCTTTAAAGACTCAATCCGATAAGATAACTTCAAAGGGGAAACTCAATTCATTACAAGAGAGTAGAGGGGGAGGAGAAACATAAGATCCAACTATAATAGCAAAGCTCGTGATACATCAAGATCGTGCCAAATCAAGAACACGAGAGAGAAAGAGAGAGAGAGAGAGAGAGAGAGAGAGAGAGAGATCAAACACATAGCTACTGGTACATACCCTCAGCCCCGAGGGAGAACTACTCCCTCCTCGTCATGGAGAGCACCGGGATGATGAAGATGGCCACCGGAGAGGGATTCCCCCCTCCGGCAGGGTGCCGGAATGGGTCTAGATCAGCTTTCGGTGGCTACGGAGGCTTCTGGCGGCGGAACTCCTGATCTATTGTGCTCCCGAATGTTTTTAGGGTATATGGAGATATATAGGCGGAAGAAGTATGTCGGTGGAGTTTCGGGGGCCCCACGAGGCAGGGGAGCGCGCCCTAGGCGGCCCGCCCTCATGAGCACCTACCTTGGCTCCTGACATGGGGTCCAAGTCCATCCGGTAGCTTTCCTTCCAAAAATAATTTCTCCAGTTGATTTCGTTCCGTTTTGACTCCGTTTGATATTCCTTTTCTTCGAAACACTGAAATAGGCAAAAAACAGCAATTCTGGGTTGGGCCTCTGGTTAATAAGGTTAGTCCCAAAAATAATATAAAAGTGGATAATAAAGCCCAACATTGTCCAAAACAATAGATAATATAGCATGGAGCAATCAAAAATTATAGATACGTTGGAGACGTATCAAGCATCCCCAAGCTTAATTCCTGCTCGTCCTCGAGTAGGTAAATGACAAAAACAGAATTTTTGATGTGGAGTGCTACTTGGCATAATTTCAATGTGATTCTTCTTAATTGTGGTATGAATATTCAGATCCATAAGATTCAAGACAAAAGTTCATATTGACATAAAAATGATAATACTTCAAGCATACTAACCAAGCAATTATGTCTTCTCAAAATAAGATGGCCAAAGAAAGTTCATCCCTACAAAATCATATGTTTAGTCATGCTCCCTTTTCGTCACACAAGAATGCTCTCATCATGCACAACCCCGATGACAAGCCAAGCAATTGTTTCATACTTTAATAATCTCAAACCTATAAACTTTCACGCAATACATGAGCGTGAGCCATGGACATAGCACTATGGGTGGAAAAGAATATGATGATGGGGGTTATGTGGAGAAGACAAAAATGAGAAAGTCTCACATCAACGAGGCTAATAAATTGGCTATGGAGATTCCCATCAATTGATGTTAATGCAAGGAGTAGGGATTGCCATGCAACATATCCACTAGAGCTATAAATGTATGAAAGCTCAACAAAAGAAACTAAGTGGTGTGCATCCAACTTGCTTGCTCGCGGAGACCTAGGGCACTTGAGGAGGCCCATTGTTGGAATATACAAGCCAAGTTCTATAACAAAAAATTCCCACTAGTATATGAAAGTGATAACATGAGAGACTCTCTACTATGAAGATGATGGTGCTACTTTGAAGCACAAGTGTGGTAAAAGGATAGTAACATTGTCCCTTCTCTCTTTTTCTCTCTTTTCTTATTTTTTTTATTTTTTATTTGGGCCTTCTCTTTTTTTATGGCCTTTCTCTTTTTTTGGGCCTTCTCTTTTTTATGGCCTTTCTCTTTTTTTATTCCTCACTTGGGACAATGCTCTAATAATGATGATCATCACACTTCTATTTATTTACAACTCAATGATTACAACTCGATACTAGAACAAAGATGACTCTATATGAATGCCTCCGGCAGTGTACCAGGATATGCAATGAACCAAGAGTGACATGTATGAAAGAATTATGAACGGTGGCTTTGCCACAAATACTATGTCAACTACATGATCATGCTAAGCAATATGACAATGATGAATGTGTCATGATGAATGGAATGATGGAAAGTTGCATGGCAATATATCTCGGAATGGCTATGGAAATGCCATAATAGGTAGGTATGGTGGCTGTTTTGAAGAACATATAAGGAGGTTTATGTGTGAAAGAGCGTATCATATCACGGGGTTTGGATGCACCGGCGAAGTTTGCGCCAACTCTCGATGTGAGAAAGGGCAATGCACGGTACTAAAGAGGCTAGCAAGGGTGGAAGGGTGAGAGCGTGTATAATCCATGGACTCAACATTAGTCATAAAGAACTCACATACTTATTGCAAAAATCTACAAGTCATCAAAAACCTCGGCACTATGCGCATGCTCCTAGGGGGATAGATTGGTAGGAAAAGACCATCGCTCGTCCCCAACCGCCACTCATAAGGAGGACAATCAAATAACACCTCATGTTTCAAATTTGTTACACAACGTTTACCATGCGTGCATGCTACGGGACTTGCAAACTTCAACACAAGCATTTCTCAATTTCACAATAACTCAACTAGCATGACTTTGATATTATTACCTCCATATCTCAAAACAATCATCATGCATCAAACTTCTCTTAGTATTCAAAACACTCATAAGAGAATTTTATTATTAATCTTGTATACCTAGCACATTAGGATTTTAAGAAAATTACCATGCTATTTAAGACTCTCAAAATAATATAAGTGAAGCATGAGAGTTCATATATTTCTTCAAAATAAAACTACCACCATGCTCTAAAAGGAATAAGTGAAGCACTAGAGCAAATGACAAACTACTCCGAAAGATATAAGTGAAGATCAATGAGTAGTCGAATAATTATGCAACTATGTGAAGACTCTCTAACATTTAATAATTTCAGATCTTGGTATTTTATTCAAACAGCAAGCAAAGCAAAATAAAATGACCTTCTAAGACTGGCAAACATCATGTGAATAAGCAAAACTTAGGATCAACCGATACTAACCGATTGTTGTTGAAGAAGAAAGGTGGGATGCCAACCGGGGCATCCGCAAGCTTAAATGCTTGAGACTTCTTGAAATATTATCTTGGCGTGCCTTGGGCATCCCCAAGATTGAGCTTTTGTGTCTCCTTAATTCCTCTCATATCACAGTCTCCCTAAATCTCAAAAGCTTCATCCACACAAAACTCAACAAGGACTCGTGAGATAAGTTAGTATAAACCATTGCCAAAACCTTATCACACTCTACTGTAGAAAATCACTAAAATTATTATTCAACATTTCATACTAAATGCCTCTTCATATTTAATAGTCCTATCCTCAAATAGAATCATTAAAGAAGCAAACATATGCAAACAATGCAAACATAACAGCAATCTGCCTAAACAGGACTGTCTGTAAAGAATGCAGAAACATACATACTTCCTTAGCTTCAAAAATTATCAAAGAAAATTACCACTGCAGTAAATTTATCAGATCTTAATATGCAAAAGGTTTCAACATTTTATCACATTCTTACTTTTCTAGGGAATTATTGCAACACGGTAAACTTTCTGTTTTAAAACAGCAACATGAAGACTTGTAAAATAGGCATAGTAAAGGCTATCAATGCCACTTTTATTGAAATAAAAGATGCAATTTTTTTTCTAAATAACATCAAGCAAATCTAAATAAAATAAATTGACGCTCCAAGCAAAACACATATCATTTGGTAAATAAAAATATAGCTCCAAGTAAAGTTACCGATGAACAAAGACGAAAGAGGGGATGCCTTCCAGGGCATCCCCAAGCTTAGGATCTTGGTTATCCTTGAATATTACCTTGGGGTGCCTTGGGAATACCCAATCTTAGGCTCTTGACACTCCTTATTCCATAGTCCATCGAATCTTTACCCAAAACTTGAAAACTTCACAACACAAAACTTAACAAAAAACTCGTAAGCCCCGTTAGCGAAAGAAAACAAAACACCACTTCAAGGTACTGTAATGAACTCATTATTTATTTGTATTGGTGTTAAACCTACTGTATTCCAACTTCTCTATGGTTTATAAACTATTTTACTAGCCATAGATTCATCAAAATAAGCAAACAACACAATGAAAACAGAATCTGTCAAAAACAGAACAGTCTGTAGTAATCTGGATCAAACGTATACTTATGGAACTCATAAAATTCTCAAATAAATTGTTGGACCAGAGGAATTTATCTATTAATCATCTGAAAAAATAATTAACTAAATAGCACTCTCCAAATAAAAATGGCAGCAGTTCTCGTGAGCGCTAAAGTTTCTGTTTTTTACAGCATCATCAACAAGACTTTCCCCAAGTCTTCCCAAAGGTTCTACTTGGCACAAACACTAATTAAAAGCATAAAACCACATCTAAACAGAGGATAGATGAATTATTTATTACTAAAAAGTAACAAAAAGCAAGGAAGAAAAATAAAGTTGGGTTGCCTCCCAACAAGCGCTATCGTTTAACGTCCCTAGCTAGGCATGATGATTTCAATGATGCTCACATAAAAGATAAGAATTGTAACATAAAGAGAGCATCATTAAGAATATGACTAAAAAATTTAAGTCTAACCCACTTCCTATGCATAGGGATTTTGTGAGCAAACAACTTGTGGGAACAAGAATCAACTTGCATAGGAAGGTAAAACAAGCATAACTTCAAAATTTTAAGCACATAGAGAGGAAACTCGATATTATTGCAATTCCTACAAGCATATATTCCTCCCTCATAGTAATTTTCAGTAGCATCATGAATGAATTCAACAATATAACCAGCACCTAAAGCATTCTTTTCATGATCTACAAGCATAGAAAGTTTACTACTCTCCACATAAGCAAAATTCTTCTCATTCGGAATAGTGAGAGTATCATAAGAGACTCGAATACTATAAATTGTTTCCACATTAAAAGAGTAATGTTCAGAGAAGGGGTAACCATAATCATGACAAGTTTTATAAATATAATCCTCACTACTTTTTATAGCATATGTATCATCACAATAATTATCATAAGTAGGAGGCATGTTATTATCATTATAAATTTGCATATCAAAACTAGGGATACTAAAAATATCATCTTCATTAAGTGTAGCATCCCCGAGATTAGGACAAACATTAATTGCAGCAAATATATTCTCAAAAACATCATCTTCATCAAACATAGCATCCCCAAGCTTGGGCTTTTCATATTATAAGCATAATCACTCTCATCATTAATAGTATGGATAGCACCAATAGTATAGCAATTATCATATTCTTCCAAGCAAGTGCCAAAAAGATTTTCAAGATCATAAGAAGTAGCATTATCTTCCACAATCATATTTTCATGAGGTACAATAGTAATAGGAGCAGCACTATTTGGGAGAGATATCTTTTTACCTCTCTTCCTTTTTCTTTTCTTCTTCTTCTTCTTCTTCTTCTTCTTCTTCACCACATCATGTGTGGGTTCAATCCTCTTTTTGGAGCTCCTTATTAATGAGATTGGTTGAATAGGAGGCTCCTCCTCATTACCCGATTCATCATAAGAAATAATAGGAGGATATTGGGAAGTCTCTTCCCTTTCATTAGTATTCTCTTCATCTTTTATTTGTTTTCTTTTCTTTAAGTAGTTGGCAATATAAGGATTTTCAATACAATTCACCGCACAATACATATAAATTTCCTCTAGATCAAATCCAAGAAGTTTATAACGGGCAAGTTCTGGAAGATAATTAGTTATACGTTTCATTTCTTTGTAACTCATAAACAAACCAAGTTCATTATGATGTGCAAGGGAAATCAAGTCATCACAATTTTTGGACACGATACGATCATGAAACAATTTGCATTGGGTATTGAAATGATCATGTTCATTACAAAGCTCACAAGTATGGCCAATATAATTTAAATTTTCAGCACATTCATCTAACCTTTCTTGCAACAATTTAGTTTCTAAGTACTTATGCCTCTTGCAATATCTATCTTCCCTATTTGGAGTGTTCGTACAAACCCAATGTACTCCACAGAAATTGACATGTTTATAGGAGACATCATAACTAGTGCAATCATCATTAGTATCATGGATATTCAAAGAATTCATACTAACAACATTGCAATCATGCTCATCATTCAAAGATTTATTGCCAAACATTTTATAGATTTCTTCTTCTAGCACTTGAGCACAATTATCCTTTCCATCATACTCACGAAAGATATTAAAAAGGTGAAGCGTATGAGACAAACTCAATTCCACTTTTTATAGTTTTCTTTTATAAACTAAACTAGTGATAAAACAAGAAACTGAAAGACTCGATTGCAAGATCTAAAGATATACCTTCAAGAACTCACCTCCCCGGCAACGGCGCTAGAAAAGAGCTTGATGTCTACTACACAACCTTCTTGTAGACGTTGTTGGGCCTCCAAGTGCAGATGTTTGTAGGACAGTAGCAAATTTCCCTCAAGTGTATGACCTAAGGTTTATCAATCCGTAGGAGGCGTAGGATGAAGATGGTCTCTCTCAAGCAACCCTGCAACCAAATAACAAAGAGTCTCTTGTGTCCCCAACACACCCAATACAATGGCAAATTGTATAGGTGCACTAGTTCGGTGAAGAGATAGTGATACAAGTGGTATATGGATAGTAGATAATAGTTTTTGTAATATGAAAATATAAAAAGAGCAAGGTAACTAATGATAAAAGTGAGCGTAAACGGTATTGCAATGATAGGAAACAAGGCCTAGGGTTCATACTTTCACTAGTGTAAGTTCCCTCAACAATGATAACATAATTGGATCACATAACCATCCCTCAACATGCAACAAAGAGTCACTCCAAAGTCACTAATAGCGGAGAACGAATGAAGAGATTATGGTAGGGTACGAAACCACCTCAAAGTTATTCTTTCCAAACAATCCGTTGGGCTATTCCTATAAGTGTCACAAACAGCCCTAGAGTTCGTACTAGAATAACACCTTAAGACACAAATCAACCAAAACCCTAATGTCACCTAGATACTCCAATGTCACCTCAAGTATCCGTGAAAATGAGTATACGATATGCGTCACACAATCTCAGATTCATCTATTCAACCAACACATAGAACCTCAAAGAGTGCCCCAAAGTTTCTACCGGAGAATCACGATGAAAACTTGTGCCAACCCCTATGCATAGGATCATGGGCGGAACCCGCAAGTTGATCACCAAAACATACATCAAGTGAATCACGTGGTATCCCATTGTCACTACGGATACGCACGGCAAGACATACATCAAGTGTTCTCAAATCTTTAAAGACTCAGTCTGATAAGATAACTTCAAAGGGGAAACTCAATTCATTACAAGAGAGTAGAGGGGGAGGAGAAACATAAGATCCAACTATAATAGCAAAGCTCGTGATACATCAAGATCGTGACAAATCAAGAACACGAGAGAGAGAGAGAGAGAGAGAGAGAGAGAGATCAAACACATAGCTACTGGTACATACCCTCAGCCCCGAGGGAGAACTATTCCCTCCTCATCATGGAGAGCACCGGGATGATGAAGATGGCCACCGGAGAGTGATTCCCCCCTTCGGCAGGGTGCCGAAACGGGTCTAGATTGGCTTTCGGTGGCTACGGAGGCTTCTGGTGGCGGAACTCCTGATCTATTGTGCTCCTGGATGTTTTTAGGGTATATGGAGATATATAGGCAGAAGAAGTACGTCGGTGGAGCTTCGGGGGCCCCACGAGGCAGGGGGCGCGCCCTAGGGGGGGTGCGCCCCCCACCCTCGTGAGCACCTCCCTTGGCTCCTGACGTGGGGTCCAAGTCCATCCGGTAGCTTTCCTTTCAAAAATAACTTCTCCAGTTGATTTCGTTCCGCTTCGACTCCGTTTGATATTCCTTTTCTTCGAAACACTGAAATAGGCAAAAAAATAGCAATTCTGGGCTGGGCCTCCGGTTAATAGGTTAGTCCCAAAAATAATATAAAAGTGGATAATAAAGCTCAATATTGTCCAAAACAGTAGATAATATAGCATGGAGCAATCAAAAATTATATATATACGTTGGAGACGTATCAAACTCATCCAACCTCCTCATAGTAAGAGGTTTTGTGAAGCCATCAACAAGTTGATCTCCAGTAATTATAAACTGAATATCAAGTAGCTTTTGAGCTACCCTTTCTCTGACAAAGTGTAAATCAACCTCAATATGCTTGGTGCGTGCATGAAAAACAGGATTAGCTGAAAGATAGGTTGCGCCAATATTATCACACCATAATCTAGCAGCTTGTGGAGCCTTGATTCAAAGTTCATAGAGCAATGTTTGTATCAACATTACTTTTGCTGTAGCATTTGCAAAATCTTTATATTCAGCCTCTGTACTTGACCTTGAGACAGTAGCCTATTTTCTTGCACTCCATGATACAAGATTAGTTCCCAGAAACACAACAAAACCACCTGTAGATCTTCTCTCATCAGCACACCCTGCCGAGTCTACATCAGAATAGGCAGTAACAAGTAGAGATGGAGACTTGGTAATCTGAAGTCCAAGTCCTTCAGAAAACTTAAGATACCTTAAAATCCTCTTGACTGCAGTCCAATGAGTTGTTCTAGGTGCATGTAAATACTGACAGACCTTATTCACAGAGTAAGAAATATCAGGACGTGTAAGAGTCAGATATTGTAAAGCACCCACAACACTTCTGTAATTAGTTGCATCCTTTGGTCCAAGTGCTTCTCCACTCTCAATTGTAAGTTTTTCATAAGTTGAAATTGGTGTACTCACAGGTTTGCAATTTTGCAGTCCTACTCTTCTGAGTATATCAGTAGTATATTTTTCCTGCGTAAGAAGTATACCATCCTTGATCTGCTTCATCTCTGTGCCAAGAAAATAGTGAAGATCTCCCAAATCTTTGAGAGCAGATTCCAACTTTAGATCTTTAAGAAAACAAGTGGTAGCATCTGAACTTGAACTTGCAACAATTATATCATCAACATAAACAAGCAGAAATATAGTAATATTGTCTTTGTGATAAAAGAACAATGAAGTATCTGCTTTAGATGGTGTAAACCCAAGTTGTTTTAACTGCATGCTCAACCTTGAGTACCAAGCTCTTGGGGCTTGTTTCAAACCATATAAAGCTTTATCCAACTTACAAACATAATGTGGTGTGCTTTGATTTTCATATCCAAGTGGCTGCCACATGAACACTTCTTCCTCAAGAACACCATGAAGAAACCCGTTCTGAACATCTAGTTATGTATCGTCATAATCAATGCCAAATCCTTGCTTAAAACCTTTGTCAACTAATCCAGCCTTGTATTTGTCTATGCTTCCATCATGTTTTCTTTTTATCTTATATACCCATTTGCAATCTATAACATTGCTAGCTTTCCTTGAGGGTACTAAATGCCAAGTTCTATTTTTTATGAGTGCATCATATTCCTTATCCATAGCCTTCTTCCATTCTTTATGAGCTAGAGCATCATGCAAATGATTTGGTTCTCCAACACTACTAAGAAAAGCACATTTGACTCTGTCATATCGTATCGTACCATCAGTATACTACTTTTCTTTAACAATACATGACTGTGACCGGGTGTGTTGACGAGGAGGCTAAGGTAGTGCTGCTGATGTAGGCACAGAAGATCCAGAAGCAGTAGGCGCATCCATAGAAGATCCAGGCGCTGGATCTGAGACAGATTCTACACTTGCTACTAATCCTGATGCGTCCGACGTGGGTGTCCCCCTGTCGCCAGCCGCTCCAGCCGCCGCGTAGTCCTGCCGACAAGTGGCACGCGGTGATACGTCCCTGCCCGTGCCTGGGCTAGCAGGCTCCACCCGGTGGGGGCTGTCGGCCACACGCGGGCCTAAGCCCGCGCCAGAGCTAGCGACCTCAGCCAATCGCACGTCGGGATAGGCGGGGTCCACCTAGTCGGCCACCCGCGCGCTGGTGGATGCATGCAGAGGAGGGGAATCCTCATGGGATCGCGCGCTGCCAGGGATAGGGGAGCTGACGCAGGAATCGGCATGGGATCCAGCGCCGCTGCCAGCCGAATCAGTGTGGGATCCCGTGCTTGTTTCATCCGGATCTGCACACATAAAATGATGGCCAAAATCTGCAGAATTACAATTTTCTTTGGAATTTTTCACATGATCAGGTTTAGTTAATTCACCCCCGTGATCTGGAAGAAGGGCTATTTCAGCACGGAGAAGAGCTCCTGCGCTGGGATGAAACTTGGCTAATGGAAAAAGAGTTTCATCAAAAACAACATCTCGAGAAATATAGATACGTCCAGTAGCAATTTCCAGGCACTTATAGCCTTTGTGAAGATTACTATAGCCAAGAAAAACACATTGAGTAGAACGAAACTCAAGTTTATGATGATTGTATGGACGAAGATTGGGTTAGCATGCACACCAAAAAAATTAGAAGAGTTGTAATCTGGTTTTTAATGATAGAGACGTTCCAAAGGAGTAGAATTGCCAATGACTTTGCTAGGCAAACGATTAATAAGATATGTGGCAGTGATGAAAGCTTCGTCCCAATATTTGAGAGGCATGGAAGCATGAGCAAGTAAAGAGAGACCAACTTCAACAATGTGGCGATGTGTATGCTCGGCAGAGCCATTCTGTTGATGGGCATGAGGGTAGGACACGTGGTGTGCAATGCCTATGCTACGAAAGATGGAGTTGAGCTTCTCATACTCCCCTCCCCAGTCACTTTGGAATGCCAAAAAAATTCTGTCAAAGTGTCTTTCGACAAGTTTTTGAAACTCTTGGAATATAGAAAAAACTTCAGATTTATACTTGAGTCAATAAATCCAAGTAAACTTACTATAATCATCAATGAAATTGACATAGTATTTTTTTCTTCCAAAAGAATATCGGGCATGTCCCCATACATCATTGAAAATAAGCTCTAAAGGAGCATGGGAAACACTACTTGACCTAGGATAGGGAAGTTGGTGACTCTTGGCACATTGACAAGCTTCACAAACCTAATCGCTAATAGGGCTATGTGACAAAGAAAGATTGCCTTTATCGACAACTTGCTTAACTGTGACTGAAGAAGGATGTCATAATTGTTGATGCCACCTTGCCAAAGAGGGCTTGATGACGGAGTAGCCCTGGCGACGCTTGCGACTAAGTGCTCCGGATGTGATGGGGTAGAGGCCTCCAATGCATCTACTATGGTGTAGAAGTTCCCTTGTTGCCCGATCCTTTATAAAAAAGTAACGAGGGTGAGTTTCAAAAAAGACATTATTATCAGTGGCTAAACGAGACATAGAGGCAAGGTTTTGGTCGGCTTGTGGAACATGAAGAACATATTTTAAGACTAGATCACGTTTAAGCATAGGGGAATTAATACAAGCTTGACCAATGTGTTGAATATCCATACCTCCACCGCTTGCGGTGTGAATCTCATCATTCCCGTGATATTTTTCACGGAGAACAAGTTGCTCTAGCTCACTTGTGACATGATCCGTTGCACTGGAGTCAACATACCACACGCCATCTCCTCCTTGCTCACGCATAGTTGCAGCAACATGGCGAGCATCGGGCACATAGTCTTCATCAAAGCGGGTCCATAATCTCATGGTCGGCCTTCTTGCAGAGCTGACAGCGAGGGCGACCACGGGAGGAGAAGGAGGAGGAGGAGGGGCGGCGGCTAGTGTTGTTGTCGAAGCCACCACCCCCTGAAATGTTGTCGGTGTTGTTGTAGTTGTTGCCTCTAGCGTTGTTGTAGTTGTTGATGTAGCCGCTGTCGCCCTGGGAGTTGTCGCGCCCCCGCCCACCACCGCGTTGCGCGTGGTGACCGCACCCACAGCGTGATGACCCACAAGTATAGGGGATCAATTGTAGCTCTTTTCGATAAGTAAGAGTGTCGAATCCAATGAGGAGCGGAAGGAAATGACAAGTAGTTTTCAGCAAGGTGATGTCTGCAAGTGCTGAAATTGTAAGTAGCAGAGTAGTTTGATAGCAAGATAATTTGTAACGAGCAAGTAACGATAGTAGTGAAAAAAGTGCAGCAAGTTAGCCCAATACTTTTGAGGCAAAGGACATGCCAAAATGGTCTCTTATGATAAGCAAAGCGTTCTTGAGGGTACACTGGAATTTCAACTAGTCACTTTCATCATGTTGGCTTAACTCATGTTCGGTACTTTGATAATTTGATACGTGGGTGGACCGGTGCTTAGGTGTTGTTCTTACTTGAACAAACCTCCTACTTATGATTAACCCTTCCACAAGCATCTGCAACTACGATAAAAGTATTAAGAATAAATTCTAACCATAGCATTAAACTTTTGGATCCAATCGGTCCCTTACATGGCGCGCATAAACTAGGGTTTAAGCTTCTGCCACTCTCGCAACCCATCATCTAATTGCTACTCCACAATGCATTCCCTTAGGCCCAAATATGGTGAAGTTTCATGTAGTCAACGTTCACATGACACCACTAAGGGAATCATAACATACATACTATCAAAATATCAAACACATATCAAGTTCACATGATTACTTGCAACATGATTTCTCCTGTGACCTCAAGAACCAAAGTAACTACTCACAAACGATGATCATGATGAAGATCAGTGGGGTATTAAATAGCATATAGGATCTGAACATATAATCTTCCACCAAATAAACCATATAGTAATCAACTACAAGATGTAATCAACACTACTAGTCACCCACAAGCACCAATCTATAGTTCCCGTAACAAGATTGAACACAAGAGATGAACTAGGGTTTGAGATGAGGTGGTGTTGTTGAAGATGTTGATGGAGATTGCCCTCCCCAAGATGGGAGAGTTGTTGGTGATGATGATGATGATGATTTCCCCCTCCGGGAGAGAAGTTCCCCCGGCGGAATCGCTCCGCCAGAGGGCAAAAGTGCTCTTGCTCAAGTTCCACCTCAAGGCGGCGGCACTCCGTCTCGAAAGTCCTCTCCTTATTTTTTCTAGGTCAAAATGACTTATATACCAGAAGATGGGCACCGGAGGTGGGCCTGGGTGAGCAGAACCCACCAGGGCGCGCCTGGGCTCCCTCGCGCGCCCACGTGGGTTGTGCCCACCTGGTGGGCCCCCTCTGGTGGGCCCCCTCTGGTACTTATTGGCTCCAATATTCCTCATATATTCTATAAAAATTCTCCGTGAAGTTTCAGCTCATTTGGAGTTGTGTAGAATAGGTGGCCTGACGTAGCTTTTCCAGTTCCGGATTTCCAGCTGCCGGAATTCTGCCTCTTTGTGTATACCTTGCATATTATGAGAGAAAAGGCATTAGAATTACTCCAAAAAGCATTATTATGGATAAAAAATTATAAATAATAGTAAGAAAACATGATGCAAAATGGACGTATCTACTCCCCCAAGCTTAGACCTCACTTGTCCTCAAGCGAAAACCGAAATCAAAAACATGTCGACATGCTTTGAGGGAGGTGTCGTTAAAAACAAAATACGGGCATAGAAGCATCATGTTGATTATTATAACAACAACAAAATTAAACATAATACTTTTATCATATACTTCTCATGAATAAATAATAATTCATCACACAATCGAAGTATAAAGTAAAAACTCTATTAGAAACCAACAGACTGTGTTCTCAGTCAACTTTGCAACTATAATGCATCATCTTTTCAGGAAGGGTCACGTATCAGAGCCTTTAGGCATGTCCACATACTCAACCATCATATAGTCTTCTATGATTGCTAACACTCACCGCGTACACATGAGCAAAACGTTTCAACCGAACACATAGAAAGATATGGGCTTATAGTTTCGCCTCCCAACGTACTCACCTCAAGGGTGAAGTCAATAATAATAACTCATGCTATCCATATTCAGCTGGACATATGTGCCTAGATCTTTGCTCACCACATGCTGCTTGGCAAAGGAGAAAAATAAAAAGGAATAGAAGGAAAACTTTGACTCTTTGCATAAAAGTAAATACATAGAAGTAAAAGATAGGCCCTTCGTAGAGGGAAGCAGAGGTTGCCATGCGCTTATGTGTTTGTATGATGAACCTCTTAGTGCAAAAGAACGTCACGTTACATTGCCCCTTGTGATAGCGGCCTTTATTATGTAGTATGCCGCTTTTATTCTTCACCATCACAAGTTCGTGCAACGCTCAATCTTCTCTTACACTAAATGATCTCACACATTTAGAAGCAATTTTTATTGCCTTTTTGCACCGATGACAACTTACTTCAGGGATCTTGCTCAATCCCTAGGTAGGTATGGTGGACACTTGAAGATAAGATTTGGGTTTAAGGGTTTTTGGATGCACAAGTAGTATCTCTACTTAGTGCGGAATTTTTGGCTAGCAAAGATAGGGAGCAAGCACCACATGTTGAAGGATCTATGACAATATGACTTCTATGTGGATATAAGCAAACATAAACCATTAAGTTGTCTTCCTTGTCCAACGTCAACAATTTTGGCATATAATATTTTGATGAGGGCTCACGATCACAAAAGATTTCCAGGATAGTATATTTATATGTGAATCTTCTCTTCCCTTATTAATTCTTTCACGAGTTGCATCATTGACTAATGCTATGTTTGTCAATCTTTACTAAATAAATTCTACTCATACTTTTCCTTATGTGGTGTCATCACCTACCATAGGATTAGTATATGATCTTTTCATTATTTCTTTCATTTCTATTATTCTTTGTTATTTCTTTTCACTGGTGCGCGTCGATCCTAAACAAACGGTTTTTTACCCCTTTCTGCGACGGCCTTTGGAACCGTCGCCAAGTGAGTGTGGGCGATAGGGGGGTCCTTCCCACATGACCCAGAAACCGTCGGGATAGGGAGCCTTGATGCATACAGTTGTCCCTATATAACCTTTTCCGATATCTCAAATATCCCAAACGCTTCATCCTTGCTACTCGTTTGTGCTCACATTTCCATCGCAGTTGGAGTTTTGTGGTTCTGCCTAAAACCAGGCAGATTCTAGGCACGAGAGCTTTCCAGGCATATTCCAGGCACGAGAGATTTACGACGCCTGGCACATCACAAACAGTTCATGATTATAAACCGTGTACGACAGGTAGACAATCACACACATTTAGTTTTCCCACATCACACGCGCTTTGCGAATGGCAACTGTGTGCATGCTTGCACACGTTTCCTCTCTATGAACCGTCTCGGATTATGGTGTATATCGCAAAAATTTGTGTTTTACAACCGTGTGTGTCGTAATGACCTGCACAACGTAATTTTGCCCTAATTTAATTACTGCTATTTAAAATTGTACCTAATTTAAACTTGAAAGTAGGCTATAGCTTTATTCATATCCATCAGGTTCAAACAACCAATGCATTATTCGATTCACTGGTACATATGTTTAAGAATTACAGAATCACCAAATAAAGAATGATGTACCAGGGTTCTATACTTGTACAATTACATATGGTAAAGAAAGAGGCGACAGACATTCCAGTTGTTGAACAAGGTGCAGCGGAATGGCCTTATTGTGCTCTCCTGGATGCAGAAGGCATGCAGGACTCTAGTCCAACCCCTTGTGATGGTCGGCCGCCAACCATGTAGTTTGAGAGGTAATCTTGAGTAAACTGCTTCCGGATCCACTACAAAAGAACAAAGATTCAGATACTGTCATCTAACACAACTCAATACGAGCAGTAAAAAGAAGGCTACAGGGTTCTTACTTACCATCCTACAGTAAACTGTTGTCTTACATAAAGTGTAAACAAATAGTTTGATTAACATCTTTTGACCCATTTTAGTAACAATCTTTATCAGTTTCCTCACTTGATGCTGGTTCATGAATATCTCATTGCCCCATGCGCAGAAAGGGTCGAAGTGTGGATCTTTGGAAATGATATATGTACCTAAAAGCACCAAGTTAATATTAGAAGCTAAACAACAATTGAAAAAAGATGTAGTAAAACATTCCATCCATCCCATTATATAAGGCTTTATTACATGTATATCTAGACATCATCAGAACATTAAGGTAACACTCTTCCTTGTTGCTATGTAGCCTGGGATTGCATATTTAGTCATTCAGTACAATGCATGTTGCTAAACAACAATTGAAAAACGAAAAGGCATAAGGACAACAACCAAATATCGTAATTCATAGTGGTATTGTTGAAACTATTATTGATGAAATTGAACTGCACAGCAAATAGTTGCACATATAGAGCATCACATTGTGAAGAACTGAAATAAACAATTCATAAGGACATCTCTAGGCGATCCTTAAAAAGTTAAAGGACTAAAACCCTTAGTGGATATATATATACTCCAACAATTTTTGGCCTTTTCTAGTCGATCCCCTAAACTTAAGGTTGTAAACTTCAATTTGATCAAGTTCAAAGCAGGTTCAACCGAAAGTAGCATGCATTCAACCATAAACACAGATAGTTTTGCATAACCGAACAAAAAACATAAATTTAAACTAAGCTAAACTACTTTCGGTCGAAGTAGAGATCGAGACAATCCTTCCTCGTCGTGTACGGTGTGCCGCGAGCCGGGTCCGGGCCAGTACCGTCGTAGGGGTCGTTGGGGAAGGCACTCCTCCACTCGTCGACGTCGATCTCCTCTTCTTGGGGGCCCACCTCGACGCCCTTCGCATCGCCGCCGCCTTCGACCTCTTCATCAAAGGAGAGCGCAATAACCGCGCTACCCTCCGCGCCGCCGTCCTCGCCGCCTTAGACCTTGTCATCGGAGGAGAGCGCGATAACCTCGCCGCCCTCCGCGCTGGCAAATATCGTTTGCTCCGCCTCCATGAGCTCCGTGTTCTGCCGGCGGAGCTCTTGCATGTAGGCCTCGTCGGCGGCCTCGGCCTCGAGATGCTCCCACGCCTCGCGGTCCTCCCGCGCCATAGCCGAGCTCACCACCCCTGGCTCCAGCGGAACGAGGTGGATCAGACATGTGCCAAGGGGAAAATTGAGCCTAGCCGCCAGGCCGTGGTAGCGGACCAGCCAGCGGTCGTACTCCATGGCTGCGAGCTCGGCCGTGTGGAAGCTACCGAGCCACCGGCGGGTGTGGGTCTCTCGATCTGTAATCTCGGCGACCCACGTCCTCCACCACCGCTGCCAGACCCCGAGCTAGGACTTTGTCGGCTGCCGGGTCCGGGGGAGGATGGGGAAGTCCTCGAACCGGCATCGGGGCGCGGCGGTGGGCGGATCGGGGAACCGGCGACGGCGGATCGGGCCCGCGGAGGACGACGGGGACACCTCGGCGGCCACCTCGCCGACGTCGGGCGAAAAGGCCGCGATAAACATCTTTTTGGCCATTGGCTACTCGAGCTCCCGACACACAAGCAGAGGTTGAGGATGGAGGCGTCGGCGATGGCGGCGACCTATCGATGGTTTCGAGGGTTGTGTGTGTCTGTGTGAGCAGAGGTTGTGTTTGAGGAAATACTGCGGCAACTGAAAATTTTACTAGGCGGGAGTAACAAAGCGGGGCTACTGAAAATTTGGATCAAGGCGAGCAGATATTTTTGAGATTGCAAGGGATGCAGAGGCGGGAGTAAAATGCCGGGGCTACTGAAAATTTGAATCAAGGGACTGAAGCAGAGAGGGATGCAGAGGCTAGAGTTTTGGGGGAGCGAGCTAGTGTGCTTGACACGCCGGCTGTGGACCGTAGCCGACACACCTTCTCGCGTAAGCCATAGGCGTACTATACACCGACAGTGCTCCAAGATATTTTGTACTACATCTCACATGGTTGGTGAGAATAAACTGTGTGGGATCTACTTGATTTGAATTAAAAATGGGGTCACAGCGGCAATGGACGGTGTTTGAATTGCTAGACCTTTTATCTGCAGTGAACATGCAACTATATGTGTGTCGTAAAAGAATTGGAATTATTCAGGGCTCATTTTGAGATTTCATACATTAAACTGGTTTTCTAGCCATTTCAGGTGCACAATTGAAAATTAAACTACATGCACGTGCTCCGGTGCATACAAATTGGTCGAAAAATCAAATATGTGTCCATCAGTGCATGCTTAGGTCCGATGGAAGAAATGGGAATGAATTTTTCGGGGTTCGTTTGGCCTTTTTATACATTAACTGGGTTTTCTAGGCATTTTATGTGCATAATTCAAATTTGAACTACAAGCACATGCTCCAATACACTAAAGTTGGTTGAAAAATCACATGTGTGTCCTTGGGTGAATTTCTAGGCCCCATGCAAGAGATGGGAATGAATTTCAAACACCAGGGCACTGTTGTTTGCCGGCAAAACATTGAGAGACCTGGTTTTTAAATTCTAGTAAATCCAAAACTCATCTGAAATTCATGAAACTTGGCATGCTATCATGGAGCAGCATCAACATGACATGGTGAAATTTTTGTCCCATTTGGGGTAGGTTTGGGTATGAGCTTCTCACAACAAGCATGATGGTTTCGATAGGGAACGTACCACCTTTGGGTACGAGACGATATCCATTGCCTCTTATTGCTTTCAAAAAATTTCCAGCGTCACCATAGAACAACAGGAGTGTTGTGTTCAATCCTGGAATTTTTCGGGGTTTGTTTGGCCTTTTTTATACATTAACTGGTTTTCTAGGCATTTTATGTGCATAATTCAAATTTGAACTACAAGCACATGCTCCAATGCACCAAAGTTGCTGAAAAATCACATGTGTGTCCTTGGGTGAATTTCTAGGTCCCATGCAAGAGATGGGAATGAATTTCAAACACCAGGGCACTGTTGATTACCGGCAAAACGTTGAGATGCCTGGTTTTTAAATTCTAGTAAATCCAAAACTCGTCTAAAATTCATGAAACTTGGCATGCTATCATGGAGCAGCATCAACATGTCGTGGTGAAAATTTTGTCCCATTTGGGGTAGGTTTGGGTATAAGCTTCTCACAAATCAAAGCTTCTCACAACAAGCATGATGGTTTCGATAGGGAACGTACCACCTTTGGGGACGAGACGATATCTGTTGCCTCTTATTGCTTTCAAAAAAATTCCAGTGTCAACATAGAGCAACAGGAGTGTTGTGTTCAATCTTGGAATTTTACGGGGTTCATTTGGCCTTTTTTATACATTAACTGGGTTTTCTAGGCATTTTATGTGCCTAATTAAAATTTGAACTACAAGCACATGATCCAATGCACCAAAGTTGGTTGAAAAATCACATGTGTGTCCTTGGGTGAATTTCTAGGTCCCATGCAAGAGATGGGAATGAAATTCAAACACCATGGCACTGTTGATTTGGGGCAGGTTCGGGTATAAGCTTCTCACAAACCAGAGCTTCTCACAACAAGCATGATGGTTTCGATAGGGAATGTCCCACTTTTGGGGACAAAACGATATCGATTTCCCCTTATTGTTTTCAAATATTTTCTAGTGTCAACATAGAACAACACGAGTGTTGTGTCAATTTTTGTGATTTTTGGGGGCTCGTTTGGACATTTTTATGCATTAAATGGGTTTTCTAGGCATTTTATGTGCATAATTCAAGTTTGAACTACAAGCACATGCTCCAATGCACTATGGTTGGTTGAAAAATCTAATTTGTGTCCTTGGGTGAATTTCTAGGTCCCATGCAAGAGATGGGAATGAAATTCAAACACCAGGGCACTGTTGATTGTCGACACAATATCGAGATGCCTGGTTTTTAAATTCTAGTGAATCCAAAACTCGTCTGAAATTCATGAAATTTGGCATGCTATCATGGAGGGACATCAACATGCTGTGTTAAAAAATTTGTCCCATTTGGGGCAGGTTCGGGTATATGCTTCTCATAAACCAGAGCTTCTCACAACAAGCGTGATGGTTTCGGTAGGGAACGTCCCACCTTTGGGGATGAAACGATATCCATTGCCTCTTATTGCTTTGAATTTTTTTCTCATGTCAACATAGAACAACAGGAGTGTTGTGTGAATTTTTGTGATTTTTAGGGGTTCGTTTGGACATTTTTATGCATTAACTGAGTTTTCAATGCATTTATGTGCATAATTAAAATTTGAACTACATGTACATGCTCCAATGCATATAAATTGGTTGAAAAATCAAATATGTGTCCTTGGGTGCATGCTTAGATCCCATGCAAGAAATGGGAATGAATTTCAAACACCAGGGCACACTACAAAAAAATACACTTCCGTGATGATACGTGTTTGTCACAGTAGGTCGCGTTTTTTTTCATGCATGTACATCCATGACAAATTTATGACAGAATTAAGATAGTCATACCTATGCTGTCATAGAAGTGTTCCATGACATTACCAAAATTATCATCACGGAAGTGTCCACTTCCGTGACGATAAATCGCGCGTCACAGAAGTGCTTTCGTCAAGGGTGAACGACACATGGCATCCACCGTAATGGAACGCCGTTAAGCTATTGGGTCGGGTTTTGGATCCGATAACCCATTAACAGCCCCGACCAATGGGGATTTTCCACGTGTAAATCATCATTGGCTGGAGGAAACACGTGTCGGCTCATCATCGGAACAGATGTCATCCACTCATTGGACAGCATGCGCCTATGATACGTTGACACATGGCACGGCCCAACATAGGCCCATTCCTGTGAAAAGGCCGGCCCGTTTGACTTGGTCAAAAGGTGGCGGGCCGTCCCATGGAAAGCCTGTTAATGGCATGTTCGCATATAGCCCATTTACAGCCCACTAACCCAAGGCCCGTTACGCCCTATCTGAATTAGGCCCAGTAGTGTCATCTGGGCCATCCAATATGATTCCAGCCCGTTTTCACTTCTGGCCCATGTATGGCCCATGACTTCTTTCGGCCCATATGAGGCCCTATGTAACTCTTGGCCTATTAACGACCCGTGGTGAAACTGGCCCGTAATGAACAATGTATCACTTTACACCCATTAACGGCCCGTGGTGAAACTGGCCCGTAATGAACAGTGTATCACTTTATACCCATTAACGGCCCGTTATTCCGTTGGACCGTCTCCAACCCATGTTATCTTTCGACCTTCTCAGAGCCCATTTATTCTTGGGCTCATTTCCAGCATTCGTTTACTTACGGCCCGTTACTATCATTTTCTGCTTGTGGGCCAAATTCAGCCCGTGGTTACAGTCGGCCCATTTGTGGTCCGTTAATACGTTGGGCCGTTTTCATAGCGTCATCAAATATGGTCTATTAACAATGGCCCGTTATGATCGGTCCATGAACAAACGATTCCAACTCTAGCCCGTTTACGGCCAGAATGCGGTCTGTTTGGCCCATGTTTGGCCAATCGATCATACGGCCCGTATAAGGCCCATTGATGATACGGCCCGTAGAAGGCCCACTATTTCTACGGCCCATAGAAGGCCCACTCTTTATACGGCCCATAGAAGGCCCACTATTTCTACAGCCCGTAGGAGGCCCAGTGTCACTACAGTAAATATTAGCCCATGGTTATTGTGGCCTAGTTTTAAAAAATAGGTTATTGCAGCCACTAGCAAACCGCAGAAAAAGAACTGCACTGACTACAAGGAAACAAATAAACAAGAAAACAAGGAAATAAATAAGCAAGCAACTTACACTAGGCTATCACGACTATTACACATATTACATCCACTAGGCATCAAAGTTCGCCACCAGTGCAAATATAGGGAACACAGCAGCATATAAACGCCGCAGCAAAACAAGTCCAAAACTGAAACCACTTCAGAAGAGCTCAAGAAACAATATCCTGGGTACCCATAATGCTGGCAAGATGCTTAGCAAGCTTATTAAGTTTCTCTTGTTTGGCGCTTAAGTCCTCCAGCGCTTGTTGTTGCACCAGAAAGTATGCATCTGAATTCTGCAGGGACTTCCTCAGTCCCTTCGGCTTCCTGTCGCATAACATCTGATTGATGTCTTTCAACTTGAAGTTGAGACTCAAGAAGCTGAAATGATTCAGGCAATGAGTTCGAAGAGCTGGTGCCATTAGTGGTAGCTAGTAACTCGAACACTACATCAAGACAGGACTTTGGGGTTGCCTCAGTGTCTTCAATATAGTTTTTATCAGCTTTCTTGGAGACCAACAGGGATGTCTCACTATCTTGAACCTTATCTGCATTACTTCCTTTACCATTGCATAACAGGGTACTCTTCTCCAATATTTTATCCACGTTCTAAAAGAGAAACAAACAAACACATCTCAGGTTTACAATGTAGTATATGAAACTCATTTTGGTAAACCAGTTCAATAGTAAGGTGGACAGGATAACAGCATGAAACAAACATATATCTATGTAGTATGGTCACTGTATGGTCTATATCATTCTAGTTTATGTTGCCAAATCAAGATAGATACAGTTTGAATCATATCTATTTAAGACAAAGCAACATAGACAGAATATAAGTGTGGGAAACTACACAGCAATAACAACACTTGTAATGTGCATGGCATGAGAACATAACTGTTTATTCAATTGAAACTGAAATCAACATAGAGCAAGTTACAACAGCAAACAGCCAAACACGTTGAAGAAACAGGTTTAAAACATACCTGTTGCGCCATTGGAGTTTCAATTGCATCCTTCAAATTTGAAATTAGTTGGTATCAGTAAATACAGTGATGCAAGAGCAAAGTAGTATGAACCATAGATACGGAACCTGACCTGAGAACAATTCTTCTTCTGCTTTAAGCGTTGACTTCGGGTTTAGAGTGGTGGTCCTCGTGATTTGGGCACTGTAGTTGCCTTACTAACTGCTCGTGTTTGGGTGCTCTGTGGTGGAGACGGTGTTGTGTCAGCGGGAACTTGGTGTCTATCTGCTGGGGTTGGGGTTAGAAGGGGTGTAGCTGGTTCTCTGTCCAACTGGGTAGGGGTACAATCTGCATGAGTGTGGGTTATGTGTGGTGGGGTTGGTTCTTGGGCAAGTACAACCGTGGTTCTATCTACATCGACAGGTAGCATGATCTTTTCTGAAGACCGTGTTTTTACTCCCACAGATACTGCCATCACTCCCTCCAATTGAAATGGCTGATAAACAAGAAAAGTAATTGAATGTACAGACATTGTAAGATAGACAGGTGCAATGGATAGTAGGGAAGAAAATAGGGCATGAAATAATTCACATTTATGTTGTCTAAGCAAACAGAATAGCATGACATAATTTCACATATATGATGGCTAATTAAACAGGATAGCATGACACAATTTCACATGTATGATGGCTAACTAAACATGATAGAATGACATACTTCAAAATATTATGACTATGTAAACAAGATGACATGATATAACTATACGATGTGTCTATTAAAGTGGTTGGCATGCCATAAATCACAAACATGCCATCGATGGAAACATGATGGCATGATATAATTCACAGATAGAATGACATAATTTAAATATGATGACTATGTAAATAGGATGAGATGATATAACTATATTATGTCTTTAGAAAATGGGTTGGCATGCCATAATTCAGATACATGCTGTCTATGTAAACATCATGACATGACATAATTCAAATATATGATTTATATACTAAGGAAGTGAGCAGAGGGCAATCGCATATATGATGTGTCAACTAAGGAGATGGCATTCAATATTGTGTATATGATGTAAAATCTAAGCATTGCAATACAACATATGCATTATATGAGTAATATAACCCTGCTAAGTTTGAGCATACACCTCGGGGATAATAGGACTGGTCATCTGCCTCTGAATCCTCCTCTGAAGAGCTATCTGTAACCAGCAAGATATCTGCTTCAGCAGGTAGCATTGTCTGCTCTGAAGACCTTGTTTTCACTCCAGATTTCTCCATCACCAATTCAAATGGCTGATGCACAGGAAGAGCAGTTGAATATACAAACATTGTCGACAAAAGCAATGAGAAATACAAAAAAAGGACGGCATGATATAATTCACATATATGACACTTGCCTAAACAGCATGGCATTGCATAATTCACAGACATAATGCCTTGCAACAAGATAACATTGCATAATTCACATATATAATGTCTTGCAACAAGATGGCATTGCATAATTCACATATATGGTAATTAGGCACTAAACATGTGGCATTCACACAAAGCATGTCTAAACTAAGAAAATGACATAGCAATGCAAGATACCATACGCACGATATGAGCAACATAACCCTGCCAAGTTATGGCATGCACCTCGGGGGGGGGGGGGGGCGAATATGACTGGTCATCTGTCTCTGAATCCTCCTCTGAGGAGCCATCGGTAACCACCAAGACATGCGCTTCGTCAGATAGCATTGTCTGCTCTGAAGACCTTGTTTCCACTCCAGATTTTTCCATGACCGTGCCAAATGGCTGATGCACGGGAAGAGTAATTGAATGTACTAAAATTGTTGACAAATTTAACACGTAATAAAAAAATGATGGCATGATATAATTCACATATAAGATGACTGGCTAACCAGGGTGGCATTGCAAAATTCACATATATGATGCCTGGCTAGACAAGATGGCATTGCATGATTCACATATACGATAAAGAAACTAAACAGATGGCATTGACACAAAGCATGTCTGAACTAAGCAGATGACATCTTTAATGTATACAGTAAGCAATGCAAGGCACCATATGCATGATATTACCAACATCAGCATGCCAAGTTAGAGCGAAGACCTCATGGGGTAAATAGGAGTGGTCTTCTCCTTCTGAATCCCCCTCATAACAGTTATCTTCCTCTTGATTACGATCCGAAATGGGTGGATGGGGGGCTGCCTTTGCACCCACCATGGAACGACGCCTGCATGCAATTTTATTGCCACGCAAGGCTCGTCTCTTTTGCTCTACATGATCAGTTCCATTGTGTACAATAACTGGCATGCATAGGAATAAAACATAGTGAGATTATGTAAGGAGTGCATGCACAAATCCAGAGTGATGGTAGCAAACAGTGGATAGAGCCAAAACCAATGATAGCAGGCAGATAATAGCTTTAGTTAAAAATACAGATAATGGCTCCTTTAATGTTTGTTTGCACCCAACATGAAACTCATAGTTGACACCAGAGATTAACCAGATAGTAGACAGATAGTACTAATTACTGCCCCAATATGTACCCCACAACCATTTAAAAACTCAAGTTTCCGCATTAGTTTGGACCTGACTCGGAGTCTAATAGGTGAACACGACGATAATGTAGCATGTCATCATATTAAGCGACGCATAACGTAAGCAGACACGGAAGAGTGCGACCTCTCTTGCGGACCTGTGTAGTCCTCAAGGTCATCTCCTCAGTTGATGATGGTAATGCAGTTGCCGTGGCTGCCGACGACGGGGAAGAAGATCTGAGGCGGCGAAAGATAGTCTGGAGAGTGGATCCCTGCTGTGGTGAACCCTTCCGTCGTTGGAGCAGCTGAGCTGGGGTGGAACACAGCGCCGCAGGAGTAGGACAAACCACACAAGGTTTTCTTTGACACATATCTGTAATATAAGTAATTGAGTAAGGGGTTGTTTGAATTTGAGGATTCTAACAATGCAGGGATAGGAAATAGACAGGAATAGGATAGGAATGCACGTGCAAAACAGAGAATTTAAAAACACGGGATTTCTGCCAATCTCGGTGTTTGATTCAGAATAATTGGAAGATCACAGGATGCAAAAAAGCATGGTGAGATTAAGTCAAACCAAGAAAATGTACGGTTATAATGCTATTATGCTACTATCTCTTAGTCTTGTGCTTGATGAATAGGAATATGAAAAGGAGGAGAAGTGGAAATTAGAATTCCTACGGTTTTTATTTCAAGGAGACACTAAAGGAACAAATCCTACAGTTTTCCTTTGCTCCATTCCTTTGCACCAAATTCATGAAAAGTAGTACCATAGGAAACTTTCCAATTCCGATGTTTTTCATTCACTTTTCCTTTCAAGCACTGGTGATTCTAGTAGGCAGGCTTGAGCAAGGAAAATCCTACACTAAAAAATGTTTTTGTGCTACTTCTATTACTTTGGACCCAGGCCACTACCATACTAGCTCAACTCCCAGGCCCATCGACAAATGCACAGATCAAACACGCAAAGATAAATAATGATAGCGTTCAAGAGAGTCCATCACGGATAGCTAAGTTGCCTGGTACCTCACTGCTTGTCATATAGTAGGATAAAATAATCGTATTTCCCGTTACTACTAGTGCTCAGTGGACAATATATATAACATGTAGAGTAAAAAAGAGATGCAACAAGTGTACAACCTCTTTGGCGAAGCCATGTCGATCTCAGCGTGATTGGGTTGGCCAGTGAGGATGCTTCGGTTGACTTGGCTGTCGGAGGAGGGGAAGAAGATCTTAGGCGTCTGGAGATGGAGCCCGAGGTACTGCTCCGCTGTGATGGAGGGTTTCTTCGTTGGAGCAGCTCCCGTGAGTTGTACGACGCCGAGGCTGAAGCAGGACAAGAGAGACAACGAACAACATTAACCTGAGTGGAATTCTAATAGCATCTCCAATACATGACGTAAAATACATAAACACAAAGTGCTAGATGTAAAATACATCAACCGCTCATCTGTGAACTTAACTGTCGAAACTGAATTTAACTGTTGAAACTGAACTTAACTGTCGAAACTGAACTTAACTGTCGAAACTGAATTTTGCTGTCGAAACTGAACGCACTAGCAAGGTGAGGCTACATGTCGGTCGACTGACTTTTTCATCTCTGGTCAGTCGATTTTGCAGCCGTTGGATACGAAATCAAGGGCTTGCGGTTCATCTTCAACCTCCACCCCCCTGAGCCAGCCAAACAGCAGCCCCCCGCCGCCCGCGGCCGGCGGTGCGCCGCCCCGCCCGCCCCGTAAGCACTCCCCACCGCCAGTCCACCGCCGCCACGGCCATCCCTCTAGGCCTCCCCGTGCTGAGCATTTTCTCCGGTGATCCCCACGCCACCGCCCCGCCACTGCCGGCGACCACCGCCCCCATCCTGAACCCTAAGATAGATAGTGGGGCACCTCTCCGGCGAGCCCCCCTCCCCGTTGCGGCTGGTTCTTCCTTCACCCCCGCGGCATCGGAGTGAAGTGTAGCTAAATCGAGAAGCATCGCAAGCAAGAGCAAGAGCGAGAGCAGCAGCGCGAGCAAGATCAATAGCAAGAGCAGACTAGGCAGGGGACCGAGAGCAAGAGAAGAGTAGTAGCGCGAGCGAGAGCTAAAGCAGCAGCAGGTCCTACTGATGTGGACGTCGCCGCCGAGGGAGCGACGTCGTGGAGGAAGTGGCCGATGATGCCACCGTGGATGGAGCCGCGCCGTGTCGGCTCGGGACTGAGCGTTGGCAGTACCGTGAGATCGAATCAAGAAGAAAATGCGGTGATTAGTGTACAACCTCTTTGGTGGCGCCGATTAGGCCACAACTTCATCCGAGGAAATGGTGATGATGATGCTCTTCCGTGGTGCAGGTGAAGACGGCGGTGTGGGAATGGAGGTGGCGCGAAAGACGGGGGGAACATCGGGGCAGCTCCTTGGAGGTGGAGGACGGGGTGGCTGAACCGGCGGGACGGTGAGATCGACGACGGATCCTCATCCGGTACGGTGGATGAGGGACGTCGCGGTGTTGTTGTGGACGACATCGTCGAGGAAGAGGCTCCGGTTGGATGGCGGACGGAGCAGGGTGTGGGGTTTCGTCGTGGGTTTTCGCGGCCTCCGTGTACGAATGGGTGGGCGGATGGGATGGTAGTGGGGAACCATGGCTTAGAGACGCGCTTGTCCGAAATGTGGGGTAAGTTACGAAAGTACCCCCACCGATTTGAGGCGGTTCTTTCGGTTCAGGGGTACCACGGGCATTTCATGTGTCGGGATTTCACAGGAGGTAGGAGTTTTTGCGCGCGTTGTAATTTCGGAATAGCAAGGCACGGGTTGAGATGGAGGGAGTTGTCAGAGCACAACGAGACAAAGATATATCTTAAATATTTCAGGCTAACAAGGTGCGGGTTGAAGAGGCGGGAGTTTCGCAGCACGATAGACAGAGACGCTAGCTTGAATTTTCGGCATAACAAGGCGCGGCTTGAAATTTCGGAAGAACAAGCTTAACGTGTACCCCAAAAAAGACAATTTGCACCTCAACACGCACAACACACACACAAACACCATTTAGACTAGAGTAAGGTACACGTGCATTGCACGCATGAGATTTGGCAACCAAATTATGAATAAATACCACATTATAGCATGCAAGCTTTGATTCATATATGCATGATGTAGATGTTCGTTTAATTCTTATATTTCATTTCATTCAAAATCATCTAGTTTTTATAAGAAAGCTAATCTATTTTAAGATTCATGGAATTGTGCGTCGTAAGACATAAAGTAAAAACAAATAATGGCGAATCATGTAGAAAAACATTTGGGCAATTCTGATATGGAAGATTCTAGAACAAATAAGAAGTGCTTGTGTTTTGATGTTTGTGCATTATGCTTAAGTTCAACCATGGAGTCTTCTAGATTATACATGTGGCAAAATCTGGTGGAATCTAGATGATATCCAACGGCCAATAGTGCTCAAATTTGCCATCTTTGGACCATCGGATTCGCCTCATCCAACAACCATCTTTCAAAGTTAAAGTTACCCGCACACAATATAAAAAAATATAATATATAATATATATAGGGGTATAGATATAGATATGTGATGCAAAAGCCGCCCATCATATCCAATTAGAATAGTGTGTCCATGCATGGATGCGACGTGGCCAAATGATGTCTGCCATCGGTATCTCATAGTCAAATCAGTATGATCTTGTTCAATGTGTATACATCACAACATGATCGTTTCCAAACAACACCGCGCAGATCTCCGTTATATTCATGCATGCATGGGTTTCAAACATCAGGATCTCTTATTTAAATATTTGAATTCAACTTTACATTGATTGTGACCTCACCTATTTAGCTATTCTTTTACACCCACACAGTAGTCTTCTCTTTATAATTGTACCACTAACTTTCTCTCGTGCATGCATGCACACACACTACCAGTCGGCATTATCCATCGCACGCATGCAATCTTTTTCTTCAGGTCGGTCTCCCATGAAGGCACACACCAACACACATCCCCCTCTCCATCATATTGGGCATTCTTTATCTCTCACGCGTGCATGCGCAACGATCGATGTTACTCTATGTATGTGTGTATATAGCTAGGTCTTTCATAGTTTTCCACACAAACCGATCAATCGATATATCCAGTGAGGTCTCACCCTCTTTCCCACGTCCACATCGATCAATCTATACCTCTCTATATAAGATTAACATATATAGCTAATACACCCATATTAATTATGTATCCAACGTCCCCCTCTCATCATCCATGCCTTTCGCTTCATCTCTCAGACGCGTGCACAATGGTGAAGACAGGGGGCAGTAAGGGCCATGCCCCCTCCCCCCTAACATCACTATATATCAAGGCTAATATGAATGTGATCATTAGACAATTGCTGCTAAAAATGGTTTAAGTTCATGAATTGACCCTCCTCGTAAAGGATTAGCAATGCTTGGCCCCCTAGCTCATTTATTTTTCATGGCTCTGCCACTGCGCGCATCAGCGCACGTGTTCGCCCCCTCTCTCTAAATATCGATCTCGCACTTGTGCATTCCTTCATAGTCTCCCTCCACTCGGCCTCTCGCACCATCTTCTAGGCCCCCACCGGATTTTGCCACATGTACAATCTAGCAGACTCCATGGTTGAACTTAAGCATAATGCACAAACCTCAAAACAACAGTGGTTCTCTTTTGTTCTAGAATCTTCCGTATCATAACTACCCAAACGTTTTTCTAGTTGAATTTCCATTATTTGTTTTTACTTTATGCTTTACAACGCATAATTCCATGAATCATAAAATAGATTAAGGGCTTCTTTGATTCAAAGGATTCTCAAAGGAATTTTGGAGGATTCTAATCATTAGGATTTTTTCCTATCTTGGTTGTTTGATTCGTAGGATTGTAAACTATCGGAATTTTTCCATATGATTCATTTGCACTAGATTTCATAGGAAGCATCCCATCCACTCAAACCTCTTTGAAAGAATTCTGCGTTTTTTCTATGCACAATCAAGCACTCGTACAATCCTGTAGGATTCAAGACGACATTCCACTATAATCCCATGTTTTTCCTATTCCCGCATTCTTAGCCTTTTTATAAAAACTAATTGATTTTGAATGAGATGAACTATAAGAATTAAATGAAGGGCTACATCATGCATATATGACTCAGAGCTTACATGCTATAGTGTGGTATTTATTCATAATTTGGTTACAAAATCTGATGCGTGCAATGCACGTGTACCTTACTAGTACTTCAAGTATGTGCAAAAGACGTAAATTAGAATACCAATGGCACGCTACACAGTGTCTCTCTTACAGTTCATGAAGCCACATGGCACATGTGTAGGCGTTGTCGCGACCTCCTTGCGTGGATTGATCACAGTGACGCACTGCTGGTTCCAGAAGAATGTACTCGTCCTCCCTGAGCCATACTGGCGGTACATGCACCAAGCGAAGATGTGCACGCATGCCATGCACGCACTCTTTCCTCGCACACGCACGCAGGTACACGGGCGGACGCAATTTTGTACCAAGATCCACCCCATGTGATAATTTGACGCGTGTAAAGTCATTCACTTCATTCATGGTCAATTAATACAGCGCATGCAAATTGAGTGGACGTGAGGGCGGAAGAAAGACATTATTACACCACTGCGCGCATGCGAGTAGTTAAATCATGGGTTGCTGGTAGTACTTCCATTGGTCTCCTTCGTATTTTGTGCCAATTTTTGACAGTAACATAATATTTATGCATTTGAGCAGTGTAGTACTTGAAATTTATGTTTTGCTAAACTCATCGGGAGCCGTTTCGGGCCTCGAAACCAAAACCATCAATTAATCTTTACCTTGTTCCCATCACATTCGAAAGCCTGCTCACACCTACTAGTAGTACGTAGCAAACCTGAATGTGTTCCCACTATGCAGGTATTAGTACTAGTGCTAGTACTTAGGTTATAAAAAGGGGAACTACCTAACCGAAAGTCACTCTACCTTTTCTCCTCATAAGTGCTTATTCTTCGTCCGTCGTTGCCATGGCCGGTGAGCAGAGCTCTAGGTCGAGAACTACTCATAACAAGGGAGCGGCAACAAAGGCTGCGGAAAAAAAGAGGGCTCGCCGCCACGCAGAGACCTCGAAAGATCTCTCACGGGCAAGCGATGGCTCCCAGGAGCGCCCTAGCCGCGGAGGCGAACATGCCGAGCCGGCGGAGCTGGAGTCGTTATCCCTCGATGGCATGCCCGATCAGCTCAATAAGCAGAAGGAGTTCATCCAAGGCTTGATGGAGTTTCTGAAGGAGAGCCTCGACGACATGCCCGCTGAGCTAAATCAACTGGGGGAGTTGACCGCCGGCTTGGTGATGCTGCTGAAGAAGAGCATTGCCTCAGAGAAGAAGGCGACCGACGAAATCTTGCAACTTCGGGAGGACAATGTGAAGCTCTGCCACGAGATCAACCTGTTGAAGGAGAAGAACGCCGGCTGGAAGAAGCTGCATGAGAATAGTAGTTCCTCGATGAAGATGTTGCAGGCCCTCGCCATGGAACAGAAGGAAGAGTTGGCGAAGCTCCGCACCGAGCACCCAGCTGCTGTCAAGGTACGTAATATGGCCGTGGAACAGATGATGAAGGCTCGCATCGAGAAATGCCGCGTCATGGACACAATGATGAAGATGGCGGAGGAGACGCGCAAGAAGATGGAGGTCGTGGAGGCGATGAAGAAGTAGTTACGAATCCGCGGCGAATTAGATCATTTGAGGTGATAATCTTCCTTCTTCTTTTGCTCCTGTGTTTCATCTTTTGCTTCGGGTGTTTCGCCGCACGTGTCACGTTCTCTGCGAGGCGTGAATAGAACAATGTTTTTTTGAGGGAATGAATAGAACAATGCTAACAATGAGATGACTAGCAAGTTAGATCATTTTTTATCGCCATATGGCACTGGGCTGCCATGTTTCATGCTCCTCCGTCGCAGTACTACTCCAGTGGAAAACTTAGGTATACCGCACGGTTCTTTGCTCCTCCTCGATCAGGTCATCGGCGCATTTATACGAGCAGTCAAATCACAAGGCCCCGCCTTCCAGCAGTAATGAGCCATCAAATCACAAAGGCCCTCGCCTCTCGTGAAACCGACCAAGCTAGACTGCCCCGCCCTCTAGCCTTTTAAAAAATGTATACTTTTGTACAGCAGTAGTATCGATGGATTGCACCATGGAGCAAAACTTGAAATTAAAAAAAGGTGGTACATATAGAGAGCGCTCGTCGCCAAATTATGCATATAGTACTATTAAAAAGGCTAGTCACAATAATGGTGTCCAGCACAACCCACCCCTCAAATAAAACTAGGAGGGTGCTTGGATACGTTTTTGTCCCATGACTAAAAATAGTGAGACTAAAACATGCTAGCCTCACCCATGATTGGATCCTAATACTAAAAACGCTAAAATCAAGTTAATGAGCATTTATTATCCTCCAAACCCTCCAATCCAGAACTCGCCTGTGTTAAAGAAGAGGAGTTAAATGAGTAGAGAGAGGACTAATCCACATTTTAGTAGGGGTACCCCTGACTAAAATTTTTTAGTCTCAAGACTAGTTTTAGCCCCTCTTTAGTTAGGGGTGCTTGGAACTTTTGCCTCTTAAAGAGACTATTTTTAGTCAGACTAAAATAAGTCCCTTGGATCCAAGCACCCTCTAAGCATCCTGGAATTCTTTGACAAAACTAAGCACCCTGAAATTCTTTGACAACTAAACTGCTGGCTATATGATGTTGGCCATATATATTGTACGTATATAATGTGAAGAAACGAGTGGTAGTACTATACCAACTAAAAGATGAAATGTAAGAAATACTAGTATGTACGTACTGAAGAGTTAAAGTAACGAGAAGAAACATAACATAGTTCTACTGGGGGCTCAGCACAACACCCTCCTCAAATTAAATTAACCACACCTGAAATTAAACTTTGCAACTACTCCGGTAGACACCGCATTAGAACCACCATGAGCAACGACACTGCCACCTTACTCGGAGTCCTCGTCCTCGTCCTCGACTTCGTCCTTGTCCCTCTTCCTCTTGGCCGATACTTCTTTGCTTGAACCGCACACTTGGTTGTTGCTCTTCATCCAACCCTTGTAGATATTGAAGCAAAGGTAGCCATCCGTTGCAGCGTAGTGGATGTGGTCTATATCTAGTAAATTCCGCTGCCATGCATGACGATGAAACGTGTAAGAGGTTTCTCTAGTTTACCGTACGAAGGATGAACCATGGCTCCTGCTAGGGTCAGCATTGAAGGTTGACGAGAGGACACGAGCCGATTATTCTGGAGGTCGAAGGTGTTGCCTAAAACGAGGCCTATCCGATGCAGGACTTCTTTGTCGTTACCAAAGTCTACAGTAACGAATTTGACTAGGTTGCTCTCGAGGAAGTCCTTAAAATCCTGGCACTCAACGTCGGCATGGCATATGTGGTAGACCAAGCATAAGTCATGCACGCAAACCTGGATCATGGCGGGCTTCTTCCTCTCTTCGTCCTTTAGATCCTTCTCTCGTCCCAGGACTGTGGTGTACTCAACATCTAGCCCAACGACCCACTCATCATCTGAGTCTTTGAACATCCGTCTGAAGCGAGAAAGGCATCCTTTCACCGTCGCAGAAGAACGGGTGTAGATGACGTCGAACTCATCGCCGGTGATGGTTCTAACCTTGTACTCACCGCCGATCGTGGAGATTTGAGATGCCATTGATTTGGGAGGAGGGTTAGGATTAGTGGAACTGCCGTAATGTGAATGGACGGGACGACTAGGAGCGAACCGTCGTAGTATTGAAGGACATGTGGGGACGAGTAGGAGCGAACTACTAGCGTGCGAATGACAGGGTAGTGGCTTTCCATTCTCCCATGATACGGGCTTCCGAGAGCCCTTGGATCTGAGATCGAACGGTTGCATGGCGTGATTCTAGACCTATGGGTGAATATCCTATCCTAGAGGGGTTATTCTTTAAATTTTCAGCAACTTAGCATGCGACCGTTTGATCTCAGATCCAAGGGCTGCCAGCAGCCCGTATCATGGTCGCGCCTACCACGATCGTCGCATCGCTCACGCGCTCGCGCCCTTGGAGATTTAACATGGTGCGTTAGGCTATTTGATGTTGGCATGTCATACATAGTCATCACTTAGTCACTCATACTACAACAAGGTTGGCTATAAGTGTATTTTTTACTCCTCTCTATATCTTTCTTCGTACTCAAGGAAGAAACGGTGTTAAGCGCATGTATTTATTGCATTTGCCAAGGAGTGACCTCTTCCAATGAAATGGTGTTGCTAAGTTTGCTTCATTTAATTAGCTATAGACTCAAAATTGTCTTTTCACCTAGGTACACGCGCTTAGCACTGTTTCTTCCTTGGGTCACCAAACTAGTCTCTCTCTTCTTGATTAACTTGCGACATCAGACTTTATGCTTATGTGGCAAGCTTAAGCACCTGTAGGAGCAAGTAAAAGTAAGTACAATAGTGCGCTTTACATGGCATTTTTGCATATATGGAGGAAAGAGAGGCAAGTTAAAAGTGGAGAAGTGGGCTCTCATGCAAGAGCCAGCCTCTACTACACGGTGGAGCATTGGGAGAGGCACCTGTATGGAGGTGGTCAGGAATCTGGGAGACTCATGCCGGTCGTAGCGCCGCAATTAAAATGATAATGGCAAGCCAAATCACGGGGCCCCACTTGTCTAGCAGTAACTCGCTGTCAAATCACACAGCCCTACGTTTGCAGCAGCCTACTCTCTCGTCTTCTCGCGTCTCTGTCGAACCGACTAGGCGGAACTGCCCCGCCGCCTACCGCGTAGGAAAAGCTCCGCCCTCGACTTTCAAATAGTATACAGTATACTAATTTTGTATCCATGGATTGCGCCCGCGCCATGGAGCAAAGCGTCTAGAAAACGGAGGAGAGACGGTGGTATTGCAATAGAGAAGAGGGAGAGGCGAGACGACGGTTTTTGAATGGAGATGATGGAGAGGAGAGGAGGTGGTTTTGCAATGGAGAAGAGGGAGAGGAGCGTGCGGCGGCGATTTAGGATTGGACGAGAGGGCGGGCACGCTCTGACTAGGGATGGCACCCGCAGGGTTTGGGCATGGGTGGAGCCACCCCATACCCTTACCCATTCCATTTGAATTGACCCATCATCCGTACCTATACCCACTAGTGGGTACAATTTTTTCCCATACCCGTTACCTGACAGGGTAAATGGATACCCGCGGGTAAAAATACCCATGTTTGAATAACATTAATTTGAGCATCACGTTATTATAAACAATAACATACAATCATATTTTATAAACAACAACATATCCTAAACAACAAAAAATTCTATAAAAATCAACACCTTCTTGTAAACAACAACACAACAAAACATCAACACATAGTCATAAATAGTAGCAGATAGTCATAACTTTTAAGTTGAAAAACCCACGACAAAGTGTAGAGGTAATTGTCCATATTTGTTAGATTTTATAAGTGTACATGGGCATGCGGGTATGGGTTATATGATCCCATACCCGTTCCCGCTCTACCCGATGGGTTTGAGATTTTCCTTATACCCATGGATAATGTTTTGTCCCATACCCTTACCCTAATAGGGTTTTTACCCGCTGGGTACGTGGGTAATGGGTACCTATTGCCATCCCTAGCTCTGACTGGATCAAAATCAAAATCAATTTACCCTTCAATTAAGAAAGCGACCCCACATTAACTAGTCTCCCTTTTATTCTGGGTCATAATTGACCATGATTTTCGCACATAAATTATATGTTACACGTTGTATACAAGGCCACTGTCAAAATTACAATTTGCAACTATGCAAGGCCACTAACATTAATCGAGGCAAAATTGATGGCGTTTGCCTCGTACTAGCACCCGAGGACATTAATATCCCTTGTGTGCATGCGGGAGTGAGAAGGTTAGCTTGCATTCCCAACATTAATCAACCAATGAGGAGTAAGAGGGTTGGCCTGTTGTGCTTGGGAGAGAGAAACCACATTAATTAACACGACAATCAAGGTGACAAGCTAGCTTGCAACATTGACTTAAACATAGCATTGATTTTTACCTTGGTACCTGTAATATGAGTTTGTGGCCTTGTATACAAAAATGGAGGGAGTATAATTTGAAAGTACATTCAGATACGAACCAAACGATACAATTTTTGGTGACATGCATTCACATTTTGCTTATCAAATACAGTACGTGGTCAAACTTTGACCCAAAATATGCGAAACAACAAAAAATACTTCCAAGACCAGCGCCGCTCTTCCGCTCTTCTCCTCTTAAAACACCGTCGCTCCTCTCCTGTTCCAATCTAAATGCAGCGCCGCTCCTCTCCTCTTCCATTTCAAAACCACCGCCCCTCCTCTCCTGTTCCAGTCCAACACCAGCGTCGCTCCTCTCCCATTCTAATCCAAAACCAGCACTGCTCCTCTCCTCTTCCATTCAAAAACCACCGCCGACGAGTGAAGGTGCTGTGGAGAAGTAGATCGATGGAGGAGCACAACCGATACGTGAGGATCGTAGACGGCGACCCTGTGAAGCTAGCAAGGATGTTGGAGATACAGTCTTGGTTTGACAACAAGGACCAACTAGCGGCGACGGCGACATCCATGGCCAAATATCTGCAACAGAGCGAAAAGGCGGCGATACTCCCGGAGGGAGTCGCACCGGAGTACATAGAGCTGCTCCTCTGGGCCATGGAGCAAACAGATTCACCGAATCCGATCGCGAGGGAGAGGTGGTGGGAGTATCGATCCCAGATGGAGCATCCACCAGAGATTGAAGGATTGAGCATCTACAGGGTGCCGTTTGTGAGGGTGTCCTGCCAGAGCAAGCCGATGGAGTCTTCGTCGACCGAACCCAACTGCAAGAAGAGAAAAGCAGTTGGCCCGACGACGCTTCCCCGCCATCGTCACCCTCGCCGTTCACATCGTCTCACGGGGTGGTTGTCTGCCGCCGAGGAATAGGAGGGGGCTGCCCCCAGCCCAATAGTTGGGCAGGTTGTGAATTGTCAGGAGGAGCTTATGGTTGTCAGTATTTGCAGGTTGTGAATTGTATTTTGTGTTGTGTATTTTGAGAGTACTTTCAGATATGAATTTCTTTTGAATTTCAGATTTGTAGTATTGAGTATATGAAGTATTTTATGAATTCTAGATATCTATTTTGAGCACTTAAAATGTAGTTTCATAGGAGTACGAAAGTGCAGACAATGTGATTCTTAGAGAAGAAACTGCAAGTTCAGTTTCAGATAAGAAACTGCAACTTTCAGAGGCAGAGCATTTATATTAACACGGCCTTTTCAAATAGGGTTAACAGCATATTGGAAGTTTTATTCATGGTCGAAAATGGAACTACCAGCCAGTTAACATCATGTTGATCAACATTCATCCATAGCACATCTTCATATGATGCACAGTCAAAATGCCCACACAATGTCGAGTGTGTGAAACACAGAGAAATCGAGGGACGAAGTTTTGGCAAGTGTTGGACGTGGTTTTGGGCTGCCCCGTCTAGGCTTTCATTTTCAACATGCGTAGCCCATGTCCTCGGATGGGAGGTCCATAGGCCTGTTTGTATTTTCTTAGGGCCGTCATGTATCGACCGGCCTATGCACCTCCCATCCGAGGTTTTATTTTTGGCAGCCCAATTTATGTATTTTTTTGGAAGAAAACGCAGAGGTCTGTTCTATTTTTCTATATAAGAATAGGAACGCCAGGTCCAACTTATGTTTCCCTTCTAACTATATTATATATATTTAAATTATTTTATATGTTGACTGTTTAGTTCACATAATTGGCAGATAGATGACCGCTCTCGCGATCCCCTTCGCCCCCGCCACCACCTCCACCCTCGCTGCCGCCCCCGCCACTACCTCCACCCTCGCCGCCGCCATAGATCTTGCCGCTACCCCCCGCCTCCTGACTCCGGGCGCGCCTGCCCCCCTCAGCAAGTCCGCTCACGCACCCCATGGAGTCGCCGGCCATATCCACGGGGGAATGGCTGGAAGACAGGCAGATGTATAAGATGCATCTCCCACATGTCTACAAAGCCTTCCCGCGGATGCTCCAGCCGCTCGACTCCGTCGCGCCGGCGGTGCTGTGGGAGACTCGAGGGAGGAGATGGAGGGAGCGGGCGATGCGGATCCGCGACGACGCTCTCTCCTGGACCCAGTGCACGCGCGAATGGAGGGAAGCAGAGGAGGAAGCTGCGAGGGAGGAAGCCGAGGAGGGACCGAATCCGTTCTCTCACTCGCGCGGGTATGCTCGAATGTGCAAGGATCATGTGGATTGGGAGCTGTTGAATCTAGCCCTGCGGATCTACTTCGAAGGAGATTTCTCGGAGAAGCACAGGATGCCCCAGCCCAGTGAGCCGCCGATTGCGTTCGTTCGATGGGCGAAAGGAGAAGTGAATTCAGGAGATCCACGCCGTGCTGCGAGATGGGAATGCTTGACTGGACTCCTGCCCACCAGCACGCCACCGGAGCCGGAGCAGGTGGATCCCCTACCTTACCTCTCCCCCAAACCTGTAGAAGATTGAAATTAGGCTTGCAATCTGCTTCAATTGAGCTGTCTGGTGGTTATTTCTGCTTCCTGAGAGACAACATCTGGCTGGAGGATGAGAAGGAACCAGGAACTCCGATGAACTTCCCCTATCATAATGGGGGAGCGCCGGTTGGGCAGTGGTACGGCCCACCTCCGCCCCAAATGGGGGCACAATCTGGGTAGGCTCCTGTAACTGCCCAAGATCAATCTGCTGGTGGTTCTGACTCTCAGATCAGCGGGAAATCTCAAGGCAAGAATCAGCAAAAGAAGAGATAGGACATCCAGAAAACTGCTCCTGCCCCTGCTTCGGGCCTTATGGCATACTCTAAGGTGATCTACTACAACTGTGGGGAATCAGGGCATCATTTGGATAAATGTGTCAAGCCCAAGAGTTGTTTTATCTGCAAAATGGTTACCCATAAAGTTGAGAATTGCCCTGTCAGAAGGAAAACCCACAGTTTTGCTAGATATGTTGGAAGTGCTGCTCCAGGATTATGTCCACCATTGACAGAATTTTCTGTGACACAGAATTAGATAGTTTCTTTCCCCTTTCTAGTAGTAGAGCTCTGCCCAGATGTGGTAGTGACCACACTCCTTTACTCTAGGACTCTGGTCTTAACCAAACTCCAAAGAGCAATAGTTTTAAATTTGAAAAGTGATGGTTGCTTAGAGAAGATTTTATTGAGCTAGTCAGGAAAATCTGGAATGAGCCTACTGGAGCAGCTGCCCCCTAGAAAATTGGCAGATCAAAATCAGGAGATTTAGAAAAACTATCAAAGGGTGGAACTCCAATGAGGAAGCTAATCTTAGAAGATACAAAAGGCTTCTCCTCCTTCAGTTTGATTCTCTAGATATTAAGGCAGAAACCACTGACCTCTCTGAGGCTGAGACTAATAGATTAAACTTTGTCCATGGAGAGCTCAAGAAAATTTGGCTTCAAGAAGAAATCAAAGCCAAACAAAGGTCTAGAGATAGGAACATTAAGGAGGGTGATAGAAATACTGCTTACTTCCATGCAGTAGCTAACCAGAGGAGGAGGAAAACCCTCATTCACTCCCTTGATGGCCCTAATGGCCCTGTTACTGAGGTAGATGAGATGCTGAAAGTGGCTAGTGACTTCTACAAACACCTGTTTAAGAAAGAAAACTCTTTTGGGTTCTCTCTACAAAACAATTTTTTCTCTGCTTCTGAAAAAGTGTCTCCTGCCGAAAATGAGCTGCTAGAAGCCCATTTTTCAGAGACAGAGGTGAAGGAAGCCATTTTTAGCTCTTATCCTGATGGGGCTCCTGGTCCTGATGGGATTCCCTTCTTGTTTTACCAGCATTTTTGGGACTTGGTGAAAAATGATTTCTTAGATCTTTTCCAAGCCTTTCATAGAGGAGAGTTGGATCCAGCAACTTACTCATGGGGGGTCTGTTGGGGTCAAGTTAAGTAACTTTGGAAGTGATTTTTTCCTTGCTGGCAAAGGCCTTAGGCAAGGTGACCCCATCTCCCCGCTTTTGTTTAATTTAGTAGTGGATATTCTTACTAAAATGCCGAGCAAAGCCGCTGATCATAGTCTGATTGCAGGGCTCTGTCCTAAGGTCTGCCCTAGTGGCATCATCTGCCTTCAATATGCAGATGATACCATCCTTTTCTTACACAATGACTCCACACATGCTAGCAATCTGAAAACTGTTCTAACCTGGTCTGAACAAGTCTCAACCATGAGAATCAACTACTCTAAAAGTGAACTCATCCCTATCAACATGGATGATCAGGAGTTAGCTGACTTCCTCTCTATTCTAGTCTGTAATAAAGGTAACTTCCCCATTAAGTACCTAGGTATCCCTCTCCAAACCGAGGAGAGAGGATATCCAACCCCTTCTGGATAAAATCATTAAAAGGATTGCTGGGTGGAGGGGCAAACTTCTCTCTTATAGAGGTAGATTGATTCTCATACAAGCTTGTTTGGCTAGCATTCCAGTGTATCTCCTCTCCTTCTTCAAGTTCCCTAAATGGGCAGTGAATCTCATCAATTCTCAGATGTCTCATTGCTTGTGGAATGATTTTGAGGGAAATAGGAAGCTACACCTTGCTAATTGGGCCCTAGTCTCTATGAAAAAATATTTTGGATGCCTAGGCATACCTAACCTCCAAGAAATTAACATGTGTCTTCTAGGGTCTTGGATTAAAAGATTCTATGAGGAAGACCTGAAACCCTGGAAGCTTCTTATTACCCATAAATACATAGGAAATAAACTTAATATTTTTGTCCCTTCCTCCAACCTAAGACCTCTAGATTCTGGAAAGGATTAAAATCTATTATGCATGCTGTGAAATTTGGCTACAGATGGAACATAGGGGATGGGAGCAGAACCAGGTTCTGGGAAGATACTTGGTTTGGCACATCCCCCCTAGCAGTCCAATTTTGGCCTATTTACTCCGTACGCAATGAGATTAACAAAAGTGTCAATGAAGTTTGGGACGGTCAATGCCTAAAACTCTCTTTTAGAAGGAACTTTAGTGATAGTCTCATGGAACAATGGTTCCAGTTGGAGGAAATTGCCAAAAGCATTACCTTTACTGCCGAGCCGGATGCCCTGATTTGGCAGCTGGACAATAAGGGGAAGTATTCCTCCAGCTCCCTCTATCATGTTATCAACTTTAGAGGGGTTCAACCCGTGTTTATCCCTGCTGTCTGGAAATTGAGAGTTCCCCCTAAAATTCATGTATTTCTCTGGCTTCTCTCCAAAAACAAATTGATGACTAGGGATAACCTTAGGAAGAGACACGTCATCAAAGCCCTTGATTGTGTTTACTGCTTGGAACAAGAGTCTTGTTCTCACCTATTTTTGAATGTATAGTTGCTAAACATCTCTGGGCCCACATTGAGGAATATTTCTCTAGTCAGATTGGCTCATCCTTTGAATCTGTCGCCAGATTCTGGATTGCTACCAAAAAGTGCTCAGTTTTAAACACTGTTAGCTTAGCTATCCTTTGGTGCCTCTGGAAATACAGAAATGCTATGATTTTCAGTAACACCTCCTGGATTTCCATTCCGCAGGTCTTGAGGTTGATCAGGAACATGGTGAGGAACTGGGTGATTCTCTCCTCCTGATCGGACAAGGACAAGTTGGTGAGCTTCGTGGAAACCCTAACAAGATCCCTCCAGAAACCGTTGGCGGTCACTTGTGGCTGAAGAATGCTCGACCTGCTCTGGGGCTGGACCCATGGGCTCGTCTCAACATCTCTGATGAACATGATGGGCACCTGGCGCCGAAAAAGAGGGACATCCACCATGCTACGCCTTCCAGCCCAGTGTCTTCGCTTGCTTACTAGTCGTCGCAGGCTGACACGGCCCCTCGGCTGAAGACCATGAAGGCTTCGCTGGACCCTCCTTGTGTCATTTGAGTGCTCTATCCGCTCTGCCTTTGGCACCGCTCGGGTGCTTTATGTTATTCAGAGAACTTGTTCATCCACCCCCCTAGTTTGTAGCTTTTCTACATTTGCTTTCGAACTACTCTTTGAGCTGTTGTATCAGAATATGTTGTGGTTTCGTTCTCAGCAATGGAACCGGGGAGATGCTCCCTGTTTTTCTTAAAAAAATTATTTTATATGTTATTATATATTATTTTTATTGTTATCGTATATTTAACAGATACTTACATATGTAAGAAAACAATATCCCACATCTTATTAACTTATAAAAATAATTTCTTAACAAATAAAATCCTGGATTGTTTTGGCACGAAAATCCTAGTGATTGTGTACAAAAGCTTGGTAAGATTTAAGGACGAATGTAATAATATCACTTACTATTTAAATATATTTATAACAAAATGCTCAGCCCCTTTTTATTTTTTGATAAGATTGCTGGCCCAACCCAACATTATAATTAGAATCAGCCCAGCAAAATCGTGTATTTCAAGAAAGTGCAAATGTGCTGTAATTTTTTAGGAAATAAAATAAACGGGCCGCATGGACGCTACATTATTTATTCACCCAGCCCAGTTAATGGCTGTAATTCAAAAAAAGATCAAATTGACTGTAAATTCTACCGCGCAAAAAAAGAATGTAAATTCTGAAAAAAAATGGGTTGAATACGTGCCACATTTTTGAAGGCTGAAATGTGGGCCAATAGGTCGAAGCCAATGCAAGTCGTTGTAAATTTAGTCAACAAATGATTCTGACATGTTAGCCGTTGGATTTACATCCAACGACTGGCATCCATCTTCAATCTCTCGTCTTCTTCGTCCAGCGCCGCCGGGACCACCTCCCGCCTCCTGCTGCTAGCAGCTCTGCTTAGCACGCTTCGCTATGAAGCGCTACTCCACCGTTGGCCAGGCCATCCCTCCACCCCTCCACACCTCCTGTTCTTCTCCACCAACTGTCAAACCACACTGCACTAGAACCAGTTAACCCTCGTACACCTCTCTGTCTGCGACTCTACTCCCGCGTCTTCCCATCTCCGGCTCGTTGTTGTCCGGGGCCTCGCCGTCGTCCACCACCTTGGATGCGCTCGGCGCGGCGTGGTCAATGTGGTCAATGAATGGCACCATCGGAAGTAGACTGTGCGTGGAGAGGCTGACAGTTGGGTCCACGGCCGCACATAAGGAAATACCTCCTTATTACGCGCAAAATAATGATTCCTCCACCTGACATCTGGGACCCACTGGACGGGCCACTGTATTTCGCGAAAAAACGTTTCCCCCTGACTGCTGGGACCCACCAGCTACATCTTCGCACGCAAGGAAGTGCGTCCGGGCAAAAAAATGATTCACCCCCTGACTGCTGGGACCGACCGGCTACATCTTCGTAGGCAAGGAAGTGCCTGACAGTCGGGACCCACCTGGTCGAAGCGTACGTAGCATTGTCATTCTGGTCGCGAACATGTACGTACATACTGGTCGATGTAGAGGCGCGCACGTAGCATTTACACGTACGTACAGCAGCCAGGGTGCAAGAAAGAAAATACGGACACGTATGTGTACATACGGCCGGCGTCTCGAACGCCTACTCGCACATACGTACGGCCAAGGCTCGTGTACATGGCTGGGTCGGAACGGAGAAACAGCGTCGTTGTCATGTTCATGGGGAGGCAATGGAATGCGTCGGGTTCATCGGGAGGGCTTGGACGGAACAGGCGATGGAAACGAGGCCTGGTGTACCACAGAACGGAGGAAACGGCCTTGTGTTCGACCGGCCACGTTCGAAACGGGATCCTGTTGATTGGGAGGGGTCTGGCGTATCGCAAAACGGAGGAAACGGACCTCCTACGGTCGAAGCAGGGGTCCTGTTCATCAGGAGGGGTGTGGCGTACCGCAAAACAGAGGAAACAGACTTGTGTTGGAGCGCTATGGTCAAAACGGGGGTCCTGTTCATCGGGAGGGGTGTGGCGTACCGCAAAACAGGACTCCACGGGATACTGTTCATCTCCACCGTCGATCCTCTCCAGCCTCCACGAGCTATTGTTCATCCACCGTGGACCTCCTCCAGCCTCCACCTACGACTGTTCATCCACGGGCTCCTGTTAATCCAGCCTCCACCGCGCGCTACTCCACCGGCTACTGTTCAACCAGCCCTCTCCACGGGCTCCTGTTCAACCACCCCTCCACGGGCTACTGTTCATCCTGCCCTCCACCGTCTACTGTTCATCCTGCCCTCCACGGGGTGGTCCTGTTCATCCAGCCCTCCACGGGGTCTTGTTCATCCAGCCCCAACCAGCTCGATCGATCGGGGTCCTGTTCATCCACCCCCACCGGGAACTGTTCATCCAACCCCCCCGGCAACGCTCACTGTTCATCCAGAGGCAGCATCGATCGGCTTCAGTTAGCAGCAGTAGCGAAGGAATCGCTCGATCGGGTTCAGTTAACAGCCATCAATCGATCGCTCGGATGCAGTAACGCGTAGCCTGTAATGCAATCGCTCGGGTTCAGTTAGAGCCAACGCCTCGCACACACGCGCGTACGTGTATGAGAGAAACGCGCATCGCTCGGCCCCCGACCTCCCACCGTAACCGGGAACTCCCCGAAATTTTCCTCGCCCTCGCTTCTACCACGTTTTTTCTGTCATGGACGGCCCAAAGAATGTCATGCAGCTGCCTCTCCGGCCCGCCCAGGATGAAAAGCCCATTTTTTGTCATAGAAGTAGGAGCCCACCACATCTATGATGATACCGGGTTTTGTCACAATTATTGTCATTTTCGTTCGGCCCAAAATGTCACGGATGTGTCTTTTTTTTGTAGTGGCACCGTTGATTGTCGGCAAAACATTGAGATGCCTCGTTTTTAAATTCTAGTAAATCCAAAACTCATCTGAAATTCATGAAACTTGGCATACTTTCATGGAGCGGCATCAACATGTCGTGGTAAATTTTTTGTCCCATTTGGGGCAGGTTTGGGTATATGCTTCTCACAACAAGCATCATGGTTTCGGTAGGGAACGCCCCACCTTTGGGGACGAAATGATATCCACTGCCTCTTATTGCTTCCAAATTTTTTCTCATGTCAACATAGAACAACAGGAGTGTTGTGTCAATTTTTATGATTTTTCGGGGTTCTTTTGAACATTTTTATGCATTAACTGAGTTTACAATGCATTTATGTGCATAATTCTAATTTGAACTACATGCACATGCTCCAGTGCATATAAATTGGTTGAAAAATCAAATATGTGTCCTTGGGTGCATGCTTAGGTCCCACGCAATAAATGGGAATGAATTTCAAACACCAGGGCACCGTTGATTGCCGACAAAACATTCACATGCCTGGTTTTTAAATTCTAGTAAATCCAAAACTCGTCTGAAATTCATGAAACTTGGCATGCTATCATGGAATGGCGCCCGACATGATGTGGTATTTTTCGTGTCCGTTTTGAGAGAAGGCGCACTCGAATAATGACAGCCAACAAAGGCATTTTGAAAAATAGTTGCCGCTTAATATCTCAAACGTTTGTATAATTCAAAACGTGTGCGTTCTGTTAACCATTCACGTGACGCCACGTGTCTTGGTTTTAATGGCTGTAGGAGGTGCCGTGCAAACAGCTGCTTGACCTTGACTGAACGGGAGGCGTGCGGGCGCAGTCTGGTGCGCAGGCTGACCGAGAGGCATGCAAGCTGTCCTCCAATGCGCAGGCTCACCGGGAAGCGTGTGAGCTTTACGCTGTGTAGGCTCACTGGGAAGCGAGCCCTTTGACTTCCCTGGCCGCCCTCCTTCCTCTCCATTAATGGCGCCCAAGCCGCTGTTTAATACGGGCATCCTTATTGTTCGCGTCCCATTCCCCTCCCCATCCCCCCCCCCCCCCCCCCCGCAGACCTCCACCGCCATGGCGCAGAATGATCATCTTCCACTAGTCTTCAAGTTTGGTGAAGTCGACTCCGAGCTGGAGGAGATAGGAAATAAGGAGAAATTGGACCTCATGGACATGGCCCAGAACGAGCTGGCCGCGGCGGTTGCTGCCCCCGCTCCCGTCCTAGCTCCCATCCATGCGCCCACGCCAGCGACCATCCCCGTAGCATTGACGGGCTGGTCGCCGAGCACTATCATAGAGCTGGAAGCCGCGGGCGTCAGTGAGGTCTCCACGGACCCACGCGAGCTCGTGTACATGCCAGTGCTCGTGCCCGTGCATGCCCCTCCACCCACCGTGCCACCGGCCCCCGTGCGTTTCGCAGCATCCGCCACGCCCGTGCGCGCCCCTCCACCCACCGCGGCGTCGGTCCCCATGTGTTTGGCTGCACCTGCCGCGCCCGTGCCCGTGCCCCCCCTCAGCGGCATGGGACGCTACCGTCGACCGCTACCTCTCAATGACGCCAGTTGCCGTCCTCCCGCCCCCCACCCATCGATCGCGCGATGACATGATGTTTGATTTACAAGTGAAGAACATTTTGTGATGCCTTGAAGACTTCAACAACGGCGTCCCAGAGGACGACAACGACAACGACGGCGCGGCATGCCGCCTCCGCCGCCGCCGGAAATAGTTTTTTTGGGGTTTAATATTGTATCTCGAATTCTCGATCATATGAATATAAATCCGTAGTGTGACTGAATGAAAGATATGGTTTGAACGAACTTGCATTTTTCTCTCTTAATGTACAGACTTATCGAATGATTTTCTTTTGAAAAAAACGTCAACGGTTTTTAAATATAAAACACTCATCGCAAACATTTTAGTTAGAACACTCGTATGCAAACCGAAAACTTCCCCAGGAAGCCAAGGGAAAATGTATCGAGCAGGATTTCTGCATCCCTTCAACGCAAACGGTTGTTTTGCATGACCCGTGTGCAACCACGTACAAACAATTGGGTAAGATTTGCATATATGTCATTTTGGGTATGTTGCCATTTCTCAAACTGGAAAGATTGACATTTCGTTATCTAGTAACATTGCCATTTGTCAACCTTGTAACACTGCGATTTGTCAAAATATGCAGCTACAAATCACTAGCACTATCTAATTTTTGCAACTAAAATCACTAGCACTGTTCATATGGACACCACTAGAAGGCGTGAGTTCATGGACGCTTATGCAAATGTACCATTGATTACATACAACAAGTCATCAACCCACAATGACAACGAGGATACACGTTGGATTATAGATCATTTCCAACAAAACATTCTAGTAAAGTTTTTCTCACACAACAAATAACAAAGTGATGAAATGAACTTCAGCTCAACCACTCGTCGGCGTTGGAAACGCTTGCTTTGAACCAGAAGTGATTCTTTGGGAAGGGCCAGCTACTGTCAATCTCGAGACCAACGCAGGACTGATCATCCAGGCTGAAGCGGCCTATTTCAATACCCATATTGGGACGGTAGGGAAGCATAGTAATGTCCAAGGTATAGATACAGTTGCTTCTCATAAATGGTAGTAACATTGTGTCCACGGCAGCTGGATCACCTTCCATGGATAGTTTTGTCCAAAGAAGAGCGAGTTTCCTCCAAGACTTTCAATACTGAACCATGGAGAAGGTGTTGGCGCTAGTACACCACTATCCATCCCGAATACCCTGCAACGGATGTTGGAATAGGTCCAGAGAGTGCGACCATACGAGACAACACCTGCTTCCTTAGTAACATCAGCAGTGCCTTGTATACAGACAAGAAGAGGTGATCCATCGGAATAAGTTGCCAGGCGCCACTGAGTATATGGGTCCTGCTCGTCCTCATGCTCGTGAATAAAATTTTCAAGTATAGGTGGTGGAATGTTCACAGGACCTTGGAAACACAAGAAGGTTAATTAGTAAATGGAAACTACCTAACCCGCATGCATGTGGATGAAACAATTATAATTATGGTGGAAGACAAACGTACCGAAATCATGAGGATTCCATGCAAAAATAGTGCCACAAGTGGTGGCAGCAAACACAAGACCCTCGTATTGAATTGCATCACAGTACTCATCCGTGTATAGAAACTGATTTTTGAGCAATATCCATCGAGGCATGGAAGTAAGGAAGGCAACAAGCTTGTCGAAGATAGCAACAACTTCATAGTTTGTGTAATCCCAAGAGCGGTTGGGAACTTGACAAATTGCTATCTTTCGTAGAAGACAGTTACCATGATTGTATTTGAACTCACGTAGACCATCTGTGTGCTCAACCTCTGGGCGGTCTGAGATTTTTGGAAGTGGAACCCGGTGACGAGTGTACACATTCACAAGTTCCCACTCGCAGTTGTACCCAATATAAACACCCAATCTCCATTTGCGCCTGCCCAAGCCTTGCCCTCAAGCGATGGCATCTTAACATCATACATATCATTATCAAGCAGCATCAACTTACACAAGGTGAGGCTTCCCTCGTCCCCGTGCTAGTCAGCAAGGTCACGGCGAAGAAGATAGGGGAGATCAAACCGCTCCTGGACCCTTGGGTTCCTTGTAATGACGTTATTAGTTGAGTCGAGAATGGTCTTGAACGAACCTGCCGTGCTAGCCGAGGTGATGACGTCGCACCGATAAATGAGTTCCTCCACCGCGTCATCATTCAGATCGGGGCAAGAATAACGGGGTCGTTTCCGGCTTGTTCCCTCCATTGAGAAGACAGACAAACAATGGCAGAAGGAAGGGTTAAGGCAAATGGAGGAGGGAGGAAGAGCTAGCATGCGACAGCAGTTCCAAATCGAGAGGGAAAGGCGTAGAGTCAATGGACGGTTGCCACGGTATATGAAGAGGCGCCTAGGGAGCGAACGGTTGCCACAGAGGTCACACACTGACGACAAGGGCCGAGTGAACCGCATGCAATCCCATAGCACAACACACACGTCTTGTTAAGTTGAACTATTTCTGTTCTCTTGTGTCAACGCAAATAGTTCATCCGAGTGAACCGCATGCCGTATATTGCACACACCTTGATCTAGCTGACTGTTTCTTTTGTGTTTCCTAATCACAAACAATTCATCCGAGTGAACCGTATGCTGTATATTGCACACACCTTCATCTGGCTGCCCGTTTCTTTTGTGTTGCCTAATCACAAACAGTTCATCCGAGTGAATCGTATGTTGTGAATCGCACACGCCTTCATCTGGCTGCCCGTTTCTTTTGTTCCTCCTCACCGCAAATAGTTAATTGAACTGAACTGTATGCCCTTCATCACACACACAACTAAAATCTGAACCGTGTTTGATGCGTCCTCCATCGCAAACGTTTTATACATTTCTGACGGTTTCCATACACCACCGTTTGCGATTATGGCATCGCACACAGTTTCTCGAAGGGTATCTAATTGTAGTGTCGCGTTAGCAGCATCCTGCAGTAGTGTTTATTTGCAATATGAAAGTAAGAAAGCAAAAAACTCAAACTAAACTTTTATTCATCTAAAGTAAAAAGATCAAACTAAAATAAGTAAAAGCAAAAAGATAGTGGGATGATACGATACCGGGGCACCTCCCCCAAGCTTGGCGAAAGCCAAGGGGAGTGCCCATACCCGATACTCAGTTCTCCTTTGGTGGTGGTGGAGAAAAAGTAGAGGGTTTACCCTTCGCTTCCTCCAGTTTCTGACGAAGAATAAAGTTATATCCTCAACTCGTCGTTATCAATCTCGAGTTTTATTATCTTCTTGCATAACGCCTCCATGCTCTCGTTTTTGAACCGGGGAGGAACCGATTCATCTTCACCTTCTTCGGAGGTCCAGCTATAGTGCCCCTCATGCCCATAGAATTTGGGGTTTGAGATGAAATCGGCAACATAGCTTTCACCCTCGGAGTCTTGGGAAGACATATTTTCAGAACTGCGTAGAAAACATCAAGAAAAAGAGAGCAGAGGATTTCTCCGTGATACGGTGATCAACAGGTTCGGGAAGTATATATAGAATTTTTTTATCTTGGAGGACAAGCATATGGTAGAAAAACGGAGTATGGAAGGTATGCTTCCTGGAAGTTTCTTTAATTCCAAATTTTCTAAATATTCCAAAACCGATAAAAAATATTTTTGCAAATTTTTTGGAGTCCGTTTACTTACCGTGTCACGTACCTCCTTATTTTCACGATTCTGGAGTGTTCCGAAAGGACTCTTTTATGTGTTCTTCTGGTGTCAAAGTTGGAATAATATTACTTTCAGCATTAATGGGCATACCTGAGATATAATGCTTTATTCGTTGCCCATTTACAACCTTCTGGTTAGTACCTTCGGAATTATTTATTTTGATGACTCCAGACCGATAAACCTCCCCGATGACATATGGGACTTCCCATTTTGAGAGGAGTTTTCCTGTAAAGAATCTGAAATGAGAGTTGTACAAAAGAACATATTCTCTGACTTTAAACTCACGCTTTTGGATTCTTTTGTCATGCCATCTTTTAACTTTTTCTTTGAATAATTTTGCATTTTCGTAAGCTTGGGTTCTCCATTCATCTAATGAGCTAATATCAAATAACCTCTTTTCACTGGCAAGTTTAAAATCATAATTGAGTTCTTTGATTGGCCAATATGCTTTATGTTCTAACTTAAGAGGCAAATGACAAGTTTTTCCATAAACCATTTTATATGGAGACATACCCATAGGATTTTTATATGTTGTTCTATAGGCCCAAAGTGCATCATCTAATTTCTTAGACTAATTCTTCCTGGACCTATTGACAGTCTTTTGCAAAATTAATTGTATTTCTCTATTGCTAAGTTCAACTTGACCACTAGACTGAGGATGATAAAGTGATGCAATTCTATGGTTAACATCATACTTGGCAAGCATTTTACAGAAAGCACCATGAATAAAGTGTGAACCACCATCAGTCATTAAATATCTAGGAACTCCAAACCTTGGAAAAAATAACTTCCTTAAGCATTTTAATAGAGGTGTGGTGATCAGCACTACTGGTTGGAATAGCTTCAACCAAAATATGTGTATACCCATTAGAGGAAGGAAAAAGTCCCATGTAGTCAAATCCCCAAACATCAAATGGTTCAACAGCAAGTGAATAATTCATACGCATTTTTTAACGCTTAACAATATTATCTATCCTTTGACATTCATCACAAGATAAGACGAACTTACGGGCATCCTTGAAGAGAGTAGGCCAATAAAATCCAGATTGCAATACCTTGTGAGCAGTTATATCTCCAGCATGATGCCCTACATAAGCTTCGGAGTGACATTTCCATAGGATTTGGCCATGTTCATGCTTAGGTACACAACGTCTAATAATACCATCTACTCCTTTATAAAGATGTGGGTCATCCCAAAAGTAATGTCTCAAATCATAGAAGAATTTTTTTCTTTTGTAGGTATGTAAAGCTAGGTGGTAAATATTTAGCAATAATGTAATTAGCATAATCAGCATACCAAGGAGTACTGTGAGCAACATTTATTGCAGCTAACTGCTCATCAGGAAAACTATCATCAATAGGTAGTGGGTCATCAAGCACATTTTCAAGCCTAGATAAATTATCTTCTACGGGGTTCTCAGCTCCTTTTCTATCAATGGTATGTAAATCAAATTCTTGTAACAAGAGAACCCATCGAATAAGTCTAGGTTTAGCATCTTTCTTTTCCATAAGATATTTAATAGCAGTATGGTCTGTGTGAACAGTTACTTTGGAATCAACAATATAAGGTCTAAATTTATCACAAGCAAACACAACTGCTAAGAATTCTTTTTCAGTAGTAGCATAATTTCTTTGAGCACTATCTATAGTTTTACTAGCATAAAGAATTACATTAAGTTTCTTATCAACTCTTTGTCCTAGAACAGCACCAACAGGATAATCATCAGCATCACACATAATTTCAAAAGGCAAGTTCCAATCAGGTGGTTGGACAATAGCTGCAGAGATTAAGGCTTTCTTGAGTGTTTCAAAGGCTTCTAAATAATCATCATAAAAAACAAAAGGAATATCCTTTTGCAAAAGATTCATAAGAGGCCTAGCAATTTTAGAGAAGTCTTTGATAAATCTCCTATAGAAACCAGCATGACCTAAGAAACTACGAATACCTTTTATATCTTTAGGAGATGGCATCTTCTCAATTACATCAACCTTAGCTTTGTCCACTTCAATACCTCTTTCAGAGATTTTATGACCCAAGACAGTGCCTTCATTAACCATAAAGTGGCACTTCTCCCAATTCAAGACAAGATTTGTTTGTTCACATCTCTGCAAAACTCGATCAAGATTGCTTAGACAATCATCAAAAGACTTCCCATAAACAGAGAAGTCATCCATGAAAACCTCAACAATCTTTACACAAAAATTAGAGAATATAGCAGTCATACATCTTTGAAAGGTAGCAAGTGCATTGCATAAACCAAAAGGCATACGTCTATAAGCATAAGTTCCAAAGGGACAAGTAAAAGTGGTCTTTTCTTGATCAGGTTGAGAAACAGGTATTCGTTGAAAACCAGAATATCCATCGAGGAAGCAAAAATGTGTTTGCTTAGATAATCATTCAAGCATTTGATCAATACAAGGCAGAGGGTAATGATCTTTTCTAGTTGCTTTGTTTAATTTCCTAAAATAAATTACCATTCTATAGCCTATAACAATTCTTTGCGGAATAAGTTCATTCTTATCATTAGGAACAACAGTTATATCTCCTTTCTTAGGGACACAATGAATAGGACTTACCCATCTACTATCAGCTATAGGATAGATTATACATTCTTCCAGAAGTTTTAATGTTTCCATTGTTACCACTTCTTTCATCTTCGGGTTTAACCGATATTGGTGATCAACAACGGGTTTAGCATCAGGTTCCATATTAATTTTGTGCTGACATAGAGTGGGACTAATGCCCTTTAAATCATCAAGAGTATATCAAATAGCAGCTCGGTGCTTCCTTAGAACTTTCAATAATCTTTCTTCTTCATGTTCTGAAAGGTTAGCACTGATAATAATGATACGTACATTTTGCATCATGCTTTTATATCGATATTTATTGCATTATAGGCTGTTATTTCACATTATGTCACAATACTTATGGCTATTCTCTCTTATTTTATAAGGTTTACATAAGGAGGGAGAATGCAGGCAGCTAGAATTCTGGGCTGGAAAAGGAGCAAATATTAGAGACCTATTCTGCACAACTCCAAAAGTCCTGAAACTCCACGGAATACCTTATAATAAATAATGAAAAATCCTCGCCAAAGATGAAGACCAGGGGCCCACACCCTGTCCACGAGGGTGGGGGCGCCCCCCCCCCTAGGGCGCGCCCCTACCTCGTGGGCCCCCTGGTGGCTCTCCGATGACCATCTTCTGCTATATGAAGTCTTTCGTCGAGAAAAAACGAGAAGCAACCTTTCGGGATGAAACTCCACCGCCACGACGCGGAACCTTGGCGGAACCAATCTAGGGCTCCGCAGAGCTGTTCTGCCGGGGAAACTTCCCTCCCGGAGGGGGAAATCATTGCCATCATCATCACCAACGCTCCTCTCATCGGGAGAGGGCAATCTCCATCAACATCTTCATCAGCACCATCTCATCTCAAAACCCTAGTTCATCTCTTGTATCCAATTCTTGCCTCCAATTCCGGGATTGGTGCTAGTAGGTTGCTCGTAGTGTTAATTACTCCTTGTAGTTGATGCTAGTTGGTTTAATTGGTGGAAGATCATATGTTCAGATCCTTTATGCATATTATTACCCCTCTAATTATGAACATGAATATGCTTTGTGAGTAGTTACGTTTGTTCCTGAGGACAAGGGAGAAGTCTTGCTATTAGTAGTCATGTGAATTTGGTATTCGTTCGATATTTTGATGAGATGTATGTTGTCTAGCCTCTAGTGGTGTTATGTGAACATCGACTACATAACACTTTACCATTATTTGGGCCTAGAGGAAGGCATTGGGAAGTAATAAGTAGATGATGGGTTGCTAGAGTGACAGAAGCTTAAACCCTAGTTTATGCGTTGCTTCGTAAGGGGTTGATTTGGATCCATATGTTTCATGCTATGGTTAGGTTTACCTTAATACTTTTGTTGTAGTTGCGGATGCTTGCAATAGAGGTTAATCATAAGTGGGATGCTTGTTCAAGTAAGAACAGCACCCAAGCACCGGTCCACCCACATGTCAAATTATCAAAGTACCGAACGTGAATCATATGAACGTGATGAAAACTAGCTGACGATATTCCCATGTGTCCTCAGGAGCATTTCCTTATATAAGAGTTTGTCCAGGCTTGTCCTTTGCTACAAAAAGGATTGGGACACCTTGCTGCACTTTATTTACTTTTGTTACTTGTTGCTCATTACAAATTATCTTATCACAAAACTATCTGTTACCACTTATTTCAGTACTTGCAGAGAATACCTTGCTAAGAACCGCTTATCATTTCCTTCTCATCCTCGTTGGGTTAGACACTCTTACTTATCGAAAGGACTACGATATATCCCCTATACTTGTGGGTCATCAAGAATCTTTTTTGGCGCCATTGCCGGGGAGTGAAGCACCTTTGGTAGGTGGAATTTGGTAAGGAAAATTTTATATAGTGTGCTGAAATTTACTGTCACTTGTTACTATGGAAAGTAATCCTCTGAGGGCCTTGTTCGGGTATCTTCACCCCGCCCAGTAGAGCAAAGAGTTGCTCCTCAACCTACTGAACCTATTGAAAATGAAATTCCTTATGAGGATCCTTCGGGTATGATAGAAAAACTGCTAGCTAATCCTTTTACAGGAGATGGAACAAAGCATCCTCATGAACACCTAATATATGTGGATGAAGTTTGTGGATTATTTAAGCTTGCAGGTATACCCGATGATGTTGCTAAGAAGAAGGTCTTCCCTTTATCTTTGAAGGGAGACGCATTGACATGGTATAGGCTATGTGATGATACAAGATCATGGAACTATAGAAGATTGAGATTGGAATTTCATCAAAAGTATTACTCTATGCATCTTGTTCATCGTGACCGCAATTATATATATAATTTTTGGCCTCGCGAAGGAGAAAGCATCGCTCAAGCTTGGGGGAGGCTTAAATCAATGTTATATTCATGCCCCAATCATGATCTCCCAAGAGAAACAATTCTTCAAAAAAATTATGCTTGGCTTTCTGAAAATAATCGCACCATGCTCGATACTTCTTGTGCTGGCTCTTTTATGATGAAGACTATTGGATTTAGATGAGATTTATTGGATAGAATTAAACGCAACTCTGAAGATTGAGATCTCGACAAAGGTAAGGAGTCAGGCATGACACCTAAGTTTGATTGTGTTAAATCTTTTATGGATACTGATATTTTCCATAAGTTTAGCACTAAATATGGACTTGATTCTGAGATAGTAGCTTCTTTCTGTGAATCTTTTGCTACTTATGTTGATCTCCCTAAGGAGAAGTGGTTTAAATATCATCCTCCCATAGAAGTAAAAGTAGCTGCACCTATTAAAGTTGAAGAAAAGACTGTCACTTATAATGATCCTATTGTTCCTACTTGTTATGTTGAGAAACCACCTTTCCCTGTTAGGATAAAGGATCATGCTAAAGCTTCAACTGTGGTTCGAAAAAGCAATACTAAAACATATACACCTCCTGAGCAAGTTAAAGTAGAACCTAATATTGCTATTGTTAAAGATCTCTTGTCTGATAATATTGATGGGCATGTTATTCAGTTCTGCGGTGAAACTGCTAGAATTGCTAAACCTTGTGCTAAAGATAAAAATAGACTTGTGGTAGGCGTGCCTGTTATTTCTGTTAAAATAGGAGAACATTGCTATCATGGCTTATGTGATATGGGTGCTAGTGCTAGTGCAATACCTATTGACTTATACAAAGAAATTATGCATGACATTGCACCTATTGAGTTTGAAGAAATTGGTGTCACTATTAAACTTGCTAATAGAGATACTATTTCACCAATGGGAATTGTTAGAGATGTTGAAGTCTTGTGTGGGAAAACTAAATATCCTGCTTATTTTCTTGGTCTTGGTTCCCCACAAGATAGCTTTTGTCCCATTATATTTGGTAGACCCTTCTTAAATACTGTTAATGCTACCATAGATTGCACAAGGGATGTTGTTACTGTCGGTTTAGATTATATGACTCATGAATTTAATTTCTCAAAATTTAGTAAACAACACTATGAAGAAGAATTGTCTAGTAAGGATGAAATTATTGGTCTTGCCTCTATTGCCATACCTCCTAGTGATCCTTTAGAACAATATTTGCTAGACCATGAGAATAATATGTTTATGAATGAAAGAAGGGAAATAGATGAGGTATTCTTTAAACAGGAACCTATTCTGAAACACAATTTGCCTATTGAAATCCTAGGGGATCCCCCTCCACCTAAGGGTGATCCCGTGTTTGAGCTTAAACTGTTGCCTGATAATCTTAAATATGCTTATCTTGGTGAAAAGAAGATATATCATGTTATTATTAGTGATAACCTTTCAGAGCATGAAGAAGAAAGATTATTGAAAACTCTGAAGAAGCACCGTGTTGCTCTTGGATATACTCTTGATGATCTTAAGGGCATTAGTCCCACTCTATGTCAACATAAAATAAATTTGGAAGCAGATGCCAAACCAGTTTGTGATCCTCAACGACGCCTGAATCCTAAAATGAAAGAAGTGGTAGGAAAAGAAATACTAAAGCTTTTGGAGGTAGGTATAATTTATCCCGTTGCTGATAGTCAGTGGGTAAGTCCTGTTCATTGTGTCCCTAAGAAGGGAGGTATTACTGTTGTTCCTAATGATAAAGATGAATTGATTCCACAAAGAATTATTACAGGTTATAGGATGGTAATTGATTTCCGCAAATTAAATAAGGATACTAAGAAAGATCATTACCCCTTACCTTTTATCGATCAAATGCTAGAAAGCTTATGCAAACATACACACTACTGCTTTCTAGATGGTTATTCTGGTTTCTCTCAAACACTTGTGTCGGCTAAAGATCAATCAAAGACTACTTTTACATGCCCTTTTGGTACTTTTGCTTATAGACGTATGCCTTTTGGTTTATGTAATGCACCTGCTACCTTTCAAAGATGCATGATGGCTATATTCTCTGACTTTTGTGAAAAGATTTGTGAGGTTTTCATGGACGACTTTTCCGTCTATGGATCTTCTTTTAATGATTGCTTGAGCAATCTTGATCGAGTTTTGCAGAGATGTGAAGAAACTAATCTTGTCTTGAATCGGGAAAAGTGCCAATTTATGGTTAATGAAGGTATTGTCTTGGGGCATAAAGTTTCTGAAAGAGGTATTGAAGTTAATAAAGCCAAGGTTGATGCTATTAAAAAGATGCCATGTCACAAGGACATCAAAGGTATAAGAAGTTTCCTTGGTCACGCCGGATTTTATAGGGGGTTCATTAAGGACTTCTCAAAAAAATTCTCGGCCTCTCACTAATTTATTACAAAAATATATACCATTTGTCTTTGATGAGGATTGTGTAGAAGCATTTGAAATACTTAAGAAAGCATTAGTCTCTGCACCTATTGTTCAGCCGCCTGATTGGAATTCACCCTTTGAAATTATGTGTGATGCTAGCGATCATGTTGTAGGTGTTGTTCCAGGGCAAAGAGTTGATAAGAAATTAAATGTTGTCCATTATGCTAGTAAGACTCTAGAAAATGCTCAAAGAAATTATGCTACTACTGAAAAAGAACTTTTAACAGTTGTATTTGCTTGTGATAAGTTCAGACCTTATATTGGTGATTCTAAAGTAACTATCCACACTGATCACGCTGCTATTAAATATCTTATGGAGAAGAAAGATGCTAAACCTAGACTTATTAGATGGGTTCTCTTGCTACAAGAATTTGATTTGCATATTGTTGATAGAAGAGGAGCTGAGAACCCCGTTGCAGACAACTTATCTAGGTTAGAGAATGTTCTTGATGACCCACTACCTATTGATGATAGCTTTCCTGATGAACAATTAAATGTCATAAGTACTTCTCGTAGTACTCCTTGGTATGCTGATTATGCTAATTACATTGTTGCTAAATTCATACCACCTAGCTTCACATACCAACAAAAGAAAAAGTTCTTCTATGATTTGAGACATTACTTTTGGGATGACCCACATCTTTATAAAGGAGTAGATGGTGTTATTAGACGTTGTGTACCTGAGCATGAACAGGAACAGATCCTACGCAAGTGCCACACCGAAACTTATGGAGGACACCACACGGGAGATAGAACTGCACATAAGGTATTGCAATCCGTTTTTATTGGCCTACTCTCTTCAAGGATGCCCGTAAGTTTGTCCTATCTTGTGATGAATGTCAAAGGATTGGTAATATTAGTAGACGTCAAGAAATGCCTATGAATTATTCACTTGTTATTGAACCGTTTGATGTTTGGGGCTTTGATTATATGGGACCTTTTCCTGCCTCTAATGGATATACAAATATTTTAGTTGATGTTGATTACGTTACTAAGTGGGTAGAAGCTATTCCAACTAGTAGTGTTGATCATAAAACTTCTATTAAAATGCTTAAAGAAGTTATTTTTCCTAGGTTTGGAGTCCCTAGATATTTAATGACTGATGGTGGTTCACATTTTATTCATGGTGCTTTCTGTAAAATGCTTGCTAAATATTACGTCAATCATAAATTGCATCTCCGTATCACCCACAGTCTAGTGGTCAAGTAGAATTGAGTAATAGAGAAATCAAATTAATTTTGCAAAAGACTGTCAATAGGTCTAGAAAGAATTGGTCCAAGAAACTTGATGATGCATTATGGGCCTATAGAACTGCATATAAAAATCCCATGGGTATGTCTCCGTATAAAATGGTATATGGAAAAGCATGTCACTTACCTCTCGAACTAGAACATAAGGCATATTGGGCTATTAAAGAGCTCAATTATGATTTCAAACTTGCTAGTGAAAAGAGGTTATTTGATATTACCTCTCTTGATGAATGGAGAACCCAAGCTTATGAAAATGCCAAGTTGTTTTAAGAAAAGGTTAAAAGATGGCATGGCAAAAGGATACAAAAGCATGAGTTTAATGTAGGTGATTATGTATTGCTATACAACTCTCGTTTAAGATTTTTTGCAGGGAAACGTATCTCTAAATGGGACGGCCCCTATGTTATCGAGGAGGTCTACCGTTCCGATGCCATAAAAAATCAACAACTTCGAAGGCACAAATCTGAAGGTGGTAAACGGTCAAAGAATCAAACATTATATCTCAGGTAATCCCATAAAAGTTGAAACCAATGTTATTGAAACCGTAAGCCCGGAGGAATACATAAGGGACACTTTCCAGAACGTTCCAGACTCCGAAAAGGAATAGGTATGTGGTGCGGTGAGTAAACCGATTCCAAAACAGTTTTTAAGGCAATATTTCCCCGTTTTGGAATATTTAGAAAAAGAGAAAATTAAGTAGCAGTCCGGGAAGGACACGAGGGCCCCACGAGGCTAGAGGGCACGCGCTACCCCCCTGGGCGCGCCCCCTACCTCGTGAGCACCTCGTGTGCCTTCCGGACTCCGTTTTCTTGCACGATACGTATTTTGGTCACTAAAAATTCACTATATATTCTCCCGAAGGTTTTGACTCCCGTATCACGCAATTATCCTCTGTTTTTTGTTTCGAGCTGTCCCGCTGCAGATTAGATCAACATGTCTTCCCAGGATTCGGAAGGAGAAAGCTATGTGGATGATTACTTAGCTAAACCTAAGGTCTATGGAGATGTGGAGCACGATGGTTGGACCACGGAGGAAGAAGAGGACTATGAACCCAATGGGAAGGAGGAGACGAGCTTAGATGAAGATGAAGCCCCATTACCTCAACCTAGGGATATGCACGTGGAGTTCAAAAAGTCAAGTCTCCCTGATAG